>OX382313.1:5000-10005000 GCA_947507805.1 Aporophyla nigra | reverse complement strand
AACTATTATGCGTTCCGATGTTATACCACACGGGCCCGTGCAGTTTTTGTGATATAAAGTATCACTCTTTAGCCCAGAAAGTAATAGTACACAAAAATCACTCGTCGATCCTTTGTTGCCGCGTGGAGAAGAACAAACAAACCAACACACATTTATAATATTGATGTGTGCTGAATATTGACTCTGAGTTCTGTTCCTAGCATAAGATCCCTAAGGATACATAAATTCAAGTGAATAGGTCTAGTGCACAGAGATATCACAATATTTCTAACATGAATTTCAAGAACGATGTGAAATGAATGTGAAAGTTTAGGCATTCTGACAGTAAGGCTTCGACAAGTAGCGCGACATAAGCTTTTCTATAGCTTATGTCAATGTAATTCATGTTGGACTTTTTCATCAACGTCATCGCCAATAGAAAGTTACTGTGTCACATCCACCCTATTTCTACAATCAGTGTTCCCAAATTACTTATTTTTACACAGAATTACACCCAACGAACAAAGGATGGAGTATACCTGACAATAATAATGGCCTGGGATCGTATGATAGAGCACTTTGGGTGATCAAACGTGATAAGTAAAGGGGAAGAAAATTGGTGTTAAATCAAGTAAAAGGGGAAAAAATGGCGCTTTAATGGAAAGTAAATTGGTATGTGACCAAGTCTGACATGTAGGGCCGTTTGAATATATTTGAAAAACGTTTATACGTGGTTAAACTAAATTGGTTGGTGACACTTCTTAGTCGTCACGGGAATCGATGTTAAAATCAGAATAAAATACAAAACTGTCCAATATCTAGGAAATTTAAAGTTTAAAATGACTATCAACTTTATCCAAGTTACAACTGTCATTTGACAGTTGTATGTAATGGCTATAACATGGCAGATGGACGTATGTGTGTTAATTTGCTAGACAATTTAAGGTATTTAGTACAGTCAACAAAGATTATCAAGGTCTGATGTAAGGCAACCCTTAGCGAACAAGTACACGAATAACAAAACAGCAAGATGTAATAACCTGACATTTTTAATATAATAACAGATGGCTAACATAAAATGCACAGGAATTTAATATTATCTCGGTCTTACGATAGCCATGTTCTGGTCGGTATCAAGACATGAATTTCTATTTCCGCAGAAGTACAAAGCTCCTCTGTTTACGAGCAAAATACATAAGTTATCATTTTGTATCTCTGGAAACAACTGCACAACAAACATAAGCAGCTTACATTTCGCAAGAAAACGTACAATTCTAGCTGATATAATTGCTTTTGAGTCAATACATTAAAATAAATATAATATTTCCAATGCATTTTAGGAACTTATCACAATTTATTCGCGTTGTTATAAATAGGTAACTGTTCCCAAATCTGAGTATCTGCAAGAAATATATGCAATAAAGGGTTTTAAGAAACCTGCTAGCATAACTATCATGCTTTAACATACAGGACATACTTAATGTAATTCTAATTGTATTCAAAATAAATAGGGCATTTTTTTTTGGTAGCCTGCCGTTTGTTTCGCTCATACCTCGCCTGTCTTATTCCCATCATCATTTATCATTTCAGCCGTAAGACTGTCCACTACTGAACATAGGCCTTCACCAATTTAGGGTGCTTTGCCATTATCGCCACGCTTCGCATGCGGGTTGGCGATCGCAGTATGGTGGTAAAATACATAGAGAACGCTACTGCCCATACTCTGATAAATCATTTAGGCGACTAAATGATTTATCAGAGTATGGGCAGTAGCTTTACGACACCCACGGGGAGAAAAGGGGTGATGCTATTCTTTTCGTCCACACGGACCAATCTCATTTCTAACCTCTCCTTATTTTGTGATTTCTACTCAGGTCTGTTCCGCATACATAGGAGAGCATACCTACACCATTATAAATTCTAGAAC
This sequence comes from Aporophyla nigra, assembly GCA_947507805.1. Taxonomy (NCBI): domain Eukaryota; kingdom Metazoa; phylum Arthropoda; class Insecta; order Lepidoptera; family Noctuidae; genus Aporophyla; species Aporophyla nigra. Next base: position 10,003,094 of record OX382313.1, on the reverse strand, counting down.
ATCAAGAATTCATCTGGCTGCTAGCGTGTAACTTTCTAGCTGACTCTTCAATCTTTAACATTTAGTAGCCATCCAATTTCCTTCCACTTCACCTAAATTGCATAAAATCAGCTCACCTTTGATGCAACGCAATTCTGAACATAAATAATGAAGGGAATGAAGTTAGCGCCGGTTACATGAACACGGTGAGAGGAGTAATCCTATTATCGGGGGTTCATAAAGTCGGACAAAATGGAGGAGATTTTGCGCGAAAAATGACAACTGACAAGCGGAGATCCTGTTAGATATTACAGAATTAGATTGGACAAGGTTGGTGAAGTCAGGAAAATGTGTCTACCGTTAAATACTTTGTTCGACTTATAAAACAAATGACAAAGCTGGGATAAGTTCGTTAGTAGTCCGTTTATATAACCCATCCATAGATCCATCCATATCCATTCTATAGTCCTTAATATATTAGAGTTGGGTACCATTGAAAAGGTCTTTGAAAGTCATCTTATTAATATAGGTTAAGTTTACTATACCACTTAAAATAAAAATTTCTTGCCTTTTTTATTTTTTAAATTTTACTTTTTCGCAATCGGGTTTTATGATTTTTAAATTTACTTTTTTCCCATTAAGAAAAGCTATCGGTACTCTTCTTTTTCCGGAAGCTTAAAATATCTCCATTTATTTTCCTAAAATACATGTGAGTCATAAACCATAAAAAAAATATTCATAACTTACCAAAAAAACATTTCTTTTTAACCCGCTACCTCTTTAAATATCGTGTCAATACGAAGACACGATATCACATTTTCCTACAACAGAAAATCTACCATTTAAGTTCCTCAGAAGTTAATTTCCGGGTTAATCAAGACACGAAAGTTAAACATAGACTTGCTAACTTATCGCGCTTAGTTTTAAAGGTCAATCAAAGTAACTCCTTTATAACCTCACTTAGAACTTACCTCAAGCCGGTGACGGTCGAGTAACTCTCCTTGTGTAACCGAGGCTTTTTCAACATAATTTAATTGAAACGATGTAACCAACATTTTAAGCTTATTTGAATTCCATTTTAATTCGTGTGGCTGTCAAACTACACTGCTTAAGAACTTTGCTAACGGTTATAAATATTGGGTATAAAAAGACCCATCACGTAGCCATTATGAACGCATTCTGTATATAAAACTTAGTAATGTTGAACAAATATTTTTAATGGGAATAAATTTTATTTTTGATATGAAACATCGCTGTTTACGACTGCGCGCAATGTAATGCACACAAACATTGTGCTTCATCCATGCAATGATACAGGAGTCGTGAGGGTTATTTGTGGCGTTCCGCGCATTAAGGTACCAGTAGGGAGGTATTGAGTTAAGGCCGGATGTGGAATCTAGAAGAATCCCTTTATTATGCTGGTTATAAAAAAAAACCTAATACTTCTTTTGTAACATACACCCAAAGTTGAAATTCTGAAAAACTAGTTTCGAGAAAATGGAGTTTGTAAGTTAAGGTTACAAAGAAACAATGTTCTACTCTCGGCAATTCCTGGCTAACGGCCAATACATTATATGCATCAATATATAACTAACATAACCGATACTGTACTGCCAATATACAAATAGTATTAAAATTCAAAAACTCAACATAATAATTATGAAAATACCGACATTTATTTTATAAGACCTACCGACATCTGGTACCATTTTTTACTAAACATTTCCTTTTAAATAAAAATGTGCTTAGAAATGCAGTTGTCTATAGATGTTAATTGTAGCAAATTTGTTGTAGAACAATAAACAGTAAAAATCACAAAATGTTACGTATTCACCCGATTTTACAAAAACGCAAATAACTTGGAAACGAAATGCCGACATCTGGTACCTCTATGCGCCGAACGCCACATTTAAAGTTGGATTATAATATCCAAAAATAGTAAAGTAGTTAGAACAATTACCTTCAATATATCCGTAAACAAAAGGTTCCCAGGTATTGTTGATGGTTCAAGTACCTAAGAAATAATCTCAATGACATGATTTACTATAAAACTTGCATCGCGTCGCTTCTTTTTACACCCGTCATAACTGCGCCAGCGAATTTTAAACGCGAATATAAGAAATAGTGCGAGTCCTTAATTTTTTTAATCTCATCATCATCATGATCGTCTAAGCCGAAAGACGTCCACTGAAGGACAAAGACCTCCCCCCTTCCTGCGGCCTTCACCAGGTCATCGGTCCGTCTCGTGGGAGTTTAATATACTTCAACCGTTTTAATTACTTTTTTTAATAAATTAGTATTGTACTGTCATTTCGTTTTTTTTTTTTGTAATAATCTTGATCCTTATTTGTGATAATAAAGGACAATACCATTTTTTTTATTTCGTCCATAAATTCATATATGTTTATTTTCAATTCATTATTTATTTGCCTGTATTTAATTTTAACAATCAATTACATTTTCATTTTATATATCTGAGTAATGCTAATCTAGTGGTACTTTTAACTTACCTTAATTTTGTTGACATACGAATAATGTAGTGAGCTGCAACATTGTTAATACTACTCATGAGCCTGTATTTATTGTTATAAGTAAACATTTTACCTTGTAGCTGTCCCATAATGAATAAAATAAAACATGGAGAAAATTATAACAACAAAATCATGAACAACAGTGTTATAAGTTTATAACTTATGTTATTTGTTTTCATGATACCATTTATCTTTCTTTTAGTCCCGCCACAATTTGTTGCCCTTAAAGCGTTTGATCCTCTGTCCCATATACATAGTTGATCCTAAAATATTTAGTACATTTATAGCGGCCTACATATTCATCCGTTCTTTTTCCACAGTTGTAGGGAAGGGTCAGTCGACCGTACTGTTAGTAAATGGACATCCGTGAGTCTTTTATTTGCACTATAGTGTACACCTCGTACAGCGGGTTTCGTTTATTGTATTGTTTATTAACGTTACAGTGTAGGTTACTAAATATTTTTAGGTAGCATAACATAATGTCACGTCTTGCGTGCAGCCATAGGTGTACCTTTGGAACTTTATGTTTAAGTCCCATGTATATGGAGCCAGCTTATTGCCATTAACCGGGCACAAATTCAGACTCGTCATCATCGTTTATGAAATTAAATTTTTTTTTTTTAATTTTTATATTTGAGTTGACTGAATGAAAGGTAAATTGTGGTTTACGATTTATGACGTATTAAAAAAAAACTACTTACTAGATCTCGTTCAAACCAATTTTCGTTGGTAGTTTTCATGGTAATGTACATCATATATTTTTTTTAGTTTTATCATTCCCTTATTTTAGAAGTTACGGGGGGGGGGGGACACACATTTTACCACTTTGGAAGTGTCTCTCGCGCAAACTATTCAGTTTAGAAAAAAATGATATTAGAAACCTCAATTTCATTTTTAAAGACCTATCCATAGATACCCCACACGTAAGGGTTTGATTAATTTTTTTTTTTTGTGTTTCAGTTCTATGTATGGGGAACCCCAAATATTATTGTTTTAAAAAAAATGATATTAGAAACCTCAATATCATTTTTGAAGACCTATCCATAGATACCCCACACGTATGGGTTTGATGAAAAAAAAAATTTTGAGTTTCAATTCTATGTATGGGGAACCCCAAATATTATTGCTTTTTTTCTATTTTTGTGTGAAAATCTTAATGCGGTTCACTGAATACATCCACTTACCAAGTTTCAATAGCACAGCTCTTATAGTTTCGGAGAAAAGTGGCTGTGACATACTCGGACAGACAGACAGACATGGCGAATCTATAAGGGTTCCGTTTTTTGCCATTTGGCAACGGAACCCTAAAAACCGGCCAAGTGCGAGTCGGACTCGCGCACCGAGGTTTCCGTACAAACCTGTGGGTATAAAGTTTAAAATTGAAAAAAATATTTTTATTATATGATGTAACTAAAAATTTACGGTTTTCGCAATTTTTCCTTTATCTGTACTATAAGACGTTGCTTTGTACCAAATTTCAAAATTCTAGATCGACTAGAAGTACCCTTTAGGTTTTGATTACCTTGCGAGTTTCGAAAATTTGCGGCATAAACGGCTATATCTTTTGATTGCGTTAGCTTAGAAGATTGATTTTTTCACAGCTCCAAGAAACAGTAGACTTGAGTATTTGATATAAATTTCAGCTTAATACCTCCACGCATTCCTGAGAAAAAGGGTCTTGAAAGACGGATGGACGGACGGACAACAAAGTGATCCTATAAGGGTTCCGCTTTTTTCCTTTTGAGGCGCGGAACCCTAAAAAAATGAAAATTTTAAGTAAGAAACGGCCCCAACTTTCCTCAGCTAGGTGGACCGATGACCTTGAGAAAGTGGCTGAGGCAATCTGGAAGCAGAAAGCGGAGGACAGGGTATTGTGGAACAGTCTATATAAGCCTATATCCAGCAGTGAAAAGCGATAGGCTGAGTTGTAAATATGAACCAAAACAAAATAATGATGGGATAACAGAAATTAGTCTTATTACAACATTTTTGTAGCGGAACTACAAAGTTACCTTTGCTAATATCTATGCTCTTTTTGTAGTGTTTCCACATCATAATCTGTGTGCACAACATAGCTCGATGTTGATTAATATATGTTGCACAATATACAGTTATCGGCCAACTCATAGAGCAGTGGCGGGCTAGTATTAACGGCTGAAACTTACGAGTTGTAGGCACTAGTTTGAACCCAAACAGGCGCTTTACTTTGTGTAATTCTTTTCATCACCACTGTTTTTAAAACAAAGAAGGAAAACATCGCGAGGAAACCAGCCCTAGAACCAACATTTTTAAGACATATGATATTTATCAACCTGCACTGAGCCCGCGTGGTGGATAACGGCTATTCTCTCTCATAGAGAACAGATTTTAATGTTCCCACTGCTGAGACACAGGCCTCCTCTGCTAATTATGCTTACTATTAATAATTCATGAATAGTACGTATGTATGCGACCGCTAATATATTACCATAATTGGGTTTTAGAAAAGGTTAGTATTGTTTGTAGAACGTCATCTCTTTGTCACACTATGTCTACAACTCTCTTCCAACTCTCTTGCCTGCTGGCAGAAGTTTCTAATGAAATCCCTTACCAATATTTTTGGCTTTAATGAGACTTTTTCTGTACACTTAACATATAAAGTCTATAATGTTCCCACAGCTGGGACATAGACCTGTTCTACACGATGTAAGGGAATGGGCCGTAATCCACCACGCCCATGCCCAATGTGGGATGATAGATGTCACATGTCTTCGATTTTTCGGGTCTGGGACAACGCCGATTTCTTCAAGTTGTTTTCCTTTACCAATTCGAAATCAGTGGTTATGTAAGGGAATGGGCCGTAATCCACCACGCCCATGCCCAATGCGGGATGGTAGATGTCACATGTCTTCGATTTTTCGGGTCTGGGACAACGCCGATTTCTTCAAGTTGTTTTCCTTCACCAATTCGAAATCAGTGGTTATGTAAGGGAATGGGCCGTAATCCACCACGCCCATGCCCAATGCGGGATGGTAGATGTCACATGTCTTCGATTTTTCGGGTCTGGGACAACGCCGATTTCTTCAAGTTGTTTTCCTTCACCAATTCGAAATCAGTGGTTATGTAAGGGAATGGGCCGTAATCCACCACGCCCATGCCCAATGCGGGATGGTAGATGTCACATGTCTTCGATTTTTCAGGTCTGGGACAACGCCGATTTCTTCAAGTTGTTTTCCTTCACCAATTCGAAATCAGTGGTTATGATATAATTTATAAAAAAGTAAAACGTCTGTCTGGGTTTGAACTTACAACCTACGACGTAGGTCGTAAGTCGCGGCCGTTACCCCTGGGCACTCGGTTTTTTTCTGTACATGAATAAATAAACGCAAATAATATATATATATATATATATTATTTGCGTATATATATAATATAAATATGTCCTCTCTCTCTTAAACTCGATGTGCCATTTTATCATTCGGGTACCGTACAACTTTGTTAGGCCGTCTTCACACCGCCTATCTAAGAAACAGGCACGTTAAATATAAACGTGGCTCAACAAAAATCTTTTTCACACCATTTCTTATAGACTTTGTGAGAAAATTAGCGTCCCTTGGGTCGACTCGACTCTAGCTCAAAGCAATTACAAAGACTGGCTAGATTAAAGAAATCTTCAGAGAGGACGATGCAAAAACTTTAGCATTTCTTTTTTATTAGGTACGGCTTATCTACCTACGGAGGACCAAATTTTATTCTGACTTTATGTAGGCTTATAATATTAAACATAAGTTAACTTGATTGAAATTTATACTCTGCAAGGCATTCCTACTAAGGGTTATCGTGTACACAGAAACTATATTGAGGACTGGTCAGATAGGCAGTTTCTCCATGTAAAATACTGTCTTTCAACTGCATCTGATAAAACTGGAAATTGACCCTAACATACAACAGGTTCTGGAATCAACGCACACCACCAATAAACCCAATTAGAATACCTATAATGTTATAGGCATAATACATACACTGAAATCGACATATCGCACACCTAGATCTAAAGTAAGACAACTCAAAAATTGTATTCATATGCTATGAATTTTGAGTGAATTTTGAGTTATCATTGTATTCATATGCTTGATAACCCTGCGCAGCTATCTAACTTAACAGTTTCAATAAAAACTTGAAAGATTCGTCGCTAGATGGCATTAGTCTTCTTTTGTTGAATCAACGCGTCACCCCGCCCTCGCCCAAACAAATAAATACAATGATAACTCAAAATTCACAATTTTTGAGTTGTCTTACTTTAGATCTAGGGTTGCGATACAGTGGTCTCGAACGTCATAGAGCGAGATCGGTAGAATTGCCAGCTAAAACGGTATATTTGTACCCAAAATCGGTAAAGAGAATTTTCATGTGTACTGTGAAATCGTAGAATATTCGTTATATTTCGGTACTTCGGTAGAACAGAGCCAATATCGGTAGAAATACCGATAAATCGGTAGGTTCGAGACCACTGGTGCGATATATAAAATTCAAAGTCCTGAGTGACTGACTGACTGACCAATGATATATCAACGCTCAGCATAAACCGCTGGTCTTAGAGACGTGAAATTTGGAGGGTGTATTCTTTGTGAAGAATAGGTATCCACAAAGAAAGGGTTTTTGAAATTCCTTTCGAGGATGAAATGAGGGTTGAATTTTCTGTGAAACTTTTATTCTCTGGGACGATAGACACGCGAACGAAGTCGCGGGCAGAAGCTAGTTTTACTATAATGTATCAGACATGGTTTATTTATTAAATTAGTTAAACTGTTTGTGGAAGAAAATTGTGGTCACATTACAAATCTACGCATGCACACAGTCGCACACGTGTAAGGATCTAGTAGGTACTTCGTCCATTTCGGTTGTTTTGACTATTCAGCATAAGTGTGGCCATAATTAACGTCATCATCAGCCTATAATGTTCCCAGTTCTGGGTGTGTCCCAACAGTGGGCGACCTCTCGTTGAGGGACAGTGGGCCATAATCCATCACGCGGGCCCAGTGTGGGCTAACGTAGTTTTAATTATTTTTGGGGTACAAAAATACCTATATAAAAATTCCAAAAAGCTATTCAGTAATAGATTCTGAACAAACTTATTACATTAATTCAGTTACATGCCTTTTCCTAACTACATAGTAGTTGGGAACAGGCAAGGCAAATAATGATTAACTTGCTTGAAATAAAGCAAAATGTTTGCGATTTAATCATTCTTATGGCCAAATTGTGTATTTTTTGCTTTCACCAATACCTACATGAAAAGAAGCAAGACATAATGCTCAGTAACTATGTAACTTGTACTACAAGACTCTCAACCTTCAACCTTACAGTGTTTAAACAATTAGGAGGACGTCGTGGTCTCATAAGTGCTTACCTACGTTTATTCAATCTTAAGTTTATAGTCTCGATACTATAAACCCAAAATTGTATGTGTACCTATATATCACATACTAATCAAAATGAACAAAGTTAAACACAACGTACCTAGCACATAATGGCAAAAAAATCTTAGTACCTATCCCACGGACGAAAACTTCGGAGTGGCCATTTAAGAGGACTCCTAAAAGAGTTGGTCTTTAAAATAGACGTGTAAACTCAAACGAGGTAACTTTTCGTATCAAGTTGTTGCCTTTTCCTTTAGTTTTAATTAAGCCTAGCTTTATTTCTGAAAGTTGACTGGGAAAGTACTCTTTTTTTAATGAATAACAACCGGCCGTCTCGCGGAATGACAAAAGTTGTTGCCTTTTAAATGAAATTGCATTTTTGTTATCAACTCGTTTCATGCAAAGGGAAATTGAAAATAGTTTTGTTAGTTGCATTGGGTTTTGTTTTCAATTTTGCTGTAAGATATCAATGTAAAACCTAGCAGAACCGAGAGTGAATGACACGTGTTGTGACGCAACAGAGAGATACCTAAGTATGTCCAGCTGTGGACTGCGTTAAGCTGATTTAATTCAACTGAAACGAATCCCACGCTGGATGGGGGGCCGATTGTGTCATGAATCTTGTATGCAGGCCTCCAAACTGGCGCTAAACTCATGTGACTAACTAATAAATAAAACAATGGTCGCGCACAGTTGCGTGCCACGTCTTCGGTATTCTCCTCAGTGTGAGCAAAGCTTTAGTACCTACAACGCAGGTTTTCCTATACAAACGCAAAAAGAAATGACAATTTTAACACGTTAACTGCCATGTCGGACTACTTATGTGTCGGACACTTTTGGTGCCATTCAGGCTTTGTCGGACTATATGATCGACAACACATACAAAATCTGAACATGTCGTTGCTGCCTGGCGGCCATTTTTTTGGAATAAATAATATATTTACAGTGAAATAACACTAAGTATATTTTTTGACTTTTTCTGATTTTAGCCATGGCAGTCAACGTGTTAAATGGAACTATTCGACAAACAACGCCTATTACTTAAATACAAACCAATTAATTTGTGAAGTCAACGGTTCTCAAGTACCAACATAATTCAAAACTTACTCACAGCTACTATTAACTCTAATACCAGTTTATAATTCTAACAGCCTTACTAATGAACTCCATTCATACAATATGAATTAAAGTTAGTTTATAATTTAGTTTCTCAAATAATTCACAAACCACACTGTTTGAAAAGAAATTTAATAATAAATTATAGCTAACAACAGTTAATTATTTTTAATTAATAATTAGCCATAAAGTTTTCATTCGTTCTGTGGTTACAAATACATGATAGATGTTAGTTGGAAAATTTAATTAATTAATTATAGATAAATAACCTATAATGATCTTTCTGCTACTAACTTCATTGTTTTTAGTTTAGTTTGGAATATTTCTGAGTTAAGTTTAGTACATATGTTTTTAACTATGGACTTGTCTAAAATATTTATTATTTTAATCAATGTACATAATTAATACGCCATAATTGTTATGTTCATTATTCCTTTCGTTTTAAAGATTATTTCTTGCATAAGTTTGAAATAAGTTATGTGGCTGTGCTCTTTTTAAATAAAAAATAAACTTATGCCACCATCTTGTTCTTTTCAATACAATTTCACGAAACAACTACAACTTCCCCTTGTCAATGTCATTTATGCGCCAAAAGAATCTTTCAGGACTGTGTTTTGACATTCGTTTTTAAATTCAGGTTTTAGTTTCTAACTTCAAAAACAGTGTGGCGTCCCACATCGACCTGTAACCTCACCATGACTCTGAACATTAAAGTATTTATCGGTAACTAATAAAAAAACTTGAGAGGTGTCAAGGGACACCCGGATGGAACGAAGTTCCTTTCGATTAATTGGTGAAGGAATTGTAATATATATTTTTTTTTAAGTTATAGTAATATTTTTTTTATTATTAACAAATATAATGTAATATAAACTTAATCAGTAGGTTCAATTTTAGTAATAATTAGCTTGTGGTAACTGAAGTAGGAAACATATGTTTGGGATTCTATTTTATTTAAATGTCTTGATTTTTTTTTATTATGTACAAAAAACATGTATCCACTCAACAAAAATAATCGTCGCAACACCACACTGTTCAATGCGAAATAGAAAGACGAAAGGAAAATAACTGGCTTGCTTTCTATGAGAGAAAGAGAGAGAGAGACAGAATGAGAAACACGCGCACACCGCACGGCTTACAACTATAGCAAAAAGTGTCATGACAACTTTTGGTCTTAATTTTTTAGCGCGATAAGGAACTTCGTTCCAAAAATTGCTTTTACAGACATTTTGACCGCGTAGGTATTGCGCTTTTGTATGAAACAGCCGATTTATTTTTCATAAGCAACAAATACTTTCTACAATAATACAAATACATAAATACTGTCTAAAATCATGTGCTGATTTCAAGGTTACAGTTTTTACGTCAACACCCCTGCCATTTAAGACGATGGAAAACTGTAAGCACCTGATAAACAACGTTACCTCGTCGTTGTAAAGACCAAGGTCAAACCTGATGGGGGACGCAGGTGTCTTTAAGACAACAAAGGGATTATATCAAAGAGTTATGCAGAAACGTCCCCGACCCTGCTAAGTGGTAATGCAAAATTGCGATCACAAATATGTCGACAGAAATGATTACCGTTTACCAAAAATGGGTTTGTTAATGCGAAATATTAATAGGAATAAGTTAGCAAATATAGGTTGTGGAGGTCAGATAGGCAGTTGTTCTATATAAAATACTAGTAATCGGGGGTAAATGTATCCGGTTAATTGATTAATTGAAGTAGGCGAACATTACCTCTATGGAATACGCTTTGAATTCTCTCCATTGATTAATTGATTGATCTACCAACCCGCACTGGGCTCGCGTGGTAGACTGTAGTCAGTGGACTACAATCTCTCATACAATTGCTCTCTTCGACAAGAAGTGTCTCGTCGAAGAGAGCAAGTCTGTGTCACGGCAGTAGGAATATTATAAGTTGATTACCTATGCATTAATTAAAATCAATAAACTTAGACATACTTCACCTCTAAACTGCTAGACCACTGCTTAAAACTTCCACATACGATATAATTACGGATAATTCTGAAACTTGGTTAGTTTATTTCTCTACAACTACAGAAAAATAAATTACCAATCATACTTCTACAGCTTAATAGTTAAACAAATTGAAACCCTGCTTCAATTTTCAGTGTTATCTAAGCCATTTCAAACAACTGTCAAAGAACGACAGTTGTGACTTGAATATATATTAGCAATTCAACTTCATTGTCCAAATTCAAAGTATATATTTGAACAAAACCAACTGTCAAGTGGTCGGCCAGTCAAAAAAAAAAGAAGTTATTTGTCAATTCTAATTACAGTAGGTTATTATGGAGAAAAAAGGGCAAAGAAACTCCTTGGACACTCTTTTAAATCACTAATATTGTAACAAAAATTGGTAACATCATCTGTGATGTAATTATACATAGGCATGGTAATTTTGCTTTATTATTAATTTCCCTAACTTTCACTAGCTACTAAGTGCAACAATTTCAAACTCATTTGTATTCAGTATTCATGCTCATCGCAAAACGTTATCTTGTACCAGCAATTACCAACTCCGTGATAACACCATTACTGTTATTTCTAAATGTTAAATTTAACAACCTATAAACGACCCCGGGGACAATAAAATGCGATATTACTCTGTAATCGTTTCAATTAAGTGGAGCCCTAAAAGTGTTTGAAGTAAAACTTAAAAGAGCTTGAAATAAAACTCAAATGTATTGTTTTAGTCAAGGGTTACTTTAGGATAAGTGACTGAGTTACGTTTGAAAGGCTGTTTAAGGAATTACGCACTTAACTTTGCTGAATGCGCTTGAGTATAATATTGTTTTAGTTGAAACTTTTATTGTTCCGTGCTTTATTATTATGCATAAACAGTGGAAAATAAACACTTAAACATTTAGGCAGTGAATATTTTAGTGCATATTCCTTTTATAAAATAAGATAATTATAATACTTAATTCGTGAAAATAATAGTAATTCATCTCTATCACACTTATTAATCATAATCGCCCGAAGGAATTAAAAAAATAAAAGATTTGAAATTTAACCTTATTCGGAAAAGTTAATCTCTGATAAATTATGATTCACCTTCAATATCCCAAGAGATGACATCAGATGCCCGGATATCTAAGTATCCCTTTTTCGTTGACCTTTAAAAGAATTTAAATAATATCCTATGGGAAATAAAGTTCAGGAAAGGCCTGCTATCGATAAATCTTTTATTTATGCATGATTTGCACCCTGGTTCTCATAATATGGAAATTCGTCTTCGCATTTTATTTTCCCTGTAGCGGAGGTAAAACAGTTGACACTGTAAGTATGTACGTCATATTCCTTTACTAGCACTTCAGAATCTTGTATTAAGTAGTAAAAAAAATATTGAGCAAAGTTGTACATTTATACAAACTTGGTATACAGGACTTGGACATGGATCTTCAGGACTATGAATATAATTTTTTTTTTTTTTTTTTAAACTGAGTTCCGAAGTCGGTGTCTTTGGTTTTATGTTTTCAGTTTTGCCATCGACTTCCGAAATAACAGTTATTTTTCAATTTATAGAGTTTTATGACCTATTGCACTGCAACGTGATAGCTCACAGTGGGCCTTATAAGAACGCTAAAAGACACCCGAAGGGCAATAGAGATGGTTATGCTTAGAGTTTCCCTTCGCGATCAAATTAGAAATAAAGAGTTCCGCAGGATAAACAAGGTAACCGACATAGCCCGAAGAATTGCCAAACTTAAGTGGCAGTGAGCTGGGTACATTGCTCGCAGAACATGTGGCCGATGGGTCAAACAAGTTCTGGAGTGGCAACCGCGTACTGGAAGGTATAGCGTTGAAAACCCTTCCTAAAGGTGGATCGATGACCTGATAAAGGCTGAAGAAATCCTCTGGCTCCAAAAAGCACATAACCCGTCGAAATGGCGGAGCTTGGCCTATGTCCAGCAGTGAAAAAATTTATTGTATATTTTTTTACGACAAAATTCATGCACTATTCCAAACCACATCTGCGTAAACCCGTCAAAAAACGTGAATAAAAAATAACCTGTTAACAAATATTAAGTCGGAATCTTTCAAGGCTCATGCAAATTTTGATCGCCCAATAATACCACTCGGTGGCATTATCACACCTACTCGAATCAAATTGCTTTGCCTCTTGAACGGGAAGTGTAAAGAACTTCCGAAATCTGGTGTTGAAGCTGAGATGTTTCCGGAATTTGGATTTTATTTCAATAGGTATCTTTATGTCTGAGGGAATTTTTGCCTGTGCTGTGTGTGTGTTCGTTTAATACAAGGGTATGTGTGTTGTATGGTGTGTTATGTATGTAGATCTGTGGTTCGTTTTGACAGATTCTATTTTTATTCGCATAATTCTTTACAGCGGTTGATTGTATGTATATTTTTTAGTCAAATGATCATAATAAATATACTTTTTTATGGTTAATAACCTGAAATAATTGATCGATATAGTCTTAATGAAAAGGCTAAGTTTTGACTGTATCACTACAGAGTAATTCAAGGGACTAGATAAGGTTTTTCCGAAAATTGTGTAAAATGTTAACAGAGTTAGGTTTGCTTTACAATCACAAAACATTTTGTTTATTTAAGTATATCTTCTAATTAAATAATTAGATACATCTAGGGAGTTCCAACATATTTACAATCACCAAAAGAGATAAGTAACCAGCGTCATCTATACTAATATTATAAAGCTGAAGAGTTTGTTTGTTTGTTTGATTGATTGAACGGGCTAATCTCAGGAAGTACTGGTTCGAATTGAAAAAATCTTTTCGTTTTGAGTAGCCTATTTATCGAGGAAGGCTATAACATTACGCTACAACCAAGAGGAGGGGAGCAGTAATGAAAAATGTTGCAAAATCGGGGAAAATCGGACGGGTAGGCGATTCGACGCGATGGGAAGGGTCGGGAGAAAAAGAAATTTAACGCGGACGAAGTCACGGGCAGAAGCTAGTTGGATATAATTGAAGTTTAGGATAAAATGTGTTAAAAAAAATACCAGTGCTTTTCCATTAATTTATCAAATTAAACTTCATTCGAAACCATCTATTGGTTTCTTACTTAACTCAACCCCTGGTTAGTTATATCTTTTGATGGCTAGCACATAATTTTGCATTACAATAACTACCAGAAAAACAGAAATTGACGATGCAAATACTGTCTCGTTACAAGAACCAATTGCAGTGTATCAGCATATTCTGTGGAGCGTGCAGACCAATTTATAGACGAATTACTGACATGACGAACGTTGCACAGCCACAGACTGACTCATTAGTCAACGTTCCATATCTATGCATTAGTTACTGATATTCAATGTATATTCAACGTAATGTATTATATTTAGTAAATACGACGAGACGAGACGAAACGAGACGAAGAGATAATTGGACTTACGTTTTTACAATTCTTTGTCATTCGGCCCTTTTATTAAGTTTTCGCCCGTTTGTCACAGGGTGGACCATTATTTCCACCGAATAGCTAGCTGGTTAAAATATCCATGATAGATATTAAGGCAAATAATAAAAAGACAATAAATAGTGAGAGTTTTGATGGTCACTCTGAGTGATTCCGAATTTCCAACACGCATTTGACCGATTTTTTTTTTATTATATTGAAAATTATCACAGTCCCTCCCGCATGACGATTATCTCGTGAAAGTAAAAAAAAAATGTAATAAATCAAATACTTGCCTATTTTTACTTATCATTTATTTATTACTTGCCTCCGCTGTCCCACTCCTGGGCTAATGCCTCCCTCCACTCCTTTCAGTTTTCGTGAGCTTGCACGTCCTCCTTCCATTTTTAACGGAACCTATCTATTACTCGTATCAGAAAAATATTAAAGAACTTTTGAAAGCTAAGTGATGATTTAATATTCGAAGTTACAACATAATTGGGAAAAACTGCAAACTATCCGACTATATTCATCTCTATACCTGTAACCTGTGGGTCCGATATACGCGTGGATCTTTCAATGCCCTGCGGGTCCTGTACAATAATGGTTTCAGGATGCTGTTGGGGATGCCTCGCTTTTGCAGTGCATCAGGTATGTTTGCTAAGGCCAACACGGATTGTTTTAGGGCGATAGTTCGCAAAAGAGTGGCCTCCCTGATGCGCCGCGTGCGGGGCAGCACCAACGGCCTTCTGAATACCGTACTAGGAAGGGTGGATTGTCCAATTGTGAGGCACTGGAATTCCATTCACGACTCCGGGGGTGCCCGGTATAATGTTAAGTAGCGCAATTTTATAAAATAATTAAAAATGTAACTAACATAGTTTTTAAGTATGATTTACTAACAATTAATTATATGGAATGTATATTAATGTTCTGAAATAAATGATTAATAATATTCGTATTCTCACACTCAATAAAGTACGGCCTATGTAGGTATCTACAATCAAACAAGCTATACTAGTTTTGCGCTAAGTTGTCTAACTCAGCACACTAACAAAATTGCAACACACGCACAAAGATAAATATTCACCGTGACATTTTAGTAGTCTTACAACGGCAGCCTACTTCATGTAACCAATGACATCCATATGAATATTCGCAATGTAGTGGAAATACGAATATTTTTGCCTGTGCAACAAACAGCTTACACACTGTACAGTCAAATGTTACACTGGAAGACAGTTAAAATATTTTCTTTACAATTATTGATCTAAACTAATATTATGAAGAGGAAAGGTTTGATTGTTTGTAATTTTTTTATAATAGATAAACTCAAAAACAACTTAACCTTTTTTAAAAATTCTCTCACACATGGAAAGTTACATTATTCGGGAGTAACATGAGCTATAAATTTCCTAGTCCCAGTAGTTTCGGCTGTGCCTTGATATGTCAGTCAATTTCTCCTCTTATTTATATAGACCAGCCAACGTGGTCAACGATCTCGTCCGCCCTATATTTTTAATGCAGTTATATTCCTTACCAACATCTTGACGGGAACCCGTGTACAACATTCCGACTTACTAGGTCTAAGCGTTTCTGCTGGGCGTTGATGAGTCAATCAGTGAGCGAGTCAGGACTTTCATATTTATATCCTTCTTCTTAAATTCGGAACTATTTTGAATGCCAACGAAGTTTGTTTGTTTCGTTGATTGTTACGCTTTTTTCACGATAAAACGGCTGAACGGTTTTGGATTAAATTGGCATACAGATACACCATGACCTCAGTAAGGACGAATGTTTATTTTTTAATGCTTAAATTTATCCAAAATTCCAAGTATGATCGTTGCAAAAGTAAGTATGATTCTCATGGTAGTTTTCAATGTCGATCGACATACCTATACATCGATAGCGGTTGTAGGCACTAGTAGAGTTCGATTAATCTGTGCAGTTAAATATCGCTCGATTTATCGTTACGTGTGCACCCAGTCAGCGCCGGTAATTCTAATTGCTATAGCCGTTTATTTAATTATTATATTTTACGTTAACATCGTAAACATAACTGATAATTGCTCAAACAATTTTAAGCGTTTTCTTTGATGTGATAGATGGGAACGTGACGGCGTTAAACATTCACTAATTAATAGAACTAATTTGGTTATCATTTACTTACTTTTGCTTCTGATTATATTGTATTATTTTATTTTCATTATTATCTATTCAATAAGGTCACTTGAACTTCAGAAGGGTCAGGTGCGTAGTACTGGTAACCGGCGTGCGTGTATGACCAGATGTAGGAACTTAAACGAGGCAAAAGGAGTATATAAGGATCGTAGTAGGTGGCTTTCGCTAATTTCTGCCCCATGTGTAATAAGCGTAAGTTACTGTATGTATGTATGTATGTATGTATATTAAGTAACGAACTCAAAACTGTACAACGATAATAGTTTTTAAACAAAGTGTTCATTTTTTCCTCCTTATATGATCTCGAGACTGTATAAGTACTAACTACTCCACCTTAGGTAACATATTATATAATATAATATGTTTATATACTTATTTAGTCGTACATCATTTAAGTCAGTTTTAGAAAATTCTTGGAAATTAATATGCCATAGATATTTCCTTCTTAACACGTTCGCTGACAATGAGCACTTACTCTGACACTTCATTACGGCAGTAGAATTTTCCATACAAAATGACAAACGTTTCACGACGTAGTGTCATGTTGGCCATATATGTGCCTGTCGAAATTCAATACTACATCGATGGACGTGAACATTTCTCGACGTTGTGTCATATTGGACATGTGTTTCCCTGCCCAAATGCGACAATACGAGCACGTCTCTAGACATAGTGTCATATTGGACATCCTTAAAATAAGTGGCCCGTCCTTCGACGTACCGTCCGTACTGTCATAACGCACTATTTTAATTTCCTGCCTAGCGACGTACTGCCAGTGAACATGTTAATCATTTAAGACTAAATTACACAGACACACCACAATTTTCACAAAACCTAATATTATTTTATCCAAAAATACAGGATTTTCACCAAAAACTTTTTACAAACAATTAAGGAACAAATCAATTCCATCTCTCGAAATGATTTGGTACTTTCGAGCGGACAAGTTTGACAAATTAACAAAGTTGAAAAAAATTGGACGTGACTCGCCATGTACATCCTAGGTATAATACAGAAACGAAGTTGAGAAAAAACTCTCGAGAATTCCAACAAACTCACTTTCACTGTTGATTTTTGTGAGAAAACCTTTTGAGGTCAGTATTGGTTGGTTATATGGTTCACGACGATAGCAAATATCATCATCATCATTTTAGCCAATAGACGCCCACAGATGGACGTAGACTTCCCCCAATTTTGGGGGATTATCCATAATCACCACGCTTGGTAGGTGGGTTGGCAGCAGTATGATGGTAAAATGCATAGAGAACGCTGCTACCTATTCTCTAGTAACTCACCCACGGGAAGAAATGGAAAAGCTAAGCATGGGTAGCAAATATGGCTTTAAGGAATTGTAATAATTAAAATCAATAATACAATACAACCCTCTAAGTTCATTTACTCCCACTGAATGACCCTCTGATGAAATTCCCAATAGTAGGTTGTTAAACATACAGCCTGACCAGACATTGCAAAAACGTAAGAAAATTTGTATTTCATGGGCTACCTTAGCGCATCCTACTTAATGTACTGACAATGAGATATATAATATTCCATCCAAAGAAACAGAAAATATGTACGATACGAACAATATGAGAAAAGCTAGGTTAGGTTAGTCCACATAATATCTATACTAATATTATAAAGCTGAAGAGTTTGTTTGGTTGAATGCGATAATGTCAGGAAAGGCTGGTCAAAATTAAAAAAAAAATGTGTTGGGTAGCCTATGTATTGAGGAAGGTTATATGCTATATAACATTACGCAGCAATCAAAAAGAGCGGAGCAGCAACGAAAAATAAACGAAAACTGGCAGGCAATTCGATGCGACGGGAAAGGTCAGGGGAGCAAAAATTTGACGCAGATGAAGTCGCGGGCAGAAGCTAGTCTATAATAATATTGTAAATCTGATGAGTTCGTGCAGTTTAAATTGAAAAAATGTTTTAGTTTTGAATAACCCATTTATTGAGGAAGCCTATATAACATCATGCTAAGGAACCTTAGGAACCGACAAAAAAGAAAAACGTCCTGAAATGCCGTACAAGGGTTTCATACAATAGTAAATATATATCGATACGAGCAATATGCGAAAAGCGAGGTTAGGTTAGTCCACATATTTTCTAGTATATAGTTATTTCATTCACCTGGTTCTAACGAATAGAACCCTTAATAAAATCGCCGTCTGTAAAATATCGCTGAAAGCGATATATCCCCATTATGTCACCGTATTTGAAATATCTACATTTATATCTATTATTAATGTACACCATGTAAATAATAAAGAGTATTCTATCTATCTATGTATTTAAAGTTGTCAAACTTAACTGCCACTTAGACAAAATTTTAAACAATATAAAATAAATGAAGCCCAAGCGTACGAATGCATTTGTAAATAGTTTTTTTTTTTTCAATGTTGTTGTATTGTTTCAATATATTTTATTAATTGTTTGATCCTCTTAATACTAAAAACATATTGCTCCTAAAACATTTCGTAATGTGTTCTGATAAATATATTTTCATGTACAAAGTCATTTCTAAAAACGAAACCAACAAACTACAAGTGAAGGCAATAATAATAAGTACAAAAATAATAGCTTTTTAAGGTATTTTTTATTGATATCAGGCACCCCACGCTTTTTTTCCATTGTTTTGTACTTTTTAGTTTGGTTTTCAATGGAAGCGTGTTTTTTAGTTTTTTTAAACTATTATTTATTTTTAGGGTTCCGCACCTCAAAAGGAAACAGCGGAACCCTTATAGGATCACTTTGTTGTCCGTCCGTCCGTCCGTCCGTCCGTCCGTCTGTCAAGACCCGTTTTCTCAGGAACGCGTGGAGGTATCAAGTTGAAATTTATATCAAATACTTACGTCTACTGTTCCTTGGAGCTGTGAAAAAATCAAGCTTCTAAGCTTACGCAATCAAAAGATATAGCCGTTTATGCCGCAAATTTCCACAAATTTTCGAAACTCGCAAGGGAATCAAAACCTAAAGGGTACTTCCAGTCGATCTAGAATTTTGAAATTTGGTGCTAAGCAACGTAAGTACAAAGCAACGTCTTAAAGCACAAATAAAGGAAAAATTGCGAAAACCGTAAATTTTTAGTTACATCACATAATAAACAGAACAAAACACAGACAGAAATAAAACCAAGCCAAGAAACAGAACAGAACTAGGTACGACTCGATTGTCGTGATGGGTGAACTTTTACTTATAAACCTACAGGTTTGTACGGAACCCTTGGTGCGCGAGTCCGACTCGCACTTGGCCGGTTTTTATTTTTTAGGGTGTTTCGAATTTTGAGACGTATGTCAGCGTAGTTTGTGACGTATGTCAGCGTAGTTTTCGAAGACAGTTTTTTTGCTGTCCTGGTAACCCTGGCAAGGATAATGGCACAAATTAGTTTGTGACGTATGTTAGCGTAGTTTTCGAAGACAGTTTTTTTGCTGTCCTGGTAACCCTGGCAAGGATAATGGCACAAATTTATGAAATTATTGCATTGTCATCGGTCCTTGACAGGTGTGCAAAGTTTGAATGAAATCTGGTCGTTTAAAGTGGGTCAAAATCGCGTTATAAGGAGTCGGTTACAAACAAACATACAAGTGAAGCTAATATAAAGCGTGTAAAAACAGTCTGACATGACGTCATCCACAACTGGAACTTCTCATAGGTAAGTAATAATATGAACTTTCAATCACAGGAGTAGCCGAACCAATAGCGATATAGAAAAGATTCGACACGCACCTGTCGTCGTGAATATAATGGGTTATTGATGTCTAGGAAAACATGAGGCATTCATTGGTTATGAGTAGGTAGGCCTGTCGTGCGATTCATTTAAAATGGCTTTGATTCCATATACATACGACAAACATATGTATACTTGCAAATGGTATTTTCTGTGGAACCCGTCTCCAACCTCTAAATACCTCAGGATAAGTACTTGCCATTAAGTTTTAAGAATCCAGAAAAATACTTCTCAGTTGCAAAAAAAAATTGGAAAGATGGTATTTACAATCAACTTTTTACTGATGTATAGGTTGGGGAAAAAGTTTCTTCGCATTTCTTAAGAAATTTCTAAACATTTTTTAATAAAGTTTATTTACATTTAACTAAAGCATGTAGGTACCATTTTGTTCGATAACTTTTTGCCGTCTTGTAGGTAGGGACATGATCCCATTGCTATAGAAATTTTGGGACTTCTGGTCAAAATACCGCGACAAGTGGTTTTGGCAGTCCTCTCGTGATGTTAACCTGACACTGCCTAAAGAATTCTGAAGAGACCGAAACAGGTGGAAATCTGAAGGTGCAAGGTCAGGACTATACGGCGGATGCATTAACACCTCCCAGCCAAACTCTCTTAATTTTTGTTGGGTGGCTAAAGATGTGTGAGGTCTAGCGTTATCATGATGAAAAACCACACCCCTTCTGTTGATTAATTCCGGCCGGTTTCTCTCAACTTCTTGCTTTAATCTCATCAGTTGTTCGCAGTAGAGTTCAGAATCGATGGTCCTGCCTGTTGGTAACAGCTCATAATGAATAATGCCCTTCCAATCCCACCACACACACAGCATCACCTTGTTGCGAGTTAACCCGGGTTTCGCCACAGTCTGTGAAGCCTGACCGGCCTTTGACCACGACCTTTTTCGCACGTTCTTGTCATACGTGATCCACTTTTCATCACCAGTTATCAGCTTCTTCAAAAATGGTTCGGTTTCATTACGTCGTAATAAAGAATCACAAATGAGTACACGGTTCATTAGGTTTCTTTCAGTGAGCTCGTGAGGTACCCAAATGTCGAGCTTTTTTGTGTACCCAGTTTTTTTCAAATGCGCCAAAACTATTTTGTGGTCAATTTCCAGTTCTTCAGCTACGTCGTAACTACTGGTATGCCGATCTTGCTCCACTTTTTCAAAACTGGCATCCATTTTATCCGTAATAGGGCGACCAGAGCGACGTGCATCTTTGACATCAAAATTTCCGAATTGAAAACGCTTAAACCAAATTTGTGCTACTCTCACAGACACTACACTAGGTCCATAAACATCGCAAATTTTTTTCGCGGTTTGCGATGCATTTTTACCTTTTTTGTAGTAAAATTTTAAAATGTATCGAATTTCTTCATTAGATTCACTCATCTTGACGGTACGAAAAACAAATGAAAATCACACATTTTCCTAATTTGAATTTGGAATTATGTTCTTTAAAATTTAAACTTTCAATGATACCAAAACCAGCCAGATACAAATAGTATAGCCAAAGAGATTTTATTACAAGTTCATACATACTATAATACGAAAAGACTTTTTCCCCAACCTAATATGTCGGCAATACGTTAGTCGCTCAATTGACTAATCGGGACGCCAGCGCCACCAAGCGGCGCTCGACAGGGTCTACAACCTAACGCTCGACCAGAGTTAAGTTCGGTCGTAGACCCTGTCGAGCGCCGCTTGGTGGCGCCGGCGTCCCGATTAGTCAATTGAGTGACTAACGTATTGCCGACATATACTTATCACATCAACTAAAAGTAGCTGTTTGTGTTTTTATTTAGAATGCAGTCTGACGCAGTTTTTATGAATTCTAAGGAAGTTACAAGTAGTACAAAATAATGTCGTTTTCGTATCTGTCTATGTGACTGCGTTGTTCTTCTAAACTGCGGAACAGATTTTGATGCGATATTCACAATCATTTAGAGAATTTATTCTGGAAGCTTATTCCAGGATAAGTTTTCTGTTGTTCTGCATTATTATCACGTTCATATAAAAAAAACTTTTTTACAAAATAAAAACAACCGACTTCCTTAAAAACACTACATAGTGAAAAATAACTTTAATTTCGGAAGTCGGTGTCTTAGGATCTGTATTTATGGTTTTTTTGCCACCGACTTCCGAAATTAAAGTTATTTTTCACTTTGTAGTGTTTTTAAGGAAGTCGGTTGTTTTTTTTTTTGTAAAAAAGTTTTTATTTTTAAATTTTTAGTTGTGGTATTCACCCTGCACTAATTCCAAACAAACAATGCATATTTATGCGATAGCAGAAATCGCGGTTGATTTGCTGTCATTTTTTAAAGAGTTCCGGTGTCTGTCTCCCGAATTCATCATCAGATCTATATGAAAATTATATGGGACCATTTCGGAATAAATCCCTTTCGAACAAAAAAAGAATTTTGCAAATCCATCTACATATGATGGAGTTATGGCCGAACATACATAAAAAAAAATAAAAAAAAACATATAAACATCCGAATTGAGAACCCCTTTTTGAAGTCGGTTAAAAATATAATAAATGGCCAGGCCAAAATGATTAAGGCTGCTTTTTTTTTTATTAAGCAGACAGTAGAGTGGGTAAGAGCCCACTCTAGTGTCTGCTGAGGAATCAATTCTCGATGTCAACGAGTATGTCTATCTAGGACAAGATATCTTCTAACTCCTGATCGATAAGGAGTTGTACCTTCCATCATCAGCTCAACGGAATATAAGAATACAAGTAACGGTCTAAACGTGCCTATAATATTCAAAGAATTATCCCCTAACCTTCTAACCTTTCACTGTAAGTTCCTATATGTACTGTTCACCGATGAGGAGTTCCATGCGGTATCTTCGAAGACTATAATTAGTTCACCACGGATGGATAGATAGAACCAGCAATTATTTTTGATCTTTAGTACAATATCCAAATCACATTACGTGTACTGTTTGTTTTTGAGGAGTTCCTTCGTTAATCTCCCAAAGTATACATCAAATCTTCACAAAATTAATATGGGACCACCTCAGGAGTATACCCTTACGAATAAAAAAAGAATTTTCAAAATCGGTTGACAATTGGCGGAGAAATCGGTGAACATACATAACAAAAAAAAAAAAAAATACATACAGTCGAACATATAACCTCCTCCTTTTTTTGAAGTCGGTTAATAAATACTTTATCATCAGCCTAGCCCTTTTCCAGCTATATTGGTGTCGGTTTCCAGTGTAACTGGATACAGTGAATACCTTTATTTCTCAAAAAGCGCCTGCCTATCCACCCTCCACAATTCAGTTACTAAGCAACACTATATACCTGAGTAAGACTAGTTGCCAGACCTTCATCATCATTTCAGCCGTAAGACGCCCACTGCTGGACTTGGGCCTCCCCCAATTTGGGGGGCTTTGCCATAATCGCCACGTTTGGCAGACGGGTTGGCGATCGCAGTATGATGGTAAAATGCATAGAGAACGCTGCTGCCTATTCTCTAGTAAATCTCTTAGTAGCCTTTTACAACACCCATGGGAAGAAATGGGGTGGTGTTATTCTTTACGTCCGGAACCACGCGGTACCTTCATATAAAAGTAAAATATAACAATAAGAAATCTCTATATTTTGTCGAGATGTAAAAACCGTGCGAGGAAAAGACGGGAGTACTATTATTCCCTAACTAAACGTACAAGGATATATATAAAATCCTTCTGATTCACGTTTAGGTTATAGTTATAAATTATAAATGATTTTATTTCTGTAAGCAGGCTTGTACAACCATTTTTACAGTTACACACACTTTTACAGTTAGCCTTCTAGGTTATAAGCTTCTTAGGACTAAAATGACTCAGCTTTATTGCGGAATTTATTTAACGAATCTCTTGACTTAGAACTAGGTCGACCGGACGATCTGGATTAGGGCAAAAGATACTTTTTATCTCGGGCGTAAGTATTTCCGAAATTATCTCATGATTCGACCACCACCCCGACAAAGCTGTCACTAGGACAGTTGAAAACAATAATATCTAGCACACAAGGTCATTGTGCCGAGCGTAATAACGACCAATGACATAATGGCTGAAAACCTTATTCCACATATCTCGAGGCTCTCGCCAGGCGGTTGGATCAAAGACCTGATTTAGAAAGCAGTACTCGATACGGCTCGCAATGTGTTTCGCACATACCTACTGTGGCTGAGACCTTAACCACCGGTATCTTGGATCCTGCTGGTAACGGTGGATCCCTATTGTTTTATTTGGCGAGGTGTCCTGTACGCGTACCGCGTGGGCTAGTTCGAAGTGGTGCGGGATAAGAGTTCCTGGAAGGATATGAGGAGGCCTTTGCCCCAGCTATGACTGTGTAGGCTAACAAACAAAAAAAAGTTAAAATTTTATAAACAAGCCGTGTGACAGACAAACAAACTTTCATTCCATATTATTATTATTCTATCCTTTAGGACACGAATTTAAAAAAAATAAAAAATAATCCTTTTTTCTCACTTTCATAATTAAAGTATCTCTAATGCAAAAACGCATGCCCGGTTTAGGCTGTCCGTTGTCTGACAGTTCATTTAAGATTTGTATTTAGTAAAAATGAATATACGAAGTAATAACAGCATTTTCTATTTATTCCAGATATGTGAGACAGACCACAATGGCATCTCTGCACGTGGCGACGAGGGTTCATAGCCAGCTGGACAGCTTCCTGATGAAGGTCGACACCAAAACCTGAGGATGAACAAGCACCGCTGGAGCCAAATTCTATAAAATGGAGTTTGCCTCTGTTTTACCTACAAATGTGAGTTTCCAACTCAAAGTTATTTATATTTAAATTTCCCCGTAATATAATGTCCTTACTAACTTTTCTATGGTGTCACAGTTTCTCACTCTACCAATACACATAATATAATTTACGTGGAGGAAAATACCTCATTTTTATTTTCACACCTGTTGTCATCCAGGAACAAATTTTACATTTTTTGTAATTATTTATTACAAAATATTGTAATACAAATCATATAAACAATTATTGAACGAGGGTAAAGGAAACTAGATGCAGTCGAAGATATAAACAAAACAAAAACATAGAATTGTGACACAACACGTCTTACTATATTAAAGCTTAGTTTAGCGGAATGCGTAGTAGGTGCTACGCATTCCGCCGTAGCTGATTTCGTAGCAGCTACGCCGTAGCGGATCGCGTTTATATCGCGTAATCGTGATCAAATATTTTTAACTCACGAAGCGACTCGCCCTTTATTTGTAACCGAATGTATTAACACGCTGTGAATGTGTGCGTGAAGCTGAGTAGCGTCAGCATATAACACATAAACGTTCAACACTCACACACAGTTCCGACGTCACTATCTCAGCCAGCTCCTGCGCTTACACACTTAGTCACAGCGTATTTGTACATTTTGTAACCACAAGTAAAACGCGCGCCGTTTAGTGAGATAAAAATAATTTACACCCTAGCGAACTGCATTCCCTAAATTTATATCTATGTCGAAAATTATACTTCGATAACCATCAGTCCTCACATTTCTTTAATAAATAATCTGTCGCTTAACGGAACTACAAAGAGAAACTATTCTCAAAGTACTCACCAACACTTCCGCCCAAAATAGCAACTAACTTAACTTATATCTCATCTCCCATTCATATTCACGTTTTGACGTATAACAGACACATAATAAGTTCTGTACCAGTAACGTATCGCTGCTCTAATCCAGTTAAGTTGCCTAACTGAAATCATCGAACTAACTTAACTTATTTAAGTTTAATAACATTTGATAGGTAATACCTTCGTGGGAATATGTGGTTAAATTGCTTTACCGAGAGTAAGTAGTTGCGGAACTATCTGTGGTATAGTTTGGAGTAATTAAAAGGCGTCGTTAACTCAAGTTTGATCTCCTGGTCGTAATACATAGATTTTCTCTTTGTTTTTTCATTTGCGTGCTATACGTTTAATGATGGTGATTCCAAATTCAAACCGTCACCTGTCTAACTAAAGGTCAAACTCAAAGTATTTATTTCAAGTAAACCAATTATAGGCATTTTTGAACTATCAAGGGTCGGTCAGTCAGAAAAATAAAGCTTGTTGCCCATTACAAACAGCAGTAGGTGCCTATGGAGAAAAACGAGGAAGAAACTCCACAGACACTCTTTTAAATCATAATAAAGTAGTCAAATATTGGTTACGTCATATTATGTTGAAATTATGCATGTGGGAACGACGTGGAACGTTTGAAGCCTCCCTCATCATTTCAGCCGTAAGACGTCCACTGTTGGACTTAGGCCTCCCCCAATTTGGGGGGCTTTACCATAATCGCCACGCTTGGCAGGCGGGTTGGCGATCGCAGTATGGTGGTAAAATGCATAGAGGGCGCTGCTGCCCATTCTCTAGTAAGTCCCTTAGTCGCCTTTTACGACACCCACGGGAAGAATTGGGGTGGTGTTATTCTTTACGTCCGGCACCACACGGTAGCCGGTGAAGCCTCCCTAATGAAAGATAAAGAAATAAATTAAATTATTCAATTGAATTAAAATAAGCCGTGGCAGCGAAGAGATGACCAGTCTCTAGTGACGGCGCCGGTTCACGAACATGACGCAAAAATTAGCACCATTCAGCTCAATGGATATCTGTAGGTATACAAGGTGTTACAGAATAAACGCAAGATCAGCACCCTAATAGCGTAACACTCTACTAATTAGAATCTGGATCATTTTGAACGTTATTACTAATCCATTCTGTCATAATGTTCGAATAAATTGTTTGCTTAACAACGTAAACAACACCATGAATAATATATAATATAATATAATATAATAATATCTTAGGACAACCAACACAACGTTATCAGATCCCAAACTAGGCAGAGCCTGTACTATGGAACCAGACAACTGATAAACATACTATTAAATTACTAAAAACATACATATTATAGATAAATTACACCCAGACACAGAACAAATGATTGACATCATCAAACAAAGATTTGTTCTGGGTGGGAATCGAACCCAAGACCTCAATCTTAGCAGTCAGGGTCACTAACCACTAGACTAACAGGCCAAAAATGCAGGCCAGGAATGTCTTGGAATTGTCAAAATGAAAACGATGCCTACTGTATATTACGCAATTACGCTTCTAAAACTAGTTTGTTTCTTATTGTACTACTTGCACTCATGTAATGGCAATTGATACATGGAGTTCACCCTTTACAATGAAAACGTTAGGTACCATTCTTGAGAATTTTACAAACTGCAGTGCAAAATGTTTGTGCATTTATGCTGTTGCAGCAGACAACCTCAAAACCGTGAACAAAACAATCCCGACGAGGGTTCATTTCCTATTTAAGGAAATCACCAAACGGTTGTCACACCCAATTGTTGATATTTCCCTTAGTCAAAAGCGGCATTGCCATTCAACGTGGCAAATCATTTGAATCCGCTACCAGTCGACAGCAATTGGGAGGAATATTTAGATACCAAATGTTAGTTTTTTACCCGCCCTTGCTTCGTAGGGGTGCACTATACTGATGTGATGCGATATTTCAAAACATCGTGTGTAAAGAGCTCATAATAACTTATACTCTCCGCCATTAATTGTTGTAATAATTGTTTTATTCTGGACTGTAACTAGGAAACGTTCTGGGTTCGGAGATATTGAAGGTCAATTTTCCATTTTTTTTTTTACTTTCTTTTAAAATAAAATCAAGTTCAAAATTTTACGCAAAAGCACAATGTTATACGTGTATTACATTGTGATTTTGGATGCAGAGAGACATGAAAAGTGATTTTATATATTCTATATCGTATTGTTTTTTTTTTTTTTGTAAGTAATTAATCCTTAAATAAAAATGCTCCATAAAACAAAGACTTCCAATACAAGATCTCAAAGTTTTAATAAAATCGGCCAGATGATTTGTCTCCTATGCGAAATGTATGTAAAACACCTCTGCCTACTCTTTGCAAGCATACAGACGTAGGAATATGTATTATTGTTGTGATTGTTGTAAATGCTTTTTATTTATATAAAAAACACGTTTTCGACTTAAACATAAAACTGGCTATATCTCTAAAACCGGCCATTATTTTTGTTTACTCCCCTATTGGCTTTCAACCAGCATGTTACAAGCTATATTATACCAACATATCAGCCTAAATGGCCGAACGGCTTTTTCCTAACAAAATCAAAGCATTTATTTCAAATAGGTACATATAAGGCGCTTTAGAAGGTCAACATTTACATTAAAATTCAAAAATAACAACCGACTTCCTTAAAAAAACTCTACAAAATGAAAAATAACTCTAATTTTGGAAGTCGGAAGGTTTTCTTGCCACTGACTTCCGAAATTACCCCTGCACTGATCTAATCGCGTTATTCTTCCATTTGTCGCGCAAGTACATTAAGTACTTGCGCGACAAATGGAAGAATAACGCGATTTAAGACTCATATGGTTTTCAAGAATAACACCACCCATTTCTTCCTGTGGGTGTCGTAAAAGGCGACTAAGGGACTTACTAGAGAATGGGCAGCAGCGTTCTCTATGCATTTTACCACCATACTGCGATCGCCAACCCGCCTGCCAAGCGTGGCGATTATGGCAAAGCCCCCCAATTTGGGGGAGGCCTAAGTCCAGCAGTGGACGTCTTACGGCTGAAATGATGATGATGATGGTTTTCACATGGATCCCATTGTTAGAATGGAACCAAATTGAAATGGGACCACAGAGGAAGCACCAGCTTTCAAATAAAAAAGAATCATCAAACTCGGTTCACCCAGTCAAAAGTTCTGAGGTAACAAACATAAATAAAAAACATACAGTCGAACTGAGATCCTCATCCTTTTTTTGAAGTCGGTTAAAAATAGAATTGTATGTCATCCATTTTTTTTTAAATATTGTGTGGGGTCCAATTTAAATTATATACTGAATCCATGGTTCAGTTGGTTCAGGTAGTTCACAAGTTGTGAACCAATGTAGCTGTCACACTGTATTTGCTAATAAATGAGATGACATTGACATATAAAGGGCAATCAGAGAGGCAATTTTTGTAATTATAAGAATGATCACAGTCTGATCTCAGTCTCAATCTGTCAAAAATACCTCGAGTTTTCATAAATTTTTGACACGTTTTTGACATTTGGTTGTTGCCAAGATGAGACTACGACTAGATTTTGAACGTTTTTAATTACGAGAATTGGGCTTCTGGTCTTTCTCAATGTCTCAGTAGCTCGATGTTTATAACAGACAAAATTTACCAAAAACAAAACGCAACCATTTTTCGCTCACTCACTCACACACACACACTACGTTAAATCCATCCGATAATCCAAACATCCGTCAATTACATCCATGACATCACACCACCCCACAAGAATGTTACCAGCTCAATAATGATCCCTACCACAGAGGACAGACGGGGCGCGGAGGCCACTGCTAGAGGCGGCATTATCAATACTTTGCATACAAATAAGACACTGTATACACGTTTTTTCGTTAATATTCCCGTTAAAACTACTGAAGCTTTAAATTCGTCACCCGCGCTTTCCGCTGCCTTACTCAAAAAGAATGTAGGGGCATGCCCTTTAGAGTTTAGGTTTCAGCATACTAACCCCCAGGCTATTATAAAAGCTTTTAAAGATCTTAAAATTAAATCAACAGAAGATCTTTGGGGAATGTCTGTCAAATTTTGTAGTTCTATTATTGAAACCATTGCACCCTATTTAGCTTTCATATTTAACACCAGTGTAGACCAAGGAGTCTTTCCGGATCTGATGAAACACAGCAAAGTAGTTCCTTTGTTTAAATCCGGTGATAGTAAAGAACCAAACAATTATAGGCCCGTGTCAGTTCTGCCAGTTCTCAGTAAGGTGTTTGAAAAGTTAATGCTCAATCAAATGTTACGTCACTTTAATAAAAACTCCATCTTTCATGAACACCAGTTCGGTTTCACCAAAGGGCGTTGTACCACCGACGCTGGTGTTACCCTAATAAAGAACATTTTTAACGCCTGGGAAGAAGCACAAGATGCCATTGGAATCTTTTGTGACCTTTCCAAGGCGTTCGATTGCGTAAACCATGAGACACTTTTGCTGAAACTAGAGCACTATGGAATTAGAAATACAGCTCTTGACTTAATAAGATCATACCTGAAGGATAGAATGGTCAAAGTCCAAGTAAACGGCGTAAACTCATTGGGGTCTGAAATGGCAATGGGCGTTCCTCAAGGCTCGATATTGGGTCCATTCCTTTTTTTAGTATACATTAATGATCTACCCCATCTACTTCCAAACCAACCGAAGATGGTGTTATTTGCAGATGACACATCATTGATATTTAAAATCGACAGACGGTCTCAAAATCTTGACGACGTCAATAACTCCATTCTTCAGGTCCAAGACTGGTTTACGGTAAATAATTTGGTACTTAATAAAAAAAAAACCAAGTGCATTAGATTTCAATTGCCTAATGTCAGAGGTAGCGAATGTGACATCTTATTGAATGGGGAAAAACTGGAATTTATTGATCAAACGGTTTTCCTAGGAATCACGCTAGACGAGAAATTACAATGGGGACCTCATATAACATCTCTTGCGGGGCGGTTGAGCTCGGCCGCTTATGCTGTTAGAAAGATAAGACAGTTAACAGATGTAGAAACCGCGCGTTTGGTCTATTTTAGCTACTTCCACAGCATTATGTCGTATGGCATTTTACTGTGGGGTAGGGCTGCTGACATTGAATCCATTTTTATTTTGCAAAAGCGAGCTGTCAGAGCCATTTATAATCTGTGTCGCGGCGAATCCCTCAGGGAACTATTTAAAAGGATTAATATTATGACGGTACCTTGCCAATTCATTTACGAAAATATTATGTATGTAAGAAAAAATCTACATCTTTTTAATAAAATAAGCGATAGACATAATTTTAATACTAGAAATAAAGACAAGATAGATCAACCATTTTTCAGATTAGCAAAAGTACATACATCTTTTATGGGGTACTGTGTTAAATGTTACAACAAAATACCTTCTGATATATTGCAATTAAATGAAAGGAGGTTTAAAAGTCATATTAAAAGTACACTTTGTAAACGAGCTTATTACAAATTAGAGGACTACATCCAAGATAAGAACGCTTGGAAACATGCTGGTCTCGCTCCATAGGACAGTCTTAGAGTTTATCAAACTAGTTGCTCACTTAATTGTGTAGATAATATTTATTTTTTCTTCTATGACACTGTTTTACATTATGTAATTACTGTAACTCACACACTGACAGTTTATATGGGTAGTTCATATAATTGTTTTTTTATTTAACTGCTTTTGTTAATTTATTTTTATTTTCTTTTAATTTCATTTGTTGTGTATATGTATCATTTGCATCGTTGTATATGTAAGCGGGCACGCCCTTTATGCCTGGAGGCTTTAGTAAGGTTTTAAGTTCTGTTTACGATTTTGTTTCATTATTCATTTCAGCTTGAGTTTAGTTTTCAATGTTTTGTTGGTATAATGGCGTGTGCTAGCTGACATATGGCGAATAATGTATGTTTTGTTTTATTATATTAATAACTTATACAATATTGTATAGAATCAAGTTCTTCTAACTTAACAGACAGCAGTGCTGCTGGGGAGTTTGTTCCGCCACTTCTTCTTCCCAGCCAAAGCACTAGGAAGTGTCGAAGGGCGGGCGTTTTGGGGGGACTGTCTTATGTGACTTTGACGTTCAAAAAGTGCTGACTCTCAGCCTAGTTTGAATAAATGACTTTTGATTGATTTTGATTTTGACGTCACGTTACTACGACAGAAATGACAGCTTATAATGGCGGCCGTGACGAAAGTAATTCTGTTAAAACATACATATTTAAATCAATATAGTTGTTACTAAACTGACCTGCAAATTGCCAAAGCGTTGCAGTCTACCCTGAAACGCTTTGGCAATTGGCAGCTTTCACCTGTCATGGCGAAAGGCAGTACTAATAAATACGAGGTATTTACTAGTGCCGTCTCCAGACACTGCCGGCCGAGCGATTCCTTGCTCTGTGTTCCTTACCGTCTCCCAAGAATGTTGCCATATAAATAATTCATATGTTGTCGTAGGTGGCGCTTCAGTTCAACGAGACGACGGTGGTGTATGACGAAGGAAATGATCCGGATGCTGTCACGTTGCTGTCCATACTGCTTGTCGGTTAGTACGCAATTAATTTGTACAGTCAGTAAACTCAGTTTGACATTCAGACGACAAATAAAAATTACGAAATTTTTGACACAGTTAGATGATTGGTGTTAAAGTTTTGACTATTTTGAGGATTAAGGCCTGATTTCCAATAGGGAAACCTTAAACTGAAGACTATCTACACTAATATATAATCTACACTAATTATTCATCTACACTAATATTATAAAGAGGAAAAATTTGTATTTTTGTTTGTTTGTTTGCAATGGATAAACTCAAAAACAACTGGACCGATTTAAAAAATTCTTTCACCATTAGAAAGCTACATTATCTGCAAGTAACATAGGCTATATAACATCACGCTACAACTAAGAGGAGCGGAGCAGTAATGAAAAATGTTGCAAAAACGGGGAAAATCGCACGGGTAGGCGATTCGACGCGACGGGAAGGGTCGGGGGACCACGAAATTTAACGCAGACGAAGTCGCGGGCAGTTGCTAGTAATATTATAAAGAGGAAAAATTTGTATTTTTGTTTGTTTGTTTGTAATGGATAAACTCAAAAACTACTAGACCGATTTTAAAAATTCTTTCACCATTAGAAAGCTACATTATCTGCAAGTAACATAAGTTATATAACATCGCGCTACAACCAAGAGAAGCGGAGCAGTCATGAAAAATGTTGCAAAAACGGGGAAAATCGCACGGGTAGGCGATTCGACGCGACGGGAAGGGTCGGGGGAACACGAAATTTAACGCGGACGCAGTCGCGGGCAGAAGCTAGTATATGATATTTACACATATTTTCTCTTATTCGTTAAATAAAAGCTATCTAATCATTGAAAAATCTGCCCTAAAAGTAGTTGCAAGTTACAACTGCCCGGATACTCATATCTAATGTTGAGTGTACTAAATACATAATAACGGTGCCATTCAAAGGCAAAGGTCATGAAATATTGACTTGCGCTTTCTTTTCCGCCATGCAGAACCTAAAATACACTTCTTAGATTGACTTAACCTCACGAAGTTAAAAAGTAAAAGACTTGTATTCATAGAATTACGTACATTATTATGTAATGCCTGTTTTTCGTCGAGCAAGCACTCAGCGAGACGTGTTCCAAATCAGTGAACAGTAACTCTTGTCGATTTTACATGTTCATTATAAGTAAGTACCTTACAAATATGGTATGTAGCGTAGTACGTCTGACTGATTGATCCTCAAAAACTGGCCAAGTGCGAGTCGGACTCGCGCACCGAGGGTTCCGTACAAACCT
Organism: Aporophyla nigra; assembly: GCA_947507805.1. Lineage (NCBI taxonomy): Eukaryota > Metazoa > Arthropoda > Insecta > Lepidoptera > Noctuidae > Aporophyla > Aporophyla nigra. Next base: position 9,969,312 of record OX382313.1, on the reverse strand, counting down.
GCAGGTATTCACGGTTTATGCATAAGGTTTATGTTTATGAAATTAAATGGTTTTTTTTTTAATTTTTATATTTGAGTTGACTGAATGAAAGGTAAATTGTGGTTTACGATTTATGACGTATTAAAAAAAACTACTTACTAGATCTCGTTCAAACCAATTTTCAGTGGAAGTTTACATGGTAATGTACATCATATATTTTTTTTAGTTTTATCATTCCCTTATTTTAGAAGTTACGGGGGGGACACACATTTTACCACTTTGGAAGTGTCTCTCGCGCAAACTATTCAGTTTAGAAAAAAATGATATTAGAAACCTCAACATCATTTTTGAAGACCTATCCATAGATACCCCACACGTATGGGTTTGATGAAAAAAAAAATGTTGAGTTTCAGTTCTATGTATGGGGAACCCCAAATATTATTGTTTTCTCTCTGTTTTTGTGTGAAAATCTTAATGCGGTTCACAGAATACATTTACTTACCAAGTTTCAACAGCATAGCTCTTAAAGTTTCGGAAAAAAATGGCTGTGACATACTCGGACAGACAGACAGACAGACATGACGAATCTATAAGGGTTCCGTTTTTTGCCATTTGGCAACGGAACCCTAAAAAGTGGCCAAATATAAGTGGGTTTGGCGAGCAAGGGTTCGGTATCTTCCTTTTATCATTTGTTACGATAGCGGTAGGTTACAAGTAATGAGTAAAAAATCATCTTGCTAGCTATAACGTTTCTATAGTTACAGTCCTATGACAAACAGATACACAATCAGATGTCATAGGCATAAAAGGGACGCGCCTGTTTGGGTAGAGAAACTTAAAAAGTACGAGACCATATGTTTATTATTTAAATAAGTGTACTACAAAATGGCTGCACCCATCCCAGCCTTTTCCTAACAATGTTGGGGTCAGCTTCGATTCTAACGAGATGCAGCTGAATACCAGCATTTTACATGAAGCGACTACAACCCAGTTACTGGGTAACAGGAAAACCTTAACCCAAATACTAAACGAGAATAGGGACTTCCAATATAAAGATTTGGGATATCCCGGGAGCACATCGGAATCTTATTTCCATATTGAGCCCGGGTTAACGTAGTTTAGCGGTCGCTTATCATTTTGGGGATATTTTGGAAGCAGAGGAAATCACTCTCTAGAGATCGATAATATATTGTAGGATTATTTTATATACGAGGAAGCATGGGGTTATTTCCTAAACTTGGCATTATCCTTGTGTAATGTAAATACTGTTTCTAGTGTTATCGAGCTTAGGATTTCAAAACAGGGAATAGTTTCTTCACGTAACATATTAACATCATGCATATTACGATTGTAGAGGTATATAGTTCAACTAAATTTCGTTAGTAATGTTATTCTGGGCATTGCTAGTTACCGGGGTCGGACCCAAATTCAGGGCTGCCATGGAACAAATTTTTTTTAAAATGTTTTACCACGCGTTTCCTATTACAGAGAAGTCGGATTTTGTAAATTCTATTTTGGAAAGGGTATACTTCGAGGTTGATCCCATTTAAAATTGAAAAGGAAAATCCACGCCCACGACAAAATTAAAGGACTGCTACTGTACAATTCGTAATGAGAACGAAGACAGTTTTTCGGGACTTGCTTTCAATAGACCTCTTTTTGTTTACTAAAAAGCATAAAAGTGTAAGTTTAAAATAATTCTGGAAAATGTTTGCCTGCTTTCATTTTGTAAGTCACAAGTTATTATTAAATCCTGTTTAATTTTAACTGAAACATCATTTTGTAGAATGAAATTCAGTGCTCACAAATGTAGACATTTGTAGGCACTGAACGTCATTCTTCAAAATAATGTATTTATACTATACACTTTATGTTAGTTTATCAGCAGTATTTGAACTACCGTACATGAATCCCATTTCCGAAAAAAGAAATACCTTTTCACCCAAAAACCTGCCCGATTTTTCTTACCCACTTTGAAAATGAAGGAAATTACATAACATTTATATACACCTCTATCTGGTGGAGCGAGCAAATACGGAAGCCCCGTGTACACTGTCAAAGGGTAAGGAGCGAAAATAGCTGAGTGGAGCGGAGTACAACTAGCTAAACTAGCATATAATTTAAGGTTCCACTAAGATAGAGTTCTGAACACTTTTATGGTTGATATTTCACTGAAAAAGAGCTTAAGCTGAACGAGATCGTTTTAAATACGCTCAAACATACCCAACTAGTCTGACAATAGAGCTGGTTTGCGATAACTAGTAAACCCATCTAGTCTGGGTTCATTCGATTTGTTCTAATGAGTCGTATTCTTTCTTTACCTAATTGTAGCGAAGCCCGAATGTTTTGATTGTACTTAATGACAATTAAAACGCGTGCCATATCTTTTTTTAAACTAAGCAAGATAATTGCTGGTTCGTGCCTCATCCGCTAGACTCTTTGTCGATGGAAGAGAGTCCGTACGGAGCCCGCTCCGTCTGCAGTGAGACCAGGCTCAGTCTATTTCGCGCCTCGTTCGACGCTAAGCGGTTCAATTTCCTGATGGTAACAAACTGGTGGAGGGGCCATGCTCGTATCGCGCTGATCTTCGTAAGTGTGGACGTGTCGATGATAGGTGCTCGGTGCAAAATGAATACAGGAAAAGAGGTATTTTCAAAGAAGTCTGGAAATTGAAAATGTAGAAAATGTTAGGCTGACGATACATTAGTAAAAATTGTGACAAGGGTTTCGTTACAGTTATGAAGAGGGCAAGATTTTTTTTTTTCCGTTTTTACGTACATCATAGCGAAAAGTGAGTTTATTTTGGACGACTTCTAACTTGCTTATGAAAATTAATAAGATGTATTAGTATGTAGTAGGTATCAAACATATTTTTAGTTTCATAAATACTAATTGGCATTTCGAACTGTGCTGAAAAGAAGTGTGGGAGAAAATAAATACAAAAATATTCACAACCTATATATTCAAACCATCATATCAGCCGAAAGACGTCCACTGATTGACATAGACCTCCCCCAATAGGGGGAAATTTTAAAAACAAATATAAATTTCACAACCTAAATAAACCTGGAGTACTCAATAAGCCCAAAAATACAGACAAATAAATGAAATTCTTGCGCCTACAGAAAATAACATATTGTTTAGAAGTGTCGATTAGCCCGATTTCGGCGAGTAAATTCGTGTGGATTGACTAATAAGACTAATTATTATAGACTACCTTCTGCCCGCGACTTCATCCGCGTGGAAGTCACTATCTAAGAATATACAGTAACACATATCCGATGGAACTCAACAATAGTATGACTTAATATTAGGATTTTTTGTAACCGGATCGATAAGTAATTTTAGAACTTACAAACAAACAATTCAATTTCTTGGCTTAAATTTATCGTTACATGTGTTCTTGTGAAAGTGACTTAGTTACACAGGTATTAATATCACACGGAAGTGTACAAGTGCCACTTGAAGTATGCTCGTATAGCAATGTGTTAACGAGATATTCCAATAGAGATTAGCGAGTGTCATAGTGACACGGAGAGGTGTTATAATCTCTAGATTATTGTCTTGTATTTGTGTTGGGCACCTGTCCCACCGCTGGCGATTAACGAGATTAGATTATATTGTTTTAATCGTTTTTTCAGTTACTATTCCTTTATTTAAATATAAATTACATTTTCTGTACGTGGCACTTCACTTATGTAAATAAAACAGCTGAAATAAAATAAAAACTCAGCAATAGATGTTGAAATACTCTAAAAACAAAGGTTCGCTGCATTGGCTGTCCCTTACGCCACCTTGTTTATCTATTTATGTATATGTAACCGTCAAATTGTAAATACCGTTAGGTTGAAATAACCAAACGGTATATACAATTTGACGGTGACATATAAATATCGAATGAGTCATGAGCACGGGATGTCAATTGACAACGAAACGCCATCCAGCGTGAAATTGGCGCGCTACGCCAGAGTCTAACCTGACGTTTTTATTTGTTAAACAACAGATAGACACGAAAGTACCTAATACAAGGTTTAATATACCTAGTAGAAAAAAAAATCTGCTAAGTATTCCAAAATGTCGAGCTAACTAAACAGTATGGACCAGCTGATTTTAGTCAAACTTATTCATAATTAGGAATTCATTGACCGATTCTCCAGTTTTGAGTTATTGCGAAATCGAAAGCAAAAAAAATACCTACGTGAAACAGATTATAGACTAAGGAAGGTACCTACTTTAACAAACTTAAAACATAAGATCTATCTTTAAATACTTTTAAATATCTGAAAAGGTATATAAAACAGTACCTAATTAAATTTTTCAATTATAGTGAACAGTAGCAACTTCTCCAGATGTTACTTAAGTTCTTATAATAAAGTTCAAATAACTTTTAACAAGTACCTATTTTAACAAGGTGCAATAAGTCTTCTTAAATAGCTCCTTCTGAGTTCGATGTAAAGTAAAATGAATGGCGATTACATTAATTTAAAATTCAATTATTTATAAGTTTAGTTTTAATTTTTGCTAAGCTACGAGCGTTAACCATGTAAGGTATGAAAATGTACAGTCAGAGATTTAAAAGAGATGGTGATCTCTGAGTTTGTTTCGGCCTTCTTCTCAGACTAGTCAGAGAGGAAACAATGACCTCATCAAGTTTTTACAATATTAATAATTAAAGTGTTTGTTTAAAACTACCCACGGAAATAAAATATTAGATATTAATTGTCTAACAGAAAAATACAGTGTCATTTTACCGGGTTTCAAACGCAATATAATTTACGTCAAATAACGGATATTTTATTATATTGATAGAGTTGGTATTTTTTATTCTGACTTTATTATTCTATGGGCCTAGCATGAACGTATGGAGTAAACGTAATGTAAATTCAAACCAGGTTAAAATTGAAATTAATATCACGTAAAGTTTGTCTAACTTTTTAATTCCAACCTAATAACGCCAATCTATTGTCACCAGGTATTTTCCTGTCACTGCTGATCTTCCTCAGCGTGGCTGGGAACATACTGGTCTGCATCGCAATATACACAGATCGAGGACTGCGACGTATCGGAAACCTGTTTCTGGCATCGCTGGCGATCGCTGACATGCTGGTGGCTGCAGCAGTCATGACCTTTGCTGGAGTCAATGACCTGCTCGGGTAAGTTATGAACCCACTGTAACCTCTTAGGTCGTTTGTGTAATATATGTATTTTTATGGTCAGGATATTTTCGTACATTTGCCGGATGATCGCGTGACATTTTCTTAAAACTCGATCTACCGGCACAGTAGACTACAATTAATTAAACTGGGCAACAAAGTTACAGAAAATCGAATGAATTGTTAAACTATAACAATCACGATTCACAATCTGATGGTAAAACAGGGTTACATTATAATCTGTCGAAGTTGCATGAGTTTTATCGTCAATTTTGAATTTTTTGTTCATAATACTTTTATAATTTTACGATGTATTATATTGTCCGGTCATTATAGTCCTCCAGACCGAATTTCTGCCACAGTGGCCGATCTCAACGGAGACTAGCCATCGGCGCAGGAGATATTATAGTGCTCAAGTGTATGCGCAGACACAGAAGCACTCACTCTTCCCTCACTCTCATAGTCCGATGGGACGGCAATCCGACACGACCGGAGAGAGATCAGGCGTAGGACCAACGGCTTAACGTGCTTTCCGAGGCACGGGGGTATCACACCGCCAACTTCCAAACTCCGGGCTGCTACTAAGAAATTCCTAATGGAAAAACCCAGTAACACATTGCCCGACCCGGGAATCGAACCCAGGGCCCCACGCTCAGCGGCCGCGCTTGCGATCACGAGACCAACGGAGCAGTCAAAATGTCCGGTCATAGATACATAATGGATGCCATAAGCGCGCTTATAAACAGATAGAAAGAGAAACCAAGCGTTTTTTTGACGGAAGCATGATTCTTTCCTCGACGTCGATTATACTCGAATCTGTATTTCTTCTTCTCTTTTATATAACACTAGTTTCTGTCCCCAGATACTGGGTTTTCGGCGAGCAGTTCTGCGACACCTGGGTGGCCTGTGACGTCATGTGCTCAACCGCCTCCATACTCAACTTGTGTGCCATCTCGCTCGACAGATACATACACATCAAAGACCCTTTGAGGTGAGAGCTATCACATTCAACTATTGAGTTCAGTGGTTTCAGGTGAAGATAACAGATGTTTATCTTATTGAAAGGCGTAATTAATGTCGAAGTATATGTGGCATCTATACAGTCGATCAAGCTGTGTGGTATACATGCAGCTTGCAACTACTTTAAGCAATGTGAGTGTGGTTAGTACTCAATTATTTGACATTAGTCTTTTAGAGTAGTGGTGGCTAAGTAGTAATGACCGCGATTTAAGAGTTGTATAGGTCACGGGTTGGAACCCAAGCAGGTACTTTACTTCTGTACTTAAATGAATTCATCACCACTGCTCTCAAAACGGGGTGGCTCTAAGGTAACCGGCATGTCCTAGAACTATAAATTCGGAGGCCATGGAATTATGGCCCTAAACCTCTCGGAGAGAAGGCCTATATAGGCATATCCCAGCAGTGGGAACATAATAGGCTGATTATGCTACTCTTTTTAATAAATCTAGTCAAATAGTATTACAAAAGAAATTAGATAAAATTTTTTAGTTAGTGTATTGGCATTGTATGTGTAGTAGTGCTCTCACACTGAAAGACCTGTCCTAGAAGTAGGATCATTATATTATGCGCCCAAAATTAACGTATAGCATAAAAATAAGTTTTTCTGTATACCAAATAGGTATTTCGACTGAACAGTTTTAAAAATGCGTTGCATTACTGAGTGACTACGTAAATTGGTCATGTTATAACCATTCCATATGCTTAATAAAGAATAACAGTTGTTATTTGAATATACGGACGATTTGAGTTCTCAGGCGATTTACTCAACGAAGTGTAATACATGTGTATGAAGTGTACTTATGACGCTCATTTATGTGACAAATGTAAGAAAAATCTTCTGTTATTATATGCAAATCTAGATAGCAATAGGCAACTAAGGATACCTAATGATCGTGAAATCTTCAACACGCATTATGAAAATGTGCTGATCAATGCTTGTTCCTCCTGAGCAAAAAATAGGTCTAGCAGTTGTTTGGAGGGACAGTTACAAGCTAGCAGTTAGAGAGCTGATGACGTTAGTTCTAATTAGAATGAAACATAACCATCTATAATGTTCCCCCTACTGGGACACAGGCCCCTTTGTCTGTGTGAGGGAGTGGACTGTAATCCAACACGCAGACCCAGTGCGAGTAGATGGATGTCACTAGATGTTCTAAGCCATGCCAGTTTCCTCACAATGTTTTCCTTTACCGTTTTGAGAGCAGTGGCGATAAAATAATTGGCCCGAATAAAGCGCTTGACTGGGTTTTTTTGTTTGTTTTTGCATGGGAAATCATCAATGACTTCTCCCGCTCTGGGCGGAGCGGGAGGGCATGTCAGACTTTTACTGTCCAAAACCCACCCGTGTTCCTTCAGTTGCCCATGTGCCAGGGTCACGGTATCTCTTTCGAACAATCTCGCGACCCTGGCAGGCATCGGTCCTAGCAGACCCCTGCAGTTTTGCTGACATCTCTTTGAGGCGCGCGTGGAACACTACGCGCCGTCGACCCGAGCTTGGTCCTTACCGGGCGGCGAGCTACCCATTGCTCACCGCCCGCAGGCTATCGCCTACGGTGGCCGGGAGTCAGTGGGGGCAGTGGCGATAAAATAATTGCCACAAAATAAAGCGCTTGACTGTGTTCGAACATACAACCTACTTCTCGTGAGTCACGATCGCTACCACTGGGCCACCACGGCTCTCCGGTCCTAATTAACGACAAGCATTTATGAAAGTGCTGTACAAAAGTATAAGATAAAAATATCAATATAATACGTAATATTGAACTTTTTTTTTCTAGAACAAAACCGTAAAAAGATCATAAGTTTACGACACATAAAACTGACCCATGTTAAATGGTGTGACAGTGGCTGGACCTGGTATGGTTATAAATTGATATGAGGTCAAAAAAAAGGTATTAAATCGGTGGCACTAAGTAACGGTCATATAATTTTATTGACGACCCATCAGTACGAGTTAGCTGGCTTAGGATATTTTTATTGTCGTCTGTTGTTTAGCTCCATTTACACGGGCAATTATTGCCGGACATGGTGGAGCAATAGGTATAGTTCATTGAATTGCTCCATCATCATCAGCGTCCTGATGTAGCTAAATACCAATATAATGCTGTTCTATGGCACTCAATATGGTGTGAATATTTTATTTTCCATATTAATTTTGCATGCATATAATAATGATATTTGAAAATACCTGTTTTATTAAATAAATATGAACAAAAATACTTGAAAACCTTAATTTACCTTTTACCAGACCAACCAATTGGTTTTCTGAAAAAGTTTCATCAAAATATATCGGCTTTCTAAATGCTACGCAATATACGGTTATTTAAATTCAACATAAATAGCCACTTCTGAACTTAAAGAGCCTACACTCAAGGACTAACTACTTACTAAACACCCACACAGCACAATCTAAACTAAGCACTTATGTGATAAGGACGACTAAGCAATAAGCGGAGAAAAGTTATTAAAGTAGATCTCACATTTACTAAAAATAATTATTAAGTACGCACTTTCATGGAAGCCTGAAATAATATTCTCAACTTGAGCTTAATAATACTCGTATTCAATAACTTGGGACAACGTAAAAGTGATACTGAAGTGCTTTTGTCATTTCTTATCCGTCAACTCCGGTTTTCTGAAGCTTACAACGACTCTGTCATAATTTTCGTCACGTACTTTCACGCAACTTTGATCTCTGTTACAAAGGTGCTAGAGTGAAAATTGAAAGAATATTTCGGATCACGTTATAATATAAATTCTTTTGTTTCGAATTCGGTATACATGCGTTCGCAATTCAAATATTGTCTTAAGTATCGTAGGAATGTTTTATGTTGCTACAATACCAATTGTTTTAGTTTTATTATTTCTATCTTTCAGATATCATAAATAAAATTCTTTAGATGTATAATAATAAACCTTATACGTTACCTTATTTCAGGCGTATTATTTTTTTACTTTTTATCCTTTCGTGATACAGTCAGAGAATTTGATTAGTAGGCAGATTGACACACTCGACAATTTTGCCGCGTTACAACCATTTACTACGAAAACAAATCAGCGTGGATTTTAGCGAACGCAGAATTTAAGTTGATACTGATCTGACAGTCAATCAGTTTCTGACTTCATTTTCAATCGTTTATTCTTAATAAATATGAATTTTGGCATTGAGCGCAACGTAATTCTTAAACTGCATTCATTTTTATAATTTAAAAAACGGTTGCTAAGCCAAAGCAGAAATATAAAATGGTATTTTCAAAGAAAATACAATATTTTCCTGGTTGTTCTATCCCTGTATCAGTCCACTGCGGGGCAAAGACTTCTATTTATTGAAGATATTTCAAAACTCCTTTTTGTATGGCGTATAAACGATTTATAGTTCTCATTGTGTTAACGCATCGTTTAGCATAATCAGCCTATAATGTTCCCACTGCTGGGACATCGGCCTCCTCTCGGTAAGAGTGAGTGAGCTGTAATCCACCATGCACCTGTCTTGGAATTTTTGCATGCCAGTTTCGTCACGATGTTTTCCTTCACCGTTTAGGGAGATGAAATAACCTATACTATACACCGTGAAATTTTAATAGTCTTACAACGGCAGCCCACTTCATGTATCTAATGACCACTACACATCCATAAGAAATAAATAAACATTTGAATAACAAAAAAATAAAAATATTGTTCATGATGACGTAGTTTGAAATTTGATATTTTGTCTCATGGGAAATAGAGATTGAATGGTCTAGTCAACTCGTGCGCTGGGTAGGTATGTTGTCTACTTTCTGATACGTAAACATTATTAACAGGATTTTTCATAATTGTAATGCATTATTTATTTTTCTTAGTAGGTACCTTATCTTAATTAATGGTAACAATTTTTTAATCACGCCTAGAGGTATATTATGTCGGATACATTGAGTGGACAACCTTTGTAAGACGACTAAAATGTCATGGTGTATTATCTATATTATAATATTATAAAGCTGAAGAGTTTGTTTGTTTGGTTGAACGCGGTAATCTCAGGAACAACTAGTCCGAATTGAAAAAATATTTTTGTGTTGAGTACTCTATTTATTGAGAAAGGCTATAGGCTATATAACATTACGCTACAATCAAAAGAAGCGGAGCAGCAACGAAAAATTGATGACAACTGGCAGGCAATTCGATGCGCCGGGAAGGGTCAGGGTAGCAAAAATTTGACGCCGACGAAGTCACAAGCAGAATCTAGTTTATAAAGGAAGTCACCACAGCTAAACCACCTTTTAAGATGAGTGTGACTATGTAAATAAATGGCATCAATAAATTGCCTGGCTATTACAAAAGAAGCTAAGAGAAAATTATAACTTTAAAAATGCACTAACAGCCTCTTTCTCCTCAGGTACGGCCGCTGGGTGACTCGCAAGGTCGCCGTAGTGACCATCGCTATGATCTGGCTGCTTGCCGGCCTGGTCAGTTTCCTGCCCATCTCGCTAGGGCTCCACAGGCCTGATGAAGAAGCCCTGGCTACTCAGAAGCCGCCGAGATACCCCACGTGCGCGCTTGTCCTGACGCCGACTTACGCAGTCGTCTCCAGTTGTATTTCCTTCATACTACCGTGTATTGTTATGATAAGTATATACTGCAGGTAGGTTCCTCATTTGTTCGTTTGTTTCTGTCAATGATTTCTATACAACGTGTAACATAATTAACGCAAGACCTTATTTCACCCTAATTAGAGTAATGAGTTAAAAGAATAATACAATGCCCAAAACTTTTTTTTGTAACCAACTGTTATTATTAAGAACGTGTTGATCCTAGCATTACTTTATGGATTTAAAAATGAGTCTTACTGCTTTAGAATATTGTATTTTTTTTGGGTCAAATGGTGGTAGATATGACATATTGCAAAAAAAAAACACTTTAATAGGGCTTCGTCCCAACTGATCCCCAGTCCCAACTCGCTGGTAGCCCTGGCAGGAGGACTTAAGATTTATTAAGGTAACCACAACCAAGTCCGGTTAAGCAGCCGACAACCTCATAGGTTGACCTGCGAAATGTCATTCCAAAAAAAAAAAATCTACTGTCTTTTGCCCACCGCGGTTCTTGAATCTTATGACTGTTTTGTTCGGACACGTGCAGGCTTACTGTAAAATTTCTAGGAATGAATTATTTTATCATTTATAACTACCTTCTTATTTCAACAAGATCGCCGAGATCTAGAAAGATTATTTTGTTAAAATATACATAGAAAAATATCAAGAAGTAAATTTATAAGTGATAAGTATTTATTTTATACATAAATTTTCCGTCAAACTGTTTTCTTGCATCTAATAGGTATATAAAAATCGGGCTAGTTGGGACTGGAGATCAGTTAGGATGAAGCCAAGACTAAGTAGTCAATTAGTAATAACCTACTTTCAGATATTTATTCTGTTACACCTTGTGTATTAATCGCGAGGCTAAAACTTTGTTCCCCAATTTTACGAAAATTACGCGGACGGAGGAGTTTGACATTTGGCATGGTTAAAGTACCTATATATGGAGAAGGAGGGCCGAAAGCTAATATTTTTTATTTAAATGAATTATGGTTGAATTTCGACCCCTGGATGACTACTTGTTATAATAAATTAGGAAAAAGAAGTAATGTACTTTCACAGAACAGTTATTTTACCTCTAAAGTTCCATCACTGTCAAAATCTTTTCTTTGTTGTCGTAACAATAAGATTGCTTTTGGGTTGCTGCTACTGACAAGGCTGTCAAAATTACACTGATCTTTATTGACATTACAATAAGGTTGCTGTTGAATTCTTGCCGTCAGAGGAATAACATCTGAACGAACTGTAGATAGATTACCTAACCAACAGTCGATTTTCAAAAATAGCACAATGTCACACACGTGGAAGTAGCACGTCAAATAAGTAACATGTCATCATTATCGGGAGCCGAAAAGAGACAAGACGCAAATCACTTGGTTTAGCTAGATAAGTTTTGACCTACCACCTGCGGACTTTAATTAGTTTTTTTGTATTGTTTTTAATCAAATAATTCATCAACATTGATCGTGTAATAAGTGCCGATTACACGGTTAACGTTAATGGCAATATGTGAACGAAGTCCATGTCCATGATCTAGATCGGAAGCCGTAACTTCACGAATTTTAAAATAATCATCTTGATGGACCGAGTAGTTGTTTCTTCGAAATTGAAACGCATAACCGCAGAAAAAAAAGCTAGAAACTTCATCGGCGTCATAGCTGTTGATAAAAAAGTTTACAGCAAACGTAATAATCATCTTTCAAATCTGCTTAAAATTTTTACTATAGACTTTTTTTTGGATGGGAAGTCATCAAATGCCTTTTCCCGCTCTGGGTGGAGCGGGAGGACGTGTCAGACTCTATAGCCTTAGAATATACTTTTTAAACTAAGAAACCTACTTATTTTTTTATACAGACAATGTAATTAAAACTTATATACGATCTTCGTTTGTATACAGTCTCGGCAACACCTAGGACAACTTACAAGGAAAACACCCCGTGTTTTCGACCGAAATTATGACTTGTCTTTAAACTGAAAATGTATTTATTACTTTGCAATACTGAAGTCGAAGGAGCACCTCCTTTGTTTTAATAAAATAATAGACAGGAAATAGAACGTTCTTTGGAGTTGTTTCAGTAAGACTTTCGTAATATATTTTCGAATTTAACGAGAATTTCATTAGGTTTTCGCTTCTCTTTGATAATTCAAAGCTATTCGGACTATAGGTATGTTGGTACTTACGTAGTTATTTAATTTCGTCTAGCCAATAAAACGTCTATTCGTTTCGTCGCCATTGAGAAGTTTTGTCACGAGATTATAGATTTTTTATTTTTATTTTTATAGGTTAAAGTAAATGTTAAGCAAATTGACTACCAACTTAAATTTCCAGTTGTGACTATACAGTAAATAGTCGTAGAGTATCAATTTGCTTAAAAAAATATTTCCTCGTACTGTACATACATACATTCACTTATTATGAGATTATGAAATCCAATTTGTAAGTAATAATAATACCTATACACAACTTAAACTCTCGTGTTATCCACATTATTTATTAGTTCAAAAGTCTATAAACTATGTTAGTATTAATTACTACAGGCACAGGATAACAAAACAATAAGATCTGCTCCCCTAGCCAAGTTACAACCGTTTTGTGTCGAATTCTGTTCTCCAATCGGTAACGCCTCGGTGTCAGCAACTGTAGAAAACGATAACTTGGTAGCCATGTTGACGCCCCTGAGTCGGTCGCTCGTTCTATAATATATTTAGAAAAACGACATTATAACAAAGGATGTAGCGTTGAACATTTTAGAAACGATAACAATTCATTCTATAATTTTAAACGATGTGAACTTGGCTACGAATTTTCTATTCGTTTATTCTAACCACGTGACTTAAAGTTCAGATGTTTTCATTCCCATACATTTGATTAGTTTTCGACTAGCGTTAACGATTACAGATTATCAACTTGCCTAGGGGTGCAGTTAGTTAAGTTTTGGACAGATATACTAGCTGATTAATATTATAAATCCTAAACAATCAGGGCAAATTGCATGTTTTTGAAAATAAAACAACAAAACATGAAAATCAAGATAACGCGACATTGAGTTGACATTATGTTCCTCCGCCGATTCACCTAACTACTGCACTAACGTGCAGTTCAGTGACCCGCTTGAAGACAATGCTGTCAACTTGCGGTGCAAACACCGACCATAGGCTATTAGAACTTCTCCAGAACCTGTGTACGACTGAAACCACTTTGTTTCTATCTTCACTCCATGAAGACAAAGTGAAAACCTTTCTTCTCTTAATTTTTCGCATCACGCCGTTCAAATCTTATTACAATGTGTCAAGTTTTTAATTTCTTATAATTCTGCAGTTGCATTACTAACGCTACCAGTACGAAACCAATAATTCGATCTGCCGCACATCATTATCTTGTTCTTGTCCCAATTTATTTGGGGTTGGCGTATCATGTCTTATTCTTCAATACTTCTCTATTAGTCATCGTCTCAGTAGTCATTCCCTTTATCCATGCCATATCATCTTTAATAACGTCATTCGAGGTTTTCCTCTACTTTTATAGTCTCCTACATTCATACTCTAAACTTTCCTCACGACATATTTTCCTCATTCTCGGGCTCCTGAAACTAGGTACATACTACAAATTTGTCTTAAAGTAAAATCTAGGCCACAAAAGTCAAAACAAAAAAAAACAGCTGAATTAAAAACGAGACCATGACTAGGAACATTTTTGTATCCGAAGTTTTGTATAGCTACCGAAACTCATCAATCAATGTTTTATTCCCAAGGGTACGGGACCGACGGACTGACACAGTTTATGTACAATCTATCATCATTTACAATGTTATGTTTTGCCGCTTATTTGCACATCGGTATTCATTCTATTGAGGTCTAAAGCTTTAGAAAAAGGACTCTTGTAACCTTTTAATTTTATGAAAATATTCAATAGCTTTTGACAGGAGACCAGATGTAAAAAACATGGCTCACAAACCGACGCGCGTGTTACTTGTGATTACCAAATGTGCAAACACGCTGAGAATGTGTGTGTAAGCGCAGAAGCTCTTAGTACAGTCCGAAACAATGCCAAAATCGGAAGTGTGTGTGTAATGTACTGACGCTACTGTTTTTCACGCTCACATTCAAAGCGTGTTTGTACAGACGCCAGCACAGCTAGCTACTTGGAACTGTAAAATTATCCCAATCAATCTTGAACCTAATACTGTAGGGGTAAAGTTGAAAACCTATTAAAAAAATAATCAGATTGTAGTAGCTTTGTGTGTTGGCGTCTGTACATTGGTTACCACATGTAAAAAGCGCGTCGTTTCGTTTAATAAAAATACTGTACGTATGCCGGGCGAAAGGCTTATAGATTATAGAATTGATTGTCACAACGGTATGAGTGACAGGAACGATACTCTACCAAGCTTTGGTAAAATCTATGTGCCATATTAATAACCGCGTAAGTTAGTATTTCTTAAAAGACCGGTGGCCGTCAAAGTGACCGCAATCTACCGGCAAATGACGTCACTGAATGGTTAATTATAATGGTAAGTGTGTGTGTTTTCCTAGAGACCGCTTTTTGACACTGTAAAGTTAAACCCCACTGCCACCATTTTGATGACAGTTGTCACTGCAGCTGAAATGCGTCCTCACCGTTCTTCTTGGAAATTTTACTGTAAGCTACCGCTCAAAAAGATTCACTAAAATTACGTTGCATTCAATTTGAAACAGCTTTTTTGTCACGTCGGAACGGATACCATAAAATAGTTCATAACTTGTTCATAATACGATTTCTCAGTGTGGGTCGACACCATTCAGGAAAGCTTTTTAATTACCTTGTTTCATATCATTACCAGGTTTGCCTCACACTCGACAAAAATTTTAAACTAAACTCTGCTACACCGCTACTAATAATGTAAATGCGAAAGTTTAGATGTTGGTTACTCAATTACGCAAAAACGACAGAACAGATTTGGATGAAATTTGGCACACATATAGTTTATAACCTGAATTAACACATAAAATACTTTTATTCCCGTAGTACCTTCCCGTGGGTCAATTTCGGACCTCCACCCGGGTGAAGCCGCTAACAAAAGCTAGTTCAAAATATGTAAATGTGTAAGTGTGTCAAACGATATATTATTCTACTTTGTCATCTTATTACATTAACTGTGATTGCTAGCTATTTGTTATATACCGCAGGAATTCTTATGGCCATAATAAATAAAACATGTTGGTATTATTTCTTGGAATTTAACTGAAGAAGCTTGCCCTTGGCTTTAGGCCTAATGCTTTAACCGCCATATTATAGTGGGATAAAGAAGGTAGGATTTTTTTATGTTTTACCGAGAAAATTACATCGGGAACATTAAGATACGTCAATAAATCTCTTGTTCCTCATCCTCTCCAAAACCGTCTTCTCAATACAATCTAAACATGTTGCCTTCAGGCTTTAGAGCGAAATTGGGCCCATGTCGAACATCGAAACACAAACAGAGCACAGACTACAGCCTAATTAAAGCGTGTTTTAGACACCACAACTATTTGCCGAATCGCTATGGAGCTAGCAAATAGAGCACGGAGATGTCTGGCCTCTGCTAGAGGCGGCATTGTCAACACTATCCATACAAACCAAGCATATCACCGTTTGCTCGCTCTACGACACATATGACGTATATTAACTAATGTATTTGAATTGCGAAGATGACAACAACGACACAAACTCAAAGGTCTTTTTTACGACAGACATTGTAATGTAAGCATACAAACATTCCGATTTTACCTACAACCACTTAAACACATACACACACACAAAAACAACATAGTCACCCATACATACAAAACACAACAAACACACACGCACCACTCAAGAGCACACCTGTCCTAAAAACGGTTCGTTTTAGGTTATTTTAATATTGTTGAAGACTTTGACTCCTATACGTAGTTCAGGAGTCAGGGCTTTAATTAAGAATGCTACGCCTTTTTATGTCAGTAAAACATTTTTTTTGTATTGTTCTGGTCAGATTATATTGGGACAATGCAGATTGTTAGCACTGCAGTCGCTAGACGGTGCCGTCATGGCGATTCCGTGCTCTGTGGAGCTACTCATTCCATTACCAGATTTGACAAATAACTAGACTATCTAGTTAAGCTTATTATATTACATTCAAGTGCCTATCTAAAAATTAAGGAGGATTACTCATGAGCTAGTTTTGACGAGGTTCCATCAGAATTTTAGTTAGTAATTTTGTGACAGGTAAATAATTTATAGTAGCCATTTTGTTTGGGTACGGGGTTAAATATTGTGGGTTGGTAATAAATATTATCTTATGAGCACCCATGTAACTAATAGACTATTACATTATGTATACTTAGAACTGTGCAATTTACTTATTACTAATATTTTATACAAATATGCGCCAAAGTAGTACCTACGTGTCGACGTAAAAGTAAAGGAAATGAAGCTTGCATTTTAGAAAAGCGCGTAGGATACTTTTTATAATTAGATACAATGAACATAATATGTATGAGTTATAGCTAATTGATGAAATTAATATGTTTTCAAAGTTGCATTGACATCATCATCATCTATCGATATTTCAACACTAGGTTCTGCCCGCGACTTCGTCCTCATCGAATTTTTGCTCCCCTGACCCTTCCCGTCGCATCGAATTGCCTGCCAGTTTTCGTCACTTTTTTCGTTGCTGCTCCGCTCTTTTTGATTGTAGCGTAATAAAATATAGCTTGTAGCCTTCCTCATTAAATAGGCTACCTAACTCAAGAATTGCTTTTCAATTCGGACTAGTAGTCCCTGAGATTACCGCGTTCAACCAAACAAACTCTTCAGCTTTATAATATTAAGTTTAGATCTACATAATTTTTCGACATAATTCATTGTTTCTTCTTCGCTTTCTAGCATAACTTCCCCAGTACACTAAAACCGTAACCCCAGAGTAGCCGCAGCATACTTTGATATGATATATGTTCATAGATACATAAGTAACATCTTTATAGTCGTTTAGGGAGCTATAAACTAGTCTGACCGTAAGACACAACTACGTAAAATAAATAACATTATCAAACATCGTTCTTTTGACAAAATAAATGTTTGATGTACCTTTTAACTTTGGCATTTCACAGGCTTATTATCCAGAAACAAGGCAAGGTTTAACGTTCGTTATAAATAATTAGACACAAAATAATTAGAATACGGTTGAACAACCTATTTGCTATACAAGTAAAACATATATCGCTCTCTCAAAGTACAACAAAAAATCTATGACGTACAATTTACTAAGATGTTTGATGGTTTTACAACAGCACTTATTAAAGAGAAGTAGATAAAATACTTTAAAATAAGTGATCATTTTACTCTCTTAAGTATGCCATAAGCCTCAGAAGTTATAACGCACAGAATTCAGATTAACTGTGGAGTATGAGTATTTTTGCTTGTAAGTATACCAAACAGCTTGTTCGACTATACCTCGTTTTTCGGAAACTTGAGCCCGTTGCTAAGGATGAGAACCCTCAACCTCTGCGATTATCTTAATAACTAAGTATATAGCCTAGCTTTACGCTGCGAGTACATCTAAAAATACAACAATAATATAGGTATATAAACCGGGTATCGTTACGTTGTTTCAAACATTGTTTTCACCTTTTTGACAAGTTTTCTATAAGTTTCATATACAACCTACTAGTCTTTAAAATTTGTTTTAGATGTAAACGATATACAAAACCAGTAGACACAACATATATAACACATGTTTTATACCTTACTGTAAACGCGGAGTTACTACGCTGACTAACAGTATCCTTCTTCCGCAGGCTATACTGCTACGCCCAAAAACACGTGAAGTCGATCCGGGCCGTCACCCGGACGGTTCAGATGCCGGACAACCGGACGAAGTCCGTCCGGACCCGCGTGCACACCCACGTCCACTCGTCGCCGTACCACGTGTCCGATCACAAGGCGGCCATCACGGTCGGCATCATCATGGGAGTGTTCCTCTTGTGCTGGGTGCCGTTCTTCTGTGTCAACATTGTCGCTGCGTTTTGTAAAACATGTATACCGGGTGAGTTGTTTCTGTGTTTAAATCCTTAACAACATTTGATATTTGTTCATAATCTGAAGTTGCTCGTTGTACTGAAAACACTTGGAAGAGCTATCGGTCGACGAAAGCCCTTAAGAAACGAGATCTTCCAATTTGCCATAAATGTAATTTAATGGACATGTGCATTATCCCTATCCTTACATACGGCGCTCAAACCTGGTCTTTGACAGTTCAGCAGATGACCAGGCGCGAGGTTTGCCAGCGATCAATGGAGCGTAGTATCCTTGCAGTTTGACTTATCAATCGGATA
Organism: Aporophyla nigra; assembly: GCA_947507805.1. NCBI lineage: Eukaryota > Metazoa > Arthropoda > Insecta > Lepidoptera > Noctuidae > Aporophyla > Aporophyla nigra. The sequence goes on along the minus strand of OX382313.1, from coordinate 9,950,261 downwards.
GCACGATAGGCATTTGGCTCTAATACACAAATTGTACACATCACCTAAAAAACAGCCAAGCTTATATGGGACTGGGCCGGACACGTTTGCAACATGTCGGATGCATTGTGTGCTAAGACCACCACGACATGGGTCTCTGTAAATGTCCAACGACATTGCGAAAGACCCAGGGGTAGATGGCGGGACAAAATTCGTGAGGGATTTGGTCCTTATTGGCTCAGGATTGAGTTGAGTGGAAAAAGTGAAGGGAGGGAGGCCTTTACTGTTGTGACTGTAGTGGGACAATACATGCTGATTATTATTATCATCATATGTCATGTTTCATACATGCATTGAAGTTGTTACAGGCATATTGTTAACTATTTAATTTATTTTTGATATTTTTAACCAAGTTTGTATAATTTACACAACTTGTATTAGGTGTAAACAATTCACAAAAACATTAGATATCACATGTGAATACATACGTTATTTACCGTGGTGTAATGATATGAAAGAGAAGGGAGTGAATGGTTGGGTGACGAGTGACAGGGAAGAATAAAAGCAGAAGACCTGTTGTGCTGACTCCAAAGAATATGAGACACTGGTGTAAACATAACACGTATTCCCCGACGGGGTTGGATAAGGGTGTATCTATAGTACACACACATTTTGTCAGTTATATTTAAATCCCATATATTAGAGGGCGAGTCTATTGCCATCAACCGGGCACGAATCCAGGCTCCGGGCTGTTACTGAGAGATTCCAGATAGAAAAACCCAAAAACACTTTATTTACTCAACCTGAGAATCGAATCCAGGACCTCACGCTCAGCAGAAGCGCTTGCGACCACTAGGCTGGCAAGGCAGTTAAATAATAGTAATAAAATCTAAACAAACAAATATAGAATACACAAATTAGTACGTGAGGCAAATGGTTTTTTTTTTTTTTTTGATGGGAAATCATCAAAATCAAAAGTCATTTATTCAAACTAGGCTGAGAGTCAGCACTTTTTGAACGTCAAAGTTACATGAGACAGTCCCCCCAAAACGCCCGCCCTTCGACACTTCCTAGTGCTTAACTGAGAAGAAGAAGTGGCGGAACAAACTCCCCAGCAGCACAGCTGTCTGTTAAGTTAGAAGAACTTGATTCTATACAGTATTGTGTAAGTTATTAATATTATAAAACAAAACATACATTATTCGCCATATGTCAGCTAGCACACGCCAATATACCAACAAACTTAAGCTGAAATAAATAATAAAACAAAATCGTAAACAGAACTTAAAACCTTAATAAAGCCTCCAGGCATAAAGGGCGTGCCCACTTACATATACGATGCAAATGATACTTAGACACAATAAATGAAATGAAAAGAAAATAAAAATAAACTAACAAAAGCAGTTAAATAAAAAAATAAAATAAAAAACAATTATATGAACTACCCAAATAAACCGTCAGTAGGAAGACTAATTCTGGATTGAAAGAACATAAACATTGTCTTAAGTTGATCACAGCGACCAACTATTCTTATCGTTTAAGTAATCGTTGATAGAATAGTATGCCTTTGAACAAAGGTTGGATTTTACTTTAGCTTTAAACTCATTAAACTGCAAATCTAGCAAAGCAGAGGGAAGCTTGTCATAAAAGGTAATACCAAGACCAACAAAAGAATTATGAACCTTATGAAGCCGGTGAAAGGGAGCACGTAGTTTATCCCTACTTCTAGTATTAATATTATGAATATCACTGTTTTTAGTGTACAAGTGTATATTTTGCCTAATATATAAGATGTTGGCGAAGATGAATTGTGATGCCACCGTAAGAATACTAATATCTTTAAACAAATCTCTCAGAGAAACTCTAGCACCTAGTTGGTAAATCGCTCGAACAGCTCGTTTTTGAAGAACAAAAATATTTTGAATGTCCGCGGCTTTGCCCCACAGCAGAATGCCGTAGGACATTATGCTATGAAAATAACTAAAATAGACTATCGAGCTGTATCAACGTCCGTGTACTGTCTAACTTTCCTTACGGCGTAGGCGGCCGAACTGAGCCTTCCCGCTAGGCTTGATATATGTGATCCCCACTGAAGTTTGGCGTCTACTGTTATGCCAAACCAATCCGTAACCATTGAGAGCGCACTATTCTCTGACACTATCTAATGACTTCTCCCGCTCTGGGCGGAGCTAGGGTATGTCAGACTTTTACTGACTACACTGACTAACCCACCCGTGTTCCTTGAGTTTCCTCGAGTCGTTCAAAAAGTGCTGACTCTCAGCCTAGTTTGAATAAATGACTTTTGATTTTGATTTTGCCCATGTGCCAGGTTCACGGTATCTCTTTCGAACAATCTCGCGACCCTGGCAGGGCAAACGGTTCACCCAGCGATTTCTATTTCTTTTTATCTATTTTTTTTTTCGTTTCGTTTGTATTAGATTCCTTCCTATACACGTCAGTGAAGTTATGCCAAAGAGTTTAAAAAACCGGCAGCGATATAAAAGCGATCGAACGATAAAATAAAATAATAGAGCTCACAGACTATTGGAAAATAAAATTATTTACTTGAATGAACGTAGAGCTCGTATTTTCTCCCGCATTTTTATTTACGCAGAATAATCCATTCTCGGTACAACGTAAATATTAATTTTATAACACGCTTTTCATGATTAAACGAAGGGAGTACTGCTAACATTTTCCATATTGCATTTTTCTTTTTGCTCTGCAGTAGTCTACATGCAGATTTAATATTATGATAAGGATTTTGGCAGAGGCTTAAAAATCCCTCTCACCGAGTGCAGTGTGAACTTTTTAGGCTGGTTAGATTATGCCTCTATTTTGGTATCATTATTGCGACATACACAATTTGTACCGTGTGGTGCCAGTCGTAAAGAATAACACCACCCCATTTCTTCCCGTGGGTGTCTTAAAAAGCGACTAAGGGACTCACTAGAGAATGGGCAGCAGCGTTCTCTATGCATTTTACCACCATACTGCGATCGCCAACCCGCCTGCCAAGCGTGGCGATTATGGCAAAGTCTAGGCCTAAGTCCAGCAATGGACGTCTTGCGGCTGAAATGATGATGATGACACAATTTGGACCATACACACTAGACTAAAGTATTTCTAAATAAATAATAATGTACGAAAGCAATCAGTCTGATTCAGAATAAACTGATGTTAATGAAAAGGTCAGAAAAGCACTGGTGGCTCAGTGCTAACAGCCGCAAATTACGAGTTGTAGATCCTGGGTTCGAACTCAAGCATGCACTTTACTTTGTGTAAACTATTTCAACACCCTTTCATATTCAATCATTTGACAACCGCCAAAACACACTGGGTTTGTGTGGTCTTTATGGCCCACTCCGTCTCACAGAGAGAAGGTCTGTCCCAGGAGTGGGAACATTTTATTACTGATTTTGCTTCAATCAATCAACTCAGCCTATCGCAGTCCACTGTTGGACATAGGCCTCTCCCATGTTGCGTCACAACACCCTGTCTTCCGCCTTCCGCATCCAGTCTGTCCTTAGGTTGTCGGATTATGTGTACGCTAATGAAAAGGCTAGGCAGTGCAGGGCAGGTATTCAGCTTAAGCTTATGCAATTGTAATTACGTTCTATAATGATAATAACCACAGAATTTAATTACGTTTAGGTACCACACGTTTTAAGTTAATGTGTTATTACTTTGATTTAGTCATTTATTTGGTAGTGCGGTTAATATGAATGGTTAATGCAAATTAATTATCATTTCAATTCCAATTCCACATACAACGTTATTTTTTATCAAAATAATCGGTCACATAGGTTATTCAATTAATAGCTGTATTGGTTAATATACTAAGTTACATTTTATTTGTAAATCAGATTTAACACAGAACGTTGAATGGCAATGCTAATTCTTTGGCCAAAGAATGAGCCAGCCTTCTGGTCACTACTCATCGTTTCGGCTCGCTACGTGTCTCCGCTTGGGCGCACCTTGTGTTGCTCCGCACCGTTGTCACTGCGGTGAAGCTGTCGACAGTCTACGGCACCATGGCCTGTCCTGCTGCAGGAGCGCAGGCCGAATAGCACGACACGCCAGCATAAACGATATTATTCGTCGAGCTCTTGTCACCACCGGCGTACCAGCGGTATTAGAACCAAACGGCTTGGTACGTGACGATGGGAAGAGACCAGACGGCATGACGTTGTTGCCTTGGAAGGTGGGTAGGCCTCTGGTGTGGGACGCAACCTGTGTCGACACCCTTGCGCCATCTCATGTTCTTAGCACGGCGGGCTGTGCAGGCGCCGCTGCTGTGGCTGCCGAGACCCTCAAGCGGCGCAAATACTGTAACCTTATAGGTAACTACAGTTTTGAGCCGTTTGGGGTTGAAACGCTCGGGCCATGGGGCCCGAGTGCGCGTCTCCTTTTTAAGGAAATCTCTCATCGACTGATTGACACTTCACGTGACCAGAAGGCTGGCTCATTCTTTGGCCAAAGAATTAGCATTGCCATTCAACGTGGCAATGCTGCCAGTCTTCTGGGCACGTTTCCAGATGACAGCGATGCGGACGAGTACTTCGACCCCTAAGTGTCTTTTGTTTTTTTTTTATTTGTTTGTATAGTTAGTTATTTATTTTATTTTTAATGTTATTAATGTACGTTTTGTTTGTGCGAAGAAAGGCGGTTTTGTACATATAATTGCAAAAAAAATGCCAGGTAGTTATTACAAATAACAAAAATCAATTAGAAATAACACAGAACATACAATCAATTTAATTCAAGTACTTTACTACGTCGTAGATGCTTATAAAACTTTATTTGTGACTCTATACCGTAGACTTTTTGGATCTCAATTTTACGAGACATCAAATAAAATTATGAAAATAGAACTTCGAATCCAACTTTAATAGACTTTCTGAAACATTTTAAAATTCTCATTGATAATATTACTTCAAAGTGCGACAAGCTCTAACGTGTTTCATTAACATAAACAGAAAGTTTGATGTTATCAATTTGTTACAGATTTGGCTTTCAAAATCCTGACGTGGCTTGGCTACTCAAACTCGGCGTTCAACCCTATCATATATTCAATATTCAACACGGAGTTTCGGGAAGCCTTTAAAAAGATCCTGACTTCGAGGTATCCTCCTTGCTGCGGGTACCAAAGCGTCAGGGCGAACACACCGACACGGAACGAAAACTTCGTCACTGACTACGGTACTAAGACCTTGGTGGTGCGTCGGAGCGGTTCTCTTGGCCTGTCAGGAGTAGACCCCACTCCAAGGTCGTCGGCTGAGTCAGTGCGGCCGCTCCGAGAGTATCACATTTGACAAGAAGACGGCAACAGCAATAACGGGCTGCTTGATAAGAGTGATGTGGTTTGAACGCCCGAAGACTGGTATGGGATACAAACAGTATTGACACAATGCATACAAAAGGCTGTCTCAGTTTGAATGACGTAAGCGACGCGCGGAACGATCAAGTTATTTTGCACAGTTGAGGGAAAAGTAACCGGACTTGTCAGTCTTGCATTGCTACTCATTGTGTTAAGACGTACCGCAAGTTCTACGCGAAAAACATTTGCTCAGAACAATTCTTAACTTTTTAAGTCTTGTATAAAATACTATGCGCCGTCTTTTGTGTGAATTGTGATATTAGAAATAGAAAATAAGTATGATGAAAATGTAAATTAGCCTTACAAAGGCTTATTAGAGCCTGCGCTTCGATGCCAAGGAATTAGATTATTACGTGTCATAGCAATTATTGTTGTCATCAATACATTCATAAGTTCAATATTCCTTCATATCATTGTCGTGAAATCAAATGTTTACATTTGTAATAGAAAATATATTTACGAAATTAATAACAAAAATTCAAATTGTCGTAAGAAATTATTAAAATTATATCAATAGATGAATGTAAAAAACATAGTAAAGTCCTTTGTAGATTTGCCCCCAATTAAACCATAATTACTACATGTACATTTTATGGGTGGAGTAGTACTTAACAAGTATCAAGATTTTCTAACAAAGAATTTCCTCATTATTTTCTTAATTCGTTTGTATTATAAAAGAGACGCTATCTACGCAGTGTACAATTTCATTAACTTCGTAGAAGAAAAATACATTTGAATAATTAAATCAGGGCACATTATTTTCTTTGTTTCTTTTTGTTCCACTGTAGGAGCGAAATTAAAGAAATTGCTACTTTTGGTTTCAAATATGTTTTTATTAAGAATACTCACCAACGGGTCGGCACGGCATAGCACAGCAACATATTTATTGAATTAAATTGTTTGATCCTTCGGGATGCCAAAGCATTTCAAGGAATTGTATTCAATTCAATTATAGAAATGTAGGTACAAAACGTATTAAAATAAAATTCAAAATCATTTCTACATTCAAAAAGTCTTTGTAATTTCTCGCTCTGCCATCCTGTTGGTGTTAGCTGGAGCTAACTTCAAGTAAATTATCTGGAAAAAAAACTATAGATTACAGTTTGACACAAGAAAATGCTGTAATGTCATTACTTTGCTTATAACTATGAGTAAGAGTACTAAATAGTATCCATGAACTTAGGTAGTAAATGCCTAATAAGTTATTTTAATTTTAGTTTTTATTATATTATGGCAGATAATTCATTAGTCAGATAACTTTTATCTTAGATAGAAATATTGGGGATTGACAGATTTAGCGCATTAAATAAGTGAAACTGTCATTATATTCGTCAAAAAAAACTGACTATGGAAAAATCAGCCCTAAATTATGCAAATGCTCCACTTATCTAGTCAAGTTTTTCAAAAGAAGACATAACCCACCGGTTACATAATATATTTATTCATTTACAAATTCCTGTGATACTTCTGTAAATAATTGTTAGTGTAAAAATGTTTTGTGAATATATCGTTAGGAAAGTATAATTAATTGTAATATAAGCTAAATTATTATTTAAAAAAAATGTATAGGTAGTTAGATACGACCTTGTTTAAAAATAAAGTTGTGTTCCGAAATTATAAATTCCTAGAGTTTTAAAAGGCTTTGATATTTTTTACTTTTTTGTCTGTGATTCGCTTAAAATTATATTTTGTTTTAAGACCTTCAGTTATATTCACACTTTTGAATTGTAGAGAGTAGATGCTTTTATTTTTGCTTATCGCCTATATTATGTACCTTCCTTCATCCCGTATTTTAGATGTATAATAATTATTTGTAAGCTATTAAATATCATGCACATTTTCATCGTGTATTTCCAAATAAACAGAGAAAGATAATTAATTTATTATAACTAACCAAATAGGTTCACAGATACAAATATATTGAAATAGATGAAGTCTGTTAAAAACCACTTAAAGTAGAGTTTAGATATTTCATGTAGTCTCATTTAAAGCACTTTATATATATAATTTCTCATATTCAACCTCGCACTGTGTAAATAGATTCACTGAACATTCTTCAGTTTTTTGTATAAAAATATTACAAGCAAGTCACTTACAAAAAAAATACTAATATCATATTTGATAAACATTTTCTAAGCCTCCATTGTATTTGCTTGGCAATTATAATCACATACTAAATAGCATCACAGTCTTATTTAGCCTAGCCGTTTACTAACTAGGTTGGGGTCGGCTCCCAGTCTAACCGGATTCATCTGAATACCGGATATTAATTTGATCGAATGCCGTTATTGCTGTGTGTCGCTGCAAATCTACGTACCTATGACAAATCACAGATTTGAAACAATTTTAGCAAAATAAATCTAAGTCATGTGAACTGGAATATCCTATATTCGTTATTTTCCTTTATTTTATAAGAGACTACAAATAATCAAAATCATTATTAAACTTTTCACTGACAGTAGTAACATTAATTCCGCTCTTTATATTTCATATTGACTCGTCAGAATGAAAATTCTATTTCATCATTCCAAATTGAAATATTCATTAATATGAAATACTTTTATACCCAGTTCTAAAATGAGCAGTAGGTAATAAACATCAGAGTATTTCATAAAATATTTCATTAATAAATAAAATTACAAACAACAGTTTTGTGGATATTTCGCAATCATATTTGAATTAAAGATGGTGGCCTGTTTGTAATATTTTTATATTGGCCGGCTTTGAGTTAATACGTTTTTGGGGAAATCTCAAATATAAAAGGAAATAGGACACCTTATTGATATGCATTACATCAAGTGAGGCGGTTTAAGTTAATATCGCTCGGAATCGCGCTTGGCTAAAGACTGAAAGGAAAGAGTGAGAGATATATATGCTCCATGTTTTACCGTTACATAATAATCGAAGAGATTGTAAATTGCCCCCACCGGCAGAATAGTAGCTTAAAAATATCTAGAAAATACTAAAGTACTTCTCTGGAGCTAGAAGTTGTTAAGTTTGCCCTGAAGCTAATATTTGGACGTACGTACTCATTATCCTTTCAGTAATGAAGGATAATATTTTGATTTCACTAAAACCAACCCAGTTTCCATTCATTCATGTTCCACTACGTGTAAATTAACGTCTTTCAAAAACTTAATAGCTTATCAAAATCGTCTATAGAAATGTTTAGCTCAAAAATATCCTTAAACTCTCTGTTATTACCTACAGAATTGCAAAACCCAAAAACGTCTATCAAAGTCGACCTATTTTAGTACTTTCCCTTCCACTGAAATTTTACATTTAAGCAGTATTACGATATAGTAGTACTAAATGGGGAAAAGCGCTAATGAACTTTATTAGTTAGGTACAAATGTGTATAATAGTCATGAATGGCAGTATTATATCTTAGGACATATCACGTTTAATAAATTTATCGTTATACCTATATAGTGTACATAATATTTTATGTTCAAGGACCGCTTGCACCACAAATCACGGCGCTAAATTTAAGTAAACCATACCTCTATCTCTGTCATCTTCAAACCGTTGACAGAAATAGAGTGATATTTTGAATACATTTAGAGCTAAACACATTTAGTGATTTACGGTGCAAGCAGGGCTAAATGTATTTACTATTAAACGTATGTAGAACATAATTACATCCCTGTAAATAGTTTGGAGTTGACGGAATGATGTTTGAATTAAATATGTTTAGCGCTAAGTGTATTTAGTGATGTTTACTGTAGGTATACAGAAAATCGTTTTAAGAAAACATGCTACGGTCATATAATTTCACATAAGTACCTATTTAGGTTAGTGTACCTACTAGGAATAACTCATAAGTTCTTTAAAAATAGTCCATCAATATTACGTATATCTACATGTTTTAGTATTCGTTAAGCTTCAGGAATAATGTGCTATTAAATTATGAAATAAGTTCGCTACTCGGAAACACGTTATGTATATCAGGAGTTAGATATTAATTTTAGATAAATGTGTATATTTCGGAATCTGGATAAAATCTGGTTGCAAAATAGAATGTAGGTACTCACTCAATTTTATTGTTAATTAGGGAACTGTAATATAATAATTTGTAAGTAGTTGTTTGTATTATTAACTCTGCAATAATTACTAACATTTGATCGATTAGCCACAGATAATGTAGATAGCTTACAACATAATGTCATAACCGAAATACTATGAACGTGATTATTATTCCACTACGTAGGTTTTTAATTTTGGCTGAGACAGCAATTATTATAAATAGTCAATAAAGTAAGTGATTATTACTTATAGTCTGTCAAAAATAAAAGTTATTCACGCTTATAAGAAGTTTTTATTTAACACTGTGGATAATATATTTCTTTTTCCGCGGATTAGCCAAAGTTTGAGTCATCTACTAAATGAGAAAAATGTCGGGATGGATAGATTATGATTAATTGTTTGTTGGCACATACATTGGCTCACACGAACCAATGTTTGTTCAAGTATGCGTGTGTCAAAAGGTTTATTTTCGTATTACTTTCGAGGTCGACCTCTACGCAATATATAAGAGCTTATCAAAATAATCTTTGTAATGTAAATTCAAATACTTAGTTAATATTTAAGGTAAGAAAAGCAATGTTAGTTTTCATCCATTATTGTAAATAATATTTTCTATGATCTTAATGTTTCTGACGGCTTGTCATAGGCACCCTTGAAGGGATGAAGCCAAAGCTGGTATTTGGTGTAATTAAGGATTTCTAGTCAGAAAATAAATTATATTAAAATTATTTACCTGGTTTTATTGTGATTTTTTCATACCAAATCTTATGTTTAAGACCTCTGTTTTAAATAATTAAAATATATCGTTCACTGGCTATTTATTTAATTTATGTTTCGACTGTAGACCAGACCTTTTGTTTCGTTATCAAAGAAATACGACAATCATACTAAAGTTGTCTAGATTGTTATATAAATAAACTCCAAAACATACAAAATAATATCGTATTCATTTCGAAAGCTGTTTGCGAAAGCGTCATGTTATTCCAAATGAAATAAATTGAACGACACATTTATAGAAAATTTCGAGGGCCCTCCATTTTTCAACGATCAACATTTCAATCGAAATATACATTTTAAAACGCGTACAGGAGCCCTAAATTAAATTGACAACGAATGTAAAGTAAACAGTCATCGGTGAAAAATATAAATATGAGTAGACAGATGTGGTAAATAATACGTCACCCACTAGGAAATGTTCGAATATTTATGTTTGAAGAGCGATTAAATGGAAGGAAATATGGTGTTTAATATTTTTTTGTTTCTGATCGTAGATCTAAAATACGCAGTATTTTATAAAAGTTAGAAACGTTGATTACCGTGTTAGATCTAAAATACGCCGTATTATATGAACGGTTAGAATTTTTAATATTGATCTTGATTCGTGGTTAAAATCAATGATGGCGATTCAGATTTAAATGATCCCACAATAACGGCTGTCTAAATAAAAAGAATAATTTGACACCTTAATATCAAAAATATTGGTGAAAATAACAAATGTTCATGACTACCCTTTAATTATGATGGAACCGCTTTCCAAGGATACCCAAGCTTTAGGACTGCTAATTTAGATAATTGACCTTGATCAAGACTGAATGTTTAATGGGTTATGTACAGAATAAAGATAATGTGTCAAAATATTTAATTTTTATTGTAATCTGTGTGCCTTTCCTTATTTTGCTAACTTTACACACACATTGGTATAAATACATTCGTCAAATACCAGACGAGAGGATTTAGGAGACCATGATGAATAGCCACAATTTGTACGGTTGGAACTGTTGCCATTTTGGATTTATGGATGTTTTTCGCAAACATGCTACTAAATTGTTAATGTTCTTGTTTTTTTTTTATGAATTTTTCTAGAGGGCAAAAAAATACAAGCCCTAAAACTGCTATGAGTCTTCTCAAAGGACTCCCAATGAAAATTCATAATAAAACCGAAGGAGCAGCAAAGGAATAAACAAAAGTAATTAGGCAAAGGTTTCAAAGGTAATTCTAGAACGAATCAATTAAAAAACTAAAATTCAATAAACGAACTTTGTAGTCTTTTAACTAATTAATTAAGTGCTAGTTAACGAATAAGTCAACAACTGTGAATAAACAATCAAAGCGCAGCTGTTTGAGTTATTTACGAAAAACGAGTATAAATAGAATTAGATATTTTCCACGAGTAATACCTGCCCGTCTTAAACATAAGAATTTCGGTTTGAGACTTAGAAAGTTACAATTTCAATTCCATTCATACATACTTCGATCTATCCATCTACCTAGCCTTTTCCCTACTACACACCATGACATTTTAATCGTCTTACAAGTTTACAACGGAAGTCCACTTCATGTATCCAATGACTACTACACAACCATAAGAAAAAAATAACATTTGAATAATTAAAAAATAAAAATATTATGACCTATTATGATGACGCATGACGTCGTTTTAAATTGATATTTTGTCTCATGGAAAATGGAGATAGAATGATCTAGCCGACTCGTGCACTGGGTAGGTATGTTCTCTACCGTATGATACCTAAACATAGTTAAACGTATTAACAGGTTATTTCATAATTCTAATGCATTATTTATTTTTCTTCGTACCTATTATCTTAATTAATGGTAACAATTTTTAATCACGCCTAGACGTATATTATGTCGGATACATTGATTGGACAACCTTTGTAAGACGACAAAAATTTCACGGTGTATATGTCGGGGTCGGCTCCCAGTCTCACCGGATACAGCTGAATACCAGTACTTTACATGGAGTGAGTGCCTATCTGACCTCCAAAATCCATAAATGACATTGGAGATACGTTTATCTGTTACCCCTTGTGAATTAGGCCGGAGTAGAGTTATGCCGAACTTAAATGTCCAAAAATGTCGTTGAAATACCTACTTCGTGGAAGCGTAGTGATAAATGGTCGATCCTCATCCGTATGAAAAGGAGAAGAGGCCCTAAAATGTGCTAATTACAGGTCAGCGTTAACTGACTGATGTCATGCCAAAACCATTACCTTAATTAGAAACCAAGATAACACTAATTAGTAGGTCAACATCCTGTTGTAAGGTCTACGAGTGACCAATGACCTGGCCTTACCCTGTGGTCACACTTAAGCGACACGCGTCTTGGGACAGTGACTAAAAACAAGAAGTTGTCTAGAGCTTGCCACGAGTCACCGCTAGGCCACTTGCGGTGCCAGGTGCGGAAACAGGTGATGTACGTGCTTGTCTATTGACGCAAGTTGCATCGCACGAGGCTATGAAGTAGCGCCAGATTCGAGATTCATTCATCCTGACTTAAGCATTCTTTTGCATTAGTCGCACCTCCTATTGTTAATTTTTGGCGTTACGTAATTGTTCTTATAGGGATCGGGCAGGAGCAGAGGCCGGATTGTTGGAGTGTTTTGAATAAAAGTTCCATTTGAAATCATGAAGTGTCGTTTTTTTTCAAGGGTGGGCATAGCTCATCTTAAGGTTGTTCAGGCTGGCAATAAATTAACTCTGGTTGCAATCGAACAGTCAAGCTTTAGAATAACTTTGGAAATTATTTGAAATAGGTTTTTGTTTGAATATAAGAAGTACCCTTTAGGCCCAGTAGTCAGAGAACAAAGGATACGCTATATAAATAAATATCTTATAAATATCTTAGGACAACCAACACAACGTTATCTGATCCCAAACTAGGCAGAACCTGTACTATGGCAACCAGACAACTGATAAATATACTTTTATATTTCTAAATACATACATATTATAGATAATTTACACCCAGACACAGAACAAATGATTGTGCTCATCACACAAAGATTTGTCCTGGGTGGAAATCGAACCCACGACCTCAGTCTTTGCAGTCAGGGTCACTAACCACTAGACTAACAGGCCAATCAAATATGATTTCGTGTTATGGAAATCATGCTGCCTGCTTTACACACGGCCCTACTAGTACTGCTGATCTTTTTTCAGATACATCACCACAACAGAGATCATCTCTCCACTTCATTAGATGACTGACCTTTTCTTCGGGTAAAGAAATCGTACCTTGGGCATTTTACTTTATGACAATTATTTCACTACCACTGTTCTCAAAAGGGTGAAGAAAAAGTCGAGAGAAAACTGTCATGTGTCTTAGAACCAAAAATTCGAAGACATGTGCCATCTACCAACCCGCACTGGGCCTTCTATATTTTGGCCAGTCACCCCATGGTCATGGATTATGGCCCACTTCTTATCACTCAGAGGAGGCCCATGTCCCAGCAGTGGGAACATTATAGGCTGCTAATGAATAGGTGCACCTCTGCCTACAGGCCGAAAGAAATGGCCCGGCTGTTACGTTTATGTTATGGTTGACTGGTAGAGAATACCTAAGGCATTAAGGCCGCCTATGTACCTTAAGGCAGAAACATATGTGTCGTGACGCGCCAGAAGCATATCGGTTTCATACATTTAATATGGTTAGGGACATATTTGCATGTCGTTTCGTGTCGCAACACGTTCTGTCGAATATATGAAACTGAATGCTTCTGGCGCGTCACGACACGCCACGACACGTAAGTGTGTTTCCGCCTTTATTGTGTGCGAGAAGCTTAAATAAATAAATAAATCGAGAGAAATGAAAAATAAACAACATGCGGTTTAAACACCACTTTATAAAACCTTTAAACAATTCCTTGTTTATTTACTTTAGGCGCCGGGGACACGCGAACTAAAAGGTCAAAAGAGTAGTATGACACAATTCAAAGGTTACAATGACATACTTAATCAAGGAACTAAAATTAATACTAATAATCGTTTATTGTCACTCCACTCATGAAGTCACGTCTCATGAGACGTTATTGTTACCGCCAAATTCCTGCCTTAAATTTAATCGTGTCTGACGAATTTAGCCGAAGGAACTTCTAAGTTGAGTCGTACTGTAACTTATACCGACGTTTCGTGTGACCTTCTGAAATAAGTAGGCTAGTATATTGGCTTAGTAATGGTTTTTTTTCAGCAAATTAAGTACTTAAGGACCTAGTTTACTGCTAAGTTGCAACTACCTAAGCAGTTAATTGTAAAGTTTATTCTTTCTTTTCCATTTAAGCCTTGTTAGCCAGAAATTATTGTGTCTTCATTTATATTTCCAATATCCTATGTTTACCCCCAACTGCATTCGCGAAAAAAAAACTGACACTCGTACACTGAGCAATTAAAGAAAAAAAATGCAATTTTTTACGTATAAAATTGTGTTGAATTCTTTTGGATTGGTCAACTTTGCATTAGATTATTTGGAAAAAATTACCACTCAACTGTCAACCGTTTGAGCACGAAGCCTAAAAGCGGCATAAAATATGTTTTTACTCAAATAAGAGTATCTGCAGGCTTGTATTAACTACGGAAAACGATTACATTATAAAAGCTATTCAGATTAGGTACAAGATACTCTAAAACGGCCACAAGGATAACATTTAACCACATTTAGAACTTCACAAGGTAACAGAGAACCTTTTAATAACTGGTTTACAGTTTACGGATAATAATAATTCCCAGTTACCACATAATACTATTGTCGCACACCCGAACAGAACCTCGCCTTAACAATAATGGTAAATAGTTATCGGATAGCAAATACTTGTGGAATGCCAACAGAGGAATGTTATCTAAATTCGGAAACTGGGTCATCGTTGAAATGAAGAACCAAATAGGGAGTATTTTTTAGTACCCCACAAAGGGTGTCAATTTGGGAATGAAATAACTTTTACATGCATTAATTTGATTTTAATAAATACTATGGTGTGTGCCTACCGACAAAAATACGCAAAAAATTACAAGAATAACATAATGATCGTCGGAGTAGTCACAAAGCACGCTTTTTTTTTTGGATGTGAAATCATCAAATGACTTCTCCCGCTCTGGGCGGAGCGGGAGGGCGTGTCAGACATTTACTGACTAAAACCCGACCGTTTTTCTTCAGTTGCCCATGTGCCAGGGTTACGGTATCTCTTTCGAACAATCTCGCGACCCTGGCAGTACAAAGCACGCTAAGAGTAGCTTTTCATTTTGACAGTTCAACAACATTCATTGCGTTGTTTACGTTATTGTCCACACACATTTTGTGAACATATGAAGCAATGGATTAGCAATATCCTCCAAATTCATTCAGATTGTCATTGATAGTGTGTTACACAGTTAGGGTACGTGACGTGGACAACCTTAATCGTGATTGATTGAGAAAAATCCGTAATATGTTCTGTAATCATTCGAATTATGTACTGTAATCTTTCGAAAGACAAAATAACACAACATTGTTTTACCATCATCATCATCGTTTTAGCCGAAAGACGTCCACTGCTGATCATAGGCCCCCAAGCACCGCCACTTCGACCTGTTCTGTGCTTCTCGCGTCCAACGTATTCCTGCGGCCTTCAACATTGTTTTATGCAAAGGTTTAAATCATTTTACCAACATAATCTTGTGTTGCAAAAACTAAATTGCTGGATAAATGAAATTCTGCAGTCTAGCGTGCAACATATTCTCCGCATTAAAGGTATTATCGAACATCTTGCAACATCAAATGTTACTTTCAATAATGTTTGAGAAAACAAAGCTTTAAGCCATTCAAAATATAGAGGCTATAAAACGCAATCGATCAGCAAAAGAACATTCCTGCATGAACAGTTTCCTAAACAAAGTTTACTACAAAGCTAACTAAATAGTACCGTTGTTCCGCATTCCTTGGCGTGCGATACAAGGAAATACTTTATTCAACTGATTTATTCCAAAATCTTTACGAAGGATTACATTTTTCCAAGTTGTGAGTTTTTCAAGCAGAGTTTTTTTTTTTGTAAATTAATTCATGAGACGTTATCTTTGTAAAATTTAACTTGTAGGTAATTTTAATTTGATTAAATTATTTTATGTCGATTTACTCCGGTTCATGTTGGGTTTTACCGACTAGTTTCCAACGTAAGCGGAGATAGCCATGGTACGGAGCGAGAGGGCATGGGAAGCCGTCACCTCCTTCTGCGAAGCAGTAATGCTCGCAAAGGAGGAGGCGGGGCGCGTGAGGGAGTGGCAGTCTCTACGCCCTCGCGTCCCTAGCCGCCGCAGGAGGAGACGCCCCGGGCGTCGGTAGTCGATAGCTGACTCCCGGCCACCGTAGGCGCAAGCTTGCGGGCGGTGAGCAATGGGTAGGTCGCCGCCTGGTAAGGACCAAGCTCAGGTCGACGGCGCGTAGTATTCCACGCGCGCCTCAAAGAGATGTCAGCAAAACTGAAGGGGCCTGCTAGGACCGATGCCTGCCAGGGTCGCGAGATTGTTCGAAAGAGATACCGTGACCCTGGCACACGGGCAACTAAAGGAAAACGGGTGGGTTTTAGTCAGTAAAAGTCTGACATGCCCTCCCGCTCCACCTACAGCGGGATTTCCCATAAAAAAAAAAGTAAGCGGAGATATTCTTCGTGATTTTATGACACAATTTTGTTTTTACACAATGCAACAGTCTGTTTTATGAAAAAATCTCTCTAAAGCCGCACATGTATCTGTCTGTCTGTCTAAAACGAGCAAATATCTCAGCTGACTGGAAATGTTTAAGGAAGTTGTGGCTATCCAATCCATAGTAATAATAAAAAAAGTTAAACAAAAAAACTTTTTTACAAAAAAAAAACCACCGACTTCCTTAAAAACACTACAAAGTGAAAAATAACTTTAATTTCGGTAGTCGGTGTCTTAGGATCTGTATTTATGGTTTTTTTGCCACCGACTTCCGAAATTAAAGTTATTTTTCACTTTGTAGTGTTTTTAAGGAAGTCGGTGGTTTTTTTTTTGTAAAAAAGTTTTTATTTTTAAATTTTTAGTTGTGGTATTCACCCTGCACTAATTCCAAACAAACAATGCATATTTATGCGATAGCAGAACTCGCGGTTGATTTCCTGTCATTTTTTAAAGAGTTCCGGTGTCTGTCTCCCGAACTCATCATCAGATCTATATGAAAATTATATGGGACCATTTCGGAATAAACCCCTTTCGAACAAAAAAAGAATTTTGCAAATCCATCTATATATGACGGAGTTATGCCCGAACATACATTAAAAAAAAAACCAACCATGGCCAGGCCAAAATGATTAAGGCTGCTTTTTTTTTATTAAGCAGACAGTAGAGTGGGTAAGAGCCCACTCTAGTGTCTGCTGAGGAATCAATTCTCGATGTCAACGAGTATGTCTATCTAGGACAAGATATCTTCTAACTCCTGATCGATAAGGAGTTGTACCTTCCATCATCAGCTCAACGGAATATAAGAATACAAGTAACGGTCTAAACGTGCCTATAATATTCAAAGAATTATCCCCTAACCTTCTAACCTTTCACTGTAAGTTCCTATATGTACTGTTCACCGATGAGGAGTTCCATGCGGTATCTTCGAAGACTATAATTAGTTCACCACGGATGGATAGATAGAACCAGCAATTATTTTTGATCTTTAGTACAATATCCAAATCACATTACGTGTACTGTTTGTTTTTGAGGAGTTCCTTCGTTTATCTCCCAAAGCATACATCAAATCTTCACAAAATTAATATGGGACCACCTCAGGAGTATACCCTTACGAATAAAAAAAGAATTTTCAAAATCGGTTGACAATTGGCGGAGAAATCGGTGAACATACATAAAAAAAAAAAAAAAAAAATACATACAGTCGAACATATAACCTCCTCCTTTTTTTGAAGTCGGTTAAAAATATTCAAAAACCCCAAAACAAACAAAACCTCTAAAAAGTAAAAAAATAATATGTGTTGCCCCTTTTTTTAATCTAAATATTAATTTAGATCAACGTATCGTCGCCTCACGTCGGGGACGGCTAATGAACATGTTCTCCTTTCTACAACAGCACATTAACATTTATTACTGCTGGGTCTCGTCTGGGTGGCGTTTTCATTGATAATCTACTACAAGCAATTTATCCTATGAGACCCTGATCATTATCTATCTATAACGTACTCATTGAGTACGGCCTTTATGAAGAGGTTACATAATATAATAACTTAGGACAACCAACACAAAGTTATCTGATCCCAAACTAGGCAGAGCCTGTACTATGGCAACCAGACAACTGATAAACATACTTATATATTTCTAAATACATACATATTATAGATAAATTACACCCAGACTCAGAACAAATAATTGTGCTCACACAAAGATTTGTCCTGGGTGGGAATCGAACCCACGACCTCAGTCTTAGCAGTCAGGGTCACTAACCACTCGACTAACAGGCCAGTCATATAGAACAGCAAAAGTATCGTGTTTGGGCTCGTTGGAAAAGAGCAATGAGGTGGTTGGGTATCTTGCATGTTCCTAGTGATGCAGCAGCATCATCGTCATCATTTCAGTCAAAAAACGTCCACTGCTCGACATAGGCCTACCCGAATTTGGGGCGGTTTGACATAATCGCCACGCTTGGCAGGCGGCTTGGTGATCGCAGTATGGTCGTAAAATTCATAGAGAACGCTGCTTGCCGCTCTCTACTAAATCCCTTAGATGCCTCTTCCGACACCCACTGGAAGAAATGGGTACTATTCGTTATTATATCGTATTACGTGCAGCACCACGCGGCAGCATCAGTTCAAGGTCACTGTGTGCTTCTAATATTGAAGTAATATAGCAAATTTTTATTCGATCAGACCTGTTAAAGATTGTCGCATCCTTTCATGAACTAGAAAAGAGCTGATAACACAGACAGAGACACATATATACTCAAATACACAGACACACAGATACATGTGTTAAACTTGTAACACCACTCTGATTCCGTCGGAGGTTAAATAGTAAAAAAGTAGGTATTTTGCAAAAGTATGTTTGGATGTTTTTTACTTAATCACGCAAAAACGGCTGAACAGATTCTGATTTGGTTGCTCAAGAGTATCAAAAACAGGAACTTATAAATGCTGAATTACCTCTGTCAGTTACATTTTAACGCCTTAACGTCTGAAAGAATTTGAATGAACAGTTTAGGACATAAGATACTTTTGTCCTGGTAGTATGTTATCGTAAGATAATTTCCAACATTAATGCGGGCGAAGTCGCGGGCGAAACCTAATTATAAATTAATAAATGGGAGTTTAATTATTCATACCAAAGCTTGCCTACAGATAAGCTTTTAGGCCAATAGAGCTTTAAAACTGAAACTAATAACAGTTTGAATGAAATAACAAGATTAGAAATTACACCCCAACTATATTCATCTCGCTCTTTGGTAATGTGTGAGAGCAAGAGGCATGTTATATAAAGAGAACAAATAGCCTATTATGACATGTACGGAATAATCCAAGACGTAGTTGTTAATATTAGGGGTTAAAGTATCAAATTGCCGATTTATATTTCAAGATGTAGCATATTTTGTTAATAAAAAAATTTACCCTCATAATCTATACACTGCTATCGTCTAATCTGCAGTTCATTTACGCCCTTGCGATAGAACTCTGGGGATCTAGAATCGACAAACTGTCTGAAAGCATTTTATTTGCCTCCTGGGAAGAGAATTTTTTGACCACATAGCAAATTATCCAAATCATGAAAACAATGGTACTCAGTTGGAGCAAGGTCTGGCGAGTACGGAGGATGACGTAAGGTTTCAAACTGCATCTCCTGTAGATATACAACAGTGTCCCGTGCAGTGTGAGGTCTTGCATTATCATGGAGCAATAATGGTGAAGATCGATTCACGAGTCGGGGCTGTTTCACTGCCAATTTCGCCATCACTGTTCGAAGTTCGGCACAGTGAACATCTGCTGATTGCTTGACTAGACTTGAGAAAGCTTTAGTGAATAACACTATAAGAGGTACCAAACAGTTACCATTACCTTTTTAATGGTCAGCTTTGCTTTAGGGCACTGTTGCGAACGTTTGACCTGGAGTCAACCATTGCATTTTTCGCTTACGGTTATCATAAGGAATCCAGTTTTCGTCACATGGTACAAATCGATCCATTATTCCTTAATTTTTGTGTACCGATTCAACAAGGCAGCGCTAATTTCAATACTTGTTTCTTTCTGCATATCAGTTAAATCATGAGGCATCCCCATTTTTTTCATTTTTTTATCTTATTGATTTGATGGAAATGAGTCAACATTTTAGGTAAGGTAACGTTAAATCATGCTGCTAATTACTGGTTAGTTTGACTCGGATCGGCTTCCACCTTCTCCCTGAATTCAGCGTAATTCCCCTGAGTGGGCGGTCTTCCACGTGGTTCATTCTTCAAGTCAAAGTTTCCATTATAAAAGCGTTTAAACGCACGCTGCGTTCGTTAGCAGGCTCCTCTCCAAACGCAGCATTGATAATGCGAACCGTTACTGCCGCGTTAGTTCCGCGTCGGAACTCTTATTAAAAATTACTCGTATTTTCGAAGTATCCTTCTTTTCCGTCTAAGCTGAACAAAAAAACAACTGAAATTCGAAAATTGAATGTTGCACATTTTTAAAAGAAAAATCTAGTATAATCTAAACAAGTTTCACTCGAACATCGCAAATCATGAAGGTTTAATGTCAAATTAAAGTATCTGTTACTATAAAACCGCAATTTCATATTTTAACCCCTATCATTTTGAGCTCAACTATTTTTTAAATGCGTCTGTAAAACAAAGTTTAGTTGAAAGATTAAAGATGTAACTTGTTATTTAATTAATTTATCTAAGTCCTTGTAGTTAATCAATCTGTGACCAAAAAAGTCTTCCCAAACTATTTTAATCTTTCTTAGTCAAAGTACTTTTAGTGAGTTAGGCTAAGTCTGGCAGTCTTTGCGTTTATAGTTAAATTTTCAATCTGAAGTTCGTTGGTTAACCTAACTAAAAGTTAAATGTAATATATACTTGTTGCGCCCTAAAATGGTCACACACCCTTAAGTTATAGCTTAGTTATATCTTGTAACTGTTTACATTGTGAAAATACAGTTTACAGTTACCAAAATATTTTTCAGCGATGACAAGGGTATACTAAAAACTCACTAGCGAAGGGGTCTGCCAGACTCTCACTAAATAAAACCACACGGTTTCTTTCAACTTCCTCTAACTGATTTAACAACGCTATTTTTTAAAGGACCTAAAAATTAAAATTAAAGTTCTAGGTGATAAAAATGATTTTACGAATAATGAACAAAAAACTCATACGCTAATAATATTAAATCTATTTACCTGTAATCAGGGAGTAACAAACACAGGCAAATCAAGTTCGCAAAGTTCTTTCGACAGTCATAGGTAAAACATTTGTCGGTGAACAGTTCATCGGAAAACCCAATATCGTAGAACTATTTCAGAAACGTTTTTGTTTCGTAAAACAAAACAGTCGATCGAAAACTCCACTAAATTTAAAGGGCATAAGAATTGTATTTACAAACAGTCTAAGACAAAATTCAACACAAATCTCCGAGGCTTCGTTTTCAGATCTTCGAATTAATAATAAGCAATTTCTACTAAGATTGTAGGCACGTCTACAAATCAAGGTATACATTTCCAGTTTAAATTGATGTCACATTGTCTAAGATTTCCGAATAATGAGAGGTCAGCTTAAACTGGAAGTGTATAAACTAGATGTGTAGCTGTGTGTACATTCTAACTACGTACGATAATCTTCTCAGTTTCTCATACATCACAATTATAACTATAGTAGAAGCGTTGGGCGAAATTCTGGTATTTTCTCGTAATAATTGAAAAGTGTAAATAGTTACGTACAAAATAAGTAATTTGATCACTTAATGGTACTTTGCAAACACCACATTCAAAACAAGTCTACATCTGAATCCGTTAACTATAATAGTTACTTAAGGACTTTAAAAACAAGTGAGTTCCCTTTTATAATTTGTGCGTGAAATTTATAAATACTCCACAGTAAAAAAAAATGTGCGTATCTCCTTGAAATATCGGTTTTAATCGTTGAAAGGAGAATTTCCAATGCAGATTTATCCGCAAATAATAACGAAAACAGCCATCCCTATTTTTTTCTGGCTTTCAATAAGTACTTCACGGAAATTAAACTAAAAACATTACTGTTTTTGTCCGCCCTCGATTCTTATAAGACCAAATATTATAATAACACTGACCGACATCCGAAAATCAATAAGTAACCCGTCAGCAACTCAGGGGTCAAATCGTCCCAACAGTGCACTCATACAAATAGTACGCTTACGCCCGCGTTCACGACCTCGAGCGAGGCGACTTGCGTCAAGCGACACACGCGCGGTAGCCGTTTCCGTCTGTCGCTCCACAAGTCGCGTCGTGGGGAGTCGTGGTGTGGTCTAAAGCCGATATCAGACGCTTCTCTTAATGTTCATTCTTGCTTATCATGCAGTATCTTTTACTCGAAATGAAAAGTTAAAACACAAAGTGAAAAATAACTTGATTAGTTTACCGATCCACCACGTTGAATTTTGGCACTCAGCTTATTTCACTCACCTTCCGAATGATCGAAATTTATAATTTATTCAGTGTCGCCTATACGTAGAATGAAATAAAAACGAATATGAAGCCTCTGATAGTTACTTAAACAACTTCTTTCATTTGTTTTCTCTCCAGGCGCAGTCGCACGATACATGTCGCTTGAGCTTTTAGCTCGTGGCTTCAGGGTAACACCGATACCAATAAAATCCGCTTGAGTACTACTTGAACGGAGGGTTTTATGACATCAGAATTGTGACGCGTCATGTTGGACAAACTAAGCTCTCCAAACGGTATTACACCGCTGAGCTGCGAGCGTGTTCGAGAGTTAAATAAACACGCATTTATTTTCGGGCCAGAAGGACCATTACTACGACTAGGAATAATAATTCATTTTATAAACACAAAATAATATTTAAGCTCAAGTGTTTTTCCCACCGGGTAGTCAAAACCAACAGAACGCCACGTGTAACGATTCTCACATGTTTATTTAACTTCGCCCATCATAAATCTGCTTCTTTTGCAATTAAATACTTCTGAACATTAATGGTCAAGAATATTTAGCTAAAATGAGAAATTCCAATAAATGAGGGTTATTTTTATGAGATTTTTTTGAGTCATTTCATTCATCATTTCATTGACCACCTTTTGAAAGGTCTACCCAAACCTGACCTATTTTACCTGATCTTAGTAAGGTTAGTCTGATCGGATAAGGTCGGGTTCCCTAGGTCACCTGACGCGCGGTCAAATACGGACCTGTTTCCACGGAGCGAATTTTATTCACGCGTAGCGCGGCCATAGCCGCTGCTTGTACTGTCACTATGAGTTCCAAACCACTCATAGTCAACGCATTGCTGGCTTTCCTGGTCCATGCCATCAACTATATGGACGAGGTGAGCATTCTGCAGATATGCCGGTCTAATTTCAAGGAGGACGAGATCAGCAGTGGTAAACTGTTACTGTTCCAGTCACTTGCAAAGCTGGACCAGATGCCGTCTCGCCGCAGAGATGGAACTGAGAACAGTGTTCAAGACATTGTGGACATGTTAAAGAAGACCGGCCCGGACGACGTGCCAAATTTCGTGGCGAAGGAGCTGAGTATGCTGCCTCTCGTCACGTTCGATCACGTCGACGTAACACGGCTGCTAAAGGACATCACTACCTTGAAAGTGGAGATGACCAAAATGCAGTCCCGAATGGAGGTTACGGAAAAAACCAATACTGAACTGCGAGCAGAAATTGCATTATTGCGCAAAGTGGGTTCAGTAATTGGGTCACCTGAGGCCCCTAATGTGAACACACGTCGAGGGGCGCAAAATGCATCAATCGGCAGTTTTGCATCGGCGAACACAAGTGCGTCACCAGCCGATAATGCTGACCAAGCGCCACCCGCCGCCGCCGTCGCCCGCGCCACTACACCGGCTGCGGAAACGTCACACGTACGTCGACCCCTAAGCGTGCCTACGCTGCTATTGTCACCACCGGCAAATCAGGTGCGTCGCAGCCTAGGCGACCAACGTAATAGGGGAAAAACAGAAGAAGGGTGCCCAACCTACCCTGGCTGCGGTCCGTAGCACCTAGCCGAGAACGGGCCAAGTTGATGAAGAAGGTTTCACGAAAGTGGAAAGGAAGAAGAAGAAGCCCTGTTCACGAAACCAGTGTGGTGCCGCTCTGAGTGGACCCAACATGCTGCTGCGCCCTGCTGTGCCTACGACGCAGCTGTACAGTTCACGTCTGCACCACTCCACGACGATTGAGAAAGTCGTGCAGTATTTGAAAATGAAAACCAACTGGACTCTGAGGGTCGAAAGGTTGGAATCGCGCCACAACAACAACTTTAAGACGTTCGTGGTACGAGTTCCAACCGACCATCTACAGACCTGCTTGAGAGAGGACTTTTGGCCAAAAGGTGTCGTATATCGACGTTTCCGAGAACGGTTACGCGACACCACGCAGCGGAACACGTCGCCGTCGACATTACGTGTTGAGTGATAGTTTTAGTTTTAGTTTAGTTTTGTTTTATAGAATATGTATGTTTTTTGTTCATAGTTATTGTTTTTATATTATTTATGTATTTTTTATGGGCCTTAGTAGCCTGAAATAAAGGATTGTATTGTATTGTAAAACATGAAACTTTCTCTTTTGGTTTGTTCCGGTCATAGATTTACACCACTTTTCGAAAATTTATGGCCAACTGTCGATACAAAACGAAGAAGATGCTAAGAGTTTGCAAATTAGCTATGCACATTAAGTTGCTATGCATATTAAGCTATGCATATTAGTTGTAATGCAACTTGAATTATATTCACAACCAACAGAGTAGGTAGAGCAGGTGTTTCGGAGGAAACAATTACAGTAGACATCTGCCATAAACACTAATTTCTAAGAGAATTCCCGACACGCGGCTGCATTCTGCAATTATGAGCTGAATATCTGTATTGCGGGTGTGATAATGTACGGATATAATATCAAGGCTAAGGTTTCTCATATACTGAAAGCTTACTGAAGGATTCAAACGTGTAACGACTGTAGGACGTAGGTGCAGTCGTTAGCACGAACTAAATTTATTTGTGGGCGAATCGACAATACCAAGAATGCGTACTAGACAACTGGCACGTTCTGTATTTATGTAATAGTGTTCTATTTCCTTAGCTGTTCATTGTTTCCTTAACGTCCCTTATTCAAAACGTGGCAGATGCCTAATAGGCATTTCTGGAATTGTCGATTAACCCACAAGTAAATTCACTTCTTGCGAGTCGCCGATAGAAAATATTATATTATTTTAAAGTGATGATTCCCCCGATTCAGTCGAGTATCGTTGTGCGAATTGACTAATAAACCAAAAATTTTAGCTATTCAGCAAAACTGACTGCCTTCGATACGCCCAACCGGGCTTAAGTACTTTTAAGTACTCTATTTTAAGCCTGTGAACTTCCCACGCCAAGTTAAAGGCCTCTTCCCATGCAAAGAAGGTACGAGCATTTATAGCCACACTTGTTCGAGGTGGCCTGGCACTTTCAGACTCGTATTAATTGTAAGTCATAGTTTCAATTGTCTGAGATAAATTTAGAAAGTACATTTTTTTTAAAGAATTTTGAGAAGAGTGATACTCGTCCGGATCAGAACCTACTAAATCGTGCACGAGAACGAGGCCTTAATCACTAGGCCATCATGTCATCATCATCCTATAACCACAACAATTTTATGACAAGCACAATTTCATAAAACCTTGTCACAACATTTACCATTATATTCAAGCACATATCAACTTTGCTGGCAGCACTGGAGCATAAACTTACAATGTTGGTTCAAGACATTCACAAGAAGATGGCCTATAAAGTCATCCTCGCCGCAAAATGTTCAATGTGCGAACCCTTACATTGCTTTATATGAGCTTGACATACTTACTAACCAAAATTCATAGTAATAATAATATTTACACAGGCTGGCAAGAGACGACGACGACAAATGAATTATTTCATCGTATATAAAAAAATATCTGCAGTCTCACAGTAACCTCAAAACTTACGCGGTAATAAAGTGTTGAACAGCTATTTTTCTTAAACCAATAATAAACCTTTTTTTTGCAGGTTTTAGGTTCAGAATCATGTACTGAATCCATTGTAACAGTTGCACGTCGATATCCCGATGCTACGTAAAACAAAATAGCAGTCTTTAAATTTTCTTTATGTTTTCACATAAGACATCATGCTTAGAATAGATAAGTTTCTAATACCTTTTAACTGCTCATTGAATGTAAAAGCCATTGCCAAGCCACAAGCTAAAAAATGTCTTGGCATGCAAAGATATTATCCACTTACCAAACACGGCAAGCGTAGCTTAACCTGGTCGATCAACCCGTGTATCTTTTATTACTTAGCCACATGTTGACTAAAGGATAACTTAATGTTCCAAGTCTGACCCCTTAACTCAGAGTCGTTACATAAAGTACCTAAACCAATCACAAGTAGATTGGAACGCTATCAGTCAAAAATATGACAAATGGAAAACATTTCAATTAATTGATCTGTGCCATAATATTCGCTCAATTAAAGTTTGTTTTTTTATTAACCTGCGCTCTTATACTTCTGAGCTAAATCCTCCCTTCACTCCTCCCATATATAATTATTATTTGAAGTAGAGTGCAGTCCCATATCTTTGGTAAAATACTGGTACTTTTGCCACCATGGCCATTCTTACTGTGTCACCTTTCACCTGAGAATTCGCCTCTACAGCAATTTTATGGCTGTCGTAAAATTTGGGAGCACTTTACCCCTACCGTGAGGAATTTGTGCACACATATCCGTTATTTTTACTTGGGAATTGAAAAATAAGTCTTGTATTAGTAAAATAATATTTTTAACTTTTTTTATTACGGACGCTTTAAACGCACACGTCTTTCTATATCGTTCTGACATGTATAATTTTGCCAATATTTTGTGTAAATACTTTTTTTTAAAAGAATGCCCGTGGACTTAGCAATCGTTTTCAAAGCGTTCCGAATTGCTACGACGGCTTTCAGCGGGATTAATATAAACCATCTTATAATAGATTATTATATTGTAAACTTCTGATTATTAATTAATTGTATAAGATTATTATAGTTCTTCTTACCTGAAACACGTTCTAGAATATCTGAACTAAGTAATCCTATGTTTTCTAGGAATATAATTTACATTTCTATTTTAAGCAGCGAATTAAAAGGCTTGAAAATATGCACAGTATATTTACAGGATATTTAAATCTATACTAATATTATAAAGCTGAAGAGTTTGTTTGTTTGTATGTTTGTTTGTTTGGTTGAACGCGCTAATCTCAGGAACTTCTGGTCCGAATTGAAAAGTTCTTTTAGTTTTGGGTAGCCTATTTATTGAGGCTATATAACATCATGCTACAATCAAAAGGAGTGGAGCAGCAATGAAAAATGGACGAAAATTGGCAGGCAATTCGATGCGACGGGAAGGGTCACGGGAGCAAAAATTTGACGCAGACAAAGTCACGGGCAGAAGCTGGTACAGTATAAAATTTTAACCAGGAGCAACCCCCCCCCCCCTAACGTACTAGTTTATCGTCGGTTATAAAAAATTAAAACTATTTCATAGAAAAGTTTAATACCGACGCGGTCAAAATGTTTAAAAAATCAAATATTTTTTTACGACCGGCGACAAATTTCTTCGGTTGCCTAGAATCCTATGTTAAATTCATCGTTATAATTTGCGCACTCGTTAGGTACGCCTCTGCCAAACCCTTTGGGAATTACAGGCGTGATATGATGTTATATTAAATCTTAAAATTAATAACAAAATAAAATGAAACAAAATTCTCATCAGACCACATCTCGACAAGCAATGAATGACACTTTACAAGTGGAGATCAAAGACATAGACAACGGAGAAGAAAAGCTTCTAAACCAAGCTGAAAGTAGGTACGATAATAGTATGCGTGAAAATTCTTTATATTTTTCATGTCAGTACAGCAAACAAATTCAGGCCATCAACTCTTTATTACGAGCTTGTCTGAAGAGGCTCTACATTATAGATGTTCCTCATATAAATTCATCGTGTGCACAAAGAGGCAGGGATATCACAAACTCTAGCCATGGATTTAGCACATCACTCTAGACCCCAAGGGGTGCTATTGTACGTCGGATATTAAAAAAAGAAAACATTGTTGTTACATGCATTTTAACCGAAAAAAAATCAGCGCAATGGTGTCGCTATCATGTGCTGAATTCATAATTACAGTTTATTTGCGCAATCCCGTAGCACCCTATATCTCCCTATATCTCTATCTGTACCTATTGAAAATGTGGGTAACTATATAAAACTCTCTTTAAATTAATGTTTTCTACTTTTTCTGGCGGATCATCATCGTTTCTGTTCATTAAATTGAATAATATTCGCCGTCTAGAATTATTTGTCTTCGCTTTTATTAACATATAAACTAAAGTTAGTACCATTGCTTAGAAGCAAGCACCCTTATCTCGGAACAAAACACTTTCAATCACAATACAAATGAAAATGTTGAAGAAAACTACTAAGATAATACAATGCTTTATAAGTTTGATTTTTTACCACCTTTGTAAGTGTCTAACGAAATTCCCCGCCCATTTATCCAAGTAAACATTTGTTGGCTTTGCTATTATAATAATAATAATAATAAATAATAATAAAAATCTTCGTTAAGATTGACTTATTTTCATTTCGCACAGAGTAAAAAAAAAACAATAGAATGATTTCTCATCATTCACACTTTAATTAACTTTCAACGTATTTTACAGAATTTGCGGTCGTTTAGGGGACGTTCTCCTAATGAATATTGGTTTCCAATATTTGGCTGGCATCTGGAGAAGGCCCGTTAACATCAAATAAAAATCCAATTCCGTGATGGTCTGCCCCTAATTTATAAAAACGCTGACATAAAAAACGGCAATCATTTTGGCTATTTGCCTCAAGATCAAACACTTTTGTAGCGTCATTAATATTAGTAAAAAATATACTTAAAATAACTCAACGAAATATTGTTATGACGAAAATATTTTTGCTCTTGATATTATTATGCACGTCATATAGCTAACCATTCGACTATAAAGTGTAATTTTGACAATGCCTTTATTTAGTACCAGTAAGTAAATGTGATCTTCACATTTCAAGAGATCGTAGAACTAGCATAGCAAAGACCTACGTCGTAGCACTAGCGAAGGACAGAGTTACGTCGTAGCACTAGCGTAGCACAGAGCTACGTCGTAACACTAGCGAACTACAGAGCTACGTCGTAGCACTAGCGAAGTACAAAGCTACGTCGTAGCATGCCGCGAACGATTTGAATTCATTTTTGAGTTGCCTATCGAAAAAATCACTGGAACCCTATAACTATGCATACATTAAATACAGAAATTGTAAATAGTTTCATCCCGAATCAGATTTTTTTCGAAAAAATAATGTAAACACGACGTGAATCGAATGTTTTATTTTATTTGGGAAAAAAAACGTTGCAACGTAAACATTAGAATCGTGAAGATAAATCTTCGATGATCTTCAAAATACTAAACAATATTATTATCATTATTGTTCTATTGAACATGACGCCTGTATTCCTAGAAGGCTAAAGCGAAGGCGTACCTATAGCAAAAACACATTTCGCCAGTTAAGTAATTAGCTTTCGCCCGCATGGAGGTCGGGAATTATCCTAAGCGAACGTTCTACCGCGATAAAATATAGTCACGTGTTAACACAGGTTAAACTATTTGTCTGCCAAGTTCCATCCAAATCTGTTAAGCCGTTATTGTGTGATTAAGTAATAAACATACAAACTTTCATATTAGTAGGCGCGAGCTTATTGCCATCAACAGGGCACAGTACAAATTGGTCTTTACAGCTATAAAGATACAGCCCAATGACAGACAAACACACAACGTAGGCATCCTTTACCTAAGACATTTATTCCCCAAAATGAATAAAATTCACTTAGATCATGAGGAATATAAGTTAGTCTTAATACACGAACTTATGAAGAACAGTACGTACTCGTAAATAAATAAGTTGTACCCTTTTTTTGTGGTTAGTAAATCATTAAATGACGTCTCCCGCTCCGGGTGGAGCGGTAGGGCGTGTCAGATTTTTACTGCATAAAACCCACCCGTGTTCCTTCAGTTGCCTGTGCCAGGGCTACGGTAACTCTGTGGACCAAATCCGCATCCCTGGCAGGAAGTAAGTTGTACCTGGATGCATGTATAATTTCTTGATGGTAAGTTGACGCACTGTTAAAAGTGGAAAACTGTCAATCATTCAAATTTGTTGATGATTTAAAATGATACGACAGTTTAGTACCTAAATGTATTTTATTCTTTGGTATGTATTTGAAGTAAGTAATATTTTGATGAAGTAGAAGCAAATGAATAAATTAAAAAAAAAACAACAACGTCTTTATAAACAGGTGTTTTATTTAACATCAAGATAAATATTTCAATAGATGATGCATTCAGGTTTTACCATTGAACACGGTACAACTGTTTGAATATTTCAAACTACTCGCAAATTTCTCTGTTTTCTGATGAAAATGAATGAGGTAGCGTTATCAGCAGGCAGCCATCATGTTGAAGGTGAAGGGCGATGCCTGATAACAGTGCTGATCATTTATCTAATGATTGATGACTCGGTATACAATGCTAACTCACCTTTTATGCGAAGGTGAATCCATTTTTATTATTGCATGCGGAAGAAAGAAACGATTTGTAGAACTGTTAGGTATAGGATATTTATTTGAATATAACTATTTTTGTTGCATGACGTTGAAACTCTCATATTCGAGCGCTAATTTTTACTTATAATTAAATATATATGTTTAATAGAATACTCAAGTAAATCTCATTATCATCTGAAAATATAACATCGCACTTTGATTCCGCAGGGTTGGGCGGAAGTGCCCACAGCAACAAAGTACCCACATTCAATCAGTTATAAAAAAAACAACTTTATTTGCCAAATAAAAAAAACAACGTAGCACAATTTCAATAAGTATCACATAAGCAGTACAGGTAGGTAAAATTCTTGTCTGAAGTATCTGTAAGTACATATTATGGTTGTTAGCACAGAACTGATTCACTCTGTTCCCCGTAATAGTATAAACTGTATTACGGTGGTTACGTTTAAGTCCCATGTTCTCAGACTCAGAGCTGCTACTAAAAAACCTAATATCATTTTGCTCGACCTGGTAGTCAAAACCCAAGACCACATGCTCAGCTATAGCGCCTCCGACCACTAAACCAACGAAGCAGTCTGTACTGCCAAAATTTTCTTTACAAACAGGTATATTGCTAAGTCCGCTTGTAAAAAACATCCTTGTATTCTATAGCTCGGCAATAGCGTAGCTTTCAGTAAGCGAAAGAATTTTGCTATCGAATTAGTATTACTAGAGATTACTTTTTCCAAACAATCTGCCTAAGTTCTTGCCAAATATCTTGGGGTCGGCTTCCCGTCTAAACGGATGTAGCATTTAAAATCAAATATTTAAAACGTCAGAAGTATACGGTTCCGAATGGTCAATTTCTATGGACAAGAGCTGGCAAGACAATCCACGGCTATTCTTTTAAATAATTGGTCGTTCACAATGTTTTCTATTCACTTATAAGGTTGGAGAGAAAAATTTTGTGGAATATCAGTATTTTATATGAAGCAACTGCCTTTCTGACCCTCACCACCCAGTGGGTAAAGAAAGAAACTGAGTAATACAACACTCTTTGGAAAGACTGGTTGTCAGACTTTCTGACTTTTGACTATCCGTAACGACTATCAAAAGATTCATGAATGCCAGCCGGGACCAACGTCTTGGTGTGCTTTCTGACGCATTTTCGATATGTAAAGATGGTCACCCATCTACGGACTGACCACAGCAAACAAAGCTTTACCTGATAGATCAACGTGTTATTACTTAGCAACGAGCCCTACAAAACAAACAGTTTTATCGTTATAACATAAGTTTAAATAATTCTCTAGTTAAAATAGCACTAACAGGCAAACAGAGAGTGTTTTGTGATGTCATAGTCCTTAGCATGTTCATTGTCGTACTATCCATCATTATAGGAATATTCAGGGAAGAGCTGTAATATACGTACGGCTCAGTAAATACGATTACAGACAGGTACAACCGACCGTGCCGGTGCGCGGTGCCTGGGTGTGCATAGGGTTGGCAGTCTTAACCAACATAACACTATTTAGACTGTTTTTCAACTGCGAAATCAGGGAATTCAGAAAAACCTATTTGTATTATTTTTCTTTTTATATTAATAACAACAGATATGGTTATATAACATTATATTTTAGCAGATATCCTCGCTGTTATTTTTTTATTCATCCCTTACATTATTACATTTTTATACAGATAAGCATTTACGTTGTGTTGCAAAACAATTTTACTAGAAATATTCATATTTGTTAGAACTTCGCTATATTGAGAATTATCTACATTTATATCTGTAATTCATATTTTTTCTGGGCGATTTTTTTTCCAGATTAAAGATACATCAGTGCATGGCAACCCTATAGTAAATTAACACCATCATAATGGTATGAAAGCGTCGGCACATCCGAGGTGCAAACAGTTCCGGGTTCTAATTTAAATTCATACACCTTGTATTGTCCTCGCTTCGTAATAACTCCCTTTACCCCGAAGATAATTTAATTTTCATCAGACATACACTTTTTGAACAGAGAGTTAAGAAAATTTGTAAAGAATGAAGTGAAAATTAGATTATAATTACAAAAAATTAAGTTCGCCTGTGTCCAGTTATATGAATGGGTTTTAGCAAATATTAGGTAAACTACGTAATGACCGGGATGGTGTATTTATATGTGGAATAAGGCACATTACTTCGCGACTGATAACCTACTGTCATCATAATCACCAGTCAATAGCAGTCCACTGCTAGACTCACAAGCCTCTTCACTTACACGCCATTTAGCTCAATTCTGGATCACTCTCATGCAACTGCTACCAGCCAGCGATGATCGTCACTCCACCAAGTCTTATGGCGTCCTACCTTACGTTTGACGATTCGCGGTCTCCACTCAAAAACACGTCTATCGCAAAAGTCATCGGTTCCATGGCTAATACGACCGGCCCATTGCCTCTTCTGTGTGCTTATTCTGTGAGTTATGTCAACGACTTTGCTATAACCAACCAGATAATGACGTTCATATATTAATACTAGCTTCTGCCCGCGACTTCGTCCGCGTCAAATTTTTGCTCCCTTCCCGTCGCATCGAATTGCCTACCAGTTTTCGACCATTTTTCGTTACTGCTCCGCTCCTTTTGATTTTAGCGTGATGTTATATAGCCTATAGCCTTCCTCAATAAATAAGCTACCCAATCCAAAAAGAATTTTTCAATTCGAAACAGTAGTTCCTGAGATTAGCGCGTTTAACCAAACAAACAAACATACAAACTCTTCAGCTTTCTAATATTAGTATAGATATCAACCTTTTATAATTTACGTCATTTCGATACTCTTATTACTAACTAAACTCGAAATGGACTGCCCTGGTAAATGATACTCATTTAGATGTCCAAAATACATACCTACGTATAACTTAAAATTACTCTCGATCGAAGCTACACTCCTTTTTTACACGCTTTATATTAGCTTCACTTGTATGTTTGTTTGTAACCGACTCCTTCTAACTGATTTTGACCCACTTTTAACGACCAGATTTCATTCAAACTTTGCACACCTGTCAAGGACCGATGACAATGCAATAATTTCATAAATTTGTGCCATCATCCTTGGCAGGGTTACCAGGACAGCAAAAAAACTGTCTTTAAAAACTACGCTGACATACGTCACAAACTAATTTGTGCCATTATCCTTGCCAGGGTTACCAGGACAGCAAAAAAAAACTGTCTTCATCAAAAACTACGCTGACATACGTCACAAACTACGCTGACATACGTCTCAAAATTCGAGACACCCTAAAAAATAGAAAATAAATAATAGTTTAAAAAAACTAAAAAACACGCTTCCATTGAAAACCAAACTAAAAAGTACAAAATAATGGAAAAAAAGCGTGGGGTGGCTGATATCAAAAATACCTTAAAAAGCACCCCACGCTTTTTTTCCATTATTTTGTACTTTTTAGTTTGGCTTGAAAATATGCACAGTATATTTACAGGATATTTAAATCTAATATTATAAAGCTGAAGAGTTTGTTTGTTTGTATGTTTGTTTGTTTGGTTGAACGCGCTAATCTCAGGAACTACTGGTTCGAATTGAAAAGTTCTTTTAGTATTGAGTAGCCTATTTATTGAGAAAGGCTATAGGCTATATAACATCACGCTACAATCAAAAGGAGCGGAGCAGCAATGAAAAATGGACGAAAATTGGCAGGCAATTCGATGCGACGGGAAGGGTCACTGGAGCAAAAATTTGACGCAGGTAAAGTCGCGGGCAGAAGCTAGTACAGTATAAAATTTTAACCAGGAGTAAACTGTGCCCATGAATTTCGCATATGATTTAGACCCCTAACGTACTAGTTTATCGTTGGTTATAAATAATTAAAACTATTTCATAGAAAAGTTTAATACCGACGCGGTCAAAATGTTTAAAAAATCAAATATTTTTTTACGACCGGCGACAAATTTCTTCGGTTGCCTAGAATCCTATGTTAAATTCATCGTTGTAATTTGCGCACTCGTTAGGTACGCCTCTGCCAATCCCTTTGGGAATTACAGGCGTGATATGATGTTATATTAAATCTTAAAATTAATAACAAAATAAAATGAAACAAAATTCTCATCAGACCACATCTCGACAAGCAATGAATGACACTTTACAAGTGGAGATCAAAGACATAGACAACGGAGAAGAAAAGCTTCTAAACCAAGCTGAAAGTAGGTACGATAATAGTATGCGTGAAAATTCTTTATATTTTTCATGTCAGTACAGCAAACAAATTCAGGCCATCAACTCTTTATTACGAGCTTGTCTGAAGAGGCTCTACATTATAGATGTTCCTCATATAAATTCATCGTGTGCACAAAGAGGCAGGGATATCACAAACTCTAGCCATGAATTTAGCACATCACTCTAGACCCCAAGGGGTGCAATTGTACGTTGGATATTAAAAAAAGAAAACATTGTTGTTACATGCATTTTAACCGAAAAAAAATCAGCGCAATGGTGTCGCTATCATGTGCTGAATTCATGATTACAGTTTATTTGCGCAATCCCGTAGCACCCTATATATCTGTACCTATTGAAAATGTGGGTAATTATATAAAATTCTCTTTAAATTAATGTTTTCTACTTTTTCTGGCAGATCATCATCGTTTCTGTTCATTAAATTAAATAATATTCGCCGTCTAGAATTATTTGTCTTCGCTTTTATTAACATATAAACTAAAGTTAGTACCATTGCTTAGAAGCAAGCACCCTTATCTCGGAACAAAACACTTTCAATCACAATACAAATGAAAATGTTGAAGAAAACTGCTAAGATAATACAATGCTTTATAAGTTTGATTTTTACCACCTTTGTAAGTGTGTAACTAAAAATTTATCCAAGTAAACATTTGTTGGCTTTGCTATTATAATAATAATAATAATAATAAACCCGCAGGGCAGCATGTGGCGTGCTGTTGGGCAGTAGCGACCCCACGGACCCTATCTCCCGGGAGAATTCTTGTTCCTCATCTCTGGCTTGCCTTTATTGGCCGGCTGGAGTGAACAATGAAGAGGTTCAGAGCTCCCACCTCATTCTTGCCTTTATTGGCCGGCTTGAGTGGAGATTCGCAAGAGCAAACGTGCTCGGGGAAAGGAAGTATTCCAGTAAGTGCTCGTAGGGATATTGACCATCTTCCGGGCTCTGGGATTGTTCTGAAAGCCGTGGAATACCTCTCCACTTCTCAAGCACCTCAGGAAGTGTTGCCCCCTTGTCGCTGCGTCACTATGTGCCAGCGACGGTTTCCGGGGGCCCATTATTGAGTGTGCAAGTCACCCCTGCCATTTAATCCGTGTAAATACAAACATTGATGCGGCAGGGGCCATAGACCTTCCATAGTTCTTGATAACCAGTCCATTTTAGCCAGTCAAATACATAGTCCAACATCTTGGTTTCCATATCCTGCAATAGTCCAACACCAACCGGAGGTTGTCCTTGGGTGCACTTGCACAGTGCATACGGGGATAACCGTCGGTTAGTGCCTCACTTCATTTAAATTTTCTAAGGGGCCTCTGCGAGTTGGCTTCGGCCCCTCGTACGCCTTCTAAAAGACCGGGATCCTAGGATCCCGAGATATATAAATATGTCGGAGTTGGTTATCATTACAAATTGTGGGTAGTCCACATAATTTGTTATGAATTGTTCTTATTATCATTAATTTTGATGATGTTTCTATCAGATATTGTCTTATAAATCAGAAGATAATTTATTGAGTACTTGGTGTACTCACTAATTCATTTTTGGCAACTTATTTTGATAATTGTAACCGGTAGTTTTGTTCAAAACAGTAAATGACATGTCACTTTAAACTTTAAAATGAATTACGTTGTGCATTCACCATTTGTTTATTTACGACAGTTATTCTTGTATTATTTGATGACTTTCTAATGTAAGTCTTATTAGATTTAGCATACTTTAGTGTTTTGTATCAAGTAAACACGTGGCGTACTTCCGCGCGCCATCGGACAGAGTTGTCGTGGATATTATGGCGGGACATTGTCCTATAAAAGAGCTTGCACTCAGTGAGCAAGGCAGTCTATCTTCGGATTAGACTCATTACAGAGCTCCTGCTCCCGACAAAACTGTCGGTTTACCTGGTACAGCGCTGCTGTATATTCACATAGCTGTATTGACTAGCTGATAGCGAAAGATACACTTTGTATTTGGGTGGCTTAGGCCTCTATACGAACAGTAACCTTAAGGGTTTGTTCGTTGAATAGTATTGTTACTATACCTTTCTATCTTGTAACCATTTTATTGTTTCTTTTTATATAGTGTGATTAATAGTGTTATTAATATTACTGTAATTGTTTATACGTCTTGTTTATCCCAATAAAATGGGAACTCCAAATCCTGACGATATACCGCTCGGCACTCCCCGATCCGACTTCAGAAGCGGGATTAGGTTTAGCCCAGGAATCGCAAGGTGTTGGTGGTCCATGGCGACAGATGTTATCTTCAGAACCATAATATGGCTCAGTTAATTGAAACGATTAAGTCGCAGTTTGCTCCATCTATTGAAACTGACTTGCCCGATTTTGACCCAGACCTACCCGATTCCAATGCTCAATCTTGGATTACAACTGTTGATATTTGCTTATCGGAGAAACCTCTTCAAGGTGGTACTCTTATTATTGCCCTCACTAAAGCCTTAAAGGGCAGTGCTAACGCATGACTCTCCCAAGTGTCGTATCCAGGCATGACCTGCACCCTAATTGCGAAACGCACAATTTATCAGAATCTGAATGGGATTGAAGATTATTTCTAAACCATTGCGTCATTTGTTCAAATAAATTGTTGGCTCAGCAACGTAAATAACGCAATGAATGTTGTTTAACTATGAATTTTAAACCAATTTCTACCGATAAAAAGTTCCGCAATTACCCCTCTGGACTGAGTTTAAGAGTCTCTTCTTGTCTCGTTTGACGTTTCGGAAACTGTTGCCGCTACTCTCATTGACCTTCATAGTGTGACGTCAGCCCCAAGGAGAATCTTTAGTTGCATATGCCAGTCGACAGGTCACTTCTCTGATATCCAAATGGAATAGCATGAGTGTCGAACGTCTTGCTGTTTCTACTGTACTGGCCCATGTCTCCAAATTTGATTCCCTTGCTTATCGACTAGCATTTACTACCGAAGTACATATTAGACATACAACTTCAACAAGAACTGAGTGTCTTGTCCCATCTTAAGAAAAAGTCTTACATTTCCTCTGATCAGATCTCGAAGAACCGGAAGTCGGTCTTTGAGCAGCCAATGATTCTTGAATCGAGTTGAGGCTGGTGATGGGCTATTATTAGCCTATTACTGGTGTTCTACACCAATCTGGTGAGTCGTTTTCATTTTGGTATGACTCTGGGGCTGAATGTTCTTATTGCTATTTGCTAAAAGGTTTTCTTGCAAAGGTATTTCTTGTAAAGTCAACATAATGGAATAGGAAATTCTAACATATGTACCAAACAATTTCGGAGTAACGTAGAAATTGATGATGGGGTTTTCTGCAAGCCTATGATTTTGACATTATTTATCAACAAAGCAAATCAGAAACGTGTTGAATATACAACTCTGTCTTATAGTTGGCTTTTAGCTGAGCATGTAGCCTTGATTATAGCTAAAGGTGCCGGATATGAGAAAGCCGATAACATTAACAGTGATATTCATAATATAACAGTGATATTCATAATATTAATACTAGAAATAAGGACAAGCTACGTGCTCCCTTTCACCGGCTTCATAAGGTTCATAATTCATTTGTTGGTCTTGGTATTACCTTTTACAACAAGCTTCCCTCTACTTTCCTAGATTTGCAGTTTAATGAGTTTAAAGCTAAAGTAAAATCCAACCTTTGTTCAAAGGCATACTATTCTATCAACGACTTCTTAAACGATAAGAATAGTTGGTCGCTGTAATTAACTCAAGACAATGTTTATGTTCTTTCAACCAGAATCAGAATTAGCTTTCCTCATCGTAGTGTATGTAAGCGGGCACGCCCTTTATACCCGGAGGCTCTTATTTAGGTTTTAAGTTCTATTTACGATTTTATTATTTCAGCTTGAATTTAGTTTTTAATGTTTTGTTCGTATATTGGCGTGTGCTAGCTGACATATGACGCATAATTTGATGTATGTTTTGTTTTGTTTTGTTTTATTAAAACAAAACAAAACAATTACTTACATAATACTGTATAGAATCAAGTTCTTCTAACTTAGCAGACAGCTGTGCTGCTGGGGAGTTTGTTCCGCCACTTCTTCTTCCCAGCTAAAGCACAAGGAAGTGTCGAAGGGCGGGCGTTTTGGGGGGACTGTCTTATGTAACTTTGACGTTCAAAAAGTGCTGACTCTCAGCCTAGTTTGAATAAATGACTTTTGATTTTGATTTTTGCCGGATACGATTAGACTAAAACGATCCCAGTTGGAAACTTTATTCAATTAGATTCTAATGGTGATTTTCCCGGTTTTATTGAGTACCAATTGGATTTACAAATGTGCTCATGATCGTGTATAGAAAATGCCTGAATGTCCAGATAATGTTAGTGTGATGTCAATGTTGACAGTGATGATGATTCATCTGATTCTGACATACTATAGCTAAATTGAAAAGATGTCTATGTTGACTCTTGTTTGGAATGTCTATGTTGACTCTTGTTTGGAATGTCTATGTTGAGTTCCTATGCGGGTTGTCTATTCGACTCCAAATTACTTGTCAAATCCCATGGTGTGATTTTGGCTGGGAGACTATGTCTCTACTTTATTTGAGCTATGGATTGTCAGTAACAGTATGTTCATTTTGAATGGTTGCACTGCAACTGCTATTGGTAATATTTTATTGGACTAATTCAGGATTTTTCTTTTCAACATACCTTTTGTTAAGGCTTTTTGTTTGTCAGAAAGGCCGAACGGTGTCCACAAAGAGATTTTCTTTTTAGAATCACACGAGGTCGTGTAGAACGTCAGTTCTGGCCGTGTCGGAGTTGGTTATCATTACAAATTGTGGGTAGTCCACATAATTTGTTATGAATTGTTCTTATTATCATTAATTTTGATGATGTTTCTATCAGATATTGTCTTATAAATCAGAAGATAATTTATTGAGTACTTGGTGTACTCACTAATTCATTTTTGGCAACTTATTTTGATAATTGTAACCGGTAGTTTTGTTCAAAACAGTAAATGACATGTCACTTTAAACTTTAAAATGAATTACGTTGTGCATTCACCATTTGTTTATTTACGACAGTTATTCTTGTATTATTTGATGACTTTCTAATGTAAGTCTTATTAGATTTAGCATACTTTAGTGTTTTGTATCAAGTAAACACGTGGCGTACTTCCGCGCGCCATCGGACAGAGTTGTCGTGGATATTATGGCGGGACATTGTCCTATAAAAGAGCTTGCACTCAGTGAGCAAGGCAGTCTATCTTCGGATTAGACTCATTACAGAGCTCCTGCTCCCGACAAAACTGTCGGTTTACCTGGTACAGCGCTGCTGTATATTCACATAGCTGTATTGACTAGCTGATAGCGAAAGATACACTTTGTATTTGGGTGGCTTAGGCCTCTATACGAACAGTAACCTTAAGGGTTTGTTCGTTGAATAGTATTGTTACTATACCTTTCTATCTTGTAACCATTTTATTGTTTCTTTTTATATAGTGTGATTAATAGTGTTATTAATATTACTGTAATTGTTTATACGTCTTGGTTATCCCAATAAAATGGGAACTCCAAATCCTGACGATATACCGCTCGGCACTCCCCGATCCGACAGGAACACGAATACAGGAATAGTAATAACACTATTAATCACGCTAAATAAAAAGAAACAATAAAATGGTTACAAGATAGAAAGGTATAGTAACAATATTATTCAACGGACAAACCCTTAAGGTTACTGTTCGTATAGAGGCCTAAGCCACCCAAATACAAAGTGTATCTTTCGCTATCAGCTAGTCAATACAGCTATGTGAATATACAGCAGCGCTGTACCAGGTTAATGTTATCGGCTTTCTCATATCCGGCACCTTTAGCTATAATCAAGGCTACATGCTCAGCTAAAAGCCAACTATAAGACAGAGTTGTATATTCAACACGTTTCTGATTTGCTTTGTTGATAAATAATGTCAAAATCATAGGCTTGCAGAAAACCCCATCATCAATTTCTACGTTACTCCGAAATTGTTTGGTACATATGTTAGAATTTCCTATTCCATTTTCATATATGATAATAATAATAATAAGCGAAGCTCATCTGCTTCAGGGAGGGCAATACACG
Organism: Aporophyla nigra; assembly: GCA_947507805.1. NCBI lineage: Eukaryota > Metazoa > Arthropoda > Insecta > Lepidoptera > Noctuidae > Aporophyla > Aporophyla nigra. The sequence goes on along the minus strand of OX382313.1, from coordinate 9,908,994 downwards.
CCCAAGGGTGATGCGCTTTGTGAAGCGGGCGTTCTCGGGAACTAATATTAGTCCCCGAGAATATGGATCCCGTGTCACAGAGCGCATCGACTTCCTGAAGCAGAAAGTTTATGCATGGGCAAACCGTATCCGTCGGTATAGGCGAAGAGTGGACCGGTTCACTCAGAACCGCATGTTCCAGACCGATGAAAGGTGGGTGTACAGAGCCTGGGAGCGACCCAACCCAACTCAAGGTGTGACTGACGCGTGTCTACCAAATAATAACGACATGAGTGAATTTTGGCGAAGCATTTGGTCGGTGCCCGTCAGTCACACTGAAGGACACTGGATGCGTGCTGTTGAGCAGGCATGTGAGTCAATACCAAACATGGAGGCTATTATCATCAGTCCTCTGGATGTGGCCCGTGCAGTCCGTCCGTTGCCTAACTGGAAATCCCCAGGACCGGACGGACTGCACAATTTTTGGATCAAATGGCTACAAAGGTCACATGCCTGCTTAGCCTCACAATTCCAGTCATCTTTAGAGACTGGGTCGCTACCACTGTTCTTTACGACAGGAGTTACCCACCTTCTTCATAAATCGGGTAGTACTGCGGAACCTAAAACTTATAGACCCATAACTTGTTTACCGACGGTCTATAAAGTTCTTACATCCATTCTTAGAGAAAAAATTTCACACCATATTCAAAATAACGGAATTATGTCGGTGTCTCAGAATGGATGTAAGAATGGGTCCCGTGGTACTAAGGAGCTGCTCCTTATAGACATGACCATTAGCCAACAGGTTCGTAGATCTCGGAAGGATTTGTCGACATGTTGGATAGATTATAAGAAGGCCTATGACTCGGTGCCACATACATGGCTCATGAGGGTGCTAGAATTGTACAAAATAGATGCAACTCTACGCACCTTCTTGATGTCGTGTATGAGGCAGTGGAGGACGGTCCTTCTGTATCCAGGATGTCCACAAATCCAGCAGATCAATGAACCGATCAGGATTGAGCGAGGAATATTTCAGGGCGACAGTTTGAGTCCGCTTTGGTTTTGCTTAGCCTTGAATCCTCTAAGCACACTGCTGGAGGATTCAGGTCTAGGCTATCGATTGAGAAGAGGTGGTCAGGTGATATCACACCTCCTTTATATGGATGATCTGAAACTCTTTGCCCCCAACAATTTGCGACTGATGGAGCTACTGAAGGTAACAGAAACGTTCAGTAGCGCCATCAGGATGGAATTTGGTGTGGACAAATGTGCAGTCATGCATGTAAAGCGAGGGGAGATTGTAGAATCCGTGGGAACCGAACTTACGGATTCTATACACCTTAGATCCCTCTCCTCAACCGAAACCTACAAATATTTGGGTATGTCGGAAGCATTAGGCATCAATGCTACCGACATGAAACAATCGCTGAAGGAACGTTTCTTTGGCCGCTTGAAAAAGGTATTTAATAGTCTTTTATCAGGCGGCAACAAGGTGCGTGCCTTCAACGGTTGGGTCATGCCGGTTTTGATGTATTCTTTCGGCATACTCAAATGGACTCAGACGGAACTTGACGCTCTGGATAGGAAGGTCCGTACATTGCTGACGGCAGATCGGATGCATCACCCACGGGCATCAGTGATGAGACTGTACATCCCGCGGAAGTGTGGGGGTCGAGGTTTCTTGAACGCTAAAACCCTCCACAACCGCGAGATCTGCAGTCTCAGGGAATATTTTCTTCAAACTGACGTGGGGATGCACCGAGATGTGGTCGCAGTGGACAAGGGCCTCACCCCGCTCTCCTTGGCGAACGAGAACTGGCGCAAACCTGCAGTACTGGATACTAAGGATCGTAAGGAAGTATGGCAAAGCAAAGAGCTTCACGGTCGCTTTTTCCGGGCTCTCCATGGGCCTGATGTAGACTTTTTGGCGTCCGTATCCTGGCTGCGTTTCGGCGACCTCTTTGGGGAAACCGAAGGTTTTGTCTGTGCGATTATGGATGAAGTTATCATGACGAATAACTATCGGAAATACATTGTCAAGGATGGTACGGTTGACATCTGTCGGGCATGCCACCGTCCCGGTGAATCAATCCGACATATTGTTTCCGGTTGTTCTCGTCTCGCTAACGGCGAGTACTTGCACAGACACAATCTAGTAGCTAGGATCATCCACCAGCAACTTGCTTTGCAATACAACCTTGTGGAATCTGAAGTACCATACTACAGGTATGTGCCCGACCCAGTTCTCGAGAATGGTCACGCCACATTGTACTGGGATCGATCTATCGTCACAGACAGGACTATTGTAGCCAATAAGCCTGATATTGTGGTGGTAGATCGACGAGAGCGTCGTGCAATGATTGTTGATATCGCTGTCCCTCATGACGAGAATCTCGTGAAAGTTGAACAAGATAAAAAAATCAAGTATCTTGACTTAGCACACGAGATTGTCGACATGTGGGACGTGGATTCTGCAATCATTGTACCGATAATTGTTACAGTAAATGGGCTAATAGCGAAGAGCCTCGACCAACACCTCAGGAGGCTCTCACTGAGCGGCTGGGTCAAGGGCTTGATTCAGAAGGCAGTACTCCTGGACACGGCACGCATTGTCAGGAGGTTCCTCTCTCTAGAGCCCTGACCACCGGCTGCTTGGACCCTGCTCCCGATGCCGATGGGTCACTATTTTTTATATTTTTAAATGTTTTTGTATGATTTTTGTAAAAATATTTAAAAATATACTCAATATGTTAGAAAATGAATAAAAGAATAATAATAAATAATAATAAAAATCTTCGTGAAGATTGACTTATTTTCATTTCGAACAGAGTAAAAAAAACAATAGAATGATTTCTCATCATTCACACTTTAATTAACTTTCAACGTATTTTACAGAATTTGCGGTCGTTTAGGGGACGTTCTCCTAATGAATATTGGTTTCCAATATTTGGCTGGCATCTGGAGAAGACCCGTTAACATCAAATAAAAATCCAATTCCGTGATGGTCTGCCCCTAATTTATAAAAACGCTGACATAAAAAACGGCAATCATTTTGGTTATTTGCCTCAAGATCAAACACTTTTGTAGCGTCATTAATATTAGTAAAAAGTATACATAAAATAACTCAACGAAATATTGTTATGACGAAAATATTTTTGCTCTTGATATTATTATGCACGTCATATAGCTAACCGTTCGACTATAAAGTGTAAGTTTGACAATGCCTTTATTTAGTACCAGTAACTAAATGTGATCTTCACATTTCAAGAGATCGTAGAACTAGCATAGCAAAGACCTACGTCGTAGCACTAGCGAAGGACAGAGTTACGTCGTAGCACTAGCGTAGCACAGAGCTACGTCGTAACACTAGCGAACTACAGAGCTACGTCGTAGCACTAGCGAAGTACAGAGCTACGTCGTAGCATGCCGCGAACGATTTGAATTTATTTTTGAGTTGCCTATCGAAAAAATCACTGGAACCCTATAACTACGCATACATTAAATACAGAAATTGTAAATAGTTTCATCCCGAATCAGATTTTTTTCGAAAAAATAATGTAAACACGACGTGAATCGAATGTTTTATTTTATTGGGGAAAAAAAACGTTGCAACGTAAACATTAGAATCGTTAAGATAAATCTTCGATGATCTTCAAAATACTAAACAACATTATTATCATTATTGTTCTATTGAACATGACGCCTGTATTCCTAGAAGGCTAAAGCAAAGGCGTACCTATAGCAAAAACACATTTCACCAGTTAAGTAATTAGCTTTCGCCCGCATGGAGGTCGGAAATTATCCTAAGCGAACGTTCTACCGCGATAAAATAAAGGCACGTGTTAACACAGGTTAAACTATTTGTCTGCCAAGTTCCATCCAAATCTGTTAAGCCGTTATTGTGCGATTAAGTAATAAACATACAAACTTTCATATTAGTAGGCGCGAGCTTATTGCCATCAACAGGGCACAGTACAAATTGGTCTTTACAGCTATAAAGATACAGCCCAATGACAGACAAACACACAACGTAGGCTTAATAATACCTTTTGGCATCCTTTACCTAAGACATTTATTCCCCAAAATGAATAAAATTCACTTAGATCATGAGGAATATAAGTTAGTCTTAATACATGAACTTATGAAGAACGGTAAATAAACAAGTAAGTTGTACCTTTTTTTTTTGTGGTTAGGAAATCATTAAATGACGTCTCCCGCTCCGGGTGGAGCGGTAGGGCGTGTCAGATTTTTACTGCATAAAACCCACCCGTGTTCCTTCAGTTGCCTGTGCCAGGGCTACGGTAACTCTGTGGACCAAATCCGCATCCCTGGCAGGAAGTAAGTTGTACCTGGATGCATGTATAATTTCTTGATGGTAAGTTGACGCACTGTTAAAAGTGGAAAACTGTCAATCATTCAAATTTGTTGATGATTTAAAATGATACGACAGTTTAGTACCTAAATGTATTTTATTCTTTGGTATGTATTTGAAGTAAGTAATATTTTGATGAAGTAGAAGCAAATGAATAAATTAAAAAAAAAACAACAACGTCTTTATAAACAGGTGTTTTATTTAACATCAAGATAAATATTTCAATACATGATGCCTTAAGGTGTTAACATTGCACACGGTACCCCAATAAACTGTTGGAATATTTCAAACTACTCGCAAAGTTCTCTGTTTTCTGATGAAAATGAATGAGGTAGCGTTATCAGCAGGCAGCCATCATGTTGAAGGTGAAGGGCGATGCCTGATAACAGTGCTGATCATTTATCTAATGATTGATGACTCGGTATACAATGCTAACTCACCTTTTATGCGAAGGTGAATCCATTTTTATTATTGCATGCGAAAGAAAGAAACGATTTGTAGAACTGTTATAGGATGTTTATTTGAGTATAACTATTTTTTTTTGCATGACGTTGAAACTGTGTATTCGAGTGCTACTTTTTACTTGTAATTAAATATGTTTACTACAATACTCGCTGGGTTGGGCGGAGGTATAACCGCAGTACCAAATTTACTCAGTTACATTTCATCAGTTACGTTTAAGTCATGGGACTTCCCAAACTCAGGGCTGCTACTAAAAAACCCAATATCATTTTCGCTCGACCTGATAATCGAACCCAAAACCACATGCTCAGCAATAGCACCTGCGACCACTAAACCAATGAAGCAGTCCGTGCCGCCTAAATTTTCTTTACAAACAGACTTATTTCTGCCACTAAGTCCGCTTGTAAAAAACTTCCTTGCATTCTATAGCTCGGCAATAGCGTAGCTTTCAGTAACCGAAAGAATTTTGCTATCGAATTAGTATTACTAGAGATTACTTTTTCCAAACAATCTGCCTAAGTTCTTGCCAAATATCTTGGGGTCGGCTTCCCGTCTAAACGGATGTAGCATTTAAAATCAAATATTTAAAACATCAGAAGTATACGGTTCCGAATGGTCAATTTCTATGGACAAGAGCTGGCAAGACAATCCACGGCTATTCTTTTTAATAATTGGTCGTTCACAATGTTTTCTATTCACTTATAAGGTTGGAGAGAAAAATTTTGTGGAATATCAGTATTTTATATGAAGCAACTGCCTTTCTGACCCTCACCACCCAGTGGGTAAAGAAAGAAACTGGGTAATACAACACTCTTTGGAAAGACTGGTTGTCAGACTTTCTGACTTTTGACTATCCGTAACGACTATAAAAAGATTCATGAATGCCAGCCGGGACCAACGTCTTGGTGTGCTTTCTGACGCATTTTCGATATGTAAAGATGGTCACCCATCTACGGACTGACCACAGCAAACAAAGCTTTACCTGATAGATCAACGTGTTATTACTTAGCAACGAGCCCTACAAAACAAACAGTTTTATCGTTATAACATAAGTTTAAATAATTCTCTAGTTAAAATAGCACTAACAGGCAAACAGAGAGTGTTTTGTGATGTCATAGTCCTTAGCATGTTCATTGTCGTACTATCCATCATTATAGGAATATTCAGGGAAGAGCTGTAATATACGTACGGCTCAGTAAATACGATTACAGACAGGTACAACCGACCGTGCCGGTGCGCGGTGCCTGGGTGTGCATAGGGTTGGCAGTCTTAACCAACATAACACTATTTAGACTGTTTTTCAACTGCGAAATCAGGGAATTCAGAAAAACCTATTTGTATTATTTTTCTTTTTATATTAATAACAACAGATATGGTTATATAACATTATATTTTAGCAGATATCCTCGCTGCTATTTTTTTATTCATCCCTTACATTATTACATTTTTATACAGATAAGCATTTACGTTGTGTTGCAAAACAATTTTACTAGAAATATTCATATTTGTTAGAACTTCGCTATATTGAGAATTATCTACATTTATATCTGTAATTCATATTTTTTCTGGGCGATTTTTTTTCCAGATTAAAGATACATCAGTGCATGGCAACCCTATAGTAAATTAACACCATCATAATGGTATGAAAGCGTCGGCACATCCGAGGTGCAAACAGTTCCGGGTTCTAATTTAAATTCATACACCTTGTATTGTCCTCGCTTCGTAATAACTCCCTTTACCCCGAAGATAATTTAATTTTCATCAGACATACACTTTTTGAACAGAGAGTTAAGAAAATTTGTAAAGAATGAAGTGAAAATTAGATTATAATTACAAAAAATTAAGTTCGCCTGTGTCCAGTTATATGAATGGGTTTTAGCAAATATTAGGTAAACTACGTAATGACCGGGATGGTGTATTTATATGTGGAATAAGGCACATTACTTCGCGACTGATAACCTACTGTCATCATAATCACCAGTCAATAGCAGTCCACTGCTAGACTCACAAGCCTCTTCACTTACACGCCATTTAGCTCAATTCTGGATCACTCTCATGCAACTGCTACCAGCCAGCGATGATCGTCACTCCACCAAGTCTTATGGCGTCCTACCTTACGTTTGACGATTCGCGGTCTCCACTCAAAAACACGTCTATCGCAAAAGTCATCGGTTCCATGGCTAATACGACCGGCCCATTGCCTCTTCTGTGTGCTTATTCTGTGAGTTATGTCAACGACTTTGCTATAACCAACCAGATAATGACGTTCATATATTAATACTAGCTTCTGCCCGCGACTTCGTCCGCGTCAAATTTTTGCTCCCTTCCCGTCGCATCGAATTGCCTACCAGTTTTCGACCATTTTTCGTTACTGCTCCGCTCCTTTTGATTTTAGCGTGATGTTATATAGCCTATAGCCTTCCTCAATAAATAAGCTACCCAATCCAAAAAGAATTTTTCAATTCGAAACAGTAGTTCCTGAGATTAGCGCGTTTAACCAAACAAACAAGCATACAAACTCTTCAGCTTTCTAATATTAGTATAGATATCAACCTTTTATAATTTACGTCATTTCGATACTCTTATTACTAACTAAACTCGAAATGGACTGCCCTGGTAAATGATACTCATTTAGATGTCCAAAATACATACCTACGTATAACTTAAAATTACTCTCGATCGAAGCTACACTCCTTTTTTACACGCTTTATATTAGCTTCACTTGTATGTTTGTTTGTAACCGACTCCTTCTAACTGATTTTGACCCACTTTTAACGACCAGATTTCATTCAAACTTTGCACACCTGTCAAGGACCGATGACAATGCAATAATTTCATAAATTTGTGCCATCATCCTTGGCAGGGTTACCAGGACAGCAAAAAAACTGTCTTTAAAAACTACGCTGACATACGTCACAAACTAATTTGTGCCATTATCCTTGCCAGGGTTACCAGGACAGCAAAAAAAAACTGTCTTCATCAAAAACTACGCTGACATACGTCACAAACTACGCTGACATACGTCTCAAAATTCGAGACACCCTAAAAAATAGAAAATAAATAATAGTTTAAAAAAACTAAAAAACACGCTTCCATTGAAAACCAAACTAAAAAGTACAAAATAATGGAAAAAAAAGCGTGGGGTGGCTGATATCAAAAATACCTTAAAAAGCACCCCACGCTTTTTTTCCATTATTTTGTACTTTTTAGTTTGGCTTGAAAATATGCACAGTATATTTACAGGATATTTAAATCTAATATTATAAAGCTGAAGAGTTTGTTTGTTTGTATGTTTGTTTGTTTGGTTGAACGCGCTAATCTCAGGAACTACTGGTTCGAATTGAAAAGTTCTTTTAGTATTGAGTAGCCTATTTATTGAGAAAGGCTATAGGCTATATAACATCACGCTACAATTAAAAGGAGCGGAGCAGCAATGAAAAATGGACGAAAATTGGCAGGCAATTCGATGCGACGGGAAGGGTCACTGGAGCAAAAATTTGACGCAGGTAAAGTCGCGGGCAGAAGCTAGTACAGTATAAAATTTTAACCAGGAGTAAACTGTGCCCATGAATTTCGCATATGATTTAGACCCCTAACGTACTAGTTTATCGTTGGTTATAAATAATTAAAACTATTTCATAGAAAAGTTTAATACCGACGCGGTCAAAATGTTTAAAAAATCAAATATTTTTTTACGACCGGCGACAAATTTCTTCGGTTGCCTAGAATCCTATGTTAAATTCATCGTTGTAATTTGCGCACTCGTTAGGTACGCCTCTGCCAATCCCTTTGGGAATTACAGGCGTGATATGATGTTATATTAAATCTTAAAATTAATAACAAAATAAAATGAAACAAAATTCTCATCAGACCACATCTCGACAAGCAATGAATGACACTTTACAAGTGGAGATCAAAGACATAGACAACGGAGAAGAAAAGCTTCTAAACCAAGCTGAAAGTAGGTACGATAATAGTATGCGTGAAAATTCTTTATATTTTTCATGTCAGTACAGCAAACAAATTCAGGCCATCAACTCTTTATTACGAGCTTGTCTGAAGAGGCTCTACATTAAAGATGTTCCTCATATAAATTCATCGTGTGCACAAAGAGGCAGGGATATCACAAACTCCAGCCATGAATTTAGCACATCACTCTAGACCCCAAGGGGGCAATTGTACGTCGGATATTAAAAAAAGAAAACATTGTTGTTACATGCATTCTAACCGAAAAAAATCAGCGCAATGGTGTCGCTATCATGTGCTGAATTCATGATTACAGTTTATTTGCGCAATCCCGTAGCACCCTATATATCTGTACCTATTGAAAATGTGGGTAATTATATAAAATTCTCTTTTAATTAATGTTTTCTACTTTTTCTGGCAGATCATCATCGTTTCTGTTCATTAAATTAAACAATATTCGCCGTCTAGAATTATTTGTCTTCGCTTTTATTAACATATAAACTAAAGTTAGTACCATTGCTTAGAAGCAAGCACCCTTATCTCGGAACAAAACACTTTCAATCACAATACAAATGAAAATGTTGAAGAAAACTGCTAAGATAATACAATGCTTTATAAGTTTGATTTTTACCACCTTTGTAAGTGTGTAACGAAATTACCCGCCCATTTATCCAAGTAAACATTTGTTGGCTTTGCTATTACAATAATAATAAATAATAATAAAAATCTTCGTTAAGATTGACTTATTTTCATTTCGAACAGAGTAAAAAAAAACAATAGAATGATTTCTCATCATTCACACTTTAATTAACTTTCAACGTATTTTACAGAATTTGCGGTCGTTTAGGGGACGTTCTCCTAATGAATATTGGTTTCCAATATTTGGCTGGCATCTGGAGAAGGCCCGTTAACATCAAATAAAAATCCAATTCCGTGATGGTCTGCCCCTAATTTATAAAAACGCTGACATAAAAAACGGCAATCATTTTGGTTATTTGCCTCAAGATCAAACACTTTTGTAGCGTCATTAATATTAGTAAAAAGTATACATAAAATAACTCAACGAAATATTGTTATGACGAAAAAATTTTTGCTCTTGATATTATTATGCACGTCATATAGCTAACCGTTCGACTATAAAGTGTAAGTTTGACAATGCCTTTATTTAGTACCAGTAACTAAATGTGATCTTCACATTTCAAGAGATCGTAGAACTAGCATAGCAAAGACCTACGTCGTAGCACTAGCGAAGGACAGAGTTACGTCGTAGCACTAGCGTAGCACAGAGCTACGTCGTAACACTAGCGAACTACAGAGCTACGTCGTAGCACTAGCGAAGTACAGAGCTACGTCGTAGCATGCCGCGAACGATTTGAATTTATTTTTGAGTTGCCTATCGAAAAAATCACTGGAACCCTATAACTACGCATACATTAAATACAGAAATTGTAAATAGTTTCATCCCGAATCAAATTTTTTTCTAAAAAATAATGTAAACACGACGTGAATCGAATGTTTTATTTTATTTTATTTGGGAAAAAAACGTTGCAACGTAAACATTAGAATCGTTAAGATAAATCTTCGATGATCTTCAAAATACTAAACAATATTATTATCATTATTGTTCTATTGAACATGACGCCTGTATTCCTAGAAGGCTAAAGCGAAGGCGTACCTATAGCAAAAACACATTTCGCCAGTTAAGTAATTAGCTTTCGCCCGCATGGAGGTCGGGAATTATCCTAAGCGAACGTTCTACCGCGATAAAATATAGTCACGTGTTAACACAGGTTAAACTATTTGTCTGCCAAGTTCCATCCAAATCTGTTAAGCCGTTATTGTGTGATTAAGTAATAAACATACAAACTTTCATATTAGTAGGCGCGAGCTTATTGCCATCAACAGGGCACAGTACAAATTGGTCTTTACAGCTATAAAGATACAGCCCAATGACAGACAAACACACAACGTAGGCATCCTTTACCTAAGACATTTATTCCCCAAAATGAATAAAATTCACTTAGATCATGAGGAATATAAGTTAGTCTTAATACACGAACTTATGAAGAACAGTACGTACTCGTAAATAAATAAGTTGTACCCTTTTTTTGTGGTTAGTAAATCATTAAATGACGTCTCCCGCTCCGGGTGGAGCGGTAGGGCGTGTCAGATTTTTACTGCATAAAACCCACCCGTGTTCCTTCAGTTGCCTGTGCCATGGCTACGGTAACTCTGTGGACCAAATCCGCATCCCTGGCAGGAAGTAAGTTGTACCTGGATGCATGTATAATTTCTTGATGGTAAGTTGACGCACTGTTAAAAGTGGAAAACTGTCAATCATTCAAATTTGTTGATGATTTAAAATGATACGACAGTTTAGTACCTAAATGTATTTTATTCTTTGGTATGTATTTGAAGTAAGTAATATTTTGATGAAGTAGAAGCAAATGAATAAATTAAAAAAAAAACAACAACGTCTTTATAAACAGGTGTTTTATTTAACATCAAGATAAATATTTCAATAGATGATGCATTCAGGTTTTACCATTGAACACGGTACAACTGTTTGAATATTTCAAACTACTCGCAAAGTTCTCTGTTTTCTGATGAAAATGAATGAGGTAGCGTTATCAGCAGGCAGCCATCATGTTGAAGGTGAAGGGCGATGCCTGATAACAGTGCTGATCATTTATCTAATGATTGATGACTCGGTATACAATGCTAACTCACCTTTTATGCGAAGGTGAATCCATTTTTATTATTGCATGCGGAAGAAAGAAACGATTTGTAGAACTGTTAGGTATAGGATATTTATTTGAATATAACTATTTTTGTTGCATGACGTTGAAACTCTCATATTCGAGCGCTAATTTTTACTTATAATTAAATATATATGTTTAATAGAATACTCAAGTAAATCTCATTATCATCTGAAAATATAACATCGCACTTTGATTCCGCAGGGTTGGGCGGAAGTGCCCACAGCAACAAAGTACCCACATTCAATCAGTTATAAAAAAAACAACTTTATTTGCCAAATAAAAAAAACAACGTAGCACAATTTCAATAAGTATCACATAAGCAGTACAGGTAGGTAAAATTCTTGTCTGAAGTATCTGTAAGTACATATTATGGTTGTTAGCACAGAACTGATTCACTCTGTTCCCCGTAATAGTATAAACTGTATTACGGTGGTTACGTTTAAGTCCCATGTTCTCAGACTCAGAGCTGCTACTAAAAAACCTAATATCATTTTGCTCGACCTGGTAGTCAAAACCCAAGACCACATGCTCAGCTATAGCGCCTCCGACCACTAAACCAACGAAGCAGTCTGTACTGCCAAAATTTTCTTTACAAACAGGTATATTGCTAAGTCCGCTTGTAAAAAACATCCTTGTATTCTATAGCTCGGCAATAGCGTAGCTTTCAGTAAGCGAAAGAATTTTGCTATCGAATTAGTATTACTAGAGATTACTTTTTCCAAACAATCTGCCTAAGTTCTTGCCAAATATCTTGGGGTCGGCTTCCCGTCTAAACGGATGTAGCATTTAAAATCAAATATTTAAAACGTCAGAAGTATACGGTTCCGAATAGTCAATTTCTATGGACAAGAGCTGGCAAGACAATCCACGGCTATTCTTTTAAATAATTGGTCGTTCACAATGTTTTCTATTCACTTATAAGGTTGGAGAGAAAAATTTTGTGGAATATCAGTATTTTATATGAAGCAACTGCCTTTCTGACCCTCACCACCCAGTGGGTAAAGAAAGAAACTGGGTAATACAACACTCTTTGGAAAGACTGGTTGTCAGACTTTCTGACTTTTGACTATCCGTAACGACTATCAAAAGATTCATGAATGCCAGCCGGGACCAACGTCTTGGTGTGCTTTCTGACGCATTTTCGATATGTAAAGATGGTCACCCATCTACGGACTGACCACAGCAAACAAAGCTTTACCTGATAGATCAACGTGTTATTACTTAGCAACGAGCCCTACAAAACAAACAGTTTTATCGTTATAACATAAGTTTAAATAATTCTCTAGTTAAAATAGCACTAACAGGCAAACAGAGAGTGTTTTGTGATGTCATAGTCCTTAGCATGTTCATTGTCGTACTATCCATCATTATAGGAATATTCAGGGAAGAGCTGTAATATACGTACGGCTCAGTAAATACGATTACAGACAGGTACAACCGACCGTGCCGGTGCGCGGTGCCTGGGTGTGCATAGGGTTGGCAGTCTTAACCAACATAACACTATTTAGACTGTTTTTCAACTGCGAAATCAGGGAATTCAGAAAAACCTATTTGTATTATTTTTCTTTTTATATTAATAACAACAGATATGGTTATATAACATTATATTTTAGCAGATATCCTCGCTGTTATTTTTTTATTCATCCCTTACATTATTACATTTTTATACAGATAAGCATTTACGTTGTGTTGCAAAACAATTTTACTAGAAATATTCATATTTGTTAGAACTTCGCTATATTGAGAATTATCTACATTTATATCTGTAATTCATATTTTTTCTGGGCGATTTTTTTTCCAGATTAAAGATACATCAGTGCATGGCAACCCTATAGTAAATTAACACCATCATAATGGTATGAAAGCGTCGGCACATCCGAGGTGCAAACAGTTCCGGGTTCTAATTTAAATTCATACACCTTGTATTGTCCTCGCTTCGTAATAACTCCCTTTACCCCGAAGATAATTTAATTTTCATCAGACATACACTTTTTGAACAGAGAGTTAAGAAAATTTGTAAAGAATGAAGTGAAAATTAGATTATAATTACAAAAAATTAAGTTCGCCTGTGTCCAGTTATATGAATGGGTTTTAGCAAATATTAGGTAAACTACGTAATGACCGGGATGGTGTATTTATATGTGGAATAAGGCACATTACTTCGCGACTGATAACCTACTGTCATCATAATCACCAGTCAATAGCAGTCCACTGCTAGACTCACAAGCCTCTTCACTTACACGCCATTTAGCTCAATTCTGGATCACTCTCATGCAACTGCTACCAGCCAGCGATGATCGTCACTCCACCAAGTCTTATGGCGTCCTACCTTACGTTTGACGATTCGCGGTCTCCACTCAAAAACACGTCTATCGCAAAAGTCATCGGTTCCATGGCTAATACGACCGGCCCATTGCCTCTTCTGTGTGCTTATTCTGTGAGTTATGTCAACGACTTTGCTATAACCAACCAGATAATGACGTTCATATATTAATACTAGCTTCTGCCCGCGACTTCGTCCGCGTCAAATTTTTGCTCCCTTCCCGTCGCATCGAATTGCCTACCAGTTTTCGACCATTTTTCGTTACTGCTCCGCTCCTTTTGATTTTAGCGTGATGTTATATAGCCTATAGCCTTCCTCAATAAATAAGCTACCCAATCCAAAAAGAATTTTTCAATTCGAAACAGTAGTTCCTGAGATTAGCGCGTTTAACCAAACAAACAAACATACAAACTCTTCAGCTTTCTAATATTAGTATAGATATCAACCTTTTATAATTTACGTCATTTCGATACTCTTATTACTAACTAAACTCGAAATGGACTGCCCTGGTAAATGATACTCATTTAGATGTCCAAAATACATACCTACGTATAACTTAAAATTACTCTCGATCGAAGCTACACTCCTTTTTTACACGCTTTATATTAGCTTCACTTGTATGTTTGTTTGTAACCGACTCCTTCTAACTGATTTTGACCCACTTTTAACGACCAGATTTCATTCAAACTTTGCACACCTGTCAAGGACCGATGACAATGCAATAATTTCATAAATTTGTGCCATCATCCTTGGCAGGGTTACCAGGACAGCAAAAAAACTGTCTTTAAAAACTACGCTGACATACGTCACAAACTAATTTGTGCCATTATCCTTGCCAGGGTTACCAGTACAGCAAAAAAAAACTGTCTTCATCAAAAACTACGCTGACATACGTCACAAACTACGCTGACATACGTCTCAAAATTCGAGACACCCTAAAAAATAGAAAATAAATAATAGTTTAAAAAAACTAAAAAACACGCTTCCATTGAAAACCAAACTAAAAAGTACAAAATAATGGAAAAAAAGCGTGGGGTGGCTGATATCAAAAATAGCTTAAAAAGCACCCCACGCTTTTTTTCCATTATTTTGTACTTTTTAGTTTGGCTTGAAAATATGCACAGTATATTTACAGGATATTTAAATCTATACTAATATTATAAAGCTGAAGAGTTTGTTTGTTTGTATGTTTGTTTGTTTGGTTGAACGCGCTAATCTCAGGAACTACTGGTTCGAATTGAAAAGTTCTTTTAGTATTGAGTAGCCTATTTATTGAGAAAGGCTATAGGCTATATAACATCACGCTACAATCAAAAGGAGCGGAGCAGCAATGAAAAATGGACGAAAATTGGCAGGCAATTCGATGCGACGGGAAGGGTCACTGGAGCAAAAATTTGACGCAGGTAAAGTCGCGGGCAGAAGCTAGTACAGTATAAAATTTTAACCAGGAGTAAACTGTGCCCATGAATTTCGCATATGATTTAGACCCCTAACGTACTAGTTTATCGTTGGTTATAAATAATTAAAACTATTTCATAGAAAAGTTTAATACCGACGCGGTCAAAATGTTTAAAAAATCAAATATTTTTTTACGACCGGCGACAAATTTCTTCGGTTGCCTAGAATCCTATGTTAAATTCATCGTTGTAATTTGCGCACTCGTTAGGTACGCCTCTGCCAATCCCTTTGGGAATTACAGGCGTGATATGATGTTATATTAAATCTTAAAATTAATAACAAAATAAAATGAAACAAAATTCTCATCAGACCACATCTCGACAAGCAATGAATGACACTTTACAAGTGGAGATCAAAGACATAGACAACGGAGAAGAAAAGCTTCTAAACCAAGCTGAAAGTAGGTACGATAATAGTATGCGTGAAAATTCTTTATATTTTTCATGTCAGTACAGCAAACAAATTCAGGCCATCAACTCTTTATTACGAGCTTGTCTGAAGAGGCTCTACATTATAGATGTTCCTCATATAAATTCATCGTGTGCACAAAGAGGCAGGGATATCACAAACTCTAGCCATGAATTTAGCACATCACTCTAGACCCCAAGGGGTGCAATTGTACGTTGGATATTAAAAAAAGAAAACATTGTTGTTACATGCATTTTAACCGAAAAAAAATCAGCGCAATGGTGTCGCTATCATGTGCTGAATTCATGATTACAGTTTATTTGCGCAATCCCGTAGCACCCTATATATCTGTACCTATTGAAAATGTGGGTAATTATATAAAATTCTCTTTAAATTAATGTTTTCTACTTTTTCTGGCAGATCATCATCGTTTCTGTTCATTAAATTAAATAATATTCGCCGTCTAGAATTATTTGTCTTCTCTTTTATTAACATATAAACTAAAGTTAGTACCATTGCTTAGAAGCAAGCACCCTTATCTCGGAACAAAACACTTTCAATCACAATACAAATGAAAATGTTGAAGAAAACTGCTAAGATAATACAATGCTTTATAAGTTTGATTTTTACCACCTTTGTAAGTGTGTAACTAAAAATTTATCCAAGTAAACATTTGTTGGCTTTGCTATTATAATAATAATAATAATAATAAACCCGCAGGGCAGCATGTGGCGTGCTGTTGGGCAGTAGCGACCCCACGGACCCTATCTCCCGGGAGAATTCTTGTTCCTCATCTCTGGCTTGCCTTTATTGGCCGGCTGGAGTGAACAATGAAGAGGTTCAGAGCTCCCACCTCATTCTTGCCTTTATTGGCCGGCTTGAGTGGAGATTCGCAAGAGCAAACGTGCTCGGGGAAAGGAAGTATTCCAGTAAGTGCTCGTAGGGATATTGACCATCTTCCGGGCTCTGGGATTGTTCTGAAAGCCGTGGAATACCTCTCCACTTCTCAAGCACCTCAGGAAGTGTTGCCCCCTTGTCGCTGCGTCACTATGTGCCAGCGACGGTTTCCGGGGGCCCATTATTGAGTGTGCAAGTCACCCCCTGCCATTTAATCCGTGTAAATACAAACATTGATGCGGCAGGGGCCATAGACCTTCCATAGTTCTTGATAACCAGTCCATTTTAGCCAGTCAAATACATAGTCCAACATCTTGGTTTCCATATCCTGCAATAGTCCAACACCAACCGGAGGTTGTCCTTGGGTGCACTTGCACAGTGCATACGGGGATAACCGTCGGTTAGTGCCTCACTTCATTTAAATTTTCTAAGGGGCCTCTGCGAGTTGGCTTCGGCCCCTCGTACGCCTTCTAAAAGACCGGGATCCTAGGATCCCGAGATATATAAATATATATATGATAATAATAATAATAAGCGAAGCTCATCTGCTTCAGGGAGGGCAATACACGCCCAAGGGTGATGCGCTTTGTGAAGCGGGCGTTCTCGGGAACTAATATTAGTCCCCGAGAATATGGATCCCGTGTCACAGAGCGCATCGACTTCCTGAAGCAGAAAGTTTATGCATGGGCAAACCGTATCCGTCGGTATAGGCGAAGAGTGGACCGGTTCACTCAGAACCGCATGTTCCAGACCGATGAAAGGTGGGTGTACAGAGCCTGGGAGCGACCCAACCCAACTCAAGGTGTGACTGACGCGTGTCTACCAAATAATAACGACATGAGTGAATTTTGGCGAAGCATTTGGTCGGTGCCCGTCAGTCACACTGAAGGACACTGGATGCGTGCTGTTGAGCAGGCATGTGAGTCAATACCAAACATGGAGGCTATTATCATCAGTCCTCTG
The DNA here is from genome assembly GCA_947507805.1 of Aporophyla nigra. Classification (NCBI taxonomy): domain Eukaryota; kingdom Metazoa; phylum Arthropoda; class Insecta; order Lepidoptera; family Noctuidae; genus Aporophyla; species Aporophyla nigra. The sequence continues at coordinate 9,891,401 of OX382313.1, read as the reverse complement.
GATGTGGCCCGTGCAGTCCGTCCGTTGCCTAACTGGAAATCCCCAGGACCGGACGGACTGCACAATTTTTGGATCAAATGGCTACAAAGGTCACATGCCTGCTTAGCCTCACAATTCCAGTCATCTTTAGAGACTGGGTCGCTACCACTGTTCTTTACGACAGGAGTTACCCACCTTCTTCATAAATCGGGTAGTACTGCGGAACCTAAAACTTATAGACCCATAACTTGTTTACCGACGGTCTATAAAGTTCTTACATCCATTCTTAGAGAAAAAATTTCACACCATATTCAAAATAACGGAATTATGTCGGTGTCTCAGAATGGATGTAAGAATGGGTCCCGTGGTACTAAGGAGCTGCTCCTTATAGACATGACCATTAGCCAACAGGTTCGTAGATCTCGGAAGGATTTGTCGACATGTTGGATAGATTATAAGAAGGCCTATGACTCGGTGCCACATACATGGCTCATGAGGGTGCTAGAATTGTACAAAATAGATGCAACTCTACGCACCTTCTTGATGTCGTGTATGAGGCAGTGGAGGACGGTCCTTCTGTATCCAGGATGTCCACAAATCCAGCAGATCAATGAACCGATCAGGATTGAGCGAGGAATATTTCAGGGCGACAGTTTGAGTCCGCTTTGGTTTTGCTTAGCCTTGAATCCTCTAAGCACACTGCTGGAGGATTCAGGTCTAGGCTATCGATTGAGAAGAGGTGGTCAGGTGATATCACACCTCCTTTATATGGATGATCTGAAACTCTTTGCCCCCAACAATTTGCGACTGATGGAGCTACTGAAGGTAACAGAAACGTTCAGTAGCGCCATCAGGATGGAATTTGGTGTGGACAAATGTGCAGTCATGCATGTAAAGCGAGGGGAGATTGTAGAATCCGTGGGAACCGAACTTACGAATTCTATACACCTTAGATCCCTCTCCTCAACCGAAACCTACAAATATTTGGGTATGTCGGAAGCATTAGGCATCAATGCTACCGACATGAAACAATCGCTGAAGGAACGTTTCTTTGGCCGCCTGAAAAAGGTATTTAATAGTCTTTTATCAGGCGGCAACAAGGTGCGTGCCTTCAACGGTTGGGTCATGCCGGTTTTGATGTATTCTTTCGGCATACTCAAATGGACTCAGACGGAACTTGACGCTCTGGATAGGAAGGTCCGTACATTGCTGACGGCAGATCGGATGCATCACCCACGGGCATCAGTGATGAGACTGTACATCCCGCGGAAGTGTGGGGGTCGAGGTTTCTTGAACGCTAAAACCCTCCACAACCGCGAGATCTGCAGTCTCAGGGAATATTTTCTTCAAACTGACGTGGGGATGCACCGAGATGTGGTCGCAGTGGACAAGGGCCTCACCCCGCTCTCCTTGGCGAACGAGAACTGGCGCAAACCTGCAGTACTGGATACTAAGGATCGTAAGGAAGTATGGCAAAGCAAAGAGCTTCACGGTCGCTTTTTCCGGGCTCTCCATGGGCCTGATGTAGACTTTTTGGCGTCCGTATCCTGGCTGCGTTTCGGCGACCTCTTTGGGGAAACCGAAGGTTTTGTCTGTGCGATTATGGATGAAGTTATCATGACGAATAACTATCGGAAATACATTGTCAAGGATGGTACGGTTGACATCTGTCGGGCATGCCACCGTCCCGGTGAATCAATCCGACATATTGTTTCCGGTTGTTCTCGTCTCGCTAACGGCGAGTACTTGCACAGACACAATCTAGTAGCTAGGATCATCCACCAGCAACTTGCTTTGCAATACAACCTTGTGGAATCTGAAGTACCATACTACAGGTATGTGCCCGACCCAGTTCTCGAGAATGGTCACGCCACATTGTACTGGGATCGATCTATCGTCACAGACAGGACTATTGTAGCCAATAAGCCTGATATTGTGGTGGTAGATCGACGAGAGCGTCGTGCAATGATTGTTGATATCGCTGTCCCTCATGACGAGAATCTCGTGAAAGTTGAACAAGATAAAAAAATCAAGTATCTTGACTTAGCACACGAGATTGTCGACATGTGGGACGTGGATTCTGCAATCATTGTACCGATAATTGTTACAGTAAATGGGCTAATAGCGAAGAGCCTCGACCAACACCTCAGGAGGCTCTCACTGAGCGGCTGGGTCAAGGGCTTGATTCAGAAGGCAGTACTCCTGGACACGGCACGCATTGTCAGGAGGTTCCTCTCTCTAGAGCCCTGACCACCGGCTGCTTGGACCCTGCTCCCGATGCCGATGGGTCACTATTTTTTATATTTTTAAATGTTTTTGTATGATTTTTGTAAAAATATTTAAAAATATACTCAATATGTTAGAAAATGAATAAAAGAATAATAATAAATAATAATAAAAATCTTCGTGAAGATTGACTTATTTTCATTTCGAACAGAGTAAAAAAAACAATAGAATGATTTCTCATCATTCACACTTTAATTAACTTTCAACGTATTTTACAGAATTTGCGGTCGTTTAGGGGACGTTCTCCTAATGAATATTGGTTTCCAATATTTGGCTGGCATCTGGAGAAGACCCGTTAACATCAAATAAAAATCCAATTCCGTGATGGTCTGCCCCTAATTTATAAAAACGCTGACATAAAAAACGGCAATCATTTTGGTTATTTGCCTCAAGATCAAACACTTTTGTAGCGTCATTAATATTAGTAAAAAGTATACATAAAATAACTCAACGAAATATTGTTATGACGAAAATATTTTTGCTCTTGATATTATTATGCACGTCATATAGCTAACCGTTCGACTATAAAGTGTAAGTTTGACAATGCCTTTATTTAGTACCAGTAACTAAATGTGATCTTCACATTTCAAGAGATCGTAGAACTAGCATAGCAAAGACCTACGTCGTAGCACTAGCGAAGGACAGAGTTACGTCGTAGCACTAGCGTAGCACAGAGCTACGTCGTAACACTAGCGAACTACAGAGCTACGTCGTAGCACTAGCGAAGTACAGAGCTACGTCGTAGCATGCCGCGAACGATTTGAATTTATTTTTGAGTTGCCTATCGAAAAAATCACTGGAACCCTATAACTACGCATACATTAAATACAGAAATTGTAAATAGTTTCATCCCGAATCAGATTTTTTTCGAAAAAATAATGTAAACACGACGTGAATCGAATGTTTTATTTTATTGGGGAAAAAAAACGTTGCAACGTAAACATTAGAATCGTTAAGATAAATCTTCGATGATCTTCAAAATACTAAACAACATTATTATCATTATTGTTCTATTGAACATGACGCCTGTATTCCTAGAAGGCTAAAGCAAAGGCGTACCTATAGCAAAAACACATTTCACCAGTTAAGTAATTAGCTTTCGCCCGCATGGAGGTCGGAAATTATCCTAAGCGAACGTTCTACCGCGATAAAATAAAGGCACGTGTTAACACAGGTTAAACTATTTGTCTGCCAAGTTCCATCCAAATCTGTTAAGCCGTTATTGTGCGATTAAGTAATAAACATACAAACTTTCATATTAGTAGGCGCGAGCTTATTGCCATCAACAGGGCACAGTACAAATTGGTCTTTACAGCTATAAAGATACAGCCCAATGACAGACAAACACACAACGTAGGCTTAATAATACCTTTTGGCATCCTTTACCTAAGACATTTATTCCCCAAAATGAATAAAATTCACTTAGATCATGAGGAATATAAGTTAGTCTTAATACATGAACTTATGAAGAACGGTAAATAAACAAGTAAGTTGTACCTTTTTTTTTTGTGGTTAGGAAATCATTAAATGACGTCTCCCGCTCCGGGTGGAGCGGTAGGGCGTGTCAGATTTTTACTGCATAAAACCCACCCGTGTTCCTTCAGTTGCCTGTGCCAGGGCTACGGTAACTCTGTGGACCAAATCCGCATCCCTGGCAGGAAGTAAGTTGTACCTGGATGCATGTATAATTTCTTGATGGTAAGTTGACGCACTGTTAAAAGTGGAAAACTGTCAATCATTCAAATTTGTTGATGATTTAAAATGATACGACAGTTTAGTACCTAAATGTATTTTATTCTTTGGTATGTATTTGAAGTAAGTAATATTTTGATGAAGTAGAAGCAAATGAATAAATTAAAAAAAAAACAACAACGTCTTTATAAACAGGTGTTTTATTTAACATCAAGATAAATATTTCAATACATGATGCCTTAAGGTGTTAACATTGCACACGGTACCCCAATAAACTGTTGGAATATTTCAAACTACTCGCAAAGTTCTCTGTTTTCTGATGAAAATGAATGAGGTAGCGTTATCAGCAGGCAGCCATCATGTTGAAGGTGAAGGGCGATGCCTGATAACAGTGCTGATCATTTATCTAATGATTGATGACTCGGTATACAATGCTAACTCACCTTTTATGCGAAGGTGAATCCATTTTTATTATTGCATGCGAAAGAAAGAAACGATTTGTAGAACTGTTATAGGATGTTTATTTGAGTATAACTATTTTTTTTTGCATGACGTTGAAACTGTGTATTCGAGTGCTACTTTTTACTTGTAATTAAATATGTTTACTACAATACTCGCTGGGTTGGGCGGAGGTATAACCGCAGTACCAAATTTACTCAGTTACATTTCATCAGTTACGTTTAAGTCATGGGACTTCCCAAACTCAGGGCTGCTACTAAAAAACCCAATATCATTTTTGCTCGACCTGATAATCGAACCCAAAACCACATGCTCAGCAATAGCACCTGCGACCACTAAACCAATGAAGCAGTCCGTGCCGCCTAAATTTTCTTTACAAACAGACTTATTTCTGCCACTAAGTCCGCTTGTAAAAAACTTCCTTGCATTCTATAGCTCGGCAATAGCGTAGCTTTCAGTAACCGAAAGAATTTTGCTATCGAATTAGTATTACTAGAGATTACTTTTTCCAAACAATCTGCCTAAGTTCTTGCCAAATATCTTGGGGTCGGCTTCCCGTCTAAACGGATGTAGCATTTAAAATCAAATATTTAAAACATCAGAAGTATACGGTTCCGAATGGTCAATTTCTATGGACAAGAGCTGGCAAGACAATCCACGGCTATTCTTTTTAATAATTGGTCGTTCACAATGTTTTCTATTCACTTATAAGGTTGGAGAGAAAAATTTTGTGGAATATCAGTATTTTATATGAAGCAACTGCCTTTCTGACCCTCACCACCCAGTGGGTAAAGAAAGAAACTGGGTAATACAACACTCTTTGGAAAGACTGGTTGTCAGACTTTCTGACTTTTGACTATCCGTAACGACTATAAAAAGATTCATGAATGCCAGCCGGGACCAACGTCTTGGTGTGCTTTCTGACGCATTTTCGATATGTAAAGATGGTCACCCATCTACGGACTGACCACAGCAAACAAAGCTTTACCTGATAGATCAACGTGTTATTACTTAGCAACGAGCCCTACAAAACAAACAGTTTTATCGTTATAACATAAGTTTAAATAATTCTCTAGTTAAAATAGCACTAACAGGCAAACAGAGAGTGTTTTGTGATGTCATAGTCCTTAGCATGTTCATTGTCGTACTATCCATCATTATAGGAATATTCAGGGAAGAGCTGTAATATACGTACGGCTCAGTAAATACGATTACAGACAGGTACAACCGACCGTGCCGGTGCGCGGTGCCTGGGTGTGCATAGGGTTGGCAGTCTTAACCAACATAACACTATTTAGACTGTTTTTCAACTGCGAAATCAGGGAATTCAGAAAAACCTATTTGTATTATTTTTCTTTTTATATTAATAACAACAGATATGGTTATATAACATTATATTTTAGCAGATATCCTCGCTGCTATTTTTTTATTCATCCCTTACATTATTACATTTTTATACAGATAAGCATTTACGTTGTGTTGCAAAACAATTTTACTAGAAATATTCATATTTGTTAGAACTTCGCTATATTGAGAATTATCTACATTTATATCTGTAATTCATATTTTTTCTGGGCGATTTTTTTTCCAGATTAAAGATACATCAGTGCATGGCAACCCTATAGTAAATTAACACCATCATAATGGTATGAAAGCGTCGGCACATCCGAGGTGCAAACAGTTCCGGGTTCTAATTTAAATTCATACACCTTGTATTGTCCTCGCTTCGTAATAACTCCCTTTACCCCGAAGATAATTTAATTTTCATCAGACATACACTTTTTGAACAGAGAGTTAAGAAAATTTGTAAAGAATGAAGTGAAAATTAGATTATAATTACAAAAAATTAAGTTCGCCTGTGTCCAGTTATATGAATGGGTTTTAGCAAATATTAGGTAAACTACGTAATGACCGGGATGGTGTATTTATATGTGGAATAAGGCACATTACTTCGCGACTGATAACCTACTGTCATCATAATCACCAGTCAATAGCAGTCCACTGCTAGACTCACAAGCCTCTTCACTTACACGCCATTTAGCTCAATTCTGGATCACTCTCATGCAACTGCTACCAGCCAGCGATGATCGTCACTCCACCAAGTCTTATGGCGTCCTACCTTACGTTTGACGATTCGCGGTCTCCACTCAAAAACACGTCTATCGCAAAAGTCATCGGTTCCATGGCTAATACGACCGGCCCATTGCCTCTTCTGTGTGCTTATTCTGTGAGTTATGTCAACGACTTTGCTATAACCAACCAGATAATGACGTTCATATATTAATACTAGCTTCTGCCCGCGACTTCGTCCGCGTCAAATTTTTGCTCCCTTCCCGTCGCATCGAATTGCCTACCAGTTTTCGACCATTTTTCGTTACTGCTCCGCTCCTTTTGATTTTAGCGTGATGTTATATAGCCTATAGCCTTCCTCAATAAATAAGCTACCCAATCCAAAAAGAATTTTTCAATTCGAAACAGTAGTTCCTGAGATTAGCGCGTTTAACCAAACAAACAAGCATACAAACTCTTCAGCTTTCTAATATTAGTATAGATATCAACCTTTTATAATTTACGTCATTTCGATACTCTTATTACTAACTAAACTCGAAATGGACTGCCCTGGTAAATGATACTCATTTAGATGTCCAAAATACATACCTACGTATAACTTAAAATTACTCTCGATCGAAGCTACACTCCTTTTTTACACGCTTTATATTAGCTTCACTTGTATGTTTGTTTGTAACCGACTCCTTCTAACTGATTTTGACCCACTTTTAACGACCAGATTTCATTCAAACTTTGCACACCTGTCAAGGACCGATGACAATGCAATAATTTCATAAATTTGTGCCATCATCCTTGGCAGGGTTACCAGGACAGCAAAAAAACTGTCTTTAAAAACTACGCTGACATACGTCACAAACTAATTTGTGCCATTATCCTTGCCAGGGTTACCAGGACAGCAAAAAAAAACTGTCTTCATCAAAAACTACGCTGACATACGTCACAAACTACGCTGACATACGTCTCAAAATTCGAGACACCCTAAAAAATAGAAAATAAATAATAGTTTAAAAAAACTAAAAAACACGCTTCCATTGAAAACCAAACTAAAAAGTACAAAATAATGGAAAAAAAGCGTGGGGTGGCTGATATCAAAAATACCTTAAAAAGCACCCCACGCTTTTTTTCCATTATTTTGTACTTTTTAGTTTGGCTTGAAAATATGCACAGTATATTTACAGGATATTTAAATCTATACTAATATTATAAAGCTGAAGAGTTTGTTTGTTTGTATGTTTGTTTGTTTGGTTGAACGCGCTAATCTCAGGAACTACTGGTTCGAATTGAAAAGTTCTTTTAGTATTGAGTAGCCTATTTATTGAGAAAGGCTATAGGCTATATAACATCACGCTACAATCAAAAGGAGCGGAGCAGCAATGAAAAATGGACGAAAATTGGCAGGCAATTCGATGCGACGGGAAGGGTCACTGGAGCAAAAATTTGACGCAGGTAAAGTCGCGGGCAGAAGCTAGTACAGTATAAAATTTTAACCAGGAGTAAACTGTGCCCATGAATTTCGCATATGATTTAGACCCCTAACGTACTAGTTTATCGTTGGTTATAAATAATTAAAACTATTTCATAGAAAAGTTTAATACCGACGCGGTCAAAATGTTTAAAAAATCAAATATTTTTTTACGACCGGCGACAAATTTCTTCGGTTGCCTAGAATCCTATGTTAAATTCATCGTTGTAATTTGCGCACTCGTTAGGTACGCCTCTGCCAATCCCTTTGGGAATTACAGGCGTGATATGATGTTATATTAAATCTTAAAATTAATAACAAAATAAAATGAAACAAAATTCTCATCAGACCACATCTCGACAAGCAATGAATGACACTTTACAAGTGGAGATCAAAGACATAGACAACGGAGAAGAAAAGCTTCTAAACCAAGCTGAAAGTAGGTACGATAATAGTATGCGTGAAAATTCTTTATATTTTTCATGTCAGTACAGCAAACAAATTCAGGCCATCAACTCTTTATTACGAGCTTGTCTGAAGAGGCTCTACATTATAGATGTTCCTCATATAAATTCATCGTGTGCACAAAGAGGCAGGGATATCACAAACTCTAGCCATGAATTTAGCACATCACTCTAGACCCCAAGGGGTGCAATTGTACGTTGGATATTAAAAAAAGAAAACATTGTTGTTACATGCATTTTAACCGAAAAAAAATCAGCGCAATGGTGTCGCTATCATGTGCTGAATTCATGATTACAGTTTATTTGCGCAATCCCGTAGCACCCTATATATCTGTACCTATTGAAAATGTGGGTAATTATATAAAATTCTCTTTTAATTAATGTTTTCTACTTTTTCTGGCAGATCATCATCGTTTCTGTTCATTAAATTAAATAATATTCGCCGTCTAGAATTATTTGTCTTCGCTTTTATTAACATATAAACTAAAGTTAGTACCATTGCTTAGAAGCAAGCACCCTTATCTCAGAACAAAACACTTTCAATCACAATCCAAATGAAAATGTTGAAGAAAACTGCTAAGATAATACAATGCTTTATAAGTTTGATTTTTTACCACCTTTGTAAGTGTGTAACGAAATTCCCCGCCCATTTATCCAAGTGAACATTTGTTGGCTTTGCTATTATAATAATAAATAATAATAAAAATCTTCGTTAAGATTGACTTATTTTCATTTCGAACAGAGTAAAAAAAAACAATAGAATGATTTCTCATCATTCACACTTTAATTTACTTTCAACGTATTTTACAGAATTTGCGGTCGTTTAGGGGACGTTCTCCTAATGAATATTGGTTTCCAATATTTGGCTGGCATCTGGAGAAGGCCCGTTAACATCAAATAAAAATCCAATTCCGTGATGGTCTGCCCCTAATTTATAAAAACGCTGACATAAAAAACGGCAATCATTTTGGCTATTTGCCTCAAGATCAAACACTTTTGTAGCGTCATTAATATTAGTAAAAAGTATACATAAAATAACTCAACGAAATATTGTTATGACGAAAATATTTTTGCTCTTGATATTATTATGCACGTCATATAGCTAACCGTTCGACTATAAAGTGTAAGTTTGACAATGCCTTTATTTAGTACCAGTAAGTAAATGTGATCTTCACATTTCAAGAGATCGTAGAACTAGCATAGCAAAGACCTACGTCGTAGCACTAGCGAAGGACAGAGTTACGTCGTAGCACTAGCGTAGCACAGAGCTACGTCGTAACACTAGCGAACTACAGAGCTACGTCGTAGCACTAGCGAAGTACAGAGCTACGTCGTAGCATGCCGCGAACAATTTGAATTCATTTTTGAGTTGCCTATCGAAAAAATCACTGGAACCCTATAACTACGCATACATTAAATACAGAAATTGTAAATAGTTTCATCCCGAATCAGATTTTTTTCGAAAAAATAATGTAAACACGACGTGAATCGAATGTTTTATTTTATTGGGGAAAAAAAACGTTGCAACGTAAACATTAGAATCGTTAAGATAAATCTTCGATGATCTTCAAAATACTAAACAACATTATTATCATTATTGTTCTATTGAACATGACGCCTGTATTCCTAGAAGGCTAAAGCAAAGGCGTACCTATAGCAAAAACACATTTCGCCAGTTAAGTAATTAGCTTTCGCCCGCATGGAGGTCGGAAATTATCCTAAGCGAACGTTCTACCGCGATAAAATATAGTCACGTGTTAACACAGGTTAAACTATTTGTCTGCCAAGTTCCATCCAAATCTGTTAAGCCATTATTGTGTGATTAAGTAATAAACATACAAACTTTCATATTAGTAGGCGCGAGCTTATTGCCATCAACAGGGCACAGTACAAATTGGTCTTTACAGCTATAAAGATACAGCCCAATGACAGACAAACACACAACGTAGGCATCCTTTACCTAAGACATTTTTTCCCCAAAATGAATAAAATTCACTTAGATCATGAGGAATATAAGTTAGTCTTAATACACGAACTTATGAAGAACAGTACGCACTCGTAAATAAATAAGTTGTACCCTTTTTTTGTGGTTAGTAAATCATTAAATGACGTCTCCCGCTCCGGGTGGTAGGGCGTGTCAGATTTTTACTGCATAAAACCCACCCGTGTTCCTTCAGTTGCCTGTGCCAGGGCTACGGTAACTCTGTGGACCAAATCCGCATCCCTGGCAGGAAGTAAGTTGTACCTGGATGCATGTATAATTTCTTGATGGTAAGTTGACGCACTGTTAAAAGTGGAAAACTGTCAATCATTCAAATTTGTTGATGATTTAAAATGATACGACAGTTTATTACCTAAATGTATTTTGATTCTTTGGTATGTATTTGAAGTTAGTAATATTTTGATGAAGTAGAAGCAAATGAATAAATTAAAAAAAAAACAACAACGTCTTTATAAACAGGTGTTTTATTTAACATCAAGATAAATATACACGAAAACGAATACGAAAACCGTCAATCATTCAAATTTGTTGATGATTTAAAATGATACGACAGTTTAGTACCTAAATGTATTTTATTCTTTGGTATGTATTTGAAGTAAGTAATATTTTGATGAAGTAGAAGCAAATGAATAAATTAAAAAAAAACAACAACGTCTTTATAAACAGGTGTTTTATTTAACATCAAGATAAATAATTCAATACATGATACCTTAAGGTGTTAACATTGCACACGGTACCCCAAAAAACTGTTTGAATATTTCAAACTACTCGCAAAGTTCTCTGTTTTCTGATGAAAATGAATGAGGTAGCGTTATCAGCAGGCAGCCATCATGTTGAAGGTGAAGGGCGATGCCTGATAACAGTGCTGATCATTTATCTAATGATTGATGACTCGGTATACAATGCTAACTCACCTTTTATGCGAAGGCGAATCCATTTTTATTATTGCATGCGGAAGAAAGAAACGATTTTTAGAACTGTTATAGGATATTCATTTGAGTATAACTACTTTTGTTGCATGACGGTGAAACTGTGTATTCGAGTGCTAATTTTTACTTGTAATTAAATATATATGTTTAATACAATACTTAAGTAAATCTCATTATCATCCAAAAATAACATCGCGCCTTGATTCCGCAGGAATGGGCGGAGGTGTACCCACAGTACCAAAGTAACCACATTTCGTCAGTTATGTATAAGTTCCATGTTCCCAGACTCAGGGCTGCTACTGATAGGCAGGCTCTGCACCCTCACGGCCCTAGCCGCCGCCGGGCGTCGGGAGTCGATTGCAGACTCCCGGCCACCGTAGGCGCGAGTTTGCGTCGGCGAGCAATAGGTAGCTCGCCGCCCGGTAAGGATCAGGGCCGTGTCGACGGCGCGTAGTGTTTCACGCGTGCCTCAAAGAGATGTGAGCAAGACTAAAGGGGTCTGCTAGGATCGATACCTGCCCGGGTCGCGAGATTTGTTCGAAAGAGTTACTGAAGGAACACGGGTGGGTTTTGGTCAGTAAAAGTCTGACACGCCCTCCCGCTCCACCCAGAGTGGGAGCCGTCATTTAATGATTTCCAACCCATAAAAAAAGAGCTGCTACTGAAAAACCCAATATAACTTTGCTCAACCTGGTAATTGAACCCAAGACCACATGCTCAGCAATAGCGCCTGCGACCACTAAACCAATGAAGCAGTCCGTGCCGCCTAAATTTTCTTTAAAAACAGGCTTGTTTCTAACTAATTCCGCTACTAAAAAACATAATTTTTCATTTTTTATTTTGTTACCGGATTAATATTACTAGAGAATACCTCTTTCAAACAATCTGCGTAAGTTCTTGCCAAATACCTTGGGGTTGACTTCACGTCTAAACGGATGTAGCATTTAAAATCTAAATATTTTATTTCTCATAAACCTACATGCACTTATAAAACGTCATAAGTGTACGGTTCCGAATGGTCAACTTCTATGGACAAGAGCTGGCAAGAAAATCCACTGCTATTCTTTTAAATAATTGGTCGTTCACATTGTTTTCTATTTACAGTGTTATAAGGTTTGAGGGGAAAATGTAGTTGAATATCAGTATTTTATATGAAGCACATGCCTTTCTAACCCTCACCACTCAATGGGTGAAGCAAGATACTGGGTAATACGATACTCCTTGGAAAGACTGGTTGTCAGACTTTCTGACTTTTGACTATCCGTAACGACTATCAAAAGATTCATGAATGGCAGCCAGGACCAACGGCTTAGTGTGCTTTCTGACGCATTTTCGATATGTAAAGATGGTCACCCATCTACTGACTGACCACAGCAAACAAACCTTTACCTGATAGATCAACGTGTTATTACTTAGCAACGAGCCCTACAAAACAAACAGTTTTATCGTTATAACATTCTCTAGTTATAAACCCACTAACAGGCAAACAGAGAGTGTTTTGTGATGTTATAGTCCTTAGCATGTTCATTTTCGTACTGTCCATCATTATAGGAATATTCAGGGAAGAGCTGTAATATACGTACGGCTCAGTAAATACGATTACAGACAGGTACAACCGACCGTGCCGGTGCCTGGGTGTGCATAGGGTTGGCAGTCGAAACCAACATAACACTATTTAGACTGTTTTTCAACTCAGAAATCAGGGAATTCAGAAAAACCTATTCGTATAATTTTTCTTTTTATATTAATAACTACAGAAATGGTTATATAACATTATATTTTAGCAGATATCCTCGCTGTTATTTTTTTATTAATTCCTTACATTTTTATACAGATAAACATTTACGTTGTGTTGCAAAATAATTTTACTTGAAAATTTTCATATTTGTTAGAACTTCGCTATATTGAGAATTATCTACATTTATATCTGTAATTCATATTTTTTCTGGGCGATTTTTTTTCCAGATTAAAGATACATCAGTGCATGGCAACCCTATAGTAAATTAACACCATCATAATGGTATGAAAGCGTCGGCACATCCGAGGTGCAAACAGTTCCGGGTTCTAATTTAAATTCATACACCCTGTATTGTCCTCGCTTCGTAATAACTCCCTTTACCCCGAAGATAATTTAATTTTCATCAGACATACACTTTTTGAACAGAGAGTTAAGAAAATTTGTAAAGAATGAAGTGGAAATTGGACTATAATTACATGGAATTAAGTTCGCCTGTGTCCAGTTATATGAATGGGTTTTAGCAAATATTAGGTAAACTACGTAATGACCGGGATGGCGTATTTATAATAGGTTGGGGAAAAAGTTTCTTCGCATTTTTTAAGAAAATTCAAAACATTTTTTAATAAAGTTTATTTACATTTAACTAAAGTATGTAGGTACCATTTTGTTCGATAGGTAACTTTTTGCCATCTTGTAGGTAGGGACATGATCCCATTGCTATAGAAATTTTGGGACTTCTGGTCAAAATACCGCGACAAGTGGTTTTGGCAGTCCTCTCGTGATGTTAACCTGACACTGCCTAAAGAATTCTGAAGAGACCGAAACAGGTGGAAATCTGAAGGTGCAAGGTCAGGACTATACGGCGGATGCATTAACACCTCCCAGCCAAACTCTCTTAATTTTTGTTGGGTGGCTAAAGATGTGTGAGGTCTAGCGTTATCATGATGAAAAACCACACCCCTTCTGTTGATTAATTCCGGCCGCTTTCTCTCAACTTCATGCTTTAATCTCATCAGTTGTTCGCAGTAGAGTTCAGAATCGATGGTCCTGCCTGGTGGTAACAGCTCATTATGAATAATGCCCTTCCAATCTCACCACACACACAGCATCACCTTGTTGCGAGTTAACCCGGGTTTCGCCACAGTCTGTGAAGCCTGACCGGCCTTTGACCACGACCTTTTTCGCACGTTCTTGTCATACGTGATCCACTTTTCATCACCAGTTATCAGCTTCTTCAAAAATGGTTCGGTTTCATTACGTCGTAATAAAGAATCACAAATGAGTACACGGTTCATTAGGTTTCTTTCAGTGAGCTCGTGAGGTACCCAAATGTCGAGCTTTTTTGTGTACCCAGTTTTTTTCAAATGCGCCAAAACTGTTTTGTGGTCAATTTCCAGTTCTTCAGCTACGTTGTAACTACTGGTATGCCGATCTTGCTCCACTTTTTCAAAAATGGCATCCATTTTATCCGTAATAGGGCCACCAGAGCGATGTGCATCTTTGACATCAAAATTTCCGGATTGAAAACGCTTAAACCAAATTTGTGCTACTCTCACAGACACTACACTAGGTCCATAAACATCGCAAATTTTTTTCGCGGCTTGCGTTACATTTTTACCTTTTTTGTAGTAAAATTTTAAAATGTATCGAATTTCTTCATTAGATTCACTCATCTTGACGGTACGAAAAACAAATGAAAATCACACATTTTCCTAATTTGAATTTGGAATTATGTTCTTTAAAATTTAAACTTTCAATGATACCAAAACCAGCCAGATACAAATAGTATAGCCAAAGAGATTTTATTACAAGTTCATACATACTATAATGTGAAAAGACTTTTTTCCCAACCTAATATTTGGAATAAGGCACATTACTTTGCGACGGATAACCTACTGTCATCATAATCACCAGTCAATAGCAGCCCACTGCTGGACTCACAAGCCTCTTCACTTACACGCCATTTAGCTCGATTCTGGATCACTCTCATGCAACTGCTACCAGCCAGCGATGATCGTCACTCCACCAAGCCTTATGGCGTCCTACCTTACGTTTGACGATTCGCGGTCTCCACTCAAAAACACGTCTATCGCAAAAGTCATCGGTTCTATGGCTAATACGACCGGCCCATTGCCTCTTCTGTGTGCTTATTCTGTGAGTTATGTCGACGACTTTGCTATAACCAACCAGATAATGACGTTCATATATTAATACTAGCTTCTGCCCGCGACTTCGTCCGCGTCAAATTTTTGCTCCCGTGACCCTTCCCGTCGCATCGAATTGCCTGCCAGTTTTCGAACATTTTTCGTTGCTGCTTCGCTCCTTTTGATTTTAGCGTGATGTTATTTAGCATATAGCCTTCCTCAATAAATAAGCTACCCAACACAAAAAGAATTTTTCAATTCGGACCAGTAGTTCCTGAGATTAGCGCGTTTAACCAAACAAACAAACAAACTCTTCAGCTTTCTAATATTAGTATAGATATCAACCTTTTATAATTTACGTCATTTCGATACTCTTATTACTAACGAGGAACTTCATGACAATACTATCTAGTTATGGTTGATTTTATCCTATTCAAAAAATAAGTAATATCTTGCCTGACAAAACTCAAATAACAATTCGGCCTTTCGTAATCGCTTTGAATGATGTCACGTTTTACATTTACCTATAACTTCAAGAAAATCTTTTTAACTGATAAAAATCGCCTAACTCATCGAAATGCCGCATCCGAGCACGCCCATTCATTGTAACCACATTTTTGAGTCACCCATCCCGACGCAAGCGTGATGGCGTCAAATCAATATTAATGGAATCTGCCTCAAAACGACGCTAAGAAAAATGAGTTTCCCTAACGACAATGTAGGCTTTTTCAAACCTTGTTTAAATATGAAGGTTGACTGTTGTCCTAATTTACAACATTTATGTAAGTATTTTAGCAAGTGTAGGTAAATTGTCGTATATCTATGTTCGCCTCATGTAAATATTCTCTTACTAAATAGTATTAAGATACTGTTTTTACACGCTTTATATTAGCTTCACTTGTATGTTTGTATGTATGTTTGTATGTTTGTTTGTAACCGACTCCTTGTACCGCGATTTTGACCCACTTTAAACGACCAGATTTCATTCAAACTGTGCACGCCTGTCAAGGACCGATGACAATGAAATAATTTCATAAATTTGTGCCATTATCCTTGCCAGGGTTACCAGGACAGCAAAAAAACTGTCTTCGAAAACTACGCTGACATACGTCACAAACTAATTTGTGCCATTATCCTTGCCAGGGTTACCAGGACAGCAAAAAAACTGTCTTAGAAAACTACGCTGACATACGTCACAAACTACGCTGACATACGTCTCAAAATTCGAAACACCCTAAAAAATTGAAAATAAAAAATAGTTTAAATAAACTAAAAAACACGCTTCCATTGAAAACCAAACTACCCATTATTTTGTACTTTTTAGTTTGGTTTTCAATGGAAGCGTGTTTTTTAGTTTTTTTTTAACTATTTTTTTATCTGTCTGTTTCTTCTAAACATTTTTGATTCATTTTTCACTACCCTTTAGCATTTCTTCCGGAAAATACATTTAATGCATAATGCACAATATAAAACATGTAGTAGAGAAAAGCCAAGAGTTTCAAAGATTTGTAATCATGTCGCAAAAAACATATTTTTTGGGTGCTTACATTGCTAACACTAGCTAACCCTTATGAGATACCTAAAAATAATGTACTGCCGAACTGTCAATCTTAATATGATCTCCAGAAAACTCCGCGATGGTATATTATATTTATCTCTTAAGTATAATCCACATTAACCATATTTATGTTCTACGAGTACATATTACAAAAAATGGCTATTTACGAAGCTATTTCCTACTAATATTATAAATGCGAAAGTTTGTGAGAATGGATGTATGTGTATGTTTGTTACCCTTTCACGAAAAAACTACTGGACGGATTTTAATGAAATTTGGCACACAGATAGTTCATAACCTGGATTAACATAAAAGGTACTTTTTATCCCGGTACTACGTTCCCGGGGATATTTTCCGACCTCCACGCGGGCGAAACCGCTGGCAAAAGCTAGTAAACAATATATCGTCGTTGCAAATTTAAAATATCCTATGTGTAAAAAGTAACTTTTCGAGAAAAACAAAAAAAAAACAGTTTCCTGAAAAAGAAACTGAGGAAACATGTAAATACATTTTTAGATGTAAAGTGTAAAGGAATTATAATGTATTGAGATAGAATTTGTCTTATATCAATGTGTCGTTCAGCGTATATTTATATAAATTTAATTATTTTTCTGCACATAGGAGATTTAAGTTTCAACTTTTTGTCACATAAGTAGCTTTACAGTTTATTACATCAGGCACATAGGAGTTTTCGATGGGCAATAGACATGAGATTTTTATAAATTAGCGAATACTTTAACGATACATTAAGATATTCACATATGAGTTTTTGCAATAAGTAGATATACCAAATCACTTTTAAAATATATGCATAGCTCGTATTTGTGAAAATTGTTACATAGGAGATTTTAAATTTGCAACGACGATATATTTATTCGTCACAAATTAAATTTGTTAAATACTAAATTGATCTTAGCCATATACCTATCCGTCGCAACTAGAAAATGAGAAATAAAAAATGTATTTGAAAAAAAAACAACCAACTTCCAAAACAACACTACAAAGTAAAACAAAAGAACAATTTCAGAAGTCGGTGTTTAATAGATCTGTTTTGTTTTTATTCGAGATGACATATCGTTTTAATATACACATGTTTCTGTGATAGACAAACCAACTTTTCTTTCCTTTTATATTTCCATAAGGTGATCGAACATACATACATACATACATCTGGTCATACACACACGAAAAAATATACAAGAAAATATCAAGCCATCGCACTCGATGCATGTTATAGAGGTCAGCGGTAATTGCGAACGCCCTTCGCTTCCGATCGAACTGTCGTCGAGGTGTATCAGACTCAATTAAGCCGTTTAATGAACATCAGTCGCCTGCAGTGACGTGACTTACGAGCAATTAATATTTCGCCGGTGATGCCAATCTATAGATTGACTTGATAGAATATTGGAGAAGAATTTCTTGTAGTTATTTATTTCAAAATGTATATACAAGCTGTATAAATACGTTCCTGCATAGTTAATATTAAAACGAAAAGTCATTATTCAAGCTAGGCTGAAAATCGCTTTTTGAACGTCAAAATTACACAATACAGTCCCCCAAATCGCTCGTTCTTCTGCACTGCCTAGTACCTAGTGCTAGTTAAAAAGAAGCGTAACAAACTCCCCATTCAACAAATATCTTATCAGTTAGAAGAATTTGACTTTATAGAAAGTAATAACCATTACAAAAAACAAAAATTGAATCAAATTATTTGTCATAATCAGCTATCACACGCCAATATATCATCATAAACAATATAAAAACATTCATACTCATGCATAAATAAACAAGTTAACAGTATTAAAGAAAAGCTTCCAGACATAAAAGGCGTGCCTCCTTACATGCGCAACAGGACAGGACACGCAGGACCATTTTATGAGATCAATCGGACTTTACAACAAAAGAAGTATTGTATTAAAACAAGTGTGATACCATAATTTACAATATCAACGTATTCAGAAAATGGAACAATGGAATGCCCGTAGTGGAGGGCGTCTGTGAGCTGTGACTTAAGTGGTGTGGGCGCGCAGCGGCCGTGGCGTACGGGCGGTGCGCCAGTGTCTTTGTATTTTTGGTTTTTGCCACCAACTTCCAAAATTACCATAATTGTTCACTTTATAGTATTCGTTTTCTTTTTTTTATAAAGTTTACTTATTTTTAACCGACTTCAAAAAACACACATACACATGGTGGTGCATGACTCCTGAAACTATAAGATTTTGTTTCAAAACTTTTTTAGGATTCCGTATCCAAAGAGTACACATGACCCTATTACTAAGGCTCCGCAGCAATGCCGCTGTCCATCTATCCAGCTGTCACAAGGTATATCTTTCTAACCATAATAGGTACACACTAGAATTTTTCACAGAGTATGACTATGACCACTATAACAATAAATATTTAAAATAAAATAATGTTAAAAATATATGTATCCCCATACAAAAAACTAGATATATCGACGTTTTTTTCTAAAATATTAAAAAATGTAGTGTTACATATTGTACGATGGTACGGAACTCTACAAGCACGAGACCGGCTCGCATTAAGCCACTTTTTTCAATAAACTCGAAATGGACTGCCCTGGTAAATGATACTCATTTAGATGTCCAAAATACATACCTACGTATAACTTAAAATTACTCTCGATCGAAGCTACACTCCTTTTTACACGCTTTATATTAGCTTCACTTGTATGTTTGTATGTTTGTTTGTAACCGACTCCTTATAACGCGATTTTGCCCCACTTTTAACGACCGATTTCATTCAAACTTTGCACACCTGTCAAGGACCGATGACAATGCAATAATTTCATAAATTTGTGCCATCATCCTTGCCAGGGTTACCAGGACAGCAAAAAAACTGTCTTTAAAAACTACGCTGACATACGTCACAAACTAATTTGTGCCATTATCCTTGCCAGGGTTACCAGGACAGCAAAAAAAACTGTCTTCATCAAAAACTACGCTGACATACGTCACAAACTACGCTGACATACGTCTCAAAATTCGAAACACCCTAAAAAATAAATAATAGTTTAAAAAAACTAAAAAACACGCTTCCATTGAAAACCAAACTAAAAAGTACAAAATAATGGAAAAAAAGCGTGGGGTGGCTGATATCAAAAATACCTTAAAAAGCAATCTCTATCTATCTAGCCAACTAACTTTTTTTTAAATTATCATACGGTTAAAAATTAATGAGTTAACACATTATTAAGCGCACATCCCCAAACGTCGTCGCGCCAACCTGTCAGCGCCGCGACCAAAACCGCAACATGCCACATAAATTATCATGTTAACTTTGTACCACAAAGCTTGATTCGTTTATAAAATAAATAATGATAGGGGTATAAAGTATAAAATTTCCGTTATATAGTAATAGATACTTTGAATTGACATTAAACCTTCATGGTGTCAGATATGCCCTGCTGGGGTCGCGAGATTTGTTCGAAAGAGTTGCCGTGGCCCTGGCATGTAGGCAACTGAAGGAACACGGGTGGGTTTTCGTCAGTAAAAGTCTGACACGCCTTCATTCGTCATTTGATGATTTCCCAAACATAAAAAAAATAGTGTCAGATATCCGAGTGAAACTTTTTTCAGATTATACCTATGAGATTCTGTTGCGGCGTTTGGCCCGCAACAGTAAAGCAAAGCTTATCAGTCAAAAGGTAATGGTAACTGTTTGGTGGTCTCTTCATTGTGTTATTCACTATAGCTTTCTCAGGTCTGGTCAAGCAATATCAGCAGAATTTTACTGTGCCGAACAATGATGGCGAAACTGGCAGTGAAACAGGCCCAACTCGTGAATCGATCTTCACCATTATTGCTCCATGATAACGCAAGACCTCACACTGCACGGGACACCATTGTATCTCTACAGGAGCTGCAGTTAGAAACCATACGTCCTACTTCGAAGTACGCCAGACCTTGCTCTAACTGACTACCATATTTTTCGTGATTTGGACAATTTGTTACGTGGTAAAACATTTTCTTCCTAGGAGGCAATACAAAATGCTTTCACAATATCGCACTTCCGGTGCAACAACGTCACTTTTGCAAAAGATGTAATATTTCAGGAGAAGCGTTTGAAAGTTCCACATCCTATTATAATGCATTTACTAAAGAAATTAACTGGTACTAAACTACAACTTTGAACTTCATATTAAAGTTAAAGCGAACATTTAATAAGGGGTACATTAGCTGCTTTTTGTCATACTCACAATCAGATCAATTTTGTCGAAATTTGCATAAGTGACGTTGTTGCACCGGAGCCGCGGAGGTGCGATATGTCGAATCTAGATCCCCAGAGTTCAAACACATAAATGAACGTTCCCTTAATTGGCAGAAATGTCTAGATAATGAAGGTAAATATTTATACCATTTTTACTTTTGCAGTATAAATCGTCAATTTCATACTTTAACCCCTAATAAATTTACACTAACTTTGAAATGATATTTAAATATTGAAATTTTATTTCAAATTCAAACAACAATTTTGCTTTTAACCCCAACTATACTGCGCTCTATCGTTTGATACGCGTTAAAAGTTTAATTGGAGTCCCAGTTCCGAATTGGCCTCTCTTTCAACTTGAGCTACAATCTCACCTCAGATACAATGACGAACTTTGCACACTAGCATCAAAATATATCTATGTCATGTGTTTCAGCGCTATACACTCATTGTACGCTACCATACTGCGATGTACGACAAACGATGTGGCCTCTTAGGGCATGCCAGTGCGCTTGCAACCTAAAACACAAACACTGACATAAAGCTGCAACCACACCCCGGCGACATGAGCCGTCAGCGAGCGACCGCAGACCGCAACACGGTGCACGACCTTCGCCAATGTACAACACATATGTTGTAGGTACCGACAGGGAAAATATATTTTAAGTTAATTCATACGAACAACCGCTTATAGCATACGTTACCTTTGGTAGTATAGTAATTTAATTCCAGGTATAATTAAATGTGAACACACCGTCTTCACATTTAATTATACTTGTAAGGTGTAGATACAAAATATTGTAAAACTATTTAAGTGAGTAAGTTATAATAACATGGAGTTATGCCCATTCTTCTTCATTTGAAATTTCTTTTTTAAAAGGGTAAGTAGACATCAACATCATCATTTCAGCCGAAAGACGTCCACTACTGGACACAGACCTCTCCCAATTTGGGGGGGTTTGATATAATCGCCACGCTTGGCAGGCAGGTTTGCGATCGCAGTATGGTGGTAAAATGCGTAGACAACGCTGCTGCCCATTCTCTAGTAAGTCCCTTAGTCGCCTCTTACTGCACCCACGGGAAGAAATGAATAACTAGAATTAATTTATATATTTTCTTGACAATTTTGAGATTCAAAAGTGCTTTTTGTCGTATTAATAAATAAATATGCTTAAATATTAAAATAACTGAGTAATTGGCTTAGAATTTTAGGAAGTTATTGAAGACTTAGGTAATGGACAATGACTTCTTTCAATTCATTTTAAAAAATCTTCCTATTACAATATCTATCGTAATATCACAATTCTAATATTAAAAAAACCTTTCAGCAGAAAAAAGACACGGCATTCTGCACACATGCTACGATTAATAGCGTGTGATTTATCTCTAAACGCAGCAGAAACCCGAACATGCTCGAGCAATTTTTAACCCATATCGTCATGCGATATTTTTTGCTAATTGTTCACTTTTGCAGGAATAGCTGCGCAGTTCATCGTTTGGTTTAGATGAATAAAAATTAAAGCAAGGGACGCAAGAGGCAAAGTGAGAGAGGAAGTCGTAAAGCTTTTTCAACGTGACAATTTCTACCAGTCAACTCCTATCACAAGCCCCATAATAAGTTAGTGTGAGTTAAAGTATTCACAGAATGTAAAATAATGTCTTAAAAATAATAAAACCAATTTGATTTGGTCTGGACTCTAGATTGCGCTACAGAGCAGGTCCAGCATGTTTCCAAGCATTCTTATCTTGGATGGAATCCTCTAATTAACCCCGGCGAAAAAGAGGGGTTTATAAGTTTGTAGTGTATATCTGTGTGTGTGTGTCTGTGGCATCAAGCTACGATGCTGAACGAGTGAACCGATCTTGTTTTTTTTTTTTGTTTTGTCTGTGACTTAATCGAGAGTGTTCTTAGCTATGATTAATGCGTCAAATAGATGAGACTCAGCAATAATGAACGTATGCAAAAGACAACATGTTCATTAGCCGTGCCACGACGCGACGATCCTTGATCAAAATATTACCTACAACTTATGTTAAACTGAAATAAATTTTCCCTTTTTTTTATTTAAATGAGGATTTTGTTCTTATCAGGGATTTTTTAAATCTTTAAATTTAACTTTTATTTGTAATTAGCTATGCCCGTAGCCTCGCCCGTGTGGATGTGAAAATAGACGTGGTACCGGGAAAAAAGGTAACCTCTGTTACTCCTTATAACATTAGCTATCTGGAAGTGAAAGTCCCGTCAAAATCAGTCCAGCCATTTCAGAGATTAACTGGAACAAACAGACACACAGACAAACATTTTTTTTTAAATATGTAAATACCGTATATACTTTCATATGCATTTATTAAAAAGCCGTTACGAGTAATTTGAAATTACAAACAGCCACTTCAATTTTATTTATTTGTATATAGATACATTTTGTTTACAAAGTGAAGGTACTTTTAATACGAGTTATAAATTTTCTTTCATATTATTACGATATATCACAAGGGATTTTGTTGTAATACTTCAGTGTTTTTACCACATAACAAATATCTATACATCGATCTAATCTAAAAAATGGTTGATCTATGTTATCTTTATTCGTAGTATTAAATTTATGTCTATCACATATTTTATTTCAAAGATATAGATATTTTCTTACATACATAGGTAATATGTTCATAAATGAAGGAAGGCACCGTCATTATACTAATCGTTTTTAATCTTCGTCGAAGCCTTTAAAATGTATCCATTAAGCACTCCAAAATTACAGTGCAGCTTGTTATTCAGTAAAAGAATTTATAAAACTTCCAGAGATCATCTCTTTTAAACAATTTTAATATACTTGTCTCTTTACTCCTTCTTTCTCTCCTTAAGGTCGTTACCTCATGACCTCTAACGCTATTCTGTAAACATCTTACTGTGAAAACTAACGTGAAGTGAGTTTAAAGTGAGCTGTCAATAGTGTAAGTCCCTAACATCAGGTGAAATGACAGCTCACAGAGGTAAGGCTATCTAAAGACCAGCTCACAATAGCCTGTAAGACGCTCCGTGGCACTATTGACGCGCCTAATCTGCATGCTGTGCTGGCACGTTGTTTTTTGTCCCAGAAAATTACTACCGTGGCAGAAAGCACAGGCTATTTGCTGTGCCTCCATGTCGCACCGTTGCGCGTGCTAAGTCCACAGTACCACGTACTCTGGCTGCGCTTAATGATCTCTTGGACACTTATCCAACAAACGATCTGTTTGCGGACGAATGGACGAAGATTTTATCGGCATGTCAGAAGTACTGCGAGAGTGATATATGAAAGTGTTGTTAACGTTGTCTTCGTTATGTCTTATTTTTTATGCACGTGTTACCTACAGTGTCTTTGATTTCTGTAATTGGTTGTAAACCGTTTTAATTAAAGAAATAAATAAAATAATAAATAAGTTCACTTCGCCTAAGTTTTCACGGAGCGATTTTTACAGAATAGTACCATTCTTTCTTAACACATTCCAATTCCATCCTTACCATTCATCGCTTTTTAATTCAGATCAGTCGAATATATTCGAAGCATAAAGTACAAAACGATCCTGCTCTAGAAAGCCTTGTATCTTATTTAGACAAGCCAAGTATCGTCAACCTCGTAATTGACTTATCACTCTAAGGTTGAATGAAGAATATCAATTGCACGTCATAAACCAACCTATTTGTCTATGCGAGAGTTGGATAGTTTCAACCTAAATGATTTTGAATTTAAAGGGGCATACATAAACTTAGAAACCATGCCTTTTCCTCATGGGGTAAACAGCGTTTCCATTAACATCTACCTTGTTGACACCTCTTATTAGTTGCGTCTCATTTAGCCTCTCATCATGACAAAACCATTTAAGCAAACTAAGCATACACATACCAGTTTCGTGAGAGTTGTTATCAGAAGTGGTAAAGTAGTAACGAGGTCGAATCTACTACGTACTGAACTGATCCGTGCACCGGATGAAAGAAACCTTAACACTGTTGTGTCCTTACATTTAATCATGTGGCCACGATCGCACAAAAGACATACGAGGCAGAAATGAAATGCATTTAAGCGACATATGAAACTGTAGTGACGCGGCGAAATGATATTTACAGAGTAACGTTTTTCCTTTTAAGTACGGAACCCTAAAAATCTTATTGTAAAATAACTTTGCCGAAAAAACCTTTTTCTCAGAACATTTTTGTCGTTGTTTTCAATCATGATTGGATATCTAAGCCTAGGGCCGGGTTTTCCCCGGATTTGTCCAAGTTTAGACAATAACCAGGGGCCGTTCAGGCGTAGTTGTTAAAAGAAACCGAGGTTTTGATGTTTATGCCGGAAGTCGCCAAACCAAATCTATGAATTTTCGCCATTGAATTAAACCAGACCCATGGAATGCAATCAACTGTTTTTTCTTCACAATTTCAAAGTTAGCACATGGTAAAAATAATGTGATAGGTAGGTAATGTCATAAATGTATCCTGTAGAAGAAAAATACTTTTAAAACTATACCTACGTGTTGCATAGCTTTTAAGTAAATCACGCGATATTACAATTAACTTGAAACTTACACGGTTTTATACGCAACAAAGCGTTTTAACATTTAAGACTGGTCACATGATATTAACAAAGAAATTATGAACATTTGAATATCCTATACATTAATTATTCTGGTATAGTCAGTACTGAACCCTGCCTCGCTAACAGGCTACTTTTTCTACCAAAAGTTCAGTAAAAAGCAGTTGGAGGCCCCTTTTTTTTGTGGGAAATCATCAAATTACTTCTCCCGCTCTGGGCGGAGCGGGTGGGCGAGGGAGTGTGTCAGACTTTTACTGACTAAAACCCACCCGTGTTCCTTCAGTTACCCATATGCCAGCGCCACGGTGCACGGATACTCCACCGTGTCCTCCAGACGATCCTCGCACTGGAAACACCCGGGCGTTTCCTCCCGCTTTATCCTGAACAGGAGCCCCCGAAGCACCCATGCCCGGTGAGAATCTGCGCCAGGCGGAAGATGAGGATGACGTGGCGCCTCTCTATCCACTCCTCAAAGAACGGACTTACCGCCGCAATTGTGGCGTGCCCAGCACTGGGTTGCGACAATCGTACCCGCCATGTTGCCATGAGATCCTGCCGGAGCTCTGTCCGCCGCCGTGCCGCGATTTTTCGCGACAGCGGAGTTTCGCCCCGGCGTAGTTGGAGGCCCTTTACATTAACAAAACAGAATTGAATTTTTAACCGACTTCAAAAAGGAGGAGGTTCTCAATTCGGATGTTTATATTTTTTTTTTTTTTTATGTATGTTCAGCCATAACTCCATCATTTATAGACGGATTTACAAAATTCTTTTTTTGTTCGAAAGGGGTTTATTCCGGAATGGTCCCATACAAATTTCATATAGATCTGACAATGAGTTCCAGAGATAGACAGCGGAACTCTTTAAAAAATGACAGCAAATCGACCGCGATTTCTGCTATCGCATAAATATGCATTGTTTGTTTGGAATTAGTGCGGGGTGGATACCACAACTAAAAATTTAAAAATAAAAACTTTTTTATAAAAAAAAACAACCGACTTCCTTAAAAACACTACAAAGTGAAAAATAACTTTAATTTCGGAAGTCGGTGGCAAAAAAACCATAAATACAGATCCTAAGACACCGACTTCCGAAATTAAAGTTATTTTTCACTTTGTAGTGTTTTTAAGGAAGTCGGTTGTTTTTTTTTATAAAAAAGTTTTTATCTTTTAAGAAGTTTGCTGTTATTTTTTTTCTCGGTTTGCTAGCTTTTGTAAACATCGTCATACAATTAGTTGTAAGGCTTTTCTGCATACTTAAACCGACAAAGTAACTCCTATTTTTATTTGAATGAACTAAAGGAACCCTAAACTATATAAGCTTCTGTGCAAAAATGTTCGAGCTCGCTTCGCTTCCTCTTGTAGCCTTCATTCTCATAGTTACATAAATCAACAAAGTAACTCCAATTTATGTTTTTTTTTTAAATAAAATTACTTGTGGCTAAGTTACAACAGCCGTACGGGTCGATCATTCAGGTTAAGCTACGCTTGTCGCGGTTGGTCCGTGGATGGGTGACCATCTTTACATACCAAGACCCATCTGTGCCTCAGAAAGTACGTTAAGCCATTGGTCCCGGCTGTCTTTTGTAGATCTTAGACAGTCGTTACGGGTCATCAGAAGCCCGAAAGTCTGACAATCAGTCTTACCAAGGGGTATCGTATTACCCAGTAACTGGGTTGTGGAGGTCAGATAGGCAGTTGCTCCATGTAAAATACTGGTACACAGCTGCAACTGGTTAGACTGGAAGCCGACCCCAACATAGTTGGGAAAAGGCTAGGCAGATGATGATGATGTTTAAAATAAAATCGAAGCTAACCGAGGCAGGTCACGGCTTCAAACATTTTCAACATTGCTTCTTCGCTCTTGCATCCTATGTTCTACTATGTCTGTATCTTTCTTTATCCATCGACAAAGCAGGTCTAAGTTAATAATTTATAAAAATTAAAGTATGAATCTTTTTTTTTTTTATTGCTTGTATGGTAGTACTACGTGGAGTTGCCATTATGCGAGTTTGTCATTTAAGTAAGTTGACATTATGAGAAGTTGATATTATGCGAGTTTGTCATTGTGAGAAATCGACATTATGAGATATTGACATTATGCGAATTTGATATTCTAAGATGTTGACATTCTAAGAAGTGAACATTTTGCGTCTGGTTGTCATTATGAGAGTTTGACATTATGAGATGATACGCGTAATAAGTAATAGGTATTCCGATGCGTTTAATGTACGCTTCTAATTCGTCTTAAGGCTGGAGGCATCTACTGAAATATCCTTGAAATAACAATATTAGGTAGAAACGTACCTATGCTAAACTTGTACTATTAAGTATTCTGTTGCTAAACACACAATTGTATAGATACGGAGGTTTGAGGCAATATTCCAAGAATCGTAATCAAAGGCATTGAATGTTCGAATCTATCGCTAAGCAACATACCTAACATAAATTGGCGTGCATCCCATTCAGGTTTACCATCCGTCTGGATTAGTCCACTGCGATAAGCTGAGTTCATTGAACTCAAATCTCAGATATGTAGGTATAGATAGGTGTGAGTACCTACATACAAATATGTCAAAGTACTACAGGTCTATAGTGCTTACTTAAAAGAAAGCCTATTAGCAGGTTGAATGAAACTTGGGATGGCCTTCACTAACCTTAGAAAATAGCAATTTCATTTTTACAAAACAGAATGATTGAAACTCAAGAAAATGTGAAAACCTGTTATTATTATACTAATTCCTAAGAAATTCTTTCTTCCGATCTGAAAATTAACTTTAACTAAATTAGGAAAAGGTCACTATTATTCAGCCCGGGGTGAAAACTCACACTTGTACTTTCGGAATAGAGAATGGATGATTCATGGATATAAAAAAGCGTAAAGAGCTTTAGAAAACACAGTATCGTGACACAAAATAAAACATATTTTTCTTCTTTGGGTTGGAGTGTAGCCTTAGGACCGCTCAGAGGAATTAAAAAATAAAGTTTGTTTTAAGTGACGGTCTTCCAGCTTACCCTCAGAGCCAGAGGATTTCTCAAAATTTTGGAGTTTCTGTTTTCGTCTTCTCATCAACAATTTCTTGCCAGAAAAAAATGTTAATCCTTACTACCATTTTGGAAATATAGAGTGTATTATAAAAAAAAAAAACGCCTCACGCGTCATAGGGCCATGCTTATCAGAACTTAGCTAAATGGTTCCTATGATCAAAAATATATTGCAACAACATTATTAAATTTCTGAAAACAATATTTTTCCGACAATTTGACTGTCCCAAACATTTTTTGGTACAATGTTTTTTCTTTTTGTTTCTCATAGTGCCTTTGTCTTTTTTTGTTACTCCACCTCCTAAAACTTCACCCCTTACACGACCCAGGGACAGTTTTTGAATCTAATTTATGTACGATGTAGGTAGATAATACGGAAGAAATAATGGATTTATTTATCAAGGCACATAAGGAAATATATCGTGCGTCGAGCGGCGTGCGAGAGAGCACATGAAGTTAACTTGCGTTATTGCGACAATGTAGCTGTAATCACCATTAGATTGGTAAATCAATTTTGAAACGAGCGCGAGCGTTCCGAATCATTTGCCAACGTTTTTGGCGCGAACTCGCAAAGAATGGCACCTGTTCGATGTTTGAATTGAATTTAACGGTTCATTTACCTACTCTGCAGAATGTTCGAAAATTGACTGCAAGTAAAATATATTTTGATGATTGACAAATTGATAAATAATTACGGTATGGCTACATTGTCGCGTTATTACGAACTTCACTTCATGTGGTTTCTCTAGCACACGGCCCTCCGTCTCACTGTGCAACAGAGAGATCGCTACTTGTAGTCCACCCAACTCCCACCTGCCTAACTTCCACTCCGGAACGTGACCACCCTGTGACTGGGTGGTGGCTCGACTGTCACTAAAAGCAGCTGATGGCGAGTTAGGAGGCACCAGTCACCTGCGCTAGGACCTGCGCAGTTGAGCGCCGTGAGCGGGGATGAAGGAGTCCTGGGGGTTGAGCCGAACGGCGCTGGTTGTTATGTGTCCGTGAGGCAACACGCCCCCTTTGGTCTGGATTTCAAGCGAAACGGTGGCCCTACCCACTAGCCAGGGGTAGGGAAATGGCCACAGTGTCCCGTCAGAGGGCCACAGGCGAGGTGCGTGAGGTCCGCGGAGGTTGTCCTCGGATGACCGAAGCGGTAGGTAAAGGTCATGCTGACGGTGTAAGAGAGGGTTGTTCAGCTCGTTGCCGCGTTGGGGGCCAACCCGATCGAGCACCCGATGTCGCACTGTAAACCAGCCTTGCGCCCCTATATCTCTCTGGTAATCCTAACGTTCGAGCTTTTTTATAGCAAGACGTTCCCAGGTGCGGGCTCCATGGAGGGTGGGAGCCAGAGAGACGAATCCTTTCACAACTTTTAACATGGATAATTTAACCCCAGTTAAAACCAACAAACTCGGAGTAGAGGCGAAAGCCGATGAAGCTCCCAAGAGTGGTGCTCGCACTACTCTTGCCCCTGGACACCCTGCAGCTTACGCCGCGGGTACCAGCGCGGGCGCCGGTCTGGCTGTGGCGGAAACCACAGTTAAGACCAAACAAAAAAAGTCCCAAAACAAACAAAGGGCGTCGGCGCTGATTGGGACCAGTACCAGCCCTTCCAAAACTCAGGGGAGGACCACGGCGAAGTCTAACACCGCTGTCGGTCCGACCCTTCCCAAACTAACACCGGTGCCGGTTATTACTGGCACTGGGACACACCATCCTACCTCCGCGGCTCCTCTAGCCTCCTCCCATAAGGAGGTCGCCACCGATCTTACGGTGACCGACACCCACGAGGACGCGATCTCTCGCGCCTGGAAGGTTGTACAGAAGCGGGGCAAGGGCAAGGGTAAAAGCACTCAACAAGCCCGTTGCCCTTGCACAAACCCCTCATGCGCCCCAGCTGCCACAGCACAGCGCATGACGCGGAAGGAGCGCCGTCAGGCTCGCAGAAGGCCAGGTAGGGGGCCTCCAAACAACCAGGCCACTGCCGCTAGTTCGGGCAAACCAACTAGCGGCCAGCTAAACTTCGCCGCTGGGAAGCGGTCGCAGGCGGAGGCCAGCTTAAGCCGTCCGACGACCAGCCGACCGTCATCCAGTGCGCCGGCAAAGACTCAGCAACCCGGAGGGAAGGGTCAGGCCGCGGCCAAGCGAGCTCTCAACGAGACTATCACACCTCGTGGAGAGCATAAGCGGCCGCGCCTTGATCAATCCAAACGGGTTGCTCACAGAAGCTACGTCCAAGCTGCTAGTGCCACCCTCGATGTAGCGGTCACTTGTGACCGCACTGGATTCATCAGCAGTGACATATCGGACCAGGTACTAGCTGCTATTCAGAAGCAGATCCTGGTCGAGGCCTGCTCACCGAAACATGACACCACGGCGCCGACTTTTAATGCAAAGCCGCTGTATGCCGGTGGTGTCCTCAAACTGTGGTGCGAAAATGACCACACCTTAGCCTGGCTAAGGAAAACAATATCCGGAATGACTCTTCCTACTAACCTGACGCTAGTAGTCAAGAGTCAGTCGGATATCCAAAGACGGGCACGATGTGGCATCGTGATCCCCGACGAGCAGGGGGTCCTCGGAGAGCCGACCAATATTGGCCGTGCTCTCAGTTACCAGAACCCCTGGGTCGACGTCAAACGCTGGTTGCTGCTGCATGCCGACAAGCAGGCCTCGGCATGGTTCGTGGTGGTCGGTGTCCCGGTGGACCAAATCCCGACCCTGATGGGCGCGGGTCGCCCTCTATCTTTGGGGGCAGGGAAGGTGTACCTGCAGTTCCAGGGTAGGAACGGCAGGTTCACTGATGTCCCCCAGGGATGGGACTCCGCCACGGGAGCCATTTCAGAGGCTCTGTTGCGGCAGCCACAGACACCGGCGGGGGAGTCGACTCCTCCACCAAACAACCCGGTAGCGACCGCGGCCGAACCCGCTGTAGCAGAATCGGCCGCCCCAATTGCTGCCACCTTGGGCGCTGTCCCTTCTTCGGGCGAGGAGTCGGACGACATAACCTTGTCTCCGGCTTCGCGCCGGGAGGAGGTTGACTTCGACGAGGGCGGCCTGCTTGCCGGGCTCTATTTGGAGGAAGACGGAGAGGAATCGACCAGCAATGGCGTCCTCCTCGTCGATATGTAAAATCCTCCAAGCAAACCTCCACCACAGTCAGACCGCAACGGCTCAGCTCCGGAAGTGGTTGGAGGTTCAACAAACGGCCATCGCCCTGATCCAGGAGCCGTGGATTAGAGCGGGCCACATACAAGGACTCTCCAATCTTGGCGGTAAGCTCCTGGTTACTACTGATCATGATCAACCCAGATCGTGTATCTATGTCACAGGAAACCTTAAAACACAGCTTCTAACTGAATTCTGTTGCAGAGATATCTCTGCAGTGAAGCTGTTTATACAGCGTGACGGCGCCATGGAGATGGCAATCGTCTTCGCTTCGGCCTACATGCCCGAAGCGGAGTCGCCGCCCCCGCATGACCTCGCCCGCCTCGTGAGCTATTGCGAGAGTTCCGGGCTTGAGGTCATCATCGGTGCCGATGCCAATGCTCATCACCAGCTGTGGGGTATGGACACGCAAAACGAGAGAGTTAAGGCCTTGGTTGACTACTTATTCTCGACTAACCTATCCATACTAAACACTGGCTCCGAACCGACATTCGTAACCAGACGAAGCCGCACAATCATTGATCTCACTCTGGCAACAGAGGCCGCGGCGGAAATTACCACTGGGTGGCAGGTCTCCAGGGAGGCCTCCTGCTCTGACCACAGATGGATCCGCTTCGACATCCAGGCCTCTGTCCCGCCAGTAGCTCCGCGCCGCAAACCGCGCAACACAGATCGTGGTACCTACACACGCAGCCTAGTATCCAAACTTGCGACATCAAGCGATCCGACGTCATTTGCGGACACTACACAGATTGAGGTACAAGTAGAATACCTCACTAAATCAATGATAGACAGCTACCAAACTGCGTGCCCAGAGACGACCCCTCGTAGTACACCGGGCAAACAGCCTTGGTGGGGTGCGGATTTGGAGCGAAAGCGCGGGAAGGTAAGGAAAGCTTTGAATAGAGCCATGAATACATGTGCGGATGAGGACTGGGATGAGTACTACGCAGCCAAATCCTGCTACAAAAAATGCATCAGGTTCAGGAGCACCTCGGGATGGCGCAAATACACCGGTAGCATTGAGTCCTGCCAGGAAGCAAACAGGGTAAGGAAAGTACTGGCGCAACAAACTACACCGGGTCCAACAACCCTTCGCAAGCCAGACAACACTCTCACATCCTCGCCAGAAGAAACGAGACGCGTCCTTATCGAAACACACTTCCCGGGATGTATTTTCTCGCAAGCAATCGACTGGCAAGATGCAACTCAAACACCATCAGACAATGACTGGTTTTATGCTGGCAAGGTAATCACGCTAGAGAAACTTCAATGGGCCATCCGGAGTTTCCATCCATTTAAGGTCGCTGGCCCGGATGGGGTGTTTCCCGCCCTACTACAGTGGGGTGGAACCCTCATCGCAGAAAGACTGGTGCCTTTAATGAGAGCGTGCCTGGCCTTTAGATACGTTCCCAAAGGATGGAGGGAAGTGAAAGTAATATTCATCCCTAAACCAGGTAAGGGTGACTACACAAACGCCAAATCCCACAGACCAATCAGCCTGACCTCTTTCCTTCTAAAGACCCTGGAAAGGCTGTGCGACCGGGAGCTGAGGGACGGCGCTCTAAAAGCCCTACCGTTGCACGGTAATCAACATGCATACAGCTCGGGTAAGTCCACCGAATCGGCGCTTCATCTGGTAGTTAGCCAGATAGAAGAAGCGATTCATCAGAAAGGGACCTGCCTGGGTACTTTCATAGACATTGAAGGAGCCTTCGACAAAACAAACTTCTCCAGCATCAGCAGCGCCCTCTCCAGACATGGAGTTGAACAGGTACTCATAGACTGGATCACAAACATGTTAAGCAAGCGCGTGGTTCGCCTAGAGGATGAGCAGCAGCTGGCCATGATTGCCAGAGGCTGCCCCCAAGGAGGGGTGCTGTCACCCCTTCTATGGAATTTGGTGATTAACGAATTAATCGCCAGACTCAATGCCAATCACTACTACACAATAGGTTATGCGGACGACCTCGCCATCCTTGTCTCAGGGAAGGTGACGAGCACGATCTTTAACCTTACCCAACAAGCACTACGTATCGTAGAGAAATGGTGCAATGAATATGACCTCTCAGTGAACCCCACCAAAACTGAGCTAGTCATGTTCACCCATAAACGAGCTTTAGGCCCCTTCCGCCTACCGAAATTGTTCAATACAGAACTTCAGTTGGCCAACGAAGTCAAGTACCTCGGGGTCATTCTTGACAGTAAGTTAAACTGGAGTAGTCATTTAGACAGCAAACTAAACAGGGCCTGCATCACATTCTGGCAATGCAGGAAAATGATAGGTAAGAGGTGGGGCCTATCCCCCAAAATCATAATTTGGCTATACACCGCAGTGATCCGACCCATGATCACCTACGGGGCCGTGGTCTGGTGGCCCCGCACCAAGCTCATTACAGGCTGCAACAAACTTCAACGCATGCAAAGACTAGCCTGCATGGCGGTCACGGGCTGCATGAGGACTACTCCGACTGCAGCCATGGAAGCCATGCTGGGACTACCACCGCTCCACCTGTTCATACAGCAGGAAGCCACGATGGCGGCAGCGCGTCTGAACACAACTAACCTCTGGAGGAAGAGAGACACACATCACACCGCGCTGCTTAAGGAACTCAACAATGAGTTCCCCATTACCAAAGCTATAATTGACCGGGTGCCTAAACAATTCATATTTGATAAAAAATACAAAATCCAGCTTCACGAAGATCGCCGGTGTGAGGGTCTGCGCCCCACTGAGCTGCGCATATTCACGGACGGATCAAAAACAGACAGTGGCACAGGTGCTGGAGTCTTCTCGCAGGACTTCAACATACATATAGCCACACCATTAGGAGTCCACAACACAGTGTTCCAGGCGGAATGCATTGGGATCACTCTTGCCGCCTCAGCC
Organism: Aporophyla nigra; assembly: GCA_947507805.1. Taxonomy (NCBI): domain Eukaryota; kingdom Metazoa; phylum Arthropoda; class Insecta; order Lepidoptera; family Noctuidae; genus Aporophyla; species Aporophyla nigra. The sequence goes on along the minus strand of OX382313.1, from coordinate 9,856,721 downwards.
ATCATGGCCAGGGCGGTTAAAGACCACTCGATCCGCATACTCTCAGACAGTATGGCTGTTCTGCAAGCGCTGGACAGTCACTCGATTGACTCTGGGCTAATATACGAGTGCCACCAGCGCCTCAACCAGGTGGGTAGCCTCAATAATATAACCATTCAGTGGATAAAAGGACACAGCGGTTCGCTAGGTAATGATGCCGCCGATGAACTAGCCAGAAGGGGGTCGAGCATGACACCGGTGGGACCAGAACCAATCGCGCCACTCCCCTTTGGGTTCCTACGCTCTCTGGTAAGGAAACGTACCAGGGATCAACACTTTAAGCTATGGGTCGACCAAAGTGAGTGCAGGCAGGCCAAGGAAGCATTACCTGCCATCGATGCCCGCCTCACAAAACAGGTCCTCCGGCTAGACAAACGACAGCTGCGTATGGTTACAGCAGCAATAACTGGCCATGGGTCGTTTAATAAACATCTATTTGTCATAGGAGCTACAGACAGTCCGCTGTGCAGAGCCTGCATTGAGGACGACGAGACAGCAGCGCACGTGCTTCTAAACTGCCCGGCGATCGCCACATACAGGGCCAAGTACTTCGGTAACCCAGGTACCCTACGTGAGATAGTCAGCAACATCAAGACGTTGCTGGCCTTTCTCGAGGAGCTGGGGTGGATCGAATAACCGATTTCCCACCCGTACGCAAAATACGCGCTCAGACGTGGAGTTGCGGACACCAGCCCGTTCTACCTATTACCTATTACCTATTACTTGTAGTTCGCGACGAATATGAGACGGCTACATTATCGCTTTACTCTTTATGTATTCCCTGAAAGGGTAGGCAAAGCAGTACCAATAAAACATACACATTTGGCCAATCATGTTTCAGTCCTATGTTATAGATAGCGAGCCTATTGCCATCAACTAGAACTTACTAGAAGAACTGATTCCGTATTTCAGATAAACTTAAAATTGGAATGGCAAGACATACACGTATGTAAGTACCTACGCCCTATTAAAACTAAGATCGTAGAAACTAAGATCGTAATTCGAGTAGTTAAATCAAAAGCATTAGGTACTTATTTTTAACTACCTTCTGCCCGCAACTTCTTTCACGTAGAAATCGTTCTTACGGTGTCTTCACCACAATTTACTAAAATAACAGCCACATTTATCTTCTATATGTATAAAAGGAGAAACTGACTGACTGACTGTTGATATATCAACACACAGCCCAAACCGCTGGTCCTACAGACATGAAATTTGGAGGGTGTGTTCTTTGTGAGGAGTAGGTATCCACTAAGAAAGGGTTTTTTGAAATTCCACCCCTAAGAGGGTAAAATGGGGGGTTGAATTTTCTGTGAAACTTTTTATTCTGTGGGTCGATTGACACAAAAATTGGTACACATACTCTTCAATTATAGTTATGAGATACGTGTATCACAGTTTTTCCAAAATCATCCCCTTACAGAGTCAAATAGGGCTTCGAAGATGTGGATAATAAACTAATTCTCCCTACAGAGTTAGGCACAATTCTGACCATTATAGAAGAGCTAATAGTTAAAATCTACCCAGATATTAGTAATATTCACGGCTAGCTCCTGCCCGCGACTTTGTCCGCATACAATTTCTTGCTCCCCGACCCTCCCCGTCGCATCGAATCGCCTGCCTGGGCGAGGTCTTCGTATTTGTGACTTTTTCTTTTTGCTCGGCTCCGTAGGGTCCTATCGTGATATTATATAGTATATAGCCTTCCTCGATAAATAGGCTATTCAATCTATGTATATAAAATTCAAAGTCCTGAGTGACTGACTGATATATCAACGCACAGCCTAAACCACCGGTCCTAGAGACATGAAATTTGGAGGGTGTGTTCTTTGTGAAGAGTAGGTATCCACTAAGAAAGAGCTTTTTGAAATTCCGTCCCTAAGAGGGTGAAATGGGGGTTTGAATTTTCTATGAAACATTTTATTCTCTGGGTTGATGGACACAAAAATTGGTACACATACTTCTGAAGTATAATTATGAGACACGTGTATCACAATTTTTCCAAAATCATCCCCTAACTGAGTCAAATAGGGCTTCGAAAATCCTACGTGGAATGGTAGACGTACGCATGGCATGCGGGGCAGCCCGCGTAGCGCATTGTCGTCACAGGTGTCCAATCTCAACCAAAGTATCAAGAAGTATCACATATGTAACTGATATTAATATGAACTAAGCTTTGGCCTACGACTTCATCCGCGTAAACTTCATCCGTTTAAATTACGGTTATCGTGGACGAAGACGAAATCTCGGAATAAAAATAGGTGTATGTCCTTTCTTGGGGTTCAAACTTACCCCGTACCAAATTTTATCTTTCGTATTTTTTTTTTTCATGAAACGTATCTTACGTTACTTCTAATACTTCCAAGAATATGTGTACAAAGTTTCATGATGATCGGTTCGGTAGTTTTCGCGTGAAAGCGTAACAAACAAACTTACATTCACATTAAAATTTATAATATGTTGTAGTAGGGATATTTGCAAGATATAACAGCCGCACGGGTCGATCGTTCAAGTTAAGCTACGCTTGCCGCGGTTGGTCTGTAGATGGGTGACCATCTTTACATAATAAGACCCTTCCGTGCCTCGGAATCTCGGCTGTCTTTCGTAGATATTAGACCGTCGTTACGGGTCGTCAGAAGCCCGAAAGTCTGACAACCAGTCTTACCAAGGGGTATCGTATTACCCAGTAACTGGGTTGTGGGGGTCAGGTAGGCAGTCGCTCCATGTAAAATACTGGTACTCAGCTGCATCCGTTTAGACTGGAAGCCGACCCCAACATAGTTAGGAAAAGGCTAGGCAGATGATCATGAAGTGACATGTAAAAAAACCGGCCAAGTGCGAGTCGGACTCGCGCACCGAGGGTTCCGTACAAACCTGCAGGTATTCACAGTTTATGCATAAGGTTTATGTTAATGAAATTATTATTATTTTTTAATTTTTATATTCGAGTTAACTGAATGAAAGGTAAATTGTGGTTTACGGTTTATGACGTATAAAAAAAAACTACTTACTAGATTTCGTTCAAACCAATTTTCGGTGGAATTTTACATGGTAATGAACATCATATATTTTTTTTAGATTTATCATTCCCTTATTTTAGAAGTTACGGGGGGGGGGGGGACACACTTTTTACCACTTTGGAAGTGTTTCTCGCGCAAACTATTCAGTTTAGAAAAAAATGGTATCAGAAACCTCAATATCATTTTTAAAGACCTTTCCATAGATACCCCACACGTAGGGATTTGATGAATTTTTTTTTTTGAGTTTCAGTTCTATGTATGGGGAACCCCAAATATTATTGTTTTTTTTTCTATTTTTGTGTAAAAATCTTAATGCGGTTCACAGAATACATCTACTTACCAAGTTTCAACAGCATAGCTCTTATAGTTTCGGAAAAAAGTGGCTGTGACATACTCGGACAGACAGACAGACAGACAGACATGACGAATCTATAAGGGTTCCGTTTTTTGCCATTTGGCAACGGAACCCTAAAAACGCGTTTGTTCCTGTATTAAATAAAATTAAATAACTACACTAACTATTCTTTAATAGATACCTATGTAACTTTATAAATAAAAACTAATTGGGCACATACCTACTATAATACTTTACGCACTAACATCTAAATCTGTACGTTCAGTGAGCAATAGTGCGACTTTAGTTTATACATTAAAGTAAAACATAACGACCAAGCTACAATCATCAATGGAATTCCTTTGAGATCGTTTGAAGGAGTTGAAAATAATTATAAATCAGTGGACTCGAGTGATAAACAACGATGACGTCATACATTACCCGCTTTAGTTTCTTAACACATTGAAGCTTCTCGGGCTCCCAACGCACATTTAAAAATTTTGAGTTTGCGCCCAGCACGCGTAGCATGACCACCATAGAAACGAGTTTTGTCGACGGAAGAATAGGCAAAATGGCACGGCGATGTTAGAACTAAAGAGAGGAGATATTTCTATTCTTCAGGCGACAAAATTCTACGATGTCGACCATGGCGACCAATTTTTCTCTACTTTTGAGTTGGAGATTCGATTGGGGGTACATTTTTTTTACAGGATCATATTAATTATAATCATCAATACAATACTCAAAGATCGTTTATTCACACTGTATGACTATTCAATGAAAAAGTCCTTAGCGGATCCACCTTAATTACATTAGTTACCACTCTCTTGCCATGGAAAGAATAACTGTCTTTGTCTTCATAGAAACCCGAGTTTACGGGTCGCTCCGTGCTCGGGCCGAAGAGTTGTCGAATTGAATAGAAAGAACTTTGTCTATTCTTGGTAGAATAGAAATAGAATTGTTCATGCTACGCCTGCTGTTATGTTGCTGCGTAATTTAAACCCGCTAAAATTATGCAATGACACCAAGTTGTGAGTGAAAATATTGCAACGAAATGTTATCGAGGCAACTATACTGACACGTTGTTCCTGAGAGGAGTCTGTGTTTATTCCGAGGATTCCTCTAACGCCATCGAACTACACCTTGAGTTCAAAAGAGTGCAGTTTCCCCTCAAAGTCTGCTTTGACAAGACCATAAATAAATCTCAAGGCAAAACACTTAATTTAACAGGGGTAGACTTAAAGGAGAACAGTCACTGAAAACAGCGGGATATGATCTTAGAGGGGACTTCTTCTCGCTCGCCCACTTTTACGTGGCCCGCTCGGGAGTGAGCTCATCTAGCAGCCTGGTTGTATGAGCACCTGAGGGCAGAACCTATAAGTAGTATTTAAGGAAATACTTTAAATATAGACTAAAAAATTAATAATCTTAAACCCCTGTGAACAGCAAGTTAAGTAAAATCTTCATTTGAAAAATTTAGGTAACATTTTTTTTCGAAATTCCCAGGGAATAAAGAGAATTTATATTTGCGCTTTAAAGTTGCCTTCAAATTTGTCATGCAAGTAGGTAATTTGCCGTTCTGTTATATATTCCGTCACTATTGTTAGGTTTTAGGATTAATTATCCTACAACAATAATTTATCAATCCAAGTGCTGCTCCTTGGATAACACAAAGCAAATCGTGCAATAACACATTGTTTATCTGGATTAACACATAGGGTACTTTTAATCCCAGTAGTACAGTCCTGTGGGATATTTTTCGACATCCACGCGGGCGAAGCCGCGGGCAGAAGCTAGTATTGTATAAAAACTCTCCTGTTTATGTTACGTTTGTACTTCTCATTCTCTCAGTCTCATCTGTACTCACTAGTATATATGTGTATACATACATATAATAGAAAAAGACAGAGAAAAAGTGTGCATTTAAAACGTGTTTTATTATTCATCTAGTATAAAGGACACTCTCATAAGGGTGTCGCCATTTTTTAATTTTATTTTGACCGAACTATTGGCTTTAGCACCCTGGAACACCATGAAAACGACACACTTGCCAAAGAAAATTGTAAATTTTACGCAGCCACCATCTTGAATTTTCATTTTAAACTCAATACTGCCTTTCGCACTGTCAAAAACCACGAAAACGACACCCATGAAATGGCCTATTTTCTTACTGACTACATTTTTTTTTTGCACACACACATTAGCTTTACACTACTTTTATACCGGATGACATTTTTTACCGTCTCGACCTTCATATGGTGTGTTGGGTAACTAGAATAGAAGGCAGGAAGGCCTTCAGATTCATCGTAGGTGACTAAAGGAGCGCGGTACACGGGCGGAAAGGGATGCATGTGCGGCTCGTGCGCCTGCGAAAGATCAATGAGGCCGCCTATCTGCCGGCTTCAAAGGGTAGGACCGTGCTACGAAATCATTGATACATGACGCGCATTGAGTAGGGTGCGTGTGATTTGAGTTTCGATAAGTTTTTAATTTTTTTTTTTGTTTTTATTTTTTTCAAATTTCTGTTTTTGTTGTTCTAGTATGAAAATGTTAGTTTAAATGCGTAGTGTTTATTGCTAGATCAATTTCATTACATGTTATTCAAAAATAAAAATACCAAAAATTTCTATGCCAAAGTCTTCTACTCCGTTCACCTATTACCCCCATTTTTTTTCAAGACGTTAAAAAATGTCACCCGGTATAATTTTCGTTATGTATTACCTTTAGTCATAAAATTGTAGTAGAAGTATCAAGTCAATACTGTGTACAATACAGTTATAATATCCAATGGGGACTGGCACTGTACTCCCTTATACAGGTTATTCTATAACCTAGCTGGGAATGCAGCACCTCACCACCATTTCAGTTGTAGTTTTAGTACACTCAACTTGTCAACCCTTAAACTGTGTGCTGCCAGGGTCGCGAGATTGTTCGAAAGAGATACCGTGACTCTGGCACATGGGCAACTGAAGGAACACGGGTGGGTTTTAGTCAGTAAAAGTCTGACATGCCCTCCCGTTCCGCCCAGAGCGGGAGAAGTCATTCGATGATTTCCCATCCAAAAAAAAAAAACCCTTAAACTGTACTACAATGCTCTTATGATGAATAAACAATTATATATTTTTTTATTTTAAATCTGTAACTATATGTAATATTTTGGCTCGTTCTTTTTACAATTTGCCGTTAACTAGGTTATGAAGAATACGAATAAATGGAAATACTACTCATCCCCCATAGCAAATAGCGTGATAAGGTATAGCCTATAGCGGACATTCTGATAATATCTATGGAAAAAATGCGAAATCTAATTAAAAAAAATGATTAATAAAATTCTATAGGCAGACAATATAAAATACACGTAGATATAAGTAGGTAGGGGCAACATTTAGTTTTAAAAACAAAGTAGTAGTATAGTTTGAGTAGGTACATTACTCGTATATCAAGAACACATAAAATTACTTTATGTCGTTACAATCATCCTTTCTAAATCAATTACGAGGGCCTTCGGGGAAAAAAGACCAAAAGGAGTCCAAATCAAAATCTTCCGAAACTCCTAATTCGAAATAACGAGTGCTTGGAAATCACATCAGGCTTTCAATTTAACTTTTAGCCGACCCCACTCACTTTTATTGTGGTAATTTATCACAAATTGGTGAACTAAATGTTGTTTGGTTTGAGAGGATTTTTTTATGTAATTGTGAAATTAGTGTAGTTTTATTGGTACCAATGTATGTATAAGTACCTAAATGCATCTATAAACGTTAGGACATCGTTACACTAAGCTACATTTTTATAGACAGGTTCCCCATGTTACGCTGTATGTTTTTTTTGCGTAAATAGGTTTAGGTTTAAAGATATTTATTCTCAAATAGACACAAAGTCACTTACATGAGAACAATGCTTACAGTAAATTATTAATGTAAAACGTTCGTCACAGACGTGTTTGTAGTAGTTTTACACACATCCAATACATTCGGCTTTTGGGAAAGGTGGTATTTTTCATTAAATATGCAGCTAATTGTGTTTTGAATGCATGGAATGAGTGTAATTTTTTTATATGTGAGGATATTTTGTTATATAACTGTGCTCCTTCAAAACTTAACATTTTTTTGCCAAACTTCGTTCTCGTCTTCGGTAAAATCAGAAAACTAGCCCTGCGACTGCTACGTCGTGTAGATTATTATTTACTATTATTAATAAATTCTTTAAACCTAATAATTTGGTTAACTAACCAATTAAAGCAGCAATGGTATTATTATCATATTACACAGCAGATTCGAAGAACGTTCCATATCGTGCCGGACGTAAAGTATAGCACCACCCCATTTCTTCCCGCGGGTGTCGTAAGAGGCGACTAAGGGATTAGTCCCTAATATATAAATTAATTCTAGTTATTCATTTCTTCCCGTGGGTGCAGTAAGAGGCGACTAAGGGACTTACTAGAGAATTGGCAGCAGCGATATTCTAAGCATTATACCATCATACTGCGATCGCCAACCCGCCTGCCAAGCGTGGCGATTATGGCAAATCTCCCCAAATTGGAGACTATGTCCAGCAGTGGACGTTTTTCGGCTGAAATGCTGATGATCACAAAAAAGATTTACTAAAACTATCATTAACATAATATTTTTGGAGTATAATTCTTATAATTTCCGACACAACATCCAAATACTCTTTAGGTTTCTAGGTACTTTCATCAAATAATTTCATTTTTATAACTATCTATAATTTAAATAAGCAACCAACGTACTACAAGAAATAAAGCTAAAAATATCCTGTTGCCGATACCGTACCGACAATGGTAACTTTCCCTGGCTAATCACAAGAAAATAATATAAAGCCTCGCAAACATGGTGATCAAGAGTTCAGCAAGTAGCTAAGTAAGTTTAGCAACTGGCTAAGTACCCAGGTACAGCTGCGTATAAGAGATAGACTACGAACTATCTGTTACCAAAGGATTCTCGGTTATTTAGGTCACATTGCCCGTCGGGAACCGGATAACCTTGAAAAGTTGGTAGTGATGGGTAAGGTAGATGGGAAAAGACCTCGCGGCCGGTCACCTAACCGCTGGTCCGACCAAGTAACCGCCTTCACTGGGCTCTCTGTTACAACAGCCATGAGAGAAGCCGAGAACCGAACGAAGTAGAAGACCATCATTCAGAAAGCCACGAAAGCCTTTCAGGGACACGATCTTCAGCAATGAAGAACGCGACTTAGAAGAAGAAGCATCCAGGTACCATCGCGGACAATAACAGTGGATCACTTTTCACCCGTATGCCAAATTGTCCACCGCCAGTGTCCGAGATGGTACCTAAACATTATTTACGTACCATCAAACGTTACTGGCAATAGTGCTTAGGTACAGCAACACTGACTTCCTATCCACATAGACAGCCTGCGCTAAGAAATATATTGGGCTGTTGATTTAGACTCGAAAATTGTTGTCTCTAAACAGCCGTTTATGCTCTCCCAGTGGCTACAAGAAAGATATTGCTTGCAACACAAAAACAAGTATATACCTATGGCTGAACAAGTCAACTAACATAATTATCATAGATTGTCATATTATTACTAAGCGTTAATATTCTTTAAAAATGACTTCTGTTCCGACTTTAATTAATTATTTAGATGAAAAAACTGTTGAACAATCAACAACAAGAAACAATTAAGATTACCTAAAAAACTGAAGTGACTGTTGGGACACGTGCAAAGCATGACGCAATAATATGCGTGGTTGCATTACATAGGCCACGACGAGGCGACGCTGCCCGCTCTCACCAGTCATTTCCCTACCGTGTAAGAAACACCTTGTATACCGAGTTCTATATTCCGCGCAAATAAATCCGGTTCACATAACTCGCGTTTCATATTATTACCACCTATAAGGAGTCAGCGAATACAAGTAGGGAAAGACTCAACATTGGTGACCCCGACGTGATCTGTGCGCAAAATTAAATAGAACTTACTAGAACTTTTGCAAAAACCAGTGTACCAATTACGGCAAGATGAACAAGCCTACAGTTACCGGAGCGAGTCTAAGCGACGCCACAGCCACTGTCACGGACTTAGCGGCCATATCCGTTACTGCAAAAATACCAGAGTTCTGGAAAGACATGCCGAAACTATGGTTCGCTCAATTCGATTCAGTTATGGAGCCACAAAAACAAGGAGACAGTGCGAAATACAACTTGGTGGTAGCGAAGCTTGACAGAGAAGCTTTACAACAAGTTTACGATTTAATTATCACGCCACCCGAAGCTAGAAGGTACGAAACCATCAGGGATCGATTAATAGCCGTTTATGAAGAGAGTGCCGAACGACAATTCAACAAGCTCGTCTCTGAAATGGACTTAGGAACGCAACGCCCGTCACAACTATTAAGAAGGATGTCAGAACTCGCAACAAACACACAGGTATCCACAGAAGCATTAAGACGCCTATGGATATCTAGACTCCCAGGCTCAGTGAAAGCAGTTTTATCGGTGGCACAGAGTACAAATTTGGACGAGTTATCAGCGCTAGCCGACAAAATCATGGAGAATTTGCGCCCCAATGAAGTCGCCGCGGTATCGACGCAGCTGGCACCATCGACGTCTGTACCATCAGTGACGCCCAATCTAACCGACCAACTAGCACAAATGACCAAGGAACTACAGACATTACGTGTGGAAATCAACGAAATAAGAGGAAGTCGCAGGAATTTCGGAAAGAGTAACCCGTGGAACAGAAGTAGATCACGATCCCGTTCATTATCCAGAGGACGACCGAGGACTGAAGGAAGCCCAAACTGGCTTTGCAAATATCACTTCCGGTTCAGAAGTCGCGCGAGAACATGTGAGAAGCCCTGCAGCTGGATAGAACCAAGACATCAGAAGACCCAAGGCAGCAATGGTGAGAAGACGGAAAACTAGATGCAGTGCAGTCTAATTCGGTGGCAGACTGCATGGAGCTGGAAGGTAGCCACCGCTTGTGTATAAGGGACAGGACGACCGGAATCCGTTTCCTGGTTGATACAGGAGCCAACGTCTCCGTTTTACCGGTGAGTCAATTTAAATGTGAACAATTAGTTAGTGAATACAAGCTCTTTGCCGCAAATAATACCGAAATCAAAACATACGGTATTAAAACACTAGAATTAAATTTAGGATTACGAAGAGCCTTGAAATGGACATTTATAATTTGTGATGTTAAGCAAGCTATCATAGGTGCTGATTTTTTAGAACATTATAAGTTAATCGTAGACATATACAATAAAAGAATCACAGACAGTATAACTAATTTATGTACGATAGGGAGCGTTATAAAACATGTTCAGCCTTCGATTAAAAGCATACAAAACGACAACCCATATCGAGAAATATTAGAGGAATTTGCGAGTATCACTAAACCTATCGTGTATAAAGAACCATCTCATTCCGTTTATCACCACATCATAACTTCCGGTCCACCGGTATTTGCGCGTCCAAGGCCATTACCTCCGGATCGGTATATGAAAGTGAAAGAAGAGTTTCAGAAAATGCAGGAATTAGGCATTTGTCGACCGAGTGAAGGAGAATGGGCTAGTCCATTACACGTAGTTTTAAAGAAAGACGGTCAGTTACGCCCCTGCGGGGATTATAGAAGGCTTAACGCTATCACTAAACCAGATCGATATCCAATCCCACGACTTCAGGATTTTACGTACATGTTGCCTGATAAGAAATGTTATACTAGGTTGGATTTAAATAGGGCCTATCATAATTTGTCAGTTGCCGCAGAAGATATAGAGAAAACTAGCATTTGTACACCTTTCGGCCTATACGAATTTCCCAGGATGAGTTTCGGTTTACGGAATGCTGCTCAAACTTTCCAAAGGTTTATGGATCAACAAGTATTAAAGGGTATAGAACGCATATCAGATGAAAGTGGCGAGTCAGCACTATTCTGTTATATAGACGATATATTGGTAGCATCTGACACAGAGAAACAAAACAAAGAGCACGTTAGAATTCTATTCAATAGACTTAAGGAATTAGGTATTACGATTAATGTTAACAAATGCGTTTTTGGTCAGTCTAAAGTAGAATTTTTAGGGTATTTAGTGTCGGAGGACGGCATCAGTCCATTGCCGGAAAAGGTAAAAGCGATTACAGATTATACGCGACCGGAAACAGTAGAACAGTTACGTAGATTTCTAGGAATAATTAATTTTTATAGGTCGCATCTACCCCATGCCGCGTCACATCAGGCAGTACTTAGCAATTTTTTACATAACACTAAAAAGAAGGACAAAACCAAAATTAATTGGGACGAAAAAAGTATAGAGGCATTCGAGCAATGTAAGGTTAGCCTTAAAAGCGCCGTTACATTGTCTCACCCTAGTGTAAATGTACCTTTAGCTTTAATGACGGATGCGTCGGATACATGCGTCGGTGCTGTACTCCAGCAAAAGATTAGGGGTAAATGGTTACCATTAGGATATTTTTCAAAGAAACTATCAGTCACACAGCAGAAATATAGCACTTATGATAAAGAGCTAACTGCTATTTACATGGCAATGTTACATTTTAGAAATATGATAGAAGGAAGGCCAGTGACAATCTTTACGGATCATAAACCATTAACATACGCCTTTACCAAAATAAATAGCGATAAAGAAATTCCAAGGAGAGCCAGACAACTTATGTATATAAGCGAATTTACTAGCGATATACAACATATTAACGGCTCAGAAAACACAGTAGCGGATGCGTTATCGCGTGTTGAGTCTATATTGTGTCCAACGACCATAGATTACGGCGAATTAGCCCGAGCACAGGACGCAGAGCGTCAAGTTACAGTCTCAGCAAGCGATAAACACGAATTCAAATACATAGTTGTACCTAACTGTGATAAGCAAATATATTGCGAGGTCTCAACTAATACAGCCAGACCGTACTTACCTAAGGAATTCAGAAAGTTAGCCTTTGATAGTATTCATAACCTTAGTCACCCAGGTATTCGTACAACTAGGAAATTAGTAACTAAAAGATTTTTTTGGCCAGGAATGAATAAAGAGATAAACACATGGGCAAAAGCATGCATACCATGTCAAAAATCAAAGATAAGTAGACACACACTTTCCGGTTTAGCTAAATTCCCACAATGCACTAGATTTGAACACATACATACTGACATAGTCGGTCCGTTACCGACGTCACGCCAGGGATATCGTTATTGCATAACAATTATGGACCGTTTCACGCGCTGGCCTGAAGCTATACCAGTTTCAGACATATCAGCTGATACGGTTTCCAGAGTGATTTATAAAGAGTGGATATGTAGATTTGGGTGCCCTAGTAGAATAACCACCGATCAGGGAAGACAATTCGAAAGCGACCTTTTCAGCGCACTTATGAAAATGTTAGGCGTGCATAAAATACATACTACAGCGTATCACCCGCAGAGTAATGGTCTTATAGAAAGATGGCATCGCTCGATGAAAAGTGCGTTAGCTGCAAGATTAGCTGATAGGATTGATTGGGCAGAGGAGTTACCAACTGTCATGTTAGGGTTAAGAGCTGCATTGAGAACTGACACTGGGTTTAGTGCCGCAGAATTGATTTATGGACAGCCTTTGAAATTACCATCAGACTTTTTCCAACAAAATCAGCAACACGAGAATCACCACGATTACATAGAACAGTTACGTAAAACAATTAGTGAAATGAAACCTCAGATGAGGTCAGTAAGTGATCGAAGAAAAATATTTATAAGCAAAGATTTAAAGGTCTGTACACATGTATTCATACGGAACGAAATGGTAAAAAAGTCCTTAACTCCAACATACGAAGGTCCTTACCTCGTGCTGAATAGAACAGATAAGGTGTATACAATTCAGTTACCCAATAGAACCGTAAATATATCCATTGATAGGTTAAAGCCTGCGTTTATTTTGAGTGAATACGACAGCCAACAGACAGATAACAATAACCATAACAATTCCGATATGAATGATAATATAAAGTCAGCCACAGCACCTATGATAGAAACTAGCAATAAGAACTCTGAATGTAAAATAACAACTAGAAGTGGACGCATAGTTAAACCACGAGTAAGATTTAACTTGTAATTATCTATTTATGTATGTTTATTTGTGGCGTTACCATAGGGGATACTGAGGGCCCCAAGGGGTGTTAATTTTATATAGCAGAGTAGGCCACTATGGTAACTACCCTTAATATATTGAATCCTCGTTGCCAATTGCAACCTTAAAGACGGTGCTACTAGAATAGCTACCGCAATTAGCATTAGGATGAGTTAAATAAGATAAACAATATAATTTAAGATGTAATCATTTATTAATGAACAAGACAAGATACATAAGTTTAACGTAATATAAATATACATAGGTGAAACCTGTACATTTACTTGTATTTGAAAATTACAGATGTAACAAATGTTTGAACTCAATATTGATTGTGAAATTGCTAGCTAATTACATAAATAACCATTCAATTTTGTATAACATAACCAATGAACACATAGGTTTTGTAATAATCAACTTGTTTATATGTAACTTGAACTGACTGCATGCACTGCGTCATTCAATGTAGCATGGTGACGATTTTTACCAACGCAGCGCATTCCTGTGTGCCTTCTGCACTATTATAAGTAACGTTAGGTTGTGAATTATGTTATAACATTTTTAAACAAGGGAAATGATCTTATTTTTATTTATTTTTTTTTGTAAGAGGGGGATGACTGTTGGGACACGTGCAAAGCATGACGCAATAATATGCGTGGTTGCATTACATAGGCCACGACGAGGCGACGCTGCCCGCTCTCACCAGTCATTTCCCTACCGTGTAAGAAACACCTTGTATACCGAGTTCTATATTCCGCGCAAATAAATCCGGTTCACATAACTCGCGTTTCATATTATTACCACCTATAAGGAGTCAGCGAATACAAGTAGGGAAAGACTCAACAGTGACAATAGACTTCTGTTGCTAGCAGCACCTAGCTTGCAACAAAAACATGTTGCTTCGCAACTTTTCTTGCCGTGAATACAAGGCTTTATGTCGAGCTGCGTTATAGGTAGGTACTGAATAATTCATCCCCAAAATATTTATTAACAGCTAACCATTACGGTTATAAGATCGGCCACAAACTTTCCACTGAACATTGTTTGGCAACCTCTTATGTACTGGTGGCTGAGGAAATCAGTATACTGGTTTCGTTCAGAAATTTTTATATAGCATGCATAATCTGCAAATAAATTAACTTGGATGGGAAATAACTTTAATCTGCAGTTCAGTTATGTAGGTAACTGACGTATTATATAACTGACGATTTAAAAATCGAGAAAAAACGTCTTTCTTTTACATCTTAGATCAAATCTAAAGTATCTTCGATCTGCCAGGGTCGCGAGATTGTTCAAACGAGATACCGTAGCCCTGGCATATGGGTAACTGAAGGAACACGGGTGGGTATTATTCAGTAAAAGTCTGACACGCCCTCCGGCTCCACCCAGAGCGGGAGAAGTCACTAGATGATTTCCCTTCCAAAAAAAAAGGATCTTCGATCAGCGCTCGTAATATTTTGTGAAGCAAATCTATACAAATAAATAAAATTGGAGTGTCTGTTTTTAATATTAAGATAACCACTTTTTAGTAAGTGTATATGGATGTATACACGATACATATACCAAAACAACATTTTTTACCATTTTTGTCTGTCTGTCTGTCTGTTTGTTCCGGGTAATCTCTGAAATGGCTGGACCGATTTTGACGGAACTTTCACTGGCAGATAGCTGATGTAACAAGGAGTAACTTAGGCTAGTTTTATTTGAGAAAAAATAAATAATAGTTAAAAAAAAATAAAAACACGCTGAATTTTAAGACGTATGTCAGCGTAGTTTTCAAAGACAGTTTTTATGAAAAACTTTTTGTTAAATACCACGCGGATGAAGTCGCGGGTAACAGCTATTACCTATAATATAACCTGTCTTAACACATCTTACCGCGGTAGTACGTCCTCCTGCGTTAATTTCCGACATCCACGCGGGCGAAGCCGCGGCAAAAGCTAGTAAGAAATAAAAATAATCAAAACTTTCGTATAACAGTTTCGAGGCACACGACAAATCGCATCGACACAAACGCGAACGCTCGCCCGTACCACGGGCCCGTTCGCCGCTACTTTCGTGTTACACAACAATAGACACGGCGGGAACAATGCTTCATTGTGCGTCTATCTCTGAGGACCAGGGCAGGCGTCGATTCTCAAGCTATAGTAACACAACATCACACCTATATTTCCTGAAGAGTTAAGCAGGGCAGGCAGGGCAGATTATTGTACCTACACAAGACCCTTATTTCGCCAGGTCCCATGTTATAGGGGGCGAGGCTATTGCATATATCATATATCGAGCAGAAATCCAGACTCCGGGCTGCTACTGGGATATTTCTGAAGGAAAAATTCAATAGCACTTTGCCTGATCTAGGAATCAAACCCATGATTTATATTCAGCAGCCACTCCAGTACAGAAACAATTTGCATCCTTAATTTTACAAAAATACGTTCTAATAGCTAAACCAATACGTAAGTATTCATAGTTATAAATTATATTTTCATAGTGATATTGTAAATTATCGACTTATACATTTTAAATAATGAACGACCAACAGCACAGTAGCACATCACGAAGACTCTCGTATTGTATGTAAATGCTTGTAAGTTACTTACAAGCATTTACATACAATACGAGAGTCTTCTTGATGTGCTAAGACGCTATCATGCTAATAGCACAAAATAAACTTAATTGTAAAATCAAAAAGTTGCTATTACTGACTACCACTTACTCAACTTACTTAAACAAGTACTTATTAATATTTCCGAACTTCTTATTTCTCAATTCCTTATTTGTATTTCGTTATTTTTTTTTCCTGAATTTATATATGTAACAGAGTATTTTGTTCCAATAACGATTTGGATGCCAGCTTTTTAACAAACATTATTAATTTATCTGGATGTCAAAGGGAGTCCTTGCAAGGATCTCTTCGCCATCTTACAACAGATAATCTCGTCAAAATCCGCTTTGTTAGCCCTCGCGATAATTAAATCGAAATCCCTTATTAGTCCAATTAATTCTTTGATACAAACAAGGGTCACCAACGTACACTGTTTATTTATGTTCACAGAGAATCAATTAATTGTAGATTTGTGCGTAATAAGTATTAAATTGACATATACGGGACGTAAAAAATTGCCCCCTCACGTACCTAACTACTAGCTACAGTGGAAACAGTTTTTAGAGAAATTAATTGTGTCACATTATTGAAGGCATATAATAGATACATAATAGATCTCGTTAAAACTTTAGCCGTGGTACCTTCAACTAATGGTCACCGTCATGTCGGATTTGTTTTAAGTAAGTATATTAAGATTATGCTGTATTATGGAAGAGCAGAGTCTCCTAACACAGGCATTGTTTGCTTAAATGGAGGTTCCAAGCACGAAACCCTTTTTTGTAAACTGAAGCACAAATAAAAACATTTCATTATTATTATCTATTATAGTCTCATGTCTTCTCAGTTCATTATCCTCTTCATTTATCTTAATCCTCGGGTACGCTACCATAGCTGATTATACTTACTATACCTACTCTAATATAAATCATAACAATTGTAAAACGATAAAATCGCTTCTCATTTCCGTAGCTTCCTAACCTTTTCCTTCAAGCAGGAAGTGAAGGAAAGTCATTAACTTATTTTCAGATTTAGTCATAATCATTTGCATTTTTCTCTTTTCGTTTTATATTACGGAACAAAAGGTTTTATACAGGCAAAAACCAGCCCAAACTATAAATCTATAGTCACAACATTGATATAAACTTTACATTTGATATAAATATTACAAAGGATCGAAACGATCCTTTGTAATAGTAAAGTTGAAAGAGCTGAAATTGAAAAATACCCTAGTCTCGTAAAATGCAATAGTCTCGTGCAAAGTGCATATTGTAGTTTCGTGGGCAGCCGTAGCTCAAATATGGATATGTAATCTTTTTGCTGTTATATTTTTTAAGCTGGAAAACGTCCACCGCTGCATATAGGCCAGCCACAACGTCATTACACCGACCGGTCTTATGTTTCTCTCATCCAGCGGAATCCCAGGACCTTCACGAGGTTATCGATGCTCTCTGTGATCCTTCATAAAATATCTTTCGTACAAAATGAATGAAATATATTGAGAGCAGTGGTATCGGCCCCGACTTACAAGTTGTGGGTTCCAACCCGGGCGGGCACTTTACTTTGTGTAAATAATTTCATCACCACTGCTCTCAAAACGGTGAAAGAAAACATCGTAAGGAAGCCGGCATGTCCTAGCACCAACAGTTCGAAGACATGTGACATCTACCAACCCGCACTGGGTCCGCATGGTAGATTACGGACCATACTCTCTCACCGGGAGGAAGCCTGTGTCCCAGCAGTGGGAACGTATACGTATACGCTGATTATGGTATACTGTTCCTCATGGTAGCCCGTCATTAACTGATTCTTCTTTCGCCTCAAGTTGCGAGTTCAAATCCAACAAGCAGCAATGTGGCTTTCTCATAGCTTTAAGTGGGTACTTTCCGAGTTGCTTAACCTAAGAAACCACAACCCTGGACTGCGGTGTGAACTTACCGAACCGTAGTATGCAAGCGTGGTGATCAAACCCTTACTTCTCTGTACTCCTGTTGCCAAATAGATGTTAGGTACTCTTTCTTTTCTTTAATTTTCTTTCAGTAGCCCGACACCTGGGATTGGCAAAATTACGTTTTAAAGAAGTTCGCGGTCTATTGATGTTAATAATATGTCACGATGGGCGGGCCGCGGGTTGCGTAAAGCTAAATATAGTGGCCGTGGGCCGCCGCGGCTTAGCCAGTTGACTGGGCAACCGGGTCGGGGTACTGTGCCCGTGCGATGTAGTTTAATATACTTACCTACCTACGGCGCGCCGGTTAGTATAGGTTGTGAATCGGAGAGAAACGCCTTTAAAGAGCTCATCGATTCCTGTCCCTAGAATCTACTTAGTAAATATCTTAAATTCTCTCACTGACAGACACAGTAGTACGAGAACTCATGACCAAAACCGTGTCGCATAGTTTTACGGCAAAAACCGTATAAGATCGTTAGTTTAGATGGTTCTGAAACCGAATCAAAGGCTGTACCGTTCAGGACGTCACCGGTCAGCTGTAGTACGTCGCAGTTTTATGGGGCACTTTTCCTAGTACAAAAAATTAAAGATGTACATCGGTTTCGTCATTTTATTACGGAAAAGGTTGGTTTCAGACATTTTGTGCGTCATAGGTGACCTAATTCATTCCCATTACCATTTCCCATTTTTTCCCGCGGGTGTCGTAAAAGGCGATTAAGGGACTTACAAGAGAATGGGCAGCAGCGGTCTCTATGCATTTTACCACTATACTGCGATCGCCAACCAGCCTGCCAGGCGTGGCAATTATGGCAAACACCTTCAAATTGGGGGAGGCCTATGTCCAATAGTGGACGTCTTTCGGCTGAAATGATAATGATGAGGTGGCTTATGCGCATTAAAAAAAAAGAGTTCTTTCATACATAGGTACATAATGTATGTCAGACGAATAGCGAAGAATTTTTGAAATTAGGATTTTTGGGCAGCTGAGTTTTGGGCCAAGAGAACAACTTTTTATAATTCAACAGGGAATGCAAGTTTGTATCGAAGTTCGTCATTTTTGCCGATGGGAATTCCATCGGGCAGTCGGCTTATGTGTATAGAAATTGTTATTGTGAACCTACAAACATTATAATTATACAGTAAACTTGCGCAGTATAACACAATGTAAAGATATAGTTTACATTGTACTATATTGCGCTACTATTGTGAACATAAATAGTATAAATACGAGGCTTTATGTTTCCCATTTGTTACGTGTAGACAGTGCAGAATATAAAAATATTCAATGGAGTCATGAGGCCCATTCCTCAAAAAACTAAAAATGTAAACCCCGACTTACGAGTTGTAGGCCGTGGGTTCGAACCCAGGCAGGCACTTTGTGTAAATAATTTCATTACCACTGCTCTCAAAATGGTGACGGAAAACATCGTGAGGAAACTGGCATGTCCTAGAACCAAAAATTCAAAGACATGTGACATCTACCAAACCGCACTGGGCCCGCGTGGTAGATTACGGCCCACTTCCCTCTCACCGAGAGGAGGCCTGTGTCCCAGAAGTGGGAACGGTATAAGATGATTAGAGGCCCTGTGTCAGACCGCATCCGACCGCGCGAGTGCGTATTTCCATTCTGTACAAGGCTAGAACGCAAGGGTGTGAAACTAGTCGCGTATAGATTGGAAATCACTTTTTAATCAAGGTCTTCCAATCTTTACAAGAGTAATACGCAAATACTCGTGCATACTTTGTAGTAGCCAAAGTAACTAAATTGTTCCATAATATACAGTGCTAGTCCACATGCAAACTAATCCTGTATAGACGAGCGGCCGGCGAGTGCCAGAAACGACATGGGTTGGGGAGGTTAGGTTAGGTTAAAAGTGTGACCTCCTACGCACGAGCCGAGCGAGCGAACCGAGCGGTGCCGCGGTAGCGGCCGGCGAGTGCCAGAAACGACATGGTTTGGGGAGGTTAGGCTAGGTAAGGTGACCTATGGAAACGCCTTGATTCTGTTGACGAGCCCTGTCAGCGAAGTGTCCTGTCGAGCGTTGCTACTTCCCTTTTATTTTATTCGTCAACCCCACACCTCTTCCGGCCTTTAAATCGATATCGATACGCGAAAATTCGAAAGTTAGGATAGAATATTTAAAAAAAAACTAAAAAAGGGGGGTTTCGAAACTTTTCCTTCAAAGGAGGGGCTACACCTCCCCTTCCCTCCCTACCACCCCTTAAATCAAAGCCCGGCAATCAGAAGTCCTACCAAATTCCTATGGTGGCATTATGGCCTTGCATAAATTGGAAAGATGCACGTGCGCGTCTACGTTACAAACTTTATACAAGTAGTACGCAAAATTCGTGTATACATTGTAATCACTAATTTAAAAATTGCATTACAAAGTGTATGCGACCAGATTCCTATGGTTACGTTTTGGCCATGTACAAAATGGAAATACGCCGCGCGAGTACGCGATGATGCGATCGTTTATTCAAATGATTATGACGTACAAGCGCGAATTTATTGACCACGCAAGTACGTTATATTCATAATAATAACATTTTCACTAGATAAGGCAATTCAAAGAACTTGCGATAATAATTGTATTTTAATTAGGAAAATGGTGAACATTTACATACATTCATTCCCAATTTCTCCCTAAGGAACTTAGCGGCGTTGTCTATGCATTTTACCACATTATTGCGATCGCCAACCCGCCTGCTAAGCGTGGCGATTATGGCAAACTCCCTCAAATTGGTGGAGGCCTATATCCAACGGTGGACGTCTTTCGGCTGAAATGATAATAATGATACCTCCCAATTTCTAGAATTCACCCTGAACAATCCTTGCATATGTCCATCATCATCATCTGCTTAGCCTTTTCCCATGTTGGCGTCGACTTCCAGTCTAAACGGATGCAGCTGAGTACCAGTATTTTACATGCGAGCGACTGCCTATCTGACCTCCACAACCCAGTTACTGGGTACTACGATACCCCTTGTTAAGACTGGTTGTCAGACTTTCGGGCTTCTGACGACCCGTAACGACTAAGATTTACGAAAAACAACCGGGACCAACGGCTTAACGTGCTTTCCGAGGTACGGAAGGGTCTTGGTATGTAAAGATGGTTACCCATCCACGGACCAACCGCGGCAACCGTAGCTTAACCTGAACGATCAATCCGTGCGGCTGTTGTAACTTAGCCACAAAACCCTTCTTTGCATACGCCCATAATGTTCTAAATTATAGGAAAGTAACAAACTCTAACGCCAACAATTTCATGAAAAAATAAACCAAATTCTTTATAAGTACTCCACGCATATAACATTTTAGACAGAAAAACTAAAACACATGAAAACAGACATAATATATCATTTATTTAAAAACAACCACTGGATTCAACAGGAAATTTAAAATATACTTAGTAGACACAACACAATCATTTACAATAGTTTTACATAGTTCTGAGAATTTAGATACAGAGGGCGCTTTTGACCTGACCGTTCCTTGAGCCTCCTTGCATTCTAGGCAGTTTATTTCATATCCTTTAATGTTTAGGTCCTTAGTGCCAATATTATAAGGTACATTTTCGTTTGACAGCACGCCTTTGAATCGTATCTTGTCGTCTGCGCGTAACATTCTGGTGAAGTTACTGAAGCAGTGGTCGAAGACTATAGATATTTCCGAATGGCGTTTAAGTAAACCACCGCTCGCTTCCATTCCAAGTTTAATTTCATATGTGTATCTGAAAAGGTTATATACAAGATTAGACAAAGCTGATTGCTGCACTAATTTTTTGGTCCCATGAACATTAAATTCAACGTAATAGGGGACGAGTTTATAGCCAAAAGCGTGTCATTCACACACTGTCTAACTTGGGAGACTAACCCAGGATCCCATGCTGAGGAGCCGCGCTTGCAAATACTCAAAAAATCGACGCGCGAACTGTAACTATGATTATTGCACAAGATTCTGGCGTTGGACTTTTTGCGTTGGTTATCAAAAAACAAAAGTCCAAAGAAACGATGAAATGGACTGTGTGAATTGTGATATTGATAGAAAGGGGGTGACTACTGAGAGGACGACTAATAGAGAAGTGTGGAAGAAAAAGACATGTTGCGCCGACCCCAAATAAATTTGTTTATTTGGGGTCGGCGATTTGGGATAAGTGCAGGAGAATATTATCAACAAAAAAAAAACGCAGCTTTTTCATAGAACCTACGTGATCAAAATGTATGGAATTGTTTTTTTTTTTTTTTAATAACCGACAAAGAATTTCAACGCTAACATCCCCTATGTTAGAATCATGAACTGAATTCAGGATAACAGGTTTCGCGTCGATCATCCTGCCACCCTGTATCATCATCAAAACAAAACATCTCCAAAACATTTATTTACATAATCATTTTCTCTAGGGTCGGTACAACGTCTTTTTCTTTCATACTTCTCTATTAGCCGCACCTCGTTTCTAACCATATCATCTTTCACACAACCCATTCATCGTTTCTTTGCTCTTAACCTACTCTTATAGACATTCACTTTCACACTCAAATATTGCTCGTTCCTCTGCATCACATGCCCGCATGACGACAACCAATTTCCACACAACTTCTCAGTTATCGATGCCACTTTCAGACTTCACCTTATTTTAAAGTGCCATCACTAAAACAAAAAAATCTCTACAAAAATAAAAATAAACTCACTCATTCAAATTATTTAAATGGCAGCTCTTCCCACTTTGACGCGCGACGCTCCTGACAAATTCGCAATCTTTAACGGACTGCAAGCTCTCGTGCCCTTGGCATAAGGTTGAATATTCTTCACCGTAGTAGCACCTGAAGTATTCTTGAAGGAAGCTAGGCAACCAATCCACAAAGTCCCTCCATCGATTCTTCACGTTTTTTAGTTGAACGTCTTTGACATAACCCTCCCAATTTACGTTGGCGCCATCGAGTATGGAACATTTCATTTGTGTGGCCGCCGTATTATAATTCGACCAAGATGGAGTGTTACATTGGTTGTAGTAATCGTCCCAGCTGATATGATACGTGTTATCTTCGTAGTCAGTTATGAATTCGTTTTTCAGGAGGTTCTTGATGCTAGATTTATCGTCGCCTATTAATTCGATGAGTCCGGATGGAAGGCCGTCATCTTGTAAGTTCATTACGAACTGGTTGCCTAAGTAGAGCAGTGTTATAAGGCCGACTGTGAGCTGTGGAAAACAAGAAAAATAATATTATAAAAGAAAGAAATAATAAGACTTATTTGGGAACAGTTCATGAAACACGAATTATAGACTAAAGGTGAAATATGAATGAAATTTTCTCTACTACAGTTCAATTCAGAATCTCACGTAAGTTACATGTATTGCCACTTGATCAATTATCTACTTCAGCAGTAGATTTTTGATTGACCGTCTGGATTAAAATAAAAAAATGGTTACAATGGAATTTAAATTATATCATTCGTGACGTTGAAATTATGGTTCCCAAACATGATAATTGTCTAAGTTTAGGCTTTTATATTTCGATTAGATTTAATATCTAACAAATGTAAGTATGAGTAGAATCCTAAGGGTACCGTCCTAACACTTAACTACTGTTGTATTTGATATAACTAGTACGAAAAAAACGCTAATTTTAATCAGGACAAGATAATGATAGGGCCTTATTATTATGAACCTATTCATATTATGTCAAATCAAATATTAATAAAAAAATACACAAACCTGAAACGGGGTAACAAACTTCTTCGTGGCGTCCGACTTCGCCAAAACGCAGGTCGCGCCAAAACTCAGCCCGAAGCCGACCAGAACAGACACAGTGTAGAAGACACGGGACATCGTGATGTATTGCAGGAAAGCAAATATAGGCAAAGTCACTGTTACCACGCCAACCAGTGGAAGAAAGAGGAATGAGCAAACAAGAGCCAACGTGCCTCTTATCAAGCCGTACGTGGTACACCCGTGAGAACATGTAATAAACATCTGAAGCCAACTCAACGTCACGCAGTGAGGCAACGCGTACTTGAACGCACCCTGCCAACTACTCCGCCTAGCCATACCCATCAATATAACAGGCACCAGCAAAGAAAAGAACACCCGCGCATTCAAGCAAAACTCAATGCTATTCCCCAGTATATAAGACGGGTAATTCGACACTTGCAAATCGAGAAACCGCCAGCCTTGATGTACGACTGTATCTTTTTCGTAAGGATATTTGGCTAACACATTGATTCCAAAAGATAAAAGAGCGAGCAGATCAGGATACGACTTCCCGCTGTTTCCGAATGAAATCAACGTGAGGAACATCAAAAAGAATGATAACACACAGAATTCTGAGAAGGGAACCCATTGAATCGCTATGAACGGATACAAGAAAAGATTTATAAATAAAGCGGAAAAGAATTGAACAAAAGGACCGAGATTGTTTCGAACAAACAGATTCTCAGATTCATCCGGCTGTAAATTCCCATCGCTGTATCTGAGAAACAATCCCGACCACTTCCTAAAGTCAATGAACTGTCTTTTGGCATGCAACATTTTGAACGTACAAATAACCATAGCGACGAAACTAGCATAATACATGGCTAGAGGGACTAAGTGATACAGACTATCCGCACTCACTGACAAATAGGCTATTAGGAGAAGAGATAACTCAACATTAGACAGTCGGAAAGAAAAGGTAGCGAAATGATATAGTAATTTTAAGTACAAAACTTGTAAGAAGACGATGGGATGTAGAAACGCTTGGTGTAATAAGGGAATATGGTCTAGGGCTTTAACACTAGGGTCTGTTAGGGTCAGTTCGTAGCTGACTAAGGGCAGTTCTCCTTGACAGTAGTCTACGGCGGCCGATACTAAGTTATCGACGGTAAGGTTCCGTATTTCCTCGTTGGGCCCACATCTCTCTGGATATTCTGAAAAAAAGAGAAAAAGTTTTGTTACACTTATGTAATGAAAGAATGGTTTGCCTAAAGACAAGTTTTATTTAAGAAAACATATACGGAGCGCAACTAACTTTCGTGATAACCACAGACTCTAGAGCTAAAGTAAAATTAGTTTTAAGTGTGTCCACGTGAAACTTTCTTTTTTCGTGACGTCCCATTTTGGGTGATACACGTTCCTTTTTCGTGACGTATTTTGAAAAGGATGACGTGACATAAATTCTGTACTTTTTTTGTTGATAGTTTGATAGGATGGTGACAATTGGTCATATGACTATGGTGTATACACCACAGTCATTTGTGATCATCATATGTTATTATGACATACAGGTTAGTAGTCTGGTAGCCTATGACAGACCTGAGACTTGAGACCTGAGTAGAACCAAAAGACATCTCGAAATTGCAGCGGTTAGCTTGTGTAGCAATCGCTAACTGTATGAGAACTACACGTAACGCAACACTGCTGCCTTGCCCTATAGGCAATGCTTGGACTGCAAAATCCCTCTCAACCTCATCGCGCGAGAGGAGACAACCTTAGCGGCTGCCTCGATAAATCATGAGCCCTGATGGCTCCAACGTCAGGCACATACGCATAAAAGAAGATGTGATCAACAATGCGAAAATCATTGATGGCATCACCCTGCGACAAAACCCCCAAAGTCCCATTACTTACTAAAACATTATTACAATATTGATTGATTAAATACAGAGAAAAACAGTGTAAAAATATTGTTTCATTTGAAAAATTTAAATACAGTAAAAGCTCTTTATTCGCGGGGTATATGTTCCGTAAATATGCCGCGAATACAGAAACCGTGAATATTGAATGGCAATTTATATGGGATTATAGGGGATTATACGCTCCAACGTGACAAAATAAAAAACAAATTAACTGAAGTTTTTGACCATATCTAGCACTTCTAAATAATATAGTAACTGAAGTTTTTGACCATATCTAGCACTTCTAAATAATATACAGGAAACTCCAACGTGACAAAATAAAAAACAAATTAACTGAAGTTTTTGACCACCTAGCACTTCTAAATAATATACAGGAATTTCTCCCCAACAGCATTCTTTCCCAGGAACAAAGGATTACAAAATACATAACTGCGCAATTTAACGAAACATTCTGGGGTAGCGAAGATATAGTTATCGCCGCGTCCGAATTCTACCTCGTGAACGTGCATGTGCACATAAACAATAGAAACACACAGGTATATTCACCAACAAGCGAACCAGCTCCCGCTAACATACACATCCTCTTCATGAACCAGCACTATGATAGGTAGATCCTGACCAACGACAACCAATGCAATAACAACCGGATAATCCTAACGCAACTAACGCAAGGTCTAACCAGCGTTAAAGCACAACAACATACTAAACCGTTTAGTAACAGGAACAACACACGAGAAGAGCAAGAAAACCCCACGAAACCCCAGCTTCAAACGGGGTTGCTCGTAAAAAGCCAAGTAGGTAGGTAACTCATTAACACCATGCGAACAAAAAGAATCAACACCACTTACACCCTTATCAGATGTAATCGCGGACGACACGGGATACAGAACACTGAGAAACCTCACCTCGACCGCAATTAAGTACACTTACACAGACCTGCGCATAGCAACTTGGAACGTTCGCGGCGCGTCAAAACCAGGAAAAAAAAAATCAAATTGACGTCGAACTGTCACGCAGGGGCATTAACATAGCTAACCTATAGGAAACAGGGATGAACACAGGAACATCCAGCTCCGCACACTACGACTGGTACCTCTCAGGAAGTGCGGGTAACGCACATCGGGGTCTTGCAATTTTATTAAGAAAAAATGCCCAAATTAAATTAATCAACAGCAAAAAGGACACCGACGTGAGGTCAGCTACCCTTGAGGTCGGCATGGGAAATGGCAAACCAACTCCTCTGTACATAATCAACTCACACATCAACAGCTGTTCCGGGAAAGCAACCAGATCATTCACAGGCTTATTAAACTTGATAAACCAAGGAAATGTACTCTCATAATAATCGGCGACTTCAACGCCCATATAGGTCGACAAGATACATTAACCTTCCGACGCAAAGGGTTGGTACAACAAAACCTTCACCATGAATTTTCCAACTACAACGGCGAACTATTAATGGATATAGCCAACAGGGAAAAATTTCAAATAGAAACAACAAAAGCTAGAACATAATGTAGAATAACATGGTCGAAGGGTACTCAAAAATCGCAATTAGACTACATCATCACGCCACAGGCAGCAGAAAAACTTTTTCACTTTATTAAAGGTGAATGGGTTACCGGTCGCATATCTGACCATAAAATAATCTGGGGACTACTAAAATCAAACTTAATTGTAAATAAAAACAAAAAATAAAACACTAAAGTAAGACAAAGGTACCAAGGAAACAACAAAGGAGGCCAATTATTTCAACTACAAACAATGCAACTACGCCGCTCTCAACAGAGCAGCCATCAAAACAAAATATCAAGATTGCATCACAAAAAATCTACTCAAGGGATCAGCAAATAGCCCTCGCTAACATACAAAAGGCCAAATTCCTACAAAGCAGGCAACCGGATAACCCCAATAGGCATAATCGCTTCAAAGAATGTCAAACTACACTTCAAAAGGTTACATATCTGGAGGAACAAAAAACATGCACAGCCTGCTTCTCTGGACTAGGTAAAATGCACCCCGCAAAACGCGTGCAAATGCTCTATTCATACTACAGGAAAAACAAACAGCAAACAAAACGCCGAAAAAGAAACGCGTTCATACCGATGTCCAAATGGGAAAAAAACACTAAAAAACTCCGAGGGCCTTCACATACCAACGGTAAATATTACAAAACCGATAATAGAAGCACAAGGCGAAGAACCGACGGTGGCCGAAATAATAGGAATCATCAATAAAATGCGAAACGGGACGGCCCCCGGAACGGATCAAGTAGTAAGCGAGCTTTACAAAGCGATGTCCAAAACATTACAGGAAGCCGTAACTAAACATATAAGTAAAGCCTAGTCAGAGAAAACAGTACGGGACACGTGGCTCGAGACCGTACAGTTACAAATTCCAAAAAAAAAAAATCCTAAAGATGTGAACGAGTATCGTCGCATAACGATTTGCAACACGGGCTATAGAATTTACGCTACATACTTACCTAAAAAACTTGACGACAAAATAACGGAACAAGGCAGTTACCAAGCGGCTTTCTTAAACAATAGATCAACAGATGACCACATTTTTACGCTCAAAAGGGTTTTAGACGAGGAATGGCGTGCAGGTAAACGAACGTACGTTCTCGCCCTCGACATAGAAAAAGCATTTGACAACGTTGACCTCAAGGCATTAAGAAACATATTATTACAACAAATCGATGACCAACAGGATAATCACGGCATGCTTGAAGGAAAGAACATGCATCAAATGGTGCGGCCAGCAAAGCAGCTGGATTATCAAAGGAAAGGGAGTTAAAAAAGGTTGCCCTCTGTCCCCCCCGCCTTTTTACATTGGTCACCGACGAAGTTCTGAGAACCCTCGAAGAGGAAACTCATTTAATCAAACTAGATCAGGACTGCAAAATCGCCCTCCCCCTAGTATTATAATTTGCAAATGACCTTATTCTCATTACAGATGAGCTAGAGGGACTAGAACGCATCTCAAACCACATAAAACCCTTACTTAATAGTGTAGGCCTTCAAATAAACGAAACAAAAACAAAAATTGTAACTAGGGACCCCATAAAAACACAGAAAACGACCCACGTGACCCTCAACTGAATAAATATACCAACAGCGGATGAAATCAAAAACTCAATTAGAAAACGACGCCAACATGCCACGAGAAACGCTAAATCTCTACTACCATTCATATTGAACTCAAAAATGTACTGGAAATTAGCCACACTTATGTATCGAATGACTATCGTACCTTGTATGATATATGGCTTAAAAGTATCAGCACTCACAGAGGCGAACCGTTCAAGATTGAGAAGATATGAAAGAGTTATCATGAGAGACTTGATCAACCACGCTAGGAAAAACCAAGACAGAAGAAAATGCATCAAATCTTAGACGGTAAAACCATAACAAAACGCATCAAGAACCACAGGATGTGCTACATGGCACACATTTTCAGACGCTCTGAACCACACTTGTTACATGCAGCAAAGCAGTACAGGGCCAAATCTAAGAAGGACGGACGACCTAGTTACACATGGAATGACAACCTAAAGCAGGGCATGAAATACTTCGACAAGGAAATCCAGTTTTGGAGGGACACGGCTGGAGATAGAAATAAGATCAAGAAAGCGGCTACTGATATCTACAAAAAACCAGAAACTGATAGCAGCGAGAACTCAGAAGACGACCAAGAAAACAACAACACGGAACATAGCGAAGCCTTGACATAGAAAAGAGCCAAGCAAACGGTTAACCCCACCAAAAGATGCTTCGATGAACCTCGACCTGGATCAACATGCCGGCGACGACGTGAAAAGATGCCCTCCTATAGACAAATATCACCCTTCTCTCCACTAGTCCAATGCTTACTTAAGGCTGCATAGTCGGTAGGCTCGTAATCCTTTCCTATCCTATGGGCACGTCTTCCCTACCATTACAGTGCCCCCCGGTCTACTTCTTGATATGCAATGGTCTATGTAGCACCATGAAACATGAGGCTTCAAAGGCTAGTGCAAATCTTGGGGTTCATTCGATTAATCGAGTCTGGTCAAACCACGCTGGGATCGGTGCAATTCATTTCATTTCATTTCATATCTATTAATTATTATCTTCAGCTTAGGCAATGGTTCAAAGAATTTTGTAGTGTTTCCTTGCTTGGCAGTTTTTAAAAGCTCCTTCAATTCAGACTGATATTCAGCAGTGGCATTAGCAATTGCCTCTTAAAAATAAGACTCGTTCCAAACACGGATCAATTTTCATTAAGAAATCACAAAGCTCATTTGCCATTCTTAAACCTTCACTAAGATTTTTCAAATTAAATGTCACGTTTCCAGTGCTTGTTAAAGCCTCTCTTCAATGGGCTGTGAATTTCACATTTCCTCGAAGTCGGTTTCAGTCAAATAAAGATTTGACTGAAACCGACTCAAGCAACTCTTGAATGTCAGTTGATTCTATCTGTTCGAACCCATGTCATCCTATTCCATTTTCAACGCTTTTTTCTACTTTTTATTTTGGTTTTCTATGGAAACGTGTTTCTTAAACTATTAAACACGTTTCCATTATATTAATGTGTATGTACCGATGCAACGTTTAGATTCGCGAATAAATAAATCTTTAGCCGAGAATAAAGGAATTTTATTAATCCGCGAATAGTGAAAACGCGAATGAAGGAAGCGCCAATAAGGAGCTTTTACTGTAATTGTCAACTCAGTACTCCAATCCTTAGGAAAAAGGATATTACCTACAGTCTAACACTATAATGTCAAAATACACTAAAATATTTGACCGCAACACAGTGACACTGCAATTAAATTAAACAGCGGATCCCTAGGTAACGAAGCAGCTGAAGAACTGGCTAGGAGAGCATCCGTCACATCACATCGTCCACAGACTGACATGCTGTCAGTCTGTGGACGATCTGATGTGGACCCGAACCTATCCATCCCCTTCAACTACCTATGCAGATGGCTACAGGAGATTACTCACCAGCTGAGAACTGGTAGACCTCGGCACCGGGCTGTAGGCAGTACAGGGAAGCTATGCCACCCCTAGATAGCAGGCTCAGTTGATGTTTATTACGACTGGACAGGAACTGCCTACGCCTGGTGACGAGGAACATAAACGGGACACTGCTCGCTAAACACTTCCACGCAATACGCATAACGGACAGTCCTCTAAGCAGGGCTTGTATGGTGGAGTGGTGAGTGAGGAAACCGTTGCGCATTTGCTCTTTGAATGCATAGGCTTCACCCTGACTAGAACAGAAAACCTAAGAACACCTAGATCTTACACAAATGTTCTTAACAGACCCGGAAATATAATCAACTTCTGGAAGGAGGTGAGCTGGGGGCTTACTCTTCAACCTAATTTTAATTCCAATCTAAAGCCAATATGATTCCAATGTTAATTTTACATACACGTGATTCGGTACTCTTGAAAACAATAGTGTCAACATTGGAATAACAACAACGCCTGATCCCGATTCCACTTAGTTCTCCAAAATGGACACCCAATTTAAACGCATTTTGGCGCTAGCGTCGAACTCATGAATACGAAACGTCAAAATTCCAATATCAATCGATCCGAATAAAATGCAAGAGTAAGCACCCGGTTGGAATAACCCTGACGGCCGCCATAGCCTAGTGATCCATAACAATGATCCACGTGAAAGACTAAGTGCAGGAACCAAGCCCTCTAACATAACATACGTTTAGCGCTAAACGAATTTATGATATCGTTCTGTTTCTGTCATTTGAAGATGACGTATTCAGTGATTTGTGGTGCAAGCGAGCCTTACCGAGAGCTACCGTACCTGTGTGTCCTTACCGAAAGCGAGTGTCGTGCGGTTTATATGAATCCTGAGGTTCAAACGCGACTCGACTGTTCGCGTGAGTAGATTATATTTTTGAACTAGCTGTTACCCGCGACTTCGTCCGCGTGGTATTTTTAACGAAAAAGCTTTTCGTTTGTTTTTTTATCGTGATTTTTTTTTTCTAAAATAAATGTACCCCAAGTTACTCCTTGTTACATCAGCTATCTGCCAGTGAAAATCGGTCCAGCCATTTCAGAGATTAGCCGGAATAAACAGACAGACAAAAATTGTAAAAAATGTTGTTTTGGTATATGAACCGTGTATACATCCATATACACTGAGTAAAAAGCGGTTATTTTAATATTACAAACAGACACTCCAATTTTATTTGTCTAGATGAACGTGAAGCATGAATCCGCAGGATGCGGGAAGAACAAAACCGGTTGAGGTGGCGGACCTTGGGGGAGGCCTATGTTCAGTAGTGGACAACTTTCGGCTGAAATGATAATGACGATGATGAACTCGACGACCACGTACTGACGCGACAATAGCTTTCAATCAGAACGTGAGCTTAGTATCTTGTTTTGCACTAGCGCCGCGATCATCAGTTAGTGTAAATCAGAAATTACCTTCATCTGGCGTGTCGGCAGTGCGCATAGTACCATTGCTGTGTGCCTGGTCGCCAGCGTGAAGATGCGACGGCTGTAAAGCCTGGCCATCATCCAGAGCCCGCGCCTCTTCTGCAAGTTTTATAAATAGTCTTTTGTAACTCCTAAGTATAAAAAACAGACATCATTTACAGACCAAACACGTTAAAAATAATTAAAATCGGTCGTGGATAGCAGCAGTTTCTGAAATAAGGAGTCTCTGTCACAACTCCTTATTTCACGAACTCGACTTCGTCTGGTCTCTCTCGACAGACGAAGTAGCAGTATAGATTTTCCTTATTTACTACTAGCTTTTGCCCGCGGCTTCGCCCGCGTGAATGTCGGAAATTAACGCAGGAGGACGTACTACCGCGGTAAGATGTGTTAATTCAGGTTATATTATAGGTAGTAGCTGTTACCCGCGACTTCGTCCGCGTGGTATTTAACAAAAAGTTTTTCATAAAAACTGTCTTTGATAACTACGCTGACATACGTCTCAAAATTCAGCGTGTTTTTAGTTTTTTTAAACTATTATTTATTTTTTCTAAAATAAAAGTAGCCTAAGTTACTCCTTGTTACATCAGCTATCTACCAGTGAAAGTTCCGTCAAAATCGGTCCAGCCATTTCAGAGATTAGCCGGAACAAACAGACAGACAAAAATTGTAAAAAATGTTGTTTTGGTATATGTACCGTGTATACATCACGTGTACACTTAGTAAAAAGTGGTACACTCCAGTTTTATTTATTTGTATAGATTTTATTAGGGAAGCCTAAAATACCATGCTTGGTGACTGCCTGTAGTGTAGGTCTAGTGGTAGTTACAGCTGAGCATGAGATCCTAGAATCGATTTCCAGGATCAGGTTTGATCAGGTCAGTTTTCCAATAGATATTTTTGAGTAGCAGCCCGGAGCGTTTTTTTATGGGTGGGAATTCATGAAATGAGGTCTCCCGCTCTGGGCGGAGCGGGAGGGCGTGTCAGACTTTGACTGACTAAAACCCACCCGTGTTCCTTCAGTTGACTATGCCAGGGCTACGATAACTCTTTCGAAGAAATCTCGCAACCGTATCAGGGGCAGCCCGGGATATGTGCCCTGTTGATGGCAATAGCAAAATAAGCTTAACTCCCGTGTAATAGCCATTACAAGAGACTTAAACATATCTAGTGAAAAGTCGGTATACAATAGTGTCCACCTCTGCCTAACCCTTTGGGAATACAGGTGTATTATTGTTGTGTTAGTTGGTGACATAACGAAACTAGAAGTGACTAAAATGTGTGAGTGAGTGTAAAATGATTCACATCCCCTCGCACTTCAGGTGCCGTCGAAAACGAGCGTCAGGAACTAGTTGTCTTGCATTTTTTTTTACAAAACTGAGCCAATTTGGCGCATCTGTAAGGCAAAATTGTTGACGTTCACATTTGTTTGTACAGAATATGTTGTACCAAATCCAATGTCAGACGCTTCAGCGTATTTCCATTGTGTACAAGGCCAAAACGCAACCATAGGAATCTGCTCGTGTATATTTTGTAATTCATTTTTTAAACTTGTGATTACAATGTATACACGAATTTTGCGTACTACTTGTATATAGTTTGTAACGTAGACGCGCACGTGCATCTTTCCAATTTATACAATACCAGAATCCCACTATAGGAATTTGGTAGGACTTCTGATTGCCGGGCTTCGATTTAAGGGGTGTTAGGGGGGGAGGAGGGGGGAGGTGTAGAGCCTCTTCTGTGAAGGAAATGTTTCGACCCCCCTCCCATTTTTGAGAAATATGTTTGTTAATATTCTAACCTAACTTTCGAATTTTCGTGTATCGATATCGATTTAAAGGCCGGAAGAGGTGTGAGGTTGACGGATAAAATGAAGGGGAAGTAGCAACGCTCGACAGGACACTTCGTTGACAGGGCTCGTCAACAGAATCAAGGCGTTTCCATAGGAGGTCACAGTTTTGACTTAACCTAACCTCCCCAAACCATGTCGTTTCTGGCACTCGCCGGCCGCTACCGCGGCACCGCTCGCTTCGCTCGCTCGGCTCGTGCATAGGAGGTCGCAGTTTTAACCTAACCTAACCTAAACTCCCCAAACCATGTCGTTTCTGACACTCACCGGCCGCTCGTCTATACCTACAGGTTTAGTTTGCATGCGGAGTAGCACTGTATATTATGGAACAATTTAGTTACTTTGGCCACTACAAAGTATACACGAGTATTTGCGTACTACTCTTGTATACATTGGAAGACCTTGATTAAAAAGTGATTTCCAATCTATACGCGACTAGTTTCACACCCTTGCGTTCTAGCCTTGTACAGATTGGAAATACGCGACGCTTCACTTTTCGTTCATTTTTGCCTTTCATTCGGAATCCTTCCCTCGAAATTTAACATCTGAACACCGAAAGAATCAAAAGTGACAAATTGATCCATTGATATTAAGGGCCTGATCGACGAGCGAGTAAAACCGCGGTTTTATGTAGATTTCGGCGCTCTGTATCTTTCACTCGACTACCGAATGATCTTAGAATTAAATTAAAGGAGCAGATGAACTTTCAGTTCTACATAATTTTTAGGTGTTATGCACAAACAGAAGTTTTGTATAATACATATGTATGTTAGTTAGTAAGGTATATGTCTATGGGTCATTGTCACCTGAAATAAATGTTATATTATTATTTTTTATATACGTTAACCTATCTCGGGACCCTGGAATCCCGGTCCTTTGGAAGGCGTACGAGGAGCCGAAGCCAACTCGCAGAGGCCCCTTAGACAATTTAGATGGAGGTACTAACCGAAGATTATCCCTGTATACACTGAGCAAGTGCACTCAAGGACAACCTCCGATTGGTGATGGACTATTGCAGGATATGGAAACAAAGATGTTGGACTATGTATTTGGATGGCTAAAATGGACTGGTTACCAAGAACTATGGAAGGCCTATGGCCCCTGCCGCATCAATGTTTTGTATATACACAGATTAAATGGCAGGGAGTGACTTGCACACTCAATAATGGGCCCCCGGACACCGTCGCTGGCACATAGCGACGCAGAGACAAGGGGGCAACACTGCCTGAGGTGCTTGAGAAGTGGAGAGGTGTTCCACGGCTTTCAGAACAATCCCAGAGCCCGGAAGATGGTCAAGATCCCTACGAGCACTTACTGGAATACTTCCTTTCCCCGAGCACGTTTGCTCTTGCGAATCTCCACTCAAGCCAGTCAATAAAGGCAAGAATGAGGTGGGAGGTCTGAACCTCGTCAATGTTCACTCCAGCCGGCCAATAAAGGCAAGACAGAGATGAGGAACAAAAATTCTCCCGGGAGATAGGGTCCGTGGGGTCGCTACTGCCCAACAGCTCGCCACAACCCGCTATTATTATTAATGCGCACGTGGAATAAAAAGAAAATCAGTCAAATGAAGCAAGTTTGAGTGTACTCAAATAGATGTATTTTCTTTTTATGTCCTTACCTGGGGAGTCATCGTCCAGCGAGTCGCTATCGTTAGGCTCCTTCCGAAGCGTGGTGCTACATATCTCACGGATGCGTCGCTCCAACTGCGCCGTAGTGATGTACTGCTCGCCGTTCGACAGGCTGAATGGAATAAACTTACTCATTAAAAGAAACAAACTCAGAAGTGTCTCATATAATTCAGACAGTATCTTGGTCAGACCATGTGAGGTCTGTGGAATTCACCTTAGTCCTCACATGGCCTTACAGTGTCTGAGATGGTTTATGAATAAAGAATATGTAATTTGTTTGGACCTGTACAGTCAGTGTCTGTAATCGTAGACCATGGTAATGGTGGTGGTGGACCATGGTGGTAATGGTGGAGCATGTGAGACCTATGGACATCTTCTTGGTTCTCACGCGGCTTGACAGTGTCTGAGATGTTTTTTGAAGAAAGAATCATAGATTACAGTCAGTGTCTCAACTTATAACTTAAAGAGCTCAACTTATCAACTTATACCGACAGACTCGAAGTCATTGGGAGTGCTACGCATTTGTTCGGGTCGGCATTACTCAATACAACCGTGGGGCAAAACTCCCCCGGTTAATCGAGCTTTATTATTCACCGAATACCCATACAAAAGTGCAGAACGCTTAAGGTGAATGCCTAGATAGCCCTCGCCATACATTTTTCAGGTGTGGAAATCTCGGTAAATAAACAGTTTCTGCAGAATAAAAGCAACTGTAATGAGACTTTATAATGTATTATGTTCGCGTATAGCCCAAATTTTATAAAAAAAACAGTATTTCTAGGAGAATTAGACCGAATAAAAAACGAAAAATCTTTACATGTGTGAGTGACCTGAATCGCGCCATCTGACAGAAATTTATAGAACCACTGAGAAAGTTGGTTGCTG
This sequence comes from Aporophyla nigra, assembly GCA_947507805.1. Taxonomy (NCBI): domain Eukaryota; kingdom Metazoa; phylum Arthropoda; class Insecta; order Lepidoptera; family Noctuidae; genus Aporophyla; species Aporophyla nigra. The sequence goes on along the minus strand of OX382313.1, from coordinate 9,820,229 downwards.
TTGTGTTACGAGTTTACGATTAGTAAACATTCATAATAGATGGCGCTGTTTGATATTCGAACATTTTAAAAGAATTTATCTTTTAAATTCGATAATGCGACGTTGCCATTCTAGAGGCAGCGCGCGCACACCGCGTTGTTGCCATACCGTCAATGCGTGATTACTTGAGTCTTGAAAACTTGCGAATCGTTTCCAGAATATTGTGTTTCTAGCAAGTTAGCGCCGGGCGCGCGGGTTTGCCCGCGGAGTTAACATTTTATGATTGATAAAATGTTTTTTATTATGGAATGAGAAAGAATGCTTTACATAAAGTGAAAAAAATATCTCTGCGATCTGCCCTTGGTTCACACAGATACAATACTAATGTAATTATTGTATTATCTAGTTTAAATATGTAGTAAGTAGTTACTAGTACACGACTTTCCAGATTTAAAAATCTTTTTAATGTATGTAAGTAGGTACTGATAACATTCTGATACGCTTAGGTACTAATCCATTGGTTTGGGTTGAATAAAATCAGAGAATAGAATTTGATGTATAAGTAAGTTATAACTAAATCAGGCGATCAGCGAAGCTACCTACACAATGGTGAAACGTAGGTACTACGTACATCTATTGATTGAATCATATTTATTCTTCTATTCTTTTATAATTCATGTGAAACCAGCAAGATTAGTGAATACACAGACAAACCACTTTGATTTTTCATAATTGCTTATTTTACTAGTATTATTAGCACACACAAAATGCGTCAAGCAGGGTTGCCAACTTTATTTTTTAGAAGATCGTACCATACATTTTAAAAGATCGTACTTTGCTAAGAATTCAAAAATAAAAATAGTACGCATTGAAATTTCAATAAAATAAATGGTAAACAAATGTGGTGGGTGTTACTATAACTTCAACGCAAAATTTAACATTTTGGTATAATATTTAAGAATCTGGACACCAATTTAGCAACTAAACTTTACGACGAGGTTTTTTTATTAAAGAAAAGGGGCTCGGAAGAGACTTTGTCATGAAATCCACACGAAACAATAAACACCAGTATCATTAGAACTTAAAACGAGATATTTACCATGTTTATTATTACTTAAAAAAAACTGTGCTACCTACTACTGAGAACCATTCAAATGAGTGCCATCCGTGAAACAGTTTTCATCAGGGCTTGTTAACGTTACCAAATTCACACTATAAGTATCGTTAAGTAACGTTATTTTCATAAAGTTAATATTTTAACGGTAAAACGGGTAACGATACTTTGGTATCGAATCTATAAAATAACGTTACCAATTAACGTTACTAGTATCGATACTTTTACATACATACATACATAGAATCACGCCTTTTTCCCATGGGGGTAGGCAGAAACCACGGAACGCCACCTGCTACGATCTCTACACACTTCTTTTGCCTCGTTTAGGTTCATAAAATTGGTCATACACACACGCCGGTTGCGAGTACTACGCACCTGACCTTTCTGAAGAATATCACTAATAAGGTCCCTATATGTCCTCCTAGGGCGTCCCCTCCCGGTGTTTCCACTCACATCTGCCTTGTAAATACCTTTTGTGAGCCGACCTTCATTCATCCTCTCAACATGACCAAACCATCTAAGCATACTTTTTTCAATTTTTGTCACTACATCTTCTTTTACACCACACCGTTCTCTTATCACATCGTTACCTAATGCGTTGTTGTCAACCTGCGCAACCTAAGCGGCACGCCATGGGCGGCGGCGCTCTACGGCAACATCGCCAATCAAACGGTGCAAATGCAACTTCAATAATGTAGACGAAAGAAAGAGATGAAAGAAAATAAATAAAAAATTAACGGTACTCAGTTACCGGTAAAACGTATGCCAAGTATCGTTACCAAGCATTACGTGACCTCTACTAATAACGTTATCTTCGTCCGATGAAAGTAACGATACCAAATTTTTAACGTTATTCAAAGCCCTGGTTTTTATTCAAAAGTGAAGCGTTTTTGTGTTTTATTGACGGTAAGTGTTATTTTTATGTGCAATGAATGATTTTCAAGGTGATATAGAGTATTATTATAATGGTAATTAATTACCCTTAAAACTTTACAAAAGTGTAAGATTTAGAAGATGAAATACAAAATCAAACGTTAGCAACACTCGTTGATTGTCGTCACATGACATACTACAAATTTCAGATATTCTCTCTGAAAACAACAGCTTGATGGTGGTGTTATTTCTGTTTCTTGAAACATTTCATAAATAAGATACATTTGCTGTTGTTTGTAATTATTCTTTTTGATTTCAGATTGAATTGCAACTGAACTGCCTAAGATGAACCCGACTAATAAACTTGCATAAATGTATACGACATGTGTATTCAGGACCGCGAAAATCACGGAAAAAAGTGCAAGCTGTATTGAAAAGACATCATGGAAGTTCTTTTAGTGATCTATAGTGAGTAAATTAGATTCCCATAAGATTTCGAATCAGATTTACGTGAGTGGAGGTTATTTGATACTCGTTGGTTCGTGTTGTAGTCTTCGTTTACAGCCATTTTTCCTTGCAGCCGAAAGCAAGCGAAGGAACAACAAGCATGCAAGCATGGCGTAACAAGAAACAGAAGGTAGTGGAAGAAACCGCGGTTTGCCCTGTTGTATTTAGGTACCTACAGACCTATCAATATTTTTCTGTCTCTCAACACTGTTTTTTTAACATATCTTTTATTTCAGTCCACATTCAACTCAAGATCGTCATCAGCTGTCCAACCTTTCGACAGCTTAAGATACGCCCTAAACCTATTCGCGTGGTATACCAGAAATTCGATACGAAGCCATAGCCTGCAGCTCTAGCTTCAATACAGTTGAATCTGTTACAGAGCAAGTAGAGACTGTTGATTTTGATTGGCCACAACCCGATTCAGAGACTGAAGCTTATCAACTAACTGTGGAAAGAACATCAAGTGACAACTTATCAGGTTTGGTAGGGTACCGTATTGTTGACTTGAAGAAGGTCATATGGTCACAACTTTGATTCTTCATCTGGAATGGTAAGTCCCAACTTGATACCATATTTTTGTGTTCATTACATTAGTACGCTTTTGCTTGTTTGTTGTGATGAAGTTTATGTTTGACAATACCAAAGTACAACATATTTTACACAATGTTCAGTGTAACAAATATCATTATTTCTTGGTATGTATGTATAAAAATAATGTATTTCTTGGATTGTTTCTTTTTAACAGCTATTATTATTTTGATTCTAGGTCCAGGGTCAATTGCGAATTACCAAAATGAATAAATGTTACTTCATTTGCTTTATATCTGTCACCCAACCATTGACTGTCATAGAAGTTAACCGGGATGAGGAAGTTATCAACGCTATGATGCCGAAGTTGGTAACATTTTTTAAAACGTGTACTGCCAGAAATTATATTGAGAAGAGTTGAGAAAAATGCTAAATGTCTAGACATCAAGGAATTAAAAGGTATAAAAATATAAGTCTTACTCATTTCCTAACTTATTCCGCAGGTCTCTGAGGTGTGGGTTCAGTAAGAATAGTCTAACAAAACTGTGTAAATTCATTTGTTGCAGCGAAAACTGCGTCTTCCAGCATTTGATTCAGATCGCACGGAAATTATATAAATGGAAGTAAAAAGTGACAAGCAGAAGACTGATACGGCGCGGCGGCGGCGGCGACTGCAAAAAGTAGCGCGTAGAAAAGAAGATATTTTATTATAATATTTATAAGTATCTTTGTATGGTGGTACGAGTCGATGGTTCGAATCCAAGCCGGCACTTTGCTGAGTGTAAATTATTTCATCACCACAGTTCAGAGGAGGCCTGAGTCTCAGCAGTGGGAACATTATAGAATAATTAATAAGCTATTTTTGCACGTAGCGATGTATAGTTTGTGTTATTTTGTTAGTTCATAAGATTTTTCTGTGTAGATAAGTTTCACTCATGTATTTAGGTACCAGCCTAACAATTCAATTGTAAAAGAATATTTATTGCAGTTCAAAATTGTATCATAAGTAGGTATTCTTGAAACATTAATAAATGTTATGGTTAGCTAGCAACCCCTTTGTGTTGTTATGTAAGATACATGTGCCGTTATATATAGTTACGTATGATGTTATTTATATTGTAATCTACATACATAATTCTTTCTAATACTAAATTCAAAATCATAATTGTAAATATCAAAATATTTAAAAAAGTATGTTATCTTTGTATGGTGGTATGACTCGATGGTTTGAATCCAAACGGAAACTATCTAAGTAAATGTAGTGAGAGTAAATAAAACATTATTTTTATGAAAATATTAACCCCTTTTTACTAAATAAATATTATTAATTTATAGTAGGGTACAATAAAAAGCTTTACAATGTAATAAATAGTCTTTTATTTATTTAGTACACGTCACTATTTACACTTCCATTCCTTCTTCTGCCTTACATTTCTTCCCGTGGGTGTCGTAAAAGGCGACTAAGGGATTTACTAGAGAATGGGCAGCAGCGTTCTCTATGCATTTTACCATCACACTGCGATCGCCAACCCGCTTGCCAAGCGTGGTGATTATGGCAAAGCCCCCCAAATAGGGGGAGGCCTATATCCAGCAGTGGACGTCTTGCGGCTGAGATGATGACTATTTACACATTACAATTTAGGTTCAGTCACATTACTACAACTTATAGGGACAGTGTACCTATATTAATTTCATTTTAAACTGTTTGAATAAAACGACATCTAGTGGTGTCGAAAGTTACTACTATTTACTTTGCATGTGTGTGTAAAGAGTAAAGTCAAGCGGCTAAATCTTTAGAATGTACAAATCTTTGTATGAGACCAGTTAACAAGCACAGTGACTATCTAAAAAAATCAAGTTAATGCCCTAGGTTTCGCATATAATAAAGTTATCTATTAAAGATTTCTAAGTTAGGCGTAAAAATTGAAAATGTTCCAAATTGTGGATCTAGCGCCATCTAGCGACAAAATGGCATCTGAGATAATCATCCATCCACCTTAAGGATGCTTAGGGCGTTTTCAATATAGACGGATGGTGTCAGAATACAGCCGCACGAGCTGGAAAGGTTTCGTACTTCGCACGACCGGTAATTATGTTTTTAGTGATGAAATAATTTACACAAAGTAAAGAGTCCGCCTGAGTTCGAACCTACGAACTACAACTCGGTAAGTAGAGGCCGTTTCCACTTGGCAACTACGGCTCCTACTGTAAAATGACTAAACTACATTTTAAAACCACAACCATGTCCGTTCAGTTAATAGTTATCAAGTTAAGACAAGTTCTTACCTGGCGAACAGATCTCTGGCAGCTTTTCTGGCGACTGTCTCCTGTCGGCTGGCGGCGAGGCACGACTTCGCCCGAATTATGGCCGCGCTGTCTTCGTCGATCACTCCACTGCGAATGCACCTGGACAACACGGAAATGTTTATGCTAGAACTCTGCCAAAGATTACTCGCCTAAGGCTACTCCTATTATTTTGAAGCTAGTTCTTGAGTGAGGATCTGTGACATAGACCTTGGTAAGATTCCCTACTCAATACATTTTGATATGGTATTCACACTAATTTTAAAGATTATAGTTTTAGCGGGGAAACGCGGTGATAGGCGAAGAAAAAGTCTCGGCTGCGAAACCTTCGCGAATGGAGCGCAGTTACGAGTGCTGCTGTGCTGTTCCACCTCGCAAGAGACACGGAGAAATATTTAGATTTGATTAGATCACCAAAAGAAGAATAATAATGTCTACAAGAAATGCCGCCTAGTTTAAAAACCAAACTTTCTTACATAGAATGATGCAACTCATCGCGAACTCTATCCCATCTAATTTTCCAAATTGCGAAATCATTTAAATTACCATTATTCATTGATACACGCTTACATTTAAAAAAATCAAAAAAACTCAAGTCGGAAAAACTGCCGCTCTGCGCGTTCTCGGACATAATGCAGGTCAGGTACTACCTACTGGTGTTTATGTTTACGTGGACACGGTATGTGAGTAATTCGTGACAATAGCGTATTTGCGGAATTACCTCATGTCATTATCGGGAATCTGATGCTATTGCCTTTCGCGGAATATAGGATAATGGAACAATTGCTTAGAAGACGATTACACACTTTTGTTAAAATATTTTAATGACATAATGACGTTATAGAAAAAAATTCAACATATTTTTGACGTCCCACTGTCTAATTTAATCAATCGGAATGAAGGTTTTATACCAATCATTGCGATAAATCTTTTTACTATGCATTTTTTCGGACTTCAACGGTTGGACGCATACTCAAATGGACTCAAGAGGGAACTGTGGGTTTTGCTCACTTCAGAGAGACTAAGGTAATAGACCGAAAAGGGAGATTTATTTACACCTTGCCGTCGTAACATCTTTTAAATAGTTTTAGTTTCGTCACCACAACGGGACCCTTCATATTGCTTACCTTAAGTGCGTTCGAGTGTTCAGATTACTAAACTACTTTATATATTTTTAATCATTTTTGCCGGCCGCTTCGCCCGCGTAGACATCGAAAACTATCCCACAGGAATTTACCACCGCGATAAAAGTATCCTATGGCCCGAAGAATAAAATTTTTCGTACAAACTTCCACCCCCTATTTCACCCCTGTGTGGAGGAATTTCCTAAAATCCTTTCTTAGTTGATGTCTCCTACTCATAATCTACGTCTGTGCCAAATTTCATCTTCGTAGGTCTAGTAGTTTATGAGATTTCGTGATTAATTAGAGAGAAGGCTATAGGACCACGCTAGAACCCTTAGGACCCGAGCAAAAACTGACGAATACGAAGTACTCGCACGGGCAGGCGATTCGATGCGACGGTTTGGGTCGGGGGAGCAAGAAATATAACGTGGACGAAGTCTCAGGCAAAAGCTAGTATTATTATAAATATAAAATTAACTAGCTATCCCGATAGAAGTCCTGTAAGAACAGGACATCTGTCGGGTCAACTGGACGAGACTCCAGTTGTCCTGTCTGATTTTCAAAATTCATACAAAAATCCCATCATCATATGGAACTTGCAATTTCAACAAATTGGACTATTGCGAACATTTTAAAACAAAAACCTTCTCAAGTAAATTGCTTACACAATTTTTCATTTTTATACACATATAGTGAAGTTTAAGTAGATGTTACATACAAAATATTGTAAATCATTTTAAAAGAGTGACTGTGGAGTTACTTTCTCATTTTCCTTCAAACTCCATACGAAACTACCTTTTGGAAGGAGCAACTAGAATCTTCAATTGTACTTTTTTTTTTGTAAATTTTGACATTCAAAATGCCTTTTTTATGTGCCTCATTGAAATAAATTATTTGATTATAAATTGTATTACCTAATTTAGCTGGTTCTCAGTGTGCAGAGAGACGAAATCTCTACACCAGTTAGCAGCCCACCTCCAAACCCCCATTAATGCAGTGAGAGCCCCTCCATGCCTTGGGAAGCAGGTTAACCCGTTGGTTGTGGCAGTCTTTTACAAATCTGACAGTCATTATAGTTAGAAACAGGCTAGGCAAGCAGGTTTTAGCAGTACGGTCCTTGGTTACCTCAGGTCCTTACTACCTTAACAATGGGTATTGTTGGTACAGAGTGATTTTCATGAGAAAAAAAGGTTTTAACTACCCTCTATTTATTTCTTCTTATTTATAGCCTTCTTTAGAGTGATAGCTGTAATACAAAACCTTTAATAGCATTTCTAAATCTCTTTGTGCCCTTCGGCAAAGACCTCCTCCAACCAATTCTGCATGTTCTTTACTTGCCTAGCCAATGCTAACTATCCAATAAAAACAAATTATATAAATACCTTCTCAACATTCTCCGGGCTTCTGGATGCGCTTGTTCAGTTGCACAGATCAACCATTCCAAAGCTTGCTTGAAGTTAGATATTTTGTCTGCTTCTAACTCTGAAAAAATACGCAATTTTTAATAAAAACATTATCTTTCTTTCGGCTTCTGCCGCAGTCGGACAAAAGAGAAATATAATACTTAGGGCTGCATTATGAACGAAATGTGATAGTTGATATCTGTATAAAACTAGTTTTATTTTGTAGCAGTAACTATTACTATAGTTAAAAATAATTAACCAGACCATTGGGATTTGCCTCAGTCAGGTAAACCTAATGGAATTTGAAAGAAAATTCTTGAAATTGCCTACAAAATATGAAGATTGTAGAAGCCCCAGAGCGCTGTGCTCAGAACATTTGAAAAACATCACAATCAAACCAGATGATGCACTCGGTTTCTAAATGAGTATTTGAAGGTGTTGACATACCACATTTCTCTTCCAAAAGTTGTTTAGCAAGAACCACTTGGGACTCAGCGCAGCCATCCTCAGCCAGTTGGTTACGCAATCTTCTCAGAGATCCTTGTGGTCCATCTGGAGCAAGAAAAACCTCAGAAAGCATACTACATATACAAAAGCATCATAGATGTATACTATGGTGTAAAATTCATAAAGCTTAATTATTTATTTTGTAAATTAGTATAAAAAGAAACTAGAAGACATTGACATATTTTTGACTAATCAGAGAACGAACACCCACATAAACTCAGAAGTCAGTCTCTTTTATGTCCAAACAATCTTGGTCAGGCCGTAATTATGTAGACCATGTAGATAAGTGTCTGATGCAAGTGTTTTGAGGAAGAACCGCAGACTAGAATAGACTGGTCCAATTAAACAATGCTGCAATAACACTAAGTATGATCAATTACATACCTATATAACATTAAGAATATTCTCAAATTATAAGCGCACTAATTCTCAGGTACCATAATGTAAACTTTCTGGTTGTTTGTTTTGTATTAACAATTTTGTTTATCTAGCCTTTGAACACCATCACTTATATGGAGCAATGATTCATCAAAAAAGATTCAGTTGTACAAACACTTGTGCCTAACCTTTTAAGGAATACAGGCATGGTGTTAAGTTTGATATAGTTTGTACCAAATACGGTGTCAATAGTGGTAATTGTCCTGTACTGGTAAATTATTACAGGTTTCAGCATTTTTCAACAGAAATGAAGACACAGATTGTTGTTGTCAACATTTTTCACAGTTGAAATACAATACATAGCTTGTCATACAGATTCCCCAAAGGTAAAACATGATGACAGCTTTTGTATTATTATTTGGCAGCAACTATACATATTTGAATACCTACCTACCTACCTATTTGGATCCCTACTAGCTACAGTACCATTATCTACTATACTAGGCAACTAGTTTACTACCTTTATTAAACCCCCACTTGGCTAACTAAAAACTTGAAATCAATGAAGATGTATAACTAAAATATCTGTTAGACAGTCAGGCATTGGCTATCGCTATTATAGTTTGAAAATTGAGAAGTTCAGAAACCAAAGCACTCCTTTCATTCTAGATAACCTCGTGGTTCCTGCAGAAACTTATCGTCATGTATGTGTACATTAAAGATTTAAGGGTATAGAATGAAAATACAGAAGCAGTAGTGAATAGCACTAAAGCAGTCATTATTAGACTTACCATGTAGATTCCAACGTTTCCGACCGACTGGCATCACTGGGCATCACTTATTAAATACAAAATCGATATCCCTAAGTAAATAATGATTTTCAAACACCGTATACTGTAAGAAAATAATTTGGAATTTGATAAAAACCAATAGGTACGTCTAAATCGACTTTATGTTTTGATTATTTTCCAGACATTAAAAAAAATACTTTTTGATTTGTCAATATGTCAATGTCAATAATTATTACTTGACAGTGACAACAAAAAAGCAATACTGCAATTTTTTTTATAAAAATTGCAAACAAGAATAAAACGGATTAGTCCTGGCTTCCGTTAGTTTCACATGAGTTTGATCTAGATTTGGTGAAATACCAAAATATCGAGATTTTGATGCACTTTCTATGCTAATATTATTATAATTATCAGCCAAATGTTCCAGATTTTTTTTTCTTATTGATGGCGATGGTGAACACAGCATCAAAATCCATTTAGTAGTAGAACAAAGAGCACACACAGTTCAAAAAAAAGTAACGTGACTTAAAATAAATGAAATACATATAAGGTCTAAGTTATTGAATAGGAGATAAAATATGTAACTGCCACGAATGGATCCAGAAAATATCAGTAAGGTAAAACTATAAACGTGAATGAAAGAAATAAGCACCAATCCGATCCTAGGTGACAACTCACAGCGTCCGCCTACATGTTCCGCCCACACAAATACGGTCGGTTTCTTAAAATAGGATGCTTTTTTATAGGATATCCTGTGAAGATTTAAATAGTAAAAGATTCAAAATAGAAATTGAACAAAAGAGGGGTAGGTACGTATTTAAACAGTTATTTATGTTTCAGTGAGTTTGAACATCAGTTTGATAGAGTGAGTCGTACTCGTTGGAAAACTAACTAAACATGATTGTCATATTTTTTACTAAATTGGTTTTTTATTTTTGTTTTTCCAATATAAATTATATAGTTATAAGTATACATAGTTTACATAATATTATAATAGATCTTAAGGTGAATGCTTCAACCAGCCCGCGAAATTAAAATTTTCTTACGTTTTTTGCAATTTGCAGGCCAGGGCTAGCTTGTCTGTTGATTAAAATATTATTCGCGCTTGTAAGACATATGTAGTTACAGAATTGTAATCATCAAAATCATTAATACAACGCTCTAAGTTCATAAAGCTGTAGGAATGACTTTTTCTGTTTTTTTTTTTTTTGTTCTTAGGCCTTTATGAACTTGGAGGGTTGTATTGGTAATTTTGATGATTATAATCCTGTAACTACATACGTCTTACAATCGCGAATAGTATTTTAATCAACATACAACCTAGCACTGGCCTGCAAATTGCAAAAAACGCAAGTTATTTTGAATTTCGCGGGCTGGTTTGGAGCATTCCCCTTAAATAATTAAATTAATCAGACATAATCTTATAATCAAAGGAAGTATGTACATTTAATATTTTTTTCTAAGTACTGTCTGATAGCCTATTGTGCTTTTTTTTCCCTTAGGAACAGCTGTGAGCCACAATCTTCCAAGGAAATGGTAGACTCCGATTACGGAGTATTTACGGACACAAAGACGCATCAAAAATTTTGAATATAAAAAATAAAACCACCTCATGCCTTGTATTAGCATGTGTTGGAAAGCTACGATAGCGCTATTTTGACAGTTGCCTTCCCCATTAGTCTATTAATATTTATGATAAAAGTGATTGGAACATTTATTTATTTCTTAATGAGTGACTGATTATACATTCAATAATAGCTTAAACTATAAATTGGAAACATTTAAAGCAGAAAAATAGATTAAACGAGTTCGATGAAATATTTTGAAGAAGTCATTACGAGGAAATATTTAAAGTGAGCTTGTTTATGCTAGTGTATGATTGTTGGAAAAAAATATTTGATTTCAAATATCGAAATCACAGAAAATAACGAAATAGTGAAATAAAACCGAACTCATGAAACAACACGAAATGTAATGAAATACAGAAATTACGAACTTACAGTTGCTCGTAGGGGTCTAGCTATGATCGCGCCATCTACAATTAGCTTTGCTCTACCTTCCTCATTATTATGTACAGCTTGGCAAAAAAGAGTGTGGAAAAAATCAGGGCGCTTGTTTTTCAGGTATGGCCACCCTTTATATTAGGAGTAAAAAAATAAGATAGTTGTTGTTTTATCCACTCCTCAAAGAGGGGACTTATCGCCGCAATTGTGGCGCGCCCATGTCAGGTTCAATCTACAATCCCAGAGTGGATTTAATTTTTATTTTGAACTAGTTTTCGTTGTGTTGTATGTTTATATGCAGTATGATTCATACGGCATATAAACATGCCATCATACTGTATGATGGCACTCTCATCTGTATAATGAAAGGGTATTTTAGCCAAATAATGCGCAATAATGTGAATGCGCAATCCACTAAATAAAAACCTAAAAAAATACTTAAGCCTGTGTGCCTATCAAATATTGAAATTTTGACCATTAAAAATTCATGGGATCTCGTGTGTTTGTTGATTAAAACAACAACTATCTAATCTTTTTAGTCCTAATATAAAGGGTACCCATACCTGCAAAACAAGCGCCCTCATTTTTTCCAGACTCTTTTTTGCCAAGCTGTACATAATAATGAGGAAGGTCAAGCAAGGCTAATTGTAGCTAATTATAGGTGACCGAAAAGGTCGCCCGAAAGAAGACTTAAATGATTTGTGTGCAATGAGATAAAAAGTTCACCTTTTCTACACTTTAAAGAAACAGGCAAGTGATTTTTTTTATTAATGCTATTATCGCATACCACATACCAAGGTGAAAAAAGTATAATAAACACTTTTTTTTCAGGTGCCTACTTTACGTTATTTGTTACCTATAATTTGAAAAGACTTGGGATATAATGGGAACCGTGAACCTCTCAGAAAGACTTTAGTCTAGACCTTTTTTTTTTTGGATGGGTAATCATCAAATGACTTCTCCCACTCTGGGCGGAGCGGGAGGGCGTGTCAGACTTTTACTGACTAAAACCCACCCGTGTTCCTTCAGTTGTCCATGTGCCAGGGTCACGGTATCTCTTTCGAACAATCTCGCGACCCTGGCAGGCATCGGTCCTAGCAGACCCCTTAAATGCTGCTGACATCTCTTTGAGGCGCGCGTGGAACACTACGCGCCGTCGACCCGAGCCTGGTCCTTACCGGGTGGTGAGCTACCTATTGCTCGCCGCCCGCAAGTTCGCACCTACGGTGGCCGAGAGTCCGCTATCGACTCCCGACGCCCAGGGCGTCTCCTCCAGCGGTGGCTAGGGACGTGAGGGCGCAGAGACTACCACTCCCTCACGCGCCCCGCCTCCTCTTTCGCGAGCATTACTGCTTCGCAGAAGGAGGTGACGGCTTCCCATGCCCTCTCGGTCCGTACCATGGCTCGCACCAGGGACGGACGCGAGAGGTCACCGCCGCCGTTCGCCTCCACGAGAACACGGCGGTGCTCTGCCCAGGCAGGGCACACCTCCACCGTATGCTCCACCGTGTCCTCCAGACGATCCTCGCAAAGGAAACACCCGGGCGTTTCCTCCCGCTTTATCCTGAACAGGAACCCACCGAAGCACCCATGCCCGGTGAGAACCTGCGTCAGGCGGAAGGACAGGGCGCCGTGGCGCCTGTCTATCCACTCCTCAAAAAGGGGACTTACTGCCGCAATTGGGGCGTGCCCAAAAATTTTACACTCTTTAGGTTTCATAAATAAGAAATGTAAAACTGACAGATCAGTCTTACTGAAAAAGCTATTATAGCAGCTAAAAGGAATACACGCATGATATTATTTGATATTGATATTGTCACGCTTTTCTTTTTAAATAAAACTTAAATTTTAGTGTGTTCCCTTATTTTCATTGTCATGTAGATAGTGATAATGATATGAACCCCACATAGACATATTTGACGGCTTCATTAGTCTACGATTCAAGTTTATTCGATATGGCCCATACCGTTCGAATGCGACATGTTATAGGTACTTAGCCGACTTCCGATTAGTTTCTGACAGTAAGCAGCTGTTAGTCGCCTTCTTGTCAACTATAAACTGTCAGCATTAACAGGATTCGTTCATTATCATTCATGTCAAATTTGATACATACCAACCATTGATTGGTTGTGAATACCCTAGATGTTGGCTGCAAATGTGATTGCTAAACATTATTTCTTGGGTGTCGGGCTCAATCGGCAATCCCCGAGTTTAATTTAATTTATTTGTCATTCTGAATAACTTTTCATTATCTTAATTTGCTGCCACTCGCATCTCTTTGACAAAATGTTATTCTAGCGGCATTATGCGCAATCTACTAAATACCTAAGCCTGTGTGTCTACCAAGTCTTGAAATCTTGACTGTTGAGAATGCCCGCTATCTCGTGTTTGTTGATTAAAACAATAAGTATCTTATCATATTCGTCCTAGTATACAGGGCGGCCATACTTACAAAATAGGCGCCCTCATTTTTCCAGACTTTTTTTGCCAAGCTATAAGTAGTACTAATTTTGATGGCTTTTTTTGTGTATGGGATCATTGGCATCTCGCTGGATAACCTAGGAGGTTACTGGCTACTTAACCGAGTCATTTCATCGGGGAAAACTTAGCCCACGTTCCTACGGCCGTATTAACCCATTCCATGCCAGCAACGCACTCGGATGCGTTTTCTTGTTTTTATTTGTGTGCATACAACGCACCCTTATGGTTTATGTTTTTCTAATATTTATCAACAGTTTTTTTTTTTATTTGTTCTCATTATATCATGAATCTATTTACAACCTTAATACATAATAAAAACTGTTGGCACCTGGTGAACAATTTTTTTAAAGTCGATATCGAATGGGTTAAAATCGCGGCAGGGTTTTTCCGCGCAATGGATCTTCATCGCACTGTTCTTATCTCCGTGAGTCAAAAATCGAAAACACATTGTTCGGTTTTCGATTTCAACGCGCTGAGATGCACTCTGTTGGATTCTCAAATTTATCAACGCTCGGTTCAACAATGAAGCCAGCTTTTGACTATGGAATATAATGTATATACATCTTGAGCTATACAGGGTGGTCCAAATAGTGACGTCAATAATTTTTTTTTAGATTCCTCAGACCTGGGGGTATTCAAAAATACCCCATATATGTTCCGCGATTTTTTTTGTAGTTTTCGAGTTATATTTTTTTTTGTGTTTTTTTAATGTATTCTGCTAGCGAGGTTTCAGAAATTCATATCTTTTTATGTAGTAAATATTTTGTAGTTCTTTGTGTGACATGATTGTCTTAAATGTTGTTTTATTTAAAAAAAAAAAATTCAATCAAAAATCAAACACGCTTTAGTATCAACCTTTGGTCTGGGGTCCTAAATGGAGAGTTAATTGGGCCCTTTGAATTACCGGCCAGGTTGGATGGAAATACTTATTTAATTTTTTTACAAAACATTCTTTATGAATTGTTAGAAGATGTGAATCTCCAGATCCGACGAGAAATCATTTTTCAACAAGACGGCGCGCCCTGTCACTAGGCGGTACAAGTCAAAGAGCATCTGAACACCACTTTTCCAGAAAGATGGATTGATCGTGCAGGGCCGATTGAATGGCCTGCGCGTTCGCCAGACCTCAACCCCATCGATTTTTTTGTTTGGGGATTTTACAAAGAGCTGGTGTACGCGACGGAAAGCAACAACGAAACAGAATTAAGACAAAAACTTTCAGAAGCGGAAAGAAAAATAAATAAAATTTGTGCCTTTTATTTCTTATCCAAAAACAGGTAATTTCACTACTAGGAATTTTGACAAATGCTCACATTTTTAATCAGTGTTGAGGCCAACATTTTTAAAAATTACACGAGTTACAGTTATTTTATAGGAATTTTAATTAAAATTTATTTAAAACCACATTTTAAAGTTTTATTTACCATAAGAATGATAAAAAGTAGAAAAATAACTTTAATCGTGTTTCAATGATTTTAAGCCTATCCGCCTTCGAAGGCCGATTACAACAAATAAAGGCTAATAAACTAGTATTAAAAAAAAAATGATAGTTTAGGACCCTGCAAAGTATTTAAACAGAGTTCGAAGCTACAAAAACATCTTTTAGTATTTATAAATTGAAGTTGAATGTTTGAGTAAATCCTTCTGAAAACTTAATTTCTGAATTTCAAGCCTTTTTTGGGTAACTTTAATTAATTTCAGGAAGCTAAAATATTTTTTTTAAATAAAACAACCTTTAAGACAATCATGTCACAAAAAAAAACTACAAAATATTTACTACATAAAAAGATATGAATTTCTGAAACCTCGCTAGCAGAATACGTTAAAAAAACAAAAAAATTATAACTCGAAAAATACGAAAAATCGCGGAACATATATGGGGTATTTTTGAAGTGTGTACCACCAAGTGTGAAGAATCTAAAAAAAAAAAATATTGACGTCACTATTTGGACCATACACGTAATATACAGGTTACATCCCGCGATTGCTGTTCACACTATAAGATGTACTTTGACCACAGATTATTAGATGGTGACTATTCAAACTGATGGTGAAACAGGGGATGAGACGTAGTGTCCGGGGACGTGACATATAATATACATCTTTAAATATCGCTCAGTCCGTCGAAAAAATATTTATAGTTTAGGATGTAATATAAATTATAGCATAGTGTGAACGGTCTCGTACAAAATGTATGACGAGCGATAAAATATTATATCTCTCTTATTTTATCCCTCATATATTATTATCATTATATCCGATACTCAAAAGCCAGATTGAGGATTAAAAATTCAATGCGCGAAAAATTCCCGCCGTGATTTTATTACGTCCGTGTTGATGTCGAATTACGAATTAGTACCTAGATTTCAATTTTTATTTTATCTAAAGAATAAAAGTTTGTGTTTGACTTGCTAGGTAGCCCGACAGAAATTGCCTGACATTTTATTGTAATTATATCATTTTTTTTGTAAGTTTACTATCTCTGTCTTGTCTACTTTTAGTTTTTAACCCCCGACGGAAAAAGAGGGGTGTTATAAGTTTGACGTGTCTGTCTGTCTGTCTGTCTGTCTGTCTGTCTGTGTGTGTGTCTGTCTGTCTGTGGCATCATAGCTCCCGAACGGATGAAGCGATTTCAATTATTATTTTTTTTGTATTAAAGGTGACTTATGTGCGAGTGTTCTTAGACATGTTTGATGAAAATCGGTTGAGCCGTTTAAAAGTTGTGGGGGGTGAAAGTGGGGAAGAATAACCGAATGTCTACAAATATACTCGAGTGGGGTCTCAAATGAAAGCGCACTGAAAGAGAATGATGTTCTTAACTTCGCTTGATGAGTAAATTGGTGGTGGGAAAATTGGGACATGGAAATCCGATTGTCACGTGAGAGTATCAATGACTACATCTCAGTCTTTGCAATTCTGCTAAAGATGATTTGTCATGTGGGTTATTAAATAGTTTTGTTTGGTCGAGCTCACAAATTGCTACACCATCCAAGGAAAAGGCCAAGCCTATGTAGCCTTAAGCAGAGTAAAAATTCTCTACTTAAGGCTACATAGGCTTGGCCTTTTGCGAAAGTACTTTTACCTAAGTAAACCACAGCTTTTTCAACTGTCGTCCCTTGCAACTTATAAGTTGCGGCGATTACGGCATATATGCCGTAATCGCCCAACATAAAATGATAAGAAACATTGTTCTTTCAATATTTCCATATCCTCTAAGACCTTGAAAAGTTACATTATGTGGCCTTATCAGAATCCATCCATTCTCGTCAACACAACTCCGGCCGATAGTGGCATCATCAAATTGAATTGATATTGTTTTTGGAAGCTTCCCATCTTCCTGTTGGCCACGGCGAAGTTCTATGTATTTACAACTTAACAAAATCTACATTATAATAAGTATACCTATAAAAAGTATAAAAAAAAAATTAAATTAAAAAGAACAATGGCAGGTGCCCATACATCATTTTATTTGAAGTAAAAAAGCTTGTTACATTAATGGAAACTACCGTAAAATGTTCGTAATAAGGTCCTAGACATAGATTAGAAAAGATTTTCAACAAAAAACTACGTTATTAATGAATATTGAGACTTTAGTCTTTTTGGCGGGAACTTTGAATTTGAAAAAACTTTTAAGGTTTTTGACTATCGTGTGAATTTTTGTTTGTTGTAATAAATGAAAAATAATGAATTATTGACTAAAGAAAGAAATTAAACAAGTAATTTTTAATACAAACATTTATTCTTCATCATCTTCTCTAACAATAACATCATCTAAAAACTGCGCTGGGGCTAAAATACGTTCTTCATGCCTAGCCCACCCCAGATACCATACAAGCGTCATGACATGAGCGCAACACCCGACTGTTCGCCGACCCACCAGACAATTACAGCAGTATTCAGTTATACCAGTACGACTAGGAATATTATTTTCAATAATTATATAAACAAAGTAAGTTCGCCTGGTTATATGTCGCGACTTAATTCTACCCCTTATTAATGTCATATTACCACTGCCTCTAAGATTATATTGCTGAGTGTTGATGGGTTCACTACATACCTCAATAGTATATCCGCCATGGGAACGTACATGCTCGCCATAATACGAGCGAGCTTGACGTATTTGGTATGTTCCCAGGGCGAATAAAATGAGGTCTCTGTATTCCAGGGTAGGGAAGTATAATAAATTCTCTGCATCTGCAGTTATATTTGTGAAGAAGGATGTTCTCCTATTCATATTAATTGCTTCTACCATGTCTGCCAGTTCGTTGTGAATAAACATTCTTTGTCTTATTATTTCTAAAATCTCACTTGCATAAATATTATCATGAAAGCGAACACCAAACTTATTTAACAAAGCTGCCGCTATTTTAAAGTTTTCAAACATATGTGGTAGAGCCCGATGAAAGTATTCTTGTCTGAATATTTTATAATCTCTCTTAAAGTGTCCATTTACGGCCTCTACCACCCATCTACAAATTGTTACACAGCGGCTTCGGTTAGCTTGAGCTGTTGTGAGTTGGTGCTCGCCTTCTAAGAGACTTTCAGGCATACATGTTTTATATCCACATCCTTCTAACAAACTTATACTATCCCTAAAACCTCTGTCGAGAATGAATACGTCATCACCTTGAAAATATGATCTTAGAGCAGACCCTTCTTCGAATAGGCTATTCATAATGTCGGCATCTGAGGTAGTGGCTTTATAAGGACCAAAACAATCCAAAATATAGCCATCGCAGGCAACAATTAAAAAAGGTTTTATTAAGTTTCTGTACTTA
This sequence comes from Aporophyla nigra, assembly GCA_947507805.1. Classification (NCBI taxonomy): domain Eukaryota; kingdom Metazoa; phylum Arthropoda; class Insecta; order Lepidoptera; family Noctuidae; genus Aporophyla; species Aporophyla nigra. The sequence continues at coordinate 9,801,453 of OX382313.1, read as the reverse complement.
TGCAAGGAATAGCTTTGTTTTTGAAATAAATAATTGGCACTCTTATGTATGTAAATGTATGTGCCATCACATATAACAATTACATTATTTGGATTGTTTTGGTATAGCCCTACAGGAATCAATAAATTATGTTGTAAGAGATTTTCTCTTGATAAATGGTTGATTCCCAGAAATCGTGGTACAAAATGTTCGATTAGTATTGCCCTTATTTTGTCCATTAAAGTTTCCAAGGTTCTTCTTGGTACTTGTACTAGTGATGAAATTCTTTCGTCAGAATCGCCTGTCCTCAATTTTAATAGCAATGCTGCTAGGCCTAGCTTCCCTCTTTTTATTTGGACAATTTGTGGTATGTCTTCAACTAAATTGTTGAACTTTTCTTTACTTAATCCCATCCAATATTCGAAAATCAATTCATCCATTTCATCTATATTTTCAAAATCTAATGATGGATTGAAGGCATTTACAAATGTAAATACATGTTGTATTTGTTCAGCGGTAAACAAATTAATACTGTTTTGTTCACTTAGAGATTCCCAGGAATTGCTCATTAAATGCTCATCACATACTCGAGCTAAACTTGGTAAGTAATATTTGTGATTTTTCAGCACAATAGCTCGCAATTTGTCTGATATTGTACGCAGAGTGGTACTACTGCAGTTCACAAAAACACAATGGTTGCTTGTATTTGCTGCTCTTCGGTAGTCAGGCAATATTATCTGATTTGTGTTTGTACTGCGAGTACTTTCAATCTGAGGTTGTGCACCAGTAGGTTGATGTGTTTCTTCTGGTGCTTCTACTTGTTCGAATGTTTCAGATGATCTGGCATCATCGAGAGTATTCATTCGGCTGACTTCTCTTTGCACACTTATCCAACATGATTGGCACACACAATCAGATGGTGTTATCTGAAAATAAAACACAAACTTAAGAATTATAATATTCATAATAAAATGATGTAATATTTGGATACAAAACTTTTGCAGAATAGTATTATTTTCATTTAGGCTATTTTTAAACTTCATATTAACGGAGTGTTAAAATGAACATTTAAAGTCATACTACTGCACCGCATGAGACTGCCCTGAATTGGCGAAAATAACTTCTAACCTTATTGTTTCTTGCACCCGCACAATGTTTTCTTTCACAACAATTAGTGTTATAAAATCATTATTATTTATTATGAACTTTTACAAACCTGTCTTGGTGCTATCCTGTTCTGTATAATATTGATCATAGATAAACGCTGTTCATTAGGATTTTGTGTCAATATTCTGTTACTTCGTCTTCGTAAAATAGAACGACCACACAAATGGCACACATTACTGTGGCCTTGCTGACTCGATCCAGCTTGTTCATCACTATTCGAAACTTGTTGCTGTAGTCTCTGATTTAAGCTTGACATCACAAGATCTCGGCAAGCTTCACAGATAAAGTCATCTGCAGTGATCTGTAAAAGTATCATTGCATTTAATTGAGAAGTTAACTTGCTGCACACTATGCTGCATAATCTTACTGATTATGAAGCTTTATGTTCTTATAATACCAGAGATTTATTCAAATGTACGTAATTATTTGCCCAAGACGACCCACTGACTGCATTATTACTCCACAATCGTCAATAATGTATACATCATCAGAATTTGACATTAATCTACTAGGTCTACTAGACCTTAGAGTCAGTGGGTCGTCTTAGGGGCGGAGTTAATTAGTAGTAGGCTAGCTTTGTAGGTACTCACGATTGTTGGATATACCCAGCTACAGAGTAATGCTGTTACTCTCGTATCAAGTTCCAATGCTCGATATCGACGTAGATAATTAACGCAGATGTTGCAGTTAATGCATAGAATCCGCGGACGACGAGGTCTCTTGTTGTCTCCCATTGTGATGGTGAAGTAAAGATCCAACACCAGTCAGACCGAACAAGTTGTGAAGCAAAATCAGAGTCCAGTTAAGAATAGCACAATGTCACCACGCAAGGAGTATAATCACAGTCGAAAAGCACGCACAGGTCGCAAAGAGGAAGAATCGATCGAGAGTCCATAAAACAGTCCGGGTCAAATAAAAACGAATAATAAGCAATCTAGAACACACAAAACTCAAACACAACGACAACAACACCGGCTCGAATTCATCCACAGAACATAAATACACTGAGAGCATCTGTCACTGACAGTGTTGCTAACAACGCGGTCTGAGTCGCCATTTATATCATTATTTCGGACCAATTAAAGTTAGAAAAAATGGTACATCTTTCAAACGACCAAATATTAAAAATAAATAGGTATTTTGTTTTTAATTAAGTATTTAACAAACCACCACTACCACCTGGTTGGTCTTTCTCAGACATTTAACTGCGCTGTACAGCAAAAAAAAGTTCTAGATCTGACGCGAAAAGCATTCAGTTGGCAACATTGTTATGATTACCCATAGTAGTTGTTTTAAAATTCATATTTACCGCTAAAAAACCAAAGAATGAAACTATCAATATTTGTTAACCACGGAGTTTTAAGAAAAATATCTTTTCTATAATATATTTAGGAATTAGTAACGAACATTTTACAATATTTTTTATATATGTAACAAGCTTTAATTGATCAAATAATTAGCCGCCATTGTTCTTTAAAAAACCCCCGACATAAAAACCTAAGATCCCTTTAAAAAGTAAAAAATAATAAAAAAACTCAATCTTAAAGTACCTAAGTATGTATTAATAATTAAAAAAAAATACGTCGCGTTGGGGGACCGCTCTGCAAGGGCAGACGTCGTTGACGATCGTATCCTAAATGCAATATTTAGAAGTAATTTTATAAAAGTTTTCTTCAGTTAGGTAATAGACTATTTGTAATTAAATTGTTAGGTTTGGAGCGGTCCCCCAACGCGACGTATTTTTTTTTAAATTATTAATACATACTTAGGTACTTTAAGATTGAGTTTTTTTATTATTTTTTACTTTTTAAAGGGATCTTAGGTTTTTATGTCGGGGGTTTTTTAAATTTTTAATTTAATTTTTTATACTACTGGAAAAAATATAAAAGGTTATTTTTCACACCACACTAAAAGGTTACTTTTTATCCATTTTATGTAACTTTTGAAAAGACCCGGCTGGCAACATCCTGTTTTGTCATTCATTCTTCAGCTTCATTCTTATCGTTTGTTTATGTTATCGATCGTCGTCACGTCAAATGTTAAATTAATGAAAGAGGCACCATGTTGACTCCACGATTTAAGTTATCTCAGGATTATAATCACGTATATGTAAACGTGCATGCACCCTATACAAACATTGCTGATGCAGAAATTGAAGTCGATGGAGAAAACTTTCTATTTGTATCCTGTCCATATTTCCTGCGACTACGGCTGCCAGGCAGAATCGTCAATAATGAGAGTGCCCAAGGATCGTACTTGTGTGATTCAGGGGACTTCAATTTAATACTTGACAAGGAGACCGCAGGCGAACATTTCGAAAATCTAGATATGATCACTAGTTTACTGGCTCCAGCAGATATCCCTGACGTGAGTCCAGATTTAGTTGAAATGCTAGAAAATGAAATCACTGTAGAGAATGGACACAATGAAGACAACAATTTATCTAATAAGTATACTTATGGATTTGCAAACAAACTTACAACTGAATTTGCCAACATTGGTATAGAATTCCCGCAGGTTTTTGAATTGAGAGTCCCTGAAACAGTTTCAATTGAAGAGCGTCACATTAAGAGGGTTCAACATGAAAATAGTAAATTTTCTGCAGACCATTACCTAGCTGACCTTTATGATGATGAACTACTTGAGCCATGCCTGACAGCTGTAGCACCTTGGTCTAGTGAAAATTTTAATAAAGAATTTGAATTTTCTATGGAAGAAGTGGATGTAATGAAGGAGCTACCAAACAAACACTATTTACTGAGTACAACTGAGTACAAGCAAGTGCTTTATGGATTGGTTGATATTCTATATGGATATTGTTATGATAAACGCACTACTTTGAATGAAAGCACTGTGGAATCAGGATGGACTATAAATAAACTCTCATCAACCTTGAGCTGGTTCTGCACATTTAATGATATGACAGAGGTTCTCACCGCCTCTTACAGACGTGCATTAATTTATCCAATATACAGGAACTTTAATCTATGCATTAAAGTAAAAAATGATCTAGTAGCTCTGTTGAGGAACGGAAAGAAATTTGTATTAAAATGTATGATTGAAATATATAAAATGTTTAATGCAAGTAATGATGCAAGATATATACTGAATCAGTTATATATCAAGGATTATTTAATTTTTCTGCAGAAATGTAGAAATGAGGAGCTAGAGGAGCTGTACAATAATATTGCGTATATTGAAATCTCTAAAAATGATGTACAATTAGAACTTGCGGATTATGAGACAGCAGCAGAAGAAGTGAAGCAGGAAGCGGTTAATGGCATAGTGGAGAATGAAATGGCTGTTAGAATGGCTTCCTTGTCATTCTTAACTGGGTTAAATGGAAATAATTTAGTCTACATGAATGGTGAAAGCGATGGTGAAACAGATTCTTCTGATAGCAGTGATGATTCTTCAGATGAGCTGGACTCTGATGATGACCCATCCTGACGGCTACAGGACTCCCAGGAGTTAACCAGTCAAGGCTTGTGAATTACTTCAAAAAACTGGATAATGTTTATGCAATAAATTCAGTGATGCTGACTGGTAGTGATTGCTGAGCACTGAATAGTCTTGAAACTTATTCAGTTTGTCAAGCCAAAACTTAGTGTGCTTAGGAAAAGACAAATTATATATTCAAATAAATAAAATAGTGTCTGCTTGTAATGACAAAATAACAGCAAATACATAGATATTATAGTCCTAATATCAAAAACTTTTTTTATGTGAGTCTGTTTGTTCCGGCTAATCTTCGAAACTCCTGCATCGATTTTGATGGGAGTTTCACTGGCAGACAGCAGACAGGGAGTAATAGGCTTTTTTGTCCAGGTAGCATGATCCCGAGGGGTAATTTCCGACATCCATGCGGACCAAGCCGCAGTCACAGCTAGTTTTACATAGTTATGTTGTTTAGAATTAAGTAATCCACTGTAGTTTCTCTATGTGAAATCATTTTGTAGAACATAATATAATAAATCATTAATTAATTATACCAGCCTATTATTTTTCTGCTGCAAGACAAAGACCTCTTGATTATTTCCAGTTTAATTTATATGGGGGATTATAAATTAAGAGTTCCTTGGATGGATGAGACAGACAACATTCTTAAAATATTTTAAGAAAATCTATCGATTGGCGAAAATGAGTTATATAGGTATGTCATTGGATTCAGAATTTGCAGCTCTATCGATTGGTATTATTCAAAACTTCTATCGTTAAAAGAAAATTCCCTTACAGTAAAAATGTTTGGCCTGCATAAAACGATTTAAGATAAAAAAAATGATGTAACAGACGTTTACATTTTTTTTTCTCTGAATAATAAAGTAAGTCATAGTATAGTGTTAAATAATTTACACCCTTACCTTAAAACCTCAAATCAGTCTATTTAAATAACATTTCACCACTATAATAGTATTTGTGTTTAGTGACAGGCCTGTTGGTCTAGTGGTTAGCGACCCTGACTGCTATGCCGGAGGTCGTGGGTTCGATTCCCACCCAGGACAAATGTTTGTGTGATGAGCACGATCATTTGTTCTGTGTCTGGGTGTAATTTATCTATAATATGTATGTATTTAGAAATATATAACTATGTTTATCAGTTGTCTAGTACCCATAACACAAGCTCTGCTTAGCTTGGGACTAGATGGCGTTGTGTGATAGTTGTGGAATATTATTATTATAATTTACTAATAGTTATCATCATAATCTGTATGCCTAATTATTTATTCTTGTAATAATACAAATTTCTTATTAATATTCATATCATTTATATTGTTTTATTCATTTATCTTTCAGGAAAGTCATATTTTTTCATCTGTCTTTCGTTTCCAATACATTGATTCAACTACATAATAAATAAGACTTGATTAAGTCTGAGAAAACATATTTTTTTATTCATTTAGTGATTATAATTATAAAGCTCATCATCATAATTTCAGCCGTAAGACGTCCACTGCTGGACTTATGCCTCCCCCAATTTCGGGGGCTTCGCCATAATCGCCACGCTTGGCAGGCGGGTTGGCGATCGCAGTATGGTGGTAAAATGCATAGAGAACGCTGCTGCCCATTCTCTAGTAAGTCCCTTAGTCGCCTTTTACGACACCCACGGGAAGAAACGGGGTGGTGTTATTCTTTACGTCCGGCACCACACGATACGAATTATAAAGCTAATTAAACGTAATTATTAAAAGTACCGTCCACCAGAAACCCCGTTATGAATCTAGCTAACGACCCGAGAGCTAGGTTGGCTCGACACTACACTGAAGATATCCCGGACGTCAGCTTGTACGAGATTAGGATGGCTCTTAAGCAGCTTAAAAACAACAAGGCGCCGGGTGATGACGGAATTACGGCCGAACTCCTGAAGGCCGGCGGAAAACCCATTCTAAAGGCCCTTCAGAAGCTGTTTGATTCCGTCATACTCGAGGGAAAATCGCCACAGGCATGGAACAGAGGTGTGGTGGTACGTTTCTTTAAGAAGGGTGACAATACCCTGCTTAAGAATTATAGGCCCATCTCACTTCTGAGCCATGTCTACAAGCTGTTTTCAAGAGTCATCACGAATCGTCTCGCGCGCAGGTTTGACGACTTCCAGCCTCCCGAACAAGCCGGATTCCGTAAAGGCTTTAGCACCGTAGACCACATACATACGCTGCGGCAGGTTATACAGAAGACCGAAGAAGACGTATAACCTGCCTCTCTGCTTAGCGTTTGTGGACTACGAAAAAGCCTTTGATTCGATCGAGACCTGGGCTGTACTGCAGTCTCTTCAACGGTGCCAGATTGACTATCAGTACATCGAGGTGCTGAAGTGTTTGTATGAAAACGCCACTATGTCAGTCCGGCTCCAGGACAAAGCCTCAAAACCTATCCTTCTGCAGCGAGGGGTGAGACAGGAAGGCGTAATCTCTCCGAAACTGTTCACCGCTGCACTGGAGCATGTCTTCAAGGTTCTGGACTGGAAAGGGGCTGGCATCAACATCAATGGCGAGTACATCACTCGCCTTCGATTTGCCGACGATATAGTAGTCATGGCTGAGACTATGGAGGACCTCAGTACAATGCTCGATGACCTCAGTAGAGCTTCCGAAAGAGTGGGTCTTAGGATGAACATGGACAAGACAAAGGTCATGTCCATTGCTCGTGTGATACCCACTCCAATGAAGATCGGAGGCGCTACACTCGAAGTTGTGAAAGAATACGTGTACCTAGGACAGACTGTCCAGTTAGGTAGATCCAACTTCGAGAAAGAGGTGAATCGTCGAATCCGACTCGGCTGGGCAGCGTTCGGGAAGCTACGCAATATCTTCTCGTCCCAAATACCGTAGTGTCTCAAGACAAAAGTCTTTGACCAGTGTGTGTTGCCAGTGATGACATATGGCACTGAGACGTGGTCGCTCACAATGAGCCTCATAAGAAGGCTCAAAGTCACCCAAAGAGCAATGGAGAGGGCTATGCTTGGAGTTTCCCTACGCGATCGAATCAGAAATGAAGAGATCCGTAGGAAAACCAAGGTAACCGAGATAGCCCGACGAATTGCCAAACTTAAATGGCAGTGGGCAGGGCACATTGCTCGCAGAACGGATGGCCGATGGGGTCGGAAGGTTTTGGAGTGGCGACCGCGTACCTACTGGAAGACGGAGCGTTGGAAGGCCTCCCACAAAATGGACCGATGACCTGGTGAAGGCCGCAGGAATACGTTGGATGCGAGAAGCACAGAATAGGTCAAAGTGGCGGTGCTTGGGGGAGGCCTATGTCCAGCAGTGGACGTCTTTCGGCTGAAATTATGAAAATGATGATTAAAAGTACAGAGTTTGTAGGACTGTTAATTAAAAGAGATCATGGAGTCAATTATACATAATTATTTTTACATTGATAACTATATTCCATTTACTATAGCATTAGACAGAAGTTAAAAAGGCTCTTTTAGGTGCACACTTTGCAATAAAATTACAACAAACATTATTATAGTCAAGACTGATGTGGAGTTAAATATAATCAATTTATATAATAGCTGTCACACTTAATTGTACTTATTTAACCTATCTACCTTCTGAAATTACAAGGCTTTAATTTAATATTGTTTAGATTTTACATTCTATATTGTCGTGTCGATGTTTAAAATCTAAAAGAAGCAGGGGGGAACAGTACCGGGAACGTTTTTTACGTCATTATAATTCTACCAAATCTATAATGTTACGTATTCCCTTCATAAATTATGGGAACACGTATTTTTTTTATTTTGTCGATTTATGCTATCAACCATCCGTCAAATTGCGTAAATTTTCTGCAGTTGTCAATTGTGCTGTCATTCACTTGGTACTTGTGAATGCTACGCCTTTTCTCGTTGTTATTGCTGAATTTTCGTGATTTTGTTGATTTTTCTTTTGTTATTTTTTTGTTATCGTTATAATTGTTAGTTTTGTGTTGTCCGTACAAACTGGTACGTTTCGTGGAACTATGGATCCCGATGCAGGCCCGAGTGGCATGCAAGCGCAACATGCACACTCTGTAACTGCTGATAGCGCTGATCAGTGTCAACAGCGAAAAAAACGTGGCCCCAACGTTGACCATGAGGATAAAATATTGTCCCCCAAGAAAAGTAGAATTAAACAAACACCGCTTCGTTCTACAGAAAAAAGAACAGTTTTTAGGGTTCCGTTGCCAAATGGCAAAAAACGGAACCCTTATAGATTCGCCATGTCTGTCTGTCTGTCTGTCTGTCTGTCCGAGTATGTCACAGCCACTTTTCTCCGAAACTATAAGAGCTGTGCTATTGAAACTTGGTAAGTGGATGTATTCAGTGAACCGCATTAAGATTTTCACACAAAAATAGAAAAAAAGCAATAATATTTGGGGTTCCCCATACATAGAATTGAAACTCAAAAATTTTTTTTTCATCAAACCCATACGTGTGGGGTATCTATGGATAGGTCTTCAAAAATGATATTGAGGTTTCTAATATCATTTTTTTCTAAACTGAATAGTTTGCGCGAGAGAGTCTTCGAAAGTGGTAAAATGTGTGTCCCCCCCCCCGTAACTTCTAAAATAAGGGAATGATAAAACTAAAAAAAATATATGATGTACATTACCATGAAAACTACCAACGAAAATTGGTTTGAACGAGATCTAGTAAGTAGTTTTTTTTTAATACGTCATAAATCGTAAACCACAATTTACCTTTCATTCAGTCAACTCAAATATAAAAATTAAAAAAAAAAACATTAAATTTCATAAACGATGATGACGAATGATGATGATGATGACCTGCAGGTTTGTACGGAACCCTCGGTGCGCGAGTCCGACTCGCACTTGGCCGGTTTTTTTTTTTATAAACTGATCTATACAATACATATAATAAAATTGTAGAAAAGTGGTGTCTGTACAATGGAAATATATAAAAAAGTAGCAGGGGTTGTTATTATATCGATGCCGAACCCGAAATTGTAATTAATTTTTTTTTTGTCTGTTTGTCTGTGTGTTTGTGCACGCTAATATCAGAAACGGCTTATTCGATTTAGTTGCGGTTTTCACTAATATATTGTAGTAAGCTTCACTTAACATTTAGTGTTTATTTCATGTCAATCAGTTCATAAATAAAAAAAGTTATGTCAATTTAAAGAATTACGGCGAACAGACGCATTTCCTAAGACACTCTTAAACAACGAAGTTCCATCGTATTATACCTATAATAAACAACAGGGTATTTTTAACCGCAGAAGACGTGGAACAGCTGTAGTAGGTGAACCAGGTATTTTTAAAGATTATGTCATTGGTAGGGTTTAAACGGTTCATCCAAATAACTCCGAATGCTTTTACCTGCGCCTACTGCTGCACGTTGTCCGAGGGCCTACTACTTTTGCCGATCTCCGAAAGGTTGACAATATCGTACACCCTACATACCAAGCCGCTTGCCGGTCACGTCACTTGCTGGATGGGGATCAACATTGGGATGATGCTTTGTCAGAAGCAAGTATTAGCGAAAGTCCTCATCGGTTGCGACATTTGTTTGCAGTCATGCTGGTGTTTTGTGCACTTTCTGACGCTGCACAGTTGTGGTATAAGTATCAGAACAAATTGGCTGAGGATTTTTTTAGGCACGTACAACTTAAAGATAACAACCCAATTGAGTGAAAGTTAATTGAATCGTTGTTTGTTGGCTATTCAAGATATAATTACATCTATTGGGGGTAATCCTATTTCTCAATATGGCATGCCGGAGGCATTATTTGACGGTGAACGTATTAATAGAGATTACGCGATGGAAACCAACTATGATCCAATTGACCTGGCCGAAATTTTACAAACTGATGTCTCGAGGCTAACTAATGAACAGCCTTTGATATTTGATCGGGTGTGCCGCAGCGTTGCTATCAACGTACTAAGTACTATTACTTTGGGAAAAATGATATTTGTAGATGCACCCGGTGGAACGGGTAAAACGTTTTTACGAAAGTTATTTTGGCGAAGGTACGAAGCCAAGGTAAAATCGCGCTTGCTGTCGCTTCATCAGGCATAGCAGCCACATTGTTGCCAGGTGGGAAAACTGCTCATACAATGTTCAAAATTCCGATCGATTTAGACTGCACAGAAAGCCCTGTTTGTAATATTTCAAGAAACAGCGATAAAGCTAAGGTTCTTCGTGATTGTAGCTCTATTATATGAGCTGAGTCCACAATGGCCAATCGAAAAGCAGTAGACAGAACGTTGCGTGATGTCAAGCAAAATGATCAACCCATGGGTGGCATTACTATGCTTTTTTGTGGCGATTTTCGTCAGACTCTCCCTGTAATACCACGTGGAACTAAGGCTGATGAAGTTAGAGCCTGTCTAAAGAGTTCTCGACTGTGGCATTACATTATCCCTTTGCATTTGACATTAAATATGCGTGCGCAAATTGGACGCAACGAAAATGCTCAAGAATTTTCAGATTTACTACTTGAGATTTGTAACGGTGTGTATACGCAGGAACAAGGAAAAGTTGTTTCTTAATGAAAACCTATGCAACATAGTTTTATCAATGCGAGACTTCATATCATCTGTGTATGGAAACGCAACGCAAATACCAACTTGCGAAAATTCCGGCTTTGTGATAGAGCTATTTTGACGCCACGAAACGACCAAACAACAACAATAAACGCTGAAATTTTGAGCTATGTTCCGGGGGATTATGTTGAGTGTATCTCCATTAACAGAGTCATGGAAGAAGGAGAATCTACAAGCTACCCAGTAGAATTTTTAGAATCCCTCAATGCTCCTGGACTACCAGCACATAAAATAAAATTAAAAGTAGGCGTACCCATAATGCTTCTTAAAAATTTAAGCCCCCCAAAACTTTGCAATGGCACCAGGTTAAAAGTGACCAATTTATCGTACAACGAAATCTGATAGAAGCAGAGATTTTAACAGGGTGTGGAAAAGGTGTAAGTGTTTTCATTCCTCGGATTCCTCTCATTCCAAACTTTTCCATTTAGTTTTAAACGAGTCCAGTTTCCAGTCAGCCTATGTTTTGCGATGACAATTAATAAAGCCCAAGGTCAGACAATGAAAGTTGTGGGTGTAGATCTAAGTATCAGCTGTTTCTCGCACGGTCAGTTGTATGTGGCTCTGTCACAGGTTAGCAATCCTAGGAGCCTGTATGCTTTCATCCCCGATGGCTATCGTCAAATATCGTATGTAGAGAAGCATTACTGTAAAGTAAATTTTTAGCTACCCAAACGACAGCATATGTAATTCAAAATATGCTGCCCGAAAAGTCACTATTTCACGCGGACGAAGTCGCGGGCACAGCTAGTTGTTACTAAAAACGAGTACATCGATAGTAAATGCTTTATTATATGCAGGCCATACATTGTTACAAAAAAGCTCACATTATTTAAATTGTTTGAACTTAACTTGAAATAAAAGGTTTCATACTCCTGCTTCTGCGAGCCTCTTTTTTCTAATGTTATAATAAACAGAGTATAGGTGTCTATGACTGTTAATTAGAACACTGTTACTTTTAGAATATTTATTTAAACTTAACAAAAAGTTTTAGAGACTGATTTGTGTGTTGAATTTATAATAATTACGCAGACATAAAAGTAGAATTTTTTTTTTTTTTACAATAAGTCGTTTTATTTTTGTATCCCTAAATTTCATTTAAATCTGTGATAGCTGAGCTGAAACTAACATTAATCATGCAAAGAACCTATTTCCATGGTGTTAAAATATCAAAATTTTAGTAGATAATCTAAAGTTACGGCAAATTGCAACACTGTAAAAGTCCTTTACAATAGAATTACGTATAATTTTCTATTGCTCTTGCTGCTTACACTATGCTTGACGGTTTACACATAAAATAGTAACGTAAGGCACAACTAAACATATTTTTTTAATGTAAGGGACATGCTATATTTTAAACCGCTGGGTATTCTTAAATCTGGCATTTAAAGCATGAAAGAAGAGGAAATTCTAACAATTAAAATTGGAGCAGACGGTAAAAAGTTATAGACTGATTTCAAAAAATAAAATCGTTTTTTGGCTCTCCTGAAAAACCGTGTTTTGTCCCTTACATTAATTTATACTTCTGGTACTGGTACTTCGGGTCCTGAGTGACTGACTGATATATCAACGCACGCCTAAACCGCTGGTCCTAGAGACATGAAATTTGGAGGATGTATTCGTTGTGAAGAGTAGGTATCCACTAAGAAAGGGTTTTTTGAAATTCCTTTCCTAAGGTTGTAATGTTGAATTTTTCGACATCCACGCCGGCGAAGCCGCGGACAGAAGCTAGTTTAATATAAAAAAAAGGCTTAATGGCGGGGTGGGGTTTTGAGATCGGGCAGTAAGTCTTATCCATTATAACTACTAGAAAATAGTTAAGACTGCTCTTAACTTCTTCAGAAATTGTAATCTGCATTCACAGGTTTTGAAAATAAAATGTAAGCTCAACAAGAAATGTTGCAAGACAAGAAACCGTGACTGTAATGGATGAAGCATTGTAAGATGAAGGGAATGAATATATTAAGTAGGTTGGGGAAAAAGTCTTATCGCATTATAGTATGTATGAACTTGTAATAAAATCTCTTTGGCTATACTATTTGTATCTGACTGGTTTTGGTATCATTGAAAGTTTAAATTTTAAAGAACATAATTCCAAATTCAAATTAGGAAAATGTGTGATTTTCATTTGTTTTTCGTACCGTCAAGATGAGTGAATCTAATGAAGAAATTCGATACATTTTAAAATTTTACTACAAAAAAGGTAAAAATGCAACGCAAGCCGCGAAAAAAATTTGCGATGTTTATGGATCTAGTGTAGTGTCTGTGAGAGTAGCACAAATTTGGTTTAAGCGTTTTCAATCCGGAAATTTTGATGTCAAAGATGCACGTCGCTCTGGTCGCCCTATTACGGATAAAATGGATGCCATTTTTGAAAAAGTGGAGCAAGATCGGCATACCAGTAGTTACGACGTAGCTGAAGAACTGGAAATTGACCACAAAACAGTTTTGGCGCATTTGAAAAAAACTGGGTACACAAAAAAGCTCGACATTTGGGTACCTCACGAGCTCACTGAAAGAAACCTAATGAACAGTGTACTCATTTGTGATTCTCTATTACGACGTAATGAAACCGAACCATTTTTGAAGAAGCTGATAACTGGTGTTGAAAAGTGGATCACGTATGACAAGAACGTGCGAAAAAGGTCGTGGTCAAAGGCCGGTCAGGCTTCACAGACTGTGGCGAAACCCGGGTTAACTTGCAACAAGGTGATGCTGTGTGTGTGGTGGGATTGGAAGGGCATTATTAATTATGAGCTGTTACCACCAAGCAGGACCATCGATTCTGAACTCTACTGCGAACAACTGATGAGATTAAAGCAAGAAGTTGAGAGAAAGCGGCCGGAATTAATCAACAGAAGGGGTGTGGTTTTTCATCATGATAACGCTAGACCTCACACATCTTTAGCCACCCAACAAAAATTAAGAGAGTTTGGCTGGGAGGTGTTAATGCATCCGCCGTATAGTCCTGACCTTGCACCTTTTTTTTTTTTTTTTTTTTGGATGGGAAATCATCAAATGACTTCTCCCGCTCTGGGCGGAGCGGGAGGGCATGTCAGACTTTTACTGACTAAAACCCACCCGTGTTCCTTCAGTTGCCCATGTGCCCGGGTCACGATATCTCTTTCGAACAATCACGCGACCCTGGCAGGCATCGGTCCTAGCAGACCCCTTCAGTGTTGCTGACATCTCTTTGAGGCGCGCGTGGAACACTACGCGCCGTCGACCCGAGCCTGGTCCTTACCGGGCGGCGAGCTACCCATTGATCGCCACCCGCAAGCTCGCGCCTACGGTGGCCGGGAGTCCGCAATCGACTCCCGGCGCCGACCTTGCACCTTCAGATTTCCACCTGTTTCGGTCTCTTCAGAATTCTTTAGGCAGTGTCAGGTTAACATCACGAGAGGACTGCCAAAACCATTTGTCGCGGTATTTTGACCAGAAGTCCCAAAATTTCTATAGCAATGGGATCATGTCCCTACCTACAAGATGGCAAAAAGTTATCGATCAAAATGGTACCTACATACTTTAGTTAAATGTAAATATACTTTATTAAAAAATGTTTTGAATTTTCTTAAAAAATGCGAAGAAACTTTTTCCCCAACCTATTAATAATAGTTTTAAAAAATACGCTTCCATTATATACATAATTTAAAATCTAAGTAAAAAATATGTACATGTATATACAATATAAAAATAAGTAATCATAAAGCATCAAAATATTCGTCTGCATCGTTGTCAACAGGAAACGTGCCCAAAAGGCTGGCAGCATTGCCACGTTGTATGGCAATGCTGATTCTTTGACCAAAAACTAGGCCAGCCCTCTGGTCACGTGAAGAGTCGACTAGCCGCTTGGCAATGTCTCTGAATACTATGTGAGCTCTCGGACCCCATGGCCCTAGAGTTTCAACCCCAAACGGCTCGAATATATAATTTCCCATTAGGTTAGAATATTTGCGCCGTTTGAGGTTTTCAGCACCTGCAACAGCCGCTCCAGCACAGCCCGCCGTGCTGAGAAGATGGGATGGCGCAAGGGTGTCGACACATCTTGCGTCCCATACCAAAGGCCGACCTAGCTTCCAAGGCATTATGGTCATTCCATCAGGTCTCTTCCCATACTCGCGTGCCAAGCCATTCGGTTCTAGAACAGCTGGCACCCCGGCGGTGACAAGAGCACGACGGATGATGTCATTGATGCTGGCGTGCCGTGCTATCCGGCCTGCGCTCCTACTGCAGGATAGGCCATGGTGTTCGAGGCAGTCGACACCTTCACCGCATTGGCAGCGATGCAAAGCCACGCAAGGAGCGCCCAGACGTAGGCATGTAGCAATCCGGAAGGTGGTGTCACTCAGCATAGTACCTATGTTGGGTGATGGTACTGCCTGAAGCCAGAGGCCCGACTCCCACTCGCCCACAGCCAGAAGGCGGGCACGCTCAGCAGTATTGGTGGACGTATTTATAAGATTATTCCGTACCAACCTGCAGAGCGGCTCATCCCACTGTCTCTGGGAAGATGGGTTCACGGGCCGATCTTTATCCGGGCAAGTCATTTTCCAGGCATTCACTGCATCTGTGAAGCACGGCACTTCAGAGTCAACCAGGGACGGAGCTAAAATTTTCCCGGTTAACTTTTCAGTGCTATGGACAGAGGATAGGAATGCCGGTAAGCTAATACTAGTAATTTTACGGACGCCGAGACCACCAAAGCGGATGGGTAGAGTGGCTTGAAGCCACGCTCGGTCGTCCAAGGCCACATTTAAAATGGATGTTAGTGTACTGCGAATAATTTGGTCAATTTTGTCCAGGAGCTGTGGCTGCTTCCATAAGGGGGAAGAGCGAAGAAAATATATAAAATTTGGGCCAAAACAACAGTATTTTATTAGAGTGAATGCCGAATGTATATTTATTTTGGAAAGCCTGTCAGAAATATCGTTGAAATTTTTAACTTTATCGTCCATGAATTGAGAAAAGCTGTCTTCTAAAATTGGGGAACCTAGGAAGTGCAGTGAACTTTTTTCTATAATTTTGATTTGTGGGGCTATTGCGTTAAATTTATCTAGTGTCAGTTGTCTGTCAGTAGTGTCAGAAAGGAAAATTTCACATTTTGATGAGTTAAGGTCCAGGCCAATAGATTTGAATTGCTGTTTGAGCAGTTGTTGATCTTTCAAAACAGTGTCTGCGTCACCTCCTAGCGTTCCATCATCTAAATACAACACGTTAAATTTTGAATTTAGTTTCTGGATGATTGGATGAATAGCTAAACTGAAAATGACTGGCCCAAGAGGGTCACCCTGTTGGCATCCTACTGCTGATTCCAAAACATTGTCCTTATATAGTAATTTAGAGGGGTACCTGTAACATTGCCACATAAAACCATAAATTTCGGGTAGTTCCTTTTTGACTTCAGCCAACAAAGTGTCCTTGTTTACGGAATTAAAGGCATTTTTAACGTCAACCTTGAGGATGACCTCGCCTTTGTTGGAGTTTACAAATGTGGAAAGGGCGTGCACGGCAGATTCACA
This sequence comes from Aporophyla nigra, assembly GCA_947507805.1. Classification (NCBI taxonomy): domain Eukaryota; kingdom Metazoa; phylum Arthropoda; class Insecta; order Lepidoptera; family Noctuidae; genus Aporophyla; species Aporophyla nigra. The sequence continues at coordinate 9,784,747 of OX382313.1, read as the reverse complement.
GCCTCCTTTCGAGCCAAAACCTAGCTGCAGGGGTTGAAACTTTGCTGTCAGTTTTTGGCTGTATATCTGACAGCAAAGCTTGGCTGCCGTACGCCTATATGTGCAGCCAACGGCGATGGGACGTATGCCGCCATCCCTCTTGCGCAGGGCACATAAGTTGGCCCCGTACAAGACGTCGACGACGGCCGCGTTCACACCGCCGGTGAGCATGAGTTTGATCAGGGCCGCAAGCTCCTTCAAAAGCGACTCACCAGCTTCCCCGGCGCCTGAACTCAAAAGATCCTTTAAATGTTGAGGAGTCAGGCGGTCGAGGCCGCCGGCGGAACCACTTGGGAAGGAGCTCACGGCTGCAATCAACTGGGTGGCCGAAATGTTAAAGAAAGTTGAATTTAGATCAGGAGGGTCGGGGAAGGCGAGACCATCCGCAGGCGCTGGATGTTTACTCTCGAGAGCTGATAGAGTTTCTGGAGAGTAAGGCGCCACCACATCGCTGCTAAATAGTATCCTGACCGCTCCTCTGATGTCACCTTCACTTAATTTGGATTCCACATGTGAAAATAAGCCTTTTTGAAAAGTTGTACTGAATGGAGGTAATTTTGAATCTAAAATTGGGGTCGTAATGTTACAATTTTGATTAATTTGGAATGTTAAAGATTTTTTGGTCGCCGAATTTTTTTCCACATGCAAAATCCTATACGGGAAGGTGAGTAGTTGCTCCCAGGCACTTTCTGAGTTCTCCTGAGTCGCAAGAAGAAGACATCGTGCCAAACTCAGTGCAACAGATCGTCTTGCGCCTCGGGGAACTCTCTGTACCGGAATAGAATTTTTGAATTTTGCCAGCGTTTTCCATAAACTTTGATCTGAAGTTGTGGTTGTTGTGTATGTGGCTGGGGGGCACGGAGGTACACTATGAGGTTTGTGAACCTTGCCAAAGTGTATCAGTAGCCCCCGTTCGCCTTTAAAGAAGCGTGGCTGGGAGCAATGGGGACATCTCACCTGGACATCAAGCAATGTGGCAGGTTGACTGGCACTACCGGGGTTGCTACAGCCGGCATTTAACATAAGTTTATTTACACGAACTTACCTAAAATAAATTGTAAAGCACTGAACACACAAATATACTTAATTTTGCTTAAATCTAAATAAAAATAATATAAATAACACAAACTAAATTAATAAAAACACTAAATGTCTGTGTGACGCCGATGACAACGTCGCCGGTGACGGGAGCGACGAGCTGGCGGCCTAGGGCGCCGCGCCACCTATGCATTTTGGCGCAGCGCTGGCAACCGTTGCCGGGAGACATGCGAACTGGCGTCGCGTCATTGATTTTATTGTTCATCCAATACACGAAAAGCCTCGACTTGTCGCACTCCGAAGACCAAAAGTCTCTTTATAAAAGGACAAATGTCTGGATGATTTATCATGACATCATTGTATAAAACGCGACGGTCACCTAAGTAGTTTTTCACTGTCTGTAATCAAATCTTGCATGTTAAATTTGATCCACTTTCCTGTTTCCGATTGAGCTGAAATTTTACATACATGTATAAATCGGATGACAATGAAATATTATTATGACATAGAGCTGATCTGATGATGGAGCTGGAAGGTGGCCATAAGAACTCCTTAATTAAACGACGCAACCCCATCGAGTTTGGGCTCGTTTGATTCGTCTTGACGAGTACTTTGATACTGTATGGTAACCAGGGTCTTATGATGGAGCTGGAAGGTGGCCATAAGAACTCCGTAATTAAACGACGCAACCCCATCGAGTTTGGGCTCGTTTAATCCGTCTTGACGAGTACTTTGATATCATATGGTAACCAGGATCTGATGATGGAGCTGGAAGGTGGCCATAGGAACTCCATAATTAAACGACGCAATCCCATCGAGTTTGGGCTCGTTTGATTCGTCTTGACGAGTACTTTGATACCATATGGTAACCAGGGTCTGATGATGGATCTGGAAGGTGGCCATAGGAACTCCGTAATTAAACGACGCAACCCCATCGGGTTTGGGCTCGTTTGATTCGTCTTGACGAGTACTTTGATACCATATTTTATTTTATTTTATTTTTTATTTTATTTATTCGGAAGAACAAACAATTACACATTATGTTTTACAAATAAATAGAATATAAGAAGTTATACAAATGTGCAACCAACAACGTTCTTCACAGATACACAAAAAGACAAAGACAACGTTGATATAGTAAAATTCGGACGGAGTAAATACGTACATAATTATATGAAATAAAAAATTAATAAATTACAGCTACTGCTAAGGAACATTGGAGAGATTGAATTTAATTCTCATATTTTCTTGACTTTGTCAAGCAATAAGTTTCTAAATTTTCCAACGGATAAATGGAATAGGTCCAAGCTAGAGAAAAACTTATTAAAATTGCTTGTGAGGCGACGCAGAGGTGCCCGCAAGCCTGCATTCGTACGACTAGGCGTGACGGCGAAAACAGGTCGTGCGCGCACTTTACGTCCCTGAATGGTTCTAGGGACAACGTAGTAACCAGGATCTGATGATGGAGCTAGAAGGTGACCATAGAAACTCCGTAATTAAACGACGCAACCGCTCCGAGTCCGCCGCAGGAGTAGACGCCCCGGGCGTCGGGAGTCGATCCCGGCTACCGTACGCGCGAGCTTGCGGGCGGCGAGCAATATTCAAACGAGATACCGTGGCCCTGGCACATGGGTAACTGAAGGAACACGGGTGGGTTTTAGTCAGTAAAAGTCTGACACGCCCTCCCGCTCCGCCCAGAGCGGGAGAAGTCATTTGATGATTTCCCATCCAAAAAAAAAAGAAAAAAGTATGCTCCCATTTTCGTTAAATGATTTGCCATTTTTATGTAGCCTTTATTTCGATAAGCATTTAACATTACCTTCTTCTATACAGGGTTGCAGGCAGGGATATCGACACGCATTTTGTTGCCATGGATTCAGTTCATGAATCTGAACCTGATATTTATAGTAGGTTATTAAAAAAAAAAACTGCTGTTTCATACATTTTGACCGCATGATCGGCTGATTTCATGGTTACAGTGTGCGCGTCAACCCTAAACAAATTAACATAATTTTTCATACACTCAGTCATATTTTATCTATTTGTGAATTAACCAACAAAAAGTTACAAAAATAATAGCCAAAGGTAATTATTTCAAGGACACTGCAGAAACGTCATACTGCTAATAGCGGCGCCTTTACATTTTGTAGCATGTATGTATATCTAGACAATCAATTTACTGAAAGACCATTCGTGAACATCTAACCGTGAGAGGCAGAGCGGTCGTATTCAGGTAAGTATAAAATAAAAAATTAGATACCTATATTTTGTGAACACAGAATACACGGTGCTTTCGAGACGTCCAATTTCTATCTTAATAAATATATTCTAGATTTGACAAAAATTAAGTCACATGAAAATCGTGGAGTTCCTACGTATTTATTAAATTAATTGCCTGTAATAAAACTATAGACAGTAGATCAACCTTTCGTTTGTATAAATGTTTAATAACATACAGGCTGACTTCTTTTGAAGCCAGTTTGGTAAAAATTTAGGTTTTTTTTTTTAACTCGCAAAACTAACATTAAGTAATTCTGAAGCCTGTGTGTATTATTTACATAGTAAAATTTTTATGTCAGAACTCTTGACGTAAAGTAGTCCAAAGATGCATAACAAGTTATTATAACTACTATGTATTCGTTACGACTAACTAAATTAAAAAATAATAAAAAAAAAACTAAAAACCCGCTTCCATTGAAAACCAAACAAAAAAGTACAAAATAATGGAAAAAAGCGTGGGGTGCCTGATATCAATAAAAAAATACCTTAAAAAGCACCCCACGCTTTTTTTCCATTATTTTGTACCTACTTTTTAGTTTGGTTTTCAATGGAAGCGTGTTTTTTAGTTTTTTTAAACTATTATTTATTTTCTATTTTTTAGGGTGTTTCGAATTTTGAGACGCATGTCAGCGTAGTTTGTGACGTATGTCAGCGTAGTTTTCGAAGACAGTTTTTTTTTGCTGTCCTGGTAACCCTGGCAATGATAATGGCACAAATTAGTTTGTGACGTATGTCAGCGTAGTTTTCGAAGACAGTTTTTTTGCTGTCCTGGTAACCCTGGCAAGGATAATGGCACAAATTTATGAAATTATTGCATTGTCATCGGTCCTTGACAGGTGTGCAAAGTTTGAATGAAATCTGGTCATTTAAAGTGGGTCAAAATCGCGCTATAAGGAGTCGGTTACAAACAAACATACAAACATACAAGTGAAGCTAATATAAAGCGTGTAAAAAAAACATTGTGTGAAATATATTTTATCGTTGAAATATTCCCGCATCGTCGCCGCTGCGCTGTGGTTAAGATACCCTGGTTTAATCGGAGCTTTTGGATGCAATTGTAACCACTGAACATTACAAATGCATTTCAGGTTTGAAGAAAATCTGTAAATTATAATGTATCCAGAGGAGCAATGTGTCCTGTTCCAACGAACGGAAGAGGAAGTGAAGGCAGTGCGCCAAGTCTTCGGTCTGACTGAGAACAGCATTCGGGAAGGGGTGAACTCAATCATGGAATGGTTTCAGAAACAACCTCATCTAGTTCATATTGAAATCAGTAAGTAGTAATTACCTACTTAACTCTGTTTACAAGACTGCTTTAATCATGGGTAACTTTTGGGACTTCATAACTACAAGATTTCGTAGAAATAGGTAACTGAAAAGTTCTTAGTGCGCACATTCAGTGCGTGAAAATTCCCGCCACGATTCTAGTTTTTTTTTTTTACTTTATCGGCTTTCCAAAAGATTTCCAAGTCGCTATATTTTGTTGCTAGACTAAATATTTGTTCGTCATTCCAGTTGAAGTTATCCAGTATCAAATACTAGGTTTCTGTAAATTTTTGCTACCCTGACGCTTCACATCGCCGTCGCATCGAATTACCTGCCAGTTTTCGTCCATTTTTCGTTGCTGCTCCGCTCCTTTTGATCGTAGCGTGATGTTATATAGCCTGTAGCCTTCCTCAATAAATAGGCTACCCAAAACAAAAATATTTTTTCAATTCGGTTCTTGAGATTACCGCGTTAAACCACACAAACAAACTCTTCAGCTTTATAACATTAGTATAAAAATGTGTCGCTAAAATGATTGCTTTTATTCACCAGGCAGGACTATGGTGGAGATGATGATAATAACAGCAAAAGGATCCATAGAGCGAGCAAAAGAGAAGATAGATAACTTCTATAAGTACCGATACTTGTTTTCCGAATTTTCACAAAACAGAAAACAAATACTGTGTACTTCTAATAAAGTATGGGACCTGTAGTAAGTATCGAAGTACAAGTACCTACAAGAAAGCCTATTAATTTGAACCTTATCGATTAATGTTCATATTTGTATAAGCGAATGTGAACATTAAGCAAGCGCATAAAGTTCATCTTCTATACATACAAATAAATAAAATTGGAGTGTCTGTTTTTAATATTAAGATAACCACTTTTTACTAAGTGTATATGGATGTATACACGATACATATACCAAAACAACATTTTTTACAATTTTTGTCTGTCTGTCTGTCTGTCCTGTTTGTTCCCGCTAATCTCTGAAATGGCTGGACCGATTTTGACGGGACTTTCACTGGCAGATAGCTGATGTAACAAGGAGTAACTTAGGCTACTTTTATTTTAGAAAGATTCTTTTATTTTAGAAAAAAATAACTGTCTTCGAAAACTACGCTGACATACGTCTCAAAATTCGAAAAACCCTGGCTGAATCCTACGAAATAGATCAAAATAATGTACTACAGTATTGTACACCTTAAAAAGGCCTACAAAAATGTCCTCAATGGTATATGTCTATCTCTTAGGGATAACCCACAATAACCATTTTTTATCTTTTACTTTTTACGAGAAATAAGGGCTTATTTACGAAGCGATTTTAAGCAATACAGCATTAATCCTTATCCAATGAAGTACCTTAAATACATTGTGCATTTAATATAGATCAATATGGCCCTTTACAGCATGTAATTTAAATGAATATCTTATAAGATATTAGAGATTTAAAAAGCGGGCGCAGAGCGCGTTGGCAGCGGCCGGGTAGTACAAGATAAGTAGGATTGTAATTCATATTACTTTGGCTTCATAGTAATTGCGAATAACATGTGTGTTCATTATAGAAATAGAAAATAGAAAATATTTACTGTCCAGGTAATACAGAAAGCAAACATAGGTATTAACATTAAGTTTAGACATGAGTAGCTTAAATATTACCTACAGCTAATTACAGTATATTATTTGCCAGTGAACCCCAAACTAGACAGTTAGTCTGTATCTTGGGGCTCAGGATACGAATTACAGAGTGGACACTAGAGAGGTGATTTCAGTAATGGTATGAGTGTATGTGTAAAGTTGGTGTGGTATGTGTGTGGAGTATATGTGTGGCGTGTGTGTGGTGTGTATGTGTGACGTGTATGTGTGTAGGTACTTTTGATTCAGTGTCAGGTCGGGGTCGTTATATTAATTGTTCCGAGTCGTCGTAACCAGTAATATGCAACATTTTCTTAACAGTTTTCTTGCATTCAAATGCGGTAGTATTTTTAATATCGCACAGTTTACAAACTTTATTGTATGTATTAATGAGGGAGTAGGCCGGGGAACGTCTAGCTAGTAATGAGGTGACAATTTCTTTTATGTAAGATTGATCTATAGTCGGGCCTGCTCTTAATATTTTTTTGCGTTTTAATACAGGCAGAAAGAATGAAAAGCTGGCGGACTCTAAGAACTCTCGTTTCGCGATAGAGTAAGTCGGTGGAAAACCGGTAGGGCTTCTTAAAAGTTACTTTAAGAAGCGCTCTCTGTGCTCTTTCAGCTTCAATCAAGAAGGTCTTTCCAGCACTACCCCACACGCTGATGCAATACTGGATTATTGATTGGCAAAGCGCTAGGTACACTTGTTGTAGTGTGTCTATCGGTAGACAGTCTCGTAGCCTACGCATAGTGTGAATGAGTTTCCTAATTCTGCCAGAAATTTTGGATATATGATGCTTAAATGTGAGGTGATTGTCGATAAGAATTCCGAGGTATCTAATAGAAGAGGTACGTTCAAGAGGAGGACAGTCGCAAGGGATTGTAGAAATGATAGAAGAGCATTGATGTAGTTGAAGTTTTAGGTGTATCGGTGGGTTAGAAGCAGCGGTTTTGGAAAAACAATATAGGTATTTGGTTTTGCTGCCATTTAACGTCAGGAGGTTTCTGTCCAAGTTATGCTCAAAATAAACCTAATAGTATAAATTATACTCAAAATAAACCTAATAGTATTATTCCAAGTAAGAGACCGCGAAATGGCTTAGATGTTTAGATTTTTGGATGTTTGTTTCTCAATGATGCAAAGACGGCCAAACGGATTTAGATCGAATTTGGCACAAAGATATATTATATCATGGATACGTAACAGATAGGATACCTACTTTATACCGGTAGTAGGTTCCCGGGTGATATTTTCCGACAGCTATACGGGCCAAGCCACTGGCAAAAGTACTATTCCTATAATTATGTTCGGTGTCTGGTAAATGATTGAGTGTCTGTATAGGTAAAATAGGAGCGTTAAGAAAAACCAGGAAGACTTATATTCAACTAAACAAAGCCCTATGTCGCAGTCTTCTTACTCTGAATACTATTATTTTTATTTTAAAAACACCAATACACATGATGTTCTCATAAACTATGAATCCTAAGTAATATGAGTTATAATCCTACTACTAATAATATTATGTGAAAATATGTATGATTGGGTGTTTGTTTCTCAATCACGCAAAAATGGCTGAATGGATCTGGATCGAAAATAGCACACAGAGTCTATATTACCTATATAACCTGGAATAACACATTCTTATCGCGGTAGTACGTCCTCTTGCATTAATTTCCGACATCCACGCGGGCGAAGCCGCGGGCAAAAGCTAGTATTCATATAAGAAAACTTCACGAACCAAAGTTAAGTCTAAGTGTGGTCTGTGAATCTAGCCAAAAAAACGCTAGGCTGCCTAATGAGTATGACGAGCAATTCCACGGAGCGATTGCCTAGCAAATCTTACAAATGAGTATGCTTGAATTATTAAAAAAGGACGGTTAAAAACACATCATTATTTAGGTACAACGTAACAAACCTTTGTAGTTAAATCGAACTCGTAAGTAATTGCTTTACCTCTATTGGCTCTATTTACAACAATTCCCAGTTAATTGCAAAGAGAATAAAACCACTAGAGAGCGTATAGGCCGATTTCTGCTTAGCACACGACTCACCACTGCGGGCCGGGGGACGAGGAAGAACGTGCGGCTGCAATTGGTCAATTCAAGGTCAAGTTGCGTAGGTATGCCCATCGTAGGGCTGCTCTACTTCATTAAGGGAAAATAGTCGATATCGATAAAAATGGATTTTAAAATTGTGATAAATACTCAATTAAAGTCAAACAAATCATATTTAATCAAAATCAATCACTAATAAAATGAAAACTAGAGAATCCAAGAACAAAACTTTCGGCACTATCATATTCGACGAAATAGCAATCAGAAACGGTGTCGAATATCATCCCCAAGGCAGAAGGTACTATGGCCACGGTAGTTTTGGCGCCAGTTTACAAACGGATTGTCAAGACGAAGCTAAAGAAGCCACAGTATTTCAATTGAATAAAATTTTCATTCATTTTAATTTAAATTTTCGATAAAGACTTTCAGCTATTAAAGGAAACAGCACTAATTTTTACGATAAAAATACAAAGTGAAAGTAAGGGATAGATGCATTAGAATTGTCTAATGAAAGAACGAGACTTTTCCAAAAGACATCAACGCGGGACTCACACAGTGTGCTGGTTTACCCAACCACCATTTTAAATAGAACCCTACGGTGGATCATAATCTGATTAAATCACAATAATTTTTCGTACTGTTTATTTACTGATGAAAAGTTATGCGATCATTTTTGTAACTAGAAGTCTTGGAATGTTTCTCACACCACTTCACAGCGCATGAAAGTATTTTGATGCGTTATAATTGCAGATCTAGTTATATTGTTTGCAACAATTTAGCGTGCACAGAGATCTAACAATTGGTCACAACTAAAATGGCTACTTGAACCGCAGCCTATGCATAGGCGACAAAATACTAATAGTTTTCGAGCGTCGGGGCACTGTATGCGCAGTCAAGTGGTTATATAGTCTTTGGTTAATTGAAACTTCACTCAGGTTGAAATTTTCTAAATGTCACAAAGACAAATAGACTTTACCGTTTAAGGGACTTGCAAGTGACATTCAACTTGGTGGTAAAGGAATTACGAAGTCGAGTATACATGTAAATTTCAGCGACGGCGGTGTTAGAACTTAACGACGCTGTGCTGTCTATGCATTTTTGACTGTAATGTGTTATTGAATTGAAAAAATTCGCACTGCGCTCAATTAAAAAAATAATGTTTCAGCTCTATTATTGCGATACCTAAACTACAAGATAACCGAAGAGTTCACATTGTGAAATTTGGCACAGAACTTAGCAAGTTTGAAATTGAAGAATTTTTTAGACGAAATTTTTTGGTAAGAAAGTTTTCACTATACTGGGTCTTCGGGACTTTTACTTGTTCGAACTGAGGGTAAACTCGCGCGGGATGCGTAACTTGACCGCCATGTTGAGTGTTTTAATGGTTAGGAAGACACGTGACGTGATCACGTGACTGTACCCGCCAACTTGAACACCACCATACAGGTTAGTGACACAATCGGTGAGGCATATTTAGTCCCACATCTTGCGCGGTATTGGCCTCAGTTTGGTCAGAGTTTTAAATCATGACTTATTGTACGATCGATGGAATGATAATATAATGTATACTCACTTGTAACGAAAAATAATACCTACAAATAAATTAGAAACGTGTAGTAAATCGGGAACAAAACCTTAAGATTGTATTAATTATAGTACATAAGTAAAGTCGACCTCGTTATTGCTTTATCACCCCAAGTGTGAATGTCGATTGCACGTCATAAAATGACGGCGTCGAATTCTCTTTGTGAAAGTTAGAGTTTCAACTTTAGTGAATTTCCAATTTACTGGGAGTTTTTGTCAAAAGTAATAAAGCACTTGTGATTTCAAATATAACATATATTTCCTGTGATAATATTTCAGGTTCTAGATGTGCGAATGATCTACGACTACATGGCGGGCGACATATGGATTGTCGACTTGAAAAATGTGGGGTTGGCACAGATGCTCGCTCTTAATCCTTTGGTTTTCAAGAAAGTTATGCAGTTTTTTACGGTTAAGCATATTTTATATATTATTTTTGACATATCCTATCACGTAAAATAAAGCATATGTATAAGTTCCAAGGTTTAAGCTACCTAAAGTTATTTTCGTCTAAAAACAAAATAAGCAAGGAACTTGCATCGTATATGGATTTAAATCATCCCAACAAAATATTTTATGTTTCAGAAATGCCTTAACTGGAGAATATACGGCATCCACGTTATTAACATAAACGCTAATGCGAGTATCATTCAGAGGTTAATTGATTTCTTTAAACAGTTCATCACCACTGCCATCATGGACAGAGTCATCGTTCACGACAGTTTGCAAGATTTGTACAAGTACGTACCCAAAGAATGTCTTCCTGAAGACTACGGTGGCCAGGAGCTGAGTTCGGACCTACTAATAGGTAAGTCTCAACAAACCAACGTCTTTATTAAATATTACAAAATTTAATAAAATGTCTTTATTTTGCGCATAATATGGTAAATAAAAGGTCTAAGGTAAATATAAATGCTTCCACGTATACTTTGCTCGCGTGCAGCATGCAAAAAATCCTTAATTATTTACTATTAACACTACAGAGATAACATAGTTATATTATTACTAGATATTAAATAAAATTCATTATTTTTTATAGACACCCAAAAATTGTGAATACAAACAGAAAAAAAAAGCCGTAAAAACTATGCAAATGAACCAACATCAACTTATGATAAAACTATATCCTCTCATTTGCTGCGCGTCCTCAATGCAAACTTGTTTTAATATTATTAGTAATAAGTTTTGTCATATTTTAAGTACAATTTAATGGAGTTTACTTCTTATGAATCGATTTTCATAATATAGGTATGAAAATTTATGGGGAGTAAAATCAAACTTTCTCCGTTACGTTACGCGTTTTTATGTTATGTTATAGTACATATTTTATAATCGTTCATAAGGAGTAAACTCCAGTCGTACGTCGGAGCTGACACACTTATTTATTTTTTTACTGCCACGTTGGTCTAGCATGTCGCAAGCACTTCTGCTAAGCCCTTTTTTTGGATGAGAAATCATCAAATCACTTCTCCCGCTCTGGGCGGAGCGGGAGGGCGTGTCAGACTTTTACTGACTAAAACCCAACCGTGTTCCTTCAGTTGCCCATGTGCCAGGGTCACGATATCTCGTTTGAACAATCTCGCGACCCTGGCAGGACGCAATTACCCCTCTGGATTCAATTTCCAGGACGTAAAATCATTTATTCGGGATTTCCATTAAGAATTTCTCAGTTCCGTCTTGAGTCCGGATTTGGACCATTTGATAGCAATAGACTCGCCTCTTATTACATGGGACTTAAACAACTGGCGTTTGGGTGTAGGTAGTGTAGTAGGTTCCCTTCTGTCTAACCGTTTGGGGAACAGGCGTAATGTTGTGTTAGGTTAAAAATTGATGGGAAAGCATCCGTTAGTGTCATTGTCCCCTTATCCTTTTCATCCCATTCTCAATGCCAGAAACCGCCGCGGCGCCACTACCTATCAGAAGCGTGACTTCTTCATATTTTTGTTACAGATATCACTGAAAATTTCTATAAAAATCCGAAAATAACAGAATACTTGTTGGAGTGCTCCAAAATGGTGTCAGACGAAAGCTTAAGGCCGCGAGATGAGAACTCGGAAGAATATCTTACTGGTTCCTTCAGAAAATTGGAGGTCGATTGACTATATCGCAATACGTGCAATTTGCGGAGGTTTGGTTTAATGGTTAATTTAGTCTAATTTGTAACATGGAATAGGCACACTCAGGAAAAATAATTGTTAAGCAAATTAAATCTCTTCGCTGATTTGTTGCGTTTTATCTATTTCATACATCTGTCAAAAAATGACAGCTGTCATTTGAATATATGTACGGAACTACGGATAATTTAAGGTACACTCCGTTCAGTTATTTTACCTCTGACAGCAGTGACTGCGGCAACAAAAGCAACTTTATTATAACGAGTACAAAGATCACTTTGACAGTCACGCAAATCAGAGAAATCTACGCAAACAAAATAAAATAAAGTAAATAAAACAAGTGTAATAGTCAAATTGGTTTTTATTTCAATATCCCTGACTTTAACTACAAACAGAGAAATATGAGTGATTTCATACCACTGAAAAATAAGTTCAAACGATCAATGGTGTCACTTGGCAAACAAAGTTGGAGGACGCCTTAATAGTCCCAAACAAATGCTTTACTGCTTACATAGGTGAAGCCGACAGTCCGATAATTTTTCTCGTACCGAATTTGGCCCGTTTTTCGGCTTATCAGTCTATTCACCCGAAAAAAGTGACGAGTCGCCCAAATGCAATCATCACTTTTGAATTATTTAATATTTTCTATAGGCGACTTGCATGAAGTTGATTAATTTGAACTAGGCCAAGAGCACTCGGGCCCCACGGCCCGAGGGTTTCAATCCCAAACGGCTCAAAAATATAATGACCAATAAGGTTATAATACTTACGCCGCTTGAGGTATTCCGCAGCCGCAGCAGCGGCACCAGCACAGCACGCCGTGCCAGGCAGATGGGATGGCGCAAGAGTATCGACGTACGTTGCATCCCACACTAAAAGCCTACCCATACCCCCTTCAATGGAAATAAAGACATGCCGTGCCGTGGGGTCCGAGTGCTCTTGGTCTATTTAAGGAATTCTCTAAACGGCTGGTGGACACAACCCGTGACCTGGGCTGGTTTTTACCTTGGCCAGAGGCTAAATATTGCCATAGAACGTGGTAATGCCGCCAGTCTCTTGGATACATTACCAGTCGACAGCGATGCCGATGACATTTTCGACGCTATATATTAAATTTGTAAATAGTTTTAGTTAATTTAGGTTATAATTTTGTTTTTTTAATTAATTTAAGTCTCAAGGTTACCAGTGTTAAAGAATAAAGGTATCTTAATAAAAAAAAAACTAGCAATTTAACTACCTCCCAGTAAATTGAAAGTTCGCTAATGATGAAAGTCTTTGTCACATCGATGTTAACGCAATATATACTCTGACATGCAACCTAAGAGTGACAAGACCATTAAAAGGTTGACTATACTATTACCAATCTAGGTACAGATAATAATTCTCTATCATGAAAATCAAACACTGTAATGATAGTCTGCCATGAGTCCGTGACGTCTGACTATTGTTATATATCTCAATTAATTTTGACTTTTTCATTGCAACTAAATAAACTTTTCATTACCAGATCATATCAGTGTTTAGATAACGTAATTAACGAGCGCGCGACATTTGACTCTTATGCTATTGTTACAGGGTATACAATGGAATAATTTATTATCTTGAATATTGTATTATTTTTCAAATTAATTAAGCAGTTAAGGATTTTATTATTGCACGTGGCAGTGTATGTCGCGGTTAACTTTGAAAAGAATATAAAATGTCAAGGCTAATACAACTTGTTACATTATACCGAATGACTCGAGGTGAGTAGAATAAAATCGTTAAAGGAATAATTCTATTATTTTAACTAGCTTCTGCCCGCGACTTCGTCCGCGTCAAATTTCTGCTCCCTTGACCCTTCGTTGCTGCTCCCTTCCTTTTGATCGTAGCGTAATGTTATATAGCCTATAGCCTTCCTCAATACATAGGCTACCCGACACATTATCGCGTTCAACCAAAAAAACAAACTCTTCAGCTTTATAAGTATAGATTATTATTTAATGTTAGACGTCGTACGTACGGCAACAAATCAAGCTATACATTTCCAGAATAAGCTGACTTCTTATTATACGGAAAACCTGTAAATGTGAGGTCTGTTAAAACTGGAAAAGTAAAACTTGATATATAGCCTTGTGTCAACATTTTCTGCAAATTGTCTGCGTCTTAGCTCATGGCGGTAATTAATATTGTTTTGGCTAAGATATTACTAGCTTTAGCCCGCGACTTCGTCCGCGTAAATGTCGGCTATCGCACACGCAGACAAAGTGGCGGAGTAAAAATAGGTGGGTCCTTTCTTGGGGTTCAAACTTAAACCGTACCAAATTTCATCAAAATCGGTTCAGTGGTTTAGTCGTGAAGGCGTAACAGACGAAGTTACTTTCCCATTTATAACGTAGTATGATATTAATATAGATAAAGTATAGAAGTATAGATATAGCCAACCCCAATATAAATGGTTGGGAAAACGGGTGATGCCCTATGTCCCCAAGTTACCCAAAGTTTATATTATTAAATTAATTTATGCAACTCTATCTTGACCGAAATCTAGAATGTTACAGTCGCCGAATCAATGCTTACTTTAGAGAATCAAAGGGGTAAAAATGTAATACGTAATTTCATTGCATTTACGCTTAATTCATTAAATATTATTAACATTATGCAACACTGATACCTAAGTGATAGATAGCATAGGCGACGTTGTTCTGTATTTCAATAACAAATAGGCGCTCATCAATAGTGGTGTTAATGAGTGCGAATGAGAAGGAAATTTCAAATATTATTTTTGAACTTGTGCGAATGAAAGCAAAGTGTCACATCTTGTTTCACTTCCGCGTCCTTCGGTTTTTTTATCTATCATGCTAAATTCTTCCCTTGCACATTTTTTTTCCCAGAACAACCTGGATACGTTCCTAACTCACCCCCTGGATACATCTTTAACACACCCTGGATATATTTAGACATAATGACAAAGCATTTAGTACAAACAGATAAAGAAAAATTATCTTCCAAAATAAGGTTAATTTTAACTAGGTACTGATTTTATTTTATTCTAATACTTCTGGACACGTCAGTACGAGGAATAGTCAAGTGTGAAATTTACAAATAAATAAATTTTGCATTTTGAGGAGGTTGGCAAGTTGGGAATGAATGTATGAAAAATCATTTTGGGGAACTCGGAACTTGGGGAGATCGGGCAACACCCGGCCTAGCCTTTTATCTAATAATGGGGTTGGTTGGGGTTGTTATGTTGACAATACACCTCACACGTGCGTACGTACTCGTGTTTGACATTACACCTTGTTTCCCCTGAAGGGTTGGGGGCAGAGTAGTGTACCTATAGTGCATTTATGATTATGGTGTTTTATTATGTTTAATTTGTTATTCTCTACAGGTACTTACAGGGTGAAATTAAATAAGCTAGTGAAACTCTGCAGATGTCATGGGATATCCATCTGTCAATATTGGAAATTCTGAATACTGTTAATAAAAAAAGGTTTTTCTGTGTATCAACGTCCGCTGGTAGTTTTTTACTTGAAGTTTGAGAAAATCTGTTTTCTTATGTTTTGTCATATTTAGTTATGGACACCTAGCACGACTGTGAAGTTTAGGTACGTTCGCTAGCTCGTTTAATTTGAGTCTGTATCTATATAAATAAGTAGGTAATAGAATAAATACAAATACATACAAAACATAAAAAATAGCAGCTCGCCGGTATTGGAAACGGGTTCAAGCTACCGACGACGGTCAGTGCTCCAGAGAGAGGAACCTCCTAACACTGTGAGCCGTGTCCAGAAGGACCGCTTTCTGAATCAAGCCCTTTAATTCAGCTGCTCAACGAAAGGCTCCTCAAGTGTTGGCTGAGGCTCATGGCAATTATTCCATTGGCTGTCACGACTATCGGCACAATGATTGCTGTGTCCACATCCCACATGTCAGCAAACTCGCAAACCAAGTCAAGATACAAGATTTGTTTATCTTTTTCGGCTTTCATGAGGTTCCCGTCACGTGGGACCGTTTTGTCAACAATCATTACATTACACATCGCTCTTATTTTATATTTATTTGGAAAGCAGTTGGCAATTAATCTATAAGTCTTAAGGGAAAAAAAAAGTCCACAGTCACTGTGGTTTTTTTACTTAGCCTATACAGTCCCACTGCTGGGCAAAGGACTCCCTCCAAGTCCTTCCAGGAACTCTCTTACCGCGCTGCCACCAACTAGGATTTGGCGGGTCACATAAGTCACATGCACGATGACCGCTGGACAAGTCTCCACATAGTGCCTGAATATGAACGTCGCGACTCGCGATCAGACCGGCCCAGAAAGAGGTGGCGAGATGACCTGGACGCAGACCGTGAGAAACTAAGCGACATGAAACAATAAAGGAGTGCTTTAGAAAACTTTGCGACATGGAGTGGGATCATGTGCACAAAAGAAAACAAACAAACTGTTTTTATTTTATTTTATTTAGGTACCAAAACAATTTTAAAAGCTTAATGAGGTAACATATCCGCAAAATCACTTTAATTTTCCACTTGACTATAATATCCACAACTCTTCAACAACTTCTTAACTGAAAGAAGAAGATAAACAATACATTGCGGTGTGTCGCTCTATTGTTTAATCGACCTCGTAATTTCTTTACCACATGATCACCTTTGACCACCTTTCACGTTGACCACCTTTGATCATGACTTTCAGTAAATTGACTTTTCAAAGTATATAGACGATAGATGGTCGGTCGCAAACAATAGTCGACCTCATTGCTTTACCACCCTAAGGTTAGATGTCACGTGGACGTCACGTCATATACGAGTAACGACAAGGACCAGAAGGCTATTTTTTAAATTAAAAACGTTCAAAATTTAGTCGCAGTCTTACCTCGGTGGCAATCACTTTGTCAAAAACTTGTCAAAAATGTATGGAAACTATAATAACTACAAATGTATAATGTTATAGAGATATTTTTGACAGATTAAGATTGATATCAGATTGTGAACGTTCTATTAATTACGAGAATAGTTTTGCTACCAAATGTGACAGTTAGAAATTTTACATAAATGTGTAAGGGTGACGTATACCTGTAATAGACTCGAAGTAAAAATGGAAAATGTTTAATTTTTATTTTCCCTGATCGTAAACTTACTAATGAACTCGCTACATAACAAATGTAAATCAGAATTTATTTACATTTGTTATGTAGCGAGTTCAGTAGTAAGTGTAGTTATTATAGTTTCCATACATTTTTGACAAGTTTTTGACAACGTGATTGCCACCTAGGTAAGACTGCGACTAAATTTTGAACGTTTTTAATTTAAAAAATGGCCTTCTGGTCCTTGTCGTTACTCGTATATGACGTGACGTCCACGTGACATCTAACCTTAGGGTGGTAAAGCAATGAGGTCGACTATTGTTTGCGACCGACCATCTATCGTCTATAGCCCGATAATTTCGGACGGAAGACGACAGATGGTCGGTCGCAAACAATAGTAGGTAGGTAGATATCTAATGCATCTCAATCAATTAAATCTTAATTATGTCATTTCGGCCGATAGTTTTCGAATATTATCAATATAAAAATAAGAGTGCGTAATGCAATTAGAATTTTGTCTGAAGACATGCAGTCTGCTGGAGATAATTAAAAACTGCGGTTATCAAGTGATTCATATTTTAGTTCAAGCCGGATTAACAACATGCAATTTAATTGCGTGTGGCATACAATAAAATTGCAAAAAAACTTGCATCGCGTAAATGGGGCTTATTAACTCTTCGTATGCCGTAAACGTGAATACACGCGAGACACAATGGTTTTTTAAATTGCGTCTGTAATTATGGCATTCAATGGGTTAAGCACTAAATTTGTAGCACGATTTAAGGGATCAGACATTCGAAATTCGAAAGCGAGCAGGGATTAGGAGTTCGAATTTCGAGCCATTTTCGCTGCAAAAGTTTGTCAAGGTGGCCATTGACGCATTAGATGTTGCTTACCTCATTCAGATATACCGCAGCCCCATAGCGGCGGCATGTGCGAGTATTGCCTCTGCCGCTTGCCTCACCTCGAGGTGCGCGCGCGCCGATTCGAACCATTTGGCGGCGGCTGCGCGCGACGCGCCCTTCAGCAAACCCACGTAGCGCAAGGCTACCGCTAAGTTACCGCGATCTACCCAGAATCTGTCAAAATTAATACTTATAATATATTACCCTGCTTTTCGCTAAGCCGTAGAGCAAGCGTGGTGATCAATACTCTTACCTTTTCTGTATGAGAAGAGGCCTTTGTCCTGCACTGGGACAGTAATAGACTGGTAGGTACTATTATTATTATACTCCACCGCAGTCGGGTAGAAAAAGGTTTGAAAACATTTTTATTCTGTTATTGTTTTGCTTAGGAGATTGGTCACAAAAAATGGATTTTTATTTCATAATAATATGAGGTCATATTTACATAGCGTTAATAAAATGAAACTTACTAAAAATGCGAAAAGGATTGATCAGTGATGAACTGATGAGTATCATTTTAATTACCTAAGGATCAACCTACACACGTGTTGTCGGATGGTACGAACTTAAAATAGGTACATAATATATGAAACAGCCGACGTTTTTGTGGTTTCCTGGTGAGTCCCGAACTAGTAACTATACATATACGACTAGCCTGTTAGTCTAGTGGTTAGTGACCCTGACTGCAAAGACTGAGGTCGTGGGTTCGATTCCCACCCAGGACAAATCTTTGTGTGATGAGCACAATCATTTGTTCTGTGTCTGGGTGTAATTTATCTATAATATGTATGTATTTAGAAATATATAAGTATGTTTATCAGCTGTCTGGTTGCCATAATACAGGCTCTGCCTAGTTTGGGATCAGATAACAGTGTGTTGGTTGTCCTAAGATATTTATTTATTTATTTATATAGGTACCTAGCTAACTGTAAAAGTTGTCTGGTTTCCCATTTAGGAACTGATTCTACCAAATTGGAAATTAAAACAAGTCAACCTGTATAAAACACTAACCTGGCTCTTTGCAGCAAATCAAAAGTATCTAAATTTGGAGAGGGATGCAGTGGCGGTTTTTCAAACTCTTTCTGCGGAATTCCCGACAACTGGATAGAGAAAAAAAAACTTGTTTAGGTGTGTTTAATTACTAATAATGATCTTATTTCCAAATTACGAGTACCTAATATAGATATTATTAGAAGATGTAATAAATCAGCTGAAATATTTACAAAATCCGGCGCGACCCTTTCTAGTCAAAAGCCTACCCATAGTCAACAATCGCAAGACACTGGGGCGGATTATACTCTTCGAACTTCTGTATAATCTACTACCTACTCTAAACCTTTGTACCTACCTACTCATAATCTACCTCTGTACCAAATTTCATCTTCATAGATCCAGTAGTTTTTACGATTTCATGATTAATCAGTGAGTGAATGAATGTATGGATGAGTGACCTTTCGCTTTTACATTTATAGATTACCTTAATAACAATGATACTTTATCATTGTTATTAAGAAAAAATAATTCTCACGTTTTTTGCCAAGTCCACGGAAACAACCTTTTGGGCTTATCGGGCTTCTAGTTAAAACATGACAGACCTAATGTTGCACATTTTTGACTCTATCAAAAATTAACTTAAATCTATACAAATAAATAAAATTGGAGTGTCTGTTTTTAATATTAAGATAACCACTTTTTACTAAGTGTATATGGATGTATACACGATACATATACCAAAACAACATTTTTTACAATTTTTGTCTGTCTGTCTGTCTGTCTGTCTGTCTGTCTGTTTGTTCCCGCTAATCTCTGAAATGGCTGGACCGATTTTGACGGGACTTTCACTGGCAGATAGCTGATGTAACAAGGAGTAACTTAGGCTATTTTTATTTTAGAAAGATTCTTTTATTTTAGAAAAAAATAACTATCTTCGAAAACTACGCTGACATACGTCTCTAAATTCGAAAAACCCTGGCTGAATCCTACGAAATAGACCAAAATAATGTACTACAGTATTGTACACCTTAAAAAGGCCTACAAAAATGTCCTGAATGGTATATGTCTATCTCTTAGGGATAACCCAGAATAACCATTTTTTATCTTTTACTTTTTACGAGAAATAAGGGCTTATTTACGAAGCGATTTTAAGCAATACAGCATTCATCCTTATCCAATTAAGTACCTTAAATACATTGTGCATTTAATATAGATCAATATGGCCCGTTACAGCATGTAATTTAAATGAATATCTTAGAAGATATTAGAGATTTAAAAAGCGGGCGCGGAGCGCGTTGGCAGCGGCCGGGTAGTACGGGATAAGTAGGATTGTAATTCATATTACTTTGGCTTCATAGTAATTGCGAATATCATGTGTGTTCATTATACTCAAAATAAACCTAATAGTATTATTCCAAGTAAGAGACCGCGAAATGGCTTAGATGTTTAGATTTTTGGATGTTTGTTTCTCAATGATGCAAAGACGGGGAAGGGCCGGAAGGTTCTGGAGTGGCGACCGCGTACTGGAAGACGGAGCGTTGGAAGGCCTCCCACAAGATGGACCGATGACCTGGTGAAGGCCGCAGGAATACGTTGGATGCGAGAAGCACAGAATAGGTCGAAGTGGCGGTGCTTGGGGGAGGCCTATGTCCAGCAGTGGACGTCTTTCGGCTGAAATGATGATGATGATGATGATGCAAAGACGGCCAAACGGATTTAGATCGAATTTGGCACAAAGATATATTATATCATGGATACGTAACAGATAGGATACCTACTTTATCCCGGTAGTAGGTTCCCGGGTGATATATTCCGACAGCTATACGGGCCAAGCCACTGGCAAAAGTACTATTCCTATAATTATGTTCGGTGTCTGGTAAATGATTGAGTGTCTGTATAGGTAAAATAGGAGCGTTAAGAAAAACCAGGAAGACTTATGTTCAACTAAACCAAGCCCTATGTCACAGTCTTCTTACTCTGAATACTATTACTTTTATTTTAAAAACACCAACACACATGATGTTCTCATAAACTATGAATCCTAAGCAATATGAGTTATAATCCTACTACTAATAATATGTGAAAATATGTATGATTGGGTGTTTGTTTCTCAATCACGCAAAAATGGCTGAATGGATCTGGATCGAAAATAGCACACAGAGTCTATATTACCTATATAACCTGCACCCTAATTGCGAAACGCACAATTTATCAGAATCTGAATGGGTTTGAAGATTATTTCTAAACCATTGCGTCATTTGTTCGAATAAATTGTCGGGTCAGCAACGTAAAATACACAATGAATGTTGTTTACCTATGAATTTTAAACCAATTCCTACCGATAAAAAATTCCGCAATTACCCCTCTGGAATAACACATTCTTATCGCGGTAGTACGTCCTCTTGCATTAATTTCCGACATCCACGCGGGCGAAGCCGCGGGCAAAAGCTAGTAATAAAATATAACATTTGCCAAGACGAAAATGAAGTAACTACTAATAGTTACTTCATTTTCGTCTATAAGGTGTATTCAAAATTAGAATTTCGGGTCTAAGTATTCAAATAATCAAATGATAGCACTCAATTTATTAGTGACCCTACAAATTAGCATCCACAGGTAAATTTTCTGGTCCATTTGTAATTTTTTACATCACATACTTTTGGAATAAGTCATATAGAACTGAGTTCGAGAACGCTTACTCTCATAAAAAGCAGTAATCCCTGCAGCCAGGAGAGCATGTAGACTGGCATCGGGGCGCCATCCTGCTCGACCAATGCAACACTTCGCGCCGTCTTCTCCATCTAAATACACGTATAAAATATGCCTGTATTGCTAGTTCCACCATGTTTTTGAAACGATTTTTTCGAAAACAAATCTGTTCGGTCGAGCATAAAATTTCTAAATACCTACATGTTTTTGTACCATAATTAAAGATTTTTTCGTGACTTATTTAAATCTAGGCGACCTGTTAACTGCTTCATCGCTTTGCCAAAAACTCAAAGTAGGTGATTTGAAACTATCTGATTCTCACATTCGTACATTGATTATTGTATATAGATTGATCACTGCAACACTTCATGACGCACTTCTTCTACGTGGGACACTCAGAAAGTTTTGCGAAAATAAAAAGAAGTGTTCTATAGCTAAATATTTTTTTAATAAATCTTTTCAAAATACTCTCCACTAGCCTCTATGCAAAGTTTCATGCGTCTGAGCCAGTTTTCGAAACACTTTTTCCAGTCCGCCGCAGACACATCATTTACAGCTTACTCGAACGCTGACAGCGCATCGTCCGGCGACGAAAATTGTATCCCTTTGAGCTCATTTTTAATTTTTGGGAAAAAAAAAGAAGTCACACGGTGCTAGGTCAGGGCTGTAAGGAGGGTGATTCAGAAGTTTGACCGGCGTGCTGTCCAAGAAGTCCATCGTTTTGAGCGCGGTGTGTGTGGGCGCGTTGTCGTGGTGGAGCAGTAGCCCGCGGTGCCCTGTGTTTGGTCGCTTGTTGCTCACAAAGAGAAACCTTCTGCCAAGCATTTGGTAGTATACTATTCGACGTTGATGCTTCTTTGGTTCCGTAAAGGGATTGACACCAAGTAGCCAATCAAATTGAAATAGCTCGCGATCAAAATCTTCCCCCAGCTTCAAGATCGCTTCACTTTGGTAGGCGTTGATTCGTTTTGAAACACCCAAACCGTCGACTGGCGCTTCGTTTCTGGATCTTATTGATAAATCCAGGACTGTAATAATGTCGTAAACACGCCGAGACGAGCCTGCTTCAAATTTGTTCATCATATCACGGCACCATTCCACCCGGGCCTGCTTTTGAGCATCGGTGAGGTTGTGCGGCACCCAGCGTGAAACTATCCTCCTCACGCGAAGATGCACGTGTAGAATCTCGTGAAGGCTTCCCGATCCAATCTGCAGTATGTGTTGAATCTCCTGATATGTAATTCGCCTATTGTCTTGGATAAAAATTTTCACTGCTTGCACGTTTTCCTCCTTAACAGCCATCAAAGGGCGACCACCCCTTCTTTCTTCATCCCCCAAAGTCGTTATACCAACGATAAACAGTTGCCTTGGAAGGGCCTTCATCCATGAATGCAATTTGAAGTCTATCGTATGATTCGTCCGGTTTCAGGCGACACTTGAAATCGTAAAAAATCATAGCGCGAAAATGTTCCCGGCGCAAATCCATTTTCCAATGACACACGATAATTTAATTAGCTCGCAAAAAATGTGGAAAGAAGTTTTGAAATTGGAACGTACTTATAAATAATAATCATTATTTTTATAATAGTTTATAACTATTAACTGGCCAGTCTCTCATACAAAAAAAAAAACTTTTTTCGCAATACTTTCTGAGTGGCCTGGTATTTCCAATCATATGAGCATACATATCTACATGCTACGCTTATACTTACTACGCGGAAGCTGTCTCGCAGCCGGCTTTCAGGCACAATCCCCTGATCATAGACAGAATCAGAGATTGACTTCAAGACCGTCAATACTAGCTTGTCGTTGTCGCCTATAAAATAACAACATTTACTACTAAGTCCACAACAGGTACTTGAATGAAATATCTTAGAAAATTTGAATTGTCACTATCTACTCGTACTTTAGGGTTCTGCGTTTTGAGTTTAATTGGCCATTAGAAATAAAATTGACCTAAACTTGTCCTTTTAATTGCAATAGAATTTCAACGTTTTCATGTACTTAATACATTCGAGGTTCCAAAACATGATAGTCTAACAGATTCTCGATAAAAAGCGTACTTAACACTTATAGATTTTAATAGCTCGGTTGTGGGTGTGTCGTTCAACATTACAATAAACTAATATTGTATTTAGGCTTTCATTTACGTGTTTCTTTCTGTTCGGTGCTGGTGAAAATGTGCAAAAGTGACTCTATAACTTTGCTTTGGTTCTACTCGGAATAAGAAATGTAACCACTACGTCAAGGAGACATAAGGTTTACAGCGGTACACTGTAATACCAAAACTTAACATGAGCTAAGAATTAAATTTAAACTTTATACCG
This sequence comes from Aporophyla nigra, assembly GCA_947507805.1. Lineage (NCBI taxonomy): Eukaryota > Metazoa > Arthropoda > Insecta > Lepidoptera > Noctuidae > Aporophyla > Aporophyla nigra. Next base: position 9,760,730 of record OX382313.1, on the reverse strand, counting down.
GATGCTTTCTTAATAGCTTTCAGTTCTTTGTCCACCCTAACATAAGGGTCTCCTTTCTTGGTGGCTGCGAGAAGCGACGCCCCGGCCGCCCACAGCTCTTGTGAACGACGAGTCTCGCGTTCCGCCTTGAGACGAACTGGACGAGTAGTAATCATACAATGTTAAGAGAGATCAGATACGCTAAAGTTAACTGCATATTTAAATTTTCTTACGTTTCTTTGCAATTTGCAGGTCAGTATCAGGTTGTAATAAATAAGTTGATCACAGTGTAATTCGTATCCGTAACAAATACATCATTACAATCATTAATTATTTGATTATAATTGGTAATAATTGACCTAAAATGTCTTGATTTCCAGCAGAGACGTGTGAGGTGAGGTAGCTACGCTGTGAAGCTACGGTACAAACCTATCGATAAGATAACAGAACGCGCGCATGGTTTTACTATAAGTAAGAACAATTTATTTGCTGAAAATACAGCAGTAGCAAATTACCATACCATTTGTTAAGACTTGTACAGTATATATTATGTTGCCTGTCGTGGGCATGTAATTTAATTTTAATTTAGTTGTAAGGTGTGCTATGAAGATGCCCTTTATAAGTATGTAAGAAACTTAGCTTCGTTGAACCCCTTTTTTATCAGAGCAAAGCCAAGCTACGCTATTTAAACGTATTGGTTCATACACATCCATTGCTGCGCAGTTCAGCATGTCTCTGGTGGGGAAGCAGCCCAAGTCCCGTAAATATTACAACAATTGTTGCAGCTGTATATGTTTGTTTATGAATACAATGCTCAAGTATTCAGGGTTTTATCATATTTATTACAACCACCATCATAACTTACAATGGTTGCAATGATGGCTCTCCTAGGTATTGATGTGGACGGAAAGGGAACTGGACCAGTGTGGACAGACTCCCATTAATGTTGGCTTACTACAATTAGTGTTGACATTACAGCAGAAAGATGATGTTGTATGACTGGAAACATCATTTTACCCGAAACTGTAAAATTTTCCCAATCATTATTTTTTCTCTATTACAGAAATTTAACATTTGTAGTAGGTTTGTGTACTGGTGTCTGTACATGTTGCAAAACAGTGCTGTTGTTTACTACCAATACGGGATTTATACGCAAAGCATAAGTACAACTAATTTACAGTCAGGAAAATTAATTGTCAAGCGACTATCAACATAAATTGTCCGCATAATCATCACAACTGTCAAAGAATGACAGTACACTTGTAATTGACGTAGGGTGTCAATTTATTCAAATATTAAATCAATTTATTACGTGACGTTGTGTCACTGTTTTACTTGAGGGGGAAGCGCCAGCATAACCTTCGCATCCCCCTTACGAAAACAAAATGATAAGAAATACCTTCGAGTCTAGCTTCGACTACTTTGAGCTTCATAGCCATTTCTTGAAGTGCTAAAGCAAAAATCTTCTTTTCAGCTGCGACTCTTTCGGCAACCATGCTATTGAATTTTGCCAATATCTGAGTTAGAAGAATGATCGTATCACTATACAAGGTGTTAGGATAAGCGTGGGAAAAACCTTTAAGGGTGAATACTCAAGGGAGTGTTCAGTGTTGACGCTCAAAGTTTGTCTGGCGTTTTGCTCCCGTACTCATGAAACAACTTTTAGTAGGCGACTAAACCCTGACATTTGAAATGAGGGGAACAGCTATAAGTTAAATACAACCTAACTCTTACGAAAAAGAAGAATATGGTAAGATAAGCAAGCACATATCTAGTTTAGGTTCCAAGCAAACTAGGTATAGTTTGACCAATACCGCTGTACCGCGCCTTACGAAGGCGCGCGGCGAGACGGGGGCGACCATCGGCTGTTGCGCTTTGTCAGTCCGCCGTCAACGGTCATGGTGATCGCTAGTGTCATTTTGTACCGGACTGTCTATGTCAGAAGCACATGAGATAAATATTCAAAGATGGGTCGTGCGTTATCTCGTGATCTTAAGACCGTCATCTTTAAGGTGGCCGAATATTTTAAGAAAAGAAAAGCAGACAAAGAAAGCTTTGAATTGAAAAGTGATGCGAATATTGCCAAAATCGTTGCGAAGGCTACGAAGTACTGCGAAAAAACCGTGAGAAATGTGATTAAAGCGGGTAATTCATCAATTGAAAATTCAAACCGATTAATATTTCAATCGCCAAAAAAACCAAAAGTTATAAAGAAAAAACATGTTGTGGATGATTTTGACTCAGGAGTGATCAGAAGAAAAATTCATCAGTTTTACGAATTCGAAAAAAAAATACTAAGTTTCCGTAAGTTATCATCAAGATTCAGACAAGATGGCATATTGAATTGTGGACGAGAATTTTTAAGAAAACTTTTACACAAAATGGGCTACCGTTTCCGAAAATGCAAATCGAAGATACATCTTCTTATAGAGCAGCCTAATATTACAGTGTGGCCGAAAAATACCTTACACAAATCAGAAATTACAGAACGCAAAACCGCAACATATATTTCCTTGATGAAACATACATCAACGCCAGCAAATGTTGGCAATAATCGTCAGAACCCGGAATTCATACTGATATTGGGAAAGGACGGCGGGCGTTTGGTAATTCTTCACCGTGGGGGTGTCGAAATGGCTTGATTGATGGTGCATTGACTATATTCAAATCAGATGCTAAAACCGGTGACTATCATGGAGATATGAACGGGCTACTTTTTATAAGTGGGTGGATGAAAAGTTAAAAGATAAGTTGCTGCTGAATTCTGTAATTTCGATGGACAACGCGTCTTACCACAGCGTTCAGGTTGAGAAGTAGCCAATTATAGCAAGCCTCAAAAATGAAATGCGAAACTAGTTGCTGCGCCACAATGTAGAATTTTCAGAAACCATGACAAAAGCTCAGCTACAACTGCTTATCACATGCTATACACAAAAATAACCCGTGTACAGAATTGACAAACTCCTGAAAGGCCATGGACACACTGTTCTGCGTTTTCCCCCGTACCATACAGATTTGAACCCAATAGAGCTGGTCTGGGCTGATATTAAAAACAACATAGCCCAAACCCATATTAATTCTTCTGTAGACGAAAAGAAAAACTTATTGAATAAATTTTTTTCGGAATTCACTGCGGAAAAATGGCAAAGATGTGATGACCATGTCCAGAAAAATGAAAATAATTACTGGGATCGCGATAGTAGGTTCGATAATATTATCGAACCATTTATAATAAAATTGCAAGACTCTGATTCAAGTTTCGATGGCGAAATGGAAAATGAAGTTGATATCGAAATGGACGATGAAGTTGATGGCGAAATAAGTTGAAGCAGAATCTACGTCAGAATAACTTTCGTTAATTTAGTATATACCGGATGACATTTTTTGCCGTCTCGACCTTCATATGGTGTGTTGTGTAACTAGAATAGAAGGCAGGAAGGCCTTCAGATTCATCGTAGCTGACTAAAGGAGCGTGGGACACGGGCGGAAAGGGATGCGTGTGCGGCTCGTGCGTCTGCGAAAGATCAATGAGGCCGCCTATTGGCCGGCTTCAAAGGGTAGGACCGTGCTACGAAATCATTGATACATGCCGCGCATTGAGTAGGGTGCGTGTTTCGATAGGTTTTTAATTGTTTTTTTTGTTTTTTATGTCCAAATTTCTGTTTTTGTTGTTCCACTATGAAAATGTTACTTTAAATGTGTAATATTTATTGCTAGATCAATTTTATTACATGTTATTCAAAAATAAAAATACCAAAAATTTCTGTGCCAAAGGCTTCTACTCCGTTCACCTATTACCCCCATTTTTTTTCAAGACGTTAAAAAATGTCACCCGGTATATTACATTATTTGTTTGTAAATTTAAACAATTTTCAATAAAATAAGTCTTGATTTGAATTATAAGTTTAGTTCTTATTCATCACCTGCCTCTTTTTTCACTAAAATATGACTATATTTTGGTTATATTTAATTAACTAAGTATAATATATAGTTAAATTAAATGAAATATTTAGATATTCTTATTGAATTAATTTCCTATTCAATTAAATAATTTAAAACGTAAGACTGGCGTGTAAAGAACTGACGTGCCTTAGAACTGTAAACTGATATCGTAAGATCTATCCGACAATATTGATCTCATGTGTCAAAGATCCTCGCCCACATGTGGGAGTGGCGCGAGGAGGCGAAACGCCGGGGCGAAACTCCGCTGCCGCGACAAATCGCGGCACGGTGGACAGAGCTCCGGCAGGATCTCATGGCGACATGGCGGGTACGATTGTCGCAACCCAGCGCAGGGCACGCCACAACTGCGGCGGTAAGTCCCCTCTTTAAAAAGTGGATAGAGAGTCCTCACCTTCCGTCTGACGCAGGTTCTCACCGGGAATGGGTGCTTCGGTGGGTTTCTGTTCAGGATAAAGCGGGAGGAAACGCCCGGGTGTTTCTATTGTGAGGACCGTCTAGAGGACACGGTGGAGCATACGGTAGAAGTGTGCCCTGCCTGGGCGGAGCACCACCGTGTCCTCGTGGAGGCGATCGGCGGGGGCGACCTCTCGCGTCCGGCCCTGGTAAGAGCCATGGTACGGAGCGAGAGGGCATGGGAAGCCGTCACCTTCTGCGAAGCAGTAATGCTCGCGAAAGAGGAGGCGGGGCGTGTGAGGGAGTGGCAGTCTCTGCGCCCTCACGTCCCTAGCAGCCGCAGGAGGAGACGCCCCGGGCGTCGGAAGTCGATTACGGACTCCCGGCCACCGTAGGCACGAGCTTGCGGGTGGCGAGCAATGGGTAGCTCGCCGCCCGGTAAGGACCTAGCTCGGGTCGACGGCGCGTAGTGTTCCACACGCGCCTCAAAGATATGTCAGCAGCACTGAAGTGGTCTGCTAGGACCGATGCCTGCGGGGTCGCGTGATTGTTCGAAAGAGATACCGTGACCCTGGCACATGGGTAACTGAAGGAACACGGGTGGGTTTTAGTCAGTAAAAGTCTAACACGCCCTGCCGCTCCGCCCAGAGCGGGAGAAATCATTTGATGATTTCCAATAAAAAAATAAAAAACTCATGCTCTTTCCTTCCCGGCCCCCACCTTGCCGCGCTTTCCTAAGGCGCGGTACAGCGGTATCGGTCAAACTATAGATAGGTCGTTGCAAGCCAAATTCGTATAAAAAATTAACAAAATTAGGTCTAAAATCCGCCGTATAGAATATGAAGTTTGTAACAACCTGTGCCTCTATTTCTGCCATTTTTTCAGCCAATGTCTTCTCATGTTTGTCGTGTATTTTTTTCAAACTATCTTTTAAGAATTTTTCATTCAATTTTTTTTGTTGTTCTTCCTGCACAGATGAAATAAAGAACATTTTACGTAGTTCCAAACATAACATAAATAAGTAATTTGAATACTACTTACTTAGTTAAGTATAGTCGATTACGTAATTGCATTACAACTTTTGACAAAAACCAACTAGGTAATTTGAAACTAATATTGAAAGTATCTACCTAAAATTAAAGGTTTAAAAAACACTTTTTGTGTTTTTTAAACCTTTAATTTTAATAATAGTGTTACGTAGATCGTAAGGTCTAGAAACGACACGCTAACTCTATCTATTATCAAGTAGCAACAGCAAGTACTACACGAACAATTAAATAGACGTAGACGCTAACTGTGAACTGTGGCAAAGAGTCGCGATATTTCGAGAATGTTCAGCGACGCATATAAATAGCCTTCCACGAACCTGCACCCTAATTGCGACACGCACTATTTATCAGAATCTGAATGGGATTGAAGATTATTTCTAAACCATTGCGTCATTTGTTCGAATAAATTGTAAGCTCAGCAACGTAAATAACGCAATGAATTATGTTTAACTATCAATATGAAACCAATTCCTACTGATAGCAAGTTACGCAATTACCCCTCTGTACTCCCAGTCCAAAAATCCTCTATTTATATGCGTCGCTGAACATTCTCGAAATATTGCGACTCTTCGCCACAATTCACAGTTAGCGTCTACGTATATTTAATTGTTCTGCGATTCAAGCGATAAAGTGAATTACAAGCGAGACAAGTGATTCTGTTTGACAATTCTGATAACTGCAGTATTTGTGCTTACTGATTAGTTTATTAAACCGTTTTTGTGCGATTTTGGTTAAATTGGTTTAAATTAATTTGTTCCGAACCCCAGCTCGTAACAAAAGGATCGCACGGTGACAAATCAAGCTACATATCTCCAGGTATGTTAAAACTGGAAATGTATAGCTTGATATGTAGTCGTGTGTACAATGAAATATAATAATAAGTTTAATAAAATAACGTATGATTTACTGTAAAAAAAAGAAACCAGACGTTTTATGACGTGCAAGTGACAATGAACCTTAGGGTATTAAAGCAAAGAATTCGTTATTAAAAGCTCGATACTCGCAGCTAAGCACCTACTAGGAACTTAACAACGAACCTTTCTCTTATAAAGATTATCAGATTCAGCTTTCTTGTCTTTCATAGCAGTTGCCATCGCGGCTGCTCTAGTTTTCTCACTATCTGGGCTTTTCGGTAAATCTATAATATAAGAGAATGATCTTACTAGAGAATGGGTAGCAGCGTTCTCTATGCATTTTACCACCATACTGCGATCGCCAACCCGCCTGCCAAGCGTGGCGATTATGGTAAACTCCTCCACATTGAAAGAGACCTATGTCCAGCAGTGGACGTTTTTCGGCTGAAATGATAATGACAATAATATAAGTATACAGGAAGATTTTTTAGTCACCGTCCAAATTTTTTCTAGGCATTAGGTATCATACAATAAATCCATTTTTGAAAAAAAACGATACATAAAATTTTCATTTTAAATCATTTTCTCGAAAGAATTATCCGCTCTGCGTGGTCACTAAGTTAAACGTTAATAATACTACACTTGCCGCCCGTGAGAGTATGAAGGGAAAATTTGCAACTTTGTTTAAATGATAAATGATTTTATTTCTGTAAGTAGGTTTGTACAAACACTTTTACATGTCAATGATATATTTTTTTTAAACTAGATGAATTCGGCGTTTCCTAACTGACTACTCTGAGAAGAAAGGCCGAAACAAACTCAGAGGTCACAGTCTCTTTTAAAAGTCCAGACATAATATTGGTCACAGCATGTGAAGACCATGTAGACTGGTGACTGAAATGGTCTTTTGAGGAAAGAACCACACAGATTGAGTGGACCTGTCCAGTCAGTGCAAGCATTTGTCACTAATCGTTGAGCTCAACTCGGAACATAGAACATAAGGAGCCCAACGCTGTGACGAACAATACCAAAGAAAGGATATTCGGGTAGGCCACATAAATTACTCAAACTGCCAGATCATGATTACTGAGAAAGAAAGAAAATAATAATAATAAAAAATAAAAAAGACCCACATAGACTTCACATTCACAATAATTAAAACAATATGATACTTAACAAAGTAAATATTCATGTCATTGTATATATAAAAATTATCAATGTCAATGTGTACTTATATAAAAAAAAACGGATATAATTTTGTTGGTCACAACATGTGAAGACCATGTAGACTGGTGACTGAAATGGTCTTTTGAGGAAAGAACCACACAGATTGAGTGGACCTGTCCAGTCAGTGCAAGCATTTGTCACTAATGGTTGAGCTCAACTCGGAACATAAGGAGCCCAACGCTTTGACGAACAATACCAAAGAAAGGACATTCGGGTAGGCCACATAAATTACTCAAACTGCCAAATCATGATTACTGAGAAAGAAAGAAAACAAAATAAAAAATATATATAAAATAAAAAAAGACCCACATAGACTTCACATTCACAATAATTAAAACAATATGATACTTAACAAAGTAAATATTCATGTCATTGTATATATAAAATAATCAATGTATATATGAATAGTATATATTCATGTCATATGTCAATAATCATCAAATGTCAAAGTGTATGTTCCCAATAAATAATTAATAATAAAAAAGAAAATAAAATATCATTCAATATAACAATAATTTAAAAATAGAAATTGGAGCAGCTTAATCCCAAGCTTTTTTGTCCTCAATATAATCTTTAACAGTGTAAAAGGCTTTCTGGCACAACTTACGTTTAATGAATGATTTAAATTTATTGAGACTTAGATTTTGAACATAGCTTGGAAGTTTATTATAAAAGCGTATACATTGACATCTGAATGAGCCACCTATTTTCTTGAGCCTTGTTGAAGGTACAACAAATTGGTGTTTGTTCCTCGTGTTTATTATTGTTTTCAATTAATTTCGGCGGCGCGCGGGGTGGGCCGCCGAAATTAATACCTAGCGCGGTGCATACGCACTAGGTAAATAGCCCGCACTATTACCTAGCGCGCAGCGGTGTCCAGAATCATCAACTTTTTATAGATAACTTTGTTATGTGATATCTCAATATTTTTGTATTAAGTGATACTAAAAGAAAAAACACGTATTAAATGATTTTCGCAAAATATTAATATATCATAATTTGGACGGTGACTAAAAAATCTTCCTGTTTAGTTAATAGTAAGTTAGTGCTTAAAGTTTTTAAAGACAGTGAGTCTATAGGTAGGTATGTTTAGTTGTATCTACAAAGAAAATTGGAAAATTGGAACTAACACCGACATCTTTCATCTTTTTTTTATCATGCATTTTACATTACTTTTAATTTTAATACTTTTTTCTACTTTTGTTTCACTTTTTGATCTTTGTTGGCCATAATTTACATGTTCCTTGTAATTAGGGGAAGACACTAGCCCTGTAATACAGTGTAGACAAGCGCAGGAGCTAGGGAATTCATAAAAATGTTGTACAAATTTATGTCAATAAAGATTATTATCATTACCATCTTGTTTCTATACAATTTTTGTGATATAATTACAAATGTTTACCAACAACGCCCCCTAGCGAGACACTGATACATTGTTCGAATCTGGTAATCTCGTACATAATGACAGTTCATCGTTCGTCGACGTTTGTTTTGTTTTTACCACTGGCGAACTTGTGAAGACGAAAATTTTCAGGAGCGTGTAACTCGAAAACGGTGGAAAAAAAGAATGCAATAGAGAATTTTATGAGTTTTCATTTGGTACAAGAACAGTTTTTCCTAGGACACATCGTTTAAGATATACAATATAAGTTTTTATCCAGTGCGTAAATTGTAACCATGAATTCAGTATATCATTCTAGACCACCCAGCGTAGAAAATTTTCGTCGGTTATATAAAAAAAAAATCAGCTGTTCCATACATTTAGACCCCGTAGCATTTTTCTATGAAACAGCTGATGTGTTACAGTTTGCGCACTGGATAAAAAATTGATCCTGTATAAGCGGACGCTCCAAAAGTGGGAGCTTTGTCCTCCCCTTTTCGGCTCACCTTCTAGACGTCAAGACTTTCATATCGACGGTTAAAACGTAATAGGGTATAAGCGACAAAAACCAAATTGTTCAGGAGAGCGGTTTAAAGTTTGAAATTGTAGAAAAATGGACATAACTTTTTTGTTTATTGTCATATCGTGAAAATGGAAAGACACCGTAGAGCCATGGGAGTAAGCGCATTCGAAAAAGCAGAAATTTTTAAGTAGGGTGGAATTCATAAGTTGTTTTCGACCAGAATGGCGCTTATTATTATTATATATTACCTTTTAAACGTCGATATGAACTCCCCAAGAACCCTGAAACAGTTTCTGAAGAAATCGCTTAGGTCCCTGTTCACGCACTTCACAACCCCTTTGTTGGCTGGATCTCATCATCATCATTTCAGCCGAAAGACGTCTACAGCTGGATACAGGCCTCCCCCAAGCACCGCCACTTCGACCGAATCTGTGCTTCTCGCATCCAGCGGATTCCTGATGATGGTTTACTACTTACCCTCTACTGCCCGGTTGACTCTCTCAGTCATTGCAGCGGAAACATCATTCAACTGTTGTTGTAAATGATTAATCTACAACAATGTGAGCAATAATTATTATTACAAGGAATAAAATTCATGTTTTAACATTAATTACATTAAACAATTGTGTTTTTAAAATTAATATTATAAAAAAACAGGATGAAATAAGAATGTAGGTACAACAATCATTTTCCTAAATGAAGCCTATTAAAATCAGTCACAAACAGTCATTTATTCAAATAAAGCTGACAATCAGCAATTTTTGAACGTTAAAATTACATTAGACAGTCCCCGGAACGTCCGCCCTACACCACATCCTAGCGGATTCGCTGGGAAGAAGTGGCGCCGCAACGATCTTCCCAGCAGCACAGCTGTATGTTAAGTTATTAGAAACGTTAAGATTTTTATCCTTTGCATATATGCAAAATCTAAGAAAATCAAAAAACTAAGAAAATCCGATATCACATGAAAGCTGAAAAACTAATGGATTTTATTTGTTTAATAGCATGTCACGATTAATTGAGGAATATGGAACAATTATTAAAAAAAAAAACCGTTTTCCAAAAAAAAAAACCACTAAAAAGAGCAAAATCATGTCCTGAACCCTTTTTCTTGTTTTTGTTGTGGTACTTACCTCATACAAATTTGTATACCTTCACTCTCTAAGTCAATAACAGTGACAAGACATCATCAACATAAACTAAGTGGAAAAAATATCGTATTATTGAAGGCAACTGAAAAACCAGTAATCTGAACTTGACTTAATTTATATGAGACCACTCGGTAAGTGGTATACTTACCGAGTCCCATTCCATTTCAACCCAAAGAAGAATTTTTCAAATCGGTTTATAAATGACGGACATCTGAGGTAACAAACATTAAAATAACTGAGGTAACAAACACAACAGAATTGACAACCACCTTCTTTTATTAAAGTCGGTTAAAAGACATGTTGTGCCGACCCCAAATTAGGATAAGGACAGGAGATTGATGATAATGGTGTTGAGCATGTTATCAGTGTGTCCTCTCCTATTTTCCGGGAACCCGTAATTGAAAGCGGGACGCGACTGCACGCGTCGATTTTTATAATGATTGGAAAGTCACACGAATATTCACGCCACTTTGAATACTTCCATAAATGTTGGTTGACACAAACGATCGGTGCGACCGAATTTAGTCCCGCATTCCACGCGGGACTCACTTCACTTTGACCAGAGTTTAAATAATTAAAGTAAAAACTTACGTATCGGAGGGTGTTCGTAAACAGTAAATCCACATTACCATTTATAATTGGTTTCTTATCATTGTAGTTCAGGCCGGGGAATAATAATTGATTTTCCAACGTGTACTTATCTACAATCGCTTCTACCTGGTAATTTAAAAAAAAAACACTAGAAAAGGTAATAGAAAAAACCCAACTGCAACTAAAAAGTTCAAAGCAAGACAACTTGTTAAGCAGTCTGATGCTGTTGGAGGCGTCGAATCTGAGATTATGTATACTGAACATTTTTTTTTCTTTCTTTCCTTACCATTTGCCACTGAGCATCCATGACGGTGGACCGGTCATTCTCCCACTGGTACGCCATGAAGGAAGCTTTGAACTTCTCATGGAAGTCTCGATGCATCAACTTTGAGTTCCTTATCTGCTCTTTCGTAGCTTGAACACCGCAGTCAAGGTAGCGAACCATTTCATCTGTTAAAAATATGTACAAAAAAACAAATTGTACTTAGATATAACGTTTATTTGCATTTCTATCTATATATCTTTTTCTATATACATATTTTTGTAGAAAGGTGACGAATTTCGATTGCAAGATAGTTTGATTACTCTCTTTCCCCAGTCTTAACCAAAATTATCTTTCACGCGAATACGCGATCATCGCGTTCATATGTCACTATTTTGTTCGGAAAACCTGAAGGAGCCCATCTGTCGACGCGATTTGGGTCCGCGAAAAAATAAAAGTTTCGTTTAGGACGCGATCTATTCGCTTTCAGTGGGCCAGAAAACGGTCCAATTAGTTTGTGATTTTAGTGTAACTTTTTGTTACTTTCATTCACCTGCCAAGAGTTCCTTGTTTACATCTTTGCTGCAATTTGGCTTTAATTGTTTAACCTAGTCGCCGATTTAATTTTCAATCAAGATCATTCTGACAAGTGACAAACACTCTGAGCTATCTCGCGGCGAACCCTCGAGCAAACCACCCCTTCAAGCCATCGCATTAAACTGCAAAACTTAACATGACCATGAACATAGCTGGTTTTTCCAAGGTCTTCTCTGTCATTCTAAGCTTGTACGACGATCTCTTTCTTTATAACACGCTTTTATTAGCTTCATACGTATTTTAGTATGTGACGGAAACTTCGAACATGATTCTGACCCCCTTCAAAACGTCGGATTAACTACAATAGAATTTGTGCCATTATCCTTGCCGAACTTACCAGGATACCAAAAAAACTGTCTTCGAAATCTATGCTGACATACGTCACAAACTAAACTAACATACGTCTCAAAATTCGAAACACTCTAAATAATAGAAAATAAATAATAGTTTGAAATAAAAAAACAAACAAAAAAACACGCTTTCATAGCGTGGGGTGCTTGATATCAATTAAAAAATACCTCAAACACCTCCCACGCTTTCTTCCATTATTTTCTACTTTTTAATTTTGGTTTTCTATGGAAACGTGTTTTTTAGTTTTTTAAACCTATTATTTATTTACTCTTTTACTCACCGAGTTTATTAATGCAGTCAGAAGCGTTGCTTAGAGATGTCTTCACGAGTTCAATGCGCTCCTCCATAGCGTGTCGCAACGTTTTCATGCCTTTATAGGTAAACGTTTGCATTGTGTCTTCAACTAGCTGCAACATACAACCGATTTTTCTATATAATCAGCGTGTTTTGTCCCACTGCAGGGCAAAGGCCTCCGTTTCCATTTTCCAATCAACGCTATCCTGATAGACTGAGTCTTCCGTGATGCCGTATGACGTTATCGGGGACCCATGTTGTGATGGTCTTAGCCCACATTGCATCCGACAATCGGAAAATGTGTCCGACCCAAACCCATTTAAGGTTTTTAACTATGGGAAATATTAGATATGGTTTAGCAGATTGACAAACTATTATCCATTCAAAAAGTATCTGATTACAATGTAAACTAATAATAGATTTGGGTATGTACAGACGCCAGCACATCAAGCTATCAACTTACAATACATAAGGTCAGGCAGAGTCCTCAACTACGACGAAACAGAGCAAATTCTCACGTCTGTTTCTTAACACCAATTGTCACCCTATGAGTAATGAGAGATACTCAACCTCACCTCTACTCGCGATCCCAATCAACCTTTCCTGAACACGCAATTAAATATATACAGATGGAATTATCTAGCCGACTCGTGCACTGGGTAGGTATATTCCTACCGTATGATACGTAAACATTATTAACAGGATGTTTCATAATTCTAATGCATTTTTTTAGTACCTACTATCTTAATTAATGGTCACAATTTTTAATCACACCTAGAGGTATATTACGTCGGAGACATTGAGTGGACAACCTTTGTAAAACCCTGCCAGGGTCGCGAGATTGTTCGAAAGAGATACCGTGGCCCTGGCACATGGGCAACTGAAGGAACACGGGTGGGTTTTAGTCATTAAAAGTCTGACACGCCCTCCCGCTCCGCCCAGAGCGGGAGAAGTCATTTGATGATTTCCCATCCAGAAAAAAAAAAACCTTTGTAAGACGAGTAAAATGTACAATGTGGTATACAAAGTATAATTCAAATAACTTAAGCCCCGACAAGGGTTCACTGAACTTTATGATTTTTATTGTTACTTTTTGACTATCGGAACAAATCTTAAATCTCGAAAAATATAATTGGCTGTTACATTGATTTGATTTGATTTTTCAAGGTCTTTATTAGTGCATATGGTTCACAAATACAGTTTACAAATGATCTTATTCTATTTGTTCACAAGCCCCGATTTATTTTGTTACGCAGGCTATCGCCTTTACAAACTTATAAACATGAAATGACTTAATATTATTTTACAATGATTAGACTTATAGTTATGAGTACTTATTATTCAACTACGAAATATGTGCAAATCTTAGTAGGTATATAGACACACATAAATTTAAAATGATTGAGTTACAAAATGTACGCTTTATTATAATCTGTTATAACAATATGAGGTAGTAATAATAATATCGTCATGATGCGTCACGGAGGAAATAGTGATGGGGCAGTCGGTATCGATTGTACGTGCAGGCGTTCGGCAATGTACTAAGTCTACTTTTGCCAATTAACGATATTAAAATGTTACGATGTGCTGGGTTTTTATGTAAATAAAATTTACGCGAAGTTTTTAAAATGAAATCTTTTAAGAATGGATATTTTATACGGTTGTGTAATATTCTAAGGTTGGTACGAAATCGTGTATTATATGATAGTTTTAAGGCTTTATTTTGGATAGTTTGGAGTTTACTATATTTTGTTTCGGAAATACTAGACCAGACAGGTGCTGCGTAAGTTAGGCAAGGTCTAACAAGTGTAGAATATATCTGCAATTTGGTTGAGGGGCTGAGAACAGATTTCCGATTTAAGACTGGTTTTAATGAGTTTACGGCTTTTGCACCTTTGCTTATAACTAGTTCAGTGTTCTTATTCCAGTTGAGTGTCTTGTCCAGTATAACACCTAAATTTTTCCCCGAAATACGCCATGTAACATGGAAGTCATCAATTTTTACAACTGTGGTGGGAAGTGCGCGTTTCCTGGTAAACAAAATGCCTTCTGTTTAGTTTAAGTTTCCAGGTCTTAAAATATTTGCTGAGAAGTTCCAGTGAATATTGCAGCCGACCAGTCACTACATCAATATCTTTGTGAGTCGTGAATGTTGCCGTATCGTCAGCGTAGATGGCAAGTTGTGTGTGAGCTTGTTTAGGTATTTCATTCAGGTAAAGTATGAAGACGTATGGGGCTACTAACGAGCCTTGAGGCACACCGGCTAGGATGGTTTTAGGTGCAGAATGGTTTTTGCCTATATAAACGGAAAAGGATCGATCTTGTAAATAGTTCTCGATGAGTTTTACTAGACAGATAGGTACTTCCAGTTTAATTAATTTATGTAATTATAGGCCATCGTACCAAACAGAATCAAAAGCTTTTTCTATGTCTAATAAAATCATGCCTGTGGAGAGGCCTCCATTTAACCCGTGGGCTATGTGTTCAGCTACTCTGGCTAGCTGTTGTGTGGTTGAATGTGTGCTTCGGAAACCAAACTGTTCGGGAATCAACTTATGTGTGGTTATTTTAGTGAGACGGGATAGAATAATGGCCTCTAGGAGTTTCCCTATGCTTGGCTGTTACATTATTTATTTTCAACGGATTTTTATTTAATAAAGAATGACAGTCGTGTTTTGAAAACCGACATTTAAATTCAAGATGCCTAGGTACGTCTAGAATACGCGTGTTTCGAATTGCAAATTTCTGTTAAAGTCAATATCAGACGCTAAAAACTTTTAATTGTCCCTCTATAATTTTCTCAAAGTGAAACATCTGAATACAAAATGAATAAATGTGTAAAATGAATTGATTAGATCCAAAGATGTCGGAATTTGACACTCGGCATCTTTCACCAAAAAATATTATGAAAGGAGCAGATGAACGGTTCATTTCTATACATTGTGGTCGGTGTGGCATGAACGTGGATAGAAACAAAGATTAACTTGTGAATGGTTCTCTAAACTCGAGAGAAGCGTCTGATATCGGCAATAAAAAGACCTCATCGTTGGTACATACCAAGTTGTAACAGGCGCAAGCCTCCTTTGCAGTGTAATAGTTGTTGATCGCGCACTCGCTCAGGTCTATCATGCACTTCTCTATGTCACAAATGTTTTGAGTGACGACTGGTGGTGGCTCCTTCACGCAAACTTCGACTTCATCTAAAACAGTAGCCTGTATTGTTAATAACACAAATCGACGTTACCGTGCAGTTCCGTTGTCCCTACGACGCCGTGAAATAGTGGGAATAACGTCAGTTGAATCACTTTGATTTCATACCAATAATATTCTATTTTTGTCGATTATGATTAATTATTTTTTTATTCTTACTTAAGGATACATATCCGGTAGGCCCGCAATCCTTTCCTATCCTAACGCACGTCTTCCCTACCATTACAGCGCCCCCCGGTCTACTTCTTGATATGCAATAGCCTCTGTGGCACCATGAAACATAAGGCTTTAGGAGCTAGTGCACATCTTGGGGTTCATTCGACGAATCGAGTCTGGTCAAACCACGCTGGGATCGGTGCATTTCATTTCATTTCAGTGTAAAGCAGCGTCTTAATGTCACGGGCGCTAATTTGAATCCTGAAGGTAACGAAGGATTCTATGGCTCCAATTCTGAAGGCAGAAAGCGATTTAAGTTCGCCCAATACAATGACAGACACTTTTTCTCCGAGAAGAATTAAAACTCTACTTTTGGCACCACAAATATTTAGTATTTTTTATGAAAATACATGAGTTAAGATATAATAGTCTATGAAACTGCACATACTTAGGTATTTCCCGGTTATTTAACGGTTTCATAAACTACTAAGTAATTCGAGACTCAAATTGCTTTTTATTACCTCACAAGATTCGAAAAGTAGTAGTATAAGTAGTATTCTCCACGAGAATAACGGTGGCTTTGTCTTGGCGCAGCTTGAATCCCTCACTGCATTCAGGATTCTAGTCCTAACTGCCACGCTTCGCTCAGGAGTTACCTCACAGCTCTCTCAATGCGTTCGGGAGCCCTAGAATCCTTCGTGACGTTCGGGATTCAAAATTTCAATCGTGACAAGAAGACTGCTTTATCCCCTAAACGAATAATCTCCTATTAGTTGACAATTTTCTGCGTGCATTAATAAAAACACAAGAAATGCCCAAACATATGAATTGTATTATGATTACGTTAATAAAAAAGAATTGACATCGGGAAGGAAAGTAAACGCGTCCCGCTGTCCCCACCAATACATGAACGTTCCAATATATGTCAAAACACAAATCAATAATAGTTCATAATGATATGGGCTCCTACGTGGGCGTCGGTTTATGACACGCCGCCTTTTGATTTCCTACGCTTACGGACCAATCCAGTTATACATTTTCAATTCTAATTGATTGAAAGTAACATACGCTTCCAAAATGCAGGCAATAGCGCCAGGTTTTGCTCCCAAACAGATCAATGAACGCTTACCGTCTTTTCCTTCAGGTTTTACTTCGTCTTTTGATTCTTTTGGTTTTTCAGGAACAGCTGGATGAGAACATTTGAGTAAAATATAGTAAATTATAGTCGGACAAGCGACTTTCTGAGGGGATGACTTTGTTTGGACTTAAGTTGACTAGGACCGTCGCCTGCCAGAGTCGCGACTCGCGAGATTGTTCGAAAGAGATACCGTGACCCTGGCACATGGGCAACTGAAGGAACACGGGTGGGTTTTAGTCAGTAAAACTCTGACACGTCAATTGGTGATTTCCCATCCAAAAAAATAAATAAAGGGGATGACTTTCCAAAAAGCAATTGTGTTAGGTACCTAAATTCAAAACCGAACTTCCATAGAAACTTTCATCCCCTGCTTAACTCAAATAGGGGATGAAAGTTTGTATGGAGGTTCGGTTTCGAAGTTCGTTCGTTCTGAATTCAGTATGAATTTTCCTAAATTAATCCTTGTCTGCTCCCGTTCTAATTTTCTATACATCGTGACATTTTAATCGTCTTACAACGGCAGCCCATTTTATGTAACCAATGACTACTAGACATCCATAAGAAAAAAATCAATATTTGAATAACTAAAAATATTATTCATCATGATGACGCATGACGTAGTTTGAAATTTGATATTTTGTCTCATGGCAAATGGAGATGGAATGATCAAGCCGACTCCTACACTGGGTAGGTATGTTCTCTACCGTATGATGTTTCATAATTCTAATACATTATTTCTTTTTTCTTAGTACCTATTATCTTAATGAATGGTAGTAATTTTTAATCGCGTCTAGAGGTATATTATGTCGGATACATTGAGTGGACAACCTTTGTAAAACGCCAAAAATCTCACGGTGTATAACAGAAACTCTTGTACAAAACTGTACATATAATTCTAGACGCAGCGGTGTAGGTTGTGCGTTGTATGTCACAGAATTTAAGCTTTTTATTAATGGATAAACGAGAAAGGAGTCACTATTTTATATTCTCTTGTTTATTGACAGTCAGCGCGTACTACCACAAATGCCGTTGTGAGGCCTGCTTAGCATCAGCGCAGATAAAAATGAATCGAGCAGTTTTTAATTAATACATTCACTAAATCGGGTGGTTATCAGAGTCGATTTGTCCTGGGACTGGACAGTCGTGGGGTGAAGGTGTCCAGGTCGACTTGTCTGTCAAAGTATGTACTGAGAAAATGTTAACTTACTTATCACAGGTCCACCATCAATGGAGCACTTCTTCGGTTTGTTGGTACCCTTGCGGTCTTCGATGTACCTCTTTGTGTTATCGATGCATTCTGAAGCAAACTCTCCATACGTCATGTTCTCCTGATACAACACAGCTATGACATCGTCCACCCATGGTGCGTTTAGTGTTAACCAATCACGTACTTCTGGTGAACCCCTAAAAGTAAATGGTACATACTTAACTAATCGATGTCCACATCTGGATTGAAAGAAAAACTCACTTATACTGCGATAAAACCTTTTAATTAATAGCACTTATACAATCACAACAATTTACACCAAGTCTGTCCTGTACAGCTCGACAGTCCAAAATATAATGCCCTAGCTAACAGTATTCCATTTACTTCACAGCTCTGCATCCACTTTACAAAGTGGGGGCAAAGCGCGCGAATTTTAAGTCAATAGATGAACGTTAAACTTATTTAAAATTGTAACTGTTTATTATATTAATAACTAATGCTTTGTATTTGAATTAAAGTAAATTTACATGTATTTAATCATAACATAATATTTAAACGTAATATCATAATTTATTGAACCAAATTGCTGTTACTAGTCATGTTGCGTACTAATAAAGTATAAATTCACATTACAATATCTTGATTAATTTTATGATTGCTTACATTCGTCCATCCTGATCTATAAATCGCGTCCTCGCGAAATATATAAAAATAATATGCACTTACAATAAACATAAATGGAATTTGTTAAACAATAAAGATTTCTTTAATAAACAAGTAGTATACAAAACAATCAAAAAACAAATAATAATAAAAAAATACAATAACTATACATTTTCCATTGATTTATCTGAATTAATTTAAATATTCGGCATCAACAATTTAATAATAGTAATTTATCAAAAATCCATTTGAAACCAATCTGTCGGCAACAATCAACTAAGTACATTAATAATGTTTTCAGAAAAATAGAACCATATTGAATCCCTTTCCGACAGTCTTTAGTCACAATTCACACTCGTTCCATTTCATGACTGGAACCATATTACCATATCACAATACATAATATCACCTACCATACTAATCAGTCGAATCTCGCCAACTAGTGGTGTTTCACCATACTACCATTCTACCATACTACCATTCTACCATACTACCATTCTACCATACTAGCCTTAAAATCATATTCCAGCCTTTTGGAGGCGTTATCCACTACTACCATACTATCTGATTACGAACTTATGCTGTCGCAAATACTAATAACGAAACTGCCTTTCTACTCATTTATGGAAGTCATATAAATTCATAAAGTGTTCAACATAACCAATTCATTACAATACTGCCACAATTTAGTGGTCTGTATCCATATCCGAATTATTACTATTCTCGTCTTCATTGCTCTTGTCCACCGACTGATACATAAGCCAAGGGTAAATTTTATCCACTGAAAAAACTCCTACATATTTTTGTTTACCTTTCTTTTTAGTGATAGGCGTATCTTCTACTTCATATCTGTCGTTTTGTAACACTTTGGTAACGCGATAGGGGCCTAGACATTTCGGAACTAATTTCTTACTTTTCCCTTTCTGACCTACTTCTCGTTCTACCCTAACCAGCTGTCCTACTTCAAACTGACGTGGTGGAATTCTAGCCTTATCAAAGTTTTGTTTTTGTTTTTCCTGAGTACGTACTATCTTGTCTAGGGCTTCGTTTCTAATATCTTCTATGTTACTGAGATTAGTATCATCATTTTCCTGAACTGGTAAAACCAATTCACTTTCTGTCAACCCTTTCAGTCGCAACCCAAATAACAATTGAGCTGGGGTTTTACCTACCGCTTTATTGGTGGTGTTATTTAAACCCCATTGTACTTGTAACAAATACTCATCCCATAGTTTTTCGTCTTTTCCGATGGTCATAGCCGTTAATGAATTTAATATCGTCCTATTGTATCGCTCTACCTGCCCGTTTGCACGAGGAGTAGCAACCGCATTTAAAATATGCTTCACACTTTTTTCTGATAAGAACTGTCTAAACTTTGAGCTCGTGAAAGTAGTACCTCGGTCTGTTATTACTCGAGAAGGTACACCGAACAAACTAAAATATTCTTTAAAAACTAAAATAGTCGTGTGAGTTTTCGTATTCTTAACAGGCTTTAGGATAATAAATTTTGTAAACGCGTCAATGATGGCTAATATATATTTATTCTTTCTTTTGCTCTCGTTGAACGGACCTAAGTGGTCCGCATGTATGGTGTGAAAAGGCTCAGGTACCTTTGGTATTGGATGTAAAAACCCTGACCTTTTCCCAGCCGGTATCTTTCCGTGAGCGCATTGAATACACGCTTGACAATACTTTTTAACAATTTTGTTTATTTTAGGGAACCAATAAGTTGCTCTAATTTTATCTAAGGTCTTCTCATAAGAAAAATGACCTATGTCATCATGACAAGCACGTAACACTTGCCATCTGACCCCTTTTGGCACATACCATCTAAGTCCATCGTCTGTTATTTTGTAAACTACTCCACGTTTTAAAATAAAATTTTGTTTTGTATAATTAATTATATTTGAATCTGAATCATCCAAGATTCGTTTAATTCTTTGTGTTTCATCATCATTCATTTGAACTGTGGCTAACCAATCTACAGTAATATGGTAAACTTGCAAATCCATGGGGTCGGTACTGGCAGTATTCTCTTGCAAAGGGTTCCTACTTAATGCATCTACGTGTGTCATAGAAGTCCCTGGTTTATAAATTATATTAAAATCAAATTCCTGGATCATACTCCACCAGCGAGCAACACGCGGAATCATATCCCTTTTAGTAAAAGTAGCACGTAAAGAGTTACAATCGGTAACAATAGTGAATTCTATCCCTATCAAGTAGCATCGAAATTTAGTCAAGCTATTAACAACCGCCAAGGTCTCTAACTCATATGATGAGAAGTGTTGCTCTTCTGGTGAGGTACGTCTACTAAAATAAGCAACTGGTTTCATAACTTGATCATCTTGTTTCTGCAAAAGCATACCACCTACACCGTGCTTACTGGCATCCGTATGCAATTCCGTAGCAGCATTAGGGTTGTATAAGGTTAAGATTGGTCGGGACACTAATTTTGCTTTCAACTGGGTGAATGCGGTCGCTTCGTCTTTGCCCCAAGTCCATGAAACATTCTTTTTTAGCAGTTGGGTCAATGGTCGAGCAATTATCGCAAAGTTTTTAATAAAACGCCTAAAAAAACTAGCTAAGCCTAAGAATTGCCTTACATTATGGACATCTTTAGGGGTAGGAAAATTATCAACTGCGTCTATTTTACACTTTCCCGGTTTAATACCGTTTCCCGAGACTTCAAAACCAAGAAATTCAATTTTTGAATGGAAGAAGTTGCATTTCGAGAGTTTTAATGTAAGCCCTGCATTTCTAATTTTATTAAATACAGTTTCTAGTTTTTTAAACCCATCATCAAACGAAACTGAAGGCACAAGGACGTCGTCCATGTATACGACTACCGTGTCAAACCTTAAGTTATCAAGAACTTTATTGATAGTTCTTTGAAATACCGCTGGTGCATTTGTCAGACCAAAGGGCATCCTATTAAATTCAAATTGCCCGTCTGGTGTGACAAAAGCCGTTTTCTGTTTGTCGTTTTCAGCCAATTCTATTTGGTAGTACCCTGACGCTAGGTCTAAAGTGGTATACAGACTATACCCTGCTAACCTATCCATCTGATCCTCTATCCTAGGTAAAGGGTAGTGTTGTTTAACAGTTTTCCGATTTAAAGCTCTGTAATCTATACAAAGGCGTTTCTCGCCGTTCTTTTTTTTTACTAAAATTATTGGACTTGCAAACGGCGAACAAGATTCTCTTATAACACCACATTGTAGTAATTCATCAGTCATTTCTCTAACTTCTTGTTTTTCTTTATGAGACAACCTATACGGCCTGTAAACTACAGGTTGAGGGTCCAATAAATCAATATTCATTGTCTCTACATTAGTGCAGCCTAACTCAGTTAACTTAGTAGCAAAACAAGTTCGGTAACGATTTACAACATCCAATAGTTGCAATTTCTGATCCCGGTTTAAGCTATCACCTAAAGACAAGTCATTTAACTGAAAAGGCTCTAAAGGGCTTGTAAGATCAATTTTATTTATAGTAGGGCAATTTATAATTTTTATCTGTAAAAATTGCCCGCGAGCTATTAGCTGGTCCTTTTTAAAAGTTAAAACGTTTGAAGAAATATTATCCACTAATAGTACACCTTTCCCATTTTCAATTGAGTAAACACCCTCTTCTATATGATGTTCTAAATTAGGGATGGATCTATAACTTCCGAATACCAATATGGAACCTGTTATGTTCGGAGACGAGTCAACCTCTACATAGGAACATCCTGGTAGAATTGAGCAACATTCTTTTGAAAAAAGTTTAACTACGCTTATAGTCTCTGGAAATTCACGGGAGATTATTAATTCATAATCAGTTTTTAAGATTTTAACCCCTAATGCTTCGGTAAATGACTGACCAACCAACAATTGATATTTCAGAAAATGATCAGGCACAACAATAACATCTAATTCGACGATTACTCCTTGAATTTCCAAAACTACTGAACACCGACCTATAGAATGAACTACGGCTCCACCAAAACCAGTCATGGCCACTGAATAAGTTGTATCCCATTTACCAAATACTTCTATAGCATCGGAATTTCTAATGAGCGTACAGTCGCTACCTGAATCTAAATAACCTATTTTTTTGTGACCATTGATCAAAACGGTTTGTACATATTTATCATTAGTTTTAGGTTTGATGGTTGAAATTTCTAAAACAGATTTTGCGTCTTCCTTCTTACGATAACATTCATTAGAGTTGTGACCAATTATTGAACAATTTGTACATTTCTTTATTGGTTTTGTGCACTTACTAATAATATGTCCTTCTTCCTTGCAATTAAAGCACCTGATCGTATTTGATTTATTATTAACAAGTGGTTTATCTTTAGACGGAAATTTCTTATTGGAAGATCTTTGAAGACTATCATTTCTTTTGCCTATACTTTTTGCATTTCGTAAGTATGCCAAAAGTTTGTCAGGGTTATCGAATTGAGCCGCTTCCGCCCCTATCCTAATCGCCCTATCGTCTATACCGAAGATCACGCATTCTACTGCTCTTTTGCCTTTAATTTCGCACCGATTTAGTAAAGCCATTTTATCGTAATAATAATCCTCTAAAGATTCCCCAAACTTCGCCCTTTTATCCAACATGTCGGAAAGCATTTGACCATAATTTTCATCGCATGGAAAAGCTGCTTTGAGCTTTACTTGCCACTCAACCCAGCTATAATTAACGGTTGTAAGACCTTCATACCACCGCTTTGCATTGCCAGTAAGTTTAGGTATTGTATTATGTATGATTTGTCGGTCTGTCCAACTATATATGCTTGCTATTTCATTTACTTTGTGTAACCAATTATTTATGTTCTGATTTTTTGAAGAAGGGTCGAACTCAGGAACTACATTAAAATTACTTATTCTTTCACTACCCCTACTCGAGATTTTATCAAGAAAATCGGTAAATTTAGAAAACACATCAGCTGTAGGAAATGACTCACGTGTACTGGTTATTTTGCTTGGAGACCGGGTGGCTCGTTTATGACGTGGATACCCGGTTTGCTTGTGATTTCGGGTGTTGGTCCTGCTGCGCCTCTTCCCCTGGGTACCTGGGTTCGCCCTGGTTGGGCTGCAACTCCGATGTGTTGAAATCCTTCCCGGCGATGGCGTCTCGAGCCGCCGAATTCGGCGACCAGGACTCCACACACGACTGCGCTTGCTGCTATGGCTGTCGCTCTGCCTGCGGCTGTGGCTGCGGCCCTGCCTGCTGCACTGGCTGCGGCTGTGCTCCCGGCTCCGCTTTCGGCTCGGCTTCCGGTTCCCCTTGCGGCTCGGCTCCTGGCTCCGCTTGCGCCTTGGCTCCCGGCTCCACCTGTGGCTCTGCTTGTCCAACACTGGTGATGCTTCTAGCGGCGATTGAGCCAAACTTCCATCACTATCGTCGTTCATTTGTAGACCTGGTCAGTAAAAAGAATATACGGACACGGCTATTCTTTCAAACCATTTGAATGGCTATTTGCATACGTTAAAATATGATTACGGCAAAACAAGAATCACAGATTATTAAGGTAGGTAGTTCTATATTCTCAGAATTCTATTCAATATAACTTCGTAACGATTTATATTTCAAAACACAACGACCGTTGATATCGTAAAAACGCAAACTAAAATATAAACCTAACCTATTTACGACGAAAAGTCGAAAGTACGGTATATCTAGTACGATTCCAACTTCCAGGTTGCCAAGACTTACATCAGCGATCACTTGTTCAAATATAAATAACATTTCCGATTCGTGATACTACACTGACAAAATTATCCGGCTATGTTATCTAACATTCAAGTTTGCACCACATAAAGATGAGTTTCACTACCTATGTTATTTGAAAACTACAGAATATGAGGCAATAGCACTTACGTGAACGATCCCACTTCTGAACTGAAAGAAAAACTCACTTATACTGCGATAAAACCTTTTAATTAATAGCACTTATACAATCACAACAATTTACACCAAGTCTGTCCTGTACAGCTCGACAGTCCAAAATATAATGCCCTAGCTAACAGTATTCCATTTACTTCACAGCTCTGCATCCACTTTACAAAGTGGGGGCAAAGCGCGCGAATTTTAAGTCAATAGATGAACGTTAAACTTATTTAAAATTGTAACTGTTTATTATATTAATAACTAATGCTTTGTATTTGAATTAAAGTAAATTTACATGTATTTAATCATAACATAATATTTAAACGTAATATCATAATTTATTGAACCAAATTGCTGTTACTAGTCATGTTGCGTACTAATAAAGTATAAATTCACATTACAATATCTTGATTAATTTTATGATTGCTTACAGGATATAGCTCCCTCTTTTTTACCTATGTATTTAAAAGTTCTTCAACAAACGATACACGTTTGGCGTGACTCTAGGTATTTAACATGGGTAACAATAGGTTTGATATACCTAAGTGTACTCTTACATTTTCCACCAAGTAAAGGTAAGTAACATCCCTCATTGAGGATGATATTATCAAAATAGGATAAGTCCCTAAACATCTCGAAATGCGCCAACCACAAATCCACTTACGTACAACTAGTTGCAGGATATGTACATCCTTGTCTCGGGCAAGATGACGAGAAATATTTTTTATGTTTTTTGGGGGCTAGCAGGCAAACGACAAGGTGCTCTGATCTGTCTGAGTGGTCGTCAGCTATGGACATGTACAATATTCGAGGCATCGCAGATGCGTAGCCATCCCAGAGGTAAAGCTGTCTCATCATCCTGCCCAACTACGCTCTACAAACCAGGAATTTCATGGCTGCATATATAGTATTTTCTTGGATGAACTCCTTCACAAAGAACCCCCTATACTACTTAGGTATAAGGGGTAACTTTACGAAGCTATTATCGAAAATGGCCAAATTCACAGAGAGTCCTTACGTTTTCCTTACATGTACACGCGTACAACACTGTAGGACAACTAGCAGTCAAAAAACTGACAGCGGATGGAGCACACAGAGCGAGCAACCAGGGACTCCTTGCTTGCTTAAAATACTAAGTTAACAGCATATATCGGATATACTAGCTTCTGCCCGCGACTTCGTACGCGTTAAATTTCTTGTTCCTGGCCCTTCCCGTCGCGTTGAATCGCCTACCCGTGCGATTTTCCCCGTTTTTGCAACATTATTCATTACTGCTCCGCTCCTCTTGGTTGTAGCGTGATGTTATATAGCCTATAGCCTTCCTCGATAAATAGGCTACCCAACACAAAAAGAATTATTCAATTCGGACCAGCAGTTCCTGAGATTAGCGCGTTCAATCAAACAAACAAACAAACTCTTCAGCTTTATAATATTAGTATAGATGTATGTAGTTGAAAAAAACCGATGACTGTCACGACTATAATTAAATGTATTATTATTCGTCATTGGAAGACACACAGTTTATTTATCAAATTAAATTTCATTCGGGAACATCCATCTATTTCTAAGCAAACTTTCAACTACATCTGGTTACTTATGTCTTTTGATGACTCTAAGTGCATTACGCCCCGTAACACAGGTCAGCGCGCAAGGAAGTGATTCGTAGGGTGACCGTTATCAAAATGAGTAAGAAAGACTATAAGTATAATAATATGTACATACGTAAGACAACACTATATCCTACAAGCCGTCCTAATAGAACATCGTTAATACCCCTAATAAAAATACCCCATTCAAAAAAATCACAAAACGTCGCAAAGATTTAGTATGTACAGTGCCGCAAACACGACCATCCTGCATTAAAAGATTCTCCTACTACCAAAGCCCGAATTTATATAATATAAAATTAATAAACTGTGCCCAATCAATGGCATGACGTACCATAAATGCAAAAAGGCACTTTACTCATTTCTACAAAACAAAAGCTACGATGACACAGTAAAGCACCTAACAGCATAAATCTATACTTAATACATACATACAATCACGCCTTTTTCCAATGGGGGTAGGCAGAAACCACGGAACGCCACCTGCTACGATCTCTACACACTCCTTTTGCCTCGTTTAGGTTCATACAATTGGTCATACACACACGCCGGTTGCGAGTACTACGCACCTGACCTTTCTGAAGAACATCACCAATAAGGTCACTATATGTCCTCCTAGGGCGTCCCCTCCCGGTGTTTCCACTCACATCTGCCTTGTAAATACCTTTTGTGAGCCGTCCTTCATTCATCCTCTCAACATGACCATACTTAATATAAGAGTTAAATTAAACTTAATAGAAGAGTTTGTTTGTTTGTATGTTTGTTTGTTTGGTTGAACGTGCTAATCTCAGGAACTACTGGTCCGAATTGAAAAATTATTTTTGTTGAGTAGCCTATTTATTGAGGAAGGCTATAATAACATCACGCTACAATCAAAAGGAGCGGAGCAGCAATGAAATATGGACGAAAATTGGCAGGCTATTCGATGCGACGGGAAGAGTCACGGGAGTTAAAAGGAGATGTTTCATTTTTATATGGGGCTCCGGCCATAACGTGTACCGTTTAGCGAAGCTGGGTAAATTACTCATGAATAGAATAAAGTAACATTTTTTTCATAATATCAAATGGTTTTTAAGTACAAAATAAAAATTAAAAATGTTTGACGTTTGTCCTAAGAGTTAGCAAGTGGTTATTTTGAATTCGTTTAGAAACACACTTCAAGAATGGAGACTAAAGATTTTTGTAACGATGAAATGGTCACACTTAATTATGATTACTCAAAAATATTTACAAGAGAATAATAGTAATTTATTTTTAACACTACAAGAATACACACATTTTTTAATTTTTTTCTACTTAACATTGATTTGATGAGACATGATTTCAGAACGAATGAAGTCTGCAAGCAAACGAGACGCCATGTTGAATAAAACATGGTAATAATTGAAAAACTATTATTTTTTGTACACAACAAATCAGGCGCAAATTAACCAGGGAATATTTTTCCCTAATTTGTAGTATTTTTTCTTATTTTTTGATAAATGTACATCTGATGGCCGAAAATGAAACATCTCCTTTGACGCGGACGAAGTCGCGGGCAGAAGCTAGTAAACATATATACGTCAAATCACATCATTCAAAATCAAAAGTCATTTATTCAAACTAGGCTGAGAGTCAGCACTTTTTGAACGTCAAAGTTACATGAGACAGTCCCCCCAAAACGCCCACCCTTCGACACTTCCTAGTGCTTTAGCTGGGAAGAAGAAGTGGCGGAACAAACTCCCCAGCAGCACAGCTGTCTGTTAAGTTAGAAGAACTTGATTCTATACAGTATTATGTAAGTAATTAATATTATAAAACAAAACAAAACATACATCAAATTATGCGTCATATGTCAGCAAGCAATATACGAACAAAACATTAAAAAACTAAACTCAAGCTGAAATAATAAAATCGTAAATAGAACTTAAAACCTAAATAAGAGCCTCCGGGTATAAAGGGCGTGCCTGCTTACATACACAACGATGAGGAAAGCTAATTCTGATTCTGGTTGAAAGAACATAAACATTGAGTTAATTACAGCGACCAACTATTCTTATCGTTTAAGAAGTCGTTAATAGAATAGTATGCCTTTGAACAAAGGTTGGATTTTACTTTAGCTTTAAACTCATTAAACTGCAAATCTAGGAAAGCAGAGGGAAGCTTGTTGAAAAAGGTAATACCAAGACCAACAAATGAATTATGAACCTTATGAAGCCGGTGAAAGGGAGCACGTAGCTTGTCCTTATTTCTAGTATTAACATTATGAATACCACTGTTCTTAGTGTACAGATGTATATTTTGCTTAATATATAAGATGTTGGCGAAGATGAATTGTGATGCCACCGTAAGAATACCAATATCTTTAAACAACTCTCTCAGAGAAACTCTAGTACCTAGTTGGTATATAGCTCGAACAGCTCGTTTTTGAAGAACAAAAATATTTTGAATTTATATCATTACTCGCACAGGCGCGCCAGCTCGTACTCACGCCCACACGCAACCGCACACACACAAACACACACACACACACAAACACACACACAAACACACACACACACACAAACACACACACAAACACACACACACACACACGCACACACACTCGCACCCACCTCTACACACATACACATACGCACACACACTAACATGCCCACACAACCGCACTTCTAAGCTTTAAACCACTTTTATCTTTATATAATTTTCTTTAGTGAGGTCTGTTTCAAGGAGTAATACAATTGTAGTAGAAGACTAGTGTCAAGTCAATACTGTGTACAACAATATAATTATAATACCAATGGGGACTTGCGCTTTACTCCCTTATACAAGCTATTCTATATAACCATTCTATATTTGTAGTTTTAGTACACTTAATTTGTCAACCCTTTACACTGTACAATGCTCTTATCATGAATAAACAATTTAATTTAATACTTACTTCGCATATACTATAAAACCCCCGGCTAGAAACATTACTGCGAGGGTACCCCAAAGCAGCCTGTCATCTTTTGGTGGGGGTGGCGGAGGCTCTGGAATTGGACACGTATCACGCTCCTTAGGATCCTTATACTTGAAGTTTGTAGGAGAACGGGTGAATGTCGCTATTTGAAAGTCTGTTGGATGGCGGCGGTACTGAAAAGACATAATGCAAAATACATCGTTATTTCGTCGTGATTATTGAAGCCATATGCCCGCCAAAAGAAGTCCTCTGCTGGACTTAGCCTGGTAGTGCCTAGTTAAATATTTACCTGCCGCAACGACCGAGCATGCATCGAGTGGGTGACGGCGCTCTACAAGACCGAACTGTTTATTAAACTTGTTGTGCCGCGTATTTCCATTCTGTCATGGGCGTCATGGCCAAAACGCAACCATAGGAATCTGCTTGCGTACACTTAGTAATGCAATTTTTAAATTTGTGATTACAATGTATACACGAATTTTGCGTACTACTTGTATATAGTTTGTAACGTAGACGCGCACGTGCATCTTTCCAATTTATACAAGGCTATAATGCCACCATAGGAATTTAGTAGGACTTCTGATTGCCGAGCTTCGATTTAAGAGGTGGTAGAGGGGGAGGAAGGGGAGAGGTTTAGAGCCCCTCCTGTGAAGGGAGTTTGGAAACCCTCCCTTTTTGAGTTTTTATTATTCTAACCTAACTTTCGAATTTTCGCGTCTCGACATCAATTTAAAGGCCAGAAGAGATGTGGGGTTAACGAATAAAATGAAGGGGAAGTAGCAACGCTCGACAGTACACTTCGCTGACAGGGCTCGTCAACAGAATCAAGGCGTTTCCATAGAAGGTCACAGTTTTAACCTAACATAACCTCCCCAAACCATGTCGTTTCTGGGTTTTCTATACAGGATTAGTTTGCATGCGGACTAGCACTGTATATTATGGAACAATTTAGTTACTTTGGCCACTACAAAGTATACACGAGTATTTGGGTACTACTCTTGTAAAGATTGGAAGACCTTGATTAAAAAGTGATTTCCAATCTATACGCGACTAGTTTCACACCCTTGCGTTCTAGCCTTGTACAGAATGGAAATACGCTGTTGTGCCATATTTAACTGTTGTGTACTTACAAATTTTTCACTCATCATTATTTGAGTTTAATTGGTACGTACTTACGATAAATATACTAGAAATAGACGATTGTCTTGGTCGTAAGCGCGACTGCTTTGGCGCCTTTACCTGTTGGATCAAACATCAGACTGATTGCCATTTTTTAGGCTTATTAATTTTATCGATGGTGAAAAGGAAAAACAAATGGAGCACCATTAGGCCAATTGTTCAGCAGAGCTGGTAATGTTTAATTTTTGTTTTAAAACATTATAACTTTTTAAAATAAAACGCCAAAAAGTGCTTCAGATTGACTTTTAACTTAGAAAAATCGATCAAGAATTTTAAAAACCTTAAATCGATAAGGTTTTTAAAATTCTTGATCGATTTTTCTACTACTATTTTTCTACTGTCTATAGAAATCTCATTGTCGACCAAAGTGGCGTTTCATTTGTTTTTCCTTTCCACCGCCGCCGCCGCGCCGCCGCCGTCTTGTCTAATAAACTATATCAGACGCTTCATTTTTCGCTCTTTTTACCTTACATTCTTCACCAACCAATTAAACACCCAAAAAACTAAAAAAAATAGGTGACCAATAAGACACCTCAATTAAATAATCGGGTGCGCAAACTAGTTTAATTTGCGAAACAGATCTTACAGAACTATAATAATGATTAAAGTTGGTATTACTCTCAGCGAGAGGATAACAGACTAGCAAAAGCTAAAATAGGCCAGTCATTTAAAACGTCGCCGGTCACAAAAAAGGCACTGTACTGGATTTTTTGGAATGTTGTTATTATAGATAGGGTAAGTCCTCCAGTGAATGAACACCCCCCAGTGAATGAACAAAACGCAGTTTTATCCAAAAAATAAGAAATCTGAACGTTTCTACCATGTGTAGTATTTTTTTTCATAATTGCAATTCTATTTCCCATTTAAGTGGTCACATTCACGTTTAATGTCATAATTCATTTCAAAATGGCAAGTGGTTAAAGTTTAAGTCAATAGTGAAATTTTTATTTGTTCGGGCTGGAGTTTAGGACTGAGGTAAGTGGA
Organism: Aporophyla nigra; assembly: GCA_947507805.1. Taxonomy (NCBI): domain Eukaryota; kingdom Metazoa; phylum Arthropoda; class Insecta; order Lepidoptera; family Noctuidae; genus Aporophyla; species Aporophyla nigra. Next base: position 9,729,153 of record OX382313.1, on the reverse strand, counting down.
ATCTTTTTTGATTTGACATTGTAATGTAAATAACGGTATTTTTGATGGGTTATTTGTTTATTATCGTAGGATAACAGTTTAATATTGTGTTTCAAATCCATTTATTTGCGATTTTTGTCAGTTATATTAAATTATTAAGTGTCCCAGCATTGGATCAAAAAATCGTTTTAATTCCAGTGAATGAACGGGTGTTCATTCACTGGGTAATCGTAAAAATCACGTTTTGGTTGAAAAACATAACTTACGCTAATGCTATAAGGTTCATGTTTTGGGAGCTATTTCTTAAATAGATTTCCGATCTTTTGGCCAGTATTGGGACAGGTATGTTCATTTACTGGTGCATAAAATCCAGTGAATGAACACTTCTTATTTTAAGACAGATTTCTCAAGAAATTTGGTATTTCTACCTACCTACTTACCTACAGGTAGTAAAATAATATTGCAATCGTTTAAAATTGTTCATTTTTCTCTTGTCCATTTAGATTACCATGGATCACAAAAAGAAGTACAATAGGTTTCAATACAGTCAACAAGCACTAGAAGCAGCTCTCAAGTCAATTGCTAATGAAGAACTAAGTATCAATAAAGCAAGCAATGTGTACAAGATACCAAAATCGACTTTACATAATAAAATCACAAACAAGGTACCTTTGCAAAGAAAAATGGGCCCTCAGTCCGAGCTTACTGTAGATGAAGAAGCTAAGATTTCTGACTGGATTATAAATAAAGCTAAATTAGGTTTTCCAATGCACCCAGAAGAAGTTTTCGATACTGTTGAAAATTTTATGACCACTAATAATAGGAAAAATAAGTTTATCGGGAATAGACCAGGAAAAAAGTGGCTTAGTTTATTCTTAAAAAGGCATCCTGAGATTACAAAAAGGAATGCGGAGATTATATCCAAAGGCAGAGCCGCAGTTACTGAACAAGCTATCAGAGCTTGGTTCAAGGAACTCGAAGAGTTTTTAACAGAAGAACAAGCATTGGATATAAAAGACGACCCCAGTCACATATTTAATGCCGACGAAACAGGTGTAATGACCTGCCCGAAAACCGGAATAATATTGGGGCCCAAAAATTACAGAAACACTTACGAGATTTCGGGTGGGAAAGAAAAAGAATCACTTACAGTTCTATGTAATTTTGCAGCAGATGGGAGGGATGTTCCTCCATTTGTCATATACCCTTACAAACGAATGCCTCCGGCTGTGATACAAAATTTTCCAGATACCTGGTTTATGGGGCGATCAGACAGTGGATGGATGGTGTCCAACACTTTTTTTTCATATATACAAATGTTTTACGATTGGCTGGTTCAGAAAAAAATACAATTACCGGTTTTACTTTTTCTTGATGGCCACAAATCTCATATAAACCAGGAAATGTTTACGTTTTGTCAGGAAAAGCGAATATTAATATTCTGCTTATGATGTCGGCATTTTTGGCCCCATAAAAAAGAGTTGGCGGAAAATCGTGCGCAAAAATAAACAAAATTCTACAGCATCCATAACAAAACATAATTTCGCAATAAAATTTAAAGAAGCCTACACCAGTGGATTAAAAGTTGAAACCATAAAACATGCTTTTAGGGCATGTGGACTATGTCCTTTAAATGCAGACGGAGTTGACTATTCAAAATGCATTAGCACTCGAAGAGAGGAAATTAATGGGCAAATTGCTCTTAATCATGATAACCGAATTCTAGACGAGAGAAAGGACGATATGAGGAGCACTATTAAAATAATTGAAACAGAAGTAGGTCAAAGTATCAGAAACGAATTCGTTCAGGCTTACTTGACCAAGAATACGCATCAGCATGCATATTTTTCACTCTGGTTCAAATGTCGCAAAGAACTCGATGGTGTTAGAGATGTGTCTAGAGGAGCATCAATGGAGGCACCAGATGCTAACAATTCCTCCCAAAATGCTCCTCTCGATTTATCCAATACGTCGACTTCTATACTTCAATCATTATCTAACACACAATTATTTCATGGAGACATACAACCCGTCATTAATGCCGAAGCAGATCCGTGCTCCATCACATTTCATGACCAAGATTTGACAAATTTTATCGTTCCTAGTCTGACGGATTTTAATAATATTTCTAATTGTTCAGAATATCTTAAAGACTATACGGAAAATCTAAACGAAACCACCGAAATAGTAGAGTTTATAATTAATAGTGAATTTTTTTTTTTTTTTTTTAATTCAAAGTCATATAATTTTATGTCACAATATTTACATAATTTAAAATCGAAAGAAAAAAAAAATATGTACATGTGTATTTAAAAATAAATAATTACAAAGCATCAAAAAATTCTTCTGCATCGTTGTCAACAGGAAACGTGCCCAAAAGGCTGGCAGCATTGCCACGTTGTATGGCAATGCTGATTCTTTGCCCAAAAAATAGGCCAGCCCTCTGGTCACGTGAAGAGTCGACTAGCCGCTTGGCAATGTCTCGGTATATTATGCGGGCACTCGGACCCCATGGCCCTAGAGTTTCAACCCCAAACGGCTCGAACATGTAATTTCCAATTAGGTTGGAATATTTGCGCCGTTTGAGGTTTTCCGCACCTGCAGCAGCCGCTCCAGCACAGCCCGCCGTGCTAAGAAGATGGGATGGCGCAAGGGTGTCGACACATGTTGCATCCCACACCAAAGGCCGACCTAACTTCCAGGGCATTATGGTCATTCCATCTGGTCTCTTCCCATCGTCACGTGCCAAGCCATTGGGTTCTAGAACAGCTGGCACCCCGGCGACAACAAGAGCACGACGGATGATGTCATTGATGCTAGCGTGCCGTGCTATCCGCCCTGCGCTTCTACTGCAGGATAGGCCATGGTGACCGAGGCAGTCGACACCTTCACCGCATTGGCAGCGATGCAGAGCCACGCAAGGTGCACCCAGACGCAGGCTAGTAGCAAGCCGAAAGGTGGTGTCACTCAACATAGTTCCTATGTTGGGTGACGGTAGTGCCTGAAGCCAGAGGCCCGACTCCCACTCGCCCACAGCCAGAAGGCGGGCACGCTCAGCAGTATTGGTGGACGTATTTATAAGATTATTCCGTACCAACCTGCAGAGCGGCTCATCCCACTGTCTCTGGGAGTATGGGTTCACGGGGCGATCTGTATCCGGGCAAGTCATTTTCCAGGCATTCACTGCATCGGTGAACCACGGCACTTCAGAGTCAACCAGGGAAGGAGCTAAAATTTTCCTGGTCAACTTTTCAGTGGCGTGGACAGAGGACAGGAACGCCGGTAAACTAATACTAGTAATTTTACGGACGCCGAGCCCACCAAAGCGGATGGGTAGAGTGGCTTGAAGCCACGCTCGGTCGTCCAAGGCCACATTTAAAACGGATGTTAGTGTGCTGCGAATAATTTGGTCAATTTTGTCCAAAAGCTGTGGCTTCTTCCATAAAGGGGAAGAGCGAAGAAAATATATAAAATTTGGGCCAAAACAACAGTATCTGATCAGGGTGAAAGCCGAGTGTAAATTTATTTTGGAAAGCCTGTCCGAAATGTCGTTGAAATTTTTAATTTTATCGTCAATGAATTGAGAAAAGCTGTCTTCGAAAATTGGGGAACCTAGGAGGTGCAGTGAACTTTTTTCTATAATTTTGATTTGTGGGGCTATTGCATTAAATTTATCAAGTGTCAGTTGTCTGTCGGTAATGTCAGAAAGGTAGATTTCACACTTTGATGGGTTTAGGTCCAAGCCAATAGATTTAAATTGCTGTTTCAGCAGTTGTAGGTCTTTCAAAACGGTGTCTGCATCACCTCCTAGTGTTCCATCATCTAAGTACCACACGTTAAATTTTGAATTTAGTTTCTGAATGATTGGATGAATAGCTAAGCTAAAAATGACTGGCCCGAGAGGGTCACCCTGTTGGCATCCTACTGCGGATTCCAAAACATTGTCCTTGTATAATAATTTAGAAGGGTACCTGTAACATTGCCACATAAAACCATAAATTTCGGGTAGTTCTTTTTTGACTTCAGCCAACAAAGTGTCCCTGTTTACAGAATTAAAGGCGTTCTTAACGTCAACCTTGAGAATGACCTCACCTTTGTTACAATTTACAAATGTGGAAAGGGCGTGTACGGCAGCTTCACAGCCCCCTTTCGAGCCAAAGCCCAGCTGCAGGGGCTGAAATTTTGCTGTCAGTTTTTGACTGTATATCTGACAGCACAGTTTGGCTGCCGTACGCCTGTATGTGCAGCCAACGGCGATGGGACGTATGCCGCCGTCCTTCTTGCGCAGGGCACATAGGTTGGCCCCGTACAAGACATCGACGACGGCCTCGTTCACACCACCGTTGAGCATAAGGTTGATCAGGGCCGCAAGCTCCTTCAAAAGCAACTCACCAGCTTCCCCGACGCCTGAACTCAAAAGATCCTTTAAATGTTGTGGAGTCAGGCCGTCGAGCCCGCCGGCAGAACCACTTCGGAAGGAGCCCACGGCTGCAATCAACTGGGGAGCCGAAATGTTAAAAAAGGTTGAATTTAGGTCAGGTGGTTCGGGGGGGTCAGGGAAGGTGAGGCCATCCGCAGGCGCTGGATGTTTACTCTCTAGAGCTGATAGTGTTTCTGGAGAATAAGGCGCCACCACATCGCTGCTAAACAGTATTCTAGCCGCGCCCCTGATGTCACCTTCGCTTAGTTTGGATTCCACATGTGAACATAAGCCTTTCTGAAATGTGTTACTAAATGGAGGTAATTTGGTATCCAAAATTGGGGCCGAATTGTTACAATTATGGTTGATTTGGTATGTTAATGATTTTTTAGTCGCAGAATTTTTATCCACATGCAAAATCCTATACGGGAAGGTGAGTAGTTGCTCCCAGGCACTTTCTGAGTTCTCCTGAGTCGCAAGACGGACACATCGTGCCAAACTCAGTGCAACAGATCGTCTTGCGCCTCGGGGAACTCTCTTTATTACTGGGGTAGAATTTTTGAATTTTGCCAACGTTTTCCACAAACTTTCATCTGAACTTGTTGTTGTGTTGTATGTGACTTGGGGGCACGAAGGTACACTATGAGGTTTGTGAACCTTGCCATAGTGTATCCGTAGCCCCCGTTCGCCTTTAAAGAACCGTGGCTGGGAGCAATGGGGGCATCTCACCTGGACATCGAGCGATGTGGCAGGTTGACTGGCACTATCGACGTTGCTACAGCCGACATTTGGCATAAGTTTATTTGTACGGACTTACCGAAAAAATAAAAATAATAAACACTTATAACACAAATACACTGAAATAACTATTTACACTAATTAAAATATTTAAAAAAAAAACCGATTGTATAATAAAATTGTCTGTCACTTAGTGACGTGAACTTGACGGCTGCGACGCACTGGCGCAGACGCGTGGCCTAGGGCGCTGCTGCGCCACAGCTCGGCGCGTGCAGGTCGCAGCCCTTTTTTTTCTTGTCAACTTCTTGTAAATAACTTCGGTATTTGCACTAAACGCTTGATACTCGTGCGTGGACCGTGCATCAACATATAACCGGTCAGCTGTCAGCCACTAGTCTGACATGGAGCCTATTATATTTCATCTCGTAAAATGCTGTAAATTACCCTTTTTTCATAACTGAATCATACAAAGTCATTATTAATTATCATCACCGATAAGTTTTATAAGTTATTACAATTACTATATATTTTTTTGTTATATTGTGATTTTCAAACAATCCGACTTTGACCAATTGACAAATTCAAAATAATAGTGAATTGAATCCACCAACCGTAATTCCTCTTCCATGGTATGATACTCCACAAGCTGGTACATCGTTAGACATTAGAACAGAATTGTTTCTAAGCGATGGACCTTCTACATCTTCTACTCCTATATTATTTATTGAAAGTAATCCAGAAATTGAAAACAATAGTTCTATGAATGTGTGTACAATCACGGGGGACGATATTCAGCCAGTTGTTAACTCAAATAAAATCGACAGCTTTCTGGGGTATCCAAAAATCGCTTCGGAAAAAAAAGCAGCCAAAGTAAAAAAACCTAATCCCATGCCGTTTGGATTAACAGGCCAACGATACAAAGCGTATGTAGAAAAGATACAAGAAGAAAAGAGATCAAAAGAAGAAGACAAAATCAATGAAAAAAAAGGAAATTAGAGGCAAAAGAAAATGAAAAACGAAGAAAACTGGAAGAAAAAGAAAACAAAAAGAAGGATAGAGAAGAAAAGCTTTCACAAAAACGCAAAGAACGGAACAAAACTAAGAAACACTTACAAACACCTATTCCGGTAAATAAAGATGAACAAAATGATGAAATTGGAATGAATGACTAACCAGTGTCAACTAAGGATCTTCACGGAAAATATGTTATGGCCAAATTCAAAACTGATAAAAGAACACGTCACTATGTAGGCAAAGTCCTTATGGTAAACGATCAAGAAAAGAAATGTAAGATAGATTTTCTAAGAAAAAAAGCGGTATGTGATAACATTGTTAGTTTCGTAAAACCAAATGTATCTGATGTGTCTGAAGTAGATTTTGAAGTCATAGAACGTGTATTAAGTGAGCCTGCTTATTCCAGACGTGGATTGATCTCTTTTAATAATGTAACATTTACAGATATAGAATAAGTAAAATAATCAAAAGGATGTCTAAGGAATCCTAACGTCAATAAAGTTAAACGAATTAAGACTGTGATTAGCTTATATTTCGACTCACTTATTGTGATTTTAGTTACGTATGATTACTTGTTATTTACGCAAAGTTTCAGTACTTCGGTGAAGTTAGTTTGTACCTGATTATTTAAATTGAAAACTAATTAAAGTTTAAATTTGTAAACAATACATGACCAAGAAGTTTTTAGTGACCTAGTTAATTAGGTATTAGCTAAATATTGTTTTTACTTTGTAATAAAAGATTTTAACGTGCTTGAGAGGTCTATGAATGTTTGTAGAATTAAGGTAAGATTTAGAGGTTTTGTTTTGAGAAGATTTTATTTTTATTTTTTCTATTAAGACATTGAAGATTTTAAAGAAATGTTGATTTTTTTCACCGCATTTATTGCAATAATAAGACTGTAATAGTGTAATTAATAAACGAAGAATTTTGTTCATTCACTGGTTTCATTTCGTTCATTTACTAGAAAACGCCGTTCATTCACTGGAGTTTTGGGGTATTTTCCGATTTACTGCTTATTATAATAAAACTGTGAATGTTATGTTGTAAAACGTACCGAAAAATGATTTTTGAATATATTCTTAACACTGTAAAATAAATTTCGGCCGCTTTCATTAGTGATAACACACAGTAAATATTTTTTAAAGTTTGCAAATTGCTTAAGTGTTCATTCACTGGTGCCATTACCCTACCTACTAATAGTGAACAACCTAGTTTGCACTATGTGCTGCCCGAAAAACCACAAAATGTTCAGGCTTCTGTCTGTTTTTTTACAACTTGATGGTATCTATTCTAAAGGCTCGTGCAGACTTGCGCGACGCGACGACAGTCGCGCGCGAATCGGCGACTTCTATCCATAGAACAATTTATACTTATGAAAACGCGCGCGACACCATCAACCATTTTTTTGCGGCATAACGACCGATTTTTGTCTACGGTGACTGGCCTAAAACGATAGTGTAAACTAGCCAATACAATTGGAAATTGGCCCCAATTGCTTTGGCTAACACTAATGTGCTACAATTTTTGAGTTCGCTTCGCTCGCTCTTGCAGCCGGTTCTTCATTCTTAATCATGTCGGAAAATTACTTTTTTTCTGTAGGTTAAATAAAAACCTATTCCATTCCTTGTGCGATGACGTATTTATATTATGTTTGGTAGAATTTCTTATAATTTTATTATATTATTAAAAAATAATGAGTTGAATGAAACAGCAATTAGGTACTAGGTATGGGGTACATTCCTGACTTGGCCTTGGCCCATGTGCAGCGGGCACTTGGGCCAGAAATAAATTATGGATCCGTCGTTGACGTTAGCAAATAAGTCGAGTTGCTTATTTTGATCACCTGTTTGCTCTTGCTGATACTCATAATATCACTCTCATGCACTATCTACCTAGTCAAAAAGTGTGCAAATACATTACGAAAAGTTTCCTTACTGATATTGCGTAGAACAGAGATCTTAACATTATTTATCTTAGGTATTTGGTGTGCTTGGATATCTAAAGATTTCTTTTATTAATTTAGGTTACTTTTTGTTTGTTGTTGATTTTGCTGTGATATTTAATAAATTGGTGGGCGCCCAGAAGGTGTATGAGCAAGCATATGCAGGGCGAAAAATTGATAGCCGAGTAGGTGCGATATGATGAGAGAACACCGAAAAACTATTTGAAAAGTTTCAGATCCCGTCGTCAGGAGGCGTCTTTCAGATTTCTAAAATGGACACAAGTTTTATGTCTTGCAACATTTCTGCTGACGATGCAAGTAGAACTTGATCATCTGCGTAGAGAAGACATTTGATAGGCAACTCACTAATTGTCAATCCACACTCACCCTCTTTCAAATCTGTCAGACAACTATCCATGAACAAATTGAACAGACACGGTCGCGCTACACAGTCTTGTCTAACACCCGTCGAGATGCAGAACCAGTTCGTGTATACCCCATTTATCCTAACACAAGCACTGGAATCCTTATATAAAAAATTCAGTGCCCGTACCAAGCACCACTCCACACCATACATGGATAGTGTTGACCACAGTTCTTCTCTGCACACAATGTCATAGGCCTTCTCTAAGTCAACGAAAGCACAGTAGACTTTCTTGTGCTTTGCCAGTTGTTTTTCGGCTATGAACCTTAGGGAGAAAATCTGATCCATACAGCCCATCTTCTCTAAATCCTGCCTGCACATCCCATATTTTCTTACCTGTCGCTCCTATCACTCTATTTATTGAAACCTTCTCATACAGTCTGCCGAAAACACTCAAAAAACTAATGCCACGGTAGTTTTTACGTTCCTGCTGTGAGCGTTTCCCTTATTTAGTGGTACGAGTACAGGCTTACACCAATCATCCGGCACACGAACGTATCTCCAACACATATTAAAGATCCGGCAGGCTTGCTACCACCCCGTTACCGCTCTTCAGCATTTCAGTAGACACTCTGTCGTACCCTGCAGCTTTCTCAACTTTCGTTTTTTTCAGCGCTCGAATAATCTCATCTATTTCTCTGGCGTCGTGGACCGATGACCTTGTGAAAGCCGTAGGAATCCGCTGGATGCGGAAAGCACAAAACCGGTCCAAGTGGCGGAGCTTGGGGGAGGCCTACATCCAGCAGTGGACGTCTTTCGGCTGAAATGATGACGATGATGATGAAACTGGCATCTGCTCAGTTACCCACTCCTTGCACACTATCCTGGCTACTAAATAAACTTTCAAAGTATCCTTTCCAGCGTTCCAAGACCTAACATTCTTCGTTTATTAAACATCCATCTTCTGCTCTTATAACGTTTCATAATCAATGTTCCTGTCATTCCGCGAGCCAGTCTTACCTGTTTCCAGAATAGCCTAACAATGGCCCTGAAGTTCGCGTTTTACTTTTCTTCCTCTCTCACTTTTTAATTTTATACCATCTCTTTCACTTTCATTTATGAGTATTTCTTTTTAACTCTCTGTCCGCATACAATTATACCAAAATCAGTGGTTCCGAAGATCACTTTATTTTGGTCCATTTTCGCAATCAGGAAGTGGTCTCCTGACCACGGGGCTCATAACTGAAACTTTTCAAATATATTATCGGCCTTGTTTCATGAATCATGCAGCACCGCTTAGCTATCAACTTTTCGCCATGCATATGGTGGCATATAAACCATCTGGGCTCTCTTTTTAATTACTTCGAACAGTTCGGTAGGTCTTATCACAGTTCCCATTCCGATTCTGACTGTTAACTTTTTTCTTATTCAGATTTCCTGTTTTCTGCCAGGTATGATGAGGTACTAATTGAAAACTCTTTATTGTTTATACTTTGGAATTAGTAAGTACTTTCTACCGCTATGAGTCACATGCTAGACGTCATAAGGGGCAAGCCAGGCTTTGCCGCAAACATTTTGATTAATCTGCTCAAATCTCAAATAATATAATATCTTAGGACAACCAAACACAACGTTATCTGATCCCAAACTAGGCAGAGCCTGTACTATGGTAACCAGATAACTGATAAACATACTTATATACTTCTAAATACATACATATTATAGATAAATAACACCCAGACACAGAACAAATGATAATATAATGTAGGTACACAGGTGGTGGGTTCTGTTCCCCCACATTACTAGCGTTCTCATCAATCTATCTGCCAACCATTCCCTACATGTTGAGGTCGGCTTCCAGTCTAACCGGATCCAGCGGAATGCCAGTATTTTACATGGAGCAAACGCTTACCTTATTACTGTCTCCCGTCTCACAAACAATGAGGCACTCAATATCGTGTTCAGCATTTCCTGCTGTCTGCACACTACAGTAGTTGATGGAAGCTACTGAAGATGCCAAATTCTAGGCAGACTATACAGATTGCCATCGACACGCTAAGACGAAGCTACATTGTTAAAACGTATGTAGCTGGACTATTTTTTTACGCATTTTCTAGCTTGGTTCCTCCGTGTTCCATAGCAGAAGCCGTACGGATCGATAAGTAAAATGATCCCTTTTCGGGTATTGGGCAATTTGTAAAAACTAACCCTGTATACTAAGTGTCGAATTTTCGACTAATAGATCTTGGAAGTAAAAGACATGTTGCGCTGACACCAAATAAATTGGGATGAGGGCAGGAGAATGATGACGACTAAGGGTTGAATTGTCCTGGGGTAAAGAAGTCACGGGGACAAATTGTCGTCATTCGATTAGTTGGGGCCGAGTTATACCGGGGTCGAGTATTGTGTTCGTAGATTTAGTAATAGCTTATAAAAGCAACATTCAAGATACTCCGGTTCACAAGCTGTGTTTGGGAAATATGCAATAAAACAACAAATTGACATAAAAATCATCTTTAATTTATTAATACAATATTTTTATATTTACATAAATTACTAAAATTAAATGAAACGTCCACAAATTCACTTCGCTGGCACCATAATTTACCTGAATCTAAATGTTCTGATGTTTTTGGAATAAATGCAGACACATTCTGTGCTAAAAAAACAAACAAATTCCACGGTTTTGAAGAAACTTTATTTTTTCGGGTAAGTACTTTGTTTTTATACAAATACAGTTTTCTATTTTTATGTACCTACATGATACTTCACTTTCCTCAAAACATGTACAATAATCTACAAATTGAATTCAATGACATAAATTGATTTCATTATACAAAATAACGTATTCATTCTACGTTTTATGTTAGTTTATATAGTACGGCCGGTAAGGAAAGCGGCCTTACAGATTTGATAACATTTCCTAGCAAAGAAAATATCGGTTTGAAATAAAGTATATTAAACCAGTAAAAAATTACGTTCACTCATTTAGGACCTGCAACAACTATATCAACGTTGGTAAACTAATTTTTTAGTCGACTTTACTAATTGCATCATAATTAAATATGCTATGCTATTACTAAGATGCTAATCACAGGCTAGTAATAGAACTTCATAAATTAATAATTACTATCTTCAAAACATTTAACTTTCACAGCGCATTTATTTCGTAGTTATAATGGCGCTGTATTTTTGTACTAGTTCCTACAGAGTTGCGCTTGACCGTAAATAACTTATGAAATCGCTATAAGTTAGTAACTTTAAATCTAAGCACATTAGATTGAAGAAACGCATTTAAAATTGGGTTGTGGTAATTTAGAAACCTATATTTTTACTATCTGTGTAGTTCGACTAAGTACTTAAACCGAGTGGCGCGTCGGGGCGTTGTATGTGATTAAGAACTTTAATAATTGTATAAACACTTCAATTTCCTTTACCGCACTTTACAATTTCTACTATACAAATGCTTGAGGCGCATCGTTTAGCAAAGCTTTTACTTTAGAGACACTTAACTTGAGTTCAGAATCCCAGATAATTATCAAGTTTTTGAACAACAAATTCTATGTCGTACGAAGCAAAGTTCAAATTTCATTGCTATCAAAATTTATATATGGTATTTTTGATGATGGGAGATGATCTAGAACTAGAAATTTGGACGACATGTTACCTCCACAAACCTGAGCAGACCGGCATGATGGATTTCAGAGTAGATAGTTATCTTGTTAAATTAGCTACGATTCAGAATAAGACATGACAATGATGTTCGCCAAACGATGTGTATAGATGACACCACCAGCATAAGCAGCAAAACAAAGTCAAATGATTAGATAAAAAAAATACTAGATAATCTGTTGATTTTATACTGAAATTATGAAAATTGTACAAATTGTAGATTTAAAAACCTAAAAAACGATAATTAGTTTCCTGATCATGAGATCATGAATCGCTTTATTTGTACATTCGAAAGCAGCACTGATGCTAATGTTAAGATTTACTCAAATATTTGATTACAGTTGACATGCTATGTGAAAGCATTGTTTAGGCACCTGTCCCACCGCCGACGAAGAAGCGACTAACTACTATTTTCTCTCTCAAGAAACATACAGAAGATTGTAGGTCCTGCGTCAGAAATAGAGATCTTTGTATTAATGGTTGACCGCTGACTGTTTTCACCACCAGCGAGAACTCAGTCACACAAACAACGCGTTAGGTAGCTCCACTCGCTTCTCGCTTCTTGCCGGCGAAGGCACAGATGGGCGTGCCGCTATCGGGCCGCGAGTGCAGGCAGAGCCCGAGGAGCCTACAGGTACAGCAGGCCCGACACGGAGGCGTGCGCCATGACGGTCTCGGCGGCCTGGCGCACCTCCAGGTGGCGGCGCGCGGCGGCGGCCCAGGCCTGCGCCGCGGCGCGCGGAGCGCCCTGCAGGAGGTTCACGTAGCGCAGCGCCGCCGGCAGGTTGCCGTGGTCCATGTGGTACCTGCCACGCAAACCCCGCTGTTATTTATTTATTGCACAATGTACACAGTTATAGCTCCTAACCTTATTACCTGTTAATACCTGGTAACTCGGTAATAGAGACCAAAAAAGTTAGGCAACTTTACTGTTAAATGTTCTGTATGCTCTAAACTTTAAATTGGAGTCTGATGGATTATCTCGCGCCTAGGATCAGAAAGCCTTTTGTTTTTATTTGTACCGCGGGTCTTGAATATCTTGGACTCGACTGTTTGGGCGGTTTCCACGAGCCTATCGTTAAAATCATCCAACCATCTCCCTAGACACTCGAAACGATTCTGAAGTTGAGGTTGAAATCTCTCGAAGTTTTGAACTTGAACCTGTGCTGGACAGAGCGTAGACTTCATCAGCCGAACTCTTTCTAGCTTGATATTGAGGTTCAATGTGCCTCTTACCGTGCGGTGATCACTTCCAGTTTTCACCGCGTTAATCATCATTGAATATTTGCTTCTTTGTCGACATAATAAAGTCTATCTCATTTTTTGTGGCACCATCAAGGCTCTGCCAGGTCTACTTTCTGTGCTCACGTTTTCTGAAGAAGGATTTTATCATAAAGAGGCCTTCCTTCTCCATAAAATTGCCCAGTAGGTAACCACGGTGATCTCGACGTCTTCGCGTTTAAGTCCCTCATGACAATCAATGGTGAAGAGAGTTATACATAGGCACCATGCTTGGCAGGCGAGTTGGCGAAATCGCAATATGTTGGTAAAATGCATAGAGAACGCTGCTGCCCATTCTCTAGTTAGTTCCTTAGTCGCCTCTTACGACACCCACGGGAAGAAATAGGGTGATGCTTTTCTTTACGTCCAGCATAGTTTTATTTATATAAATTTACAGTTTTTGGGCCTTGGCGCTTCACCCTTAATTTATTCATAATTTATTCAGAATATGATGTTAATTATGGTCGCTAAGCAATTTTATCATATTTTCAGAAAAACTTAGGCAGAGGGTCACAATAAACTGAACAAAATATGTTTATGATTTAGGAATTATATATACATACATAAGCTCACGCCTTTTTCCCTACATATTAGTTCATAAACCTCAGAAAACCAATATGGCGTTACATACCTTGCCCTCTGCATGATGTCAAAAGTGTCTAGTTGGGTGAAGTCTGTGGGCTGGTTGGCCAATTCATCCTCAGGAATTCCAGCGAACTGAAAACAACAGAAAAGTACTATCAAATGGGATTGCTTTACTTACCGTAATAAAGCTGAGTGAGCTATTAGTTGCTATCTCATATTATGCTGTGCTGAGGCCCTTTTGGATCAAATCAAAGCACTCAATTTGTAAGTAGCACTACAAACTGGTATCCACAGATACGTTTTCTGATCTTTGTCTTTATTTTATTTGACAACAATAAAACGGTTACACTTAACAATTTAATCATCTGCCTACTCTTTTCCAACTATGTTGGAGTCAGCTTTCAGTCATACCGGATGGAGCGACTGCCTACCTGACCTCCACAACCCAGTTACTGGATAGTACGATACCCGTTGGTAAGACTGGTTCTCAGAGTTACGGGCTTCTGACGACCCCTAACGACTGTCAAAGATTTAGGAATGTCAGCCGGGACCAACGCTTAACGCACTTTCTGAGACACGGAGGGGTATTTGTATGTAAAGATGGTACGAACCTATCCACGGACTAATCGCGACAGGCTTAGCTTAACGTGATCGATCGACCCGTGCGGTTCTTATTACTTAGCCACGAGCCCCTTATTACAATTAAGGTGTGGCAGAATAAATTATTTTACCAGCATACTGCGATCGCCAACCCACCTGCCAAGCGTGGCGACTAAAACAACCCCCCCCCCCCCCCCCCAAATGGGGGAGACCTATGTTCAGCAGTGGACGTCCTACGGCTGGAATGATGAGAATAAATTTAAAAACTAGGTATACGTACTACTCACACCATTGTCTAGTTTACAAATAGTAATATTTTATCAGATATTTTTGTTTTAATATTAGAAAATTGAATAGCGTGTGTACTCACTTTCTTGAACAGCAACAGTGACTGCAGCCACGACAAGAAGTAGACCGGCAGCGTGGCTCCCTCGCGTCCGACCAGTGCCACCCTCACCGCGGTCTTCTCCATCTGAAACGATTCCACAACTCAGTACTACAGACATCAGGATATCCTTCCACTTTATATCTAATCAACTTATCATCTCTCTTAAGCCTCTGAGCCACAGTATTTGTATTTCTAACTTTATTCAGACTTCGGTTCAGTTCTTAATACAAAACTAACGACGATAAGGAACGAACGTTTTTATGGAAATTCGCAATTTTTGCCTATGGGAATTCCAATAAGGCACACGGCCTAGGTCTAAGGAAAAACTTTGTTTTGTAATATTATGTGGAGTCATAGATTGATGTAATGAATAATTTATTGGAATAAAACATCAAGACGGCCGTCAGGCATTGGAGCTGACTAAATATCGACTCTATTATTTATTCTAATTAGAAGTTCTTTACGTTGAATCTCGGAAACACTGCCCGTTCTGGCCATAGAACCTCTCGCGAGGCAGTATAATGAGGCAGTTGTTAAAATTAGTAAGGAAATAACGGGGATACCTTTTCGAACCTGTCTCGCAGTGACTTCTCAGTGGCGATGCCTTTTTCCCGGACTTCATCGGGAATACCCTTTAGTACAGTCTCAACCAGCTTGTCGCCCGTGCCTGAAAATAGGGTAAGCTTGTTATTTATTTCACAGTTATATGATGTTTAATTCTGTAAGTATTACTACTTTTAAGACACTTTTACATGTCAATTTGTTGCCCAATATTTTGAAACTAGTTAGCGCCGGCATTTACTAGTTAACTGATCCCTGAGAAGATATGGCGAAACAAACTGGTCTCATTTAATATATTTAATTATCTATACATTGCATTGTTTGTTTCATCTCAATAACGTCTTTTCTACGACTTAGAAATAAAGTGTGGGTGAATTTTTCAACTTCAACTCCTCTGTTTCGCTATTTTAATTATTTTTACAATATAACTAAACGAAATGATAAAATATCCTCTATAGCAAACTAAAATATTGATTTTGAATTACAATAATAACACTGAATTAGGTGATGTAAACAAAAAAATAGTACACCTTCCAAGGTGTCTTCCGAAAAATAATTCGGGAACTTAGCCAAACATATTGTCACGCCGAAACGAAATATTCAATGTTACGAAAATAAATATTTATAATAAACGAAATAAATATTTTACTGCACTATAAACGATATTTTATCATTTTAAATTTAGGTATATTGACAAAATAATCAAAACGGCGAAATAATTGACAGCTATTTAACTATAACTATAAGAATGCTCTCAATATTATGTTTATAAAATTCGTGGCACTTTTTTCGTTTCTCGTAGAGTTCATATGCCATGCATGCCATGTATACATATACACATATATGTATACATATTGCTAGTGCCCTCCAAGAGAGCCACCGGAGAGTCCGAGAGAGGCATTAAGGTTGCGCTCAAGTGAACCCTCGAGGCGGGTTCTTGGCATTAGGTTTGAAACCGTGTTGTAAAACGTCGTAGTGTTTTCGGAGAGGGTCTGATCGTTATACCTATTATCTCTGGCCGTCAACTGCCGTCAATTTATCCTCTTTAAAATATAAAGCCTTAAATATCGGCCCTATTGCAATGAAACTTTTTTCAATTCATTCTCTTGATGTACAAATGATTTATATTTATTCCAAATCAAATAAAACAGAAGAACGGACAGACGGACGAAGTTGTACTATAGATGTTCGTTGGGTTCCGTATCAAAATGGTAAAATGGACCATTTTGATACAGAACTCTGAATAGTCCCAATTCTTAAACTCATCCTCAATTTTATAATCACAAAACAAATATTTTTCGTAAATATTTGTAAATGTAAAAATTTTATGTGAAATTTTCTGTGAAATGTTTCAATCTTTTTCAAAATATTAAAATTGGTACTTCAAATATACCGCTTATTATATTTTCTAATTTTATGACGCTGCAAAGAAAAACCTGTTAAAAATGGGCCGTCTAGGAGGGCTTTCGGCCTCATAAATTCGACTAAAGTAAGCCCTCCAGGAGGGCTTTCCTGGCACTGAATTTGCTAAGGTACACTTATTCTTCGACGCGCCTTGCCTGTGCCCCTAGAAACTAATAGAGAAGTGCACTCACCAGCCTTGGCGAGTGCGCGCAGCTCGTTGTCGAGCTTGGTGGCGGGCGCCGAGCGGCGCGTGGCGGCCAGTAGTGCCTCGGCCGCCGCCCACAGCGACTGCGAGCGACGCGCCTCCGCTTCCGCTGCGGCACGCTCTGCAACAATACAAACATACATACACTGCTACAAAGTTCTTTTGGCACTCAAATGACGTTGACAGGGGGGCGCTGTTCGCAATGTAAATTGAATGAATGATTAAGTTATCCAGCTATTCTATGGAGCAAATATGCGTAATAAACAATGTACTAATTATAAATAACTGACCAAGTACCCACATCACATTTAATAAAAGTGTGCGTTTAGGAAGCTTGTTACAAAAATGATTTGTACAAACTACATTACATTTCATGTGCATTTTTGGTTTGGCAAAAAAATTATAAATAAGTTTGCATTAGATAAATATTTCGTGATAAAATCAAAATCAAAAGTCATTTATTCAAATTAGGCTGAGGATCAGCACTTTTCGAACGTCAAAATTACAAAAGACAGTCCCCCCAAAACGCCCACCCGTCGCGCACTTCCTAGTGCTTTAGCTGGGAAGAAGAAGTGGCCAACAAACTCCCCAGCAGCACAGCTGTCTGTCCAGTTAGAAGAACTTGATTCTATACAATGGTATATAGTAAAACATTAAGAGACACAAATTAAATTAAATGATTTGCTATATGCCAGCTAGCCAACCCAATATACCAACAAATAAAATGAAAACTATACTCAAGCATAAGCAAAAAAAAATATGTATATAGAAACATGGCTGCAAAAATAAAAAACTGGCATAAAGGGCGTGACAGCTTACATATGCAATGCTGAATGTTCACATAGCTGTTACGAAGAAATAATAAAAAAATAAGATAATAATAAAAATAAGTAATTATGAAACGTAGTTGTTTTATTCCTTAAGAAAGTAATCAAGTGATCAAGCATTGGTGTTTTTAGGGTTCCGCGCCTCAAAAGGAAAAGGCGGAACTCTTATAGGATCACTTTGTTGTCCGTCCGTCCGTCCGTCCGTCCGTCTGTCAAGACCCTTTTTCTCAAGAATGCGTGTAGGTATCATGCTGAAATTTATATTAAATACTCAAGTCTACTGTCCCTTGGAGCTGTGAAAAAATCAACCTTCTAAGCTAACGCAATCAAAAGATATAACCGTTTATGCCGCAAACTTCCGCAAATTTTCGAAACTCGCAAGGGAATCAAAACCTAAACGGTACTTCCAGTCGATCTAGAATTTTGAAATTTGGTACGAAGCACCGTTTTATAGCACAGATAAAAGAAAAATTGCGAAAACCGTAAATTTTTAGTTACATCATATAATAAAAATATTTTTAATAATTTTAAACTTACTATCCCTTTCCTCATGAACGCGTAGAGGTATTAAACACTACAGGTTTGTACGGAACCCTCGGTGCGCGAGTCCGACTCGCACTTGGCCGGTTTTTATTTAGGGTTGTAGTGTTTTCTTCTACATTCTGTACTATGAAGTCAAGTCAGCCCCCTATACCGATTGAAATTCGTGCTCACACCTGCCCAAACTTACTTGCAGACTGCGGTTGTCAACAATTGGAAAATACCTCAGTTATTAAGTATCTTGAGTCACTCTTGATAGCAATCTGAAATGGAAGCAACATATTGCTGCAACTGTAGCTCGAGTGAGAAAACTTATTTATATTTTCAAGAAACTCAGAGGCGCGGCCGATTTCAGCTGTTTGATAACAGTCTACTTTGCGCTCGCTCACTATTTCAGCTTCCGCTCAGTCTGTTCTGGGGTATTGCCTCACGGTCTGGGGTGGTGCCGGTAAAACAGCGATGCTACGGGTCGAGCGAGCGCAGAGAGCTGTCCTTAAGGTGCTGGCAAGGAAACCAATCCGATATTCGACATCCTCTCTGTACACCCTCTGCCAGGTTCTCACCGTCAGACAGTTATTTATCCTGCAGACTATCCTTCGCAAACACAGCCAACTTCCGTTTAATCTTAAATATTGTTCTACACGTCGCTCGAATAGGGTTTGTAACACTGAGTCTCGTAGAACCGTAGCTGCAAGTCGTCACTTCAAACACATAAGCTCAAAAATCTACAATAAATTAAACAAAAGCTTGCACATCTACCCACTAACAAAGAGCAAATGCAAAATGAAAGTTAACTCCTAGTTAAAATCACAAAATTATGATGAAACAAAGAAAGTCGTGGAAGTGTAAAATACTCATCACTCCCTCACACACAGAACCACAAACACCCCTCGCACACCTCACTGTCACTCATCTACACACCCATTCACCCTACACTCACCACATAAACTCAACATCAAAATACATCCCAAATCACACCTTTTATTTTGTATATTTTAGACTAATTTTTTTGTTTCTATTTAATTACATTAATTATATAAATCTAAATTATTAAGAATTTTTCGCATGGAACATCATTCCATTCTGTATCTGGAGAAGGGCGTTGTTAGCTGCGCTACAGTTTATACTTTTGCAGCTACCATTTTTTTTACTTGTCAAACTTGTCCTGTGTTATTGTTCCGAAATAAAAATTTTAAACTTAAAAAAAAATTGATATTGAAGGAGTGAAGGGAGGCCTTTGCCCAGTAGTGGAGGCTAAAAAAAATATTTATGAGTAATGGATAAATATTTATTTACTAGCTGACCCAGCGAACTTCATACCACTTCAGAATCAATAAATGTTATGTAAACTTATTGGGCTTTTGGGCAAACAGCACCAAGTTATGATCACCTGGTACTTCGAAGGCAAAAACAGTTTTCTAGCTGACACAACTATGTTAAAAAAAGTGAGCTCTTATCAAATTATGACCACCTGTAATTTGAAGGCATAATGCGTTTCATAGGTGACACATACTCAAATTAGGTTAGCTTAGGAATTACCACCAATTGGCCAATTGCCGCTTTTTAATACTGTGTTTTTTTATTATTTAGGATTTAGTATTTGTACTTATTTTTTACGTTAGATGTCATCACGTCAGCGCCGGCTGTCGCTGAAGACCAGCGCTAGGGCTCTGTCTCGCGCATAGAGTCGCAGCATTATGCTGAGCGATGGCCGTTTTGCGTGGATGTGGCGCATATTTTCCCCAGTTTTTTTTTAATATTTTTGTTATGTTCAGTCTTTCTTTAGGTCATATTTACCGCAAATAAACGTATTTTCTTTCTTTTCTTTTTCTTTAATTAACGCAAGCGAAGCTGGGGCCAAAAGCTAGTAATAATATAAATTCATGATTACATTAAATCATGATTCGCAAGACACGTAGCCATCTATCATCATAAGAAGGTTATTGTTATTTTCGACGAGAACACCACTTTTATCGGGATGAAAGGTATGTCCGTGTATTTGCATATAACTTGACAAACGCGTACATTAATCTTCATATTATATAACTGATTTTATAACGCTGTATTATCTGTGAAACTGTCTATCTGCATTGATTCTAATGAGCCCTCTACTTGGGTTCTCAGTATTTTAAATGCGAATGTGAGCCCTCCAGAAGGGCTGGCGGCACAAAACGTTTAAAATGTGATTCGTGAAATTTACGAATATCAATAAATAAAAAAATATATAGGTATATAATTCTGTAAATTTTGTATTTACATAATTATTTATTTATTTGTTTTACTACATGGAGGACTTACGGCTAATAAAATGAGACAAAAACAGGAATGACTATGTTAATCTCGAAAATCCTGAATTACTTTCGGGTTTCTGAGGACCCGTAACGACTGTCTAAGATCTACGAAAGACAGCCGGGACCAACGGCTTAACGTGCTTTCCGAGGCACGGAAGGGTCTTGGTCACCCATCCACGGACCGACCGCGGCAAGCGTAGCTTTAACTGAACGATCAACCCGTGAGGCTGCTATTACTAATGTTAAACGTTAATTTTAAAATGATCTCTGAACATTTTAAATTCGTATCTTAAAACAGTCAACTAGCCTGTCAACACGACTCACGAAGTTAGACTTGAACGAAACCGTCATGTTTAAAAAATAGTTGCAAAGCGAAGAAATTCGTAACAAGTAAAAAGCGCCTTCATGACTTACTTTTCAAGGTCTGCTCGATGGCCTGCAGCTTGCCGGCCATGGCTGCCAGCTCCTTCTTAAATATCACTCGCTCCGCCTCTACTTGCTCGGACACCACCCGGTTGAAGTTCGCCATTATCTGTTTAATTAATAAAATTCTAAGTTCTAAGTTGTATGACCAATTGTATGAATCTAAACGAGGCAAAAGGAGTGTGTAGAGATCGTAGCTGGTAGCGTTCCGTGGCTTCTGCCTACCCCCATGGGAAAAAGGCGTGATAGTATGTATGTAAGTTCTAAGTTCAATTTAATTTCAAGTAAGAGAATCGAGTTCACCCACTTTTCATTAAATTCATATGCCATGCCGCTATTCATATTGCTGGTGGGCTCCAGGAAGGTCATCGCCATTACGTTTGCACTAAAGTGAACCCTAGAGAAGGGTTTGTTGGTTTGAACGCGCAAATTTCTGGATTTTCCAGTCTTATCCAAAAATTCTTTTTGCATTTCATAGCCCAATTCTTAAGGAGGTTTTAGGCTATTTAACATCACATTACGACCTTTAGGAGCCGACGAAAATGAAACCAAGTCAGAAAGAACACGATGAGAAAACAAAGTCATAACACGGGTGGCCGATGCGATGCGACGTGATGGGTGGGCGGAGTGCAGCTACTCAACGAGAACTGAGCTTCACCGAACAGTGCGTGGCAACGACAGTGTACAGACGCAAGCACTTGAAGCTACTACAATCTGTCAAATTTCTTTAATAAGTTTTCAACTTTAACGTTACCATATTAGGTTCAAAATTGATTGGGAAAATTCAACAGTTTCGGATACCTTGATGTACTGGCGTCTGCACCATTCCGCGCATACGTGTAGATATAAATGTAGCATAAGTAATAAAATGCCCAGTTGTATACCTCCTTCTCTCTTTTGGCGAGAGCGTCCTGTAGAACTTCTGCTTGGATCTCACACTGCTTCTTGAGTTGCTCCCTCGTCTTCCTGTTCGCTTCCGCTTGGATCATTAAGGCCTAGGAATAACTCAAAATTAAGATCCACCCCCAGTACAAATCTTTTATCACACAATCGTATGATTTTTAATAGAAATAATTACAAAAAAAACACTAGGTACAGCAAAACGAGCGTTCAAGAGCTGTCATTAAATCCGGTCTTAATCGTATTCAGTGAGTTTACAGTTGGAAAGGACTAATTTGTGACGCTTTTTACAAAGGTGTGCAAAAATAACGAGCGAAATTGAAACAAAATGTATTTGTACTTTTGCTTGAAGTAACTAACTAAAAACTTTGAAACGCATATACCTGTTTTTAACAGAAAGGAATAACCAATTTCACATTTTATAAAAATGAACTGAATTATGTTTTTCCCTTGAAAACGTAAAGCTAAATATATTTAAGCGTTATGTAATCATTCCATAAGGTTAAAATACAATAAGCCCAGAGAAAGAACCAACATGTTTCTGGAGATCTATTCAAGTTCTACTATTTTTGTGATTCATACATATAGCAAATTCGTTCACTACCCACTGTACACCATTACTTTGAGAATAGGAATACTATTTTGTTTCAAAATTTTAAGTTACTAAATACAAATAAAAGTTCAACTGTTGACCATAATCTACTGTTGTCCGTGTGGAAAAAAAATCATAAATTCCACTTTCACATTCACACCTACATTCCACACAATGAAGGTGTGAATAAAGTGGCGGTACAATACAACCTATTTTCCCCTACCTTCTTCATGAATTCCACTTCAGTTTTCATTCTCTCAGTCCTGACTATATCTTCAGCTTTAGCATCAATAATTAATTTTTCGTCGTGGCCTGGAATACAAAAATAGCCTTATATAGCCAAACTATTGACACTAGATACTAAATCAAATTACTAACTATAGAAATAAATACAAAAATAAAAGACACTTAGGCGTCCCATTTCTTCCTGTGGGTGTCGTAAAAGGCGACTAAGGGACTTACTAGAGAATGGGCAGCAGCGTTCTCTATGCATTTTACCGCCATACTGCGATCGCCAACCCGCCTGCCAAGCGTGGCGATTATGGCAAAGCCCCCCAAATTGGGGGAGGCCTAAGTCCAGCAGTGGACGTCTTACGGCTGAAGTGAGTGAGTGAGTGAGTGAGGCGTCGAAGTACTCGTTCGCATCACTGTACTCCGGAAACGTACCCAGAAGACTGGCAGCATTGCCACGTTGAATGGCAATGCTAATTCTTTGGCCAAAGAATGACCCAGCTCTCTGGTCACGTGACGTGTCGACCAGTCGATGAGAAATTTCGTTAAAAATTAGGCGCGTACTCGGGCTCCATGACCCGAGCCTTTCAACCCCAAACGGCTTAAAACTGTAGTTACCTATAAGGTTACAATATTTGTGCCATTTGAGGGTATATAATATGTTATGCAATAAGTTCACAAGGTATTACTACGATTGAAAGTGTAGGCAAATATAAAATTATATCAGGTTTCATATGAATACTCACACTCGATTGCCCTGTTGATTTTAAGATCTCGAACCGTTTGCAACTCTGCTATTTGGTTTATCAGGTATTGCACCTAAAACATAATTGAAAAAATTGCACACATGTTCTTTATATTGATTTAAAAAAAAACTGTTGTTAAAATTTAGTGAATGACTCGCAAACACACAGATAAATCCTGAGAGGTTTTCGTTGTATGGAAAAAACAATGTTATATAGAATAAGTTTTTGGAAATAAAATAAAAAATATCTACAAAGAGCTAAGCAGTCAATCATGACAGGTATACGAACAGATATTTTAGTAAAATTGTCAGCGAATTAGACAGCATAATTTCCACAAAGCTATAAATGATAATGGCGTGTTGGGTTAATGGCTTACCCGTTTGAGTGTATAGACCAGCAACAAGTCTATGTCTGATCTGATGTCTAGCTTGCGCGCACTGAGGTCGATACCGGGGTACAGCGCTTCAAGCTCGTCCTTGAACATTTTACGGCCTGCCTCCACCTGGAAATATAAGACATTATTATAACACAAGCTGTGTGCCCGATAGCATTTCCCATCGGCAAAAATTAAGAAATTCCTATAGTTTACGGGAAGTAAGCTGTATCAAAAAATTCGTGACGCCAACATAAAAGAAAGAAACGAAATGAAAATATCATAATTTTAATCGAATCGGCGCATCCACATACTACCTTAACAATAAACTCTTTTGCTAACTTCCATTTTTCTAGACCCAGCAGTTTAGAGTGTGTTGTCTGTCAGTGAATTTAAGACTCTAATAAGTAGATAACATCAGGTCTGTTTTCCCACATTTCACCAGTTATGTCAGTCAAATTTAATGGATAGCGAGCCTATTGCCATCAAGCGGGCAGAAATAATAATAATAATAATATTCCACAACTATCACACAACGCCATCTAGTCCCAAGCTAAGCAGGGCTTGTGTTATGGGTACTAGACAACTGATAAACATACTTATATATTTCTAAATACATACATATTATAGATAAATTACACCCAGACACAGAACAAATGATCGTGCTCATCACACAAACATTTGTCCTGGGTGGGAATCGAACCCACGACCTCCGGCATAGCAGTCAGGGTCGCTAACCACTAGACCAACAGGCCTGTCAAATATATAATTATAGTTTATAAAATATAGAAAATATTCTTGATGGAAAAACTGGTAAAATCCTATAACACT
Organism: Aporophyla nigra; assembly: GCA_947507805.1. Classification (NCBI taxonomy): domain Eukaryota; kingdom Metazoa; phylum Arthropoda; class Insecta; order Lepidoptera; family Noctuidae; genus Aporophyla; species Aporophyla nigra. The sequence goes on along the minus strand of OX382313.1, from coordinate 9,704,243 downwards.
TTGAGAGAGCTGGGAAAGGAACCCAGAAGCCTAAGCTCAGCAGAAGCGCTTGCGGCCACTAGAATAACTAGGCAGTCAATTTTTCATCTAGAAAAAGTTAGTTGAAAAAACAATGTTAATTCTCCCAGGTAGCTCTTCTTAACATCACACTGTTTGCCTTTAGTTCTATGACTTTTCATAAACTTAATACCAGAGATTTTTTTATTTTTCGAGTTTTTGTTACCTATCTAACACTGCATAGCTCTGTATTTTGTAGTAGTCGCGCTTACATTCGCGAGTAGACTTATTATTTGAAAATTACACTTTTTTGTGATTTAGTTTGAATTTAAAAAAGTGCCAACAAATTCAAATTTTCTTAATTATGTTGCAAGCGTTCTTAAATTTTTCAAACATATGAATTTCGCGGGTTACCCTGGAGTTTTCACCGAATTAAAGTTGTTTTTTATACACGATTACACGGTTATCTATGAAAATGTAATTTCTCGACATGACAATTTGTCCCATTGTAATAGTCCCTCACAATGATGAGTTCAACTAACCCCTTTTCCAGTTTTGAGTTATTTCAATGACAGCTTGTATATACGTGCTTTTACGTAATATCAAGCCCGTTTCCCCCGAAAGGTTGGGAAGAGCTGTCCACCCGCGTTTCGCCAGTTCTGTATAAGTCCCACGTCATATTGCGGACTGCTACTGAGAAATGCGTTCTTACCTTATTCCAATACTTATCGCTGATCACAGATTTTTCTACCTCCTGGTTGTAGTTGTTTTCAGCTTCGATGAGGTCTGAGCGCAACTGCTTGATGTATCGTTTGGTGGTGAAAATAGTCTCCGGTGGTGCCTTAATCTGACCGCCAGTCCTGATCATACGGTCCAGTGTCTCTGTGGGAACAACATCACTACACTGAATTCGTAATTGAGCTGGAACGGTGGAGTTTCTTGCCTATTCTTCTCTATTCAAAAATATTTTTAAACTGTTAATTAAAAGAACATCCAAAACGATTATAATTAAAATTAATTATTTGAATTTGCTTTGAGTTTCCAGTACATGGCGTTGATTCATGAAAAAATAACCATACCTAGAACTTAGATAAACTAAATATATATAAAAATGAATCCCTATTTCCCTTGGGAGGTCACGCCATCACGCGTGAACGGCTGGACCGATTTCACTTTTTTTTTTTGTTGTTTTGTTTGTAATTGTCAGGAGAAGGTTCTTATGAAAGAAAAATACTAGAAAATTTAAGAACACTTATTTAAGAATACTTAACAACCATATAATAGTAGTTATTTTTTCTATAGTTTTTTTATATAGTTTTTTTTTCGTGGGTAGGTGTGAAAAAGTATTGACGTGTTTCTGTTTTATAATTTTTATTTAAAATAGAAATACACAGTTTTTTGCCCCAATTTTTAAGAAATATAAGTGTTTAACATTCATTACATAGATACTCACGTTTGTGGCACATTTATGTGACCCAGGCATTAAATTATACCACCTGCCAGCTCATCATCTACAGTCACTTCACTATCACAATAAACTAAATACAGGAGAAACAAATACTTCATCCATCACTATGTCTCAATTTGCTGAGGTATTGTCCGCACAAAAGTGCCTTGAAGAAAACTTCACACGGAAGATGGAAGCCCTGGAAGCTCAAATTCAGTGCGCAGGACCTGCCAAGGACACGGTGGCAAGGGTGGCTGAGGAGTTCCGGACCTTCAGGGAGCTTATGTTCAGCATGCTTGGCTTGCTCCGGACTCAGATAAGTGAGTGTGCTAGGCAGGTTGACGGTTTGGAGACCAGACATAGAAGAAAGGCACTAATTTTGCAAGGTGTTGCTGAAGATAACAGTGAAGACAGCACCGCAGTCATCCTAGATATTGTGACCAATAAGCTGGCCCTCAAGAACTTCTCTGCATCTTCCATTAAGGTTTGTCACAGACTTGGCACTGCCAATAAAGAAAATCACCGGCCCATACTGGTGAGGTTTTCTAGCTACGAGGACAAATCTTTAGTCTGGAAAGCCAAGACGCGCTTGAAGGGCACATCCATTTCAGTCAAGGAGTTTTTGACAAAAATCCGGCAATCCATCTTCGGGAAGGCGCGTCTGCACTTCGGAATGCGGTCGTGTTGGACTCAGGACGGTGTTATTGTTCTAAAGGCCTTTGACGGAAGTAGGCATAAGGTAACATCAATGGGTGAGCTCAATCCTCTGGTTGCGAGGTATCCAAAGGTCCATGATTCAAAGGCCCAAGGTACTGTAGATAGCCTGCAAAACACAACGGGTCAATAGTGGTAATATGTTATTAATACTTACTAGAAATAAGAAATAATTGCATGCAATTGTATTATTGAATTACTTACGGCTGTTATTTCTTAGTTCATGATCTTTCTTTGTGTATTAATTCTAGTCCTTCTATTATTACTTAAGTTATTCCCTCAAACTCTATTGTTAATTTAGTTAGGATACTTTAGAGAATAATTACCCTCAACAATTTTGTATTTACAATGTCTTGTGTTTACGTCAAGTGTCAAATGCGAAAGTTAAAAGTCCACAGACTATGTAATTATGTCAAAATGATCGGTTCAATCCGTATTCAAATTCGGATACATTCACAACATAGTCATTAGTCTATCGAGTTTAATCCCAATTTTGTTTCTTTACATTTATTTTTTATTTTGTTTTATTTATTCTGTGTGCTTTTTTTACCTTTTAATTTGTTAAACCTGTGTTAAATTTAGATGATGTTGTGAGCTGGCGGGTGGTGCAGAGATGCAAACGTCGTAACAGTCATTTGTGTAGTGTTTTTAGTTTTTTTTATTTATTTATATATTTTAGTTATTTTATTTATTTATGACTTCTGATAACGAAACATTTTACTCTGCTAATGAATCTACTGCTTCTTCCAACGATGACAGTTTTACTTCTTTTACAGACACCTTAGGTGTTCTGTTACGCCAACATTTCAGCCAAAATTCTGGACGACTATTTAATGTGTGCCACCTAAATGCTCAGAGCATACCTAGTCACTACAACGAATTATACGACACATTTGCTAACAATAACGTTCACGCCATCCTGATTTCAGAGACTTGGCTCAAACCTGATCTGCTTTCAACCACTTACTCTCTCCCCGGTTTCGTTCTTCTTCGGAATGACCGTATCGGTAGGAGGGGAGGTGGTGTAGCCATCTTCCTTCGCGATAATTTCACATTTAAAATTCTAGCTTCTTCTTCTCCCAGCGAATCAGCAGAGTTTCTTTTCCTAGAGGTTTGCGTCAAAGGAGCTAAAACCGTACTTGGTGTCGTTTATTGCCCCCCTTCCATTGATTACTTCACTGAATTCGAATCGGTACTTGAATCTTTGGGTTCGGAGTATGCACATCACATTGTTATGGGTGATTTTAATACCAACCTCCTTGCCCGCAACTCCCCTCGGTCCCGTAAACTCCTGCATATAATTGACTCAGCCAGTTTGCATGTTTTGCCTCTGCATCCCACTCATCATAATATAGTTGGTGATGACACTTGGCTTGACCTGCTTCTCACCTCTAATCCTTCCCTAGTTTCCTCGCATGGGCAACACGATGCTCCTGGATTTTCCCATCACGACCTTATTTTCCTTTCCTATGTCCTTAAACCCCCTAAACCTAAACCAACGTTCCAGTACAGGCGTGCCTTTGCGCGTATGAATAATGAGCGGCTTCGACAAGATGCGTCCAATATTGACTGGTCACCCCTGGAGGCAGCTGCCTCAGTTGACGATAAAGTTAGATTCTTTAACGATGCTGTGATCAAGCTATATGACGCCCATGCTCCTGTCAAGAAAGTCAAGTTGAAGCGTTCGCCTGCGCCTTGGATGAACAGGGGAGTTAGGATGGCAATGCGACGGAGGGACCGCGCGTTTCGGAAGTTTAAGAAGGATCGCACGGAGGACAATTGGGCTTTCTTCAAGGCTGCTAGGAATCGGTGTAATCAGATGATACGCAACGCTAAACGCCGCCACATTCTAGATAACATCACTTCTTCTTCTCCTGCCGATATTTGGAAGTTTCTTGGAACTTTGGGTATCGGCAAATCGCGACATTCGGACCTTCCTCACACAATTGGTTTAGACGAGCTAAATCGCCATTTCTCCACCGTTCCTATTTTGGATAGTCTAACCAAATGTCAAACACTCGATTACCTTGCTGGTCTGACGCGTCCAAATATTAACCCCTTTATCTTCACCCCAGTCGACCCAGAAGAGATCAATAAGATTATCCTTTCCATTAAATCCAAGGCCGTAGGTTGCGATGATATCAGTCGCCATATGATTTTAGCGGCTTTGGATGAACTCCTTCCTGCAATCTCCCATATCATAAATTTCTCCCTTTATACCGGTGTTTTTCCTTCCCTGTGGCGTAAAGCCCTTGTTCGTCCCTTACCTAAGATCCCCAATCCCTCTATTCCTAGTCATTTTCGCCCAATATCTATCCTTCCCTTTTTATCTAAAGTGCTCGAGGCCGTTGTGCATAAACAATTCTCGCACTTTATTCACTGCAACTCCCTTATCAGTCCTTTCCAGTCTGGTTTCAGGCCAGGGCACAGTACCACTTCAGCTCTCCTTAAAGTGACTGACGATATTAGGCGGGGCATGGAAGACACTAAAGTCACAGTCTTAGTGTTAATAGACTTCTCCAATGCTTTTAATACCGTGAGTCACGAAGTCCTTTTATCCATCCTTTCGTATCTTATGGTCTCTCCGGAGGTATTGGAATGGTTTGCCTCTTATCTTCAGGGGCGTCAGCAGTCTGTTCGTGCTGGAGACTCCTCGTCGAGTTTGTGTGATCTTACAGCTGGTGTCCCTCAAGGCGGTATTTTATCTCCTCTTTTGTTTTCTATTTTTATTAATCTCATTACCACTGAACTTCGGAATGCGTATCATCTTTATGCAGACGATTTGCAGCTTTACTGCCAGGCAAGTGTTGGCAACATATCGGATGCGATTGAGGAGCTAAATCGGGATTTAGAAATGGTTAAAAGCTGGTCTGATCGATTTGGGGTGGCGGTTAACCCTGCTAAGTGTCAATCGGTCGTTGTAGGGAGCCCACACAGTATAAAGAAGTTGAATGGCTTAACTGTGCCACCTGTAATTTTCGATAACTCAGTAATCCCGTTTAGCTCCGATGTTAAGGATCTTGGTCTGCATGTCGACACTTGTCTTGACTGGCGAAAGCAGGTCACGACTGTCAGTAGAAAAGTCACCGGAACTTTGCGGTCGCTCTATCGGTTGAAAAATCTTCTCCCATCACACATAAAGGCATTGCTTGTACAGTCCCTAATCTTTCCCATAATTGACTATGGCGATGTGTGTTACTACGACCTGAATGCAGATCTCCTCAATAAACTTGACCGCCTTCTAAATAACTGCATTCGATTCGTTTTCAATCTTCGTAAGTACGATCATGTGTCCGAGCACCGGTTGCTTTTAAAATGGCTACCCATCCGTCAGCGCAGAGAGTTAAGGGCTCTGTTAATGCTGTTTTCCATACTGGACAAGCCCACTTCTCCTTCTTACCTGACTTCCCAGTTCCAATACTTGTGCTCTGCGCATACTAAAAATCTCCGTTCCACTAACAATCGTCTTCTACGATGTCCTTCTCACCGCTCTGGTTTCATTAAATCTTCTTTCCTTGTGCAGGCGGTCTTTCTATGGAATTCGCTTCCTCTGAATATCAGGTTGGCAACCAGTCGGTTATCCTTTAAAGTGAAGGCACGTGAGCATATTCATAAGAAGTTGGCAGAATCATCCCAGCGCTGATTTGCTGGATTCGTTTTCTCCTCTACCTATCGTTATTTCTCCAGACAATGTTTATTTTCGTTATATATATATATGTATGTATGTATCTATGTATATATCTATGTATTTGTATGTATTATTTTCCGAATTATCTATCACTATGTTGCACCTGCCATGTTTTGTTTCTGCATCACCCTAAGGTTGACTGGTAGAAAATGCCTCAGGCATTAAGTCCGCCTTTGTACAGTATTTTTTACTTGTGCATAAAGTTTTAATAAATAAATAAATAAATAAATAATAGGACAATGTAAACTTTTTTAATGTAACATTGTGACATTTGACATAGAATTGACAGAATGCGTGCTCAAATGTTATCAAAGAGACAGGACAACGTCTGTCGGGTCAGCTAGTTTTAAAATAAGGATAGTTGAGACACTACATACCAATAGCACATTTAGCTTTAGCAGAGGCGTCTTTTGCTTTCTTGCAAAGTGAGTCCCTCTGTTGTAGCGTCCCTTGGAGCGACGAAAACATTTTCTTGTCTAAGTCTTCATAAGATGCTTCTATAATCTGAAAGTATAGCGTGTATTAAACCTCAATTAATATTAAACAAATAATGAAAAATATTAGTCTTTCCCTACCAAAGAAAATTGCACCTTGTATATTAATGATCCAATTGTGGTTCAGTATTTTCTTTCCATTTTTTTATTTTTATTGACAAAATAGCCAGTCACATCCACATTAGATATGTTTATAGAGATATCCAGTCTAGATATAGATATAAAATCTCTGTTTCTAATTGTGTACCTACTACTACTACTTAGCTGTAATACTGGATACAATAAATATCTGCTATATTCTATTCTTGTGTTCTCAATGTCTTAAGTGTCAAAAAATAATAAATATTTCGACTTTGAGATAGGTCTGGGTTGGTTCTGGCCTTAGTAGATATAAAAAACCACCAAAGCGATTTAAGTTTACTTTCTTTTTTAGTATTTGCCGTGACATATGCCAATTACTCACATTTTGTGATGTCAACTGACTACCTATTCCGGATCAAAAGATACAGCGCTGCTACAGATAGACGCACAAACAAACAGACAGAAGCGTCCAGTAATACGTTCGTTTGGATGAACAGGGTATTAACTCAAAATTTACGATTTTTGACCTAATAAAAACTTTTTTGCAAAAAAAAACAACCGACTTCCTTAAAAACACTACAAAGTGAAAAATAACTTTAATTTCGGTAGTCGGTGTCTTAGGATCTGTATTTATGGTTTTTTTGCCACCGACTTCCGAAATTAAAGTTATTTTTCACTTTGTAGTGTTTTTAAGGAAGTCGGTTGTTTTTTTTTGCAAAAAAGTTTTTATTTTAAAATTTTTAGTTGTGGTATTCACCCTGCACTAATTCCAAACAAACAATGCATATTTATGCGATAGCAGAAATCGCGGTTGATTTCCTGTCATTTTTTAAAGAGTTCCGGTGTCTGTCTCCCGAACTCATCATCAGATCTATATGAAAATGATATGGGACCATTTCGGAATAAACCCCATTCGAACAAAAAAAGAATTTTGCAAATCCGTCTATATATGACGGAGTTATGGCCGAACATACATAAAAAAAAAAAAAAAAAAACATAAACATCCGAATTGATAACCTCCTCCTTTTTGAAGTCGGTTAAAAATACAGTCCTACTAAAAATTATGCGATCTTTCTAACTAACGAACATGGTTGCATAACAACGTAAAACCAAAGCTAAAAAACAAATGTTATAACTATTTTGATGTGAATTTTTAAAAGAAATAAATATTTGATAATAAATTATTAAGACAATAGTTTAAAAAAACAAAAATTACAAAAAAAATATTATCAATAATTATATAATTAATAATAATAAATGTTTGCTTTCATAAAATATTATTTTGAAAATTTACTCGTAATATTTGTGGAACATGATAGTATTATGAATGCTCCTTACTCATAACTAAATGAATTAACAAATCATGAAAAAATAGGATGGCATAGCAAAATAAACATTATATTTAAAAAATGTCAAAAAAATAATAATCGAAAGGTCAGACATAGACTCTCAAAATTGCATTTTATGAAAATATAATTTTCTAGTTAGTACTTTGGTTTATAAGTATTTTTTTTTTTTTGTAAAAAGGTATTATTATATTCTTGCCTGTAGATTTTCTACTTTTTCTCAGAAATAACAAAATTAACAAACTCTTGAATAGAACAAAAACGTTATCAATAAAGTAAGTTTACAAGATATATAAGTGAGGTTAACCAATTATTAACGAAAATGGAAATATATGGATTTGAAAACTTCAAATCGCTCTCCTGAAAAATAGGCTTTTTTGAGTTAATACCCTGTTCATCTGAACCGACGAATAGTGTTTGTGTGCCTAAACACAAAAATAGTGTTTCCACAAATAAAAATATTATTAGTTATAGTCTCTTCCAAAAGTAAGTATCTGATGAAAGCGTAAACAAAGTCTTTTTAGGTAAAATTCTTACGTATTCACCTACTAAAGGACCTAAGGGTCTATTAGTAACAAACTCATCTGTAATTAGAAGGTTTCCACTTTAAACCTCATCATTAGTTCCAAAAATTATGTTTGTAATTCTATCACACAATTTATATTTTATACCAACATATTATTTTTACGTCGTCCGGTACCGTGTGGTGCCGGACGTAAAGTACCGTGTGGTGCCGGACGTAAAGAATAACACCACCCCATTTCTTCCCGTGGGTGTCGTAAAAGGCGACTAAGGGACTTACTAGAGAATGGGCAGCAGCGTTCTCTATGCATTTTACCACCATACTGCGATCGCCAACCCGCCTGCCAAGCGTGGCGATTATGGCAAAGCCCCCCAAATTGGGGGAGGCCTAAGTCCAGCAGTGGACGTCTTACGGCTGAAATGATGATGATGATGATGATATTATTTTTAATTTTTTGAAATTGAGAGATTGAAATGAAATTGAAAAACAAAGCTAAATTCAGCTTTGTTTTTCGATTTCATTTCAATTATTTTTTTCAAACTATGTATTACTTGTTATCATTAATTAATTGTGTTATTATCTGCGCATTATGTAGTTCATGCTGTGCTTTTTTGTAAGGAATGAGGCGCTCCAACTTAAGTTTGCAATGAAAAAATTATACTCATAGTTGAAAAGCCTCATAAAAAAGCATTTCTTACTAATTAAATTGTAAATGAAAAACCAGCGACGAAAAATTGAGCAGATTGAACTGATTTAAAATTAGAACTTCAGGCTTAAGGATATAACATTACCCGATGAATTTGACCTCTGTGCTGATATTTTTTCGTTTGATGCCATCTACCAAAACAAAACACAAACAAACTGAAGATTAAACAAAAACACAGATGTGTAGGTTTTTGCCTATTTTTATTCGCTCTCTGAGAGTTCTTATATTGTAATCCTCTAGTATAAAAAAAATAATATTTATTTTGAATTAAATGATGCACTTTGCTTGCTAACCTAGCTTTCAATAATTGTTTTGTGTGATGATGACCAGGTAAGTGCTTATCGATTCTCAGTAACGCAGTTAGTTAGGTTCGCCCAACTTTTAACATTTCGGTTACAGAATATAACAAAACGGCTTTTCCTTACAACAATGCATTAGGTACACAATCAAAATGTATGAAACAGTTGTTTTTATTTTCTTTTAAAATTGGTCCCATACATGACATAGTAAACGTTGCTCATATTCATGAGTAGGTCTGTACCTATATACGTGTATTTATTCCTGGTCTATAACTGTATTTATTTGAATACCCTGAGTGTCACTAACTATTTGATGCTGACTGTTCAGCATCAAATAGTTAGTGACACTCAGGGTATTCAAATAAATAGACGCAACCGAAAATCAATAATATCGATACAAACCAAGTTTCCTTATTGTTATAAACAATCATCATCATCATTTCAGCCGAAAGACGTCCACTGCTAGACATGGGCCTCCCCCAAGCACCGCCACTTCGACCTGGTTCTGTGCTTCTCGCATCCATCGTATTCCTACTGCCTTCACCAGGTCATCGGTCCGTCTTATGGGAGGCCTTCCAACACTACGTCTTCCAGTTCGCGGTCGCCACTCCAGAACCTTCCGACCCCATCGGCCATCTGTTCTGCGAGCAATGTGCCCTGCCCACTGCCACTTAAGTTTGCCAATTCTTCGGGCTATGTCGGTTACCGTGGTTTTCCTACGGATCTCATCATTTTTTATTCGATCACGTAGGGAAACTCTAAGCATAGGCCTTTTAGATTTTTATAAACAATATAATCGCTGAAAAGGTCGAGACGTTTAAAATGTCATAGGTATACAAATAGATAGGTTTAGTTAAATAGCCATAAATATGCTTACAGTAATCCCGCCAACGGCATTCTAAGTACCTATTTTATTTTAAAAAATGAACGTCGACAAAGCTAAGAACTACCGAAAAGTAATCAGACATCGATAGTGCTTGAAAAAAATAGGTGCAAGCGATTTTCGACCTTGTTGACTTTCATAAAAATCGCTACTTTAAACATAAATAAGGTAATATAGCAGATAAATAACTAAAATCTAGCAATCAAAATAATGTCAATAAAGTTGAAAATCGCTGGCTCCTATTTAACCACAAAAAATCGTTTAAACAATGGAATCCAACTATTTTTTGTTTTCGACTGCTTACTATCAGGCGGGCAGTATGTTTGTTTGCCACCTAAGTAGTATAAAAAAGAAAGAAATCTATTTGATTCCTGTCGACTGTACTAATACGGTGAAAAGAGATTCCGAAAAATGAGAATCCGATGAAATGCTATCTTAAGTAGTGCGAATCCGAAAAAGTGCGAATACGCGGAAAGGAGAAACTAAAGAGATGGGAATAATTCGATGGGTAACTAATCTAAAGCGATACTTACGGATATTACAACTTAGCGCTTAGCAACCCGCTAGGTGGACCTAAGCACAATGCTGACGTTTAAACCTTTTGCTTCCAGTATTACAGTTTTGTGTACATATGTGTGTACAGACTACTACTAGCTATAATACAAGAGAAACTATATCCTATTATATCCCAAGTTCATTTGAAATATCTATTACGGAGACACCTTCCTCCCTCAAATATAGAATTAGTATAATACATTAGAATAAATTTATTATCTTACCTCAAATTACAGCTTAGAGTTAAATTAGTCTACAGATACAATTTTGTAATTAATTTGTGGAAGACTGGTTCCTAAACTAGGTTTTTTTTCGAAAACTTTAAGTCAGCTCACCAGGCACTTGTGCAAAACACTAATGCGATATGTAGATTTAAGCATGAAACACTATTATTGCTGTCATTTTGACTTTGATACGTCTGATAGATATTAGAATGAGATGCAAACAACACTAGATTGCCTAAATAGGTTTTCATCTTTGGGAAACCTTTTATTTCTATACCATGCGAATTTATTTGTAAGTATATTTTTGAACACTGAGAATTCTTGGAAACCAATGGCGGGATGACTGAAACCATATTTATAACGGTTTGGCTGAACTTATCTCTGTAACATTTTAAGCGTCTCGACCTTTAAAAGATTATATTGTTGACAACAATAAGGAAACTTGGTTTGTATTGGCTTTTTGGTTGCGTCTATTTATTTGAATACCCTAAATGTCACTAACTATTTGACGCTGACTGTACTATGTTCCATAACAGTATGCCCAGATATTTTGTTTACACCTTATACATAAGATGAAATAAAATCTGCTGCGGAAACTTTATATACGTGATGTATTTCGCCAGATAATTTAATTGACTGTGTATTTCCCATCATTGAGTAATAAAGTTGGACGTCTGATGATGACTGGTATATCTAAAAAATATTGTAAGCTTACTCTATGATTAGTTCAAAAAATAACACGAAATTACAAACTACTTTATTTTTATGTGCATAATAAATTACTCTTCTTATTTTACGAAATATTTATATTTGTAATATTTACAATATTATTTAATTCAGAAATCATTCAAAACGTAAAGTTTTAGATTTTATTTGGTAAAAATAACGCGTACGGTCCACCCTTCACGGCAGCCATCAAGGCACTGATGTATAGCATCATTCGCGTCACGAGTATTTGTCACGAGTTTCTTGAGAAGTTTCGGGTTTTTATTTATTATTTAAAAATGTAAAAAGAAATAAGAAAAATTAAAGAATACAAATGATAAAATAAATCAGTACGCATATTTTGATATAAAATTCATGTCGAACAATTCAGCCGTTACAGAGAAAAATTTCAATTTAGGTTGAAGAAGGACCTAGGTGCTTACTCTCTTATATAATTCCGATAGATCGACATTGGAATTATCAGTCAAACGTCAGGGATTGGCTAGACTCACTGAGTCCAGCCAATCCCTGACGTTTAACTCAACCAACTGACGTTTGACCAATGTCAATCTATTGGAATTATATTCCAGAGTAAGCACCCTGTTTACTACCAGATTTTTCTAAAATTTGGAAAAGTTTATTAAAATTCTAAACAATACAAAGTATTTATCATGACCTTAAGTATGGCATATATTCTTCATGTGAAAATCGCACGGTAGGATTCGTCAACAAAATTCGTTAAACATATGGTATTTTTCGGGTTTCAGCAATGTGAGCCCCTTAAGTAATCAGAGAATCAAATGAAACTACTCAATTTTTAAATGGCTCAACAAATCCGCCATAGGTTCGATTACAGAGTCATTTGTTTATATTTTCATCAGATAACTTTCAGACAGATAGTTGCGCATAAACATCACTCACCTTGAATAAAGCCTTATTGTACTCTGCACAGAACTTTGTTGCCTGTTTATAGTTGTCTATGGCAATCTTCGTGAATTCGTGCATGTCTTGTTCTAACTCCACTATATCCTTGGTAATCTTCACAACAGGGACGGTCTGAGGTTCACATTTCTCGGTTTGGACCAGTGTCGCTGGAATTTACGACATAAAATAATAAAAACTAAAAATAAACGGAATAGTAATAAAACACGTTGCCGATTTGAAACTTATAATTACTAACGAAAAGTCCAGGTTTGCTCACGATGTTTTCCTTCACCGATGTCAGTAATATCCTAGATAAATTGGGAAAGTACTTAAGAATTTAAAAAATACATAGGTACGTGCATAATAGTATTTTGGAGGCATGAGGAACAGGGTGTGAAGTTCACTCAACCTGCGTAAAAAAGGGAAGATCCTCCGACCAGACAAGTGTCGGGACTGGTGGACAACTGCCCGACGATTGATGTCGGGTCGTTGTATATAGGATAAGTTTATAACCAGTGCGCAAATTTTAACAAATTAAACTTAAACGAGTTATAATAACCATGCAATTTTTATTATGATATATCTTAGTACGAAAAAAATAAGTTATCGTTAACGAAAGATGTTTATTTTGGAACTGGTTTTTATGGTAACATGCGCGCGGCGCCGGTGCGGCGGCAAATATAAACGACCGAGCGTAGCTACAAGTACCTACCAGCTGTTCCATCGGTCAAAATTCTAAGAAGTTCGAAGTACCTACGCCGGCACGCGGTTACTGATCTATTCCTATCGTCGATATCATATTACAAAATATGTAGGGTGTCCACAGTTTACTGATTTAAACTCGGATAATTTTTTTTTTTTAAGTATTAAAAAAGTAGTTTAAATTTGTTCTATTACTGATACCGAACCACCAAAAAAAATTAGCGCACTGGTTAAACTTTTTTCCTGTATATGCTAGTTGCGCGGTAAACTCTGCTTAGGCGATGCAGGATTTTGCGTGACGACAGTGTGATAAGAAGTTCGCATGTGGCAGTGTAGATGCCGCTACAGTATAATGGGCCTATAATGTTCCCACAGCTGGCCTCCTTTATGTCAGAGGGCAGCCATAATCTACCACGCGGGCCAACTGCGGGTTTACAGATGTCTTACAATAAATAAATGATTAAAATCATATTCATAGCACTGTGTGACCTAAGTATAACCGCACCTAAGTCACGCTTCCCTTAAGTAGCCCATTTCTATACCGTGCGATAATGAATGTACTAATTTCAAATAAGAAAATATGCTTTTTTTAAGTTCTTTGGCAAATTTAAATTCTCAGCACACGTAGACGACAAAAGACGTAGTAGCTTTTCGCCTAAAACACTTTCATGCTGAAAATAAGTCTTTATCTTTTTTTAAATATAATTTTAACTAACGCTAAAGTAAAAAACATGCAATACTAACCTGTGGTTTCAATTTCCGGCTTTTGCATAACTTTTTCTTCAACATACAGAGGTTCTAATATTGGCGGCGGCACTGTTATGTAAACACACATCTAGATATTAAGTGGTCAATTAATTAGTTACTAGCCGACCAAGATACTTAGATTAATGCCAGTAGTGACGTCATCCACATATTCGGATACGAAAACTACGGTAAGGGCCGGCGTACATCTGGCAAGGCGCAGCGCTGCGCGACTCGAAATATCTACTTTGCATTCGTTAAAATAAATCAAAAATGAATAAGCCCAAGTCAAAGCTGGAGGCACGCAAACCAGGTTATTTCTTTTCGAGTTTATTGTAAAGAACGCAATGCTGATATTTGTTCGGCAAATTACACTTTACTGCGCTTCGCCAGATCTGCGCCGGTCTTCAAGCGAACGTCCTAGGTGCCCACCACCACCAATGTGAGAAAGAGATGGTGCTATACAGCACATATAGCTCCATCGCTTTCTTACACGGAAAAATATTAAAATTATGCTGTTGCGGTGGTGTTCCAGTCAAAGAGACGGTAAGCAAGAAGAGAGGATGTATGCTACCTAGTTGTCTAGTTATCTTGGTCACCTTTTAATATGTGCTAGGTGTTAAGGGGTGATGACATTCCAATTAATGTGTTAAGTTCAAAATCTGCATAGTGAAACACACAAGTGATCTTCGTAAGTTAAAATTAATAACAAATCACTTCAACCATTAAATTTATTATGACGAGACAACTAAGGGCCGCTTTTACAGCTGTCAGAAAACGTTTATTTACAGAATTTATATTTTGGTATGTGTAAATTAATTCAATATTTTCTAAAGAAAAACTAACAAACTGTCTTAATTATTCCTCAGCGTTATCTGACGACTGAAAAATCGGACACTCAAGAGGTTATTGTGCAAGTGAAATATAACAGAATAGTAGATTTTCTCGTTATGTTTGTTACCCCTTTTTCATGAACCTCAAAATTTAAATTGGCACATGTCTAACCACACGGTTCACACCTTTAAGACAGGCGTTAAAGTCGACATTTTCTTTAATGCATTAATGGGCAATACCATAAACGGCTTATTACAATAATTCTTACATTGATAGTCCTTCTTTGCGAAGGCTTCCGCAGCATCTTTTTCAATGTCTTGCTGGGATCTAGGAGTTAGTTCCATTGGGGTGACACCCTCCTGTAACACAATAGACATTTGTTTCAGTTTATTCACATGACGTTGATATCCAATGATAAAGATGCCAAGATGAACTGTTAAAGCCTCTATTGCTCCTTCAGTGTTAATGTCATAATTGTATAAGTTCATTTTCTTCTCAAACTAAAACAATCACTTGTACAATAAAGTTAAGAACTCTTTTCATTTCCTCCTGATTAGAAACCAGTTGACGCGTAATTCTTTGGGATGTGACTCCACTTTAAGATCGCTTTTTAGCTTTTATCTTAATATCTTCGTT
The DNA here is from genome assembly GCA_947507805.1 of Aporophyla nigra. Lineage (NCBI taxonomy): Eukaryota > Metazoa > Arthropoda > Insecta > Lepidoptera > Noctuidae > Aporophyla > Aporophyla nigra. The sequence goes on along the minus strand of OX382313.1, from coordinate 9,688,741 downwards.
TGGGAAAAGCATATTTCTTTTATGTATAGGCTGGCCATAAATGGAATGAAAACGAAAACAAATGTTTTAAATGTAGATAAGTTTCTGTTTGTTAAATTTAAAGTAACGGAAATATGGCATCTTTGGTACCCATGTAGGTAACCATGAAAGGCTTCTTAATAAAAAATTGTAAGTATTGATTTGCAGGCAGTTATTTTTCTCTGGCAGAAACAAAATGAATTTCAGTCAAATTGGACGCCGATTGTTCGTGCAATTTAACTTTTTATACTTTTGCCCAAACCAACACATTTCTTTTTTGTGAAAACAGTTTTCGGCCGACAAAGTATCAGGCCGAATTTCGTTTTCGGTCCGTCTCTACTTTAATATCATAACAAACAAAGTAAAATCAATTTACCTTTCCAAACATGAAATGGCTGAGATAAGTACTGGTCTTGTTGAATTGATTTGTGGCTGCCTTCCAATATGTGGTGTTTTCCTGGTACACTAGAGCCACAAAGTTATTAGCCCAAGGGACATTTGACTCTAGCCAGTTGCGGGCATCTGGACTGTTCCTGAGGGCAGAAGACACTGCATTGCAGACTTAATCGATATTTGAATTTAGAATCTGAGATAAATATCAAGTTTTGGAACAACAAACTAAATATAATGCCCATTTGCCATGCATACGGTGGAGGTGTGCCCTGCCTGGGCGGAGCACCGCCGTGTCCTCGTGGAGGCGATCGGCGGCGGCGACCTCTCGCGTCCGTCCCTGGTGCGAGCCACGGTACGGAGCGAGAGGGCATGGGAAGCCGTCACCTCCTGCGAAGCAGTAATGCTCGCGAAGGAGGAGGCGGGGCGCGTGAGTGAGTGGCAGTCTCTGCGCCCTCGCGTCCCTAGCCGCCGCTGGAGGAGACGCCCCGGGCGTCAGGATTCAATAGTGGACTCCCGGCCACCTTGGGAGCGAGCTTGCGAGCGGCTAGCAATGGGTAGCTCGCCGCCCGGTAAGGACCAGGCTCGGGTCAACGGCGCGTAGTGTTTCGCGCACGCCTCAAAGAGATGTCGGCAGCACTGAAGGGGTCTGCTAGGACCGATGCCTGCCAGGGTCGCGAGATTGTTCGAACGAGATACCGCGAGATTGTTCGAAAGAGATCCGTGACCCTGGCACAGGGGCAACTGAAGGAACACGGGTGGGTTTTAGTCAGTATAAGTCTGACACGCTCTTCCGCTCCACCCAGAGCGGGAGAAGTCATTTGATGATTTCCCATCCATTTGCCATTTGGAATAAACACTGACGGCCGCCATGGCCCACGCACAATGGTCCATTCAAAGGATTAAGTGCGGAATCCAAACCCCTATAACATAGAAGGCCCATTTGTCACTCAATAAAAACTTTTTTTGCAAAAAAAAACAACCGACTTCCTTAAAAACACTACAAAGTGAAAAATAACTTTAATTTCGGTAGTCGGTGTCTTAGGATCTGTATTTATGGTTTTTTTGCCACCGACTTCCGAAATTAAAGTTATTTTTCACTTTGTAGTGTTTTTAAGGAAGTCGGTTGTTTTTTTTTGCAAAAAAAGTTTTTATTTTTAAATTTTTAGTTGTGGTATTCACCCTGCACTAATTCCAAACAAACAATGCATATTTATGCGATAGCAGAAATCGCGGTTGATTTCCTGTCATTTTTTAAAGAGTTCCGGTGTCTGTCTCCCGAACTCATCATCAGATCTATATGAAAATTATATGGGACCACTTCGGAATAAACTTCTTTCGAACAAAAAAAGAATTTTGCAAATCCGTTTATATATGACGGAGTTATGGCCGAACATACATAAAAAAAAAAAAAAAAAAACATATAAACATCCGAATTGATAACCTCCTCCTTTTTGAAGTCGGTTAAAAATCAACCTAATGCTAAAGTAGATTATAGTTAGTTAAAATGAAAAGGATTAAGTGTGTTGTGCAATCCGGCAACCCTTCCTCAAACTCTTCAATGAATTACTTACCTTGTAAGCCTATAATGTCTCCTCTGCTGGGTTACAAGCATCCACTTTATGAGTGGGTTTTAATTTACCATGTGGGGGCATGGGTGTATGTTAAATGTCTTAGAGTATTTTGCTGAAGTGTTTTGAGAGTAATAGTTATGCAATCAATCATAAATAACACGGCTGCCTAGGTAGAACCACAACCTACGATAAGTCGGCGCTGTCATCAGTGGGCCGACTTATACGTAGGTTGTGAGCCACCCTCTGCACAACACAAATATTACTTACTTAGCATAAACAACAGCAGCGCCCGTAAGTATTGTGGCCCCAACAGTTGCCCAGAACAGCTTATGAGTTTTAGGGGGAGTTTTAACCTTGCATTCCTCTGGTAAAGGCTTTGTTGCATATTGTCGATTTGGACTACGCATAAATATTAAGGCGGCGCAGGAGCCATCGCTCAGATGCCGCCTTACCTGTGGAAAATAAAAAATTAGTTTAAGTACTGCTATTTTATTCTACCACAGATAATGTTAAGAAAGCCAACCATTGTAAAATTTTTAATGTAGATAATATAAATATATATTTAATAATACATTATATGATAATGTAGATAATATAAATATAGTATAAAACAAAGTCACTTCCCTCTGTCTGTCCCTATGTATGCTTAGATTTTTAAAACTACGCAACAGATTTTGACACGGTTTTTTTTTTCTTCAATAGATCGAGTGATTCAATAGGAAGGTTTATACGTATAATACGCAGGCAAAGCCACTGGCAAAAGCTAGTCAATAATATATATGATTTACATAACAGTTTTCTATTTCATTAAAAGCATTAAACACTGCTGCATAGGCCTCCCCCAAGTATCGCCATTCCGACCAGTTCTGAGCATTTTTGGGGGGGTTTGCCATAACTGCCACGCTTCACAGGCGGGTTGGCGATTGCAGTATGGTGGTAAAATGTATAGAGAATGCTGCTACCCATTCTCAATACTCAATTCTTTATTGAATTCCATATGTTACATAGATGGTAAAAAATAAAAATGGTACAAGATCAAAATATGGACCCTGTCGGGCACGCAAAAATTAGGAGAGAGGAAGAGGGCTGAGTTACAATTTAATTAAATCAATATTGTATTGTGTGTTTATTTTAAGTACCTTGGTCGCCATTTACGATACCCACGGGAAGAAATGGGATGGTGCTATTGTTTACAACACAGAACGCCTGGGTATTACAGTTACCTTCATTCTAATTGTGGGGAACTTACATACTTTTTTAAATATTGATTAATTTATTTAAATTACATATATTTGAGTACCAAGCAATGGGGCACACCACTAGGCATGGTTTTAATTTTTAATAGTTCTTATCTTTTGGGGTCCTATCACAGTTTTCCCAGGGATTTATTATACAATAACAAATTATTTCAATACACTGTTCAACGTAAGAAACAAGCACATACTGATATGTTCTTGAAAAAGTTAAACCAAGAAGGTGGTTAATCTAATTTGTAGGTGCAAACAAGAAAGTGTGTTTTGATTACAGTCATTGATTGCATTCATAAATAATGGGAGCTACTTACGTTGACTACAGTAATGTACAGCCCACAGGATTATAAACTAAAGGTTCGATCTGCATATTATATTCCCCGAACTCAAGTCTGAACACAGCCTTAGCAACCTTTTCTAGGTTATATATTATGAAAATGACGTCGAAAGATTGTTATGTAAGGGACAATATTATCAAGATGTGTGTTTATGTTTTTGATAAAAGAAGTAAACTTGTTAAATTATTAACGTATTACTGAAATTAGACCATAATTGCGGTGATAAACACTGAATAACACAATCAAAACATTGGAGAAGTGGTGACTACCCTGTCAGAAACTTTCGTGAAATACTAGATAAGGAATGAAATTAGTACGAATTAACGAAGTCCCGATGGCGCAATTAAATCTGAATATATACGTACCAAAACTAATTTAGCATTAGCTAAATGGTTCGTAAATCTATACATTTTTCGGCAGGAATCTCTTTCCACTTGGGCTGTCAGAATTCAGAGACTACAGAACATGGACCATGGAGAATAGAGTGTTGTTCTTGAGGCGGTATCATAGTCATAATCATATCTACTAATTATATAAGCCACATTAGTAGAACCTGAAAAACAATGTCACTGTTTTTAGAAACCTTATTTTTTAAATAATCAATTAAGTAATTAAAAGCTCATGGATTGAAAAATAACAATATGCGGAATCCACTTTAGTAATACTGTCAACATGTGACAGCTTAGTCGAGCACTCGGGCCGTCAAACGATTCACTTCACTAGTCGTAAATACTTACAAATAATTTATGTTGGGTTTGTTTTTTCCTAAAAATGTTCCGTTTTGCGATTTCAGGTAAATACAATTTTTATATTGAAAGAACATACACAACAGCACAACTATATTCTAAAAGAAAATTTGTTAACTCTTATTTTGTTGTGTAACAATTTACCAACTTGAATGTGACGGCTTGTTTTGAGGTTATTTTTTTCTTTTTCAGCTGTTCGCTATTTACGGCCTCTTTCAGTTCCATATTTCAATACTGCGAAGGTTATATGTAACAGCACAAAGAACTATACGAATCTCAACAATTCAAGCTTTTCTACCAATACCAACTTGAAACAGAATAATTCATTGTTGAATAATAAACAGATCTTGGATATATCAACCAAGTTAATCGTTGTCCCTGTTAGAACTGTAACAAAATTTAGTTTGAAAAGAGGTAAAAGGAAGACTGTGAAGGCAGCAGTACGAAGATTCCTCCGGTTAAATTGGGGAGGATGGATAAGAACAAAGGTTGGCAGGCAAAAGAAAATGTGGAAAAAATCAACACAGCAAAAAAGACGTCTGAAACAACATGTTACATGTAATGCAACGCAGAACACAATGCTGGACAAAATGGTTACAAAATTTTGGAAGAAGCCCAAATATTATGTTGAAGATCCTTATGCACCATACCATACTAGAGAAGAGTTCCATATTACTAGGAAGAAACCGGTAGTTAAACATTAGTTGTTCTTATTACGAAACTAGAATAAATAATATTTAGAATGATACCTAAATTATTGTTTATGTTTAGTTCCTTATGATTGAAGGGATGAGCCTATTACTATCAATAACCAGGCACACATAAGGATAATATAGTCATTTAGTGAAATTGGGTGTAGATACTTTTAGGAGCAACTAAAAGTAAGTAAGCATGACTGGATGCACCTAGGGCGACACTTTCAAACAAAGCTGTCGACAACCTACAGGTTGTGGGCATATTGGATTCTTAAAATTTAATTAAATATTAAACTTTCTGTAATCGTTCGAGTTTTAATCGAACACTCAGTGAAAATGCATAATGGTACTGAAATCACATTTGCTTGTCCACCAAAACGCTGGCCAGTTCATGTTTAGAGCTCATTAGAGACACCTCAAGCTCAAAACCATAACCATTGTCATTTAACCAAAGACATTAAATTAAGTATATATTTAAATCTTTTTGCATTTAACCATTAATTTTTACCAATAAATTAGTATACAATAGTTTACAATTTCACCATTTCTTGTAACTATGTGTCATATTTATTCAATATAGCTATTTCCCTTATAATTAGAGACATTTAACTTATATGAAATAAACCATATGCTATCAATACGAGAAAGGAGTGTTAGGTCACCATAGTGCTGAAGACTACTTTCTACGGTAATACAATATTATTGCTTATAGTAAATTAAATTATTTTAAAATAGACAAAGAAATATTACAAGGTTGTAGACTGTAGTCTATCACACTATGACTTTTGGGATTAGAAAAAATATGAAAATACAGGAAAAATAAATAATATTTTTGAGATGTACTTTTGTTTATTTCCTAAACTAAGTATTAAGTATGAAAATACGTTTTTAAGCATACATAAACCACGCTTTCTTCCCATGGGGGTAGGCAGAAAGCACAGTGTACTACATACAAATAGAGTAGGTATGGAATACTATTTTTCGTTTGAAAAAAGATCCACCCTAGAATGCGGACATTCAGCTTTGGAAAAACTGGTCTTTTAAGCACAATGCTACTGTGTTTAAGGTGGATGAAAGTGGGTAGCCCGCGAAATTCAATTAAGCAGGGCTACCAGTAGCGCCAACTTTGGTAATGGTATGTATACCACCCGCCATCTCTCTGAAATTATACAAAATCGAATGTCTCTAGACGGGTATTTATGTTCTGTGCTCTAGACAAACCAACAAAACTATTGGGAAATAGTGTGTAGTGTGTAACATATTTTATTTTTACTTTTTATCATTTTGACTATTTTAATGGTATTTGTATTTGATAAAATAAATGAAGACATGTAAAAAGTCTCATCAGTCATCAGTTCATCACATGACCAACGCATAGGTTAGTACATACTATATTCGTAATAGGTGTGTCGTACGATAACCGATTATGTAAAAACTGGCCAAGTGCGAGTCGGACTCGCGCACCGAGGCACAGAATATATATTAGTACCTTACGGTACAGAAGTTTCACTCCCGAGTTTAGGTATGATAAACGCAAGCGTCCGGCCACCGTACTAGTCTCAATAGGCTTGCACTCGCTCGACTTGTCGCACACGCAGCGCACGCACCCGCGGTTCAAAAGTAAACTGTTAATACCGTAAAGTACCTACTATTGTATATTCTACCTCTCTGACAGCCCTAGCAGATTGAAGCGAGACGGCAGACAGTTATTGTACTATGAACGCTATACGCAATGCAAAAGGTTGAAATTAGGTTGTTTTCCAGAATAGTAGGTAAATATCTCGGGGATTTTGCGCCGCTTGTATGGAAGTGAGACAGGCCTGACCGAGGGTTCCGTACAAACCTGCAGGTATTCACGGTTTATTCATAAGGTTTATGTTTATGAAATTAAATGTTCTTTTTTTAATTTTTATATTTGAGTTAACTGAATGAAAAGTAAATTGTGATTTATGACGTATTAAAAAAAAACTACTTACTAGATTTCGTTCAAACCAATTTTCGGTGGAAGTTTACATGGTAATGTACATCATATATTTTTTTTAGTTTTATCATTCCCTTATTTTAGAAGTTACGGGGGACATACATTTTACCACTTTGGAAGTGTCTCTCGCGCAAACTATTCAGTAGAAAAAAATGATAATAGAAACCTCAATATCATTTTTGAAGACCTATCCATAGATACCCCACACGTATGGGTTTGATGAAAATTTTTTTTTTAGTTTCAGTTCTATGTATGGGGAACCCCAAATATTATTGTTTTTTTTCTATTTTTGTGTAAAAATCTTAATGCAGTTCACAGAATATATCTACTTACCAAGTTTCAACAGCATAGCTCTTATAGTTTCGGAAAAAAATGGCTGTGACATACTCGGACAGACAGACAGACATGACGAATCTATGAGGGTTCCGTTTTTTGCCATTTGGCAACGGAACCCTAAAAACGAAATTAGCATCATTAGATTTTGGAAAAATCAATTTTCCCAGGTAGGAATTTAATTAAATAGCCCGTTGACATCACTGAATAGATATTCCATAGATCACGTGTTTACAGTTCGAGTTCAGGTGGCGCTGGCTTAAAACAGTCATTGATTTATGGCCATAAACGTCAATCTATAATAACGTAGCGCAAGTTAATTCGAGATTATTCCGAACCTGACCCAAAATCCTAACCCGGTCACCATGCAGCATGGTCTAACTGTTCTATCATCTCTGCCATTATGACTATGCATGCTGTGGTGATGAAAACAAATATCTATGGTTCCCACTCTTACCGGGTTAAATCTCATCTGTACCTTGCTGGAGAAGTGGAGATAGTGAGCAGTTGTTGAACGAAAATGCTGACGTCTATTTTGACAATGACATTTTTTCTTTAAAATGTCAATGTCAGTATTGTCATGTCATTGTCAATTTGTCAGTGTTCAACAAGTTGTTTTGTGTAGTAGTTGTGTAAATGACCTTTTCGTACAAAATTACGTATTTTTAAGATATAAAAATGTACATTTACGAGTTGCCGTTTGATATTAACAAGGAATTATGTAGGCTTCTCGACATAGAAGACTATTGGAAGGAGTTAGCAGGCAACTGGATGAAATATTCGGCTTTTGACGTAAACGTAAGTATATATCATTCATATTGCGAAGTTTGGGTATTTCCTCGCCGCGAATCATCTTTTTAATAAGCTTTCTTGGAATTCCCGATTATTTTTATGTTAAGTACGTCACGCGTTGATAATGGAGGTAATGCAGGTTTATACTTAAAGAGAAAACGTGACGAAGAAGATTACGATGCTCATAATATTCTTTGGAAAGTACAGTAAATCCGGTTTCCGGCTATGTTTTTAGTACCGTACCATCTGATTTTAAGGCCCTCTTGTAGTTGAAGACGTTTCGGCGAACATTGGCCGGTCGTTGCGAGCGCTTGAGCTGCTAGATTTTGTGTATAATTGTTTCGTGGAGACAAAATGATAAGGAAATTATAAAATATTTTCTCAGCATGCCCTAAAAAACAATAAAACCTATCTTTTGGTATAAGTTTTACATGGTTTAATGGTGGAATCTCTTCAAGGTACACATTTTAAATGACGATTTAGTGTCATCTTTATGATTATTTTTTATCGAGCCAATTGTTTTAATTCACGTTTCTATCTTCACACAGCGCTTAACAATATGTTCAATTTTCCTAAATAATTTTTTTTTTACGGAAACTAGCCATTTTGTTAGATTTACAGAGGTTTAAAAAAGTTAAAAAGTACTGCAACCTCTCCTTAACACCAATAGGTCTACATCAGCTACCATGCTGAAGCATGATACCAATTATTGAACTCAGATTTTATTTACCTATCTTATGCTGTTATGATAAACACAATACTTTTTTTAGGACATGGAACAAACAGCACGCCGCATGGCTATGTCCCCGACTAATCATTTGTTGATCAGATGGGGACAGCTAAACCATAGAGTAGAAGAACTTTTTATTTTACTGTACAAAATGAAGCACTTGCCAGCGCTCAAATGTCTTAAGCCTGTTGTTAACTCTGACTTCCATAAGTTATTAAGTAAAAGTATAAACTCTTGCAGTACAAAGGAAAGGAAAACTGCAGTTGTATATGGTAGGTATCTTATAAATTGATTTCTTTTAATGAACACTATTACCATTAGTTGCTGAAATCTGCGCCAAACTAAAATGTAACTTATAAAAATTTAATTTGACATCAACCGTTCAACCAATAAAGAAAGAGACTGGTCATCAATAAGAAAAGTTTTGTGATGAAAAATTACTGTGAGTTATATTAGATTTTAATGGTAGATAAAATTATTACTATAATAAAAGTTTAAATCTTCAATCAAGATTTCTCTGAAAATGGCAAATAAATATTCATGTTTAAAATGGTTTATGCTTTCTGTATGCATTAACAACTTTTCACAAAAATTGGCTTCAATTGATTACATAATAACAATCAGAGATATAACTACTATCAATAATTCTATTATTTCAGATAAGAAGAGCTCACTAAAGACTGATGGAAACTTTGGGTCTATTCCTTTGCCGGTCATGTTAATAGAAAAGGTATGTGTTTATGATGATCTCTCTCTAATATGTTTTTGTACTATCAATTTAGTATTAAAATTTTCCTAAAAGTTAAGTTCAAGGATAATATGACCATACAACTTGGTCATGTCACTTGTCATTTTAACTCTTACTTCTTTATAATAAGGTATGGATTGAAATGATTGACCTGTGTTTGTTTATGCAACATCTCTGTGTCACTAACTTGTTTTTTCTAGACTCTTTCTAAGAATGAAAAAGATATTAAGTGTAGATATTCTACATTAAAATATTGTTCTTGTAACAATGATTATAGCTGGCATGGGTGGGTGGTGATTTAGTCTTCTATAGGCACCAGACTACATCTGACCAATCTGTTATACATTCAAAAAGGAGTATTGAATAAATAAACAGAGAGTTTTAAAGTTTTAGGGTTCCATACCTCAAAAGTTAAAAAGGGAACCCTTAAAGGATCACTTAATTGTCTTTCTGTCAAAAACATTTTTCTCAGGCATGCATGTTGAATTTAATATCAATTAGGTCTAGAGTCCTTTGGAGCTTTGAAATAATCAAGACATAATCGATACATACATGCCCAAATTTTAACTGATAAGACTTATTGTGCCCGGTTAAAGGCAATAAATAGACTCTCCCCATTTCCATGGTACTCAAACATAACTGGCGAAATGTGGAAGTACTGTTCACCTCTGCCTAATCCCTCGAGGAATACAGGTGGTATGTATTGTTTCTGTAAAGTACAAGCTACTTACAAAGTAAACAAGAAAAAAAACCGCAAAACAGGTAACTAAGTCCTGTTTAACATCGAATCTTACATTAATTGATGCATTTTTCCTTATACCTCTACAAAACGGATTACGCAGCGCTCGCGCGTCTTTTACAACGATTGGATATATGTCACAGTCAGATTTATACGGAATTCTATAGGGAAGTAAGCGTCCCTTTGGAATTTCAAGTTAACTAGCATTTTAATAGCGACAATTGTGTAAAGCCTCGTATTCAAAATTCATGGTAAACATTTGTTTAGCAACAAAGTTGAATCAACGTGTTACGGAGTTGCTGTCAACATGTTGCTGGCAACACTGTGTGTTGCAGAGTTGATAACAGCATGTTGACAAGCTCTCGCTCGATGAGCGTAAACATCAGTTTAGCAACAAATGTTGACGTGTGTGGACGTGTTTGCAACAGTTTATAAACATGGCAGTAGTGTGGAGCAATGATAAAATAATGCAATTAATATAATTATTTCCAACAAAATCATTACTATGGGATTCTTCTATAAAAGAATACAAAGATAAAAACAAAAAGAAGATTCGAAAAAATTTCTCAAGCCCTAAATATATCTGAATGTATAAATGAAAGAGAACTGTATGAATCTCCAGTTGCAAGATACCGTAATGTAATAGCCAGCCTCGTTTGAGGTGAAACTGGCTGACGAATATTTGTTTCCTTTTTGGCTATTGACGGACCAATCATTTCCAGAAGATGTTCGAAATCACTTTTCAACATTCTCGTAAAGTTAATAAATGATCCATCTGTCATTCTGAGGTCACTCATCAAATTTTCTCTTTGCAGAAGATAGTTGCGAATCCACCATATTTTTCTCTTTTTTTTATTAGAAATCCTATACATCAGATACAGAGAACACAACAACACTACTTCCTCGGGCAACATTTTAATGCGAACTGCCGTGTGGACAACCCATACTGATTTAAACAAAGTTTCCAGCAACATTCTCGCCGTTCATCAACAACGTTGATCAACTGTTGCTAAACAAATGTTTACCATGAATACGAGGTTTAATGCTCAAACTCTGGTAGTCAGACGGAAAAAATATGAATACTTAAAAAATACAGTCAATTACTATCTACACGTCATCATCATCCCATAATGCCCATCACATAATGTTCCCACTGCTGGGACATAGGCCTCCTCTCGGTGAGAGGGAGTGGGCCATAATCCACCGCACGGGACCAGTGCGGGTTGGTAGATGTCACATGTCTTAGAAGTTTTGGTTCTAAGGCATGCCGGTTTCCTCACGATGTTTTCCTTCACCGTTTTGAGAGCAGTGGTGATGAAATAATTCACACAAAGTAAAGCGCCTGCTTGGGTTTGAACTTACGACCTACTACTACTCGTAAGTCGCGGTCGCGTTACCACTGGGCCACGACTGCTCACTATTGCTATTTACACGTATCTTCTATTTATACTAACTAGCTGTACCCTTTTTTTTTTTTTTTTTTTCTGGGTGGGGAATCAGCAAATGACTTCTCCCACTCTGGGCGGAGCGGAGGGCGTGTCAGACTTTTAGTGGCTAAAACCCTGTTTGTTCAGTTGCCTGTGCCAGGGCCACGGTAACTCGAACAAATCAGAGACCCTGGCAGTGCCAGTCAGCCCTACTCATATCATCTTAGTGACCAGTTTGCACACATTTTAAGCATGAGCTATTCTTTTATACTGTGAAATTATAACCTACAACGAAGATCAAAGAACGTTTATGTATATCGTAGCCAGATCTTAGAATTGATAATTTCATGAAGTATTCGGTATACATACATAAAATTAAGAATCGAATAACTTTTAGAGATGACATCACCAAAACTACTACGACAATTATATTATTATTTCAAGAATGTAATCAGAGGAGTAGTTGCGTAACTTGCAATCAGTAGTAATCGGTTCCATTTTCATAGTTAAACAACATTCATTGCGTTATTTACGTTGTTGAGCCGACAATTTATTCTAACAAATGATGCAATGGATTACAAATAATCTTCAATACGATTCAGATTCTGATTGATAGTGCGTTCCACAATTAGGGTGCAGATTATTTTAAGGAAGTCTTTTTTTTTTGGATGGGAAATTATCAAATGACTTCTCCCGCTCTGGGTGGAGCGGGACGGCGTGTCAGACTTTTACTGACTAAAACCCACCCGTGTTCCTTCAGTTGCCCATGTGCCAGGGTCACGGTATCTCTTTCGAACAATCTCGCGACCCTGGCAGGCATCGGTCCTAGCAGACCCCTTCAATGCTGCTGACATCTCTATGAGGCGCGCGTGGAACACTACGCGCCGTCGACCCCAGCCTGGTCCTTACCGGGCGGCGAGCTACCCATTGCTCGCCGCCCGCAATCTCGCGCCTACGGTGGCCAGGAGTCCGCTATCGACTCCCGACGCCCGGGGCGTCTCCTCCTGCGGCGGCTAGGGACGTGAGGGCGCAGAGTCTGCCACTCTCTCACGCGCCCCGCCTCCTCCTTCGCGAGCATGACTGCTTCGCAGAAGGAGGTGACGGTTTCCCATGCCCTCTCGCTCCGTACCATGGCTCGCACCAGGGCCGGACGCGAGAGGTCGCCGCCGCCGATGGCCTCCACGAGGACACGGTGGTGCTCCGCCCAGGCAGGGCACACCTCCACCGTATGCTCCACCGTGTCCTCCAGACGATCCTCGCAATGGAAACACCCGGGCGTTTCCTCCCGCTTTATCCTGAATAGGAACCCACCGAAGCACCCATGCCCGGTGAGACCCTGCGTCAGGCGGAAGGTGAGGACGCCGTGGCGCCTCTCTATCCACTCCTCAAAGAGGGGACTTACCGCCGCAATTGTGGCGTGCCCATATAACTCTTGGTTCGTAATTCAAAGTATGATTAGGTACTATAATACTGTTTTAAAAAATTAAGAAATATACTTACGAACATATAGGTTTTCTAACAACTCTAATAGGTATCTAGTAACAGATTACGTTCCCAATAAACTATTACTCATCGGTCATTTTGATAATGTATTCGTTCAGCTATCGTATACTGGGAATCCCATTTTAGGCAGCAACACATTTTGAGAACATATAAAATGTTCAATACAGTATGAAGATGCGCGCGTAGCGTTCAAGAGGGGGTATTTACGCAACAGACTTATCAAATTGTATACAAGTAGGTACTTACATAATTATTATGATTTATGAATGACTTTAATCTTGTTTTGATTAGGTTTTTACTCCGCATTCGTTTATCTAATTTTTTTCCAGTTCTATCGTTTAAGGAAAACTATTCTTATAGCTAAATTTTGCATTGGCTTACCGCCAATTATACTCATATTGTTTACAACGATGATCTACAGTCACTCTATACAATTTAATGCTTTTGTATCTATACAAATACAGAGTGTGAAGAGGTTTCTTCTCTCGCATTGACACAAACTACAAAAACACATTACCTGCGCCGTGGCTAAAATAGTCATAGTACTATCACACGCTTATTTTACCTCTGATCATGTATCACTAAATGTCAAAGCAGTGGTCATTATTCTCGCAACAATAAGGTTGTTGTTGGGTTGTTGTGACTGTCAGAGGTAAAATAACTTTGATCAGACTTTCATTTATTGGCAAGGGATTCTTGATAGTCACTTCATTGCATTTGATACACTTCAAAGTCAAACCCACATAATTTTAGATACAAAAAAAAAACATACTGTCAGTTAACTAAATACATAATATAAATAAAAACAAAACTCTTAGCATATAATATAACTAGCTTTTGCCAGCGGCTTCGCCCGCGTATTATACACATAAACCTTCCTCTTAAATCATTAAAATCCGTCGCGTAGTTTAAAATATCTAAGTTTACAGACTTTGTTATATATGTACTATGTAAAGATATGTACTATGTAAAGATATGTACTATGTAAAGATAAAGTCATTGTAGGGTTTCATATGACTCCGGTGGCCGCCACACAGCGTCCGTAATTTACCGTCGAATGACGTCATGAAAACGTTATTTATGATAATAAATATTTTGGTGTCTTTCCTGAGAGATCCTTTTTACCCGACTTCAAAAAAAGGAGGACGTTCTCAATTCGACTGTATTTTTTTAAATGTTTGTTACCTCAAAACTTTTGACTGGGTGAACGGATTTTGATGATTCTTGTTTTATTTGAAAGCTGGTGCTTCCCGTGTGGTCCTATTTAAATTTAGTCCAATTCTGACAATGCCATCCATGAGAAAAACAAACGCTATTCCTATTTTGCCGAATTAGTGCGGGGTAGATACCAAAACTAAAAGTTTACTTTAATTTCGGAAGTCGGTGGCAAAAAACTTAAAAACAGATCCTAAAACTTCCGAATTTAAAGTTATTCTTCACTTTGTAGTGTTTTTAAGGAAGTCCGTTGTTATTTTTTTTTAAGTTTTTTAACACCATTATGTCAAACCCCAATGCGATTATTTTCAAGACTGTCAATGAGGCTGTTTTGGCCACCAAATTTCCACCAATGAAACCTAAGCTTAAGATCACGTTTGCACGGACGTAAAAATATCGCGGCGGTGTTTTATCGAGCACAGGATTTCCAACTCTCGGTGTTGAACCGAGCATTGAGAATTCAACAGCATGCATCCTAGCGCATCGAAAAACAGTGTTCGATATTGAACTCTCGGCGTTTAGCAGTGAGTTGAAGACCCAATGACCGAAAATATCCCGCCGTGCTATTTTTACGTCCATGCGTACATGTCATATCTCTCTGATGTTAGCTGCAGACCTTCAGAATAAATATCAGCATCCCTAGCCAAGTTGATAATCTGCAATCGTTAACGTTAGTCGAAAACTAATCAAATGTATGGGAATGAAATCATCTCAACGTTAAGTCACGTGGTTAGAACAAATGAATAGAAAATTCGTAGCCAAGTTCACATCGGTCAAAATGATAGAATGAATTGTTATTGTTTCTACAATGTTCAACGCTACATCCTTTGTTATAATGCTGTTTTTCTAAAGACATGTCTTTCAGAACGAGCGGCCGACTCAGGCGCGTCAACATGGCTACCAACTTATTGTTTTCTACAATTTCTGACACCGAGGCGTTACCGATTGGAGACCGGAATTGGACACGAAACGCTTGTAACTTGGCTAGGGGGGCAGTAGTGATAAAAAAGTCCTTAATAATCTCTTTCTTTTTCAGGGTGGCGGGCTACCGACGACGAGTAGGTTTCAGAATGGTAACTCTCCTTCGCCGAACTATGAAACCAGCACGGATATTAGTAAAGTGAGCCAACATTTGTGGTCACACATTCAATGATATCATTGTTCTTCACTGAATTATTTTACATACAATTATAATGATTCACTACTGACGATCTTCACTTACACACGACGATACATCAAGCAATACTATTTACAGTAAAAGCTGACCTCTAAGGCTGAGACTATGTAGGTCTCGTGCTTTGACTAAGACATTTTCCCGTCTCTATCTTGCACTTGTAGATTTATAGTTTTGCGACAGGTGACGGGAATAACGCTTAGCTTCAGTACGTGCAAAATAATGCATAAAGTTCTCCGCCTTTAAGAGGAAAAATTAGCTAGCTAGCTTCTGTCCGCGACTTCGATCACATGGAAGTCGTAAGACACCAGAATTTACTAAAAATAATAGCCACATTTCCCGCGCGCTCTATTTGGTATTTCGTTTTTCGTTAGCATTCTTTTGACTTTTTTCTTTATGCTCTGTTTCTAAGCGCTGCAGCGTGACGTGTGGATATTGTAAAAAGCTGTGATTTTGACATTACAGACAGACACTTAAATTTGATTTATTTGTATAGATTTGAATTTGCAAAGGCAAGATTTGTCGGTCTATCAATCTGTTACCGATTTACGCCTTAACGGCTTTACGGATTTTTATGAAATTTGGCACACGGATAGACCACTAAGATCTACTAGGTTACTCATACTTTACTGTTAGGTTAGAATCTTGTAATGGACCCATGGTAACTGAGAGGCAATTCTCGTAATTCTAAGAACGTTCACAGTCTGATCTCAGTCTCAATCTGCCAAAAATATCTCGAGTTTCCATATATTTTTGACAAATGTTTGACATTTGATTCGCTGAGTTGAGACTAGGATTGCCACCCGTACTTTATAATAAAGTATTGTACGTTATTTCACATAAATGTACTCTATACTTTATGAGAAAAATAAAGTACACGACAATACTTTATTTTGCAAGATTTTATTTCTTTGGGATTTTGAAAGGATTAGTCGTAAATACTTTTTGCAACTTGAAATTTATTTGATCAAACTGCAAAAAGCAATAAAAAATATGTTTTGAAATATAATAACAGTGAAAAATAAATCGTACTTTATTTTTATACCATGTACTTTTTTTTCTTACCTATAATAACCAAAGTACTATAATTGCATGAAAAAAAAAAAAACGTGGCAACCCTAGTTGAGACTGCGAACTTTGAACTTCGCCTTCAGATTGCGGTTGATGTTCGGATGGTACACTGTATAGTTGGATAAATATTAGTCCCGTGCAACTAAAACCTAAAGTAGCTTAACCTCTTAATTCCTCTACTGTACATTAATGTTCTCTTTTCACAAATCCTCAGTCGTCGTCAACTCAAGGAGAAAAAGGGCACGAAGACGATGAGATTATGAGAAACGTGTCGGCTATTCCACGAATGAGTTATGAGGAGCTGAGAGAGGCGACCGGCAACTGGGCTGACTGCAATCTGTTAGGCCGAGGCGGATTCGGCCAAGTGTTCAAAGGTATGTTGTATTTTATACAAGGTGCAGTTTTGGATCTGCAAAACATTTCAGGAGGTAATTATGTTAGTGATTCTCGACCCGAAACAACAATAAAATGGGCAGGTTTTTTTTTTTTCATTTTATTCTTATTTACGGAAATCGGTAAGTGTGAATTCCCTTATTTAAAACGCGGCCAGTCTGTACGTGTCCTTAAACTGCGCTTTCACACACACAAACAAACGCAACCGACATTTCTTTCATAGATCCAAAGCCGCGCTCCCCATACAGAGTTATTCTGAAAAATAATAAAATTGAAAAATCTAAAATAAAAAGTATTATTGATTATTGACTTGGTATCGTATTGTTATATGATTATTTACGAGTCTCATAACAACCTCCTGAAATGTTTTGCAGGTTCAAAACTGCATCTTGTATATTGAGAGGTGGTGAGAGTCTCAAAAATTCCAACCTATTGGTTTGACACTTATTCTTTCATGTTAGTGGGTAATAATACTGTATTATACCCGGTCAATATTTAACAAAAAAATAAGTGAAAAGCGATTTTGTACCTTCTGGGGTCTAATAATTACCATCAAAATGACCTGTCCTGCACCTGAACTTGATACTTAACTAGTAATTGTTCAATATGCAGCTGTCCTGCATTAATATGGATGTCACGTGGTAAATCTTACGATTTGCGTTTTTCGTTGGTCAAGAGGTCGCAGGCGCCCTACTGAACGTGGTTTCCTTGGTTTACATTCCTAACTTCAACAAAGGTTTATTACCTTTCCAACATTAATTTCTCAGTAGTAGTCTGAAAGCCTGAATCTGAAGCCGGTTGATAGCAACAGATTCGCTATTACATACATAACTAACGAAATGTGAGTGTTCTATACATTTCTGCCTCCGCCGGATGGAGTACAGGCAGTGAAGATACTTATTTTGCGTAGAAATCTCTCGCCCTTACTAAACAGGTTTAAACATAACTTGAAATGTAGGTTATACTATCTGCAACCCTCCAGGACAACAAAGCGTGATCTTATGTAATATTTATATTGTACAGGTGAATGGAAACACCTGCCGGTCGCTGTGAAGCGCCTCAGAGACAACAACGACAGGAACAAGGAACTGATCAGAGAGATGTGTTTAAACCAGTACCGGCATGACAACATACTACCGCTTTATGGATACTCTTTAGGAGGTAACATTATTTTAAAATACATATTCACCTACGTTATCTTATGGTAAATTGCATTATCGCGTTTAACAACAAGTCCCAGTGATCCCTACTGGCAGGTGGTTAAATTAAAACTTCACTATAGTATTTTCGCCATAAGATGAGTTCCCTGACAGTTCTTGTCTGACAATTGTAGTGACGTGACCTAACGAAATATAATCGATTTATTAATAATATCGATTCAGTTGGCAAAGAAAATGGAATCGGATTATCAATTTTAGATTTTCAAAATATTTTTTTAATAAACTGGTTATCCTACTTCCTACTAATATTATAAATGTGAAAGTTATTATGTGTGTGTGTGTGTGGATGTTTCTTACTCTTTCACGCATAAAGTACTGTACGGATCTTGATGAAACTTTACAGTAATATAGCTTATACATCAGAATAAGACATAGGCTACATAACATCACGGGAGCAGAGCAAAAACCTGACTTAACGCACTCGTACTGACGCGACGCGATCGCGATTACAAAATGGCCGCTCCGATTCATCTACGTTTTTGTCGATTAGTGTATTGAGTAGTGGCAATCTCTATTGGCCGACGTTCCGTTCAACGCATTAGACATTTTTAAGATTTATACTTTTTTATTTTATTTACTTAATTTATTAACAGTTAATTATAACTACAATAATTTACGAAAGGCAATATTTTTTTATCATTTCTTTTTTAATTTTTTTGCCAGTTTATTTTTTATTCGTCTAAAGTAGTATGCGTGCCACGGAAAAAAATGAACTGTCAGGGAACTCATCTTATGGCGAAAAGACTATAATGATTGAAACTTTTATTCGAATCATTGGTTGAAATTTTGTACATTCTATTTTGACCATTCTTAATTTCTTACCAAAGCAATATTTATTTACAACTATCTGGAATGGCTTGTAACACCTTACACCGTATTCATACTATACTTAACTTGTAAGAAATGGTTAACACCGGCGCGCCTTGGGATCGGCACAATCAAGACAAAATTTCTTTGAACGTGTTGGTTTCGTTTTTTTCTTTTAGAAAAATTGTATGCTGTACGTTGCGGTGGCCAGCAACGTGTTCTATTTACGATCCGATTAGTTTGCATGTGAACGCTGTAAGTGCATTTGAGTTCAATTTTCTAGCACTATATTGTTTTTTCTAGGTCCCGAAGCCTGTCTAGTTTATCAACTGATGGCCGGAGGGTCCTTAGAGCAGCGGCTACGTGGGAAGACCCATCACCCGCCGTTGTCGTGGTCGCAGCGATACAACATAGTGCATGGAATTGCTAGGTACATTTTTATTAATTGTTTTTGTATAGCACACAGCAGGCAAACGGCAGGAACATCGATGCACAATCTGTATATGATTCCGAACTGCCCTGTGAACAAATAATAAAAAAAAATGCTTTTCCATACATTTTAACAAAGACGGCATACCGGCAGCTAACTTGCTACTTTTAAACAATTTTATGAGTGTGTTGAATATCATTTTCTTGATACTTGTGTGTGATTAAACACACTAACATGAGAATTGTCGGTGTACTGTTAAGATGAATATTTTTGTCTGTATA
Organism: Aporophyla nigra; assembly: GCA_947507805.1. NCBI lineage: Eukaryota > Metazoa > Arthropoda > Insecta > Lepidoptera > Noctuidae > Aporophyla > Aporophyla nigra. The sequence goes on along the minus strand of OX382313.1, from coordinate 9,668,886 downwards.
TCTCTTTTATTAACTGTACGATCACCTTATAAAAATATTGACCACATTTGGTCTCAGATGGTTACATTTGGTCTTTCATTAATACGTCACATTTTTAACATCGCTGTAAGATTAGTATCATATGAAAATGTTTTAAAAGTATGGTTAAGGTTTTATAAAGTGGAACATACAATTCGTCTCGTCATGAGCTTTAAAGAATAAAGTGTTAGGCCGAGCTCTAAAAACGACATACTTACCTCGTGCTTTGACTTGATATTTTTGCGACATTGGCAAACTCTACCAAAGACAGTAAAAGACTGGTCAAATATTAAAAACATTACGCATATGAAGCAAACTAACGCAGACAACACTAAACTTCTTGAGGAAAAGTCATCACCAATTGTCGCGGTCAATTATGCAAATGATTACTTTGCAGGAGTTGGCAAACAACTTGCAGAAAAAATCTTGCCGCACACTAGATCGGATTCTGGGGTTAACTTAGGGGCTGAAAATACTCAATTGACATCACTTGTTCTCTTGGATACAGATATAGACGAAGTGCACTATATACTCATGAATTTAAAGACAAGTAGTGCTCCTGGCTGGGACAACATCCCTACAACTTTTCTCAAGTTAGCTAAACACGTAATTCTCCCAATTATTGTTCACCTTGCGAACCTGTGCTTTAGTAAAGGTATTTTCCCTAAGCTCTTAAAACAATCTATAATTACGCCTGTGTACAAGAGTGGCCCTAGAGATGATGTTAGTAACGTGTTGAAAGTGTTACCTGCTATATCTAAAATATTAGAGAAACTCTTAAACAAACGATTAAATGACTACCTGAATAAATATGTAATATTATCTGAAGCACAGTATGGATTTAGACAGGGCAAATCGACTGAAGATGCAGTAACGGCTATAACATCTCTCATTACTGAAAACCTTGATCGGGGAAAGAAGTGCCTCTCAGTTTTCCTGGATTTAAAAAAGGCGTTTGATACAGTGTCTATTCCCATTCTTGTACAAAAATTGGAAAACATAGGAATAAGAGGCACACCTCTTGAATTATTTAAAAGTTATCTTTCACAACGAACGCAAAAGGTCAGAATTGGACAATATACAAGCAGGGAGTCTAATATCACTTTCGGTGTACCACAGGGGAGTGTGCTCGGGCCCACATTGTTTCTAATCTACATCAACGACCTATGTGCATTGGAGGCAGGTGGTGCTCGGGTGTTCTCTTATGCCGACGACACTGCGCTGGTCTTTATCGGTGATAGTGGGGCCTCTGTGCAGAAAGATGCAGAAGTGGGTTTATCTATTGTTGCCTCCTGGTTAAGAACTAACCTCCTTTCGTTGAATAGCCAGAAGACTATCTTCATGTGTTTTTCTATAAGTGATAAAACCCAGCCTGACGCTAACTTCACTTTAAAAATACACCAATGTCACAATATCCAAGACGCTAATTGCGCTTGTCCGACTATCGAGAAAGTTGAGAAAACTAAATATCTCGGTATTATACTGGATCAGCGACTCTCTTGGCATTATCACGTTACATTGGTCAGTGAACGTCTAAGAAAACTAATCTGGATTTTCAAAATACTAGGGCATGTTGCACCAGCGAAGCTCATACAACAAATATACATAGCTCTAGCCCAAAGCGTTCTAACCTATTGTATTCCTATATGGGGGGGTGCCACCAAAACTAAATTCTTAGACGTAGAAAGATCACAGCGTGCCCTTCTCAAAACTATTTATTTCAAATCGTACCGTTTTTCTACACACGAGCTTTACAAACTGTGTGATCTTTTAACTGTAAGAAAATTATATGTTCTAATGTCTACCTTAAAACAGCATAAAACAACGGTATTTGACCCTAGTACTCTCAGGAAGAGAAGAAATCACGGGGGATAGCTGGCATCAGAGTTCGTACTGCGTTCGCAAGGCGGGAATACGTTGCCCAAACTACTCTTCTTTATAACGCCATATGCAAAAAAAAAACAATTGACCAAAAAACTAATTATGCTTGTCGTAAAACCCTGACTGCATGGCTAAAGACCCTTAACTATGAAGAAACTGAGGCACTTCTGAATCCGGTTATTCAATATTTAACATATGATAATAAAATTAAAATGCTTTCGTGGACTAATTATTATTATACAATTATATACCACATACTTCACACTAATAATATGTATTTGGTTTCCCTTTTTCTCGTACTCAATCACACACAAACATCCTCATACACACAGACACACACACAACAGCACACGCGCGCACACACACTCTTGCGCACACACACACATACACACACACATACACACACACATACACACACACATACACACACACATACACACACACATACACATACACACACACACACACTACTCACCCGTCTACAGTGTACCTTATTAATTCTTTTTTAATTTATGTAGTCTTAGTTTTGTTATTGTACCAACTTTGTATAATTTTGTTGAATTAACAGGCTTTGTATGTTGTTCACATAAATATGGAAGAGGGAGGTCTTCTGCTACAGGTATCTCCATACTTAAAAGAAGGCCTCTACAACTTATTTGTTAAAACCTGTTGATAATGAAAATAAATAAACTTAAACTTAATTGACAGGAATAATGCGTATCTAAAGTACGTGCTAAGTAACTTTTATAGATCTCGGCCTTAATCTGTTACCAACCGCTTTCCAGGGGCCTTCAATTCCTCCACACGATGGAGGGCACGCCGCTCATCCACGGCGACATAAAGCCAGCCAACATTCTCCTGGACACGTGCCTCATGCCCAAGATCGGGGACTTCGGCCTGGCGCGCAAGGGACCCTACGGTGACGACCGGACACATGTCAAGGTGTCAAAGTAAGTAGCCATTATATTTATTTACTAGCTTCTGCCCGCGATTTCGTCCGCGTCGAATTTTGGCTCCCCTGGCCCTTCCCGTCGCATCGAATTGCCTGCCAGTTTTCGTCCATTTTTCGTTGCTACTCCGCTCCTTTTGATCGTATTGTGATGTTATATAGCCTATAGCCTTCCTCAATGAATAGGCTACCCAACAATAAATTCAAGAACCAAAAATTCGGCCCAGTAGTTCCTGAGATTACCGCGTTCAACCAAACAAACTCTTCAGGTTTATTATATTAGTATAGATTTAAACTTCATTGTACAACGGTCGTACAGAGATCTATTATATCTACGCCACGTTTCAAATTATTCCCTTTCACAAGTCAGCACACTTAATACCTTTGGAAAAAACGGCACTGAGCTGACTCAGCATCATCGGCCTAACCTTTTCCCAACGATTTGGAGTCGGCTTCCAGTCTAACTAAATACAGCTGAATACCAGTTATTTATACAATACAATACTTTATTTCAGGCAACTAAAGCCCATAAAACACAATACATAAATAAAACAATAACTATAAACTAAAACATATTCTTCAAAGACAAAAACTACATCTAAACACGTAATGATGACGGCGTTGTGTTCCGCTGAGTGGTGTCGCGTAACCGTCCTCGAAAACGTCGATACAAGACACCTTTCGGCCAAAAGTCCTCTCTCAAGCAGGTCTGTAGATGGTGGGTTGGAACTCGTACCACGAACGACTTAAAATGATGTGAAATGATGATGTTGTGGCGGGATTCCAACCTTTCGACCCTCAGAGTCCAGTTGGTCTTAACTTTCACATACTGCACAACTTCCTCAATCGTCGTTTATTTGGATCGACTGCCTATCTGACCTCCTCAACCCAGTTACTGGTTGATACTTTGGTAAATCGTGTCAATGAGCAGACGAAAATGGCCTTTAAAGTGACCAATATATTTGGATATGACTGTAACAATGCTGACTTAACTCACTGGATGTGTACCTCATGCCTAAGATCGGGGATTTATGTTATTTACCGGACGCATCTTAAGGTTGCAAACTATGTTGCCGTAAAAGTTTATTTTAGACCTCATTCAAACCTACGACCCAGTTTTTGTAATAAGAACTTAACTGGGATGAAAATTAATTTCTTTTAACAAAACTCAAGTCACCTAAGTTGTCAATTTTTAATAGGAACTTTACCGCACTCGAAATAAGGTTCAAAATAAATTTAAGCTGGGAATAAACTTAAAACTTGTTTTGTAATGAGGCTTATGTTTTGTCCACGGCTACACTTCTGCCAAACAGTTTCGAAAGTAACTATAATGGGTCTAACTTCAACTGTGAATCTCAAATAGCTAACGAATTTTATAACAAAAAATTCAATGTCATGACGAAGTTCGAATCCTATTGCAAACTTAATTTATTTAGGACATTTTTTTATTAAAAGCGGCGAAATAATCATCGAGTCTCGACTACTTAACGCTAAAGTAGAAAGTTGGTTATGTGGCAATGGATGTAAGTTAAGGCTTACCTAAGGCAGTAAAACTGTAAGGCAGTTTGAATGATATTTGATTTCAGAATCTATACAGCAATCTTAACATAACACCACGGGACACCTAGTTATTGATAATTTTTAAATCTTAATCATTATAATGTTTGTGAAATTCGTTCTCCCGAGCCACACGATACCAAGAGACGCTTAGCTTGTGGTGCCCGAACGTATCACATAGTTTTGATACTTTTTGGTAAATAAACTTTAATATTATTCATTCATAATCTGTGTGTACACAGGGTGTTCGGCACAAAACCGTACTTACCAGACGAGTACCTGCGGGCTCGCTCGCTGTCTCCAGCCGTGGATGTGTTCAGCTACGGCGTGGTCATGGTGGAGGTGGCCACAGCGCTGCCGGCTAGCGACAAGTCCAGGGCAGAACAACTGCTCAGCACGTACATACATCAACTGAGCAACCAGGGAATTGACATGGGTGAGTTTTCTTACTAAAGAAGCGAATAAAAATATTATTTGTTAAAAAAATCTGTTTATATTCATATGGAACGTTCGATCGGGTGTGATCATGGGAATATCAACATGATACTCATGAGTATAAGGTTCATAGTCGCATGAAACGGTTACTTAGCACAGTCTTATTTCGCTTTATTTAACTTTGTTTTGACCTGCTTACGACCGTAACATTTACAAAAGTTATGACGATTCATAACTAACAACTGGTCAGTAGCGATTAGATGCTTAGTTATAAGACGAATAGTGATTCGTCAAAACGATTCATTGTTTTTCGTTGGGGTTTTTCTTAGTCATAAAGTGATCACATTCAAAATTTTCGGGGATACTTCCCAAAAATTAGGAATGACGAATATTCACATGCTGCATGAATGAATGTGGATTCAGCCATGCAGCATGTGAATATTCATCTTCCGTAACAGTCACGCCAAAATTGAACCGTTAGGTAGGTAATAGGTAGACCGGGCTGGTGTCCGCAACTCCACGTCTGAGCGCGTATTTTGCGTACGGATTGAACCGTTATTTTAACGTTACTTTTGTGTGTTACAGCAACATTGGAAGATCCGGTTCTGCGCGGCACAGTCCACTCGAACCCAGCAATGTGTCGTGCATTCGTCACCATAGGCCTGCATTGTACCAAGTTTATAAGGCACCAGCGACCCTCAATGTTGGACGTGTACAAGAAGCTCAATGATATGAATGTACCTGCCACCAACTTCACTTGACAACAGGGAACGGAAGGCCGTATCAGACGGGTCCGTTGAGTTATACCTTTAGTTAATCAAATCTAAAAAGTACTTTTTGACATCTGTCAGCTGTCAAGTTTTGTAACGGTGCGGCCAGTCCAACGCGTTCAACTTGCATCTGCTCGGTGAGAGAATCATGCGGTCATTGAATGTCAGTCATTTAACTAGTATAAACAAGTGCATGACGTACAACTTTGCGCCAACCCGGATGCATATTGAACCCGCCTATTTTACAAGTTGCTTTGACTACTTAAAATAGTAACAACATGTAATGGAAGTGTTTTTTTTTTTTAAAGATTTGTTCTTAGTATGTAGTTTAAAAAAAAATGAATGTTGACTCCTGAACAATGTTGAAAGCAACAACGTTTCGGGGTTAAATATATTTAGAAAAATATTTTTGCATCCTTTCTTGGCATTTATAAAAATATGATTAAGTAATAAACTGTTGAGCATTGTTTAAAGTACCTACTTACTACTAAAATAAATTATTATATTTTTATATTCAATTGTGTAGTTTTAAGCTATGAATTGTTAATAAAATCGAATGAATATGACTGAAATATCGTTAAGTGCACTTATTTTATACTATGGATTGTAGATTTAACTGGTAGATTTCGTTTTGTGTAGTGATGTTAGAAATAAAACATTTAACTTCAAATAAATTAGTCAAATCCCTATTGTATTATATAACTATAATAACACTATGCTCAAACTACAATGAAATCTTCAATTTAGCGTTATAATCAACCGAGCATAATGTATTTAATATTTTCTATAAATAAAACATATTTTTCATAATTAAAAGTCCTTTTATTAGTTTATTAGACTAAAACACGATTTCTTCGAAGTTTGGTTCGTCGGCAGGGTCTAAAGTCCTGTTGGCTATCAGATTTCTGTACCATAGAGCCGACAATCTTGCTTTTCGGGCTCTCTTATCATCTTCGTAGTCGACTTCAAAAAGACCGAACTTGACACTGAAATCAGTATTCCAAAATATGTTATCATCATCTGCCTAGTGTTTTCCTAACTATGTTCAAGGTCAACTGCCATTCTAATCGGATCCTGCTGAATACTAGTAGTTTACGAGGAGCGACTGCCTATCTGACCTCCACAACCCAGTTACTGGGTGATATGATGATACCCCTTGGTATGTCCAATTTTACATTATGAGTAGATGAAATTAATAATCCTATCACAGTTATTTTAAGGCACAATAATCTTTATTCTCATTGCATTAAGGTAAGTGTTTGGTTGCCGTCAGGCCAATCATGAAACGAAAAGCTGTCAGATTGACGAATATATTTTAACTGCTGTGATTGGATGGCTGAAAAAAAAAATGCCAATCAAATCACTTGACAAATTGGATATTGGGTGTTAAAGTGAACGGAGCTCTGTGATAGTTATTTGTGGATAAATTCCATTTCAATTTATCTTTTACTTCCTAATATTAAATTTGCATCGAAATCTATATATGTATAATATATGTAGTAATTAAATAGATACTGTGCGGTCTCATCGCCGTACATTTTTCTGCTTACTCCGTAACCTACTTCAGGCCAACGATGCGCGTCATAATTTAGCATAATAAAACGACTTGATTAACGAATTTAAATATAGTGTACTTACAACTGGGTAGCTATCATCAACTGAGAGAAATAATCGCCTTCCACTCTACTACTGTTACTTACTCTTAACTAACTTAAATTAACTTAAATATTTAGTGCATCTTAGTGGAACGTGTTTCTCTAACTGAACTCGACAAATCAGTGTACGGAGTTGACTACTACGAACCATACAGATACTTTTACGAAATCACGGTAATTCAAAACTAAATTGTGAAAGAAATTTTCTACAAAAGATAAGAGTAACTGTTACCTTAATCCATAACTCCACTCAAAGTTATCCATTAGACTCCATGCGGTGTATCTAGAGATGTTGCAGCCGTCCTCTTCAATGGCATCCAATATGGCGTCCATGTACGCTTTGAAATAATCTATTCTGTCAAGGTCATGGGCCCCACCAAATGTGCCGTATCCATTCTCAAAGATCATTGTCTCAGGATTGTTGTAGCTATCTTTCACCCAGTTTAGAGCTTTTCTGATGCCGCTGGGAATTTTCTGCAAGGTATGTAGTATTGAAAAAACAGTAGGTAATACCCGTCCAACGACCTTATAGGCAGGCTATCATTTGCCTAGTTTTATCCCACCTTGAAATAGACATTATAAAAGAATTAAAAAATGCATCAGCATAGTTATGAAAACTTTTTCTGGTCACTTGATCTGTAGGTATAGACGGCTTCGTAATTGAAAAGGTAAAGTCCCTAAGGTTGAAAGTCACGGTCTAGGAACCCATGTGAAAGTTAGAAAGTTTCGTTTACTATAGACCTACATACTACAATAATTTCATGTTTCAGCCATAGTGAAGTTTCATTTTATTTTGAATTGTTTTCAGATAGGCTAAATCAACTGCCTTTCAAATAATTATGGTAGTTCTCAATGTAGTGCCAAGACATCAAAATGAATGGCATAGGTCAATTGCAACAACTTCGTCAATCGAAAATAGGGTGAGTTTGTCACTTCCCTGTATTTGTTGCGCTAAGACATAATATTGTGTTCCCTACAATCATCAATTATATCAATGACATTTACAATGGACATTTTGTCCGACCTTGATATGAATCGAAAACGCAAAATCTATGTAAGTACCACACAAAACCTTTGAATCAATAAATAAAACAAGATATACCGAATAGCAATCTACACTTCATATTGATAAACGTTACTAAGCACGTGCTTGACTTAGATATGACACGGGTTCTATCTTTATCATTCTTGCACTTGTAGTTTGACAGTAATTGTGCGATAGTGACAGAAAGAAAAATAGAAGGAAAAAAAACATTTATTTGCACTAAATATTATTCTCTGTGTATTTTATCATCATACTGCGATCGCTAACCCGCCTGCCAAGCGTGGCGATTATGGCAAACATCTCCAAATTGGAGGAGGCCTATGTCCAGCAGTGGACGTCTTTCGGCTACAATGATGATGACGAAATATTGACGGGAATAATGCTAAAAATCAAGGCACGTGCTAAATAACGTCTATTAATCCTGGCCATAGAAAACTTACAGTAGTGTGAGGAATGGGCGCCAAACTATATCCCCCGTGGTCACTCACAGCACCAATGTCATCTTCATACGAAGGCACCGTGAACATACCTGACTTGTATGTTTCCGCTGAGTAAAACAATGTGGAATAGTGGTTGAAACCGAAAAAGTCACTCGTACCTAAAAGCATTGTCCATTTTAAGTAATTGCCATTTTTTCATTGTATATTTTATTCTCTCTCTTTGTGTAAATTATTTCATCACCACTGCTCCCAAAACGGTGAAGGAAAACATCGCGAGGAAACCGGCATGTCTTAGATCCAAAATTTCGAAGACATGTGACATCTACCAACCCGCACTGAGCCCGCGTGGTGGATTATGGCCCACTCCCTCTCACCGAGAGGAGGCCTGTGTCCCAGCAGTGGGAACATTATAGGCTGCTGATGATGATGATACCTTACTCGGGTCACTCGAGCAGGAATTGTAAACTGCCTGCGCAGACACTGCCATTTGCTCAAGCAGTATACACGTCAACTACTCCAACGGTTGAAAACTATCAACCGCTGGAGTAGTTGACGTGTATCTGGCCGCTCGAAATTGCATCGGAACTGCTAGCTGCATTAGAACTGCACGCTGAATGTAAGCGGACTGCTCTTTCTGTTGGCAGTTTCGGTGCTGTTATGTCCACTGAACTAAATTAACTACACCTAGACTGCAATTTTGCAGCTGGTATGCAGTTAAAATGCAGTCCTCTGTTTAGACAATATTACATTTTGACAGGCTGATGATATGATCAAAAATACCTTTAATGAACTGTATTTCATCCTGCGTCAATTCCGGCAGTCTACTTCTGGGGAAGCCCTGTTCAGCACTCTTTTCTGCGACTCGTTTGACTACCCTCTCAGGGAATCCTCCAGTGGACGAAAATATTGGGTGACTGTAGAAACCGACTTCGAAGTCCATCGCTACGTGGCCAGCTTCTATGTCCATGGGAGACTCAGTGGCGCCTTGTCGGAAATCCGTCGCTATTGTTATACCACAAGCGCCTTAAAACAGAAATACCATATTTGTTACTCTTCAGCAATCATCGTAGGTACCTGCCAACTTTTATTTACATTTAAAAGAAAACTTACCGTTTTGCTTGTGTCTATATTCTTTATCGTACAGGTGCCAGGCCCTCGCATGTGCCAACAAAATGTTCTTCACAGCCATGTACTCACCGATCCCAGGTGAAATTATATAGGGTGCAGACATTGCCATTCCATAACCAAAAATTGCAAACTGTTTCGGTTCGTTTATAGTTATCCAAAGCTTAACTCGATCACCCAGCGCGTTGAACAACACTCGAGCATAGTCTTCAAACCAATCCGCAATAAGAGGGTTGGCCCAACCTCCCAAGTCTTGCAAACTTTGCGGCAAATCCCAGTGGTAGATAGTCACGACAGGCTCGATACCATTGGCTAACAATTCGTCTACCAGATTACTGTAATACCCAATACCATCTTTGCTAATTTTATTTGCGAATCCACTTGGCAGAACTCTTGGCCATGAAATGGAAAACCTGTAGAAATCGACCCCCAGAAACTTGAGCATTTGTATGTCTCGCTGATAATATTCGTAGGATTTGCAAGTGTCGTTTCCATCCGTACCGTCTTTTATATTTCCTGGGATTTGGCAGAATGTGTCCCAAATGCTTGGTGATTTATCTGGAAAATATGATATCATAAAACTTTATGCGCAGGAAGAAATCGTTTCAAAAAAAAAAAATGAGCTTGTTTAATTTTAAATTGCATGCCCCTCATGCAAAATAATTGCATATACATTTTTATGGAGGGGCGAGATCTCTACTACGGTAGGTAAGTACCTACCTGCTGCATTCCAACCGCCTTCAACTTGATAAGCGGCGGTTGCCGCACCCAATTTTAGTCCTTCCGGTAATTTTCTAATTTCCGTTTTACCGCTATGTTCTTGGCAAACAGTTACCCGTAATACTACAAATATTGCAGGTAAAAGTTTGTACAGAGGTCTGTAGATAGAAGAAAAAGCAATGAATAAATATAGGCCCTTGACCTGGAATCTAGTAAATATCATAAAACAATCATAGACATCTTCATATCTTAATACCTTACCACTACAATACTATAACTACCTACAATGTAACTAATGAGTATTAATTTCTTGTTTGTTGTGTATACATTTGACTTTTATGTCTTTGCCATAAGGTTTAAATTGCAGTGATTAACGTTGATAAATATTTGAAGTTTAGATAACTTATAATGTGATTGTTGTTATGCCATATTTATTTAATAACGAAAAATAAAACAAAACTTAATAAAAAATCTCTTAAATCATATTGATGCATGTTGAAATATGTGCCCACTGCAACTACTAACTAATTAACCTACGCCTAATTAACTCGCTACTTGCACCCTACTTGCGTAACGCACTATCTATCAGAATTTGAATCGTATTGAATATTATTTCTAATCCACTGCGTCATTTGTTCGAATAAATTGTCGGCTCAACAACGTAATTAATGCAATGAATGTTGTTATGGAAATGAAACCGATTTCTACTGATAACAAGTTACGCAATTACCCCTCTGGTTACTAGTTACTTGTATTTTTGAAAATTACCATTCCAAGTACAATCCACCATACATAACACACCATTAAACACCGCTAACAACCCTAGTTTATACAGGATATTTTTTTAACCAGTGCGCAAATTTTAACAAATTAAACTTAAACAAGTTATAATAACCATGCAATTTTTATTTTGATATATCTTAATACAATAAAATTAAGTTATCGTTAGCGAAAAATGTTTATTTTGCGTTAGTTTTTATGGTAACGTGCGCGCGGCGCCGGCGCGGTGGCGAAGGTAATTGACCGAGCGTAGCTACATGTACCTACCAGCTGTTTGATCGGTCAAAATTCTAAGAAGTTCGAAGTACGGCGCTCGCTCACTAACCTGTTACTATTATCGATATCATATTACGATATATGTAGGGTGTCCAGAGTTTACTGATCTAAGGTCGGATGAAAAAAAAAATTGTTGAAATATGTTCTATTACTCATACTGACCACCAAAAAAAAAAAATATTGAGCACTGGTTAAAAAAAATCCTGTATTCTCAAATAATTCAATTACGAGTAAGTATTGCTTAATTCCACTTTTCATCCGTTTTTAGGGTTCCGTAGCCAAATGGCAAAAAACGAAACCCTTATGGATTCGTCATGGCTGTCTGTCTGTCCGTCTGTATGTCACAGCCACTTCTTTCCGAAACTATAAGAACTATGCTGTTGACACTTTGTAAGTAGATGTATTCTGTGAACCGCATTAAGATTTTCACACAAAAATAGAAAAAAAAAAACCGGTCAAGTGCGAGTCGGACTCGCGCACCGAGGGTTCCGTACAAACCTGTAGGTATAAAGTTTAAAATTTAAAAAATATTTTTATTATATGATGTAACAAAAAATTTACGGTTTTCGCAATTATTCCTTTATCTGTGCTATAAGACGTTGCTTCGTACCAAATTTCAAAATTCTAGATCGACTGGAAGTACCCTTTAGGTTTTGATTCCCTTGCGAGTTTCGAAAATTTGCGGAAATTTGCAGCATAAACGGCTATATCTTTTGATTGCGTTAGCTTAGAAGTTTGATTTTTTCACAGCTCCAAGGGACAGTAGATTTGAGTATTTGATATAAATTTCAGCTTGATACCTCCACGAGTTTCTGAGAAAAAGGGTCTTGACAGACGGACGGACGGACGGACGGACGGACGGACGGACAACAAAGTGATCCTATAAGGGTTCCGCTTTTTCCTTTTGAGGTGCGGAACCCTAAAAACAATACATTTTGGGAGTTTCCCATACTTAAAACTGACACTCATTTTTTTTTTTTCATCAAACTTAAACGTGCGGGGTTATCTATGGATAGGTCTTCAAAAATAATATTGAGGTTTCTGATATCATTTTTTTCTAAACTGAATAGTTTGCGCGAGAGACACTTAGGTAAAATGTGTCCCCCCCCCCCCCTGTAACTTCTAAAATAAGAGAATGGTAAACCTAAAAAAATATGGTGTACATTACCATGTAAACTTCCACTGAAAATTGGTTTGACCGAGATTTAGTAAGTCGTTTTTTTTAATACGTGATAAATCGTAAACAGCAATTTACCTTTCATTCAATCAACTCAAATATTAAAAATTAAAAAAAAAAAATCATAAACATATGCATAAAAACCTTATGCATAAACCGTGAATACCTACAAGTTTGTACGGAACCCTCGGTGCGCGAGTCCGACTCGCACTTGGCCGGTTTTATTTCCTCTTAAGTACTAATAAAACCTATACCTAATTGTTATTCAGAGCACCAAGTAAAAAACATCAAATTTTGGAAGCACAACGCATAGTTTAAATTATGTGTGCAACGGATACACTAGTTGGCCTTCATCCATACTAATATTATAAAGCTGAAGAGTTTGTTTGTTTGATTGAACGCGTTAATCTGAAAAAATCTTTTTGTGGTGGGTAGCCTATTTATCGAGGAAGGCTATAGAACATCACGCTACAACCAAGAAGAGCGGAGCAGTAATGAAAAATGTTGCAAAAACGGGGAAAATCGCACGGGTAGGCGATTCGACGCGACGGGAAGGGTCAGGGGAACAAGAAATTTAACGCGGACGAAGTCGCGGGCAGAAGCTAGTAGTAAATATAATACTTACCTCATGGTGATTAAGTATTATATCAGCAACGTAACTTTAACTCTCACGCTCTATAAAATTAAATTATTAAATACAAAATACGCAGTTGGACACCCAACGAAGACCAAATTAGTTTATCGTTTAACATGACTGAGGTGCTCACATTTATAGGTTTATGTACAGATTAGAAAAGACACGTTGCTGCTAATGTTGAACATTCGGTAGAGTGACAATTACCTAACTGGTTAGGTAACTACCTTATCAAGTTATCACTTATCACAAAGTTTTTATATGTTTTTATAAGTATCTTCTTAAAATGGCCCTATAATGTGAACCGATAGATTGAAAATAATTGCACTACAAGAAGGAGGAGGTTCTCAATTCGTCTGTTTTCTTTTTTATATGTATGTTCCGCGATATCTCCAGCAATTTAGGGCAACGGCCTTCCCCTTTTTTTAGGGGTGGTCCCATATAAATTATATTGACTTTGCTTGGGTAGTTTCTTGCGTTAGCTTTGATGATACGTATTAAATCCACTTTTTTATCGTGATGACATTTTAATACAGGAAGTAGTCACTGCTTTTAACTTGGCCAGTAGTGGCATTAAGGTAAAGCAGTAAAAACACTGAGTATTGAGTAGTGCAGGGTAAATACCAAAAGTAAAAAGTGATAATAAAAACACTAATATCTATCTCCTGTACTGTATAAGTAAGACAACTGTGTTGTACAAGTAAGACTGCTGTGCTGTAAAATTAAGACTCATCTTGACTCATGAGCATCATAATCATTTCAGCCGAAAATCGTTCACAGCTGGATATGGGCCTCCCCCAATTTGGAGCGGTTTGTCGTAATCGCCACGCTCGGCAGGCGGGCTGGCGATCGCAGTATGGTGGTTATCTTGATAGACAACGCTGCTGCCCATTGTCTAGTATGTCCCTTAGCCGCCTCTTACGACACCCATGGGATGAAATGGGAACAGAAATTAAGACTATTGTGATGTAAAAGTAACATTATTGTGTAACAAGAACTAAAGACAGCTACTTATCGTAAAATGAGAAATCAATTCATACTAATTCACCTCCTTACATTTACCTGCTTATTATTTTTGCCATCGACAAACTTAGGTAACATAGACAAGACAATTCAAACTCGATTTCTGACTTTGTTTGCAACACGAACCAAAGATGTATTTTTTATCATCTATCAGATACCTAAGTACTTACTTTTAAGTATTTAGGTATCGACGTTCTCGAAGTCAATTTAACGACAACTAGGGTTGCCACCTTTTTTCATGTAATTAAAGTAATTTGGTTATTATAGGTAAGAAAAAAAAGTACATGGTATAAAAATAAAGTACGATTTAATTTTCTTTGTTATTATATTTCAAAACAATTTTTTTATTGCTTTTTGCAGTTTCCATCGAATAAATTTCAAGTTGCAAAAAGTATTTACGACTAATCTTTTCAAAATCCCAAAGAAATCAAATCTAGCAAAATAAAGTATTTTGCTGTACTTTATTTTTCTCATAAAGTATAGAGTACATTTATGTGGAATAACGTACAATACTTTACTATAAAGAACGGGTGGCAACCCTAACGACAACACTTGTGAATGTATGTATAGGTATTCTTCTATAATCAAAAACAAAACCTTATCAATATGACTCAGGATTTACCAGTCATAAAATTGACGTTCTTACAGTTGTGGGAGATAGATAGAATATTAGTTTACTTATTTATTCGCCTCTATCTATTACATGAGATTTAAACATAACTGGTGGAATGTGAGTGTACTACAGGTACACTTCTATCTAACCACTACTAGGTACTACCAAATCCTTCGGGATATATACGCCTGATTTTATATGATGTTTAAATAAACATCACTTTTCACATTTCATCTTGTTCGTTAATGTCATCATATATTTTGGAAACCACGCAAGATAGCTGCTTGAAGTGAACAACAACTTCAAATGTTAAATGTTACACATGAAAACACCAAATTGAAACAAAAACTTTAGAGGTGTCAAGGGACACCCGGATGGAACGAAGTTCCTTTCCAGGATTCATAATTTTTATATTTTGTTTTATTATTTATTATGTACCAAAAACCTGTATACACTCAACAAAAATATTATCTCTCTCTCTCTCTCTCCCTCTCTCTCGCCCTCTCTCTCCCTCTCTCTCTCCCTATCTCCCTGCCGCTCTCCCTCTCTCTCTGTCTCTCTCTCTCCCTCTCTCCCTCTCTCCCTGTCTCTCTCTCTCTCTCTACTCACAACAAAAAAAACAACAATATACAAACAAATACAAACAACAAAATATATACAGTCGAATTGAGAAACCTCGTCCTTTTTTTGAAGTCGGTTAAAAAGTGTCGTGACAACTTTTCGTAAGATTTTTTTCCGTCTAGCCCCCTTTCACAACGCGCGATAAGGAACTTCGTTCCAAAATAAAGTGTGTGTGTGTGTGTGTGTGTATTTGGAATGATATCTCTCAGGTCAACCTAGGAGATTGTCACCTGCAACCAGACTTTCCTGTGGCTGCCTTAATAAATTAAGGCCGCCAGCCAGCCAGATTGGAGTTTGTTCCTTAACATAACACAACCACCACCTACACCCCCACTACACCTACCCCACACCTCTTCAGATGAATACGAGTATATACCTACATAGGTACATGATTTCAAAGATAATGATGCATGATTGCGCAGAAAAATCAATGATTTTGAGTTAACGCTTGTATTAGTTTCACTCTTCATAAAATATCGTCACGGAAGGCCATAAATGAATATTGATTCTAATGGAATAAACTTAAAAAAATGTGTTAAAGAAGGAAAAACCAAATAGTGCTGTTTGAGCAAAATAGAATGAGTTAAAGAGGAACTCCTTTTGACGTGACAACGTCTTATAAATTGGTTTGCCGGGTGACACTTCAAGAAACTGCGTTACGCTCCGCTCACGTTATGCACTCACAATGAGAGCGAGTGAGAGGCACGCGTCCCTTCCACTCGGGCATGGTTAGCCCGCCTAAGAGCGAGAGAGACAGACATATTACCACTCAAAGTCGTTGTCACGTAAAACTTTCGCCCGTATACCGACTTTACAGGCAACCAATTTTTTTTTTTTTAATCATTCAACATTTCGTATTGCCTCCGCATGCTCTCAACATAACTTCTACATGATCTGGTATGGTGAGCACCATATTCATCAACATATGCTGTGGATTATTCTCCCATTCTTTAATAATTGCGTTTTTCTGAGTATGAAGTGTGACTGGCGGTAGATTCCAGCTTGTTCGATAGGGTGTAGGTCAGTGCTTCTCGCTGGCTCTATTTGATGGATTTGTACTTCTTGAAAGTACTCGTTTATCACATGAGCTGTTAGGACCGGGCATTACCATGCATTGTCTCCAATATTGACCAAATATGGACGGCATATTCATTAGAAACCGCGTTTACATATCTGAGTAACAGTGGTCTAATTGCCATTTTTTATCACCGCTAGCGCCATGCGATCATCTGATGAATTACTGGCTCACGCGTGTACGGAATCTCCCCTGTGTGTGGGACTTTTTCTTTGAAACGTGCTTGTGTAAATCGTTCTCCTGGCCGTCTGTACACTCGCTCGCTCCTCTCATGACTATATTCGACACACGAATTTCGTTTCATCAGAGAAGTTACTCTGCTCCATTCGTCCTTACCTCATTCGATGCGCTCACGGGCATTTTTATCTTAATCTTGCAACTTTATGATGCCGTTCGAGTTATGGGCCATTTGCTGGGTGGCAAGGCTTTAAATTGGCTTCTGCAAGACGTCTCCTGTGTGTCCACTGACTGATTACTGGTCCCTACGGGTCTGCAAAAGGTGTTGCTGGATCTCGCCTGAATCGATCTTCTCAAGCCGTTGTGCACCTTGGCTTGGCATTGCATGGTTTTCTTAGTTTAAGTTCAGCCTCTCTAAAATTCGAAGTACCTACTTCTTGGGCAGTAGAATGTCAAACAAGACATTTTTCTGACCTACTGGCCGGAATCTTCCAATTTCAATTGCACCATATTCACGACCCTGTTTGTGAGAGTCATAATGAATTGACGATATCTTTATTAATAAGTCAACATCTGCCGTAAGTACTTTTAGTTAAAATCGAAACACAAAGGTCAATAATTAAATCAACGTGAAAATAAAATTTCCATTCAAATATAAGTACCTACTTTATCCAAAACTTTTATAAGAAACGTGACGATTTTTCTATCTGTGACGAACAGGCCAAAGATGATCTAGATATTTTTTTAATTCATTAAACTAACTTGTGTGCCTTAGGACATGCTTATTTAGGTTTCTTAAGGCACCTTGCAAGTGGCTTTTTATATTGCTCGTCAGTGTAGTTCAGCAAGTACCTACACCAACAAAAAATATAGTTATCTATCAATTCGTATTACTTTGCGTTAATAAAAACCATAATAACAATAATTAATACTAACTTTCGAGTTTCTAGCAATAACGCCAAAAAATAATAGTAGGTGTACAGTACAGAAACAATTTAATGTAAGACGCTCATGTAAAAAATACAAATCAACAAAGAAAGACCTAAGTTTAAGTAAAAAGAAAACTACAAAGTTGTCAAAATCAAGACATTTCAGTAGAGCAAGCCTGATTCCAGTAGGTACCAAACCGGGCAAAATCCATACAGGGGGATGTCAAGTACTGAGAAAATCTTCATGGAAAAACCCAAAAACACTTCGGCCGACCCTTTTTTTTGTGGGTGGGAAATCATCTAATGTCTCTCGCTCTGGGTGGAGTGGAAGGGCGTGTCAGACTTTTACTAAAACCCACCCGTGGTCCTTCAGTTGCCTATATGCCAGGGTCACAGTAACCCTTTCGAACAAATCTCGTGACCATGGCAGGCATTGGTCCTAGCGAACCCCTTCAGTTTGCTGACATCTCTTTGAGGCGTGCGTGCAACACTACGCGCCGTCAACACGGGCCTGGTCCTTACCGGGCGGTGAGCTACCCATTGCTCGCCGCCCGCAAGCCCGCGCCTACGGTGGCCGGGAGTCCGCGATGGATTCCCGAAGCCAGGGGCGTCTTCTCCTGCGGCGGCTAGGGGCGTGAGGGCGCATAACTTGCCTCTCCCTCACGCGGTCCGCCTCCTCCTTCGCGAGCATTACGGCTTCGCTCCGTACCATGGCCTGCACCAGGGCCGGACGCGAGAGGTCACCGCCGCCGATCGCCTGCACGAGGACACGGCGGTGCTCCGCCCAGGCAGGGCACACCTCCACCGTATGCTCCACTGTGTCCTCCAGACTCCAGACGATCCACGCAATGGCAACACTCGGGCGTTTCCTCCCGCCTTATTCGGAACAGAAACCTCCCGAAGTACCCGTGTCCTGTGAGGAGCTGCGTAAGGCGAAAGGTGGGGATGCCGTGGCATCTATCTAGCCATTCCTCAAACAGGGCACTTACCGCCGTAATTGTAGCGTGCCCAGCGCACTTCAGCCGACCCGAGAACCATACCCCCTTGCTCAACTAGACTAATCACTTGAGACAGTCAAGTCTTGGCGCAATCACAGTGGTCAATAATATTTAAAAAAAATGAATCATTTATCTTTATTCATAACACAACTGACAGCTCACCAGCGCTAGTTTCGGAGGAAAAATTAATGTGCCATGGATGGCCCAAAAACTAAAAGTTGTTTGAGTAATATAAATAGGTATGGAATAATAAACTCAATGGTAGCGTTTTATTTTAGATAGTATAAGTACGTTAGTATAGCAACAAAGTAAGTAATCCATGCATATCTAGCTGCGGTTACTCGGTGAAACCGCGTAACGCAAGAAGTAGCCATGTGCTAATTCGTTGCATTACAATTTACAATGATAGGAAGATTGTAATGAGAATAGCACCCGTGTCCGGATACAGTAAACGTATATTATAGTACAAGTCAACATGCCCGGAAAAGTTGGTTAATCAGCCCCAAACGCCATTTTGCTCTTACAGGGGTTATTGCGCAACACATATCAGTAGAAATCTCTTTCATTTTGCACAGTTCCACAACATTCATGGCGTTGTTTACGTTGCTAAGCAAACAATTTTTAGGAATATATGAAAGAATGGAGATTCTGATTAATAGCGTGTTGCGTTATTCATCTTTTTAGCCGAAAGACGTCCACTGCTGGACATAGGCCTCCCCTCAAGCACCGCCACTTCGACCTATTCTGTGCTTCTCGCATCCAACGTAGGTACTTATTCCTGCGGCCTTCACCGGGTCATCGGTCCATCTTGTGGGAGGCCTTCCAACGCTCAGCTGGTTATCTTCCGGGGATTCTTAGCACCCCTTGCCTCACCGTGACCTTGACCGCTACCATTGCCGTACCATAGCGTATGTGGGCCGCCGGGAACTAGGGGCCGTTTTTTGTTCGTGCTTGTCATTATTTGGGGGGGTTTGCCATAATCGCCACGCTTGGCAGGCGGGTTGGCGATCGCAGTATGGTACTCTACAATGCATAGAGAACGCTGCTGCCCATTCTCTAGTATGTCCCTTAGTCGCCTCTTACGACACCCACGGGAAGAAATGGGGTGATGCTATTCTTTACGTCCGGCACCTACACGGTACGTTGCGTTATTAGGGTGCCGGGTAATTTAAGCACTGACTTCGATCTGAAAATAACACTGTGTATTGTTTGTTCTAGAAACGTAGCTCACAATAAATCTGAAGGCTTCGCAACAAACTTATTTTCAAGTAGGTATAATAAATCAAAAACGTGCCATGTCCACAGACTAGCACAAGCACAAGTAGCAGTAGTACTTCATACTTAAGTATGCAGTATAAATTTATGTATAATAAAATACAAATAATGTATAGTAAAAAGTATAAATACAGACATTATTTACATAGTACCTATTATACATTTTATGCAAGGTACACACATAAATTAAATGACGTTACAAGAACATAATAGGAAGATAGGATTTATTCCATTCTAATACCAAAAACTAATACCACTGGTATTTGTTTCAACTCATATTTTTTTTCTATTCCGAAAGGATACCACTTTTTAAATAATTTAATTTAATGTACGAACGAATACCAACAACTTGAATTTGGTACAGTCAGCGCAGTCAAACCTAATCATCACCTAAACGATGTGCACAGACAACTATTATGAAAAATTCGTGGATCAAATACGTAACTGACCAACTCCTCAAAAACAAAATCTCCGTAGGTCACTGCTTAGAAAAATTAAGGGTTTAGCTACTAATTGTTGAAATATAAGAAATTATTTACACGTCATTTAGCTGATTATACTAATAGTTAATTTTCTGTGATATTTTATAATTCTTAGATTATAAGTGAATTATTCATATATGACGTTTTTGCAAAAAAAAATTGCTGATTCATTGCTATATAGGTGAAGAATGACTGATTTGATTAAACAAAAAGTTAATTTTCTGTGAAATTTTACAATTGTTAGGTAAGGTTAGAATTCATTGCAAAAAAAATTGCTGATTCATTGCTATGTAAGTGATGAATGACTGATTTGATTATACAAAAAGTTGATTTTCTGTGATATTTTATAATTGTTAGATTTAAAGGGAATTTTTCATATTAGATATTATTGCAAAAAAAAAATGCTGATTCATTGCTATGTAGGTGATGAATGACTGATTAGATTATACAAAAAGTTGATTTTCTGTGATATTTTACAATTGTTAGATAAAAAGTGATTTATTTTTGTTAAAAATTTACCTGACATAGTTGTTATGAGATAGGTAGACGTGAATAATTACGTACCTATCTAATAATAACTATGTCAGATAAATTTCAATATAAATTAAGAGTTAATTTTTTGAGATATTTTGTAATTTTTAGATTGTAAGTAAATTCTTCCTGTTTGATGTTTTTGCAAAAAAAAATATTATACAGGTATAGAGAGGAACTAAAATTATATTAAAGTTGATTATTTAAGTGATATTTTATCATTGAACAAGACGTTTGCTAACAAAATTTGATTTTTTTGGAGTTATCTGTTTTTTGTAAGGTCTTATATTTACATACAAAGCATTTTTACTGACTGTACCTTATATCTTTGAACTTGTTTTGGTATTAGTTTAAACAATGGTATCGGTTCGGAATAGAAAAAAAATATGAGTTGAAACAAATGCCAGTGGTATTAGTTTTTGGTATTAGAATGGAATAAATCGAAGATAGTCGTCAAGAATACCTACCGTTCGATCGTACGGTAAGTATGATCAAAAATTGAGTAGGAGGCATCGGTTTTTTCTTTTTCGTGAAAAAGTTCTTAAGCCCGTCACAGACAGACATACGGCGTTAGGCTTATTCCTAGTCATAGTTTTTCCTATGAGAACACCCGAAATAAAATCCGAAACGAAATGACGAATATTACGAAATCATAAAATATGTATAAATATAAGGTTCCAAATTATTTCATGTGGAATGGAAACAATTTTATATGGTACTTTAGTACAACGTCAGTTTAACAATAACAAAATTACAAACTATTGTTCGTAGTTATATTTGTAATTAATTAATACAAAAGCGAACCTTGGTAGAAGAAGGAGGGCAGGTATTGAACCGAAGATATTGAAATATTTGTTCAAATGTCTCTCGTGAAACGGTCGAACGTTAGAAATTCCTAAAATAAATGTACAGACGCCAGCACATCAAAATACCTGAAACTTTCAAATTTTCCCAATCAATCATGAACCTTATACTTTAGCGTTAAAGTTCAAAACCTATTAAAGAAATTTGACAGATTGTAGTAGCTTCAAGAGCTGGCGTCTGTACAACGTATTCTTTGAAACACATCTTATCGTTAATATTTCGTCAACAGCAGTGCATTGGTACCGCTGAGGTGCCTACAACCTAAAAACCGAGGTGGTTAAGAAACAGTATTACCTACCTACCTTAAGTTTGCCATTAATTTCTTCTTTTCTTGAATTTTTTTTTTTTAACTTGGTGCTTTCGTCACCTGTTTCTCTCGATATGTCGCTTATTCTTCGGTTACTTTCAGGGTCTCCTCCTTTCAAAGACTGTATGTAAGTGTAGGTAACAGGGGTTTGCAGTTAGACGGTTCGATTGATCTGGTTAAGCTACGTTTGCCATCTTATCATTCACAACATTCCTTTGTGCTTCGGAAAGCGCGCTAAGCCGTGCTTCGGAAAGCATGTTAACCTGTTGATCCTTGGTTGTCATTTGTGGGCCTTTCGCAATCGTTACGGGTCGTCAGAGCCCTGAAAAACTTAGTCTTATAATCTCTTCTCTAGCCTTACCAAGGGTTATATAACTGGGGTAAGGAGGTCAAATAAGCAGTCGCTCCTTGTAAAATACTGGTATTCAGCTGCACCGCTTAGCCTGGAAGCCGACTTCAACATAATTGGGAAAAAGCTGAGCATAAATGATGATGAAATGTAGGTAAGTTATATTTTTTGCTTGGCTTCCGTAGAAGATGGTTTAACCAACTCAGAAAGCTTTTTAGAAGAAATATTTTATTTATATTGTATCATGTATTATTATACTAGCTGTTACCCGCGACTTCGTCCGCGTGGTATTTGACAAAAAAGTTTTTCATTCGTTTAATTTTTTTCGTGAGATCTTATTTTTCTAAAATAAAAGTAGCCTAAGTTACTCCTTGTTACATCAGCTATCTGCCAGTGAAAGTCGCGTCAAAATCGGTCCAGCCATTTCAGAGATTAGGCGGAACAAACAGACAGACAAAAATTGTAAAAAATGTTGTTTGGGTATATATACCGTGTGTACATCCATATACACTTATTAAATAGTGGTTATCTTAATATTACAAACAGACACTCCAATTTTATTTATTTGTCTAGATTAGGTAGGCAAAGATAATAATTTGATTCTGTTTAGAGTTGGATGTCCAACTCCGGGTACCATTCGGCAAGTCTTGTTACCTATATCCAACTTTATTCATATACCTAATTCTACTCACCATACTAGGTACAGATTGTTTAAAGCTTAAGCAATAGAAGAGGTAGTATTGTATCATTGTTGAAGACAGAAATTATGTTACGTTGCCCGAGTTACTCTTTCGCAGGAATTAGAACAAATATAGGAGACACTTGAACACACATGAAACCACATGAGCGCAGGGCTGTACTTGAAGTATTTTAATAGAATTAATATTAATTTGTAATAATTCACTGGGTATTGTGTAAAATTCAAAAAAAAAATAAGGCGCAACAAAAGCAACTCCTAGAAACTTTTCTAATGATATGTTTGTTTCCTTGTTTATCCTAATAATAATGACAAGTTTGTTTAGACTTTTGGTACGGACTTTGATTCTGCATCAATGCAAGATCAAAGTTCATAGTTTATGTTTTTAATTAATAGGAAGGAAGAGAAGGTATTAAACGCAGCCAGCGTTTAAGACCTTCTTCCTGGAAACTACGTAAGTCATAATTAGATAAGTACCTACTTCATTAATGGCTAAATTAAGCTAACATATTTTGGCCATCTTGACTTGTTTGGTACCATTGTTTCTACTCAGTCAGAGTATCATATTATCGGATCATTTTGCAGTTCCTGTTTTTCTACAATTCATTTTCAACCTAAAAAATTTAAGCGATAGGAAGCTACTACTGATGTTGACCCGTTTTCTTCTTATGTGATGATTGGTCTTGCATTCTTGCTTATCAGGCAAAAGATCTAATATATCAAAAATTCCTTCAGTATTGACTTTAATTTCCCATTACCTATACCTACATACGTTCCGTGTGGAGCCGGTAAAGAATAGCACCATCCCATTTTTTCTCGTTTGGGTGTCGTAAGAGGCGCGACTAAGGGACTTACTAGAGAATGGGCAGCAGCGTTCTCTATGCATTTTACCACCATAATGCGATCGCCAAACCGCCTGCCAAGCGTGGCAATTATGGCAAACCCATCCAAAATTGGGGCAGGCCTATGTCCAGCAGTGTGGACATCTTGCGGCTGAAATGATGATACTTACCTACATAAATGTTGGTTAAAGGTAGGTAATGAGTAGTGATTATCTTCAATGTAACCCAGTTTAAAATTTTTTGTCGCTCAAAAGTTGTCTTGACTTTAAGCAAGCTTTATAAGTATGAGCGTAATCATAAAATCGCTCAAAAATAATTAAATCCAGCCCTGCACGTCGAAGGCAGCATGGTATAGCTCGCAAGACCTACATTGTCGAACCACAACCGATATCCGACTCAGTCCTCACTCGATCACCTTCTCAAACGGATCTCTTACTGTTATCAATATAATTAAACAAAACTGAATAGAAAATGGAAACTAAAATAAGAGGTAAGATTTTCTGTATTTTATTTGTACAGCGCCGCCATTTACTGCCATGAGGTATTCAGTGGATTTGTGCATAGTTATTAGGACACGTGGTTTTCGAAACTGCTGCTGACACACTTTATCATATGTGATATAACCGTATGAGTTCTTTTAAGTAGTATTTCCATAAACTTAGCAAGACGTTATTGGATATAAATGCGGCTAAAGCACGGTTCCCCAATTCGAACTGGTATGCTGGTAAGTCACTAGCCATTAGTAATGGTAACATATGCAGGTATCATAGTATAGTATCTCATAAATAGGGTTGTAGAAGTATGCAAATAGTTCTACACCGAAAATCGCGATTTCCTTGTGCTTTCTGCTGGTACAGCTAATTGCGGCCTCTAAATACGCTAAGAGTAGACTCTACTCAGAGGACAGAGAGAAAGCTTATAAGGTAATTTATTCGCTAATTGAGTTAGTCCCTACTCGTGAATGAAGCGATAGCTAAGTTGTTTTCTGGATTAAACTAAACGAGACACGTGCTAATTTTGGTAAAAACATATGCTTTTAAATCCCTATTGAATGTTTTCAAGTCTCTCTTAATGAGAGCTTTCACTAGTTTTGTCTTATCCTTATCTGTGAGTAGTAAGCTATCTGCTAGGTTTTGATAGCTACCTTGGATAACGTAAAAGTGGCTTGTTCAACTTATATAAGAAGAAAAAAGCTTTATATTTCTTCAATACACAAACAATTTTCTGTAATTAGAGTGTCAGTAACCTATAAAAGATCGTATACAAGAGTGCCTGACAATGGTCTTATTTCCTTCATCTTTTGTATCGAGATGAAAAGGTTAATTTAAAAAGTCGGCAAAATGGCAATTGATACTGCATTTGTCTGCCCAGGCGTGGTGAAGCATTAAGCTCGCGATTATGAATCAACACTAGATGTTCCACTCTATTCAAAAATAAATTTGCTTAAATGCATTTTCCAAAAAGTTTCTGATTCTATAGCTCGAGTAGAGGTTTGTGGTTAAGCAATAACAGCCGAACGAGTTGATCGATTAGATTAAGTCTTGCTTGCCGCGTTTGGTCCACGTTAAGTCGTTGGTCTCAGCCGTCATTCTTGAATCTTTGACAATTGTAACGGGTCATCAGAAGCCCGAGAGTCTGACAACCAGTCTTACAACCAGTCTTACCAAGGTGTATAATTTTACCCAGTAACTTCAACTGCAGTCATTTCATGTAAACAGCAGCTGTTTGTATTCAGCTGCATCCGGTTAGACTGGAAGCCGGCCCAAACAAAGTTGGCAAAAGTTGGCACTATTCATCATCACCATGTGCCTGCGCATAGAAACAATAGCAATAGTGAAAGCCTAATGATAGTGATAGAGTAGAGCTTGAGTATGTACTTACCGGCCTTTTATCAGTGCTAAATTTAAAAAAAAAAATGTATTTAAAGTTTGCTTTAGCTACCTACTCAGTTAGATCGAAGCTCTACAAATGAATATTATGTTTACAAATAAATTAATTGAATCGCATTTCTTAACCGTTTCGTCATAATTAAATACCTTCTACAGTAAACTTATTTGAAATCGACCGAATGAGTCTAAGTTAAAGGCTGATTGGTACCCACCTACTATTTGTTCAGGTGTTTCTTGCCTGTATTGTTTTGTAACCTCGTCTACTCACTGTGTACGTAGTCGGGGATAGTTACCAATATTACCTACATTACTTTTTAAATGTCATACGTGCTAAATACTAAATCATTTATGAAATTTTTGAATTGGTTATAGATTTCAGAAGATCTGAGGTGATGGCTACTACAAATATACAATCAAGGAATGATAATGATAAACTATATATAGCGGGCACACGCACCTTTTAGAATCATTTTTATTCGAAACATTCGGAATAATAATAATTCAGGTGCAAGTAAAAATAAACTTTAAGGTGGTTAACATACATATTTATTCTAAAACTACATGGAAGAAAAAAAACATGCTCTGCTACGGAATAATACCTATTCGCTTCTGTGGGCGCGTGTGTGGCGAACCCAATTAAATTGTTTAGCTTCGATCAAAACATAATGTTCGTAAACAATGTAAACAGCAATGTAACTTGAACGTTCGTAAACAAGGGCCAACCTTAGGCAGAACATATGTTTTTCATAATATTACAAATGATTATTTAGGTAGTAATGACTTTGTTTATTTTGAGACTTGAAGTTCTCAGAGAACTCATTCCTTAATGGGGTCATTTGTGAATTATCATGTTTTACAAAAAACAAAACAAGTACAAACATGATTAGTGATAGGTTTTCAAAACTTTCTAAATACGCTCAAGTCATTAGCCTCCTAATTTATCAACGCGGAGTATAGTTACAACAGGATTAACTTTGACTGACCCTTCAGACCTAAGGTTTATATTCGGCAAACCTTTATTCTGCATTTATTAATTTTAGACTGAAAACAGAGAAATGGCGTGTATTCATTTTATTATATTGAAATTTTCAGGTACTCGATGGATTTGTATTCAAGCTTTTGGTCGCGTCCAAGGATATGATTAAATATGTGAAGATATTACCATATAAAATAATATTTCAGCTTTGCATATCATCTGCCAGCATTTTCCCAACTATGACAGGGTTGGCTTCCATTCCAAGCGTATGCAACTGAAGCTCGTACAAAACCAGTATTTAAAAGCTCTACTATGCTGTGCAGAAGCTCAAGTCTCTCGAGTTGAATCCTCATCAGTGTCAGTCCAGCTTCTGTTTGGTTAGGTTCGAGGAAAAAAATCTAGTTACTAACTAATAGCGAGATTGTTGCTTTAATTATATTTCCAGCGTGTTTGTAGATATAGGTAAATTTCCTTCCATCTCAGCCTACAGTCGAACAAGCTTTTTGGTACATACAGACAAAAATATTCATCTTTCTATGTTCATTTTATTGTGTGCAAAAACGCCTACTAGCTAACTAATAGAGTAATTTAAAAGAATTGGCTACTCAGCACTCACAAATTTGTTTATAAAAGTAGTTGCAAGTTAGCTGCCTGTATACCAAATATTTTGACTGACTGTACCTAAGATAGGAGAAGAGACGACGCCAAACACGAGACCCAAGACATTCTAGTATTATTAGAGGATAACCACGAAAGGATCTGTGAATATTTCTACAAAGAAGATGTCTCATCAGTGAATACTGAAACAGAAGATGATGACGTCACTAATTTGTTAAGCGAAGTTGGTTTGTGACCGTCACTAACGGGCAGTGATGTCAGTATTTGCTCGTTTTGATGATCGCAAAATGAACTCGCTTGACTATATTCTACGCTCGACGAGAAAACAGAAATTGCTGGAACTTTCAACGGTGGAGCTGTAAACCAGAAGATTATATATTTATTATGTGTACCTACTATATGTGTTTTTAATTTGTTAATTGTAATATTTATTCATTACTAGCTATCGTCCGCGATTTCCTCTGTGATACAGCGGAGCGAGCACGGCCTACTGTGACTTCGGTTATGTACCACAATGTTTCATAGTTTGGGCGATAAACCAGTATTTCTTAAGACAAATTATAGGACATGCAGGAAATTATAGGGTTGCCCCGCAGGATGAATACATGGCTACATCATGGCATATTGCGTTTTGTCCAAATCCGTCCAGCTGTATTAGCGTGAAACAAGAATCAGAATTATTTATGTGCGAAATATAGGTCTTATATTAAGCAATTTTATGTTTTTCCATTGATGGCAATGACAAATATCGGTTATGATTATATAAAATAAAGCCAAACTAAATTCACCATATAAAACAAAAAAAAAACCTAACAAATGAAAATACATGCATGCAATATATTGGATTATTAAGAGGTAGTTGCAGTATAAAAAAATAAAGCAACAATAAAAATAAGCATACTTAGTAATTTTGTATTTACAATGTAAGTTGGGATTTAGTAACAGCAATCTAATATTATGGTGATTAAAATTATTTATATTTAAAAAAAAAAACATTTGTTGATGGGAATGATATAGCCTACAGTGGCGTATGCCTACATGACACTGAAAGTGCATCCACGGGTACCATTCCTAAATATGAAAATGTAGCCTTTATTCACTTAAAATCTAAAATTACTCCTAGCATTTTAACACTTTTATATTCTGAATTTTGAAACAATGAAGTAACAGTTTGTTGCTTCAGATATCGTTAATTAGTATTCGTAAAGCATCATTTAATGTAATTTCAATGTTTGTGAAATACGTTCGTTACTAATCGTGTTTGTGTATGGTTCATTTGGTAATCGTTTTTTTTTTGTCATTCATTTTTCATTCCTTCTTTTTAGGGTTCCGTTGCCAAATGGCAAAAAACGGAACCCTTATAGATTCGCCATGTCTGTCTGTCTGTCTGTCTGTCTGTCTGTCTGTCTGTCTGTCTGTCTGTCCGAGTATGTCACAGCCACTTTTCTCCGAAACTATAAGAGCTGTGCTATTGAAACTTGGTAAGTGGATGTATTCAGTGAACCGCATTAAGATTTTCACACAAAAATAGAAAAAAAGCAATAATATTTGGGGTTCCCCATACATAGAATTGAAACTCAAAAATTTTTTTTTCATCAAACCCATACGTGTGGGGTATCTATGGATAGGTCTTCAAAAATGATATTGAGGTTTCTAATATCATTTTTTTTTAAAACAATAATATTTGGGGTTCCCCATACATAGAACTGAAACACAAAAAAAAAAATTAATCAAACCCTTACGTGTGGGGTATCTATGGATAGGTCTTTAAAAATGAAATTGAGGTTTCTAATATCATTTTTTTCTAAACTGAATAGTTTGCGCGAGAGACACTTCCAAAGTGGTAAAATGTGTGTCCCCCCCCCCGTAACTTCTAAAATAAGGGAATGATAAAACTAAAAAAAATATATGATGTACATTACCATGAAAACTACCAACGAAAATTGGTTTGAACGAGATCTAGTAAGTAGTTTTTTTTTAATACGTCATAAATCGTAAACCACAATTTACCTTTCATTCAGTCAACTCAAATATAAAAATTAAAAAAAAAAACATTTAATTTCATAAACGATGATAACGAATGATGATGATGATGACCTGCAGGTTTGTACGGAACCCTCGGTGCGCGAGTCCGACTCGCACTTGGCCGGTTTTTTTTAGTTTTTGATAAAATCGTTATCTTTATATTTGCCATAGTTATAGTGTCTTATGCCTTGTTGCAGAATAATATTAATTTTCAGGGAAGTCTTTAACTTTAAATATATTGAAACTGCGTTTTATACAGGCCATCTTTATCTAGCATATTCATACCTAAAATCTTGCCACATATTGCCATCAAACTAGATACATAAATAAGATATTATAAACAACAGCTGAAAACTGAAATTAAGTTAAATTAATATTGTGTCAAATGTATTTATTTTGTGACCTCTTTTAACAATTTGATAATGGCTCATAATCATAAGTTTAATAATAAAAGCAACATCATCTATGACATGTCTATTATTTTGTAAAAATACGAACTTTTACCTCCTTACTTATAAACCTGGACTAGATGGGCAGGGCATATTGCTGGCAGAACAGATGGCCGATGGGGCCGAAAGGTTCTGGAGTGGCGACCGCGTACCGGAAGACGTAGAGTTGAAAGGTCTCCAACAAGGTGGACCTATGACCTTGTGAAGCCTGCAGGAATCCGCTGGATGCGGGAAGCCCAAAACCGTTCGAAGTGGCGGAGCTTGCGGGAGGCCTATGTCCAACAGTGGACGTCTTTTGGCTGAAATGATGATGATGATGATGAAACTTCGAAAACAATTGAAATCCGTTATATGTGAGGATGATATTCCGCTACACTAGTATGGTAAAACTGAAGTCAATGGGTGTCGTAACTTTACGTTCATTAATTTTGTGCCTCGCCTGTAAGGAGCACAAGGTTTTGGGTTCCATACACAAGCCAAAGATTTTTCATATATCTCATTTATATAAACCTCAAGAAGCTTTTAGTTCCCAATAACGATTACAACATGCCAAACACCAAAAAGAGCAGTAAAAGGCATCTTTCAGGTGGTTACTACATACTTAAATTCACGCTTTCTTCCCATGGGGGTAGGCATAAACTGCAGAACACCACCTACTACGATCCTTACATACCTACTCTTTCGTGTACGCTTATACATCAGGTCATATACACGCACATCGGTTGCGAATAATACATGATGAGAAGATGAGTGAAGGGCGACTAAAAAAAGGGTTTTGGTAGGCAAATGTGACTAGTAACGCCGCACTATAGAAAATCGTAGAACAACTACTGATTAAAAATGGTTTCTGTCAATGTCGCTACTGGCATGTTTTTTTTATTTTACTCAATAGTTTAAGGACCAAACTAGACTATAATATCCAAAAATAATACATATTACATATATGAAATGATTTTTTTACAATACCATAAAGTTTATAGTTTTGTCGTCGTTTTGTCGGAATTGTTGCTATGTTAAGCCCGTTCACTTCATCACTTTAAAATTGATTTTATTGTTATACGTTACAGGAAAAGGTATAATGTATTATATATATTTGGAAGCATCGTATTTTAAAGAATATGAAACAACTAATATGTATTTAATATTATGTTAACGTTTATCTTAAAATAATTTCAAAATTAAATATGGTGAAAAATAGTAGATTATTAACCAAGGGGATAAAGCAGTGTCTTCTGTCGCGGGTGACGATTTAAATCGCGAGCGTAACGAAGGACTCGATGTTTACTCCCGAGCGTAACGTAGCAGGGTGAATCACGAGCGAAGCGAGGGATTTAAGACGAGTCCTGAGTGTAGCGAGTGATTTATGTTCACCCAAGACTAAGACAGCTTTATCACCGAGGAAAATACTCTACTTTTCGTACCATTTGCGAAAAAATTAACACAATAATAATATGAGATAAGCATTTTTTTAAAATAATGACAATTAAAAATAAATTAAAATAAACTTAACGTTTATGTATTTGAAGAAAACAAAAACGCGGCAAATTCCTAGACTAATATTTTTTTGTCGGAAAAGCAAAGGCATCAAGCTCATACAGCCTCGTCGGTTTTCGTAATTTTATTTAATAATCATAACTGCATAATAAATGCGTATTGCTTTTTCAAAAAGATGTATAAAGCTTTATATACAAAGTCAATGGTGTAAACACAGATGTAAAATAAATTTCGGTAAGTATTCCAAATTTAAATCACATTCTCCCCCTTAGTTGAAGGAATGGCCTAGATAATAATCCACGCCTACACTATCGGTAACTCTATCAAACCAAATCAAAATATTTTATGCACATAAACCTACATGGGCACTCATGAAACGTCAGAAGCTATGTGCACATTTCCAATTGGTCGTTTTCTATGGAAAATAGCCGGCAAGAAACTTCACGGTTACTCTTTTAAATATAATTGGCGTTTACAATGGTTTCAAATCACAGTGTTAATTTAATAGGTATGGGAGGACAGTGTATGCCTGTTAACCAGTAACAGGAACTTAATAAAATAGAAAATGGTCTACAACTCTACAGTCGGTTACGTATTATATATACCTAAGTTTAATCTAACTATTTTCAAGATAACTACGGTTGATTCACATATGTTCATAACGCATACTGGTCGACTCAACTACTGTTTAACTTACTTAATGTTGATTTAACTAAAATTAATCGCACTAACGAACGAGTAATCTAATGATTTTTAAGCTATTTGATATTTCAACTATGTATGAAATACCTAATGGACGACTCGCCTACAGTTTATTAATACTGCGCGCTGGATTTATTTCTAAAGTGGTGTGTGATTACAATGTCAGTCTCTTTACATGAGCAACTTGGAAGTAGCTCTCGCCGGCCGCTGCCGCGGCACCGCTCTCTACGCTCGCTCGGCTCGTGCGCAATGGGTCATAGTTTTAACCTAACCAAACCTATTTCACCCAGTTCAAAATGACAAATCATCAGTTCAATCTGCCGCAGAAATGTTTTTAACATCGTCTAATTATCCACTCACAAGCAAATTGTATGATAAGTCATTTTGAACTGAGTGAAATAAGTTAGGTTAGGTTAAAACTGTGACTAACCGCGAGCGCTAAATCCAAGTTGCTCGTAGAAATCTTTTACCATTGTCTAATTATCCGTGTTTTTGCCATATCCCTAGGGTTTTCGCGAAAACTTGAACTAGCAAATCATCCAATCGACATATACAAAATCACCAGTAAATCAAACACAAAACCACAGATAAATCAACAGTAGATGAATCGACCATTAGTTTAATAAACCTTAGTTTATTTAATTGTAGTTGAATAAACCGTATCGGATTTCGTTCATTAGTTACAAAAATTGGTGAAACGATCATTGGATATTTTAAACGGTAGGTCTTTTGACCGTAGTTAGTTATCTTGAAAATAGTTTAAGTAAACTTAGGTATTATTATACGTAACCCTACAGTCTATAAGACAAAGTTCTCACATTCACAAAATAATCTATTTATACATATAATAAAGTCTAAAACATCGTATTTTTTTATTTCATGTTGTGCGTTTTGTTTGTGCAGAATAAACTATTTTTCTTTCTTTTTTCTTTTTCTTTCTAAAATTAAATATAAAAAACAATTTAAAGCAATTGACATGATTGACAAACGCTAATAAAATAATTGGGGAGCTGTAAATAAACATACATTCAATTCAAAGTAGTTCCTACAAATACCGTTTCCGAGAAATCAAGCCTTAGAACCGGGTCGCTGCGGCAGACATGTTCTTGAGTGGAGAATGCGAATCTATGGAAATAAAGGTAAATGACGATATCCGCAGGGTCGCAGCTGGATGAGAGTTGCCGCGGATCGAGTCAAATTATGTGCGTAACAGGCATATGTCCAGCAGTGGACTGCAATAGGGTATTGATGAATATGAAAAAATATATCTATGGTAAATAAGCAAACAACATACGCTCAGTTACTACTCAAAAAATCAAAATCAAAAGTCATTTATTCAAATTAGGCTGAGGACCAGCACTTTTTGAGCGTCAAAATTATAAAAGACAGTCCCCCAAAACGCCCACCCATCGCGCACTTCCTAGTGCTTTAGCTGGGAAGAAGAAGTGGCCAACAAACTCCCCAGCAGCACAGCTGTCTGTCCAGTTAGAAGAACTTGATTCTATACAATGGTATATAGTACAACATAAAGAGATACAAAACATTAAATTAAATTAAATGATTTGCTATATGCCAGCTAGCCAACCCACTATTACTATACTCTATCTTAAGTCTATAATGCCTAATACTATAAGGAGATAAAACATCTTAGAGGTTAACCTAAATGCACTGGATGGGTGTTGATATGATTTGATACACTGGCGATTATTATCATCATTATTTCAACCGAAAGATATCCACTGCTGGACATAGGCCTCCCCCAAGCTCCGCCACTTCGACCGGTTTTGTGCTTCCCGCATCCAGCTGATTCCTGCGGCCTTCACAAGGTCATTGGTCCACCTTATGGGAGACCTTTCAACTCTACGTCTTCAGGTACGTGGACGCCACTCCAGAACCTTTCGGCACCATCGGTCATCTGTTCTGCGAGCAATGTACCCTGCCCATTGCCACTTCAGTTTAGCAATTCTTCGGGCTATGTCGGTTACTGGCGACTATGGTGAACTTTATATTACACGCTTTATATTAGCTTCACTTGTATGTTTGTATATTTGTATGTTTGTATATTTGTATGTTTGTTTGTAACCGACTCCTTATAGTGCGATTTTGACCCACTTTAAACGACCAGATTTCATTCAAACTTTGCACACCTGTCAAGGACTGATGACAATGCAATAATTTCATAAATTTGTGCCATTATCCTTGCCAGGGTTACCAGGACAGCAAAAAAACTGTCACAAACTACGCTGACATACGTCTCAAAATTCGAAATACCCTAAAAAATAGAAAATAAATAATAGTTTAAAAAAACTAAAAAACACGCTTCCATGGAAAACCAAACTAAAAAGTACAAAATAATGGAAAAAAAGCGTGGGGTGCCTGATATCAATAAAAAAATACCTTAAAAGCACCCCACGCTTTTTTTCCATTATTTTGTACTTTTTAGTTTGGTTTTCCATGGAAGCGTGTTTTTTAGTTTTTTTAAACTATTATTTATTTTACTTTATAAGCATTGTTCTCCTGTAAATGAATACCTGCACTTATAGAAGAGAATAGACATTTATTTTTCAAATATGGGAATTATTGATAATATTTCCCACGTTCGTCATGCAAAGTTCACTTAAGTTTAACCAAAAGCCATATTCATCAATACAGAGTTTTTCTGACATAATAAGCCAAGCACAAACCAATTTACAGTCTCACCTAGTTTCATAGCATATGATATATTTTAAGACATAAAAATTAAATTTAAAAAAATCCGCTGACATAAACGAAAACCTCTAATAAGTAAAAACATATAAGGATTACTTTTGTTTTTTAATTTTATTTAAGCACTGTTGCATCGGGGTCAGCTACTGAAAATGTCCTTTCTATAAGAGCATACATTAATTTTATTGCTGGGCCTCATCTGTTTAGCGTTTTCATTAATGTCCCCCTTTTTTTTTTTTGGATGGGAAATCATCAAATGACTTCTCCCGCTCTGGGCGGAGCGGGAGGGCGTGTCAGACTTTTACTGACTAAAACCCACCCGTGTTCCTTCAGTTGCCCATGTGCCAGAGTCACGGTATCTCTTTCGAACAATCTCGCGACCCTGGCAGGCATCGGTCCTAGCAGACCCCTACATTGCTGCTGACATCTCGTGTAACACTACGCGCCGTCGACCCGAGCCTGTTCCTTACCAGGCAGCGAGTTACCCATTGCTCGCCACCCGCAAGGTCGCGCCTACGGTGGCCGGGAGTCCGCTATCGACTCCCGACGCCCGGGGCGTCTCCTCCTGCGGCGGCTAGGGACATGAGGGCGCAGAGACTGCCACTCCCTCACGCGCCCCGCCTCCTCCTTCACGAGCATTACTGCTTCGCAAAAGGAGGTGACGGCTTCCCATGCCCTCTCGCTCCGTACCATGGCTCGCACCAGGGCCGGACGCGAGAGGTCGCCGCCGCCGATCGCCTCCACGAGGACACGGCGGTGCTCCGCCCAGGCAGGGCACACCTCCACCGTATGCTCCACCGTGTCCTCCAGACGATCCTCACAATGGAACCACCCGGGCGTTTCCTCCCGCTTTATCCTGAACAGGAACCCACCGAAGCACCCATGCCCGGTGAGAACCTGCGTCAGGCAGAAGGTGAGGACGCCGTGGCGCCTCTCAATCCACTCTTCAAAGAGGGGACTTACCGCCGCAATTGTGGCGTGCCCAATTGATGTCCCCTGACGCGACAACCAAAGCATTGTCAAAATATTACATACAACTTCGTATTAAGCTTAAAATATCAATACATATATTATTTTTTACTTTTTAAAGGTTATTTGTGTCGGGAGATTTAAAAAAAAAAAAAAATGTTTGTTTCACTTCCATTCCGTCTTTTTTTCATGCAGACGAAGTTGCAGACAGAAATAAGCGAATTTACGGGTACTAGATATATTAACCATTTGATTGCTATAGCAGATTCCTTTCGCCTATTCTCCCAGAGGGGTAAGACAGAGATACATTTACCTATTGTATAACACAACCACGTTTCACCAGTTTGCTGGTTGCGTGTGGTGTCGGAAGTAAAGAATATCACCATCCCATTTCTTCCCGTGGGTGTGGTAAAAGGCGATTAAGGGAATAACTACAAAATGGTAGTAGCGTTCTCTGAGCATTATAACCACTACACTGCGATCGCCATCCAGCCAGCCAAGCGTGGCGATTATGGCACACACTCCCTTTCGGGGGAGCCCTATGTCCAGCAGTGGATGTCTTTCGGCTGAAATGATGATGATGATGAAGAAGCCAAGCCTACTGCCATGAACTGACCTGTAATAGTCGGCGAGTCTATTGCCATCAACCGGGCACAAATCCAGACACCGGGCTGCTACTGAGAAATTCCAGATGAAAAAACCCAATAACACTTTGCCCGATCTGGGAATCGAACTTAGGACCTCATGCTCAGCAGTTGCTCTTGCGACCACTGCACCAACGAGCCAGTCAATAATAATATTACCTTCAAAGATACAAGGTTTAAGGATATGCATAGCTTTGCTTAAACTTACGTGCCTGAACTGTTTCAGGTAAAAAGAGCTAAATTAGTCTTTTACAATGAATAAATAGTCAAAAGTCGACAATAGACCAATAATATAATGTTGGCAGCTTAACTCTTAGTTTATAAATGAAATATTTAATGTAGGTAAAAATTTACTTTAACACAGTTATTTCTTACGAAACAACTTTGCAGAACATCATTGAGAGTTTTCTTACAAACTGTGTAGTTTAGAGAACAAACCTTTGCTTTGTCTATTCGTATGACTTATATTCTATTCTATTTTTATGAATCGAAAAAGTCACATTGGTATTGTAATACTTATTAAAAACAGCTCTCCTTCTATTTTACAACATATTATATCTTAATACAATATACAAACTAACACTAAAATAAATATATTATGTAAATAAAGGAACATAATTTTAAATTGTTTTTATTATTTAAATAAATGAAATGTTTTCTTTGTGTAAAAAAATAAAGCTACAAAATTATATTAAAAGAATAATCATCTACAATCCAAATGATTTCGTATCAAAGATCAAATTCGATTGAGTTCTATCTTTTGTTACCAATACCACGAATGTCTGCAAAAACAGCAATTAGAAAGGCCTTAATTAGGGTAAACAAGCTTTGTTCCTAAGGATAAGCTGAAGTTATTTCGATAAAGATTTTCTACCTTACCGCTAATGATAATCAAAACAAATCAATTAGGAAATTAGAGATCGTGTTTATTACTCTCGGACCAAAACATACACTCATTACTGGAATCCCTAAGTATGTTTGTTATAATATAAAAAGATACGTTTACTCGAAATATTTATCAGTTTACTGTACACTCTTACCGAGTTAACTTAAAAAGTTGTGGTGAACATACAACTAAGAACTTGTTAATTTTGTTTAAGTAAGACGGAATAGTTTAAGTGGTAATCGTTATCGAAGCGTTTTATATTTCTACAAGGACTTTCGACAGAATTGACAGAATCTACCAAGAAGCTTATTTCAATTCAACGGAAAAGTCAAAAATGTACCGTACATTTTTGACTTTTCCATCATCGTTATCACTAATAGAACGTCAATTTGTTTCCGCCCTCTTGTTCCGTGTAACTTTAAATTCGAATATAGTTAAAGCCTTCAGTTATAATTATTTTAATAACATTTTTTCAGCACATTTCTATTATTTTGATGTGATATTAAGTAGATGTCGTCTAACTATTTTTTATTGATAGTTACACAATGTTTACTTACATTCGGATCAAATGCAATCGCCGTTTGTCGAAATAACTTGTCGTCTTCAAAAGGTTTGAAATTGAAATTAAGTAGGTTCTGTTTGGCTTTGTTCGTATTTTAAAGCCCTACATAGCCTACTTGTATTTGATTTTCGAAACAACAACAGTGCTTCAAAGTATCTTTAATAATTATGTCTTTCTCGTGGCTCTTAGCTATGCTTCAATAAGTTTTTTTGTGCTTTTAAGTAGGTTTTTTCCGGCTTATATTCATTTAACCCGAAATCTTCCTGCTTATAATTACGACAAAAACCTCTTCGAAATTCCTGATCTGTATATCTTTGCAATTTTTCATTTAAATTATTGACCATCTGATGTTTTCTCTTCGACTTATACCTTATAACGTTTTTGTATACTTTAGCAGCAAGAGGTATCTTGTAATGGGTATAAGTAGATTTTGTCCGGATTTTTTACTAAATAAACCCGAACGCTTTCTACTTTATATCAATTACAAGCAATCATGGTTTAAACCGTGCTACATCATGGTGGATTTTCTGCAAAAAGGAGCGATTGCAGCTTGAAAATATTGCCGTGAGTATAAGTAGATTATGTCCAGCTTTTTTGTCATTAAAGCTCGCCAAAATCTGCTTACATTTACGACACTATGTTACATCTAGGGCTACGAGGAAATCGAGCTGTAAAACTACATGAAGACCTTCGGTGCAAGTATTTTTTTTTCTGTTAATTGTTTCATTCTACTTCTTCCAATATTTGTGTTTTTTCATACTATGTATACATTCTATCTAGTAAAGATATAATTTCTACATAAACATTGAAACTCACTCCATCGCCCTTACTACCTAATCAAGTCGGTCTAAAGTTATATCAAACTTAAACTTCTAAAAATGAATTGTTAAACCAACGAGCGACGGCGAGGCTATAATTGCAGTTTACTCCCGGGTTATTAAAACTTTTTAACAAAAATTTAAACGCCGAAGAAATTAATAATTAATTTGATTTGGTTATTTCTATAAATTTAAGGTAATTTAGTTATCTTTTTTCATCGATTGTTTGGCGCCGACTCAAAATTTCTTAGGCTTGTTATTTTAAGTTTTACAGTTTATTCGGCAGTTTAATTTTTTGTTAATAACTTTTTATTTTATAATTTTTTGTGGCTATAATCTACTAATTACTACATGCTTGCAAAATCGGACTATTCTGTAAGAAGTCATGCGTGGTCATACTTGTCATACATTACAATCAATAAGTGAACAATCAATCATCCCCTGCTTTCCTAAGATTAGGGTTGGTTTTTTTTTTCAAATTTATATGATACCAAATTCGGGGTATATCCTTTCTAATAAAAATAATTATTAAAACCAGACTATTCTGTAAGAAGTTATGCGTGGTCATAGATTAAAAAAATATATATACGCGTCGACTTGAGAACATCCTCCGTTTTTTTTCGTCGGTTTAAAATGGAGATAGTGTTAAAGCAGAAACAATTGAAAAATTCTACAGATCAATATTGATCGTGATCATAAGTAGATATTGTCTGGCTTTCTCCACTCAAAGCCCAACATACTCTACTTGTTCTTACGTTCAATACCATCAGCCGTCAACTGAAGATTTTTCTTTATTTTGTATGAAAAACAAGTAAGTTATCATTTTAAGTACGTTTCGATCGGCTGTTTCTGGAATATAGCCCTTCATTACTTACTTTAATTGATGGCCGAGTATTTTTGAAGAATATTATTGTTTTCGTGTTTTTCAGATTATTTACAGACTTCTTATGTTTTCTTTTTGAGATTTTTAAAATTATTTGTTTAAGTTCTAATCATTCAAAATGTTCACATTTCTCTATTTCCATGTTCCTCTACATTTTGATGTGGTCCTTGCGACTAGTTCCGTCTGCACCCCAATTACGTAACACACATTCAAGAACAAACTGAAGGATTTGAAAGAAGAAGGAAATTCCGAATTGATTGCTCCACATTATGTTTGAAACATTTGCTTGCTCGATAACGTAAATAACGTAATAAATGTTGTTGAATCGTCAAATTGCATTGCATTGTCATTGTTAATGTGTTTTGCAATTACCTACCCCGCTGCTCAATGTCATGAAAGACCTGAAATGTTGCTCATAGGATCAAGTTTTTCTCAATAAAACTAGTTCTTTGGGTTTGACGTTAATATTCTTTAGAATGTAAATGCCTCCTGTAAAGTTTCTTTTTAGCAGTTCCATTCCTTGGTACCTAACCAATAAAGTTTTAAAACTTAGCTCCGTCTATCTCGGATCAAAGGCCTTGGGCCCAATAAAGCCTCGCAGTGGAAAAATACAAGTACCCAGATTGCAATATAGCTTCGTCGAGAATGTTCCACGTTACATTGTGCGACTGCATCAAATCACAAAGACCACGACGGTCCCCAATAAGGATGTTATCACTTAGTGTGCACCACCCTAATGGACTTAAATCGACGCTCCGTGTGAATCGGTCGGTGGAAGTTGTGCTATACATATATTTTTTTCTATAGTGTAGGATTTGGAAGTTTTATTTATTTTATCAAGGAAAAAGTTACTCTGCAATATTTAAAAAAAATCTCTAAAATGCAACACCAATCTCTAAAATGTAACACCATCAAAATTATGAACGAGTTATTTTTATTTTCTTATTTAATATTCTAAGTTAGTCCCATACGAAAATTTGTTCATATTCATGAGTAGGTATATTGATTTTCTACCTACGCTAAGGCTGAATGTCACTTACACGTCATAATACATTAAGATTTATCTTAGCTTTAAGACAAACGTGACGATTTGCAACCAGTTAGTTTTTGTCTAGGCTCGAGATTGTCCTGTGGAGAGGGACTAGCATGTTCCAACCATTCATATCTTGGATATAATCCTTTCATTTGTAATAACTATGCACGTTTACAAAGTGTACTTTCAATATAAGTTTTAAAGTTTCTTAAATTTAATTTTAATTCAATTCAACTCAATTTATTTCAGAAATAATTTACATTGTGTGTGAAAACATAATAAATAAAAAAAACAAACTCATTAAAATTATAAACTAACACATACAATAAAATCATGAATACTATAAATTTAAAAAAAAATACAATACAATTAAAAAATTCAATGTCATTACAGCTGCTCCTGTTAAAAATCCGCACTGCTTGATATTGAGGACTATGTTGAACAATGTTAAGTTGGGGTTTTATTTTGTTTTTAAAATCTTTCCAGCGCGTACACTCCCTCAACTGTCTCTCCTCATCTGTTTCATAATTATGCAGATATTTTTTGAAATTCACCAACAATACTAAAATATAGAGGCTGGGCACAGTAAGAATTTTTAAATTTATAAAATGTGGCCTACAGCTCTCCATTTGTGATATCCGGAC
Organism: Aporophyla nigra; assembly: GCA_947507805.1. Lineage (NCBI taxonomy): Eukaryota > Metazoa > Arthropoda > Insecta > Lepidoptera > Noctuidae > Aporophyla > Aporophyla nigra. The sequence continues at coordinate 9,627,343 of OX382313.1, read as the reverse complement.
CATGGTTCGTATGGCTCTCTTTTGGAGTACAAAGGCTCTCTGGCAGTTATATTTAAAACTATTTCCCCAAAACTGGACACTATATCTCAACCTTGATTCTATTAGAGCATAGTATACCATTTTAAGATGTTTTATATCAATTTCATCCCTAAGACTGCGTAAGGCATAACACGCTGAGGAAATATACGAATCAATTGCTTGCAATTCCCTTTTCCAATTTAAATATTTATCAATGTATACCCCTAGAAACTTTACCTCACTAACTGTGTCAATTTTAACTTCATTAAGTACGATAGTCATTTTGTCTTTATTACGAGCTGTAATATAAATAACAAGGTTAAAATTTAATACAGTACTCCATTAAAGGTGATAACCGAAACATCAGAGTATAAACCCACTTAATAATATGTTAAATATCCAGCCAATTATGTATTAATACCACAATGCGTTTTCAATTGAGAAAGGTCAGGGGTCCGAATGTCAATCAGAACTGATCCTGCGCTAACTTAAGTGTAATACTTTCACTAATAAGGACACAATTCAAGACAGTTTTAGTGTTTAGGGGGCTATGCCACTGGTCAAATATTTGACTGCACAAGTTAATTTATTTACGGATGTAAGCACACCTTTTATGCCTGGATGCTTTTAGTTCTGATTACTCGTTTATTTTTGTATAAGCATTACATAATCAGCCTGTAATATTGCCAATCCTGGGACTCAGGCCTCCTCTTTGTAAAAGAGAGCGGGCCGTAATCCACCACGCGTGCCCAGTGCGGGAGATGTCACAATCATGTGTTCGATTTTATTGATTGAAGGATATATGGGTTTCGCCACAATGTTGTCCTTCGCCGTTTTGACAGCAGTGGTAGTTAAATAATTTATTAATATTCATATCTTTATTTGCATTCCATAATGTTAAAAGTTCTTTCAAGTGGCTTAAAGCTAATGTACAATTTATTATGGACCCTGTAGGGCACAGCAAAAAGTATTACAACTAATAATACAAAAAATAAAATTAAAATCAAACAAAAGCATAAATTAATAACAATTAACAATTTTAAAATAATTATGTCATTACAGATTAATTAGGTACATCATTTATTAAATTGAGATCAATTGATCTAATATAATAATATAATATATAATTATATATCAATGTCAAAACTGGATTTTACCCCTTTTTTCAGTATAAAAGACGTAAATATGGCTACCGATAAATTACTGAACTTAATGACTGTATCGATTTCTGAGAACACCATAGTTAAAAAAGTTTCATCAAAACAGAGAATCGTCAAACCGTGGATCACATCTGGTTTATTACGGTGCATTAGACACAGAGATGCTCTACACAAGAAAGTTAAAAAATTCCCAGGAAATGAGGTTCTAAAAATTACTTACCTTCGATACAGAAATTTTTGTGTTAAAATACTAAGGAAAGCAAAGAGAATTTATGATACGGAGGAACTTGAAAAAGCTAGTAAAAACCCGAAAACATTATGGAACACTATTAAACGGGTAACTAACACTATTAAAACTAAAAATGCATCTGCTCAATTACTAACATTATCATCTTCCCCTATTGAGTCTTGCAACACCATAAACTCATACTTCGTTAATATTGGCGAGAGGCTTGCAAATGATATAATTCACACTAGTACGTCTCGAACTACGCAACCAATGACAGCCACTAAGCCCACTTCTGACATCGCATCAAGTTCTTCGTTTGTCCTCGACCCTACTGATCCTGACGAAATTATAACAGTCATACATTCATTGCGCTCTAATGCTGCAACTGGTTGGGATAGTATATCACCTTACATCCTAAAGAGATACTCAACCTCCCTGGCACCCCTACTATGCCATATTTTTAACCTTTGTTTCGAAACTGCCGTCTTTCCCTCTTCTTTTAAAAAGGCAATCATTCACCCAGTCTTCAAAGGAGGTGACGGGAACCAGCCGAATAATTACCGTCCCATTGCAGTTCTGACAGCCTTATCCAAGGTCCTGGAACGTCTTATCAATAAAAGACTTGTATACTACCTAGAACATTACAAACTAATATCACCACACCAATTTGGATTTCGTAGAAACAAGTCAACCTGTGACGCAGTTCAGGAATTAATTAACAATGTCGTACAAAACCTAAACACTAATAAAAAAGTCCTAACTATATTCCTAGACCTCGCGAAGGCATTCGACACCGTCCCCGTCCATTCTCTCTTATTCAAACTAGAAAAAATGGGTGTCAGGGGATTGCAACTTGATCTCTTTCAAAGCTACCTCACAGATCGCTCCCAGATAGTCAAGATTGATTGTCACAGCAGCAATGAGCTCCCCATCTACTATGGCGTTCCACAAGGAAGCATTTTGGGTCCCACTTTATTTCTAGTTTTTATAAACGACCTATGCAACATAAATATCCCAAATGCCAAGATAACATCCTTTGCAGATGACACTGCTGTAACCTTTAGCGCCAATACATGGTCGGAGCTCGAGGAAAACGCACAGCATGGCTTTGATGTAGCGCTAAACTGGCTTAATTACCATACGCTTACTCTGAACACCTCCAAAACCAAGTTCATTACTTATTCAATCAGTTCTGTTACACAACCTAACCCACCATTATCACTTAAAGCCCACACATGCAATTTGAAAACTCAAGCTTCATGCCACTGTACACCTATATCTTCTACGGATGAAATCAAATATCTAGGTATAGTCATAGATAAGAATCTTAAATTTAAACCTCATATTAATATCCTCACTGGCAGAGTTCGCAAACTTATATATATCTTCAAAACTTTAAGAAATATTGCAAATCCTATAATTATACGTAATGTTTATTTTGCCTTATGCCTATCTATTATTACCTATTGTATTGCCTGTTGGGGTGGTGCTGCAAAAACCATTCTTAAACCGTTGGAAGTTGCACATCGCGCCATACTGAAAGTGGCTACCTTCCGTCCGATAATTTATCCAACTAATCAGCTATACGAAAACTGCAACGTCCTCAACGTACGGCAACACTTTATTCTACACTCTATTCTGCTGCAACACCGCAAAACCCCCTATATTGAAATTACCAAACGTCGAAAAGATAAAATATGTAATACTCCAAGAACCCGTTTTTTGTTTACTAAAAGATTCTTTTATTATTTAGGTCCGTCTCTTTACAATACAATAAATAAAAAATGCCCGATAAATAGATTGTCTTATAATAATTGTAAAAAGACTGTCCGCACATTCCTACAAAATAAAACCTACGACGAAACCGAAAAATATTTAATTTAACTAACTGATGATAAGTTTATATCTTGTACCACTCACCAAACACAGATTCACACTAATGCAATCCCTTTACTTACCTACGCACGCTTACACAGTCGCACGCTCACGCACTTACACACAGACGCATACACGCACGCACAGCACTCACGCACACGCACGCACAGCTCACACGCACGCACACACACACACACACACACACAGACACACACACACACATACACAAATGCGCTTGCGCACCAAATAGTATATAAAACATTAAAAATTTTACTTGCAAAAATAAAATTGTAGTACCCACATTAGAGAGGATTGGCACTGTTACTCCTTAATACAGGCTATTTCATAGCCTAGCGAGGAGAACAGCACGTCACCCACTTGATTGTAAAGATATTTTATACTACCTTCTTTGTAAAAACTGATATGTACTACAGTCTGTTTTATATAAATAAAGAATTATATTATTAATATTATATCCTGTACTTATATTTAGCTGTGTGTGATTTAAACAAAGTAAACGCCTGTCTAGGTCCGAACCTACGACCTACAACTCGTAACTCGCGGTCGATACCACTAGGTCAGGAGCAGTCGTGGCTCAGTGGTCATGACCGCGAGTTATTATACGTCGTAGGTTCGAATCCTAAGTAGTTTTGAAAACTACATAATATATGTAGATATACATTATGGCCCATAATTTATTTTTATGTTTTGTTGCACTATTTCTTTTTCCCAGCTAAAGCATCTGGAAAAATGAGGTGTAGGGCGGCCGTTGTGGGGAACTGTCTTATGTAATTTTGACGTTCAAAATTTGTGCTGATTCTCAGCTTAATTTGAATAAATGGCTTTTGATTATGATCTTAGTCCAATATATTTATAAATCTTTATTTACCTCGATATCTTTAATACAGGCACTGGGTAAAGTAATGCACAATCGTAGCATAGAAAGGTGAATCTATTTAAGATTGGGCCATATGACTTTGATCAATGAAATTGAATGACTTCGTCCAATGTAGAGTCTACCTACTGCATTGGAGGAATTCAATAAATTTCTTTGTAATTCACCATTCTTCATTCATTCAGGGATACTGATCTCTAAGATACAGGGACACCCCTAGTTTGGAGATCAGGGATTTAATTTATTGCGCATAGCATAAGCCAATTAGTTATAATACCACTGTCTTAGTATGTAGGCTTTCTTAATTTTTTTTTTATTTATTCCTGATTATAAACAATCTTGGATATAGATATTTAATTAGTGGCTAGACTACACAGGGTGAAATTTAATTAGCTGGTGAAATATCACACACGTGCTGGAATGTTTTCATTATTTGAATTAACCACGTTAGTAACTCCCTTATTACTAAAGCTCCGCTGCACATCTGTCTGTTACAGGGCTGTATCATTTGAAAAGTAATAAATAGACACATGAAAGTTTTCACAGAGTACGTGCTACTATTGCTGCTATAAAAACAGTTAAGTAATAAAAATAAAATAAAATTCAAAGACTGTCCACACAAAAACAACTGTTTTTTTTATATGTATTTTTTCAGCTATTTTTGAGTGACGTTAATAATGGCAAAAACGAACCCTTCCTGTATGAATCTGACGTCCACTTCACCGCTTTTTGCTTTAGATTTCAAGGTCTGATAGGAATGTCATTTAATTATTTTTATTCATTATCTTTTCTTTTTTTCTAATACATATAGTTTGATTATTAGTGTGATATGTCACACTTATACGCCTAAATCATTTAACAATAATACATTGTGTTTGTGTATGCTAATTGAGTTAAATTAGTTAAGTAAGCATAAGCGATTAGTGGCAATTCCCGGAACCGGAACCGGAAGTGACAATTGAGGACGATGCTACGTATGTAAAAAAAACAATGTGGTGTTCAAAATCGACAGATGTGTTATATTTTAAACACTGATCACCACTGTCCGTTATTAATAAACGCAGAATGGAGATCGGTTTTGCCATACCTTTTTCCGTATAGGACCAAAGTTAAAAAATAAATGTAATTTATCGAAGGACCAGGCTTTTTACGAAAAAAAAAATAATTGCCGGCAAGTAGCTATATTCCCAGAATGTAACATTAGTCTAATTTAATCATGTTCATTTAAGTTGGGCCCAATTCAGTGCCCTGGGGGACGCCGAGCTTTTATCTATTGTTTTTATTGATGGAATACAGCTCTCTGTACTAATTTTTAACTGGCAAATGTAACAGTGCTCAGAGTTAATAACTAAATTCTGGTTTAGAATAAAAAAACCGATAAGTATTAAAGATTTTTTTAACAAATTTAAAAGCCTTGTCGAGCTCACCAATCATAATGTTTATACTGTTTGAATTATGTATATTGTATATGCCATATCTGGGCTCAGTTGTTGAGAATACACTCGCCCTTTATTAGAAATTTAAACATTACTGGCCAAATGTGGGTGTACTAATAGATCCAACTCTACCTATCTCTTCAGGGAATACAGGTATAAACTAGATAAGGTAACCGCCACAATATTTCTATCTACCCCTACATATTGCGGATTATTGCAAATATCAGTGATCCCACTCCATCCCTGGCTTTTATGCACGGCAATCTTTCAATTCATAGATAGGAGGTTGTCATTCTCAATTGCAAAATGCCCATGTGAATATGGCCTGACCTAAATAGGAAAATCGATTCTGCGATGCACAAAGTGAATTTTATTGCACTATTATATCATTTGTTTTTTTTTTTCAATCACACGAACTGTTACTTGTATGAATTTTCTTATAATCGTTTTGTATTTATCAGATCCTTTTGAATACTCATTGTCCCTTGGTGTCATAGCATCATTATATACCAATGTGAGGGCAACATTGGTATATAACGGCTAATAAAGTAAATATGTATCATGGATGAAAGACCAACAATTCTAAGTTTTGTTTCTCTAAATCTTTTTCTCAATAACTAATATATTAGGTGTCACTGTATCTCAAACATTTGCATGGATCTAACAGCAATAATAATGTCATCCGTTGATACTTTGATTGATATAACTTTATCACTTCACGGGAAGCGCGTAGCAATTTTTTTTTTAAATTACCTACTTTATTCATTTTGCAAGTCATAAATCAATTTTGATGATGTTTTGGACGATCCTTGACATCAGGGCCTGGAGGAGGTCTGGATTTGATTTCAGCACAACAGATAATGAACCAAGTAGTGAAATCTAGACAAATAAATAAAATTGGAGTGTCTGTTTTTAATACTAAAATAACCGCTATTTACTAAGTGTATATGGATGTATACACGGTATATATACAAAAACATCATTTTTTTATATTTTTGTCTGTCTGTCTGTCTGTTTGTTCCGGCTAATATAAAATAATAATGGAAATCGACCAAATGACGTCTGTATCATAAGCAGTTCATAAAACGCTTTAGATATTTTAGCGATCATACTCGATTGCCCAAAGCGCCTGTGCGAAATGCCGAAGCATGTGGTACAGACTCATACAAAAAACGATGCTTGTGTTTATGTTTTAGGCACACTATCCAAAACTGAAAACTAGTAAAATAACCAGGACGACTCACCAGGAAACTAGTGGGTTAAAATATATGTAATTATGAAGCTTTGTAACTAAGCAAGAAATAATCCGTAATTTTAAGACCAATATATTTTCCTTAATGGAATAGCACTTTCCTGCTAAGTTTTGCCTGAAATAATGAAGAGGGATCGCATTCAAGTAGCCAACTTATATGGCTGCAGTAACACTTCTCGAAATAAAGGGGAGACCCACACCTCCCAACGACATGCGACAGCTCAATGGAATAAGTAGATAATGTGGGCATCACTATTTAAAGCTAATCAAACTCGGCTAAGGAATAGTCAGGATCGGTGCGCGGGCGACGCGCGTCGTGCGCCGCCATATTGGTTTACTCATGCAGTTTTATTTCAAAAACCCGACGTGGCGGTCGTTCTAAATTCAAGTGTTCAGTTTGACGTTAAGCAGTGACAGTTAGAAATGGATACCTATACTTTAATCATCGTCTTTCTTTTTTTATAAACTGGTGAGTAAGAATTCTTTGTGGCCTGCGTTTGCATGCTTAAATGCATTAATTAATGTTTCCAGAATTGGTTGAGGTTGATTCCTCTTTAATCGCCGTTGATTCCAATTTAAATTTCTGAGACAAAATATTGAACTCTTGTCTCATCATAACTTTAACTAACTATCGTATTTACTAACATATTTTTGATTATAATAAGTTTACTGCAGGAATTTTCCTTCTTGTTTACACGACTGGGCTCCAAATGCGTGTATTTCATTAACGTGATCACCAGTTAGTTGTTGACAAGACAGTAAACAAAGGGTCATTCCAGATAGGTATTATTAACGAGTCTTGGAAGAATGTCTCGGTGGCCCGGAATGCTCCGGCGAATTCTTTTGCGCTCAGGATGAAGAGATCTGGTTCAATCGGTCAAATGTTCCAATATCTTTTTATATATATTTTAAACGCCGGTAACTTATAATGTTTAAATGAAAATATTGTGAGAAAGTCTTACAGTGTCCCACAAATCCGCTGTTACTTCTCTGTTCGAGAAGAAGCCTCTTGCTTTGCAGTAGAACGTAGTAGTAGTTATTATTACACTGCTAAAGAAGTTAGCGATAAGAATAGTCATGAACGGGTCAATGTGTCATAGTAAGAGAAAACAACATCAGAAATATCACTTAACGTCAAAACTTACTATAAAGGCAATTCATTATGCACTTTGAGTTTGCTATATAAAGGAAACGTCTCATACGAATGTGAACTTTATTTCTGCAGATTTCATGTTCATATTCGTATAAAACTCCAGCTCTAATCCACTTTACGAATTTGAACATTAAACTTATACGAATAAAGTTAACGTTCCTATAAAACCCTTACTTCACGTTACGAGAAACTAACGTGCTTATCAAACATATATAAAACCTAACTGACCAGGGTTCATGAATGTTGCATTGGGAAACATCAGATAATCTTCATAAGGCTCCTGTATCCTACAAAGGATAACAAGTTAAATGTACAAGAAAAAAAAAATGAGCCTAACTACCTCTTTCTGGAGCAAAAACATCAACGCGTCAGAATTAAATTCATCTGTAGTGATCTGATGGGCTATGAATAATTTAGTTAGTCACAGTAATTACGTTTGTAAATTTTCGTTAAATTACTAACGAAATATTTTTTGGTTTTCTTGTCATAAACCGGGTATTTGACATTAATATTGCATGAATTTTAAGCATCGAGATAATGAATTTAAAGGATGTTACTCCAATGCATTTCCAGTGATCAAACCTCTGACGTCACTCCTTGCACTCTCCTAAAACATCAGCAAACAAGGAAAAATATTTTGAAGATAAATTAATGGAATGGTTGTGTCCATTCATTTATTCAACTTGATCCACAATGCTCTACATGATTGTATGACGTGATCGTACTATTTAGAACGTTATAACACGACTGTGAATCATTCATCAGTCAACTTTAGGTGTCTTGTGTGTCTTCTAATTTGCTGCAAAATATTGGTTATTTGCACTGCCCCGCGGTTACTTCCGAATGTAGATTCCCACAGGGACCTTGCAATTATCTGGCATAAACGTTTCCTTGCCCTTTGCTCAGCCATGGGATAGCACAGATAAAAAAATAATATTATATTCGTTTCACTTGAAAATTGGATAGCTTTCTAAAGGTAAAATAATGTTTCTAATCGGATCAGTATTTCCAGAGATGACCTTTTACAAACAAATAAACGATGAAGTATTAATAATCGATTTGCTCTGTATGTATTCTATAAGCCTGAGTAAAGTTTATGAATGGATTACAACTGCTAGACGTAAACATCGATTAGACTAATTGGATGACACTATACCAAACTATTTAAAAGATAATCCAAAAAACAAGACAAACTTACACTGTGAAATAACAATTCATAAAAGTAGGAAGACCGTTTTGTTTGTCATGAGCTTCTTGCTAACCGTTCATTTGTTAATTAGCCCATTACTAATTTAAGTGTTCCGGCACGACAGTAGGGTGGAAAACATTGCCACGAAAAAAGCACACTAACGTTTTCGTTATTTTATTTTTCAACGGTTCTAAGAGCAACGTTATCAGTTTGAATCAATTAAATCAGAATCCAAATTTTTTTCATCTGTGATAGATAGGTTATAAAAATGCATTAGTTTGTGCATCAAAGGCACCCAAATAATTTGTAGATTTTAGTCTTTTTAGTCGAAGTTAAAAGGACCAATGTGGTGTTGGTATGAGTTCCACTAGCAGTTTTTATGTAGAATGTTTTGTTACCATACCTACATATTTTCTATGTGGATATGGTAAGTCATTAAGTTTACATTTTTCGAGATACTTTTTTCCTATCTCCATTACAATCTACAAAGTCACAATAAATGCATTATGCAAGAACATTAATAATGTTAACGACGCGAGAAACTTGACTGTTCACACAGAGGTCTCATTATTGGCACAATATTGTCGCATCTTTGCCTTCAATAGACCACTATAGTTGCATTTAAAAAATAAATGAATGAAGCATGTTCTATTTTCCAAAATAAATTGGCCCATTGTGAACTGTCAATGAACAAATAAGATGAAGACTGTTTATAGGGCGTTATTTGATAAGGCGGGGTGGTAACTCGACCAGCAGATAGTAAGGGCAAATGTCAAAGATGAGCATTATACAGATAACGTTAACGCGACAGTGTGATGAACTTGCGGCCAAAGTAAACAGCGCTTTATTATTTATTTATAGTTCACGACGGGCATTGTTTAGACTTCGCCTTAAGAGGAGCGATTCTGTTTAATTTCGTTTGTGATAGTTTTCTCACTAGACTAAAACATTATTAAATTTTTTGAAAAGTGTTTTTGGGTGATTAATAATGTTGTTTACATACGGTCGGCTACAAAATAAAAACAATGATCTATACTTTTTTGGTCTATCCTGTAATTTCATGCCATGCTAGGAGCTTAGGTTTGTTGTTTCATTGACGTATTGTAATAAACAATCATTCACGCAAATTAATAAACTCGACTGAAAAGACACGGTTATCGAGAAAAAGATAACAGGAAAAAACGTCTGATATTTATTTAGGTCAGAATTTCTCACACGGTGACATAATAAAAAAAAAACAATATTCTTAATAAAGAAGGTTAAATGATATTAAATACCAAAGTACGTTTACATACGTAAATTTATAAAAATAAAAAAAAACAAATAAACATCTTGATAACTTGGATTCCATACAAATTTTCAGCCGCTCTTATTTCAACACATTACCGCATTCTGTGGCTGAGCAATTAAACTTTTTAAACATTTTTTTTAATTGCGATCAGTTGGCGCGGCGTGCTACCGAAAACGCTGGTCATTCATCCCGCGGCCATATGGGCGCGCACGTTGCGGGAAGCCTACATAACGTCTTAGAAGGGCCACGTGCATTATTTGCATATCTTTTTGAGAAATAAAAATGTGTCTACGATTACTATACCACCAATGGACTAACTGGATCACAATTTAATTTAAATACTGGCGGAGCGATGGAATTGGCACTGCTATAATTATAGGGATATAACTTTTGAAAATATTACCAGTATTCAAACACATCTGTTAAATATGTAGGTATTATTATTTCTAAAAAGGTATAATATGTCTTATGGCCTAGATTATAGACGTCAATACTGGTAAATTGCAGTATCTATAGGAGTTGACGACCAATGCCTTATTAATATTTAAATTAAAGTAACCGTACTTTTTTTGTAAAATTATACACAAATATGAAAAGACACCAGAACAAACACTTCAAATAATTAATTCTGATCTACCAATGGATTTAATAGACAGAGAAATGACATCAACAAGGCTAGGTGTCACCGTTTAAATCTCCCGTTGGACAATTGATCGTAGTTAAACGTTCAAGTGTAGAGCACGTAGCTGCGTAGGTTCTGAGCGGGTTAAGTCAACTCTACTAGATTCGTTGGTCGCAGAAGCGCGGATGCGACCAATTGAGCAATAAAATTGAAGATCTGCTACTCGGTGTGCTGGAGTCGGGTTGCATGTGCTCTGCGAGTTTTGCTTGTTTTTATTCTGTGGTGAGTTGTGGCATATTGCAGCTCGTCTGTAGAGTTTTGATGGATATTTTTTACAAGAAAAAGCATACCGTATTGTTGCTTGGCGAAGCCTTTGATTACGAGCCACTGCTGTTTTAATGTAGTATTACAATAAGAATGAATCGATCGACATTGCGGCAAAAACAATATTATTATAGAATTTTAGTAGCGATATTCCACTTTAAGGTCTTAAGAACTATGCATAACGCTTTAAAACCACATAATATGTAAGAAAAACGCATTCAGCATATAATTCAATCATTTTCCACAACATGCCTGTAGCTATTTGTCAAAAAAATACAGACATTGTTGGCATGGACACAGGGACCAATTAAATCGTCTGGAATCACAATTATTTTAGTACAGATGTTTGTCGCGCAGCGCGCTGGCTGAGTGTACACACGCTACAAATATGCTTTATTAGAATTTTTAAATTAAAGGGTTTGTTCGAAAATTAAGATAACGTATTTAAAGTTCAGTAGAAATTAAAAAATCTCTTTGAATTTGGACAGTTCCTTCTTGTCGAAGATACAAAAAAAATATATACATGTTACCACTTCAATAGCGTTGTCGGTAGCATTATAGAGGTGGCGTAGCGTGCAAGGTCAGGGACACAAGACACAAGATGGTGCTTAGCATCAGCATAATAATATGACGGCCTATTAGAGTAGAATGGCGTAGAAATGGTATAAGTACCAATAAAACCTAATTAGTCCTTTGCTTAGGAAGTGTCAAGTTACAAGTTCTTACTTATATTTGCTGCTATAATATTATTAATGTGTGTTGTCTATATTACGTAGTACACTCAAATATACGTCAATGTTAATAATTTTACGTTGTAAGCGGCTTCATTTCGTAGCAATACAGGCAGTTTTCACATTTCAAGTGTGGAGCACATGTGTGGCTGGCCGTACATTGCGGTCAGTGAATGAATCATGGCGAGCAGACGAGTAGGTATTTAACCTACCACGGTGTTAATTGTCATTATTGCTGTTAAAACTGGGAGCGTTTAGAATGTTGTAACTCTCTTTCCGTTGGTATCATTTATGTGTAATTTTAGAGTAATTTTTAGAGTATCGTACCCGAAAGGTGCTGACGGGACCATATTTAAATCGTACTATCTGCCTGAGTTTCTGTCATAGGACTGTAACAATGCTAGTCTTCTTCTTAGTATATCTGCGGTAAAAAGGTTAAACTACTTTGGGACAAAATTCAGCTGCGCGAACTCTGCTCACTGATGCCAGTTGAAATTAGGGAACGCAGAGTCGAAATAAGTCACATTATACTGACATTGTTTTTCGTTTTTGGTTCAATTTATCTAGTAGACTCTTTGATCTCTTTCTCTTTGACTGTCTTTGACTGGCCTGTTAGTCTAATGGTTAGTGACCCTGACTGTAAAGACTGAGGTCGTGGGTTCGATTCCCACCCAGGACAAATATTTGTGTGATGAGCACAATCATTTGTTCTGTGTCTGGGTGTAATTTATATATAATATGTATGTATTTAGAAATATTTAAGTATATTTATCAGTTGTCTGGTTCCCATAGTACAGGCTCTGCCTAGTTTGGGATCAGATAACAGTGTGTTGGTTGTCCTAAGATATTTATTTATTTATTTTTATCAACAATAGTTGGTTGATCTAAAAATAGACTGTATTCTTTTTATTATTTCATTGATGTGATGTATGTATAGTGTGTTAATTTTTTTAAGTTTCCGCCTCTTTGGATCGAAATTGTTATTATGTAACATTAAGAGTTCTTTTCTTTAATTAATACTTAGGAACTTACCTTTCTTCTACAAGGTTTTAATTTCATCGGCTACACGTTCTTCAGAAGAAGCTCCAGAAGAAGAAAACCAGAAGACAGAAGCAAACTAAGTCTTGTTCCTAAGTACTAGTGCCGCAGGAGTGTTTATAATCACTCCTGCTGCTTCAGTGCTTATCAATGAGTATTTAGTGTCACTCATCAGACGATTGAGAAGAAACTACTTGGAAGAAATTTCATCATCAAGATCATCGTCTTCATGATTAAATGCTTTTCTTTTGTTTTGTATTTTTAAAGGGATGCGCTTAGGTAGCCTAACGTAATTTTATTGCAGCTCTGTGGTAGGCCTTCACGTACTTATTTACTACAATTATCAAGTAATCAGCAATTTATTTCTCTAAGTTTTATTTGCGGGCGAAAATAGTTATAGGTTTCATTTCCAATCAAAGAGAACTTTAACATTCGGGCTACCTTATCGCATATTCCCTTATTGATATATTTGTGTGCATGTGTGTCCAAAAACTGTTAAATTTCTGTGTTGTTTATATCTTGTACTTTATTATGAAGTATGTTGGGTTTGTATGTTTATACTACCAAACAGTTCGATGTAAATTAATGTGGTAGGACTGGTAGTTATTCTGTTTAGAGCCGTAACTTAAAATATGTGTTTTGGACAATGTTTTTTTTTAACAGTCTACGACGACGGCTTTGAAACGTCTTTAGCAGCGCTAAAAAAAGTGTGTTAAAAAGTTTAACTCTAACTGTTAGAAATATATTGTGTCACACGTCCACTATTTAGTTCTCGTAATCTGAAAGGGGCTACAATTTGTTATCTATTCATTAAATAAAAGCATGCAATACTTTCATACAAATGTACACGATGTATAATATTATACATATTATGAACAACTTTTAATTTGGGAACAAACAAGGATAAAAAATCATACTGTTTCCTACATTTTGTCGAGTTATACGAACATAAATGTATAGAGCAGCTGACATTTTTATTCGATTACAATGACCCCTTTTCAGGTTTTAGTTATTTCAGTAACACCTTGTTTAACTTTTTTTTTATAATTTCCGTTCCATTGCTGCGTCTTACGGGGTGTGGCGGGCAGATGGCAAATTTCACCTTCCAGTAGCCATTTTTAAAATCGTCTATAGTAATTTTTTACATACATCCAAACATACGTACCGGAAGACGTAGAGTTGGAAGGCCTCCAACAAGGTGGACCGATGACCTTGTGAAGGCCGCAGGAACCCGCTGGATGCGGGAAGCACAAAACCGGTCGAAGTGGCGGAGCTTGGGGGAGGCCTATGTCCAGCAGTGGACGTCTTTCGGCTGAAAATGATGAAAATGATGAAATCCAAACATAAAATCACACCTTATTCCCAAGGGGGTAGGCAGAAACTATAAAATTACCAGCTTAGATCCTTACATACTCTTTTTGCTTCGGTTATATTCATACATCTGATCATTCTAACTACTGTCTTGTAAATCCCTATTATTCATCGCTTTTTTTACATCCTTTCAACATGACCAAAATCACTCTTCTTCTAAATCGCATCGTTCCCTTATCAAATCAATCCTCACCCTATCATTCCTAGTTACATTACGCTTGCTTCGCAAGGAACGAATTTCCACACCCAAAATTCACTTGTTACTTTCTTATTTTAACTTAGAACAATTTTTCAAAGTGTTTACTGTGTACTGTTTACCATTTTATCAGCCAAATACTCGACATTTCTACCAAAGAATCGTGCTACTTACTGTTCTTCCTTACCGGATAATCTAAATTATATGTTATTTAAGGTAGTTTTTATCCTAAAAGCCTATTTCTAAAATTATTACATTCATTTAAATTTTTCATTAATGCTGGTGCTACGCCGTAGTAAATTTTACGATGTTTTCGTGAAGTGCTTACTGCCTAAGACTTAGTGTTTTTGTCACTGTCTGATACTGAGGTGGCTTGTAAAGTATAATAAAGATATAATTATCTTTTTTTATGGATTCGTTGAAAGATTACCCAGCCGTGTAAAGTAATTTAGGCTCTACGCCATACTGATAACGTCGTAGCAGACGTAGCAAACTGCTACGAGTTTCTTTACGTATTCGTTTATTTTATCGTGTGATTTTATTATTTTAGTTTTTGTTTACGTCTTTTTGTTTCTTCGTAGTATCGAGCCAAAAATGATGGGTGCTCATATTTGGCGTAATATTCTAAAAAAAAAAACGCATGTTTTATGCAACATTTCGATTTTTGCGGCAATTAAGTTGATTTCTAAGGAAAGAATGAAGCATGTATTTAAGCGTCGAATACCAAATAAACATTATCTTTAGTAGTAGTAGTAGTAGAGGAACAGGAAACTGCTGATAAATAATACCGGAAAAATTGCTGGTGATTTTATTGTTGTGGCCTGTAAAAGTTTATAAAAAAATAAGTAATATTAAGCTTGATGCAGAAGTTCTAGTAAGACACTGTTCATCTGAACAAACGAACAAATGACGTCTCCAGCTCTGGGCGGAGCGGGAGGGCGTGTCAGACTTTTACTGACTAAAACCCACTCGTGTTCCTTCAGTTGCCCATATGGCACGGCCACGATATCTCTTTCGAACAAATCTCGCGATCCTGGCAGAAAATAGGTACACTTTAATTACAAACAGAAAAAGACTTTCATCATTTTTAGGGTTCCGCACCTCAAAAGGAAAAAGCGGAACCCTTATAGGATCACTTTGTTGTCCGTCCGTCCGTCTCTCAAGACCCTTTTTCTCAGGAACGCGTGGAGGTATCAAGCTGAAATTTATATCAAATACATCAAGTCTACTGTCCCTTGGAGCTGTGAAAAAATCAAACAAATCAAAAATTTTGTTTATGCTTTATATTTTGTAATTGCGTTTATGCCGCAAACCGCATCGAAACTCACAAGGGAATCAAAACCTAAAGGGTACTTCCAGTCGATCTAGAATTTTGAAATTTGGTACGAAGCAACGTCTTAATATTACTAGAGAATGGGCAGCAGCGTTCACTATGCATTTTACCACTATACTGCGATCGCCAACCCGCCTGCCAAGCGTGGCGATTATGCCAAATTGGGGGAGGCCTAAGTCCAGCAGTGGACGTCTTACGGCTGAAATGATGATGATGAACGTCTTATAGCACAGATAAAGGAAAAATTGCAAAAAACCGTAAATTTTTCGTAACATCATATAATAAAATAAAAAATACGGAACTCTCGGTGCGCGAGTCCGACTCGCACTTGGCCGGTTTTTAGTATACAACATACATACATACATACATAGAATCACGCCTTTTTCCCATGGGGGTAGGCAGAAACCACGGAACGCCACCTGCTACGATCTCTACA
Source organism: Aporophyla nigra (assembly GCA_947507805.1). Lineage (NCBI taxonomy): Eukaryota > Metazoa > Arthropoda > Insecta > Lepidoptera > Noctuidae > Aporophyla > Aporophyla nigra. The sequence goes on along the minus strand of OX382313.1, from coordinate 9,610,794 downwards.
CACTTCTTTTGCCTCGTTTAGGTTCATACAATTGGTCATACACACACGCCGGTTGCGAGTACTACGCACCTGACCTTTCTGAACAAAAGTATACAACATCTCAACAACTTATTTAAATGAAAGAAAAAAATTCGTGCAACGGCTGCTGTTACACACTAGATGCGAAAAGCTTCATATTAAGTTCATATTGACTTTTAGCAGAATGCAAGCTAAACTACAATTATTCGACACACGGTTTTGGAAAATAACTACTCGTAGGCATAAGTATATAAAATATCGCGCGCAGATTTATTTGTTTGTTACTGTGACTTGTCATGTGGCACTAGAACACGCGTAACATGGGTTCGCCACCCTGGGTTATATCATTCCCTTTTAATTATTTAAGGTGAGTGCTCCAAACCAGCCCGCGAAATTCAAAATTTCTTACGTTTTTTGCAATTTGCAGGCCAGTGCTAGGTTTTATGTTGATTAAAATATTATTCGCGCCTGTAAGACATATGTAGTTACAGAATTATAATGTTATAAACTATGTTCGTATACTTATACATAGAAAAACAAAACAAGATGAAAATGTATCGACCACAGATAGTTTCACCAAGCTCCATGCAATACATGAAGCTTGATAAACCTACCCATGGTAGGCCCATCCAGCCTTTCAGCAAACACCCTCAAGATACTGTTGGTGCTTCCCCCCACTCTGTGTATCACTGACGCCACCTTCTTACGCATTAATGAAAAAAAGTCGTCAGTGTGCGCATCTGAAAACATACCTGACGCACTACAGTAGGGTGGAAGCCTTAACATTTATATTATTTAGATTTAATTACATTTTAAAGACGTGAGCCAACCACAAAGATAGACATATGCTATTGGGGACTTTTTTAAGTGGAATAATTCCGTCATACATGATTGTTGCGTTACTTTAACCGGGAGCTCTCAAAAGGAATAACTTTTCCCCGTTTTTTCAACATTTTTCATTGATGCTCCGCTCCTATTGATCACAGTGTGATGTTATATAACCTATAGCCTTCCTCGAATACAGGGCCACCAAACAGTAAAAGAATTTTCAATTCAAACAGTAGTTCCTGAGATTAGCGTTCAACCAAACTAACAAACTCTACTGTTTTATTATATTATTTAGTGTAGATTGATATACTTAGTAATTTATGTTCAATGATTGTTCGATGATTATCAGCACATTTTATTTTATCTTAATGCTGACCCTATTGTATCTACTTTGGAATTGTTCGTCGGTTGTAAGTTGTGCAGCTACAACATTGAACATGCGAGCACCAAATGAATCAATGAACAGAGGGGTAATTGCGGAACTTTTTATCGTTAGGAATTGGTTTAATATTCATAGTTAAACAACATTCATTCCGTTATTTACATTGCTGAGCCGACAATTTATTCTAACAAATGACGCAATGGTTTAGAAATAATCTTCAATCCCATTCAGATTCTGATAAATTGTGCGTTTCGCAATTAGGGTGCAGATCTACTGGGTTCTAACTGTAAATGTGTTATGCAATAACCTGGCAGAAATGAACAGTGAACAATGTATAGTTAATAATCACACTGATCGACAAAAATGATCTGGATGAAAGTTAAATGAAATTGAATGGGTTATTTTGTATTTACAACTAGTCTCTAATAAATTTGTATCGACAAAAAATTTCAGTCACCCTCAGTTTTTTTGCAACAGTAGCAAATTTTTTTTTTTAAATTAAATTTTGTCAAAAATTGTATACAATAAAGGAAAATAATTAACATTTCACTTTTATTCAGGATTTTCGGGAATATTTAGCGTCAGGTGTACCTGACGCTAAATAATTAAATTTTGTCAAAAATTGTATACAATAAAGGAAAATAATTAACATTTCACTTTTATTCAGGATTTTCGGGAATATTTAGCGTCAGGTGTACCTGACGCTAAATAGAGATATATCTCTTTTGAGTGTCCAACAGTAGTCAGGTAACATGTTCGGACTCCATTTGCCTTGGTACCGTTTTTCCATGTTAGATATTTCCCGATGGAACCGCTTACCGCGTTCGTCGCTAACGGCGGCTCCCAAATTGTTAGAAAAAAAATCCAAATGTGGGTGTAAAAAGTGTATCTTGAGCGACATATTACATCTCATATCCTTAAAGCTGTTATAGTTTTTGGCCGGGTGGTTTCCGAGAAATCCATGGACGATATTTCTAAAACATATCCATGCGGATTTTTCGGTTGAATTAAGTTTTTATTCCAATTGTTCATCATCCAGTAGGATCTCTGATTTGTGGCCCTATAAATATTCCCCTTTATTTTAGTATCGCTGATTTTTGGAAAAATGACATTTGATTTTTATTAAAATAACAATTTTTAACTAATAGTGTCAAAGTACGACGTGGACTTTTAACAGTAAGTTGACCGAAAATATAGCAAAAGTTATCACGATGATTTACACACACCCTGGCCATCTTATTACAATGTATAGAAATACAAGTCACAATGAAAAGCCGTTTGATTTCAATAAATTTATCGCAAACACACGTCCGTAAGCAAAAGTCGCGTGAAATTCAATTTAGTCAATGTTTCAAAGAAACTAAGGGTGATTTAACAAAACGAATTGTGAGGTTTACTTATGGGTAGGTTTAGCAAAGTAACTCGATTTTGTTTAACAAAATCACTGTGTAATTTATCAGTAATCTATGCGGGAACGTATCTTTCGAGGAAGGACAGTTTACGAAAGTTTAATTTGTATCTGTAAAGGCGAACTTTATCATTGATATAGCTGGCTTATTATTTTAAAAGCTACTCTTTGAAGTTTTTGTGCAGGTCAAGTAATTTTATTTGTGATTGTCATCATTTAGGAGTATTTTTCCGTTGATAACGTGCGTGTTTCACTATGTTATGATTAATATCTGATTTTATCGACATGAGTACCTTACTCAAGGAGAAGTTATTTGAATAATCGAAATAAGTATGTGCAGAAGATGTGTTTCACAATTGTAGAAAAGTTACTTCAGAGTTCGTCAAAAATACCCAGCCTCTTTATTTTGGGATAACCTTAAATAATAATTAGAAGTCTTGGACACTCGTACGGTCGTAATTGTAAATTGTTTGTTAAATATTTATGATTGGAGAAAGATGGCAAAACAAATGCTTTTAAATTCAAAACACCAACCATTTGGCGAGAACCACAAAATTATGTCAGTGACTGTTACTTTTGTTGTGTCGACATAAAAGACATTACCGATAAAATCTAGCTAAATGCCAATATCCAAGTACTACTTGTGTTCAGCTTCAGTGCAACATTCATCTGATTTTGCTGTGCCTCAACTTATATCCGAACTCTAAGAATAAATCCGTAAAGAACCAAGCTTATCAGAAAATGGTACTGATTTTGAAGATGTGTCCTAAGAACAAACATATTTTTCACAAAACGAATTAGATGACCTTTTAAGAGATGTGAATCTTTCTAAACAAACTTCAGAACTGTAGGCAACAGCACTGAAAAAAAAAAACGTGTTCTCCAGAAGATATATACTAAAGTTACTTTTTATCGTGAAAGAAAAAACAAGAATTGCGGAGTTAATTTTCCGATTTTTTATTTGATTGTGTTAATCATACTTTCATATTGTTAAAAATATAAAATGCGATTGCAAAAATATGAACCAAGCGAGTGGTACCTATTTATTTATTGACAGTTCAAAATCAAGCCTAAAATGCATTCTCTTACGTGTGAATATGATGCGAGGTACGAATTACTCACATTATGAAGTTAAGGGTCACAAATGGAAAGTATAAGTGGATTAAAAAATTCCAAACATTCCTCTTGGTCAACAAGGTGATTCCACTAAGGTTACCCTGTTTTATAAGTATTTGGGATGGTACAGCAAAAAACGAACATTGGGTAAGGAAATACTGGCTCTTGAGAGAAATATGACTCCTGGGAAGCAAAATATTACCAAAGAGTCACATAAAGCTCGTGAAAAAAAAAATCTTGCCGCAATTGCATATAAAGCGGAAAATGAAACAGTTCGTTAAAGCTCAAGATGTAAACGGAAACTGTATTTTCAATATTCCTAAGCTCACTATGGAAAAGCTTAAAGCTAGTATATATTTTGACCCCCAAATTAGACAACTTATAAAAGACCCTCAATTTAAAAATTCTATGAGTTTGATTTAAGGGCTTGGACAGCTTTCGTCTCTGTGATGCAAAAGTTTCTCGTAACATAAGTAACTATTAAATTAAAAAATCGTCTCATTACTTCGTCCTTATTCACTGCAGGTTAAGAGGAAGACACTTGAATCACGTGTTCTTTATGAAAGTCAGCACTTGCACTACAGTTTAAGTTCACTTACAGTGCACTTAACTATCTCAAAAGGTTTTACCCTTTTTAGTCTTCGCAGTAATTCAGTGTTGTCAAAGAGTTGAACCGCCACACATTTACGTGGTGATGAATGGTCATGAACTTCTGCATATTTTTGTATATGTATGTCTATGGTCTACAACCATCTTGAAGTCCCGGTCAAGGAAGGTAGAAGGGAAGGTCGCTGTTTCTAATGTACCGGGGTTCTGATAATTTGCCTTAGTACTTTGTTCTGAAAACGTTGTATTATTTAACTATTACTTTGTTTGAGGTAGCCCGTCCGCTGAATACCGTAGGTCCATACGCCTATCAAACTTGTTTATATAACCAAAATAGCCAATACATTTTTTGTATCAAATATCTAATTGGGCTCTTTTCTTTTGACATGCTCTTTTCACAGTGCAGAGCAGCGTAGTTTTGCATCCAGGGTCATGCCGAGAAACTTACCAGTATTCACTTATGGTATTGTTTGATAATTCATGAATAGCAGGAAGTATTTTGGATTTTTATTAGTAAAGTCAATGTGGATAGATTTGCTTTTAATAATTTTGATAGGCCAAGTTGCAGTCTACTCATAGACACGATTTATATACTCTTGTACATTTTCTACGGCTTCCTCATCACTATTTCTTACCCTAGCCATAAGAGCTGTTTCGTAAGCAAACACAATTACTTTATTTTCTAACTCAGAACTATCACAGATACATAGTAGATAAAAGACCGGAACTAGTACACTATCTTGTGGTATTACAGGTTGTATCCGCCTAAGATTTGAATAGACATTCCTTGCTCTTGTTTTAGGCAATCTGTTTGATGTATAGAATTCTATGATGTCTAAAACTGTTGAGCCAGCATTGTTCGTAGTTTATAAATGAGGCCATCATGTCATACTTTATGAAAGCCTGTGCAACATCAAGGAAAACCGTGGAGCACACCTTCTTCCCCTCTAGTGTTCTTTCAATCATCTACATATCAGGGGTTAAATGATGAAATTGATAATTTTTACTCCAAAATTAAAACTTGTTTTTTTTCCAAGATGTAACATTTTTATTTAATCAAAATATTTACCCTCAGTATCTATACATTGCTGACATCTAATCGGAGGTACATAAGGTCTGGCGAGTACAGTTTGTAACTGCGGCTCCTGTAGAGTTACAACGGTTCCGTGCAGTGTGAGATCATGCGTTATCAATGTTATCATGGATCAATAATAGTGAAGATCGATTCACGAGTCGGGGATGTTTCACTGCCAGTTTTGCCATCATGGTCACAACAATCATCTGCTGATATTGCTTGACCAGGCCTGAGTAAGCTATAGTGAATAATACCATGAAGGGACCACCAAATAGTTGCCATCATCAGCAGCCACAGAGGAGAGAGGACACAGGAGTCCTCTCGGTGAGAGGGAGTGGGCCATAATCCACCACGCAGGCCCAGTGCGGGTTGGTAGATATCACATGTCTTCGAATTTTTGGCTCTAAGCCATGCCGGTTTTTTCACGATGTTTTCCGCCACCGTTTTGAGACCAGTGGTGATGAAATATTTTACACAAAGTAAAGCGCCTGCTTGGGTTCGAACTCACGACCTACTACTCGTAAGTCGCGGCCGTTACCACCGGGCCACCACTGCTCTCACAAACAAACAGGTACCTTTACCTTTTTATTGGTAAGCTTTGCTTTAGGGCACTGTTGCGGCGTCCTTTACCATTGCATTTTTTGCTTACGGTTATCGTAAAGAATCCACTTTTTCTTACATATCACAATTCGATCCAATATTCTTTCATTTCTGTACCGATTCAATAAGCCAGCGCAAGTTTCAGCACGCGTTTCTTTCTGCTGATTAGTCAAATTATGAGGCACCCAGTTTTCATATTTTTTATCTTATTGATTTGATGAAAATTAGTCAATATCGCGCACGGTAATAAAACGAAAACAACAGAAACCAAAGCAAAAACCAATAGGTTTTTGCTTTGGTTTCTGTTGTTTTCGTTTCGTTTCGTTTTGTGTTTGTAAGTATGTTTAATCGTTAGTTTATTTATTTATAATTATTAAATAATGTATGTTAAAACTGTTTTGTACTCCTCGTCACTTGTCCCTATAGGTTCATTAGAAAACCAGTCGCAGACAGCATCTGTCTGGCATTAATGCTGAAATGAACCTTTTTGGCGCAGCCGTGAGGCACACACTTGTTGTTTTCTTTTTAACTTTTTTTTTTTCATATTACTTTATTTTGTGTTTTACGAACTGTGTCAAATAAATGGTATTCTTTCTTTCTAATATTGTTGGTAAGGTAACGTTAAACCATGCTACTAATTCCTAGGTAGTTTGACTCGGCTTCCCCCATCTCCATCAATTCAGCTTTATTCACCTGTGGGGTGATTTGAAACTTGTTAGAAAATTCCGGGTTAAGTACTAAAATTATAAGTTTGTTTCAGTCATACAATCTTGCTAACCAATTTTTGGAGCCCACTAGAATAACTCCCACTAGTGCCACATGCTTAGATAACATTTATTTATGCAGATGTTAAAGCAATCCACAAAGAAATTAATAATTTATTAGACTCAGATCATTGTGGACAATTGATCAGTATTCCAAATGTAAACAATAAAAAAAACTGAAAAAGATATCACTGTTAACCCAAAAAATATTAATCGCTTAGAAATTTTTAAAACTAAACTTTCGAGTAATCTACCACTTGTGTTGCCTAATGATGAACCTAATGAACAATGTAATGTTTTTTTTTAATGTATTGCACACAATTTAATAACATATTCATTCCAAAGACTTTTTCGGTTAGTAATAACGCTTATTTTAGTGATTGGGCCACCATTGGTATACATAAAAGTAGAAAACGACTTTATGAATTATATGATGAACGGATTTGTATAAACACTGCTGTATTTAATTTGTATGTTAAAAATTATTCTAAATTATTTTAAAAAGTTTGTTGTATAGCCAAATGTCACGTTCTTTGAGTTCAAAAATTTAAAATAGCAGTAATGTAATTAAAACGACTTGGACTATCATTAATAGCGAAACAGGAAGGTCATGTAACCGAAGTAGTGACTACAGTCTTGCTATTGATGACATTATAATTAAATCAAATTCTGAAGTCGCCGCGGCCTTTGAAAATTTATTTGCAAAGGTTTCCGTATTTACTACTAAATCTTTAAACTCATCACCCACTGATGCAGACTCATTACTTAAAGAAAACGTTCCTGTTTGTGATATTGAATTTCATTTTCAAAATGTCACCTGTAAAGATATCATTAAAATTTTTTACTCTTTAAATGTTAAAAAGACCGCCGATTTATGGGGTAATTCTGTGGATACTGCTAAGTCGATAATAGACATTGTAGCACCAACTTTAGCTGTTATCCACACTAATATTATAAATGCAAAAGTAACTCTGTCTATCTGTCTGTCTCGCTTTCCTGCTAAAACTACTGAACCGATTTAAATGAAATTGGTACCCAGATAGTTTAGAGCCTGAGAAAGGACATAGGCTACTTTTTATCCCGGTAGTACGTTCCCGCGGGATATTTTCCGACCTCCACGCGGGCGAAGCCGCTGGCAAAAGCTAGTTTTTAATAATTGTGTTGACCGTGGTGAGTTTCCTGATCTTATGAAATACAGTAAAATAATACCGTTGTTTAAAACGGGTATTACCTTCAGTAAATTTTTTGAAAAAATTATTCTAAATCAATTACATTTTTTTTTTTTTTTTTGTAAACATAATTTATTACACAACAAACAGTTTGGTTTCACAAAGGGTCGTTCGACTAACGATGCCGGAGTTGAACTTTTAGGTCATGTATATAATGCATGGGAGGACAAATGCGATGCTTTGGGTATTTTTTGCAATTTGTCCAAGGCATTCGATTGTGTTCTTCATGAAAAATTGATCAGGAAACTTCACCACTACGGAATCCGGAACGCCTCTCTGGATCTTCTTACTTCGTACCTAAGTGATAGGATTCAGAGAGTTGACGTCAACGGAAAAAGATCAACTGGATTTGTAGCTAGGATGGGGGTCCCCCAGGACACAATTTTAGGCCTATTTATATTTCTTATTTAAATAAATGACTAATGACTTGCCTTACCTGATAAACGTGATATAGTGTTGTTTGCAGACAACACTTCACTTTTATTTAAACTCAAACGTCAGCAGCTGGTTACTTATAGTGTAAATAGAGCCCTTGCTAACATAGTTAACTGGTTTAATGTTAATAACCTACTTCTTAACGAGAAAAAAACGTTTTACGAATTAAGTTTACGATACCTCATGTCAAACAAGTAGAAACTAGTGTCCTCATAAAGGGTAAATAGTTGAAACCTGAAGATACAACAGTATTTTTAGGCATTACTGGATGCCAAGCTTCAATGGGACCCCATATAGATAAATTCTCAAAAAACCTTGGCTCTGCAGATATACTGTTTGAAAAATTCGTGATTTAACTGATTTAGAGACAGCCCGTTTAGTTTATTTTAGTTATTTCATAATGTGATGTCGTACGGTATTCTGCTGTGGGGAAATGCCGCCGATATCCAGACAATTTTTGTTTTGCAAAAAAGGGCGATTCGTTCGATTTATAAATTAAGTTCCAGACACTCCCTTAGAGACAAATTTAAAGAGATTAATATAATGACTGTGCCTTCTCAGTATATTTATGATAATCTGCTGTATGCACATAAAAATAATAATCTCTTCAAAAGATACAGTGATATCTATAACGTAAATACTAGAAACAAAAATTTGTTGTTCTTACAACCAGGCTCAAGAAAATAGGTGGCTCGTTTAGATGCCAATGTATTCGTTTTTATAATAAACTTCCTAGCATCATTCAAGAACTAAGCCTAAATAAATTCAAATCTTTTATAAAGCGTAAATTATGTCAGAAAGCCTATTATACTGAAAGACTATATTGAAGATAAAACGGCCTCGGATTGAGCTGTTCCAATAACTCTGCACTGAATGTTGTTTTCTACTTTTAAATTATTATTTTGCTATTTAACTCTTTTTTATTTTATTTTACATGACATGAATATTAATTGTATGAATATTACTTTGATTATTGAGAATTTGAGAACTATGTGGGTCATTGTTCCACTTTTGATTATGGTCTGACAGTTTGAGTAGTTTGTGCGGCCTACCCAAATGTCCTTTCTTTGGTATTGTTCGTCGAATCGTTGAGCTCCTTAAGTTCCGAGTTGAGTTGTACGATAATTGACAAATGCGTGCACTGACTGGACAGGTCCACTCAAATCTGTGTGGTTCTTTCCTCAAAAGACCATTTCAGACACCGATCTACATGGTCATCAAATGATCTGACCAACAAAATGATATGTTTCTTTTTTTATGTACATATTGACATTGATAATTTTTATATATAATGACATGAATATTTACTTTGTAAAGTATCATATTGTTTTAATAATTTTGAATGTGAAGACTATGTGGGTCCTTTTTTACTTTTGTTTCTTTCTTTGTCAGTAATCATGATCTGGCAGTTTGAGTAATTTATGTGGCCTACCCAAATGTCCTTTCTTTGGTATTGTTCGTCAAAGCGTTGGGCTCCTTATGTTCCGAGTTGAGCTAAACGATTAGTGACAAATGCTTGCACTGACTGGACAAGTCCACTCAATATGTGTGGTTCTTTCATCAAAAGACCTTTTCAGTCACCAATCTACATGGTCTTCACATGATGTGACCAAGATTATGTCTGGACTTTAAAAGAGGCTGTGACCTCTGAGTTTGTTTCGGCCTTTCTTCTCAGAGTAGTCAGTTAGGAAACGCCGACGTCATCTACTTTAAAAAAAATATCACTGATATGTAAAAGTGTTTGTACAAACCTACTTACTGAAATAAAATGATTCATTATTTGTGTGGGCGGTTGGACTTGAAGAACTTACCACGTGGGACGTGGGTCGTTCTTCAAGTCGAAGTTTCCATTACGAAAGAAAAACGCGCGTTTAAAGAAAAAACGCACGGTGCGTTCATTACCAGTCCCCTCTCCAAACGCAGCATTGATATTGCGAGCCGTTTCTGCCGCGTAGGTTCCGCGTCTGAACTCGTATTAAAAAATTACTCAGATTTTCAAGTACATTCACTCTGTCAAAAAAGTTTCTGGAATGGATGATTTGTTTGTGGTTCCTTCTAAATTTTTTGTTGTTGCACCAGATATGGCTCCAGCTGACTTTTTTCTTTTTCCTGAACTCAAATTACCACTTCGTGGCACCCGTTTTCATTCGGTTGAAAACATTAAGAAGAATTCGCGGCGAGAACTGAACTCGATTCCGAAAAAATCGTTTAAAAATGTTTGGATGTTTGGATTATTATTATTCGTTGGCATAAGTGTATCGTTTCTGAAGGAGCGTACTTTGAAGGTGATAAAATAAATTTGGATGAATAACTAACATTTTGTGTATTATTTATCTTTTCCCGGTACTTTCTTGACAGAGTAGTAGGTATTTAGAAGTCTTTCGAATCTGGCAAAGAGGCGTTAATTTCCTTATTTTCGTTTATTTAAACGTGCTTTACTGTAAAAATCAGTCACCTAGATGTTGTTTTTAGGATTCACTAAACTGAAGTGACAAACGAATCACGTCTTAGCAGGTGTAATTAGGCAAATATAAATTATACGACATACCTAATAAACCTTTATTCAATAGTCATTCAAAATTATGTTATTAAAATGTGCCTTAACGGCAAATGTAAACTATCCACCTAAACTTTGGGGCTAGCTCCGCTCACTTTAGCATGGCTAAATCGGCGCGGTGGCTGCACGTGGCAATTACAAAACAAAAAAACCGGCCAAGTGCGAGTTGGACTCGCGCACCGAGGGTTCCGTACAAACCTGTGGGTATTACAGCTTAAAGGTATTATAGTCCTGAGTATTTGATATGAATTTCAATTTAATACCTCTATGTGTTCATGAAGAAAATGGTAGTAAGTTTAAAATTATTAAAAATATTTTTATTATATGCTGTAACTAAAATTTTACGGTTTTCGCAATTTTTCCTGTATCTGTGCTATAAGACGTTGCTTCGTACCAAATTCCAAAATTCTTGATCGACTGAAAGTACCCTTTAGGTGTTGATTCCCTTGCGAATTTCGAAAATTTGCGGAAATTTGCGGCATAAATGGCTATATCTTTTGATTGCGTTAGCTGAGAAATTTGATTTTTCACAGCTCCAAGGGACAATAGACTTGAGTATTTGATATAAGTGTCAGCTTGATACCTCCACGCGTTCCTGAGAAAAAGGGTCTTGACAGACGGACGGACGGACGGACAACAAAGTGATCCTATAAGGGTTCCGCTTTTTCCTTTTGAGGTGCGGAACCCTAAAAACAAAAACACGTCTGCAGAAGGGTGACGGTGGGTCAGTTTCGCCTTTGCCTGTGAAATGTCCAAGCCTATGTCTTCAGTATACCTACTCCACTTCCAATCCTTAGGTGAATCCATCCACAAATGATTTTGCAAAATCTAAAAGATAAAATGTTAAATCCAATATACAATGTAAAACAATTAACACTTAATGAATAATAATGCATTTTACAAGTTGTCTTAAGTAACCTTGTAAAATGAATGTTCTTATCAAATTGACCAAATACGCTTCTCTTCTTTAAAATGACTCACACACTACTCAGACAAAACAAATTACCCTTTCGATCATTTCACTTTTATTAGTAGTAGGATATATAAATTAAATAATATATTAACTTAACTAAAACTATAAATATGTACACAAACTAAAATAAGGCGTCGAAAAATTCATCCTCATCGCTGTCGACCGGCAATGTACCCAAGAGACTGGCGGCATTACCACGCTGTATAGCAATGCTTAGCCGCTGGCCAAAATAAAAACCAGCCCTTGGGTCACGAGAAGTGTCAACCAGCCGTTTCGATATTTCTTTAAAGAGGCCATGAGCACTCTGACCCCACGGCCCGAGGGTTTCAACCCCAAACGGCTCGAAAATATAATTACCAATAAGGTTGCTATACTTTCGCCGCTTGAGGTTTTCCGCAGCCGCAGCGGCAGCGCCAGCGCAACAAGCCGAGCTAGGAAGATGGGATGGCGCAAGAGTATCGACACACGTTGCATCCCACACTAAAGGCCTACCCACCTTCCAAGGAAACAAAGACATACCGTCCGGTCTCTTGCCATCGTCGCGTGCCAAGCCATTGGGTTCTAATATAGCTGGAACGCCGACGGTGACAAGAGCTCGTCGGATGATGTCGTTAATGTTCGCGTGCCGCGCTAAGCGACCCGCACTTCGGCTACAAGACAGGCCGTGGTGTCCTAGACTGTTGACAACTTCACCACAGTGGCAGCGATGAGGAGAACAACAAGGAGCTCCTAGTCTTAGAGAAGCAGCGAGGCGGAAGGTAGTGTCGTCGAGCAAAGTGCCAATGTTCGACGAAGGTAGCGCGTGAAGCCACAGACCCGACTCCCATTTAACCCTTTCGATTGGTTATTTTTATAGCAGCAGTATTTTGTGCTTTAATAAGAGCTAAGATTTAACAATATACAATTATTTCAGGAACTCATGCTAAACATGAAGATCTTAAACATTATAGTTTTAATAACGAATATTAGATAGCTATTACAGAGCAATTAGTCTAAACAAGTGCACTTTTTAAATTTGTTCTGATAAATGTTTTGTAAGGGTTTCTTACAGACGTCTATGAGAGTTTGATATAATTGTAAATGCAGCACAAAATCAATTAAATCATTTCATCACTCTCCTGCCCTTATTCCAATTTATTTGGGGTCGGCGCAACATGTCTTTTTCTTCCACACTTCTCTTTTAGTCGTCATCTCAATAGTCACCCCCTTTTTATCCATATCATAATCCACACAGTCAATTCATCGTTTCTTTTGGTCTCCTTCTAGTCTTATAGCCATCAACATTCATACTCAATACTTTTCTCACGTCATTTTTCTCATTCCTCCGTATTACGTGACCAAACCAAGACAGCCAATTCCCACACAACTTTTCAGTTATTGGTGTCACTTTCAGACTTCTTCTTACAAAAACACTGAAATCATGATTTTATACGTTACTACGTGCCGCGTGGATGTCGGAAATATATCCCACGGAAATGTACTGCGCGATTAAAAGTACCCTATGGGTTTATCCAGATTATAAACTATTTTTGCGCCAAACATTCAAATCCGTTAAGCGGTTTCGAGTTAATCCAGAACATGCACATGCATCCAGAGAACCGGACAAAAATTCTAAAATCCATATTTCTTGCATCACACTGGTTCCTATACCTCGTAGCACTTTCTATTCTTCAAAAATATGTCACGAACAGTTTGACTCTCTACTATTTCACCTTATAAATATGTATAGTTTCGTCATAATCAGGATACTTGTTAATCTAGTAAAATGTTTAAACTCTTACAAAGGTCCACACTCTATGACATTTTTGCTAGCTGTTTATAGTTTTATTGCCAGCGGCTTCGCCCGCGTGGAGGTCGGAAAATATCCCGCGGGAACGTACTACAGGGATAAAAAGTACCCTATATGTTAATCCAGGTTATAAACTATCTGTGTGCCAAATTTCATCCAAATCCGTTTAGTAGTTTTTGCGTGAAAGAGGAACAAACATCCACACATCCATACATCCATACATACAAACTTTCGCGTTTATAATATTAGTAGGAAAAGCTCAATATAAAACATACCTACAAATACTAAATGACTGCACTAAAAAGTCAAAAAGACCTTGTTGGACGGAAATAAGGTTCTGTCCTGCCGATCTATTCTGTTTAAATCTCACCGTGAAAACTTCGGTGAAGTGACTGAAAAAGTGAGTTGTCATTCATTCTCATGCTTAAGATTGACACTAATGACAGCTCAATTTAAACTCACTTCACCGCAGTTATCACGGTGAGATAATTTACAGAATAACACTACTGTAGTAGGTAATCTGTTACTTAGTGTAGACCATTCTGTTACATAGTGTATTCAAAGTAAGAAAGGATCTTACTACGTAATACATATGCTACTTAAATGCATACGTCTTACGTAGTAATGTCACTACGTACGTAAGGTCCGCAAAATACAAGTCAAAATTATCACAACCAAATAAAAGTAAACCACTTTGAAAACAAACGATCGCAACAAGAAAAGACATAATTTTTCTAATAAAGTTGTAGATATAAAACAAATTGTATATTTCACTTCAGAACGGTGACACTATAGATAGAATAAAATGCTTTATAATACCTGATCCATGTACAATAAAGTCTTAGCAATGCCCACTAACTCAGTAAAATTGAATAATAACCGATTATTTGCAAATCCCGTGTAACAACGCAATCACACTTGGCTACTCTGACAGGCAGGAGATAGGAATCATCCCATCTTCTTGGAACGTGTAAAAGGCTAGATTCAAATCCAAATGAAAAAAAGTAGACCCAGTCATCAGCGACGTAGAAACTAAAATAAACGACGGAATAGCTATCCATGTTGAAGTAAAATTTAAATCTAGGCCAAGGCCTGGTAAGAATGAAATATAACTCCAAACCTATGACAAATAAGTAACCTTAGTGCCAATTTCACCAATGAACCTTTATGTTACCAACACATCTAAACTGCGTGTAAGAGCTGTCAGAGTCAGTATTCTACATACAACAATGAAGACACGGACAGTTCTTGATCGCGTTAAGTATAATTGGTTAAATCCGCCCTAAGGAAATGTGAATAGATGCACTGATAAAGTTAAATTGAATAACCACGGACAAATTGCAAACCCCATGTAACAGGAAAATTGCACTTGACTACTGTGACATGCATGAGATAGGAATCATCCCATCTTCTACTTGGCCTCGGTAGGTGCCTTACAATAACAAATCCAAATTGAATAACTGCGGCCAAATTGCAATTTATCAAGTTAGTGACCAAATAGACAAGTGAGGACGTGAGAACTGTTACATCTTACGAGGCATCCTGGTCATAATAAACATTCAGAACAAGATTGGAAATAGCATTCTATTCTCAGATCTCAGACAATTACCTATACAATTTTCATAAGCCATTATTCAGTTGAAGGCACAGGCACCCATTTTAAACCACGAATCACTGCACCAATATAGCTTAATTGAATAACTAGTGCCAATCTGCATTGCTGCAAATATGCTTTAACAACGTGACAAAAGCACTTATTAAGGCCACAATAGCCAAATGCTTGACAAAGTGCAATTTGCAACGTGAATATCTGTGGGAACCTAAATAATATGTTACACGGCTATTTTCCACTTATTGGAGAGCTAAGTGCCAATCACTGCACCAACAGACCAGATTGAATAATTGGATAATCGTCAATTGCAAACGTTAGAACCAATTTAACAACGTGTTAACAACATAATACGCGAAGATCCCATACATTTAAAAGGGACAGGATCTCAATTGAAAATTGCAAAGAAATACTGAATGAGAGTAGAAGCAAATTACATCATAACGCACCCATATGACATGGAGCCATTTTTCACTTATGGATGTATCACTGCACTAATAAATCCAAATTGCATAACAATCTACAAATTGCATATACTGGAACCAATAACGACGAAATAGCCCTCAACGACAAAATTGCTCGAAATAATATCCATAACGATGAATATCCGTCGCGAATAGACGTGCTTAGAATCTGCGGGCGTCAAAACATATAATGCCACTGAAACTTGATCTGTTGTTCAGTAACAATCGTCAGACAGCCGCGGCTCAGGTTATACTGGCATAACAACCCGTATAGACCACTTAACTCAATAAAACTCCCCTTGGCTGACATTAAATTTAATAGTCTATGAAAAGGAACGGCGCGAGCGCAAATGGTCCTTCCTGTGAGCGAACGGAAGACGGCGATTGGCTCAATTGCGCGGCCCATTCACCAATCAGCGTCCTGATATGCTTGCAGGTCAACCTGTCCAATTCAAAATTGGTAGTTTGTGGTCGCAAATTCTGGTTATATAAGTTTATTTGTGTTTGGCTCAAACACTGATAGTTGAGATATCGTTTTAGTGACTTTGCAAAGTCAGCATGAGTGCAGGTTGAAATTAAAGACACTAGAGCAACTCTTGTTTCGATTTCGATATGGTAGTTTAATTTTATTAACACTAGTTACCCGGACCACCAGGTCCGGTACCGAAAGAACCGGGTTAACTACGCTTTAATGAGAACAGTATTCCTATTTACCATTTGCTAGATAATTCCAGTTTTATGTCTGCGGCTTCCATTGTTCACTGTTTTCCTCCTACTCCAATTATATCATCTATCCAGCGCTTCCTAGGCCGTCCTTGTCGTCTCTCAACTTTGGGTCCTGCACCCTAATTGCGTGACGCACTATTAATCAGAATCTGAATAATTTTGAAGATTATTTCTAATCCAATGCGTCTTATGTTCGAAAAAATTGTCTGCTCAACAACGTAAATAACGCAATGAATGTTGTTGAACTGTAAATATGAAAGCGTTTCCTACTAATAGTACAATACGCAACTATCCCCTGCACGCGTAGCATGACCTCTATCGAAAGAACTTTGTCTATACTTGGTAGAATAGAGATAGAAAGTCATGCTACGCCAGCATAGAAACGGGTTTTGTCGATCGAAGAATAGACAAAATTACAGATTGTAGAACGATTTATACCGTTTATGCAGGCTTAGCATGGCATTTTCATTTCTACGAAGAATAGACATAGTTCTTTTCCATAATTTTGATATCGCACCGTAGAAATTTTTCTGCAATCTGTTATCTTGTCGTTCGTTTCTCACGATCTTTGTCTACGGCCCATTAGATGTAGACTATTTTAGAAGAAAGTTTTTTATCCATACTGCGAAAATCGCAGTGACAAGTGTTAGTTGTATAAGGTAGTGAAGACAATTTGATTTTGTAATCGCCATAACGAATGGAGTTGGTTTAGATTTAAAACAAAACAACAACCGTAAGTAAATAAATAAAGAAACTTTGGATAAATTTAGTTTATTGTTGTTAATTTTCATATTGTGTGAACTATCACTTTGTCTATTCTTCCGTCGACAACACCCCTTTCTACGGTGGTCATGCTACGCATGCTGTTCACTGGGTTGTCTATATAGTCTATCTCTTGTCGATATGAATTTCCACTTGAATTTAAGGCCATAATTGCAGATCATCAGTTTATTACTTCATTTTCTACCTGATGTTCTATACTTCTGATTTTTTGTATTTTTCTCATTTTCAGTACACTCCTTTGTTTATATTTTTGTGGTATAAGTCCAAGTCTGATAACTATAAGTAAGAGGCGGTAGGATACATTAAGCTAGCACAACCTTTTAAGATAAAAAGAAAAGCCTTTTAACATTTCTTTGAGGACCCAGAATTTCTTCCAACTCGATTATATCGTTCCTTCGACTTAGTCCTCTCAAGGGCCTTGCCGTTTATAGTGATTGGATAAGCATTGTTGTTCGTCATTACTTTCACCTTATTCGTTTTTAGATTATTCTTTTCTAGGCCTACATTTTCACTTTCGAGACTTGTGCGTGTATCTGGGATAAATTGGAGGAGGCCTATATGCCTATCCCTAAGATATTGATAATTATATAAAAACTAGATTTTGCCCGTGGCTTTGCTCGCATTAAATTCGGGGTAACAGGATTCCCTTTTCATGATTTGGAACACAGAAGAGAACTCGGAACAGAATGTTATTTTAATACGCTACTGTAGACGATATTATAAGTCTTTTCATTTGGGGATAGAATGTAATGATTCTGAGCATTGGACACACGCGAACATGCTACATACAATTGTCCATGGGAAAAGCACGGCTTTTCTAAGTTCACCCCAGCCAGCTAAAGAAAGAAAAAAAAATGTAGCCTTTGTCACTCTCCATCCCTTCAACTATCTCCACTTAAAAAATCACGTCAATTCGTGGCTCCGTTTTGCCGTGAAAGACGGACAAACAGACACACATTTTCCCATTTATAATATTAGTATGGATAATGGACACTAATTATAAAGAGGTAAAGTTTGTGAGTTTGTTTGTAGGAAGTAATCTATGGAACTACCAGTCAGATTAGAAAAAAGGATTGTGTCCTTTTTATGAAACCACGGAATATATGCAATAGCTTAATTAAAAGACTTAATTTTATATTCATACGAAATAAGTTAAATAATAAATTCAAGCACTCAAAACTGAAATAAATCCATAAACAACAACATGCACTAGCGAGCGCCTTTCACTTTATCCCTTCTCCGCGGCCGACCGTCACGCGACATGCAACACACAGACGAAAAAGGGTGAGACGATGTAATAAAAGTTTCACTTTAAAATATTTGTGAATTTAATAACCCAATTCTTGACGAAGGTTATAGGCTATTTAACATTACGCTACGACCCTTAGGAACCGAGTAAAATGAACAAACTCGGAAAGATCGCTAGGTGTAAACGAATTAATAGCGCGGGTGGGCAATGAGATGTGACGCGACGGGTCGGGGGCCAACATTTAACGCAAACAAAGTCGCCAACAGTAACTAGTACTTTATAAGTAAAAGAAATTATAGAATCCCAACACCTGAAGGCACCTCATTGCTAGCTAGACGCTCCCCGGCCCACTCTACCATTATTACGTAGCTACGCACGGCCACACATCAAGCTATAGGTACATTCCTAGTATAAACTGACATCTCATTGTACGAAAAGCCTATACAATTCGAGGTCAGCTAAAAATGAAAATATTTAGCTTGACCTGTAGCCGTGTGTACAATTAATTCTGCAAACTCTGCGACATTAAAACTACTACCGCATTCGAATGCAAAAAAAATTAAAGGAAATGTTGCATAATACTAGCTACGATGACTCGGAACAATTAATATAACGACCCTGACCTGACACTCAATCAAAAGTACACACATATACGCCACATACACACACGCCATACACCACACAAACTTTACACAAACGCTCGTATGAGCAAACCTGAAATCACCGCTCTCGTGTCTCCAACTCTCCACTCTGGAATTCGTATCCTGAGCCCCAAGATACAGACTAACTGTCTAGTTTGGGGTTCACTGGCAAATAATATATCTACTGTTACTAGCTGTAGGTAATATTTAAGCTACCATGTCGTCTCAACTTGATGTTAACCTATGTTTGCTTACTGTGTTGCCTAAACAGTAAATATATGTATAAACAGTTCAATATAAACAAAACAAACATTTCATAAATCTAGATGCTAATTATATTTGTATAACTGAAATGTTACCGTGTCTTTATGGATAAGAAATTAAAAACCTTATTTTATTTTCATTTATTTAATTTAATGCTACAGAATTATTAAAATTCATGTTTATATCACAAATCAAGAATTGTTTATTGCCGTTGTCTTTTTGGGGCCAAATCCGGGTCGATAAGAGAGAAATCCTAGAAGTTTTTTTTTATTTTTTATAAGGGACTCATGGTATAATGTAAACGATATAACCGTTCAAAAGTACGAAACAGTTAATTAACTTTACGACGTTCATTAATTACTTTAATTAAACTTCACTATAACGTCTGTGAAACGACATCTCAC
Organism: Aporophyla nigra; assembly: GCA_947507805.1. Taxonomy (NCBI): domain Eukaryota; kingdom Metazoa; phylum Arthropoda; class Insecta; order Lepidoptera; family Noctuidae; genus Aporophyla; species Aporophyla nigra. Next base: position 9,590,874 of record OX382313.1, on the reverse strand, counting down.
TTTATGCCATGAGTTTGTAAAGTTGAGTGATATTATGTGAGTTCCTTGCTTTTTTTTGGGCTTAAGAGCCCTATAAATAGGGCTTTACATGAGCATGCAATAACGAGACTACAGGGTTCTTAATGAATATAATAATTGATTTATTTATTACAAAAGAAAACAACACTGGTAGTTATGCAGTATCAAGTGGTAGATAAATAGCATAGAAAAGAACACGTTTTGCTTTTCTGTCAGGGAGGAAATAAGGGAATACGTTTGTACAGACTACCGATTAAATACCGACTGTACTTTCTATTAGTAGGTACCTAAGTTGTTTAAAGAAACATTAAATTCGTAACTTAGTAGATATTTAAATAACATTAAGCCCAGTAGTTTTAAAATGCACTAAAATCAAGCATAGTTTATATTTTTTCATCTTAAGACCAAGCAGAACCCATATTAATTTTTATAATTATTTACAAACAACCACAGCAAATAAGTATAAAATACATTGAAATCTTTGGCATCGCTACATTAAAATTGCACAACCTTCGTCTCCAACACACCAATATTCTGTATTTCACTGCGTAAGACGTCACCAGGTTTGAGGAACTCAGGGGGTTTTCCATTCCCCCCCACACCGGCTGGAGTACCAGTCAGGATGAGGTCACCAGGTGACAGCGTTATTACGCTGGAACGAGAAATGTGTCATTTTCATTCAGTTCTCTTAAATCAGGCTTTAGGAAGTCATATCAAAATTTCAGTCTGTTCTCATGCTGTTCGTGTAGATCTGAGAATCGAACAAGAACCTCACGCTTAGCAGTCACCCTTACGACCTCGAGACCAACGGGCCAACCATAGTTTGTCTGTCTCAAATTTAATAAAGTTTGTACTAATTTTTTTTTAAGATCTCGAGGCATAAAAAGAGGAACTATAATTTGTGTCTGAAACAAAATAATGAAACTGCTTTCAAACTGAACTGAAATGAAATCAGTCTCTCCAAGGGATAGATATCATGTTACCCAGGAACTGGGTTGTGAACATTAGATTGGCAGTCGCTCCATGTAAAATACTACTATCCAGTTGCATCCAGTAGACTGGAGACCGACTCCATAGTTGGACTAAAGCCCGTTAGGCATGCGTGGAAACTAGCTGCAGATGCGCGTGATACTTGAGTCATGGTAGTGGAAGGAACCGTGGACTTTTAGACGGTACGAGTTTGACATAACCCTCGGTTCTCACCCGACGAAGGGTATTCATGAAGCTATCCATAAAAATTCGTACAAAAACTTAAACTTACGTAGAAATCTTCTCAATAATGCCGGGTATTTTATGAATCAAGTTGCTGGTATTACTCTTTTGTTTCTGCACTCCGTTTACACTGCAACTTATCTCCAGATTATACACATCTTTGATCTCATCCGCAGTCACTATACAAGGACCGATGGGACAGAATGTGTCTTGCGACTGTTAGGGATAAAGAAAAATGAAAACAAGGGAAATATCATGATGTTTTCACGGACATGCAACTTGTGAACTAGAACGATACCGTGACGTAGGTATTGTTAGATGCAGGCCGCACGTCAGTGATGACAAAATCAATGAGTAGAAGATGGGCTCTTGATCTATTGAAGCAACGTGCTACGTTTGGTAGCTCAAGGTCAAAGTGTTACCACGTGCAGTCGACAGATAGAGCCCGAAATCAGGTTTAAGAAGGGAAGAAACTGTTTATTTGGCCCAGAACAGCAGAGCTCTTATTCAAAGAGCTCGTGCGGAGAATGAGAGAGAGTAACTCATGTCATCATGCCTATTTACACTTCCCAGCAGCGTTGCTGTGTTCTGTTTCGAACGGTATGGGTGCCGATGTAATAAAAATCCCAAGAGACATTTCAGGTTTTCCTCTGGGACGGCAACGACTCACGATGCCTCTGGTAGCTATTGCAGGTTGGTGATGGTTACCACATACAAGATGGGCTGTTTGCTTGTTTGTTATTTAATTACTAAGGCGTTTTTCGCTCGCGTTAGTATATTTTAACACTTCAGTCACTTAAATGCGTTATGATTCTTTTAAGGGTTTAGGTTTGCCAATGGAGTTGTCAGCACACATTGAAGGGGTCCTCTAGGACTGATGCCTGCCTGGTTCGCGGATTTGTTCCATAGAGTTACCGTCGCCCTGGCACAGGCAACTGAAAGAACACGGGTAGGTTTACTCCGTAAAAGTCTGATACGAAGAGCGGGAGACGGCATTTGACGATTTCTGACCCAGAAAAAAAAGTGTGCCTGTGGAAGCCGCGCTGCATTTTGCCGGAGTTCTTTCCAGCCCACAATTTTATAAAGGAATTTGTACAGCAGGTTGCAACAGTACTTACCTATGCAAATATCAACAATGCGGTCGATATGTGGTAACGTTAGGGAGAAGCCTATGTCCAACAGTGAATGTCTTTGGGCTAAAATGATAATAGCATAATCAGCCAATACCGTTCTCACTGGTGGGACACAGGCCTCCTCTCGATGAGAGGGAGTGGGTACGGCCTACTACGCGGGCCCCAAATGATTATGATGATATTATCGAAATACTATATATTATACTTATTATCAATGAATATCTAAGGCATGATGCACCGACCCCAAATAGATTGGGATAAGGGTAAGGAAATGATTATATTAATAATGATTATAAAAAACAATGACTTGATTGATGATGATCGGTAGATATCAGTTGTCTTCCGATTTTTGGTTCCAGGATATGCTGGTTGCCTCGAGATGTTGTCCTTCGCCGTAGTCGATCGTACTTACTACCTCAGGTTTGCAAAACCTGCCAGGGTCGCGAGATTGTTCGAAAGAGACACTGTGACCCTGGCACATGGGCAACTGAAGGAACACGGGTGGGTTTTAGTCAGTAAGAGTCTGACACGCCCTCCCGCTCCTCCCAGAGCGGGAGAAGTCATTTAATGGTATCCAATCAAAAAAAAAAAAAAAAGGTTGGCAAAGCAGTCGTCGGACCACTAAGCTATTTGCTTTGTTGAAAATTGGACTTAAATAGCCGGTCTTAATAAATATGTCATGATCGACTACTTAGCTTTTTAAAGGTATAGCGTTAAAGTAACCATTTAAAATCTGTAACTACCAGCAATATTCCAACCTTATGGCTTGTCTTTTAAAATTTGCAGTAAACTATAGAAGAATACAATCATACTGCAGCATTGTTCATCCCCGATACCATATAGCGTGGTGATTTATAACCTAGTCTGACCAGTTATAGGAAATATCTATGCAAAATTTGAACAGACTCTATTCGGTAGTAGTTACGTGATGCTGGTGCTGCTGGCAGAGAATCAGACAAAAACTCAAGAAACGTTCACAATTACTTTTTTTTTTCAGAAACATTTAATTTAAGTACAGTTTTGACTCTGCTACGATTTTATAGTATGTATAGATATACATATATAGATGTTGATATAGATTAAGTTTATACAAACCTTGCCGAGTAAGAACTGCGCTCCGTTCTTCTCTTTCTGCCATTCTCTGTCAGATATGTCTTGAGCGATAGTGTAACCGAACACGTATTTCTCAGCGTCAACAGCTTTTACAGCACTCGCAACCTTTCCTATTACGACCGCCAGCTCTACTTCCCAGTCCACTTTCTGTAGCAAAACATCTTGAAATAATACAATATTCAGATCACTATACCTTACAACAAGCTGCCTCCCCATCACAGATGTGCTATGCTGCGTAACGATGGATACTTATGTATGATAATATGTATATATAAAGTCCTCCAGACCGTATTTCGGCTATGGCGGCCAATCTCAACGGAGACTAGCCATCGCATCGGCGCGGGAGATTTTATAGTGCACTAGTTTTTGTTGCGTTGTATTATGATATTAAATTATACAATAGGATCGAACGATTTTCATAGACAGACAGACAGAGATTTAAACTCATGTAGATTTTTTATCGTTGAACGGATTTTGTTTATAGTTGTCTAGGTTGTCAATGGAGACAGCGCGGTACCTTCCGCGTACCCCACTAACTCTGTCGCGGGAAATGGGGAATTTCCTAAGGATCCTAAGCGACCTAAGTGACTGCAAGACTGTTGAATATGGGCCTCCGGTACATTACAAACGTGCATGAAATTAACAGAAACGTAACCGTTTAAATAAACGGAAGACGTACTAAACACCAGTGACATTATTTCATCACACAAGGTACACCTACGCACGATGAATTACAGCGTCAATTTACTTCAATAATTGACCCCAATTTGCGTTGCGCTGAGGTCAGAGCAAACCTCTGTGATTCACTAAGAATTTTTGACCTCGTCGACTATACGTAGGCAGATAGGATAGGTCGTTAAACTTCGCATTTGGCTTCGGAAGCTATATGATTATTAATAACGTTGACCATGCACCATGTATGGACGCTATAACATTTTTCTACAAATATCGGTGGTTTTCCGGTACCAATTAAGTCAAGAGGTATCACAACTGCGAGATCAGTTACGGTCTAAATTAAAGACAATTTAGTCATCTCCATGATGGAACCATAAAAATTGTATAGTCCGATACAATATTTTCACAAAAATACGTTTTCCCCACCTTTCAAAAATGGACGACACATGCAAGTGCCGTCCATTTTTGAAACAAAATTCTTTTATGTAGCTTGCGGTAGGGGTAAACAAGAGTGCTGAAGCCGATTGTGAGGTCAAAATCAAAATGAAAATGGCGGTTGCGAAAATTCTGAAAGTTTTCATCATGGGTGTCGTTTTCAATATTTTCGAAGGTGCTGAAGCCGAAAACTCCATACAAATTACATTCGGAGTCAAAAAAGGTAAAGAAACATACTTCCTGACGTGATTTCCACCGACTCCACAAGTTTTTCATTCAAAACGACGAGTATTTTAATTTTTTAAATAAAAAGTGGGCATAGCTATCAACTTTGGGTAATTTTAGGATAGTGATTACGAATTTTTCATCCAAATTTGATCCAAATACGGCGGGTATTGTTTTTTATGAGAAGATTATTATTCATATTGGGGGTAGGGATTATGAAATCATCGATTTTTAATTTAAAATGGCTGATGTACTCTTATGATGAAATGTCGAAATGGATATCAATTTTGGGGGTTTAGCTAGTATGCAGTCAAAATGTTTAACGTAACTTTCATTATTTACATAAATATTAAATCATCCTACTTAATCATCATCTCTCAAAAATGTTAAAGTCATTTCGAATTATAAATACATAGTAGAGTACAAAAACAGCCTTCATACAAAAATGAAGGTCTCCTATAAAGGGTTCCTATTATGTATTAAAAATTCAGAATACGCGCTCCAATCTCAAACGCGAGGTTCGGGTGTCACACAATTTTTGCTTAATATTCTTTAGGTAATATCCTGTATATTCTCACCGATAGTCTACGATCACCATCCGTTATTTTTGTTTATTATCCAAAAATATTATTAAAGTTTTTTATTGTTACACCTCATTTTTTTTTTTAATTGAAGAATTATATACGTTATTCCAAAAATAACGATGATCATGGTAATAAAACTTATTTACTGTTACCAAATGCAGAAAGTTAGTTTACTACTAAAATAAAATAAATAATACCTTCGAGTATCAAGATTAGTTAAGTAATGTTTAAAATCGAGCAAACAATGGTTTCAATGTGTGCGTGAGCGGAATGTTGTTGTGTGGCGACTCAGATACCTAAACTTGAGCGATTCAAAAATGTTATAGCGTCCTTAAAGTATGTCGTTACTAGGACATCCCGAAACATTGCGAACAACAGTCTAAATTGGAAGAATTTTGTATTTGTTTTGCAAAACGACTAATCAACAATTGGATTTCTAATACATTAAAAGCACAAGAATCTTAGTCTTGTTACTCATAAAATATAATGAATAGCTCAATTCTTGATGGTAACCCGTCTATTTTATATTAAATTTTATGAAAAGGGTGTAGCATCAATTAGATAGTGGCGACGCCGAGTGCCCAGAGTGGGGCGGGCGTAGGTCGGTCGCCCCATTAGATTACAGTATCCACATGTATCTAAATGCAATTTTAATTCCGATGGAAAGTGCTAATTTCTCCTTTTCAGGCTATAAGCTTCTCCATTTCAGCCGAAAGACGGCCACTGCTGGTCATAGGCCTCACCCATGTACCGAAAATTAAACCGGTAAATTTTGTGGGAGGGCCAAAAGCTTGGTATGTCAGAATAGCAAAACATACAAAATGTCTATCAAACTTACCTTGCATACTGCAGTCCTTATCCTCAAAGGCTGGTTTGGACCGATGATAGTGTTGCAAAACTTTCCAAAGATCATCGGTGAGGCTGGAGGTGGTACGTTGATCTCATTGCAATGGTCAGCATAGTTTAGGGCGACCCCAAAGATCTTCTCCATGCCGGAAATGGGGGCAAGCAATTTGACCGAAGATAGGGGAACAGTTATAGGGTTGGCAATGCTGGATGTAGAAAGGATTAAGAGTGATTGGTAAATACTATAAGTAGATACTGAACATCTTTAGTGCAGCAAAAGGCCGCTGTGTCTCGTCGTTTAATGAAGTATTACCTAAGCTTTGACTAGGGTGTGCCCACGCGTTAACGTGGTCACGTTGGACTCTAGAGCAGGGCTGTCCAGCCAACGGCCTGCGGGCCGCATGCGGCCCGCGCGCCGTTTTCTGGATTGCTATTATTAGATAAATTAATTAATTATTATAAGAACCAATAAACGTATAAAGAAATGGTTATCCTGCTTTTTTTTTTACTTGAAAACTGAAAATATCTGTTTCTGCGGCCCTCCAGCTTTTGTAGTAAATTTAATTAGCCCGCGAAGGTATGTAGCTTGGACAGCCCTGCTCTGGAGCATACGTAGTTAGTTCTCTTCTCCTTATAAGTGTGGCTGTAACCATAACATCATCACACGTGTTGCTCAGAGGTGCACATAGTACACCCATTCATTCAGCTGCTATGCAGACAGGCACATCAGTAACCGTTTGACAATGATATCACCTTTATAACTTAGCAGTAAAAGCGATTTTGGTAGAGCAAATGTTACCAGCGATGTGCGGTTTACTGCAGGTACTATCTTCTACCGTAAAACATCACTCGGATGCGACCGATGTCAGCATAAAACTTTTAATATCTAGGCATATTATTACAAAAGCACACTTACAACTGCAATTTGTCCGCAATTTGAGCTTTTAAAACTTGGAGCAAAGTTTGCGGCATACCACAGTCTTCTGAACAAGAGAGGTCTACCACGTCACCCCCAGACAGGTAGCCGAGACGAATCTCACTCAAATTGTCATTAGGAGAGAATTGGACGTATTTCATTTTTCAATTATTTGTAAACGACTGAAAATTATTACATTCATACCTATATCAAGTTTGTTTTCGTAAATGGGGTAGGCTGGAGGTTTTTAGCAGGTAGTAAATTACACATAACTTCCTGCATGCCTGTATACCCCAAAGGGTTACAGAGGTGGCCAGATTTCCCCAGATATCTATGTCAGTATAACAGTGGGCGAGCCTATTGCCAATTTGTCACCAATCGGCCATAAATCCAGACTTCCCAGGCGACTCCTGCTTCTGAGAAATTCCTAATGGAAAACCCCTATAAAGACTGTCCAACTTGAGAATCGAACCCAGGACCTCATGATGTGTGAACCTCTGAATCCATATGCTATGTACTGTGTTGGTATTTTTAAGCACTAATAAAGTTTTATAAATGATCAGCTCAGCTGTAGTACTAGCGACCATTAAACCAGCGAAGTCGATAGTTTGGTACACCCATATTTCATCAGTTATTTGAATAGCAAGCCCGAGTCTGAATTCCTGACTTAGGGCTGAGAATTTCCTGGCCTCGGACTAGTCTATAAATCAGCGGCGAAAATATACTTACAGAATCACAAGTTATTTCGTTTCAAAGTTTTAAACCACACTGAATAATTTGAATGATAATTATATGTTTGTTTTATAGTAGACAGGTACTTAGAAGGTAATCTGTCGTAACATCGTTCGCAGATAGAACAACAAAAACACTGACGATGTTAGAGTATTTCATTGAGCTTAATTTTGAGCACAAAACTTTTCATTTTTTGTTTGTACATCTCCAAGAGGAGGTTCCAACTTTTCTGTTGATTTCAGTTTGACAGAAAATATGTCAAAAGCAGAATATTGTTTTGATGGGGAAAAGAAACGTTCAAAAAGACAAAAAAAAGTATTTAAATTTAGAAAAGAAATTATAATTTATCGTTGTTACAGCGGGGCGAACACGGCCTTCTGTAATAGGTTTTTAGTCACACATTTTTATCACAGTTTGGGTATAGAAACCGTGATAAGATGCGTGACTCAAGCCTAGTACAGAGGCCGTGCTCGCCGCGCAGGAACAACTAATAAAAAATAGGTACCACACTACTCGAAACAAAAACCTTTACTAGATCAGTGCAGGAATTGATTTGAAAATAAAAGAAAAAAAAAACACAAAAAAAAATATAGACTTTTTGTGTGATTTTTTGTCACTTTGGTGGTGTGTGTAAATCCATAAAAAGACATTTTTAAGAATATAATTTTACTAATAATCTTACCCTTACCATAAAGTATCTCACGTTTATTAACAAAAAACAATTTTTTTTAAATAACTTCATACATAAAGTCACGCCTCCTTCCTATGGAGGTAGGCACAAATAATAATTATTATGACATGTACTCTGTGAAATAACGTAAAACATATAAAAAATATTTAGAAAATACGAAATTATACCTTACACATTAGATAATATCTAATATATCTTTCATATTATGATATAATCATGACGTCATATAAGTATCACGATTAGTATAAAATATACTGGGTGCCGGGTCTAGTAAGCCGTGCATACACAGATTGGAAGAAAGAAAGTCAGTGGAGGGAAAGCGCCTAAATATTGATGATGGCAATCCTCAATGGAATGGTTATTGTTTTTGTAAGTACTGCTTTTAAAGACTTTTGAACAGACGCTTGCGTCACAAAATCAATTTCAAAACCAATTTCAATAACTTCTGTGTTGTTTTGCCACCAAAGGATAGGGCCGTTTGGCCCGTTTGGATATAAGCAACAAAACTCTACGGTAAACCCAAGTTTTTTAAGAAACATATGTGCCGAATCAAAACAGTTTTCAATATTTCAACAGTCGGTAACAGGTTCATGAATCCTGAGAGACGTTGCTTAAGTACATCTTTCACAACCAGCACGTATATGACCAAATATAATAAAATGTGGAAGTTTGTATGTTTGGAGTTTGTGAATTTGGATAGATTATATCCTGGATTAGTACATAGGGTACTTTTTATCCCGGTACATAATTTACGTGGAATAATCCACGCAGGCTAAACAGTTTATAAATTCGCTAGAAATACGGATCTCTGACTTCCTTCAACACATCTTAGCTCTTCTTGTTCTACCGTCTAAAACTTCTCCACTTTAACTTCCAACTTGCCGATTTTCTGTATCTCACTGCTGATGGAGTCGCCAGGCTGTAGGAACTCGGGAGGGTTGCGGTGCACTCCCACGCCACCTGGTGTGCCGGTCAGGATGATGTCACCCGGGTATAGAGTCATCAGACTGGAAACAAAGCGTTTAAGACAATATGAGAAAATTTTTATTATTAAAAAAGACTCTTGATCACTTTTAGTGATAAATCGCTCATTATTGTTGCCCAACATTGTTTCAACAACGCGTTTTATGTTGCAGGAAATATGTTGCTGGCAACTTCGAATGTGGCATCGTTACTGACAACATTCAAATGTTAGGAAATCAAGATAAGTAATAAGTATAAGAGTTACCGTGGTTCTGGCATAGGCAACTAAAAGGAACACGGGTGGGTTTTAGTCAGTAAAGGGGGTATGTAGGAGCTAAATGTGGGTGAGTTACATCTCTGTTGCTTCGGAGAAAGAAACTTGTTGTTATGTTACACCTAGGCCATATTTACTGGTATGTCTTCTGATAAAAATCACAACTGATTAGCTATTACGGTTCTATATACATTCCTTTTACAGACCGACAGACGGATGGCCAAGGCTCAGTAATAGGCCTTTTGGCACTCATTGGGTACCTAGGTTCATTGGTTACCCTTATTATGACTGGCCTGTTAGTCTAGTGGTTAGTGACCCTGACTGCTAAGACAGAGGTTGTGGGTTCGATCCCCACCCAGGACAAATCTTTGTGTGATGAGCACAATCATTTGTTCTGTGTCTGGGTGTAATTTATCTATAATTGTTTGTATTTAGAAATATATAAGTATGTTTATCAGTTGTCTGGTTGCCATAGTACAGGCTCTGCCTAGTTTGGGATCAGATAACGTTGTGTTGGTTGTCCTAAGATATTATTAATGTATTACGAAGTTCTTTTTGAGGTGTGAAATTATATCTGGGAAAGCTCTGAGAACGCTTTAAATTATTATTGTTCACAGAGAGTTCTCTCTTCCTTCAGTCTTACTCCGATACGACCGGGGAGAGATCGGACGACCAAATCTCGTAACTATTTAAAACTTACAAATTCAAGACGCAATCTTAGAGGAAGTTCTCGTACCTTTAAGAACGTTTAGAGGCAATTCTCGTTATTTATGGAATGATCACAGTCTGATCTCAGTCTCGACCTGTCAGAAATGCCTACCTCGAGATTTCAAAAAAATTTGACAAATTTTTGATAACTGATTGTCGCCGAAGTGAGACTGCGACTAGATTTTGTACGTTTTTAATAACGACAATTGGCCTTCTTATTTCAGCAACAATCAATGTCAAAACTTTATCAATCATTTTGGTAAATTCAGTGATCTAATTAGATGGGTAAATAAGAGGCTTTTGTGACAGATTGCGACTGTCAAGTCATTTATTCAAACTATGCTGAGAGTCAGACCTTTCTGAACGTAAAAATCAAAATTACATAAGACAGTCCCCCGAAACACCCGCCTTTCACCACTTCCTAGTGCTATAGCTGGGAAGAAGTGGCGCAACTTACTAAACTGCGAATGTTCGAAAAATACATGAGTTGCCCTTCAGGCGCAGGACCTACCACGGAGAAAGCATTAATTTCAATATAGACCTTAAAGTAGTATTTTAAGCATAGGTCCCCTAACTCTGATACTAGATGTGTGACTTGAGAGTCAGTGTTCCTCCGTTAAAATAAAACAGACGTTACTCACGCGCTGATTCTCTCAATAACTTTAGGTATGGTGTGTATCAGGTTGCTGGTATTGCTGCTCTGCTTCTGGACGCCGTTCACTGAACACTTGATGTCCAGCTTCTGTGCGTCCCCGATTTCGTCCGCGGTCACTATGCACGGACCAATGGGACAGAACGTGTCTTGGGACTGGAAAGAGAAATTATATTTTAAAGATAAAATTGGCAGTACATCAAACTGGGACACTAAAGATTCCGAACTACACAAACTGTTTTAGTTTGTCATCTTTTTGTAACATTTTCCATGATTCAACATCATCATCATTTCAGCCGAAAGACGACTACTAATGGACATTTGCCTCCCACAATTTATAGGGGTTTGCCATAATCGCCACGCTTGGCAGGCGGGTTGGCGATTGCAGTATGGTGGTAAAATGCTTAAAAAACGCTTCTGCCCATGTTCTAGTAAGTCCCTTAGTCGCCTCTTACAACACCCATGGGAAGAAATTGGATGATAATATTCTTTACGTCCGGCATCACACAGAACAACATACTATATCTATACGTGTGATGACTATGTGATAGACAGGCGGCGGAATAGATAAACAGACGGTACAGGCTTAGTTGTAATAGGTGCCGTTTTCCCTTTTTCGGTAGGAACGGAACCGTAACAAAGAGTTTGAAGGACAAGTACTTGAGTTTTAATTAAACGTGTATTGCAAACGGTTCAATGAAATCACGATGCCAGCCAGCTTATTTATAGAATAAATATTTAACTTAAAAATGAAGTGATTGACCGAATCAAATAACCTATTTTGCACCTGTACATTTATTTAGATGGTAACCCGCCTACCCGACTACCCGATTACTGGTATTACTTGTGGGTTTTAAATTCATAATAGTCGTTCAACAAATAATTCTGCACCCCAATAGCGTTACTCACTTTCGATCGCAATCAGTGAGGATTTGAAGGAAATTCCTATACCATTATTTCAAATTTTTGAATATGAATTATTCAAAAATTTCTGTTAGACATCGTGAGAAACCTTTTTGTATATTTGGATGTTTGTTACTCAATCACGCAGAAACAGCTGAACGGATGTAGATGAAGTTTACACACAGATTGTTTATTTGCTTCTATATATTTCCGGGTTAGACCCCGAGACGTCAGAAGATAAGCTCCTTCAGTACATCATCAAGAGGAGCCATGGACAAATCTGTGCCGACGAACGGAAGTTGCTGAAGTTGTCGCGGTTGGAGTCAACCAGGACTATAAATTTTAAGTCCTACGTCCTCCAGATTCTCGCGATGCAGAAGGCTGTCTTCCTTAGCTCAGATTTCTGGCTGGCCGGCAGGAGTTGTGTACAGACGATATAGGGAAGCATGACCGAAACCAAGCTCCCAAGTGTATGTGTTTTTATGGTTTTTATAATTATGTATGTTAGTCTATAAGGTATTAATATTATGGGTCTTTGTTGCCTGAATTAAATGATTTATTATTATTATTTATATCTTAACATATCTCGGGACCCTAGATCCCAGTCTTTTGGAAGGCGTACGAGGGGCCGAAGCCAACTCGCAGAGGCCCCTTAAACAATTTTAAATGATAAGGGGGCACCAACCGACGATTATCCCTGTATGCACTATGCAAGTGCACCCAAGGACAATCCCCAGTTAGAGCAGAACTATTACAGAATGTGGAAATAAAGCAAATTAGACTATGGGTTTGGATGGCTAAAGTGGATTGGTAACCACATCTATGGAAGGACTATGGCCCCTGCCTGATCAATGTTTTGTATACACGGAAAAAATGGCAGGGGGTGACTTGCACACTCAATAATGGGCCCCCGGAAACCGTCGCTGGCACATAGTGACGCAACGACAAGGGGGCAACACTTCCTGAGGTGCTTGAGAAGTGGAGAGGTATTCCACGGCTTTCAGAACAATCCCAGAGCCCGGAAGATGGTCAAGATCCCTACGAGCACTTACTGGAATACTTCCTTTCCCCGAGCACGTTTGCTCTTGCGAATCTCCACTCCAGCCGGCCAATAAAGGCAAGAATGAGGTGAGAGCTCTGGACCTCGTCAGTGTTAACTTCAGCCGGCCAATAAAGGCAAGCCAGAGATGAGGAACAAGAATTCTCCCGGGAGATAGGGTCCGTGGGGTCGCTACTGCCCAACAGCACGCCACATGCTGCCCTGCGGGTTTATTATTATTATCGCGGATAACCACTTTTTAAGCCGGAATACGTTCGCTGGCAAAAGCTAGTAGTTAATTCATATTGTTGTTGTATTTATTTGTTGTTTACTCAATAGGCTAGCTGGTATCTTTTTTAAAAGCAACTAAGTATACTTTATTTCGCCTTTGGTATATCAGTTCTCAGTATTGTTACATTGCGGTAGCAAACAGCAAGTATGGTGCGTACCTTTCCAAGCAAGAACTGTCCTCCATTCTTGTCCTTCTGCCAGTCCCTGGCACTGATGTCCTGCGCGACAGTGTACCCGAAGATGTAGTCGTTGGCCTCAGCGGCCGTCACGGAAGAGGCTGTCTTGCCGATGATAACTGCTAGCTCTACTTCCCAGTCCACTTTCTGTAATTTAGATAATTTTAATGTTTAATTTCTCTTATCAACGGGTATCACGTTAAGTTACAATTACCCAAGAAAAAAGTTCCGTGGACTGCCATAATTAACGGACGGCATGAAAATATGGAGTGGCGACCGCGTACCGCAAGATGTAGAGTTGGAAGGCCTCCAACAGGGTGGACTGATGACCTTGTGAAGGCCGCAGGAATCCGCTGGATGCGAGAAGCACAAAACCGGTCGAAGTGGCGGAATTTGGGGGAGGCCTATGTCCAGCAGTGGACGTCTTTCGGCTGAAATGATTATATTATTAAATGTGACCCGTAGGACTAATAAAAGACGAGCTGTGAAAACGCCTCCTCAAATTGAATCTGCGAATGCTGCGAGTATGGGTCTTGTTATGCAAGAAATGCGTACACTATTCAGTACTCTGGCAGCTGAACAAGATTTACGATTCCGGGAGTTGCAAGCCACTTTAGAGAAACAGAGCGAAGAGATTAAGGAAAGTATCGGTTTCTTATCAGAAAAGTACGACGTTGCTCTGAACCAGATTGAATCGCTACAAAATGAGAAGAAAGAGGACAAGAAACGGATTATTGCGCTGGAGGAAAGGGTCGATTTTTTGGAAAGGAAAACCTGTTCAGCAACAATTGAAATCCGAAATGTACCAAAACTGATCTCCGACCAGAATAAGTTTGAGGGGAAAGAGGACCTTAGCAATTTTATGTCTAAGTTGGGCAAGACAGTTGATGCTGAGATCAAGAATACTGACATCAAAGACATCTACAGAATAAAGCCACATGAAAAATCAAATGGCACAGGTACTATCATAGCCGAATTTTCTACAGTACTAGGGAAAGAAAAGGTTCTAATGGCTACAAAAAAATTCAACAAAGACAAAGAATTGAGTGATAAGCTACATACTGAACATCTTAGTTTGAAAGGAGAAAGGAAGCCCATCTATGTGTCTGAGAGTGTCACAAAAAAGACTGCCAGATTATTCTCTCAAGTCCGTGAATTTGCCAAAACGAATGGCTACACATGCTGGATTTTTCGTGGAACAGTTTATCTGCGTCTCGATAATAATGAACGTGTGCAGATCAAATCAGACCGCGATCTCGCTAGCATTCAAAGTAAACCATGACTTTCAGCATTTTTACCTTCTTAAAATTTTGGTTTGTTTAATTCTAATTATTTTATTTTACTTTATTTTATTCGCTTTAGACGATAATTGTATCACTTTTGAATGTACACTCACCTACAAAAAACAAAAAAATACACACAATTCCATCAATCACTTTAGACCACACTACTACAGTAAACACATCCTTAAAATATCATCATCATCATCATCATCATTTCAGCCGTAAAACGTCCATTGCTGGACTTAGGCCTCCCCCAATTTGGGGGGCTTTGCCATAATCGCCACGCTTGGCAGGCGGGTTGGCGATCGCAGTATGGTGGTAGAATGCATAGAGAACGCTGCTGCCCATTCTCCAGTAAACTGATACTAACTTTAGCAAACTCCTAAGTAATACGCCATCACACATAACCTCAATGGTACTTCTAGATACTGATCAACCTGAAGTTTGTACTACGCTTATGAATCTACGATCTGACAGAGCCCCCGGTTGGGACAATATACCCACTTGCTTCTTAAAACTTGCTAAAAATGAAGTTGTGCCAATTATCACGCACCTTGCCAATCTATGTTTTCAAAAAGGTGTGTTCCCTGCCCCATTAAAAAAATCTATTATTACCCCTGTGTATAAGGGTGGTGATAGAGACGATGTGAATAATTATCGACCTATTTCCGTCTTAACTACAATTTCAAAAATTATAGAAAAACTGTTAAATACTCGCCTCTTGAAGTATCTAAATAGATTTGATATTCTGTCACCTTCTCAATATGGATTTAGGCAAAAAAAGTCAACTGAAGATGCTGTCATAGCACTAAGTTCTTTAGTATCCGAACAACTCGATAAAGGAAATAAATGTATGGCTGCCTTTCTGGATCTAAGAAAAGCCTTTGACACCGTCTCTTCTCCCATTCTTTTACACAAGCTTGAGGCTATTGGAATTCGTGGATTACCACTGGCACTCTTTAGAGATTATCTTTCTGGTAGAACACAAAAAGTGAAAATCGGACAAATTGTTAGTGAGGACGCAGATGTATCATATGGCGTACCACAAGGGAGTGTACTAGGACCTACGCTCTTCCTCATTTACATAAATGACCTCTGTAGCATGAGGATTAATAATGCTAAAGTATTCTCGTACGCCGATGATACAGCTGTCGTCTTCTCAGGGAAATCATGGGATGATGTTAAGAACAGTGCAGAAGAAGGGCTAGCTCTTGTTGCAACGTGGTTAAAAAAGAATCTGCTCACCCTGAACACAAGTAAAACCAACTTCATTTGCTTTAATATTTATAATCAGCTTCAACCAGATAAAGAATTTAATTTAAGAATCCACACGTGCGACATTACTACCGTTGGAACTTGCTGCAATTGCCCTACTATTCAACAAGTTACCCAAGCAAGATATCTGGGAGTGATTTTTGACCAGCGTCTTTCCTGGTATCCTCAACTTGAAAAAGTCATGAGTAGAGTACGAAAACTGATCTGGATATTCAAAGAGCTGAGATATGTTGTACCAAGGACAGTAAATTTAAATAAAAATAAAGAAAATCAAAGAAATCTTTTAAATGAAATTTATGTATCTTTGGTCCAGTCTGTTCTAGTTTATTGCATAACTGTATGGGGTGGAGCAACAAAATCTAGTTTTCTAGAGTTGGTTCCAACTCTAGAAAACTAGAGCGCGTTCGCGCTCAAAGAGCGATACTTAAGGTGATGTACTTTAAAAAAAGAATATTCTCCACTGAAAAGCTTTACAAATTATGTAATCTGCTGTCAGTGAGAAAATTGTACATCCTTCTTATCATCCTCAAAACGCACAAAGAGACGCCATATGATCCTAAAATACTAGAAAAGAGGAAAAAGCACTGCATAGTAAATGTTCCCACAACTAAAACAGAATTTGCCAGCAGACAGTATAACAAACGTTCAGCCTTTTTATACAACAAAGTAAATAAACTCATATACATATACGATAAAAAAAAGAAACAATGCAAAAAAGAATTAACAATAATTATGGTTACACAATTTAAATTATGATGATACAGAGTTACTTTTGCAACGGATGACTTAATAAAAAAAATGATATATGTAGTGATGTTATTAGCATATTTAGTCACACCATGTACAATCAAAATTTCCTTCTCTCTCTCACACACACACACACACACACACACACACACACACACACACACACACACTTAGACACACCACCGCACTCACACACACATACAATGATACTCACGCACATATACAACAGATCGTATTTTCTTTCTTATTGTTTCTCTTTTGTTATTTGTATATTTATAATGTAAGGGAAGAGCGGAGCCTTCAACTACAGGTATTTCTATGCCTAAATGGAGACTCCTCGACATACACTGTAAGCTACAATGATATGTAATAAACTTATTTTATTTTATTTTATGATGATGATGATGATGAAAATATGTTTTTTTTTTACCAGTATTTGACATTAATATTTCAAATTAAGCTCCGCATTTAGACAACCGTTATTGTGTGACCATTTTCCGCCAGTGGGGGTAGCCACCAAGGGCACCAAGGGGTAGGTATCGTGTTACCCAGTACCTACCTACACCCAGTAAAACTGTGGAGGTCGGATAGTTAGTTGCCCCATGTAAAATGGTAAAATACTGTTATTCAGCTGCATTTAATTAGATAGGGAGCTGGACTCAGTATATGTAATGTTGTTAAAAGTATATCTTACAGACACACAGTCTCCAAAGAACGTCAAACAAACAAATAATAAATGACGTCTCAACGGAGTTAAGAATCAGATTTTAAGGAAAAATACTATGTGGAAAAACACATTTAACACAAAAACACCTTGTAATTTCCTACTCCTTCGTGGTATATCTATATTCACATTAGTGGCTCCAAGGTTATAAAAGCCTTTCTATTCACTCATACCTAAATTCTGGGCTGACCAATTGAGACTGACATCAACACCCTAAGAAAAACAATGTGCAGTTTTGAGGTGAATGCTTCAACCAGCCAAATGCTTCAAATTTTCTTACGTTTTTTGCAATTTGCAGGCCAGTGCTAGGTTGTACGTGGATTAAAATATTATTCGCGCCTGTAAGACATATGTAGTTACAGAATTATAATCATCAAAATCATCAATACAACGCTCTAAGTTCAGAAAGCTGTAGGAATGACTATTTCTGTTTTTTTTTTTGTTCCTAAGCCTTTATGAACTCGGAGGGTTGTATTGGCGATTTTGATGATTATAATTCTATAACTACATACGTCTTACAGGCGCGAATAATATTTTAACCAACATACAACTTAGCACTGGCCTGCAAATTGCAAAAAACGCAAGAAATTTTGAATTGCGGGCTCGTTGGAGCATTCACCTTAAGTAAGACATAATAATAGGTTGGGGAATTTACCATTTTATACAACTGTCAAAGAATGGCAGTTGTGAATTTATTATAAGAACTTATTAAATTAATAGGTTGGGGAAAAAGTTTCTACGCATTTTTTAAGAAAATTCAAAACATTTTTTAATAAAGTTTATTTACATTTAACTTAAGTATGTAGGTACCATTTTGTTCGATAACTTTTTGCCATCTTGTAGGTAGGGACATGATCCCATTGCTATAGAAATTTTGGGACTTCTGGTCAAAATACCGCGACAAGTGGTTTTGGCAGTCCTCTCGTGATGTTAACCTGACACTGCCTAAAGAATTCTGAAGAGACCGAAACAGGTGGAAATCTGAAGGTGCAAGGTCAGGACTATACGGCGGATGCATTAACACCTCCCAGCCAAACTCTCTTAATTTTTGTTGGGTGGCTAAAGATGTGTGAGGTCTAGCGTTATCATGATGAAAAACCACACCCTTTCTGTTGATTAATTCCGGCCTTTTTCTCTCAACTTCTTGCTTTAATCTCATCAGTTGTTCGCAGTAGAGTTCAGAATCGATGGTCCTGCCTGGTGGTAACAGCTCATAATGAATAATGCCCTTCCAATCCCACCACACACACAGCATCACCTTGTTGCGAGTTAACCCGGGTTTCGCCACAGTCTGTGAAGCCTGACCGGCCTTTGACCACGACCTTTTTCGCACGTTCTTGTCATACGTGATCCACTTTTCATCACCAGTTATCAGCTTCTTCAAAAATGGTTCGGTTTCATTACGTCGTAATAAAGAATCACAAATGAGTACACGGTTCATTAGGTTTCTTTCAGTGAGCTCGTGAGGTACCCAAATGTCGAGCTTTTTTGTGTACCCAGTTTTTTTCAAATGCGCCAAAACTGTTTTGTGGTCAATTTCCAGTTCTTCAGCTACGTCGTAACTACTGGTATGCCGATCTTGCTCCACTTTTTCAAAAATGGCATCCATTTTATCCGTAATAGGGCGACCAGAGCGACGTGCATCTTTGACATCAACCGAATTGAAAACGCTTAAACCAAATTTGTGCTACTCTCACAGACACTACACTAGGTCCATAAACATCGCAAATTTTTTTCGCGGCTTGGGTTGCATTTTTACCTTTTTTGTAGTAAAATTCTAAAATGTATCGAATTTCTTCATTAGATTCACTCATCTTGAAGGTACGAAAAACAAATGAAAATCACACATTTTCCTAATTTGAATTTGGAATTATGTTCTTTAAAATTTAAACTTTCAGTGATACCAAAACCAGCCAGATACAAATAGTATAGAGAGCCAAAGAGATTTTATTACAAGTTCATACGTACTATAATGCGAAAGGACTTTTTCCCCAACCTAATATGTAAAGTCCCTCACAAGTTATAATACAATAATCAGTTGTCCGCCTTATCAACCAGTCTGCACAAATAAATTGTCCAATGGTGCAATAGGTTATTTAATGAATTGTAATAATATGCAAAATATTTAAATGTGGGTGACCGTGGAACAATATGCGGAATTTGTTGAATAACAAACTGATTTTAACATTTGAGAAATATCCAAAAATAAATCATACATACATGTCATACATACATAAACTCACGCCTTCTTCCCATGGGGGTAGGCAAAAACTACGAAACGCGACCTACTACAATCCTGACGTACTGCTTTTGTCTCGTTTAGGTTCATACAAAAAGAAATCTATACATACATACATAGAATCACGCCTTTTTCCCATGGGAGTAGGCAGAAACTACAGAACCCCACCTGCTACGATCCTTACATACTCCTTTTGCTTCGTTTAAGTTCATACATCTGGTTATACACGCACGCTGGTTACTAGTACTACGCACCTGACCCTTCTGAAGAACATCACCAATAAGGTCACTATATGTTCTCCTAGGGCGTCCCCTTCCGGCGTAACCAGTCACATCTGCCTTGTAGATAACTTTTGTTATCCGCCCTTTATTCTTCCTCTCAACATGATCAAACCATCTAAGCATACCGTTTAAAAAAATTGTCACTACATCTTCTTTTAAACCGCACCGTTGTCTTATCACATAATTCCTCAGCCTATAGACACACAGCATTTATTGCGCAGAAGAAATGCATCAGAGCCATTTGTGGTACCCGTCATGACGAGTCATGTAAACCGTTCTTTAAAAAGCTGAGTTTATTACCACTTCCCTTTCTCTATATTTACGAAATCTGTTGTTATGCTTATAATAATAAGGAATTGTTCAAAAAATCTTATCAACTGAACTCTCGAAATACAGATCCATGCAGACTTGCATTGCAGGATACCCCTAAATCAGCCGAGTATGCGAAAAGTTTCCTAGTCATGTGTATACGCATTTATAACAAAATTCCAAAGGAAATTAAATTGTTATATAATATTAACTCATTTAAAAATAAATTGTTGCATTGGCTGAAAGAACATATGTTTTATGACACTAAAGATTTTTTTAACCATAAATTTCTGACCTATTGTTACTGTTGATAATGCAAAGATAAAACTGTTATATTTTATTGTTATTGTATTGACTTTATATCTGTGACGTTGAACGACATTTAATTATTTATTATTATTTTGCATGCAACTGATACATATCCTGTATAGCTAAACATGTGGACCTTAGTTTTATACCTGACTGTAACAACGTTATACCCTGTTTAAAACAAATAAAGACTTATCATTATCTTATCATGCACAGTCACACGAACGCATTTCCACAGCATTTATTCTACTTTCATGCTTCTTTTGCCACACCCAACATTCACTTCCATGCATAAGCGTAGGCACCAGCACACCATTGTGAACGGCCAGTCGAGCCTTATCAGACATCAACTAGTTGGTCACAATCGCATGTAGAGCACCATTTACTTTATTTCCCGCATTTACTCTTCTTTCCACATCTTTATCAACATTTCCATCGCTTGTAAACAAACTCCCCGAATATACGAACTCACTTACTTGCTCCACACTCTTATCGTTTATTTTCACATCACATACCGAAACATTATTTTCTATTTCAAACACCATGACCTTCGTCTTATTCACATTTATATTCATCCCCTTCCTCTTAAATGCTTCGTTCATTACCGTCACCATGCCTTGCAACTGTTCTGCTGACGATGCAAGTAGGACTTGATCATCTGCGTAGAGAAGGCATTTCACAGACAACTCACTCATTGTGAATCCACACTCACACTCTTTCAAATCTGTCAGACAACTATCCATATACAAGTTGAACAGCCACGGTGACGCTACACAGCCCTGTCTAACACCCCTGTAGATGCAGAACCAGTTCGTGTATACCCCATTTATCTTAACACAAGCACTGGAATCCTTATATAACGATTTCAGTGCCCGTACTAAGCGCCAGTCCACACCGTACATGGAAAGTGTTGACCACAGTTCTTCTCTGCACACACGGTCATAGGCCTTCTCCAAGTCAACTAAAGCACAATAGACTTTCTAGTGCTTTGCCAGATGTTTTTCGGCTATGCACCTTAGGGAGAAGATCTAATCCATACAGCCCATCCCCTCTCTAAATCCAGCCTGCATATCCCATATTTTCGCACTTGTCGCTCCTATCACTCTATTTATCAAAACCTTCGCATACAGTTTGCCGACAACACTCAAAATACTAATGCCGCGGTAGTTTTTACACTCCTGCTGGTAGCCTTTTCCCTTATATAGTGGTGCGATTACAGCCTTGCACCAATCATATCTCCATATTTATAGTTACCGGATAGAATTTTGTTTAGCAAAAATTTAAATGTTTATGCAGTGGGAAAGCTGAACACATATCAGTTTTTTTTCTTCTTTTAACTTAATCTTGTTGGCCGTATGTAAACCACTGTATTGTATACACCTAAGATATTGCCAAAGTAACCGCTGGTCTCCAATATTAATTGCACTACAATTAGATTAGATAAGTATACTGATATTGCTGTTGACAAAAAAATATACACGAATTTTTTTTTAACCAGTGCGCAAATTTTTTTTGTTGGTTCCGTATCAGTAATAGAACACATTTCAATTATTTTTTCAATACTTTTTTTTTTTTTTTATCCGACCTTAAATCAGTAAACTGTGGACACCCTACATATTTCATAATATGATATTGAAGGTCAGTAACCACGCGCCACCGGCGTAGGTACTTTGAAGTTCTTAGAATATTGACCGATCGAACAGCCGTTAGGTACTAGTAGCTACGCTCGGTCATTCACCTTCGCCGCCACGCGCAAGTTACCATAAAAACCAATTTCAAAATAAACATCTTTCGTTAACGATAACTTAATTTTTTTGTACTTAGATATATCAAAATAAAAATTGTATGATTATTATAACTCGTTTAAGTTTAATTTGTTAAAATTTGCGCACTGGTTAAAAACTTATCCTGTATAAATTGCACTCATAATTACATTTCCAATTTAATTTCGGAAAATTAACTTTATTGCTAGCAAATAAAGTTTAGTTTCCACTACAACCTATTCAAACAAAAATTCATTAGTGATCATTCTGAAATCAACCTTATTCAAACCACTGTAAACTTGATATTTGTTTAGGTGAGAACATAGGAACAATAATATAAATAAGTTACTAATGTAAACTAATTCTGTTCTTTCTGAGTAAATAAATTCTCTAAACTTAAGTGCCCCTACCTTAACAATATCAGTCCTTATTTTCACAGCCTCATTGGGCCCTATAATAGTCCTGGGGAATTTGCTGAATATGATCGGTATTTTAGGCTGCTCCAAATTTTGTTCTTTGCAGTGGTCCGCGTAGTTCAAGGCAACGCACAATATCTTGTCTACACCGTGGATTGGCGCCTTTAAAGTGACGTCCGAAAGAGGCACACTTTTTGGGCATTTTGCTGGGAACCTGTAGAGGTTAAAACAATATTATTTATTGTGTGGTTTACTGTTGCAAGCAAACAACTACTGGGACTGTACTATGACGTGCTAAAGCCATCATTGTTCCAAGTAGGGTTGACAACTTTTTCTAGAAGAAGTAGAGTATATCTGATTTAACCCATTAGAGGTCACTGTACTTGATTGAGTACAGCCATATCCCTAAGTGTAAATTACAAATCTCGTAAAGTTAATGAAGATATGTATGTAATTTTACTTCATCATAACACTGTTCAAGTATATTGATAAATAATACGCGGGTAGTGTAACTTTTTTTGATAAAAGTGTTAGTTGAAGTTTTGTCACCGAAACACTGTGGAGGTAAGTGAATGATTTTTGATTTTATAAAATAATTATTGCTTAGAAGATTTTCTTTTCATTTTGTTTGTATAAAATACATGTCAGAGTAAGTTATAAAGAACAATATAATTGATTATTTATTACTAAAATAAAACTAAAGTTATTTAAATGTCACTGTACTCGGTTGAGTACAGTGACAATATATGTAAGTAAAATAACTGTTTTTTCTTTCAGATTCCTTGCAATGAAGAAGCAGTAATTTACATCGCAAACGAGCTTTAATGGGCTTGAAGAAGCAATTGAAGCCGCTTTACAAGATGGCGATGATGATGTATGTGACTTGGCTATCATACCACCTGATCCAAGTGCATTGGCTGATGAAGAATACTGTCTGTACTATGGCGACAAACTATGATACCATTGAACCGTTGGGGACAGTCAAACGATGGTGTCCGATAAAGAAGGAGAAGATAGATGTAGCGATACCACATTTATTCCAAACCTACAATAAAAATATGAGAGTTGTAGATGAACTCAACCAGTCTGTCTCACTACATAGAATTGCTGTTCACGGTAAAAAGTGGTGGTAGGTGCTATTTACCTACATGGTAGACATGGCTGTTGCTAATTCCTGGCGTTTACATGTAATGAGCAATAATAATCTTATGGATCAACTCATGTTCCGCCGTCTTATCGCGCGATATTATTTACGCCAAGGTGAACAAAGAACCCGGCCACCGTAGGCGCGAGCTTGCGGGTGGCGATCAATGGGTAGCTCGCCGCCCGGTAAGGACCAGGCTCGGGTCGACGGCGCGTAGTGTTCCACGCGCGCCTCAAAGAGATGTCAGCAACACTGAAGGGGTCTGCTAGGACCGATGCCTGCCAGGGTCGCATGATTGTTCGAAAGAGATATCGTGACCCTGGCACATGGGCAACTGAAGGAACACGGGTGGGTTTTAGTCAGTAAAAGTCTGACATGCCCTCCCGCTCCGCCCAGAGCGGGAGAAGTCATTTGATGATTTCCCATCCAAAAAAAAAAAAAAAAAAAGGTGAACAAAGAAAATCGCGTCAGGTTGCATCAATAGTCGAAGGCCTGCCTCAAGATAGAGTTGAACATTATCCTATAAAAATTGAAAAACAGATGCGATGTGTCCTTCTTCATTCAAGAGTGCGCTGGCAATGTAAAATTGCCTATAAACACTTTGTGTCGAAAAGCTTGTTATGAAAATTTTCATACTTATGCGGTCAGTGTACTCAATTAAGTACACCCCTGTAACTTCATGAAAACTGTAATTTTGATTTTGTTTCTTGTGTTTTGTGTTTTTTTACTCTTATTTCAATACGAAAATAAAGAGCATTTAAAAAATATTTTGGTACTTTTTGTTTGACCTCTAATGGGTTAAGAGAATGTAAATAAAGAGTACCACTTTTTTTAAATATGTATTTTTTACACTTTTCGCAGACATTACAATTTTTATTATTTTTATAAGAACTGTCGGCCACCATCTTATTTCTTTTCTTTTTTTTTTCTTTTTCTTTATTTTCTTTCTTTGAAGGATAAAATCAGAAATGAAATTATCCGGAAAACAGAGGAGGCACACTTTTTGGGCAATTTGCTGGGAACCTGTAGAGGATAAAACAATATTATTTATTGTGTGGTTTACTGTTGCAAGCAAACAACTACTGGGACTGTACTATGACGTGCTAAAGCCATCATTGTTCCAAGTAGGGTTGACAATTTTTTCTAGAAAAAGTAGAGTATATCTGATTTAAGAGAGTGTAAATAAAGAGTACCACTTTTTTTAAATATGTATTTTTTGCACTTTTTGCAGACATTACAATTTTTATTATTTTTATAAGAATTGTCGGCCACCATCTTATTTCTTTTCTTTTTTTTTCTTTTTCTTTATTTTCTTTCTTTGAAGGATAAAATCAGAAATGAAATTATCCGGAAAAGAACTGGAGTTACCGACATAGCTCGCAGAGTAAGCAAACTGAAGTGGCAGTGGGCTGGCCATGTCTGTCGAAGGACCGATGGCCGATGGAGCAGACGAGTCCTGGAGTGGAGACCGCGTATCGGCAAGCGTAGCGTGGGTTGCCCCCCAGCTAGGTGGACCGACGACTTAGAGAAAGTGGCTAGGGCAAACTGGATGCGGAAGGCGGAGGACAGGGTGTTGTGGCGCAATATGGGAGAGGCCTATGTCCAGCAGTGGACTGCGATAGGCTGAGTTGATTGATTGATCTTATTTCTAAGTTAACCACCAGATCAAAAATCTCGAGCTCTTTTTTATAAATTTTAATGAAGCCTTCATCCAACTGTTCCTCTTCTCTCTTCCTGTCGCTTCACATATATGACCGACAAAAAGCAGTCAAGTGTCATAGTGGGAAATATTGATAAACCACAGAAAAACGAAATCACTTGCCTCGTGCAAAAATATACTAATATGAAAATTATGTCAAGAAAACAGTTTTTATAAAAACAGTATTTTAGCACACTTTACTACCATTCTAGATTATAAAGTACACACAAAAACAGAGTACAATACACAATTTTAGGGTACGATTGGCAATCGTTGTACCAAGTGAGAGAGGATGGATATTTTCGGGATTGCTATTGCACTTTCCCTTTTACGCAACAAATAAATAATGGCTTGACATGTCAGTATTCAACCAAAGTGTGTGTTTGAATATTACAAAATTCTCAGTTGCTACCAGAAGTCTAGATTGAGGTCTGATGAATAGTAATAGACCAGCCCTGAATTTTCATTTCAGAACAGGTAAGATGTGAGTGTACTATAGGGTATGTAACATTTGCCTATGTTTTTGGAATACAGGCATGATTTTATGTTAATAAATAATATGAATTTATTGTATTCTATAAGTAGATGTTTTTCTTATTATAAGATCAGTCTCATAGGTATTATCTTTCATATTTTTTGCACATCATGCATCTTATCACAAACAATAAAAACATTGTAGGTAGGTAAATTGTTGATAATAAGAATGAAATGTTTTTTTAAATATACATTAAGTGATAACGACTATCACTTACTGTATATTTAAACATTTTAAAAGAAGCTGTTTTCTTATGATAAAGTAGCCCATCAGCTCTTTTTCCCAGCTATATAATGTGCCGAGTGTGAATACTGGGCAATTCTTTCCCTGGATCTTTGCACACCATCCTCTTTTGAAGCAACTCTTGCAACTTTCTGAATAATGTTCATACAAAACAACTAGCATATAATTTTTGGTATTTTAAAATCATCTTTTTTTATGAACACAGTTGAGTTGATCCTTTTGACTTTTAACATAGCATGATTTTCTTAAAACAGTTGCTTGATAATTATGATACGTATTAGCAATTTTGAAAAAGCACTTATTTGGTTTAATAATGTCAGCCATTACTAAGTAACGCTAACACAGGCATATGCATAAGAAATCAATATCTACTTATCATTTAACTAAGCTTATAAATTGCTATACTTAGGTATCATTATTACCAAGCAACTGTATTAAGTACCTAATGAGCAATTCAGTTAATTTACTGTTCAAATTTTATTATCCATTTAATCTACCAAAATCAAACTTAAATGACTATTTACTTTTTAAGTTGTGACCATTTTTAGTAAGTAACTATTTTTCTATGTAGTTATGTTGTGATATGAGTAGTACCTATGTGAATGGTATATTTCAAATTTAAAATTTATTTATTAATATTTAATGTTAATGCACAAGAAGATTTTATGGTGACCCCCAAACTATTTTCATAGTGAGATATATATATATATATATATATATATTTATAGTGATTATTGCATATTAGGAAAACATAAACTAAAATCAATTGATATAAATAATAATATTATCACAACCTTTTTTTACAAGCGAATAAACATTAAAAACAGAACAAAATATACACTTACCCGCCAATCTTATTGCTACATCCACTGTTCAAAACGCCCAACAGTGTAGAAGGCATGGTGGAGTCAGCACAGTTTATGTCAACAACATTATCTCCTTCCAAATACCCCACCCGGATATCAGTTGGATTAGTACCGTAAGTAAATTGTACGAATTTCATATTTCTATTATTTGTTACTGAAAAAGTTCTAATCTGCAAATTGTTGCTTCTATGGCTGTTTGACAGCAAATGCGTGGTTTTTAGCACGCGCGCGTATATCCTCACGGCACTCATGATTGTCGGTATTAGATTATAGACCGGTGGGTGTTATATAATTTTACTTTAACAAGTGTTTACACAATTTCAAGGTTGCAAGTTGTGAGGTAATTTAAACTACTGTTAAGGCATGTTCACAGTTCTCCCACAGTTGTCACATTTATTGGCTTTGGTTGAAGTCTTTAAAGGTAAGCAGTTTTTCGAGCATCGGTCTAGTGTTCTGTTTCAATTCATCACATAATATTAAGTTAAAATGCCTGTTGGCGTATAGCACCGGCAACAAACTAAAGGTGAACCTGAAGTTGTAGTTGGTCAACCACGTTTGAATAAGTTTGTTTCATTAGTAAGCCATTTTGGATGTACAAATGTAAACATACCTTTATCACCAAAATATTTTTATTATCAGATAACATCTGACGTTGACGTTCTGTGTTGACGTTTGAACCTTTTGACAAGATCGGTTTGTTTCGTTCAGAAAAGCACGCACTTGCGCTAAGCGTTAGTGTTCGCGTAACTACGCGCTTGATAATTTTTGTACAAACGTGATGCTTTTTTTTGTGCTTCATAATAAACCGAACATTGAGAATCCAACAGCCAAGCGTGCCATGAAAACACAAAATTGAATTGATGAATAAAGTGTCGGCGCTTAGCAGAGCGTTGAAACACTGGTGGACTAACGAGGGGAAAGGACTGCAGGGGGGCAATTTCAAAAAAGAGTGTACCCTGCTGTAAAATTCGATTTTATTTTTTATAATTTTTCTTTTCACAAATTTTACGAAAATATGAAAGGAAATACAGTTTATTATAGAGGAAAATAAAAAGGAACGCGGAATTAGAGGCAGTTTTTTTCCATAATATCGAAACAAAACGGACTTTGTGGCGAAACTGGTTCCGTTGTGTGACTAGATTTAAAAGCGAAATTTAAGGAAAGTATGACATTAATAAGCGATTTTCTAATTTATTTAAACTAATTAATACACGAAATTAATAGATAAATGTAAGAAAATAGCCTTATTTTAAAGGATTAATTCAAAATAATCGTTTTTTATTCGGTTTTGTGACTCTGTCGCATTTCAATGGGTTATTTTTAGGGTTCCGCACCTCAAAAGGAAAAAGCGGAACCCTTATAGGATCACTTAGTTGTCCGTCCGTCCGTCCGTCCGTCTGTCAAGACCCTTTTTCTCAGGAACGCGTGGAAGTATCAAGCTGAAATTTATATCAAATACTCAAGTCTACTGTCCCTTGAAGCTGTGAAAAAATCAAATCTCTAAGCTAACGCAATCAAAAGATATAGCCGTATATGCCGCAAATTTCAGCAAATTTTCGAAACTCGCAAGGGAATTAAAATAGGGTACTTCCAGTCGATCTAGAATTTTGAAATTTGGTACGAAGCAACGTCATATAGCACAGATAAAGGAAAAATTGCGAAAACTGTAAATTTTTAGTTACATCATGTAATAATTTTTTTTTTTAAATTTAAAACTTTATACCTACAGGTTTGTACGGAACCCTCGGTGCGCGAGTCCGACTCGCACTTGGCCGGTTTTTTTTATTTTACTCTAAAATCATAATAATTTACTTAATATTTGTATATTTTTCGAATATAATACGTTTACTGTAAAGTTTTTGTGGCCGCACAGGTTTAAAAGGTAAAACCTCTATCTAATTTCATAGATTTCATTCCACCCATTTGAAGGGACAGTGACAAAATGGAAGTCTTAAAATCATAAAGATGTGTGCACACAACTTAAAAATTTCCTAAATACCATTATTAGTAGGTAAGAAATAAAACAATAACTGTAACTATTCTTATATTACTATTATGATCGTTATAAATTGCACTGATTGACATCAATCTTATTAAAACTTTGCAGGATAATAGGAACTCCGTAGTTTCTAATCACATAATCTATACTAATAATATTATAAAGCTGAAGAGTTTGTTTGTTTGTTTGATTAAACGCGCTAATCTCAGGAACTACTGGTCCGAATTGAAAAAATATTTTTGTGTATTTATCGAGGAAGGCTATAGGCTATATAACGTTATGTTACAACCAAGAGGAGCGGAGCAGTAATGTTAACGCGAACGAAGTCACGGGCAGAAGCTAGTTTAAAATATTATGATGATTCTTACTTTGCTATTTAAATAAATAGTTTTTAAGAAATTTTAAAAACACTTTTACAATATGTCAATAATATTTAAAAAGTAAAAACATTGACATGTAAAAGTGCTATGTTCAAGTTTTGTCAGTAAAGTTCAATCTGTAAATTAGAATAAAAAATATAAAAGGATAGATTATTTATAATTGTATTCATAAATTTGGTCAGTAAGGTTTTGCAATGTGAACTAAGTTTTATGCATTCGACCTGTTGTGACTTGCCGTTCCGCTATATGTAACCGTAGAATAAATCACAAAACGGAGGTCACATAATGGCACCTTATTGTAGTTTTAAACTGTTTAAAAATTACCCATCGTACTTAGCACTATTCACTTTGTAGTATCAAATACTATACCAATTTTGCAAAGTTTAAAAAATAACAATAATTTAAAAAAAGTGATTTATAATGGTAAAACTTGGTCACATAGCTGAGCAAAGAAATTGAAACACAGAACACTTCAATAGTATGCGTCAGCGCTGGCTACTAATTAGTTAGACAATGAAAGCAAAATGGTGTCTCCGATGAAGAACAATATATTATTTTGCCATTTCGTGCCAAATTATTCCACAATTGGAAGAATATTTGCAAAAAAGACCGGTCACAAAACGAAATGTTCCGGTTAGCCTAAATTTTCGATTTTAATATAGATTTATTTTTAATAGAAAATATGAAAAAAAAATAAAAATTGATTCTTTTAACTAATAAATTGGACTTTTAAGAATTCAAATTATATTTACTAAACCACTCGCATAAACGATTTTTTTTAGAAATCAAAGATTTTCTGAGGCCTGCTGGGAAGGGGACAGCTAAATTCGATGGTGTTCAATATTTTAAAATCTTCGTAAGTTTTATATTTAGTAAAGTAACAACTAAACAACAAATTATATATATATTTTAAAATATGTTCTTTTCACTTCAATTAAAATATTCTCCTAGAAGTCATACATCACAAAAAAATAAATTAACAAAGTCGAGGGACACGGCAAAATAAGGGGGTACAACAAATTTTGAAATTGCCCAGGGGTGGTTTGCCTCTGGCCCAATGTCATGGGGCCCCCAAATTTTGAGAAGTGCCAATGTTTTTGCACACATAATTCAACAAAATAACTCTTTTTTTAGGATGAATGATTGAAAGAAAACCTATCCTACCTTTGAGACGGGGTGTTTCAATTAACATTATTAAAATGGGGTTAAAAACTCTCATAAGCTCAAAAGCTCTTCATACATTACTGATCTCGGACGCGGGGGCGTGGAATTAGAAACTCTTCACTTATGAAATGTGTTACAGAATTATTACTAAGTAGAATAGTGTTGCAACTAGCTCGTCAAAACGAGCGGACAATCTCCATCTCGGCTTACAACCCCGACCCTTGAGAACCAATTCAAGTGTGATCTCCTGACTAGAAAAACAACATAGATGTTAATTTAGCATACATATACATTCATAATGATTCCCATCAGCGTATTATGTTCCCAGTGCTGGGACACAGGCCGCCTCTATGTGAGAGGGAATGGGCCGTTATTCACCACGCAGGCCTACTTTATTTTTATTATTTTTTTATTGCCTGACGATGTGGTTCACTCTACGCTACGACCATCATTAAGCCATCACATACTTCTTCAAGACGTAATTTTCTAAAGAAGCAGTGGCAAGAGGCATTCAATAATTATAATATGGAGTTTTCTCGCCTGAATCAAATCAAAAGTGTGTGTGAAGCTTAAAAACAGCTGGCCGGGCACCGGATTAAACGGTAGTACCGTGGCAACAACCCTTTAACTTTTTGCTGGATTTCGAAAATACGATTATTTTTACTCGACACTGTCCTAGACACGGAATAGAAAAATCTGTAGGTATTTTTGTTCCGTTTTGTTTTAAAATACAATACTACAAAAAAAGCCGAATATTAAAAAAAAAATATGACAGTAACACTATCACTGGCAATACAGAAGTGGCCGTCTTACTTACCTTATAAATTTTAATATTGATGTGTGGGAATTCGAAAAGTTTAAAGAATGGAGTATCGCGAGCTTTAATTGTATTTTTTGTATTGCTGTTACAGGTTGTGTGTGGCTGTTCACCAATGCGCTGGAAGACGTATTTAAGACGCTGGACTGGACTGGACAGGGAATCAGTGTGAACGGCGAGTACATCTCACACCTTCGTTTTGCCGACGACATCGTCATAATGGCAGAGACGCTGGAACAGTTAGACCAGATGCTGCATAGCCTAAATGGAGCCTCACGGCGGGTAGGCCTCGGCATGAACTTGGACAAGACGAAAGTCATGTACAATTCGCACGTCTTGCCGAGTCCAATCCGCATCGAAGGGTCGCTTCTCGAGGTTGTGACGGAGTATGTCTACCTTGGGCAAGTCATACAGCTTGGTAGACACAACTTCGAGAAAGAAGCCGACAGGAGGATCCAGTTGGGTTGGGCAGCGTTTGGAAAACTTCGTCAAGTCTTCTCGTCGCCGATACCGCAATGTTTGAAGACCAAGGTCTTCAACCAGTGCGTCCTGCCCGTCATGACATACGCTGCCGAAACGTGGACACTGACGGTTGGGCTAATCCACAAATTTAAGGTCGCTCAGCGCGCTATGGAGCGGGCTATGCTCGGAGTTTCTTTGATGGATAAGATCAGAAACGATGTTATCCGGAAAAGAACTGGAGTTACCGACATAGCTTGCAGGGTCAGCAGGCTGAAGTGGCAGTGGGCTGGCCATGTTTGTCGAAGGACCGATGGCCGATGGAGCAGACGAGTCCTGGAGTGGAGACCGCGTATTGGCAAGCGTAGTGTGGGACGCCCCCCAGCTAGATGGACCGACGACCTCAAAAAGGTGGCTGGGACAGACTGGATGCGGAAGGCGGAGGATAGGGTGTTGTGGCGCAGCATGGGAGAGGCCTATGTCCAGCAGTGGACTGCGATAGGCTGATTTGATTGTTACAGGTTGTCACAAGAATAAACAATTAAACATTATAGTCTTATTTGTACTCGGTACGTATTTTAGTTTAGACGCCCATATTTTTTTAATATAGTTCGTTTTTGTTTTCAGCAGTTTAAACGAGATAAAATTTTCACAAAAGAAACCTAAATGACCATGTTTTTTATTCTATGGAAAAGTCTAGGTACGTAAGAAAGAGCATAATAATGATAAAATGCGCAAGTATTTTAATGATAATTTATGGGTTTATTACTTACATTACATCAGTACCTACCTCTATTAACATCAAGATCCGATGTAAAAGTACGGTAAGTATTTAGCGTTCATCTTTTCTGTTACCCTTTCAGATCGTAAACAATGATAATTTATATACATTTATATGAGTAACAGTGATGCAGGTACTTAATCATTTTTATTTTTTATTTAATTGGGGCATAAAACAGTTACACATTGCAATTTAAGTGTGACAGATTATTACAATTTTTACAATGATGTTGTTTTGTTTTATTGCATTACTGTCAGTGTCATGTCAGATATAGCAAAGCAGAAAACAAAACTAAAACTCTATTTCATAAATGAAATAGTTCAAAATCAACTAAATCCAACAATGTATTTAGGTCCATATGTAATAAATACTTATCTTCATTTTGCTAGACTTCATTTGATTGAGTTGAGAAAATGGCAATGGAATGTCAATGATAGTTTATATTCTCAGATTATAGAATAAATAATCTGAGTTTATATTTAATTTGGTAGGAAGTTACACTGACATAACATCATGCCGGTTTTGCCTTAAGGATTAGACAGAAGTGTACCTATAGAAAACCTCGCATGCTCCATATTCAGTCCCATGTCATAATAATGCCAGTCAATTCACATCAAACGGGCATTCATCCAGGGCTTTGGGTTACTACTGAGAATTCCCTGATAGATAACTCCTTTATCACTTTGCCAAGCCTGCAAATAACACTTTCACATATCTTTTTGTGTATCTTAGCTAGATAAGGTTGGTATATCCTATGGGACTATGCAGTGAAGAAACATTGAATCTAACACTGCATTGTGTAACACACTATTATTCAGAATCATTCTGAATCTTATGCTAATGTATTATTTCACATGTCAAAAAAAATTGTCTGCTTAGCAATGTAAATATTGCCATGAATGTTGTGCAACTGTCCAAATTAAAGCGATTCCTACTGATAGTGAACTATGCAATTACCCCTCTGGTATGTCTCTTATAATAATAATATTCAAACTACAATATCTGAAAAACTTAGTAAGTACCAAGACCTCGCCATTGAAATTAAAACCCAATGGAAAGCACAAACAATCCATATCATTCCTATAGTACTCTCATCTACCGGTGTATTACCGAAGGCTCTTACACAAAGTCAACACTCTACACATGCCTTGTCACACACTTTACATGCTCCAAAAAGCCACCATACTCAACACCTGTCGCATCACACGAAAATTCCTGACTTCTTCAACGCTGTCATCCACCTTTTCAATTTAAATTTCCCCTTTACACACTTGGTTCCGGCCCGTGTGTAAGGTCGTTAACTCTCTTAAATGGGAAGAAAACTAAAGAACTCAAAATAATAATAATAATAATTTTATTTTCAGGTTACAAAGACCCATAGACATATACCTACCTTACAAACTAACAAAAAAGGTCCAGTCATTACTTATTGGTCTTGTGAGTACCGTGCAGGTTAATATCTGAGATGGTCTTTTGAGGTAAGAACCACACAGATTTAAGTGAATTTCAAACAAGTCAAGTTCCGTGCCGTAATAATTGTACCAAGACGCTGATTACGAAGTCCGTCAGCAAACTTTTTAACCGCATACTTCTCATTTAAAGGCCGCAAAATTTTATAAGCTTCCGAATTTTCCCCGGCTTGAGAAATAGTCAAATCTACCATTAACTTCTCTATCTCTGCCCCGAAATCCGTGACCGACCTATCATTTTGCCTAGCGCGAGCAAATTTGGCTTGCACTGCAACGTCTGACTTAACCGTCAACAAATGCTTCTTCATGTCCGTTAAAAGACTGTCTACAGTCGTATAAGTAGAGGACAATCGCATCTTAGCCCCCTGGGTAAGTCGTGTAGTTAGCACGAATCTAATTAAATGAGCACTATCAGCCGCTTCTAACATAGAGCTGTATAAATCTATGGCATCAACCAAATCTTGGGTTACCTGCTCATCCCCATTCATTTTCGGGAGTAAGCTAACCGCCGTTTTCAATGAAAACCTTTCCAACGCCATCTCTGTATCGGTTCCGGTACCGTTTTCAAACTTAATAGTGTCTACATACAAATTTTCTATTTTACTCACTAGCTGTGCTAATTCCTCCGAAAATTTGCTACACTTAGAAACTACACACTTAAATTTACAATACAGGGCTTTTACCTCGCTTATCTTTCCATCAAAATTTTTGCCTTTCCGCCTACTGGGACCTAACTTGACAATTGATTCCCTCAATAACTTAAGCTGTACAAACAGTGACGTTAACTCCACTTCCATTTAAAATTAATGTCTCTAACTGATAGATGACCGAAAATACTCGTCACTACACTTAAGTTCAAATCACATCACTTACTCCTCTTGTCGCTCCGCCAGCTCCCGGTCAGGCCATCTGCACAGCTCGCTGCACCTCACGCTGATTGATCTTCTCTTCGATCCAATTCTGATGACACCTCCTGTACAGCCGGACTGCCACGCCAATGATGACAATCGCCAAACACACGGCGATAAACAACAGCATCGCGTTGATGGTGGATATCTGCTCTTGTGTTACTGTCGCGGTATTTGAACCACCCGCTGCTGTCTGGGCTATAATAACCTCTTCCTTGGATGACGTGGTCCCCATGGCCTGTGACTAACCAACTGTCGAGAAACTGACTGAAGCCGACTGAAGTGACTCCGATGAGATCCCGGTCGGGCAACTATAACGCCGTCCAGTCGACTGGCAGGGTCGCCATGCGATGTGGAGGGAAGGAGGGGTTAAGTGAATACCATGTCGTGTACTTGTCCATGAGTCAACTGGAGACTGAAGACCCCAGACTCCCTTTATTAGTGTAATATATACCTAGTCCGTGCGTGACATATATCATAATATAACTATGGACATAGCTTATCTACCTTAACTTAAACTAAGATCTAAACGTGACGTACGTGACACACCACACTAGCAGTTGTCTATCTAAATTGTATAAAATTCTAAATTAAAATTGTTTCTTCTGCATGCATGGAGAACTTCTGCTGGAACAGCTTGAATACTCTGCAAGCTGACAGTGATATCAGTTTTCTATCTTGAAGAACACTTCCAGTATAGCTAGAATTTTTGGATATATCAGACTTCTATCCATTCTATCCTTTGGTATATATTTTCCACATAAAATATTTGAATTTATTTATGAGATAAGAATGTAAATAAGTTCCTATTCATGCTATTATAATTTACTGCTGGCTGTTGACTGCTTAGCTCCTTGTATATTAAGATGATTTTCATGACTCATCTGCAATTTTGTAACATAATTATGTTGTCAATAAACATTTGTGGTAAAATGTTTAGTGACATGCATTGATGTAAAATAAGGGAAGATATGGTACGTGCTCCTCGATGTGGACCGCATAAATCAGGGGAAAAGGACACAATCGACCTTAGTCACAATCGAACTAGCGTTTGTGTAGCACGTTAGGTAAAATTACAGCAATCGTTCTAAATAAGTAGCAACAAGGCCTTCCTGTGTTTATAAAATGTGCACAAATAGTGCAAAAACCAAGAACAAGTCCCACGGGATTCGTTTTGACTCGTAAGTACAGCCAAAAATGTTAATTTGTTGAAAATTTTAATAATATTTAATGTTTGCTCAGTGATAAGTCGTTCCTAATCGTAAACATTCGGCCAACATTCGGCAGCTCGTAGTTTGTTTCCGTTTTGTTATGGGTACGTAACAGTGACAATTATTGCTATCTCGTTCCCGCTATAGCCCGCGTAATATGTCTCTCTATTTCGATTGTCGAACACATGACGCACGACACCGAGAAATGTAGTTGTGTGTGAATGTGATTACATGTAGGTGTTTCTAGTCCATTTAATATTTACGTGATGTTAGAGAGTGGCCTATCTTCCTATTTTTAATACATCAATGGTGACATGAACAAAATGCAATGTTGTTTATACCCATTGCAAATAGCGTGATTAAGTGTTGACCCGACTTTTAGGGAGTAGTTTTACATAACTTGAACAAATCCATTCAGTATGTTATGAAGTAGAAGTATGCCATATGTAGAGGCGATCAGTGTTAATAACGAAACTGAAATATGCCGTGTAGCGGTGATCAACTGAAATATTCCGTGTGTGACGGTGATCAGTAACAATAACGAAACTAAAACATTCCGCGTGTGGTGGTGATCAGTAACAATAACGAAACTGAAACATCCCGTATGTGTAGAGGTCGTATAAGTAGTAGCTTATAGAGTAGTCCTGTATATGCAAAGTATGAAATTGTACGTTAAAATGTACGTTATAAACTTATAAATGATAACGTAAATTCTCGCATACAAGCTTGTGTTAATGTAGTTAGAGTGTTAGGTTAGGATATAATTAATTATTTACCTACAATAAAATCGTAACTACTTTTGATCGAAGTTGTTAAGAGGAGGCTCCCAACATGTTATGTTAACTTGCAGACATATTCTGGAACAGTCACGCATACTATCAAAATGAAACTTAAGTATATGATTTATTGGATCTTTTTTCTTTTCATATATAACGTAATTGTAACATTTTCGTTCGATTCATTTTTCATTCGAAAATCATGTCTTTTTTAGGATTCCGCACCTCAAAAGGAAAAAGCGGAACCCTTATAGGATCACTTTGTTGTCCGTCCGTCCGTCCGTCCGTCCGTCTGTCAAGACCCTTTTTCTCAGGAACGCGTGGAGGTATCAAGCTGAAATTTATATCAAATACTCAAGTCTGCTGTCTCTTGGAGCTGTGAAAAAATCAAACCTCTAAGCTAGCGCAATCAAAAGATATAGCCGTTTATGCCGCAAATTTCAGCAAATTTTCGAAACTCGCAAGGGAATCAAAACCTATAGGGTACTTCCAGTCGATCTAGAATTTTGAAATTTGGTACGAAGCAACGTCTTATAGCACAGATAAAGGAAAAATTGCGAAAACTGTAAATTTTTAGTTACATCATGTAATAAAAATATTAAAAAAAAATTAAAACTTTATACCTACAGGTTTGTACGGAACCCTCGGTGCGCGAGTCCGACTCGCACTTGGCCGGTTTTTTTAAGATTATTACATGTTTTTTTCAAGCTATCTCGTTTTTTATGTCTAAAATAAGCATTCACAGTAAGACAATATAGTTTATTATCCAGCCATAAGATATTTTTTCTCTAGGCCCATTATTACTTTAATTATTAACGAAATAAGAATTGAGACTTACGACGTTTAGTTCCGTACTCAAAGACGATCAAAGAGTGCACGCGATATTCAACTTTATTTCTAATTCGTTAGCGTTTACCACAAAACGGCCGATCCGGTTTCTCAGTGTCGCGCTGTGCGCTTTCGAGAGAGGACCTGTTTCGCCTGCACTCGCGCTCAATACGTATTTTATTTAAGAGTTTTTTCATATTATTACGTATTGCGATACTATGGGAAACGAAGACAATAAAAGATATGTTCAAAAGAGAAAGAAAGTCGAACGTTTAAAAAATATTGCAAGAATCATGAGAGAAGCAATACGCTACGTACTTTTGTTTTTAATTTCTAAATACTATTTTGACATTAAGTACGCAAAAATGATCACAATTGACATACATACACATGCAAAAATAAATTGGATTCGAATGCAGCCGCCTTATAATATTATCGATCATTCGTTCAAGGACAGCGTTGCGTCTGAGATTGTGAGAACATGGATGTTATGGAGGCGATTTGATTATTATAATTAATAAATATTTTACAAAAATATTATAATATATCATAAGTGGTATATCACTTGTGTATTGTGTTTAGCTTATATTTTTACATTCAAATAGGTACCTATATATTGTTATAAAATTGTTAAAGGTATTTTATCCGAATGAGACTAATAAGTAAATACTTTCTTGGGAAAAAAAGGAAGACCAATTTCTCGAAATCGAATGTCCTCCGGAACGGGGAAAATCAGTGCTGACGCCTACTTTTTCTGTTCTAGCGAATTACGAAGATAAATAAGTACTTCCATTTTTTTAAATAATTAACTATTTATTTCTTTTTAATAATATACTATAAATTTGCACTAATTCGCTGCTTTTCTTTTGCGTAAAGTCGTCTATCGTGTTTCTCGAACATCACTGAAGTTTATTTTATTGAGGTGGCTTATTTATATGTCAAATTATGATGGTAATGGTGATGACAATGATGTTTATTTTTAAGGTTTGATGGTAGCAATAACAATGAAAACAGGCATGGGGATTCTT
Source organism: Aporophyla nigra (assembly GCA_947507805.1). Taxonomy (NCBI): domain Eukaryota; kingdom Metazoa; phylum Arthropoda; class Insecta; order Lepidoptera; family Noctuidae; genus Aporophyla; species Aporophyla nigra. The sequence goes on along the minus strand of OX382313.1, from coordinate 9,551,635 downwards.
CGACGTCATCCAGTCTCGTGCATGTACTTATAATATCAAATACCGATTGTGACAAAAATAAAATTTCTACTAATGCTATTTCTGAAGTAAGAAGGCTTATACTTGACACAGAAGTACTCGTTGCCAGCTTGATTTGCTAAACGTAACAAATAGCTTATTTCAATAGTCGCAGTATCTATTTACTTTAACATTTATAGTCAAATTGAAACTTAATTTTTTTCAGTTTGATTTTCAGGAAACATTGGATTTGTATAGAGACAGAAATTGCTATGAGGTACAAAGTTACAGTGAAAATGTTAGTTTCAGCTCAGTTTTTGGTCCTTTTACTTTGACTATTGAGCAGTATTTGGACCGCATGGATTCTTATTGTTTATCGTAAGCATTTATGATTATATGTATTGTTATTGCAGGTTTGTAATATACTAACTGGAAGACTCATTATTGATATACAGACATTTTTTATAAATTAAAAGTGGTGTCTGGTCACAAATTCCTTTTTAAATGTGGTTAAACTCGATTCAATTGGTTTCGGAATAGCAAAATCGTCTTTTTCTCGATTGAATTTGCAGTGCATGATGTGCAATGAACATTTTCAAATTTTAATTATTTTGTCATGATTAAATTTTATTGTGATGGACAAGTTTTAACAGTTTGTCCATTTTTTTACGTCCCATGACCTATGTCAGTTGTGTCCAATATGACAAATCGATTGATGTAGCGTTTAGTCGCAGTCGGGTAATTACAGATAGGTTAGATGGGTGATTTTTTTTTTCAGATTAATATAAACAAAAAATGTGAATGGTACTATCAAAAGATCAAGGTCTGCATATAACAAAAAAAAATAAAAAACCAAAATGCCTATTTGCTGTATAGATAGTTCAATCCATGAAGACGCGCCCCACTCTTTGACAATTGTACTAAGAGCGGTTAAAAACAAAGGAAAGGGGTGCAGAGGGGCGCGTCATCGTAGATTGAACTATCTATATGGTACGGAGATGATAAATTCAAAATTGAAGTACTGGAAAAAGATGACGAATTTTGGAGAAAGGAGATGGAACCCAAATTAGTCTATAATATGGATTGTCTGCTGCCTGAATTGGTAGATCCAAAAAAAAAAATGATACGAGATCCTGAATATGTCATCAAACGGACAGGGCGAATTGGTTAGAAACTTCAAATATTTTTGATGCGCCAGTACCAAAGTCAAGAAGGCTAGATTTTAGTGAATTTAAAATTATTTATGAAATTGACAAAACAAACAGTGTTGCCAACTTTATTTTAACGAAACCACAAATTGTGGTATCGTAACCCACCAGACCACCAGAAAACCACTAACATATTATGCCAGACAGATAATACCTAAATATTATTTGAAAATAAAACAACCATATTTAATTTTTTATTATAAAATTATAGTTTATTTTGATAAGTACAAAAAAAAAATCTTAAAGGCTTTAATTTTTTGTACTTATTCATTAAATCTTCGGACGAATTGGCTTCTTCTATGATTTCTGTTTTTGCAGAATAAAGGAGATGTTTCATTTTCGGCCATCAGATGTACATTTATCGAAAAAGAGATAAAAATACCACAAATTGGAGAAAAACATTGTCTGGTGAATTTGAGCCTGATTTGTTGTGTACAAAAATAATAGTTTTTCAATTATTGCCATATTTTATTCAACATGGCGTCTCGTTTGCTTGCAGACTTCGTTTGTTCTGAAATCATGTCTCATCAAATCAATGAAACGTAGAAAATAATTAAAAATGTGTGCATTCTTGTAGTGTTAAAAATAAATTACTATTATCCTCTTATACATATTTTTGAGTAAACATAATTACTAATAATTAAATGGTCACATTTCATTGTTACAAAAATCTTTAGTCTCCATTTTTGAAGTGTGTTTCTAAACGAATTCAAAATAACCATTTGCTAACTCTTAGGACAAACGTCAAACATTTTTAATTTTTATTTTGTACATAAAAACCATTTGATGTTATGAAAAAAAATTACTTTATTCTGGGGCAAGTTTCCCAGCTTCGTTAAAAGGTACATGTTATGGCCGGAGCCCCATATGATTAATCATTTATTTCAGAACATAATACATTCCATATAATTGTTAGTAAATCATACTTAAAACTATGTTAGTTAGTTTATTAATGATTACATAAAAATGAATCATCTCCTTTCCTTGGTCCCAATTTTTTGTACTACGCTATTGGGCAATTTATAGTTGTTGCAGCATTTTCCTTCGCGTTTTAAACCAGCACGAACTGTGAGAATTGAAGATAGCAAATCTAACTTTATTTGGTTTCTGTGTCTCGTCTCGATAACGTTCATCATACTAAATAATCGTTCTACGTCAGCATTAGAATGAGGTAAAACTTGAATTGAACCACATAATTTGCACTTAGCAACTGGACCAGTAGTACTTTCCACCACTTGTAACCAGTCGTTTAAATCTGAGTCACGTAACCAACTTTCACGGAACTTTTGGGTGTACTGTAATTTAGGCATATTCGTTTTACAAAATAAACCAAAACCAGTAAAACATCCAACGCCAACTCCGAATTGCACTGTCCTTTGTATATATATTTTTGTGCATTACAAACATTTTTGATTCAAACCAAACTTTTTCCATACAAATAAAGCCTATAATCAAAATTATTCAAGAAATTGATAAACTATTTTCGGGGAAACCCCGAAACCAACCACCTTAGTTCTCAGTGTTGCCTACACATAAAATAAATATACATTTATAACGTAAACGTTTGAGTTATTTCCTGAAAATATGTTAATCGTGCTAGTGGTTGAATTTCGTACCTTACCACTAACAGAAGCCACTAGAAAAATCCACTAGCCACCAAACACCAAAATTTGCCCGCTAAAAAGTAAGTCTAAACCACCAGATCTAGTGCTAATTCCACTAAGTTGGCAACACTGATTACAAAGTAATTTTATTTTAAACTCTTTACCTCTAACTTTTTATCACTCTTTTTTTTTGGAACGGATTCCTTTAATAAACAATGGTGTACAATAACTAGATATTTATATAGTAGAAGTTAGTAGTAGTTAGTGTTTATTAACAAACCTAATTACAAAAAATATTTTATTTCCTAAAATAAATAAAGGCGTCTCTATTCCATCTATGTTCGGTAGGCTCAATGGCTCAATGACGCTTGGATCGCTCGCGGGACAAGAGTGCGGGGAGTGGAGGGGGGGTGCATGTGGGCGGAGCTTGCGCGGAAATTATTTTAGAGTGCCTGCTCTTAAATTGAATATGTTTAAAAAGTAATAAACTTGGTAAGGGAACGAGACTGATGCTGAAAAAACATTGTAGTTCTAGAATTTTGTCTGTTTTATTTATTTGTCACAAACTTTAGGTACGTACGCAAAAATCTTTGAAGGGATTTTGTTTTTGTCAAACATTGCAAAACTATTCACTTAAGGTCGTAAACTGTTATGTCGGTAGGTATTTGCTATGGGGGATGATCAATAATACGTCTCCTCTACAGTTTACCGAAGGATTGTAATAAGACGAGAATGGTACTAATAAAATTTCAGATAAGGAATTAAAATCATATTAATATACCTAGGTACAAGGAGCTAAACAGCCATGGCATGTAAAGGAACTTATTTGCATAATTATATTTATTTTATAATTAAATTTTAATATTTTTGCGGAAAAACATTAATGGATGAATTGCATAAAAGTCTGATAAGTCCAAAATTCTTGGATAGAAAAATCAATATCACTGATAGTTAATTACATAGGTATTGTGTAGGAACGTAGGAATGGATATATTCGCGTTTTAAGATTATTTCTATCATTAAAAACCTACTTTTTGTATTTATTACCTTTAGAAAAAAATTATACTAACTGATAAAAATGTTAGAATGTGAGGTAAAATAGGTAATAAAATACTGCTGAAGTTGCACTACGGGCGTTTGAGGGATATGTGGGGAAAGACAATTGATATTTTCGAGGCCACACCATAATTTAAAACCACGCCCATATTGCGCAAAGGGTTCGAAGGCTGTCGACCCCTTTGCGCAAACACGGCTGTGTTTAGTGGTTTTAGAGTTCCGCGCCAGAAGGCGCTAAACGAACGGAATCCTGCTTTATGTCGTCTGTCTATCGCGTGTCTGCTGTATTTTACAAGAAAGCTTTCACAGAATGCGCAGGGTAAGTAGGGTAACTGATAGCGGCTATGAATACGTTGAAGAGAAATAAATTGAAGGTAAACGATTAAATTATTATTTTGGTGGTTCGGAACCATAATGCGCATAACACTCGTTGCACTAAGGCACGAGTCTTATGCGCGTTTGTCTGGTTTTAAAGAAAATACCTGCGCATACTTTTATATAAGTACATGAATGTTCGTGTTTGTACCTCTAATTACCTTTATGTTGAACTTACACGGACAGCTCGATAAAGCAAATGAAGTCCGTTAACTATGCCGCCTGGCAAAATCGAGCAATTTACACCAATTACAAAATTGTATCCACAATGATTTTAGTTGCCCGATTGTATGGCGATTATCACACAGTGCCGCGCTCCGGCACGTAGCCAGCCATAGCAAACAATCGCAGGTAGTGTTTTCTGTAGAAACTGCTATATTAAATCTGACACCCCGCGCTACTCGACGAAGCATGGTGCAGTGTGATAATCTTCTAAGTGTTGAATTCAGGCGCACCGGCGGCGCCGAAGGACACAAGGCCATGACCACAAAACACTTAACCTCCTAGCGGAGGTCATGACTTCATTAAATCAGAAAAGGATCGAATAACTATACTTTGGTTAGCTAAAAGATTAATTGAAGTTGGTAAAGATGGTATGGTATGGTACTGTTTCTTACTTATTTTTTTCCAAGGAACTGAACCTACATACAGATTTCGAATTACTCGTTACTCTTCTGCTCTTATATGATTGCTCGTTTCTGGTTCCCAGTCTGCGCGTAAAGTTTAAAATCCAACAACGCGTTTTTATTAAGATGTCGTTACTGTTGGGAAAGTAGCGTTCTCTGTGCATTTTACCACCATACTGCGATCGCCAACCGGCCTGCCAAGCGTGGCGATTATGGCAAAGCCCCTCAAATTGGGGGAGGCCTAAGTCCAGCAGTGGACGTCTTACGGCTGAAATGATGATGATGATGATGACTGTTGTGAAAACGAGCATTAGAAAACCTTCCATGCCAATAAATATTTTTTAAAGAAGGCATAAGAGGAGAAAATAGTGAAAGCTTAGTGGATACGGCACCTGGTCGTGGGTTCTGAATCATCCCAGGTTCAATTTGTACATTTATTTTATCTCCTTTTTCTCAAACGGCGAAAGAAAACAGCCATGTCCTCACACCTAAACTTCGAAGACATGTGACATCGTCAATCTATGGGCTGCGTGGTGGATTACGGTTCGGTCTCTAATTGACGACTTCTGTGTGCGTTTGGTGCGTTTGCTTGGCGCTCGGGGGTTGGCATTGCCCGCCCGTAAGAAACTGCTACAGCACAAACTGCTTTAGTGCCGACACAAGACAACATACTGAAGATCAATAGAAGATTTCTTGATTTTGTTAATAAATAAAGATTATAGACGTCGATTTTGGTTTTTATATAAAAAAATTAACTGGAGTTTCAAACCTCGCTCGAGGTCCCTTTCTCCCGCACCTCTGCAGGTGGCAAGTACAACGACGTGAAAACTGAAACCAAGAATTTAGCACATGATTCTAGACTCTGTGGCGTAGTTTTTTCGTCGGTTATTAAAAAAAAAGTGGTTTCATAGAAGAGTAAAACTTTTTCGCGGTCAAAATGTATGGAACAGTAAGTTAATTTAAAAGAAAAACAACCAACGAAAAAGTGAACCCCAAAAAAAAAGGCATTCAGAATAATGTAAAGTATCTATGGTAGCAGGTAGGGTTGCCACCCGTACTTTATAATAAAGTATTTTACGTTATTTCACATAATTGTACTTTATACTTTATGAGAACAATAAAGGACACGAAAATACTTTATTTCGTAAGAGGATTTTGCAGAACTATCAACTGCACAAAAATGGCAGCAAGTATTTAATAAAGTGATGAGAATTTTTTAAAGCTGTTCATAATAATTTCATTTTCATTATCTATTCCCGCGCCACGTCAGAATTCACAGAAAAAGTTTTTTCTGTGATGCAAATAGCGAGATGAATGAAACAAAATGTCTCGGAATTTGATAAAAAATTAATTAGTTATTTAATTTAAATACAGACTGTAAAGATGCTGTGCAATTGTTTAGTAGAGATAACTACTAATTTGATACAAACTGCAAAAAGCAATATAGTAATAAAGAAAAGTAAATCGTACTTTAATTTTATACAGTGCACTTTTTTTTCTTACCTATAATAACCAATGTACTTTAATTGCAAGAAAAAAAGGTGGCAACCCTAGTAGCAGGTCGTGCGTGTATGTCCCTGCCACTCTGAATAAGTGAGTTTCTTTGTAACAGTGCATACTGCCCCACGCGTTAAAATTTCAAAAATATACAAAGAGCTGATGTTGAATCCGCCAGCAAAAAAATAAGCGGCAAAGATGTCAAATAGGACCCATTACAAATAAGTACCACAGTTTTGTTCGTAAGGTATAAACATCAGTGAATCCTCCGGGGTAATTGTGTAATACACAAAGAAATGAAATGTTTCGGTATAATAGTTATGTAGATAATAAAATAGGCTTTCATTTTCGAATATTCCCAGTCGCCCCCGCGGGGATTGCCAGCGGTGATTGGGAAGTGATTGCCCCCACTTCAGTTTCGCTGTTCATTGCTTTCTCCATCGTAGAGAATAATTTAAAAGGATCAGGCAACTTATCCTAAACCTGCCTCTAATCTCTAAAAGAACACAAAGTGCATTGAAATATTTTTTAATTTTGATTTCGATATGAATAAACTTGTTCAAATTAAACATTTAAAATGGTATTTTGTATCACAGATAATCAGACTCTTAAAGACAGTAATTAAATTAGAAAAGTAATGTTCCTGGAGAAATGACAGTGGGACATTTTCTCGAAACTTTACGACACTCATTGTTACGATTCTTTCTGTGATTTGTAATTATATGTATATAATGGTTCATTCGGTATTTTCTAGATTTTGAGATTTTGTGTAATTTAATTATTGTAAATACTTTGATTAATTTGTCTGTGTGTCTTTGATCTTAATAAAACAAGCCTGATATCTATGAATATTTACAGCTTTGTTTATAATACATATTTGATTACTATGTACATTGCTAGTTTTTTCTTGTGGGCATAGTATGCGACCGAAACTGCGGCCAGAATCACTGTGGCGATCACGCTCAACAAGGTGGTTACGAGTATAAAGCCTCCTACACACAGTGCCGCCGGCTGGGGAAGTTTCCGCGCGTGGCTCAAGCTTACTTAGCGCTTGCTAGTTTCTGCGGCTTGTGCCGGGGATATATCGCACCACTAGATCTAAAGGGAACTAACTCAAAGCTATTTCCAATGTTTGGAGTCGAATATTGGAAATAGTTTTGAATCTGGTTTATTGGTCGATAGGTGTTGAAATGATACTCGAAGGTGTGCATAACTGAAAAATTAAGAATTTTGAGTCCCTTTAGATCTAGGGGTGCGATATGTGTAGGAGCCTTAATTAATAGAGTATCCTTATGATCAAATTCGACCTGAAATAAAAAGAAAACAACGGTATTTCAATAATTAATTTTAATCTAAATTTGTTCTCTAGTTCGTCACCTTTCCAATGGTAATTTTGTATTTGAAAAGTTGCTAACTTAAGGCTAGGTGATTCGACACTCATACAGATTTGAGGGGGTGAGGTGCGTGGAAATCCGCGGGGCGCCTCCCGCGCGTCCTTCTTGTCGAACACGATAGCGCGCCAAAAGTTCGGGCGGCGCGGCGGCGGCGGCGCGGCGGCGGCGGGCGTAGCACAGACAGGTCATAGTGTAGCGACATCAGTATGTCCACAGTATTAGAAACCACAGAAGAAACGATAATACAAGACTAATATTATAAATGCGACAGTTTGTGAGTATGGATGTATGGAAGTATGGATGGATGTTTGTTATTCTTTCACGCAAAAACTACTAAACGTATTTGGATTAAATTTAGCTTGCAGATAGTTTATAACCTGGACTAATATTATAAATGCGAAAGTTTGTGAGTATAAATGGATGTTTGTTACTCTTTCACGCAAAAACGAATGAACGGATTTGGATGAAATTTAGCACGCAGATAGTTTATAACCTGGAATAATACAAAAAACACAAATAACTTACACAAAAGACTTAGTCACACAAAAAACAAAAAAAAAATTATAATTGCGAAAGTTTGTGAGTATGGATGTATGGATGGATGTTTGTTACTCTGTCACGCAAAAACTACTGAACGCATTTGGATGAAATTTAGCACGCAGATAGTTTATAACCTGGACTAACATTATAAATGCGAAAGTTTGTGAGTGTGGATGTATGGATGGATGTTTGTTACTCTGTCACGCGAAAACTACTGAACGCATTTGAATGAAAAAAAAAAAACTTTAGAGGTGTCAAGGGACACCCGGATGGAACGAAGTTCCTTTACAGGATTCATAATTGTTATAATTTTTTTATTATTTATTCTGTACAAAAAACCTGTATACACTCAACAAAAATATTCTCTCTCTTTCTATCTCCCTCTCTTCCTCTCTCTCTCTCCATCTCTCTCTCTTCCTCTCTCTCTCTCCCTCTCTCTCTCTCCCTCTCTCTCTCTCTCTCTACTCACAACAAAAAAAACAACAACATACAAACAAATACAAACAACAAAATATATACGGTCGAATTGAGAAACCTCGTCCTTTTTTTGAAGTCGGTTAAAAAGTGTCGTTATTACTTTTCGTGAGATTTTTTTCCGTCTAGCCCCCTTTCACAATGCGCGATAAGGAACTTCGTTCCAATTAGCAAGCAGATAGTTTATAACCTGGACTAATATTATTATGAAAGTTTGTGAGTATGGGTGTATGGAAGTATGGATGAATGTATGGTGGTGTGTGTCTCTTTCACGCAAAACTACTGAACAGATTTGGATGAAATTTTGCACCAAGATAGTTTATAATCTGGATTATCACATTGGGTCCCTTTTACCCCGGTAGTACGTTGCCGCGGAATAATTTTCGACTTTCTATTCACGCCTACCAAGATACTCATCAAGACGAATCAAACGAGCCCAAATTTGATGGGGTTACGTCGTTTAATTACGGAGTTACTATAGCCACCTTCAAGCTCCATCATCAGACCCTGGTTACCATATAGTATCAAAGTACTCGTCAAGACGAATCAAACGAGCCCAAACTCGATGGGGTTGCGTCGTTTAATTACGGAGTTCCTATGGCCCCTTCCAACTCCATCATCAGACCCTGGTTACCATATAGTATCAAAGTACTCGTCAAGGCGAATCAAACGAGCCCAATCTCGATGGGGCTGCGTCGTTTAATTACAGAGATCCTATGGACAACTTCCAGCTCCATCATCAGATCAGCTCTATGTCATAATAATATTGCATTGGATTGCAACATTGTTTTTAAAGTTTTACAAATATTTACACAATGAGAACCACACACACAAAACAAAAGCTTAACCAACTATGGTCTATATAAATTCTTGAAAACAAAATTTATTTACAATTTATTTTGTTTTCTCTTATTATTACTTACGCAGCAGAAAGGAAGCGCGCGCGCAAAAAATTGTCACAGGTCTCACCTCGATAACGTCTCGCAGGACACTGGCAAGTAGTGGCAAGCGACGCGCCGATCAAAAATCACTTGAACGATCGATATTTTTTTTTAGAAATAAAATGAAAAAAATTGATCGGGTTCAATCGATTCTAAAATAAATTACCTATACATTGATACTAATTATAGAAAAATAGGAGTATTAGTACTTCTTTAAAATGAAATTAGGCTTGTTAAAAAACTGCAAATCGAAGTAAGTTCGGCTTTTTTTTCTATCGAGTAAATTTGATTCTATCGTGTTTTGATCGGGTACAAGCTAAGGAAAAAGAATGTATCTTAAATATATATTTTTTTCAGATTCTGGACGTAATAATTTGCCTATTAAAAACCAATTCTAAAACAGGTGAAAACGGTGCCACCCGGCCTTAAAAGAAAACAATTCAGTAAAGGTTTGTTGAAGCGAATTGTGCAAAGTATTTTTTTTCATTTCTCTTCAAAATGCAGGGAACAAATAAAAATATGTTTGGTTGTAGTATTCAAATTTTCAATCCCAAGTATATCCAGCCACTGTTCTTTTCTTTCTTTACATGTTGGCAATCTAAAATCATAAAAAAGAAATCAAGTTTGACTGGCCTGTTAGTCTAGTGGTTAGTGACCCTGACTGCTAAGACTGAGGTCGTGGGTTCGATTCCCACCCAGGACAAATCTTTGTGTGATGAGCACAATCATTTGTTCTGTGTCTGGGTGTAATTTATCTATAATATGTATGTATTTAGAAATATATAAGTATGTTTATCAGTTGTCTGGTTACCATAGTACAGGCTCTGCCTAGTTTGGGATCAGATAACGTTGTGTTGGTTGTCCTAAGATATTATTTATTATTATTTATTTAAGTTTAATTATTATTCACCTGTCGATATAAGTAATATCGATATGTTGAAAATGTGTAACCGAAACTCTATTTATGATTGACGAATGATTTTCTTGAAAATCATTAATTTTAATAGTAAACATCGATATATATGTACTACGAGTAAAACATTAAATGATTACAGAAAAGCAAGTTTGTCTTTATAAACTTCCTTACAAATAGCAAAATCTTTCAAAATAATAGAAAAAACAAGATATTTTGAATGAATTCGGTTACTAACCTGTGCAACGTTATATTGGGATGTTTTTTTGTTGCTTTTCACGCGGCAGCCTGACACACTGCACCTACCCATAATAAATGCAGTACCTACTATGCAAGTTCAAACACTATACACAAGCACAATTTTCGCTTATTATCACAAAATTTTCTTCAAAACACTGAAACAAACAAGTCGCGATGACAGCGACTTGTTTCACTTGTTTGTTAGATGTACTTGTTGTTTGTTGTTGGCTTGGCTGTGACCAGGGCTTGATAACGTTACCAAATTCACACTATAAGTATCGTTAAGTAACGTTATTTTCATAAAGTTAATTTTTTAACGGTAACACGGGTAACGATACTTTGGTATCGAATCCATAAAATAACGTTACCATTACCGTTACTAGTGTCTATACTTTTATCGTTACTTAATGGGTTGTTGTCAACCCGCACAACCTAAGCGGCACGCCATGGGCGGCGGCGCTCTACGGCAACATCGCCAATCAAACGATGCAAATGCAACTTCATTAATGTAGACGAAAGAAAGAGATGAAAGAAAATAAATAAAAATTTAACGTTACTCAGTTACCGGTAAAACGTATGCCAAGTATCGTTCCCAAGCATAACGTGACCTCTACTAATAACGTTATCTTCGTCCGATGAAAGTAACGATACCAAATTTTTAACGTTATTCAAAGCCCTGGCTGTGACAAAACATGGCGACCGGCCGCAGCGAGATATTTTGTGACGTCACCAAGATAATGTTGCCATTTTTTAACCGACTTCAAAAAAAGGAGGAGGTTATATGTTCGACTGTATGTATTTTATTTTTATTTTTTTATGTATGTTCACCGATTTCTCCGCCAATTGTCAACCGATTTTGAAAATTCTTTTTTTATTCGTAAGGGTATACTCCTGAGGTGGTCCCATATTAATTTTTTGAAGATTTGATGTCTACTTTGGGAGATAAACGAAGGAACTCCTCAAAAACAAACAGTACACGTAATGTGATTTGGATATTGTACTAAAGATCAAAAATAATTGCTGGTTCTATCTATCCATCCGTGGTGAACTAATTATAGTCTTCGAAGATACCGCATGGAACTCCTCATTTATTTATTTATTTATTTATTTATTTTTCCAGCTTACATCTACCATTACAGGTTTGTACCCAATGCGATAGTGTGACATGTAACTTGTTACTGGTTAACTTAATATTATTCTTACTGTACATGTATTTATTAAAATGTAACAATAAAAATACTTATTTAACTAACAACTAAACATAGGTAGGTACATCATTAGTCTAAAAGATATAACACTTAACTAACACACAATAATTAAACCTAAACAGCTAACTACTATTTCTAAATAAAACTCTAAACATGTTTACTTAACATAACATACTATGTTTAGAACAACTTTTGCGAATTCACTCAAATTGCACGAAAATATGTCTATTCTGTCATGAACTTCGTTTACTACGCGGATGGTTTGTGTGAGGGGGGTTTCGCCAGAAGGTTGGTCCTGGCTACCGGCACTGCTAGTAATTGTGGGCGCCGCCGCCGCCATACGTATCGGTCTGGCACGCACAGCTTCAGGTGTCGCAGCACTCCCGGGTTGTGTGCTACACCACGCAGTAGCTTTACTACATACGCGACGAGACTAAATGCCCGTCGCACCCTGAGCTCATTATACCCCACCATTCCCAGCACAAATAGGGTAGGGTACATCAGTGGGTAGAACGGGTATACCCCATATAGTTTAAAATACAAGTGTCTTGTAAATTTGTTTTGGACCCGCTCCAACATGACACTGTATTTCGCTTCATGTGGAGCCCAAACTGCTGCACTATGCTCAAGATGACTCCTGACTAGAGCGTCATACAGCACCTTGAGTGTGGCAATATTGGTGAACCCCTGTGTCTGCCTCAGTACAAATCCCAAGTTTCTGTAGGCCTTCTTACAGATCTTAACGATATGTTCGCGAAAAGTAAGGTCTGGAGACAGAATCACCCCTAGGTCCCTGACCTGTGTTACTCGCTGCATGGGCGTTCCTTCAACTTTGTACTCGTAGCACATAGGGGTCCGCGCACGAGTGAACGTCATCACTGAGCATTTGGCTACATTGAAATAAAGTTTATTGTTATGGCTCCACTCAACCACTCTGTTTATGTCCTCCTGCAGGCGTTCACTATCTGACTCATCCTTAACCTCGAGCAGCAATTTAAGGTCATCAGCAAACAACAAACATAAACTATTTCTTACGACCTCCGGTAAGTCATTAACTATTATAATAAATTCAAGAGGCCCCAAATTACTGCCCTGGCTCACGCCGGACCTGGTGTAGTATGGTTCGGATTCGTACCCATTGTAGTCAACATACTGCTGTCTGTCTTTCATGTAGCTGACGAAAAACTGCAGCAGGTGTGGTGTACAGCCAATTTATGCAAGCTTTCTTAATAACACGTCATTGTCGACGGTGTCAAATGCCTTTTTAAAATCAAAGTAGGCTACGTCAACCTGCACACCAGCATCTACCGCAGGTACCACCCGCGCCATGAAGTTGAGCAGATTGGTAGCAGTGCTGCGCTCCGGTCGGAACCCATGCTGCGCATCCGACAGTCACACATCGGTGAACAGTACATATAGGAACTTACAGTGAAAGGTTAGAAGGTTAGGGGATAATTCTTTGAATATTATAGGCACGTTTAGACCGTTACTTGTATTCTTATATTCCGTTGAGCTGATGATGGAAGGTACAACTCCTTATCGATCAGGAGTTAGAAGATATCTTGTCCTAGATAGACATACTCGTTGACATCGAGAATTGATTCCTCAGCAGACACTAGAGATGGACTACTGATGATGAGTTCGGGAGACAGACACCGGAACTCTTTAAAAAATGACAGGAAATCAACCACGATTTCTGCTATCGCATAAATATGCATTGTTTGTTTGGAATTAGTGCAGGGTGAATACCACAACTAAAAATTTAAAAATAAAAACTTTTTTACAAAAAAAAAAAAACAACCGACTTCCTTAAAAACACTACAAAGCGAAAAATAACTTTAATTTCGGAAGTCGGTGGCAAAAAAAACCATAAATACAGATCCTAAGACACCGACTACCGAAATTAAAGTTATTTTTCACTTTGTAGTGTTTTTAAGGAAGTCGGTTGTTTTTTTTTTTGTAAAAAAGTTTTTTAGTATTGATAAAACTACAGTTCTTTATCCTTTTTTATTTATGACTAGCTTTTGCCCGCGGCTTCGCCCGCGTGGATGTCGGAAATTAATGCAAGAGGACGTACTACCGCGATAAGAATGTGTTATTCCAGGTTATATAGGTAATATAGACTCTGTGTGCTATTTTATATCCAGATCCATTCGCCATTTTTGCGTGATTGAGAAACAAATACCAAACCATACATATTTTCACATTTGTGATATTAGTAGTAGTAGGACTATAATTCATATTACTTAGGATTCATAGTTTATGAGAACATCATGTGTGTTGGTGTTTTTAAAATAAGAGTAATAGTATTCAGAGTAAGAAGACTGCGACATAGGGCTTGGTTTAGTTGAATATAAGTCTTCCTGGTTTTTCTTAACGTTCCTATTTTATCTATACAGACACTCAATCATTTACCAGACACCGAACATAATTATAGGAATAGTACTTTTGCCAGTGGCTTGGCCCGTATAGTTGTCAGAAAATATCACCCGGGAACCTACTACCGGGATAAAGTAGGTATCCTATCTGTTACGTATCCATGATATAACATATCTTTGTGCCATATTCAATCTAAATCCGTTTGGCCGTCTTTGCATCATTGAGAAACAAACATCCAAAAATCTAAACATTTAAGCCGTTTCGCGGTCTCATTCTATTAGGTTTATTTTGAGTATAATGAACACACATGATATTCGCAATTACTATGAAGCCAAAGTAATATGAATTACAATCTTACTGATCCTGTACTACCCGGCCGCTGCCAACGCGCTCTGCGCCCGCTTTTTAAATCTCTAATATCTTCTAAGATATTCATTTAAATTACATGCTGTAAAGGGCCATATTGATCTATATTAAATGCACAATGTATTTAAGGTACTTAATTGGATAAGGATTAATGCTGTATTGCTTAAAATCGCTTCGTAAATAAGCCCTTATTTCTCGTAAAATGTAAAGGATAAAAAATGGTTATTGTGGGTTATCCCTAAGAGCTAGACATATACCATTGCGGACATTTTTGTAGGCCTTTTTAAAGTGTACAATACTTTAGTACAAGTACAGTGTTTTTCAAATTTTGAGTCGTATGTCAGCGTAGTTTTGGAAAACAGTTATTTTTTTTCTAAAATAAAAGAATCTTTCTAAAATAAAAGTAGCCTAAGTTACTCCTTGTTACATCAGCTATCTGCCAGTGAAAGTCCCGTCAAAATCGGTCCAGCCATTTCAGAGATTAGCGGGAACAAACAGACAGACAGACAAAAAATGTAAAAAATGTTGTTTTGGTATATTTACCGTGTATACATCCATAGTAAAAAGTGGTTATCTTAATATTAAAAACAGACACTCCAATTTTAGTTATTTGTGTAGATGTTTACATTACTCTCATAAGTTAAAAAGATCTGGCAACTCTGCTGAGCTGTCACAGCACACTGTCAGACTGACAAACTCCGAGTTCTCTTCTAACCAGTGTTGCCAGGTCTCCTGTTTTCACAGGAGATATACTGCTTTCAGGCTATGTCTACTGTTCTACTGATTTTGCAAGAGAATCTACTGGATTTTATGAGTTTACTCCTGGCTACATCAATATTTGCCTGATTTTCAAATAGTTTCAACAAAATAGCATACTGTTTGGAAGCGTAAGCCAAGCTGTGTAACGAAACCTTAATTACTTGTTTCCTGAACGAAACGCAATATTTCAAACGTTTGTACTTCTGTCAAATGTAGGACCTAGTAGTTTCTGCGCCTCTGCGGACTCCAGTGGACTATCAAAGCCACAGAGTACATTTTTAAGCTTTTATTGTATTAGAATAAAGTATGTTGATGTTGGATGTTTTTTTTTTTTTATGTATGTTCGGCCATAACTCCGTCATAAACTAGACGGATTTGCAAAATTCTTTTTTTGTTCGAAAGGGGCTTCTTCCGAAATGGTCCCATTTAAATTTCATATAGATCTGATGATGAGTTCCGGAGACAGACACCGGAACTCTTTAAAAAATGACAGTAAATCAACCGCGATTTCTCCTATCGCATAAATATGCATTGTTTGTTTGAAATTAGTGCAGGGTAGATATCATAACTAAAAATTTTAAAATAAAACCTTTTTACAAATAAAAACAACCGACTTCCTTAAAAACAGTACAGAGTAAAAAATAACTTTAATTTCGGAAGTCGGTGGCAAAAACCTTAAATACAAATCCTAAGACACCGACTGCCGAAATTAAAGTAATTTTTCACTTTGTAGTGTTTTTAAGGATGTCGGTTGTTTTCTTTTTCAGGGATATAGGTATGTATAAATGTGTTTTCTTTCTTTCTGTGACAAAACTTAAATCTACTGTTTTTTTTTTCAATCCGGATTTTTGGGTACATTTCTTCTGTTTTTTTCAGATTTGACTTGGCAACACTGCTTCTAACTGTCATCGTAATATTTTGAATTTTTGATGTCAGAGTGTGGTGTAATTTATTCACGATAATTGTTCGGTTAGAAGATACTAGAAAGTATTCCATTGAAACAGCATTGTATAAAATTTTATACAACGACTAACAAAATGTCGTTCTTGGTAAAACAACTGACTCGCCGAGTAAGTTTTCTAATCATGTTTTTTTTTTACGTTCAAAACCCAACTATCATTCTCAGATTGTATATGACCTATTGACACTAAATTTCTAATTCCAAAGGTCCTTGTGCCAGCAGCATCATCGATGAAAAGCCTGAATTTTTCTACCAGTAAGTAACTCTGTTTTTAGTTTTGTTACATAACCTATAAATACTGGTTCAATGAGCTTTTACTCGTTTTTATAAAACCAAATTCTACCTAGCAATGACAACTCGGTCAGAAAGCCATCATACGGGTTGTAAATCCAAATCAAATCAAATCATTTATTCGTAAACATAGGTGACAATTATATACAAGATCATAAGGATGTTTGACTGATGTAGAAATTTTGTTTAAACAAATTAAGAAAAACGATTTATAAACTAAAATGACGAAAAACACGAGAACCCTAAGACTACCCACTGACCGAATGTTATTTATTTCTCAATGAATAAATAGTATTATGCCATATTATCTATGTGTATCTATTCCTGCCCTATACATATTTCTATCTTAATAAACTAAAATATGTATAAGAAATTTTCAAAGTAATACAACCTAGAATATTTTTTACACGCTTTATATTAGCTTCACTTGTATGTTTGTATGTTTGTATATTTGTATGTTTGTATATTTGTATGTTTGTTTGTAACCGACTCCTTATAGTGCGATTTTGACCCACTTTAAACGACCAGATTTCATTCAAACTTTGCACACCTGTCAAGGACTGATGACAATGCAATAATTTCATAAATTTGTGCCATTATCCTTGCCAGGGTTACCAGGACAGCAAAAAACCGTCACAAACTACGCTGACATACGTCTCAAAATTCGAAATACCCTAAAAAATAGAAAATAAATAATAGTTTAAAAAAACTAAAAAACACGCTTCCATGGAAAACCAAACTAAAAAGTACAAAATAATGGAAAAAAAGCGTGGGGTGCCTGATATCAATAAAAAAATACCTTAAAAGCACCCCACGCTTTTTTTCCATTATTTTGTACTTTTTAGTTTGGTTTTCCATGGAAGCGTGTTTTTTAGTTTTTTTAAACTATTATTTATTGTACATAGTTTTTTCTGTTTATCTAATCATTGTCAGAATATTCTTTTAACTTTATCAGATTTTATTTATAGAATACACACAGTAACAATGAACAATATTATTTTAGTATATTCCAGTATTAATTCCTTTATTTTACACTTACCATCCAAGACAACTTATATAGTATATTTGTTTCATTCCAGCCAGTGCAGCATTTGTTCCAAAGGTGCAGCAGCCGGCGCCGAATTTTGAAGCAACTGCTGTGGTAAATGGTGAATTTAATAAGCTGAAACTGGCAGACTTCCATGGAAAATATATTGTTCTAATATTTTACCCATTAGATTTGTAAGTATAGTAATATACAACCTATTATTGGCACACATCATAATACATATATTTGCATCATCTGCCTAGCCTTTTCCCAACTATGTTGGGGTCGGATATATGATATATTTCTTCACTAAATACACTGACCCATACCAGAGTGCTCATAACGAATTGGTTGTTTTGTCAAACAAATGCATAATCAATTGAAAATTTTTTTTTAAGTATAAACAAAATTTTCATTCTGTCAGTAATTTTTAAATCAAATCCTCCCTTTAAAGGAAAATATTTAAATGCACGTCAAATTTGTTACATTATTTATTTATTTAATTTATACAGTATAAAAAGATCCGAATGGGAATTTTCTGATGCCCAAAGAGAGAAATTATAAGTCTTATAAAAAACCCGAGCATGTTTGCACACTAATATAACTAACTAGCTGACCCGACAGACGTTGTCCTGTCTCTTTGATGATATTTGAGCACACATTCTGTCAATTCTATGTCAAATGTCATAATGTTACATTAAAAAAGTTTACATTGTCCTATTATATGGTTGTTATGTATTCTTAAATAAGTGTTCTTAAATTTTCTAATTTTCCGCGCATTTTTTTTATTTTTTCTTTCATAAGAACCTTCTCCTGACAATTACAAACACAACAAAAAAAAAAAAAAGTGAAATTGGTCCAGCCGTTCACGCGTGATGTCGTGACCAAGGGAAATAGGGATTCATTTATATTAGATATATACAGGGTGTCCAAGAACCTGGCGTCCAACTGGATTCCCACGATGCCCCAAGTTCTAACAGTACTCAGAAAAATATTTTAAAAAATCCACCCCATGTACTTACAGAATTATACTGATTTCAAAAAAAAAGGGGAAATGAGCACCCTGTGACATACTTTTGAATGCTGTGACTGCTAATGCTGATAATTTCGATATTTCTTGGAGGTTTTGTAATCTAGGGTATTGCTGTGTCTAAATAGAATGTAAAAATAAAGTACTTATTGTACCATTTTAAAATAAAATATTATTTTAACTAAAGGTGATATGGAAAACTATTGAATTTCGCAACTTTGACCGACTGTAGTGTAAAAAAAATGTACCAAAATAGTATGGCAAGTGACGTCAAATTTTGACGCGTTTATTCCTCTTCTTAAAAAGGTATAATACTTACACATTAATTTGAAAAAAAAATTTTTGATAATATTTTTACTCAACAACCCAATTTTTACGATGTCTTACAGAATTCTTAGAAAGAAAAATTTACGACGAATTGAATCTAACCTCTAAAGAATTACTATTGTATGCTCATAAAAATAACAACAGGCCTCTCAAAAAACAGGTTAGACCGTAAGGGACGGTATGTGCATGCATCTCACCATAGTGATTCGTTATTACAACAGGAGGGAGCAAGACAGAAACTATCTTTGCGATTTGCTGGTTCTTCTTTATGGTACCCCATTATTCAGGTAAGAGTGAGGGAGAAAAAGGTTAGAGGTGCGAGTGAGATAGATAGTGACGCTATCTGGGATCGTGCTATTTAGGATAACAGTACGGTCAGTACGCGTCACTGCCTCCTGCCGTTACTACGCACCTCTCTCTTATTGTTACCATTGATCACGTACTACGATTTAAAGCTTTGTTTATTGGACTCGATTACTCTTTGTGCTCTGGACTTTGAAACGAACTCTTTACGACGACCTTTGCCTGTGTTTGGACAGTTTGTGTTTTGTGTGTGCTACCATGGCGACCTACACTCCGCAAGAATACGCAAATATGCACTACATTTATGGAGAATGTAGAGGTAATGGACGAGCTGCAGCGAGACTTTACAGAGAAAGGTATCCGAGGGCTACGCGATATCCCGACCATCGAGTTTTCATTAATGTGCACAGATCACTATGTGACGGGCGGTTCCCCAATCAAGTAGCTGGTGAAGGACGACCCGTAAATGACTTCATACGCGATGAAGTTTTAGAGGCGGTGTCGGCAAATCCAAGCATCTCTGTGCGAGGAATAGAAGCTGATACGGGGATACCGAAGAGCACAGCACACAGTATTCTCCAAAAAGAAGAATATCATCCGTACCACGTACAGCGAGTGCAAAGTCTTTTACCTCGAGACTATCCGAGCCGAGTCGCGTTTTGTGAAACAATCCTGCAAAAACATCGAGAAGACGAAAACTTTATCGACAAAATTTTGTGGTCAGATGAATCAACATTTAAGAAGGATGGCTACATGAACCTACACAACTTGCACGAGTGGCATGTGGAAAATCCGCACTTGATGCGAGAAGATAGATCCCAGTACCGGTTCAAAGTGAACATGTGGACCGGTATTCTCTGTGGGAATATTATTGGTCCATTTGAGATGCCCGAGAATTTGACTGGCGAATCATATTTAAATTTTCTTCAAAATGATTTGCCAAACTTACTAGAAGAGACCCCACCAGATATGTGGTTCCAACACGACGGCTGTCCAGCACATTTTCGCGTATCCGTTAGAGAGTTTTTGGACGAGCAATACCCGAACAGGTGGATTGGGCGATCAGGAACAATCCCGTGGCCAGCCCGCTCACCTGACTTAAATCCGCTGGATTTTTTTTTCTGGGGAACTATGAAGGAGCTCGTTTATGCGAAGCCCATTAATGACATCGCTGACCTTCGTGAGAAGATAACACAAGCAGTGCAGGTGATACGTCAAAAAAGTTACTCGCGAAACATAAAGCGGTCCTTTTTAAGGAGAGTGAGAGCTTGTATTGCCGCGGGTGGTCAACATTTTGAACATTTATTGTAATAAAATATCTTTAAACTAACATTCTTTGCTTTTATTCTACTGGGAACCCATCTACCTGTGTGTATTTCCTTCTTGCTCACTCTTGGAACCGAAGTAAATAATAGTAGTAACATAACAGTTTCTAAGATAAGAAAGGGTCCGACAGTTACCGTTAGTAGGTAGGCACTTCGTAAAAATTGGGTTGTTGAGTAAAAATATTATCAAATTTTTTTTTTTCAAATTAATGTGTAAGTATTATACCTTTTTAAAAAGAGGAATAAACGCGTCAAAATTTGACGTCACTTGCCATACTATTTTGGTACATTTTTTTTACACTACAGTCGGTCAAAGTTGCGAAATTCAATAGTTTTCCATATCACCTTTAGTTAAAATAATATTTTATTTTAAAATGGTACAATAAGTACATTATTTTTACATTCTATTTAGACACAGCAATACCCTAGATTACAAAACCTCCAAGAAATATCGAAATTATCAGCATTAGCAGTCACAGCATTCAAAAGTATGTCACAGGGTGCTCATTTCCCCTTTTTTTTTGAAATCAGTATAATTCTGTAAGTACATGGGGTGGATTTTTTAAAATATTTTTCTGAGTACTGTTAGAACTTGGGGCATCGTGGGAATCCAGTTGGACGCCAGGTTCTTGGACACCCTGTATAGATAAAAAAATAAAAACATTGATTAATTAAATAATCGTTTTTTTTGGGATTTAATTGACATCAATTTCAGTCAAAAGTTTTATCTAAATTAGAAAATAACTGAATAATTCAATTGATTACACTACTAAAACTAATTCAATAGTTACATGAAACAACTCACATTAATTTTAGTTTATAATCGTCATTCATATGTATAGCTAATTCACTACTTCGGCGCCATCATCTAGGACTCGTCGACTTCCCGTTGATGTAGTGGTGGACAAACGACCAAACTTCTTTTTGTGTTGAGGGTACATTTGTTTTATATTGTCGGACCCAGTTGCTAACCCATACTGAAATTCCAATGTAAAACATCTCTTATGTTTATTTGTGACTTTGTGAGATGTGCTTTTCACTGCTATTTATTGTCCACTCTCTTATATTCTTTAGTAGCACCCTACATCGTTAATTCAATTGAATAAACTGCTCATGTCTCCTAAGTTAATCCTATTTTTTCTGTTTTTCAGCACATTTGTCTGCCCGACCGAGTTGATTGCGTTCAGTGACCGAGCTAAGGAGTTTGCCAGTATTGATTGCCAAATTATTGGTATCTCAACTGATTCTGAGTTCAGCCATCTTGCATGGACCAATACTCCAAGGAAGGTATGCAAAAGACCTAATTGTACCAGTAATGCAAATTTTTGTAGCTTATTATAAACGCTACTCAAATTAATGTGGAACCCTCATTGCCACTGGAGAGTCCTAATCCCGCTGTGGGCTCCTATAGGCTGATGATGATGATGAAAGACTAACTTACGGGCTAGCTGTTTATATAGATAATAGTTTACTTAAATAAAAAAAATTAAAACTAGAAATGTCGTATAAATGAGCCCAGAAATCAAAGAGAAATTGGTGCAGCTCCAGAGTAGCCTGCAAATTCAGAGTTTCTTACATTTTAGCAAATTTGGTGTTCAGTGCCAGGCTTTATGTTGTACAAAATATGATTCGCGACGGTAGCAAATATGGCTTTACATTATTAGGTCATAAAAGTCATCAAAATGTTGTATTGATGACTTTGTTGATGTTTCTTTTTTTTTAATTCCATTGTATGACTTTTTCATGAAATTGACATTCAGTGGAATTCAATAGGTAATCTTTAATCAACCTGCAACCTGGCACTGATCTATTGGTGGTGAACATTATGTGATATATTATTAAAATTCAGAAAAAGATGATTATGATGACATACTTTTAAACTCTCCTCTAGTAGATTCAATATTTTCATACAATATTATTATTTGTTGCAGGATGGTGGTCTTGGTAAGATAGAAATTCCTCTTCTTGCTGACTACCAGAAGAAGATTTCACAGGACTACAATGTTCTTCTCGACGCTGGTTTCGCGCTCAGAGGTAATTTATATAGTAATCTAATATATTCCGATAGGTCTCCCACAAAAAGGTTCTGAGATATTTTGCTAGTAAAACTATACCACAAAAAATTTCAGAACGTTTTGTTAGGAGCCTAGATTTTTTTTTTCTGGGCTTGGTTTTCTTTAGCTTTCGCATTAGCATTTCCCTAGCATTCGCTTCAAGAATTTGTTTCGCTAACATTCGTTTCACGTGGTTTTGTTACGTAATGAACATTCGTCCGAGAAACGAACAGTTTTGGTGAGCACAAATGAATCTTAAACACATTCGCGAAGTGAATGTTCGCGCAGAGTGTCGTCCATAATAAAAATTTGTTCCCCAAAAATGATTAAACATTCTATTTACTTCTATTCCAGGACTGTTTGTGATTGACAGGAATGGTATCCTAAGACACATGTCGGTGAATGACCTGCCGGTTGGCAGATCAGTGGACGAGACGCTCAGGCTGGTCAAAGCCTTCCAGTTTGCTGACAAGCATGGTGAAGGTATGTACAGGATTCATAGATAGTCGGTATATTTCTAGCGGCTAATATTTTGTTGTTGGTAACCAAAACCATGGTAATGTCTGTTTCAAAAGCAAGTAGTCTGTTAGGAAACACTAAACAAATATATTTTTAAAACATTTATATTTGACTTGTAAAGTAAATATTATTTATTTAAGTATCGTCATTAATATAATGAAAGTGTAAACATACCCTGTCCAGGTTAAATTCTAACACAATCACTGACTAAACTAACACATTCATTTGTATTTCAAGGTTTCTACCTTTTTTCAACAATTATTTATTATTTGTAAAACATAATTAGATTGTTATTTTAAAAACAGTGTGTGTTATGGTCATACATCTGATCATACACTCACGGCGGTCGCCAATATACACGTCCTTCCTAAATGACATCAACAAAAAGGTCACTATGTCCTAGGCCGACCCCTTCGGGTGTTTCCACTCACATCTGCCATCCAACATGAGCAAACCATCTAGGCATACTCTTTTAAATTTTTGTCTCTACATCTTTTAAACAGAACCGTTGCCTTATCACATCACTTGCAAGTCTATCATTCATAGTAACACCACACAGGCATGGCAAGTAATGCATTTCCACGGCATTTATTCTATTCTACTTTAATTTTTGTTTTTTTTTTCCACATTTAACATTCACTTCCATACATAAGCGTGCATAAGCCTATGCCTGTGATGATAGTTGTAAGTGTGTTTAAATAAATAAATAAGACACCAGTATCCCATTGTGAATAGCCAGTTGACCCTTTAAAATAAAGTCGATAATAATAGTATTATTACATTTCTTGCTTCACACAATATTATTCATCCGTTTTTCTTTGTTTACAGTGTGCCCAGCCAACTGGAACCCTGACACCAACGCGAACACGATCAAACCTAACCCCCGAGAAAGCAAGGAATACTTCCAGAAGGCCAACTAATTTCGTATTTATTAGTTTCATCTTTGAACCTTATGGCATTTACGTATAAGTTTAAGTACATTTTACAAGACACAAAGTTATTACAACTAAGGAAATGGTCTATAGAGACAAAATGGGTTGTTTTGAAGGGTCCTGGATAGTGATGTAGAGAAATTAACTAAAGCGCCAATTCTATTAAGCGCCAACAAGTTTAATATTTCCTTTACTTGATGAATAAGAGAATCTGCATTGTCATGAATTATAAGTATTTTTAGTTATCTTTGCATTTTGTTTGAAAAATATGTAGTTATTAAATGTGTTCCGTTACAATGTCTGTATTTTTACCCGACAGCGTCTTAGCCCAAAGGA
Source organism: Aporophyla nigra (assembly GCA_947507805.1). Lineage (NCBI taxonomy): Eukaryota > Metazoa > Arthropoda > Insecta > Lepidoptera > Noctuidae > Aporophyla > Aporophyla nigra. The sequence goes on along the minus strand of OX382313.1, from coordinate 9,526,953 downwards.
AGTGCAACGTTTTTGGTTGGTAGGTATGTCATGCATTTATGTCTGTCTCTGTGTTATATAATAATAACACACACAGAATCCAAGAAAAAATAGGCTGACTAATCAAATAATTCGGGTTTGCTCCAAAACCATATTGTTATTAAAACGGGAGTCAGGTGTTGTAGGCGGGGGTGACGGTGTTCTCTTGACGAAAGAGTGAAATTAAACCAGTCAGAATGTCGCAATCATTGCTTATATTTTGTACACAGAAATGATACAGAAAATTACACAGAAATCACACATAAAATGGTTATAAGAAATAGTCAGTAGATACACAGCACACAATATAAAATACAATCAGAATAAGTAGTACACACAATTAAATCCTAGCTACACATTACTGAAGACTGGCTAACTAGTTATAGGGTACATCGCGACTAAGCAGTGGACAACGGAGCCCCTTACTTCACAAACACTACGTGGTAACTTGTTGACGCATGCGAAATTGTAAGAAGACTAAACTAAAAATAGAAACTCGGCCCTTATATAGTATTTACCGCATAGTGCAAATGTCCTACGTACTTCCTTACTTCCCGGGCGCTCCGCCAATTACAAATGATAAAAATGGACTTTCCCAAAGGAGCAGGTCTCGACCTGTCGAGAATTCGAAAACACGTGTAAGGAAGTTCAAGGCTCCTAGTTTCTTATTGGATTAACAAATAGACGTCGTCCTATTGGAGCATACATTCTTGCACCATGATTACTGAACTACAAGTTTAATAGTTAGGCATTTACATTTAAAGTATCCAAACGGTAATTAGTCTTAAATAAACAATGACACCGGCATTACAGTCTAGTTAGATTCCAACAGGTTAAAACATAAGTCAATACATTGTTATTACTAACATTCTACGGTATTCAAGTCTGTATTGTCTTAGATATCTACTACTGGTTAGGTTAGTAGGTACGAAAGAACATTTAGGTATTTATTTAGGTATTTTACATGGGCTATAACTTAGTTACCTTTTACATTAGAATGGAAATATTGGTGTCAATGGATAGCTAGTTTCATTGGGCTTTGCCCACAATAACAATGACAGATTAACATTAAATATAGCTCGTTTTATTGGGCTTCGCCTACATTCCACCCCCTGTAACAGGGTTCAACCGACTTACAACTCTTGGTCTGTGGGAAGCACAATAATCTTCGCTACGGGTCGACGTAGGACCCCATTTACAGTCTAAACATCTACTACACGGACGATGCCATCGTTGCCGTGATACACAGCCTTGATGAGGCCTTTGGTCCACGCACTTCGCGGTCTATTGTTATCTACAATCACTAGAACATCACTGACACGTACGTTCGGCACATTGTTCGACCACTTTTCCCGACGTTGGAGCGTAGGCAGGTACTCTCGCAGCCGGCGTCGCCAGAACATGTCGGCGAGCGCGTTCACGCGCCGCCGCTGCCGGCGAGAGTCGATGTTTTTGGCGTCGCTCGGTGCAGACGGAGTACTCCCGGACGCAGTGCCCAGGAGTAGATGGTTCGGCGTCAGGACCACGGGCTGGTCGTCGTTCGCGTAGCTTAGTGGCCGGCTGTTTACGATCAGCTCGGCTTCGGTGAGGAGGGTGTAAAGGACCTCCTCACGAGGGGCACGCTACTTGAGCGTACTGCGAAGAGCGTTCTTCACGCATCTCACCAGGCGCTCCCAGCAGCCACCCATGTGTGGGGCCGCCGGGGGATTGAAATACCACTCGATGCCACGATGAGAGTTGGCAGTAAAGACGCGCTCGCACGTCATGACGCGCTGAAGGCGTCTCCACGATGAGTAGCGCTCGTACTCGAGGAGTGGCGCCACCGGTGCCGCTGCGGCGTGGACCCGCTGGATGCGCTCAAGGTCCGCCGCCGACGCCTCAGCCTCGGGACACGCAGGCCACAGCTCCTGTGGATTGCTTAGAAACGAGGGGCCCGAGAGCCACTCTGCGTGGTCATCGGGCCAGCACAACCTGGTGGCCTTGTCAGCTGGGTTATCCTGTGAGGGTACCCAGAACCAGTTGCCTCTGCCTGACAGCCTATCTATTTCGGCTAATCTGTGCGAGACGAATCGTCGAAATTCCTGTGCATCGGAGTTTATCCATTTTAACTCAGTCTTGCTGTCGGTCCACAGGAACTTCCGATCGATTCGTATACCTAGCTCTTTGTGGGCAGTGTCTGCTAAACGACAGGCTAATACTGCTGCTTGTAACTCTAGCCTGGGAATGGATACTACTTTTTGTGGAGCTACTCGCGCTTTCCCTAGTAACATAAGCGATTCCCTCCTACCTTCAGAGTTAGAGCCCACTAGGTATACTACTGCGGCGTAAGCCAGCTCGCTGGCGTCCCCGAACGCGTGTAATTCTAAATTATCGAGTTTTAACCCGTACCACCGCGGTATTTTTAAATTATATAAGCGGTATAAATTATGAAGCCAATTAAACCATACTTTGGCGTCTTTATCTTTTAAGGGCTCGTCCCATTGGATTCCCGACAATATTCGTTGCATTAGTATGCGTGATTGAATGGCTTCCACAGCTTCGGGATAAACATCAATGAACTCATCGGCATTTTTATGTTTTTTTAAATTATCTGAAATGCCTATCGTTTCTAGCTCAAACTGTGATTTTACTAGATTGTGCAAAATAGGAAGGGAAACGGTCATGCAATCAACACATTCTTTACTATCATTATTATTATTAAATGGTCCATGTATGACCCAACCTAACTTAGTGAGTGAGGCAACTGGCTTACCGGATCTTCCTTGGCGGATGTCCTCACTGACGAGCAGCTCCCAGTTGTCCTGTCCGAGCAGCAGCAGCGGTTCGGCTCTCCTCATCTCTACGCAGCCCAAGTCGCGTAGGTGCGCGTTGTCGTCGATCACTGCGGTGGACACTGTCTGCGTGGGCAGTTTTATGTTTACTATTGTCCGACACGTAATGTTATGACACTGACCGTTAGGTCCTTTAACGCGCACTTGTACCACTCGCGACGTTGAGTCTGTTACTCCGTAGCCACCCGCCGTTTTTAGCGAGAGGGGAACACACGGACCCACTAAGTCGGTGGCGAGTGAGCTGTCGATGAGTGACACGGTCGCACCATCGTCCAGTAGCGCGTAACACTGATTATCGCTATTGACCGTCACTGGCATGATTTTCAGTAGGGCCGTAGCTCGCCACTCGCCTATATTAGTGACGCTTTCCGTCTTATTTACTGATGGAATAGCCGTTTTTTCTTTTTCTTTCGGCTGCTTATCCGCGTGTAACAGCAGGTGATGTCCGAACCCGCACTTCTTACATCTGTTCGCACGGCAGAACCTCTTGGGATGTTTACTCACGAGACATTTGAAACATGTGTTATTTTCCTTTATCGTGTCCCAACGCTGTTGAACGGTAAGCTTCTTGAACTGGTCACATTCTTCTATGCTGTGCTTTCGTTGACATATAACGCATTCTTCAGGAGCGGTGGACTCGTCGCTCTGCGTGTTCACTCGTTGTGTCAACGGAGGCCTGCTGGCGGCCGAGCGTGCGGCGTTGGCTGGTCGGGACTGACCGGTCCCGCCGTACTTCTGCTGTTGCTTGGCAGGGGGCTTTGATGGACTGGGCTCAAACATGCTCGCGTGAGTGTAGTACGACGTTGAGCGTGTCAAGTGTATTAGAAAATGAGACAATATTTCTAGGTTCGGAGACACTCTTAAGTCCACCCCCTGTTCGTTGTCCAGGCCCATTGCGAAGTCACCGTATTGCGCACGCTGTAAAGGGGTCAGCTTGCTCAGCAGTTCATTCACCAGCTGTGGATTATTTATATATCCATCGGCCCGAATATTTTTGAGTAACGAAACACAATTTCTAACAGTTGACGAGAATTTCCTTAGTTCGCGTCCACTTTCCGTTACTCTAGGTAATTCTTTGACCTTTTGTATGGCGTACTGTAGCACTACGATCGGGTGACCGTACTCATCCTCTAGCGCGCGCATTATCTCGGTCGGATCAGTTGACGTTCGTAGTAAGTCCTCTACTGATACCTTTGCGTCGCCTTGTAACGAGGTTTTTAATCGTGCTAAGTTTTCGTGCGCCTTGAAATTATACATTTGTGATGTTTCCCAGTACATGTTCCGATATGATATCCAGTCGGCTGGGTCACCGTTAAAGTATGGCAATTCATATGCCTGTCTTGGTACCGGTCGTGGTGGTCGTGCCATGTTCGTGATAGCCTCTGCCAGTCTGTCTATCTTCCGGTCTCTGTCCCCTGACGATTCTCTCCGCCTTTCTTTATCATCCGCTCCGTACTGCATCTGCCGCCGTGTATCCGACTCGAGTTTGGCTACTCGAGGTACACTTGCGGCCGGAGTGGTAAAGACGGGATAACGGCTGGGTAACTGGAACCTTACACCATCTGACGTTTCTGGCATGTACCTGGGCGTAATTGGTGCCGTTATGTTAGGTAACGGTACAGACGCGGATGCCCTAGGTACTTGGGATTGGTCTAGATCACACAACACTGACGATCCACGGTGGTTATTCACAAGATTCACTCTACTTACGGTTTCATCACGGGACTCAGATGTTTCACGGGGCGCGGCCCTTTCAACGGGTGCGCCTGACACAGCCGGCGTCCCCAATACTTCTATCAATTGGGGGACTTGGGGCGTAGTTTTCACCCACTCTTCGACGCGCTGTGTCGTACTCCCATCTGAGTGCGAATCATCGCTTTCAGCGGCCGCCTCTATCTCAGCTATTTCTGCCTCCATCCTTTTCTTAACAAGGTTTTCCTTGTCTTTGACCAGGTTCTCTTTCAACTGCACTAATTCGCGCTCCGCTTCGTACTCGATTAGTTTTCTAAGGTAATCGACGCGCCTGTGGCAATTTCTTGATGATACTTTGCTGCGTGGCGAGGTGTGGCGGCCCATGGTCGCTGCCTGCCCCCCGTGCACTCCCTCTGACGTCATTTCACTGTGGTCAATTAATCGGCCACCCGTCAGCGGGATATTACGAGCGGACGTCGATGCCAATGTCGGTACTACGAACGGAGAACCTGGAGCCCTCTCGGATGGTAAGCCTGAGTCAGAGACGATGTCCTCTGCTTGTCGCGTACACATTTCTTCTGCCAGTCTTCGTAGCTTGCTGCGTGTAGTGATTTCACTTCTGTGACTCATGATTCTGACTGGTTCACTCTATTCTAATTGAACCTGATCCGGCTCGGAAGGACCAAAATGTTATTAAAACGGGAGTCAGGTGTTGTAGGCGGGGGTGACGGTGTTCTCTTGACGAAAGAGTGAAATTAAACCAGTCAGAATGTCGCAATCATTGCTTATATTTTGTACACAGAAATGATACAGAAAATTACACAGAAATCACACATAAAATGGTTATAAGAAATAGTCAGTAGATACACAGCACACAATATAAAATACAATCAGAATAAGTAGTACACACAATTAAATCCTAGCTACACATTACTGAAGACTGGCTAACTAGTTATAGGGTACATCGCGACTAAGCAGTGGACAACGGAGCCCCTTACTTCACAAACACTACGTGGTAACTTGTTGACGCATGCGAAATTGTAAGAAGACTAAACTAAAAATAGAAACTCGGCCCTTATATAGTATTTACCGCATAGTGCAAATGTCCTACGTACTTCCTTACTTCCCGGGCGCTCCGCCAATTACAAATGATAAAAATGGACTTTCCCAAAGGAGCAGGTCTCGACCTGTCGAGAATTCGAAAACACGTGTAAGGAAGTTCAAGGCTCCTAGTTTCTTATTGGATTAACAAATAGACGTCGTCCTATTGGAGCATACATTCTTGCACCATGATTACTGAACTACAAGTTTAATAGTTAGGCATTTACATTTAAAGTATCCAAACGGTAATTAGTCTTAAATAAACAATGACACCGGCATTACAGTCTAGTTAGATTCCAACAGGTTAAAACATAAGTCAATACATTGTTATTACTAACATTCTACGGTATTCAAGTCTGTATTGTCTTAGATATCTACTACTGGTTAGGTTAGTAGGTACGAAAGAACATTTAGGTATTTATTTAGGTATTTTACATGGGCTATAACTTAGTTACCTTTTACATTAGAATGGAAATATTGGTGTCAATGGATAGCTAGTTTCATTGGGCTTTGCCCACAATAACAATGACAGATTAACATTAAATATAGCTCGTTTTATTGGGCTTCGCCTACACATATGAATGATTTTTGAGATCTTTTTCATCCTAATAAAATTAGGTTGCTGCATGGAAGTGAATAGGTATTATACCAGTTAATTAAATTTCATGGTTTCGCGATGCCACATCAGGGATGAATCGAACTATGGGTAATAGGGCAACGTGATCAAAGAAACGATGATCTTAATTTAGAAAAACCAAAAAGCTGTATATTTCATATGATAAAAAAGCTGCGGCCTGAGCCAGGAACCGAACCCTATCCCTTTTGTAAAAAAAAAACCATCCTGCATTTTTATACGTTACGTGTAAAGTAGTCAGTGCCAATTTTTGCTAATTTATGTTTTTATATACAGTGTACCTCAACATAAAAATTGCTATTTTTTATGATTTTAACAGAACTTGGCAACCATTTAGATGTTATTGCTTTTGTCAGCGCAGTCAGCTATCACGCATATTATTAATACTGAACTTGGCACCCATTTTCACATTAATGTTTTTGATGACATTGAACTTACACCGAACAAAAGGACGTTTTCACGTAAAAATTAATTTCATACTGCTCCAAAATTTGATTGGACAACTTTTAGGATCTTATTGATGTAAAAAAAGAAAATAGTCAGCCTCGTGGAAGTGGGGGGAATAATTGTCACTGAAATGAACATAGTTTTGCGATGGCACATCAGGGGCTAAATAAAAGGCAACCGTTTCTGACTGACTAATCTATCAAACCACTGAGCGCATTGCGCTGAAATTTGGCACATAGTTAGTTATTATGACGAAGGATCCGCTTAGCAAGGATTTTCCAAAATTTATCCCCTAAGGGGATAAAACGGGGGTCCAAAGTTTGTATCGAGAAGCACGATACTTTTTTATTCGAAACGTCACAGAAGTACGTCTGTTAATAAATATGTGAATGCGTGTTTCAGGATTTTTCATAATTCAACCGACGTGAAATGGGGTTACAAAGTCTAGAAATCAATATGGGTATTGTTTTATGTTTTTTTGGGTCTGGTTAGAAAAATGAAGTCGATTTTTATATTTGTTTGATTTTCAGTTTTAATGAATAAAGTGGGAGAAAAGTCAAAAATAAAACGAGTAATAGAAGTCGATTGATGGCACTAATAGTATTTTAAAACGTGGTAAGCTAACGATTTTATTCTATGCTTGTATCTGGACTTCAAGTCTAATTCATACGGGTAGATGGCGCTAGTAGCATTTTAAAACGCGCAATCGTTGTGTTGTTTTTGAAGCTTTCAAAATCCTGGTTTTGTGTTCCGATGGTAAATGGGCGCATCAACTTTCAATAAATTCGATACCTTCTCATTGATTAGCGTTTCAGATTTATTTATTTGGTTTTGATTTTCTCTTTCTTATGTGGTTTTTCAACTTGGAATTAGCTTTGCTTTGTGTTTAGGATTTTGTTGTTTGGTTTTGTTTTTTACGTTTTGCGAAAATAGTGAAATAGCTTAGGGTTATAAGCAGGGGTGTACGAATAGAAATTGACGCCTGGGGCATGCATCATAGTTGCGCCCCTACGTAAATTAAGTATAAAAACAGAAACAATAAATAAAACAGTCAAACATTTTTACCATTCTCCAAACTTTTTTTTTTTTTTTTTAATTCGCAGTCATCAGTGCTGTAACAATGTTCTGACATCTAGAAGAAATCCAAATCAGGTGTCAGTTTTATTCAAACCAGTAAACCTTTCACTCACAATACGATTCAACGATCCCTAGCCTCTGACGCACTCTCTCCAGCCAAAATTTTTTTAAAATCGTCAATGGCTTTCGGTGGCTTTGGCTTTATCCCATTCCTGGCAAAGATTCAGTACTCTTTTTAAAGCCTCAATGACGGAACTGCCTCTTTCATTTGAAAAATAGTTAAGTAATAGTGGAAAATAGTCTTGGAGAGGGCAATCCAAGGCTATTGCCCTCTCCAAGACTAATTTCCAAGGGAGCATTATGGAAATTCATACTTGGGTCCTGGAGTCGATTTTGGACGCGGTCAATTGAAGCGTTTACGTTTCAAACCCTAACTACGTCAGAAAATCGTAGAACAACATGAGGTTATGAAGAAGTCTGGCCTCGCCTCCTGTTTCAGTGGTTTGATTGCTATCCTGTCATATTTTGGTACAAGGTTCAGCATGTCTTTAAGATTTTTGTGAATTGGTTATATTGCTTCAACCCTTGCATTTTTTTTTTTTTTTTTTTTTTGGATGTGAAATCATCAAATGACTTCTCCCGCTCTGGGCGGAGCGGGAGGGCGTGTCAGACTTTTACTGACTAAAACCCACCCGTGTTCCTTCAGTTGCCCATGTGCCAGGGTCACGGTATCTCTTTAGAACAATCACGTGACCCCGGCAGGCTCAACCCTTGCATTCCATCTTGTTTTGGACTATGATTTCATAACCGCAGGCACGCATTGTTGAGTTTTTCTCAGTGTAGAATAATTATGTATAATGGGCAAAGAACACGAGAGCTTCAATAGTTCCAAAAAACGTGACCATTGTAGTGTCCTCCTTGGCTGCGTGTATACCAACCAAATGGCGTGAATGATCCAGCGAAATTCGCGAACGTTATTGTTTGAAATGAAATCACAGAATAATAAAAACAGGAAATCACAAAGTAAATATAAAAGTATGAAATGGTTTAGTGTAGTGATTTAAAAATAAAATAAAAAGGGCACGTCCCCTGCTTGCACCACCTGGTTATAATCAGGTACCTGAGTTAGAGCTTAACCTCTGCTTACCAGTCCTTACGGGGAAAACTAGTGTGATTTTAAGCAAGTTTAATGCAAAGAAGAGATTACATTGCGAAATATGAGCTGTGAATGTTCCACAGACTGCCAACCCCTTCGTGGAAATTAGGCGTTATGTTGACGCGTGGTGTTGTTGTTACGCCTAATTCACTTAATATTATTTAGTATTAGAATCGGTAATTGTAATTTTTATCACTTTTATTGTGGCGAAAATAGAAAACAAACACGTAGGTATATTTTCGTTAGATAAATGAAACTAAAGGACTGTTATGTTCCGGGAAGCCCGTTACGCAGCATCGTGCAAGTGAGATTTCTGCAGTTGATAGATTATTTATAAAGTGAATTTACATGTCGACGCAAAGTGACAATTGCAATTATTTTAAACCAAATGAACATAACCAGGATAAAGTTGATTATAAAATATGTAATAAAACCTCGCAACTCTCGCAAGGGCCGTACCACCACATCTTTAAAAAACCATTTAAAATCGATGCATCCAGAAAAGTTTAGTTACTTTGAAAGGTTGAGTAAAGAAAAACAATTACAGAAGATAAAAACTGACGCAGGTAAGTGTTATCATAAAAAATAGTATTTAGTCGTCCCGGATGCTGGCGATGTTTCCTCTCATTTCGATCCGATTGAGATGAGTTTGTTTTTATAATTCCATACCTAAAGCGTGTAAACCCTATTACTTAGGATTGTACAAGGTGTCCAGAAAGGGTATCGGGTATTTGTTTTCGCGCCATATTCGAAACGGGGCGTCTAAAGGGTGCGGGGAGGGGTTCGTGGCGTCCGCCATTTTGTGGAGTTTTAGTCACGATGGAACAGTACTCGGGGACGCATCGCGCATTTTGTCTACGAGCGTATTATCGTAATGGTGATTCAATAGTGACTGCTCAACGTCTCTATCATGCGGAATATCGTACACGCCATGCGCCAAGTGACGATAGCATTAAGAAATGGATCAGGATGTTCGAGAATACAGGTGCGACAGTTAAAATTCAAAACTCTAGTCGTCCTCGTTCAGTTCGCGATGAAGAAACAATTGAAGAAGTTGAGGCGTCGGTTCGTCAAAATCCGTCTTTATCCATCCGAAAGCGAAGCCAAGCGTTGAACATCAAAAAATCGTATTTATATTCGATTTTAAAGAAAGACTTACATCTAAAAGCCTATAAAATTCAATTGGTTCAAGAATTGAAGGATACGGACTATGCTAATCGACTGAATTTTGCGAACGAAATGCTGCAGCGATTTAACAAGTTTAACGAACAGTGACGAAGCAAATTTTCACCTGAATGGTCATGTTAATAAGCAGAATTGTCGGTACTGGACAGTGGAGAAACCGAGACGAAGGCATGAACGACCCCTGCATAGCCCAAAGGTCGTTGTTTGGGCCGCTATGTCTGCTAAAGGCATAATCGTGCCTTATTTTTATGAAGATCAACGAGGCCGAGCAATTAATGTGAATAGTGACCGTTATTGCGATATGTTGCGAAAATTTTGGTCCCAGAGTTGCAGGAGTTTGCAGGTTTCAACTCAAGAACGTGGTTCCAGCAAGATAGGGCCACTTGCCATACCTCAAATGACTCAATAGAAGTTGTTAACGAATTATTCCCTAATAAAGTCATTTCGCGAAGGGGTAACGTCAACTGGCCTCCCAGAAGCCCCGACCCGCTTGACTATTTTGCATGGGGATACCTTAAAAGTAAGGTTTATGAAAACAATCCGACGAATCTAACCCAGTTACAGTAAAACATCAGGTCAGAAATGGCAGCAATATCGATAGCTATGTGTCAACGTGTTATCGCCAATCTTCGTTTCCGTTTAGAAGAGTGCCAGCAACGTAACGGTCATCATTTGGATAACATCATCTTTTCCAAATAATTCTCCAATTCATATGCTAATAATAAACAATAAACTTTTTAATTGCATACAAATAATTTTTGTTTCATTGAACTTACAAATACCCGATACCCTTTCTGGACACCTTGTACTACGTGAGCTCGACAAATGGATGTGCGAATAACACTTGTGCGACAAAACTGTACTGCGACTCACCATAATTCGAATGCACGCTTGTGCGACATACTAAATCTAGTCGTTTCTAGCACTCGCCGGCCAGTGCCGAAGCACCGTTCGCTTCGCTCTCTCGGCTCGTGCGTAGGAGGTCACAGTTTTAACCTAACCTAACCTAGTGTACTATGTGAGCTCGAGTGTGTCGCACAAGCGTGCATTAATATAATAATAATATCGTTTATTTATAAAAAGGGGCACATTTACAAAGTAACTTAATAATTAAAATAGGGCACAGTTGCTCATTTGCCTGAACTAGGTTGAACCTGTGCTTCAGGCTAGTAAGTGCATAAATACTTAATTTAATAAATTAACAATGAGTATAAAGTAAAAACTAAATTAAAATAAAGAAAGTAATAGTAAAATAGCATATTATGTTAGTCGTTCTATTTGCAGACAACTAGTAGATCTTCTGTCTGTGCATAATCGATGGTTAGTGTAATTTAAGTAAAATTTGTTTACAGCTAAAGTTATTTAATTTAAAGATACTTAGTTTTCTATTTAACCTATTGTACAGGAAAGGGCCTAAGAATGTAAAAAATCTTTCTACAAAAACATGTTTTGAGGTTGCATTAGATGTGCATACTATATCATTCCGCCTTTTGTTAGTATTGTCAGCAGTGTAGGTAAGCATGGTGTGCTGTTTTAATACTAAGTGCATTATGAAAAGTTGCCGCACAGTCAACACGTTGCAGGCAGGATTTATATAGCAAATCTGTGGGAAAGAAAAATGGATGGAAGTTTGCTACCTTTAAAATTCCATTCGAACTACTGTGAGTCGCAGTACAGTTTTGTCGCACAAGTGTTATTCGCACATCCATTTGTCGACCTTACGTAGTACACCCATTACTTAGCCTCCGCTGTCCGTCCATCCGATTGTCTAATCGTAACTTCGACGTTTTAGGGAGGTTGTCGTTAAATGGTGTTGACATGTAATTTAAAAATAAAAAAATAAAGAGCGCTCCAGTACCTACAAGTATAAGAACACTTGAAAAAATTGTTTCATCTCCGCTTTTATCATTTGAATTTCAAATCGATGAGCAGCTTATTTGCCAGCTTTTAATTCCATTTGCCCTAATAAAAAGATCATTTGTAAATATGCCTGAGACGATATATATTTTACCAACAAGTAATAATACTTTAGAAAACTTGAAACATAAAACGACAAAGTTCTCGAAGAACTATCGTCGTCGTTTTTGTATCACCGACAAACTTAATTTTGCGAAGAATAATAGATACGATTTAGGTATACTCTTGATTTTACTATGAAACCCTGAATGTACGAGGTCTAACACGCAGTTGGCCGATTTTTTCCAAGCTTGCTATGTATGATGCTGGATTCGTCAAGTGAAGACGAGAGTAACGAAACCTCAGAAAATGTTAGCGCTGAACATGTGCTCAAAAAGGAATTGCTTACTTACCGTATTAAAAAAAGGGTCAATGTAGACGAAAATCCTTTTAAATGATGGAGCGTACATCGAGAAGAATATAAACTATTATCACAAATAGCACGTAATTTTTTATCGACACCACAAGCCAGTGTTCTTAGCGAACAATTGTTTAGTAGTGCGGGTTTAATTTATGAACCTCTGCGTAACAGACTAGACCTCGAAAAGGCGGCAATTTTACTATTCATTAAACATAGTGCTTAAAATATTAATAATTAGGTACTCTCTTATTGTTTTATTTCTCCACTCACATAGTTTCTTATAATAAATCTTAAGATTCGCATCCGATGTGAGCCTTCAAATATCCGCATTCGCATCCGCATCCGCGGATGTGAAAATATCGGCATCCACAACATCCCTGTCTGCACAAACAAAATGCACATCTCGTGAAAAAAAAAGATACATAAAATGCACACACAAAGCAGCCAAAAGCTCCGTATTTAAGTAAATTAAAAAAAAAAACAGTTTAACAATATAGCATAGTGTTCTCTTAAAATATTTTTAAACTATTTACGTTATTTTCAAAAAAAAACTTGAACGTCGAAATTTCCAAGGCCAAAGTCCGGACAGGAGGCCAAAAAACCGGCTATGTCAAGCCTAATCCGGGCCGATGATAACCTTACACACACCCGAATCAGACTTCTCGTTTCCGCATTTGAAACCGCGGTATGGGCCTCCACGTGCAGTATTGAGCACAGAATAAATAAACCTAGCTGAATGAAAGCTTCCGTAACCAGTTGAATGCCGCAATTACAGAAACAATTAAAAAGCCTTTGTGTGTTGCGTGGATCCACGTTCCTAATAGTTAATAAAAAAAATATATAATAAGGAAGTCGGTTTTTATTTCTTTGTAAAATGTTTTTATTTTTAACTTTTTAGTTATGGTAGATACCCCGCCCTAATCTAATCGCGTTATTCGTTCATTTGTCGCGCCAATACTTAATGCAAATATAAGACTTATATGGTTTTCACATGGATTCGAATGGAACCAAATTAAAATGGGACCATTCGGGAAGCACCAGCTTTCAAATAAAAAATCATCGAAATCGGTTCACCCAGTCAAAAGTTATGAGCTAACAAACATAAAAAAAAATACAGACGAATTGATAACCTCCTCCTTTTTTTAACCGACTTCAAAAAAAAGAGGAGGTTATCGGATCAATTCGTCTGTATTTTTTTTAAATGTTTGTTAGCTCATAACTTTTGACTGGGTGAACCGATTTCGATGATTTCTTTCCGAATGGTCCCATTTTAATTTGGTTCCATTCGGACAGTGGGATCCATGTGAAAACCATATAAGTCTTATATTTGCATTAAGTATTGGCGCGACAAATTAACGAATAACGCGATTAGATTAGTGCGGAGTATCTAACATAACTAAAAAGTTAAAATTAAAAACATTTACAAAAAAATAAAAACCGACTTCATTAAAAAAAAACACTACAAAGTCAAAAATAACTTTAATTCCAGAAGTCGGTGGCAAAAAACCTTAAATACAGATCCTAAGACACCGAATTCCGAAATTAAAGTTTTTTTTGACTTTGTAGTGTTTTTTTTAAGGAAGTCGGTTTTCATTTTTTTGTAAAAAGTTTTTTGAAGTCGGTGAAAAACAAAGGGTTAACTGAGTTCATATAATTACATACATATACATAAATAAAATCACGTCTTTTTCTCATGGCGGTAGGCAGAAATTAAGAACGCCACCTGCTACGATCCTTACATACTTTTGCCTCGTTTAAGATCATACATCTGGTTATACACGCACGCCGGTTACTAGTGCTACGCACCTGACCCTTCTAAAGAACATCATCAATAATGTCACTATATTTTGTCCCCTTTCGGCGGGACCAGTCACGTCTGCCTTGTAATACCTTTTGTTAGCCGCCCTTCATTCATCCTCTCAACATGACCAAACCATCTAAGCATGCTCTTTTCAACACAACATCACACTCTCTCTCTTTCTTTTTTCAGCATACTCTTTTCTTTTTCTCTTTGCAGCATACTCTTTTCTTTTCTTTTTTTTCTTTTCTCTTTTCAGCATACTCTTTTCTTTTTTTTCTTCTCTCATTTCATATAGGTAATTCTTAACTACTTTTATAGGGCTATCACTCAGTTATTGAATGAAACCGGGCAAGTGTGAGTTGGGATTTGCCATTGAGGACGGACGGACGGGTGGACAGATAGACAGACGAAAAGACGGTTGGACGAACCCCGTCCGTTCGTTACTGTGTCTGAGGTGATCCCACAAGTTTTGAGTTTTCAATTTTGGGACAGAACATAAAAAATATGTAGCTGAGAAAAACGAAATGGTTTAGTAAATGAACAGAGGGGTAATTGCGTAACTTTTTATCGGTAGGAATTGGTTTCATATTGATAGTTAAACAACATTCATTGCGTTATTTACGTTGGTGAGCCGACAATTTATTCGAACAAATGACGCAATGGTTTAGAAATAATCTTCAATCCCATTCAGATTCTGATAAATAGTGCGTTTCGCAATTTGGGTGCAGTTTGTTTAAAATTAAGTAGGATTACAAAACCAAAGTAAGTTAAGTAGGTACATTATATTGTTAGAAATGTGTTTTTTTATGAAATCAAAATATTGTATTCAAACAATTAGCTAAGTAATGAATATAAAAAAAAACAACTAGAATTTTTTTCGTGTTTTTTAATATGTAAGTAGTTTATAATTTGCCTTTTATCGTACCTATGATGAATATGAATTCTATCAAAATAAAGTGCTTGAGACGATTCCAAAAAATAACACAATAATATCTATAATAATCATTCAGTCACTCGGGACTTTGAATTTTATTTATATACATTTTATGTATAGAAAGATTGTGACCTACTTCCACTTTAAAATATTATAGCCAGTACGTATTATAGTAGATTGCTATTCGGAGGTTTTACATTTAGTTTGTAGCTACCTACTTAGTTACCCGTAAATAACGTGCACTTGATCGGTACCTATTATTAACTAACGTTTCACATCAGTTTAAACTTTGTTTTTATTAGCAATTTAGTGTGTTCCACTATGAATGGCAAAGTTATTACTGCCATTCAATTTCAATAGACACTTATGTCGATTCATCATTATGTCAAGTACTTGTGAATGTCCACAAACTATGTTGAATACAAAAGAATTTTATGTAGAACTTGTAACTAGGTAAGTAAGCATTACATATTTGCTTAACAGTTTAAGCGAACGATGAATAAAAATTCCCGGTGAGGTAACTTTTTTACTGACTTGCATTGATTGGAGTTTAAATTGTAACGGTCTCTGTGGTCACCTTAAGAACTTAACATGGCCTTGCTCCTAACAGGTCAAGTTGGGACTTACCGTTAGGTGCTTATTGCAACAAAAGGTGTCCTCAGAAAAAATAAAATCTGCGGTAATCTAAAAATGTTACTATCACTTCTTCTTGACTGAAGTGTGGGTCTTCAGTCATCAGCCGAACTGATTGTGTCACCCAATTACACTTTGCTATGGCAAGTGTTAGTCTAGTGGTTTTATGTTGGTTAAACTGTGCTCCACTGTGTCAAATATATTTTTTTCATTAATAAGGAAGAAAGAGCATAGGTACGTTTTTTTTTGCGATTAACATGACGCAAAGAAAGATCAAACACGTAAAAAAAGAAAAAGCCATAAGTAGACATAGACGGTCTGCATTCTTTGTTGCAATCATAATGCAGATCGAATAGCTCCTTCACTACTGGAACGCAATTTCCCAACATTTGTGCGCCGACTTGTTAATAACTAATACACACAGATATTAAATGACAAATCCCAATATTCCGTGCAATGACAACACACATGATTTGTGGTACAAAAAAACTTTTTTACAAAAAAAAAACAACCGACTTCCTTAAAAACACTACAAAGTGAAAAATAACTTTAATTTCGGTAGTCGGTGTCTTAGGATCTGTATTTATGGTTTTTTTGCCACCGACTTCCGAAATTAAAGTTATTTTTCACTTTGTAGTGTTTTTAAGGAAGTCGGTTGTTTTTTTTTTGTAAAAAAGTTTTAATTTTTTAATTTTTAGTTGTGGTATTCACCCTGCACTAATTCCAAACAAACAATGCATATTTATGCGATAGCAGAACTCGCGGTTGATTTCCTGTCATTTTTTAAAGAGTTCCGGTGTCTGTCTCCCGAACTCATCATCAGATCTATATGAAAATTATATGGGACCATTTCGGAATAAACCCCTTTCGAACAAAAAAGAATTTTGCAAATCCATCTATATATGACGGAGTGATGCCCGAACATACATAAAAAAAAAAAAAACCAATCATGGCCAGGCCAAAATGATTAAGGCTGCTTTTTTTTTTATTAAGCAGACAGTAGAGTGGGTAAGAGCCCACTCTAGTGTCTGCTGAGGAATCAATTCTCGATGTCAACGAGTATGTCTATCTAGGACAAGATATCTTCTAACTCCTGATCGATAAGGAGTTGTACCTTCCATCATCAGCTCAACGGAATATAAGAATACAAGTAACGGTCTAAACGTGCCTATAATATTCAAAGAATTATCCCCTAACCTTCTAACCTTTCACTGTAAGTTCCTATATGTACTGTTCACCGATGAGGAGTTCCATGCGGTATCTTCGAAGACTATAATTAGTTCACCACGGATGGATAGATAGAACCAGCAATTATTTTTGATCTTTAGTACAATATCCAAATCACATTACGTGTACTGTTTGTTTTTGAGGAGTTCCTTCGTTTATCTCCCAAAGTATACATCAAATCTTCACAAAATTAATATGGGACCACCTCAGGAGTATACCCTTACGAATAAAAAAAGAATTTTCAAAATCGGTTGACAATTGGCGGAGAAATCGGTGAACATACATAAAAAAATAAAAATACATACAGTCGAACATATAACCTCCTCCTTTTTTGAAGTCGGTTAAAAACTAGAAGGAATATACAGAGTGTTTTGAGTCAAATTAAATTAATTGTCAATGCTTTACCCACGTGTGGGATATCAATATCGAAAACTAACGAAACAACACAAAATTTTGTTTACATCATTTAAATCATCGAATTATCTAAGCTAATCCACGAAAAGTTACAAAAACTGTTGACGCGTTTCCCTGATAAATTGTAAGCACTGACCTTGGCCCATCGAAGGAAAAAAAACATTATTGTTTTTTGTTTTATAGCACGTCAGTAGTTCAAACAGAAAAAAAGGGAGTGTAAATTAGATTGGTACCACTTCGCGTAAATAACTACCTATTAAAATACGTTTATATATTAGGGCTCTCTATCTACCCACCTCGTAATTGCTCGTAAAGCTCTGGAGCCAGGGTCTCAAATTTTCTGTAACCTGTTTTTTATGGCAATAAAGAAATTATTATTATTATTATAATTACGCTATAGTACTATGTTCTTAGGTTCTCGATTACGTTTTGGTAATTAAAAGTGATAAAACCAAAATAGGCCTATTCTATTAATGATGATTATTTCACACTCAATTACCAAAACGTGCTTGTTGTTTCTTAACACATTAGACATTTGAAAGGAAACGAAATAACATTTATTAAAGCATCGATCGAGCCGTATTCGCGCACCAAGTGCTCCGTACTTTGGTAGTAATAATATTTTTGCATTTTAAGATTACCTATATATTTTATATTTTGCCACTGAAAAATTAAGTTACTTAGTATTTAGACATCTATTTATTTTTCCTGTAACCTTTTCTAAAATTCCATCAGCTAAATTTTCTTATTTCGGATTTTTTGCGATAAGAACTTCGGAGATAAGGGCCCGCTCCCTTCAAAGATTTGCAACGCTAAACGACTGGTAATTTCACAGACTATGAATAAATGTAAAAATATTATGTGCAAATGAGGCCTTTTCATATGATACCCCACTAGTTAGGTATCCAAATTTAAAATTTCTAAACAATTAAAGATGTCCAGTCCGTTCATCCAAATATCCGGCTAACTGACTGGTCTGTCCGGTTTTTCGGTTGACAGACATGGCAACCCTAGCTGTTTGACACTCCCGGTCGGCGCATCGCTTACACACCGAGTAGACGTGTGTAGCGTCGCTGACTGCTGCCGCCCAATCTCGTCAATCTCGAGCGAGATCTTGTCATATTATGCTTCGGGAATTTCGGGATTGATCTCGAAAAATGACACGAGATCTCGCGAGATCTGGATTGTATTCCCTAATGAAGACATAGTTACTGAAATAACTAGCTGTGACAGAACGACGAAATCGCACCGTGTGGATTCCTTTTTACCATTTTGGTATGGAACCCTAAAAAAATGACATTGAAACTCGTGACTTATTAAAATCTATTTATGAATTTAGTGTGAAAATAATGGATTAATCTTTGTAAGCCACTTATGTATGACGCACGTGCAATATTTTCATATTAAATCTAAACAAATAACACGTTTTGGCGGTAACAGTTGGAGATCAACATTCGGCTTATCCTTCTAAAAGCCAAATCAATTAGTATTTTTTTTGGGAATGACATTTCGCAACCTATGAGGTCGGATACTTTACCGGACTTGCCTGTGGTTACCTTTCTAACTAAAGCTACTACACGATAAGGACACCTTCTGTGGGATACAGACCTCGGTTAAGGTGTATAGTATCCTCATTAACCTTGAGCATATGGGCGGAGCTAAGCTCCATACTCCCGCACACACGTAACGAGTGGCGGCGGCGCGCTAAACTAAAACGACGACCAAAGATTATGCAGAGACGGACGAAAGTCGGTATTTTTGCCTACGACTGTAAAAGGTACCGATTGGTGGATCAATGGATGATACTTTAGAAAGACGCAACTATTTGATGTTTATACTGGACATATTTCTTTAAACATGCAGGTATGTGATTGATTAAAGAAAGACAACTTTTCGGGTAAGAGATATCTTTATTTCCCATAAAAAACAAATTTCACTTACATGAGAAATATTAACAAAATTTAAAAAAAAAAAGATTGTTTTTGTAACGCACAGTTTTGGTAAGGAGACATTAAAAATTAAAAATTACAATAAAACAGAAATAGTCAATAACTGTAGGATAATCGCTTTTTGCTACCCTGAGGTAGCGGTTGATAAGTTCAGATGGGAGTAGCAGAAATGAAAGAGTTCACCAGTTAGGTAAAACTTGATGTCTATATTGGTTTATCAAAACGTCACAAAATACATTAATTACTAACACAACATTCCTACACAAAAACTTGGAGACGACTGGCTAGCGGGGGAAATGCGCTCTGAATCGCAGGCGTCGTCTCTGATTACATTGTGTCACTACAGTATTCCCCCCTTAAATTTGGGCAAATAATTTTTTTTACACTAATTATCAGAAAAAAATAATCGTTAAATTAAACATCACACTGTATGTTAATAATGCAGAGCTAAACCGAATACATTTGTTTGCAAGTCAGCGTACTGTGCTGACGATAACCTAGGTGTTTGATTACAGAAGTGTTGAACAATGTTATGATTAACCAACTTGTAAATAAAAGTATGGGCATTATTGTTACATTTTAACCATCAAATTCTACCTTTATTTTAATTCACTAAACTAACACATTTACATTCGTATAGATGGACACTGGTTACAATTACATACAAAGATTTAATTACTATTAATAGGAATGCTGAGCTGGCTGCGTTGGGATCTGTCGAGCCGCTGCCGGCTGTGACTGACCCTTTTCTAAAGATGATACAATATCTTTCACTAAAACTTTCTTAGCTCGGCGTCCACAATGTTTGCACCCGAAGAACAAAAATATCGCAATCACTGCCACAACAATTATTATAGTAAAAACGCTATACATTTCCAATTTCCTTTCCAATGTTGTGGTATTGCTTGCGTCATTGGCTCCATTTTGGGCAATAATTACTTCAGAGTTCTTACTCTCTGCTTTACCCATTTTTATTTTACAATATAAAGTAATAGTTAAAACTCTTTATTAACTACTCTATGTGTGTGTCCACCTATGGAAATGATATTACAATACACGTTTAACTTATGTATCTATCATTTTAATACATTATTTAACCTACTTTCAGAAAAATAACAATAATAATATTTTTGTCAAAACAAGATTTTTCTGAAGTTTAATTACTTACACTACCCTATTACTAATACAAGTAGCATACGTTACGTGCGATGCATACACATCATAATATCTAGCCTACTTACATCGGTAGTAATTCACGCGAAAACAACAAAACTACTGTCGCGAACACAATACTTTACTCATGTTTATGCTATTTAAACGTTACATGAACTTGGTTTATCATCTTTATTAGATAGTATGCCGTAAAAAAAAAAATAATGTGAGTGGGTACTCCAACTAAACTATTTATTCTAAATTTATTAAGTTATAGGTCATCGAAAAATCGTGTCTTTTTAATGACTCGGCCGTAACGCGAAACTAACGGCGCAGGCACCGGGTTACCGCTGTCTGCGACGTTACTCTTATTCGATGACATATGACTGTTATTCTGACTGTCGTCAGTTACATTTTGTTCCTTATCAGCTTCTTCTGTATGTAACACAAAAGCTGGTTTCAATCTATCAATAGAAATACACGCTTGTCTGTTGATTAATTTTATAACATAATACTTGTCAGCCCTGCTTATGACGCGGTATGGGCCATCATAAGGGGGTTGCAAGGGTTTACGCACTGTATCGTTGCGCACAAAAACATATTTGCAAACCTTTAATTCTGGATGTACGAAGGTATTCCGTATCGCACCATGCCGCGAAGATGATCGGAACTTACTAATCGTCTTTCGTAGTCTTCCTACGTATGTGTCGATATCAATATTTTTATCATGACCAGTATCGTAAAAATCTCCTGGCAATCTGATATTCCGACCGTAAATTAATTCTGATGCACTATAACCTGTATCACCTCTGATAGCGACTCGTTATCCTAACAAAACTGTTTGCAAATCGTTAACCCATGAGTCTGTACTCATTGTAGCCATTAACGCTGCCTTAAGTGATCTATGCCACCTTTCAACAATACCATTGCTTTGCGGGTGGAATGCAGTAGTTCGAATTTTATCTATACCCAATATTTTCATTAATTGATGAAACAAATTGCTTTCGAATTGCCTACCCTGGTCACTAGTAAGTTTTACAGGGCAACCAAATCGAGAGATCCATCCTTCATATAGGGCCTTAGCTACTGTTTCTGCTGATATGTCCTTTAGCGGTAAAGCTTCCGGCCACCTAGTAAAACGATCAATAATCGTCAGGCAATATCTATACCCTTCCGCTGAAATTACAAGTGGACCTATTAAATCTATATGAATATGTTCGAATCTATCGCTATGAGAAAAATGTCCTAAATCCGAAACTGTGTGTCTTTGAACCTTGGCTCGCTGGCATCCAATACAAGCTCTAGCCCATATGCCTATGTCCTTATTCATGCCTGGCCAAAAATATTTTTGAGCGATTAATTTCTTTGTAGCTCGAATACCGGAATGACTCAGGTTGTGTATTTTATCAAAAACCTTTCGTCTGAAACTTTCTGGTAAATAGGGCCTAACTGAGTCTTTTGATATTTCACAATAAAGAGGTTTATTTACTATTGGACTGCTAAGTTTCTTAATAATAACTTTGCTACTCTTATTACTATCCCACGCCATTCGCGTAATGTAGTCGTCGGTTTCCTGTGCTACTGCTAATTCTGCGAAATCTATGGCTGTCGGGCAATACATTTCTGCGATACGTGATAACGAGTCAGCAACAACGTTGTGTTGTCCATCTATGTGTCGAATATCCGTTGTGAATTCGCTTATGAACAACAATTGTCTTGTTCGTCTAGGTATTTCTGAATTACTGTTCAACTTAGAAAAGGCATAAGTCAAAGGTTTGTGATCCGTAAACACAATCAATTCTCGACCTTCAAATAATTTCCTGAAATATTGAATTGCCATGTATATAGCTAATAGTTCACGGTCATAGGTACTATATTTGCTTTGCGTGTCTGATAATTTTTTAGAAAAATAACCTAATGGTTCCCATTTTCCCTCTAACTGTTGCTGAAGCACTGCGCCGACGCACGTGTCAGATGCATCACACATTAATGAAATAGGAACGTCGTTACGGGGATGCGACAATGTGACCGCCTTCTGTAGGCTTAGTTTACATTGTTCGAATGCTACGTTCGCGCTTTCGTCCCACTGTACTATTGACTTATCATTTTTCTTGGAATGGTGAATAAACTTATTAAGTTCCATTTGCGTCTCTACTGCCTTTGGTATATGGGATCGATAAAAATTCAGCATTCCTAAAAATCTACGCAACTGTTGTATTGTTTCAGGTTTCGGAAAATCTACTATTGCCTGAACTCTTGAGTCTAAAGGCTTAATACCGTTACGTGACACTTGAAAACCTAAAAAATCAACTACTTCCTGTCCAAATTCGCATTTGGCAATGTTGATAGTGATACCAAATTGTTTAAATCTTTCGCAAACTGTATTTAAGTGTTCTCTATGTTGAAGGTCATTATCACTAGCGATTATGACGTCATCGATATAAGTATACAAGAAGTCTAAACCTTGCAGTACCACTGTGCTCATAAAACGTTGAAAGGTTTGTGCTACGTTCCTTAAACCAAAGCTCATTCTAGTAAATTCAAATAGGCCAAAAGGCGTAATAATAGCTGTTTTTTCTACGTCCTCTGGATTAATTGGTATAAAATTATATGCTCTGTTTACGTCTAATCGCGTAAATATGTTTTTGTTAGCCAATACATAGGTGAAATCCTGTAGTCGAGGTACAGGATAACGATCGGGTTTGGTAATAGCATTAAGTCTCCTATAATCACCACACGGTCTTATTTCTCCGTTCTTTTTTGGAACGACATGCAATGGGCTTGCCCATGAGCTTTTACTAGGTCTACATATTCCCATCTCCATCATACGCTTGAACTCTTCTTTGACCTTAATGTACCGGTCTGGGGCTAGAGGTCTGGCCCTTGCAAAAACTGGAGGACCGGTGGTCTCAATATAATGCAAAATTGTATGCTTGGGAGGGTCATTGAATGATGTAGGTCTAGTAATCTCCGGATAAGCAGTGATAACATTATAATACGGATGTTTGCTATGTAAGGTATATATTGAAGGCTGAAAACTACTGACAATTGAAGCGATAATATTACATTCTGTTACCTGATCAATTAATCTCTTTGTGCTGAGGTCTACTAATAACTTGTGATAACTTAAAAAATCGGCTCCCAGTATAGGCTGCTTGACGTCTGCGACCACGAAATCCCATCAGAAGCTACGACGCAATTTTATGTTTAATATAAGAGTCTTCACGCCGTACGTCTTAATTTCGGTACCGTTTGCTGCATACAATTTAAAGCTGTTACTCGGTGATTGTCGATTTTTCTTGCTTACCGGTAAAACCGAAATATCTGCGCCAGTATCCACTAAGAAATGATAACCACTATTCGAGTCCGAAACACATAGGCGGTGGGCGGTAATAACGGTGCAGATCTCCGCCGTCGGCTGCACCTGTCCTAGTTTTCCGCTTTCTTATCCCACGCGCATGGTTGTACGCACTTCCGTGCTTTATCGGCATACCGGAAGTGATAAAAGCATAACCAATTTGGTTTCCTCGCACCGACTCGTGAATTGCTCCTGGTTCTTGATGCATGATAACGACTGCGGCTATTGCTGCGGGGTCTTTTGTCGTTGTGCCGTCTCTCCAGCTTCTCGAATCTCGCGCTTAATTTGGCAATTTCAGCGCGAATCGCGTTGTCACCAGACGACGAGGCTTGCTCTTGCTGACCACCTACTGCTGCCACGGTGTTAGGTTTGGTTGCCTCGTGAACATCGTCAGCGACCGCCGCTAACTTTTCCAGGTCTTTATTCTCCGTGACCACAAGCAATGCACGAACCGTTGATGGTAATAAGTTTTGCCAGAGAACCCTAAGTGTATCATCAGGAACCTTGTCTCGTGCCAATTCCTTCATTTTACGCAAAAGTTGAGAGGGCTTCTGGTCTCCAAGCTCCATCTCGCTGATGAGTTTCTCAATTTGTCTATTCTTTGTTTCTTCGAATATGACGAGTAATTTTCTCTTAAGGGCTTCATATTTATATGTTTCTGGCGGATTTATAAGGAAGTCACTTATCTGTGCTACAACGTCACTTCCCAACTTCGACACGACCAAGTCGAACTTTGAGGCGTCTCCAAGCTTTTGTGGTGCCAACGTCGCTTCTGCCCTGATGAACCATACTCTCGGCTGATGCGTCCAAAATTCCGGGATCCTTGATGACACGGTAATTGACGCCAGATCGGTAACTTCACTCGATTGAGGTGTGGCCATTTTACACTAACTGCTACTCACAAAAATGCGCACGCACACAGTTCTGCACTAGGAAACTAATGTTCAAACGCGGGTCACCACTTTTGCTACCCTGATGTGGCGGTTGATAAGTTCAGATGGGAGTAGCAGAAATGAAAGAGTTCACCAGTTAGGTAAAACTTGATGTCTATATTGGTTTATCAAAACGTCACAAAATACATTAATTACTAACACAACATTCCTACACAAAAACTTGGAGACGACTGGCTAGCGGGGGAAACGCGCTCTGAATCGCAGGCGTCGTCTCTGATTACATTGTGTCACTACACGCTATTAAAAACTTTCTTTGCCTGGGCATTTTTATTTAAATACAAACTATGTTACAGTTCACACAATAAAATATATACACAAAAAAGGATTTAGAAATACCACCACTAATAAAGCGTCCACGCGCACAAACAAATCGACTCCTCTGCAAGGAGCTAGTCTATAAACACACACTGTTACAATACGTTCGTAAGTATATACACTAACAAAAACGTCGCGCGTAGTCGGTCGATAGCTGGAGCGGAGCAGCGAACGACACAGCCCTCCCGTCTGAATGCTAATGCACGACTGCAGCCCGCGCCTGCAGAGCCCCTCTACCCTTGACGGCTTAAAATGGGGGTATTTCTTTGCAAAATTTTGATTAATTTACAATATTTTATTGTAAAATCGTAGTGCCTATAACCGTTTATTTTTATGTGTAAAAATATTTCCAAATAACAAAGCTGTTTAGTAGGAGTATGAAATATAAGCCAAAAAATTGGGTTGTCGTAAATATTTTTTTACAGCAAAGGTTTTAATCCTACGAAAAAAGTGGTCTTGTAAAAATTATGTACATGAATCTATAGCAAAAATATATTTTTTTCAAATCTTCAAACCAAGTCGTTAATGAGAAGATAGGTTCATAAAGTGACCGTTTTACGGCACTAAACCGGACCAAGGCCCTTAAGGGAGTCGCTGGGTGCGAGCGGAATGCAGTCTTAGCGTTAGTACTGTTTTGTCGACAGAAGAGTAGACAAAAATGACATTCCGTGTAGTCAACTGTACGTTTTACGGAATTCACTCTTTTACATAATTCGACTCAGAATTACTGTTTTGTCACAGGATTTTTTTCTGTTACATTATCAATTTTTACTGATATTAAGTCACGTATATAAAGACAACTACAACATTTTTTCTTAAAGTGTCGAAGTACTGTATTTTGAAACAAAAAAAATATTACAGTAATATTGGCCTCAACCATTTCCTGGGTAATGCCCTATTAACTCCCTACCTACCCTATTATCAAATCTCTCTTTTGTAAAATCATGATTTTGTAGATAACCGTATATACAGGATAATTTTTTATCGAGTGCGCAAACTGTAACCATGAATTCAGCATATCATTCTAGACCCCTCAGCGTAGAAAATTTTCGTCGGTTTTGCAAAAAAAACCAGCTGTTTCATAGAAAAATGCAATACCTACGGGGTGAAAATGTATGGAACAGCTGATTTTTTTTTGTATAACCGACGAAAATTTTCTACGCTGGGGGGTCTAGAATGATATGCTGAATTCATGGTTACAGTTTGCGCACTGGATAAAAAATTATCCTGTATACTTTGTGGCCGTCGGCGTCGAGTAGATGGTTTTCTAGTGTCTTTAGAAAAAGTTCTTCTGAAATAGTCTACATAAAAATGATCTAGACAAAGATCGTCGGAAACAAAGGAAAAAAAAGGATTCCTACGGTGCCATGTCAAAAAAGGAGAAACAAAATGTCACTATGTATAAAAATCAAAAGTCATTTATTCAAACTAGGCTGACGCTACGTCCTACGTAGGCGATTCAACGCGAACGCGATTACGAAGCGGTGCCACGCGAATTCAACGCGATGCGGTGCGACGCGACGGCATGTCCTACGTGCACGCGAATCGTCTCGCACAAGTCCCAGTTAATTTGGCCAAATCCTCCCATTCGCGGTACGATACTAATCGGTTGTGATATTTTTTATTCCTTTTATCCCATAATATAGGACGTTCTTGGATAGCAATAATTAAAATTTCTATTTCCGACATTATATAAACAAAAACACGACGGCACCGCATCCAGTTCGCGCGAAAATATCAAGCCAACTGATCGCGTTCGCTTCGCTTCGCGCCGCTCCGCACCGCACGCATGTGCGTAGGACACTTCAATAGGTTTCGACTGTTTGTTATTTTCGCGCCACGCCGCGCCGCTTCGCGTTCGCGTCTAGATCGCTCACGCAGGACGTCGCGTGAGAGTCAGCTCTTTTTAATGTCAAAGTTGCATAAGACAGTCCCCAAAACGCCCGCCCTTTACCACTTCCTAGTGCTTTAGCTGGAAAGAAGAAGTGGCGCAACAAACTCCCCAGCAGCACAGCCTGTTAAGTTAGAAGAACTTCATTCTATACACAGCTTGTTTTTGAAGAACAAAAATATTGTGAATGTCAGTGGCTTTGTCCCACAGCAGAATGCCGTCGTAGGACATAACGCTATGAAAATAACTAAAATAGACTAATCGAACTGTATCAACGTCTGTGTATTGTCTAACTTTCCTGACGGCGTAGGCGACCGAACTAAGCCTCCCCGCTAGGCTTGAAATATGTGGGCCCCCCTGAAGTTTCGCGTCTACTGTTATGCCCAGAAAAACTGCCGAGTGTACAGTTTCAAGCACCTCATTATCTAAGACGACGTTGGGTCCCAGATTCCTATCATTCGGTAAGGCGAACTTTATACATTTCGTTTTATAAAAAGAGCTATGTCTTCGTAGAAATAAAAAGCATCATGCTTAGCCTGCTGGATCGGATTGTTAATTATTTAGGGATGAATTTATTGCTACAGGCTTAGCGGCGTGGGCTGCTTGAGCAAGGGTCAGGGCATCGTATTTAATCATACCTATACATATGAGATGAGTAGGTATCGTCAGCAACATATAAAAAATTTACACTTAGCAAGATTCAAAAGAGATTTTCGTCTAAAGTATTGATACAAGTATGATGTTACGAATTAGTATTTTCGAAATTATAATAATTTGTGTTATGAAATAGGCCATTTATCAAATGTTGCAACGAGCACTTTAATGATACGGCTCCTAGAGCCGCACCCTAATTGCGAAACGCACAATTTATTAGAATCTGAATGGGATTGAAGATTATTTCTAAAACATTGCGTCATTAGTTCGAATAAATTGTCGGCTCAGGAACGTAAATAACGCAATGAATGTTGTTTAACTATGAATATTATACCAATTCCTACCGATAAAAAGCTCCTCAATTACCCCTCTGGAGGCACAAATCAATCAGTCAACTCGGTACTTTTAGTCAAATTAAAGGATTTTTTTAAATTCAAATAGTGAAAGTCACTAAAATATTATTATTTTTAGTGAGTTTCAATAACAATCCATACAAGTTAAAATAATAATCGTTAATTGCGGCGATACTCTAAAACGTACTTAATCCCTAGACACTTTTTATGTGTCTATTTTTTTTTTGATGGGAAAACATTTGATGATTTACCATAAAAAAAAAAAATATGTGTGCATTTCGGTGTGATTTCAAAGACGTTTCATGTAGAACATCAATATAGATAAATTCATCGTATGGGACCACAAGTGATTAGTTCGCTCTTGTCTAGTTTTATCCCTCCTGCAAGGTGTAGTGGTCGCGCTACGGCTTAGAATGACGTCCTAGCAAATGGTTTTTCCGGGGGTTTCCCGCAGTAATTTCTTAGTAGCAGCCCGTAGTCTGGATTTATGCTCAGTTAATGGCAATTGGCTAACTGCCTTTTACATAGGACTTAAATATAACTAGCAAAATGTGGGGGAATATAGGCAGGAATACTTCATAATAAATTGAAAATATTTATTGTAATAAAATATTCGTGCCTCTATCGGCACCTGTTAAAGAAGGATTATAGGTAGTGTAAAGAACTTTTGTTGTATGTATCAACTCATGTTTTTCTAACTGAACAGACAGCTTCTTTTCATTACTTTTATATAGCACTAGGAAGTGGTAAAGGGCATATTTATGAGGGACCGTCTACTGTAATTTTTGACGTTCGAATAGAGCTGTGCTTTTCTTATTTAATTTCATGTATAATCTGTAGTCCATATTCAAGCAAATGATTTTTATTCATTACGATTTTCATTCATGTTACTGATCTGTTATACATATTTGTGTGTTGTTTTATACCTATTTGTTTTAATTTAGTTTTTTTTCGACATTTAATTTAATATCAGATAATGCAGTGTCGGTGCTCTTGTTTAGGATACGTAGTAAAAAGGAAAGTACAAGTTTTTAGGTTTAAATCTTTTATTCTTAAAAAGTACTATCACTGCGTTTATTACATTTAACTTAAACTAGGTACCTGCTAAACTATTAACAACTGTAAATGATAATCTACAAATGTAATAGAAAAATGCATGTTGAACCCACCCTGGGGTCATTCGTTTGTTTGCTGCCACATATCCGTGCGCCTAGCCAGGCTGTGGAGTCATCCATCCAGCCTACATTGTGATACAAACCGAAGTCGCGCCCGTGAGCTGCAATAAGACTGCCGCTTTAAGCTGCTCGATAACTCATAGGGGCGTTTCTAAGCATTAGACAAAAAACATTCAAATACAAGAAGATAACTCAACAATTCAACTATTATTTATTTCTCGGATGTTAATAAAGTCTAAATCGATTAGAATTAAAACAAAAATGCCCTTGGTAGACAAAGGGCCACTTTTCACGACGTTTCGGTAGCTTTTGTCAATTCAATATACATTCGACTTTTCCATCAAAGTTTCCGATGACAGAATGTCACTTTGTTTAGGTCGTCAGGACCCGTCTATATTCTTTCTTCTAGAGTGATCTCGTGACCTGACACTGGTTTCAGCAAGAAGTCGAATCTCAGCTGTAGATTGCTGTCATCAGCCGACACTTTGTACCTCCTCAGGAAATGTACTAGAGTTGCTTTCATTGATATCATGGCGTAGGTTTTACCTGTAAAGAGATTTCTGAGTTATTATTTTGTAGTTGCCTTATTAATACTAATCTAGACACCAGAAAATACACACCTAATTAAAAGCAGGTCAGAACCTGCTACTATTTTTGCAGAAAAACAATAATTAAATACATAAATAATAAAATAAATAAATAATTCTTTCTTTCGGTCATTCATATTGACCTGATGTTGTGTCCTGATGTTCATTCATACAGGTATAAAGAATATGATGCATTTACACAACATACCTAACTGTTACGGGTTTGTGAAAGACACTATGTTACATAGAATCAGATTAAAATAAATATTGTTTTGTGGTTTGGTAATTGATATAACTGAAATGCTCTTCGACTTTTTCAGATTACATAAATAATAAATTAAATAAAAAACTCACCCAAACAGGACCGTTTGCCCAGGCTGAAGCCGACGAAGGCTCCAGGGTTGGCAGACATCCCTGAGTCCAGCCACCTCTCTGGCCTGTACTGTTCCACGTCCTTACCCCACACGGGATGCCGATGAGCCCCGAAGAGCAGAATCACGCATTGACTTCCTGCACGCATCGTGAAGTTGCCTAAACAAAAAATACACGCTTTAATCAAATACTAGCGACCCGCGCTTGTTTTGCACGATTTTGTGTCTTGACAAACCATCAAAACTTCTTTTTTATTTATATAAGTTTAATAGAAATGCATATATCCCTTCAATATCAATAAAATTAATTAAAATAATGGTGAAAACCACATTAGATGTGGTTTTATTTAATGCGTTGCGAAATTTCGAAGAACGACGCGGTCACTCAGACATACACAAAAACGACTTTTATCCATACTAATCCTCTACCTCAATAATAAAGCTGAAGAATATGTTTGTTTGTTTGTTAGTTTGTATGAACGCGATAACCTCTGAACTACCACGCGGATGTAAAAATATCTTTGCTTTGATTATAGGCTATTTAACATCATGCTAAGCCGAGGAGCCGAGTAAAAAAAAGTCAGAAATAACGCTAAGAGAAAACGAAGTACAGTAAAGCGTCGATTATCCGAACGTCGTCGATCAACCGAACGCCCGCTTATCCGAACTACTACGCCCGCCCCACTCGCGCTTGCTAATATTCCTCCCGCGCTATAATACACGCGAAATTGTTTCGAACTATTAGTCCCGGCTGGAGGTCTAAAAAGTTTAACTTTTTAGAAATCGCCGGGCGAAAATCCGTTTAAGTAGTCAGAATCTTTTCAGATTAACTACGAGATGTCCTTCAAAAAAAAAATAAAAAAATAGAACTATTAGTTGTATGTACTCGTATGTCACTCTGAAGTAGTCGTTCGTTGATAAACTAAATTTAACCGCGTGTTTTTTTTTTTTTTTTAATTTGTCATTAATAATATGTCTAAATGTAACGTTTACATTCACTTGTACATAAATATGTATGGCTGAATCAATACAGTTCGATTATACGAAAAAAAAAAACGATTTTCCAAACAGTCCTGTCCCCCAATTAGTTAGGATAATCGACGCTCTACTGTAATATCGCGTAAGTGCACATTTTATGTTAAAAAAGAATTTTACGTGGACGAAGTCGCGGGTAGAAGTTAGTAGATTATAAATTGAAAATAAATTTAATTGGTTTACATTTATTTTATGCTGACTTCAGTCGTAAAAATAGGATTAATTTACCTCATTTCGCACAAGACACAAAAATATTAGGTATGTACCTACTTCTTAAACGATTCTACAATATTTATATGTAGTTCCGTCAACAACATAAGGGTAAGCTTACTTAGCCTGACATCTTTGTCGACGTATCTCAGTGTAACAGGTCCTGTGGTGAAGATTCGCAGACTCTCTTTAATCACCGCCTCGGTGTAGATCAGTTTCTGTAGGTCTTCTTTCTCAACATCCCTGTCTGTAGCGAAGACTTCTTTGATTCTGAAAGTGGAACATTCCTTAGGTTTTGATTCCGCCTGCGTTCTTGACCGATTTTTGGTGATAGCGGTCAATGGCTAGCTAACGGAGGCTAGCCAACTATGCCTCACGACTAAGGGAAGCACGATTGCACGTGTAGGTACAGACACATCCAAAATATGTTCTTCACCATAGGTAAGGTATTTTTGCTCAGTATGTATAGGCGTCATAGTGGTAATTTCGCAAAATGACGTTCAGTTATCTTTACATGTCAGGCAAGTGTCAAACCAATTTGAAAATGTGACATTACCCGTTTTTTGAATAAAATTAAATATTGATAATTGAGATACCACAAAAAATAATAATGTAGCTAATATACACTGAATATTCAAAAAAAGTACTACGACTCTTATGCCGAAAATGTAGTTTTCAGAATTTTTGTCAGTTTGTCTGGATGTAGGTATGTTCCGGATTGGCATGAAAATGTCTGAAAGACAAACTTGGTGAATAAAACCACATCTATTGTTTCTCATGGGACACTCCGATATCCATGCAGGCGAAACTTAGTACCTTTTTTAATAAAATGGCCGGACCATTATAAAGGTTTTAGGTGGATTTCAACTCGACACTAGTCTAAGGTGAGCCGTTTTAAGCTTTGTTATTAAAATAAAATTTTCTATGCTGGTGTTCAGTGCTCTATCATCAAAAGGTATTAGTTATGTGTGTTTACAAGATAAAGGAAAGAAAAAGAATACTGACGAATTTTGTAAATAACTAGACTGTAATTAGGTTCATTTTTCTATGAATATGTTGGTGGGATCTTCTCTCTCCAGCACGCTACGCAGGAAAAATTCCTGACGTAAAATGTAATAACATTTTCACCGACGGGCCTCGTAGCCAGGACTGCAGTACCTACTCATTAGTGGCGTATGCTATAACTATGTAGTAAGGACTTATTTTGCCTGTCTTCACTAACACTAGACACACGACAGCTAAATGAATGTCTAAATAAAACCGCGCTGTTAGATTTCAACTTTTGACGTGGAGCTGTTGATTTAATCAGCGGGCCATCATTATTATCATCATTTCAGCCATAAGACGTCCACTACTGAATATACGCCACGCTTGGCAGGCGGGTTGGTGAACGCAGTATGGTGGTAAAATGTATAGAGAACGCTGCTGCCCTTTGTCTAGTAAATTTGATGTAAAAGGGCTAAAATAACTTACAATTAAGTTGAACTCACTCTTGATAAATCTTGTCCTGCACTTCAGGATGAGTGCCCAACAGTATCATGATATAGCTCAGCAAGCTGGATGACGTATCAAAGCCGGTTACGATGGCAGTGTCCACCTCTTCCCTAATCTCCTTATCAGTCAACGCATTATCTTCTGATAACTCAAGCAGAAGGTCCAGGAAAGGCTTGTATTTTGTACCTGTGATGAAGAACGATCTGAGTATTATTAAACGGAGTGTTATTGTAGGTAAATGTGGAATAGGAAGCTGGGATTCTTCTGCCGATAAACCAAAACGGATAAGCTAACTCCATAACCCTCCACCGACTCGGACTTGAAAAAAAAAGAGATACGTGTAAAATTATTGCAGAAACTTAGGTTACATAAAGTAAGTAGGGACAAGTAACGTGGTATGATTTCAGTTGTTTTTGTTGTACTAACAAACTGGAAGTAATTTTCTGTAAAATAAATTATAATTTTATTATTACAGGTAGGTACATCCCGGTATGTATGGCCAATCAATACGAACCGATGATTTCCTACGAATGAGATTACGAATGACATTTTGTAGTAAACAGTTGCAAAAAAGTACTTACCGGAATTATATTCACCGTTACATCTGGCCGCTTTTTTTCTTTTTATTACCTTAAATAGAAAGTACAATTTAATAACATTATAAAAATACCCATTTGTATAATCTACTATTTTTATTTGGTTAAATTAAATTACTACTTCAATATTTTCAGCCCAGGCAAGGTAAAACTATGATTACAATAAAAAACAATGGTATATAAAAACGAAGAACTTTATAATGAGCTGCCTAGCCTTCTCCCAACTATGTTGGGGTCAGCTTCTGATTTAACCAAATGCAGCTGAATACCAGTATTTTACTTGAAGCGACTGTCATCTTGTTTAGACTTAATATGAATACTAAAATGATTCGACTGAAAGACTAATAAATAGGTAGGACGTTGGCTGTTCAAGAAAAATCATATAAAAAGAAAAACTGGCCAAGTGCGAGTCGGACTCGCGCACCGAGGGTTCCGTACAAACCTGCAGGTATTCACGGTTTATGCATAAGGTTTATGTTTATGAAATTAAATGTTTTTTTTTTTAATATTTGAGTTGACTGAATGAAAGGTAAATCGTGGTTTACGATTTATGACGTAGGTATTAAAAAAAAAAACTACTTACTAGATCTCGTTCAAACCAATTTTCGGTGTAAGTTTACATAGTAATGTACATCATATATATTTTTTAGTTTTATGATTCCCTTATTTTAGAAGTTACGGGGGGGGGGGGGGACACATTTTACCACTTTGGAAGTGTCTCTCGCGCAAACCATTCAGATAAGAAAAAAATGATATTAGAAACCTCAATATATATATACCTCTATAGTTTCGGAAAAAAGTGGCTGTGACATACTCGGACAGACAGACAGACATGACGAATCTATAAGGGTTCCGTTTTTTGCCATTTGGCAACGGAACCCTAAAAAACGAAGAAAGATTAACTTACCTTATCAGACATATCATTGAGAATCTTTGCAAGTTCATCATGTCGTTTCTGAAGGCCACACAATTTAAATATTGTGTTACTTTGGAGCCAAAACTTTTGGAACCTCTGAGTAACAATACTCAAAATCTCGTCTACAGCACGCATGTATTTTTGGATGAAGTGCAAGTCTTCGAAACCAGTTATTCCAAATGCGGTCACTAAAACACATAAAAAGTAACATAAAAATAATAGTTTAAAAACTTAAAAACACGATCTCATACAAAACCTGCACCCTAATTGCGAAACGCACAATTTATCAGAATCTGAATGGGATTGAAGATTATTTCTAAACCATTGCGTCATTTGTTCGAATAAATTGTCGGCTCAGGAACGTAAATAACGCAATGAATGTTGTTTAACTATGAATTTTAAACCGATTCCTACCGATAAAAAGTTCCGCAATTACCCCTCTGTTTTTGTATCAATAAAAAATACGTCAAAAAGCACCCCAAGTTTTTTTTCTTTAATTTCTACTTTTTAGTTCGGCTAGCTGCAAAAACGTGTTTTTTTTGATGGCCTGTACATATACGAGTAAGTAAAAGGTTCCAGATCAAAAAGATATCAGTCATACTTACAGCAAAATGTCTCCAATGCAATGTTTCTCAAATATTCAGTGTGATCAAAGGGTCCTTTGCCTATTTGAACTTGCAAATTTTCCACCAATTTTCTTGACTGACTGTTGAAGACCTCCAAAAAATTGAGCATCACTGGCAGGCTAAATGCAGGGGTCAGCAATTTGCGATGACGTTTCCAAACTTCACCTGGTATATATTAGAATTTTATGTGTCTGCTGTCTGTAAATTTGGTTTTAAGACCCTACTATAATCGTCAAAAGACTATTTAACAAAAATTTAAACCACAGATAAAACTGAAAAACAAAAAATAATAAACCTTTCAGTAATTTTGAGTCGGCGTTTTGAGTGATCTTTGTTCATTGATTGTTTGGCGCCGACTCAAAATGACTGAAAGGTTTATT
Organism: Aporophyla nigra; assembly: GCA_947507805.1. Taxonomy (NCBI): domain Eukaryota; kingdom Metazoa; phylum Arthropoda; class Insecta; order Lepidoptera; family Noctuidae; genus Aporophyla; species Aporophyla nigra. The sequence continues at coordinate 9,491,471 of OX382313.1, read as the reverse complement.
ATTTTTTGTTTTTCAGTTTTTTCGGCGGTTTAATTTTTTGTTAAAAACTTTTTATTTTATTTATTTTTTGTGGCTATAATCTACTAGTTACTACATACTTGCAAAATCGGTTGATTCTGTAAGAAGTTATGCATTACAGTCAATGAGTGAACAATCAATCACTCCCTGTTTTCCTACCCTTAGGGATGGAATTTTGCTCTCTACATGGAACCACCTTTGGGATATACCCTTTCCAATAAAAAAAAGAATGATCAAAATCGGTCCACTCTGTAAAAAGTTATGCGTGATCATACATTAAAAAAAAATATACGCGTTGGCTTGAGAACCTCCTTCGATTTTTTTCGTCGGTTAAAAAAATGGTGACTGTAGCATCTAGGGAAGGCAAAGGAAGTCAATAGATGAAGCATACATGATAGCAAAATCTCATGGAAATTTCCTTTTTTAACCGACGAAAATAAACGGAGGAGGTTCTCAAGTCGACGCGTATATTTTTTTTTTTATGTATCACCACGCATATCTTTTTACAGAGTGGTCCGATTGTGATAATTCTTTGGAAAGGGTATATTCCGAAGGTGGTCCCATGTAAATTTGGTAAACAAAATCCAAACCTAAGTGTAGGAAAACAGGGGATGACTGATTATTCACTCATTGATTGTAAAGTATGACCACGCATAACTTCTTACAGAATAGTCCAATTTTGCAAGCATGTTTTGGTCTTTTGTTGTTTTGTATTATTAGTCTTTTTATTATTGCATAAGATTTTCAATAGTGTTTCCTCCCGGGAGAGGGCACTGGCACTTGTAACACAGGTTAATCACCTAGCACAAGTGTCAGAGACTTCACATAATTGTAACAATCCTTTTCTTATGTAATAAAGATTATTATTTATTATATATCGTGGTTGCAAATTTAAAATCTCCTATGTAACAATTTTCACAAATACGAGCTATGCATATATTTTAAAAGCGATTTTGTATACCTACCTATTGCAAAAACTTATATGTGAATATCTTAAAATATTCGCTAATTTAATAAAATCTCATGTTTATTGACCATCGAAAACTCCTATGTGCCTGATGTAATAAACTGTAAAACCACTTATGTGACAAAAAGTTGCAACTTAAATCTCCTATGTGCAGAAAAATAATTAAATTTATATCAATATACGCTGAACGACACATTGATATAAGACAAATTCTATCTCAATACATTATAAGTCCTTTACACTTTACATCTAAAAAAAATAATAAGAATGTTTCCTCAGTTTCTTTTACAGGAAACAGTTTTTTTCGTTTTTCTCGAAAAGTTACTTTTTACACATAGGAGATCTTAAATTTGCAACGACGATATGTAGTAATTACTAGATTATAAAAAAAATAAAAAAATAAACTTTTTAACAGAAAATTAAACCGCCGAAGAAACTGAAAAGCAAAAAATAAGAAGCCTAAGTAATTTATAGTCGGCGCCAAACAATCAATGACCAAGGATCACTAAATTACCTTATAATAGAAATAACCAAACCAAATTTGTTAATTAATTTGCTTGTTTGGCGCCGACTCAAAACTGCTTATTGTCTTGTGGTTTTGTGGGGCATAGAGTGGTGTAGTCGATGATGTTATTAACTTGATTAATAAGGAAAAATACTAGCGTACAGCATGGCAACCGAGACAGTCATACCTACCACTGAAGTATCATCATAATTAATGATTGATAAATGATAAATGATTTTATTTCTGTAAGTAGGGTTGTACAAACACTTTTACATGTCAATGATATTTTTTTTTAAACTAGATGAGTTCGGCGTTTCCTAACTGACTACTCTAAGAAGAAAGGCCGAAACAAACTCAGAGGTCACAGTCTCTTTTAAAAGTCCAGACATAAAATTGGTCACAACATGTGAAGACCATGTAGATTGGTGACTGAAATGGTCTTTTGAGGAAAGAACCACACAGATTGAGTGGACCTGTCCAGTCAGTGCAAGCATTTGTCACTAATCGTTTAGCTCAACTCGGAACATAAGGAGCCCAACGCTGTGACGAACAATACCAAAGAAAGGACATTCGGGTAGGCCACATAAAATACTCAAACTGCCAGATCATGATTGCTGAGAAAGAAAGAAAGCAAAATAAAAAAAGACCCACATTCACAATAATTAAAACAATATGATACTTTACAAAGTAAATATTCATGTCATCTATACATCTATACAAATAAATAAAATTGGAGTGTCTGTTTTTAATATTAAGATAACCACTTTTTACTAAGTGTATATGGATGTATACACGGTACATATACCAAAACAACATATTTTTCAATTTTTGTCTGTCTGTCTGTTTGTTCCGGCTAATCTCTGAAATGGCTGGACCGATTTTGACAGGACTTTCACTGGCAGATAGCTGATGTAACAAGGAGTAAATTAGGCCACTTTTATTTTAGAAAGATTCTTTTATTTTAGAAAAAATAACTGTCTTCGAAAACTACGGTGACATACGTCATAAACTACGCTGAAATACGTCTCATAATTCGAAAAACCCTGGCTGAATCCTACGAAATAGATCAAAATAATGTACGACAGTATTGTACACCTTAAAAAGGCCTACAAAAATGTCCACAATGGTAAATGTCTTCGTCTTAGGGATAACCCACAATAACCATTTTTTATTCTTTACTTTTTACGAGAAATAAGGGCTTATGTCCGAAGCGATTTTAAGCGATACAGCATTAATCCTTATCCAATTAAGTACCTTAAATTCATTGTGCATTTAATATAGATAAATATGGCTCTTTACAGCATGTAATTTAAATGAATATCTTAGAAGATATTAGAGATTTAAAAAGCGGGCGCAGAGCAGCTGGCGGGTCGTACGTCCATCCCGTCCATCCGTTGGCAGCGGCCGGGTAGTACAGGATAAGTAGGATTGTAATTCATATTATTATACTTTGGCTTCATAGTAATTGCGAATATCATGTGTGTTCATTATACTCAAAATAAACCTAATAGTATTATTCCAAGTAAGAGACCGCGAAATGGCTTAGATGTTTAGATTTTTGGATGTTTGTTTCTCAATGATGCAAAGACGGCCAAACGGATTTAGATCGAATTTGACACAAAGATATATTATATCAGGGATACGTAACAGATAGGATACCTACTTTATCCCGGTAGTAAGATCCTGAGTGATATTTTCCGGCAGCTATGCGGGCCAAACCACTGGTAAAAGTACTATTCCTATTTAATTATGTTCGGTGTCTGGTAAATGATTGAGTGTCTGTATAGGTAAAATAGGAGCGTTAAGAAAAACCAGGAAGACTTATATTCAACTAATCCAAGCCCTATGTCGCAGTCTTCTTACTCTGAATACTATTACTCTTATTTTTAAGACACCAAAACACATGATGTTCTCATAAACTATGAATCCTAAGTAATATGAATTATAATCCTACTACTACTAATATTATAAAATGTGAAAATATGTATGATTGGGTGTTTGTTTCTCAATCACGCAAAAATGACTGAATGGATCTGGATCGAAAATAGCACACAGAGTCTATATTACCTATATAAAACATCGAATAACACATTCTTATCGCGGTAGTACGTCCTCGTGCATTAATTTCCGACATCCACGCGGGCGAAGCCGCGGGCAAAAGCTAGTTGTATATATAAAAATTATCAATCTCAATGTGTATATAAAAAAAAAAAACTGATATAATTTTGTTGGTCATAACATAAAAAAAAGAGATTATGATGATACTTCAGTTATTGTTTAACTAACCTGAAGATGTGATGAGTCCTTCGCCCAGCCAAGACTTGGCGTAGTCGTACGCAAAATGTTTTTGTAGACAAGCGTTTGCAGCTGTTAGAGCGTCCTCTGGATCTGTTATCACTAAGGCAAAAAGATAAGGTTGTAAAAATTTAACGATGCAATATTTGTTAATATCAAACTGGGCGCTTCCACTGACAGACAATATGCACAGTCTTAACTGCGGATCTGGAAGCATGCATTCACTCCGGAGTTCCATAAATGAAGCTGAGAACTAATGAAGGATTTTCGAAAATTAATGCTCAAAGCTAAGCTCAAAGCAGTTGATAGGGGGTGTATTTGAATTTGGAATAAATTTTTGGCATAACAACAAAAAAGAAAAATAAAATAATCGATTTAAAAAAAAGGTGCAATTGGAATTTGGTTAGCAGTCTATAGGTACGTACCTATAACATGAAAAGATTTTTTTATTGTTATTCAAAATATTCAAAGTGAATCATAATTGTTTTATTCTTATTAACGCATGTATGAATTAAAGATAGCAATACATGTATAATCCGAAAGACTGCTCCTTAAGACCTTCCATTAGATACCAAACACGTTATATAGATAGATCTTGTTTTTTTAACGTTAATACTTTTCTTCCGTTATAAGAAGCCATGTTGGAATTTTTGTGACTTAACCCCTTGGAATAACTTATTTTTTCCAAATACAACGATTCGTTTAGGATGAAGGAATAGACGAACATACAGCATACATTATACATAGCCTGTTAAAATCATAACCCTTCTTTGGATTTGCCTTAGTCGCGTAAATAGTAAGTACCTGCTACGGCTACTTCAGACCGTCAATTCTCGGATTCAGATAATCGGATCAAATGCAGTGTGGAAACGCTCTATGCGTCCAACGATCATCGTAGCCTATCGTAGATCACTTCTGGAGCTGGGCTAGGCTTCTCCCAAGCTGCGCAACACCATGCCCTGCACGTTCCGCATCCAGTATGTCCTAGCCAGTTTTTTCAAGTTGTGAGTCCATTTAGCTAGTGGTGTCAACTCCAGGACTCGTTCTACGGTCTCATCATAATCAGCCTTTATTGTTCCCACTGCTGGGACACAGGCCTCCTCTCGGTGAGAGGGAGTGGGATGTTATCTTCCACGCGGGCCCAGTGCGAGTTGGTAGATGTCACACGTCTTAGAATTTGTGGTTCTAGGACATGCCGGTTCCCGTGCTCGTGCTCGGGGACTTCAACGCCAAGAATTTGGCTTGGGGTTCCCGGTATACGGACACGCGGGGCAGGATGGTGGAGGACTGGGCTCTGGAGACAGGCCTGGTCGTCCTAAACCGGGGTTCTGTACCTACGTGTGTACGGATGCGGGGCAACTCAGTGGTGGACATTTCGTTCGCCAGCCCCGCTCTGTCGCCGCAGGTCATTGATTGGCGCGTCATGGAGGGGGTGGAGACGTATTCCGACCACCGGTACATCCGGTTTGACGTCTCCGCCCAGACCTCGAGCGCGCCGATCCGGCAGACCCCGAGTGGTCCGCGGTGGGCGCTTAAGAAGCTGGACCGGGAGCTTCTCCTGGAAGCCTCGATCGTGCAGGCCTGGGTGTCACCACCGGACAGGCCTGCTGACATCAACGACGAGGCCGAGTGGTTCCGGGAGGCCATGTCCGAGATCTGTGACGTGGCCATGCCCCGAGTCCAGCCAGGACGGGCTTGGCGCCAGGTGTACTGGTGGTCGCCGCAGCTGACAGCGTTGCGCGAAGCGTGCGTTGCGGCGCGATACCGGTACACCAGGCACCGCAGGCTCCGTATCCGCCCTCCGGATACGGAAGCCATTCAGGCGGAGCTATATGAGGGGTACAGAGCGGCGAAGACCGCCCTCCAAGAGGAGATCCTGCGGGCCAAGGGACTGGCCCGCAAGGAGTCGCTGGAGACTTTGAACAGGGACCCATGGGGACGGCCCTACAAGGCCGTCCGGGAGAAACTCCGCCCATGGGCTCCCCCGCTGACTCAGAGTCTCCGGCCCCAGCTCGTGGAGGGCGTGGTGAACGCTCTGTTCCCTTCGCGAGGGGAACATAGTCCCCCACCCATGGCTCCGCCTCCTGCGGTGCCCGATGCTGCGGACCACACCACCGATGACGACGACAACGCTCCAGAGGTGACCGAGGTAGAGTTGAGAGTGGCGGTACGTCGGCTAAATGCCAAAAATACCGCCCCGGGACCCGACGGCTTGCCTGGCAAAGCATGGGTCCTGGCCTTAGAGGCTCTCGGGCCTCGACTCAGGGGGCTCCTAAGCGCATGCTTGGAGAGGGGCCAGTTCCCACTTCGTTGGAAGACGGGGAAACTGGTCCTCATTAAGAAGCCTGGGCGCCCAGCGGACTCTCCGTCCGCTTACCGGCCCATCGTGCTGCTCGACGAGGTGGGCAAGCTCTTTGAAAGAGTGATTGCAGACCGCCTCGTCGGGTGGCTGGTGCGGGAGGGGCCGGACTTGTCGGACGGCCAGTACGGCTTCCGCAAGGGGCGCTCTACGGTGGACGCCATCATGCGCGTGCGAGCCCTCACGACGGGGGATGCAGTGGTCCGGGGTGGGGTCGTCTTGGCGGTGTCTCTAGACATCGCCAACGCCTTTAATACCCTACCCTGGAGTTGCATCAGGGAGGCACTCCGGTATCACCGGATGCCGACCTACCTCTGTCGAGTGGTCGAGGCTTACCTGACGGATAGGGCCGTCATCTACCCCGGTCACCAGGGAGACTGGAACCGGCGAGAGATGTCGTGCGGTGTCCCACAGGGATCGGTCGTTGGGCCGCACCTGTGGGACATCGGGTACGACTGGGTGCTGCGCGCCGACCTCCCTAGCGGCGTCAGCGTAGTTTGCTACGCTGACGACACGCTGGTCCTGGCGCAGGGGAGATCGCACGAGGCGGCGGCCGAACTAATGACACGCGGGGTTGCGACAATCGTCGATAGGATCCGGCAATTGGGACTCGAGGTGGCCTTGCACAAGTCCGAGGCCATGGGTTTTCATGGTCCTCGGAACGCGCCACCTGCGGGTTCCCAACTCACGGTAGGAGGGGTTCACATCGGCGTCGAGTCGACGATGAAGTACCTGGGACTTGTCCTCGACAGCCGGTGGAACTTCGTCGAGCATTTCCGACGTTTGGCCCCCAGACTGGAGCGGGCTGGGGCTGCGCTAAAGCGGCTCCTGCCCAATCTGGGGGGTCCAAACGCCTCCTGCCGGAGGCTCTACACGGGGATCGTGCGGTCCATGGCCCTCTACGGGGCACCGGTGTGGGCGCCCTCATTGAGGCTGCGCCCAGCGCGCCGGTTGAGTGCGGCCCAGAGGGTCATGGCCATCCGGTTAATCCGGGGATACCGCACGGTCTCCTGCGAGGCGGCGAGCCTCCTTGCCGGAGTGCCGCCATGGGATCTGGAGGCAAAGGTCCTCGCCCACATGTGGGAGTGGCGCGAGGATGCGAAACGCCGGGGCGAAACTCCGCTGCCGCGACAAATCGCGGCACGGCGGACAGAGCTCCGGCAGGATCTCATGGCGACATGGCGGGTACGATTGTCGCAACCCAGCGCAGGGCACGCCACAATTGCGGCGGTAAGTCCCCTCTTTGAGGAGTGGATAGAGAGGCGCCACGGCGTCCTCACCTTCCGCCTGACGCAGGTTCTCACCGGGCATGGGTGCTTCGGTGGGTTCCTGTTCAGGATAAAGCGGGAGGAAACGCCCGGGTGTTTCCATTGTGAGGATCGTCTAGAGGACACGGTGGAGCATACGGTGGAAGTGTGCCCTGCCTGGGCGGAGCACCGCCGTGTCCTCGTGGAGGCGATCGGCGGCGGCGATCTCTCGCGTCCGGCCCTGGTGCTAGCCATGGTACGGAGCGAGAGGGCATGGGAAGCCGTCACCTCCTTCTGCGAAGCAGTAATGCTCGCGAAGGAGGAGGCGGGGCGCGTGAGGGAGTGGCAGTCTCTGCGCCCTCACGTCCCTAGCCGCCGCAGGAGGAGACGCCCCGGGCGCCGGGAGTCGATTGCGGACTCCCGGCCACCGTAGGCGCGAGCTTGCGGGTGGCGAGCAATGGGTAGCTCGCCGCCCGGTAAGGACCAGGCTCGGGTCGACGGCGCGTAGTGTTCCACGCGCGCCTCAAAGAGATGTCAGCTTTATTGAAGGGGTCTGCTAGGACCGATGCCTGCCGGGGTCGCGTGATTGTTCAAAAGAGATACCGTGACCCTGGCACATGGGCAACTGAAGGAACACGGGTGGGTTTTAGTCAGTAAAAGTCTGACACGCCCTCCCGCTCCGCCCAGAGCGGGAGAAGTCATTTGATGATTTCCCATCCAAAAAAAAAAAAAAAAAAAAAGGACATGCCGGTTTCCTCACAATGTTTTCCCTCACCGTTATGAGAGCAGTGGTGATGATATTATTTACACAAAGTAAATCGCCTGCCTGGGTTCGAACTTCGAACCCACGACCTTACAGCTCGTAAGTTGGGACCGATAACACTGTGCCACTACTTCTCCGGTCTAACTAGTTAAATTGTAACATATTTTGCCATGTTATGTACTTAATAATAAATAAGGGTTTATCTTAAACTTACTGTAGTACACCCTGTATCCAAATATCAAGGTGATGACTCCGCCGCATTTCGTAGCTTCGATAGCAATATTCTTAACAGTGCGCCATAAACCTGCCAAAGAAGAATTAGTATGAATAACTTTGAATGATTTTCCACTTAATAATATCTTACATTTATCTTATTTTCTCTTTAGCCGTATCATTCTTTATTTTACTGTGTGAACATGGATAATAAAGCAAGTAAATACAATATTTGTTCATTCACTGACAGGTAGATATTAAACATTGCACAGCGCAAACCGCTACGTTTAGCTACCCATGAACGTTTGTACATACGTAACATAATTAAATTCCTTATAATAATCTATCATATTAATATACCTTTATTTTTCTGACTCACCACCACGTGATAATTCAAAAGTGCCTGTAATTGGTTTATTTGAAATAAATGCTTAGAGTTGGGGATAAAGTTTTATACTTAGAAATTCATTACTTTCGTAAATGGGTTTGGCGCACGGCTTGTTAAAAATAAGTTTGGATCACCCAAACCACGGATTCTAAAAATGATAAAATCTTTATTTACATTTTTTTTTTAATTTAGTGACAGACAACGCACAGCCTAAACTACTGGGTCTAAGCACGAACTTTGCACAAGTGTTCCTTATGCGTAACGAAAAAGATCGCAAAGATTTATGAAAATTAACCCCACAATCGATTTTTTTCATGAAATAATAAATGGGTAGCGGTAGCGGTAGCGGAGAAGTTGATACATAGCTACTATAAATTTTGAAACAAGCATTAAGATAATAAAGCTAAGAGGCTTAAAATAATAACAATAATAAGTACATGTTCATCAAAAACCGAGGGTAAAGAATCATAGAGCACGACGAAATGGCTTATTAGTAAATTCACTGGAATTTACTTGTCCGAATAATATATTATTTTAAATAAAGTTAAGCAAAATTACACTGCAGGTACCTACAATATTCATAACGATCGCCCATAAAAGAAGAATATCGAGATAAAAATTATCTTTTGTCCAGGACATAATACGACCCAGGTGAAATTTCACCCAACTTGTTCAACCGTTTTAGCACGAAAGCGCAGCTAACGAACATTTGTATGTTCGTTAGCTGCGCTTTCGTGCTAAAACGGTTGAAGGTTGCTAAATTGCTAGTAGGAAATCCGTAATGAAAAATCAACAACATTGCAAAGTGTCTGACCTGGGTATCGAATCTTGATCCCCATGCTTAGCAGTCCTACTTGCTACCACACGATCAACGGAACCAAAAAAATTCGGAATTTGGACTTTCACTTTGACCGCAAAGGGAAAGTTTAAATTACTAATAGAAAATTAGAAGCATCCTAATTTTTCCGCCCTCGTCCCATGTCTTTTGGGGTCGGCGCAACACTTTTTCTTCCATTCTCGCCGGTCAGCCGTCTATACATAATTATATACTCTATCATTCACTCCTCTGCCAGGGTCGCAAGATCTGGTCGAAAGAGTTACCGTGGCCCTGGCATATAGGCAACTGAAGGAACAGGGGTGGGTTTTAGTCAGTAAAAGTCTGACACGCTCTTCCTCTCCACCCAAGAGTGGGAGACGTCATTTGATGATTTCCCACCCACAGAAAAAAAAACATTCACTACTTTTCTTTAGTGAGTTTATTTAAAACCCAATTATATAAATGGCTAAATAATTATAATTTCTATAGTATTAATGATTTTAAAAAAATATGTAATCAATGTTATGTATTTCATTGTCATATTGTATTTTTAGTAAGTTTGCATGCTTTAGTTTTAAGCAAAACATGCTTGATCTATATTTTCCAATAACACCGTGTATATCATGTTTTATGTAAATAAAAATATCTTATCTTATCTTTCATATCATCACTCACACATTCAATACAACTTAAAAACAAACTTTATGAAAACTATGAAAATATATATGACCAAAATAACCAAAGATGAAACGGGAAAACTATAGGAAACTTTATAAACGAAAAAAGAATACTTACTTAATCCATCACCGATCAGCAAATGAATATGACCCACAATGGGCAACAGTCCTGGGTACATAGGGGGTAGCTTGTGTTGCCCACCCTTCACAAACACCAGCCATGCCCAAATTGCGCAAAGGCACGTTAGAACACAGAACAATGTAAGACCGATCATTCTGAAGATATCTGGATGACGGTCACGTGCTTACTAAGCAGCGAAGTGGACCATTAGATATATATATATATACTGCATAGCCTTCGGCAAATTGTATCTTCTTTGAGTAAGGTAGTAGTAGCTGTTTGTTTGTTCGGACGCGCTACGTAAGTACCTACAGTGGCCGTCTACTACAGTACCGGTCGGTATGTTACCTCCAGGGCTTTGAATAACGTTAAAAATTTGGTATCGTTACTTTCATCGGACGAAGATAACGTTATTAGTAGAGGTCACGTTATGCTTGGTAACGATACTTGGCATACGTTTTACCGGTAACTGAGTAACGTTAAATTTTTATTTATTTTCTTTCATCTCTTTCTTTCGTCTACATTAATGAAGTTGCATTTGCATCGTTTGATTGGCAATGTTGCCGTAGAGCACCGCCGCCCATGGCGTGCCGCTTAGGTTGCGCGGGTTGACAACAACGCATTAAGTAACGATAAAAGTATCGATACTAGTAACGGTAATGGTAACGTTATTTTAAGGATTCGATACCAAAGTATCGTTACCCGAGTTACCGTTAAAAAATTAACTTTATGAAAATAACGTTACTTAACGATACTTATAGTGTGAATTTGGTAACGTTACCAAGCCCTAGTTACCTCAAGACTATTATACAAAAATATTTCTATTTCCTTTCTACATACAGGCTCAAAATGGAGAGAGCTATATAGCCGTATATATATCGTATGTACTTAAATAGATCACATGGCCTGGAATTAACGTACACCACCATACTACCACCATCACATTTTAATTATTGGATATAAAAACAAAAAAAAAAACAAACCTTAGTACATTGCACACCAGATCCGACTATACTACTTCCTACTAATATTATAAACGCGAAAGTTTGTATGTATGGATGTAGGGCAGTAGGGTATGGATGTTTGTTCCTCTTTCGCGCAAAAACTACTATATACGAGTATATACTACTACGATTTTAATGAAAGTTTACAATAATATAGCTTATACATTAGAATAACACATATATCTATCTATACAGGAAGATTTTTTAGTCACCGTCCAAATTATGATATAGGTATTAATATTTTGTGAAAATCATTTAATACGTGTTTTTTCTTATAGTATCACTCAATACAAAAATATTGAGATACCACATCACAAAGTTATCTATAAAAAGTTGATGATTCTAGACACCGCCGCGCGCTAGGTAATAGTGCGGGCTATTACCTAGTGCGTATGCACCGCGCTAGGTATTAATTTCGGCGGCCCACCCCACGCGCCGCCGAAATTAATTGAAAACAATTGTAAACAAAGTTGCAAATTTTCCCTTTATACTCTCACGGGCGGCAAGTGTAGTATTATTAACGTTTAACTTAGTGACCACGCAGAGCGGATAATTCTTTCGAGAAAATGTTTTAAAATGAAAATTTTATGTATCGTTTTTTTTTTTCAAAAATGGATTTATTGAATGATACCTAATGCCTAGAAAAAATTTGGACGATGACTAAAAAATCCTCCTGTATATATATAAAAATGTTATGTTGGTTTGTGTACGCTTCAAAAACTCAAAAAGTTCTGCACCAATCGAGCTGAAATTTTAGCATGATATATAATCCGCATCAAGGATTGTTTTATCAATTTTTTGCATCAGTCACATATCCGCGTCCGCGAAAAAACAGTTTTTTTAACGATCAGCTGTGTACCAGTGACCGCGCCATCTGCCGGAAGCGAGGAAAACACTTGAATGTGCCACAGCGAAGCGTGGCAGGGTACAGCTAGTAGGCTATAATTTTTAAAGATAGTGTGTGAATTGTCCAAAATGTAACGATAATTGTCAAGTAAGTCGCAAAAAAATCTGCCATCTACGAGCTATTCTGGCGTACGCAGCAAAAACTGTAGAGTTTACTCGTATATAACGTATAAATGTTTATCTTAATTAGTCCTACAAAAAGTCCCGACAGCATATATTTATCTTTTACGAGTAAGCCATTATCGCCAAAACCACGGAATAAAGAAAACTAGAGGAAGTGCCCCTCAGATATCGCGCGCGTGTCAACATTTAGCGCAGATGCGCAGCATTTAGCATATTCGCCGTCAGATACTTGTCGCGATTGGTTGTCGCAGAAATACGCGAAATATTACAAATTATGTCTTGTTGTGCGGTTTTGACCTGCAAAAACGAAAGCAGATAAAAAAATGTATCTTGTGGAGGTGTATCCTATCATCAGTAAGCACTAAATTAATTAGTTAATTTTTAATATAATTGATTTTAATTGCAATACCACATGTTATGACTTCAATGCAAACTATAAACAACCTTATATTCATTGACACAAAGTCTTAATGCACGTAGTCGTCATCTGGAAAATCATAACCAAAATTCTAGTAACGCGACGTCCTGCGTGAGCGATCTAGACGCGAACGCGAAGCGGCGCGGCGCGACGCGAAAACAACAAACAGTCGAAACCTATTGAAGTGTCCTACGTGCCCAAACGCACATGCGTGCGGTGCGGAGCGGCGCGAAACGAAGCGAACGCGATCAGTTGGCTTGATATTTTCGCGCGAACTGGATGCGGTGCCGTCGTATTTTTTTTTTTTGGTTATAATTTCGGGTTTATAGAAATTTTAATTAATGCTATCCAAGAACGTCCTATATTATAGGATAAAAGGAATATAAAATATCACAACCGGTTATTATTATACCGCGAATGGGAGGATTGGGCCAAATTAACTGGGACTTTCTAAGTATACAACATTAGTCCCACTTCTTCGCCGTTCATACTTCTTGAGTATTTGATATTTAAGATATGAATTTTCCAATAAATTTGTTTCCGTCCGTCCATGACAAATCCACAGTGCCCACTGAACGGCGGCGTCAGTGGCGGCTGTGCGAGACGATTCGCATGCACGTAGGACATAGCCGCCGTGTCGCACCGCATCGCGTTGAGTTCGCGTGTCACCGCTTCATAATCGCGTTCGCTTTGATCCGCCTACGTAGGACGTAGCGTAACTTCGACGCTACTCGATTAGGGATGGGACACATCCGTAAAGTAGGTCGGTATCGATAATATTGTCTGGTTTTAGTAAGGAATTAATAGCTCACATAGCTGGTTATATAATAAGACAGTTGATTAAAAAAAATTAAGTGTGATATTTGCGTTAGTGCTTTAGTAACAGAAAAAAAAACAATTATTACATATATTTATTATAGCTAAGGATAGAGGGGGATTATTATACCCATCAGAATCTGTGATTAAGATATATCAGATGTCCGAAATATTTTTTAAAGACGTTCACATATTTAATAAAGATTATATCATGGCTAAAATAATGCGCCAGTTTATTGGGTCATCGATATTCCAAAACATAAGCTATCATCAATTAGGGGAATTTCTTACGTCTAATCATATTACTGACTTAATGAAAGCTATCACGGCAAAATATATTAATATACGATTTCATCACCAGTTAAAATTAAACATAAAATTATCAAAACGGTAATTAAATAAATATGTGTTATTTCAAGGTCAGTAAATATTTTTAGTATTATCTGTTATCATTTCATTTATCGTTAGTGTCAGCGGTTTCGCCCGCGTACCTGATTTTATGAAAATAACATTACCCCCCTATATACAAACATACAAATACCTCTTTAACATTGATATTTTAACGATAATCAACCTTTTCCGTTATTAAGCATTTGTATGATGTTAACAAATTATTACATTGCTCACCCGAATAAATTACGTAACGTCAATATTAAAATATCGATATATGTCTACAGTAAGTACCAAAATAAAATTTAGAGATTTTATTTTGGTACTTACTAAAAGCGATTACAAGTGCATGTGAATATGACATCTATTTCAAAAGAGCTAGCGTTCCGAATCGAATGAATTGGTTACAGCGCCATCTAGCATTGAGTTGCTGAACTCGTTGTAAATTTGTTTATCTAAAGTTTTTAAACGAAAAACGTCTTTATTGTGTGTGTCATGTCAAATAATAACAACTTTCATGCGTTGTAATACGACTTAATTTTTGAAAGCAATACGAAGATGGTTTGTAAAAATTGCGTGTGTAATTTGTAGCCTATCATATCACTGTTTTTTATGTGTGTAATGGACAATTTGATATGCAAATGTGTGAGTTTGGCGACACTGGTTCCCGTGCTTTAGCCAGTGTAGGGGCACTTCTCTGTATTCTTTGTTCTGTGGCCAAAACAGTGAACCATAAATACAATAAAAATTGACAATATATTTCTATTGCGCATTAGGTAGTAACAAATTGATTTTAATATCATAATAAATACTTTTATTAAACTTCGTCTTTTACACTACATCATTTAGACGATAATTCATATTTTAATAGTTATGACGATTTTATTAATCGAGTGCGCGTTACTATGGCGGCGGGCGAGGTGGGGGAAGAGGTCGCTCATCGCTTGAGTGCGCGACCTGAACGCAGGCAGACGCGTGAGGGCAGAGACGTCATTGACGGTCATGTCCGTTTTGCGAATTTTCAAAGCGTAAATTAGCGTGTTGTTATAAACGCACTGTACCTATGTAATGTAATAGATAGGTATTGGCAGGTTTTGTGTGCTCAGGAGTTACACGTGTAAGATTTCATTACTTTTACTTCTAACGAGCTAGGATTTTTATTTGGGTGATTCCCATTTTACCGAAGTCCCAAGTTCCTCAAAACTTATCTTATTAAGACCCTACCTTTAAAATAGATGATAGTTGGATTGTTTCCCCCGCACGCGGGGAGTGGCGGATCTATCTTCAGTGGTCGGCCGACACGTCATCGCCACAAACTTTATTGACACCAATGGCCAAAAGTGGAACGAAGGAATTATCACTGACCGAAATTTAAAAACGTTACTTAGCATGGCCTTTCGCTAAGCATTATTCGTGTCACCGTCGCACAACTGTTAAAATAGAAGTGCAAGATAAAGACGGCAACATATTTGAGAAAAATGTGCATGCCAAGTGACGTTAATTTGTCTCGGTCTTTGAAATTTTTGCGCATAGTAAACTATGGAGTAGACAACTAATACAAAATATTTAAAAACCTTAAACTTAAATTTTGATTAATGGTATGCATGGGTAAAAAAAAAAAATTCAAATCGAATAATGGTTTGTTACAGTATTTGAATTCCTGATTAACGGAAAAATAAAGAAAAATTCGACCACGTAAGATTTTGTAACAATCTTCATAAATGCTACCATAGTACAATAATATGATATGATAACAATTATTATTTTCGGAAGGGCTTGTGGCTAAGTTACAACAGCTGCACGGGTCGGTCATTCAGGTTAAGCTACGCTTGCCGCGGTTTGTCCGTGGATGGTTGACCATCTTTACAAACCCTTCCGTGCCTCGGAAAGCACGTTAAGCCGTTGGTCCCCCTGCCAGGGTCGCGAGATTAGTTCGAAAGAGGTACCGTGGTCCTGGCATATGGGCAACTGAAGGACCACGGGTGGGTTTTAGTCATTAAAAGTCTGACACGCCCTTCTGCTCCACCCAGAGCGGGAGACGTCATTTAAAGATATACCATCCAAAAAAAAAAGCCGTCGGTCCCCGCTGTCTTTCTTAGATCTTAGACAGTCGTTACGGGTCGTCAGAAGCCCAAAAGTCTGACAACCAGTCTTACCAAGGGGTATCGTATTACCCAGTAACCGGGTACTGGAGGTTAGATAGGCAGTCGCTCCATGTAAAATACTGCTACTCAGCTGCATCCGATGAGACTGGAAGCTAACCTCAAAATAGTTGGGAAAAGGCTAGGCAGATGATGAACAATTATTATTTTCGACTGTCATTTTACTTGCTGGTAGTTATTAAAAATATCTAGTAAATGTGATTGACTGTCGACTGATTGATCTCTTTATCGACAAAACCAAGCCACAGCTATTTGCACAACCAGAATTAGACAACTTGGTGCGTAAATTAGATCTTTCTAAAATTGCAGCAGAACTTTTAGGATCTCGACTCAAAGAAAAAATAAATTTGCTACGGACACTACTTTTCCATAGTATACATATAGAGAAAAACCGTTTGTCCCAATTATTGCTCAAGACGGTGATTCAGTTTTACTGTAAAGATATAAACGGGCTAATGAAAATGTTTAATGTCAAATATGACAAAGAAGCTTCAGTGACAAGCGAATAAGGTATTACAAGGATTTATAACAGTTTGTTTTGTGAGTCAGGTGTGTGCTTCTTCTTCTTAGCGTGTCGATAGCAATCTAAATAGAGTTAGCCTAGAATTTGGCTACGAGCTTGGCATTTTCAGTAGCGTCCATCAACTCCTGTGGCGTGCAAACAACAGGACATGCTGGACAAGATATCAAGTGCCTCATCGTTTGTGGGACAGCACCACATTTACACTCCAGGGCTGATTCGTCAATGAATCTCCTCCTGTACAGGTTTTCTTTACTCCGGCCTACCCCAGTCCGGAGTCTATTTAAAGAATTCCATGAAAGCCAAGGCAATTCGTGTTCAGTTGCGAGATTTTCAGCGGGTGGAACGAATGGGTTTGGTAGGTAAGCGCCTTGTCGCCACAGATCTAATCAGGTTAGTGCTAATCGTCATGAAAATCTAAATGTGTAAGTAGTAGTTTTATTTGTAATTTCCAAAAAGGTACATTTTGCATACCTTTGTTATTTACGATATGAAATTAAAAATCACGAACTAATCATCTAGAGGTATATAAATAAAAAGGATGTTGGCATATAAGAGATAGATAAACTTCAACTTCGTTTCACCGATCATCATACATTTTCTTGCCAAAATCATTACTCTCCTTTGGGCCACAGTCAGGTATAAAACCTCACCTTTTTCACACTTGTAATGCGACTCCATTCCTTCGTTGTGCTCTTGTATTTATAGTGTCAGTACTTGACATATAGATATATTGTTGACGTACTTCAAACCTAAAAACGAATCACTTATTTTAATTCTTTCTAAATGAACGATTATTATAAGTTTTTGGGATAAAACAGACGTTCTTCTCTAGAAAATAGGGTGTTAACTCAATATTACTTTACAAAGTGAGAATAGATTGTTGCTGTAATGCTTTAGTGAAGGTGGTGAATTCCTCTTACTGTTATCATCGTATTATTGGTATTGAATTCCTGCAAAATGAATGTATTAATTGCCCTGTGCAGGTACTTCTAACCTTGAAGGTACTGTTCAATTTTGGTTTATGGTTCTTCCCATTTTCATACATAATTTAGATCGTCAGTAAATAGTAATAGAAAAAGAATGTTATATTATTCACAGTCACAAAAATAGACACATATATAGTCTAAATATAAAGTTTTTGGAAAGCCAACACTTATTATATCAAATAATTACAGCAAAATACTTCACTGCTACCTTTTTCTGTGGACATAAATATATAAAAAACGTAATTTTGATCACACCGATTTGTAAAAAAGTGACATAGATCCGTCGTCGATGAGCCCTACTGGGCGACTGATTTATGAACGAACGAGAGTGATGACACTACTTATTATAGGCAAAAAAAGAGATGGCGATAATGTGTATGCACTTGGAATAAAATAACGTATGTGCCAAAACGAATTGCCGTATTTTATGAATGAAAAGTATTATTAAAACGAAAACTGTTTTACAAAAACTTAGATAAGATTATTATCAATGTTTTAAAGTAAACTATGTTTAATAAATCTAACGCATTGCGCCTTGAGGCTAAAAAAATCATAAACATGGATAGAACTTTGCGATTTTTTTGTATCGAGAAAATTTTATCGTATCGTGTATTCCTTTTACAGGATACTAGATCATATAGTCAAAAATCATACACTTAAATATTAAGTTCGGCTATCATATGGTAAGAAAGGTACACTTAAAAGAAAAAGCACGGTTTTCTCACTGTCTTGGCTGAAATCTAGAAAGGTACAGTCGCCGAATCAATGCTTACGTATTGTTTAATGTTATTTGTTACTACTTTAGAGCAGGGTTTCTCAAACTTCTGGCTCCACGTACCCCCATTCAAGTTTCCAAATGACAGCGAACCCCCAACCCCCCCAACCCCCCCCCCCCTCAAAAGAAAAGAATAACATTGTATATAGAATAAAATAAAGTTTATTAATTGAATAAAAGGTCACGCACACCGTGTCACGCCACGAGCGAGCGACAGTCGCGAGCGCACCTTCATGCTTTCCGCATGCGCCTGCTAGTCACTCAGCCGCCATTACGAAAATTTTGTCGCGAACCCCCTACCGTCGCATGGCGAACCCCACTTTGAGTAACCCTGCTTTAGAGAATCAATGGAGTTAAAATGGACTTTGTAATTTCATTGTAATTTACGCTTAATTCATGAAATATTATGAACGGTACGCAATACTGATCGATGAGTGATAGATAACAAAAGACATTGTTCTATACATCAATAACAAATAGGTATTAATCAAAAGTGTTCATAATGAGTGCGAATGAGAGGAAACAGCGAACTTCATAACGCCTCTGAATCACTAATCTATACTAATATTATAAAGCTGAAGAGTTTGTTTGTTTGGTTGAACGCGGTAATCTCAGGAACTACTGGTCCGAATTGAAACATTATTTTTTTCGTTCGCCGCGCCCGAGCCACCATAACACCAGTTTTAAAGTAAACATCTTTCGTTAACGATAACTTATTTTTTTTGTACTAAGAAATATCAAAATAGAAATTGCATAGTTATTATAACTCGTTTAAGTTTAATTTGTTACAATTTGCGCAATGGTTAAAAACTTATCTTGTATAAGATGTTGGTGAAACTGAATTGTGATGTCACCGTAAGAATACCAATATCTTTAAAAAAGTCTCTAAGGAAACCCTGGCACCTATTTGGTAAATTGCTTGAACAGCTCGTTTCTGAAGGACAAAATCCTTTTTTACAAAAAAAAAAAAAAAAACCACCGACTTCCTTAAAACCACTACAAAGTGAAAAATTACTTTAATTTCGGAAGTCGGTGTCTTAGGATCTGTATTTAAGGTTTTTTTGCCACCGACTTCCGAAATTAAAGTTATTTTTCATTTTGTAGTGTTTTTAAGGAAGTCGGTTGTTTATTTATTTATTTATTTATTTATATATGCTTTATTGTACACCAGAAAATACATAACAACAAGAACATTTAACACAAAAAAAACATACAATGGGCGGCCTTATCGCTTTCTGCGATCTCTTCCAGGCAACCTTGGAATGGACAGTGATTGCGTGGACATTAAAATGGGGTTGTCACTGGTGCAAAATACAATTTACTTTAATAAATACATAGAATAATCATATATATCCTGTATAATAGATACTTATATACATACATACTAAATATATGAGCTAAGAAAATAAAAGACGACTACAGATTATCACAGCTACGGAAACAAGATCACGACAACAAGTAATGCTCCTTCACGAGTCTTTTAAATACCGGTAAAGATTGTGCGCGTTTTATATGAATTGGCAATGCATTCCACAAACGAGCAGTTGTTTTTTTTTTTGTATTTATTAATTTTTAGTTATGGTATCGCCGCACTAATTCCAAACAAATAATGCATATTTATGCGATAGCAGAAATCGCGGTTGATTTGCTGTCATTTTTTAAAGAGTTCCTGTATCTGTCTCCGGAACTCATCATCAGGTCTATATGAAATTTATATGGGACCATTTCGGAATAAATCCCTTTCGAACTAAAAAAGAATTTTGCAAATCCGTCTATATATGACGGAGTTATGGCCGAACATACATAAAAAAATAATATATATACATCCGAATTGAGAACCTCCTCCTTTTTGAAGTCGGTTAAAAACATTTTAAATATCAGTGGCTTTGCCCCACAGTAGAATACTGTAAGACGTAACGCTGTGGAAATAACTAAAGGTTTATTAAAGGGGGTCGAAAATTTCATTATTTTTGCGATAGGATACGTCATTTTCGAGATATAAGCAAAATAAAAAATAAAAAATACAGCACTGTTTTTGCACGTGAAGGCGAGGCGTTGATTTGAATTTTTGTTCATGACCACTAGTTTTATTCCACACCTTTTTAATCGCGATTAAAAATAGTCAGATTAAGTCAAAACAAATTATTATAGTCTAAATTTTTGGTGAAAACCGGCAAACTCAGCAAAATTGTCATTTTCACTAAACTAATAACTCAGTGCAATCTTAGTGCTGTCAAACTAAAATATAGTTAAGTTGTGTCACTTTAGTCTATTTCAGAATAGGAAATCGTCGTTTGACAGGAATAAACCAAATTTTAGTGATTATTAATTTAGTTTAGAGAATTTTGTGCAACAGAATCGGCACCATTGGTGCCGATTCCCTTGTTCACAAACTAAACTAAATTTAAATTCAGTGCATCTTCTTCTTTGTATTTCAATAAGAAGAGGACAAAAGAAAAATTTTAGTTTACTCCTGTCAAATTAATCAGCGCTCCATACAAGTTTAGACGTGATTAAAAACTTGCCTACTAAAATTACGTCAATTAACGTCAAGCGCTGATTAATTTGACAGGACTAAACTAAAATTTATCTTCTGTCCTTTCCTTAATGAAATAGAAAGAAAAAGATGCACTGAACTTAAATTTAGTTTAGTTTCCATTGTCTTATATTATTTATGTATTGTGTTTTTATGGGCATTAGTTGCCTAAAATAAAGAATTGTATTGTATTTCCGTAGTACATAAAGATACAATCTTAACATAACCAGCCTATACCGTTCCCACTGTTGGGACATTGGCCTCCTCTCAGTGAGAGGGCGTGAGTCGTAATCTACCACGCCAACCCAGTGCGGGTCGGTAGATGTCACATATCTTCGAGTTTAAGATAAAACCTTGATATTCTATAATTTTCTAGCCTGTAAGTTTTATTTCAGACTTTCATTTTATGCAAGTTTAGGTTTGCAGTTCGATAAATCTCGACGTATCTTGAGGTATTTGCTTTCTTTATTGTTTAAGTTATCTCTGTTTTTGATGCAGAGTACTGCACCCTAATTGAGAAACGCACTATCTATCAGAATCTGAATCGGATTAAAGATTATTTATAAACCATTGCGTCATTTGTTCGAATAAATTGTCGGCTCAGCAACGTAAATAACGCAATGTATGTTGTTTAACTATCAAAATAAAACCAATTCCTACTGATAGCATGTTACGCGGTTACCCCTCTGGTCTACTGCTGCCATCCCACAGGGACCGGCCGCGAGAGTGACGAGTAGTTAGAGTACTTTCGCGGTTTTCAAAGAATTTAGGAGGAAAGCATGCTAGTTGCTATTGTTTAATTTGTGAACCACAAATAGTTTGGTTTGAACTAGGTAGGAGAAGAACTTATGTCTGTTTCTTTTCGTAAAACATAGTTCTGTTTTCTAGATATGGTGTGAAAGTTCTTTATTTCTGTGGTGATTTCGATGGTTTTCTTATAGAGCTGTGTTAGTTGTTTTGATAGGTTTTTGTTTGCTCTCAGTAAACAATTTTGTCGTATCTTAGTAGGTACAACATTTTTACCCTGGCTTGTGCTTGTCCTTGACCTTGACTTGCTATGTCGACTTCTTTTTGTAAGTACCTAATTCATTTTGTCTTTCAATATCGTGAGGCCAAAAATCTTCTTTAATGCAGTAACTGGCTCGTTCTAGTTGGTTTCTTTTAATATTGTTAGCTTTCTTGTTTAGTTTAGAGAATGTTGTTATAATAGGTCATACTTTTTCTCCTTTTTTCTCTCCTTATGGCGGATTCTATATCATATAGCTCCGTGTGGTGCCGGAGGAAAAGAATAGCACCATTCCATTTCATCCCGTGGGCGTCATAAGAGGACTAAGGGACTTACTAGAGTATGGGCAGCAGCGTTTGTATCACCATTCTGCGATCGCCAACCCGCCTGCCAAGCGTGGCGATTATAGCCAAGCCCCCAAATTGAGGGAGACCTATGTCCTGCAGTGGACGTCTTTCGGCTGAAATAATGATGATATCATATGTATCAGAGCAGTGGTGGCCCAGTGGTATCGGCCGCGACTTACGAGTAGTAGGTCGTGAGTTCAAACCCAAGCAGGCGCATTACTTTGTGTAAATTATTTCATCGCCACTGCTCTCATAACGGTGAAGGAAAACATTGTGAGGAAACCGACATTTCTTAGAACCGAAAATTCGAAGACATGTGACATCTATCAATCCGCACTGGGCCCGCGTGGTAGATTATGGCCCGCTCCCTCTCACCGAGAGGAGGCCTGTGTTCCAACAGTGGGAAAATTATAGGCTGATGATGATCATATGTAGTCATTCTGCGGCGATATGCTCATTGAAAATGAATATAAAACGATTTTCAATTCTTCGTAGCTTTTTCTGTTTCTTCTAGATCAAATAGAACAATAATATCTTCATACGTACTTGTCTATCTAGCCTTTCTATTGTATTTTCTTATTGGTTAGGTAATATTTTTCTCTATTTCTTCATTTTTATACATAATTTTTCTTATTGGTTAGGTAATATTTTTCTCTATTTCTTCATTTTTATACATAATTTCAAAGAAATAATATTTTCAATTATCGGTTTCGATATATCTTCTTTCGAACGTTTTAATTCTGTACCTACTTTGCTGTGACAGATAATTTTGCAGTTTCTTCAACAATGTTGTTATTTTTTTCCATATCGAGTTTTCAATTGTAATTTAGCGCCCTCTAGTGTGCTATCCATTGACCTTGCTTTCCAGTATTGGTTTCGATAGTTCAGCTTGTATTTGCTAGATGGCTATCGATTTCGGTTTACAACAGTGTCAACAGATGGCGTTGTTGTCCAGATCTACCAATTTAATTACTAAAAACTTCTTACCGTTAACTAGTCATTAATAAATAGAGCCCAGATAAATGAAACTGTCCGCAGTATCGATGCCTTGGTTAGTTTTCGGTGACCGATAGCTTTCCTGCGTGATCTGTCACCGTAAGTTTGGTTTTCTGTCTAGTTATTAAAAGCCCTAATATGCCACTTTCCTTCTTCAATCCTCATAAAATCTCCTACTAGGCTGGCGCCACTTTTTTTTTAAATAAAAGAATTTAAGAGTTATTAAAACAATTGAAAGCTTTAAATTAAAGGATCGAACGAAAGTAATAGTTATACCTTTTTAGTTTGGTGTTTTAACTGAAATAAAATCGTTATGCCATTTCAGTTAAACAATTAAAAAGTTAGTTATTTTGAAAATAAACAAATGTGACAGGTATGGCCTAAAATTGATTTGTCTGAACCGACACTATTACTATTTATTAAATCATTATAAAATCTTACAATTTCAACTCGGTGAATAAACCAACATATTTTTTTTTTTTTAATATTTATAAGAACAGTTCCAATTCTAGAAAATGTGCCATTGTGGTAATTCGCCATTTAGAGCATTTGCGATTTAGAGAATTAGGCTTTTAGAAAATTGAACTAGGTAGTCCTTTTGCGACTTTGTTGTAATTTTGAGAATTGGGCATTCTGGGCCTAAACCAGATAGCCATGCCAATATACTAACAAATAAAATTAAAACTATTGTATACTCAAGAAAAAACAATTAAAAAGGTATTCTAATTATAATACCAAAATAAAAGCTTCTTGGCATAAAGGGCGTGATAGCTTACATAAATATAATGCCGGATTATGTTCACAGGGCTGTTACGACTCGAGGCCACAATTGATAAACTAGGACCATCGATGTAAAATAAATGAACAGGTAGGTAATTATTAATAGCAATAATAAAACATAGTCAGCAATGCGCCCAAAGTCAAAATCTGACATTTATTTCAAATCGGCACAAAAAAGGCACTTTTAGACGTCAACATTGAATTGATTCTACTCGACCAGTCACCACAAGCAGCACCCAAAGATCAGCAATTACCCCCCTCGCCCTCCTTGCCTGAATCCAAATTGTGAGGTGCTTATGATGTTAAAGTGTAAGAATTGTACGAGCCTATTGTTTCTTAGTTTTTCAATAATATTCTATATGGCTGGAAAATGGATATGTTGAAAAAAGAAAAATGATAAATGGATATGATAAAATATTGATCACTTTGCTTTACTGGTAAAGTTCGAGGACTTGTTCGGGTCTCCCATTGGATATTTCTCCGTAATCTTGAACTAGACAGAAGGTATGTTTATAATTTCTTTTTTATTTGTATGCCTATGTAATTTTAGTTTAATTTTATCACTAACGCATTCGTCATCGTCATAATCAGCCTTTATTGTTCCCGCTGCTGGAATACTCGGTGAGAAGGAGTGGGCCGTAATCCACTCACGTCTTAGATTATGGCCCACGTCCTGTTACATCCCACGACACGGGTTGGTAGATGTCACATGTCTTCGAGTTGTTTGTTCCAGGAGATGCCGATTTCGTCACGATGTTTTCTTTCACCGTTATGAGAACAGTGGTGATGATATTATTTACACAAAGTAAACTGCCTGTCTGTGTTCGAACCCACGAAAACCACCCCACCCCCACCTCACCCCACCCCATGATATTCGTAAGTTTGGGTTGATGTCACTGGGCCACAAATGCTGAACTCTATACTGAACTCGATCTACACTGCCTTGAAGGTTACCCTAGCTAGGGGTTGCAAGCGCTACTGCTGAAACACATCACACAACTGCTGAACATGATTTTCGAGGGTTCAATACCTAATTCGGACAAATTGTTATAAGGTTTTACCGTAACAAAATCTGGCTAACAGCATGGATTCTGGATTTGTGCTCAATTGATGGCAATAGGCTCACCTGCGTTTACTTTGGACTTTGACATAACTGACGAAATGTGTCCTCGCCCTTACGGGAAGCCAATTGTGATGTTATGAACGTATTTATACAGTAGGTGGGTACTTTCTCCCTTTAGTACGTATTTCACCATTCATGTCCTTTACTGCTCTCTGAGTGCTACACCCGGTTCATGAGGTGCGAAAAAAGCAAATAAACCAGTACACAGGTCGGTCTTTTAAAGTATCACAACATTATCGAAGGTCACAAATTCATGTAGATCGCACCGCTGACTTCTTTGTTCAAGGAAAAATGCCTAAAAAGTACCAAATAAAAGTAAACTTTATTTCCATAGATATACACGTACTTCAAATAATGTGTTGTATTGATGTGGGTGATTCTTGTGAGTAAAGTTCTTGCAATCTGAAAGAACAAGAAAAAGCTTAGTTTTAGAGGTTTTTTTGATTGAGGTGATTTCAGGAGCTCTTATTGCTAGTTTTGGCACGAATATAGTTTCTTTATGAGTGACCATCGCACTTCCGACTGTCTAGTCAAAAACTGAAAACGGTAATAAAATTTCGAATTGTCCTTTTCATTAAAAATTTTGGCAACACGTTGCCGGAATAATAAATAGGTACAGGATGTAAAATTAAACATTATGGTATTTAGCATTTTTAACACAGAAATACTTACATAGCAGAACGCTGTCCCTTCAGCATCACCCGCATTGTCTGCCACATATAATTACTATATGCGCTGTTGTCGTGATCATTTGTCATGGCAAAATTTTGCTGTTAGTCATCTATCTTCCAATAGACCGCTACAACAAAAGATGGAGAAACGAATTTCTTCTGATTTTGTGAATGTTCTGAATCCGCCTGAAAATAAAATAGTTCAATGTTAAAATATTAACTGGATAAATGAAATAGTAAACTGACTGGCTGTTTATATATCAAGCACAGCCCGAACCACTGGACCTACAGACCTGAAATTTTGCACATTGTTGGTAAACTTTTGCAATGAGATAATCAATCAATTTTGACATACGCCAATAGATCCGGTTTCATACGAGTGTGACGCACGACTATTTCTTTGTATATAAAAAAAAAAACTAAAAAACACGCTTCCATTGAAAACTAAACTAAAAAGTACAAAATAATGGAAAAAAGCGTGGGGTGCTTTTTAAGGTATTTTTTAGGGTTCTATTGCCAAATGGCAAAAAACGGAACCCTTATAGATTCGTCATGTCTGTCTGTCTGTCTGTCTGTCTGTCCGAATATGTCACAGCCATTTTTTCCAAAACTATAAGAGCTATGCTGTTGAAACTTGGTAAGTAGATGTATTCTGTGAACCGCATTAAGATTTTCACACAAAAATAGAAAAAAACAATAATATTTGGGGTTCCCCATACATAGAACTGAAACTTAATTTTTTTTTGTGTCCTATGGATTGGTCTTCAAAAATGATATTGAGGTTTCTAATATCATTTTTTTCTAAACTGAATAGTTTTGCGCGAGAGACACTTCCAAAGTGGTAAAATGTGTCCCCCCCCCCCCCGTAACTTCTAAAATAAGGGAATGATAAAACTAAAAAAAATATATGATGTACATTACCATGTAAACTTCCACCAAAAATTGGTTTGAACGAGATCTAGTAAGTAGTTTTTTTTAATACGTCATAAATCGTAAACCACAATTTACCTTTCATTCAGTCAACTCAAATATAAAATTTTTAAAAAACATTTAATTTCATAAACATAAACCGTGAATACCTACAAGTTTGTACGGAACCCTCGGTGCACGAGTCCAACTCGCACTTGGCCAGTTTTTTATTGATATCAGGCACCCCACGCTTTTTACACGCTTTATATTAGTTTCACTTGTATGTTTGTATGTTTGTTTGTAACCGACTCCTTATAGCGCGATTTTGACCCACTTTAAACGACCAGATTTCATTCAAACTTTGCACACCTGTCAAGGACCGATGACAATGCAATAATTTCATAAATTTGTGCCATTATGCTTGCCAGGGTTACCAGGACAGCAAAAAAACTGTCTTCAAAAACTAAGCTGACATACGTCGAATTTTGTTACTAGACAGTCGAAAAAGCGAAGGTCACTCATAAAGAAATTATATTCGTGCCAAAACTAGCAATAAGAGCTCCTGAAATCACCTCAATAAAAAAAAAACCTCTAAAACTAAACTTTTTCTTGTTTTTCCAGATTGCAAGAACTTTACTCACAAGAATCACCCACATCAATACAACACATTATTTGAAGTACGTGTATATCTACTTGACAGGTGTGCAAAGTTTGAATGAAATCTGGTCGTTTAAAGTGGGTCAAAATCGCGCTATAAGGAGTCGGTTACAAACAAACATACATACAAACATACAAGTGAAGCTAATATAAAGCGTGTAAAAATATCGTAATCAGCTTACAATATTGTTGCTGATGAGACATGAGCCTTCTCTCCGTGCGAGGTAATGAGCGGAATCTACCACCCGGGCCCAATGTTGGTTGATACATATCACATATCTTCTGATTTACCGATGCGTTGACATTGAATTGTATCTAAAAATATGCTTACTGAATTGTAATGATAATTTATTTTTAATGAATAATGACGAATTGTAATTTTGATGAATATAATCACGGTTTATGGACCATCGCTTCCTACCAATTTGTACGTCACGATATGCGGCTGAACATGTTAGAACTTTTCTGTATGTCTTTATCATCTTGCATGCCATGTATCATGTACACCATGTTTAAATAAATAAAATTTACTTACTTAAGTTATTTTATAATATTATAATTGTGGTTAAGGTACAACAAGTTATTAATGAATTATTCATTGACCGTGTGAGAGAGTATTGAAATAAACAATAGCTTTTAAAATATTAAAAAACAAAAATTGTTCCAACTTTAGTGGGGTCTTGGTCATAGAGTTATAGGCAGATACGTTTTTGAGAAAAAAAAAAAACATTATTTTTATAGCTTTTTTTGTTAGTTTTTTTCTCAAAAGCTTACCAACATCAAGAACCAGTCTCTAACAATGGTAGGATCAGTCACTAATAATGTATAATTTCGGGGAATTGCCTCAAAATTTACATAATTCGTGATAAGACAACAACAACAGGCAACATTTAATTGTGTAGCCGCTTGTAAACGCTTAGCGAAGTTAGGCCATGCCCTTTACCAAGTGCTTGTCCCTGATTGTACATGTTTGATATGGGTATACTACGTGAGCTCGACAAATGGATGTGCGATTAACACTTGTGCGACAAAACTGTACTGCGACTCACAATAATTCAAATGCACGCTTGTGCGACACACTCGAGCTCACATAGTACACTAGGTTAGGTTAGGTTAAAACTGTGACCTCGTACGCACGAGCTGAGCGTGCGAAGCGAGCGGTGCCGCGGGAGGGGCCGGCGAGTGCTAGAAACGACTAGATTCAGTGTGTCGCACAAGCGTTATTCGCACATCCATTTGTCGAGCTCACGTAGTACACTCGTTTGATATACTTAGTTCACATTTTATCAAGCAATAATCAAACAGGCCCTAGCACGAACTCGTGAAGTACCTTTAGGTGCCGTTAAAAATATCGAAGGATTTTTAAATCGAAATTACAATATCGTTTAAATGTTTATCACTTTAAGTGTTAGACATGGGTATGAAAAAACCTTAAAACTGAAAAATGTGTGATGAGTAAAATCGAGTATTTTCAAAAAAATATCAGATAGGCCAAGCTGGGCCCACATAAACGTTCTTTTAGTGAGTATACAGTAATGTCTGTGTGCAGGTAAAGACAGAACATTTAAATGTCATTTATCATAGCATGGCTATTAAAGTCATTGTATTTTAATTAGTAGCCATTAAACATATTAATAACGTAATTAAAAGAACGTTCCCATGTCCTTGGGTTAAGGTTAAGGAATCACGCGTTATTTTGCAGAAATCCATGACGTGTTATGTAAAAATATTAAAAGTTTTAAATTCGTGATGACGCCCAATAGAGAATTAAGGAAGAAAAGTAAATGAGGCGCCGATCCCAAATGAAATGGTTTATGGGCCGGAAAACAATGATGATGTAGGATCCATGCAGGCTTCAAAAATATGGCATTATATATAAAAATTGGGGGTATTGAAGCTGACACAGGTTTCAATAACCGCAATAACTAGGAGAGCTCACCTAATATACGTATATTAGGTAAACTCCCCGATTTATGACAACCTGAATAGTATAATACATCGAAAACCGGAATAGAAAATGTTTTTCGCAATTTTGTTTTATTTTTCGTGATTTTGTCTCATGGTTTAATAGTTATTCTGCCATTTTTGGTGGATAAAAATCCTAAACCTCAAAGAATCACTAATATCATAAAAATCAGTCCAGCTGTTTTTGAATTATAAATATAACTACTGAGCTCGGATTTCTTTAATTTATTGAAGTCTTATTTATTACTGTGCTTTTAATCTAAACATTATCATGGCATTATTTACACTAAATAATATAATTAACTTTAATTATACATATATACATTAGTAATTGTTTATTTTGACCTATTCATATTTATACCGGATGACATTTTTTACCGTCTCGACCTTCATATGGTGTGTTATGTAACTAGAATAGAAGGCAGGAGTGCCTTCAGATTCATCGTAGGTGACTAAAAGAGCGCGAGACGCGGGTGGACAGGGATGCGTGTGCGGCCCGTGCGCCTACGAAAGATCAATGAGGCCGCCTATCGGCCGGCTTCAAAGGGTAGGATCGCGCTCCGAAATCAATGATACATGCCGCGCATTGAGTAGAGTGCGTTTGATTTGAGTTTCAATAGATTTTAATTTTTTTTTTGTTTTTTTTTTTCCAAATTTGTGTTTTTGTTGTTCTAGTATGAAAATGTTACTTTAAATGTGTAGTATTTATTACTAGATCAATTTAATTACATGTTATTCAAAAATAAAAATAATAAAAATTTCTATGCCAAAAGCTTCTATTCCGTTCACCTATTACCCCCATTTTTTTTCAAGACGCTAAAAAAAGTCACCCAGTATAACATCTATAGCTAGTTCACAATGTGTTGTAGCTAAAGGTAGGTTACATACACACGTATTATTATACGTAACCGGTTAGGTTTGTTTTGACAGTAAAAGTACAACTGTGACTGAAGGTTACGTAGTTTTAATTATTTTTGGGACAAAAATTACTCACATAAACAAAAAAGCTAAAAAGTAAAAAAAAATGTAATGGCCCTTTAAGTTAAAAAAGTTGTAAGTAATATTTTGATCTAAGCATCGTTGCGAAAGGGCGTCCCTCTGACCGACCGATCCCGACGATTGAGCTTATCAAAATATTATTCTCTCTACAATAGCATATATTTATTATTGCCAGGCATCGTCTGTTTGTCTTTTTTTTAAATTAATATAGTAATAGTAGACACGCTATGATTCACAAACGCTTCGCTTGTATCTGGGCAGCTTTACGTATGTCTCCCACAGTGAAGCTAGTTACTAATTTATCTACATTCCTTTTTCCTACTTCATAATCAGACTTTCATCACCACTTATCTGTAACCTAGTTATTGAGACCTTTCCAATGAGCCCAAACACGATAGGACTCCTGTTTGTTGATGAGGTAGTTTGGTACCCTGCAAATTTTAGGTGATGCTGAAGCATCCGTTCAAGGTTACTATGTTCTTCTTATATCATTGAAGTTATTGAATACCAAACTTCGATTCCATCAGCCCTGTGGAAGATGCTGTCAACCCTTCTTCAACTAAAAAAGGGTTGATAGTCTTCATATAGCTGCACAGATTTTTTTTTATCGTAGCTAAAAACGCCACCTTTCAGACGAAACAAAAAAATCGGTTCAGCCGTTTGGGAGCAGCGTCTCGTACAGATACAAAACCCACGTATAACTCACCTATTGTTTTTCGCCGGGGGTAAAAAATGACAGAAATCGACTCACTACAAGATTCCGAACAAACTTTCATAATGTTTATAAATGCAGTTACCATATTGTGCAAAGCTTTAAAACTTGTATTGTGTTTATTTTGTGGCGTCACGTATTGTGCATTTGTGAACGCACCTTACATTTCGTGGCGTCGCGTCGCCTGTACTATATTTAGTTTGTATAAGTTGTTGTAAGAATGATAGTTGTTTGTAACAACCGTAACATGCCAACATTAAACTACGATCCGGGACGCTACCCATAGCGTCCCTCTCTCTTGCTTCAATCGTAACTGGACACGAACTAGAGTTTAGATCATTCATTTATTTTGTCGTTTAATATTTTAATTATCTACTTATATATCTGTGCCAAACAGTGTATCAAATTCTTAACAAGTAAGAGTTTCACTTCCAGCTCTTAGCCTACATCTTCCATCCTCACCTATATACCCAAAACTATTTTTTGAAATTAGTTTATGTTTAATAGAAGTTAACAAAAACTACACATCAATGGCGAGTACATCACTCACCTTCGATTTGCCGACGATATAGTAGTCATGGCTGAGACTGTGGAGGATCTCAGTACAATGCTCGATGACCTCAGTAGAGCTTCCGAAAGAGTGGGTCTTAGAATGAACATGGACAAGACAAAGGTCATGTCCAATGCTCGTGTGATACCCACTCCAATGAAGATCGGAGGCACTACACTCGAAGTTGTGGACGAATACGTGTACCTAGGACAGACTGTCCAGTTAGGTAGATCCAACTTCGAGAAAGAGGTCAATCGTCGAATCCGACTCGGCTGGGCAGCGTTCGGGAGGCTACGCAATATCTTCTCGTCCCAAATAGCGCAGTGTCTCAAGACAAAAGTCTTTGACCAATGTGTGTTGCCAGTGATGACATATGGCACTGAGACGTGGTCGCTCACAATGGGCCTCATTAGAAGGCTCAAAGTCACCCAAAGAGCAATGGAGAGGGCTATGCTTGGAGGGAAACTCCAAGTACGCGATCGAATCAGAAATGAAGAGATCCGTAGGAAAACCAAGGTAACCGACATAGCCCGAAGAATTGCCAAACTTAAGTGGCAGTGGGCAGGGCACATTGCTCGCAGAACGGACGGCCGATGGGGTCGGAAGGTTCTGGAGTGGCGACCGCGTACTTGAAGACGGAGCGTTGGAAGGCCTCCCACAAGATGGCCCGATGACCTGGTGAAGGCCGCAGGAATACGTTGGATGCGAGAAGCACAGAATAGGTCGAAGTGGCGGTGCTTGGGGGAAACTCCAAGTACGCGATCGAATCAGAAATGAAGAGATCCGTAGGAAAACCAAGGTAACCGACATAGCCCGAAGAATTGCCAAACTTAAGTGGCAGTGGGCAGGGCACATTGCTCGCAGAACGGACGGCCGATGGGGTCGGAAGGTTCTGGAGTGGCGACCGCGTACTTGAAGACGGAGCGTTGGAAGGCCTCCCACAAGATGGCCCGATGACCTGGTGAAGGCCGCAGGAATACGTTGGATGCGAGAAGCACAGAATAGGTCGAAGTGGCGGTGCTTGGGGGAGGCCTATGTCCAGCAGTGGACGTCTTTCGGCTGAAATGATGATGATGATGATGATGATGAACTAAAACTATGAAAAAACGAAATTAGTCCTGCGGTTGTAATAAAAATTATCCATAACTCAAAAATGATTGATTTAAGTAGTGAAGTCACTTAGAAACACCCTCCTCAAAATTCGAGCAAATCAGTAGGCGCTTTTTCACTTTAGGTTAATTTTGTGTAATTCCATTCACACATTATTTAAAAATAAATAATATGTAAGTCATAAAATCAAATTTCTAACTTTGTGATACTTACGAATTATTAAGTCAAGATATCATTGCGAAATTAGTTGCATAACATTTTAGGGCGACTTTTTCGTACAAGTGTGCGGGCATCGGCATCGCCTAGCGGGATCGTAAGTTGCTTGTCCGCCTACACCATGGAAGTGTCCACCAACGAAAAAGTATCCTTATAATTTTATGTAATTTCACGTCACTAATTGCGTAATGTTATTTTGGTTTTAGCTCCAGACGATATAAATGAGTGGCAGGAATGATGGCATGGCGCCCTTACATTACGGCAGCATTTGCATTGTGTTTGCATATGACAAAATATGTTTTTTAGCATAAACCATGAGTACTTATAAAAGGTCGGAAGCTAGGGACACGGTTCCAATTGGTCGTTTCCTATGGAAAGGAGCCGGCAAGAAACTACATGGTTACTTTTATAAAATTAATTGGCTCTTACATTATTATATTATATTAATAGATATGGAAGGACAGTGTCGGCCTGTCACTGAGCAATAAGCTGACACAGGCTCCCCGGACATGGAAGCTTCGGAAAGTAACAGTGCCCTATAGACCGGGGAATCGAAGCCCGGTAGACACCACTATGGTACCTCTCCTATTTGTTCGTGTGGCAGCACAATAACGAGGAGGGAAGGTATCTGGACTCCTCCGTCGTAGACCGGCGGGGTAAAAGTGTAACACACATGCCTTTCATTTTACACTTCAGCCACGTTTATTACGTTATTTTACGTTGTTGAGCAGACGATTTTTTCAAACCTATAAACTTAAAACAAACATTTCAAAATAATTGTGATTGCACTCGATTTACATTTTATGTGTGTTACGCAATTACCCCGCAAGTATCAGGGCGGTGGACATCCAAAAGGATTTTCACAATCTCCACTCTCATTACTAACAAAAATAAATGCTTACAAAATATAACTTACTCCGACCCGCCGCTTAGGAGCAAAAAGTTTATTTCTTTGACTGGCTGCTCTGATTCCCCTGTGACGATAAGTAATTCACCGTCATCCATGCCCAAGAACTAATAACTGCACTCCAAATGAAAATGAAAATAAACAGAGACATAATCCAAGGAAAATGGTTGAATGTTCAGTAAGCTTCGAACGTTTCTACGTAACTGTTACGTTAATGTGAGCGATTTTCAGAAAATAAAATCTCAGACTTTAATAGCCGGAAAACATTTAAACAGACGCCGTCTGCGCATGTTCCCCCCTCTGGCTCATATGAACACGTGCACCCGCGCCCCAAAAGTTCCTTAAATGGCACCGCATTTTTCTTTGTTCACGCATGTTTCAGATAAACATCTTTATTACCCAGCATTATGACATAAGACCATATAAATAAAAAAAAACAAAAAATAACAAGAGAAGCGTTCGGATATATTGAGGTAAGTTCGGCGTTGGGATAAGACCGTACAAATCAAACTCTCGGCTAATTAGGCAATAAATAATTTTATTGTTTATAGCGTAGTGTTCTGGGCCACCATTTAAAGGCGCAGAATTTGTTTCCTACGGTTTCAGTCTAGCGCCGCTCACCAAATTTACCCCAAAATACTTTACCTATTTACTGAGTCATTAGTTCTTTCTTTAGAATCTTTTTTATATTCAAGTATTTTCAATCAATATTAGGCAAATGATCCCATTTTGCGTAATTTAATAACCAAACAATAGCTTCAGTTTTATAATCAGAACAGTTTATATATGCTTTTAAACATAAGACCTAGTACTTACATTCTTTATGGTCATAATTATGACCAAATTGTTGCTTCGAAGTAAAGATTCTTAGGACAATGTAATTAGTTTGACTCACAGTAGGTACTTGTTCCGTCGATGTAAGCAAAAGTAAAAGGATATTGGCAAACTATTTTTGTACAGAGGCATTCTGGAATGAGAAATTCTTTATTGGTTCTTTGGTTTTAATAAGCATTTAGAATTTTCTATAATGGGTCCGCTAAGCGATCACAGCAAAATCGCTTCGTCATAGGTACACCTGGCCCTGACCCCGGGGTGCCAAAATCGACTTGCACTAAATAATCGACATCTAAAGACAAAACAGAACGTTCAGAACAAAGAAACAAGAGAAGCTATGGAGCTTCCATTCATCCAGCTTTTGTTTCTATAGCTGGGACAATTTTCCATGACTGGGATTTATCAACAGAATGCTTCGACATCACGTTCATCATATTTAATATCGTTTTCTTGTCTTCACATTGTATACCTAAGAAGAGTCTATCTTGATTTATATTGAATACCTGAATAACTACTCCCAGGTATGCAAACCAAAGCTAATTCCCGCCTGGCACCCGCAAGAAATATGTTTAACATATTTTAGTTGCATAACTGTAACTGGGTTTTTCTATCAGGAATTTCTCAGAAGCACCCTATGATCAGGATTGGTGTCAGGTTGAGGGCAATAGGCCAGTCCCCTATAACAAAAAATTTAACAAAAACAGGCGAATTCAAGGTATGCCTATAGTAGAAGAAGAAGCAAACTAACAAATCTGCCTTCCCTTTGGTGATTACAGGCTTGATGTTGTTTATTAATCAAAATAAGGACGTGATAGTTTGATGGTTTCCAGATATAAAGCCGGAGAGGTAGAAGTAACATCTCAAAAGGTAGGTAGACTGCACACTGATGGATATTCGCGGTAACATGTGACCTTTACATTGGGTAACAAATCAATGGTGGGACTGAAATGGGCCATTGCCTGGCCCTCTATATCGACAGCCTATTCGATGGCCAGGCCAGATCAATGGTTATTGGAAATTGGTCTACTGACTCACTCTGCCACAGAATAAATACATTCAGATGTGAGACATTTTTTAATTCTAAATTGGAAAATTGTATTGATAGTGCAATTTTATTGTTTTATTTATTATAGACGTCTTGCTAATTGCAAGACGAAAGAAAATGTTAATTTCACGGTTATGTTCCTATTATAAAGCCACCGTTACGTACGTGCCATGTACATCTTCAATTGACTTGGATGGGCCCTGGCAGCTGAGAGTATATCATGCTGACTCAAATGTCTCGCTGGTGGGGGCGCGTGTGTACATTAAGTCCTCTTCAAAATGATGCTGTTACATACGTCTTGCCCGTGAACGGGCACTGTCAGTAGAGACTGGTTTTCTCTTTATTACCACGGCTTATTTTAATGTCTAAATTGTATATATTTTTTTATTTTATTATTTGTGTACACACAGTAAAAAAACAGAGTGTGAGAGTTTTTTTGTTTTAATTAGGGACGCTGTTAATGTCTACTTATTTTACATTGTTCTCACGTTTATCATTTCAACACAAATGATGTAACCAATTTTTTGTAACTACATTTGGTTTAGATCAGTAATGTAGATAAGTTGTTCCCATATTTGTTAATAAATAATTTGTTACTATTTTTTAAAGTGTCCGTGGGGTTTTTTACTCCGTTTTCTTCATAGATTCCTTCTATTACGGTTTGAAATAGGCAACTATACTTGGACTTTAAATCCTGTTCAGTAACTTGACAGTTGGAGGGATACCAGATTTACACAAAAAAAAAAGATAGTAAGGTGGTGTAAGAATGAATGAAATAGAATGAACTTGAAATAATGTACTTGCATGCAAACTTTTTATTTTAAATTTATTAACTTGTCTTAAAACACGATATATACTATATCGATATATACATCGTCTATGGTTGCCAGAGGTAATAAAATGACTAAAGTAAAAAAAAAAATGTAAAATGACATGATTTTTATATTTAGTTTTGTTTCCATTAGAAGAAAATAAAAAGGAAAAAACTGTTATTAAAAATTATTAATTATATATTCTTATACAATGTCTTATTCTTGACAGGCCTGTTGGTCTAGTGGTTAGTGACCCTGACTGCTATGCCGGAGGTCGTGGGTTCGATTCCCACCCAGGAAAAATGTTTGTGTGATGAGCACGATTATTTGTTCTGTGTCTGGGTGTAATTTATCTATAATATGTATGTATTTAGAAATATATAAGTATGT
This sequence comes from Aporophyla nigra, assembly GCA_947507805.1. Lineage (NCBI taxonomy): Eukaryota > Metazoa > Arthropoda > Insecta > Lepidoptera > Noctuidae > Aporophyla > Aporophyla nigra. The sequence goes on along the minus strand of OX382313.1, from coordinate 9,454,433 downwards.
TTATCAGTTGTCTAGTACCCATAACACAAGCTCTGCTTAGCTTGGGACTAGATGGCGTTGTGTGATAGTTGTGGATTATTATTATTATTATTATTATATTCCACATCCTAAAAACGATTTTTTAAAGTTTTATTAAAATTTTTCATTCGTTCTTTACGCGAAATCGTTCACTACCCCAAAAGTATTAGTTTTAGTATGGTATTATTATTTTTCTTTGAACTGTCAAGTTCCTGAATAGGATTAAAAGTCCAAGTATACCTTTATCTTTCTGGCCCACTGACTCTTTGACAGTTCATAAGTGATTGTAATTGGTATCTTTGAACTAAATGCTTTGAGTTTGAGTGAGAATTGAATAAGAGGCCAGCGTATACTGGTGTTTTTACCTCTGATGTGCGGCCTACTGAGCAACAAGATAAGACTTGAAACTATGACGTATAGAATTAGTTCGTCTGTCTGCCGTGCGTTTGTAGTTTGTAGGCATTATAGAAATACTCATCTGTATCCCTACTCTTTGCTACAGCAGTAACAGTATCCACAAATTCACGTCCCCACGCAATGTGACTAACAGATAATATAAAAGGAATGAAAATTCAACGAGGTCCTTTTTTACGAATACCATTTTATCCTGAAATGGAATAGGCGCATAGGAACGACTGATTTATTTTTGGTCGACGTAGAAATATTGATGCGAAATTTGTAAATATCGAATTTTTGTAAGTTATTTTATAAAAGGTGACTTATGATTATGACGGTTCTAACAATAGGATATTATGATTTAATTAGATCTACATTTTTACAAGGTTACATTTTAATGGTTGTTTTCATGCGGTAAAATGGTTTACCCTCAGTAATACTATGGATTCATAGAGTTAAACTTAAAAATATACTAATTTCATAATTTTTATCTTATTTTAATTTATTGTTGATATAATCTACTCATTCCACTGATTTTAATGAGTTATATTGCAATATATAGTTAGCGAGCGACCTCGATAATTGATCAATTACCTATTCTTGCCTGAGCAACCGGCAGCAAGTTCGTCATGCTCCCTTAGATGTCACTGCTTGCGGTAGCGTCGAGGGTCGGGTTGCCACCTTCCCTCAAAATTGCCGAGGGGTTAACGGCTGATCTTTACGTTAGGCTCATGAACGGGAGCTGCATGTGGTGACCCAATGGCTTGGCACGCGACGATGGGAAGAGGCCTGACGGAATGACCATAATGCCTCGGAAGTTGGGTAGGCCTTTGGTGTGGGATGCTTCCTGTGTCGACACCCTTGCGCCATCCCATCTTCTTAGCACGGCAGGCTGTGCTGGGGCGGCTGCTGCACGTGTAGAAAATCTCAAACGGCGCAAATATAACAACCTTATTGGGAGCTATATTTTTGCGCCATTTGGGGTTGAAACACTAGGGCCGTGGGATACGAGTGCTCATCGAGTATTCCGGGATATCGCCAAGCGGTTGGTTGACTCTTTATGTGACCAGAGGGCTGGCCTATTTTTAGGTCAAAGAATCAGCATTGCCATCCAACGTGGCAACGCTGCCAGCCTTCTGGACACTTTTTCCACCGCGACAGTGATGCGGACGAATTCTTTAATGCCCAGTGAGTTCTTCCCTTTTTTTTTACCTGTATTTAATTGTACATAATATATTAATTTAAGTGTTAGTTTTTGTATTGTGTTTAAACAGATAAATTTGAATAAATGACTTTTGATTTGATTTTGCAGACAGCATTGCGCATTCGGAAATGTTCAGAGCAAAATAAGCAGTCGCCCATAGCGATACGGCACAATGTAGCTCGCACGCGTTGAGCTATTCTGGCGCAATCTCGCTTGGTGCCGGTCGCCTGCTTATTTTTAGTAGTTGCCGCGACCGCCGTACACGCAGTGCGTTATCGCGATTTGCAAAAATGGATCAAAATTACGTTTATTGCAATTTGGAACACGTCTATATGGTGGAGCTGTACGGCTAAGTATGATTCTTATGCTGCCCGGTGACTTTACGCGGAGCTACAACACTTGGAGTCGCTTCATCTTCGTGAGGTTCTGAACCCTCAAGTTCCACAGGTGCGGATGATTGTAGCAGTGATCATGGACAGTTTGAGAAACTAGTGCATGCACAGAGCACAAGTCGATCGGCCGTTCATTCATCAGATCTCGACGAGGAGATCATCGTGTACTTCGGACGGGATCCTTGTCGAAGTACGCGTGTTCCTGTTGATACTAGCCTAGCCACCAATATTACGTCGCTTAATTGTGGAAGATTGAATCGTCAGCCAGAGTACCCTTTTATCAGTGGTTGATTGTTGAAAATAAGAAGGGAAACGTTTTGTGGACGGTCGAAACAACATTTACGCGAGTTGGACTATTTCAATAAGTGCGACGGACATTTTTTGTATGTTATTAAACGTCTTTAACTGTTTCTTGCTCAGTAAGTTTTAAGCTTTATGTAAAAAGTATTAATAACGGTCTTAAGCCCGTAAAAGTGTGAAAGGAAATTTGGAATACATTTTAGGGAAGTAGTATGTTCTGATAACTCAGGAGGTTGCAGTTATCAGCTAATGGTAAAATTATTTTTAATGGTACAATTATTTGAACTTTGTAAAATTGCAATTTGTATCCTATTTTTTAGGGTTCCGTAGCCAAATGGCAAAAAACGTAACCCTTATGGATTCGACATGTCTGTCAGTCTGTCACAGCCACTTTTTTCTGCAACTATAAGAGCTATGCTGTTGAAACTTGGTAAGTAGATGTATTCTGTGAACCGCATTAAGATTTTCACACAAAAATTTAAAAAAGAAACAATACATTTTGGGGGTCCCCATACTTAGAACTGAAACTCAATTTTTTTTTTCATCAAACCTATACGTGTAGGATAGGATCTCATCTTTGGATAGGTCTTCAAAAATGATATTGAGGTTTCTAATATCATTTTTTTTTTATACTGAATAGTTTGCGCGAGAGACACTTCCAAAGTGGTAAAATGTGTCCCCCTCCCGTAACTTCTAAAATAAGAGAATGATAAAACTAAAAAAAATATATGATGTACATTACCATGTCAACTTCCACCGAAAATTGGTTTTAACGAGATCTAGTGAGTAGTTTTTTTTTAATACATCATAAATCGTAAACCACAATTTACCTTTCATTCAATCAACTCAAATATAAAAATATTTAATTTCATAAACATAAACCTTAGGCATAAACCGTGAATACCGTTTGTACGGAACCCTCGGACCGCGAGTCCGACTCGCACTTGGCCGGTGTTTTTTATTTTTAGTAATTTTTTTTTACTTTTTGCTATGCCATAGGGTCCGTAATATTGTCACAGTACTGTCGGTAATTATAATTATGTAAGAACTTTCCACATTATGCAATAAAGATATGAATACTTGTAATAAAACTAAAACTTGTTTTGATACGAGCGAACATCATTTTTTACTCATGTTTCCTTGACCTCCAGACTTGGTCAAGTATCTTTTCATTTAAATTTGGTCATTTAACAAACATATTTATTCTAAACAGGTAAAACAAGGTAACTTTAAAACCTTGAGCTAACTTGGACATTGCTCGAAATAGAAATGAACGCCACCGAGCATTTTGTACATTTTAAGTAAAATCATGTTTTCACTCAATTAGTGAAATAATTACCGGAATCGTATCAGTAGTTCTGGAGATTATCGTTTGTTTACCATAAATTATAGATTTAACACATTTATCTCTCCCAAAAGACTATATTTTGCTAACGAGTTGGCTTCTCAAGTTGGTTCTGAGTGGATAAACTAACATTACAGTTGACCCTGAATTTTCGTAGAAAATGCATTCTAGATATGGGTGACTTTAGGTATGGTGAAGATTAACCCATCAACTGTCTTGAACATTTACTCAAGACTAATTCCATATTCTCTAATTAAAACAACAATTTTCACCACCTTAATTAATTACTGGAGCTTTCAACCCAGTCGACATTATTCACACAAACAATAATTTTTCGAAGCAATTGCCTTCTCAATCTAATTTGTTTGGACAAAAGAGGAAGAATGAACGTTCAGGCGAATAAAAGGGGTTATCATTAGCTACGTTAGAACGATCCAGGGGAATTTCAACAGACAAGGCTGTATTAAATTACTAATTAGAAGAGGTCTTTGTTAGAAACGGCCAGGGATGTATAGGGCTGCTAGATTCGTTGTGAAAGAATAAAGTTGCTTATAAGTTCGCTAGTTTGTTGTATATTGCCAAAACGCCGCTGATTTTCGAAACCACAATCATTTCTCAATTTGTAGTCTTAGAAGATGTTGATGATGTTTATAACAAGCTTCCCTCTGCTATGGTAGATTTGCACTTAAATGAGTTTAAAGCTAAAGTAAAATCCAACCTTTGTTCAAAGGCATACTATTCTATCACGACTATTTAAACGACAAGAATAGTTAGTCGCTGTAATTAACTCAAGACAATGTTTATGTTCTGTCAACCAGAATTAGCTTTCCTACTGGCAGTTTATATGGGTAGTTCATATAATTGTTTTTTATTTATTTGTTAATGTTAATTTATTTTTCTTTTATTTTATTTATTGTGGACAAAATATACTCATTACAATTAATTTAAATGAGTTGTATTGCAACTTGTAGCTACCGACCTCGACATCTGTTCATAATATACCTGCCTGAGCAACCGGCAGCAAGTTCATCATGCTTGCGGTATCGTCATGGGTCGGGTTACCACCGTCCCTCAAATGTGGCGAGGGGGGTAATGGCAGACTTTTGCGTTATGCTCGTGAACGGGTGCAGCTTGTGGTGGCTGGTTGTCTTGCTGACAATGGTTTTTGTTATTGTTATTTGTATTAATTGTTATTTTATTTTACTCCGAAGGTCCTAGTTTAACAGTTGTAACTTCAAGTTACGCATCATTGTATACATACCATAATGCGTCATTGTTATAATGTAAGTGGGTACGTCTTTTATGCCTGGAGGTTTGTATTTAGGTTTTAAGTTCTGTTTACGATTTTGTTTTTGTTATTTATTTTAGCTTGAGTTTAGTTTTCAGTGTTTTGTTGATATATTGGCCTGTGCTAGCTGACATATGGATAATAATTTAATGTATGTTTTGTTTTTATAATATTAATTACTTACATGTTCTTGTATAGAATCAAGTTCTTCTAACTTAACAGACAGCTGTGCTGCTGGGGAGTTTGTTGCGCCACTTCTTCCCAGCTAAAGCACTAGGAAGTGGTGAAGGGCGGTCGATAACTACAAAAATATTAACAAACCAAATTAAAGATAACTGCAACAATTCGAACCTTCTTTTAGATCCAAAATTACCAGATTCCCTCTACACCCAAGATCCTCTAACAAAGAGGCATATTCATATGTAGAATCCAAAATAAGTGAAAGTTACATTAGGGGCGCGGTTTGGCTTTAGTTGCGAGGTGGTGGCGCCCTAATCTCCAGAAAATCTTTCAGCCCAAACATCCAGCGCCTGCGGATAGTCTTACCTTTCCCGCCCGTCCCCTCCCTTTAATGTTATTGCCCCCTACTTGATTGCAGCCGTGAGCTCATTCCAAAGTGGTTCCGCCGGCGGTTTGATGGCCTGACTCCTCAGCATTTAAAAGATTTATTGAATCCAGGCTTCAGGGTAGCTGGTGGGTCGTTTTTGAAGTAGCTTGCGGCTCTAATTAAGCTGATGCTCAACGGTGGTGTAAGTGTTTCCGTCGTAAATGTCTTGTATGGGGTCAAATTTGTGCCCTGCGCAAGAGAGACGGCGGCATTCGACCTATTTCGTACGGCAGCCAAAATATGTTGCAAATTGTACAGCTAAATATTGACTAACAAGTTCCAGCCCCTACAGCTCGGCTTTGGATACAAAGCGGGCTGTGAGGCTGCCGTACATACCATTTCTAGTTTTTTAAATGGCACGAAAGGTGAGGCTGTCCTTAAAGTTGACGTAAGAACGCCTTAAACTCCGTTAACAGGGACACTTTGTTGGCTATACTTAAAAAGGAGTTGCCTGAAATGGGTCCACCCTTTATGGCAGAATTTTTTTCGTCATAATATTATTTTGCATAACAGCGGATAGCATAAACTTCATTTCACAGAAAATCGTTTGGCATACACTCATTTATCATACATTCACAACGCATAATTTTATAAGTCAGAATCATCTTTAGGCATAAATTTTATATCCATAATAATCAAAAAGGAGAACCATCATATCGCAGAAAGTTCGCAGTCAGAATCGTCTCTTGGCATTATTTCATATCGATAGTCCTTAAAAGGCAGAACTACCATATTTCAGAAACTTCACAATTAGAATCATCTTTTGGCATACATTTTATATCCATAATAATTGAAACGCTCATCTATTACATTACAGAAAAATCATATTCAGCACGCTGCATGCAGACATGCAAACAAACATACACCATGCATGCAGCATGCAAGCAAGCATGCAGCATGCAAGTAAGCATGCAAGCAACCATGCAGCATGCAAGCAAGCTCACAGCATGCAGGCGAGCATGCAACATGCAGTATGCATGCTTTCTGTCACGGCTCCGGCGCTGCGTGGCTCCGGCGGTCCCACGCGAGCTCATCGTCGCAGATGGTTATACGCTCACCACCGCAGCTTCGGCTTGCTGGCCGGCTCCGCCGACCAGCCTCAGCCACGGCGGCGAGCGTCAAAATCACCTGCTCCTCAGCTCACGGGCCGCCTCGCCCCTCCGCGCCTACGCGGGCTTAAATTACACTCTAGGGGTAGGGCAGACAAGACTACGTGGAGTCGGTTCTGCAGCGATTCGTTTCTGTCAATAACTTTTGTAGCACAACATATATTGACTTTTTGAAACACTATTTTAATTTTAATTTAATTTTAAAATGTAATTTTATAGGAATGACAATATGCCTAACAAAATTATTCTAAATTAAATTCTGCCATCTTCATAGTATGCCAAGTGAAATTGTACCAAATAATCGTCGCTCTAAATAAATGTTATGCTAAACGAAATTCTGCGGAATGTTAAGTCTGCCAAAGGTGCTTAATAAAATACTGCCAACTTAAAAGTATGCCAGTGTAAAGTCGGACATATAAATATTCGGCCAAACAATGATTATGCTAAACATTTTTTATGCCTTACAAATATTCGTTTAAAGAAGATTATGCCAAGTGTGTTATGCCAAATAAAATTCGGAGCATCAAGTTTCTGCCAGATAGCTTACCCGCCTGAAATGTATCGTTTTCTGTGGCAGTGCTACAGGCACCCATCAAGTTGATTAGATAAAGACAATGTTTTCGAGACGGTTTTTTCCTTCAAAAGTAGTTCCAATCCATTGGCCTTGTCCTCAATTGCTCTAAATGCGAAATATACATTTATGACAGTAGCGACAGACAATCGACTATACAGAAATTCAATTCAATCCCAGACATCAAACTTTTGAAAAAAAGTTCACTATACCTCCCAGAATCCCTAATTTTCGAAGACAGTTTTTCACTTTTCATTGACGAAAATATTAAACATTTTAACGATATTTCAGATAGACTTTCTAAAATTAATTTACATTCGGCATTCACCCTTAGGAGATACTACTGTATCGGTCCAAATTTCATGGATTTTCTCCGTTCTTCCTCTTTATGGAAGTAGCCATACCTTTTAGACTAAATCGATCAAATTATTTAAAACACTCTAACAACCATTTTAAATCTGGCATTGAACGAACCGCTCGTGGCTGCACCTATTCGTTATGGTGGGCTCGGCGTCCGCAAAATTTCTAGTGTAAGCATACTGGAGTTCCTGTCCTTGGTCCACAGTACCGAAAAGTTAACTACGAAAATCTTAGGTCCTTCTTAGGTTGACTCTGAAGTGTGGTGTTTGGCCGATGCCATGAAGGCTTGTCCGGATACGGTTCAGCCCGAGAAACTGTCTTCCAAGGGACAGTGGGATGAGTCACTCATTGGGTCAGATAGCTACGGAAAAAACTCATTAATACGTCCACCAATACTGCTGAGCGTGTCAAAGGAAAACATTAAAATGTAGCTATACTTTGTAGTATACGATAAGTTTGATTTTATTGTAATTAAAATTTTTAAAAAATGGATACGTTGTTTTATTTCTTAGGGGGTATTATTTTAATGACATAACAATATAAAATCTATGCCTACAATTGTTCTAAGTGGACCTAATACCGCCTGTCTCCTCCATTCAGGCGGTATCAGGTCCACTTAGAATAAATTCCAGATCACTCGGTTGAAATCTATATTGCAAAATAATGTTTTTGGTGTCTTATAAAAAGATTTGAATCTATACTACTATTATAAAGCTGAAGAGTTTGTTTGGTTGAACGTTGTAATCTCAGGTCCGAATTGAAACTATCTTTTTGTGTTGGGTAACCTATTTATTGAGAAAGGCTATAGGCTAATAACATTACGCTACGATCAAAAGGAGCGGAGCAGCAATGAAAAATGGACGAAAACTGGCAGGTAATTCGATGCGACGGGAAGGATTTTGAGGTTTTTGAGTGAAAGGCTTCCAACATTTTCGTGGTTTTGTGGCGTTTACCAAACATACTAAATATAGCAGGGGAATGAATCTTAAACCAAAATGATATACCATTAATTTCAATGTCTGTACTTTGCCATCAGCTTCAGAATTTACATATGCCAAGCTCTGTTGGATCTCGTCCTCGAGAAGAAGTGGCAAGGCACTTGCTAGCGCAACAATTCTTCGTCCTGGTTTATTTTTCGTCCTAGTTTATTTTTCGTACATCCAAATTTCATCCAAATGTTGCGAGTCCAATGATAATAGATTAGATAATTAGATTAGTATCAGGTAGATAGTCTGAAAGGGATTTGATTCTGTAGATGTCGCCATTTTTAAATTACACTATGAATAATAATATGTATTAGTCGGTACACTTTTTTATTCTATCGTACTTCTATTTACATTTATACGGCCATACCCATTACGAAATAAATGTCATCATAAGCGAGTCCAGCATGAAAGATTTATAAATCATTGTGCTATTATATTCTAAACAATGGATCCTATAAAATAATTATCTATTATTTATATATTATCATGTATTTTTTAAACAATCTATTCTAGAAACTGGGAAGTAATAAAAATAAATTAATGAGAGATTGTCACGTTATGTCAATGATATTGTCTTGAAGATGTTTGATTTATGTAAGGTACAAACTCCAGCAGAAGTGTAAGGGGTTTCCATTTCCAGCTGAGGAACTCAATTAAAGCTCAACGATAAAAAAAAAATTGTGGGTGGAAAATCATCAAATAACCTCTCCCGCTCTGGGCGATGCGGGTGAGCGTATCAGACTTTTACTGACTAAAAGCCACCCGTGTTTCTTCAGTTGCCTATATGCCAGGGCCACGATAACTCTTTCGAACAAATCGCGTGACCCCTACAAGCAATCCAAGCTCACCTACACGTGGTAAACTTTGTTTTCGACGACCGAGGCTTTGGCGACTCGCCATAACGCACTAGACCAATGTTATGGTCCTATGTAGATCAGAACATGACAAATGTTTTTAACTTAGTTGAAAATTATTTAAATATTAGTAATGTTTTGTAGACATGTGTAATTAACTGATAAGCATGTAGTGATCGGTTATTCTTAGGACAACCAACACAACGTTATCTGATCCCAAACTAGACAGAGCCCGTACTAAGGCAGCCAGACAACTGATAAATATACTTATATATTTCTAAATACATACATATTACAGACAAACAATTTACCAAATGTTACTATTTAATTGTGAAAGCACGGAAGCGGCTTCATATTTTTTATGAAAGCCGGGTTTCTTGGATCATCATATTTATTTAAAATTAATCTTTAACCCCAGATGCTAATACATATGTGTGTAGGGTGGTATGTGTTAGTAAACACGGCAAAAAATCGGAATCCATATTAGCCAACATTTCAACTTTAGGTGAATATGCATCTGAATATCCGATCTCTAGTGATAAGGCAAGAAAAATTAAATTAGTTAGACTGAAGCTGTTAAATCTGAATGTATTCTGAAGGACAAAGAAAATTCCACAAAAATATAATGTAAGTAGACTTAAACGTTATTCAGTGACAAAAACGCCTGATAAACTCTTTTATGCAATAAGTTGAACGAAGTTGAATTAATTGTATAAATTTATTGATGTCTTTGACAGGTAGTTGCGGAACTCGTTTGGTTCCTAAATATATACCAGGCGTTGAAAAGCAATCTTTACATTTTACAACATTAATTTATTGGCTGTGGGCATATCTTGCTACATGCACTGCAATGGACCCACCATTCGCAGTTCCAATTTCGGCCACACGACTGATTCCCTCACATTCTGGGTAGACGGCCTAATCGCAATTTCATTAGTGGTAGAGCGTTTAACTTTATTATAATATATTACAAGGCGATCAGACTGTAAGACCACCTTCGATAACCTCCATTTTTTCAGCTGCTGTAGGTTAGAGTCCGTTTCTTCCCGAGGGGGTCGTAAAAGGTGACTAAAGGACTACAGCATGAGCAGCAGCGTTATCTATACATTTTACAACCATACTGCAATCACCAACCCACCTGCCAGGCGAGGCGTTTATGGTAAAGCCCCCCAAATTGGGGGAGGCATTTGTCCAGCAGTGGACGTCATACGGCTGAAATGATGATGATGTCGGTTAGTAATATATTCTTTATCAAAACTAAAAAATAAGTTCCTGATATGTGATATGACAATTTTTTATTGTTCTTTTTCAATGAAACCTATCGAAACGCTGACATTTATAAAAGTGAGCTTAAGTCATAAATAGTCTGAACAGCAAAGTCAACCTAATCGCATGAGTTGAGGTGAGGCTCCCAGTTTATACCGGCCGTCTCCACCCCGAGTAACAATGTCTGGGCGTACTATAGCGTTACATCATATAATTTCCATGCGGCGAGTACAGCGTTAAGGCTCGTGCAGACTAGAACGACGCGACGGTTGCGCGGGATTCGGCGATATATATCCTTAGAACAATTTCTATGTAAACGCGCGTGACACGGCACACAGGGGCTACGGGCCAGGCCACAACAGTGCGTTGCGGCGTCGCATCGCAAAAACAACATTGCACAGCTATGCGATGCGATGTCGCAACGCAAAAATTTCATCGGATACGACATCGTACGACAAGACGCTAACCGTCAGTTCAGTTTCTAGTGAGACATGGACCGCACTGCGCGTGTTCTACTTCTGCTTGCGTTAAGGCGTATTAAGAAAAAGAAACAGAAAAGAAAGTACTGGGTGCACCCATTACTGACAATTATGAATAAAGATGGAAACCACTTCAAAAGGAAATATGAGGCGCTAAAAGTGGACGAGGTTAAATTTTTCGATTACTTTAGGATGGAGTCTAGTAAGTTTTGAAGAACTTCTTAGTTTGATAAAGCCTCATTTACAAAAGAAATACATATTTAGAAAACCCATCGAACCTCTGGAGATGCTGGGATTAACTGTAAGGTAAGAAAAAATAAACTATTTTTACTATAATCATACTGTTTAATCATTTTCATAATTTAGTGTTATTCAAAACTCGTATTCCGATTGTGTGTCATTCGTCAAATTTGTTAGTTCCTCATCGAAATGAATTTGTTCTGGCTCATTTACATCATCATTCCTTGGCGTTTGTGGAGACGATTGCATAGGTGCCGGTGATGTTTCGCATCCGCTTTGGAAGGCACTGCGTTGAATGGATGTTTAGGACACGGTCAAGTCCGAACCGTTTCTACAAAGGTGGCGTGATCCATTAGTATTATTAAATGTTTTTGTGTATATAAACTGTGCTAAATTGATTTTAAATACATTCTTCTACTTACCTCGACTCGTGTATCATTGCTAGTACTTACTCATTACGAAGTGTACTTATAAACCACTTCAACTCTGCATAGGCATTTGAGCTGATTGGTAGCCACTCTGCATAGACATTTGAGCTGTTTGATAGCCAGTCTGAACAGTTGTTTGAGATGTTTGATAGTTTGCTTGGACGGATGTTTGTGAAGTTTGATAGTGGCTGGGATAGTATGATGGTTGGTGTAAATCACTTAATATCTGTAGGACACGACTTTGGAAAATTATTGTTTGATTATCATTCAATTTTTCCAATGATGGCAAAATTCCTTTAAAAAAAGATAAATGTCTACTTTCAGGTGTTTTTAAAGCAGCTATAATATTCTTCTCAAATTCGTCTTCGTCAATTTTTCTTTTACGCGATGCAGGCTGGTAACGTGGCATGACAGGTTGCTGGCTTTGTTGGGTTGAGGTGCTTGGTCTTATTTCTTCATCGTCAAGACTTGATGTTGTTTTATTTTGAGAATTCTTTTTCAGAAATAGGAGCTGGTCGTATAGATGATATTGTTTAATTTTTTTGGCCCCAGCTCCGGATTGTAAATTGCTCGTTTAATTTTTTTTCGTATTTTGTAAAATTATCCTTGATTCCTCTCCATTTCTTTATGACATCGTTACCTAAAAAAATATGACGAATAATGATTTATTTTGTTTTCTTTCAGGTACCTGGCGACGGGAAATACTTTTAAAGATATGCATTTCACATATTATCGTGGAAAATCTACAATAACAGGAATAATAAAATTTGTTTGTCGTATTGTATGGAACATTCTTAAAAGGTTGGAATTACCAAAAATTACAACAGAGCTGATGGAACAAATTGCTCAAGAGTATGAAAAAAAGACCAACTTTCCTAATTGTATAGGAGCGCTAGATGGAAAACACATTCGTATATTGAGCCCGGATCACAGTGGATCCCTATTTTTCAATTATAAAAATTATAATTCCATTGTTCTATTAGCACTTGTTGATACGAATTACAAATTTATATATGTCGATATAGGTGCATATGGTAAGGAATGTGAGTCCACTGTTTTTCAGAACTCAAATCTATACGACTTATTAAAAAAAGGTCAATTATCTATACCTCCGCCAAAACCGTTACCTGGCTTTCAAAAAGAAATTCCTTTTGTCTTCGTGGCGGATGAAGGATTACCACTGACAAATAATATAATGCGCCCATATTCTGGGAAGTTTTTATCGATAGAAAAACGAGTTTTTAATTATCGTTTGAGCCGAGCCAGACGATATGTTGAGAGCGCTTTTGGCATACTCGCAAATAAATGGCGCATATTTCATCGACCCATTAATGTTTCTTACGATTTCACAATAGACATTATAAAAGCATGCTGTGTATTACACAACTTTGTATTGAATCGAGATGGCGCACAAACGTTTGAAGAAATGATTATTGACGATTCTTTGCAAATTTTACACGAAACAACACATGAAAGTAGAACAGGAGCTAACATAATCAGAAACGAATTTTGTAATTATTTTAATAGTAACATTGGAGGTCTTAGTTGGCAGTTAACAAAAATATAAATGTTTATAAGTACTTACCGAGTTTTGTTTTTTCAACACTATTTAACTCCTCAAAATTTGAATATAAACTTGTACAAACTTCCCTCCATGCTTCTGTTTTTAAAAATTTGTCTTTCAAATCAAATCAAATCAAATCAAATCATTTTATTTGCATAATATGGGTTTTTCGGGAGATGTTACATTGTTTGTTGTTTCACCATACTCAGCCTATATATAAGCATGCAAAATTTGGTTAATCTTACACATTAGATTAGTCATAAGATTAAAATTAAATTAAAATGAATTTAGATTCTTAGGTATACATATTTAAAATAAAATGATGGTGAGTTTTACATAACATTACATTTACATTAATCCTTTACATTTGTCTGTCTTTATCATTCATAAATTCGCTTAAAGTATAATATGCTTTATCTATGAGAAAACAGTGTAGTTTCTTCTTGAATAGCCTAACCTGATTGATATTTCGGATGTTTAGGGGTATATTGTTATAAATTTTTGGTCCCATACAAACAAAACTTTTGTATAAGAGCGCTGTTTTGGAACGTAGAACGCACAGCTGGTCTGCATGACGACGCCTTGTACGGTACTCAAATAATTCTGGGTGTGATTTAATAAATGCTGCAGTTTCATATATATAGATACAGGGCAGAGTCAGTATTTTTAGTTTTCTAAAATAAGGTTTGCATGAATCAGTTTGTATTAAGTTGCATATAGCCCTAATGCATCTCTTTTGCGCTCTAAACGCACGTTCCAATTCAGTGGAGTTTCCCCAAAAAATAACTCCATATCTGAGAGTAGACGATACATAACCATGGTACGCTGTCATCACAGTTGTTATATCAACGATTTTTCTGAGATTACGCAGCGCAAAGGAATATCTATTTAGTTTATTACATAAGAACTCTATTTGCTGTTTCCATGTCATTTTGTTGTCTAAATATAATCCTAGAAACTTAGTTGATTCTACTACTTCTATTGATTGGTTATCATAATTTATGTTTAAATTTTCTAGCGGAAGTCTTTGTCTAAAGTTTATAGCTTTAGTTTTACTGACATTAATTTTTAAATTGTTTCTTGTTAGCCAGTCAATTACATTTTTTAAAGTCAAATTTATTTTGTCATTAATGTCATTCTTATTATAAGCGTCAAAAAGGATAGTACTGTCGTCAGCAAAAAGAGTCATAGGATTGTTAGTAACAGTTGGAAAGTCATTAATATATATTAGAAACATAGGTGCTCCAAGCACACTGCCCTGTGGCACGCCATATTTAACATATCTCATGTCCGATTTGTATGTTGTCAAGGTTTTTGTTTTAGGACAGATTTTGGATATCTCAGTTAGTTGTATTCTGTCAGTTAAATATGATTTAAGTAGTTTATGTACATTACCCCTAAGGCCAGTTGCATATAGTTTGTCCAAAAGAATTTCAATTTTTACGCGGTCAAAGGCTTTTGTCATGTCCATGAACAGGGCAACCGTTGGAGATCGCTTATCCATATTTATTAGTACCCGATTACAAAATTGATATATTGCTAAGTTAATTGATTTATTTTTTCTGAAACCCATTTGTTCTTTGGCAAAAAGATTATTATTCTCTAGGTAGTTGCATACGCGGTTATAGATAACTCTTTCAAAAATCTTAGAAAAAATAGATAGCAATGCAATTGGGCGATAATTGTTCATATTATCTTTCTCTCCTTTTTTATGTATAGGTTTAATTATTGCAGTTTTAAGTAACTTTGGAAATATACCTGTTTGAATAGATAAGTTTATTAGATGTGATAGTACGGGTGAGATTATATGAGCAACTCTTTTTATAATATTAGTATTAAATCCGTCGTACCCTACACTCGAGGTATTTTTTAATGAGAGGATGATCTTGTTTATTTCATTAGGGTCAGTAGGTGACATAAACATTGAGTTGTTGACGGATGGAGGGCATTTATGTGCAGGTGTGGAATCTTCAGGTTGTATCTGATCAATGAAATAATTATTAAATTGCGTTGCTATATTAATTGGGTCATAAATTAGAGTATCATTAATTTTAATATTATGAATATATTCTCGAGGTTGGTTGTATTTATTTTTATTTATTATTTTCCAGGCTGTTTTAGATTTATTGTTAGAGGTTTTAATGTCGTATGTATTTTGAGCTTTTTGTGTTAGCTTTATAATGGCTTTTACTTTTTTGGCATATTGCTTAAATATTAATTTATTATCAAGTGACCGTTTTTTCCTATAATTCCATAATAGAGCTCTTTTACGTATACAGCAGGTTTTAATGCCTTTCGAGATCCATTTTGGCTTTTTGGTTTTTGACATCTTAATTTTTTTGAGGGGGTAGGATGAATTGTAAAGTAGAGTAAGGTTTCTGTGGAATTCATTGTACCCCTCATTTACATCATTAGAGTCATAGACTTCCTTAAAACTTAGTTGGCTTAAGTTCTCAATAAATTTTTTGATGTTGTCTTCCGAGTAGTCACGTTTAAGCTCATACCAATGATCAATATCGTATACTCTCTCTACTGGATATTGCAAAATTTGGGCTGTGTGGTCAGATAAAGCTAGTTCCACGACATGTGTTTTGCATCCTTGGATATTGTGTAAAATGTTATCTATGCAAGATTGGCTAGCAAGTCTGGTAGGTTGCTGAATTGCAAGCTGTATATTATTACTTGCACATATTTCTTTGAATTTAGAAGATTGACTCGATTTCTTTA
Source organism: Aporophyla nigra (assembly GCA_947507805.1). NCBI lineage: Eukaryota > Metazoa > Arthropoda > Insecta > Lepidoptera > Noctuidae > Aporophyla > Aporophyla nigra. The sequence goes on along the minus strand of OX382313.1, from coordinate 9,438,299 downwards.
GCAGGTCTATATTGAAGTCACCACATATTACAAGGCTCTTATTTTTCGAGATTTTAATAATCATACATAATCGATCAAAAAATATACTGTAATTATTACCATTTGGAACTCTGTATACACACACAATAATTGTTTTATATTTTACAAGCTCTTTGAATTATTTATTAAATAATAATGTGTATAATACAATATAAAAACAATACAATAGCTACAAATAAAATTACACAGTCAATTAATACAAAAAGGATAATTTATATATGTCGTAGGATAATTTGATACTTCGAATCTTCGCGAAAATCCTAGGGGTTTTGCGAAAACGCGGATAATTAGACATAGGCGAAAAATTATCAAATCTTACTGGACAAAGTCAGGATTTTTGCGAAAATACTCGTTATTATAGCAATATTGCGAAACGAAACGCTGGCTGTTATAAAATAAGAACGCTGATTGGTCGGTCAGCGCGTTCAATAAGAGATCGTCTGTGATTGGTTGACGTCTTAAATGTCAATCATTTGTTGCCGCACGTTATTTGTTTACGTTTGTGTCTGAGTTAAATTGCAGAAGTGTTTTGTTTTTTATCGTAAATAGTGTACCTACTTGGACTTACATAAAGTGGTAAAATCAATTTAGTGATTTTTCTTTCTCACCTATTCTAAACCTTCATAACTCTATGATACAATACTTGAAGTTAATCATCGGCAAACTAGGAACCAATTAGAAGTCAGCCAGCAAAATTGTAGCCAATCAGTGTTGAGCACATCAAATCTTACTATAGTAACGAGTATTTTCGCAAAAATCCTGACTTTGTCCAGTAAGATTTGATAATTTTTCGCCTATGTCTAATTATCCGCGTTTTCGCAAAACCCCTAGGATTTTCGCGAAGATTCGAAGTATCAAATTATCCTACGACATATACATACATAGCGTTCACTACACGTCAAATAACCCGCCCCTAACTGTTCCCGGTGCAAAGGTGCCCAAAACACTTGCTGCGTTGCCACGTTGGATGGCTTTGAATTGTGATATAGTTTTGTCCCAAAGGACGGGACGTTCGTAAATTAAAGATATCAGGTGGTCGACATCGTACTGCGCCATATCGCTTAAAAAACACGTGCAGGTCGTTCAAAGTATGGACACCGACTAAACGGCAAAGCGTTGTCGCATCGCAGATTTGTACGCTGCGGCAGCGCATCGGAAATTTCCACGATGCGTTGTGCGGCGTCGTTGATTTTTGCGATGCGACGCCACAACGCACTGTTGTGGCCTGGCCCTACCTGTCGCGCCGCGACACGGTCACAGAAATTGTTCTACGGATATAAATCGCCGATTCGCGCGCAACGTCGCGTCGCGCTAGTCTGAACGAGCCTTTATAAAGAGCCTTGCGATTGTGTACAAGAGTGAGTGTGTGATTGTGTATGTGTGTGTGCTGTTATGAGTTTAATAGGAGGAATATACCAAACAGGATAGTTATCGGTGAACGTAAAAGAAGCAATATATTTGACAGGCCTGTTGGTCTGGTGGTTAGTGACCCTGACTGCTATGCCGGAGGTCGTGGGTTCGATTCCCACCCAGGACAAATGTTTGTGTGATGAGCACGATCATTTGTTCTGTGTCTGGGTGTAATTTATCTATAATATGTATGTATTTAGAAATATACAGGGTTATTTGTAAAACACCGACAACCTCTCAGGACTATGTTACTAACATCATAATCAACAACTTTTGTTCTATGAATTTTCAAAATTCATCATATTTTAGTTCATCAGATTCTGATACAAAAATATAAATATTTAAATTTAACGCTCTAAATGTTACGAAGTCTTTGCGAAGCAAAAGAAAGCGATAGTACATGAGCGAGGGGACCGGAGTTAGGGCAGCGGGGGCGCTTGAACTTGACATATTTACGGGCGGCCGATTTTTGTATGAAAATCTTATGAACTAAAATATGTTGAATTTTGAAAAGTCATAGAACAAAAGTTGTTGATTATGATGTTAGTAACATAGCCCTGAGAGGTTGCCGGTGTTTTACAAATAACCCTGTATAAGTATGTTTATCAGTTGTCTAGTACCCATAACAAAAGCTCTGCTTAGCTTGGGACTAGATGGCGTTGTGTGATAGTTCTGGAATATTATTATTATTAATAGCATCAAAAATTAGAAACATTAATAAAATGCTCATAACAAATATCTGTAACTTACTAATAAAGAGGTGTAGGCTACCCCTTCCTTCAAGGAGTATTAGTGTGATGTTATGTAATGAATATAATAAATTACAATATCCCTACAAATACAATCATGTTAGGTATGTGGCAAATTTGAATCTTCCACGCATTTCTGCTTACCCGATCGTGGAATATAGGCTCGGTGTTATATTGTTTTAGCATACAGATGAATGTATCTACATTTTCTCAATTTAACAAGAGTGCTAAAATTCTGAGAAAATTCACCTCTTCAAGCTTTACCAGCTTTTTATGAGATAAAAAAAGCTGGTAAAACTTGAAGAGGCGAGGTGTGGTGAGGAGAGTATTTTCACAGAATTTTAGCTCTCCTGTATAATTGAGAAAGTATAGATACGTTTATTATTATACTTTTTTTTTTTTTTTTTTGGATGGGAAATCATCAAATGACTTCTCTCTGGCCAGTCCTCTGGCCCGCCGGATTTCCTCTTGGAGGGCGGTCTTCGCCGCTCTGTACCCCTCATATAGCTCCGCCTGTATGGCTTCCGTATCCGGGGGGCGGATACGGAGCCTGCGGTGCCTGGTGTACCGGTATCGCGCCGCAACGCACGCTTCGCGCAACGCTGTCAGCTGCGGCGACCACCAGTACACCTGGCGCCAAGCCCGTCCTGGCTGGACTCGGGGCATAGCCACGTCACAGATTTCGGACATGGCCTCCCGGAACCACTCGGCCTCGTCGTTGATGTCAGCAGGCCTGTCCGGTGATGACACCCAGGCCTGCACGATCGAGGCTTCCAGGAGAAGCTTCCGGTCCAGCTTCTTCAGCGCCCACCGCGGACCACTCGGGGTCTGCCGGATCGGCGCGCTCGAGTTCTGAGCGGAGACGTCAAACCGGATGTACCGGTGGTCGGAATACGTCTCCACCCCCTCCATGACGCGCTAATCAATGACCTGCGGCGATAGAGCGGGACTGGCAAACGAAATGTCCACTACTGATTCGCCCCGCATCCGTACACACGTAGGTACAGAACCCCGGTTTAGGACGACCAGGCCTGTCTCCAGAGCCCAGTCCTCCACCATCCTGCCCCGTGTGTCCGTATACCGGGAACCCCAAGCCAAATTCTTGGCTTAAAGTCCCCGAGTACGAGCACGGGTAGGGGACGGAACCCGACGACGACGACTCTCAACTCCGCAAGGGAGTTGTGGAACTCGGCGAGAGTTCGGCTCGGGGAGAAGTATACTCCCACCACTACAATCTCCCCGAACCGTGCTGCTACGCAACCCCGAACCCCTCTTTACAGCCTCAAGGGTCGGGGTCCCGGCGGCGGCCGATGAAATGAGGGTCACTGAGCCGCTCAGGTCCTCCACCCAGTCATCCCTGGGCGGGACAAAGTACGGCTCAGCGACCACAGCGATGTTAATCGACCACTGCGCCATGCTCTGGAGTAACAGATCCTGAGCGGAGACGCAGTGGTTGATATTCGCTTGGAGGAGGCGTAATGGAGTACCTATTGTTGACACTCCATTTCAGCCCCCTCCTGAGCCCCCTGTGAGGGCCCTGCCGTGGTGGTGCCGGCAACGACAGTGGTCGAGGCGGCAGCGGCGACAGCGGTGACGGCGGTGGCGGAGGGCTTGCCCTTGCCCCTGGCCTTGGCGGATGAAGCGCAGGCCTTACTCCCAGCCCGGTGATCGGCCGGCTTGCCAGCCGCCGCACATGCATAGCAGTGCGGCGTGGCATTGCAAGAGCCGGCCTTGTGACCGGGCTGACCGCAACGGAAGCAATGACCGCTGCGGTCCACCTCTGAGGTACATTTCACGAATACGTGGTGGCCTGTCTGGCATCGGAAGCACCTCAGAGGTCGGGGCTCCAGCAGTTTCACCTGCGCCGAAACCCAGCCCACCACGAGCCTTCGGCCCTCCGCGGTGATTTTTTGAGCCGCCGACACGGGGCAGCTGACCGTTACGGTTCCCATTCCCGTGCTGTCAGGACGGATAGTGCCTGCCCTCACTTGATTGGCAGTGCACCCCCCCGTCCTAACAATGGCGGCTATCACCTCCGCCTCCGTCACGCAGTCGTCCAGGCCCAGGATGCGCACGTCAGCGCGCTTGGTAGGCCTGGAAATTCGAGCCTCGTCCGCGTCTAAGGACGCCTTGAGCCTATCGGCCAGAGCGTCAGCAGTCGGGCCACTGGCCGCACCAGGGACCTCCAGCATCCGGGCTCCAGTCAAGGTGACCTTCACCCGGATGCTGTATACTTTACCTGCGAAATTATGAATTGTATAAATCGATTATGATTAACAATGAAAATTATTCTTTTATTAGTTTGTTTTAATTGATAGTAGTTTATTATTTGTTTAGAAATTTACATAATTTAAAAACTACGGGTCTTAAAATAATAAAACAAGTAATTATGTGTATAATATACATATCGATACCGGAAATTTCAATTGTCGTAAAGGATATAACGTGTTATGTCCTTTACGACAATTGAAATTTCCGGTATCGATATATTCGTTTATGGTATCTAGATATACAGTTAGGGAGATAAACGTCGACCGCCTCGTTGGCGTGGCTGTCGTAGGTCTAGTGGTTTAAGCACTACTGCTGAGCTTGAGGTCCTGGGTTCGATTTCCAGGTCGGACAAAGTGTTTTTGGTTTTCTCTCGGAGTTTGAATTTGTGCCAGGTTGTACTATAGAGGTACCTCTACCCAACCATTCGGGGAAATAGGCTTCATGCTATGTCAATTTACCATTTTATACAACTGTCAAAGAATGGCAGTTGTGAATTTATTATAAGAACTTATTAAATTATATTATTACATTAAGTAGACAGTTTCAGTAATATTCATTCATTCATAATATTAAGTAAGACAGTCAGTTAACAACATAAATATTGAATCAGACAGTAATAATGTTGAATTTTTGTCTCTAATTTTGTGTTTCACACCAATGCTACTCGATAGATTTGATTGTAAATTGACTAAATGTCCGTTTTCCCGTCAAAATATAAGAAGCGACCTAAGCTCAACTCAGATATCTATAATACTAGAGGTTAATACGAGTATACATACCTATGCAGTTTAGCTTGCCAATACCGAAGGCATTAAGGCTTGGGTGAGCCGGCAAGGTAGCAGGGTTCAGCCATCGCTCCGGTCGGAACTGCTCCGCGTCTGGGCCCCACAAAGAGTGACGGAGAAGACCGTACAACCCTACTATGCATGTAATACCACGGAACGTGCAGTTCTCTGAAAATATACACAATTAAATGAGCTAAAACATTCGATAAGTGGAGCCTTGACAAAGCCATTAAGCGGCAGACCCCACAGAGGATAGCGGACAAGGTCAACAAAACAAATAACTAGCGGCCTAAATAAGCCAAGGATCGAAAGAGCTAGAAATCGCGGCAAGAGGCGTTACCCCAGCAGTAGGATGATGCTTGCAGTAACAGTAAATATAGATAAAGAAGGTCGAAAATTGTTACCGGCACGCTGGGCGCAGCCTCAATGAGGGCGCCCATACCAGTGCCCCGTAAAGGGCCATGGACCGCACGACCCACGTGTAGAGCCTCCGGCAGGAGGCGTTTGAGCCCCCCAGATTGGGCAGGAGCCGCTTTAACGCAGCCCCAGCCCGCTCCAGTCTGGGAGCCAAACGTCGGAAGTGCTCCCGGGCAACCTTTATTTTTCAAGGCCTATCACAATACATCTTGAGGTACCCTATCATAAGTTTTCTCCAGATATTTCGATCTGTAAAGATGCTAAATCCCATTCTGACTGACACCCCTGATTGTGATGTGTTTGTGGATAACTGGAATAAAATTTTATTCGCTGATGACACTTCTCTTATTTTTTAAATAGAAAAGATACGGATGTCTTACATGTTAACGAGGGTCTAACTGTTCTTTCAAAATGGTTTGCAGCTAATAATCTCTTACTTAATGCAAACAAAACTAAATGTATTAAGTTCTCATTACCAAATGTACCCCAAGTCAAGTAGATCTAAATTTAAAACTTAAATTTCTAGGAATTACTTTAGATTCAAAATTGCAATAGGGTGCTCACATTACAGCTATTTCAGGTAGATTAAGTTCAGCTGCATATGCAGTAAGAAAAATAAGGCAGTTGACCGATATAGCTACAGCTAGATTAGTGTACTTTGCTTATTTCCACAGTATTATGTCTTATGGCGGTCTGCAGTGGGGTTCGGCAGCTGACGTAGATTCAATCTATAAAATGAAGCCTCGCGAGTCTCTTAGAATGAAATTTACAGAAATTGATGTACTGACTCTACCTTCTCTTTATATGTATTTTAGAATGTATCTTGTATGTTCGCAAAAACTTAGGCCTTTTCAAACTAAGAAGCGATTTCCATAAAATATATTATATACTCGTAGTAAAAATGAAATTGTTATACCTAAATTTAGATTAACTTAAACTAGTAAATCCTTTCTTATAAACAGTATCCGCTTCTATAACAAGTTGCCAAATTCGGTTACTGAACTTAGCTAAGGAAAGTTCAAATCACACATTAAGCGTGTCCTTATCAAAAAAACATATCTATACAAATAAATAAAATTGGAGTGTCTGTTTTTAATATTAAGATAACCACTTTTTACTAAGTGTATATGGATGTATACACGATACATATACCAAAACAACATTTTTTACAATTTTTGTCTGTCTGTCTGTCTGTCAGTCTGTCTGTCTGTCTGTCTGTTCGTTCCCGCTAATCTCGGAAATGGCTGGACCGATTTTGACGGGACTTTCACTGGCAGATAGCTGATGTAACAACGAGTAACTTAGGCTATTTTTATTTTAGAAAAATTCTTTTATTTTAGAAAAAAATAACTATCTTCGAAAACTACGCTGACATACGTCTCAAAATTCGTAAAACCCTGGCTGAATCCTACGAAATAGATCAAAATAATGTACTACAGTATTGTACACCTTAAAAAGGCCTACAAAAATGTCCTCAATGGTATATGTCTATCTCTTAGGGATAACCCACAATAACCATTTTTTATCTTTTACTTTTTACGAGAAATAAGGGCTTATTTACGAAGCGATTTTAAGCAATACAGCATTAATCCTTATCCAATTAAGTACCTTAAATACATTGTGCATTTAATATAGATCAATATGGCCCTTTACAGCATGTAATTTAAATGAATATCTTAGAAGATATTAGAGATTTAAAAAGTGGGCGCAGAGCGCGTTGGCAGGGGCCGGGTAGTACAGGATAAGTAGGATTGTAATTCATATTACTTTGGCTTCAAAGTAATTGCGAATATCATGTGTGTTCATTATACTCAAAATAAACCTAATAGTATTATTTCAAGTAAGAGACCGCGAAATTGCTTAGATGTTTAGATTTTTGGATGTTTGTTTCTCAATGATGCAAAGACGGCCAAACGGATTTAGATCGAATTTGGCACAAAGATATATTATATCATGGATACGTAACAGATAGGATACCTACTTTATCCCGGTAGTAGGTTCCCGGGTGATATTTTCCGACAGCTATACGGGCCAAGCCACTGGCAAAAGTACTATTCCTATAATTATGTTCGGTGTCTGGTAAATGATTGAGTGTCTGTATAGGTAAAATAGGAGCGTTAAGAAAAACCAGGAAGACTTATATTCAACTAAACCAAGCCCTATGTCACAGTCTTCTTACTCTGAATACTATTACTTTTATTTTAAAAACACCAACACACATGATGTTCTCATAAACTATGAATCCTAAGTAATATGAGTTATAATCCTACTACTAATAATGTTATATATGTGAAAATATGTATGATTGGGTGTTTGTTTCTCAATCACGCAAAAATGGCTGAATGGATCTGGATCGAAAATAGCACACAGAGTCTATATTACCTATATAAAACATCGAATAACACATTCTTATCGCGGTAGTACGTCCTCTTGCGTTAATTTCCGACATCCACGCGGGCGAAGCCGCGGGCAAATAATATTATAAATGTGAAAATATGTATGATTGGGTTGTTGTTTCTCAATCACACAAAAATGGCTGAATGGATCTGGATCGAAAATAGCACACAGAGTCTATATTACCTATATAACCTGGAATAACACATTCTTATCGCGGTTATACGTCCTCTTGCATTAATTTCCGACATCCACGCGGGCGAAGCCGCGGGCAAAAGCTAGTTATAAAATAAAAGACTACGTTCAAGACAAGGAAGTTTGGCAATTACTCCGTCTGCACATGTGGCTTCCCTGGTAGCTCATTACAGGATGACCATGTAGATATCTATTAACTGCTCCCAAATGACGATGTACATTTCTTATTTAAGGTTTTTCTTTTTTTTTACATTCTTCTTTGACATACTCTACTCCTAATTTGACATTATATACATACAATTCTAATTTGACCTCTATATTATTGGTTGTCATATCAACAATGACATTTGCTTTAAATAGGTTATTATGTTTTATTTATGAAATACTATCATTTAAGTAGATTCTTTTATATTTTTTGTAAATGTGAGAATGTTGTAGGCCTTGTAGATTGTAGACAATTTTCTATTTTATTAAGTACCTGGTACTTGTTGATAGTCCTACACTGTTCTCGCATACCTATTTACACTGTAATTTGAAACCATTGTAAAAGCCAATCATATTTTTAAAAGGGTAACCGTGGAGTTTTTTGCCGGCTCTTCTCCATAGGAATCAACCATTTGGAACCGAGCACCTATGTGAAATAAAAATTTCAAAAAAAAATATGTTTGGTGCTTTTTAAGAAAAAGTTTGCAAGTCTTTACTTAGTCAGAATCACCAAATTAATGATTGCATATTTTCTCATCATAGAGGAAAAATGCTGAAAATATCGGATATTTGTCATTACACAGTATACGATCGTTGAAAATATTTTTTCATTATATCCTATCCTACTAATATTATAAATGCGAAAGTTTGTGAGGATGGATGTATGTGTATGTGTATGTTTGTTACCCTTTCACGAAAAAACTACTGAACGGATTTGGACGAAACTTTACAGTAATATAGGTTATTCATCAGAATAACACATAGGCTACAATTTATAATGATTTTATGTAATTTTGGTCATAATATAACGATACGTGTCAATTAAGTGGGAAAAAAAATCTTCCATCTGAGAGCTATCTTGGCGTGCGCTGCCTAAACTAATGGAGTTACATAAAGATGATGTACCGCAGGATGTCTTAAGTAGATCTAATTAAAAGTCCGCGACAGTATAATATCTACCTTTTATGTGCAAGCCAGTACGACCAAAATTTTGAACCATACATTTAATTACATTTGGTACTATTTTACAATGCACATATTAGTATATAATTATCAAACTCTTATCGAAATGAATACATTTGTCGCATTAAGTATTTAATGTAGATAAACTTTGTCTTTCACACTAAGTAATTTGGCCGAATAGTTTAAAAGTTATCACTATAATATGATTGACTTGAACGACTGAACAAAAAAAATCAAATAACATAGTATACAGGAGTATATTGCAATAAAAACACAGATAAATTAACACAGATGTTCACCCTATTAAAAAAACCGCATCAAAATCCGTTGCGTAGTTTTAAAAATTTAAGCCGGGATACATAGTGACATAGGGACAAAGAAAGCTACTTTGTTATATACTATGTAGTGATTAAATGCAAGTAACATTGGTCCGACCGGTTTATTAGTCAGTGTTTAGTAATCCGTAGTAAGCTGGATAGGATAATCTCAAGCCCAGGGAAAGACATAGGGCTACTTTTTATAAACACACCATACGTAAAGATTGATGAAGAAACCACTGGACTTAGCATTTTGAAATTTGCAGAGTTCTATTATAGCTTAAAATAATAAGCACTTAGAAAGGAATTCAGATAATTCTACCCTCAAGAGATTCCCTCTAAATATTAGGTATAGGAGTTCAAATATTGTATGGAAACTAATTTTGAAGTTAGAAATCTGGGATGTACGATGTGAAGTTACATTGAAAAAATATAAGTATTTAAAAAAAAATGTCACGTAACTTAATGTGGCAGACCAAATTCTACGCGAGCGAAGCCGCGGGCAAAAGCTAGTCTCTCATAATGTCATCAGAAAAAAAATGACAATTCTGACTTCAAATATGAATTCAGTAGATCTAGAAAATATATTCTGAATGGTTTTATTCACAACAACTGGTACTTTTGCATTTTCAACGATCTAATACTGTGTAATGACAAATATCCGATATTTTCAGCATTTTTCCTCTATGATGAGAAAATATGAAATCGGTGATTTTAACTTTTAGTAAAGACTCCATTGATTAAGCGAGACAATTTTGTATAATTTATTTTATTGCACATTGGAATTTCGCGTTTTTTTAACAACATAAAAAAACTTAAATTTTCAGCATTATTGCTGTTTTCTGTAAAAACGCGTACCAATTTCGCTATTCTGGCACCATATTCGGACTCAGCGACTCCGAAAACATAAAGTTCAGGTGGTCTGGTCTTTCGCGCAGGGTACTTCTTGTGGGCCTGTGTAATTCTTTATTTATAAGTAAAAATAGGTACGTTCCAATTTCAAAATTTCCCTCCACATTTTTTGCGAGCTAATTAAATTATTGTGTCTCATTGGCAAATGGATTTGCGCCGGGAACATTTTCGCGCTATGATTTTTTACGATTTCAAGTGTCGCCTGAAACCGGACGAATCATACGATAGACTTCAAATTGCAATCATGGTGGATTAACTTTGGGGGATGAAGAAAGAAGTGGTCGCCTTTTGACGGCTGTTACGGAGGAAAACGTGCTAGCAGTGAAACATTTAATCCAAGACCATAGGCGAATTACATATCAGGAGATTCAACACAAACTGCAGATTGGATCGGGAAACCTTCACGAGATTCTACACGTGCATCTTCGCGTGAGGAGGATAGTTTAACGCTGGGTGCCGCATAACCTCACCGATGCTCAGAAGCAGGCCCGGGTGGAATAGTGCCGTGATATGGTAAACAAAGGAGATGTTTCATTTTTATATGGGGCTCCGGCCATAACGTGTACCGTTTAGCGAAGCTGGGTAAATTACTCATGAATAGAATAAAGTAACATTTTTTTCATAATATCAAATGGTTTTTAAGTACAAAATAAAAATAAAAAATGTTTGACGTTTGTCCTAAGAGTTAGCAAGTGGTTATTTTGAATTCGTTTAGAAACACACTTCAAGAATGGAGACTAAAGATTTTTGTAACGATGAAATGGTCACACTTAATTATGTTTACTCAAAAATATTTACAAGAGAATAATAGTAATTTATTTTTAACACTACAAGAATACACACATTTTTTAATTATTTTCTACTTAACATTGATTTGATGAGACATGATTTCAGAACGAATGAAGTCTGCAAGCAAACGAGACGCCATGTTGAATAAAACATGGTAATAATTGAAAAACTATTATTTTTTGGACACAACAAATCAGGCGCAAATTAACCAGGGAATATTTTTCCCTAATTTGTAGTATTTTTTTCCTCTTTTTTGATAAATGTAAATCTGATGGCCGAAAATGAAACATCTCCTTTGAAGCAGGCTCGTCTCGACGTGTTTACGACATTATTACAGGTGATGAGTCCTGGATTTATCAATACGATCCAGAAACGAAGTGCCAGTCGACGGTTTGGGTGTTTCAAAACGAATCAACGCCTACCAAAGTGAAGCGATCTAGAAGCGGGGGGAATATTTTGATCGCGAGATTTTTCAGTTTGACTGCCTACTTGGTGTCTATCCCTTTACGGAACCAAAGAGGCATTAACGCCGAATGGTATCTTATTTATTCAGATGGTAATATTCTTATGTGGGAAGAAGTTTAGGTATATAAGCGCCCGATTTTCCAATGTCTGCTTATCACCCTTATCTTTGGCTGAATTTTTTGTCCTGGTTTTGGATAATGTCTATTTTGGTCTTGATTTGTCTCAAAAACGATGTAGTCTAAGTGACCACCAGAATTTATGACCATTTATGGCATTTTCCATTATTCTTGTCTGAACTTCGGGTGGTTGGTCCTCGCATTCTTGACAGATAAGTATCCTCTTTGAAGACTTGAGGAGTCTGACCCTAGTTGACTTAGACTCGTGACTTCATAAACAGGTTAAATCAGGCAATCTTGCCGCCCAGTGCAAATCACTAAAACGAGAGATTAGGCGACCCAGAAACAATTATTCCGCGTTGTTTTCGAGTATAGCGATTTATGCCTCGTTGACGTAAATGTATCTGTTGACTTCACAAAATGTGGAATTGCCATTTGCTGCCAATTGTAAAAATTATAGCAACTTCCGACTGACTTCTAGTTCATGAGTTTTGTGCCACCCGTTAAAACGCTTTTGCAAAAAAAAAAGACAGGTACCTTACTGAATAACCTACAACTACCCGGCATTGGTCCTATTGCACTCTTCATTATTGTGAGTAAATAAATAAATAAATGTTTTGTAATAAATATAGAGAAGTTTCAATTTCGTCAACAATTTCAATTAAATCAATGATGTCAAAGTCGAAACAATCAATTTGTGTTCATATTCTGTAAGTTAGAACGCTCAATTTTTATTATAATTTTTAATAAGTTTATACCCATCAAAAACATTCTATGTATAGTCAGCATAACCAGCCTACTATTTCCCTATCACCGCACGAGGTAAATGAGTAGTTCCGTAGTACAGACAGATAAAATCTTAACATAACCAGCCTATACCGTTCCAACTGTTGGGACATTGGCCTCCTCTCAGTGAGAGTGCGTGAGCCATAATCTACCACGCCAACCCAGTGCGGGTCGGTAGATGTCACATATCTTCGAGTTTATGATTTAACCTTGATATTCTATAATTTTCTAGCCTGTAAGTTTTATTTCAGACTTTCATTTTATGCAAGTTCAGGTTTGCAGTTCGATAAATCTCGACGTATCTCGAGGTATTTGCTTTCTTTATTGTTTATGTTATCTCTGTTTTTGAAGGAGGGTACTGCACCCTAATTGCGAAACGCACTATCTATCAGAATCTGAATCGGATTAAAGATAATTTCTAAACCATTGCGTCATTTGTTCGAATAAATTGTTGGCTCAGCAACGTAAATAACGCAATGAATGTTGTTTAACTATCAAAATGAAATCAATTCCTACTGATAGCAAGTTACGCAACTACCCCTCTGGTCTACTGCTGCCATCCCACGGGGACCGGCCGTGCCGCGAGAGTGACGAGTAGTTAGAGTACTTTCGCGATTTTCATAGTATTTAGGAGAAAAGCATGCCAGTTGCTATTGTTTAATTTGTGTACCACACAGAGTTTGGTTCGAACTAGGAGTAGGAGAAGAACTTATGTGTGTTTCTTTTCGTAAAACATAGTTTCTCATATCTAGTGATGTTCTGTTTTCTTGATAGGGTGTGAAAGTTCTTTATTTCTTTGGTAATTTCGATGGTTTTTTTATAGAGTTGTGTTAGTTGTTTTAATAGATTTTTGTTTGCTGTAAGTAAACTATTTTGTCGTACCTTAGTATAACATTTTTACCCTGGTTACTTGCTATGTCGACTTCTTTTTGTAAGTAACTAATTCATTTTGTGTTTCAATATCGTGAGGCGAAAAATCTTCTTCAATGTAGTAACTCGCTCGTTCTAGTTGGTTCCTTTTAATATTGTTACTTTCTTGTTTAGTTTAGAGAATGTTGTTATAATATATCATACTTTTTCTCCTTTTTTCCGACCTTATGGCGGATTCTATATCATATAGCTCCGTGTGGTGCCGGAGGAAAAAAAATAGCACCATCCCATTTCATCCCGTGGGCGTCTATTAGGACTAAGGGACTTACTAGAATATGGGCAGCAGCGTTTTTATCACCATTCTGCGATCGCCAACCCTCCTGCCAAGCGGGCGATTATGGCCAAGCCCCCAAATTGGGGGAAGCCTATGTCTTGCAGTGGTCGTCTTTCGGCTGAAATAATGATGATATCACATGTCATTCTGCAGCAATATGCTCATTGAAAATGAATATAAAACGATTTTCAATTCTTCGTAGCTTTTTTCTGTTTCTTCTAGATCAGATAGAACAATAATCTTCATACGTACTTGTCCATCTAGCCTTTCTATTGTTTTTTCTTATTGCTTAATATTTTTCTCTATTTCTTTATTTTTATACATAATTTCAAAGAAATTATATGTTCATATTTTCAATAATCAGTTCCGATAAATCTTCTTTCAAACGTTTGAATTCTGTAGGTACCTACTTTGCTGTGACAGATTATTTTGCAGCTTCTTCAACAATGTTGTTATTTCTTCAATATCGAGTTTTCAATTGTAATTTAGCGCCCTCTAGATATACTATAGATACGTTAGGTAAATAACTTAGCCATCCATTGACCTTGCTTTCCAGTGTTAGTTTCAGTAGTTCAGCTTGTATCTGCTAGATGGCTAACGATTTCGGTTTCCAATAGGGTGCAACAGATGGCGTTGTTGTCCAGATTTACCGAATTAATTACGAAAAACTTCTGACCATTACCTAGTCATTAATAAACAGAGCCCAGATAAATGAAACTGTCCGCAGTATCGATGCTTTAGATAGTTTTCGGCAACCGACAGCTTTCCTGCGCGATCTGTCACAAAGTCAGCCTTTAGATGGATGTTTTTTTTTTCTTTGTACCTCGTATTTGGTTTGCTAGGTTCAGCTACACTTCTCAAGGTCAGCCCTAGGATGGGTGACCATTTAGGTTTTGTTTTGCCTTGTGTCACAGGTTCGCTAGGTTAAGCTACACTTCTCAAGGTCAGCCTTTGGATGGGTGACCATTTAGTTCATGTGTGGCGTCTTGTTGCAGGTTCGCTAGGTTAAGATGCACTTCGCAAGGTCAGCCTTTGAATGCGTGACCATTTAGTTTTTGTTTTGCCTTGTGTCGCAGGTTCTTCAGGTTAAGCTACACTTCTCAAGGTCAGCTTTTAGATGGGTGATTTTTTTTTGATGTGTGGGCGCAGAGACTGCTCCCTCACGCGCCTCAAGGAGGTGACGGCTTCCCATGCCCTCTCGTTCCGTACCATGGCTCGCACCAGGACCGGACGCGAGAGGTCGCCGGCGCCGATCGCCTCCATGAGGACACGGCGGTGCTCCGCCCAGGCAGGGCACACCTGCACCGTATGCTCCACCATGTCCTCCAGATGATCCTCGCAATGGAAACACCTGGACGTTTCCTCTCGCTTTATCCTGAACAGGAACCCCCCGAAGCACCCATAGCCGGTGAGAACCTGCGTCAGGCGGGAGGTGAGGATGCCGAGGCACCTCTCTATTTACTCCTCAAAGAGAGGACTTACCGCCACAATGGTGGCGTGCCCAAACATAGTATAGTCAGCGTCAAATAGTTAGTGCCATTCAGTGTATTCATATAAATAGACGCAACCAAAAAATCAATAATATCGGTACAAACCAAGTTTCCTTATTGTTGTCGATAATATAATCGCTCAAAAGGTCGAAACATTTAAAATGTCATATAGACAGGTTCAGTCAAACCGTCATGAATATGGTTATAGTCATCCCGCCAATGGTTTCCAAGCATTCAAGTGTTCAAATATGGAACACATATAACGGTTAGAAATAAACGATTTCCCAAAGATGACCTCTTGTTCGTTCTTTGCATGGTATTCTATTATCTATCAGTCATATAAATGTCAAAGTGACAGTAATAATAGTGTTTCATGCTTTTAATAGGTAGTGCTACATTTCGCATAAGTGACACCACAAAACTTCGAATTAAATATTTGAAGGAGGAAGGTGTCTACGTAATAGATATTTCAAATGAACTTGGAGTCATCATAAATATTTATTGGGAATATACACTTTGACATTGACTATAATATCTTACAATATATACATAATTTAAAATCTAAGTAAAAAATATGTATGCTTAGATGGTTTGGTCATGTTGAGAGGATGAATGAAGGTCAGCTCACAAAAGGTATTTACAAGGCAGGTGTGAGTAGAAACACCGGGAGGGGACGCCCTAGGAGGACATATAGGGACCTTATTGGTGATGTTCTTCAGAAAAGTCAGGTGCGTAGGTAGTACTCGCAACCGGCATGTGTGTAAGACCAATTGTATGAACCTAAACGAGGCAAAAGAAGTGTGTAGAGATCGTAGCAAGTGGCGTTCTGTGGTTTCTGCCTACCCTCATGGGAAAAAGGCGTGATTGTATGTATGTATGTGTGGCAAGTTCATTTTCGTTATATGGATGTATGTATGTATCTATATATGTATTTAATATTCATTGTTTTTCGAGTTATCTATCCCTTATGTTGCACCTGCCATGTTTTTCTCTGCATCACCCTAAGGTTGACTGGTAGAAAATGCCTCAGGCATTAAGTCCGCCTTTGTACAGTATTTTTACTTGTGCATAAAGTTTTAATAAATAAATAAATATGTACATGTATATATAATATAAAAATAAATAATCATAAAGCATCAAAATATTCGTCTGCATCGTTGTCAACAGGAAACGTGCCCAAAAGGCTGGCAGCATTGCAACGTTGTATGGCAATGCTGAATCTTTGACCAAATAATAGGCCAGCCCTCTGGTCACGTGAAGAGTCGACTAGCCGCTTGGCAATGTCTCTGAATACTATGTGAGCACTCAGACCCCATGGCCCTAGAGTTTTAACCCCAAACGGCTCGAATATATAATTTCCAATTAGGTTAGAATATTTGCGCCGTTTGAGGTTTTCAGCACCTGCAACAGCCGCTCCAGCACAGCCCGCCGTGCTGAGAAGATGGGATGGCGCAAGGGTGTCGACACATGTTGCGTCCCACACCAAAGGCCGACCTAGCTTCCAAGGCATTATGGTCATTTCGTCAGGTCTCTTCCCAGAGTCGCGTGCCAAGCCATTGGGTTCTAGAACAGCTGGCACCCCGGCGGTGACAAGAGCACGACGGATGATGTCATTGATGCTAGCGTGCCGTGCTATCCAGCCTGCGCTCCTACTGCAGGGTAGGCCATGGTGTCCGAGGCAGTCGACACCTTCACCGCATTGGCAGCGATGCAAAGCCACGCAAGGAGCGCCCAGACGCAGGCATGTAGCAATCCGGAAGGTGGTGTCACTCAGCATAATACCTATGTTGGGTGACGGTAATGCTTGAAGCAAGAGGCCCGACTCCCACTCGCCCACAGCCAGAAGGCGGGCACGCTCACCAGTATTGGTGGACGTATTTATAAGATTATTCCGTACCAACCTGCAGAGCGGCTCATCCCACTGTCTCTGGGAAGATGGGTTCACGGGCCGATTTGTATCCGGGCAAGTCATTTTCCGGGAATTCACTGCATCTGTGAAGGACGGCACTTCAGAGTCAACCAGGGACGGAGCTAAAATTTTCCCGGTCAACTTTTCAGTGCTATGGACACAGGATAGGAATGCCGGTAAGCTAATACTAGTAATTTTACGGACGCCGAGACCACCAAAGCGGATGGGTAGAGTGGTTTGAAGCCACGCTCGGTCATCCAAGGCCACATTTAAAATGAATGTTAGTGTACTGCGAATAATTTGGTCAATTTTGTCCAGGAGCTGTGGCTGCTTCCATAAGGGGGAAGAATAGTAATAAAACAATAGTATTTTATTAGGGTGAATGCCGAATGTATATTTATTTTGGAAAGCCTGTCCGAAATATCGTTGAAATTTTTAATTTT
The DNA here is from genome assembly GCA_947507805.1 of Aporophyla nigra. NCBI lineage: Eukaryota > Metazoa > Arthropoda > Insecta > Lepidoptera > Noctuidae > Aporophyla > Aporophyla nigra. Next base: position 9,420,441 of record OX382313.1, on the reverse strand, counting down.
ATCGTCGGTAAATTGAGAAAAGCTGTCTTTTAAAATTGGGGAACCTAGGAGGTGCAGCAGTGGCGTGCAGTCCATATAGGCAAAAAGACACTGCAGACCCTAGGGTCTAGACCCTAGATAAGGACTAGTTACTAATATTTCAAAAATAAAAGAATTATACTAACAGTAAGTAATAAAACCATTCAAAAAGTTTAAACGCCTAATGTAAATATAATAGCAACGTTCATACCGTTCTTTTTACTACGGCAACGCATTCATAACAGATCGAAACGTAAGTAGGCAGCGAACGATCGTGTCTTTATTTCATTCATAAATGTACGCATGTAGTGGTAATTTCTTCTACATTTTCGTGTCTATACATTGCACACATAAAGCGAAGTCCTGCCGCAGGATAACCAATCACAGACGTCTCTGCGCCATTCAATATTGGCGCATGGACGCCTGTGATTGGTGAGTATTATCACAGCGCGCTGTGAGTATTATGCGATCAAGTTGAATATGTACGTAGCCTCAGCAACATTACGATTCGCAATGATGCAATTTTATTTGTCAACGTTTTAGTTATCAAAATTTAGAAATTGTTTGTTTACGAAAGGATCCATATTGATTTCGTACATGTGAAGCGCGCTGTTTTATGTTTTTATTTTGATTGAGTTTTCTTGTGATTAATTCATTTACAAACGTTAATATTAGGTAGATTTGTTGCTTATTTCAATTAGTTTTTTGAATTGTTTTAATTTTTACTTACTACGCTGTTTGTTTGTTTTTTCAAAATGTTGTTCGATTGTGAGGTTTGTGTTGAAAATGTGTGTTTGTTAAAAAGTGTATCTAAATGGAAATGTGTACCTGAGTAACGAGAATTATAACCCAGCAAAGAGGTAATGCAACTCGTAAGTTTCATAGTAATAATTAAGCAACTAAAACCGGCTATGTTGTTGTTTACACACATTAAAATATTTTTTTTCCTTGCTAGTTTAGTAGTTCGAGTACAGTGTGGAATTGTTCGGGATTTGCAGATTTACATGATTACTATCCCACGGCTTGCTCAAAGATTTTGGTAATTATCGTATTGAGAGAAGTATTACGAAGAAGTTTTTCATTAAAACGGATTCTTACGTACCTATTTAACAAACACACAAAGTCAACAACAAGTACCTACACATCTTTCTGTGCTTTCGACGGAAAAAGAATTATTGGTCGAATGAAGACGCATACCAACTTTTTATGACGATGGTTCAAAATCATATTTAAAAAAAGGTAGGCGCGTTTATGTCATTTATAAATGAGTTTGTTTACTTTATTATTTTTGCTGTTACCCGTACTAAATTTACCTATTAAATATATTTACATATACGAATCACATGAAGGGCCTTTTTCAACTATCACTCACCTGGATCAGATATTTGAGGTGGCCGAAATCATTTATTAGCATTATCAGGAAATCGCCATTTCAAACTTTTAAACCACCTAGTGAGTTTTTCTTCACTAACTTGAGCAATTACGAAAGACGTTTTTTTTTTTGAACTGCCTACCCGATCATAAAACCCTGTGCACGCCACTGAGGTGCAGTGAACTTTTTTCTATAATTTTGATTTGTGCGGCTATTGCGTTAAATTTATCTAGTGTCAGTTGTCTGTCAGTAATGTCAGAAAGGAAAATTTCACATTTTGATGAGTTAAGGTCCAGGCCAATAGATTTAAATTGCTGTTTGAGCAGTTGTAGATCTTTCAAACATTTCAACAGTGTCTGCGTCACCTCCTAGCGTTCCATCATCTAAATACCACATGTTAAATTTTGAATTTAGTTTCTGGATGATTGGATGAATAGCTAAACTGAAAATGACTGGCCCAAGAGGGTCACCCTGTTGGCATCCTACTGCTGATTCCAAAACATTGTCCTTGTATAGTAATTTAGATTTATGGTTTTATGTAGCAATGTTACAGGTACCCCACCTGTAACATTGCTACATAAAACCATAAATTTCGGGTAGTTTCTTTTTGACTTCAGCCAACAAAGTGTCCCTGTTTACGGAATTAAAGGCTTTTTTAACGTCAAGCTTGAAGATGACCTCGCCTTTGTTGGAGTTTACAAATGTGAAAAGGGCGTGCACGGCAGCTTCACAGCCCCCTTTCGAGCCAAAACCTAGCTGCAGGGGTTGAAACTTTGCTGTCAGTTTTTGGCTGTATATCTGACAGCGTGCTTGGCTGCCGTACGCCTATATGTGCAACAAACGGCGATGGGACGTATGCCGCCATCCCTCTTGCGAAGGGCACATAAGTTGGCCCCATACAAGACGTCGACGACGGCCGCGTTCACATCGCCGCCGCCGGTGAGCATGAGTTTGATCAGGGCCGCAAGCTCCTTTAAAAGCGACTCACCAGCTTCTCCGGCGCCTGAACTCAAAAGATCCTTTAAATGTTGAGGAGTTAGGTCGTCGAGGCCGCCGGCGGAACCACTTCGGAAGGAGCTCATGGCTGCAATCAACTGGGTGGCCGAAATGTTAAAGAAAGTTGAATTTAGATCAGGAGGGTCGGGAGGATCGGGGAAGGCGAGACCATCCGCAGGCGCTGGATGTTTACTCTCGAGAGCTGTCTGGAGAGTAAGGCGCCACCACATCGCTGCTAAATAGTATCCTGGCCGCTCCTCTGATGTCACCTCCACTTAATTTGGAATCCACATGTGAAAATAAGCCTTTTTGAAAAGTTGTACTGAATGGAGGTAATTTTGAATCTAAAATTGGGGTCGTAATGTAACAATTTTGATTAATTTGGAATGTTAAAGATTTTTTGGTCGTCGAATTTTTTTCCACATGCAAAATCCTATACGGGAAGGTGAGTAGTTGCTCCCAGGCAATTTCTGAGTTCTCCTGAGTTGCAAGACGGAGACATCGTGCCAAACTCAGTGCAACAGATCGTCTTGCGCCTCTGGGAACTCTCTTTATTACCGGGATAGAATTTTTGAATTTTGCCAGCGTTTTCCATAAACTTTGATCTGAAGTTGTGGTTGTTGTGTATGTGGCTGGGGGGCACGGAGGTACACTATGAGGTTTGTGAACCTTGCCAAAGTGTGTCCGTAGCCCCCGTTCGCCTTTAAAGAAGCGTGGCTGGGAGCAATGGGGACATCTCACCTGGACATCAAGCGATGTGGCAGGTTGACTGGCACTACCGGGGTTGCTACAGCCGGCATTTACATAAGTTTATTTACACAGACTTACCTAAAATAAAGATGATAATCACTGAACACTATACACTATACATATACTTAAATAACTATTTACACTAATTAAAATATTTCCAAAAAAAAAACATTGTATAAGATTGTCTGTCACTTTGTGACGTAACTTGACGGCTGCGGCGCACTGGCGCAGACGCCTGGCCTAGGGAGCTGCGATGCCACGGTGGCGCCGCGCGTGCAGGTCGTAGCCCTTTTTCGGGGTTCTGATAAAGATAAAGATATATTTATTGCGTAACTGTGTACATTAAGGTCTTATTAATAAACATTACATTTTTGGTTTCAACAGTCTACCCAAGTCGGATATGCAATAGTATGTTAAGAATTTGAATTTGCCGTTGCCAAATGGCAAAAAACGGAACCCTTATAGATTCGTCATGTCTGTCTGTCTGTCGGTCTGTCCGAGTATGTCACAGCCACTTTTTTTCCGAAACTATAAGAGCTATGCTGTTGAAACTTGGTGAGTAGATGTATTCTGTAAACCGCATTCAGATTTTGACACAAAAATAGAAAAAAACCAATAATATTTGGGGTTCCCCATACATAGAACTGAAATTAAAAAATAAATTTTTCATCAAACCTATACGTGTGGGGTATCTATGGATAGGTCTTCAAAAATGATATTGAGGTTTCCAATATCATTTTTTTCTAAACTGAATGGATTGCGCGAAAGATACTTCCAAAGTGGTAAAATGTGTGTCCCCCCCCCCGTAACTTCTAAAATAAGGGAATGATAAAACTAAAAAAAATATATGATGTACATTACCAAGTAAATTTCCACCGAAAATTGGTTTGAACGAGATCTAGATAGTAGTTTTTTTTTAACCCTTATGTGAGTGACGAGGTACCCGGGTACCTTTGGCGTTTTCAAATTCTAAAAAAAATGTGTTTTACGCCCCGTAGGTAGCTGTGACTTCCTGAGAGCTCTTAACTATTTATGAATTACATATTTTTTAATGTATTGACTAAGTCTACTATTTACAATGTTTTGTGGAAACCAAAACATATTATAAACTCATAATTGAGTGACGAGGTACCCGGGTACCTCTTTGTGAAAAAACAACACTAAAAACAAAAATTTAATTAAAAGCATTTGTTAAAGTGTTTTATTTCTATAAAAAATACAAATCTTTGTTCATACAGAATTAGTACAGCTTTCGAAGCAGGTGTTACATGTTGGACGAGTTACTGCATGTTCATCACAAACTGGTTTTCTGCAGTTAGTGCAAGCTTTTCGAGTTTTTCGTTGCTTGCGTTTGAGTTCTCTGCATAGGTAACAACTTGCGACGACTGCAACACGCCCTGTAGAACCTCGTCTAGTCTGACTTATAGAAGTTGTAGATCCAGAAGAAATTGACGGCCCAAGTTCTCGGCCAAGCACGTCCTCACATGTAATTTTGAAGTCACAATGTAATTTTTTGATCTCTCTTCTATATTTTTACAACACAGTTGCAGACTCAATGATTTCAAAAACTTTCTACATCTGTCACTCGAGACCAATTGTGGGTTATGTTCCATGTAAATGATATATGTTGCCAAAGCTGCAATGTCAATGATATTGTAAAAAAGTGCTAAAGGTCACCGATTTGTTCTGCGTTTTACGGTATATTCTGCTAACAGCTTATCCATGTTATCCACTCCACTTTTGGTTTTATTATAATATAAAATTATTTCTGGCTTAGCAGTTTTCTTATTACTTTCAATAACTGGTGACATGTGCATTGATGACAACATTATTACTGCTTTATTCTTTTTAGGTACGTAAGAGCACACAGTTGCTTCTTTGCTAAATGCGAAGTTAGAAGAATAAATCGCCCTCTCCTTGTGTGCTTGCATATTAGCAGGAAGAAAACGTTTATTTTTTCTTACCATTCCAACTAGTGTCATATTCCACGAATTCAAGGAATGGGCTAATTGAAGCGACGCGACGTAAAAAAATTATTCGTAGTTACATTCAGCCCTGAATTTTATATTTAGCCACGAGATCTAATACAGTGCATTCTCCTACATTTGTTTGACGTATGCCATCACCTGATTTTCCTGTATATATTTGTCCATTTAGGGGGTAGGAGTTATTTGCATCACAAGCCCAGAGTATGTGTAACACTAAAGCCGATCTTGATTATTTACATTACGTGTAAACTGTATGAAGGTACCCGGGTACCTCGTCACTCTGTTAAAGGTGTTTTATTTGTCACTCACATAAGGGTTAATACGTCATAAATCGTAAACCACAATTTACCTTTCATTCAGTCAACTCAAATATAAAAAAAAAAAAAAAAAATAATTTCATAAACATAAACCTTATACATAAACCGTGAATACCTGCAGGTTTGTACGGAACCCTCGGTGCGCGAGTCCGACTCGCACTTGGCCGGTTTTTTTTTTCTTGTCAACTTCTCCTTTGGTTTGACCAGAAAATATCAACCTCTTTTGGTGTTATAAAAGGTCCAGCCTTTCTCTGTCTATCTATTATGTGATTTTTCCACCGTTCACAGACATTTTTTTCCGTCTTGTGCAATACTGACAGTTATCGGTTTTTGATAAGTCTTGGAAATTGGGCTTATTTAAATTCTTAGCAATATATTATGTTCGTCTGGATGAACCTATCAATCTCTATCAATATTTATAAGTCATAAGTCATTTAATCATTTGTTTAACATAGGTACAATAATGAAGATATTTAAAGAAAATAAAAAGTGCGCTATGCCATGCCATTGGGCGTACAAATGTTTGTGATGAAGTATAAAGCCAGCCAATTCTCGATGATAAAATAAATACGATAAGCCTGAACAATAAAACAATTATCTGATGATGTACTCTTTTGGCGTACTCAAATTGACTCAAACCGAACTCGACGCCATGGACAGGAGGGTCCATACGCTGCTGACTGCATATCGAATGCATCACCCACGGTCATCGGTAATGAGATTGTATACCTCGCGAAAGTGTGGAGGTCGAGGCTTTTTAAACGCTAAGACTTTACACATTCGCGAGATATGCAGCCTCAGGGAATATTTCCTAGAAACCGACGTGGGGATGCATCGCGATGTGGTCGCGGTTGACAAGGGCGTTACCCCGCTCTCCTTGGCTGACGAAAACTGGCGCAAACCTGTAATACTTGACACTAATGACCGCATGGAGGTATGGCAGAGTAAGGAGCATCATGGACGCTATTTCCGGGCCCTACATGGACCCGATGTAGATCTACTAGCGTCCGTAGCCTGATTGCGTTTCGGTGACCTCTTTGGGGAAACCGCATTTTTTGTCTGTGCAATTATGGACAAAGTTATGATGACGAACAACTACCGGACATTTATTGTGAAAGACAGCACAGTTGACATCTGTCGGGCATGCCACCGTCCAGGAGAATCAATTAGGCACATAATTTCCGGGTGTTCTCGTCTAGCTAACGAAGAATACTTGCATAGGCACAACCTGGTAGCCAGGATTATCCACCAGAAACTTGCTCTGAAATACAGTCTTGTGGAATCAGAGGTGCCGTACTACAGGTATGTGCCCGACCCAGTTCTCGAAAATGGAAATATCACATTGTACTGGGATCGATCCATCATCACTGACAGGACTATTTTTGCAAATAAGCCTGATATAGTGGTGATGGATAGAGTAGAGCGGCGCACAATGATTGTTGACATATCGGTCCTACATGACGAGAACCTCGTGAAAGCTGAGAAAGATAAACAGATCAAGTATCTTGATTTGGCTCGCGTGGTTGTCGACATGTGGGATGTGGATTCAGCGATCATTATGCCGATAGTCGTCACTGCCAATGGCTTGATAGCCAAGAGCCTCGACCTAAGGAGAGGTTAGGCAGCTGGATCAAGGGCTTGATTCAAAAGCGGTACTTCTGGACACGGCTTGCATTGTCAGGAGGTTCCTCTCTCTGGAGCCCTGACCACCGGTAGCTTGGACCCTGTTCCCGATATCGGTAGGCTACTATTTTTTATATTTTTAAATATTTTTATAATTTTTGATATTTTAATATTTAAAAATATAATTTATATGTTTGTTTAGTGAAATAAAGTAATAATAATAAAGTTCAGGTTGGTGTAGGTGATCAAGTTGAGGTAGAAACTTTCCATGATGTCCTTAAAAAGATACATAATTGGAAAGCACCAGGCTCTGATCACATACACAACTATTGGTATAAAAAATTTACGCACATACACCCACACCTTTATAATTATATCAACGATTTCATTAAAACCCCAACAATTATTCCGTCATACGTTACAGAAAGCAAGACTTACATGCTACCGAAAGACCCTAATGACACGTCTAACCCAGCAAAATATAAGCCGATTGCCTGTCTACAAACCATCTATAAGATTTTGACATCGTGCGTTCCTCACATCATATACAAAAACCTTGAAACACAACAGATTTTAACAGAAGAACAGAAAGGGTGCAGGAAGTTTTAGTCAAGGGTGTAAAGAACAGTTATCAATAGATGCGATAATACTTAAACATGTTCAACGTACTAAAAAAGATTTATGCTCTATGTATATTGATTATAGGAAAGCATACGATTCAGTGCCACACTCGTGGTTACTTAAAGTTTTAAATGTATATAAATTACATCCAGCACTTATCAACTTTTTAGGGAATATTATAGACAAATGGCAGACACGATTACACCTGAATAGTTGAGACAGAACAAATTAAGATCCAGCGAGGGATATTCCAAGGAGACTCACTTAGCCCACTGTGCCCAAGTAACACAGGCATGCTGAATAAAATTTTAGTAATAGCGATCAGCGAAACTATAAGCTGAAACTATTGTCGGGATAATGTCTGAGTAAACGTCTATTCAGCTATTATTCAAGCAATTTGGGCACATTTTTAAATGCTTGATCTCTGTATAACAGCGATGTAATGTCTGGGTAATAGATTAGTAACATCTGAAAAAAAGCTGACATCTCTTTTATACAGCTGTTAATTCATCAGCATTTATTCAGACAAATGCTTGTAGAAATGCATGCATGTTGTATATTCAGAAATTATTAAGAATTAAGTTCATTTGTGTAATACATTTCAAACGGAATTAAGAGTTAAGTTGTAAAGTAGAAAAAAAGTGGTGTTTAATCTTGCAGTGCGTCTTTTTTCTTACACTTCATAGTTTAGTTGCATTAAATAAAATCAAGCACGGTTAAACTGAGAAAATGTTATTACCTATGTATTATAACCATGATATACGTTAAATATTACTGCGCAAGTAGTTTTATCATAAACTAGCTTCCGCCAGCGGCTTCGCCCGCGTGAAATTTCAACCCCCCAGTTCACCCTCTTTTTTTTTTTTTTTTTTGGATGGGAAATCATCAAATGACTTCTCCCGCTCTGGGCGGAGTGGGAGGGCGTGTCAGACTTTTACTGACTAAAACCCACCCGTGTTCCTTCAGTTGCCCATGTGCCAGAGTCACGGTATCTCTTTCGAACAATCTCGTGACCCTGGCAGGCATCGGTCCTAGCAGACCCCTACATTGCTGCTGACATCTCTTTGAGGCGCGCGTGGAACACTACGCGCCGTCGACCCGAGCCTGATCCTTACCGGGCGGCGAGCTACCCATTGCTCGCCACCCGCAAGCTCGCGCCTACGGTGGCCGGGAGTCCGCTATCGACTCCCGACGCCCGGGGCGTCTCCTCCTGCGGCGGCTAGGGACGTGAGGGTGCAGAGACTGCCACTCCCTCACGCGCCCCGCCTCCTCCTTCGCGAGCATTACTGCTTCGCAGAAGGAGGTGACGGCTTCCCATGCCCTCTCGCTCCGTACCATGGCTCGCACCAGGGCCGGACGCGAGAGGTCGCCGCCGCCGATCGCCTCCACGAGGACACGGCGGTGCTCCGCCCATGCAGGGCACACCTCCACTGTATGCTCCACCGTGTCCTCCAGACGATCCTCACAATGGAAACACCCGGACGTTTCCTCCCGCTTTATCCTGAACAGGAACCCACCGAAGCACCCATGCCCGGTGAGAACCTGCGTCAGGCGGAAGGTGAGGACGCCGTGGCGCCTCTCAATCCACTCCTCAAAGAGGGGACTTACCGCCGCAATTGTGGCGTGCCCAGCGCTGGGTTGCGACAATCGTACCCGCCATGTCGCCATGAGATCCTGCCGGAGCTCCGCCCGCCGTGCCGCGATTTGTCGCGGCAGTTCACCCTCTTAGGGATGGAATTTCAAAAAAACCCTTTCTTAGTGGATACCTACTCTTCACAAAGAATACACCCTTCAAATTTCATGTCTCTAGGACCAGCGGTTTAGGCTGTGCGTTGAAATATCAGTCAGTCAGTCAGTCAGTCACTCAGGACTTTGAATTTTATATATATAGATAGCATATGAATTATCGCAATATTTTTCACGCGCCGCTTAGGTAATCAAGTTTAGTGATGGTAAATAAGATATAAATCTCTCTCTCTCGACTCTTAGAAGTGACAAAAATAGTTAGGATAAAGCAGCTAATGCATATCTTTCAAAAATAAATTATAAATAGTATTTTTAACTGTAATGAAATACTAAAATTAGGCATTTGATATATATAATGATTCAATAGTTTACTTAAAAATAAGTTTTAATAGCGATTCATTATAAACCGGATAAAAACTCTCCACGCAGCTATTTTGCAGCACAACTCTGAAGAAAAAGTTACGCTTTTCTGTTTATTAAGCTTTTATTTGAGAAATTGTGATCTGGTAGTACCAATATCTGAATAACACTCGAATAAGTTACTAAATATGATTGATAATGGTTTATCTGGTAATGGTTTAATGGTTTAACGACCCTTATTCTATTACTAACCAGAAAAACTTTATATAACTTGTTTAAAAATGATACTTTTACAAGTAGTTGCGGAATAAGAATACATAATTCAGTTTCCATCTGTGTTAGTTGGCTTTATTTCCATTATACCGAAATAAGCTGTATAAAAATACTTTTATACAGTAGCTGAATAATTAATAAAATGCGGAACCTTATGTGACTGACAAAATAAAAGCGGTTATTCAAATTCAAGCTTTTTAATAGTAATCAACTACACCAATATTCAGAAGACAGGTGGTTAGGACACTATTTTATAGTATTTAGTGGTTTCATAAGCAATAAGCTGAGTAAAGTTTGTATAATGGTATTAGTTAACTACGTTTATTCAGCTACTTGTACTATTTATACAGATAAATGCTGTCCCAAGCACTCTTTTTCAAATAAAAATCATCTGTAATGCTTTAGGCTTAATAACATCTGGGTCCAACACAATTTTTACTAAGCTTAAAGAATTATAAAGGCCGAAAGAGAATATTATTCAGAATTTGGCTGTTTCAATAGCAATTTACTCACACATTATGTCGGTTATAGCTGTAAACTTTTGCGAATTGCTATTACTCAAACTTTATTCATCATGTCTGTGTTACTTGGGTAGTTCTATCTCGCATTAAATCCTCTTTCAAATAAACTTAATGCTAAGGCATTAAGTTTATTTGAAAGAAGATTTAAAGCCCGGATATCAACTTCAATATATTAATGCAACGACTGACATACTGACTGACTAGCAAAGTTGTAAAATAAACCACTTACTCTATATGGACGTTATCAAATTATACGCATCATCACCAGACAATTTATACAAACTAGCCAATGCTTCTGAACAATTTTCAAATGATATCGCTATGGAGTTTGGGATTGACAAATGTAAAAATAATTAAATCAAAGCGGGAAAAACTTATTCCCAGTCATACAATATGCAGTACGGGTGACACCATAGAATCATTAGACGAAAACGGGACTTACAAAAATTTAGGATACATACAGGCTACACAGTTGCTTCATAAAGAAATTAAAGCTACACTCACTAAACAATTTAAATACAGGTTAAAAACTATATGTCATACACAAATAAACGCTCGAAACACCATTAAAGCTATACACACTTTGCCATCCCCGTTCTTACCTATTCGTTTGGCATCATAAATTGGAATAAGATCGAACTCAAACAATTGCAAAGGATAATAAATACAACTCTGACTAAACACAGAAGATACCACCCTAGATCGTGTGTTCAGAGGCTCACACTGCCAAGGAACGAAGGTGGCAGGGGAATAATAGATATCACAAACCTACATAACAAGCAAATAACTGTTTTAAGAACATATTTTAATGCTAAAAGTACTACTTCAATCCTACATAAAGCCATAGTATTTAACGATAAAAAACTTACACTTTTAAACATATCCGAGAAGATGCCCCAGAGTAATGAACAACAGATTGACCGACAGACTAAAATAGCAGAATGGACCCAAAAGTCATTACATGGAAGACATCGACACGACCTTAATCAACCTAACATCGACAAGTTAGCGTTGAACAAATGGTTAAGACGTGGAGAACTGTTCCCTGAGACAGAAGGGTTTATGATAGCTATTCAGGATCAAGTAGAAGAAACTCGTAATTACCAGAAACACATAATGCGGGTTCCTCAAACCATAGACAGATGTAGGCGATGCAATAGTTCCTCTGAAACCATTCAACACATCACAGGTGCGTGCAAAGCAAGTACAGACTGATTACAAACACCGACATGACCAAGTAGCGAATATAATCCACCAAAAATTAGTAATAAAATATAAATTAATTTCTAAACCACCAGTTGCTTATTTTAAATATCAGCCTGAAACTGTTCTCGAAAACACCACTCACAAGTTATACTTTGATCGAGCTATACTCACTGACAAAACCACACACTATAATAGACCAAACATCACGCTGTTAGATAAAATGAACAAAACTGCACAAATCATAGACATAGCTGTTCCTAATACACACAATCTACAGAATACTATATCTGAAAAACTCTCAAAATATACAGACTTGAAAATAGAAATCAGCCGGATGTGGCGGCTTAGCAATGTCACAATAGTTCCTATAGTATTATCAACAACAGGTGTAATACCTAAACAGCTTAACCAGTCTTTAAAAACACTCAATTTACTACCCTATACATATAAAACTCTTCAGAAAGCTGCAATCTTAAACACCTGCAGGATTGTCAGAAAATTTCTGCGAAATGACAACGAGTCATTAACTGTCATCTCGCACACGAGTGCAGCAACCACCGCACGAGTCCAGTCTCCTGGACATACACTCTCACCATCGCAACATCCAAACACACCATCATCTCATCATTATCTAACCAATTCCCAGGGGTAGCACTTGGCTTCGGCCCGATCTACCCCATAAATCCGGCGCAACGCCGAGATACGTAAAAGTATAAAACTGAATAATAATAATAAAACATTTATTTTCAGGTGACAATGAATAGACATATAGCTTACAAACTAACATACATAGTATTATACAAAACTTGTGTTAATAAAATGCACGCGTGCATTGCCACGTTGTGTGGCATTGCTGACTCTTTGGCTAAAAAATAGACCAGCTCTCTGCTCACGTGAAGAGTCGACCAACCGCTTGGCTATGTCTCGAAAAACCAAGTGGGCACTCGGACCCCCTAATGTTTTAACCCCAAATGGCTCAAATATGTAACTTCCAATGAGATTGGAATATTTTCGCCGTTTGAGGTTTTCTGCACCTGCAGCAGCCGCCCCAGGGCATCCCATACAGGGAAGGTGGGATGTCGCAAGGATGTCATTAAATTGTTTATTTTTAAAGATAGCTGTGTTTATATTAAAGTCAATAAGGTTGAAAATCGCTTGCACCTATTTTTTTCAAACCGTATCGAAGTCTTTTCTATGCTACTTTTCGGTAGACTTTAGTTTTGTTCATTTGTTAAAATAAAATTTATTTTTTTCGAATTCGAAAAAGTGCGAATATGAGATATATTCTCATTGTCAATGAGGTTTACATCTATTTTCTATGCCTAGTAGATGTCATGCTTAAAATGAAAAGGACAGCAGTAGTTCCTATCCCTTTCATTTTGTGTATAAATGTTTTAATATTAATTGATGTGAGAAATAATCTATACAAATAAATAAAATTGGAGTGTCTGTTTTTAATATTAAGATAACCACTTTTTACTAAGTGTATATGGATGTATACACGGTACATATACCAAAACAACATTTTTTACAATTTTTGTCTGTCTGTCTGTTTGTTCCGGCTAATCTCTGAAATGACTGGTACGATTTTGACGGGACTTTCACTGGCGGATAGCTGATGTAACAAGGAGTAACTACTTTTATTTTAGAAAGATTCTTTTATTTTAGAAAAAAAATAACTGTCTTCGAAAACTACGCTGACATACGTCTCAAAATTTGAAAAACCCTGGCTGAATAATGTACTACAGTATTGTACACCTTAAAAAGGCCTACAAAAATGTCCGCAATGGTATATGTCTATCTCTTAGCGATAACCCACAATAACCATTTTTTATCTTTTACTTTTTAATGAGAAATAAGGGCTTATTTACGAAGCGATTTTAAGCAATACAGCATTAATCCTTATCAAATTAAATATATTGTGCATTTAATATAGATCAATATGGCCCTTTACCAGCATGTAATTTAAATGAATATCTTAGAAGATATTAGAGATTTAAAAAAAGCGGGCGCAGAGCAGCTGCTGGCGGTTCGTACGTCCGTCCCGTCCATCCGTTGACAGCGGCCGGGTAATATGAATTACAATCCAAGTAGGATCTTGTACTAATACAGGATCCTACTTAGATTGTAATTTATATTACTTTGGCTTCATAGTAATTGCGAATATCATGTGTGTTCATTATACTCAAAATAAACCTAATAGTATTATTCCAAGACCGCGAAATGGCTTAGATGTTTAGATTTTTGGATGTTTGTTTCTCAATGATGCAAAGACTGCCAAACGGATTTAGATCGAATTTGGCACAAAGATATATTATATCATGGATACGTAACAGATAGGATACCTACTTTATCCCGGTAGTAGGTGCCCGGTTGATATTTTCCGACAGCTATACGGGCCAAGCCACTGGCAAAAGTACTATTCATATAATTATGTTCGGTGTCTGGTAAATGATTGAGTGTCTGTATTGGTAAAATAGGAGCGTTAAGAAAAACCAGGAAGACTTATATTCAACTAAACCAAGCCTATGTCGTAGTCTTCTTACTCTGAATACTTTTACTCTTATTTTTAAAACACCAACACACATGATGTTCTCATAAACTGAATCCTAAGTAATATGAATTATAATCCTACTACTACTAATATTATAAAATGTGAAAATATGTATGATTGGGTGTTTGTTTCTCAATCACGCAAAAATGACTGAATGGATCTGGATCGAAAATAGCACACAGAGTCTATATTACCTATATAACTTGGATTAACACATTCTTATCGCGGTAGTACGTCCTCTTGCATTAATTTCCGACATCCACGCGGGCGAAACCGCGGGCTAAAGCTAGTATTTAATATATAAAGCAGCTAAGTTTATTTGTCTAATGTGTTCCATATTTTTGAACACTTAGAAAACCATTGGCTGGATGACTGTAACCATATTAATGGCTATTTGACTGAACTTATCTACTATATGACATTTTAAACTAGTATTGTTGACAACATGGAAACTTGGTTGGTAACGTTATTATTGACTTTTTGGTTGCGTCTAATTTATTTGAATACCCTGAGTGTCACTAACTATTTGATGCTGACTGTACTATCGACCAAAGTTCCGCATGCTCACCTTTAAGGCGATAATCGCATAGCACGGCTCTCGACTCGATCACCGTATGAATGCGTTTTGACCAATAGGAAACAAATTTTAGTTGTGTTCGTCGTAATACAATGATGTGTAGAAGTGGACACTCACACTAGTGTGCAGGGGCGCACATTAGTAAGCTGTTTCCCTCGTTTTGTTAAATGTTTTTTCAATGGTCACAAATTCTAATTGTCGTTTCGGTTTCAAACTATGGCCCGCGTGAGGTCTTTTATAAATCATTGTTGACAAGAAGTTATTTCGTACTCATTACAATATATTATGTTTGATTTAGAAAATGTGTTATTGGTATTATTTAATTAGTATCAACCTTCCACAAACATTTATATTTCGTACTAAGATAATATGTAAACAACTACTAGTGACTCGCCCCAGATTTGCACGGGTGTTACAAATCACTGAAACGTTCGGTTTTTCTCTTATATAATATAAATACCTTTACACCTAAATCTTTATGAACTCTGCGTATTGGTAAAATCCCACGAAAATCAGTACAGCAATTTTTGAGACGCGGCCCGGCGGGCCGCGGGCGACTGTTTTATTATATGTAAGGATAAGAATTTTATCCGCTTGAAAATTCTATTCTTATAGAGCATTTAATACTGGAGAATAGGTATTGGCTAATAAAAGCCACATTTTTAGTTTATATTAACTCAATAAAAAACTGTTTTGAATTATTTTATTAGCTCGCTTTCATTAGTTTTATCTGTAACTAACTCTATTATAAAATATTGGAAATCCTACTTCTATGGGTAGTAAAGCTTTTAGTTTTTTTTAAATTATTATTTATTTTAGGTGGTTATTAAATATTTTTATCTAGGTATAAGTATAGTAAGAGATTTTGGTTTTAAAGTTACTCTTAGTGTGATATATGCACTAGTTGCTTGTAAATTTTTTAAATTCACTTAGGATTTGCCTTTTTTCGGAAAAAAAAAAAACTACAATTTAAATTATAATTTATTTTATTTTTATGCATCTTTCCAAGATTGGCCAAGAAAACATTACAGATATATATTGAAAAATTTACATAGAAAGAAAGAAATAAAAACTGTTTATTTACACGAAAATGACGCACATTACATTAGAAAACTTGGAAACAAAAGCAAAATAAAAACAAATTGGTATTAAGTCTAAAAATTAAAAACAAACAAAAAAATACAACTAAGAAATATGCACCACTACCGCGTGAAATAGCATTAATAGCTAGCTCATTTAACATGGTATTTGTCTTGTCAGGTAATCAGCCTAATAATAGATTCTTCATATTAGGTAATAATAATTAATACAACAATATTATTACCTAATTATTAACATAATAATAATATATTTTTAATAATTATTCATATCTTTTGTTAATAATTACACACACGTTATTTTAACACATCACATAATATTATACATTACACTTAGGTAAGTACTTTATTACAAATACTAGCTGTCTTCCACGCGTCTTTGGTTATTGTTCCGTGATGAGCGAGATATTTATACAACGTGTTCCAGAAATGCGTGCTTATACCCATATCAAAATATACTGAGTTTTGATGTTTCTTTGCCTCATCCATTATTTCGATATATTTCATAAAGTGATCGAAAACTTAATATACCTAGTTTATTTTGATATATATGTGTATAGACGGTGTGTATGTGTTAAATATGAGCAGGCATTTATGGAGCACGTTGTTTATAATATTTTTCCTAAATCTGGCTATCATACAAAAATAATTACTATATTATATATATCATATACAATAACACTGGTAGTTCCAGACATTAGCGCGATTAAACAAACAAATACTCAGATTTACTACATTATTAGTACGCATTTATTTATATTGATTATACAGGACGACTTAAAAATAACTGGCACAATCCTTGGACAAAATAACATTATAATAATATTATTAAGGAATTAGAATAATACCTGTTAGAATGATTGAAATAATATACTAAAATAAAGGGTGTAAAAAATCACATCAAAATGACACCACCGTGAAAAAATGATTTTTTCCTGCAATGAAATTATATTATCTTGGTAGTAAAATGCATGTAAAAAAATAAATTGAAATGTGATTAAAAAAAAAAAGAACTCAATACTGATCTCTCTCGAACCACTTAATATTGTAATGAAGATTTTTTATTATTTTTGGAAACAAAAAAATCTTTAGTACTACTTAACCAAGGGCAAATCATTCTGCCGCGGAGAAACAACCATTAAAATTTCAGAGTGTTTAATATTATTTTTTATATAGGCTGGTCCGAATAGTGACGTCCTCAAACCATAGACAGATGTAGGCGATGCAATAGTTCCTCTGAAACCATTCAACACATCACAGGTGCGTGCAAAGCAAGTACAGACTGATTACAAACACCGACATGACCAAGTAGCGAATATAATCCACCAAAAATTAGTAATAAAATATAAATTAATTTCTAAACCACCAGTTGCTTATTTTAAATATCAGCCTGAAACTGTTCTCGAAAACACCACTCACAAGTTATACTTTGATCGAGCTATACTCACTGACAAAACCACACACTATAATAGACCAGACATCACGCTGTTAGATAAAATGAACAAAACTGCACAAATCATAGACATAGCTGTTCCTAATACACACAATCTACAGAATACTATATCTGAAAAACTCTCAAAATATACAGACTTGAAAATAGAAATCAGCCGGATGTGGCGGCTTAGCAATGTCACAATAGTTCCTATAGTATTATCAACAACAGGTGTAATACCTAAACAGCTTAACCAGTCTTTAAAAACACTCAATTTACTACCCTATACATATAAAACTCTTCAGAGAGCTGCAATCTTAAACACCTGCAGGATTGTCAGAAAATTTCTGCGAAATGACAACGAGTCATTAACTGTCATCTCGCACACGAGTGCAGCAACCACCGCACGAGTCCAGTCTCCTGGACATACACTCTCACCATCGCAACATCCAAACACACCATCATCTCATCATTATCTAACCAATTCCCAGGGGTAGCACTTGGCTTCGGCCCGATCTACCCCATAAATCCGGCGCAACGCCGAGATACGTAAAAGTATAAAACTGAATAATAATAATAAAACATTTATTTTCAGGTGACAATGAATAGACATATAGCTTACAAACTAACATACATAGTATTATACAAAACTTGTGTTAATAAAATGCACGCGTGCATTGCCACGTTGTGTGGCATTGCTGACTCTTTGGCTAAAAAATAGACCAGCTCTCTGCTCACGTGAAGAGTCGACCAACCGCTTGGCTATGTCTCGAAAAACCAAGTGGGCACTCGGACCCCCTAATGTTTTAACCCCAAATGGCTCAAATATGTAACTTCCAATGAGATTGGAATATTTTCGCCGTTTGAGGTTTTCTGCACCTGCAGCAGCCGCCCCAGGGCATCCCATACAGGGAAGGTGGGATGTCGCAAGGATGTCATTAAATTGTTTATTTTTAAAGATAGCTGTGTTTATATTAAAGTCAATAAGGTTGAAAATCGCTTGCACCTATTTTTTTCAAACCGTATCGAAGTCTTTTCTATGCTACTTTTCGGTAGACTTTAGTTTTGTTCATTTGTTAAAATAAAATTTATTTTTTTCGAATTCGAAAAAGTGCGAATATGAGATATATTCTCATTGTCAATGAGGTTTACATCTATTTTCTATGCCTAGTAGATGTCATGCTTAAAATGAAAAGGACAGCAGTAGTTCCTATCCCTTTCATTTTGTGTATAAATGTTTTAATATTAATTGATGTGAGAAATAATCTATACAAATAAATAAAATTGGAGTGTCTGTTTTTAATATTAAGATAACCACTTTTTACTAAGTGTATATGGATGTATACACGGTACATATACCAAAACAACATTTTTTACAATTTTTGTCTGTCTGTCTGTTTGTTCCGGCTAATCTCTGAAATGACTGGTACGATTTTGACGGGACTTTCACTGGCGGATAGCTGATGTAACAAGGAGTAACTACTTTTATTTTAGAAAGATTCTTTTATTTTAGAAAAAAAATAACTGTCTTCGAAAACTACGCTGACATACGTCTCAAAATTTGAAAAACCCTGGCTGAATAATGTACTACAGTATTGTACACCTTAAAAAGGCCTACAAAAATGTCCGCAATGGTATATGTCTATCTCTTAGCGATAACCCACAATAACCATTTTTTATCTTTTACTTTTTAATGAGAAATAAGGGCTTATTTACGAAGCGATTTTAAGCAATACAGCATTAATCCTTATCAAATTAAATATATTGTGCATTTAATATAGATCAATATGGCCCTTTACCAGCATGTAATTTAAATGAATATCTTAGAAGATATTAGAGATTTAAAAAAAGCGGGCGCAGAGCAGCTGCTGGCGGTTCGTACGTCCGTCCCGTCCATCCGTTGACAGCGGCCGGGTAATATGAATTACAATCCAAGTAGGATCTTGTACTAATACAGGATCCTACTTAGATTGTAATTTATATTACTTTGGCTTCATAGTAATTGCGAATATCATGTGTGTTCATTATACTCAAAATAAACCTAATAGTATTATTCCAAGACCGCGAAATGGCTTAGATGTTTAGATTTTTGGATGTTTGTTTCTCAATGATGCAAAGACTGCCAAACGGATTTAGATCGAATTTGGCACAAAGATATATTATATCATGGATACGTAACAGATAGGATACCTACTTTATCCCGGTAGTAGGTGCCCGGTTGATATTTTCCGACAGCTATACGGGCCAAGCCACTGGCAAAAGTACTATTCATATAATTATGTTCGGTGTCTGGTAAATGATTGAGTGTCTGTATTGGTAAAATAGGAGCGTTAAGAAAAACCAGGAAGACTTATATTCAACTAAACCAAGCCTATGTCGTAGTCTTCTTACTCTGAATACTTTTACTCTTATTTTTAAAACACCAACACACATGATGTTCTCATAAACTGAATCCTAAGTAATATGAATTATAATCCTACTACTACTAATATTATAAAATGTGAAAATATGTATGATTGGGTGTTTGTTTCTCAATCACGCAAAAATGACTGAATGGATCTGGATCGAAAATAGCACACAGAGTCTATATTACCTATATAACTTGGATTAACACATTCTTATCGCGGTAGTACGTCCTCTTGCATTAATTTCCGACATCCACGCGGGCGAAACCGCGGGCTAAAGCTAGTATTTAATATATAAAGCAGCTAAGTTTATTTGTCTAATGTGTTCCATATTTTTGAACACTTAGAAAACCATTGGCTGGATGACTGTAACCATATTAATGGCTATTTGACTGAACTTATCTACTATATGACATTTTAAACTAGTATTGTTGACAACATGGAAACTTGGTTGGTAACGTTATTATTGACTTTTTGGTTGCGTCTAATTTATTTGAATACCCTGAGTGTCACTAACTATTTGATGCTGACTGTACTATCGACCAAAGTTCCGCATGCTCACCTTTAAGGCGATAATCGCATAGCACGGCTCTCGACTCGATCACCGTATGAATGCGTTTTGACCAATAGGAAACAAATTTTAGTTGTGTTCGTCGTAATACAATGATGTGTAGAAGTGGACACTCACACTAGTGTGCAGGGGCGCACATTAGTAAGCTGTTTCCCTCGTTTTGTTAAATGTTTTTTCAATGGTCACAAATTCTAATTGTCGTTTCGGTTTCAAACTATGGCCCGCGTGAGGTCTTTTATAAATCATTGTTGACAAGAAGTTATTTCGTACTCATTACAATATATTATGTTTGATTTAGAAAATGTGTTATTGGTATTATTTAATTAGTATCAACCTTCCACAAACATTTATATTTCGTACTAAGATAATATGTAAACAACTACTAGTGACTCGCCCCAGCTTTGCACGGGTGTTACAAATCACTGAAACGTTCGGTTTTTCTCTTATATAATATAAATACCTTTACACCTAAATCTTTATGAACTCTGCGTATTGGTAAAATCCCACGAAAATCAGTACAGCAATTTTTGAGACGCGGCCCGGCGGGCCGCGGGCGACTGTTTTATTATATGTAAGGATAAGAATTTTATCCGCTTGAAAATTCTATTCTTATAGAGCATTTAATACTGGAGAATAGGTATTGGCTAATAAAAGCCACATTTTTAGTTTATATTAACTCAATAAAAAACTGTTTTGAATTATTTTATTAGCTCGCTTTCATTAGTTTTATCTGTAACTAACTCTATTATAAAATATTGGAAATCCTACTTCTATGGGTAGTAAAGCTTTTAGTTTTTTTTAAATTATTATTTATTTTAGGTGGTTATTAAATATTTTTATCTAGGTATAAGTATAGTAAGAGATTTTGGTTTTAAAGTTACTCTTAGTGTGATATATGCACTAGTTGCTTGTAAATTTTTTAAATTCACTTAGGATTTGCCTTTTTTCGGAAAAAAAAAAAACTACAATTTAAATTATAATTTATTTTATTTTTATGCATCTTTCCAAGATTGGCCAAGAAAACATTACAGATATATATTGAAAAATTTACATAGAAAGAAAGAAATAAAAACTGTTTATTTACACGAAAATGACGCACATTACATTAGAAAACTTGGAAACAAAAGCAAAATAAAAACAAATTGGTATTAAGTCTAAAAATTAAAAACAAAAAAAAAAATACAACTAAGAAATATGCACCACTACCGCGTGAAATAGCATTAATAGCTAGCTCATTTAACATGGTATTTGTCTTGTCAGGTAATCAGCCTAATAATAGATTCTTCATATTAGGTAATAATAATTAATACAACAATATTATTACCTAATTATTAACATAATAATAATATATTTTTAATAATTATTCATATCTTTTGTTAATAATTACACACACGTTATTTTAACACATCACATAATATTATACATTACACTTAGGTAAGTACTTTATTACAAATACTAGCTGTCTTCCACGCGTCTTTGGTTATTGTTCCGTGATGAGCGAGATATTTATACAACGTGTTCCAGAAATGCGTGCTTATACCCATATCAAAATATACTGAGTTTTGATGTTTCTTTGCCTCATCCATTATTTCGATATATTTCATAAAGTGATCGAAAACTTAATATACCTAGTTTATTTTGATATATATGTGTATAGACGGTGTGTATGTGTTAAATATGAGCAGGCATTTATGGAGCACGTTGTTTATAATATTTTTCCTAAATCTGGCTATCATACAAAAATAATTACTATATTATATATATCATATACAATAACACTGGTAGTTCCAGACATTAGCGCGATTAAACAAACAAATACTCAGATTTACTACATTATTAGTACGCATTTATTTATATTGATTATACAGGACGACTTAAAAATAACTGGCACAATCCTTGGACAAAATAACATTATAATAATATTATTAAGGAATTAGAATAATACCTGTTAGAATGATTGAAATAATATACTAAAATAAAGGGTGTAAAAAATCACATCAAAATGACACCACCGTGAAAAAATGATTTTTTCCTGCAATGAAATTATATTATCTTGGTAGTAAAATGCATGTAAAAAAATAAATTGAAATGTGATTTAAAAAAAAAAGAACTCAATACTGATCTCTCTCGAACCACTTAATATTGTAATGAAGATTTTTTATTATTTTTGGAAACAAAAAAATCTTTAGTACTACTTAACCAAGGGCAAATCATTCTGCCGCGGAGAAACAACCATTAAAATTTCAGAGTGTTTAATATTATTTTTTATATAGGCTGGTCCGAATAGTGACGTCATAAATGAATAAATTAGAATTCTTATGCCCAAGCGCAGTCAAAAATACTCTACGGATTCTTGATTGTTATGAGTTATATTTTTTTTTTTTTAAACATTTAAGGGTACCGCTTTAAAAAAATCTGTATCTCTTTACACGCCTTTTTACATTCAGGTTGCTTTGCAAATTTCTACTTTATTAAATGGTATTTTATATATTATAATATTTTAAAAAATGTTTGAAGTAAAGGTTTCGATTCTGTATCACTCGAACATAAATTGCAAAAAATAGCAAAATTTTTGTCTCTTTTAATGTTAGGAAGATTATTATTTTATATCTAAAGGATTCTTCAAAACAATAAAAATTGCAAAAATGTATTACGTAAAAAATCGCATAATATAAAATAAAGTTTTTTTGAGATCCACCTCATATCAATTTCGAGAAATTAAAAAAAAATATTTTTACTGGAAAACTATCAAGGATCGCAAACCAATATTTTTTTAACGTCACTATATGGACCACCTGAATGTTAAAATTAAATTATTAAAAAACTAATATTTTGTCGCTGCTCCTCCCGCGTCTATAACTGCATCGCACCGGCTACGCATGAACCTAATCAGGACTTCACACAAATTTGAACCCCTTAATGTATCCCAAGCTTGTTCGCAATGGGTGACAAGTGCTTCCTTAGTTCTTTCTGCCCTATTATCCCATTTCTGGACCATAAAACCCCATCAATGGGGTTTAAGTCTGGCGATCGGGGGGGCCATGGCACTGTTTTAATTTGTGGTTGCTCTCGCAACCACTCTCGAACAACTAGCGCCCGGTGTATCGGGCAATTATCTTGGAAAAAATAAAACTCTGGCACCTCCATTTCTGGATACACCGTGCGCACAGTTGGTAACATAATATGTTCAAGCACATCTTTATATGTGTGGCCATTTGCCCTCCCCGGTATGAAAGCAAGCTCGCCTGGTCCAGCAGCACTCATCCAGCCCCACATATTCACGACAACTCGCCCTGATTCTGCATTTGGGATAACATTTCGAGGTTCGTATCTTGTGTTATCTATACGCCATAAATTCCGACGACCTGGTTGGCTAGACCTAAAGCACTTTTCATCGGAAAATATGGCGTAAGAAAAATCGAAGTCTCTGTAGTCCCGAGCGAATCGTATGCGAGCAGCTTTTTGTTCCTCAGTCAAAATAAATTTTTTTGCGGGCCGTCTGTGATGGACACCAGCTCTATGTAATTCGTTCCGAATAGTTTGCATTGAAACATCAAATTCTTGTGCGAAATTGCGAGTAGGTGTAAATGGGCTTTCTTCAAATGTGGCTATCATATTGGCCAATTGCCCTTCGTTTATAGCCCGAGGTCGAGGTGCACGAACGCGCTGAATTAAATTTTCTCCTTCATATCTACGCACCCAACGGCGCACTGTGGTTCTCTGTAACAAAAAAGTAACAATTAGGTTTTGATCAATTTTTTTTTTGTGATAAATGGAAAGATAATATATAAATTTTCTAGCAAAACTATTTTTTTATATTTTATATTCGCAATAGTTCAAAAGTTATTTCAAATTAAAAATTTACTTTTGAATCCAGTACCGAAAACACCCGATTATACACCAGCTCGTGTGACGTCATAATGTTTAGCTGCCCGATGAAGTAACTAAACATTATGACGTCACAACTATGGTGTGCCGTTTTTGCATTAAATATCAATATTAATATAAATAAAGTTTTTAAATACTGTTGGCGCAGCTACTAACGCCATCTATCGACGCACCGGGACATCAAATTTCTTATCCACGAATGAGGGCTCGCTAACGTCGGCGACCAATCACAGCACGCGTTTGTTCTCATGCGATCCATTTTAAATAGTGATCCTGTTAAACTATTTTTTCATAACCTTATACACCCTGCTTGTAAAACGACGAACTAAAAATAAAACTAAATCAGTCAATCATTAAATCAATCATTGAAGAGCACCTGCCTCCCGTTCCTGTACATAAAATGGTCCTCCGAGCCCGATAAGAAGTTTAAACTTGAAATCTCCGAAGATTCGTCGCATGAAAATACGAAGAGGAGATTCACGTATCGAGCGAAGAACTGCAACGTTAAGGCATCGACAGGAGTGGCAGGTCTGAACTTCCCGTCCGGTTCCCCATCTCATCCGTCGATTTGTGTTAATTTCGTGCTGTTTTCCATTTCCAGTGCTCAAGTGGCGGTACCTACCTACACGACGGCACCCACATTCGCAGCTGCAATTGGTAATTGTAAGTACTCCTGATTTCTTTAATTCCCAAAATGAGTGAGCCAAAATTGTCAGATTTAATTAAGAAAAGAGGGGTTCTAAAAGGTAGATTAACTCTCTTTGAAAATTACGTTAAAAGGTTCAGTTTACCCTTGAGTGATCAACAATCGTTAGAATTAAATTTACGTGTTGAGAATATTTCGAGTTTGATAGACATGTATAGTGAAATACAGACTAAAATTGAAGAAGAAGTAGGAGAAGATCTCGATCTTGTAAAACAGCTGGAGGAGAGAGATCGTTTTGAAGATCAATTTTATCGTGTTCTAGCTTCTGCCCAACTTTTGTTGCAAAAGGAGATAGCTGACAAGTCTAGTGTTTCAACATGTAAGCCGATAGGCATAAAATTACCCGATATTAAAATACCTTCCTTTGACGGTTCGTACGATTGCTGGCTAGAGTTTAAAAATTCTTACGTTAGTATGATTCATGGTCGCGAAGATTTACATCCTGTTCAAAAGTTCCATTATTTAAAATCATCATTGTCCGGTAACGCGGCACACGTTATAAGTGCATTGGAATTTACGGCTAACAACTATACTCACGCATGGGAGCTATTAGAGAATAGATTTAATAATCCGCGGTTATTGGTTCATAATCATGTGAAGGCGTTATTTAAAATTCCATCGTTAAATAAAGAATCTGCCACCCAGATTAGGAATTTAATAGATATTGTTTTGAGAAATTTGCGTGCCCTTAAAACGTTAGGTGAACCAACGGATTCATGGGACACTTTAATCATTTACGTGGTCGTTTCCAAATTAGATCAGGCCACTGAACGCGAATGGGAGCATTTTAAAGGTACAGCTAGTTCGTTAATTGAGTCAAGGTCAACCTTGAAACTAGATGACTTGCTTAAATTTCTCAAAGACAGGGCCGACGTGTTAGAAATGATAAAAGTGAATCATAACAAACCGTACGAGAACAAAGGCAGCGAACAAACACACTCTAAGAAGCAATATTCACATACGCACGTTGCTACGCACGTTAGTAACGATAACAATAAGGGTAATACCATCACAAAACCTAAGCAAAGCCGCATGTGTGCGATGTGTAGTGGTAATCACGCGATCTATTCATGTTCAAGGTTTCTTAATTCGTCTGTCCAAGAGAGGAATAATATAGTTAAAACGCATAAGCTGTGTATTAATTGTTTACGCACAACCCACCCACTTGATGATTGCAAGTATGGGCCGTGTAGGTTGTGTGACAAAAAGCACAACAGTTTGCTTCACGTTGATAGGCAGGTAGACGGCGCATCACAGGTGAGCGGGCCAAGTGCGTCAGCACAGCCGGTCACCGCTAACGTCTCCACTGTCTCGGCATCATTACACGTTATGGCTAATCATTCAGATTCGCAAATCAGTAAACGGGAATATTCGTTATTACCCAACGTTTTGCTGTCCACAGCGTTAGTGGACATAGCAGATTACAATAACGAATATCACACTGTACGCGTACTTCTTGATAATGGTAGTCAACATTGTTTCATAAAGAAGTCGTTATGTGAAATATTAAATGCACCGTTAATACAGTCCACTTATCACGTTGCTGGGGTAGGTCAAACAATTTCGCAGTCCACCCACATTTGTCAAATAAAATTACGTTCAAGATTAAATCCGTATTGTGTGAACATTGATTGTTTAGTGTTACCGTGCATTACAAATCAGTTACCCACAGTTAGTGTCGATGTAAGTAATATGTGTATACCTGACAATATTCAACTCGCAGATCCGAACTTTCACTCACCGTCAGACATCGATATACTGATAGGCGCGGATAAGTTCTGGGAATTATTGTGTGATGGCAAAATGAAGTTGAATAAAGGACCTTATTTACAAAACACAAAGTTGGGTTGGATAGTGTCGGGACCTTTACTTAATAACACGCTTCACGTTAAAAGTGTGCAATGTCATTTCTCCCAAACAATTGACACACAGTTGAAAATGTTTTGGGAACTCGAAGAGATAAACAATAACGTTAAAAATATACTTAGTGCTGACGAACGTGCTTGCGAAGATATTTTTGTTAAAACGACCAACCGTATGGAAGATGGTAGGTTTTCCGTACGCATTCCTTTAAAAGAATCAGCTGGGGTACTCGGAGACAGTTACAGAGCGGCTGAAAACCGTTTGTTGTCGTTAGAACGAAAATTCGCTCGTTTGCCACAATTTAGGGAAAAATATGTAGATTTCATGGAGGAATATGAAAGGCTCGGTCACATGAGTCGCGTTGAAACTTATGAGTCACCCCACTATTTTTTGCCGCATCACGGCGTTATTAATGAAAATAGCAGTACGACAAAACTGCGTACTGTTTTTGATGCGAGCGCGGTGACGTCGACCGGTAAATCGTTTAACGATATTCAACATATTGGTCCACCACTTCAGAATGACATATTTAGCATATTACTACGCTTTAGGCAATATAAATATGTCGGTTGTGCAGATATTGAGAAAATGTTTAGGAATTTTCTTGTACAACCTGATCAACGAGATTTACAATTGATATTATGGCGTAAAGTTCCGTCGGACCCAATAGGTGTATATCGCCTTAACACCGTGACGTATGGCACCGCGTCTGCACCATACCTTAGTATGAGATGTTTGCGTCAGCTCGCGTTGGAGGGTGAGGATGAGCAGGTTGCGAGAGTGATCCAGGATGATTTTTTCGTTGATGACGTCATTCTCGGTGACGACGATTTAAATAGGTTACTAGATATCTGTGAAAGGTTAAGAAATACTTTAAACTCAGCTTGTTTACCTTTGCGTAAGTGGTTGTTTAACGTTGATATCAGTGACCACGAAATATCTAAAGGATTATCATTGGGCGAACATTGCCAAAGTAAGACCTTAGGTTTAGGTTGGTATAATAAAAGTGATGAACTTCATTTCACCACACAAGTAGTTAGACCGACTATACTGAGTAAACGTACTATGTTGTCGATAATTGGACAAATATACGATCCTCTAGGTATTTTAACGCCGGCTGTCATAGTAGCTAAAATATTGATGCAGAAATTGTGGTTGTGCAAGATAAATTGGGACGATCCTGTTCCTAGTGATGTTGCGTTGTCTTGGGAAAAGTTTATTGACACACTTCAATATTTACATAAGTTACGTAAACCGCGTCATGTTATGAGTGCATACACACAGTTCATAGAATTACACGTGTTCACGGACGCGTCACAGAGTGCGTATGGTGCATGCGCTTATGTTCGCACCTACTCTGATGACTCACCGGTGACTATTCGATTATTATGTGCAAAAAGTAAAGTTGCACCAATTAAACCCGTCAGTATACCCCGACTTGAGCTGTGTGGGGCGTTGATAGGCGCACGATTATATAGGAAAATTATCGAGTCACTGCGTGTCAACTTTCACAAAATTTACTTATGGACAGACTCAACTATTGTCCTTGGTTGGCTACGAATGTCACCACATTCGCTAAAGACATTCGTCCAAAATAGAGTAGTTGAGATTAACGAAATAACAAGTAAGGCGTTATGGTTACATGTAGGCACCAAAAACAACCCAGCGGATTTGGTCTCGCGCGGTCTTAGCCTTGATGTACTCATTGACAGTAATATGTGGTGGAGCGGACCTGAGTTCTTAAAAAACTCTGAGTCGTCATGGTCACAACAATCTGCGACTACACACTCCGACCTTCCAGAACTGAAATCACAAACGACAACCGTTATGGTTTGTGATGTAACACAGAATAAAGTTATTAATTTTGAAAGGTTTCGTTGTTATCAGCGTTTAGTGCGAGCCGGCGCGCACAGTGGGTCGAAACTATGATTTTAGTGACTTAGGGCTCAACTTTGCTTTTTCACTTTTTTTTTATGCGGATAGGTAGAGCTCATTAACCTCAATAATAATTGTTCTGATGTATTTTTTCCTAAACTTTATACTTTGGGTAGAAAAATGTGTTTTGTTATTTTTTTGTATGGAGCGGCTCAAATAAACTTAAATTCCTGCTAAATAGCGTGTGATCCCGCGTTGAAACTTTATTTTTCATATACCTTGTCTGGTCTATTATCATTTGATGCTATAAACAAATGCATAAAGTTGCAACTCTGCCAAATAAATGGATCGAAAAAAATGAAAAAATACATAGAATAAAAGGCTTCATTTTTTACTTTCGTAAGTTATTTTAAGTTAAATTTGATATGGAATAGTAAGTAAAAGCACGTAATAATACACATAATTACTTAGCAACTAACAACAATACATTTAAAAGGTCCCTAATTAGCTTAAATTTACTAATACTACATATATTAGTAAATTTAAGCTAATTAGGGACCTTTATTTAAAAATGTGGATATGAAATCAATTAATTTCTATTTGTGTGTTTAATTACTGTAATTAGCTTAACCTTTTACCTTATAAAAAAACAATGTTTTTCACTTTTAGTCATTACTGTAATATTAATTAGGATAATTAGTTAATGAGGGTAGTAGAAAAATTAGTAAACATTGTTTGTCACTGGATTCTGGAAGTATAAAATGACCATAATTTATTATATACTAACTAGTGTTCGTTTATTCGTACTACTACTAACATCTCGTGATTCTGATCGTCCCTTTTTCGTTATAATGGATAATTTAGTTAACAATTTAGATTTATTTATGATTTTAAGAGAGCAGGTCAAGTCACTGTCGGATAGTCAAAAATTCTTTCAATTCCTACAACATAAAATAAACGTGACCGAAGAGAACAGTGTTGAGCTCCAAAAATTCTGTACGCGCTTTTGTTCAAATATAAGTGCAAGATGGGAACGAAGTAGTCGCACGTTAGCACAGTTTGTAAGAAAAAATGGTGATTGGTTGGAACGTGCAATAAACTGGCCCGAAGGAATGATACCTGAAGCTGTGAACACTGAACAGGAAAGGCTCGAGATTTGTAATACTGAAGATGTCGAAAATCTACCACCATCTACTACAGAAGCTTCGACATCTACATTTACACCTCGAAAACCTTTCGAGGAATTGGGCTCCAGGCAAAAACGAAGACGCGTTGATCAAATTAACCAATCGCTTTCGTTATCCCCGGATGAACTTAAAGCTACTACAATTGCTAGTTTAAGAAACACCGGAAATGAGGATGTAGGAAAAATTATGAACCATTTACTAAATCACCCCGAAGATCTAGAAAAAGTTAAAGAGTGTTTAAGTACAAGTAAACCGAAAAGTAGTACATATTCACCCGATAAGGCACTGTCTTTATTAGTTTCACTTAAATTAAGTAAGTGGCAGTATATAAGCCTAAGAGAAGCAGCAAGTGAAAATAGGTCTGATTTATACCCTTCTTATTATAAAATAAAACAAGCGAAGGCAAAATGTTATCCAGGGAAAGAAGACATAATTATAACTGAAGAAGGAGCTGCTATTAAACTGCAAGCTTTACTCAACTTGACGGTATCTAGGCTTTTAGAAGTGATTACTTTAGATTTGGATTCGCCAACTGAGTTACTGCTAATAAGCAAATGGGGTTTTGATGGAGCCTCAGGTCAAAGTAATTATAAACAAAAGACTGAAGCAGAGTTTGATGACTCAACTATCTTCATGGCCAGTCTAGTTCCTATAAGGCTTCAACAATGTGATGGAACAATTGTTTGGGAAAACGATCGACCCTCATCAACTTTCTATTGCCGTCCGATAATGTTCAAATTTACCAAAGAAACGCAGTCAACAGTGGTAACTATAAAAGCTAGCATAACCGAAGAAATAGAAAGACTTCAGCCAATCAAGTTCAATCAAGTTGAAGTTAAGCATCAATTGCACTTGACGATGATAGACGGCAAAATATCGTCATATTTGTCAGACACATCTTCAGCTGTCTGTGATATCTGCAAAGCAAAACCGTCAGAGATGAACAATTTAGAGTCACTTGCTCAAAAAGAGAACAACGAAGAAGTGTTCCAGTATGGAATGTCATCTTTACATGCCTGGATAAGAAGCATGGAGTGCTTACTTCATATCGGTAAATATAATTTTATTAGTTCATAATTTTTTTCACGTTATATAGTTACTTGTGAGATTTTTATTTAAGTGATATTTCTTTTTGTTTGCAGCTTATCGTTTGGACTTCAAAAAATGGAGTTGCAGGGGCGATGACAAAGAAAAAATGTCACTCAGAAAGAGCGCTATACAGCAAGCGTTTAAGAAAGAATGCGGTTTACTTATTGACGTAGTCAAGCAAGGAGTAGGCACAACCAATGATGGCAATACTGCCAGAAGATTTTTTAGGGATGCAGAAACAACAGCTCGCATAACAGGAATAGATAAAGATTTAATAGAAAGGTTTCATGTGATTCTTCAGACGGTTGCATCTGGAGAGAGCGTGGATCTTTCTAAGTTTTCCGAATTTTGTAGAGATACTGCACAATTGTACGTTCACTTATATCCCTGGTATTATATGCCTTCCAGTATACATAAATTGTTAGTACATGGGAGTGATATAATTAAGCACTTTGGTGCCATACCTATAGGTAAACTGTCGGAAGAGGCAGCGGAAGCTCGTAATAAAGATTTCCGGAAATATAGAGAGAGTCATTCTAGAAAGGTAAGTAGAACGGCGACAAATGAGGATATTATACACAATCTTCTTTTGTCTTCTGATCCAAAGATCACAAGTCTAAGACCTCGAATGGTGAAACAAAATATAATGGTTCTCTCTCCAAAAGTCAAAGAGCTTCTGCTGATTTTTCCCACAGAATCCGATATAGATTTTATTGATGTAGATAATTTACAAGATAGTCATAGCGATAGTGAATAAGATTTTTTGGTAGTTTGTAAGTTTCTTGTTTTTTTTATTAGTTTATAAATGTCAAACTCATAATTGAAAGGAAATAGTAATGTTTGATGTTGTTTATAGTTAGTTTTTAGTTTGCTTGTGTTAGTTGTAGTAATGTTAGTTTACCTTTACTAATTTGTATTATTATGTACCTATCTTTACTTACTATTCAGTATTAAATCTAACTTAAAATAACATTTCATAAACATGTTAAAGTCATTAAAACAAAGAAATTGAAATTCATAGATCCCTAATTAGCTTAAATTTACTACTACTACATATATTAGTAAATTTAAGCTAATTAGGGACCTTTTAAATGTATTATGATTAGTGTGATTAGCTTTAAATTTACTAATACTACATATATTAGTAAATTTAAGCTAATTAGGGACCTTTTAAATGTATTATGATTAGTGTGATTAGCTTTAAATTTACTAATACTACATATATTAGTAAATTTGAGCTAATTAGGGACCTTTTAAATGTATTATGATTAGTGTGATTAGCTTAAATTTACAAATTTACTAATACTACATATATTAGTAAATTTAAGCTAATTAGGGACCTTTTAAATGTATTGTTGTTAGTTGTTAAGTAACTATGTGTATTATTACGTGCTTTTACTTACTATTCCATATCAAATTTAACTTAAAAGAACTTACGAAAGTAAAAAATGTAGCTTTTTATTCGATATATTTTTTCATTTTTTTCGATCCATTTATTTGGCAGAGTTGCAACTTTATGCACACGTTAATAGCATCAAATGATAATAGACTAGACAAGGTATATGAAAAATAAAGTTTCAACGCGGGATCACACGCTACTTAGCAGGAATTTAAGGTTATTTGATCCGCTCCATACAAAAAAATAACAAAACACATTTTTCTACCCAAAGTATAAAGTTTAGGAAAAAATACATCAGAACAATTATTGTTGAGGTTAATGAGCTCTATCCATCCACATGAAGAAAAAAGTAAAAAAGCAAAGTTGAGCCCTAAGTCACTAAAATCATAGTTTCGACCCACTGTGCGGCGCTTACCTGTTGCGATACATACATAACTTACGCACACCAAAGAAAGATCGTACACGGGGGCCGTTATCAGTAGATGAATTGAATGACTCATTACAGTCGTTAGCGCGCCTCGCTCAACGCGAATCGTTTCCTAACGAATATGATAATTTAAAACGTAACTTATCATTAAAAACTTCAGGTTCGATTTCTAGGCTAAATATATTTCTAGATGAAAGGGATATAATTAGAGTAGGTGGCCGTCTTAGTAACTCACCTGATTTTAATTACGAGAAGAAGCACCCGATACTTTTATCTAGTAAACATAACTTCACACAACTGTTGTTTCAACATCAACATAAAGAGCTTCTTCATGCTGGTCCCCAGTTGTTATTGGCTACTGTGCGTGAGAATTGGTGGCCGTTAGGGGGTAGAAACCTAGCCAGAAGGGTTGTCCACCAATGTATCCGCTGCACTCGAATGAAAGGTAAAACCCTAACGCCAATCATGGGCGACCTTCCGTCTGAACGAATAGAACCCGGTTTCCCATTCATCCGATGTGGAGTAGATTATGCTGGGCCCATAGCTGTACTAAATCGCAAAGGAAGGGGGGCCAAACTCGAAAAGGGCTATATTTGCATATTCGTTTGTTTTGTTACACGGGCCATTCACCTAGAACTTGTCAGTACCTTAGCTGCTCAAGAATATATATTAGCCCTCAAAAGGTTTATCTCACGACGAGGTAAACCAGCTCAAATTTTTTCCGACAACGGTAGAACTTTCATTGGGGCCATGAAAGAAATCAATAAAATGTTAGAAGAAAATTCACAGCAAATAATTGATACATTATCAACTGACAACATTGAATTTAAATTTATTCCCCCTTATGCTCCTCATTTTGGGGGATTATGGGAAGCAGGAGTAAAATCCTGCAAGTTCCACCTCAAGCGTGTCGTAGGTACCGCTAATTTGACGTACGAGGAGTTCAGCACTGTGTTGGCACAGATCGAGGCAGTCCTGAACTCCCGTCCTATGACTCCTATGTCCTCAGATCCACATGATCTTCGTCCACTTAGCCCAGCTCATTTCCTCATCGGCCGGCCACTCACCGCACCAGCCTGCAGAGACCTCACCGAAGCACGGACCCACAGCTTGACACGGTTTCAGAGAGTGGAACAAATAAAACAGCACTTCTGGAAACGCTGGTCACAAGAATATATTGCTGAACTTCAGACAAGAACGAAGTGGAAGACAAATAGTCAAGACATAGCTTTAAACACGCTTGTCGTCATTAAGGAGGATAACTCACCACCTCTAAAATGGCGTATGGGCAGAGTTACCCATATTTTCCCAGGAAAGGATGGCGTGTCGCGTGTCGCCACCATTCAGACTGCTACGGGACCTGTACAACGGGCTTTCTCCAAAATCTGCCCTCTACCTGTACCAACAGCAGATGACGACAACATGAATGCAGCCTGCGGCGTCTCCAATCAAGCGGCAACGTGATACATCGTTTTATTGGAAGCTGGAGCTTCCAAGGCGGCCGGCATGTTGGCGCAGCTACTAACGCCATCTATCGACGCACCGGGACATCAAATTTCTTATCCACGAATGAGGGCTCGCTAACGTCGGCGACCAATCACAGCACGCGTTTGTTCTCATGCGATCCATTTTAAATAGTGATCCTGTTAAACTATTTTTTCATAACCTTATACACCCTGCTTGTAAAACGACGAACTAAAAATAAAACTAAATCAGTCAATCATTAAATCAATCATTGAAGAGCACCTGCCTCCCGTTCCTGTACAAATACATTTAAAAAAAATCTGTATTTTTTTTTTCAAATTCCCAATTAGCATCGAATTGTCACATAATATAGGAATTAAACAATACATTACTAGCAGTGTGCAAAAGGATTAAGTTAATAACAAATAAACCCTAACTTTTTAAATATCTATTTTAGGTATTAACATTGTTATCTGTATTTTATATGGGTAGTAGACCACAAACAGATATTTAACAATGGCATTGTAGTAAATTCCCACATTGAGTTAAACTTTCCCAAGCAAATTTGTGCATTATTGTTCACGACTTAAGTGCGGTAACTCAATTTCAAAATGCAGTGATGACTTAAAATGAAGGGCCATTGTTTAGGTGTTGAAAGATTTGTTATTGGGTCATAAAATGTCCAAACAGTGTCTTTGAACGCGCCGATATTAAAAAAAGAAAGGAAAAAACAAACCTCTTTTTAAATTAATATTTTGAATATGTAAACGTTATTTCTTATTTTATTTTTGCAAAATTCTAAGTTATGTATTTTATTGATATTTGTCGTAAATTAGCAATCTACCTCGATTTCGCACGGGTCTTACAAATCTCTAAAATTCTCGGCTTTGCTCTATACTAATTTGCATGCATAAACACTTCCAAAAAAAATCTCTAAATGAGAGTGAGAACTACCTATATATAAAGTACTCTGTGGTGAGAACCCATATCTAAATCCGTTGCATAGTTTAGAAAAAAATAGCGGAGAATCAGACAGACGGACAGAAACAGCGAATACACGCTTTCGTTAGAATAAAATTTCTAATAACAACAACAAATATACGAAATATAAAAAATGCATGTAGGTTTTTAAATATAATATGAGTTATTAAAAATTTGTTTGTAACCTACGATTTAATCTATAAAACTCTGTTATTGGGCCGACGGCGACGTTGGCGTCGGCTCGCGAAACAGTAACTTTTAATTGGGTCTGTGAATTACGGTAACACAAGAAAAAAACTGAGATCTATATAATAATGCAAACAATAAAAATATGGCTCAGTAAAGGAAACCAACATGCACTTAATTTATTTCTATTATCTAACTCTAGATTTAAAAAAAAAATAACTTACTTGTAGATTTAACTCCAGCGCAATTTGGGATATATTCAATCCTTGTCTATGCAAGACAATAATTTCGTTTATTTCTTCCTGATTGAGGTTTCGGGTTGTCATCGTTAATGACAAAACACAGCCCACAGGTAGTCACGATACACAGTCCAGGATACGAGCAAGGGTCAAAAAGAGTTCCACGATCACAGTCCGGTATACAAAGCAAAGGTCACAGTTCGGCAGGCAATCAGTCCAATAGAAATAAACAGGTCGTAAAATAAAATCGTAATGAAAACAGGAAGCGTGAACAATTAGCGAGATGCAAATTGGCACTGGCTAATGTTGGTTGATATTTTTTGCCGCACGCACTTACTGCACTCACACAAATATGTATTGTCTCTAATTGGGTGGAGCAAGGAAGGGGCGTGGTCTGTCAGTATCTGCGCTTCCGCAGGACTATTTTCTTAACTGAGCATGCCGATAGTACCTACTCGTGAATATGAGCAAAGTTTTCTATGGACAACTGTTTTTATTTTGTTTTAATGTTGGTCCCAAACATAAACGAAAAAAAAAATACATTTTGATCGTGAACCCAGTGCATTGTTGTAAGGAAAAGCTGTTTTGTTATATTCTGTAACCGAAATTGTTAAAGTTAGATGATCTTAACTAACTCCGTTACTGAGAATCGATAAGCACTTACCTGGTCATCATCACATGAAATAATTATTGAAAGCTAGGTAAGCAGGCAAAGTGCATCATTTAATTAAAAATAAATATTAATTTTTATCTTAGAGGATTAGAGCAAATAAAATTGGCAAAAACGTTGACAACATAGCTACACATCTGTGTTCTTGCTTAATTTTCTGTTTGCTCTGTGCATTGTTTGTAGATGGCACCAAACGAAAAAATGCTGGTACAGAGGTCAAATTGTCAAAGTCAGTCAATGTTATATCCTTAAATACGCAAGGTAAATTCCTGCGTGGGTTTGAACTTACGACTACTCGTATGTCGAGGACAATAATATATAAGCTGTTTTTGTGAACCAACATTTTCTGGAATTTCTATTCTTATAGACATTGCAAAAAAGTATATGGTTGGTGTCAGTACTAATGAAAAAAACATGACATCAGAAACAGTGACACTGGTAATACAAACAATGGTAGATATGGTAATCTAGGCCCACAAAAAAGGTCCCACGGTGCAAAAAAATTGTAATTGTTTATTTGTCTATATTTGGGTGTCGTCGATATTTCATATTATGTTATATTTTTTGCTTAAATTATGGTACATAAGGTCGAGCGTATACTACAACTTTTTATCGTGCAATTATTGTGTCGCGGCAATGCAATTTTAGTTGCCGTGATATATGTTACCGCTCGATCTTTTGTTTATCCAGTTCATCTTTAATTTTAATGTTTTAAACACTGGCTTTGAATGTCAGTGTTTGAAACTTATTACGACACATATATATACATTTCAAATTGCAATCACTTTTAAAGTACACGAGAAATATTTTCGAAACGAACATTCATTCGTTTCCCAACTGGAAAGTTCGTCACGTAACACAGACTCGCGCCAAAAGAAATTCGCGAAGCGGATGATCGCGGTAAGTATGGAGTTGATAACGATTTTGCTTGCAAACTATAAATAAAAGACGAAAAGAAAAGAAACGGTAAATTTAATAAAACAAGCGCTAAATTAAAATCTCATTAATATTTTGAAATCAATCTCACTTAAATGACCTGAGTATAATTATTACTGAATGGGTTAAAGATAACTAGTAGAGGCAAACACTGGACAAGTACGAGTTGAACTCACGTGGGGAAGGTTCTGTATGATGAATATGTTACCCAAGAAAATCTTTTCACGTAAAGTAGGTTGCTATGATTTACATAACGCTTTCATTGTCAAAAAGTTATTAGATCTAATGTAGACCCAAGCCCCAACATCTAGGAGGCCTAACTCTACAAACCTTACATCTTCGTCAAAAAGTTTGGCTTGGCCATTCCACCGAAGTATTGTATGGCATAAAATAAAAATATCAAACTTTTGGTTTCTAGGACTTTGACAATCTTAGATCGTTTTAGTTATATTCAGACCTGAATCCCTCAATGCGGTAAAAGTAACTGAGTTCTTAATATTTTCGTTGTTTGTGTGCAAATCCTAGATTGCATACCTAGTTTCAGCTCTCTAGGGCTCAGGGAAGTGTCCTAGAGGTCTTGATGAGTGAGTGAATTAGTTAATGACGAAATTGACGTATTGTAAATGCAACTTAGTGTGTGCTAGCTATATTTTATCCTAAAATTTTGAGTTCTCTAGAAAAGGTAAGTAGTGCTCCTGGTTTTTGTAGTTTCGGAGATCAGGAAATACAGGAATGGTGGTTTCATGTATTTTCTTAGATAACTTCAAAACTCCATAAAATGAGATCCTCACAACAAGCCCTTTCATGTTACGGTATAGTTTGCAAAAATTTTGTTTAAAATTTTCTAGTTTGCCTCCTCAAAAGTGAGTACCATTTTCAAAATTAGTTAATTTACGTAATATATTCGTGTTTGGGTTACAGTAATTCACATCAACTCTATGGTAATTCATATGTGTATACAATTTTAACTTCATCAGTCTAGTCGATTCTGAACAAAGTGGCTATGACAGATGGACGGACAGATACTTTAGTGATCCTGTAGTGTTTTTATTAGGACGTTTATAACCTTGAAAATAATAAGTTCATATAAAGAGTTACTATGAACCAGTTAGAAGGTTAACCTTGTTGTACAGCAATTGCTTATAAGATTTATGGAACAGTGAAAAACCGGACACTGGACACAAGTCGTTTTACGTAAAGGCTCTTTTCATTGAGATAAATAAAAGGAATTAAACTAATTTTGTCACCAAACAAAACTTTTC
This sequence comes from Aporophyla nigra, assembly GCA_947507805.1. Taxonomy (NCBI): domain Eukaryota; kingdom Metazoa; phylum Arthropoda; class Insecta; order Lepidoptera; family Noctuidae; genus Aporophyla; species Aporophyla nigra. The sequence goes on along the minus strand of OX382313.1, from coordinate 9,381,842 downwards.
AATTAAACCATTTCCAGGCACTTGTGAATTGTCACGGAGTCGGTCAGTCAGAAAAATTAAGCTAATTGCCCATTCCAAAGTGTAGTAGCTGCCTACGGAGTAAAACGGGCAAGAAACTCTATTCACTCATTCTCATTTAAATTATAATACAGAACATCCTCCTGGGACTTAGGTAATAGTCTTCTGAAAACCAACTTTTACACTTTTATCTTCTGTAGTGCCATTCCCACATGGAACCTGCATCTCATCATCATTCATCATTTCAGCCGTAAGACGTCCATTGCTGGACTTAGGCCTCCCCCAATTTGGGGGGCTTTGCCATAATCGCCACGCTTGGCAGGCGGGTTGGCGATCGCAGTATGGTGGTAAAATGCATAGAGAGCGCTGCTGCCCATTCTCTAGTAAGTCCCTTAGTCGCCTTTTACGACACCCACGGGATGAAATGGGGAAAACCTGCATCTCAAGTGAAATCAAATTATCAACTTTAACCACGAAACTTTAAAGCGCTATACGATTTTTCATCCTATGCAACCATGGTCTTTTTGACAACATTTTGAAGTAGTGTTATTTTTAAACGACTTCAGAGGTTCTCCATTCGTCTGTATATTTTTTTCTTTTTTCGTAGATTAGTGCTAATTGATGCCACAGGGGTGATTTCATATAAATTGTATTAACTTTACTTCGATATCTATGTTGATGCTGTTATAGGACTTCCTTCCACTGTTCCTTATGTCACCGTAAAATTATAAACTTAATAAGTTTATAATCTATCACGTGACTTAATTAACTATCGAATAATTGTGACCTACAACCAACCTTTTATATATAACATAACATCAAGCCTTGTGTCCTCGAAGGGTTGGGCAGAGGTGTACCTATACATACAACCACATTTCGCCTCTTGCCTTTTATATATTTACGCATTATTTTTCGATAGTTTATAATCTGGTCATGGTAAAAGTCTGAGAACTGGTGTAAAAGTCGAAAGTTTACTGTATATTCGTTGATTGATACAATTGGCCAGAAAGTGTAATTATTTGTGCCAATGCTTACCTGTCTCCTAGTTTGTGCAAACTGCAGATTTTGTCGACCATCATTCACAGACTCCATTGTGAAACAGCCCTACATCTTAACCTTGAAAGACAACTTAATGTGCTTACGCAAATATACCGCGCCTACTATATAAAATATAGATTTCTTTAAAAGGTAACATAATATTTCTAGTTGCGTATTAAAATGTATGTGCTAGTGCTCATTTTGTGTTGCTTGGTGTATATTACGTGGTTCAGACCGCGTCACCGTTTGCCCCCTGTAATGCCAGGAGCGCTGCCACTTATAGGGCATGTTCACCACCTCATGAGAGATCGTAAATGTAAGTAATAATAATAAACATCATTTATTTCCAAAAGTAAATGATAAGGTAGTTATGGGCAGCATTTGCAGCTAATGACTTACAGGTGCACAGAAATTTGATCAATGACCCCCATGCTAGGTGGAACCTGTGTTACAGGGGTCATGCATCCGTCCATTATACGAAATTCCAGGTAAGTAAGTAGTATTTATTTTTAAGGGATACAATCATGTTTTTAATTCTAATGTGAAAAAGATGTGGTAAATGACTGTGCATGTGGGTATGAGTGAGTGAGTTTGTGTGTGTGGGTATGAGTGAGTGAGTGAGTATGAGTGAGTTTGTGTGGGTGTATATATAGTTGTTGGTCATGTATATTGCGATTTCAATAGTTCCTCTGTTTTACTGTAGTTAAGAGTTAAAAGATATTCTTTAATTTTAGATTTACAATGAAATGTGTTAAGGGAATGCATATTCAAAATCTGGTTCAATTTGTTATAAGTGAGGGAGCTTAGGAATGGATAGTGTCGTTTAGCAAAAATCGTGTTCGTGCTTTTTGTAGGACACGGGGTTACTGTTCTTCTTCTTGCTGTGGAGGCATGGCTAGTGTTTAATGGTGAGTTTGAGTGTTTGCGGATTAGTGCACGGTAGATGAAAAGTTGTCGGACTGTTAAAACCTTGTACTCCATATAAAGTTGTTGCGTGGGAAATCTAAAAGGCCTACCAAGAAGCACTTTAATTGCCGCTCTTTGTGCCTGCTCCACCTGTATAAACGTAGTCTTCGCTGCTCCTCCCCAGGCTGTAATGCAATACGTTAAGATAGACTCACAAAGAGCACAGTAAGCCATATTTAGAACTTCCCTGTGGGCGGACAGTCTAAGTATTTTGAAGACATACATTAGTTTTCTAACCCGCGCGGACAGTCTCAAGGTGATAGTGCCAAGATAGGCAGGCATCAACCTGTAGGCCTAGATATTTAACAACTGGGGCTCGGGAAACGGAGGGGCATGTGCAGTGCGGATCATTGAGAGCGCATATATGCGCTTTGAGTACCATTGAGTTTACTGGTGGCAGGAGGGATGGTCTGAGGCCAAAAGTGACACAGTGAGTTTTGCTAATATTTAGTGTAAGTAAACAGAAGATGTGGCTTCTCCTGCTAGGGTCGCGAGATTTGTTCAAAAGAGGTACCGTGGTCCTGACATATGGGCAACTGCAGGAACACGGGTGGGTTTTAGTCAGTAAAAGTCTGACACGCCCTTCCGCTCCACCCAGAGCGGTAGACGTCATTGATGATTTCCCACCCACAAAAAAAGATGTGGCTTCTTTTCCTCAACGTAGATTTCAAATATTTTCTCACCGTTTGATATTTCTAGCACGAATTTCGTGTTTTAAAATGTTATTTGTTGGGTAGTAACCCAACCACTGCCCATATGAAGGACATCGCTAATTCGACACTTTGACAAAATATATCGTAGTTGTCTATAAATACGGGACTTAATATAAGTAAAAATTGAGAATCACACAGAAAAAATAATCCTATGACAAAACAAAGTGTTCTGAATTTCGTAAAAAGTGCAGTTGACCCTTTCTACTTTGCTGCCATCGTGCTGTTTGTCCCATAGACAAGACGGTGCTCATGCTACGCCTGCTGGTGTGTGACATAGATTTCAGGGGTGGTTTTCAGGCAAATCGCAACGTCCACATTGATCTTCATAGTTTTATAACGAAGTTCCCATTGGACTCTTAATTAGTCAGAAAGTGTTTTCTACGAAGGGTAAATCTTACGTGGTGAATTCCATTTGAATAGGGGGGAGACTATTACGCACACTAATATACACTTGGTAAAACCAAATAATTTCACGTAACCGGTTTGCCGAGATTCTCGAGATCAATAGAAGTTAAAAACTTATTTACCATGTGACAAGGGAATTATGATTTTCCATACAAATGTTTCCGTTGTTTGCATTCTAGGCATATTGTATTTTTCGGTTTTAGATCCAAACTCTCCAGTAATGACATCTTGTTGTTGTGTTTCAGACTTGTGGAAATTTCTACAAAATGCATTGGAATACTCTTTGGAAAAGGGTGGTCTGATTGTGATCAGTTTCAGTGTACATTTACTGTATGGTAAGTGATTCCGTTTCATCTTACTCTGTTTTGTATTGACCAAAGGGAATGTCTAATAATAAAGGGTAACCTTTCTATCATTGCTTTAAAAAATCTGAAGGAAATCGTCTTGAGGAAACAGATATTCTAAGACTAACATCAACCGATCAGCGCTGGGCTCGTGAGATGGATTACAGTTGGCTGCCTCTCACAGAGAGGAGGTCTGTGCCCACAGAATGTTAATTAATACTAGACCTTGTCCCCGCAGTTCCGTCAGGCTGATTATGGACAGTTCCTCATAGGCTGATTATTTCATGAATATTCTGTTGCTTTTCAAAGTATCTGGCAGATAGCGTTTTTAATTCATTTTCTAATAGATACCCAATAAAGAAAGTAGGTAAGAACTTAAATATTAATATTAGTTTATTGTTTGTTTCAGTGTTAACAGATCCTGACGATAGTCTTGTGGTGGCCAATGCATGTCTGGACAAACCGTACTTCTACGATTTTTTTGAGGATTTGTGTGCCAATGGACTTGCCACAGCAAAATGTAAGCAAGAAAATATTGTAAACTTACTACTACTACTCTGTGGTAAATGATAAAAACTCGCTCGAGTGCGAGTTGAACTGCAACACTTAAGCCCCACCTGTGGCATATAAAAAATTGAAACAACTGATGACTATTGTTATGGCACGCCACATGCAATTAAATCGCACTGTGTAAATGAGGCTTCAGGGTTCCGTACTATCCGACGTTTGGCTCCCAGACTGGAGCGAGCTGGGGCTGCATTAAAGCGGCTCCTGCCCAATCTCGGGGTTCCAACCGGAGGGCCGACGCTGGGATCGTGCGGTCCATGGCCCTTCATTGAGGTGTGGGCGCCCTCCTTGAGGCTACGACCAGCCCGCCGGTTGAGCGCGTCCCAAAAGGTCATGGATTCGGCTAATCCGGGAATGGGGCACGGTCTATGAGGCGGCGAGCCTCCTTGCCGGATTGCCGTCCTAGAATCTGGAGACAAAAATCCTCGCGCATATGTGGGAGTGGCGCGAGGAGGCAAAACGCCGCGCGCCGGTCGAAACTCCGCAGCTGCGAGAAATCACGGCACGGCGGATAGAGCTCCGGCGGAACCTCATGGCAACAATTGCGGTGGTAACTCTCCTCTTTGAAGAGTGGCTGGAGTGGCGCCACGGCGTCCTCACCTTGAACCATACGCTTGTCCTTACCGGGCATGGCTGCTTCGCAACGTTCCTGTCCTGGCTAAGGCGGGAGGAAACGCCCGGGTATTACCATTGCGTGGATCGCCTGGAGCAGCCTTTCCCAAAGTGGGCGATAACGCCCCATTGTGGGCGCTGCAGGCTTAAAGGGGGGTTGGTAAGACTCTGCACAACGCCCCCATTTTTTTAGGTCTCTTACCACCCCCTTTACGCCTGCAGGGCCCACAAGGGGCCATTATTGCCCACTTTGGGAAAGGCTGGCCTGGAGGATACGGTAGAGCATATGGTGGAGGTTGCCCTGCCTGGGCAGAGCACCATCGTGTCCTCGTGGAGGCGATCGGTGGTGCTGATCTCTCGCGTCCTGCTCTGCTCCAGGCCATGGTGCGAAGCGAGAGGGCATGTGAAGCCATCACCTCCTTCTCAATCAATCAATCAACTCAGCCTAGTGCAGTAGTGCAGTCCACTGCTGGACATAGGCCTCTCCCATATTGCGCCACAACACCCTGTCCTCCCCTTCCGCATCCAGTTTGCCCCAGCCACTTTCTTTAAGTTTTCGGTCCTCCTGACTAGGGGGCGTCCCACGCTACGCTTGCTGATACGCGGTCTCCACTCCAGGACTCGTCTGCTCCATCGGCCTTCGGTCCTTCGACAGACATGGCTACCCCACCTCCTTCTGCGAAGCAGTAATGCTCGCAAAGGAAAAGGCGGACCGCGTGAGTGAGACGCAATCTCTATACCCTCACGCTTATAGCCACTTAAGGAGACACCTCGGGCGTCGGAAGTCATTAGCGGCCTACCGGCCACCGAAGGCACGGTGTTTGCTGGCGGCGGGCAATGGGTAGCTCGCCGCCCGGGTCGATGGCGCGTTGTGTTCCACGCGCGCGTCAAAGAGATTTCAACACATACTGAAGGGGTCCGCTAGGGCCGATGCCTGCCAGAGTCGCGGATTTCTTCGAAAGAGTCACCGTGGCCCTGGTAAACCGTGGGTTTTAGCCAGTAAGAGTCTGACACATTCTTCTGTTCCAGAGAAGAGCGGGAGACGCCATTTGATAATTTTTGAACCATAAAAAAGGGTCCCTTACCACCAAACTAATTAGACTTAGGGCTGAAACTGCGTTAAGCGGGCGTCCGCGATGGTCAACCGTCCCGTGCCTACGCGCGTGGATACGTCAATTTTATTTAACGTAGTGTCCAGCAAAATAACCTCTATCGGCACAGAACTAAAGTTCGGAGCGTGCAAGCCCCACCACGACGGGATATTATTATTATTCCCCCCCCCCGCAACGAAATTCGTCGTACGTTGGCGAGCTCCGTTGGCCGGCGCGGACGCCCGCGCGGTTCCCAGTGATAGACCACTTTTGTATGGCAACCGTGGCACCGTGCGGCCGTCCGCTTAACGCAGTTTCAGTCCTTAGGTATGTCTTACCTTGTAACATAAAATAAAGAACGCACGCGCAAAGAAAACAACCTTGCACAACCTTCATGGTTGTACCTTTTTCGTAATAGGTACAAAATTGGATTTCCACAATATCTGTGTTGCGTCAAAATAATATAAGTTTCGGAAATCGGTGGCAATGTAGCAATATGCAAAGAGCAAGCAAATCCGAATCCAGTGATCACACCGTACCGTTACTAAAATAATTTTTCACCCTATAGCCTTAGGATTTCTTTATTGAAGTCGATGTTTCTTTTTTGTAAAAAGTTATTGTTTTTTTTTATTGGTTTGGAACCCTCACTGAACTTGTCGAAATCCTTCGATGTCTCTAAAAATTCCGTTACAGACGAAAATTGTTGTTTTATGAGGGCTTCTCATATTCTGTTGCAGTATCTACGTGGAAAACTCACCGCAAACTATTGAATCCGGCATTTAATCTACAAGTGCTGCATACATACTTGAACGAAATAAACAAGCAATCTGGAAATCTTGTCTCTCAATTAGCTTCTAGAGTAGGAAAAGACCCGTTTGATGTCCGCAGGGATTTGATAACCTTCACAATGAATATAATTAGTCGTAAGTATTACGAATTAATGACATTTTAAAAACGACTATCAATTCCTTGATACAAATAATAAAGAGTAGAAATACGAATAAGAATACGAGTACACTAATGTCAGAGAGTATGCTCAGGTTATGGTCGAGCATCATTATATTACTTCGAGCGGCCAGTTAAAATTTCCTTATCAGACTTGGCTTTCTCACGATTTTCGCCATGTGAGACTGTTACAATTATTAACTACATATATCGATGCCATCTGCAACCTACTAAGAAAAAAATCGGATTTAGATCATTTATTGGAACTAAAGATTTACTGCTGCACCGGTCCCTTTTTTATTAAAACAGCCACTTATCTGCTCTCATTACAATTTAATATATAGATTTATATGTCACTAAAATTAAGAAAGAAACTTATAATACTTAATATAACTAATGTCAGTTCTTAACTGTTAAATATTTCAATGATTGTTTATCATATAGACCTTTCTATGATTAATAGTCTTCTCTATCTTATTCTACATATTTCTGTGTATGGGCTTTACCTTTCCATCTTCTCCTGCATTAGTTGCACTGATACCTATTCGGCTTCAATTTCTCTGATTTATTTATTTTCGCAGGGACGTCGTTGGACCTAAATGCTCAAGATCAAACTTTAATAGACAAAGACTATGCAAAAGCATTTGAAGATTTATTAGAGGTGTATTTGGAAAGAGCTAAAACACCGTGGTTACATGTATCGTATTTATTCAACCTGAGTGCATTGAAGCAAAAACAAGATGAACTTACTAAAACATTGAAAGATATTTTGAATCCGGTATGTTGTTTGTCTCAGCTTATAAATTTTCAGTTGCAATCATAATTTTTTTTTTTTTTTTTTTTGTTTTACGTAATAGTTTGGCAAACAGGCAAAGGTACTAAGTGATAGCCGACTTTAGGCCTGAACTAGAAGACTCTCATTATGTCTTTAATAAGTCCCCTTGTATGGTAGTCCTTTAAGTCACGTGATGTGAAGGACTATCATACGGGCGTTTGGGCATTCGACTGCCACTAGCCGCATGGGTAGGTGGTCTGGTGGTCTAATTCCAGGACTTCAGCAAGTAACTCTTCTTCTACAGTCCTTTCACAGCTATTTAACCTCTGGTTTTGTATCAATAACAAAACCACATTGATCTTAATTCCGGTTACCATAAGGTTGCTGTTGGCTAGCTGTCACTAACAAGTCTGTCAAAATCACAGAGATCTTTGTTCCCGTAACAATAAGGTTGTTGTTGGTTTGCTGCCACTGACAAATCTACTAAAATAACAGTGATCTTTATTCCCGTTATCATAAGGTTGCTGTTGAGCTGCTACTATCGGAGGTAAAATATGTTTAGCAGTAGCCTTCGATAGGCGGAGTGATCATGATACACTGCGATACAATGTCATATTCGGGGTAACTTTTATTGATCTATTTTCGCTTTTAGTTGATACAACAGCGGAAATTGGAGTTGAAGATTAATAAACACCCTAGAAACGACAGTGACCAATCATCAGGTAAGTTAATATTACTTTTGTGAATTTCCTTGAGAACCGGTTCGTTTCGTAATAAGTAGTGAATGATATTTTTAGGCCTTCCTTATTACCACTCCGGTATATTGCGATTATGATTAGGTAATTGTTCAAAACACCCTATTGCATTGAAAGTCATGTTGACTGATACAGATAATGACATGGTTGAAATTAATGTACATGTTCGGCCCAAATAAATAGTTGTCCGTCTTGCTCATTAAAGTAGTTCGGAATAAATCAGCATACAGTAAAGACGTGTTTATTTTTCTACGAAATCCTACAATCAATATTGAACCTTAATCACATCAACAGTACATATTAAAGAAAAAAACAATAAAAAAATAATGTAGTAAAGTCATGTGATTATAGGAAGGGAACAGACTAAATTACCATATTGCCTTGGAAGTTATGTTGGCCTTTTTTTCTCGTCACACAAACGTTCATACGTATTACTACAATAACCAGTAAATATATTAGTTCCAGGAATAGTAACTTATTAACGATGCATTGCAGGCAAATTTCAACCATTAATAGAACGAATGCTGCATTTGGCTGAAGAACAAAATGCCTTCACAGACGATGAGATAAGAGAACACCTGGATACTCTAGTAGTAGCTGCTTACGACACTACGTCTGTTACTTTAAAGTTCGCATTGCTAGTGATTGGATCTTACAGGAATGTTCAAGAACGCATCTTTAACGAGTATGATTTTTTTAATATTAATTGATGGCAAATGTAAATTCACCTGTTTTGTAGTCATCGACACCCATAGACATCTTCAATATCTGTGGTAGTTGCGGTATTATTGATATCCTAAAGACAGCTGAAATATCCATGTGTACCCATGCCCTTTAAACCGGAACACAGCAACACTGCTTGATGGCAGGAACGGGTAAAGTGATAGTAGGTACTTATATCTTGGACGAGCTTCTTCACATCTTAAAGTTCCGCTACTCTCAGAATCAGTCAATTTCATTACTTATGAATTTTACTATTAAATATGAAGTTCTAACTGGTTGCTTAAGTGGTCGCAAGCACGGCTATTTGGTCTCTATTCGATCGCCTGCTGGGGAAATTTATGTTTGGTATTACCAGTAAATAAATTGAACTAGCCCGTGTTATATATTGGTTGGAAATAATTTTAATATTACAGACGAAATGTTGTTGCAAAAAAAAATGTAAGTCGAAGTATGCTTATAGTATATACAGTATTCAAAAGACTTGTAAGAATAAAATAATTTATAAGAAGGAAAATAATCGAAGAATTTATAGGACTCAAACGGACTCAAAAGACCCAAAGAACTCGTGACTCGTGAGACTATTTGTCTTGAAAATCTACTTTATTCTCGAAAAGAAGACTTAAATACTTCTGGAACACCTAATCTCCACTAACACTATTTCGAGAAAATAATTTTACTTATTTACGTTTACAGATTGCAAGAAGTACTAGACCAAGATAAAGATAGAGATATAAGTAAAAGTGATCTACCGAAACTTGTGTACTTAGAGGCGGCGATAAAAGAGACTATGAGATTATATCCAACCATCCCTTGCATCGCTAGAAAACTTCACACAGATGTTAAACTAAGTAAGTTATTACTAAAAGGAAATAAAGCACCATCATATCATTTTCATGTGTGTATATGGATTAATGAGACTGGAAGAGATAGAAAGCGAAGTAGTAACTACAGCTTTAATATTAATAATACAGTGACAAAAAAAAAAGATTGAAGAGTAGCCACCGTTTTTGAAAATTTCTTTGCAGATATTGCAGTCTCAACCACTAAAACTTTAAATTCATCAGCTTAGCTAGCTTAGCAGAATTTTACAGACATTCCCAAAAGATCTTTTGTTGATTTAATTTTAAGATCTTTGAAAGCTTTTATAACGGGGTTAGTATGGTGAAACCTCAATTCCAACGGGCATGCCCGTTTATTACAGTATTTTTGAGTAAGGCAGCAGAAAGAGCAGGTGAGGAATTTATAGCTTCAGTAGTTTTAACAGGAATATTAGCGAAAAAGTTTTCAAATTCCTGAGCTTCAATATTTTGTGATCTCTATAAGGCGTTAGATTTCGTAAATAATGAGACATTTCTGCTGAAACTGGAGCACAATGAGATTAAAAATACGGCTCTTGACTTACTGAGATTATACCCGAAAGATGAAAATGTCAAAGTCCAAGTAAACGGCATAAACTCATTAGGTTCTGAAATTGCAATGGGCGTTGAAATGGTAATGGCTGCATGCTTCCTTGCATGCACGGTGTATAGGAAATATACACCACATGTTCACAATCAAGCGTTTTATTGAGTGATAATAGATGCAATACATTTTTGTTAAAAATTGTATTTTTTTTAAATTTTTTTTTAATAATTTGAATTTAGGTCTTATAACGTTAATTGTAAACAGATTTAAGTATTTTGTATATTATTGATTGTAATATTTATGACGAACGGTTTTAGGGTATATTGTTTTTAGGGATTTCATTTTTATGGCATGTGATATTATGTGAAAGTAAATTCGAGCAAGTTATCATTGGGACAAATTATAAATTAGAACAAAAAAATTATGGCGCTCTGGATTGTGGAAAAAAAAGTAAGGGAACACAAAAGAGAACCAGGCTAGATTGATTACAGGACTTTATAACTGTCTGGCGGTTTTGAGCATTTTGTATATGGCTTACGCAAATATTTTGCAGATCTGTCTTGAGACGGGTCGTTAAGTTCCCTTAAATAGGGTTGAGGTACACGATGACTTGCACGCCGTTTTTTAAAGTCGCACTGGATAGGTCAAATTAAAGCTGCAATGATTCTTTCTTTAAAAAGCCAGTCCAGACACGGCTGCATTGTTAAACTTATAAACAATTCTAATAATACAATGTTTGGACTTTAAGGGTAACCATGCCCTCTGATTTTGTTTCAGCATTTCTTCTTAGGGATAAGTCAGGAAATTTCGGCGTCATACAGTTTCGAAATATTGAGTTTTTGTTACAGTTATTAGTATAAACTGTTAATTTATTTCACTCCGAAGGTCCTAGTTTAACATTACTAACTTCGAGTTTCATGTTAGCCATATGAAAATAATGCAGCATTGTATATGTAAACAAGCACGCCCTTTATTTAGATTTATTTAGGTTTTAAGTTCTGTTTTTTATTATTTATTTCAGCTCGAGTATAGTTTCAATGTTTTATTATATACTAGCTTTTGCCCGCGACTTCATTCGCGTCAAATTTTTGCTCTCCTGACCCTTCCCGTCGCATCGAATTGCCTGCCGGTTTTGATAGATTTCTCATAGCTGCTTGGCTCCTTTTGACGTAGCGTGATGTAAAATAGCCTTTATCAATAAACAGGCTACCCAACAAAAAAAATTTCAATTCGAACCAGTAGTTCCTGAGATTAACGCGTTCAACCAAACAAACAAAAAAACTCTTCAGCTTTATAATATTAGTATAGATTAGTTGACATATTTCAAATAATTTACTTTGGTGTTTTTTTTTTTTAGTAATGTTAATTACTTACATATTATTGTATAGAATCATGTTCTACTAACTTAACAGACAGCTGTGCTGCTGGTTAGTTTGGTGCGCGACATGAAGATGTCGCGCACCAGCACCCAGCTAAAACACAAGGAAGTGGTGAAGGTTGGGGTTTTTGAGGGACTGTCTTATGTAATTCAAAAAGTGCTAACGTGTGATAAAATCTACGTACAAAAATTTATATTTCATTTCAATCTCATGCATGAGAGACGTGGACTTCACAACTGGGTCATCATGTTTACAAGCCAATAATTACACAAACAAAATAATATATGATACATTTCAGAGGACTACACGTTGCAGGCTGGTAATACATGCATCATAGGGCTGTACGGTCTTAGCCGCCACCCCATGTGGGGCGCAGATGTGGAACAGTTCAAACCGGAGCGATGGCTGGACCCTGCCACCTTGCCTGACAACCCTAATACGTTTTCTCCCTTTGGTGTTGGAAAGCGAATCTGTATCGGTAAGTTTCAAACTTCATATAACCTCGGTAGACCTGACATAGCTGGTAAGTTCGTGCCAGGTTTAGTGAGAAATGCAGCTTGAACTTAGTAATGAAGCGTGGAAAAAAGGGCTATTGGTATAGGATTTTACAATAGTAACGCCACTTTCCCGGCCTCAAGCGACATGACTTGCAGTAAGCGACACGTGCGCACATCTCTTATTTACGTCCGTCGCGTCGCTCCGTAAGAACGCCTTCACACTAGCGTTTGTCCAGCGTAGGCGTTCGATACGTATGCGCAGCGCAGACGCCGCAACTACGCGGCGCAGGCGTTGCGTTGTCGCGGCGTCGGTGCAAGGGTAAATGAATACGCTGAGTTAGCGCCGCAGGTGCGCGACGCTTGCGCCGCGTTACTGCGGAGTTATGTACAATCCTGTTCACATTCGACCTCTTCCCGCCACCTGCAGCCGCGCACCCCTGTGCACCCGTTGATTTGTTCATTCGTAGTCAAGCGAACTAGTAAGTACAACTTAAAATGAGCAAAGCCAACAATAGAGTTTCCTCGTTAGAATCCATTTTGTTAATGATATTTCCAAAACGAAAACGCAATTGTGTGCCGTCTGCGCCGCGTTAGTGCAGCGTTCAATTGACTCCAGGGGAAACGCCGCAAAAACGCAACGCCAGCACCGCGCCGCGCTGTCGCGGCGTCTGCGAACCCCTACGCTGGACAAACGCTAGTGTGAAGACGCTCTAAGTCGTGTCTCGGTGATTCGTGGCCTGCTGCAAAAAACTAAAAGCAAGACGCGTCTCACTTGAGCGTGTCACTTAGCAGTGAGTAAATAGTACGAGATCTGGTTGCAGAATGAGTGTGTTTGCTAAAAACCAAATTTTTACGCATATTTAGGATTATGAAAATATATATCTACCAGGTTGCCTACAAAAATGTGGTTCGTAATATTTTAAATTAAATTATTGTTAATTGATTGTTCGGAAAAAAAATCATTCACTTGTTTTTGAAATAAAATATCGTCCACTTCATGGCAATATACAAAAAGACTGAAAAATCACGGTTGTCGTTGCGCACTTGGCCGCACCTCTTTGCAGCCAGGTGTAAACAGGTATGATTTTTGTTACATTTTTACGTTCAAAACGTATATTTATTTTTCAAATTAAAGCTATTTATTTCTGATTATTATGATAATATGATAAAATATATGTTATAATATATGATAAAATCTGGCCGCAAATAATGGTTGCTGGCTGTTAAAGATGGTAAATATTTAAGGTAGAGTGAAAGAGAGCTAGAAACACTCGATGAGTGCTCTAATTCTGCAGCCAGGTCTTACACTAGAAACAGCTAGCTGTGTGGCTTCTAATTGATTTATTTTATTTTACAGGTAAACAATACGCCATGATAGTTATGAAGACGGCGCTTGCACATATTTTGCGACGGTATCATGTGACTAGTGACATTAGTAATCTAGAATCGCAATTTGACGTAGTTTTGCAACCAGTGGAGGGACATCTTATTAGTTTAAAATTAAGGATATAGTTTCTGCATCAAGAAGTAGCGGATGTGGAGAGGAGCGAGGGAGTTCTCTGGTCATATTCTGTAAAAATCTCACCGTGCTACCATAAGTGTAGTGATCTCGAAGTGAGCTGTCATTGATCCTGAGGTTAGGGATTGACACTATTGAGCTCACTTCACCTTATATAATACTGTGAGATTTTTATATAATATACTGACTATAAATATACTGTAGCGAAGTGGCCCTATTCTCTGAAGCAGAGCAACCAATATGCGGACTAAAAGTGACAAACCAATGAAGCTGAGGAAATACTGACGGAGCGCTGTTTACATAATATATAGATAAGTCGATGGATAAATCATCTATTTTGTGCCCACAAAACAACTGGCACAACGGAAAAAAGCACATTGAAATGATAACAAACAACAACATACTCAACATGATAATCGTTCTATGGAATCCAAAGGCCACTTGTACACTACATGGAAGTTTTGGAACGTTATTATACAATGCCAATAGAAAGGCCAATGTTCAGGAGTGCAACTTTCAACAAAAACGATTAAAACGCATGTATACATAGGGTATATGTTTTTATAGTTTTTGATGAGAGTTTGTACAAAGCTTTGGTTAAATTCTTACACTATCACTCTCTAAAGGGTACAATTCAGTAAAATATTCATCTGCATTTTGCTACGCGAACCCATGACTAAAATGATTACCTGTTCAGTTTACGACCTGAACCGTTTAAATTGAAAGAATAATGGATATTTGGAATACAAAAATAGTAATTTTAGAAAAGACGATAGTTTCAAAATTAGACGCGCTAGTGTCCCCAAAATTTAAACTTAATCAACAGACCAAAATAACCATTCAAATAAAAAAATCTAACCCTGTCTTAAAGAGAGTACCCTGTGACACAAGGCGATCTGTTGCTCTAAGTTTGGCGCGATATCTCTACCTTGCGACCCAAGAGAATTCTTATAGCAGCTAGGAGCACCTACTCACACTATATGATTCTGTGAAGTGTAAGAATAATATTATGTATGCTCCTTTAGTTTAATAAGTAAGTACGCTACTTTATAATCGTATGTATGCTGAGTTTGCAATACACCTTATGTGCATTATTCTACATTATTACGAGTGCATTCATTAAATAGTACGTTAACCGATGTGGTCGTTTCCTTGAATAACACCCATTAGGAACCCCAACATTACATCTGCATGTCCACCGTACCCCTGGTCATACCCCTGCCCTCTAGTGGTACGGTGGGTCCCTTAAAGTTGAATGATACCACTGACTAATAGAAAAGTTTGGTAACTACAAAACTTAAAAAAAATAAATAAACAACCGACTTCCTTAAAAACACTAGAAAGTGAAAAATAATTTTAATTTCGGAAGTCGGTGTCTTAGGATCTGTATTTATGGTCTTTTTTTGCCACCGACTTCCGAAATTAAAGTTATTTTTCACTTTCTAGTGTTTTTAAGGAAGTCGGTTGTTTTTTTTTTTTGTAAAAAGGTTTTATTTTTAAATTTTTAGTTGTGGTATTCACCCCGCACTAATTCCAAACAAAAAATGCATATTTATGCGATAGCAGAAATCGCGGTTGATTTGCTGTCATTTTTTAAAGAGTTCCGGTGTCTGTCTCCGGAACTCATCATCAGATCTATATGAAAATTATATGGAACCATTTCGGAATAAACCCCTTTCGAACAAAAAAAGAATTTTGCAAATCCATCTATATATGACGGAGTTATGGCCGAACATACATTAACAAAAAATAAAAAACATAAACATCCGAATTGAGAACCTCCTCCTTTTTGAAGTCGGTTAAAAAATATTAACAAACCAAATTAAAGATAACTACAACAATTCGAACCTTCTTTTAGATCCAAAATTACCAGTTTCCCTCTACACCCACGATCCTCTAACAAAGAGGTATATTCATAATAATATGTAGAATCCAAAATAAGTGACGGTAACATTAGGGGCGCGGTTTGGCTTTAGTTGCGAGGTGGTGGCGTCCTAATCTCCAGAAAATCTTTCAGCCCTGCAGAGTAAACATCCAGCGCCTGCGGATGGTCTTACCTTTCCCGCCCGTCCCCTCCTTTTAATGTTACTGCCCCCTACTTGATTGCAGCCGTGAGTTCATTCCAAAGTGGTTCCGCCGGCGGTTTGATGGCCTGACTCCTCAGCATTTAAAAGAGTTATTGAGTCCAGGCTTCAGGGTAGCTGGTGGGTCGTTTTTTAAGTAGCTTGCGGCTCTAATTAAGTTGATGCTCAATGGCGGTGTAAGTGTTTCTGTCGTAGATGTCTTGTATGGGGTCAACTTATGTATCCTGCGCTAGAGAGACGGCGGTTTTTCACTTTTCATTGACGAAAATATTAAACAATTTAACGACATTTTAGATAGACTTTCTAAATTTAATTTACATTCGGCATTCACCCTTATGAGATACTGCTGTATCGGTCCAAATTTCATGGATTTTCTCCGTTCTTCCTCTTTATGAAAGTAGCCATACCTTTTAGACTAATGCCCGGTTTCTGAGGTACTCTTATCGGTAGTTTATCTGTTCATTAGCGCTATTGGTTCGATAACTTGACAGTTTGCGTTTCCGAACACCGCAATGTAAGATAAACTCCGTTTAAACTTAGGTTATTTTATCTGACCAATGTGTGGCGTTTATCGGTTCCATAACTTTATTTGACGTTTCATTTCAAACTATATTAACTTTTAGGTTATACTTATTTAAACAAATATTTTTAATAAGTTCGTGTCCTGGGAATTAAGTTGCCAGTGAAAGTTAAATATTAATATCATTCAGATTTGGAAGTACTGGAGCTTATTTCTAATACATATATCAGTACCAAGAAAATTAAGACGTAGGAGAAATCCATTCGAAATGTTATTGTATTACGGATGAAGAATTTAAATTGAGATATCGTTTTGATAAGAACACTGTACCATTACACCTAAGCGATATTATCAGCCCTGCTCTAGCTCCCGTTACGCATCGCAAAAGTCCATTGTCTGTTTTGATAAAAATTTTGATCGCATTACGATTTTATGCTACAGGTACATTCCAAGTATTCATTGGTTCACAAAACCACTAGAGTTCTTTATAAATTAAGCAATGAAATAGCCAAGCTGGCTACAAGTTATATAGGTATGCCAAATTTCGAAGACCTGAGAGAAGTCAAGGCACAAATTTTTAATTTAGCTGGATTTCCAAATGTAATTGGTTGTGTAGATGGATCACACATACCAATTCAATCTCCTGGTGGTGACCGAGCAGAATTATTTAGAAATAGAAAAGGTTTCTGTTTAGATTACTAGCGCTTTTAATCAAACGCCTAATCAAGTTTGTTGAGCAATAATGCACAAATACGGTTCATTGCATAAACATTTAGTTTTTAAGAATTTATTTTCTAAGTACACGTTGTAAACTTTATGTTATTTTTTTCTTCTTCATCTTGTCTTTGTACGGAATACAACTATTAGATCATCGGAAGCTTTTTATTCAAAATAATTTTGGGTAAAAACCCTCAACAGTTTCTTTTCTATTAATGTACAAGTTGTATGTGATGCAACGTTATACATTCGTGATATAGATGCTCGTTGCATGACAGTACCGTCTATTATAACTCATTCCTACGAGTGCGACTCGATAATAATGAGATAGATGGTCACCTCATGGGAGACAGTGCTTATCCTTGTAGAAAGTTCATGATGACACTATTCTTAAATCCAGCTACAAATGCGGTAAAACGTTACAATGAAGTACAAATAAAGACCAGAAACACAGTTGAAATAACATTTGGTGAGTGGAAAAGAAGATTTCAATGCCTCTCTAAAATTACGGTTAAAATAAGATCACACATTAGCTGTAATTGTTGCAACAGTTGTGTTACATAATTAATATAGCTCTAAAGCAAAATGATTCACTGATAATTGATTCTGCTTCTGAACAAGGAATCGTAATAGACTCTGTTGATCAACCCCTTTCCTCTGAAGGAAACCATTTCCGTCGGCTATTGTTGGAGCAATATTTTAGGTTGCTAACTTTCTCTTTTATAAATATTTCAAACTGGAAAATTGTCATATTGTACAATTATGTAGGTATAATGGGGACACAAATAAAAAATAAAAAACATATGAACTTGGCTATTTCAAGTTAAATATGCACTTCGATAAGAAGCATCTTCTCTCTTTCAGTATGTTTACTACGTTTTCCAGATTCCATTATGTTATTATATAAAAGAATGGAAGCGCAAACGATTCGAAAGACATGTATTGTAACCGACAGCGAAGTAAAATTAATATCAGGAATCATAAACAATGAACACTGAGTACTGACAATAGAAAAGAAGGTTTTACCCATAAATATAAAATAACGACTTTACATATTTTTAACTAAAATAATATTAGGCCAGTTATTTACCCTTGAAAAAAAAATCTTTTGTTTATTAAACGCGTTTTAAAGACCATTTAAATAATAAAAATCAATTTTAGATGCAATCTCATAAACAGACCCATCTAGCGGCATCTAAAAAACTAGTTGACAGTTTCATAGTTATTGAATGGTTTGTTTTGTATTCAGAAACGCAGTGACAGTTAGCCGACGTTTATCTTATGCATAACTTTATTGAATGAATAGTTGTTGAGAGTTTATCTTGGAACTTCAGAAACCGGGTATAAATCGATCAAATTATTTAAAACACTCTAACAACCATTTTAAATCTGGCATTGAACGAACCGCTTGTGGCTGCACCTATTCGTTATGGTGGGCTCGGCGTCCGCAAAATTTCTAGTGTAAGCATACTGGAGTTCCTGTCCTTGGTCCACAGTACCGAAAAGTTAACTACGAAAATCTAAGGTCCTTCTTAGATTGACTCTGAAGTGTGGTGTTTGGCCGATGCCATAAACGACTGGGAGGTTTGGAAGGCTTGTCCGGATACGGTTCAGCCCGAGAAACTGTCTTCCAAGGGGCAGTGGGATGAGTCACTCAGTGGGTCAGATAGTTACGGAATAAACTCATTAATACGTCCACCAATACTGCTGAGCGTGCCAAAGGAAAACAATAAAATGTAGTTATACTTTGTAGTATACGATAAGTTTGATTTTATTGTAAATAAAATTTTAAAATAACACTGCGTGACAAAAAAAAATTTTTTTCGATAACATTGATTTAAATAGCTGATTTATTTATTTATTTTATTTATTAAAACTTTATGCACAAGTAAAAAAATACTGTACAAAGGCGGACTTAATGCCTGAGGCATTTTCTACCAGTCAACCTTAGGGTGGTGCAGAGATAAAACATGGCAGGTGCAACAAATGGGATAGATACATCGGAAACAACTATAAAATACAAGTATAAATACTAATACATAAATACATATATACATACATATATATAAACAAAAAATAAACTGTGTCAGGAGAACTAACGATTGGTAGAGGAGAAAACGAAACCAGCAAATCAGCGCTGGTATGTTTCTATCAACTTCTGACGGATATGTTCACGAGCTTTCACTTTAAAAGATAAGCGATTGGTTGCCATCCTGATGTTCAGAGGGAGCGCATTCCAAAGAAAAACCGCTTGGACAAAGAATGAAGAATTAATTAAGCCAGAACGGTGAGAAGGACACCGTAGAAGACGATTATTGGTGGAACGAAGACTTTTAGTATGGGCAGAGCATAAATATTGAATTTGGGAGGTCAAGTAAGAAGGAGAAGTGGGTTTATCGAGAATAGAGAACAGCGTTGTCAGAGCCCTCAACTCTCTGCGCTGACGAATGGGTAACCACTTTAAAAGCAGACGGTGCGCGGATACGTGGTCATACTTACGAAGATTGAAAACGAATCGAATGCAATTATTGAGAAGGCGGTCAAGTTTATTGAGCAGATCTGCATTCAGGTCGTAGTAACACACATCGCCATAATCAATTATAGGAAATATCAGGGACTGTACAAGCAATGCTTTTATGTATGATGGGAGTAGGTTTTTCAACCGATAGAGCGACCGCAACGTTCCGGTGACTTTTTGACTGACAGTCGTGACCTGCTTTCGCCAGTCAAGACAAGTGTCGACATGCAGACCAAGATTCTTGACATCGGAGCTAAACGGGATGATGGAAGTGTTGAAAATTACAGGTGGCACAGTTACGCCAGTCAGCTTCCTCATATTGTAAGGGCTCCCTACTATGATAGCCTGACACTTGGTAGGGTTAACCGCCACCCCGAATCGATCTGACCAGTTTTTTATGCGATCTAAATCCCGATTTAACTCCTCAATCGCATTGGAGATGTCATCAACACTTGTCCGGCAGTAAAGCTGCAAGTCATCAGCATAAAGATGATACGCAGCTCGAAGCTCGGTGGTAATGAGGTTAATAAAAATAGAGAATAAAAGAGGAGATAATATACCGCCTTGAGGGACGCCAGTTGCAGGTTCACACCAATTTGACGAAGAGTCTCCAGCAGAAACAGATTGCTGACGTCCCTGAAGATAAGAGGAAAACCATTCCAGTACCTCTGGAGAGACCATAAGATAGGAAAGGATGGATAAAAGGACTTCGTGACTGACGGTATTAAAAGCATTGGAGAAGTCAATCAACACTAAGACTGTTACTTTAGTATCTTCCATTCCCCGCCTTATATCGTCAGTCACTTTAAGGAGAGCTGAAACGGTATTGTGCCCAGGCCTGAAACCGGATTGAAAAGGACTGATGAGGGAGTTGTGATGAATAAAGTGGGAAAATTGTTTGTGAACGCTGGCCTCGAGCACTTTTGAAAGAAAGGGAAGGATGGAAATTGGGCGAAAGTGACTAGGAAGACAGGGATTGGGTATCTTAGGCAAAGGCCGAACAAGAGCCTTACGCCACAGGGAAGGGAAAACACCGGTGTAAAGGGAAAAGTTTATGATGTGGGTAATCGCAGGCAGGAGTTGATCAAGAGCCGCCACGATCATGTGGCGGCTGATACCATCGCAGCCCACGACTTTGGATTTAATGGATGCGATAATCTTTTTGATCTCTCCGGGGTCGACTGGGGTGAAGACAAAGGGGTTGATATTGGGACGCGTCAGACCAGCAAGGTAGCCGAGAGTTTGGCCTTTGGTTAGACTATCTAACGTTGGTACAGTGGAGAAATGTCGATTTAGATCGTCCAAACCAATTGTGCTAGGAAGGTCTGACTGTCGACACTTGCCGATGCCTAAAGTTTTAAGGAACTTCCAAATATCGGCAGGAGAAGAAGAAGTGATATTACTTAGGATGTGGCGGCGTTTAGCGTTGCGTATCATCTGATTACACTGATTCCTAGCAGCCTTAAAGAAGGTCCAGTTATCCTCTGACCGATCCTTTTTAAATTTCCGAAACGCGCGGTCCCTCCGTCGCATGGCCATCTGAACTCCCCTGTTCATCCAAGGGGCTGGTGGATGCTTCAACTTTATTTTCCTGACAGGAGCATGGGCATCATACAGCTTGACCACAGCATCGTTGAAGAAACGGACCTTTTCGTCAACTGTAGTAGCTGCTTCCAGGGGTGACCAATCTATATTAGATGCATCTTGTTGGAGCCTCTCGCTATTCATACGTGCAAAAGCACGCCTGTACTGGAACCTAGGTTTAGGTTTAGGGGGTTTCAGGATATAGGATAGGAATATAAGGTCGTGACGGGAAAAGCCAGGAGCAACATGTTGACCATGTGAGGAAACTAAGGAAGGATTAGAGGTCAGGATAAGGTCAAGCCAAGTATCATCAGCTGCAATATTGTGATGAGTGGGTTGAAGAGGCAATACATGCAGACTGGCTGACTCGATAAGGTGTAGGAGTTTAAGGGAACGAGGGGAGTTGTGGGCAAGGAGGTTGGTATTAAAATCTCCCATATGTGATGTGCATACTCCGAACCCAATGATTCGAGAACTGATTCGAATTCAGTGAAGTAATCAATAGAAGGGGGGCAATAGACGACACCAAGGACGGTTTTAGCTCCTTTGACACAAACCTCGAGGAATAGAAACTCTGCAGATTGAGTGGGACAAGAAGAAGCTAGAACTTTATAAGGGAAATCACTACGAAGGTAGATGGCTACACCACCACCCCTCTTACCGGTCCGGTCATTCCGAAGAAGAACAAAACCAGGAAGTGAGTAAGTGGTTGAAAGAAGGTTAGGTTTGAGCCACGTTTCAGAAATCAGGACGGCGTGAACGTTAATGTCGGTAAAAGTATCGTAAAATTCGTTAAAGTGACTCGGAATGCTCTGAGCATTAAGGTGGCATACATTAAATAGTCGCTCAGAGCTTTGACAGATGGCGTAAGAGATCACCTAAGGTGTCTGTAAGAGAGCAAAAACTATTGTCGCTGAAAGATGCACTAGAATCGTTAGCAGAATAGAAAGATTCGTTATCAGAAATCATAAATGTAAGTGAACAAAATAGATATTTTTAAATATATAATAATATACAATACTACACGAATGACAGGTACGGTTGCATCACTGCACCACCCGCCAGCTCACAACATCAACTAATTCTAGAAACTAACTACAATGATCAAAATGATAATAAAAATTACATAATAAAAACCCGAAACAAAAGAGCAGTAACTGTCATGCAAAAAATAAAAAATAAAACAAAAATAGCAAGGTAGTAAGTAAATCATAGAGAAAAAAAAATAACTTAAGTTACACAAGAAAACCAAAAAATATTACGGCAAAATGACAAAAAATTAAAATAATATAGTATAAAAGACAAGTTAAATAATTATCTAGTGTGCCAAGAACGTATCCGATCAAGAACACGACGTCAAACTTATTCTGGCTTCTTGTCATTCATAATCTGTGGGCTTTGGCGTATCAGTGACATATTACATACTTGACATTTGCGTCAAAATAATAAAATTTATGGATAAAGTAAAAACTTTTAGAGGGTAAATTATTCACTAAAGTGAGCATACTAACATGTTATGACTAGTAGAGATGCGCAAAATGTGTCAGTGAAAAGAAATGAATGAAGTATATCTTTTGGCTCAATGAAGTAGTCCACTCATTTAGTTCAGTACTTCATTTAGTTCAGCAAATCAGAACGAATCAATGAGATATAGAGTTCGCGTATTGTGATACATTACGATGAATGATGCACTTTACTTAGTTCACTTTTATACGTATCTCGATTTTCCTTCGGTAATTAGAGAGAGATCCTTCGACGAACTTACTAAAATAGTAAACAATAATAATCCTTCATAAACGTACTTTTGTCACAGTTTACAACCATTTTTGTACGCTGAATTAGACTTTATTTTATAGCACGAAAGTTCATATCAGTGTATTTCGACTACCACTTAGATAACATTCTATCATACATAAAAAATAAACTCTCTCACTAAGAGAATAACGTCTAATTATAATTTACCCAGCATGCAAAAAAATTGTCATGTTTGTGTAAGCTAGACGAGCGACACACACATAGTCAGCAAGGCGCCGCGGCGCCGTCGTCGCTCGTCAGCCCGACGTCAGCCGACCGGCCGGCGAAGTGACACGAACACGTACGAGTCATGCATGCGAGCGAAATGAATGCTGAGTTGGTGCGACCGAAAAGAAAGACTGAACTAAATGAAGTAGAGACACATTTGAATGACTACTGAAGGAAAGATAAGTTTATTTTGTGAAATGAAGTACTTCATTTCCTTCAATCGTTCGCGAACTACCCATCTCTAATGACTAGCATTCTAACTACTACTACACAAGAGATTATGGGGAAACAACGTAATAAGTTTAAAAGTCTACTATTTTCCTAAATTAACAAATTTTGACGGTAAGTAATTCCATAAAATCAACTGCATGCAAATCAATGTTCACTAGACAATATAAACAACATGATACCGTTATTAACCTGTTCTGTCTTGCAGGTTATCTCCCGTGCCTTGGGCCTTTGCATCTTGGGACTTTGGAAACCTCTGAAGCAGAGGACTGAGCTCATCCATTGAAGAAACTTTATGTTTACTGCCGTCAAAAGCCTTCAGAACGATGACACCGTCCTGCGTCCAACATGACCGCATACCAAAGTGTTGACGGGCCTTCCCAAAGATAGACTGCCGGACTCTTGTCAGAAACTCCTTGACTGAGGTGGATGTTCCCTTCAACCGGGTCTTAGCTTTCCACACCACTGTTTTGTCATCATAGCTTGAAAATCTCACCAGTATGGGCCTGTGATGTTCTGTACTGGCTACGCCAAGTCTGTGACAGACCTTTATGGAGGATGCAGAGAAGTTTTTTAGGGCCAGCTTATTGGTCACAATATCTAGGACGACTGCGGTGCTGTCTTCATTGTTAACTTCAGCAACACCTTGGAAAATCAGTGCTTTTCTTCGATGTCTGGTCTCCAATCCGTCAACCTGCTTAGCACACTCACTAATCTGAGTCCGGAGCAAACCAAGCATGCTAAAAATAAGCTCCCTGAAGGTACGGAACTCCTCAGCCACCCTCGCCACCGTGTCCTTGGCAGGCCCTGCACACTGGATTTGAGCTTCCAGGACTTCCATCTTCCGTGTGAATTTTTCCTCAAGAGACTTTTGTGCAGACAATACCTCAGCAAATTGAGACATGGTGATGTAGTATTATTACTTGTATTTAGTTAAAGTTGTGAAAGTGAAGTGACTGTAGATGATGAGCTGGCAGGTGGTGTAATTTAATGCTTGGGTCACATAAATGTGCCACAAACGTGAGTATTTGTGTTTTAGATGTTAAACACTTAAACTTGATAGAAATTAGGGTAAAAAACAGTTTATTTCTATTTTAAATAAAAATTATAAAACAGAGACACGTCTATCGTTTTTTTACACCTACCCGCGAAAAAAAAAAACGATGATTTCTGTCAATTTATAATATATAATATAATAATTTATTTATTTCCAAAAAGAGATTACAGACTTAAATTATTAGTTTCACAAAATGGTTTACAACTAGTGGTAGGAAGTAAATACAAATTGAATTTCCTATGCTGTAGAAATCTGTAGACAATTGGTGAGCCCTGCCTCTTAAACTAGGGTTACCTGTATCTTAAGAGACAGTGTTCGGCTATAGGGTTGATAGAGAAAGATTTATACAACTCGTGGGTTGTGTCGATCTACCAAGTGATTGTAAAAATTTGCTTAGTTTATAATTAAAGTAAAGTAAGGAAGAGTAGTAAATTTTTTTTTTTTTTTTTTTTTTTTTTTTTTTTTTTTATGGCGTCCATTTGCGCGTTGGTGTGGGTGTATGTGGGGGTGAGGATAAGTGTGTGTGGGTGTGTGGGTGTATGTGTGCTTGTGTTAGTGTAAGTTGTGAAATTGGGTGAGGTTCCTTTGTGAGTATAAACTGATATATTAATGTTATTATTATTATGCGATGTATGTAAGTAGTGATTCCGTTTGTGGGTAATCCTGTTGAAGTAGCCATTCTGTCACCTTAGACTTTAGATTATATCTATTTAGGTCAAGTATGTTTAATGCTTTATGAGTTTTTTTGTATAAGTGTGTGGATGATGTATAGTATTGGTGTCTGGCAAAAGAAGTTTTGTGCTGAGTGCCTGGGGGAATATTTTTTCGCTTTTTGGGATCAGATGGGAGGACACTAGCGTGTCTTCTAAGGACAGATTGTAGGACAAAGAGCTGCCGTACTGTTAGAACCTTGCATTGTGAATAAAGTTTCTTTGTAGGATAACGATATGGTTTTCGTAGCATCACTTTCAGTATAGCTCTCTGTGCTCTTTCGACTCTGATTAGACTTGTCTTAGTTGCGCCACCCCATACAGTAATGCAATACCCAATAACAGATTGACACAGTGCAAAAAAGACCATTCGCAGTGTATCTAGGGTTGCCGACTCTCTAAGCGATTTAAAAATATGTATCAATCTCATAGTTCTAGAGGCGAGGGCGTTGAGATGTTTATCCCATCGTAACCCTGCGTCTATTTGTACGCCAAGATATTTAACAGTATCAGTTCTAGTCAGTGCTGGACATAGGCACGACGGAGACTGCTGTGGGCAAGTGTGAGCTGTTATCGAAAAAGTGTGATCTGGTGCGGTGTTAGAGCGAATAGAGAAAGGGACGTAGGAAGTCTTCGTAAGGTTGAGAGTAAGCAGATTTGAGTTGAGCCATTTTACTACTTCTGTTAAGGCTAATTCTGCGCTACTTTTAACACTATCCCACGTTGGTCCATCAGCAACAATAACGGTGTCATCAGCATAGGCAAATATCCTAATATTAGGGAGTTTCATTCTGCACAGGTCGTTGACGTAGATTAGGAACAAAATTGGGCCTAAAATGCTTCCCTGAGGCACTCCATATGACAGAGGTTCCTCCTCGCTAAGGAGTGTACCAATTTTAGTTCTTTGGGTGCGGTTACTGAGATAATCTTTGAAGATTTGTAGAGCGATACCTCTTATACCAATTTTTTCCAATTTGGCGACAAGAAGGGGTACAGAAACTGTGTCGAACGCCTTAGAAAGGTCTAGGAATATACCCAGAGATCTGATCTTCTTGTCAAGGTTCTCAGCAACCATTTGCGTCAGATCAAGAACTGCATCTTCAGTAGAGATTCCGGTACGAAATCCATACTGATTATCAGCTATGATATGATACTTATCCAGGAAGTTCTTAAGACGGCTACTGAGGATCCTTTCAAGGACCTTAGAGAGTGCAGTCAAGACCGAGATGGGTCGGTAGTTGTTGACACAACTTCTGTCCCCTCCCTTGTAAATTGGATATACAATTGCTCTTTTAAGAGTATCTGGAAAGACTCCTTGCCGTAGACAATCATTAAAGATATGCGTTAGTGGCTTTGTCAGGGTCACATGGCATTTCTTCAGCAATAGGGGCGATATACCATCCCAACCTATTGCGCAATTGCTGCGTAGTTGGAGAATGAGGGATTCAACTTCAGTTTCATCCACCTCCAGTAGCGCAAGGGAGTTGGTGGCGGAGTACGGCGTATTATTAGTGGTATTTAGACGCTGACTAGTTGGCAGTACTGGGGGAGAATGGGACCGAGATAAGATGTTATCCGCCAGGTTTTTACCCACATTACTGAAGAATTGGCACACCTCATTTATGGAAGATTTAGGACAGTCGCGTATTTTCAGAAGTTCGACAGGGCTAGTTTTAGTTTTATTGGTGTTGGTTATTTCTTTTATTGCTTTCCAAAGGGCTTTAGGGTTATTTTTAGCTGACTCAAGTTCACTTTTTTCGTAGGCAATTTTTAATTTCCGTAGTATGGCATTACAAAAATTACGATAGCGCGTATAGGTGATTTTGAGTATTGGATTTTCGGGATCTTTTTTTGACTTTGTATGTAATTTATCTCGATTTTTGATACATTTCACTAGGCCAGGAGTTATCCAGGGCTTAATAGTCCTTTTTCTCCTTGGAATTAAGGTTTGGTGAGTATGTTTGGTAACTACCGCTGTTAACATGGTTATGAGAATGCTCATTGATGTATTTGGGTTATCAGTTTTGTATATGGGTGTAAAGTCCATGCTTTGGAGCTCTAACTTGATTGTATCGTAATCAACAGAGGTAGAGGTGTGAGATGTGTTACGTTTGGGATTGGCGTTGGCGATAGTAAGTAGGAGAGGTTTATGGTCGGTGATATGTGAGTCCAGAACTAAAGTAGTGATAGGTAGGTTAGTTTTGACGAAAGCGTGGTCAAGGCAATTATCAAGCCGAGTGGGAAATAGATGGGTTGGCAGAAGCCCATGTGAAGTGTTCAGTATGAGGTATTCCAGGCTCCGGTCATTTCTACTAGTCAGTTTTATGTCAATGTTTAGGTCGCCAATCAGAGCAATATTCTGCCATGTGGATAGTTTAGTGTAGACACAGTTTAAGCTATCTAGGAACTTATCGTAGCTTTCCCGGGAGTTGTATGAAGGTGAGCGATAGACTGCGACCACTGCAATTTTTTTATTATCTATTTGACAGACTAGACAATTACCACACATAAAATTGGGTTCCCACACAGAGACTTGTAGACCATGTTTCGTATAGATAACGATTCCATCGTTCTGGTTAGAGTTTGTCCCAGTAGACTGCGATTGAAAACCCTGTAGGACTGGAAGGTTACTAACCTTACTAAGCCAACATTCAGTCAAGATTATGACATCAAAGTCAATTTTTGTTAAGTGTAGCAGTACTTGTAGTTGTTCAAAATTTTTATTTATGCTGCGTATGTTAAGATGTAAGAATTTTATATTGCTATCAGAATTGTTTACGAACTTCAGACAGTCTTCTGGACTGCATGTCAAAGAATCGCCTACGCTTAGCGAATCAAGTTCACTGTTTATATTATTTATTATAGCCATTTGAAATTAAGAGGGAGGACAAATTGTGATATAATTCTGTGAATTTTAAAGTTAAAATTTTGTACGCCATTTATGAAAGCAATTATCACTAAACTTGGGTTAAGAACGAGTGACTTAGTCGTAGTTATATGGTAGAACTGTGAATGAATAGGACATCGCGTGATTAGGTCTTTGAATGAATGTTGTTGTGGATGTATTGTAGAGTGTGGTGTGGTTTGGGACTCCTGATATTTAGTATATGTATATATCGTGTGAGGTGTGTATTTTAGAGATTTTATAGAGATAAAAATAATTAAACTTAGTTTAAACAATGCACTTAAAAATAGTCACATATTTAAATTTTCGAGGTCGTGAAGACATTTTTCTGAGATTATTAAAACTTGCTTTTCACCCTCTTTCTTGCGCAGGAAGATATTACCATTTGAGATCCAACAGTATTTATAGACGTTGTTCTTGGCAAACTCTCGAGCTTGATAAAATAGTTTTTTGGCAGTAGCGGGCAGTTGCTCGGCGATATAGACTGGTTGGGGTTTACCGGGTATACCAATGAGGGTGGAGTTAAGTTTGTCCTGCTTTCCTTTATCCTTGTTATATACCCGTACAGCCGACATGAGTGTCTGTTTCGTCTGTACTGTCAAGAATTCTGCGATAATCGGGCGTGGGGTAGTCGGGCTGGCAGCCTTTCCTGGGAGCCGGTATACATCGCGCACTCCCGATTCCTGGACAGGGACTCCTACAACATCGCAGATCTTTGACACTATTTTTGTTAAGCTGGTGCTGGTTTCAGCATCATCCTGCGGGATATTACGGATTTCAATTCCCGAGGATCGTGACTTGTGATGTAAGTCAAGTATCTTTTTCTCTAAGTTTTCAATATACTGTTTTTGCTGCAGACGTTCTTTCCTTAAATCTTCAACTTCGTTTTTCATGTCCTCAAACTGCTTGTTCATGAAAGACATTGATTCAACTATCTTTTCATTTGTCTTGCGAATTTCAGCATTAGACGCCTGTATTTGAGTGTTTTGGGACTTAATTTCCCCTATATCAGATAGTAGTTTGTTGATTAGGGCGGTCTGTTCGGCTAAAGTCTTTTTGACACTGAGGCCGTGAGAATAGTTCCCAGCGTCCAAGGGGGATAAGACGTCCTCTCCTTGCGGTGAGTCTTCTTTGCGAAAACGTTTGTTAGTGTTTACGTACTCGCTCATTGTTACTGCCGAGGTGATATCTGGTTCCGACTGCGTCTGAGTTTGGCTCAGACCAACTGTCTGTGTTTGGCTCAGACCAGCTGTCAGTGTTTTAGACGGTTTGGGTGGGGTGCGTTGAACGCCTGCCATATTTGGCGGTGGAGTAGTAAAAATAATAAGCGTACTTATCTGGGCCTGCAGTCTCGACATAGAAAGCGACACTATCGCAAAATACCGATTGCTAAATAAAACCGAAAAACATCGGTTGCCGTAACGATGCCAGCGACAAAATGGAAGTCTCGACATCTGAGATACGGACCAATGTCATACATTAACTTGAACAAAACGATGTCAGTTGGCGCAAAACGTATTCATAGTGCGGTTTAGTAGCAATGGTACGATATTTGGTAGTCTCGACACTCAAAGTTTTTGATCGACATCGACATTTCGATGAACTTTACCGTATTTTCTTAATGTTTACGAGCATGTGTTGCGTCCATTTTTGAAAGCCCGCAAAGTGATTCGTTAGCAACGCAAACTAACAAAATGGCGTACCCGAAGGATGTGACTGTACTAATGAGGCTTTAAGACCATATATTTATGGGTTCCGACAAAACTACGTGCGAACGAGCGTCGCCAACAACCATCGTATTAGAGGGAGCCAAATACATTTAGTATCTTTTTGAAGGGAGCCGACATATAAATAAATAACACAACTGCAAATCATGTTTCCAACTTTATTAAATCTCCATTAATCCATTGAATGCAGTAATTACAGACACAATTAAAAAACCATTGTGTCTGGCGAGGATCCACGTTTACAGCATATGAAGAGTTAAGTATCATCACAGACAATCATCTCCTAATTACACACGTTCGTTTTAGCTTGAATTTCTACATGAGACATGTTGCATTCATATCCACATGACATTTCCAATGCATTCTGCAGTTTAATAAAGTAGCTCGACATTATTAATCTAAAAATATAATATTTAGTGATTGATGATGATTATATAAATAATACACAACGGCAAATAATGTTTTCAACTTTATTAAATCTCTATTAAGTTTCAACAGTTCATCACACACAATCATCTGATTACACACATAATTTTAATCTAAACACTTTACACGGCACATGTTGCATTCCTATCGGCATAACATTTCCACACTTTAATAAAGAAGCTTGACAGTAATAATTTAAATATACATATCCAAAAAATTGATATCATGCACTATTACTAAAGGATAGCCGTGAGAGACTTGTCATAAATTACAGTAGTCAAACCGTTAAACTGAATAAATAAAAAGTATTTATCATTTTGTATATAAAAAACATACAACGGCAAATCATGTTTTCAATTTTATTAAATCTCCATTAAATATCAACAGTTATTCTCTCTCTATTCTATAAAGTTTCAACAGTTCGTCACACACAACTGTATTAAGTTTCAACAGTTCATCACACACAATAATATAATTACACACATTCTTTTATACACTTTACATGTCACATGTTATTCCTATCCGCATAACATTTCCACACTTTAATAAAATAGCTTGACAATAATAATTTAATTATAAATATCCAAAAAAACTGAAATCATGCATATTAGGTACTAAAGGATAGCCATGAGAGTCCTGACATAAATTACAATAGTCAAACTCACTGTTACTTTATAATTTAAACATTGCAATCTTAAATCTCCACTACGTACAGAAGAGCACCATATTCACTACATTATGCGCAGACAATAAAGAAATGCAATAAACTGGTTTATAAATAAAAAAGTAAATCTGGCGACAATATGGGTGGCCTTCCATGTTTTGATACTTCTTTGTCTCCCTACAAGGAGCCATACTTGAAGCTAACAAACAATATTTTGTACCTCAAATGTAACTGCCTATGTATAGCTCTCGCCAAACTTCTAGGCCGCCGTGAAGTTGGCTTTCTGAAGCGCAAGGCACGGATCGGTGCTGTTTTTCATTCGATCCAGCCATTGTAGCCAACTTCAGGGCGGCCAAGAAGTTTGGTAAGAACTATAGTTAACGTCGGATCTCAATATCAAAACTAATTGTGAATAAACATCTGTACTCAAGAAACATTTTGTATTTTATTTTTTTGTTTTATGCCTGTAGTTATAGACTTTTAAATAAAACACCTTCCAAAATTGAAAGACATACCATTGCAAACATTAAAAACAACAGGTACAATAATTAAACATAGAACTTTTTAAAATTTTTGCACAAGATTTCTTAACCGACAAGAACTATTAAAATTTTGTTTTTGTAATTTAAATGTACTAAATTTACTAACTTAAATAGGTAGAAAGTACATAGATTCCTCACAACTGTAACAACTGATTGTAGTACATACATTCTTTGCAATTAAATATATCTATTCTATTGAAAAATACATAAATAACACATAACCGCAAATCATGTTTTCAACTTTATTAAATGTCCATTAGCAGAATCATCTAAGTTCACACATTCTTATAATTTAGATACTGTTTACATGAGGCATGGTGCACACCTATTGAAAAATCTTTATCAATTGTTTACACTTTCACTATCCACTTAGTTCAAACTGTTTTCTTCCATGTTGTGCCTTCCTTACAGCAGACAATGACTCAGGTACTACAAATGATGCATCTCCAAGCATAGTTCAAGCTGTGGGGCCTTTCAAAGTGTGGACCGCATGTTTCACAATGCCTGTCCTCCGACAGTCTTGATATGGCTATGAGACGGCAAATCTCACGCAAATGAAAATCCTTTGAACTTGTTCATATCTGTACATTTACAGAATAACAGTAGAGGCGTTAACCAAGCTCTTAACTAAACATTAACCATTTCTTCGAATACAACAACCCCTCGGAGTTCTGTGTCTGTACGCAGCTATGATATGATTTAATAAGAAACAATATGAAGAGAAGTCACCGCTTCATTAAAAATAGGTTAGCCGAGTAATAATATGCTGTAACCTTGGCTATTAATGAAAAATTATCATGTTAAATACCACAAAATTTGCTATATCAACAAATTATAAGACTTTTTCCATAATTATTTGACACTTGACAACTTTGGCATTATGTTAACTGTTTAATTTTTTTAATGACTTGAATACGGGGCTTTTGGCTCCGTTGCATTTTATGTATCTTTTTGAAATTTTCATCTTGTTATGTGCGTTTTGTTTGGCAGATTAAACAATTTTTCTTTCTTTTTCTTTCTCTATTTGTTTACAATGTTGCAAGGAGGCAGATTGTAATGACCATATAATTTTTTTTAATCCTAGCTGACCCAGTAGTAATAACAGATTCTACAAATTTTTCACTCATTATTTTCATACAATCAAATTCACCGACTTAAAACCATTTCATGAAAAAAAAAAATCGGCCAAAATTTAAAGTGATAAGTAGGTACAGTATCGGAATGTTGAAATTGAACACTCAGATATACTCTTTTTGAATTAACATTTCATTTATCTCATCTTAGTTTGTAATCAAATTAAAAAAAAAAAAAAAACACTTTAACTTATATGGGCACTTATGAAATGTCGGATACTAAGTGCACGGTTCCAAATTGTTGATTCCTATGGAGAAGAACCGGTAAGAAACTCCACGGTTACTCTTTTAAAAATAATTGGTTTTTACGATGGTTTCAAATTACAGTTGTAAGTCAATACCACTTTAAATAAGAATAACTAAATAAATAGGCAATAGACTTGATCACTTTTAATTAACGATCAGTTAAATAATTAAAACAAATATGGCAATGATAAAAAATATAGTAATATTTCTATGGCGAAGCGTAAGCAGCCAGTAAGTCCAGTCCCCTGAGCTCAGGGTCTTTTAAAGACTTTGTATTCTCCCGCCGAAGTGACGTCAGCCGATGCAGACTGCCAATCACTCGCCAGCGTGTTCAAACGTCCGGTCCGGTGCAGATGGCAGCACTGCGCCCCACAGTGCGTCGCTTAAATCGTGATATTGGGGCTAAGTTAGGTCGCCCGAAACGGTGGCGCCAACACAGTGTTAATGTCGAAGGATATCATTACCTTGATTAAGTCTAACCATGTTTTTTAAACTATTCTTCATCATCATTTCTGCCGAAAGACGTCCAGTGCTGGACATAGACCTCACCCAAAAACCACTACTTTGACCGGTTCTGTGCATTTACAGGGGGTGTTGCCATTATCGCCATGCTTGGCAGGTGGGTTGGCTATCGTCGCATTATGGTGGTAAGATTCATAGAGAACGCTTTGGCCACTTTCTAGTAAGTCCCATAGTCGCCTTTTACGACACTCACGGAAAGAAATAGGATGATGCTATTCTTTACGTCCGGCACCACACGAAAAACTATTATTTACTTTGTAATTTTTTAGTTCAGCTAGCTACAAAAGCGTATATTTTTTTTTATCTGTCCTGATAATCCTGGCTAGAATAATGGCACAAATTTATGAAATTAATGTATTGTCATCGGGTAATAAGCATCTTATAGTAAATTTTAAATAATTCCGATGTTTTGAGATGAAAATCACTTTCAAACATTCCGTTACATACACACTTACATACTTACACCCATACTAAGTCAATGAAATCGTTTTAATAAAAATCAAAATTAAATACAAAAAAAAACAAGCATGAAATACTTACACGTTTTTGAGGTAATATGGAGATTAATAAACAAAAAAATGTGTCTATTAAGTTAAAAAATAATACACTTCACAATTATACAACGATGTAAGAGAGTTGTATCGAACTTACACCGCCATCTATTAGTGATTCCAAGAACTAACCAATAAATAAACACTATTGTCGCTTAAATGATACTATTTTCCAAACTGTATCGTTTGGAAAATAGTATCATTTAAGCGCAATTGCACAATTAAAATACAATACACACTATAATAAAAAAAAAACATTCACGAATAATTAAAATAGTATTGTTATGTCGTGAACATTACTTACATCACCATCTTTTAGGAAATCCTAGAACTAACCAATAAATACAAACTATTTTCGTATAATAAACATTTTTTTTTTTCAAATATAAAAGACAGTAATACTTGAGATAAAAACTATCCTATCTTTTAGGTTGGATCAAATTATAAATAACTAAGAAGTTTGTTATGAGTCCGTTCAGTAGTTTCGGATTTTACCCGTAACAAACATGGTGGCCCGAGATTTTTTTTTATAATGTTTATCACTCCTTCTAAGTTTCTTTAATAAACTGTTTCCAAGATATGGTTTAAAAATTCACTATACAGTTTGTAGTAAAAAATATTTTTTTACTAATCAATGGTCTCCAATTTTTTTCAGAATTCAATGAGAATTTCTCGCGGCCAATAATTGAAGTCGAACTATAAATAGTAGTCTTCGGTAGTGTCTCAACATCATTTTATACGATTTTGCGAGGTATCTCCGATGTAGAGACTTGCTTTTGTCGTATGCATCGGTACGGCAAGCGGGGTGTTTTCGGTATTATCTAGTGATCCGAATGTTCGATGACATAGTAGCGGCCGTAAGAATTTCTCCTTGAATTCACGGAAAATTGGAGAACATTTATTAATAAAAAAATCCATTTTTCTAGAAAATTGTGCAGTGGAATTGTTAATCATATCTTGCAAATACTCGTTTTTTTATGGAATCTACTAAGTAGCAATAACTGTTTTACAGGATTAAAATAACTTGTTAAAAATCTGAGGTCATTACAATCTGCATCCTTGCAACACTATAAAACTAATGCCAAACTTGTGAAGTCATGTCTATTTGGTATTTGTTTTCATTGATTTTCTTTCTCAAGTGTATTTTACACATATTTTCATAGATAGCCAAAGTTACAGCATATTATTACTCGGCTAACCCATTTTAATCAAGCGGTGACTTCTCTTCATATTGTTTCTTAATAAATCATATCATAGCTGCGTACAGACACAAAACTCCGTGAGGTTGTTGTATTCGAAGAAATGGTTAATGTTTACCTAAGAGCTCGGTTAACACCTCTACTGTTATTCTGTGAATGTACAGATATGAACAAGTCCAAAGGATTTTCATTTGCGTGAGATTTGCCGTCTCATAGCCATATCAAGACTGTCGGAGGACAGGCATTGTGAAACATGCGGTCCACACTTTGAAAGGCCCCACAGCTTGAACTATGCTTGGAGATGCATCATTTGTGGTACCTGAGTCATTGTCTGCTGTAAGGAAGGCACAACATGGAAGAAAACAGTTTGAACTAAGTGGATGGTGAAAGTGTAAACAATTGATGAATATTTTCAATAGGTGTGCACCATGCCTCATGTAAACAGTATCTTGATTATAAGAATGTGTGAACTTAGATGATTCTGCTAATGGACATTTAATAAAGTTGAAAACATGTTTTGCGGTTATGTGTTATTTATGTATTTTTCAATAGAATAGATATATTTAATTGCAAAGAATGTATATACTAATATCAGTTGTTACAGTTGTGAGGTATCTATGTACTTTCTACCTATTTAAGTAAGCAAATTTAGTACATTTAAATAATAAAAACAAAATTTCAATAGTTCTTGTCGGTTAAGAAACCTTGTGCAAAATACTAAAAAGTTATGTTTAATTATTGTACCTGTTGTTTTTAATGGTATGTCTTTCAATTTTCTTAGGTATTTTATTTAGAAGTTTAGAACAACAGGTGCAAAACAAAAAAAAAAATGTTTCTTGGGCACCAATGTTTATTCACAATTAGTTTTCATATTGAGATCCAACGTTAACTACATGGGTAGTTACATTTGAGGTAGAAAATATTGTTGGTTAGCTACAAGTATGGCTACTTCTTAGGAGACAAAGAAGTACCCAAATATGAAAAGCCACCCATATTGTTGCCAGATTTTTTATTTTTATGTATTAACTACTTCATAGTCTGCACATAATGTAGTGCATATGTTGCTCTTTTGTAAGTAGTAAGGAGATTAGACTTAAGATTGTAATGCTTAAATTATAAAATAACAATGTATTAATAAAATAATTTCAGTTTTTGGGATATTTTTAGATAAATTATTATTGTCAAGCTATTTTAGTAAAGTGTGGAAATGTTATGCGGCTATGAATGCAACATGTGCCATGTAAAATGTTTAGATTCAAATAATGTGTGTAATCAGATGATTGTGTGTGATGAACTGTTGAAACTTAATAATAGTTGAAAACATGATTTGCCGTTGTGTGTTATTTATATACGAAGTGATGAATACTTTTTATTTATTCAGTTTTCATACAGTTTGATTGTTGTAATGAACTACAGAATGCATTCGTAATGTCAAGTGAATAGGAATGTAACATATATAAGCAGCATCTAGATTATAAGAATATGTGTAATTAGGAGATCATTGTGTGAGATGATGATGATACATGGAGATTTAATAAATTTGGAAACATGATTCGTGGTTGTTTGTTATTTATTTATAAGAGGCGATCGTACGATTCACTCCCTACAAAAAGAAAGACTCCTTCTTATGCAGTATTTGTTGGCGACGCTCGTTTGCACGTAGATTACCCGGAACCCATAAATAAGTGGACTACAAGCCTCATCAGTATAGATACTCAGACACACTTTCAAGAACCCCCATTCCCCATAATTTTTGTTTATATTTACTTCCAAACACCTAAAAAACATAGTTTATGATGCTAACAAATTGCTTTATGGGCTATCCAAAATGGCCGCAAAACGACTCGTTAACATCAACCGAGCTCAGTTGCGACAGACCAACGACAGTTGATAACTTTGAGTGTCGAGACTACCAAATATCGTTCCATTCCGATCTTCGGGACTTTGCAACTTTTTCGTTTGTTAAAATGGTCGCTATCTATGTCGAGACTGCAGGCCCTGGTCAGGCCTGTACTTAACAAAAGTTGTTTAAGATAAACAACTCGAAATCGCGTCTGTTTGTTGTTGCGGGAGCGTAGCCGATGCAGTGTTCGTAGGCGATCCGTAGGCTCGTAGCACTTGTAGTCGTCGTAGCACTCGTAGCGGTGTCGCCGGCCGCGCGTAGCGGACCGTTGTTTCGGTGTCCGTTGCTACTTGTTGGATGGCGCGGCGGCTAAGCGTGCTCCCCAGTTGTCACTGGTACGGGGCGTCGCCGGTTCGAATCCCGCAAATAGCAAACACTTTTAGGATGTCACTTTAGTAGACAGTTCACAAAATTAATTTCGTCTCTTTCTAGGACCGCCCAGTGGGAGTCGCCAACACGTAAGATTACTTAAAGAGTAACAAGGAATTGGATATTATTAATTTCGACCAATCAGTGAATTTAGAGTAAGGAAGCACTTAGGTTGATCGACACACGTCCACTCCGTATAGCGTCCGCCGGCCGAATTCGATTCGGATTTGGGCCTGCTGAACACGAATATATGAATGAATTTCTTGTAATACGTACCATTTCAAAGTTATGATATATTTTACTTCCATAAATGAAATAAGAGAGTGTAAAAGTTTCAAATCAAATATAAACATGTTTAGTTACCTGTATTTTGAATTTAAATACAAGAATAGGAGTACTATATACTTGATAATCGAATAAGTAATGCAATTAACGTAATATTATATATGTTAGAGAAATTGTGTCACATAGTGTTATCAACAAAATTGCCTCATGATGTAGATATCGAACACGTCACATTTCTTAGTTATGGTATCTTGATTATTTTCGTGTACCCTCAATAATAATACGATTATAGGTTTGAGCGACCAGTAGGAAGGAAACGCAATTTGGTAGTTTTACTTGGATTTTATTGGTAGTGTTGTAATCGTGGTGCCACCGAAGCAAAGAGGCGCTTACCTTAACAACGATACAAACAAGTTAATACACAATTTTATTTTATTGTAAATCTCAAGTTTTTGTGTTTCTCATAACATTTTAAGTCTTTGATGTTTCTAATATAATTTTGTTTAAAAAATTCCTCAAATTTTTTAATAGCCATTGAGAAATGTATGTCATAAATGCATAAACCATCCAGAAAAAATTTGTTATGTTTGTTGGAAATATATTATTAAATCTTAAGGAAGAGTTCCAACTAACAAGGTGAAACAAGCGTTCTTGCGTTATTTTGGTTATTCAGTGACTAAACATGTTTATATTTGATTTGAAACTTTTACACTCTCTTATTTCATTTATGGAAGTAAAATTTATCATAACTTTGAAATGGTACGTTTTACAAGAAATTCATTCATATATTCGTGTTCAGCAGGCCTAAATTGACAAAAATCAGCTATTTAAATGAATGTTATCGAAAAAAAATTTTTTTTGTCACACAGTGTAATGGATACGTTGTTTTAATTTATTTGTTAGGGGGTATTATTTTAATGATATAACAATATAAAATCTATGTCTACAATTGTTCTAAGTGGACCTAATACCGCCTGTCTCCTCCATTCAGGCGGTATCAGGTCCACTTAGAATACATTCCAGATCACTCGGTTGAAATCTATATTGCAAAATAATGTTTTTGGTGTCTTATAAAAAGATTTGAATCTATACTACTATTATAAAGTTGAAGATTTTGTTTGGTTGAACGTGGTAATCTCAGGTCCGAATAGAAACTATCTTTTTGTGTTGGGTAACCTATTTATTGAGAAAGGCTATAGGCTAATAACATTACGCTACGATCAAAAGGAGCGGAGCAGCAATGAAAAATGGACGAAAACTGGCAGACAATTAGATGCGACGGGAAGGATTTTGAGGTTTTTGAGTGAAAGGCTTCCAACATTTTCGTGGTTTTGTGGCGTTTACCAAACATACTAATTATAGCAGGTGAATGAATCTTAAACCAACATGATACACCATTAATTTCGATGTTTGTACTTTGCCATCAGCTTCAGAATTTACGTATGCCAAGCTCTGTTAGATCTCGTCCTCGAGAAGAAGTGGCAAGGCACTTGCTAGCGCAATAATTCTTCGTCCTGGTTTATTTTTCGTACATCCAAATTTCATCCAAATGTTGCGAGTCCAATGATAATAATAATAGATTAGATAATTAGATTAGTATCAGGTAGATAGTCTGAAAGGGATTTGATTGTGTAGATGTCGCTATTTTCAAATTACACTTTATGAATAATAACATGTATTAGTAGGTACACTTTTTTATTCTATCGTACTTCTATTTACATTTATACGGCCATACCCATTACGAAATAAATGTCATCATAAGCGAGTCCAGCATGAAAGATTTATAAATCATTGTGCTATTATATTCTAAACAATGCATCCTATAAAATAATTATCTATCTATTATTTATATATTATCATGTATTTTTTAAACAATCTATTCTAGAAACTGGGAAGTAATAAAAATAAATTAATGAGAGATTGTCACGTTATGTCAATGAAATTGTCTTGAAGATGTTTGATTTATGTTAGGTACAAACTCCAGCAGAAGTGTAAGGGGTTTCCATTTCCAGCTGAGGAACTCAATTAAAGCTCAACGATTTAAAAAAATTGTGGGTGGAAAATCATCAAATAACCTCTCCCGCTCTGGGCGAAGCGGGTGAGCGTATCAGACTTTTACTGACTAAAAGCCACCCGTGTTTCTTCAGTTGCCTATATGCCAGGGCCACGATAACTCTTTCGAACAAATCGCGTGACCCCTACAAGCAATCCAAGCTCACCTACACGTGGTAAACTTTGTTTTCGACGACCGAGGCTTTGGCGACTCGCCATAACGCACTAGACCAATGTTATGGTCCTATGTAGATCAGAAACTGACAAATGTTTTTAACTTAGTTGACAATTATTTATATACTATTAATGTTTTGTTGACATGTGTAATTAACTGATAAGCAGTGATCGGATATTCGGATGCATTTTTAATATAATATAATTTTATCTTAGGACAACCAACACAATGTTATCTGATCCCAAACTAGACAGAGCCCGTACTAAGGCAATCAGACAACTGATAAATATTTCTAAATACATACATATTACAGACAAACAATTTACCTAATGTTACTATTTAATTGTGAAAGCACGGAAGCGGCTTCATATTTTTTATGAAAGCCGGGTTTCTTGGATCATCATATTTATTTAAAATAAATCTTTAACCCCACATGCTAATACATATGTGTGTAGGGTGGTATGTGTTAGTAAACACGGCAAAAAATCGGAATCCGTATTAGCCAACATTTCAACTTTAGGTGAATATGCATCTGAATATCCGATCTCTACTGATAAGGCAAGAAAAATTAAATTAGTTAGACTGAAGCTGTTAAATCTGAATGTATTCTGAAGGACAAAGAAAATACACAAAAATATAATGTAAGTAGACTTAAACGTTATTCAGTCACAAAAAACGCCTGATAAACTCTTCTATGCAATAAGTTGAACGAAGTTGAATTAATTGTATAAATTTATTGATGTCTTTGACAGGTAGTTGCGGAACTCGTTTGGTTCCTAAATATATACCAGGCGTTGAAAAGCAATCTTTCAACTACAACATTCATTTATTGGCTGTGGGCATATCTTGCTAAGTGCACTGAAATGGACCCACCATTCGCAGTTCCAATTTCGGCCACACGACTGATTCCCTCACATTCTGGGTAGACGGCCTAATCATCATTTCATTAGTGGTAGAGCGTTTGCCTTTATTATAATATATTACAAGGCGATCAGACTGTAAGACCACCTTCGATAACCTCCATTTTGTCAGCTGCTGTAGGTTAGAGTCCGTTTCTTCCCGAGGGGGTCGTAAAAGGTGACTAAAGGACTACAGCATGAGCAGCAGCGTTATCTATACATTTTACAACCATACTGCAATCACCAACCCACCTGCCAGGCGAGGCGTTTATGGTAAAGCCCCCCAAATTGGGGGAGGCATATGTCCAGCAGTGGACGTCATACGGCTGAAATGATGATGATGTCGGTTAGTAATATATTCTTTATCAAAACTAAAAAATAAATTCCTGATATGTGATATGACAATTTTTCATTGTTCTTTTTAAATGAAACCTATCGAAACGCTGACATTTATAAAAGTGAGCTTAAGTCATAAATAGTCTGAACTGCAAAGTCAACATAATCGCATGAGTACACGGGCTCCCAGTTTATACCGGCCGTCTCCACCCCGAGTAACAATGTCTGGGCGTACTATAGCGTTACATCATATAATTTTCATTCCGCGAGTACAGCGTAAAGGCTCGTGCAGACTAGCGCGACGCGACGGTCATGCACCATTCGGCGATTTATATCCGTAGAACAATTTCTATGAAAACGTGCGCGACACTTCACACAGGGGTGACCTGTCACGCCGCGACACGGTCGTAGAAATTGTTCTACGGATATAAATCCCCGATCCGCGCGCGACGTCGCGTCCCGCTAGTCTGAACGAGGCTTTATGAAGAGTCGTGCGATTGTGTACGAGAGTGAGTGAGTGATTGTGTATGTGTGTGTGCTGTTATGAGTTTAATAGGAGGAATATACGAAACAGGATAGTTATCGGTGAACGTAAAAGAAGCAATAGCTTCAAAAATTAGAAACATTAATAAAATGCTCATAACAAATATGTGTAACTTACTAATATAGAGGTGTAGTACCTTTGGCTACTCCTCCCTTCAATGAGTACTAGTGTGATGTTTTGTAATGAATATAATAAATTACAATATCCCTACAAATACATGTTATGTGGCAAAATATAACGTTAATAGCGAAATTTGAATGTTCTAAACATGTCTGCTGTCTGTACCGTGTGGTGCCGGACGTAAAGAATAACACCACCCCATTTCTTCCTGTGGGTGTCGTAAAAGGCGACTAAGGGACTTACTAGAGAATGGGCAGAAGCGTTGTCTATGCATTTTACCACCATACTGCGATCGCCAACCCGCCTGCCAAGCGTGGCGATTATGGCAAAGCCCCCCAAATTGGGGGAGGCCTAAGTCCAGCAGTGGACGTCTTACGGCTGAAATGATGATGATGATGATGATGAAACATGTCTGCTTACCCGTTCGTGGAATATAGGCGTGGTGTTATATTGTTTTAGCATACATATTGTCTAATTTGGCAACAATAATGTTCCATCAATTATATTTTGTGAAAAAAAAAATAGAAAACAAAAATCTCTGTTTTTGTTAAAGATTATTTTCAGGAAATAATTATGTACATATTTATGACTTCAATCTAACGGTTTATCATTTTGAAGCCCGTACCAAACACTGATTATTAGAGAAAAAAAAGAAGCTAGCTGGATAAAAAAACAAATTGGTGTCGATACTTCAATTGTATATCAAAATAGAATGTACAGTTAAAAAGCTGAAATAAATATATATATTTTTTTTTTTAAATTTTGAGGCTAGATGTTAGTTAAGTCAGTTCAGGGTACTACAGTCCCACGTGGTGGTCGAGCGGATAATAAAATGAAAAAACAATATGCTTCCACACTTTATTGGCACAGCTGAATGAATATTAAATAAATGAAAAAATTCAACAAATTTAGTAGCGCCGCGCCGCTGTTGCATTATCATCTAATTTCCTGCCTGATAAAATTCACTGGTAAACAATGGCTACCGTAATAATACACATCTAAGACCTAGGTGTTAATCTAATGTGGTGTCCTTCTACTGGTTTCAACACGATATCATATTCACACACAACATTGTTGATGTTGCCAATTACATGATACCGTCGTAAAATATGCGCCAGTGCCATCTTCATCACCATCATGCTGTATACTTTACCTGCGAAATTATAAATTGTGTGTATTAATAATCGATTATGATTAACAATGAAAATTATTCTTTTATTAGTTTCGTTTTAATTGATAGTAGTTTATTATTTGTTTAGAAATTTACATAATTTAAAAACTACGGGTCTTAAAATAAAACTTTAGAGGTGTCAAGGGACACCCGGATGGAACGAAGTTCCTTTCTAGGATTCATAATAGTTATAATTTTTTAATTATTTATTATGTAAGTACAAAAAACCTGTATACACTCAACAAAAATATTCTCTCTCTCTCCCTATCTCTCCTCCCTCGCTCTCTCTCTCCCTCTCTACCTCTCTCCCTCTCTCCCTCCTCTCCCCCTCCCCTCTCCCCCTTTCCTCCTCGAACCCTCTCCCCCTCTCTCCCTCTCTACTCACAACAAAAAAAAAACAACAACATACAAAATATATACGGTCGAATTGAGAAACCTCGTCCTTTTTTTGAAGTCGGTTAAAGCATGTCGTGACAACTTTTCGTAAGATTTTTTTCCGTCTAGCCCCCCTTTCACAACGCGCGATAAGGAACTTCGTTCCAATAATACAAGTAATTATGTATATAATATACATATATTCGTTTATGGTATCTAGATGTACAGTTAGGGAGATAAACGTCGACCGCCTCGTTGGTGTGGCCGTCGTAGGTCTAGTGATATAGGCACTACTGCTGTGCTTGAGGTCCTGGGCTCGATTCCCAGGTCGGACAAAGTGTTATTAGCTTTGTCTCGGAGTCTGAATTTGTGCCAGATTGTACTATACAGGAACCTCTACCCAACTATTCGGGGAACTAGGCTTCATGCTATGTCAATTTACCATTTTATACAACTGTCAAAGAATGGCAGTTGTGAATTTATTATACGAACTTATTAAATTATATTATTACATTAAGTAGACAGTTTCAGTAATATTCATTCATTCATAATATTAAGTAAGACAGTCAGTTAACAACATAAATATTGAATCAGACAGTAATAATGTTGCACTTTTGTCTCTAATTTTGTGTTTCACACCAATGCTACTCGATAGATTTGATTGTAAATT
This sequence comes from Aporophyla nigra, assembly GCA_947507805.1. Lineage (NCBI taxonomy): Eukaryota > Metazoa > Arthropoda > Insecta > Lepidoptera > Noctuidae > Aporophyla > Aporophyla nigra. Next base: position 9,337,837 of record OX382313.1, on the reverse strand, counting down.
GACTAAATGTCCGTTTTCCCGTCAAAACATAAGAAGCGAGCTAAGCTCAACTCAGATATCTATAACACTAGAGGTTAATACGAGTATATATACCTATGCAGTTTCGCTTGCCAATACCGAACGCGGCATTAAGGCTTGGGTGAGCCGGCAAAGTAGCAGGGTTCAGCCATCTCTCCGGTCGAAACTGCTCCGCGTCTGGGCCCCACAAAGGGTGACGGAGAAGACCGTACAACCCTACTATGCATGTATTACCAGCTCGCAACGTGCAGTTCTCTGAAAATATACACAATTAAATGAGCCAAAACATTCAATAAGTGGAGCCTTGACAAAGCCATTAAGCGACAGACCCCACAGAGCAAACAACCAGCGGCCTAAATAAGCCAAGGATCGAAAGAGCTAGAAGTCGCGAAAAGAGGCGTTACCCCAGCAGTAGGCTGATGCATGCTTACAGTAACAGAAAATATGGATAAAGAAGGTCGAAAGACGTTGTAAAGGTACATACTCAGGATAACATCTTTTTCAACTTTTCTACCGAAAAGTGGAACAGAAGGGTACAATCTCATTGACTCTTTGATCACTGCCTCTAAGAACACGAGTTTCGGTAGGTCGTCTTTAGTAAAATCGACATCTTTATGTTCATGTACTGCTTGTAACCTGTAATAAATTCAAAAAACATCATTAGTGGTCCATTTTTAACCGCAATTAAATGGCGTAGACAAGTGCGGGACAGAAGCGTCACTAGTGCGAGAAGTTGCGATCAGTGATCGTCAACTCACATGCCCAGGCGTGGCATCACGGTAAAGACAAGGTAGGGGTTGTGAAGAATTACCAGGCTATGCATGGCCGCCAAACTCAACTGACCTTGCTAAGATCAGTTGGGTTTTGGCGCATAATGGACGCACGTTACAGCTCAACGAACACCTAAAGGAACTTGAAGAAGAGCTCGGAAACATTAGGTGGCACATTTTTGGGTTATCAGGAGGACCCAATGATCCTTGATAATTCAAGGCCGCCTTATGTATTTTAGAGAACCTATTTTAGAGAATTTTTACCTATCCCAAGGCAGAAACGGGTTCCTGGTAAACAAATAAATTTATGACAAAGTTATGGAAGGCTCCAGTATCTCGAACAGGGTAGCGTACTTCGTAGTAAAGCTCTTAAGGTTATTTAGGTTTACCTATCGACCTTGGCACACTGAAATGACGATATGGAGATGTTCAAGGACATCTCCAAGGTGTTGCAAACTGCCACTTAGGCCCACCATAACGTTCTCATGGAATTCAACGCTAAAGTGGGAGTACAGAATTGCAACGAATCGATAGTAGGATCCTACGCGTTTGGCAGCAGAAATCATAGCGGGCAAATGCTTGTCAACTTCCTTGAAAAGAAAAGGCATTGCTTGATAAATTCTTTCCATAAGAAATATCCCCAAAGAAAGTAAACGTGGCGAAGCCGCGACACTATAACGGTAAATGAGATAAACTTCATAATAATGGATAATTAGCATATATTCAGCGATTTCTTGGTTACCCACAGGTTCAATATCCGCAGTGATTCTAAACTGCTTCGAGGCTCTCTGAATATTAACTTCAAGCTCGAGCGAACTCGTTTTATGAAGTCTGGGCTCCGTTCAAATATGCTTCAAACTATGTTAGGATTCTAAGCGTTCCATTCAGACCTGGATAACCCATTCGCTGCCGTGGAAACCACCAATGACGTAGACCAGGTGCTCGATCAAATGGTGGAAATCCTCAGGGAGGAAGGTTCGCGATTTTGCAAATGCGGCCGTACGGGTAAGAAGTACAAACTTTTGAAAGAGATTTTGGAGCTTATTATTGGCTGACGTGAAACCCACCTATCACTTAGTCAGAACAACGGGCGCTCAACATATCTGTAAGAAAATTGGAAATGTGATCTTCCAATAATTTCGGGGAGCCTAACGAAGTTCAGCAAATCGAGTGGGGATGTCGTCGTTGCTTTCGGAAGTTTAAAACTTCTACGGAAAATTTTACGAATCGCACGCATCTCGACCTACTCCCAAAAATGAGGAGCCAACTTAACCCGCCTTTTCACAGAAGGCCTGCCAGATATCAGCAAGGACAAAATCGAAGCGGGTCTTAAACAGCTAAAAATTGAAAACCCCCTGGTGAAGATGGAATTACGACTGAGCTCCTAAAAGAGGGAGGAAGACCTGTACTTAAAGAGCTTCGGGAGCTCTTCAACTTTGTCATGTTCAATGGGAGAAGCGTAGCGGAAGAGGAAGAGGGTTATCCCTCTTTTTTAAGATGAGAACGACCACCCTTTTGAAGAATGACAGACCCATTTTGCTCCTAAGCCGCATATATGAGTTGTTTTCAACAGTCATCATAAAACGTCCAGCGCGAAGACACGACGAGTTTCATTCACCGGAGGCAGAGTTTCGTGGGGAAATAGCAATATTGAGCACATCCACACAGTTTGGCAGATTATACAGAAGTCCAAAGAGTATAATGGGCCCTTGTGCGTTGCATTTGTGGACTATGAGAAGGCTTTTGACTTATCAAAAACTAGTCGGTTATGGAGTCTCTGCAGCGGTGCCAAGTCGACTCGGAATACACCCAGGTGCTGAGATTTCGTTATGAAAACGGGACAGTGACCGTCTAAACTCAGGGTCAGCGAACTGAACCTACGTCGAGGGTTAAGGACAAGGGGACGTAATTTGACGGATGCTGCATTAACATGAACGGCGAGCACATCTCACATTTGACATTTGCAGGTGATATCGTCATACTGGCTGAATCTAAAACTCTGCAGTTTGGTAAGAAAAACTTTGAACAGCAAGCTAACAAAAGAAGTCTGCTGGCTGGGCATAGTTTGGGAAGCTTCGTCGATTCCTCTCATCACGTAATCCTCAGAACTTAACGACTAAAGCCTTCAATCAGTGTTTCCTGCAAGTGCACGATACGGATGGTCCATAAGTTCAAGGTTGCTTAGCGAGCTATAGAATGGAGTGTCTCTGAGGAATAGAATCCGGAATTAGGTATTCCGGTACGGAACGAAAGTTATCGATATTGCTCACCGAATAAGCAATCTGATATTGGCAATGGGCCGGCCATGTTAGCCGTAGAATTGTGCTGAATGGCGTGCAATTGAAGAGGCCTATGTCCAGCAGTGAACTACTGTAGGCTGATGATTTAAATTTTTTAGCCTAAGATCCTGAATAAATATGTCCCGTACTAGGCCTGCGTGGTCGTTTACAGCCCATTCGCCCATTCCCGCTCACAGAGATGATGTCACACCCAGCAGTGGTAACGTTACACTTTTACGAGTACGTGTTAGATTGTAGAAAATTATATTTTAAATGTTTCTTACTCTGTAAAAATTCGTTCTTGTAGATCTAGATCTGACCCTATCACTGACAAAATAATTGTCATAGTTGAAGAAGTTGTATCGTAAGAAGCGGCTACTAAAGTATCCAGGTGTTGTCTTAAGTCATTGTCAGTGAAAGCACCTTGTTCTTCAGCTAAATTCAGCATTTGATCTAATACTGGTTTGAATTTGCCTGAAACATAATGTGATCTATTTAATTTTAAGCAATTGTTACTTAACACCTTCTGAATGCATCATCATGTAGTGGAAGAAATCCTTAAGTTGGTAGAGTAATTATCTGTATCTCTCGGCTGTGTCAACATTCGTGTCTAATCCAACTCAACTGAACAGCGTTCTGGAAGCAGTACATTTACGTCCCAAATACCACCATGTTCCAAAAGGAACGTAGTTGACCAGTGCGTCTTTGCTGTTATTATTTACGGGATTAAAACGTTGTCGCGCATGATGAGCCTGATAAGAAAGTCACTAAAATCGACGAAGAGGGATTAGAGATTCTCTCGTGATCTTATATTTTCATCTTGATCGACGGTAATGAGGAGTACCTACTCCAAAATTCAAACTTAGTTGGCAGTGGGCAGGGAGGCACTCCTCGCAAAACACTGCGGGCATGGATACACACATACGCACAATTGGCGTAGCGTGGCTGATGACCTATGGCGGTCGCAAATATACGCTAAATGCGGAAAATTTTGTTATTCTAACCCGGGAAAGTTAGGTGGTTACTTAGAATACGTAGATGCTGAAAGGAGGCTTTTATATAGCAGTAGACCTCATCAGGCCCAACGCGCCATTGTTTACGGTTAAGCTTATACACATAATTATTGAAAATAGAAGGTAAGTAAATAAATCTATTTCTTTTGTTTACCTGGTATGGATTCATCGTACATATCTGAATCTTTGTTTGCCTCTAACTCGAATTTTCTTTTACGTATAATCTAAAAGATTAAATATTAATTAAATACAAGTTGGCCCCACAGTAAGATGATAAACTGTGTAGAAATGTGACATATTTTTAAAGGAATTAAGATCTCTAGTCATTTGTGTGCAGTAGCAGGAAGTTGAAGATCAAATTATACATAGTCTCAAGGCTGACGCTCTACAGAACCAAACTTTTGCTAAAACTCAAAATAAACAACGAGATAATTACTGGATCTATGATGTTCTTCAGTTTATTCAATAGTATAGTTTGTTTGCGCTGTATTGAACTCCAGGAAAATAAATACGACGAATGCAACCACGCTTTTTGAAATCTATCGCAATATGAAGCAAATAAATCTTCGATTAGTTCTGCGTAATCTGTATCTATTATAGTTTGCTCTTTAGGATCTAGTCCAAGTGAAGTCCCTGCAAAAGAGAATACATGTTTTTCATAAACCAAGCAATCATTTTGACAAAAGGTTATTCCACGTCCATGTATTGCCTCTAAATAATCAAGCGGTATGCCCTATTTCGAACTCGAGAATTGCGACTTGCGTCAAGCGCAACTCCTGCTTCTGTCCATCGTCGCTCCATAATTCGCGTTACGGTGACTCGTCGCAAGCTCTGAACAACTACTTTTTATGTTTTCTCCATAGTCGCTGTCATTCAAGAATGTTGCTCTTGGCCACGGGGTTAGCTCTCATGTAATTCTTCGGTCTTATCCAGGCTGTTAGTGACCATTATTATCACAATAATACTTACGAGTTACAATTGACAAAGTATAGTTCACGACAAATTTTCGTACATCAAATGGGTCCTTTCCTTCTTTCGAAGCTAACTGAGAGACTAATCTTCGTGCTTGCACGTTCATTTCCTTTACGTACGTATTGAGCACTTGCTGGTTGAACGACGGATTTAATAGTTTGCGATGAGGTTTCCAAACAGACGCTGAAACAAAAACATTGCATAGGAACTTATTTGTTCCTATTTAGTATCATGGAGTCAGAGACAATGCTATAAGTTAACGAAAACCTTTTGAAAAATGATTGTGTTAACGTTGCTTTATAGACATTTTCAACTACAAGTCCACTTTTAATGTTGCTATTACTAATTCATATGGAGCGATTTAATTTCCTGTGGCATACCATTACTTAAAGCAGCTGTAATAGTTGCAAGGTTCAAATAGTGTTTAGTTGATGCAAGGTTTTATTGAATTAATCAAATAGATGGCTCCCTGGCTTTACACTACAGCATTTCAATTATTTAAATTTCTGAATCAATTAAACTTTTTGGTACAGTTGAAGACATATCAAGTTAAACATCTATACACAAAATGGCAGAGACATCGACGCGCAAACTGTAACCATAAATTAAGCTGGTAATTCTAGACCTCTAGTGTAAACAACAATGTCGGTTATAAAAAAAAAACTGTTTTGCAGTAAAAGTAGCGAATCAAAATATATGTAACAGATGTTTTTTATAACCGAAGAAGAAGTTGGGAATGAAAGTATGAAAAATCATTTTGGGGAACTTGGGAGTTTGGGAAATCGGGAATCACCCAAATATTCAACGCAGGTCATGTTAATCATGTACTGAAACCATGGTAACAGGTTGCATTTTGATGTTACTTGGAGGAAATGTAAGAACCTCCTTAGTACAGCTTTTTGTTGTTTTGAATAAAGCTTTAAGATATAAATAAATAAAAGAATAAGTAGATAATAATGACGCTGTGCGTAAAATTTATCAGTATTGTCATGTATTATTTGTTTTCCTTTACCTTCTGCTGTAATGAGTCCATGATCTATAAACTCTTTTGCAAAATCGTAGAAAAATGGTTTACTGAGACATGAATTGGCTATTGTAAGGCTGTCTTCAGGATCGGTTACCACTGAAACAGTAACAAATTAAATTACAATTATTGTGATTCGTTTTAGCTCTTAAAGTAGTATGATTTTAACTAAAGATCACGGAAACACCTCGGTGGCAGCTGCTAGAGGCGACATTATCCACACTTTCAATACAAACTAAGCGTATTTACCGTTTTCATGCAATACAACAGAAATAAGTATAGAAACTGACAGCTTTGGAGGCGGTCCGTGACAAAATTGTCTGCTCAATCTTCACTGCTACGAATTTTATTAATACTGCCTTCTAAGACGTTGCCGGCGCGGTGATTCCGTGCATTGTGAAGACAGTGGAGGTTACGTGATACATGAGAGGACTTACCGTACATCGAATGATTAACGAACCATACCTCGCAAACACCACCTTTTCCTAATGCGCACTTTTGGAATTCTTGTATAAAATTCCATAGTACTGAAAAATAAAAATTGTTTAGTTTCAGGTTTCAACTCAGGGGTTTAATAGGTAACTAAAGTATTATGGGGGAATTCTATATTTTAGTAAGACGGTCAGAACAGCGTAAAGAAAAATAAAGAAAACAAGTCTCTCTCTTATCCCATTTTGTTTATTTTGTTCGAAATGAGCGCAAAATCAAAGGTTCCAATTTGTTGCTTCCTATGAAGAAGAGCTGGTAAGAAACTCCATGGTTACTCTTTTAAAAATAATTGGTTTTACAATGGTTTCAAATGACAGTGATAATAGGCATGGAAGGACACTGTGTAAGCCTTTCAACAAGTACCAGGTACTTATTAAAATAGAAAATTGTCTACAGTCTACAAGGCCTACAACGTTCTCACATTCACAAAGTGTAATAGAATCTACATAAATGGTAGTATTTCCTATACAAGATATAATAACTTATTTAAACCAAATGTCATTTTTGCCATGACAACCAATAATAAAGAGCTTAAATTAGAATTGTAGATATGTACAGGATAAGTTTTTATCCAGTGCGCAAACTGTAACCATGAATTCAGCTTATCATTCTAGACCCCCTTGCGCAGAAATTTTTCGTCGGTTATACAAAAAATAAATCAGCTGTTTTATAGAAAAATGCAATACCTCAACAAAAAAAAAAAAAATCTGCTGCAGATCAGCTGATTTTTTTTATATCCGACGAATGTTTCTACACTGGGGGAATTCTGTCTAGAATGATATGCTGAATTCATGGTTACAATTTGCGCACTGGATAAAAACTTATATTGTATATATATTATGTCAAATAATGAGTACATGTCCAAGAAGTTTGTAAATAATTACTATTAAATAATGTACATCGTCATTTCATCATCATCATTTCAGCCGAAAGACGTCCACTGCTGGACATAGGCCTCCCCCAAGCTCCGCCACTTCGACATGTTCTGTGCTTCGTCGTCGGGGTCGAAATTTGTTGGTATTGCGATTATGGGCTATATTTTGTAGCGGTAAGATAAAATGAGGGAGGAGGGGGGGGGGGTAGATATAATGATGTACACGCCTGTTTAGATCAAGAGAGTGAGTCGTAAATAATACTACACTTAACTGAATCAGGCTTTCATGAAGATCATTCTTCAGCCGCGTGCACTTAACAGACGAGCTCACCATCCACATAGCAATTATGCCATTAACCACTAATCCAGTCACACTGACCGAATAAACGGATTGGATAGTCATCGTTCTCCTATCATCGACATTAATCCGAAGATATAACCGGAACTCAGTTGCATTTTCGGATTAATTGGCGACAATAGAAGAAAGATGACTGTCTGATGACCTAATAGTTTTTACTTTTTTCAATTATATACTGTTTCTGTGATTAGCTCTAGATTATAATCTCTCTTGTTTAGGATCATGAACTGAATTTCAGTAAACAGTGTTTGTTACGATGTCTCTTTTATATACTCGAAGAAGTCTTGTATACACTCGAATCGGTCTTGCTCACACAAACACCTTGACGATTATGGGTCATCTTTTATTGCATAATAAATAATTGATCATTCGGGTTCAATACAATTGCACGTTGAAAATATTTTACAATGTTATTATTTTATGGTAGATAATTGTTGTACTATAAAAATAAAATGCTTTTATAATAAGGCGTAGGCTACCACTTCCTAATTATCTATAACATGCAATTTCCATACTATTTCATAAATTTTTACAGAGCAGATTCTAAAACGCCTACAAAATAGCCAACAGTGTGACAGCTTTTTTATTTGTGGGTGGGAAATCATCAAATGACGTCTTCCGCTCTGGGTGGAGGGGAAGGGTGTGTCAGACTTTTACTGACTAAGACCTATCCGTGTTCCTTCAATTGCCTATCCCAGGTCTACGGTAACTCTTCCGAACAATTCCACGACGCTGGCAGGCATCAGTTCCAGCAGACCCTTTCAGTTTTCCTGACATCTCTTTTAAGGTGCGCGTGGAACACAACGCGCCGTCGCAGTCAACCTGGGCCTGGGCCTTACTGGGTGGCAAGCTACCCATTGCTCACCGCCCGCAAGCCCGCGCCTACAGTGGCCGGGAGTTCGAACAGTGTGACAGCCTAACGTTTCTACATTAACGTTAAGGTATTCAAGTCGCAAAAAGCTGTCAAATATTTGGGTAGTTTCGATTGATTAGTGTAAATAATTATTCCAAAAAATTAAATTGGGCCAAAATATTTATTATGAATTACAATAATAACACTGGATATCCAAGGTATTGTAATGGTTTTTTTTATATTAGTAGCATTTTGAAACATAAACTAAATATTCAGTGTCACGATATTAAATATTGCAACGTTGCCAATATTTTTTGGTTTATTGGTGGATTTACATTAATTTGTTAACCTGAAAAGACGAATCACTTTTATTTAGCACTAGCTTCTGCCCGGGACTTCGTCCGCTTTAAATTTCTTGCTCCCCCGAGTGCGAGTTCTTCGTATTCGTGACTTTTTTTTCTTTTTGATAAGCTCCTAAGGATGCGTCCTAGCGTAAGGTTATTTATTCTACAGCCTTCGTCGATAAATGAGCTATCCAACACTTAACATAGTTCCTGAGATAAGTACGTTCAACAAAACAAACCCTTTAGCTTTAAAATATTTCGATTTTATTACAATTAAAAACGTTATAGTGAGCCAACCTTAAAAGATAGACATTTTTTTAGAACTTTTTAAGAGGACCAATTCCGTCCTACATGATTATTTCGTTACTTTAAACGTTTATATTAGGTATAGCGTAATAACCTTCTTCGTTAAATGGGCTACACGACACAAAAAATTGTTTCAAAATCCAATCAATAGTTCCTGAGATTACAGCGTTCAATCAAACAAACAAACAAACTCTTCAGCTTTGTAATATAAGTATAGATTTTGAGTCTTAGGCTAAATACTCCGTATCACTTTAATAATATAGATGTCACTTTTTTAAACACGTAATGATCGATGAGGAATTTGCCGTTAATCTTCTTGGAGTTAATCTACGATGAATTCGACAGACACGTATTGAGGTTTATGTATTTAGTTATTATATTAAATACCTCTTACGTATAACTCTACATACCTCCCGGGCAACCTTCCTTTTTCAAGGCCTACCACAATACATCTCGAGGTATCCTATCATAAGTTTTCCCCAGATATTTCGAACTCTAAAAATGCTAAATCCCCTTCTGACTAACAACCCTAATTGTGATGTGTTTGTAGATAACTGGAATAAAATGCGTTTATGTCTGGTGTTTTTTAAGAGAAAGTTTGCAAGGAAGTCTACTGTTGCATGATAGTGTCTGTTTTAAGTAATTATTTAACGTAACATAATTATTGTCAACCTTTTATCTATTTCAATGTTAATTAATGTAATTAGTATTGTACCGTTTTAATTAACTGTAAATAAATGTATAAAAATTATATGTCTCTAGGTCCAGCGGTTTGTGCTGTCCAAAATATGTGTCACCCCGTCAATCAGTTAACCATTTTATATGCAGAAAGGTATAATGACATGAATATTAACGGTGTAAAGTATTTAATTAATTTAATTATTGTGAAAGAAAGGACCTAAACGTTTCTTTGCTTTTGTTTTTTTCTCAGTTCGTTTTATGATCATGATCAGTCAGTTTCGACGAACAATACCTAAAAAATGACATTTAGATAAGCCGCATAAATTCGTTCTGAGTTGTGATGCACGATTACTGATAAGTGCGTGCAATGACTGGACAGGTCCACTCAATCAGTGTGGTTCTTTCCCCAAAAGACCATATATCAGACACCAATCTACATGTAGATTGGTGTTTCATATGGTATTTTGGTAATCACAAAATCAGACCGTGATTATGTCTAGACTTTAAAAGAGTCTGACTTCTGAGTTTGTTTCGGCCTTTCTTCTCAGAATAGTCAGATAGGAAACGCCGACTTCATCTAGTTTTTAAAATATGATTGACTTGTACAAATCTACTTACAGGAATAAAGTCATTTATAATCATAAATATTTCCCATAACGTTTATTAATATTTGATTTAAAAAAAAAACCTAACTAAGTTGCAAGGGATAACAGACGTCATGTTTATGCGGAAAAAACATGTTATAACAGTTTTTCCCTAGCGCCTTGCTTTAGGGCAGAGGACATCTGGGTTTAGCAGAGTGACCAGTTTCTCATCATAATCCATGAACCGTGACATAACAATAAATCATTCAGTACACCTATTGAGACGAATTGAAAACGAAGCTAGTCTATCTATATATATAAAAATGAATCCCTATTTCCCTTGGTCACGCCATCACGCGTGAACGGCTGGACCGATTTCACTTTTTCTTTTTTTGTTGTGTTTGTAATTGTCAGGAGAAGGTTCTTATGAAAGAAAAAAAATTTAAAATTGCGCGTAAAATTAGAAAATTTAAGAACACTTATTTAAGAATACTTAACAACCATATAATAGGACAATGTAAACTTTTTTAATGTAACATTATGACATTTGACATAGAATTGACAGAATGCGTGCTCAAATATCATCAAAGAGACAGGACAACGTCTGTCGGGTCAGCTAGTTAAATAAAAAATTAAAAGTTACTCACATTTTCGATCCCCAAACACCTTGTATGAATGTCCAATAATTGGTAATGCCCCAGGTAACTCAGGGGGCGCGTTGGGATACCGCCGCAGCCACAAACATGCTGCTATCACTACGCAAATAAATATTACTAACAACTCAATACCAGACATTTTGCAAACCTAGCGACGATCTGCGACGGTTATCGTCGCAGTCTTGTATTTATGCGCGGAAGAAGGTGATTAAGTACATTTTGATTTTTCCAGCAACCTGGTCTAGGTCTAGTCTGCCTCCGTCACCCAAACAGCAGTAACTCAACAAAAGTTTGTTTTATAGATGCGATGTTTATGAGGTTATTTATTTCAGTGTCATAAAGATATAAATGAACACACTCACAACATACTCACTACATACTTTGAGATCCACATTTATTAATATTATGTTTCAAGTACTAATATTATATTACGTTCCACTTAGACGTAATATAAAATATTGTTTTTTTATGAGATACCACTTTTTGAGTCATTGAATGCAAATAAACTAGCTATAGTGGCCCAGTGGTAATCTGTACAGGTGCCGGTTCGAACCCAGCCAGATGTTTTAGTTTGTGTAAATTAAATTCTCTCAAAACGGTAAAGAGTACCTAGTATGTCCTAGAACCAAAAATTCGAAGACATCAACCAATCCGCACTGGGCCTGCGTGGTGAATTATTTCCCACTCCCTGTTCCAACAGTAGGAACGTCATCCGCTGATTATGAACTCCTTGAATATACTAATTCTTCATACAAAAAGTAACGTTTTTTCTATAGAATATATGTAGATAGAGCATATCCATTTTAAAGCAAATATTTTTATTTGAGTAAATGTAGTACAAGTATTTTTTAACCGTCGAAAAAAACGGAGGAGGTTATCAATTCGACGCGTATATTATTATTATTTGTTTTTGTTTTTTTTTTTATGTATGACCACGCATAACTTTTTACATAGCAGTCCGATTGGAATAATTCTTTTTTTATTGGAAAGGGTATACTCCGAGGGTGGTCCCATATACATTTGAAAAACAAAATGAAACGCTAAGGGTCAGAAAACAGGGGATGATTGATTGTTCACTCACTGATTGTTATGTTTAACCACGCATAACTTTATACAGAGTAGTCCGATTTTGATAATTCTTTATTCATTGTATAGGGTATACCTTGCCAAGTATTATAAGTATATTAAAGCCACAAAAAGTTATAAAATAAAAACTTTTTACCAAAAAATTTAACCGCCGAAAAAACTGAAAAGCAAAAAATAATAAACCTTAAAATTATGAGTCGGCGCTGGAAAATCAATGAACAAAGATCACTCAAAGCGCCGACTCATAATTTTAAGGTTTATTATTTTTTGCTTTTCAGTTTTTTCGGCGGTTAAATTTTTATGCCACAATATCATAATAATTTTCTTTAAGTTGTAATTAATTGAAAGTTGTATAATAGAAAATTTAAACATAATTATAGTTGGAGCGTTTAGACAAGATAGTCAGTCTTTTTACCCGACGAAAAAAAACGGAAGTGGTTTTCAATTCGACACGTATATTTTTTTTTTACCTTAATACTTCCAAAGATGTTTTTAGGCCATTTATTAAAGCTTCTACTGCTATTTTCTGTTTCATTTTTACACGCTTTATATTAGCTTCACTTGTATGTTTGTATGTTTGTATATTTGTATGTTTGTTTGTAACCGACTCCTTATAGCGCGATTTTGACCCACTTTAAACGACCAGATTTCATTCAATTTTGCACACCTGTCAAGGACCGATGACAATGCAATAATTTCATAAATTTGTGCCATTATCCTTGCCAGGGCTACCAGGACCGCAAAAAACTGTCACAAACTACGCTGACATACGTCTCAAAATTCAAAACACCCTAAAAAATAGAAAATAAATTAAGCGTGTTTAAAAAAACACGCTTCCATTGAAAACTAAACTAAAAAGTTCAAAATAATGGAAAAAAAGCGTGGGGTGCTTTTTAAGGTATTTTTTTTATTGATATCAGGCACCCCACGCTTTTTTTCCATTATTTTGTACTTTTAGTTTAGTTTTCAATGGAAGCGTGTTTTTTAGTTTTTTTAAACTATAATTTATTTGACCAAACAATGGCAATCTGCTTTTAAATTGTTTCTGAAATCGTATTGAATTAGCGTTTATTTCCTTAGGCGACAGCAGGAGCATCAATTGTTTACGAAATAATGATTCGTAATATTTTGGAAAACGTAAGAGAGGTACCCCTGGTGGCATACGACAAATCACCTTCATCATCATCATCATAATTTCAGCCGAAAGACGTCCACTGCTAGACATAGGCCTCCCCGAAGTTCCGCCACTTCAACCTGTTCTGTGCTTCTCGCATCCAACGTATTGCTGCGGCCTTCACCAGGTCATTGGTCCATCTTATGGGAGGCCTTCCAACGCTTCATCTTCCAGTTCGCGATCGTCACTCGAGAACCTTCCGGCCCCATCAGCCATCTGTTCTGCGAGCAATGTGTCAAATCACCTTACGCCTAGTATTTTTTTATAAAAAAGAGATATGCACATTTCTCTTATAGGTGTTTAAACAAAAACTAGTAATCATCTCGATCGAAATTCACACAAAGAACAATGGCAGCTTCCCATACATTATTTTATTAGAAATTAAATGACTACGATTTCTAAGTTCACGGAATTGGAAAATTGAGTTAATATGATGATTTCTTAGAGAAACTGACACAATATACCAGTCACCTTTCTCAGACGTAACTCGATATCTGCCAGATCCTGGTAAGTCAACATACCAGTCTTCCGTTAACTCATTCATATCTGAGAGGCTAAAATGCAATCGTGCAGCCACAAAATGCTGACTATACACCTTTTTTTTTGGATAGGAAATCATCAAATGACGCTCTGGGCGGAACGGGAGGGCGTGTCAGACTTTACTGACTAAAACCCACCTGTGTTCCTTGAGTTGCCCATGTGCCAGGGTCACGGTATCTCTTTCGAACAATCTCGTGACCCTGACAGGCATCGGTCCTAGCAGACCCCTTCAGTGCTGCTGACATCTCTTTGAGGCGCGCGTGGAACATTACGCGCCGTCGACCTGAGCCTGGTCCTTACCGGGCGGTGAGCTACCCATGACTATGCACCTTGCACCCTAAATCTAGCAACGCCATGACTTGGGCGGCTTCCGTGGATGCGGTAACCGTATTAGCTAAAAAAAAATATATCTTTTTAGGATGTCACAGAGCTTAGTTAATAATTTATAATCATTATTAAACAAAAAAATGAATATTTTTGCAAACAAATTGTGATAAATTGCATAATTTAAGACGGAATGCACATGGAAAACCATCTGTACATTAATTTATTGGAAAATTTAAATTCAAATTCTGAACTTTGGTACACCATTGTGTAGACTAAATTGTCAGCTATTTATTGGTGTATGTGTTGTTCAAAGTTCAACACTGAATATTTATTAATCTCCGACCTCTCAAATTTAGGGAGGCCTATGTTCAGCAGTGGACGTCTTTCTGCTGGAATGATGAACTTTAATAAACTGCAGAAGTGGCACCCTGAGGTTCGAGAATTGACTGTGAGTGATTCTACCATAAGAAGAAGAACGGCGGAGTGTGGCTTTAAATCTTACAAAGCAGCTAATGGCCTAAAATTTACGGGAGACCACCAAAATTAACACTCAAATTGGTCATATCTTCAATGGAGCAAAATTCTCTTTTCTGCCGAGAATAAGATCATGCTGTATGGTCACGACGGAAGGAAACAGTTGTATCGAAGGGAAAGAGAGCATATTACACAGTGCTGCATTAAAGAAAGAGTCAGTTACGGTAGCGCTTCACGGATGTGTTGGGGAGGCATAAGCGTGGCTGGAAAATCCAGAATCAGAATCAGAATTATTTATTTGTGAAACATAGGTTACAGGTCAAGGTGTTAATAATTCAATTATGCGCTATGTTTTGCCTTTGATGACATACAAAATCCAAACTAGCGTTGTAAATGAAGCTTGCTTACCGTCATTAAATGGGGCACGTTACATCGAAGATTGTCTGGAGCCTCATGTGGTGCTCTTGCACATTTTATCGGCGCAGAGTTATTTTTTTTGCTGAACTATGCCAGAGCTCGTACAGGAGGCATTGTAAATGAATAACTAAGCGAAGTCAGTATTACGGTTATGGACAAGAAGTTTGGATATGAATCTCATAGAACACCTGTAGGATCAGTTGTCGAGACGAGTCAGAGCGAGAGGTCCTGCTCCGGAGACGCATGGTCAGCTTAAAACAGCCAAACAGGAATAGTGGGATAACATCCCACCTCACATGATTATGACTCTCATCCGTTCCATATGGTTCTTCCATGCGGTTCCTCATGAAATGGAAAACTCATACGAGCTCGGGGAGGAACTGCGAGATACTGAATAACTTTTTAAAACATTTTTTTGTTTTACTCATTACACATACCTGTTGAACAAACCACGATAGCTAATGAAATAGATATGCAATTTTAATTTGAAATATTAACATTCATTAAATGATTCCTTATTATTCCACAATTAACGGGACATTTTTTTGTTCAATGTAAAAAAGTACATAAAACTTATTGTATACATAACTAAATTTCAAAGGTGTTTCGATTTTTTTTTAATGAGAAACGTATAATTATCATCATCATTTTAGTCCAAAGACGTCCATTAGAGGGTCTTTGCTATAATCTCCACGCTTGGCAGGCGGGTTGGCGATCGCAGTATGGTGGTAAAATGCATAGGGAACGCTGCCGCCCATTTTTAGGGTTCCGTTGCCAAATGGCAAAAAACGGAACCCTTATAGATTCGCCATGTCTGTCTGTCTGTCTGTCTGTCCGAGTATGTCGCAGCCACTTTTCTCCGAAACTATAAGAGCTGTGCTATTGAAACTTGGTAAGTAGATGTATTCAGTGAACCGCATTAAGATTTTCACACAAAAATAGAAAAAAAAACAATAATATTTGGGGTTCCCCATACATAGAACTGAAACTCAAAATTTTTTTTTTCATCAAACCCTTACGTGTGGGGTATCTATGGATAGGTCTTCAAAAATGATATTGAGGTTTCTAATATCATTTTTTTTTAAAACAATAATATTTGGGGTTCCCCATACATAGAACTGAAACACAAAAAAAAATTTCATCAAACCCTTACGTGTGGGGTATCTATGGATAGGTCTTTAAAAATAAAATTGAGGTTTCTAATATCATTTTTTTCTAAACTGAATAGTTTGCGCGAGGGACACTTCCAAAGTTGTAAAATGTGTGTCCCCCCCCCGTAACTTCTAAAATAAGGGAATGATAAAACTAAAAAAAATATATGATGTACATTACCATGAAAACTACCAACGAAAATTGGTTTGAACGAGATCTAGTTAGTAGTTTTTTTTTAATACGTCATAAATCGTAAACCACAATTTACCTTTCATTCAGTCAACACAAATATAAAAATTAAAAAAAAAAACATTTCATTTCATAAACGATGATGACGAATGATGATGATGATGACCTGCAGGTTTGTACGGAACCCTCGGTGCGCGAGTCCGACTCGCACTTGGCCGGTTTTATTAAGTCCCTTAGTTGCCTCTTACGACACCCACGAGCAGAAATGGGATGATGCTATTCTTTACGTCCGGCACCAAACGGAACGATATATGAGTGCGATATTATGAGTATATCAAATCAAAAATCATTCGAATTTACGTACTTTACGTTTACTTTACGCGTCCGTGCTAGGCCCACCGACACTGAAAGAAAGAAAAGAAAATCAAGGAAAAAAACAGTAAACATTAAACAATGGTAAAGTAATTTACCAGCGATCATGCTAATCACAGGTTTCACAATGGAGGTTTTTTCCTTACCAGTTTTTGTTCAACAACTATTAAATTATAGTTAATAGATTTATTATTTATTATAGTTACTGTCCAATTAATTTAATTTTACCCACGTATTGGAAATTTTCTTTTGCATGCCATGATT
Organism: Aporophyla nigra; assembly: GCA_947507805.1. NCBI lineage: Eukaryota > Metazoa > Arthropoda > Insecta > Lepidoptera > Noctuidae > Aporophyla > Aporophyla nigra. The sequence goes on along the minus strand of OX382313.1, from coordinate 9,320,621 downwards.
GTCCTGGCATCGCTTCAGTCAGTGATCATCTGATCATAGATCAATTGAATGCTGTCAGTCAGATTGAGCGTCTAACGGCCGCATATGGCAATCTAGATAAAACAAAAAGTAAACTTGACTAGCTAGTTATAGATACCCTTCACGCATCTGCTCAGTATAAAGTTCAGTATGAGCTATAAATGCAAATTAAATCAGAATAAAAGACGCCTCCAAATCATCAGATAATTTTCATTTTTTTTATTCTCATTAAAAATCCTGAATATTTCAGTTAGTATTAGAAAGGTTTCTCTTGCTTCGGAACCAGAAGTGACGCAGTCGGTACATTCTTTTGTTTTTCCCTTTTTTCTGACATCCAAATTCATGCATAAATAAATTAGACGTAAAATCTACGAACAGAGCAAAAATCCTTCGAACCAATGAAATATACTTTTGCATCACGTGTTCTGGTATACAAATCTTTTCGCCAATCCTTGGTTCTCCACTTTATTTTTCATAAGTTTTTACCGTTTTTATTTCGAGATCAAAACTGGGTTTTTCAGTGATTAGTGTAACTGTATGATATTATATGGTCTTATTTCTATTCAGGGGGCCAACCACCAGCTCTTAAAACAGTATTATTATAATCTTACTTTGACTTTTCGTATCATAACGTCCTTAAAATAAGGTTATTATAATGTTGTTTTCTTAGCGGTTTTGGTGACGTCACCTCTAAAACTTCATTCAATTCGTACCATGACGTGACGTTTGACAACCAGCAAGATTGTTTTTATGTCAAATTTAGCAATCATAAAAAAGTTCCTCGGACTCGACGGAAGTATTCTTGTTTTCCAATCTATATCTATACAAATAAATAAAATTGGAGTGTCTGATGTGGATAGCTGATGTAACAAGGAGTAACTAAGGCTACTTTTATTTTAGAAAAAAATAACTGTCTTCGAAAACTACGCTGACATACGTATCAAAATTCGAGAAACCTTGGCTGAATCCTATGAAATGGATCAAAATAATGTACTACAGTATTGTACACCTTAAAAAGGCCTACCAAAAAGTCTGCAATGGTATATGTCTATCTCTTATGGATAACCCACAATAACCATTTTTTAACCGACGAAAAAAAACGGAGGAAGTTATCAATTCGACGCGTATATTTTTTTTTGTTTTTTTTTTTTATGTATGACCACGCATAACTTTTTACATAGTAGTCCGATTGTGATAACTCTTTTTTTTGGAAAGGGTGGATGGCTCCGAGGGTGGTCCCATATAAATTTGGAAAACAAAATCGAACCCTAAGGGTCGGAAAACAGGGGATGATGACCGTCAAAAAAAAACAGAAAAGCAAAAAATAATAAACCTTAAAATTTTGAGTCGGCGCTGAAAATCAATGAACAAAGATCCCTCAAAGCGTCGACTCATAATTTTTTGTTAAAAAGTTTTTATCTTTTACTTTTTACGAGAAATAAGGGCTTATTAACGAAGCAATTTTAAGCTATACAGCATTATCCTTATCCAATTAAGTACCTTAAATACATTGTGCATTGACGAGTAATATAGATTAATATGGCACTTCACAGCATGTAATTTAAATGAATATCTTAGAAGATATTAGAGATTTAAAAAGCGGGCGCAGAGCAGCTGGCGGGTCGGTCCGTCCCGTCCATCCGTTGGCAGCGGCACGTAGTACAAGTACTACTCCTATAATTATGTTCGGTGTCTGGTAAATGATTGAGTGTCTGTATAGGTAAAATAGGAGCGTGAAGAAAAACCAGGAAGACTTATATTCAACTAAACCAAGCCCTATGTCGCAGTCTGCTTACTCTGAATACTATTACTCTTATTTTAATAAATAATAGTTTAAAAAAACTAAAAAACACGCTTCCATTGAAAACCAAACTAAAAAGTACAAAATAATGGAAAAAAAGTATAGGGTGCTTTTAAGTATTTTTTTATTGATATCAGGCACCCATGGCACAAATTTATGAAATTATTGCATTGTCATCGGGCCTTGACAGGTGTGCAAAGTTTGAATGAAATTTGGTCGTTTTAAAGTGGGTCAAAATCGCGCTATAAGGAGTCGGTTACAAACAAACATACAAGTGAAGCTAATATAAAGCGCGTAAAAACACCAACCCACATGATGTTCTCATAAACTATGAATCCTAAGTAATATGAATTATAATCCTACTACTACTAATATTATAAATGTGAAAAAATGTATGATTGGGTGTTTGTTTCTCAATCACGCAAAAATGGCTGAATGGGTCTGGATCGAAAATAGCACACAGAGTCTATATTACCTATATAACCTGGAATAACACATTCTTATCGCGGTAGTACCTCCTCTTGCATTAATTTCCGACATCCACGCGGGCGAAGCCGCGGGCAAAAGCTAGTTTTATATAAAAAGAAGCATTTTCGTTTCATATAAAGTTAGTAAAATATATTTATTTACGTAAGCAATAATAATAACACCACCCCATTTCTTCCCGTGGATGTCGTAAAAGGCGACTAAGGGACTTACCAGAGAATGGGGAGCAGCGTTCTCTATGCATTTTACCACCATACTGCGATCGCCAACCCACCTGCCCAGCGTGGCGATTATGGCAAAGCCCCCCAAAATCGGGGGAGGCCTAAGTTCAGCAGTGGACGTCTTACGGCTGAAATGATGATGATGATTATCTTAATTAATGGTAACAATTTTTTAATCACGCCTACAGGTATTTTATGTCGGGAGTTTGAGTGGACAACCTTTGTAAGACGACTAAAATGCCACGGTGTATACAGGATAAGTTTTTATCCAGTGCGTAAATTGTAACCATGAATTCAGCATATCATTCTCGACCCCCTTGCGCAGAAATTTTTCGTCAGTTTTACAAAAAAAATCAGCTGTTCCATACATTTTAACTCCGTAGGTATTGCATTTATCTATGAAACAGTTGATATTTTTTGTAAAACCGACGAAAAATTTCTGCGAAAGGGGGGGTCTAGAATGATATGCTGAATTCATGGTTATAGTTTGCGCACTGGATAAAAACTGATCCTGTATAACAGTTCAGTATAAAAAATATAATTTTATTTTTCAGCTGCCAATCGTTAGTTATTTAACTATTCCTCAAGGAGCTTATATCCCGGAAGTATTTTTGATAGTTTAAGAGTTTTGACATTCAGACATATGGTCTTTAATCAAATAATTTATTACAGGAAACAATCTTTTGACAAGAACCGTTTGGTCAAAGGTGTAATGAAATATATTAATCGTTTAAAAAAAAAAGGATAGGTTAGGTTAGGTAAAACTGTGACCTACTACTACGCACGAACCGAGCGAGCGAAGAGAGTGGCCGGCGAGGGCCAGAAACGACTAGATTATATTTAAAAAAAAAAATTGAAAGAAAGACATTATTTTTAGCAAGCTATCGAGAACCGAACTAGATAGAACAAGGTCAATAATTTAAACAAAAATGCCAAAAATTACTAGAGTGTGTTAAAATGTGTTATTCCGACGAAATATTTGACTACATAAAAATTGGTAAAAATACTAGTTGGTTAACAAGTTATTGTCTAAACGTTCACTTGTCAAACATTAGGTTTGCGTTATAATTATTTGTGAAGAGATTTTTTGTTAAGTAATAAGTCGGCAAAAGAAATTATGCAGAAAATTGTTTGGGAAGTGATAATTTGTCAATTTCTTTTCGATAATACAAGGGTAACCCTGGTAAAATGCATAGAGAACGCTATTGCCCATCCTCTAGTAAGTCTCTTAGTCGCCTCTTACGACACCCACCTGAATAAATGAGAAGGTGATATTCTTTAAGTCCGGCATGACACGGAAGTGCCTAATTAAGTCGAACGGAATTAAGTGATAATATGTGGTTCAAGTGGACTCTAGATTATATGATCAAGAGATTTGAGAAGGAGGCTAACAGGAGAATTCAGCAGGGCTGGGCAGCATTTGGGAAGCTTCGTCGAGTCTTCTCGTCGCGTATTCCACAGAGCCTAAAGACGAAAGTCCTCAACCAGTGCATCCTACCTGGTATGACCTACGGAGCCGAAACGTGGACAATCACGGTACGGCTGGTCCACAAATTTAAAGTCGCTCAGCGAGCTATGGAACGAGCTTTGCTTGGAGTATCTCTTAGGGACAGAATCCGGAATGAGGTGATCCGGCAGAGAACCAAAGTTGTCGACATAGTTCATAGGATTAGCAAGCTGAAGTGGCAATGGGCCGGCCACATTAGCCGTCGAACCGATGACCGTTGGAGTAGACGTGTTCTTGAGTGGAGATCGCGAATCGGCAAACGTAAGATAGGACGCCCTCAGGCTAGGTGTAGCGACGATCTTCGCAGGGTGGCTGGTAGCATCTGGATGAGAGTTGCCGAAAATCGAGCTAAATGGCGTGCAATTGGGGAGGCCTATGTCCAGCAGTGGACTGCTATAGACTGATGATGATGATGATGATCAAGAGATTTGGTATATTTTTGACTCTGTATAAGAATACAGTTTTAGAAATATTCATGTGACACAATTTCTTTCAGTAGGACAGGCAATTATATTATATCTTAAGTAGATACGTATGCCAACTACCTATGTTGAAATCGTTCTTACACCAAAGCGAAGCGAGCGCCTTCGTTCAGGATTTATTGGATTTGCTAATTTCATTGTGCTGGGACGGGAGCGTCGAGATTAACGCCGCCTGTTACACCGAACTAAAATATAAATAGGCTGATGATATTTCAAGCCTCTTTGACACGATGTTTTTAACTCCCGACGCAAAAAGAGGGGAGTTATAGGTTTGACCGCTATGTGCATCGTGTCTGTGGCACCGTAGCTTAAACGAGTGAACCGATTTGGGTTAAGTTTTTGTTTATTTAAAAAAACCGGCCAAGTGCGAGTCGGACTCGCGCACCGAGGGTTCCGTACAAACCTGTAGGTATAAAGTTTAAAATTAAAAAAATATTTTTATTATATGATGTCACTAAATATTTACTGTTTTCGCAATTTTTCCTTTATCTGTGCTATAAGACGTTGCTTCGTACCAAATTTCAAAATTCTTGATCGACTGGAAGTACCCTTTAGGTTTTGATTCCCTTGCAAGTTTCGATAATTTGCGAAAATTTGCGGAAATTTGCGGCATAAACGGCTATATCTTTTGATTGCGATAGCTTAGAAGTTTGATTTTTTCACAGCTCTAAGGGACAGTAGACTTGAGTATTTTATATAAATTTCAGCTTGATACCTTCACGCGTTCCTGAGAAAAAGGGTCTTGACAGACGGACGGACGGACGGACGGACAACAAAGTGAGCCTATAAGGGTTCCGGTTTTTTCTTTTTGAGGTGCAGAACCCTAAAAATGATTTCTAGCGATGATTCTTAGACATGTTTTATTAAAATCGGTTATGCCGTTTCGACACGACGATAATTTAATTAAAATATTACCTATAACTTCCTATTAAACATAGACATACGTTTTTTTTTTACTTTTTAGAGTCTATTGTTTTGGTCGGAGTATTTTTATATTTTAATTTTTTTGAGTTTTTCCACTGGCATACCAAAAAATTAAAGCAAAAAAATTCTATAGAAAATAGAAGTAAACACTCGTTGAATACTATTAATCTATAATATAAAAATAAGTCGGGTTTTCCTTCCTGACGCTATAACTCCAGAACGCACGAACCGATTTCCACAGTTTTGCATTCGTTGGAAAGGTCTTGGGCTCTGTGAGGTTTATAGCAAAGAAAATTCAGGAAAAATTTCAACAGAAAAGCGGGAAAATCTTTTTTCACATACAGCGCCGCGAAAATCTTTTTTCACATACAGCGCCATCTCTGATACATAGCATGTACTACAAACCAATATTTTAAGTAGATGGCGCCGGTGCGTGATACATTGTTTGACAGCTACTCATTGTTCTCTGCTCAGTTATTTTCATGTGACAAACCGGTATTGTGTTCACTGTGAAATTGTGAAAAAAAAGTAAAACAAATAAGTTATTGGTTTCCTAACATTACAATTGGAAACCATCAAATCAATCACGTGTATTGTGCAAATTTTTATTGAATTTCAACAGCAGGCATTTGTCTTTAAGGTGGTAAGTTGAACTGTGTAAATTATGTGGATCGTGCATTTGAGGTTAAATTCACCACTCTGTCCATAGTCCAAAATGCCTAGAGGACGACGTGCGAACATCGGCCGCCGCACAAGACATGCAAGCCAACAGCAAGTGTATTCACAGAACTTAAGCGAAGAAAGCCAAAATATAATAAGAGAAAATGCCCGATTGAGACAACGCGTGAGCACACGAAGATCATTGGCATCATACAGTCGCTTGGCATTCCAATATGATCACACTGCGAACTACAGTGATGATGAAAATTTAGATATTGGACCAATGACGACTATATGCCGATATTGCAATGCGTTAAAGTTCAAAAGAGAAACGGCTGGATTGTGCTGCGCAAGTGGAAAAGTCAAACTGGATCCATTACTTACACCACCACAGCCACTGAAACCATTGTTCGATGGAAGTGATCCTGATTCCAGCCATTTTCTTCAACACATCCTTGAATACAATAACTGCTTTCGCATGACTTTCTTTGGAGCTAATATCATTCGAGAAGGTAGCTTCATGCCGACTTGCAAGGTAAAAGCTACAACACACATAACCAATCACTCACACCAACACAATGAATTGCAACACATAACAACTACATATACACCACACACTACAGCATCACACGATCAGAAGTTACACCGTATTCTTCAACAAATGATTGTTTGCAATTACAGATACAAGGACAAATATATCATTTGCATGGTTCAATGTTGCCAACACCAGATGAACCGCATCAATTTCTGCAAATATATTTCATTTCGTCGATGGTGGATCAGCTGAATGTGCGGTGCAATATACAGGGAACACAACAGTTAAAGAGACGAATTATTGAACACTTACATATTGCAATTCAATGAAACGGATAATTTGCGGACACGTATAACGCTTCGATTCAGTATTTACTTTGGATTCACTTTCATTTACTTAGAGAAGTTCAACTAAACAACACTTCATTTGTGTAATCGAAATGAATTCATTACTGTTGTGAAATGAAATAAAAAAATTCCTTTTCAAATATAAAACAAAAAAAAAATCTTCTTCTTTTAATCACCAAACGAAATGTTACATAAAACGAAGCCATCTGGTGGCGAAACGGAGTTCGCCGGGTTTGCTAGTTAAAATATGAATATCATGGTAATTGGTATTTTTACAAAGCGCAAAGAGTATGTGAATACCGTAGCATAGAATGGTAAAAAGTACAGAGCGCCACCTACGTTCTGTACTTTCTGTCTACCCTCATGGGAAGAGGGCGTGTGCTTATGTTCCTATGTATCTAGGTTATTAAATGTCCTTTTCTTGGTATTGTTCGTCGAATCGTTGAGCTTCTTAAGTTCTGAGTTGAGCTGTACGATAAGTGACAAATGCGTGCATTGATTGGACAGGTCCACTCAATCTGTGTGGTTCTTTCCTCTAAAGACCATCTCAGATAGGTCTAGGTCTAGGTCTTCACATAATGTGACCAAGGTTATGTCTGGACTTTAAAAGAGACTGTGACCTCTGAGTTTGTTTCGGCCTTTCTTCTCAGAGTAGTCAGATAGGAAACACCGACCTCATCTAGCTCAAAAAAATATTATTGACTTGTAAAAGTGTTTGTACAAACCTACTTACAGAAATACAATCATTTATCATTTATTTTTCAGATATTATCTATGCTACCTGTGCCCCCGTATTGAAGTGTAAAAATCAAAATTTTGATAAAAACAGCAAAGACGCTTTACAAGCACACGGTGTGACCGTCATCCTTGATAATAAGCCGTGTCGGAAATGATGTCGAACAACGTTATTTCTTATTATCGTCATTTCGAAGCGAAACGCACTTTTAGGACATGTCTGGCGCGTTTGGTTCCAATCTGAGCGCCTTGTAAGATATTATAGCACTTTTACGACGAAATGTTGTAAGAGATATTATTATTTTATTGTTTGCAGGAAAAAGTAACAGTATACCGGGTGTAAGGGACAGCCGTCCACAAACTGACAGAGTGCTCCTTATTTTGAATGATCCCACTGGAATTTTTCTCCGGATTTTTTTAAAACTTTCTTTTCAGCTTTTTCAGTTTTATTTCAATGTAAAATTACATTCTCTGAAAGCAATACTCCATTTATGTAAACAAAACGGCTGAAATAAAAAAAACAGCGATGGATATTGAAATAATCTAACGAACGACGCGTAAAATCAGCTGTTCACTTCCCGTCTAACTAGAGTTCATCGAATTGGTCGTCGGCGATTGCACAAAGGCGGCTTTCCGAATTATTCCGAGATACATTGCGTGTGAGAAAATAAAACAAATCAGGTTTACCTTTAGTGCTCACTTTCGTTCTATCTCTAAGATTTATACTTCCAAACATAGTGGCCTTTGCCTTGCCTTGTCCTTTAGGAATGAATTTTCGATTTTTATTTGATAGATGTATAAAGTCCTACTAATAATTATCGCTATGAATAGTATTTACCTATGATAAATCTAATATTGTTTTTGTTTGTTAGAAATAGGTAGTGTGATAGACAAACTTGTTTTTGCATTTTATAAAAAAAAACCTGTTTATTATAATCGCTTACTAGTGCGAGAGCGCAGCGATCATTAAAAGTCAAGGTGTATTTGAGATGTGTTATTTTGTTTTTAACTGGACTTAGTAGGTCAAGTATAACTAAAAAAAATAACCCGAATAATAAAAAGATACGTCAAGTCAACGCACTGCGACACGAGGCGCATTAAAAAGAGCATGAGGTCCTAGGTGCGATTCCCAGGTCAAACAAAGTCTATGTGCTGGGGCGTGATTAAATAAGTAATATTCTTATCTTTTCTATCGTGACCTACTTTTCAAGTAAAATGTTGTAGCACAACTGGTCACCTTATGAGAAAAAACACTCTACAGGACATTTTTCTCTTTCAAGACCCACTTTTAGGTCATTATAAAAAATCTAGTTGGACTTGTAGATACTAACTCTATGCATTTATCCCAAGAGGATAAATTCCCGTTCATTTCGCGTCACCACAACTTCTCTGTAACTTGAACATCTTGAAAATGACGGCAGACAAATTCAAAAAGTTAGCTATAGTAACTTTCAACACAAAGTTACACGAAACGATTTTTAGCTTTATCGTGGTAAAGATAAGGATTAATTTGAATGAAAAGCTACAGGAGTTTTAGAGGGAAAACGATGGATTAAAAAATTTGGTGGTAATAAGATGGGTGGTTGGTAATTAGATCGTTAGTTACGCTTTAGTTTGAGAGGCCGATCTTTGTAACAATGATTTTTAGCCAGTTTCTTTTTTTTGGCTTCTTGGAAACTGAACCTTTTATATAACTAAGTATAATTATAATCTCAGTCTCTTTTTATGAAAAACTAAGAGAAGTACACAAGTCAAATACTATGAGCGAGTTAAATTTAGGTGAAGAAAAGGAAAAAATATATATGAAAACGTACGAAAGCCTATAAAGTACAAAACAAAGAAATCTTATAAATCTGATTCTGAGTGCAAGCCATCTGAGATATTGCGGACGATAAATATTGTGATAATACTGTAATATAGAAGTTTTTAAACTATTTGAGATGATGTATAAGTAGCTGATTTTAAATTGCATTAGTGATACATACTGTGCGTCTTTATTTTGTTTTTAACACGCTTTTATCAGTCGGTATGTATTATGTCAAATAGACCTAATTGATGACAAATAGGACATATGTTAAGATAGAAGTTGAGGCAGAAGAGATCGAATATGTAAATAAATACATATATCTGGGACAGACTGTAGCTGTAAATGATTTGTCGACAAAAGAAGTGAACCGGAAAATTAATAACACCTGGCAAAGATACTGGTCTCTTAAAGAAATTATGAAAAATTAAAAAGTACCCATTTCAGAAAAAAGGAAGCTATATAATACCTGAATTCTTTCTTGTCTCACATACGGCTGCCAGACCTGGCCGTTATCACAAAAAATTGAACACAGGTTATGTGTATGTCAAAGAGGAATGGAGAGGAGCATGATGAATCTGAAACTGCTAGACAAATGGAAAGCCACAAAAAAATTAAACCACCGAAAACAGAACAGAAAAAAAAAACTTTAAAATTATGAGTCGGCGCTTTGAGTGATCTTAGTTCATTGATTTTTCAGCGCCGACTCAAAATTTTAAGGTTTATTATTTTTTTGCTTTTCTGTTTTTTCGGCGGTTTAAATTTTTTGTTACAAAGTTTTTATTTTGTCATTTTTTGTGGCTTTAATGTACTAATAATACTTGGCAAGGTATACCCTATCCAATGAAAAAAGAATTATCACAATCGGACTACTATGTAAAAAGTTATGCGTGGTTATACATTACAATCAATGAGTCAACTGCAATCAATCATCTCCTGTTTTCCGACCCTTAGGGTTCGATTTTGTTTCCCAAATTTATATGAGGAGGTAACCCTTTCCAATAAGAAAAGAAATATCACAATCGGACTACTATGTAAAAAGTTATGCGTGGTCTTACTTAAAAAAAAAAACAAACAAAAAAATAATATACGCGTCGAATTGATAACCTCCTCCGTTTTTATTCGTCGGTTAAAAATAAGAAACATCACCACAGTGGCAAACGTCAAATTAAAAAATAAGAACACTGAAGTGGAAATGGACAGGTCATATGATACGAACTAAGACTGAAAAATGGACCAAAAAGGTCACAGAATGGTACCCAAGAAATGGAAAAAGACGTAGAGGAAAACAGATGAAAAGGTGGGAGGATGATCTGCCAAAAGATTGACGGAAAATAGCTTTAGACAGGAGTAAGTGGAGGGAAATAGAGGAGGCCTATGTCGCAAGACAGCCTGATCTGGAAGCTGATTAACTAATCTGCAGAGAAAAAAAAAATGGGTTAAGTAGAAACACTTATTTTCATAATTAGTACGATAATTAGTTATAGGAAAAATTGATCGTTTTTAAGAAATTGTGTATGAATGTCAGAGGAATTAAAGGCTATTTTTATTTATTTATTTTATTACTTACATATGTAGAACGTGATTTTCATCCGCTTTAAAACGTTGAATTAATTTGAGATTTTGCACACTTATCCAGAACCGATGACAATTCAAAAATTGTATCAAACTTGTGACATTATCCTGGCAAGCATTCAGGATAGCAAAAAAATAAACTGTACCACGCTTTTTTAAGTTTTGTTTTCTATGCAAGCGTGTTTTTTTACTATTTATTTTATATGCTTTTTTATTTTTATAATTAGTACGATAATTACTTATAGGAAAAATTAATCGTTTTTAAGAAATTGTGTATGAATGACAGAGGAATTAAAGGCTATTTTTATTTATTTATTTTATTACTTACATATGTAACGAAATTTTTGAAAGTGATTTTCATCCGCTTTAAAACGTTGGATTAATTTGAGATTTTGCACACTTATCCAGAACCGATGACAATCCAAAAATTGTATCAAACTTGTGACATTATCCTGGCAAGCATTCAGGATAGCAAAAAAATAAACTGTACCAGGCTTTTTAAGTTTTGTTTTCTATGCAAGCGTGTTTTTAGGGTTCCGTTGCCAAATGGCAAAAAACGGAACCCTTATAGATTCGTCATGTCTGTCTGTCTGTCTGTCCGAGTATGTCACAACCATTTTTTTCCGAAACTATAAGAGCTATGCTGTTGAAACTTGGTAAATAGATGTATTTTGTGAACCGCATTAAGATTTTCACACAAAAATAGAAAAAAAAACAATAATTATTGGGGTTCCCCATACATAGAACTGAAACTCAAAAAAAAATTTTTCATCAATCCCATACGTGTGGGTATCTATGGATAGGTCTTTAAAAATGATGTTGAGGTTTCTAATATCATTTTTTTCTAAACTGAATAGTTTGCGCGAGAGACACTTCTAAAGTGGTAAAATGTGTGTCACCCCCCCTGTAACTTCTAAAATAAGGGAATGATAAAACTAAAAAAAATATATGATGTACATTACCATGTAAACTTCCACCGAAAATTGGTTTGAACGAGATCTAGTAAGTAGTTTTTTTTTAATATGTCATAAATCGTAAACCACAATTTACCTTTCATTCAGTCAACTCAAATATAAAAATTAAACAAAAAACATTTAATTTCATAAACATAAACCTTATGCATAAACAGTGAATACCTGCAGGTTTGTACGGAACCCTCGGTGCGCGAGTCCGACTCGCACTTGGCAAGTTTTTTTACTATTTATTTTATTATTAACTAGCTTTTGCCAGGAACTTCGCCTGCGTGGAGATTGAAGTTTATTTCTATAGGAACGTAGGCACTATGCGTTAATCCAAGTTGTAAACTGCTATCTGTGTACCAAATATCATCCAAAATCCGTTCAAATGTTTGTGCGTGATTGAGAGAGATCCAAACTTTAACATTTTGAATATAACTTAGTAGGATTATTAAAAAATGAAGATTCACTGAAAAGAAAAACATTACTTGGTGCCACGATAAGGATTAATCCTTAATGTTTTGTTCTATACCACGGGTAAGGTGTGGTATTTTATTTTTATTGTAGTCGCTGCTGTTGGTGCTGCCATTTTCTTGCTGGCTACTCTACTGCGTAGTACCTACGTCGCTGAGTAGATGGCGCTACATACTACGTAAATAACACCCCAATTAGAGAATTTAATTAAAGCATAATACAATGACCAAAACATTTTTTTTTTAAAGCTAACTCTTATCTATACTAGTATTTTAAAGATGAAGAGTTTGTTTGGTTGAACGCACTAATCTCAGGATCTACTGGTTCGTATTGACAAAATATTTTAGTGTATAACATCACGCTACGACCAAAAGGAGCGGAGCAGAAATGATAAATGTTGTAGAAATATTTGTTTAAAACCCCAATGTATCACATCTACTCGACGTCCATATGTCACAGCAGGGATTCAGCAGAATATCAGCGTCAGGTATATTTGGCTGTCATATGCTGTACTGGAGTCCCATTTGGTGCAACCTTGAGCCGCACACCACGTCATTTGATTTATGCCGTAGTGTGTCAACTACCTACATATACTTCAAGTATGTTTTTCTATTTGGAGATGTAATTGCACCTTTTTATTTTTAATTATTATTATTTTGTTATCATTTAATTGTAGTTTTGTGTGTTGTGTAATAATAAAACAGTATTTTTGTGCACAACAATAAATGTTTTACCTATCAAAAAATACAGGACCAAATCCAGCTTATAATATGCTTGTCTGCACAGTATGCGTTTAATGCATGTTTCAAATTCCTTCTCATTTAGTTGAAAAATATCGAGTGATATTTTGTTAGACCAATTTACATAGTACCCCTTTTTTTCTTTTTTTTTTTGGATGGGAAATCATCAAATGACTTCTCCCGCTCTGGGCGGAGTGGGAGGGCGTGTCAGACTTTTACTGACTAAAACCCACCCGTGTTCCTTCAGTTGCCCATGTGCCAGAGTCACGGTATCTCTTTCGAACAATCTCGTGACCCTGGCAGGCATCGGTCCTAGCAGACCCCTACATTGCTGCTGACATCTCTTTGAGGCGCGCGTGGAACACTACGCGCCGTCGACCCGAGCCTGATCCTTACCGGGCGGCGAGCTACCCATTGCTCGCCACCCGCAAGCTCGCGCCTACGGTGGCCGGGAGTCCGCTATCGACTCCCGACGCCCGGGGCGTCTCCTCCTGCGGCGGCTAGGGACGTGAGGGTGCAGAGACTGCCACTCCCTCACGCGCCCCGCCTCCTCCTTCGCGAGCATTACTGCTTCGCAGAAGGAGGTGACGGCTTCCCATGCCCTCTCGCTCCGTACTATGGCTCGCACCACATAGTACCCCTTAAAAAAAAAAAAAAAGTAGTGTGCAATTAATTTAGACAATCTGAAACGTGGTGGATCTTATTTCTTCCTGTTTTTAGTGTTAATATTGTGCCTGTCATTCATTTACTAAAAACTTAGCTTCTGCCCGCGACTTCGTCCGCGTAAAATTTTTTGTTCCGGGCCCTTTCCGTGGCGTCGAATCGCCTACCCGTGCGGTTTTTCCCGATTTTGCAACATTTTTCCTTACTGATCCGCTCCTCTTGGTTGTAGCGTGATGTTATATAGCTTATAGCCTTTCTCGATAAATAAGCTATCTAAACCAAAAAGATTTTTTCGATTCGGCTCAGTAGTTCCTGAGATTAGCGCGTTCAATCAAACAAACAAACTCTTCAGCTTTATAATATTATTATTTTTATTATAGATAATGTTTTCATGCATGTATTGACAAGGTACCGCCATGATGCTAATTTTTTTGAACAGAACCCGGTGTTCCTTCCGACACCTACATCGGGGACCACGGGAACTAATGCGTCTTCCGCGATCGTCGACTGGTGCCAGCCCGCCTCGGCGGGCCTCCTGACGTTAGGGGGGGGAGTTAGGTGTAAAACTCCCCTGCTTCTTATTTTTGGTTTTCAGTTTTTCGGTGGTTTATTTTTTTTGTTAATTTATTTTTCTATTCTGCTTTTCTCAATTGCACAATTTTTCTGTTACCATTTGGGGTGTTTTAGAATGAACGCTGTTTACCATGCCTGTCATTCTCACAAAATTGGTAAGAAACTTATAATAGAGAACAAGTTTCAAATGAAACAAAGAGAAGAAATATACACATTCACATATATAAAACTCACGCTTTATTCCTATGCGGATATGCAGAAAATATTGAACGCTATCCTCCTAGTTTTTCTGATAGTATAAACTAGGGATGCCCGATCTGAATCAATCTTTCAGTAGATCAATTCATGACCATGCGATCTATCGATTTTTTTAATCGATTCAAGAGGATACGATCTTAGCCAGATGTATTCTTATGCGCTTATAAAATCGTATCATCGTATCAACTAAAACCTAAACAATGTACCGTACTAACTACAACTTGTCGTGTATGTTAGCATTCCCTTTCGAACGTCTGTTTTGTTTATTAAATTGTTAATTTAGAAAAGTTTAAAACATGTTTTATATGTCAGATTCCAACTGTCTACAATAAATTTAAAAAAAAAAAACAATAATTTGGGTAGACGTACTGGATCTAGTCCATTGCGGCTATCTGTCAAAGTTTTATCCAGCTAGAGAAAACTAACGTTCGGAAAGAAATGTTAACATACCCGACAAATTGTAGTTCGTACGGTACGTTGTTTAGGTTTTAGTTGATACGACTTACTGGCTGAACTGCCTATTACGGCTGTCTGCCACGACGGCGTCCTTGGAACACGTTTTAGTTAATCTAATAAGAAGATTAAGTTAAAATATATAATTTTGCATGCATACTATGCAAGCTTCCGACGTTTCATAAGTGCCCATGTAGATTTAGGTGAAATAATATATTCTGATTTTGATTGTTTCATTATTGTTATAAAATTACGATACGATCTTGCGAGATCGAATAAGGTCGATTCAATACAATACGATTAAGATCGTGAATCGATTCACGAGGTTATGATCCGTTACGATCCAGAAGATCGGTTCAAAGCAAAAAATCTGGCATCCCTAGTTTAAACAGTCTATTTGACTGTAGAATGTAAAGTCGTGTTCTACTTTATGAATATCAGTGGTAATCCAAACACTGAAAGGTACGTTACTATTAGTCGAGATAGTTTTGGGAATAAAACTGGAATTAATTGTTGGCTCAGCCGTCACCTCCTTCTGCGAAGTAGTAATGCGCGTGAAGGAGGAGGCGGGGCGCGTGAGGGAGAGGTAGTCTCTGCGCCCTCACGCCTCTAGCCGCCCCAGGAGCAGACGCCCCGGGCGGCGGGAGTCCAAGGCAGACTTTCAGCCACCATAGGCGCGAACTTGCGGGCGGCGAGCATTGGGTAGCTCACCGCCCGGAAATGACCAGGCTCGGATCGACGGCGCGCTGTGTTCCACGCGCGCCTCAAAGAGATGTCAGCAGCACTGAAGGGGTCTGCTAGGACCGATGCCTGCCAGGGTCACGAGATCTATTCGAAAGAGTTACCGTGGCCCTGGCATATACGCAACTGAAGGAACACGGGTGGGTTTTAGTCAGTAAAAGTCTGACACGCCCTCCCGCTCCGCCCAGAGCGGGAGAAGTCATTTGATGATTTCCCACGCACAAAAAAAAGGATCAGTGAGAAAATTGGTAATTTAATAACGATTTTTAGGGTTCCGCACCTCAAAAGGAAAAAGCGGAACCCTTATAGGATCACTTTGTTGTCCCTCCGTCCGTCCGTCCGTCCGTCTGTCAAGACCCTTTTTCTCAGGAACGCGTGGAGGTATCAAGCTGAAATTTATATCAAATACTCAAGTATACTGTTCCTTGGAGCTGTGAAAAAATCAAACTTCTAAGCTAACGCAATCAAAAGATATAGCCGTTTATACCGCAAATTTCCACAAATTTTCGAAACTCGCAAGGGAATCAAAACCTAAAGGGATCAGGAAGGCAGTCGATCTAGAATTTTGAAATTTGGTACGAAGCACCGTCTTATAGCACAATAAAGGAAAAATTGCGAAAACCGTAAATTTTTAGTTACATCATATAATGAACAGAACAAAACACAGACAGAAATAAAACCAAGCCAAGAAACAGACCAGAACTACGACTCGATTGTCGTGATGGGTGAACTTTTACTTATATACCTACAGGTTTGTGCGGAACCCTCGGTGCGCGAGTCCGACTCGCACTTGGCCGGTTTTTTATTTTAAAGACTTGCTAGCGAATTGCAGTTTTGGGGTTAACAGTAATATCAAATAGTAATCTGGTGCCCGCAATGATCAGAATCTAGTTTAAAATTTCTTTTTGGCTTGGTATAACATTAGTATAAATATTATCTAGACATGTGAGGGTTGTTCTTGTGAGTTCTTTAAATAGATTTACAAGATTGTAGGTCCGAAATAGACTTTTTATTTTACTACAAGAATTACTTTACCTAAGGACTAAATTAATTAGGCCACGCTCATTAAACCTCCTTTGTCGTTAAAGAGTATGGCATATTAATTCACTGTTTTTAAGGTTCCGTTGCCAAATGGCAAAAAACGAAACCCTTATAGATTCGTCATGTCTGTCTGTCTGTCCGTCCGTATGTCACAGGCATTTTTTTTCCGAAACTATAAGAGCTATGCTGTTGAAACTTGGTAAGTAGATGTATTCTGTTAAGATTTTCATACAAAAATAGAAAAAAAAAACAATAAATTTTGGGGCTCCCCATACGTAGAACTGAAACTCAAAAATTTTTTTTCGTCATACCCATACGTGTGGGGTATCTATGGATAGGTCTTCAAAAATGATATTGAGGTTTTTAGTATCAATTTTTTCTAAACTGAATGTTTGCGCGAGAGACACTTCCAAAGTGGTAAAATGTGTCCCCCCCTGTAACTTCTAAAATAAGAGAATGATTAATCAAAAAAAAAATATACATGATGTACATTACCATGTATACTTCCACCGAAAATTGGTTTGAACGAGATCTAGTAAGTAGTTTTTTTTTAATACGTCATAAATCGTAAACCGCAATTTACCTTTCATTCAATCAACTGAAATATAAAAATTAAAAAGAAAACATTTAATTTCATAAACATAAACCTTATGCATAAACCGTGAATACCTACAGGTTTGTACGGAATCCTCGGTGCGCGAGGCATAATGTCCGACTCGCACTTGGCCGCCTTTTTTTTCACATTTGTATATAGTTGTATAAAAATAATTGATCGAGTGAGTGCAATGGGTAGGTGGCTTCAGGCCCGCTTAACAGTTGTCTTAATTAATTATCAGATAAGAAACACAGTTTTGTGCTATTTATATCGTTAGTAATTTATTTCTTGAGCCAACGCATAACTGAACCAATATTCTCAACGCATTCTTAATAAATAAACAGACGGCCATCAAATTTTCAAACAACGTAATTTTTAAGCACCTATTGTGTATAAATATAGGCGGACCAATTCAATTTGCATTGATGTACGGATGTTCGTATAACTACCATGTTCCTAGTAATCGTGGTTGCAATATGTTGTGTGGTGTTCGCGTTTTGGACTTGGATAAAGCCGCGAAATGCATCACCCCCGATGTTCCCTGGCGCGTTGCCATTAATAGGACACGCCTATCAGTTAACTGGAGATCCTCTATGTAAGTTAATATATATAATTTAATAATATAGAAAAAGTTTAATTCAAAGTTTGTGTTTACTTAAAATGGGGTCGTCATACCCAGTAATGGTTGTGGAGATCAGATAGGCAATCGGTCTATTTAAATACTGGTAGTCAGTGCATGTTAAACTAGCAGCCGATCCCAACATAGTTGACGAAAGGCTGCGAAAACGGAGCGGGAGATCTCTTCCACTCACCCGGCCCGCAGCAGGCGCACCGGGCGTCGGCGGAGGGTGGACAACGCTATCTTTCAGCCGCCCTAAATGAGTACAGGGGTGACGGATCTGGGGACATCCATCGCCCCCTATTCCTTAGAACCCGAGATGGTGGAGCCTGGTGTTTCACGCGCGCTTCTCTGTGATGTACGGGAGGGAGTTAAACACCATACTCCTTCCCTAACCGTGAGGAGGATCACAAAAGCGGGCCGGCACCAGTCAGGGATTGCGGAAGTCGTACTAGATTCAGTGATCACCGACGTAGGTGTGGGACGGAACACCGGGGTGGTTTTAGTCAGTAAGAGTCTGACAGACCACTCCGCCCACCCCAGGGCGGAGGACATCCATGAGGATTTCCACCTTGTGATTATTAAAAAGGAGTTGACTGGTAAAAATCGTCAAGTAAGAACAAAGCATTATGCCGTTTTTTTTGGATGGGTAATCATCAAATGACTTCTCCCGCTCTGGGCGGAGCCGGAGGGCGTGTCAGACTTTTACTGATTAAAACCCACCCGTGTTCCTTCAGTTGCCCATGTGCTAGTGTCACGGTATCTCTTTCGAACAATCACGCGACCCCGGCAGGAAGCATTATGCCCTTGCATGCGAATTTCTCTCTCTCTTTCTTTCTATTTTAAACGAGTGTGTATGTGCGATGAGTATCGTGTAAGAAACTTCGTTCCTGACGGGGACCCCGACCATACATATATTTTTGTTTTATTTGGAATATTCTAGCGTTATTTATAGTACATTCTATCTAAACTTACCGAAATGTCCTTTCTTTGGTATTGTTAGTCGAATTGTTGAGCTTCTGAAGTTCTGAGGTGAGCTATAGGATAAGTGACTAATGCGTGCACTGACTGTATTGGTCTACTCATTCTGTGTGATTCTTTTCTCAAAAGACCATTTCAGACACCAAGGTTATGTCAGCACTTTAAAAGAGACTGTTACCTCTGAGTTTGTTTCGGCCTTTCTTCTCAGAGCAGTCTTAGTTCTCGGAGTATCATTGACGTGTAAAAGTGTTTATACAAACCTACTTACAGAAATAAAATCATTGATCATTTATCATAAAAAACCGGCCAAGTGCGAGTCGGACTCGCGCACCGAGGGTTCCGTACAAACCTGCAGGTCATCATCATCATCATTCGTCATCATCGTTTATGAAATTAAATGTTTTTTTTTTTAATTTTTATATTTGAGTTGACTGAATGAAAGGTAAATTGTGGTTTACGATTTATGACGTATTAAAAAAAAACTACTTACTAGATCTCGTTCAAACCAATTTTCGTTGGTAGTTTTCATGGTAATGTACATCATATATTTTTTTTAGTTTTATCATTCCCTTATTTTAGAAGTTACGGGGGGGGGGGGGGACACACATTTTACCACTTTGGAAGTGTCTCTCGCGCAAACTATTCAGTTTAGAAAAAAATGATTTTAGAAACCTCAATTTCATTTTTAAAGACCTATCCATAGATACCCCACACGTAAGGGTTTGATTAAATTTTTTTTTTGTGTTTCAGTTCTATGTATGGGGAACCCCAAATATTATTGTTTAAAAAAAAAATGATATTAGAAACCTCAATATCATTTTTGAAGACCTATCCATAGATACCCCACACGTATGGGTTTGATGAAAAAAAAAAATTTTGATTTTCAATTCTATGTATGGGGAACCCCAAATATTATTGCTTTTTTTCTATTTTTGTGTGAAAATCTTAATGCGGTTCACTGAATACATCCACTTACCAAGTTTCAATAGCACAGCTCTTATAGTTTCGGAGAAAAGTGGCTGTGACATACTCGGACAGACAGACAGACAGACATGGCGAATCTATAAGGGTTCCGTTTTTTGCCATTTGGCAACGGAACCCTAAAAAGTAATTTTGGTTGGAGCTTTTAGTATAATTCAAGCTTATAAAGCTGCTGTTTCTTTTTTTTTCAGATTTTTGGGAATTTGAAAAGAAATTATTTAATTTCTGCTTAAATAATGGTGGCATCATCGAGATACGTTTTGGACCACACCCTGTATATGGTAAGTTATTTTTCATATTTCTTGGCGCTCTATTTTATACTGGCAAACTGCATCGGCTTCGCATGGGTGTGACTTACTAATATGCCTTAAGAATTATCATTAATGGTATTTTTACTCGTTGGAGGATTTGTGCAAGCTTATTTAGGACTACTTCCTATTGTTTATTTAAAGGATAACCAACGAGATACATACTTATTAACTACCTTTTACAAGAATAGAACTTGTGAGACAAAATTAACCACAGCTTACACATTATCGACTAAACACATGCTCGGAATACATAAAAATATAAATGGCTAGATAGATTCATACTTGTGTAATGATTTGTGCACTTGTGAAATTAAAATTGCATCAATACAAAGCACAAAAACCTGTTTGACTGAATATTTGTTTTTTGTAGATGACTAATTAAACTATTATAGAACAATTATTACTTAAAAGGGAATTAAATTTAAAGTGATAACAAATGAAAAGGAGTATTGATTAATTATGAACAGTTTTACAGGCAAGATACAAAAATAAATCACTAACTATAAAAATAAATACAAAAACAAAGGACACTGAGGCGTCGAAGTACTCGTCCGCATCATTGTCATCCGGAAACGTGCCCAGAAGACTGGCAGCGTTATTAGCTATAGGCTATATAACATCACGCTACGATCAAAAGGAGCGGAGCAGCAATAAAACTTGGACGAAAACTGGCAGGCAATTCGAGGCGACGGAAAGGGCTAGGGGAGCAAAAATTTGACGCGGACGAAGTTATTTATAATAAGAAGGAGTAAATTATTTAATTATATTATGTTTGTGTTGTGTTGTTTTTTTTGTGTATATTGTTTTGCGATGTTTTTTTTTTTTGTATATTTGTTTCATTTTGGGCGGCGGGCGGGTGCGGGGCTTAACGGATTTGAATGAAATTTAGAACATGAGTACACTATGACCTGGATTAGGACATATAATACTTTCATCCCGATATTCCTACGGAATCGAAAACTGTGCCGGTGAAAACGCGGGCACAGTTCGTTTAAAAATATAATAGTGTATTGTGTGTAATAAGTAGAGACAATGGAATTACCAAGCACGATCTTTTCGAGCAATTAACACGTTCGACACATTTAGAAGTTGCCTACGGCAGTACCTCATTGATGCGTTACCGAAGCTATTATAGACATGATCGATTTGAATGTCATTGAAATGAATTTAGTCCTTTGTTTCTTGTGCAACCATATCATTTCATTTATTTCCTATTATCCTCATTATCAAATTCATTTTATTCATATTTGTGTTGGCTACTCACACTATGAAACTGATTTACATTCATAAGACGTCCTCGTCTCATAGGGTACAGTTGAAAACCAGCGCCTTTGGCATTGATACTGAAGTGGGCCTATTTGACCCAACCGTGAGGCACACAATACTAAAACTACAAAGCTCTGCAATATTTAATACTAAAATTCCAAGTTTCTTACAGTTTACACATTAAAAATGTGAGTATATTTTATAACAAAAATGAAGATAATCAATGAATGCTTGTTATAATTGATTTCTGACCATTCTGGTCCGTGGATGGGTGACCAAGGGATCTTGACCATCTTCCGTGCTCTGGGATTGTTCTGAAAGCCGTGGAATACCTCTCCACTTCTTAAGCACCTCAGGAAGAGTTGCCCTCTTTTCGCTGCGTCACTATGCGCCGGCGACGGTTCTGGGGGCCCATTATTGAGTGTGCAAGTCACCCCCTGCCATTTAACCCGTGTATTTACGGCATTCCATAGTTCTTGGTAACCAATCCATTTTAGCCATGCAAATACGTAGTCTAACATCTTGGTTTCCATATCTTGCAATAGTCTAATACCAACTGGAGATTGTCCTTGGGTGCACTTGCACAGTGCATACGGGGATAATCGTCGGTTAGTGCCTCACTTCATCTAAATTTTCTAAGGAGCCTCTGTGAGTTGGCTTCGGCCCCTCGTACGCCTTCCAAAGGACCGGGATCCCAGAATCCCGAGCTATGTTAACGTATATAATAATAATAATAAAACATTTATGTTCAGGTGACAATGACCCATAGACATATACCTTACAAACTAACATACATAGGTAAAACAAAACTTGTGTTAATAAAATAGTACCTTAAACTATGTTAGTAACATTTTACTAGCTTGTCCGTGAGCTGTCCTGTGGCACTTGTCCGCGGATGCGACGGAACACCACGTCCTCAGTCCAAAAGCCTTCGTCCATGACGATGGGCAGATAACAATCCGGTACACGCACCACAAACGCCTTGAAGTTAACGTTGCGGTGTGACTCCAGTAACTGCACCCTCGGCATGTTCTTCGTCTTCTGGCGTACGCACTCCACGATGTCTTCCGCCTTAGTGGTGTAATGTAGGCGAGAAATGTACACCGGAGTGTTCGGCTTTGCAGCGCGCAAGCTGACATCGGACTTCGCAGTAACTTTCCCGCAGCGTTTCTTGTTCGTTCGCGAATGGCGCTTCCTCCTTTGCACCGTCACGAAACCCGCATTATTTGGCTTAGGCTTAGTTGGAACGCCTGGATTACTCGCAGTGACGCTAGCGAATTCCTTTTGTGAGGGTTTCGTCAAGGCTGCAGTCACTGGCAATGGGACGGGGCAAGAGGCTCGGGTGGCGGTGCGTGGAGGAGCTGCGTTGACGGGTGCGGGGCTGCGAGGCAGGTGGGCAGGGCTTTTTGTAAGCTCAGCATACGACGGATGTGCTGGCGACGAAACTGCTGACGCGGAATTTGACAGCGATACATCAAGGTCGGCTCCGCGACACATGTTTACGTTTGACGCATCGACCGATGACCTAGATACCGTCTCAGTATTGCGCAACTCGCTAAATTCTTTGCGCAAATCGGCGACAGTGTTCTGGGATGTCTCTTACTTCGCTAGAACATCTGCGAGGCAGGCCTTCAGAAAGACAATGTCCTTCAGAAGACTCGTTACATTGATGTGGTCGAAAGTGACAAGAGGGAGCTTGTGCAGCTCCTTTGCTACAAACATCAGCACGTCGTCCGGGTCGGTCTCCTTGAACAGCGTGATAATATCTTGCAGGCTTCTCTTAGTCCCGTCACGGCGGTTGGACACCATCTGGTCGCGTTTCTTTAGCACGTTGAACAACGACAGCTTAGCAGCAGCTATGTCTTCCTCGCTGAAGTTCGTTGCGCAGATTTGGACAGCGGACACCTCGTCCATCGCACCCAGTTTCTGCTGCAGGAACGCCAGCAGCTCATTCGCCACTAGTGTACTACTCATGGCGAGAAAATTACGAGCGACAGCTTGCACTGAGGCTGCCATAAAGCTTGCACTGAATCCGCCATATGAGTTCCACAACAGAACCAAACATATTAAGCTGCGACTTTTCTTTATACGAGAAGCCATAGCTGATGGAACTATGACGATGGCAAAGATTAGTACATAAAACCGCTAGAAATATTGACTCATCCCGCTGGATTAACTTTATTTAATGTTATTGTACCAGAACTCAAGGACAGCTCTTATTATATGTAGTTAATTAGAACCTGTATTTTTTTTCATTGATGATAATGGTGTTTTATTAAAAAAAATTAACGTCAATATTCTTTTTTTTCAGTAATAACAGATCCGGATGATAGTTTAATAGTAGCCAATACATGTTTAGAAAAACCATACATATACAACTTTGCAAAGGAAATGTACAGCAATGGACTGGTTACAGCGAGTTGTAAGTAACAACTGCAATGTTTTGATCTACAGAAGTACCTAATGTCCTTAGAGATGTTAGATCTTCTTCTCTATAGGTACCTACTACGTTTTAAAATTAGCAACAAAATTCATCTTTCTGACTCACCGACCCTTTGAAAAACAACATTGCCTGAACAACATTATTTGAATGAATAAATGCTTTAGTTGAATCATATCATAAAATAATTAAAAAATATTTATGAATTTATGACGATGTCTACTCAGAGACGTCACTTAAATAATAAGAAAAACAATAATTACCTCACTACAACGTGAAATTAAAATGGTTTTTTTCCTGTACCAGAACGATTTGCCATCATTTAGTATCTAAAACAAACTGTTAAACGAAAACAATATAATATATTTTTTATATAATATCTGTTTATTCAAAATCATCAGTTTAGAAGCAGTTGATTTTTATGGAACATACTAAAAATGCCGAAAGACGTCCACTGCTGGACATAGGCCTCCCCCAAGCTCCGCCACTTTTTTTTTTTTTTTTTTTTTTTTTTTTTTTTGGATGGGAAATCATCAAATGACTTCTCCCGCTCTGGGCGGAGTGGGAGGGCGTGTCAGACTTTTACTGACTAAAACCCACCCGTGTTCCTTCAGTTGCCCATGTGCCAGAGTCACGGTATCTCTTTCGAACAATCTCGTGACCCTGGCAGGAAGCTCCGCCACTTCGACCGGTTTTGTGCTTCCCGCATCCAGCGGGTTCCTGCGGCCTTCACAAGGTCATCGGTTCACCTTGTTGGAGGCTTTCCAACTCTACGTCTTCCGGTACGCGGTCGCCATTCCAGAACCTTTCGGCCCCATCGGCCATCTGTTCTGCGAGCAATGTGCCCTGCCCACTGCCACTTCAGTTTAGCAATTCTTCGGGCTATGTCGGTTACCTTGGTTCTCCTACGGATCTCTTCATTTCTGATTCGGTCGCGTAGGGAAACTCCAAGCAAAGCCATCTCCATCGCCCTTTGGGTGACTTTCAGCCTTCTAATAAGGCCCATTGTGAGCGACCACGTTTCGGTTCCATATGTCATCACTGGCAACACACACTGGTCAAAGACTTTCGTCTAGAGACACTGCGGTATGTGGGACAATGCTAGCATGATTATTGCAATTTAGTGTATCTCACCATAGGGCTAACACTAGGGCTAATTATGACTTCCATGCTGCCCGGCTTAATGCGGAGCCGAAAAGGAAAATATGTTTTTCTGAGAAGTTAAAATTGTTTTTCAGTTTTATGTTCAGTAACTTGAAAATAAAAAATCGTTTTACAGTTTTGTTTTTCACAATTTTATTTTAAAACTTTCAGCTTGTATAACGGAAAATGTTTAAAAGGAATATGCTCATGGTCAGTCAAAAACATGAGACATTGAAAACATTCCAATTGTTTAGGCATTAGCAATATGAGATGTGTCTCAACAGTTTAATTTTTATTGACATTATTTAATTTTACCCTTTTTTGACATTATTCTTTTTTATTGACACGATTTAATTTTATTAATACCTATTATTAAATTTTATTGACATTATCTGATACACCTTTGTGCATGACCTGGACTTGTTATAATAATATATTTACTAATTAACTATTTCAAAATGTTGTTCATGATTTGCTTTATTAGTTGTAAAAAATTTGCATGCCGAAACTCAGGCAGAATGTACCCGGCTCACTATATGTATTTCTGTAACATCTTTATTGTAAAATACCTGCATTCTATGTGAATAAATGATTTGATTTGATTTGAGATATTATACTGGTCAATTCAACTAAACCTTTGAGTAATTTTAAGTAACTTCTGCAACTTCTTCGGCAGTAAATCTTTCTGTCTATACTAAGTAGATTACGATTGATAAACCTGTAAAAGATTTTGCTGTGAATATGATCATGCTGGTGTTCTCTCATTATATTCCTAATTTAAACATTAACTTGTATTTGAAGTGTGAGACAGAAATTGCGAATTGTATAAAATCAACCTCTTGTATACCTTACTTCCAGTATCAACATGGAAGCCACACCGGAGACTCTTCAATCCAGCATTCAATGTTCAAGTGCTGAACACATTTTTGGTTGAATTTAATACGCAGTCTCGTAATTTAGTGTCTATACTAGCTACGGATGTTGGAAAGGAGCCTTTTAATGTGCAGCGGTACTTGATCAACCATTTATTAAAAACTGTATGCCGTAAGTATTGTGTTACCGTCTTAACTTTTTGCTGAATATGACTAGCATTGGATGTTTCGTTGTGACGATGCTAGAGGGAAACCTTTTTCCGACAGTGGACAGCTGTAGATATCAATTTTGTTTTGTTGACCGATCGTAAAAAAAAAGACAGAATGAGGATTCAGAAAATTAAAATCCATTAAATTTTAGTAATCACAGCAGAAAGGGTGTATTTGTCAAGTGATGCTCGATTAAAAGCAAGAAAATGCATTTTTTAAATAACGTCTAAAAGATAGATACTATTTCTATATAAAGCAATATCTGTAAGTTATTTGTGATCCATGGTAAAATGTTGTATATCTTTCATATAACTGTTTTGTTCATGTTCTGAACTGACATAA
Source organism: Aporophyla nigra (assembly GCA_947507805.1). Classification (NCBI taxonomy): domain Eukaryota; kingdom Metazoa; phylum Arthropoda; class Insecta; order Lepidoptera; family Noctuidae; genus Aporophyla; species Aporophyla nigra. The sequence goes on along the minus strand of OX382313.1, from coordinate 9,293,867 downwards.
GTTTTTGTTCTGTTCTTACAGAAACGTCGCTAGGTCTAAAAAACCAAGACAAAGTTATGTCAGATAAAGACTACACTCTTGCAACAGAACACTTATTTGCGCTATTTATCGAAAGGCTTAAAAAAGTCTGGTTACATTTGCCTTGCATGTTCAACTGCAGTTCGTTAAAGAGAAAACAGGACAAACTGATGAAAATTACGAAGGGTATCATGAGTAAGGTAATTGGGACTTACAAAATAAAATGGTAGAATATTTGATGATGCTCTTTCGTATAATAAACAGAAAATATATACTAAGGAACTAAATCAAACTGTACCATTTACAAAGCAAAAAACATTTTTCAGGTAATTAGTAAACGAAAATTGGAGTTACAAGCAAATTATGGTATGGAAGACAACAAGAAACCCACACAAGGTATTAATTTTAATATCCCTTATGCAATAAACTTTTAGATTTAGAGAAATTATTCTATTTAGTTTAAAATTTCTTAAAAATATTGTTCATCTCATATTTAGTAAATATTTTTATTTATTTTTGTTTCTGTCATTACATCATACCATAATCTCACATGCGTAAACAGTAATAAATCTGGATGGATAATGGGCTATGGTTGAAATCACTCGAGGAATAGAATCCGGAATTACGTGATTTATTTATTTATCAACTAAGGCACACCAACGACATACAATATTTACAAAGATTAGGTGATGATAGATCGTTAGTACTGTGCAAATACATCGCTTATAGGCATGCACACCATTCTTATTAAAAGGTGATTAACTGACATATTACAAATTTAGATTAAATTATAAAATAATATAAAAATAATACATTTTGTCACTTTACACTATAACAATACAACCATAAAATTAAATATTCACACCAAAGGTAACAAAACTGAATATTGAATAAAATAACATAAAGGTATGAACATAATGATAAAAATAAAATACAAATATCGTGAATGGGCAGAGAATCAAAGTTTTTGTCACAGCTCACAGAATCAGCAAGCTGAAGTGCCAATGGGCCGGCTATATTGGCCGTAGGACCGATGATGGTCGGGGTAGACGTGTTCTTGAGTAGAGTCCGCGAATCGGTAAAAATGAAGTAAAGCGACGATCGCATGGTGGATAATAGCAGCTCGATGAGACTAAGAATCAAGCTAAATGACGTGTAATGTGAGAGGTATATGTCCAGTAGTGGATATCTTTCGGCTGAAATTATGATGAAGTCAAATAAATTTCAGATAAATTCAAGCCTCTACTGGATCAACTTCTAGAGCTGGCGGACAAACAGGTTGCCTTCACCGACGATGAGATCAGGGAGCACCTGGACACCATAGTGGCAGCTGCTTATGACACAACAGCCACGGCAATCACATACACTTTGATACTGGTCGGATCCAATCTTGATATGCAAGAACGAATATATAAAGAGTAAGAGTCCCAAAAGGAGTTTAAATTGCGGTCCTCGTTGGTCAAGTGGTCGTGATCGTTTTAGCCAAACATAGGTTCCCGAGTTCGATACTTGGATTAGATAAAATATGGTACAGATATCCCTTAGAAATAACTTATAACTAGTTTAAATTTTGATTTTGTTCCCGGTTAAAGAAGATAGCCTTTTAAATTTTAATAATAACGGTGAGCCCTATATGAGACTTAAAAATAGCCGACGATTGTAATTGTTTCCATACTACTCCGTCGGAATAAAAAATGTATGTTATGTTTTAAGTTTTATTATATTATGTTACCTATAATACTTACTATACAGAATACAAACAGTGCTCGGCAATCAAGACAGAGATATCACAAAAGAAGATCTACCTAAGTTGCTGTATTTAGAGGCAGTTTTGAAAGAGAGTTTGAGGTTGTACCCTCCCGTTCCTGCAGTCGCAAGAAGCGTTCAGTCTGATGTTCAACTAAGTATGTGTTTGATTAGTATCTATGCTTTATTTTATATTTTTGATGTGGTATATATATTATGTGGCAAATGATCGAATGAGTCATTTTGTATGAAAAGGTTTGTAACGTTATATTCGAAATTGTCTCTTGTGCCTGTAATTTCAGCTTTCACCGAGAATACGTAATACTATGCCATAGTAGAAACATGGTAGTAGACTGATATATTCTGATCATAATTCCTTTGAAAGAAAAACACATCACTATGCTTGTCGGCAAAAACACATACAATGGTAGTATTTTCCAGAGTAGCACTTATTTCATATATTTTTAGAGAACTACGTACTACCAGCTGGGAGCACTTGCATGATAGGGGTGTATGGAATCAATCATCACCCCATGTGGGGCCCAGATGTGGAGCAGTTCAGACCGGAACGATGGTTGGACCCTACCTCCTTGCCTGAAAACCTTAACGCATTTGCCACCTTCAGCTTTGGAAGACGAAACTGTTTAGGTAAGAGATGTAACCACTATAGCAGGCCGTAACTCATCACCAGTACTCATTAGCAGCAAAAAATAGTTTCTTTTTGGAATAACGTCTCGCAGGTCAACCTATGAGGTTGTCGGCTGCTTAACCGGGCTTGCCTGTGGCTACCTTAATAAATTAAGGCTTCCAGCCAGAGCTTAAAAAACTCAAAACTAGAGCGACTACTCGCTAAGGGCACCCCCTGTGGGGTACGGACCTCGGCTTAGGGTATCGCTGGTAGATGACAGCAAGGGACGGGCTGGATCGGAATGAAAACCAATCGTAGTCAACATTTTGTATTAATTATAGCGCCTGCCACCACTGCGCAGCAACCTCAGCTGTGCAGTGGAGTTGTGTTGCCCGTTAACGAACGTCTGCACTAAAGGATAAGCCTGAAATACATTTTTATCTCTTTATTTATTTGGGACTTGCAACCATTTCGAGGTTATGTCAGCCCCATTAATATCAAATGTTGACTTTGTTTTTTTGCATGAGGGAATACTGGTGACTTACAGCAATGTAAATTAGTAACTCGCAATGGGCATCATAACTGGACTCACCAGATCAATAAAGAGAGACAACCACCTTCTTCTGCTTTGCTTTTGCAGTGACATTCTCGTTCAGTCTCCCTTTGAAAGGATAAAAATAAGGTTATCCGCAGGACTAATGTCCCTGACATTTTCTCCGAACAATTGCCAAAGTTATTAGGCAATGGCAGAAAGGTGTGGCGAAGGTTGGAGGATGCCTATTAATAGACTAAAGTCAAACATTTCATGCTGCGAAGGATGTGCACCGTGTGGTTTATCGCGTTATGCCGGGTACAGATAGATGAAACGTCTGTACGTACCATGAAATGAAACATACGTTGAAATCAATTTACTAAGTTATTGTGTTTTATTGACGGCTAAGGAGCATGGGCACCATACTATGAGTTTCTGCCCTAAGGCCCAATAGCTGTACGATGATACAAAAGAACAGAACTTTTCAAGTAGAACCTTTGCTACTAACAGGACTTTTGCTGATGTTAGTCATTTCGGGGATAATGACCTAAATAGGTGAAAACTTGGAAACCAAAGCTAAGGAACTGTTGGCACCTAAAAGCCATAATTATAAACCATATCTGGAGTGTCAGGCAGTGAGGCACTACGGAGCAAGTATGAAAAATAAAGCCTTATTATTAAAATTCAGGTATTGCGTCAATTAATTAAGTTGCATTATTTCTGTGACTTGCCAATGTCATGTTGGGGTATGGGGCAGGCTTAACATTCTGTCCGACTTGCCGACTCGCATGTTTGCAAGGCAAAGAATTATTGAAAGTTGATAAAATACCAGAATTTCAATAACACTTAATTACTCACATTTAGATTACATTTAGCTAACAATCAAGAGTAGTCGTCGTAGTAAGAAATGTTTTCGTTGATGAGATCGTTCCATTGTTCTAAATCCGCTATTGGGCTTCTTGGTAGAATCACCCAATCCCTTTTGTGTTACATTTCATGTTACTTTTCTCCAATCTGTACCCAGCATTCGCTGCGTAGTTTCTATGTTTCCCAGCCGCGTATTTGTGGGTCGCAGTGTATGGTCCCAGCTACCTTTTCTTACAAAGTTAAGCTACGCGTGTGTAGCTTAGCCGTTACTGTGGAGCGGCGCTTAATATTTTTAACATATTTAACTTGTATATTTTTACAGGACGACTGTATGGAATGATGGTGATGAAGACGATGCTTGCACACATCTTCCGTAGTTATCGAGTCATTGGCAACATCGAGAATATACAGACACAGTGTGACATTATGATTAAACCAGCGAATAGCCAGCAAATTCGTTTAGAATTAAGAACATGAGATTTTTTAAACATTTTTATTTATTCACCATCTGGAAATAAAGATTGGGTTATTTCTATTTGATTTTGTTTCATATTAAGAGAGTACCTTCCATAAGTCACTGCTTTTATCCCAGCATTAGAAACATTATAGACACAATGATTCATATTGGTGTTAGTAACACTTACAAAACTATGTTAGTAACATTTCTCATTCAAAATAAATAAAACAATATAAAACATAAGAAAACGAATTCAAGAACCTATAACTATATATATTTCCCGTCGCACTAGAGCTGCAGGTATGCATACAGACCCAGTGCATCAGAAACGGGTAATCAGGCTTATTAAATACTACCTTTGCCCGCGGCTTCGCCCGCGTGGATGTCGGAAATTAACGCGGAGGACGTACTACCACGGTAAGATGTGTTTATTCAGGTTATATTATAGGTAATAGCTGTTACCCGTGACTTCGTCCACATGGTATTTAACAAAAAGTTTTTCATAAAAACTGTCATTGAAAACTACGCTGACATACGTCTCAAAATTCAGCGTGTTTTTAGTTTTTTTTAAACTATTATTTATTTTTTCTAAAATAAAAGTAGCCTAAGTTACTCCTTGTTACATCAGCTATCTGCCAGTGAAAGTTCCGTCAAAATCGGTCCAGCCATTTCAGAGATTAGCCGGAACGAACAGACAGACAGACAGATAGACAAAAATTGTAAAAAATGTTGTTTTGGTATATGTACCATGTATACATCCATATACACTTAGTAAAAAGTAGTTATTACCCGACTGCGCCAGAAGGAGGTTATGTTTTTCGAGTGTATGTATGTATATATGTATGTGGGTATATTTCTTTGGCACGCTCTGCAGCCTAAACGGCTTGATGGATTTTAACTTGAGAGGTGTCGTTAGATTTGTCTTAAACGTGAGAATGTCACTGGGTACATAAAACTGGCCAAGTGCGAGTCGAACTCGCGTGCAAAGGGTTCCGAACTAAAAATATTTTTTTTAAATCTCTCACGTTCTATCAAGTGGGGTATCAAAATAAAGGATTTAAAAATGATTTACCAAAATATATATAACTTATATGTTTCAATTTAATTTGGACTGATAAATGCTAAAAACAACAAAATATTTTAAAACAAAAACCTTAGATAAATATACCAATATTGCCGAGCTTTTTGTTGTTGTCCCTGTGTGTGCAGACAACATTTATATACTCTGGGCAACTGACAACAAGCGGGCGGCGTGTGCGCAGCAATATTAATAACATAAGCTGGGAGTACCTCCACGCGGTGAAGGCGGTAACAGTTTATCTGGCTAAAACTCCCATTAAACTCATTAATGCCTTCGGGCTTATGTTTAGTTGTTGTGTATTTTGGATCGGGAGTGAAACTTCTGTACCCTATGGTACTAATATATATTCTGTGCTCAAGCGGTGTTTGTTGAGTTTGACGATCTCACAATAAGAAATAACGAACCTGGAGTTGGCGTGCGGATTGAGCCCTGTACGATTGATTTTGATGCGCTTCGAGGGCAAGGAAAAATTGAACGCAGGATGTTGCCTCTAATCCTTAGTTGGGCTGTAACAGTACATAAGCTCCAAGGTACCACACTCGATCGGGCGGTTGTGGACTTCGGCTCAAATATATTCGCTAAAGGTCAAGCGTATGTAGCTCTTAGTCGCGTGAAAACATTAGCTGGATTGGCTATCAGTCATCTTGATCCTAAAAAGCTTCTAAATCGGCCACATGACCAAAATTCTTTGAATGAGCTACAACGATTACGAGAATTTCATAATTGTACTAACTAACAATGAAATTCCCGTAAGCGATAAATTCATTCTATATTTTATTTTATATTCTTCGAAGGGCGGGCGTTTTGGGGAGACTGTCTTATGTAACTTTGACGTTCAAAAAGTGCTGACTCTCAGCCTAGTTTGAATAAATGAATTTTGATTTATACAAAAACTAAAAATAGTCAAATAAAAAAAATTATTAAAAAATAAAAAAACCCGACTGCGTGAAAAAATGTGACATAACTGAAACGATAAAAACAAGCTAAGAAATATATATTTTTTTGGTTTTTAAGCGATCGTGGTGGACAATTTTCACAAACGCAGTCGGAGGCATCAAATATACACACCACGACAATGGTGTAGAGTTAACCACTGCTGAGTCATCGTGTACACTGTGTCTGTGAATGAATAGGATACTGGATACTGAATGGGATATAATTAGGATAAGAAGAAGAAGCTTGTGTAGCTTCTTCTTCTTATCTCAATTAAATTGCGGTAAGAATACACAAATTATGATGATAATTATATTCACAAAGAATGTACTGGTATTAAGCTAAATCCTGTTTCACTGGGAGCCGACACCAATAAATTTAGGAAAAGGCTAGGAAGATGATGGATTACACTCACAAAGAAAGACATGCGGCCGATGATAGAACGTATTGTGTATATTTGATGCCTCCGACTGCGTTTGTGAAAATTGTCCACCACGATCGCTTAAAAACCAAAAAAATATATATTTCTTAGCTTGTTTTTATCGTTTCAGTTATGTCACATTTTTTCACGCAGTCGGGTTTTTTTATTTTTTAATTTTTTTTTTTTTTATATTAAAAACAGACACTCCAATTTTATTTATTTGTATAGATGTATAGATTATCTTTAAAATGCTGTTGATGTGCTCCCCTGAATCCTTCGAATTAGGGATGCTGTTCTTTTTCGCATAATAGCTTGAAAGCTGTCAGTATCTGCTATTGGAAATGGAATGATGGCGGTCAAGACAACGCTGGCGTACATTTTGAGGCGGTATCATATCAAAACTGATATCGAGTAGTTAGTAACTCGATGTGATTTACTCCTGAAATCAGTGGCAGGATATCATATAAGTTTGAAATTAAGGAATTAATAATTATATCATTGCATAAATAATTTGTAATAGAAAACAAAGAGTTTTCGATGCAACGGGCAAAGGAGAATGCTCAAAAGTGGTACCAAAAAGTCTCACGAATCAAGACCAAAATTTTGTAGTGATTAGTTTCATATTTTTTTACGAAATTACGCGTCCGGGATTTTGTTTTTGAACAGGATATTTATTTTTGAGTTTAAAAGTATGGATATTGTTTTACGTAAATTCATATCCTTGTAAATGACGTTCCGTTTCACTTCACACGATATATGATTAACACAACCTTAATTTTTAAAAGTGCCATTATCACTGTAAAAAAAGTACTCTGCCGATTCTACATTAATTTAATAAAACTACAATAGAATAAAATCTCTATTTAACAGATTATCATTATTGATCTTTGGTTAATTAGCCCTTAACAGCCGGTAAAAAAGATGTAAATGCAACAGAATCGATTAGTTATCTGTGCATCTGAGTCTGACATTTTGCGTATAATGTACTCTGTGGTTTGCTTTAGCGATGTGTTTTTGGGAGTTGACATTGAATAATAATTATTGAATTGTTTTTTGAAAAGTAGAACTTGTTTGTATTTTATGTACTTTTTTGTGAGTATTTCATTGTGCAAATATCTCGAGTAGACCGATTGACATCATCAGTCACCCGGCAAAACCGACGATGTATCAATTGCTCGTTTTTGATACCCGGAAACCGACCCACATAATCATTAGAACAAGCGTCTACTCCAATGATTAACTTGTTGCAGTCTTGGATAAATCCTACTCAGGTAAGCAGATCTTATTTTACTCTTTGAATATATAATTACTTATGAATGTCAGGCACCTATTTCCTGACTAATCTTTTAATGACTGTACCAGCTTACAAAACATGTTTAAAGAATGAAAAAAATCATATTTAGACTCGCGCAGGGAATATCCAACAAACAAATAACGCAAAAAAACGAATCTGTTTGAGGCCAAATAACGCTTTACTCTTGATTACTTGTAGGTGTAATTTCTTTGAATATGTTACAGAAGATAGATAACGTCTTATAGGGTAAAATCACACTTTTTCACTCATTGGTTTAATTGCAGGAGTCTTCAGAATGTGTGCTTTGTACAGAGTGTTTGACACTGCTTCAAGATTGAGCAAACACAGTCAATGAAGGCAGTTTATCTTTGCCTGCGCAACTAGAACAGATCCTGTGAGACAAGACCGACAAGAGAGAAACATTTTAGTTAGAAATGTCCCGCTGCATTTGGTAAATATTTTTATTTATGTTGCAACATAAAAAAAGAAACCTAATTCAACTTATATTACTGCTCTTCTTTTCTCCAGTTTTCTATAGATGATAGTGATAATATTATTATTAGATGTGTTTAAAATATTGAGTCCTGATAAGTGAAGGTTTCACAAATAAATAATGTAAATATTAGATAGTATCATCTATTTTGACACAATTACTGCCTGATCATTATCATGTATTCCTAGTTACTTCATATTACAATACATACTTTTATCAATCTATAACCCATTATGAAATGTTTTGTATTACATATTTAATCACGTTATTTTTATAGATATCAAGATTGGAAAGAGTATGTGCTGCTTGCTGAAGGTAAGCTACAAGAGAAGTTCAACGTCATGATCTGCACGACTCCATTCGCCTAGATCTGCCTGATGCTGGACCATGTGGAGATCTCAATAATCCTGAGCCGCCACCTCTTCCACAACATAACCTACACCCTGCTCAAGTTAGATCAAATCCATGACATAGATAGATAGCTCAATATTTAGATAGCTTTCCATGAATGACAACAACTGATTTAAAATGGTTAGCTCTTGGGACCTACCAATTCAAACAGGCTAGATCTTATTATGGGGAACACATCTGTTGGACTGGTATTTATTCAGTTGAGGTAAATAATTCTATCGATGAAGATATGTACCTTTGATTTTAGGGCTTTAGGCTTTTAGGGCTTTACATCTTAAGAGGTAGGATTAAATCAAGACATGTCAACAGTCATACTTATCACATGTATTTATTGATTAGCAGAGATGTTGCTGTGGCCAATACATTAGAAACCATAGTAGGTTATTGCTGCAGCTGCCTCGTCGGTAAGCGAACAGTGGGCTGCTGTGCTCATGTAATGATGATAGTGTGGTATTTGAGTTGGGTACGGTATAGTGACGTAACTGCGCCGGCAATAGATTCAGATGATTTTTTTCAGAAATATGTTCAGTGATTTATGTAAAAGTATTTTAAATAAATATTTTTGACTTTGATCCCTAATAAAAACCCAAATGGACTTGTTTGTTTCATTTTTCTATCATTTACCTATCAGTCTGACTGGTCTCCCTTATTTATGATAATGTTAAGTTTAATTGGTATTGGTGAGCAGTGGTGGCCCAGTGGTAGCAGCCGCAACTTACGAGTAGTAAGTACGTCGTGAGTTTGAGAGGAGGCCTGTGTCCCAGCAGTATGAACATTATTTATTTATTTTTTATTTATTTATTTATTTAAAATTTAAAAAAAAAAATTATAGACTGCTGATAATGTATTAGTGTTGGTGTGGGAGTGTGATCGCGGTGGCGTCCAATGATATGTTACCATTGACATATTATATTACTGCGTAAGGACAGGGCGGACCGCATGTTACAATGACGCCTCGAACTTGGTCCCAAAATGGTCTTCCCTTTATCGAAGTGAACTAGAACGCGATCGGCTGTCTTCGGAACGGTCGTATATTTTGCAAGCAAAAATGCCAAGTTTTGCCGTGAAGGGTTGCGTGAACTACGACAAAAAGCACAATAAAAAAAATGATAACATTTCATATCACCGGTAAGTTAAAAATATGTCATTAAATCCACTGCTAACATTATTTAAAACAATTTTCTTTCATATTTGTCTCAACCTATGACAAAGACGAAGCGAAGCCGCGTAAAAGTACGACATAACTTTGCAGCGGCGCTCGTTGTAGCCGGTAGCCGATGAAATGGAAAGATTTATTAATATTACTATAAATAATTTTAAAAAAAATGTTTTATTCGAAGGCCAATGAAAACTTAATAACACCAACAAACTTCAACAAATATAAATTTTCAAAAATAAAAGGTTTTTTTTTTTTGTACCTCGAAAAATACCACATCCCGCTCTTACAAGGTTACGTCTAAGAGCAGACCACGCGGATTGACATCGTAGTTCATACTAGTTCTAATAGATGACGTTAGTGTTTTTTGTTGGGCGACCGCGTCCGTCAAATGTTCGGACGACCGTATCTTTACTATTTAAATCAATGTATGTTACCCATATTACCGGCTCACTAATTCTCGCGTAATTCTTCCCTACTAATATAAGTGGATTACGCTGCTTTCAGAGCAATAATGTCCGTCATAACGTGCGTAAGTAGGTATATAAAATACGTCGTTGGTAGCGTCGAACAAAATAGACCTAGTTTTTAGGTTATATTGATTTTATAAAATAACTCCGAAACCTGGGTTTATTTTTCAAAAAGAACTTTTGTAGGAGTTAATGTGATCAATGTAGTATATAAAAACAAAGTTTGATTTTGATGCAGCTTGGTACGGGATTCCATACATCCATGAGCATTGTCCTTTTGCCTCACGGTAGGTACATAAATTATTAAAATACTAATGATGGATTTATTATTGTTTCAACTGACAACGAATTAGACGAAAAGTAAATTAAAAAAAAAAACAATTAAACTATTAAAATAAAGTTTTTTTTTTCTTAAATTAGTATTTTTCATAAAAATAATAGCGTGATAATGAAAGGAGTATCCGGAAAAGAGGATTTAATAAAGGCCAGGAAGATCAATCTTGCAAAACGCCTGGCTTATTTCCATCCCTCATTTTGCGCCACAATCTGGGAGCGTTTCTAATTGTATTATTAAGGCGATGGCTTACAATAACTCAAATTTTATTAATAGCAGCCGCTAGTCTCTGTGATTTACGTAGGCTCTTGTACAAAAAAGGTTTAAATGGCAACCAGGAGTCAGAAGACGGTTGCGTTTAACTGTTTGTATTTTGTAGACAAACATCAATTACTTGCTCAATATTCAATTCTAGCAGCCCTGCTTTGCACAGTTTTTACGATTTGACTAAACGTCGATTTAACTATTATGATATGACGTTAATTTAATATAAATTTAAACTAATATTAAAACAGGAAACATTAGATTTTTTGCTTGTTTGTTTGTTACGCTTTCACGTTAAAATGGCTAGACCGGTCTGAATGAAATTTTTCACATGTAAAAGACCTGGATTAGGACATAGCATATTTTTGTAATTTTCCGCGGGGCGCAGCTAGTGTATTACACACAAGTGTATTTATAACACTAGTTTCATCCTTCGGTTTATTTTCAATATTTAATCCGGAAGGTAAATAATTTTTCATAACCTAACCCACCATACTGCGATCGCCAACCCGCCTGCCAAGCGTGGCGATTATGGCAAAGCCCACCAAATTGGGGGAGGCCTAAGTCCAGCAGTGGACGTCTTACGGCTGAAATGTTGATGAACCTACATACATTTATTTCACAACAAATGTATAGCGCGCTCTGATATTATCATCACTGTCGACTGTAGCATTTTATTGATTCTTACTATAAATCACACAGTCAATCATTTCGACTGCAAATTAAAAACTTCTTTCTCATCGCAAGTAACTTCTAACAAGCGTAGTTTGGGGGCGACGTTAATGAAGCTAACCAAGATCGCAGCATGTTCTACGTTATCTGCAAGTGATTGATGGGTTGGGACGAGCTGAGATCTAAGGGCGACTAGATAGCGCATTTGTCAATTTATTTTGTTAAGTTCGTTTTAAATTGACCTATACTCATAATCAGAGGTCGGAGTAGGTAGATTGATTTTACGTACTCGCATCATGAATAGTCATAGAAATCACAACATGGATAAACCTTTTTTCCGGAATTTCATTTTGGTACATACGGGATTGAATCAAATATTGTGAAAGTAAGGATTTTTAAACTAGGTACTACATTAGAAATTTATATGAATGCGATAGATAAACATTTAAAATTGTTTTTTTCTTACTGTAGAAGACCGATCACCTATATATTATTAAAAAGACAGCAAAAAGGTTATACATTTCTTATTCATATTGATGTATTCTTTATTCTACACATTACTACATTTGAAATTAATTACAAAATCCCTGAATCCCGGAGGCATATCCATACTAATATATAGTCCTCCAGACCGAATTTCGGCCACGGCGGCCAATCTCAACGGAGACTAGCCATCGGCGCGGGAGATATTATAGTGCTCAAGTGTGTGCGCAGACACAAGAGCACTCACTCTTCCCTCACTCTCATAGTCCGATGGGACGGCAATCCGACACGACCGGAGAGAGATCAGGCGTAGGACCAATGGCTTAACGTGCTTTCCGAGGCACGGGGGTATCACACCGCCAACTTCCAAACTCCGGGCTGCTACTAAGAAATACCTAATGGAAAAACTCAGTAACACTTTGGCCGACCCGGGAATCGAACCCAGGACCTCACGCTCAGCGGTCGCGCTTGCGACCACGAGACCAACGGGGCAGTACACTAATACAGCAGAAGCAGCAGGAGCAGGGGGCAGTATACTAATATATACGTGCCAGTTCATTGATCCCATTTCAATCTACCTACTCCGACCTCTGCTCATAATACAGCTAAAGTGTTTGTTTGAACGCACCTGAGAAACTCACATAAAACGAATAAGTCTTCATGAGCAAGCAGCCAATTTATGAGTGAGAATTTCTGTTGCTGTTTTTGAAAACCTATTTTAAACTCAATACATCTACCTCAGAGCAGATTTTTCACACAACATAAAGTTATTACTTTACGTAGCCGAATAAAATACAGGTGGAACGTCTGGCACCAACACAATACGGCTAAGTACTTTCTTTGATGCCGTATAGAGTAAAAGCATGAGCCGCAACACAATGCAACGCGAACTTCGGAATTCTGGTTTCAGTACTAGTTTCTGAAAGCAAGTGGACAATGCTTTTGAAATGGGATTTCAAGCGTGATTTAATGGAAATTTTGTTATACCTAATCCTGGTTTAAAAACTATTGAAGTTTGAGATTTAGATGGTACTCTTAGAAGTAGTCAATCTTGATTTATAGAAATAACTGGGCATTTGGCAATTGATGTAATTACGCAGTGTATCAAAAACCTAAGGTTAATCATCAATGTTACAAAACATTGACCATCAACTCCTTTCTCATCATCATAATCATCATTTCAGCCAATAGACGTCCTCTGCTGGATGAGCGATCGCAGTATGTTGGTAAAATGCATAGAGAACACGAAGAAATGGGATGGTGCTATTCTTTACGTACCGTGTGGTGCCGGACGTAAAGAATAACACCACCCCATTTCTTCCCGTGGGTGTCGTAGGAGGAGACTAAGGGACTTACTAGGGAATGGGCAGCAGCGTTCTCTGTGCATTTTACCAACATACTGCGATCGCCAATCCGCCTGCCAAGCGTGGCGATTATGGCAAAGCCCCCCAAATTGGGGGAAGCCTAAGTCCAGCAGTGGACGTCTTACGGCTGAAATGATGATGATGATGATGATTCTTTGCGTCCGGCACCACATGGAATACTTTAAAAAAACTCTTTTCTGACAAAACCTTATATGATGTCTAAACTATCAAAACCTTCACTATCGGGAATGGTGTGTGTCTGTGTATCAGGAGATGCGTTGGAGGAGAGGCTAATTGCGTCCGTTCATTTATTTGCCAGAATTTTTCGAGCATGGCAGTGTAGCACATTGAACGATGCCACCTACATTTCCATAAGTATCGAAGCTAAGTGTATCGCTTAGCCTGTGTAGATAAACCGTGGGCCACCTTTTTGCCTCTTCCAGTTCATATTTATCTGCAGGTAAAGCGAATACCACACTATATGATTGATGGAAACGGGACCTACTAAAAATGGATAAAATTCGCGTTAGGGATACTAAGTAAGCGACGGTGGAGGCCGATGGTCTTTAGCTTGGCGAGGGGACCCGAATTTGCATATTATCTTCTTGCACAGACTTCATTTCTTTTTTTGTGTTTCGAAAATTTATTTTTAGATACAGCTCTTTTGCTGAGGAAATACAAAGCTGTTTTAATGGCATTTTTAAGTCCGCGCATCAGGCGAGATAAGGGTACGACGAATTTTATACTTCGACAAAAGTAAACACTAATAAAAATCCTGTAATTTATCAAATGCTGCCCGTCCTCTCTACACATCTCTTAATATAAAATATTGATAACTATCTTAGTCATCATATTATAAAATAACCGGCCAAGTGCGAGAGCGAGTAGGCAAAAAATAAATAATAGTTTAAAAAAACTAAAAAACACGCTTCCATGGAAAACCAAACTAAAAAGTACAAAATAATGGATATAGAATATTATTTATTTTCTATTTTGTAGGGTATTTCGAATTTTGAGACGTATGTCAGCGTAGTTTGTGACAGTTTTTTTGCTGTCCTGGTAACCCTGGCAAGGATAATGGCACAAATTTATAAAATTACTAGCAAACCCGGCGAACTCCGTTTCGCCACCAGATGGCTTCGTTTTATGTAACATTTCGTTTGGTGATTAAAAGAAGAAGAAAAATCTTTTTTTGTTTTATATTTGAAAAGGAATTTTTTTATTTCATTTCACAACAGTAATGAATTCATTTCGATTACAAAAATGAAGTGTTATTTAGTTGAACTTCTCTAAGTAAATGAAAGTGAATCCAAAGTAAATACTGAATCGAAGCGTTATACGTGTCCGCAAATTATCTGTTTCATTGAATTGCAATATGTAAGTGTTCAATAATTCGTCTCTTTAACTGTTGTGTTCCCTGTATATTGCACCGCACATTCAGCTGATCCACCATCGACGAAATGAAATATATTTCCAGAAATTGATGCGGTTCATCTGGTGTTGGCACCATTGAACCATGCAAATGATATATTTGTCCTTGTATCTGTAATTGCAAACAATCATTTGTTGAAGAATACGGTGTAACTTCTGATCGTGTGATGGTGTAGTGTGTGGTGTATATGTAGTTGTTATGTGTTGCAATTCATTGTGTTGGTGTGAGTGATTGGTTATGTGTGTTGTAGCTTTTACCTTGCAAGTCGGCATGAAGCCACCTTCTCGAATGATATTAGCTCCAAAGGAAGTCATGCGAAAGCAGTTATTGTATTCAAGGATGTGTTGAAGATAAAAACTTTTTTGCAAAAAAAAAACAACCGACTTCCTTAAAAACACTACAAAGTGAAAAATAACTTTAATTTCGGTAGTCGGTGTCTTAGGATCTGTATTTATGGTTTTTTTGCCACCGACTTCCGAAATTAAAGTTATTTTTCACTTTGTAGTGTTTTTAAGGAAGTCGGTTGTTTTTTTTGCAAAAAAGTTTTTATTTTTAAATTTTTAGTTGTGGTATTCACCCTGCACTAATTCCAAACAAACAATGCATATTTATGCGATAGCAGAAATCGCGTTTGATTTCCTGTCATTTTTTAAAGAGTTACGGTGTCTGTCTCCCGAACTCATCATCAGATCTATATGAAAATTATATGGGACCATTTCGGAATAAACCCCTTTCGAACAAAAAAAGAATTTTGCAAATCCGTCTATATATGACGGAGTTATGGCCGAACATACATAAAAAAAAAAAAAAAAAAAAACATATAGGTAAACATCCGAATTGATAACCTCCTCCTTTTTGAAGTCGGTTAAAAATGGCTGGAATCGGGATCACTTCCATCGAACAATGGTTTCAGTGGCTGTGGTGGTGTAAGTAATGGATCCAGTTTGACTTTTCCACTTGCGCAGCACAATCCAGCCGTTTCTCTTTTGAACTTTAACGCATTGCAATATCGGCATATAGTCGTCATTGGTCCAATATCTAAATTTTCATCATCACTGTAGTTCGCAGTGGGATCATATTGGAATGCCAAGCGATTGTATGATGCCAATGATCTTCGTGTGCTCACGCGTTGTCTCAATCGGGCATTTTCTCTTATTATATTTTGTCTTTCTTCGCTTAAGTTCTGTGAATACACTTGTTGTTGGCTTGCATGTCTTGTGCGGCGGCCGATGTTCGCACGTCGTCCTCTAGGCATTTTGGACTATGGACAGAGTGGTGAATTTAACCTCAAATGCACGATCCACATAATTTACACAGTTCAACTTACCACCTTAAAGACAAATGCCTGCTGTTGAAATTCAATAAAAATTTGCACAATACACGTGATTGATTTGATGGTTTCCAATTGAAATGTTAGGAAACCAATAACTTATTTGTTTTACTTTTTTTTCACAATTTCACAGTGAACACAATACCGGTTTGTCACATGAAATTAACTGAGCAGAGAACAATGAGTAGCTGACAAACAATGTATCATGCACCGGCGCCATCTACTTAAAATATTGGTTTGTAGTACATGCTATGTATCAGAGATGGCGCTGTATGTGAAAAAAGATTTTCGTGGCGCTGTATCTGAAAAAAGATTTTCCCGCTTTTCTGTTGAAATTTTTCCTGAATTTTCTTTGCTATAAACCTCACAGAGCCTGAGACCTTTCCAACGAATGCAAAGCCGTGGAAATCGGTTCGTGCGTTCTGGAGTTATAGCGTCAGGAAGGAAAACCCGACTTATTTTTATATTATAGATAAGATTTTATTAGTTTTTTCAGCAACAGATATACATCATCTGTGAAAAATTCAACTGTCTAACTATCACGGTTCATGAAATACAGCCTGGTGACAGACGGACGAACGGACGTTGTACCCTTTGGGTACGGAACCCTAAAAAGACGTTGCTGATGCCATGTAAAGTTCAAGTCACATAATATGGAGGTACTGTATAATACTTACGTCATTTATAAACATAAAATAATAGTTTGAGTAAGTATATGAAAAGGGAAAGGTAAGAATCATAAAGCATAAAAATCGTCTGCATCATAGGTATATTGATATGAATCGTAAAAATCGACGTTAAAATCACTGTCAAATTTTCCTTAGGTGACTTGTAAAAATTTAACGCGTACACAAGAGTACGTATATCCAATATATAACGGAAAATTAACCAGTAATTCCAGACAATACTAGAAAAAGCCAGAAAGAACCCGGTATTAAATGAAAGAGCAAATTTAGTAGGCCATAAAAGAATTATATGAGCCCATTGGGGCAGCTGGGGTATAAAAATCAAGGGCCCACACAATATAAGTGCTTTGGAGTCCTTTCGTGGGTAACGTGGGGCTCTACATTCAATTGGAAGCTAATATTGTTAATATTGGCAAGAATTTCGAAGGCAATTTTACGGTTGTTCGGATTGATTTAAGTGTTTCAAGTACCTGTATATTGTATTATAGAACTGATGTTGGTTTAAGACATTTTTCTTTCACTAGGGTATTTGAAGAGGTCTTGGTCAACTGGGAAACATCCTTCACCTATGATTGTGTAGTGGAAATGACAGATCGCTGTATAAACTTTATCTGGTTGAAGATTAAAATATTAACATGATTAATTTTCACCTTCATATCTACACATAAGTGAATGAAAATGAGTAGTTTATTATCTGCATAGGCTTTATTTTTATTTTATTTTTTTCTGGATGGGAAATCATCAAATGACTTCTCCCGCTCTGGGCGTAGCGGAAGGGCGTGTCAGACTTTTACTGACTAAAACCCACCCGTGTTCCTTCAGTTGCCCATGTGTCAGGGTCACGGTATCTCTTTCGAACAATCTCGCGACCATCTGCATAGGCTTGTAGTTCGAATCGACTTCCAGTCTAACGGATGTAGCAGTATACCAGTATTTTACATGGAGCGACTCCCTATCTGACCTCAACAATCCAGTTATAGTAACACTATACCCCTTGGTAAGACTAGTTGTCAGGCTTTTGGGTTTGTGCCGACTCGTAACGACTGTCATAGATACACGAATGACAAGAGGCGCGAAGGGATCTTGGTATGTAAAAATGGTCACCCATTCACGGGCCAACCGTAACATAACCTGATCGTTCGACCCGCGCCGCTGTTTTACTTAGCCA
This sequence comes from Aporophyla nigra, assembly GCA_947507805.1. NCBI lineage: Eukaryota > Metazoa > Arthropoda > Insecta > Lepidoptera > Noctuidae > Aporophyla > Aporophyla nigra. The sequence continues at coordinate 9,275,627 of OX382313.1, read as the reverse complement.
CAATCCTCTATTGAGTGTGAGTAGATAATAAGGCGAAAAGTTATTATCATAAATTCATAATACGTTAAACTAAATATTCCAAGATAATAAAAGCTTTAACGTTTGAGATACTTCAGAAACTATCAAGAAATGTCTAAAACATTCCCACGCGAAAATTTCGGTCAAGAAACTTACTTAAAGTATGCTTAAGTTTTAAAGAACGCAGTTATTAAGGAAACAGTTTGCGTAAATCTCTTTATTGATAGCCATAGCTCTTTATTGATAGTCTAAACCGCTAAAATTGATTAATATAGAAAAGCAAACTTAAAATATCTACGCGTTCCTTTAACTTGCTTAGAATTTTACTATAAATGCAATTATTGAATGATGGAATTAAAGACACAAAGACAGAGTTACATTAGGTAAAAAAAAACCAAGGCATTTCTTAGTGTTTTTCAAAAAGAATTTCAGAATGGTATTCATTGGCGGTTCTAACAAGGAAATAGGCATTTAAATTAAGCGGAACTTGATTGCAATTATAAACTTGGCGTCAATATCATACGAAGAAAGTATGCTAGATATCAATTAGTTAGGCAGTGTAGAGGTTGTCTGTAAAAGACAACCGTATGTTGTACAGGCTAGTAATAAATAACTTTAATGACATTCGAACAGTCAAACTTATTTAGAGATAAAACAGACTTTTTACTGAAAAAACAGTATGCGGGAGATTAGGCTGACAAGTAAAGGAAGAACATAAAAATACGAAACACATTCCTCCACCTTCACCGCCTGTGAGAACCTGGAGTTCTCGTGTACCAAGATCGGAATGTCAGCCCAAACGATCGCCTACTGTTAGTGACACTCAGTGTAAGCTGCAACCAGGTTTGCTAACGGATCACAGTCTTCACAAAGCGTATTGAGTTCGTACAGTTGGTTCCAGTTTTCAAGCACTTTTATCCTTCTGGGGCCTAGGACAGTTCCTAGGCCCCAAAAGGATAAAAGTACTTGAAAGATTGACTTTTTAAATCACCTCTCATCAATACAAGTCCTTTTGAGCATGGATAAAACCAACTCTTATATAGAAGTACTTAGTTTCACTTCCTTCAGGGAATGCTGAGTTGGCTACATGTTATGTTATATTAAATATTCTGGCCCCTGTTAGTACAGTCATTGACTAGACGTGTTCTTTGTTAAATATGAAAATATAAGTGTGATGATTGAATGCCCATTACACCGAAAAACAACTGACAGTTGATACTTACAGTTACTTACACACGATAATTAAAATAAGTACGAATAAATAATTGCAATTGGTAACTACTCAGGTTACAAAAGAAATGTGAAACTCTGACTCCAGAACTAGGTTAGAGTACCTGTATAACACCACCCCATTTCTTCCCGTGGCTGTCGTAAAAGGCGACTAAGGGACTTACTAGAGAATGGGCAGCAGCGTTCTCTATGCATTTTACCACCATACTGCGATCGCCAACCCGCCTGCCAAGCGTGGCGATTATGGCAAAGCCCCCCAAATTGGGGTTCACTGGACGTCTTACGGCTGAAATGATGATGATGATGACCTGTATTTCAGAAGATCCTGTATGCAGATGATATATATATGTATGTATTTATGATAATGCCCTTAGCCATGAGTAACAGATTTGCAACTCAATAACCGTCAAATCAATTAGTACTCATTGTTTAGTACAAGATTATTTTATTGCAGTCTACAAGGGGATAATAACCGTATAATAACCGTCCATTGACGACAGAAAAAGCTTGTGAAGGAAAAGTAATTGTTTTCTAGTACTTATGTTTTATCTTGTAAATAATTATTAACCGATGATAAAAAAAAAACCGAGGAGGTTCTGAAGTCGACGCGTGTATATTTTCTTTTATGTGTGACCACGCATAACTATTTACAGAATAGTCCGATTTTGATAGTTCTTTTTTTATTGGAAAGGGTATTAGACTTCAAAGTTGATCCCGTATAAATTTAAAAAAATAATCTACCCTAAGCGTAGGAAAACAGGGAATGATTGATTGTTCACTCACTGATTGTAATTTATGGCCGAGCATAACTTTTTACAGAGTAGTCCGATTTTGATTGATATCGATATCGATTGATGATTTTTATCCGGAGAATTCACTATTGCCATTGCATTATTGTCAGGCGTATTATACCTGAAAATAGTGACTAATAAATAGATTTGAAAGGTTTTCTATTAAATATAAGTACCTAAGTCTATTTTATTGTCTACTAGCTTCTGTCCGCGACTTCGTCCGCGTTAAATTTTTGCTCCCATAACCCTTCCCGTCGCATAGAATTGCCTGCCAGTTTTCGTCCAGTTTTCGTTGCTGCTCCGCTCCTTTTGATCATAGTGTGATATTATATAGCCTATAGTCCTCCTCAATAAATAGGCTACCCACACAAAAAGAATTTTTCAATTCTGACTAGTAGATTCGGAGCCTATTCAATACAAACAAACAATGCACAAACACAAATGGTTTTTGAAATATGCATATTTTTTATATTTTGTTAAAATATAAAGCCGAAAAACGTTGGTAAGGCACAATTGCAATCACAGTCGTGTCTCTTGCCGGCCTTCTTGGAAATAGTAATATTTAGAGATAACTGGTGTGGAAGTTTATGCAGGGAGATGACATTTGAAAATGGTTTACTAACTATTTTCAAATGTCATCGAGTTCGTCGTCAATTTCAACTTTTAACTGTTTGATGTTCTAGAACATTTGGATAAATCGAAAAGTTTGTAAAGGTAATGAGTGCAATACAATAGCAGTGAAGGCTATTTTCAATTTGAGAATTTACCAACTGGGCCTGCGTGGAGGTTTATAGCCCACTTAACATCATCATCAAAATTTCAGCCGAACGACGTCCACTGCTGGGCATAGCCCACCCCTAAAAGGATAGAGAATTGGCCGTAATCGCCACGCTTGGCAGGTGGATTGGCAATCGCAATATGATGGTAAAATCCTTAGAGAATGCTGCTGCCCATTCTCTAGTAAATCCCTTAGTCGCCTTATACAACACCCACGGGAAGAAATGGGGTGGTGCTATTCTTTACATCCGGCACTACACAGAACCAGCCCACTACCTCTCACAAAAAGAAGGCTTGTGTCTCAGTAGTCAGTGGGAACGTTCTGGTCTGACTATGCTATACATATATACACATGTATGTAATCATAGTGATAACGATCTTATTTAAATGCCACATTATACAAGTTCACGATTTACACTAAGTATGGTTAATTTTCGCTCCATTAACTTAATTTCTCGAACACTTTATGGGCACAAATTAAGTTGAAACTAAATTAAACTACGTTTATCTTAAAAAAAAATCTTAAAAGAAAATGAGAATTCAGCAAATATACAGGCTGCTAATTCTACGGAGTTAAGGCTTTGGCAATCGGATGGGTTTTGTGGAATGATTAGGGTTGACACTGCTGCAAAAAGCCTGCAATGACTCGTTCTTCAAAGGGCTTTTCCAAACATAGCATGCATTATTTGACTCGCACTTCTAAATGACTATGTTAGGTCCTTGAGACACACCATGATCTCTGGAGTTGGTTTCAGCCGTTCTTCTCAAGGATCAGTTAGGCAGGAATATCAGCGATGTTTATTTTTATTTTTAAATATTGGCCAAATTGATTTGTAAAAATATTATAGAAGACCTATAGAAAAACATTTTCTTTTTACTTCTCCTAATCAGGAAATACTACTGTTTTATTTAAGTAGGTATATTGATAATATTACAAATAGAAAAATGTTCATTGATTATTAGGATTAGACGTCTTTAATATTATATTTATATCATTTTTGTATTAAATTTTTTCATGGTTTTAACTACATCTTCCGTATAGTTTTCTGGATTATGGCTAATATTTAACAGAAGTATTCTACACAATAGGTAACCCTAACAAAATACCAGAGAAGAAAACCCTTAATTACATACTTACCTACAAGCTATTTAGAAGAATGAGTGATCGTCATACGCTTCGCTCTGTCTCCTCTATATTGAGCCCAATGCGCCAACCTCAACTCCAGTTTTAAACAAAACGCACAACCCTTTTTATAATCACAAAGTCGGCTAACAGCAATGGTGGCAACCTTACAAGTAATCGAAAACCAACTTGACGACGACTGGATGAAAAGTTTTTCTTTTCAGTGGAGATAAGTTAAATTGATATTTCGTCTTGGAGTTAAAGCGATTTCTTAAAAATCCCTATTCTTTTGTTGTGAGTTAATGCAATTTGTTGAATACGACTCCAAAGTTCAGGTGAGTTTTGATATGCGAAGTTGGTTTTGAAAGATTTTTCAAGGGTTCAGATTGATTTAGATTTATTGACGACTGTCCAAGTATTTTTTCTCGTGTTGTGTTCATTACTTATGGATAATTCAAGTGGTGGTCATCATTTCAGCTGAAGATGTCCACTGGTGGACATAAGCCTCCCCAAATTTGGGTGGTTTACCATAATTGCCACGCTTAGCAGGTGGGTTGTCAATCGCAGTATGGTGTATAGTGTGGTAAATGCCGCAGCCCGTTTTCTAGTAAGTCCCTCAGTCGCCTCTTACAACACCCACGGGAAGAAATGGTATGGTGCTATTCTTTACGTGCGGCACCACTCGTAACAAGTCATGGTAAGAAGATAGTATACCTGATAGAAACGCTAAATAATGAATAAATCTAAACTCATGTTACCTGAAAGTGGAGGCAATCGGCGGCGGCGACCTCTCGCGTCCGGCCCTGGTGCGAGCCATGGTACGAAGCGAGAGGGCATGGGAAGCCGTCACCTCCTTCTGCGAAGCAGTAATGCTCGCAAAGGAGGAGGCGGGGCGCGTGAGGGAGTGGCAGTCTCTGCGCCCTCACGTCCCTAGCCACCGCAGGAGGAGACGCCCCGGGCGCCGGGAGTCGATTGCGGACTCCCGGCCACCGTAGGCGCGAGCTTGCGGGTGGCGAGCAATGGGTAGCTCGCCGCCCGGTAAGGACCAAGCTCGGGTCGACGGCGCGTAGTGTTCCACGCGCGCCTCAAAGAGATGTCAGCAGTACTCAAGGGGTCTGCTAGGACCGATGCCTGCCGGGGTCGCGTGATTGTTCGAAAGAGATACCGTGACCCTGGCACATGGGCAACGAAGGAACACGGGTGGGTTTTAGTCAGTAAAAGTCTGACCCGCCCAGAGCGGGAGAAGTCATTTGATAATTTCCTATCCAAAAAAAAAAAAAAAATGTTACCTGAAACAAAATACCAAACATAACCTGTATTCCCGGTTAGATTTTACTCTAGCTGAACTATGTACCTAGGTCTCCTCCATGGCTATACATAATTACATTTCGTCAATAAAAATAAATGATTTAAATTATATCTGAACAATAACTGCATTTCCACTACATTCAATACTGTTTATTCAAATCACAGTTAATATTAACAGTTAATATGACAGTGCTCGCGATACCGCCCCAATGAACGCAACATCGTACTAGTTCACTGCTTTCAACATAGATGGCGCAACATACACTGTTTAAAACAATTCGTTCAGGGTAAGTTTGTTGAAGTTCTTCAGTATTTACGGAAAATTTATACAGGAAGATTTTTAGTCACCGTCCAAATTATGATATATTAATATTTTGCGAAAATCATTTAATACGTGTTTTTTCGTTTAGTATCTCTCTCACTCAATACAAAAATATTGAGATATCACATCACAAAGTTATCTATAAAAAGTTGATGATTCTGGACACCGCCGCACGCTAGGTAATAGTGCGGGCTATTACCTAGTGCGTATGCACCGCGCTAGGTATTAATTTCGGCGGCCCACCTCACGCGCCGCCGAAATTAATTGAAAACAATAATAAACAAAGTTGCAAATTTTCCCTTCATACTCTGGCGTGCCGTCAAGGCAAGTGTAGTATTATTAACGTTTAACTTAGTGACCACGCAGAGCGGATAATTCTTTCGAGAAAATGATTTAAAATGAAAATTTTATGTATCGTTTTTTTTTCAAAAATGGATTTATTGAATGATACCTAATGCCTAGAAAAAATTTGGACGGTGACTAAAAAATCTTCCTGTATATAGGCGTCGCAGTTAGTAGTCGAGCGAACCTCTTGATTCTGGATTTCTCAACTTGATTCTGGGTTAACTTTCTTCGGTCGCCAAATAAACCCAACCTAAAACGTTTTGCGGCAAAGGGATTACACGGATTTTCTGTCAGAAATAAGTGATCGGTGCAAATCGTTCTGTTACTATTTCAGTTATGAAGAAGTTACTAGATCGAGGCCTCTTCGATGCGTCGCCGCGTCGACAATTACACTGAGCTTCTCACTTCCAGTGGATTTCTGTCTTTACAAGGTCATCAGTTCACCTTATGGGAGGAATTCGAACGCTCTCGTATATTTCTGTACAATAACTATGAAATAGACACAGTAAAAATATATTTACCTAAAGGAGTAGGTAATGTTCTAATCTTTCATTTTAATATTTTCTGGCGCTAAAATTGAGATAGCTCATTAACAGTTTTGGGTAAGCTTATTTGGAAAGTTTAATAAAATATTTTATAATTTTGAATAAATCTTGTGATCAAAATTATTGTAGCATTCACAGTTCTATTGACTTGGGACCTGACCTGCTTCAAACTCTGAGAAAGTTGCAAACTTATAAAACGAGTTAACATTTGAATTTCAAATAAATGTTATATTTTCATCGATTTGCCGCAGGAAAACTATGAAATATGCCAAACTTATTTTGTCAATGACTCGATAGTTTCAGTAACTTCTTATAAGCTATCCTACATATTAGAAGGCTGATGCAATTCTGAGGTAATTCAAACAGTTAAATCAGTTATTTACTTATTAAAAAACAGTTCAAGAGCAAGTCGGACTCGCGCACCAAGGGTCACATACCATTATATCTAAACATTTGATAGTATTCTTTTATTGCATATAGTATTGCAGTTTTCGGTCAGCGCTTCTCTGTACCGATAGTGGTACTAATTTATTACATAAAACTTCTCATGCAATGATTTCGATAAGTTTTAAATCGTGATCATAAACTATTATTTTCAGGTCACAAATACAACGAAAAACATTTTCGATACATTTAACATTTATTATTCATATTCATTTATTATGCATTCCATATTGAAGATGTTACAACATTTAGACTGTCCCCACCCTGGCACCTTATTAATAAAGGTGGAGTAAGGTTATGCCTTAAACCTCGAAAAATAGGTAGGTATGTAGTTAATCTGAAGTTAATACTGGTTGTAGCTTTATAACTCTGCGTGTTTAATAAGGAAGGTAGGTATTTTGTTTAAGTCCTCGTAATCTAGCTGCATAAAACAAAGTCTTATTTTACCCCTTAGTAAACATTCAAACAACTTAGCGAATCATTTAGTTCGTCAAACCGGTGAAGTTCTCCAGTATTTATTTAGAGACCCTTGCGTCCTTCCAACGGGTTATCCAAAACGTACTTTTGTACATTAATGAGTTAGAAAAGTTTGGAAGCTCTACGTGGCTTGTTTACGGGTATCGTTAGCGCCTCAGATTAGATTTGAGAGGGAAGTTTTGGGACTGTAGTTTAGATAGGAAAGGAATGAACTGAAGCCAGCCCAGCCCTTTCGTAAGTTCTTCTAATCTTTAAGATCTATTACTGAAGTCTGTTTGTTCGAATCCTGCTGTTATCTTAGGTAATTTTTGGTCTTTGTTTGCCTGAATTTGGAAAATCTCAAAATTATTTTTTGACCTTTCAAGCAAATTTTTGAAAGTACTTATGCCATATGTTTGATTGATTGTACAGGTAATCAGAACTGGCGCTTTTTCTTCCGGAGAATCAGCATTGCTGTTCAGTGTGGGAATGTTACTAGCTTTTTTGGAACTTTATCTGTTCACAATTTATTTAGTAGCGATGTTCATCAAATTGTGACTTGTAATAGAAGAAAGACAGAGTTGCAATAGAATTACATACATGTATGAAACCTCTAAAATATCGCTTGGAATATAGAGGTAAAGAGTAAGTGCGGTCGCTTCAAAGCAACCCACAGCAAAGGTTATCGTTATCAAATTAAATGTAACTAATAAGGGTAATTAGGAATGACTTTTCGTTTGGATATCAATGTTTAAAGTTATTTAGGTAAAGAGAAAACCTGCAGTTAATCACGTCGTCGTAAGAAAATTTAAGATGGTACTTGAATATTGAATTTACATCCCATGGCTGGTCACAGATCGCCCTTAAGAATTCCCATTCTATTGATTTCCATAATATGATTCCCTTTTCCAAATTATGTAAGGGTTGGTCTCCAGTTTTACTAGATGCAGCTGCATTTAACTTGGCGCAACTGCATAATTGTCTTTCACAACTTTGTTACTAGATAACTTGATATGACTGTTTGATTTTCATCGATTATCAAAAAGCACGAATGATGGCCAGGATTGATGATTCAAAACTATTGTATGAGTCTCGGAGGGGCGGTAGTATTTTAATTCGGTTGTTTTTTTTTAAATCTTTTTTATTTTATGTCGTATCTCACTACTTGCTATATAGACAACATTTACAGGACGTATAAGAATGCACCAAGATATACTAAGTGGAATTTAAATAGAGAAGAAAAGAGAAAAATTATAATGTGAAGAAGGAAACTCGAGACAGATTTGATGCGACACCGCATTATTCGAGTGTTGGAGCGCTACTTTGAATAACGTAGCATAATACCATGCCTGTATTATAAGGTGTAGGTAGTCGTTATAATAATTTTATTATTTACTAGCTTCTGCCCGCGACTTCATCCGCGTTAAATTTCTTGTTCTCCGAACCTTCCCGTCGAATCGAATCGCCTACCCGTGCGATTTTCCCCGTTTTTGCAACATTTTTCATTGCTGCTCCGCTCTTTTTGGTTGTAGCGTAATATTATATAGCCTATAGCCTTTCTCCATAAATAGACTACCCAACACAAAAATAATATTTCAATTCAGACCAGTAGTTTCCGAAATTAGCGCGTTCAACCAAAAAAAAAAAACAAACAAACTCTTTAGCTAATTATATGTAATACTAGCTTCCGCACGCGACTTCGTCCGCGTTAAATTTCTTGTTCTCCGACCCTTCCCGTCGCATCGAATCGCTTGCCCGTGCGATTTTCTCCGTTTTTGCAACATTTATCATTGCTGCTCCGCTCTTTTTTCGGTTGTAGCGTAATGTTATATAGCCTATAGCCTTTTTCGATAAATAGTCTACCCAACACAAAAAGAACTTTTCAATTCAGGCTAGTAGTTTCCGAAATTAGCGCGTTCAACAAAACAAACAAACACTTTTCAGCTAATATTAATATGTAATATGTATTAGTATAGATTAAATCATTATGCAAAGTAGAAATAATCTTTTAAATTTCTTCAAAAGGGTCACTTAATGGAGGCTATTGAATTAAATTAAGTACAAATGCTGACTTCAGACTACTACTAAGGATTTTCTCGATGAGACTCATAGCTATTTAGGTACACAGGAATCATTCACAACGAGCCCTGGATTACAGTCTATAGTTGCATTTGTGTCTGCTAGACCGACGAAGCAGTTAGAATTTTAATGAGAATTTGTCTTCAAGCTTGTGTCGTAGTTAAGTAGTTTATACCTAAAAATATGAGTAAAATTGATGTAATGTCTTCTTGAGATTATATCCGGCTATTTTTGAAGAGAGACCTTTAAAACTAAATTTATTTATTTCTAATTAAGATATCAAGAGCTATTGATATAATAAAATTATAAGATTACAAAACAATTAAAAAAATGGAGATTAAAATGAAAAACATTTTAACAAAAAATTAAACCGCCGAAAAAACTGAAAAGCAGAAAATAATAATCCTTTCAGTCATTTTGAGACGACGCTTTGATTGATCTTTGTTCATTGATTGTTTGATTGATTGGATTTATTTTTTGCTTTTCAGTTTTTTCGGCGGTTTAATTTTTTGTTAAAAAGTTTTTATTTTATAATTTCTTGTGGCTATAATGTTTTAATTACTACAAGCTTGCAAAATCGAACTGTTCTGTAAGAAGCTATGCATTACAATCAATAAGTGAACAATCAATCATCCCTTCTTTTCCTATCCTAAGGGTTGTTTTTTTTTTCCAAATTTACAGAGGACCACCTTCGGGATATACCCTTTCCAATAAAAAAAATCGGTCCACTCTGTAAAAAGTTATGCGTGGTCATACATTAAAAAAAAAAAAAATATACGCGTCGAATTGAGAACCTCCTCCGTTTTTTCGTTGGTTAAAAATTAAACTGTGATGAGATGACTGATTCAACAAGAGAGTGGGGATAGGATCATATCAGTCACAGTCTTCAAGACTTTGTTGCAGCTGTCACACATTCTGAAAATTAGGGACACCATTCTATTGCGAATTATAGCATGAAAGCCATCAGTGCCATGCAGAGTAATAATTTGTCCTGTAGTTACACAATTAGTAATCCATGTTATACTGAGAACATACATACTTTTTTCTAACACCAGCCAGTTTGACATTATTTTGTTTCCTCAAAATGAAATAATAAAAACGTTGCAAGCCCTAACAAAGGTCAGCAATAGCGGACGATCCGAATCAAACTCAATCCAATTTAGAAACACATTCTTTTTGCAATTCCGTTTGGGTGTTAGTGACCCATTATATGAAACTGTTTTCAAGTCGTAACTAACGAATGGTTTTTATTTAGATAATACCAGCTTAGAGTTTGGGCGGTTATAGGTAAATTAAATTACTTTTCAGTGTGAAACACCATATAATTTCCCACCGAAGAAAAAAACACGTAAATGATAAACATATCATAATTTTGTGTTGGTTTTGCTTCTTTGCTGCACCAAATGTCGTACCGCCAAATGATTTATCTATACACCTTAAATAAAAATTCTAAGTAGAGGTACTGGTAAGAGTTTAAGTAGGAAATACATACATGTTTGAAAAATTAACGTACAATTTACCGAGGTCGTATACATTATAATTTTTTTGAAGTATTTGCAACGGGGATATGAACTACAGGATTCACATGAATTAAAAAGTTGCCATCTTTCCCAAACGTACCAGTACAGGAAATTTCCAAATGCTCAATTCAAAATTTCATAATATCTTGGCGTAAAGTTCAAAGCCACAGTAGTTGGCAAACTAAGTTCTATTCTAATTTATTATATTACTAGCTTTTGCCCGCGACTTCGTCCGCGTTAAATTCCTTATTTCCCCGACCCTTCCCGTCGAGTCGAATCGCCTACCCGTGCGATTTTCCCCGTTTTTGCAACATTTTTCATTACTGCTCCGCTCCTCTTAGTTGTAGCGTAATGTTATATAGCCTATAGCTTTTCTTGATAAATAGGCTACCCAACACAAAAAGATTTTTTTAATTCGGACCAGTAGTTCCTGAGATTAGCGCGTTCAATCAAACAAACAAACTCTTCAGCTTTATAATATTAGTATAGATTAACACCGCGATTCAGAAAATGACGTCATTTGCACAACGCCATCTATCGGATTTGGATTTCAACTATCAACATTAGTTCTATTTTTAGTCTTAAGATGTCGTTGCAAGTACTATACTGAATTGCGTAACGTAATATTTTACTTCTTGAACTCACTAAATTAATCATATCTTTTGATAGAGTGAACCGATTTCGATGAAATAAAAACTAAGTTAAACCTCAAGTTGCGTATAATTTTTGTATATAAACACTGTCAGCATTGAATTCGTAGATTTTACGTGATGTGCGCACAAACAAACAGACAAACAGACAAAAATTTCAAAAATGATGGAAATGGGTTCTGTTACTTATCTTTTCACACGCTGGCTATTTTTTGTTCCAATTTCTTCAATGTACAAAAATGACTTTTCTACAGATTTATTATATGTATAGATGGCAAGCAAAGCCGATGTTAACCATTTTACCAATGTCTAAAGTGAATTGGAAAAGCAAGTGTGCACTTTATAACAGTAAAGTTAAAATAAATAAGTGGAACGATAACATTTTTGAATATTACTGTTGAACATAATGTAGATCTTCTGGAGTTCGTACTGGATTTTAACACAAATAAAACAAAGAGATTATAATTGTTAGAATCTCAAATATACATTATTATACCGGGTGACATTTTTAACGTCTTGAAAAAAAAATGAGGGTAATAGGTGGACGGAGTAAAAGCCTTTGGCATAGAAATTTTTGATATTTTTATTTTTGAATAACATGTAATGAAATTGATCTAGCAATAAATACTACACATTTAAAGTAACATTTTCATACTAGAACAACAAAAACAGAAATTTGAAAAAAAAAAACAATTAAAAACCTATCGAAACTCAAATCACACGCACCCTACTCAATGCGCGGCATGTATCAATGATTTCGTAGCACGGTCCTACCCTTTGAAGCCGACCGATAGGCGGCCTCATTGATCTTTCGCAAGCGCACGAGCCGCACATGCATCCCTTTCCGCCCGTGTCCCGCGCTCCTTTAGTCACCTACGATGAATCTGAAGGCCTTCCTGCCTTCTATTCTAGTTACACAACACACCATATGAAGGTCGAGACGGTAAAAAATTTCATCCGGTATACATATTATACATAATATCCACACAGATTGGGGAAGTAAATCATAAGTTTATACTATTGTGATGGATAAAAATCATGAGCATCGCAGCCATAGTAACCAAAAATAAACCTAACAAATATCTTTTCACTCCTGAATGACATTGGCTTAATTATAAAAAAAAAAACAAGCGCATCACAGCAGTCCAACAGTCCACATCATTCCGGCACAGCAAGATTTGAGAAGAAAAACATCCTAACCAATCCTATTCATTCACCAGAATTCAATCGAATGCAATTATAGTATTAAATACCTTATTTCCTGGCGCTTGTATGCAGATAGCGTGTTGCAACAGATAAGTAAGGGTCAAGGCCCCGCGGTTCGTCTTAGACTAAACATAACTTACGTAACTAGATCACTGGGCCGTCACGTATACTTTGATCACACCATGAGGCGGGGTTGTGCTTGATTCATACATCACGACTGTGTTCCTCAAAAGTGTAGGCAGAGATTTGAAGGCAAATTCCCGTAAATATCAGTTATCAAAACTTCAATACCTAGTCGACTCAAACGTATGGTACGACTGATTATTTTTTCGCGTTCGTACTGTTGATCCTTCGGAGAAAGTTGTTCCGTTTAATTTGTCTGATACACCCTCCACACAAAAAGTTGTTTGTCAAATAACTTTTTATTATTCACCTACGGTGTGTTCATTTTTTAACCGACTTCAAAAAAAGGAGGAAGTTCTCAATTCGTCTGTATTTTTTTTTAAATATCTGTCACCTTTTGACTGGGTGAACTGATTTTGATGATTCCATTTTTATTTGAATGCTGGTGCTTCCCGTGTGGTCCCATTTCAATTTGGTCCAAATCGACTACAGCATCCATGAAAAAACCAAAAACTATTCTTGTTTTGCTGAATTTATGCGGGGTAGAACTAAAAAGTTTAAAATAAAACTACACTACAAAGTGAAAAATAACTTTAATTTCGGAAGTCGGTGTCTTAGGATCTGTATTTAAGTTTTTTGCCACCGACTTCCAAAATGTAAGTTATTTTTCACTTTGTAGTGTTTTAAGGAAGTCGGTTGTTATATTTTTTTTTAAAGTGTTTTCAATACCACCTATTCACAATTACTACTTACGCTTTATCAATTCTTGTAGGGGCCTGCCAATGACTATAAAATATTATCACAATAATTTTGTTATTACACATTAATCTTGTTTCCAATATCTCATGACTTTCTAATCTCCTTTACGACTGTAGGTATGTACCTCTAGATACAGATGTTTATTTAAATTAAATTAAATATTTTAATCATGTATTGCAGTTTGATGCATATTTTAATTACATTTTTTATCATCTGTTTTATTTGTTTAACATAACAAGTGATAAGATGTGGCAGGCAGGTGGTATGACTGTCCAAGATTACCTTCTCTAGAAAATATCGCGATGCTCCTCTTCAGAAAATCGGCTTGACTCCCGGTTTTGATAACTTATTTTGTCTTGGCTATAACCTATGACCAAAAATACGAGGGCAAGACTTTTCATGGAATCCTCAAATACAACCATAATAGACCAGACCATGTATAAATAAATGCCAAGGTTACTCTCTTAGTCTGTGTGATACCTTCTTATTCATTAATGGCTGAGCAGATTAGAAATTTGACACACAGATAGACATGACCAGGGTTAGCACATAGCATACTTTGTATCTCGGTCCGTCTCTACGCGAGAGAAAATGCGGGCAAAAGCTACTGAAGCGAACAAAATACATAACATAACATTAGTACTATATTCTCCGAAGGGTTAGGTAGAAGTGTACCACACCACATAGTACACCCACAACATAATTCATCATCATCATTTCAGCCGTAAGACGTCCACTGCTGGACTTAGGCCTCCCCCAATTTGAGGGGTTTTACCATAATCGCTACGCTTGGCAGGCGGGTTGGCGATCGCAGTATGGTGGTAAAATGCATAGAGAACGCTGCTGCCCATTCTCTAGTAAATCCCTTAGTCGCATTTTACGACACCCACGGGAAGACGGTTGGTGTTATTCTTTACGTCCGGCACCACACGGTATCGGCACCACACGTCATTTCACATCATTTTTTAACATAATTATGAAAACTGTTTTAAATTAGGTACTTACATAACGAACTTTTTGCAGTAATTCATGAAATCCAGGTCTCCAATGAAAAAAAAAATTGTAAAAGATAAGGATGGGCGTCGTACGTGCGTACGCGCATGTAAGCTACACACAATCGATGCGTGGGCATGCAGTTATCTGGTAAATTAAAGCACCATCACAAAAATAAATAGGAATTTAAATTCTTCATGTGTGGCATTAATCAAAATAGTGCCTCAGAAATAAATAAGAAAGAAATTCTGTAAAGGTTAATATCTGAGAATTTGAAATTATTGTGGAGGCAGGCACGGCTAGTTTGGGTCTTTGGGGTATACCCACAATCAAAACTACATACCATATCTGTAACAATATTCTGACAGTTTTTACTATTACTCAATAGCAATAATTTAGTTTGCAACGTATCTAAGACGACATTCGTTTCACATACCAGACCGACTTCCAAAAAGGAGGAGGAGCGTTTTTTTATAGATGTTCACTGATTGCTCCGTCAATTGTGGACCGATTTCAAAACTTTGTTTTTCGATAGCGATTTGGTACCATTTGTTGAAATGGAACTGATGATGAAGACAACAGATAACTATCGGAATCTTTTTTATAATAAGTATCTCACGGGTTGTGATTTGATTACTTTAAAATGGTTGCTAAGCAATTTATGCTCGTTACAATGCATATGGTGAAGAGGTGGCATAATACCAGAAGAACTTTTAAACAATTAACATCATTCGTTCGTTCAAACCAATTTTCGGTGGAAGTTTACATGGTAATGTACATCATATTTTTTTTTAGATTTATAATTATCTTATTATAGAAGTTACGGGGGTTACACATTTTACGACTTTGGAAGTGTCTCTCGAGCAAACTATTCAGTTTAGAAAAAAATGATATTAGAAACCTCAATATCATTTTTGAAGACCTATCCATAGATACTCCACATGTATGGGTTTGATGATTTTTTTTTTTTTTAGTTTCAGTTCTATGTATCCCCAAATATTATTGTTTTTTTTTTTCTATTTTTGTATGAAAATATTAATGCGGTTCACAGAATACATCTACTTACCAAGTTTCAATGGCATAGCTCTTATAGTTTCGGAAAAAATTGGCTGTGACATACTCGGACAGACAGACAGACAGACATGACGAATCTATAAGGGTTCCGTTTTTTGCCATTTGGCAACGGAACCCTAAAAATGTTGCAAAAACGGGGAAAATCGGACGGGTAGGTGATTCGACGCGACAGGAAGGGTTGGGGGAACAAGAAATTTAACGCGGACGAAGTCGCAGGCAGAAGCTAGTAATATATAATTTCTTTTATAATTATTAGGTGCATTACTATCAATAGGTATTGTTAGCGTTCAAACATATGGTTTCTGTTCACAACTGTCATGTTTGCATGGTGATCTAATCCAATTATAATTATCTACTAGACTGTGCCTATGATAATAATATCACAAGTCATAAATAAGTGCAAGTTCATCACAAAACTAACTGATATGTTCTCATTTTTCGATTTAATTTCGAACTTAACATTATTCTACTTCATCAAATAAATGGTGGTTTAAAATAACCAAAAGAACTAAATATAAATATTTGAAAACATCTGTCGGTTTCTTACAAAATGTAACTATATTTGTTACCCTAGTTCATCATCATCATCATTTCAGCCGAAAAACGTCCACTGCTGGACTTTGGCCTCCCTCAAAGGGAGAGTGTTTGCCATAATCGCCACGCTTGGCAGGCGGGTTGGCGATCGCAGTATGGTGGTAAAATGCATAGCGAACGCTGCTGCCCATTCTCAAGTAAGTTACCCTAGTTACTTATATATATTTGCAGGCCATACCTAGGTGCGGTATTGCTATCATCACAGTCAGATCTTTAGGCATCCTTTGCATTTCACATGTCCTACGTAGTTGAAAAGGAGACGCTACGATTATTTCTTCACATTGCACGTCTCTTGTGCATGGTGGCCGAAAAACTATCAATTTCCGTGTCGGAAAAACCAATATTTTGTATTTTACTTTTATTGAGTTTTGCTGACATCGATTTTCGCTGCTAAAACACGAAACATAACCATTATTTCATATATACCACATCATTGTAAATTTGGGGAGGCCTATGTCCAGCAGTACGTCTTTCGGCTGAAATGTGCTGATGATGCTGAACCATTATTTTAGGACAGAATCATAAACGAACAGTCCACCTACATCGCTGAAACCTGACAACTAAAGATGTTCCAGTTCCCAACAGTCACTTAGATAAATACTACTCTCTTTAGTATGTAATGGCTAGAATATATTTCCACGGTAAATATAGTTGCCTAATAGATGTTATTATTAGAAACAATTGTTAAAACTAATTATTTTTAAAAGAGTAACCGTGGAGTTTCTTGCCGGCTCTTCTCCATAGGAACCAACTATTTGGAACCGTGCACCTAGCATCTGACGTTTCATAAGTGCCCATGTAGGTTTATATGAAATAAAAATATTTTGATTTGATTTGATTTATTATTATAAGTATCTGACTTTTGGGCCGAACCATTTTTTTATGTCATATATTTAACTGCAATCTTGCTGTCAGTTTAGAGTATGTGGTTTCTTTTTAGTCTCCTAACCACATTGGCATTATCAAGTTTGATTTATAAAAAGTTCGACGAAATTCTGAAATCTGTATTGGATGCCAGGCAGAAACTCAGTGCTCTCCCTGGACAATAAACTTTATACAACTCTATTTTGAAACCCATGCCGACATACAGTATTCAAATTAGGGGTGAAGCCAGCAAGAGTTATGTGATGTCACATTCTTGCAAAGGGTGCAAAACAACATTTTGAAGAATTTAGTAAACACTCCATGGTCTGCGAAGAATTACGAAATACACGAGTATTTTAACATTACAACAGTGAACTCAGAAAAAGAGAGCTACAAAAAAACACCATATTGAGTTTCCGAACCAAATTTATAAAAATGTTTTTGTTTTTTTTTTGCCATTGTCACGCTGAGAAGAAAGTGAGTATCTCAGTCCTAGAGAAATAAAAATATACTGTTATGCCAAATTTTCTTTGGAGACGTCAAAATCATAAGATACAATTCAGTTAGTTATTCCTCTGTTGTTATCTTAAATATTAATGAAAGCCAGGAAAGTACTTCTCGTGCATCTGAAGTGAAAATCTTTATAGAACCTAAAGTTTTCCGCAGTTGAACATAAGACTGAGAGAGTGATTAAGAATCGTGTGGGGTCGTATACACAGTCATCTGTAGAGAAAGAGATAGATAAAATCGCATGGAAGAAGCAAGACGCTTAATCGTTTCGTGACCGTTTCTACCAGTCAACTTCTACCGCAAGCCACGTTAAAGAACTTCATTCCAAACCTATATGAGATCTTAACAATTTGAAAAACCGAAATTTATCATAAGCATTGACTGCTAATACAATCACCATTTAAGTAAAACACAACCAATCATATGTAGTGTATGTGAGCACCTAAAGTATTAATAAGAATGTATGTGTAAGCACACCTTATTTAGGATTAGCCATGTAAGCATTATATTAAGATCGTGTACAACTGTACATCCTATCTATGTAAGGACACACAATAAATCGAACCATTATCCAGTGCAGATGTATTTCATTTACCACGACACTTCACATAAAATATTTGTAAATACAATAATAAACTGTTCTATTTTAATAACCGCAGACAAAAGCACACCCCTTATCTGCAAAACAATAGAATTACCAGAAAAACTTAAAAATATCTCAGCTTATCACGCCTATAGGGTTAGATAAAAAAGTTTTGGTCTGTAACAAAAGATAATGAACGGGGCGGGCCGCTGAGGATCGCTCGGTCACCTTAGATAAGTGTTAACGGCTCAGGGGGACCCACAAAGTGTGCAATATATAATATTGTTGTATATATCGTGTGAAAATTTCCGGAAATTTTCAGAAACTGGCGATAGACTGGTTTTAGTTTTAATACTTGTTAAAAAAACATCGTGAGGAAACCGGCATGTTTTAGAACCATAAATTCGAAGACATGTGACATCAACCAATCCGCACTGAGCCCGCGTGGTAGATTTTGGCCCACTCCCTCTCACCAAGAGGAGGCCTGTGTCCCAGCAGTGGGAACGTTATAGGCTGCCGATGATGATGATGCTGACTTGTTAAGATATTTTTATATAATTAGTAGGTTAAACAACATTGGATAATTACTGTAAACAGTACAGGAGAATATTGTGCAGCATAACAATAATGTAGCAAATAACGTGAAGAAATTATCGGAAAATCTTTCCGCGAATTGTTTGTTGTATGTAACTCAGGCCTGCGTCCGTACGCGTGCCCAAAAGTTTAGGCAGAATCTAGTAGAAAAACTTGTTGTGGCATTCGTTTCTCTTATTAATTTTGGATGTGTGTTCTCGTTTTTTTACGTAAAATGTAGAATTTAATTAATTTCATCTGGTTATAAAATATGAAAATAATGAATATGTACTACCGTTGAAAAAAAGATAAGAAATTTAAGTGCTGCTTTGTTACTTTACTCAACATTTACTATGTATAGTGAATCGTATCAATTGATTGCTGTGACCCGTGGATTATTTTGGATGATTAACAATACATTTGTATTTTTAACGCCAGAAATAAAGTTAAGGTCACCTTTGTCTGTTTTCATTATTTTATTATGATTTAGACTACCTATAGGATTTATGACTAGTTACCATTTTGTTTAGCGGGATTAAACTTTGCACATTGATGATTTAATAGACCACGTTTGAGAAAACATTATTTTTTCTTCATCATCATCATTTCAGCCGAAAGACGTCCACTGCTGGACATAGGCCTCCCCCAAGCACCGCCACTTCAACCTATTCTGTGCTTCTCGCATCCAATTATTTTTTCTTATTGCTAGATAAAAATACACCATCGATATGACATATATCATAGACTAGCTTCTGCCCGCGACTTCGTCCGCGTTAAATTTCTTGTTTCCCCGACCCTTCCCGTCGCGTCGAATCGCCTACCCGTGCGATTTTCCCCGTTTTTGCAACATTTTTCATTACTGCTCCGCTGCTCTTGATTGTAGCGTGATGTTATATAGCCTATAGCCTTTCTCGATAAATAGGCTACCCAACACAAAAAGATTTTTTAATTCGGACCAGTAGTTCCTGAGATTAGCGCGTTCAATCAAACAAACTCTTCAGCTTTATAATTTTAGTATAGTATAGAGATATAAAGTGCGTTTATTTTCATCATCCACCATCATTGGATGACGATTCTTTTACTGTGTAAATAAACCATCTTCTGTGCTCTAGTGCTGGCACCGCCTGTCTCAAACTCAGAAGTCTCAGGTTCGATTTCTAGCCGGGGCAACATTTTCTGTTCGGTTTGGTTGGTGGTAGGTCTTTTTCCTAAGTTCAATTGGCTAACAGCTAACCATTTTATCAATGTTAACAATATTGTTGTGTATTGGTGGACAGAGGTAAGAAAGAAAGAAAGTCGGTAGCCAGTTCCTGTTTGGTTGAGGATTCCGGGTGAAGCTCGCTTCCACCTTCGGCTTAATCAACGAGTTTCCTCGATGGGGTTGAAAAATATTTGTATAAATGATAATTCAGCATGTTTTTCACTCTGAGATGTTATCGAAGATTGGGAGAATTATGATGGATGCTTGGATACAATGTATTTTCTTGAATGATTTTATTTGAAGCTGTGATAGGGAGAGGATTCTACACTACGCAAGCCGACGTTCATATTGATTGTTAAGAGCAGAGCGAGGAATTTGAAATAAATGCAAATTAATAGCCTTTGGTTATGGATGTATATTATCCACACTTTAATATGTAAGATATTTAAGAATTCACTTTATAAATTGTGCATTTCAAAAACACGATTAGGTACGTGTAGTTTCTTTGATGGAAAAAAATCCAAAGTAATTTTTTTTAAAGAAAATAAACCTTTAGTACGGCGTTAACACTTAAAAAAGGTCAAGAGGTTTAAAGGTCATCTGTTTTTTAATAATAACAAAAATAAAAATACTTCAGTGTATTTATATTTTCAAAATGTGTATTTGTTTTAATAATGACTAGGAAATACCTAAATTAGTGCGCTAACCGCCCATTCTAGCTAGAGCCGTCCCGCCTCAATTAGTAGCAGAAGTTCGGTGTGCTCTTAAGTGGGGACTGTAACCTCAAATGCGTTGCCACCCTAGAGAAAAAGCTGAAATATCTCATTTGCTTATGATTACACTACTTCTAACCAGAACACAGCAATACAACTTTACGGAAGAAATAAGTTTTTAGTGTGACATCCTCCTTTTGTGCCTATCCATACATTCCTTTGGTACACAATTCTTTCCAGCCAGCCGCTATACTATCAGTCACTTCCTTTTCATTCAAATAATCCCTCACATTCATCCAACTATTCTTTGGCCTTCTTCCATTCAATCACATACCTACTATAGTGTATCTTTATAAATACGTATGTAGATATGTATATTATTTATAAAAATCACGTCGTCGATAACGGGTTTATCTGAGCGTGTTTATGGGCGTTTAGCGCTAAGATAGATAGGCGGGAGGTTACGGGACGACTCGGGGGTATCGCGCCAGGGGTATGCACGCTGTGGCCGTGATTTAAATTGGTTTTGCTGTTTTGTTTTTATTTCGCTGCGGCCTGAGGGTACTATACTTGATGCATCTCTGCCTAACTCTTTGGACAACAGATGCAGTGTTATGGTATGTTATTGCGGTCTAAGGGTTTCTTGAAATTCAACAGAACTTTGGAATGGTTGAAATAGCACTGATTCATGAAAGTTTGACTAAAATGAGATACTTGAAAACTGAAACGTTAAATTGAAATGTTCAATTTTCATACTATAACAAGCGTGTAGAGAGCCTTCAAATAAGTGAATTGTGCTAAAGAGTGAATGATACTTAATGAAATCTTGATGAGTGCAATTTCTGCCAGGATCGCGAGATTGTTCGAAAGAGATACCGTGACCCTGGCACATGGGCAACTGAAGGAACACGGGTGGATTTTAGTCAGTAAAAGTCTGACACGCCCTCCCGCACCGCTTGAGGGGATAAATCCCTGTTCCTTACGACATTTGAGATGTTACTTCACCTGAGTGAAGAGTTTCTAGTTCGGTGTGGTGCCAGACGTAAAGAATACCACCATCTCACTTCTTCCTGTGGCTGTCGTAAGAGGCGACTAAGGGACTTACTAGGGAATGAGTTGTTCCGTTCTCTAAGCATTATACCACCATACTGCGATCGCCAACCCGCCTGCCAAGCGTGGCGATTATGGCAAAACCCCCAAATCAGGAGAGGCCTATGTCCAGCAGTGGACGTCTTTCGGCTGAAATGATGTATGAAGAGTACCTACTTCCAATAACCAGTCATTTCAAAAACATATATAACAGACTACCTCGTTGCTTTAGTGGTCGCAAGCGCTACTATTGAGCATGAGGTCTTGGGTTCCATTCCCAGGTAAGGCAAAGTGTTATTGGGCTTTTCTTTTTGGAATTTCTCAGTAGCAGAAAGACAGATACAGCATATAGTGCCCGATTTATTACAACAGGCTCGTCCCCAGCGTGGGACTTAAAAACATAACTGTTGAAATGTGGGTTTTCTTTAGGTACACCTCTGCCCAGCGTTTTGGGAAAATAAGGCATGTTGGTATGTTATGTAATGTTTCAATTACATAATCTTTCATCGACAATTAATAAACAATTTCCAATTCCTGTATAATTTTCATTAAAGCAAAGTTTCAGAAGCCAAAGGAAAGGGAAGTTACTAAAAGCCATGATGGCGTGCAAAGAAAATTATTATAAACTTAGTAACGTGTATTTTAAATTAGTTTGCACCGATTTTTTATCTGTTTGGAGCTGTATGAGAGAAATAAAAAGTTGTAGATAGTATTTTTACAGGCTTAAAAGATCCTGGCTTAGTTTTTGACAATTTTATGTCTCCGATTTTTTGTGACTTATTATTATTGAATAAATTATTATAGCAAAGCTCAACGTATGAGTATGAACTTATCATACATATTGTGGACGGCTATCAGAAATTATGAATTGGTGAGCATATTATAAATTATAGGATTACATCTAAGATAAGAATGCTTGGAAACATGCTGGTCTTGCTCCATAGGACAGTCTTAGTCTATCAAACTGGTTGCTAACTTAATTGTATAGTTAAGAAAATTTTTTATTGCACTGTTTTACATTCTATGATTACTATATATAACTCATACACTGATTTGAACTTGTTAAAATATTAGGAAATTCGTATACTTGCTGCATTTGCAATGTTTGTAAATATGTGAGCACCATGTATCTATCATATTATTATATTTAATTTACCTCTCATTGCTTCATTTTCAATGCTTTTACCTGTTGTGGTAATGTAGTTATATTTTAGGTGTATCGTCTTCACATATAATTATATAAATATTGTATACAAAATATTGAAAAACATTTTAAAAGAGTAACGGTGGAGATTCTTTCCCATTATTCACCATACGAATCCACCTTTTGGACTAGAATCAATTTGATTTCAATGTAACTGTTGACGTTCAAAAGTGCCATTTATGTGCCTATTTGTAATAAATGCTTTGACTTTGGTGTTTTTTCTGATATTAAAAACTCGGATATATCGTGAAAAAAATTATATTTGATGTTATTGCTCTTATAAAATTTTAACGCTTTCAGAAACTAAAAAAAAAACAATCTCCACTCTGTCCATTCAGCCAGAGACACCAAATACGAAAACACAGCTACCAGCGTTTGTCCATCCCTGTTTTATTATTTTTTGACGTATCCAACGTCCGCTGTTATCAAGATTGTGTTATTGAGCTTCCAGTCGCCGATGCAACAACTCTGACAGTACTATTTCTATTTGTGAGTTTGAAAAAAGAACCTCAGTGCAGTTGTTGGCAAGTGTACTTGGAAATACCAAAGTAGGTGTTTTTTTTTTCTTATAATCATGACCTTGAAATTCTGTTGGACATTATTAGATAAGATGTTTTTTTTAAAATTAAATGCTGTGGCGTCCTGGTATTTGTTAGCCTTTAAATGCGTGGGTCTCCATTATTTGTATTGTAATTGTTTTCAATAATTGACTTATCGGTTCTGAATGTAACTAGAATGTATTTCAAGAGCTTGAATTCTCAGTGAAGGAACGTAAATACTCTGAAATTCTCCTATCCTCAATGATATGATGACACAGTTTCAAATAACTATAGGGAAAAATATAAAAGTGCCTTTATGTAATCATTCGTCATAATTTAATGATTACGCCACCAACCTAGAGATATTTGGTTGTTTAGTTTCCGATGTGAAGGCTGCACGGTTGTTTGTTCCACAATGAGTCGTCACCATCATCCACTGGTGAACGTTTACCTACAGCGGATCAAGGGCAATCTAATGACCGCTACTGCCGATGCTGTCGCCCCCCATCCTGTCGACAGCTATCTTAGTTAGTTTCCCTTTAAGACTGTCTTGATTTTCTGACAGCCTAGTACTTTTTGCTTCTTTAGTGAGGGTAGCCTATAAACACCCCAAGTGAGAGTCTAACCAATTTGTTTTCAAAGACAGGTTTTAATTATGTCTAGAAGTAATATAGGGTGTGATCTGTTTATTTATATTAAATGGCGTGGTACTATAACAATGACATGTGTCGTAAAAACGAATAAAACATCACGAAGGTCTTATCCGATAACGTTGTATAAATAAATTACGTTTTTGCCAAAAATGTGTAGACTTCAAAATCGAACAATTCAGCTGGACTTTGATTCACCTAATTCTAACGGCAATAAGTTTAATGTTACTGAATTGGATTGAAAGTTGCATTTCCATAACCGTGGCCAAGTTGTCGTAACTAGGATTAGCAATCACCAGATCCTCGAATACCATTTGGTAGCAATAACTAGATGGAAGAACAGTCTGCGAATTCAAAACTGGACTTTTACTACATTAGAGCTTGTTTTGCCACGGAAGTATTAAGTCCGGGTGACCTGTCTACATAAATATGTTATCGTTGCTCTTAACTATTGATACGTGCATATTACAGACTACGGACTTTTGTTTATTAATTATGTTAGGTGTCATTCGAACTGTGAAGGAGATATCAGTAATTATTATGTTGTTTACAGCTGTAATGCATGTGTGTTGTGAATGAAGATCTTGTGTTGTTTAGTTTTAAATAAATGTAGTAGTAGAAAGAAGAGACAGAGAAAACAACACAAATAAGAAAATCTAGAGAAAGTAGTTGTAGTAGTAGTAGTAGTTCCATTGACTGCAGCGGTACTATGTAGCTTTGAGTTCTTTTTCGACGTGTCGATGATTCCATTTCAAGAGCTGGAGTACATAATCGCATGAATGCCCGAAATAAAATTGAATATATTGAGAAGATTAATAAGGCGATACTGCATTATTATGGACTAGCTTCTACCCGCGGCTTCGCCCGCGTGGATGTCGAAAAATATCCCACAGGAACGTCCTAACGGGATTAAAAGTACCCTATGTGTTAATCCAGGTAAATAATGTTTTACCGCACTGCTTGTTCTGTCTTATCCGACACAGAGAATAAAAAGTTTTACAGAAAATTTAACCCCCCATTTCACCCTTTTAGGGATAGAATTTCAAAAAACCCTTTCTTAGTGGATACCTACTCTTAACAAAGAACACACCCTCCAAATTTCCAAATCCCACGTCTCTAACACCAGCAGTTTAGGCTGTGCGTTGATATATCAGTCAGTCAGTCAGTCAATCAGGACTTTGAATTTTATATATATAGATATAGAAGATAGTTGAATTGGATCTATTTTTGCATGAGTAATTTATTTTTAATTGATTTTTATATTGCGGAAGTTATTAAAGAAATAAAATTGACTATCTGGTTTTGTTTGAAAAAGGTGGACTTATCCGGCCGTGACCGCAAACGTTAATACTTTCCACAGTCACATTTTCGTCCATTGTCAACAATTAATGTGTACGGTGTACACAAAACACTTACAATGATTGAAATAGTAACAGTTGATAATTTTTTTATTCATATTTTAGTGTTGCCTGATGTTACAATGCAAAAAATATGAACATTTTTTACTTAATATTTAATTTTTGCTGCACATGTCTGCTTTTGATTAAGTGTTAAAGACATGCTAGATGGGATGAGTCCGCTTTAGAATGAAAACTGGATGGAATGTTTAAGATCGTTGGTAGAAACTCGGACTGAACCAGTTTTGTTTGAAAATGCACTTTTAAAGCAATTTTATCCATAGTACTTAGAGTCGGTTTTAATAAAAAATATTAATAGGGTTTGACCCAACAGGATCCAAGATATGACGATTCGAAAATAAAAATGTCTTCGAATTATAGTGGACTATTCTCCTCATTTAGGTATACCTTTTTTTTAAACTACTATATTTCGGCCACTTCGACAATATTAACATTTGTCTTGCATAATGCAATTGTTATTGAACAAATAGCATGGCATTTGGTGAGGGGATCGTCTATGATGTGGGCCAGCAGTTATTCTGTGGCTCATCAGATTTCCTGCCTGACAAGTTTTATACGGAACATAACATTCGTATACCTACTGAAAGGCTCACATGACAATTAGCTGTCTCATTGCTATCATGTGACAGTCGTGTTACTTATAAGTAAAGAATGAAACCTTTTATAATGTTACTACTACGAAGGAATTGTTTATTTTTAAATATTTATTGTAAAAGTAATAATAATATTAGGTGGGGTTTTACCCAATCCAAAAATAGAGTACCTACGCGAGAGTATGATTTGGTTAAAGTTTTTCAATTTCGACATTTAATCAAAGTCAGTGGGTCAAAGTCATACAAAAGTTCAGAGCGATAAAAGGTTTTAATTTCAACATTACACATCTATATCTATTCGTACAAATATTAATATTGTTCCGTCTGGTGCCGGACGTATAGAATAGCATCATCCCATTTCTTCCTGTGGGCGTCGTAAGAGGCAACTAAGGGACTTACTAGGGAATGGGCGGCAGCGTTCTCTATGCATTTTACCACCATAATGCAATTGCCAACCCGCCTGCCAAGCGTGGCTATTAAGGCTATCCGTCCCTATATTGGGGGAGGCCTATGTCAAGCAGTGGATATATAATGATGATACATATAAAGTAGCCTTTTACAGATAACTTTACAAAGTATATGAGGTAACAAAAAAAGAAAATTAAGAAAACTATCTATCTGTCAGTTCAGGCTAATCTCCAAAACGGCTAGACCGATTTAGATAAAATTTGCTATTGGACTACTTTGAATCCTAGGTACACAGACTTTTTATCACCATACCATGCATATGAAGTCGTGGGCGAAAGTTTGTGGTTTAATAAGCAAATGCATGACCAGTCTCCGATTTAATTGATTTAAGAATTTATGAACACAACGCAACTCATTGCTGTTCATTAAACTTAAGGCGAAATAGGTAATCAAATATAGTGCGACAAGTTTTTAATTTGAACTTGAAATTACTATGTAAAGTGACAACTTGATGATTGTATTCTGTAAATATTTCACCGCGAAAAGTTAGGTGAAGAGAGCAAAATAGTAGCAATTCCTAGAAATATGTGGAACGACAATTCACTTCAAGCTCACTTCAACAAAATTTTAACGGGTATAATTTTAACGCAATGGATTAATGTTTTCGTCAAGTAGTCTGTTAATAGACGTTCCTATTTCAAAACGCAATAAAGAAATGCTAAGAGGTCCAGAATGTTTGTGAGTTTGTAACTTAAACATGCCTGTACACCAGCACCTCAATTGTGTAACACAGTATTATTAATAATCAAAATAATAACAAAACATCAAGCCCTTTATCCCCGAAGGGATGGGCAGAAGTGCACCTATAGTACACCCACCAATCTGAATTACTTCGAAAAATATTGCTTATACATTGCTTCATATTATATGTTCGAAAAACATTTGCTCTACAATGGAGATAACGCAATGAATATTATTGACTTGTCAAAATGTAAGCCATTCCTACTGTTAGTGTGTTACACAATTACTACCCAGAACGGACTTTTATGGACTTTAGTACCTATACTAGACAAATCAAGTTTCAAGAAGTTACCTAGGAAACAAATGCAAATACCGAAAACAGCTAATCCTAAATCCAAAAACCCACTCGTAGCTAATTCAGTTAAATGGTGGTCAAATAATAGTGTCGTGATTTTGGTCTGTAAGTTGTACAAAAATAAATAGAAAAGTAAAACCTTTTCCAATACGCTATAATCTTGTAGAGTACAGGAAACGCAAGGATCGTGTGACATAAACTTAAGATATCCATAGAACTGACATAGCAAGTAATATTAAGACTAAACTTTAAATAGCGTTGAATAAAACCGTAGTGTGAATAAAATTAAAGTGTAGTTTTCACGGTATTCAGATTTAAGAGCAAAGGTGACTTGGCGCTTCTGCGACTCACGAAATATATGTCGTGGGGTCGAACCCCAAGCAGGCACTTTATTTTTTGTAAATTATTTCATGACCACCGCTCTAATAGATGAAGGAAAACCTCTTTATGAAATCGGCAAGGAGCAATATTCGAAGAAATGATATGCCGACTCGCAATTGGGACGCATGGTGGATTATGGCCCATTGCCTCTCACAGAGAGAAGGTCATAAGTCATAAGTTATTTATTTCTTAACAAAATACATTGTGTTGAAAATCATCATAAATCAAATAGAAAAATCAATAATAGTAACTACATCAATGCATTCATATCATAACATAACAAAAAATTAAATTAAAATATGTTAGTAGTTCAATAACAAAATAATAATAATAATTAACACAGCATTTAGATTGAAAAAGCCAAAAATCAGTACAAAAAAAATAATCATACAAACAGGTCATAATTTACAAATCATTTAGTTAAGGCCTTCTTTTATCGTCAATGAACTCATCGACACTGTAATAGTCATGTCAATGTCAGGTGTGTGTCCTAACAGTGGGAACATTATCGGAAAATCCAAACCACATTTTCCATAAAGTCGTTGTATAGTTAACTAGCTTCTGCCCGCGGCTTCGCCCGCGTGAATGTCGAAAAATATCCCACAGGATCGTACTACCGGGACTAAAAGTACCCTATGTGTTAATCCAAGTAAACAATGTCTTAATATCGCACTGCTTGCTTTGTGTTATCCGAGGAGCGGCGCACGGATTGATAAATGATTGCTGTAGGATAAATAAATCCTAAAACGTAACAATAGTAACGGAATATATAACGGAACGGCAAATTACCTACTTGCATGCCAAATTTGAAGGCAACTTTAAAGCAAAAATATAAATCCTCTTTATTCCCTACATAGTTGTTCACAGGCAGGGTACAGGTTCCTGTATATTTTTGAGTTTATTCTTAAAGTACCTCTTTATATACTACTCAAGAAGTTCTGCCCTCAGGTGTTGATACAACCAGGCTGCTAGATGAGCTCACTCTCGAGCATGCCACGGAAAACTGGCCGTGCGAATAGTAGTCCCCTCTAAGATCATATCCCGCTGTTTTCACGCAACCTGGTCCCATTGCACCACTTGGCCGGAATATATGCATGCAATATAAACAATTAATGTTGTTTACAACTAAATAATATACCTACCACAGTTTTCTTTGTAAGCATTATTTATTGTTTTTCCTTCAGGTGTTAGAATCACCAGGCTGCTCCGTGAGCTTACTCTGGAGCAGGCCACGTATAACTTACCATGTGAAAACAGTTCCCGCTTAAGTATATAGTTCTACTAGCTTCTGCCCGCGGCTTCGCCCGCGTGAATGTCGAAAAATATCCCACAGGATCGTACTACCGGGACTAAAAGTACCCTATGTGTTAATCCAAGTAAACAATGTCTTAATATCGCACTGCTTGCTTTGTGTTATCCGAGGAGCGGCGCACGGATTGATAAATGATTGCTGTAGGATAAATAAATCCTAAAACGTAACAATAGTAACGGAATATATAACGGAACGGCAAATTACCTACTTGCATGCCAAATTTGAAGGCAACTTTAAAGCAAAAATATAAATCCTCTTTATTCCCTACATAGTTGTTCACAGGCAGGGTACAGGTTCCTATATATTTTTGAGTTTATTCTTAAAGTACCTCTTTATATACTACTCAAGAAGTTCTGCCCTCAGGTGTTGATACAACCAGGCTGCTAGATGAGCTCACTCTCGAGCATGCCACGGAAAACTGGCCGTGCGAATAGTAGTCCCCTCTAAGATCATATCCCGCTGTTTTCACGCAACCTGGTCCCATTGCACCACTTGGCCAGAATATATGCATGCAATATAAACAATTAATGTTGTTTACAACTAAATAATATACCTACCACAGTTTTCTTTGTAAGCATTATTTATTGTTTTTCCTTCAGGTGTTAGAATCACCAGGCTGCTCCGTGAGCTTACTCTGGAGCAGGCCACGTATAACTTACCATGTGAAAACAGTTCCCCCTTAAGTATATAGTTCTATGGTCATGGCAAGCAGACTTTGAAGGGAAACTGCACGTTTCTGAACTCGAAAGGGTAGTTCGATGGTGTTAGAGGAATCCTCGGAATAAACTGACCTAAACTGATAGGTTGTTCCCGAGAGGAGTCTGTACTCCTCTCGGGAACAACCTGTCAGTTTAGTTGCCTCGATAACGTTGCAATGTTTTTACTCACAACCTGGTGTCATTACATAATTTTGGCGGTTTTAAATTACGCAGCAACATAACTGGGCGCCAATTCTCAATTTTAATATGTGAGTTGGGTGACCCGGAGGCTTCAATGTGTTAAGAAATTTTGAAAAAACAATAATGAATTTTAAGAAATTCAACCGGGTAAAGTATGGCGCTCCTGTATCCCAGCAATGGAATCATTATCGGCTGATTATGAAAGTATGGCGTCATCGTTGTTTATCACTGAGTCCACTTATTTATAATGATTTTCAACTCCTTCGAACGATCTCAAAATAATTTAATTCATGATTGTGACCTAGTCGTTTTATGATGTCATGATGGCAGGAGGTCTGCAGGTTTATCTATACTAATATTATAAAGCTGAAGAGTTTGTTTGATTGAACGCGCTAATATCTAAAACTACTTGAATTGAAAATTTCTTTAAGTGTTTGGTAGCCTATTCATCGAGGAAGGCTATAAGCTATATAACATCATGCTACGACTAATAGGAGCGGAGCATCAATGAAAATGTTGGAAAACGGGGAATACTTATCCTTTTGAAAGCAACAGTTGCATGCGCTGCGTAACCGGTTAAAGTAACACAGGAATCATGTATGACAAAATTGTTTCTCTTAAAAGTTCTAAAAAAATCCGCGATAGTATATGTCTATCTTTTAAGGTTGGCTCACTATAACGTTTTTAATTGTAATTAAATCTAAATATTATAACGCTGAAGAGTTTGTTTGGTTGAATGTTCTAATCTCAGAAACTACGTTTAGTGTTGAATAGCCTATTTATTGAGGAAGGCTATATACTAATAGGTTGGGGAAAAAGTTTCTTCGCATTTTTTAAGAAAATTCAAAACATTTTTTAATAAAGTTTATTTACATTTAACTAAAGTATGTAGGTACCATTTTGTTCGATAACTTTTTGCCATCTTGTAGGTAGGGACATGATCCCATTGCTATAGAACTTTTGGGACTTCTGGTCAAAATACCGCGACAAGTGGTTTTGGCAGTCCTCTCGTGATGTTAACCTGACACTGCCAAAAGAATTCTGAAGAGACCGAAACAGGTGGAAATCTGAAGGTGCAAGGTCAGGACTATACGGCGAATGCATTAACACCTCCCAGCCAAACACTCTTAATTTTTGTTGGGTGGCTAAAGATGTGTGAGGTCTAGCGTTATCATGATGAAAAACCACACCCCTTCTGTTGATTAATTCCGGCCGCTTTCTCTCAACTTCATGCTTTAATCTCATCAGTTGTTCACAGTAGAGTTCAGAATCGATGGTCCTGCCTGGTGGTAACAGCTCATAATGAATAATGCCCTTCCAATCCCACCACACACACAGCATCACCTTTTTGCGAGTTAACCCGGGTTTCGCCACAGTCTGTGAAGCCTGACCGGCCTTTGACCACGACCTTTTTCGCACGTTCTTGTCATACGTGATCCACTTTTCATCACCAGTTATCAGCTTCTTCAAAAATGTTTCGGTTTCATTACGTCGTAATAAAGAATCACAAATGAGTACACGGTTCATTAGGTTTCTTTCAGTGAGCTCGTGAGGTACCCAAATGTCGAGCTTTTTTATGTACCCAGTTTTTTTCAAATGTGCCAAAACTGTTTTGTGGTCAATTTCCAGTTCTTCAGCTACGTCGTAACTACTGGTATGCCGATCTTGCTCCACT
Organism: Aporophyla nigra; assembly: GCA_947507805.1. Classification (NCBI taxonomy): domain Eukaryota; kingdom Metazoa; phylum Arthropoda; class Insecta; order Lepidoptera; family Noctuidae; genus Aporophyla; species Aporophyla nigra. The sequence goes on along the minus strand of OX382313.1, from coordinate 9,243,562 downwards.
TTTTCAAAAATGGCATCCATTTTATCCGTAATAGGGCGACTAGAGCGACGTGCATCTTTGACATCAAAATTTCGGGATTGAAAACGCTTTAACCAAATTTGTGCTACTCTCACAGACACTACACTAGGTCCATAAACATCGGAAATTTTTTTCGCGGCTTGCGTTGCATTTTTGCCTCTTTTGTAGTAAAATTTTAAAATGTATCGAATTTCTTCATTAGATTCACTCATCTTGACGGTACGAAAAACAACTGAAAATCACACATTTTCCTAATTTGAATTTGGAATTATGTTCTTTAAAATTTAAACTTTTAATGATACCAAAACCAGCCAGATACAAATAGTATAGCCAAAAAGATTTTATTACAAGTTCATACATACTATAATGCGAAAAGACTTTTTCCCCAACCTAATATATAACATCACGATAGGACCCTACGGAGCCGAGCAAAAAGAAAAAGTCACGAATACGAAGACCCCGCCCAGGCAGGCGATTCGATGCGACGGGGTCGGGGTCGGGGAGCAAGAAATTGTATGCGGACAAAGTCGCGGGCAGAAGCTAGTCGTGAATATTACTAATGTCTGTGTAGATTTTAACTATTAGCTGTAGGGAGAATTAGTTTATTATCCACATCTTCGAAGCCCTATTTGACTCTGTAAGGGGATGATTTTGGAAAAACTGTGATACACGTATCTCATAACTATAATTGAAGAGTATGTGTACCAATTTTTGTGTCAATCGACCCACAGAATAAAAAGTTTCACAGAAAATTCAACCCCCCATTTCACCCTCTTAGGGGTGGAATTTCAAAAAACCCTTTCTTAGTGGATACCTACTCTTTACAAAGAACACATCCTCCAAATTTCACGTCTCTAGGACCAGCGGTTTAGGCTGTGCGTTGATATATCAGTCAGTCAGTCAGTCAGTCAGTCACTCAGGACTTTGAATTTTATATATTTAGATTACCAAAAATATCGAATTCACGTAGGAACCAAGAACAATACGCTGGTTTGACCCCGCCAGAAGTACTAACCAGGGCACCTTTACATTATTTTTCAATTTGCGCAGAGAGTTTATATATGAGCTGTTTAATGGTACTGACAATGCGCGGGAAAAACAAAACCAGCGCACCATTTTCCATAAATATTTGTTAACGTTTTCGTCGTATGGATATTTACTATGAAAAATATCGAATTGACGTAGGGAAGAAGAGCAATTAAAATACAAGCGTTTTTCCTCGAAAGTATGTTGAAAAACGTTGTAATGATGATTGTACATACGGCTCCCATATCGCGCTCGCCTACGGCTTTTGCAAATAATATCACGTCAAGTGTAGTGGTCGCCGTAGCAGACTTTTATCATAATGTACTCTCATACCTACCTACTGCATCCAGATTACTTAACCAGTATTTAATGGCCTTTCGTGAAAATAGGTTATCAACTAGGGTTTTTTGTTTTGTTAATAACTATAAGGAAAGTAAAAAAAATAAAACAATATTCACAATGACTAAAATAATAAGGCTATCAGACAACTTTGTAAAATTGTTTTCCTACGCTTACGTTATCATTATTAAAGGTGATGTTGAAAAAAAAAAGAATCAAAAATTGTTTACACTTCGTATTTTTGCTATCTCTTGCAAACCTGAGAAATGAGATTATAGATACATAATAATTTCATTACATAACTAAATTAAGTACCTCGATTTTTTAATGAACTGTAATTAATTATATCCGAAACTTTTGTATCAGTTCTTTATTCGATCCATTCGGATCTCATTTCCTCTGTTTCAATAATATTATGATGGTATCATATTTTAGCTAAATATCCGTATTGCGTCAGTTATTTTATTATGTCATTTTATAAGGTGCTTTCAATTTAAATGGGAACTTGATCACGTCATGCTTTCTGTCTCCAACTCATACTTTCTCACTTGCACCTGTAAATCATCACAATATTCCCAAAAAGACAAGTCTATTGCTTCTTAGTTCTGCCTACATTGCAGTGAAGCCACGTTCAGTGGTTCCAGCTACCAGCAATTTGTGGCGTCTTGTGTGACTGTGGCAAATAGTTTACACGATACCTTCTCGACAATACCACTAAGACACGTATTTAAGGTTAGAATATTATTGTTTACTCTTACAATAAATTGTTGTAGTTATAATTTTTTTTTTAAGAGAAAACAATAATATTTCGAGCAATAAAATTAATCACATTTTATAACCAACACCAACTTGGGAATTTTGTTATACATCATTTCATTTTCATTTCATTTCATTTATTCCTGAACAATTTACATTGTGTTGAATATACCATACATGCAATTTACATAAAATTATAAGAACTAAGAATTATTCATTAACATTCCAAAAAAAAAAACAACATTATAATACTAACAGTTTCAAGAATAATGTCCAAACAGATTTGACATACTACTAGATAGTTTGAAAATAACATAATTATAGTGTCTAGTGCAAAGTCAAAAAAAAAAAAAAAAAATTAAAACAATATAATTAAAATGTCAAACAGCTTTGAAATACGATGTCTAAAAAGCTTTAAATATAATGTCAAACAGTTTTAAATATGATGTCAAGAAATTTCAGATTTTAAATGATGTCAAAGTTTTCATAATCGTCAAAATTTAATTCCATCCTAAAATAATAATATTATGGTTGTCGTTTATCATCTAGGTACTCATCGACGCTGTAATAGCTCTTCCTCAATAAATATGTTTCCAATTTGTTTTTAAATAAGTTAGTGCTATTTATGCTTTTAAATTCTAAGGGAAGCTTGTTGTATAGAAATACTGATTGGTACCTAGAACTGTGATGAGCCACGTTTATTTTCGGTTGTATTGTGTTAGGTACGTCTTTCCTGCGTGTATTTACTCTAACTTGTCGTTGGTCATCAGTTTCATATTTGTGCAAATTCTTAACTAAATTGGTTAGCAGTACCAGGATATAAAGGCATGGCACTGTCAAAATGGGGTGGGGTGTAATTTATCTATAATATGTATGTATTTAGAAATATATAAGTATGTTTATCAGTTGTCTAGTACCCATAACACAAGCTCTGCTTAGCTTGGGACTAGATGGCGTTGTGTGATAGTTGTGGAATATTATTTATTTATTTAAAATATTAAGTGTAATGAAAAGGTCTCTGCACAAATCCGTCTGTTTTAAGCGGAGCATTGTCCTTATGGCTCTTTTTACACGCTTTATATTAGCTTCACTTGTATGTTTGTATATTTGTATGTTTCTTTGTAACCGACTCCTTATAGTGCGATTTTGACCCACTTTAAACGACCAGATTTCATTCAAACTTTGCACACCTGTCAAGGACTGATGACAATGCAATAATTTCATAAATTTGTGCCATTATCCTTGCCAGGGTTACCAGGACAGCAAAAAAACAGTCACAAACTACGCTGACATACGTCTCAAAATTCGAAATACCCTAAAAAATAGAAAATAAATAATAGTTTTAAAAAACTAAAAAACATGCTTCCATGGATAACCAAACTAAAAAGTACAAAATAATGGAAAAAAAAGCGTGGGGTGCCTGATATCAATAAAAAAATAGTTTTTTTAAACTATTATTTTTTGAATTACAAATGCTGAGTGGATATTGTACTTATAGCTATTGCCCCAAAACTCAATACTGTATCTAAGCCTGGACTCAACCAAGGCAAAGTAAACCATCCTAAGCTGGGCCAAGGTCAGTTCTTCCCTCAGGCTTCTAATTGCATAGCATGCTGAGCTAACAGACTTCGTTACAGACGATGTATCAACCTTCCAGTTTAATAATGCATTAATGTGAACACCTAGGAACTTTACATATTCAACCATTTCAACTTTGTTGCCACAAGACAAAACCTCAAGACAAGCGGTGTTACGGACCTGCCAGGGTCGCGAGATTGTTCGAAAGAGATACCGTGACTCTGGCACATGGGCAACTGAAGGAACACGGGTGGGTTTTAGTCAGTAAAAGTCTCACACGCCCTCCCGCTCCGCCCAGAGCGGGAGAAGTCATTTGATGATTTCTCATCCAAAAAAAAAGCGGTGTTACGGACGGTTGACTTGAATAGTACACATTTTGTTTTATTTACATTGAGCTTAAGATTGTTTGTACCATACCAGTGTTCAAAAGCTGTTAATAAGTCGTTAATTTTTAATTCTAAATTATTTGCAGACACTATTGCATTCCTGTCATCTGCAAAAATAACGAGCTTAGTGTCTGTAAAACGTTTTTTTATGTACTCAATTAATCATTAAGGAATATTATGAGGAAAATTGGACCTAAGGCACACCTCGAAATACTGTCATTAAATTAGAGTTCAATATTTTTTGTTCTTCATCTACTACAGTCTTTATCTCAACAAATTGACGTCTATTATGCAAATAAGATCGAAATAGCTTCAGAACGTCTTCCCTTATACCATAATGTTCCAACTTGGCCAGCAAAATTTCATGGTCCACCGTGTCGAAGGCTGAACTAAGATCCAGAAATACACCTGCCACCTTATGTTTGTCATTAAGATAGCAAATAACTTCATCGACTAATGCCCCAACAGCATCGGCGGCTCCCAATGATTTTTGATAGCCAAATTGTTGTCCATTTAAGATGCTATGCATTCGTAAGTGTTTCATAAGCCTATCCTTCATAATTTTTTCAAAAACCTTTTATAGTACAGGTAATAGGGAAATCGGCCTGTAGTTGCCAGGATCCGTTTTTGAGCCCTTCTTAAAAATTGGAATTATTCGTGCAATTTTAAACTGAGCAGGGAACATGCCTTCCTCAATACAGTTATTATAAAGTGAAGCTATTGGATTTGCCAAAATGTCAATATTATCTTTAATGATAGTCAAGGGAATTTCGTCATAGCCTGTAGAGGATTTACTGACCATCTTTTTACTATGTTGAAAATTTCAAAGGGTGTGACTGCCTCAAAACTCATGCTAGACTTTACTCTGCTGACACTTTCAGTCAGATATGTAATTGCCAATTTATAATCACACGTTTTAAGGCGGACATTGTTGTCGAACTTTGTGGAAAAAATGTTAGCTACGTCCACAGCGTCATTAATTATTGTGTTGTTTATCTTTAGAATAATTTGGTAATTGTCAAAGTTTTTCGTAGCATTGCGCTGTCGATTGACTATTTTCCAAATCATCCTACTAGAATCTGATGCCATTTCTATTTGTTTTCTGACACTGTTCCTTTTTGCACAACTTAACACTTTCCTATATGTACTAATATACTTGTTACGAAATTCAACAACCGAATTGTCGTATTTCGTCTTATCCAATGTGTTTAGGAAACGTTTTACTTTGCTAGCTATTCTAATTCCATTTGTTATCCAATTGGAACAACATTGACCCTTACTTTGTACTTTTTAAAGATAGAAGAGTGTAATTCCCTGAATTTACTGATAAATGTGTTAATACCTGTGTTCCAGTTAGCCTCTAATACACTGTTCCTAAACTCGCCTATTTTCTCGTCATTATATTTTCTTTTCCAAAGTCGAAGGTAATTTGTCTTCTTCTTATACTCAACCTTTTCCAGACTTAGTGTACAGAATAGACCCGCGTGACCGTCTGACAACCCATTGTGATCGATATTAGTATAATCTACGAGACTGTCAGGTAGGTTAGTTAAAATATTATCTATACATGATTTTGAATTATTTCTTTTGAAGGTGGGGGAATTAATTAAATGGCGGAAATTATAGCACGCCAATAACAATAAAAAGGAATTGTGTCTCATTTTATCTTTTTAACCGACTTCAAAAAGGAGGAGGTTCTCAATTCGGATGATTATATATTTTTTTTATGTTTTTTATGTATGTTCGGCCATAACTCCGTCATATATAGACGGATTTGTAAAATTCTTTTTTGTTCGAAAGGGGTTTATTCCGAAATGATCCCATATAAATTTCATATAGATCTGATGATCAGTTCCGGAGACAGACACCGGAACTCTTTAAAAAATGACAGCAAATCAACCGCGATTTCTACTATCGCATAAATATGCATTGTTTGTTTGGAATTAGTGCGGGTTGAATACCACAACTAAAAATTTAAAAATAAAAACTTATTTACAAAAAAAAACAACCGAGTTCCTTAAAAACACTAAAAAGTGAAAAATAACTTTAATTTTGGAAGTCGGTGGCAAAATAACCATAAATACAGATCCTTAGACATCGACTTCCGAAATTAAAGTTGTTTTTCACTTTGTAGTGTTTTTAAGGAAGTCGGTTGTTTTTTTTTTTTTGTAAAAAAGTTTTTATAAGACATTAATATTGAAATCTCCACAAATTACACATAGTTTATTGAGGAAATGCTGTAACAATTTTTTAAGGCTATCCATGAAGTTATCAAATTTACTGTTTGTCGGAGTCCTATAACAGCAAATAACACACAAATTTGTCTCAATATCTTTGACTCCACATACTTCGAAATAATCGGTTTTATATAATTGCTTACACACTTGAAGTTCATCCACGTTTCTATCGTTGAGTGTTAATATCATCGAACCTCCCCTATTCTTTTTAACTCTCGTGTTAGAAGACCCCATTTTGTAATTTATAAAATTAAACTGTTTTGCGAGAGTGACATTCAGAAAGTGTTCAGATATGCATATAAAATCAAGTGTTTTGGATGATTCGCTTACATATATTTCAAGGTCATCCTTTTTATTGTTAATCCCACATAGATTTTGATGGAAAATATTGATATTTGTGTATTGTTTACCATGTTCAGTCTCGAAAAAAATTTGGGGAATCACTGTCATTGTGTTCCTGATTAACAGTATGTATAACATAATATTTTAAATATATTCACCATGCCGTAATAGTTAATTGTTCCATTATGCTTAAACATGGAACGATCAAATGTCAAATCTAGATTAGTGTCAAACAGTATGGCATAGTTATGAGTATAAATGTCAAGATATAATAAGTTATTAAAAGTTTCAATTCGTGAATTATACATAACAGTAGAAGGGTGATTTTTATAGGTTGGTAGGCATATTATAACATTAGTGTGTTGCACAGTCATTAACATCGCTCTAATGTTAATACTTAAGTCAAGATAATTGTTAGATTGTCAAAAATCTTCGTCTCCAACAAAAATAACGCAGTAGTCGTCTCTTGAGTAGTCAGCTAATTTCATATTGATGTTACTAAACAGATTTTTTATTCCTCTGTTAGGCAGAAGATAGTGACATACTTGTGTCTCTGCAAACGTATTTTCGGCTAGTGACAATACATTATTCACGTTGTTGCTACTTATGATGCATAACTTCGATTTGTTGTGCACTCGTTTGACTCTCTGAGTTATTATGTGTGCAGTCTTATTTGCCGACTCTGCACGTTGTGTTGAAGAGTTTTTGTGTGGCTCGTTATTTTCAGAACACGATCTAGTTTGCTGACTTTGGATATCTATATTTTTGCTTGATTGTTCACATGGGGGGGTATTTATAAAATGTTTTGTTATTTTCGGTGTGTCGGTAGTATTATTCATGTTTGTGCAGGTGGTGATGTCATCGTTTGTTTGCTATTTGAAGCAGACGTTGTACTGGTTCTTTGTTTTTGCTTGCATTTCTGACTAGTTCGTGGTGTACTATTTTTGTTATCCGTGATACTTAAACTTTTTAAGTATCTATGACTTTCAGATATTTTTGTAGTTCTGATTTTAGTCGAAAATTTTCAGAGTTTAGATTCCATTTTTGGTGCGCTATTAGTAAATCTTCAGATTTTTTTTTTATTTTATCATTCAGGTCAGTTTGACTTAAATTTAAGGATGTGTTAGGTAAACTCATCATAGTCGCATCAAAAAGCGCTGAACTGTTTATGGTGATGTCGTTTAATGAACTGGTGAATTTTACGGTAAGTAATATTGTTACATTCCTCCATTTTAGATTAATATAATGGTCTTATGCTATCTGTAGGTATCTAATGGAACGCAATCCCAAAAGACCGGAGATTCAAGTTTTGCAAGTCAAGTTTCTGGACGAATATTTTGCTGTCAAACAAAGATAATAAATAGAATGTGGGTATATTTCTCCGTGTAATCTCTTCGACAAACTTAAACTTTTTTAGTAGTAGTTCTCATTGTTTATTTGTTCCCGAATACGGTTCAAACCAAAGCTGTATCTTAATTTTGTTATCAAAGGATGAAGATATACGCGGAATAGTGTGTCAGGAAAGAAACATTACCAAAATTTCACACTCACCTATACTAATTTTATAAAGCTGAAGAGTTTGTTTGTTTGTTTGGTTGAACGCGCTAATCTCAAGAACTACCAGTCCGAATTGAAAAATAGTTTTTATGTTGGGTAGCCTATTTATTGGCAAAGGCTATAGGCTATATAACATCACGCTTTGATCAAAAAAAAACAGAGCAGCAACGAAAAATGGTCGAAAACTGGCAGGCAATTCGATGCGATGGGAAGGGTCAGGGGAGCAAAAATTTGACGCGGACGAAGTCGTAATAAGAAGCTAGTAATAAATAAGACAGACTGAATTTTGGTCACCGCAAACGATCTCACCGGAGCTTCGCCGTCAGCACAGTAGAGATTATATTGCACAAGTGTGTGCGCAGACAGGTGCACTCTCCGTTCTTTCACGGGATAACAATTTGACACGACCAGATAGGAATCAGGCACAGAGTCAACGGCTACCTTCTCTTTCCAAGGCACGGGGGTCTACATTCAAAATACTTAAAAACCGGGGGATTTAAATATTACTGGAAAAAATTGACTGGACGATGGGTATATTATATATTATTTGAAGTCGTGTGCGATGCGCGGTCGGAAACGGACGCGTTTGCGCACTTCAGCAAGAATATTTTATTCGCGTTTTGTGCAGCGGTAATAGCTGCCCGATTTGTTCGCAATGGCTACAAATCAAGTCATTGTCAACGAGCTTTTGGCATTCGTCAAACATGCCATCGACTACATGGACGAGGTCAGCATCTTGCAGATCTGCAAGTCTTCATTTAAAGAGGAAGAGGTACGCAGTGCCAAGTTGCTGCTGTTTCAAACACTCGACCAAGTCGGACAGATGCCATCTCGACGGAGAGATGGTGGCGAGAAGAGTCTGCAGGACATCATCGACCTGCTGAAGAGGACCGATCCGGATGACGTGCCAGATTTTGTAGTGAAGGACTTGCACAAGCTGCCTCCAGTCAATTTCGATCACGTTGACGTCACCAGGCTGCTGAAGGACATCACGTCTCTGAAGGTGAGCCAGGCCGAAATGAAATCCAAGTTGGAGTCATCGGATGTCATCATTGGTGATTTACGAGCCGAAGTAGCGTTGTTGCGCAACGCTATTCCGAAAAGTGGGTCACCGGAAGGCTCCAACGTGAACACACGTCGCGGAGCACAAAATGCTTCTGTCTGCAGTTTTCAGTCGGCGAGTGAATCGACGTCGCCGGCCATCAAGAATGCAGACGTTGCATCGTGTTCGGCTGATCGCGTCGCACCTGCCGGGGAAGCAACGCGTGTAATAGGTACATCGACTCCCAAATGTGCCTATTCTACAATAGTCGCCAAGACGAAACCTGCTACGTCGGAAACAAAACGACAAGCAGAAAGATCCAAGAAGGGTAAGCAGAGTCGCTCGGTATTGAGAGCGACGAAAGGCGCTATGGTGGACCAAAAACAGCAGGGACCATCGAAGCACACGTGCGATGAGGACGGCTTCATCAAGGTGGAGAGAAAGAAAAAGAAGCCTACTTATCGCAACCAGTGCGGGACAGCGCTGGCAGGACCCAACATGCTGCTACGTCCTGCAGTACCGTCGACGCAGCTGTACGTGTCCCGTTTACACCACTCTACGAAGACTGAGGACATCGTCGAGTACATACGGGTGAAGACCAGCTGGACCTTGAGGGTGGAGAAGTTGGAGGCGCGCCATAATACCAACTTTAATTCGTTTGTGGTGCGCGTTCCAACCCAACATTTGGTGACCTTTCTCAAGGAAGAGTTTTGGCCGAAAGGTGTGCTGTATCGGCGATTCCGAGGCCGGCTACGCGACACCTCGCAGCGTAACACGACGCCGTCACTTCGTGTGCAGTAGTTTTTAAGTATATTGTTTAAAATATGTATTAGTTTATTATTGTTTTATATTTATATGTGTATTGTGTTTTATGGGCCTTTAGTTGCCTGAAATAAAGGATAAAATAAATAAAAATAAAAAATATTCCACCTTTCCTTATCCTTGATATGAAGAATCAGTTCAAACGTGTCCATATTGCGATCCTACTTGCATTGCGGCTTCTCGTCGCATGCATTCAATAGCAGCACACGACCTCAACTAGGTCGTCAGTCCATTTAGCTAACCGCCATTTAACACTGCCTTTGATTATGTGAGTGGCACTCAAGAATATTTTTATATCGTTTGTTGTATGTTTTTCTCAGTTGGTTGCTTTATGGGGACTCTTAATAATATATTTAAACGTTTCATTAGACACCTGTATGTCTTATAACTATATTGTTATATCTGGAATACTGCTGTGTCAGAATGTGTGTAAGACCTAAGAATCAACTAAGCGAAACTAAAATATCTGCCGAAAAGAGATGTATCCGTGTTCAGCACACACACGGAATTTAATACAAGTAAATTATATGTAGTAACCAATTATTATTTCTGTTACAGTGGACGAGCAAAGCACTTCAACAGTGGACGCTGCAGCGGCAGCACAACATGAGCCGACCGAGGAACCAGAGAACAGGAATGGAATGAACACTAAAATGTTACGGCGAATGGACACTGTGCCAGACATCAAACGAGACACTTCTGGCATTACAACGCAGTACATTGCAACTGGGATAGGTGAGATTTCTAATCCTGCTGTTTCTACGTTCCGAATTGTGACTCTGCAGGCCCCGAGCATTTTAAAAGTCTACGACTGCGAAATATATTTTGTTTCTGTTGGTCGGGTAGCATTATTTTAAGTTGTTTTCACGAGTACTGCAGTCGGTCAGGCTTATTTTAGTATAAAGGTAGCTTTTCCTTCATCTTCTTATCGCTGGCATGCAGTATTTAAAATCTTGTTGGTCCAAAACTTCACCGCTTCTACGGCTACATCGGTGACACTGCAGAGATCACTTTGGTTGCATATTTTGCAAAATAGAGGGATAGAATGTGGAGCATGGTCTGCGTTATTAATTTACAGGCAACTTGCAACTACTTTTAAATATTGTTACTCTGCTGAGTACTCAATACTTTAACATCACTCTCTCATGAATGCCATAAGCTTTAAAGTAATTACGCGTTATTACAAATGAATAGGTACCTATTTGTATTGTGAGTAAAAATATGAATATTTTTGCCTGTTTAAGAAATACAGTAAAAAAGGCCCTTATACCCTTAGCTGTGATTCCCGCTAATACTATTTTATTAATAAATTATTAAGTATTTTATAATGGCTTGAACTACTATACTTGTATATTTCTTATACCGATACAAAAGAAGAAAAGTAGCTGCTTCGGATTTGTTTTCTTAATTTATTTTATGATAATTCTCTATCTGTTTTATGCTTCGTCGTTAATTACGTCTTTTAATTTTAATTTATTTGGACCTACCAGCCCCTACTTTTATATTATTCATAAATTATATTTTGTCTTCTATAAAATTGTTTTCCTCGTTTCAGTAAATCTTGGCGCATTTGCAGCTGGTGTTTGTGTAGCTTGGTCGTCATCAGCACTGCCCCTTTTGACGTATGGACCTTTTGAGGTAAGTCAATGTTGATATTTATGAAATACTTACCTGTGTAAATCGGTTTACGAGATTGTTGCGGCACATAGTGTGTCGGATGGGCAAGACACATTGCTCTCAGAACAGATGGCCGATGGGGCAGGAAGTTTCTGGATTGGCGACCGCCTACTGTGAGATGTAGCATTGGAAGGCTTCCCACAAGATGGACCGATTACCTGGTGAAGGCCGCAGGAAACAGCTGGATGCGAGAAGTACAGAATTGGGCGAAGTGGTGGTACTTGGGGACACCTATGTCAAGCAGTGGACGTCTTTCAGCTTAAATAATGATGAAGATGATAGCATATCCATAGTAAACCAAGTCTACCAAGCTGAGTCAGCTTCAAGTTTTCTTTTAATATTTGATTTCCATACTAGCTATATGGCTGCAGACCAATTATATCCAATTAACACTGAAATATTATGTTTAAGTATCAATGAAAACACGCCATTTTCTCTCAAACAAAAATACTATCTAGGTACCTTAAAGCTCGCCAATTGTTGTAATATTCAAGTGTAACCCATGTACCTACTAGTCTAGTACATGGGTTACACTTGAATATAATATATAATTAGTATTAGTCTAAGGACCGCGTGTAAGGGTTATCCCGTTAGATTTATACGCATGTAGTGGAGGAGGGGGGAGGGGAGGGGTATAGAGATCATAAATAATGTTTTCATTAGCGGCCAGCAATAAATTAAGCCGCGGTTACGCGCAACCGTTGCGTGGATTGTAGACGAGCGGGTTGACGCTGCGTTTTGAACGCGAGCTTCGGAGGGTCATCGGCAGCACGGAATCTAGATTTGCGCCCCGTTTATGGCAATGGGTTGCTCTTGCCAGGCTGGCGGATTTGTTCGTACGAGTTATCGTGGCCCTGGCATAGGCAACTGAAGGAACACGGGCGGGTTTTGGTCAGTAAAACTCTGACTCTGAATCTTAGACTTTTACTGACCAGAACCTAGAGCGGGAGGACGTCATTTGATGATTTTCCACCAAAACAAAGGTTTCGCTCAGTATTACACGCGACTTAAACGTAATTGGCGAAATGTGGATTTTACTCTATAGTGACCCTTTGGAGATTATTGGCGTAATGTTATCTATGAAAATAATGTGCTGTGTAAAATGTTGTAGAAAAAATCAATAAGAGCAAACACAATCTGTTTCATAATATTTAGTTTGTATTATCATTAAAATGTTTCGTTTGTGTTGATCGGGTAGCATTATGTTTTGCTTTTACGAGTGCCGGAGTCAGTCAGGATTATTTTGGTCTACTGGCAACTTCTTCATTTTCGTCTCGCTGGCATGCAGTGTTTAAAATCTTGTCGGCCCTAAATTTCGCCACTTCCGCGGCGACTTCGTCGGCAGTACCGAGGTCAATTTCAGTCATGCCTATTTTAACTGCAAGGCAAAATGTCTTGAAAGAGCCTTTCCACATAATAATATATTCCACCTGTATGTTCCTATTACAGTTAGGTTATTCTTATCACATACAGTCAAAAGATCAAAGCCTTTTTAGTATTTCTTGAATCTTGTGTAGAAACTATGCAGAGAGAATTGACGCGGTCACTTTTATTTCAGCAAATTGCATGACTGGCCTGTTAGTCTAGTGGTTAGTGACCCTGACTGCAAAGACTGAGGTCGTGGGTTCGATTCCCACCCAGGACAAATCTTTGTGTGATGAGCACAATCATTTGTTCTGTGTTTGGGTGTAAATTATCTATAATATGTATGTATTTAGAAATATATAAGTATGTTTATCAGTTGTCTGGTTGCCATAGTACAGGCTCTGTCTAGTTTGGGATCAGATGACGATGTGTTGGTTGAAAAAAAAAATTCTAGAGTACACATTGTTCTACAGTAGACATGATACAAAAAAAAAAAAAACGCTGATACTTGATATCCCAGCCACTTCATGTATGTCCGACTTGCCTAAATCCCTGATTCATTGGCAGCGACATCTAGTTTTATAAACTGGTTTTGGTAAAGTGTTATCGCTTACAGAAACAAACATTTTAATTTCATCATTAAGATTGAGATTATTCTAGTTTTAATCACCAGTTCATCACTGGTACACTTGTTGAACAATAATTATGTTCTATTCGCAAACCAACATCTTTTAAGACACTAATTAAACACAGGTTGTTTGTGTAATTCGTATTTTAATTAAAATTCTTAAGAACAAACTAAATACTTGAACATAATTTGATTCGTAATTGTATCAGTGATTGCTTTGAATTTAAACTAGATTTAGAAATGGTTTACTTTTATTTTTTCTTACCGACAAAATAAGTTTTCATCTAGTTTTCTTTCAAGATATTTTTATTATTTGATATTTTCCTTAGTTCTAAACATCGCATAAAGTTGCGTTATTCTGTATTTTTTTCACGAGAAGAAACGATTATTATTATTCAAAGTTATATTTCAATAAATTGAAATGCCAACTATTACTTGGTACCATACGAAAGCAAACTTACAAGTGACAAATATTTATTTACAGTATAAACAAAAGACGATGTAAAAATATAATAAATAAAAGCCGCATAGCAACACAATAAAAACCAAAAGAAAATAAACCAAGCTTACTTTATACAAATGAGTAATTGGCTTGGTTAAGCAAATGTTGGAGACATCAAAGTAATACGGTATTTTGTACGCAACGAAATCTTTCCTTCATTTTGATGACGGCAGCGTCGTCAACTCAATTATGCAGATTTTAGGGAAATTGTAATCAAAGAACAAAACTTTGAAACCAACTGAAATACAAAGAGAAAGCTAGAAACTCAACTGGCTCGAGGGTTATCATCACCAAGACCTCGCTGATTGCGTTTCTTAATAACAATTAACTAGTCGAGAATACATAATCATTAAACTCTACAATGCAATCCTGTCAACTTCAAATTATCCTTTTGATTGATATTTCATGAAATAATCATTATATGGATTTGGATGGTTGTATTGGTGGTTATCTATGTTACTCAGACAGAAGTTATTATACTTCAAGGATTAAAAAAAAAAATCGTATTGGCAGAAGCAGTCACTCATCAATCAGTAATTATAATATATATTTGGACAACCAACACAACGTTATATGATCCCAAACTAGGCAGAGCCTGTACTAAGGCAACCAGATAACTGATAAACATAATTATATATTTCTAAATACATACATATTATAGATAAATTACACCCAGACACAGAACAAATGATTGTGCTCATCACACAAAGATTTGTCCTGAGTGGGAATCGAACCCACGACCTCAGTCTTAGCAGTCAGGGTCACTAAACACTAACAGGCAATTAATTTTCCTTTGTCGTTCAATGAGATCTGGCAACTAAATACACAATTTAATCCAACGAATTGTGAACCTCCACCTTTATTTGAAGTCGGCTTAAAAAATAGATATTGATAATAATAAAATTATTCTCTTCAAACTTGCCTTATTTACAATCAGCGAATCTGTTGTGCGACCACCAAATTTTGGGACTGTACCCAAAAACAGCCCGTGTACCTCCCTCATAAAACTAGCTCATTTGTTATTCACCAAACTTAGGACTTTTTGAATCTTAGCTCACAGTGTAAGGTGCCCAACGGGTTAAATTAAATTTCATACATTTTTTCTTCGAGGTTTGAATTTTACTCCGAACGTTGTTTTTCTTCTGCTAAACGAGTTTATGAATTTTAAAATAGTATGCTCGGAAAAGAGTCGTTATTAATAGAATTTAACATAATGCTCTTGATGTTATTTATGAGAGAATTTTATTGAATTTATTAAAGCGTATTTTAATTTTTTGCTTGATTTTAAATAAGATTTATGAAACAATAACTTTTATAAGCGAACAAGAATAGAAGACTACGTTTTACAAAGGATAACATGGATTAAAGTTAAAATAAGAATCTTTTTAATACAGTTAGGTACATTATTTTGAAGCAAGCTAACTCTACAAACTATGTGGCGATGCAAAATATGAAGAATGAAGAAAGAGGAGGATCTATAGATTACGAAGTTATATCATACCGATTCATATCTGTAAGAATTCCATTAATTCTTATTGATAAGAATCAGGAAGGATGGAACGGCAAATGTATCACTAATCACACAATGGATTGAATGAGAAAACCTGGTATCATGAATGAATCACGTAAGCCAATAAGTAGTACATTGATCGACCCAATTACCAGAGACGAGTCTGCTATTGATAACGACGAGACAATTTACAAGCTAGTACTTAATATCTTATAATGAGTTGTCATTAATTAAAATGTAGGGAAAGTTTCATTCGATCGCTTTGTCGGTAGCTCAGACGGGAGTCCAGTGATAAGGTGTCATACATTATAATACACGTTTTACAGTGTTTTTACATACATTCCAGTATGAACAGATACTGTGTGTTATCAATTGAATGGGATAAAAAATAACTACAGCCTATTATTGTCCCTCTACAGGGCAACGGCCTCTTCTTATATGGAGAAGGCGACAAGGCGCGAGCATTAATCACCACGTTTGCTTAAGGGTCACAGCAGACATATCAACACGGAAAGGGATCGTCACTGTATCGCCTTTCGCCTCGCCGCCAAACAGGCGTCAACCTAACGTAAGCACGTAACCAAAGCGGAACAGAAGCTCCGATACGGCGACTCGGCTACAGCTAGGCGACGCCGCGCTTCCGGCTCGCCGACCGCTGGTTAACTTGGCTGGCACCAGATCAGTTTGAAGCGCTGTGGCGCGGGTGGGGGTAAGGGTGGACGAAGAGACGCAAGCTCGGCGAGGAGAGGTATAAGCGCGGGCACGACGAGTCGTAAACGCGGGGACCGCTGCGCGCTGGTTGCCACGCGCCACACCGCGGTTCGTGAGCTGGTCCCGAGGCGAATCACTTACGTTACGATTCCGATTAGTGTGCTTTTCAGTAGGGAGTTGCATACAAAGAATACTAAACGGCTCGAGTTGATACGGTTACGATCCGTTTACGAGTTGATATGTGTGCTGTGACCCTAAGACGACTTGGCAAATCACATTTCCTAAAGACGGTTTGGTGAATACATAAAACTATATGTTAGGCCTACATACATCGACCCAAGACAGACAGCCAAGCGTCCAACATAGCCATTTTCTAGCTTTAAAAGACCCTTTAAAGTTGGATATCGGCTTAACTTACCTGTGCTTGTTACGTCAACTTCAGATTTCGGCAGACTAGATCCAGATGAATAATGGTCTCAGCGTTATGTAGAAAGACAGATTGCATTTAAAATTAGAGCATCAAAATTGATTTTCAAGTCATTAATAATGAACTGAGGATGCAAAGATGGAAGACGGAGATGAGCGGAGTGGATACATGCAGGAATCTCAATTAACCAATCACAGATGAGTTGAGCGACGCGATGTAGATTTGAACTACTGTAATTTGCCGATTTCTGCTTGTTTCTGCTTCAGTGAAAGCTGTATGACATCATTTTATAATTATATCCCAGATAACCTCATAAATGAAAACATTTGCCTGAATTAATATACTGACTAACGTTATTGTAGCTCAACGAAAGTAATAATGCTGAGATCAAATTCCTAAACAATCTGTAATGATTTCGCTCAGTTTATTGTTTAATTGCCTAAACGCAGTAGAAACTTTAAGTAGGTACTCTAACTTTATAGAAGTTTGTCGAACTACTCCGAGGCAGTCACAGCGCACCGCATGCGGTGAAACCATGACTTAGTAAAGTTCTGATAACGTCATAAGTCATCGCAACGTTGTACATACTTTTTTAACGTGCCAATAACGTTTATTTGTACAACGACAAAGTTTATTTTTACTTGCCCTGACATTCGACTTACGTTTGCATGTTGTATTAACCCTCGAAATTCGCAATGCAGGTAATTCAGTAAAATTTGATGTATGCAGTCGTTATTCTTTATTTTTACGTATTATTGAGTTAGCTCGAATGTTTGGAAATCAGTTCCAATATCGAGTCATCCCTGAACACGCAAACACAAAATCTCATTAGATTTCGGACCGAGTTTTCTGGAAAGGTAACTTTATTTTGTTATTTTTTGTATTTCTCTGTAAAATGGCCACCGTTTCATATCTTTTCGCTGTGTTGGCAAGAATTCTAGAAAGAGCTTCCAAATAATGTCAGCTTTCTTTAAACAGAATATAATTCATGTCGACTTGAAAGAAGTCTAGTTTGTCCAAAGTCCACAATTTGCGATTTTATCCGCAACATTTCCATCCTTCTGGCAAAAGGAACACTTACTTTAGCAGATAGCGCTGCATTGCCAAATAATTTTGATGGTATCAGGCTTCACATAGCTTCTTGGCGGACTTGTGGGTACAATTGATTAAATTATTTGTATCTAGTTTGACAACAGTACACATTATTGTTTGTGTCTGCCAACAGCATTTTAAAATGGGAATAAATATAATGACCACCATAAAATGCTTTGATACCCTTAGTTTTGTAACCAAAAATATCTACTTAACACCAGAAAAATAAAGTCTAAAAATACAATAGTACCAGCTATTTTAGTCACGACTCCACTTTAAATTGTATTCGACCACCAAATGTAGTAAATGATCACCAAATCTTAATAATTGGGTGTACTACGTGAGCTCGACAAATGAATGTACGAATGCACGCTTGTGCGACACACTCGAGCTCACATAGTACACTAGGTTAGGTTAGGTTAGGCGAGCGGTGCCGCGGCAGCGGCCAGCGAGTGCTAGAAACGACTTGATTCAGTGTGCCGCACAAGCGTGCATTCGAACTATGTCATTCGCAATACAGTTTTGTCGCTCAAGTGTTATTCGCACATCCATTTGTCGAGCTCACTCTTAATAATTTGGTGTTCATTAACAATTTTTGGGTTAACAATGATTTTTTTGGAGTCAATTTACTTAAACAGGATAGCAAGATGTAAAAATTTTGGTTATAATTTTACATTGAAACGCTGGTTTAATTTTGGTGATTATTTACTACTTTTGGATTAACGATGATTTATTTGGAGTCATTTTGCTTAAATAGGATAGCGAGATGTTAAAACTTTACATTAAAATGAAGGTTTTAATTTTGGTGATCATTTACTATTTTTGTCTGTTCTATGTTACTATATCTGGTGGTAAGTTAAACATAAGCCTTTTAAAATAATAACCCTGCAGTTATTTACTGTCACGAGACTCGAGTAGTCCAATATTTTACACGAAAATGTGTCCAAATTTATTAGTGAGTGATGCTATGGTCCTCTTAGTAAGATTATTTTGAATAATTATTTAATGTCTACTGCATATTGAAAGAATATAGGAACCACTACGCAGAAATAGTGAACATTAGCTTCAACAAATCAGTCCAATTCTGGATTCTACTATCTAATTTTATAACTGAGATAATTTGCTGTAGTGTTGTTGTACAGCAATATACTATATAAGTGTGTATGTTATTTGGTTAGCATTATGCTAGTACGCATTTGAAATATTGAATCTCTCTGGGATAAATCCACTTTCTCCACATGAACAAGTCTGTTTATCTCAGTAATAACAACACTAATTAAAATAAATAGAGGGGTCTCAGCATTTTCTTCAGCAAAAAATGCGAGACATTTTTAAACTTTCACAGAACTCGAAATTATGAGTTTTCATTAGTCATGTCTCGACAAGTAACGAAACATATATCCAAGAGACTTCATAGGAATCAAGCAGCTTTGAGAATCTGTATAAGAGATGGCAAACTTACAGAAATAAATGGGCACGACATTTATTACCAGGTGTACATTTTGTATTCGTAAATATTAAAAATATATTGGTAAGTAATCATGAAGGTTAAACTTCCACTAGTTCCAAGCATATTGCCACCAGTTAGGAAAATTTAAATTTACTGGCTTAAATCCATGTCCTATGATGCAACTGAGAAACTTGTGGTATCATAAATGAATTCATATGGGTTGTCTTGAATTATACGAATGTATACAGTAAGTACATCTTATCCCAACACACACCTTTCCGTAATACCTACGTTGTCCAATTTGTTGTCAATTATGTACGTTACTATCCTAATAGTTTGAATCCCACCGACTAACAAAAACAGAATTATGTGAAAAGGTAGAGGGACGCCTTTACTCTGCAGTGGAACAATAGTTAGTTTAGATAGATAAATGGATTCTATCTTAATAGTGTTAACCTCAAAAACTCGAATATGGGATTGTAATCTATTTTTAGTTCGCATCAGTTTTCCAGATAAAGGTAATAAAAAAAAAGTAAATTTGCAACACAGATGTGAAAATGTTCACAATCCCTGGTCCATATCAACAAGAAAACTCGTTGACAAGGGAGCGAATGGTACCAAGCTTTTGGAACAAACTAACTTTACAATATATGATACTGAAACCGAAGAACTTGCCTGTGGTTTAACTTGCGACGTAATTTTGAAACCAGAAAGTGCAGTTTTCTGTTCGAGTTGTTTCTTTCGACATACAATTTAATACCGTCTACTTTTAAACGATTGCGTACTTAGGGGAACTTAAATGTGAATAGGCGCTGTTCTTCTTTGGCAATTTATATGTTTTATGCACATGAATGCTGCAGTAATTACAGTTATTACAGTATCCGTAGCTGGACTATTTGTTGCGCTTGACTGTGACTGTCATTTCAGCTATTAAGAATGAAATTTTACTGCTTTCGTTCCTACAATATTTAATAAATTATTTTCGAAATTTATGATTGTTTGTTATGTCGCAAATGTTCTGAATTTAATATAAGAATTAGACATTACGTAAATATTGTTGAAGAGATACTTCATTTTCCAGCCAAATTATGTTTTTAGACAGCTTTTTTATGTTGCTTGTTCTTTTCATAGTTCTTTTGACAGATCGCTGCATAACTACTCGTCACTAAAATTACCATAATCACCTCAGTTAGTAGATGGATTGATGACACACTCTGGTATATTTCTTCACAAGAAAAAATCGTTCCGATGCCAACCTTGAAACACTTCAATACCCATTTTTATGATTCCCGCAATATTGGAAACAGCTTACCGAGAGACGTTATTACATACTCCCACACAATTCTTTCTCCTTAATCCATAAATTAATTCTGTAACAACAATACTGGCAACATAATCCTGGTTATAATTTCTGTCCGAGATTAATGAAGTCGATAAATACACGTATGTTACAGCCTCCGTCGCCGACCCGGGACGTAATTGCCGTGGAGAACACTACACCGAGTATACTTAGTTCGGAACACACTAAACTTACGGTAAGTTGGGTATATTATTCTTGGAACGAGTCCCTGGTTTATTTTTGCGGTTAGGATTTATTATGCATGGCTGGAATTGGGATCTGGTTTTAGTTAAAGCGTGTTACCAGCAAAAATAAATAATCTTTACAAGTTCAGCTTTAATTTAGTGACATGAGACAAGTTTCCAGATATTTTAAACGTGTAATGGCAACTTTGTAAGAGATATCAGAATACATGCTTGCATCGACGTGCGCGACTTTTGGGAAAGTCAGTTTTCTGTTTCATTCTTCTGCATAATCTAAAATCTTTAAATTGCGGTCCAATCAATGAGTTTTCTATGAACAAACAAAGTCATGTTATGTAATACCTATATTATTATTAACTCAAGCGCTTTTCTCATGGAAAAGACATAAAATAAAGAACATTGTTACATACTCTTTCAGTTTTTTCGACAGTCATTTTATGTTGGACATAAATTAATAAACAATTCTTCTTTTACAGCTAACAGCATCTGAAGCATCTTGGGTAGCTTCTTTGCTGTGCCTCGGAGCGTTATGGGGTGCGGGGCCAACTGGTCTTATATCCGAATATTTCGGAAGAAAGAAGACTCTGCTTTACTTGGCACTTCCTTTGGTTGTATCGTGGATACTTGTCGCTTCGAGGTATGTTTTGTATCGTTTTAATAAAACAGACAATACAACAACAAGTTTTTGTTTAGCTCAAAAATAAAATGTTTGATTCTTTGCAAGTCTCAACTCATCAGTCAACTTTGATTCTCTTGTTGATACATTGATCGGAAGCGTGACTGCTGAGCTGCTTTTCCTAGGGAGTTCGGGCATATTCAGTTATTCTTACCTATTGTTCCTAAACAGGCAAGCAAGGGCATTGATCCACAACCTGCTACCATGGGTTCAGTTCATGATTTTGAATATTCGAAGGTTATTTAAAACCGAAATTAGTTCTGCCATTTATTTTAAACTTTGGTAGATACTGCACCTCTTTATGTAAAAGCTGAGTTTTGTTTTTTCTAATATCATGTGTGAATTTATGGTTTCAGTTTGCGCGTTAATCTGCTACACTGCATAATACACTATTATACAAAACGTATAAATGATAAAATTAAATGAGATTGTGCTTAACATCTATGCCCTTTGGGGAATAGGTACTTGTGCAATATTATGTTACTTTGCAGCTACGTAACACAGCTTTCTTTCCATGTTTCCAGTCCAAACGTTTATGGTCTGTACGTGGGACGTTTCGTCGGTGGAGTGGCATTAGGAGCTTTCAGTGTCGGCATCCCACCTTACATTGAAGATATAGCAGAAGAACACATTCTTCCAACTTTGGCCAACTTCTATCACGTTCACTTCAGCTGCGGAGTGCTGTTTGGATATATTATTGGTAAGGAATTTTGCAACCATTTAAGCATTTTAACTGGAGTAACATTATCTTACGATTCATCATCATCATTTCAGCCGTAAGAAGTCCACTGCTGGACATGAGCCTCCTCCATGCACCGCCAATTTGACCGGTACATTTTTTGGGGGGATTTGCCATAATCGCCACGCTTGGCAGGCGGTTTGGCGATCGCAGTTTGGTGGTAAAACGCATATAGAACGCTGCTGCCCATTCCCTAGTAAGTCTTTTAGTCGCCTCTTACGACACCCACGAGAAGAAATGGGGTGGTGTTATTCTTTCCGTACGATTCTTACGATTGCTGAAGTTTTATTTGACAAAACAATGGCAACGCGCTATTGCTAGAGCTGTTGGCCAGGAACACACATTCTAGTGCTACCTCTTTTTTATATGCCGTTCTTCCTTGTTCAGATAAGCTAGACTTCTAATCTTTACTTGTAATTTACTTTTCAGGTCTGGTAGAGAACAGTTCTTGGTTGACAGTCCTCTGCGCCAGTGTACCTACTGCTTTCTTCGTGGCCTTCATCTTTCTTCCGGAATCACCAGCCTATTTGGTGTCTCAAGGAAAATTCCAAGAAGCAAAGGCAGCCTTACGCTACTTTAGGGGTATTGACAACGACATTGACGGCGAATACAGAGATTTGAAGGATCGTCTTAGAAGTTCAGCAAAGATCAAAGTCACTTTTAAGGAACTATTCGGTACTAGGTCCACGGTCAAAGCTCTTGTTGTCTCTTTCGGACTAATGATATTCCAGCAAATGAGCGGCATATTCCCCGTCCTGTTCTACGCCAAGAATATCTTTGAAACTTTTGCCATAGGTCTCAATCCTCCTAGCGCAGCTATCATTTTAGGCTTCTGTTTTGTTTCTTCCACATACTTTTCTACCATGCTTCTGAAAATTGTTAGGCGAAGAATACTTTTAATGATTTCATTCGCAGCTATGGCTGTGAATTTAGCCTGTTTAGGTATATTTTACCATTTAAAAGCATCCAATTTATCACCGAGTAGTACGTGGGTACCACTTTTTACTTTATGTCTTTTTGTAAGTTTTTATGCTTCTGGTGTTGGGCCAATTCCTTGG
Source organism: Aporophyla nigra (assembly GCA_947507805.1). Lineage (NCBI taxonomy): Eukaryota > Metazoa > Arthropoda > Insecta > Lepidoptera > Noctuidae > Aporophyla > Aporophyla nigra. The sequence goes on along the minus strand of OX382313.1, from coordinate 9,220,082 downwards.
TTGATGCTTAGAGAAATATTCCCCCCACACATGACAAGAAGAGCAACCGCCTTAACTGCTGGTTTCCATTGGTTTTTGGCGTTTGCCGTAACGAAGTTTTACCAGAATTTGGTAGATATGGTAAAACATGGTTGGACGCTATGGGCTTTTGCAATAACTTGCATTGTAGGAATAGCATTTGTCTACTTCTTCGTCCCAGAAACGAAAGATCGGTCGTTGGAAGAGATACAGAATGAGTTCGAAGGAATTCATAAGAAGAGAAAGCATACTCATGTTATAGAAGTGGATACTGTATCAGAAGTTTAGATCAAGACTGTTAGGATTTGGATAATATTTTTATAGGCGTCCTGTGATCCAAAGCCATAGGTTTATTTGTAAGTTTAGACGCTCAATAATCTATAACATTTGTTAAAAAAATTGTGGATTCAATAACTCAAACCTAATTAAATTTTTCTCAGAACCAATGTTATAGGTTAAAGAGAAAATGTAAATTATTTTTCTTATCACCGAGGGGCTATTCAGATTGTTAGTGTTCGTTAAAGATAGCTAGCTAGTTTTAGATTATGTATGTATTTATTTTTATTGTAATAAAAATAATGTAATAACAAATTCTCTTTATCTTCAGATCCTTCAATATTTACAAGATGCAACGACTGCTTCTTATTTCTCCTTGTTTTTGTGTCCTATTGCGCTAAAAAGGTGTCTAATTGTTAAAACAGGTATATTTCAATACTTATCCAGCCATAATACCTAGTGAAAGGTATCAGGATCCTGGCAATCGGTCATTTCCCTTGGGCAGGTATGTAGATTTATGACCGTAGGAGCCGTGCACGTTCCTCTTGGCACGTGTCACAGTATGACAAACTGCGGTTATTTCCCAGGAGATAAAAAAAAAAAACAAATAAAATAAACCGTTTTCCGTAAAATATAAATCTTAACAGGTACAACCGCGAACACTAGCGGTGGATCACTTTCACCCTTATGCCTTAAGAAATAAGGTTGAAAAGGAGTTTGTCCGCAATGGTACATAACTGAAATATGCGTTTAAAAAAAATGGACAAATGTATCATCGAAGGGTACGAGTATGAATGTGGCCTCTTCGATAAATATAATGGGTGCTTCTGGATTTTGATAGTCATTCAAAATGTGAAATACACGATCGAGATCGATTCCAGAAGAAACGTGATCCTCCATTGAACAACTAAAACTTAAAATACGATCGAAAATTCATCTACCAAGTGTGCTGATGTGACACTTATGAAACCTAGAACATATATGAAATATTAAAGCGAGCCTGTCGATAAAATATATATTAACAGTGTGCCCGGTATTAATGTAGAACCTTGGCTTTTATAAAACCAATACAATTGCTTTTATGTGTAAGTTATAATACCTACCTATTTTACTAGTCATACAGCCTATCCAACAATATAAATAAACAGAAAGCGCTGCTGCCTATTCCCTAGTAAGTTCCTCGGTTGCCTTTTACGACACCCACGGGAAGAAATAGGATGGTACTATTCTTTACGTCCAGCACCACAAGGAACCTATAATCATGAAATTTGCCAAGAAGCAATACCATGTAAAACAAGTAAAGAAAAAAAAATATGAATACCGCAGTTTTGTAGATACATCACAAAATTATTACGTTTTTGCGATTATAAACTTATTAGCAGTTTTTTTTATTTTTATTTTATTTATTTATAGTTAATTAAAACGGTACAACACCAATTACATTAATTAACATAGAAACATGACAGGTTGACAATACTAATATAAATTTAAACAATTACGTAAATTAAAAACTAATATGGAACAGAGGACTCCCTTGCATACTTTCACTCACAGAACCCCATGGACATATACACATAATTTTGTTCCATTCATCAACAAACACATCACATTCAGGGTTGGCAGTCAGAAGGGCACTAAGCATCTTTAATGTACGACAGACAGGGGATTCGGCTCTGGCTACAGTCTTAGATGGCAGTTGCGCAAAAAGATTGTTCCGGATGTTCTGACGATGTCCGATGTATTTATCAGTTGTCAGTTGGTCAACTAACCGCGACTTATGTCGTTGTATTGGGTCAACTGTATTCCAACGGTTGAGTTAATTTTGTCCCGCAGTACAAGAAACGTGTCTTTTTATGTGTAGTGTGTAAAAAATAGGTTTGCAACGTAAATAATTATGAACTGCCGAACTATTTACGTAATGGCCTATTACAACATGTTTTTAGAGGCAATTCAGTTATTAAACTACTTGAGTTGCCATTCATTAAATGAGTGAACGGGTAATTGCGGGTCGGAGGTTAATAATTCGGAAATAACTATCCTAACCTAATCCAGGTAACCGAAAACCCAGTAGTTTATCAATAAAATTAATTTTAGATTTTTGCTGTAAATATTGACGTTTCTTAACTAAAATAAACACATTAACACCAGTTTTCGACAGAAATAAAAGTGCTGCGGAAGATACAGAACACCAAAAAGGAATGTTACACTATTTGTACGTACTAGAGGGTGCTCTAAAATCTCTAAATAGTGTAATATTCTTTCTAACGATGAAGCACGTTTCTAAAACCTGCCCGATATATTTGTTTCCACAAGCTGCAGTACCAAATGATTTATGTACGCATATGTACCACAGCTTTGTACTTGTATTGTCTGACAAATGCATCTAGGTTCGTGTTTTGTCGTACGATAAATTTTACGATACTGTGTATCTTTTTTATTTCTATTGCGGATTGAGCAATCGTTTGGGAAAACCGAAAATCTTTCAATTTACCGCGCTTCTGGAAAACCGTAGCTTCTTTTTTTAGTGTGTAAGTTTCATAGACGTGATGGGTACCATATTATCATTAATATCAAAGTACGATAAAACAAAAGAAAAAAGTGTAAAAGCCGTCGTTGACGTTCCAATAATACTAATATCTTTTTAATTTATTGTCTTTAGATATCGAAACTCGTCCAAGCTCATATCTAACCAATTTTTTTAAAACCCTATGTAGTATGTGTGTATTGTTTTGTCTGGGGCGGTAAGTGTTAAACTCTATATGTCCTATTTTGAAGCCAGTTTACCAGGTCATAAGAAAAACTAGAACATTTGGTTTTGACTGATTTCAAAGGCTTCTCACATTTTGCATCACTTAAATAGAAAACGAAACCTTAGATATTCAGAGGTAGGCATGTATTAATGTAACCATTCCAGACGAAACTTTGAGCCTGCAGTTGAATATAGAACACTTAGTTACGTATGCGACGCCGCGTCACAAAATGACACGTTTCATCACTGGAAGGAAGCTATCCAAAGAAATCGCCCATTACATGAGCAGCAACAATCACAGACCCGTCTTAATGGAGTGAGGAGACGCGGGAAGGATTCGCGTGAGGAATATAAATCAGTTAATTCAGATGGAACTTTTACTTACAGTTTTGGTTGGTACAGGTACAGCATTTTAATAGTGTTGGATTTGTTTCAAAGGGAACAGTTAGATAAAGTACTCTGTATTATGCACACCATAGAAATGACAACCTTTAAAATGTAATTCATTACATGGAGTAAGAAAAGGGGTGGTCTGGTTACTGGAATCTATATTTTAAAAAACAAGCTTTGCAATACTGCTAATAGTCTGTGGTCTACTATTTACCTATTAAATTATTAACATAAATAAAATAAAATGAATGACTAAAAATATAAACATACTGCATGCAATCTTAATTGAACATTTCAATTCATAATATAATATATTCTTTACAAGCAAACTTATTTTAATTTTAAATGTCTATCTAATAATTATCAACAAACAAAGTTGCTTCCCGTGTCTGTTCGCTTAGATATTTTAAACTACGCAACAGATTTTAATGCAGTTTTCATCAATAGAACATTCAAGAGGAAAGTTTGTATGTCAGGCGAAGCCACTGGCAAAAGATAGTCAAAAATAAAACAACGAATATTATATTAGTCTTTTATAAAGATAACAATGATTAACATTGTTTAATTTTAATATTATAATTATTTAAAAATCAATTTTATTTTTTATATTTTATAGCAAGCTTATGGCAAATTTGTAGCAACCGCATGGCACCATGAGTGTCTACGTTTCGGGTCTACAAGACAGGACACACTGATTGAAGACTTTAGTCTATAGACTCGCAGCATACGCGACGAGAAACTCGACGACACTTCTCACACGCTGCCCGGCCCGGCAATTTTTCTGTTAGCCCCCATCTCAAAGTTGTTGAGAGCACCGCCATTGACAGCAATTGGTCCGTGGAGTTACGTGTTCGTTGAACATAACCTGAGTTTGGTCCGAGTTCATCTGTAGACCAATGCGGACAAAAAAATCAACTAGGTCGGTCAGCTTCTGCTGCAAGTCATGCAACGATTCAGCCAGTATGACGATGTCATCTCCAAATATAAAATGTGAGATGTACTCGCCGTTAATGTTTATGCCCCGTCCTTCCTAGTTCAGCGTCTTAAGCACATCCTCCAATGAGTTAGAGAAAGTCTTTGACCCGTCGACGCATGGGGATATGTTCAGTTCGCTGGTCCTGAGTTTGGACGGTCATTGTCACGTTTATATAAAGATATCTCAGCACTTGGATGTATCGCTAGTCGACTTGGCATCGCTGCAGAGACTCCAAAACAAACCAGTTCTTGATAGAGTCACAAGCCTTTTCGTAGTCCACAAACGCAAGACAGAGGGTCTGCTGCAGAATGGTGTTTGTATATTATAAAGCTGTAAATTAAGACTTACTCACTTACACTTATTAACTTTGTCCTTCTTGATTTTGGAACTGACATTTTACTGCTATTAAAGCAACATTAAGAACAAATAGCAAATCTAAGCTCAGAACGCCACATCGATCGTTTCAAGTCTAGTTGCAAAACAAACATGGGGCCAGTTTTAGAAATGCTTACTAACGATACGGTTGAAAATAGACTTAATTTTTTGGAGCCTAAAGCTGAAGTTTCAATTGACTATGATATAATATTAGAGATAGAAGTGCTAGATGGCGCTAGCTATGTTAATTGAGCTTTTTGCTGCTAGATTTAAGGTCCAAAATTTAAATGATTTGTAACGGTGGTAATCAAACAGGGCTGTATTTTAAATTGTGAATAAAAAAACTAGAATGTTTTGACTGAATGATTTGAAATGTCAGTGTGGCTTTCATGAATGTTTTTCAGGTATTTGGGTCAAATGTTAACCGCTGTCATTAGTATGATGAGTGCTATTATTTGATTCTATATGAAAGGGTGGAAAACTACTAAAATCATACCTTTGGTAGGTATAATGGGGAAGTTTTTGTATGTTGTTTTGGGAGGTAGCTTTTCAATTACTTTTGTAATTACCATAATTTAAAGGTTTCTTGACGCATTTAAATTAGATACAGATTTCTATTGCCGAAGTCTTTTAAAGGTATTCTCATACCCTTTTTTTGTCGGTGGGAAATCATCAAATGACGTCTCCCGCTCTGGGTGGAGCGGAAGGGCGTGTCAGACTTTTACTGACTAAAACCCACCCGTGTTCCTTCAGTTGCCTATATGCCAGGGCCACTGTTACTCTTTCGAACAAATCTCGCGATCTTGGCAGGGAGAAAATCTCTGATTATTATTTTTTTGTGCAGTCGTGGCCCAATGGTACTAGCCCCAAAGTACAATTTATTGGTCATGAGTTCGGCAGGTAATTTAATTTTTGTATTTAACATAATGACCACTGCTCTCAACGGCGAAGGAAAACTTGTCAGGAAACCGGCATATTCTAGGATATAAGAATTGAATACATGTGACATCTACCAACCTACAATAATAAAAGAAAAAAATTAAATAAGTGATTTATGGCTCACTCCTTTCAAAAAACAAGCTTGTGTCCCAGCTGTGGGAATATTGTAAGCTGATTATGATAGTTAGATTTAACAACGACACTTTTAAAGTGGTAGCAAATTAAAAGGACAAAAGAGCATTTTTAAGTTGCTAGAGAAAATCAAACTACCTATATTTTTTGTAAATCCTTTTTGTCTTGTTTTCGCAAAGTAGGCTCGGCTACATTTTCCTCAAAATAAACGTTACGCTTAAAATGTTAATAACACGACTTTATGCTTTTTCATTGTAAATCTTGTAAGCATTTTGGAACGCAGAGCGGATTTCTTAGCATCCGCTCCAAATGTGTGCCGTTAGATATGTGACACACGGTAAGAAAGAATTATATTCTTATTTCCCACAAAACCGCTTGGAAAAGTGATTGTCAGTATTTTCCTAATTTGTTTCTTTTTCAAATAGCCTTGCCCATTCTTCTCCATACAATACCATCTGCGGGAAGGCCTGCCCCAAGTCCATCCAAGAGCTCTTTTTCCGCGCCACCTCAAACCAGACCTCGCGGTACGCGTCCAGGTATATCATGAAATGGTCTAATTGAAATATCCGAGTATATTAATAGGGATCAGAAATTAACACTCACCACAATAACAATTATCGGTAGGCAGTGAAAAAAGAAAGAATGAAAAACTATTAATTGTGATTCGCACAGAAACTAGACAAAATCTATACTTCTATACTAATATTATAAAGCTGAAGAGTTTGTTTGTTTGGTTGTACGCGGTAATCTCAGGAATGACTGGTCCAAAATGAAAAAACATTTTTGTGTTGGGTAGCCTATTTATTGAGGAAGGCTATATAACATCACGCTACGATCAAAAGGCGGTGTTATATTGCTTCGTGATATATATTGCTCCGCTGGAGCAGCAACGAAAAATGGTCGAAAACTGGCAGGTAATTCGATGCAACGGGAAAAATTTGTCGCGGATGAAGTCGCGGGCAGAAGCTAGTTTACTTCATAAAATAAACAAAATTAAAATAAAAACAAGTAAAGTTGGTAGAGTCAATTTAAAATAGTGCAGGAGCACATCGCTTTCACCAAGTCTGTCATTCATCATTGTCTTTCCCTAATTCCAATTTATATAGGATCGGCGTAACGTATATTTTTATTCAATACTTCTCTTTTCTGTTTACCGCCAAATACTCACATAAGTTGACAGCCGTATGTATACCAGGTAAATAACGTAGCGCATCAAAATTCAAGAAAAAGCCTCCGCAGTAAGTCAGCTGCGCCATATTCTGTTTTCTTAATGAAAAACAATGGGTCGATTCAATACCGCATGTAAATGCTACTTACACACTTATCATAAAAATGTATGGTAAGGTTATTCAGTCGTTTTAATATTATTTATATAGACAATTGCTTTTAGCTTATAACGACGCTTGCTTTAGTGGTTGAAAGTGCAACTGCTGAGAAATTCAATTATATTCAATTCATTTATTGCAGAACATACAGATTATTACACAGATTATTTTGAGATGTTGAGTAGATGTGCAGTTAATTATGTCCTACCAATTAAGGCATGCAAAATATTATTTATAATTACAAACATACACAAGACAATTTAATACATTTCTTTTTTTGAAATTTCTTTTTTCTTTTTCTTTTTTTGAAATAGATTCAAGGTTTGATTTCCAAGTAGGTTATTGCGTTTTTAACAGCATGGTGTCTGCAAATGTGTCCCTTTAAAATAATTAGACTTGTGTATGAAACAAGAATTACCGAATCCTTCAGTTTTGCTGACATCTCATTGAGGCGCGCGTGGAACACAACGCGCCATCGCCACCCGGGCCTTTTCCTTACCGGGCAAGCCCGCGCCTACGGTGACCGGAAGTCCGCAATGGACTCCCGACGCCCGGGGCGTCTCCTCCTGTTCTGAGCCCTGCGTATAAATTTTTCGTCGGTCGTTAAAAAGTAATAAGTTTATACATTTCAAAAGTGTCGGTATTACACTTATCAATTAAACAGGTGTTTTTATTAATAACAAATTTTTACGCCAGGTTTCTAAAATCATTTGCTGATACAGTTTGCGCGTTGGTTACCTGCCACCCTGTACACATACAGGTGACTCTGTACAAATACACCACCTTTCGAGGAATTATCATTAATATCACTAGGTCAAAGATCAATAAACGCGTAAATAGCTATCCAAATATCATTACACGCAACTTATAAAACTAGCCGTGTCGAGAAAATTATAATCAGAGTTGATTACAGTAATTTTCATAGAACATTACTGAAACGAGCGAGGCTGCTATCGAAATAAACACCATTAGCAAGATATGTTACACTTTCTAAGACAGGACATTCGGGGTGCGATTCTTAGTCGCACACTTTTGTGAGAGTCACGACTGTCCATGAGGCACCTGTCGCACCACGAACGAGAAAGCGATATAGCCTTTTTTCTTGTTCAACAAACGATCAAAAATATAGGAATCGTGTTAGTAAAAAAAACCAATAGTTAATCGCTGACGGTTCAAACTGACGGCGAGAATTTTCTATCCACTTCGTGGCGACAAGAGCTATCTAGGAAAATTCTTGTTTAGCGACGCTCGCTTGGCGGACAGAACACTTGTTGAGAAATTATCACTTGGTACATTACGCAGACTAACAATTGACTGGTCATTCATCTCGTCGCATTCACGCACTTGGACATTGCGCTGCGACAAAACTATCCGAACTACAAACTCGCTGCTTGTTGCTCACCAACTCGTTTCTAGTTGCTAGCTCTGCTCACTTTTCGTGAATCGTCTACGTTGGAATAGATGCCTTGCGGCAGTAATACAGCTACTGGAGCGTGTATTGGAACAGGTCTGTACTTATAGTTCTTGCAACATGACATAGGTACTACATGTAAGTGGACCTATGCACTGGAAGACCGTACAATGGACCCTGGCCTATATGGCTTTCGTTTTTCAAACTTTCGCTTACTGTAAACCATTTCAACAACACAAAACTCAAATTAACAATCTTAAACTTACCAATTTTAAGTACTTATCGACAGACTGTCAAATTGGTGCCTACGAGCCTTCTAATACCTACCAGGATTACCAACAGTTTTGTGGGGTATACTTTAATTAAGTTTATGATGATTTTAAAAATTTATAAATAGAATAAATACATGCATACGCAACATAATGATGCGGTTTAGTAAGAAAATTTAGATTTTTGACTGATAAAGCTGAGACAAAAAGGTATTAAAATGTTTTATTTTTAATTTTTGACGGCGTTAAATTCCTACAGTACAAATAAGGGTATTCCCATAGTGAACAAATAAACATGACTATTATTCCTTCAATATACTTTTCACAGAAGTATGTTACTCATTTATTAATTTCCCGTAACGAACCAGGGATTAAAACTAAACGAAATATTTTGTTAAATAGTTAACAAAATGCAAAGCTTAATTTTATGCTACTTTGATTTATTAAAATATTTCACATCATAATGGAAATCATTGGAATTCCTGTTAACGTTCCTTCGCTTTCCAATAACGTAGCTTTTGCTAGCTGCTTCACCTACATGTAGGTCGGAAATTTTACCACGGGAATGTACTACCGAGAGAAAGCTACCGTACGTTTGTAGCCATTTTTACACGCTTTTATAATAGCTTCACTTGATTCTACACTATGATTGTTTGTAACCGACTCCCTATAGCGCGATTTTGACCCACTTTAAACGACCAGATTTCATTTAAACTCTGTAGACTTATCGAGGACCAATGACAATACTATAATTTCATAAATTTGTGCCATTATCCTTGCCATGGTTACCAGGACAGCAAAAAAACCGTCTTCAAAAACTACGCTGACATACGTCTCAAAACTCGAAACACCCTCAAAAATAGAAAATAAATAATAGTTTAAAAAAAACACGCTTCTGTAGAAAACCAAACTAAAAAGTAGAGAATAATGGAAAAAACATGGGGTGCTTGATATCTATTAAAAATACCTCAAAACGCACCCCACGTTTTCTATAGAAGCGTGTTGTTTTCGTTTTTTACGTGAGGTAAACATACAAACTTTCACATTAACGATATTATTATGGTATGTATAAAGTATTAGTATTTACCCGTTTTCTTGAGCTTTTAAACCGAATCAAAAGTATTTAACAAAAACCTTCTTGGTTCCAACTTCAAAATCCATTAAATGACCGTGACTATACAGACAAAACAGTGAAACTTGTGAAACTACTATTAGTAGGTAGTTAAATAAAAACATTATAATTATGTATGCAGCTATTTATACCTTGTGCTGAGCGTAAGGAGTGTTCAGCCTATCCGCAATAATAACCAGGATGTTGTTGGTCGAGCGCACGGCGTGAAAGCTATATATTTGTCTCTGCCACCGTCATTTGCCTACCATTTTAGTTTATCGAAATTCAAATCATTCAAGCAACATGTATAGTTTTGCACTTCATCAAATAAGATATAATATTGTCGTATTTCATATGTCGTATGTGTGAATTTTTATGCGACGAAAAAAAAACGGAGGAGGTTATCAATTCGACGCGTATATTTTTTTTGTTTTTTATTTTATTTTATTTATAACCACGCATAACTTTTTACATAGTAGTCTGATTGTGATAATTCTTTTTTTATTGGAAAGGGTATACTCCGAAAATGATCCCATATAAATTTGGAAAACAAAATCGAACCCTAAGGGTTGGAAAACAGGGGATGATTGATTGTTCACTCATTGATTGTAATGTATAACCACGCATAACTTTGTACAGAGTAGTCTGATTTTGATAATTCTTTTTTCATTGGATAGGGTATACCTTGCCAAGTATTATTAGTACATTAAAGCTACAAAAAATTACAAAATAATACCTTTTTAACAATAAATTAAATCGCCGAAAAAAACAAAAGCAAAAAATAATAAACCTTAAAATTATGAGTCGCGCTGAAAAATCAATGAACAAAGATCACTCAAAGCGCCGACTCATAATTTAAAGGTTTATTATTTTTTGCTTTTCTGTTTTTTTTTATATTTATCTTTTTGGGTTCTATCCAAAACGGTAAGAAGGAAAGCTTATGGTGAAACTCAGTTTGCCTGTCCGTTTGCTTGTCACAGCTAGATATCTCAAGAACTACTAATGCTATCAGCCACTATCGGTCAAGAGCTGGCACTGACCTACAACTGAAATACAATGTGCGATAATATATAGTGTTGCAGTCTTAATGATATATACTATAAAATATATATGTATTATGGTACGTTAAGGACTTACTAGGGAATGGGTAGCAGCGTTCTCTATGCATTTTACCACCAAACTGCAATCGCTAAGCGGCCTGCCAAGCGTGGCGATTATGGCAAATCCCTCCAAAAAATGTACTGGTCAAATTTGCGGTGCATGGGGGAGGCCTTACGGCTGAAATGATGATGGTTTGTTACCCTTGATGCGCGAGTCCGACTTGCACTCTAGTTCTTTTTTTATCTCGTAATGTACGTTTTGTTTGTGCAGAATAAACAATTTCTCTTTCTTTTCTTTATTTCTGTTATGGCTGTGCACAGAGCTTTATTCTTACGTTTATGTCAGGTACTGTGACGAAGTAATGGACAGGTTTTTTTTTGCAGGCTCTCCTATAGCATAGTGGGTCCAAAGTCAACTTCTCGACCTATAGCATAGTGGGCCGAAGGTCAATTTATTGAGCTGTCACATTAATTCTATATGAGATGACATTACAGTCGGATAATACTATAAAACTCATGTACCGTTTCTAACAATGTCCCTAAAAGAGTTTTCTTCTTCTTTTAATTTCTCAACTGTAAATCCTAAAAAAAGTCCATCTGAAACAACTGAAGCCCAGTTGTTTATTTCAATACTGTTCAATAAATGCAAAAAAAAAAGAAATTATTGAAAAAGAGTAGAAAACCGCACATAAAACCTTACGTATGAAACTAAAGCCCTTTTTAGCTATCGCATCGTGAACAGTAAGTTTTATCCTATAAACAGGGCGTCATCAAAACACACGCTATCACCGGGTGAGGCACCTGTGTTTACATCCGCTACCAACAGCTTAGTGATGTAACCTCTTTCTTTTATACTCTAAGGTCATCGGTAATACACTGTCGTCTAGTCTCTGCTTATATCTGGTACGGTACGTCTAGGTCAATGCTGGGCCGGCGTGATAAGCTTACGAGGGTGATAGTATATCTTGTGGGATATGATACGAATTTTGTAAAAAAAAAAACTTACTGAGATTTTTTTAAATAAATCTACCCGTACCTGGAACTATTAGGTAGGATTTAATGGAATGATTCAAATCAAATCTAAAGTCATTTATTCAAAATTGGCTGAGAAGCAACTCTTTACCAACGTCAAAATTACATAAGGAAGACCACCAAAGCACCGCCCTTCAGCATTTCCCAGTGTTTTAGCTGGGATAAAGTGGTGTTTCCCATAACACCCAGCATCACAGCTGTTTTTAGTTACATATATATACAATATAATAAATATGACAAAATACAGAACATAAAATTAAATTATTTGCTATGTCACCTAGGTCACGCTCTAATAAAAATACGAGTTCACTAAATTCTTGGTGCACCAACAGGTAAACAATGTTTCAGAGTGCTTTATATACATTTAAGTCTTAAGTTTATAATATTACATAGCTGTTTTGTTCATACAAATAAAATACTTTTTAATTAACTAGCTTTTGCCAACGGCTTCTCTCGCGTATTATTTGTATAAAACTTCGTCTTAAATCACTCTATCTATAAAAAAAGCCTCATCAAAATCCGTTGCGTAGTTTAAAGATCTAAACATACATAGGGACAAACAGAGGGAAGCGACTTTGTTTGTCTTTGTTTGTGACTATGTAGTGAATATAAAATTTATAATGGTATTGGTTCATCAACATTTGAGTGAACTAGGTTTGTAGAGCGTGCTTATTGTCACGAATTGGTTACAAATCCAGGTTGCCGGCCCTTTCCGGCTATCCTAACCCCAAAATAATTTTGCCTGACCTGATAAATCGAACCCAGGATTCACATTTAGCACTTGCCCTTGCGATCTCCAACAAACCAACAAGTCATTTCCTGGCAGAATACAAAGAATTCCCTTATCCCTAAAATAATGACATAGCGTAGGTTTCACGAAGTTATGCACATTGAAATACACAAACAGCAAATGTATACTCAAGTTACAATTACAACAAATATACTACAGTATGTACTCCGAGTGACGAGTATATTCAGTGTGAATGCTTGATATGTGACATTGTTGCTTGCACAAAGGACATGCGGGCTTGGATTTTTAATCACCGCGAGATCATGGAGCAACATTTTCTAAATGGGGTTTATTATAAAAAAAAAATATAACTCACGATTAGTAGGTAAAGGAAGTCACAACAGAGATATTATATTTCTTGTCGAGTTCAATTGTCATCATCGTGGTCAGAATAGTAGATTAAAAGAGGTCTGTGTCTGCAGAGAACTACTTTTAATAGACTGACTTTTAATATCCTAACAGAGCGGTGGCAGACGGTCGCAGTGGCGGCTGTCGTAAAAATGATGGCATCGGGGTTTGCCTTCACATTATCAAAAACACACCAATTTATTTCAAAAATAACGTTTCTACGACGTCATTTGCTGGTGCTTTATATAGTTTAAGTAACCCTTGCCCCACCCTAATAACTTAAAAATGTTACGTTCAAACATTACCTATATAAATCTAAATGAGACAATATGATTTAACAAAATGACTTTCTTAATACGTCACTAAAACTTGAAAAAAATCACGATATTATGTATTATAATAACATAACATGATTTGAATCTCTTTTTTTGATTTTCAAGCATTCAATCATTAATTCTTGGCAGAAAGAAACTAAACAAGTAGCTTAATTTTATTCCCTTTCCTTCCGCCGGCGAATGTAAATTGACCCCTAAGATCCTGATTCCTGAAACAAACGACGAGCTACATTCGAGTAATAAAGCAGCTAATGCGGCGAGAGTGTGTAAATGTCGCGATGACGTCACGATACTCCCGGTAATACGACCGCAACGCACACATTTGGTAAACTTACTGTCTAACGTCCCCCACCAGAGTAGACGTTTTAGTGAATGAATTAAAGTGATTATGGTGAGAATGAAAGTCTACAACGTACGTCTAGAACGTACTGTCTTTGTTAGTTTTGTTTTTGTTGTACTGAAATCCCTTCCATATTAGTGTTTGATTTCCTTTTTGGTTACATATAAAGTCTAATTCTTCACTCATTTTCAAGTTATTAATAAAAACACGTCACAAACAACAAAATTAAACTGTTTCACGTAAGTATACACAATACCATTGAATAGAATAAAATGTCAATAAAATACATATTTTTTCAAAAGTACCCACTTTTGTGAGATAAATATTTTTGATAGTTTCGTTTAGTTTATGCAACATGTTTCAAAGAAAATGATTTTGAGAGGCTTTCTTTATTTATTTAAATTTCTTTTTAACTTGATAATATAAAATTTAATTACATAATATGTCGGAGGAAGTGGTCAAGAACGAATAGATAATAATCTAGTTCAATTAATTTAGTTAAGTTAATGTCAATCAGTTCAATTAATTTCTGGACGAACAAGATCGTCTAAATGTGACCAACATAATACATTCTAACAGTTATGATGTTGGTAGTTACATTTCTTTACATCCAATCACAAGCGAGGACGATTATAATTATTGTTTTTTATTTTTTAGTTGGGTTATAACGCTTAATTCTAAGAATGGGGGACATTTTGGGAAAGCGGCATTTTGGGAAAGGGACATTTTGGGAAAGGGACATTTTGGGAAAGAGACACTTTGGGAAAGGGACATTATGGGAAGTTGACATTTTGGTACCAGGGGACATTTTGGGAAGTTGACATTCTGAGCCTCAACGAAGTGATTATGGTGAGAATGAAAGTCTTGTGGTGATGCAAATTGGTGTGATTAGTACAAAAGATTCTTGGTATTCATGTTTTAATGGACATTATTTTAGTGGGAATTTTTTTTCTACAGGTTTACCAAAGATTTTCAGTTTTGTTTCTAGTTTATCCGTAAACATTTAAACGCGTACCGTTAAACGGTGTTGTTGTCAAATGTTTGCAAAACAGCCAGTCTAAAGATTTGTAAATTGGCCGGTACCAAATGTACCCTATTTGTTTTCATGCACCTAAATGATATTATGAATGTTTTAATTTTATTTATTTCTTTAGAAAAACAGACAGTTGCCTACACAAATGGTTTTAAATTAATAATTCTTAGTATGTAAAGTTAGTATCTAAATAGTATGTGTATAACTCACAACGCTATCTACATGATATCTATTCTTTAATAAGAACAACTAGGCATGCGAGTTACATTACATTACATTATGCTTAGGTTATAGTTATAAAGTTTTAGTTTGATAACTTTTGGATTTGTGTGAGAGTTTTCCGAAATTTGTCACATGATAGTGTGATTTATGCCAAAAAACTTGTGATATAATTATTTACTATGGAATGAAAAGGTGCCTGCACCCCTAGCCAAGTTGATAATCTGCAATCGTTAACGCTAGTCGAAAACTAATCAAATGTATAAGAATGAAATCATCTCAACGTTAAGTCACGTGGTTAGAACAGACGAATAGAAAATTCGTAGCCAAGTTCACATCGTTCAAAATGATAGAATGAATTGTTATGGTTTCTAAAATGTTCAACGGTACATCCTTTGTTATAATTTCGTTTTTCTAAAGACATTGTAAAACAAGCGGCCGACTCAGGCGCGGCAACATGTCTACCAACTTATCGTTTTCTATAATTGCTGACACCGCGGCGTTACCGATTGGAGAACGGAATTCGACACGAAACGGTTGTAACTTAGCTAGGGGGGCTGATGTATTAGACCAATAAGGCATATAATTATATTACCATCATTTCAAACAAATTTCCAAAGAAAATCTTAAGTTTTTCTAAGAGCCACAAAGGCGACATCCTCTTCACCCTCTTCAACCTCCGTATTCTACAACATGTAAGACCTTGCTGCCTTTTTAACAGTTAATATCACAGGCATAGTTTGTTAAAATGCATTCGAAGATCAATCGACTCCACTCAAGAATCCTTAGTTCCCCCACGCACATATCAACATGTATTCTATATCCATAATCTTCCTTTCATTAGTTTTCACTTCTCATAACATTGCGGTAGATTCCTATAAAAACTTTTATGAAAATAGTATTCCCTTGAAAAGTTGGCACGTCACGCAAAATTGATTTCCCAAAGGTGGAACATATAAACGAGGTTTTAATATTCGACCCTTCTACATACATGCTGATGTCAGATTTGCATAACGCAGGCTCACAAGCCTACAACCCAATACTCTGGCGCAATTCACAAAGGGTTTCCGCGTCATTCTCAGATATTAAAGTTTTTTATTTAAGATGTTCTGATTTACATAAGAAATCATGCTGTTATCCTTGGAACCTGCCAGGGTCGCAAGATTTGTTCGAAAGAGTTACCGTGGCCGTGGCATATAGGCAACTGAAGGAACACGGGTGGGTTTTAGTCAGTAAAAGTCTGACACGCCCTTCCGCTCCACCCACAGTGGGAGACGACATTTGATGATTTCCCATCCACAAAAAAAAAATCCTTGGAATCCCTTTAGAAGACTTCTATACTATATAATATAATAATATACTGCAATGGACATATATTTGATGGGGGTCCTAGTTCTATTGAAAAGTCCTTTAGTTGTACTAGCTGTCGCCTGCAACTTCGAAGACATGAAGTTCGTTCTTTACCCATTTTTTTAAATCCCGACGTTATTTGTTGGGCTTTCGTGTATGCAGATTTCGAGTTATACACGAAGGTTTCGATGCAATATTCTAGGACTGACAAATGTGTTAATCAAGCTCCAAATTTTTCAAAATCAACAATCTACTAATCTTCATGTTTGATTAAACATGAACATTATTACTGAGTAAGTAGAACATTAATGATATTATTTGAAAGAAAGAAAGAAAAAAAGTTTATTTGCGATGAATATGACGCGAACAATTTTAAAATTGGAAATAAAAAATAAACGAAACAGTCACAGCGTTGGAAAAATTCTTAGAAAAACTCACAAAAACTTTTTAACTTGGGATCTCACGTTCAAACTACACACCAGTTGGCTAATATTTAGCAATAAACGTTTTGGTAGAAACTAAATAGCAACTGATTTTGTAATATTTCACGTTGCTCAGAAACCTACTGTCTCAATACTTTCAGGTTTCGCAAGAATAAGTAAGTTCAAGGAATAAGTGTATTTAGTCGTAATTAAGGTTACGAAGTTTTAGTTGTTAGGCAACTTTGAGAAATCCTGCAAGTGAATGCTCAAAAGTTTTCAATTTTCATTCCACGTTTTCTTAGTCGAAAAGACTTGCTTAATCACAACAGACGGCTGTATCGTTTACTCGTTCCAACAATGTGCAGCGTTATAATTGAAAGAATTATTTTCTTACGAGCATAACGTGGTTTTTGGCGGCTTTGGTAACGGGTAGCCAAAAGCCTCAAATTCTGGCAGCCAGTCTTACTTTGGTACGATTATCAGACTTGAGGGTACCACGTTAAAAGTCTGAAGACCTCAGCGCTAGGACCGATGCCTGCCAGGGTCACAGATTTGTTTGAAAGAGTTACCATGGCCCTAGCACAGGTAACTGAAGAAACACGGGTGGGTTTTAGTCAGTTAAAGTCTATCACACCCTCCCTCTCCACTCAGAGCGCAAAAAAAAGGATACCGAGTTACTGAGTTATAACGTTCAAAATCATGTAAACTACTAGTATACAATTGCATTATTTTGGACAAGAGGCCGACTTCAACATTGTTTTTGAGAAAAGACGAGGCAGATGACGAAAAATTACACAGTAACATGTCGTGTTAATTTTTAAGTTGTCATTAGCCTGCCGAAGCCTGCAGCGACCGCACTGAGGCACTTACATGCGTTATCATGTCATCAATACTACTGGGATCAAAACCACACTGCGGCTGTGTGAGATTGTCGGTCAACGCCACGATGCGCTGCGGTTAGTCGAGCTATATGATAGTAAAATTCCTAGGGGGTTTAGTGATAATTAGACATGACAAAGGTTTTATTTAAGCCCCATCATAACTCTGTCTCGTGGTTGAATATAGGTACAAACAATTTAAATTGGTATTCCAATTGCTTAATAATTATATATTATATTAATTATTAAATAAAGGAGATTATAATTAATCTCCTTGATTTTAAATGAATCCAAAGTAAACATGATATTATGTTCTATTAGAGCATAGAGACAGATCTCTATCAACGATAGAAGATAAAGCCATTTCAGAAAAAAGCTCAGATGGATTAGTTGTATAAAACTCCTATAAATATTGTTCAAGTTGATATGCCTGGCTGGTTTTCAATCAGCAGAAAAAAAAAACAGGAATTAGGCAATGAATCGGAATAATACTTTAATCTGGATTACACGGATCTAATTTCAGCAGATTTTTCCAAAAGAATAGACGCGGGTATTATGTATTCCCCCTACTTACTATATTGGATGTATGTACAAACTCTTCGTACAGTTTATTTTTCGAATGTATTTTGTGATGTTTTTGTATAAGTTAAAGCCTTTACGTATCCTTACAGGGTTTTTTCTCAAATTAAACAGTACATGTTACTGACGCACAGTAACGACCATTAAATTATAATTATTCCTATGGACAGCTCCGCAATAATATCTGATATGAAATCAGATATCTGATCTATTATAAGATCAGATTCATCCATTAATATCTGTCGTCAATATCACGGCACATACATATATTTGATCATTTGTATTAGATGTCCAAATGACTTATCCAACTGCAACACTGTGACACTGCAATGGATAAAAGGTGATTCTTTCCGTCACCTAGTGATCTAGGTGACGACGCAACTGACGAACTGGCTAGGTGACTCGCCAGCGTGTCAGTCTGTGGACCTGTACTTATCGTGCCCATGCCCTACAACCAGCTACACAGGTGGTTCCAGGAGTTCACTCACACACAAGCGAGGAGCTGGTGAACCTCAACACCGGGCTGTTGGCCACCAAGACAAAGTACGGAAAACCAAACTGTCTAACGTAGAAACATAGAAACATGATCGTGACTTTACTTGTACATTAATCGATAATTTAAGGAAGACATAATAATAACATTCTTTGCAAAAAGTTTGAGCTTACATAATATTACATTTTATTAAAAACGAACTGATAATTCGATAAAAAAAAATGTGATGAACAGAAATATTCTTTGTCAATTTACTTAAACCACCAAATCAATATTAGCAAAATTTTATCAAGTTATAGTTAATACTGGCTGATGAACATTTTTAACAAACCTAAAAGAACGCAGGCTGCTTGCTGAAATATTCATATTTTTTTGTCTACGTTTCTTTCCTTACCATTCTATGTAGCCTCAAAGCAAATCAAACAAACTAGACCAACAGAAGAAAATTATAGGAATATTCTTAAAGGCTAGTCGTCAAAGAGTGTGATTTTCTATTCTTATCACGTGCCTACCTAAGTCCGGTTGGTGTAGACAGGGGCCAAGTCAGGCCAAGTACATAAAGAACTGGTAAGCTAAGTTTGTATGGAACGGACTTCATTGTTGATGTTTGTTTTTGAAGCGTCCTGTATTTTGTGTTTTGTTTGTTGGTAGACTACCACAAAGATCTTTTGACGCTCGAATGACAGGGTGCTGGTAAACATTTGTGCTTTTTTTTTGTGATTTTTATAATTTTTTTAGCAAGATGGCGGTGTTCGTTTGGATTTTAGCCAGGTGACAAAAGAACCTTGTAGTGTGTTTCTGGAATCGTTTTTCTTTCCCTTTTATATTTAATCGGAAGAAAATTCAGTGACTTGCTCAATAAAAGGAAAATAAATATATTTTCTTTAAAACTCCTAAATTCGAATAAATGCAAACACAGAATTTAACTTTAATAAAGTAAATAATGAAGTTCCTAAAATTTTCGGCACATGTAACCTTGGGTATGTAGTGTAATAATAATCTACGTAATGCAAGACTGGGGCTTTTCACCCCCCAGCTATCTAACCTACTTCCCTTTAAATGCCATAATAAATTGTAAGGTTTAATTCTATGAAAGGGTTTGCAAGGTAAGCTTAACTCGCTTAGAACCGTTAACCCTTTACGGGTAAAATAATAAGATCGTAACCTGTATTTTTATGAGACAATAGAATTTGAAAATTTGAATAAAGAATATATACAGAAAATGCGTTTAAATCGTTCAATTTTGACAATTGAATGACGCTCTAAGCAAAAGCGGATAGCTTATTGTTTATTTCTATAAAGTACAATTATTACCAAAAAATGTTCAAGTATTTTTAGTAGACTGTTTGTCTGTGGTAACACTTTGACCTTCAGCTGGCCTAGCATGGCACAGAGTTTTAATAGAATTTGCGGCTTAAACAAAACCAGTATAACTCTAATCCTTACCTTACCTAGTAGGTTATGTATTTTTTGGTGTAAATTCGTCCTTTTTGTGGGAAATTAAATGAAATTGTGAAATTATATGAAATAGTTTATTTTGTTAGAAGAAATCAGAATCACTTTTAGGAACTATAAAAAATAAGCTAGATGAAGATGACATTTTTATCAGACTATCTCTGAGAAAAAATGGCGAAACAAACTCAAGAGTTGAAATTTCTTTTAAGGTCTAGACATAACCTTAGTCAGAACATATCATCACACACCTAGATCTAAAGTAAGACAACTCAAAAATTGTGAATTTTGAGTTATCATTGTATTCATTTGTTTAGGCGGGAGGGGGCTGACATGCGTGATTCAACAAAAGAAGACTAATTGGCATCTAGCGACGAATCTTTCAAGTTTTTATTAAACCTGTTAAGTTGCGTAGGGTTATCGAGCATATGAATAAAATGATAACTCAAAATTCTCAATTTTTGAGTTGTCTTACTTTAGATCTCTAGGTGTGCAATATGAAAACAATGTAGATTAGTGCCTGAAATTGTCTTATGAGGAAAAAATACACAGATTTAAGTAGTATATCGAGGAAAATATTTATATATGTACTTGCAGTCCTGGTTATATTAGGTTAGTTTAAAATTGTAGCTTGTTAATATGATCAAACAAAAGTTAGCCTCGTAGAACGCAAATAAATCTAAACTCAACCTGTAAATATAACACGTTCACGATTTACTGCAATTTTATCACTGTATCAATGTATCGTTTGAGGGTTTTAAAGGGTTAAAGCCAATCCCAGGGATAAAACTCGGATCGCAGTTGATACAGGTAGAATTTTATTCGAAAATCTAAGACAAATATCTGTTTTTAAGTTATAAATGAAACGAAAATATCTTGTCCTTTGAGGGAGTGTTATATCCTTCAATATAATATAATATTATTATTATTGGTTTACAACATAAAACTTGGCGCATTGAACCAGAATTAAAGGAGTTTTGGCACGAAATTAAAGTGAATATTATAAAACTTTTACTACGTGGACAACCCTTTTTTTAAGGCCAAACGCACAGGTTAATACTCTCTTTAAGAAACAAGATCTTTTTTTCATGGGAACGATACGAACAGGAAGTAAGTTAAAAACATAGGTACCTATATATACCACGATTTTTTTTACATTGTCTTGTTTTCAAAAACACCCCGTTATTCAACGACACAAAACTGAAAAATCAAATCTTCGGAATTCTGAGATCAATGCAGATTTATCCGTTCAAAACACGATGTATATCGTAAATCTTATTGACATTTTGTGTGCTTCTCTGTACGTGGAGCGCGGTAACTTGCTAACTCGGAAAGTGTCTTACAAGTTGAAAAAGTAAGGGAAGACTTCCAACTCCTCTTGTTACCGGGCGTTCTCTTATAAGCCGATTAACTTTCGTGATATAGAAATAAAAATCTGAGAGAGTAGATAACTTGTAGCGCTTTTCCACTGTAATAACGCCTTAAAATTTAAGTTCAGTGCATCTTTTTCTTTCTATTTCATTAAGAAAAGGACAGAAGATAAATTTTAGTTCAGTCCTGTCAAATTAATCAGCGCTCCAGACAAGTTTAGACGTGATTAAAAACTTGCCTACTAAAATTACGTCAATTTACGTCAAGCGCTGATTAATTTGACAGGACTGAACTAAAATTTATCTTCTGTCCTTTTCTTAATGAAATAGAAAGAAAAAGATGCATTGAACTTAAATTTAGTTTAGTTTGTGAATAAGGGAATCGGCACCATTGGCTACTTAGATTTAGGGGCTTCTAATACCTTAGTTCACTGCAACATATCTTTTAATTTTATTATGTTACAGACATTAAATTGCTGATTGAATTGAAGGCGATCATATTAATGTTGATTTGAGGCAAAAAAAAATAATACTAAAGTCATTCCCACACTATGAGTTTATTCATCACTAGCTTCTGCCCACGATTTCGTCCGCGATAAATTTCTTGTTCCCCCGACCCTTCCCATCCCGTCGAATCCGTGCGATTTTTTCCCGTTTTTGCAACATTTTTCATTACTGCTCCACTCCTCTTGATTGCAGCGTAATGTTATATAGCCTATAACCTTCCTCGATAAATAGGTATACCCAACACAAAAATATTTTAGAATTCGGACCAGTAGTTCCTGAGATTAGCGCGTTCAAACAAACCAACATACAAACAAACAAACAAACTCTTCAGCTTTATAATATTAGTATAGATAAATCAGTTAATCTTTGTGGCAAATAAGATATAAACGAAAATGACACTAATATAAATAAAAAAGAAAGAAAAATCGCTTCAAAATCAATATAGCCATTTCAATGCAGAAGCCAAAAATCCTGCCGCAGCTGAACCTAGTGTAGGACAATCAAATAACAGGGGATAGCCCGAGAGCTGAGCGCAAAGAGTTGATGGAGCAAACAAAAATCGAGAACTCTTGGAATCTATTTGCTCACTTGTTTTCTGTACAGTCGAGGTGCTTATACCTTCGTTCGTTTATAAATTATTTCCTTTATCGATTAAAGACACATAACATGTTTTGAAGCTACAATACTGAACAGACTGTGACGTGTTATTTAATCGCGTGCAAAAAAAGACCAAAATACAGATAGCTTAGATATCAATGTCTAGTTGACATAAATTTAAGTAAACGCAACCTATCCATTAAGGTTATAGTCCATTAAAGACTGGCCGTTTTATAAAATACGAATCAAATCTGTTACATTTGTCAGTGTCACATATAAATTAAAATTGTTATATTCAATAAATGAAGTGAGTGCCATTGTAAACCGTTGACATTATCACAATAATAACAGTCCTCCAGTTCACTTTAGACATTGGTAGAATAGTCGATATTAGCTTTACTTTCCAAAATTAAAAAAATATCGGATAGAATATTAGTCCTACAGACCAAATTTCGGTCATGGAGACCAATTTCAGCGGAGACCAGAGGGTTAATTGCGGAACTTTTTATCGGTAGGGATTGGATTGCGTTATTTACGTTGCTGAGCCGACAATTTATTCGGACAAATGACGCAATGGTTTAGAAATAATCTTCAATCCCATTCAGATTCTGATAAATTGTGCGTTTCGCAATTAGGTTGCAGCTTTAGCGAGGAAGATATTATAGTGCACAATTGAGTATCCTTACAATATTGAGTTGGTCGAGCAGTAAAGTAAATGTTATCGTGCATGAAGCAATCGAAACGGGGGTTTAAGGTGACGAATGTATTTTAACTTTGACTGTACTCAAAGAGAAAAGTGTGGGCATACAAGGGGTAGAAAAGCTGAGTTGACTTTTAATTCATGGTCACACAGTTTGCTGTATGTAGTTGATCTGGGTGACCTTTATGTATAGACATGAGATGTGTTTTTAGTCTGCTAGGTTTTTTGCTTGTTATTTTGTATAATCCTCATGAGACATTATCTCAAGGTTTATGTGATGGCTGGGACTTTTCTTTTCTAGGAATAAAAATTGACGGACGGTCTACAAATTATTTTAAAAAATCGAGTTGAGATACGTCAAAAATTTTGGAGATTTCAGGCTATAGGGAAAAAAAGAAAAGACAGTGGTCACATATGAATAAACAGGTTTTATAGCATAATCTAGATAATTAAAAGGACGAAACCCTTAAAAAAACCAACGAAAATATCGCATCCTAAAAGTGTTCAGTACAAAATAACAGACAATCAAGTGATGGGGCGGAAACTACAAAGTGCCAACCCGGGGTTTTCATTAGGTGGCGTTTGTTTGATGTATCAACCATCAGTCGTTTACGTTTCTCTGTTGTTTTCCTGGTATCACTTGCTTTAATTCAGATATTCGAGATAAAGAATGATTAACACTTAACAGTGTTGTTTTTAAATATTCGGCTCTAGTGGAAATTATACACCTTTAAATAAATGCTTGTTCTTTTTCCATCATCTGCATCCTCACAGCAAAGTTAATCAAGAAACTAGTTACACACGTCTCCATACTATGAAGCACTTCAATGAATGAAAATGAGCTTTTAATGATGGCCTGAAAGGGCTCAATCTCGGCTTATTCGCCTGATATTTGGGTCATTTAATTACGAGTAAATTGCTTTTTGTTTTGTTCCAATATATGGAGCAGGTATTGAATGGAGTATTAAGGTTTAATCACAGCGTACTTCACCAGGAAAGTCATTTGGAAATATGCCACCGGAATGATACTGGCGCTGGTTCAAAAACGGGATTTATACCGTGAATTTAAACGCTGAAAACTTGTCCAATTATAGTTATTAGTGGTTTTCAGAATATTTCGCGATCATAGATGTCAGTATCAGTATCATTTGGTAAATTACAACGAGCCGTAAATAATTTAATTTATCTATTAAATTATAACTAGCTTTTACCCGCGGCTTCGCTCGCGTTAAATTCGGGGTAACACGGTTCCCCTTTCCTGATTTAGAACACAGAAGAGAACTCGGAACAGAATGTTATTTATATACGCCACTGTAGACGATATTATATGTCTTTCCATTTGGAGATAGAATGTAAAGATTCTGGGCATCGGACACACGCGAACATGCTACATACAATTGTCCATGAGAAAAGCACGGCTTTTCTAAGATCACCACAGCCACGTAAAAAAGAAAAAAAAGTAGCCTATGTCACTCTCCATCCCTTCAACTATCTCCACTTAAAAAATCACGTCAATTCGTCGCTCCGTTTTGCCGTCAAAGACTGACAAACAGACACACACACTTTCCCATTTTTTGGGTTCCGCACCTCAAAAGAAAAAACGGAACCCTTATAGGATCGCTTTGTTGTCCGTCCGTCCGTCTGTCCGTCCGTCCGTCCGTCTGTCAAGACTCTTTTTCTCAGGAACGCGTGGAGGTATAAAGCTGAAATTTATTTCAAATACTCTAGTCTACTGTCCCTTGGAGCTGTGAAAAAATCAAACTTCTAAGCCAACGCAATCAAAAGATATAGCCGTTTATGCGGCAAATTTCCGCAAATTTCCGAAACTCGCAAGGGAATCAAAACCTAAAGGGTACTTCCAGCCGATCTAGAATTTTGAAATTTGGTACGAAGCAACGTTTTATAGCACAGATAAAGGAAAAATTGCGAAAACCGTAAATTTTTAGTTACATCATATAATAAAAATATTTTTTTTAATTTTAAACTTTATAACTACAGGTTTGTACGGAACCCTCGGTGCGCGAGTCCGACTCGCACTTGGCCGGTTTTTTATATTAGTATGGATAATTATGTACGAGTCTTCTTGTCACGTTACATGACTGTTTATCTTTTTACCATGACGTGATCTAACTTTAGTCTAATAGCTTTGTGCCTGTGTATTAAAGTATTCACATTATAACGAGCCTTACCTCCGACTATCTAAGTAACGTAACAATTTAGGGCGACATATCATAGGACATTTTATTTGTTATACACCGTGACATTTGAGTCGTTCGTCTTACAAAGGTTGTCCACTCAATATATCCGACATAATATACTGGGCGTGATTAAAATTGTTATCATTAATGAAGATAATAGGTACTAAGAAAAATAAATAATGCATTAGAATTATGAAATATCCTGTTAATAAATGTTTACGTAGCATATGCTAGAGAACATACATACCTACGTAGCGCAGAAGTCGACTAGATTATTCCATCTCCATTTTCCATGAGACAAAATATCAAGCAAACTATGTCATGCGTAATCATAATGAATAATATTTTTTTTAGTTATTCAAATGTTTTTTTATGGATGTGTAGTAGTCATGGGATACATGAAGTGGGCTGCCATTGTAAGACAATTAAAATGTCACAGTGTATATGTCCTCAAAAACGAAATGCCAAGCCCGCTTCCAAAGAAAAAATATTGAATCACATATTTACAAAAATACTCCATTCACTTGGTAATCCGTGTAACAAACGCAAAGGCTTCCAATTGCGTGAATGAGGTTTAATTTTTTATCAACTGTTGCTCAGTTTTGAAGGGCTGTGTATGAAAAATGTAGCGGTTCGTTAAACAGGTGCTAACTATGTAATAAAGATTCCTTGATGAGCTTACTAACTGAAGCTAGTTCGGGTAAACAACTATGAGTTATAATTTATGGCGGAAATAAAGTTATTTTTGAGAAAGGATTATTTAAAATGATTTGCGTTTACTTACAGTACCTACACCTAAATAATAATTAGAAAATAAAATTTAGGGCTGTCGATCACAAAAGTAAACCATTTCATATTATTTTTATAAGCTATGCAACAAGAAAATACTGGGTTAATGGATTTTCACATCAAGGTATAGGTACTCTTTTATTTCACGTTTATATTTAGCTATGTACTACGACACAACTATGGTTTCGATGATGCCGATCATAAACTAACACAATTTCTTATTATTAATCCTTATACACCGCAAAAATTCGGCAATTTTCACAATACTAACACCCCATTCACGAAAAACTCATTCTTCTCACTTTCCAAACGAATAAACACGTAAATTAATTCCATGCAAATGAATCTAAACATTCTTATCGAAACATGAGAATCGAGGCCGTTGATTTTTCACGTGGAAACAACCTATCAGCATTGTCAACGTTCTCATGAATTGTAAATACGGAGGGAAGAGAATGTATGCGTCTCGCTTTGAGCACGTTATCTACGGATACAGCCAGGATTGGAGACTCAGTCTAAAAGCCTTATGAAGCACTAAAATTTCGAGAAGAAAGAATAAGCTTAGATTAGAGTTTGTAAATTGATATTTTGCTGGCTTGACCGTAATAATGACAACGGTTTAGTAGTCTGAAGCACGACAAGGTATTGAGTGTAGGATTCTGGTTTCGGTTCTTGTGTTATATAAACTGCTATTGGGTTTTTTCATACGAACACTGTTACTGTCCTTTGTGTCCAATTAAGATATATTGAACAATATTTTGGGGCTTCTAAAATATGGAAATATAAAGTTTTGTAAAGTAGGTTTTCTCGAATTCCTCTGTCTGCCCCGTCATGTTTTATGTCGGTACATTTTACAACAAGTACCGAACTTCCTAAATAATTCGTAAATTTTGCGTATCATTAAGTCAATAATAACTCAGAAATAACTCTTGTTAACGATTTCCTTAATAATATTCTATCTGTGGAACTTTCAGGGATGCCCGCAAAGTTTCATATTTTATTGGCATCCTTCACCGTGACCCAATTCTGAGATTCCAACTTAATTACTTAAATAAGTAAAATAAAATTATCCTTCAATGTTCTGCTATGCATTGTAAACAGTTTTGAGATTGACTGATGTTCGTATACGTAACTGCAGAAAGAGTTTTATGAAGCTTAATATATGTATTAGTGACTGAGGGGGTTTTTATGTAACCATATTATTTATAGGCACACATACAGAATATAATATAACCAAAGGAACATTGCTGGTAAATAATTTAAATATTCGTAATCTATCCGCCCCTGTTTCGCAAGGTAATACTTTAAATAACTAACATAAAGTGGAATGTACATGTAATGTGTGAAGTGTAGTGGTAGCTTTTACAAATGACTAAAAGCGAAATATTACAAGTCCTCTAGCAATTTCTAATGCATACAGTAACAAAACATCAAGTTTCATATTTAAACATTATTCCTCCAAAGCCTAACTTCTTAATATTCCCCGGGATCTAAAAACTTTTTCCTTATTTCCCCGGGAAGTTACTTGATGTCAATTACGCCTTCTTTTGTTTCACGAATACGGAAATCTCAAGATAGGCTAACACGGGCAACTTGAGTTGCTTAATTCTGGGAGAAATTGGTAAAATAATATGTAAGAAATTACTGCTATGCCAACAAAGTTGCTTAAGGTAGCGCCACGCTATATTGAAGTATATGGAGCAACTTAAGAAACTACGCAATTAATTTACTAACACTACAGAAAATTTGTTTACAAGAGAATGGGCGGTGCTGCGTTCTTCATGCATCACCATACTGTGATCGCCAACCCGCCTGCCAAGCGTGGCGATAATGGCAAACCCCACTAAATTGAGAGATTTTTTTTATGTCCAGCAGTGGACATCTTTCGGCTGAAATGGTGATGACGATGATGACAGAAAATGTAAGAGGTGATATTGCTTCATAAAATTTTAAGGGATAAACTTTCACTAGATTGCTCAAGAATGTTCTTCAGAAAGGTTAGGTGCGAAGAACTCGTAACTGGCGTGCGTGTGTTTATGAGAAGAAACTAAGCAAAAAAGTATGTAAGTTTCGAAGCAGGTTTCATTCTGTAGAGTTTCATTTTACCCACTACTCCGACACAGCAAGTGGGCATGAGACTGTGATGCCAACATTATTTCTTCAGCTACTGCCACAGTATATTGAGCTATATAGAGCACCTTGATAAACTAGACAACTTATTCATTAATCTGTTATAGAGCAATATGGAAGAGATACCTGATATGGCTGTAATAAATTTTATGGGACTAAAGTTAAGGATAACTTGATTACTGCACTTATTTCTTGAACCATTTAACCTCTGGCATTGGTTATCATCATCAGCCTATATTGTTCCCACTGCTGGGACACAGGCCTTCTCTCGGTGAGAGCGAATGGGCCGTAATCTACCACGCGGGCCCAGTGCGGGTTGGTAGATGTCACATATCTTCGAATTATTGGTTCTAGGACATGCCGGTTTCCTCACGATGTTTTCCTTCACCATTTTGAGAGCAGTGGTGAAGAAATTATTTACATAAAGTAAAGCGCCTGCCTGGGTTCGAACCAGCGACATACATCTCGTAAGTCGGGGCCGATACCAGTGGGTCACCACTGCTCACTGTCAGTGGTAGCCAGGTGATAATTGTTAAAAAAAACTGCCCGAGTAAGAGCACCTTTATAGCGAAAATTTTGTCTTGCATTGCAATCCTTTAGAGCTTCCCTGAATACGATTGTCTTACGTAAGGTAGTAGTCCTCTGCCAGGGTCGCATGATTGTTCGAAAGAGATACCGTGGCCACGGCACATGGGAAACTGAAGGAACACGGGTGGGTTTTAGTCAGTAAAAGTCTAACACGCCCTCCCGCTCCGCCCAGAGCGGGAGAAGCCATTTGAAGACTACCAATCCAAAAAAAAAAAAATTGGTAGTCCGTAGTAGTCCTTTACAAAACCTCCCCGTTTTGTAAAGGAAACTATCTTACGTCATTTTATTCTTCTTAGAAATGGGTCTTTTGAATGAGAACTTCAGATTCTTGTTAAATGGATAACTAGTAGATTTGGGTGACTAGTAGATTTCCGTGTGGAAATCTACTAGTCACCGGACGGAACGCCGGACGTAAAGAATAACACTACCCCATTTCTTCCCGCGGGTGTCGTAAAAGGCGACTAAGGGACTTACTAGAGAATGGGCAGCAGCGTTCTCTATGCATTTTACCACCATACTGCGATCGCCAACCCGCCTGCCAAGCGTGGCGATTATGGCAAAGCCCCCCAAATTGGGGGAGGCCTAAGTCCAGCAGTGGACGTCTTACGGCTGAAATGAGTAGATTTGGGGGAAGTTGTGCATTATCGTGGTTTTGATTCTCGTGTCAGGAAAAATTTTACTACGACGTTGTTATTGAAATCCAAGAGAGATAGAGAAAAATTAAATGAATCCAATGTGCGATGCCAGTTTGAAAAAAAAAACATTATACATCATTTTCTAACTTAAGTCCAAGATGTTTGCCTCACTGGGGAAGAGACTGGACCTCAAGACACAGGGAATCCTAGTGTGGGGCCCAAGGAATTTGTAAAAAACTAGCTCCTAAGGCTTATTATAATCTGTTCTTTGTTTTCGTAATATTGTACTGTGTTGTATATGAACTGAATAAATTTATGATTATTTATTTATTATGTAGATATCTTGGTTGTCTGAAATAAAATGATGTATTTAATTCGTTTTTTAAACTTGCATCACACGTTAGATTCCTTTGCACCGTTCTATGTCTCTCTTGAATTGTAATAACAACGTCATAGTTAAATTGTTAGTAAACAGTGTCACTTAAAATACTGTTGTTAGAAATTTGAACTAAAGACGAATTAATGGAAAGACCACCCGACACCAAAAATAGCCACCTTGGCTATCAGTCTTCGCACAAATTGCCTTATATAGTGAAAGAAGTATCTGCCACTACAGCATACAGGAAGTTATTATGACCATAGCTGGGCATTAACTCGTTAATCCGTTAATTAACGAAGTTAACATTTTGATTAACGGATTAACTTTTAAGTTAACTTCTAAAAATGTTAACGGACACGTTAACTTCCGTTAATATGCAGAAGTCCGTTAATCGTTAATCCAATGCCTACTATTTACCGCACAGCACCGCGCCACGGCGCGAAAAACTGGCTTAGACAAGTATGAAACGACAAAGATATTTTAACACCAAAACGAGCCTCGCTTTCAGACGAGAACTTCAACATGTTAATGTTCATGAAGAGGATTATGCACCTTAGGCCCGACGATTAAATCACACATTTGAATTATACAAGTATTTTGTTTTGTTCCTAACCTGTTAACTTCCAGATCCTAAACCAACATGTTTTATTAGTTCAATAACGCAACGATATAAAAATGAAATTTCACACATATTGACGGATTAACGATTAACGTTAACTTGCGTTAATTCTTCCGAAATGTAACGCTTTAACGTTTAACGAAGCTACCTTTTTTGTAGCGGATTAACGATTAACGAAGTTAACTATTTGATTAACGGTGCCCAGCTATGATTATGACTGCCTCTTATTCTAATCATCAGACTTTACCATACGTAGTGAATTTTTGAAACTTTTGCATATCATGCAATAATTACATTGAAAATTACTCGATACATAATATAATACCTCATTCCATGAAAAAATAACCCAAAAAAAAATCGCAGAATGTAATAAATCCCTTGTTAACCGTTGTAAGTCCAAACAAAACATATATTTGAAGTCGTTTCACAAACAAAACAAAAGCGAAGGACATAAAATATCTCCATGTTTGTCGTAGACTCGAAAGAAAAACGCCTAAAAGTGGAAAGCGTTAGGATTTATGAAAAACAATGAAGGCGGCAAGAAACTTTAGGAACATGTAACGGATTTTTGTATTGAAATGATATTGAAACTATCGTTGCCTATTTAAATTTACGTTTCGTTACAGAGTTTACTTCAACCAACCTAGCTAAACGCCAGATTCAACTGTGTCAATTGTTATTCTCTTTATGATTTATATTAAAATTGTAAAATAAATATTATTGTAAGCGATTGTACCGCAGTTTTCTTTTTTAATTAATTCCATAGAGCACAATGACATCAGGCCTGTTTCCCCGTAGAGTTATGCAAAAAGTGTAAGGTTATGTTTCATGACCTATTTCTTAATCCAGATTCTAGGCTGGGAATATCCAAACCTAGAGCGTATTCGGTCAAATCTATTAAAGAACCAGTAACATAACTTGACCCTCAACTGTGTAGAATTTGTGACCACTAGCCCAAAGCTTGGCATTCAGATGTCTGGTACCTTTAAAGGTCTTAATATCATCATGTAGATATACAAAATACATGGCAGAATTTACATTGGTACACATATTTACATTACTAAAACATTTCAATTTCGGTTTGGTTGATTGATACATTATAAGTTTCATTATTTTTCTGCTGTCTAATTTTTTCCATACTCAACGGCATAATATATAGTAGGGGTCTGAAGGATTGTTATGTTGGCAGACCGATTAAAACTCGATGCAAACGATGGTCCGAATGATTTAGAGTTTTTTTCTCCTAAATGTTGTATACGGCTTCCTCTAATAACCTACTTTGACTAGGCAGTCTCGTTGTCATAGCAGTTAGATAGTCCAGTATTTTGGGATGAAAGTTCCTTGAAAGCCTTGTAAGAAAAGGCGTGACAAGTGTTTTTGACTTGGCACAGAAGTTAGGCGACATTTGTGTGCCAAGTCACTCAGCATTGTAATGTGAAGGTCAGATGCCTTGTGATAGCCGGAATTCAGAAGATCGAATAATGAAACCAAACCCTAAGAATAGTGTCGTACACGACTAGCAGAGCTAGCTGTCACTTGGCAGTGACATTTTGAAGTACCGGGCGAATTCAATATTGGCTAACAGTAGGCAATTAAAAGCGTATTTTATTATGCTAAAAAAATTTAGGTCCTAAAAGTTTCGACCAGAAACATAAAACCGTTTTGCTTTATTAAAATGCAATAGGGAAGATGCAAATATAATATTTATGAAAATTTTATGATTTAAATGTTAAAAAAGTATAAAAGAAGGGCCACTGCAATGTTTTTATTTTACATAATGTTGATTTTTAACAATAATTACGTATTAAAAATTACGTGAAACGAAACGTATTTCAAAACACCAATCAGCGTTTAGTGACGTCACTCTTGTTACGACGACTTGTTGAGATTATGGTTGTAAAAGTGAATATTATTTTATGGGAATATTAATTGCGTTTTTTAAATAAAAATGGTAGTTGGGATTATCAAAGCAGACTCCAGGAATTTATTTAACAAGAGTTAGTGTTGACATGAGATCTTTTTTCAGAAAAAGGTTTCCTCCAGAGATTTTAAACTTTTACCAATTATCGACGTCGATCACAAACTGTAAAATTAGAAATCTACTATAGACAAGTTTTGTAAGTATTAGGTAGGTAACTAACGTGTTTTTACGTACAAGCAGATCAACTAAGCATACTCGTATAACAAGTATATTCGCCTTATGACGTATAACACACACGACATATATACAAGTATATTCGCCTTTCGCCTTATGACTTACGTCAAAGTGTTCTTCACAGCATCGAATAGTGGTCTTTGGAGAATAATTGTCATTTCTTTTTGCAGCTTGATATCACTTTTTTCTCAATTTTGGGTCAGAACGTCTAGTCAAAAACAATTTATTTGGAAACTTCGTTGAAGTAGTCACGGACTCATTGGCACAAAACATGAATAAACGCGGCTTTTTTTCGGATTATTAGTGGTATTGTTATGATCACCTGATGTTGATGGATAGTCCATTTTAAATTTTTACAAAATATATCTCGAAAGTCGAAAAAATATGCAAAAGTATGAAAGCCGACGAACAAATACGGCCAGTGACAGACGAGAATGACGTCATCGGAACTATAGGTCCGTTTTCGCGGGAAAATTTAAACTGTCAATTTGAAACCGCATTTTTTCCGATAAATTACAATGTTTTAATTTTTTAATATATTTGTGGTCTATTCTACATGGAATTCTTTAAAGTGAAAACAAAAATAAAAATATTGCATGTTCCCTATTGAACCACCACTGAAGGCTCTCAACGTATTTAATCACTCAAAAAATATTACATTAATGAAAACATCACAAACAAAAACAGGAGGTGTCTGTATTTTATTCTGCGCAATTAGATGGTATACAAAGAAGAACGTGCGGCGATGCGATGCGATAATTACCGGTCGTTAGTAAGATAGTATTTGTTCAGTTCTGTTGCTCTTAATAGATATTGCGGAAGCAAATAGAGCATGAAGAATTAATTAAGTGATTCTCTTTATTTAATTTTTCTCTTGTAAAGGTTAGAATGTTGGGCCACAAAAGGGTGAGGGTAAAGGTCAGGTAAAGGAATAAAAAGCAATTGCATTCAGTTGAAATGAGAGTGATGTATGGTGTTACACGAATCGATTTAATAAGAAATGAGTACATAAGAGGAGTCTGAAAGTGGCACCGATAACTGAAAACTTTTGTGGGAATCGGTTGTCATGGTATGGTCACGTGATACGGAGGAATTAGGAAAATGTAGTGAGGAAAGTATTGAGTATGAATGTCGATGGCTATAAGAACGGAGGGAGAGCAAAGAAACGATGGATGGACTGTGTGAATTATAGATATGGATAGAAAGGGGGTGACTACTGAGATGACGACTCATAGAGAAGTGTGAAAGAAAAATAAATGTTGCGTTGACCCCACATTAATTGGGATGAGGGCAGGAAAATTATCGTATTCGAAATATAGGACATCAAAAAGGCGGCTAGTATAGACTGGATGCAGAAGGTGGAGGACAGGGTGTTGTGGCGCAGCATGGGAGAGACCCATGTCCCGCAGAGGACTGCGATAGGCTGAGTTGATTGATTGAATATAGAACATTGGTATTACTATATATACCATGATGTCGATTGTATAATACGCGAATAATTTTATTTCAATGGAAAATATAAGTAATCTGCTCAGGCATATATTATGACGTTGTTAACACTTGTAATTTAATGCAATTTTATCAGCGGCAAATTATAAAGAAAATGATGGGATATCGATCCAATAAATATATTTACGATCACTCATAGTTTATTGATTTATTGGTAGAAGTGCTACACTTGAAAATATAACCGCATAATTTATTTTATACATGAATACAAACTACAGTCAGGGAAATGAATTGTAAAGCAAATAGACGCCAATTGATATTTGAATATACGCACAACTTAAGTTACTGATCAATTAGTTTAACGATTAATTTGCCTAAGTTTATTTGAAATTAGCAAAGTCGAAAAATTTTACACCTGAAAAGTAAGGCCCCAATTTAAAACTGGGATCTCCAATCAAAGTAGACAGTCAAAATGCTTTTACACCGACAAAGAAAACAAAATAATCACATTCGTGTATCGCAAACTTCATTCAGTTTGCTAAAAGCGTAGAGGAACACAGTTAGGTACGACTATATACACGCAACTATATCACACTCGTGAATCCATTTGGTTGATGTATGTCGCGCCTGCTAACATTACCGTGCAAATTTAGTCACGTTTTTGCTTAGAAACACATAGAGATACCTAGTAGCTATGTCTGTTTTCACTGCCAGGTAATGTTAGGAACATTTCCACAGCTGTTCCCGGTTTTTTTACTACCTTGCCACGGCCTTTTACGACCACATAGGCAAAGACCTCTTCGCATACATATATTAGTATTCCGTAAATATCACCACACAATAATCTCGTGACCGAGTTTCGGTCACGGTAGCAATGTCATCTAGTGCCTACCCAACTGATTCGTATTATAGTGGACAAGTGTACGTGCACACACAGGTGCACTCTCTTTCCTTAGTCTCATATAGGACTAAGAAGGCAATCCGAGACGACCGGGGAGAAATCAAGCAAGACTCTCACGTCTAGTGTGAGTTGTTCGTACCAACAAGGCAATGTGGTTGGTAATGGAGCACGTGAACAATAAGATAATATACAAGTGGGGAATCATAATATACACCTTTAAGTTATCTTAGCAAGTATAATTCGAACGTAGAACATCGTTTGTGCATGCAACTCTGAAGGCGAGGTGACGACATCTCATGGTAAGTGTGACTTGAAATCCTAGATATCGTTGCTAATGGTACACAAAGAAAGTAAACAATTTCGGCGAATTCTTGTAGATTATCTTACAGTAAAGAGAAATTCATATTTTCACTTATACAGATTATCTCGATTGATACAAAATGTTCCATATTTATATTTCAATTTAGATTTTATCTGACGCATGAATATTAGTGTATCCCTCGATCCATATATTATTTAGTCTATTCGTAATTTATCATGTCCTGAGTCCACTGACATACGTGGGACACTCAGAAAGTTTTGCGAAAATAAAATAAGTGTTCTATAGGTAAATATTTTTTTATTAAATCTTTTCTAAATAGTCTCCACTAGCCTCTGTGCAAAGTTTCATGCGTCTGAACCAGTTTTCGAAACACTTTTTCCAGTCCGCTGCAGACACATCGTTTACAGCCTGCTCGAACACTGACAGCGCATCTTCCGGCGACCGTAGTATACCATTCGGCGTTGATGCTTCTTCGGTTCCGTAAAGGGATTGAAACCAAGTAGCCAGTCAAATTGAAAAAGATCGCGATCAAAATTTTCCCCCCGCTTCTAGATCGCTTCACTATCGTAGGCGTTGATTCGTTTTGAAACACCAAAACCGTCGTCTGGCGCTTCGTTTCTGGATCGTATTGATAAATCTAAGACTCATCACCTGTAATAATATCGTAAACACGCCGAGACGAGCCTGCTTCAAATTAGTTTATCATATCACGGCACCCTTCCACCCGGGCCTGCTTCTGAGCATTGGTGAGGTTTTGCGACACCCAGCGTGAAACTATCCTCATCACGCGAAGATGCACGTATAGAATCTCGTGAAGGCTTCCCGATCCAATCTACAGTATATGTTGAATCTCCTGATACGAAATTCGCCTATTGTCTTGGATTACATTTTTCACTGCTAGTACGTTTTCCTCCGTAACAGCCGTCAAAGGGCGACCACTTCTTTCTTCATCCCCCAAAGTTAGTCGACCACGTTTGAATTCGTTATACCAACAATACACTGTTGCCTTGGAAAGGCTTTCATCCATAAATGTAATTTGAAGTCTATCGTATGATTAGTCCGGTTTCAGGCGACACTTGAAATCGTAAAAAATCATAGCGCGAAAATGTTTCCGGCGCAAATCCATTTTCCAATGAGACACGATAATTTAATTAGCTCGCAAAAAATGTGGAGGTAAATTTTGAAATAGGAACGTACCTATTTTTACTTATAAATAATCATTATTTTTGTAATAGTTTATAACTGGCCAGTCTCTCATACAAAAAAAAGCTATTTTTCGCAATACTTTCTGAGTTGCCTGGTATTACAAAGCATTTGAGCATACAGGTGTTCTTTAGAGGATAAACTAAAAAATAAAAGTAAAGAAAGCAAAGGTGTGCGTCAGAAAAAAGACGGAGCGATTTTCATACCGTTCCATCTTTCTTAAAAAACGCGGCCATAAATATCTACATTCAATGTCACCCGTGAACGCACATTTTATATAACCGACGAGATACTACGTTTTTGGAACGGCTTAGGTACCTACTTTTCCAATGCCAGAGTAGATCTCTTGAACTTGGCCCAAAAATAAATCATTGTACACAATTCACACCAAATATTACCCATTATACACCATCATACCATTCAAATCAGAGCCTTGAATAACATGCCAAACTTCGAACCAATTTCGCCGAGTTATTCCCCCGTTTGGCAGACGGTTAGCCATTAACATATTAATAAGGGCTGCGAATACAGACAAAAACAATATCTTAAGGTCACGGCACATCTCAATGAGGTATGATTTATGGCCCAGACATTCGATGTACGGAGATTTTGGGCATTTGAGCTTTCGGGCAAAGTTCCAATGAGGACCATGCCTGCAAGGTCGGCGGGATTGTAAGAACTGCTTAAACTGTGGACTCTAGTTTTACGAGTTATTTTGTATAGTTAGCTGGTTTAGGTTACTTAGGATTGTAGGGTTATTGTTTAAAATGCTTGACTGGCAGAATCCACTATGTATATTGTATTTATTGGAGTTCTGGAACATTTTAATTATATTCTAATAGGTATTTTGAAGGATTCCGAACCATCAAAATTTTGCAAAACATTACTGGTAGGATTTTGAATTTACGGATCTGTAGATATAAAAATGTATGAATAAAATTACTAAAATTTTATGTTTAATAAGACACGATCATATTATTAAAGCGGAGCCCAGCGCAACAAGTGATCAATAACTTATATCAGTATGAGTACCTGAGTTTCG
The DNA here is from genome assembly GCA_947507805.1 of Aporophyla nigra. Lineage (NCBI taxonomy): Eukaryota > Metazoa > Arthropoda > Insecta > Lepidoptera > Noctuidae > Aporophyla > Aporophyla nigra. The sequence goes on along the minus strand of OX382313.1, from coordinate 9,182,156 downwards.
TAGAATCTAAAAAAAGTATGACGGCCAATATTACTTTCTTTGAACTTTCCGAAGTCATCTCTTTTATCAGTCTGGTTTAGTGATATTACGTTTTTGGTTGATTTTATGGTTTTTCTTGCTGAATGAGTAAATTTTCGGGTGCCTAGACATTATTTTTAAATTACATTCTCTTAATCCAGGCCACTTTTTAACCGACTTCAAAAAAAGGAGGAGGTTATATGTTCGACTGTATGTATTTTTTTTTTATTTTTTTTTTATGTATGTTCACCGATTTCTCCGCCAATTGTCAACCGATTTTGAAAATTCTTTTTTTATTCGTAAGGGTATACTCCTGAGGTGGTCCCATATTAATTTTGTGAAGATTTGATGTATACTTTGGGAGATAAACGAAGGAACTCCTCAAAAACAAACAGTACACGTTATGTGATTTGGATATTGTACTAAAGATCAAAAATAATTGCTGGTTCTATCTATCCATCCGTGGTGAACTAATTATAGTCTTCGAAGATACCGCATGGAACTCCTCATCGGTGAACAGTACATATAGGAACTTACAGTGAAAGGTTAGAAGGTTAGGGAATAACTCTTTGAATATTATAGGCACGTTTAGACCGTTACTTGTATTCTTATATTCCGTTGAGCTGATGATGGAAGGTACAACTCCTTATCGATCAGGAGTTAGAAGATATCTTGTCCTAGATAGACATACTCGTTGACGAGTTCGGGAGACAGACACCGGAATTCTTTAAAAAATGACAGCAAATCAACCGCGATTTCTGCTATCGCATAAATATGCATTGTTTGTTTGGAATTAGTGCGGGGTGGATACCACAACTAAAAATTTAAAAATAAAAACTTTTTTACAAAAAAAAAAAACAACCGACTTCCTTAAAAACACTACAAAGTGAAAAATAACTTTAATTTCGGAAGTCGGTGGCAAAAAAACCATAAATACAGATCCTAAGACACCGACTTCCGAAATTAAAGTTATTTTTCACTTTGTAGTGTTTTTAAGGAAGTCGGTTGTTTTTTTTTTGTAAAAAAGTTTTTCTAGTTAATATAACAATCTCAATTTTTTTATGATCACAGGGCAACTTTTTTCACATTAGCAGCACTTTTTTGGGTTCCATACCCAAAAGGTGCGAACGGTGGACCCTATTACTAAAAATCCGCTGTGCGTCCGTCTATGCGTTTGATATATGTATACATGTAATTATTATGTGTCTAATATGTAATGATTGAATTTACTAAATGATTTTTATAACAAACTTATTTTTATATAAGTCAAACACTGATTTGACTCAAGCTGTCACTTTTGAATCATAGTTGTTTGTTAACGGGTATGTTTTAAATCATATAAATGGAATATTCATATTCTTTTCCTAGATATTGTTATTGTTGTGATTATTTTGATATTATTCTGAGTTCTCTTGGACAATGGTCCAAGAGATAGAATTAATGTATTCAAGATAATGATAATTTATGGCAATGTAAGAAATGTGTTGATATAATACTTCAATACTGTTTCCATGGAGTTTCTTGTCCTTCTTCTCTGATTAATTGCTGACAAGCCTAATTGAAATAAATGTCTAGTCTTGTCTTTCTGTGCTTTACTTAATGAAACCCTTTTCCAACAAACCATATTCATAAGAACCTACATACACAGTAAATAAGCCGTAACCATTCTAATATGCAAAGCTTGGTATTTGATATGTATATACAGGGTGCAGCGTAAGTAATGGTCCACCGTTCAGGATTCGATGAAACAGATAATTACTATAACAATTAAAAACTTCAGGATTTTTACCCAAATTTTTATTTTACTAAAATTGCTATTGAGCTTGATGGTGTGTTAAAAATTGGGGTTAAAATTTGAGAAGAACCAACTTTTTCTTCAAAAGAGCTGAATTTACATAAAAAATCATAATTTATCATGATAGCTCTAGTATTCAGCAGTAATTAACAGAAATCAAAATGAAAAAATAATGGTTTTTGTTGAAACTACAAACAAATATGTAATAAATGGTAGAAATTTCGTAAATAAAAGACAAAAATGAAATATTTTCGGAACCCTTGGGTAAAAAAAAAAACAAAAAAAAATATACGCGTCGAATTGATAACCTCCTCGGTTTTTTTTCGTCGGTTAAAAATGTTTAAAATTTTTAATTATTATAGTTAATTATCTGGTTCATTGTATCCTGAACGGTGGACCACTACTTACGCCACACCCTGTATATATATACACTTATGGTTATATACTGCTTAATATAACACGTTCGTCAGAGCTGTTTCCTATGAAACGTAATAAGTAAAAACTTGGATTTTTACAGAGTATGCACTAAGTTATTGTAACAACAAATAATAGAATAAACTAAACTTAAACAATTAAAGCAAAATATAATGTCTTTTGTTTTGGGAATAACATTTCGTGGTTCAATTTATGAGGTTCTCGGCTGGTTAACCGAACTGGCCTGTTGTTAATAAATTAAAGCCTCCGCCAAGGCTATAAAAAACTTAAATTTAAAGCGACTATATGCTAAAAGAACTCCCTGTTGGGCATACTGGAAGAGGGCAGCAAGGGACGGGCTGGATCGAAGCGATTATTATTAGGGCTGAATTTAATGCTACCAGTTCAGCGGCCTGGTGCGGCTCGGGCAAGGGTCACGACGGACATTGATTGGGACGTGGCGGCGGTCCTCTGCTTCGAGGACGGAAGTACAGCGCTCTGCGACGGTGGATCTTCACAGTCCTGGTGAGCTTACTACTATCCTGGAGAAGGATTGTAGCTTCATCGGGAATGGTTTGGGGATGCCTCGGTCGAATTCTGCTAACGCAGCAGGGAGTGTAGCGGGCGGCTGCCACAATCTGAGAATTAGGGTGCTTTACAGCAGAGTCAAATAAACGCTTAGAAAGGCGTTTGATACAGACATAGTAGGAGTAACCTTTCTAAGGAAACGGGTTCTGCATCGGGGTCCAGATACGCAATATGCACGTAAGAAAAATTTGCTGCGGTCTGTCAGAATAAACCAGGCCTACTGAGAGCGAAAGCAGCGTGGGAACGAGCCATCCTTATGTGCTCCCTGAAGGTAAGGTGGTGGTCAAACATCACACCTGAGTATTTGGCTTTCTTTGCCCAAAGGATTGGCTTACCGTACTTATTGCTCGTAGTAGAAAATGTAGTGTATACCGACGTTCAGTATTTATTTTGAACAGTGGAACCCTTTTTTTGCGAGTCCGCACTCAGTTGGTTATACGTAAACATTTGCGTTATACAACACAACACATAACGCAGAGGTGACCTATAGTAGGTACACCCACAAATGTTGACCGTGTATCTCGATCTAATTTTCATCATAAACCTTGCCCTAGTCACAGAGGTCGCCAATGCCATAAGATTTGGCAAACGCGTCTCCCGCCGTCGGCGTCTTCCCCAAATCAGACTCCATGGCGCCAACCTTAGGCGCAGACATATAAATTATCAACACCGCTATATCTGAACTTGCCTCCATATAATAATAACTTAGATCTGAAATAGAAATCCTTGAATGAGAGATTTGTGAATGAGCCAAAGAAATGTTTTTCGTTTAGTCATAGCTTTTAGTCTAGTAGGCTTATTGTTGTTATTAATGCTTTGTTTTTTGGCTTTTTGCCAGGATCTGATGTGCCAAATAAAAAAGGTTTCAGACAAGGCTAATATCGTTACATAGAACCAAAAATAACACTAGACATACCTACTGCTCTGTGAATCTTAATGTATCGTTAAAAGGCGGCAAGAGTGGACTGGTTTTAGTAAGCAAACATCGTGCTGCTATAACGCAATTGTCAGTAGATACCCGCTATTATTTTTAAACATTACAGTTTAAAGAAATCCAGGCCGATTAAGACAATTTAATCATTTGTAGAGTTAAATTACCAAATACCATGTTTTGTAGGTCTATAAACACGCGAAAACTAGTTTTGATTGAGGTCGACCCACTATTCAGTTAGTTCAGTATACATATTCCGACAAAACCTATGTCCAAATCAAAGACATTCCAGTGTCTACCCTCTCTTACACCGAACTCCTATACAGAAGTAATAAAGATATGTTCTCGCGAAATACTCAAGTAACATAACAATAAGTTATACAAGTTTTGTTGGCTCTTCCCTCCGAGGTACTTCACGTAAGTGCTATGAACCATTCATATTTCTACTTCTCTTACTTTTCTTAAGTAGTTTTTCTTACCCTTATTTTCTATTGGAGTGCCCTTTTCAAAGTCTCTGTGTTTTTGTTCGTGGGTTAAATTATTAGTGTGTTGTTTTTGGTCGCGTAATGGTGTGTAGTGTGTTAAGGGGGGTAGGTGGACTATTCAATATTGTTTTCTGAGATTTGGAGAGAATATTACAATATGTCATCATCATCATCATCATCATTTCAGCCGTAAGACGTCCACTGCTGGACTTAGGCCTCCCCCAATTTAGGGGGCTTAAACAATACAATATGTAGGTAAGATTTATTAGCAACTTTATCGTTATTTAAACCAAGACTTCTGTGTTCTGGATAAATAAAGTTAAGAAATACTAACTTTCAACTATAGTCAAAAAGGTCGGTCTACATTCAAACTGAAGACTTTAGTCTAGAGAAAATCAAATCTAAACGAGCCTGGATTATTAACGAGCGATACCTACTCACACTATTTGTTTGAAACATATACAATTATACATAGGGAGCAAACGACTTCAGACAAATAAATAAATATCAAAACACTTGTAGTATAAATAAATATCAAAAACATTTAGTTTTACGTATCGGACAAAGTTTTTTAGTTTGGATAAGGACACCCAATCTCATCAGTTTTTTTTTAAATAAATTCTGTAAATCTTTTTTTTCCGCATCGGCTCAGCAAACTAACTAAAGGAAATGTGTCAGTGTGATAATAAGCACAATTGTAAAAGAAACACGGACGAGGATCACGATGCGGCAGAATCCAGAACTGTTGGTTCACTTTCTCCCCTAGAGTGATTATTTAATGGAAGATTCATGCAGATACTTACAACTTTAAAGAGTCCACAAATACACAGAGTACCTGGATACTTGAAAAACGATACTTGGTATAAAATAATGTCAATTTCTACAAAACAATTAGTCTTTTTAACCGACTTCAAAAAAGGAGGAGGTTCTCAATTCGACGGTATTTTTAAAGTGAAACTTTTATTACATCGTCTCACACTTTTTCGTCTGTGTGTTGCATGTTGCGTAACGGTCGGCCGCAGAGTAGGGATAAAGTAAAGGTGCTCGCTGGTGCATGTCGTTGTTTATGGATTTATGTTTATTATTATAAATGTCTATAATGTGAAATAAAAGTTTCACTTTTACCGTGGTTTCATAAAAATCACACAATCCTTTTTTTAAATGTTTGCTACCTTATTGTTAGAACTTTTGACTGGGTGAACCGATTTTGATGATTATTTTTTTTTAATTGGGTTGGTGCTTTCCGTGTGGCCCCATTACAATTTTATTGACTTTGCTTTGGTAGTATTTGCGTTAGCTTCGATAATACGAATTTAATCCACTTTGTTTATTGTGATGATATTCTAATAGTCTTGCTCTCTCTACTGCTATTTATCTGGCCAGCAGTGGTATAAGAATTAGTAAAAGGTAGATACCATAAATAAAAAGTTGATAATAAAATCTTTTTTCATAAAAATAACAGCCGACTTCCTTCAAAACACTACAAAGTGAAAAATAACTTTAGTTTTGAAAGTCGGTGGCAAAAAACTTAAATACAGATCCTAAGACACCAACTTAGTGTTTTTAAGGAAGTCGGTTGTTATTTTTTTTTTTTTTCAAGAAACTGTTGACGGACATAATAATCGATGTTGGCGGGTACTACGGTTAATGCCATTAAATGCTACCCCTCAATATATCATGTCATTTGACAAAATATTACCCTGAGTATCAATATATTTATTATAATGGCCGAATGTGGTCGGTATCTATAATTACTTGTATAATAGTATATTGTACGACCAACCCTGCCCAATAAAACTTTGAATCTTTCTCTCTAGATGCAAATAACATTTTTGCCTCTTGATGGTCAAGAACGCTTTTTTTTGTGGGTGGGAAATCCTCAAACGACGTGTCCCGCTCTGGGCGGAGCGGGAGGGCGTGACAGACTTTTACTGACTAAAACCCACCAGTGTTCTTTCAGTTGCCTATACACCAGGGCCACGGTATCTGTCAAGAACGTCTTTGCATCATAAATCACGGAGTAATATCCAAACTCAATGGCAAAAATAGCGTTATTGCATGCTCACCACGCACCGTTACAAGAACCTTATCACTCTATTCATTCATTATTCTGTGTTCAGAACCGACTTCCAAAGCTATGTGTGGGCGAAATTATATTAAAACGGAAACTTTTGTTCCTAATGAGCAGTTTCAGAAGTTGTTCGGGTCTAATTTCAAGTTTTGCTACTTAATTTGGGTTTCGAAATGATTTATGTATTTCCATTGGAAAATTTGTAAAATTGAATTCAGGTGTTGAAACTTATTAAACATGTCCATCAATCAATAGAAAGATTGATTGTTTTTTGAGCAGTGTAGTTAAATTGACTCCGAATTGAGGTTAATCAAATCGAGATAAATTTTATCAGTCTACTCATTCATCAATTGATTTTATTACAAAATTATTTCACCTAAAACAATTGATTAGTTTTTAGTAGTTGACTTAACAATTTCACCTAAAACGAAATAAATTGGTTTTACCTCAATGCCAAAAACAATATTACACAATCAATTTATTCAACAAATTTGGACATTAAAACCGATTATTAAAAGATGAAGAAGGGGGCAGTTGTGGCGCAGTGGTAACGGCCGCGACTTACGAGAAGGTCGTGCGTTCGAACGCAAGCAGGCGCTTTACTTTGTGTAAATTATTTCATTACTACTGCTCACAAAACGGTGAAGGAAAACATCGTGAGGAAACCGGCATGTCTTAGAACCAAAAATTCGAAGACATGTTACATTTACCAACCCGCACTGGGCCCGCGTGGTGGATTATGGCCCACTCCTACTCACCGAGAGGAGACCTGTGTCCCAGCGGTGGGAACATTATAGGCTGCTGATGATTAAAAGATGATTTTATTTAAAAGGCACACCAAAGACGTCTACACTACTAAAGATTATAAAGACATGAACGCAAAACCCGTGTGCGCCATAAAAACGTGTCACGGGTCAACTGACACAAGTTCTCAGACAAATAAAATTAAGCTGTTTGTACACCAGTGTATAATTGAGTTGATTAAATAATCTTAATTAAAAAAGGTTGAAGGGCGTGGAATTAGCATAGGGCTGACTAACAGTAGGGTAAAATAACAGACTAAGCAGATTTAGTATAATATAGATATTAGTGTGATATGTAAATTCGGTTTTTTTTAACCCTATTTCGTATTTATCCCGAGAAAGATCTCCAAAAAACTGTCAAAAAATATGTAGGACTTGTCCTTACTTATGTTTTAGTGTATCATTTGGCTCACGTAGGTAATAATAATTTTCAGTAAATATTAATACCACATATGTACTCTATGCGTAGCAATCAGACCTTATTTCTAATAGAAAAATATTTCTTTCATTGTGACATCAACTTCGAAATATTTTACTGGCATTTCACAAACAGCCTGATTTTACGATCAGCAGATGTAAAAGGTTTAACATATTTTTCTGTCAGGCAACAGAACCTTCATTTCGAAGAATTTATCTCTGACAAATAAAATATAAATATGCACATTGAATGAATCATTCACGCTGTTTACATTCGAACATGTAAAGGAATATTATAATATTTCATATTGTTTAATTTTTTTGAGCAAATTGAGTTCAGTTATCTGTTACATTCATATTCATTTATTTGTATTCATAATAAATTGTATGCTCGATTTCATTTATCAAAGTGAGTTTAAACGTGTGTTGCACTCAATAAACAACAAAATTTTACCGTGTTTTTGTTTGGGTGAATAATACAAACTTCATGGTCTTTTTTCAGTCAGTTGTTTAATGAAACTTATAAAGATTTTGGATTTTTAATCACTATCCCATGTGGCAAATATTACTGATAACCTGTGCTTTATTAATTAAAAATAGATCAGAGTTAAAAGAGATAGAATATTGAAAAAAAAAGAAGATATTTTTTGTTGTTATCAGTTTAAAAACCAACTTTCTTGCTGTGCTATCTTTGCATTTGCTTTCCTATCTTGCTTTGATCTCTTGTTTGGGTTATCCGACCATATTCAAACGGGCCAGAGCAAGAAGTTAACCATAGCAGGCCAACAACTGCTGGTTGTAAAAATGAACTGTCTACTTACTCAATGAAGATTCACTAAATAAATAACCTTTAAAAAAATTAGTAACAACCAATCATAATCCATACTCTATAATAAATGCAAAAGTAACTCTGTCTATCTGTCCGCCTGTCTCGCTTTCCTGCTAAAACTACTGAACCGATTTATATGAAATTTGGTACACAGATAGTTTAGAGTCTGATAAAGGACATAAGCTATTTTTTATCCCGGTAGTACGTTCCCGCGGGATATTTTCCGACCTCCACGCGGGCGAAGCCGCTGGCAAAAGCTAGTTATTAATAATTTCATACCAACTGATGCTCTACAAATTAGTCCGACACAACACACAAAAATGTCCTATTAATTTTACCTTCATGTGTACACATCTTTATGAAGGGAACCACACGCAGCGAGGGTTAAAGATTAATCAAACTTGTGTGAAAGTTTGACACAGCTCTGCCTTAGATTTATAGCATTCCATTGTTTATTGAGGCGATGAAAAATTTTAGATAGCTGGAGGAAACGCTTGCCATATATCATTCGTAGATGTTCTGGTCTAGTGGATTTGTGGGTTACTTTTTCGAGCCTAAATTGTATTTGTAGGTAATGTTACGCTTGTGTTCACTAGAGAAGTGTCTTGCTGTTGTTGTGTTAAATACTGCACGACGCCTTTAATTTTTAAAATCAACAATAGGTATCATTGCGTTATTTAAGTAGTCAAACCGAGGATTTTTCTCATTTGACTCATAACTGGATTATGAATTTTCTTCAAAAACATTCGAACTGTGATAGAAAGTCTATTGCACAATAATTGTGCTGTTGTACTTTTTGCGGTTGCACTAATAGTGAGTTTGTAAAGGCATTTTCGTTTTCGCAATTAGATGTCGAGTGATTTTTATCCTTCCTAGAAATAGTGAAAATCTATATATATCTTTTCTGGAAGTTTGAAACTAAAAGAATATTATAAACGACGGTTGGAACTCAACTTCTCAAAAACACAATGTTCCAGGGGGGTAATTGCGTAACTTGTCATCAATAGGAATTGGTTTCATATTGATAGTTAAACAACATTCATTGCGTTATTTACGTTGCTGAGCTTACAATTTATTCGAACGCAATGGTTTAGAAATAATCTTCAATCCCATTAAGCTTCTGATAAATAGTGCATTTCGCAATTAGGGTGCAGTTTCGATACAGTTATAAAACAATTATTTTTGTTGTTACTTCAATTCTAGGAAATTCTGTTGTAGGCAACTCTCACAGTGTTGTCTCGTAATTGTGCTATATACATATTTCAATTACCTAAACATATATAGGGAAGTTTCTACCTATTCACAGAAATATTTCTAAAATACTGAAAGATAATATTTATAAATTAACATCCCTAATAAAGATTACGATGAAAACATAATAATAATTAAAGCACCTTAATAAAATATTTTCCTTTGTTCTTTCAGTTTATCAAAATATTTGTGTTTAGATCCAAGGATTTATAAGACTATTCGAGCTTTTTAATATTTCCGACATAGATTATATTACCAGAGTAATTAAAATACATATTTGTAGCTGTTTTATCTTTATCGGAAAAAAAATACAATGTTAGAAAGAAATCTGTCTAAATGATTATTATCAGTCTTTTTCACATTAATTACTACACAACAAATTGCGCTAATTAAGACTGTTGAGTACGTTGAAAAGCGACCAATCTTCGGCACGATCATCGAAGTAGAAGAAGTGCCATCATTCGTTTATATTAATTAAATTTCATTCATAAGGATAGTTTGAAATAGAGATACGTTGCCTTAATAAAAAAAACCGGCCAAGTGCGAGTCGGACTCGCGCACCGAGGGTTCCGTAAAAACCTGTAGGTATATAAGTAAAAGTTCACCCATCACGACAATCGAGTCGTAGTTCTGTTCTGTTTCTTAGCTTGGTTTTATTTATGTCTGTGTTTTGTTCTGTTTATTATATGATGTAACTAAAAATTTACGGTTTTCGCAATTTTTCCTTTATTTGTGTTATAAGAGGTTGCTTCGTATCAAATTTCAAAATTCTAGATCGACTGGAAGTACCCTTTAGGTTTTGATTCCCTTGCGCGTTTCGAAAATTTGAGGAAATTTGCGGTATAAACGGCTATATCTTTTGATTGCGTTGTTTTTTTCACAGCTCCAAGGGACAGTAGATTTGAGTATTTGTTATAAATTTCAGCTTGATACCTCTATGCGTGCCTGAGAAAAAGGATCTTGACAGACAGACGGACGGACGGACGGACAACAAAGTGATCCTATAAGGGTTCCGCTTTTTCCTTTTGAGGTGCGGAACCCTAAAAAGGAAAGTATCAAAACCCACAATCTAAACTGTTGTATTACTACAACAGTTCAAATTGTGGATTTTGGTATTTTTCATGAAATTTAATGAATATAAACGAATGATGGCACTTCTTCTACTTCGATGATCGTGCCGAAAATGGTTCGCTATTCAACGTACTCAACAGTGTTAATTAGCGCAATAAATTGTGTAGTAATTAATGTGGAACACAGACTTACTATCTCAAGAGGGAGGGGGCTGTAATCTTACCACGCAGGTCCTGTCGGGGTTGATAGATGTCACATGTGTTCGAATTTTTGGTTTTAGGACATACCGCTTTTCTCATGACATTTTCCTTCACTATTATGAGAGCAGTGGTGATGAAATTATATTCACAAAGTACCTACCTGGTGCTTTGTGAAATGTCTGCTTACCTGAGTTCGAACCCACCGCGCCTACAGCGCGTAATTCGGAGCCAAAACCCCCACTGCTCACTATTACTATCACAGTCATATTCGCTAAAGCTGAAAAAATAACACAACAAATACCACTTTAAAAATATTCTCAAAACGCACCCAATCAAACATCGCCCAGTATAAAACTGTCGATGTAGATAAGGCACTATCTCCAATCCAAATATTTTACGACGTCGAACGGTAAATTGGGCTCTCGATAAAATTGGAAGTGTATGAGCAGGATCTTTATGACGACTTAGATTTACGAGGCACCGTGTCTTCGCTGTGCTATAGGTCTGTTTTCATAAGTGATAGCGAGATATTGAAATGAGGATATTTTATGGTTAATTTTTAATTTTATCGGGGTGATTGGATATTCTAGAAACAGCTGTTTATTGCGAATTGTGTTAGGCATTATCAGGGCCGAAGGGAATACCAATTATTACTATTATCACAAGCCTGAACTGTCCTACTGTTGAAAGAAAGCCGCCCTAGATTCCTTCCAATAGATCATGAAGTCACGATTTTGTACTACTTCTACTGAAATCTCGATTAATTAGGCACAACCTTCTGCCTGTGACTTTGTTACGAGTAGCATGGAGGTCGTAAGACACCACAATTTCTTAAAACTTCCTTCTATACCTACCACGTTTGTAGTTTTGTTTTGGACAGCCAAAATATACACAAAGTCAGGAGTACTGACGCAGGAGCGCGCCACGTATAGTTATACGTGTGAGAAGTCGTTCATCTTGAAACCGACACCACGAGCAAATGCAAAGCTTGAAAGCAGCCTTTAGTAACAATTTCACATTGTTTGCGAAGTTTTTCATTTTTAGGGTTCCGTTGCCAAATGGCAAAAAACGGAACCCTTATAGATTCGTCATGTCTGTCTGTCTGTCCGTGTATGTCACAGCCACTTTTTTCCGAAACTATAAGAGCTTTGCTGTTGGTTTGGTTGGTTTAAACTTGGTAAGTAGATGTATTCTGGGAACCGCATTAAGATTTTCATACAAAAATAGAAAAAAAACAATAATATTTGGGGTTCCTCATACATAGAACTGAAACTCAAAAAAAAAATTTCATCAAACCCATACGTGTTGGGTATTTATGGATAGGTCTTCAAAAATGATATTGAGATTTCTAATATCATTTTTTTCTAAACTGAATAGTTTGCGCGAGAGACACTTCCAAAGTGGTAAAATGTGTCCCCCCCCCCGTAACTTCTAAAATAAGGGAATGATAACTTTCACCGAAAATTGGTTTGAACGAGATCTAGTAAGTAGGTTTTTTTTAATACGTCATAAATCGTAAACCACAATTTACCTTTCATTCAGTCAACTCAAATAAAAAAAATAAAAAAAAAAAACATTTAAGTTCATAAACATAAACCTTATGCATAAACCGTGAATACCTACAGGTTTGTACGAAACCCTCGGTGCGCGAGTCCGACACGCACTTGGCCGGGTTTTTGTCAATTAATAAACCCTAATTGTGACATTCTTACAGATTATTCTTGACGAACAGCTATCACTAAAATAATACAGTAAATTGTTAATGTACCGTGTGGTGCCGGACGTAAAGAATAACACCACCCCATTTCTTCCCATGGGTGTCGTAAAAGGCGACTAAGGGACTTACTAGAGAATGGGCAGCAGCGTTCTCTATGCATTTTACCACCATACTGCGATCGCCAACCCGCCTGCCAAGCGTGGCGATTATGGCAAAGCCCCACAAATTGGGGGAGGCCTAAGTCCAGCAGTGGTCGTCTTACGGCTGAAATGATGATGGTGAGATTGTTAATACAGGAGATTTCTCATTCATCGTTTATGATACCAAAGATGACACAAGAGGCCTTAACGTTATGTTTTTCTGTGTACGTTTAGTGAACTGTCATATAATAGTACTAGGTTCTGCCCGTGACGTCGTCCACGTGAAATTTCGGCTCCTGACCAACCACGGCATATCCAGTATCAGCCCGACTGCGCTATAACTTTGCTTTCGTCTATCGTTCTTTCCGTCTGTTTTAGCTTTTCCCGGATGCTAAGGGTCTTAGTGTGATCTTGAAACCTTCTTTAAAAATTTGGCTATCAAATAAATGTATAAAGATTTTCTTTAAGGCGCGGTGTTACCTCAATATTCACAAAACACTGGTGTCTTTGACAATCGAGAATGACGTAACGCAATGAAAATATACGACACAAAAAATACAGTGGACAAAGAAGGATTTAAAGAAAAATTCTAACCGAATAGAATAGTGAAAAATTGTTTGATATTCCCAATAAAAATTGTTTCACAAAAAAAACTTTGACGTCGAACATCTCTGTATTTTCAGCGATAACAACATTTTTTTTTTAAAGAGTTCAATAGAATAAACATTACTTTAAAACTTTAACCAGACAATTATTTAATTTAATGTGTGTAGTCCGAATAATCTAAATAAAACCCGTAAAATAAATGCCAATTCGCAGCTTAGTCACATCGTCAATCCAAATATTTATTCAATTTTCAACCTTATTTGTTGGAGCTGTAGCATGTAGTTGTAGCATTTAAAATCGTAGTCAGTCCGCGCCTTAAATCTAACTGCACGCGTAGCATGACCGCCGCAGAAATGGGTTTTCTCTATTCTAGGTAGAATAGAGATAGAATTGTCATGCTACGCCCGCATAAAATGGTACAAATCTTTTTACAATCGTTAATTCTGTCTTTAATCTTTCTACAATCTGTAATTTTGTCTATTCTTCCGTCGACAAAACCCATTTCTACGGTGGTCATGCTACGCGTGCTGGTAGCACCAAAGATAAGCGCATTCAAATAAGCAAACAAAAAACACTCTTCAGCTTTTTGATTAAAATAGCATAGACAAAAATTTTTGGAAAAAGAATAAATTGGTTGTTGGAAATCGATTTGCAAAGTACTTGTCGAACCGCTGTCCAACATAAAACAATAAGTTGCGGTCTAATTTCCTACGAAATGTATGGAACAAGTTTTTGCGATTTGTAACTTTTCTAGTACTCAAACCTTGGTCCTTTAGATTTTTATGACCTTTATATGAAACGGGATCGAGTAGCGTCAAGAAAGTTTTTATGAGAATTGCCTTTTTTTAGGTAGACTGTACATTGTTTTTCGTAATCGTGGATGTAGACCTGAAATTCTCATAAAATCAAGAATTACATTGAGGGAATGTACCTACTACAGTTAAGATAACTAACTAACCCATCTCTAAAATCAAATCTGTAAAATATGTCATGATAATTTGACATGTTTAGCTCCATAATGGTATAGCATACCATTCCAGACCGAATTTCTGCCATGGCAACCAATCTCAGCGCAGACATGCTTTCGACGTGGACGATATTTTTGTGCACAAGTGAGTGTGCAGACACAGGAGCACTCGGTCTTTCCTCACTCTCATAGAGGTCTCTCTGGAGGTTGACGTTGTGATACTTCCAAGCCTCAGAAAGCACGTTCAGATGTTGTTCCTGTGCATAATCTCTCTCCGTCGTGTTGGATTGCCGCTCCATTGGTTACAGGCAATATTGCATATAGCTCGTTTTTTACATATTGTGGAAAACTATAGAAAACAGTAGAAGATAAAGAACGTGCTACATTGCTCAACCGCCATAGCAAATAACGTGATAATTTATAGTCTTCAGACTGACCAGATTTATAGGGAATATGAATGTTTACAAAACTTGTGTAAAATCTTATGTGGTAGTATTTGCATGAAGCTGGGGCATTAATTCCAAAAAACTCACGAAAAATCTAAAAACTACATTTTTTGCTTTTTTTTTTTTGTGGTTGGGAATTCATCAAATTCCGTCTCTCGCTCTGGGTGGACCGGAAGAGCGTGTCAGAATTTTACTGCCTAAAACCCACCCGAGTTCCATCAGTTGCCCATATGCCAGGGCCACGGTATTTCTATAACAGGGCCACGGTATCTCAATATTTTTGGCATTAGAGTCATTTCCACACTTAAAGCAATTACTTTTCAAAAATATTCAATTTTCAGTTTTGACTTCACTACTGTTTTATTCAAGTGTATACGTATAGATTTTTTGTAGGTTTTCCCTTTCATCTAAATGTCAATTTCGCCTGCTGAAAATACGGCACACAATTCGGCTATAATTAAACAATGCCAATTACGTGACGTAATTTCAGCCTATAATAGTAGTTGTAATTGCATGTATGCAATATAGTAATGCATAATAGACTGGTTAAAGCTACTTACCTATGAGGAAACCGAAGCACTTTTGGAACAAGTAGCCTAAAACCATCCCGCACATGTCACAAAATCTGCTATAACCTAACACATCACATCCCACACACGTCATCACACTACATACCATACTACACCACCCCAGACACACACACCTCATCACACAACACATCACACACACACCACGTCACATAACGCACCACTCTACACACCACACCAAACACTACACACATAAACCAGACACGACTGCTATTTTTATTTCTTGTTTATAACAACAATTTAAAAAAAAATATAATTTCAGATTCAGATTTATGTAGTTTTTAAACAAATAGACAGTGTACTTACTCACATGTATGATCAGCCCTTATGCACAGCACACTGTTTATTGTATTTTATTATATTTTGTTTACTCACAGTTAGTGCGGCAATGATATGGAAGAGCGGAGTCTCCTAATACAGGCATTGTTTGCTTAAAAGGAGGCTCCAATCACGTCTAAACGTAATGTAAATGGTAATTGTGACCAATAAATTATTTTGTATTGTATTGTATTTTGTATGTATACGCCGAATATCCAACGCATTAATTTCAGCAAATGTGTTGCTCCCCATCGAGAGGCTTCTCAGGTTAAGCTACGCTTGCCACGGTTGGTTCGTGGATGGGAGACCAGTCTTCAGTGCCTCGGAAAGTACGTTAATCCGTTGGTCTCGGCTGTCATTTGTGGATCTTTGAAAGTTGTTACGGGTTGTCAGAAGCCCGAAAGTCTGAGACCCAGTCTTACCAAGCGGTAGCGCATTACCCAGTTACTGGGTTGTGGAGGTCAGAGATCGGTCAGTCGAGTCAGAGAGGCAGTCACTCCGTGTAAAATACTGGTATTCAACTGTATCGGGTCAGACTGAAAGTCAACCCCAACATAGTTGGGAAAAAGCTGGGCAGCTGCGCATAATGCAACCCTTTCAAACTAACCGTATTAAAGTTAAACAAACTGAACATCAAAATGAATTTTACCACCAGGAATGGCATCAAAAAAATATTTTTCACTCAACAAAATGATTTAAAGCCACTACATGCCCTAAACGACCCAGCAGTAAAACGAGCCGTACTTTTTACGAGCTACGTTGACGGGACGTTACTCAAAATTCGTTTTTAATGAACTTACAAAAATATTTTTCAGAAACAAAACGGAACGGTTTATAGCACTTGGAAACAAAATAAACGGGTGTCGTGCCTTTTGATAAACCAATTACGTCATTTAGAAGGCTTTTAGTCGAATATTGGGACATTTAATGGTATATTTTTTTGGTCCTTAGAAGGGTTATGCCTATGCGCGTAAGCTAAAAACCCCTTTTTAACCGACTTCAAAAAAAGGAGGAGGTTATCAATTCGACTGTATTTTTTTTTCTCCAATTTTTTTAAAATGTTTGTTACCTCTTTTGAGTGGGTGAACCGATTTTGATGATTATTTTTTTATTTGAAAGCTGATGCTTTCCATTTTCATTTGAACAATGGGGTCCAAGTGAAAACCACATAAGTCTTAAATTTGCATTAAGTATTTGCGCGACAAATGTACGAATAACGCAATTAGATTAGTGCGGGGTATCTACCATAACTAAAAAGTTTAAAATAAAAACTTTTTTCAAAAAAAAAAAAACAACCGACTTCCTTAAAAAAAAAAACACTACAAAGTCAAAAATAACTTTAATTTCGGAAGGCTGTGGCAAAAACCTTAAATACAGATCCTAAGACACCGAATTCCGAAATTAAAGTTATTTTTGACTTTGTAGTGTTTTTTTTAAGGAAGTCGGTTGTTTTTTTTTTTTTTTTTGTAAAAAGTTTTTCGGATATGTGAATCGAAAATCAAGGTATTTTAGTAAACATAACCCTACATAAACCTACTTTTATAAAACGTCATAAGCTGTACGCTGTTCCTATGGAGAAGAGCCGGGTTTTTATTCATTGCCTTTTACAATATTATTAAAGTACAGTGGCAAAGAAATCGAGAACAGAAGACCGACGTTAATATGAATTCTTTTATTAATATTGTAATATGAATAATATTATATTAACGTCATTTTATCTGATGTCAAAACCAGAACAGTACGTACTATAAATAATTACCAATAATTAAGTTAAAATGCCTGACAGTCGTTGAGTACCTAAAGCATGAATATGGGCGCGCCATTTTCATTTATACATTATTATTTTATTCGATGCGGAATACTTTCCGTAAAATTTATTATTAAGCGCGAACATTGTATTTATAGGTTCTTTTAACAGATAGTATTTATCTACAGTTTGATCCTTATGTATGCATTAAAAATGTAGTTTAATTTTAATTGTTACGGTATCACTCTCTTGAGTGAATAAAAATGACACAGTTGACTGTATTTAGAAGGTTTATATCAACTTTGTATGCCACCATATTTTGCAATACTTATCTTTTGAATAAAGTGACTGGCCTGTTAGTCTAGTGGTCAGTGACCCTGACTGCTAAGACTGAGGTCGTGGGTTCGATTCCCACCCAGGACAAATGTTGAATGATGAGCACAATCATTTGTTCTGTGTCTGGGTGTAATTTATCTATAATATGTATGTATTTAGAAATATAAAAGTACATTTATCAGTTGTCTGGTTACCATAGTACAGGCTCTGCCTAGTTTGGGATCAGATAACGGTGTGTTGGTTGTCCTAACATATTATTATTAATATTAAAGTGATCAAATTGTAAGTAATAATCATCTTTCGACCATCGACCTTACCACATACGTATTCGTATATCTTCACTTGCTATGTAAATAACAGTGGCAGAAAATTATTATAACATCATCAACATAAACTTCGTGATAAAAATAAGTAATATTGAAGCTAACTCAAAAACTAATCATTAGAACTTGACCTTTATGTAGGACTACTCGGTGAGTATTATGCTTTGACCAAAGATAAATGTTTCCAATCGGTTTATAAATGACACAAGTCTGAGGTGAGAAAACAAAAAAAAAAAAAACAAAAAAAAAACTTAATTGAGTACTTACCTCCTCTTTCTTTTTTGAGGTCGGTTCTAACGGTTTATAACGGCCGGAGTTTTGAGGTAACAAACATTAAGAAAAACTCAACAAAAATACAAATAACTTGAGTACCTCCTCTTTTTTGAGGTCGGTTAAAAAATTAGCATCATTTTGTAAAATTTTATCTCCCGGGTAATTTATAAGTAGAATTTCGGGTATAAATATTGAAATTATTGGCAATGGGTAAATTTTTGAGATTTTTCTGCAAACATTATGTTTCAAAATCAAAATCAAAAGTCATTTATTCAAATTAGGCTGAGGATCAGCACTTTTCAAACGTCAAAATTACAAAAGACAGTCCCCCCAAAACGCCCACCCGTCGCGCACTTCCTAGTGCTTTAGCTGGGAAGAAGAAGTGGCCAACAAATTTAATTTTCTGTTCTACTTGGGTTTTGATTTATTTTATTTATTACAAATTAAATTGCACGCAATGTCTTTAACCTTGATCTTTGTTTCATTTGTTGTTTTGAATCTTTGTCTCGCTACCATCTCCAGCATTAACTTTTCTTGTAGTGATAAAAATATAAAAATCAGCATGCATAATCGGCATATAATATTCCCACGGCTGGGGCATAAGCTTCCTCTCTGTAACAGGGAGTGGCCCGTAATCCAAAACACAGGTCCAGTGCGGGTTAGTAGATGTCACATGTCTTTGAATGCCATGCCATTTGATTCAAAACGTGCTATACTTTGTTTACTGATAATTTAAAAGTCATATAAATTCAAATTGATCCTCATAATTTATTATATAAACAGTTTTTGCACCGTAGAGTGTTAAATAAATTTAAAAAATATTGTTAAAATAAAACCAAGCTCATATATCATGTCTCTCGCTCGTGTGTCGTGTAGTGGCTGCAAATTTTCCACAAAATTATTCAGTAACA
Organism: Aporophyla nigra; assembly: GCA_947507805.1. Classification (NCBI taxonomy): domain Eukaryota; kingdom Metazoa; phylum Arthropoda; class Insecta; order Lepidoptera; family Noctuidae; genus Aporophyla; species Aporophyla nigra. Next base: position 9,162,912 of record OX382313.1, on the reverse strand, counting down.
TGAACGAAACGTCAGAAAAATGTACCCTCATATAAAAATACGATACATTCAATAAGCATTTTAAAAGATTGGAAAATCGTAGATTCGTTTTAAAATAGGTTAGACTGCTTGTATGACTTTTTTTTTGCGATTTGGCTACTTTCGGATAGCTTAGTGGCTTTTAGAATTTTCTGTTTAAGTTTTGATCCATATTCTCCGTTTTTAAACTCTGGGAAGCATAAAAGGGAAAAATTATCAACCCAAAAATGTATATGTACAGCCTACCGAATAAAAATAAACCGACTTAAAAAGGTCGAATCCGTCCCAGCACTTTGCGGAAAATTTTTGAAAAGGCACTGAAAATAAACAAAATAATCAAGTCAAGGCCAATTAACACAAATTACGGGGACTCTTAAACAGCCGTCGGTTGTCTTTCACCGAAGCCACCTCTAATATTACAGAATTCGAAATGTTTACCGAATCAGAATAGTCGAGGTACATCTGCTGTAATAATATTAGTTTGAAGGGGTTAAAAAAAATGAGTTTGCTTTGTAAACATTTCGTTTACTCTGCAGTAGAAAAGGCAGTCATTTTGCTAACACCTGGCAAAAGAAAATCAAGTTACGCATGCATTGGTACAAACAAAATAGCATTTATGAAATAAACAAAACAGTAAAACTAACGTAAAAGGAGGAAATTCGCAAATAAGCAGGGGTTTGCAAACTTTGAACCCCAAATAATTCCCCTGAGGTATAACACCCAAATACAAACATTGTAAAAATGAAAGCACACTATATAGGTACGTACATAGATATATTTCTCTTCAAATACCTACAGTCAAAATCGAAGTCAAATACAATTTCTTTTTTAAATAGGCACATAAAAAGCACGCTTTTGAGCGCCAAAAATGTAATAAATAAAAGTAGAATTGATCCTTGCTGCCCCTTTGAAAACGCAGTTTCTTGCGGAGAGGAAAAGACAAAAAAGTACAATAATCTACATTTGTTGTACATAAGTAACACTACACAGCATATATAAGTAGATATCAGTGGCGGTAACGGGTTCAGTTTTATGTTCACAATCCTAAATTGTTAAATGCGAAAGTGAGGTTGTTTGTGTACGCTAAAACGGCTGAACGGATTTAGATTAATCTAGCTTCTGCCCGCGACTTCGTCCGCGTTATATTTCTTGTTCCCCCGACCCTTATCGTTACGTCGAATCACTTACCTGTGTGATTTTCCCCGTTTCTGCAACATTTCTCATTACTGCTCCGCTCCTCTTGGTTTTAGCGTGATGTAATATAACCTATAGGCTTGCTCGATAAATAGGCTACCCAACACAAAAATATTTTTTTCAATTCGGACCAGTAGTTCCTGAGATTACCGCGTTCAATCAAACAAACAAACTCTTCAGCTTTATAATATTAGTATAGATATGGCACATGGGTAGACCATGACTTGCGTTAGGATATTGAATACTTTTATCCCGCTACTACATTTTCGAGGGATAAGGTCTACCATACATGCGGGCTACGCCGCGGGAAAAACCTTAAATTATACAATATTTATGAATCACCAGCTTACCCTACGGTGTCATTTTGATTCAAGTAGAACGCTAATTAACCTGTGTGTTCATCTAGGACAATTTTTATACAATGTTTAACTGAATGAATGCACAATATGAAAATAGTTTAGTCAACACCATTTAATTAATCGATTTATGTAAGTTTTGAAATAGATTCTCAAGATTTCGTATGTCTCCATCACCCAAAAATTGACTGGTAGAAAATGTCTACGGCATTAAGTCCACCTCTTCATTTCTGTGCTTGAAGTATTAAATAAATAAATATAATATGAGAAACAGCTGCAGGTTATGCTAAAAGAGTAACAAGCTGTATTAAAGAAAAGAAAAGATCAAATCAAATTATTTTAATTCACATACCTACACGGGCACTTATACTAGCACCTACACAAAAGTTAGGTGCACGATTTCAATTGGTCGTTTCCTATGGAGAATAGCCGGCAAGAAAATCTACGGTTATCTACTCTTTTAAAATAATTGGCTTTTACAATGTTTTACAAATTAATGTTAGGTTTGGGTGCACAGTGTAGTTTTGTCAACAAGTATCAGTACCTAATAAAATACAAAATTGTCTACAAATCTACTGTCTATACGGCCTACAACGTTCCCATATTCACAAGATATTAAAAATCTACATTAGATAAAATAATCTGATATTACAACCATAAATAAAGAGTTGAAATTAGAATTGCAGACGTTGAATGTCACCTGCCAGGGTCGCGAGATTTGTTCGAAAGAGTTATCGTGACCCTGGCACATGGGCAACTGAAGGAACATGGGTGGGTATTAGTCAGTAAAAGTCTGACACGCCCTCCCGCTCCACCCAGAGCGGGAGACGTCATTTGAGGATTACCCACCAACCCACAAAAAAAAAGTGTAATGTCATATAATAACAAGATTATGTCAAATAAGTATGTACAAAATGAAAGATAAATAACTATTGCGTAATTCATTAATCAGATTTCAAATGCGTAACACCTTAACTAGATCACGTTGCTTACCCATTCATTACGTACTCTGCGTAGACTAAAATAGATTCATTTAAACTGTCACAATCAAATACGTAGCTACGACAAATGTACGAGTACGTGTCTATTGCTAATAGAATTTCAATGAATGCGCCTTGGGGAATTCTCGTTTACGCATCTGTATTATACAGGTATGTAGTTACAGCTTTCAATTAGTGGTTTTAGCATATCGTAGGTAGATACTGATTTTGGAATTCGAATGTTTAGGTATGGGTGTAATTGTAACTTTGCTGGGAGGAGTTAGCATTAGATTAGAGGCGCTTAGTATAATCTGTGTGTATATGAAAATTACGCCGGACAGAGCAGTATTAAATTGGGCAATTATATAGTTAAAGTTTATATGGAGGAGTGAAGAAGGCATACATTTTTACATGATAATGCATTAGAAATACATTAAGTTTTCACTGAATTATGTATGTTGAATTTCGACTACCAAAATAGATTGGAATAAACAGTTATTACACAAATATGGGTATACGTAAAAAATGGTTAGATTCACTTAAATTTAAACCAAAGCTATATCCATTAATCCAGAAAAATTCAGCCAATTCTTTTTCTTTGGGAAAAAATTGGTCTCAGTGTAGTACATTTTATCCATATTTTTTTTTCGTATACAGTGTTGTAAATTCTTTTCAACTACTTGCTAATAAGTAAATGATTGGATTACAGGTTACAGGAGACACTTCTACTCCACGTAGTTGGACACGTTCATTGACATAATTTACTATTGTTACGCGTATTTCTTGGGAATACGTCAGCTAGACGTTTAAAACGACATGGATTTTCAGCTAATAATCTTCCCAAGGCTGGGACATAGGCTTCTTCTCTGCAAGAGGGAGCAAACTGTAATCCATTAAAGGGGCCTAATATCGGTTGGTACATTTCACATGTCTTCAAATTAGTTGCTTCTAGCTCAAGCCGATTTCTTCATAATGTATTCCATCACGGTTTTGAGAGCAGTGGTGATGAAATAATTTACACAAAGTTAAGGGTCTGTCGGGGTTTGAACCTGCGTCCACGGCTAGGCCAATTCGTAAGTCGCCGTTGTTATCACTGAGCTACATTACCCATATACACTCTGGCACGTAGCCTATATCCGTCAATATCAAAAATATTCACCGTAGCCGAAATTGGCATGTGAAATTTAATTTTAACTTTGTATTAATACTAAATGTGTAACTTTGTTTCTTTATTGGAGTATTTTATTACGAAAATACTGGATATGCGAAAACTAACTATTCGCAAAATATTAACCCAATATAGATGGTTTCATGTAATGGTTGTTTCAGCAGTGGATTTTAAATTTTCATCACAAGTCAATTATTCTAAAAAACAAAGTTAAAAATTCAAATAGGACGACTAATGTCCTTAGTAATATTGTTTGTCTGTAATTAGGCAAACAATATAACTATGTAAATACCTATCTATTTATTGTTCACATCACAGAGTACGGAGACCATACATAGACGCGGCAGTGTCAAATCTATCCATACTAACCAAACGTGTAACCGTGTTCTTGTACTCCGACACAAATGACGTATAGATACTAACTGCTGGTGAATGGAGGTCTGTGACAGGTGAACGCACTATCCATATCGACGCTAATTTTATTGTATTTATAATATTTACACTGAATGGTTGTTTAATAGTGTTATTTAAATGACGTGTTTTATGGTTTTGTAGTTGATTTGTCACCGTGTTTTCGTTTACTTCAGACTGTAAGATATAATCGAATGTATAACTATTTATTAAAAATGTAATTATTCGTACCAATCACGATTCTGCTCTCAATGGGATAATTTAAAAACTATTTCCATGCATCTGTGAGTGAGGCTTCACTCTTTCTTCTCTTGATCTTTGAGATCAACGCCATCCCGTGTTGTAATCAAGTTCACACTACTTATATTGCTAGAAAAGTTTAGGAATGGGCAACTATATTCACTTCGTTACTCAAACTATCTGATTCTTTGTTAAATGAAAATTGCCAAGTTTTTGTAATAAATTTAATCGTGAATAGGTAAATGCTTTGCGTTTAGGTGCTGTGTGTCAATGAAAACCAAGAATTACACCGGAACATCAGAGATGACGTGTATTGGGTTAATTAAACACGGACTTCACTATATTCCGAGACTGGCACGCGACTCGTAACGTACAATAACTTAATTCTAAATACCCACTATTACAAATATGTAATAGTTTTGTATTTCTAAGTTTATTTTTTAAATTTTATAATTTAGCAATCTGTGATTTTTGATTCATTGAAAGATCTGATAAATTTAATAGTGTAGAATAATTTGTTTTGGTATAAACACTTCTTTTCTTCTTTGTTTTTCCACCTCAGGGGAAAATTTTATTGGTATTGCCGTCGTCATTCCGTGCTCTGTGGTTCACATGTACGCTCCAGGAGAACAAACACCTGAATTACGTCACAATTTATTTAAGTCCGCAACCTCACCTGCTCGCGTTTGTTTTAAAGTCCCTCGAGTATCTAGCTTGTAGCGACAGGCTACAGGTAGTCTCTAAATTAGGTTCAAAGCTGAAAGATGAAAGAGCTGCTTACATGTGGTTTTGTGCTGAAAATAAACTTTAAATAGAAAAAGGTATGTAACTTGGTAGTCGAGCTTCCCTGAAGCTTGACTACCAAGTTACATACCTTTTTCTGCAGCAGTGGTACAGTGGTAACGGCCGCAACTTACGAGTGGTGGTCGTGGGTTCGGACCCAAGAAGCTGGCACTTTATTTTGTGTCCATTATTTCATCACCACTGCTCCAGATACGGTGAAGGAAAACATCGTGAGGAAACTGGCATGGCCTAGAATCAAAAATTCGAAGACATGTGACATCTACCAACCCGCACTGGGCCCGTATGATGTATGAGTTGACTTTCACACAGTCATTATAACTGCTGACTGCCCCGTTGGTATCGTGGTTGAATCACGACTGCTGAGCGTGGGATCCTGTGTTCAATTCCTAGCTCGGGCAAAGTATTATTGGGTTTTACCATTAGGAATTTCTTAGTAACAGCCCGGAGTATAGAAGTTGGCGGTGTGATACCCCCGTGCTTCGGAAAGCATGGTAAGCCATTGGTCCTATGCCTGATCTCTCTCCGGTCGTGTCGGATTGCCGTCCCATCGGACTATGACAGTGAGGAAAGAGTGAGAGCAAATGCAAGAGTGTCTGCGCACACACTTGAGCACTATAATATCTCCAGCGCCGATGGTTAGTCTCCGTTGAGATTGGCCGCCGTGGCCGAAATACGGTCTGGAGGACTATATATTATAACGGCGGGATTTTTCGAAACCTAAATCTTCGAGGCACTGCGTAGCGCTGAGAGTAAAAATCGAACAAGGTATTTTATCGTCGCCCGGAGAGGCATTCTGTTGAATTCTCAATGCTCGGTTGGAGTGGAATAAATAGTGCGCGATGAAATCCAGCCGCGGCATTTTACGCCCGCGTGAATGTCGACTAAATGACTTAATAAGGTGTGGAGTGGATACATCAGTATTAGGATATGAATTCCACTTTCACAATAATCGTTTCTATGTAGAATACTTGCTTAGCTTAATTAGTTGGTGATTGCTGAAACCTGCTTTATTCTTAACCGAAAAATTTGATAGATAATATTGATGAAAAAAAAAAATAGATCAATTTTCTAGGCACTTTGATTTCCTAACTAATTTTAAAGAAACCTGGTAGCGTAACATTTTCCTTATTTGAACCACTCTGCTATTAGAACTCCAATCGCCAACATAATTTTGCCATCACCCAACCACTTAAGGGGTGCGTTAGGGTGGCCCGAGAAATTCAAATAATTTTTACGTTTTTTTTTTTCAATTTCCAGGTCAGTGTTAGGTTGTAATCATGTTGGTTGTAATACGATTTGCCACCGTCACAAATATGTATGTAAATAGATTATTCTAATAATTAGAATCAGCATTACAATTATTTCTGAAGTTCAAATTATTGTCAAATGTATCCATAGAATAGATTTATCTTAATTATTAAAATTATATAAATACTTAAATATATAAATACTGGTTGATAGGGACATTGACGCACAAACTATTATCATGGATTTAGAACATGATTCTGAAGCTCCTGCATCCTGCGCTCCTCCTAATATCTGTTCTAAGAACTCATGGGTTCAGTCCATGTATATGTCGCAGGTTTTCATGAAATTAGGTTTTTGATCAAAAATCTAGGTTTTTGATGAAAAACCGGAAGATGACACATTTTAAACTCAATTTCATCATAAACCTGTAACAATCCAGATTTTTTATCAAAAACCTGAACTAGTTTGGGTTTATGATAAAGATCTTGTCAAAATCACGGATTTGCTTGGTTTTATGACAGATAAATCTATTTAAATGAAATAAATGCCATTTGTTGTAAGCCCTAGCACAATATTTATGAGATTTGTTAACATAATTATATTTTACGTAATTATTTGTCGCAAAAATGAACGCGGGTTTCCCGTCTGAGTTGTATTTTGTGACTGAAGAAGCGGGGAAAGGGCGGGGCGCGCGCAAGCGAAGGCGAAACAAAAGCAGGGGTAGTCCCTAAGTCCCTGTCAACGGAAATGTATATCAGATTGATCATAAACCCAAACTAGTTCAGGTTTTTGATCAAATCTGGATTGTTACAGTTTTATGATGAAATTGAGTTTAAAATGTGTCATCATCCGGTTTTTCATTAAAAACCTAGATTTTTGATCAAAAACCTAATTTCTTGAAAAACCTGCGACATATATACGTATGCTACAGAAAAAAAAAGGTTAATTAAAATTGAGTTTAGCGGACCGCACTGGCTCCTCACACGATACACAACCACATCACATCACAGTATGTATTTTATTAAGGCTCAAGATTGATTAGCAAAACTTGACAGTTTCAGGTAGCTTGATGTGGTGGCGTCTGTACGTCACCACACTAGTAACAGTAGGTATAACACAGTTACAGTCGCTCAATGCTTGCAGGTTCGGTGCATAGCTAACTTATATTGAGTTAGCACTACAAACAAACAGTTTGGAGTGGCCACAGAGACAGCGGGAAGTGCTTCTGTAATTTGATGAGTGTTTTGTAATTGTTTTGTCTTAGAGTTCCCTTCACGGCCTGGAGCGATGAAACTGGTATCAAGCGACACGCGCGCGCGTCACCTGTTTCTGTCCCTTTCACTCCAAAGCAAAAAACTGCATGGCGATCCGCCTATAGTGTGTGTACTGAAGGAACATGGGTGGGTTTTAGTCAGTAAAAGTCTGACTCACCCTCCCGCTCCGCCCAAGAGCGGGAGACGTTATTTGATGATTTCCCATACAAAAAAAAGGTACCAACGTGATTGACGATACCATACTGCTATGGTGGTAAAATGCAGAGAGAACGCTGCTGCCCATTCTCCAGTAAATCCCTTAGTCGCCTTTTACTACACCCACGGAATGAATTTGGATGGTGCTATTCTTTACTTAATGGCAACGTTGAATGGCAAAGCTAATTCCTTGGTCAAATAATGATCCAGCGTCCTAGCCCTGTGGTTACGTGAAGGACCGACCAAACGATGAGAAATCTCCTTAAACGCAGACGTGTACTTGGGCCCCATCACCGGAGCGATTCAACCCCGAACGGCTCAAAACTGTAGTTACCTATAACGTTACTGTCATAGAGCATTTACTCTACTCAACATTTTCATTATAAATCAATTCTATTTTTAACCGACGAAAAAAAACGGACGAGGTTATCAATTCGACGTGTATATATTTTTTTTTATGTATGATCACGTATAGCTTTTTACATAGTAGTCCGATTGTGATAATTCTTTTTTTATTGAAAAGGGTATACTCCGAAGGTGGTCTCATATAAATTTGGAAAATAAAATCGAACCCTAAGGGTCGGAAAACAGGGGATGATTGATTCTTCACTCACTGATTGTAATGTATAACCACGCATAACTTTATACAGAGTTGTCCGATTTTGATAATTCTTTATTCATTGCCAAGTATTATATATATATATATATAGTCCTCCAGACCGAGTTTCGACCACAGCGGCCAATCTCAACGGAGACTAGCCATCGGCGCGGGAGATATTATAGTGCTCAAGTGTGTGCGCAGACACAAGAGCACTCACTCTTCCCTCACTCTCATAGTCCGATGGGACGGCAATCCGACACGACCGGAGAGAGATCAGGCGTAGGACCAACGGCTTAAAAAATTAAAACTTTTTAACAAAAAATTAAACCGCCGAAAAAACTGAAAAGTAAAAAATAATAAACCTTATAATTATGAGTCGGCGTTTTGAGTGATCTTTGTTCAGTGATTTTTCAGCGCCGACTCAAAATTTTAAGGTTTATTATTTTTTGCTTTTCAGTTTTTTCGGCGGTTTAATTTTAATGTAACTGTTGACATTAAAAAGTGCCTTTCATGTGCCTATTTAAAATAAATGCTTTGACTTTGAAATCTGCCAGTACTAAACATTCCATTTCACTAAGTGTGGAATACGAGATTACGATATACTGCTATCGCTTTTAGTGGCTTCGTGTCTAACTCTTACTACACTTACAGCGATGAGAACACCTATGCATATATTGATGCTTGTACCATCACGATGTTCGTATTTATCGACCACAAATGTGTTATGTCGTTATCAAGTTGTATGTGAGTTGTATTATTTAGATTTTAATTATCATGAAATAGCAATGCAAATAAGTAGTTCTTCTATTTCTTTCTTTTATTTATTTCAGTTACACCAAGTGGTGTAAATGAAATAACTGAAAACCTCTTCGAAGTTCATCAAACTCATTGTTACGCACCACTGTATAGGGGAACAAACCTGGAATTGCGACAAAAAAACTCATCACATTTTGCAATACTGTACAATCCAATCCTTTATTTCAGGCTACTAAGGCCCATAAAAACAATACATAAATAATATAAAAACAATAACTATAAACTAATACATATTCTATAAAACTAAACTAATGTAAAACTGTCACCAAACACGTAATGATGACGGCGTCGTGTTCCGCTGCGTGGTGTCGCGTAACCGTCATCGGAAACGTCGATATACGACACCTTTCGGCCAAAAGACCTCTCTTAAACAGGTCTGTAGATGATCGGTTGGAACTCGCACCACGAACGACTTAAAGGTGATGTTGGGGCGCGATTCCAACCTTTCGACTCTCAGAGTCCAGTTGGTCTTCACTTTCAAATACTGCACGACTTCCTCAATCGTCGTGGAGTAGTGCAGACGTGAAATGTACAGCTGCGTCGTAGGCACAGCAGAGCGCAGCAGCATGTTGGGTCCACTCAGAGCGATACCACACTGGTTTCGTGAACAGGGCTTCTTCTTCTTCCTTTCCACTTTCGTGAATGTGTTCTGGTGCGCCGGTGATGGGGGGTAGCCCCCAGAGGAGGTGACGGACAGCCGCGGCGGGTTCACGGATGAAGGCTTACGCGTACCTGTGTTCCCGCCATAAGCTGCACAGAGAACATCGTGGAGTTTTAGTGGGTCCCAGATAACTGCACTATCTACCCGGGTAGCGCAGTATGCATAAGTATTTCACCATGCAAAAAAAAAAATCCGTACGGGAGACTTGAACGCAATGATCTTTTTTTTGGCGTACTGTATTTCAATTATAAGCTCTGAAAACGCAACAGAGCGAAAAAGACAGAATCGAAATATTTTAGTTCACATAATTCTACATGGACACTTATGAAATATCAGAAGCTAGGTGAAAAAGATACTATTGCATATATATTTTTTTACGCGGTTAGTACATTAATAGAACTTTTAAAACATAACTCAACAATTGTTCGGTTATTTCATCGTATCGTCACGCGTCAGTCCAAAAAATAAAAAAAGATGATGGAATGGACAATTTTGGTCCACGAACACTCGGACGTAAAGAATAGCGGCGGAACAAAATCGCTTTCTGTACTTGTGTTCCCACGGACGCGATATAATCGTGGGCGGTGGTCAGTATGGCGCGCCCCCCGGCTCGTAGAGTGCCGCATACTCTAGAATGGCCTTAGTGCACAGCGATGCCGAGTTAAAGAACGTGTAGGTAAATAAAACATTGTAATTATTCTAGTGCTTTATGGAATATTATAATATGAATATTAGATCGAATTTTGAACAACATTACTCTAAGGTTTCCTCCGAACTCGACCATCGTGTTACATATGTATATGTCTATAATTTAAGTAGATACGAGTTACTTACAATCATAATATATCTCAATAAATAAATATATTCTATTGAGATAATTATGAGAGTTTTGGAAAAAAAATATCATCATAATCATTCAGTAGATAGTTTTCATCCATTCATAACATTACCTAATTACATAGAATGATCGTGACATTAGAAAACTTTTCTTCATAGGGATCAAAGGTAAAAGTTTCGTTTAACCATTCGTAACTCCCATAGAGCACGGAGACACGTCGGCGGCCACAGCTAGAGGCGGCATTGTCAACACTGTCCATAGAAACCAAGTGTCTAGATTTCCAAATCTTAATAAGATTTGTACCAGTGATTTTTATATACATTATAAAATATGATTTGCCTAAAATGATTTTTTACCAGTGTACCTTTAAAATACGTCATTTGACAGTTACCGTGAAATGAAATGTTTGAAGCACTGCTTAGTTTCTAAGTCATTCTCTTCAAACTTCGAAATTATAAGGTTATCTTCGAGAAGTCTATAGTGATATTATGTTGAGTACATAATTTAAAAGTTTGTTAGATATTGCTATATGCCAGGTTTGTCTGTGTGCAAGAATTTAATTACAGAAATAGTTGTACTAAAAAATGTGTGTTCATTTCACAACCGTACTACCGTGACATAGCTAGCAGAGTAAGCAGGGTGACGTGGTAGTGGACTGGCCATGTTTGTCGAAGAACCGATGGCTGATGGGGCAAACGATTCCTGAAGTGGAGTCCGCATGTATGAAAGCGTAGTGTGGGACGCCCCCAGCTAGATAACCCCCAGCTGGACGACCGCGACGCTACGAATTATATTAGTACTGCCTTCTCTGGACGCTGCCATGCTCCATAGTAAGTTCACATAGAATATCGACATTCGCTCGCTCCATGTCCGTAACGGACGTGAAACGACAAGAAATGAAATGGTTCATTAACTTAATGTAGATATCAATCAATGCAGATGGATTCGAGTAGTTGTACAAATGAGCGGTTAGTATGTATATTGTTACAAATGATCCTATGTAAAGTGTAAACTAATTAGATTTTGGAGAAAATTTCACTCTTTTGATTGAAATTTGCAACTGTCGTCAGTGAATTAACTTCCAAACAATATGCTTGAGCTAAATGGTGCTGATCCATATGTCTTCTTCGTGAACGGGCGCCGTCAGAAAGGACTGGTCAGTAATGAGCTGCCATGGCTTATTTTAATCTCCACTATGTTTCTTTTTGTTTGTATCTTTTTTATTAGAGACGCTTTTAACTTTCACCTCTTTCTACTTTGTTCTCACATGCATAATTGCACCATGACTGAGTTTCTTGACCGTTTGTCTCCATAGGTACCTACTACACTTTGACAATTGACAAGTGCGTGCTCTGTCTGGTACCTGGAATTGGTTTATTTGAAATAAATGTTTAGTTTGAATGACTATTATTGTGTGGTACTTGTTGTATTTAAGTAAAACTCCAGATTATTAAAGCGCTTTCGATCGCTTTTAGCGATAAGACCGCTTATTGTGTCACCCAATGTAAAATAGGCGTTCTCAACTAGTGCTAATTAGAAAAGGCGCAATCGACAGCCACACAATCTTATTTCGATAATATAGTACAATATAGACCTGAACAAGGATGATATTCTATACTTAAACTTGCTCGAACCCCATTTCTTCCAGTTAGGTGTTGTAAGAAACGACTAAGGGAATCACTAGAGAATGGGTTGCAGCGTTCTCTATGCATTTTACCACCATACTGCGATCGCCAACCCGCCTGCCAAGCGTGGCGATTATGGAAAGACGCTCCAAATAGGGGGAGGCTTACGTCCAGTAGTGGACGTGTTTCGGCTGAAATGATGATGACATTTGCTCGAAGAAGAAAATTCCGCCCTAACCGAAAAAAATAATATCGCTCGCATGCAAGCTTGACTAACTAAAGGTGAATTTTGTAGTGAGTTGGAGTGAAAATACATTTTCACACAGTTTCGTTTTGACAAATACAGAAAAAATCAGCTGATCCATACATTTTGACCCCGTAGGTATTGCATTTTTCTATGTAATAGCTGATTTTTTTTTTGTTAAACGACGAAAAATTTCTGTCTAGAATGATATGCTATATATATATATATGAATGCATGGTTACATTTTACGCACTGGATAAAAACTTATCCAGTATAAACCAGTTTCCACATGTGGTTTCTAGTATCTTATAAAAATTAAGTAGCAATTCCTATATCTTCAGTTAGTTTGACAGCTACATCTGCAATCAAAACTCTGTCAGTAAGTCCTTATCGATGGCTGAAAACCATGTACCAATTCTCCTTGAGAATATTTTAATATGGAAAGTTACCGGAGCGTTCTAATGCTCATTTAAATGACGCTGTATTTAGATCTTGCATATTAATTAATGATTAGATTTGTTTACAAAGTTGTTTACTTTCTTAATGACGTGGTGTAGGTACGAAATAAACGCTTCGAGAAAGTGTTAAGTATGGTGATGTGACACCTTCATCTTCCTTCTTTACTTTCACCTGCGTCTTTCTTTGCGTCATATTTACCGCAAATAAACGCATTCTCTTTCTTTTCTTCTTTCTTTCTTTCATCATCATCATTTCAGCGGAAAGTTGTCTACTGCTAGACATAGGCCTCCCCCAATTTGGGGAGGTTTGTCATAATTGTCACGATTGGCAAGCGAGATGGCGAGCGCACTATGGTGGTAAAACGCATAGATAACGCTGCTGCCCATTCTCCAGTAAGTTCCTTAGCTCTCTAATGGGATGGTGTTATTCTTTACGTCCAGTATCACATGGAGCACCCGAACTGGGGGACCTGTAGCGTCCGATAACAACTTAGGGAGTGCTTCATTCCCAAGCTAGATGATTGGGTTCAAAAAACTGAAAAGCAAAAAATAATAAACCTTAAAATTATAAGTCGGCGCTTTGATTGATCTTTGTTCATTGATTTTTTAGCACCAACTCAAAATTTTAGGGTTTATTATTTTTTGCTTTTCAGTTTTTTCGGCGGTTAAATTTTTTGTTAAAAAGTTTTTATTTTATAATTTTTTGCTGACTTTAATGTACTAATAATACTTGACAAGGTATACCCTATCCAATGAAATTTTTTTAAATCAAAATCGGACTACTCTGTATAAAGTTATGCGTAGTGTTACATTACAATCAGTGAGTGAACAATCAATCATCCCCTGTTTTTCAACCCTTAGGGTTTGATTTTGTTTTCCAAATTTATATGGGACCACCTTCAAAGTGTACCCTTTCCAAAAAAAAAAAGAATTATCACAATCAGACTACTATGTAAAAAGATATGCGTGGTCATACATTAAAAAAAAAAACCGGCAAAGTGCGAGTCGGACTCGCGCACCGAGGGTTCCGTACAAACCTGTAGGTATATAAGTAAAAGTTCACCCATCACGACAATCGAGTCGTAGTTCTGTACTCTGTCTATGTTTTGTTCTGTTTATTATATGATGTAACTAAAAATTTACGGTTTTCGCAATTTTTCCTTTATCTGTGCTATAAGACGTTGCTTAGTACCAAATTTCATTCCCTTGCGAGTTTCGAAAATTTATGAAAATTTGCGGCATAAACGGCTATATCTTTTGATTACGTTAGCTTCGAAGTTTGATTTTTTCATAGCTCCAAGGGGCAGTAGTCTTGAGTATTTGATATAAATTTCAGCTTGATATCTCCACGCGTTGCTGAGAAAAAGGGATATTGACATTGACAGATGGACGGACGGACGGACGGACAACAAAGTGATCCTATAAGGGTTCCGCTTTTTCCTTTTGAGGTGTGGAACCCTAAAAATACGCGCCGAATTGATAACCTCCTCCGATTTTTTTTCGTCGGTTAAAAATTGTTTAGCACAATCTATAATGTTCCCACTGCTGGGATACAGGCCTCCTTTCTATCACAAGGAGTGTGCCATAATCTTCCACGTGCGCCCAGTGCGGGTTGGTAGATGTCACATGTGATCGAGTTATTAGTTCTAGAACATCGTTTCTTCAGAATGTTTTTTTTTTCACCGCTATGAGAGCATTAAGATGAAATTATTTATAAAAAGTAAAGCGCCTGCCTGAGTTCGAATCCGATACCTTAAATTCGGAGCCGCTACCACTAAGCCACGACTATTCTAAAATGGTTTATTAATAATAATATAATAATATTCCACAACTATCACACAACGCCATCTAGTCCCAAGCTAAGCAGAGCTTGTGCTATGGGTACTAGACAACTGATAAACATACTTATATATTTCTAAATACATACATATTATAGATAAATTACACCCAGACACAGAACAAATGATCGTGTGTGATGAGCACACAAACATTTGTCCTGGGTGGGAATCGAACCCACGACCTCCGGCATAGCAGTCAGGGTCACTAACCACTAGACCAACAGGCCTGTAAATTAATAACTAGCTTCTGCCCGCGACTTCGTCCGCGTTAAATTTCTTGTTCCCTCGACCCTTCCCGTCGCGTCGAATCGCCTACCCGTGCGATTTTCTCCGTTTTTGCAACATTTTTCATTACTGCTCAGCTCCTCTTAGGTGTAGCGTGATGTTATATATACAATTCAATTCATTTATTGCATAACATAGAAATAAATACATTTTGAGATGTTGAGTAGATGCGTAGTTAATTATGTCCTACCAATTAAGGCATGCAAAATATCTATATATATAAAAATGAATCCCTATTTCCCTTGGTCGCGCCATCACGCGTGAACGGCTGGTCCGAATTGAAAAAATATTTTTGTGTTGAGTAGCCTATCTATCGAGGAATGCTATAGGATATATAACATCACGCTACAATCAAAAGAAGCGGAGAAGTAATGAAAAATGTTGCAAAAACGGGGAAAATCGCACGGGTAGGCAATTCGACGCGACGCACGACGGGAAGGGTCGGGGGAACAAGAAATTTAACGCGGACGAAGTCGCGGGCAGAAGCTAGTTATTTATAATTATAAACAGACACAAGACAATTTAATACATCTAAAAGATTGGTTACTTATGTCAAAAAATCTAAATTATACAGTTCAATACATCGAAATTGACAAAAAAATATAGCATCATAAATATTAAAAATTGTGAGGTCTAAATTATTGATAAAATGTCAAATAAATTTACAGTCGGAATATAATCTCGTCAAACACAATATGACATGTATAATAATATCAGATTGGTCAAAAAACAGATTAAATTAACAATATGGTAAACAGATAACAAATCGGACTCAGAAAACATTCACCTCAATCCCAACAGACATCATAACAATTTCTTGTCTGACATGTACTCGTTGAAAGTGTAATATGCCTTATTTATTAGAAACTTGTGTAATTCATTTTTAAATTTGTTTACATCGTTACAGTCCATTAAGACTTTAGGTATTTTATTATAAATCTTTCGAGCCTACCTAGAAAATGTTTACTAAAAATCGCTTTTTTGTGTTGTTTACTGGCTATTTTATTTTTGTGTCGCGCCAGACTAAATGTTCCAAACAGGTGAAGATTACTTTTTACAAATAGAACCACCTCATATATATATAGGCAAGGCACTGTATATAGCCTATAGCCTTCCTCGATAAATAGGCTACCCAACACAAAAATAATTTTTCAATTCGGACCAGTAGTTCCTGAGATTAGCGCGTTCAATCAAACAAACAAACTCTTCAGCTTTATAATATTATAGATAATTTAATATGTTTACTGTTGTGTTGAAGGAATACATGTACTTGAAACCTAATGTTGCCCATTATTAATGTGTCATTCTGTTGTGTTTATCTTCTGCTAGAGATTCTAAATAAATAAGTTATTAGGTACAAAAGTGAAACAACTACAATATTCAAGCTAATCAACTACCAATCTATTTATTAGGACTGGGAAATGCTGGATTGCTTGGAAAATTTGTTCCCGGTGTTCTGTATACAACTTTCACGAGTGGTAAAAAATGTAAAAATTGGCAAAGGGTCATTAACCGTTTGCTTCATTGAAGATCTCGAGATAATTATAGCACTATTTGGTCGGAAGCAATGGAGGATTCCATTGCGTTCCCAAGAACAAGTATCTGAGGTAAATATTCCCACTAATAATAGTTAATCAGAGATCAAACAAAATAAGTGAAAGTGAAATTGTTTTTCGCTATCTTTAAAGTTAAACAATATTAATTTTCCGCGTAGAAAAATCAAGCTGTTACTTATAAGAGTATCAAAACAAACTTTATTTAAATTCCTTAGATTTAAGAACAGCTATTCTTTCGGTGCTCCCGCGTGGTATTAAATTCGGTGAGCAAGGGGCGTATGCAAATGAGTCGGGAACATTTGGGCATGAAATGTATAGGTTCAGAAGGTCAGTTTAATACAAGAGGTGGAAGCGCACAAACGTACGCGCGATGGCTAATGTACTTGAGACTGGTATTCGACTGATATCTGATACCCAGGCTACCATACGTACGCGTCTACATATAGTCTGTTAGATAAGTTACTAATGAAAGTTCAAACAAACTCTGTTCAGCAGGTCTATTCTGTAAAGATCTCATCGTTAAAACTTTGTTGAACTGTTATTAACTGTTATTCAATGTAAAAAACATTGAATAAAAATAATACAACCGAATTGAGAATATCAACTGATCCATTTGTTTAAAAATTTTGGATACTTTTGAACGTACGCGTTCATATATGCGTTTCGTTTTGAGCTGATTTTCTGAACTTATTTATTTTGTGTTTGCGACCTGAACGGTTTTTAATAGGACGCCAAACGGAGGCGCGATATTGTTTCCGAAGTACGTAACTTTAGATATAAGCGGGGTGATTAAGCACTTTGCAGCGATTTTGGTTCCATATAGAGCACAATATATTGTAAAAACATCTGAAAATATTTTAAAAGTACCCTTATTTATTATCATTGTCTTCATCTGTCTAACCGGATGCAGCTGAATACCAGCAACCCAATTACTGGGTTAAACGATCCCCCCTTGGTAAGACTGCTTCTCAGACTTCTGAAGATCCGTAACGACTGCAAAGATCCATGAATGACAGTTGCGACTAAAGGCTTAGCATGCTTTCCAAGGCACGGAGGGGCTTGAAATGAAAAGATGGTCACCCATCCACGGACCAACCGCGGCAATCGTAGCTTAACCCAATCAATCATAATTACTTAGTCACAAGCACCTCTGATTGTTATAACTGACTGATGTATTGTAGTGATGTATGTTTTACCTCTTTTATAGAACAGCTTCTGCCCGCGGCTATATCTGCGTGAAATATCTTGTTCCACCAACCCACCCCGTCGCATCGCCCGTACCTTTAAATTCCCTGTCACTTAGTAATTTTTTTACTGTTTTCTCTGCCACTGATGCCGCAATAAACGTGGCCACCTACTGGGCTCAATCGATGTAGTAAAAAGTGTACGAGTACCATCGACACGAAATAAGAAGATGAAGAACTGTTTGCTCGGTTCCTAAGGGGTTCAGCGTGATTATGGCAGACAAAACTCAAAAGATCTCTCCCGAAGCCATTTATTGAAAAGTATACTTGACAATGTAAGAGAGGCAACGGAAATAAATAAAGCGACAAGCACCATTTTCATTGAAAACATTTTCGTTCAAGTCTTTAGTCTGTCAACACGCAATTATTTAAAGGAAACGAACACATACTGAAACATTTCACTACACAAGTACGTACATAACAATATGAACACATTCTGAATAATGTGCCTCAGTTTTACACCGTTTAGGAGGATGTTGACATTGTAACAGATGTTTGACGAAGAAACGGAACAATTTGTATAGTAACGTGGATGTGACAGCTCAAGGTGTGCCTTATTTAGGTACCTGTACTTATAAAGGCTCTTTAAATTATAACGCAGCTCAGTAACTTCAGAACTTAAAGCCTCGTTTAGATGATGAGTGTGTTTCGCAATCATGGCGAGCTTTCGCCATGATTGCGAAACGAGTAAATGGTTCTTCAATTCTCAAAGTCTACGAGTCATGCATGGACATTCTTGATTCTTGTTTGGTTAAAAAACTTTCTTTAAGTAAATGTGGGTTTAGTAAAGGTACAAATTCATGTTCTGGTGTTCTAACTGTAACTTTTTTTTAAATCCTACTGATATTAAAAATGTGAAAGTTTGTAAGGATGTATGGAAGTTTGTTATTCTTTCACGAAAAACTACTGAACGGATTAGGATGAAATGATGGAAGTCAAGGTATATTTTCCCCTGAAAAATTTTGAATCTTTATTCATATATTTATCAACTACGGGTGTTAAGGCTCCGTGCACATAATTAACTCATTTTGGCCAATTTTGATCACTTGTTGTGAGATAGGGAAGAAGAATATTCGTTTTTTTATTTGTTATTATAAGAGATGAGTTCTTAATCTTGTACGTGGCGGAAAGGGATTTTTCAAAAGATTTATAGCATACTGATAAATCAACAATACCCACAACCCCTTTTCCGAAAAGTAACGAACGAGTGACGTTTGTCTTCGTTTTACGAAAAACTGCAAAGGATTCTTTACATTAAAAAAATATAAATAACATCATTAAATGGTCTAATTGGACGTGGCGGAACCACTTTTTTGATTCTAATACGAAATATAGCAGAAAAAAAATGTTGAAATAACGTAATTTTTGGGAAACTTCTCGACAAATAACTATTTTTTTCTATACCTTAGAAACACTTTTATGAAATTTTAAAAATTACATATTAAACTTAAGTTAACTATTGAATAGAATCCAAATTTTATTTTATTAATTAACATAAACTTAATTTGTTAAATAAAAGTCAAAGTGAACTATATAATCGATCGCGCAAAACCAATCCCGCCAGTAACGACCGGGCCTTCCCAGCGTGAGGACGTATCACTTTGCACCGCAGGAGCCCACGTGATCTACGTAAACATATTCCAAATATTGTACGCCAACTACCACATTTTGGTCCGATAAGTATTAATTTCTTTTTTAAGTTGTTAGCTTGTGTATTTTTTTGCTTGTTGCAAAATGTTAATGTCTTACAGAATACCGGTGTACGAGTGTCCGTAAATCTTCTCATCCTTATCGGCTTGACCGATTTTGGTGATTTTATGTTAATAATTTTTGCGTCATCTGGATCATTCTTAGCTTTTGTTGAAGTTGGGTGAACTGTCGCACGACAACGTCTGCCTACCGAATCCGCTAGATAGTAGATATAACTAAATATTTATATCGCCCTACATTTATTTCTGGAACGAAGTGTTTTGACGCAGCTTCCGGTGAGAGAAACTTGTAGAAATTGTCATGTAACAAAAAATGGTAAAACATCTTTTATTTTATAGTAGAAAAAGAGATAGCTTTTCTGGTTTCAGAGGGTGATGAAGGCAATAGTGAGGTGAAAATAAAAATCCAAGATGGCCGCTGCAAACATTTCGAAATTTTTTATCAGAGGTGTCGTTTTTGTAGTTTCCGAGGGTTCTGAAGCCAATGATGAAGCGAATATAAAAATCCAAGATGGCGGCTGTAATCATTTCCATTTTTTTTTGTCAAGGTGTCGTTTTTAGGGTTCCGTTGCCAAATGGCAAAAAACGGAACCCTTATAGATTCGTCATGTCTGTCTGTCTGTCTGTCCGAGTATGTCACAGCCATTTTTTTCCGAAACTATAAGAGCTATGCTGTTGAAACTTGGTAAGTAGATGTATTCTGTGAACCGCATTAAGATTTTCACACAAAAATAGAAAAAAAAACAATAATATTTGGGGTTCCCCATACATAGAAATGAAACTCAAAATTTTTTTTTCATCAAACCCATACGTGTGGGGTATCTATGGATAGGTCTTCAAAAATGATATTGAGGTTTCTAATATCATTTTTTTTTTAAAACAATAATATTTGGGGTTCCCCATACATAGAACTGAAACTCAAAATTTTTTTTTCATCAAACCCATACGTGTGGGGTATCTATGGATAGGTCTTCAAAAATGATATTAGGTTTCTAATATCATTTTTTCTAAACTGAATAGTTTGCGCGAGAGACACTTCCAAAGTGGTAAAATGTGTCCCCCCCCCCGTAACTTCTAAAATAAGGGAATGATAAAACTAAAAAAAATATATGATGTACATTACCATGTAAACTTCCACCGAAAATTGGTTTGAACGAGATCTAGTAAGTAGTTTTTTTTTTAATACGTCATAAATCATCAGATTTGATGACAAACATGAAATTCGTTATACACCTTCCAGAACAACCTAGGTCATCATCATTAGGTAAAATGAACAGGACTCGTTGAGATACATCTAATGAGCCCACATTCGCTGGGTTTACAAAAAGCTATTCAAAAGTTCCGTTATCCTTTATCATCAAACCAGCTCGCGCAGAGGGTATCACTTTATTCGGTTATCATGGGAATGCTTACATTTGGGATAATTCAATCAATTCTAGTGGACTTTCCACTACAATGGACTATTTTTTGTTTTAAATTTATTTAATTCGAGTGTCCCTTCATCTAGCGTCATCAATCTTGTATTAGGAATCACCAGATTCATCTATACCTATTAAAGGTCGAATAATAGTCGATTTCCAATATTTTTTTGACCATTGATAACCGTATCAATATCAAACCATAATGATTTGGATGTAAACTATCAAACCTTATAATCAGTGAAAAAAAAAATCATTCGTTTTCATCCAAAATTTATTTGAAATTTTCTATGTGTAACAGTCGATTTTGGATAAATACATGTGAAGAAACAAGATAATGTAATATATACATATAAATGTTCATTATACCACGGAGTCTTATTTTTTTTGACTAGGTCGTTATCTAAATTCATCGGTTTCTGGCCAGTACAATAAAATAACAATTTTATAGGTAAAGCCCTTTTCTTTTTTTTTTGGATGGGTTATCATCGAATGACTTCTCCCGCTCTGGGCGGAGCGGGAGGGCGTGTCAGACTTTTACTGACTAAAACCCACCCGTGTTCCTTCAGTTGCCCATGTGCCAGAGTCACGGTATCTCTTTCGAACAATCACGCGACCCCGGCAGGCATCGGTCCTAGCAGACCCCTACAGTACTGCTGACATCTCTTTGAGGCGCGCGTTGAACACTACGCGCCGTCGACCCGAGCTTGGTCCTTACCGGGCGGCGAGCTACCCATTGCTCGCCACCCGCAAGCTCGCGCCTACGGTGGCCGGGAGTCCGCAATCGACTCTCGGCGCCCGGGGCGTCTCCTCCTGCGGCGGCTAGGGACGTGAGGGCGCAGAAACTGCCACTCCCTCACGCGCCCCGCCTCCTCCTTCGCGAGCATTACTGCTTCGCAGAAGGAGGTGACGGCTTCCCATGCCCTCTCGCTCCGTACCATGGCTCGCACCAGGGCCGGACGCGAGAGGTCGCCGCCGCCGATCGCCTCCACGAGGACACGGCGTTGCTCCGCCCAGGCAGGGCACACTTCCACCGTGTGCTCCACCGTGTCCTCTAGACGATCCTCACAATGGAAACACCCGGGCGTTTCCTCCCGCTTTATCCTGAACAGGAACCCATCGAAGCACCCATGCCCGGTGAGAACCTGCGTCAGGCGGAAGGTGAGGACGCCGTGGCGCCTCTCTATCCACTCCTCAAAGTAGGTAAAGCCCTTATGTTCAAATTTAAATGTTTTGTATTTTCTAAAACTGTATCTTTTATCCCAATCCAATTCCAATTCGCCTATTCAATTGATTTTTTTTTGAATGAAGAATATATTTAATTACAAAATTATGGAAACTACTCGTATTTATGTAAAACACTTACCTCAACATTATCTAATCTATCTATTTAATTGTACCTACATGTACCATTTTTATGCTTATTGTGATAAATATACTATTAAAATGTACACAAACATTCCAGACTTTTATTTCTTAACAATACCTGTATTACTTAAAAAATAAAACCACTATAGTATCAAAACTTTTTAAGCGATCACTACGCTCGATCTTTAGGCATGTGTGCGTAAACGGTGCACACAAACATAGCATAGCAGGAATTTACCTAAACTCGAGCGAGTGAATTATGTGCACGGGCTCTTAAAGATACAAGCCAAGTGAACTCTAATATTTTATTAATTTTGTAACAAAAAATAGTCAAGTTTAATACAGAGTCGTGCATCTCTTTTTTGTTCTTTTAAAACAAAACCACTCATCTTATGCAGTTTATTTTCAAATCAGAACAAAAAGTAATATAAACCACTATGAACTAAAAATCTTTATTTTATTTATTTTTATTTTATTCAAAAGGAACAACAAACAGCTATAATATAAAACATAGATATAAGGTAAACACAAAACTAGACAATATTGCAGCCCACAACGCTGTTCACAGATTAACTAAAATAAATAACAGCGAAAATAATAATACTAATCGCTAGGGTTACAAATACATTTTTTTTTTACTACTTAAACTAACTATAAATTAACTAACATCTAAAATGATTTTCATATGGATAAAATAATTAGGAAAGTTCCCTAAGTATAAGACTTTTGAATGTATTGGGAGTACATGCAAAAATGTCTATATGTTCAAAAGTCTTATTGTAGGAATCGACGATTCTGCGAACAGGCGAATGCAAGCCAGAGTTGGACTTGAGGTGCCCACTGAAAATAATCTACCAGCTCGTACCTTTCTCTTGTGGACTGTCCTAGGAACCACATAACATAACATATTGGACAATTCAATACAGTCAAATTTATTGCCAACAATATTGTATAAATTCATGGCTTCTAAGTACTTACGCATATTTTCAAGTGTTGTGAGCTTATACTTTGCACGCAGATCTTGGTATGGCAAATAATATCCATAGCAATCTTAGCGCTTATTAGTGATTTATTGATTATTATTTAAGCGTTCGACAAGTTTTGGCGTGATTATGCGGGCAGAAAATGACGCGTGACAAATGACGATCGGAACTTGTCACTTACGTACACATAATGTGTAACATACAAGCGCACTGGAGCAACACTTTTTTATGTATATTTTATTGTTTCATCATCAGCCTATAGCAGTCCACTACTGGACATATGCATCTCCAACTTCACGCCATTCTGCTCAATTTTCGGCAACTCTCAACCATTATCATGTTATTGTTTACAATATGTTAAATCATGTATGTAAAGGATAATGTGTTGCGAGATTGCGCTATTCTATAAAAAAAAAGTAAAAACTACAAACATTATGAATTTTTCGTGATTTATAGGGGAAATTACCTTGGTTATTGACAGCCATCCTTCGGCACACAGGTAGTTTGCAACCTGGATTAACACCAACGCTCCCGCGGAATAATTTGCCCTCCTCAATGCTGGCGAAACCGCTGGCAAAAGCTAGTATAGGATAAAATTTTAACCAGTGCCAAAACTGAGACCTAGAGCTCAGCTTAGGATTCTAGACCATATTCTTTTCGACCGATTAGATTCTACGATAGACCTGTCTCGTCCGCGGCTTCGCCCGCGTGTATGTCGAAAAATATCGCACAGGAGCGTACTACCGGGATTAAAAGTACCCAATGTTATAATCCAGGTAAACAATGTCTTACCGCACTGCTTGCTTTGTATTATCCGACACAGAAAATAAAAAGTTTCGTAGAAAATTCAACCCCCATTTCACCCTCTTAAGAATGGAATTTCAAAAAACCCTTTCTTAGTGGATATCTACTCTTTACAAAGAACATACCCTCCAAATTTCATGTCTCTAGGACCAGCGGTTTAGGCTGTGCGTTGATATATCAGTCAGTCACTCAGGACTTTGAATTTTATATATATAGATAGATAAATTCTCCCTGTATAGAAACCCAGGTCCACCTTCATCAATTAGCTAGAACCCAAAGGCTGGTCCCAAAATGGAAGCTTAAATATTAAACGAAAATGGGACCAATGCTGCCATTTTTAGCAATATGAGTACGAAAATGAACAAACTGGCAACACCGGGCCGAGCCACCGTTCAAATGCAAAGTTTTCAATATTGCAACAATCTCTCTTCTCACGCCGTTGGTAAGTAGATCCGATAAAGTTTAGACTCGACATTGAGAAACAATGATTTTATCATTACCACTAGCTTTTGCCCCCGACTTCGTCCAAAACACAACACAAACAACAAATCAATTCGGACCAGTAGTTCCTGAGATTAGCGCGTTCAACCAAAGAAACAAACAAACTCTTCAGCTTTGTAATATTATGTATAGATAAATATCTGTTAACTGAACAATTGTAACGTAAAGATTAAACATACGAGTTTTTTTAACAAACATTAAAACGTTTTATCAATAATGAAGTTTTGCTACGGAGTGTATTAACCATAAGAAGAATCTCCTATATATATAATGACATGGTCGTGCGTAAACAAAATCACAATATCTGCTTAATCTTGAGAAAGAAATAGATCTTTACTTACAAGTACTAATAATAAAGCTTAAAAGTTTATTTGCTTGTTTAAACATGCTTATCTCTGAAACCAATGGGATTTTTAAAAGTATTTTTCATACTGAAAGCCCGATTTTCGATGCTATTTAATTATTCTATCAATTATCAAAAGTAACTATACCATACTATAGTCAGAAATCTACCAAGGGGTTATCGTATTACCCAGTAACTGGGTTGTGGAGGTCAGATAGGCAGTCGCTCCATGTAAAGGTATTTAGCTGCATCCGGTTAGACTGTAAGCCGACCCCAACATAGTTGGGAAAAGACTATACAGATGATGACGACAGTCAGAAATCACACATCATCTATGTAAACAGGTGAAGGTTCACCAATTTTACTAAACACATAACGTAACATAGTATAACTGGTGAGAACTACAGATACACCAAATTTTCGTGGACCAAAAGCGTGATGTTCACTCCTGTATTCGGATGATATATGCATGAACACATGCGTAGTCACAGTCAGTCAGTTAAAAAATACTGTAGCTATTTCAAAAACAAAGAATGTTACATTTCTCAAAAAAAAATCTAAAGTCAGAAAGAACACTAATAATTGAAAACGAAGTGATAGCGCGGGCGGGCGATGCAATGCGACGGAGTGGGTCAAGAATTTTCAGGCAAGTGAAGTCACGGGCAGAAAGTAGTTATGAATTAACACTACATAATATTATTGTTACAATCGCTGACGCTACCACATACATTTGGCGTACGAATTAGTGATCGCTATCGCACTGTGTCTTCATTACCGCAAACAAGATAGCCTGCTTTGAATTAAGAATTTATATACTTTGTTCTTCAAAAACCAACGATAAGTAGGTACGTAATTAATTACCAACCCATAACATAAGTACCAACTGATAAACACCGCCACCAAAACGATATAAATATAGATTTGAAGAAAGCCAGCTAATAATAATTTTATCAAATTCTTGCAGCCCTAAGAAAACCGTCGCAGAATTCCCGTCGGGATTGCGACACCGCACTCCCTGAATCATAACTAGGGTTGACACAAAAATATGCGGCTAATGAATTCCAAACATTCCTTCTTGGTGCGGTGAGGAAAATCGAATAAGCTAGGTCGATGATATTTTGCCGTCTTTAATGCATGGGCGGTTTGCCAAAGGGAATTTTTGTAAGATTCTCTAAATTACTTGACTGACTTACTAGCTAGTATATTTATAATAGTATATAATTATACTTAGATTAATCTGTGGATAACTTTATGAATGTTTTAGGTCGAGGGACGATTTACTGAAATGCTACCGTGTTATTCCTTAATAAATAAGTAAGTGTTTAATGTGTCTCAAAATTAAACAGTGAATGGGAACAAATTTAAAAAATGCATTGGTTTGTGTTTTTCAAATCAAGGCAAGTCACTAAAAGTACTAATAAAATAATAATTCATTTCAAAAATTTCTTTCATATATCGGTATGTCCATGTTCATGTGTTTATCAAAGTCAAGCTTGTCCGCTACGACCAGTCAGCGAGCTATGATGTCGAAATTGCCATTTTCATGAGTTTTTGAAGGCGGCAAGTAAATATGTTTTTTTTTTTTTCAAACGTTTCGCTAAATAACGGTATGTCCATACTTTAACCTGATGTTTTAGCTTAATCCGTTATTTACAGGTATATTTGTTTTGTTTCTATTTATTAAACAACATGAGCGATTGACTCTCATAACTTAATCATCTATAGCACAAAACAGTTTACACTTAAAGTGGACATTTCGAGTTTTGATATTTAACTACCCACTAGTAACCACTGAAAATTTTACTCACAGTGTTTAATTACGGCAGATACAAATTAGTAAGTCTCCATTTCTAAAGCGCTTGTTACTCGAGTTTTTTTGGTTTGGATATTCCGCAATACACTATTAATTGGCTACAGGCAAAGTTAGCTACAAGTATTTCCCATTGCTTTGTATTCCCTTGACGTTAACCGAGGCATATAGCTTCCTGATTACCCAATCCTCGTATTCATGGGATACAAGCTTATACAGAAAAAAATCTACCTTCGTTTGGCAGTATTGCAAGATAAAGACAATAGTTGAATGATAAGATAATTTGATACGGTGCAAAGTAAAACATTAAAAAGTCTAGTATCTTTTCTAAATCCACAAATACAGTTAGCCAATTTAAAGACCTATACAAAGTTGGGTCAGTATTTCTGCTCCCAAAACAGCTCCGACGTCACTTCTATAGCACCAACAGCTCTATAGTTCGATGGTGCCAAATATCGCGTCCATGTTGACCGCTGCGCACCGTATTGCTCTTTTATTGCAAACACACCGCATCGTGGGCACCCCTGCCCTGAATCACAACTAGGGTTGACGAATTCGGAAAACTTTATAACCGAATAGGTGAGCTGTGTTCCGATGTTTTTTTCTTTCTGGATTTATTTTGTCGAGCTTTGTTCCGAGTGAATAGGGCTGTGCTGAAATGGCTTCCCACGGGCGTCGTTTCGAATGGCAAAGGGATTATAGTCGGATGGAATTCGTTATGGATGTTTGTATAAGATTTTTGCTCAAGGAAATGTTTGTTCTGCGGATTATTTTTCTTTTGGGACTGATATGATAATGTCATAAAAGTTGGTATTTGAATTTGATGTTCATTTGATTTTTTCTTTGATTTAAGTGGCATTCCACAACAGTTTGTAAACGGAATTAAATGTATAAGTATAAGCTTCTAAGTCATTGTTTGGTTTAAAATAAAGGATAGACATAGGTCGTTTTCCTGAACGAATGCCTAAGCTTTATGTGTCAAAGGCAAGGAGAAGAAGCAAGAAAGTTTGAAGAAGGAAGAGGCAATGAAGATGATCTATAACAATATTTACAATATATCTTTAGTGGAAGCACATACAGATCAGATTTTAAACGGTGACAGCACTGATGACACAAATAACAAAGCTATAATTTAACAATGACTAATTGCAATATCTTAAAAATAACTACTTCTATGACTGTTCTGTCTTCACACAAAACGTCAAAGCAGATTTTGGTACTATAAACACCACCTCATCTGTTGTACACTACACGTAAACGCGTGAATAGAAAAATAAACGAACTATGAAATGTTCAGTATTCCTGTATTTTATGATTTTATTGGTAGTGTTACGCAACCAGAGCGAGTACGATGTTTTGATGTCAATAGTTTCGGAATAAAACCTACGAACGAATACAGCGGCGCGAACGAATACCATGGCTGCAGTTGTACTTTATAGGTCTTTTTCGTAAACGTTAGCAAATATCAAAACACTTGCTAAAGTATGATTGTCAAAGGAGATAATCCCATTCTACTTTTTTGGCGACCGTCAATAAAAAAAACTTGAGAGGTGTCAAGGGACACCCGGATGGAACGAAGTTCTTTTCCAGGATTCATTATTGTTATTTTTTTTTTATTATTAACCTGTATACACTCAACAAAAATATTCTCTCTCTCTCTCTCTCTTTCTCTCCTCTCTCTCGCTCTACTCATAACAGAAAAAACAACAACATACCATACAAATACAAACAACAAAATATAATACGGTCGAATTGAGAAAGCTCCTCCTTTTTTTGAAGTCGGTTAAGTGTCGTTACAACTTTTTCTCTTAATTTCCGCCCCATTTCGCAACGCGCCATAAGGAACTTCGTTCCAATAATGTATTTTTAAAGTACACATATGACGTATTATTTTTTACTAAAGCGTCAAAGTCAATAGCGGAAAAATAATCATACG
Organism: Aporophyla nigra; assembly: GCA_947507805.1. Classification (NCBI taxonomy): domain Eukaryota; kingdom Metazoa; phylum Arthropoda; class Insecta; order Lepidoptera; family Noctuidae; genus Aporophyla; species Aporophyla nigra. The sequence continues at coordinate 9,133,986 of OX382313.1, read as the reverse complement.
GGATCTTACACGAAATGGCGGACGGACATACATTATTTCATTTATAGATCGTTTTACATGTTGGTTCGAAAATTAATTCAAATCATTCAAGCTTTATCGCTAATTTAATTTCATCCTGTAAAAATCCATCGGATATCCGTATCTGTACGTTCTACGTACATATACGGATTTCCAATGGATTTACTTCGTTGGTTTAATTAACTCACTTTATAAAAGGTTTATTACAAAATAAATTTTAAAAAGGCTAAGCTTTTGATCGGCTTTGGTTCGTTTTTTTTCTTTTTTTAATACGTCACATATCTACCTACATCTTTTAAAACTTGTTATAAGGAGGTGAACATATTTTATGTTGGCAAAGGTAATCTCTGGAGTACTGATCTGATTACAACAACACTTTCATTTATAAAAAAATATCTTTATCGTGTACCTCATAGATTATACTAATCTTGTCTTTTTCACATGCACTTATCTTCGATTCCTTGTTTGTCTAAAATTGATGATAACATCAGGCAAAATAAGTATAGCAAACATTTATCCCAATATTCTATTACTATTCATAGTATAAATCAAAGTGTTGTTTTTGTCTGTGTGAGTGCCTAGATCTTCTTAAATACACTCTGGATTTTTAAGTGGATTTTATTTAGAGCATTTATACCACAAGGGTTGTGTATACCTATTTCACTTAAATCTAGACATCAAGATGTTACGGCATGTCGCCATTACGCCCTTGCGAAGCAAGGGCCAGACGCTAGTAACAAAATAAGAATCTGCCAAGGAAAGTTGTGTATCAATCCGGACTTACTACAATAAGGTGTATAGGAATACTAATGGTCATCACATTCATACGACATTTCAAGATGGGAACACCCACATTTTGGAAATTTCTTAAGCCATTGGGGTTGGTAAAATCTAAGAATAGACAATCCCAAAAGGTTTAGACACTGATACAGTGAATAATCATTTTACTGCTTCGTCCAATTTTGATAGAACTTAATATCTGTTCCTGGCAATATTAGTCATAAACGCGATCTAGTGCAGCAAGAGGAATGGACTTCTTGTCAACCCGTCCTAGAAATGACATCCACAACAGCCTTATGCCTTTTAGCCTTATGCTGTTGTGGATGTCATTTCTAGGACGGTTTCAAGAATTGACTGGACAATTCTTTCACAAGTTTCAACTTTTTCGAAAAATTCATTGACAACAACTTTTCTTGGACTGTCCAGGTACAACAAACTATTTGCATCCGCTGAATGAAGAGACGACGTAATTTTCTTTCGACTGCCACCAAGATTAACACAAACACTTATTCTACCTATTATTGATCATGCTGATCCCAGCTATCTTGACTTGAGTTAAGACCAACTCAGTTAACATGAGCGGCTTCAAAATGTATATGTAAGGTTCATATTCCGTTTGTGTGAATGATGTTTCCGAATTCTGTGAAAAGCTCAAGTGGTTACAAATTCACATTCGCCGGAATGCCAATTCTTTCCGTTGTATAATGTGTTATTTTCCCCTTTCACCCGTCTTTGTCTTAAGAACCGTTTCCAGTATCTTTTCAACTCCCACACGAAATTGTTCAGATCATCAGACAAGATCCGGCCTAAAATGTTAATGCATTCCGCACATTTCGTCGACAAATCCTTTTCTGTCTAAGCCGCTCGTTTATGGAATATTATTATTTATTTAAATCGAAGACAGTGAATCATATTATTGTTAGTAATACTTATAAAACTATGTTAGTAAACAATTTTCATTAAAATAAAAACCAATAAAACTAATTCAAAAATTATAACTATTTCCTCTTTCCGCTGCACCAGACCTGCAGCTATGCATACGGCTCTAGTGCCTCAGGAACGGACAATCAGGCAAAATAAAAATAAAAATGAGTGAAAAATGAATGAAAATGCATTGTCAGTTCAAATAAAATGCGCGCAATCGTTACCAATATTTAAGAGACTTGTGAAAGTACATTAGTTGTTGTTTTGATCTTGTTGGCTGTAATAATTATAATCTGTAGTTGTCATTTATTATTTGGCTTATATTTTTTTATTTATTATACAGCTATTGTAGGTGTTGTTTCTATATTTTGCACCGATAACAGCCCCATTTTAATGTCCACGCAATGACTGTCCATTCCAAGATTGCCAGCAAAAAGCGATTAAGCTGCCCATTGTATGTATTGTATTAAATGTATTTTTCGTAATGTACTTTATGGTGTATAATAAAGTACCTATATAGAATAGAATTATAAATAAATCTGTTAATTTTCTTTTTTCTTGTACGAAAACAATTGCCAACCCTAATTTCAATATTCATACAATCTCGTCCACATTTGAGCGACGGATGTGAGGTCGTAAACATGTCGTCTCACACGTTATAACACGCAGCTACATCCTAACGAGTTCGTTCAACTTGTGGATCATAGAAGTTCTATTTAATATTTTCATGGTATATTATTATTTTACTAGCTTCTGCCCTCGACTTCGTCCGCATCAAATTTTTGCTCCTTTGACCCTCCCCGTCGCAAAGAATTGCCTGGCAGTTTTCTTCCATTTTTCGTTGCTGCTCCGCTCTTTTTAATCGTAGCGTGATGTTATATAGTCTTTCTCGATAAATAGGCTACTCAACACAAAAAGATTTTTTCAATTCAGGCCAGTAGTTCCTGAGATTACCGCGTGCAACTAAACAAACTCTTCAGCTTTATAATATTAGTATGGCTATAGATGTTAACAGATAGCTGCCAAAAAGGAACTCACTATTTTATTCTGTAGTTATGAAAAAAGATTTCATCTCGGACTAGCCCGAATCGTTTGTTTCGGGCTACTCTGTGAAGTAATCTTAGTAGTTTGTCTCTTTTTACTAGAGACATAAACTACTAGGCTTTCTTCCCCTAAAATAATCGCATAGACTACGAAATGACAAGTAAAACTGACGAATTGGACATTGAACACATATGTAAGCAACGCGTTTGTTAAAAAAGACAAATTATAAGTACACACAAGATATAATTTTCTTCAGTAAATAAATGAGCATAACTAAAGATAGTAAATACATTCAAATTGTCAAGATAGTAAGTACATATAAATTGTCAATAAAGGTAGGTCTTATCATTATCCTTAAATGAGCTCCAGAACAAATATCATCAAGCAACAATAGTTCTATTCAAACCAAATCCTAACAATTCCTGAAAATAGTACCACTTACAACGAAATATTCTCGAACATTCGAGACGAAAGATCTTTCTATTTATGACAACTGAAACGCAAAATATGCCTTGTAAGGGAGCCGAACTGATACAAAGAGGCTCAGTTTAATGAGGGGTAGAGTCGCTGACAATTTGCCAGATCTGACACAAGAAAGCAACCTTCGGAATGATGTACATTGACACGGGAGAGTAAAAGGATTGGATAAATTGGATTTTATGAAAATGTAGGTGTAGATAACCTATTTCTATTCGAAAAGTTACATACCTACATTACGCGGCTTTATGACACATTGAGTTTTAAGGAAAATTGATTTCCTTGAATGTCGTCTCTGCCATCTCTTGAGTGACCCTCTAAAGGACGATGAGATTTCGTAATAGAATAAAATATTAAGTTTAAATTATGCAAGTAATGTAACCAATTCAGTATTTAAATAATCAAACACAACATTACACCTTTTTATCGTGGTTATAAGATAGTCCTTTTATTTCATATTTCCACTAAAACACAATTTCCTCAAACGCTGGTACATCGGCAGGGTCTAAAGTCCTATTGGCTATTAGATTTTTGTACCACAGAGCTGATAATCTTGCTTTGCGAGTCCTCTTATCATCTTCGAAGTCAACTTCGAAAAGACCGAATTTAGCCCTGAAAATAAATAACATAATATTATAGTAGATGAAAATGATTGGTTGGTCCGTGGACGAGTGTTCATCTATAAATGCCAAGATGCCTCAATGCCTCGGAAGGCACGTTAAAGTGTTGGTCCCGGTTGTCATTCATGGAACTTTAATAGTCGTTACGGGTCCTTAGTAGCCCGAAAGTTTGACATCCATTCTTACCAAGAGCTATCGTATTACCCAGTTACTGGGTTGCGGAGACCAGATAGGCAGTCACCCCATATAAAATACTGGTACTCCGCTGCATCCAGTAAAATTGCAAGCCTATCCTATATTTTTTGGAAAATGGCTAGGGAGTTGATGATTGGAATTTAAAAATTCAGAAAGCACTTCAGTGGTAACACTTTCAACTAGAACTGACTGTAAGCTTATGGAGGGCCTTCCGATATTGCGTCTTGTAGAACGCAATCTCTACTCAAGAAATTTTCAACCCCATTAGCCATCTACGAACAATGAGCCCCACACTGCTATTTAAGTTTATGGTTTGATTTGGTTAGTTTTGTTAATTAGATTAATAATCGTTTCTACATATGTTTCCGCCTTTGTTTAGCACTTGTACTTTGACAGTTGTGCAAAAGTGTCAACAATAATGGTAATTCGAATTCCGGGTTTAGTAATATTTATTAATTATGACATGATAACTGCTTACTTCAGTCCAGAATCCCATTCGAAGTTATCCATAAGACTCCACGCGGTGTACGTGATGACATTACAGCCGTCCACTTCAATGGCATCCAATATGGCGTCTATGTACTCTTTGTAGAAACCAATTCTGTCAATGTCATCGGTCCCGCCAAAATTGCCATAGCCATTCTCTGTGATCATAATTGGCGGGTTGTTGTATGTATCTTTCACCCAGTTTAGAGCTTTTCTTATGCCGTTAGGGATTTTCTGAAAGTTTGTAAAAAAAAAAAATGTTTTAATGGGTAACAAGGATTAATTTTTTAAACGAAGTTTATGGTTTACTTAAAAGGCGGTCCCTATGTAAGATTTACTGTTAAAGTTGTGGTAGTTTCTGCAATAAACCTTTATAATTATTTTGAAATAAACACAATGTATATAATATCTAATCTAAAATATTTGTCTCTTTGAAGAGCGCTATAAAATATCTGTCCCAGTCACAGGAAAATCAGCTGCCTGTCGCATGAGTGAACATTAACCTAAAACTCTGAAAACTGGTCCCCAGAATGTCAGTATTTAACTGGCTGGTGTTGGTTGATTTCACTGAAAACCGAGTCCAACCCAGGAAATGGTGTGGAACATAGTAGCTATGAACTATTCTATATTCACAAGAATGGTACGCATTTTTATTACTAACACACTCATTTTTAAAGTTTCTTTTTTACTTACTTACTTCTATAGAGATTTCTGTGAAATAAATTAATTGAATTGGATTGAATTGAATTGTTACGTTCACATAAATTATAGTTATTTAATTAGATGTTCTCATTTCTTCATCGGGGTGTCGTAAGAAGCGAGTGAGGGACTTACTAGAGAATGAGCACCACCATACTGCGCTCGTCAACCCGCCTACCAAGCGTGGCGATTATGGCAAACTTTCTCAAACTAGGGGAGTTTTATGTCCAACAGTGGACGGCTTTCGGCAGAAAACATGATGAATTAAAAGTTAATCTAAAACTTACGGTAGTATGTATCATTGGAGCGAGATCATAACCCCCGTAGTCACCTACTGCTCCGATATCGTCTTCATATGAAGGAACCTCGAATAATCCCTTTGTGTATTTATCCGTTGAATAAAACTTAGTAGAATAGTGGTTGAACCCGTAGAAGTCACTAGTACCTGTAATATTTAGAGAGGGTATGAAACGACTTCTTAAAGAATATTTTCAATCCGTTAGTAACCACTAACGGATTGAAAATATTCTTTAAGAAGTCGTTTTGCGGGACAGCCTCTTATAAAATAGCAGTCCCTAGAAGCACTACTTACAAAAACATATTTGGACTGTACGACTTTCAATTGTATGACATTTGCCTAAGCAAATGGGAGTGAATGGAAAAGTAAGATACGATTTGTAACAAGTGCCAAGTGAAACCTTTTATAAACTCGATTTCCTCCTTTGACAACTCCGGCAGCCGACTTCTGGGAAAGCCTTGCTCAGCACTCTTTTCTGCAACACGTTTCACTATCCTCTCAGGGAATCCACCAGTGGAAGAGAATATCGGGTGGCTGTAGAAACCGACTTCGAAGTCCAACGCCATTTTGCCAGCTTCTATGTCCGCGGGAGAATCCGTGGCACCTTGACGGAAATCTGCCGCTATTGTTATACCACAAATACCTAAAATATAAAATAAATGATCTTGTTAATATTATTTTTATTATAAATCTACATTCAGCGTACAAATATCCGCAGACGCCAGAGCGAGAACACATTTGAAGGAATTCTATTTATTCGGCAAGGCTTGCTTGGAGATGCGTTAGATATATAAAAATAATTTACCTTTCTGCTTTTCTCTGTATTCCTTGTCGTACAAATGCCATGCCCTAGCATGTGCCAACAGCGCGTTCTTTACAGCGAGGTAATCCCCAATTCCAGGTGAAACAATATTAGGAGCAAACCTGTTTTGTCCGTAACCAAATATCAAAAATTGTTTCGGTTCATTTAAAGTTATCCAGGTTTTTACTCGATCACCCAAGGCATCATACAACACACGGGCATAGTCCTCGAACCAGTCAGCAATAAGAGGGTTGGCCCAACCTCCCAAATCTTGCAAGCTTTGTGGCAAGTCCCAATGATACATTGTGACGACTGGCTCGATTCCATTCGCCAATAATTCATCAACCAATTTACTATAATACCCAATACCATCTTGGCTAACTTTATTTGCAAATCCACTTGGCAGAACTCTTGGCCATGAAATGGAAAATCTATAGAAGTCGACCCCCAGAAACTTGAGCATTTTTATGTCACGCTGATAATACTCGTAGGATTTACAAGTGTCATTTCCATCTGTGCCATCTTTAATTAGACCTGGGGTATGACCGTAGGTGTCCCAGATGCTCGGAGATTTGTCTGAAACAGTTAACATGGAAGGCATTATTGAAACGTCCGGCAAGAAAATTTCATCTTATTCTCATAGTGAACACACGGCATATACCGTTTTCTCGTGTGCATACCGACATGTGCGACACATCTCTCTTTAAGTAAAGTTTGTTGGTCAATCGGTTTCTAACTTAAATTCAAGACGGATTATTTAATATCTACCTGATGCATTCCAACCGCCTTCTATTTGGAACGAGGCGGTTGCCACGCCTGTCTTGAGCCCTTCCGGTAATTTTCTCATTTTTCCTTTAAAACTATCTTCATTGCATGCAGTAACCAGGGATACTACAATCACTGTTGTTAATAACTGGTACAATAATCTGTTAAAAACCAAAACACTGCGTTGAAGAAGAGCGTCAAGCTTCAAGTAATTCATGAAGTAACATCGTCGCGAATTAATTTTATCAAAGGATTGTATATTTAATATTTTAATAGCGATTTAGGCGACGATAGTAGATGATAAGATAACATAAATTACAGAATAAACAATTCTATGAGTACTCTGTTGTTTATAAATATATTTGATGAAGAGTATACCTATTTACGTCATCTGCATAATAGGTAAGTATCGAAGAAATTATTTAACTGTTATCACAATATTTTATTGTTTTTCGGGATAATGGGTAAGCCCGTAGAGGAGTAAGAACTCGATATTGTTGTTTCCGTTACATTCGCAAGACAGCTTGGAGACAAATCCAGGGGCATTAACGAAATTAATCCTATTGTTTTTTTTAATGGGTATTGCAATGTCTGATTTCAACGATTTGATTCGAATAAGTATCTAATCGTTCCGATTGTCACAGATGATATACTTTCAGGCCATAAAATCACACACGGTGCACAGTTTGGTGAAATCAGACGTAAGAACCCACCATAGAATGGAAGACTAAAATATTTATTTTATTCCTTTAGAGCAATCCGTAATAGAAGAAATGTGTTTTTAAAAACTTACCTCATTGTGTGTGAATTCTTAAAACAATTGAACGTCAATTGAAGGTAGGAAAGGAATTGTTAGTTATTTAAATACCAATGTCTAGTGTGCCAAACCTTTGCGTATTATCACTCACTGTTGATATTAGAATAACCAATTGAAATATTTTTCCTAGAGAACATGTTACAGCTAAAGGTTGAATAGTATAACATGATAAAAAAACTATTTAAGTAGGTAAATCTAGTTATTGCCAAACATGGCGTAGGTATCTAAACAGAGTAATTTAATAATGCAGGTGTTTATGTACTTGCGCGTTATACATGGTTGAGCTCAAGCAAGTCAATGGTGTGAATTGTTTTTTGTATGTTAGTACCTACTTTTATGTGGGTCTTGACCTCGAAGTTTAAGGAAGCGTGCATTTTGTTAACTACTATTCAAATTGCTTAGAATAGTATAGTATTCCAACATGAATTATTCATTCAACCAGCTCACTTTAACATTTTTCTGAATAAATTACTTCGTTTCAAAAATTTGTCAACCATCGTCAAATCTTTCGGCCCATGCTTCTCGCCTCCATCAAATTCTCGCGTCCTTCACCAAGACATCTACCTTAAAGGTAAATAACCGCTGAAGGCTTCAAATGAGTGTCTGTTGCGTCCCAAGAGTGATTTGCAGCCAAGTAAATTGATCGCCACAGACATCACTTTTAACTCTTCATACATTTTACCAAGCAACAAGAAATATCATTATTCCTATGTAGTATACAATGAATAAGTATATAAACAAGAATAACGATTTCCGGTCCACTTTTTCAAATATAAATTCATTTATGAGTGTGATTGTTGGTACATTTTACATGTGATCTTAATAATAAATAATTCGTTCCTCAAAAATTTACCTTAAAGGTGTTCACTCTGCCGGGGTCGCGTGATTGTTCGAAAGAGATACCGTGACCCTGGCACATGGGCAACTGAAGGAACACGGGTGGGTTTTAGTCAGTTAAAGTCTGACACGCCCTCCCGCTCCGCCCAGAGCGGGAGAAGTCATTTGATGATTTCACATAAAAAAAAAAAAAAACTGGCCAAGTGCGAGTCGGACTCGCGCACCGAGGGTTCCGTACAAACCTGCAGGAATTCACGGGTTATGCATAAGGTTTATGTTTATGAAATGAAATGTTTTTTTTTAATTTTTATATTTGAGTTGACTGAATGAAAGGTAAATTGTGGTTTATGATTTATGAAGTATTAAAAAAAAAAACTACTTACTAGATCTCGTTCAAACCAATTTTTGGTGGAAGTTTACATGGTAATGTACATCATATACTTTTTTAGTTTTATCATTCCCTTATTTTAGAAGTTACGGGGGGGGGGGGGGACACATTTTACCTTTTGGAAGTGTCTCCCGCGCAAACTATTCAGTTTAGAAAAAAATGATATTAGAAACCTCAATATCATTTTGAAGACCTATCCATAGATACCCCACACGTATGGGTTTGATGATTTTTTTTTTTTGAGTTTCAGTTCTATGTATGGGGAACCCCAAATATTATTGTTTAAAAAAAAAAAATGATATTAGAAATCTCAATATCATTTTTGAAGACCTATCCATAGATACCCCACAGGTATGGGTTTGATGAAAAATTTTTTTTTGAGTTTCAGTTCTATGTATGGGGAACCCCAAATATTATTGCTTTTTTTCTATTTTTATGTAAAAATCTTAATGCGGTTTACAGAATACATCTACTTACCAAGTTTCAACAGCATAGCTCTTATAGTTTCGGAAAAAAATGGCTGTGACATACTCGGACAGACAGACAGACAGACAGACAGACATGACGAATCTATAAGGGTTCCGTTTTTTGCCATTTGGCTACGGAACCCTGAAAAGGTGTACACTCTTTCAAGCAGTTAGTATTTTTTACAAAAAAGAATAATTAACGTATTTCAAAACAAAAATACAACATAACTGAATACAGAAAAAAAAACAAGCATAAAATTTGCAGTTGAGTAAACATGCAAATAATTAATTGAAATAAAGATAATAATACAATGTCTAAATTAAATAAATATAATGTCAAATAGGTTACAATTTATCATTAAGGAATTCGTCAATAGTATAATAGCAATTTTATGATAATTATAATAGATGTCTTAATTTATTTTTAAATTGAATAATATTTAAGTCTTTAATTCCATTTGGTAATTTATTGAATATTTTAGAGGCCATGCAAAGTATGCTTTTGTGCAACAACCTGGTCTTAGATGGTCGAATACATAATTCATGTCTATATTTTTGTCTAATCATTTTATAGCGATGTTCAGATGCTTTTCTGAATAGATGCATGTTCTTTTTAACAAATAAGGCAGTCTCAAATATGTACAGGCAAGGTAAAGTCATTATTTTTAACAATACAAAATAAGGTTTGCAGCTATCAGTTATTTTTATTCCGGTAATAGCTCTAATGCATCTTTTTTGCGATTTCAACACCATGTCCTTATTGCAGGAGTTACCCCAAAACATGACTCCGTAGCATAGTATAGAATCGACATATCCATAGTATGCAGTGACTGCTGCTGCTTGATTGACTATTTTCTTTAGTTTATACAAAGCAAAAGCAAACTTACTCAATTTTTTAATTAGTATCGTAATATGTTGTTTCCAATGTAATTGTTTGTCGATTGTTAAGCCCAGAAATTTTGTGTTTTCAACTTCTTCAATTTTTAGGGTTCCGTTGCCAAATGGCAAAAAACGGAACCCTTATAGATTCGTCATGTTTGTCTGTCTGTCCGTCCGTATGTCACAGCCACTTTTTTCCGAAACTATAAGAGCTATGCTGTTGAAACTTGGTAAGTAGATGTATTCTGTGTACCGCATTAAGATTTTTACACAAAAATAGAAAAAAAAAACAATAAATTTTGGGGTTCCCCGTACTTAGAACTGAAACTCAAAAAAATAATTTTTCATCAAACCTATACGTGTGGCGTATCTATGGATAGGTCTTCAAAAATAATATAGAGGTTTCAATATCACTTTTTCCTTAACTGAATGGTTTGCGCGAGAAACACTTCCAAAGTGGTAAAATATATATCGCCCTTCCCTGTAACTTCTAAAATAAGAGAATGATAAAACTAAATAAAAATATATGATGTACATTACCATGTAAACTTCCACCAAAAGTTGGTTTGAACGAGATCTAGTAGGTAGCTTTTTTTTTAATACGTCATAAATCGTAAACCGCAATTTAACTTTCATTCAAATAACTGAAATATAAAAAAAATAAAAAAACCATTTAATTTCATAAACATAAACCTTATGCATAAACCGTGAACACCTACAGGTTTGTACGGAACCCTCGGTGCGCGAGTCCGACTCGCACTTGGCCGGTTTTTTCATTATTAAAGCTTACATTTAGTTCCGGATTAGCTACTCTTTGACGAAAATTCATAATTTTTGTTTTCTTTTTGCTTCCTTCTGTCATTCTGATTTTTTACAATTTAACCGCTTGCGTAACGTTTATTTTTATTCTTTCTGTAAACAACATTCAAATTATAAATTTGGCTATTCCAACAAAAATATAGTTCTGATTTTTACTGCAACATGAACTTCAAAGATAAATTTATCATGTTATATGATAGTGACAGTTAGCTAAACAGATATTGTCAGAACAATTAGTATTCATTATCGCGTTGAATTTGGCTTTAGTCGACGTCCACACGGACGTGATAAAATGGGGGAGTGGGGGGGGGGGGGGCGGTTCGCGCACTGGATCTTCAGTGCACTGCTTATGTTATACTAGTCATAACGTAAAAATCATTACACACAGTCCGCGATACCAGTCTGTAAAATTATTCAATCGGTTGCCTTTAGATATAAAAAGTACCGTCTACAGCAGCGCTTTCAAAATTAATCTAAAATAAATAATAGTTTAAAAAAACTAAAAAACACGCTTCCATTGAAAACCAAACTAAAAAGTAAAAAAATAATGGAAAAAAAGCGTGGGGTACTTTTTAAGGTATTTTTTTTATTGATATCAGGCAGTTTGGTTTTCAATGGAAGCGTGTTTTTTAGTTTTTTTAAACTATTATATTTTTCTATTTTTTAGGGTGTTTCGAATTTTGAGCCGTATGTCAGCGTAGTTTGTGACGTATGTCATCGTAATTTTCGAAGACAGTTTTTTTTTTTGCTGTCCTGGTAACCCTGGCAAGGATAATGGCACAAATTAGTTTGTGACGTATGTCAGCGTAGTTTTCGCAGACAGTTTTTTTGCTGTCCTGGTAACCCTGGCAAGGATAATGGCACAAATTTATGAAATTATTGCATAGTCATCGGTCCTTGACAGGTGTGCAAAGTTTGAATGAAATCTGATCGTTTAAAGTGGGTCAAAATCGCGCTATAAGGAGTCGGTTACAAACAAACATACAAACATACAAGTAAAAATCCTATTGAATAAGTGTCTATATGCTGTAGAAGAACTGTAATTTTATTTATGAATTGTAATGATAATAATATCATTTTATTTATTATTATTTATATATAGGTACTTTATTGTACATCATTAAAATACAAAACAAAAAAACATTACAATGACTACAAAATATACAATGGGCGGCATTTTTTAATTTTCTTTATTAATCTACTAGCTTTTGCCAGCGGCTTCGCCCGCGTGGAGGTCGGAAATTATCCCGCGGGAACATACTACCGGCATAAAAAGTACCCTATGTGTTACTCCAGGTTATAAACTATCTGTGTGCCAAATTTCATCTAAATCAGGTCAGTAGTTTTTGCGTGAACGAGGAACAAACATCCATACATCCATACATACAAACTTTCGCGTTTATAATATTAGTAGGATGCTAATTTGTCTTTAATGAATCATTTTATTGTTATTATTATCTGTATTTTAAATTTCAAGATATGTCTTGTTTAATTCATATGTCGAACTATAGATGAAATGAGAAATGTATTATTTTTAAATGGTTGATGAAATTTTGAAACTTAATTTAACCGACTTCAAAAAAGGAGGACGTTTCTAAATTCGATATATATATATATATTATGTGTGTTCGTGGATAACTTCGTCGTTTATGAACCGATCATGATCATTCTTTTTTTGTTGAAAATATCCCAAGTACCATGATAACGAAACCAGGATCTGATGATGGCATCCCAGAGAAGTCGATGGGATCATTCGAGAATCGTAGTGGCGACTAGTGCGTTTATTATTTTTTTCTTTAATTATCTTAGAGCACTACTATTTAATGAAGGTCTGAATTTGCTCTGATGATGAAGCCGAAAGACAGTCGAGGGAACTCCTCAACGACTTACAGTAATTACCCGGTGTTTGAACTTAATTCATTTCTCTTGATGAGAAAGCCCTCATAAGGCTTTTAAGTATCATTACAGGTCTGATGATGGAGACCATAGACAGACAGTCGAGGGAATTCCTCAACCATTTACAGCAGTAGTAAAGTATTAAATTTCACCTGGCGAGTAGTGGTATAGGAATTAGTGCGGGGTAGATACCATAACTAAAAAGTTAAACAATAAAAAACCTTTTTACAAAAAAAAACCCGACTTCAACCGATGTAATGTAAGTCGAAGCCGAAGTAATGTCAGTGTCTTAGGATCTGTATTTAAGTTTTTTGCCACCGACTTCCGAAATTTAAATTATTTTTCACTTTGTAGTGTTTTTGAGGAAGTCGGTTTTTTTTTGTAAAAAAAGTTTTAGTGGTTATATACTGTAATTACGTAATTTTTGCATGTAAGTTCAGATACAAGCTACTTGTTCATGAATAAATGACTATGACTATCGCCGAGAGTAAAAAATCGAACAGTGTGTTTATCGACGTACTAAGATGCACTTTGTTGAATTCTCAATGTTCGGGGTCAATACCGAGAGTCGCATATCCATTGCGCAATAAAAATCTCGCCGCGGTATTTTTTCATCCCTGTGTATTTCGACTTACATTACGCGTGTACGGATTTTTGATAAAAAAGAATGCTATCTACTTGAATAACAAAGACGTTATCACATTTATAAATTACTCGTACATGATAAATATTTGATAAACCTATACAAATACTTGTATTTGATAAGTATAGTCCCCAGCGAAGATATTAACTGTCAAGATATTAACTGTATTGTTATTGTTTTGTCGCATACCAACTACTTAAAAGACCAATTTTTTTTTTTTTGCTAGCTCCGCTCCTCGTAGGACATATAATGACCTTATTGGTGATGTTCTTCAAAAAAGTCGGCGTGCGTGTATGACCAGATGTATGAACATAAACGAGGCTAAGGGGTATGTAAGGATCATAGCAGGTCGCGTTCTGTGGTGTCAATCTACCCTCATTGGAAGAAGACGTGAGTTTTCGAGAAACTCACGCCGAGTTTAAACATATGTCGGAGTTGGTTGTCGAATACAAATTGTGGGTAGTCCGCATAATATGCTATTCTTTGTTTTTATTATCATTCATTTACGTGATTTTCTATCAAATAGTGTCTAATAAATCGGAACATAATTTATTGAGTACTTACTGTACTCACTAATTAATTTTTGGCCACTTATTTCGATAATTGTAACCGGTAGTTTTGTTCAAAACAATAAATGACATGTCACTTTAAACTTTAAAATGATTTACGTTGTGAATTCACCATTTGTTTATTTACGATAATTATTCTAATATTATTTGATTACTTTATAATGTGAGTCTTATATAGTTTATCATACTTTAGTGTTTTGTATCAAGTAAACACGTGGCGCATTTCTGCGCGCCATCGGACAGAGTTGTCGTGGATATTATGGCGGGACATTGTCCTATAAAAGAGCTTGCACTCAGTGAGCGAGTCAGACAAATCGTACCGACCTCGCCGCCGAGGTCCGTTGTCGCCACCCTGACTTAATAGTCCCTCCCGACCCTTGCATGAGCCAGCCCGCGATGCTGCGCCTGTAGCTTTAAATTAGCCCCTAAATAATTTAACCCAGATCCAGCATGTCCCTTGCTGCGCTCCCCCAGTGATCGCCTAAGCCGAGGTGCGAACCCCCCTCGGGGTTACCCTTAGGACTTTCGCTTTAGTTTGTAATTTTACTATGGCCCGGCTGGAGGTCTAAAAAGTTTAATTTGTTAGAAATCGCCGGGCGAAAATCCGTTTAAGTAGTCAGAATCTTTTTCAGATTAACTACGAGATGTCCTACAAAAAAAAAAAAAAAAAATGAGCGAGTCAGTCTATCTTCGGATTAGACTCATTACAGAGCTCCTGCTCCCGACAAAACTGTCGGTTTACCTGGTACAGCACTGCTGTATATTCACATAGCTGTATTGACTAGCTGATAGCGAAAGATACACTTTGTATTTGGGTGGCTTAGGCCTCTATACGAACAGTAACCTTAAGGGTTTGTTCGTTGAATAGTATTGTTACTAAACCTTTCTATCTTGTAACCATTTTATTGTTTCTTTTTATATAGTGTGATTAATAGTGTTATTAATATTCCTGTAATTGTTTATACGTCTTGTTTATCCCAATAAAATGGGAACTCCAAATCCTGACGATATACCGCTCGGCACCCCCGATCCGACTTCAGAATAGGGATCAGGTTTAGCCCAGGAATTGTAAGGTGTTGGTGATCCATGGCAATTGATGTTTAGAGCTTCAGAACCATAATATGGCTCAGTTAATTGAAGCGATTATGTCGCAGTTTGCTCCATCTATTGAAATTGACTTGCCCAATTTTGACCCACACCTACCCGATTCCAATGCTCAATCTTGAATTACAACTGTTGATATTTGCTTATCGGTGGAACCTCTTCAAGGTGGTACTCTTATTATTGCCCTCACTAAAGCCTTAAAGGGCAGAGCTAACGCATGGCTCTCCCAAGTGTCGTATCCAGGCATGACCTGGACTGAGTTTAAGAGTCTCTTCCTTTCTCGTTGTGACGTTTCGGAAACTGTTGCCGCTACTCTCATTGACCTTCATAGTGGTCAGCCCAAAGGAGAATCTTTAGTTGCATATGCCAGTCGACAGGTCACTTTACTGACATCCAAATGGAATAGCATGAGTGTCGAACGTCTTGCTGTTTCTACTGTACTGGCCCATGTCTCCAAATTTGATTCCCGTGCTCATCGACTAGCATTTACTATCGAAGTACATGCTAGACACATACTTCAACAAGAACTGAGTGTCTTGTCACATCTTAAGAGAAAGTCCCAAATTTCCTCTGATCAGATCTTGAAGAACCGGAAGTCGGTCTTTGAGCAGCCAATGATTCTTGAATCGAGTTGAGGCTGGTGATGGGTTATTATTAGCCTCTTACTGGTGTTCTAAACCAATCTGGTGAGTCGCTTTAATTTTGTTATGACTCTGGGGCTGAATGTTCTTATTGCTATCTGCTAAAACGTTTTCTTGCAAACGTATTTCTTGTAAAGTCAACATAATGGAATAGGAAATTCTAACACATGTACCAAACAATTTCGGAGTAACGTAGAAATTGATGATGGGATTTTCTGCAAGCTTATGATTTTGACATTATGTATCAATCAACAAAGCAGTTCAGAAACGTGTTGAATATACAACTCTGTCTTATAGTTGGCTTTTAGCTGAGCATGTAGCCTTGGTTATAGCTAAAGGTGCCGGATATGATAAAGCCGGATACGATTAGACTAAAGTTATTTTGAAAACGATCCAAGTTGGAAACTCTGTTAAATTAAATTCTAATGGTGATTTTCCCGGTTTTATTGAGTGCCAATTGGATTTACAAATGTGCTCATGATCGTGTATAGAAAATGCCTGAATGTCCAGATAATGTTAGTGTGATGTCAATGTTGACAGTGATGATGATTCATCTGATTCTGACATACTATAGCTAAATTGAAAAGATGTCTATGTTGACTCTTGTTTAGAATGTCTATGTTGACGCTTGGATGTCTATGTTGACTCCTGGATTTGGAGGTTGATCTTGATGCTTTGCGGGTTGTCTATGTTGACGCCTATGCGGGTTGTCTATTCGACTCCAAATTACTATTTGGAATGTCTATGTTGACGCTTGGATGTCTATGTTTACTCCTGGATTTGGAGGTTGATCTTGACGCTTATGCGGGTTGTCTATGTTGACGCCTATTCGGGTTGTCTATTCGACTCCAAATTACTTGTCAAATCCCATGGTGTGATTTTGGCTGGGAGACTATGTCTCTACTTTATTTGAGCTATGGATTGTCAGTAACAGTATGTTCATTTTGAATGGTTGCACTGCAACTGCTATTGGTAATATTTTATTGGACTAATTCAGGATTTTTCTTTGCAACATACCTTTTGACAAGGCTTTTTGTTTGTCAGAAAGGCCGATCGGTGTCCACAAAGAGATTTTCTTTTTAGAATCACACTAGGTCGTGTAGAACGTCAGTTCTGGCCGTGTCGGAGTTGGTTGTCAAATGCAAATTGTGGGTAGTCCACATAATTTGCTATTCTTTGTTTTTATTATCATTAATTCACGTGATTTTCTATGAGATAGTGTCTAATAAATCGGAACTTAATTTATTGAGTACTTAATGTACTCACTAATTCATTTTTTGGCAACTTATTTCGATAATTGCGGTAGTTTTGTTCAAAACAATAAATGACATGTCACTTTAAACTTTGAAATGGATTACGTTGTGCATTTACCATTTGTTTATTTACGACAATTATTCTCGTATTATTTGATGACTTTATAATGTAAGTCTTAATTAGTTTAGCATACTTTAGTGTTTTGTATCAAGTAAACACGTGGTGTACTTCCGCGCGCCATCGGACAGAGTTGTCGTGGATATTATGGCGGGACATTGTCCTATAAAAGAGCTTGCACTCAGTGAGCAAGTCAGTCTATCTTCGGATTAGACTCAATTCAGAGCCCCTGCTCCCGACAAAACTGTCGGTTTATTTGGTACAGCGCTGCTGTATATTTACATAGCTGTATTGACTAGCTAAATAGCGAAAGATACACTTTGTCTTTGGGTGGCTTAGGCCGCTATACGAACTATAATCTAAAAGTTTTTTTCGTCGAACTGTATTGTTTTAACCTACTTTATCATCTGTTACCTTTTTATTGTTTCATTTTTTAATCGTGTATTTAATATTGTATTAAAACCCTGTAATTGTTAATACTTCTTGTTTATCCCAATAAAATGAGAACTCCAAACCCTGACGATATACCGCTCGGCACTCCCGATCCGACTTATATAATTATGTAAATTTTAAGTAGAAATTATTCCCGTAATTACAACCATTTCTTCCCGTGGGTGTCGTAGAAGGCAACTAAGGGAGTTACTAGAGAATAGGCAGCAGCGTTCTCTATGCATTTTACCACCATACTGCGATCGCCAACCCGCCTGCCAAGCGTGGCGATTATGGCAAAACTCCCCAAATTTGGGCGAGGCCTGTGTCCAGCCATAGACTTTTTACGGCTGAAATGATGATGAAAGTAGCAATTGATAACTGAAATATTGAGCTATACCTCACGTGTGCATTATACAATTTATTATGAATAACCATCAGTAAGTCGTTCTTTCCAGTCTTGTATTGTACGAGTAGAAACAAGAACACAAAAGCTGCTACAACGTCATTTTGCCAAAATAAGTTAATAACAATTTTCTATGTTTTTAACACCATACTACACGATCCTGTAATTGTCCTACTTTAGGGCTAAACCCTCTCACAGAAACGGCGAGAACATTACCAATTTTAAAACAATACTATTAATTAGTGCAACCTTCGGACAAAACCAATAATCATCCCTATAGCCCAATTAAGAGTATTCACTAAATCTTAAAGCTGCTTAACCTTGTCACAGGAGAGACACCATCTGAGAATAGCTAAGATAAGATTAAAGAGAAATGCTAAACTTGGCAGAACATCTGCATCATTCTCCGAAGAAAGTTAAGGCGGGTTTGTATAAAATAAATTAAAAATCTACGAGGGAACGTAGTTACGTTATTGATGAAACTTTGTGTTTAAAAAGGATTGGTATGAAGCCTTGTGTGTTGTGGGTAGATAATTTTTTCTAATGAACTTTTTATGAGGGTTTAAATATACCCTATTATTTGTCTTTCACCTGTATATCTATTGCGCGCTATTTCGTCTGCAATCTGGAATGAAAAAAAAAAAAAAACTAATATTTTAGTCGATGCAAAACAGAATCACCGCCAACGTGCATTGAAACGCTCTACGTCGCAATATGCTGTTTGCACATTTCCATATCGTTCATATCAATTCCCTACGCTCCGTTTGCGATTTGCAACCGTGCATATACCTACTCGAAACATATAAGAAACGATCTTGGGATGCACGTTCTGCAGAGATTCAGTACGTATGGAGTTTTGTAAATAGATGCTATCTATATATATAAAATTCAAAGTCCTGAGTGACTGACTGACTGACTGATATATCAACGCAAAACCTAAACCGCTGGTCCTAGAGACATGAAATTTGGAGAGTGTATTCTTTGTAAAGAGTAGGTATCCACTAAGAAAGGGTTTTTTGAAATTCCATCCCTAAGAGGGTGAATTGGGGGGTTGCATTTGCGGGCGAAGCCGCTGGCGGAAGCTAGTATGGATATAAGATGTGTAACATACCTGACTTTGTCATAGCAAAAAAAATTACATCTGACTGTAAACCTTGTTTGCTTGAAGTCTGATCAATTCTATGATTAGTAAATTACCCGAAATATTTCTCACTTGACCACGAGTTGCCTAACTTATCCTGGTAGTCTTAAAAACAGACTCTGAAACCAGGCTGGCCAAAGCAAGGAAGACTTTTTCAGGTGGAGCTTCGTAGACATTTAGAATCGTGCCTGGCGAGTCCCATCTACACGTTACAGGAACTGATGGACGCTAGTCATGGTGCCAAACATATGGCCGAAGTCGTGGCCGAGTCCATTCAAATTGCCATCGAAACGCTATGAAGACAAAGTAAATCTACGAATAATTATCATGTTAGAATACAATCATTTATTGGAAACGAAAAATGTATTGTTGCAATACTACTAAGTCGAACTGTTGATTTTCATTTCTATTTGTAATAGCACATTGCACAATTTTTGTGCAATGTTCTCTTCTGTTCTCTTTCGAAAAGCGCCTTCTCTTTCGAAACTGCAAAAAGAAGATTTGAATAGCATTGCTATCATTACCATGCTAGGCAAAATGTCTAACTTGTGGCAAACCTTAAATGTTAATTTGTTGTCTTTAACCAATTGAAAATTCACATTATATTGGCAACCGAATACATTAAACTTAGCATCCTAAATACACATAGCTGTTCACGACTCCAGAATATTCGATAGACCAATAACCATAAAGGAATAAAAGCATAACACAGCTATATTATATTTAGCACCTTGCGAAACATGTATTTCGATCATTTGGGCCTTATTCAAGCAATCCAACGTGCGAAGATAAAGCAGACTGACGTAAAATAAGACATGTACGTGACTGTCGAATTGCCGCCATCTTGGCTTGTATTTGCTCAACTTTTTATGTGGAGTATGAAATAAAACGTTTTGTTGTATCCAGTTTTATTACTGTGCCAAGTGGGCTGTTACTTTTTCAATTAAATTAGTATGTTATACTTAGGCGGAAATATATAAATAGGCTTCGATGCTGTAAGTACAACTTAGTTATTAGGCGGTCGAAAAAATTAAGTCAAAAAGATATTCTCTCTAAGTAAATCCTTAAACCATAATAAATAGATAAGCACCTGTACTATAATTCATGCTGACTGCGTGCAAATTGTGTTACTATCCTATTCTACATAAGATATTCGATCAACATTTGTGCCATTCTTATAACATAACATAACATGTTTTCCTGTTTGCTCCGAAGGAGTTAGGGGTAAGAGGTGTACCTAACCTTATATTGCCAGTTATTTTATACTAGCTTCCGCCCGCGACTTCGTCCGCGTCAAATTTTTGCTCGTGTGACCTTTCCCGTCGCATCGGATTGCCTGCCAGTTTTCACCCATTTTTCGTTGCTGTTCCGCTTCTTTTGATCGTAGCGTGATGTTATATAATCTATAGCCTTTCTCAATAAATAGCCTACCCAACACAAAAAGATGTTTTCAATTCGGACCAGCAATTCCTGAGATTACCGCGTTCAACGAAACAAACAAACTCTTCAACTTTATAATATTAGTATAAATAAGTCCGATTCAATAGGTAGCGAGCCAATTACCATCAACCACTCGCCACTCTCATATAGCCAACAAAGTGATAAAATTTTAACCAAAGACATTACACGACACTTCAATTATCTGAACACACGAATATCTAAAGAAACTCAGTAGCCATCTTGGTTGCCAACTGCGCTTCCAATTTGCAAGGCTCGCGGCACGTAGGCTTTGCGGACTAAAAGGGCGGGCCGTTTGGCACCTTAGGAATCAACTCACGTTCGATCTGGGGCACAATCAAATTATATAGAACTGACTCGATTTTGCGTAGCGATGTGGCCCAAGTAGACGAAAGGTGGAAAGGAGCCTGTGTCTGAAAAAATAGCAATTTTAGGCACTAAGTTCGATGATCTATTTTAGCCAGCAACCGGTTCCCGCTCGTATGGGTAAGCAAAATGTAGCTGAATTAATTTATTCTGGAAATCTCAGTTCCATTTTCAACTGTCGCTAAGATACCAATTCTCACCCTTGAAAGTCAAGAGTAGCTCCATCCTACTTCCAACTAATATTATAAAATATACGAAAGTGTCTATGTCACGCGGGCAAAACCGATGACAAAAGCTAGTGATTTAATAAATAAATCAATCAATATGCATTAAAACTATATTCACTGTCGGTAACATTTCAAAAAAGTATCGAGATTTATTTTTTACAATGCTTTACGGAAATTTATTCACATGAATGAAATAAACATCTACTTGGTTATCTTGTATAAGCGTTATGCATAATTATTCGTATATTTTACTTGATAATTAGGGACTTTGAGCAGGGTAGGATGCTGACCATCATCCGCAGAGTCGACAGATGAGCTAATGACGTAACTTTGTTCATTTAGATACAAGACTATGAGTAATGAGACTTGGACAGAGAGATAAAGTCCTGAATGTGTTTATTTACTACTAGCTTTATTGTTGCAATACTACTACCGTGTATCGTACGCGTGTGTACCGTGTGGTGCCGGACGTAAAGAATAACACCACCACATTTCTTCTCGTGGGTGTCGTAAAAGGCGACTAAGGGACTTACTAGAGAATGGGCAGCAGCGTTCTCTATGCATTTTACCACCATACTGCGATCGCCAACCCGCCTGCCGAGCATGGCGATTATGGCAAAGCCCCCCAAATTGGGGGAGGCCTAAGTCCAACAGTGGACGTCTTACGGCTGAAATGTTAATGACTACTAGCTTTTGCCAGCGGCTTCGCCCGCGTGGATGTCGGAAATTATCCCGCGGGAACGTCCTACCGGAATGAAAAGTATTAAATGTGTTAAATGCAGGTTATAAACGATCTGTGTGCTAAATTTCATCTGAATCCGATCAGTCGTTTTTGCGTGAAAGAGTAACAAACATAAATCTATACTCACAAACTTTCACGTTTATAATATTAGTAGGACTACCTTCTACCCGCGACATCGTTCGCATGTAATTTTGGCTCCCAACCCGTAGCGTCGTATCGCATCGCCCGCCCGCGCTGTTATTTCGTGTACACTTAACGTCCTTTCCGACTTTTACATTTGGCGCCTAAAGGTCGTAGTGTGATGTTAATTAGCCTCAGAAATAGCAAAAAAAAAAAAAAAAAAAAAATCCAAGTGGTTTCCAACTTTTTAACTTTTCCTGTTACAACAGTTTGTGTTGAAAAGAAAATAATACAAGGATTAGGTGCATTCATAACTTTGATGCATATTGTGCCTTCATAATTATGGTAGCGGAACCATAGACTAAAATAAAATTATTATTGCAAGGCATGATGCTGAGTTTTCAGAATAATTATAATGTGAACTTCGTGAAATATTGTGATTGTTACCTGTTGTAGTTGCCTTGTGAATAAATAAATAAATAAATTATAATGGATTATTATGCCTAAAAAAGTTTGACACTTTTGACACCTTGCTAAACTTACACAAATTAGAAAACTTGGCGTATAAGAACAATAATGTATGTCAAAACATTTGTATTTTCAAATGCAAATGAGACCGCTCCAAGAAGTTTATATATTCATAAAATAAAAAAGGTGACTTATGTAATGTTCTGAAAGCGGTGACAGGTAACTCGTGTTACCAACATAAATTCAACCGTGATAAGTACACATTTGAATTATTTAAATTCATATGAGTTGTTTAGTACTCTAGAGGTTTTATTTTTTGTTGTGTCTTTGTTATACCCTGCGCACATTAGAAACAAAATGGTTTTGTCTGTCATAGACACTATTAAAGTTTAGTCCTACGTCAGAACAGGCTGTTTCAGTTGGAACAGTTGGTTTATCTTTAAAAACATAAAACACACACAACATCACGCTTGATCCCCGTAGGGTTAGACAGAGGTGTACCTTAGAGTGCACACACATTTGGCCTTGTTTAAGTTCCATGACATACACATGAAACAAAGGGCGAGCCTACAAAAAATATGATTCTAATAGCGTTTAATCAAAACTTTGTCAAGAAGTTATAAATGTCGTATAACTTTCAACGAGAATAATATTGAAAAGGCCTTTTTTCAGTCTAGTCATATTTTTCCTCCATTTTTTGTTAGAAACTTCTTAATGGCACTAGAACTTCTTGTTAATGTTTTAACCATCCAACTAAGATAAAGTAAATAATTCTGTCACTAGCAAATAATTCTGACGTCACACTATTCTATAATGTTCAACTCTTACAGACTAAGCACTTTCAGTACACAACGGTTTAGAATAGAATAGACCTTTATTCGGTTATGAGGGTGATAGCTTTATAGAAATGGGTATTGCCATCTTTGTCACGAAAGTAAGCAAGTTAAATAGACTTTGAGATGACATCATTGTGAGTACAACTTTGTTTTCAGTCTAATCATATAGAAACTGGAATAAAAATTAACATTTTGATTTTCATATCATCATTAAATTGTTAGTAGAATTTTCGGAATGAAGTTTCTTTACGCGGCTTGGCAGGAATTGACGGAAATAAATTGTCATGTGAAGAAGCGCTATGAGAAGCGTTACGTCACCTTCATGCGACTATGTCTCTCTCTCTCTCTCTCTCTCTCTTTGTCTCTTTCTATTATATAAGTGTGTATGTGCGTGTTAATATAGCCTAAAGAACTTTGTTCTTGACAGGGATCCCACGACCATACATGCTTTTATTTTCACCACCGCGTTTTGACTACACTGTATTATATTTTTGGATGAATGGAAGAATAAATGAAACTCTACCTAATTTTAGTAGAAAAAGGACAGTCGTCTTAAAATTAAAACGGTCCTTGTTTACGAAAATATTTAAATTTAACTGTCAGCTTATTTCGAAACTGCCAAGATCTCTAACGATAAGTGGCAGACAAAATGAAGAGGCTAACTTACATAAATCTGACTACTTATGTAACACTGTAACACACTTTGAAAATCTTTGGGGACTTTGTAATTTAACTTACACGTTCTCACCGTACGCGTACCTTTCAATTTGCAAAATCGAGCCTTCTTGTTATATAATACAAGTATCTTAGAGTAGGAGTAGGTACCTTCTCTAAGGTACTTGCTCAATTAAAAGATTTTTAAGAAGTTCCATTAGATAGATTCATCGGTATAATTGAAATAACATTACTGCTCTTACCATGCAATTTTTTTGGTTCTAATGGCAAACTCGAAGTAATTATTTCAGGTTAAACAATTTTTTTCAACAGTCAGATGGTCGGTCTATCAGAAAGATAAAGCTATATAAGACTATTCCAAATCGTAGTCGGTACCAAACCAAAAGGACGGGCTAGAAATTCCACGGAAACTTCTTAAAATCAAACTATTATTACAAAAAAATTGTTATACCATACATGTTAAAATTATACATTTGTGAACGATGGTAAAAGAGGTCCTCATTAAAAGCATCTCTACGAAAAAATATCATTCAGAAATTAAAATAAGCAGTTTGGAGATGTCCCTACTCTCAGCGCCCGTTCACAAACATGACATATGGATCAGAATCGTCAAGTTTGACCATTTTGAAGGGAACTTAAAGATCCAACACACACACCACCACCAGCAAGACATTTGAGTGAACATGACATACTCTCAGCCGCCAGGGCACATTCAAGCCAAGGGAAAGGACCCATAACTGTTAAAGCAGTTATTGAGGGGCCTTTGTCCTGAAGTAGACATCCTCCTTCTTTTTCTCTCATGTCACCACGAATCACACGAGAATATGAACTCAAATCTAGGAGTAAATAAAATAAATAATAATAAATATCTTAGGACAACTTACACACCGTTATCTGATCCCAAACTAGGCAGAGCCTGTACTATGGCAACCAGACAACTGCTAAACATACTTATATATTTCTAAATACATACATGTTATAGATAAATTACACCCAGACACAGAACAAACGATCGTGCTCACCACACAAAGATTTGTCCTGGGTGGGAATCGAACCCACGACCTCAGTCTTAGTAGTCAGGCTCACTAACCACTAGACTAACAGGCCAGTAAAAAAGATATCTCAGTAAATAAAGATACAAAGAGATGTCAGCTAAACTGAAGGGGTTTGCTAGGACTTATGCCTGCCAAGGTTGCGAGATTTGGTTGAAAGAGTTACCGTGGCCCTGGCATATAGGCAGCTGAGGGAACACGGGTGGGTTTTAGTTAGTAAAAGTCTGATACACCGCCCAGAGCGGGAGATATTATTTGATGATTGCCAACCCACAAAAAAAGACGGAGCTAGTGGCTCAATAATATAATAGCCGTACGGGTCATTAGCAAATCACATCACAGACCAACCGTGGCTTGCATAGCTTAGAGACAAAGGACTCTCCCCCCCACTCTGTGCCTTGGAACGCACTTTAACCCGGCGTGAATGAGGTGAGAAATTGTTACACCAGCTATGAGGCGGATAGGAGATACCCAAAATTTTGATGTTATATTTTTGATGCTATGATTGTGTAATTAGCATTTATGCTTGAGATATTATAATCATAGTATCTATTCAACAAGATTAGTAAATAAAATACCTGCATTAAGTACAAAAAGCGTTAATTTTATTAAAATAACAAAGTATAAATATTAAATAATCTGCGTTTGAAAACTTCTCGGGTATGACATATCGGACCTCACTCACGTCGGGTTAAGCATATTGGTCCCGGTTCTCATTTACGAATCTATAACAGTCGTTACGGGTCGCCAGAAGTCCGAATGTGTGACGATCAGTCATATCAAGGGTTATCGTAACGCCCAGTAACTGGGTTGTGACGGTCAGATAGGCAGTCGCTCCGTGTAAAATACTGCTATTTAGCTGTGGTTCTGCTCAGGAGGTTCAGGGTCGCGAGATTTGTTCGAAAGAGACACCGTGGCTTTGGCATATGGGCGACTGAAGGAATATGGGTGGGTTTTAGTCAGTAAAATTCTGACACGCCCTCCCGCTCCGCCCAAGAGCGGGAGACGTCATTTAATGATTTGCAATCCACAAAAAAAAAAAACTGTGGTTAGACTGGAAATCATGATGATCCTGGTGAACAGAGTAGTCTGTCAGCATGTTGCTGACGACACAGCAGCACTACAGCACTGTGCCGTTGCCGTATACCTTAGAACCGTGTTATTTACAAGGTAATACGATTTTTCTATGGCGCGGTTAACACATGGTATCGTAAAGAAACCGGGTCGTATACAAAAGGTCCGAGCACCATCAAAGGATCGGGATCATCCGGGCTATTCTGCAAAACTCTCTTTATATGAAGTGCGTTTGATGGGAGCTGTAATTCCACCTGATACCAAGGAATTATACAATTGACAGCTCATTTCATAAAAGTTTTTACGATGAGGTTTTTAGAAAGAAAACAAAACCATTTATTTGGTTCACACAGTTCGTGAAACACAAAATACGAAAACAGGCGACACTTTACAAATGAATGAATATATCTCATCATCATCATCATCATCATCATTTCAGCCGAAAGACGTTCAATGCTGAACATAGGCCTCTCCCAATGGGGGGTTGCCATAATCGACACGCTTGGCAGGCGGGTTGGCGATCGCAGTATGATGGTAAAATGCATAGAGAACGCTGCTGCCCATTCTCTAGTAAGTCCCGTAGTCGCCTCCTACGACACCCACGGGAAAATATGGGACGGTGTTCTTTACGTACGGCACCACACGAAACGACATACCTATGAATTGATAAATCCTAGCTCTTGTAAATAAATCTGTATAAAAAATAAACTAAGAAAATCTTTACCTATTTATTCTGTAACACGTACCACTTCAGTTGATTTGGTATAAAAACGTGTACGTTACGTGTACCTTATTTTCCGTTTCATTGCTCAAGTTAAATAAATTAAGTCGACGGAAATCCTGAGGTTTATACGAAGTAAAAATAAATTCTTACGAGGTTAAGTATTATTCAGACAATTTGTTATGTAAGTACAGACGCCAGCACATCAAGCTACTACAATCTGTCAAATTTCTTTAATAGATTTTCAACTTTATTGCTAAAGCCTTAGGTTGATGGTTGATTGGGAGAATTTGACAGTTCTGGGTACCTTGATGAGCTGGCGTCTGTACATTCAGAATTTTTATTAAATCCTGGTGTAGACATTTTTAGATGCTTTTGAAGACTGACTGTTCCTACTACTTTGCCTGTGTTTTATGCATATTATCCTAACTTGTAGAGAACACTGGAGAAAAGGGTTAAACGTAATCCAGCTAAAATTCACGTTAGTTTTTGTGCGTCTTCTGTATCTTTGATATTGTTCGTCTGTCCGTCTGTGTCAAAAGTGAATAGCAACCCGCGTAAATGTAGTGCCACGGCCGATTAATTATAATCTCAGTTTGTGAATGAACAATCATATTGTATATGTATGTATATTGTTTCTTTAAAAGAGGGTAGATTACCCTATCCACCTTTCAAGTGCGCTACACCCTAGCAGGGTCTAAAAATTTGATATTCTAAGTTAATAAATAATTAATCAAAATAACATAAGTGAGGCAAAAGAATTATGTTCTATAATTTCTAGCCACCCTCATAAAATGGCGTGAGTTAATGTATGTAAAAAGGTAAAAAAAAAAACGTATTTGTATCTTTATTAAATATTCATTATTCATAATTTTAAACAACACGTTAAGAGATATAGATTGCTTTCACAAATTAACTGGTCTGGTTCTCTTCGAAGTGCTTTAGTAGGTAATAAGTTGGACGTTTCACTTTACTGCTCTCCTTTTGGTAACTGATACGAGGTTTTAACTTTTATATTGAAGCATCTACCTTAATAAGAAAATGTAATATAGTATGATAATAAAAAAAAAACAAATACATGTCTCTTATCTGGAATCTTTTCAAATAGTGTGACAGAAACTTTACTTTTAGCAAAGTAACAAGTTTGATGTTGTATTGACATGTTGTCAGTTTGTTGGAATTTTATTTTAGGTGCATCGTGTTCACGTATAGTTATATAAATATTGTATACAAACATAGAAAAACATTTTAAAAGAGTAAAGGTGGAGTTTCTTGCCCATTCTTCTCCATACGAATTTACCTTTTGGAAGGGGCGACTAGAATCAATTCTATTTTCAAGTAACTGTTGACGTGCAAAAGTGCCTTTTTTGGGCCAATTTGAAATAAATGCTTTGATTTTGGAAATAGTTGATAGTCTCGTGCATAGTCCTGAAATCTATGCTACAATTTTCTTTTTTTTTCTTTATAATTAAATGGAAATGTCTTTCTATTTCACTAGGCCAATTAAAAATACAAGAAAAAACTTAGTTTTAATCTAGCCCACAGCCACACCTCATCAATAAAATAAAAGCAGTCTTTGAAAACACAATTTTCGCATCTCAATTGTTTGACTGTCAACGTATTCCAACATAAACGTAAAGTGTTCTACAAACTTTAGAAATCTCATAGCAAAAGCTTGCAGTGTTTGTGTGTGCCTCGGTATTCTTTTGTGGAGTGGAGACGAGTGTAGAAATAGTCTTGGGCTCACAATGCGACGCGAATAACCATTCACATACAAACTCTTGGGCATGTGACGACACAAGTGTTTACTTTCGTCAACTTTTAAATGTCTCATCGTGTGCAGGTGTGTTTGAATACAATAAATAATATTTAAAATTGGTAACTCGTAAATAAGGATTTATAGATTAAATCATTGTTTTCCCTACATCGAAACTTGAACCACTATTGAACCCACAGTGTTTACTGTAAGTAGCCACGTCGGCAAGAAAACATAGAAATAGGTCTCGTCATCATCATTTGAGCCGAAAGACATCCACTGCTGGACATTGGCCTCCCTCAATTCGGGGGGGGGGGGGGGGGGGGGGCGGGGGGAGGGGTTGTCATTATCGCCACGATTGGCAAACTGTTGCTCAAGTCCCTTAGTCGCCTTTTACGACACCCACGGGAAGAAATGGGACTGGAAATAGGTCTATCTATGTTCTAATTTCTTAGAGCCTCAATAATATCACTCATGGAAAATGTCTGGTGTTGTTTTCTCGCTTAAAAGTTTAATTTTGAAAAAATATTTGTAAAATTAAACAATGTCAAAAATCAATTGAAAGGTCGAATCAATCTTTCACCCAATATTTCTCAGCTGTCTTCCTTTACAATCGAATCATAAGATAAATTAGCCGTGAAATAAAAGCCGTTTTTCTTCCGCGTTCAATCGAGTTATGCATAAAAGGGAAGGTAAATATTAGGAGTTTTACAAAGGATCTAAAATTGGGAAACAGAAGTGATTGTTCAGGGCAGAGTAAACAATGATGGAGGGGGATACGGGTTAATAACAATGAACGAATGATTTGTTTACTTTAATGAATTATTTTTTGACCTTTTCATGGCTCGTTCATTTGTTTTTTTGTCAACTTTGAAGCTTTGTGTAAAAATAATTGACTTTCGTTATACATTGGACATAACTGGCAAGTTGTGAGTGTACTTTAGATAATACACATTATAGGCGCAATGTTACGTTTTAAAACAATTTTCGATACTAACCAAAGTTACATTATTTTTTATGTTTTAACCATTTCATATATTCGTTATAGTGTTATTTAAACAACTGAACTATAGAGGGAAATGGAATGATGCGCGTTACCCTGCCAGAGTTGCGAGATCTGTTCGAAAGAGTTACCGTGGCTCTGGCATATGGGCAACTGAAGGAACACGGGTGGACTATAGTCAGTAAAAATTTGACACGCCTTGCCAGAGCGGGAGACGTCATTTGATGGTTTCCCAACCACAAAAAAAAAAAAAAAAAACTAATAATGTGCGTTAGTATAAACAAAATCGTTTTACTAATTTTATTACCCATCATTAAACGTAGTACTTAATTACCATAATTTTACTGTATAGTAATACTACCCTGTAACACTTTTCTTCCCGCCTGTACAGTCCGCCACACAGGTTGTTCAGTCGCACAAAGCGTTCGTCTACACGCTCCGCGAGAATCTGCGCCGCGTACAGTTACCGACAAATACCAACACCTAAGAGTTTGCTGTGAAATTTTTACGACTTTCAGTGGTATTGGGAACTTATTTTTCAGATGTAAACATTTCATTTCTAATGGAAAGGGATTATCGTACTAGGGATTCATACTCTGAAGAAATTATATGAGCTATCAGTCTCTAAAAAATATGGATTATGATCTTTAGCTGACATTTGTTGTTTGCGTCGTGTGAAATAAAATAAAAACGGCAATGTACTACCAATAATTTCTTAACCCAGGTCATGGTCTACCTGTATGCCAAACTTCAACGAATTCCATACAGATGTTAAGGCGTGAATAGGTATCAGATATAGTTCCATTTTTACATTTAAAATAATATAGAGGGTGGCAGAGACATCGACTCAGAACCTTTACTATGGATTCCGTACATGATTCAGGACTTCCCTGCATTTAAATTTTTAGTCAGTCATAAATAAAATCTGTGTAAAAGCGTAATAATACCTTACCTACGTGGTCAAAATATATGAAACAGTCCATATTTTTAAATAACTCACAAAAAATTTCAACCGACGTGTGTCCAGAATCATGGACTATATCCACGGTAACAGGTTGTGCTTCGGTACCCCTGGATAATTTACATCAACAGGTTGTGCCTAATATAAATAAGCTAGTATACAACATAGTGAGAGCAGGTGTCAGAAACACGACACGTGATACCAAATATTGGGAAATCTCATTGACAATGACTGAGATATTGAAAAAGTAGGCGGAGAATCTTTTCTTGGAAAATTAAGGGATGTCAAGCCAGCCTGATAGTTGGAGTAATTTGTATAACCAAGTCACCATAATCAGCCTATATTGTTCCCACTGCTGGGACACAGAACTTCTCTTGGTAAGAGAGAGTGGGCTGTAATCT
The DNA here is from genome assembly GCA_947507805.1 of Aporophyla nigra. Classification (NCBI taxonomy): domain Eukaryota; kingdom Metazoa; phylum Arthropoda; class Insecta; order Lepidoptera; family Noctuidae; genus Aporophyla; species Aporophyla nigra. The sequence continues at coordinate 9,102,611 of OX382313.1, read as the reverse complement.
ACTACGAAGTCCAGAGCGGGTTGGTAGATGTGTTGTGTATGATCAAATATTTCAGACAATCGTCCACGAAACTACTCAAAAGTGACTAGATACGAACAATTTTTTTTTTTTATGACATTCAAAATAAAACTGACTGTGAATGTGAGTACCATACAGGCTAGATTGAATTCATGACTCTATAACATAACTGTCTGGTGGCTTTGAGTATTTTGTATATCGCCTACGCAAATGTCCTGCAGATCTGGTAGCGTCTTATGACGGGTCGTCGAGCTCCCTAAAATAGGGTTGAGCTACACGACGACTGATACAAACATGCCATCTTAACCAGCTGCTTTGAGCTGACCTGTCCTAACGGACAGGTCAGTTCAAAGCTGCAATGGCTCTTTCATCAAAAGGGTCCTCCAGACATTGCCCTGGATTGTTAAACTCACATAAAATTCTAATAGTATAATGTTTGGACTTTAAAAGCGTTTTCGGCGTTTTTTCTCAGGGAACAGTCAACTAGGAAACGCCGACACCATTTAGTTTTTAAAAAGCAGTGACCAAAAAATGTTGACGTGTAAAAGTGTCCTATTAGATCTACTTACAGAATAAACATTTTATTTCATTTCACTGAGATCACCGACTTCCCGTTGACTTAGAATCATAAAATTTTGCAAGAAGTTTTCTTTTTTTATATTTACCTGAGTCGTTCTGTAATCGGCCTTAGACTGGCCTATTAGTCTAGTGGTTAGTGACCCTGACTGCAAAGACTGAGGTCGTGGGTTCGATTCCCACCCAGGACAAATGCTTGTGTGATGAGCACAATCATTTGTTCTGTGTCTGGGTGTAATTTATCTATAATATGTCATCATCATCATCATCCTAGCGTTATCCCGGTTGCATCCTTTCGGAGCCCGGGGTTCGCTTTCCTGCTTTTAACTCTCCACTTCGGACGGTCTTGTGCATCCCTTATGGTGAGTTTGTTGGTACGCATGTCATCCGCTACGACGTCAAGCCAGCACTTTTTGGGTCTGCCCCTTCTACAGGGACCCGGCGGAGGCGGCATGGCCAGACATTTGTTCCCCACATAGCTAGCCGGTTTCCGTAATACGTGCCCGTACCAACGTAGGCGACACTCCTGCAATTTGTCTGCTATGTCACGGATATGAAGGCTGCCGCGAATGCGTGAGTTCTTGACGCGGTCTCTCCGCGTAACTCCGGACAGCCAGCGCAACAATTTCATTTCCGTGACACGCAGTTCTTGCTTGTGCCGCTCAAGTACGGGCCACGCCTCACTGCCATATAAAAGGACAGGCCTAATGATGGATTTATAGACCTGTCCCTTCAGCTTAACCGGTATCTTGGGGTCACAAATGACACCAGACACCTCTCGCCATTTAGCCCACGCTGCAGCAATGCGTGCCTTGACGTCGTAGTCGATGTCACCAGACGCGTGGAGTACAGATCCCAAGTACTTAAACTGGTCCGTGCGCTCGACCGTGTCTTCGCCTATGCGGACGGATGTGAGATCTGCTGTATTGCAGTAATTTATCTATAATATGTATGTATTTAGAAATATGTAAGTATATTTATCGGGTTTCTGGTTACCATAGTACAGGCTCTGCCTAGTTTGGGATCAGATAACTGTGTGGTGGTTGTCCTAAGATATTTTTTAAGATATATTTTTTTTAAGCTTACAAATTAATTTAATGCACTCACTTTGACTTCGGTAGTAGAGGCTAGAGGCCACCATTATAAGCGTTAGTGACTACTCACATCTAGGTAGACCATTTGCTTGGTTACTATCCTGCAACATACAAAACAGTATGTTTCCTTCTACGTATAACCCGTCAGCTTTCAAAAAATGAATTAATAGGCATCTTATGGGCGCACTCACTCCGGCTTAGACCTCATACAATGGTTTCTATTAGACAAGATTGAAGCCAGGAGCACGCCCAATGACCATAAGATAATAAAAAAAACATAATGGTTCGAAATTCAAAAGAACAACACCAACCATCACTTCAGAAACTTAAAGATTCTCACAAAACTTTCCGCAATATCAGCCTCACGTGTGATACGGGGAATTAAACCGAGGTTGCGATAACCAGCCCATTAACCATCTAGGGACCGACGTTTAATTTATATTGTTTGGAAGTGCCAACCCTAGTCGCAGCCGCAGGGCCATACATTAAATAACGAGAGATAGGTACTTGGATATGTATATATTATGCCCCCAAGTGCTGGAAGGTTTCTTCTAAGTAATGAAGTTCGCGACTCCGTGTTAAGGAGAGGCTTGTTGATTTTGTTCGCGGTAACTAATGTTATTAGTTTTATGTTTATTGTGGAGCTTTAGGGGCTTATTAGGGCTTTCAGAACATTTAATCTACAGAAATTCTAACCAATGAAACTGGTACTCAATTTTATTCATCAAAAACACAGTAGTTGTACGATTTTCATGAAAACTAGAGTGGACATCGTGCATTGAAGTACAGAATTGAACGATAATTTCAGTCAATTACAATGTAAAACATTTTTATTCGTTTTATCACCAATGACGGACAGCAATAGTGAATAAATGCTTTTGTAGAAAGGTTATCATTTTCATTAGCCGTCCCCCGACACGACGACGCTTTCATCAAAATATTACCAACTTCTTATTAAAGTTTAAGGGCCAATACATTATTATTTCTTACTTTTTAGAGACTTTCGTTTGAGTCGGGGGATTTTAAATATTAAATTTAACTTTTTATTAAGATTTAACACACAATCGAATACAAAATGTAACCCAAATATTTACACAAATTTAATGTGATGATTAAACACGAAATACTTGAAATATATTTTAAAAACACTAGCTTGTTTCCGTACGAGGTTATTGGCTACGCTAAGAGCCAAGCTACGCCGTAGCTCAAACTGTGCTACGATCTCGTAGCACATGTGCATTTCATTGTGGTATCTTTAACACGCTTTAATTAGTTTCATACGAATGTTAGCATGAGCCTATGTAACGGAAACTTTGACCCACTTCAAAACGTCGGATTATTAAAAAAAAAAAAACAATTAAGGTCACTATTTTACTCTCAACCATATTTCAAGATGTGTACACACTACAGACGATTGACTATCCTGGCTGTCTAAGTTTCACTAAGTAAGTACTGCAGGTGCTTATATTATTACATTATTACATTATTTGGAAAGTCTCTAGACTTCCGAGATTGATGAAGATGTGGAATGATGAGTAATTGCAGGAAATAAAGGAAATGGGGGCTATACATGCGAATACGACCAACCAGTCGAAGTCCAGAAGGGCTCGTGCGCGTGTGCCTACGCCGCCCGGTAGGAAAATAGCGTGAGTTTATGCATGTGTTGATGCTACTCATATTACAAAGGAGGAAATTGAAATACTCTTTATTTCATTGAACATACCATCAACTTATAAAATATCTGCGGAGTTTGGTTGCCAAAGCGAAGACAAATCCCTACAGTATCTTCAGGAAAGGATTGATTCGCCTTAACCCTCCAGCCTAATTGTGTGGCTTTCTTTAACTTGGTCGAGCCGAGACTGAGAATTTGGCAATACTACGCGATAACTTACACCTGACGATATGTTCGTACATTCTAGATCCTATTTATTTATGTGCTAGAAACTGTTTCTCTTTGATTTATTTGAGCTATTTTAAGTTCTCAGTTTGTTATTGTGTTAAGTTTCATCGCGCTTAGATTTATTAACCTCCGACGTGAAAAGACGCGTGTTATAAGTTTGACCAACATATGTGTCACACAGACAGCTGTGTGCTATGGCCATTTAAATTTCGACGTTGTGATTGAATTTTAAACAGCGTTTATTTACTTGGCTTGGCTAGGTAAGCGTTGGTGGCAATGTCCGCTGATGTTTGTACCTGTCCAAATGTCATACCCAAAGTATATCATCCAATAGTCTGTATTATTAAACTTGTGCAAGATGTTACAATTATTATAATAAATTTTCTCTATGTCTTGTCATTTGGCTTACCAATATACAATTATGGGTGGGGGCAGGTTGACAGCTGTCAGTACTTTGTACACCACACGTAGCTCTAATGAATCTTTTTTTGCAATTTAAAAACAAACTCTTTAGAGTACTTTATGTTTTGTGTACAATAATGTAGCTGCCTTCTGGCGCCGAAATTTTACTTAGTCTCAGTTTGTAAAAAAACTCTTGTTTCCATACTTATTTTACCAGTTTTTAACATTTGATTGTCGCTGGGATAAGAGTAGACTTTGAACGTTTTAAATTATGAGAATTGGCCTTCTGTGAAGTAATCTTAACAAGTTGCATTATCCTACTTAAATATGAAATAACATATTGCGATCAGCAACCGCTTTTTTAAGTCAAAGTCCAAATAGTTAAATCTATATTTTGCAACCCCGACCATAAAAAATACTTCAGAAAAGTAAAAAAAAAAAAACGTATTGTCACTTTAAATTTAAAAAGTTGTAGGTAATATTTTGATCAAAGGATCTTCGTATCGAAATGGCTAAACCAATTAAGATTAAACAGGTCTAGGATACCACTGCTAGAAAGCCTACTTTTAAATAGAACCGCACCCAAATCGGTTCACCCGTTAAAGAGGTACGCTGCCATAGACAGACACACATAGCAGTCAAACTTCTCTTTTTTGCGTTGGGGTTATAAATACACGTTTTAGAAATAATATCCACTTCGTAATGAATATGTTATACAACCCAACACTCTGTAAACTTCGTTAGTGTAAAAGGAAAGTTTTGTTTGTTTATATATTACGGGTTGACACTAAGCCGGCTTATGCGATTAATAGGAAATCCTGTTCAAACTTTGACCAAAATTTAATAGGACACATACATAATAATATTACACACACCTACATATAAAGTTTTGGAAAGTATGGCGAATTTGATTTTGTTAATAGTTAAAGAAAAATACAAGCATAAAAATAATATTGTTTTCCGGAAAACAATACATGGCCTTCCAAGATAAGTTACCGGTTTTCTATAAAAAATACTTTAAGAATAAAATATGGTATTTTCAATATTACGGATCTTAGATAGTTATTGCATAAGTATACCATATTCAGCTTATAATAACATTCCAAAAGGGGGCTGTAATCACCACGTGGGATCAGTGGAAATTGATAGATGTCACATAAATTATGTCTTATAAAATTTGTTCTAGGAGATTCTGGTTCTAGGACAACTCGTAAGTCGGGGGAGATACCCCGTGATCACCACTGCTCCTCGAGCAGCACTGGTTTTCCAAAGTACCTATTCTCAAACTCTAAGGTTTGCCCGCCCACTTGTTGACTGCGACCGTGGTTGATACCACTAGCATTCACAGTAGCGGTCACCCGCGGGTACTTCACCGACAATTTTTTTCATTTAAACGATTTTCATCTTTATGACAGTGTAAGCTGAAATCAGAATTTAGAACCGACTGAAAGTCACGTCAAGTCTGAACCTGTAGCGTAAATTGAATCTTTTGTTTTAAAGATATTTTTCGAAATACACGTATTTGTTTTCAAGTTTGGAAACTAATTCGCAAACAGCATATAAAGCGTTATTATTTGCGATTACATACATACATAAAATCACGCCTTTTTCCCATAGGAGTAGGCAGAAACTACACAACGTCACCTGCTACAATCCTTACATACTCCTTTTGTTTGCCTCGTTAAAGTTCATACATCTGCACGCGTAGCATGACCACCGTAGAAATGGGTTTTGTCGACGGAAGAATAGACAAAATTACAGATTGTAGAAAGATTAAAGACAGAATTAAAGATAGTAGAAAAATTTGTACCGTTTTATGCAGGCGTAGCATGACAATTCTATTTCCATTCTACCAAGAATAGACAAAACCCATTTCTACGGTGGTCATGCTACGCATGCAGGTCATACACGCATGCCAGTTATTTGCAATTATTTATTGTATTCGATAGATAGATAAAAAAATGAGTAATTTTTTCTGTTAACTAAATTTATCTTAATGTTTCTTACATGATACTTTCATATTCATGTCATGCATGCAATGTTAATACGCGGTTTTAAATGTTTAAAACTTGCCTAATCTTCATTAAGGCCAACAAGTTTAGCAGCTGACCTTTTAACCCGCCCTTTCATGGAGAATTCACCATATTAAAAACAGACCCCAAAAGCCTCCAACAAAATTCATTTCCTGGTTCCTAAAACACCACAGGAATTCTCACTTCCAGATCTTTTGGCATAAAATACGATTCACATTTAGCGTTTCCATTTTAAAAGAACCCATTTAATTCAATTGTCGGTCTAAGTGTATTGAGGACTCCTATTAATAATTCATGTGGTTCCAGTGAAGGGATTTCACGTTTAAAAGCTGGGCTGAGATAAACTTTTATCTTTTATTCTTTATCTTTTTTATACCTTTGATTAAGTTAGTGTTTGAAGGATTGTAGGAAGGAGGATAGGAGGAATCGAAGTGCCAAATACTAAAAATTAGTGGTTGAAACTTTTTAAATCCGTTATCGGTTTCTCGAGATTTTTTCGGAGATCGTTGGTTTCTGGCCTCAAAAGACTTGTCAATTGATTTTATTTTAATGGCATTCTACATATAACATACTAGCTTTTGCCAGTGGCTTCGCCCGCGTGGAGGTCGAAAATTATCCCGCGGGAACATACTACCGGGATAAAAAGTACCCTATGTATTATTCCAGGTTATAAACTATCTGTGTGCCAAATTTCATACAAATCGGGTCAGTAGGTTTTGCGTGAAAGAGGAACAAACATCCATACATCCATACATACAAACTTTCGCGTTTATAATGTTAGTAGGATTCATATTCATTCAGTCAAATTGACTTCAGAAATCTGATAATGGCCGATCTTTAAAATTTCACTGTCCCTTTGCTCTCCTATCTAGTACCTATACACCGTGACATTTTTGTCGTCTTACAAAGGTCCACTCAATGTATCCGACATAATATACCTCTAGGCGTGATTAAAATTGTTATCATTAATGAAGATAATAGGTACAAAGAAAAATAAATAATGCATTAGAATTATGAAACATCCTGTTAATAATGTTTTGCGTGTCATACGGTAGAGATCGTACCTACCCAGTGCACGAGTCGACTAGATTATCCCATCTCCATTTTCTATTTGACAAAATATCAATTTAAAACTACGTCCTGAATCATCATAATGAATAATATTTTTATTTTTTAGCTATGCAAATGTTTTTTTTTTTTCTAATGGATGTGTAGTAGTCACTGGTTACATGAAGTGGGCTGCCGTTGTAAGACGACTAAAATCTCACGGTGTATATTCAGTTGCTGATTTTTGAGTTTGTAGAGGCTTGTTTGTTAAATTTTTGAAGACTTTAATGAACGTTAAGTACGTTTGGGGCAATCCCACCTTTTTTTGTGGTTGGGTAATCATCAAATGACGTCTCCCACTCTGGGCGGAGCAGGAGGGCGTGTCAGACTTTTACTGACTAAAACCCACCCGTGTTCCTTCAGTTGTATTTATGCCAGGTCCACGGTAACACTTTCGAACAAATCTCGCGACCCTGGCAGGCATCGGTCCTAGTGGACCCCCTCAATTATGCTCACATCTCTTTGAGGCGTGCGTGGAACATTATGCGCCGTCGACACCGGCCTGGTCCTAACCGGGCGGCGAGCTACCCATTGCTCGCCACCCGCACCGTGCCTACGGTGGTCGGGAGTCCGCAATTGACTCCCGACGCCCCGAGTGTCTTCTCGTGCGGCGGCTAGGGGCGTGAGGGAGCATAGCTTGTCTTTCCCATACGCGTCACACCTCTTCCTTCGCGAGCATTACTGCTTCGCAGAAGGAGTTGAAGGTTTCCCATGTCCTCTCGCTCCGTACCATGGCCTGGACTAGGGCCGGACGCGAAAGGTCGCAGCCGCCGATCGCCTCCACGAGATCACGGCGGTGCTCCGCTCAGGCATGGGGACAAACCCACCTAAGCTCTTATTGTTGTTGACCCCGATATGTGCTTAGGTAATGCTGTCACATGTAGGTAATTGTGCAGGCAGCTACAGTCAGGTTACAGTTATTTGACCCTGATAGGTTCCACTCAACAGCAATCTTATCGTAACAACAATAAAGATCACTGTAATGTTGACAGACGTGTCAATGACAGCAACCCAACAGCAACTTTAACACATTAGGGATTTACTTTGCTTTTAACAGTGAAGCAAAATCTAAGGTAAAATAACCCTGAACAGAGTAACATTGGAGTAAAAACGGAACAAACGTCCGATTAGTTTAGAAAATGTAGGCTTAATACAAAGTCAGTGCAATTCATTAATAAGCAAATTGTCAATTGGTCGAGGCTATGCTTTAGCCATTTTATACAACTGAGCGACAGTTAGGACTTGAATATGTAGATGATTTCAGTTGGTAAAAAAATCGTTTCTCTGATTATCATCATCATCATCATCAGCCTATAACGTTCCCACTGCTGGGACACAGGCCTCCTCTCGGTGAGAGGGAGCGGGCCATTATCTACCACGCTGGCCCGGTGCGGGTTGGTAGATGACACATGTCTTCGAATTTTTGGTTCTAAGACATGCCGGTTTCCTCACGATGTTTTCCTTCACCGTTTTGAGAGCAGTACCTAGTGATGAAATAATTTACACAAAGTAATGCGCCTGCTTGGGTTCGAACTCACGACCTACTACTCGTAAGTCGCGGTAGTAACCACTGGGCCACCACTGCTTACTCTGATTATACCATAGAGTTCTAATGGAGTACATATATATCGATGGATTATACATTGTTTCAATTGTTGGCTATCAAAAAGTTCCGAATCAGCTGATGTTGAAAGAATTAAATGTAATCTAGATAGGAATGAAAATTGTCAATTGTGTGTACGTAAGTTCAGAGTCAATATTGTTAGAAGTGATTGCCAATTTGCTAGTAATGTTTACAGATTGTTGAAACTCAAATAGAAATAGGTATAAGTGGTTACATGCATACAGTCATTCAGGTGGGATTTGTATCCGAAAATAGATTTTATGTGTTTGTTCATGCATGCTGCTTACTTGTTTACTGTCGGATATTGTTGCCTTTCGTCAACTGTTGTTCACTGCTGAACATATTAACGTGATCATCATGATCGTCCACATCCCGACTCCTTATCACCACACTCCTTTGCCACACTCATCCTGATTGAGCGTGATAAATAAATATAAAAATAAAAATAAAATATCTTAGGACAACCAACACATCATTATCTGATCCCAAATTAGGCAGAGCCTGTACTATGGTAACCAGGCAACTAATAAATATACTTACATATTTCTAAATACAAAAATACTATAGATAAATTACACCCAGACACAGAACAAATGATTGAGCTCATCACACAAACATTTGTCCTGGGTGGGAATCGAACCCACGACCTCAGCCTTTGCAGTCAGGGTCACTAACCACTAGACTAACAGGCCAGTCAATTAATAGTTAATTCTTAAAACAGTATAAATCGAATACTCCTCATACGTATCTATACTAAAGATACAAATGTAGGTATTTAATGTACATGCAGCTCCAGGGAAATCTCATCCCGCTAGAAATGTATAAAAAGCGCCATCTATAAAAGGATGCTATACTACGATTTACGTGCGCGCCATCTCTTTGACATCAATAAAGTTAGTGTTCTATAGTTAATGATATCGATTCCACAAGTAAGCGTGCAAGATAGCCATTTAACAATATTTTTTTACTTTATTATTACAAAACTGTCATACGCTAACCCACATCAGCATAATTATTTATGCAGCCCAGGTGGAAACTGTACGGCGATAGCGGGGTGTTGCGGGGTTAAGAGGGAAGTAGGGGCTTATGAGGCGGTCTTTCGAAATAAAGGAGATTCACATTAATACGTAGTATTATTTATTTGTCTTATGGTATTTATTAATATATTAACCCAATTTAGATTAACAAATATTTATTTACTGATAAATGTGATACCTATTTAATTTAGTTTTGACGACTTTACAAGAGAACCAACATGTTACTCACGTTTGAAACAAACAGAATAACAATTTACATCTCTCGAGATTTTTCAAAACTGTTTACAAAATAACAATCAACTACTTATAAAAATTTGTGGGGTCAAATCTATACTAATAACGGAGTGGGTAACCTTCATTTTCTATAACTTCTTTTAATCTTGATCTCATTCCATTTAACATATTTAAACAAATGTCACTTAAGCGCATTAATTCCCAAGTTCTCATAAACTCTTCATCTATATTTCGTCTAGTTCTGACTTTACTTGAGTCCCAATTAAGCACCATTTGACCCCACAAATTTTCTATAGGGTTTAAGTCAGGGCTTTTAGATGGCCAATCAATTAACGTTATGTCTCTTTGTGTAGAGAACCACTCCTTAACCTGTCTTGACCGATGCACCGAACTATTGTCTTGAATAAAATAAATATGTCCATCAGGGTATACGTTGCGCACTGTTGGAATCATCACGTCTCTTAAGATCTCCAAGTATCGTTTGCCATTCATTCTAGCGCCGACTTCGACAAGCTCGCCAGGACCCACCGAAGACATCCAACCCCAGTATCCTGAAAACACACGAAAGTTTTATTACTATACCCTATTTAAATAGACAATGTAGATTTTACGTCAGTCATTAGAAAACTGACTCCAATATACCGCTTTTTATGCTTTGTTTACATTTATTATCCTTTAATGATTCACAAAACCATTAACAAAACCGGTCGAAGTGGCGGAGCTTGGGGGAGGCCTATGTCCAGCAGTGGACGTCTTTCGGCTGAAATGATGATGATGATGAAGATGAATGATTCACAATAATAATTATATCTACTAATAATATCATTAATATAATAGTGACAGCGCTAATGAGTCATAATTTAGCAAATAAATAGTATTTACATTTTAATCAAGTGAATAGGTCAATGTTAATATTTAATTAAATTAACTAATGCTTACCCAGTGATAACCTGCCACTAGTCCTCAAAGGTAAAACATTTTGAGAGTTGTAGCGTTCGCCTGGTCTTCTCCACAGTATTTTACGTCCATCTTTATCAGACTTAAACGTCTTTTCATCGGTAAAAATGACTATCTCATTTTCCCAAAGTTACTCAATCGAGGCATGATTTTATCGTAATTTTAGGTAGTTATTCGAACACCAACTGCAAACGAGTAATAATGCTACAAAGCGAAGTCAAGTTTAAAAAAAAATAAGTTTACCCTCAATATTCTTCGTTATGTTTATACGATTCGGCCAACTAAGATGATTCATAAACTTATCGATAATTTTCACATCTATGCTAAGGAACTGATTGGCGCAGCGGTATGACAGCTCGGCTCGTAATTAATAGGGTCCAGGATCGATTCTGACGGCGGACTTTAAAGATTTTTTTAAATTTTAAAATTCTGTTGTGAGTTTTTAGAAACTTGTAAAAAATATAATGTTTGAGTAAATTTGGAAGTTAAAAATAGCAATAAGTAGGAGGCGATCATTGATATACAAATCCGATGCGATAGTTATTAGGCTACGGTCGCTTGCTTAAGTGCCACTATATATTTTTTTTGTTTGAATATCTTAGCAGTTTCGTTGATTTCACAGAGATGGCGTGCTTTTATACATTTCTAGGGGGTGAGAATACCCTGTTGCTGCATGTACATTGGGTGACACAGTGGATGACGTTATCGCTTAAAGCCACCTTAAAGCGATCGTTTAAATGTAATTTTTGAATATATTCAAGGAGGTTATATCATTTACATCTCTACTAATAGTAAGAGGTAAAATATGATTGTTTGTAAGTTTGTACGCATAAGTTAATCGCTAGAACTTCCAGTCGGATTTTCACTAAGAATACCTCCTAATTCTTTAGGAAGGCTTTTTAATATCATGCTGTGACCTTAAGACGCCGAAAAAAAAAAACAAATGAACCTTAAGAGAAAACGAAGTAATATTGCAAGCGGGTTATGCGATGGCTTAGGATATAGGCAAAAACTTGTACTTGTACAATTAATAGGTACATACATACATAGAACAGATACTTTCATGTAATCTATTTACAATAAAATTCATGAAATAAGAGTTAACATGTAATTATAATGAGGATTCATGTTATTTTATGTATTTTGCGTGAGAGATTCAATTTAATTGATGATCATAAAAGCACTTTATTTTTTATTTTCCATATTTTTCTTCAGGGCTTACAGTACTCGTACTCAGAATTGAATATACAATCACAAAAACATGACCCCATACAATTTTGATAACGTTAAATAATATTCTGCCAACCAAAAACTAAGATCGAATCTCCCACGAAAAATTTACTAACGGGACCCAAAGCGTTTTCCTCCGTCTCGGAAACTTCCGCAGTTCTCTCAAAAAGAGATCCCTATCTCAAACGATAATGATTCAAAAAGCTCACCCATTGGAACGATACTTTGTCCAAATAAAAAAATATTATTTGAACTCTCCTCGTTACTAGTTTTGAAGTTGGACGGTTCAAGGCTTTATGGCACTTTGTTATTCTGTTTTCTGTTTATGTACGCATCTGTGGTGCTACGTTTGGATAAGTCAGTTTGTTTGCGAGTAAGTGCATATTTTTACTGGCATTTACATCGTAGGGACTATGTCCACTGAGCAAGGGCCGTGTAGCGATTGTGCTGGATTAATTACTATATTTCAGAAATCTTTTTAAAAAGCTAAGCACTGCACTTATTCTGTATCAAGTTTTAAGTTAGTTAATAGTTTAAGTTAGTTAGATAATAGTTTTCTGTATTAAGTTAGTTAATAATAAGTACTCTAGGCATTTATGGTATGAGTTCGTATGAGTAAACCAACAGTCGAAATATGTGGTAAAAATGGCGAAAATAAAAGATTGTAATTAGTAAATGTCAAGATTAGCAATCAGAGTCACCAATTCTCTGTCAACACTGTCAGAAAATCAATACTTTTCTGCCTGAAAACTGGAGTATTTATGATGTGAATAAGAAGACATCGAAGACTTCATATGAGACTTGGCTTATATAAAGTCCTCTCTTGTCTTGGTTATCGGTTTAAATTCTGGTAATAAATTTATTTATTTATTTATATAAGGTCGTTTGACGGTTAATCGATCTCGCCGGGAGATTCTTAGCTCCCCTGACCCCAGGGTCGGGCCCGCACCCGTCCACGCCAGCACAATGGCGCCGGCGAGGCCGGCCCAAGAAGAGGTGGCGAGGCGACCTCGACGCGTACTCCAAGGGTTGGATCGAGGTGGCCCGGGAAAAGGATACTTGGAGGGATTTGGGGGAGGCCTTTGCTCAGCAGTGGGACAGTGTAGGCTAATATAAAAAAAAAAAAAAAAAAAATGTATATAAGGTACTCCAACGACTTTTTCACTAATAACATGTTACTTATTACTAACTTATATCTAATAAATTCTAGTATTCATAATTCATTTAATCTAATAGTGCCCTTGCATGAATTTCCAAAATTACTCTTACTAGGTACTAAAGTAAGCCAGTACAATACCTATTGCCCCATTGTAAACACAGCATCAGTCCCTAACGATAATGTTACACTTTTATTGTACACCTCAGGGAAATATTCTGCTTAATATTTTTTTCTTTTAACACATTCTATTTCCACGCAAGTTTGTTTAGGGAAGCTGGATTTGTAAATATATAGATATTGCTGTTGTATTAGGTTATACTAGGGCACTAATATTAGGGTTTCATTATCTTCAGGTATTGGATTAACAGTAATTCCTATAAGTAAAACAGAGCTGGTTAAAAACTCCTGGTTACTTAAGAAACCGATTCCAACTTAAATGATAAATGATTTTATTCCTGTATGTAGGTTTGTACTAATACTTTTACACGTTACGTTAAAGTAAACTAACGTATAAAAGGCGCCAAAAAATCGTGAAACAAAATTTCCCTGTTTACAATCTATACTTAATATTATATTATAAATTCGATAGTATCCCTATTTGGATAGGGACGCCTAAATGCTTAAATGCCTAAAGAACTGAATGGATTTCTATAAAAGGCAAGGAGATAGATGGCATCCTGGGGAAGGCCAAAGGCTACTTTTATTGCGGTAGCATGTTCCCGTGGATTAATTGCCGACATCTACGCGGGCGAAGCCCTGAGCACAAAGTAAGACTTTACTAAAGACGGAGCAGCAAGTCCACCAGCATCACACGTCTACGCGGGCAAAGACCTGAGCACAAGGTAAGACTTTATTAAGTCCACCAGCATCAGACATCTCTGCGGGCGAAGCCCTGAGCACAAGGTAAGACTTTACTAAAGACGGAGCAACAAGGCCACCAGCATCAGACATCTACGCGGGCGAGGCCCTGAGCACAAGGTAAGACTTTATTAAGTCCACCAGCATCAGACATCTCCGCGGGCGAAGCCCTGAGCACAAGGTAAAACTTTACTAAAGACGGAGCAGCAAGTCCACCAGCATCAGACATCTACGCGGGCGAGGCCCTGAGCACACGGTAAGACTTTACGAAAGACGGAGCAGCTACTCCACCAGTCATACTAACCCACTTCTTTGACTTAAGTTCCTCTAAGCAGGGCCCAGCTGCCACGCGCTGTGTTTTTAAATAAGTTTCCAACAACAATTTTATAACAAGTAGATTTAAGTTCTAAGAAAATGGATTTAAAGATGTAATTGCAGTTTGTTGTGGAACGTGATATAGATACAGAACAGATTTAACCAATTTCGTCCATTTTGTGAACACATACGAGTAATACCTTCTTTTACTAAGCGAAAATGAATGGCTACGTTGTAATTCCTTAGCATTATTTTATATGATTAGCCTATAAAAAAAGAAAAGAAAGAAAAAGTTTTGTTCATAATAATATCGGCAGAAGTGATAGACGTCTTATATTTTTTGGTTCTAGGACATGTTTGTTTCCTGAGGATGTTGTCCTTCCCCGTTTTGAGAGCAATGGTGATGAATTAATTTACACAAATTAAAGCGCCTGTCTAAGTTCAGACATACGTTTCTAATTAAAATTTCTAAGTCATGCATGTGTTATATTAAGCAGTATATAACTATAAGTGTATATATATACTACCTATTATCAAGCCTTGAATGCCAGAATGGTAACGGCTTATTTACTGTGTATAGGAAAGGGTTTCAATAAGTAAAGCACAGAAAGACAAGACTACACATATATTTCAATTAAGCTTGTCAGTATTAATCAGAAAGCTAACCGTCCGTGCCAAAACTAGGTCTTCATGGAGGAGAAGGACAAGAAACTCCATGGAAACAGTACTGAAGTATTATATCAACACATTTCTTTTATTGCCATACATTATCATTATCTTAAATACATTAATAATATCTCTTGGACCATTGTCCAAGAGAACTCTGAATAATATCAACATAATCACAATAACAACAATATCTAGAAAAGAATATGAATATTCCATTTATATGATTTAAAACATTAGCAATATGGCAACACTATAACCAGTACAACAACATTGTCATAATAGGCAATAATTAGGTTATTATATCAATTATTTAACTTACGTGACGTCTGCTAGATCCTTTCCACACAATAACAGCACTAGAACTAACCAACTGAGCATCTGTCAAGAACTGACTGTTTCACTGTGGCTCCGGCCTTTTATACCCGTTAATAAGCAACTATGATTCAAAAGTGACAGTTGAGTCAAATCAGTGTTTGAATTATATAAAAATAAGTTTGTTATAAAAATCATTTAGTAAATTTAATAATTAAATATTAGACACATAATAACTACATATAATATTTACATATATCACATGCGTTACCACTAGGCTCTCACTGGTCTCAGGCAACAAAATTTAAGTTTTTAACATAAACATTTAATCGATTTCGTGCTTTCGTCATCAGCTGCCTTTGAACATAATAAAATTATTATTTGACGGCGCTGCAAGTTTCACCGTTAAGTTTTGTTACAAACTTACTGGAATCCCCGAAAAGGTCGGATAAGAGTGACACTGACTAATGACGATCACTCGAGCAGAGCGTTGCATCGATCGATGGTTGCGTGACGGCTGTTCTATTCTTCAGGTGACAGAGATGACGTCAGGGGTTCCGCTGTCGTACCACGTCCACGACGAACTGCTATATTCCGGCACAGTCCTGATGATATTGACGATGCTGAACCACCAATACGATGAGCACCTGGTAAAAGTTATTCTGCGCCCAGGTCTACATCTAGGACCATCAACACAACAATTACAAACCATTTGTAGTTCATAAGGTGTTAGTAAGCCGCGTCGCGTACAGACCGCCATTGCTATATCAATACAAGAAAGTCACAGATTCTCCAATTTGTACATTTATATCTTTAATTATTGTGGTCTAAATAAAGAGTATTCTAACATGTGTCTAATTTCACCAGAAAGCTACAATGAGTAGCCAGAGTGAGTGAGTGAGTTAAATTTGTACCATGTTAGTATTGAGTGGCGTCATGGACGACGAGCCTAACAGATCTATGTCGATAACGCAATTCACCTGTGGCCAAGAATCAATCGACCAAAAAACCCAATTGTACTCCACTATCCTTAATCTTTTTCTGGAAAACTGAATACTGCTCATTTTGACTTATAAATCGGGGAACACAAAGCCCATTATTTACCGTAATAGCCCGTTCTTTTAAGAGACCCTTGAAACTCCACTATCAATACCAGTTAACGATGAACAGTTAAACTTGTCGAGCGATGAGATGACCCTAAACTTTTTATACTGCCTTATTGTATTGGCTTTACGTGTATTAAACGTAAAGGTTTGTCGTCTGCCAGGTTCGCGAGATTGTTCGAAAGAGATACCGTGACTCTGGCACATGGGCAACTGAAGGAACACGGGTGGGTTTTAGTCAGTAAAAGTCTGACACGCCCAGCTCCGCCCAGGGCGGGAGAAGTCATATGATGATTTCCGATTCAAAAAAAAAAAGGCTTGTCTTGTGTAAATGTAGACCATCAGTTGTATAGTACAGTTTTTGTTAGGGAATCGTTCAATTCAGAAAAAAAAAACCCATCTATCTCTAAAAGAAGAAACTGTGGTTGTATCCGCGATTAGTGAGTTTCGTTGCATCGTTTTATTTGAATATCGGTGGGGGTGGTTGGGGGTCTGCTTTTAAAGGCCACATCATTTCAGCCGCAAGACGTCTACTGCTGGATATAGGCCTCCCCCAAATACGTCCTATTTAAAGGCCACAATCTGATAATATTTATTATTTAACATAACCATCCTTTTTGGTACCGTTGCAGTCGGGCAAAAATTCAATAAATACCTAATGATCGCAGACGAGCCATGTATACTGCAAAGTGAGATGCTCAAGTGTATCGTATTCCTAGTTATGATTTGCGGTTAGAAATACTTATCTGTTCAATTCTATTCATTTATTTATTGTAAGACATAAGTACATTATTAGTTCTTATTTGGTAAACATTGAGGGCGCTATGTTTTTCTGTAGCGTTCCTTTGCATCGATTATGCGTGATTAATGATCAGGTGGTTTCATGCTCTCGTATTCTAAACTGAAAAACTTTACAAATAGTTATTTATTAATATTCTATATTTTTTATTCCCAGAAAATATATTACCAGCACAAATACAGAGTACTCATTCTGAAACCACAACGTAAATCGGTAGGCGGTAGTACTAAAGTAACATAATCCTTAAAAAAAGAAAAACGCCAGAGAGGCCAAAACAAAAATTGCCCTACAAAAATATTCAACACTACGACCGACCAAAAGAAACTCCCGGCCGTAAGCCTTAACTTTTTTATTCGCAAAATTCAAAACTTATCCCCTGTACAGGGCCGAGAAAGATTGTGAATTACAACTCTAAGATAATTTAGCTCCTAAAATAAATTACTGAGAACAAATAAAAACGAACTCTGGGTCCAATGCATAAGGGTGAAAATAGAGTGTTGACAGAATCGTCAGAGATCACGCCAAACAGTCTAAAATAACGTGAAACGTGCTCTCATTTGAATTTCAGTGTATTCGTCTCCGATATCGTCGCAAGGAAAAGAGGTTTTTCCGGCTTTTTCTGTGTTTATAAAATGTAATCGCGCATACTGACAAGGTAAAAATCTCATAGAGTAGGACGATGCGAATCAATCATGCATGGTAAGCGGGTTTGGAGTCTCTTGGGGAAAGAAAATATATCGTTGGAATAACAATTATTTAGTTTACTACAAAACTATGATACCATCAAGTATGAACGAAAGGATAAATGTGAGCTATATCATCATCGGTACAGTGTGGTGCCGGACGTAAAGAATAACACCACCCCATTTCTTCCCGTGGGTGTCGTAAAAGGCGACTAAGGGACTTACTAGAGAATGGGCAGCAGCGTTCTCTATGCATTTTACCATCATACTGCGATCGCCAACCCGCTTGCCAAGCGTGGCGATTATGGCAAAGCCCCCCAAATTGGGGGAGGCTTAAGTCCAGCAGTGGACGTCTTACGGCTGAGATGATGATGATGATATCATCATATTTCTATTGCCTTAAACAGTCATCAGGTTTAAATAAGCACATTTTGCAGAAAACCTAATAGAATTTGGGTGGGTGAAATTGCGACATAACGATACAAAAATTTAAGCTGTACGAAGCCACATTTTCATAAAAGTAATCATAGAAATCCGTTTTTCCTAAACAGATTTGTGTGTTTATTTTCGTTGTATATTTGTTAGAATGATGAATTATAAATTATAATTATTCGCTTTCAGGGAAAAAGATGCTTTTTCGAACCGTTTTATTCACTTCCCACATTAAATATTCTTTCTTTGATAAACATTTAATAAAAATCACTAAATTCTCTAAATCCAAATTATCACTTTTACTATTTGCAGGTTATCTGGAACTCTAATTCAATAATATTATTTTTGAAAGACTTGACTTCAAAACCCCAGCCCTTATAAACTTTAAGATCTTTACAATCGACCACACGGTATATCTTCATGTAACGTATCAAGGATGGACAGGGGACGGTTGAGGCATGTAGGAGACATGGCAATAGAAACAAAAGTTCTACTGCCTACCGACGCGTGAAGTGAACGGAATAGCTGTCTCGAACAGATAGATGGCTTGAAATAGATTGAGTTTTTTAGGTTTACTTTTATATATTTTTATTGGTTCCAATTTGTTTTTCGAATAGCAAAAGTTATCCACAGGCCGTAAGTTTTTTCTAGCTAATTAGTAAGCAGGCCAGTTTTTTAAGGCTAGTGATCATCGGCAGACGGTGGGACAGGGTTTTTCAATATACCAACGTAAATCTATACGTATCTAATCATTAGGTACAAGATATAGATTCCAAAGTTCCGAGACTAAAGGGGATTTCTTTCTGGGGAAATCAAGATCGTGCGGAATGCCAAAGAATACCACGGTGGGATGCCAAAGTATGTGATGGTATGCACTGGAGTTCGGTAGCATACGGGAAAGAGCCAGTGCAAGCGGGGATATACTCCGCATGATCCCCTTGGCACCCGTAGTTTCTAGTAGTGCGTCGCCGTTTTTTGCAGGTCTGGCTATTTGTTGAATGCTTTATTATTCGCTTGTTTTTTTTTTTCACACACATTAATAATTCTGTGAAAACACATACTTACAATTGCAAAAATCATAACAAAAATTTGAAAACAAAAAAATCTGGGCTAATTTTTCGCTTCCACAAGGTATGACGTTAGGTGAGATTTAGGATATATTTCAAAAAAAGGAGTAGGTAACTAACTAATTAATTTCTTAAGAATGTGTTAATATGCACAATCAAATAGATAAAATTAGCATATTAACCACAGCTTAAGTGTAATAAGTATCTGTAACAAATTTTCTATTTACATAACATAACATATTTACATAACACTTCGATGCCCTCCCTATGTAAACATTTCTGTGTGTAACCCACACAGTTGTTCATTCGACAAGGTCGAGAAAGCGTTCGGAAATCGTTGACGTATTCAAAAGGCGTTAAGTATGATAGTTCAACCAGAAACCCTTTTTGTTCAAGGGAATGCTGACAAGCGATTTTCTATTTTAGGACGCTTTTGTTAGTATCTTTACACATTGACATTCTATAAGATAAGCACTGAACATTCATATACATTTCAGTTTTAAAACATTAATTATCGTCATAATTTAAGCCAGAAGACGTACACTTTTCGAAATGGGGCTCCTCCAAGCGCCGCCACTTTGACCTGTTTTGTGTTATCGCATCCAGTCCAGGGTACCACCACACCTCTTTTCCATACCTTCGAGTATGACGGAATCTAAAAGCTTCTGAAAGGCCTTAAGAACGGGTTTTCCACCGGCCCTCGGAGTTTGGACGTAATTTTGTCATCACCCGGCGCCTTGTTGTTTTTGAGCTGCTTCAGAGCCAACCTGATCTCGTACAAGCTAACATCTGCGCCTCTACTCCGTGAGCTAAAATGTAACATCACAGAGTTTATTTTTTGTATCTTTACGTCGGATCTTGAAGACCCGACCGAATGAACAGTATTCACGAACCCATAGTTCTAATCGTACACGGAGCTCTCCAAGCACTTAAAACGATTGTGGAGTTCAAGATGAATCGGTGCTGGACCAAACGGAAACTCAATTAGCCGAGATCTTTCCAGCTTATAATGAGATTCAATATGTCTCTTACCATGCGATGATCAATCCCTGTTTTCATCGCTTTGATCAATAAGCCAAATCTCTTCCAGTGATGCTTAGCACCCCTTGCCTCGCCGTAGCCTTGACTGCTACCGTAGCCAAGGGTAAGTAGGCGGCCGAGCACTTGGGGCAATTTCTTTCTGCTGGTTTTTTTTTTGGGGGATTTGCCGTTATTTGTCATGTTTGGCAGGTGGGTTGGCGATCGCAGTATGTTGGTAAAATGCATAGGAAATGATGCTACTCATTTTCTCGTAAATCCCGTAGTCTAGCAGGTGCAATTCTTTACGTCCGGCACCATACACACTGTTCAAATATTACATTTAATTAATAAAAAAATACTTATTCGACCTTCATTTAGAACCCAAAAGTAGGTACCTAATATAAACCTTCACTAACTACGAAACTCCGACGAACAGAGGTTAAAGTTTTCAAATTATACCGTTGCGATGAAAATAAACTATCACAGACCATCAATCATCGAAAGATTTTTTTCCTCGTTTCGATATTAACTTACAGATAAGAAAATCGTCTAATCTATCCATCTGACAGCAGTTGACGTTAGAACTCACCTAGAGCATAGATTACGAATGTATAGAGGTGTCATTTCTACGCCGAATGCATTCTAAATACTACGTTACATGGCCTTTTTGGTGCATGGCCAAAATCGGAATGCAAGCCACTATAATCAATTTTAACGACCACCCCCCCATGTTAATGTCACGCTAACGTCAAAAAAGCGCAGCACTTTAACTAAAGTTCCAAATTGTATGATACGTTTAACAGTCATGGATATGTCACCGCTTTCCACGCTGGATAATTGACAAAATCAACACGCACCTCTTCTTCTTTGAAAGAGGAATCAAGAAATACGGGTCACAAACTTGCGAAGGAAACTATATTGTCGCTTCTGTACGAATACATAGCTCTATGCCTAGAGTAACAGAAGTGGCCCTGTCCCTAATTCTTCCCGGTCATTTAACTTGGTCCCCCTACCGTCATCCCCTACAGATTTATGATACACGTCCGTGTTATTACAACCCATGAAAATACTATTTATAGCTCGAATGGGAAAGAAATGATGGGGAAAGTTAATAAGAGTTGTAACTACTTGCTTGTGAGGAAGGACTTAAGTTACTGCTTCACTTGCACTTGTGTCAATTTATTGTTTTACAAGTAACCCTGTTTTATGTCTTATAAAAATATAGAGATTTTTTTACTACATATTCGTTAGATAATAATGTGTTATACACATAAACCTTCTAGAATAATATCTCTAAATGGCGGTGAAAACCGTATCTAAATCCATTTCACAATTTAGAACAACGCGTCCAGATCAACAGACACGAGAAGTCACTTTAGTCTATACTAATATTATAAAGGTGAAGAGTTTGTTTGTTTGTTTGATTGAACGCGCTAATCTCAGGAACTACTAGTCCAAATTGTAAAATTCTTTTTGTGTTGGGTAGCCTATTTATTGAGAAAGGCTATAGGTTATATAACATCACGCTACAACTAAGAAGAGAGGAGCAGTAATGAAAAATGTTGCAAAAACGTGGAAAATCGCACGGCTAGGCGATTTGACGCTACGGGAAGGGTCGGGGGAACAAGAAATTTAACGCGGACGAAGTCGCGGGCAGAAGCTAGTTAATAATAATTAACTAAGAAGTTGAAGTTGGATTCTGCGCTAATAATGTATTTTTATACCATAACATAATTGTGTATGTTGGAGAGAACTGAGAACAGTTTTCATTATAAATGTGAAAAGATCTAAGAATAAAGATGGATATGATGGATGTATTGTGTGAAAAATGATACTGCTGAAATGTGGTGAATACTAATATTGATAACAGCTGATAGAGACAAAAGGATAAAAAAAAACAACGTACGTTGAAATGTAAAAATAGGATCAAGAGAATATTGACCTTTGAGCATATATCAAACTGCGGGTGCTAATAAAAGGTACGTCTTTAAAATAGACTAGCAGCGCAAGTTAGCCTAGTCCTTTCCTATATCATTCTATTTCGGAAATAATATGGATAATTATGGTGAGAAGAATCCATCCGCGATATCTGCTTTAGTCTCAATAATCTATACTTCTGTATATATTATACTTACTAATGATATAGCTAATGAGTTCGTTTTGTTTTTTTTTTTTGTGGTTTCGTTTTGTTGGTTGTGCTACATATACTGTTAGGAGCTTTAGGAGCTGAGCAAACAGATAAATAGACGCTGAGCAAATAGCGCGGGCAGGTGACGCGATGCAACGTGGTAGATGGGGGAAAATAAATTTCACATAGACGAAGTCGCGGGATAAAATTAGTTTTTCAAATAAGCTATCATCAGTCACTAAACATATAACAGGTGCTGGTGCAAAGGAGTATTTTGAAACCATAAATTACCTAAATACAATCATCGAATTATTACGATTTTCTTTTTAATTATTCTGGATAGTAGTTATGGGCTGATATTGGTTGGTTTATCAACGGACTAGCTATCGTCAGTTTAGTTGACGTGTGGTTGGATATTGTTTTTGCCGCCGATTTCATCCGCGTGATTTACCTTAAAACATATTCCATTGTAAATAATTTTCGCAATCGGATCACTAGTACCGAAAATCACCCCTACATACAAACTCATACCACTTTATATTAGTAAAAAGTATAGACTATGTAATTGATTGAATTTTGGTTGTAGACTGGGAAAGTAATTAGTCAGATATTATACAAATTTATATGTAATGTCGTATTTACGTCCCCATACTGTGCGACATAAGGAATAACAATGTTAACAAAATTGTATGCCCATGTAGGCATTCTAACTTTATTTATACAAGAGTGTTCGCAGGGGACAACTTTTTCCAACTCCAGCGAAACAAAATGACGAGTGGTTAAACACGGGTCTGCTACTTTATTAAATTATATCATTCGTTTTAGCTTTACCCTTAGTAATTTGTATGCAAAGCTAAGCGCAGGTTTTTTTTAATAAGTGTATGAAAAAATGTGTTTCTGAATAATTTTTAAAACGGCCTACGTTGCCCTTTGCAGGTACAAAATTAGGCAGGTGGTTGAGTAAATTTTGCCACATAAGACAATTTTTTATTCCAGAAACAAATACGTATTCGTTATTACGAATCAGGTCATGTATTTTCTGGCTTATTAGTCAGAAAATACATTACCTCTGTGAAAAAAAAAAACGCTCAGTAAAACTTATCATGTAAAAAACACAAAACATTTTATTTCATCGTTTTAAACTTTTTGTGTGTATTTATTTTAGACTGATTGACGATGGACAGACAAACAGCCTGCTCCAAAACTTTAAGATGAAAATCGAACAAAAACTTTATCTGAAATACAACCTCATAATTACTTTCCTTTATTTATTGTTCTCTTCCTTTCGTGTCGACGGTATGTTTGCTATAGTGTCAATGATCTATATATATCTTTAAACTAACAACAATGTTGAAGAGTTCGTTTGTTTTGTGTTTGTTTGTTTGAACGCGTTAATTTCTACAATTACCGGTTAACAAGTTTAAGGCTATTTAACATACCGTTAGGACCCTTAGAAACTGATTAAAAATAAAAAAGAAGTGAGGAAAAACGCGAGGCGTACTTACTCGGCTTCGTTGTTTGTATATAATTATATATGTAGTTTGAGCCCAGTAGCGAGGCCATGTTGATTGCGATATCAGTTTCATTCTGTAGATCATCCGAAGTGCAGGTGAACGGGCACTAAGGTCTTTCCAGCAAATGGGGCATAGTCTGATCAGAAGCATCGTACTCGCACTGGGTGTTAAATGGGCCAGTAAATTCCCCCACTTCGACTAATTGTGTCCGCAGTGACCTACTTGGGTACGCAATCGATTGAGATCTTTCCATATAGCTTTATATTACTGTTATGTTATTTACATACATGAAAACATATATTCGTCCTATTATGTTCCCGCTGCTGGGACACAGGCTTTCTCTTGGTAAGAGGGATTGGGCCGTAATCTACCACGCGAGACCAGTGCGGGTTGGTAGGTGTCACAAGTCTTTGAATTTTTGGTTCTAGGACATGTCGGTTTACTCAAGATGTTTTCATCGCTTCAGCCGAAAGACATCCCTTGCTCCAGCAAGATAGACCTCCCCCAAGCACCGCTACTTAAACCGGTTCTCTGCTGCTCGCATTCAGCCGATTCCTGCGGGCTTCACTCGGTCATCGTTCTTTCAACACTACGTCTTCCACTACGTGGTCGCCTCTACAGATGTTTTACTTCACCATTTAGGGAGCAATGGGTTTATTTTCTGTACACTGTTTAACAGGTTTAAATCGATGTTAAAAGGTAAACAAATATTTCACACTGTCTATATATGTATAATATTACACAGCTGATAAAAAGGCTAGCTGATTAACTTTTCGGAAACTAAAGGAAACTACCTAGGAAGGTGCTTAACGATAGACACGCGAAACGGTAGCCGCTTGCTGCTCGAAACAGCCATATTTTACTATCTACATTCAAAATCTAGAAACAGGTGCCTTTAGCTTGAATTAAAGCGATTTTAAACAAGGAAAGTACCTTTTTGCCGCTGTTGAACGACGAAGGAAAACATTCTGTTGATTTTAACTGTCTTAAATCTTCAAACTAATCATATCTCGGAAGTAGAATCACACTTCTCCGATATTTGTTGTTATTCACAACGACTTATAGTTTGCACCACTCCAATACGGGACTGAAAATAATATTGTCTATGAATTAAAGGATAAAATCAGAAAATAATTTATCCAGAGAAAATTGGAGTTACCGACATAGCTTGCAGAGTAAGCAGGTTGAAGTGGCAGGGGCCGGCCATGTTTGTCGAAGGACCGATGGCCAATGGACCAGACGAGTCCTGGAGTGGAGACTGCGTATCGACCAGCGTAGTGTGGGACACTCCAGATAGATGAACTGACGACGTCAAAAAGGTGGCTGGGATAGACTAGCGGAAGGCGGAAAATAGGGTGTTGTGGCGCTGCATGGCAGAGGCCTATGTTCAGCAGCAGATTGTAATAAGCTGAGCTGATTGGCGTCCATGTAAGTGGTTGAAAATCACAAAAAAAAATGAAAAAGAACTTTATGAAATCAGCCCCTTCCAGCTCTTCCTGTCGAAAATCACTTCCTTAATCTTCTATCTTCTCATTAGATGTTTGAATAACATTTTTGCTATTTCAAAGTATTTGTCCCTTAGAAGGTAATACAACACACTAATTTAAAAGACAAATCACACACACAACAAATATTCAACAGCAATTCTGTCGCCTAAACTAAAAGCCACATTTGTCAGTGCCAATTAGTGCGACAGACTTCAACATAAGCGCTTATGACGGAACACTGATTAAGCTGTCTACTGGGATAGTTGAACCTTGATATTACGAGAATACTGGCTAATTTATTTTGGTGCTGGACAGCTTAGGAAGTTTTTGGGGATTATTAGCACCAAGCTTGTTTTATGTAAATCTATGTCTGTTTCTAGTGCTCGTAGAACTTATTGTCAAGGGTCACTGAGGATCGGGAAATTGGTATACATTAGGCACGGGCTCTATACGTTTAACTAAAACTAACTTCTGCCCGCGAATTCGTTCCTGCGAAATTTTGTTGACTCTTTTTTCTTTTAGACTTTACTGTCCCACTGCTGGGCAAAGGCCTCCTCAAAGCTCTTCCAGGAACTATCTTCCTACGCCACCTTGAACCAGCCATCGCGGTATGCGTCCAGGTCGTTTTGCCACCGCAATCTGGTCCGACCAAGGTGGCGGCGGCATCTTCTTCTTGTCTTAACATCTTACGACATTCGGTAACACTGTAGCTTGAAATCAAGAATTTTTGTAGTCGAATAAGTACTTTCATAGATTGCTCTTTACATACAGTCTCACAAATTCTACCGTTTTAAAATTTTGGATTGAATAAGTTATTTAAATGAGACTTATCTTAAGCGCAAATACCTCTATTGAAAATAGGTTAATAAGATCAGTCCAACTTATTTTCACAACCTTTATCAGGACGTTTTTAGCTAAAATGATTCTTCAAAATATCTACAGAATGGATTCTTGAAGGAAAACCCACGCGCTATCGTAACAATATTCGTGATAATCAATGTTGCTTTTGCCCAGCCAAGATTTTGGCTTACTAAAATGTTGGCCAACCTACGCCGTATAATAAAGAGAATGGATAGAGTTTTGGAACGAAGTTCCTAATCGCGCGTTGTGAAAGGGGGCTAGACGGTAAAAATTCTTACGAAAAGTTGTCACGACATGCTTTAACCGACTTCAAAAAAGGACGAGGTTTCTCAATTCGACCGTATATATTTTGTATGTTGTTTTTTTTGTTGTGATTAGAGAGGGAGAGAGGGTGAGAGGGGGAGAGGGGGAAAGGGGGAGAGAGGGGAGAGGGGGAGAGGGGAGAGAGGGAGAGGGGGAGAGGGGGAGAGGGAGAGAGGGGTGAGAGGGGGAGAGAGCGAGGTAGAGAGAGAGAGGGAGGGAGAAGGAGATAAGGAGAGAGAGAGAATATTTTTGTTGAGTGTATACAGGTTTTTTGTAAATAATAAATAATTAAAAAATTATAACTATTATGAATCCTGGAAAGGAACTTCGTTCCATCCGGGTGTCCCTTGACACCTCTAAAGTTTTATATTTTATGACACGAATTATCGTGGTCACCATCGTCGCCCTTACTCATCCCAGTTTACCTGGTGACTAAATAGCTAGTCTACTGGCATGCCCCATCATGCAATGTGATCTGTCACATCAACATTCTACGTTTTTAAATTTTAATGTATGCTTATATAAAAAAGATCGTTACATTTCAAAAACTTGCAAAGATTGTGCACAATATGGATGGAGTTATGGTACTATGGAGGTGTCTTGACGCTGCATGAACGTGTGTGATTCATCACGCCAGGTCGTTGTTCACCGCGCACAGGATAGATGAAAAGCAGCACATGAAGTATTTTCTGCGCCATACATAGGTGTTATAACTGTATGGCGTTCCAGTGAGAGGATAAATAAATAAATAATTAAATGCATAAATATCTCCTCTACCTCAATAAAAAAACAGCAGATGATATTGAGCATTATATCCCTCACAATAAAACTAAAACTCTTACCACGCGTGGCCCGTTACAGTGAGGTGAAACCACCCAACTAATTTTATTGTTCACTAAAAGTATTTTAACAGTTAACTAACCACTAGAGAACGCGGTTTTAATGCAAATTAAATTGCACTACAACTCCACTGTGGGAAGATACTTAACTAGTTTGAGTTGGTCTCAGTGGAATGAAGTGTTGGTTTGCGGATATGCTATGAAAATATTAGGGCTGACTGTGATGTCATTATTATGAGATGAGATGCTTATGAAAAAAAAAAGTAAGGAAAAGTTGCTATTATGTTTGGTAATACTACTCAAGCTTGCTACTATTTAAGCTTTTCTTGCCTGAAACACAGGATTGCTTAGTTCAGACACGTAAATCTTAGAATATACTTTGTACATATTTTAAGCCTTTTATTTTTGAATAAATATTATGTTATGTTTGTTATGTTAATATAAAACCACAATGTATTATTTGAGGTCTCTCAACTTCTTCTGCCTAGTCTTTTCGGCTTATAGTATAAATACCAGTATTTTACATGGAGTGTCTGCCTATCTGACTTCCATAGCCTGGTGCCTGGGTAACATGATTTTTAACCACAGTATATCCATCCTGTTTTCATCATCATCATCATCATTTCAGCCGAAAGACATCCATTGCTGGACCTACTCCAAACATCACCACTTCGACCGGTTCTGTGTTTCTCGCATCCAGCGGTTTGAGGCGACCTTCACCAGGTTATCGGCCATTCTATTTTATTAATTAGTAATTTCGTCTCAATAAAAGGTTACTATAATTGCTTGCCCTGTCGTTTTAGCGAGTCATGTAAACTCTCAATAATACGGTTATTGGCACTCATGACACTTGTTGAATGTCCCTTGAGCTTTTCCTACTAAATAACTTCCTAAATTCTTCCATAAATTATACGTGTTACTACTGAAGATATACTGTAGAAGTAACAATTTAAATGGGCGTAGAGACGATTTTTTTTTTAGTTTAGACTGTTATAACTCGTAGTTAATGCAATTGGTAACTTTATAGAGATCATTATTTCGATACAGACATCGGAAGCATTCTGATCCCTAAACCTCATTCATAACTTCAGCTGAAAGACGTCCACTGTTGGGCATAAGCTTCCCTTGATCGTTATCATAATTGCCAAGCTTGGCAGGAACTTTGGCCATCGCAGTATTGTGGTAAAATTTATAGAGAAAGCTGCTGCCCATTCTCTAGTAAGTCCCTTAGTCGCCTTTTACGACACCCACGAGAAGAAATAGGATTATGGTATTCTATTCGTCAGGCAAAACACGGAACTGTAACTGAAATGAAAAAATTGTGAACTTAATAAAAATGACATAAGTACATGACAACATCGGTTTTCATAACTAAGAAATAAAGAGACACCATTTATCACCCATTACAAAACAGTACCTATGTTACATCTACAACACCTAAGTCAAAAACGTCACAAGTATAAGTAATGGTATTGACTTAAACTTGTGTACTACGTGGTTTTCGCACAAGAAAATACCCAGTGGATACGGGAAAGGGCAACAGCTCAAAGAAAAATAGCGATGTTGATAAAGAAAATCGTTTTCCCTGTATTAGGTGTTGGACCCAAATAGATTATCCCAATCATGAACTTAACCGCAAAGGTTTTAAGACAGAGGATTGTATCAATCTGGAAGTAATTCCAGATTTCTTTTGTAGCAATTTCTTTGAATAGTAGGGGTTATAGAAAGTCTAAGGTTGGCGTGTGATAACTGACCAGTGGCTAAATAGTTTAAAATATTTTGTTTCTTTTTTTTTGTAATATTATTAATTTGAATACAACTGTACTGAATCAAATTCTTCTAATGGATAGATAATTTTTATTTGCTTCTATTTGGATAATAGATGACGTGATAGTTATAGCAATCGTGCTTTTAACTGTATCCTACCAAAACAGGGGTACTTTGTAGGTCTTATATTACTCGTTCATTTATCTATCACAGTAATTAAACTTAGAGTATTTATGAAAATCAACTTAGGAGGCAGATGCGGTTGCAGTGTGTACTGAAGACTCAGTTGCGCCACTTCTTCTTCCCAGGTAAATGACTAAGAAGTCTGTTGTGAAGGGCAGGCGTTTTGAGGAGCGATGTTTTGTAATTTGAATGCTAAAGTACTGATTTTCATTCTAATTTGGATATATTACTTTTTATTTGAGAAACACTGCTTAGTACTTCGCTGCGTTCTATGTGACATACTCCTAGCGAACTAACTTTTGCAATGCCCCTACTGACGCTTAGTGCCAAGCTGCATGATAAGACCAATTACCTAACTGCGGCGAAGTCCATAAAGAGGGGAATGTATTTTGCGTTTGATTGTGATTCATTGCTCACCTAACGTACGACGTTAGGTGAGTGTGTGGTTTCTGTCTTTGGCACATACAAACCACCTAGGAAAATACCCACATTGCCTAACTAAGAGATAAAATAGAAGCTTTTAATGATAATTTTTGTGTAATTCGTTCTGTAATTTCCCTTGCACTACCTTTCAGTCAAGAATTCATTGGTGCTTTATCAAGGCAGTTTAAGTATTGGTCTTTCCTTGTACCAACTTGGCTAAGAACCTCTCGCCAAGGAATATCTATAATAATTTATAATCTGTACTATTATTATATATGCGAAAGTAACTCTGTCTGTCTGTTACGCTTTCACGACTAAGCAACTAACCAGATTTTGATGAAATTTGGTACGGGGTAAATTTGAGCCACAAGAAAGCACATACACTTATATTCCGCGACTACGTCTACGTCTACGTACGCGAAACCCCCCCTTTTTGAGGACGAAGTCGCGGGCAAAAGCTAGTTCAAATATAAGTCTGGATTAAGATTTATCGATTCATCGCCAGTATTCAGCCCGGTTGTGTCACAAAACTGTATGATAAATGAATCTAAATTGAACAGTCTACAGTCTAAAAATTTTTATGAAAAATATGCTACTCTTAAGATTCTGTTATAATAACAATAAAGAAATAGTTGGGGTCTTTGCATCGTAAACGAAAATTGATTCTGAAGAATCAGTCATTATGATAAATGTTCCCGCCACTGATGACAAATGAC
This sequence comes from Aporophyla nigra, assembly GCA_947507805.1. NCBI lineage: Eukaryota > Metazoa > Arthropoda > Insecta > Lepidoptera > Noctuidae > Aporophyla > Aporophyla nigra. The sequence continues at coordinate 9,071,761 of OX382313.1, read as the reverse complement.
GCTTCATTAGTATGCAGAAAGGCGTCGTCGTCGGTGACAAATAATCATTTATTTCCAACTTATCAGATATCTATAAATACTTAATAAATACTCAGCGCTCTTTAGTGAATCTTACCCGAATCTTTTGTAGCATTTTTAAGCACAGATTTCGTACCTCGTACGTACTGATTATTTTTTGGCCTGATTTTCTTGAAACATTATTTTTGTTAGCAAATATATGTATAAAAGGCAAGGGCATGTACACATTTTTTTTAAATAAATCTTTCAGGTATCCAAATCTATCTTCATAAGACTTTTTGAGGTTGTCTAACTACCAGAGTCCTGGCACGAACGCGCGACGTAAACGCAAAACCTTAATTCGAACGATTTTTGAATCGAAAATGAGCACGACTATTCTATAGCATTTTTATCTAAAATGTGGTAAGCATAATGATCTAAACCACGAGATAACATCCATAGAAATGGACAGTGTCTTAAAACGAAATAAATATTCTTTTCGAACAAAAGGAATATTTTCCACAGGTACGGTCACCAAAACAGATAACTGATCAGAGTCGTCGGATATTGTTGAAACTTAGTAAGAACTTGATGGATTTTTTCAAATTTAATTTCATTGAATTAATATAAAACAAACAGTTCGTTTATTAAATTTAATTTAATTCGAAACATCCATCGGTTTTTTACTATACTGCAACTATGTATATCTGACGACCATGGTTGTAACCAGTGTTTTTATCTCGTTTGATACTGATATATACATACATACATACTTAAGTACAACATGTCCTGGAATTTAGGCACACCACACATATTAATACATACACAGATTTTTTACTACTATGATTATAACTCTGATATTAAAATTACTTATACTGATTCTGAGAACAAATGGCTGCACCTTACAAATCCACGCACGCACACGTTTAACAATCGTAGTCGGTACTTCGTTCGTTTTAGTTTTGTTTTGACTGTACAGCGAAAGTTGGTGTTTTTTGACAGAAATCAATTCAGTAAATGACTTTGTAAAAACTACCCCCATTATGTGCATTAATTCTAAGTTATAAACTTGATGCATACATTGTTTAGGTATATCATTCGAATTTATGTGACATTTAATGCGCGTTAGGCCGTAGGCTAACTCTACGCATTAAATAAAGCTTTGCTTGGTACGCATAACGATCCTTTTCTTTTCTCAACCTCACCTAATCAATATTATTTTTGTACGTAGGTTCTTTTACGCAGTTTCATAAAAAAGATAACCATGACGTCATCTTTCGGTGTAGAAGTGATTACTTTGCGCTACCACCCACATGCTAAAGATTGATAACATGGGACACCGACATTGATTGATTCGAGTCCAAAATTATGTTTACGATACATAATCCTTTTGTTATACATATTAAATCTCATAGGCATGATGTTGTAAAAGAAGATAATCGAATAAACAGCCTAAGTAAACCTCGTCCCGTGAAATTTTAATTTCACCATAATACACAATAATAATAGTGTGGGTTTGTCTGTTGTAACACCTGGATAGGTCTACTTTAATCTGTGTGGTCTTTTAGGGGGTAGTCAGATTGGAAAAATCGAGTTCATCTGCATGCTTATTATTAGAGTTCCGTACCTCAAAAGAAAAAAAACGGAACCCTTATAGGATCACTTCGTTGTTCGCGTCTGTCCGTCAAGTGTTTTTTACCCGCGAACGCATAGGGGTATCTATAATAGTTGAAATATACAGGGTTATTTGTAAAACACCGGCAACCTCTCAGGGCTATGTTACTAACATCATAATCAACAACTTAAGTTCTATGACTTTTCAAAATTCATCATATTTTAGTTCATCAGATTTTCATACAAAAATCGGTCGCCCGTAAATATGTCAAGTTCAAGCGCCCCCGCTGCCCTAACCCCGGTCCCCTCGCTAATGTACTATCGCTTTCTTTTGCTTCGCATAGACTTCGTAACATTTAGAGCGTTAAATTTAAATATTTATATTTTTGTATCAGAATCTGATGAACTAAAATATGATGAATTTTGAAAATTCATAGAACAAAAGTTGTTGATTATGATGTTAGTAACATAGTCCTGAGAGGTTGTCGGTGTTTTACAAATAACCCTGTATATCAAACACGTCGTCGGTCTACGGTCCCTTGGAGCTCTAAAACACGAAGCTTCTACATTAACGCATTATAAAAATACGGTCACTGACACGATTCAAAATCTTTAAGATGTGATGAAATGTTAATTTGTAGTTTTATCACATAAAAATGCGATTAATAAATAAGTCCGTTTTTAGGGTTCCGTTGCCAAATGGCAAAAAACGGAACCCTTATAGATTCGCCATGTCTGTCTGTCTGTCTGTCTGTCTGTCTGTCTGTCCGAGTATGTCGCAGCCACTTTTCTCCGAAACTATAAGAGCTGTGCTATTGAAACTTGGTAAGTAGATGTATTCAGTGAACCGCATTAAGATTTTCACACAAAAATAGAAAAAAAAAACAATAATATTTGGGGTTCCCCATACATAGAACTGAAACTCAAAATTTTTTTTTTCATCAAACCCTTACGTGTGGGGTATCTATGGATAGGTCTTCAACAATGATATTGAGGTTTCTAATATCATTTTTTTTTAAACAATAATATTTGGGGTTCCCCATACATATACACAAAAAAAAAATTCATCAAACCCTTACGTGTGGGGTATTTATGGATAGGTCTTCAAAAATGAAATTGAGGTTTCTAATATAATTTTTTTCTAAACTGAATAGTTTGCGCGAGAGACACTTCCAAAGTGGTAAAATGTGTGTCCCCCCCCCCCCCGTAACTTCTAAAATAAGGGAATGATAAAACTAAAAAAAAATATATGATGTACATTACCATGAAAACTACCAACGAAAATTGGTTTGAACGAGATCTAGTTAGTAGTTTTTTTTTAATACGTCATAAATCGTAAACCACAATTTACCTTTCATTCAGTCAACACAAATATAAAAATTAAAAAAAAAAACATTTCATTTCATAAACGATGATGACGAATGATGATGATGATGACCTGCAGGTTTGTACGGAACCCTCGGTGCGCGAGTCCGACTCGCACTTGGCCGGTTTTTGCGATATGCAAATGCAATCCAAATATGGAAACCATCATTGCGGATGTCCCACACGCACTTGGCGGATTTTATTTAACAATTTAATTTGATTTCATCAGATCAGAGGACTAATTGCCTAATACGTATCAGCAGGAATAGTTTTCATTTTGACAGTTGCACAACATTCATGGCGTTGCTTACGTTGTCAAGCAATTTTTTTTACGATCATAAGAGATCATAAGAGTGGATGACAATTAAGCTTCAAAATGATTCAGATTATGGTTAATAGTGTTTTACGCAATCAGGGTGCTGCTTGATTGATTTAGAAAGAAAGAGAGGCAGAGTAAGTAAAACTGATCTTCGGGGTTATATTGCAGTAGCGCAGCACATAATTGATTGGCATTTGTTCTAACAGTCATTGATTCTACCGCCAGATTTATACGTTAAATTGAGTATAGTTTTGTCTAAAATATTATGCATGACAGAATTCGTTTTGCAAATTAGCCCTCGCTCCAAGACAAACTCTTAGTTATTAAACTATTATAGACAGCCTGTAGTACTACCTCAATGCTGGGCAAAGGCCTCCTTCCATTCTTTAAATCATTATTATAAGTGTGAAAAAAAAATAACCCGTGTAGCGGAAACATTCCTAGGTCGTTTCGTCTTCACACCTAAAGAAACAGTGGAACCGATTTTGATTAGATTTCGCTGACAGGTAACTTGAAATCAGGAAAATGTTATACGGCTATTTTTTTCCGGAAATAAAAATAAACAGGTGGCGTCATGGGTTTATTTTCTCGTTCATTTTGTAGGTATCATTTGATGAGGTATAGGTGTGAAAATGGGAATAATTTTATTGTAAAAGCAGAATTTGTTGAAGGCCTTTATTTTACTCAACTGGGATACAATTGAAAACAAAACAAAATTGTATAATGCATTTATGCCCCAAATAGGTAGTCAGAGGCACCTAAAAGTAAATAAACAATATTTATGTTATTTTTCTATTGTTGCAAGGAACGAGATTTTTTGCATCATCTTGACACAATTCCAGACAAAAAAGTGAATCTTGAGTTTGATAAAAAAAAGTTGAGCGTGCAACGTACACATTAATTTGAAGGTTTTTACAATTTAAATTTTCAGAAAGAACTTTTTTTAAGGTATTTGATTGAGTTGTTTTAAGAAATGCGTTGTTTTAAGAAAGATATTTCTTAAAACAACTCAATCAAATACCTTAAAATTAACATTTACATACAAAAAAGACACATATTTTAAAACAGAAACGCGAATACTTTCGTTCGTCACTCACAAAGCCCGCATGTGGAACCGATGCGCGAACTTCCGCCGACGATAACTTGTGATACATCGCTCTTATAGTACGACACAAATCAGAAGTCACATCGATAGACTTGATCGACCGCTCAATTAGTGAATGTAGTGCTCTTTAAGTTTAAGTTGAACTAAATAATTAGTGACATAGTGTCGCCGTGTGCCGACTATCCGGATAGATACACTAAAACCCGGATACCTAGTTATTTTCTCAAAAGAGCATCTCAGACTTAAATTGCATGGTTCACGTGTTTTGGTTGTCAAAAATGTTTCATCATTTTTAGCCTTTAATGTTCTCACTGCTGGGTCACAAGCCTCCTCTTTATCAAAGGGAGTGTACCATAGTTCACTACGCAAGCCCTGTGCGGGGGGATTTTTGACGTTTTCCGTCACTGATCTGAAATCATTTCATCACTCCTGGTGATAAATAATTTAGACAAAGTAAAGCGCCAGTTAGGGTTCGAACCTTCGACCTCGTAAGTCGGAGCCGTTACTAATGGGCCACCACTGCTTAGCACTTTTTTTTTTTTTTTGATAATACTAGAAATATTACGATTTTTGTATTATCACGGTGGTTGGAAAAAGAAAACACCGAGCAATCCTAGCTTTAAAACAATCATCATTTGTTCGTTTGAAATCAAATTGCACAACTCGAGAAATGATCGTGTCTGACGAAGTTTGCCGATGTCAATTCTAAGTTATGTCGTTCTGCACATCGCTGTTACTACCAGCTGTAGTCGTTTGTTTACCTCATGAATATACTTACTGTACTCGTAAACAACAAACATGGCCGATTTCTAGCGGGTGTTGTATGTTTATGTGAAACTTTGCATACGGATGCTGAACGAAGACTCAAAAGAGATTTCGTTTTGGTGCAAAGTGATCAAGAGTGCTTCTTGAATAGGTGATTTGATCGACTTTTGTTACGGATTGAAACTGAGATAAGAATGTGAACGTTCCTTAAAATACGGAATTTTCTGATCTATTTAGCTTTACAAGAATAGCCGATGTTGTTGTATAAATATTGTTTATAATTGTTCGGAGTCGAGAAACTGAATGTTAAAAAAATATTATAACGTTTTTTGAACAAGACAATGTTGGATTTTGTAAAATACCAAAGATGTTTCCCAATTGTAATCCACTTCTTGAATAAGTCAGATATTCCATTGTTTAATTTTTAATAGGTTTTGAAGCAGATACGTACACCGTTCTATGTGAAAAGGAAAATAATCCACTGGCACGTTTTGGTGCTTATGTGACATTAACTGTCACATACGCACCAAAAAGTACCCTACTCAATCAAAACTGCCAGTTTCTAAAATAGCTTCAAGAGCAAGATTCTAGTCTACTTGCGCTTTCTTCACATAATTTAGTATTGTACCTAAATTCCAACTTGATTAGTCTATAGCATACATATTTAGAACGTAGAAAATATTATTTGATCAAGGGTAAGGCATACAATAAAAGAACTAAAAAAACTCTAAGATCTTAGTTTATCAGAAGACGTTGTGACTTTTATTTTATCTTTTACTCTTAACGCGCAGTTTACATCTGTTTATCTTCTCTTTTTTTACACGCTTTATATTAGCTTCACTTGTATGTTTGTATGTTTGTATATTTGTATGTTTGTATATTTGTATATTTGTATGTTTGTTTGTAACCGACTCCTTATAGTGCGATTTTGACCCACTTTAAACGACCAGATTTCATTCAAACTTTGCACACCTGTCAAGGACTGATGACAATGCAATAATTTCATAAATTTGTGCCATTGTCCTTGCCAGGGTTACCAGGACAGCAAAAAAACTGTCACAAACTACGCTGACATACGTCTCAAAATTCAAAATACCCTAAAAAATAGAAAATAAATAATAGTTTAAAACAACTAAAAAACACGCTTCCATGGAAAACCAAACTAAAAAGTACAAAATAATGGAAAAAAAGCGTGGGGTGCCTGATATCAATAAAAAAATACCTTAAAAGCACCCCACGCTTTTTTCCATTATTTTGTACTTTTTAGTTTGGTTTTCCATGGAAGCGTGTTTTTTAGTTTTTTTAAACTATTATTTATTTATTCGTATCTTTTATCACAGAAGGCTAAACAAATAAATACAAAACCGGCCAAGTGCGAGTCGGATACTTACCAAGTTTCAAAAGCATAGCTCTTATAGTTTCGGAAAAAAGTGGCTGTGACATACTCGGACAGACAGACAGACAGACAGACATGACGAATCTATAAGGGTTCCGTTTTTTGCCATTTGGCAACGGAACCCTAAAAACAAAGGACAATTAGGGGTCGAAGAAGACCAATTCCCGTAATTAGAAAACGTAAAAAAAAAACGAATACAAAATATTGATTTAAATAAATTTGCCAAAAATGTTGGTAAATTAAATGTATTTTTGACAGATTGACTCAGAGAGCCCATTCTCTTAATTTAAAAATTTTGACTGTCGGCGGTAATGATCTTATTTAGGAGAATAGCCACTCTGTATTTTGTGCCTTTCGGTACATAATTGTATGAACCTCCACAATCAACAGTTGCATGCTCGATTTCAAGTTCACTATTTCCGTTACAAAATCCAGATAAAAATAATTATACCATTCCATTGTTTCCAACTAATTCCACTTTATCTTTGAGGAAGTTAAAAAACTCTCCAGTATGGTTTACGGCCATTTTTTTAATTCCATTGCTTATTCACACGCAATAGACTTTTATATTCCTTTGGGTTTTATCGTTCATTCATTATTTCATTCAATCTCACTTCTCATTGGTTTGGGATTTAATGTTACCTTTATACCTTTTATTTCGATCGTATTTTTTGCCAGTTGAGATTTTTGATGGAACATTTAAAGGGACACTTTTTTTCGTAATAACTACTTACCACTGGTTGAACATTTCTGATTGTTTTTTTAAATGAACACCATAAATTATTAAGTTAGTTAATGAACCACACACTTAGAAATAATCCGTATTCATGAAAATTCTTTTACACTCTGTTTCTAACCTCAATATGACCGAAATTGATAATACGAAAAGACAAAAAGAGAAAATTTACTAACTACTTCAATAAAACCAATGCTTTACACAAAATGAGTATACCTTATTCGCTTGTTCGCTTCATTCACTCAACGAGCATTCAGTTCATTCATCCAATCGATTCAGTTTACGCGCGAACATCTATTTCTGTGTCACCAGTGCGGTAAATGGTTTCGCATGTAGTTTACGTAATGTTGGGATATGCTAAGTAGGTTTATTTTGTCTCGCTCTTTATATTTTCTGCCCGTATTTTGAAATAAGAATCCAATAGTTGAATTCAAATCAAATCAAATACTGAGTACTTTTCAATGGACATCAAAATATTTGAAAATCAAATGAATTTAACAAAAAACTGGGGTGGACTCTTTCAAGATTCAAGACAGAAGATTAAAAAAAAATTGAATATTGTACATGATTATTTTTTTGTTTTACAAAACTATCAACACCTCGCGCATAATCCGCATGGGGGTACCAATTCTCTCTCACTTTTATGCAAATTTCTCTATAAGTTCCAACTGATTTGATCAATCTTTATTACAAAATCAGTTCATAGGTTGTTAATGTTGTTAAAGACTGATAAAGTGGTTTCGTCTGACTGACTTCGACAACCGACCTCCACGAATATTTTAGAAGTTGATTTTATATTTAGAAGGGTAAAAAGAAAAGATGTTCAACTTAGAGAGCTGGCAGAGCTTGTCATGCTGGTAAAGAATTAACATCGTATATAGAAATAATATTTAAACTAGCTGCATCGTTGGTCTAATGGTCGCAAGCGCTACCGTTGAGATGATTTGGTTTCCGGGTCGGGTAAAGTGTTATTGGGTCGTTTCTTCGGATATTTCTCAGAAGCAACCCAGATTCTGGATTTGTGCCCAGTGTATGGCAATAAGCTAGCTCGCTACTGGAATTTAAACATAACTTGTGAATAAAAACAACCTTTCGGGGAAACAAGGCTTGATGTTGTGACGGTATATTTTATTTATACTAAATACCTACGCCTTTTACTGATAACCACTCCATTTAATAACTAAGAAAAAGTGATAAAAACATCGCTTGACAATGTTGAATAAGCAATTAGGAATGCATATTTACAGTGCATATCGTTAACTTCACTGCAAATGCAGAAATTAATTTCAAATATTTACAAGCCACGTTTATTTCTATAAACGGAGCTCGTCAGAAAAAAAAGTAGCAAAGAGAACTCATTTTATAATAGCCCCAACTCTAGCAACACGTGTCGACTCGTTTACTTATTTATTATCCACTGCTCATTTGATAGACTTTTAAAATTATTAACATGAGTTAAAGCAGCAATGGTCGCCAAAGTTAACGTTTTATGCCTTCTATTTTTATTTGAGATATCATCAAATGTATCTTTTCATTCGGTATCAAGCATTTTGCTGTTTATACGTACGTTATTCTCTTCGTATAATAATTACGTTCCACGATTGTCAATGTGGAATTGATATCATAAAAGCGATGTTTTTTGTGCTCTTTCGCATTAAAACCTTTCATAAATGTATTCTGTTAATTTTGCAGAACCTTTTCCCTTAATCGACTTTTGTTAAAGTACATTTTGTTCTTTTTTGTTTTGTGTAATGAATTACGTTAGATAGCCATTTTTCATTTCATGTTTAATAATAAAATTGTCATGCAATAGCATGTCATGAAGTCTGACACTCACTACCTACGTATTGATACTGTAATTTGGAACCTATGTAAAAGCCTATTCTTTTTAAAAGAGAATCCGTGGAGTTTCTTGCCGGCTCTTTGCCGTAGGAAGCAACCAACTGAAACCGTGCACCTAGCTTCTGACGTTTCATAAGTGCCCATGTTGGTTTATACATGACTTGTAATATTTTGATTTGATTTAATTTGAAAGAAAAGACACCTAGCAAACAAAACAAAAAAATATATTATAAATGACGTGGAAATATGAAATATGATGGTAATATGAAAACCATAGCAAAACTGCACTTCGATTGTCCATTTCATTCCGTATCCAAGTAGAAATCAAAACTCGAAAACAGTAACTCTCAACGAAAGGTCAAATAAAAATTATACGCACACGTAGCAACAACAAAAGAAAAGAAAGAAAGAAATAACATAAAACAAACTCAGTTGTTCCAAATCGGTTCCTGATTCCTCACACCGTTTCAGAGAGATTAAAAATGAATAAAAAATTCCCTTCTAAAAGATAAAACGCTAGTACGTTTCTTCCACTACATTAGGGGATTAGGCTCGTCTAACGGTAGCCAGAAATCTTCACAACAGATTAGCAGGATTCTTTCTTAAATATAAGGAAAATACAGACAGTTACGGAAATCTGCAAAAAGCGAGATTGATGAAAGAAATTCAAAGTTTTGTGTGAAAATTATAATTGCATTTCGGGAAGATTTGAAGAGGTACAACAAAGGCATTGACGATCGTAAAATTGTTATTACTTTCGACTCTATTGTTTTTGGCAAGAGATTGTAATTGCAATATTTCTTATCTGTACTTCAATTTGAAGTGCTAGTGCATTCTCTCTAAAGAAGTTATCATGTAAGACACTTTAAACACTGATTCGTAACTACGGACTAACTAGTCAAGTTAAATTGTGACTGTTTCAGTCACAAAACGTGAATGTATTGAGGAGTACAATGATGGGCTAAAGTCGTTATAATCATTCATTTCTGATAATGTTTGCTCTGTAGCTTCTGAAGTTATCTGAAGGTCTGGAAAAGTAACAATCACTTTCAATGGTTCCGTATATACAGGAAATATTTTTTGGTCACCGTCCAAATTCTTTCTAGGCATTAGGTATCATTCAATAAATCCATTTTTGAAAAGAAAAAAACGATACTTAAAATTTTCATTTTAAATAATTTTCTCGAAAGAATTATCCGCTCTGCGTGGTCACTAAGTTAAACGTTAATAATACTACACTTGCCGCCCGTGAGAGTATGAAGGGAACATTTGCAACTTTGTTTATTATTGTTTTCAATTAATTACGGCGGCACGCGGAGTGGGCCGCCGAAATTAATACCTAGCGCGGTGCATACGCACTAGGTAATCGCCCGCACTATTACCTAGCGCGCGATGGTGTCCAGAATCATCAACTTTTATAGATAACTTTGTGATGTGATATCTCAATATTTTTGTATTGAGTGATACTAAAAGAAAAAACACGTATTAAATGATTTTCGCAAAATATTAATATATCATAATTTGAACGGTGACTATAAAATCTTCCTGTATATAACAATTTTCAATAGAATTGTCACACGCTTTTCGATAGCTTAAGCCAGACAATACATTTTTGACTTTTCTATCATCATGATAGCTGATAGAGTATAACTTTATCTTTACCCAGCGGGGTAATTGTTTAACACACTGTAAGAATTCCTAATTACGTATTTAACTTGAAAATGCAATTTTTTGTTTTTGATCATTTTTGGATAATTTTAGTTCTGAAGGGTAGAAATATTTTACTGTAAGAATGGCTCTCATTTTATCAATTCAACAACATTAGTTGCATTATTTACGTAGTTGAGCAGACATATTTTATGAAAATACGAAGCTATGAATTAGCAATATCTGTAAAAATAATTCAAATTCTGATTTATAGTGTGCTACATAATAACGCTGGAGGCCTTGAAGACTTCAAATCACTATTGGATACAAAGCAAGCGTTGTGATATAAAATGGCGTAAAAGTATTTTTTGTTTAGCAACAATCATTTATAATAAAATCCCAAAACCTATTAGACAAAGTCCGACTGCCCTGTTTAAAATAAATTAAAAAAAATATCTTATAGCCAAGTGCTATTACACCATATCGGAATTTTTATATGAACGCAATTAATTAAATAGATTCCTTTAATTACGACATTTTCACAATTTGCCCCTCGTGTTTGTTAAAAAAAAGACTTTGTTTTATTTTTCAATTAGCATTAGGACCGTGTGGTGCCGGACGTAAAGAATAACACCACCCCATTTCTTCGCGTGGGTGTCGTAAAAGGCGACTAAGGGACTTACTAGAGAATGGGCAGCAGCGTTCTCTGTGCATTTTACCACCATACTGCGATCGCCAACCCGCCTGCCAAGCGTGGCGATTATGGCAAAGCCCCCCAAATTGGGGGAGGCCTAAGTCCAACAATGGACGTCTTACGGCTGAAATGATGACTAGGAATATTTTTATTAGCTTGCTGTGTGCAGAATCAAGATTTTTTATTTTTTTTATGGATTTATTAATCCAAAAAAAATGTTATGTTGGACGCCACAATGGCAAAACATGCAGATCAACTTGTTATTTTAAGACCTTCCACATATTATTTGATGTATACTCATGTTTTTGCAATAAATATATTCTATTCTATTCTTAGGTTGTTTCTTCGGAATATTGGAAGAAATATAACTCCTGAAGGCAACAGATACAACAACCTAACTCGCTTAATGGAAGTACCTATTCATAACAATACATATACTTTACAATGTTCACAATAAACAAGTCACGTTTTCTTTCTCACTCAAATGAAATACGTATATTTTCTTTTGTAAACCTATGCGTAGGCATTAATGTCTTATTTGTCACACAATTTTTCCTTATGATTTATATTTTGTTTTTCGAAGTCGCGATTTAAATTACGTAAAACAACAATGTTTCTGGGTGCCAAACAAGTGTACTCTCCAATAGATTTAGCAGAAATTCAATGAGAATAGTAGATGCATAAAAATCAATGAATGCCATTCTAATGCGGATAGGAGGTTCAGCGTTGATAATCACGTCGTCAAAAGTGGTCTTTTATTAACTCCAAACTGCGAATCATTTGGTGCTCCTTACAATTTTGTCAACATTTTAGCCGTTTAGAGTATCAACTCAAATGAGGCCTCTAATATTAAGACGATCACGCGAATACGTCGTGAGTTGAGCGCTTCTTAATTACACCTTCATTAAAATATTGTGATAAAACGCAATTTTGTTAAACGGCCATGTCTTCTCTCGAATAAAGGCTTCCGCAAACAGGCGTGACTTTCGTAGAAAAAAATCTATACAAACTTTATGAATATGCGAACTTTATGGGTGTTGTTTTGTAGGTTTCATTTTGGACTTTAATCATAGATGACCCCTTTTTTTTTGGATGAGAAATCATCAAATGACTTCTCCCGCTCTGGGCGGAGTGGGATGGCGTGTCAGACTTTTACTGACTAAAACCCACCCGTGTTCCTTCAGTTGCCCATGTGCCAGGGTCACGGTATCTCTTTCGAACAATCACGCGACCCCGGCAGGCATCGGTCCTAGCAGACCCCTTCAGTGCTGCTGACATATAGATGACCCCTTACCCGGGCCCTATTGGAACACTAGCGCTGCGGTCGTTGTTTTTAAAAATTTCACAGCATTATGTGAGATAGGATCTCTTTCGGCCTCGCAGGGATCTTCCTCTTTTGTGTTTTTATAGTTTCCACTATTTTGTAATTTTTAACTAAAAGTTTTAATGTTCATTTTTATTGTTTGTACTTCATATGCGTATCTCAAATAAAATCTTTTTCTTTCTTCCTTCCTTACACATCGAAATAGAACTCATTTGTTTTTAAAGAGCACCATTTCGAAACAATGTTAGACAGTCTATTGTTACTAATATTATCAAAATCAAACGAAAAGATAAGATCAGTGTCAACTCGCAACTATTTGAAAGCGGAATAGACAATTTATACCGAGCACACTACGATCAATATCAAAAGCAAATGTTCTACAAATACGAGGCAGCTTCGACTTTAAACGTAATAGATTCGTTTACAACTGGAGATGGAACCATTTCGTGATTAAATGCAAATTTCTAGTTAAAGGTTTGTACAGGGTACGTATTGAACATGTTTCAGCAGTTTAACAAATTAAGCAGTGAGATAAATTGTTTCGTGTGGAAGGGAAGGTGCTATGTGTGTTTAAGTATATTGGAGAAACTATTATTGTTAATGTAGAACCACTTGATAATCAGCTACATCATCGGTTAATCGAAGTTGAACATAGTCACATTTGAATCGGAAGGGTTTCTAACTTTAAATAGTTCTGTTTATTTGACGACGTTATCTGTTCATGCAATGTTACTCACTACACCATCATCATTTCAGGCGAAAGATGTCCACTGTTGGACAAATGTACACCCACAAGCTCCTCCACTTCAACTGGTTCTGTGCTTCCCGTATCCAGCTGATTTTTAGGATCTTTATAAGGTCATCAGGTCACCTTTTGGGAGGCCTTCCAACTCTACGTCTTCCATTTCGGAAATTCATTCTCACAGAAATATAATATGTTAGTATTTCGAACCGCTACAATAGGATTTTAATCCAAAAAAAAAAAAACATCTTTCATGGAGTTAATGATTCGCAAAAAGGACATTTTTTCACGAACAAATCCCCATTGCAAACGTGACCTTACAAAAATATAAAAAGGAGGCTGATATCGCTGAAAAAGAAACTGATACCTTAAGAATTCTGTACCTATTCTGTAAGTGGTTCTAAAATCTTTTATAATTGCTCTGCGTCGTCTCCGAGGGGCTTAAGGAATTCCTTTTAAATTTATTTTATTTCTGTTATTTCGTTCGAATTGCAGACTTTTTTGGTAGAATAAGAAGATTTATTTACTACGAAATTTAGTTCTGAGCTTTGGTTTTACGCCTAAAGATGAAATTCCTTGAATTTTTAGGACGATCTCTTGGGCTTTTCATTTCCTTTTTTTATTTTATAAATGCAATTTTCTTTGACCTATTATTTCTATTATATTTCTACCCAAGTCTCGCGTCTGTATAAACTTTACAAGACCAATTTCATCTAGTTTGAAGAGCATGAGCATATGAAATTACCTACTAGCATAATAATATGCTAGTAATATAAGACTCTTCAACTTTGTACTAGATACACACCCACTAAATTGTAGTATGCTCTGTATTAACGTGGGTGTTACACGTGTCATTCAAAATGGAAACTTCATAAATTTTCATCGATATGCTCACCTTTTACATTTAAAAATGTGGAAGTGCAGTAGATACCTACTACTGCTTTTATTTCACACCATAGAAACTGAAAACCGTATTATAACGTAGCTTTACAGATACCTATAGGTTCAAGATAAGACTACGATAGTTTAATTTGAGTAAGATAAACGCAAAAATACAAAAGTAAACAGATATGAAAGATCCTATTCTCATGTCACTAAATTTCTAGTAAGCCAAGATTTAAATCGTTCGATTCAGTGCCCTCATTGTATTGAGGTTGTGCGAAAAAGTGTGCATAGTGAAAAGCTCTCATATTCCTCATGAAACGATAGATACGAGTTATAATATGAGTAAGCGAAACAATACTACTCATATGTCATTGTCAATTAAACAGAAACATGACCAATTTTGATGTGGTAAGCGAATCTAGAGATTTAAATCTTTGATAAAAGGTGTATCTTATAATGGAATATAACACTCCTCAAAGGTCTGGATGTATTAATTATACCAAAGCAACGATATGGTTAGACCGCGAAACCCTTAGTTATTGGATTTGGAACCAGACACAGCTTCTAAAGATGTGGAATAATGTATAATGTGGTAAATGTCCCGAACAACGATTCCAATTCACCAATGTAACGCTCTAAGGGCTAATCAACACGTCTCTAATCTTTAACAATTATACTAGACTATACTTTATGCAACTCGATCAATTCTTAAAGAATCTGTATTTAATCTGCATTGGTTGAAACTATAACTACTCGTATATATAACTACTCGTATATATAACTACTCTCGCCTTCACCACATGCGGGTAGACAGAAAACCTTTTGCTCTGTTTACATTCACCGTAATACGCGGACGCCGGTTGCAAGTCCTACGCACCTGACCTTTCTGAAGACATCATCGATAAGGTGTCCTTCTTGTATGTTCTTCAAGGGCATCCCCTCATTGCGTTTCTACTCACATCTGACTTCGCTGCCTAAATCCAAAACACTAACCTTCAAAACAGCTGTCTATTGATATGTTAAAATAAACGATAGCTTAATATTCTAACATACCTACTAGTTTCATTACACAGCCGGGAGAACGAACCATTTTTTATGGGAATTAAGTCTCTCTGGTCACCCTATGAGGGTCGGTTGCTTAACCGGACTTCCCTGTGGCTAGCTGAAATAAAAGGCTCCAATCAGGGATTTAAAACTTAAAACTAGGTCACTGTACGCTAAGGGCACTCCTTATTCTGTGGGGTATGGACCTCGGCTTAGGGCATCGCTGGAAGATGACTGCAAGGGACGGGATTGAGACATCACAGTGGGCCTCAACAGCGAGGACAGAAGGACGGCGGTCTGCGACGGTGAATTTTGAGAGTACTGGTGAACTTATGACTCTCGTGGAGAAGGGTTGTATCATCATCAGAAAGCAGTAGACCATTGCAATATGAGTCTAATTATATCTGCTGAAAGTATAAAAATCTCTTGTCCAAAATTTCATGCTTCTAGACCCGCCGATATAGGCTGTGCGTTGTCTGTTAGCGAATGAATTTATGAGTAAAAGCTTGAGCAGCGGTTAGTACCCCTATAGAAAATACCGACTTATGAGTTACTAGCTTTTGCCAGCGGCTTCGCCCGCGTGGAGGTCGGA
The DNA here is from genome assembly GCA_947507805.1 of Aporophyla nigra. Lineage (NCBI taxonomy): Eukaryota > Metazoa > Arthropoda > Insecta > Lepidoptera > Noctuidae > Aporophyla > Aporophyla nigra. The sequence goes on along the minus strand of OX382313.1, from coordinate 9,055,694 downwards.
AAATATCCCGTGGGAACGTACTACCGGGATAAAAACTAGCCTATGTCCTTTCTCAGGCTCTAAACTATCTGTGTACCAAATTTCATTTAAATAGGTTCAGTAGTTTTAGTAGGAAAGCGAGACAGACAGACAGACAGATAGACAGAGTTACTTTTGCATTTATAATATTAGTGTGGATAGAGCACAGATTGGAACCCAGGCAGGTACTTGGCTTTGTGTATTTGATTTTATCTCTACTGTTCTCTAAACAGTGACTTGAAGGCATGTCTTAGAACCAAAAATTCAAAGGCATGTGACATCTACCACCCCACATTGAGCCCAAGTGATGGATTGTGACCCACAAGCCTGTATGCCACCAGTGGGAACAATATAGGCTGAGTATTCTATGCCCTAGCTTGAAAGATGTTACATGAAAATTGCGTGCAATATTTAGACTACCACATTGTAAAAACGCCTTAAGACTCAATATGTTGATATTGACAGTTCTATTAACTTACAAAGACCTGTTTGTGGTTACTCTTTCATCAGCGAGTAATAGGAAACCACAGTTTTCCTGTAGCCTATTACATTTTGTGGTTACTGAAGTGACATTGTTATTTGTTTTAATAAAAATATCGATTGAGAAAATAGATTACTTCTACGTAATACCTATACCTCTTTTCTCTAAATATAACTTCAAAATTATTTCTTAATAATTTAAAATGCTTTTTATATTATTTAAGCTGAAATTGAGTCGCGTAATCTTCATAGTAAAGTGCGGAAAATTTCCAACGCGTATTTTCGGTAGGTATGTCGCTACGCTGATGCTGGAATTAAACTCACCACGCCAATTTACGCTCAACAACCCTACTGAATGGTGAACTGTAAGTTGAACACTAAGTAGTATCTTTTTAGGATTTTGGTTGTGTTGTTTTTTTTTTTAAAGTTTTATTGTTACATTGCATTCATTTGTCGGTTCATTTGGGTGACATTACATTTAACGTTAATATTTACGTATAATGTAAATATTGGATTGCTTCTTAGCAATTTTTTTATAAATTCGGCGTGCCTATTTCCAGGCAGATTGTACGTGGCTCACTCCTATCTACTCCACCTGTATTTTAATGTAACCTACATTTTATGTAATTAAATGATTTTGATTTATTGTAACATCTTTCGGGACTCGAGCCAGCCTCACGTGCACGTGGTGCATCCTGCTGACAAACAAACGAGGTAATGTCGCCCCGCCAGCATGCACTGGACCAGCGCGGTGGGTTATGGTCCAAATCCACCCATGCATAGAAGTATAAAAGACAGGCCTCAAGTGCCCGGTGACTCCAGTGGTTGTGTTGGCGTGGACGGGTGCAGGCACGACCCTGGGATCAGGGTAGCTAAGAATCTCCGGAGATCGATCAATCGTCAAACGACCACAGCAAATTGCAAGACGACCTAGACGCGTATTCCAAGAGTTGGAGCGAGGTGGCCCTGGAAAAGGATACCTGGAGGGATTTGGGGGAGCCTTTGCTTAGCACTGGGAGTGTAGGCTAAAAAAAAAACCGTTTGCGACATTAATTAAATTCTCGGTTTAAATCTATGTACTTAAAATAAAATACTTTAGAAACGAAAGTGCTAGTTTGAAATGGCTGTATTGTTGTATAACCAGAAAAACTTTTCAGAATTGCAGGATAGCTTATAAACGACGTGATGACATAAAGGTCTCTAAAAAAGGGATTAAACAGTATCAATAGATAATTTATAGACCACTCTACTTGATACCTGAAGCTGAATAAGTTCTTCACGGCCATAAACTATTCACGATGAAAGATTATTTTAATTTACTGCTAACAAAAAGTTTTATGTTCTTTTTGTTGGCTGATGTACAATTTTAAACCTTGTTTCAAAGTGATAAGGGTGATATACCTTTGTACATGAAGTAAATTAAATGCTTCGGTTAAGATTTTATAGGTAGCCGTCAGCGGCTTGATCGCATCGTCGCGGGCTGATGTTAGGTTATCTGTATAGACCTAGATACGTAAGTTTTTAAATTAAATTGGTATTGAAAAAATAAAAAAATATCAAATGACTTTTCCCGCCCTGGGCGGAGCGGGAGGGCATGTCAAACTTTTATTGACTAAAACCCACCCGTGGTCCTTCAGTTGCCCATGGGCCAGGGTCACGATATCTCTTTTGAACAATCTCGCGACCCTGGCAGGCATCGGTCCTAGCAGACCCCTTCAGTTCTGCTAACATCTCTTTGAGGCGCGCGTGGAGCACTACGCGCCGTCGATGCGAGCCTGGTCCTTACCGGGCGGCGAGCTACCCATTGCTCGCCACCCGCAAGCTCGCGCCTACGGTGGCCGGGAGTCTGCTATTGACTCCCGATGCCCGGGGCGTCTGCGAGGACACGACGTCCCCTCCTGCGGCGGCTAGGGACGTAAGGGCGCAGAGACTACCACTCCCTCACGCGCCACGCCTCCTCCTTCACGAGCATTACTGTTTCGCAGAAGGAGGTGACGGCTTCCCATGCCCTCTCGCTCCGTACCATGGCTCGCACCAGGGCCGGACGCGAAAGGTCGCCGCCGCCGATCGCCTCCGTGAGGACACGACGGTGCTCTGCCTAGGCAGGGCACACTTCCAATGGAAACACCCGGGCGTTTCCTCCCGCTTCGACATACCATCTTGTCACTGTTTTACTCCTTTTCATCTCTCATCATATGCCCTGCCCATTTCCATTCATTGATTTTCACGGTTACATTAGTAGTTTTGGTTTTATTTCTAATTTCTGCCAGCGACTTCGTCCGCGTCAAACTGCCAGTTTTCGTCCATTTATCATTGCTGCTCCGCTCCTTTTGATCGTCGCGTGATGTTATATAAACCTATAGCCTTCCTCAATAAATAGGCTACCCAACACTAAAATAATTTTTCAATTCGGACCAGTAGTTCCTAAGATTACCGCGTTTAACCAAACCAACAAACAAACTCTTCAGCTGTATAATATTATAGTATAGATGACACAATTTTTTAGTCTATCTGATTTCTTGACATTGTTGAATAGTTCTTCATAATATTTATGTATGTTTAACTGGGTTGAGGAGGACAGATAGGCAGTCACTTTAGACAGAAAATTGTTCTCAGCATAGTTCTAATGTTATCGGTCCTTGAGTAATCTAACTAAATAATATTATAATAATAATTAGAAACAAAATTAAATTTACTAATTAAACATAATTGTTAGGTCACACCAGCATATCCCAACAATTATACAAGAATAGCTATCCTAGGACAGCAAGCTAGGCTACCCTTCCCTAGGACCTATACATGACTTCACCAATAATATTGGGCGCGCAAGCAATAACCAGTTTCATTTACAGACATCGTATTTTGTTAAATAAAACCTCTGCGCTATCGGACCGACAAGGGAATAATATAGGGCCTAACCTTAACATTTAGCTTATAATAAAGTAGACCGTATTAAGGTCTGTCTACATCGCAAATATTCGTATACGAAAATTTGTTAGCACAAACATTCAAAAGAAGAAATTTCTGCTGGAAAAAAATTCTTAAGAAATAAGCAGTACTCAATTGTATTAATATGCCTTATCACTCTGTTTTTTTACAGTGTGTACATAAATAATAAATAAATAAATAAAGAACAATCACGTATTCTCGCTAAAAAGTAAGTATGCTCGCTGAGATGGTCTCACTAAAGAAACTTCGAGCGCACGTACTTTTTAATAAACGGATCAACGTTCTCAGGACCCAAGAAAAGAACTCTACATACTGAAATATTTGCTTAGTGTTTTGCTACCTACTTCCAACATTACAATTATTTTCTCTTTGTATTCATTTATTTTGTTTTTACTTTTTATTCATGGCATGTTAAAAACAGTGATGGGAAGCTTTAGAACATTATCGAATATTAAAATTTGGGACCACCCCTGAGGCTTAATACAATAAAAATAAAATCGAAATCGATCCAAAATTGCCGGATATATCGCGGGAAATGCACATAAAAAACGAACAAATTGAGAACCCGTCTTTTATGAATTCGGTTAAATAATGTTCGTTGCCTTCTGCTCAATGCGCGCGAACTTTTGCGGTACAGACGCCCCTTTACACAAATTGAACCATCGGGTCGACCGTATTACCAAATAATTTAGCATACACCGACCGGCTACTTTCATATTTCTATGTAAATTGGAAATGAAAAAAATAAATCTGACCGCAGTACTAATAGCGGTAAATGGCTGTTTGGGAAATGAGCCTGGAGGTAGACCCGGTAACGAAGTTTATCACACTGAAATTTTTAACCACGGAGTAAGCGAATTACTTATGATGATGGCATACGGAGGTACAAAATGCCCGGAAGGCAGGAAATATTTTAAAACGTTGCCCTAAGTTGCTTTACTGGTAATTTTTCCTCCCTTTACAAATACAAACACTCAAACACGGAATAACCTGTATGCCATGCTAAAATTCCTCAAAAGTAGGTAGGTAAGGAGAGCAGTGGTGGCCCAGTGGTGAGAGCAGTCGGCAAAACACAATACGTATTCCAAAAACGAAAACAAACAGATGACAGCTACAATAACCTTCTATTTATATTCATCAGATATCCTCTACCAGTGGGGTCTTAAAAAGCCCGGGCGCAAATAAAACTGAGTTCTTTTACCGTTGGTACGTGGGCCCAAGTTCGGATTGATTCGGCCTAATTCGGCTTTACGGATCTGAGTAACGAAATTTACAGGCACTCAGGACGATTTACACTGTGATCTAGTTTCCTTTGGTTATAGAATTTCCGACATATTGAAATGTTTTTGGGTATTTTATGATGTTGTTTCGCGGTTCCGAAATCGAATGTTGGGCAATTTCTCTTTAAGGTTCCGTGATTAACCGGTTTAACCGGGACACTAATACGCTATTGCAGTCGGTCTCTCAGTCCTTTCGTTATTCGATCTGTCACAGGGCTAGACTTGTCAGGAATGTATTTTACTTGTAACTAGCTGCTGCCCGCAGCTTCGCCCGCGAAGATTTCTACCACGGGAACATGCTACCGGGGCAAAAAATCTGTGTTACTCCTTTTAATATCAGCTATCTGCCATTGAAAACCCCGTCAAAACCGGGCAAAAAAAGACTTCGTGCTCCCGTCTGACTCACAATTGACCGGTTTATTTTCTGACTCTTCCAGACCGATTGATCTATGGCGCTATGTAGGCTCAACTTGAAAGAGGTTTCCAAAATTAGAATTCAGGAATTATACTCTGAATTCATATGGATCATTTTCATTTGCGTGATTTTGTTTTTTATTTGTTTCTTTTGTTTATAATTGATTTTTTATTTTATTAAGTATTGTTTTTGTATAGTTTCTGTGCGTGTCCCAATAAATACTTTTTCTTTCTTTCTTTTATAGTGTATTTTCTGAAAATATGAAGATGTGCCTTACTATACGCGGTGAGCTTTACTACGTATAGTCCGGAAAATTATTAATACACATAAGCAGCCTATACTATTCCCACTGTTGGGACACAGGCCTCCTCTCTTCTCGAGAGGCAGTGGTCCGTAAACCGCCATGCTGACCCAGTTCGGGTCGGTAAATGTCACATGTCTTCGACTTTTTCAGTTCTAGGACGTTTCCTCACGATGTTTTCCTGCACCTTTTTAAGAGCAGAAGTGATGAAATAATTTAAATAAAGTAAAGTGGCAGTCGGGGTCTCGAACCTACGATCTACAAATCTTAAGTTGTGGCCGTTACCACTGGGGCCCTGCTCTACAAAAAATGCTCCACGAATATTAATAACATTTTTATATACGCACAATTAAAGTTGGTAGTCAATATGCTTAACAATTAATTTATCAAATAAACATTTTTTCAGTAGTCTACTTACAATTACACTATAAATTAGTTTCTACAGTAATGTGGTTTCTGTTTTGCGATTGAAATAAATTTTCCATCTGAACAAAAACCCGAATGAACTAATACGTAGAAAATGCATTTGGCTAGAGACGACTCGAAATAAAACAAAACTGAATAAGTTACCTAGGTAATTACCCAGGCAGACTAACACGACTTTCGACTTAGCCGAGCAAATTATATAAAGAGCGAAAAAGCAGCTAGAACATTTTAAATTTTACTTGTAACGATGGGTTTGTCATTTATTTCATAATAATATAATTAATAAATGTTTTTGAAATGCCAATACAAAACTACGGATCATCGTCATCATTTCCGTCGAAAGATGTCCACAGCTGGATACAAGCCCCTAATTTGAGGGGATTTGCCATAACTGCCACGCTTGTCAGGTTGGCGATTGCAGTATGGTGGTAAAATGCATAGAGAACGCTGCTGCCCATTCTCTAGCAAGTCCCTTAATCGCCCCGACACCCACACGGGAAGAAATGGGATGATAGTTTTACGTCCAGCTCTACACGGAACACGTCCGGCACCAAACTAAGGATAAAGCAACTTAATCTTCGTCTACTCTTTAATTAAGTTGTGTGTACCTAATTAATATACTTTTGTGGAAGTTAAGTAACATCCGTCGCATCATTCAAAATTTTCCGTGAAACATACCTATTGTATTAGGTTGGGGAAAAAGTCTTTTCGCATTATAATATGTATGAACTTGTAATAAAATCTCTTTGGCTATACTATTTGTATCTGGCTGGTTTTGGTATCATTGAAAGTTTAAATTCAAAACAAACACACAAAACAATAGCAACAACATAATTCCAAATTCAAATTAGGAAAATGTGTGATTTTCATTTGTTTTTCGTACCGTCAAGATGAGTGAATCTAATGAAGAAATTCGATTGGTTTTAAAATTTAACTACAAAAAAGGTAAAAATGCAACGCAAGCCGCGGAAAAAAATTGCGATGTTTATGGACCTAGTGTAGTGTCTGTGAGAGTAGCACAAATTTGGTTTAAGCGTTTTCAATCCGGAAATTTTGATGTCAAAGATGCACGTCGCTCTGGTCGCCCTATTACGGATAAAATGGATGCCGTTTTTGAAAAAGTGGAGCAAGATCGGCATACCAGTAGTTACGACGTAGCTGAAGAACTGGAAATTGACCACAAAACAGTTTTGGCGCATTTGAAAAAAACTGGGTACACAAAAAAGCTCGACATTTGGGTACCTCACGAGCTCACTGAAAGAAATCTAATGAACCGTGTACTCATTTGTGATTCTTTATTACGACGTAATGAAACCGAACCATTTTTGAAGAAGCTGATAACTGGTGATGAAAAGTGGATCACGTATGACAAGAACGTGCGAAAAAGGTCGTGGTCAAAGGCCGGTCAGGCTTCACAGACTGTGGCGAAACCCGGGTTAACTCGCAACAAGGTGATGCTGTGTGTGTGATGGGATTGGAAGGGCATTATTCATTATGAGCTGTTACCACCAGGCAGGACCATCGATTCTGAACTCTACAGCGAACAACTGATGAAATTAAAGCAAGAAGTTGAGAGAAAGCGGCCGGAATTAATCAACAGAAGGGGTGTGGTTTTTCATCTTGATAACGCTAGACCTCACACATCTTTAGCCACCCAATAAAAATTAAGAGAGTTTGGCTGGGAGGTGTTAATGCATCCGCGGTATAGTCCTGACCTTGCACCTTCAGAGTTCCACCTGTTTCGGTCTTTTCAGAATTCTTTAGGCAGTGTCAGGTTAACATCACGAGAGGACTGCCAAAACCACTTGTCGCGGTATTTTGACCAGAAGTCCCAAAATTTCTATAGCAATGGGATCATGTCCCTACCTACAAGATGGCAAAAAATTATCGAACAAAATAGTACCTACATACTTTAGTTAAATTTAAATAAACTTTATTAAAAAATGTTTTGAATTTTCTTAAAAAATGCGAAGAAACTTTTTCCCCAACCTATTAATTATTAGAACTAGTGGTCGCCTAGTAGTCGAAATTCGACTATAATTCATTTTAATTTTAAGTTTGAATGATATGAATGACCTATAACATTATCTTAATTATTTGACACATTGTTTGACATTCAGTAAGACAATAAAGACAAATAATATTAGTCACTTCTCATTTTGACCACAGGCTTCAACCATAAATAAAAGAGAATTTAAGTGTGTGTGTTTGTCAAACACATGGTAGTGTGTGTAACGTGTTATTTATTGAAAGTAATATATTTTTACGCAAAATTTTAAAGAAATATTAGCATTCGTCACTTTTTCTCTGTATAAACTATAAGTGTGCGAAATTTCATACTCCTCCGTCCGCCCAATTTTCGTAAAAAGGGATCGAAAGTTTTCGCTTCAAGTATTAATATATAGATTTATTTGTGTGATAGTAACAGAAAAAACTTTAGCAAATTCATTCATTAATATTTACCCAGTAATACAAGCCGCTCGGGTCGATCGATCAGGTAAAGCTACGCTTGTCAGGGTTGGTCCGTAGATGAGTGAATGTCTTGAAATACTAAGACCCTATCGGTACCCCGGAAAGCACATTAGGTCGTTGCTCCGGCTATCATTTATGGATCTTTGAAAGTTATCACGGGTCTTCAGAAGCCCGAAAGTCTGACAACTAGTTATTACCAAGACGTATCTTAAAGTCCCCACACGAGTGCGGTCCATGGCCCTCTACGGGGCACCGGTGTGGGCGCCCTCATTGAGGCTGCGCCCAGCGCGCCGCTTGAGTGCGGCCCAGAGGGTCATGGCCATTCGGTTAATCCGGGGATACCGCACGGTCTCCTGCGAGGCGGCGAGCCTCCTTGCCGGAGTGCCGCCATGGGATCTGGAGGCAAAGGTCCTCGCCCACATGTGGGAGTGGCGCGAGGATGCGAAACGCCGGGGCGAAACTCCGCTGCCGCGACAAATCGCGGCACGGCGGACAGAGCTCCGGCAGGATCTCATGGCGACATGGCGGGTACGATTGTCGCAACCCAGCGCAGGGCACGCCACAATTGCGGCGGTAAGTCCCCTCTTTGAGGAGTGGATAGAGAGGCGCCACGGCGTCCTCACCTTCCGCCTGACACAGGTTCTCACCGGGCATGGGTGCTTCGGTAGGTTCCTGTTCAGGATAAAGCGGGAGGAAATGCCCGGGTGTTTCCATTGTGAGGATCGTCTAGAAGACACGGTGGAGCATACGGTGGAAGTGTGCCCTCCCTGGGCGGAGCACCGCCGTGTCCTCGTGGAGGCGATCGGCGGCGGCGACCTCTCGCGTCCGGCCCTGGTGCGAGCCATGGTACGGAGCGAGAGGGCATGGGAAGCCGTCACCTCCTTCTGCGAAGCAGTAATGCTCGCGAAGGAGGAGGCGGGGCGCGTGAGGGAGTGGCAGTCTCTGCGCCCTCACGTCCCTAGCCGCCGCAGGAGGAGACGCCCCGGGCGCCGGGAGTCGATTGCGGACTCCCGGCCACCGTAGGCGCGAGCTTGCGGGTGGCGAGCAATGGGTAGCTCGCCGCCTGGTAAGGACCAAGCTCGGGTCGACGGCGCGTAGTGTTCCACGCGCGCCTCAATGAGATGTCAGCAGTACTGAAGGGGTCTGCTAGGACCGATGCCTGCCGGGGTCGCGTGATTGTTCGAAAGAGATACCGTGACCCTGGCACATGGGCAACTGAAGGAACACGGGTGGGTTTTAGTCAGTAAAAGTCTGACACGCCCTCCCGCTCCGCCCAGAGCGGGAGAAGTCATTTGATGATTTCCCATCCAAAAAAAAAAAAAAAAAGTCCCCACACGACGTGATTCTCGTAGAAAAAATTCTATGAAAAATTCACTGAAATTGTTCTACAAATATCGCGTCGTGCCTGTCTGAAGAAGCTTTAAAAGTCATCTATTTAACGTAAATTAACTAACAATGTCTACTTATTACCACAAAACCAATAAGACTATAAAACTAAACTTTTATGCTTGAAAACCCGACTTCTATTTCCCGTGAAAACTTCCATTTATTAACAAAACCAACTGAACCAACTCAAAGGCAGTTAATTAATTATTTTAAAACAAGAAGCCAATTCTAAATATCTCTGAAAAGGCCTACTGAATTCATGAATTTCCTTTAGAAGTTTCGACTGAAATAAAACCTTTGTTTAAGAGTGGGTAGGTATTGATTTTTTTAAAGTCATTAATCATTTTTGTTACTTTATCTTGCTGCGTTTCAGTTGTATCTTTAAGATCTTCTAATAGTGACGTCACGAGATTATCTTTTTTTAACTTAAAAAGAAAAAGAATAATAAATTCTTGTCTTGTTGACAGGGTTTAAAGTAAGTTTAATAGATTATTGATGATAATTGTTTCTTTTGTAAATGTGATTAAATTTAATGATAAATGATCTAAGTTTGAAAAGTGTTTTAAGTTTTAGCAAAAAATGGATTACTTTTATATCGTTTTTAGGCAAAAATTCATACAAAATGCTGCCACTGAAAAAAAAAATCATTAAATCTTTATTGAACTTAAGACACCTCCAAAGATGCATGACGCCTCAACAATTGTTGTAAATTGTTTTCTTAACCAAAAGAGTCACCGCTATTTTCAGTAGCAGCAGTAGGATGCAAATAAAGGAGTTTCAATTATAAAAGCAACAAAATATAATAGGTACTATCCCAGCTTCAGAAAGCAAATACTTACGAACAACCAATTAAATGAAATTAATCTAGTTTTCAAAACGTCTCTGTTAACACTTATACTAAAGCTTACACTTCTTAGTATTTGATCGAATTAAAAAGTTCTTAAAGCTGCTTGTCCATTGGAGTGGAGAAATTCAACGGTAGGAAAATATTACACTTGTGTAAAGAATTCCACTAAATTCACGTTACCTCCGTGGACTTACCGTATTTTCTTTTTTATTCACAGTACAATCTAGCCTATTAGCTAAATATAATTTAAACTGCTAAGAAACTATAAAACAAAGGAATCGTACAATAACGTCTTTCTTATTCACTGTAAGTTAAGGGGAAGACACTTGATTCACGTATTCTTTATGATAGTTAGTTACTTTCACTACTGTTTAAGTTCACTTATACTGCACTAAACTAACTCATAGGGTTTGAGCCTTTTTAGGACTGTAAATATGGTACAACAAGTTAAAAGTCTGCCTCATTAGTTGGCCTTAGTGTTAGTTTTCTGTCTGGAATTTGTCATTAGAAGAAGTCGGGATTTGATGACAACAGGCGACTCTTTATACATGGGACTTTAACATAACCTAATGTGGGTAAACTAATAGGTACCCCGTCTGCCAATCCTTTTGAAGAATACATCTGTGGCATTATGTTTTGAGTGTCTACCAACACGCATTGATCCCGTGTGGTGGGCTACGGCTCACTCCTTTTCATCAAAAGGAGGCCTGTGTCCCAGCAGTGGGAACATTATAGGCTGATTATTGAGTGTGGGTGAGTGGTAATTGTGTGTGTGAAGGGAGTTTGTGGTATGAGTGGTTTTGTTTGGGTGTGTAAGGGAGTGATGAGTATTTTACACTTCCACGAGTTTCTTTATTTCATCATATTTTTGTCATTTAAACCAAGAGTTAGGTTTCATTGCAGTTTTATTATGCTGTGTTTTACGCTATTACCCCGTTCGGCTGTTCTCTCGCTCCTTTTCAATGGGCAGGCAGCTTTATCGTTTGCATCGTTTGTTGGAAGTAGTGGAACAAGTTTTTTGTTCTTCGTCTCAAAGTATGGCTTACTTTTCATGTTTTACTTGCAGAATTTACTAGAAAAATTATTTCTTGAAACTGATAATTTTATAAGAGAAACGGATTATTTTGACATTGTAAAATGTATACAGACAATAGCTATACAATATAATAACGGATTATTTTGACATTGTAAAATGTATACAGACAATAGATATATATACACTATACATTTACTTGTTAAATTACCATCGATTTCATCTTCATTCTTTGTAAGTATCTATTATACAGCATATTTATGTAAATGTATCTATTGTAGTATTATATTGTTGTGTATAGTAAATGTATATATTGTATCTATATTTCGCACCAATGACCACCCCATTTTTAAACGACTTCAAAAAAAGGAGGAGGTTATCAATTCGACTGTATGTTTTTTTTTAAATTTTATTTATTTATGTTAGTTACCTCATAACTGTTGACTGGGTTGGTTTCATTTGGACAATGGGATCTATATGAAAACCATATAAGTCTTAAATTTGCATTAAGTATTTGCACGACAAATGAAAGAATAACGCGATTAGACTAGTGCGGGGTATCTACCATAACTAAAAAGTTAAAAATAAAAACTTTTTACAAAAAAATAACAACCGACTTCCTTAAAAAAAAAAAAACACTACTAAGTCAAAAATAACTTTAATTGTGGAAGTCGGTGGCAAAAAAACCGTAAATACAGATCTTAAGACACCGAATTCCGAAATTAAAGTTATTTTTGACTTCGTAGTGTTTTTTAAAGGAAGTCGGTTGTTATTTTTCTGTAAAAAGTTTTTTTATGTCTATGCAATCACTGTCCATTCCAAGGTTGCCTGCCCAAGTAGCACGTTAGTGAATTTTGGAACTTATTTTGCAACTGTAGGTAGCATATAAGTGATGTAAGAGTGTATGGTATTACTTATAGATGCAAACAGCACTCGAATTTGCATATGAGTAGCTCTTATCACTAACACTTGCTTTTGAGTGATTTTTGTTCCTGCTTTATAACTTATGGTGGCATTAAACCGAATTTATTACTTATAGATGCATACAGGTTTCAATTTTTACTCTTTAGAACTCAAAGAAGCATATCACATCTTAAAATCACCCCTAAAGAACCGTGCCCTAATAGGTGGTAATTTTTCTTTATTTGGCACCTTTACTACTAAATAAGTAATATATATAAGTTATTTATCACCTGTAGTGGCTCAAGAGTTATTATTGCAGCTCATTTGGGACCTAGTGTAATTGCCTTTGTTAGGTCTAATATACTCTAATATGCCACTGTAACGCATAGATCGATTCCAAAAGAAGGTTCTTAAAAACCTCGTCGTGAGGATCCCCAATTCAACGCAAAGACAACGAGACCTGTAAAGTGAAAATAATCACTACTAGGTACTAATGAGTGAATTTAGGACCTAGGAGCTCCAATAAGGCAACAAATGAGTGGAAATATGAACTGCAAGGTCTATTTTAAATCGCCATGTTTAAAAATGGAGTTCTTGAAAAGTATCTTGTTGAATGGTATTATATTACAATAACATACAATAAAATGAGTTTTGACAACTGTTTTTGATGTAGTTTGACATTATACTTTTTGTGAAACCATAATTTTTAGGTTTTTAACAACCATATTTTTATAAAGTATTATCTTATTTATTTGATCAGTGCATATTTTTTGATAATTCTTGATTAGATCTAAGGCGCATCAAAATTTACTCAGTAAATATACCATGGTTTCACGATAAAAAACCATTTGCATGGGCTCCATGATGGTTATCCCATGTTACACACATATTTTTTTAATACTCACCAAACTGATGAATAATCCAATAAATTTGCTGTCACAACACAAAGCACAAACAACCGTCTTTTTGTTTATCTCCACCGAAAATAAGAACTTGTTAAGATCTCATTTGTCACTCAACGAATGAGTGTATCGCTTTTTCGTTCAATCATTCATTCACGGCGCGCAATTTGCACCGTGAGTTCCAAGTGCCACTCAGGATAACAATTCGAACTATTCTGCATCGCTTTTGCATCTATAAATAAGTTGCAATTTTTCTCCCTTTGGTAACATACAGGTTGCTTATAGGTTCTAACCACCTTTATAGAACTTAATCACGGTGGATTTTATTACTAAAGTTTCCAAAAAAATACTATATGCAAGCTATTTGTCGCCAAATGTGTTACTTGGGTGGTAGAGATCGCAGAAAGCGATAAGGCCGCCCATTGTATGTTTGTAGTTATATATTATTGTGTTTTTATTTTTTGTTATGTATTTTCTGGTGTACATTAAAGTACATATTAAAAAAATAAACAGGTAATAAAGAGTTTTCTATCTATCTATTCAAAGGGTCTACACAATCCGTATTTTGCGTAAGTTACGGATGTACATATACTACGATGCCGGACGTAAAGAATAACACCACCCCATTTCTTCCTGTGGGTGTCGTAAAAGGCGACTAAGGGACTTACTAGAGAATGGGCAGCAGCGTCCTCTATGCATTTTACCACCATACTGCGATCGCCAACCCACCTGCCAAGCGTGGCGATTATGGCAAAGCCCCCCAAATTGGGGGAGGCCTAAGTCCAGCAGTAGACGTCTTACGGCTGAAATTATGATGATGATGATGATATACTACTCCTTATAACGGACATAAGATTAGTTTGGGGCCCCAAGTAAGAATGAATGACGACACGATTTGACAGCTGTTCTCACTCTTAATGTGATTTTGCTCAGCTGAAAATGTTTATTCATTGGAAGTACGATTCATTCCAAAGTATCGGGCTATTGTCGGACGCAACCGGATCTTCGTTAAGGGATTTAGAGAGTAGGCCCCCAGGTACAGCTTCTGCCGCTTTATCACATAGGTTAACACTTTTTGTAAAGTTCAAAAATCATTGGAGTCTTTATACAGGGTCAAATTAATTTAGCTGTCAATACTACACTTTCTAATTCTACTTTTTAGATGTTGTCCCAACCACACACAAATATGAGAATACCTTTACTTGTTTAACTAAATGACAGTGACAGGAAGTCATTATAACAGTATCAGCACACTTGTTAAAAAAAAAGTATTACTGAAGCCAGTTATCAGAACTTTACAAATTTATATGGAACCATTTTATGAGTACTCTTTTTCAAAAATAGAAGAATTTGCAAATTTAATTATAAATGACCGAGTTCTCAAATTCCAAAAAACAAAAACAGCTGAATTGTGAATCTCTTCTTTTTTTGAAATCTGTTAAAAACTTTTAAAAAATACTCCCACAGTGTACCGTAAAGTATCGAAGCCCACAATCGATTGATCACCGAACCACCACTCAAAATGATGAAACGTAGAATAATCGAGTCGACTGTTTATTGTAATCAGAGCTCGCCCTGTTTACATTCGCAAATGGATGAGGGTTATCGTGGCAAATTGAATCGGTGCCGATTTAATATGATTTCACGGTGATTGGAGACTTTTGTAATGGGGATAGCTTATGAACGAGACTTTATTCACGTACCGTCAAGAAATGTAAAGAACCTTAAGGTTAATTTTCACTTGCACTTAATTTTTTTTCCGACTACGTACATTCATAGATTTTTCATACAGTGTGAAAAATCATTATGTGCTTACTTTAAAATGGGGGAGGAAACTCTTATATTGGCGCCGAAAACAATAAAAATAAAAATTATAGCACTTTTTCAATTCTTGATAGCTGCTGCGGCCCCTGTGTAAATAAAATGGTTTAACTTTTAATCTTAACGATCTATCAGGACTAAACAATATTAAAAAGAAGTAATGATTGAAAATAACAGAACGAGATAGGTACATGACTAAAGAAAAAAAAAAACATTGAGAATAAATCTTTAAAGAAAAACAAGTAGTTTTTCGCTTTTATTACAATCATTGTATATTTTCTCGTAAATGTATAATTTTTAGACAGTATGAGTTTTTTTAAAGTTAAAACACTATATTTTATACCTATATCTCAAACAGAATCAAGCATTTTTTTTAAGCGCATATGATAACGACTCTCACTGTATAGCTTCCTGCAAAGCAGTCAACTAGTTACAGATTGTTGGAATAATAAATAAATAGACAGGCAGAAGGTCCGCCAAACAAATAGGCAAAACACTTAATAAAAACCGATTCCAACTAAACCAGTATTTCTCAGTAATGTAAGCAAGGTAAACTTGGGAGTTGAAAGCAAAGTACTTAAGTTAAATTACTTAACTGTAGTAATAGTAATCAAAGAATGTTACTCGTTATTTAAAAAGTCTGTGGTATCTAATTTTAGATACTTTGTCAAGTATTTTCGAACATTTAAGGAAGTAAACAGATATTGGAGCCTTGTCAAGGTTAAGATTTATTAAAAAAAGTTTATTTATATCAACTTGGCTCAGTTGTTAGTAACATTGTTCTTAAATACTATTGTTAGTAAACAAAACAGAAATAAAAAGACAAACGTAAGGTTACTTATATCTCAGTTATGATTTGAGGAGTTGGACCGGTAGATGAAAAATGAAAGTAAAGAAAATAGAAACTCTGGAAATAATCAAAGTAATAGAATGAAATGAAATAAAATGAATGTAGTAACTTGTGGTGCCGGACGTAAAGAATAGCATCACCCCATTTCTTCCCGTGGGTGTCGTAAGAGGCGACTACGGGGCTTACTAGAGAATGGGCAGCAGCGTTCTCTATGCATTTTACCACCATATTGCGTTTGCCAATCCGCCTGCCAAGCGTGGCGATTATGGCAAAGCCCCCCAAATTGGGGGAGGCCTTTGTCCAGCAGTGTATTACGGCTGAAATAATGATGATGATGAATAGAATGAAAGGCTCACCCCTTATTACAATTGTGTTATGACTGAGTACACTTTTGTGTGGAAACTGGATAGCTTGGAGACCGTCAAACAGGATAAAAAGATGGTGAAAGTATTTTCACCATATTTTTGACGGTCTCCATTCAAAAACACGTATATTCCAACGGTGATCGTTTCTACATTAAACAAGAGAACCCTCCACCTACAGAAGCCACAATACAAATTGCGTCTCATAAATACAAAAAATCATAAAAAATTCTGAAGCAATACGATCGTCCTTTGTTTTCGCCGTCAACTTATAACATCCGTCGTAAATAATATGAGTTACCTCTCACGAAGGAACGTTATATTTTTGTGGCATCACTGACATGCATCT
Source organism: Aporophyla nigra (assembly GCA_947507805.1). Lineage (NCBI taxonomy): Eukaryota > Metazoa > Arthropoda > Insecta > Lepidoptera > Noctuidae > Aporophyla > Aporophyla nigra. The sequence continues at coordinate 9,038,900 of OX382313.1, read as the reverse complement.
GAAGGAAAATGGTATAATTTTTCATGATTTCTTTTTCCGGGTATAAAAATATCAGGTGTCTCGTGTTGTGCGAAGATTTTTTGTGGCTTTAGCTTTAATGTAAACTAAGATTGAATATGTATAGCAGTGTACGAACTTCGTAATAATATACCTCTGTGGCGGGCTGTCACTAACGTGCCAGGATGTCAAGAGGTCTGACAGGTTGTCACATGAGCTTGCCAAGAGGCCCTAATATGACCATGTTGTTTTGTAAAATGTGTGGTGGAAAATATAAAAGTTGAACGATCAAGGGAAGCTCTTCCATTAAACTGACTCACCCTGACCACATTCAGGCGCCGAACGTATGGTTTACGTCATAGAACCAGGGTTTGGTGTCATTCTGGGAGGGAGATGCCAGTATATTTTTATTTATTTTTTTATTTTTCGCGCCACAGTTACGATTTAAGCAATGAATACAAAAAACGGTTGTTATGTTATTATTTCATCAACAATTTTAGTATAGTCAATTTTAATGTGGGCTTCTATAATAGTATTCTGGCCTCTCCATTATCAGATGAGGCCAGAACTCTTTATCATATTATTATTATGGGTACAAGGTTGCGGGTAGGCTAATTTTGTTATAGATACTAATTGTATTCAATAATCGGGGTGACATATTCTTTACAGAAAAACCCTGTAAATAAATAAAGATTTAAAAAAAAATGTTAGTATAGTCGAAGATATGTGACATCTATAGACCCGCAGTGGGTCTGCGTGGTGGCCCACTCCCTCTCACCGAGGCCCCTGTCCCACCAGTGGGAACGTGATAGGCTGCTGATGATGATGATATTATTACAGAGTCTGGCAGAAACATTGACCATCGTAGAAATTTTTCGTAGGTTATAAAAAAAATAAACATCAGCCGTATCATACAAAAGTGAAATACCTACGAAGTCAAAAGTATTATTTTATTAACTAAATATACTAACGTGTGGCAAAAAACTTAAATGTAACTATATTGTTGCCTTCCGAAAAAATACTTCATTTAACCATTTGAAAGTTCTATTTTTTTTTTTTGTTTGTTTTTGGCAATTGAACCGATTGAAAGTTCTATAAAACATTGTTATTTTTATAACGATTGGCAACGGGATTTGTGTATGAAAATATTAATCTTGTATCAGCACACTGAATGGACAAGGCTGAACACAGGGTGGCTATGGACACAATAATTCAATCACCCATTAAGAAACTTTTCAAAGTTTAAGAAACAGCCACAACCGTTATTTAAAGACCGTTGAAGCAACTACTTACAAAACTTAAGCTTTTTCCAAGAATTTTCCTCAATACAGAAAATTACCGTACACTGAGCTAAAACTCTTGAAACAATAAACGCGGCCCATTTTACGGACAAATGGAGTTATTTGTTGCATAAACCAAAAAAAGAGCAAAGCTGAACACATAACATAATATTACGCTTGTCTTCTCGGAAGGGTTATGCAGAGGTGTACCTATTTGGTCAGTTATGTTTAAGGCCTACGAAATCGCCCCGGGCGTCGGGAGTCGATAGCGGACTCTCGGCCACCGTAGGTGCAGGCTTGCGGTATATTATAAGATTTATATTTAATTATAAGATTTAGGGTTTGTCTGTTTCAGCTTATTTTTTTTTTACATTGCCCAATTCGTGAGGAAGGAATTTCACACTGAAGAAGTCGCAGATAGAAGCTAGTAGCAAATAATGACAACCTGATATTTTATACTTTTCGTTTATACTAACGTTCAACAACCCTTAATTATATCAATTACACTACGGTTCCACAAATGAATCCCAGCATATTAATTAAATAAGTATTAATTTAGAGTCTAAAACAATTCATTACCGCTCAATTAAATTTTAATTGAAACTAAATTAGCCACGTTCAAATCAAACGTAATTAATACGGGGGTGCTCATGTTTAGTCGTTATTTCGTTTGCGCACGTATGTATTTAAATGTATACTACGAGGCTCTTCTACATAGGAAATCAGATAAAAAATATTTTTATTCGATAATATGAGCCGTTTTTTACTGAGAAAGAAACAAAACATAAGGAGAGAAGTTAGATAGATTAGACGTTCTGCCGAGTTTACCTTAGCGCCTGCGTAATACTCCGTAAAACTCATGGTGCAAACATTTTGTAAATCTATACGATCCAGGTTAACTCGCTAACGAGTATTTTTTCGATAAGAACTCATGGTAGACGGATAGATCGTGAGTCTCTACCACAGATTTACGTGATAACAATACATGCAATTTTGTAAATTAAATTCCGCTCCAAAACTGTGTGCAAACCAAAAGTGGTACAACTGTTTTTATATCTAAAATAAAAAATATCGCATCACATTCAAGATAGTGAAAACTGTTTTGCGACTGAATGAAATCATTTTAGTGAAATTTGATTTCATTTACTTGCATATTTTATTTTATTCGCGGCGAGTCCGAAACATGAACCTAGTTACCCAATCCAAAGCGTAGTAGGTACCATGGACTAGTTATTATTTTCACAGTTATAATCAGTCGAGTCTAATATAATAAGAATTCTTCTTGTGGATGTCATTACTGTTCCTAGGAGATGTATAGTCAAGAATATAAACACCAGCATTGTTTTCTGGCCAACTTACTGCTATTACCAAACAGATTGACAAGTTTGCTTTTTTACACGCTTTATATTAGCTTCACTTGTATGTTTGTTTGTAACCGACTCCTTATAGCGCGATTCAGACCCACTTTAAACGACCAGATTTCATTGAAACTCTGTAGACTTATCGAGGACCGATGACAATACTATAATTTCATAAATTTGTACCATTATCCTTGCCAGGGCTACCAGGACAGCAAAAAAAAACTGTCTTCGAAAACTACGCTGATATACGTCACAAACTACGTTGACATACGTCTCAAAATTCGAAACACCCTAAAAAATAGAAAATACACAATAGTTTAAAAAAACTAGAAAACACGCTTCCATAGAAAACCAAACTAAAAGTGAAAAATAACCGAGTGATGAGCATGAGCTCGTACTACAAGTTCAATGACTCTTTAATTCCCCAGTCGTATTGTCATGGTGTACATTAAGGAGTATAATTTTATATAACATCACGCCTCCATTCCTCGAAAGAGAGCGTAAACGTGGGTAAACTATTGGTAAATCTCTGCCCAACTCTGGCAGAGATGTATCAATAGTTTGCCCACGTATCGCAAGTTTTTTTTAAAGTGCCATGTAATAGGGGGCGAGCCTGCTGCCATTAACCAAAAAAACTCGGACTCCGGGCTGCAACTGAAAAATTCCATAAAGAAAAATGTAGTAGCACTGCCTGACTTAGGAATCGAACTTAGAACCCCATGCTCAGCGTAGCTCTGGCGAACAGTAGACCAACAAGCAGCAGAGTCGAAGGTAGTTATGTAAGTAAAAGTAAGTAAATTTATTTCTCAAAAAACATAATAAAATTTTACAAAAAATAGTTTGGCAGCGAAAGCGAACGTATAATTTTATCATATTTTTTCAGCGTCACCTACTTTTGGAAAGGTCTGGAAGACCCCGTGACATTTAAAATGATAATATTATTATGCATGCATGAACCGAAACATTGTTTTCATCATCGCTCCAGTTTGCTTCAGACCTGTTGAATGTTTCAAACTCCTGCAAAGGTCAAAAATTTTAACGTGGGTAGGAAACCTTTATTGACAACCTAAATGTCAATAAGAACTGGATAAATATTTTAACTATTTATTTGTTTAAAACACATACAACCATAATTACAGGCTGACCTAATACAATAACACTAGTTATAGTTATAATAGCTTACAAAGATGAAACTTACAAATAATTGTATTATTATGAAACCAAGATTAATTTTACAAAATGCGACAAAAAATTGTTATTAGAAACTGCTAACCAAATGGCCTTAAAGGGTGGCTGGGACCTGCCAGGGTCGCGAAATTGTTCGAAAGAGATACCGTGACCCTGGCACATGGGCAACTGAAGGAACACGGGGGGTTTTAGTCAGTAAAAGTCTGACATGCCCTCCCGTTCCGCCCAGAGCGGGAGAAGTCATTTGATGATTTCTCATCCAAAACAAAAAAAGGGTGGCTGGGACAGATGTAATGGGCCTGAGAAGGGACTTATATGTATAGTAGTGGACAGCGATACACTGAGTTGATTTATGCATCGCTGATTACATTGAGACTAGACTAATAGTAAGCATAATACATGAAAAGCAATGTGATCCTCACAATCTTCACGAATATTTCAGATACACTTAAATAGAACCTCTTTAAGTTTCCCACGAACAGGCGCGACTCAACAGCGTGACACCTCTCTTGTAAAACAATTTCTATGTAAACTTCATGGAAATTGTTCTGCAAGAGTCGTATCGCGCCTATAAATATGTAGAAGCGGTTATCCGAAAACAAAATGCAACCATGCAAAAAAACAAAATTGCGTATGCTACGCACCGTAAACGTCATTGAATAAAAATACACTATTTTAGAGATATCGTGTGAGAGACAGGTATAGTTAAAGATCTTTCTTCTCTCTCATAAAACGAATTAATGTGCGTAAACATGACTAGTCCTTAAAGTTTCACTCTTAATTCTCGTCCAGTTGTTTGTTGCGAGAAACGAAGTAACGATATGTCAATTTAAAAGATAAGCCAGTAAATTGTCACTTCCTGCAATGCAGTTCATGAACTTTGTTGCCAACTGTACTCAGTTTACTTATATTGACAGTCCGAACTGTCCAACTCGGCAACTGTATTGTTTGCCTTGTAAGATATAACAAGTTTGTAACTGACTATACGGAATTCGAGTGTTGAGGATTTTTGTTGCAAGGCGAAACAGGTATTAAACTTTACAGGAAGTAGGAAATATATTTTAAAGTCATTACATTACCATTAAAGGAATGTGAAGATGGAAGCATTTACAACAGATGCTAATATATTTTTTTATTTTACTGCAAGGTCCAATCAGGCCATTTTTAGGGTTCCGCACCTCAAAAGGAAAAAGCGGAACCCTTATAGGATCACTTTGTTGTCCGTCCTTCCGTCCGTCCGTCCGTCCGTCTGTCAAGACCCTTTTTCTCAGGAACGCGTGAACGTATCAAGCTGAAATTTATATGAAATACTCAGATCTACTGTCCCTTGGAGCTGTGAAAAAATAAAACTTCTAAACTAACGCAATCAAAAGATATAGCCGTTTATGCCGCAAATTTTTGAAACTCGCTAGGGAATCAAAACCTAAAGGGTACTTCCAGTCGATCTAGAATTTTGAAATTTGGTACGAAGCAACGTCTTAAATCACAGATAAAGGAAAAATTGCAAAAACCGTAACTTTTTGGTTACATCATATAATAAACAGAACAAAACACAGACAGAAATAAAACCAAGCCAAGAAACAACAGTACTACGACTCGATTGTCGTGATAGGTGAACTTTCACTTATATACCTACAGGTTTGTACGGAACCCTCGGTGCGCGAGTCTGACTCGCACTTGGCCGGTTTTTTAATTTTATAACCAAAGCATTTGAGATAAAATGGTTTTTACTTACTAATTTGTCGACACTATAAAATTATATATCTTAAATTATGTCAAATATTTAGATGATTAAAATGTATCTAAACGTGCATTTTATTTTTATACAGGATTGGGACTTGTACCCTTAATACAACTTACCTTACCTTACCTTTTAACTTGTACTTAGCAAGGGTGCTAGTTACGACAACATTCAGTGTGCTTTTTACATTTAAGTCTTATGTATGTAATGTTAAATAGCTGTCTTGTTGATGTGAATAAATACTTATATTATATTTTTTATTTTTTTTTACATTAGCTTGCGCAGTCCGACCTTTAGGTGAAGGATTCCCTCCACTCCTTACATCTTTAAAGAGCCCGCCTTCCAGATTTGTTGAAACTTATCCATGTCGTCTCGCCGGCCATCTTTAATTTGTCTGCCATCTTGCAAATTATTAATTTGGTGTTTAATTTAGAGGTGAATATGACGGTCGCATGCAAGTCCATGCGATGTTATGGGACACGGATAAGGTAAGGTGTATAATATTAATACACGCGTAGGCGTAAATCCTTTATACTTTGAAGCTTTCATTTATGTCCGTTTATGTTTTTAATTCACTTTGACATTCTATAGATTTCGCCGATTTACTGAATTTATAAACCTACTATTACAGTTAAAAATACTGTCAGCGGCGGCCTTACCCATTGCGAGGCTCCGGGCCGCAGGTCTTTGCGAGGCCCTTTGTCCTTCGTGAAAAGTATGTGATGCGAAAGAAATTCTGCTTGTTTGGTTTAGGTATTTGTCATGTTTGACGAGAAATGCTAAAGTTATACAAATAAATAAAATTTGAGTGTTAAAATATTTTACATTGAAAGATTTATAAAATTAACAAATACAGAGATGATACATTTTAAAATTAATGTTTGCGGCTTTTCCTAAGACTAAAATCTTTGAATCTAATGAACTACTTCATTTTCGATTGAAAGAATAGCAATTGCTGAAAGCCGATCTTGTGTCATCGAATTCCTCAAATAATAATATGTTTTAATAATTTTATGCCTCGAAAAACTCCTTTCAGCAGACGTAACTGTAACAAATGTGGTGGCAATTATTAAATTCGCAGGACTATTTCGATAGTGGGGTAAACTTCAGTTATTTTTTTTTCTATTATGTTATGTACCTATTTCAACACCGAGATAATATCGTTGTTGTCTTCATACACACGGAAGAACATATTCAGTTCTTCGTACAATTCTTGTCCATCAATATCACATGATTCTCCTACTGTCATAGATATTTGCAAGTCACTGCAATGCTTGAAAAGTTCACTACCTATCACTAATTTTCTTTTATCTTTTTTTATTATACATTAAACCAAATATGCTCTCATAATGTTTAAGTGCCTCAAATCTAGGATGGCAGCTTGCGCGCACATTGTCAACAATGACATAAAAATAGTTTATTTTGATAATCTCTTACGCATTCAATTCATGAGCTTCATCTTCTCCTTCATAATCAAAATGCCTTTTTTTACGTCGTCTTCAGACTTCTTTAAACTGTTCGTCAATATCATTTTCGGGCTAGCGGGCCCGCACCAAATGGCATACCATTTGGTGCGTTTATTCTACCGAACGGTAGAAAAAACGCAGTCATGCGTCCGCCGCCGGTTGAGTCCGTCCCAGAGGATCATGGCCATCCGGATATTCCAGGGATACCACACGATCTCCTGCGGGGTGGCGAACCTCCTTGCCGAAGTGCCGCCATGGGATCTGGAGGAAAAAGGTCCTCGCGCATATGTGGGCGCGAGGATGCGAAACGCCGGGGTGAAACTCCGCTGCCGCGAAAAATCGCGGCACGGCGGACAGAGCTCCGGTATGATCTTATGGCGACATGGCGGGTACGATTGTCGCAAGCCAGTGCTGGGCACGCCACAATTGCGGTGGTAAGTCCCCTCTTTGAGGAGTGGATAGATAGGCATCACGGCGTCCTCACCTCCGCCTAACGCATGTCCTCACCGGGCATGGGTGCTTTGGGGAGTTCCTGTTCAAGATAAAGCGGGAGGAAACGCCAGTGTGCATTGCGTGGATCGTCTGGAGGACAAGGTGGAGCATACGGTAGAGGTGTGCCTTGCTTGGCCCTGCACTGCCGTGTCCTCGTGGAGGCGATCGATGGCGGCGACCTCTCGCGTCCGGCTCTGGTGCGAGTCATGGTACGGAGCGAGAGGGCGTGGGAAGCCGTCACCTCCTTCTACGAAGCAGTAATGCTGCCAAACGAGGAGGTGGGGCGCGTGAAGGAGATGCAGTCTCTGCGCCCTCACGTCCCTAGCCGTCGCAGGAGAAGACGCCCCGGGCGTCGGGAATCCATTGCAGACTCCCGGCCACCGTAGGCGCGAGCTTGCGGGCGGTGAGCAATGGGTAGCTCGCCACCCGGTAAGGACCAGGCTCGGGTCGACGGCGCGTAGTGTTCCACGCGCGCCTCAAAGAGATGTCACCAGTACTGAAGGGATATGATAGAACTGATGCCTGCCAGGGTCGCGAGATCTGCTCGAAAGAGTTACCGTGGCCCTGGCATATGGGCAACTGAAGGAACACGGGTGGGTTTTAGTCGGTAAAAGTCTGACACGCCCTTCCGCTCCACCCTAGTGCATAGACGTTATTTGATGATTTCCCACCCACAAAAATCGTTTTTCTTACATATCTAAAAAAGTTTTTCGGATATTACAGAATGAGCGTCAGATCTATACTGATATTATAAAACTGAAGAGCTTTTTCTTTGTTTGGTTGAACTAGCTAATCTCAGGAACTACTGGTTCGAATAGAAAAAATATTTTAGTGTTTGATAGCCCAATTATCGAGGACAGCTGAAGGCTATATAAAATCACGCTAGGACCTTTAGGAGCCAAGCAAAAATTAAAAAGTTATGAATATGAAGACCTCGCTCGGGTAGGCGATTCGGTGCGACGGGATGGGTCGGGGGTGCAAGAAATTTGACGCGGACGAAGTCTTGGGCAGTAGCCAGTATTCAATAAAATTGAAAGATATGTACGATACAGTAACGATTTTGTAACTCATACTGCAAGCAAAATAATACCAAGGTGACAAGAGTCGACGAACGAAATGAAACACGGGGATTCTCCGAGCGATAAAGGAGCAGAATATTATGTCCCGACCGACTCCTCAGCTAACCCGAGTGCTATGCGATTAAAAAACGGATCTTCAAGTGTTTCGAGGCGCGATATTCAAATACTACATAATGAATTTTTCAATTATGTTTTGAATGAATGAATTAGTTAACTAACTTTATTTTAATTTACTGTTATAACCTTAATAAATAATTAAGGTTCGAAATCAAGTTTTAAATAAAAAGATATAGTTAAAAAAACTGTACTTTTTAAAATTTGCTTGGGTTGTTGCGCGAGACCCCTGCAAGAGCGAGGCCCCGGGCGATTGCCCTGTTCGCCACCCCCTAAGGCCGCCTCTGAATACTGTATTTCCATGTGAATGGTGAATTTTAGCGCACAACTTTGAAGATCGTTTCAGTTATTATCTAGTGAATGAGCTGTTTATTTTTAATTTTTTGGCGACTATTAGGGATAAGACAATGCAAGATTTAGGTTGTTTTAAAAGATTATTTACTGCTAATTCTTTTAATTTTTTTTGTAATCTGCTCATTTCCTCTAATATTTGCCTAGGAAAAATACTTTTTAACTATTGTTGTAATCTCAAAGTGAAACATTAAATTAAAAATTATATAGACAACTTTTCTCAACTGTACACTGTAACTTTGTCATACTGTGTAGGTATACATCAACATAATTGTTACCAATATGTTATATTCTAAGCTTCCCACAACAAAATTGTTCGTTGAGGTCCATCAAACTATAGAAATAAAAAAGTAGCATATTCATTTGATCCGCGCGTTTGGTCTATTTTAGCTACTTCCACAGCATTATGTCGTATGGCATTTTACTGTGGGGTAGGGCTGCTGACATTGAATCCATTTTTATTTTGCAAAAGCGAGCTGTCAGAGCCATTTATAATCTATGTCGCGGCGAATCCCTCAGGGAACTATTTAAAAGGATTAATGTTATGACGGTACCTTGCCAATTCATTTACGAAAATATTATGTATGTAAGAAAAAATCTACATCTTTTTAATAAAATAAGCGATAGACATAATTTTAATACTAGAAATAAAGACAAGATAGATCAACCATTTTTCAGATTAGCAAAAGTACATACATCTTTTATGGGGTACTGTGTTAAATGTTACAACAAAATACCTTCTGATATATTGCAATTAAATGAAAGGAGGTTTAAAAGTCATATTAAAAGTACACTTTGTAAACGAGCTTATTACAAATTAGAGGACTACATCCAAGATAAGAACGCTTGGAAACATGCTGGTCTCGCTCCATAGGACAGTCTTAGAGTTTATCAAACTAGTTGCTAACTTAATTGTGTAGATAATATTTATTTTTTCTTCTATGACACTGTTTTACATTCTGTAATTACTGTAACTCACACACTGACAGTTTATATGGGTAGTTCATATAATTGTTTTTTTATTATTTTTTTATTTAACTGCTTTTGTTAATTTATTTTTATTTTCTTTTAATTTCATTTGTTGTGTATATGTATCATTTGCATCGTTGTATATGTAAGCGGGCACGCCCTTTATGCCTGGAGGCTTTAGTAAGGTTTTAAGTTCTGTTTACGATTTTGTTTCATTATTCATTTCAGCTTGAGTTTAGTGTTCAATGTTTTGTTGGTATAATGGCGTGTGCTAGCTGACATATGGCGAATAATGTATGTTTTGTTTTATTATATTAATAACTTATACAATATTGTATAGAATCAAGTTCTTCTAACTTAACAGACAGCAGTGCTGCTGGGGAGTTTGTTCCGCCACTTCTTCTTCCCAGCCAAAGCACTAGGAAGTGTCGAAGGGCGGGCGTTTTGGGGGGACTGTCTTATGTGACTTTGACGTTCAAAAAGTGCTGACTCTCAGCCTAGTTTGAATAAATGACTTTTGATTTTGATTTTGATTTTGATCATAATTGAAATGATATTTCATGATAGAAATACACAATTTTTACTGAAAAATCAAGTAAAACAGCGAAATCGTATAAGGATACTTGAGAAAAACAGTGTTCGTGCGCTAGCTGACATACGGCAAATACCTAATTTAATGTTATATGTTTTGTAATGTTACTTTATTATATTAGTGTTACTTTGTATGTCATTGTATAGAATCAAGTGGGTCTAACTGAAGAGACAGCTGTGTTGTCTTCTCTTCTCTCCATTTCTTTGTTCCAGCTAAGCACTGGGAAGTGGTGAAAAGCGAGCATTTTCAATGACAGTAATTTTGACGTTCAACAAGTGCTGGTTGTCGGCCTAAATAGAATAAATAACTCATGAAGTGTGAATAAATTCGAACACTTTGGTTCCCCGCATTGCATTGCTGCAACAGCTGACGATGACTCGTAATGTGAAAGGTCACGCATACTGCGCGTATGACCTTTCGACCTCCAGCTAGTCCGGTGTTGATAAGCTATCGAAAATATTCAATGAAATCCACTTGCCAATAATTAGGTCGATTATGAAAGTGTCAATAATCCCATATTTTTATATTAGCAAATAGGTACGATCATCTTTACTTTCTATGAACATCTTTACCCATGAGTACTGTACATGAATATCACAATTACTAAACATCTGTTGCCACCATTCCATATCAAAGCGAAATAAAAGTAAAAATGCCATAGTTGACGGTAGGTACCTACTTATATATTATAATGCAAAAAAAACAATGTTTTTTTATCAATAGTAAAATTAAATTTAAAAGTTGTCCATTTTCTGCTGAAAAACAGTGTTTCTACCAAACTTAATGGTTGAAATACATTACAAGTAAAAAAAACAAAATTTAAAATAGAAGTATTCCTCTTACAAAACGAAGAAAAAAAGAAAAAGCAGCTAAGTCACAATGCATTCGTAATTTAAAGCGCAGGTAAAAGCGGAATACTAAAAATAAAGCTTTTGGCGATTCTGATAGTTCCCTTTGCGCACGCGTGAAGAAACTGGCGACGTTCAGTGGCGGTAAGCGAGCGTCGAGCATTGCGCGCGTCGCATCACTGAGTAAAATATTATCGCGAACGGAATAAACTTTTTCGTAACATAAAACAATACGATTTAAAAGTCGAACGCAATTTTATTTCAGTGCGTGGGGAATACAGTTTTGTTTTTTTTTTCTAGTGTTCTGTTTATGAAAATTTGTTTTTAGTGAAGTGTTTTGTTTTGTGAGATTACAGATTGCTGTTTTATAAAGGTTAGTAATTTAGTTTTTTTTTTTTTGGATATCTTTGGTTTTTTTTAATGAGTTATATAAGTGTATTAAAAAATAACGCTTAATAAATCTCAACTTTATTTATTAACGTAATTAAGATTAATTCATTTATTGCAGACATAGTCCATAGATTACATAATAATCAAAATTCAATATAATAAGCAATAAAAATAAAATTTCACATAGGTACACATATAAATTACATAAAATTAGGTATTAATTGAATTAAACAAAAAAAAAAAACTACATTTAAAATTAAAACTAAAAACTTAAACGCTTTTACGAAACAAAATATCGTATTTTTTTCGTATCAACTTTATTAAAAAGTTAACGACTTTTAACAAGACAATACCAGTTTTACGTTCTTTCGCCTATAAAGCTACAAGTGGTGTCTAATTAAAGTGAGTCGTAATTTTAGGGAGCTACAATTAATTGTTCAGACATTTTTACTGGTTTGCTCAATTAAAAGGAATTTACTAGCTATTAAGGAAAACAAGCGTGGCGTATTTTTGAGCATCTGGCTTATAAAAATATGATTTATATATTTTTTTATCTTTATTTAAATGAGCAATGAGTAAATTATAACTTACTAAATAATTTGCAAATTATCATCATGTACCCATGATTATTGTTGTGTTAAGTTTATGTTGTCATCAGTTGAATCATAAATCTGTGTTAAGCTTTGAAAGGTGTATTACTAGCCTCATAAAGTACCCTTGTTATATTAAGCCAATGTAACTTAGGATAAGTGCATTAATTGATTGTTTTTTATGGTTTAATAAAGATATTTGAAAATGAAAATATCTTTATTAACTTTAAATGTGTTGAGGAATCTTTAAATCAAATCTTAATAATTTTCTTACAAAACAAACAATATTATCGTGTTCATAGTAATTGATAACCTACTAAAGTATTCTTCAGAAGGTTATCTATTTATCAATGACTCTTAATCCTTTAGTTCTTATTCATTACTCACAAGTACCAATATACCTACTTAATATCAGTATGAACAGTCTTACAGATTGAATGGAAATAATGACATTCAAACGTCAGCAGAAAAGAAATAACTTCCTTCTGTAGCAATATTAAGATAAATCTGACTATTATTATTAATACGTAATAATAATTAACGACAGCCATTTATATCAATGAAATATTGTCATTAATAATGCCACTGGCCGGAATTAAAACGCACTTAAATCACTTTACCGTGCGGAATTTAAAATTTTATGAAAATTACGTTACGATTTTCCTCCTGCGGTTTTCGTCGGCTTAATATAGTCAACAGCGAAAAGAAGGTGTAATTTTCAATAATATTTTTTTCCTAACTTTCATTTATTGTTCTGGAATTTAAAACTAAGATCCTTGATATATTGTATTTTTATGATTCGGATATCTCTTACGTAAATGAAAAAGAATGTAGGCTTAGTGAAGTGGTCAATGTTGTCACCACTTACCTATTTTAGACCGTGTCACTCGAAGCCAGGTCACATCATTTTCTATCGTTAACATGTTAGAAAAACAGTTTCAAGTGAGTGTTTAAGAATAATTTTCGACTACTAATGTAAATAATTTGACAATGGCTTACACGTAGGGTGTTAGCCCACATTCCTATATATATTTTTTTTTTGTAAAAAGTTGTTAAATGGTGATGTACCTAAAAGAAGATAACCAGGTAATAATTACGGTATTTTAATATTAGCTTAACCAAGTTCACAAACAAACATGAACTCTTGCCTTTTTCCCATGAGGGTAGGCCGAAAATTCGGGACACCACCTACTACGATCCTTATATACTCCTTTTGCTTCCTTTAGGTTCATACACATACGCCGTTTTCGAGTACTACGCACCTGACCTTTCTGAAGAACATCACCAATAAGGTCACAATATGTCCTCCTAGGGCGTCCACTCTCGGCGTTTTCATTCACATATGCCTTGTGAATACCTTTTGTAAGCTGTCCTATATTCATCCTTTCAACATGACCAAATCATTTAAGCATATTCTTTTCAATTTTTTTCACTACGTATTTTAAACCGCACCGCTGTTTTATAAAGTTTATTTAAAATATTAAAAAATAACATTACAAGAATACAACCAAAATGTTGTAAAGTTACACTTAATAAGACAAGAATTAATATTATAAAACTAAAACAATTATTAAGATTACACACAAAGCAATACACAAGATAACAAAACAAAATATGAACCAGCTAATAAAAAAATCTGTGAGTACAAACATTAAGATAACAAAATATTGCCTTATGTGAATATAAACCATAAAACTGTAATGAACCCAGATCTTTAATTAAAGCATTGTGTTTATTCGTATAATCAATAATGACAGGACAGGGCACACTTAATTACCTACTATCTAATTCAGTACTAAGGCCGATTCTGTACTTACATACAAACCGTATGATTTGAACTCACCATTTATTCACATTTTCATTTCTGAGAATTTATTATCAAACGGTAAAATTAGCAAAGGTTAGTTACTTAATTATGTAACGACCTGTACCATTGTGTTTGGAAAAATAATGAAACGAATTTTTAAATATAGAACCAACCATAGGACACAGGACTAAAATACTGTAGGTACGGGACCAAAAGACTATTCAAAATGATAAAACAACTATGAAAATTAAATATTAAATCAATGACACAAGGAATGTTTCAGAATGAAGACAGAACACGACAACTGTCATTCTGACAACAACTTTATCCAACTGAGATAAAGTTTAATTTTATTAGTTTTTGAGATCATTTTGAGCAGTCTGTTCGACCCGATATTTTTGACGATGACTGTATAGGTATAGTCAGCGTCAAAAATGTCGGGTACCGTTTCGGGATACGAACACCTACATTCGTTTATAGGTAAACGAATGAAGGTATTCGTATCTACCGTATCGTAAAATACATGCTTGACTATAATAAATTATGAACACTGGCCAAGGGTTCCGTACCACAAGCAAAAAAATCCCAAAAAAAATCTTATATTAGGGAGACACCTTTAAATTTATTTTTACTGTTTGTTGTCATAGCGGTTATAGAAATTTCAAAACTTTAAACGGTCACGGTTACGGTTATGAGAACAACAACAGCCCGCTAACAGAAAGACGGGCGGAGAGATGGACAGCCGAGGCTTAGTAATAGGATTCCGTTGGCACCCTTTGGGATCGGAAATCTAAAAAGCTTATAGTTGCATCAAGAAGAGCACAGGAGAAACTTTGAATTCATCTGAGAACGCTGAGTAACATTAATCGAATGAACCATTATTAGATTTACATACTCGAAATACTAATATTATAAAATAATGAGAAAATAACTCTGTCTTTCTGTGGGTGACGTTATCACGCATAAACCATTGAACAAAACGTCTTTAAAGTTTGCAAACACCTATCTGCAAACTTTTAAAAGGAAGAGGTCATAGATGAAATTTCATACAAAACCCAAAAAGCATAAGTATACAAAATACCTGCAGTCGAAGAGAGTACTTATTAGGTAAAGGCCGTAAGTTCGAACCAAGACAGGCGCTAAACTTAGCTGCAAATTCTTTTTTGGTCACTGCTATCAAAACGGTGAAGGAAAACATCGTGAGGAAATTTTCTGTTATAGAACCATAAATTCGAAAACATGTGACATCCACCAACCCGCACTAGGCCCGCGTGGTGGATTACGGCCCACTCCCCCTCACAAGGAGAATGCCTGTGTCCCAGTAGTGGGGTCGTTATAGATGATTATGCTACGCAGATGAATTCGTGGGCAACAACTAGTAGGTAAGCAATTGACAGTGGTTCTGTTATCTACACTCACTGCTAATATCATATTACTATTTGTATCGTAGTACAGTCAGCCGCAAGGAGATGTATACATCGGCAAAAAACTTTTGATTGTTTACAATTTGGGTTCCTTAGTACTATATCAATTTGTAGCTACAATTAATTTCCTTTTTTCACGGGTACACATTGGTAAAATTAAAATAATCATTTTGTCACAAGTTTGTACCATAAGAACATTCACAGAGAAAGATTAAAACTGTTCGATCGTAGTACAGTTTATACCAGTATGGGAAACAGAGTGAATCAGTTCTGCACTGACAACTATAATAAGTACCTACCGATATATAAACAAAGATGTTACCAACCTTTACGCAGCGTATGGTGTTCCCACTGCTGGGACACAGCCTCCTCTCGGTGAGCGGGACTGGGCCATAAATATCTTAGGACAACCAACACACCGTTATCTGGTCCCAAACTAGGCAGAGCCTGTACTATGGCAACCAGACAACTGATAAATATACTTATATATTTCTAAATACATACTTAGTATAGATAAATTACACCCAGACACAGAACAAATGCTTGTGCTCATCACAAAAAGATTTGTCCTGGGTGGGAATCGAACCCACGACCTCAGTCTTTGCAATCAGGGTCACTAACCACTAGACTAACAGGTCAGTCATAATAATCCACCACGTGGGATTGCGTAATGGATTATGACCCAGTGCGGGTTCTTTATTTAATACTAACAGTTGTTGTGTAAGGCTGTTTACATTGATTTGACAAATAAAGACCTTGTTTAAAAAAAAAAAGCTTTTAAAAATTGGGATAAAAATTGTAGATAATAAAATGAATGTCTGCCGTTGTTTACACCTTTTCGGGGCTGACTGTACAGTCACTCGCATAAATATATTACTATTGACAGCTCGGCAATAATATCTGATTTGATGATTCATTCTTTAATATCTGTCGTCAAGATGGCGGCAAATATATGTGATCATTTGTGGAAGGTATTATACAAGTGGCAGCGCAAATATGTGACAATCTCTATAACTATCTGACGATACGAGCGACACCAAATAGATAGGATCGTGCATCGGCTGCTAGAAGAATCATTCCGATCCAGCCCAGGCCTTACTGCCCTCTACCATCGATGCCCTAAGCCAAGGTCCGTACGTATTGAGCAAGCCACCCCTTTACAACGTTTGGGTGTTAGAAAATGTGATTTACCCGTAGACGGTCTGACGCGAAGTTTTCATAAAAATTGTACTATTAGAGTTGCGTCTCGGTGTCACGTTGCGTCTTTTTGCGGAAGGCTTTAAGGATTACGTCAAGTGGAAAAATTGAGTATGTAGTAGCGTCCGACTGTCTATGAAACAACAATACAATACAACGCACATCATTTTTACCTATTCATATTTATTTACTTTAGGTACAGGCTAAGTATCTAATACAGAAATAATGGAATGGAAGGTTTAGAAAAACTTTTTAACAAAAAATTAAACCGCCGAAAAAACAGAAAAGCAAAAGATAATAAACCTTAAAATTTTGAGTCGGCGCTGAAAAATCAATGAACAAAGATCACTCAAAGCGCCGACTCATAATTTTAAGGTTTATTATCTTTTGCTTTTCTGATTTTTCGGCGGTTTAATTTTGTGTTAAAAAGTTTTTATTTTGTAATTTTTTGTGGCTTTAATGAACTAATAATACTTGGCAAAGTATACCCTATCCAATGAAAAAAGAATGATCAAAATCTGACTACTCTGTACAAAGTTATGCGTGGTTATACATTACAATCAATGAGTGAACAATCAATCATCCCCTGTTTTCCGACCCTTAGGGTTCGATTTTGTTTTCCAAATTTATATGGGACCACCCTCGGAGTATACTCTTTCCAATAAAAAAAAGAATTATCACAATCGGACTACTATGTAAAAAGTGATGCGTGGTCATACATAAAAAAATATATATATACGCGTCGAATTGATAACCTCCTCCGTTTTTTTCGTCGGTTAAAAAGTCAGATGTATCAGATCCGTATGACCAGATTATCATCATTCATCATCATTTCAGCCAAAAGACGTCCACTGCTGGACATAGGCCTACCCCAAGCACCGCCACTTCGACGTGTTCTGTGCTTCTTGCGTCCAACGTATTCCTGCGGTCTCATCAGTTCATCGGTCTATCTTGTGTGCCTTCCAACGCTACGTCTTCCAGTACGCGCTCGCCACTACAGAACCTTCCGACCCCATCCGCCATCTGTGAGGCTCAAAGTCACCCAAAGAGCAATGGAGAGGGCTATGCTTGGCGTTTCCCAACGCGATCCAATCATAAATGAAGAGATCCGTAGGAAAACCAAGGTAACCGACATAGCCCGAACAATTGCCAAACTTAAGTGGCAGTGGACAGGGCACATTGCTCGCAGAACAGATGGTATGACCAGATGTATGAACGTAAATAAAAACAAAAGAAGTATGTTAGTAAGGATAGTGACAAATAACGTGCTGTAATTTTTGCCTAATTCCATGGGATGAACATTATGTAGTCACTAACAGAGATAAGAAACCAAGGCCGTCGGATATAGTTGAAGGTTAGAATGAAAACGATTACTATTTTCGAGTAAAATTTAAATAAATGAACTCATACAATAAAACTAATTTAATTTTAAAGCAGCCATCGGTTTTTTACTAAACTTCCACTATATTCACCAACCCTGGTAACTTATATCTTTTGGTGACTGTAGATAAACTGTCGCCGAGTTTTTGTACATATTTATATGAAACTACGTCAGATTCCTTTTCACGGTTCAAACAGCTTAAGGGGGATGCTCCGACCAGCCCGCGAAATTCAAAATTTTGAATTTCGCGGGCTGGTTTGGAGCATCCACCTTAAAGGAATTTGATGAAATTTGGCTTACATGCAGATTATAACCTGAGTTAGGACAAAGGCTACTTTGATCCCGGTACCCACTATGTTACCGTGAGAGAATTTCAGACCTCCACGCTAACGAAGCCGAGGGCAAAATATAGATATCTATTAAGTTTATATGCAATAATGAAGGGAGCTTAGAGGGTGACCTCATACTGACAAAATTTACAGACACTTTGACGCGTAAACTGGATTCAGTAAGTAAATGATTTTGAGCAGGGATGCGTTGAAATTTTACTTCCGCTATCAATAAAAAGAAGCTGCTCAATACATTTTGACCACGTAGGTATTTTGCAATGAAAGAGCGGATTTACTTATCGATAACTCACGAAATATTGCTACACTAGGAGTCTATAGAATGATCTGCTGAATTCTTGATTACATTATGCGCGTCGATTTTCCTGCCACTCTACACAGTGTTTCAATACTTAATGTAATTTTATAAATTGGTGCACTAAGGTAGTGAAAAACCAATAAACGGTTTCTATAACATAATATCACGCCTAGTTCCCAAAAAGTTGGGCTTATTTGTTCCTATAGTAGGTACGGCAATATTTCACCAGCCACGTTTAAGTTCCATGTACGCTTATTATGACCAACTGAGTAAAAATCAAGACTCTAGGCTACCGATACCAGATACTAAATCCCAAAAACATTAGGCCCTACAGGTCAATCGAACACAGGACCTCATGCTAAGCAATAGAGTATACGAGTTGCGACCATAAGACCAAAGAGGTAAGATTAATATCTCATCATAATCACCCTATATTGTTCCCACTACTGGGACACAGGCCTCCTCTTGATGAGAAGGAGTGGGCCGTAATTCACCACACGGACCCAGTGCGGGTTGGTATATGTCACATGTCTTCAAACTTTTAGCTCAAGGACATGCCGGTTTCCTCACGATGTTTTCATTCACCGTTTTGAGAGCAGCGGTGATGAAATTATTTACACAAAGTAAAACGCCTGCCTGAGTTCGAACTCACGACCGACAACTCGTAAGTAATACCACTTGACCCGGTGGCCAACAGCGGTCTGCTCACTGGCCACCACTGCTCACTTTAACTTGCAATTAATACCTAGTGTGTTTCGATAATATTGCCATCGATAATAATATAATGTTTATAAACAAATCACACTCCTATAAACACTTACTTACGCAAGCTATTACTATTGCTATAAAAGCCATACATTAAACTCATACAAGTTTATACATATTCGAGGTTATGTCAAACATTTATGATACGTAAGTGATTTTAGACATAAAGGCATCCATTATATTCGTATACAGGTAAACTGCTTTTTAGTAGCAGTTGTATCAAATCTGTGGATATATTACGTTAAACGACAGCCCAAAAAAAATTGTGTAAATTACGCTTACCTTACGTCGCATCTCAAGCCGCTGCTCAAACGTAGGACACCGTAAATCGCTTACTTTTGTTGCATAGTTAGGCTTATTAGTACATATCATAAGCCAGAAAATGTTGATTATGATGAAACAATCGAAAACAGAGCTCAAAAATATTTTACGTCGCATAATTCTCAACATTTTGAGCGTAAACTCTCATATCTTATGTAATGATAATATACGGATTACAAACAACCAAAGAAACACTTAAAAAGATTTTGCTGAGCCGTGCATTTATTTTTTAATACAATTAAAACTTACTTTTATTTTGGTAGTCATTCGTTTCAACTAACATCAAATGCATCCCTGTTTTGAACTTTATTTGTTGCTTTGGTGCGCTGTTGTCAAATACATAAAATAATGCTTCTTATAGTGCAGGCACTATACTAAGCAAAATTTTGCGTTGGTACAGGTACCAACGTGTCTTATGTCACTAATTTGTTCCTGGTACCGGAAGGCATTTGTTGCAACGACCACTTCGGTGGGGTCGCTAAATTAAATGAACGGAGCGATCGAAGTGTGTTCGCGGGAGCACATAATGACGCCTCGTTCGCGCGCTGTATTCCCTCTCAGTAGGCTGCACTTCATTCTAACTGCCCGTGACTAATGATTGTCCCTTAGGTGCACTTATGACTTATGCGTGCGTATCGTTTTCGCACACGCTGAGCCACAGCACATCCATAGGATGCAGTCCCTTCAAAACCTTTTCCTTAGAAAGGTTACGGAAGCCTCCTTCTATGATCAAAACGAGAATCTCCATCTAGATTACAGAATGCCGACTATCCAGCAGTTCATGAATTACCTTTCCAAGCATTTTTTTGATTTTGCTGTGAAGCAGCCTAATCCCCTGATCGCGGCAGCCGCCCGCTACACTCCCTCCCGCATGCGTAGGATTCGCCGACCGAGGCATACCCTAACTCCTCCAGGAGAGTAGTAAACTCACTAACACTCATAAGATACACCGTCACAGACCGCCGTCCTTCCGTCCTCGCCGCCGAGGCCCGCCGCGACGTGCCAATCCATGTCCGTCCCGACCCTTGCTCGCCAGCCCGCGCCGCTGAGCCTGTAGCTTTAAAGTCCCTAAATAATAATATTTTCAATCCAGCCCTTCCCTTGCTGCCATTTACTAGCGATGCCCTAACCCGAGATCCGTACCACACAAGAGGTGACCTTAGCGAGTAGTCGTTCTAGCTTTAAGTTTTTAAGCCCTGGCTAGAGGCTTTATATTGAGGTAGCCACAGGCAAATCTAGTCAAGCAGCGATAATCTCCTAGGTTAACCTGCAACATGTGATTACCAAAAAAAAAGCATACAATACCCTAATTTCATATCATACTATTTAACAGAATCTAAATCATTTTGAAGGATAAATTGCTAAACCAATGTCTTTGATATTGTTTTCTGCTCAGCAACTTATAAAGCCATTCCTACCGTTAGTGTGTTACGTAATTACCCAAGCATAGGGCAAGAGAGAGCAGTGGTGGCGATAACGGCACCAACTTATTTATAAGTTGTATGTCGTATGAGCAAACCCAGACAGGCATTTTACTTTGACTAAATAGGTTCATCAATACTGCTCTCAAAACGGTGAAGGAAAACATCGTGGGGAAACCGACATGTCCTCAGACCAAAAATTCAAAGACATGTGACATCTACCGATCCGCATGGGCTCGCGTGATCGATAACGGACCTCTGAATCTCTAGGAGAGGAGGCCTGTGTCCCAGCAGTGGGATCGTTTTAGGCTGATCATGCCATAAGGCCGAGGGAGTCGTGCTCCAAATAACCTAATATATGTTCCGTGTGGTGCCAGACATAAAGAATAGCGCCATCCCGTTTCTTCCCGTGGGTATCATAAGAGGAGAGTAAAGGACTTACTAGAGAATGGGCAGCAGCGTTCTTTATGCATTTTACCACCATACTGTGATCGCCAACCCGTCTGCTAAGTGTGGCGATTATGGTCAAGCCCCCCCAAAGTGGGGGAGGCTTATGTCCAGTAGTCCTCATCTTTCTGTTGAAATAAAATAAACCTAATATGTGCCATCATGGTCTAAATTTTGCCTAAATGAAACACTTCTCCACTTCCATAAAACATAAAAAGAAATAGAACATAAACATCCATCTTTATGCCTATCAAGTAGAGTGAAATCTTTAACGTTAACCCTTCGCCGGCTATGATTTTCAGTGACCCATTTCCTTTAATTTCCTCTTACAAGTCGCGGTATGATAAGCAGACATATTCTACGTTGGTTTAGTGTTGATAAATATAGTTGAGGTTCGTAAACATTTAATTCAACGTTATTATGTGTATTTGTCTATAGTTGACCTTCTTAGAGTAATCTCTACACACGGATAAGAAAATGAGTAGTGTGCGAGCACTATATAGCTGTTATAAAGCTAACTAATTTCTGAGTAAGTAGATATGTCTTTTATTGACTTGAATGTGCCGTGGCGACTGAAAGTATGTCATGCTCACTCAAATGTCGCGCTGGTGGTAGCGTGTGTGTGATTGATCATTAAGTTCCCTTCAAAGTGGTTGAGCTGAATGGTGCTGATCAATACGTCTGTAGTGGTTTATTTTTTATTTAATTTTATTCTGGACGCTTTAGTGTGCACGTATTTTACATCGTTCTCATAATTTTTACATAATTTTGTACCTAAACAAATTTTTTGTAACGATTTTTTGATTCAAAAGAGTGTCGGTGCAGTTCCTTGCTCGTTCTTCTCCGTAGCAGGTATCTACGTACGTTCTAAACTTTGGAATAGGCCACTTACTTCATCTTTCTGACTGTCTGACCCCTTGACAAATCCAAAGTGTCTGTAATTGTTGTATTTGAAATAAATGCATTAAATTTGAGTTGAGCATTTATGAATGCTCGTTGCGTTAATTACCACGTTTGCTCACTTATATCAGAGCATTAATTCTCACTTTCTTTGCGATGCGTTTAGTACTCCCGCAGACAGGCGCGACGTGACGGTGTGATACGGTTCTGGTAGATGAATTTCCATATAGATTTTAATGAAACTGTTCTGCTAACGTTGTGTCGCGCCTGTCTATGGAATACATTATCACCAGCCATATCCAAATGAAAGAAGTGAAAATAATATCCTTGGTAGACATCACGATACATTTAAGATTTAAGATCCGAACAAAATTCGATATTCCAGAGTATTTCTTTACCATTATATCCGTGAATGCTATATTAGAGATTCTATAGAATTTGGCTTTAAGCCGAAAAGCCGTCAGGGGGTATATTCCCTAAGCACGAAATTCGTAGTAAAGGCCGAAGTTAAGGGCGCTTCTCATTCCATATGGAGTGAGAAACGCCCTTATCATAATATGCACGTAAGTGATATCAGTTACGTGTATATTATGACAAGTTTGGAGCCCGAATTAAAAATGCATGGCGACACGATTTGACAGTGGTCCGTACGCCAGATATATATTTAACAGTACAATAAAAATAATTTGACTCTTCTTTTGTTGGATCAATTGCTTTTGGACAGGCCCGTACCTTCGCTGACTGACTTAAAGCGTAGACCCCTAGACATAGTTCATATTACATCTCTTCCTGTGAATCAAAACTAAAACGGATTAGATCCCTATGTACAGTGAAGTTTAATTGGGTTTTTGTCACAACCGTGTCCAATCGAGCTCAAAGTTCTATAAAGGGTAGGATCAGTCTACCAATTTCGGGAATGTTAGGTTTCTAGTCTGTAGGTTGCTACACGAATGAATTTTCGTGCTAAATTGTTTTGGAATTAAATTCATGAGTTTTCGGAATGTTCTCAATTGTTTTTTATTTGTCTGTCTATTTTAAGAGTTCCCTGTAACGAAAGTATATAGAATACATGGTGGCAGGGGTATAAAACTGTAACCATGAATTTAGTAGGCACATGATTCTAGACCGTATCGTAGAAATTCCTAGACAGTAATATAAAAATCTGCTGTTTTATAGCAAAGTTGCAATACCTACACGGTCAAAATGTATGGAACACCTAATATTTTTTCCATAATGGTCGAAATTTTTTAACGCATGGAGGTTATGAATTCATTTTAGCAGGTTGTTCGTTTATGTCCCCGCTACGCTGTGTAATAGCTAACGCTATTTATAGTTCCAACTACATGCTGCAACTACATAAATATTGATCATACGATCCACTTAATCTACATAATATATACCCGGAGAAATTGAAATGTTGCTAGTTCTTACCGGAAAGTTCCTTTCTCAAGGACCTCCGGAAAATACATATGTATTTAAATTTAAAAAATATATGTATTTAAATTAAAAGTAAATAAAGCACATTGACTCAAACAATCATTCACATTCAATTTCTGTATTTAAAAATTGATATCAGATAGCTATTGTCAAATTAAAAAATAAACTCGACAGTAAAACGTCACTTCGCGGGTTTCCGAACGGCAGCCAATTCCAATTTGCATGCATAATGCCTTCGTCATCATGCGACGTAGTATTTTATTTTTGAACGAATGAGGATAGAACCTTTAGTCGTTTTGCCATTGATCATTTTTGAATTAATTTTGCAATGATATTTTTTTAAACAAACTGCTGCCCGCATTTCTACCGCGTGCATGTCGGAAAATTAACCCACGGGAAAGTGCTATCGAGACAAAAATAAATAAAACTTATGTCACTCCATATAACATCATCAATCTGATAGCGTAAGCCCCATCAAAAGCAGTTCAGCCGTTTCGGGGATTTACCGGAACAAACAGACAGACACACTGACAGAAAAACAAATGTATTTTACTCATAAACTCCATATCTAATTTCATATACATTTACTCAAATTTATTACTGCTATTATTTTGACATTATAAAAATACACTTCAATTATATTTATTTTTAGCGATAGAAACAGCAGACTAGCTTGAACTGCTTTATTGGTCTAGACTAAGTAAATTATTATAAGTTATATACTAATATCCGCTCGTGATAAGATACCTTTATCTTAATTACATAAAATGTTCTGATAAAATGGCATGCTTATAATTATACACTTGAAACAATGACCCAGTGGGTGGTTATAGTATTAGTTATTCTGTTTTTTTTTTCAACACAAGCATTTCAGGCGCATTTTCATCGTTATGGACGAGTTTTTTTAAACGAAGCTGAACTGTGTAAGGTTTCTGAGGGGAACTTGCAATAAAATAATAATTTAGCTAAAAGTAAGAGCTCTACTTTGCATTAAAGGGAAATCGTCAGAGTAGACACAAAAAACATTTTTTTTTACGTTTTTTGGTCCTGGTCAGTATCAGGCAGTATGTTGAACAAAATATGATTTGCGACTATTACACGTATGTATTTAAAGAATAATCTTTACATATTATAAAACAAAAGTCACTTCCCGCGTCTGCACGCTTAGAACTTTTAAATAACGCCACGGATTTTAATGCGGTTTTCATTAATAGACAGAGTGACTCAAGGAGAAGGTTTATATGTTTAACACGCAGACGAAGCCTCTGGCAAATGCTAGTTATCAATAAAATCATCAATACAACCCTCTAAGTTCATATGATCCCACTGCATGATTATTATGCTACTACTATTTATTTAGTCCCATTAAATGAACTTTTACAATTTCGCGGGCTACCTTGGCGCATCCTTCTATCCTTATTATCAAGGATATACAAAAATTTAATTTCCTACGACTGGTGTCAAACAAAACAGATAAGGTATAATTTATTTATTTGTTTAAAGCCTGAAAACAGCCTACAGTGGGGTAATTGCGACACACTAACACTTATAAGAATAGCTTTCATTTTTACAGCAAACAACATTCATTGCATTATTAACATGATTGAGAAGACAATATTTTCACAATTTCTCTGAAATTTAATAATGATTCTATAATATAAATATATATAAAGTGCTATCAAACTAATCAGATGTTTTATATTTTTTGTTAAAGCTCCCTCAGATAGTCGTGGAGCAACAGGGCGATGCGTCTTTTGTGGAACAATTTTCAGAGAAATTGGTCAACGAGATTCGCGTCGCTCTGTGGCGTCGCGTCTGTTTGAAGGAGCCGTTATGCTACATACTATACCCTAATTGCTTAACACACTATCAATCGTAATCTGAATCATTTTGAAAGATATTGCTAATTCATTGCTTCATAATACGAAGTAATCAGAAGATATTTTTTTCTCATATTTTTTTGAAAATATTTTCTCCTCAATAATCTTATATTTACCAAATGTATGGCAATGTTCTTTGCTCAGAGGAGCATAGAGCACAGCTCGAAGAATGTTGCCATACATTCGGTTAATATCCAGATGGCCATGATAATGATTCATAACTTGCTTGCTCATTTTGTGGGTTAGTATAATATCGTGAATGGAGTAATGAACTAATAACTATGGTATTTATAGCTTTTAACTGACCCGTCCTACGTCATGTAAAATCAAATCACGGGTCAGTGTTTTACTTTTAATGGAAAAATACAAAAGATAAAAACTCTTTTTTTTTGCTAGCCTGCACTGTCCCACTCCTGGGCAAAGACCTCTCTCCGTCTTGTACTAAAAGGTTTACAATGAGTACAAATTCCTTTTCGTGTGTAAAGGTCTTATTAATCCATAATTAATTTTATTTTCAAACGGCAATTCACTTCAAGACCCCGTGTTTCTCCATGTAGGTAGGTCGGGAAGAAATTGACGGCATGAGATTTTATTCTTAAGCTGTAATAATTATTGATTCAGTAGGAGATTTCGGTGAAGACGTTTCTCATTGTTTTAATTCTTACCTTTATACCGAAATGTTTTATGACAGCCGCAACAATTATTTAAAGTGACCAATTAACCTTCCGTAAATCAGCAGAACTCAATTTGTGAGGAGGATTCGTAACTGTGGTGAGCGACAGCCCTTACCTTCCAAAAATGGAAATTGCTTTAATTGATCCTCTGTACATCAACCTTACGAATAACAGGACAGGGTTTATATCTCTCTAGCACAGGTTCCAGGACCGGAATTCGGTCGAATTTGTTGTGACCATAAACGGGTAACGTATTTACGTTTTAAAACGTTTTCGTACTCTTGAGGTCTTGTACTAAAAGGTTTACAATGAGAACACGTTCCTTTTCGTTTGAATTAAGAAGTTTTTATTGCGGACAATATTATTGTTTTAGTTGATAGCGAAATTTTTTGCTTCAGGCTATAGATAAAGTTAAGTAGGTTTAAATCAAATACAATGAGTACCAAATTGCTTACAAATAATATTATTACTATCAGCCCTAAAATGCTTTTAGAACTTTGAGTTTGTTTTCTTGTCTGAATAATATGAATTAAGTAAATCCATTTTCATGCAGAATACGAACGAGCACTGAACAATGATTACTGTTTTTACCACTTTTGGCACACATTTTTAGCTATAGCACTATTCTGCCACCGTCTCTGAAAGATATAATTGGGTGTAATTTATCTATAATATGTATGTATTTAGAAATATATAAGTATGTTTATCAGTTGTCTAGTACCCATAACACAAGCTCTGCTTAGCTTGGGACTAGATGGCGTTGTGTGATAGTTGTGGAATATTATTATTATTATTATTATATAGAAGTATAAATTATTGATTGTCCAGGTAAAACATTAAGCAAGTTCACACCAAGTTGACGACATGAGTATCTTCAAATATTAACTTCAGCTGGGTTACAATATACGTGGGACACATTGAACGTTTTTATAATAGGCCAGTAAGAAAAGCAGCCGATGAAAATTTTAGTTAAATTCGAATTAGACTTCTTCACACGGCATTGTGCTGCACGTTTTTTTGTAATCGTTTTTTTAACGTATAGTCAACCGGGTGTTCATATGGTAAATTTTCATTCGTGTAAAAACGAACAGCCGCAGTTTCCACACAGTTGTCACAGTGCGTAGACGTCACTGATGCCGACGATGCACGGATTGCGGAAAACAGGATTTTTTTCCACTAAAGAAATTAATAGTTCGTTATCTATAGAAGATTCCTCAATCATTTTGAATATCAAACCAAATCAAACATAAAATACGTGCCACCCCTCCAAAAGACGCTCAGGTACTAAACGCTTCTTCGGTTGCTATTCGATAAAAAAACGTATGACATCGTGTCGTTGGAAGGAGACAAAGCTATACCATATGCCACTGCGAACCGAATACGTCAAAGTTCATTCGATTTGCTTGACAAGTCCGTTGAGTATGAGTTTAAACGTATAAGCGGAACACGTTTTTTTTGCAGTACAATCGACGTGTGAATGGATCTATGTACGTTGTATGGTCACTATTTATACGTTAAGATGTATACTGCAAATAAACGTGCAGGACAATGCCGTGTGAACGAAGCCTTAGGAACTCTTTGGGAATCGGTAGATTTGCCAGTGAGCCGCAAACTAGACAGTCGATATCACTTTGAGGCGCAGGGTACGAATTCCAGGGTGGAGACTCGAGAGATGATTTCAGGTATGGTATTATATGAGTGTATGTGTATAGCTTATGTAGTGAATGTATTCTGTCTGGCGTATGCGCAGTGTGGTATGTGTGTGTGTGTGTGTGGCGTGTGTGGAAAGAAAAAGTAAAAGCTGGTGAAATCTGAGAACTCTCGTTTCGTGATAGAGTAAATCAGCATAAAACCGGTAGGGCTGATTAAAAGTTGCTATAAGAAGCGCTCTCTGAGAGTCTAACTAAATGCGAATTTTTTGTCAAATATCTAAGACTTATTTTTCTTTATATGTATTTTTTCGTGTGTAACACTATCATAGTGTGTGAAGTCTACATTGAAGTTGTTTCACTTTAGCAACTCAGTTTAAAATTAAGACTTCAATTCTAAATCCAGCAATAATACATATGACGTCAGAATTGTCTTATACGCTTCCCAATCGAACATAACGGCTGTAAGATAAGTAGGCTTTTATGTATCCCTTTTATTTCCAACCAACGTTGAAGTACCATTTACGTATTGCGTTTTAGGCATTAAAATCTTTTCTGAGCTTGATCGTTCAATGTTTAAAGAACAAGCTTCTTAATGTGTGAGCAGACGAGTGTCTATAATCTGTGCAATTATTGAACGAACTATAATCAGTACAAAAACGATGAGAACTAATTAGTATTCAGACGTTATGCCTTAGGGATCCTTTCTCCAACATTGAATATTGAACCAATTATAAGGACTAAAACGGGACGGGATTTAGCGTTCTCCTTTATTCTACTTGCAATAATTAATTACACTTTAGAAAAAACGCTAAAGCATTTTACATTATGTGAACGATGTAAATGTCCTTCGGAATAGTCTTTGCAGATAGAGTCGATTGGCACCCATTTGCATGACTATTGCGACTGCAACTTTGCATGTAGATTGAATCTGACAGGAATCAGGGGGAAATCGCCGAACGATTACCAATCATGTACGACAAGCCAAAGGCCTCGTGGATATGATTCACTCGCGCGTCAAATAATCATCAAATGACAAAATAGCATATTTACAACTTTACTTTTCTTTCTTTTTCAACTTTCTGTTAGTCTAGTGGTTAGTGACCCTGACTGCTAAGACTGAGGTCGTGGGTTCGATTCCCACCCAGGGCATATCTTTGTGTGATGAGCACAATCATTTGTTCTGTGTCTGGGTGTAATTTATCTATAGTATGTATGTATTTAGAAATATATAAGTATGTTTATCAGTTGTCTGGTTGCCATAGTACAGGCTCTGCCTAGTTTGGGTTCAGATAACGGTGTGTTGGTTGTCCTAAGATATATTAGATATATTATTGGGGGGGCTTGTAGTTTAAACAGATACAGCTAAACAACAGTATTTTACATAGAGCGTTTGTCTGTCTGACCTCCACAACCCAATCACAGGGTAATACGATACCCTTTGGAATCGCTGCCAGAATTTTTAGCTTCTTTCTCATCCAAAAAAAAAAAAAAAAAACCGTAAAAGCTGTCACAGTTCCACAAACGACTGCCGGGACCAATGACATTACGAGGCGTGGAAGGGTTTTGGTATGTAAAGATGGTCACCCATCTACGGACCAGCCGCGGCAAGCGTAGCTTAACCTGATTGATCGAATTTATTTTCTCCACAGTCGCTACCGTAAGATGTGCACCATTTGAGCTTATAACTGACTTGCTTCTGCCCGCGACTTCGTCGGCGTCAAAATTTTTCTCCCCTGACTCTCCCGTCGCATCGAATTGCCTGCCTGTTTTCGTACATTTTTCGCTTCTGCTCCGCTCCTTTTAATCATAACGTGATGTTATATAGCCTATAGCCTTCCTCAATAAATAGGCTACCCAACACAAATTATTTTTTTCAATTCGAACCAGTAGTTCTTGAGATTACCGCGTTCAACCAAACAAATAAACTCTTCAGCTTTATAATATTAGATAGATGACGAATAGGTAACTCCGTACATTTCTACTATAATAGTCATCGGCGTCATTTGACGGTCTTAGATGTCGAATAAAATGGATTCGGATTACCATTGAAGAGACGTGACGAGGTTAGAAAGGACATAAAGAGGCTTTAAATGGAGAGGGTAGTACTTCAAACGGCTGTGGATATGGTTACTGTTCTGTTTTGGCGATAAACAGCCATTTTGATTCCGATAAAGACTTTATTTTGTGGCGCAGAGTGACGTCATGACTTTACTGAAACGGTTGAAGACTACTTTCACGCGAAAACTATTGTTTTTAGCTGAATGGAAATCGAAAGTTAGTCAGCAATTTTAGTCACTATATTTTATTAGTACACTAGCTTTTGCCAGCGGCTTCGCCCGCGTATTATACGTATAAACCTACTCTTGAATCTCTCTATCTATTAAACAAAAACCGCATCAAAATCCGTTGCGTAGTTTTAAAGATCTAAGCATACATAGGGACAGACAGAGGGAAGCGACTTTGTTTTATATTATGTAGTGACAAAGGACATATTTTATTAACAACTTTGTGTTGCCTAGTCTGACAGCATTATGGATGTTTTGTTGTCGTTTCTTGTAATTTGTTAAAACAATATCATTGACTGTGTTTCCGGTTATCTGTTTTCCATTTCTGCGTGAAATAGCCTTCGTCTTTCTTGTACTATTGATCTTGGCATTGGAATTTACCTCGGCAACAATAATAAATAAATAAATAATATCTTAGGACAACCAACACACTGTTATCTGATCCCAAACTAGGAAGAACCTGTACTATGTTAACCAGACAACTGTTAAACATACTTATATACTTCTAAATACACCCAGACACAGAACAAATGATTGAGCTCATCACACAAACACTTTTCCGGGGTGGGAATCGAACCCACGACCTCAGTCTTAGCAGTCAGGGTCACTAACCACTAGACTAACAGGCCAGTAATACCACCACCGACCTACCTGTGTACCTATAACTCACATCTCGGGGTACTTTGATTTTGCCTGGTTTACAAAGGAGATCCATGGTTTCGTAAACTGGGGTATATCAAATGAATAATTTGTGATGCAGTCGTTATATTAAGTGAAATCCAACCTATCATGACAAACCTGATGCCTTCAAACCTTTAAAAAACCTGATGATCTCGGAATATTCTTCTGTCTTCCAAAGTAGATTATTCTGCGATCGACTGGTTTTTTTTACAGTTTTAATTTTGTTAGATTTGGAAGGGGTCCTATAGTTCTTCATAAAGCAATGTGTTTAATTTTTTTTGGTTTATTTATTTTCTAAATTGTTATTTTATTTTCTGCTGCTCCTCTTCTGTTGATTATAGCGTGATGTTATATAGCTTATAACCTTCCTCGATAAATAGGCTACCCAACACAAAAATATTTTTTCAATTCGGACCAGTAGTTCCTGAGATTACCGCGTTCAACCAAACAAACAAACAAACTCTTCAGCTTTATAATATTAGTGTATAGAAGTATAGATATGAATGTAAGTTTGTTTGTTACGCTTTCACGCGAAAATTTCTTAACAGGAGGAGGTACTAGAAGTAACAGTGGATACTTATCATGAAAAAAAAAAAATCTATATTTATTGTTATTTTAACGCGAGCGAAGCCGTGTTCAAAAGTCAGTCTGAAAGAAATGCCTTGAGTTTTTTTTTTACTGTCCACACGTTAGTTACGTGCGAATAGCATATAAAATGTAGTAACTTAAACACGAGGAAGGTGGCACAATGTACGGAAGTATAAAGTATATATATAGTATACAAATAGGTTCTTACAACACAACCCTAAACTTTCAAGGCCCATGACAGTAATGCTTACCCAACATGGATACAGTGTATCAACTGCTAATCTAATCATTATAATTACTATTGTAAAGACGGGAACGTGGTAAAGTTTAGTTGCTAATCCGTAAGCGATAGTTTAAGGTAATATCGCCTTAAAGCGATATTGCTGTAGTCTATATTCAATAAAGTATACATAGGTAATTATATGACTTTGTAAGTGTCTCCTTTACTATGGCTTTTTTTTTTTTTTGGATGGGAAATCATCAAATGACTTCTCCCGCTCTGGGCGGAGCGGGAGGGCGTGTCAGACTTTTACTGACTAAAACCCACCCGTGTTCCTTCAGTTGCCCATGTGCCAGGGTCACGGTATCTCTTTCGAACAATCACGTGACCCCGGCAGGTCCTTTACTATGGCTGATTGGATAATATTAGTCAAAGTTATTATAATGTTATGATAATTTCTGAGTTTATGTTGGAAATTACTGACAGCCGTAAAGGAGAAATATTGTGAGGAAAGCTGGACTTATCAATACATGTTATAATAACATTGTAACGAAGTCAAAACTGTATATTAAATGTTTTGGAAAATTAAATAATTGCTACCGAAAATATGGTTTTTATAAAAGTCCGTTTGTCTGAATGTATGTTCCGGATTGACACACAGAAAGTTGAATTTAAAATCCCCCGACCAAAAGAAACCTGGAAAAATATTATTTAAAAACATACGTTTTGGCCCTTGTAAGTGTAATAAGAAGTTATAGTACTTAATATTTTTATCAAAGAATCAACATGTCAAAACGGCTGGACTTATTGTGATAAAACATATCTAAGAACCATAAAACCACCTCTAATAGACCTAAATTGCTTTTTAAATAAAAAAACCGCATCCAAATCGGTTCACCCGTTTAAGAGCTACGGTGCCACAGACAGATACAAAGACAGATACCCTTCTTTTTGCGTCTGGGGTTAAAAAACGGATTTAGATGAAATTTGACACACAGTTTGTGTTAAACAAGGTTATAAACAGTTATCATAGCCTTGTTTAACACATAGGGCATTTTTAAATCCGGTAGTATGTATCTGTGGGATATCTTCTAACATCCACGTGGGTGAAGCTGTGAGGAAAATCTATTAGTAAATATAAGTCTAAAATCACCAAACCGTTTTTAGCAAGTGAGATGATCAATGCTCTTTCCTTCCAAAAATGAGAAGACTCTTTTGCCCTGCAGTGGGCTATTAAAAGGCTGGTAGGTATTGTCCTATTTACGGATTGCAATGATAATCGCAACCAGCATAAAATTTTATTCCATCCAAACGAATAAAAAAAAAATCTAGTCCTACCCAACCGATGAAACATTTAATGCATGCAAAGAGAACTAAACTAAAGCATGACGTACCAATTTCAAAGCCAAAACAAAAACAACCCGAATCAAATGTTTACAAATAACGGAAGTGATTGGCGTAGTATTGGCTGTAGGAAAACTCAAAGCTTTGTACTAAAAAGGCTTGTAAATACAATCCCATAGGCAAACGAGTACGTTAGATTATAAATATCGTCATACAAATACAATACTGTTATCAAATCGTTTTTTTTTTTTTTTTGTGGGTGTGAAATCATCACATGACGTTTCCCGCTCTGGGCGGAGCGGGAGGGCATGTCAGACTTTTACTGACTAAAACCCACCCGTGTTCTTTCAGTTGCCCATATGCCAGGGCCACGGTATCTCTTTTGAACAAGTCTTGCGACCCTGGCAGGCATCAAATCGGGTACAATCAGTCTGCCTATTTTTTTTCCAACTATGTTGTAATCGGCTTCCAATCTATCAGAATGCAACTGAATACTAAACAACTAAACTAAAAACTAACGTGGAACGACTACACCTTGGAGCACCTAGTAACCGCCCGTAATAAGACTGATTGTCAGACTTTTGGGTATCTGACTACCCGTAACGACAGTCAAATATCTACAAACAACAACCGGGACCAACGGGTCAATGTGCTTTCTGAGGCAAATCGGATGCATTAGTCCTTATAAAAAATATTATAATTATAACCCAGCATAATTAAACAATAACGGTCAAGTCACATACAGCAAAACATTTGAATAACAATCATTGTTATTAATCTGAATCAGAATACATCTCATTAATACAGTAGGTAAATAGGTACATTAGTTTCAAATATGGGCGCACTGGTTTATTGTAATGAAAACATTAGCGACTATTTTAGGCTGTGGCCTGTAATCAACATTTGGACGATTTAATTGCTTGTTCTTCCATTTACAGTGACAGAGGTTATCCTTTAATCAGATACGATATACATATACTATTGTATGTGTGACTCATTGCTAAAGTAGGTGGGTAAGTACGTTCTTTCAACTGGTCTTGTACTTTTGGCTACATATTTTGGTAATTGCCACAAGAGTGCGAGGCTTAAGCGACACAGTGAATCCTAGTGTGACGTTCAGTGTATAAATTTATATGGTCCAGCTTATCAACAATAAACTACATTTTAGTAACTTAAACTTAATCTGTCAAGAAATAATAATAGTTTAAAATACTAAAACAACACGCTTAAAAAGGAAACCAAATTAAAAGTAGAAATTAATTTTCAATCAATTTAAATTCGGATTATTGTAATTAAAAAAAAAAATATGTTGTAAAAAAGCGTGGGGTGCTTGATTTCAATTGGTATTATATCTCCAGCAACTATATTTCATACGAGCACATGGTGCAAGATACTACGATGTCTCTGGAGCTAAAAAAACGCTAATTCTGAAAATCCTGATCGGGATAATGGGACAAACTATGTATGTAAATTATTGCATTGTCATCGGTCCTTGAAAAGTGCACAAAGTTCCAAATTAATCCAACATTTTGAAGGGGGTGAAGATTCCATTACATTCATACATACCAAATTAATAAAAGAGTATTTAAAACAACTTATTCGCTTACATTTTTGAAAGTTTTCAACACTGATTATCGCTGAAATGTGATTGTGACTCGAAATTGAACGTAAAAACGTTAAAGTATGAGAAATGACGTTTGGTGTAGAGATGCGGGTAAGATGAGCGACGCAGCAGTATTGCTTAAAGCAAGCGATTAATTTCTGTACCACGGAGTTGGAGTGTAATTTCCGCACGGAACTAGTATTTGTAAGGTCTACAGATAGATGTTTGAGATTCATGTTAGTCTCTGTGGAATATGTATTAGTAGTCGCATCAAAGACAAATTGATAGTGTAGTTAGTACTAAAATATAGTATCACTAGCTTCTGTCCGCGACTTCGTTTGCTTCAAATTTTTGCTCCCCTAACCTTTCCCGTCGCACCGAATTGCCTGCCAATTTTCGTTGCTGCTCCGCTCCTTATGATCATAGCGTGATGTTATATAACCTATAGCTTTTTTTGATAAATAGGCTACCCAACACAAAAATATTTTTTCAATTCGGATCAGTAGTTCTTGAGATTACCGCGTTCAACCAAACAAACAAACTCTTCAGCTTTATAATATTAGTGTAGATTATTTACCGGAATCTGCACCCTAATTACGTAAAATAGTAACAATCAGAATCTTTGAAGGATTTTGATAATACATTGCTTCATATGATTGAAGATTTTGTCCGCTCAGTAACGTCAATAACGCAATGAATGATGTTGAACTGTCAAAGCAACATGCATTCCTACTGTTAATGTTTTACGTCACCAAATATCATTCGCATAAGGCGTGAATATAGACTGCTTATAATTTATCATAACAACCTTTCATCATCTGATTTACAACCAACGTATCCACCAGACATTTATTATGAAGTAAAGTATCGTTTTCCGCTAAAAAAAATAAACAGTTGAAATGTTAGGGACGGCTTATCTAAACACCGGATAATTCTGTAAAAGATAAATGTGAATACCGCTTAAATAGGTCGAAAAACCTAAAAGAAGCGGTCATCAGCTAGTACATTATTCAACACATAAAATTCATAAACAACGAGGTATAGGCACATGAATTAATTACTAACAAAACATAAGTTCACGTCATTAAATAATTAAAAAGGTGTGAAAAGACAGCCCTGTTTATATTGTTACGGCTAGGCTTTGTGAGTTAATGTGTGATCTCATCTAGCTAATTACTTTCATGTTAGTGTCACGGAGTGGTGGGACGAGAGTTTACCTAATTAAAACTTCTAATTTAATATTAATCTTCAGTTAAGTAAGAATCAACAGTACCTACTACCTACATAAGTACATAGAAATTCAAATAAATTATTGAGGGTCATAAGATTTTGTATAACAGGTAAGTCTGCTATGTCCCATCATTTAGGCATTCAAAAGATATATTATCAATTTATTAAATCATTACCATCGTTTCAGCCGAAAGACGTGTCATGGTTAACGTGACCATTTATTCTTTGACTCAAAACGGGACATTGGTTTATTTAGGTCAATTAATAGGTAGGTAGTCATATAAAAAAAAACACTTTTTAAAGTTAGTTATTCAGAAAAAGCCAGTTAGCTTAAAAGTTACAAATTGAAAAATATATGGTATACCCGAAACGTTTAGTTATATTTATCAGAGGAACAAATTTTGCGGCGGCCGTCTGGCTGGCTCGACTACTCAAGTTTTCGGAAAACGGGACAATTTTGCGTTCCGGAGTTCATTTCGGGGACACCGGGACTCGTATTTATAAAAAGGGACAGTCCCGTTCAAAACGGGACGTCTGGTCACGTTAGTCATGGTGGACCCAATTTGGCAGGGTCCGCCATAATTGCCACGCTTGGCAGGCGGGTTGGCGATCGCACTATGTTGTGGTAAAATCAATAGAGAACGCTGCTGCCCACTCTCCAGTAAGTCCCTCAGACGCCTCTTACGACACCCACGGGGAGAAACAGGATGGTGGTATTCTTTGCGTTCGGCACCACACGGAACATTAACTAAAGAATACATCAAATTGTCAAATTACAAATAATTTAGAAGGCAATACATAAAGATTAAGTTGTCAAATAATTATGTCCAATTACAAACTAGTCATGTTAAAAAGAACTTCAATAAATGCAAAGTGCTTTTTAGGGTTCCGTTGCCAAATGGCAAAAAACGGAACCCTTATAGATTCGCCATGTCTGTCTGTCTGTCTGTCTGTCTGTCTGTCTGTCTGTCCGAGTATGTCACAGCCACTTTTCTCCGAAACTATAAGAGCTGTGCTATTGAAACTTGGTAAGTGGATGTATTCAGTGAACCGCATTAAGATTTTCACACAAAAATAGAAAAAAAGCAATAATATTTGGGGTTCCCCATACATAGAATTGAAACTCAAACATTTTTTTTTCATCGAACCCATACGTGTGGGGTATCTATGAATAGGTCTTCAAAAATGATATTGAGGTTTCTAATATCATTTTTTTTTAAAACAATAATATTTGGGGTTCCCCATACATAGAACTGAAACACAAAAAAAAAATTTAATCAAACCCTTACGTGTGGGGTATCTATGGATAGGTCTTTAAAAATGAAATTGAGGTTTCTAATATCATTTTTTTCTAAACTGAATAGTTTGCGCGAGAGACACTTCCAAAATGGTAAAATGTGTGTCCCCCCCCCCCCCCCGTAACTTCTAAAATAAGGGAATGATAAAACTAAAAAAAATATATGATGAATATATGAACAATTCGTATATAGCAACTTGCGATGTAAAAACAGTAACAGGAAGTATTAGAACATCTTCAAATTACACAAAGTGGATTATATATAGTCCTCCAGACCGAATTTCGGCCACAGCGGCCAATCTCAACGGAGACTAGCCATCGGCGCGGGAGATATTATAGTGCTCAAGTGTGTGCGCAGACAGAAGAGCACTCACTCTTCCCTCACTCTCATAGTCCGATGGGACGGCAATCCGACACGACCGGAGAGAGACCAGGCGTAGGACCAACGGCTTAACGTGCTTTCCGAGGCACGGGGGTATCACACCGCCAACTTCCAAACTCCGGGCTGCTACTAAGAAATTCCTAATGGAAATACCCAGTAACACTTTGCCCGACCCGGGAATCGAACCCAGGAACCCACGCTAAGCGGTCGCGCTTGCGACCACGAGACCAACGGGGCAGTTTAAAAAGTTAAAGTTTAGATTAAAAAGTTATTATCGAAGTGAACTCAAAAAATATCCAAGCAAAGTTAATAAAACTTATAAGGAAACATCCCTTTTTTTTCTGGATGGGAAATCATCCATGACTTCTCCCGCTCTGGGCGGAGCGGGAGGGCGTGTCAGACTTTTACTGACTAAAACCCACCCGTGTTCCTTCAGTTGCCCATGTGCCAGGGTCACGGTATCTCTTTCGAACAATCTCGCGACCCTGACAGGCATCGGTCCTAGCAGACCCCTTCAGTGCTGCTGACATCTCTTTGAGGCGCGCGTGGAACACTACGCGCCGTCGACCCGAGCCTGGTCCTTACCGGGCGGCGAGCTACCCATTGCTCGCCACCCGCAAGCTCGCGCCTACAGTAGCTGGGAGTCCACTATCGACTCCCGACGCCCGGGGTGTCTCTTCCTGCGGCGGCTAGGGACGTGAGGGGCAGAGACTGCCACTCCCTCACGCGCCCCGTCTCCTCCTTCGCGAGCATTACTGCTTCGCAGAAGGAGGTGACGGCTTCCCATGCCCTCTCGCTCCATACCATGGCTCGCACCAGGGCTGGACGCGAGAGGTCGCCGCCGCCGATCGCTTCCACGAGGACACGGCGGTGCTCCGCCCAGGCAGGGCACAGGAAACATCCCTGAAGTATACTTTATCCATAAAAAAGAATTTTCGAAATCGTTTCACCATTCCCGGAAATACCGCGGAACACACATACAAAAAAAAAACATAACACGAGTATTGAGAACCTCCTCCTTTTTAAACTTGATAAAAACAATTGCAATTCGAAACTGCCATGTATGTGTTCCTAAAATAATACAGTTAAATATAATACCGATTATTGTCGTCTGAATAGGGCTGGACTGGCAAATGACAGGTCTTAATGTGAATCTTTGTGTTGATATTATTTCCAACTATTTGAGGCTTATTAACTGTTTGCTAAGTGGACATTTGGAAAACAATATTAACAACCCTTAAATGTAAGGACACATAAAATGTCAAATGCATTACGTATGTTATAACTGTTTGTACTTTCCATCACTTTCCCCAAAGGTTTATTAGAAAACTCTGTCTGGTATTAATACTGAAATGTACATTTTTTCCTTTGGAGAACACACTATTGTAAATGTTTAAACATTATTCTCTCTCTTTTTATTTTTATTTGTACTTTGTGTTTTACGAACTTTTTCCAAATAAACGTTATTGTTCTACTACATATTTTACAATATGTATGAAACTAGGCATAAGCCCAAACAGACTTTAAAAAAAATGAAAATGCACACTATCCATGTCGTTCCACGGTTGTACTTTTGATGCAAAGGCACTGGTAATATTGCAATACACAGAGGTTTTGCTACTTGCTGTCAAAAAGATAAAATTTTAGATTTATGTGCCGCAATTTCACTGGCAGGTACTCCATAAAAGAAACAACAAATTATAACACTGCAATGCTGCTTAACAGAAAAAACAAGAATAGCGGTAGGTACATCATTTACCCTGACGATTACGATTTTCACAGAATCTCAAACACGCACGACATATGTCCATCTCACAGGAAACAAATCACACTCCTGCGTCGATGCCAGAGCATTCAGCATTGCAAGCGCGAGAACCAAGGGCCGTTAAGAATGTGCGTGCAGACAGAACGAGCAACAAGCCATGTCGTGGCGCTCTAAAGTTGTTATTTGAGTACAGAAGGAACAAAAAGTCTCAAAACTAGATCCGCGAAATCAGATTTCACGCGGAGGATACGATAAGTGAAAAATTAAAACTCTACCGAAGTTCCGAGAAAATTACATTTCAGCATTCCCAGTAAAAATGTTAATGGATACCGGCATGGATGGTTTGCTCGAGTCTGTGGCGTGTGTAAATTCAAAGTCAAAGCATTTGACCACATAAAAGGCATTTTTGAACGTAAACATTTAGATTAACATAGAATTAATTCTAAATATAATTAATGATACAATTGTGACATTACATAATCGAAAGATTTTGGCTACAAGATTATTATCCGAAAATTACTTGGCCCAGTAGGAAGTCGGGAATAACTCAACAGGAAAAGACTACCCAGATAATAAGTTTCCTTTGTCCTAAACCCGGGTCTAAATGTGTGCTGTATAAGGTAAAAGACAAACAGACGGAATTATTTGCTATATTAAGACATCTAATAAATTGACATATAATTTATCATTAAAAGTACAAAATATAAGTAATTGCCCAATTCGTCGGTGACCTGGCGTTGATTTAATTTAGCTAATGGCGTTTATGTTTAGAAACCTTGGATCTATTAATACCTGGGAGGTAATGT
Source organism: Aporophyla nigra (assembly GCA_947507805.1). Classification (NCBI taxonomy): domain Eukaryota; kingdom Metazoa; phylum Arthropoda; class Insecta; order Lepidoptera; family Noctuidae; genus Aporophyla; species Aporophyla nigra. The sequence goes on along the minus strand of OX382313.1, from coordinate 8,998,290 downwards.
TTGCTCCTAAATGGACCCTGAAAGAGACTTGAAAAGCATTCAATGCAAAATGCGATGCCATTCATTGAGCTGGCTTTTTGGTCCATTGATGAGCATTGAATCAATTAGGCAGATTTTGCATTTAATTCTGTAGGTACTAGCATCATATAGTGTGCCTATTAAGAGTAGGTAATGTATAAGGTAAACGTGTCTTATTTAATTCGCAAAAATATTAAAATAAGGGTAGGAATGGGCGGAATAGGCAGTGTAGGCCTTGTAGCCTGTAGATTTGTAGAACATTTTCTATTTTGTTGTGTAGCTTGTACTTATAGCCTACACTGTCTTCTCACACGTATTAACACTGTAATTTGAAAACAGCGTAAAAGCTGAACTTGGATCCCTGGAAAAGAAACAGGCGGGTTACTGTTTATCTCTCTATAATAAAATATATACCTGCAGCTAACGCACCTTTTCATGAGGACGTACCTTCCTGATGAGCACGCAATCAGTTCATTGACGCGTATCTAATGCTGGTAATGTGCACTAAAATCATACGGAACATCTGTCAAAGGTTTATGAATATTGTATTCCTCGGTACAACAGATAAAGGAGTGCTCTTAATAAAATGAATACCTACACTAACATGCAATGTGAGGGATATTGCATGTATTCAAGCCAATATTTAGAGAGCATTTAAACATAAGTTCGTTCTGCGGTAAGAAATATTTGCATGTCCCATATAAACTGTAATTAATGTTAAGAATAATGATAATGTTATACTTACTGCCAGTTGTGTAGCTACCTTATAGTAAAATAAATGATTTGCATTATACAGTTTTTTGGCTTTTGAATGTGAATGTTGTGTTATAAATTTAAATATTATAAGGTTTCCTGCAACATTTTCCCGTCATTTTTCTAACAGTGAAACCAAACAGCACCCATCCCGGAAATCAATCCTAAGATTCGCCAACGTTCAGCATTTGTTTGAAGGTTTGCAATCTAAGATTGTTAAGGGATATTCGTGTTAACAAGTTTTTGAGTTGTGATGGTCAAATAGACAATCACTCTATGTATAATACGTTACCAACATGGGGTTGGGAAAAGGCTAGGCAGATGCTGACTTGCAGTCTGTGACTGCTACTGAAGTCAAGTCAGGTCTAAATCTTGTACCGAGTTCAAAAACCGATCTTTTCCAAGAAAGTCGCATAAGTTTTAGTGAGCAGTCTGAAACAAGTTAAATAAATTTTAAAATGTATATTAACTGCTTACTGTTGTCATCAAAAGTTCTTCACAGAATGCAGAGTTGCGAACTTCACACATTAAAACTTGTGCACTTTGTATAAGTGAATTTGTTTGAGCTATTACGATTTAATTAAAGTACATAAGTAGGTGAATTCTTGGGAAATTTTGGGGCTATTATCAGGAGTAGCTAGGTTGTCTACGAGCAAATATCATATTTCGACATACTTACACAAAATAGGCAGAGGGCCAGCGGACTAGTGGACTAGTGGAGTAGCACGGTGAAATGCTCATGCATACTGCGCTACCGCGGGAAGATATGTGGGATTTCAACCCACTAAAATTCCACGGTGTCCTCCTGTGTCGCTTATATAGAGAGCATGGGCACGCGTAAGTCCTAATCCGCGAACCTGCCGCAGCTGTCCGTCACCGGACCCACCTCTTGGTACCCCTATAACCGGGAGAGGCAGTGGACTGTCTGAGTTAACCTGGTCTTTAATTTCTTCCTGCTAGACCGCTGACTGCTTATCAGTTTCTCGCAGCTGTTTTGTAATTTTAGGTGGCAGAATTAGCAAAAGGCTGACCTCAATGTTCAGCGGCTTTATCTGTTCTTATTATAAGATTTAATTTGAAAGTGGCACTGTTGACTGAAAAGTTGTGTGGAAATCGATTAACGTGCTATGGGCATGTGATGTGGAGGAATGAAGAAAATGTTCGGAGGATAGTTTTGACTATGAATGTGGATGACAATGAGAGTAGGAAAAGAGCAGAGTAACGACGGATGGACTGCGTGAGAGATGATAATTGGCTAAAAAGAGTTGTGATTTCCGAAATGATGACTAATAGAGAAGTGTGGAAGAAAAATACATGCTGCGCTGACCGTTATTAAATCGGGATAAGGGCAAAATAATGATTATCTAAACTAATATTATAAAGAATTTTTATTTTTTTTTATGTAATGGATAAACTCGAAAACTGCAGAACCGATTTTAAAAATTCTTTCACATATAGAAAGCTACATTATCACCAAGTAACATAGGCTATGTTTTATCCCGAAAAATGCACATTTCCTGTGAGTCATGCGGACTAAGTCGCCGGCGAAGTGCTAGTCTGTCTCACACATATTATAACAACTGCACCACTGCATAAGCATGCTACCCAACGCTAGCAAGAATATTACTTACTGCATTCACAGATTCATTTGCCAAATGTGGTAATGCAACATTGCGTTTTGGTCCACGTCCAACATTTTACATCTCAATACTAAACACATATTCACTTTTACTACGCTCTGAAAACATAAACAACGGTTTCACTGGTTTCAATCAACCATACGTTTAATATTTTTAACGGTTTATTTACTACGCTACATTTACGATGTGTGGTGTTATCGTGTGAGGTCGGTGACCGTTGATCCAGAGGTTATGCAAATAACACGACACAAAACAATAGAAATTCTGCGAATAAATCATCAGTTGTATTATTTTTCTCTAATCCATTTATGATTTAATTATGAGTATAATGTGTCAGTTAAAATAATAAGTGGCAAATTATGCAGATACGATTGTAGTCTAGACTTACAGATTAAATTTGTTGTGTACTGGCTAGTATTTCCCGCGCGTCCGCCATCTTAGTTAAGCTGTCAATCTTCATCGGGATGGAATAGAGGCATCAGTTTAATTGGTCTCGTCAATTATTTTCATTACTTTGAAACGGACGGGAGACACTTTTTCTTTGGAATTGTTTCGGTTCTTATTTTTTAGTGGTGTGGCTCAAAGATCACCTCATAAAGAACCAAAACATTAAGCGAAGAGAGACGTATTTTCGCGTTTGTTAAAGTGATTTATTCGTAGTATTTAAGTAGGTAGGTTGAGCTATAAAAGACTTATTGAAAATGTCAACTCTTTTCAACGAGTAATCTTACTTTTAAATCCAAGTACAGTGATGATAGGCTTCTTCTCTATCATCTTGGATATTGGTGATGACCAAAAGAGATAAATAACCAAGGTCATCAGATATAGCTGAACTTTACTAAAAAACCAATGGATGTTTCTGAATGAACTATTAGGTTTCTATTCATCAAATTTAATTTAATTACACTACTATATTCAACGTTTCGGGTTAAAGAACCAGGGTATATTCTAGTAAATAAAATGGATTATAAAACTTTGACACACACAAAGCTAACACTTAGAAACAATTGACATCCGATAGACTACCATAAAAACTTTCGCCACTTGTTCCAACAGTATGCTTGTTACCAAATTATTTGATACTTCGTAACCCAACTCGTATCAGGGTTGTTACCAACTACATGTAGTAACATAAAGGAGGATTTTGCACTTATAACTTCAAAAGAGTATCAACTCTTCAGCTTACATACGAAGTCGGTCCTCAACTAGTACTTGAAGTAACTAAGTATCTAATATCGTAGTTTCGACAAGGGCGTCAAATTTACTCTTCATGTGAACGTATGAAGAGATACTACATACTGAAATGAAGTATTTATTGAAAACTTGTATTAATTATTTAGCAACCTTATGAAGTGCGTGTTTATCTACACTATAATAATATTATAAAGTGGAGAAATTTGTATTTTTGTTTGTTTGTAATGGATAAACTCAAAAACTACTAAACCGATTTTAAAAATTCTTTCACTATTAGAAAGCTACATTATCTACAAGTAATATAGGCTATATAAATTTACGCTACAACCAAGAGGAGCGGAGCAGTAATGAAAAATATTGCAAAAACTGGGAAGCTAGTGGAGATATATGGAAGTATTTGAATTGTATTTTTTTTTTTAAAGAAAATGTATGGGCGAATACTACAAAACATAATCGATTTAAGGCATAGCCTTAACAGTTTTTGTGGCGCTTATAAATCTTTCTTAACAAATATCAGAATATGCGTGCTTTTGGTAAGACTTGGAGCAATGGTGACCCAGTGCTAATGGCCGCAACTTACGAGTTTTAGGTTTAGGTTCAAAATCAAGTGGCGTTCTAGCTGCCACCTGGGCTACAAGCAAATGTCAAAAACTTGTCAAAACTATATGGAAACACGACGTATTTTTGACATATTGAGACTGAGATCAGACTGTGGATGTCCGTAAAATTAAGAGAATTGTCTCACTGATGTTTTGTTTATCAGGATTAGCATCGATTTCAAATTTAACCAACGATTTACATTTTCAAACGAAATTATTGGGTCTCATGCGACAGTAACACACATCATTTATAACGACCGATAGAAGCGATCGTAAATTTTCAAAATTTTCACAAAAAAGCGTTCTTTATTATTTTCCGATGCGATACCGCGCTAAAACGTTGCGTGCTACTTTTGTCAACGTTTCACATTTTTAGGAGCGAGGACATCATTAGCAACCTGGGTCCGTGTACCGAAATTTCAAACATTTCTACACGGAAAAGAGAAGGAGCTATACAAAACGTTAGTACTATCTCTTTTTATAGCTTTTTTCACTTAGACTTATTCGTGCTTTAAAAACTGACAGATTTAGTGGGTAGTGGAGTGATAAAGTGGGTAGTTTGTAGTGGTCGCTTGAAAATTCAGAAAAGTTCAATGAGTAGAGTGGCACTTTGCAGATCTATTTTTAGATAGGAACTGCTGATGCGTTTATCGGAAAAATTCATGGTCATACATAGAACAGAGAAATGGTTTCCTGGCTGAAATGATTGGGTTCTCACTGTAAAAGTAAAATGCGGGAATAAATTGAAAATACCTTCAATTCTGTAGGCAAATTCTCTTCCTGCCTTTACCTTTAACCCAAAGGTTTCTTGATTGTTTCACGTGTAAAGTATCAAATTACGGGTTGAAAACTATGGACCCTTTCTAAGGTAATATAAGATAAGTAAAGGAAAATGTCGAATAGAGACCTTGATACTCGTATATGGTCCAAACTCGCCAACCCTTAAAAAACATGTTCCTTTCTCTAAGCGAGAACAGGCTTCTTCCTAGTAGTTGAAAATCAAACTTATTTACCTATTTATTTATTTTTCAGAAAGCTTATCTTGCAAAAGACTGACAATTACCGCTTACAACATTTTCATTCATTAGCTTACACAAATTGAAATGTATGTACTTAAAGTTGAAAAAAAAAACACACAAAGTAAGAAAATAATATCATCAACTCAAACAAACATACCAAAACGATTTTTTATAAATGAAAACTTTTATACAAAAATAAATAACCGAGTTCCAGAAAAAAACACTACATAGTGATGAATTCCTTGAATTTCCGAGTTCGGTGTCCTCTTCATCAGATACATACAGTGGATTAAATACCTATATCAAAGCTTACACAAAAACTACCTACATTGAAAAAGTCACATTTATAATTGCGGGGGACTTGAACCCGAAACTTCGTGTTTGAGAAACAAATCACTAACCACGGGGCCAACACAACATCATTGGGCCATCACGACGTAAAACTCATAGAAATTATGCAGAGACCAGGCAGGCTCAATAGACAGATTTCCGCAGTCAACCATTGACCCAACGGCATTAATTTCCATCGATTATTTCAATTCAGGCCACCAATAAAACTTCCATTCATAATATTTCATACCTATAACAATGCATCATTGTCCACGCTCTTACTGGAAGGGGTATCGCCATCTAGGCTTCGTGTGGGCTAGCTGGCATTACTTACAGTTACGTCACACTTCCAGTGTCTAAATAGGTCATCTGTGGTAGTAATCAGTGATTATACAGTGTGTATCAGGAATATGTGTTCGTATTAAGGTATAGTCAAACCGAAAGCGATAAATTGCTCGGATATTATATGAAATTGAGTTAGTATGTAATGTGTGGTCATATTCAGGGTGTAGTCAAAACCAAAGCGATAATTTGCTCTGTTAATATATGAAATATGGGATATTATAGGCGAGGGATATTTTCGAATAAAATTAATACTTGTAAAACAAACAGTAAAATCAAATGAAATTTCATTCGAAAAAGACATCGGTTTTGGTGACTACAGACCATCAAACTGTACAAGTTGCTCTATCGCAACAATATCGCCAAAAATTTGGTTCGGCTAGGAAAAACAAGACGAACAACAAAAAAAAAAATAGTTGGCTTTCGCATGCAAAACTCAACAGAGTTTTATATAAAAGCCGATAATTTTTTCACGATTACTATGTTAGTCTCATGCAAAAAGTTGTTAAGTTTGATGGTCTAAACTGCATCCTCCAACATGTTGGATGGTTCAATGTCTATTTCTGGTCGAAGCGGGCTACGCAGAGGTAATGAGAGTGATTTTGTTATTTGCATTGGATATTGATCCCAATATCGAATGCTATTTCTGAAAGGTTACACACAAAGGCTACACTAGTTACCAACTCACTCTGAGCTCATACAAATAAGAACGAAATAGTAGGTAAAAATATTTCTAGCCTCTACTGGCAAGGACATCGAGGTATAAACTGTTTCAATTGATTCAGTACATGAAACTGAAAATCTGAATGCGTCTGCGTTGAAATAGTTCATCGGTTAAAATTAGCTACCATACATTTTGACTGTATCGTACTTTCTGTAACAGCTGTTTTTTTTATAACTAACGAAAAATGAGTATGCTAGCGGGTCTTGAATCATGTGCTGAATCATAGTTTCAGTTTGCTTGTCCATGTTTCTGCCATCCTGTATAAATAAAAACCGGTTAAGTGCGAGTCGGACTCGCGCACCGAGAGTTCCGTACAAACCTACAGGTATCCACGGTTTATGCAGAAGGCTTATGTTTATGAAATTCAATGTTTTTTTTTTAAATTTTTATATTTGAGTTGACTGAATGTAAGGTAAATTGTGGTTTACGATTTATGACGTATTAAAAAAAAAAACTACTTACTAGATCTCGTTCAAACCAATTTTCGGTGGAAGTTTACATGGTAATGTACATCATATATTTTTTTTAGTTTTATCATTCCGTTAATTTAGAAGTTACGGGGGGGGGACACATTTTACCACTTTGGAAGTATCTCTCGAGCAAACCATTCAGTTTAGAAAAAAATGATGTTAAAAACCTCAATCTCATTTTTGAAGACCTATTTATAGATACCCCACACGTATGGGTTTGATGAAAAATTTATTTTTGAGTTTCAGTTCTATGTATGGGGAACCCCAAATATTATTGTTTTTTTTTCTATTTTTGCATGAAAATCTAAATGCGGTTCACAGAATACATCTACTTACCAAGTTTCAACAGCATAGCTCTTATAGTTTTGGAAAAAAGTGGCTGTGACATACTCGGACAGACAGACAGACAGACATGACGAATCTATAAGGGTTCCGTTTTCTGCCATTTGGCAACGGAACCCTAATAAATGACATGCTGTTGACGTGACGTTGGCTTGAGAACGGCTGGATCGATTTGGTTTATTTTGTTTAAAAATTATTTCGCAATTGTCAGAATACAATACTTGCACACGAAATTGAAAAACTCGGAAAAAATTAAAATACCTATTCTATGGATTGAGTTTAGGTCAAGCCGTCTGGCTCTCGTTCGACAGCTGCTACTTCTGGACACGACTCGTATTGTTAGGAGGTTCCACTCTCTGGAGCCCTGTTCGCCGGTAGTTTATACTCTGTTCTCTACATCTCAGGGGGCTATTTATATTATTATACAAAAAAAAAATAAAGGAAATAAATATAAATTATCTAGATGTCTCTATACGATGGTTATAGATTGATATCATAAACGAGAAGTCACTTAAATTACTCGTAAAAAGAACAATGGTGGCCAGTGGAAAAATAAAAATATATAATATCAATTTCTACTACAAATACCCTGACTACGACGGTAACGCGTTGTAGGTCGTTGGCGCGAACCCAGACAGGCGATTTACCCTATGAAGTTATTGCATCATCATGACTGAAAAACAACGCAAGGACCCAGGTAGATCCTGGAACAAAAAACTCGAAGACATGTGACATCTACTAACCCGCACTGGACCCGTGTGGTAGATCAAAGTCCACTCCCTCTCGAACACAAGGAGATGGCGTTTCCTGGCAGTGAGAACATTAGGTATGGACTCATTATAGGTACTATTCGTAAAAAGCATAGTGTATAGACAAACGAAGTGCAATCAATAACATTATTAAAAACAATCCGTCACCGGCTTACCACATGACGCGTCATTCATCTATATTATTTTTAAAAACATCGTCGCTCCACGATTGAATAATAGATTCGATAGACAGCCGTGTCAACGTACGTTGCCATGCAGCACATTCACTATTTGTGTTTATTTTGTACTGCGGCTGTAAATATGCCACATTCAGTTTCAAAAGTTCTCAATACTTACTCAATCGCCAACCCGCCTGCCAAGCCTGGCGATTATGGCAAAGCCCCCCAAATTGGGGGAGGCCTAAGTCCAGCAGTGGATGTCTTACGGCTGAAATGATGATCGACTCGAAAGCCCGACTTCACACATTGTTAGGCATAGGCCTCTCTTTTCTTGTGCCCAAAGTGACTATGGCAAAAATGTCGTCCGCACATCTCACCAGCGATCGACCGATGTCTCGTCTTCCAGTTCTTGGTCCTTCCACCTGTCACAGCCTTACTCGACCTGTCATCGCTGCACTTTGCTAGGTGTCCTGCCCGTCTTTATTTGAATTCCATAATCGAAGACCGTTTTCGAATGAAATCGGTCGATGTTTGGAACTCGGTTTATTAGCCTGAGGACAAACATGGATCGCTCCATGCTTCAGTGCAACTCTCAGTCTGTACAAAGCCTTTTGTTTGAGCATCCACGTCTCAGCACCGTACATCATGGTGGGCACAACATACTGGTTATAAAGGCGGGACTTCAGACGTTGTGGGACTTTGGCCGATCTCAAAATGTCGTCCAGTTTTTCAAATGACCCAAGCTAAGTTACTGTTTGTTGATGCTCTTTGGCAAAAGCCTATTTAGTACCTAATTAAAATTTAAAATTTGCCATTTAGATGTTCATTCAAATTCAGATATCTCGAGCGTCTTCTCTGTCACTGATTCCTGTGTTCCAGTCTCTTTCTTAACCTTGGAATGTCATATTTTCACCTAGATGCATATGTAGTATAACTAGGTTGAAATAACGGGGTGACTGCTGTGATGACGGCATACTGATTATGAATGTATGGAATTAGAAAATACGCTGTTTAATCCTAAAAAAAAATAAGGATAATGATGATGATGTTGACTGTACGAACAAATACATTATTTTCCTTCAAGGTATTCATTTTTATACAACGAAGTAAATGTGAGCTTCCTATTAGTCTTGATTTGAGTTGCAGTGTTGTTTTGATGGTACAACAGTAAATAGTGTAATAGTGGGTTGTGATTAATAGGAAATGTATTTGTCAATTAATGGTTAACTGGCCAACCAAACGTGGTTCTGGCACAGGCAACTGAAAGAACACGGGTGGGTTTTACTACGTAAAAGTGTAACACGCCCGCGCAAACCAGGAGATGTCATTTGATGATTGCCAACGCCAAAAAAGAGCCTGCATTGACTGAAACTAGGTCGTGGATCGTTATGCCTGTTACAGAGAAACGGCCATTAATAATCGCCTATGGTGTTACGAAGCTAGGACACAGGCCTCCTCTTGGTGAGAGAGAGTGGGCCGTAATCCACCACGCAGCCCCAGTGAAGACTGCTCCATCAGGATACCAAAATATTTATTAGGTCATCCCACTTCCAGTGTCATATTTTTTATTTCCAATATTTATGTATTGCGCAATGTTATGCAATAGTTAATACATGTGTTGTCTTGTACAATCATGTTAGTTTAATTTGGTGTGTTGTATTGTCAAGACGCGCATTAATTTAAAATGGAAGATTTAAAAAAATCTATTAATGTAGTGGAGCAACGTATATTTCTAAAGTTTTGTGCTTTACTCAACTACTCTGGAGGAGTTGCGCACGACTTACTGGTAAAGTGTGTTGGTCGTAACGCCTTAAATAAAAGAACCGTACAGCGATGGCTTGAAATGTACAAACAAGGAAGAACCACAGCTGAAGATGAGCCGCGAGCACCTCGATCATTATCATCGACTAGATTAGAAGCAAGGGACAAAATCAAAGAAGCACTTCGTCAGTCACATAGAGTCAGTGTCAGTGATCTCTCCACTCAACTTAACATTCCTCATTCCACTGTACATAGAGTACTCACGGAGGATTTATGTCTGGTCAATAAAAGTGTAGTGTGGGTGCCCCACACTCTAAACACGGATCAGAAGGAGTTTCGTTATGAAACTGCGCGTAGCCATTTATCGTGGTATCGCCGTAAAAAAAATATACTTAATAGATTCATATGCCTTGATGAAACTTGGGTCGAATTTTATACTCCTCGTCAAAGACATCAGTCACGATGTTGGGTGGAACCGGGCACTTCAGCTGAACATTTACCACGTGCAGAGTTACATGATCGAAAAATACTACTAATAGTAGCTATGGATGTCAGAGGCATTGCTTTTTGGAGAACTTATGATGAAAATACAACTATGACTGGAGAGCGATATAAGTCATTTTTAGAAGAAAATATTCCTATTTGGGCAGACGAGCATCATATAACGAGTCCTATAATTTTACATGATAACGCCAGACCGCACAAATCAAAAATAGTTCAGAATTTAATTGAAGATAAAGGATGGATTGAAATTATTCAGCCGCCATATTCCCCGGATATGAATCCTTGTGATTTCAATTGTTTTGGCCATGTGAAGAGGAAATTGTCGGGTACTCGATACAATAGCAAAAAGGAGTTAGATATTAAACTAAAGAGCATTATTGATGAATTAAATGAAAGTGGTACTTTAAATGGTGTTCAAGATTTGCCAGCAGTCTGGGAGCGAGTGATTAATAGTGGTGGAGATTATTGATTAGTGTCACAAGGTTATATAGTACAGTAGTCAGTTTTTGTAAAAAAATAATAATAAAAAAATATGACACTGGAAGTGGGATGACCTAATAATTCAATTTATACTATAAATTAATCCATTCCATTATAATTACATCCGAATAATACATTCCTCAGTCATATCCCGGATGAGATAATGTTCTAAAATTATACCATCAAAGGATTGGATTGCTGCGTCACCACCGCGATGAATGAAATGATAAATGTACGGAGTTAAAGTAGCTTTTAAATAAAACTGTAAGAATTTTGTTTACCTACATGATTGAGTAAGTATGTTTTGCATTGACGGAGTCTGAATTTTTAACTGGCTGGTGGCAATAGGCTCACCCCTATTCACTATTTCAACCGAAAAACACTGCTGGACATAAGCCTCCCTCAGAGGGAGGGGTTATGCCATAATAGTGACGCTTGGCAGGCGGGTTGGCAATCGCAGTATGGTGGTAAAATATATAGAGCTCGCTGCTGCCCATTCTCTAACTAGTAAGCCTTTTACGACAGCCCCATAGTGCTATTCTTTACGGCAGGCGTCACACGGAACGTGGACCTTAAACATAACTAATTAAATATTTGTGTACTGCACTACACATACCTTCCAAACTCTTCCCGGGTTACAGCCATGATGATTTGTAAAAATACTTCTTCTAGCGGTTGTCGTGTAAAATCAAAAGAGATTATCTATCGGTTACACGCTTCCATTACTAGTTAAAGCAAAGTATTTTAACTTCTATTGGACTCTATATCTTACATTTGGACTGGCCTGTTAGTCTAGTCGTTAGTGACCCTGACTGCTAAGACTGAGGTCGTGGGTTCAATTCCCACCCAGGACAAATGTTTGTATGATAAGCTCAATCATTTGTTCTGTGTCTGGGTGTAATTTATCTAGATATAATATGTATGTATTTAGAAATATGTAAGTATATTTATCAGTTGTCTGGTTACCATAGTACAGGCTCTGCCTAGTTTGGGATCTGATAACAGTGTGTTGGTTGTCCTAAGATATTAATATATTATTGATTAAAAACGTTCTGCACTGTAAATAAAATAGAGAGGCTAGTAGTATAGCGTCTTCCTTCATGGGACTGAAAAGATACCGAACCAAATATGAATGTACATATACTACTGATCTCTGCTCACCTATGCTAAAAGTACGGGCGAGATGTTATCTTAGTTAACGAGTTTAAAAATATATATTTAGAGTCCGTCTTTAGTCTTTCTCAGAACTACATCTGAAAGAAACTTGTTAGATCAAATCAAGATAATTGAATAAAAACAATGACTACTTCCTTACCTTTGATCCATTCAGAAAATAAATACTTTAACGCGTCGCAAATGGAAAGATCTAACCTCAAGAGGTATTCCTTTTGTACTGGGAAACACTTACTACTTTTAAAATTAAATAAACTTGTGTCTGGTCTCCTCATAGAAATTTGATGGTAAATAATCTGGTGGGAATTCTGATGGAAAGTGATACCGCCACTTTTGGACGTCTGTAATATAAATGTTAGCCATTTATGACATTTAAAAAAATATTCGCCACTGTTTGTAACGGAAAATAAATTTGGTGGAACTCCTTTCTGGATTATGTTATTTTACAAACTCAATCTCAAAGCTTTTTTTTTTATTGAATCATTTACAGTTTTGAATTGTTCAAGCTACTTATTATAGGTATTAAGAATATTATTATTTTCATCATCAAATTATAGATCATTTTCATCATAATCAGCTTAATGTTCCCACTGCTAGGACACAAGCCTCCTCTCGTTGTATGGGCTGTAATCTAGCCCGCGGGCCCAGTTCGGATTGGTAGATTTCATGTCATGTCTTGTCTGTTATGACAGTAATGGCGATGTAATCATTTCCATAAAGCAAAACGTCTGTCTGAGTTTAAATTTGCGATTTAGAACTCATAGATTCAGGCCGACTTTACCACCATATAGTTCCAGAAAACGTCCGACTACTTCGAGGTAGACCGAAGAGAAGACGGCGGGACAAACTTTACCCCTATAGACAGGATTGGTCAACACTAGCACAAGACAAAGAGGAGTGGAAAGGAAAAAATTGAAGCCTTTACCCTGCAGTAGCACAATATAGAGTACAAATAATATTAATTATATACACACACAAACTCCTTTTACGTTAACTCAATCGTCACTTAGGCGAAAGAACGAAATTTGTAAAGTTCCCTTCACACGCTTTGCTTTCACCAAACGTTTCTTCTACTACCTTGGGCCATTTTTATTTAACAGAATCAACAAAACTATCCCTTTACATCAATCCACCTACGAAATGGGCAAGAAACAAAAAAACGGACTTCGTAACCAGATTGAACTACGACGACACCGAACATCTGCTCTCCTCTCAATCGTTGTTACTTCTCAAAAACCCCGTATTTAAACTAAAACTCCGTCATTACTTTACACACACACCACACCTACATCGCCAAACACTTACATACACAGCTACATCACAAAACACCCACACACACTCACACATACCATACCTACATCACGAAACACACTATACTAACCCTTAGTATAAGTTAAATTCGTTTGCTCCATATAGTTCTAAGCAGTCTACTAAAATTGTTTGTACTCGTATGGGAACCTGGGCTGGCGAACCTTAATACAGGTTATTATGGAACCTAGCTAGGACGCCAGATTCAAATTATGTTACTTTTTGTCTTCTCAATTTTACCCTACACTGTGACTTATATTTATTGTAACAGACTGTACCTTACTTTTTTATATAAAAAAATTGTGATTGTAATATATATAGCTACCTACTACCTACAAAGCGATATATTATTCTAAATATGCGTAATAGAGTCGCCCCTATTACATAGGGGTGTTGTACTATAAGTAAACCACTGTCTTACCTTTTGGGGAATACATGCGTCATGTTATGTTATATTCTAAATAACCATGTTATATAAAGCACCGGATAGTCTTTAACTAATAAAATAAAGCGTGTTTGTATGCGTAGATCTTTTAAACTATGCCACGGATTTTAGTACGGTTTTCATCAATAGACAGAGTGATTCAATAGAATTTTTTATATGTATAATACGCGGGTCAAGCCGCCAGCAAAAGCTTTAAATAACTAAATAGACGTGACCTTAAAACTATTAAAGTTATTTTTAAACCCTGCACAATCCTAGTTTACTTTGAACAATCTAATGGGGTGCAATCAATTCATATCACGCTATGTGGCCATGGTATATGCAAGTGTTTAACCTTGACCGATAGAATGAAAAGTCTAGTAGTCACGGTTGAAATGCTTTCGTTCAAGGTTCTACGTTTCAGGCTGAATGTCAAGTCAGAACGAACTGTAGTATAATGTTGTTTCTGTGTTTGAATATTTGACATTTGACTACTTTTGAGTACTTCTGGTTAACAAATTTGATAGATTATTTTCGTACATAATATGACGCCTGCATTTTACCACCATACTGCGATCGCCAACCCGCCAGCCAAGCGTGGCGATTATGGCAAAGCCGCCCAAATTGGGGGAGGCCTAAGTCCAGCAGTGGACGTCTTACGGCTGAAATGATGATGACGATGATGATTTCACGAAGGATAAAATAGATGTGTATCTATTACTTCGCCTACATTTCGCTACTAATGGTTTAGTCCCAAGTAAAAAAGGCGAGCCTATTGCATTAACCGGGCACGAATACAGACTCCACGCTGCTACTGAGAAATTCTACATTAAAAAAAAAAAACTGAATAACACTTAGCCCGACTCAGATAAAATCGGGACTTTAAGCTCAGCAGTAACGCGACCACTACAACAACGAAGTAGTCAATACGACTTTTGGCCACTTTTTTATTAGTTCCATTTCACTTATTAGACACACAGACAGACTGTCCAGTTAGGTAGGTCCAACTTCGAGAAAGAGGTCAATCGTCGAATCCGACTCGGCTGGGCAGCGTTTGGGAAGCTACGCAATATCTTCTCGTCCCACATACCGCAATGTATCAAGACGAAAGCCTTTGACCGGTGTGTGTTTCCAGTGATGACATATGGAACCGAAACGTGGTCGCTCACAATGGGTCTTATTAGAAGGCTGAAAGTCACCCAAAGGGCGATGGAGAGGGCTATGTTTGGAGTTTCCCTACGCGATCGAATCAGAAATGAAGAGATCCGTAGGAGAACCAAGGTAACCGACATAGCCCGAAGAATTGCTAAACTGAAGTGGCAGTGGGCAGGGCACATTGCTCGCAGAACAGATGGCTGATGGGGCCGAAAGGTTCTGGAATGGTGACCGCGTACCGGGAGACGTAGAGTTGGAAGGCCTCCAACAAGGTGGACCGATGACCTTGTGAAGACCGCAGGAATCCGCTGGATGCGGGAAGCACAAAACCGTTCAAAGTGGCGGAGCTTGGGGGAGGCCTATGTCCAGCAGTGGACGTCTTTCGGCTGAAATGATGATGATGATGATGTACTTATTAGTCCGATGATTTTCATATAAATGTTCTATTTTCGTATTTATCTGGAAATAAACGCTTATTCGGAATAAGATTTTAAAATTAAATTATTTCCCAAGACAAGAGATCAACTGGGGCACAACTGTTTATCATTGCGCTCACTAATACTTTATAGATCAAGTGGTTTCGAAGAATTTCGCCTTTTACAGCCAGACTGACACAGACGTGATTCTGTGAACATTTTGTTTGTGGATATATCTAAATAATTAAATGTTTTTTTAAGAGAATCTGGAGTAATTCCACAAGAGTAACTGTTTTCATGTATACAGGACCTACTAACATCATTGTCAATTTCTGTTCTTAGTCATTCGTTCATACTTACTCCATATATATTGATCTACATTGATCTCTATATACATATATATATTGATACCATGACGTTCTATCACAACACACGCTTAGATTAATCCCTGCCATCTGTTTATCATTCGATTGTCCATTCTATTCTGAATGCAAACTATCTGTAGGACGCGCAGCGGATTTAACGTGATCCACGGAATATGGACTGAAATGGAGTGCGCACACGCAATTTTCTTTAATTTATGTAGTGTAGTTATTGGGGTAACGTTTGCTATACCGTAATTGAATGATTTTTACACGCGAAAGTAGATCAACTGAAATTAATTTCAATATTTACATTGTATTAACGTTGGCACGTGCACCTCTCAAAGGAAAAATAAAACACAGGGCATTAAAAAATCGTCTGCATCGCTTTTATTAGAAGTAAAAGACTGACGGCATTGCCGCGTTGTATGGTGATGCTAGTTACGTGAAGAGTCCACCAACCTTAGCGATGTCTCGATAAACCAAATGAACACTCGGACTCCATGGCCCTAGTATTTCAACCCCAAAGTTAATATTTTCGCCTTTTGAAGTTTTCCGCACCTGCAGCAGCCGCCCCAGCACGGCTCGCCATATTAGGAAGATCGCAAGGGTGTCGACACATGTCGCATCCCATACCAAAGGCCTACCTAACTTCCAAGGCATTGCGGTCATTCTGTCTGGTGTCTTCCCATCATCATGTGCCAAACCGTTATATTCTAAAACAGCTGGCACCCTGGAGGTGATAAACGCACGACGGATGGTGTCATTAATACTGGCATGCCGTGCTATCCGGCCTGCGCTCTTACTACAAGAAACGGCTATGGTATCCGTGCCAGTGCGGTGAAGCAACGGCTTCACCGCACTGGCAGCCATGCGCCGCGCCTAGACGCAGACAAGTAGCGAGCTGGAAAGTGGTGTAACCCAGCGTAGTAACCATGTTGGGTGACGGTAGTGCCGAGGCTAGGCTTAAACTCCTATTCTTCCAAAGCACAATAATCCCAAATAAAAACGATCGTCGATATAAATTTATCAAACCTTGAACAAACCTATCTTGGTCTATGAACCCCATCCGTTAAATTGTTGGCAATTGCTGTTTACTAATTAATAGTGTACGATCCCTTTTTATAATTCACTATTCTAAATTTTACCGGACATGACAAGAATAAATACAAGTTAAGAATAAATATAAATGTAACAAAGTTCAGGTCAAGATAATATCAAAAGTTTTGACCTATACTCGTAATAATTTTTTTAAATAATTACCGAACAAGGAGCTCCATTCGTTTACTACTCAATGTCACACTCACTGAAGTGCTATTGTGGTGGGATCTCTCGGTATCAGAGCGTTTGGCAGATCAGTGTGGTCAAATTATAAGGGCGCTGTGTCTGCACTTCTAATGTAATTGTCTTTCGGAATTGGAAGACTGGTCCCCGTAACTTGATTTCAATGGATTTCTGGATGGAGAGACTTCAGAGCGCTGGGATTTGCCTAGTCTTGGTATTTGAATGGATATGAAATATCTGGGGAGTGTAGTATTGAATCTAGCTACTAGCAATCATAGCTGTTGAGACAATTATTTTTATAAATACACTGGAAACCGTTTCACCGAAAATAAAAGTACTATCTCATCAACATCAAAGAGCCAAATAAGTTTTTCACTAACGCTATTAAAAATCATAAAACAACGTATTTCGACGTCGAGCTTTCAGCCAAGCCAAAATTCAGGTTTAACAAAGATAATAACCCTAAAAACACAGCACTCAAAGTTAAAAATACACACTAAAAGACTGCGGAAGTCAAAGCCAGCCTGCAAGTAGGCTAAACCTGACACGAACTTTGCAAATGTCCTAAAATCACTTACTGTTGCCATGCATACGGGTTGCAACGAGCGACGTGCCGCCATTTGCATTGCAAATCAGCCACGTTTGCGCTTTGCAGTTTCTTACTTAAGTTCGTTATAGTCGTGTATGATAAGTTAGGAATTTGTCTTCATGAAATGAATCAGTCTTTGGTGAACATTTTTAAAATTAGAGCGTAGTAAAATTTATATATATTTAAAAAAATATTTTATCATTTATTTATCTGAAAGTGTAAATTTTTATAATTTTGTTAATTCATACACAGTGAAAGTGGTTTGATGTTTTCGATTGACTTGAGGTTATTTTTTTTCCGATAGATCCTTACGGTTCTAAATATATATTTGTTAGTGCATGTATGGTATGGTTTGGGTGTGAGATGAACGTTAAAATGTGACTTGATAAATAGGCTTGACGTGATGTCTTCTGCCGTTTACAAAAGTTACTAATACGATACATTGTACCTAGCGCTAGCGCTCTAGACTAGAGACAGAAAATATTATATTATTGAGTAAGTACCAACTTTATAATTGATCTGGCAAATAATCACCTTTTATCTACTTAGTAAACAACATAAATTTATTAATTCTATGTAATATAGTTACGAAATATATTGTATTATTATTACTAAATAATAGAAGAAAATCGAATGTTATTACTTTATTGCTAAAAATTCCAAACGTGACAACATATTTCTGAAATGATCAGTTCACCCACTAATAAATTAACTTCGTGCGAATCGCTTACAGAAAATAATATTTGGTTTTTAACTGTTGATTCACACGTTTCGGGCGACTATATAAATGCGAATCAATGAGACCCAGCGGTTTAAGGTGCTTTATTAACATATCGTAGCTGTATATTGTTTTATTTTATAAGTTACTAACCTACTCGTATAAATAACACTGACATCGTCTGGTGTTAGTACAGCTGTGTGTTCGTTAATCTCGAGAGCCACTGAACCGATTGATAGGGTTTTGTAAGAAAGCTGTTCACGGGAGCGTTTTTAGAAAGGTTTATGTCTTGATTGCCTTTCAGAAATAACTAAGTTAATTAAAATAAATTAGATGCTTTGAAAATGCAATGAATTATATATATGCACGTTCACGTAAAATGTATTGGCAATATAATTTACACACATTTTCGTGCTATTTCAAATGAAAATTACTAAAATCGCTTGCAGAGTAGCAAGTTGAAATAGCAGAGGGCTGCCCATGTTCACAGAAGTACCAATGGCCGGTGGAGCAGATGAATTCTTGAGTGAAGATGACAATGACCTCTAAAAGCAGTAGACTGCGATAGGCTGAGTTGATTGATTAAATAAAAATTATTGAAACAGCTTCCACTAAGTGCTAAGGTTTCAAACAGGCTGGCTAATCTTCATAAAACGTTATGAGTTTATCGAGAAACTCGTGCAAAATACAAACAAAATAAAACATAAGTTTATCATTAATAATAAAATATATGAGAAGATGATTGCCATGAAAAAAAAAACATAGACTATAATTAAATACTAATAATGATTACAGTGAACATTTATACTAAAACTGCAACATGTAGGTATATCTATATTGTACTGTGGTGTACAAATTAAAGAGTAATTCACTGGTCTTTCTATTTATGTATTAACACCGAAAAATGCGTAGACAGGTCCAGTATGTCCGGTCCTTTCTGCAGAAGACTATCTCAGATCTGCGTGGTACTCATATGGATTGACCAAGATTATATCTGGACTTAAAAAGAGTCCTCTTGTATTTGACCTCGGAGTAGTCGGAGTGAGAATATCGAATTTATGAAACCTGTGTTTTTTTTAAAATCAATTTACAGATATAAATGTCATTTATCATTTAATAGCGTCTGTCCGCGAGTTCTTAGTTTTGTAATTTCTGGCCCCCGGCCCATTGCGTCGTATCACATCAACCATCCGCTCTATTATTTCGTTCTTTCTTTTTACTAGACTCCTCACATTGTGTTGTTAAATATCTATTGACCTTTCTCAAGAGTTTAGCTAAAGGCAAGCGTTAGATCCAGAGATTAACGCGATCAAACTAACCAAAAATCAAACAAAATCTTCACATCTATCACTAGTATAGATTTATGAAAAATAAAAGCCTGCCGACATACAGCCACTAAACACAATAATTCTCAGCCTAGTTCAGGGTTTCATTTACACCTTCAGAGGCTTCGCAATCATTACGGTAAACGACTGGTATCAATTACGGTCAGGCTCGTTCTGTGCAGCCTTCTGTAATTGAGCCCATTTGTTCCGAGCGGCACACGGCGGCCATACTATGTAGGTAGGCCTAGAGAAGACAAAAATATTCAATGAAAGAAGGTTGGTGATTCACGTACTTTGATATAGGAAAAAATTAGTACATATTTGTGATGTTGCTGTTAGATGTTGCAAGGTATTATACAATTTTATTTTTGTGTTTAACTTAACTGGCGACTAGTGGGTGTACTATTTATCTCTGCTTTACCCTTTGGGGAATACATGCGTTATGAGTTATGACGTTATTTTATTTCAGTATACTTCATTTATTAATATCCAAAAATACCCAATTAGATACGTTGTGTAAATGCACTCGGAGAAACGGAAATTTCTGATCCAACGTCTGCAGTCAGTTAAGAAAAAAATTAACTTTGCTTCCAATAATGCTTTCAACAATTTTCTGTAGTAGTTGAATTAGTATACAGGGTCAAATTAGCTCGCGATAATTTACGCACATGTTTGGTATCGATATAGAAAAGTAATAAAATAAAAGTAATCGCACTTCTGAGTGCGATTTCATATTATATTTATACAGATCAATCCATACACTTATAGTCAAAATTTTACCATAAAAACATCGACGAAATGAGCTTATAGTGAGCTGCCATTCCACCAGATGTTAGGGATAGAGAGTATTGAGTTCACTTCAAGGGCACTTCACCAAAATTTATACGATAAGATTTTAAAGAATAGACTAGTTGGTATCTACACATTAATCTGTAGAGCTTATCCGGAGTCAATTTTTTTTTAAACTTCTTAAACAACCCTTTTGGGAATGATGTAGACATTTTCCTTCACTAGGACTCTTCTTTAAGCCCGCCTTGGAATCACCAACTAACGTAGACACAACCCAATTAAAGTAGCCCCCCCCCCCCCCCCCAATATAATGTCAAGCACCAACAAAAACACTCTCGCAGCCCTGGCTATGGATGCGATAGGCATGGAATTGGTCGAGGTGGCGGTGCTTGGGGGAGGCCTATGTCCAGCAGTGGACGTGTTTTGGCTGAAATGATGATGATGGTGAGGTACGATGAAAACGCTAGGTAGGTAGCAAATGGCTTGCCACCATCATCAGTCTCATGTCCAATCAAAATTCCAAGAGGAGCGAACAACATCTTTATTAAACACGTATTAAGGATGCTAATCAAATCAGCATCTCAATGACCTAAACTAGACTTAAGATGCATCCTGAGGCGGCAGTAAGGGTACTTGTCTACGAGATAGATTCCACCCGGCACGGCGCCGGAAACTAGCGCCGGTTCCGTCATTAGTTAAGTAGGTATACTAAGGGTTTGTTCACGATTCCCAAAGCACTGGCAACGGTCTACCTTGTTTTACTATTTTCCCACGTTCTGGGTACCAACAACATCATGGCGGCTCGTAAAGGTTCGAGTAAGTTTAGCAATATAAGGACCTCTCAAAATCGTATCCAATGCCGCCATCTTGCCTGCCAGGGTCGCGAGATTGTTCGAAAGAGATACCGTCACCCTGGCACATGGGCAACTGAAAGAACACGGGTGGGTTTTAGTCAGTAAAAGTCTGACACGCACTCCCGCTCCGCCCAGAGCGGGAGAAGTCAATTGATAATTTCAGATCCAAAAAAAAAAATGCCACCATCTTGATTTATACCCGACTATGGCGAAGTTAAGTTTTTGTGTTTGTTTTTGAAATAGCCAAATGTCGTCTCCCGCCCTGGGCGGAGCGGGAGGACGTGTCAGACTTTTACTGACTAGAACCCACCCGTGTTCCTTCAGTTGCCTGTGCTAGGGCCACGGTAACTCTTTCGAACAAAACCCGTTTAATGTGTGCTGACATCTATTTGAGGCGCGTGTGAAATACAATGCGCCATTGACACGGGCCTGGTCCTTACCGGGTGGCGAGCTACCCATTGCTCGTTGCCCGCAAATCCGCGCCTACGGAGGCCGAGACTATGCCACCAAAACAATACATTTCGAAAAGTAGTAAAAAATCATAAGGTACTTACCTTACTTACTTATCTTAAGGTACCTTATGATTTTTACCACTTTACCCATGGGTAAAGTGGCATACGACCACGACTTTCAGATGAGAATATTTTCTTGACCCATACTTTTAGAGCGTGATTTTTAAGTAGTAGAGTTTTAGTTTTTCAATACAATTTCCCAAAATAAAACATGAAATGGTCACTAACAATGTCCTGTGTCATTATCATTCAGGCATCAAAATGTTCTTGTACCAATTGTATGATAACTTTCAAACACAACGGGAAACTTTGCCAAGAGTGCACACACCACTGGTCACCTGAAACCGGGTACTGGTGGTCAGTACTAGAACGTGCCGTAAGGAGCTGTGTGTAGTATGACCTGCTTTGTTCAGCGAACAGGCTTTTTTAAATTTAATTTCATACAAATTCTGTTGTTTTCTTATTATCGTTAGATATTCCTTTTCCCGGGTGTCATTCTTGAATTATTTACAGTCGTTACGGGTCCTCAGAAGCCCGTAAGTCTGACAAAAGGTCTTTCCAAGGAGTGTCATATTGACTAGTAACTATGTTGTGAAGGACAGATAGACAGTCACTCCATGTAAAATACTAGTATTCAGCTGGTTAGACTGGAAGCTGACCACAACATAGTTGAGAAAAGGCTTGGCAGATGATGAGTTACACAATCCTTTCCACAACAATTTAAAATGGCCAGTTTTTGTCTTATCGTAGTAACCTGAACAAAGCCGGATAAAAACCGCCTCGTGGAAACGTGCCCTAATGATAGGGTGAGAGCACACTGCGGTAATCCGAGCTAAGCAATGATTCACTGGAGCTTGTCACGATGATAAATGAGGGTACTTAGATGCATTTGTGACCAACACGTAGGTTCATTCTTATGTAGTAGATAAGCATGTAGGTAGTAGCTTAGGAAGTACTGGGTGAAAACTATGCAGAATAACAAGCCAATAGTTTTTATGGTTTTAGCATGATATGAAATTGAAAGTTGGTTATTCGATCGTTATATTTTTCTTACATTGTATACACGCTATGCAAAAATGAGTAGTGGACTGTAAAAAAAGGCAAGGACTGAACGTAAAATGTGGATCGAGACAATGCCAAGGCAAACATAAGTGACTGCATCAATGTCTGGTTGCAGCCATGGCTTGGACAGTATTCACTTTCCTCAAATAATGCGGGAAAATTCAAACTAAGTAAATTAATTATCAACAGAATCAATGACAAATAAGAATAATTTTTCACGCGCCAATATGTTAATTTTGTTTCTTTATAAACAGCTCTATGTTAAAGCGAGTTTGTAATTTATATAAAGGCTTTGATTAGTTTTTAAGTTTAGTTAGTAAACCTTCTCGGTTGCCATGTTTCAAAGTAAAAAGTTTATTTATTTATTTAACACTTTAAGCACATAAACGTACAGAGGCGGACTTAATGCCATAGGCATTTTCTACCAGTCAACCTTCGTTCAAAAGTTCGTTCCATTTTTAACCGACTTCAAAAAAAGGAGGAGGTTATATGTTCGACTGTATGTATTTTTTTTTTTTTTTTTTTATGTATGTTCACCGATTTCTCCGCCAATTGTCAACCGATTTTGAAAATTCTTTTTTTATTCGTAAGGGTATACTCCTGAGGTGGTCCCATATTAATTTTGTGAAGATTTGATGTATACTTTGGGAGATAAACGAAGGAACTCCTCAAAAACAAACAGTACACGTAATGTGATTTGGATATTGTACTAAAGATCAAAAATAATTGCTGGTTCTATCTATCCATCCGTGGTGAACTAATTATAGTCTTCGAAGATACCGCATGGAACTCCTCATCGGTGAACAGTACATATAGGAACTTACAGTGAAAGGTTAGAAGGTTAGGGGATAATTCTTTGAATATTATAGGCACGTTTAGACCGTTACTTGTATTCTTATATTCCGTTGAGCTGATGATGGAAGGTACAACTCCTTATCGATCAGGAGTTAGAAGATATCTTGTCCTAGATAGACATACTCGTTGACATCGAGAATTGATTCCTCAGCAGACACTAGAGTGGGCTCTTACCCACTCTACTGTCTGCTTAATAATTTTTTTTTATGTATGTTCGGCCATAACTCCGTCATATATAGACGGATTTGCAAAATTCTTTTTTTGTTCGAAAGGAGTTTATTCCGAAATGGTCCCATATAATTTTCATATAGATCTGATGATGAGTTCGGGAGACAGACACCGGAACTCTTTAAAAAATGGCAGGAAATCAACCGCGATTTCTGCTATCGCATAAATATGCATTCTTGTTTGGAATTAGTGCAGGGTGAATACCACAACTAAAAATTTAAAAACAAAAACTTTTTTCACTTTGTAGTGTTTTTAAGGAAGTCGGTTGTTTTTTTTTGCAAAAAAGTTTTATTATATTTACACGATATTTTACAGATTTCACAGTAATTTATTCGGTCGCTAAACACGATGTGGATTTTCAAACTAGTCTTGTTAGTCGTTGTTCCCAAGTAATTGTCCAGCATGCGTAGCATGACCACCAGAAAGGGGTTTTGTCGACGGAAGAATAGACCAAGTGGCAGTTCACACAATGTGAAAATTAACAACAATAAACTACATTTATCCAAAGTTTATTTATTTATTTACTCACGGTTGTTCTTTTGTTTTAAATCTAAATCAACTCAACTCTTTGTCGACAGGAAAGGGCCATGCTAAGCCTGCATAAAACGGTAGAAATCTTTCTACAATATTTAATTTTTTCTATTCTTCCGTCGATAAAACCCGTTTCTATGCTGGCGTAGCATGACGACATCTGTATGCTACCAAGAACAGACAAAGGTCTTTCTACGGTGGACATGCTACGCGCGCAGTAAAACATTTTCAATTTATCTCGGAAAGGATGTTAAAGTAATGCTCGAATTTCTAAGCATTTTGTTTTTATTTTTGAGATATACGGTACCATTATATATACTTATTGTGTTTCACATAAATAGGCATGCCAGATTTCCATCTAGTCGATTTCATCAAGAATACTGTATTGCCATTGTTTAATTGCATTCATGATTGTGCATCAGCTTTGTGAATTAATTAAAAAAAAAAACATCATATATAGAAGATCATTCAAAGAAGAACAATATAAACCCAAAATACCCCATTGTGTAGAGCACCCTTGTCAAACTTTAACCTTTGTACAAACTTTTCCTTACAAATGTTTAATCGCACGTCACATGTAAAAGTGTAACAACAAAATGGCCTGTTCAATTCCCTGTTTGGCAGATTTATTGGTCGTAAACTGGAGCGTACAATAGCCTATTAGATGATGGTAGAATTGTTGCGTTTTAAATATGTAATGTTAAAATAGGAACATACAAAGTGACAAATTATAAATTCCTGTTTGGTTACTGGCTAATTCTTCAGCCATATGCTTACAGCAAGTAAGGTAGAAGATTATTATTGGACCTGATGTCCACAACTCCATATTCAAGCGCGTATTTTGCGCATGGAATTGTATATGCTTTTTTATCTTCGTAATTTTTATTTAATTCGCCTTTACGTCATCATCATTTTAGCCCAAAAACGTCCACTGCTGGACAAGCATTCCCAAAAAGGGGGGTTTGCAGTATGGTGGCGATCGCAGTGTGGTGGTAAAATGCATAGAGAACGCTGCTGCCCATCTCTAGTAAATTCCTTAGTCTCCTTCTACGACACCCACGGGAAGAAATGAGATGGTGCTATTCTTTATGTCCGACAACACACGGAACAAGCAAGCAAGGTAGCTATATTTGAACTTGTATTGTTTTACGAGCGGTTTTACTGGTGTTCGCAACTCCACATTCAAGCGCGTATTTTGTGTTTCCAATTGTACTAGCTTATTCATCTTATTATGGAGGATGCCTTTAAGTAGCCATCGCAATTCAATAGTTCTAATAAAGTTCATTACAATCTCGTTGAATTACTATTTTATGAAACCGTAAGTCAATGAGATAATATGAACTTAAACGTTTGTATTGATATATTGTAAGAAACATTTAATTTCGTTGGCTACTCTGGCGTTTCCCACTTAAACTGTTTTAATATGCTAGCGATTCTAATTCAGTACCTAGTAACTTATATGGAGCCACTAATTATCTGATCTCCACAGTTAGATTTTAATTATGAGGTCCAAAATGGTTTTACCTTTATTTTTTTTACGATCTTTTTGAAAAGACGCGGACTGGGATTACGAAGAAGGTAACCTAACTTTTTACATTCTATCCACCAAAAATGTGATATACAGTGCTTATCACATTTCAGTGAAGCTCGACTGCCGTTAACATTATTTACTAGCAAACATATTGATCAAATAAAACAATATACTTATAAACTCACATTTGGAAATATCGCGTAGTTTCGGCTTCACTCTGCTAAGCTGAAGCCACTCAAACTCCGTATAACTGTCAGCCAAACTGTTTTTGATCCCGTGCAGAGAATGAAAGCGTAGCAGTATTTTTATATTTCTTTTTGTAGGTGTGGTAAAAAATTGGAATATAATGCTGTAGGTACCCATGCTTTTGTAGTTACTGCCACTAAATTATAAGCGAAAAAACATACAATTTCAAGAGGTAATCTAAAGACAAACATCGTTCAAGAGGATGTGCATAATTTTGAACGTGCAAAATTATGAATGACTGTTAACCTATAAAAAACAGTACCGATTCGAAATATTGACCGAGAAATTATTATTTCTAATCGGACACCGGGCTCCGAAAGGATGCACCGGAATCACGTAATGATGATGATAATGAGTTATAACTTCTAATATGTTCTAATACGTTAGAATTCATTATCTCTAACGGCCTTTAGCACGACAATATACATAAGAAGATTGAGACTCACAGTGGATCAATCAATAACATGATCAAGATATCAGGACAGAAACATAGTTTAAAATAGTAATGCATGAATAAGAAATTTATAAAACACTGGCTAAGCCCGCGGATCCGCCCGTGTGGATCTCGAAAAATATACCACGGAACCGTACTATCGGGACAAAAATAGCCTATGTTGCTCCTTATAACTAAATCAGCTATGTGCCAGTAAAACTCCCGTCAAAATCAGCACAGCCGTTTCAGTGATCAGGCTTATCAAACAGACAGGCAGACAAACATATAAATACATTTTGTTTTTAAGTACCGTATATACTTTGATATTATTATGCAATGAGTGAAAACCTATTATTTTGACATTACACACAAGACAAGACAACAATTATATTTATTGTTAAAGAAGTGTAGATTTCGGGTCTACATAGCTCATACAGTCTATCTAACGCTGCAACAGCACCAATATTTTCACCGGCTTCAACAAAAATTAAAGTGTTGATACAGCAACCTGTTGAGTTTATCGAAGGCAAGTCCCCACGGTACCGAAAAGCGATAGAACATAACAGTATCCCTAAAACATTGTGGTTTTTATACGAATATTATTATTTTATACATTTTTGACAGCAGCTTCGCCTGCGTAATATACATATAAAACTTCTTCTTCAATCGCTGTCATTGATAAACACCGCATTAAAATCCGTTACGTAATTTAAAAAGTCTAAGTGTGCAGATGCGGGAAATGAATTGGTTTTATACGATGTAAAGATTTTTATTTAAGCAATGAATGTGAGTTGGTGACAGAGGGGAAATACACTTGTAACCAAACAAAATGACAGGCCTGTTGGTCTAGTGGTTAGTGGCCCTGACTGCTATGCCGGAGGTCGTGGGTTCGATTCCCACACAGGACAAATGTTTGTGTGATGAGCAGGATCATTTGTTCTGTGTCTGGGTGTAATTTATCTATAATATGTATGTATTTAGAAATATATAAGTATGTTTATCAGTTGTCTAGTACCCATAACACAAGCTCTGCTTAGCTTGGGACTAGATGGCGTTGTGTGATAGTTGTGGAATATTATTATTATTTTTATTTTATTTAAATCTAGTGAATGTGATAGAAAAATCATCGAGAATATATTCTTTGTCGGTATATATCGGTTTTGTGATTCAAAAATGTACAAGTGACGATCATTTTAATCCTTGATATTCATCGAATATTAACAAGCGACATTTAAAATTGACGAAATCTAGCGAAATTGTGAGAATCTGATAGATATTATTCATCCAGGGAACTGCATCTTGAGCAACAATATTTATTACGAGCGTAACAAAAAATCAGCTAATACATATGTACGCTCCTTAACTAGAGATAAAAAAAGAGTAAAAAGAGTTCACGTCCCAAAAGCGTCACTGCTATTGTAAGATGACGAGATCTCTATTTCTCTTATCAGTTTTTTTTTAAATATTGTCATTAAACACGACATTATTTAATTCATTGGAAATTTGGCAAACAAAAATGAATAATTTGGGAACAAGGAAGTTTCATACATCGTGTACTAGACAGCAAAGCCACAGTAATAAGGTAAGCAGATTTTCGAATCGATATCGTACGAATAAAACTTAGCTTTTAAAAATAAAACTTCTGATAATCTCCCTAAACCTACTTAATAGACTTTCTATCCGGATTCCATAAAAATAATCACTCCGAAGATATCTCATAATTCCGTATTATTAATTCGCGTACGAAACTTTATTTAATAGCAGAAAAATAACGATAAAATAAATTTATCTAAGCTCTTTTTTCACGGCCGTATAAAAAAATCACTTTGCGAGGATTTTTTTTTGCACAAATTAACGGTACGTATATCATGTGGGTCGTTAAGCTGTCACAGGGAAAATAATGAGCCTTAAATATACACTGTGTTACGAACTGGACTTGTTCTTTTTGTAAGTCTTTGGGATTTTCGTACAGCCTTGGGCTTCTTAGATCTCGGACAATTATTTAAAATAATTTTGGGTTATACTTAACCTAAAATTACTCATCATCATTTCTGCCAAAAGACGTCCACTGCTGGGCATAGGCCTTCCCCAATTTGGGGGGGTTTGCCATACTTACCACGCTTGGCAGGCGATTTGGCGATCGCAGTATGTTGGTAAAATGCATAGAGAACGCTGCTGCCCATTCTGTAGTAAGTCCCTTAGTCGCCTCTTACGACATCCACAGGAGGAAATGGGACGGTGCTATTCTTTAGGTCCGGCACCACACGGAACCTAAAATTACTATACGTTAACATTTTTTTGGTTATGAATTATTAAAATGATTAATAACGAATAGTTGCGTAGTATTATATTAGTAGTGCGGCGTAGTTTTAATGGCGTGAAGCGTTCTCCAGGTTGAAACGTAGCACAGTATTCGTAGCGGAAAGTAAGCGTAGCAGAGTACCCGTAGCATGGCCTACTTTTCGTGACGTAGCACTGTCTCCGTATCGTAGCATAGTCCTTAATGCATAGCACTGCCATTGGGTTGAAGTGTAGTCTTACTTCGTAGTGAAACATACGTGACCTAATGCAGTTTCCATAGCATTGCGAAGTGGGCCATTTCATATACAATTTTGTATGAGACGATCACTATAAGTTTCTTCATAGTTATGGTCTAGTTACAAATAACACTATTAGTAAGCAAATGACATAGCATACCGTCACACACAAAAGGCGCACTCGTACACACGGTAATTAAATCTTATATCTTTATGGGTTATCGTAAAACGTGTCGGTACATAAACAACGAATAAAAGGCTATTATTACAACTATTATTGTTTATATTAACGAGGTGCTCTCACATTCAGTGCAACAATGGCCGTTTTACTATTAACTGACCTACAGTTCAGCAGATAAGCAAGTTAAATACTGTAAAGGACATGATATCAGCGATCTACGTAGTTTACACAAAGTCAAGGTCAAATTTTAATCGACTCATAATTATTATTTCATAACTGTTGATGTTAATCAAAAATAAGTTATGATATTTTTAAACATTTGTATTAAAATATCATAATTTATGGACTACACTACACTACACTTCTCACAGAAATAGTAAAACGTCAGAGACCGTTTAGAACATCACATTATTTTCTAAGACGTGTCGATATGGAACACATGTACTTACGTTGTCATATGCCACATGTACATGCGTATGTGCTTGTATATATGTGGGAAGATACTCCGGGATGTCCGATAGAATCTGGGACCCCAAATGACTCAATTTCCTGTGTATAGGACTTTCACTTCCAACGGAATATTGAAGGCTGCGAAAATAATCAAATATGTGATTTCCCGGACAGAATTAGGTATCAGTTATACTGGTATTACAGATTATATAATATCATAGAAAATATATATTTTTGTAATAGCAGTTACGCAGTTTTCGTGAACTTCGGGTTAATGGTAATTTTTCAATAATTTGTTAAAACAAGTATCAGATTGCCTTGTTAGTCCAGTAGTCACAAGAACGACTACTGAGAATGGAGTCCTGGGTTCTATGCTCAAGTCGGGCAAAGTGTTATTGGGTTTTTTATCTGAAATTTCTCAGTACCAGTCCTGAGTCTGGATTCGGGCCTGGTTGATGGCAATAGGCTTAAGAAGTGATGTTTATGTTAAGTACTTAATCTTGTTTAAATTTCTAATTTTGTCTAGTTGTATGTAGTTTACCCAAACTATATATGATTTTATGTAGGGGGGGGGGGGAGAGGGAGAGAGGGAGAGACAGTTAGGGAGAGAGAGAGAGCGAGGTAGAGAGAGAGAGAGCGAGGAAGAGAGAGAGAGGGAGAGAGGTAGAGAGAGAGAGAGAGAGGGAGAGAGAAGGAGATAGGGAGAGAGAGAGAATATTTTTGTTGAGTGTATACAGGTTTTTTGTACATAATAAATAATTAAAAAATTATAACTATTATGAATCATGGAAAGGAACTTCGTTCCATCCGGGTGTCCATACCTCTAAAGTTTTTAAATCTATGTATAGTACTAATCTACTTTTGTCGCTATTTGTACTTACTTTTATCACCCACTAGCTTCTGCCCGCGACTTTTTCCGCGTCAAATTTTTGCTCCCCTGATCCTTCCCTTCGCATTGAGCGAAGGGAAGGATCAGGGGAGCAAAAATTACCTGTTAGTTTTTGTCCATTTTTCGTTGCAGCTCTGCTCCTTTTGGTAGTAGCCTGATATTATATAGTCTTTCTCAATAAATAGGCTACTCAACACAAAAAGATTGTTTTTAATTCGGACTAGTAGTTCCTAAACAAATAGAATAGATAACATAACGTCCAACCAATATTTAATTTTACATCACGTCCTAGAATGGGTAGTAAAAATATTTACAAAACGTCTGAATCTTTCACGTAATATTTTTTGCATGAAAACGAACACACCAGACGAATGAACACTATTAATAGTGGCCCAGCATTCGCCACTATTTCCATATTTATGACTATTGCGCTGCGGACATGGATTTGATCACACAGGGTAAATAGAAAACACTATTTGTAGGGTAGAGTAGTTTGCTAACGTTTGGCAATCGGCAACACATTTTGTTAGTGGAACCTGCGATTTCGCCTATACATCTTTTGATTTTATAAACAGAAAGCTAAACATCATTTACCAAAAAGATCTTATTCCAAAATTAAAGTAACAAAATCCGAGCAAAGGAAAACTTCTATCAACATACAACATGTACAATTGTTAGTAAGGTTTGCCGTCCCTCGTTATTAAATTTATTTTACTCTGGCCGCTCATTTTTAATAATTTGTAGATTTTAACGAGTAGTTATTTTTTGAACTTACTTTTGCCAGCGGCTTTGTCCACGTATTATATACACATAAACCTTCCTCTTGAATGATTCTGACTATTGATGATAACTGCATTAAAATCGGTCGTGTACATCGATCACTAATAAAGATTGATGGTCGCGTAGTTTAAAAATCTAAGCGTAAAGACACTTTGTTTTATACAATGTAAAGATATTCACATACATATTTCAGGATTTTTACACGGTGTAATGAACTTTGCAATAAGTGAGTATAGAGAGCCAGGTACACATCACTTTGATCGACATAGTTGTAAGCTAAAACAAACGATTTTTTTACTAAGTTTATTTAATTGTCCTAGTACAAGAGCCAGGGCTACAATGATGTCTATAACCTGAAGTGAACAATAAATAAATAACTTAAAACTTAAAAATTGCCGTCAACAAGATTTTAAAATACAATGTTGCCAATAATTTTTCTTAAATTTCTATTTTCTATTTTGTAGCATTTAATTGCAATTAGGCTAGAAACCGATGCTGACACAATGAAAAGACTATGCAGATGGTGTTGTAGATTTTCTCAATAAATAAAAAAGTAACTGTAGTACCTACTTACACTCGTACGAAAATGTATCCTAAAAAATAATATATCCAAAATATATAGCTATTGAAGCACCCAACTCCTCTCTCATCGTCAAAGTCGGTAGAAACACCCTCATGACCTCAGTGGCCACAGACGCGTCCGCCTCGCCTCCTATTTCGCACTCGAATGATTTTTATACCGCGTCCCGTGATAATGATAAATCTCTGCGAAGCGCGGCCATGCTGTGGTCTGTACCTCGGACGACCGGCGGTTTCATATTTTCAAAGAGCTTTCTGCTCTTTCATCTTTTATGGGCTTAATTTGTCTTAATTTCATTTGGAGGGCACGCTACTTAAGTATTAGGACGTAGATTTAAATGCCCACTCATGTGACTTGTTTCTCTGTTGTGAATGTAAGCCAGTCAGGTAACCTCGACAGTTACCCAAACTCTCTAGGGTATACTAACCTAAAACAATCGTAAGGCTTACCTTACGATTGTTTTGAAGTATTTGGTGATATATCATCACTAGTGAAGGCAATTTTGGGTCCACGTGATTTAAACTATACTTGCAATTAGTGGACAAGCTTGGTGTTGAAGTTGGTAGTGTGTTTAGATATTGGGAAGAAAAAATGTACGAGAACAATTTTGTTATTTTTAAATCCAAAGTTTAAAAAAGTACAATTCGCCACTTCATAATTTCTGTGAAATAGTTTTATCGCGCAACGAGCGTTAGATAACTACACGTGCGACGAGTTTTAATTATTATGATCACAGTTATAAATAAGTATTAGGTAGATATATTATAATTTTGGCACGCATCTTTAACAATGTTTAATTAGATAACTGATTATGGTTTGTGATCATTGTTCTTTTATATCAATGAACACAAATATTAAGGAGGATTTGTATACTATTATTATTTGACTTGCATTTGTGTTTCACAATTGAATGTGTGAATGAATTAAGTCATTTGCGAGCCCATACTCTGCATTCACAATTATTTTACCTCTGACTGCATTCCATATAACTATAATAATCAACCTTATAGTTGTGACAGTAATGATTAAAGTAAAAATCACTGCGATGAATAATCAGGGTAATATAACCGAAAGGGACACTATATTAACGACGACGCTCACTGGTTACAAAAAGGATATATTTGTATTGGGACCAAATAAAGTTTTTGAGGTCCTTTGATGAAAAATGGATCGAAGTGAAACTTTGCTTACAAATATTTTAAAAAAATTGAAAAATACAAATCAAAACCGAGTCACCAAAAACCGTAGATCACCACTGCGCGTGTTGACTGACACTCATGCATTTATGAATTGTAAAGTTCAGTTAGTGTTATACAGTACATAACAACATGTACAATAAATATGCATGTAACATTTTACCATATTCATCAGATTGTTATGTTTGCTGGTTGCAAATCTAAGTGTCCTTATTCATATGTAAGGGCGATGGACATAAATGTAGGAAATGTTTAGAGCGGGCGTCTCGTTGTCGCAGAAGGTACTGATCAGCACATTTTGAAGGGGTCCGCATGGACCTGGCCATGGCCTGCTAAGGTCGACGACTTGTTTAAAAGAGTTACCATGGCCCTGGCATAGGAAACTGAACTCACACGGGTGGGGTTTTAGTCGGTAAAAGTCTGACACGCTCTCCCGTTCCGCGCAGAGCGAGGGACATCATTTGATGATATATGATTCAATATCATATTAAATGTGAACGCAGCTTAAGCCAAATCTTTTCCCTAGTATGAAAGCGAGCTCTTCGAATTTAATCAGATGCGGCTAAACACCTCCGTTTGTGCGTAAACCGATTCAAATTTGAACAAAACCGATAGTCTAAAGATGTTAAGTTTGATGAGTTGCTAGTATTGCTGGATTCAGAGTAACGATCCCATCTGTATTTTAATTTGTAAAATACTGCGATTGAACAGAAGCATCAAGTCTCTATGTTCTACAATCGGTCCCAAATAGTCCACACCCCACGATACCAATCCTCATTCTTTGACAGAAACCCATTTTATTCCGTAATCAACTAATACAATTATCTCATACAAACGCATCTATCAATCCTTAAATCCTTGTTTGTCAACTGCACCCAGTCTACACCTATTGTCTGAACTAAATCAATCTATTATATATCCCAAATAAGACCGTATTTCGATTCCGTCCGTTCATTAGAATCAGATTGTCATTTTTAGATCTACGTCGCCTTTCAGCCTATTTTTGCCGATACTAAAATGTTCAATCTTGGATAGAATCTGTGTCGCACTGATGTAGAGCACGATTTCATTGTGACAGCATTGATTTGGATGATTGGAACTGGACTGTTGTAGGTAGGTAGGTATCTTTCCTTTGATAGAAAAAAGACTATTGCGTATTTCCTATACAATTACGTTGCTTTCCTTTCTCCCACGATTTTGCACTGACAAATCAATCACTATAGTCTGTTTCAAAAGCATCTGATGAAATTGTAACATTCCCTGTTCAGGTAAATTGTAACACAATTACTCATCGAACTGAATTAGTTATTCATTCATCTGTATTCAGAAGGCTTTAACTTTATTTCTCACCACTTATTCCAAAATTGATTGTTTAAATAAAATTATTTGATGGTTACTAGAAAGTTAAGGACGAAAACTTTAGATTGTAAAATTAACCTCAGTTATTGTGAAATTAAAAATCCTTTAATATTAGAATTTTGATTTATGCTAAACTTGAACAGTAAAATATATTTGTTACGCTGATACTGTGTGTTCACAGAATATGAAAGCCGGCTGTCTGTCGTCTCCCATAGAGAATGACAGTGAATTTCATGATGAACGAATAATCGATGGAGTGACATACGAGTATTCGTCGCTTTAATAAGAAGGGTTAACAGATACAAGCAAAGAGAGGGTGATACAAAATGCGGTAGAGAGATGAATAAACTAAGTAGGGGAATTCAAACATACATGCTATCAATTAATCTATTTTAAAAGTTTAACTAACAACTTCACTTTATTTCCTCGAGGGCAAACAACGTAACATTAAAACTTCATTAAACAAAATAATGCAACAAAGAAGCACCGTTTGAAACCAGTACAATGTTATTTAGAAGTTCTATATTACCAACACCAGTATTATCGTGTTAGTAACTGGTTTGTGAAATCTTTTAAGCACTCGTTTCATATAAAGTACAAAGGGCCTTGAAAAGTGACATTCTATCATCGAAAATTATGGTGAAAAATCAAAAATGTATTGGACTACCATAAGCCTGACTAGCCTGTTAGACTACTGGTTAGTGACCCTGACTGCTAAGACTGAGGTCGTGGGGTTCGAGTCCCACCCATGACAAATCTTTGTGTAATGAGCACGATCATTTGTTCTGTGTCTGGGTGTTTAATTTATCTATAATATGTGTGTATTTAGAAATATATAAGTATGTTTATCAGTTGTCTGGTCGCCATAGTATAGGCTCTGTTTAGTTTGGGATCAGATAACGTTGTGTTGGTTGTCCTAAGATATTTATTATAAGCAACTGAAAAGCTTATGGCACGTTGAAAATCGTTGTCGAAATACTAATTGTCTCTTGTCGAGGTCCTCTGGTATTCAGCTGCTTCAAGTTAGACTAGTCGACGATTTCACATCCGTCGCCCCCGATTCTTTAGGAACCGAGAGAGACGGCGCGTAGTTTTCCACGCGTGCCTCTCTAAGATGTAAGTGGAACTCTCCCCCTTAACACCTCACTCCCCTCCCTGACTTGAAGTGGCCCGCAGCCGCGGGCTGGCACCAGCTGAGGAACGTGGTCGCATAAGATCCCGTGATCCCTGACATAGGTCTGGAACACTGGTGTTAGTCAGTAAGAATCTGACAGACCCCTCTGCTCAACCCAAGGCGGCGGACATCCACGACGATTTCCACACTGACATGAAACAAAAAGCGGTGACAACAACAGTGTTGGGAAAATGCTAGACAGATGATGATATAACCACAACCGTCGCCCAAAATTTCCATTAATATTCATCATCATTTCAGCTGTAAGGCGTCCACTGCTGGACTTAGGCCTCCCCCAATTTGGGGGGCTTTGCCATAATCGCTACGCTTGGCAGGTGGGTTGGCGATCGCAGTATGGTGGTAAAATGCATAGACAACGCTGCTGCCCATTCTCTAGTAAGTCCCTTAGTCACCTTTTACGACACCCACGGGAAGAAATGGGGTGGTGTTATTCTTTACGTCTGGCACCACACGGTACGTTACCATTAATATTATTGTAAGTCTATATGGAATGTTAAAGAAAGAAAAAACTGGGTGTCGAAGCTGTGAACATTATAAATAGTAGTTAATTTGAACGTTTCTCTTTTATTTCTTGAGCACTACGACAGCGTTGAAAACTTTATATTCACAGTAGGACTTACATTTTAATTCTGTGGTTTTGATTTGATTCCTGATTGAAAGAAGCGGTGTTCTAAAATAGAAACTATGTACGTACATAGTTTTTTCATAGTCTGTGCAGTAAATAATCAAACTCTCTGTTAGTGTTTCCTAGTTTAGGTATGTATTATCTTTATTCTCTTGGGATAAATATCCCAATTTATGTTGAATCCGTGCGGTATATAATGTCTTCTTCTTTCATATTTCTCTTTTAGTCATCATAATTTTACTAGAATAGTCTTTATCATTTTTTTTGTTCTCTAATTCTTGCAATATCATCTAAAGATGACCCACTCAATTCATTGTCTCTTTGGTTTTCCTTGAATTTGCATTCAAAATTTTCCTCACAACATTCCCTCTTTTCTCTATATGGTATATATATACAGGGTGTCCAGTAAATAGCACGACATACTGCAGGGGGTGATAGCTTGGGTCACTACCTATCAAAACAACACAATATATGTTCAGGAAAATCTTACGGATTTACAGTTTTACAAAATTTTCCGAAATACTGAAAAATCTCTACCTTGAAACAGATTTTTAAGCATCTCGTAATGAAAAAAACCTTTTCTAGTACTTTTTTTTACCTCAAATTATTCGTGAATAGTTACTTTACTCATTGATAAGTCTTTTTTCTATCAAAGACAAGAATGTTTTCAAGAAATACTATTTTTTGTTTAAATTTGCACAGAACTATTTTCTTATCACTTAAGTTTAACCTACAGTGGTGAAAAAAAATCCGTAAGATTTTGCTGAACATATATTGTGTTGTATTGATAGGTAGTGACCCAAGCTATCACCCCCTGCAGTATGTCGTGCTATTTACTGGACACCCTGTATATCAAACAAATTTAGCCAAATAAAATATTCTTGTACTTAATAGTTTTTACATACATAAAAAAATAAGTACCACCTCAGTTCGTAAGAAAATGTTCATTCTATGAACAACTATTTCTTTCAGATCATTAGTTTTCTGAAGAAACATTTCGTCACGTTTTCTCATTCATAAAAGTGTATATCCGATGACTTTTGTATCAAAATTATTGAGGGGCCGATACGCAGAGCTGTATAATACAATGAATTAAATATCTCCATCCAATTATAATTTTATTCTTGGTTTGGTTTTGAATAAAACTCGTATTGGGAACCAGTGATGAGGTATATAAATGCTATTGGTATTCTCTATCTACATTTGCATAATGCGTGTACAGGTAGCACCTATTCGTTTTCTTCTTTTAGCCAAACCTATGGATCTATCGGCACTGCCTTTGATTGATTCAGGACACTGAAATGTCCCTGTGTTTTCAATACAATACAGTATTAAAATTGACGGGGAGTAAAACAAAACTTTCTCCGTTACGTTACGCGTTATATTCGTGTATCTTGCGCAACCGCCACCACAGAGTACTCTCGGCTGCATGGTAACACTTATGGCATATTTATATGCGTTTATATGCTGTATAGAACCTACATAACCATATCAGTATATTACTTTATATAAACAAATTACAACTGTCTTTGTAAGGAGTGAACTGCAGTCGTGCTTCGGAGTTGACACACACATTTTTTTTACCGATCAAGTCACGACTGAAAAAGTACTGGATACTACACCGAAATTACTAACCATTGCTGGATTCTTCTTGACTAATCAGTAGCAGATCTCAAATTTAAAACGATTTACCCAATTTTGAAAAACCTTGTCAGAGATTAACGGAAAGGTTCGAAAATCAACTCCGCATGTATTTGCAAAAGTCGCGGCTCGTTATTCTTGTCAAGTAATCCGAGCTCGGAACGAAATTTCCGTGTTAGCTCTGTGAAGAACGTTGAACGTAATCGGGTTTAAAGATTTGAAGAGCGTGGTGTGCCGTGTGACAGGTGATAAGCTACCTTGATGGTGGAGAAATAAGACTTCGTTAACTCTGTGTTTTTATCGAGCGTTTAAATTAAAATAACGAAAAAATGATTTAAAAAAAGTGAAGTGAAATTTCTGGTACAGCAGCCTAATTGCTTAACGAACTATTCATCAGAATCTGAATAATCATAAAGGTTATTGCTATCCTTCATAATGCTAATGCTTCATAAGTTCGAAAAAATTGTTTACTCAACAACGTATGTAAATAACGCAATGACAGTTCTTGAACTGTCATTGCGTTATTTGCAAATAAAATTATCCCACAGGTTATGTTAGGGATTGTTTGGCGTTTGACCATTTTGTACGTAACCTGACCTAGTCTGAAAGTGCGTGGTAATTACAGACAGTTTTAATGATTCGAGGAAAACAGGCGTGACGTTATCATAATATGTCTAGTTATGTCAGATCTAATTATTGTGACCCTATGAAAGCTACATAAATTAAAGTCATAGCCCGACCTAATAAAGCATCCTAAGACTTGAACGTTAAATCAACTAAAACTTACCACCTCTTCCGTAATAAATAAACTGTAAAATAACACACAGTAGGCAACCCTACCACTGCTAAGTGGTACCGAACTTAAAACAATAGTTCCCAAAGCCCACCGCAACGGACTCCCGGACTTAAGACTTTGGTACTTTTGTACGAATGCTTTGTTATATACTTACTAATAGCTGTATTTCAAGAAACTTGCTGAGGTTATAATCCCCTAAGAAAGTTTCACTTTGCGCAACCAAGTGGGGTACGGAATTTATCGTACTTTTCCTTGAGAAAACTCCGATGGGTTCAACATTATTACTTTTATTCTTCAAGCCGAGTTGGAGCAGTTTTTCAAGAGATGGTTTAAGGTAATGTATGTAGCCTTGTTAGGAAAATGTTGGGCGTGCTCTTGAGAGAAGCGGCTTAGCGTAAAATTGCAATTTCGGTCTACTTACGTCCTACTTGCTTTCGAAGAAGTCTGAGGATATTTCAAACTAAAGAAACCGTATAAAATAGTTCATGTACAGCATATTTATTTTCGCTTCACAAATGTATAGCAGCAGTGCTTAAAACTAGCTAACGGATAAGTATATTTGTGGGAGACAGGTGCTTGAAATAAGCATTGTGAAATGCCTGTGGTACAAGTCATCAGCACGCGTAGCATGACCACCATAGAAAGAACTTTGTCTATTCTTGGTAGAATAGAGATAGAATTGTCATGCTACGCCAGCTTAAAACGGTACAAATCTTTCTACAATCTTTAATTCTGTCTTTAATCTTTCTACAATCTGTAATTTTGTCTATTCTTCCGTCGACAAAACCCATTTCTACGGTGGCCATGCTACGCGTGCTGGGCACCCAATATAAGCTTATATGTACATACAAGGTTATATAAACTTATATTGGATGCTTCTGAGATTGTAGAGAATTATAAACATAAGAAAGAACAAAATATAAATCAATAACGACGTAGTATGTTATACAGAGCCACTAAGGCAAATTGGATAGTATAAATATCTATGTACATAAACTCACACTTTCCTCCATGTGGGAAGCGAGAATCTATAAAATGCCGTGCCACGCTCTACATTATGTTTTCCGACACAAAACTCATTTCCATTTTTAAACATTGTAAATTCAGTACAGTTTTGTGATTGTGAAAAGCTATTTTCATACCCAGTTTCCAATCTCTTTTCCTAGTTATAACGATACCTTAGCTTTTAATTTAGGGCTATTATGACTGCGCCTCTTTTTATTCCTCGGTTCTTTTTAATTAAGCCACCACTTTACTTCAGCTTTATTAAAAATCATTATTATTCTAATTCGAAGGGACGAAATAAAAAGATTCGTTCGCATTTCATCTCCCACAAAAGATTATGAATTACACAAAAATCTTTTTAGCGTTTTTTCTTAACAATGCTTTTGTTTTTTCCTTTTCATAATGGCTGGGAATTGGTCAGGACCACAATAAAAATGTTGTTCAGTCATTTTTTTATTTAAATTAAATTAGAATGCTGAGATTCATCATAACTTTTTGTTTCTTCAGTCCAGGCGTTAACCTTCAGGTTTGACACTTTCCAGTCAGGTAACTCAGAATAGTGAATTCAATATATTTTAACCGTATGCGATGAAAAAAGGTAACCTACGGAATA
Source organism: Aporophyla nigra (assembly GCA_947507805.1). Classification (NCBI taxonomy): domain Eukaryota; kingdom Metazoa; phylum Arthropoda; class Insecta; order Lepidoptera; family Noctuidae; genus Aporophyla; species Aporophyla nigra. The sequence goes on along the minus strand of OX382313.1, from coordinate 8,957,544 downwards.
GTAAACAGCGGTGAGTATGTGCATCATCATTCATAATAGCTAGCAATGTCCAGCAGATTTAGGTCAAAAATCCTTAAAACCCGAACTGGGCCGCACCAGAATATTTACAAACTTTAATAAAAAATGGATTTACGCGAGGTAACCGCTAAGTGACGGAAAAAAAGTCCAGCCCGCATCGTTGAAAGGGTTTAACCGTATTTTCGTATAAATAACATTATGTGGCAAAATAATAATATTTCTGTTACTGGATTAGAAAATACGGGTTTATGTGACGGTTATATTATTCTTTACGCTATTTTTAAATGTATGTGTTTGATACCTTTTAGGGACATGTGCCAACTAGTTACCTACTTAATGCTTATGTTATAAGCAAAAAAGTGATCTGTAGCACCATGACTCGTTTTTTGACAAAAAAATAATAATACAGATATGTAGAAATTTTACAATGGCTATATTATTTTTCTATTCATAACATCATGCCTTTTTTTCCTGAAAGGTCGGGCAGAGTTGTACCTATAGTACACCAACATTTTGCCAGTTATGTTTTATGTCCCATGTAATAGAGGGCGAGCCTATTGCCGTCAACTGGGCACAAATCCAGACTCTACTTATAAACTGCAGAAAGATCCAATAACACTTTGCCCGACTTGGGAATCAGACACAGATCAATGCTCAGCAAAAGCACTTGCAACCACTATTATATTTATGTCTGTAATTTTTATGGTATGCATAATAAATCAGATTTTATCTACCTAAGCTATTAGAATAAAGGCGGTTTCAAGTTTTTTTAAATGTATTTTTTTCTTGAACAGTAATCTTCTAATCTTTATATTAGTACAGTTTTAATAAATAAATTGGCTACACCTTAAGTAATGGTATAACCAATATTTCTTACGCTCGCTAAATTTGCGTTCAAAGAAGGTAATTATGGAAAGTTCTCCAAGCAGGCTGCACGGCGGAGCTCCTTTGCTTTGAGAGTGAAACTACTGAAATACTGAGTCCAAAAAGTTTTGTGTCGAAATGAAAAAAACACTTTTAGGTGCAACGATGGTAAAACGAAGGAAGATGTCTTTTTTGATAGTATAAAAGCACGAATGTCGAATAGACCCATAAAAATCTTAGCTAAGATGTTAATAAGATATTATGTTCCTTACTTTAATGCGAAACGTGGCTGGATATTAATTTTTTCTCTAAGAAGATCTAGCTCGTTACCTAACATCTAGCATAAAATCTAGACATAGAAAGGTTACCCATCCAAATCTTCATCTCCACAGAAACTTCACTTCACAGCCCAATCGATGGTCTTTGACCTTGACCCAAAAAAAAAACCAAACCAAAATAAACGCTCGCGAAAATGTGAAAGAGAAATCCCTTATATGCTTATCAAAAGCCTATCATTTCGCGAGATTCGCCTCAGGGCGGTGGCTAACTTAATTATCGGGGGCTTGCAACTCGCTACGAAGGTAATTATCTCGTATTTGCGTCATAACAGTTCTGGAAGGGTCCAGTGTGAAATAAGAATTTGTTTGGAATAGGAAGGTTATCTTTTGTTAGTTAAGAATGACATTGACCCAATGGTGTTATTCGGAAAACTTTGATGAATCAAACTCGAATTTGAACTCCTCTGTTTTTAAAGTCTTCGGTGATTCATACCGTTTGAATTTCGGAATAGAGAATGGCGCTACAGACCTTTTATGTACCTGTAAATTGATTAAGGGATGTGCAAGCATATCCAAAATGATTAATTTGGTCCTTTTTTTTGGATGGGAAATTATCAAATGACTTCTCCCGCTCTGGGCGGAGCGGGAGGGCATGTCAGACTTTTACTGACTAAAACCCACCCGCGTTCCTTCAGTTGTCCATGTGCCAGGGTCACGAAATCTCTTTCGAACAATCTCGCGACCCTGGCAGGCATCGGTAGGCTAATTTCTTCTAAAGTGTCTCAGCGACAGTCAGTGTCAAAAACTGTTTGAAAATTCAGGTAAATCGATTTTACTTTTGTCTGAGAGATGAGACTGAGATGCAAACTGTCTTAAAAATACAAGCATTACCGCTGAGCATTTATCCACGAAATATTTTTCATACTTATATCTAATAAACCAACTTTCGAAAGATCTTGAATTGTCTCGTTTCCGGTAGTCCAATAAAATGAAGATGGGTTTTATCGGCTATAAAATGTTGCTTGAGAAATTGAAACAATTGAAGCGTAAATTGAGTTACTTCGACACGTAAAGAGACAACTAGTATCTGCTATCGAAGATAGTCTGGAGAATCTCACAGCGGATTGTGAAGTACCTAATATTTGAAACTTTTCTCACGACATTTTATCTCGCGATGATATTTTGGACGCGAAAGATTGTTTTGTCTTATCTTTTCTGTTACCGCTATCTTTATTCATTCTTATACAGTTGTTAGACTAACAACTGAGGAAATTTGGTTTGATTTTGTAATGTTTGAAGCTGATGTACAAGAAATTTGATAGTTTGTTAAAGGTCAGATACATATTCTTGCAACCAGAGTGCATGTACGACGAAATATGAACTGTAACGAAGCAAGGAGTATGGTAGGCAGGTGGAATTCTGTACTTTCTACTCACACCCGTGTCAGTTGCCTAATACGTAGGTATTTATGGAATTGTCGAGTCACCTACAAATAAATTAACTTTGTGCAAGTCGGCTACAGATAAATATGTTTTACATAAAAGTGACGGTTTCCTTGATTCATGCGATTTAATTCGTGAGATTCGACTAATTATTCTTTTTAATTCATAGATTTTAATCACAGATGGTTGTTATTGACTGACAGGAAGACACTGCCCGTGCTCTTAACTTTATCTCTTAGTGGCCTTTTACGACACCCACAGGCGAGGAAGTGGTGGCCTAGACTTAGCTGGGAACCGAGCGAGACTAAACCAATAAAAGGGGATGTGGTCGCCTACTCTTTGGTGGGAAATCCCTGGAACTGCTATCATAAGTACATGATCAGAAATGATTATGACGAAACAGATAGGCAATAGGCATGTTGCTGAGAGTATGTGGCACCATTTTTTTCTTCCAAAATACAACTTTAGGAAGTGGTTAAATCTGGGTGTTTTGAGGCAGTTTATTCAATACAAAAAAAGAATTTATTCAATACAAAATAAATAATCGTCTCGTTTTTTTTTAATGATTGATAATTCAACCATTAAAAAATGTGACTCTTATTTATTTTGTATTGATTAAAAATGTATCTACCTACATAAATTCATATACTAGCGCTTTTTTCCCATGAGGTTAGGCAGGCAAGTTTACTACGTAACGTTACCATCGTAACATATTTCTATGGCGTCTTCTACGTTCATCAGACATGTACATATCAAGTACCTACTGCGCAATCTTGAAAACTCAGAGGTGACAAACAAATTTTTTTTTTTTTTTAATTTTCGGGACCCATTGGTGAAAGGCGTACTAAAGGCCGAACCCAACCCACAGCGGCCCGTTAAACGATTTAATTACATGAGACCCCAACAGAAATGTTCACACTATGCAATTGCATCCAAGAACAATCCCCGGTTGGTGCAGGACTTACAGGATATGAATACAAAGACAAATGAGTAGCTAAAGTGAACTGGTTATTTAGGAATATGGAAAGACTATAGCCCCTGCCTAACCAATGACAAATTATAATTTTTAGTCAGTCACAAAATTTCCTCATAACTCAAATTATCACAGCAAAATTACAGTTCAGTTTTTCCTAATAAAACATATTTTGAACAACTTGCAAAGAATATGAATAATCCTTAAGAGAAATTAAGTTTCTTTAACAAGTTGACAAGACTAAAATGGGTAAAACGTATCTAAGCTTATCAGATTAGTGTCAAAAATGTCCTAATTAAGCAGACAGTGATTTTCTTTGTACAAAATTAGGTAAATTGTGTTTAAAAATTTGGATAAGTTCTTTTAGGAAAACGTAAAGGAGTTTTGGTAATTATTTTTTTTAGTTCAACAAAGTCATTTTAGCCAAGGTTTAAGCTTTTGGAAAGTTTAGTAAGGGTTAAAATACCTACCAATTAAGAAAAAACTGTTTTTGTGTTTTAGCAAACGTTTAGAACTTGAGAAGTTTATTCGTACATATTTTTAAGGACAATTGAATTGCCTGTTTTTATTATTAAAATCAGCCAGCAGTAAACGACCACTATAAAGGTGAATGACCACCGAAATAAAAAGATCTTACGTTTTTTTTTTGCAATTTTCAGGTCAGGGTCAGGTTGCATGTTGAGGAGTGCTTGGACAGGGGGGTGCTTGGACAGGAAACCTATCCGTGTGCCCGTGTATTAGAGTTCCCTTATGGATGCGTCCAAGGGGAAGGTCAATCTCCGGGACGGTGCACCCTGGGGTGCTGACAAGGATTCCTCATTAGGTACTGTGTGCCTAAGAGGTGTCGTTGCCCATACGCTAATATCTTGTCGGAAGAAAGCTCCATCTTGCGTCTCTCTGAGCTCTAAGTAGAAGCACACAACGGTGGAGTTAGAGGTCCATAGTTAAACGCCCGGGTGTTTCCATTGCGAGGATGGTCTGGAGGACACGGTGGAGCATACGGCGGAGGTGTGTCCTGCCTGGAGGTGTCCCAACAGTGGGAATATTATAGGTTGATATGGCAATATGCATGTCAGACCACGCATAATGAAGGTTGCCGCAGTTGGGATGAATTTATCTCAAAAACAAGAACAAACTTAACATTGCAGTTGAAATACATGTTCTCCCATACACTCACCATGTTATTTTAAGACTGCAAACTTCTTGTAGTTTTTCGGTAATTTAAAAGTATAGGACTGTTATTTTTTTTTTTTTTTTTCAAAATTTGATGATGGTGTTTCGGAGACCAGGGTCCGTATCACGGTTCCGTTTTTTATTCGGTCACACGAAACCCTAAAAGTTTATTCGTTTGTGACCTATCGAAAAGAAAGGATAAACGTTCATGTAGTTTTTCGGTGTCGTGTCAGTGTGGTTCCGTTAGGTGCCGGAAGTAAAGAATAGCACCATGTTATCCCGTGGACTTCGTAAGACGCGACTAAGGGACTTACTAGAGAATTGGCAGCAACATTCTCTAAGCATTTTACCACCTTAATGTGATCGCCAGTCCGCCTGCCAAGCGTGGCGATTATAACAAATCCCCCTAAATTAGGGAAGGTCTTTGTCCAGCAGTGGACGTCTTCGACTGAAAGGATGATGATGATGTCAATGTGGAATGAAACTTCTAATATCACTTTTATGGAAACTACATGCCAAATTCCATTCATGACCGTTCAAAAGTTGTTCACCTTTAAGACAACGTGAAATCAAACTGAAGCAACACTACCTGATAAATAACATCAGCTAGATATGTAAATGTCTCATAAAATACGTTGTTCTTGTTATCTTAGTATAGTATTAAGGGAACAAATAATATTTGTTTATCTAAATATGATGCATTGTATTGTATTGCTCAGTAATTTCATCTCAATTGTAATGCATGTTCGAAGGTCGAGTAGATTTGGCATTGTACGCAATATTATCTGGATTATGGGCAGCCAGTACACAATTATTAAAGTTTGCATCCATGTGGATACGCAGAAATTTTAGAACATCTAAGACACAGATTTCTTACTTCTGAATTAGAACTGGACCAGAGGGGTAATCGCGGAACTTTTTATCGGTAGGAATTGGTTTAATATTCATAGTTAAACAACATTCATTGCGTTATTTACGTTGCTAGGCCGACAATTTCTTCGAACAAATGACACAATGGTTTAGAAATAATCTTCAATCCCATTCAGATTCTGATAAATTGTGCGTTTCGCAATTAGGGTGCAGTACGTGTGGAATCACGCTCAATAAAGGGGGATAATTATTCCAAAATCAAACGTAAAAACATGTTCTCCATGCATCGATATGCAACTCGGTCAATTCTAGAACTGCAAGTGTAAATTGGACATTGCAAGCTACAAATTAACGATTTCCGGACTTTTCCCTAATTTGTACTGTGAGACCTCGTTTCATGCGATATTTCATGATTCTAGGTATAAAGCACCTTTGATTTATTTGCGAAACTCAAAATATGTCGCATAATAACCTTATTTTTTATTGTATTCAAAATCAATTATAAGTCATTTATAGCCTTAGGATCAGCGCTTTTCGAACGAAACGTTGACTTAGAGGCCTGATTTTTATAGATCTTCAAGGCAGTGTAGATCTACGTATTGATGATAATATCATCAATACGTAGGTCTTATTAATTTCAACTTTATACCTCCACGTGATCGTGAGGGAAATGGTCTTGACAGATTAACAGACAGCCAGACGCACAAGGAACTGATCCTATAACGCATCTGTTTTTTCGTTTGGAGATACGGAAGTCTACAAAATATATTTTATCAATTTTATTTTAAGTGATGGCCAAAGCACTTTTTAAATCTAATCAAAACAGCTACATATTGAGTTTTAGCTCAAATTTTGTTGGTAATGAACCGCCGCCGCTACATGGTAATTTAGTTTCAAAATAAACGACTGAAAAATAGCTGCCCAATTGCTTGGACCGTTTTCACAACCTACGATTTTTTTTTACCATGTATTTTTCATCCGTACCTGTTATGTGATAGGGTACCTACGTTTTATGGTATTGATTATTTGTGAAAAAAAAAACAGGACTACTTCTACTGTGTACAATCTGCACAGAATAAAAATTTATTCAATAAATTTAAATACAGTATAAATTTTAGAAATCATATAGGAAGAACAAAGTGTGATACATGTACTATGATAAACCCTATCACAGGTAGCATGAGTTCTTACAATTAGTATACTATTCATGTGCTATTAAATACTATTAGGTCAACTAATCTATTTACAATATTTAACTTAAATTTTATTGAAAGAAACACAAATATAAATCTATTTTCAATTTCATTTTCTAAAGCCCACCTAATCTGTCAGTATAATAGCAGTGCCTGCGGCTTCGTCCGCGTGGATGTCGGATAATATCCCACGAAAAAGACACAAAGTTTTTTTTATTTTTTAAGTACCATATTTACTTTCATATGCATTTAGTGAAAAGCTGTTATTTTGACATTAGAAACAGGCACTTCATATTCTGCTTATATTTATTTATATAGATACAAACTAACAATTATACAATCAAAATTAGCAGCCCATATTTCACCCAAGGTCAAGTGCAGCGAGATCCTCAAGTGCTCTAACAGTAGCCAGCTGAGAATGATAATACAAATTGAAACATTACTCAAACTATTCTGGTTAATCTAGCTAGCAACTGTGACGTCAACTCTATTTGTACGGCATAACATTACACCTGTATTTGGTTTAGGGGTGGGAAGAGTCGTAGTAAGTGTACCTTCAGTGGTGTATCGTTTTGTTGGATATTAATAATAAAATATATTGTTTTTATATTTTTAAATGTTTTTGCATGAACTTTGTAAAAATATTAAAAAATATACGTAATTTGTGAAAATAATCGATGAACAGTAATAAATATAATGTTATTTTATCTCCAAAAATAATGCTAGTAATATTAAGTTGACATGTATTTTATTAATATGTTGTAGTTTGTGGGAGATATGGAGTCTAAACTAAGCCTAGACCTGTATTTTAGAACTATAGGACCCCCATTATATGACATTGGTAATATTTTCAAGGTGGTACAATAGATTGCTGGTAAGTGTGTGTGTACATTTATTGTAAGTGGAACATTTCAAAGATTTAGGTATCTATTATTTTATTACTGCCTCACTCGCACAAAACAAGGCAGCTGCTGCCACTAATGTAATCTATCAGTTACGTGGGATGGTGGGAGAGAGAAAAATTGAGGCACGGTAGCGCTAGCCAGTGGAGTGATACATTCATATTATACCTTTTATGTACCTCTGCTAAATATGGCAAAATATGACGCACCACCGTGCTGAAATAGGTGGCCTACCTCTGTCTTTACCTACACACATACTTTGCCAGTTATGATAAATTCTATGTGAGGAACGTTTTTTTTTTTTTTAATAAATCGTGTCGAATTTTCTGACTTCGGACTCGTAGTAAATCCCTGATAGTGAATTCTAATCACACTGTTTTGCTGACCTGGGAACACACTTCAATCAATACACACACACAACACTTGCGACCATTATCACGAGATGTACACGGCACTCCTGTTAGTATAATAATATCGAAATCAACCCTGACATCCAGGATTGGCCGAGCATGTATCATAGCCGCTATCAGTAGGTACTGCCACAGTAATCCTTAATGAATATGGACGTATTTGGCTAGATTAATGCACTTTAGGTAAGTTGACAGTATTGATACGACAAGTGGTTTGTTGACAGTGATACAGGAACAGTTTTGAAACAACTGCAGTTTTTTTATCTGTTTTCCAACAACTTTATCTTACTACTTCCCTGCTCAGCTTTTTGCCATATTGGTTTTGGTCAGCTGCTTGTCTAAACAAAGCTATTAGAATCCAGCTTCACATGAAGTTGCTGTAAACTCTCCTAGGCTTAATTTATTTATCATCTCATTATATCTCAGTATATAAATGAATAAATTTCATGTTTTTATATGAAACCTCTATGCGTTGCTGAACGCACACACTTTGTATATTAGCTTGAAATGATAAGTCACGGACGGCCAAAGATGATGGTTTATAAAATAAATTTAACTACGACGTAACTAATGCTAGATGCACCTTGTATGAATGAGTATAGCTGACTATGAACGCTGATTGTGTACTGTCGTATTACACTAGCGTTTGTGCAAGCCGACGGAAAAGTGCTGATCTCCGAAATGCATTCGCGCCATGTACATACATGACTCGTTTTATATCGTGCTAAAGTATAATAATTATGATGAAATTAAGCTTTTTAAAAATCGGATACATATGCTTACATAGCCACAATGTTCGTATACCAGAAGAAAAACATATAAAACCTTACAGAAAAAAGAAGTGAATGTCGGAGACTTGCTTAAAATATTGTCAAGAGAACAGGATCAATTTTCTGATCTAGTTCAACGCAAACTAGATATCAATGTAAAAGTCCCGTGATAGCCCATAGACAGCACTTATGAGTTGTCAGACGTAGGTTCGAAAGCACACAAGCACTTTACTTTGTGTACATTATTTTATCACAACTGTTCTCATTACGGTGACGGAAAACAACGTGAGTCCTAGAACTGAAAATACGAAGATATGTGACATCCCACCAACCCACGCGACGACCCGTCTGGTGGATTATAGTTCACTCCCTCCTGCAGAGAGGAGAGGACGCCTGTATACCAGCAGTGGGTACATTATAAATTGATTATGTTATATTATTTGCTTTGTTGGCAGCGTGATCGTTCATTGAGGCTGCCTGTGAATTGCCAAGGTCGCGAGATTCGTTCGAAAGAGTTACTGTGGCCCTGGCATATGGGCAACTGAAAGAACATGTCTCATGTAACTTTGACGTTCAAAAAGTGCTGACTCTCAGCCTAGTTTGAATAAATGACTTTTGATTTTGATTTTGAACACGGGTGGGTTTTAGTCAGTAAAAGTCTGACACGCCCTCCCACTCCACCCAAGAGTGGGAGACGTCATTTGATGATTTCCCATAAAAAAGGCTGCTTATGAAACTAAGCCTATCATTTTACCAAACGTCAAGTATCAAAATACCCCAAAAATGGTATATTCACTCAAATAAATTGACAACATAATCCCACATCAACGTGATCAAATCCCGTAACACTATCCGAAAGCCTTAAATATTTCCACTCAAGTCTTGGCACACAAGACATCCTTCATTTTATACATTTTTACGCGTTGAAGAAAAACAGAGGGTGCCAAAAAGCGACGCCTAACTCGATCTCGGATATATTAAATTACCCAGGAGTATAAGATTTTTGTGTTGGCTGTCTGCCTTGTTATTGATTTACTAGTTCGCTCTTAGTGAGTTGACATTGTCTGTGTCTCGCTTAAAAAGTTACAACAGACAAGACCATTCTTTTTTGTGGATATTTTTGTAGTGTGACTTCGTATTTCGGGCCTAAGGGAATTGAAATAAAAGCTGTAATGTTAATGTTTTTTTTTTTAAAGTGGTTTGACTTTTTGTGGTATGGGATTTGAGAACACAGAAGAAAGGTGGCTGTGGGTACAGTTTTTAAGCAGTGGATACTCGAAAGGTTTTTAGGAATGCAGTACAGAGCAAGACAGTTAAATTGGAGAATGCATCCCTGAGAATAAACTTACACATAAACAAATGAAACCGTAGTAAACCCATATAAGATGAACGCTTCTTAGTTTAATAATTCTACAAGAAGATTTGATTAAATCAATAAAACAAAATGTTTTATGTTGTTGTAATGATCGTAGTAAAATGGCCCTGTGCCGTCCTACGATTATAACTGCGGTTTCCCTGCTTGTGGCTTAATAATAACAGCGGCATGGATCAATTTTCAAGGTTAAGCAACGCTTGCCAAGGTCGGTCTGTAGTTGGATGACCAACCGAAACTCCTCAATGCCTCGAAAAGCATGTTAAGCTGTTGCTCCTAAGTCGTTACGGGTCGTCAGAAGCTCGGAAGTCTGACAACCAGTCCTACCAAGGGGTATCATGTTACCCACTTACTGGGTTGTGGAGATCAAATACGCACCACTCCATATAAAAAACTTGTATTCAGCTGTAACCAGTTAGACCGGAAGTCGACCCCAATATAGTTGGGAAAAGACTAGGCAGAATCTAATACTTATTATGAAACCTTGAACACCCTTCTCATATTGTTTACAGTACTCAAGTAATCTTCTACAATGTTAACAAATCAGTCAAACTGTCAACAGTATATTTTTCTTTAAAAAACCTTCCCCTAAAATACAAGCTTTTCTTATCCGACCAACCCTAAATCAGTGGTGTTATTATCACCGCGATATCAACATAAGGGCGTCGTCAATGGGCCTTCCGATTGCGTAATAACGAAGATAAAAAAGCACCACTTTCAGCTGCTCGTGATAAGGATATGGCTCAGCGATACGGAGTAAATAACAGTGTTTAACAGAAAAAAATACAGACGATAAACCTTTTGGACCAGCCACTACAGAGAAAGTGATAATTTTATTTTAAGGAATCGCCTCTTCGGGTTAACGTTTTGATAAATATATACATAGTTCTATTTGTCTTTGCTTTTCACTAAAGAACGATGTTAGTAAAATGAAAATTTATTACCCAACAACTAATTATAAAAGTAGTAACCATTTTTCTGAATGGCTTGACTTTTTGTACTGCTTTACGAGTGGTGAAGAAAACCGTCTTGCATAATATACTATAGATAATGAAGAACAACGGTATGTGATATCGAAAAATCGGATCAATCTAGTGCGAATGTGATAACAGACATTCGGATTAAGTTAATCGATTTACCACCTTTTATGTTTCTGTCGATTAATATCGATTACTGCAATCTATTTGGCACAAATCTTCAGATTTATCAGCATCGTCATCCACAGTCCAACTTTACCCATTGTTGGGCAAAGTCATTTCTTTTTTGTACCAATCCCCATGCTACTATGGCAGTCTTAACCAGATTGTGCCCGCGATGGCAACAAAAATTCCTTTTACATTGGCTGTGCTATAATCCCATTCATACATTATGAAATAAATATACCTTTTCCAGTATAAATATTCCTGTATTTAAATTCTTACACACATATAAACCTGGTATGTTACAAAAAACAAACTTTTTAATTATAAGTAATATACCTACATTATATTAGGTTGGGGAAAAAGTCTTTTCGCATTATAGTATGTATGAACTTGTAGTAAAATCTCTTTGGCTATACTATTTGTATCTGGCTGGTTTTGGTATCATTGAAAGTTTAAATTATAAAGAACATAATTCCAAATTCAAATTAGGAAAATGTGTGATTTTCATTTGTTTTTCGTACCGTCAAGATGAGTGAATCTAATGAAGAAATTCGATACATTTTAAAATTTGACTACAAAAAAGGTAAAAATGCAACGCAAACCGCGAAAAAAATTTGCGATGTTTATGGACCTAGTGTAGTATCTGTGAGAGTAGCACAAATTTGGTTTAAGCGTTTTCAATCCGGAAATTTTGATGTCAAAGATGCACGTCGCTCTGGTCGCCCTATTACGGATAAAATGGATGCCATTTTAGAAAAAGTGGAGCAAGATCGGCATACCAGTAGTTACGACGTAGCTGAAGAACTGGAAATTGACCACAAAACAGTTTTGGCGCATTTGAAAAAACTGGGTACACAAAAAAGCTCGACATTTGGGTAACTCACGAGCTCACTGAAAGAAACCTAATGAACCGTGTACTCATTTGTGATTCTTTATTACGACGTAATGAAACCGAACCATTTTTGAAGAAGCTGATAACTGGTGATGAAAAGTGGATCACGTATGACAAGAACGTGCGAAAAAGGTCGTGTGGTCAAAGGCCGGTCAGGCTTCACAGACTGTGGCGAAACCCGGGTTAACTCGCAACAAGGTGATGCTGTGTGTGTGGTGGGATTGGAAGGGCATTATTCATTATGAGCTGTTACCACCAGGCAGGACCATCGATTCTGAACTCTACTGCAAACAACTGATGAGATTAAAGCAAGAACTTGAGAGAAAGCGGCTGGAATTAATCAACAGAAGGGGTGTGGTTTTTCATCATGATAACGCTAGACACACATCTTTAGCCACCCAACAAAAATTAAGAGAGTTTGGCTGGGAGGTGTTAATGCATCCGCCGTATAGTCCTGACCTTGCACCTTCAGATTTCCACCTGTTTCGGTCTCTTCAGAATTCTTTAGGCAGTGTCAGGTTAACATCACGAGAGGACTGCCAAAACCACTTGTCGCGGTATTTTGACCAGAAGCCCCAAAATTTCTATATCAATGGGATCATGTCCCTACCTACAAGATGGCAAAAAGTTATCGAACAGAATGGTACCTACATACTTTAATTAAATGTAAACAAACTTTATTAAAAAATGTTTTGAATTTTCTTAAAAAATGCGAAGAAACTTTTTCCCCAACCTATTATTCATTATTTAACTTAGTATCAATATAGACTTTTTGAAGACAACATTTTGATTTCGAACTTGAAGAGAAGTAAGTTAGAAACTATTTTGGCGATGTTCCAAAATCATTTTCCATTTTCAATCCCGTTTCATTAAAAAGCCAATACTTTACGGTATCTAATGAGATACTTTTTAAACTTCGTGACTACATTAATACAAACATTATTTGAGGCAGAACACATACTTTCTATATTATACTTGTTTAATATTTAAACTCACTACAAATCTTATTTCTATCTAGAAATCATGACAATCGTGTAGCCTTTACTTATATAAATCTTCTGAACATATACGTAATAAGGTCCCGATCACTGGCGCACGCTATCTAACGTCATGCTCCATTGATTTCATGACGTCACCAACGTAATTAGCTGCTGCTTCGAAGGACGCATTCCTGTATTATTATAGAGATAAAGAATCAGGCTTTATATAATACACAGAATATTTTAGAAATAAATGATTGCTTAGTGGGTAGTGGTAGACCGAAATAGGCTTTAATTGGTCGTTATTAGGTGCTTTTAATCGGGTTGTGAAAATATATGAATCGTGAGTAAAGCTGGTATTGTTTTATTGGGGTGAAATTTTGCTACACAAAGTGGCTACCCGCGTAATATTGAGCCAAGGTAGACCAATGACCTGGTGGAGATCGCGTGTATCCGCTAGGTGTGAGAAACACAGGAATGATCGAAGGCGATGTTTGGAGATAGCCTATTTCCAACAAGGATGTTTCGATTGAATAATGATGACAAAGAATATCGGTTCAGAATGCTTTAAATGCGTGTAAAATCTCCCATCGGTGTTTAAAACTATTCTTTGTTATAGTTATTAACAAAGAATAGTTTTATTTTGCCTAGAAGCACTATAGTGTTTCGGGACGTCATTGGTATGCCAAAGACGTCTCGTATTGCACTTATAATTATAAAGTTACTGAAAATTATTTAAAGAGAATACGAATAGAAATAGAATACGTAGAATGACCGATAGTTCGGATTTTATGATTAGGCGTTTTTGTGCAAACTTGATACAAACAACCAAAATGGAAGCGTTCCTAAATATTTATGTATATTTTCTTTATTTTCAGGAATCAGTGAGTTGATGCTGTGACACAGTTTGTGTTTTACAACAAGCCTTCAGGGATACAGGTTTCGACGAAATTCAGGTAAATACCTTTAATAAATCTTTTACTAGACGAATTCTTACTTTATCCCTACGTAGTTTTATTTTAACTTGATGAAAATGGAACGCCTGGGGCTTATTGCCCATTCCGTTCCATAGGAATCTCAACTTCAGAGCAGCTATTGTAGGTACCAATTAGCAAAATATTGGGTCATTTTATGACATTTCCTTAAATGCTTGCCATTTTATCTGTTCGCTAGATATTGGTTTGGCTCAGTGATTACTAAGAAAGATTTTTGAGAGGAATGCCGTCCGGTAGCCTGCTAAATTAACATTTTCTTTGGTATTCTGCAATTTCCAGGTAAGTGTCAGATTGTATAATGATTAAACTATGACTCTCATCGTAACAAATACGTTACAGAACAGTGTTTTTTTTTTTAACTTTGAAAATTGTGTTGATAATATTAATTGTTATAATAACAAAAATACATATTTTTTACAGTCGCAACTCGATATTTTGATAAATATACCATTTGATAATCAAAAAATAAATAAGTAATAGTTTAAAAAAACAAAAAAAAAAAACACGCTTCCCTAGAAAACCTCACTAAAAAGTAGAAAATAATGGAAAAAAAGCGTGGGGTGCTTTTTAAGGTAATTTTAGGGTTCCGCACCTTAAAAGGAAAAAGCGGAACCCTTACAGGATCACTTTGTTGTCCGTCCGTCCGTCTGTCAAGACCCTTTTTCTCAGGAACGTGGAGGTATCAAGCTGAAATTTATATCAAATACTCAAGTCTACTGTCCCTTAGAGCTGTGAAAAAATCAAACTTTTTAGCTAACGCAATCAAAAGATATAGCCGTTTATGCCGCAAATTTCCGCAAATTTTCGAAACTTGCAAGGGAATCAAACCTAAAGGGTACTTCCAGTCGATCTAGAATTTTAAAATTTGGTACGAAGCAACCTCTTATAGCACAGATAAAGGAAAAATTGCGAAAACAGTAATTTTTTTGTTACATCATATAATAAAAATATTTTTTTAAATTTTAAACTTTATACCTATAGGTTTGTACGGAACCCTCGGTGCGTGAGTCCGACTCGCACTTGGCCGGTTTTTTTATTGATATCAGGCACCCCACGCTTTTTTTTTAGGGTGTTTCGAATTTTGAGACGTATATCAGCGTAGTTTGTGACGTATGGCAGCGTAATTTTCGAAGACAGTTTTTTTGCTGTCCTGGTAACCCTGGCAAGGATAATGACACAAATTTATGAAATTATAGTATTGTCATCGGTCCTCGATAAGTTTACAGAGTTTAAATGAAATCTGGTCGTTTAAAGTGGGTCAAAATCGCGCTATAAGGAGTCGGTTACAAACAAACATACAAACATACAAGTGAAGCTAATATAAACCGTGTAAAAACAATACAATCTGAATCTGACTTCCTTTATCAGATATAGCGTTTTTGGACTTTTCCATCAGGAATTTCTCAGTAGCAGCCCGCAGTCTGGATGTGTGCTTGGTTGATTGCAATAGGGCGACTCTTTAACGTAGGATTTTTCTTTCTTGGCGACTAACACTTCGCCTGCGACTTCGTCCGTCTGAAATATATTGTTTCATGTTACTCCGGAATAATGCAGCTTTCCACAGATTAACAATTTTTTTTAAATCGATTAAATTGTTTTTGTTTTTATACATTACAAATAATTTTACAAACGACCAAATCTTTCTTCTTTATAATATGATTAAATAGTGTAACAATGGTGTTGTACAAGGTGTACTATAGGTGCAACTCTGCCTAACAGTTAGAGAAATACAGTTATGATGTTATATTAAACAATCTATAACTGTCTTGCAACAATTTTCAAAATGCAATCATTATCGTAAGACAATTTGAATTTCCCGGGCTACCCTGGGGCATTCGTCTTAACGTCTCTATCGTCTTCAATATTTTCAAGATAAAATATTACTCAGTACAAACAATACATCATAATGTCGTGTATTTTCATTATTATGACTACGAAAATCCATTTGCTTGTGTAACATAATATTAAAAAGCTTCCATTATGAGTTTGGTAATGTGAACCTTGGCAATATTGGTTACTCACTCGGCTACAGGTAAAAAATATTGTAGAGAGATTTTTTTCTGACTGTTTGGCGGTGTATTTTATGATGAATAATCTTGAATTATCTTGTTGATTATTTTTACTGGCATCGGTATTATTGGTTTCAAATTTGCACAAAAGGAATATGAAGAGGATATTAAGATAATTCCACGTTGGACAAAGTGTTATTGGGTTTTTTTCACACATGTTGGCCTAGCTTAGGCACCTGTCTCCCACGATCTTTTGCTATATGTTAACATATCTCGGGACCCGGGATCCTGGTCATTTGGAGGGCGTACGAAGGGCTGAAGCCAACAGACTCGCAGAGGCCCCTTAGTGAATTTAGATGAAGTGAGGCACCAACCGACGATTATCTCTGTACGCACTGCGCAAGCACCTAAGGACCACCTCCAGTTGGTGTTTGTCTATTGCAGGATATGGAAACAAAGATGTTGGAAAATGTGTTTGGATTGCTAATGGAACGATTAATGGCCCCTGCCTGATCAATGTTTTTATTTACACTTATTATTATTATTTGTCTGGAATTTCTCAGTTCAAATTCAGACTCCTGCTAGTCTAAATTTGGTGCCTGGTTGATGGCAATTGGGTCACTCTCCCTATTACATGGGACTTGAACGTAATTGGCGAAATGCCAGTGTACTATAAGTACTCCTCTGCTCGACCCTTCGAGGAACCAAGGCTTTACGTAATGTGTGATTATTAAGATAATATTACAGATTACTTATAATAAATCTGATACTAACTGTAACACCTATAGAAAAATCGAAACCACTTCTGGTACAAACAAAGAACGAGTATTGATCGTTACTATATTTGACTGCGTGTTAGAATGTGTCTTTCACTAATGTTTTCTTACGGCCGTAAATGTATTGTAATGAAGCATTGGGAACGTGGGATATGACATTGAAAAATCACTGAGACTTTGATACATGTGACACTAAAGAGCCACAATATCAAGATCATAATCTCATCAATCATAAGTATATGTCTGGGCGTCTAAAATGTCAAATAATATATTGTCACGTCTCATCTTCAGAAACACCAATATTTTGCGTTACAGGTATTATGTTAGAAACCTTAAATACAGGGTAGCTGGGACTCGAGAGTCGATAGCTGACTCCCGGCCACCGTAGGCGCGAGCTTGCGGGCGGCGAGCAATGGGTAGGTCGCCGCCCGGTAAACGTTGTTCCACGCGCGCCTCAAAGAGATGTCAGCAGCACTGAAGGGGTCTGCGAGGACCAATGCCTGCCAGGGTCGCGAGATTGTTCGAAAGAGATACCGTGAGAGAACGCTGCTGCCCATTCTCTGGTAAGTCCGTTACTCGCATTTTACGACAACCACGGGCAGAAATGGGATGTTGCTATTCTTTACGTCCGGCACCACACGGACCACAGACGTTCATACATAATTCTGAACCCCCTTCGTTAAAAACAAAAAAAGAGATGTTTGCGAGGATGTTGCATTTATCTATGAAATCGATAAGTGACGAAAAATTTCTACGCTTAGGGGTCTAAAATCATGTGCTGAATTCATGGTTACAAATTTTTTGTCACCAAATATTATTGATAACTTTTAGGCGTAGTCCGAAACTGAAGCCATGCCAACTTTGCCATGTCTGTATATATTCGAAGTAGCTGTGTTTGTTAAGACAAATCCGAGTCGTTTTAGACGTCTATCAGATGTCGTACCCCGCAATAGACGCGACAATAGCGTGCTATGTTTGGAAACAGCCAAGACAGCACTTATGCGCAAAAGTGTGTTCTGCATGGCGCCTGTTATTTTTAACAAATTGCCTAAGACATGGAAAGAGCTTCCTCTTTCATTATTTAAAAAGAGGCTCCGACGCTTTTTAGTGGCTAAAGGGTATTATAATATTAAGGACTTCCTAGTTGAGAAAGTATTTTTAAGTTAGTGTAATATTTAGTTTAGTTTAGTTTTTGAAATTGTATTTAATTATTTAGTTTTAAGATCAATGTTTTAAATTTTTTGCATGCCTACGTGGTAAAATATGGCTGTACTCATATATTTTTTTGTCATCATTTGCTGTTACCCATATTTGCAAAATAAAGTTATCTTTATCTTTAAGCTCGGTGGCAGTTCTTTTAAACATAGCCCACAAGCAACATGAAAAACCAAACCACTTTCAATAAAACACTTTGAATTCAAAACACAATGTACTACTACATACATAAAACCACAGAGTATTGCTAAGTAAAGAAGACACGTTCTGCCAAGAAATGTCGGGCATTGGGCCAGGCATCTCGAAATCGCTGAGTTTTAGGCGTGCCCACAAGGCGATAAGACGTTATGTGCTGTCAAAATGAGTTATATTCAAAGTGTTTTCTTATAAGAATAGTGACGGGTTTCTGAGATGGAGTTTATTTTTGACTTTTATTGGAGATTGTGACCTTTAGTTATCTGAGAAAAAATTTATAGAAAAAAAGAAAAGAAAAATGGTTCTGTACAAATATAATGCTAAAATACAAAAGTTTACGCGATGAATTCCAAACTATTTGTTTAACGTTTTACTGGTAACCTATGCATTTGAGGCTTATGCAGACTAGCGCGACGCGACGGTCGCGTGTGATTCGGCGATTTACATCCGAAGACCGTGTCGCGGCGCGACAGGTCGCCCTGTGTGAAGTGCCGCGCGCATTTTCATAGAAATTGTTCTACGGGTATAAATCGCCGAATCGCGCGCAACCGTCGCTTCGCTCTACTCTGCATGAGCCTTTATCATGGCGCGTTAATCAATGAATGATTTGATATAAAAAAAGAGATTTGAAGGAAGATATTCATAATAAGATTAAAATGAAAAGTTAAAAAAATGTAAATTTATCTTGCCCCATTTGTGGTTTTGGGTCAAATTTAGTACTTAGTGAAATTTTACCCCCGTTCTATTGACAGATTGATCTGATATTTGAAGCTCACCTTTAGTTCTGATGACAGTACAATTCAATATCATTGCAAATCCAAGATGGCCGCCGCTACAAAATGGCATATTACATTTTTTTTTACAACTGTCTCTAACTGCAAATGAAAGGGCTTGTCTAGTAGAATAGAGTACAGTATGAAAAAACAAAATGCAAAAACAACATGTCCGCTAACAAAATGGAGGATTACATATTTTTTCATAATCGAGGGCGATTAGTAGAATACTGTAAGTACACTAAGACTAATTTCAAATCTAATAAAAACAAAAATCTTTGTTTGTTTGCCCAAGATAAGATTTCGTATCGTGTCGAGGACTGTGTGGCATGAGAGTGGATTAAAATGATATGTCGTTAGAATTTTCCCTTTTATTTTGTGAGTGGGATGTCATCAAATGACGTCTCCCGCTCTAGGTGGAGCGGAAGAGCGTGTCAGACCTTTACTGAGTAAAACCTACCAGTGTTACTTCAGTTGCCTATATGCCAGGGCCACGGTAACTCTTTCCAACAAATTTCGCGACCCTGGCAGTAGTGCTTTTGTTTTTCCCTCAAAACTTCTTCACGGCGCATCTTTTTGTATCCGGTAGTAACTGGGTCAAAGATTGTGTGTCTACTTGCACGGGGCTGGTTCACCTTTTTCATCTTCAGTGCAAATATATAGCAAAAAAAATATTACAAAAAAACTAGAAAATCCCAGTTTAACCATTCGCAATGACGCTACAACCCTACAACTACAGGAGAGTAGTAAGCTCACTAGCACACTCAAAACATACCGACATAGACCACTGTTCTTCGGTCCTCGCCGCCGAGGCCCGCCGCGACGTCCCAATCCCCTGTCTGAGCTTGCTGCATTCCAGGGTCGCGAGATCTGTTCGAACGAGTTACCGTGGCCCTGGCATATACCTGAAGGAACACGGGTGGGTTTTAGTCAGTAAAAGTCTGACGCGCCCTCCCGCTCCGCCCAAGAGACGTTATATGAAGATTTTCCACCCACAAAAAAAAGCCTGCTGCATTAAATTCGTCCCTAAATAATAATCAATCCGATCTAGCCCGTTCTTTGCTACCCTCTTCCAGCGATGCCCTAAGCCGAGGTCCGTACCCAAAAGGGCCTTAGCGTGTAATTTACTAAGGTAGCCAATGATTCCTACGGTTAGTCAGTTCGCCGTTCAAATTTCTCAGTCCTAAAATTAGAAATTTCATGCTAAAGAAAATCAAAGGGTTTTATTTTAGTAACCCCAAAATCTCAACCATCGTAATGTTTTTGAAATACCGGTCGAGATTTGCTTTGCCAAAAGGAATTAGTCTTCCGCTTGACTAGTTAGTACGACCCGTGACGTCCCAACTTCGATTTACAGAGCGGATAAACAAAATAATTGGATTTTTCTCTCTCAATTATAGACTGGAATTGGAATTCCGCCCCCTGTCCCATGGGATCTTACGTAGATATAGATTTACGAGTATCAAACAGTAGTTAGTGGTCAAATATGAACAACCGCACAGGTTAATTCAAGGGTAAGATACGCTTATCGCGGTCAGTTCGTGGATGGGTTAATATCTATTACATATCGAGACGTCTCCGTGCCTCGGTAAACCGTTGGTCTCGGCTGTCATTCGACGATCTTTGACAGACATTTTGAGATGTCAAAAGCCCGAAAGTCTGACAACCAGTCTTACCTACGGGTATCGCGTTTTTGGTCAGATACGTGTATTCCCGTTCAGCCGTCGTCGTCCCACTGGTGGTACAAACGGGAATTTAATAAATAATAGGACATTTAATCTTAATCGTCCCACTGATGTTGTTAGTGGGACGTATACTTACCCCCATTTTGACAGTTATTTTCAATTCCCATGTAATAGTAGCTGTTACTGATAAATTCCTGATGGGAATACCCAATAACACTTTATCCGACCTAGAAATCAAACCCAGTACCTTATGTTCTGCGATAGCACCTGCTACCACTAGACCAGAGGCAGGCATTTAAATTAAGTTTTTAGTCATAGCTACTATGAGAAATCTTATTCGTGCTGTTAGAAGATTCTTAATGTCTGGTCTTACTCACTCTGTCCGCCAAAAATAATTACTAAACACTGTTAGCCAATAAGTTCTTTTAATCTCTCTTATAACTTGATGCATAGCAAATATTTGTATGACCTTTTGTGGAAAGAGCAAAAGTTTTGACCTGACCTACCGCAATGGTATTGCATTACCATATTACGCCCACACTACCGCTTAATGTGTACAAACCACTTTAACTAGAACAATTCCTATAGTAATTTGTGCTACGGCCAACTATTCGCAGCCGCACGCCAAATTAACTCCATCATTCTTAACACCCACAACTTCACAACCTGAATTACACCTTACTTCTAACAAAATAGAGTCCCGAATAAATTTTATTTGCTCTCCCATCAAAATGTCACCACCTCCGTGATTGACGGGTATTCGAAACTGTCCGTATATTGTCAGCAATAAGTGTCAAAATACTATGGCATAAAGGACATTGTACCGTACGTTATTTTTGTGAGAACAACCTGTGAGGTAATTAATTGTATCTAATCACTTTCTGTGCGTTAATTTGGAGACTAATGTTCGTGATTTATTATATTATTATTTATCTTTGTCTCATTATAACTTATTTATTATGTGACATTAATAAGTTGTGATTAACTTGTAGGATAGGTAATTATAATTATCTACATAGTAGTAATTGTATTTTTAGTACCTACTCCTTGTCAATGAGTTATTTCAGGAATCTAACACCTATATAGTACCTTTTAGCTTTTGCTCGCGACTCTGCTCGCGTGGATGTCGGAATGGCGTAGACACTTATCGTATTAAAAAACTGGTGGCAAACTATCTGAAAGCAGTGGTGGCCTAGTGGTAACGGCCGCGACTTACGAGTAGTGGTCGTGAGTTCGAACTCAAGCAAGCGCTTTACTTTGTGTAAATTATTTCATCACTTTTTTATAATATTTTTATTTAATGAAATTTAAGTACAGTTTTGTAACCTAATTCTAAACTCTCCAAACTTTTACTGCTCTCAAAACGGTGAAGGAAAATATCGTCAGGAAACCGGCATGTCTTAGAATAAAAAATTCAATATATCGAATAAAATATTAATATTTATCGGTAAAATTAATATTTATAATTAAAACCGTAAATAAACACAACGGCCAACTGCCCTTTGCTCTAGTTAATTTTGTTCTGGTTCAGTAATTCTATCCAAGTAAGATTTCATCAGACTACAATTATTACAGGCAGTTAATTCAATTCAATCTCTAATGATGGTTTAATTACGGCCGGTTCGCAATGTTCACATTAAAACTCTAAGTGGCGCCAGTCATAGTAAAAGAAAGAACACACTGTTAAAAATTTAAAATCAATTATTGAAATTAGACTGAGAATCAGCGCTTTTAGAACGTCAAAATGCCATAAGACAGTCCTCCAAAACGTCCGCCCTTCACAGCTACCTAGTGCTTTAGCTGGGAAGAAGTAGTGGGGCAACAAACTCCTCAGCAAAACTCATGCAAGTGGATTTCAAGATTTGTCATCACTAGATTTGGCGAATTTTCGAGTTTTTTTTTAATTTAACCTACACGGAAGATTGTCTATATCCTTCGTGTGAAGTACTTGGGGATGCAAATTTGGGCATTTTTGTCGTAGAGAAAGGGGGTAGGAGGGTTGGGTGGTAGCCTGGTAGGGTGTAGTTTTTTTCCTCCTCTAAAGTGTTTTTTTCGCATATATGAGGTTTTCTACTCCAAGGCACAGTATAGATGACCTGACATTTGTAAACCCAAAGAAACTTTACGTAGAAGACAATAAACGTAATCCCATCACTAAAATCGATTATATGTCACCTTCATCTTCTTCTTCTTGTGTCGATGGTTTTCGTACACTTTATACTATATCGTTTGGGCTCAGTAGGTGGCTCCGTTTACTGCCGCATCAGTGGCATTTTTATGATCATATATTAGGAGGTGCAGGTGAACGGGCACTTGAAACACTCCAACAAGTGGGTCATGATCAGACGTAATGCACTCGCATTATTATGTACAGACGCCAGCACATCAAGGTACCCGAAACTGTTAAATTTTCCCGATCAATCTTGAGCCTTATACTTTGGCGTTAAAGTTGAAAACTTTTAAAGAAATTTGATAAATTTTAGTAGCTTTAAGTGCTGGCATCTGTACTACATCACCTTACAGCACTAGCTTCGTGATACTTCCTTTATCTACAGTTCCAAAAGCAAGTCCGAATTCCACTCCCCCACCCAAATGGATGGCCACCTACATAGACGGCAGTTTGTATCAAAAAAACATATTTTTTTACCCCGTAGCCATTACATCGGCCGACGAAATAGCTTGCAGTAGCCTTGTTTTGTTCATAATGGAGCTATTTCTATGCAAAATATAAGCATCGTTGAGCAATTTCTTGCATTCCAAAGAATTAAATCTTAAGATTTGCCGTATCGTGTCAAAAGATAGTCGTGTTACTGTTTCGTTTTGACAGGTCTATCCATACCATGACGCATTGACTTGACTTAATTGTTATGGCAACGCTATTTCATAATGCGTGAGCTCACTTTTCTCAGTAGGATCACTTTATTGCGTACTATAGTATTTTTATCTCCCGAAGAGACGCCCGCTTTACTTGTGCTTACCGAGTGTACAAATATAGTGTGTATGTGTGTGTGTAAGCGCCGAACTCTCAGAAAAGTTTAAAGGTGATAACAATTATTGAACTGATTTGGTTGCTTCAATTTGATTTAAAATCTGCTGAGATGGATTAAGTTATATACTATTTGGCAGTTGATCAACTATAATCGAACCGTTTGAATCTGCTATTACCACATATAAAGCGTGCATCGCTTGGTGCGATAAAAATATTACAACTAAGTACGGTGAGGGCAAATCTAGCAAGTTAAATCTTTGCTGCAGTCAATGGTATCGTAATATTGCGTGATTCAACTCACTAGAGTGCAGGCCGTTATTTCAAATAATCGGTAACGGTATGCAATATTCTTGGTTCAGTTCAAATTGCTACAGTAATCGAATTGGTTTCAAATTGTTGCAGTTGTGATTAATGGTAAGACATAGGTACATACATATATATTTGGAATCCAATTTTACGATATAAAATAAATAAATAATAATAAATATCTTAGGACAACCAACACACTGTTATCTGATCCCAAAATAGGCAGAACCTGTACTATGGTAACCAGACAACTGATAAATATTCTTATATATTTCTAAATACATACATATTATAGATAAAATACACCCAGACACATAACAAATGATCGTGCTCATCACACAAAGATTTGTCCTGGGTGGGAATCGAACCCACGACCTCACTCTTAGCAGTCAGATATATATATATATAATATATAAAAATGAATCCCTATTTCCCTTGGTCACGCCATCACGCGTGAATGGCTGGACCGATTTCACTTTTTTTGTTGTTGTTGTGTTTGTAATTGTCAGGAGAAGGTTCTTATGAAAGAAAAAAATGCGCGGAAAATTAGAAAATTTAAGGATACTTAACAACCATATAATAGGACAATGTAAAATTTTTTTTTAATTACAGGACAACGTCTGTCGGGTCAGCTAGTATATATATATATATCGTGTTTCGTCTTGTGATATGCTAAGGTTTATTACATATTTTAGTTACGTTGACATTTTACAAAGGACTAAAGTAATAAAATCTGTTATTTAATAAACTATCTAATCGATAAAACAAGTACATGTTTTATTTTCCGAAATGTATTCATCTGTAGTATTGGCACGAACAATCCCTAAAGGGTAAACTATTTATACGATCGGGTTATTTGCTTTTTACTTATAAATAAAAATGCCATTCTGTTCAGGTTTCTTTTAGGTTGGTACTGTGATAAAAAATTTAGGCACACAACAAGGTAAAAGCTGGTAGGACCAACTGCCCAAAATGCACCAGTCGTAGTACATTTTAAAGTACCACCATTCATGGAGGTTAAATACACTACAAATCTTAACAAAATGACATTCAGTCACAATGAATCGCCAGACAATACTTAAATAAGGTCTTTATAAGGCGTCCCATTCACAACAACACATTCGAAAGTCACATTGAGACACCCTGGCTTGAACTCAGAAGTTACCCACGTAATCTCACTTCACAGAGTTGACTGTCTCACATTTCTGCCTTACAAGGCAGCCTATATATAGGCACGAAGGGGTCAAGGACCCCTATGTCCGTCAGGCGTCATTTAGGCAGTCTTTATGTCGGTCTCTGTAAGATAAAATGGGACTAACGCTTAGTAACTTGGCCGTTAGGTATAATGATACTTTATCAGTTTAGTGTTTTCGTAGGCTGTATATTTTTACTTTTATATTATGTTCGTACTAAAATATAGCTGGAACTAACGCCTTCAGAGCAGAACGTCGAATTATCCATAGACTGTCTTTGATAATGTTCTGTTTATGATGCGAATTCATTTAGATATTGAGAAATTGCTCTAAAGTGTTTTTTGTACAACTAGAGAATATTTTTCAAATGATAGTTTTATTCACAAATATTCTTCTAGAATTCAAATCTGCTCCTATTTCAAAATAATTTGTATCTATTGACAGCTGACAGATTTGATCAACAAATTCATGAATGAGCATTCCTTTTTCAAATATCAAAATAAATAAACAACAATAAATTTCAATATTAACAACACAGAACATTTACCTCCGTCTCTCCTTTCACCACAGTCATCATTAAAAAGACAACAATAGTCCTCGCGGGACATTATACAGTCTTTTTACTTTGTCCATTTACAATAAAAGCTACCTTTTCCATATATACCGAGGCATTAAGTTGACCTTCCACTACTGTGCATGGAGAGGTCTGCTACGTTAGCTGCGCGGTTCTTGTGTTTGCTAGCCAGCCATCCTTACATATCGCCACGCGTCGCAGTGGATGATCTCGCGAACATTTTCATTCAAAGTGAAGCGTACAGTTGCGTAATTTGAGTTCTATTCCCTTAGCATCTAATCCGTAGTTTCGACCGGATGCCTCCTAGACCGTATCACCTTCGGATATCTGATAGTTTGATGCCCGACCTCAGAATAAATGACACCTCGATTTAACAGTTGTCATTTCTCTCGGCCCGGAGCGCGAGCGGCAGAGAGGCTCCATCCACTGATCAGTGACTGGTCGCGTATTTAGATACATAATCAGCAAATTACTCTAACAATTTTTATTTTACTTTGCAATCAGTAAATTATAATTTACCAAATAATTTGCATAATTGTCAACAAGTAACCATTGCTAATTGTACCCATGATAATTGTGTGTGAAGTATATGTTGTTATTAGCAATAGAAACTTCATCACTCTTAAGTTTTGAAAGATGTATTAATAGCCACATAAATTGTCCCAATTATAATGAGTTAATGTAACATAGAATAAGTGCATTCATTAATTCTATCTTTGATAAATAAAGATATTTGAAAAAGACTACTCTCGATGTGCTTTTGTCCGTCGGAAAAGGTTAAATAATCGGATGTAGAGTTCATTCGGAAATGTCGAACTACTCTCAGACGAACCCTTATTTTCGTTGACGGATATAAAGAGTAGGCAACCATACCCGTGGACCGCTGTGGAGCACCGCCTTTAGTTAAATCCTCGGTGATACAAAAGGCGGGCTTGTAACCAAACAAGGATCGGTCGAGTGTGAACACCTTTATAATGGAGGGTTCTGTACAAAAGATTATACGCTTCATTTGGTACGAAGAGAGTTGATAATTAGATGCGTTTGTGTGTTATGGTGGAGGGTTTTTTGAATGATGGGAGTCAAAGTTAAAGTTGGAAAATTAGAAGAAGAAATTATTAAGATTCAGAAGAATAGGTACCTACTTACAATGGTTTTGGGTTTCTTTTCCAGTCTTTACCTAACATCAACCTTTTTTAGTATTAAATGAATAGCTAATGTATGAAACCTTTGTCAGGGTCGCGTGATCTGTTCGAAAGAGTTACCGTGGCCCTGGCATATAGGCAACTGAAGGAACACGGGTGGGTTGCCCTTCCGCTCAACCCTAAAGACGTCATTTTATTTCCCACTCACAAAAAAAAATGTATGAAACCTCATGACAGTCAATTTTACAATGAGAAATCTGTGATAAGTGTAAATCGAGAGAACCTTTGGTAATCAGTTTACCTATCAATTAAAGTTTAAAATTCACGAACTTCATGCCCGAACCTAACCAATTTAAGTGTACTAGTATATTCCTATTTTGGTTTGCACCTAACTGTTTTCGCAAACAATGACTATTTAGGTAAACAAGTCACGCTAAAATAACGAGAAATCACTTTCACTGTCCATACTGCCTTATGAAACAAAACAAAGCTCAATTACCTACTTTCTAGCATTGCATAGAATAATCATAATGTTCTCACTGCTGGGAAACTGACCTGCTCTCTGCGAAGGGAATGGATTAAACAACCCGCTGGTTGGTAGATGACTCACATGCTGAGTGACTTGCCGAGTTCCTCGGAATGTTTTCCATCACCATTTTGAGAGTAGTAGTGATGAAATTGACCATCATCATCGGCAGCCATGTTCCCACTGCTTCCCAGCAGTGGGAACATTATAGGCTGCCGATGATGACACAGGCCTTTTCTCTGTGAGAGGGAGTGGGCCACAATCTACCACGGGGGCCCAGTGCGGGTTGGTAGATGTCACATGTCATCGATCAATTGCTGGTTCTACGACATGCCGGTTTCCACAAGATGTTTTCCTTCGCCGTTTTGAGAGCAGTGGTGATGAAATTATTTACACAAAGTTAAGCGCCTTCCTCTGTTTGAACCTACGACTTACAACTTGTTAGTCAGAGCCGTTACCACCGCTCTTACTTCTAAAAAAAGGTCACAATTTTACTGATCGTGATTAAATTTCCATCTTTCTAACGCCTAAGCAAATAAAAAATATTGTGTCAGTCATAAAAGTCCTGTAGGCATCAGAAACGAGAGGATAAGACATTTTACGTGTCTCCTTTGAAGTATAGCTGACAGCGAAACAATATTGACGTCACAACCAATCAGTTTTCAATACAATTTGTGCGGACCAATGGATCGACGCCACGTCATTGGAAGTTCGAACGTGTTGAAAATTTGAAATACCGTTACTGATTTTGTACAAAAACTTTATTTTAGTTGCTTTTGTAAGAATTTATTTATTAGGAGTGTTTAACTTAAGGAGTTTTGTATCTGCCAGGGTCGCGAGATTGTTCGAAAGAGATACCGTGACCCTGGCACATGGGCAACTGAAGGAACACGGGTGGGTTTTAGTCAGTAAAAGTCTGACACGCCCTCCCGCTCCGCCCAGAGCGGGAGAAGTCATATGATGATTTCCCATCCAAAAAAAAAAACAAAGGTGTGTTTGATTATTGTGGCTAAGTAAATTAAATAGAGATTACGAGCTTCGCTCTTTTAACTAGTACCTCATCTTCTGCCTGCCTAGCCGTTTCACAACTATGTTGTAGTCAACTTACAGTCTAACCGGATGCAGCTGTATTAGGTACGATAACCCTTGGAAAATTTAATTATTAGACTTTCGGGCTTCTGACGACGTCCCGTAATAACTGTCAAAGACTTTCGGATGTCAGCTAAGACCAACGGTTTACTGTGCTTTCCGTGGCGCAGAGGGTATTTGGTACGTAAAGATGGTCACTTATCCACGGCAAGCGTAGCTTAACCTGATCGATCGACCCGTGAGGCTGTTATTACTTAGTTAAAAGCCCCTCTAGCCAGGCCTAACAAGAACCTACCTATAGATATACAAATTAAACAAATCATGAGGAAGTGATGGTAGAGAGAGCCGGACACTATGTATATGGTACCCACTTACAATGGGTCTCTAAAGAAGCGTCAAAATGCCAAAGTGAGGACGTCATTCTATATAATTAACACTTAAAAAAGAACTTAGATGAGATACCTAGAAATAACTAGGTACTTATCTGGGCACGTGGCAATAGACGGCAAGTACCTATTACGCGTGTAGGAAAAAATGTCCGACAACTTTCCTTTTATAAAACTTCCACAAAAAACCAGAACATAACCCAAGTGTATAATTTAATTATGGACGTGTAGAATCGGAGTAGTCTTCGGAACAAAGAAATTGAGAAAACAAACTGAAATACGCCTGTCGATTTACCAAAGTATGTGCTTTTGAAAGTAAGAATAAGACAACATGTAGAAAGGCAGTCAGTCACAGATAGATATTAGTAGAAATATCTTGTAAAATAATTATTTCAGGCCATGTCCAGGTTACATATATTTAACACTGTTGTTCTAGAAACGGTGAAGGTAAGCATCGCAAGAAAACCGGCTTGTTCTAGAACCAATTATTAGAAGACAATTTGATATCTACCAACACGCGCAGGGCTCACATGATGGATTTTCGCCTAAACCCTCTCTTAGAGAGAAAGTCTATCTCCCAGCAGTAAGAACACTGTTGGTTTATTATGCAGGGCGCTTATTTCACAAACCTCATCTTAATCAGGGATCTCAATCGTTTCTTGTTCTACAACCGAACTGACTTCTCCCACTCTGGGTGGAGCGAAAGGGCGTGTCAGACTTTTACTGACTAAAACCCACCCGTGTTCCTTCAGTTGCCCATGTGCCAAGGCCACAGTAACTCTCTCGAACAAACCCGCAACCCTGGCAGGTATCGATCGTAGCGGGCCCCTTCAATATGTGCTGACAACTCTTTGAGGCGCGCGTGGAACACAACTTGCCGTTGACCCTGGCCTGATCCTTACCGTGCAAGCCTGCGCCTAGGGTGGCTGGGAATCCGCTATGGACTCCCGATGCCCGGAGGGTCTTCAGAGGCAGCTACGGCGTGGAGGCGCAGAGATTGCCTCTACCTCATGCACTCCGCCTCCTCCTTTGCGAGTATTACTGCTTCCCAGAGGGAGGTGACGGCTTCCCATGCCTTCTCGCACCGTACCATGGCCTGGACCCGGGCCGGACGCGAGAGATCGCCGTTACCGATCGCCTCCACGAGGACACTGCGGTGCTCTGCCCAGGCAGGATATCTCTCCACCGTATGCTCCACCGTGTACTCCAGGCAATTCACGCAAACACTGACCCAGCTGTGCTTAAGATGTAGTTGACGCGAATGTTCGACCGAAATATTCTTTAGTTACATTCCGCTAATATGATCGAACATGAACGTAACGTAAAGAGACATTAACTTATATTCTAATAACATTTTGAAACTCGCCCGAATCGAAACTAGACTGGACTCTCTCGGTTCATATGTCAAAATGAGCGGTTCATTATAAGTTGGTACAAAGCTACATTTTCAGAATCTATTCGGTTTTGCTTACGATTATTTTCATGAAAGTTATGGTCACAGCAGATGAATCTTTGTTAATTCAAGTAACTACTAGGTGTTCGCTCCGAGAACATAGTGCTCTTGTTTTCAACAATTAGAAGGCAATCTAAGTTATACCACTCCAAAACTAAGTTATGAGTACTCTGTATTAGTTTCGTCAGCAGGTCATAGCTTTGAATATGGCGTGAAATGGATGTACTCGCTGATAGCCAAGAATTTGAAGTCTGGCGACTTGAATCTATACTAGGTTCATTATCATCAGCAGCCTATAATGTCCCCACTGCTGGGACACAGGCCTCCTCTCTGTGAGATGGAGTGGGCCATAATCCACTACGTGGCCTCAGTACGGGTTGGTAGATGTAACACGTCTTCGATTTTTTCAGTAAAAACTTGTCAGATATAAAATCTGTGGTTCTCCCCACGGTAACCTAAACGTTAACATTAATTGTTATGTTAATCTGATTGCCTTTTAAATGAAATTAACGTAGCGTTACTTTCACGCGCACATAATTATTACACCTCGCATAATGGGTGATATACACAATAATACACATAGACATTAATTCATTATTATACCGCGGAGTTTCAGGATATTATCACTTGGGCGGCTTTTCAATTACACGTACATTATATAAAGGCTACAGTCTTATATTGTTAGCAAATCTTATATGAACGCACCTACTAAATATTTAAGGGAGAAACATACTTTCTCCCTTAAATATTCAGTAAATTAATTTGCATATTAAATATTTCAGTCTGTTTTTTAGGCTTCCGTGCCCAAAAGGTGCAAATGAGACCCCATTACTAAGGCTTCAGTATTTGTCCATCTGTCTGTCAGCGGGCTAATGAACTGTAAAAAGTAGACAGTTGAGACTTTCACAGAGATTGTAGGTACCTATTTCAATTGCCGCTTTAACAACCAAAACTATAATTAAGTTAAAGATTAAATGGGGTCCAAGAAACGAATTACAAAAAGAAATATGTAGTGCCTAGTATTACAATATTCCTTTGGTCGGAAGCGATACATAATTGAGCCAATTTCTATCGTTTTCTCATTAATCAAACACAAAAGGGAGGGACATGTCACGTCAGAACATATTGACCAATAATTCGGCTTAATTCAAGGCACAAACTAATTTGACATCTCTTACTGGTACTGGTACTTTGTCACCGTCCTTTTCTTTAGTTTGCTAGTTAAAGATGTGCAGCGGTGGTGGCCCATTGGTAACGGCCCCGACTTACGAGTAGTAGGTCGCAGGTTCGAAGCCAAGCAGGCACTGTACTTTGTGTCTTATTCTATCATCACTGCTCTCAAAACGGTGAAAGAAAACATTGTGAGGAAACCGGAATATAAATTTGTTGTGCAACCACTGACTAATGGAAAAATATTAAAAGTAATGTAAACAATGAAATCATTGCGAAACAATAACAAAATATTCCTTTCGATTTCATTCTAGACAGAGTTGTTTACAATATAATATACGCAGTAACAATGAAATAATTAGAAGAAAAACATGATATATAATCACATGGTATAAAAGGCAGCCCCTGCGAGGGCCGAGCGTTCATTCAGTACGATTCAGTTAGACTGGCAGTGTTCAGTTAGTCTGTTTCTGTAAAGTGTCATCATTTCAGCCGTAAGACGTCCACTACTGGACTTAGGCCTCCCCCAATTTGGGGGGTTTTACCATAATCGCTACATTCAAATAAAATAAGAAGAAAACCAGTCACAACTTTTTTTTCTTGGTCGTCCTACTTGAAGCACGTCGAGACCTGAATCCTCTTGGTCCCTGGGTAAACCAACGTCCTATACCTAAAAGCTTGAAGAATCTTCTTGGTCCCTGGGTAAACCAATATCCCATACCTAAGAGCCTGAAGAAGCCACTCCGATCCCGGTAAACCAAAGTCCTACATTAAGAAGCTTCCATCGAAAAGAGACCTCTCCGATCCCTGGGTAAACCAACGTCCCGCATCGAGAAGTTTCCACCGGAGTCAACATAAGTTACGGACCTTCTTAATAAAAAGGTGCCCTGGTGACCCGCCTTATATCACGACGCACGCACGTGATTCCCAACAACATGTTTATTTAGTTGATCGGATAACAAAGATCCATTGGGTTAGTAACAGTAGTCTTAACCTACGTTAGTACTTAACCAATAACACAGACAGTGTACAGAATGTCCTAGAACCAAACATTCGAAGACGTGTGACATCTTCCAACACGCCCTGGGCCTGGGCCTGGGTGGTGGATTATGCCACTCCCTTTCGAAGAGAAGAGCCCTATGTCCCAGCAGACAGAAATTTATAGGCTGATTATGCAAAGAGATGTGAATTCCCTAATCAGTTCCACTTAAAACTATTCTATCCAAAAATTATCGAAATGTATC
The DNA here is from genome assembly GCA_947507805.1 of Aporophyla nigra. NCBI lineage: Eukaryota > Metazoa > Arthropoda > Insecta > Lepidoptera > Noctuidae > Aporophyla > Aporophyla nigra. The sequence continues at coordinate 8,924,545 of OX382313.1, read as the reverse complement.
GAGAAGTTTCACGCCCGAAGTCTGTATTAAGGTCAAGGACACATGGAAAATTTCTATGAATTATTGACACCACACACCACATTTGAACAGATTGATGAATAATGTATAGAACGAGGAATGAAAACAAAATACGTTAAATTACCAAGTAAGTTGTTTCGATCGTTGTCTGAAAGAGGTTAAAACAAACATATATATTACTTGGCTTGTGTTTTTAAGTTAATATAAATGATTAATCTTCTTTGTACATTAACTATTTTTTCTTAAAACTTGTGTGGGGATCGTTTTTTTTTTAATTAATCGTTGTCATAACCTGGACGCGTACCGTGACGGCTAATTTGGGGTGGCGTGGGAAAAGAGTTCCTAAAAGGACTGGGGGCGGGCTTTGCCCAGCAGTGGGACTGTATAGGCTTAATAAATAAATAAAAATGACTCACAGACTAAGCAATTCGACGTGGCAACTATCATGTCGGCCGAAAGACGTCCACTTGTGGTCATTGCCCCGCCCCCCCCCCCCCCCCCCCCAATTTGAGGGGATTTGCTATACTGGCCATGCTCGGCAGGCAAGTTGGCGATCGCAACATGGTGGTAAAATGAGAAAATAGAGAACGCTGCTGCCCATTTTCTAGGAAGCCCATTAGTTGCCTCTTACGACACCCACGGGAAAAATGGGCGATTTCATGACGTGGCAATGAGCCGGCCATTCGGCGTCATAATAAGAAAAAATACATTACTGGTTGGAACAAATATGTTCGTGACGCTCACAGAGAGGCTCGACAGTGTTACCAAACATGGTTGTTTTATGGTAAACCTGCTAGTGGTTATGTTTACAGTAAGATGTGTGAATCTAGAAAAACCTTTAAAATCAATATGAAATATTGTCAAGATAACCAACAGCAGATAAAAATGGATATTTTAGCTAAACATCACACTAAAAAGAAGTTTGGATCATTTTGGAAATCAACAAATAGTTTGAATCCGAAGTTGAGTCCCCCGGTGAGCGTGGCGGGCGTACATGAGCCGGCCGATATAGCCAATGCATTTCGGCGTCATTTTCAGATTCAGTCACCTCTTACTAGCCCTGTGCAGGTGTTTGATGCTGGAGCCAACTCTGGGGACATTTCTATTGTTTTTACCGCACAAGAAATATCAACCATCATAATGAAAATGGAGAGAGGTAAATCCCCGGGTCATGATGGCCTCAGCATCGAGCACCTGAAGCATGCGGGGGGACACTTGCCTCGCGTGCTAGCCTTATTTTTTAACCTGTGCATTAGTCACGGCTACTTACCGGATGACGTAATGTATACAATGGTAGTGCCTATTGTGAAAAATAAAACAGGGGATGTCTCTGACATTTCCAATTACAGGCCCATTTCTCTGGCCACTGTCATAGCAAAAGTGTTGGACAGTCTGCTTGATAAGCAATTGGCTAAACACCTCGAACTACATGACGCCCAGTTCGGTTTTAAGCCTGGGCTGTCAACTGAGAGTGCAATCTTGTGCCTCAAGCAGACTGTCCAATACTACACAGACAGGAAGACTCCTATTTTTGCTTGTTTCCTGGATCTCTCAAGGGCGTTTGATCTTGTATGTTACGATGTTTTGTGGCGTAAACTAGAATGTGAAACTTCGTTACCATCTGAAATACTGTCAATATTTAAGTACTGGTACGGTAGTCAACGCAATAGCGTGAAGTGGAATGGGTCGCATTCGGACGTGTATCGGTTGGAGTGCGGGGTGAGGCAAGGGGGGCTTAGCTCACCCCGGCTCTTCAACTTATACATGAACCAGCTGATCCTTGAGCTCAGCAGCACCAATGTCGGATGTCACATTGACGGGGTGTGCATTAACAATATTAGTTATGCTGACGATATGGTGTTGCTGAGCCCCTCGATCGGTGCTCTGAGGCGACTGATCGCTATATGCGAAAATTATGCGGTGAATCAGGGGCTCAAATATAACGTCACGAAGAGCGAACTAATGGTTTTTAAAGCTGGCAGTGTCACATATGCGAATATTCCAACTGTCGCACTTTGTGGAGAACCACTGCGAAGGGTGGACAAGTTTAAATATTTGGGCCACTGGGTCACTGAAGATCTAAAAGATAATTGTGACATTGAAAGGGAACGTAGGTCGCTGGCTGTCCGTTGTAACATGCTGGCCCGCAGGTTTGCGCGTTGTACGAAACCAGTGAAAGTAACGCTGTTCAAAGCTTACTGTCAGTGTTTCTACACGTGCAGCCTGTGGGTCAACTACACTCAGCGGACATACAGTGACCTGCGCGTTCAATATAACAATGCACTGAGAGTGCTGTTGCGGCTGCCGTGGCGTAGTAGTGCGTCAGGGATGTTTGCAGATAATAATATTGATGGTTTTGCCGCCATTATTAGAAAAAGGTGTGCATCCCTGATGACTCGTGTTCGCGGCAGCACCAACAGTATTCTCAGTGTATTCGCAGATCGGTGGGATTCCCCGATGCTGCGGAGATGGATGCGGCTCCATGCTGAATTTTAATTTATATGTTTGTACCTGTGTGTGTAATCTACTAACACTAGACGTTAAGAAAAATTGTTACTAACCCTATGGACTCCGGTCTGAAATAAAAATATTCTATTCTATTCTATTCTATTAGCCGTAGAACAGATAACCGTTGGGGTAGACGTGTTATTGAGTGACAAACATAAGGTAGGACACCCTATGGCTATGTGGAGCGACGGAAATTCGTATTCTTGCCTTTGCAATGTTTTTGTCTTAGAGTTATCAAACTAGTTGATAACTTAATTGTATAGATATTATTATTTTTTCTTCTATGACACTGTTTTACATTCTGTAATAACTGCAACTCATACACTTGTAACTTGTAAATATATTAGGAAATTCGTATTATTGCCTTTACAATGTTTTTGTAAATATGTGAGCACCATGTATCTATCATATAAACAATTTATCTCTCATTGCTTCATTTTCAGTTTTTTACCTGTTGTGGTATGGTAATTTTTATTGTAGGTGCATCGTCTTTACATATAATTGTATAAATATTGTATATAAATACTGAAAACTATTTTAAAAGAGTAACGGTGGAGTTTTTTGCCCATTATTCTCCATACGAATCTACTTTTTGGAAGGGGCAACTAGAATCCATTCTTTTTTTTCATGTAACAGTTGACGTTCAAAAGTGCCTTTTTTGGGCCTAATTGAAATAAATGCTTTGACTTTGACTTTGACGATCTTCGGATGGTGGCTGGTAGTAGCTTGCTTAGAGTTGTCGAGAATCGAGCTAAATGACGTGTATTCGGAGAGACTATGTTCATTAGTGGACTGCTGTAGCCTGATGACGATAAACGTCTAAAGTCATCGATCACTATAAAGTCTCTTAGTAAACAGATTGCGGAAAGCCATTATAGGACAACCATGCCCGCAAAATGGAAATTACGACGACAGTGATAAGTGCTCAGTGATCATTGAATTATGTCATTACTGCATGCGTGAATGCTGATGCTTAGATAACAAAACTTATTTTAATATCAACATAATCTTTTGTGGCAACCACAAATACTACAAATGATATTTGTAAAATATAGTAAAACTTTTATATTTTTCCGTTTCTGAACATTTTGATTCACGTCACACTATCTTTCTATTTATAAAATTCAAAGTCCTGAGTGACTGACTGACTGATATATCAGCGCACAGCCTAAATCGCTGGTCGTAGAAACATGAAATTTGGAGGGTGTGTTCTTTGTGAAGATTAAATAACCACCAAGAAAGGGTTTTTTGAAATTCCATCCCTAAGAGAGTGAAATGGGGGTTGAATTTTCTGTGAAACTTTTCTCTGGATCGATTGACACGCAGATGAAGTCGCGGGCAGAAGCTAGTATTATATAATCTGTATTTTTTTGGCATATGTACCTATTTATTTTCTTTCCTTCTGTCTTCTATTCTCTACGAGATAACTTCAAGAAAATCAACAGAGGCATAGCAATAGCCTATTTTATAAATAAAAGTCTAACAAAATCAATATTAATCACCAGCCATTGAAAGAATGGTCTACCATTAGAAGGTCATCCACAAAACGATCAAGACTATTCGGATCATAATGTAGACTAACGGCTAGACCAACCTCTGGGTGGTAATTCGGAATCCAATCCGTGTAAGTGGCTACAAATTAGCCCGATTGATCGCCGGCACACGACCACAGTGTAACTAATTACAGTGGTTCTGTGTCGATATCCTGCTAATATTATGAATGTAAAAGTATGTGTGCTTGACTGTTTGTTAGTCAATCTCGCAAAAATGGCTGAACGGATTTGGATGAAATAAACACACCTGGAGTAATGCGTTACATACTTTTGGTAATAAGTTCCCGTGGTATAATTTTCGACCTCCACGAAGGTGAAGCCGCGGGCAAAAGCTAGTATTTTATAGAAACTGCGACAAGTTTTTGAAATTCCTTATAACTTTATTAAGTAGAAATTAATTGTTTATAATATGAACTGCAAATTTAAGTTACCCGAATGTTTATTTGTTTATACTTAAATGGACAACCAACAAAGCTTACACCAAAAATATGTACGTTAAAGCGCTTATATTTTTACATTTTATAGTGTAGTCTTAATTAAAGGCTGTCACGGTATGTATTCAACGTAGGAAAAGGAAATACAGGTACGGAATAGATTTAACTTAGTTAGATAGATTGTTACATACACACAGTTTATTGCTACATAAATTCCCGTATGATGCCGGACGTAAAGAATAGCATCACCCTATTTCTTGGGTGTTGTAAAAGGCGTCTCGGGGACTTGCTAGAGAATTGGCAGCAGCATTCTCTAAGCACCACCATGCTGCAATCGCCCACCCGCCTGCCGAGTGTGACGATTAAGGCAAAGCCCCCAAGTTGGGGGAGGCCTATATCCAGCAGTGGACATATTGCAGCTGAAATTATGATTATGATGATGAACATCATCATCATAATCATCATTTGTCATCACATAAATCTGACATACAAATACAAATGCAAAAGTTCGACTGCACATTTTCCTTCTTAGATCTCGAACTGCACTATGGCAGTTCGGGACACAAGTTCCGCCCACGTATACCTACTGTCAGTAGTTATACTGTGGTATTACTGATCGATGGGTTGGTGATACCACTGACTCCCTGACGCGTTAATTTGAGTCACCGATGAATGTGTTTAGTTGCTACGAATGAAAGCCGGTGATTGATTAGTGATTGTTTTCTATAAAGGGCAGGTTTTGTAGCCAATGTATTTTGTACAAAAACCGGACAATTGCGAGTTGAACTCGCCCACCGAAGGTTCCGTACAAATGTGTTGGTACATATTATCAAAAATAGTTTTTTAATTACTTAAATATCATTTTTTTATGATTTAATTACAAATGTATAGTTTTCAGATTCTTCTCTATACTTGTAGAATAAAACGGTATTACTTGCCAAATTTCATAGTTCTAGGCCAACGGTAAATGTCCAAGACTATGTATATTCCCTTTTCCATACAAAATCGCGCAGTCCCCCCTAATAACGAATTGTGACATTGTGTGACAAGGGGGTGGGAGGGGCCCTAAATTTTTTGACGTCACATTTCAAAATTGAATATACATATTTAAAGTACTATTAAAACACGAAATATGAACTATAAAAGAAAAATTAAAAAAAAAACAATGTCTAGATGTAAAATTGCAAAATATGTGACGTTACACTAAGGAGGGGGGGTCTCACAAATGTGACCAGCTGTGACAAGGACGGGGGGGGGGGTCAAAAAATCATGAAATTTGTGTGACGTAATTTATGGATGGCCCCTAATGAGCTTTCCGAGGCACGGAGCAGTCTTGGTATGTAAAGCTGGTCACCCATCTACCAACCGTGACAAGCGTAGCTTAACCTGATTGATCGACACGTACAGCTGTTGTTGCTTAGCTTTTTAGCTCCTCATGATATAGGCCATATAAAATGATAAAGAATCGCGGTGAATCCAGGACCTGAAATTTCAGAAACCGTTAGAACGGAATGAGCAGATAAGGGGTTATCAACATAAGTCATCATAACCAGCCTATAATGTTCCCACTTCTGAGACACAGGCCTTCTCTTTGTGAGTGGGATCGTAGTCAACCACGCGCGCCCAGTGCGGGATGGTAGATCTCACATGTCTTCGAGTTTTGAGTTCTAGGACATGTAGGTTTCCTCACAATGTTTTCCTTCACCGTTTTGAAAGCAATAGTGATGAAATAATCACTACATAGTATAAAACAAAGTCGCTTCCCTCTGTCTGTCCCTATTATGCTTAGATCTTTAAAATTTCGCAACGGATTTTGATGGGGTTTTTTTTGATAGACAGAGTGATTTAAGAGGAAGGTTTTTACGTATAATACGCAGGCAAAGCCGCTGGCAAACGCTAGTGTACACTAAGTAAAACGTCTCGGTTCGAACCTACGACCAATCATTATTAAGTCACGGCCGTTAACATTAGGCCACCACTACTATCAATACAAGTCATATTTTGTATTAAATGAGGCTATTGCCCTACTCCTAGCAGACCAATATGAACAGTTCAATATCATAATAATATTAGACCATAAATCTCAGAACCAACAATAAATATACCTAATTCAAATCAAGCATCCAACTAACGCCTAACGTCACTTAAACTTTATCAGTAATTCTAAGCCTTTAAGTGTCTAGACAAGTCTGTCAACCATTTTACCGAGGTATTGTGAAGTTATGAACATAATAATGGCGGCCATTCAAACAAGCTTTAGTTTAATTAACTGACAAGAAAGTCCAGCGTCACTTATAAACAGGCTTTATAATGAGAATGTCGTGTAGGGGTAGCTAGTCAATAGCGATTAATTAAATTGTTCTACGTAACGATACTTTTCTTGTAGTTTTGTTTTATGAAATTAACTATACTATTTTAATAAATGGGAAAATAACTCTGCGTTTATGTTACCATTTCACCCTTTAACATGCATAACAATATACATAACAGGTAGACCTTGACCTAGATTGAAAAATAGATACTTTTATCCCCACATTAGCTTCTGCCCGCGACTTCGTCCGCGTTAGATTTCTTGTTCCCCGACCCTTCCCGTCGCGCCGAATCGCCTACCCGTGCGATTTTCCCCGTATTTGCAACATTTTTCATTACTGCTCCGCTCCTCTTAGTTGTAGCGTGATGTTATATAGCCTATAGCCTTTCTCGATAAACAGGCTACCCAACACAAAAATATTTTTTCAATTCAGACCAGTAGTTCATGAGATTAGCGCGTACAAACAAACAAACTCTTCAGCTTTATAATAGTAGTTTAGATTACCTACGTTCCGTGTGGCGCCGGACGTAAATAATAGCACCATACCATTACTTCCCTGGGTGTCGTAAAAGGCGAATAATTGACTTACAAGAGAATGGGCTGCAGCGTTCTCTATCCATTTTACCACCATACTACGATCGCCAACCCGCTTACCAAGCGTGGCGATTATTTTATTTTATTTTTATTTTATTTATTTAGGGACAATAAACAGCTACAATATATAATTTTAACATAACAAAAAATAATAGGTGTGAATAACAATATTGCAGCCCACTACATTATCCGCATATTAAAAAATAAAATATAGGCAATGAGTGCCACCAAAAGGCATTATTAAACATACAGTACATATTGAAAAATTATTACATCATTCACAACAAATAACTAATAAATAAATAAACAATTCAGTGTCGAGTGAAAAACAGAAATTTAAAATTATACAAAATATGATTAGATCTATAATATAAATCATTATTATACATTCATTTCATTGCATTATTATTATTAGATAAAAGATTCATAACATTATATTTAAATTGTGATTTGGAGCATACGAAAATGTCAATATCAATAAATAATTTGTTATAAGTGTCTACCATTCGACGAATAGGGCAGCGCATACCAGAGTTGGTTCGGCAGCTATTTAGAGCAAATAGGGTACCAGCACGGACATTTCGTTTGTTAACGGTGCGAGGGACTGCATAACATAACCTGCTCGTGAGGTCAATTGAGTCAAAATGGCTGTGAACAATACCATGCAACACAGATGCCTCCAAGAACCTACGTCTGGATTCTAAGGTAACAAGCTTATATTTACGTAATAACTCGGAGTACGGCAGGTAAATCCTGTGACACCTGTAATGCATGGTACGTAGAAACTTACGCTGGACCTTCTCGATCTCATCTATATATTTCTTATAGAACGGGTTCCAGACCGGTACTGCATATTCTAGTTGTGACCGTACAAGTGTCTTATACAAATACAGGTAGGTGGAATCTCGCTTGAACTCAGTGGATGACCTTATGACAAATCCATACATTTTGAATGAGTTATTAACAATTTTTTCAATGTGTTGATTTAATGACAGCTTATTATCGAGTAATACACCAAGATCTCTTACGATTGATACATTAGTAAGTATGGTGTTAAGCAATTTATATTTAAAACTAATGACAGACCGGTTTTTAGTAAAATTAATAAAGTAACATTTCGAAAGGCTAAGATGTAGTTTATTGTCGAGACAATAACCCGCGAATCTATCCAGATCTTCTTGGAACTTAAAACAGTCATCCACAGACTGTATAGTTTTATAAGCTTTTAAATCATCAGCGTACAGGAGAAATTTTGTATTTGTAAAGCACTTATTTATATCATTTATGTATATAATAAATAAAAGTGGTCCCAGGATCGAGCCTTGTGGAACACCTGAGGTTATGGGCACCGCACCAGATTGATATCCATTCACGACAACTTTTTGTGTCCTGTTTGTAATATAGGAAGTCATCCAGCGAAGCAAATTCCCCCGTATCCCATTAAATGCTATTTTGTTTAAAAGAATTTCATGATCGACCTTGTCAAATGCCTTTTTGAAATCCGTATAAACAGCATCTACTTGAAGGCGTTTGTCCATATTTTCAAAGAGATCATTGGAAAATATAAGTAGGTTGGAGATAGTTGACCGCTGTTGAACAAATCCATGTTGTTCTGCGATGATAGAGCTGTGCAAGATAGGATAAACTTCATTATGTACGAGTCTTTCAAAAAGTTTTGACAAGGCCGACAGAATTGAGATAGGTCGATATTGCTCTATGTCATGCTTTGAGCCGTCTTTGTGTACGGGCGTGATGTTAGCACGTTTCCATACGCCAGGAAAAACACCCTCTCTTAAACACTTATTATAAATTATAAATAGTGGCTTACAGATACTGTCAGCGGTAAATTTAAAGAAAAGAGCGGGATAACCATCAGGGCCCGCTCCTTTGGACGAATCAAGAAGTTTTAACTCTTTAAGTATTTTAGATTCCTCAATATGCAGGTTTTCAACCAAATTAGCATTGGGGTCACAGTTTGTTGGCGGAGTCCACGCCGATAGTGAGGGTGATTTCGGCTCAAATACCGAAAGGAAAAAATCAGAAAACATGTTGCAGATCACGTCCGGAGCACTTGACTTAATGTTTTGGTACTGCATTGTGGAAGGGATACCAGATTTATTTTTACGATTTGAAATATACTTCCAAAAGTGTTTAATATTAGAGGTGATGTTATCTTCAACGGATTTGATATAAGCTGAATAACAGGTCTGACAGGTTTCTTTAAAAGTTGTTCGGTATTCAGAGAACTCATTGTAGTCTTTAATGTTCTTAAATTTCTTCCACTTAATCCAGAGGCGTTGTTTCTTTTTGAAGGTTTTAATTAATTGAGCGGAGAACCAAACCGGAAAGTCAAGTGCCCGGGACTTAACACGTGGAACGTTGGGCCTGATGATTTCGTCCAGCATCTCATAGAAGGTATTCACGGCTTCCTCTGATGAAAGGTGGTCCAGCAGCCCCGACCACTCAATTTCACTTATCTGTTCATTAATAACATCATAGTTGGCCTTACGAAAGTCATATTTACTCACTATTTTTCTTCGCAAGACTTCCACCGATAGACTTGTAGGGGCAGTCGCAACAAACGGGGGGTGATGGGGGTCAATAGGTAATAATGGGTCTAATGGAGGGTCTACAGAACTAATGATGTTAGAAATAAACAGATCTAAGATTTTCCCATTTCCGTTAGTTATGCTATTATATTGGTATGCATTTAGAGATGACATAAGCTGTAGTAGTTGGGAACATATAGGGGATGTTCCTGAACAAGTCATACCTGTAACCTGATGTGAATCATCACCAAGCCGGGCAGCTATCCACGAAATTTCAGGAAGGTTATAATCACCAACAATAAATAGGCCCTCAACAAGAGGTTCGTTTAACAACTCCTGCAATTCATCAAGGTGACAGTTGTATACATCTGAGGAAGCCCATGGCGGTATGTACACAGCACTAATGACATGCACTTTTGAACTCTTTTTACTTGGGACTTCAACCATAAGGTGCTCAATGCACGACGCGAAGCCTCCCCGTTGGCGACTAGAAACATCATGTAAGCAGGACTGAAGCCCACGCAACACCGCAATGAGGACCCCGCCACCATCCTGCTTATTAGTTGAATTGCGATCTCGGTCGCATCGGTACACAACATATCGAGGATCCACAAACTCACCGCTAGCAATATGAGGTATAAGCCACGTCTCAGTCAGTATTATTATGTCGTAGCAAGAAGATAAAATACTTAAAAATAGGGAGGGTAATTTGGTTCTTATGCCTCTACAGTTTTGATAGTAGATTGTTATGTTGGTTTTATCCATTATCAAAATATTCCAACATAAATTCATATAAAATGGGAAGAATTAAGAGAGTCAATCGTATCGTAAAGTTACAAGAAGTTATGAAACTATACAGGAGAGTATCGAGAATGCCCAACATCATATATTGGCAAGAGACACCATAATAAAACAATAAAATAATCGAGAAACAGAAATATCGCAATAGAAATGAATGATATACATTATTCCATACTGAGTGCCACTGAGTGACATCTAATTTTGAAAACAAGTAGTTAAATTTTTTAATCTTAATTATTATGGGAGAAACATGCAACACAAAACACAAATTATTATTTAGAAACAAATGCAAGAACTTAGGAATAAACAAGCAACCGTACGCAGCTATCGCACATAGTAGGATTTGGAGGAAGCAGTTAATTAGCTGGTTTAGTTTTAGTTTTAATTTTATTAAGGTCGCTGATCCCACGTATAGCGAATGCAGCCTCTCCATCACGCTCACGCACCAATATGGTACCATTTCTGATCCAAACATATTCATGGTTATGATTTTTTGCAACTTCACGGGCTTTGCGAAATAACTGCTTCCTCGCTAAGGTCAAATGCTCATTGATATAAATTGATGTGGAAGTACCTGTTACGCCAATGTGGTCAGTCTTAAGCGATTTGGCTTTACGAAACGCACTAAGTATGTTATCTCTATGTAGGCGCGTAGTGAACTTAACTATGACGTTTTTCGGTCTTGTGGTCTGTTGATGTGCATGAGGCACTCTGTGCACGGCGATGACATTACCGGGTGAGACTGGAGACTTCAGTACGTTTCCTATTGCTTCAACAATAGCTGGCAAGTTTTCGTTGTGCCTTTCAGGTAAATTACATATTTCGATATTACATTGCCTAGCCTGCTGTTCCATAAAGTCTATCTTACTCTCCAGGCTACTTATTGTCGACTCTAACGCAGTCGATACAGGTGAACAGTGTAAATCATCAACACGCTGCTTGAGAAGGTCATGCTCCACGGTCTGGTTTTGGGTAGTATTTTGCAGGGTTGCTATGTCGTCATGGAGAACTGATACCTTTTCTTGTAAGAGTGTTTGCTCCGAACGCAACGTTTGCATATCCCTTTGAATGTCTGACAACGTGGACTTTATTTCATCACGGATTTGAGCCATATCTCTGTTCATATCACTACGCCACTGGCTTAGAGTGATTTGCAGATTTGTAGTGAAGGCTTCAAGATCTGTGTTTTTCGTAGGTTGCGATGACTGTTCAGTGATAATCGTCTTATTAATACTAGCAGATGAGCTATGGGGGGCGACGTGGTCTAGGTTCTCACACGACATATCCATTAGGTGGTCATCAGCTGGGAGCTCAGTGTAGCTGCGTACGGGAGTGTTTACATTTGACCTAATGCGTCTAGTCACGTTACTGCATGATGGGCACTTCCAGGCGGCCTTATACTCTGCTTTCAGAGCTAAAAACTGGCTTGGTATAATATTTAGGCATTCGTAGTGGTGCTTTCCACCACATACGGAGCACTGCAGTATATTATTTGTCGAAGCAGGAGCATCATTACAACAGTCCATCTTATCAAAAGGTGTTCTTGTTAATTTTAAAAGTTCAGGATTGTTTCTTCACAGTGGATGATTAGTAGCGCCCTCTAGTATGTATATTTCGCAACAGAGATCTGTGTAACGATTGCTGGATCAACCGAGTGAACCGTCGCGCCCTTGCTATTATCGGAAAAATACTTGACTAGTTAGCAACGTAGTTCATAACTGCGATAATAGATGGCGCTTTACTGAGATTTGCCAAAGATGAATTTGCAATTTTGATTGTGTAGTGTTTTATAAAATATCCTAAATACACTTCACTGCAATGTTATATAGTCACTGTGAGAGTTATTCAATGCCGCCCGTAGATCAGCAACAGTCACAAGGTCACGAATTAAGTTTTTCTTGGTATTTCTGATGTTTCTACACACAGCTGATCACTTCACAACAAAGTCACTTCTGAGGTCTATTTTTGCGCGAATTTAAATGGACACGTAGTACAACGTTCAAGTTTTTAGTTGACATACAGAATTACTACTATTATACACTTTTATTATTTTAAAATATTTAAAAAAAACGGAGCGATGTAAAAAGTAAACACACAGTATCGCCCTCTAGTGGCGAGATGATTATGGCAAAATACCTTTTTTGGGGGAGGCCTCTGTCCAGTTTGTCCGTCTTTCGGCTGCAATTATGAATGATGAATTACGTTCCACTTCGATCAAAGAGACGCTAGTAAATACTTATCGAAACTTTACATTTAGATGATCATAAGACATAATGTGCAGTCTGGTTTCCGACCTGGACTCTTAACAGACTGCGATTACTAGCCTCAAAAGTACAATAGCCTATAACACCCACCAGAGAACCTCAGTTTATGCTTGCTTCTTAAACCTGAGCATAGCTTTTGACCTGGTGAATTATGAAATTCTCTGGGACAAGCTAAAAACTCACGAGTAGGTACTACACTATATTGTAGATCGAGTTGAGATTCGAGTAGGGAGCCCTAACATTTTGGGGATTGTCTCGACGAACTTAGCAAGGCATATTTGTTCACTGGATTTCTGTTCAAGTAAGCGGGACCAAAAAAAAACGAAATAATGAATTTATTATTATTTGTACCTCCATGTTTAAAAAAAAAAAAAAAATTAAAGTAAATTTTTGTACTGCTCTGTCAAGAAAGTACCGGGAAATATGCACAAAATGTTAATTTATTCATCCAAAGTTATTTTATCACCATCAAAGTATGCTCGATAAACGAGTAATCCAATCATCAAAACATTTTTTAAACGCTTTTTCCGGAATCAAGTTCAGTTCTCGCCGCGAATTCTCCTATATGTCTTCTACCGAATGAAAACGGGTGCCACGTAGTGGTAATTTGAGTTTAGGAAAAAGAAAGAAGTTCCTGGAGCCATATCTGGTGAATAAGGTGGTTGCTCGATGGTATTTTTTGAGATTTTGGTCAAAAATTCGTTCACAATAATGGCCTTATGCGAAGGTATTGTGGTGCAAAATCCAAGAATTTTCTTACCACAAATCTGGCCTTTTTCGTCTAATTTGTTCTCTTAAACGACGCATAATGCTCAAACAATTTATTTTATTTACTGTTGCCTGCCAGGGTCTCAGAATTGCTCGAAAGAGTTACCGTAGCCTTGGCATAGGCAACTGAAGGAACACGGGTGGGTTTTAGTCAGTAATAGTCCGACACACCTTTCTGCTTCACCCAGAGCGGGAGACGTCATTTGATGATTTCCCATCCACAAAAAAAGTGGGCCTCTACTAGTTTAGTAATTACTAGTTTTTCGAGACATTCTCAAGCGGTTGATCGACTTCACATGACCATGGTCACGTGAATAGTCCAGTTTCCAGCTGGCCTAGTTTTTCACCAAAGAATCAGCACTGCCATACAACGCGGCCATACTACCAGCCTTTTCCTGTTGACAGCGGACGAATTTTAAGTGCTCAATGACTTCCCCATTATTTTTATATTCAGTATTTTAAGACTGTTAGCTTTTAAACTAAATAAATATTATTTTATATTGGAAATTGAATATTAATTTCCTAATTTTAATATTAACATTAATTGTACATTTTTATGAAAACCACAAAATTGTTTCAATGTTTGTGGTAACCGTACCTACTATTCGAATACAAATTGATCAAAATAAAAATATTGCTTTGCAGCTCATACCAAAAGTTAATGGTATATTTTGAAACAAAAGTTAATAATAAGATTTATTTTTCAAAGTTGCAAAGGTCGGTCTCCAAAGAAAAATATTTGAGTTTTGAAACTTTTGGTAAATTAATTGCTTCTGTGGTGTTCTTAGACGATGAATCGACTTTGAGGAAAATAAATTCTCGATAAGAAAAAGCTTAATCGCGTTTTACGTAATATGGATATCTAATTCCAGAGGGGGTAAACAGAAACCACAGTAGGTACCATAAGTTTATTCACTTTTTCAATATGGGTTTAAGCTTCTTTTCATTACATTTTAACTCATTTTTTTTTCTGCTTTATTTTTTTTATACTCTTTCAGCTTGCATTTATAAGATTGAACAAGATAAAAAGAGTTAGTAAATAAGAGTGACTTTAAACCAAAATATTGTTCAGATTTAATAATTATTTGATACGTGAATTTGATACTGTGAAGTATAATATTATAGTTTGCAAATGCCTTCATAATTCATTGTATACAAAATAATTATCTTAAGCATAGATAACAACTAGTCTTGGACTAACACATTTGCCAGTTACAGATTTATCCTTGTGCCACAAAGGTTGAAAAACTTAAACAGTTTTTTAAAGCATGTCGTTACACTTACAGGCAAACGATCAATAGAAAGACTTAAAATGTGACAAGACAGTGCTTCCTTACCCAAACCATTCGTCAGAACATGAGTTGCTTTGGGTAAACTGGATGTTTGTAAACAGACTCCGCACCCAAGTTGGCCGCAGCAAAGAAAACTGTTAAGGTACAGATTTCTAGACGACTCCGTCCTGATATATATATATATGCGTGGTGCTGATCCACAAACGATGGGACACTAAATATCATGCCCTGCATGTCCTGTTCCTGTTAGCTGCACGTTACAAATAAAAACTTTAGAGGTGTCAAGGGACACCCGGATGGAACGAAGTTCCTTTCCAGGATTCATAATAGTTATAATTTTTTAATTATTTATTATGTACAAAAAACCTGTATACACTCAACAAAAATATTCTCTCTCTCCCTATCTCCTTCTCTCTCCCTCTCTCTCTCTACCTCGCTCTCTCTCTCTCCCTCTCCCCCTCTCTCCCCCCTCTCCCCCTCCCCCCTCGCCCTCTCTCCCCCTCTCACCCTCTCTCCCTCTCCCTCTCTACTCACAACAAAAAAAACAACAACATACAAAATATATACGGTCGAATTGAGAAACCTCGTCCTTTTTTTGAAGTCGGTTAAAACATGTCGTGACAACTTTTCGTAAGAATTTTTTCCGTCTAGCCCCCTTTCACAACGCGCGATAAGGAACTTCGTTCCAATAGACGCTAGTGATAGTGTCAAATATGTAGCCTACTTCTGAGCAGACTCCATTTCGATTATTATCTACATGCCAACAAGATTACAGGTTAATACCATAACCAGTATTCTCTTTAAAATAAGTGATACCACTAAAAAACCAGTAGCTCAGATAAGGCAAAGAAAAATTCTTGAAAAAAAAAAAAACTAGTAGCTTTTTTAAAGTGTAGCTGTGCAACTTATACAAAAGGAAACATCGCATGTCTGTCTGCCTCACCTCTTCAACGTCATAAGGTGGGGTTACAAATAAAGAGAGCTATATTAATCGCCCAGCTAATCCAGTGGAGTGCAGCCTTTATTACATTTTTACGACAATACCTTTATGAGCTCTAAACGTTGAATGGAAGTCCATATGAGGAGAAAAAAGTATATTAAAACCATTGTCTGCTAAAGTAATATGCTTTGTAACTTGATTACGGCGTGGTTAAAGATTAAATGAGTTTGTTAACTTGTTGTGGGTGGTCCTTCATTTTATTTTAAGGTTTAAATGTTAGTCATCATGCACTTATCTCAATTTAAGTAGAGTCGCCGCAGAGTAGTGTTGGCCCAAGAGCAGTGGTGGCTCCGATTAACGTGTTTTACTTCTGAGTTCAAACCCAGACAGGCGCTTTACTACGTGAAAATTATTTCATCACCACTGCTCTAAAAACGGCGCCAAACAACATCCTAGGGAAGCCGACATGTTCTAACACCAAAACTTTAAATAAATGTCATGTGCCAACTACCTACCTGCTCATGGCCTGCGTGTTGTATTACGGCCCACTCTCTCTAACGGAGAGGAGGCCTGTGTCCCAGCAGTGGAACCGCTATAGGCTGATTATGCTAGCCGTCATCTCAGTAGTCAACCCTTTACTAGCAATATCACTCTGCACTCCGTTCATCATCAAAACGTTAGCATGAGTAAAAGATTTTTCTCTGAGTTTTATAACGGGTACCTAAAAAATATCATCGATCCCAAAATCTGTTGTCAAAACATACTTAATAATTTGACAGGCCTGTTAGTCTAGTAGTTAGTGAACCTCACTGTTAAGTCTGAGGTCGTGGGTTCGATTCCCACCCAGGACAAATCTTTGTGTGATGAGCACAATCATTTGTTCTGTGTCTGGGTGTAATTTATCTATAATATGTATGTATTTAGAAATATATAAGTATGTTTATCAGTTGTCTGGTTGCCAAAGTACAGGCTCTGCCTAGTTTGGGATCAGATAACATTGTGTTGGTTGTCCAACAATAATTTGAGTATTATCCCAGGAAGGAACCAAGAGACTGAAATCGACAGAATTTTATTTCGTATTGTGTTTTGTTTTTTCTTGCTTTTCCGGTATCATACCAACCTGTTGCATGATGGCGGGAATCAACGCGCAAACTGAAACCATGAATTCAGCAAGTGATTCAAGACGTAGATAGCGTAGAAACATTTCGTAGGTTCTCGAAAAAAAAAACAGCTGTTCTTTGTCGAACAAAGTATACAGAAATGATTTTTTTTTTTATATACCCAATGACAGATATCAACACTGTGCAATGCAATGTTCAAAATCCTGTACTAAATCTACGGTAACACATTGATGATTTCCAACCCACAAAAAAAGCCATCTCGTCTTTCACCAAATCCATCGGCAAAACATACTCGTACAGTACAGCCATCCACATTCTTATTCAAAACTTTCCTCCCCACATGTTTTCAGTCCCCTGCATCACGTACCTGTTGCATTGTGTATACGAGTATAACCGACTTGAAAGAAAAAGGAGGAGGTTCTTAATTTTTTTTTTTTTGATAAGGCAAAAATATATTTTCAAAAAGTGGCCTCATATAAATTTGGTCAACTACTGATTAGTCATTTTTCAATTAGCTTCACTAATACTTTTTTTTTTCACAAGTATATGTTGATGATGAGAAAATAACTTTCTGACTGTTATTTACTTCGCGAGTTAAGTTATACGAATTTTTGTGGGGTAGGTACCACAACAGTAAGGGTAAAAAAAGTTATTAAAGGAAAGAAAAAACACCGACTACCAAAAAAAAAACCAAGCAATGTGAAAAACAACTTAAATGTGGAAATTCGGTGGCAAATGAACGAAAATAACAGGTTGGGGAAAAAGTTTCTTCGCATTTTTTAAGAAAATTCAAAACATTTTTTAATAAAGTTTATTTACATTTAACTAAAGTATGTAGGTACCATTTTGATCGATAACTTTTTGCCATCTTGTAGGTAGGGACATGATCCCATTGCTATAGAAATTTTGGGACTTCTGGTCAAAATACCGCGACAAGTGGTTTTGGCAGTCCTCTCGTGATGTTAACCTGACACTGCCTAAAGAATTCTGAAGAGACCGAAACAGGTGGAAATCTGAAGGTGCAAGGTCAGGACTATACGGCGGATGCATTAACACCTCCCAGCCAAACTCTCTTAATTTTTGTTGGGTGGCTAAAGATGTGTGAGGTCTAGCGTTATCATGATGAAAAACCACACCCCTTCTGTTGATTAATTCCGGCCGCTTTCTCTCAACTTCTTGCTTTAATCTCATCAGTTGTTCGCAGTAGAGTTCAGAATCGATGGTCCTGCCTGGTGGTAACAGCTCATAATGAATAATGCCCTTCCAATCCCACCACACACACAGCATCACCTTGTTGCGAGTTAACCCGGGTTTCGCCACAGTCTGTGAAGCCTGACCGGCCTTTGACCACGACCTTTTTCGCACGTTCTTGTCACACGTGATCCACTTTTCATCACCAGTTATCAGCTTCTTCAAAAATGGTTCGGTTTCATTACGTCGTAATAAAGAATCACAAATGAGTACACGGTTCATTAGGTTTCTTTCAGTGAGCTCGTGAGGTACCCAAATGTCGAGCTTTTTTGTGAACTCAGTTTTTTTCAAATGCGCCAAAACTGTTTTGTGGTCAATTTCCAGTTCTTCAGCTACGTCGTAACTACTGGTATGCCGATCTTGCTCCACTTTTTCAAAAATGGCATCCATTTTATCCGTAATAGGGCGACCAGAGCGACGTGCATCTTTGACATCAAAATTTCCGGATTGAAAACGCTTAAACCAAATTTGTGCTACTCTCATAGACACTACACTAGGTCCATAAACATCGCAAATTTTTTTCGCGGCTTTCGTTGCATTTTTACCTTTTTTGTAGTAAAATTTTAAAATGTATCGAATTTCTTCATTAGATTCACTCATCTTGACGGTACGAAAAACAAATGAAAATCGCACATTTTCCTAATTTGAATTTGGAATTATGTTCTTTAAAATTTAAACTTTCAATGATACCAAAACCAGCCAAATACAAATAGTATAGCCAAAGAGATTTTATTACAAGTTCATACATACTATAATGCGAAAAGACTTTTTCCCCAACCTAATACATTAACTAAGACGCCGAATTCCTAAATTAAAGTTAATTTTTTAATTTGTTTTTTAACCGACTCATTATTTTAAAGTCCAACTAAAATTTAATAGGCTCTCCCTTTCTAAACACAAAACAGGTTAAACTAGTTGTAGTCTTTGTAGTCGGCTTAGAGCAATAATAAAGGTACAAAGCTGATCAGCGGATCTTTACTTTGACATTTGATATTGTTACGAGCTGGGGTTCGGGATAAATTAATTTAAGCCAAAATTATCGAAACACACCACAGTTTAATTAAACAATCACAATATCGCAATAGTCAAACAGAGTCACTTGTTTCGCTTGTACTGTATCGCTTGATTCGTATTCGCTCGCTTCCGAAATCGAACTGCCTATCGGGCCGACAATCCGCTATTTATATCCCGAGCAGAACATTCGCGAACATTCAACACTTTTCCACAGTTTACAAGTAGATTCGAAACTTCGAGAACCTTCCACAGACATCTATTTACTGTTTAATCCCGCTACTCAACAATAGATGGCGGTGGCGTCTACGTACAATTGTTCGTAGTACTTGCTACTTGATAACAGATGGCGTTAGCGTGTCGTATCTAGAAGTTTCAACACTGCCCCATCCTTAGATGGAATTAGCGTGACGTTTCTAGACTTTTCGATCTACGTAATGTTGTCCCTTTCTGAGATGGAGTTAGCACGATGTTTCTAGACTTTACGATCTACGTAACAATATCTTGTGGTTTATCGATGAATATTTCAATCCCAACACTTAAAACCGCCACTTAAATTTCAATCAAGATTAGAATAATAAATAAACATACTATAATGATTCCAATCTTGATTGAAATTCAAGTTGCGGTTTTTAAAGAAACTTAACCTGTAGTATATTGTTTAAGTAAGATTTGTTGAGCTATTTACACTGTTGTAGGTAATGATATAATAAGTGGAAAAAGGTATTTAGGGATATCTATCCAACATCACCATCATCATCATTTCAGCCGAAAGACGTCCAATTGAACATAGGCATAGGAGAACTGAGTACCTAAATATCACAACTAAGCAATAGGATGTATTTTTAATATGATGTGGTTTTTGATATAGTTGTGACGTCGTAATTGATTTACCATCGCTTGATAATAACTTCCTTGAATTGAAACTTTACTTGACCTTTGACCTTTACTTTATTTGAACCGAACGAACGTGACGTCTACAGTGTGACACGCGGCTGTAACGCTACTTCGGCTCCGTCATCTCGTTCTCGTTGACGTCCCGTTGACGTGGCTGTAGACAAACGGCCGTAGGGTGGTAAATCAGTTACGAGGTGGACAATACAATATTCAGACGTTAATATAAATATTTTTCCAGCTTTAGGTAAATACACACATACACAGTAATAATACACAGGTACATACAAAAATCCTTGAAAAACAAACTTTTCCTGAAGCTTATAAAATATTCCTTATGAATCTCATAAAATGCTAACACGCTTAAAACTTTAAATGGGACAGATCTCACAGTAAGCGCTGTTTTTCATACAAAACTAAAAAAATAGGGTCCCTAGAGTTTTATCATTGTTTTTCCTCTTTTATTCTAACGCTTGCCTAGAATGTTACGAGGTTTGCCACTAAATAGAAAGGTACAGAAGATTCGCTTCATACAGGGAGTGCAAACGTACGCACTTATAAACCCACATTAAGGACAGCAAGTGCAAGCACACCCACGACTCATAATCGATGGATATTGACCTGAATCATCACTTGTCTATCCCTGTGGCCACGAGCTAAACTTTCAAGCGACATAGCGACAGCGACTGTAGAGAAAACCAATAACAGAAGTTGATTTGAGCCACAGAACATGTTTCATTCCGACCCAGCCCGACCCTTGCTGCTCTCTACCAGCGATGTCCCTTTTATTTATTTTTTTGATCTCGAAGTGGAAATCCTCATGGATGTTCTCCGCCCTGGGGTGGGCGGAGGGGTCTGTCAGACTCTTACTGACTTAAACACCCACACCCACACCTACGTCGGGGACCACGGGAACCAATATGTCTTCCGCGATCCCCGACTGGTGCCGGCTCGCCTAAGCGGGCCTCCTGAGAGGCGCGTGTGGAACACTACGCGCCACCATCTCGGTACCGTAGCAATAGGGGCGACGGATGTCCCCAGATCCGTCGCCCCTGGACTCATTTAGGAAGGCTGGAAGAGGGCGTTGTCCGCCCTCCGCCGACGCCCGGTGCGCCTGCTGCGGGCTGGGTAAGCAGAAGATATCTCCCGCTCCCTTTCCGCAGCCTCCTTCTGCGACATAACTGATTCGCAGGAGGATACCACCGCGTCCCAGGACTCCTCGCTGCCGACCATCGACTCGACCACGGCCGCAAGCGATAGGTCGACCAGCGATGCCCTAAGCCAAGGTCCGTACCCCAGAGGGGGTGCCCTTAGCGAGTAGTCACTTTAGTTTTAAGTTTTTTAAGCCGGGCTAAAGACCTTAATTTATTAAGGTAGCCACAGACAAGTTAAGCAGCCGACATCCTCATAGGTTGACCTGCGAGATGTCATTAAAAAAACCACAGAACATGCAACATGTCACTGGAATGCGCAATGGATGGAAACAGAAGACGTGCACTCTTACCGCTTGACCCTAGACGCATCGGTATAGGCTTCGAAACGCTTCTATATGTTCGTGTGTTTTGTTCACTATATGTAGCCAACCTTCTGTACTATTCTGTTGCTATGCAAAGAGTTGGGCGCTCGTTAGTCGTTTGTAAAAGAACTGTGATTGCAGCTGCTACTGTTTGTAGCGATCAGATTTTTCAAATCTGGATTTCCTAAGCTGTGACGTGTCCGGGAAAAGACCGTTGGGTTTTCTACCTTTCGGTGTAATTTTAAGTGGGATTTCCTACTTCAACAATGATAATGTTGAAACATGCATTTTATAAATCAGTATAATTAGCTTCATAGGGCATGACTTACTTCAAAAATTCAAACGGTTATAATTAACAAAAAAATAGTTTCTGTTGTCTATAATCATCACAAACATTTGAATTAACCTTGTAGCTAATTTCACCACTTGTCTCTTCGTAATTTACCTTATTCGTTTTCTTTATACTGTTGGCTTATATCTTAGACAAAACATGCGCTCAGGAAGATGTTAAAAATGTTCTTTCTGCTATCCTTGAATCATGGCTTCTGCAAAAAGATAAAGAATAATCTACTACTAAGATATTTTCCGCGATCCTTACATATCATATTTTTCTCTAAGGCCGCGTTCATAGACCTGAGCGATTCGACTTTGAATACGCCTTGCGTAATGCCAGGCCTGTCTCACTTCCATACAAGCGGCGCAAAATCCCCGAGATATTTATATACTATTCTGGAAAACAACCTAATTTCAACCTTTTGCATTGCGTATAGCGTTCATAGTACAATAACTGTCTGCCGTCTCGCTTCAATCTGCTAGGGCTGTCAGAGAGGTAGAATATACAATAGTAGGTACTTTACGGTATTAACAGTTTACTTTTGATCCGCGGGTGCGTGCGCTGCGTGTGCGACAAGTCGAGCGAGTGCAAGCCTATTGAGACTAGTACGGTGGCCGGACGCTTGCGTTTATCATACCTAAACTCGGGAGTGAAACTTCTGTACCGTACGGTACTAATATATATTCTGTGGTAATGCGACACACACGCGCGCCGCATGAGGGCCTACTCTCTCAGTCCGTTAATGAAGATACGGGCCCATCCGAAAGTAGTCCGATACTTTGAATTGGACCTTACTCCCAATCAAATAACTTTTCCAGACGGATAAAAAACAAATCGAGCGTTTGGACCACTGTCAAATCTTATTTTATTCATTCATAGTTTGGGGCCCGAACGAATCTTATATCCTTGAGTGATATGACATAGGAAACGCCCGTAAGTTCGGCCGAAAATACGGATTTCGTGCTTATAGAGTAAATCTCTATTTCCAACCGTCAGCGTCGACGCGTTGCCACGTTGCGGGGTGTCGAAGCATAGTCTAACAAATTATTTCATATACTTTTTCAGTCGCTGTCGCAAATCGCGTGTCGCTTGAGCGTGTAGCTCGTAGCCACAGCGTAATCTATACTAATATTATAAAGCTGAAGAGTTTTTTTTTGTTTGTATATTTGTGTGTTTGGTTGAACGCGCTAATTTCAGTAACTACTGGTCCGAATTGAAAAAATCTTTTAATGTGGCGAAGCCTATTTATTGAGAAAGGCTATAAAACATGACGTTATAATGAAAAGGAGCGGAGCTGCAATGGAAAATAGACGAAAACTGGCAGGCAATTCGAAGCGACGGGAAGGGTCACGGGAGCAAAAATTTGACGCGGACGAAGTCGTGGGCAGAAGCTAGTATGCCATATAAGACCACAGAATAAAAAAAACGCAACGTTTCTATACAATGTTTCCTTTTCATTATAAAAGATACCTCGCATAATTAAAAGAAAATAAATTACAAGTCCTTTAGGAGGCCTTGGAGCCTTGGCTTCAGGCGTTGCAAACTAATTTATGTATTTTGCGTTAGTAACGTATTGTACTTATTCGATAAGGAAATTATTTAGTTCCGAGTTTCTTCCTGTTCCTTAATATTTTATGTATTTACTAAAACTTTATGCACGAGTAAAAATACCGTACAACGGCGGAGTTCATGCCTGAGGCATTTTCTACCAGTCAACCTTAGGGTGATGCAGAGACAAAACATGGCAGCTGCAACAGAAGGGATAACTCTGAAAATAATACAGACTGATATAAACGAAAATTAATTTTGCCAGGAGAAATAACTATAAGTAAAAGGGGAAACGAATCCATCAAATCAGCGCGGGGTAATTTTTTTTTAAACTGTAATTATTGTGAATGTGAAGACTACGTGACTATTTATTCAAATGTAATGATGGTAATAATGATGGTATAGAACCGTAGGCGCGAGCTTGCGGGCGGCAAGCAATGAGTAACTCGCCGCCCGGTAAGGACCAGGCTCGGGTCGACGCGACGGCGCGTAGTGTTCTACGCGCGCCTCAAAGAGATGCAGCACTGAAGGGGTCTGCTAGGACCGATGCCTACCAGCGTCGCGAGATTCGTTCGAAAGAGTTACCGTGGCCCTGGCATATGGGCAACTGAAGCCTCACACGCCCTCCCGCTCCGCCCAGAGCGGGAGAAGTCATTCGATGATTACTCATCCAAAACAAAAAAAAAAAAAAACCAAGCACTTTCCATGGGTATAGGGGGTAATGGGTATAGAAAGCTATCCTTAAAAGACAGATATAGGCCATGCCGAATTTTGAATTTTGTAGACCTATAAAAAAAGAATACTCCACCATAAAATATTTTGTTATTCTCAAAGGGATTAGGCGGCGCTTTACTTTTTCCAACATTTTCAACATTTATCGTCATATTTCAACCAATTCACACGAAACCTAAACAAATACACCATAGCCTTCCTCATGAATCACTCCGTCTATTGGTGAAAATCTCATGAAACACCGTTCATTATTTTTTGAGTCTATTACGAACAGAAAGACAGACGCAGCGGGGGACTTTGTTTTATAATATTATGTAGTGACGATACAATGTTGACGTGTAAAAGCTTTATAACACGCGTTTATTGGCTTGGTGTGTATCAATGTATCGGAATCTTTGAACGGGATTTTCACCCCCTTGAAAACCTCGGATTAATTTGACACTTTGCACACTTATCAAGGACCGATGACAATACAATAATTTCATAAATGTGTGCCATTATACTGGCCGCGATCACCAGGACAGCAAAATAAAAACGAAAAACCCGATTTGATAGCTAGCCGATCTAAAAAATAGGAAATAAATATAAAAAAAAACTAATAAACTTGCTTACATATAAAACATGGAAGGCGGAGGACAGGGTGTTGTGGCGCAACATAGGAGAGGCCTATGTCCAGCAGTGGACTGCGATAGGCTGAGTTGATTGCTTGGAGTAGAAGTTTTCTATAAAAGCGAGTTTATTCGTTTCTTAAACTATAATTTATTTGAACAATTTTTTCAGAAATAAACACAATTAATCACTTAATTTAAGGTTGAACAAAATGTATTATTTCATAGACTTATTTCACAATTTGTATTGTCTACATCTGAAAAGGCTTTTGGAAAATTCATTAACCATAGCTCTGGAAGCGACTTATTTATCGCGGTGTTTTGTTAATAACAGACAGGCATCCCTTTGTCTGTTATTAACAAACAACTTCTTACTCTATTGATGTTTAATTTATCTTTTCTGATGCTGTTAACTGGAAAAAGAGCCAATTTCCCCCAGTCAACCCACACAGTAAACCGTATCCTTCAAAATTGTCCCCGTAATTTACAAGAACATACGAACAAAAATATAAATTCAATTTTATTCGGCAAATTAGACCTCTCACACGTGCCAAAAAGGCTTCAAACGAAACAACATGTTTTGTTCTGACAAAATTGTTTAATTAAATAAATGTTTCATATTTATTCATTTAGGGGACGCAGCTGTGTGCTGGTTAACGAACTGGCTTAATCCAGAATCGGGTCAAGCACGAGCCGGCTGAGATACAGGGACGTTGCTTATTTCCGTACCATCTTAATATGCCGACCGTACACCTTCGGTTTGTGGTGCAAGTTAGAAGATTATTGTTGTTAATCTTTTGTTTGATTAGGCCGTTTGAAAAATAACTCAGGCTCAATTCAGTCTTGAGCTAATACTTACGTTGAATACTTTGCCTTTAGCATTCAAAATAAGACAAAACTAACATTACATACGTTTCATGTTAAATATCATACATGCAGCCAAAACAGCACCTGCTCATGCTACTCTCTTTCTAAAACGCAATCAATTAAATATCTAGGAATAATTGTAGATCCAAATCTTAATTAGAGTGAGCACATTACGACTTCTACAGCTAGAGTTAGAAAGATGATTTATGCCTTAAAAAAAAAAAACACTTTTGTAACAGAAAATTACTACTAACAATTTATTATGCACTTCGTCAATCAATTATGACATATTGTATCTCCATATGGGGAGGCTCATCTAAGTCAACACTGATTAACTTAGAACGCTCGCAGCGTGCTGTACTGAAAGTGATGACATTTAAGAGGTACAAATTCTCAACTGAATTACTATATAGTGAATTGCCTGTACTAACAGTGAGACAGTTTGTTCATATTAAGTTTAACTTTAAGTCAACACAATTTTCCCCCCATTATACAGAAAGACGAAGAAATGACATAGTTTACCTAGTCATATGTTACAAAACCACATTTGCTTGCAAATTTATGCAATATTTAAGTCCATTCTTATATAATAAGATATCAAAATACATCAACCTACGAAATATTACTTCATTTGCCTGTAAGAAAGTTCTGGTTGAATATCTAAAACAACTTAACTATGATAAAACGGAAAAACTATTAAAAAGCCTAACTTAAACAAAACACATACACACACACGAACAAAAAAACACATAACATACTTCACACACATCTAAACCCATAGTCAAAATATTACGTTCACACACACTCATATCATTTGCTTAAACATTAACTTACGATTAAAATCTGAAATTCTAAACATTTTGTTTATGCCTACAGCTATTAGCTATGTTTATGTAAGTTATTACGAAAATAATAATTAAGTCTCATAGGATATAAGTACAATCAATGTCTGTAAACTTTGCTTGTACTAAATTTATTTTAATACTACCTGCATTGTGACCACTTTTGTTAGTAGACAATGTTCTACTACCTACCTGTTTGTTTTGCAACATAATATCATAGATACGAGATTATTATACTGTGAAATAATAGTGGAATACTACTAGTATTTAGAACTGGTTACTGTGTAAGTGGAAGACTGTCCTACCGCGATACAGTTTTGGACTAGTACGGAGGACAGTGTGAATCAAATACTACAACCTAAAAAACAAAATCAGTGTAAATAATTATCAGTGAGTGACTAGTGTATACGTATTAAATGGCTTGCATGTCACGTAAGTACTTAACTAATAACATTTATATTAGACATTAGAAAGGTGAGTAATATAATACCATATTATTGGTTAGTATTTATGTGCAGAAATCTATTTATTTAGGTACGTAAGTATTGTCTACCTACGAAATGTTAAAAAACCAAAATGAAGGTTGTACTTTTATGATGCAAATAAAGTTAAATTATATTATATTTACTTACTTACTTTTATATAGCCGCAATTTACGTTTATTGAATTAGTGATACTGTAAATCAATAATAGTATATCATTATACAGGTTCAAATTAAATTTATTGGCAATACATTACCCATGTGTTGAGTATCGATATCGAAAACGATGCCGTTGGGTAAAGCTAATGGGCGATGGTCAATGCCCGACTTTGTTCTAACCGCCCGTAGCAAATTGTCCCTTAGGTGCAAATCGCGTATCTACACCGCGGTGATACGCCCTATCATGACTTATGCGTGCGTCGTCTTCACGCACGCATCCATAGGAAGCAGACCCACCAAAACCGATTAGAAAAGTTACGGGAGCCCCTTCTATGTCCGAAACGAGAATCTCCACCTAGATCTCAGAATGCCTACCATTCAGCAGTTCATGAAACGCCTTTCGCAGCGTTTTCTTTGACTCTGCCTTGAAGAACCCAATCCCCTGATCACGGCAGACGCCCGCTACACTCCCTCCCGTATTAGTAAAATTCGCCGACCGAGGCATACTCTAACCATTCCCAATGACGCTACAACCTTTCTCCAGGAGAGTAGTAAAGTAACCAGCACACTCAAGACACACAGAGACAGACCGCCGTCCTTCCGTCCTCACCGCCGAGGCCCGCCGCGACGTCTCAATCCACGTCCGCCCCGACCCTTGCTCGAGCCAGCCCGCGCCGCTGAGCCTGTAGCTTAAAATTCATCCCTAAATAATAAATCAATCTGATCCAGCCCATCCCATGCCATCCTCTACCAACGATGCCCAAAGCCGAGGTCCGTACCCCACAGGGGGTACCCTTAGCGAGTAGTCGCTCTAGTTTTAAGTTTTTTTTAAGCCCTGGCTGGAGGCCTTTATTTAGGTAGCCACAGGCAAGTCCGGTTAAGCAGCCGACAACCTCATAAGTTGACTGCGAGACGCCATTCAATAAAAATAAAAAAAGAAGGTCAGGGTGCTTACTCTCGAATATAATTCCAATAGATCGACATTGGAATTGACAGTCAAACGTCAGTGATTGGCTGGACTCACTGAGTCTAGCCAATCCCTGACGTTTAACTCAACCAACTGACGTTTGACCAATGTCGATCTATTGGAATTATATTCGAGAGTAAGCACCCCAGTCCGTAATTGATCAGCTGTTTTTATTACTTTTTTTCTTACAGGCAAATGAACTTAGATATTTTTTTACGAATTTACATTTTTTTTTCTTCTTTTTATTTTCGATATCTATACCCAACACGTAGGTGAAATATTGCCAGACTATTACTATTCCACTGCTGGGCAAAGGCCGTCCCCACAGATAAGGCACGAGCATAATAACCACGCTTGCTCAAATTGGATGTGGATATGCGAAATTCGACTTATGTTAACTTTTAAGGCCAGGTTTCAACAAGATGTTTTTCCTATACTGACATCTATAATATCCAAGATAAAGTGTAAAATGATATATGAACTAAAAGTCAAATTAGTTTTGAATCCACGGCTTCATGCATGAATGAGTTCTGCTTTTTCTACTTCCACTCACAATAACTTCAGACTCTAAAAGTCAAAACTTTTAAATATGTGCTTATTAAATTACACCACGTATATTTGAAAACCATCGTCTCACAACTCGCTCAAAACTCACCCCTTTCACCACTCTTTAACTCACACACAGCGACCATTTGGCCCCAGCGTGGAGCAAGTCATGGGTTAAAATTGGGGACGAAAAAGGTCCGCAAACGCATGACCGAAGTAAGGATGATTTGCAACCCAAAGTTTTATGATTTCGAAGTTCCCAACGTCAATTTAAGATTACAAAGGCTTTTGGGGTCGAGTTTAATAGTAGTGGTGAAATCGGAGGAGTTTTTATGAAAACCTTTTTTCTGCTTAAGATTTTTTTCTTAAGGGTAACACTTTTCATAAAATGTTATTGGACTTTGGAGCGGCGCGTAAATATTTTGAAATGTATTTTCTGAGAGTTCGCACTGAATATGTAACTTTTTCGGTTGAACTTGACTTATTGACTTGAGTGATGTATTTTTAGCTCAATAAAATGGTGAGTGAAATCCATTTTTAGAATCAGTTCTGTAGTAAAATGTCTGGATTTGTTGATTCTTTAGAAATAACAAATCCAGTAAAATCATTTACGAAAATAGCATTGTCCGAGTTTAATATATAATGGTTTGAACCATTTACTGGATTAGGTAGGGACGCAATGGTAGTGTCCTATTATGGACATAACAAGGCATATAACAAGGGTCGCCCGAATACATCACGATCAACAGTCTGAACGTTAAGTGTGTACGATGTTGATATAAGCTAGGTATTTTTTTATTTTAACAAAACTCTGCCCTCATTTTTGTATTGATGTTAATTAAGGATGAAACGTGAAAAGTCCGCGAAATTCACTTTTTCCTACGTTTTTTGCAATTTCCAGATAATTTTTATGATTATAATTTTGTGAATACATATTGTTCCATGTGGTGTCGGACGTAAATAATAGCACCATCCCATTGTTTTCCCATGGATGTCGTAAGAGGCGACTAAGAGACTTACTAGAGAATGGGCAGCAGCGTTCTCTACGCATTTTACCATCATACTTCGATAGGCAACCCACCTGCCAAGCGTGGCATTATGGCAATCCCCTCCCACACTGGGGGAGGTCCATGTTCAGCCAGTGGATGTCTTTCGGGTGAAATGATGATGATGAATACTTTTTCTTATAGGAAAACATATTTCAATCAAAATTCAACCTGATATTAACCGGCAATCTTATTGAAAAAAGGAAACATTAGTAAATTTGTATTTCACGAATCAAGCGAGAAAAACATAATTTCGATTGCGATTGCGGTGCCTAAGGTCCGGCGGTCAATTCCCAAATTGGGAAAAGTGTTATTGGGTTTTGCAGGGCAGAGTCTGTACTTGTTCCCTCTTACATAAGACTATGCACTTACTATTGGAACACCTCTGCCTAACCATATGGATTATTACAGGATGGATTATTACATTATTACATGCGTTATGTTATGTCATGTGTTAAAAGACTACTCTTCTAATTTTACTAGCATTCAATACTGAGATGGGACAATATTTTTTGGTTAAAAAAATACTGAGGTAAAGTGATTGTGCTTTCCCGAACTACGAGTACCTACGTACTAATAACTTAGGATTTTTTATAGGTTATATTTTAGCTTACATACAGTCAAAATTTGTCCGTGGGTATTTATGGCGACTTGAGGACCACTCCAATAAAAAAAAAAAAAAAAAAAAAATTCATTTATTTCAGGCATAACAACCCATATTACAAAAATTTTGTTAAAATGTGACAACGCTGTAGCAAAAAAATAATGGAATGTCATCAAACAAAATAGAAATAAGTTACAAAGCCATGGAATCTGGATGCAAATGCCATGGAATCTGGATGCAAAGGTCCACGCCCACATGTGAAAGTGGCGCGAGGAGGCGAAAGGCCGGGGTGAAACTCCGCTGCCACGACAAATCGCGGCACGGCGGACAGACCTCCGGCAGAATCTCATGGCGATATGGCGGATACGATTGTCGCAACCCAGCGCTAGGCACGCCACAATTGCGGCGGAAAGTCCCCTCTTTGAGGAGTGGATTGAGAGGTGCCACGGCGTCGTCACCTTCCGCCTGACACAGGTTCTCACCGGGCATGAGTGCTTCGGTGGGTTCCTGTTCATGATAAAGCGGGAGGAACCGCCCGGGTGTTTCCATTGCGAGGATCGTCTGGAGGACGCGGTGGAGCATACGGTGGAGGTTTGCCCTGCCTGGATGAAGCACCGCCGTGTCCTCGTGGAGGCGATCGGTGGCGGCGACCTCTCGCGTCCAGCCCTAGTGCGAGCCATGGTACGGAGCGAAAGGGCATGGGAAGCTGTCACCTCCTTCTGCGAAGCACTAGTGCTCGCGAAGGAGGAGGCGGGGCGCGTGAGGGAGTGGCAGTCTCTGCGCCCTCACGTCCCTAGCCACCGCAGGAGGAGACGCCCCGGGCGTCGGGATTGGGTAGCTCGCCGCCCGCAAGTAGTAGTGTGTTTGCGTAGTGTTTCACGCGCGCCTCAAAGAGATGTCAGTAGCACTGAAGGGATCTGCTAGGACCGATGCCTGCCAGGGTCGCGAGATTGTTTGAAAAAGATACCGTGACCCTCGCACATGGGCAACTGAAGGAACACGGGTGGGTTTTAGTTAGTAAAAGTCTGACACGCCCTCCCGCTCCGCCCAGAGCGGGAGAAGTCATTTGATGATTTCCCATCCCAAAAAAAAAAAGAAAAAGGACCCAAAATTAACAGAATTCAAAATAAGTAGATGGGTAACGAGGTATGCCATTCAGAGCATTGATTTCATAGCCCTTTAGTGTACATAATTATCATCATCATGCACAACACCCCTTCACTCACCGCTGGGCATAGGTCTATCTTTGCTTGTACCTATTCCTACGTTCTTGTGCCAATCTTCACGCTCTTGTGCCAACCTCATCCAGGTTTTGCCTGCAATGGCAACAATGTGGTCCACACATCTCGCCACCGTACGACCAACTGTAAAGCCTTACACCGCCTGTCATCACTATGCCTGGCCAGGTATCCTACCCAACTCCGAATTAAGTTTCATATTACGCTTTTAGGCTCGTACAAACAGTCGCGCCTTGCCGTGCGACTTGTCACGGAGGCGATTCTGCGATTTATGGTGACGCAACACATTACACACTAGCGCGACCACGGCCGACGAATCGCGCGTGACGAGCAGCGCGACAGCTTGTGGTACATTTTGTATGGCGTCGCGGCGAATTCGCGGACGCGATGCCACAGCCACGGCGCGACGAGGTTGTCGCGGCTGCGAACCGACGCTACACAAAGTGTACCTTATGTTGTCGC
The DNA here is from genome assembly GCA_947507805.1 of Aporophyla nigra. Lineage (NCBI taxonomy): Eukaryota > Metazoa > Arthropoda > Insecta > Lepidoptera > Noctuidae > Aporophyla > Aporophyla nigra. The sequence goes on along the minus strand of OX382313.1, from coordinate 8,892,285 downwards.
GCTGCTCGACGCGGAGCGACCGTGACGCGACGCGACAGAACTCCTTGTTTGAAGTGTCGCGCGTGTTTTCATAGAAAATGTACTACGGATATAAATCACCATTTTTCTGGACCTTAGTTCTGCCTTCGACACAGTAGATCATGAAATTCTTTTGGCCAAGTTAGAACATTATGGTATACGGGAGAATGTATTGAAGCTATTCAGCTCCTATTTGCGTAACAGACGTCAGTACATTGAGATTAAGTCGGTTGTGGATGGAGAAGAAAAAATACATAGATCCAATCTTGTGACTGTATCCCGTGGTGTCCCTCAAGGATCTGTTCTGGGCCCAATTTTCTTTATCCTATTCTTAAATGACTTAATTGAGTATATGAGAAAACGAGTAACTGACACTACAATTATTATTTTTGCTGATGACACTAACGCTATAGTTTCGGCAGATAATATAAGTAATTTAGAATCTAAGATTAATGCTGCCTTAAAAGCTTTTGAAAACTGGTTTAGTACAAATAACTTGAAACTTAATGTAAGTAAAAATAAGTGTTTGTTATTCAAGACAACGGTACGAAATAACACTAGTCTTAAGGTTGTGTCTGGTGGTAGTAATGTCGAAGTAGTTGATAACGTTAAATTCTTGGGTGTCCACATTGACGCGTTATTAAACTGGAAGGTTGAGACATTGTCACTAACCAAGACTGTTAGCTCTGCATGCTACGCAATCAGAAGCCTGAGGGACGAGCTCACTTTGGCCCAACTTAAGATGGTATACTTTGCTTTAGTTGAGTCCAGGCTCGGATATAGTATTGAGTTTTGGGGAAACAGTTACAATTACAATGTCCACTCAGCATTTGTGATCCAAAAAAGAGCCTTAAGGACAATGTTGCGTCTGAAACAGAGAGATTCGTGCAGGGACTACTTCATCAAGCTCAACATTCTAACAGTGCCATGTCTCTATATCCTGGTATTGTTAACCATGTTTGTCAAAAATTTGCATGAAACCGATGAGCAAAAACTAGTTAGATATAGTACTCGTAGGAAAGACCTACCTTCCACGATCCAACCAAAATTGAATGTGGTTGATCATAGTCCTAGAGTGCAATCTGTAATTTTATTCAACAAGTTGCCAATAGAATTTAAAAGCATGAACAGCATGACCTTATTTAAAAACAAATTAAAGGCATTTTTATTGAAGAAAGGCTATTACAGTGTAGATGAGTTCATTGACGATAAACGACAACCATAATTATGGTGTGTGGTATTTGTAAATGATGACTTATTGTGTTTATATGATTTATTTTTATATTAATTTTTGAATTTTCAATCTTAATGCAGTGTTATTATTTAATGTTTTTGTTATACTTTTTTTTTGACATATATTTTACTAGTGATATTGTTATATTTAAAATACGTGATGAATTCTAAATATGAATGCAGTGAATGTAGTATTTTTGTTATTATTATTATTATTTTTTTGTTCGATCTATGATATACCTACTTAAAATGTTTCAACACAAAGTATTTTGTTATGAAATAAATGACTTATGACTTATGACCGAATCGCGCGCGACCGTCGCGTCGCGCTAGTCTGCACGAGCCTTTTGGCAATCGTAGACCTTCGCACGTCTTCGTATATCGACGTTTGGAACTCGGTCTATTAGCCATCAAGCTTGATGTCATGCAAGACACGCTTGGCAAGCTTGAACGTACGTTATTAAAGCGGTTAAATATCTACCTATAAATATACATACAGACTAATAAATTGTATACTTTTCCATGCCTTCCGTGCTTCGAAAAACAATGTTTAAAGCAAACACACTAAAATATAACTTTTCAACCATTAAATCAGCGTAAGTAATTCAAATAATCACTCAACTGAAAACTATTTTACGTCCCATTATAACGGAACTCAAATGCATGCTGTGTAATGAACGCGGTCTAGCGTGACCAAGACTTTGGGAGAAGTGTTCCATACAAATAAATAATTTGCGCTATTATTCTCTATTTTCATTTTATTTGAAGGTCATGATTGTCGAAACTTATTTCATAGACAGAATAAAATTCGGAACACACCAAAACGGGCATATTAGATGTAAGAAAGAAGACTGCCAGGCTTAAATGGTTTATAAGATGCATCACATAAGCCACATGCACGATGACCACTGGGCAAAAGTCTCCACAGAATGGATGCCTGAAGATGGACGGCGTCACCAAGTCCAGCCCAGAAAGAGAGACAGATGACTTGGAACGCGTATGGTAAGGGTTGGTTCGCGGTGGCGTGGACTAATGTAACTAGAAGGCTTTGAGGATGTCCTTTTTCCAGTAGTGAGACAGAAAATTTTGTTGGGTATGTCTATTTCCGAAATAACTGTTTCGTATTATTTTTCCCCTAGCCAAAGTCAAACCCACGAATTGGAATAGTAACAAAGTATCGTCCATATTACGCATCCTCAATTATTTTGTGAACAAAAAATTTCATTATGTCACCAGATATTTTATTGATGTTTATTCCTTAAGTCAATTAAGAGTAATATTACGAGAATCATAATTAATTTCATTTATATTTCCATTTCAGGTAAATGAGCATACTGGCTATTAATTAAGGCTATAGGTAAGTTAATATTCTTTAATCTTTAGGACAAAACGTACAGTAATTGTGCTTAAGAATATTACGTTCCACGTTATTTCTCAATTCTCAATTCAATTCTCAATTCTTTATTGCTTACCATAATGTTAAAACCTAGTTGGAAGGGAAATCATTATTTAGTCACAATTATGGACCCTGTCAGGCACAGCAAGATCAAGTAGGAGAGAGGAGGAAGAACACTGGGTGCTTAATTGTAAATTATATTTTTAGTTACCTAGTTAATAATATCCCTACTGTTTTTATAAGAATGTATAGAATTTAAGGATTTTTATTATTGTTTTAATAATAACAATATATACACTTGTTCAATCAGTAACTGCAGACTGATAAAAATGATATATTTATATATTTTTAAATGATTAATTATTTTTTAATTTACTATTATAATTTATTGCTTATTTAATACTTATTTATTATTTATGGTAAGTTTATTTAATTGTATCTTCCACATTTATTTTAAAAAAAAAATGTATGTTATGCATTATAAGTTGGTAGGCGTATATTATGACGTTACTTATAATTTATCATTTAAGTAATCTCCTTCATTTCATTCCATCCGAATTGAAAATCTGACGCATCTAGTGCGCAACTCCTCATACGAAAGTACTACAGCTACTTCGGGCCGACATTTTTCAGATTCAGGTCGGATACAGCGTGCAAACGCTCGAGATGTTGAGCCAGACGAATATGCTTTATGCCCGCTTTGGCTCAAGTATCCCCAAAAGAATCCCGCCCTTTATTAGTGAATTATCCAAGGTAGAAAATTGGAGATTCGCTGAAAGATGTTTGAAGATAAATAGGACAGTCAATGTTGCTCGGATCGGGTCCCTCTGTTGATTAACTCAACATTCAGAATTATAGGAGAGACGCCGAATAAGTTTTGAGTATGAATTAAACAAACTTAAAAAGAAAAGAAAGAAAAGAAAGAAACTTTTTAAGAAACTTTACTATTTGTAGGTAGTAGGTTCGAACCCCGACAGGCGTTTTATATAAATGATTTCACTAACTCAGCTCACACAACGGCAAAAGAAAACGTCGTGAGGAACCATAAATTTGAGTAACAGTGATATCTACCAACCCGCGTGGATTATGGCGCAGGGAGTGCGCAATAATAGAAAGGAGGCCTATGTCCCACTAGTGGAAACATTATAGGCTGATTATGTATAAATATGACGCCAAGTACGCGCTGCAGTTTTTTTATTTTGTAATTCTGTTAAATCACACATAAAATTGATTTTTCTTTAGCACAATAGACAGAGTTTTTTCATAGAATTCTGAAGTAAGTTTGATAGAAAAATTTTAGTATAACATAGCTAGCGATATTTGTAGCTTTACAAAGACATTTATTTTAAGATAAGTATATTATTTACATACATAACACATCACGTCTTGTTTCTCCGAAGGGTTAGGCAGAAGTGAACCTATAGTACCTACACCCACATTTCGCCTGTTCCACATAATATATTACTAGCTTTTGCCAGCGGCTTCGCCTGCGTGGAGGTCAAAAATTATCCCGCGGGAACATACTACCGGGATAAAAGTACCCAATGTGTTATTTCCGCTTATAAACTATCTGTGTGCCAAATTTCATCTAAATCGGGTCAGTAGTTTTTGCGTGAAACAGGAACAAACATCCATACATCTATACATCAGTACATACAAACTTTCGCGTTTATAATATTAGTAGAAGTAGGATTACATGGTATATTATTCATGTAGATACTATTTGGTTTTTGACGTAAAAACGTCTTTTCGCTCGGTATACTAGTAGTCAATTAAATCTTTCTTACCGAAAACTACTTGTAAGATTTCAACCGCAAATAAAAATGAATTTTGTACTACAGCTCATCTCTTTCATACCCCAAGACAATTGAAATTTGAACACCATCTCATTTTACGAGTTTAAATTAAGTCCTGATCAGCATAAAATGGTTTCCATGATAATATTATTAAGCAGGACGTCTTATTGGCTCATCCGAACGTAAGTAAATTGCGAGAAGTAAAAGTAATGAAATAAGTTTCATAAGCTGACAACCTGTAGAATGCATACTAAGTAATGTGTCTGTAATGTCAGCTTCTTTGAATAAAAATAAATTGACTTCTTGTTACACGTGTTGTAAGAAGTTATTGAAGAATTGATTTCTATCTACATAATTAAGTTGATGTATTACTGCTTTTCATGAATGTGGATTTATAAGCATACTTCTTTTATTATTAACGGGACTTGTGTCTAATGAGCTGTGTCAATTGTCCGATGTCTCTTAATCAAAACAGATTTTCACTAGTGCCCAAGATTTAGATCACTTGTGAAAATCTTGGGAATGAGGAAAACAGTTCTTGGAAATGAGTTTTTTTTTTTAATATTTAATTAATGCTGTGGTAAATAAAAGTATAATTCTATTTGAAACATTTTTATCTACGCTATATACAATAAGTTTTTTATTTTAAGCTATAAAATTGTACTTTAATGACAGACTTTATCAAAACTAAAGAACGCCACCTGCTTCAATCCTTACATACTCCTTTTGCCTCATTTAAGTTCGTACATCTGGTCACACACACGCCAGTTATCAGCATGAACTTGCAATAATAAAGTTATTTTTTTAACACACTTGTCCTAACAAAACAGGGCTTTAAAAATAGGGTTAAACAGGGGCGAGGGGTTTAAACAGGGTTTTTTTTATTATGATTTCATTTCATTTCATTTACTGTAATTTTTAACCGACTTCAAAAAAAGGAGGAGGTTATATGTTCGACTGTATGTATTTTTTTTTTTTTTTTTTTTTTATGTATGTTCACCGATTTCTCCGCCAATTGTCAACCGATTTTGAAAATTCTTTTTTTATTCGTAAGGGTATACTCCTGAGGTGGTCCCATATTAATTTTGTGAAGATTTGATGTATACTTTGGGAGATAAACGAAGGAACTCCTCAAAAACAAACAGTACACGTAATGTGATTTGGATATTGTACTAAAGATCAAAAATAATTGCAGGTTCTATCTATCCATCCGTGGTGAACTAATTATAGTCTTCGAAGATACCGCATGGAACTCCTCATCGGTGAACAGTACATATAGGAACTTACAGTGAAAGGTTAGAAGGTTAGGGGATAATTCTTTGGAGGACACGGTGGAGCATACGGTGGAGGTGTGCCCTGCCTGGGCGGAGCACCGCCGTGTCCTCGTGGAGGCGATCGGCGGCGGCGACCTCTCGCGTCCGGCCCTGGTGCGAGCCATGGTACGGAGCGAGAGGGCATGGGAAGCCGTCACCTCCTTCTGCGAAGCAGTAATGCTCGTGAAGGAGGAGGCGGAGCGCGTGAGGGAGTGGCAGTCTCTGCGCCCTTACGTCCCTAGCCGCCGCAGGAGGAGACGCCCCGGGCGTCGGGAGTCGATTGCGGACTCCCGGCCACCGTAGGCGCGAGCTTGCGGGCGTCGAGCAATGGGTAGCTCGCCGCCCGGTAAGGACCAAGCTCGGGTCGACGGCGCGTAGTGTTCCACGCGCGCCTCAAAGAGATGTCAGCAGCAGTGAAGGGGTCTGCTAGGACCGGTGCCTGCCGGGGTCGCGTGATTGTTCAAAAGAGATACCGTGGCCCCGGCACTGGGCAACTGAAGGAACACGGGTGGGTTTTAGTCAGTAAAAGTCTGACACGCCCTCCCGCTCCGCCCAGAGCGGGAGAAGTCATTTGATGATTTCCCATCCAAAAAAAAAAAAAAAAAAAAAAAAAAAGGGGATAATTCTTTGAATATTATAGGCACGTTTAGACCGTTACTTGTATTCTTATATTCCGTTGAGCTGATGATGGAAGGTACAACTCCTTATCGATCAGGAGTTAGAAGATATCTTGTCCTAGATAGACATACTCGTTGACATCGAGAATTGATTCCTCAGCAGACACTAGAGTGGGCTCTTACCCACTCTACTGTCTGCTTAATAAAAAAAAAAAGCAGCCTTAATCATTTTGGCCTGGCCATTTATTATATTTTTAACCGACTTCAAAAAGGAGGAGGTTCTCAATTCGGATGTTTATATGTTTTTTTTTTTTTTATGTATGTTCGGCCATAAGTCCGTCATATATAGACGGATTTGCAAAATTCTTTTTTTATTCGAAAGGGGTTTATTCCGAAATGGTCCCCTATAAATTTCATACAGGTCTGATGATGAGTTCGGGAGACAGACACCGGAACTCTTTAAAAAATGACAGCAAATCCACCGCGATTTCTGTTATCGCATAAATATGCATTGTTTGTTTGGAATTAGTGCGGGGTGAATACCACAACTAAAAAATTTAAAATAAAAACTTTTTTACAAAAAAAAAAACAACCGACTTCCTTAAAAACACTACAAAGTGAAAAATAACTTTAATTTCGGAAGTCGGTGGCAAAAAAACCATAAATACAGATCCTAAGACACCGACTTCCGAAATTAAAGTTATTTTTCACTTTGTAGTGTTTTTAAGGAAGTCGGTTGTTTTTTTTTTTGTAAAAAAGTTTTTTTGTATATGCGTACAATGGCTGCAATAAAACACTATTTATTTTTGTATTTAAAACATAATTTTTTAAATGAAATTACTTTCATTAAAAAAGTCCGTTTTCAATTATTTCAGTGTAATCTGTAGTAGAGGCTGCTGTAGATCATATTGGCTCATCTCTTACTTACTTGAGTCAATTGCAAGAAGTTAAAGTAACGAATACAAATTCATAAGCTGCCAACCTGTAGAATGCATAGTAATGTATCTGTTACATCTGATTCTAAAAATAGGAATAGATTGACATCTTGCTACACGTGTTGTATCATGTAAAAGGTAAAGACATATCGAGCTACTACAACCTGTCCAATTTCTTTAACAGATTTTCAACTTTATTGCTAAAGTATTAGGTTCAAGGTTGATAGGGAGAATTTGATAGTTTCGGGTAACATAATGTACTAGCGTACAGACGCCAGCACATCATGTTACCCGAAACAGTACAGACTAGCGAAGTTATTTCTAGTCAATGAACGTGGATATCCGATAGAAGGTTAAGCAACGCATATTGCAGTCGGTTCGTAGATAAGATAATTTTTTATTTGTACATAAGACACAAGGCATATAATAAATATAGACAGTAGGTTGTACAATCGAGTCTAACATTATTGGCAGATTTCCGGTCCCTAAACTAGGTACGTAGACCTGTATCTTAGGAGTAGGACATTTTTCGGCTTCCATTTCATATGATACAATACAACCATGACATTTCAGTTACACAAGTTTACATATATGTATATACACAAAGCATGTATACAAGTCAGCAGCAGGTGAAGTGAGTGTTGTCTATAAGCCGAGGGGTGATTGAGGAGTAGGTGGAGAGTGTGAATGTGTGAGTAAGGGTGAGTGCATATCGTTCATTCAAGGAGATTAAGTCTATGATTGGATCATTTATATATTTTCTGTCACATCGTAAGTTAGAGGTAATAGCCATTTTTTTAATTTACTTTTAATAGATGTGTGACTGGTATACTGTTTTCAATCATAGAAAGCTTAAAATTCGTTCCACTATTATACTCTTCTTGAATATATCAGAAACCTTAATAAACAATCCGTGAATTATAATAACTGCAACCATCGAATCAATTGGGATTAATTAAAACAGGCGTACAGTATATTATATTACTAATATTATTAACTCATTCGATAAATCGGACTGCAATTACTGATCCAACTGTTAATCCCACTGATTATGGAACTCGTAGTAATTGTCGTTAATTTAAATTAAATTGGATATTATTTATTAATGGAATAACTTTTTCATAAATCTGTTAAGGAATAGGCCATCGGGCTAGCCAGATTTTAATTATTTTACAGTAATCAAAACTCATGAAAAAAAGCATAGAAATCTTGATGAAGAAAATATTTTACTTAGGTTGTATAGAAGAAGAATTCTATGCCAAATTATAGGTATTTAAAGTATCTAAGGGTCACTTATTCGAAACAATTACGTAATGCAATAAATTTCAAGTGACATTAAGATCCTTTTATATTTATTTTATTCACTTGGTACAATTTTTCTTTCATTAAAATGAGACTTTCATTTATCATAAATTCTGCCCGCGACTTCATCCGCGTTAAATTTTTACTCCCCTGACACTTCCCGTCGCATCGAATGATCATAGCGCGATGTTCTATAGCCTTTAGCCTTCCTCAATAATTAGGCTACGCAACACAAAAAGATTTTTCCAATTCGGACCAGTAGTTCCTGAGATTACATTACCGCGTTCAACCAAACAAACAAACAAATTATTCAGCTTTATAATATTAGTACATGTTTATGTAAGATATGTATGTATTTTTTTATTTAAGATAACGACATGACTATACGCAACCCGTTCCTCAAAAGGGGACTTTAAGATGTATGGGAGCGTCCCCATCTAAATAACAACCTTTGCAAGTGCAGCTGGGACCCGAATACTTCGCTCGTCATGACAGCCATTAAACCAGGAACCCCTCGTAAAGAGCCCTTAAAACCTCCCATTAACCCCACGTAATGCCTATGGGCTGTGATCTACTCGCTAGACTATTCTGTACCAACTCTATAAGGCTTTGAGTTGACAATTTACTGTCGAACGACTTAAGTTGTTACTGACTAATAAACTTGGGCCTCTTGGGGATAGCAAAATACTTAGGAATGTGGAAATAAAATTCTTGGGAATAAGGAAATAATTTTTTAAGCATTCGTTTTTAAATAACAAATTGTTAAAAAATTTGGGTACAACTCATCTATTCTAAACAAAAACATAATTACAAAGTAATTGATATACTTTAAAATAATTTATTGAACCAATGTTATAATGATTACCTTATATATATTACCTTAACCGCGGCCTTACGGCCCGATAATTGACGGGCCGCGGCGCCGAGCCAGGCCGATAGGCTGTAGGAATTGTCGCATCCGATGAGGCCTGCGGCTGGCGTAGCCTGCCGTCTGATCCACTGGATGTCGGTTCGTTCAGAGGCGGGGCATGGCGTGTTGCGGAGGCGCCTGTCGCGGCCTGCAAGGCTCAGTTATTTTCTGTGCAAGGCGACCAATGGCTGACGCGGCCCGTCTATTAACGGGCCGTGAAACCTACTATTACTAACTATTAGCGATCTTCATAAAGTAACCGACGCGACGGTGTCTGTGCTAGTATTAGCAGGCTGTTTGACAGTCTTTTGCCTTTAAACCTTTCTTACTTTAAGTAACAACCCAAACTATGACATAATGATCTACTAGAGAACCAATTTTGTTACAGAAATTATTCTGATATAATTAAATTTCGCTCATTTAAGCTTTGTTCATCATTCGCCTACCCTTTCTCCATGTTTCGCTATGTTGGAGTTGGCTGTCAGTCTAACCTAATACAGCTGAATACCAGAGTTACATGAAGCGACTGCCTATCTGACCTCCACAAACAAGTTACTAGGTAATACAATACAAGGGGTATTGTGTGTGGTACGGCTTATTGTGCTTTCCCAAGCACGGAGGGTTTCGGCATCAAAATAAGGTCACCCATCCACGGATTATCGGTGGCAAGCGTATCTTAACCTGATCGATCGAGCCATATGCTGTTATAACTTAATTGTAAGCCAACATTGAATTGTAGTTATGATATTAAAATTAAAATATTTATGTTAATATGTAAGTAGGTACTGTAAATAAATGTGTAATATATTCCATTAAAAAAAGCGACTTTAGATAATACCTTCTATCTTAAATAATACAAGACTAAGACTTCAGGCTGCTTCGCATAATTTACGTTCGTTCGTTCGAAAACCGTTCCACACATTTCTGAAGTGATGAAACATCGCATAGTACTCCAAAAATAAGTCCCTGAATCGTATCAAATAAAGTTTTATTTTATTTTCCATTCGAAAGAGAAACAAGCTTTATATTTAGTCTTTTACACTATTTTTAGCCTAATCTCACTATGAAAAACTAAAAGGCGCAAAAAAAAAAAAAATTTTGTGAAACTTCATTTTAACCAGTTTTTAATCTGACTGTGTTTCAAAACTAACATTTTGCGCAGTCAGAGGGTTTTAAAATAAGCTCTGGTCAAATTGAAGTGAATTGGGATGCGGTAGGAAATTCGCTCGCGGCGATTATGACTGGAAATGTTCAAACTGACGCAAACATTTGCGTGATTTCCGAATCTTAAAGCTCAAATGCAGGAGAAGACGGCTTATTAGTCGATTCGCAGAGTTTACTCACCCGAATCGGGAAACTCTGACGTAATTAATTTATTTTTGGGCTAATCAAGAACTCCAAAAATACGTAAGAAGCAATTGTAATGTTTAGAATACATGTCATATTGTACAAGCAAGAAAGGGCATAAAAATCTGATCGTCGATTTACTCAAAAGTAAGATAACGTCGTACAAATCGTCTATCATCATCATCATCATCATCATTTCAGCCAAAAGACGTCCACATCTATAGAACATATCATTTAAACGCACCGATAGATCGAGTTAACTCATGCAAATTGACTAATAAGCCGTCGCAACTGTGTGCGTTGATTGTTTTGAAGATAAGGATGCCACGCTAATATTTACAACAGTTTAAATCCTACTAATATTATAAATGTGAAACTTTGTGTGTCTCGGTGTTTGTTACGCAAAAACGATTGATTTAGATGAAATTCGGAGCATAGATCGTTTATAACCTGGATTAACACATAAGGTAGTTTTATCCCATTAGTACGTGCCCGCGGGATAAAATTCGACGCCCACGTGGGTAAAGCCGCTGGTAAATGCTAGTACCTCTATAAAAATTTGGTGACATAATCAGAGCGAGGAAATTTCGTCCTGCATCCTGCGTGGAATTTGCATTTTGACCAGTACTTTATTCTTAAAGTAGACTTATCCTTTTTCTACTAACTACACACAGACACAAATTTAAATAAGTCTAGTATTTCGCAGACTCATTCGTAGAAAAAATCGTGTACTATGCTATGGTCCCTTTGTTTGTGAAGAGTAAAATAAATAATTTGAATTTGAATATTTTACTAACGGTGACTTTGACACTTTCAGATGGATATTTACAGGTTTGATCCTCAAAATCGTAGCAGATAAGGTTTTGATTAATTATAGAACATCGGTTTAAAATCGGGCCAAAGTCGTATAACTTTAGCATTATTGACCCTACCATTATCACCAACGGAATCAGCATGTCCGACCATCACCACCAACAGAACCAAATGCTTATTAATGGGCAGCTTTACGAATCAATTTGGCAATAATACTATAAAATACTAGCATCAATCCACAACATCGATACTATCCATTAATAAACAGTGTAGCTCAATGTTACCAAAGGCGTTTCGCAGAATATAGCGTAAACATAAGCCAATTAGCTACTTTGACACTCGCATTGTGGCTAGCAATCAAAACAGTATCACTGAATAGTACAAAAGGACACCTCCACACAAAGGGCGAATACAGGCCCACGCATACAGAAATAAAATAAAAATATAATTATCACTTATGTATCATAAAGGATATAAACACAAATAGGTAAGCGCTTCTCCTCCTCTCTCCTACTATGCTGTGCCCGACGGGGTCCATAATTGTTTAAGGAATGCAATAAAGAATTACGACCTCATAACCCTACTTACGAGTCGTAAGGTAATGCGGTCGAACCCAGACAGGCGATTCACTTTGTTCAAATTATTTTATCACCACTGCTCTCAAAACGGAGAAAGAAAACATCGTGAGAAAACCGGCATGTCCTAGAACCAAAAATTCGAAGACATGTGACATCTACCATCTCGCATAGGCCCCGCGGGAAAGACTTGCCCTCACAGAGAGGAGGTCTCTGTCCCAGCAGTGGGAACATTGTAGACTTTATGAGATTTGACATGGATAATAAAGAATTGAGCGTATGGCGGATCGATAGCGGACTCCCGGCCACCGTAGGCGCGAGCTTGCGGGTGGCGAACAATGGGTAGCTCGCCACCCGGTAAGGACCAGGCTCGGATCGATGGCGCGTAGTGTTCCACGCGCGCCTCAAAGAGATGTCAGCAGCACTGAAGGGGTCTGCTAGGACCGATGCCTGTCAGGGTCGCGAGATTGTTCGAAAGAGATACCGTGACCCTGGCACATGGGCAACTGAAGGAACACGGGTGGGTTTTAGTCAGTAAAAGTCTGACACGCCCTCCCGCTACGCCCAGAGCGGGAGAAGTCATTTGATGATTTCCCATCCAAAAAAAAAAAAAAGCTTATGGCGGACAATCTCGAACAAATGCCAATCGCAAGTGCGCTAGAAATCGCTGTAAGTGTAAGTATCTATGTGTGCGCGCAATGTCGTTTGTTTTAAACAGCCGATTTTCTATACCTTTTTAACAAATTAAAATCCAGCCCGTCTCTTGGTGCCTAGGTCCGTACCCCACAAGGGGTGCCCTTAGCGACTATTCGCTCTAGCTTTAAGTTCTTAACCCCTGGCTGGAAGCCTTTATTAAGGTAGCCACAGGCAAGTCCGGTTCAGCAGCCGACAACCTCATAGGTTGACCTGTGAGATGTCAAAAAAATTATATACCTTTTTATTTTATGATAGCGTGTTGTGATAATACGTGGAAGTTATTTACGTGTAGCTATTGGCATGTTGGCGTAGCTAAATACACTGGAACCTATAGAAATATTCCAGTTTCGTGACTGATAAAAATCGGACAACACCTCATTTATTAAATTCAGGGAAGTATTTAGGCAAAGGTAAGTTATGGATGTAGGTAGAGTATTTTGTGAATTATTGACCGTGATTACCACGCTTGATAAAAGAAAAATAGACACCAGCTGAACAATATTTACTTCTTAGTTATATTTTATTTACAAGGTGTAAATGGTTAGAAAATATTGGTTCCGTCGTAAGTTATGTACAGTCGTCAAAAATGATAAGTAACCAGTGTCGTTGGTTATAGTCAAAGGCCTAAGCGGAGATCTAAGCGTATAAACACAAAATGCGACTTTATTTTATACTGTCTAAAGGAAAGAAGATCTATGACACGACAAATTGACATAGGGTGTTAATTTGCAATTCAATTAATTAATTTGTAATCAAATAGTCTATCGTCAATTTTATTTCTTTGACTACATTCCGATAAAGTTGTATTTCTACACATGTAACTTCGAATTTGAATTTCAGTCTGGACATAACAAATTGAATTAAATTTAGATTTACGTCATTTATAAACTGTCTATGAATTGTTTTCCAAGAGATAATTTGAGTCGTATTTACATTGTGGAAAATTGATTTAAACTAAAATAATGAGGCACGTAGTTTGTAAGGTTCATTTTGACAAATCTAACTGTAATAATAATTTAATGTTGTTAACGATTATATTGAAAGTCTGAGAGCAGTGGTGGCCCAGTGATAGCAGCCGCGGCTTACGAGTTGTAGGCCGTGGGTTCAAACTTAGGCAGGTGATTTACTTTGTGTAAATAATAATTATTTCATCACCACTGCTCCATAAACGATGGAAGAAAACATCGTGAGACAACCGGCATGTCCTAGAAACTAAAAAATAAATACCTACTTGAAGAAATGTGACATCTTCCGCTCCGCACTGAGCCCGCGTGGTAGATCATGGCCTTGGATCGTATAAAGTCATTAAAGTTATCCACACAACCCTCTAACTTCATTTCATGATTCATAATTTCAACCAAAACACGTCTACTGCTGGATAAAGGCCTCCCCCAATTTCAGTGGTTTACCAAAATTGCCACGCTTGTTAGTTCCTTAGTCGTCTTCTACGATACCACGGTAAGAAATGGATAGTAATATTCTTTACGTCCGGCACCACACGAAACCACACGGACCTGCAAATGGCAAAAAATAGCGACAGCATATTTAAATTTCGAACAAATCTGAGCTATATCAGATCACACGAAAACACATTGTTGTGTAGTATCGAATTTAATTCAGTCAAGCACGTCATTGTATTGAATTTGATAGCCATTCAACAAGTCAAATAAGCCACTTGAGACGTGTCGGTGAACTTTTATGACGGTCGAAAACCCGAGCTTTGTAATGCAATTAATAATAAATTGGTGAAGACACGTGTATCATCGAAGTGAAGTCATATTGTGGTTAGATTCTAATTTTGTGGAATACGCACCTTCGTGAGTGATTTATTGTGAGTTGAGTGGTCTCTCTGTTTAATGTTATATTTAGTATGTAGATTGACGCTGCTGTTTTTTTTTTTTTTTGTTATAAAATTGCCTTATTAACAGACCTACCTCTTTTTACCCGACAACGGCGAATCAGAAAAGAGAGGTTATGATTTTGACCGGTATGTTTATCTGTTCCCTCATAACTTCTAAAGTTATTATCATTATTTCACAAATGAGATATGGTTGGCTATGTGGCATCACATTAAACTGAATATGCACCTTTAACGGACATAAAGTCAAGAACTAAAAAAAAGAATTGCTTGTACAATAATATTTTCTTATTTCATGTTTTTAGAGCATGATTTTTCAATAGCTGGGTTTTCGTACAAAGGACGAGGTTACATTGGGGTTTTTTTTGCCAGGGTCGCGAGTTTTGTTCGGATAGATTGGGTTCATAATGTACCTATGATGCAATTTTCGATCAAAATTAAAACCATGCACGTTTCACATTGGATCATCATCCCCCACATTACCAGCTTTATGTCACCCACTGCTGAATAAGTACAAGCCTCTCCCTTTTATGCCATTCTTCTTATTAGAAATAAGACCAAGATTTTATTTCTAGCCAGTTTCTGCATTACTATCTATAACTTTAAACTTTTCGATTCGGGCAAAGTTCTTAATACAAAGTTGACAACTTACCAGCGGACGAAGTTATCAGTTTTGTTAAAAGAACCGTATTTCCATTTCTGTTTTAGCATCATAGGCTCGATGCTTTAAGCCTAAAGAAATTCCATGTTTTGCAATAAGACCGTTTTAAGGTGTTAATGCCAAGATGTGTCTAGCCTGACATAAAAAAATAAAACAGTGTTTCAGTAATGAAGGTTGTTCTGTAGATATTTCGTAGTGGCAAAGAAAACATGCTTCATTTAGCGTGACATTCAAGAACCATAATGATACAAAAAAAAAAATAGAACGACTTTTCAATACCACTCTGAACTTTCAAATTTTTTGACCCACATTTAGTATTTAAACCTCATAGCTAGCTTGATATAAAAGAAGAATGGAATAAAATATGTTCAATTAATTATTTATCATTAGTCTGAAATTAAGTGTACGTGACATTTAACATGAATGAATTAACCTTAGTCCTAGGACGATTAGGGCACAATTACCCATTGATTTTGTACGAAAATAAAATTTAAATGCTTTTGAACAACGAACAAAAGAATTTGTTTCGATTCCAATGGAAATAAAAGCTATACTATAAATTACAACGATATCAGTCTAAATGTAACGGTTTCGGATATTGTAGGTATATGCTGTCGCAGAGAAAACATTGTTTTGAAGATCAATCATAAATTCTACGAAGAGACTCTCCTTTTTGTGGGATTAGTTCTACTTTTGAAGCATTTCTTGGTACTGTCTTTTAGTTTATCTGAAATGATGAGAAAAGGAGACGGATACGCTTTCATACAATCTTGGGCCTGGATGTAAAAAGATGAAATTGGTGTCTATTAATAGGTACTATATTATTAAACAATCACTGAAAATTTTGCAGGTTTTGGCAATCTGAGATCCGAGTTAAATAAGATTTAGGAAAAGTGAGGTTACGTAACAATCTACACTTAACAGCTGATTTTTGAAATACGATTCTCATTCTTTAAATTACAGTTGAGGCGTTAAATATAAAGAATATTATTATAATTCATCATCATCATCATCATTTTAGCCGAAAGACGTTCACTGCTGGTCATAAGTCTTCCCCGATTCGGGGGGGTTTGCCATAATCGCAACGCTTAGCAGGTGGGTTGGCGATCGCAGTGTGGTCGCAAAATGCATAGAGAACGCTGTTTCCAATTCTAAGTCCCTTAGTCGCCTCTTACGACATCTACAGGAAGAAATAGGGTGGTGCTATTCTTTACTATTCTCTCTATTCTTAATCAATAGAAGGGCTGGTGGCTAAGTAATAACAGCCGCACGGGTTAACCGATCAGGTTAAGCTACGCTTGCCGCGGTTGGTCCGTGGATGGGTGACCATCTTTACATACCAAGACCCTTCTGTGCCTCGG
Organism: Aporophyla nigra; assembly: GCA_947507805.1. NCBI lineage: Eukaryota > Metazoa > Arthropoda > Insecta > Lepidoptera > Noctuidae > Aporophyla > Aporophyla nigra. Next base: position 8,875,454 of record OX382313.1, on the reverse strand, counting down.
AAAGCATGTTAAGCCGTTGGCCCCAGCTATCTTTCGTAGATCTTAGACAGTCGTTACGGGTCATCAGAAGCCCAGTCTGACAACAAGTCTTACCAAGGGATATCATATTACCCAGTAACTGGATTGTGGAACTCAGATAGGCAGTCACTCCGTGTAAAATACTGGTACTCAGCTGCATCCGGTTAGACAGGACGCCGACCTCAACATAATTGGGGAAAGGCTAAGCAGATGATAATTTATATAGGTATTTCTAGAGTGAGGGAGAGAAAATAAAAATGTTCTTTAGTAATATTTTTTATTTATCTTCAATTATGATTAAATTGTCATCTAGAAACTGTGCAGGTGGTACTATATTATCTTGGTACCTAGCCCAACTAAGGTACCATATTATTTTCATAACAAGAGGTGGTCTTTGATCCAACTACCAGCAATCTTGGCAAACATGGTCACTGCATTTTACCTGAAAGATGTAAAAAGTGGTTAATAACAGATAACATGATTAAGTACTTTTGAAAAATCTTGGTCTGATAGTTACTTAGTTCTATATAATGTATCTACATGGGCGTTTTAAATGTTTACCTATACTTTATTATATTAATTAATACCGAACTACCTGCTAAATATCTCAAATATTATGTTCACTGATAACATGTGTGATTTGGAGAGCGAGGAATACTGTCCTACCGTGATACAGTTTATACTATGATGTAGTACAGAGGTCAGTGTGAATTACTCCCTAACAACCATTTACGTTTGATATGAGATCTTATTTGTTTGTTTTTTGTACCTAAGGTTGTTATTATGCTACTAGAAATAAGAATGTTGCCCCTAAAACGACCCACTGACCTTTTATCTTTTATTATTATTTTGTTAGTATAATGGTGAAGGAAGAAATATTGTAAAGATTGCAAGCCAGCGTGGTAGACGTTGGTGAGGTAAACAAGAAGTGAGTAAGTACTTACAGATTGTGGTGTACGCCATTGACGAATTACTGCTAATATCATTTCGTCATCCAAATCTCGACGATCTGTTGTGTTACAGCGATTAGTCGCTATGCGACAATTTACACAACGATCCATGGTATCGCTTTCCAATCGGTAGGCTGTTCGTAGAATCCAAAATGATAAGTCCAAGTCCAACGTTTAAGCGGGGTTCTCCGTGTTGGGTATGGTGGCAAGGCAAGGGTCATACAAGAAAGTAGCTCCGAAGTCCGTAGAATGAAAGCAGGGGTTGAGGAAACATCAATAAAACTATGGGTGGAAACACGATACGCACATGCAATAAACAATATGAAACGAGTGAGTGTCAGCGTTATGTCATGCATGTCATGTCAGAGTTAGCACAGACTAAACATACATTAATCGATTAACAAACGTGGATGAATTTATGTAAATTATATAAATATTTTATTGGTTTAAGCTGTGCAGTATGTTATTTCTAATAGATTTAATTATTTTAATTGAATTAATCATCTGGTGAAGGCATCTTCTTAAATAGTATGAACGTTAATCGATTATAATTTAATCGATATTCCATTTACTTGGGAACCTTAACTTAATTTTAGGATTTCTCATTTTCCAGATTGTAAATTGAGTTGATTTTTCAGATTTTGATATAGAAAAATATAAGCTTTTTTTAAAACCATTTCTCCTCTTATTACATTTTGGCCCAGAAATGCCCGTCTCCTTTGTAAATAATAATCTTTGGTTTCTAAATCCTTCTAAAAACCCGGAATAATACGTAGGTAGTGGTAACAAGTGCTATTGTAGAAAATGAGGTTCTGAATTTCAGGTCAGGTCAGGTCGTATTAACACTAGAAGTGCGGGTGTCCCAAATTTGATACATTTCGATGTTCTTCCTGCTCTAATTAATATTTTATTATGCATATAATCGTAACTTTTTATGACTTTTCATGAAATATGATGATTATTATATTTATTATTTATACGAGACTTCAACCACATAATTGCAATATACATATTTTTTTATCCAAATTTACCTAAGTCGGTATGTTCAGCGCTTCTAGTGTTAAAGTGTTATCAAGTAATTATATTTTATAATGAGCTCAGTATTTATTAAAACTTTTGAACACTTTCTTGTTGACAACGATTCCGACGAATTTTTCGATGCCTTACGACTTTTTTTCTTTTTATACTATGTGCCAGCATATATTATTATTTTCAGCATTTTCTTTTAAACTATGTAAATATAAATTATAGAGAACCTAAGTGTTATTGGATATTTCTATCAGGAAATTCTCAGTAGCAGCGAGGAGTCTGGATTTGTACCCAGATTGATAGTAATAGACTCGCCCCTGTAATATGGGACTTAAACATAACTGGTAAATTGAGGGTGTACCAGTTCACCTCTGCTGACCTTTCAGAGATCACATTCGTCATATTATGTTACTTATATCTTATCGGTATTCTGTCTGTATACGAATCTGCAATTCTATCAGGCGTTAAGTCAGGCGGCAATTTCTGTTCCTTGAAGATTGTGGGTTTATTTTTTTTTATCAATTACTGATAATTTACCAGTGGACATGTGAACGTGTGGTGAACTTCAGAACAATAAAAATATAGTTAAATATTTAATTAAATTATTTTTGAATTTCTTCAAGATCCGAAAAAAGCACGTTAAGCTGAATGAATATGAATGTTACTTCTAGATCTTTGATGAGATTGAGTTGTTATGGGTAGTCTGAAGGTGGAAAGCGTTAACTGACGTGTTCAGAGACAAAGATCAGATGGGTAGTCGCTCTATGTAAAATTGAGCTGAATCCGGTTAGACTAGAAGCTGACCCTAATATAGTTTTTAAGATAATGAAATCAATAGAATATGCCACACATTTTCATGTCGGGACGGACGGCTTTTTAAACATGTAGGTACCGTATATTGGAAAAAAAATGCAGTAATTAAGTGGTCTTCACCATTTCCTTGATAGTCTGCAATTAACTAAATGTTGTAAAATTGAAGAAGATAGGTTTTGTTCTTCTGTTGTATTAATTTATCACAGTTTTGCGTTAAAAAACTCTCCTAAATCCTGTTTTTTGTAGATAACCGTATATTTTTGCTGCGCGTTTTTATATAGAAAAATATAAATTTTCTGCACTTCTACATATTATATAAACTTACGACCAAATTTCGTAAAATGGGGTACAAAGTTTTCGATACACGTATATATATATAGATCGTATATTATGTACACAACAGTGAATTACAAGAACCCAAAAGATAACACAAAATCAGAACCCAATGCACAAAACTCAAAAGATATCGTATAGACTGGTGAAGCAAGTATCCAATCATTTAGAAGCACATTGGCAGTGATCAGGGACTCATTATCGAACTGACAGCTAATCAGAGAGTTCGCATGCTACTCCACTCGATTGGACTACGTGCGCCCAGTTGCACTGACTAGCTGCGATTAAGAGATTGATTTGGGTTGTATTGAAATTTAATCTGCCTACCTTTTTTCCAACTATTTTGATGTCAATTTCCAGTCTTGTAGGATGCAATTGAATACCAGTAGTTTAAATCGAGCGACTACCTTACTGACTTCCACTACGATACTGTATAACACGATACCCCTAGACAAGACAATAGATATATTGTAAAGACAATTAAAATGTTAGTTTTGAAAGTATTAGATATTATTTCAGAAGGTTGCAATAAACTGTTGTATTTTATATAAGCTTGAGTTTACTATCTGATGCGTAAAGTTTGTACTTCGCATGTCGAAAACTGTAAACATTGCGTCGCAAAAAAGATGCCACATCAATTGAAATAAAGCATTTTTCTGATTGAAAGTTACTTAGAAAACAGTATAGTAGTACATTTAAAATCACAAGAAGTGTAGTCTGTTTTCCCTTAATTGTTCAATTTCACATTGACCAAAGAACCATACCATGTACAAAGACTTTTGAATCTCAAAACCTAAATAAAACGCTGGTAAAAAAAAAGATTCTCAATTAAAATTATATCAGGACATAATAGGTACACTATAAAGTTACACCTAACCAGAGTAGCTAGCACCGTACTTAAAAGCTAATGGGTATTCCATTAGCTTCAAGCACAGAGTTACAGCAAAAAAATAATACTTTGACATTAAAGCGACATTAACCGTGGGTTTAGAATTGGAAATGTTTTTAAACCTTGATTCTTAGATTAGTCTAACTATAGTTAAAGTTCAGGGCAACCGACCGTTCAAAGCCATGATTAGTGATTAACTGATGTGGATTCATATCACTCGTCAACATTGTACACGCGAGCCCGTTTGACTAACACTTTAGGTAGCATGTAGGTAGGATATACCTACCTACAGTAAAGTGGACTGAAATGGTGATAAAGGCTGATTTCAAAACAGTTAGTAGTCAACAACAACTCATTGTTTGATTGAATTCCTTTGTTTCTTAGATTGGCCTCACTTTGGCCTTTTTTTATTCCTTTACGACCTAGAGCCAAATTCTTGACCGACAAAATTTTTGGACCTGTTAAAGAATTCGATTTCAGATTTGCCAACTAAACAACTCGCGATGTAAAAAGACAAAAGAAATATTTTTCTAAAAAAACATTCTGTAGATATTTAATTTGCTGGATTTGTGTGGTGCCGGACGTAAAGAATAATACCATCCCATTTCTTCCCGTGGGTGTCGTAGAAGGTGACTTAGGGACTTACTAGAGAATGGGGAGCAGTGTTCTTTATGCATCCTATCACCATACTGCGATCACCAACCCAACGAAAACCGTGGCGATTATGGCGGACCAAAATGGGGAGGCTTTCGTTCTGTAGTAGACGTCTTTCAGCTGAAATGATGATGATGACGACTTACTTTCAATATGATCATCATCATCATCATTTCGGCCGAAAGACGTCCACAGCTGGACTTAGGCCTCACCCAAGCACCGCCACTTCGACCTGTTCTGTTCTTGTCGCAACCGGTTCAGATGGCTGATGTGGTTGGAAGTTGGAAGGTTCTGGAGTGGCGATCGCGTACTGGAAGACGTAGCGTTGGAAGGCCTCCCACAAGATGGACCCAAGAAGGTCTAACATAAGGTAGGATTAGTGAAGACCGCAGAAATTTCAATATGCCAAAAATAAATTATTTTAACAATAAATCAATTACGCAGTAAAATAATACGTTGCCAACTAAAATGTCTCGTTAAAACCACCGAATGGAAGACAAATTACTGCTTTAAAATATAATTCAGAGCCATTTTATCGGGACACTCGAATATTGAATCATTTCTTTCTCCTTAAATGAAATATTCCTAAGGACTCTTGACGTTTAATAACCGCCGCCGGTAATGGCCATTGGTGACGTTAGGGTCTGTACACATTGACATAGAGTGGCAGGAAATTATTTGTATTTTCTCCTGGCTTGTGAAATTGGTTGGAAATAATCTATATAACACATTATAAACAGGTAAAAGTGAGTTTATATAAAGGGTATAATGTTCAGATAGAGTGTAACTTATTGCGAGCACACTCTAACAGTAGAAATCGCTTTGATATTGACAGTTAAACGAGATTCATATCGTTATTTACGTTGAGCAGACAATATTTTCGAACGTATTGAGCAATGTATTAGCAACACTTTTCGAAATGATTCAGATTCCGATTTTTATTTTTCTTCACTATTCGTAAACAGTTTTGCTAAATATTACAAAAAACTCTTCACTGTTGCACATAAGCTTGTCCGAGCTACATACTATAAACGTATTAATACTCAATACTCAATATGTTTATTGCTTTACCATAATGTGAACTTAGGTGGTAATTATATAATTTAGATCATTATGGACCCTGTAGGGTACAGCAAAAGGATAGGAGAGACGAAGCTCTGTGATTGAACATTATTTGCTCAGGAGTTTGTGTAAAATAAACCAACATATCGTTTATTTATCTATATAATGTATTAACACAATTTATATGATTTTTATATAAGTACCCATGTATTATAATAATTATGTTTATTATTTTATTATTGTTCCGTGCCTAGTTCGAGATCACAAGCCATCTCTAAGTAATGAGTCCATCTTTCTGAAAATTTCATGAAAAATAATTTAATACATTATTTTAGTATTTGCCAGCCATCAACTAAAAAAATATCTAACTCTCTACCTTAAAGTAATTGGAACTTAAGCTTTATGCTTCGTGAGCTCAAAATAAATTAATCACTTTCGAAGAAAATTAATATTTATCGCCATCGCTTTGTTTAATACTACAAAACAAAATTTATTAAAACGATAACACCCTATACATGATGTGCGGATGAAAACGTCCGATAGGGTTGTCTGTTTATTGTGAGAAAGGGTTCCGTATGAATATATTAGATAAGCGGTCGATGGAAACGGTGAATTCATACATTCATAATTATTTGAGGTGAAATGGTAGATTTATTTATTGGCTAAGAAAATAATATCAAAGAGGATATAGGAATTTCCAAAAGCAGAACATGTTTTCCCTTTATTATTATAAAAACGAAATTGTTGACTTATGCAGATAACGTAATTTTAAAATGGTTGGTTGATTAACAGAGTGATTGCAAAATTGGTCATATAAAACATGATTTTTTCTAATACATATAATAATAAAAGTCTATTCAGTTGCAACCTGTCTTTCTCTTTTGTCAGTTTATTTAATTCGTTGTGTAAACATACTTAGGTGGTAAATAAACAAATAATATAAAGTGACAAGAATTGAAAAGAGTATCTTTAGACGGTTTGGCCATGTTGAGTGGATTAATGAATGGCGACTAACAAAATATATTTACAAGGCAGATGTGAGTGGACATGCCGTGATTGACGCCCTAAGAGGACATATTATAGTGAACTTATAGATGTTCTTTAGAAATGTCAAATTTGTAGCACTCGCAACCAGCATGTAAACACACATAATGACAAAATCAGATGTATTAAGGTAAACGAGGCAAAAGGAGTATGTAAGGATTGTAGCAGGTGGCGTTCTGTAGTTTCTACCTATCCTCATGACGTGAGTTTATGTAAGTAAAATATAGTTATAAAGTTTGAACTTTCTACTTTTTATCTACATCGTTTTTGAAATCGTGAAATATAAATCAATAGCGCCCACTGTAATAATAATTAATTTACTCAAAATCTTTCAATGAATAAACATTAATCAAACACACTTCGCCCACCTTTTCCCTAACTTTCCATCCACTCGTCCTCACTTAACGGTAAGATTAATGCATTCCGCGCCTAACATCGATTTGCAATTTACTTTTCATCCCTCCTTAATTTCGAGCTAACCGCATGGCGGTGGGAACCCTACGCCATGTGTGCGTTGAATAAATGATCGCGGTTATTTGTGAACGCTTGAGAGAGCCCTTATAAATGGTTATTTTTATACATCAACCTGTGTTTTGTGCGTCGTGTTTGTGAGGAACGAGGGATGACCCAAATGAGTGGACCGTTTTACTTGTTAGTCACCGAATACCTACTTTTCTGATGGCATTCACCATCAAACACCAGTGAATGAAGAATACCAGAGCTACCGTAGTTCTTTTAATATCGGAACATGTTGACTGGCCTGTTAGTCTAGTGGTTAGTGACCCTGACTGCTAAGACTGAGGTTGTGGGTTCGTCTCCCATCCTGGACAAATATTTGTGTGATGAACACAATCATTTGTTCTGTGTCTGGGTGTAATTTATATATAATATGTATGTATTTGGAAATATATAAGTATATTTACTAGTTATCTGATTACCATAGTACAGACTCTGCCTAGTTGGGGATCAGATAACGGTGTTTTGGTTGTTCCAAGATATATTATTTTATTATTATTATTTTGACCTAGCACAGGTCTTCCTTTTTTTGTTTTCTTGAGTTTACGTGATTGTCATGAGTTTGTATTTCCTGTGCGTGCCCCAAATAAAATATTTTACTTTATTTCTTTCTTCTAACCTGCACGCGGGTAAACCCACGGGAAAAGGCTTCGCCGGCGTGGAGGTTAAAAGTTATCCCGTGGGATCGCACTACCGGGAAAAAAGTATAAGCAGTGTAAATCCAGGCTTAGACGAAATTTTGAACACAAATAGTTCCTGTGTTCAAAATTTCTTCTTAATCAGTTCAGCTGTTTTTTCCTGGTTGTGTAACAAAAATACAAAATTTCACATTTATAATATTAGCAGGATAGGATAATTAGAAGGATTACTTTAAATTACAGGATTTTTTCCGTAGCAGCTGGGAATCGGGGTTTGTGCCCAGTTGATTGCAATAGGCTCTAACACATTGTACTTATACAGGAGTGGTAATAGGTGTTTATTATAGGTACACCTCCACTGAAGACTGTGGATTAAACTCATGGTTTTATGTTATACATACATATTATATACATATGTGTACCTTTTTTTTTGGATGGGAAATCATCATATCATCTCTGGGCAGAGCGGGAGGGCGTGTTAGACTTTTACTGACTAAAACCCACCCGTGTTCCTTCAGTTGCCCATGTGCCAGGGTCACGGTATCTCTTTCGAACAATCTCGCGACCCTGGCAGGACATATGTGTACCTTCTTAATACATCAATATCCATTAATACGTGAAACAAAAACTTCGTACCTCCCTTTTTACGAAAGTAACGCGGAACGGAGGTGTCTGATAGTTGGCACAATTAAACTTTGGAGAAGAGAAGGAGAAGTATGTAGAAAGATAATGTTTTATATAATAATGCATCAAATACCTACATATTAATCTATACTAATATTATAAAGCTGAAGAGTTTGTTTGTATGTTTGTTTGATTGAACGCGCTAATTTCAGGAACTACTGGTCCGAATTGAAAAATCTTTTTGTGTTGAGTAGCCTATTTATCGAGAAAGGCTACATAACATCACGCTACAACTAAGAGGAGCGGATCAGTAATGGGAAATGTTACAAAAATGGGAAAAATCGCACGGGTAGGCGATTCGACGCGACGGGAAGAGTCGGGGGAACAAGAAATTTAACGCGGACGAAGTCGCGGGCAGAAGCTAGTAAAAAATAAAAACAAACACTAGCCGACCACTTGTAGAAATAATACCACTATGTCCTGATACTGCACTATAAATCAGACAAATTCAATGGAACAAAATTTGTGTGAAATAAAATTATACGGGGATGATATGGGCCATAACTTTTATACTACCTATCTTTGCAAGAATATTCTCTCCAGCTGTGGTTATGTGTACGTGTGAAAATTACCCATGTAGATTGTTTAGAGGACCCCACAAAAAATGCGTGGTAGCCCTATTCAAATAATGCCCAGAACTACATGATGTGTTGAATATCTGATGCCTTGATGTTTGCGTTCCCTTTTTGTCTAACTTTCATTCTGTTTTGCACAGAACTTTCACAAAGGGCGTATAAAGTTACACATTTGCATATTTTTGCCAGTTATATTTTAGTTTCAAGCTTAAACAAAAAGTAGGTATATTTTTTCTACGCTTTGTTTGGTTTCGCTGAAAAATATGGCGTTGGTTTTCATTTTCAGTATTTATATAGTCCCCGTTGTAGAATTTGATACTAACTTTCTAAAGAGTAACTGAAATTTAGTTTTTATTTATAATCCCATAATCCCTCACGCGTAATCATAAAAATATATTTGAGTACCAAACTACCTAAGTTTCAACTTTTACTAAGTTTAAAATAATACTTTAGTGTCTTATTTTAGTACTGTCTCGTATGTCATAGATATAATAAACAACTTTAAAACAATATCTTTTAATCAATAATCTTAACTTAAGAGAATTTTTCATTTCAATAAAATTTAAGCCTTATCTGACTAGCCTTGTGCCAACTATGTTGAGATTGGCTCCTACTCTAATCGCCAGAACACCAGTATTCTATGGGCATGCCACAATTGCGGCGGTAAGTCCCCTCTTTGAGGAATGGATAGAGACGCGCTACGGCGGCCTCACCTTCCGCCTGTCGCAGGTTCTCACCGGGCATGGATGCTTTGGGGGTTCCTGTTCAGGATAAAGCAGGAGGAAACGCCCGGGTGTTTCCATTGCAAGGATCGCCTGGAGGACACGGTGGAGCATGCGGTGGAGCCGTGCCCTGCCTGGGCGGAGCACCGCCGTGTCCTCGTGGAGGCGATCGGCGGCGGTGACCTCTCGCGTCCGGCCCTGGTGCGAGCCATGGTACAGAGCTAGAGGGCATGGGAAGCCGTCACCTCCTTCTGCGAAGCAGTAATGCTCGCGAAGGAGGAGGCGGGGCGCGTAAGGGGATAGCAGTCTCTGCGCCCTCACTTTCCTAGCCGCCACAGGAGGAGACGCCTCGGGTGTCGGGAGTCGATCGCGGACTCCCGGCCACCGTAGGCGCGAGCTTGCGGGCGGCTGGTAATGGGTAGCTCGCCACCCGGTAAGGACTAGGCTCGGGTCGCCGGCGCGTAGTGTTCCACGCGCGGCTCAAAGAGATGTCAACAGCACTGAAGAGGTCTGCTAGGACCGATGCTTGCCAGGGTCGCGAGATTGTTCAAACGAGATACCGTAGCCCTGGCATATGGGTAACTGAAGGAACACGGGTGGGTTTTAGTCAGTAAAAGTCTGACACGCCCTCCCGCTTCGCCCAGAACGGGAGAAGTGATTTGATGATATCCCATCCAAAAAAAAAAAACACCAGTATTCTTCATGGAGCGAATGCGTTTCTGATATCCACAACCAAGTAACTGAGTAACACGATACCCCTTATTAGGACTGGTTGTCTAGCTTTTGAGTTTTTGAGGACCCGTAACGACTATCGAAGATCCACGAAGTGTTCTGGCGTGAAGTTAATTATCCTATGACAACCTTCCTCAAGAATTTGGCTAAGAACTGTAAAAAGATTTTTTCAAATCCGTCAGATTTTTGATTTCCAGAGATTATCCCCTACATGCAAACTTACAAACAAACAAACTTAAAAGTAGTTGACACAAAAAGAAAAAGGACGGATAATTATATAAAACACATTTATCAGAAGAAGAAAAAAACAACCGACTTAAAAAATAAAAACATAATTTTTAAAATAATATAGTTTCGCTAAAACACAACATCGTAACGCGCACTCTTGAACTACACAACATTTTTGATTACCACTAGCACTACAAAAACTACACTGACACCCCTATATTACAACGCGTATTCTTATCTACTATAGTACAACTAATTATACATCCTGTTTGAAGTGCCACAAGTGGCCCCGCTTTGTACTACAAGTAGGACCCCGGTGTACGCCAGCTAGCATTGCTAACACCCCTATGAAGACGTTATAATTACATACATCTAACTATATTTCTGTGTTGAAATGCTAAAAAACTTTTACAAAAAAATAACAACTGACTTCCTTAAAAAAAAAAACACTACAAAGTCAAAAATAACTTTAATTTCGGAATTCGGTGTCTTAGGGTCTGTATTTAAGGTTTTTTTGCCACCGACTTCTGAAATTAAAGTTATTTTTGACTTTGTAGTGTTTTTTTTAAGGAAGTCGGTTGTTATTTTTTTGTAAAAAGTTTTTATTTTTATTTTTTTAGTTATGGTAGATACCCCGCACTAATCTAATCGCGATATTCGTTCATTTGTCGCACAAATACTTAATGCAAATTTAAGACTTATATTGTTTTCACATGGATCCCATTATCCGAATGGAATCAAATTAAAATGGGACCATTCGGGGAGCACCAGCTTTCAAATAAAAAAAATCATCAAAATCGGTTCACCCAGTCAAAAGTTATGAGGTAACAAACATTTAAAAAAAAATGTCGAATTGATAACCTCCTCATTTTTTTGAAGTCGGTTAAAAAGTAGCCCCGCTTTGTGCCATAAGCAACGCGCGATGCTCCATACACGACCAAAAGCTCCAATGCTCTATACATTAATATTTATTTCACTCAATAAATAACTACAGTTGCAATATCGTAAACTGCCCTGCCTGTGTGATTGGCTTGAGTCACGCATTTTATCATGGTTTTTTTTCCCAAACTGTGACAAAAATCTGTATTTCGAGCCTATTACAGTAAACCGGGTTCACCCCACAGCACTACAAAAAAAAAAACTACACTAACACCCTTAGGAAAACGCTCATACTTACCTACTATGGTACAACGAACTATACCGTAGTGTTGAAGTGCCGCAAGTGGCCCCGCTTTGTGCCACAAGTAGCGCGATACTCAAGCCAGCACTGTCGCACTCAGTGGACGATAGGCTTAATTATAAACGTGTACTGAGGTTTTTTTTTTTTTTAATTGTTGTTTGTTTTTTCCTTATTCGAATTTGATTTTAATGGTCATTCTTTTTGTGAGTAGATTATTATATTTTTTAATTACGAATTGTTTTATTGTATTTTTTATATTTACATGACTTATAAATATGCATACAAACAGAATATCACGATTTGTTTCCTTGAAGGGTGGACAGAGGTGTACTTTCAGTACTCCCACATTTCGCCAGTTATGTCTAAGTCCCATGTAATAGGGAGCGAGCCTAAGCCTAGGTGCATTTGTCTCGGTCAGGCGCGAACGCTACTTACTAATATTGACTATCAAAAATAATAGTTTAAAAAAACTAAAAAACACGCTTCCATTATCATATTATTTATTTTCTATTTTTTAGGGTGTTTCGAATTTTGAGACGTATGTCAGCGTAGTTTGTGACGTATGTCAGCGTAGTTTGTGACGTATGTCAGCGTAGTTTATGTCGTTTGTCAGCGTTTTTTGTGACGTATGTCAGCGTAGTTTACGAATACAGTTGTTTTGCTGTCCTGGTAACCCTGGCAAGGATAATGGCACAAAATGAAATTATTGCATTGTCATCGGTCCTTGATAGGTGTGCAAAGTTTGAATGAAATCTGGTTGTTTAAAGTGGGTCAAAATCGCCTATAAGGAGTCGGTTACAAACAAACACACAAACATACAAGTGAAGCTAATATAAAGCGTGTAAAAAGGAACTCTCAGCCTTGATTGAAATAAGTGAAATAAGAGAAATCGAAAACATTAATATTTTTAAGAAAAAGTTAAATGACTTCTTAGTAAATAGCCCATATTATACAGTACACGAATTTTTGTCCGACAGATTCGTGATGAGTTAGTGCCAAACTGCTTTTATGTTTAGATGCAAAAAATTACTTTAATTCCATTTAAATGTCATGTTGAATTTACATATATCACATAAAATTAGGTCTAAAAAGACAAATTATTTCAAACTATTGTATGCCTAACATGGTAGAGCAGTGCAAACGCACACCAAAATATATCTATAACAACTCTGTAATCAATGTCTCACAATAAAGAGTTTTGACTTTGACTTTGACTTTGATTGAATGAAACACTTTCGTTTTGATTTTGATCTAATCGGATACAGCTGCGGGCACAGTTTCTGTGACCACGGCTTCACCCATGTGGATGTCGGAAATTATTCCACGGGGACACGTTACCGGGACAATAAGTATTATATAATGTTACTATATATGAAAAAAGTTTTTTTTTTATGAGTACTGTTTATGTGAATTTTCATATGCATTTAAACAGTAAAAAGTTGTAGTTTTGACATTACAAACAGACCCTTCAATTTTATTCATTTGTATAGATTAAGCGCCTGCCTATCTGACCTCCACTACCCGGTTACTGGGTAACACGATACCCGTTGGAAAGACATTTCAAATTTCTGATCTTCAGTAACAACTTTTTTCAAAAAGTTTCCTGTTGCTATGAAGCCGTATTACTACTAACATTTGTATATGAAATATATAATCCCAATTGCGCCAATATCTAGTAATTTGTTGGAATTTACTAACTTGCTCGTAACATGTTATCGATTACTGCTTTGCCTTGATTGGTCTATTACCGCCTTGTTAAGTCTTGAGTTTGATTTCAAAGTGCTTTCGAGTGACTGTTAGGAATTTTGCAGCTTGAGAGTTTAGTAGAACGACTTGTAAAACAGCTCCTTAACACGAAAGCGTCAAGTTAGCCGTAAAATTTTTTTTTTTAGGTTCCTTCCATTTTGGTGATGATTTTCAAATTGTATTTTGATCTTCGTATATGATGCACAGCTGTATGATATAAATATTTATGCAATTATAATCATGAAAATCATCAAAACAATTCTGTAATTTCAAATTCATCATCATCATTTAAGCGAAAAGACGTCCACTGCTGAACATAGGCCTCCCCCAAGCACCGTCACTTCTATAAATTCCATGCTACTCGCATCCAGCGGATTCTTGCAGCCTTCAGCAAGCCACCGATCCATCTTGTGGGAAGCCTGCCAACGTCTTCCAGTACACGGTCGCCATTCCAGAACCTTCCGGCCTAATTTTAAGTTACCCTATTAAAATTTTATTTCATAAAATCATGAACTTTGTGAAAAAATTCTAACTTAAGGAGTTTTTTGATGATTCTAATATATATACGTAAAGCAAAGTCTTTGTACTTACCCCTTTTAACGAAAATTACGCTGACGGAGGAGTAAACTATTTGGCACAATTAAAGTTTCGGTATACGAAGAAGGAGTGCATAAAACTAATATTTTTATATAATTATGCATTAGAAAGACATTAAGTTCCAAATGAATTATGATCGTATTTCGACCACTAGGCGACCACTAATGATTGTATGTACAGAATTGTAACCATAAGTAAACGGTGAAAACGGTTTTACAGAAAAACTGTTTCTGAAACTGTAGGTAGTGGTCATTGTTAGATAAGTTTAAAAGTAGATGTATTATCAACTTTTGCGGTGATTTCTAAGTCTGAATTGTCTTTTACGTCCACGTCATACTCACTAAGCACTAGGATGTCCTCCAAAATAACAACCACTGAAAACCCATAAAAATAAATACTATCCCCACAAAACCCTTACTATATGCGGCATCGATGCTCTAAAACAATATCCGGTAATAGTTATCAATTTGGACGTACATTTCCGGACTAGTCCCCAACTAAGCGCGGCTCTATCACTTTAAATAAAATGTTACGACTGCCTTACACAGATGCACAATGGTTCCGTGCGATATAAAGTTTTACAGAAGGTCGACCTTAAATATTACTTTGAAGAAACAGTTGACTTACGTGAGGAACTTCATAAAATGCGCTGCGCTCCGCGAATTATTTATTAAGTGGTGTTGCGCCCCCCTGGGGTTGTAGCGTTTGGGAAGCTTTGCCGAGCCTTCTCGTCGCGTATTCCTTAGGGCCTAGAGACTAGTCTTCAATCAGTTTCCTGTCTGTTATACGGACCCGAAACGCAGACACTCACGTTACGGTTGGTGCATAAATTCAAGGTCGGTCAGCAAACTATGGAACGAGCTATGCTTGGAGTCTCTGCGAGATAGAGTCAATCAAGGTGGTCCAGCCATATTAGCTGTAGAACCAATGAACATTTGGTTAGACGTGTTCTTGAGTGAAGACCACGAATCGACAAGCGCAAGGTAGGATGCCCTCAGGCTAGATGTAATCAGCTGAAGTTACGAGCGCTTCTTACTACAAATTTATTATATTGTTGTCAGTGACATTTTTCTTGACAGCTAGTAGGAAGTTTGCCTTCTGACATTATTTATGTTTTGTGAACGCGTAGCTGGTACAAGCAATATCAACAAATCTTTGCAATAAAATTAAATTAGGGTCAGCGGCGGTGTATAAAACAGCCTTATAATGTCGTCCGCTGTTTTATTTTATTGTAAGACAGACGACAGTTTATTATTATAGTTAAGTTTAAATTGTGCAGTAAAGGAGAATGGTTACTTGGGACTTTTGAAAGGGGTATGACCATACGAGGTTTTTATAGCTGTCAACCAAGTTAATTATTTTACTTCGTAATTTTATGTACCAGGCAGTGATTAGAACTTTTATCTATACTTAATATTATAAAGCTGAAGAGTTTGTTTGTTTGATTGAACGCGTTAATCTCAGGAACTACTGGTCCGAATTGAAAAATTATTTTTGTGTTGGGTAGCCTATTTATCGAGAAAGGTTATAGGCTATATAACATTACGCTACAACTAAGAAAAGCGGAGCAGTATTGAAAAATGTTGCAAAAACGGGGAAAATCGCACGTGTAGGCGATTCGACGCGACGGGAAGGGTCAGGGGAACAAGAAATTTAACGCAGATGAAGTCGCAGGCAGAAGCTAGTCAAGGAATAAACAAACATTTAGACATATTTTAAGACTGTGAGTCGTGGAAGACTTTTCAAGATATTGATATTTACTGTGTCAAATATGGCAATGCTATGGTAATATGTTATATCAAGGTATCAACCCAGCCTATATGAAGATATAATTTAGTTGGTAGTAAAAGATGTCCATTATGTAAATTACATACATAAACTCACGCTTTCCTCTCATGAGGGTAGACATAACCTATAGATCGCTACCGACTACGATCCTTACATACTCATTTTGCCTCGTTTAGTTCATACACCTACGCCTGTTGTGAGTATTACGCACCTGACTTTCTGATGAACATCACCAGTATGTGATATACCAGAATGTTCGACGCCAGACCAGGCCTTGACCATAGGATTTAAACAATATTGTGGAAGCGTGATGATCGTCGGCCTTGGGCAAAGGTGGGTCGAACTGTCCGCCGTGCGCGGAGCTGATTAACAAATATTCAATCACTCACCTGGTTGAGGAAAAACTGGCTCCGAAGACTACCCGGATTTATGTATGTAAATGAATGTATATTGTATTGTGTAATGAAGTTAGTATTCCAGGAGTGAGGCCGCTTCAATACGCTCGAGATTTCCAAGCATGCGGTTCCACTATAACCTCAAACTATTTCAATCAAATTCCAAAATAAAACCCGTTCAGTATCGTCAAAAGGGGTGGCTTACACACAAAACAATCGGATCACAACAAATTGTCCGCAAAACTATAGATTATGTCCTTATATGTCCTTTTCCCATGAGAAGAAGGCGTGAATTGATGTATGTATATAGTAAGTAGTAACCAGTACCTCCTCACGTTTTACTTGTAACACAGATTCCAACGGCAGTTCGTTGCAAACATGTTATTACGGTCAATTTTCATTGGTTTAAGTTTTTAATGTGATGTGAAGTTTGTTAAAGCGGGAATATAGTAAAATAGTCACAAATAAAAGTTGATATGAAACTGAAAGCACATTTTTTATATTTTTGGTCATGTACCAAAATAGGAAAAACAGTTCTTTTTGCGCTATAATCTGAAGTAACGCCGCCATTTTTTTTTTCTATACCATTTCTGTGTCAATTTAACAAATATTATAAACGGTTTTATATCAACATAATAAAGCTGCATTATATGAGTAGTATTAAAATCCCTTTAATGAAGACAAATATGCAAATGCTAGATGTGGACAGAATATAAATAGTGTTATTTGAAATTCGAACGGATTTCCGACGGTGATCAAAAAGCTATGAGATGAAAAATTTAAAATTAAATTATGCTATATTTCACATATTACTAGCTTGACTTTTCATATAAAACTAGCTACTGCCAGCGGCTTCGCCCGCGTAGATATCGAAATATATCCCACAGGAACGTACTACCGAGATTAAAAGTACCCTATGTGTTAATCCAGGTAAACAATGTCTTATCGCATTGCTTGCTTTGTCTTATCCGACCCAGAGAATAATAAGTTTCACAGAAAAATCAAACCCCATTTCACCCTCTTTGGAATGAAATTTCAAAAAACCCTCTCTTAGTGGATACTTACACTTCGCAAAGAACACACCCTCCAAGTTTCATGTCTCTAGGACAAGAGATTTAGGCTGTGCGTTGATATATCAGTCAGTCAGTCAGTCAGTCACTCAGAACTTTGAATTTTATATATATATATGTAGATAGATGACCCCCTGTGACATATTCATATGAAATGTCACAGGGGGTCAGTAGGTGGCTAGGTACATGGTCATGATTGGTCGAATAAACTCCACGGTTCCTCTTTTAAAAATTAATAGATTTTACAATGTTTCAAGTTAGTCTCAATAGGTATGGAAAAACAGTGTAGGTCATTCAGCATATATAATTTATAAGGGTTTTAAAATAGAGTCGTAGCAAAATCAAGGACTAAATACCAAAAGATCGTGGTGCATTTTCTGCTTTTCCAACTAGCCAAACAGTATTCAATAAAACAGTTACTGCTTAGGTAATGGCTGCCGACTCACGTAAACACTTTTGGCACTAAAACTAGCCACAAGACACTTCATTCGATAAAACAATTCCTGTGGGTGGTGTAAATAAACGCTTACACTTGGCACTCCAAAAAGCTCTTTAGGGATAAAAATTTAAACATTGGCAGAAGAAACAGCGTTGCAGTAATGAAAGTTGATAACTTCTAGTGTTTTGACAAGCGTGCCGGGGAAATCTATTCTTAGAAAGGTCTTATACTTCGGTCGGTCGGTCAGTCGTCAGTTTTCACAATCATGCCCTGCCCATGCGGCGCGGCAGCGACTAAAAAAAGTTGAGCAAAATATCGCCAATTTCGCATTGATAGATTTAGACATTATTTCTCAACTTCATAAAAAATACCTTTTCTAAGAGAGGAATGTCTACATTCCCTATTATATTTAAAAAGTTTCTCATCTTTCAAATGTTACGAGTAAAACTTATCTTTATTTGATACTAGCTTCTGCCCGCGAGTTCGTCCGCGTCAAATTTTCGCTCCCCTTCCCGTCGCATCGAATTGCCTGCCAGTTTTCGTCCATTTTTCGTTTGCTGCTCCA
This sequence comes from Aporophyla nigra, assembly GCA_947507805.1. Taxonomy (NCBI): domain Eukaryota; kingdom Metazoa; phylum Arthropoda; class Insecta; order Lepidoptera; family Noctuidae; genus Aporophyla; species Aporophyla nigra. The sequence continues at coordinate 8,856,787 of OX382313.1, read as the reverse complement.
CTCCTTTTGACCGTAGTGTGATGTTATATGACGTTCCTCAATAATTTCTAATTTTATGGATTATTTTTTTATTTGAAATAAACTGATTAATAATAAATGGGCTACCCAACACGAAAATAATTTTTCAATTCCGACCAGTAGTTCCGCAGATTCTTGTCATTCCCCTTTTCGTACAAACATTCATCCCCTATTCCCTATTGTTATTTTACCCCTTAAGGGTAAAAATTTAACAAACTTTAAATAAAATTCATAAATATATAGTAATAAAAGCCAAATAAAAAAGTTTCATCATTCTAGCTTTAAAAATGACAATACTTCCCTACAACCTTTCATCCTCCCTTTCAATCCCTTAAAACCCCTTTTCCGTAATAAAAAGTAGCCTATGTCCTTTCTCAGGCTCTAAACTATCTGTGTACCAAATGTCATTTAAATCGGTTCCGTAGTTTTAGCACGAAAGCGAGACAGACAGACAGAGTTACTTTTGCATTTATAATATTATAGTGTGGATAGTGTGGATTAGTGTGGATTTTAAGTACCTACGGTTTTGGTACTGAATTAAATAATTATTCTGTACTATGTAAGAACGGAGTCTCCTGACACAGGCATTTTTTTAAAGGAGGCTCAAAATAGTTAACACTCTTTGTAAACTGCAGCATAAATAAATAAAACTTGAACTTTAACTTACTAATTACACAAAAACCAAACTTATATCTATTTCACCAAATCCCTAGCTAAACAATATGCCAAGAATAAAAGAAAATAATGTAGTAATTCAAACACTACAACAAAGGAAAACTGTAAAACTATGAACACACGGGAATGACAGAATAACAAACAGCTTAATCATTCATACAGTTTTGTCTCGATGTACACGTTTCTTTATGTTCAATCCATTGAATGTTTATAATGCTCAATGTTGGAATTTGACATGATAACAGGTGACACGCTGACATTTGTTTGTTTACATTATATTGTAAGAGAAAAGGCTTTACATATTTACACATAATACGAGTAGGTATATTCTACACAGGTTTTTTTAACCAGTGCGCTAACTGAAACCTTAAATTCACCATATGATTTTAGTTCTAGGGGTCAATACAGGAGGAATTCTTTGTCGGTTTTCAAAAAGAAAGCAGCTTTTTGATAAAAAAGTGCAATACCTACGGTCATCATAATATATGAAACATCTAATTTTATTTGTTCTTCGCATTAATGTATAAAATAAATGTCCGTGCCTCGGAAAGCATCCGGTATATCCGGCAGTCATTCGTAGATTCGTAGAGAATAGTTACGGGTAGTCAGATTTTTATCCAGTTGTGGAAGTCACACAGGCAGTTGCTCTATGAAAAATACTGGTATTTAGATGTATCTGGTTCGACTGAAAGACGACCCCAAAATAGTTCGAAAAAGGCTAAGCAGAATGATGCACTCGAATAAATCTCTATGTCTTGACATTTCGCAATATCACCCGTACGAAGAATTTTTTTTAGTCATTTTTATCATTGGGTAACAAAATCGGCCACGAATGCGAAATAAAGTATTCAAGTTTCAAATCCGAAATTCTTGGTACTTTTTCCTGTAAATAATTCAATTAAATGTTACATAAAATGAGAAAAAGCTTTCCTAGAAGTTGGGTCTCATCATTTTACGTTGAAAACGCTTTTACGCTAATATAATTATTAGCATTGTGTTATCCAGAAATGTTTATCGAAATTGAAAATAAATCTGAAAAATAAAAATGATCGAGTGTCAACTATTAGTAAAAATTGTTATTGAGGAATAGTAATTAACTATAACCCAATAACACTTTGCCAGACCTGGGAATCGAACCAGGACGTCACGCTCAGCAGTCGCGCTTCCGACCACGAGACCAACGGGACTTTACCTTAATATAACTTGCCTTAATATACGTATGTCATAAAGTGCATTCTCATTCCTTTAAAAGAGAACAGTTGAAAGTGACTTTAATATCTCAATCCGCGCATCGGAAATTCTTAAGTTAATTACCGACCGTAGCCAAGTTATCCTTGCTACCCGGTTACCCGGCTACCCGGTTATACGGCTCGTTTCAACCGGGCAAGACGACGCGACGTTTTTGCTGAATGTAACTCAGTTATATCAACATGATTTACAAGGCAAATTAATTTTATTATAGTTGCTCTGTCTAAATTGTAGCAATTTGCGCGGAACATTTTGTAAGCGTGGACGGATACGGGATCAAAGAGTTTGTTCATTATTTAAAGAGGATGTCTGTTTTATTTTTGTATGTAAGAGCCGTTTATCATGTGAGCCCCACCTTTAAAGAAACTAGGCCACGTACACATGAAGTGATGTAAAATGATTTTATATTATGTACACGCATTTATAAAAAACCGGCCAAGTGCGAGTCGGACTCGCGCACCGAGGGTTCCGTACAAACCTGCAGGTCATCATCATCATCATTCGTCATCATCGTTTATGAAATTAAATGTTTTTTTTTTTAATTTTTATATTTGAGTTGACTGAATGAAAGGTAAATTGTGGTTTACGATTTATGACGTATTAAAAAAAAACTACTTACTAGATCTCGTTCAAACCAATTTTCGTTGGTAGTTTTCATGGTAATGTACATCATATATTTTTTTTAGTTTTATCATTCCCTTATTTTAGAAGTTACGGGGGGGGGGACACACATTTTACCACTTTGGAAGTGTCTCTCGCGCAAACTATTCGGTTTAGAAAAAAATGATATTAGAAACCTCAATTTCATTTTTAAAGACCTATCCATAGATACCCCACACGTAAGGGTTTGATTAAAATTTTTTTTTGTGTTTCAGTTCTATGTATGGGGAACCCCAAATATTATTGTTTTAAAAAAAAATGATATTAGAAACCTCAATATCATTTTTGAAGACCTATCCATAGATACCCCACACGTATGGGTTTGATGAAAAAAAAATTTTTGAGTTTCAATTCTATGTATGGGGAACCCCAAATATTATTGCTTTTTTTCTATTTTTGTGTGAAAATCTTAATGCGGTTCACTGAATACATCCACTTACCAAGTTTCAATAGCACAGCTCTTATAGTTTCGGAGAAAAGTGGCTGTGACATACTCGGACAGACAGACAGACAGACAGACAGACATGGCGAATCTATAAGGGTTCCGTTTTTTGCCATTTGGCAACGGAACCCTAAAAAGGAGCGAAAAAAAACGTTGGGCATCAAAAAAATCGCCCGCATCACTGTCAACAGGAAAGTCTGCAAAATCCTGGCAGCTTTGCCACGTTGTATGGCACCATATTTATAGATAATTCAGATCTTCACCAACAAAGTAACTTCCTTGGTTTAGATTTGTCAAATATTTTTAGAAATGTGACGAAATATATCGCATTGTCCGTTATTATTACATAAGGCCCGCGCTTCGTTGGCTAAGACTAGGGATTGTAAGGAAAACTTATGTTATACAGTGGGATGCCAAATTATGAGGGCTTAGTATATGTTTTATCAACTTCCTATGATGTGTGCACTTGCCTGTAGTTTAAGTATTAGACAGTTGTAGTAAAAATTTCCAGGAATATAGTATTATTTACCTTTTTGCCATGTTTCTATAATGATAATTTTAAGTGGATGGCTATCTTGAAAAAAAATTAAGTACCTTTAGTGTACGTCAGACGCTAATAAACAGTGACATACGAATTTGAATATTACAAAGAAAGTTAAATCAAATGAAATCAAATCATCAATTCGCATAGAATGTAGGTATTGTACAATAAAGTTGTTATAGAAATAAAGTGAGCCGGGAACATTCTGCCTGAGTTTTTTGATGTAAAATTTAACATCATAATTGCAAAAAAAATCGTTAAGAATGGTATTATTTCAATAGCCTCCTCACCTACATACGTTCGTGGTGGTAGCCTCGCTTGGCTACCAACCTGCTGATTGTCTGATGCGAAACAAGAAGACGAACAACTTGTAAGAAGCGCTGACTTACTACAGACTGAGTTGGCAACAGCTGATTAAGGCAGTAAATTATAAAGTAGATCGAGAAAATAAATAAAAGAATAACGAAACTGCACTCCAGACAAGACAAACTATTTGAAAGTTTCAACGCTTGGTAACTCTACCCAGTTAAAACTTTAACTAACTTAAAAACTTGAACTTTCCTTGTGTTTTTAAAATGACCAGGAATTAGTAGCACAATGTACGAAGAACTAGTGATGTGCCAAGGTGAAATCGATACCGATACTAGCTGTATGGTAATTGGTACCCGTGCATGTTGACTAGTTTTATGCTGAATTAACTCGTTAGGCGAATCGCTTAGCCCTTTGTTATTATTAGAACAAACGTTTTGTGATTAGCTGTATTTAATATGAATGTTCTGTGTGGTGTCGGAAGTAAAGAATAGCACCATCGCATTTCTTCCCGTGGGTGTCGTAAGAGGCGACTAAGGGACTTACTACAGATTGGGCAGCAGCGTTCTCTATGCATTTTACTACCTAATTTCGATCACCAATCCGCCTGCCAAGCGTGACGATTATGGCAGACCCCCCCCCCCCCCCCAAATTAGTGAAGGCCTATATCCAGCAGAGAATGTCCTTCGGCTGAAGTGATAATGATGAATATTAATGTATTTTTTTATGGAGGGCATTGGTGCCCCATTGGTAACGGCCCCGGATTACGAGTTGTAGTTTGCGGGTTAACCTTGGCTGGCGTTTTACTTTGTGTAAATAATTTCACCACAATACCACGCTCTTAAAACGATGAAGAAAAACGTCGTGATGAAACCGGCCTGTCCCAGAACCAAAAAAAAAAAGTATTATGATGTGACAACCCAACCCGCACTTCCCTCTCGAAGAGAAAAAGCCTGTGTCCCAGCAGAGGGAACAATATAGACTAATATGGCTGTTTTGTTTTTCATTTCGAATAACTCACAAAGTCAGCCTAAAATAGGACCAGCTTAAAGTCGACCCGCCGTCGAAAGTGTTTTCTATATATTTTTAGGTGCTTTATTTATCTTTTCAGCTCAAATATAAGACAAATCTTAGTTGTCGATCAGAAGATTCGATTCCCAAAAGTCGGAAATGAGATTATTGAGTTTTTGTGTTAGGAAATTCGTGGTAAATTACGTTCAAAAGTAAGAATTGTTATCTTCATTTCTAAAATATTACTGCAAAATAATACACCAATCTCCCTAGTGAAATCTAGGCGGATATTACAATATTTGACTACAAACTAGTTAAAACTGTATCTAAACTTGCGATGAATACTGTCATCAACGGATATTGAGACGGACAAACTGTGTAGTGATTGTATCACATAATACCCGGAGGAGACGCCGACACAACGGTGACAAGCTTTCATTGTAACGATGTTCAGGCTTACAAAAGAGTAAAAGGAAGTTTTGAAATAGTGGGACTAATTGTTATTTTTTTTTTGACGTGACAACGTCTTATAAATTGGTTTGCCGGGTGACACTTCAAGAAACTGCGTTACGCTCCGCTCACGTTATGCGCTCACAATGAGAGCGAGTGAGAGGCACGCGTCCCTTCCACTCGGGCATGGTTAGCCCGCCTAAGAGCGAGAGAGACAGAGCGAGAGAGAGAGAGTGAGAGAGATAGGCATACACACCGGTTCATGTCTTGCGCTTCTATTGTGATTTTAATATTCACATTAAAATTATTTTACCACTCAAAGTCGTTGTCACGTAAAACTTTCGCCCGTATACCGACTTTATAGGCAACCAATTTTTTTAAGTAGCCTACAACCTTTTAAATTGTTGGCTACTTAACCAGACTTGCTTGTAGCTGTCTCAGAAAGTTAAGGCCTCCAGCCAGGGCTAAAAATCTCGAATTCTAAGCGACTACACGCTTTGGGTACCCTCTGTGGGGTACGGGTCTCGGCAGGGACAGTAAGGGACGGGCTGGCTTATTATGAAGGGACGAATTTAAAGTTACAAGCTCAACAGTGAGGGTTGATTCGAGCAAGGGTCGGGGTGGACATGGATTGGGACGGAGCCTTGCAGCGAGCCTCGGCGGCGAGGTAGGAAGGATGGTGGTATGTGTCACTGTATTTTGAGCGTGTTGATGAGCTTGCTACTCTCCTGGGGAAAGGTTATAGCGTCGTCAGAAATGCCTAGGGTATGCCTCGGTCGGCGGGTCCTACTAATGCGAGAGAGAATGTGTTCGCATTTACACTAGCACCACTAAAACTTAAATGAATGCCTCAATAAAAATGCAATGTTAAATTTCCAGCACTCAGCTCAGTGCCGACGGCTGTAAATCCAACAGTGCGTTAATATTAGGAGTTTATTTAGGTGTTTCTTTTCTTGTGTTGTAAAAACGAGTGTAAAGGTAAAAAAGAGGGTGAGAAAGAGCCGCTAAGATAAGATTGTACAAAGTCGACATAATTAAGTAAGTATAAGGAATTTTCTCCGAAAACGAATCGCAATGGAGATTCGACTTAATCTTTTGTTAATCTATTAAAAACTGGTGTCTGCCACATTTATCTAACACGACCAGTAAGTATAATTTCAGTAAAATTACAACTGTTTTTAACCTCTTAACGTAAGCCAAGCCCTTACCGCCCAACTTTCTAGCTACGGCTAGTTTATAGCCACATGGAAATAGGCACCTATTTCTTATATTTCATTACTACCACTCTACTATTAATTATTTCTACCACTAAATATCCATACAGTTAGACCGACATTTACGTATCAGACACTCCAAAAAGTCAAGGTGACCAGCACATAAATAATGTACAAATCCCTAATTACATATTCTATTCAATATTCTGATAGCCCAAACCAAATTATTCCACAGTAGGTAATTAATTTTGAATTTATTTCTTCAAGGTGAAGACAAATGCCAGTAAATCCGTACAGCTTATTGTAGGGACCAGCAATATATTTGAGATAAGGAATATCTTTCTCAGCACAAAGCTTTTTAACTCGGAAATTCTTGGAGATAATGATAGGAATTTGAAACTACCTGGGAGTTTAATTATGTTGACATTTAGCTTAAGTCCAAGCCAGTAGCTTTTATCTTTATTACATTTATTTTTCAGGAACTGACCATTTCTCTTCTGTGAACCAATTTTAGGAAAAGCCGATAAAGTTATGTAAGATCTGTTGGTCAGACTTATGACTTTCTCTATTTAATGTGACATTCGTTTGGTCTGTTGTCCATGATGTCCGTGAGTAGTGGCGTCAGCAGACTGAAGGGACGTACGCTTCAACGAACACGTGAAGCTCGTGACTTGAAGTTTTGAGATGCACAACAAACCTCGCCAAATCATCCCAAAGATTCGGTTCGGTAAACTGTTAACTGAACATTCGGCGAACTATTCGTATTTGGTAGAACTCGTATTCGACCCATCACTACTATTGACAGCTCACTTCAATTGCACTGGATCTAAATTTTCACCCCATTTCTTCCTGTGGGGGTCTTATGAGGCAACTAAGGGACTTACTAGAGAATGGGCAACAGCGTTCTTTATGCATTTTGTAATTTTTTACCATTCTGCGCCCTGTCTGCCAAGTGTGGCGATTATGGCAACTCATCCCCCATTTTTTAGGGGAGGCCTATTTCCAGCAGTGGACGTCATTCGGTTGAAATGATGATGATGATGAAGTTTTCAGAGAGTTGATCAACAGGAAAAAATTCACAGTGTTTCTACATAACAAAATATAACTCACTAAAGTCGCCAAAGAAGTAAGAAAGCGGAGTACGCGTATTTGATAACATTTCAAAAGTCAAAATAAAATAGTTTAAATTCATGGATCTTACAACCTCCAGTCTATTAAGAAAAATATGCATAGTGTTGTGCATTGCAAGTCGACATATCGATAGGTCGTCCTCGGCCGTAGTCGCCGGAGCGTTTCTTCCATTAACAGCCGAGTTAATTGAAAAACCAGCTGCAAGGGAACTCATCCGCCGAGAACTGTCCGATTGTTTTGTGACAAACGAAAATATTGTGCAAACAACAATGTGAAATAATGTTCTATGATGCTTTAGAGACAATAGTTGGAACAGACTTTATGAGAATAAACTTAGAGTGTATTATATTAATGATATTAATTGGCGGTTGATTTTATAACGCTGGAAAATTGAATACTTAGACATTACCCTCATGGTTCCCAAGTTTCAGAAATATTTTTGTTTTTATTTTTTTTTTAAATGCCAATAGCTACGCACTGGCTCAATTGTTTTTATTGATTTTACAAAAAACAAAGTCTATTACTTACCTACACATTTACTTCTTTTTTTGTTGTTCTGAGGTAGGCTGCCTATTGTGCTCCTATCTAAATAATGTGGTTTAAACATGAACCACCGCGCAAACTAACTAATCAACATAATTCACCCTTTAGGATTAAGAAATAGCAATTTGGAACGTAAATCAGTTTCAGTTTCTGATTGACGTAAACACAAAACGTTATTATAAAGTTTAAACAAAATTGAGCCGGGAACCGAACCCGACTCCTGTTAATCAACAGCCAATTCACAGGTGAACTTTAGATTTATAGGATCAATTAAAATGGCGGATCTTATCGACGCACACATTAATTCATCCGACTCTCGAACTTCGCATCGCAACTTATCGAATTAAACTTTCTTATCGATAAAGACGAACGGTGTCGCATGCCTATTTATCATTCATACCCGCAATTTTGTTTTCAGAGACGTATTTTTAAAGAATTTTGAAAAAGGTCTTCATTATTGTAAATTCCTTATGAATTTCGAAATCGGGAAACACAAATTGTCTCAATTTTCCTGTGTTATTATAAACCCAGAGATCGGAAGCATTCCAGGACTCAAGAACCTTAATTGGACCACGTGTAAATTCCTTTCATGTGGTGAACACGCAAAATTAGCCTATAATCACAGTATAAATATGGACAGTATACAAACTAGTCCTATTTGTTGACGTTAGGGTTGTCGCACTTAGTGTTTGTAAAATTGAATTGTTTTATAAGAAAGAACGGGAGGAGTTGTTGTAGGAGTAGAAATGGTAATGCGAAAAAACGTTCATACATGTTGCGTTGCTCCATGCAGTTTTCGTCTTAGGTCAAAATGTAAATTCAAGATAGTGGCTGCAATTTTTTTTTTTTTTGTTTTTGTTTTGAATGAGAAGAAACTTGTTTCCTGACGGGGCGGTGTCATGACTCACCACACACGTATTTTCAGCAGAAATTACTTTTAATAATAAGAATTATTGCAATCTATTAGATTAATTGGTGGGTTTTATATTAGATTAAAGTGTTTTTGTCAAGTAGATATTAAATCATTATAGTACGTTAAAGAGTTGCGGCTTGAGAGTCGTAATATCCAGTTTTGATAGTATTTGTTGTGAATATGACAATTTATTACGAAATACGCAATACGCTCGTGACGTTTTTTAAAAAAACTTTTTACAAAAAATAGCAACCGACTTCCTTAAATAACTTTACTTTCGGAATTCGGTGTCTTAGGATCTGTATTTAAGGTTTTTTTGCCACCGACTTCCGAAATTAAAGTTATTTTTGACTTCGTAGTTTTTTTAAGGAAGTCGGTTGTTATTTTTTTGTAAAAAGTTTGTATTTTTAACTTTTTAGTTATAGAAGATACCCCGCACTAATCTAATCGCGTTATTCGTTCATTTGTCGCGCAAATACTTAATGCAAATTTAAGACTTTTATGGTTTTCCCATGGACCCCATTGTCCGAATGGAACCAAATTAAAATGGGACCATTCGGGAAGCACAACCACCTTTGAAATAAAAAAAGAAGCATTAAAATCGGTTCACCCAGTCAAAAGTTATGAGGTAACAAATATTAAAAAAAAAATTCAGTCGAATTGATAACCTCCTCCTTTTTTTGAAGTCGGTTAAAAAGAACGCTTGCGTTCCGTGGCGCAAGAGATAAACATAAATAATGCGTATAATGCTCCCACTCGTCTCGACACGACACCGGCCACTGAGAGCACCGTGACATTCGCTGAGAGGTCTAGATGCGCGCGACTGTGTGTGGGTGTCGTTTTGATCGTTTGTTCGTAGTTTTGGTACGGTCCAAATTTATATTGGGCTATATGTTCCTACTTATGATACACAGGCATCCTCTCTTCGAGACGGAGGAATAAGTGGACTGTAATCTACCACGCGGTCCCAAGTGCAAGTTGGTAGATGTCACATGTCTTCGAGTTTGTTCTTCTAAGAAACCAGTTTCTTCACGATGTTTTCCTTCACCGTTTTTGGGCAGCGCTGATGGAATTATGAACAATATAAACTTTTTTACAAAAAAAAAAACAACCGACTTCCTTAAAATTAATTTCGGAAGTCGGTGTCTTAGGATCTGTATTTATGGTTTTTTTGCCACCGACTTCCGAAATTAAAGTTATTTTTCACTTTGTAGTGTTTTTAAGGAAGTCGGTTGTTTTTTTTTTTGTAAAAAAGTTTTTATTTTTAAATTTTTAGTTGTGGTATTCACCCTGCACTAATTCCAAACAAACAATGCATATTTATGCGATAGCAAAAATCGCGGTTGATTTGCTGTCATTTTTTAAAGAGTTCCAGTGTCTGTCTCCTAAACTCATCATCAGATCTATATGAAAATTATATGGGACCATTTCGGAATAAACCCCTTTCGAAAAAAAAAAGAATTTTGCAAATCCGTCTATATATGACGGAGTTATGGCCGAACATACATAAAAAAAAAAAAAAACATATAAACATCCGAATTGAGAACCTCCTCCTTTTTGAAGTCGGTTAAAAAGTAAAGTGCCTGCCTGGGTACGAACCCACGACCTACATCCCGTTAATCGTGGCCGTTACCTCTAAACCACCACTTCTCTCCATGCTTATTTGCTACCTACCTAGATTTCATAGATGCGTAGTTGTGATGCATGTATTTCATTTTGTTAGATTTCGGATGACACCAAAGAGGCAAGATCTCTATCTAAAACCACATTTAAGACCAAATTTCAGCCTCGTGGATGTACAGAATTTTTATGTAATTTAAAACTCTTCAAAAAACACGGGCATGTTCTGACATAATATAAAACTCTTCAGTATCTCCTGTACATCCAGTATTAACGTGATTATCCGCGATTGTCTCTTCCCCTCTTCGCCCCTACAGCATTGTCGGCAATTCAATATATTTCGTATAATATAGCCCACTCCATTCCCGTTAAGCTTAAAACTGTTTACGTTACTAAAGACATCTCTCAAATTGCCGGAAAGCAATTAGAGAAATAAACAAAGGGACTAAAATAAAGCCAACCTAAGAAATGACGAAGGTTTAAGTTTATTTTTCCGCGCGGTTGTTTTACGTAATGGACTGCGCAGGTAATCATCATCAGCCTATATTGTTCCCACTGCTGGGACACAGGCCTCCTCTTGGTGAGAGGGAGTGGGCCGTAATCCACTACGCGGGCCCAGTGCGGGTTGGTAGATGTCACATGTCTTCGAACTTTTGGTTCTAAGACATGCTGGTTTCCTCACGATGTTTTCCTTCACCGTTTTGAGAGCAGTGGTGATGAAATTATTTACACAAAGTAAAGCGCCTGCCTGGGTCCGGACTCACGATCTACATACAACTCGTAAGTCGAGGCCGATACCACTGGGCCACCACTGCTCCGCAGGTAAACGTGCTCATTATTCTGAAAAAAAGAAAGAATATTTATAGTTCGTGTTTTCCTATATTGATATTAGTGTCTAAGACAAATAAAATTGGAGAGGGCGCTGACTCCTGACATACAGGTACACCTAGTTCAGGAGTCAGAGGCTTCAAATATTTATGTAAACAAATATGTCAATAAAGAATTACGAATATGTGCAGAATTTGTCTTTAAACATATCTGACATTATTTCAAGAAATAGTAGACATAAGTGCGAAAGCCCTCGGTCTGCAATTTGTAAGAGTCCGCCAAGATAGCGATGTCACGGGGGGCAAAACGACGCATGTTAACATTCTTAGATTATTTTAGATAACAAAAACTACAATCCATTGCATTCCATTTTTGCACCAATCATTACACTTTTTAAGATTTTTTTAAAGACTAATTCGTTCCTTTGAACCATATACTCTGCGATTACCAATTCGTTTCAGTAGCTTATAAATAACATTTAAATAACATTGACATAATTGTCCGCAGTTACGATTACTTATGGCCTGAAATAAAATGGTAAATAATAGTTACAGTAATTGCAGCTCTGTGTGTCTAGTGGTCGCAAGCGCTACTGCTACGCACGAGGTCTTGGGTTCTCTTTCCGAGTTAGCCAAAGTGTAATCAGGGTTTCCATCTGAAACTTCTCAATAGCAGCCCGCAGTCTGAATTTTTGCCTGGTTGATGTTAATGGACTCTCCCCTTTTACTTGGCAAAACGTTGTGTAATTACAGTAATCAAACGGATACTTAATTAATACTTTGAATACCTATTATTTGTCTTAATGATGCTTTTTACTCTAACTAAATCGATATTTACGTCGAACCCTAAAATAGCGCCACCAGGCAACGATTTATTTACCATTACTTAAATTACCGTAGGAAGCTTTAAACAGCCAGGCTAATGTTTTTCTAATTTCTAAATATAGTAGGAAAACTTCTATTTTTGCCACTAAATAACTGTGAAATGAACCGTGTGATGCCGTGCGTTAATAATTGTACCGTCCCATTCCTTTCCGTGGGTGTCGTAAGTAGGCGGCTAAGGGACTTACTAGAGAATGAGCAGCAGCGTTCTCTATGCATTTTACTACCATGCTACGATCGCCAACCCGTCTGCCAAATGTGGTGATTTTGGCAAATTGGCGGAGGCCCATGTAACCAGTAGACGTCTTACGGCTGAAATTATGAACTGTGAAATAAAAACGAAGGAGACCTTCATGATATATTTTTTTGTATGGGAAGCAGTGGTGGTCCAGTGAAAACGACCGCGACTACCGAGTGGCTGGTCCTATGTGTGAACCCTTACAGGCACTTTACTTTGAGCAAATTAATTTCATCATCACTGCTCTCAGAATGGTGAACGAAAACATCATAAGACAAACAGCTTGTCTTAAAACCAAAATTTCAAAAACATATGCCATATTACAACCCGCAATGGGCCCGCGTGGCGGATAATGGCCCATTCCTTTTCACAGAGAGGATGCCAGTGTCTCAACAGAAAAACAATAGAATAATTATTATTATTTTAGTAAAGAAAACTGTCGTTCCTATTTTTGTTGGAATAGGCTTCGTTAAACTTGGGGTTGGTGCTATTTTTACTAAAAACGACTTTTCATATTACGAAAGTTCTTGAACAACAAAAAATACTAACTTTGTATTTCTAGTAGTCCAGAATCTGCCCCCTTATTATATGGAACTTAACCATAACTGACGAATCGAGGGTATAGTAAAGATTCCAACACATCTGTCTTAACTGTCGAGGATTACAAATGTGAAAATTATGTCATGTAAGTTCTAATTTCAAAAACATAACCAACAAAAATATGCATTATCACAAACTGAAACTCATTTGAAATTGCGGTCCCATTTCAATTGTTTTATCGTATCTCGATGTTCGGTTGAAAACATTTTTATGTCATTCAATATCGAATATCGATAATATCGAAATTGTATCGATATCGTTTTCATTGTTTTCCACATCGAATAAGGTCCATAACACAGTATTGTATGAATTGAACATTATATAAGGGTTTATATTAAATGTATAGGATGGCTTTATAAAATATTGCTAATAATATTAGGAAGCCTAAATATTTAGGTTACCTTTAACAATATAAAGGGATTCAGCTACGGGTAGTTAGCTTAAAGACTAAAATTTTTGTGCTTGTAATGAAAAATATACAGGTGGAAAGCTTAGAAAGGACGTTAAAAGAAAATGAGAAAGATACGGTTTAAAAATGTGCCGGATTTTCTGTTTTGCGCTTTTAATTTAGCTACGTTGCGCGTTGGATTAGTAGTAAATAAATATAGGCAGTTTTATTAAATTCAAAACGCCTCTAATTAGTTCAAATCAGGATGTGCTAATGATAAACCTATATGTAATAATATTACACTAGCCTAATATTATATAATAGGGAATATGCATGTTTTTTTTTTTTTTGTTAGTTTGCATCGCCGTACAATAGTAAAACGAAATTAAGCGCCAAAAAGCAATTAAAAGGATTTAAAAAGAGTTACAAATAGCCGACTGACAGGAGCACCTTATACGCCCTCCAATTTGGCACGCTTGGTGTGACGTCATAGTTTATTACATTTACAAACATAGATGGCATCACAAAGACACCTAATAACACACCCACGACTTCGTCCGCGTCAAAAGTTGGCTATCGCGGATGCAGACGAAGTCGCGAAATAAAATGTAATGTCTATTATATTTAACTAGCTTCAGCCCGCGACTTCGTCCGCGTCAAATTTTTGCGCCCCTGATCCTTCCCGTCACATCGAATTGCCTGCTAGTTTTCGTTGCTGCTCCGCTCTTTATAATTGTAGCGTAATGTTATATAGCCTACAGCCTTCCTCAATAAATAGGCTACCTACACAAAAATAAATTAATCAATTCGGACCAGTAGTTCCTGAAATTACCGCGTTCAACTAATCAAAGAAACAAACTCTTCAGATTTATAAGATTATTATTAAAGATTTGAAAAATATGTTTGAAGTTTAAAACACAAGAACCTATCAAACTCACAGACAAACTCTTCTTCACATTAAAGTCTATCTATCTACGTAAACAATTCATTATAATACCTACTACCAATTGTATTTAAAATTAAAATACCGCGCTCCACCCACAACTTCTACCCCTTGCATCCAACGATAGTATTATCGTCAGCAATTTCTCGATCCGCCCACATTTTCAATTATGGTCCTACGCTAACACTGTGCTGCCTGGCTACGCAGGCAAATGACAGCCGTTCGTAATGATATTCATTGATAAAGTTGTGGTTGTGACGTAGAAAAAGTACCTAAGCTCTGTGCTAAACTCATTCACGAAATACCTGAACGATTATATCTTGATTCGAACTTTTTTAGTATTACTACTCGTTAAAACAGTTACGAACGATTTTTATCAAACGCTCAATATGTAGTATTTGATCGGCAATCTTGTTCTTACATAAATCTATGTTAGATTTTTACCTGTTGGGTCTGTCTGTTTGTTTGTGTTGATGATGTTGAGAATAGCGGGCTTGATTTAACATAACATCAAACCTTGTTTCCCCGAAGGGTTGTACCTATAGTACACCAACATTTCGCCAGTTATGTTGAAGTCTCATGTAATAGGGGGCAGGTTATTGTCATCAACGGGGCAACAATCCAGACTCCGGGCTACTGCTGAGAAATTTCATATATATGTAGAACGCCACCGACGCCAACACATAAAGATACATTCATAGGTTTTCAACTTTATCCCTAAAGTGTTAGGTTCAAGATTGATTGCGAAAATTTGACAGTTTCGAGTAGCCTGATGTGCTGGTGGCTGTATAAAAACTAAAACCCAACTACTGAAATGTTACGCTATCATCATTTCAGCCGTAAAACGTCCACAGTTGGACTTAGGCCTCCCCTAATTTGGGGGGCTTTGCCATAATCGCCACGCTTGGCAGGTGGGTTGGCGATCGCAGTATGGTGGTAAAATGCATAGAGAACGCTGCTGCCCATTCTCTAGTGAGTCCCTTAGTCGCCTTTTACGACACCCACGGGAAGAAATGGGGTGGTGTTATTCTTTACGTCCGGCACCACACGGTACCTTCCGGCACCACACGGTATGGTCTGTATAAAAACTAAAACCCAACTACTGAAATGATACGCTATGAAAAGTATGAATTAAGAAAACATTTCCATCTGAAAGCTATGGTCGTGTGCCACTTTGCTCTAAAGCATATGATCGCTTAGAAACTACTCGCTTACTTTGAGTCGTCGGGTGTTAGTTTTTGAACTTAAATTTTATTTAAATTATTTAGGTTAGCTAAATAATTAATATGATTTAGAAATGGGCCAATTGAGCTAGTCCAATCGATACCTCAGACGCCATCATAAATAGAAATCGCTTCATGTCCTTTAGCGGTCATATGCAATTTAATGGGACTTCACATAGCCAGTAAACGATCAACATCCTTCCAAAGATACCTCATTTGTCAAAATTATGATACCTACAACTACTTTTTTACATACTTCTTTGACATCTACTCATTATTTGACATTAAATACCTACAATTCTAATGTGTACTCTTTAATATTGGTTGTCATGGCAATAGTGACATTTGGTTTAAATAGTGTATTGTCTTATTTATGAAATATTATTATTTATGTAGATTATTTTATACTTTGTGAATGTGAGAACGTTGCAGGCCTTGTAAACTGTAGGCAATTTTCCATTCTATTAAGTACTTGGTACTTGTTGACAGTCCTACACTGTTCTCCCATACCTATTAATACTGTAATTTAAAACCAATATAAAAGCGTGCGTAGTACATATATATCGATGGTAAAAGCCAATTATTTTTAAAAGAGTAACCGTGGAGTTTCTTGCCGGCTCTTCTCCATAGGAATTAACCATTTGGAACCGTGCACCTAGCTTTTGACGTTTCATAAGTGCCCATGTTGGTTTTTTTTTTCTCTTTTGGATGGGGAACCATCAAATGACTTCTCCCACTCTGGGCGGAGAGGGAGGGCGTGTCAGACTTTTACTGTCTAAAACCCACCCGTGTTCCTTCAGTTGCCCATGTGCCGGGGCCACGGTATCTGTTTCGTGTTGGTTTATGTGAAATAAAAAAATATTTTGATTGATTGATTGGCTTAAACACAGACCATCCATCGTTTATTTGGTCTTTTTATAGACATTCACATTCATACTCAAAACTTTTTTCATGACATTTCCATCAAATGCGACTGCATAATTAACCAATCACAGACATGATCAACAGACATGCTTCCAGATTCCGGTGGAACTCAATTGATCGGAACGAATCTATCGACTGTGATTCTACAACCGCCCACGATTTCAATTATGTTCCTACCCGATCTCTTGATATATCATGAACACACGTTTATGAGTTTTACGCAGTTCGCATAGAGCTTATATTGTAATGATTGACGCGTGCTTGTGATATGCAAGTACTGGCATAGAATAAGAATTTATAGAAGCAAAGGTTTTGATCCGAAGGCATTTTACATACCTAAAATGTTCTTCAAAGCTAATCGATGGCAAAAAGTTCATATATTTTTAGCCCAAAATTCAGTTACGCAAACTCCACTCACTGACGCAGTCATAAGATCATGAAATACATAGGTGACAGGGTATTTGGCACATATGGGATGGTGGACCATTCTCTATAGAAAGCTGCCGCGTACTCACATGAAATCTGAACCGCCCGTGAACCCCGTTTTGCGGCGATTGTCTTTGCTTCTGCCGACTTAGGTTCTAAGTCATTTTTCAGCTAAGTTTGCCTCGATAACGCGTGCCCAGGCGGAAAGCTCTAACTGTCTTTAAATCTATGGCAGGGGCTGTATAAACTCTCTGATATTTTTATTATATTATATTAGCGTATGGTACGTTCCATATAGTGAGTGTTGTACCTTCGCGTGTTGCTAATGATGTATACCCCAGCTTGTCTGCTTGTTTCTAGGTGTTTTTAACCCTATATGCCTTTGGATTTTTGGATTCTGGATCAGTATCCGGTTAATAATCGCAGATCGCGGACCGGGACCGGACCGCCAACCTATTTTGTGTGTACCTTAAGTTTTGAATCTCAACTTACCAATGAACATCTCCAAGATCTAATTGCAATTGCTTGCACCAACTTTACTCCAAACTTCAGGCAAAACACACAAAGTTAAAAAATATATATTCATATTTAATTACTTTCTTTGTTATAACTACTTATTTTTCTTCCATTTTATTTCCTAATTGATTTTTTTTTGTCTTGATTGCTCATGATTGTCACTTATCACACGGACATTGCCAGTCAAGTTATTTTTCGAAACGAACCCCCAATCGAACTTATTGGTGATTCCTAGTTTATCACATGGGACTTCAAAATATGTACATGACTGGTGAAATGCGGCTTTGGTAAAATACGCCACTGCCCACCCTGTTATGTTTAATGGTAAGTTAACAGTTCAAGTCCGTCAGTGGTCAGTGCGGACATCAGTAGCATTTATAAATGCAAGCGTTATCATTATTTACCACGCTATTAGATATATCTAATAGCGTGGTAAATAATGATAATGCTTGTTGTCCATTTGATCTGTATGCAAATAACGATTAAATAGACAATAATACTAATGGTGCAGGTAGATACCTAGTCAGGGATAAATAGATACCTACACATAAATAACGAAACATTATGGGCTAGTGGAAAATTGATGTCTTTAAAATTTTAACCCTTTATAGGACGGCTCGTACAAAGCGGCCAGTAAACTGGACACTCCCTTCAAGGTATCGAGGACCTTGAAGTGGACGGTCACTTCAGTTTACTGGCCACTTTGTATGAGCCATCCTTTAAAGGGTTAACCCTTGATAGGACAAAACTGAACAGTGAAAGTGGGTGGAAGTGAGTGTCCAGTGTACTGGAAACTTTGTATGAGCCGTCCTATAAAGGGTTAAAGGTATTTTTTTTTTTACTTTTAGGCAACCATAAGTTTTAGGTACTTTAAATGATTACAGAGCATTATAGGTACTCGGTAGACAGATTATAGAACTCTGCACTCAGACATATTAATGAAATGTATGATGATGGCCATGAAAATATACCTAAATGAAAGTAGCACGGACACATAAATTATTGACTATCATTGTCCGCCTAGCCGTTTCCCAACTTGATTGGTAGTATTTATATGATTGAAAAATGTGTCGGACCATTCCATCAACACACGCATACGCTCTGATTTATTCACATGCACACACACTCACTCTCCCTCACACGCTCGTATGCCTATATACCTACTTTGTTTTTTCAGTTTTATTTTTAGTTTCTTTTAAATTATTTTATTTAGTACTCATTTACATAAATAGGGCTCTACTAATTTCTGGTTGTAAAAGTATTTACTATTTAAAGTAATAAACAACCTTTCATTTAATTTTCGATAGGCAGTTTCATTTTATGGACACCAAAACCAAGTTCAAGCATCATGGCTCGCTGAAGACGAGTGATCTTGACGTAGACCGACCATCCCAAGCTTATATTTTTAACTCAGATATTACGAAAAATCGAAACTGTATTGGTTTGACATACCAAACATCTCAAAAAAAAAAACAAATGTACAACATGTTAAAAGTTGATGTACAAATACTTTCACTCTGATCCAGCCCGTCACTTGCTGCCCACCTCCAGCAATACCCTAAGACAAGGTCTGTACCCCACATGGGTGCCTTTAGCGTGTAGTCGCTCTATTTTCAAGTTTTGAAGCCCTGGCTGGAACCTTTAATTTATTAAGGTAGCCACAGGAAAGTCCGGTTAAGCAGCCGACAACCTCATAGGTTGACCTGCGAGATATGGTTTAAAAAATATCAATACAAAAAAAATGTAGAGTGAGTGAGTTAGTATTGACAAAAGACTGTTGGAGTTACGACTACAAACATTTATAAAAGCGTGGGAAGTATACCTTAATAAATTTACCTTCATTTTTATTCATTTTATCTTCCACATTACCTTGCATTTGTAGCTAACACGCTTTCTCATGAAAGTCAAGGTTATAAAAGTTGCTTCCCACGTACACGTGTCATTTTCTAATCTATATTGCATTTATCGGTTTTTATAGAAACCTCACCCATTCATTGAAACCACGATAGCGCTCCTGGTATTCTGCATAATTCTCTTTATAGACTACCTATTTACTTACGTGGGAAGCGACATTTGTAAATGCGATAAATAATTCCTTTGTCGATAGTTCAGGTACTCATGTATTGAATAACTGATTTATTTATATAATAACTAGCTATCATCACCCGAGTGAAAATTATCACATGGGAACGTACTATCCGGATAAAAAGTATCCTGCGTTCATACAGGTTAGAAACTATCTGTGCGCCAAATTTGATCCAAATCCACTCAGATTTTTTCGTGTGATTGAGTAAGAAATATCTAAACAATACACATAACAACTTTCTCATATGGAATATTTGTAGGTTTGCTTCATTTATAGTAAATACAAAAATATACCAAACTATAACTTACTTTTACCAAATTCGAAGGAATTATTACAAGAAAATCGGTTGTATCCTATAGTGACGAGTTAAGTTTTTTTTTTTAATCTTATTTTCTTGATTAATTTTTACTATTCATATACCCTCATACACCCTTAAAGTACCTACTAATGTTCCTCGTTTATCCTTACAGCCTGTATAAATAAACGGACAAGAATCAGTACTAAGATCACAAAATAAACATTCTCTTCCAAACGTTTTTTTATTCTGTCGTATAATTTTCGCCTTAGAGGTTATTAGTTTAAGCAAAAGGCGCCGCTTATTACATCCGTGTTTAGTCAATTTATCTTTTTTTTCTAAAAAGGAAAATTCATTTTTGTTAGTACAGGGAACCGCACCTCAGTGGTAACAATTCGAAATTGACAATGCATTTATGTCATAGCATTAAGGGTGATATTCGTAGCGCAAGCATTACCAGTGATGTTCAGTTAGCATGTTTCCACTACTTGGACACTGGTCTCCTCTATTTCGGCCCTCTCACGCTTTGTCCAAGTGGTGGTCCAGGAGAGGTGGTCCACAATGGTCTGTTCACTAAGCAGAACATGATTCTACTTTATCGTAATTTCTACGAATAATTTCTCAAATCTATCATTACATTAAGGTGCATACCATTTTTTACAAAGAAACTTATCAAAATGTTTATTAATAAATCTTAGATACAATATACAATCTTAAGAATAAGAATAAGAATAAGAAATTTTTATTTGTAAACACAGGTAGTTACACGGTGTGTGAGATGTTACAATATACTTAGATTCTCTGTGTTTTGCCAAGAAGCGTACAAATATGAACAAATAAATGTCCTAGTACAAAAAAAAAACAATTTGTCAGTGAGTGTACCATGCATTGATTACCTCATGAAGCTACTACAGTCATTAGCTTAGAAGAACTGGAATTTAACTTAACATATCCATAACCATTTAATGTAATTAAAATAAAAATAAAAATATACCTATTAAACATTTTCAATCAATTAACTAAATAATAAAGAAAAATAAATCAGACGGTGATCAATATAAAAATAGCATTAAATAAAAGATGTCAGATATTAGATTATCACAACAGAATTAGATTAGAATAAACAAATGTCACTTAATAAAAAAAAAACAGTCAATGATTCAATCAAAAACGTCACAAAATAAACAAATAATATCTTACACTAAAACAAACATAATATGTACAAGTATACAAAAGAAAAAAAAGGAATCAAAAGAAGAAAAAAAAGGAATCATTGGGCGTCAAAACATTCGTCCGCATCGATATCAATAGGAGAAAGGCTGACAGCGTTGCCATGTTGTATGGCAATGTTGATTTTTTAACCTAAAATTGGGCCAGCCCTCTGATCATATTCCATTCAAATCAGTGTTTATTTTTATTTCACCTATGTTATTTCTTTGGAGATAAACATAAACATTCCTGTGTAATATGCTTCCGTATTCCATAACATAGTTTCAGAATCTGCAATGCGCCTGCTCCAGCCATAAAAAAACAATATTATGGAGGCTACCTCGTAACAATATCAATTTCATGAATGAATTGCAAGGTTTCTTTATTAAGGAGTTCGTGGCATGCCACGGACTCGTTTCGAAGACAAACAGCTGATATTGATTAGTGTTATTGAAAAAAATCTTTATTTTTTATATTTTGTCCTTCGTGGTGGCCTGAAGGTCGGGAGGGAAGGTCGTAAGTTTGGGAACCGGACCCTTAAACTCTATCCAACTCTGAAACTCTATCCTTGTAAAGTTTTCCTATTATATAATGTTGATTATTAAGTGTCGAGTTAAAGATAGACATAATAAGGTAACCCGGACGCACAACTTACATTCGTTTGTACTTATGGCTGACAGACACATACTTTGTCCGACTCTGCCTATTTGTGCCATTGGTTCAGACGAAAGACATCCATTGCTTATCACATGTCTCCCTCAAGCACGGCCACTTAAACTGGTTCTGTCCTTCTCGCATCCAGCGGCTTCCCCAGGTCTTCGGTAAATCTACGTCTTCCAGTACGTGGTTTGTTCTGAATTTTCCGTTTCTGTCGGCCATCTGTTACCAATTCTGTGCAGTTTCGGTTACCTTGGTTAACATAATAATAATCACAAATTTTATATGAAAAAAAAAATGTACATGCTTGTTTCCAAATACTTTCTCAGCCAGTTTCCATTAAAAATTTATCTCATAGTCAAAATCACCATTCAAACCACAGATTGCCTGATTAATCTATATTTTTAACAACTTGACGAAGGATTCCGATAACGGTCTGAATATCATCAGATTACTATCGTATGCGATCAAAGATTGATTCCATAGTGTCAACTGTTGTGACCACAATATGTGCAGTGGACCGACAGTGATGCGGGGGCGATGACTGAGAGTATCTCCTCGTCACCTGCACACGCATCAGTTGCCAGGCCAGTAAACCAATAGTATAAACGTAATCATGAATGACATCGGGCTCTATACATCAGACACATGAGTCGTGTTACTGTCGGATAGACATTGAAGATAAGTATGTGGAATTATGTTAAGGTGCACATATAGGAGTGATTTATTCAGTGGAATCCCATAGCGAATTTTGAGGAGTAGTCGCGAGGCACTCTATACGCAATATGATACAAAAGTGAAATAGTGAGTGTAGATGTATATGTACATGCGTGTAATGTTTCCATTTGCCTTTTAGGTACACAAGATTCACGGCAGGAACTTAATCATAAAACAAAACACAATCAAACAAATGGACACCCGAACCTTATCGTTAATCAAAATATTTGTGAACTCAATTTAAATATTAACCCTACAATTAGGTGGGTTAATCCAAAGCGATAGTCTGACCAGAAACATAGTTTCTATAGAGCGATTAGAAAGTCAAACAAAAGCCTACGAACGTGAGGGGTTAATTAGTGAACTGGCTCACTTGACCCGCTGGGGCGTGGTGCAAGAATACCTATGTTACCTAGATCTCGATGGGTTGGTGTCAAAAGGGTTGGTAGGTTGTTCATTGTCTGCGTTTATACCTGCATTTTTAACCTCTATTCTTTGAACAGTGACGCTGTGAACTACGTCCATGAGTGACGTACAGCTTTGTCATGCTACATTGTAGCAGTATCGTTTACTGAATCGAATTCTGTCATTTTAATTAAAAGTTTCAAGCTTTTGGAATCTTGCAATCAATATTTCACCCATTTCCATTGAAGCTATTGGGCTGAAAGGCACACACGTTTGATTCCTGTGACAAAGCACGACAAAAGATATTTTTAGCCGACTTCAAAAAGGAGGAGGTTCTCAATTCGGATGTTTATATGTTTTTTTTTTAATGTATGTTCGGTCATAACTCCGTCATATATAGACGGATTTGCAAAATTCTTTTTTTGTTCGAAAGGGGTTTATTCCGAAATGGTCCCATATAATTTTCATATAGATCTGATGATGAGTTCGGGAGACAGACACCGGAACTCTTTAAAAATTGACAACAAATCAACCACGATTTCTGCTATCGCATAAATATGCATTGTTTGTTTGGAATTAGTGCAGGGTGAATACCACAACTAAAAATTTAAAAATAAAAACTTTATAACAAAAAAAAACAACCGACTTCCTTAAAATCACTACAAAGTGAAAAATAACTTTAATTTCGGAAGTCGGTGGCAAAAAAACCATAAATACAGATCCTAAGACACCGACTTCCGAAATTAAAGTTATTTTTCACTTTGTAGTGATTTTAAGGAAGTCGGTTGTTTGTTTTTTTTTTGTAAAAAAGTTTTTTTAATATAAAAAACCGGCCAAGTGCGAGTCGGACTAACACTTGGCCGGTGCACCGAGTGTTCCGTACAAACCTGTAGGTATACAAAGTAAAATTTCACCCATCACGACAGTGGAAAGAAGAATATTTTTATTACATGATGTAAGTAAAAATTTACGGTTTTCGTAATTTTTCCTTTATCTGTGCTTTAAAAGGTATTTTCGTACCAAATTTCTAAATTTCTAAATCGACTGGAAGTACCATTTAGGTTTTGATTCCCTTGCGTGTTTCGAAAATTTGCGGTAATTTGCAGCATAAACGGCTATATCTTTTGATTGCGTTAGCTTAGAAGTTCGATTTTTTCACAGCTCCAAGGGACAGTAGACTTAAGTATTCGATATAAATTTCCGCTTGATACCTCCACGCGTTCCTGAGAAAAAGGGTCTTGACAGACGGACGGACAACAAAGTGATCCTATAAGGGTTCCGCTTTTTCCTTTTGAGGTACGGAACCCTAAAAATGAATGTTGGTAATTTTTATCTCAAAATGTATTAAAACTAAATTCTGCTATAAACATATTACCACTGTGCAGTCAAAACAAACAAATTTAGACGAAAAATCTTCTACGCTAGCTAGAAACATATACATATCCGACAGTATTTCTACTATACCTACATAATTAAAGATTCCTCTCAAATCACTATCGATGAAAACGCATTAAAATCCGTTTATTAAAGTCCCTTTTAAAAGATGCAAGTGTAAAGACGCGGGAGCGACTTTTAAAAAATATTTAAAAAATTCAGTGTATATATTGTGATTACAACATAATATTCTAATTGAAGAGTTACGTTGTGTACAGTTGTGAGACAGCTTTCGTTCTTTCTTGCATTCTGAGACATGCTGTGCAAAGATTTGCTCCATAAACTTTTTCTTCAGTTTACTGCTTGCAAGTAACTGTTAGTGATTTAGCTAAATTGTTTTACAGCGGAATCATACTCGTTTATTCTCGTTTGCTTAGAAGGTATTCACTATGTAGGCTACCGTCTGAACAAAACCTCGTTTCAAGCTTTCTTCTCATCATTTTGTAGAATTAACAATAAGGAATTATCAAAAGTGATCTGTTTTAGAAAATGAAATATCCTCAACAAAGAAAATTGCTTTTCTAAATTAGTTCTTATTCATCTACAGTTCTGTGTTAGACAAAAGCTTTATAATTAATTAATTCTGTTTCTTATCCTGAATAAATTAAAAGTCGAGCCAAAATTTACTAATTAAGCAATATTATCGCTGCTTGTACCACACCCAATCTTCTATAACATGTAGTTCGAATTCCTATTTGCTAATCTGAGTTAAGTTTAATTGAGAACCTCTATCCCACACAATCATAGGCCTTTGAAGTTTGCACGTAGTATGTATAAACAACGAGTATCTTACGGCTGCCTTTCCACTAAAGTTGTGCTGAGTTTCATAGCGAAGGATGTGTATGATATCAACCAATAAAATCGTTTGATTCTCACAGCAAATCTTGGCTAATATCTGGTGGAAAAGCGTTAAACGCAGCTAAGTCTTTTACATACGCACAAAGCGCATCTTCATTGCACATTCAATCGCTACAGTACACCTCTTATCTCTGGTAGAAATAGACACATAATTTTACGGCGACATTTACAATGAATAGCAGTTCATGTGAATAACGCTTGACACCTTTTTTTTGTGAGTGGGATTTAATCAAATGACGTCTCCCGCTCTGGGCGGAGCGGGAGAGCGTGTCAGACTTTTACTGACTAAAACCCACCCGTGTTCCTTCAGTTGCCCATGTGCCAGGGAGCGGTATCTCTTTCGAGCAAATCTCGCGACCCTGGCAGGAACGCTTGGCACCTGACGTCACACAAATCCTACATCGCGAAAGTTCAAGTATCCGCGTGATTAATGTATTTAAAGAAAACTGAGACCAACATACGAGGAGCAATAATATATCAGGCATAACACATGGTCTGGTCGAAGAACTCTGTTCCTCATGCTTCTTTAGTTTTGTCGCTTCTTCGTTTATCGCTGGTGGAAAGGAAGCCTAAGCGAGTATGTACTGACTATTAATATTAATGAGTTTCTGTGAGACATGGTTCTTGACAATTTTGGGAAATGGCAATCCCATTTATTTAAGGAAAGTGGTATATCGTTAATCACGATGTTGGTGTTAGGTGAGTCTGAATGCCGATTTGTAAAATGCCGAAAAAGATTAATTTAGATAAAATAGGGTATTTCTAAACTAATCTTCTAATGTTGATTCCAGTTTATTTTTGCCTCTACCAACTTTTTAATCTGCCTCTTCTGAAAGTGGGTCGTAGTTACTAGGCTGATGCCCAAATCCCAATAACTTATGTTGATTAGGTATCGCTTCAGTGTTTTATTCACACTAGGGTGTCCTTCTTGACTAACAATATTTGACTGTAGTGGAATTATCCGGGACTATAAATATTAATGTCTGCTGATTGATATCGATATGTGTTATTTAACAAGCCTTGGATTAAGAATTACATACCATCACAACTTTTTTTTACGTAGGTGCCGTTCAAGAATTGAAAACAATATGAATAAACGGTTGCACCGAATAGCACGTTACAACATTTTGTTTCATTGTGGTTGCTGGATGTGCTCAGGTTCGTTTCTGTCAAGTGTTGCTGGAATCAGTGCTCTGAGTGGCATACCTCCCTGTTATTAGTAAATCGTAATTTAAATTATTTGGTGTTCGAATAAATACATGACATTGTTGTAAGTGGAACGTTATTTTAACGAGGTATATTTTGTGTTCACATACCACTATCGGTTTCGAGAACACATTCGCCTCCTGCAACTACAATATCGGGATATAATTTTTATTTGTATCAAAAACCTTTCACTGTATTTATATATTCACAGCCCAGTCAATTATACACTACCAGCAGCTAAATATAGCCCAGCAGACTTACCTAACCAATTCGCAGACAAAGCTGACGTACTCTGTGACGTAGATACACTGGCGTGCAATGTTACACGGTCATTCTTGCTTCAGGGCGACATGTACGTTTCAGAACCTAACCCACGCGTTTTCAATTATTACCGGGGATTTGAAGGTTGTTTTAATTTTCAATACTTTTTTTATGTGGTTCCGTGATTTAATAGCGCTCAGTTTTTAACCGACTTCAAAAAGGAGGAGGTTCTCAATTCGGATGTTTATATGTTTTTTTTTATGTTTGTTCGGCCATAACTCCGTCATATATAGACGGATTTGCAAAATTCTTTTTTTGTTCGAAAGGGGTTTATTTCGAAATGGTCCCATATAATTTTCATATAGATCTGATGATGAGTTCGGGAGACAGACACCGGAACTGTTTAAAAAATGACAGCAAATCAACCGCGATTTCTGCTATCGCATAAACATGCATTGTTTGTTTGGAATTAGTGCAGGGTGAATACCACAACTAAAAATTTAAAAATAAAATTTTTTTTACAAAAAAAAACAACCGACTTCCTTAAAAACACTACAAAGTGAAAAATAACTTTAATTTCGGAAGTCGGTGGCAAAAATACCATAAATACAGATCCTAAGACACCGACTTCCGAAATTAAAGTTATTTTTCACTTTGTAGTGTTTTTAAGGAAGTCGGTGGTTTTTTTTTTGTAAAAAATCTTTTATTGAATCCATATCTGAGGAAGCTTACTGTACTGTTTCCTCACCACCATACGATTATGATAGTGATGAAATAGCAAGGCCTGAAATCCCAGTAATACCCAATCCCAGAAACATTATAGGTAAATGCTTGTAATGGTATTCTGAGATACAGGCCTCTTCTCGATAAAAGGTAATGGACCGTAATCCACCACACGGACCCAGTGCGAGTTGGTATATACCACGTGTTTTCAAATTTTTGGAGTTAGGTCATGCCGGTTTCCTCACGTTGTTTTCTTTCACTATTCTGAGAGCAGTGGTAATGAAATAATTTACACAATGTCAAGCGTATGTCTGAGTTCGAACCAACTAACTACAACTCGCTGTACTGTTAACTTATCTTTTCGATATTGCTGTTGGTTAGGTATCTTGCGCTATCGCGTTTTTTGTTCTGCTAGGCTATTTTGTGTCCTTCTGCTGGGGCATAAGACATGCGTTTATAAACGAACCATTCACAAACTCACTCTCTCTTTCATTTGGAAGAAATAAATAAATTCACTATTTTACAAATGAATAGCCGTTAAGCCTCAGAATCAGGGAAATTCTATAATAACAAATTTTTACGCACAGCCTAGTTACTTGAGATCTTTAATTAAACTAAATATGTACCTAAAATGTGAGCAAAATATGGTTCAGGATATGTTGTTTTTTTTTTTAGTAAGAAAACGCATTTATATTATGTTACAGTATGCCCTGGTGTAAGCGACCGCAAGATCAAATTAAAATTTACAAAAACAATTGGTAACTTAATAAAAGATTTAAACATTTTCAAGACTTGAAAATGTTGAAATCTTAGACTTGGAGATGCTCTAATCAACAACTTTTAATTTAATAAAACACGAGCAATACCTAGAAACCTGATAGTAAATGTCTAATTTATTCGTACCTCTTGTATGTTCATGATTATGTATACCTCTGCTTCACATAATCCATCTTACTGATCGGCACATGGGTGTGGGAGTTTAGGTTCTTAATTCGGGTAGTGTTTACAGAAGCGTGGGTTGCTAATTCGAACTGTGAGACTTTTAGCCGGGTATTTTGCAATAATCCCTAACATTTTTAACAGAATTTTAGGGGTTATTGAGGTGTACTACTCTGCGTGTCTCTACGCTTGAAAAAATAATAATTCCTATATAAAGGTCAAGTCAGACTTCTCTAAGCCCAGGATGGCTGCGGGTGGCGAGCAATGGGTAGCTCGCCGCCCGGTAAGGACCAAGCTCGGTTCGACGGCGCGTAGTGTTCCACGCGCGCCTCAAAGAGATGTCAGCCACACTGAAGGGGTCTGCTAGGACCGATGCCTGCCAGGGTCGCGTGATTGTTCAAAAGAGATACCGTGACCCTGGCACATGGGCAACTGAAGGAACACGGGTGGGTTTTAGTCAGTAAAAGTCTGACACGCCCTAGCTCCGCCCAGAGCGGGAGAAGTCATTTGATGATTTCCCATCCAAAAAAAAAAAAAAAAAAAAAAAAGCCCAGGATGGCTTCTGCCCACTACAAACTCCTTCAAATACGAGTCAATATAATTAAATATGGTTTTCGAATCCTTAAAGTGAGGTCTTTCAAATGATACCTAAAGAAAAAACAATATTATGTATCTAACTGACTCCGACGTGATTAATGTTGATTAATTGAATGGTCCTCGAAATTTACACTAATGAGGCTTCAGCTGATGTTTCATGGTGCTACAGAGACCATTGCATGTCCATGAAGTAGACAGGTAAAGTCTAGATTTTAATTTGGTCGTAACTGTAAAGAAATATAGCAATACTGGCTTTATTTTAAACTTGCAAATGCTGAAGAATGCATAAGAAAATAAAATTATCAAAACACTAAAATACATTTTTTCTTTGTTACAGAGCCAAGCACTATGCCAGTGACAACCTGACGGCGTGCGGGCGATGCGCCGCGCGGCGGTTCGCGCGCGCGGTGCGACGCGCGTAATATGCGCTCATTGAACGAAACAGCGTGTCAGGCGCTGCTCGAAGACGTCCGCTGGGACGAGCCCGTCAGCCTCGTCAGCTTAGCCATACTCGCGCTTATTGACGTGCTGGTGATTGCGGGTAAGCCTGACATTACTATCTTTTGTATAACGTAACAGCGTGACATAACATGTTCTGTAATAACGAATTTAACAAAAGCTACAACTTAGATGTACTCGCTTTTTTTGACGTGCGGGTAAGCATGACCATACTATGTTTTTATTAGGTTTTCTATCAGGTATTTCTCAATAACAGACCGGAGTTTGGAAGCCGGCGGTGTGATACCCCGTGCTTCGTAAAGCACGTTAAGCCATTGCGCATGATCCCTCTCCGGTCAAGTCGGATTGCCGTCCGATCTGACTATGAGAGTGAGGGAAAAGAGAGTGCACTTACGTACTTTAATATCCCTCGCGCCAATGCTAGTCTCCGCATAGATTGGCCGCCATTGCTTAATTGCAGCCTGGAGGACTCTCTCTTTTAACACGTAACTGCGTGACATGATAAACTCTGTAATAACGAAACTTAGCTAATGCCAAAAGTTAGCTCTACTCTCCCCTATAGACTTCTTAGTGATAGCCGAATCATTTTTAAAGAAGCAATATCAGTGCGTGTAAGATGTCAGGTGTGATAGGTATAAACGGCACTGTTATGAGCATGACCTTGGGCATCGCAAGAAAGAGACAAAACGGTGAGCGATGAATTCGTCCAGCGTGCTCATTTGTTTCAATTAGGTCTTGGTATTAGGTCCGTTGAGATTGACACTCCACTCTCGAGCCGTCACAGTCCTTCAGAATTGCAGCTAAGTAACTTACGATCTCCTAAGTATACATCACTAGACAATGTCTATGGAGCAAGTCTATAAAAGGAAAGGTCATGTAAATACACGCCGTTTCCATTAGAACCCTTTCCATTCCATTAAATATACGGACCTTAAATAATTCTCAATTTTCTTAAAATAATATTGTTCGCTCAAACAAAATGAATGCACCTCTTTTAGTGAACCTTTAATAAATCTTATTTTGGCGATAAAAAAAAATCTAAATAGCCAAGTAACTGTGACCAAATTGAGTGTAACGCACGCTTAGCACGCGCGCGGCTTTTTTCGGGTGGAATATCCTTATGGATTTCCTCCGCCCTGGAGTCTGTAGAGGGGTCTATCAGATTTTTTCTGACTTAAAACCATCCCGGTGTTTCCTTCGCACTCTTGGAACGGGGATCATGAGAACTTGTGCACTTTCCACGAGCGCCAGCTATTGCTTTGCTTGAGCGTTTTTTTTTTTTTTTGTGAAGTGGTGGCAAAAAAAAAGGTGTTAATCATGATAAAATTATCGTTTGTATTTTAACTGGTTTGTGAAAATGGCAAAGATTAAAATGCTGTTTTATAAACTAATTTCAGTGTGGCTAATGGACCTGTGAAACGCCCCTTTATAAACATGACATCGCAAGTTAAAATCAATACGGAGAATCGGTTTGTATATAGAAAGTAATGTACGGCTAGCATAAATTAAATCAGATTGTATGATACTGTGTCAACAAGATGTCTGCCATCGGTGAAGGAACGCACTGTGATAAAACCTAGACTTTTATTAAAAACAGTCTAAAACCGGCTTGAGGAAGCGTGGTGAGGAGCAGTGGTGGCACAGCGGCAATGGTCGTGACTTACGAGTTTGTAGGTCGTGAGATCAAACCCAAGCAGGCGCTTTAGTTTGTGCAAATTATTTCATCACCACTGCTCTCAAGACGGTGAAGGAAAACATCGTGAGGAAACCAGTATGTCCTAGAACCAGAAATTCGAAGACATGTGACATCTAGCAACCCGCACTGGGCCTACGGGGATTACGTCGTACTATACCTCTTAACTCTCTGTCTTGCCTATGTCCCAGCAGACCGATTCTGCTAAGCTTGCTGATCATGCCTTCTGTGTATGAGACAAGGCCTGTGCCTGCGTAGTAGAACAAGGTGGTATAAGTGTGTCAACAAATAATAACAGACACGGTAGTTAAACATTGCGTATCCTTAAAGCAGCTTCATAGCTTAGAAGACGATTCCAATATCAATAAGAAATATAATTTGCCACGTATTTTTATAGAACCATAATGCATTTATATAAATCTCTATTTATAATTTTAAAATAACAACTTTTTTGATCTATTGTTTTGAACACACACATTTTTGGTACATTTCAATTATATTTATTCGTATAATATTTGTATTGGGACGTATAGAGAAGCGAGAATGTTCTAAAAATAACTCTCTTACCAAAGCAATTTAATATCAAACATGTTCTAATTAGCATATTCCAAAACACAACGCTTATATTAAACATAATAAGGATTATACAAAGCAAAAGCCAAACTTGTAATATTCTCAATTATTGAAATCCAACGGTAACTAGACAGTGAATTATGTAGGTACTTCAAACGTTTCGCCCCTTGAAGCCTCACCATACGTTTTCGTTTGTGCCTTCCTATCTTAAAACATTCGTACGTTAAATCCCATTTCCCCTATTGTATCGTGCTACGCGCTACACCGCTACGCCGCTACGTCGTAGCACGTACTACGAAACGCTATGTGATTTATGTGTAGCACATGCACTTTAGTAAGTGATTTCAAAGAGAGATTTTCTTTATTGTAAAAGTTGTTTTAAAGGAAAATGTCTGCTTCAAAAGGAATGTAATTAAAAGGTATCGGGTATCGTCCATTAGACGGTAAATGTACAGTTACGGAATTAAAACAAAACATTGTTTAGGTACTGTTCGGCGCAATGTTCGAGTTTATATTCTCACGTTAAAGAAAATGTAAAGGGATAGTTTTCCGTCAAAAAATCACCGGAGCAACTTGAAATAATATTATAAGCGGTGATTTCTAAAAGATTTTTAAATTTACTTTTTATGTTATGACTGGAGCAAGATTTTGATTTTTTTTTTTTAATTATTGAAGGATATATTTTTATAAAAAACTTTTTACATCCATGTTAGGCTCATTACTACTACGAGTATATCAAATTCTCTATTCCACGTGGTCTATGAACTCCTTCAAATATTTTATCAGTTTTAATTATACACCGTGACATTTTAATCGTCTTACAACGGCAGCCCACTTCATGTACCCAAATACTACTACACATCCATAAGAGAAAAAAGAACATTTGAATAACTAAAAAATAAAAATATTGTTCATTATGATGACGCATGACGTAGTTTGAAATTGATATTTTGTCTCATGGAAAATGGAGATGGAATGATCTAGTCGACTCGTAGATATGTTCTGTACCGTCTGATACGTAAACATTACTAACAGGATGTTTCATACTTCTAATGCATTATTTATTTTTCTTAATACCTGTTACCTGAATTAATGGTAAAAAAAACTAATCACGCGTAGAGATATATTTTGTCGGATACATTGAGTGGACGACGTTTGTAAATCAATTGATAAACTCATAATAAATTTCAATATAAACATACTATTACATACATTACATTCGCCTAAATCTACACATATATTTTAAAAGTAGATAAAATGTTTTATTCATTCACTTTTCCATTCACAAGTAACTCTAAAAGGGACATTGACTTCAAATATGTTCTACATAAAACAAATCTGAACTTACAACATTCGCAACGCTTTAGAAATAAAAGCATAGGCTCTTTATGTAACCGGCATTCATTTATACCTGACACATTAGAGAGAGAAGGAAAGAAGATACATAGAGATGTGTCTGGGCCAAAATCGTAGAATGTACAGGGATTCTTTAATACACATTATTGTAACCACCTCATTGGAACTACCTATATTCTGAGCATATATATTGTAAATCTATACTAATATTATAAAGCTGAAGAGTTTGTTTGTTTGATTGAACGCGCTAATCTCAGGAACTACTGGTCCGAATTGAAAAATTATTTTTGTGTTGAATAGCCTATTTATCGAGAAAGGCTATAGGCTATATAACATCACGCTACAACCAAGAGGAGCGGAGCAGTAATGAAAAATATTGCAAAAACGGGGAAAATCGCACGGGTAGGCGATTCGACGCGACGGGAAGGGTCGGGGGAACAAGAAATTTAATGCGGACGAAGTCGCGGGCAAAAGCTAGTTAAAAATATTCTGTTCTATTGTATGCGCTACGTTTTTCCCAAGTAAGTTGGGGTCGGTTTCCAATCTAACCAGATACAGCTGTATACCAGTAGTTAACTTAAGGCGACTACCTATCTGACCTTCACAACCCAGTTACTGGGTTATATGATAACCCTTGGTAAGACTGGTTGTCAGAGTTTCGGGCTTCCGACGACCCGCAACGACTGTATAAGGATTCACGACTGATAGCCGGGACTAACGGCTTATCGTACTTTTCGGAGTATCTTCCGAAAAAAGGTACAAATCACACACATAATGATGTGCTTCAAAGTCTTTGTTATTTTAAGCCTCGTATCTACTAGGCAACAATTGACGCGCAACACGTGACGCTCAACATGTACGACAACGTTGAACAACAGCGCGCGACGTTGCTAGCTGGCGCGCAACATGACGCGCGGCTTGTTGTTTGTTTAGAGAGCATCGTTAGTTGAGCATCAATTATTGTCGAGTGGAGACTTGACCCGCAACAATGTTTTTGATGCATTTTTCGATTAATTTATAACCACTGCCGCTGAATCTCAACACTAGTTCCTCTGGCGACATGTTGTCGACGACTGACGTAGTAGTAGATGCGTAGACAGACAACGTTGTTATAAAAAAGTTCTGCGCTGACATTCAACATATTGGGCAACATGTTGTGCAACATGTCGTGAGCCAAATGTTGCCTAGTGGGTCGCGGCTTTAACGTTGAATTTTTTTAGATGGAATGATCACAAGTTCGGCTGCTAAGACAATTGTCCTGATTTCATCTTCGGGTCAGCAATTGTGTTATTTAGCTTTTCCATTTGGAAATTCAGAAGTAGTCACAAATCAGAATTTGTTCCTGGAACTGGTAATAAGCATGGTTTTTAAAAAAGAACTATGTCATAACTGACGTATTTTCATACTGCACTTTTAACTTAGAAGAATATCCCTTACCACTTAACGAATAAAGAGTAATGGGATTTATGTCACAAAAATATACCATTGCGGTTATTCATATAATAAAGTAAATACTTAGCATACGCTTGCAACTCTATGTCAGATTACGTATTTAATTGTGCGTTATTTTTTGTTCATTCGGTTACAGTACATCTACATGAATGAGTGTGTTAGAATGTCTGCGTTGAATAGACTTTCTGCCACTATCTATTTAGTTTGGAAGGTGAGCCCGCTCGGACGAGGAGACTCCATTAGGTGATTACATCGGGGACTATACGTTTCAATCGCAAAGCGTACAGGCCCACTGTTTACATTGTTAAAAATAATACACTAACAGTTGGTGTGTTTGGATTTTTTACATGTGTCTGTAGGGTGAAATTTTCTTTAGAATGTTAACTAACCTAACATGTTAGCTCTTGAATGAGTACTCCTTGGAGAGACTAGAATGTGGTTAATTATTATGTTTGGTAATTAAATAATGTCAAAATGTAGAAGTTCTTGTATAGAAATTGTCAAACATACTAAGAAAGCTCCTTAGGGAGAGGCCAGAGATGGATGTATATCGTCCCCGTAGAGCGAAAAGTCACTAAGTCGAAAAATGGTCAAAATGAGTTATCAATGTCACTAAAATCAATTTTTTTCTCTCTAAATATCCGTCATTTTTGTAGCTGTCCACACTTTTGTTTTACAAAATGTAAAAAGTAAGTAAGTCTACCATTTGTACCCTACAGCGTAATGGAAGAAATAACTAATTTAGTAAATTATTTTAGGTTTTTCGAAAATGTGCACACTGCGTAGTTCGCGTGCCTTTAGGTAGCCTAAAAATTACTAAAATGATTTAGTGAATTTTTTAAATCAGTAGTTTGTTAAAACTCACAAAAGCGTAAATTAACTAACTCAACTTAGTAACTACTCACTCTTTATTTTTCATAGATTCGTACCATAGTACAGACGCGAGAAATCATCAATCCATTATATCCATTAACTAACTCACAAAAAATACAGAGATTTTATAGAGAACAATTAACTAATTTAATGTTTTTAACTTTTCTCAATTATTAGAGGGTTTTCACACGTTTCAGGTCTTATAATACCAACTTTATTTTATTTCCTTCAAATTAAAGCTAAAAACATATAGATATGTAATGGCAAGCCAAAATTATAACGATTTTTATTTAAAAAAACTTGAACTCTTATTATCTCAAAACGTGATTTTTCGACTAATGAGTTTTCGCTCTACGGGGACGAATGTGAAATGATATTACTTTCTGGCGGTTTTGAGTATTTTGTATATATCCAACGCAAATGTCCTGCAGATCTGATAGCGTCTTGTCACGGGATGTTGAGCTCCCTAAAATAACGTTGCGCTACACGATGACTGATACATATGCCGTCTGTTGGGACAGGTTAGCTCAAAGCAGCAATGGCTTTTCCTTCAAAAGGCTCCTCCAGACATTGCCCTGCATTGTTAGACTCACATAAAATTCTAATAATATAATGTTTGGACTTTAAAAGAGACCAAGACCTCTAGGTTTGTTTTGGCTTTCCTTTTCAGGGAACAGTCAGCTAGGAATTGCTGGTGCCATCTAGTTTTTTAAATATTGACTAAAATATTTTGTCTTTAAAAGATCTACGTACAGAAATAAACATTTTATTTCAATGAATGTTCGATCCTACATAGTAAGTGAATTGGCTTTATACTCACAAAAATAGCTCCAGCAACGTCATAGGCAGGGGGAGGGGTAGAAGGTCACCCCTCCCCCTCGCCCGAAACGAGAGTATCCAAACGAATACAACATCTGAATTCAGAGATAATTGTCAGTATCTTTATTTCTGATGTTCATCTTTGTAACCTTTAATTACATTTCACTATATAACTATTACGACATTGTACCTTAGGGGACCGGCCTGCTTCTCCTTAACACAGGTTTTCATAACCTAGTTAGGAGAGCAGTGCTCACCCGCACGTTTATAGAAATAGTACGTATTTTGTATAACTGTTTTTTTTAACGGGTACCATAATGCTATGTTTTGAGTGAATAAATAAATAAATCTATTTGTATTAATGTGAACTTATAATACACTAGCTTCCGCCAGCGGCTTCGCCCGCGTGAAATTTCAACCCCCCAATTCACCCTCTTAGGGATGGAATTTCAAAAAACCCTTTCTTAGTGGATACCTACTCTTCACAAAGAATACACCCTCCAAATTTCATGTCTCTAGGACCAGCGGTTTCGGCTGTGCGTTGATATATCAGTCAGTCAGTCAGTCAGTCAGTCAGTCACTCAGGACTTTGAATTTTATATATATAGATAAATTATGCCTATTGTAAAATACTGAATTTAGACTAGCGGGTCTTTGGGCGATAGCCCAATTTGATTCCTGGTTATGGCCTTAAGGTAAGGAATGGTATCAAGTAAAATCATCATCATCATCATTTCAGCTGTAAGACGTCCACTGCTGGACTTAGGCCTCCCCCAATTTGGGGGAGTTTGCCATAATCGCCTCGTTTGGCAGGCGGGTTGGCAATCGCAGTATGGTGGTAAAATACATACAGAACGCTACTGCCCGTTCTCATATAAGTCCCTTAGTCGCTTTTTACGACACCCACGGGAAGAAATGGAGTGATGCTGTTCCTTACGTCCACACGGAATCAAGTCAAAAACCCTTAACAAAATCTCTCAACAGCATAATCTGAAACCACACAAAAATACAAAACCACCTCCAAACATATCACATTTTATCGTTCAATACGTCGATATACAAAAATAATGATACTCCCTTACAAAAGGCAGCAGTTGTGCTCAAAAGCTGTGAATATAAATCTGAGGAATCAATCGAGCGCTCGATACCGGTTGTACAGACCCATTGTGAATGTGTATCGATAATACTTGTCTTATCATTCATCGGTGTATTGGCTGTATACGGAGTGAATAGTTTGGATTTTGGATATAAACTTGCTTATTTTATATCTGTATAAACATTTGCCGTAACGATAGACAGCTTAAAGGGGTAGCAGACGATCGTTCAGGTTAAGCTACGCTTGCCATGGTTAGTCCGTGGATGGGTGACCATCTTTACACACCAAGACCCTTCCGTACCTCGAAAAGCACGTTAACCCGTTGGTCCCGGCTTTCTTTCGTAGATCTAAGACAGTCGTTATGGGTCGTCAGAAGCCCGAAAGTCTGACAACCAGTGTTACCAAGGGGTATCGTATTACCCAGTAACTGGGTTGTGGAGGTCAGATAGGAAGTCGCTGTACGTAATCAGCTGCATCCGGTTAGACTGGGAGCCGACCCCAAGAAAGTTGGGAAAAGGCTAAGCAGATAAAGATGTACATATTATATTAATATCTACGGGATTATATGTCCTAGGAATATTTTGTTTGAAAATAAAGTAACTTTGATGTTAATACTTGTTTAGTTACAAATATGCTCGTATGGCGCTGTCCTTTATAAATTTGTCAATGGCGACACGGCAAGGGTACTTGGGATGTTTGTACGAGGCTTACTCTTATAAAAGGCGATGATCAAAGGCAACCGACCTTCCTGTTGTTGAGAGGTTACCGGAGCCGATGAACTTGTGACACAAAAGTTTTACCGATACTTTGACGGTCTTATGCCTTTTCTACGAACACTAGATTACGTTGAATGTATATGCTGTTGGTATTCTTGACTAAATAAACAATAGGTGACACCTACATAAATACAGTTCCGTGTGGTGCAGGACGTTTTCGTGTGAAGCTGGATATAAAAATAAACCATCCTATTTCCTCCCATGAGTGTCGTAAGAGGCGACTAAGGGACTTACTAGAAAATAGGCAGCAGCGTCCTATATGCATTTTATCACCATACTGCAATCGCCAACCCACCTGCCAAGCGTGGTGATTATGGCTAATCCGCAGCAAACCAAGGAATGCCTATTTCTAGCAGTGGACATCATTTGGCTGAAATGATGATGAATGAAGACATAGAAGCAAATTTTTGGATCCAACAGTGCAGTCTAATTAAGGTGTCCTTTTAAGTGTTCCTGTCATTAGACAGAGTTTTAAATACTTACGTTCCTGTATTTTTTTTTTCTTTATTCAGTGGGCTTTATACCTGAGCTATAACGTTGCCCTGTAACATCACCACAATTAACCTAAAACAGTTAACACTAAACTTACTTTATAACAAAAAATGCTAGTTCGTTCCGCTGTAATTTATTTAGACTCAAGTTCAACAATGATGGTAGTCGGCAAAAAGGTCTAAATCGAGCTCAAGGCTAACTCTTACAAAAAAAAAAAAGATCATAATATTACGGTTTTTTTTTCTTTGGGGATTGGGTGAAAGTGCACCCAATACTGTTGGTGAGTAGACGCGTGGCAGCAGGAGTTGTTTGTGTGTAGTACACCCATATTTCGCCAGTTATATTTTAGTCCCATGAGGCGAGCCTATTGTCATCACCCGGGTAAGAATCAGACTCCAGACTGCTACTGAGAAATTCCAAAATGGAAAACTCAATAACAATTTGCCTGACTTGAGAAGCGAAGCCAGGATCTTATGCTTAGCGCTTGTGACCTCTAGACCATCCTGGCAGTCAATAAAATTAATAAAGTTCTACGTTTTTCAATGTTACCTCATCATCTAGACTTCTGCACTTCACTTCCTTTGTAAGAATCTCATGGAAACTCCAGGCTACACAAAAGGGTCTAATCTACCCGTATATCATACTTCAATTCCTTCGATAAAGATTTTTTCAAAGAAAACAGGGTTCGCAATAAATAATGCCATACAATAGCCCGTTGTTATGTTTTGTTAAGCAAAATGTGTGTGGAAGCAATATGTCGCTCTTAAACCTGAATGGGACCAAATTACGGTGAATTAATGGTACACTTTGAAAATAAATATTACCTATAGGTACGGGGTAGAAGGAAAATTACGTGATAAATATGTATTGAGGCGTAAAAATATTAAAGAACAAAATATCTAAGTATATCGGAAGAGTCATGAGGGGATACCACTGGACAACACAAGTGCGAAGTTATTTAATTTTCAAAATAAAAGCAATTTATTATAAGTATATAAGATGTCACGTAGTCGTGTAGAAGACTTTTCGAACAAAAATATTTTTTGGTATATGAAGCAATGTATTAATTACGTTGCGCAATCTAAATGAAAGGGTTTTTAATTGAGGATGTGTTATGGTATTGGGACACGGGACAAATGTTGTTGCAATACACCTCGAACTACTCCTTAGGTGACACATATTTGATAACAATAATAATTGTCTTAATACACTAGGCTTTTTTGTTTTGAATGGGAAATCATCAAATGACTTCTCCCGCTCTGAGCGGAGCGGGAGGGCGTGTCAGACTTTTACTGACTAAAACCCATCCGTGTTCCTTCAGTTGCCCATGTGCCAGGGTCACGGTATCTCTTTCGAACAATCTCGCGACCCCGGCAGGCATCGGTCCTAGCAGACCCCTTCAGTGCTGCTGACATCTCTTTGAGGCGCGCGTGGAACACTACGCGCCGTCGACCCGAGCCTGGTCCTTACCGGGTGGCGAGCTACCCATTGCGAGCTACCCGCAAGCTCGCGCCTTCGATGGCCGGAAGTCCGCTATTGACTCCCGACGCCCGAGGCGTCTCCTCCTGCGGCGGCTAGGGACGACTGGGCGCAGAGGCTTTTTTTTTTTACTAGGCTAACTTTTTTTTTTTTGGTTGAACTTACTAATCTCAAGAACTACTTCTAGTATAGAATAGTCCATTTATCGAGGAAGACTATATGGAAATCATCAAATGATGTCTCCCGTTCTGGGAGACGCCAGGAAAAGTAATTAGGTACTTCCATCAGAGATTTTCTAGCAGTACCTTAGAGTCTGGGTTTTTGCCCATTGTTGGCAATAGGCTCGCTCCCTGTTACATGGGACTAAAAACAACTGATGAAATATCGGTGTCCTACCTATGGGATAACATTAAACCCTTCAGAGAAAAATTGGCGTTACTTTATGTAAAAATCCTATAAACGTATAAATTTCATGCCTACGTTTCGTTTAAAAAGACTCTTTCTATAAATAACAACAAATATTATTCGAAAATGGAAGGTAAATCTTTTAAGATTTATGCGGCACAAACAAAGCCCCAAAAAGCCACTATTCTTATAAAAATATTAGCCGAATAGTTCTGCGTGACTAGCGAGCAATAAGCGATGGTTTATAGGTAAAATGAATTCAAATTGAAATGTGGAAATGCTGATTCGCTATGCCAATACAAATGGTAATGGATTTGTTTGTTTTATAACTACCAAATTTAGACATAGCCCGCTATTTGTGAGGAAGTTATAAATTTTACCTGAACCTATCATCGTAAATAAACAATATAAGTAGATTGGCCGTGATAGTCCATTGGTTAAGAGTTGACATCTTACGCGGGTGTGGGTGCAAATCATGACAAGAACCAATGCGATATCAGTTCATTTGTACTTTCACCATCTTATTACAAAATGCAATCTATCTTTAGTTCTTGCCTAAAGTTGTGAGCCACTTTTTATATTTCCAACTTTATTCGATATGGGCAAAGCTTTTAAAACAAAAAAAAATACAGTCAAATTGATAACCTCTTCCTTTTTTTGAAGTCCGTTAAAAATGTCAACTTAGCACTGGACTAAGTTATTAGTTTTGAAAAAAGAACAGTTTTTGATTTCTGTTCAGTTCTTATTTCAAAAACAGACTCTATGGTTTAAACTATACCTAAAGAAAAACCTTGTTTTGTAATAAGATTGTTTATGTTTATGTTGGTCTTTACTGACATCGCTGACGGACACAAATCTTAACCGAGACCCAGAAGAAACCTATACTGCAGAGAGTATGCAGTTAACTAAAAATTATAATTAAAACAAATGAAAGTTCACATTCACTCTACCACATTGAATATCATACTACTATTGCAAACTGTGGTTATGGTCGTGTGACAATACAGATGAAAATCGGTAATGGTTACATACAAAATTTGCGGCACAAAATTGGCTAAATTCCAAAAATCAACGTAGCTATGGATGTACATAAAAGGCCGCGATAATTTATTCAAAAATTTAATCAATATTAAAATTGTTGATAGATATCTATGAAAATAGCGGCTATCATTGAACTAAAATCTTCACAACCATTCCATAAGAAAGTCCTCATCACAGATGTCCATAAACAAATGTACTGGCCACTTAGAACTAACGTCATTCATAATTTAAATCTCATATCGTCGAGCCAGCCAGTATCAAACAACAAAGGCACAATAAAACCTTTTTGATAGTAACAAGAGGGACTTTGAGACCCCAACCTTTTCCTTTATTTATTTAGAACTTTTCCAATATTTTTCGTTTTCTTGTCACCAGCATCTGTTTAGATTACTTCATGAAAAGAAAACAACAGATTGTGTGGAGTTGGGTCTCTTTGAAGGTTTTGGGTATAGGTTTTGAATGTTGAATGATAGGGTAATCGATTCGGGTCGTGATATTTTAGGTTCAATTCGATATATTGACTTCGAGGGAAGCGTAGCTATTTGTGTTATTCCAGACGGTTTTGATTTGCATAAAGCCTGTGTAACTACTGCACAATAAACCTTATAACTTGAATGTGTATTTGAATAAATAATAGTTTAAAAAAACACGCTTCCATTGAAAACCAAACTAAAAAGTACAAAATAATGGAAAAAAGCGTGGGGTGCCTGATATCAATAAAAAATACCTTAAAAAGCATTGCCTTTTTAGTTTTTTTAAACTATTATTTATTTTCTATTTTTTAGGGTGTTTCGAATTTTGAGACGTATGTCAGAGTAGTTTGTGACAGTTTTTTTGCTGTCCTGGTAACTCTGGCAAGGATAATGGCACAAATTTATGAAATTATTGCATTGTCATCGGTCCTTGACAGGTGTGTAAAGTTTGAATGAAATGTGGTCGTTTAAAGTGGGTCAAAACCGCGCTATAAGGAGTCGGTTACAAACAAACATACAAATATACAAACATACAAGTGAAGCTAATATAAAGCGTGTAAAAAATAAAATACCGTAGTAATTATATTGTCCAAACATACAATATACTTTCATACATATTCAACATGCATTATCCTACAAAAGAAAGTAACGTAACAAAATCTTTACATTCCTCTCAAAATTAGAAGCCACCATACAATTACAAAGTAAACAAGCCATGCCCAGTTTAAGGTGATACCATATCACCCGGAAATTGTCCCCTGTCGAAAGTACGGTAGCGCCATAGGCCCCATAATGAGCCTGGCAGCTAATTGCGATAATCATCGTACAGCAAGCACGGTGATAATCGCATGACGGTATTAGCAAGCCAGTTTGATGG
This sequence comes from Aporophyla nigra, assembly GCA_947507805.1. Classification (NCBI taxonomy): domain Eukaryota; kingdom Metazoa; phylum Arthropoda; class Insecta; order Lepidoptera; family Noctuidae; genus Aporophyla; species Aporophyla nigra. The sequence goes on along the minus strand of OX382313.1, from coordinate 8,813,794 downwards.
TGTAATATCCTGGTATTATCGCCATGAAAACCTTCTGTATTATCGAGATAAATGTTGTGCAAATTGAGATGGAAGTGTTTTGTTTTAAAAACAAAATATAGGCGGTAATAGCCAAATATTAGCTTATAAGAACTAAAAGTTAAAGTATGTAAAACAATGGCAAAATTATTAAAAGACGACGATTAATTCATTTGTAGTTACTGTATTACTGACATGGTTAAAAGTCACTAAGTTTCAAGTCTAAGTGTCATACTTACCCGAAATGAGGAATTAAAAATTATTTTGGAGCTCTTCGCATATCTCGTTACCATAGGGACATTTGATAGACATACGAGTAACCGAAGCCAACTTGCAGAAACCCGTTAAACTATATTAGTAAGGGAAACGAAGCACAAACCGGCAATAATCCCTGTATGCACTATGGACCACAAGGGCACCCAAGGACAACCCCGGCTAATGTTGGACTTTTGCAGGATATAGAAAAACAAGTTTTCGCACATATTCTAGTAGTAGACACAGACTTATACATATTGTACCAAGAAATGCGTAAAAGCACTATGACCCCTGTCCGATCTATGTTTGCTTGGACACCATTTTATCCGTGTATACAACAAATAATACGGTAGGGTTTTTTTTTTGTTGGATGTGCCAGGGTCACTGTATCTCTTTCAAACAAATCTTCAGTACTACTGACATCTCTTTGAGGCACGCGTGGAACACTACGTGCCGTCGAAACGGGCCTGGTCCTTCCCGGGCGGCCAGCTACCCATTGCTCGCCGCCCACAAGCCCGCGCCTACGGTGGCCGGGAGTCCGCGATCGACTCCCAACGCTCGGGGCGTCTCCTCCTATGATAGGCGGTGACTTGCACACTTTATAATAGTACATAATGACATTGCTACTAGGGTGCAAAATTACCTAAGGTATTTGAGCAGTGGTGAGGTACACCACGACTATCAGTTCTGATAATCCCAGAGACCAGAAGATGATCAAGACCCCAACTAGCAGTAACTTGATTACTTTCATTCTCCGAGCACGTTAACTCATACAAATCTCCACTCATATTATTAATTCCACAAATTATAATGAAGCTTTGCATATAAGAATCTTTTCACACAAGTTTGGTAAAATAATACAAAATCTTTATTCAAGTAGTCCATTATGTAAAGACGCTTTATGAGCATAAATTGTCATTAATCAACAGGTTTTACCGTACTTAACAAAACATAAAGCTCCTTACAAAGATAATAAAATATCATACCATGCGTTGTAAAAAAAAAAAAAAACTGAATATATCTTACTTAGCCTTGAACCTTTAAGCCCCTTTTTCTTGTGACAGAAAAATGACTACGCTATTGAGTTGCTTTAATAGAGTATAAGGAAAATATACGATATATTGACTTAGAGCTATCCAAACTGTGGCACATCAAAGGTTTGTAGATCCTTTGAACTCACAGCAATGTTGTTTTGTTATTTTAACAGTTTAGTCTCTACGTTGGTTAGTAATTAGCTGTGTGAGTGTTTTTAGTTAATTATTATTTGTGCGTGTTTCTGTATAATTCAATTTCCTTCGTTTTGCGTGGGTTTTTCAATTTATTAGAGAGTGGCTGGTGATGAAATTGGCTTTAGAACTCGGAAAGAAACAATAATTCCTTCTACAGAAGGCGTTTTGATCTTTTGCTGTTATTAAATAGTCGTATCATCCATTCACTTTTTATAGCCTATTTGTCTCTCAAGGCTGGGCAAAGACCTCTCCTATTTCCTGCAAAACCACTCTGTTTCGTGCGTTCTCTAGCCATATTGGCCCAGCAAACTTTCAGATTGTCACACCACCTTCGCTGTGGTCTACTTCGACAGCATTGTCCTTACGGCGAGGAAGTCACTACTAGAAAATATATTAATTTAAAGCACGGTTACATTACATACACACAACTTAAAACAGTACCAATCTTAATAGCTATAGTAGAATATAATTTATATGACAAATAAGGCGTACATAGCGTTCATCACGGTATGTTTTAATATGAATATATTTCTGCAATAAAATTGAATGAACATATGTACTAAAATTCGTGATCACCATAGTCTTTAGGGTGTCATGTGAACTATGGTTTTCTTTACTGTTCTTTCTAATATATTTTTTGCGAGTTGAATTACAGTATAGTCAATCGTTTTACGAGCCTGTCCAGCTTCATTGTGTAATTTATCTATAATATGTATGTATTTAGAAATATATAAGTATGTTTATCAGTTGTCTGGTTACCATAGTACAGGCTCTGCCTAGTTTGGGATCAGACAACGTTGTGTTGATTGTCAAAAAAAAAAAAAAAAAAAAAAAAAAAAAAAAAAAAAAAAAAAAAAAAAAAAATTGTAAGTGATCTCAACTGTTCGATCACTGGTTAAAAATAAGTCTACGTATAACTGATAACTAATTTATTTCAATGCAAAATACAGTAAGTCACACTTTCAGTTAACTATCTCTAAACCAAACTAACCGACAATGCCAAGTACCGCCTTTTTTTCTTTTGGGCGCGGATCTCTCCTTTTTTATTGTTTTTCAATCTGTTTCTAGAAAATACTGGCCACATACAAAAATGCATACGGAAAAAAGTCTTTATGGCATCGATATTTAAAAAGATCCTTTTAAACGAAAATTGTATGACCTGAATTAATCTTGATTATTTACTTTAATCCGAATACAAATCTTCATATTTTTGTTTTCACAACGATATTATTTTACACAAGCGTTTTAACACAACATAGTTGGGAAAACCTCGGCAAATTAATTTGTTTTCCGATCAGAATAAGAAATGGTATTGCTACAAAAACTTTCTTATTTACAGTCACATGTTTCAGATTTATATACTCTCTGAAAAGTTACTACCAAACTGGGACTACATAAATCATTTGAAGAACTAAAGGAAAATATAAGAAAAAACTACTTACTTAGTGGAGCGTGAGATTCTCAATACGTGTTTACCTTCCCATGATCAGAACATACATATTTATGGTATGGTTTTTATATCGACTTATCGTACCCTCGTCTTTTTTCGTATCTTCTGTCTTCTGGCACACAGGGGTAAAGATAAAAGATGTGTGTTTTAGATTTACTTAATAAAATAATATCTTAAAATCGGTTGTTTTGAATTATGTTGCTGATGTTTTCTTATAATTTTACTAAGTTTCGTAAATAAGGTACAATTGACTACCAACTAAAATTGTCCGAATATTCAAATCACAACGGTCGTTCATTCACAATTTTTTGAAACGGCAAATCCATTACTAACTCTGGTAACTTACTATAAACATACCTATCTATTTTAGTAATAGAGTCGCATACTTATCTTTGTTATCCTCTAATCATTTTTCCAACCATTATTTCCTTATTTTCAGCCGTAGAAAAACATAAGTTTGCGATGTCTGGATGTGATGTATCTATATATATAAAATTCAAAGTCCTGAGTGACTGACTGATATATCAACGCACAGCCTAAAACCGCTGGTCCTAGAAACAAGACATTTGGAGGGTGTGTTCTTTGTAAAGAGTGGGTATCCACTAAGAAATATTTTTTTGAAATTCCATCCCTAAGAGGGTGAAATGGGGGTTGAATTTTTGTGTATTTTTTTATTCTCTGGGTCGATTGACACGCGGACGAAGTCGCGGGCAGAAGCTAGTAAGTTATAAGTTATGTCTAGATGTGATAAGTTAGCCGAGCCGGTTAACAATCAAATTTGCTTGTTTTGTACCATTTTCATAGTCATTCAATGGGATTTAATAAAGTAAGAGAATTGGCATGAACTTACTAGAGAATGAGCACTGTCTGTACCATTCTTAACCTTCTTCATACACACTTATTCATTCGTTCACACATTAACACACTCACCCACTCACATTTCTGCATGCGTGATGCACGTTTAGCTTTAATTCTCTCTTTTGTAATTATTATTATTTCGTTTATCTATTTTTGAATAAAACAGGTAAAAGATACTTAAATACGTCATGGATGAGCGGAATTCCACAGGCCTATTTGTTTAAAATTAGGCTCCAATCACTCGTTGTCAAGTTGTATAGTTAATTTTTTTTTAAATATAATAAATCATTGTGATTATTTTATTTTTCATTGTCACAAAACATCGTCTCATCATCTGCCTATCCTTTTTCCCAACTTTGTTTAGGTCAACTTCCAGTCTAACCGAATGCAATGGCGCGACTGCCTATCTGACCTCCATAACCCAGTAACTTGGGTAATACGATACCCCTTGGTAAAAGTGGTTGTCAGAATTTCGGGCTTCTGACGTACCGTAACGACTGTACAAGATTCATTGTCACCAAAAAAGGTATTAAAATTGAGCTAGCAACAACTTCTATTTACTTTTCTATCATCTACTATTCAGCATAATAGCAAATTCAGAGTTTCAAAATTACATTATAAGTTTCATACTCGTCCTAACAAGATTGCCCCATCCAATCCGCCTCGGTAATTGATATCATCGAAAACTGCCAACTCACTCAAACTTTTCTAACGATATGTCGGAAAAAATACAATTTTCTTTTGGGAAATCGATTAAAATTACCTACTCGATCCCAGAAACTCACTTCATCGAAACTTTGTGATTCGATAGAAGTATTTGCGGAATAATTGAAGAGGGACTTTGTGCTTCGATTTCTTTCTGGTTATAAATTTGGATTTGTAACATTGTAAGAATTTATAACGATGTTATTTTTCTAAAAGTTTTTTAAGCGTCCAGATTTTCTAAGATTTTTCTTAGTTTGTTTCCGTCTACTGATTTTGAATGCTTACGTGAATATGAAATCTTTAATCCTCTTATTCAGAAAAACTGCTTAAATTTAAATAATCGTTAACATCAAGTTATGGTTAACCATACTTTTTATTGACGTTTAACCATTTATTGTTTTCAATAAAAAGTTGTTAATACACCCCTTAAGGTGCGGTAAGAAGCGTAAGTAAATTGATTCATTACCATTGCCCCCTAAACGGTAAACACATCGGGAGAAATCCTAAATGTCTTGGAACAAAAAATTTGAAGACATGTGACGTCTACCATCCCGCAATAGACCCGCGTGGTGAGTAGGCCTATGTCCCAGCAGTGAGTACATTGTTGGGTCGCTTATGTGGGAAAAGCTACTATTTTAACCACCTTACTCTACGTCAACCTTTCAAAGCTATAGGTACTACTAATACACACAGTAATGGTAATTATAATCACACACAGTCGGCAAACGTCTCTCAATCTACCACTCATAATAAGAATCTCTAAAAAGGCAAAACAATTAACAATTCCCACCAAAAACGATAAATCACAGACCCGCAAACTCCTTGAGGCACTTACTTTGGGCAGTAATTACACTAAAATAAATTGGAAGTATCTAAAAGAGGCTTAAATGCAAGTCATTCTCGGACGCGGCTTTTCACAACTCCATCTCGTTAGTGAATTTAATGTGGCGTTTCAAAAGATTTTTTTCTCCCTCTACAATGTTTTTAATTCGTCACTTCTTTTTGGACCGAACTTTTGAGTATTAAAAGATTCTTTTAGCTGAAATAATTCTGAGTTTGATAAAACTGTGCCTCATTAGTTGTAAAAAGATAGAAGATTCCTTACTGAAATTAATTAAAATAAGTGTTGGTACCAAATAACGCGTGACATCTTGTAGTATAAAATCTGATTAAAGTATAAGCCGACGCGGTTAACTGACCGATTAAGGGGAATGATCTTCATCCATCGAATGATGAAACTTTTTTTTATTATTTCATTACTTTTCAACATCAGTGCCCAGCCCGTGGGTATTAACAGCTAATTTAATATGACTCTGTAAATAAAGATTAGCATTACAATTCGCTATGAGCACTAAATTAACCTGACTTCATTCTTAAACCTTCTAGCACCTTCATAGAAAATTTCTACTTCAGCTAGTTTTTATTTTCATCATATTTTATTTTGAGAAAAACTGAATGTAACTGAATGTGTATCAGAAAACTATTTTCAGCAGGTATTTTTTTTTTTAGAGTTATAACAGGAATCTAAATAATAAAACTTATTTGAATAGTAAAATTGTTTTTTTTTAGTTATTCATGAAACTGGAACCTAATCATAAACTTTTTATTGTTGATATTTTTGGTATAACTTTTGCTCTCCATTTTTATTAATAACGAATTTTTATTGTAGCCAACTGGATTCGAAAGGATGTGGTATGGTCTCATTATTGCTAGACTGTTCTAAGCTATTTTTGTCTAGCATGTCATAAAATTAAATAATTTCAACCTTATTGATTACGTGTAGTGGCGGACGTAAAGAAGCACCATCTCCATTCTTCCTGTGGGTATCGTAAAAGGCCATTAAGGGACTAGAGAATAGGCAAAAGCTTTCCCTATGCGGTTTACCATCATACTGCGATCGCCAACCTGCCTGCCAAGCGTGGTGGCAATGGCATACCTCCTCTTGGGGGAGGCCTATGTCCAGCAGTGGACAACTTTTGGCTGAAATGATGGTGATAATGAAACTTATGAAAGTTTCTTTTTATTGAGAATTGTCAATGGAGGTAAAAGAATTACGAGGTTGATATAATCCTACCAATCACTACCTATCACTTAAAATATCCATCACTGGATAATAAACTAATACAGATCTTTTCTGTATAAAAAAAAACCAATAAATTTGATGAGTTGCACACTAATAATAAAAAAATACAATAATCCACCAATCAAAAATACGCACGGTAGTGTATACAGTCAAGTTCTACCCGAATGCAACTGAATACCAGTATTCTTTACTAAATAAAACTGGTTATCAGATTTATGATTATCCTTAACGACTGTCAAAGATCTACGAACTACTGTCGAAACCAAAGCTCCATTTAGGTACTTTCAAACGCATTGAGGGATCTTCGTCATTAAAAGGTGATCTTACAAGGACAAACAATCAAGCATTTATAAAACTCCTATACATTGACATGAAAATGTGACCGTCACGGGACACGGCAAAAAAGTGGTTGCGGAGACCATGACTGCTTCCTATGCCGTCATGCCCCACTCCAACTCTCTGTAAAGCATCACGACGTTTTCCGTCTTGACTTACCCACTTACCCTCAAAAATTTCTAAATCTGTACTCTCTTCTTTCAGGAAACTGCCTCGTGATAGCGGCAGTACTGTGCTCGTCAAAGCTGCGGAGTGTCACCAATCTGTTCATCGTGTCGCTAGCGGTGGCTGACCTGTTGGTCGGCCTCGCCGTGCTGCCGTTCTCAGCTACCAGAGAAGTGTTTGAGGTAGGTCAAGTTTTAGGTATAGACGAATTACTTGTCTCGGGACTAAAGCCTGCTGCTATACGACATCGCATCATAGTGTTGCTTTTTAGAAACGTAAATTGAACTTTAATTGAACGTGAATCGAATTTCTCTTCCATGGCCTATAACGGATTGCTATCGAATGTGACCCAAACAACTGAGGAAACTGTGGTACAGTCAGCAAATCGATTATTACTGTAACTTTTACATACCATCTAAATTGATATAAAATTATTCAACAAATAACTTGTCTGCAGTTCACGAAACAGCTAAGAGTTTGATACTAGCAATAATTCTTAGAAATGTAATGTAAATATTTTGCTTATTATTTAAGTTTAAAAAACTGTTTTACTCTTTATTATGTAAATCATAAAGAAGACACATATAAATGTGGAAGTTTTACATAGAATGACACAATGGGCGTTCATACCGCTACAAGCGATATTTTATAGATAACCATTGGATTGGTTAAAGGTAGAAGGAGAGACAATACTGCAGTTATTCAGCGGTGTACCATAGAAATATAAAATAAAATCATACATAAAAAAAAAACATTTATTTATCTACATATACTATACAATAATAAGCATCGAAACATGAAGCGAGGAAATGTGTTTTTACCAGAATTTTAAAAGAAGATAAGAATAAGCTTCTGTAAACATTAAAATCCAATACTTTAAAATTCTGTATTTATCATATTTTATGTGGAAGCAAAATATAGTAAAAGAAAAAACAAGCCTTTCAGAAAAACAATGCATAATTTATCTACAGTCATTAAGTAAATATTAATGAATAACAGACAACTGATTATGATCCGATTCCGATTTGTTTACGCGTTATGCAAATGAGTTAAGGGACCAGAACTTGTCTTAAACTCTACCAGGTACCCAAACTCCATACCAAACCATATAAAAGCCTACTACATACTCATTTCACTCAAACACGGCTCCAAAGCGTAGCTACCGCGTAATAACCGACAGATCTGAATATTCACCACCCCTTCCCCGAGAGGCGGTGTGATGAAAAAAGTTAAATAAAGTCGGGAACAGCCCATAAAGATAGTTTTATTGCAGTGGCAAGTTATTCAGTCGCTCGCAGGCATGAGTTATCAAGTCTTATGATGGTAAAAGTACTTGTGTATTGCGCTAGTATAAGAATAGAGATCTTTTGAATATTTAAAGACGACTTCTGATTTCAAAATTTGAAGTTTAGAACTTGTCAATTTCTGTTTTAGTATTACTTAAGCCTATGAAATGAGATTTTTTTTTTTAATCGGAAAAGTCGTGAGTATTTTTTGGATTTTGCGGACTACCTTAAATGAATCACCAGGATGCTGAAGTTGACTTGAAATTTCATATTCTCAAATCAGAAGACGGGAGTTAGAGTAGAAATGACGCTTCTTCAATTTGTAATATGATAGACATGAACTTATTGTAGTATAAGTGATGCGAACGCTAAAATAATTAGTAGTAAAGAATCAATCATTCCTATTTCTTCCCGTGGGTGTCGTAAAAGGCGACTAAGGGACTTAGCATAGAATGGACAGGAGCGGTCTCTATGCATTTTATCACCATAATGACATACGCCAACCCACCTGCTAAGCGTGGCGATTAAGATAAAGCTCCTCAAATTGGGGGAGATCTTTGATCAGCAGTGGACGTCTTACGGCTAAAATGATGATGAGAAAATTAAACAATCTATTTATGTTATGTCATGTGAGGCACTGATTACAGTATTGCAGAGTATCGTTCGAAAATAAAGCCTAGAGAAACATAGAAAATAAAGCCTGATCTGAATCGCACGATTTAATTCAGCCTTTATTGTCTATGTTTCTGATTTAGTATAAGCAACAAAGAAAGTTGCGACGTCTAAACAGTTTTGGGAGATTCAAGTCATTTGTTGCTTCAATTAAGTGGTATGGAACAGACAATAAAATTGCATTGTGTAAATGGGGCAGATGGGCAAAATATTGGCACATAAATTGTGCATTTTAATACTCTGTGTGAGTCAACAAGAGTAGAACAATAATTTTAACGAAAAATATTGGCCTATCCAGCAATGGAACAATACAACTCAGTAGAATAGAAGCACTTTAAGAACTCCTAAACGATAATGAGCTGACATAATGCAAAAGGACAAACACTCCAATACAGAACATGAAGACGTCTCATCAGGGGGAAATAATTATCATGGACTAACTTCCTAAGTACGGTACACCCTCATTCATGCGACCCTAGTACCTTTGTCCTTCACTTTCTGCACGGTGAGTTACGAAATAACAAATGATCGCCATAATCCTCTTGAAATATCACAAGGTACCATAATTTTCAGTAATTAGACGCTTTTAGAGACTTCTAGCTGCAGATGCTACGAAAGTAAAGGGTTGACAAATTCACATAATTAATCTGAACTTTAAAACCCCACCGTAAAGTCCTAATTCAAACAGCATACTATTTGATATCATTTTAACTGATTTTAAACTTTGTTCGCGAAGATATAGACGCTCGTTTCCTGTGTAATGGAACGGAAATCTTTGAAATTGGTGAGGGAATTTAAAAATTATGCGCAGGGAAATAAGATTCAGTTTCCTTTGAATTTGTTATCTATCTAGGCGGTGTTTTCAATGACATTATTAGAGCGCAGTAAACGGCAATTTCTAGGCGTTTGGGATCATTGAGGCTTGGAGAAGGTAAATATTTTTAAAGTTGCCAGTTTGTCATTGATGTTTCATGGAAATAAAGTCAAAACAATTGTGCTATTTATATAGGAACATGAAACGTCGTTTATCTTTGGTCTACAAGGCTTTTAGTTGATCTTTGACTGTTGAATATTGTAATGGCTTGACAAGGGTGTAATCTACATAAATAATTGTGAAACAAGACGTAAAATGAATGTTCTATCTTTAGTTATCGTTCGTCAAGTCGTTGAGCTATGTTATGTTATTTATTCATATAATTTATAGAATTGATATAATATAAGCTTACGATTGGGATTAGTACCGAATTATACAATTTTTTTCAATGACACCAGATAACGCCACATTACGAGAGAGTGAAAACACGGTATAGTGACATTAAAATAACACATGGGTAATAATCAATTAAAATAAGAGGCCAATAATCATAATAAGATAAAATATTTCGTAAATTGACGACTACCGCCTGCACCACTCGCTGACATAGGATTCACGATCTTTCCGTCAATTTGCTTAATATTTGCAAAAAACCCCGGAAAAATAACCTATGGTCTACAGTTCTTTACCTAAATAAAGGTGAAATTTACCAATATGCAATTTTAGAAAATTTTCATTAAAATATGTTGATAACACGCAAACGCGAAACCATATGTGTGTTATATGAATGTTGCTAATAAAGTATCACTGTATATTCTTACGAATATTTGATCCATGTGGAGTGCACTCATGACTTATGAAACAAATTAACCTGCGAAAATAAAATCTTTAAATCTAGTTTTATTGTTTCTACGTTGATTAAGTTATTAAATACTTCAAAATGCATATTCTGTTGCCGGACGAACTAATCGAACATTATCCTTCAATATTTATGCAAATACAGGCTCTAGCAAGTGGCTTTCTAAAGTCTTCTACATGGCCTCGGACGATGCGACTTGCGTCAAGCGCGAGCATTGCCTGTTTCTCTCCGTCACTATGCAAGTTACCTCGCGATGAGTCGTGGCAAGCTCTAGCCAACTTCTTTCATTTGTTTTCTCCGCAGTCGCTATCGCAAGACGTCTGTCGCTTGAGAATTGAGCTCTTAGACACGGGATGAGCTTAGATATTCATGATCTTGTACTTTATCATACATGCATTTTGATATGATGTCCAAAAAAATCAAGTGTTTGTGATGGAATTCCTTTCATACGGGGATTTTAATAATAATTTTTTTCGTAACTTTTCATAAGTAATTGGATATTATCACAAAGGCAAATATAATCATTCTCTATCCACAAAATATATGTCAGTCACCTTTTTACAGACTAGACCAAAAAGGTTTATACCCGTAAATAGGCATCATATTTCGTTTTCAAAACTGAACAAAATCAAGACCATACCTAATCATAAATAAACAGAATTATTAATTCTACACCTCAAAATAAAACTCTAGTAAATCCCCTAAGAGATAGAACCATACATATTAATAAAAACCAACCATTCCATTTGATCTCTAAAAACATTCTTCTGTCTTTGTTTTTGGTGGTGTGATCGATCACGGAATAAGTAAATTGGTGCAGAAGCTTCACTATACACACGAAATGGACTAGAGCAGGCGGTAGATTTATTTCATTTACTCGACGGAGTTTTCAACAGTTTAACCAACATTATCTTATAATGGGATTTTATAGATGTAAGGACGTTTACGGTTCATCACATGAGGGATTCAAACTCATGACTCTCTTCAATTCATTACCCAAAGCTCAAAAGTCCTAACACTTTGCTGCAAGAAGGCACAAGATGTTAATTTATTTATTTAAATAAATAAATATTTTTTTACACTTCAAGGCAGATGTATGTGGGCTTACTAATTATGCCACCACTTCAGTGCATCTGCATAAATGCTTTTTTTTTCACCCGACGCAAAAAGAGGGGTTTTATAAAATTGACCACTGTGGCACCATAGCTCTTAAGCGAATGATTTGATTTGGGTGCAGCTTTTTTTTAAATTTATAAGTAGGCTTTCTAGCGGTGGTTCTTAGATATGTTCTACAGTCGGGGATTTTTAAATTTTAAATTTCTGTTATCCGGAAATTAGCTAACGTGTTTCAAAATTGTTTAAGTATAACAATAGTAACTACACTTTTTCACATCAAACTGCTTTGTAACTATTTCGTTATGTCATGTCACTGCAATCCTAATAGAACAATTCTCGGTCCACTGTAACGGTAGCAATGTTCATTCAGTTTCGATTAGTCCACATACGCACGTGCAAATATCACAGCGAGATTTATTTATTTATTTTATTTTATTAATTTTAGGAAAGCTTACAGCTAATACATTACAATGTCTAATACAACGTGTAAGCAATGGCCAATTACAAGCTTCCACTAACGATGAATGTGAGTAATATTAAAAAAAAATACGTTAAAACAGCGACGTAAGAAATACGCTAATGAGTTACATCACGCTCAAGAATACAAAATAAAAAGTGAAACAAAAAAAGATTGTACATCGAAAAAACAACTATTCAAAACCTTCTTTACTTCCTTAATATTATTATTTTCGTGCACTGAATCTTAAACAAACTACTTAGCGCCAAGAGTTGAAAATCGAACAGTATATTTTATCGACTCGCTGAGAAGGAGTTTCATTGCTCCGTTAAACACCGAGAGTTGAAAATCCAGTGCACGATAAAATTCCGCCACGATTTTTTTACGTCCGCACGTACGTGAACTAATGGAAACGGAATGAACACTATTGCTGTAAAAATACGCTTTGAAATATTACTCACTAGCCATTACTCACTTATTTTCCCGTAAATGTCGGTTATCGCGGATGCAGACAAAGTCGCGCGATAAAAAGTAGCTTATACCCTTTTTTGAGGTTCAAACTTACCCCGTACCAAATTTCATCAGAATCGGTTCAGTGGTTTAGTCGTGAAAGCGTAACAGACAGATTGAGTTACTTTTGCATTTATAATATTAAAGTCAAGATAGTATAGAAATTATTCTATCAGTTGTGAATTGACCCCTCTAAAAACTTTTAATCTGTGGACTGATCGAATGACGTCATGACTCTCACATTCAAAACGCGGGTTACGAGAGCTTTGTCTTCAACCTTGAGGGACTTAACCTTCACACTTGTCAGCTAAGTTTGAAGCTCGGACACTATGTGGGTCAATATTTTTAGAAGAGGAATTGTACGGGTTGAATGTTTATTGATATTGCCTCCTTTAAAGTTTGAATGGATAAAGTTGGTCCCCAAACTCGTTTGCTCTTTCGGAGCTTGTTTATCTTTCAAGAGACTTGCAATTCTTAGATGTAGCTAAGCATAAGTGGGTTGTAAAATATTAAAGTTCTCCAACATTTTAGGAGAAATCGTGGTTCTGCCTAAGTAACATAACATAATATTTGTTCAAAAATAAAAGGCTTAAAAATATGTACAGTTTTGCTTATATGTAAATTATATCCTAAATGCATTCAGTTTCTAGATTATTTTGCTCATCTTCGAATGAGGTCGTGATGCGATTGCAATTAAAAATAATACGGTCTAAGACACTTTATAACACTTAAATATGATCTATAAATAAAATATCACTAAGGTAAACTTCAAGACTATAAATAAATAATACCTATATGTGAAATGAATATAAACTCAAAAAAAAAAGATGAAGTGTAATAAAAAACGTGTTTTTGTCTAAGAGCTTTACCAATACCAAACAACATTTGGAATTTATATATGTTAAAACTATACTACTAATGTTAAATTTGTATGTTTAGATTTTTGATACTCAATCACGCAAAAATGGTTATTCACATTTGGATAAAAGGCATTTCTGTGATAGTTTATAACCTGGGCGAACATATAGGATACTAATATCTTGGTAGTAAGGTCCAGTGTCATAATATCCGACATACACGCGGGCAAAACCCCTGGCAAAAGCTAGTATATAATTAATGAAAAACCCGATTACTCTGTGGTCATTGAAAACTTTTCACATTCAAGTTTAATTATTCGAACATTCATGAAGGTTGGCAAATAATTTATGTAAGTAATCGGTTTTATTCCAACGAATTGTTCGAGCAAATTTTGATACTAAACTCTGGTCTATTTATGAATCCATTAATCGCGTAACATTGTATGCTGGATATAACCAAATGATTTTTTGTCAAAAGTGTATTCGTGTTATGACCAAAAGATGTACTCAAAGTGTCTGTTATACTTTTCTTACTGTCTGCCAGGGTCATAGATTTCTCGAAAGAATTACCGCTGCCCAGACACCTGAAGGAACATAGATGGGTTTTAGAGAGTAAAAGTCTCACACGCCGATCCACTCCGTTTAGAGCAAGAGAAGTCATTTGATGATTTCCCACCCAAAATATAATAATTAAAAAATACTATAAAACAAGCTTCCAAAACCAAACTCAAAAATAGAAAATAATGGAAAAAAGCGTGGAGTGATTGATATTAATGAAAAAATACCTCAAAAAGCACTCCACGCTTTTTGAGAACTATTATTTATTTTTTATTTTTTAGGTGTGGGTGTGGGTGTTTCGAATTTTGAGACGTATGTCAGCATAGTTTGTGTCGTATGCTAGCGTAGTTTTTGAAGACAGTTTTTTTTTTGCTATCCTGGTAACCCCGGCAAGGATAATGCTCCAAATTTATAAAAATTACTGTATTGTCATCGGTCTTTGATAAGTATGCCAAATTTCGAGTTTTAAAGGGGGTCAAAATCGTGTTTAAAGTTTCCATTATATACTAACATACGAATGAAGCTAATAAAAGCGTGTTAAAAATAAAGACTTTTCTTACTGAGACCAAATTTTTCATTAGAATCCTGCATACAATTTAGGAATTTGAAGTAAATAAAGATGAGTAGCAAAGGGAAATGCAGAAATTTAATCGTCAAAAATCCCACTTTTTAACCGACTTCAAAAAAAGGAGGAGGTTATCAATTCGTCTGTATTTTTTTATGTTTGTTAGCTCATAACTTTTGACTGGGTGAACTGATTTCGATGATTATTTTTTTTATTTGAAAGCTAGTGCTTTCCGAATGGTCCCATTTTAATTTGGTTCCATTCGGACAGTGGGATCCATGTGAAAACCATATAAGTCTTATATTTGCTTTAAGTATTTGCGCGACAAATGAACGAATAACGTGATTAGATTAGTGCAGGGTATCTACCATAATTAAAAAGTTAAAAATAATAACTTTGTACAAAAAAAATAAAAACCGACTTCCTTAAAAAAACACTACAAAGTCTAAAAATAACTTTAATTTCGGAAGTCGGTGGCAAAAAAACCTTAAATACAGAACCTAAGACACCGAATTCCGAAATTAAAGTTATTTTTGACTTTGTAGGGTTTTTTTAAGGAAGTCGGTTTTTTTCTCTCCAGTTCCCATACTCCATAAATTTTAGGATTACGACTTTAAAAGTTATAAATCGAATTACTAAATAAGTGCTAAAGCTATCCGCATAGCTTGCTCACTGAGACTTCTGAATGCCAGAGAAGAGTTTGTTGCGTCACGTCTTCTTCCCAGATAAAGCAGTGGGAAATTATAAAGGGCGGGCACTGTAGACTGTTTTATATAATTTTGCTGTCCATAAAGGGCTGACTCTTCGTCTAATATATTTAAATGGCTTTTGGTTTTATGAAATACCTCAGGTTGTTGTTTGTGTAACAGACAAACACAGACAGCCACAGAGGTGTTATGTTTCATTTAACGTAAGTAGGTATTGGACGGTTCCCAAACCCGACACTTGAATGCCACTTTAGTCATGACACTTAGCTCTGACGTCACCACTGAAAACGCTACTCAAAAACAACACGTAACAAACTCATATCACCCATGAGTAGCCAAATGTCATGGTTGCAAAACAAATCTTATCTAAATTTTAACATTATAAAGCAGAAGAGTTTGTTTATTTGTATGTTTGGTTGAACGCGCTAATCTCAGGAACCACTAGTCCGAATTGAAAAAATATTTTTTGTTGGATAGCCTATTTATTGAGAAAAGCTATAAGCTATATAACATTACGCTACAATTAAAAGGAGCGGAGCAGCAACGAAAAATGCACGAAAACTGGCAGGCAATTCGGCAGGCAATTGGCAGGCATTCGATGCGACGGGAAGGGTCACAGGCGCAAAAATTTAGATTGAATTTAGATTGAATTAATTTAGATTTCAGAAGCTATATTTGATATGGAGGAAGTTATCACGTCAACCCGCGAAATTCAAATGTCCTTATGTTTTTTGCAATTTAAGGCCAGTCTGATATTGACCTGCGAATTGCAAAAAAACATATCAAGCATCGTCTCTAGCGGACCCCATCAATTCGTGCTGACAACTCTCTCAGGCGCACATGGAACATAACGCGACGTCGAACTGGACCTGGTCCTTACCGGTCAGCGAACTATCCATTGCTCGTCACCCGCAAGCCCGGTGGACGATGCCCTGAAAGTCTTACCAGAAGGCCAATTCACACGTTCTAATTTAAGTCGCAATCTCATCTCAGCGATAGTTAATGTCAAAAAAATTAAAGTAAATTAGAGGTGTTTTTTCAGATTAAAATGCGAGAATTGCCCTTCAGGGTCTTACTAAAATAGGAAGGACATGTGGCTAATAATAACAGACGCACGGGTCGGACAATCAGGTTAAACTACGCTTGCTGCGGTTTGCTCATAGTTGGGTGACAATCTGTACATACGAAGTCCCCTCCATGTCTCGGAAAGCACGGTAAACTGTTGGTCCCGGCTGTCGTGTTCCATACACTTTGACAATCATCGGAAACCCGATACCCAAAAACCAGTCTTACCAAGTGATATCGTAGTACCCCGTAACTGGGTTGTGAATATCAAATAGGCAGTCACTCCATGTTGAATACTATTCAGTTTCATTCGGTTAGACTGGAAGCCGACCCTAACATAGTTGGGAATAGGCTATACAGATTGATTTTAGTCTAACCAAAAAAAATTAACAACCGATTTCCTTAAAAACACAACAAAATGAAAAATAACTTTAATTTCGGAAGTCGTTGGCAAAAAAGGTAAATACAGATCCTAAGACGCCGACTTCCGAAATTAAAGTTATTTTTCATTTTGTAGTGTTTTTAAGGAAGTCGGTTGTAATTTTTTTGAAAAGTTTTCATTTTTAACTTTTTGTTATGGTATGTACTATGGTATGTATGAAAAAGATACTTGGAGGGTTTTGGGGGAGGCCTTTGCTCAGCAGTGGGACAGTGTAGCCTAACATTAAAAAAAATGTACTACCCGCACTAATCTAATCACGTTATTCGTCCATATTTTGCGCACATACTGGTTTTCTCATGGATGCCATTGTCCGAACTGAACCAAACCAAAAAAAAAAACATAAAGCACCAGCTTTCAAATAAAAAAAAAGAATCATCAAAATCGGTTCACCCAGTCAAAAGTTCTGAGGTAACAAACATTAAAAAAATACAGTCGAATTGAGAACCTCTTCCTTTTTTAAGTCGGTTAAAAAGGGAATTGTTCAACACATGTCCAAAGTCTGTCTTACGTCAAATTCCATACATAAATGTCATGTTAGACAGCTGTTTAACTGTGTTTATGTAGTAAGGTGTGTTTAGTCTTGCATCCCTAAAATAGCCCTTCTACCGTATTCCACTGTTTAACTAAAACAAACACGTGTCGATCACTTGCATCTGTCTTCACTCTTTAGCAAAAGCATTCAATTACTGGGCACGGTTCGTATTACCAATGAGAAGTGTCAAGATATTCATTTGCTTGTTTGTTTACGCAAAAATAAGGCTATGGGCAGTGTGTCGATTTAAAAAGATCTTTTGGTGGTCTTCTTAAAGTAACATAAGCATACGCCAATATTCTCCGAAGGGTAAGAAAGAGTTGTACCTACCTGTAGAATCCCGTTGATTTCGTATTTAAGATCGTAATATCACTTCACTGGCTCACCAATACATCATGCACTACTGTGCAGACTCGTCTCACCGTCTGTTTCCTGCCATTTTCTCATGACTGATAAATTACATTAGTGACAGCAACTGCCTCCGCTTGTGTGCATGAGACACACACAGTGTTAACATATCTATTAAATACACTACACTGCCTATAGTACATTCACATTTTGCCAGTTATGTACATGGCTCACTTTTATCTACTCCACCTGTATTTTAATGTAACCTACATTACATAGAAAGTCATCTTACATATATTCAATTTCGACCGTGTGCATGATATCTACTATTATTAGCCCGCATCCGGATAACTAAATTATTATACCCGACACTTAATAAAATTATACTAGCGGCCGCCACGAATTCTCTCTTCGTAATTGAACAATAAAGCTGTAAGAATTACTCGAAGAAGGCATAGTTGATATCTTTCACTGCCCTCGTTGTTAGCCTGAGTTATTTAAGTTAAAGAACACAATAGTCAAACAATAAATGATAGTGGGCCATAGTGGGTGGACGACGTACAGAAGATCACGGGGAAGATCTGGATGAAACTCGCACAAAGCAGGACGATATGACACTCGCACATAGGATAATCAGCAGTGGGAGAAACCAAGCTGCCAACAATCATGACGATGATTGGGCTATAAATTGACATAAAATTCCAAAAAACTACGTATTACATTTTCAAAGTACGACTCTATCTTTCAGAGCAGTGGTTTACGAATTGTACGTCGTGGGTTCAAACCCAGGCAGGCGCTTTACTTTTTGTAAATAATTTCATCACCACTGCTCTTAAAACGGTGAAGGATAACATCGTGAGGGAACCGGCATACCCTAGAACCAATCATTCTGAAACATGTGACATCTACCAACCCGCATTCGACCCGCGTGGTAGATAACGGCCTACTCCTTCTCACCTAGAGGAAACCTGTGTGGCAGTGGGAACAATTTCAGCAGATTATGATGACTCTGGCTTGGAGTATCTCTGAGGGACAGAATCCCGAATGAGGTGATCCGGCAGAGAACCAAAGTTGTCGACATAGCTCATAGGATTAGCAAGCTGAAGTGGCAATGGGCCGGCCACATTAGCCGTCGAAACGATGACCGTTGGGGTAGACGTGTTCTTGAGTGGAGACCGCGAATCGGCAAACGTAAGGTAGGACGCCCTCAGGCTAGGTGGAGCGACGATCTTCGCAGGGTGGCTGGTAGCAGCTGGATGAGAGTTGCCGAAAATCGAGCTAAATGGCGTGCAATTGGGGAGGCCTATGTCCAGCAGTGGACTGCTATAGGCTGATGATGATGATGATGATGACTCTATTGGTCTCTTAAGTACAGCAACAAGAAACAAACAACGAGGCGCACCTGCCTTAAAATGGTACGTCATGCAATTTATAAAAAAATAACCAAACATTTTTACGATTCCACACTAGATTAATCTAAAATTCTCACAATAACAATCAATAGACAAGACAGTAACTGACCTAAACACTGTCTGGGCATTCAATCGTCCAAACCTATTATCTGTTCATAGCCTAACGATGTATGAGGCTAATACAATTTGGCACAGGTCAAGCCAGTCAGTTAACTCGAGTCACACTTGTGTTGGTATAGTGGACCTCGTAATTGATTTATCAGATTTGACAACAATTCCCAGCATACCTATACATCTCTGGCACGTAGCCATAATCGGAAGTGGCTTTTTTTTTGTTGGTTGTTGTATCTTCAAATGACATCTTCCGCTCTGGACGGAGCGCGAGGGCGTGTCAGACCTTTACTAACTAAAACCCACCCGTGTTCCTTTAGTTGCCTGCGCCAGGGCCACGGTAACTATTTCGAAAAAATCGGCGACCCTAGCAGGCTTAGGTCCTAGCAGAGCCCTTCAATCTTAGCTGACCTCTTTGAGGCGCGCGTGGAACACAACGCGCCATCAACCCGGGCTTGGTACTAACCGGGCGCCGAGCTACCCATTGCTCACCGCCCGCAAGCCCACGCCTACGGTGGCCGGGAGTCCGTACTCGACTCCCGACGCCCGTGGCGTTTGAAATAATGCTGCCCTCTTGTTTTTTCACAAAACAAGATCATAAATGTGTGACAAGAAAACCACCCTGTCAAAGTCATTCAAACGCGAAAAGGTTCTTGAAGCACTTTTCGTTGTAACTTCATTAAGGTCGAAATTATTTAACTGACACATTTACAAATAGACCTTGTCGTTTCATGATGTGCGAGTGTTTTTCTTTTTGTTTTCACTTGACATTTTAAATTTTAAAATTGAATGGAATGTTGGTGATGATTTAATTTGTTGTTACGTACTAAGTTATTGATGAATAATTATTTATTCGTGTACAATACAACAACGCACAACGTGTGATACAATTTAAATGCGCAATGCATTGTAACATTTTTAACACAAATTCATAGTGTCTATTTGAAATAAAAGCTATCTTTTATTTCAAACAGGCACAAAGAAGGCACTTTTAAAACGTCAAAATTTACATTAAAATATAATTGATTCTAGTCGCCCCTTCCAAAAGCTAGCTTCGTATGGAGAAGAATGGGCAAGAAACTCCACCGTAACTCTTTTTTAAATATTTTATATACATTAATTACACAATTTAACTAGCAAGAGTCTGATTTTGTCACAATGCAGTTGGTAATGAAATAAAAGACTTACGTCTTAGTGACATTCTACCTTAGGGTGATAATGCAATTACGAGGTCGATTATTATTGGTATTCTGTTCGGTAAATTATTTAGCACATACACATTCGGATTTACATTCAACTGTGGCTCGGGCTGGTTCGGTATTGGTTGGGAGGCAATCGGTTGAGACGATGTGGTATGGTCCAGGTTATAAACGACAGGAGGGAATTTATAAAAATGGGACTTGTTCAACGTGTGTCTAATGTCATTTTTATATCAAACTCTATACATATGTAAGGGTGGAACGGAAGGGCGTGTAAGATTTTTACTGACTAAACCCACCCGTGGTTCTTCAGTTGCCTATGTCAGGGCCACGATAACTCTTTCGAACAAATCTCGCGACCCTGGCAGGCACCGGTCCTAGCGGAGCCCTTCAGTTTTGCTGACATCTCTTTGAGACGCGCATGGAACACTACGCGCCGTCCAAACGGGCTTGGTCCTTACCGGACGGCGAGCTACCTATTGCTCGCCGCCCGCAAGCTTGCGCCTACGGTGGCCAGCACCCTAATTGCGAAACACACAATTTATCAGAATCTGAATGGGATTGAAGATTATTTCTAAACCATTGCGTCATTTGTTCGAATAAATTGTCGGCTCAGCAACGTAAATAACGCAATGAATGTTGTTTAACTATGAATGTTAAACCAATTCCTACCGATAAAAAGTTCCGCAATTACCCCTCTGGAGTCCACAATCGACGCTCGAGGCGTCTCCTTCCGCAGCGGCTAGGGGCGTGAGGGTGCATAGGTTGCCTCTCCCTCACGCGCTCCGCCTCCTCCTATGCGAACATTACTGCTTCGCAGAAGGAGGTGACGGCTTTCCATTTCCTCACGCTCAGTACCATGGCCAGCACCAGAGCCGGACGCGAGAGGTCGTCGCCGCCGACCGCCTCCACGAAGACACGGCAGTCTAACTTGTATTTAAGTTGTATTTAATGGAAATTCCGATAAGGAATGAGTAATCCGTAGTAATTTCCATAAATCAATACAGATGAATTATTTTTATTTTTATATGTAACAAAACTAAAAGTTACTCAGTTGCATTAAATGAATGGGAGATGAGTGAGACCTACAGTAGAATAGTAAACAATTAATTTCACTAAACTCTCCGAATAATTAGATTCACAAACTGTTTGAATATTCATGTAGGTAATGATACGAGTCTGAAATGTAAACGATTTTTTTCAAACAAAACATACGACGAATGTTATCGAATCATTGGACTCAAAATAAGTTTCTTTTATTTGCTTTCCAAACTAGTGTAGACTGAGCCTAAATTTTACATCTCATTGTAAGTTTCAGATCATTCACTGTTTATTTTTCATCCAATCTAACAAGCAGTATTTAGTTTAGTATTTAGTTTCAGTACGTCTAAAACGGCCTTTTATACTCAGTTTATTGAGGAGAAGGGTCAAAATAATAACTTTATCTTCGCAAATAAATAGAGGAATAATGAACTTTGTAACAGAAAGTAAATGTGTGGTAAAAATCATAAAGTTATTGACTTGTTTTTTTTTTTAGTTTAACGGCGTAGAATACAGCCTTTACCAGAAGTGGTCATTGTATCAATGGTTCAATAGCAGCTTCACTATCATTAGGATTGTGTTCACCGTGATGTGGTACGACAGCGGGTCCCGTAACATAATATCTGTCATCAGAAGACAGCTGCCTCGAAACCATCGATGCGACGTTCTTCTTGGTGACTGGTACCAGCCAGTGTCACTCTTATCCGATGATCCTAATAACTTAGTAACAAAACTAAACTGCAGTTTTATCAAGACAACTTTAGGTTAAGTACAAAAAAATGTCTTTAATAACGTATAATTTTGGATAGCAAAGCATATTTTACACCCACTATGGTGCAATCAAAGAGTTTTCCAATAACTAGTGACAACACAAAAAATAGCTTGAACCTGACTAGAGAATTAATTGCTGCCAGGGTCGCGAGATTGTCGAAAGAGATACCGTAACCCTGGCACATGGGCAACTGAAGGAACACGGGTGGGTTTTAGTCAGTAAAAGTCTGACCCGCCCTCCCGCTCCGCCCAGAGCGGGAGAAGTCATTTGATGATTTCCCATCCAAAAAAAAAAAAGGATTAATTGCGTAACACACTATCAGAGGGCCCGATTTCATTTTGACAGTTCGACCACATTCATTGCATTATTTACTTTGTTGAGCAAACAAAGTTTTGATAACATTTGAAGCAATGGATTATATATAATCTTCAAATCGTTCAAATTCTGATTGACAGTGCGTTATGCAATTAGGGTGCTGGAACCGGTCCAGATTTAAGCTAAAAACAATATTATGAAATATACTTACATCGCCACAATTTGTGCCTTGCACCACACCAATATAGTCTATTTTCTAAGGAAAAAAGTATCATTGGAATCGGGTAGGCAGTCAATATCGTTGGGTCCAACCACAGAGCGTTAGAAAAGATAGAGAATCCTGTAAGTTTAACCGTATCAACAAGTCTATTTTTATAGAGAGACAGAGATGTATAGTAGTCAACTACATATTTTGTTGCTCTCGGCTTTTTGTTAAATTTGCAACATTCAAGATAAATTTGTACACGTGTGATTGTAATGGACTATAAGTTATTCATAATATATATAATACTTTAGAATATAGAATTGATTCCGTAATACATTAAAAACAAATACTGCAGCTATGCAGTACATGAAAAATTTAAATTTCTTCATTATTCGTCATTTAAAATTGGTAAGAGTAGAGGGCTGATTAAATCCAGAATCGAAAGATTTTTTTCTTCTCTGTAATCAGTTAACTACATTTAGACCTTATTCGCTGTCCATCAGTCAAGCATGATTATAAGCAGGACCATTCCGTATTAAACAGATATAGCTCAAGTATTAGTAAAAGTTTGCTGGTCAGAAATTCTGACTGCCGAAGATGTATTAGGCAAATATTTTAGTTTTGTCACACGTGCACGTTTACCTAGAGATTTTAATAATCTTAGCTTAGGTGCTAGTGCAGATACTAAGTGATTTATGCAATTTTAAAACAATAGTGTAATATTACTATCCTATCGCCTGTGTGTTCATTGTGAAATTGGAAATAAAGTAATTATTTAATATTTATTTAAAATTTCTTCACGATCCATGAACCCGTAGACACTTCTATCTTCTATATGCGCTCTATGGACACAACCACCGGATTCGCCGCGGGGTGCCCACGTGCTCCGAGCTGATTTACGTCAATATTTATATCATATACTACGAAGCCTCATTTATCTGATGACTGCAACCGTGGCTACGGGTCGTCCTAGAAGGGAAAAGTGTTATTATGTGTATACACACTTTTTCGTGGCGGCAATAATCGGCACAGCCGGCCGCAGAACGGAATATACGTCATGAAGTGATTGCTGCGGGTCGGCTTTGTTGTTCAACTAATATATAATAATCGAATGTGCGGATACCGATCGGCTTACAATTTTGATGTCGTAAGCAGATTTTTTTTGAAAAAAGAAATATCCAGAAAAGGATGTTGGTCAAAGGAAAAATGGCCATTGGAACAGAGAGTTCTTATTTCGATAAAATAAACAAGTAAATTAAACGAGTCGATTAAATGATTCAGAATATAGGTACACACTATTCCTTTAAAACTCCCTAATCATCAATCAAATCAAATCTGGTCTTTCTTTTCTCTAAGTATGTACATTTAATATCTTAGGACAACCAACACAACGTTATTTGATCCCAAACTAGGCAGAGCCTGTACTATGGTAACCAGACAACTGATAAACATACTTATATATTTCTAAATACATACATATTATAGATAAATTATACCCAGATACAGAACAAATGAATGTGCTCATCACACAAAGATTTGTCCTGGGTGGGAATCGAACCCACGACCTCAGTCTTAGCAGTCAGGGTCACTAACCACTAGACTAACAGGCCACGATTTATTTCCAAACCCAATAGAATTCAATCAGAATTTCCAGAAGTTCGCCTTAAACTACAAAATAACACGGAAATAGATACAAATTGTTAATTTTATTGACAATTTTTCTTAACAATACATAACCAACTGAAATATATACCGTCGTTAGTTCTGGTAACCGTTTAAGTCAATTATCTAAATGGCCTATCAATTAAAACAATTGCTTTCAATCCATTCTTTGTTCTGACATTTTGTTTATTAATTACCGAATAACACTCTCCTTTGACCCATGTTTCAATTTCGTGTTTTTTTTTTAAGTTATTTAAATTGAAGGTAAGAGGTTAAAATTAAGGGAAATCAGAATCAACAAAATCTCCATATTACTGTTCTCTCCCCCAGGCGTTTCCGAAGCTCACCGTGAGCATGAGTTTATCACCTCCGTTTCACTCCCATAGTACTTTCCAAGTCCTCTTCTCATCTGTGAACTAGTCTTCCTCTTTTACGCTGTCCCTCTCTGGAATACCATTCTATAGTTCTTCAACACGTCTCCGGTCCATCTTCGGTTTTTCATCATCATCTTTTCAGCCAAAAGACGTCCACTAATGGACATAGGCCTCCCCCAGTTTAGGGGGGTTTGCCCTAATAGAATGCATAGAGAACGCTGCTGCCCATTCTTCCATTTTTACTCCTGATAAAAACATTAAGTCAATTAAGTTAATGGCGTATCAATTAAAATAATTGCTTTCAATCCATTTTCTTGTTGTGACATTTTGTTAATTACCGGATCGGAAAAGGTCACCCCTTTGAACGTTGTTTCAATACATTTTGGTATCTACTTAACCTGATATCGATCAGAAAACCTCTCTTGCTGCGCTTTGGCCTCATAATAAATCATTACGATTAACAGAAGGTCATTTTGTTTTCTGTTTCTAGTAAAATTGCCGAATGTAGAGTATTTATTTAGATTCCCGAATCGAGTAAATTGTTATTCGATTGTTTATGACTAAATTCTCAACTACAGTGATCGATACTTCACCTCATATGGTCAAAATGAAATAAAATAAATAATTTATTTCTGTAAGTAGATTTTTAAGACACTTACACGTCAATTTCATGGTCCATGTTTTGAATTTGACGGATACGTTCTGTATCCTCGTTCTAAAATTTTTCTATAATCATCATCGATTTTCGGAATATAGGGCTTGCTAACCTCTATTTTTACCTACAAATTACTGCTTTTGTTTCCTTGATACTCATACATCTAATCATATATGCATGCTGGTTACGAGTTCTACTCACCAGACCGTTCTGAAGATCATCATCAATAAGTTATATATTATATCATTTTAGGAAGTCCACTCTCGACGTTTTCACTCACCTCCGCCTTATAAATTACTTTTGTTAGTCGCCTTTCATATATCCTCTCAACATGATTAAATCACCTAAACATTCTAAGAGAATGAGTAAATATGGATCGTATCAATTGCAATGTGGCGTTCTGTAGATTTAGCGTGTGATTGTGTGTTAGTCTGTGACTGTGTGTTTGGTAAGAGGCGTACGACCATAGTTTGGACATTATCATTATTGAAAAAACTCTGACGAAATCTTCTCCAGCTAAAAATGCATCTCTCTGAACCCCATTTAATCCTTCGAAAAAGTGCATACAGCCTTAATTAACTGTCGAACGGTACTAGCTTGTAACCAATACCATTTCGACCTAACAGTTAGGTAGTTCGTTTGTGAGATTACCCACTTCACTTGGCTTCACGGTCTGCTAGACGCTATCCGCCACAATCCGGTTCAACTAGGACAGTCGAAGTAATTGAGAGATGAAAAGATTTGGTTATTCCTTTTTTAGGTTTTTGAGAATGCTTGGAATGTAACTCTTTTTATTGATGGCATGACGGTGACGTTCATTTAATATAAATAGGGTAGATAGAAAACTCAGGCGCTAAAAAATTATGTTGTAAATGGCCAACTGATTGTGGTAGAAAGTTCATTTTATCTTTGTAAAAGACAAATAGTATACCATACCGTATGGTCCATAAGGTAGGTATTCTCTTTCCATTACTTGATCTTAGTTATTGTGAATTGAGGACTGTGTCGCCCTTTTTTTTCATATTTTATGCGGATACTTGTTTCCTTTCTTTGGTATTGTTCGTCGAGTCGTTGAGTTCCTTAAGTTTTCAGCAGAACTAAATGATTACTAACAAGCTTTTGCACTGAATGGACAGGTGTAGTCAAAATTGTTTTAGTCTTTCCTCAAAAGACCATGAGAACACTTATCTCTGCAAATTGAGATCACCCTGTGTACCAAAAGACTATGTGGCCCTCACATGATCTGACCAAGATTGTCGTGGCTTGAACCCCTATCTTTGTTTCGTCTCAGCGCGTTCCTTCCCAGCCATCACCAGGGCGTCTTCTCCCCCATTTCTTCTCAGGGATAGTCAGACAGAAAATATCGATTCCATGTAGCGTTTTTTTTTTAATATGACGTGCAAAAATGGTTTCGATATCCTTTTAGCCTTACTATGTACAAATACAAAACGTGTTCCAACTTTACTCCTAGCCTATACCGTCGGTCCACCATCGTTATACTATTTTGAACTTTAATCCGAGCCCAGTATAGTTATAATTTCAAATTGGTTGGTAACCAACAGACTTTATTCTGATACGAGTGAAGCCTTATTCCCTACTTCTGTAGGGAATAAGGTCGTGAGACCTCATAGTTCGTACTGACATTAATTCCCGTATTTTAGTAGAAAGGATGAACAGAAATACAGGTATTGCGCAATCAACCCACATTATATAAAAATCTGTTGCGTACTTTGAAAACTGCTAGCGTATTAGCTACTAGTGGCGTAGCCGTGACATTGCAGCTGTCGGAAGCTACCGTTCGAAATATCTGACGTCATTGCTACGCTTACTACGTAGGTCGTAGCAAATGGGCGAAGTATTTTACGTAGGTTTATTTTTAAGTTGAATGAAGGTAGAGGTTTTTTTTTAAGTTAAAAACGTCTATTTTCCGATCTATTTCCTTTTTTATTATTGTATCATATTGCACGAAAATCTCTTACGTACTTTGAAATGGTTATCGTAGTACCTACGAATGGCGTAGCCGTGACATTGTATCTGTCGGCACCCATCGTTCGGAACGTAGCTGACGTCATTGCTACGCTTGCTACGTAGGTTGCAGCAAATCGGTGAAATATTTTGCGTAGGTTGGTTTTTAAGTTCAATAAAGTAAGAGGTTTTTTTGAAAGTTAGAAATCACAATATTCTATTTATTTCCTTTTCTATTTTTTCTCACATTGCTTCAAAAGCTCTTAGGTACTTTCAGTAGATATTCAGTATTTATTTATTGCATTCCATATTGAGAAGAAAACAAAAGTTACAAAGGGCTTAAAGCTAAGTACAAAAATATGGACCCTGTAAAGGCACAGTAAAATAATTAAATTAAGATTACTATTAAAGAAAGCTAACACTGATATAAAAATCTAGGTATTTATTTTATTTTAAAATAAAATAATAACAAAAATTGCCAGTAACATTAGATGATTAAAGTGGTTATCGTAGTAGCTACGAGATGCGTAGCCATGACACTGAATCTGTCGGAACCTAGCGTTTGTAGCGTAGTTACTGACGTCATTGCTACGCTTGCTACGTAGTCGTAGCAAAACTCCCAACTGATTTTGCGTGGGTTTTTATATTGGTACGTGTTTTATCCTTCTATATTGAAAGAAACGATTGTTATTCGTTTGGATTGTAAACTATTTTACGATCTCAACATTTTTTTTTTACCCGTGTGTTTAAGATAATATTTTTTCTTTTACGTTTGTCTAAAATAATCTACAGCATTCAAGAGACTAAATGCTGTTATTATTGTCATTTTATATAATTGTTACATTCCAAAATAATTTTAGATCCATAACAATAAATCACTAGCGTCATTATTTCACCATTCAATTCTAAAGCCGTTCATACCAGTTTCATTTCCGCACACCACAACGTTTTTACCGCAAAGACTTAACTAACTACGCATCGTATATGATAACTCGCACCATAGAACTAGAAATCCATTTAAAATTAAAATTCATTTAGTAGGTACCTATTTTCCTTTAGTGACACTAAAACAATCCCCTCACTCCCCAGTTATGATTCGCGCTCGTTTTAATATAAAACAGGGTTATCAATTTACTATCAACACAATCTTTACAGTTTTGAACGTTATAAACAATACAGGCAATTATGTTCGGTTTCTACGGTATCTTAAAAGACTTACAAAGCTATTGATTCAATACAAAAGTTACTTAAGTTTTTCTCGGCATTGCGGGTTCACAATCACTATATCACTGTGTCAAAATATCCTTAATAAATCAATAAATCATGCAAGTACACGAGAGAACAGAGGTGGCTCCAACTAACGAGTTCTAGGTCGTAAATTGGAACCCAAGCTGGCACTTTACTTTGTATATTTAACTTCATTACTAAGCTCTCAAAACGTTGAACGAAAACATCGGGAGGATACGTGCTATGTGCTAGAATCAGAAACTCAAGTCATGTGACATCTACCCGCGTGGTCGATTATGGCTCACAGCCTAATATAGAGCCTGTGTCCGAGTAGTAGTAATATTATAAGCTGATTTCGGTATGCAAGTATACACAAAGGTCAAAGAACCGGTTATTCTTTTTTGTAACAAAATTATTGATTGAAATGAATGTCCATGGAGTTTCTTGCTCCGTTTACGGAGAAGAACGGGCGTGTTTGTACGCTTCGAAATAGGCAACAAGTTTCATTTTTCTTACTCAATGCCACGTGATAATTCAAAAGTGCCTGTAATTGGTTTATTTGAAATAAATGCATAGAGTTTGAGTTTGATTTAGACGGAAAGTTGCAGATAGTTTCACCAAACTATACAGTCTCTTATACTATATGATAGAAAAGAAAACCCAATGCTAAAATGGAACTATCTATTGAATATGCAAATCACGATGCTGCGTGTATAATGCGTTAAGAGAAGTAATATCGCTTCTGTTCATTCTATCGTCCCGGTCCTACCCATAGCCGACCTTTGCGGCTTTGTTGTTCCAGCCTTAAAGCCGACGGCTGGCCTGCAAGTTCGTTATCGTAATAACCTTAAGGTTTAACTGAGCTTTTAGTTACGCTAAACTGCTCGGCTGGAGTTTGAAGTCTAGGCATACTAAGTGCCTAACTTTATAGCCGCTAAATTGGGCTGGTTGATAGGTCAGGTGAAATTAAATCTTGTTACTTTGTGTTTGTTGACTGGGATATAAACGTACTGAGTGGTGTTTCCATTTCTTCCCGTGGGTGTCGTAAAAGGCGACTAAGGGACTTACTAGAGAATGTGCAGCAGCATTCTCTATGCATTTTACCACCATACTGCGATCGCCAACCCGCCTGCCAAGCGTGGCGATTATGGCAAAGCCCCCAAAATGGCTTCGATTATTATTTCCTATGGCCAATAGCTTAGTGATTTTAAAATGTTTTCACTTGATACCGAAGCGACGTGAATAAAATACTTGTTTAAAAATAACTTAACAGAAACCTATCAAATGATGGATGAAATCGCCATACGAACCAATGGCACCGACATCTTCTCTAACCCTTACCGTCGAATCCGTACGAGTCTTTTCACCAGCTCGGAGCCCCGAGATCTCCTTGCGATACGAATCGTCTATCAATAATTTTATCCACTTCGATCCTATGCCCTCTCAGCCTATTAAGATATTTTGTTAAATATGTCTGTGTATATTTTGTTAAATATGTCTGTATTTCCCATTGTGTTTATGAACAGAGTTTATTTTAGTTTTATTTTGTTACCTATAACAATACAACTAATTACTTCTATTAAGTATTTGCTATTAGTACCACTTATGTGTTTAGGGTTTATATATTAAAATACAGTCCAATTGATAACCTCCTCCTTTTTTTAAGTCGGTTAAAAAGGAAAAAACGGAACCTGTTTGTATACGATCACTATCTTGTACGTCTGTCACGGAAGATTTTTCGAGATCTGTGCAAAGTAAAAATTATATTCCAGACTCTAAATATCAGAAATACAATACATTATGCATAAAGTTTTTTCATTTAGATTTTTTCCACATCATAAAACTTACCCCACCCCTAACCCCTCTTTTAATTTTACATTTCATTTATTTCATCAATAACAACAGTAACGTAATTACCCTGTCGTTACCTTTAACAAAAATATAATTATCTTGACACCCAACGGGCTTACTTTCCACGAATTGTAAATGTAATTATTTCTGTGACGATTTTAAATATGTGGGACCAATTTGGTTGTTTATTGATGTAATTTATGTATTTTTATATGGTTTGTATGTAGATAATGAACTGGAAGACTGTTTAATTAGTTGTTGGTCGTGGGTTTGTAAGTCGGGTTCGTATACAGACAGGCAGGCGCTTTGCATTGTGTAAATTGTTTCATCACCACTGCTCTCAAAACGGTGAACATCTTGAGGGAATGTCCTAGAACTAAAAATTCGCAGACTTATGCCATTTATTAAGGCCGGGTGGCACCGTTTTCACCTGTTTTAGAATTGGTTTTTAATAGGCAAATTATTACATCCAGAATCTGAAAAAAAAATATATTTAAGATACATTCTTTCTCCTTAGCTTGTACCCGATCAAAACACGATACAATCAAATTTACTCGATAGAAAAAAAAGCCGAACTTACTTCGATTTGCAGTTTTTTAACAAGCCTAATTTCATTTTAAAGAAGTACTAATACTCCTATTTTTCTATAATTAGTATCAATGTATAGGTAATTTATTTTAGAATCGATTGAACCCGATCAATTTTTTTCATTTTATTTCTAAAAAAAAATATCGATCGTTCAAGTGATTTTTGATCGGCGCGTCGCTTGCCACTCAGTGGTGCCAACTTAGGGTAATTTACCCTAGATTTAGGGTTAAGTTTAATCAGCAGGGTAATGTTTAGGGTAAAAACTCGGTGAGGGTAATTTTAGGGTAAATTTAAACATGATTCACTTCACAGATTTTATGAACACACATTTAAATTACTACATACCAACCCTGCCCCGCTGCCCGCTCGCATTGTTCGCAAAGTAATCTTGGGCATAGTAGTTCGCGACTGAGATCGCTCAGTTTAGTTCACCGGTCCTTACCGAACTAGTTCGCTCTTCTAGTTCGTCAGCTCCCAGCTCGAATCAAAGAGAGGCAGATCGTTCGATCGTTCGCTCGTTTTGATTTTGCTCCTACTGCATGCGACAAGATTATGGAATGTTCTACTTTTACCTACAATTTTTGGACTTTAAAAACAACAAAAACCTCTGAATGATAATTTATAAAAAAATTATAGTTAAAAAAACTAAAAAACACGCTTCCATTGAAAACCAAACTAAAAAGTACAAAATAATAGAAAAAAAGCGTGGGGTGCTTTTTAAGGTATTTTTTTTATTGATATCAGGCACCCCACGCTTTTTTTCTATTATTTTGTACTTTTTAGTTTGGTTTTCAATGGAAGCGTGTTTTTTAGTTTTTTTAACTATAATTTATTTTCAATTTTTTAGGGTATTTCGAATTTTGAGACGTATGTCAGCGTAGTTCGTGACAGTTTTTTTGCTGTCCTGGTAACCCTGGCAAGGATAATGGCACAAATTTATGAAATTATTGCATTGTCATCAGTCCTTGACAAGTGTGCAAAGTTTGAATGAAATCTGGTCGTTTAAAGTGGGTCAAAATCGCGCTATAAGGAGTCGGTTACAAACAAACATACAAATATACAAACATACACACATACAAACATACAAGTGAAGCTAATATAAAGCGTGTAATGATCATGATTGTAAATAATACCAAAGTTTATTGTTGCAATAAATAACTAGTTTAGTGAATATAAAAAACTTTTTGTATTTTGTTTCGTGTATTAGTTCGGTTGACGCCATCCTCGCTCATTCGGTCACGAACTGACGAACTAACGAACTGCGGATCGGAGAATGAGGGAACTAATTCGCGTAGTTCATCTATGAGAGCGCTCTCACGACCTAGTTCGTTCGCTAACTACACAAGACTATCGCAAAGTACTTTGTATCCTGCTCGCTTGGCGTGTACGCACGATACTGTGATTACTGAGTAAAATGGCGTAAATGTTTTCGACAGTGAAGGAACGCGAATTAAAAAATTTAGGGTAATTTTTTCATTTAACTGTAAATCTAGGGTAAAATGAGATCAGACTTGGGGTAAAACAAAAAAAGGACCTGGCAACACTGTTGCCACTACTTGCCAGTGTCCTGCGAGACGTTATCGAGGTGAGACCTGTGACAAATTTTTGCGCGCGCGCTTCCTTTCTGCTGCGTAAGTAATAATATGAGAAAACAAAATAAATTGTGAATAAATATTGTTTTCAAGAATTTATATAGACCATAGTTGGTTAAGCTTTTGTTTTGTGTGTGTGGTTCTCATTGTGTAAATATTTGTAAAACTTTAAAAACAATGTTGCAATCCAATGCAATATTATTATGACATAGAGCTGATCTGATGATGGAGCTGGAAGTTGTCCATAGGATCTCTGTAATTAAACGACGCAGCCCCATCGAGATTGGGCTCGTTTGATTCGTCTTGACGAGTACTTTGATACTATATGGTAACCAGGGTCTGATGATGGAGTTGGAAGGGGCCATAGGAACTCCGTAATTAAACGACGCAACCCCATCGAGTTTGGGCTCGTTTGATTCGTCTTGACGAGTACTTTGATACTATATGGTAACCAGGGTCTGATGATGGAGCTTGAAGGTGGCTATAGTAACTCCGTAATTAAACGACGTAACCCCATCAAATTTGGGCTCTTTTGATTCGTCTTGATGAGTATCTTGGTAGGCGTGAATAGAAAGAGGTCGAAAATTATTCCGCGGCAACGTACTACCGGGGTAAAAGGGACCCAATGTGATAATCCAGATTATAAACTATCTTGGTGCAAAATTTCATCCAAATCTGTTCAGTAGTTTTGCGTGAAAGAGACACACACCACCATACATCCATCCATACTTCCATACACCCATACTCACAAACTTTCATAATAATATTAGTCCAGGTTATAAACTATCTGCTTGCTAATTGGAACGAAGTTCCTTATCGCGCATTGTGAAAGGGGGCTAGACGGAAAAAAATCTCACGAAAAGTTATAACGACACTTTTTAACCGACTTCAAAAAAAGGACGAGGTTTCTCAATTTGACCGTATATATTTTGTTGTTTGTATTTGTTTGTATGTTGTTGTTTTTTTTGTTGTGAGTAGAGAGAGAGAGAGAGGGAGAGAGAGAGTGAGAGAGGAAGAGAGGGAGATAGAGAGAGAGAGAGAATATTTTTGTTGAGTGTATACAGATTTTTTGTACAGAATAAATAATAAAAAAATTATAACCAAAAAAAACAACCCAATAAAGGAACTTCGTTCCATCCGGGTGTCCCTTGACACCTCTAAAGTTTTTTTTTTTTCATTCAAATGCGTTCAGTAGTTTTTGCGTGACAGAGTAACAAACATCCATCCATACATCCACACTCACAAACTTTCGCATTTATAATGTTAGTCCAGGTTATAAACTATCTGCGTGCTAAATTTCATCCAAATGCGTTCAGTAGTTTTTGCGTGACAGAGTAACAAACATCCATCCATACATCCATACTCACAAACTTTCGCAATTATAATTTTTTTTTTTTTGTTTTTTGTGTGACTAAGTCTTTTGTGTAAGTAAGTTATTTGTGTGTTTTGTATTATTCCAGGTTATAAACTATCTGCGTGCTAAATTTCATCCAAATCCGTTCATTCGTTTTTGCGTGAAAGAGTAACAAACATCCATTTATACTCACAAACTTTCGCATTTATAATATTAGTCCAGGTTATAAACTATCTGCAAGCTAAATTTAATCCAAATACGTTTAGTAGTTTTTGCGTGAAAGAATAACAAACATCCATCCATACTTCCATACATCCATACTCACAAACTGTCGCATTTATAATATTAGTCTTGTATTATCGTTTCTTCTGTGGTTTCTAATACTGTGGACATACTGATGTCGCTACACTATGACCTGTCTGTGCTACGCCCGCCGCCGCCGCGCCGCCCGAACTTTTGGCGCGCTATCGTGTTCGACAAGAAGGACGCGCGGGAGGCGCCCCGCGGATTTCCACGCACCTCACCCCCTCAAATCTGTATGAGTGTCGAATCACCTAGCCTTAACCCGTACTGAACCCACGCCGTGGATTACAGTTTGTTTCCTGTCAGAGAAAACGATATCCTTACGCAATTGGTGATAACGTTTCGGCTAAAATCTTTTTGCAGTTATTTTAATTTAATTAAAGTTTCTCTCATTTTATCTATTAGCACTAAAAATATTTTACTCGACAAAAGGGTTTAGACAAAGTGATATTCTGTCAGAGATAACTACGAATATGATGGAAAAGAAATGTATTGGTTGGACATAAGCTGTGGAAAATCTTTGTAGAAATACAAAACGCTTTGAATATGATTACAACTTGTCAAGGTCAAATAGTGCAAAAAAAATGTATTTCTTATGAAAATAATTGCTAAGGATTTTATTTTCAGTCTGAAATGCCATCTCGTAAAATCCTCACGCGTAGGTAGGTACCAAAGAACACTCAACAAAAATCACGAAACAAAATACAGACTCAACAGGCTATAAGTAGGGCTGACAAAATCAATTTGTACGCATGGTCTTGCCTTTATAAGGGTGAGTTTAAACTAGGGCATTCATTTGTTACAGTACATCGAACAGTTTGTCGAACATACGCACTACGCTCGTGTCAGTGCGTTGCTCCACTTTATTTATAAACTATAGATCCTTGAAACTCAAAAGCTTTTTTATGTGCTACCGACAGTTAAATGATCTGGACAATTACACAAACAAAGAAATAATTCAGAACAATACTAGTACAGGATTTTTGTTAAACCAGTGCGCAAACTTTAACCATGAATGCAGCGTGTGATGCTAGACCCCCTAGCGTAGAATTTTGTTGTCAGTTATCGAAAAAACTATCAGCTGTTTCATTGACAACAGCAATAACTGTGCGGTAGGAACGTATAGACGAAGTATGTGTATTTTTTTTACAAAACGCGAAAAAAGCCAAGCTGTATGTTATGGAATTACTACAATCTCTGTCAATGTTTAGCTACAATGAAGTGCCATATATGTTGTACCACTGCTAGTATAATTCGCTCAAATATTACACTACAGAGGCAAAAGGAGTATTCAGTATGTAAGCAGGTGGCGTTCCGTAGTTTCGGCCGCCCCGGTGGAAAAAGGCGTGTGTTAATGTATGTATGTTACATAAAAAGATACGCTTCAGTTTGCACTTACCTTAGCGTAGACTCAAAGATTCATACTCAGCTAGTCGAGACATAAAATACGCTTTGAAAGCAATAAGAGGATTTGGTACAAAGGCAAATTGAGATCCCTGTTCGTATAGGATTTGCGAGTATTGTCGCTGTCATTTGGCTCCGCTTGCAAAAAAAAAGGAATGTGTAAAAGGTTTGTTGTTCCTGATTACGGGGCTCAGATTTTTGGGACGAAGACGCTGTATCTTTTGTAATCTTTTTGAAGTTACAATATATTGCGTTAGGTTGTTTTAATACGTGGTTGAGCATGAGGCTCTCGGTTAAATTCCCAGGTCGGGAAAAATGTTGATGAGGTTTTGTCGTTTAGCAGCCAAATGTCTTAACTGTCATTTTGTCGTGCCTAGTATGATGCTTGTCCCCTTTTCCATGGGAGTTACGAGTAACTGGCAAAATATGAGATAAGGTAATAATTTTTGTCTAATTTCATGCCCTCCACGTGGATCCTAAGCCAGTCGCATGGAGTTCAAATATCAGGCAATAAATATGCTTTCCTTCTATCTTATTTTTTTCGTCTAGCCCCCTTTCACAACGCGCGATAAGGAACTTCGTTTCAAAACTTCGTAAGGGTCAACGGACAGAACTATACTACATATAAACGCTGGATTGGCAGTCCAATAACTAATGCATGGACTAAACCCTTTACGTTTTAGCGTTATTATTTAATGCACCGCAGACCCAAGTGAACCCTGATTCGTGGGGTCGAGTTCTCAACGTCGACAGCATGTCACTCTAAAATATTTAAGCTAATTTTAAAATAGAATTTGATTAACACAACGTTTCAAAGCATCAATAATAATGCATTAGAAAATTATTATTGTCACCTCTAAAAGGTCTGACTGTCCTTTCATTATATATGTTTCTATGTGGACTAATATATAATACTAGCTTTTGCCAGCAGCTTCGCCCGCATGGTGGTCGGAAATTATCCCGCGGGAACATACTACTGGAATAAAAAGTACTTTATGTGTTACTCCAGGCTATAAAATATCCGTGTGCCAAATTTCATCTAAATCGGGTCAGTAGTTTTTGCGTGAAAGAGGAACAAACATCCATACATACAAACTTTCGCGTTTATAATATTAGTAGAATATTATAAGTAGGAAATAGGAAGTAGTATTTCCTTTAAGCACCATTTCTAAGTATAAAATGGATAAATGCTGATATAAATAACTTAATACTAATAAAAAGGCGTTTATTAAGCGTTTTTCCATTTATCAAACAATCCGATTAATCAAGAATGACTGATGGAATTATACTCGTAGCTAGGTACGGTAGAAGTAACGGATCGAGTTTTTTTTTTGTGCAACTTTGATAATTAATCTTAGAAAATCAGTCTACGAATTTATTTTAATCTTCTCCCTTCGTTTGATAGACAAATTTCAATTTTTTCATACTGTTTTTTTCTTTTATTATATTTCCTTTGATTGACTGTTCGAATCAAACTATAGTTATTTTATCGCCTTTGGCAGATAACCTTTACAGTACATAGATACTGTAAAAAGAAGTACAAACTACAATCATAATTTTATTTTTTATTTAGATATGAGAGTAATGCTGAACATGGCTCACATGAAAAAAGAATGCCATAATAATATGTTTTGATCAACTTTTACCAAATTCACAAAGGCTCTTTAAAAAGTTGTTTTCATTTTTAGCGCATTAATACGAAGATGTGAAAACTGATCTTAATTTGATTACCATAATATCATAGAATTTCAATATTTTAACCACTTTTCAGTTTTCCGAAAACATGTGACATCTACCAACCCGCACTGAGCCCACGTATTGGATTACGGCCCTCTAATAGAGAGGAAGCCAATGTGAAACCAGCACTAGAAACATTATGGACTAAACCCATAGCATTACCATAAAAAACTACAGAAAATCGATTACTTTCTCCACAGCTCTTACTTTCGGACACCTCGTAAAACCAAAACCGTACGATCCAGTACTATAACCCGTGAAACTAGATAACCGTAGCCTCTGATATAAATAGCAGAATTATGTAATATACATCGTGAATAATACCGGCCTATCGGCGTCCGGCAACGTTTCCGCTTCAGTACGGTTGTTATACTTTATACAGGGAGATAAATTGTAACTCTGATACATTGCACTTTCATTGAAACTTACTGTGTTGTATTCAAGTTATTTACCGGCTATTTAAATGGTACAGTTATGTCTTTAAGCTATGTTATGCTCCGTGTGCCGGAGTAAAGAATAACACCACTCAATTTCTTCTTGTGGGTGTAGTAAGAGGCGACTAAGGGACTTCCTAGAGAAAAAGCAGCAGCGTTCTCTATGCACTTTATCACCATAATCCGATCGCCAACCCGCCTGCCAATCGTGGCGATTATGGCAAATCCCCCCAAATTCGGGGAGGCCTATGTCCAGCAGTGGGCCAATTTTGGCTGAAATGATGATGATGATGCCTTTCAGCATAAATAAAGCAAACTTGTCGCAAGGGTATCTATCATTAAATATCGGACATAGCTTTTATTATTGCGCATTTCAATGAAATTTTATTTAGTTCAACCCTTTACCTTGAAGCAACTCTTAATACAAGTAGGTACTATAGTTACACTTCAAATACAGATCTCTGGCCAGGAACCCAAGGGGCAATATAAGGTCATTGCCCCTAGGGTTCCTGGCCAGAGGCTTTAATTTATTGAGGCAGCCACAGACAAGCCTAATAAAGCAGCCGATACAATTTCTAAAACACAAAATTGCCCCTTGGGTTATTGTGGAAGTGAGAATCTAAATTCTACAATATCCCAATGGGCAAAACATCAAAATTTAAGATAAAGCAGCTTCTTTTTTAAAATTGACAATTATGTTGAAGCCTGTATCAAAATTTATAGTTAATCTACACTTAATATACTAAATAATATTATATAACTGAAGATTTTGTTTGGTTGAACGTAATAGTCTCAGAAACTGCGTTTAGTGTTGGATAGTCCATTTATCGAGGAAGACTATAGACTATATAACGTCACGCTAAGACCTTTGGGAGCCGAGCAAAACGAAAAAAAAAGGACGAATACGAAGACTTTGCACGGGCAGGCGATTTGATGCGACGGGGTGGGTCGCGGGAACAAGAAAATTAACGCCGGTGAATTCGCGGGCAGAAGCTATTATTTAATATTTGTAACGTTTTATCATCTCCATAATGCATAATGTCGTTGCGCTTACAAAAACCGCTATGTGAAGTTATCAAAAAATGGTTTTTACAGCTAGCGTGTATTGAAATAAGGATCGAAAACAAAAATCTTAAAACAATACATAGCGTTTTTAGGGTTCCGTTGCCAAATGGCAAAAAACGGAACCCTTATAGATTCGTCATGTCTGTCTGTCTGTCCGAGTATGTCACAGCCACTTTTTTCCGAAACTATAAGAGCTATGCTGTTGAAACTTGGTAAGTAGATGTATTCTGTAAACCGCATTAAGATTTTTACACAAAAATAGAAAAAAAACAATAATAATAATCCCACCTCATTCTTGCCTTTATTGGCCGGCTTGAGTGGAGATTCGCAAGAGCAAACGTGCTCGGGGAAAGGAAGTATTCCAGTAAGTGCTCGTAGGGATCTTGACCATCTTCCGGGCTCTGGGATTGTTCTGAAAGCCGTGGAATACCTCTCCACTTCTCAAGCACCTCAGGAAGTGTTGCTCCCTTGTCGCTGCGTCACTATGTGCCAGTGACGGTTTCCGGGGGCCCATTATTGAGTGTGCAAGTCACCCCCTGCCATTTAATCCGTGTAAATTCAAAACATTGATGCGGCAGGGGCCATAGGCTTTCCATAGTTCTTGGTAACCAGTCCATTTTAGCCAGCCAAATAAATAGTCCAGCATCTTGGTTTCCACATCCTGCAATAGTCCAACACCGGCCGGGGGTTGTCCTTGGGTGCACTTGCACAGTGCATACGGGGATAATCGTCGGTTAGTGCCTCACGTCATCTAAATTTTCAAAGGGGCCTCTGCGAGTTGGCTTCGGCCCCTCGTACGCCTTCCAAAAGACCGGGATCCTAGAATCCCGAGATATATTAACAGATAATAATAATAATAATAATAAAACATTTATTTTCAGGTGACAATGACCCATAGACACATACCTTACAAACTAACATACATAGGTATTATACAAATCTTGTGTTAATGAAATAGTTCCTTAAACTATGTTAGTAACACTTCACTAGCTTGTCCGTGAGCTGTCCTGTGGCACTTGTCCGCGGAAGCGACGGAACACCACGTCCTGTGGCCAAAAGTCTTCGTCCATGACGATGGGCAGATAACAATCCGGTACACGCACCACAAACGCCTTGAAGTTGACGTTGCGGTGTGACTCCAGTAACTGCACCCTCGGCATGTACTTCGTCTTCTGGCGTACGTACTCCACGATGTCTTCCGCCTTAGTGGTGTAGTGTAGGCGAGAAATGTACACCGGAGTGTTCGGCTTTGCAGCGCGCAAGCTGACATCGGACTTCGCAGTAGCTTTCCCGCAGCGGTTCTTGTTCGTTCGCGAACGGCGCTTCCTCCTTTGCACCGTCACGAAACCCTCATTATCTGGCTTAGGCTTAGTTGTAATGCCTGGAGCACTGGCAGTGACGCTAGCGAAATCCTTTTGTGAGGGTTTCGTCAAGGCTGCAGTCACTGGCAGCGGGACGGGGCGAGGGGCTCGGGCGGCGGTGCGTGGAGGAGCCGCTTTGACGGGCGCGGGGCTGCGAGGCACGCGGGCAGGGCGTTCTGCAAGCTCAGCAAACGACGGATGCGCTGGCGACGAAACTGCTGACGCGGAATTTGACGACGATACACCGAGGCCGGCTCCGCGACACATGTTTACGCTTGACGCATCGACTGATGACCTAGATACCGTCACACTATTTCGCAACTCGCTGAATTCTTTGCGCAAATCGGCGACAGTGTTCTGGGATGCCTCTAATTTCACTAGAACATCAGCGAGGCGGGCCTTCAGAAAGACAATGTCCTTCAGAAGACTCGTTACATCGACGTGGTCGAAAGTGACAGGAGGAAGCTTGTGCAGCTCCTTCGCCACAAACGTAGGCACGTCGTCCGGGTCAGTCTCCTTGAACAGCGTGATAATATCTTGCAGGCTTCTCTTAGTCCCGTCACGCCGGCGGGACACCATCTGGTCGCGCTTGTTAAGCACGTCGAATAACAACAGCTTAGCAGCAGCTATGTCCTCCTCGCTGAAGTTCGTTGCGCAGATTTGGACAGCGGACACTTCGTCCATGACATCCAGCTTCTGCTGCAGGAACGCCAGCAGCTCATTCACCACTAGTGTACTACTCATGGCGATAAAATTACGAGCGACAGCTTGCGCCGCGCTAGTCGATACACTAAATATGCAAACACGTCCGCATTGGAACGCGGCACTGGCAAGACTGGATAATATTTGGGGTTCCCCATACATAGAACTGAACATCATTTTTTTTTTTTCATCAAACCCATACGTGTGGGGTATTTATGGATAGGTCTTCAAAAATGACATTGAGGTTTCTAATATCATTTTTTTCTAAACCGAATAGTTTGCGCGAGAGACACTTCCAAAGTGGTAAAATGGGCCCCCCCCCCCCCCCCCCCGTAACTTCTAAAATAAGGGAATGATAAAACTAAAAAAAATATATGATGTACATTACCATGTAAACTACCACCGAAAATTGGTTTGAACGAGATCTAGTAAGTAGTTTTTTTTTAATACGTCATAAATCGTAAATCACAATTTACCTTTCATTCAGTCAACTCAAATATAAAAATTAAAAAAAAAAAAACATTTAATTTCATAAACATAAACCTTATGCATAAACCGTGAATACCTGCAGGTTTGTACGGAACCCTCGGTGCGCGAGTCCGACTCGCACTTGGCCGGTTTTTTTGTAAGCGCAATGGTGATAAACCAATTATTCAACATTCAACTTTGAACAGAGCTGGCCCAGTGTTAATGGCCACGACTCACAAGTTATAGGTTTTGGGTTCGTACCCAGACAGGTGCACGTTACATTGTTTAATGTATTGCATCACCACTGCTCTCAAATCGCTGAAGGAAAATATCGTTAGGAAACCGGCTTGTCCTAGAATCAAAAGCCCGAAGACACATGACATCTAATAACTCGCACTGAGCCCGCGTGGATTATGGCCCACTCCCTCTCAAAAAGAAAAGACGCCTGTGTCCTTAGTGTGTGAAAATTATAAACTGATTATGTAATAATTCAACATTCTACTGCCAATCTTCCCTCTGGCAGTATAATCTTCATCTACAATTTCTTCATTTACATTTTTCATTCATAACCCTCGCAAAAACTGCCGCAGCACGAACAGAATCATTTCTTTATTCATTTCTCACAAAGTTAATGTTCATAGTTAATGTTTCGCGTTATTTTCTACGCCGATATTGATCTTACAAGATGTTTATGGGTTGCCCTAAAGCCGTATACAGCATGTATTAAGTTGTGGTCATATTTAAAGGGTGTGGTACAGACTTTTAAACGGAAGAACTTTCTCCATCAAACCAAAATCGTAATCGCGAAAAAATTAATCAATCGTTTTTGTTTCTTTTGCTGTCTGTACCACACCTTTAAAAGCTGCCAACCCATGACAGTTCTTATTCAAACGCTTATTCGACTCGTACGGGATTTAAAAACTCTGGCGAAAAACTTTTTATAATGGTTATAAAAAGGTGTCCTACTGACATTTTAAATACACAGATATCTTGTGGTTTATATTTAGATTTCTATGAAATTAAAAATCCTTTTTTTGAGAAACAAATTCAGTAAAAACGTCTTAAAATCATTTCTTTAGGAAACAAAAGTATCTGTATTTTGGCCGTTCATAATGTAACAGTCACCCATACATTGCAACAGTGAAGAAAATATTTGCATATAAATCTTGCATATGAAATGGATATCCTAAATAACAATTATTTTATTCAAAAACTTTTAAGGCTTTTTAAAAAATACGTATTTTCTATCGCGCACTAATTTTCATTCGATATTATCACTTGCTTGCATTGCGTTGGTTGAAACAACAAGCTTTTCAATCATGCTGGCGTTGACGATGGACCGACCGGTAAAGGTCCTCTTAAATACCACAACACCTTTCTGGTACATGCTGTATAGCCTCAATATTCCCAAATAGTGTGCGTGACGATTTGTGACGTCGTAATATTTCGGTGGCCGAGTTGAGTTTCATTACCCTCAACTATTAAGGAATGGGTTTGGTTAAAAATAGTGTTTTGAATCAAGTTCGATAAAGTTTATTTAGTGGGTGGAACTATTTACAAACTTTTGACAATTAAGTGCCTATTGATCAAACTATTTTTGGCCTCTAACGCCCAATTCCATGACTTGAGTTAAGGCTAGGTGATTCGACACTCATACAGATTTGAGGGGGTGAGGTGCGTGGAAATCCGCGGGGCGCCTCCCGCGCGTCCTTCTTGTCGAACACGACAGCGCGCCAAAAGTTCGGGCGGCGCGGCGGCGGCGGGCGTAGCACAGACAGGTCATAGTG
The DNA here is from genome assembly GCA_947507805.1 of Aporophyla nigra. Taxonomy (NCBI): domain Eukaryota; kingdom Metazoa; phylum Arthropoda; class Insecta; order Lepidoptera; family Noctuidae; genus Aporophyla; species Aporophyla nigra. The sequence continues at coordinate 8,770,323 of OX382313.1, read as the reverse complement.
TAGCGACATCAGTATGTCCACAGTATTAGAAACCACAGAAGAAACGATAATACAAGACTAATATTATAAATGCGACAGTTTGTGAGTATGGATGTATGGAAGTACGCGGATGGCTGTTTGTTATTCTTTCACGCAAAAACTACTAAACGTATTTGGATTAAATTTAGCTTGCAGATAGTTTATAACCTGGACTAATATTATAAATGCGAAAGTTTGTGAGTATAAATGGATTTTTGTTACTCTTTCACGCAAAAACGAATGAACGGATTTGGATGAAATTTAACACGCAGATAGTTTATAACCTGGAATAATACAAAACACACAAATAACTTACTTACACAAAAGACTTAGTCACACAAAAAACAAAAAAAAAAATTATAATTGCGAAAGTTTGTGAGTATGGATGTATGGATGGATGTTTGTTACTCTGTCACGCAAAAACTACTGAACGCATTTGGATGAAATTTAGCACGCAGATAGTTTATAACCTGGACTAACATTCTAAATGCGAAAGTTTGTGAGTGTGGAACGCATTTGAATGAAAAAAAAAAAAAAACTTTAGAGGTGTCAAGGGACACCCGAATGGAACGAAGTTCCTTTCCAGGATTCATAATTGTTATAATTTTTTTATTACCTATTTATTCTGTACAAAAAACCTGTATACACTCAACAAAAATATTCTCTCTCTCTCTCCCTCTCTCTCTCTCCCTCTCTCTCTCTCTCCCTCTCTCTCTCTCCCTCTCTCTCTCTCTCTCTCTCCCTCTCTCTCTCTCTACTCACAACAAAAAAAACAACAACATACAAACAAATACAAACAACAAAATATATACGGTCGAATTGAGAAACCTCGTCCTTTTTTTGAAGTCGGTTAAAAAGTGTCGTTATAACTTTTCGTGAGATTTTTTTCCGTCTAGCCCCCTTTCACAATGCCCGATAAGGAACTTCGTTCCAATTAGCAAGCAGATAGTTTATAACGTGGACTAATATTATTATGAAAGTTTGTGAGTATGGGTGTATGGAAGTATGGATGGATGTATGGTGGTGTGTGTCTCTTTCACGCAAAACTACTGAACAGATTTGGATGAAATTTTGCACCAAGATAGTTTATAATCTGGATTATCACATTGGGTCCCTTTTACCCCGGTAGTGCGTTGCCGCGGAATAATTTTCGACCTCTTTCTATTCACGCCTACCAAGATACTCATCAAGACGAATCAAACGAGCCCAAATTTGATGGGGTTACGTCGTTTAATTACGGAGTTACTATAGCCACCTTCAAGTTCCATCATCAGACCCTGGTTACCATATAGTATCAAAGTACTCGTCAAGACGAATCAAACGACCCCAAACTCGATGGGGTTGCGTCGTTTAATTACGGAGTTCCTATGGCCCCTTCCAACTCCATCATCAGACCCTGGTTACCATATAGTATCAAAGTACTCGTCAAGACGAATCAAACGAGCCCAATCTCGATGGGGCTGCGTCGTTTAATTACAGAGATCCTATGGACAACTTCCAGCTCCATCATCAGATCAGCTCTATGTCATAATAATATTGCATTGGATTGCAACATTGTTTTTAAAGTTTTAGAAATATTTACACAATGAGAACCACACACAAAACAAAAGCTTAACCAACTATGGTCGAAATAAATTCTTGAAAACAATATTTATTTACAATTTATTTTGTTTTCTCTTATTATTACTTACGCAGCAGAAAGGAAGCGCGCGCGCAAAAATTTGTCACAGGTCTCACCTCGATAACGTCTCGCAGGACACTGGCAAGTAGTGGCAAGCGACGCGCCGATCAGAAATCACTTGAACGATCGATATTTTTTTTTAGAAATAAAATGAGAAAAATTGATCGGGTTCAATCGATTCTAAAATAAATTACCTATACATTGATACTAATTATAGAAAAATAGGAGTATTAGTACTTCTTTAAAATGAAATTAGGCTTGTTAAAAAACTGCAAATCGAAGTAAGTTCGGCTTTTTTTTCTATCGAGTAAATTTGATTGTATCGTGTTTTGATCGGGTACAATCTAAGGAGAAAGAATGTATCTTAAATATATATTTTTTTCAGATTCTGGACGTAATGATTTGCCTATTAAAAACCAATTCTAAAACAGGTGAAAACGGTGCCACCCGGCCTTAAAATTATATAACAAACTAGCTACTTCCCGCGACTTCGTCCGCGTCAAATTTTTGCTCTCATAACCCTTCCCGTCGCATCGAATTGCCTGCTAGTTTTCGTCCATTTTTCGTTGCTGCTCTGCTCCTTTTGGTTGTAGCATGATATTATATAGCCTTCCTAGCCTTGCCTTTTTCAATAAATATCAACACAAAAATAATTTTTCAATTCAGACCAGCAGTTTCTGAGCTTAGCGCGTTCAAACAAACAAACAAAGAAATAAGAGAAGTATAGAAGAAAGAATGGCACAGGTTTCTGAGGTTTTTGAGGCTCAAAAAAATTGAAATAATAAATCAAATCATCATCAGCCTACAGAAGTCCACTGCTGGACATAAACCTCTCCAATTACATGCCATTCAGCTCGATTCTCAGCAATTCTCACTCAGCTGCTACCAGCCACGATGCGAAGGTCGTCGTTCCACCTAGCCTGAGCGCGTCCTTCCGATTCGTGGTCTCCACTCAAGAACTCGTCTACCCCAACGGTCATCAGTTCTACGGCTAATGTGGCCGTCAAATTGCCACTTCAGTTTGTTAATTCTATGAGCTATGTCGACAACTTTGGTTCTCTGGCGGATCAGCTCTTTCCGTATTCTATCCCACAGAGATACTCCAAAAATAGCTCCTTCCGTAGCTCGCTGAACGACTTTGAATTTATGGATCTGCCGTATCGTGAGTGTCTACGTTTTGGCTCTGTAGGTCATAACAAGCAGGACGCGCTGGTTGAAGGAAAACATAATTCTCCGAATTGTAAGCAGACAAAATGCTAGTTTCCTTCGAACTTGAAATAGATACATAAGTAACAACCTAAGCAGCCAAAATAAAAACGAATGTGTAACCTGAGGAACTAAACTATTACAAGAGGCCGATTTTCAAGGCTCTCTGTATTATTCACAAGACAGGTAAATTGCTACTTCTGAACATAAACTCCGTTTTTTACGCAGCTGTGTCCAATTAAGTGTTGTTAGTCCGTTGGAATATTGAAATATTGATGTAAGTTAGGTACTAAAAGAACCATTTTATCGAGAACATTATGGTAGCAAAAGGTATGGTGCTTAGCTTGTATGTAACGCGGCAAAATGGGCGTTTGTCATTCTCAAAATATGTTAACATTATTTTGACCACAATAATAACAGTTGTATCGAGATAAAACTGTTGTTGGCGGTAAGATATGGTGGTGAATCAAGTAGCGAGCAATGATATTGAAATCACGGTTCCAGATAGCAGAAAGCTCGTGATAGCCGAGAAAGATAAACAAATCAAGTATTTTGATTTGGCTCGCGAGGTTGTTCAGATGTGAATTTGGACTCGACAATCATTTTCCTAATAGTCGTGATAGCCAATGGCTTAATAACTCAGAGCCTCAATCAACACCTGAGGAGGCTCTCGTTGCGCAGCTGGATCAAGAGCTTGATCAGATCAGAAAGCGATACTTCTAGATACGGCTCGCATTGTTAAAATGTTCTTCTTCCTGAAGCCTTGACTGCCGGTAGCTTGAACCCTGTTTCCTGTACCAATGGACTATTAGTATTTTTTTAATAATTCAAAATGTGATTTGCATATGTATACTTAATTTTTTTAATTGCCTGCTAGTACCCAACTACTGGGTTGTGGAGGTCAAAATGTAGTCAGCTTATGTAAAACACTGGAAGTCGACTGCAACATAGTAGGGAAAGGGGTATACAGATAATCAACATGTATTCAAAAATTCGTTAAGCTGATGAGTCCGTACATTTATGTATACCAGTTCTCTCATTATCATTGCTAAATATGAACCTCCTTTAATACTTTGCTAGTTTTTCTTGGCAATTCCTCTTTTTTCAGCTGAAATCCTAACAATATTTTCACTCATCCTCCATCGTCTCATCTTCCTATAATTCTCGAGATTACCCGTGATTATTTGCAACCGATCCCCTGTTACAGAAACCACATGGGAAAACTAATTTACTGAACTAATGTGACTATAATCGGATTAGTACGACCGAACAAAAATCAATGTGCTCGCCAGATTGGGGGAAGTACGTGGAGCGAAATAATTGCAACACGCAACCCAAATATTACTAGGTTTTTACCGAATATTGGACTGTGTTTCTCAAAGAAGTTTGATTTGAACTTAATGTTTGTTAGATTCGGGATTACAGACTCGATAAGAGTTGCGCATGATCTTATGCAATCAATTTACTGAGCGTATCGCAGTCCACTGCTGAACATAGGCCTCTCCCAGGCTGCGCTACAAAACCCGGTCCCTACCTTTCGCATGATTTTATAAATTGCGGATAATATAAAAAGTTATAAATCATCATCAACTATCTAGCCTTTTTTCCAACTATATTTGCGTCAGCTTCCACTTTTACCTGATACAGCTAAGTATCAGTATTTTTAACCGACTTCAAAAAGGAGGAGGTTCTCAATTCTGATGTTTATATATATTTTTTTTATGTATGTTCGGCCATAACTCCGTCATATTTTTTTGTTTGAAAGGGGTTTATTTCGAAATGGTCCCATATAAATTTCATATAGATCTGATGATGAGTTCCAGAGATAGACACCTTTAAAAAATGACAGCAAATCAACCGCGATTTCTGCTATCGCATAAATATGCATTGTTTGTTTGGAATTAGTGCGGGGTGGATACCACAACTAAAAATTTAAAAATAAAAACTTTTTTACAAAAAAAAAACAACCGACTTCCTTAAAAACACTACAAAGTGAAAAATAACTTTAATTTCGGAAGTCGGTGGCAAAAAACCATAAATACAGATCCTAAGACACCGACTTCAGAAATTAAAGCTATTTTTCACTTTGTAGTGTTTTTAAGGAAGTCGGTTGGATTTTCTTTTTGTAAAAAAGTTTTTATATATGTAGCTACTGCCCATTTGATCTCGACAACCCAGTCACTGAGTAATACGATACCCCTTGGTAAGACTGGCTGTCAGATATTAATAAAATAACTTACAGAACTCATAACTCAAAATAAAATAAACTATAATATTTAACCATCGCACATATATTCACGAGAATTAATATAATACAAGTCCAGTGACACACTAATGCCAATTCTGCGTGGCGTATTTTTTTTTATGTTGGTGACGCTCAACTCGGATCTTCCAGTTTATGTTATGTCGCGGTAGACCTCGTAGAAGATGGTGGGATGAGCTACAGAAAACAAAAGACCAGGGTCACCAGTCCTGGATTGGAGTTGAGAGTTGCAAGTCTGGAGAAACGCCATTTCCCAACAGTGGAAAGTCAAAGGGTATCAGTATTGAAAAATATTTCACTTTTTCAAATACAAGCTTTTGGTGGGAACTCGCGTGAGTGTTAGCATTACAAAAGACGGAAGATATCGTAAATTAAAATGAAAACACTCCATTAATTATTTTATTAGACGTTTATTGTGCAAATCATAGTTTTTGTTGTTCGTGACGTGACAGGAAACGGTGCTAACCATAAAAGGGTCATAAAAAACACACATTTAGTGAAAATATAAGACATGGCAACTTATTGGCCTGGCAGTCGAAGCAAACCCCGTCCATTGCAGTATAGACATGAACCCTACTAACTACTTAGCCTACAAATCCACAAGTGTACTGTAAAGCTTGTCTGCAAAAGTCTACCTTATGAAGTGCAGGCTGGCAATAAAATTACTCTGTTGCATTCAAACAGCCAGAACAAAAAAAATACCAAATTCAAAATATTTGTGTTCGGTTGTTTGGTTTAAAAAAAGCCGCGAAGATATAAGCACATTAATGTAAATATGAACGCTTGGAATAAACATAAATTTTTTATGTTTTTTTAATTGAAGCATGTCGGTACTGCGTCAGGTCGTCAAACATTCACCGTACCTACAACATACACAACTCGTTTTTTCGTAAAAATATATAAATGATCGTTACAAAACTGTTTTTTTTTTTTTGCGATTAATAAAAATCGACGGATCATTATCTGTAAAATACTACTCTATCAAGAAAGTACCGGGAATATATCTATAATACACAAAATATTAGTTATTCATCCAAATGTATTTTATCAACTTCAAAGTATGCTCCTTCAGAAACTATACTATATTTATGTCTGCTTTCTTTTCTTTGATTTACCGGGCTCAAAAACATGAGTAGATATATCTTGCCATCCTTGCTGATTCAGAAATCATACTATTTTATCGAACTACTTACCTCAGCTAAGAAGTTATTCTAAATAACGAGGTTGTAGATTATACTTGAACTCACTGCCTCATTGGTCTCTAACTGGGGCAAGTACTACACGTAAGTACGAGCATGTAAGAAGCGAATATGTTAGGCCATTTTTGAATTACATATTTCGTTTTCCACGTAGCGGGTTAATGGCATCTCTGAATTGCCATTTATATTTAAAATGATGGAAAAACGTAGTAAAGAGTGGTAAGTACATAGACGCGCACTCTTTAACTGAATGAATGGAAAAAATAATTTTGCACATGATTCTAGTCTATAATGTAGACATTTTTCGACGCTTATTTAATAAAGATTTATTTATAACTGCTTAAACTATCATTATAGGGTTTACCCTAAAGCGACAGCTAAGAATTATAAATAATAAACTAAATTACAAAACTAACCACATTATTAAAATTAAAAAATACAAAGAACAGCATTACATAATTACTCACAAAAAACATAGTACAAAAAAAAGGTTAAAATTAAGTATTATTTTACTTGTAGCATAATATAAATAGTAATACCCTTGCGAATTCACTAAAACAACATGTAAATACATCAATCTGAGTTTGATGGTTGAAAGATTGCTGTTCCATACATTTTAAACGCGTAGCTATTGCACTTTTCTGTAAAACAGCAGATTTTGCTGACTAGACTACTGTGAAGAATTTCATTTTTAGGGTTCAGTTGCCAAATGGCAAAAATCGGAACCCTTATAGATTCGTCATGTCTGTCTGTCTGTCTGTCCGAGAATGTCACAGCCACTTTTTTCCGAAACCATACGAGCTATGCTGTTGAAACTTGGTAAGTAGATGTATTCTGTGAACCGCATTAAGATTTTTACACAAAAATAGAAAAAAAACAATAAATTTTGGGGTTCCCCATACATAGAACTGAAACTCAAAAAAAATTTTTTCGTCAAACCCATATGTGTGGGGTATTTATGGATAGGTCTTCAAAAATGATATTGAGGTTTCTAATATCATTTTTTCTAAACTGAATGGTTTGCGCGAGAGACACTTCCAAAGTGGTAAAATGTATGTAAAGAAAGAAAGAAAGAATAAGAGAATGATAAAACAAAAAAAAATATATGATGTACATTACCATGTAAACTTCCACCGAAAATTGGTTTGAACGAGATCTAGTAAGTAGTTTTTTTTTAATACGTCATAAATCGTAAACCGCAATTTACCTTTCATTAAATCAACTCAAACATAAAAATTTAAAATAAAACATTTAATTGCATAAACATAAACCTTATGCATAAACCGTGAATACCTACAGGTTTGTACGGAACCCTCAGTGCGCGAGTCCGACTCGCACTTGGCCGGTTTTTTCATTCATTCATTTATGGAGTAGGTGTCAATGACCCTGTTCCTTATTACGATTCTAGTCGAGTTTTGCCAACAGTTGAACGAAAAACTGTCGTTCGAGGTGTCCATTTCATATACCGAATCCATAATTACAGTTTGCACGGCGAGGTTGTCGCCCTGTGTTGTACACCAGCCGGTCCCGCCCCTTTTTGAAACGGTTTAGAATTGACAAAACATATGATTTCTTTACTATTATGACGTAACAAGTATTGTGCACTTAACCAAGAATTCTCTAAATGATAGTGAAAACTGTATCAGAATCCATTACGTAGTTGAGGAAAACAACACGGTCTCTCAGACAGACACGAAAGGTAATTTTACAATAATTTGTAATACGTATAGTTTTCATAGATTATTCCATGTGGAATCTGGGTTTAGTAGACATCACAGCCTATCTACCCCCTCGAAGAATACAGGTGTGATGGTATCACATTATATAAAACTTGAATTCAACCTTTATTTCACCTCCCGAGGAACAACGACAAATCTTGATAAAATATTTCAAGCTACATTTCAACTGAAATACTTTGGGAATCTCAGTATAAACCGTTGAATCGTGCAGGCATTTACGAAACTTGTGTTTTCAAAACTATTCTAGGTATTTGTTACGCCATACTTGTATTTGCATAGCAGCCGCGAAAGTAGGCCGCCTTCAAGATGGGGCTATAAAAGATAGGTACAAAAGATAGGCATCAGGTAAGACTGGCTAACTTTTAAGCTTCATTGACCGTTGTAGAGTCTACGAATAGAAGTTAAGGCTTTTCGTTTATACTTACTTTAGAGTTGTGACAACATTAATGTGTGGCAAAGTTATTCTCCTTATGATAGCCCAAATATTGAGTTATAGTATTTGACTAATCCCATATTTCCGTCATTTGAGTGTTTACTTGGTCAAGTATAATAGACATACAAACTTCCCTAGAGCAGATTTTGGGTTCTTGATGGCCATTCTCTTGCCTATATGCCAATTTATTTGGGGTTGCCGCAACATGTCTTTTTCTTGCATCCCCACCTCTGCCAAACCCCTGAGTGATTACAGACGAGATATTCACAGTTAGGTATGTGTTCTCTATTAGCCGTCAACTTTACCAAGCTCATCACCTCCTTTCTAGGCATATCATCTTCCACACAACTAATTCATCGTTTGTTTGGTATTCTCCTATTGTAAATAGCCATCCACATACATCATGTAGCAGCATTGATACAAAACTGATTTACATCCCTCACACTTGAGGTCCAGTTGGAAAAAACGTCAGATACTAGTTGTCTGGTATTTTTTGCTGTCACACGGCTGCGCCAAAATGGCCCTTTTTGGCGCAACCGTGAGACTCATTTTCCTGTTAGATTTTTACATCGCAATTTACATTTATACTTTTTATCTGCTATGGAGATTGTGTGCCTTTTAGCCTGTTTAAGTAAATGTATTCTCTTTCTTTCTTTTTCTTCATACAATAAAATAATGTCACATTTATGCTTTTTACGCTACAATGGATTTCTGTGATCTATTTATAGTCTTAGTCCCATATATTATTACTATGTACTCATAGTATAAGTTACAAGGTACAAGGTTTTTCTAATGGATCAAAAGGTTCTATATGTTACTTATTCGAAAATATCGTGTTCGCTCTTGGCCTACATTGTAATATAATATGATTCTATTATTTTGCTAAAAACCTACAGAAAAAATAATTGATCTATAAATACACAGTTAAAAGAAGAGAGCCGTGGTGGCTCAGTGGTATCGGCCCCGACGTACGAGTTGTAGGTCGTGGGTTCGAACCAAGGCAGGCGCAATGCTTTGTGTAAATTATTTCATCACGACTGCTCTCAAAACGGTGAAGAAAAACAGCGTTAAGAAACCGGCGTGTCTTAGAATCAAAATTTCAAAACATGTGACATCTACCAACAACAACGGCAAAACAACGGTTCACTCCCTCTCACCAAGGGGAGGCTCTTTTTCCCACTACTAGGAACAATATAGGCTGATTGTGATGACATAGGTAAAAGAAGAAATGTTTATAGTAGATTTGTAAAACAGGGTAGCAGGGATATCAACACGCGTCGATGTTCCTGCCGACCTGTATAATCATCCTCATAGGTGGCGTGACAATCTTTGCAAATTTTTTACTCCAGCTAAACAGCGGTATACGAGTTGCCTAGAATCTAGCGGAATTGAGCTGGAATTTGAGAGGCCTGGCTGGGTTTTGGGTGCCTGATATCAATAAAAAAATACCTTAAAAAGCACCCCACGCTTTTTTTCCATTATTTTATACTTTTTAGTTTGGTTTCAATGGAAGCGAGTTTTTTTAAACTATTATTTATTTTCTATTTTTTTGGTAGATACTTTAAATAAAGTATCTAGAACCACCTTCTTGCAACCCTTTTGTCAGCGAAACACCTACCAAAGCCCTTTACATACACGAGTATTACCTACACAAATATAATCACATTCGCAAATGTAAGGGATTCTCATCCTTATTTACATAATGTAATCCTTACGAAGGTAGCAAACTAAGATTGAAATAGTTGGAATGCTTTAAGGAAGTTAGGACACGACTTTGAAACTACCGAGGGAGCTCGAAGTTAATTAAGTGTAATCTTAAATTAGTTTAAAGATTAAAGAAAAGTTGGTTTAATAATATTAAATGTTGGGGATGTATTAATTGATTTGTTAATGGATGAAGATTGGAGGGAAACTTTTGCTAAGTGTTGCTTGGCTTTTAGTAAACTTAGTTTCAATTGACTTTAATCTTTTCTTTGGTAACTTTATTGTCGTGAAGGTAGTACCTTGGCTTCCATTTAAATTCAAATTCAAAATATTTATGTCATACAGACTTATATGGTACTTATGAAACGTCAGAAGCTAGGTGCACAATTCCAATTGGTAGTGTCATATAGAGACAAGCCGAAAATAAACTCCAATTTACTCTTTTAAAAATAATTGGCTTTTAAATTATTATTTTTTATACAATATGTACTGATACTTGGTGTGCATAGAGCAACATGGACCACCGGCTGATCCGTGTTGCTCTATGTTGGAGTGAGAGAAAAAAAAGTCAACAAAGCCTGTAAACCGCAACGAAAGTCGTAATAAATCATTGTATGAAAACTTTCTCTATTCAATCGCATTTCGACGTACGACGGACACTTTTTAAATAGCCGCCAATTTGTAAAAACAAATGTCATGACATATTAATTTATTACCAAGGTTCATTACACATCTACAGATTCCCCAAGAATTCATAATTCGAAATTCAAATAAATTTTTCATCGGCTGCTTTTCTTACTGGTCTATTCCAAAAACTTTCAGTGTGACCCGCGTAAAGACGGAAACTCGTCACTGGAGACACTAAAGGCGTTTCCATCACAAAAATATGGCATCAAAATTCTAGTCTCAACTGTTTATGATTCAGTTTTCCAGGGATCCTAACTTGGTAGCGTTCGCACGTTCTTAGGAGCCTATTCTACTTTATTTATGATGGCATCCTAGGGAACTGTTTGTCTAAGTCAGATTTACTTCATATTTAATTTTGAAAGTATACATAGAAGAATGTCAGGATACCGGAAAGAAAACTTAGAATATTTTGATGAGGTTACGGGGTGACACAAGAATTAATTTTCAATATTTTATTGTTGTTTTAAGCATTTCCACAATGTATGGAATGTCATCTGAATCCATCAATAACCCTTTGAACTAGCACAAGAAAAGAGTTTCGTATTCCGAAACTCTTTTCTTATGCTAGTTAAATCGCTGTTCTATTTTTTATTTATTTATAATATATCTCGGAGTTTAGCGTGCCTCCTTATAAAAGGCCTCCTAACGATTTCCATTGTTTTCTGTCTTTTACAACTCTTTTCCAATTTAGATCTACTGTGAAATGGAGTTAGTTTCCCATCTTTTATGTTACCGAACTCTGTTTCATTTGTCACTTCTAGGATACCTAAAAGGCTTGAGATAGTCGTATAAATAAATATAGATTCCGTCATGCACAGCAAGTTCAACATAACGTTACGGGATACTTTATTTTTCAGGCTTAGTTAAAAGCGCCTCGGGTATGTTCGCAGAGACGCGCACCGATTACTTTTACGCGATCATGTGCAAACGCGCCACGTTCCTGGCGCACAGGGTGCGCGTTAGTCCTAACATGGTACTGGCAATGAGTGCAGGAAGGCTGGACTGTCCCTTCCTCCGGCATTGTTCCAGCAGACATGTTACTGTACCAGTTTCTGAAGAAAGATATTAATTTTATAGTTGGAATGTCGTTATTTAATTTAATTCTAATTGATTTTATTCTTTTTGAGATTATTTGGTATAGGATAATTGTATTTGATGTGACTTTATTTGTAAAATTGATATTAATTTATGTTTGGCCTGAAATAAATGAATTTATTTAAAACTCGGAACGCGGTCCCGGTTTGGTTTGGTGGTAGTGACAGTCAGTGACATTCACACGAGCATTTAATCACAAAACACTACCCTTTATTTAGCCCAACACCACCCTATTATGTACCCATCAATTTAATAGAGATGTTATCCCTATAAATGACGAGGTATTTCGTCTCGCACCGATCGTAAAGCGAGCCTTTAGACCCTACTTGATACTTTGTCAGCTATAAACACACGGAAATAAGGTGTCAGCATGACAAGGGTTAATATGGTACACTAGCACGATTTATTTGACATTTTACGCTTGATGCTAAAGTGGACTATTAGTTTTGTTGGTGACATATAGTAATTAGCAGGGAGAGAGAGGGGAATAACGGAATGAGATAAAAAATGTGTGCGAAGGAAAGAGAGCGAAAAAATTGGGTCAGTCTCACATAAAAGTGTTGGAATTTAGTTCATATACGCACGGGTGTACAATGTCGCAGCGGGATTTCTTCGTGTACGTGGATCTTTTACGCACTGCTTAGCACCGAGGGTCGAAAATCAAACTATGTGACTTTTACTATTACTTTAACTATTTTGTCTTTTTTACTATTTTTTAACACAAGTTTTGTATAATACCTATGTATGTTAGTTTGTAAGGTATGTATCTATGGGTCATTGTCACCTGAAAATAAATGGTTTATTATTTATTTATTTATTTTCGACATGCACTCTTTGGAGTCTCAATACTCGGTTCAATAACGAGAGTTGAAAATTCCGCCGCGATATTTTACTACGACTTAGGCAGATAAGTGAATAGTACGCCTATATTACCTACACCGGCCAATCTAACGAGAGCTGTCATTTCACCTAATTGATTGATACTATTGACATATCAAATATATACCTATACAAATTAATCCTAACATAACTAGCGCTATTCACCAATTAAAATGTAGTGTCGAAAAATTCATCCGCATCGCTGTCGACTGGCAATATTCCCAAAAGACTGGTCGACTAGTAATGTACTACGTTGTTTGGCAATGGTTGGCCTTTAGCAAAGGTAAAAACCAAACATTATTGATAGCTCATTTCAAATCCACCCACCTTAGTTTTTACGTTGAGATGCCAATGAAAAAGAACAGTTGTAATTTCTAAATTCTACAAGAGAAGAGCCTTTATTATTAAGTTAACTGGACACAAATCCAAAATCCAAGCTGAAAATGACCTAGTAAGACTTGCGTTTGCAACAACTAGCTAGCTAGACAATCGAGGCAGACTTCAAGCATAGCTGATACGGAGACCATTTTTTTTTTGTGGGTGAAATCATCAAATGACGTCTCCCACTCTGGGTGAAGCGGGAGGGCGTGTCCGACTTTTACTGCCTAAAATCCACCCGTGTTCCTTCAGTTGTTACTCTTTCGAGCAAATCATGGAACACTGGCAAGCGATACGGAGACCCTGGAGTAATTTTTTGGAAGTTACATATGTGAACATATCAAGTAGCTATATAGTAGGTAGCTATATATTCCGTTAATTAAACTCAATTAAATTTAATCTCCTGTACATCTGTCGCATCCGTTCACAGTTAGCCCCTACTAATGCATTTAGTAGAACAACCCACTGCTACTCGTAACTACTTCGATAAAGACGTGAACTCAAATACATTAATTACCATTAATCGTTATTTCAGCTAAAAGACGTCCATCCTACTATTTAATATTATAAACGCGAAAGTTTGTATGTATGGACGTGTGGATGTTTGTTCCTCTTTCACGCAAAAACTACTGAACGGATTTGGATGAAATTTGGCACACAGATAGTTTATAACTTGGATTAACATATAGGGTACTTTTATCCCGGTAGTAGTTTCCCGCGGGATATTTTCCGACCTCCACGCGGGCGAAGCCGCTGGCAAAAGCTAGTATTTAGATATAGGCCTTCCCAAAAGGTGGGATTCGCCATAATCGCCACGCTTGGCAGGTGGTGTGGCGATCGTAGTATGTAGTAATATATAGAGCACGTTGCTGCCAACTCTCTAGTAAGTCTTTTAGTCGCCTTTTACGACACGCACGGGAAGACTGCTCCACCCAGGCCTGTCTGTTCCAGTCCTGGTGACCTGTACACAGGTTTATATAAACATACTTCATGCCTCTCAAGTTAACTTCTTTTCCGTGCGCTTCTATCAAAGGTTTGCATTAAGTAAGTACATAAATGCATGTGCACTGTACAAAGAATGAAACATATATACCTATTACTTCATGCCGAAACGAACGATCCATTTTTTTGCTTATCGTAAACTTATCTTACCTCTGATGAGTGAAAAGCATAATGCTACACACTGGATAACCGATTTTGAATGCCAACTGATATAGTACAGCGCTTGTAAACCTTATATTAAACATTTTATTCCTATATAGAAGGTATCACATAAAGTACGTACAAAACCCAGGCTATATACAAAATCGGATTGCTTTAGCCTAACTTCAATAAAATTCAATACGAACCCAAACTTTACAACCAAACCCTAAAATCACTAGCACACACTGCGACAACATACTTTACTAAAGCAATCGTATTTTTAAAACCAATTCTGTGCCTCGACAAAAATCCCGAAATCTTTAATGTTGCCACACATAACGTTCTATACGACCTAACGAAAGGACACGTACTATTAAGGCTTTTTTTTCTTTATCGTCAACTGCCTAGCCTTTTTCCAACTATGTTGGGGTCAGCTTCGAGTTCAACCGAATGCAGCTGAGTACCAGTATTTTACATGTAGCGACTCCCTATCTAACCTCCACGATAGCCCTTGGTAAGACTGGTAGTCAGACTTTCGGGCTTCTGACGATCAATAACTACTCTTCTACACTCCGATTCAGACTCTTTCGATATTTATAAAAAATATTATAAATTGAAGTCAATATTCGTGTCTGTCTGAATGACCGCATTGTATCCGCTACGCAACTGATTTTAAGGACGCTATAACATTTTTGAATCGCTCAAGTTTAGGTATCTGAGTCGGCACACAACAACATTACGGGCACGCACACACTGAAACCATTGTCTGCTCGATTTTAAACATTACTAAACTAATCTTGATACTCGAAGGTATTATTTATTTTAATTTACTAGCAGTGTTGAGTAAAATTTGTACCTAGTAAACTAACTTGACTTTCTGCATTTGGTGACAATTAATAAGTTTTATTACCATGATCATTATGATTTTTGGGATAACGTATAATTTGCCAATTCAAAAAAAAAATGAGGTGTAACAATAAAAAAATTTAATAATATTTTTCGATAATAAACAAATATAACGGATTGTGAGCGTAGACTATCGTTGAAAATATACAAGATATTCCCTAAAGAAAACTAAGCAAAAATTATGTGACGCCCAAACCCTCACCTTTGAAATTGGAGCGCGTATTCAGAATGTTTAATACACAATAGGAAAATCTTTTCATTTTTGTATGAGGGCTGTTTTTGTAGTCTATTATGTATTTATAATTCTAAATGACTTTGACATTTTGGAGAGATGATGACATGATTTTCAATTTATGTAAATAATGAAAGTTACGTTAAATATTTTGACTACATACTAGCATAACCCCAAAATTGATACCCTTGTCGACATTTGTTCTGTGTCTGGGTGTAATTTATCTATAATATGTATGTATTTAGTAATATATAAGTATGTTTATCAGTTGTCTGGTTACCATAGTACAGGCTCTGCCTAGTTTGGGATCAGATAACTGTGTGTTGGTTGTCCTAAGATATTTTTTATTTATATTTCATCATAACAGTACATCCGCCTTTTAAAATTAAAATAGTTTAAAAAAACTAAAAAACACATTATTTTGTACTTTTTAGTTTGGTTTTCAATGGAAGCGTGTTTTTTAGTTTAAATAAACTATTATTTATTTTCTATTTTTTGGGGTGTTTCGAATTTTGAGACGTATACCAGCGTAGTTGGTGACGTATGTCAGCATAGTTTGTGACGTATGTCAGCGTAGTTTATGACGTATGTCAGCGTAGTTTGTGTCGTATGCAGCGTAGTTTGTGACGTATGTCAGCGTAGTTTTCGAATACAGTTTTTTTGCTGTCCTGGTAACTCTGGCAAGGATAATGGCACAAATTTATGAAATTATAGCATTGTCATCGGTCCTTGACAGGTGTGCAAAGTTTGAATGAAATCTGGTCGTTTAAAGTGGGTCAAAATCGCGCTATAAGGAGTCGGTTATAAACAAACATACAAACATACAAGTAAAGCTAATATAAAACGTGTAAAATCGATGATTTCATAATCACTACCCCCAATATGGATAATAATCTTTTTTATAAAAAAACAATACCCGCCATATTTGGATCAAATTTGGATGAAGCATTCGTAATCACTATTCTAAAATTACCCAAAGTTGATAGCTATGCCCACTTTTTATTTAAATAAATTAAAATATTCGTCGTTTTGAATTAAAAAGTTGAGGGGTCGGGGGATATCCCGTCAGGAAGTATGTTCCTTAGTCTTTTTTGACTCCGAATGTAATTGTATGGAGTTTTCGGCTTCAGCACCTTCGAAAATCTTGAAAACGACACCCATGATGGAAACTTTGGAAATTTTCGCAACCGCCATTTTTTATTTTGACCTCACAATCGGCTTCAGCACCCTTGTTTACCCTTACCACAAGCTACATTAAAGAATTTCGTTCCAAAAATGGACGACACTTGCATAATTTAATCACCACATTGAAAACAGATGTTCATATAACTTTTTATTGAATAATCATCCGCCATCTTGAATTCTTCTAAATGAATACATATTCATAATCATCACTACCTCCATAATTTCCAAAAGAATTTAAGTTATTTATTTCTAAACCAAGTTCTGGTAATAAGTTTGGTACTCATACTTTTGGCCCGAAATGTATCAAAATTTTTCAACCACAGTATACAGCACGGCACTCACTTTATTATTATTTTGATCGTATTTATTTCGTACAAAAAAGCGATACGCCCGTGCTTCCTAGGGCGCGTCTGAGCGCGGAATGACAAGCCGCGAGTAGAAAATGTATGAAGAAATTTGAGAGCGTTCTTTATTTTTCTCATAAATAAAAAAATTATGTA
Organism: Aporophyla nigra; assembly: GCA_947507805.1. Lineage (NCBI taxonomy): Eukaryota > Metazoa > Arthropoda > Insecta > Lepidoptera > Noctuidae > Aporophyla > Aporophyla nigra. The sequence goes on along the minus strand of OX382313.1, from coordinate 8,753,075 downwards.
TTTAATTACAAAATATGCAGGGAAAACATAGAAGATTATACTAGCCACAATTTCTTGTCATTTTGAAGTTAAAATATGCAGTTGATCTCACTGTACAGGTACCTTTTCAGACCCCATTATTTTTCATTTTCTACGATTATTGCGGTGGGGAAAACGTATTTTTGTGAAAATATTGTATGGGACTATACAATTTTTATGGTTTCATCATGGAGACGATTAAATTAACTTTAATTTAAACCATAATTGACCTCGCAATTGTGATTCCTCTTGATTTATTGGGTACCGGAAAACCACCGATATTTGTAGAAAAATGTTATAGCGTCCTTAAAGCAGTTTACACTATCATTTGGAGAATTTATTCCGGAACGTTTTTGTATAAAACATTTATATTAAACTACCGTCGTCTGGTTATTCAGGTCGGTAGCAATTTAGTTATTTATTTAGTACATGGAGGACTTACAGCTAATTAAAACAGGCAAAAAGGAAACTATAGACATCCGAAAGCCAATTACAAGTCCTCACGTATAGACTTATATTAATATTATGGTGTGAGCACAAAAACAAAAAACACATTGTCTTAATTAAAGAAAAAGTCATTAAAATACTCCGCATATGAATGAAATAATAGAGAGACAAACAAAACAAATAATATAAATCTACCGCTACTTGAAAAGTAATTGTTTTCATCACTTGACAGTTGAGCTCAAAGAAAGAAATCTCGTTTGTTTGGCAAGTCGCTAGTGGTACAATAATGTATTAGGTTTAAAGAATGTAGTAGTTGGTCAAATATTGACCATTGGGAGACTTTATCCCTGCGCAATGTAAGGGTTGACAGAAATATTTAAAGCGATTAAAAAAAAAGATCGTTAAATTATTAATGTTTTGTGAACAACAGTTTTGGAAGTAGGATAGCAATAAATTTTAAGCAATTGCATTGTCTTGTGTCTGTTGCACACTTACACAAAACTCTTTTTGTACCTAGAAGGTTTTTGCTAACTAGTATATTGTTGTTTTGGGACCTCCCTCAGAGGTTAATTTAACTACACCTCCAATTCTAAGTTATAAATAGATCTCATAGAAAAGGGTCACGACACAAGTTTAAGAGGGTTCTTTGTTGACCAAGACCCGGTCTACGATTTTGTACTTAAAAGCCAGCATAAAATAGTGAAAATAGGAGTGAAATATCCCCACCCTGTAGGCTATTTCAATGCTAGTACCGATGCATATTTAAGTAATTGGAAATCCCAATACTTAAATAATCATACGTTACCTTTTTTTTTGGGTGGGAAATCATCAAATGACTTCTCCCGCTCTGGGCGGCGGGAGGGCTTGTCAGACTTTTACTGACTAAAACCCACCCGTGTTTCTACAGTCGCCCATGTGCCAGGGTCACAGTGTCTCTTTCGAACAATGTCGTAACCCTGGCAGATCATACGTTACCTTAGTTCTCCTACGGATCTATTTATTTCTGATTCGATCGCGTAGGAAAACTCCAAGCATAGCCCTCACAGTCTTCAGTCTTCTGCCAGTCCTGCTGTCACATTACTGATTCCTAACTAAAGATGCCTATATATTTGCTAAGTCTTTGGTGATCTCTATATGTTTTCTTTAGTATTTATTCTTCTTCGTCATGAAGCAAGAAACAAAAGCGGGTCGTGCAGAAGTACTAAAAATCAAGGTAATGTGTAGGTATCTTTGCAAAATAATACACCGAGGCAATCGACATGAGCTATCATCATACCTATGCTTTGCTGACTAGCACAAGAAAATAGACATTAAGATGACAGCCACAGATCGAATTTTTGTTTGTATGTATACCGAAACATACACTCCATGGCTTTCATTTTAAAGTTCTTCGAAGGGACTCATATTCATTTATTTGCTTTCGAGAATATAGGACAGATTAAGGCCTCTTGAATTGTAAAAACTGGCCAAATTTCAACTCCTTAAGTTTTTTTTGAGTCCCAGCTGTGTTCCGCCAACCCTAGCCTCCACAATACCGTACATCCTGCAGACGATTCGTATTTACATAGATCGGTTACGATTCCATTGTACTTTTTCATTTGCTCTGAAGAGGCAATAAGTTGTAATATATTGCATAGATTTGCAACAGTTGCAAGATTACCACTTTCTTGGTATCAATTCGCATTATAATGAATATTTAAGCCTACTCTTAAAATGTCTGCAAACACTCTAGCTTTTCTATTTTCTTTCTTTGATTTTCTATTTGCATTTAAAATTCGTATACGTGAATACTTTTTAGATTTTTCAAGTGTGGTAAGACAAATCAAATCTCATCATCAGCCAGGCCTCCTTTTGGTGAACCAAATAACCCAAATGTTTTTCAACGCCATATTCATTAGCCACTAAGCTTGCAAGGATTTTGTAACACTCTACGCTATCTATCATAACTTAGTCCATTACAAACTTAAAGCCATTATCTAGTGTCATTATTCAATTTTGTAATACTTGTTCTTATTTTGGTAACTTAGATAATTTATATTGGCAGTATCACAGTGACGTCACACCAAAATACTGCATCGCGCAAGCATAGTTTACCGCGCAAATCGATGGTCCCTATTAACAATATCGGTTCTGCAAAAAGACTACTGTTCAGTAGAGCAGTTCAAAGTCTGTTTTACTACTAACACTGTTGCGCAGACAACCGACAGTATTATCTTTAAAACTGGATAAATATAATGATTTAAAAAACAAATTACCTACGATAGATCTTTTTATTGTGATTCTATTTATGTAAAAAAGTGAGTATTGGTAAAATACATAAGCGACATTGTTAATAGGGACCATCGCAATACAACCCGACATCAAACGTCAGGCAAGTGCCCACCGGACACAACATCGATCGAGGATTTTTCCTTTACTATGAAGGTTGATTGAACCTTACACCCTGTTCCTACCATATTGTCCATCTCTATATTATTATTAATTTTAATTAATACTAGCTTCTGCCCGCGACTTCATCCGCGTCAAATATTTGCTCCCCTGACCCTTCCCGTCGCATCGAATTGCCTGCCAATTTTCGATCATTTTTCGTCGCTGCTCCGCTCCTTTTGATTGTAGCGTAATGTTATACAACCTATAGCCTTTCTTGATAAATAGGCTACTCAACACAAAAATATTTTTTTTCAATTCGGACCAGTTGTTCCTGAGATAAGCGCGTTCAATCAAACAAACAAACAAACTCTTCAGCTTTAAAATATTATATTAAATATATTAATAAGTATAGATTAAAACACAGATTATTACTCTGAACACCATAGTCATAACATATAAGAAAATTCTGCTTCTTAATACTCACTTTACACATAGAATAAGGACAAGAATGTAATCCATGTTTGTCATAGACTCGGATTCTCTCAGCAAAAGGCCCGACCCATACTAGTACGATTCTTCAAAATGGAGCACCGGCAACTGGTGTGGGAAAGCAAGAAAGCTCTCAAGGGTACTGGGATCACCATCTCCGAGTTCTTGACACAAATTCGGCATCGTGTGTTTGCAGCAGCTCGTAAGCATTTCGGTATGCCAAATTGTTGGTCCATGGAAGGCAAGATTGTTGTTATTTGCCCAGACAAATCCCGCCGAAAGATCGAAACGGCGGGCGAACTTCACGATCTGATAGCCAAATTCCCGTCTTGTTCAGTCGACACCGGGGATTCTGCGCAATCTGAAGAACCCGTATCTCCTAAAGCCGCAACCTTGGATACTCCTGCTAAGAGAACGAGGAAGACGCGTCTGCGCAAGTAACATATTCGTCATTGTTTTTGTCAGTCCATTTACTGCACAACTTCTCAACTTGGCCGTTTTGCATGTTAACAATCTTCATGGGCCGGTATTTAAATAAGTAATTTAAAGCGTCTCACTGCTAATCATTTCATTTTTCACTTTTATTAGTGCCGGTATATACGTAAACTTTTATTTTTGGAGTTTAAAGATCTTTTGTCAAAATTGACAGTATGACGGATGTCAATGTCAGTGTCACAGCTCCTACTCATCCGCCTATGTGTCGCGTTCCATTTTACGTACAGTGCGATGTTTTCATATTTTTTTTTTTTTTTTTTCTATTCTGTTGTGTAACCTGGTTTATTATTGTAAAATTTCTGCCAATATACCAGCGAGTGGGGGAGGTTTTTCTCAAAGGAAAATCGATAGTTAATTAGTGTAATTTGTTTTGTATTTAGTTATTATAATACTCTTGTAGTTTAAATATTTATATTATTTTTATATTAATATTATAATTTTGGTATATTTATGGATGACGTAGCTGATCTTAACGACAGCTTCTTCTCGTGCTCTTCATCTACTAGTTTTGTTAGTGCGGATAGTGTCGCTTCCTTACCTCTTACTTTGAATGATAAAATCTCTTCCCTTTTCTCCAATGACCCTAAGAATCTGCATATTGCTCATATAAATGCTCAGAGTGTTCCTGGTCACTATTCTGAACTTCTGGCATCCTTTAGTAGTGCTCACCTGGACGCGCTTTTGATATCGGAATCCTTTTTGAAGCCGTCTCTCCCCTCTACTCAATATTCACTCCCCGGCTTCGTCTTGATCCGCAACGATAGGACCGGCAAAGGAGGAGGAGGTATTGCTATCTATTTGCGTGCTGATTTACCGTACAGGGTGGTTAGTTCATCTCCTTCAAGGTATTCTGAGTCGGCTGAATACTTGTTTCTTGAAGTTACTGTTCATCACACTAAAGTTTTGCTAGCAGTGCTTTACAGTCCTAATCTTCACATTGACTACTTCAGTTCCCTCGATTCAACTCTCAGCGATCTTTGCCCCATGTACGAGCACGTTATTTTAATGGGTGATTTTAATACTTGCTTGATTAAAAATGACTCTCGCTCCCTTAAGCTCCTTTCACTCTTGTCTTCTTACAATCTTCAAGTTTTGCCTCTTTCTGCAACTCACTATTTTCCTAACTGTACACCCTCTTTCCTAGATCTTATGATCGTCTCCTCTCCTAATAATGTTCCTTACCATGGTCAACTTACAGCTACTTTTTCATACCACGATCTCATTTATCTGTCATATCGCATCCGTGTTCCCAAGCGTAAACCTCAGTTTTTATATCTCCGAAACTACAAAGGCTTAGATTTGGAGGCTTTGCAGCGTGATGCCGCCAACATTGATTGGACCCCTCTGATCGAGAGCGATAACATCGAGGATAAGGTGAAATGTTTTAATGCAACCGTCCTCGCCTTATTTGATCAGCATGCCCCTATCCGACGTGTCAAAGTAAAACATAACCCAGCACCATGGATAACGCAACAAATTAAAGTGCTTATGGGTCGTAGGGATAAAGCCAAGAGCAGATTCAAGCGCAGACCTTCAGAACTGAATCTCTCTTATTACAAATCCTTGCGTAATCGCTGCAGTCATCTGTGTCAAGATGCTAAGAGACGCTATTTCCACGATCAACTCAAAAACCGCAATTCTTCCGATGTTTGGAAATTCCTCAAATCTGTAGGCATAGGCAAGTCACCTGCTAACCAGTGTAAGGATGTGAACCTTAATGATCTTAACAAACATTTCTCTCTCCTTCCCTTTTCTCTAGATCCGTCTGTCAAAGCTACGACACTACAGAGTCTTGCTAGTTTGCCGTTACCTCAATGTTCTCACTTTGAGCTTAGCAATGTTACTGAGGATGACGTTAAGAAATCTGTTCTTGCGATTACTTCTTCAGCAGTCGGTAATGATAAGCTGTGTTCAAGAATGATAACTCTTATCCTTTCCTCTTTACTTCCTGTTCTCACTCACATATTCAATCACTCATTTACCTCTTGCTCCTTTCCGTCAGTCTGGAAACAGGCTCATATTATACCTTTACCTAAAACTAATAACCCTACTTTATTAACCCACTTTAGACCTATTTCTATTCTTCCATTTCTCTCTAAAGTTCTTGAGCACATAGTTCATAGACAAGTATCATTTTTCTTGGCGTCAAACTCGTTAATTTCTCCTTTCCAATCCGGCTTTCGCTCAGGTCACAGTACTGTAACCGCGCTTCTTAAGGTAACTGACGACATCCGCTGGGCAATGGAGAATAAGTCCCTGACTGTTCTCGTATTGCTTGATTTTAGTAGCGCCTTTAACTCTGTGGATTTTGACATTTTACTAGGTATCCTCCAATCTATAAATTTCTCTTCTCCTTCCTTAGCCTGGTTCAGTTCTTATCTCCGAGGACGCTCTCAGTGTGTTCGCCTGGAGGACTCCTTCTCTGATTGGTGTTGTCTCACTGAGGGTGTTCCCCAGGGTAGTGTTCTCTCTCCTCTTCTTTTTTCTATTTTCATAAACCTTGTTACCACGGTTATTTCTTCTAGTTTTCATCTTTACGCAGATGACTTGCAGCTTTACCGGCATTTTACTGTAACTGACGCGGACTCTGCACTTGCTGCAATGAATCGTGACCTGGCTTGCATCAGTGTTTGGGCTAAGTCATTTGGTTTGCAAATTAACCCATCTAAATCTCAGGCCATGATCATAGGCAGTAGATTTGTTCGCAATGCGGCTGATGTTGCATCTCTGATGCCTTTGTATCTAGATGGTGTTCGTATTGACTACACAGAAACCGCTAAAGATCTGGGTGTAGTTATTGACTGCAATCTTTCGTGGCGTGCTCAGGTGAATGAGGTCAGTCGAAAGGTACATTTCTCCTTTCATTCGCTGAAATGCCTTCAAAGTCTCTTGCCCTTGAAAACTAAAATTTCTTTGGCACAAACACTTATTCAGCCGATTATAGATTATGCTGACGCGTGCTACTTGGATGCTACTGAGGAGCTATTAAACAAGCTTGAGCGCCTGCAAAACCTGTGCATTCGCTTTGTTTTCGGTCTTCGAAAGTATGACCATGTTTCTCACCTTCGCAAGGAACTCAAGTGGCTCCCAATCCGCCTTCGCAGGAACACTCGGATTTTATGTCTCCTCTTCAACCTCCTACACAACCCGTCTTACCCTTCCTATCTGCGTGAACGTTTTTCTTACGCTCGCCCTAGCGATGCACTGTGCAGATCACACCTTAGATCCCTCCTTAAATCCCAACCCCATAAAACCAGTTATTATTCCTATTCCTTCTCTGTTCATGCTGTTAGATTGTGGAACTCACTTCCGCCTAGCATTCGAGATCTAAAAACTACCTATTTCCCTTTTCAAATGTCGAGTAAAAGAGCATTACCTTTCCTCATAATTGTGTGTATTTATGTATATATTTACGTTTATTTTTATATTTTAGCTTTATGTATTTATTTAAGTATATGTTAATTTCTTGCATTATATATATATAAGTATATTTTAGTTTAAGACTTCACATATTCATATCTCTCTTCTTGTTTTCACACACTATTGTCTACATTTCTTTTTCATTTCTCCTTTCGCAGGTCTGCTGGAAGAAATTTCTTAAGAAATAAGCAGTACCTTTGTACTCAATTGTTTTAATATGCCTTATCACTCTGTTTTTTTTATTGTGTGTACATAAATAATAAAATAAATAAATAAAAAAAATAAATAAATAGAACTCGAATCACAAACGAATAGTAGGAGATTAACATCTGTTAATCAAGCTACATACAGATTTGTGGTCGAGCACTGTCGCACGTTGGATATTGTACCCAACTGTCTGCAGCTGTCATATTTACCTTCTAAGCTATGTTAATCTATAGGATGAGCTGGTCTGTTCTTAGTTGAGGTTCTATGAATTCATGATGATGGAAATAGTGGCCAACTTACCGAAATGAAATTGAATCTTTCGAATTGTTTTCTATCATGAATTGTTTACTACATAAGCGGTTTTTGCAGATTTACACCAAACATGGAGTAGATATCTGCTGTTCCTTTTCGTATAATACGTAGCCGTATGATTTTCAAGATAACTACGGTTGATTCACATAAGTTCATAACGCATATTGGTCGACTCGACTTCTGTTTAACTTAATGTTGATTAAACTAAAATTAATTGCAATAACGAACGAGTAATCTAATGATGTTTTAAGATATTTGATATATCAACTATGTATGAAATACCTAATTGACGACTCGCCTACAGTTTATTAATACTGCGCGCTGGATTGATTACTAAAGTGGTAAGTAGTTACAATGTCAACCTCTTTACACGTTAAGGCTCAAGCAGACTAGTGCGACACGACATCGCGCGCGATTCGGCGATTTATATCCATAGAACAATTTCTATGACCGTGTCGCGGCGCTACAAGTCGCCCCTGTCGGAACGGTCGCGCGCGTTTTCATTATCACAGTTTTAAGCTAAGCTAACCTATTTCGCTCGCAGAAATGTTTTTACCATTGTCTAATTATCCGTTTTTTCGCAATATGGCTAGGGTTTTCGCGAAAATTCGAATTAGCAAATCATCCAATCGACATATATAAAATCACCAGTAAATCAAACACAAGACCACAGATAAATCAACAGTAAGTGGATCGACCGTTAGTTTAATCAATCTTAGTTTAATTAATTGTAGTTGAATAAACCGTAGCTGAATTGTCGTTTATGGATTTCGTTCATTAGTTATTACAAATATCGGTGAAACGATCTTTAGTATTTTAAACGGTAGGTATTTTGACCATAGTAATCTTGAAAATAGTTAGAATAAACTTAGTTATTATATATAATACGTAACCAATCATGCGATCTTTGTTTCATTTTTGCGTTATGGCCTTTCTGCATGAGGTATATATAATGTACTAGCTTATGCCCGCGAATTCCCCCGCGTGGGTGTTGAAAATTATTCCATGAACGTGGTAACTGAACAAAAAGTCTTTCCTAGAATGCCATCTGTCTCCTTGCCAATTTTATCGAAATCCGTTCAGTGGTTAAAAAAGAAAAAAAAACAATGGTTAAAAGGTAATATACCATAACATTACCTAATAGTATGGATTCTTTCTTTTTTTTCTGTTGTAAGGAGGAGGAGGAGGAGGTTTTCTTTCATTTGAATCCAGTACTAGTCGGCCAAATAAGAAAACAGTGAGTTGATAGTGATGATAACTGCAATCGGTAAGAAGTTTAATTTTGTCTGCTAGTTAGCAAGGTCTACTTTATGACAACAAACTTCACGTCACATTTCATGTTGACTAGCATGTCTTTTTTTCTGGGAGTCAAAGTTTTCATTAACAAAATATCCATTTATTACACGTGAAAAATTCAACATTAAAAATGCAAGAAGTTTACCGCTTGCACGTTCGCTAAATTCATCCTAAAGCGCTGCAGCGTGTACAGAATGACCCACATAGTGCCATTCACTGAATGAGTGAGAGTAGTATCAAAGGAACGATGGATGCATCTATTTCGTTGGCGCTGACCGGGCAAACAGCTCGCACAAAGAACTTGTGTACTTTCTACAGGAGTAATAGTGATCGTGCCTTTAAAGTAACTATAATACAAGTACTTAAGTTGGTGGTAGTGGTGACCAATTGTGAAATAAAAGTTTGAATGGTTTTTTGAGTGAAGTTAGTAATTATGAAGCGGCTTGGTCCGATCGATCAGGTAAAACTACGCTTGCCGCGGTTGATCCGTGGTTAGTTGACCATCTATCTTTACATACCCAGACCTCTCCGTGCCTCGAAAATCACGTTAAGCTACAGGTCCCGGTAGTCATTCGTGATTCTTTTTCTGTCGTTACGGAACGTCAGAAGCCCGCAAATCTGACAACCAGTCTTATCAAGAGGTATCCTAGTGCCCAGTAACTGGCTTGCGGAGTCAGCTAAATACCAGTATTCTACACGGAGTTCCTGTACCTGGCGGTCCATGTAAAATACTGGTACTCAGCTGCATCTGGTTAGACAGGAAGCCGACCCCAAAATAGTTGGGAAAAAGCTACGTAGATTTATTGGTTTGGAAACTTAAACGTACGTTTTTAATGTTATTAAAGTTACCAACTTGTGAAAATGGATTTGAAGAAGCTCATAATAGCAGAAAGAGAAAAGGAAATAAGAAAAAAAAAATATAAATGAATTAGTTTAGTTGCGCGGAGCTCCTAAAATTGCCTGAAACCAACAATTGATCACATGATTCTAGGCCCCTAATATAGAAATTTTTCGTCGGTTATTAAAAAAATAATCAGCAGTTTCATAGCAAAATGCATTAAAATACGGTCAAAATGTATGGAACAGCTTTTTTAGATTTAAAACTGTCTAAAAATTTTAACGCTGTTCAGAAAACGCTGTTCATGTACTGAAAGTGGTAACATGTTGCACGTAGATATCCCTGCCACTCTGTATTATTATAAGATAGTAGTATGTAGATACAAACGTAAATAAAATGATTTGCATTGAATTGAATGACCACCAGAATGGCTTGTACAGTCAGAAGGAAACCTAGCTACAGCAGTGAACGCCTTTCAGGTGATGGTGATAATGCTAATGAATGAAAACGAAGAATTAGACAAAATTACAGAAGGGAACATGAGTTAGTCAGCTTCATACACAAAATTTCTGATTTGGTAATCGTCTCACCACAGACATGAACTTACAATCCGAGAACTAAGATATAATTCTTGAAAAACAGACGAACATACAATAGCAAAATAAAGATATTTCCCTAGCACTCCCAAAGCCTACGTGTTTAGCATTCATTTTGCGTGCAACGTTTTATTACAAAGTGCTATGAACAATATCCGTTCATAAGAAATAACTTATTTGCCACCTGTATAATAAATATTTATGTCTATGTGTATAGTTAGAACCTAAAACATTATTTCCGTAATAAATCTGAATATTTTCGTGCTACGAATACATAAAATTATTGAGAAGTTGAAGGAAAAATGCTGAACACGCAATTATATGAAAGCTGGGGATGGAAACTCGGTCCTAGATGCAACTAGGCAATTGGGTTGCAGTCAACTCTTATTCACCCCACCCTTTCACCAAATTGGTCCTCCAATTTGGTTTACAAGAGCTTCATTCAAGCGATAGCAGACAATTCGAAAAAGAACTTCATTTGTTTTTATTTTCATTCATACTCGACATAATTCGAATTTTAAATTAATTGTTTGTCCAACATAACATAACAAACAAACTATTACGGGAAAAGAACGTCTAAATATTTGGTGCCATAAGTGTTTAATAAAATAGATTTTTTAAGGAATAACTCCAATGTAAGCAAATATGTGTTGAAATCCAAACTAAGGAATCTTTTTCTGGAAGGCGCAGACACACCGTCGAGTTGTGATAAGCGGTGAGTTCTACACCAGAGTGGAAAGCTAGTCACTCTGGTGTGGAATTCATTGTCTGTTGTAAGTATGTTGGTGTCGGTATGCCGTTGTAGGGAGATGGATTCTTTGGTTTGGATTTTAACAATTCACAGATACAGCGAACAAAGTTAAGTTATTTATAATTTTAAGTTGTTTATAATTAACTGATGATGATAAACGAGCGCTCAAACTGTAAAGTTTGGCGAGGGAATTATGAAAAAATAACTTTGTTTTTTGTAAGGGTAAATAAATAAATTAAAAAAAAAACAGCACGCCTTTTCTCCCCGAAGGGTAGGGCAGAGGTGTACCTATAGTACATCCATATTTCGCCTGTTATGTTTTAGTCTCATGTAATAGGAGGCGAGCCTATTGTCATCAACCAGGCACAAGTCCAGACACTGGGCACATCATCACAATATTCCCACTGCTCAGACACAGGCCTCCTCTTGGTGAGAGGAAGTGAGGCATAATCCACCACGCAGGCCCAGTGCGGATTCGTAGATGTCACATGTCTTCAAATTTCTAGTTTTAGGACATGCCGGTTTCCTCACGATGATTTCCTTCACCGTTTTGAGAACAGTAGTGATGAAATAATTTACACAAAGTGAAGCGCCTGCCTGGGTTCGAACCATGCGTAAGTAGCGGCCGGTACCTACCACTGGAAATTTCGGGCTGCTACTGACAAATTCCAGATAGAAAAACCCAATAACACTGCCCGACAGGGGAGGAAACGAAGTCTACACCAGCGGCAGTTTTTTTTTTTGTTTTTTGAGTGGGACATCATCAAATGACGTCTCCCGCTCTAAGGTGGAGCGGAAGCCTGACACAAACCCACCCGTGTTCCTTCAGTTGCCCATATGCCAGGGCCACGGTAACTCTTTCCTACACATCTCGGGACCCTGGTAGGCATCGCTCCTAGCAGACCCCTTCAGTACTGCTGACATCTCTTTGAGGCGCGCGTGGAACACTACGCGTCGTTGACCCACCAGAGACAGTTAATATCCACCAGACCACCAGAGGCAGTTAATGTTTTTCTAAAATAGAACTTAAAACAAACAAAAGCGTGTTCACATAACAACACAGTTTCGTTAAAAGCAATAAGAGCCAGATGAAGGGAATGGGTCGTTAACAAGATACATAGCGGAAGTTTGCAACCTGTCACCATCCATATTGCAATTTTGAAAGTTCACTTTGAGTTTACGATGCCTCGAACAGCTCCCATGAGGCTTATGTTATTACAGGCAAGTTCTTACACCGATAAGGCGGCTAAACAGGGAAAGTTTGAAGAGTTTTTTTTATTTACATAAGCTTATCCAATATTTGGTGTAGACGTCAAGGTGTAAAAGTTTTAATTTTTAAAGTTTTTGGTTTTGGCAAATTGCAAATGAACTGTTTAAAAGTGTCTTCTGGGTAGATGTTTCGGGAAAATTATAATAATTGCACCCTGCATCTGTTGGTATACTTTGCAAAAACCGCCGTAAAAACTTAGGTGAGCTATTAATTCCGAGCATCAGGTGAAAAGACAGTTAAATTGAAGCTCACTTCACCTTTTTTTCTTCCGTGGGATAATCCTTATGAATATCTTCCGTCTGGGGAGAAAGAAGGGTTTTGTTGACCTCCTACCTAGTCAAACCCCACTTTACATTCTACTACTATAAGTTGGGGCCCGGTAGATATCTGTTCATTTTCCGCACCCCTGACTGGGTTTGCCATGGCTAGCGGGCCCCGTCAAGTGCAGCCGATCCTAAGCCCACACGTCCTCCCATAAAGGCACGCATGCTACACTACGTGCCACTTCTGGTCCTCTGGGTCTTCTGGTCCGGGTGGAGTGAGAGATATGCTTTCCCTCGGCTGGGGCACTGGGCACTTCACTTTTGTAATCCAGTTTGATCCCTGATTCAATAAGTAAAATATTAGAAAAGGATGTACAGGAAAATCTAGCAGTGCCTACATTTAAACTGCTTTGAAATTTGACAGGGTGAGGACAATGAAAAAAATATTTTTATCAACCAGCAGGGCGTGCACGGCCTCTTAAATAGGCTTGAGTCACGCATTTTATTGCGTTGTTTAATATAATATAATAATAATAATAACTTTATTCACAAAAAATACAGAAACACATAATGGACAATACAATTCATTGCAAGTTGCAAAATCTGTACAAAATATATATAACCCTGTCACCTAAACTAGGATAGCCTGTATTTTAGGAGACAGTGTTCGGCCAATTGATTGTTTAAACATGATTTATTACAACAAATGAACGGTGTTGATGTTATTAAGTGTCTGTAATTTTGTTATGTGTAGTAAAGTGCAAATTAAATGAGTTTAAATGTAATGTCGTGTCACATACACGTTTGTGTTTATGATTGGAGAGTGTAAGTGCCTAATTGTGTGCGTTTTTGATGTAAAAGCTGTAAGTCTACTACTGTCCTCTGTGCTGGATTACTAGGTGATATATGTGAGCAAAGACTCCGTGTAAGCGTAGTCCTTTTGTAATAGCCACTCAGTTACTACAGATTTAACTTTATATGTGTTAAAGTTTAAAATATTTAATAGCGGATTAATTTTTTGGTATATGTGTGTACCTAATATGTAAAATTGGCGTTGTGCAAAGGTGGTTTTGTGTTGGGTTCTCGGAAGGAGATTTACTCGCTTGTTTGGGTTTGGCGGAGGAAGACCAACATGAGTTCTAAGAATCGATCTTAGCACAAAGAGTTGCCGTACTGTCAGAACTTTGCAGTCAGAATACAGTTGCGTGGTTGGATACCTGTAAGGTTTTTTAGATAGTACCTTGAGTACGGCTCTTTGCGCTCTTTCCACCCTCAAAACACTAGTTTTACTTGCACCGCCCCATACGTTTATGCAATACCCGAGAACTGACTGACAAAGAGCATGATACACCATCCTCAGTGTATCAGGGCTAGCAGAGTCTCTAAGGGACTTAAAGATGTGTATAAGTCGTAATGTTCTTGTGGTAACGACTTCAATCTGCTTGTCCCATCTTAGTCGGCTATCAATCTGCACTCCAAGATACCTTACATTGTCCGCTCTGGTGAGAGCTGGACAGACACAGGGTCCGAGTAAATTTGAGCACGAGTGAGCAATTACGGAGAAAGTTTGAGAAGGTGCAGTGTTCTGTCGGATTGCGAATGGTATGTAAGATGTTTTAATCAAGTTAAGTGTCAAGAGATTTGAACTGAGCCATGTCATTATTTTGTACAAGACTTCTTCTGCAGTAGATTTGACCATATCCCAAGTAGGTCCGTAAACAAGAATCGCGGTATCATCAGCATACGCGAAAATGTTACAGTTAGTCAGGGACATCCTACATAGGTCGTTCACGTAAATTAGGAAAAGTGTAGGCCCAAGTATGCTTCCTTGAGGGACGCCATAAATTACTGGTTCCTCGTCACTATAGTACGAGCCGATTTTGACCAGTTGCGTTCGGTTTTTGAGGTAATCTTTAAACAACTCAAGTGGTAAGCCACGTACGCCGATGAGTTCTAATTTATCAATAAGTTTGGGAACAGAAACTGTGTCAAATGCTTTAGCAAGATCCAAGAAGATGGCCATACATTTAGTTTTACTATCTAGATTTCTAGCTACCTGTTGCGTGAGATCTAAAACGGCATCCTCGGTCGACATTCCGTGTCGGAAGCCGTACTGATTCTCCGCAATTATTTTATGTTTCGCTAAAAAGCTCCCTAGACGTTTATTTAAAATCCTTTCAAAAATTTTGGAAATTGCTGGCAATACTGATATTGGCCTATAATTGTTAACACAGCTTCTGTCCCCTCCCTTATGAATAGGGTGTATAATTGCCTTTTTAAGAGCATCCGGGAATATACCCGTTTGGAAGCAACGGTTACAGAGGTAAGTCAATGGAGGGACCAGTACTTGACGATTTTTTTTTAGTAAGGAAGATGATATTCCGTCCCATCCCACGGCACAATCATCTCGTAGCTGAAGTATGACAGACTCGATTTCCTCTTCATCAGTCTCCAATATGGTAAGAGAGTCGACTGGGGGGTTTTGAGAGCTGTCGTGGACTACATTAGGAGGACAAGTGGTTTGTGTATGAACTTGTGACATGATTTTTGCCGCCAAATTTTTTCCCACGTTACTAAAAAAGTGATTTACATCGTCAATTGATGATTTAGGGTCATCTCGTAACTTGAGTAGCTCAGAAGGAGTAACGTTTGTCTTTTTTGTGTTCGTGATTTCTTTTATTGTTTTCCACATGGCTTTAGGATCGTTCTTAGCTCTTTCTAACTCGCTTTTTTCGTAAGCTATTTTTAAGTTGCGAAGCAAGTTATTGCAAAAATTCCGATAGCGTGTATATGAGGTTTTCGATATTAGATTATTTGGTGCCTTTTTTGTTTTCATGTGCATTTTATCCCGATTTTTAATACATTTTAATAGCCCCGTAGTCATCCATGGCTTTAATGTTCTTTTTTGTCTGGGGATTTTAACCAGTTTTGTATGTTTTAACATTACTGCTTTAATAATACTTATAAATTTGTTCATACATGCGTTAACATCTTCAATTTGGTAAATTACAGTGAAGTCTGTATCTTGTAGTTCAAGCATGAAGGCTTCGTAATCAAGACGGTTAGCGACCTGACAAATTTTCCGCGGTGGAGCAACGTTAGCTATAGATAAGAGGATAGGTTTATGATCTGTAACATGCTCCCAAACTGTGATAAAAATGTGTGACTCAAGCCTGTCACAATAGGCCGTGGTCGCCCCGCTGGTGAAATATTTGTGTCACTTCAACTACCTTCGCAAGAGACTCAACTCTTGTTACTCATTATCATTTCTACGTATTTATCATCTAACGTACCTTTTTTTAAATTCCAGGTTTGGATATTTGGCGACGTCTGGTGCTCAGTATGGCTGGCGGTCGACGTGTGGATGTGTACAGCGTCCATCTTGAATCTGTGCGCCATCTCCCTGGACCGCTACGTAGCTGTCACGAGACCTGTCAGCTATCCTAGTATCATGAGCCGGAAGAGAGCGAAGGCCCTCATAGCTGGATTGTGGGTCCTCTCCTTTGTGATCTGTTTCCCACCGCTGGTCGGTTGGAAGGATAAAAAGGTTAGTTGAAGAAACTTGAAGATTTTGCACGATAGACAATAAAAATGCACGAACATTGTAATAGACTACAGTAATGCCCTCGGTAGAAAAGGATGAATAGAATATTGGTCTGTTCCATATGTATGAAAATGTAAACAAATGTATCAGAAAAGGTACCTGTGAATGCCAATTTATACTGCCACTTATAATTTGAATAGGTACTTTTTTAAACTCAAAATTCAAAGTAAAATTTTTAAATAACAGACATTTTTCATTGGACAACTAGTTAATTTCGATGGCTCCCACGCAGATGGTCAGAACATTGTTTTTGACTAAAACCGTATTTTTGTGCTATTACAACAATCTTGTATAGTATTATCTATTACTAAAATTCAAAATTTAATATCTTATATAAATAATGAGTTTTTTAATGGATTTAACATTTAAACGCTCCCGCGCATAAACGTATACGAAAAATGCTCTCCTGAGAAAAGATTTTTTAGCCTTACGACCTTATGCGTGGGAGGCGTCGATTTTATAACTTCGGTTTTCGCGGATGACTTATTAATAATAATTTAATTATGTTCTTGAAAAAATAATTGGTGCATTAAGCGGTGTGATATAAATCTGGAAACTTCAAATTTTGCATTCAAGGTTTTTATACACATTTATATGATAATTTTGTAACAGATAATAGTTTAAATCGAATGAAAACAGGCAAACAGAAGTTCTAAAATAAATAATCTATTACGTGAAATAAGTATGAAATACTTAATAAGTCTCTCATGGGCTTAATGCTCTAATGGTATTGAAACTCCGTTTACTTCGCATAGATTTCGTCCCGAAAGTTTACGCCAGTGTATTTTTAATAAGATCTTTTAGACTTGCTCGAAATGCACGTTTATTAAAATTAAGTCTGTTATAAAGAACTTTACCTACTTAGCATTTTATTAGATTTTCCTGGAGTTGTTTGTATCCAACCTCATTACAATAATAAAAGTATGTATAGCATAAATGTTCAAACGATCAGGTTAAACTGGCCTGTTAGTCTAGTGGTGACCCTGACTGTTAAGACTGAGGTCGTGGGTTCGATTCCCACCCAGGACAAATCTTTGTGTGATGAGCACAATCATTTGTTCTGTGTCTGGGTGTAATTTATCTATAATATGTATGTTTTTAAAAATATATAAGTATGTTTATCAGTTATCTGGTTACCATAGTACAGGCTCTGCCTAGTTTGGTGTGTTGGTTGTCCTAAGATATATTATATTATTATTAAACTACGCTTGCCGCGGTTGGTTCGGGGATGGGTGACCATCTTAACATACCAAGACTCCTCCTTGCCTCGGAAAGCACATTAAGTCGCTGATCCCGGCTGTCATTTATGGATTATTGATAGTCGTTATGGGACGTCAGAAGCCCTAAAGTCTGACAACCAGTTTTAGCAAAGGGTAGCGTATTACCCAGTAACTGTGTTATAGAGGTCAGATAGGCAGTCACATCATGTAAATACTGATATTCATCTGCTTCTGGTTAGACAGGAAACCGAACCCCAACATAGTCGGATAAAACTAGCCAGCTGATGTATCATCTTCATAATTTCAGCCGTAAGACGTCCACTGCTGGACATAAGCCTCCCCCAATTTAGGGGGCTTTGCCATAATCGCCACGCTTGGCAGGCGGGTTGGCGATCGCAGTATGGTGGTAAAATGCATAGAGAACGCTGCTGCCCATTCTCTTGTAAGTCCCTTAGTCGCCTTTACGACACCCACAGGAAGAAATGGGGTGGTGTTATTCTTTACTTCCGGCACCACACGGTACACGTCCGGCACCACAGCAGATGTATAGTATAAGTGATTGGCAAATTTTTTTTTGCTACTTGAGCTGCACCAAAAACGATATCAGCTGTTTCATTCTAAGGTGCAAATTGCAAAGTAACTACACCATGAAAACGTATTGTACCTACTGCTGTTTTTTTTTATAACCGTAGAATTAGAACGCAATAAACCTGGGGCCCTAGAGACATGTACTGAATGAATGGTAACTGTTTGCGCGCCGACATATACACTCTTTTTTTTTTTGGTTGTGTAATCATCAAATGACGTCTCCCGCTCTAGATGGAGCGGGAGGGTGTGTCAGACTTTTACTGACTAAACCCCATCTGTGCTTTTTCAGTTGCCTGTGTCAGGGCCAAGGGAACTCTTCCCATACACCCTGTATTTTTGATTAAGTTCCAAAAAATTCGAAGTCTCAAGATCAGAACCACTAACAAACTCACATCCATTCAAAACCGTAAATTACCCGCCCATTGAATCAAAAGCACGTATCACAAAAGGCATCATTTTCTGCCTGACGGCCGGCGAGGTTCCGGGATGCCACGCGTATGTCTTGTTTGACGTCCCGTTCCGTTTTCCCCTTTGATAGCTTCTGCTCCGGTTCCGTACTTGTTCCGTTTCCCAGCCGTCTTTTATTAGTCGGTAATTACGGTGTATTGGAAAATTACAGGTTTTGTTGTGTAAAGTTTCCGTGACAGATTGGTATTATATTGTATTAATTATATGAACTTGTCAATCGAAAACCTTTTAAGAAAAAGTTTTTTTTATGGATTTACTTACTTTGATTAAACAATACATAAAGTAGGGAGTGGCCGGGGCATCGACTCGCAAACTAATCATAAATCCAGCACATGGTTCTAGATGATAGCGTAAACCATTTTTCATCAGAAAAAAATCTGCAGTTTTATAGAAAAGCGCACGATCTACGCGGTGAAAATGTATGGAACCGTTTTTTTTTTTTCAATTTTTTGTAGTTATATTTCGAACTTCCATTTTCTTTCCGTCCTGTATACTTAGATCTGGTACAGCTAAACATTAGTTTTGCAATGTCGTCGCCTAGTGACTATTTTACCTTCAAGGGCCGGAGCCGGTTACGTAAGACCAAAAGCTAAATCGGAATTTAGCCTTTGGTCTTACGTAACCGGGTATAGATGCCGTGCATAACTAGTCGGGCATAAAATCCACATAACTAAACCTCTAGATACTAACTCCTAAATATGACACAAACGCTCCTATAGGTAATGGCATGTCTGGCAAGGAGGAGCAGTGGTGGCCTAGTCTTACTTAATGTAAATAATTTCATCACCATTGCTCTCAAAACGGTGAAGGAAAACATCGTGAGGCAACCGGCATGTCGTAGAATCACCATTTTCAGGCACTTTTGAATTGAGAAGCGCCCTGTCTTAAAATAAAAAATATACAGAAATGTAAATTCCTATTATTTTCTGACAAGACAAGACACTACTTGTAAAACCTCCTTTTTCTTTCCAGCCTGAAGAAGCAGATATGAAGGACGGCTGGGTACCTAACCCCCCTTGTGAATGGACCTGCGAGCTGACCAACGATGCTGGATACGTCGTGTACTCAGCCCTCGGCTCCTTCTACATACCTATGTTCGTGATGCTGTTCTTCTATTGGAGGATATACAAAGCTGCCGTGAGAACTACCAAAGCAATTAATCAGGGTTTTAGAACAACAAAAGGTGAGGATACCTATTCCCAGATGAAGTTTTTCTTTGAAGACTTGTTGTCCAAATGCTTAAAAGAAAAGTCGGCTGCAAGTTAGACATAATGAAAAACAAATCCGTCAGAGTAAAAAATCAGAATATTCTACTAATATTATAAACGCGAAAGTTTGTATGTATGGATGTCTGGATGTATGGATGTGTGGATGTTTGTTCCTCTTTCACGCAAAAACTACTGACCCGATTTAGATGAAATTTGGCACACAGATAGTTTATAACCTGGAATACCATAAAGGGTACTTTTTATCCCGGTAGTATGTTCCCGCGGGATAATTTCCGACCTCCACGCGGGTGAAGCCGCTGGCAAAAGCTAGTATATAATATGTCCTAAACAATAAATAATAGTTTTAAAAAAAAACTAAAAACACGCTTTATATAGAAAACCAATCTAAAAAGTAAAAAATAAATTTTAATAAATTTGAAGTAAGAATAGTATAAAAAATGGAATAAATGTAAATGAATAATAGTGTAAGAAAGAAAAAAATGTTTTATTTCAAAAAAAGCGTGGGGTGCTTTTTAAGATATTATCGAAAAGATAATCCTTCTGGTCATATCTGTCAATGAAATATTATTAACTATTGACACCATGCACCCCACGCTTTTTTTAAAATAAAACATTTTTTCCTTTCTTACACTATTATTCATTTACATTTATTCCATTTTTTATACTATTCTTACTTCAAATTTATTAAAATTTATTTTTTACTTTTTAGATTGGTTTTCTATATAAAGCGTGTTTTTAGTTTTTTTTTAAAACTATTATTTATTTTCTACTTTTTAGTTTGGTTTATTTATAAAACCGTGTTTTTTTTAACTTATTAATCTACTTTCAATTCCATGATAACTATAAGTAACTGTTGGCTGTTATTGGTCATTAGCTACATCCATAATGCACACATGTTCAAAATTATAGACACGTAGCTCTTTTTATGTGTGTGTCAAGTCGACAGGAACGAACGCGGAGTGCGTACGTTCCTGTCGCTCAGTACGCCGCCGTCCCGCTTCGTTTCGAGTTGTTCAGTGCACTATTCAAAACTGTCGAATAAATACATTTCATTATATGTATTTAATAATTTTATTTCATAAATAACAAATATAAACCTAAATTTACAATGTATAAAAAATATGTAGGTATCTGTAATAGACTATTATTTACAAATTTTCAAAATAATGCAAAAATCGCCGGCGTACGGTATTAGACTAGTTCAAAAACGCGCGGCGTTCAAAGTGTTAACACTACTTAAGTTTTAGGAAATTATCCTGACAAGATTCCATGGCCAGCAACTGGTTTATAAAACAAAGTAAGTATTCAATCGTTCTTTTTTTTTTTAGTACAATCGCAAGTAGTCAAACCATGAAAACTTTTACAAAAGTTTGAAACGGAACGCAACTGATGGTTGACGTTGACACTTGTGACGTTTGACAATTCAAGGTAAAAAATAAATACAAGTCTGTTATTTATCATTGTACATAGAAACTTAATTATATTCATCATCATATCTAATTGGTTTCTTAACTGTACGCCCTGATAGTGTCACATATGGTGCTGACTGGTTGGGGATATTATTCTCTGTCCTAATTTTGTTTTCTTTTTAGGTACTGCTACAGTCAACGGAGGAGTGGTTGAAGTTGGTTTCAATATGTGTTCGCGATTTCTATGGAAAGATCCTTGAGGAGAAGTGATAATATAGCTATGAGGAAGACTATCCTTTTCTGATATTATACCAGGAACCCAAGTGGTTTGTGTTTAAAATAGATTTTGTCACCTATGTCTAGTGTTGGAAGTGTTTTTGTGTTTCTATTGTAATAAAATGCTGTTTTTAACTGTTGTTTTTTAATTTTCTTCTCTACCTTACTGGTGTCAACTGTATTTGGTGTTAATGTGGTGTCCGAGGTAGGTAATTTAGTGCGTAGTTGCGTGACATGCACAGTTGTGCAGGTGAATAACCTGTGTGTTTAGGAGTGTTCCTATACATCAATAGAGCAATGTATGGGTCTGAGTTGTCAGCTTTACATTTTGAAAACATGGATTAAATTGAACCAATCTCTCGTTCCACCATTCCGTTTGATCGACTCATGTATGGGCTTGAAGTAGTGTGGTGAATACCCCATTCAGTAGTAAAATCTTTAAATTCTTTACTATTGAAAGGTGGACCATTATCTGAATTCATGGTTTCTGGTATGCCATGACGTGCAAATTAGTTTTTAAATGTATTATTAAAGTTTTAGCTGTTGAATCTGATTTTAAATAAGCTATCTCTACATATTTTGAATAATAATCTATAACAATAAGATATTTACTTTTGTTAAATTCAAAGATATCAACACCAACTTTCGACCATGGTAGCATCTTGTACTCATGGTGTATTATTGGCTGTTTAGCATTGTTATGACGGTAAGTAAGACATGTAGGACACTGTGATATGAATTTAATGATGTCATCATCTATGCTAGGCCAGTACACAGTTGTCTTTGCATGGCGTATGCAACTGTTTATACCTTGATGTCCTTCATGGACCAATTTTAAAATGTAATCATGCATAGTGCTAGGAATAACTATGTTGTTGCCATTAAATAACATTTTATTGAGAACATGTAGCTGATCTTTTAACTATTGTAACCATGACAATCGTAAAAACTAGGCAACTTCTTTTACCAAATCTTCGACCTGTCGAGACTTGTAGAGCAGCACGTCGAAGTTATTAACGCATTCTCTCGTCACGCGTTTTCTAATGCGCGTGTTAAGTAGACCGTATGCCATATCCAATTGAACCTTCTCTGAGAGGTCATCCTTTGGGAACTTGGCTAATATTGTACGTACCTTAGCAATAAACAAGTCAGTGTTTTCATCTTCTTGATGATTAATATTAAAGAGTTTACGGTAAAGGCGATGTGGCGGGTCATGTTCACCGAAGGCGCATTTTATTCTGGTGACGGCTTCCGACCACGTGCTGGTTGACTGCTTCACACCTTGCCACCAAACTGCAGCAGGTCCTTCAAGTACTTAACATCGAAAAACTGCGGAGAGCATTCGATGCTATAAAGCTAGCGAGAGTTTCTTGAGACATTGTAATGTTCACGGCGGCCGCGTCCGCGGCGCCATTCGAGTCCGAGTTTTCTTCTGACCGTGTTCTTGGCATTTTGGTCACTGAAGACACAGGATAAACAAGAAGAACACGCTCCTAGGTTTGATAATAGTCCCCTACGGTTATTTTTTGTGATCGTTGCAAGTTATTTCGCGATCTGCACTCCGTAATACACTACACGAAATACCTACACACGTTGGACAGCCCCTTATAGCGTCGGTGGGGAGCAAATTAGGACTCACTTATTACAATAACAGTTTATTATTCAAGAAAAACAAGTTTAACACAAAAAAAGTCTTGACAAACTCACTTATTAGCTAGATTTTTATACGCAGTGTTGCCAGGTCCTTTTTTTGTTTTACCCCAAGTCTGATCTCATTTTACCCTAGATTTACAGTTAAATGAAAAAATTACCCTAAATTTTTTAATTCGCGTTCCTTCACTGTCGAAAACATTTACGCCATTTTACTCAGTAATCACAGTATCGTGCGTACACGCCAAGCGAGCAGGATACAAAGTACTTTGCGATAGTCTTGTGTAGTTAGCGAACGAACTAGGTCGTGAGAGCGCTCTCATAGATGAACTACGCGAATTAGTTCCCTCATTCTCCGATCCGCAGTTCGTTAGTTCGTCAGTTCGTGACCGAATGAGCGAGGATGGCGTCAACCGAACTAATACACGAAACAAAATACAAAAAGTTTTTTATATTCACTAAACTAGTTATTTATTGCAACAATAAACTTTGGTATTATTTACAATCATGATCATTACACGCTTTATATTAGCTTCACTTGTATGTTTGTATGTGTGTATGTTTGTATATTTGTATGTTTGTTTGTAACCGACTCCTTATAGCGCGATTTTGACCCACTTTAAACGACCAGATTTCATTCAAACTTTGCACACTTGTCAAGGACTGATGACAATGCAATAATTTCATAAATTTGTGCCATTATCCTTGCCAGGGTTACCAGGACAGCAAAAAAACTGTCACGAACTACGCTGACATACGTCTCAAAATTCGAAATACCCTAAAAAATTGAAAATAAATTATAGTTAAAAAAACTAAAAAACACGCTTCCATTGAAAACCAAACTAAAAAGTACAAAATAATAGAAAAAAAGCGTGGGGTGCCTGATATCAATAAAAAAAATACCTTAAAAAGCACCCCACGCTTTTTTTCTATTATTTTGTACTTTTTAGTTTGGTTTTCAATGGAAGCGTGTTTTTTAGTTTTTTTAACTATAATTTTTTTATAAATTATCATTCAGAGGTTTTTGTTGTTTTTAAAGTCCAAAAATTGTAGGTAAAAGTAGAACATTCCATAATCTTGTCGCATGCAGTAGGAGCAAAATCAAAACGAGCGAACGATCGAACGATCTGCCTCTCTTTGATTCGAGCTGGGAGCTGACGAACTAGAAGAGCGAACTAGTTCGGTAAGGACCGGTGAACTAAACTGAGCGATCTCAGTCGCGAACTACTATGCCCAAGATTACTTTGCGAACAATGCGAGCGGGCAGCGGGGCAGGGTTGGTATGTAGTAATTTAAATGTGTGTTCATAAAATCTGTGAAGTGAATCATGTTTAAATTTACCCTAAAATTACCCTCACCGAGTTTTTACCCTAAACATTACCCTGCTGATTAAACTTAACCCTAAATCTAGGGTAAATTACCCTAAGTTGGCACCACTGCGAACGCGTCACAGATGTACGTCAAGTAACTAGCGCCCTCTAGCGGACAGCATACAAAAGACGCTCAGGCAAGTTAAGCCTGTCCTGGTAATCCTGGTCAGGATAATGGCACAAATTTATGAAATTATTGCATTGTCATCGGTCCTTGACAGGTGTGCAAAGTTTGAATGAAATCTGTTCGTTTAAAGTGGGTCAAAATCGCGCTATAAGGAGTCGGTTACAAACAAACATACAAACATACTAACATACAAACATACAAATATACAAACATACAAGTGAAGCTAATATAAAGCGTGTAAAAACGACCCTCTTTTTTAGGGTTCCATACCCGAAGGGTAAAAAACGGGACCCTATTAATAAGTCTCTACTGTCCGCCCGTCCATCCGTCGGTCTATGTGTCTGCGGGATGTATCTCATGATCCGTAGTGGGATGACAGTTGAAATGTTCTCATGATGTATATCTCTGTTGCCGCTATGATAACAAATAATGAAAACAAAGTTAAAAATTAAAGAGGTCTACTTACAAGAATTGGTGAGCGTTAATTGGCTTGTCCCTTGCTTGGCCCTTTAGACTTGCACTTGGCCGGTTTTATTTACTTCCGGACTAAAACTTTAAAACGCAGACAGAATACATTATCAGTGATCAAAATTGAATGGAATGAAACAACAATAATGGTGTTAAAGAACAATATAATTTGTATTATCAGCCTGTGCACAATTTGCAGGAAAAGGGGGTATGGGCAGCCGTTTTGACGACAACCGCCTTACCCTCCGAATACATCGCGGCCGGGGTTCGAACCGGCCGCACGGATCCCCACTGTCGAATGCTTCCAACCATTCCACCAGCACGTCGCTTAGCGCTTCTCCAGAACGTTTAAGAAGGTAAGTTACTGATGAATTTTGTGGTGCAATTACTTTCTTTGAGCAACATTCTACTTACGTAATGTGTACCTAAGTATCTACGTCTCTAGTCTGGTAGATGCAATACTGCTACCTGCAGCTACTGTTATCTATTTCAGGCTAGGCAAAATCAATCTTAATGTAATAAAATGTAATCAGATCCCTGAGAGGCATAGCGGTGGTCAGTATTTTGTCAAAACTTGAGGACTACAGTTACTAAAACAAAACACTAAAGTCATTAAAAGACCACCTTCCGGTAGTGCTAATTATAATATGGATGGTATGATGAAACGTCAGTAGATCATCAACATCAGTATTGGAAACATCAGTAGATCGCATTTAAGCTGTTCAGTGTTCACGTCTCTCCTAACCGCCCAATAATACAATAGATAATTGTTGTAATACCAACATTCTATATCGTTGATTCATTTGTGACCAGTGGTCGCCCAGTCGTAACGGCCGTGACTTGTAGGTTGTAGATTCGAGTCCTGACAGGCACTTTATTTTGTGTTAATTCATTTATTAATTTCTGGTAAAAAACACCCATTGCCAAATATAAATTAATAGAAACTTTTACAGATAAAATCACATAATTGAATTAAATTAAACCAAATAAAATCAAATAATCTATACAAATAAATAAAATTGGAGTGTCTGTTTTTAATATTAAGATAACCACTTTTTACTAAGTGTATATGGATGTATACACGATACATATACCAAAACAACATTTTTTACAATTTTTGTCTGTCTGTCTGTCTGTCTGTCTGTCTGTCTGTTCGTTCCCGCTAATCTCGGAATTGGCTGGACCGATTTTGACGGGACTTTCACTGGCAGATAGCTGATGTAACAAGGAGTAACTTAGGCTATTTTTATTTTAGAAAGATTCTTTTATTTTAGAAAAAAATAACTATCTTCTAAAACTACGCTGACATACGTCTCAAAATTCGAAAAACCCTGGCTGAATCCTACGAAATAGATCAAAATAATGTACTACAGTATTGTACACCTTAAAAAGGCCTACAAAAATGTCCTCAATGGTATATGTCTATCTCTTAGGGATAACCCACAATAACCATTTTTTATCTTTTACTTTTTACGAGAAATAAGGGCTTATTTACGAAGCGATTTTAAGCAATACAGCATTAATCCTTATCCAATTAAGGACCTTAAATACATTGTGCATTTAATATAGATCAATATGGCCCTTTACAGCATGTAATTTAAATGAATATCTTAGAAGATATTAGAGATTTAAAAAGTGGGCGCAGAGCGCGTTGGCAGGGGCCGGGTAGTACAAGGATAAGTAGGATTGTAATTCATATTACTTTGACTTCAAAGTAATTGCGAATATCATGTGTGTTCATTATACTCAAAATAAACCTAATAGTATTATTTCAAGTAAGAGACCGCGAAATTGCTTAGATGTTTAGATTTTTGGATGTTTGTTTCTCAATGATGCAAAGACGGCCAAACGGATTTAGATCGAATTTGGCACAAAGATATATTATATCATGGATATGTAACAGATAGGATACCTACTTTATCCCGGTAGTAGGTTCCCGGGTGATATTTTCCGACAGCTATACGGGCCAAGCCACTGGCAAAAGTACTATTCCTATAATTATGTTCGGTGTCTGGTAAATGATTGAGTGTCTGTATAGGTAAAATAGGAGCGTTAAGAAAAACCAGGAAGACTTATATTCAACTAAACCAAGCCCTATGTCACAGTCTTCTTACTCTGAATACTATTACTTTTATTTTAAAAACACCAACACACATGATGTTCTCATAAACTATGAATCCTAAGTAATATGAGTTATAATCCTACTACTAATAATATTATATATGTGAAAATATGTATGATTGGGTGTTTGTTTCTCAATCACGCAAAAATGGCTGAATGGATCTGGATCGAAAATAGCACACAGAGTCTATATTACCTATATAACCTGGAATAACACATTCTTATCGCGGTAGTACGTCCTCTTGCATTAATTTCCAACATCCACGCGGGCGAAGCCGCGGGCAAATAATATTATAAATGTGAAAATATGTATGATTGGGTTGTTGTTTCTCAATCACACAAAAATGGCTGAATGGATCTGGATCGAAAATAGCACACAGAGTCTATATTACCTATATAACCTGGAATAACACATTCTTATCGCGGTTATACGTCCTCTTGCATTAATTTCCGACATCCACGCGGGCGAAGCCGCGGGCAAAAGCTAGTGTCAAATAAAATCAAAACAATTATAATTAAATTACATCAATAAAAATAAATATCAATAAAAAAAAATTCAACCGA
The DNA here is from genome assembly GCA_947507805.1 of Aporophyla nigra. Lineage (NCBI taxonomy): Eukaryota > Metazoa > Arthropoda > Insecta > Lepidoptera > Noctuidae > Aporophyla > Aporophyla nigra. The sequence goes on along the minus strand of OX382313.1, from coordinate 8,725,209 downwards.
TCAATCATCATCAATCGTTAATGATTGCCTCTCCACTGCTCTCAAAACCCTGAAGGAAACTGACATGTCCTAGAAACAAAATTTCTAAGACATGTGACATCTACCATCCCACACGGGGCTCGCGTAATAGATCACAGCCCAGTTGTGTCCTAGCAGTGAGAAATTTATAGGTTGACTAGCTGACCCGACAAACGTTGTTTTGCCGGGTGAAAAAGAGTGAAAATTGAAGATTGTATGTATTTTTGTATGTTGTATCATAAAAAAATAGAAATTAAAAATTTTGTTTAAAAAATAAAATAAAAAATTTAGGGGTGGACTACCCCTAACATTTAGGGGGATGAAAAATAGATGTTGGCCGATTTTCATAGATACCGGATAAGCACAAAAAATTTCATCAAAATCGGTCAAGCCGTTTCGGAGGAGTATGGCAACGAAAACTGTGACACGAGAATTTTATATATTAGATTATGCGATATTAACTTTATTGTATTGCATCAACGACATTCCCATTTAATATCCAGGATAATCACTGTCCATTTTAAAGTTGCCTAGAAGAGTCCGCAGGAAGCGATAAGGCCGCCTGTTGTATATTTTGTAGTGTTCATTGTTTTTTTTTTAATGTGTTTTTGTAATGCCCAATAAAGTATACGTTAATAAGTTAATAACTGTTAATAAATTGTTTTTCAAAAAAACATCTCCTTACAGACATTCAAGCGCGAGACGTGCTCACGAAAAAGTCAAAATCTCCGTGTCATATCCCTCATCAGAACAGATATGTCCTGCACACGAGAACTCCATGTCTTCAAGTAGATCCCCGAGCCCTTCGCTCTATGCAGTCCATTATGAAAGAGATGGGAGAGAGCTGACAGAAAGCAGGTTGAGGGTGAGACCTTCACATCATCTGGCGCCAGGACCGCTGTACGATGAGTATGATGATAAGCCCCGGACTACTCGGAGGATGGGGAAGAGGAATATTAAAGCACAGGTTGGTAATCTAACTCGACTGCGTGAGAGCAAAGAAAGGGGTATGTTTTTCACGTGTATATATCATTTTTTCTTTGTTGTGGGATTCTTTATTCCCTCAAAGCGTCACAATGGCTGGATGGAATTTAATACATGAGTTGATGTCTTTCGACTCGTCTTTACTTAAATATCTGCTCCGAACTAATTCAGTCTGCTTGAAAAGTATACTTGTTTGAAACTTTTTAGTTTAATTTCAATATTTTTAATGCTCGTCTTCTAAGCGTGTCGATGGAAACTGAAGGAACACGGATGTGTTTTAGTCAATTAAAGTCGGACACACGCACGTAATTTGATGTTTCCACACCCAAAAAAAAGGAAGGGACAAATAGAAGAGAAAGAAATAAAAACAAAAAAGGTATTTGAGGCACGCACGTAAATAAAAACAGCGAAAAATTGAGCTTGTAATTAAAAAGTAGAAAAACATGTAGCTCATTTATATAGAAACAGTCATTTTTTTTTTTTTTCTGGATGGGAAATCATCAAATAACTTCTCCCGCTCTGGGCGGAGCGGGAGGGCGTATCAGGCTTTTACTGACTAAAACCCACCCGTGTTCCTTCAGTTGCCCATGTGCCAGGGTCACGGTATCTCTTTCGAACAATCTCGCGACCCTGGCAGGTAGGTTTTCGCACCCAAAAAAAAAGGAAGGGTCAAATAGAAGAGAAAGAAATAAAAACAGTGAAAAATTGAGCTTGTCATTAAAAAGTACAAAAACGTGTAGCTGATTTAAATAGAAACAGTCATTGATCGCAGGTTATAGAAATCATATAACTAGCTACATTTTAACTATCTCCCATTAACTACATAGGCACTTACATGATATAACTGCTAATTAATTATTAACTGCTTTCAGGTAAAACGTTTCCGCATGGAGACGAAAGCAGCCAAGACTCTCGGCATCATAGTAGGAGGGTTCGTGTTCTGCTGGCTCCCGTTCTTCAGCGTGTACGTCGTGAGGGCATTCTGTGGAGACTGCGTCAGTCCTATCGTCTTCTCTGTGCTGTTCTGGTTGGGGTACTGCAACTCGGCGATCAATCCGCTGATTTATGCGCTGTTTTCCAAAGACTTTAGGTGAGAAAATTATGTTTATGGTTTCACGAAGTCAGTCTTATTTAAGTTAGAATACTATGTATATTGGATGTGAGGGCTTGTGGTTAAGTATTAAGACCTGCACAGATCGATCGATCAGGTTAAGCTCTGCACGCAGCGGTTGGTCCTTGGATGGGTGACCATCTGTACATACCAAGACCAGTCCCTGCCTCGGAAAGCACGTTAAGCTCGGTCTCAGCTGTCATTCATAGATTTTGACAGTCGTTACAGGTTGTTAAAAATACAAGTCTGTCAACCAGTCTTACTGAGGAGATTGGTGTAGCCCAGTAACTAGTTTATGGAGGTCAGATAGGCAGTCGCTCCATGTCATCATCATCATCATCATTTCAGCCGTTGGACGTCCACTACTGGACATAGGCCTCCCCCAATTTTGGGGGGGTTTGCCATAATCGCCACGCTTGGCAGGCGGGTTGGCGATCGCAGTGTAGTGGTAAAATGCATAGAGGACGCTGCTGCCCATTCTCTAGTGAGTCCCTTAGTCGCCTTTTACGACACCCACGGGAAGAAATGGGGTGATACTATTCTTTACGTCCGGCATCACACGGTACAAAATATCCTCGCTCCATGTAAAATAATGGTATTCAGCTGCATCTGGTCAGACTGGAAGCCAACCCCAAAATATTTGGGAAAAAAGCTTCGCACCTGCATAGCCTTTTTTTGCTTGATTGGTTTCATCAGTCACTGCACTAACGGAACGAGTACTAATCACCAAGCTTACTCAGTGTGGGTTAACAATATCAAACCATTATTCAAGTAACAACTTGTAGAATTAAAAAAGATTTGAAAAATCTGTTCATCTGAGTTTCTATTACGCCTATTGTATGTGTATATGTAATGTGTATGTGCTAATGTAATGTTGCGAAAGTGTTCAACACAATATGACATTGCTTTTGCAAGCAAACATTTAACCAAGTTTATTTATTCTAATTTTTCAGATTCGCATTCAAACGCATAATCTGCAAATGCTTCTGCGGCAGCGGAGGTCCGAGGCGAGAGTCAGACGCCGAAGGTTCTCGTCGGCAGAACAACAGGCCCACTCACTCTCACTCCCTTGAAGAACACGACGCGAACAACCACACTACTACTACCACCACCACCACGACTGCTGCTGATAGGTATATTTTAATTAAAAGTTTTATTCAAAGTAAAAAAAAACTTCATCATAGCAACGCAATCTTTTAAACTCAATTTATAGTACTTACACCCCCTTTTGCCAGCGACTTCGTCCGCGTAAATGTCGGTTATCGCGGACACAGACAAAGTCGCGGAATAAGTATAGGCCTATGTCCTTTCTTGGGGTTAAAACTTAGCCTGAACCAAATTTCATCAAAATCGGTTCAGTGGTTTAGTCGTGAAAACGTAACAGACAGACCGAGTTAGTTTCGCATTTATAATATTAAGAATTATTAAGTACTATATTTTGCCCGCGTCTACGCTCGCGTTAAATTCGGGGTAACACGGTTCCCCTTTCCTGATTTAGAACACAGAAGAGAACTCGGAACAGAATTTTATTTTAATACGCTACTGTAGACGATATTATATGTCTTTCCATTTGGGGATAGAATGTAAAGATTCTGGGCATTGGACACACGCGAACACGCTACATACAATTGTCCATGGGAAAAGCACGGCTTTTCTAAGTTCACAAAAGCCACGTAAAAAAGAAAAAAAAGTAGACTGTGTCACTTTCCATCCCTTCAACTATCTCCACTTAAAACATCACGTCAATTCGTTGCTCCGTTTTGCCGTGAAAGACGGACAAACAGACACACACTTTCCCATTTATAATATTAGTATGGATAGATTAATTCAGCGGCCTGCATAAGAGGATTGCGGGCAAGGCTACAGGCCTTGCCCGCAACCTTCTACTTCACTTCGGAAATAAATATAAACCTACTTACCATCCTACTAATCCTAGTAATATTCTAAATAACAAACTTTGTATGTTTGTTACTCAGTCACGCAATAAAGTCCAAAGGGATTTGAATGAAACTTGGCACACAGATCGTTTATAATTTGAATTAACCCATAGGTTATTTTTATTCCTGTAGTACCTTCCCGTGAGATAATTTCCGACCTCCACCCGAGCGAAGCCGCTGGTAAAAGCTAGTTTTTAAAATAGTGGTCGCTTTTGGGGGGAAAACTAGAAAAATAAAAGTCAAGTTTTAGCATAATTATCATAATATCAAATGAAAGGGCTTAATGTGAAAATCGCAAATATATTTTTGTAAGATTTGAAAATAAACTGTTTTGAAGTTATTTAAGAAAATATATGAAAACTGACTGTTCCATTCCACTTATCTCTAGAGGCAAACATTTTGACAGCAAAAAAACAAAAAAAAAAATTATTTACTCGAGTACAGATTACAGGAAAAATCGAAAAAAAGCTATGGTCTTGAAATTACATGGTAAATCTTTCAATATTGTACGTACGCACGGCCACATACCAACCTGTACAATTCCAGTATAAGCTGACCACTCATTGTACGAAAAGCCTATACAATGCGAGGTCAGTTAAAACAGGCAGTGTATAGCTTGGTATGTAGCCGTGTGTACAAACATACATTTGCAGTTAGAATGTATGGGAGCAGATGTTTATCAACTACTATGTTAAATTTGTATTTGCGATTAGGTGGCCCCAAGACGAGCCAAAAACAAGAAAAGTACCCCCACTATCTACCTATTCTCGTGGCGTTTCGGTGTATGTGCATGCCCTCATAATCGTTGCCCGACGCCTACTCTACTGGAGCAATGCTCTATGACAAACCTGAACAAGTTTGCCCCCTTCTCACGGGCCGTCGTAAGATTGTTCAATATTATTTCTATAGAGTTAGATATATTTCAGTGCAGCCTAGCACTGAAGTTAATCGGAAATATTATATTTAAAGGCAAATTTCTTGTGTCATTTGTTAATTTAAGTATGTTATTTTGTTTTTTTTTTCTTGTATCTATATAGTAATAACATCGCATTGGTGAATTATATTATAGCTGTTAGGGTATTATGTACCAGTTTTAAATAAATAACACTAACCTGGAAACCACTAGAGCTCAAATTCTCAAGATTAAAAGAAAATGTAGTAGCGGTCTTATAAAACACAACCATTGTTTGTAGATTCAGGGGCTTGGCTCTACATTAGATCAAATAACTTTTTAACAGTGAAATCGGTATGTAAGTCTACGCAACCTACTTTACATTGGCTTATGTTTAACTTACCAGCAGATATAGTAACATATAACAGACAAAAAGAGTAAATGATCACCAAAATTAAACCCGCATTTTAATGTAAAATTATAACCAAAGTTTTAACATCTCGATATTCTATTTAAGCAAAATGACTCCAAATAAATCATTGTTAATCCAAAAATAGTAAATGATCACCAAAATTAAACCAGCATTTCAATGTAAAACTATCACCAAAGTTTTTACATCTTGCTATCCTATTTAAGCAAACTGACTCCAAAAAAATCATTGTTAACCCAAAAATAGTTAATGAACACCAAATTATTAAGAGTGTACTACGTGAGCTCGACAAATGGATGTGCGAATAACGCTTGTGCGACAAAACTGTACTGCAACTCACCATAGTTCGAATGCACGCTTGTGCGACACACTGAATCTAGTCGTTTCAAGCAAGCATAGGAGGTCACAGTTTTAACCTAACCTAACCTAGTGAGCTTGAGTGTGTCGCACAAGTGTTATTCGCACATTCATTTGTCGAGCTCACGTAGTACACCCAATTATTAAGATTTGGTGATCATTTACTACATTTGGTGTTCGAATACATTTTGAAGTGCAGTCGTGACTAAAATAGCTAGTACTATTGTAATTTTAGACTTTATTTTTCTGGTGTCAAGTATATATTTTTGGTAAAAGAACTAAGGGTATCAAAGCATTTTATGGCGGTCATTATATTTAATCCCCTTTATATTTAATGTATTTGGTGGGTAACATATTCATCGCCTTGAACCGTCTCCATGCGTGTTCAACTCACACTTGTCTACTTTTATTTCCGCTGATAAACAGCTCTTCATATTTGCAAAAAAGTTTGACAATTTAAATAAAACCTATTACACGCTTTATATTAGCTTCACTTGTATGTTTGTATGTTTGTTTGTAACCGACTCCTTATAGCGCGAGTTTGACCCACTTTAAACAACCAGAATTCATTCAAACTTTGCACACCTGTCAAGGACCGTTGACAATGCAATAATTTCATAAATTTGTGCAAAAAAAACTGTCTTCGAAAACTACGCTGACATACGTCACAAACTACGCTGACATACGTCTCAAAATTCGAAACACCCTAAAAATTAGAAAATAAATAATAGTTTAAAAAAACTAACTATTTTTTTAATCACCTGTTTGGTTGCCATATTTCAAAGTAAAAAGCTTCTCCGCATATTTTTGACCAGTACATCAGCAGATTTTTTTTTCAACCAGTCTTGTTAAAAAAATATTTTTCCATCAACTTAAGCTTGAAAAAGGCAAAACTTAATATGGCGCCATCTATGTTGGTTACTTGTACTTAATTTGCCGTTGCTACTTTTTGTACATTGACAGTTGCATTACAAACCCAACAGATGTCACTATGCATGATTATTTTTCACATTTAGCAATTGTGTAAAAATTAAGAACATCTTTATTCTTTTCAGGTGACGACAAGCAATGCGACGGCAGAATCCACAATTTCAGTCAACCGTCGCATGTGTTTAGCAAATAACGCTACAATAACCGTTAAAATAACGTAACGTTTTTTTATCTGTATATTGTTACTAAACGCGTCCTACTGTAGAAAAGTCAACATAACTGTTAATCTAAATGTGTGTAAAAATTATATTGTTGTAACGTATAAATAACTTAGTTATTTAACCGTTAAGATGTAAGAATAGCTTAAAAACGAGCTATTTTAAAACTATAAATGTGCGTACTTCAGTGAATGTTTTTAAAAGTGAATTTATTTATTGAAAAGACTGTCAAAACTTAATTGTACCTAATACTACGTAATAAATGATGTCGAATAACCAATACGTTGTTATAAAGAGGATCTATAAAGTGTTAAGTTAGTTAATTAAGTAGTCCTAATTAGACAATAGGGCGTGATCTGCACGAGATAGGTATTTCATTTTTATGTTCATACACGCTCTAAGTCTGCTCTAGTAACTCCAAATTTAAAACGCTTAACTAATACAAATGTAGTACCTACTTATACTCGTTACTTTATCCTCACTCAACTCTAAAGAGTACACTATGTATTATGCCTAATTCCTATGAATAATGATGTACCTTTCCTATAGGTAAATAAGCTAGAGGCCCATTAAGGCTATTATTTCGGACCTTATCGTTGTTTCCCTCTGTTATTTATTTGTAAATTATGTACCAAGATTTTAGTTTACATTTGTTGAAATTATTATCAATTAAAATCATGTGGTTTTTGTTTGACCGATTAACGGACTACAAATACAAATTCACATGTGTTTAAGAGTGTAACCTTACTTAACAAACGCAATACATGCGATGCCTTATTATGAAAAAAAAAAACAGGTTTTGTTATAAACAGGTTAAAAATAGAACTATACAACTGAGCAGTATTATATTATCTCAAAATAAATCAATATAAGCTGTACTTGTAGTTCGAAAACTGATCACAAAATATATCGGTCGACAGTGCCTGTTTTTTATAAGTAAACTTTATCTTTGAACTTAGTAAACTATGAAATTGGACAAAATATAATACGAAGAATATGTAAAACTAAGGCAAATGTACAAAAACTTTAAAAAAGATTTCAATTAGGCGAACAAACTTAATTGGCTTTACAACTAGAATACTGTAGTCGGAGCATTTCAAATAAATTAACTTGTATCTAAGACTTACCTACCAGCGTACGATTAGCATAAACGGGTATCTAAAATAGTCGATGGATAGTTAAAGATCTCAACGTTCCTCAATTTTATTCGATTGTGTATTCGATGTTTTTAAAATATATTCGTTAGGCGAGAGTTGAATGTTTATGTGTGAGCGATATCAATATTACTATGGATTAATATACGAGATGTTACCTACTTGTTGTTTCACTGTCCCAATGTTTAATTTTCCCTGTGTTTAATTGTTTTACTACCAAGGGATTCCTAATGCCTCTTTCCCATTCATGAAATAGTGAGAAATATTAAACTGAGTGACTGTTTAATCTACACTGTCTACGCGGTGGGTCCCACTGATAAAAAGACGTCATTTATCAGCTGAGACCAAATTAATTGATGAAGAAGACAAGCAAGACATTGGGTTAGACTCCCTGAATGAGTTTGATATAATTCTCAAGAATACCTCGCAGTTCACACCCAGTTCCATAAAGACAAACATTAATAATCCATTAATTTCATTAATTTAATGTGGCATTAGTTAAATTAGTCTTTAGACAACGTTGCTAACACTAATTGAGTGAGAAGAGACAAGAAGAGTGAAGTTTTCCATATATTTAAAAAAATGTAGCAACAGACGATGAAAACATAAAAAAATATATATATTAACCGGCATTTCATGCCTTTTCAATAAAATTGAAAATTCGCGCAAAAGTCAATAAAATATCCACGAACTGTAATATTGTTTGTGTCAGTTAATGTTTGTTCACCCATAAAAATTGAATGTCGGAAATGTCAACTAAAAGGTACATACAGGCGGCAACGTTGCTTTGTGTTGCAAAAAATGTGACAGATGGCGACAATTCCTGACATCTTTGCTACGCGAACGAACGTGTCAGATTCGGCATCGTTTGTCACTTCCATTGTTTAAAATTCCAGAATCACCAGAATCAAGTCTAATGTAGTACCGTAGTAATAGTAAAAGAGTAACCGTGGAGTTTCTTGCCAGCTCTTCTCCTTAAGAACCAACAATTTGGAACCGTGCACCTAGCTTCTGACGTTTCATAACTGCCCATGTAGTTTTACGTGAAATAAAAATATATTGATTTGATTTGATAAAGTTGCTCTCAGCAACAGCTTAATGAACTATTAGTATTTAACGAATGTTTAAAAAAAAATTGCAACTGGTAGTATATTTTGTAAGTACCTACTTAAAATGCTTGACTTGTGTAAGGTTGAACCGTCAAGTATCGAAGGGGAAACATAGCGTGGGCTCTTGTTTTTACCAACAAAGACCAGCAGTTCACTCTAAACGGAGCTATACCTCAGATCACATCTTTCAGCATACCCTTCACATTATCTACCAGGCTTCTCAGACCATTAATCGACGGGCTAAGCAACACCAAGTCGTCAGCGTAGCTAGTGATATTAACGCTGGTGTCATCAATGCAACACTCAACGTAGGCTCTCGACTTACTCAGCTCCTCGGTCGTTTCATGCACCATTAAATAACCTTGATGTGGTCAGACTTCCCTGCCTTACCCCGGCCCATTTGCGTCCTCATTCTTGTTGGTAAGTTCGTCTGACTTACATACCAGTTAGAAAAGATAGCAATCATTTAGCAGGGTCGCTCCCGCTACAGCGCTTTCTCCACAACATTATGTTATCAACCAAATCGAATGCTTCAGAGAGGTTCAGAAAACATTTGAAAACACCTATGTACTACGTGTTAAGTGCACTGTGTAGTATTTAACAATGTGCTTCAAGGTTCGTATAGCACTCTCGGTAGATAGCCCCTGTCAGAAACTTACTACGAATCATGCAGTCTGAGATGACCAGTGAGGTGAGTATTAAGCACCCAGTCAGACACTTTACCGACAAATTGTGGCTAATGAAATTTGGCCAGTGAAAAGTATTTCAGACTTTATGCCATCGTCAGCGTATAAAATAACTATACAAGCTTATAATAATAGTGTTTACATATACAGGAAGATTTTTTAGGCATCGTCCAAATTATGATATATTAATATTTTGCGAAAATCATTTAATACGTGTGTTTTCTTTTACTATCACTTAATACAAAAATATTGAGATATCACATCACAAAGTTATCTATAAAAAAATGATGATTCTGGACTCCGCCGCGCGCTAGGTAATAGTGCGGGCTATTACCTAGTGCGTATGCACCGCGCAAGGTATTAATTTCGGCGGCCCACCCTGCGCGCCGCCGAAATTAATTGAAAACAATAATAAACAAAGTTGCAAATTTTCCCTTCATACTCTCACGGGCGGCAAGTGTAGTATTATTAACGTTTAACTTAGTGACCACGCAGAGCGGATAATTCTTTCAAGAAATTAATTTAAAATGAAAATTTTATGTATCGTTTTTTTTTTCAAAACTGGATTTATTGAATGATACCTAATGCCTAGAAAAAAATTAGACGGTGACTAAAAAATCTTCCTGTATGTAGGGTAACACCTATACATTTTAATAAAAGTAATAATGTATAGTATGGTATTAAGCCTAAAAACTAATTAACAATCAAATAACATGACGTTATTCTGAAAAAGTGTCTTATTCCAATATAACCGTTATCGACCAACGTTAACATAAGGGTCACAACACTATCAATGTTAGCATTCGTTCAATGCCGTCGTTCTCACTTTTGTTTTCATTCAAACAACTTCATTCATTCAGTTGAGCGCCCGCTTTTGCAGTGGGAGGTTATGTTCGTGTCTAACGTAATAACAGACGATTTGTTATTGTAAAGAAAAAGTAATAAATTGTTTTAGTTATTTATTGTGTAGTAAACATTACTTATATTTTTCCTGTGGAATATAAGTCAGTGATATCAAAATGTATTTTGGAGGTGTAGAAGGGTGAGTGTACTCAAAGTATTGAATCGAAAGTTGAAAGGCTCGCCTTGAGAATATAGCATTTCTAGGTTTCGCAACAAGTTAATAAATGTCTAAATGCAATTTATTGATAATTTACAATATTTATTTTCGCCTCATTCCGTTTGCCAGAATGTTTCTGCCAGGCGAAATGTCAATGCCGATTTTAGGAATGCAAAATAATTTATTTATCATTTAATTTCAATGCTAACTGGGTCTATTTCGGAGCTTGTGTCGTTTTTTATCATAAGAATTATTAATGGATAAAACAGTCAAAATTCTTTTGTGAATGAACTGAATAGTACAAAGGAAAGTTTTGTAAATTTTCTCACTGCAGTTACTAACTTTAGCGGTTGTTCAATTTGTCGAAATAAACTTGCCACAAAAATAATTTATCATCTTATTTTGAAATCTATCTACATAATTATTTACTAGTTGATGTAATCTTTATTTTAGAATTACACTAATTCACACCATATTTCATACAGGAGTTACAAAAATAAAAAAATGCATTAGTCAATTTTTGGTGTCTGTATTGTGTAAAACACAAACAATGCAGTTCACATTCTTACATTCACAAGCGTAACATTCGTCCAATCAGCGGCCTGCATTCAATCGGCTTGGCAGCCACGCCGACAAAACTAAAACAGGCTAAATTAAACTTTAAAGGCCGCAATTACGGTCGTATTTTAATTGTTAAGCGTTAAGGAATTCCAGTTATTTCATTCCCATCGGTGGACGGCCTTGAATGTTTATAACGTTTACTTTTGATTCAGATTGATATAAATGTCAACTGGTTTTAGTGCAGTTGATAAAGCCACAGTGTTAAACGCACGATGCACGATGCACGTAGCTAAATGCCAAGAATATAACGCTAGACACACCCCCATTCTCGAAATAGTTTTCTCGAAGTGAAAACTGTGAGAGGCAGTGAGTCCAGCCAAGTTGTCACTAAACCAGCACATTATTTTATTTTGTTTATGCTTGTGATTTTGTCTTTGCAATTGAAGATTTTGTCTGTAACTTGGCTTTATGGCAGCCATACGGAAAGAATAATGTAGATTTGTGATATAATATGTAGTACCTATATCAGTATGTATGTAGGTAACTGTCGAAATTTCTGCCTTTTATTCTTACAAATATCACGGGGCAAGTGTTAACTATTTAGACTGTATTTTTTCAATTAAATACTGCATTAGTCAAGCATTAGTAAAGCACCTTGTGGACCAAAGTAGATCTTATCTAAATTAAAATTAACCTTAGTGAAATTACCTTCATCTTCATAGACACTTTGTTTACTTTTGTATTGACTCTTGTAAATCAATTTCCATGAAGTTATTGCAGTAATTGTTCTATTAAAGTCGCGTCGCACCTGTCTGTGGAAACCTTAAAAGACCTAAAAATAAACGAGAGTCAATATCTTCAGCCAAAGAAAAGAGGTGGATTGTGTGAGTAATGAATTAAAGATGAAAGAAAAAGGATGAATGACAGCGATGACGAAAATATGTTGCTCCGACTCCGAGTAACCTGTCAGACAAAGGCAGGAAGATGATTGATGATCCTTGAAAATATTTTAGGCAGTTTACATATAACCTCCCCCTGAACCTTGCTCGAACCAACCCGCGCCGCTGCGCCTGTAGTATTAAATTCGTCCCTCAATGATAATCATTCCGATAAAGCCGTTTTCTTAATGCCCTCTTCCAGTGACGCCCTAAGCCGAGGTCCGTACCTCACAGGGAGTGCTTTTAGCGTGTAATCGGTAAGTTTTAAGTTTTTAAGCCCCAGCTGGAATTCTTAATTTTGTTGATGCAGCCACAGGGAAGCGCAATTAAGAAGCCTACAACCTCCTAGGGTGACTTACGAAATATCATTCCTAAAACAAAATATCACCACTACATTTAGAATTTTGAAGATAAGGACCCCTGACCATCGACATCGGGCCAAAAACAGTCAAAGTATGCACATAAACTTGCCGTATTTTTTATAACTCTTACCTTCGTAAGCTGACAACAGGTGGCCTGCTACGTCATATCTTTTTACAACTTATTGTTTACTTTCGATGTTACCGCGGGCATACAGTAAACATTAATTAAATATCGAACTGAATAACGTAGGATATGATAGTGCGATTATATTACAGGCAGATATTATACGAGATTGCATGTAAGCTTATCAGGGCGTATCGATATATGCAAAAATAGCATCTGCCTAGTGGTTGGTGGTGCTGGCAATGTGAAAGTATGTCCAAGGTACCTACCTACTAGTACTACTTCTTAAATGTCGGCACAAGCGTTCATGCAAGAATAGCTCCTATTGTGACGGTAAAAAGATTGCTAGCAAGGACACTGTTAGCGTCTTTCCTGGATGCATCAGTCTAAATGTAAACTTTTGGGACTACGAATTTTGAATGCTTTTATCGATAATACTTATTGTTAAAATGGCAATTTGAGTAACTTTTCTCTTAATCGAGCCCACATGTGTGAACTGCTTTATATAGGTTTCCTAACGGTATTGAATTACATTTAGAACAAGTAGGTCGTAGTTAATTGCAACATCAAACAATAGACGGTCCAATAGCAGAGAGTTATAGGTGGATACTTTTTACAGCTATACCACGCAAACCGCTCTTGAGCTTGTCAGTAAATGAAGCCATTTGCAGTACGTTAACAGATTATTTTTTCCGTTATAATTGTGCCTCTAATATCTAGAATCCAGAATTTCACCTTCCCCATCCCACCTTGTTGACTTTTCAGGCCATAGTTATGTAAAAAAGTCTGTCATTCTTGTATCATTGACGGTCGTTATGCGACTTTAGAAGCCTGGAAGCCTGACCACCAGTCTTACAAAATACTTCCTACTCCGTTATAAAATACTAAATAATTCAGCTGGATCTAGTAAGGCTGGAAGCCGACCCAAACATGGGAACGGACGTTAGGAAATGGCTAGGCAGATGATGATGATGAGTTATGTAAAAATATCATTACGTCAACCGCCGTGTAAGAAAACCACGTGTGTTACACACTTCTATTTTAAGAAATCCAAACAAACAAATTGGTTCATATTTTCTCACGAAAAGTGAGAGTCCTTGACATAATTGGGTCACACACAATGAGTAGGTATGTGAACGGAAACTTTCTGATGAACTGTCGCTTCACAAATAAATATTACATGCAAAAATAGAGCCAAGTACAGACGGTTTGTTTGTTGTTCAAACTAGGCTATGTCAACAGTGCACGTTGAGTTTTCGATATAAAAAGAACCGTTTACACCAGTTTTATTGGTCAATAAATGACTTACCCAGTCGCACAGGCCAAGCCTCTATTTATTCTTATGGTGGCTGACATAAAATTGGAATATTTTTGCACTCTAGGTATTCTCAATGTCTGTTTGACCAATTGCAATAAGGAAAAATCTATAAATTAAACCTTAGCATTAGGCGTCTATTGTGTCATCATTTGAACTATTTACTGTAATAGTTTTCCTTACAAAACCTGAAGAAACATCATTCAAAATGTTGTTCGTTATCGTCCCAAACCTTACAAAAATATTTACCGTTCTGACATATATATAGGACTTTGCACAAACACTGCTCGGTTAAATAAAGCGGTTATAATTTTTTTTTCATTCCAGTTTTTCTCCATAGGAAACGACTTCATATTTCTTACTGACTGGCCTGTAAATCGCTCAACTGAAATAGACACTTTGAGTTTGAACACCCAAAATTTACATGTTAGACAACGAAAACAGTAAAGGTATATGATAATATAGGTCATGATTTCAATTTCACAAAACGGAGGTTCTTTCCGCAAAACATTTCCTGGCCCGCATGATTAATTGATAAAACGTTGATATCCTTGATACCACTAATACTGTCTGTTGTGTTATCTGTCATTCTGATGTATGCAATATATACATTTTTTGTGTTATCTGCGTTTGTGTACATAAGTCTTAAAATAACTGTCGTACTATCATATGTATGACATTGTATGATTCGCAATGAAAACAAGTTACTGCAACAGAAACTTGTGCAACTGTTAACTGGTTTATGTTATTGGCTTTTGCTATGGTTTTCTGATTCTGGCACTGTAATATTGTTCATTTTACTGGGACAGCTTTGCAGGCTGGCATTACCAGGTCTCCCTGTCCCAAGAGACTTAGCATAATTAGGGTCTAAATGTTCCCACTGCTAGGACACTTGCCTCCTCTCGCTGAGAGGGAGTGGCCGTACTCCACCACGTGGGCCAAGTGTGGGTTAGTAGAAAACACATGACTTCAAATGTTTGGTTCTAAGACATGCCGGTTTCCTCAAGATGTTTTCCATCACCTTTTTGTAAGTAGTGGTGCTGAAAAAAAAATTAACAAAGCAAAGCGTCTGTTTGGATTAAAACCTACGACCTACTACTACAGAATAAGGCGCGGCCGATACCACTGGGTCACCTCTGCTCTTAAGAGATATGGATATGAGAGAGAAGGTGTCGTGCCGTGTTTCGCGCGCGCCTCTCTCTGTAGGAACTGTGACCATTTTTTGTTTTTAGGTTGACGGGGTCCGCATGTATTCATGTGGGCCAACACCTAGCCAGGGGAGCGTGACGAAATGCGCAAGCGCTCCAGCTCCCCGGCTATAGGTAGCTGCAGAACACCGTGTGGTTGTAGTTAGTAATAGTCCGACAGACCCCTCCACTCACTTCGGGGTCAAGGACATTTATGAGGATTTCCACACGATAAAAAAGGAGATACACACAACAGGCATGCAGTCTTTGATAGAAATAAGTTTATTGGCCTTTAAAATTGCAGTATAACTGATTATTACCCAAATCCTTTTACATAATTGTACAGTCCAGGAAATTGTTATGATATAACAAGTACGACGTACTTTTTACTATCGGTTAAACATGAACAAAATTAGAGTAATGCGTTAAATTAAAACAATTTCCTCTTCGTTTGAGTACACACTTCAAAGAACAGTTGTTATTATTACTATCGTACGTGTACAATATTGATTTTAAAGTGCTGCACGATAAGACTGACAAGTGGCAGTGATCTGATAAAATTGTTAACTATTTTGTACCAAGAAGGATGTACTCGAAAGTTTTTGTTTTTCTGAAGATGTAGTTCTAAAGACTGAGGGATTCTGCTAGTTACGCAGCACAGCAGATATATTTACTTGAATCATCAGCGGTGGTGAACTGTGTACCTGTCTTTGATCGGCTGGTAGCCTTTGTCATGTTTAGGAAGAGAAACCAAAACTCTTGTATGGGTAGCACTGACATCGACACGTAACTTGTTACCATACTTACCATAGATTGTGGTATGATGACCACGTAGTAATGTCTACGCTGTGGGGTCTTAAATCATGTGCTGAATTCATGGTTACAGCGCGTTGATGTCTGCCACACTGTATATTTTAAGGGATCCTTTCTCAATGGTTTACTAGACATACCTTAGTGTTTCTTAGCCCGAATACTGTAATTTAGTACTGTACTTAATTTATAACTTAGAAAAACGAAACATTCCAACAGAAATTGCTGCTTGGAATCAACGAGCAACAAAGAGAAAGAAAGGTTCAAATACTAGAGCGACATTCCAGCTATATTGTGATAAAATGCAGACTTAAAATCCAAATCACGATTCAACTGCAAAGTACACGTGTATTGCATACAAAGTAATTGAGAATGTGGTGAAGAGTTGAGTAGATGCGTCACCCCGTATTGAATTGAACTGTATAAATAAATACTTAATGTCTGTTTGAAAACACGTGCAAGTCGAGATAATGATTAACCGGTTGGTCGAAAATCATCAAGTTATATTGTTGTTTTGAAGCGATGCTGACATACCAAGGCTTGTTTAGTGTCAATCTCTTCAAATCTTCCAAGCTAGGCAAAACGGTTCATTGGTCTTAAGTATAGACGGTAATGTCAATTTGGTTTATATCCCTTTTTAAAGAATTTAATGTGCCATCCAAATTTTAAGTACCAAAAGAAAATCCTTGAAATGTATTTACGTCAATAATGTAAACTGGCTTAACAGCTTAAGCTGCTTTAGTATCTATTTTCTTCACAATCAGATACCACCATTATAAAAATGTACCCTTTTATTTGCTTTAATATTGATAATTCTTCCAGTTTTTATGAACCTGGCCGTTTTGCAATTGTACAACTAATTTAGAGTTAATAACATACAATTTTATTGGGTTGTTCGATAATTCATGTCGTTTTTGTTTTTTCATATTTTTCAAACTAAATTTATTTATATTAACAACAAACTTTAATCAATGATATATTGACCATTTTGTTGGATGACCTTTTGCCATCTTTCGGTAAGCTGAAATATTCCACGTTCGAAGAAGCCCTGGTTTTTAGAAGCGAAGAACTGGTCCAACTCCTTTTTTACAGCATGATCGGAACCGAAAGTTTTACCATTCAAATAGTTTAGAAGGGAGCGAAACAAATGATAATCTGATGGTGCTAAGTCAGGGCTATAGGGTGGATGTGGCATCAGTTCCCAATTGAGCTCTGTTAATTTTTGACAGGTTATCAAAGAGGTGTGGGGTTTGGCGTTATCATGATAGAATATCACACCTTTACGATTGGCCAGTCCAGGGCGTTTTTTATTGATTTCTTCATTCAATTTAGATAGTTGACGACAATAGACATTTGAATCAATAGTTTGATTTCTTGGAAGCAGCTCAAAGTAGACTATACCCTTGTAATCCCAATACACAGAAAGCATAATCTTTTTTTGGTGAATATTGGCTTTGGAATTTGGATATCGATTGTGGGGCTCATTTTGCTTGTTCCATGATCGTTTTCGGACTACGTTATCATAAACAATCCATTTTTCATCACCCGTTATGATTCTTTTTAGAAATGGGTCGTTTTGGTTACGATTCAGCAAAGAGTCGCATATGTTAATGCGTTTAGTGAGGTAGATTTCCTTTAGTTCATGAGGAACTCAAACATCCAGTTTGTTTAAATAACCAAGTTGTTGTAAGTGTAAGTAATCGGTTAAATTCGATATGTTACTTGAGCTTCTCTGCTATCTCTCGTGTTGTCATACGCCGGTTAGTTTCGATTAACGTCTTTATTTTGTCGTCATCAGTAGTGGTTGGACGACCAGTATGTGGTGCATCTTGCACATTAAAATCTTCAGAGCGAAAGCGAGCAAACCAACGCTGACACTGGCGTTCAGTAAGGCAGTCCTCACCATAAACTTCACACAATTTCTTCCGAGCTTGCACCGCATTTTTGCCCTTTCGAAAATAAAACAATAAAATATGCCGATGATGCTCCCTTTGATTGTACATTTTCAACTTAATTTTTAACCAACTTGTTTTTACTAATGACGCTCAGTCTTTAACTAAGGATAGATAATAATTATAATCTTTAAAATAGTATATAATAATGTAAGCCACGCAATCACTACTACATGAAATTGCAGTTCAAACCATCTATGAGAAAAAACGACATTAATTATCGAACAACCCAATAATAATGCCTATTATTTGATAAATAATGACAAGGATTTTTGAAACATGTCCTCACTCACAAAAAATGGGGAAGTAAAAAAACATAGTGCGGATATTAAAATCAGAAAAGTCAGCAAATTCTGACAAACAGAAACAACACTGCAGAAAAACTAATACAAAACAATCAAACTTGGCTGCCGCACTACCATACTCCCCGTAAATTATTAAGATTCGTTATATCAGTTATTAAAACGAAAACAAAGAAAGAAAAAAAAAAAGAGAATTTATAAAAGTACTGAACACATTGCAAACGCGCTATGTTGGTGTCATCACGTCACATATTATGATAACACAAACGGCCATTGTCATTTTGTCCTTGGCAATGGTAATACCACAGCGATATAAGTGTGTACTCCAAAATGACAATCGCATGGCAATCGCGGCATAGTTGCATATAATATTCTCATTGCACATACTCGTAGGTACGTGTTGGAGGTATTACATAATGCAGGTGTGCGGTTTTAGTGCAGCTACTATAAATTATGTGGGATAGGAACGTGTTCTCTATTTATTTTACCACCGTACTGCGATCGCCAACCCGCCTGCCAAGCATGGCGATTATGGCAAACGCCCCAAATTGGGGTAGGCCTATGTCCAGCAGTGAACGTCTTTCGGCTGTAATGATGATGATGATGATGAAGATAGGAATGCAGATAATATTTAGGTATCATCTGGAAACTGCTTTCTCATAAATGGTTAATTATTTTATTCTAAACGAGCGGGGAAATCATGTGATATTTGCAAAAAATAAACGAATGTATCAAAACGCAGCCGTGTACAGCTCGGAACCATCTGTTCTTATTTGACCCGTTAGGGCTATGCACCCTAAATGGTTGATTAATCAAGCGCTTAGAACACCACAAATGTAAATATTGGGCCACCTGGCAACTCCCGCCTACACTCTTCCTTGAATGTGACTAAATATGCATGCATGCCCGTATAAAAGGAATTTTACTAAATCGAATACTATTTCCAATTTTGAGCCACAATAACGTCAAAACGCCTTATTCATCAAAAATTATTAATAGAAAAACCCATACCTGTCGAACAACATATTTATGCAGAGATGCAATATTTCGTAGTATGTAATATTGTTTATCGCATACCTATCACATAGTAATATTGTTAGGACAAACACTTCAGTTTGTTTTGTATTCTATGAAAAACTAATAACGGTTACGTGTTGCGTGCAAATTACATGACGTTACTGTTATGAAATTTTAAGGGCAGTCGACTTGGCGAGAGGCTCTGCTTCGCCCCCGACAATTAGTGAGAAAGCAAACTGTGTTGATAGGTATATAGTTTAGAAATAGTTGCACTGGATGTTAGCAGGCTGGCTTTTAGCACCTGAATGAGATTGACCAAGTATCGAGCTAACTGACGTACAATTAATAAAGCTTATACCCTTTGTATGAAATCAATCGGTGCGCCTTAAAGCTAACCAAATTACTTTTTCTTCAACAGGGGAGCAACCCACTCCAACCTGGTCATATGTGACGAGACAGGCAAAGTGGTGGGCAGGGCTAAAGGCCCCGGCACCAACCATTGGACCCTCGGCATCGATGAATGTGCTAAAAGGATCATTGATATGCTGCACGCCGCTAAAGATGATGCTAACATACCTAGAGACAGGCCATTGGATTCTTTGGTAAGTAGTCACTAGTACTTACTTACGAGGGAAAGATGCCTCGTTCTCAAAATTATTCATGGATCATATTTGATGTTTATTGATGTTTATTTTTTGTTCAGACGTTTCACTTCAAGTTGAAATATGCCAAATGAAAGATATAAAGGTACAAAAAGTGAAGTGTCTGATATTTGCGTTAGTAATCGGTAGCATCCAGCCCCTTGCACTCAACTCCTTCCATAAATACATTGCCTTTGGGGTCGTGATCGGCACACGTAGCGAAACAGCGTCAGGACCGAGGGTCGTTATCAGCTGTCAGTGTTAAGGAGCTCTTTTAAGAAGGTTGTGCGTTGGAACCACTTACTTATTTCTACCGCCTCATTGTTGTCTTCGGTTTGAAAGCTGATGTGCTTACAGACACATTTAAAATTTTAGCTTTCTCTCTAGTACAGCAACGCATTTGCAAAGACCGTAGTACTGCAGTTATCCGTAAGCGACGGTTATCCCTTACCACCAGCACGCGTAGCATGACCACCACAGAAAGAACTTTATCTATTCTTTGTAGAATAGAGATAGAATTGTCATGCTACGCCAGCATAAAACGGTACAAATCTTTCTACAATCTTTAATCTGTCTTTAATCTTTCTACAGTTTGTAATTTTTTCTATTCTTCCGTCGACAAAACCCATTTCTACGGTGGTCATGCTACGTATGCTGATGGGTCATCGGCTGTCTTGCCACTCAATATTTTTCTTTCAAACCCCAGCGTTTGCTGATCCGCATCGTCTCGGCATAAAACCATACCGTAATGTAAAATGACTATTTTCAAAGCATGCTCATATTGTTAAGATATGACACAAGTAGGTAGTACTGCCATTATCTACTTGAACCCATCCCATTATCCCACGTCTTATTATTCTCATAACAAAAATACACATCCTAGAAGATGCATTCATCAATTACTTAAACTCATTCCTTGTGTACAAGTGCCCCACTCATTCAATCAGTTCTAATACATATTTTTTATTAACTTCTATCAATTTGACCTTCATCTCCTCAGGGGCTGACATTATCCGGGTGCGAGCAAGAGAGCAGTAACTCAGAACTAGCTGCCCGTGTGAAAGAAAGGGATGAAGTTGCTGCAAAGGCAATCTACGTGGCTTCCGATACTGCTGGATCCTTGTTTACTGGAGCTCCTAATGGAGGGATGGTGTTGATTGCTGGTGAGTTTTTGAAAGTCATTTTTCGAATTTTCGGTAAAATTGCATAAAAACGATTCTTCAGTTTTCTAAAGACAGGTACCGATTAATTTATTATTGTTTAGAACCAAGAGAATTTGCCTCTGAGGTTGAACTGGCCTCAACAATTCTTTGACATTTTCTAGTGTGCAAAGGTGACACTGAGGGTACTCACATTCTATCATCTGATAAATACGTCAACTGATATGCTGTTTCACTATATGACAAGTAATATAGGTATACATAAATATAGGCTGAGGGTTTCCGTGGACTTACAGTTAGGAGATGACGGTTCCAAGTCTTCATGCTACATCTAAATAACCATTACCTACTTAGTGTATAAACGAAAAGTAACAGTTTATTTAACGGTCAATGCTTTTTTGAACAACAGTAATTGACTCCTATTGAACTCACGAGCGATGTACAAAACAGTCAACGATCTAATGCTGAGACTATTTGAACAAAAAATACAGCTAAAAGAAGCAATGAGATAATTTGCAACTCTCGTGATAATGTAGGTATGTAGTAGATGTGTGCCACTGCTTACTCAGCCTGTTTCAGATACAAAATCGGCTATTATCAAGCAAATGTTGGATAGATTGCGATTCAGCTAGAAATGCTAAAGCTGATGTTGACAGATGATGAATGAATTAATGAAATGTCTGTATGTCGGAGAATTGGTGGCTCAGTGGTATCGGCTCCGTCTTACAAGACGTAGGTCGTGGGTTCGAACCCAGGCAGGAGCTTTTTGTTCATAATTTCATCACCACCACTCTCAAAACGGTGAAGGAAAACATCGTGAGGAAACCGGCATGTCCTAGAACCAAAAATTCAAAGACATGTGACATCTACCAACCCGCACTGGGCCCGTTTGAGAGGAGGCCTGTGTCCCAACAGTGGGAACAATATAGGCCGATGAAGATGACGACGATGACGATGTCTGTATGTTGCTTTCAGAGCTCTTACACGCTTTGTATTTAAAGTGCTACGGTCATTGTGTTAAAAAACAAAACAAAATGGGCACAGTTTATCGTACATTGACACATCAGTGGTAAAAAAATCATGAATCGGATGTTTATTTACTTGAACATTTGAGCGTGCGATTAGATTTGTCCATCAAACAGCTGTTATATTATGTTGTTTTGTCAAGTATGTATTTTTAGTAGAACCAGTCATTATTGTTTGTTGATAAACAAGATACGTGCTATCTGTGTTGCTTCAAGAGTTGTCAGATATCACTATTTGCCAGTTTTATGTTTCGTATTTGTTGAGTTAGTTAAAGATGAGGCCGCGACTTTGTCTGCGTATATTTTGTATTCATTTCATAATTGTTATATATGTCGGGTCTTTCATGAGTTAGCACTTAAAATGAGATACAAAGTGCCTTTATTTAGCGTTGTGCTTAGTCTAGGATTGAGTATGGGGTTCGATACGGACGCATGGAGTGACATTGATCGTTTAGCCGTGGTCCCGACACATACTGGCCTAGGAATTGATCTGTGTTTCCTTTTAAGTTCAGAGTATTATTATTATTATTACAGTAGTATTATTAGTAAGTGACTCTGTAATAAAGTGTGCAGAAGTTAAAGGAGCTATTTCTCACGTTTACTCGTGTCCCAATTCTGCGCCCATGACTGTTTATCTGACACTGTGTATGTCACTAAGTATATCTCATCAGGATCTTATGTACCTGGATTCGACATATAAGTACAAATACTTAGAGTGAAAAGTAGCCTTGGTACTTCTCCAAATCTCAGACTACCTATCTGTCAAATATGACGATTGGTTTAGTAGTTTAGGCGTGAAAAAGTAACAAATAGACACAGTTACTTTCGCATTCATAATATTAAAGTATGAAATATAGGCAACTAGCAGAGCCCCGCGGTTTCACAGAAATCCCGTGGGAATATCGGGATTATAAAATCCTATATCCTAACACAGTTTATGATCTAAGCATGTGCCAAATTTCATTCAAATCCATTCAGCTGTTTTAACGTGAAAGCGTAACAAACAGCCAAACAAAACACTAACGAATTTACTAAAATAAAATAATTAGGGCACTGGCATTACCTACCGAAAATCTCTCGAGAAATATAATAAAAAGTAAAAATCGTCTTATAACTACAGTTACTTTTTTGCAAGATAAATTGGCGACCGCCATAGGATGAGTGATGAACTGATGACATTAAACATAGATTTGCTTGCTAAGCGCACACGAACATTAAATCGTAAAAGGTTAAGGACCTTCTGTCGTTGCAAAACAGATGGCTGTGTATGGAGTGACGCGACGTATTGATGATACAAGTTATCATCATCGTTTTGTTGATATCGAAACTTCCCCGTAGTTAGTGTCAATAAATTCAAGGACCTTGTAATTGTCTTTCTAAACCATAATTGTAATTGATAAATTAGACTTCATTGTCATGAGCAACATATTTTTTTTTTTTTTTAAGTATTTTGATCTAGACAAAAGTAGGTTGAAATGGTTTATGTAGCATCGTAGCACAAGGGGTGTGTGACGCCTCTCCCATTTCTTTGCCGAACTTGGCTTGACACACTACCTGACTACCGTGAGTCCAGATTCTTGCCCTATTTAAAAAAGAGACACGAATAAAAATTAACATAGGAATGTTAATTTTTGTTCGTGTCTATCCATATAGACCATAGACTTTAGGCATATTTTTTATCAAATAATTTGCTGTACATAAACCAGTTACTGATTACATAATAAAAATGCCGTTACATGAGGAAGCTAGTTTAGAGACCATGACACAAATTACATTCAACCAATCAAATGAGTTATTATTCTTATAATAATATCAGAATCTAAAGCCGTGTTCTCATTCTTTCTGCAATTTTTTTCAGCTCATGAATATCGACTAAAATATATTGGTCTTGATTAAATTTGAAGGAACTCATCAACAGCCTATAATGTTCCCACTGCTGGGACACAGGCCCCCTCTCGGTGAGAGCGAGTAAGCTATATTCCACCACGCAGGCCATGTGCGAGTTAGTAGATGACACATATTTTCAAATGTTTGGTTCTAAAGCTTGCCGGTTTGCTCTCGATGTTTTGCTTCACCGTTTTGAGAGCAGTGGTGATGAAATAATTTACAGAAAGTAAAGTGCCTAATTGGGTTACAACCATTGACATATTATATTACTGCGTAAGGACAGGGCGGACCGCATGTTACAATGACGCCTCGAACTTGGTCCCAAAATGGTCCTCCCTTTATCGAAGTGAACTAGAACGCGATCGGCTGTCTTCGGAACGGTCGTATATTTTGCAAGCAAAAATGCCAAGTTTTGCCGTGAAGGGTTGCGTGAACTACGACAAAAAGCACAATAAAAAAAATGATAACATTTCATATCACCGGTAAGTTAAAAATATGTCATTAAATCCACTGCTAACATTATTTAAAACAATTTTCTTTCATATTTGTCTCAACCTATGACAAAGACGAAGCGAAGCCGCGTAAAAGTACGACATAACTTTGCAGCGGCGCTCGTTGTAGCCTGTAGCCGATGAAATGGAAAGATTTAATAATATTACTATAAATAATTTAAAAAAAAATGTTTTATTCGAAGGCCAATGAAAACTTAATAACACCAACAATCTGCAACAAATATAAATTTTCAAAAATAAAAGGTTGTTTTTTTATTTCTTTGTACCTCGAAAAATACCACACCCCGCTCTTACAAGGTTACGTCTAGGAGCAGACCACGCGGATTGACATCGTAGTTCATACTAGTTCTAATAGATGACGTTAGTGTTTTTTGTAGGGCGACCGCGTCCGTCAAATGTTCGGACGACCGTATCTTTACTATTTAAATCAATGGTTACAACTCGTTATTTAAGTCGCGGCCGTTACCACCGGACCATCACTGCTCCTGGAGGAACTAGTTATTAATAAATAATGCCGTGTTTTGATGATGTAAGTTTTTATGTTTATGTTTTTTTTTTTTATTATCTGAGGACAACCAACACAACGTTATCTGATCCCAAACTAGGCAGAGCCTGTACTATGGCAACCAGACAACTGATAAACATACTTATATATTTCTAAATACATACATATTATAGATAAATTACACCCAGTTTATGTTTGGTATGTTAATCATTATTTTTTATTACTACTAACCGGTCCCATTATGGCTTTGTTCTAGTGTTTTGGACGCACAGTTCCATAATATGGCGGAAGTTCACTTAGCATTTTTAAGTATTAGCTTATTTACATAAACTATAAATTTTGTATTCTATAAACTAATTTTGATTCGGCACCAAACAAAAACTCATAAACTATCTATCTATCTGTACGTAGAAATGGAGAAGGCTCTACGTAAGTAGTTAATCATTTTATTATTTGGCGCTGTTCTATAAACAGCGCCAAATGAAGGCGCGACAGCAATCGTGTTATCATTTTGAATTTCAAAAAAATTGAATTGAATTGCCCTAAATCTATTAAATTAAATTTTGACTGACAAAAATGATCATGAAAATCATGGATAAGCTGAGTAGGGTACTTTAATCTAAAATGTCAGTGAGTTAAATTCATTCAATTCGACGCGTATATATTTTTTTTTGTTTGTTTTTTTTTTTATGTATGACCACGCATAACTTTTTACATAGTAGTCCGATTGTGATAAGTCTTTTTTTATTGGAAAGGGTATACTCCGAGGGTGGTCCCATATAAATTTGGAAAACAAAATCGAACCCTAAGGGTCGGAAAACAGGGGATGATTGATTGTTCACTCACTGATTGTAATGTTTAACCACGCGTAACTTTATACAGAGTAGTCCGATTTTGATAATTCTTTATTCATTGGATAGGGTATACCTTGCCAAGTATTATAAGTACATTAAAGCCACAAAAAAAAATATAAAACAAAAACTTTTTACCAAAAAATTTAACCGCCGAAAAAACTGAAAAGCAAAAAATAATAAACCTTAAAATTATGAGTCGGCGCTGAAAAATCAATGAACAAAGATCACTAAAAGCGCCGACTCATAATTTTAAGGTTTATTATTTTTTGCTTATTCAGTTTTTTCGGCGGTAAAATTTTTTGGTAAAAAGTTTTTTACCGACGAAAAAAACGGAGGAGGTTATCAATTCGACGCGTATATTTTTTTTTTTAATTTTTTTTTTATGTATGACCACGCGTAACTTTTTACACTTTTTACATAGTAGTCCGATTGTGGTAATTCTTTTTTTATTGGAAAGGGTGGTCCCTAATAATACTTGGCAAGGTATACTCTATCCAATAAAAAAAGAATAATCAAAATCGGACTACTCTGTATAAAGTTATGCGTGGTCATACATTACAATCAGTGTGTGAACAATCAAACATCCCCTGTTTTCCGACCCTTAGGGTTCGATTTTGTTTTCCAAATTAATATGGGACCACCTTCGGGGTATATCCTTTCCAATAAAAAAAGAATTATCATAATCGGACTACTGTGTAAAAAGTTATGCGTGGTCATACATAAAAAAAAAAATATATACGCATCGAATTGAGAACCTCCTCCGTTTTTTTTCGTCGGTTAAACATAAATACAGTTCTATTTTTAGATATTCTACCCGCATTTTTGCTTTGGTAATTATAACATTTCCCAATGGCCCCATTTATCTAATATGAAAACTAATTCAAATCTGTTAACTATCGTTCTGTTTGAACCAGCCGCAACATTCACTTAGGTATTAATTCTCATTTAAATTAAAATAACCTTGTAGTGACCGGTCAATATTCAAAGTCATCTAACAAAAGGAAATTAAACAAATTCAAGGGCAGAAACATTACATCATCTTGAGCTTAGCAAACATTCTTATGATAAAAATGATTTTAGTTGCGATGTGGATTATCCTATTAGAAGTAATAAATCCTGTTTAGTTTGTGATGTTTGTTACTCTTTTACGCAAAAGCTATTAAACGGATTTGGCTGAAATTTGGCACACAGATAGATTATGACCTGGACAAAAAGTACCCTTTATGTTAATAAAGGGTACTTTTTTCCCGGTAGGATGTTACCGCGGGATAACCGCGGACCGGTTTCCGACCTCCATGCGGGTGAAGCGGCGAACAAGAGCTAGTCAAATCATAAATATGCACTTATTCTAACGCCTACATCCCCACCTACGCATACCTGACAATACGCTACAAAAATATCTACCAATTTATCTTAGGTAATCTAGCTACCGGCTTTGATTAATTCTCATAGGCTTTATTCACGTTAATATTATGTTTGCTTTATCGCCTTTTATATTAAAAAAGCAATTACGTAGTTATTGGCAACCTGGTTGTAAATTAGTCCTGTTATGAGCTAGGAAATCTATCGCTATCAAGCCGCTTCTGACCTATCATGGCCATATTATGACCAGGTGCAAACTGTATGGTTTATTCATTAACCAACCTGGACTTGGAAATCTCTTATTAACTTCGAGCACAGTCGGCCGTAGCAAGGATGATTTTCACAGTTAGGTTTTCATGGACGGATCAGATCAGAAGTGTATTTGTGGCATCCCTCCATAGACAATGGCTCACATTCTATCTATGCATGAGGAACTTATGACTGAGAGTAAGGGGGGAGGGTGGCAGGGGTACATTCCGGCCGGATTCCTGGGTGGCCCCCAAATCTTGTGTAGTACTTTTTAACCCAATCCCAATGAAAAATATATTTAATAAAAAACAGTTCCGATTTGGAGGCTCTCCGCACGCATGCAAAATAGGTATAAATTTTAATAAAAATCTTAGAACATTCCTCAAATGTTGCATAAATATATTTTAAAAAAGTATCTCATCTTTCCATATTAATTCATAAAAGAAACCATAACCTACTCAAGGCGATGTGCAAAAATCTAACGACTAACCTAAACCCTTTTCTTATTTTCTATTAAGTACACAAAGCACACGACCACAACATTCCGAGGCGGTGAGCAAAACATTTCGGCCTTTTAGTAGTGAATAGCAAATTGAGGAGATGAAAATACACTTTCCTGAAATAAATAATCACTCGACTTAGCAGTCCTTATTTTGACTTGTCTCGCGCTCCCGATAGGCTTAGTGCGCCTCTGCTTATGACTACATCAGTCATCAGAATTTATGTGGCTAAACTTTTTGGGCCAAACATAATAGGTTGGGGAAAAAGTTTCTTCGCATTTTTTAAGAAAATTCAAAACATTTTTTAATAAAGTTTATTTACATTTAACTAAAGTATGTAGATACCATTTTGTTCGATAACTTTTTGCCATCTTGTAGGTAGGGACATGATCCCATTGCTATAGAAATTTAGGGACTTCTGGTCAAAATACCGCGACAAGTGGTTTTGGCAGTCCTCTCGTGATGTTAACCTGACACTGCCTAAAGAATTCTGAGGAGACCGAAACAGGTGGAAATCTGAAGGTGCAAGGTCAGGACTACTTATACGGCGGATGCATTAACTCCTCCCAGCCAAACTCTCTTAATTTTTGTTGGGTGGCTAAAGATGTGTGAGGTCTAGCGTTATCATGATGAAAAACCTCACCCCTTCTGTTGATTAATTCCGGCCGCTTTCTCTCAACTTCTTGCTTTAATCTCATCAGTTGTTCGCAGAAGAGTTCAGAATCGATGGTCCTGCCTGGTGGTAACAGCTCATAATGAATAATGCCCTTCCAATCCCACCACACACACAGCATCACCTTGTTGCGAGTTAACCCGGGTTTCGCCACAGTCTGTGAAGCCTGACCGGCCTTTGACCACGACCTTTTTCGCACGTTCTTGTCATACGTGATCCACTTTTCATCACCAGTTATCAGCTTCTTCAAAAATGGTTCGGTTTCATTACGTCGTAATAAAGAATCACAAATGAGTACACGGTTCATTAGGTTTCTTTCAGTGAGCTCGTGAGGTACCCAAATGTCGAGCTTTTTTGTGTACCCAGTTTTTATCAAATGCGCCAAAACTGTTTTGTGGTCAGTTTCCAGTTCTTCAGCTACGTCGTAACTACTGGTATATCGATCTTGCTCCACTTTTTCAAAAATGGCATCCATTTTATCCGTAATAAGGCGACCAGAGCGACGTGCATCTTTGACATCAAAATTTCCGGATTGAAAACGCTTAAACCAAATTTGTGCTACTCTCACAGACACTACACTAGATCCATAAACATCGCAAATTTTTTTCGCGGCTTGCGTTGCATTTTTACCTGTTTTTTAGTAAAATTTTAAAATGTATCGAATTTCTTCATTAGATTCACTCATCTTGACGGTACGAAAAACAAATGAAAATCACACATTTTCCTAATTTGAATTTGGAATTATGTTCTTTAAAATTTAAACTTTCAATGATACCAAAACCAGCCAGATACAAATAGTATAGCCAAAGAGATTTTATTACAAGTTCATACATACTATACCTAATGCGAAAAGACTTTTTCCCCAACCTAATAATAATTGAACTTTCTTATTTGCTATCTATATGTTAAGAAGACGAAATCAATCAATCAGTCTATCAATGACGCCCTTTTTTTTGGGAGGGAAAGCACCAAATGACTTCTCCCGCTCTGGTCGGAGCGGGTTGGCCTGTCAGACTTTTACTGACTAAAACCCACCCGTGTTCCTATAGTTGCTTGTACTGGGGTCACGGCACGGTGACTCTTTCGAACAATTCCTCGACCCTGGCAGGCATCGGCCTGATCGGACCCCTTCAATTTTGCCAACATCTCTTTGAAGCACGTGTGGAAAACAACACGATCAATGACAGCCCTATCAAGGATAACAAGAGTCAATGTCTGCATCTGGTAGAAACGTCATGATAATCGAAAGTAGGTCGCAATGAAATAGGACACTCAACGAGGCTAATTGATAACCCCTAACCTTCATGTTAGCGGCTACATGTCAACAATGCAGATTACGACCAGGGACTACAGTCCGTTCAGTTATACTTTGCTAGCAGCAACCTTATTGTTACAGGAATAAAGATCACTATGATATTGATAGAAATGTTAGTGGCAGCAAACCAAAAGGAACCTTATTGTAACACGAACAAAGGTCACCGTGGTATTGATAGACGTGCTGGTGGCAGCAACTTAATAGGATCCTTTTTGTAACAGGAATAAAAATCATTGTGATATAGACAGAGTTGGTAGTAGCAGCAACTCAAAAGAAACATTATTAACAAGAACTAAGATCACTTCGATGTTGACAGTGATGGATAATCAAAGGTAAATAACTGAACGAACGGACCGTAAGGGAGTTTCCTACACAGTTTGCTGATATCCATTTCCTAGATTTAGATTTATTTATGCTACATAGAAATTCATTTCGCACTAAAGTTATTAATATATTGAAAAAATTAGATAAATAATGTGGTAACTAACTGGTAGGTTTGTAAGGAATAAGAATTACGTTACCGATGAGTCCTCAGCTCACCATAGCAAACCTTACATTGATTTTGTTTTATACCGGATGACATTTTTTACCGTCTCGACCTTCATATGGTGTGTTGTGTAACTAGAATAGAAGGCAGGAAGGCCTTTAGATTCATCGTAGGTGACTAAAGGAGCGCGGGACGCGGGTGGACAGGGATGCGTGTGCGGCTCGTGCGCCTGCGAAAGATCAATGAGGCCGCCTATCAGCCGGCTTCAAAGGGTAGGACCGCGCTCCGAAATCAATGATACATGCCGCGCATTGAGTAGGGTGCGTATGATTCGAGTTTCGATAGATTTAAATATTTTTTTTTTGTTTTTTTTTTTTCCAATTTTCTGTTTTTGTTTTTCTAGTATGAAAATGTTACTTTAAATGTGTAGTATTTATTGCTAGATCAATTTAATTACATGTTATTCAAAAATAAAAATAATAAAAATTTCTATGCCAAAAGCTTCTACTCCGTTCACCTATTACCCCCATTGTTTTTCAAGACGCTAAAAAAAGTCACCCAGTATAACTTTTTTCATTTCAGCCGATTATCATTTTATTGTTTTCAGGAACTGGATCCAATGCTTTACTGAGGACAGCGGACGGTCAGCAGCACGGCTGCGGCGGATGGGGATACCTTTTAGGAGACGAAGGTGGTGGTATGTACAACTTCTTGCAATTTTATTTGTATCATGTATTGTAGGAGGCCTCAATAACTTGAGTAGTGGTTGCCGCAAATTCGTAACTTAATATGACATCTTCTTTCCCTGACGGGTTGGGCAGAGGTGTCCCTATAGTACACGCACAACACCCAAATTATGTTTTAATCCCATGTCATAGGAGGCTATTGCCATCAACCGGGTACAAATGCAGACTCCGGGATCCTACTGAGAAGTTTCTGATAGAAAAACCCAATAAAAATTATCAAGATCGGGCCGCATTTACAAATCAAAACTTATATAAATGAGAGGGAGAACCAACATTACAATTACAGAATTTCTAATAAGTGCTTAGGTATGCTAGAAAATAAGTGGAGCAAAACTACCCAGGAAAAACTACTTAAATTTTTGTTGGGCCTGTAAGTTGTTGCCGAGGTAACAAAACTCTTGACCTCGCGTATTGACCTGTGGTCTTGCCCTAATTAGAAACTAACCGTTATAACTCGGGCATAGAGTTCAGAATATAATCGTGAAAAAGTTAAAGCTAATGTAAGTTTTAGCACTTCTATTATCGTAAAGCCTTTATGTAAACACCATACAATAACACTATAAGTATAATTATGTCAAAATATTTGAAAAGATCCTAGAAAATCGAAATCAAGTTTTTTTTAAATTATCACGAACTAGTTGACCCAGCGAACTTCGTATCGCCTCAGATTCAATAAATGTTGTAATGAACATACCAAGTTTGACAACCTGGTACGCGGTGGTGGTCTGGTAAGCGTTTTCTAGCTGACACTTATATGTTTGGTTAGCACCTACCAAGTTATGATAACCTGGTACGTCGACGGCATAAAGCGTTTTCTACCGGACACATACCTAGCGGGTAATTTTGCGTAATACACTATAAATAGGAACCCTTTCATTTTGACAGTTCCACAAAATTCATGACGTTGTTTATGTTGCTAAGGACAGGCAATTTTTTCAACCATATCAAAGAAAAGAAAGAACTATATGAATGATGATGAGCAATAAATAACCTTCAAAATTACGCAATTAGGGTGAGGTTAGGCGACTTCCTACAGAATTATGACTAACGGATACTTCGAAAGCATAAAGCGTTTTCTAGATGACTTCTTTGTTTAGCAAGCACCTACCAAGTTATGATAACCTGATACTTTGAAGGCCTACAGCGTTTTCTAGCTATATTTACCCTTGTAAGTGAGGTCCTGCCGAGTTATGACCACCTGGTACATCAAATGCTTAAAGCGATTTCTAGCTGAAGAAAACTATTGTAGCCTTCTTTATAACCGAGTATATCACTTATTATGTTAGTAACGTTCATGTTATTCTATCCAAACTTACCAAAACTCCATAAACTTTATACTCTATAAACTTTTAATATTAGGCGTAATGGCTCTGAACTAAACGTGATGTACACGAAGAAATTCAGTTTTCTTACATCCTTTTTAATAAATTAATTATTTTACATGTATTTTCTATCAATAAAATAACTTCGATCGACGCATTTGTTTTAAATATTCTCTTTGATGACATTTGAGCACGCATTCTGTCAATTCTATGTCAAATGTCATAATGTTACATTAAAAAAGTTTACATTGTCCTATTACATGTTTGTTAAGTATTCTTAAATAAGTGTTCTTCAAATTTTAATTTACCGCGCAATTTTTTTTTTTTTTTCTTTTATAAGAACCTTCTCCTGACAATTACAAACACAACAACAACAAAAAAAGTGAAATCGGTCCAGCCGTTCACGCGTGATGTCGTGACCAAGGGAAATAAGGATTCATTTTTATATATATAGATGAATGAACTAATTATAGAACCTTCTTCGTGTGCTTATTTTTGCGGTGCAGCATTCTGCATCTAACCGTGGATCTTTGTACATAGTTTTTGCGTATTTAAAACTAAATACTTTTGTAAAGCATTTTACTGTCATTGATTTCCGCAAAATAACGCCTTTTGGGTGGGTAATCATCAAATGACGTGACCCGCTCTTGGTGGAGCGGGAGGGCGTGTCAGACTTTTACTTACTGAAACCCACCCGTGTTCCTTCAGTTGCATATATGCCAGGGCCACGCTAATTCTTTCGAAAAAATCTCGTGACCCTGGTAGGGGAAATAAGGCTAGGTATATAATTTATGTACCTATATGTATACATAATACTCAGCTGTAACAGAACGTACAGGCTAAAACACGATGTTATAAATTGTAACTTTCTCGTTATCTTTTACATAATAATATTATTAAAAATAATGGGTTTTTTACGACGCTATTTTAAACAATACTGTACTAATTCTTAGGTATCTTATTAACCCATTGAATGCCGTAATTACAGACACAATTAAAAAACCATTGTGTCTCGTGTGGATCCACGTTTACGGCGTACGCAGAGTTAAAGATCGCCCTTTTCCGTATATAATTATTTAAGGAATATCTTAGAAGATCATAATATATATGAAGAATGGATTGCAGCGAAACGGGCGATCGGCCGGCTAGCCCCGTTGCCGTCTACGCGCCGCTTCGAGAAATTCTATAGTATATGTATATTCTATACCCCGTGACATACTCTGTACACCATGGCCAAGCCGGGGCGGGTCGCTAATATGAAATAAGCTGAGAAAAACAATCTAATCTCAATCACACAAAGTCTTTAATCCTTTCAAATTCTTTCCACAGCGTATTGGATAGCCCACAAAGCAGTGAAGACAGTCTTCGACGATGTGGACAGCTTGCAACCTTCACCGTACCCAACTGACAGAGTGTGGGAAGTGATAAGGGAACATTTTGATGCTGATACTAGAGCCGATCTACTGCCGCATGCCTATAAGCACTTCGATAAGTCTATGTTTGCTGGTAAGTTTATTTATATAAGTCATAGTAACATCAGTAATTCAGTGGAAATAAAGAATCGAAAGGGAACAATTATACATATAATAAACTTAAAAGTACTGGTATGTAAGATTATAGGTGTACACAGCATTTACCATAAAGATAACCAGTTTGTGCTATCTTCTAACGAGAAGAACCGCGTCAGCCTATTTGATGATTAACTGGACGTAGTTAAGCAGAAACGACTCAATCCACACCCAGTTGCTTTTGAAATATCGACCTTTGTAGTTCAAGAGGTTTATTTTTTTGTCACTGAAATATTAACATGTTTTTTTTATTAGTAATGGTATATTTACATATTCTGTTAGAAGTATTAGTTAAAAGCCAGAATGTTTGAATTGTTTATGCTGAAAAAAAGATGCGCCATACCATTGGTTCTAAAGTTTAAGTATATGAAACATAAAGCTGTTTTTAGCTAGGTCGCTTTTACTTAACTACGTCCAACTAAGCATCATTTATTAAAGCAGTTATAAGATTTGAAACAATTAGATATTTTACATAAGACAATCTTACATTCATCAAATCACTGACCGACAACGCCTCGTCTAAATAAGCTGTTGGGGTTGTAAAAAGCGAATGTGTGAACTCAGTACCTAATTGTTTTTGAAAATACACCCCCTTGGAAGTTCGTCACTTTAGATGATCGAAAATCCCATAAGCTGTAACACAACATACAGACTAAAAAGCGATGTTACCTATACATTGGTGCCGATTCTGTTGTACACCGAACTAAACTAACTAAACTATCTCTAAAATTCCTTACTTTTGGCTATGAGAATTTTAACGCTATTCTGCAAGAAAAAATCTCTGAATTTAAAAATTATTTTGACACGAGTAAAAACGAATTTGGCAATCAACTCATGGTTTTTTTTTTCTTTTGGTTTCCCAACGTGGTACTTGTGTGCGCTACGCAATTAATTTTTTAGAGACGAAGGCGCGCGCAAGGGGGCAGCCTGGACGTGTTTTATATGGAATTTTTCACTTCTTGTTTGAAAAAAAAAAAAAAATATTACCCACGTGTTGATATTTAAATGTTCCAGGGTTTCATAAAAGGGGTCGAAGATTTCATTATTTTTGCGATAGGACACTCCATTTTCGAGATATAAGCAAAAGAAAAAATAAAAAATACAGCTCTGTTTTTGCACGTGAAGGCAAGGCGTTGTTGGTGTGAATTTTTGTTCATGACCACTAGTTTTATTCCACACCTTTTTAATCGCGATTAAAAATAGTCAGATTTAGTCAAAATAAATTATTATAGTCTAAATTTTTGGTGAAAACCGGCAAACCCAGAATAGCAAAATTGTCATTTTCACTAAACTAATAACTCAGTGCAAACTTAGTGCTGTCAAACCAAAATATAGTTAAGTTGTGTCACTTTAGTCTATTTCAGAATAGGAAATCGTCGTTTGACAGGAATAAACCAAATTTTAGTGATTTTTAGTTTAGTTTAGAGAATTTTGTACAACAGAATCGGCACCATTGTGAAATAAAATATCTATAAACTGTTTTTAACCAACGTAAATACTAAAAATACTACATTTTCCTCAGGAGTGACATCAAAACTGTCGTCCCTAGCCTACAAAGGAGACGAGCTCTCCCGCCACATCTTCTCGTGCGCAGGCGCCACACTAGCGTCGCACGCAGCTGCGCTCGCCGTGCGCTGTGACGAGCCGCGCCTGCGCGTTGTGTGTGTAGGCTCCGTGTGGAAGAGCTGGGATATGTTGAAGCCTGGTGTGCTGAAACAATTGAGGAATAGAAAGGTTCGTTCAAACTAGACAATCAATA
Organism: Aporophyla nigra; assembly: GCA_947507805.1. NCBI lineage: Eukaryota > Metazoa > Arthropoda > Insecta > Lepidoptera > Noctuidae > Aporophyla > Aporophyla nigra. The sequence continues at coordinate 8,689,190 of OX382313.1, read as the reverse complement.
AAATAAATACAATAGAATCGTCACTTGTGATACTTGATTTCACACTACTTCTTTTGCCCAATTTTTGAAACACTACTAACGGAGGGAGTAGGGAAGCGACCACTAAACAAACGAGGCAATCGTCGTGGGATAGATTATAAATAAGGGCTGATATCGCCTGTAGGCAGTTTCACTCTATGGTCCGACGGAACTTGTCAAATACTTGATGTATTTAAAACCAAAAATATTGTCTTGCAACATAAAAAATAAGCTAGCAAACTCGTTGATCGTCAGTACTAATTATATTCATGGATTTGATATCCTAAAAAATATATGTAAATTATAAAATATATAGATTGGTAAACATAACACAACGCATAACGAAACGGAGAAAGTTTGATTTTACTCTTCATAAATTTTCATACCTCTGGCGTATTTATGAAAATCGATTCTTAAGGAATAAACTCTAACTACCTTCATTTATACATTTGCAGGTAAAAACAGAACTCGAACTGGTAACACTCCGAGTTTCAAGTGCCATGGGGGCAGCTTGGCTTGCCGCTAAACACGTAAACTACGAGTTACCACGGGACGACTCGGCCTTCTGCACAGTGTTCTACACTTACCATCCAGAAGGTTTGGTAAACGGTAACGGGGATGCGGTAAATGGTAAGGCGGTAAACGGACAGCTGAATGGTAATGGTATAGCAAACGGTAATGGCAGCATTCACACCGAAGACTGGAGCTAATGGTAGTTTTGTTTGTAAGTGTGCGGCTTAGCAAAAAAGAGTAGAAATTATATTACTTTATTGACAATATTTTACTGCTAAGATAAGACAAAAGTGTGTAATACTCTGTCTGTAATAAAAGACTTTGGTACATTAAACCTTGACACGTAATGTCGTTATCCAGAACCAGCGATAGCGTCGCCCTCATTGTCTATTCTTTTTTGCCAAGCTGTAAATTAAATAATGGCGTAGTTTTCCCAAAAATGTTTCCAGCGCCAAAATTAGTTGTTGCACGTTTGTTTTTTTAATACACAGAAATTATTGTTTATTTTTCTTTGGTGAACTAGGGTTCTAATTTTTGTGAAAATTACGTTTAAAACTAAGTTTATTATACCTATATATTTTAATATACCAAATGGAATGTTGACAAGTAAATTGCGATGTTAAAAGAAATGTAGGTAAACGAATTCTGATGGTACATAGATGATAGTCAATAAAATAATAGTGACAAGCTTTATGACTAGTTACAGCGAAACAAAGATCTTTCGGCGTTCGACTGACGTTATCAGGAAAGCGCTGTTGGTTAACAATGTTCAATTGTTTTGTGGAATGTATAGAAAAAAAATAAACGTCAGCGTTAGTTCAGATTTTGATCTCGTGACAAAAGATCCTTCCACATCACATACATACATTACATATCCCTTTTAAACAAATTGTAATAATCTAAAAATTAAAAATATTGATCCTTACACACTAGGGCCGGTAGCCCTGAAAAATGTCTATGTATTCATGAAAATTATGAGAATTGTTTGAAAACTTGTAAGAATATAATTTACGCATTATTCACAATGTATGTATAGTAACTATTTACCCTACCGCCTATCCAAATAATTTATTATTGACCTCATAATAATATAGAGTTAAATGGCTCATGGGATAAATATGGCCACTCGGTGGCCCAATTTTGAGCCAAGCAAGTACCACAGATTATCTAAATTATAAAAGCATTCAAAAATAGATTTTAAATAAATCTACATATCATATATTTTATATTATTTAAAAGTGTATGTGTACATTTGACTAAAGATTATTACGAAATGAAGAATATTGTAATATTAACCTAGAATACATAGATTGCAGAATGATCTGACAGTTGCCACAACGATCTGATTGACTTTTAAAATGGCGGGTAATATTGTTTAAGCTCTGGTCACACTGAGGCAAATCCCGCGCGGGATATGAGACACAGCTGTCCGCGTCGATTGTTTTATTTAATGATTCACGCGGTTATTTGCGTAAGTTAGAACAAGTTAGTAAATGCAATCGGCGCAAGCGACTTCCGCGTTATGAGGAAACTAGAATCAAACATTCGAAAACATGTAATATCTACCAGCGGCACTGGGATCCCGTGGTGGATAACGGTCCACTGCCTCGTATAGAGGACCATGTACCAGCAGTGGGAACGTTATAGAGTGATTATGCTATGAACAGGATTTCGTATCCCGCGCGGGATTCGATTCAGTTTGCCCAGAGCTTAATGGCTCCTAGGCATAAGCAACTATTTCATAGATATATAAGTGATCTAAGACATTGTATGTTTATAGGCCTAGTATATTTTTAGGACAGAAAACCCATGTATATAGTTATAGTTCCTATTTTTATTACGAATAAGTAAACTTGATTAGTTTATGATACAAACAATAGATAAGTTACTGTATAATATTAATTAATTGTATTATTCATTGTAAACTAAAATCCTAAAAATATGAATAAAATATTGATCTTCTAGCGATATTTTGTTTTTTTATTTACCAATCCATAACCTTTTTTTTTTGGTGGAAAATCATCAAATGACTTCGCCCGGTCTGGGCAGATCGGCGGGAGGTCTCAAACTATTACTGACTAAAATCCACTCGTGTTTCTTCAGTTTCCTGTGTCAGAGCCACAAAACTCGAACAAATATGCGACTCTGGCAGACCATTCAATACCCTTGCCTAATAATTTACTTAATTTTTTACAAAAACGAGCTACAATATCATGTCACATTTTTGGGTTCTTTCATTTAAAACATATACAACTAATAAATCTAATAAACAATAATTTATGACTAGTTTAACAAGCAAGTTAATATCACAGACTTTAAAAAAATGTCAACGCATTGTTACATAAAGGCGAACATGCATCCAAACACGTTCTAAATTGTATATTTTTGTAATAAGGTTATATAACAACAATAAAAAACAGGTTTTAACCAACAACCAAGTCGCATCTTTTGTCAAATATTTTGATTGCGACCTTGACTTATTTTTTTCGCTAAATCACCTGCTGAATGTGTAGGTTGAATATGATAATAATACTTGTGCCCCCTTTTATTTTGTTTGTGCCCATTAAATTGAGCAAAGTCGATAAACCAGTTCAAATGTTGATATCCCGCCTTCGGTCAAGTTATAAGCAAGGTCAAGGTGGAAAGTAAACATACTTGTAGGTTTATTTGTTGTACGCTACTGTTTAGTCAATATTATAAGGCAAGTTTTGTAGGCTATCCATTGAACTAGACGTTATAAAATTATTAACTCCATTTTTTATTCTTGGTTCAGACTAACTATTTTAGATTCTTCAAAATTGAGTATATGGAGCAGTTAAATATCAGAAAGGTTTTGAACAATCTTTGTTATCAGTATCTATTTACTTTCTACTGTTTGCACCCTTAATAAACATGGCGTAAAGATATTGAACGAATGAAATCAAGTTAATTTAAAAATAATTAAATGATATTATTTATCTGTAAATATAAACGTAAATAAATCGTTATAACTCGTTAATTTCACTGATTTCACATCACTATGTTGTCACTTTGACACAAACAAACATGACATTGCTGACATTTGAGTTTGACTTCATCCGTAATCATTGTCGTCCTGACAATATTTTCATTACACTATGAATATTTCGAGATTTTCTCGTATATTTCTTATAAAACCCGTTATAAATACAAACGTTCGATGTTCAAGCCGTGCTCTACAAGCTTTTAATAGCAAAAACAATAGAAATGATACTAAGAACTGTTATTATAGTGGAATTTTGGCGGTCGCGGCCGGGGTGATAGGTTATATTAGTTTAAAAGACAAATTATTAGCAGCGACTGTTATAACGAACAACTTACAGGGCAGAAGAGAGAAGTTTAACTTTATAGCTGATGTGGTGGCTGTGTCTGCTCCGTCTGTGGTGTATATAGAGATAAAGGATGGTCGTCGGCTAGACTTGTTTTCTGGTCAGCCTGTGACTCTGTCGAACGGGTCTGGCTTCATAGTCAAGGAAGATGGGCTTATACTGACGAACGCTCACGTTGTAGTAAACAAGCCTAACGCTATCGTGAACGTACGGCTCTTTGTAAGTATGTTTTCATTGATTTATTTTATAGTAAATAGTCTTCTGGCTTTAAAATGATGTAACTAGTGCCTTAGTGAATATAAATACTTTTATCAATACCTATGACCTACTTCAAATTAAACTCGTATTATATTCATGTTTGATATATTGTGGTTCTGTATACTCAATTGCAGCATTTTGTTGCATCGGCCCATGGAACCATTGTAACCTTTTTAATAGTACACCTTTTTTATAGCAGCTTTTTTTAGTTGAATGGACCCTTAGGTAAGGCTGGTTGGTGTCTGCAACTGCATGTCAAAGCACATATTAGTATATTTTTGAAAACTAAAAAGTTCTAACTATGATAAAAAAGCACCAGGTTTTAACGTACAGTCGTTCCATGGGTGATGCAACAAAATGTGGGAATGGAGTAAACAGTTACACAACGTAACATAGTGTTTTAATAAAGAAATGTATTTGCTATAAATATAAAAATGGATCCCAGCATATAAGCAGTATTTTATTACAATATACTTGTGCAATTTTATACTCGGTTTTGTAATTTTATACACAAACTAAAACGTGGTTAAAACCTAGATTGCATCTTCTCACTGGATGCATCTTGCATCCAAATAAACTTGAATTACTAGAGAAATGCGGGTGTTAAAATGTGTATTTTGTCTAACTATTAGATTGCAGTTGAATTTTGTACAACCTTCTAAATATAAATTGCTTACATGTCATTCAAAGTGGATAGCTAGATAATACTTTGATTAAGTACAGACCCCAGCACTTAAAGCTACTACTATTTGTCAAATTTCTTTAAATTAGGTTTTCAACTTTATCGCTGAAGCATTAGGTTCAAGATTGATTTTCAAAATTTGACAGTTTGAAGTAGCTTGATGTGCTGGCACCTGTACATCATTCTGAACCCCCTGTTCTTAAATTCTATTTAACTTAGATTCTGTTTAACTTAAATTTTTATATAAAATATTTGGTTTTCTTTTATAAATGAGATAAACTTTCTATGGCAGGAGGTCTTGTGTGTTAATTTCCCTGCCACACACACACAAACATACACACATCATCATTTCAGCAGAAAGATCAACAAATGCCAAAATGCCTAGTTCATATGACATTCTTAATTTACATTATGTTATTTTCAGGACGGCTCCATCCACACTGGTTTTGTTGAAGATGTGGACCTCAAATCTGACTTAGCTACTCTCCGAATTCCCGTAAAAGGATTACCTGTCATGAAACTAGGCAGTTCATCAGACATTCAGCCCGGCGAGTGGGTTGGTAACTATTAATTAAATTAAAATGTTAATTCTTATGTACAGTTTTTTTTCTCATGAAGACACACATACTTTACTTGTGGTTACCAAGTGTACAAACACTCTGTGAATGTATGTGTGTAGAGCTCTTGGTACTGTTCAAGACATGGGCAAACTCGGTGTGTGTGTGTGTGTGTGTGTGTGTGTGTGTGTGATATGTGCTGACGCTACTAGTCGGCAAAATTCGATTTTTTAAAAAACAACACTATATCATACTATTAGATGACACATGTAACTAGGACGGTATGTCGTCATTATCGTGAAGGAGAAAACACGCGTATTAAAAGTTTTATACGCACAATATAAATGAATATTCAGTGTAGTGGAAAGGTGAATATTTATATAAAACTAGCTTTTGCCCGCGGCTTCGCCCGCGTGGATGTCGGAAATTAACGCAAGAGGACGTACTACCGCGATAAGAATGTGTTAATCCAGGTTATATAGGTAATATAGACTCTGTGTGCTATTTTCGATCCAGATCCATTCAGCCATTTTTGCGTGATTGAGAAACAAACACCTAATCATACATATTTTCACATTTATAATATTAGTAGTAGTAGGATTATAATTCATATTACTTAGGATTCATAGTTTATGAGAATATCATGTGTGTATAGGGGTTGGTTTAGTTGAATATAAGTCTTCCTGGTTTTTCTTAATGCTCCTATTTTACCTATATAGACACTCAATCATTTACCAGACACCAAACATAATTATAGGAATAGTACTTTTGCCAGTGGCTTGGCCCGTATAGCGGTCGGAAAATATCACCCGGGAACCTACTACCGGGATAAAGTAGGCATCCTATCTGTTACGTATCCATGATATAATATATCATTTGTGCCAAATTCGATCTAAATCCGTTTGGCCGTCTTTGCATCATTGAGAAACAAACATCCAAAAATCTAAACATCTAAGCCATTTCACGGTCTCTTATTTGGAATAATACTATTAGGTTTATTTTGAGTATAATGAAAACACATGATATTCGCAATTACTATGAAGCCAAAGTAATATGAATTACAATCCTACTTATCCTGTACTACCCGGCCGCTGCAAACGGATGGACGGGACGGACGTACGACCCGTCAGCTGCTCTGCGCCCGCTTTTTAAATCTCTAATATCTTCTAAGATATTCATTTAAATTACACGCTGTAGAGCGTCATTCTATATTAAATGCACAATGTATTTAAGGTACTTAATTGGATAAGGATTAATGCTGTATTGCTTAAAATCGCTTCGTAAATAAGCCCTTATTTCTCGTAAAAAACAAAAGATAAAAAATGGTTATTGTGGGTTATCCCTAAGAGATAGACATATACCATTGCGACATTTTTGTAGGCCTTTTTAAGGTGTACAATACTGTAGTACATTATTTTGATCTATTTCGTAGGATTCAGCCAGGGTTTTTCGAATTTTGAGACGTATTTCAGCGTAGTTTATGACGTATGTCACCGTAGTTTTCGAAGACAGTTATTTTTTTTCTAAAATAAAAGAATCTTTCTAAAATAAAAGTAGCCTAAGTTACTCCTTGTTACATCAGCTATCTGCCAGTGATAGTCCTGTCAAAATCGGTCCAGCCATTTCAGAGATTAGCCGGAACAAACAGACAGACAGACAGACAAAAATTGTAAAAAATGTTGTTTTGGTATATGTACCGTGTATACATCCATATACACTTAGTAAAAAGTGGTTATCTTAATATTAAAAACAGAAACTCCAATTTTATTTATTTGTATGTATAGATTACATGTTTGACTGTACTACATAAATGTTTACGTAAGGTGTCCAAGTATGGAAGAAAAAATAATGTTGCCCTGGCCCCTAATTAACTGGGATGAGGGCATAAGAATTATGATGATGACGTAAGATATCCAAGACTTTTTGTCTGTCATATAAATTTGTCCTCCCAATTAGATGGCAAAACAGAATTAGCTTTAATGGTCAAGTTGGACAGCACAATTTGATTATGTAATGACCATCAATGTTTATATTACAGGTGGTGGCAATGGGCAGTCCTCTAGCTCTCAGTAACACTGTGACGGCTGGTGTAGTCAGTTCTACTCAAAGAGCTAGTGAAGAACTTGGTTTAAAAGGTAGTGAAAAAACCTACCTTTTACTATTTCAGTGTTTGTTAACCAGTATAAGGCGGTCTCTTATCCTATTGCAACTCTACTATTAGGTACTAGTCCAGCTTATGGTCAAAGTGTTACCAATGATGTGCGGTTGACTGTGCTTAACAATTTACAAACTTAACTTTAATTGTCAGTCTACAACAAAGCTGCTCTATTAAAAAAAAAAAAAAATATGTATACACACTCAGGTTTTTAGAGAATATGGCTTCCTGATAATAACAATTATTTTAAATTAAAATGTTTTGCAAGTGTTGAGATTGGTGTTTTTGGTGTACACCAATTACTGACAGATGTTTTCATATACTATTTTAGTTAGAAAATGCATTAGAACCACCTCAGCCTTAACCCATTTTTCTCAAACTCATTTAGCACTTTTCTCATATGCATCCCCTACTTTCTCAAACGCATCCCACATTTATCTCAAAGTCATCCCCCTTATCTCAAAGTCATTCCCTACTTTCCGAAACTCATCGCTCACTTTTCACAAACTCATCCACCACTTTTTTCTAATTCCAGGCAAAGACATGGTATACATACAGACAGACGCGCCAATCACGTTTGGCAACAGTGGTGGGCCCCTAGTGAACTTAGACGGAGAAGCGATAGGTATAAACAGTATGAAAGTGACTTCTGGTATCTCATTTGCTATACCCATCGATTATGTCAAGGAGTTTTTGGCAAAGAGTAAGTTCATAAAGTTATTGTTTTAAATGATTGTGTTTGTGAATTGTTTTTTTATATGTTGTATAATTTTAAGTAATGTTTTTGTATTGTTATTTGTTTTTGTGGAATTTATTCACTAATGAGTGGATTTTTTGTTTTATTTCGTTAAATGTGTCTGCTTGATCATTTATTTACTGTATAATTTGGTTGGCGTTTGTAACTATTATGTTTGTATTAATGTGTTTTACTTAGATTTGTAAGATAAACAAAAAAAAAAAAACCGACGCACGACAGGAGTTTACTCCTTACGAACGATTATAAAATATATAGATTAGTAAACGTAACATAACGCATAACGTATCGTAACGGAGAAAGTTTAATACATACATACATTTACATACCCTGGGCTTATACACCGTGACATTTTAATCGTCTTACAACGGCAGCCCACTTCATGCATCCAATGACTACTGCACATCCATAAGACATAAAATGAACATTTGAATTATTAAAAATTAAAATATTATTCATTATAATGACGCATGACGTAGTTTGAAATTGATATTTTGTGTCATGGAAAATGGAGATGGAATGATCTAGTCGACTCGTGCACTGGGTAGGTATGTTCTCTACCGTCTGATACGTAAACATTATTAACAGGATGGTTCATAATTTTAAAGCATTATTAATTTTTCTTAGTACCTATTATCTTAATAATGGTAACAATTTTTTAATCACGTCTAGATGTATATTATGTCGGATACATTGAGTGGACAACCTTTGTTAGACGACTAAAATGTCACGGTGTACATGAAAATTGATTCTGAAGGAGTAAACCCCAAAAATATCTAGGGATACTTGACAAAGTTGTTTATTAAATATAATAAACACTTACAGTTGAAAATAACGCTTATCAAAATAAGTACATTCTTACCAGCTTATCTAATTAAGCAGATTTGTTATTTATAATCTTTGTTAAAAAACTAGATTAAGTTTATCTATTATTTCTGTGTTTATTTATAATCAATGTTGCACCTTTTTATTTTGAAATTTTTGTTTTGTACATGACGAATAATTTGTATGCTTTTATTGTAAAGAAAACTCTCAAACAACACTTATAAATACAATACCTACAAAACGAGTCAGATTTTCTATCAACCTTAGTTACCAAACTGACCGATAACACAGGCCAACACGGTTTTGTTGTTGGAAAGTGGAGGGTCATTTCTGAAGTAATTTTTTGCGTAGAATCCGAATCCGGAGTCAGAATTGGCCCGTGATGGGCCAATTCTGACTCCGGATTCAGGACGTCAGGATTTTGAGATATTTGAGGTTATAAAACCAAAAAATAGCGTTTTTGGCTACTTTTGTGGCTATGTACAGAAGACACAGAATTTTTTGGGGTTTTTTTTTAGTTATATCATATAGTACTACTCTTTCTCTTCAATTAGAGAGTTGCAGGGTTCAATTACGATTTTTCTTAACCAAGTTACGCCAAATTTCAAATTACGAGATATGTCCCATTAATGTCATGAGTATTTATTTGCATTAAAAATTTTGAGACAGACGTTTTCTACTGGTTATTTCCTAAATCTTTAATATGTCGACTTCAAATTCGTAATTGGTAACCTCGAACACCCCCGAATACAAATTTTCAAGAGAAAACTTTTTTTTTTATTTGAAATTGGCGTAACTTGGTGAAAAAAAATCGTAATTAAACTCTGCGACTCTTTAATTGAAGAAGTCTATATGATACAACTAAAGAAAAAACCCCAAAAAATTCTGTGTCTTCTGTACATAACCTCAAAAGTAGCCAAAAACGCTATTTTTTTGGGTATATAACCTCAAATATCTCAAAATCCTGACGTGATGGGCCAATTCTGTCTCCGGATTTGGATTCTACGCAAAAAATTACTTCGGATTTTTTTTTATTTTTTATCCTTTATTATAAAGAACTCCGTTCTTAATAATTAATTACAATCTAGTCTATAAGACTAATAAGCAATTTAAATCTAACTTAATTTTATACATGATGATTATTTTAAAACTTAGAATAGTGTCCTTTGTACTTTACACAAGTCCGTTCCACTTTCTTAGAGTCTGGTATGATGATATTATAAACACTTTGTTCATGTGTTATTATGTGTGTCACTGTCACTGTTATTTCTGCACTTTTTACACTACACTAAATCAAAAGGTTTTGTTCGTTTTAGTCTTCGCACTATATTCGTTTGGTCTAACAGCTGAATCGCCTCGATGTTCACATGATGATGGAGTCGTTGTTCATGGGCTTCAGCATATTTTTGTATTATCTTGGTGACGGGTTCCATGTTCAGGTCACGATGGAGGTCGTCATTTCTTATATACCAGGGAGCATTAACTATACTCCTGAGTACCTTGTTCTGGAATGTTTGGATGATTTTGATGTTGGTTGGTTTAGTACATCCCCACAGTTGGATGCCATATGTCCATATTGGCATAAGAACATGCTTATATAATAGTATTTTGTTGTGTATTGATAGACAGGAATCCCGTCCAATCAACCAATACATGTTTTTAAAGCGCATGTCTAGTTCCTGCCTTTTCTTTTTGACGTGCACTTTCCAGCGCAGTTTCGCGTCAAGCGTTATGCCAAGGTATTTGGCTGTATTTGCGTATGGCACTCGTTGACCATTTATGAAGACTGGGTGGTAGTCACAATTTCTGTTGGTGAAATCAATATGAAGCGACTTTGATTCATTCAATTTGATTCTCCATTTTTGTGCCCAATCATGAACTTTATTTAGAGCGATTTGTACCTTTTCGATTGCTTCCGTATGGCATGATCCTGTCGCCATGATGGCAGTGTCGTCCGCAAAGGTTGCAATTGTATTATTTTCGAGCTCTGGTAAATCATACGTGTACAGCAAATAGAGCACTGGTCCCAGCACACTACCTTGGGGCACACCAGCTTTAATTATCTTTAGCTCGGAAAAAGCATCCTCGTGCCTTACTCTAAACATTCTATTTGTAATGTATGATTGCAAGATATCGGCAAAATCATTAGGCAGCATTAGTCTTAGCTTGTACATCAAACCCTCATGCCAAACTCTATCAAAAGCTTGTGCCACGTCTAGGAATACGGTGGAGCAAACTTTTTTATCTTCAAGCGTTCTCTCGATGATGTTGGTAATTCTATGTACTTGGTCTATCGTAGAATGTTTCTCTCTAAAACCAAACTGGTGGTCAGGGATCAAATTATTCTCGCTTATAATCGGTTTTAGGCGTTTTAAAAATAATTTTTCAAACAGCTTTGATAGTATCGGCAACAGGGATATGGGCCTGTATGATGATGCTTCGTGAGGTGGTTTGCCGGGCTTTGCAATCATAATCACTTCAGCAACTTTCCATGGCTCAGGAACATGCTTTAGTACGAATGCAGCATTGATGAGCCTTGTAAGTTTAACAATAGCTTTACGAGGGAGATGTTTTAGGATTTCACCCGTAATAAGGTCATACCCTGGGGATTTCTTTTTTAGGCTTATCATTTGAATTTCCTTTGCAACTTCTTTCGGGGTCACAAGCTTAATTCTTTGATCTTGCAGAATATCGGGAACTTGCAGGTTTTCTACAGACCCGTCATTTGGCTTTCTTCTAAATGATGTGCAAATCTTAGGGCTTTTTGCTCGTTGCTTATGGCCCACTTTCCATTATCATCTCTGATCGGGGGAATTGATGTGACTGGCCTTTTCAACAACTTTGTTGCTTTCCAAAGAGAGTATTGCGTTGTATGATCACTGCTTAACTGCCGTAGGTTAGTGTTGAGAGCCTCATCTTGAAAGGTTTTTATTGTTCTCTGTAGTCTTTTCGATAGATTATTCAACAGAGTTTTGTCTTTCGGAAATCTAGTTTGCTGCCATATTTTCCTTTGATTTCTTTTTTCATATAATAGGTCTATAATTTCCTTTGGGTAGTTATTTCCTTTACATTTTTTATTTGACTGTGGTGTGTTGTTCCATGCACATTGTTGGATATCGTTGCCAAACTTGTTTACTTCAAAATCGAGCTGATCTTTGCTTTTTAATGAAGTTTTTAGGTCAATTATATTTCGTAAGTCTATGCTAAAACTCTCCCAATCTGTAAACTTATTTTCCAATGTCAGGTGGTTTTGTCTCAGTAATATTTTGTGACTCAGTTTTAATAATATCGGAGAGTGGTCGGAGTTCATATGATACCCCTCTTCCACACTCAGGTAATTGGTGGATATATTTTTGACAATGAAAAAGTCTATAAGGTCTGGAAGTTTCTGGGGGTCAGTCGGCCAGTATGTAGGTTTTCCAGTACTTATGACCTCACAACGCATGTCATTCACTGCTCTAAAAAGCTGTCTTCCCTTAGTTGAAGTTAGTCTCGATCCCCAATGAGTGTTCTTAGCGTTAAAGTCCCCGCCCAATATAAATCTTGGTCCAAGAAGTCTGAGAAAGTTCACATATTGTTCTTTGTTTGTCATGTGTCTTGGGGGAAAGTATGCAGCTGCTACTGTAACATTAAACTTTTTTGTTTTAATTGATACCGCCACAGCTTGCGTGTCCAGCTCCTCGTATTTACTCTGTTCGTAATGACAGATATTTTCTTTAATAATAACTGCACTACCTCCTCGGGCCGTGTTGTTAGGGTGCAGCGAGTGATACACTTTATAACCTTTAAACTGTACAAAAGACTGCTTAGTGAAGTGTGTTTCAGAGATCAAACACACATCAATGTTTTCCGTGTCTAGGACTACTAACAACTCATGTTGGTGTTGCAGCAGTCCGTTGGAATTCCACGCCATTATTTTAAGTGTGTTATTCATTATTGATTTTGTACAGTACTTGATTCTAATTTCTCTAGTCTCTTGTCAAATGAGGATATGCACTTCAAAATCTGGTTGAGCTTATCGTCTAGGCTTGATGGTATGCTTGGTTTTACTACTTGTGCATATGAGGCACTTTTGGATGAAGGTGCAGTTATTGTTGTTGTCTGTGCAAACTGCACACTTTGTTTTGTTGTCTGTTTGTCAGTGTTTCTAACAATTTGCTTAAGGCTCCGTGCACATAATTAACTCATTTTGGCCAATTTTGATCACTTGTTGTGAGGTAGGGAAGAAGAATATTTGTTTTTTTATTTGTTATTATAAGAGATGAGTTCTTAATCTTGTACGTGGCGGAAAGGGATTTTTCAAAAGATTTATAGCATACTGATAAATCAACAATACCCACAACCCCTTTTCCGAAAAGTAACGAACGAGTGACGTTTGTCTTCGTTTTACGAAAAACTGCAAAGGATTCTTTACATTAAAAAAATATAAATAACATCATTAAATGGTCTAATTGGACGTGGCGGAACCACTTTTTTGATTTTAATACGAAATATAGCAGAAAAAAAATGTTGAAATAACGTAATTTTTGGGAAACTTCTCGACAAATAACTATTTTTTTCTATACCTTAGAAACACTTTTATGAAATTTTAAAAATTACATATTAAACTTAAGTTAACTATTGAATAGAATCCAAATTTTATTTTATTAATTAACATAAACTTAATTTGTTAAATAAAAGTCAAAGTGAACTATATAATCGATCGCGCAAAACCAATCCCGCCAGTAACGACCGGGCCTTCCCAGCGTGAGGACGTATCACTTTGCACCGCAGGAGCCCACGTGATCTACGTAAACATATTCCAAATATTGTACGCCAACTACCACATTTTGGTCCGATAAGTATTAATTTCTTTTTTAAGTTGTTAGCTTGTGTATTTTTTTGCTTGTTGCAAAATGTTAATGTCTTACAGAATACCGGTGTACGAGTGTCCGTAAATCTTCTCATCCTTATCGGCTTGACCGATTTTGGTGATTTTATGTTAATAATTTTTGCGTCATCTGGATCATTCTTAGCTTTTGTTGAAGTTGGGTGAACTATCGCACGACAACGTCTGCCTATCGAATCCGCTAGATAGTAGATATAACTAAATATTTATATCGCCCTACATTTATTTCTGGAACGAAGTGTTTTGACGCAGCTTCCGGTGAAAGAAACTTGTAGAAATTGTCATGTAACAAAAAATGGTAAAACATCTTTTATTTTATAGTAGAAAAAGAGATAGCTTTTCTGGTTTCAGAGGGTGATGAAGGCAATAGTGAGGTGAAAATAAAAATCCAAGATGGCCGCTGCAAAAATTTCGATTTTTTTTTATCAGAGGTGTCGTTTTAATAGTTTCCGAGGGTTCTGAAGCCAATGATGAAGCGAAAATAAAAATCCAAGATGGCGGCTGTAATCATTTCCAATTTTTTTTGTCAAGGTGTCGTTTTTAGGGTTCCGTTGCCAAATGGCAAAAAACGGAACCCTTATAGATTCGTCATGTCTGTCTGTCTGTCTGTCCGAGTATGTCACAGCCATTTTTTTTCCGAAACTATAAGAGCTATGCTGTTGAAACTTGGTAAGTAGATGTATTCTGTGAACCGCATTAAGATTTTCACACAAAAATAGAAAAAAAACAATAATATTTGGGGTTCCCCATACATAGAAATGAAACTCAAAATTTTTTTTTCATCAAACCCATACGTGTGGGGTATCTATGGATAGGTCTTCAAAAATGATATTGAGGTTTCTAATATCATTTTTTTTTAAAACAATAATATTTGGGGTTCCCCATACATAGAACTGAAACTCAAATTTTTTTTTTCATCAAACCCATACGTGTGGGGTATCTATGGATAGGTCTTCAAAAATGATATTAGGTTTCTAATATCATTTTTTCTAAACTGAATAGTTTGCGCGAGAGACACTTCCAAAGTGGTAAAATGTGTCCCCCCCCCCCCCCGTAACTTCTAAAATAAGGGAATGATAAAACTAAAAAAAAAAATATATGATGTACATTACCATGTAAACTTCCACCGAAAATTGGTTTGAACGAGATCTAGTAAGTAGTTTTTTTTTTAATACGTCATAAATCATCAGATTTGATGACAAACATGAAATTCGTTATACACCTTTCAGAACAACCTAGGTCATCATCATTAGGTAAAATGAACAGGACTCGTTGAGATACATCTAATGAGCCCACATTCGCTGGGTTTACAAAAAGCTATTCAAAAGTTCCGTTATCCTTTATCATCAAACCAGCTCGAGGGTATCACTTTATTCGGTTATCATGGGAATGCTTACATTTGGGATAATTCAATCAATTCTAGTGGACTTTCCACTACAATGGACTATTTTTTGTTTTAAATTTATTTAATTCGAGTGTCCCTTCATCTAGCGTCATCAATCTTGTATTAGGAATCACCAGATTCATCTATACCTATTAAAGGTCGAATAATAGTCGATTTCCAATATTTTTTTGACCATTGATAACCGTATCAATATCAAACCATAATGATTTGGATGTAAACTATCAAACCTTATAATCAGTGAAAAAAAAATCATTCGTTTTCATCCAAAATTTATTTGAAATTTTCTATGTGTAACAGTCGATTTTGGATAAATATTAGGTTGGGGAAAAAGTCTTTTCGCATTATAGTATGTATGAACTTGTAATAAAATCTCTTTGGCTATACTATTTGTATCTGGCTGGTTTTGGTATCATTGAAAGTTTAAATTTTAAAGAACATAATTCCAAATTCAAATTAGGAAAATGTGTGATTTTCATTTGTTTTTCGTACCGTCAAGATGAGTGAATCTAATGAAGAAATTCGATACATTTTAAAATTTTACTACAAAAAAGGTAAAAATGCAACGCAAGCCGCGAAAAAAATTTGCGATGTTTATGGACCTAGTGTAGTGTCTGTGAGAGTAGCACAAATTTGGTTTAAGCGTTTTCAATCCGGAAATTTTGATGTCAAAGATGCACGTCGCTCTGGTCGCCCTATTACGGATAAAATGGATGCCATTTTTGAAAAAGTGGAGCAAGATCGGCATACCAGTAGTTACGACGTAGCTGAAGAACTGGAAATTGACCACAAAACAGTTTTGGCGCATTTGAAAAAAACTGGGTACACAAAAAAGCTCGACATTTGGGTACCTCACGAGCTCACTGAAAGAAACCTAATGAACCGTGTACTCATTTGTGATTCTTTATTACGATGTAATGAAACCGAACCATTTTTGAAGAAGCTGATAACTGGTGATGAAAAGTGGATCACGTATGACAAGAACGTGCGAAAAAGGTCGTGGTCAAAGGCCGGTCAGGCTTCACAGACTGTGGCGAAACCCGGGTTAACTCGCAACAAGGTGATGCTGTGTGTGTGGTGGGATTGGAAGGGCATTATTCATTATGAGCTGTTACCACCAGGCAGGACCATCGATTCTGAACTCTACTGCGAACAACTGATGAGATAAAAGCAAGACGTTGAGAGAAAGCGGCCGGAATTAATCAACAGAAGGGGTGTGGTTTTTCATCATGATAACGCTAGACCTCACACATCTTTAGCTACCCAACAAAAATTAAGAGAGTTTGGCTGGGAGGTGTTAATGCATCTGCCGTATAGTCCTGACCTTGCACCTTCAGATTTCCACCTGTTTCGGTCTCTTCAGAATTCTTTAGGCCGTGTCAGGTTAACATCACGAGAGGACTGCCAAAACCACTTGTCGCGGTATTTTGACCAGAAGTCCCAAAATTTCTATAGCAATGGGATCATGTCCCTACCTACAAGATGGCAAAAAGTTATCGAACAAAATGGTACCTACATACTTTAGTTAAATGTAAAAAAACTTCATTAAAAATGTTTTGAATTTTCTTAAAAAATGCGAAGAAACTTTTTCCCCAACCTATTACATGTGAAGAAACAAGATAATGTAATATATACATATAAATGTTCATTATACCACGGAGTCTTATTTTTTTTGACTAGGTCGTTATCTAAATTCATCGGTTTCTGGCCAGTACAATAAAATAACAATTTTATAGGTAAAGCCCTTTCTTTTTTTTTTTTGGATGGGTTATCATCGAATGACTTCTCCCGCTCTGGGCGGAGCGGGAGGGCGTGTCAGACTTTTACTGACTAAAACCCACCCGTGTTCCTTCAGTTGCCCATGTGCCAGGGTCACGGTATCTCTTTCGAACAATCACGCGACCCCGGCAGGCATCGGTCCTAGCAGACCCCTACAGTACTGCTGACATCTCTTTGAGGCGTGCGTTGAACACTACGCGCCGTCGACCCGAGCTTGGTCCTTACCGGGCGGCGAGCTACCCATTGCTCGCCACCCGCAAGCTCGCGCCTACGGTGGCCGGGAGTCCGCAATCGACTCTCGGCGCCCGGGGCGTCTCCTCCTGCGGCGGCTAGGGACGTGAGGGCGCAGAAACTGCCACTCCCTCACGCGCCCCGCCTCCTCCTTCGCGAGCATTACTGCTTCGCAGAAGGAGGTGACGGTTTCCCATGCCCTCTCGCTCCGTACCATGGCTCGCACCAGGGCCGGACGCGAGAGGTCGCCGCCGCCGATCGCCTCCACGAGGACACGGCGTTGCTCCGCCCAGGCAGGGCACACTTCCACCGTGTGCTCCACCGTGTCCTCTAGACGATCCTCACAATGGAAACACCCGGGCGTTTCCTCCCGCTTTATCCTGAACAGGAACCTATCGAAGCACCCATGCCCGGTGAGAACCTGCGTCAGGCGGAAGGTGAGGACGCCGTGGCGCCTCTCTATCCACTCCTCAAAGTAGGTAAAGCCCTTATGTTCAAATTTAAATGTTTTGTATTTTCTAAAACTGTATCTTTTATCCCAATCCAATTCCAATTCGCCTATTCAATTGATTTTTTTTTGAATGAAGAATATATTTAATTACAAAATTATGGAAACTACTCGTATTTATGTAAAACACTTACCTCAACATTATCTAATCTATCTATTTAATTGTACCTACATGTACCATTTTTATGCTTATTGTGATAAATATACTATTAAAATGTACACAAACATTCCAGACTTTTATTTCTTAACAATACCTGTATTACTTAAAAAATAAAACCACTATAGTATCAAAACTTTTTAAGCGATCACTACGCTCGATCTTTAGGCATGTGTGCGTAAACGGTGCACACAAACATAGCATAGCAGGAATTTACCTAAACTCGAGCGAGTGAATTATGTGCACGGGCTCTTAACGGCAGTGTTGCTTCTTGGATTACTTTTTGCGTGTTTGTTCTTCATCATTTGCATCTCCTTGGCAACTAAACACCCTCTGTAGTTGGCTGGGTGAGGTAAGCCACAGTGGACACACTTAGGTTTTTCTTGTGCTGGTTTTTTACAATCAGCTGTGAGGTGTTTCCCTGTACATTTAACACATCTTGGCTCTTTTGCGCAATACTTCTGTGTATGACCATAAGATTGGCATCTCTTACACTGCGGTATTATTTTTGACGTTTTAAGGGGGTGAATCTCCACTTTACAGCCTAGGATATATTTAATGCCGTATATTTTGTTGAGTTCTTCGTCATTCTTGAACGATAAAATAAACATGTTCAGCGGTTCTTTTGTTCTCCAGCTAAGCTTGTTAATTGCATTTTCTATCTGGAATCCTTGCGACGTTAAATCATCTTTAATCCGGTCCGGTTGGCAGGAAGAATGCAACATTTTTGCCACAACTCTTATTGGCCTATTTTGCTTATCCTCGTATGAGTGCCAAAAGCAGTTATTTTCGGTTAATCGCCGAGAAATAACTCTGTAGGACTCTTCAGTCTTGGCATTTATTTTCAAACTATCACCGCTTAACATTTTCGCGGTAAATGTTTCTACTGGCTGAGATTCAGTCAAAAAGTCGTAGAATGTTTGGTAATTCTTAACACCGTCCACCACGATCGGCGGCACTTCGGAAATGACCCTCCACTTTTCAACAACTGACATGACCCCATTATTTGTTGGCCTGTGTAATCATAGAAAGACATATGGTGATTTTTGTTCACTATCAGCCCTTTGATTTTATGTTCATATTTAATTCAGCAAAACACGCTATTTTTGACCTTTCTTGCCTCGTATTCTACTGTATACAGGGTGATTTTTTTAGGTTAAGAAAAAACTCAACTGTTTTTTTAAAATCTCATGTGTTTTTTTACTGAATATTAATACAAACTGGTAATTTAGAACGCTCCGCAGGAACGACGAAGGCGCCGCAAGTATCGCGGAGGTACCTCGGCATCACCATGCTGTCGCTAACGCCGAACATACTCATGGAGCTACGCATGAGGAACCCTGAGGTAAGTGCCGGTTGGCACCTTTTAACCTTCGATCAAGAATACTCTAGATAAAGGATCACGAACAAAAACTCACTGCTCATCTGGCCACGACTTATCGTACGCACGCTAAAACGTATAGTATTTGTTTTGATATAACGCTTTAATTATTTGTTTCGATAGATTAAGGTGAATGCCTAGATAGCCCTCGCCATACATTTTTCAGGTGTGGAAATCTCGGTAAATAAACAGTTTCTGCAGAATAAAAGCAACTGTAATGAGACTTTATAATGTATTATGTTCGCGTATAGCCCAAATTTTATAAAAAAAACAGTATTTCTAGGAGAATTAGACCGAATAAAAAACGAAAAATCTTTACATGTGTGAGTGACCTGAATCGCGCCATCTGACAGAAATTTATAGAACCACTGAGAAAGTTGGTTGCTGTTGTGTTACGAGTTTACGATTAGTAAACATTCATAATAGATGGCGCTGTTTGATATTCGAACATTTTAAAAGAATTTATCTTTTAAATTCGATAATGCGACGTTGCCATTCTAGAGGCAGCGCGCGCACACCGCGTTGTTGCCATACCGTCAATGCGTGATTACTTGAGTCTTGAAAACTTGCGAATCGTTTCCAGAATATTGTGTTTCTAGCAAGTTAGCGCCGGGCGCGCGGGTTTGCCCGCGGAGTTAACATTTTATGATTGATAAAATGTTTTTTATTATGGAATGAGAAAGAATGCTTTACATAAAGTGAAAAAAATATCTCTGCGATCTGCCCTTGGTTCACACAGATACAATACTAATGTAATTATTGTATTATCTAGTTTAAATATGTAGTAAGTAGTTACTAGTACACGACTTTCCAGATTTAAAAATCTTTTTAATGTATGTAAGTAGGTACTGATAACATTCTGATACGCTTAGGTACTAATCCATTGGTTTGGGTTGAATAAAATCAGAGAATAGAATTTGATGTATAAGTAAGTTATAACTAAATCAGGCGATCAGCGAAGCTACCTACACAATGGTGAAACGTAGGTACTACGTACATCTATTGATTGAATCATATTTATTCTTCTATTCTTTTATAATTCATGTGAAACCAGCAAGATTAGTGAATACACAGACAAACCACTTTGATTTTTCATAATTGCTTATTTTACTAGTATTATTAGCACACACAAAATGCGTCAAGCAGGGTTGCCAACTTTATTTTTTAGAAGATCGTACCATACATTTTAAAAGATCGTACTTTGCTAAGAATTCAAAAATAAAAATAGTACGCATTGAAATTTCAATAAAATAAATGGTAAACAAATGTGGTGGGTGTTACTATAACTTCAACGCAAAATTTAACATTTTGGTATAATATTTAAGAATCTGGACACCAATTTAGCAACTAAACTTTACGACGAGGTTTTTTTATTAAAGAAAAGGGGCTCGGAAGAGACTTTGTCATGAAATCCACACGAAACAATAAACACCAGTATCATTAGAACTTAAAACGAGATATTTACCATGTTTATTATTACTTAAAAAAAACTGTGCTACCTACTACTGAGAACCATTCAAATGAGTGCCATCCGTGAAACAGTTTTCATCAGGGCTTGTTAACGTTACCAAATTCACACTATAAGTATCGTTAAGTAACGTTATTTTCATAAAGTTAATATTTTAACGGTAAAACGGGTAACGATACTTTGGTATCGAATCTATAAAATAACGTTACCAATTAACGTTACTAGTATCGATACTTTTACATACATACATACATTGAATCACGCCTTTTTCCCATGGGGGTAGGCAGAAACCACGGAACGCCACCTGCTACGATCTCTACACACTTCTTTTGCCTCGTTTAGGTTCATAAAATTGGTCATACACACACGCCGGTTGCGAGTACTACGCACCTGACCTTTCTGAAGAATATCACTAATAAGGTCCCTATATGTCCTCCTAGGGCGTCCCCTCCCGGTGTTTCCACTCACATCTGCCTTGTAAATACCTTTTGTGAGCCGACCTTCATTCATCCTCTCAACATGACCAAACCATCTAAGCATACTTTTTTCAATTTTTGTCACTACATCTTCTTTTACACCACACCGTTCTCTTATCACATCGTTACCTAATGCGTTGTTGTCAACCTGCGCAACCTAAGCGGCACGCCATGGGCGGCGGCGCTCTACGGCAACATCGCCAATCAAACGGTGCAAATGCAACTTCAATAATGTAGACGAAAGAAAGAGATGAAAGAAAATAAATAAAAAATTAACGGTACTCAGTTACCGGTAAAACGTATGCCAAGTATCGTTACCAAGCATTACGTGACCTCTACTAATAACGTTATCTTCGTCCGATGAAAGTAACGATACCAAATTTTTAACGTTATTCAAAGCCCTGGTTTTTATTCAAAAGTGAAGCGTTTTTGTGTTTTATTGACGGTAAGTGTTATTTTTATGTGCAATGAATGATTTTCAAGGTGATATAGAGTATTATTATAATGGTAATTAATTACCCTTAAAACTTTACAAAAGTGTAAGATTTAGAAGATGAAATACAAAATCAAACGTTAGCAACACTCGTTGATTGTCGTCACATGACATACTACAAATTTCAGATATTCTCTCTGAAAACAACAGCTTGATGGTGGTGTTATTTCTGTTTCTTGAAACATTTCATAAATAAGATACATTTGCTGTTGTTTGTAATTATTCTTTTTGATTTCAGATTGAATTGCAACTGAACTGCCTAAGATGAACCCGACTAATAAACTTGCATAAATGTATACGACATGTGTATTCAGGACCGCGAAAATCACGGAAAAAAGTGCAAGCTGTATTGAAAAGACATCATGGAAGTTCTTTTAGTGATCTATAGTGAGTAAATTAGATTCCCATAAGATTTCGAATCAGATTTACGTGAGTGGAGGTTATTTGATACTCGTTGGTTCGTGTTGTAGTCTTCGTTTACAGCCATTTTTCCTTGCAGCCGAAAGCAAGCGAAGGAACAACAAGCATGCAAGCATGGCGTAACAAGAAACAGAAGGTAGTGGAAGAAACCGCGGTTTGCCCTGTTGTATTTAGGTACCTACAGACCTATCAATATTTTTCTGTCTCTCAACACTGTTTTTTTAACATATCTTTTATTTCAGTCCACATTCAACTCAAGATCGTCATCAGCTGTCCAACCTTTCGACAGCTTAAGATACGCCCTAAACCTATTCGCGTGGTATACCAGAAATTCGATACGAAGCCATAGCCTGCAGCTCTAGCTTCAATACAGTTGAATCTGTTACAGAGCAAGTAGAGACTGTTGATTTTGATTGGCCACAACCCGATTCAGAGACTGAAGCTTATCAACTAACTGTGGAAAGAACATCAAGTGACAACTTATCAGGTTTGGTAGGGTACCGTATTGTTGACTTGAAGAAGGTCATATGGTCACAACTTTGATTCTTCATCTGGAATGGTAAGTCCCAACTTGATACCATATTTTTGTGTTCATTACATTAGTACGCTTTTGCTTGTTTGTTGTGATGAAGTTTATGTTTGACAATACCAAAGTACAACATATTTTACACAATGTTCAGTGTAACAAATATCATTATTTCTTGGTATGTATGTATAAAAATAATGTATTTCTTGGATTGTTTCTTTTTAACAGCTATTATTATTTTGATTCTAGGTCCAGGGTCAATTGCGAATTACCAAAATGAATAAATGTTACTTCATTTGCTTTATATCTGTCACCCAACCATTGACTGTCATAGAAGTTAACCGGGATGAGGAAGTTATCAACGCTATGATGCCGAAGTTGGTAACATTTTTTAAAACGTGTACTGCCAGAAATTATATTGAGAAGAGTTGAGAAAAATGCTAAATGTCTAGACATCAAGGAATTAAAAGGTATAAAAATATAAGTCTTACTCATTTCCTAACTTATTCCGCAGGTCTCTGAGGTGTGGGTTCAGTAAGAATAGTCTAACAAAACTGTGTAAATTCATTTGTTGCAGCGAAAACTGCGTCTTCCAGCATTTGATTCAGATCGCACGGAAATTATATAAATGGAAGTAAAAAGTGACAAGCAGAAGACTGATACGGCGCGGCGGCGGCGGCGACTGCAAAAAGTAGCGCGTAGAAAAGAAGATATTTTATTATAATATTTATAAGTATCTTTGTATGGTGGTACGAGTCGATGGTTCGAATCCAAGCCGGCACTTTGCTGAGTGTAAATTATTTCATCACCACAGTTCAGAGGAGGCCTGAGTCTCAGCAGTGGGAACATTATAGAATAATTAATAAGCTATTTTTGCACGTAGCGATGTATAGTTTGTGTTATTTTGTTAGTTCATAAGATTTTTCTGTGTAGATAAGTTTCACTCATGTATTTAGGTACCAGCCTAACAATTCAATTGTAAAAGAATATTTATTGCAGTTCAAAATTGTATCATAAGTAGGTATTCTTGAAACATTAATAAATGTTATGGTTAGCTAGCAACCCCTTTGTGTTGTTATGTAAGATACATGTGCCGTTATATATA
The DNA here is from genome assembly GCA_947507805.1 of Aporophyla nigra. Taxonomy (NCBI): domain Eukaryota; kingdom Metazoa; phylum Arthropoda; class Insecta; order Lepidoptera; family Noctuidae; genus Aporophyla; species Aporophyla nigra. The sequence continues at coordinate 8,665,247 of OX382313.1, read as the reverse complement.
GTTACGTATGATGTTATTTATATTGTAATCTACATACATAATTCTTTCTAATACTAAATTCAAAATCATAATTGTAAATATCAAAATATTTAAAAAAGTATGTTATCTTTGTATGGTGGTATGACTCGATGGTTTGAATCCAAACGGAAACTATCTAAGTAAATGTAGTGAGAGTAAATAAAACATTATTTTTATGAAAATATTAACCCCTTTTTACTAAATAAATATTATTAATTTATAGTAGGGTACAATAAAAAGCTTTACAATGTAATAAATAGTCTTTTATTTATTTAGTACACGTCACTATTTACACTTCCATTCCTTCTTCTGCCTTACATTTCTTCCCGTGGGTGTCGTAAAAGGCGACTAAGGGATTTACTAGAGAATGGGCAGCAGCGTTCTCTATGCATTTTACCATCACACTGCGATCGCCAACCCGCTTGCCAAGCGTGGTGATTATGGCAAAGCCCCCCAAATAGGGGGAGGCCTATATCCAGCAGTGGACGTCTTGCGGCTGAGATGATGACTATTTACACATTACAATTTAGGTTCAGTCACATTACTACAACTTATAGGGACAGTGTACCTATATTAATTTCATTTTAAACTGTTTGAATAAAACGACATCTAGTGGTGTCGAAAGTTACTACTATTTACTTTGCATGTGTGTGTAAAGAGTAAAGTCAAGCGGCTAAATCTTTAGAATGTACAAATCTTTGTATGAGACCAGTTAACAAGCACAGTGACTATCTAAAAAAATCAAGTTAATGCCCTAGGTTTCGCATATAATAAAGTTATCTATTAAAGATTTCTAAGTTAGGCGTAAAAATTGAAAATGTTCCAAATTGTGGATCTAGCGCCATCTAGCGACAAAATGGCATCTGAGATAATCATCCATCCACCTTAAGATCTTCATTTTTCCTAACACGCCGACAATTCGTGTCTACTTGAAAGTAACTATTTAGGTTGCACTATATAAGACGATACTTACAGTTTTCTTTTTAATCGATTTGGGAAATGACAATTAATATTGATTATGTAACAGTCACCTTCTATTTCGAGTTGAATACAATAAAATTATTTGAATACTTTTCTTATAAACAGTGTAGAATTTCATAGATAGATATGTATGGAAAATTATTGGATAGATTGTAAAGTCATCACCATCATTTCAGCCGTAAGACGTCCAATGCTGGTCATAAGCCTCCCCCAAAGGGGTTTGCCATAATCGCCACGCTTAGCAGGCGCCACGGTTGAGGATAGCAGTATGGTGGTAATATTCATAGAGAATGCCGCTGCCAATTCTCTAGTAAGGGGCCATCCATACATTACGTCACACGTTACGGGGGGGGGGGGAGGAGTCGATTTCTGACATTTTGTGAGAAGGGGGTGGGAGGGGCCCTAAATTTTGTGACGTCACATTTAAAAATTGAATATACATATTTAAAGTACTATTACAACACGAAATATGAACTATGAAAGAAAAATTTAAAAAAATAATATCTAGATGTAAAATTGCAAAATATGTGACGTCACACTAGGGAGGAGGGGGTCTCACAAATGTGACCAGCAAAATGTGAAAATCATGAAATTTGTGTGACGTAATATATGGATGGCCCCTAAGTCCCTTAGTCGCTGTTTACGACACTTCGGGAAGAAATGGGGTTTTTTTTTTTGGATGGGAAATCATCAAATCACTTCTCCCGCTCTGGGCGGAGCGGGAGGGCGTGTCAGACTTTTACTGACTAAAACCCACCCGTGTTCCTTCAGTTGCCCATGTGCCAGGGTCACGGTATCTCTTTCGAACAATCACGCGACCCCGGCAGGCATCGGTCCTAGCAGACCCCTTCAGTGTGGCTGACATCTCTTTGAGGCGCGCGTGGAACACTACGCGCCGTCGACCCGAGCTTGGTCCTTACCGGGCGGCGAGCTACCCATTGCTCGCCACCCGCAAGCTCGCGCCTACGGTGGCCGGGAGTCCGCAATCGACTCCCGGCGCCCGGGGCGTCTCCTCCTGTGGCGGCTAGGGACTTGAGGGCGCAGAGACTGCCACTCCCTCACGCGCCCCGCCTCCTCCTTCGCGAGCATTACTGCTTCGCAGAAGGAGGTGACGGCTTCCCATGCCCTCTCGCTCCGTACCATGGCTCGCACCAGGGCCGGACGCGAGAGATCGCCGCCGCCGATCGCCTCCACGAGGACACGGCGGTGCTCCGCCCAGGCAGGGCACACTTCCACCGTATGCTCCACCGTGTCCTCTAGACGATCCTCACAATGGAAACACCCGGGCGTTTCCTCCCGCTTTATCCTGAACAGGAACCCACCGAAGCACCCATGCCCGGTGAGAACCTGCGTCAGGCGGAAGGTGAGGACGCCGTGGCGCCTCTCTATCCACTCCTCAAAGAGGGTACTTACCGCCGCAATTGTGGCGTGCCCTGCGCTGGGTTGCGACAATCGTACCCGCCATGTCGCCATGAGATCCTGCCGGAGCTCTGTCCGCCGTGCCGCGATTTGTCGCGGCAGCGGAGTTTCACCCCGGCGTTTCGCATCCTCGCGCCACTCCCACATGTGGGCGAGGACCTTTGCCTCCAGATCCCATGGCGGCACTCCGGCAAGGAGGGTCGCCGCCTCGCAGGAGACCGTGCGGTATCCCCGGATTAACCGGATAAGAAATGGGGTGGTGTTATTCTTTACGCACGGCACCACACGGAATAAATGTTTAGTAGAAGGAATGGAAGGAAATTAATAGTAGTTACAAATAAATCTTAAACAATATTTATACTTTCAGATGCCGACTGATATCGAACATGGAATTCTTGTTTGGAAAGTTATCATCGGATCACCAGCTTACAAGTGAGTTTCCTTTTTATACCAATTCATAACTCTCTTCTAGGCGACACTTCTATCCATGCAACCTAAGGTATAGAAGAATTCTGATTGCCATAAGGCTAGGGTCCATTTAACACGTCAGACACTAACGACAGTTCCGACACCGGCAACGAACGATTTGAAAATCTGTGGTGGTCGTCCGTCGTGAAGTTACCACACGCTGTCGGCAGCGTCTGACGTTTTAAAGAGATTGAGCCTAAGGGGTGACGCTAAAATTTTAATTTCGCTAGCTTAGCGCATCTACCTTAAGTTAAGCTCTTGATAGCTCGATTTTCTTCATAAGCACTCTCATTTTTTTGTCTATTATACAGTCATTTCGAATATAATTGTCACCTTAAAATCAAGTAAAATGTGACCCATAAAAAAAATTTCGTCATTAATTTAAATTGCTCCATTCCAAGCATGCTACACCAAACTCACCATAATTATGTTATCTTTATTATCTAAAAAGAAACACTAGCTGTACATCCTATTTAAATTTCACACGAATCCATAAACTCTACACATACCATCGCTGTAAACTCAATTTTGAATTCTTTCCTTTTCTTTTTCAGTGGAGGCCTACAGCCTGGCGACATTGTAATAAGTATAAACACGCAGCCAGTTCGGACCGCCAGCGACATCTACACGATACTAGAAAACACTACCGGGAGTTTGCTCGTGGAAATTGTCAGAGGGCGCCAGCGGTTATCACTCAAAATAACACCGGAAAATCACTGACAACTAGTCTTTTTAGACCGCCATATCGTAAGACAGCCACGAACAATAAAGATAAATGATAGTTATGCTTAAGCCCAGGTTTGCATGGGCATATTTTTGAACACTTGAACTTCAAGAATCTTTTCAAGTTCCTTCTGCCTAGCGCCGAGAATCGAAAATCCAAAGTATGCTTTCTCGACGCGTTGGAATGTGCTGTGATGGATTCTAAATCCACTGGTCAATACCGAGAGTCGAAAATCGAGTGCGCTAATAGAAACGTGCCGGCGCACGGCTACACATCAGAATATGCATTACCAGTTTAAGCTGACCTCTCAATATACGGAAATCCCATACAATGTGAGATCAGTTTATACTGGAAACGCATAGCTTGATGTGTAAACGTGCGTACCTGGGCTAAATGAACTAACACACAGTCGTCAACATTTAATAATAAATAAAAGAATAATGCCAATCTACACCAATATTCTTTATATTCGGTGAAAATTGTTCAAAACCAGTGTTAATTGACCAAATTAATCAGAATTATTTCGTGCAAACGGAGAAATATTGATGTGGGTTGATTCATTTCTGCTTAAACGGGCTCTTTACTGTGTATTATGTCATATGTCGAGGTTTGATAAGTGTAGACGAGTAATTGTAAAAAATCTTTTGTAGCGGTGGTAATACCTGAGCTATGTCTTGCCAACTTAGTTATTAAAATAATATAAAAAATAAACACCTTCCAGTCCCTGAGAAATCAAGTTTACATAATTTTGATCAAGTTTACAGAATATTGTCAGTGTTTTGATCTGGATGTCAAACTCGGCGTGAGTTCTTATGATGGTGAGCATACATCAACTTATGTAGAAATATGTATGATACGTTCGGCAGCTAAAGTCTCTTCACAATCGTCTGATAATGATTTCACTGCTGGAACACAGGCCACCTCTTTCGGGGAGGAAGTGGGCTGTCATCTAGCACGCGGGCTCAGTGCGGGTTGGTAGATGTTCCATGTCTTCGAATTTTTAGTTATAGGACATGCGGGTCGTTTCCTCCCTCACGATGTTTTCGTTCACCGTTTTGAGAGCAGTGGTGATGAAATTTTAAATATATATAGACCTGCCTGGGTTCGTACTCACGACCTACAACTCGCAAGTCAGGGCCGCTATTAAGTTCTGGGCCACCACTGCTCTTAAAGTCGCATATCACATTGTTAATTTAAAACGAGATATAAATTTTAATTATGTGTAACCTCGACTTTACACCAATATACAAGTTGTGAACATGTAGTACAGGTACATCTCGACACCTTCAGAATTATAGAGACCCAATAAGAAATAATAAAATTATAACTTTGACTCGTATAATGATAAAACTTATTAAAATAGAACTTATTATTTTGATATGGGGCTCAGTTTTAATAAGAGTTTTGTTATTTTATTTTAAAGGTTAGATGTATTGACGTTGTTCCAGATGTGTCTCGGTAGCTATTAAATAGCTCTAATAGTAACAGTATCATATACAAAAGTCATTAGACAAATTTTGTCTAATGACTTTTGTATTACAATACGACATACGAAACTAGTAGACAAAAAATTACAGTCATGTTTAATACGATTGTATGAACAAGGTGTTATGACGATTTCTCTGTTTTTCAACTAATACACTGGAGTATTAGGAAAAAAAAACTTTTTAAATAATGCTTTATCGGAACTAAGACTATTTTAATAAAATGGCTATTTATTATACATCTGTCGTCGATCTGTGTTGTTTTTTCAGTGAAGTTCTTTTTTATACGTCACCCTGTATTTCGCAACCCTTGGTAAATATTAATTTAAATAAACGAAGTCATTTTCTATTTTATTATAGATAAAACCAGTATATGTTTTTGTATAGATTTATGTAATATTTTATACATACTTGTTGATAAGAATGTTTGTATTATAGACAATGATTAGACGATTATGTTGAAATTATTTAGTTTTATTTATGAGCTGCTTTATTAATGATTTGAAAAAGCCTTCCTGATACCTGTCAGTTATAGAGGGCAGAGACATCACCGTAGAACTTGATAAAGATTCAGTACATGATTCTCAAAACCCCTTTGTTGACAATTTTCGCCAGTTATTGAAAAAAAAATGTTGTTTGATACATTCTGACCTCGTAGATATTTCACTTTTCTATGGAACTTTTTTGTCGTATTCTCGCTTTCTTTGGACACATCACACGCCGAGACTACACATCGGTAGAACGACTTGTCGTGCAGGGAAAAGTTGAAGGCACAAGAGCTCGTGGCAGGTCGCCCATGCGTTGGACCGATCAGGTCAAAACAGCACTTAATGGCAAACTGTAACGGTTTACCAACAGTCGATTGGTCCATGAACCGTTGGTCAACATTATTTTTAACCCACTAACTTTTCATCCAAAGGACTTTTCACCCACGAACGTTTCGCCAACATAACTCAACGTCAGTGAATGCTTTACCAACAGAATGTTTTGACCAAAAACTCGAGCTCACATAGTACACTAGGTTAGGTTAGGTTAAAACTGTGACCTCCTACGCACGAGCCGAGCGAGCGAAGCGAGCGGTGCCGCGGCAGCGGCCGGCGAGTGCTAGAAACGACTTGATTCAGTGTGCCGCACAAGCGTGCATTCGAACTATGTCAGTCGCAATACAGTTTTGTCGCTCAATTGTTATTCGCACATCCATATTCTGTTGGTAAAGCATTCACTGACGTTGAGTTATGTTGGCGAAACGTTCGTGGGTGAAAAGTCCTTTGGATGAAAAGTTAGTGGGTTAAAAATAATGTTGACCAACGGTTCATGGACCAATCGACTGTTGGTAAACCGTTACAGTTTCACGAATGTACGAGAAGGGCTGCAGTACGAGAGGAATGGCGACGGATTGTGAAGCTCGCCACCACACCAGATATGACGACCACGACCGCTCTGTCAAGAGTGTAACGACAAAGAAGAAGAAGAATGGAACTTTTTTTTGCTGTTAACATACGCAATAATTCTACATTCGGGGTTGGTCCCAAATCGTGTGCTGTATTCATTTCGTTACAGTGCAGTCGATGTGTGTGTGATGTCCATGGAAAGGACATTCAATGGCAGAGGCCATTGAATGTCCTTTCCATGGAATTAGTATCGACTCTCGTAGAAAAAATCTTATGAAAACTTACGGAGATTATTTTACAAGAGCCGCGCCACGCCTGTCTGAAGAAACCTTAAACTATTACCTGCGCTATGACGTCACCACACAAAGATTCTATTGAACGCACAAGGCGAAATCTGGGCTCCACGCGGGAAGAGGGAGAGGGTCTGCATTTCAGTGAGGTGCCTAGTTTAATTCGCACAAGCTGTACTATTAGACCACGTTCATATGCGAAAGTGAGTTTGTTTGTTTATTTGTAACGCTTTCACGCTAAAACAGCTGAAAGGATTTAGATGAAATTTGGCACATGGGCAGATTTGACCTTAATTGGAACATAGGATACTTTTTAGCTCGTTAGTACGTTGCCTCCAGACACGACGGTATTCTGTTCACGACACGTTTTCCTCTTTATTTAGGTGAGGTGATTTCGTAGAAAATGTAGAGGGTATGAATAAAGCTCAAATGTCTGTACTTCACGGCCTACAGCACTTAAATGCTATGGCCGCGCGGTCGGCACATGGAGAAGCGCGCGGCCACGCAGTTCTTTTAAACGAAGCTCAGTAGAGGTCCCATTTTTTTTTGCTAACCACTGATACGATTTCGAAGAAAATTTAGACACTATAAAGTAGGTTTTAAGTTCTGTAGGTCATGAAGTCCAGACATTAGAGCTTTATTCATAACGTCTACATTTTCTACGTTAAACCTATATAGCGACTTTCACTGTTAGTGTTTTACAAATTCCTTCGTAATGTTGACGCAGTCATTTTTTCTTCTACGACACTATGTCCGAGCAGTCGAAACGGATGCAGGCAGGTTAGGTTTGAACTGTGAATCTTTCTTTAAGACGAGCTAGTGGAGCGGGCAATAGAACAAGGAGCGAGGCGAACGCTCTCACGGTACAGCGAGCGAAACGAGCGCTCTCTTGTCACAAATGAGTAGAGTATGCAAAAGATGCTTTGCTTAGATGACGAGCTCTACTAAAGGGGTGCTTCTCTCATCTTTTCAGCCGAGAGATGTCCACAGCTGGACATAGGCCTCCCCCAATTTGGGGCGGTTTGCCATAATCGCCACGATTGGCAGGCGGGTTGGCGATCGCAGTATGATGGTAAAAAGGGGATGGTGCTATTCTTTACATGATACCACATGAAAATCGCTAAGGTTGATGTGAATGTAATCACCTTACATTAGTTGGGATAGAGCAAGCTTGGCGTGTTAGTAACTGGCAAAGTGCTTGCACTGACTAAGGATTGTTTAAGTAACCCCTACCACTAGGTTAGGTCTGGTTACAGTTGTGACCAAACATTTTCACGAAAGCAAAGGGCGCGGTTTCTAATTGCGCCAATTTGAATTTTTAGAACAGATTTCATCTAAGAAACAGAACGCTATCAGTATTTCTAAACTGCGATAAATATGTTCTGTCAATGGTACCGATTCCCTTGTTCACAAACTAAACTAAATTTAAGTTCAGTGCATCTTTTTCTTTGTATTTCATTAAGAAGAGGACAAAAGATAAATTTTAGTTTAGTCCTGTCAAATTAATCAGCGCCTCTCAGTACTCCATACAAGTTAAGACGTGATTAAAAACTTGCCTACTAAAATTACGTCAATTTACGTCAAGCGCCGATTAATTTGACAGGACTAAACTAAAATTTATCTTCTGTCCTTTCCTTAAAGAAATAGAAAGAAAAAGATGCACTGAACTTAAATTTAGTTTAGTTTGTGAATAAGGGAATCGGCACCATTGTCAATATTTCACCATAATTTGGACCCTGACAGCTCTTGAATGCGGTAAATATGACGGACGCCTTCAATTCCATTCATGAATTTCGTCCTCAATTGTCAATTTACAGTCAGTGACTTGCAAAATTGCAAAAAAAAAACGTAAGAAAATTTTAATGTCGAGGGTAGCGCGCATTCCAATTTGGAATGTTCATGATTGATCAACCAAAAAATCAACCACGTTGATTTATGTGAATGCCAATGTCGTTTATAAATTACCTATTAATTTTATTCTTCTTTCTTGATCAAGGATGACTCGATCAATGCATGTGCAGATTCAAATGTTTTATGTTTGATTGAAAATAGCAATGTAACGAATGGCTGACTATTCATTTTTATTATAATTGAATTGCTTTTAATTTTCTGTGAAAAATGATTGAGTGAAGTCGTGTATGAGAACACCAATATGGTTTGCTTTTATTTTTTAATTTTGGTAAGTATTTTAATAAAAACATTTAAACTCTCATGATTGTACTGAATTCATAGTGACAGTTTGCAAGTTGATTTCCCCGCCCCCCATATAATTTAAGTAGGTATTAGGATAGATGCTAATCATCATTATATTCTTACCAGATAGGTATCTCCATACTTAACTACATAATAACATTGTATGATTAGAAAACCAAAAATTTAAACAGAAAAAATAACTGCGTGAAAAAAAAGATAGGTACCGTTTTTAGGTTTCTGAATCGAAGAGGTGACAACGGGACCCTATTACTAAGCCTCCTCTGGCCGTCTGTTTGTCAATGCGCTGTAGCTCATGAACCAAAATAGGTAGACAGTTGACATTTTTACAGAGTATGCCGTTTTCTTGCCTCTTTACCAACAATTAATAAAAATTGCGGCCATCTGCGAGTCCGACTCATATTTGCCGGTTTTTTTTATGACTTATAACTTTCAGATACCACTTATAACTGCAGCAAGACAATTCGATGGACCTAGTTATCGATCTAGTAAGTTTATGTTGAATACCAGAGATCCTTAATGTATCATCATCATCATCATTCCAGGCGTAAGACGTCCACTGCTGGACTTAGGCCTCCCCCAATTTGGGGGGCTTTGCCATAATCGCCACGCTTGGCAGGCGGGTTGGCGATCGCAGTATGGTGGTAAAATGCATAGAGAACGCTGCTGCCCATTCTCTAGTAATTCCCTTAGTCGCCTTTTACGACACCCACAGGAAGAAATGGGGTGGTGTTATTCTTTACGTCCGGCACCACACGGTACTCGGTCTTAATGTCACGGTCGGTCTTAATGTATTAGATTGTATAAATAATCGTCTTCATCATTTATCATTATTATTCTGTCCTTAACTCAATTTATTTGCGGTCGGCGCAACATGTCTTTTTAACCGACTTCAAAAAAAGGAGGAGGTTATCAATTCGTCTGTATTTTTTTTAAAATGTTTGTTAGCTCATAACTTTTTCTTCCACACTTCTCTATAAATCGTCATCTCGATAGTCACCTCCTTTCTATCCATATCATAATTCGTGACGTAATCTATGAATGGTCCCAGATAAATGCTGGCGGCTAAGTTACGCCTATGTAAATAATAGGTATTATTAACATTTACCTAGACGATAAATCGTTTTTCTATTTAATTACCTAGATATCATGGAAGGTGACAAGCCAATACTTCGGATGTCCCCTAACGCAGAAATAGCAGAAACCAATTCAGGTTAGTATTATGATTTGTATTTTCTGACATAGACTTTTTTACGTAGGTGACCTACATAGTCTTATACAAGGTTTAACACAGAAAATAGACGCAAGTCTTGAAAGTAATTTGTTCATAATTGACTACTGAATCCTATTCATTCATTCTTAATAGAGGTAATCTATGCTAATATTATAAAGCTTGTTTGTTTGTGTTTGGTTGAACGCGCTAATCTCAGGATCTACTGATCCGAATTGAAAAAATATTTTTGTGTTGAGTAGCCTATTTATTGAGGAAGGCTATATGCTATATAACATCACGCTACAATTAAAAAGAGCAAACAAACAAACTCTTCAGCTTTATAATATTATAAGTATAGATTTTACTGTACGTGTGTATGCCACTGAACGTCTGTCTGAATGTCTGTCTGAGCTAAACGGCTGGACCGATTTGAATGATTTTTTTTTAATGTGTTTGGTTGGCACCCTGGATGATTAGATTCAGATTTAGATTCACAAATCAGCCCGACATATGGCGCTGCTATCGAGTTCTAGGAAACAGGACAACGTCTGTACGGTCAGCTACAATATGTATAAAAAAAGAAGTGTTGTTAAAATACCTATCATTGCTTCCTACCAGATGATGGCAGAGATACAACTCCACCTTTTAAAACGAAATACCCAAGATTGGTTAAAGATCTTAGTCTTCTTGTCAAATGGTTGACGGAGAACTTTAGCTACGACGTGGTTCCACAGGGTCGCAAGAATTATAACAGTAAGTTGGTCTGATATTTATGAAAGTACAATTTTGAAGCCTGCCTTTTTGGACGAGTGGTCGCAAGTGCTTCTGCTGAGTATGATGAGGTCCTTTTTTTTTTTCTGGATGGTAAATCATCAAATGACTTCTCCCGCTCTGGGCGGAGCGGGAGGGCGTGTCAGACTTTTACTGAATAAAACCCACCCGTGTTCCTTCAGTTGCCCATGTGCCAGGGTCACGGTATCTCTTTCGAACAATCTCGCGACCCTGGCAGGCATTGGTCCTGGCAGACCCCTTCAGTATTGCTGACATCTCTTTGAGGCGCGCGTGGAACACTACGCGCCGTCGACCCGAGCCTGGTCCTTACCGGGCGGCGAGCTACCCATTGCTCGCCGCCCGCAAGCTCGCGCCTACGGTGGCCTGTATGATGAGGTCCTGGGTTTTATTACGAGGGTTTAGGTCGGGCAGAGTGATATTGGGAATTCCATCTGGAATTTTTCAGTACCAGCTCTGAGTCTGGATTTGTGCCCGTTTGACGGCAATAGGCTCGCTGCCTGTTACATGGGACTTTAACGTGAAGAGTGGCAGACTTCTCAGTTTGTGAAAAATTTAAAACTCTGATCGATAGGTGGCTAAAATACAAGAATAGTTTAACACCACTGTCAACGGGCCACCTTGTAGGTATATTTTTTTTCCATAGGTCTCTGATCTGTCTGTGAAAGATTTTTTTCTACAATGTACTCCAATTTTCTGCGTAATCAGGAACACCCTCTTTGGAATTGCTTACTCTGTCATTACGTTAGTCAACGCTGCATAATATGCCTCGACGCTAACTCTTATTTTTTCATTAGGTGGCAATGAAACTGGCAAACCCATACTTCGTATGCCTGTTACCAACACTAAGGATTTCGATTCTAATACAGGTATTTACAAATTGTATTTTTCTACACAAAGAGCTCTTCCTGTAGTTAGGAGATTGCGCTAAGGTAGCCCACGAAGTTCAATTTTTCTCCGTTTTTTGCAATTTGTAGGTACATATCAGGTTGTATGTGGTTTAAAATAAAAAATACGGCTTTATAGAAATACAATCATTAAAATTATCAATACAAAATCATCAATCGACTGGCCTGTTAGTCTAGTGGTTAGTGACCCTGACTGCTAAGACTGAGGTCGTGGGTTCGATTCCCACCCAGGACAAATCTTTGTGTGATGAGCACGATCATTTGTTCTGTGTCTGGGTGTAATTTATCTATAATATGTAATGTATTTAGAAATATATAACTATGTTTATCAGTTGTCTGGTTGCCATAGTACAAGCTCTGCCTAGTTTGGAATCAGATAACGGTGTGTTGGTTGTCCTAAGATATTTAGATATTTATTTATTAATCTCTTAATAGTCCGGTCAAAATAGATATTTACCTTACATAAATTCTCAAGAAGCTAAAGTTTGCATGAATGTTAGGGATACCAGTATGATGATACCACCATAAAACTCACAGATTCGATAAAAAACCCAAGAAACCAGTTTTTGCATAAAATGTTTTGCACACATGGGATCGATGAAGACTTTTCACAATTTCATTACAATGGTATCCTTAACGTTCATGCAGAAATCCGGGAATTTATGCAGGGGTAGGTACCCCTATTTTTCATACCAACTTGATCGGACTATAATTCATATAATCCAATTAAAAGACAATTTTAAGAAATAATCTATGGCTATAATTTTTATATAAACTTTCACCCCCTATTTAATTAACTTCTTTACAAGTTTAATTTCCAAAAACTTTACCTTACTGCTCACCATAGTTAAATAAGGAACTCTTGTGTAGAGCTTCATACCTACCTACAACTTTATGCCTGGCAGTGTTCGTAGGTGGTGCGTTATCTGTCAATAAATTTATTTAAGATTGTTGTAACATAGATTGTTATTTACTTAACCTTTCTTATTTATTAGATGAGAATGATGACGAAGTGACTCCTGAAAGCGAAATCACGGAAGTACTTCCACTGACCGAGACTCCCGTGACACCTCGACTAGAAACTTCAGGGGAATCTTCAGAGGAAAATGAAAGTAAGTGAATAATACTTTTATACTCAATAAATAAATCGAAAGGTAACGGGATTATAGAAAATAATACATGGTGGTGGTGGAAAAGATGCTTAAGGAGAAGAAAATTGCGGATAAAGAATGCCAGGGTTCAATGTTGAAAGGAAAGGAAAGGAGGAAGGAAGGTTGTATGAAAGGAGATATGATGAAGATTTATAAAGAATGTAAAAGAAAGGCAGTAGCAGTTTCGAGGGCCAAGGCGTTGGAAAAGTTGTATGACTCACTCGATAGCCCAAGAGGCCAGAAGTAGGTAGATCTACTATATTACAAACGCAAAAGAAAGAAGAACGAGAGATATAATCCATGTTAAATGTATGAAAGACGATGCCGCTAACGTTCTGTGCAAAGATGTCGAAATAAAAGAACGATGGGAGATTTATTTTGAAAAGCTAATGGACGAAGAGAATAAATGGAATGGTATGCTCGGAGAGGTACAAATAAATATGGGTTTAGTGAGAGAAACTAGCATGTATGAAGTAAGAAAGGCAGTTCGAGGTATAAAAATGGAAAGGCTATGGGCCCAGATGATATACCCGTAGAAGTATGGAAATGTTTAAAAGAAGATGTATGTGGCTGATATTATTCTGCAATAAGTTGTTGCATAAAGGAGGAATCCCACAAAAATGGTGCAATAGTTCGCTAGTGCCCATCTTCAAGAATAAAGGTGATGTACAGGACTGCAACAACTATTGAGGGATAAAGCTCATGTCACATAGTATGAAAGTATGGGAGAAAGTAATGGAGAAACTGCGAGAGTAGAGTGACATTACCCCCAATCAATTTGGGTTTATGCCAGGGCGAGGAACAATCGACGCCACTTTTGCACTCCGCCAATTGTGCGAGAAGTACAGACGTGCACACAAAGACTTGCACATGGTGTTCATTGATCTGGGGAAAGCATATGATTACCTCGGGATGTGTTGTGGTGGGCTTTAAAAGAGAAAGATCGTACTGTACGGTTATTATTACATAACCCCATACTGAAGGGGTCTCTAGGACCGATGCCTGCCAGGGTCGCGAGATTAGTTCGAAAGAGGTACTGTGGCCCTGGCATATGGGCAACTGAAGGAACATGGGTGGGTTTTAGTCAGTAAAAGTCTAACACGCCCTTCCCCTCCATCCAAAGCCGGAGACGTCATTTGATGATTTCCCATCTATAAAAAAACCCCAAGCCCCTTTTTGCATTAGGTATACTACGATACATACACCTTTAGTAATTTGAATTTTTGTTTTCAGATTCAGATGGTGCTCTGAGAACGAAACACAATACGAAAAAACCTAAAGAGGAAAAACGTAGGTATTTTGTTACCCTAAATTCTTCTTCTCTTTTTAACTGACCTCAAAAAGAAGGAGGTTCTCAATTTATCTGTTTTTTTATTTGTTTCCGTGATAACTCCGGCAGTTGTGGATCGATTAGTTGGATCGATTTCGAATATTTCGAAGTCTTTTTTTACTAGATAGCGTAGGGGGATAGTTCATAAATATTTTATTTACTTTGCCTTGGTCGTTTTTGCGTTAGCTTTAATAATACGTATGATCTGACTTGGTGTATCTGGATGATGTTCAAATATTTCTCGTCCCTGTTGATTATATAGGAAGTAGTGGTATACGAATTGATGTGGGGTAGAAGGTGCCGTAACTAAAAAATGAAAGAAAAGTATACAAAGAAAAAAAGCAAGACCGTCTTTAAACAGAAAAACACTACCAAGTGATAAACAACTTTAATTTCGGAAATCAGTAACTTTATAAACTATAGTTATTATAACTGTGCAGTGATTTTTGGAAGTTGGTTCTTTTTTCTTTCATTTGAATGATATGCAATACCAAAGTGTTCTAGGATCCCCTGCTATCCGTTTTGTTATTATTATTATTATATTCATTTATTTCAGATTTAGTACACCCATAAAATCCTGGATGCGCTCGTTCTATTGTAAACCACAATGTTTGGCTTTTCTCAAACACATAAAATGGCAATGCATCGCAGTGTGACAGTTCAGCCATGTTCATTTCGTTATTTACGTTGTTGAGCAGACGAAATTTTCAAACCTATTAAGCAAAGAAACTTGAAATGAACGATATTGCGATCGCTTGCACTTCATGTGTTTTAAGTAATTACTCCATTGATACTACTCTTTCTCTTCAATTAGAGAGTTGCAAAGTTCAATTACGCATTAAAAACTTTGAGACAGACGTTTTCTACTGGTTATTTTTTAAATCTTTAATATCTTGACTTTTTTCAAATTCGTAATTGGTAACCTCGAACACCCTTGAATACAAATTTTCAAGAGAAAATAACCAGTAGAAAACGTCTGTCTCAAAGTTTTTAATGCAAATGCTCATGACATTAATGGGACATATCTCGTAATTTGAAATTGGCGTGACTTGGTGCAGAAAAATCGTAATTGAACTCTGTGACTCTCTAATTAAAGAAGAAGAGTAGTACTATATGATACGACTAAAGAAGAAACCCCAAAAAAATTTGTGTCTTCTGTACATAACCTCAAAAGTAGCCAAAAACGCTATTTTTTGGGTATATAACCTCAAATATCTCAAAATCCTGACAAGATGGGCCAATTCTGACTCCGAATTTGGATTTTACGCAAAAAAATTACTTTGGAAATGACCCTCCACTTTTCAACAACTGACATGACTCCATTATTTGCAGGCCTGTGTAATCTATACTAGTACTAGTATTATAAATGCGAAAGTCTGTCTGTCTTGTACGCTTTATAGACTGAACCACTGAACCGATTTTCATGAAATTGGGTACGAGGTAAGTTTGAACCCCAAAAAAAGAACATAGGCTACTTCCGTACTTTTATTCCGTGACTTCGTCTGCGTCCGCGGTATCCGACATTTACGCGGATGAAGTCGCAGGCAGCAGCTATCTTCAAATATATTATATTCTCATCTATCTAACCCTAGTTGATACCTAGTGGGTTTCTGAACGCTGTAAAAGAAGTCCATAGTATAAAATTTATCTTTTTTTAGCAAAACCCGATTGGGTGAAAGATCTGAAGGAATTCATTAAGGACCTGACAACACGTTATGGACAGCATGACGTACTCGAGCGTGCTAAACCTGTCATTGCTTGTAAGTCCTTTTTATTAATAATAATCGCCATATAATCTTCCCACCGCTGGACTCAGGCCTCCGCTCTGTGAGAGCGTGCCGTCCACCATGCAAGTCTGGGCCAACAACATCAACCAATAGCCAACCGTCAACTGGTTAGCTGGTGACACGTCGGGTCTACAAGTTGTGGTTCAAAGACATGCCAGTATCTTTAATGATGTTTTCCTTCATCGCTTTGAGAGCTGTCACTAGCCTATCTCTATAATACCTACTGTATTTTGCATAACTATACGAAAAAAGAAAAAAATACATATTTTTTTGCTGTAGATACTGACGAGTAAAATTGTTCAAATAATAGGTTGGGGAAAAAGTTCCTTCGCATTTTTTAAGAAAATTCAAAACATTTTTTAATAAAGTTTATTTACATTTAACTAAAGTATGTAGGTACCATTTTGTTCGATAACTTTTTGCCATCTTGTAGGTGGGACATGATCCCATTGCTATAGAAATTTTGGGACTTCTGGTCAAAATACCGCGACAAGTGGTTTTGGCAGTCCTCTCGTGATGTTAACCTGACACTGCCTAAAGAATTCTGAAGAGACCGAAACAGGTGGAAATCTGAAGGTGCAAGGTCAGGACTATACGGCGGATGCATTAACACCTCCCAGCCAAACTCTCTTAATTTTTGTTGGGTGGCTAAAGATGTGTGAGGTCTAGCGTTATCATGATGAAAAACCACACCCCTTCTGTTGATTAATTCCGGCCGCTTTCTCTCAACTTCTTGCTTTAATCTCATCAGTTGTTCGCAGTAGAGTTCAGAATCGATGGTCCTGCCTGGTGGTGACAGCTCATAATGAATAATGCCCTTCCAATCCCACCACACACACAGCATCACCTTGTTGCGAGTTAACCCGGATTTCGCCACAGTCTGTGAAGCCTGACCGGCCTTTGACCACGACCTTTTTCGCACGTTCTTGTCATACGTGATCCACTTTTCATCACCAGTTATCAGCTTCTTCAAAAATGGTTCGGTTTCATTACGTCGTAATAAAGAATCACAAATGAGTACACGGTTTATTAGGTTTCTTTCAGTGAGCTCGTGAGGTACCCAAATGTCGAGCGTTTTTTGTGTACCCAGTTTTTTTCAAATGCGCCAAAACTGTTTTGTGGTCAATTTCCAGTTCTTCAGCTACGTCATAACTACTGGTATGCCGATCTTGCTCCACTTTTTCAAAAATGGCATCCATTTTATCCGTAATAGGGCGACCAGAGCGACGTGCATCTTTGACATCAAAATTTCCGGATTGAAAACGCTTAAACCAAATTTGTGCTACTCTCACAGACACTACACTAGGTCCATAAACATCTCAAATTTTTTTCGCGGCTTGCGTTGCATTTTTACCTTTTTTGTAGTAAAATTTAAAATGTATCGAATTTCTTCATTAGATTCACTCATCTTGACGGTACGAAAAACAAATGAAAATCACACATTTTCCTAATTTGAATTTGGAATTATGTTCTTTAAAATTTAAACTTTCAATGATACCATAACCAGCCAGATACAAATAGTATAGCCAAAGAGATTTTATTACAAGTTCATACATACTATAATGCGAAAAGACTTTTTCCCCAACCTAATATCTACTTAAAATAATTAATTTTATTTTGTCGTAATATTTAATTATTAATTTCAGCGTTAGAGGAGGAACACAAAATGAAAATAAAAGATATTGACGGTAACGTGTTCACCCAAATATTTTCCTCTATCTTGCCACTAAGAATGTTATGTTGCATGTTACGAAACCTACGGTTTCTTAGAAGACTGGTGGGCGCCACATAACGGAGGCAGAGATGGTTCGACTTTACGCTCCCAAAAAACGTTCTGTAGAAAAAGAAACCATTTTATTTTCGTAAAAATCATCCCTGTGACGTCATACACCTAAACTTGTAAATTGTGAACGATATGCCCCAAAGCTTCCACAGTTTACCGCTCGCTTAAGATTGTTATGTAGATTCTGTAAAAATATCCACCGGTTCGATTACCCAAAAAACAAAATTTTGCTAATATGACGTTCGTTGAACTCCCAGATTTACTAAATAATTCCAGATAAGTTGTAGACAAAATATGAAGTAATACCGCTTAATGCTTTTAACCAATTTTAAATAACTCATATTCCTGTGTTTTTTTTTTTAGTGGACGAGTACGGTAAGATATATTTCTTATATATTTTGGTACTAAATATGTACAGTTCTGGTTTCATTTTTGTATTTAACTAATTCATTTTTTACAGGTGAAATCCATATCACTTATATTGAAAAAGGAAAAAGTAAGAAAACGGCTCGGAATAGGAAAAAGCCAGACAAAACATGAACTTTAAGTGCATTAAAATGTTGTGTAAATAAAAAGTGTTTCATAACAATCAAAGTATTTTTTTTTAAATGTAATTACATGTTATCCTTCGCTGAAAGAAAGAAATATAGAGGGTCAGGGTGTTAAGTTCACTCATTGTCCATAGAAAAGGCGACAGGCTACGACTTACCATACTATTGGCTACGTAGCCAACCAGCCCCCCTAGCCATGTTACAACCGTTTCGTGTCGAATTCCGTTCTCCACTCGGTAACGCCTCGGTGTCAGCAATTGTAAAAAACGATAATTTGGCAGCCATGTTGTCGCGCCTGAGTCGGCCGCTCGTTCTACAATATCTTTAGAAAAACATCATTATAACAAAGGAAGTAGCGTTGAACATTGTAGAAACAATAACAATTCATTCTATCATTTTGAACGATGTGAACTTGGCTACGAATTTTCTATTCGTTTGTTCCAACCACGTGAGTAGATTAGTGGTGGCCCAGTGGTAACGGCCGCGACTTACGAGTAGTAGGTCGTGAGTTCAATCCCAAGCAGGCGCATTACTTTGTGTAAATTATTTCATCGTCTCTGCTCTCAAAACGGTGAAGGAAAACATCGTGAGGAAACCGGCATGTCTTAGAACCAAAAATTCGAAGACATGTGACATCTACCAACCCGCACTGGGCCCGCGTGGTGGATTATGGCCCACTCCCACTCACCGAGAACACTCAGCCTGTGTCCCAGCAGTGGGAACATTATAAGGCTGATGATGATGATGATGATGAACCACGTGACTTAACGTTGAGATGATTTTATTCCCATACATTTGATTAGTTTTCGACTAGCGTTAACGATTGTAGATTATTAACTTGGCTAGTGGTGCTGATTGCTGAGCCGCCTCGTTGCAGTGACGTTGGCTACGTCGTAGCAACAAATTTTTATGCCTAGCCCTTTCTCAAAGACGTTAGGGTTAACTCGAGTTTAACCAGATGCAGCTGTATACCAGTATTTACTTACATGGAGCGACGCTGTAGCAACAATCGTCCTTAATAAGGAATTAAAATGTAATGTGTATCCCCGGTATTATAATTTCCTAGTAAACAGTATTCAGTTATTATGTGTGGGTGGTGTGGTGAGTGTGTGGGTGTGGTATGGGTTTTGTAGAATGTGATTCAGAAGACCATATCTCTTTGTGCCAGCGTCTATGTTCCTTCCACGTAATATAACTCTTCAGTCAGCCTTCAACGAACCGTGTGGTGCCGGACGTAAAGAATAACACCACCCCATTTCTTCCCGTGGGTGTCGTAAAAGGCGACTAAGGGACTTACAAGGGAATGGGCAGCAGCGTTCTCTATGCATTTTACCACCATACTGCGATCGCCAACCCGCCTGCCAGGCGTGGCGATTATGGCAAAGCCCCCCAAATTTGGGGAAGCCTAAGTCCAGCAGTGGACGTCTTGCGGCTGAAATGATGATGATGATGATGATGAGTCAGCCTTCAAAGCAAAGACCCTTGCTATCTTCTGGGCAGATATCATCGTAGACAATTTAGAGGTTTAGATGGTATTAATAAGAAGGCGAATAATGATCTGTGTAATTTATTAGGATTCACTCCGTATATAGCAATACTCGTAAACAAATTCATAATAAAAGAGTACATTAATAAAACTTATAACTAAGATAATCAAGTAACGACGGTAGACTGTGCCGTGCTGCCTTCGTCGTGCGAGCACAATGATGTAGTCCGGCATTGCTTTCGCCTTGGCTAGTTTCTGAAATGAAATGAAATGAAATTGAAATGAAATGAAATGAAATGAAATGAAATTTATTTTGCAAGAATTGTAGTACGTTACAGATGGTCGGGTTATTTTACAGTATCTAATACAATTCGCTAAACTTAGCATGCAAAGTAATTGATAACATTAATTAAATAAATGAAGATATTAAATTAGAACATAAATCATAGTTATTAAATTAAGAATAATAAAGTCAATCATATTTCAAATTATAATAGTAATAAATGTTAATCCTTATAGTTTAGGTACTCATTCACAGAATAGAATGATTTTTCTATAAGCCATTTGAATAAAACTGTTTTAAAGCGATTGACAGGAAGTTCCCTATATAATTTAGGTAATTTATTATATATCCTTATGACCATTGGAAAACAACTTCTGTGATATAAGTGGCTTTTCATTTGAGGAATAATTAATCTGTCAGGATATCTTGTGTTAAACGTAACACTGTCTCCAAGACGTTGAAATAATTCGGAGTGCATTTTAACAAATTTACAGCACTCAAATATGTACATACCGGGAACAGTTAATATATTTAAATCTTTAAAAAGAGGTTTACATGAAGTCAATGGTGGCACATCACAAAGAGCACGGATACATTGTTTTTGGGCTATAAACACCCTATTTATAAGAACAGAATTTCCCCATAGAACAATACCGTATCTAATGTTTGAAGCCACATAACCATGATACGCTAAGAGGGCTGTTTTAAGGTTGGCTATTTTACAAAGTCTCCACAAGGCAAAAGCGAAACGATTAATCTTATTTGTGACCTTTAAGCAGTGAGGTTTCCATGTACAGCCACTGTCGACTGTTATACCAAGAAATATGGCTTCGTGTGCTTCTTTAATTTTTTGATCGGAATAAGTTATCATAAGGTCAGAATTAGCTTTTCTATTGTGGAATTGAACGAAGGAGGTTTTATCTATATTTACTTTTAAATTATTATTACTAAGCCATGTTATGATAGCATTAACCGCTTCATTAATTTCAGTATTATAATTAATAATTTTACTCTCCGTGATAACTACCGCAATATCATCCGCAAATAGTGAGTAGAAATGCTTAGTAACATTTGGTAGGTCGTTAATATATAACAGAAAGAATAACGACCCTGTAACACTGCCTTGCGGCACACCTGTATTGTTACCCCTAATGTTAGATTTACATAGCACTTCTTCTTTATTTGAATTCATTTCGGAAATCGCTGTATATTGATTCCTATTTGAAAGATAGCTTTGCAACCACTTCAATGCTAGGCCGCGAAAACCGTACAGCTCACATTTAGTGAGGAGAATATTGTGATCAACAAAGTCGAAAGCCTTGCTCATATCGAAAAACACAGTGCAGGTACGTGTGCGTTTATCTACATTTTCAGTAATTTTTGAAAGTAATTTAAAAGCTGCTAAGGTTGTAGATTTACCCTTTTGGAAACCATTTTGTTCCGTTTTAAGTACTTGATGTTTGGTCAAGAATTGAGTCATACGAGAGTGCATTATCTTCTCAAATACCTTAGATAATACTGGTATTAGAGCGATTGGCCTATAATTGTCTATACTCGTTTCGTCACCTTTTTTAAAAATCGGTTTAATAACGGAGGTTTTTAACTTATCTGGAAAAGTCCCCTGGGAGAATGACAAATTAATAAGGTACGTTAATATAGG
The DNA here is from genome assembly GCA_947507805.1 of Aporophyla nigra. Classification (NCBI taxonomy): domain Eukaryota; kingdom Metazoa; phylum Arthropoda; class Insecta; order Lepidoptera; family Noctuidae; genus Aporophyla; species Aporophyla nigra. The sequence goes on along the minus strand of OX382313.1, from coordinate 8,643,320 downwards.
TGTGATCAATGCTGCAGTGTGCTTTATGATATGTGTCGGAATCTCATCATAACCCACAGACGAAGTATTGTTTAATGACTGTATAGTTTTAAATGTTTCATCATCACTCACTGGATAAATGAAGAAGCTGGCATTAAGTGGTGAGATTAAATGGCGATGTCCCATCGCAGATGCTGTTCTGTTTTTATCGGTGGTCATATCGATGAAATAATCATTAAACGCATTGGAAATGTCATTAGTATTCGTCAAAATCGCATTATTAAGTTTTATTTGTGTGATAAATTTTTTATCTATATTCGAGTTTGTTATTGTATTATTTTTTATTAATTTCCAAGATGCTTTACAAATGTTCTTCGATTTTCTAATATATTTAATATTATATAATTTTTGTGCTACAAAGATAATATTTTTAAATTGTTTATTGTATTTTCTGTAATTAATTTTACTACCGGATGTTTTAAATTTATAATATCTAAATCGCAGTGTTCGCTTTGTTGCACATGACTTCTTTATTCCTTTAGTAATCCAACCAGAGGTTTGATTTTGTTTGTTTCTAATTTTTCGTTTACATACCGGAAAACATAAATTAAAGAAGAGTATAAATGTATCATAAAAGGTGTTAAATGCTATGTTGAAATCCTCTTCTGAATATACATCCGACCAGTACATATTAGACAGACACTCACAAAACTTTTTTAAATTGATGGGACAGTAATCCCGTTTAAATACAAACCATTCCATGAGAGGTTTTGTCTTTATGACGGAAGGAATGCATAAAACTTGTGCCGTCTCATGGTCAGATAATCCAAGTTTGAGAACGTCACTCGAAGCATCCGGAATATTACTAATAATTTGATCGAGACAGGCATTTGCGCGAGTAGGTTGATGAATATGTATGTTGTAGTTGTAATTATGAATTATTTTTTGAAACTCAGTCAGCACTTTACTCTCCTTAAGTGAATCAATATTGAAATCCCCAGTTATGATGATTTTCATTTTTAGTCTGCGTCTTAGTTTTGTAATTAAGTACTCTAAGTTACGAAGAAAAATGTCTGGATTAGATCTTGGAATACGATATATACATATAATTATACATTTATATAGCGGAATTTCAATTCCACAGCATTCGAATGATCGTTCAATGCACAATTCATTCAGAAAAGGAACTTTTTTAGTTTCTATATAATGTTTACACAATATACCAACCCCGCCTCGCCTTTGGTTGGCTCTGGAGTAGGAATCAGCGAGCTTAAATCCTTTCAGAGATAAGTTAGTTTCCTCACCAGATCTGAGAAAAGTTTCTGATAAGCATATTATGTCTACATGAATTTTGTTAATTAAAAGTTCGGTAAGAGAAATTTGGAGAATGTCGATTTTACTGAGTGCTCCTGCTATATTTTGATGTAATATAGTTAGGTAGGAGGTTTTTGATTCGCCTTGACTATTAAAAAAACATCCTGTATATTGTCTAAATTTGTTGATTTATTTGAGTTGGGAGGCGACTGATACCTATGCCTATCCTTAGTTAATAATGGTTTTGGCTTCTCCGTTCGTGAAAAATAATTAAGGATCGATTGCTGAGTGCATTTTTTGGAAGAAATACTTTTGTTTACGCTGTTGTGCCGTGCCACCCTGTTGACAACGTCATATTTTACAGATAGAGAATTTACATGTAATCTATTATAACTAAGGAAATTTTCATTGTAGTCCAGACAGTCAAGTTTATAATTCAATGCATCACAGGTTTCCTGTAATAGGTCCCCTGTGGCACCTGTAATATTGATGAAATGGCAATGCGGAAATCTGTTACATATTAATTTCAGTTGTTGGTTTAACATACGTTCATTTAGGTAACGGCTCGTTACTACATTCAACAGAAAAACAGTATTTTTTTGTAGTTTCTTTAAAACATAAGATAATTCGCACAAGCTGCTTATAGGATTTGAGTCATTTTCACCGACACATAGTATTATTTTGTCTTTTTCAGACACTACGGCGCTATCACAACCTTTCAAAACCTCATCCGATTTGGCGTAATGTTTCGTGATGCTTGACACAGAGTACTTTTCATGCCTGGTGCCATCCCTAGAGTTTATGAGTTGAGAGGCCAGTCCACTGCATTGTTGAGTACCATAAATCATAATTTTTCTGTTTGAAGACTTATTATTTGCCATGGTCAAAGTCAATGATTTGCTGTCACTAGTTGGCGCAGCTGGTGAGAAGAACGGTGCATTTTTTTTCCTAGCTTGAGATTCAATAATTTCCGTTTCTTGGTAAGGTTCATCTAATAGGCTTTCCGAGCTGACTCTATGATTGCATTGCGAGGTGGAGGGACGTGTCGAGTTCCTGTTCACCACTATGTTATTTGGTGGAAAGGAAGGGGATTGATATGTGGTGTTATTCAAAGACATTGAGTTATCTAGAACAGACGTGGCGAAGTTAATTCTTCTTTTCGTTAACTTTTTTTTGCTACTTTTTACCAAGTTAATTTTAGAAGTAGATGAGCAGATCTTGATTAACTCTTTAATTTTCATGTCTTGATCGATAGTTGTTTGCTTTAGTGATTTATTTTCCAATATCAGTTTATCAATCTCATTATCCGCACATTCCATTTTTAAGTTTAGATTGTCAATAGTGTTCCTAAGTTCGGTTATAATTTCGTCATTTTGTACTGTGGATAAGTCCGGCAAACTTCTCATTATATTAGAATCCTCAGATAGCAGTGAGCTATTGTTTTCGCATGGTAGTGATTCGCACGAAGTTTCCTTACGAATGTGTTTCTTACGTAAAGTTATGTTTGAATCCATCATGCTATGAGTGGTTGGTAACGATCGCCCTCTTTATCAATTATTATAAAACCACTTATTTTCAAGCAACCGCTAATAATTAACAGTCAACTATTACTTGAACCGTTACTTCGACCGTTACCTCTCTTTTTTCTAAATTAATAAATTATCACATTTAGAAAAAGAATAACACGTTGCTGGATTCGAACTCACGACTCCGGCGCGCTCGTACAAGGTGCAGACAGTAGCCACTCGACCAAACGATCATTAGATAAATGGTTCAAATTGGTCTTTCCTTTTCGTAAATTTTGTGTCACTAATCAGTTAGGATTTTGATAATTTAGAAAAGACGGTTTATTCACAATTATTTGCAATTTTTCTAGTTTTTAGAATATTAATGTTTTCGTTTGATAGTTAGTTAGTTTGAATCATGCTACAATAATGTTATGATGAATTTGAGTATGTACTCTTGTTTTGTTTCTAAGAACACTGTAATTGCACTGTTTTGTCCTTTTTTGATGGCGTTACACTTTTATTTTTAAATGTTTAAAACTTTTTATTTTGTTGAAATAATCACTGTATAACAATGTCACTTGCTGTTTGCGGGTCACTTTCACTAATTAAGTTATGCAGAACTATCAATTGCGAGATAAAATATTTTTAAATATTAAATTTTGAGGAGCTGATTTGTACCGAGGGCGTCTACCGTCTCTTTTTTTTCTTTAACTAGTATGCGCGGGCGCGCGTTGGCGGACGGCCATATGCGCTCCTCTTGTGTATGTTCTATCTTAGGTAAGTATGAGCTGCTACAACAACATCCATCCCTTTGCTTTTCTGAAAAAAGAAGAAATAAAATTATTTAGGCAGCAACATTTTTCTGGCCCTCTAAATTTTCCAAGACAGAATTCGCCAGTTGAAAGTATAATTCCAATTTAATAAACTCCAATAAACTCCAATACCTACACAGAATTATTGCAATGATTTTCTTTATCTTAGTTTCATAATCAGAAAAACCATCTCCTATTCCAAAAGCCCCCTTTAAATCTGGCAACACCGTTTAATCAAAACCCTACGGAGCTGTAAAAGCAATTTTCTTCGTCGTTCTAGAAACATGTACAATTTCATTTTGTGTGTTTGTACTGGCAATACTGACTGGTTCATCGAATTAAGTAAACAAAGGAACTAGGGTGGCGAGTGCAGTGGCGTAATCGATTCTTGTATTAGTTTTTTTCGGATTCGAATATTGAGTTAATCGAATGTACAGAGTAGCTCGTTGGTTTTAATTACACAGCAGGGGTTTAAAAAAAACGTTGAAAAGAACTCTGCTTTGAGATATAAAAGACATGTATTTTACCTTGAGAAGCATAAGGACTTGTGTTCGATTTCCGGACTGTGCCCTACAAAGTGTTATTGGGTTTTTAACCGACTTCAAAAAAAGGTGGAGGTTCTCAATTCGACTGTATTTTTTTTTAATGTTTGTTTCCTTAGAACTTTTGACTGGATGAACCGATTTTGATGTTTTTTTTTTTTAATGAAACCTGTTTTCCCTTGTGGTCCCATTTTAATTTGATTCCATTCTGAAAATAGGATCCATGTGAAAACCATATAAGTCTTAAATTGCGACAAATGGACGAATAACGCGATTAGATTAGTGCGGGGTACGTATCATAATTAAAAAGTTAAAAAAAAAATATCCACTGACTTCCTTAAAAAAAACACTACAAAGTGAAAAATAACTTTAATTTCGGAAGTCAGAGGCAAAAAAAACTTAAACACAGATCCTAAGACACCGACTTCCGAAATTAAAGTTATTTTTCAATTTGTAGTGTTTTTTAAGGAAGTCGGTATTCTTTTTAAAGTGTTTTATCATCTAGAATTTCTTCGTAGTAGCTCAGAGATTGGATTTGGATGCAAGGCTCCCCCTTATTACATGGGATTAAACATAGCTTGCAAAATGCTGCTGTACTATAGATACATTTTTATTTCAGTTTATCCCTTTGGGGAAAACAGGCATGGTGTAATGTTACGTGTGTGTATTTTACCAAAATTGCGTTGAGAACAATTGTTGTGTGTTAGCAATAACTATGAATGGAACGACTCGTCTCTAATCTCAGTTACTGAGTAATGATCTAGTGTAACTGAGGGTTGGTCGGTGTCAAACTTAGTGAGCATCGTGCTTACAAAATAAAGCTTTTTCTCCATATATAAGAACGTAAGGCACCAAAATGCTCTTAAGACACGTACTGTAATCTTTACAAGTAGATGAGGCTTTTCATCATGTTTCAGGGGTCTACCTACTCTCTAAGTACGAAGTCCGTAGTTTCGGCCAAAACTGCGGGCGTTTCTACTCATATTACTTACAGACTTATTATTAGTTCAGGGCCTGTGAATGACAACAAAATTGGGAATCTTTCCTTATTCATAAGAAAGCAGAAAAAAAGATGAAAATAGCCCCTTACTAACTGATTAATCTTTCCGTTCAACGCATGAGCAAATCTCGATAAAAACTAAAAGAAGTAAATAACAGCTTCATACACAGGTAAAATGTTTAAGAGGCTCTCATAAATGAGTTAAGTAGTGATTTGAGTGGCTTTACTACGAACCATACCCTTGCTTGAAAACATTGAAAGGTATTAAGACCCTTTAGAGCTCTAGAGTTCCCTTTCATTTCATGAAAAACGATTTTTTTTCCTGAGGTAAATTCGCTTAGTGGCAGTAGGTAAACCTGTATGTAGATAAAACGCTGTGGAGTGCAGGCATGTTGTCGGCAGCTTGCATTTCAGTTTTTAAAGTAATATTTTAGCTCTTGTATTTTATCGTAATCAAACCGACATTTTTTTCTAATACCCGAGAATCGTATTGGTATACCCAAAATGAAATACCTAATATCTACTTTCGGCAGCCAGCATCAATTCTAAGAGGGGTAAAATATAATGATCGATTAGGTAAAAAAATCTTTTGTTGCTGATCTAAGTACCACACTTCTTGGAAGCAAAGTGTATGATTTAAAAAACGAAACAAAGCCACTCATCGCTTCCCAATAGGTACTACAAAGATTGAACTAATCTCAAAGCGATTTAAAAAACTAAAACGATGTATCGATTCTCGTTTTTCTAGAATCGAAACGGCCAACAGTATTGCCAGGAAGAAAGATTTTGTGGGTAGAAAATCTACAGTATTATTTGAGAAACCTACTTCTTTATTTATCATTTTATGTTGTCGCAAATCGACGAATGCGTTTTCTTCAATATTCAAAGGATCTTAACTGGACTGACCGCGTAATATTATTAGAAAGTACCAACTTAATTACACGCAATTAATGAGGATGTATTTAAATATCCTCCGATAGCGGCCATACCTAATATCAGCCGTACGGGTCGATCGATCAGGATAAGCTACGCTTGCTGCGGTTGATACATGGATGACCATGATTATATACCAAAACCCGTCCGTGCCTCGGGAAGCTCACTAAGCCGTTGGCAGCTCAGCCGTCTCGGCCGTAATTCGTAGATCTTTAACACTCGATACGGGTCGTCAGAAGCCCGAAAGTCTGACAACCAGTCTTACCAAGGGCTACATCTGCCAACAAACTGCTTTGCAGTTTGGCAGAGGTAAATATAATTTGTAAAATTGAGGTCAACATGAATAAACGCTTTTTCATTTCATTTTCATTTTTACCCAGTTACTAGGTTGTGGAGCTCAGATAGGCAGTCGCACCATATAAAATATGGTGTTCAATTGCATCCGGTTAGACTGGACACCACTCGTACCTTGTGGTACTGGACGTAAAGAATAACTCCACCCCATTTCTTCCCGTGGGTGTCGTTAAACGCGACTAAGGGACTTACTAGAGAATGGGCAGTAGCGTTCTCTATGCATTTTACTACCATACTGCGATCGCCAACCCGCCTGCCAAGCGTGGCGATTATGGCAAAGCCCCCCAAATTGGAGGAGGCCTAAGTCCAGCAGTGGACGTCTTACGGCTGAAATGATGATGAGACTGGAAGCCAACCCATAGTTGGAAATAGGCTACGCAGATGATAATGATGAGTTTTCCAAAATATTAATGTTTTAAACAACCAGTTCTTAAGAGCTTCTTCAACACAAACTAACTATAGCTTTAAACTGCCGAACTAAATAGTTAGACTACTTAAGGATTATACCCACAACTATTATTAATGTAGTTTCTAATAACGCATCGAGGCAGCTAGGCTTAATGTTAATCTTTAAAGTTAGTGTTTTAACGAGATTTTGACATAACCAAGTTTTCAATGGCGCTAGTATGTTCGCGATAATCTGCACACAGTTTTCATTATCACAACATGGTGGTTTGAAGAGGCAAGAGTTATAAAATTAGCAGAATAAATTATTGCCACTCTTTTCAAAGTTTGAAAAACTTGTGAATCGAGCTGTATACATGGTTGCCATGAGGCGCGGACCAACGTTACGGGTATCAGAAGCCCGAAAATCGGACAGCCAGTTTTACCAACGGGTATCGTATTACCCAGTTACAGGGTCATGGAGGTCAGGTAGGCAGTCGCTCCATGTAAACTTCTGGTATTCAGATACATCTGGTTAGATTGGAAACCGACCTAACATCGTTGAGATAAGATCGCTTGAGCGCCATTTCTCATCGCTTTATCGTGTAAACAAACAGTTTTTACGATGAAATAGCTGTTCATAAACTTAAACAAAAAACATCACTCAAGGTGGCTCATGTTACCGATAAGCCAACAAAAAATATTTTGTGCGCGCTCAGCCATATGGCGCGTCGTTTTTTTTACGACTGTAGCTCGCGTTTGTTTACACAATAAAACGACAAAAAAGGGACAAAAGTTACTTTGGGCGCCTGAGGGAACTGATTGAGCTTCGACTGGAAGCTGAATCCAACTTATATGAAGAAGGCAGATGATGAAGAATACCATTAAAAAAAAACTGTTATTTGTATGTAGCGCTTGAAAAAAGGTCTTCTTTAAACGTGTGCAGCGGTGTAATAAGTGTTAGTTGCTGATGAGGTGAGATGCTGATAGCGTTGGTGCCGAGGAAAATAAATGAAAAGGCGGACTATTTAACTTAACGTGTGTAATGGACCACTGTTACACTGGTCGAATAGTTGCTGTCTGGAACTACCTCTCGGAATTAAAAAAAGGTTTTTTTTTATTTATGCACGTGATTCTTGAGGCTATAAAATATCAAGCTATGAGCCTTAACAGCCGAGCAATACGGAAAAATATCAGAAAGAATGCTTAGTGACAAAGAAGAAAGTAATACAATACAATCCTTTATTTCAGACAATTAGGCCCATAAAAACCCAATACATACATAATATAACTATAAACTAATACATATTCTATAAAACAAAACTTAAACTATAAATAAACACGTAATTATGACAGAGTCGTGGTCCGCTGCGTGGTGTCGCGTAACGTAACGTCGATATAAGACACCTCTCGGCCAAAAGTCCTCTCTCAAGCAGGTCTGTAGATGGTGGGTTGGAACTTGTACCACGAACGACTTACAATTGATGTTGTGGCGCGTTTCCAACCTTTCAACCCTCAGAGTCCAGTTAGGCTTTACTTTCAAATACTGCACAACTACCTCAATCGTCCTGGAGTTGTGCTGACGTGAAATATACAGCTGCGTCGTAGGCACAGCTGGGCGCAGCAGCATGTTGGGTCTATTCGGAGCGGTACCACACTGGTTTCTTTAACAAAGCTTCTTCTTCTTCCTTTCTACTTTCGTGAAACCCTCTTCATCAACTTGGCCCGTTCTCAGCAAGGAGCTACGGACCGCAGCCAGGGCAGGTTGTGCACCCTTTTTCTGGTTTTCCCTTATTTTAATCTGTCGCTTAGTCTGCGACACACCTGATTTGCTGATGGTGACAATAGCAGCGTAGGCATGTTTAGGCGTAATAAGGCAGGCGGGCGATGCGACATGATGCGGTGGGTTGGGGTCTCAATTCACGCAGACGTAGTCACGGGTAGAAAGACGCTAGTCATATTATATTAAGATGAAACATCATACCAAAGTAATATAAAAGTAATAGATACAAAATGTGTTCGGAAACTTTGTTATTTTTGTTTGTTGTTCATTACTTGTTGTTTTCGTATATAGAGGCTAAACTTGTATTGCTAAGCAATTGTTCTCTGTAATATGTATTAGTCATATTGTTTTTCATTTTCAGTCAGACTTAGATTCCTCTTAGATAATCGAGTTATTATTTGTAGATGTTTTTTTTCTTTTTCTTGCCATGAACATGTCCGACTACAATATGCGGCAATTCGGGTTTCAAAAAGAGATAGTCTTACTCTTTTAAGGAATCTAAATAGCGCTCTACACAACCGAACTTCAACAACAGTAGATATTACCTCTTCTAAATACAAAAATTGTTTCTTTTAAGTTCATTTTTTCGTATTACGTTCTAGCAATGCTTACCTACGTTGCATTCAACGTTACGTAAAGACGATGAAGTTGCAACAAATAGCTTTATTGTGAATTCTTTCTTTATCCTCTCGAACATAACACTGAAAGGTTCCGTATAGCGAGGGTTCCACGTTCATTTATCAAACTCGTTTTTAGACACTTCACATTTTAGGGACCCGTTTAGGATATGAAATGGATAAAAAACAATGTTTTTACTGACCAACGCTGAAAATAAAAATAAAATCTTTTCATACAGAAATGAAAGAAACAAAAGATATGAAACAGTTTATTTGGCTATTTCGCTTGGTTTCATGGGATACTAAATGTATTCTCATATTCAGGGAGCTTTCAGCTTCTGAAATCTAGACAAATAAATTAAATTAAGGTCCCTGTTTGAATGAAAGAATATACGGCACTTACAACAAGGGAATTCATTGTGATGTTAGTGTTTAAGATTATTAAGTTAGGAGCATTTTTCGTTAAGCGAGAATAATTTGATCCCTGACCACCAGTTTGGTTTTAGAGAGAAACATTCTACGATAGACCAAGTACATAGAATTACCAACATCATCGAGAGAACGCTTGAAGATAAAAAAGTTTGCTCCACCGTATTCCTAGACGTGGCACAAGCTTTTGATAGAGTTTGGCATGAGGGTTTGATGTACAAGCTAAGACTAATGCTGCCTAATGATTTTGCCGATATCTTGCAATCATACATTACAAATAGAATGTTTAGAGTAAGGCACGAGGATGCTTTTTCCGAGCTAAAGATAATTAAAGCTGGTGTGCCCCAAGGTAGTGTGCTGGGACCAGTGCTCTATTTGCTGTACACGTATGATTTACCAGAGCTCGAAAATAATACAATTGCAACCTTTGCGGACGACACTGCCATCATGGCGACAGGATCATGCCATACGGAAGCAATCGAAAAGGTACAAATCGCTCTAAATAAAGTTCATGATTGGGCACAAAAATGGAGAATCAAATTGAATGAATCAAAGTCGCTTCATATTGATTTCACCAACAGAAATTGTGACTACCACCCAGTCTTCATAAATGGTCAACGAGTGCCATACGCAAATACAGCCAAATACCTTGGCATAACGCTTGACGCGAAACTGCGCTGGAAAGCGCACGTCAAAAAGAAAAGGCAGGAACTAGACATGCGCTTTAAAAACATGTATTGGTTGATTGGACGGGATTCCTGTCTATCAATACACAACAAAATACTATTATATAAGCATGTTCTTATGCCAATATGGACATATGGCATCCAACTGTGGGGATGTACTAAACCAACCAACATCAAAATCATCCAAACATTCCAGAACAAGGTACTCAGGAGTATAGTTAATGCTCCCTGGTATATAAGAAATGACGACCTCCATCGTGACCTGAACATGGAACCCGTCACCAAGATAATACAAAAATATGCTGAAGCCCATGAACAACGACTCCATCATCATGTGAACATCGAGGCGATTCAGCTGTTAGACCAAACGAATATAGTGCGAAGACTAAAACGAACAAAACCTTTTGATCTAGTGTAGTGTAAAAAGTGCAGAAATAACAGTGACAGTGACACACATAATAACACATGAACAAAGTGTTTATAATATCATCATACCAGACTCTAAGAAAGTGGAACGGACTTGTGTAAAGTACAAAGGACACTATTCTAAGTTTTAAAATAATCATCATGTATTAAATTAAGTTAGATTTAAATTGCTTATTAGTCTTATAGACTAGATTGTAATTAATTATTAAGAACGGAGTTCTTTATAATAAAGGATGAAAAAAAAAAAAAAAAAAAGCATTTTTCGTACTGAGTTATCCTGTAATGTAAGAAGAAAAATAAAAATAAACAATTTTTAATGTTTGTCTGCCTGTCCGTTTGTTCCGGTTGGACCAAAATTGGTGCGACTTTCACCAACAGGTAGCTGATTTTTTGACGAGTAACATTGGTTTTTGTCCCGGTGGCACGTTACCTTGGGATAATTTGATTAATTTAAGCCGCGGGCTGTAACTAGTATAGTATATATCTTCAAAGTTAGGGTAATTTAGGTGTTTAGGATGCCATAATATTGTTACGTAGATCGTAAAGTCTAGAAACATCACACTAACTCCATATCATCTACGTAACACTGCCCGTGTTACGTAGATTGAAACGACTAGAAAACGACACGCTAACGCCATCTGTTATCAAGTAGCAAGTACTACACGAACAATTGTACGTAGACGCTACCTCCATCTATTATCGAATAGCGGGATTAAACAGTAAACAGTTGTCTCTAGAAGTACCTGGAAGTTTCTACGCTACTTGTGAACTGTGGCACAGTGTCGAATTGTCGCGAATGTTCTGTTCGGGATATATATAGCGGATTGTCGGGATGACAGTTCAGTTCGGTTACGGATGCGATCGAATACAATTCAAGCGATACACTACAAACGTAACAAGTGATTCTGTTTGACGTGTATGTTTACTGCGTTATTTGTGTTTAGGTTTGTTGTGTTTCGGTAATATTGGTTTTAATTAATTTATCCCGAACCCCAGCTCGTAACAATATATATCATCACGCCTTGTTTCCCCAAAGGGTTGGGCAGAGGTGTACCTATAGTACATCTACATTTCGCCAGTTATGTTTAAGTGCCATATAAGAGGGGGTGAGCCTATTGCCATCCACCGGGCATATATCCAGACTACGAGCTGCTACTGAGAAATACCAGATAGAAAACCCAATAACACAACGTCCGGCCTGAGAACCACTAGACCAACGAGGCAATAATGCAAAGCACTATGTAACAGACAACGCACAGCCTTAATTGCTGGCTCTATAAGCATAGATTTTTGCACAAGATTTCCATTTATAACAAAAGTGAGCACTAAAGATGGATTGTTGAAAAATCACAAACGGGGTAAAATAAGGGATGAAAGTAATTTTTAACGATATGAAATTCTAGCGGACGTATGCCTTGTAAATAAATAATTTCCCTCAACATGTTTCAATAAACATACAATGTACATGACATGAACATGTTTTAATAAATATGTAAATGACTTGAACAGTTCACCAAAAAGAGATTTATTCACAATCGTCCCATACAAACTAGTATATCATTCACGTTTGAATTCCGTGGAAGACCTCAAGGCACATGTCTCCAAGACGTATAGGATTCCACTCGTGATATATTAGGGACGTAATAAATACATACATTAAGATCTAATTTATTTGCCTACGACCATGTCCCGTAAAATATGTGGTCCAGAGCTGTAAATTACAAACACACACGTAGTTTACGTTATAATTACGAAACTTGTCTTAACTTAGGTACCATTCTTTGTAAAAAACCAACACTGACACCTAATGCTATTAGCGCTGAGTAGCGGTCAGCTTAGGTCTGCGGTTAAATCAATCAATCAAAATCAACGCCATCTTGGTTCTTGAACCTAAATAAGTAATCCTAATTAAGTAACTGCGACCAACTTGTGTGTAATGCTCGCTGGTCGCTACCGCTCGTTTCAGCGCAGCTCGCTTCGCTCGCTTGGCTTAAAATTTATCGTGCCCTCTTTGACCCAACACATGCAGTGTTTTTAACCTGCACTGCCACTGACGATGTCTTGGAAATGGCGATTTTTTAGGCCCACTAATCTAATTCACTGTCGTGCCATCGATCTGACGAAGAATATCTTAAATATTATATATAAGTAAATACAATAACGAACCGCTCAAAGCTCTAATGGCACTTGGCAGGTAGGGTGACCACTGCACATTGCTTTCGGCAGAAAAATATACGCGCTCTGCAATTCTTGTAAACATTTTATTATTGTTCAAACTTCCGTATACAGAACCATCTCAAAACATTTTTGGCACGTGTTCGCCGCTTACGGACGTAGTTTCAAGTATCTGAATTCTGAAGTAACTTAAGACGGCAATAGATTTACTTTTTTGGCACTGTAACGTTACACGTGTCGAGAGGATATCAATCAAGGAAAGGTTAACTGGCCATTTGAAACTGGATCCTTTCAGAATTGACATACAGGTCAATTCTTCATGTGAGCACTAGAGTAACGATGCAATTACCCTGTGGTGTTGGATTCAGTAGTAAAAGGTATTTATTTACTTAATTTGAATTACTTTTTTTACAGGAATACAGGTCTGCCTAGTTGGTTGAGTGCCTCCCTCATAATTAGCCTATATTTTTCCCACTGCTGGGACACAGACCTCCTTTCAGTGAGAGGGAGTGGGCCATAATCTACCACGCGGGCCCAGTGCGGGTTGGTAGACTTCACTTGTTTTCGAATTTTTGGTTCTAGGACATGCCGATTTCCTCGCGATGTTTTCCTTCACCATTTTGAGAGCTGTGGTGAAAAAATTGTTTAAACAAAGTAAAACGCCTGCTTGGGTTTAAACTCACGACCTACAACTCGCAAATCGGGACCGATACCACTGGGCCACCACTGCTCTCTGTGCCTCCCTCGTTTATCATAAATTTCATATCAGGAATTTCTTCGTAATAGCCACGATGGATTTGTGCCCAATTGATAGAAACAGACTCAACTCCTATAACTTCCATATCTTCGCAACGGTAGTCAGATAGTAAATTTCAACTTCATGAAACTAATTTTTTGTTACTTTGACGTTTACAAGTGATTCCAATATCCTATTTACAATTTTATTTCATTAAATGGGATTTAACATAACTAACGAAATAAGGGTGTATCTACTTTTAGGTACACCTCTGCCTAACTCATTGGAGAATATAGGCCTGATGTTATGTTATAAATCTATAATACTTGAATTCATATTACTTGTAGGTATACAGAAGGATCGACCCGCCCTTGCTTCACACGGTTATTACCCCTTAACAAAACATCGTGATTTGTTTATCTCTATAGATATGCTTATTTCATATTTCGTTTATTTTCTGTAGGTTTATGGGTATAATACATATAAACCTTCCGGAGTCCTTGCTATTGTAGGAGAGAGATATTTATGTCTCTAACAATAGGTAAGCGAAAGTAACAAACAGCCAACAAGTTGTCCCTTAACTTTAAATGAAAAGTTAATACGAAGTTTTAACAATAACGATACGAAACGTGAGATAACAAGGTCTTACACGTTATTGTTACTTATATCGTTATTTTAACTTCATAACGAGTAGCTATATTTACTTTACGTAGACTGAAGTGTTAAGTTATTGTAATAAGATACACGGTTGTTAAGAGGTGTATAGTAATTTGTTTTAAATGATCAAGAAATAGCTGGAAAACGTGTTAAGGGAACGTTTTATTAACAAATAATAAGTATATTTACTGAATCAGATATGCAGAGATCTGTAGGATAACCAAGGTAACCGACATAACCCGAAACCATAATGGGTGGGCGTATTGAGGGACTGTCTTATTATTTTGACTTTCGAAATGTGCCGATGCTCAGCCTAATTTGAAGTAATATCTTTTTATTTTGAGCTCAGAAAATTGCCAAACTTATGATTTGGCAGTACCTATATGCCTCCATATACCGGGTGACATTTTTAACGTCTTGAAAAAAAATGGGGGAACGGAGTAGAAGCCTTTGGCATAGAATTTTTTATTATTTTTATTTTTGAATAACATGTAATGAAATTGATCTAGCAATAAATACTACGCATTTAAAGTAACATTTTCATACTATAACAACAAAAACAGAAAGTTGGAAAAAAAAACAATTAAAATCTATCGAAACTCAAATCATACGCACCCTACTCAATGCGCGGCATGTATCAATGATTTCGTAGCGCGGTCCTACCCTTTGAAGCCGGCCGATAGGCGGCCTCATTGATCTTTCGCAGGCGTACGAGCCGCACACGCATCCCCGTCCGCCCGCGTCCCGCGCTTCTTTAGTCACCTGCGATGAATCTGAAGGCCTTCCTGCCTTCTATTCTAGTTACACAACACACCCTATGAAGGTCGAGACGGTAAAAAAGGTCATCCGGTATATTAAATTGTATCCCGAGTCGGAGAGTTTATGCATTATATGAGTTGGCTGTGTACTGTTTGGAAAACATACAGTAATTTTAGCAGGATATGTAACATAAAACTGTTATGATCCACCTCTAATTTTTATCAAGAATTAAAATAGATAACTATCCCACATTTTCATCTCTCATTTGCCCTCAGAAAATGCACTACAAAATGGTCTAACAGATAAAAACACGAACTTAATATCAGTCCATTTAGTTTGAAAAACAGACCAAGTGCTGCAATAAGGGTAACGCAGTGGAACGTTATAGAGCGTGCTCAGTGGTCGTTAGTAACGCTCGCGGAAACTAGCTAAAATGGAAAAAAGGTACAGGCTTGCAAACTAGCAACCTGGATAGTGTAGCTATACTGCGTTTGTAGGCGTTGGAGCTACTGGTATATGCAACATTTTTGTTTTTTTGGTTCAATTTCAGGGAGAAGAATTATCAGAGAAATAAGGTCTGGACAAATTGCAGGTCGGAATCATGAATTCTTTACTCTCAAACCCTAACCGTGAAGGAGCTTGTCTTTTGTTTAAACTACTATCATCATAAGTTAAACTACTGATGTGTAACTAGTAAATAAGATAAATCGGACTGACATATACATGTAGTATAAAAGTATAAAAAAATTAAGAATAAAAAAGTCATTTTTGTGAAAGTATTCAAACTGCACACGAGTATAACGCAGATATGCATTTTTTAAACAAGCAGACGAGGCTACATAAAAACGTGATATAAATGTTCGCAGCTTTTAAATCTATACACAATGGTGAACAATACTCTTGACAACCGTTAATGGGGAAACAAACATGCTGAAACTAATTAAAAAATGCACTGTTTCATCAATTTTACTGAAAGCTTGAAGTTGTACGTCGAGACGAAGGCATACGTATAAAAACTATATGTAAATTCAAAAATTACTAGGAATCGCTTTCATTTTGACAGTACCACCACATTCATCATTCTTAATTTTGTTTTTTAACCGACGAAAAAAAACGGAGGAGGTTATCAATTCGACGCGTATATTATTTTTTTTTGTATGTTTTTTTTTTTATGTATGACCACGCATAACTTTTTACATAGTAGTCCGATTGTAATAATTCTTTTTTTATTGGAAAGGGTATACTCCGAGGGTGGTCCCATATAAATTTGGAAAACAAAATCGAACCCTAAGGGTTGGAAAACAGGGGATGATTGATTGTTCACTCATTGATTGTAATGTATAACCACGCATAACTTTGTACAGAGTAGTCCGATTTTGATAATTCTTTTTTCATTGGATAGGGTATACCTTGCCAAGTATTATTAGTACATTAAAGCTACAAAAAATTACAAAATAAAATCTTTTTAACAAAAAATTAAACCGCCGAAAAACACAGAAAAGCAAAAAATAATAAACCTTAAAATTTTGAGTCGGCGCTGAAAAATCAATGAACAAAGATCACTCAAAGCGCCTACTCAAAATTTTAAGGTTTATTATTTTTTGCTTTTCTGTTTTTCGGCGGTTTAATTTTTTGTTAAAAAGTTTTTGTTTTGTAAAAATACGGTTCGTTGTTTTAGTGGATTGGATTTTGAAAATTACTCAAATTATGATTAATAATATGTTACGTAATTAGGGTACTGACAGAAAAAAAATCACGCGTGTAAAAGAATGAAACTAAAAAATATTCTCATCTGAAAGTCGTATGTAGGTACCCTAACAAACAATACATTCGAACAATAGTAAATGATGAATGACGACCACGGGTTTCAGATGACAATATTGTTTGGTTAGAGCGATATTAACAAAGCAGCAAGGATCTAAAAACCGAAATTTATCACCAATCTCTCGGTGCTGAAATACTTCCAAAACCAATGAAAGTTATGTTCCTTGACTGTGGGAATGGTAGTAGTCCTTAATGACAGCAACTTATCTATTAAGTAAAAACACGATCTTTCTTTTATTTATTAATAGAAACTTTGAAAGAAACAGACACCTAAACATAAACAAAGAAGAGAGAAACCTTTTAGAGTTTTGCTCATTTCACAGAATGATGATTGATGAATACTTTTATGAATGTTGTCAGTAAAATATGGACTGCGAAGGTAAAAATACTGAAGTTTTGCTCGGAACGTTTGAAAAGTTTTATTCATTTTAAGTAAAGAAGTACTGAAAAATAAAGTCGTAGGTTATTAAAAAAATCTGCTGTTGTACATTTTGATACACTTTTTTTTATTAAACTAATTCGGTGTTGTTTTTTTATAACCGACGAAAAATGTCTGCTCTAGGGTGTATAGAGGGTATATAGAGTCATGTGCTGAATTAATGGTTTCATTTAATGTGTCGATGTGCCTATGTTCCTACCAACCTTTTTGGGTCTATGTGTAATTTGAAACCACCATGTTTTACGACTTTTTATTTTTACTTAACTTGCCACCGTTTCTCTGTTTCGCATGGTTTTTAAGACCAGACAAAACCTTAAGATTTCTTTATAACATATGTAAGTTACACGTAAACCTTTCTGAATAAATTCTATAATTGATTTTGACTGAGACTGATTCAACCAGTGCGTCCTAACTGTTATGACCTACGGAGCTGAAACGTGGACACTCACGGTACGGCTGGTCCACAAATTTAAAGTCGCTCAGCGACCTATGGAACGAGCTATGCTTGAAGTATCTCTGAGGCATAGAATCCGGAATGAGGTGATTCGGCAGAGTACCAAAGTTGTCGACATAGCTCAAAGAATTAGCAAGCTGAAGTGGCAATGGGCCGGCCACATTAGCCGTTGAACCGATGACGTGTTCTTGAGCGGAGACCGCGAATCGGCAAACGTAAGGTAGGACGCCCTCAGGCTAGGTGGAGCGACCATCTTCGCAGGGTGGCTGGTAGAAGCTGGATGAGAGTTGCCGAGAATCAAGCTGAATGGCGTGCAATTGGAGAGGCCTATGTCCAGCAGTGGACTGCTGTAGGCTGATGATGATGATGATGATGATGAGACTGATTGAGACTAACCTAACCTGGGTCAGTACTAACACACCTTAATAGGTTAGTTTGTAGGTACAAATCTACCTCTCTGTATAAAAAAAAATCATCAGAATATCGTTGCCAACTGGCCTTAATCTGTTACCAATAATCCTCACTGCACATCGACACATCACTAATTAATGAATCGGATAAAATTCTTCATAGACTATACGGATATTGCCGCATCCATTGAAACGTAATATGTGAATGTGGAGGGCTGCCACACTTTTGAAACACGAGCAATTAAAATCTGGAAACAGCGTACATGAATCCAGTAGCGAGAGACAATTCGTTTGTCTGTCAGCACCCTTATTACGTAACACACTGTTATCCAGATTCTGAATCGTTTTGAAAGTTATTGCTAATAAATTGCTTCTTATCTTCGCTCGCTTTGTCTGCTCAACAACGTACATAACGCAATGGATGTTGTTGGACTGTCAAAATGTATCTAAGCTATTCTTACTTTTAGTATTTTACGTAATTTCCCTGCTTTTCACAATGCGCAAGGCGTGGTCCGATTTCAAAACAAAGGAAGGAGTTATTACTCGCAAAAATTAATCTGCTTCACCATTTCAAAAAAAAGGAGGTAACAAGTCAAGCACAAACAAATTATTCAAACTGTAGACACATGCAACTTGAAACTAATCTCGATTATGATTTGATTAAAGAAATCCAAATTGAGAGCTTACATGGTAATTTAAGTGACACAGCAATTAAAGCTGAACTTATCCTCGACACCGGTGCGAGTTGACGTGTTTGTAAACGCTCCGCAGTCTTTATTCATAAAAAGTGGTTTTAAATTATGTTTACAATCTAAAACTCTTGTAGAACAGTGCAAAACTAACTTATAAACAAAACTGTGTAAAAGAATAGCAATATTCAAAGTGACTCCAAGTAAAGTGAGCAAAAACGATTCAAAATAGTCGTTAAAAGTGGACTTCGGTGTGTTGTCTTTGTGTTCCGAGTGCGCGAGCGACCTTCAAAAGTGAAAGCAAGGTTACGCTACTAACATTATCACTCTAGTTTAGGCATCAGTTGACCTGTTTGAACACCTTTATTTGAGACACGCTTGGTTCGGAGGCGATCGTGTGGATAGAAACTCAGTAGAGTGGTAGTTCGAATCCGACGCGAGACAAACTCTTTTTGGATTTTCATTTATATGATTTTCTACAATTTCAACATTAAAAGTTATTTATTTACATAAATAACATAATTTAACAAAGAGCTTTTTATATTTACAAACAGCGAGACTTTTTATTACGTTCCCAGTACAATGGCGGTGTCACGCTCTCCTCCGAGCACACCTCTTCTTAATCCTCCAACCAAGATTATGCATTACAGCTCGGACTCAGCTCTTAATCATATGTCGAATACTACGGACCCGACTGACAATTATGTTAACATTACCAAGCGCCTGAAAGGCACTTTTGATAATATCAAGGAACCTTCTGATCATTCATCCGAATTAAAAACAATGCTCGACCTTATCAGAGACCAGCAGGATACCAAATTCGAACTATTAAATAATGCCCTAGCTACCATAATTACCCAAAACCAGGGCATACAGAGATCAGTTGAATCATTAACCCTAAAGCACGACGATCTTGTAGCTAAAATCAACCTGCTGGAACAGGAAAATAAGGAGTACAAGAACCGAGTTTTGACTCTGGAAAATTCGCTGGAACAACTAGACAAGCATGCGCATTGTTCAAGAATTGAAATTCGAAACATGCCGAAGCAGGAAAACGAAAATAAGAAAATACTTACCGTCACAATCCAACAGCTCGCCTCGACATTAGGCCTTGAAACACCTATACATCAGTCCGAAATTAGGGACATTTTTCGCTCCAAGTCAGATGCAGTATTTGTAGATTTCAGTACTACTCTCAGAAAGGAATCACTGATTTCTAAATACAAGACATACAATAAATCCAGACGCGAAAACAAACAGCCGCAATTGAACTCAGAGCAAATTAAACTACCAGGAACGCCATGCACATTATACATCTCGGAGTACTTAACAGCTAAAGCTAGATATCTTTTCTTCATTGCGCGCTCAAACGTTAAAAACAAAAAACTTCTAGCGGCCTGGACTTCATACGGGAAAGTCTATGTTAAGAAAGAAGAGAACTCGACCCCAGTTCGCATTGATGAAGAAATTAAACTTCACGAACTTATTATGTGACTAGCTTTGGTTGTATACTCTTGTTATTGTTTTGTTGGTTTGGCATGCTTTTTTTCAGTATTTTTAATTGCATTAGTTATTTATTTTGGCTTCATGGTCACATTCTTATTATTAAGCTTCTATTGTTACTGCAGAATTACACACACATATATTTCTCATCACGCTCACCCTTCACTCAACTCAAGACATACGTTATCCAAGCGAGTCGGAACCGTGTGCTATGTTGTTTACCCTAGCCTCTTTCATCTTCTATTTCCTGCACTATGTCAAATCCTTGCTTATAAAGTTACTAAAGATCCAGAACTGAGTTTATTCTACTTCATGTTCAGCATTACGTCACGTATTAGGCGTGACTGTATTTTTCTCAGTAAATATATTAAATTATATAGCGAATAACTACTATGCAAACCATTAATGAAATAAACTCCGATCTGGACGCTATTCAAGTAGCTAAAAATATAACTTGTGACATAGAAGATGCAAAGAATCATATGCAATTGAATAAAAATACAATCAATATCCTGTCTCAAAATATTCGTAGCATTACCTGTAATATGCCCAATTTCGTTACGCTTCTGCAAAGATCTGAAATACCCTGGGATATTTTAGTACTTACAGAATGCTGGCTCCCGTCTGCAAAGTTCATCCCTTCTCTCGAAAACTACAATCATATAGCAACTACCTCACACAAAACTCAAAATGAAGGAGTTGTCATCTATTATAACAAGCTT
This sequence comes from Aporophyla nigra, assembly GCA_947507805.1. Taxonomy (NCBI): domain Eukaryota; kingdom Metazoa; phylum Arthropoda; class Insecta; order Lepidoptera; family Noctuidae; genus Aporophyla; species Aporophyla nigra. Next base: position 8,622,185 of record OX382313.1, on the reverse strand, counting down.
CTTAAGGTAATCTCTGAAGAACCCACAGTTACTGACGCTAATTGCCTTGTATTGAAGCTGGATCGAGATACTTGCATTGTAGGATTATATCGCCCACCTAGTCAAACAAACACTGTTAAATTTATCGATTCAATTAACACCCTACTAAGCAATCTAAAAACTTTTAAAAACATTTTCTTTTGTGGTGATATAAATATCAATATAGTTCCAAACGGTTCCGATAAACGATCATACGATTACCTGAACAGTTTGGCTAGCCATGGCTTGCTCCCGGCTCATACTCTGCCAACTCATGGGTTAACATGTTTAGACCACATGATGCTGAAAACTAAAATGGACGCCTGCTGTTTTGTCTTCGAAACATCTATCACTGACCACGAAAGTGTAGCTATTAGTTGTAAACCTAAAACACGGACGAAGTATCTTAATAAAACGTATAGCTCGGTTAATTACGACAATCTGGACAAAGCAATACAAAACATTGATTATCAGCCCATCCTTGACTATCAGGACGCTAATAAAGCAACTGATCTCCTCGTGGCTCAGCTATCTACAGCCATAAAAAATAACACCAGCATAGCTAAAACTTCAAAAAGAAAACTAATAACCAAGCCATGGGTAACTAAGGGACTTCTTCGCTGCATGAGAAACCGGGATAACTTGCACAAAAAATTAAAACGTAACCCTGACGACGAGATTCTAAAAGTGACATATAAGCGCTACAGAAACTTTTGCTCCTCATTGCTTAAAAAAGCAAAGAAGAGGTATGAAAAACAGGAGATTGAAAATACAAAGGGTAACAAAAAACAATTATGGGATGTCATTAAAAAAATTAGCGGTTCTGACATGAGAGCAGACTTCTCGTCATCTCTCTTGTCATCTAATAATGCCGAGGTGGACATAAACGACGTTAACAGCTTCTTTGTGAACGTTGGAGCAAAGCTAGCTAGTAAAATCTCCACTCTGAAAGCTACAACACCTTGCCATAGAAGTGATCACACATCGGTAACTCCTTTAAACTCGCTTGTCCTTCTTGCTACCGATGAACAAGAAATTTGCAACCTAATTAAAGGCCTTAAGGAGAATTGTGCAGTGGGAATTGATCAGATTAGCAGCAAAATCATTAAGAGATACGCAAACTACCTCTCTTCTCCCATAACACATATTTGCAATCTCTCAATCTCAACGGGAGTTTTTCCTCAAGCTTTTAAAATAGCTGTTATCAAGCCCATTTATAAAGCTGGAAAAAAAGACTGTATCAATAACTACCGGCCCATCTCCATCCTACCTGCTCTGTCCAAGATATTGGAACGCCTTATAAATCAACGTCTGGTTTAGTTCCTAGAAGTTAATAATGTCCTTTCGTCTTCACAATTTGGTTTTAGAACTGGCAAAAGTACCAATGATGCAGTTCAAGAATTAATAAACTCCATTGTGGTTAACTTGGATGACAGAAAGAGATGCCTAACGGTGTTCCTCGACCTTGCAAAAGCCTTTGACACAGTCTCTATTCCGCACCTTCTAACAAAGCTTGAGCGGCTCGGTATCAGAGGAATCACCTTGAAGCTGATGGAGGACTATCTTACTGGCAGGAAACAACGAGTACGGATAAACGACTCACTCAGTGACGAGCTCTCAGTTGATTTTGGTGTACCACAGGGTAGTATAATTGGCCCAACACTATTCCTGGTGTACATTAATGACCTCTGCCAACTTTCTCTTTATAAAGGCAAGATTATTACCTTTGCTGACGATACTGCACTGTTCTTTGGTGGTGACGGATGGGAGGAGGTATTTGATGTTGCACAACTAGGTCTAAATCGTGTTAGTAACTGGCTGCAAGACAATGTTTTGACTCTTAATGTCTCTAAAACTAAGTACATAACCTTTACTCAAAGATCTAACTTGCTCCCACCCTCAACTCTAACGATTACTGCTCACTCATGTGGCATTGAAAATGCCCAGTGCTCTTGTTCGCCTCTTGAAGTAACTGAGAATATTAAATACCTGGGAGTCACTATTGACCAACATATCTCCTTTAAACCTCATATAGAAACCCTCGTGACCAGGTTGCGAAAAGTAATATACATTTTTAAAAATCTACGACAGTCGGCCAACCGAAAGACTATTAAGATGGTCTACTATGCATTTTGCCAATCCCTTATTGATTACTGCATCACAGCATGGGGAGGTGCTGCAAAAACACACCTTATCGAAGTTGAAAGGGCACAGCGTGCCATACTCAAGGTTGGAGCTGGTCTCCCCTTTCGTTTTCCAACTACTGACCTCTACAAAGAATGGGACACTCTCACCGTCAGACAAACATTCATACTTCGTACAGTTCTTAAAAAACATTCTCAATTGCAGTTTGACACTAAGCTACGCAAAAACAACCGTCGAAAGGGAAGGGTATGTCCCACGGCTCAATTTAAATCCACACTCCCGAAGCATTATCATTATCTTTATAACAAATTAAATAAATTTCTAAACCTATACCCAAAAACTCGATCAAGCTGTAATAAAGAAATAAAAAAATACTTAAAAACCCTGGACTACGATAAAACTGAGAATATTTTGACCGTCATGAAATAAAACTACTATTGACAAACCTAACATTATGTACATAGCTGTTTTTCACCTTCTTAACACATAAACAACTCTCGCTCCATTCACGCCACAAAACAAACCTACACTCACACACTGCTCCTCTGAATTACTCACATACATCTCCTACTATTCTAACACTGCACACAAGTAAAATACTCACGCACATATCATCTCACAGCACGACTCAACTTCTGCAGATTTTTTTAATTTTTTTCTATTTTTTTTTTTTTTGTTGTTATTTCTTTCATTACTCAATAATTTAGCTTTAGTTGTGTTACGCATGTCTTTTAACTCCCACTTAGTTTTGATTTTTGCTATGCATATTGTTTGCCTGCAACTCTTGCACGCTACCCTGTACCTTGAAGTTAATTCTAGCCGTGGAAGGGGCCTGGTGACCTGTATCACAGGTTTTTTTCTAAAAACCTATATCAGGCACCAGTCTCTCACAAAGGTGGAATTCAGCTGAAACATTATTTTTGTACACACTAACTTTAAGTCAGCTTTGTGAAGAGAGAATAAATGACTATTATTATTATTATTATTTCTCAACTATATTGGGACCGACTGGAAATCGATGCTTCCAGTCTATCCGGATGCAGCTGAATATCAGTATTTTCCATGGAGTGACTGCCTATCTGACCTAAAGTTTAGTAACTGTAGGTCCAAATGAACCAAATACAACTACCCTCTGGTTAGACTAGGTGCCAGAACGCCCTCTTCCAGCCCCCTAAATGGGTCCAGGGGCGGCGGATCTGGGGACATCCGTCGCCCCCTATTACTTAGGACCCGAGATAGTGGCGCGTAGTGTTTCACGCGCACCTCTCTGTGATGTATGGGGGGGAGTTTAACACCTTACTCCCCCCAACGTGAGGAGGCAAAGGCGGGCCGGCACCAGTCGGGGATCGCGGATGACATTGTGGTTCCCGTGGTCCCCGACGTAGGTGTGGGACGGAACACCGGGGTGGTTTTAGTCAGTAAGAGTCTGACAGACCCCACCGCCCACCCCAGGGCGGAGGACATCCATGAGTAATTCCACCGCAAGATCAAAATGAAAACAAAAAAAAACTGGCCAAGTGCGAGTCGGACTCGCGCACCGAGGGTTCCGTACAAACCTGCAGGTATTCACGGTTTATGCATAAGGTTTATGTTTATGAAATTAAATGTGTTTTTTTTTTTAATTTTTATGTTTGAGTTGACTGAATGAAAGGTAAATTGTGGTTTACGATTTATGACGTATTAAAAAAAAACTACTCACTCGTACGATTTCGTTCAAACCAATTTTCGGTGGAAGTTTACATGTTAATGTACATCATATATTTTTTTTAGTTTTATCATTCCCTTATTTTAGAAGTTACGGGGGGGGGGGGGGACACATTTTACGACTTTGGAAGTATCTCTCGCGCAAACTCTTCAGTTTAGAAAAAAATGATATTAGAATATCATTTTTGAAGACCCCACACGTATGGGTTTGATGAATTTTTTTTTTTGAGTTTCAGTTCTATGTATGGGGAACCCCAAACATTATTGTTTTTTTTTCTATTTTTGTGTGAAAATCTTAATGCGGTTCACAGAATACATCTACTTACCAAGTTTCAACATAATAGCTCTTATAGTTTCGGCAAAAAGTGACTGTGACATACTCGGACAGACAGACAGACAGACGGACAGACAGACATGACGAATCTATAAGGGTTCCGTTTTTTGCCAATTGGCAACGGAACCCTAAAAAGGTGCCCGGCTTTTGCGATTCTGACTACCCGTAATGACTGTGAAAGATAAAAGAACGACAGTCGGCACACGGAGGGATTTCGGTAGATGAAGATGGTCGCCCATCCACGGACCAGACGCGGCAAGCGTAACTTAACCTGATCGATCAACCTGTGCGGATATTATTACTTAGTCACAAGCCCGTTTTAGTTATCGCACAAATTACTAAACTAACCTAATTTGCCTCAATATCTTAATTCAGGTAAGTTCTAGCTCTTGTCAAAAATGTACGAAGATATTTAAGTACATTTATATCTTGGAGAATTGCTCTCTCTGTTGATGAAAACTAAAATACCCAGGGAGACTTTTAGTGATTGCAATGCTAAAGCAACTATTGTTTACGCGTTTCGTCTCACATAGGGCAATAGGAGATTAAATTCAAGTATTTCCCTTGCCTAGCCAGAATTCTGACAGCTGGCAACCCTACTCTCAGCCATTACTTTAATTACTGGCCGTCGCTCGCCACACTGCATCGTGCATCTCTTTCACACAGCTAAACGTACCGTGAAACTTACTTCACCTTTTACATACGTTTTTATTTAGACTAAAAAGTGACGCTTTTACTGTGATGTTATGTGGCATCCTTATTTGGTGGAGTAGGTGTTTTATGTTTCAGTTCTGCACTACGCTGCGTCGGTTGTATGCGGAAACATAGCGTTAAATGTGGAATAAGTATCGAAAACAGTGTGCAATTTTAAATTAAATAAATTATCTTCCAATAGTTGCTAGTGTTCACGGATTTATAGACAATACATAACGCCTGTAAAGACACGAAAGTTTAAACAAAGGTGTACTTGTAGTACACACAAATTTCGCCAGTTATGTATAAATCTCATGTAATAAGGGTGAGCGTTACCATCAACCGGGCACAAATATAAATTATTCACTTATACTCCATTTATTATACCATTAGAAAAAAATTAAGATTTATATGGTTTTCACCTGGATCCCATTGTCCGAATGGAACCAAATTAAAATGGGACCGGATAGGATGTTTCGGGAAGCACCAGCTTTCAAATAAAAAATATAAAAAATCATCAAAATCCGTTCACCCAGTCAAAAGTTATGAGGTACTCTTCTTCTTCATAAACATTTAAAAAAAATACAGTCGAATTGATAACCTCGTCCTTTTTTTGAAATCGGTTAAAAAGAGGCCCGTAGAAGCAAGAGCGCAAAACATTTTTGTTACAAAGTTATTGTAACGTTTTTAGATAGATTTAAGACAGTACTAAATACTATTACACTACGTACGTCAATTTCACAGACGACATAAACCGGCAAAATTGAATAAACCCGGCTGTCACAGTTTATGAAGGGGTTTAGTGACATTTTAGATTTGGTATAATTATAATGAAACAAAAGACGTTCTCGGTATTGTCCACACTTGCTTCTTTTAGGTTTTTAGCATTTAGCAATGACACTTTAATTTTAAATTGGAATAAAGCAGTAGACCTAAATGAAAGCCACTTAATTTCATAAGATAAAAAGTTAAAATGATTACAATATAGTCTGATAGCTCGTTTATAAATAAATAGATTTAAATAAATTTGGCAGTAATCGTAACTGTAACAAATTTAATGTACCTTTGTTACAACGTGTACATTAACAAGAACCTTTTAAATTTCTGTCTAATGCTATTTCAAATGGAGTATAAACGCCTAAAAACCTAAAGACCTAAATATAGAACCTAATAACCTACGTAATGAGATAAGTGCTACGTCAACCCTCTTATATGGAGGTACCTATAAATTTAGCTTTACGTGGAATGGCTGTAACATCTCTCTTTGACATGGGATAATTAGAGTAGCTAAAACAGACGTACCTCATTTGGAACTCATCCGCTAATTGATCAGAAGAACTCCTGATTGCAACTCACAAAACTAATTAGAGTGTTTGTTCGAAGTTTGAAAGCTGAGATGCCAAATGCAATCAATAAATCAAAAGTTCATCGTTTGGATGCTGAATAACGGCCTACATTTGTTTGAATAAATAGCAGATTGTTGTTCACTTCGCTTCTGAGCGAATATTTTGTTTTTTAGCGAAATGTTTTCTCTTCTACCGATGTTCGCAGAAATTAGAAAACATCTATTTTCAATACAATGAGAAAACGAGCGCTGATTCTAAACCATAGGTCTTAAAAAAGATCTTACACCAAACCAGCACGTCCGATACCGAGTGAATGCGCAAAACAACTGTTTGCTTCACTCTATGAATGAGCAAGCGAGCAATCGTTCGCCGAGAACAACCGAACATCACTGAACAAATATGTTCGCTCGCTCAAGTATTTTCATATACCGTGCGAACAAATGCTTCCTCGCTCAAAACTGTTCAGAATCCTAAGTGAAAAGTCAGCTATAGGAAAAGAACGAGTATTGACCAGACGAAAAGGTGTGTTTACAGTGTATTCGAGGTGGCTGACTATTCCAAGTTCCTACAATGTTTTCGTAAGAGAAATTAATTTTATGAATTACAAATTTCACTACAAACTAGAGTGGTCTAAAATTTAAAATATGTTTAGGTTAGTAAGACGAGGTAGAAGCCTCATTTAATTGAAATGTAGAGTTTTCACAGGAAGGCTGTTAGGAAGATGAATCAAGATGGATAGTCAGCCAAATTGATGCAGCGAGATTGATAGGCGGATGACTTCAAGTAACTGGATAAGATTGGCGCTAAACAGGAAAAGGAGTTAAACAGAACGAAGTAGATTGATTCAAAATCAAAATCAAAAGTCATTTATTCAAACTAGGCTGAGAGTCAGCACTTTTTGTACGTCAAAGTTACATGAGACAGTCCCCCCAAAACGCCCGCCCTTCGACACTTCCTAGTGCTTTAGCTGGGAAGAAGAAGTGGCGGAACAAACTCCCCAGTAGCACAGCTGTTAAGTTAGAAGAACTTGATTGTATACAGTATTGTGTAAGTTATTAATATTATAAAACAAAACATACATTATTCGCCATATGTCAGCTAGCACACGCCAATATACCAACAAAACATTGAAAACTAAACTCAAGCTGAAATAAATAATAAAACAAAATCGTAAACAGAACTTAAAACCTTAATAAAGCCACCAGGCATAAAGGGCGTGTCCGCTTACATATACGATGCAAATGATACATATACACAATAAATGAAATGAAAAGAAAATAAAAATAAACTAACAAAAGCAGTTAAATAAAAAATTAAAATTAAAAAGATTGAAAAAGTACCTAGAACATAAATCCTTTATTTCAATGAAACCAATTTCAGGCACTATTGGCACATTGTCTTGGTAGTCAGTCATTATAATGCTTATTGGCCATTTTAAAGCTTAGTAGGTTCCTATGGAGAAGAATGGACCAGAAACTTCATAGCAACTCTTTAATGTGCCATGGGTGGCACAGTTTGCTGGTTGTGTGGAATTTTGACTGGACACCAGTCACTGTGCAGATGGATGATGGTGTCAGTACTAAAATCATCATCATCATTCATCATTTCAGCCATAAGACGTCCACTGCTAGACTTAGGCCTCCCCCAATTTGGGGGGCTTTGCCATAATCGCCACGCTTGGCAGGCGGGTTGGCGATCGCAGTATGGTGGTAAAATGTATAGAGAACGGTGCTGCCCATTCTCCAGTAAGTCCCTTAGTCGCCTTTTACGACACCCACGGGAAGAAATGGGGTGGTGTTATTCTTTACGTCGGGCACCACACGGTACTAAACTACAACTAGTACTAAAATAAAAATACTATATTTGACTTTCAAAGGTAGCGAGAAGGTACTGAAACCTACCAACCTACTGTTGTGTAGACACGGCTACATAATAGGTTGGGGAAAAAGTTTCTTCGCATTTTTTAAGAAAATTCAAAACATTTTTTAATAAAGTTTATTTACATTTAACTAAAGTATGTAGGTACCATTTTGTTCGATAACTTTTTGCCATCTTGTAGGTAGGGACATGATCCCATTGCTACAGAAATTTTGGGACTTCTGGTCAAAATACCGCGACAAGTGGTTTTGGCAGTCCTCTCGTGATGTTAACCTGACACTGCCTAAAGAATTCTGAAGAGACCGAAACAGGTGGAAATCTGAAGGTGCAAGGTCAGGACTATACGGCGGATGCATTAACACCTCCCAGCCAAACTCTCTTAATTTTTGTTGGGTGGCTAAAGATGTGTGAGGTCTAGCGTTATCATGATGAAAAACCACACCCCTTCTGTTGATTAATTCCGGCCGCTTTCTCTCAACTTCTTGCTTTAATCTCATCAGTTGTTCGCAGTAGAGTTCAGAATCGATGGTCCTGCCTGGTGGTAACAGCTCATAATGAATAATGCCCTTCCAATCCCACCACACACACAGCATCACCTTGTTACGAGTTAACCCGGGTTTCGCCACAGTCTGTGAAGCCTGACCGGCTTTTGACCACGACCTTTTTCGCACGTTCTTGTCATACGTGATCCACTTTTCATCACCAGTTATCAGCTTCTTCAAAAATGGTTCGGTTTCATTACGTCGTAATAAGGAATCACAAATGAGTACACGGTTCATTAGGTTTCTTTCAGTGAGCGCGTGAGGTACCCAAATGTCGAGCTTTTTTGTGTACCCAGTTTTTTCAAATGCGCCAAAACTGTTTTGTGGTCAATTTCCAGTTCTTCAGCTACGTCGTAACTACTGGTATGCCGATCTTGCTCCACTTTTTCAAAAATGGCATCCACTTTATCCGTAATAGGGCGACCAGAGCGACGTGCATCTTTGACATCAAAATTTCCGGATTGAAAACGCTTAAACCAAATTTGTGCTACTCTCACAGACACTACACTAGGTCCATAAACATCGCAAATTTTTTTCGCGGCTTGCGTTGCATTTTTACCTTTTTTGTAGTAAAATTTTAAAATGTATCGAATTTCTTCATTAGATTCACTCATCTTGACGGTACGAAAAACAAATGAAAATCACACATTTTCCTAATTTGAATTTGGAATTATGTTCTTTAAAATTTAAACTTTCAATGATACCAAAACCAGCCAGATACAAATAGTATAGCCAAAGAGATTTTATTACAAGTTCATACATACTATAATGCGAAAAGACTTTTTCCCCAACCTAATATGAAGCTGTGAATTTCTACGTTTTAGCAGACCTCACATTGTATAGGCTTTTCGTGCAGTGAGAGGTCAGCTTATACTGGAAATGTATAGCTTGATTTATCGCCGTGCGTACCAGCTCTAATGAAATCTATATTTATACTTTTATACTAATATTATAAAGCTGACGAGTTTGTTTGTTTGTTTTTTTGTTTGGTTGAACGCGGTAATCTCAGGAACTACTGGTCCGAATTGAAAAATTCTTTTTAAGTCGGGTAGCCTATTTATTGAGAAAGGCTATAGGCTATATACCATCACACTACGATCAAAAGGAGCGGAGCAGCAATGAAAAATGGACGAAAATTGCGACGGGAAGGGTCAGGGGAGCAAAAATTTGACGCGGACGAAATCGCGGGCAGAAGCTAGTGAAAATATAAAAGTCTAACTATTAGACAGGTTGACTACTGTGTTTCAACCTTTAATAACTAATCAACAAATTTGTTAGTCGAACGCAGCTCTTATTAGCAAAAGTTTTGCAGTTGTATAAATGGTTTATTTGTAAAAACTAGAATGTGCAATGTTATTTGATGAGGCTAAATTTATAAACAGGTTAATTTCGAGTTATTTAGTAATAACGCAAAGATAGTGTTCATAATACTGTTGTGGCTCATTTAAGTTGACTTGCGCCTTTGAGTTCTGTTCAATAGGTTTCGTTTAGCATACTGCATTCTTTGAATTTCATGACATTTGGTTACATACGTATCTTATTTATCGACTTTGGTATATACGCAAGGAATCAAGAAAGGAAGAGGAGGGTTTAAGGAATTGTAAAACCCAGTATGATTACCCAGATATGATCCAGTAAGATTGTTGTATTAAATTAAATTGGCAGATACATTTCCTTCTCTGCAATCTTTTTTAAAGCTTTAAGGTGAATGCTCCAACCAGCCCGCGAAATTCAAATTTTCTTACGTTTTTTGCAATTTGCAGGCCAGTGCTAGGTTGTATGTTGATTAAAATATTATTCGCGACTGTAACACATATGTAGTTACAGAATTATAATCATCAAAATCATCAATATAACGCTCTAAGTTCATAAAGCTGTAGGAATGACTTTTTCTGTTTTATTTTTGTTCCTAGGCCTTTATGAATTTGGAGGGTTGTATTGGTGATTTTGATGATTATAATTCTATAACTACATACGTCTTACAGTCGCGAATAATATTTTAATCAACATACAACCTAGCACTGGCCTGCAAATTGCAAAAAACGCAAGAAATTTTGAATTTCGCGGGCTGGTTGGAGCATTCCCCTTAAATAAATAACTACGTCACATACCGTAACATATCCCATTCATCTAAAATTCGACGATAATTGAATAATCTAATGCTCATTTTTCCAAATTTCAAAGGAACATAACTTCGGCTACCACCTAGCGGCATAGCCTTCGAGATATCGTTAAATCCCTGATATATAGTAAAACTAAGGTTAGCTTAACTGCGGGTAAAGTCTTATGCAGACCGTCGGTGATTACGTCCGACAGTAAATTATTTCCGATTTAAGTTGTCGGCACGAGGAGAAGTACATCTAGTTGATAAACATATCGGAACAAGAGGCCGATTGGAGATGGATTCTTCACCGTGGAACATTTTACTGGGCGTTGATGTGTGTTGCGGGTGAGAATAAAAACTCTGACGATGATTATTGATTTTTGGGTTATATTTTAACTCTCCTAACGAAACGTGGCAGAATGGACAGTTTCTAGACACTTGTTGCCAGCAGATGTCAGATGATCAAGAGAGCTGCGCCACGCCGCGCGCCGCTTTAGCCACTCTTGTCAACTCGCACTAACGTCACGCTAGACTCTGTCGAAGCGCGCAAACTTCACACTTACGTTTCGTTGTCAATTGACATCCCCTACGCATGAATCTTGTGATAAATATAATATTACGTGTAGATTTTTTATATAAATGTGTTGTAAAAAGCACATTTATTTTATTTTAGCAAAAGTTACACATATTCGGACTCTGGCAGAAGACGGCACTTATGCGCAAAAGTGTCTTCTGCATGGCGCCTGTTATTTATAACAAATTGCCTAAGACATGGAAAGAGCTTTCCCTTTCATTATTTAAGAATAGGCTCCGAAGCTTTGAAGTGGCTAAAAGATATTATAATATTAAGGACTTCTTAGTTGAGAAAGTATTTTTAAGTTAGTGTAATATTTAGTTTAGTTTAGTTTTTGAAATTGTATTTAATTATTTAGTTATAAGATCAATGTTTTAAATCTTTTGCATGCCTACGTAGTAAAGTATGGCTGAACTCATATATTTTTTGTCATTATTTGCTGTTACCTATATTTGCAAAATAAAATTATCTTTATCTGGCTTACATGGTGAAGTCATCTGTCGCTCAATAATGGTAGCCCTACCTAAATTTGCTAGCCCTAGTGGCAATGTAGGTACTATTCGTGATTGATAAACCTTCGTTTACAGTTTTTTTCTAATTAGTAATCTAGAAGAATGTTTTTACAAATTGTCTGGTTTGATATAGAAAATACACGCCACATAAATACCCAGTGTCCCAGTGATAATGGCCGCGACTTACCAGTAGTATCTAGGTCGTGAGTTCGTACCCAAGCAGGCACTTTACTTTGTGTAAATTCTTTCATCACCACTGCTCTCAAAACGGTGAAGGAAAACATCGTGAGGAAACCGGCATATCTAGTAACCAAAAATTCGAAGACATGTGACATGTATCAACCTGCACTGGGCCCGCGTGGTGGATTACGGCCCACTCCCTCTCGAAGAGATGCTTGTGTCTCATAATGTTCCCGCTGCTGGGACAACCTATAGGTTAATACTTATTATATAATGTTTAACAGCAACTGACTAACATAACTTTATCATAGATAAATATCTTAGGACAACCAACACACCATTATCTGATCCCAAACTAGGCAGAGCCTGTACTATGGCAACCAGACAACTGATAAATATTCCTAAAAACCAAACCCCCTCCCCCTCTCCTTAAATAAACATTCCATACTGATTTTGCAAATACGCAGTCGCATTATTATTTCCCATACCAAATAAAGTAAAAAAGGCATTTCTTGAAATTTTACATCATAATTCCCACAACCAAACCATTTGATTTGCATAACCAGAGTAAACATATTTCATATTTCGCACAGGTGCAGGCATAATACTTCGCAAAGGAGCATTAGAAAATAAAGAACGTCGACTACGACGGTGACGCCTCATCTTCCGACGATATGTAAACACTCTCTTGCGACCACGCAGGCGACTCCGCTTCCACTTTCGAAACACACGTCCGAATCGCCTCCCAGTACGCTTCCGCACCACTAACAAACAATAAACCATTATTTAAAGCAACATCCATAACTCCAACCAAAACATTTGAGACAAAAATAATTGGACCATGGAAAGAAAAAATTTAATCACTATCACATCTAACAGGGTAAGCATACTTTCGACCTTAAACCTACCTTCCAACAATCTCTTCAACATACTAGGAACAGAAAACTTATAAGAAAATTCTTCAAATAAAATAACTTTATGAAACCCCTCCCTGAACCCTTGCATAAAAAATTTACCCACCCCTGGATAAAAAACATACTTCATATTCACACGTCCAACCAAAGATTCAATAAAAGTTTATTTACCAACATTAGATGGACCCTACAAATACAACTGTTTCCTTTTGAAACCAACTGTCTTCAAAAAATCATTCCACCACATACACACCTCCATAGTCCAATTACCATAACACTCTTTTACGGGTCGCAAGCGAATATCAACAACTGGTTCTTTAATATCATAAAAAAACTTTTGGCAAAAAGCGATAACAAAAACGGTGCTCAATAACAAAAGGATCAAAATGATTGTGCTCATCACACAAAGATTTGTCCTGGGTGGGAATCGAACCCACGACCTCAGTCTTTACAGTCAGGGTCACTAACCACTAGACTAACAGGCTAGGAACAGGAACCGGAACGAACGGAACGGAACTTGGATAACTGACTGTCGTCGACATCTGTAAGTTGTTCTTCTATTATCGCCTTAAGCCCTAAGACAACTATATTGCATGTTCTCGTAGTTTATATTCGCTTAGCTTGTCGTTTACTAGCACATTCACGGGTATATTTGGCTGTACTATGTTGAGTATAGCTGTGAATGTGTCTTGCTTGGCTCGGATTATTATGATAGTGTTGTACAAGTTGTTTGTTTGATAATGAAGTGAGTTAATAAAGAGCATTAGCAGGGCAAAGGCCTCTTTCTATTCAGCAGAGAAGGCATGAATATTGATCACCACGCTTGCTCAACAAAGCAGTGATTTCTTAGTCCTAACCACTGGGCCATTACAATATCGATAAAATATGCTGTCAATATTTATTTAAATAAAACTTTGATTGAAGACAAAGTTTCGATTCTTCTCAGATTTGTCACTGCCTAGGGAATGGTAATTTCGTTGATATTTAAATGCACTGGGGACAAAGGGAACTAGACATCAAAGATAATAAAAGATGGCTGTCATTACCCCTTAGCCTTTTTACGATACCTGTGGGAACAAAGGTCTTGGTCATTTCATTTCTTGTCTGAAGTTCGCAGTATCTACTTACTTATTATTTATTCGAGTTATACTATTCGTGCGGTTCTTAGGTAACCATAACTGTAATTAATGTAAGTTAGCCAATTTTCATTCAATTCATAAATTTTATCAAAGCAATAAACTGCATTCTAAAGCATGTGCTACGTTAAATAAGGAGTGTTAATTTTCACCAATAGCAACACAGCTTGAATTCGTTAACATTTTCGACCCGTAAAATGATGTAATAAAAAATGTAATGTACGGCATTAAGTATGCCATTTCATCACCGAAATAAACACTTGGCCTCATTTTCTCTCACCACAATTTGGGTCTGGTCCCCAGGGTATAATGTAGCATTTTATGCATCCTGAAATTTTCGAGGCAAAGAGGGATCTTGGGGTAACTAATACCATAAAAGTTTAGGGAAAATGAAAAGAATTTCGGGTCTCTTTTTATTCGTTAGAAGTTTTGTCTTCCATTTAATAATGAGGAGGAAAAGGGCGATAATTAATAATGAGGTTTAATGCAAGAAGGAGGAAGAAGTATTCACAAAAAACGTATTAATGACGTGGCTTAAATATACATCCCAAAGACAAAAAAAAAAAAATACGTCTCTGCATAAATGGACATTAATTATGGCTCGAAGTAACGAAGATTTTTGCTTTGGTTTTGTCATGGTTTTGAAGAAGAATATTCTTCTTTACAATGCAAAGTAATCTCCAACACGTCCACACATTGAGAACCTACTAAAATAGAGCTTTGTTATTTTAAATTCAATGTTAGTAACTACGTTAAGTACATACAAAACAATTTGCAACCATAGCCCATTCCACACTGAAAGTTCTCGTCCTAACAAGATCCCAAACTTTCAGTACCAACTCCCAAACGGTACTCACCATCCAAATTGCATTTTTCTACCCCTCAACTTATAAACTACTATAGATAGTATAGAACGGCCGCAAATACTGTCATACTGGGGTTCATTAGCGAAGAACATTAAATAAATACTCCTGGGGCTGGTTATAAGGCTGATATCAGATGCTTTAATCGGGTGAATATTCATTCGAGTGAATGTTTATTTGTATTTCATTTCACGTTCATAAGACGAAAAACCGGCCAAGTGCGAGTCGGACTCGCGCACCGAGGGTTCCGTACAAACCTGTAGGTGTATAAGTAAAAGTTCACCCATCACGACAATCGAGTCGTAGTTCTGTTCTGTTTCTTGGCTTGGTTTTATTTCTGTCTGTGTTTTGTTCTGTTTATTATATGATGTAACTAACAATTTACGGTTTTCGCAATTTTTCCTTTATCTGTGCTATGAGAAGTTGCTTCGTACCAAATTTCAAAATTCTAGATCGACTGGAAGTACCCTTTAGGTTTTGATTCCCTTGCGAGTTTCGAAAATTTGTGGAAATTTGCGGTATAAACGGCTATATCTTTTGATTGCGTTAGCTTAGAAGTTTGATTTTTTCACAGCTCCAAGGGACAGTAGATTTGAGTATTTGATATAAATTTCAGCTTGATACCTCCACGCGTTCCTGAGAAAAAGGGTCTTGACAGACGGACGGACGGACGGACGGACGGACGGACGGACAACAAAGTGATCCTATAAGGGTTCCGCTTTTTCCTTTTGAGGTGCGGAACCCTAAAAATGAACGTTCATCTGCCCTTTTTCTACGACTGGTCGACACCATGTACAGATATGGTGTGACATGGTGTTGAACCCAAGACCATATATCCAAATTCATGTAAGCTTTCGCTATGACGTTTCATTTATCTATCTTTTGGCCCTTCAAAGTACAAGATGCCAAACGCCGAAATCCAACATAGTTGGGTTGGTTAAATAATTAATTCATTGGCTCTTCTCAATAAGAAACGACCAATAGGAACCGTGCATCTAGCTTCTGACGTTTAATAAATGCCCATATGAAATAAAATATTTCGATTCGATACTTTTGTTTTCTTCTTTTTTGTTAAGACCTTTCACATCCACACTTCATTCTGACACTTCTAGTGAAAGATTCCGAAAGGAACACATTAAATAAATAAGCAAAACATGAAGCTGTCATCAGCCAAGTATTACATAAATGAGAGACTAGACGGGAGTACGGAAATTAGATGTTTGTGAGAACTACGCTGGGAAGACTACATAGCAGTGTTGTGTGTGAGAGCTTTAGGCGTAGGAAGGAAGCACATTTGTTACGTTTATTATTATTTACTGAATGTAATGTGAGGGAAAATTGTTTGGTGTTTGTAGACGATTTGTTGTGGAAGATGTGGAAGTGAGAAAAATTACTATGGAAACGTGTAACTTTACGAGAAGGTCAAAGTCTTAAAACCTTTTATAACCGATTTAAAAAACCGGGTAGGTTCTCAATTCAGTCGTATTATTCTTTTGTTTGAAAGGAAATATAATAAAATACTTATAGAATGACCCCTTTATAAATGTGGTATAGTTCTGATGAGTGGTTTTTTAGTTAGCTTCAGTAATATGTATTTTTAGGGTTCCGTTTCCAAATGGCAAAAAACGGAACCTTTATAGATTCGTCATGTCTGTCTGTCTGTCTGTCCGTGTATGTCACAGCCACTGTTTTCCGAAACTATAAGAGCTATGCTGTTGAAAATTGGTAAGTAAACCGCATTAAGATTTTCACACAAAAATAGAGAAAAAAACAATAATATTTAGGATTCCCCATACATAGAACTGAAACTCAAAAAATTTTTTTCATCAAACCCATACGTGTGGGGTATCTATGGATAGGTCTTTAAAAATGATATTGAGGTTTCTAATATCATTTTTTTCTAAACTGAATAGTTTGCGCGAGAGACACTTCCAAAGTGGTAAAATGTGTGTCCCCGTAACTTCTAAAATAAAGGAATGATAAAACTAAAAAAAATATATGATGTACATTACCATGTATACTTCCACTGAAAATTGGTTTGAATGAGATCTAGTAAGTAGTTTTTTTTTAATACGTCATAAATCGTAAACCACAATTTACCTTTCATTCAGTCAATTCAAATATAAAAATTAAAAAAAAAACATTTAATTTCATAAACATAAACCTTATGCATAAACCGTGAATACCTGCAGGTTTGTACGGAACCCTCGGTGCGCGAGTCCGACTCGCACTTGGCCGGGTTTTTCCATTTAGTGTAACTTCCTATCACTGTTATTTACTTGGCAAGTGAAGGGATACGAATTAGTGTGGGGTAGGAAATAAAACTAAAAAGATTTATTTTTATTTTTAATAATAGAACCGACTTCAAACAAAAGACACTATAAAGTGAAAAATAACTTTAATTTCGGAAGTTACATGGCAAAAAACGTAAATAAAAAGCCGCAGACTTCAGAAAGTAAAGGTATTTTTTACTTTGTAGAGTTTTTTAATAAGTCGATTGTTTTTTTTTTCTAAGCTATTTTATCGTAATAGCTTCATATCAATAATAGTTTAATCTTGAAATTTCTTCCTGAGCGTCTGTCAGAGATACTCTTGTTGGTACCTACTCGTTAAACATGAATAAAACATCATTTCCTGTATTTGCTTTTATGTCGAATTGTTTGAAATTCACGATGCCAGACAAATAGATTAAAGCTTCAAATCAACACCTCTGATTTTACGGAAGTGGTTAGAACTTGAAAATTAAAAACTTCAGTGAAGGTTAGTTTCAATAAGTAATAGTGGATATGAACATGAACATAATGTGGACATAATATCAAGCCTTGTTTCGTCGAGTTTGGGCAGAGGTGTACCTATAGTACACCCACATTTCACTTGTTATGTGAGTAAGCCCCATGTAAAAAGGGGTGAATTCCGGGCTGCTGCTGTTAAATTCCAAATAGAAATCCCAATAACACTTCGTCCGACCTGAGAATCGAATCATATTCATATCTTTATTTGCATTCCATAATGTTAGAAGTTCTTTCAAGTGGCTTAAAGCTAAAGTACAATTACGGACCCTGTAGGGCACAGCAAAAAGTGTTACAAATAATTCTAAAAAAAAAAAAATTATAACAAATAACAATTTGAAATAATTATGTCATCAACATTAATTATGTACATCGTTTATTAAATTGAGATCAGTTATATATCTTATACTAATATTTAGCTATGCATGTAAGAACGTATCTATATGTGTAGTGTGATGTCTGTCTATGTACAAATATTTTTTTTGTCATGTAATCCAGAGGGGTAATTGCGGAACTTTTTATCGATAAGAATTGGTTTAATATTCATAGTTAAACAACATTCATTGCGTTATTTACGTTGCTGAGCCGACAATTTATTCGAACAAATGACGCAATGGTTTAGAAATAATCTTCAATCCCATTTAGATTCTGATAAATCGTGCGTTTCGCAATTAGGGTGCAGGACCTCATGCTCAGCAGTAGCGCTTGCAACCACTAGACCAACGAGGCAGTCAAGTATCACTAAATAATAGTATCTTGTACATTATATAGGGGTATAGTCCGAACTGGTTTGGACCGAAGCCAATACAGGTAATGTTAAAGTAAGTTTGGGTAATGTGGCGTGAACATGGACCAAGATACTTTATTATAATGTGGTTAGCCTTTGTCATGTTCTTGTAATATGTTTTGGAGAAAATTGCAAGGAAACTGCTATTAAATCATATGTTAACCTGAATCATAGGTAAAATATTTGCCAAGGGGATTTTTTTAAAGTCCAGCCAAGAATCTTTAGTATATTGGCGTTATGATATTTGATACAGCTAGCGCCATCTCTTATGAATGGTGTAGGGTAAGTAGGGAGGTTAAATTCATCATCAATATTTTTGGAATAATTTACAGCAATGGTTAAGACAGTCGAAACAATTAGCCACGTAATTAGTGCTACCCGCGAAAGGGTTAAAAAGGCAACTTCTCCCTATTGAAGTTCATGTTCGACCTAGCTAGTGAACTCAGGAATACATGCATAGCGCTTGCAACCACTAGAACACCAAGGCAGTTAATTCACTAACTCGTTAATTAAACCTACCTCTATTTCTAATAACTCCGAGTCTGGACTATTGCCAATCGTATGAACACAATTCAATTCAGTTCAATTAAATTGATTCATTTAACTTTAACAGTTCCCTGAAGATTTAGTGTTCTGTTTTGGTTAGGCCAGCGAATGCCAGCCAAATCAATGCTCAGAACCTCATTTTGTTTTAATAGCATTGGCTTGGTACTAAGAAATAATTATTTTCCAGCACAAGGAACCTAAGTTATAATATCACGGCTATGTTCCCCGATGGGATAGGCACGGACGTGTCTAAAGCACACCCACATTTCTTCGGTAATGCTAAGGACCCACGTAATAGAGTCGAAGGACCGTGTGGTGCCGGACGTAAAGAATAACACCACCCCATTTCTTCCTGTGGGTGTCGTAAAAGGCGACTAAGGGACTTACTAGAGAATGGTCAGCAGCGTTCTCTATGCATTTTACCACCATACTGCGATCGCCAACCCGCCTGCCAAGCGTGGTGATTATGGCAAAGCCCCCCAAATTGGCGGAGGCCAAAGTCCAGCAGTGGACGTCTTACGGCTTAAATGATGATGATGATGATGAATAGGGTCGAGCCTATTGTGAACACTAGACCAACGAAGTGGGCGAGACAGGGTTATTTTTTTTGTAAACCCATATTGCGTCACATTGCTGGGTAAAGGCCAATCCTTTTTCCTTTCAAATGCCCCTGTCTTGTGCGTTGTCTGTCCAGGTTGGCCCTGCCTGCCAGGGTCGCGAGATTGTTCGAAAGAAATACCGTGACCCTGGCACA
This sequence comes from Aporophyla nigra, assembly GCA_947507805.1. Taxonomy (NCBI): domain Eukaryota; kingdom Metazoa; phylum Arthropoda; class Insecta; order Lepidoptera; family Noctuidae; genus Aporophyla; species Aporophyla nigra. Next base: position 8,602,366 of record OX382313.1, on the reverse strand, counting down.
TGGGCAACTGAAGGAACACGGGTGGGTTTTAGTCAGTAAAAGTCTGACACGCCCTCCCGCTCCGCCCAGAGCGGGAGAAGTTATTAGAAGATTTCCCATCCAAAAAAAAAAAAAGGTTGGCTTTGCAGATCTTTACACAGCTTTCGCTATGGTTTACTTCGAGGGCAATGTCTTACATCAGGCGTATTACCTACAGTAATATTATAATGGTATTTTTGTCAATATCATTGTCCAATATTATTAATCCTGGATTTATTAGGGATGGTACCAAGCGTGACATCTTAAACCCGGTTTAAGCCATGAATATTTTTAGCTTAGAGGCATTATCGTTGCCGGATAATACGGTCGCAGCATCGAATTAAATTGTTATCTACTTTATATCCTTGTTTTATTACATTCATTACAATTAATAAGCCACCGATTTCTATCCATGTTTTCATTACAATAAATAAGCCACAATTTTTACAACAAGAAACAGCTGCTGCTGCCGTTTTTTTTCTTTCTTTTTTGCATTCAATAGTTCAAATACAAGCCTTAACATGTATTCTTTTTTAGTGCCGTAAAAGAAAAAAATCTTCTGAATAACTCGAATATCTACTTTAAAAAAGGGAAAACATAACATTCTACAACAATAAGTTTTGATTTCAAGTCACATCCATTTTAAAATATCTAGGTACCTTTCTTCGGTCAACTATAACTACTTTAAAAAAAAAGGTACCTCTTCCACCTCCGAGTGGAAGCGACAAGATATCAATGTTTTTATTTTTGCTCCAAGAACGTACGACAGATTGTGAATCCCATGTACGAGTAAGTAAAAGAGGTACCTACATATATTTGCAGCGTAATTGAAAGATCAATCTACCCACCAGCATACAAATATGATACCCGCAATATTGGTACAATATTAATAAATGATCGCTGAGTCGATCGATACTTGTCCACTCGTTATAAGACAGAATTAGCTCAGCGATACTTGCTTGGCGGGTATCGTTCGCTGAGAGCCTCATGCCACACATAGCCAAACTAAAAGCGATTTTCTCTGTAAATAATGTGATGTATTCACATTATTTACAGAGAAAATCGCTTTGACGATAGTGTGGGTTTCAAAATACTATGGCCGTAATATCATAAAATTACAATCAATACACTTGTACTGATTGTACAATAGTACTGATAAAAAATCATTAAAAAAAAAACGATTGACTGATTCGATTGATTTAAAAGTGATTTTCTAGAAAATCACTTTAAAAGCTACTAAGTGCATAGATATTAGTGCTCGTGACTGTTCATCCGTCTTATCATTATTATCATTATTTCAGCCGAAAGACATCCACTGCTGGACATACGCCTTCCCAATTCCGGGTTGCCGTAATCGCCACGCTTGGCAGGTGGATTGTCGATCGCAGTATGGTGGTCTCGTGGTCGCAAGCGCGACTGCTGAGCGTGGGGTCCTGGGTTCGATTCCCGGGTCGGGCAAAGTGTTTCTGGGTTTTTCCATTAGGAATTTCTTAGTAGCAGCCCGGAGTTTGGTAGTTGGCGGTGTGATACCCCCGTGCCTCGGAAAGCACGTTAAGCTGTTGGTCCTACGCCTGATCTCTCTCCGGTCGTGTCGGATTGCCGTCCCATCGGACTATGAGAGTGAGGGAAGAGTGAGTGCTCTTGTGTCTGCGCACACACTTGAGCACTATAATATCTCCCGCGCCGATGGCTAGTCTCCGTTGAGATTGGCCGCCGTGGCCGAAATTCGGTCTGGAGGACTATTTATATGGTGGTAAAATGTATACAGAACGCTGCTGCCCATTCTCTAGTAAGTCCCTTAGTCGCCTCTTAGTACACCCACGGGAAGAAAAACAGCGTATATCAGCGAGTAATCTCTCACCACCGTCGTGAACTCACTTCTTACCAACTCGTTTCTCGTTGCTAGCTATACACACTTTTTGTTTATCGCTAGCGATGTAACAGCTACCTTATTCGCATGTAGCAAAAGGCGAAAGAGAGGAAATTGGCTGTCAAAGAGTAAAGCGTTGACGGCTGCTTACAACGCAACGTACTATCACGTTAGTTGCACAAAACAGCTACAGAAATAGAATGGACTTGACAAGGGTTGGCGTCTATTGATCAGCATACAAAAGATTTGCATAAAAATAATGTTGTGAATACATTCAAATGTGAAGATACCATTAAGGACACAGGATATGTTATTCCGATAATGAACAAGTTTAATGAAATAAACTTCGGGAATCGTGTTTAAATTATAGCAGCCGCATGGGTCAATCGTGAGCAGTGGTGGCATAGTGGTGACCGCCGCGACTTACTTGTAGTTATTACTCGTCGTGAGTTTGAACCCAAGCAGGCGCTTTATTTTGTGTAAATTATTTCATAGCCACTGCTCTCAAAACGGTGAAGGAAAATATCGTTAGGAAACTAGCATGTCTCAGAACCAAAAAATCGAAGATAAATTGACATCTACCAACCCGCACTGGGCCCGCGTGGTGGATTATGGCCTACTCCCTCTCACCGAGAGGAGGCCTGTTTCCTAACAGTGGGAACGCTATAGGCTGCTGATGATGATGATGGATCAATTGAAGATTGAGCTTTACTTTGCGGTCGGTGTGTAGATTGGTTCCTTCTATTCAGGTCACTCCACGCGTGAGAAAACACGGTAAGCCGTTGGTCCCTACTGTCGTTCATCGATCTTTGATGGTCGTTATGGGTAGTCAGAAGGCCAAAGCCTGACCATTCCTGTTACCAAGGGGTATCATGTTACCCAGGAAGTGGGATGTGGAGGTTAGACAGGCAGTCACTCCATGTTAAATAATAGTATTTAGCTGCATCCGGTTACACAAGAAGCCGACTCCGACATACTTGGGACCTATCACGTCTATCAAGTATGATAAATTATTTTTAATTTGACCTTGTGTATTTCAACAACAGACTACAATCACCAATCTTCCTCGTATAAATAAGGGACAAAACATAATCATCATCATCATTTCAGCCATTTGACGTCCACTACTGGACATAGGCCTCCCCCAATTTTGGGGGGGTTTGCCATAATCGCCACGCTTGGCAGGCGGGTTGGCGATCGCAATGTAGTGGTAAAATACATAGAAAACGCCGCTGCCCATTCTCTAGTGAGTCCCTTAGTCGCCTTTTACGACACCCACGGGAAGAAATGGGGTGATACTATTCTTTACGTCCGGCACCACACGGTACAAAACATACAAACATAATCACAAAACTTAATCCATATACACACACACATATATATACATATACAAAACATAATCAAAATAACATAATATCATACTCTATGATAGCAAGTAGCCTGGATAGTGAGTTTGTGAACCACTGTGCAAGGTTTCAGCTGGGCCTGTCACCTTGCAGCAGTGATGTCACGATCTGTTTCTGTTTTTGTCTTTTTAAATGTGTAACTAACAAAGTTTGTAAGCACATTATAAATGTTGTAACATCACTATTTAGTATGTTATTAATGTGTACACCACTAGATATAATCTATGGTTCCGGTATATACCTGTCACTCCGGCACTGCTATGTCTGATCCCGTCTGAAATACCACGACCTAAATGTCTCTGTGTAAACTGTGATCCTAGTCTCAATAAACCAAGTGTATCAAACAGTATCTTTCATTATGAACCGACTCGTTTGGACCATAAACTAAAATATCATCTATGAATATTAAGACTCCTTCGATATCACCGAATAGATTCATCATGACTCTTTGAAAGATTTCAGACGAGGCATTTATGCCATATGGTAATCTTAAATACTTATATCTACCAAATGGTGTTTGAAAGGTACATAATTCAGAACTATATTCATCCAGACGTAGCATCCAAAAACCTGAGAATGCATCTAAATGAGAAAAACATACAGCCCCTTCGAGCTGAGACCTAATCTCATCAATTGACTTAAGTGGATAAAATTCTCTCATTATGTTTTTATTCAAATTTCTAGGGTCTAGACAAATTCTTAACTGACCTGAACTTTTTAAGGTTATGACGACTGAGTTAACCCACTCTGTTGGTTTTGTAACCTTCTCAATAACTTGCATCTCCATCATGCGATCCAACTCCTCGTGTAATCTCCCTTGTAATGCAAATGGAACTTTCCTGGGCGGATCCACACATGGTACTGCATCAGGCTTGAGTTTAAGATGACAGACTGGAGGTAGACATCCAAGTCCCTGAAAAACATCATTATATTGTGTAAGAATTTGTTTACAATAATCTTGTTTTGTTACTGAAAAGACACGTTTTATTATTCCTAACCTTTCACATGTTGGTAGACCAAGAACATTTGGACAATCTAAATCTGCTATTATAAACATTATAGATTCGACGACGTCATCATTATTGATGCACAATATACAATTTATGTTCACTTTGCCTAAAATCGGAATGGATTTTCCACCAAATCCTGTGACATTTATTTGACATTTGGCAAGTGATACTTTTGACAGGTTATGAAATGTCTGCTTTGACATTATGTTGACATCTGCACCAGAGTCTATGATGCATTTAATTTGTTTATTTCCCATTAACAAGTTAATTTCCCATGACTGTTTTGCATGATTACTTTCTACAGTGTTGACATTCTTTACTGTATGACTTATATCTGAGTGACTGACTAATGATCCGTTGTGTGTCTGTGTAAACTGTGAATACTGACGACTGTTTCTAAGTCGATGACATTGTGTATTGTGTAATCCCTCAGACTTGTGACTTTTTTCATCATTGAGATGTGAATATGGACTTTGACCTTTTCTCTTTTGACTATTTGACTGGACAATGGATCTCTCAGATATGTGACTATTTTCATCATTGAGATGTAGATTACTTTCAGTACATCTCTCAGATACATCACCACTTTCATCACAGAGATAATAGGGATGGGGACGTTGTCTATTTGACTTGACGTTGGATCTCTCCGACTTGTCACTGTTCTCATCATTGGGATACGGTGACTGTGACTGTCCCCTCTGAAATACCACTACTGCTGTGTCTCTGTGTCCGTGTCCATGTCTACTGTTCTGACTGTGTGAGTGAGACTGACTATGTGTCACTGTGTGTTGACTGTTTGACTGACTACTATGTTTAGTATGATCCACATAATTATCTGAATGACTTTTACTCGACTTTAATTGACTGTTCAACATGCCAACAAAATATTCTTGACTACTGTTATCTGAATTAAACGATTGCAACTGACTTACTTTTTTATTCTTAAAACAATATTTAGCAAAATGACCAAAAGATTTACATGACCTGCATTGAGCGCCTTTCGCTGGGCATTTGTAGCGATGAGACTGCCCACAGCGGCTGCATTTCTTCGAGTTGCTGGTGTGGTCGCTGTTTGAAGCTGATGCTAACTTGCGACTGCTCGAAGCTGACTGGCGACTGCTCGACCTGCGACTGGAAGCTCGCTGTTGACCGTCTTGTCGACCGCGGCTCCTCCGACTGAGATGCATGACGTTTTCACTGGCGACACTGGTACCTTTGACGATTTTTTCAGCATCCTGCTGAGCGATTATAAGTGTCCTTGCCAGCTCTTGCATTCTCTGATATGATAAATCAGGTTCTTGCAGTAACCTCTGACGTATATGTGACAAATCTATGTTGAGGTTTGCTATAAAAATATCTTTAATTAATGACTCCCTGAGCGTGCCAAACTCGCATTCTCTGCTTTTATTTTCCAAATCCGTGAGGAATTCGTCGATGTTTTCGGATTTTTCCTGCCTACGTGTGAAGAATAGGTATCTACACATCGTCACATTTCTTCTTGGCTCAAAAAATCTGTCGAATTTGGACTTGACTTCGTGGAGTGTGCTTTCATCTATCTTTAGGTTGAAAGTATTAAATATATTAAGACCACGTTCTCCAATTAAATGTAGTAGAATGGCAATTTTACGTTTTTCAGTTGACTTGTCTAGGCCTGTGGCTAGCAAATATAATTCCAGCTGCTGCCACCATCTCTTCCACGCCTCCGCATTATTATTCGCTGGATCCGACGAAATGTGGAGTTGTTTTAAGTTCGTACGTAGGGCTTCATCTTGGCCGCCATTTTTTTCGTCACGCGTGGCTTGGCTTGGCATTTTCTTGACCGATCTTCTTTGTTTTTGTTACACGACTTCTGACACCATGTTGTTAATAAATGAAAGATACTGTTTAATACACTTGGTTTATTGAGACTAGGATCACAGTTACACAGAGAATCCTCATCTCATAAATACTCAAGCGTAGCAACCAGGTCAGGTCGAATTGTAAAACCACCAAGAAGGTTAATAGACGAAATAGATTAACTATTAAGTAAGTAGTATTAAGAAGGTTGTCTAGTTTTAATATAACTATAAGTATCATAGAGCATGTTGTCTGGTAGATAAAGTCGCTTGTCATTGTATAACTTATTAATTGTTTGTCAGGGGTTTAATTTGAACTCAACAAGGGGGATGTTGTAACATCACTATTTAGTATGTTATTAATGTGTACACCACTAGATGTAATCTATGGTTCCGGTATATACCTGTCACTCCGGCACTGCTATGTCTGATCCCGTCTGAAATACCACGACCTAAATGTCTCTGTGTAAACTGTGATCCTAGTCTCAATAAACCAAGTGTATCAAACAGTATCTTTCATTTATTAACAACAAAACAATAAACACTATGAGTCTTGTTGCTTGAGTTAAATAAATAAAAAATAATCAGAATAACACCTTCTTCTTCTTAGTTTGTTCATGGTAAATCTAAGTTGGCCCAGAATTAAGCTACGATTTCGACAACTTCATTACCATCTATAAGTTCCTGTAATACGCAGTCAACAGGACACGCTGGACACAGTTTCAAGTGTCCAATTGTTTGCGGGACAGCACCATATTTATTTTACACTCCATAGCGGCAACTGTAAATCTCCGCCTGAGCAAAACCCTACTTGAGTTACTCACTTTCGATCAGAATGTGAATCATTTTTAAGGATGGAGGGGCTCATGGCTAAGTAGTAACAGCCACATGGGTCGATCGATCAGGTTAAGCAACGCTTGCTACGGTCGGTTTGTAGATGGGTGACCATCTTTTCATACCACGACCCCTCCGTGCCTCGGAAAGCACTTTAAGCTGCGACTGTTATTTGTGAATCTTTGACAATCGTTACGGGTCGTCAGTAAGTCTTACCAAAGGGAATCGTGTTACCCAGATACTGGGTTATAGAGGTCAGATAGGCAGTCGCTTTCAGCTGCATTCGGTAAGACTGGAAGCCAACCCCAACATAGTTGAGAAAAGGCTGGGCAGATGATGGTGATTGCTTATCCATGGATACATATTTTCGAAAAAATTGTCTGCTCCAGAACGTCAATAACGCAAGAATGCTGTTTTTAACCGACGAAAAAAAACGGAGGAGGCTATCAATTCGACGCGTATATTTGTTTTTTTTGTTTGTTTTTTTTCTATGTATGACCACGCATAACTTTTTACATAGTAGTCCGATTGTGATAAGTCTTTTTTTATTGGAAAGGGTATACTTCGAGGGTGGTCCCATATAAACTTGGAAAACAAAATCAAACCCTAAGGGTCGGAAAACAGGGGATGATTGATTGTTCACTCACTGATTGTAATGTTTAACCACGCATAACTTTATACAGAGTAGTCCGATTTTGATAATTCTTTATTCATTGGATAGGGTATACCTTGCCAAGTATTATAAGTACATTAAAGCCACAAAAAATATAAAATAAAAACTTTTTACCAAAAAATTTTACTGCCGAAAAAACTGAAAAGCAAAAAATAATAAACCTTAAAATTATGAGTCGGCGCTGAAAAATCAATGAACAAAGATCACTCAAAGCGCCGACTCATAATTTTAAGGTTTATTATTTTTTGCTTTTCAGTTTTTTCGGCGGTTAAATTTTTTAACCGACGAAATAAAACGGAGGAGGTTATCAATTCGACGCGTATTTTTTTTTTATGTATGACCACGCATAACTTTTTACATAGTAGTCCGATTGTGATAATTCTTTTTTTATTGGAAAGGGTATACCTTGCCAAGTATTATTAGTACATGAAAGTCACAAAAATTAAAAAAAATCACTCAAAGCGCCGAATCATAATTTTAAGGTTTATTATTTTTTGCTTTTCTGTTTTTTCGGCGGTTTAATTTTTTGTTAAAAAGTTTTTTTGATTTTGACACGTCACTCACGTTCATTGCGTGGTTTAGGCTTTGGAGCAGAAGATATTTTCAAATCTACGAATCAATGGATTAGAAATTCCCTTCAAAGCCCTGCCCAATGATTGAAAGTGAGAACTATATTACGCAATATGATTTGACGTTGTATAGGTCTATGTCTTGTAGGTAAACAAGTACTGACTGTAATTTTGTCGTAGGCAAATGACAAACTACGTGGGTTTTATTACAGAACTACTTAGCATTTCACCTGCGGCTTTGCCTGCATGGTATGTGCATAAGTACTTTTTATCAAAATTGGTCCCGTCGTTACGGAGATTAGCCGGAACAAAAAGATAGACAGAAAATCAAACAATTTTTATTTTTTTTACGTCGATAACGTAAATACTTTTTTAAACATTAAGTAAAACGCTGTCATTTTGAAAGTACGGCCAGACACTACAATTTTAGTCTGTTGTATAGAATTGAATATAAAGCGCGATGACTAGAGAGCCAATATTAATCTTGCAGTACCCACATAACTGTTAAAAATCTACACACCACCGGACGTGGAAAAGTCTACATAATTAAACGAAAACCCTTCCTTTGGATCGAAATATTGCCCTCAAATTAATTATAATTTTCATTTTTTTACGATGAAATTCCAACAACGTTCATCGTTAAAAGGGTTGGGTACAAAAGTAGAAAATAATGTTCGTTAAAGATAAATTTTCAACGTGAAAAATCTGAGCTCCCAAATTTTCAAAAACTAAATTCATAAGTATTTTTTAGCTCTCTCTGTAAATTACAAAAACATTTTTTTTTTCTTTAATATTTTTCATTGTATTTTTAACCGACTTCAATACGGGGAAAAAATAATTTTAATTTAGGAAATCGGTGGCAAGAAATCTAAAATACTGATCCAAAGATACTAAAGTTTTTAATTTTATATCTGATCTTTTTGTACAGATCTCAGATCTTGAGAAGTGTTTACGTTCTGTGACTAAACTTAATGAATTTTAACTTTAATCGTAATACAACAAAAACATACAGGTAGGTAGTGCCTACTCGAGAAATTAATTCAAAACAATATTTATGACTACGTGTCTAGGCCTAGGACATAATTCCAACCAATGTTTACTTACTATCGTAAATTGAAATTCAATTACCGTAACCCGCAAAGGGCTATGACCAGTTTGAAAAGACCTTCTCCGCCCCCTTTCGTACTAACGTCAGAGAATAATGCAGAGATGCATGAGTAAGTTCGGAGCTCCAGCTAAATTGGTCTTTCAGTACGCGGCTTCAGTTTAGCGTTCGGCGTGGCTTGGTTCGCACGTTCCGTGGACTGTATAATAAAAATATACTTACAAATAAAAACTTCGATTAAAGTAAAGTACTTTGTATGTCGTTCGTGGTTTAAAGTTAAAAGTGGGTTGTATTTTCGTGTTTGGTGTTTCAAAAAAGTTTTGAAAGTTTACGGTAAGTTTGAAGTTACGTAAACTTTTTTGTTGCAGCATTTCTACGCTAAAATATATATTTGTAACGGTCCAGAGGATTGATTGCATGTATATATTGACAACGATGTGCAGTCATTTGGTTATACCTACTTTTAGGTCAAAGATAACATTAAATAAAATAAAAAAAAACATGCTTTACAAAATCGAACTACTTGGTCATAAATAATGGCATTCAAATTAAATTAATGCCAAAAAAAATCTAAGATTTGTTTTCAAACATTTTTTGCACAATATTTTAAATTACACATTAATATATTAATTATATCACTTCAATACATGACATACTGAATGTGAAAAACTTCATTTTAACTAATTTAATCCAAAAATTCGAATTCAAGCAATAAAAAATGTATGTTTCACTGAAAAGCCATTATCATCAGAAATTATTCTATAATTTACATAAACGAGGCCTTCAAAGGCGAACACGATAATCGGAGATCAGTATTAAGTACCTACCAACAATATCGATTAATTCGTTTAGTCAAATGAGATGGCTTTATTTTTAATAGCAACGAAATGCTGTTCATTGGTAAGCGTATTACTTGAGAACGGACTTGTTTTTAACACAATTTTATTTTTTCTAATTTTCCATATTAATACCGAATAAGGTTTTAGAAAAGAAGAGATTCGCGGAAAAAATCAGGGGAAAATCTGAAACTCCTTTTTTATGAGATTTTTGTATGAATTATTGAAATTTCGACATCTATCGGATGAGCTAGTTATGTAATTAAATTATTAAATATAAACGTAGCGATAGTAACAAATATTGATCTGAATTCAAAGACATTCAAAGAAAATATTGTTCCACGAATTAAAAATAAAAATAGGTCAATCAGAAAATGCAATTTTGATGACCTAATAAATTTTGAAGATACACAATAGAGGAGGAAAACGTAAAAAGAATTTGTGATTTCCATTAAAATAATCTAATATTTTTTTTTACTACAGAAATGAATCATTATCATTTTATTTTCAACAAAAGCTTCTTAACCCTTTATAGGACGGCTCATACAAAGTGGCCAGTAAACTGGACAGTTATTTCAAGGTACTGAGACCTTGAAGTGGACGGTCACTTCTTCACTCTTCCGTTTACTGGCAACTTTATATGAGCCTTCAGGACGGCCACTTTGTATGAGCCGTCCTATAAAGGGTTAAAATATCGTAACAATGGTGGGTCGAATAAAATGGGATAATATGTAGCTAGTCAATACAAATGTGTTTCTAAAATCATATAGCAAACATAATCAGCTTTTATCGTTCCCACTGCTGGGACACAGGTCTCCTCTCTGAGAGAGGGAGTGGGCTGTATTCCACCACGCGGGCCCAGTGTGGGTTGGTAGATATGACACGTCTCAAATTTTTAGTTCTTAGGACCGGTTTCCTTACGATGTTTTCCTTCACAGTTTTGAATGAAGTGGTGATGAAATATTTAACATAGGGTAAAGCGCCTGTCTGTCTACAACTCGTAAGTCGCGGCCGTTACCTAAAGTCATAATATTATTAAAATAATGTCCAATATTTCCCAAAACCTGAAAATTCCCTAAAGTACTGTACCAAAACCTTTTAATTCACTTAATTCAATTCCCAGTCGGGACGGGACCCAATCATAAAGTTAACTGAAATAACCGTTAAATTTGAAAATTCAAATAACGAACATAAACTTTCCTAAGTTTCCTAACGAAATCTTATCAAAGTAGAAACTGTTTAAAAATGTATGGAGATCTGAAAGCACGTAGGCCTCTTTTCAGCTGGATCTGAAATATTCAGGTCGAGTTTAGATAGCCTCTTGATGTAGTGCGCTCGTTTTTAATCGAGGGTAGTTGTAAGAAATTACTTTAGTATTCATTACACCCTTGATCTACTAGATACTGTAGAACGAGGTCCCTTTGGACCGGGGTCTAATAATGACACACTCTTGTTATAATATTTATTTCTATAAGTCAGATTCAGATTTACTTTATTTGCTCAAACACGTGTTTACATACAATTACTAACTGAAAATGCATGCATGGTGTTATATGTACATTCAGTTGTGCAACATGTGTACCATATTGTCACGGTGTGCAAATATTAATTAAGCAAATTAAATTATTACAAATTAAGAATTAAAAATAATAGCAACATTAATGAACATGGACAACAGCTACATAAGTAAAAAAATTAAATTAAATTTATTAATAACATAATTAATTAGTAATTGGAGTTAAATATAAATTTTGCAATATTCAATGTCAAAAATTAAACATAATTATGTCAACGTAAGTCCAAAATATTCAAAAGAAACATCATTATCAAAATCATTATTACAATACATATATTTAACGTTCAATTACTTTAAAAAAGGCCTTGTCAATTTAAACATCATTTTCAATGTTCTTTTAAATGTTACTACGCTTAGCTCTTTCCAGGTATTAGGGAGCTTATTGTAAATAATGGGAGCCATACAAAAAACACTCTTGCGCATAAGTGCAGTACGGGACCAATGTTGACAGAATTGACTGTTATCCCGCCTATTTCTGGGAAACAGGTCTGCCATGCGGGGAAATAACGTAGGATTAGAATTAACAAATACGGCGTTCTATTTTTTTTTATCACTTCCTTCTTCGGCTTGTCAGCACGGTCTCTCTCCTATTGTTTTTCTCTATTCTATTCAAAATTAGTTTCACAGTTCTAATCAACTAAAGTAATTATGGCCAGCCTGTACAATCGTAAGTTTGTCTCACATAAACAACCTCTACAGTAGGTACTGAGAGGATCTGGGGTTTCCGTACCGGGATCGACCGTTGAAGCACTTTTTTAACGCGCTTTGAATAGGTTATATCGTTTGTTTCACGCTTTCGTGTTTACAGCACTGTGCCTGTCTTGCTAGTCCATCTTTCTGAAAACATAACCCTATGCTAAAATATTTGAAGACTTACTCAAAACAAGCTTTTGCCCATGTGGTGGTCAAAGATGAACCCACTGGAATGTATTACAGGGATAAAAATTATCTTCCATACATTTGTATGGAGGAACGCATTTGCGTTCGGCCATTTTTGCGTGATTAAGTAACAAATATTCAAACGTCTACACGTCGAAACATACAAAGACTTTTATAATATTCTAAAGTAGGTTAGTATAGGATTTGCTGGACAAATGTTATAAAATTTATTTAATAACCAGCCAGTAGAACGAAAGGTCGTCTTTTGCAGACAACCATTACAGTACCCACCACTGCAGTAGTTTGAAACTTTCATCATTATACTTTTGGTATGGTCATAAAGTAGTTAGTATTTTATATAAGTTTATGTATTTATAGTTTAAAATATTTATTTAACAAATTTATTGCACCTACCACTGTATGTCTCTGCATCACCCAAAGGTTGACTGGTAGAAAATGCGTATGGCGTTAACTCCGCCTGTGTACATTTGTGTGCGTAAAGTATTAAATAAATAAATAAAGCTACGGTTTCCCTGAAGAGTAGTGGCTACGTTATAAAGGCCGGAGTGCGGTTCTGTAGTCTTCGCATCCAGCGGATTTCTGCGGCCTTCACCAGGTCATCAGTCCATCTTGTGGGAGGCTTTTCAACGAAGTAGCACAACTTTAGCGTAGCTGTAGCATATCTTCACGAATACCAAAAATTTATCCTTATCGTTAAATATGATATATCGGTGAAGTGGCTTACTCCATATGTTCTATCTTCTTGAACCTTCGTGAAAATGATGATACCTATACTGAAGTTAGCAGGTCATGAAAATGATGGCACTGGTGTTTGACCTTACGGTGACAAAAACGCTCTATAGGAAAACAGGCATTCTCTACTGATCGAGAAGAAATAAGACGGTGATATGTACAAAAAAAAAAAGATACTGTAATTACAAGTAGATACATAAATAAATAGGTTACAATCTGAGTGTATTCCTGGCTTTTCAAGCGACGAAAGTTAATAATGAAGTCGGCCAGAAAAACAGTTTTCGTAAAAATAATGGCCTCATCATTATCACCCGCATAGCCTTTGTTAACTATTATAGGGTCAGCTTTCCTTAATCCCGTGGGTATCAGCAACTTATATCTTGTTCTAAAACCTAATATAGGTCAGAAAGCTATAATAAGCTAACTTTATGAAATATTTTACTGATTTGTCAAAACAGCTTATCGGGGAATACGTGTAAACGCTGCAAATCGATACAATCTCATCATTATGAAGAGTAGTCCACTGCTGAACATAGGCCTCTCCATTTGCACGCTATTCAACTCTGTTCTCGACAATTCTCATGCAGCTGCTACCAGCCACCTTGCGAAGATCGTCGCTCCACCTGAGGGCGTCCTTACATTTGCTGTTTCGCGGTCTCCACTTAAGAACACGTCTACCCTAGCGGTTATCTATCCCTCTTCAGCTGGCTCATACTGTGAGCTATGTCAACAACTTTGGTTCTCTGCCGGATCACTTCGTTCCGGATTCGATCCCTCAGAGAGACTCCAAGCATAAACTTCTTTACATGAACACAAAATGTTGCAGTAAAAAGGCTCTTTTTAACGATCACTTCTAAAGAAATAGTTTCTACAGAATAGACCGTACAATGACCCAACTTAGGGGCCCAATTAAGGAATTACCTCACGGACGCCGGAATAAGTATAGGTTTTTGGTTAAAGGGTCATTTTATGGCGGGTTCACATTAATTAGGGATGGATTGTACGTTGTAAGACGACACTCGGCAATTCGGTATCTTCCATCCTTACCAACTAGGTTCCTATGTAATGTAGTGAAGTGACCTATTTCTCGAAATTAACTATAATAATATTTCGTTTTAAGTTCATGTTGAGAGCATAGTTTTTATGCCTACATTTGACGGAATAAAATAAGAAATCTTAAAGAAAGGAAAAAGAAAAAAATAAAACTTAAAGGAAGGAGATATTTTTCCGGTCTGGTAAATTTATTTGTTTATTTGATCGAGAAAGTGACATCACATAAAAGCATTAAGGAGAATTCAGCAATGCAGTTTAATTGGTGAAATTTGCCATAAATTATTTCCTAACAGGATTAGGAAAAAACATCTTTTTTAAAGTAAAAAAAAATAATAAAAAAATTCTCAAGTGAAATATTTGCAATTACTTATTGAGAAAATAAATTTCTTAAACCATAAACCGCGTTCTGTTAGTATTAATATTCCATAACAATAATGTCATTGGCAGCTCTTGAAAGCGGTTTAGATGTAGTCGCATTCAGTTCCTTTGGTGAAATTTGCCCTTACTGTTGTGATTTGGGTCCTGGTGACTTATAATACAGGTTTTTAAATAAAGCTCAGGCCCAAGTCTCTCACAAAGTTAGCTCCTTTTACGTGCACTACTATACAGGATAAGTTTTTAATCAGTGCGCAAATTTTAACAAATTAAACTTAAATGAGTTATAATAAACATGCAATTTTTTTTTGTGATATTTCTTAGTAAATAATAAATAAATAATAAGTTATCGTTAACGAAAGATTTTTATTTTGAAACTAGTTTTTATGGTAACGAAAGCGGCGAAGGTGAAAGACCGAGCGTAGCTACAGGTACCTACCAGCTGTTCGTTCGGTCAAAATTCTAAAAATTTTGAAGTACCTACACGCGCGCGGTAACTGACCTATTCCTATTGTCAATATCACATTACAAAATATGTAGGGTGTCCACAGTTTACTGATTTGAGGTCGGATAAAAATGTAAAAAAAAAAGTATTGAAAAAATAGTTGTAATGTGTTCTATTACTGATACTAAACCACCAAAAAAAATTTGCGCACTGGTTAAAAAAAAAATCCTGTATAAGTTTAGAGAGAGTTAGAGTTAGAGACAGTTAGTGTTAGAGTTTTTTTTGTCCTGTAGAGAAAATAAACCTTTTATATTATTTGAATATAGGTAGAGGTGTCTGCGGACAATTTAGGTTGGATGTTAATTTGATAAACAAGTGATTTGCTTGTTTATCACTTTACCTACCTACCAAATACCTAGTAACTTTTAGGTAGCAGGGTAAATTTTACCAATGGAGCTTAGTGCGATTGGTATTTGGCTGTCATTGTCAATATTTCATTACAATTTTGACACTGACAGCTAACAAACTCTTGAGCGCAGTTTAGATAATATGATGAACACGTTCAGCACTAAGCATAACTTTTCAAATAACACAAATTTATCCTTATCTACTAGTGAAATGGCTTACTCTTTAGTCGTTCTGTGCTAGACTCACATACTGAAATCTGTCTACATTTAATTCCCGCCTATTATTGCTGGGCAGGGCTATGGCCTCTTCTCACACAGCCAAGGCACGAGCATTTGTAATTACACTTGCTCAAGAGAGGTTGGCAATTTCAGATTTGTGTATGTACATTTACTTACTATATACGTATATGTCTAGGTTTCCTCACGGTGTCTTTCTTCACCGATCATAGTAATTTTCAAGACAAATTCAGTAACTAGATACTAGACTTTTAGCCGAAAAAGTCACATCAGCACTTGCTCGGATATACAATTCAGAGGTTGTCCTCTCCGTTTAGAAGAAGAAAAAAAACACGCTTCCATTGAAAACCAAACTAAAAATTACAAAATAATGGAAAAAAAGCGTGGGGTGCTTTTTAAGGTATTTTTTTATTGATATCAGGCACCCCACGCTTTTTTTCCATTATTTTGTACTTTTTAGTTTGGTTTTCAACGGAAGCGTGTTTTTTAGTTTTTTTTTAACTATTATTTATTTTCTATTTTTCAGGGTGTTTCGAATTTTGAGACGTATGTCAGCGTAGTTTGTGACGTATGTCAGCGTAGTTTTCGAAGACAGTTTTTTTGTTGTCCTGGTAACCCTGGCAAGGATAATGGCACAAATTTATGAAATTATTGCATTGTCATCGGTCCTTGACAGGTGTGCAAAGTTTGAATGAAATCTGGTCGTTTAAAGTGGGTCAAAATCACGCTATAAGGAGTCGGTTACAAACAAATATACAAACATATATACAAACATACAAGTGAAGCTAATATAAAGCGTGTAAAATAGTTTCACTTACAAAACAGACTATACCTATACCTTTCGAAGCAGGCGTGAAAAAGGTAAAATATACGTGTTAAATGTAACTGACTGGCTCCATTAATCGTAAGGATGGTACTTGTGGCCGATATTGATAAATAACTGTGTGAGATGATGCTGCAAAAACTAAGAAGTTTTCTTTTAGTTTGTTCCTAAGTGACGCTGTCGCTGTTAGAAAAATTGGAAGGTTTATTTCCAAGCAAAAGCTTTAACTTGCTTGGTTCGTTTGGTTTCTGGTTACTATGTTCATATTTATTTATTTATTTTGGCTTTTCAACAGTGAGTACACTGTTACTTTATATCTGTGTTGATTCTAAACATGAAAAGCCAAAGCATACAAAGTGAACCCCTGTAACTGTTTCATAAATTTTTCGGTCAGTGGGTCATCTTAGGGGCGGAGTTCATTTATAAAAGCTTCTAAAATTAAGCGACAAAAAAACTGCCATTTTCTTTATATAGGGGCAAATTAAATTAAAAAACACGTGTATCGATATCAAAAATTAAATAATCATTTCAATTTGTTCGAAGCTTTAAATATCACTGACTTGTACAGACGCCAGCGCATAAAGCTACTACAATCTGTCAAATTTCTTTAATAGGCTTTCAACTTTATTGCTTATGCATTAGGTTCAAAATGGATTAGAATAATTTGACAGTTTCGGGTACCGTGATGTGCTGGCGTCTCGTACACGAAGGCAGGCAAATGACTGAGATTATGGTTTTAGTAAAATCGTAAAAAATATTTATGTTCCACGAAAAATGACAAAATTAGGTGATCGAGTGCTGACCTCCGCTCATCAAATGATGAAAACATTTTTTTTTTGTTCCATTAGATTTCAATATCGATACCCAACGTGGGTGAAGTATTGCCAGGTAATTAAATTTGACCCGGTAAAATAGGGCCTGTATCGTGTGGTGCCGGACGTAAAGAATAACACCACCCCATTTCTTCCCGTGGGTGTCGTAAAAGACGACTAAGGGACTTACTAGAGAATGGTCAGCAGCGTTCTCTACACATTTTACCACCATACTGCGATCGCCAACCCGCCTGCCAAGCGTGGCGATTATGGCAAAGCCCCCCAAATTGGGGGAGGCCTAAGTCCAGCAGTGGACGTCTTACGGCTGAAATGATGATGATGATGAAAATAGGGCCTGTATAGGTTGAGCTAGACAACGGCAAAGGTGGTGTGACGATGAAATAATGTTTGCAGTGCTAAAATATCGAAGACAGGGAAGTTTGAAGGACAAAGGGAAAGCCTATGCCCAGCAGTGAGACTTAAGTGAAAAGAAAGTATAGGGTTTTCAATGCTGACTTTGTTATAATTTCGTAATTTAAGCTTTTATGCGTACAGGAAAATAATAACGTCAGGAAGCTATACTATGTCGGTAGATACTGGTCAGGAATCTGATTGTTACAACTGTCAACGTTTATTTTGGTTGTAGTCTTTCATATTGTTGAAAACTCTAAGGCATAATCGATAAAAAAAGAAATTATACTTACATTAACACCAGCTTTTATCCTATGTGCTGCCGATATCATTTTTTTACATGGAAAGACTGCCTGTCTGACCTCCAGATACCAGTTACTTAGTAACACGGCTCCCTTGGTAAGATGGAGACAATCTGTTGACAAATTGAAATTAAGTCACGTATTGAGTCACTAGGAAAATAATGAATGAAAGTGTCTAAATGAAAATGTGCTCTTGTATTTTGAACTTTCGGCCTTCTGAAGAATTTAACAAGATGCTACCGAAATTCAGTATATTAATTTATTTATAGCTTTGCAGTAAGTAGGTATGTACAGACGCCAGCGCATAAAGCTACTACAATCTTTCAAATTTATTTATTAGTTTTTCAACTTTATCGCTTAAGCGTTAGGTTCAAAATGGATTGGGAAAATTTGACAGTTTCGGGCAGCTTGATGTGCTGGCGTCTGTACATACCCTTAAACTAACTTTTTATGGGTCCTTAGACTGTTTAAATTTGTTAACAAGTTTTTACGACCCTCTAATATAAAGTTATTATTCTCTGAAGTGTAATAAAAAAGACTCTAATTAAAATGTATTTCAGTTCTTTTGCTAAAGATATTTTTTATTACCAGGAGAATAGGTCTAAGTAAGAGTTAAAGGGAAAATAAATAAATAAGTTACGGTTGAGTTTAAGGACTAGGAGGAGTGTAAATAAAATAAAGCTTAAGTCAGAGGTAAAGTACCCAAGAAATAAAGGGATAGCTTGATAACTAACCTTTTTATGATTGATTGTTATTACTCATCATCATCTGCCTTTTCCTAATTAGGTTCAGGTCAGCTTCCAGTCTAACTGGATGCAGCTGAGTACCCAGTGGCGGTTTTGCAGACTTGGCTGCCGTGTGGTACATACCTGCCACCCCTTTCTCAGTTCCCATAATTTAGAAACTACATATGAATTTACTTTCTTGACAACTTTTATCGAAGAGATTTTAGATTCCAAAATTTTGTTTATGTCGTAATAAAATAACATAGATCTCTATCATCATCATCAGCAGCCTATAATGTTCCCACTGCTGGGACACAGGCCTCCTCTCGATGTGAGGAAGCGGGCCATAATCCACCACGCGGGCCCAGTGCGGGGTGGTAGATGTCACAGCTCTTCGAATTTTTGGGTCTAAGACATGCCGGTTTCCTCACGATGTTTTCCTTCACCGTTTTGAGAGCAGTGGTGATGAAATTATTTTACACAAAGTGAAGCACCTGCCTGGGTTCGAACTTACGACCTACAACTCGTAAGTCGGAGCCGATACCACTGGGCCACCACTGCTCTCACGGACACGGAACGGTATCTTCGATAAATTCTAATTTCAAATTGGAGACAGCACACCACTGCTCTAGATCTCTATAACTATCACTTGTAAAGGTACCGTGTGATGCCGGACGTAAAGAATAACACCACCCCATTTCTTCCCGTGGGTGTCGTAAAAGGCGACTAAGGGACTTACTAGAGAATGGGCAGCAGCGTTCTCTATGCATTTTACCACCATACTGCAATTGCCAACCCGCCTGCCAAGCGTGGCGATTATGGTAAAGCCTCCCAAATTGGGGGAGGCCTAAGACCAGCAGTGGACGTCTTACGGTTGAAATGATGATCACTTATAGCTATATTCTGTCGGTTTATGCATTGTTGATGTTGGTACTACGGACAATAGGATTGCATCTGATGCCCCTTATCTCCGCGTATGCCCGAATAACCAGCGAGCATTTTTAGCAATCCCTAAAGAGCCTGTATTGTTTCCACTGCTGAGACACAGGATCTCCTCTCCTCGATAGAGAGTGGGCTGTAATCTACCAAGCGGGCCCGATGCGGGTTGGTTGATGTCACTTATCTTCGATTATTTTACGACATTCCCGTTTCCTCACGATGTTTTTCTTCACTGTTTTGAAAGCAAATGCAGGTAATTAAATAATTTACACAAGGTAAAGGTTCGAATACACGACCTACCATCACTGTTCTTATCATATAATTTTTAAGACACATATTTTATTTACTTTAGGTCGATTCTCGTTATTTAAGTTTTGCACGAAATAGGGCAGTGACTAATTGAAACGCTACGAACGGTCGAAATTCGACCATAATTAATTTAAATTTTACATGCATACATACAATCACGCATTTTTCCCATGGGGGTAGGCAGAAACCACGGAACGCCACCTGCTAAGATCTCTACACACTCCTTTTGCCTCGTTTAGGTTCATACAATTGTTCATACACACACGCCGGTTGCGAGTACTACGCACCTGACCTTTCTGAAGAACATCACTAATAAGGTTATGGTATATGGTATGGTAATATGTCCTCCTAAGGCGTCCCCTCCCGGTGTTTCCACTCACATCTGCCTTGTAGATACCTTTTGTGAGCCGTCCTTCATTCATCCTCTCAACATGAACATTTTAAGTTTGAAGTAATGCATTAGAACTAAAAATATTTGCTTTCTCTCCATCTCCATATAAACTTTAACTGTGCCAAATTTTATAAACGCCGTGAAATTTTCGTAAAAAGGGGTACAAAGAAAACTTTAGGGGTATAAAAATGCTTCACGGATTAATATATAAATTCCGCTTTCCTATCTCAGCCTAACTTTTGTTTCACCCGAAATGTTGCAGTTGCTTTGCATTCGAGGGTTACGAGTTTCATTATATCCCGTCTTTAAATTATTTTAACATTTGTAGGGATCCCTTTAAAAAAGTCGAAAGATATATCGTCCCAAACTCCTTTCTAACAGGGGAATTTAATAAAAATGCCGCAGAAGCTTTGAGTTTTTTTACACGACTTTTTAAAAGGACAAAGTATTTATATGGAACATCTTTAGTTGTGGTTTCACAGTGAAATGAGTTATAAAGCATTTTCTTGACAGTTTCAGCTGTTTTGAAAAACAGGGTACGTTGCTACGATTCTAAGTATATATTTTTGTATCTCAATGTAGATTTTGGGTTCATAACGAGGTCTGAATTATGACGGTTGTCAGATCCAGCAGAACTTTTACAGAGAATATTTTAAGGAATTTTACAGTTGATGCGTTTTGAGTCTAACTCAATCCTGGATTTTATGTAAATTTTGTTTTGAACCTAAAGGAGGTTCAGAATCAAATTTACATAAAATTTAAAAATTAATGTTAAAAATTTTGGATAGATCGTCCATATTTGTAAACGTTTCTTTAGTAACAGAATGATCTTTCAAAAATTAGTAGCCCTTTAAATTTTACTATACGACGTAGTACGTACATATAGTTAGTTTTTATAAGAATACAAAAGCACCATTTTTATACAGAAAATGTCGAGACAGTTGTAAGTGTTGTAACCTATATTCTCAGATGCTCTTGAATTGATTCGAAGTCGCAGTCTCCTATTCATAAGCCCTATTCAATTGAAGATGACATAAATTAGGGCTGCGCAATCAAATCTCAGAGATCCGAGAAAGACACTTGGTTCATATTTTTCAATTCTTTGGTGAAGTAAGATATAAGGGGCTCATAGCTAAATAATAACAGCCCCAGAGGTCGATCTTTTGACTGACCTGTTAGTCTAGTGGTTAGTGACCCTGACTGCTAAGACTGAGGTCGTGGGTTCGATTTCCACCCAGGACAAATGTTTGTGTGATGAGCACAATCATTTGTTCTGTGTCTGGGTGTAATTTATCTATAATTTATGTATGTATTTAGAAATATATAAGTAAATTTATCAGTTGTCTGGTTACTATAGTACAGGCTCTGCCTAGTTTGGGATCAGATAACATTGTGTTGTCCTAAGATATAGAAGATATTAAGTTCGCCTCTAAGCAGGTCCGTGAAGGGATCCATTACATAACGAGATCCCTCCGTGATTCAGAAAGCATGTTAAGCTAACAGACGCGGCTGTCAGTTGTCGGGTTTTGACTGTGGCTACCCAGTAACTGAGTGGAGGTTAGATATCCATTCGCTCCATTTAAAGTGCTAGTAATCTTCTGCATCCAGTCAGACAAGAAGCCTACTACAATGTAGGAAAAGGCTAGGTTACCGCTAGTTTTATAAAATATAAAAAAAAACTAATATATCTTAATAATACTCAAAGACTGTATCCTCTTGTAATATGTAGGTAATATCGTCAAAAATACCAAATTAGCTACACCTCTGTCTATCGCCAAAAATACCTAGTTACATAACTGTGACATTAGCTAACAAATTACCAAAGAAAAGTCAAAGGTCACACGGCTTTCTAAATAATTAGAGTCAATATTTTTCATCGTTAACGTTTCCCGTGATTTGGACGCAAACAAAATTGAGCGGAAAATTGCCTTTGACCGCTCCGGTAGCCGGCCCTGGCGTGGTAAGTATTCAGCTTGACTCGATACTGGGCCAATGTGATATTGCATTTTTTCGGTAAGAAACTTTTACCGGAATATAGGAAGCCTGAATTTTAATATTGTGCTTCATATGTTAGAGTAAGTCCGTTCAATTCGTAAATGTTGTACACTGAATATGTTATTATTATACGTTTGATGATGATTTATATGTTTCTTCATCAGCCTATATTGTTCCCACTGCTGGGACACAGGCCTCCTCTCGGTGAGAGGAAGTGGGCCGTAATCCACCACGCGGGCCCAGTGCGGGTTGGTAGATGTCACATGTCTTCGAATTTTTGGTTCTAAGACATGCCCCGGTTTCCTCACGGTGTTTTCCTTCACCGTTTTGAGAGCAGTGGTGAAGAAATTATTTACACAAAGTAAAGCGGTTGCCTGGGCTCGAACGCACGACCTACAACTTGTAAGTCGAGGTCGAGACCACTAAGCCACCACTGCTCTCATTTATATGTTTGGACGTTTGTAACTCAATCACGCAAAAACGGCTGAACGAATTTGAATAAAATTTGGCTAACAGTTAGTTAATAACCTGTTTTAATACAAGGGTTAATTTTGATCTCAAGAGTATGTTGCCGTGAGATTATGGTACATAGAAATAACTTGCGAAATGTTGGTGTATCGATTCATACGCTTCTGTATATCTCTTCAGGGGATACGGGCGTAATCATCATCATCATTTCATCCGAAAGACGTCCACTGCTGAACATAGGCCTCCCCCAATTAGGGGGGGTTTGCCAAATTCGCCACGCTAGGCAGGCGATTTGGCGATCGCAGTATGGTAGTAAAATGGATAGAGAACGCTGCTGCCCAGTCTCTAGTAAGTCCCTTAGTCGCCTCTTATGACACCCACGGGAAGAAATATGATGGTGTTATTCTTTACATCCGTCATCACACAGAACCGGCGGACCACACAGTACAGGCGTAATGTGGACACATATATAATGTATTTTCAAAAGTTTGAAGCTAAAATTCGATTAGATTTTGACACATAACTAAATGCAAAGCGAATTAATTAGTATCCAACTAGAGCCAATAAAGTTTAATGCGGATGATGCAATCAGTCGTATAAACCCTGAAATGTTTTACATCGAAAATGGGAACTGAATAGTTGGAAATCGGATGTAAACTGTAGCCTGCTTTTAACTGTAAACTTTTATTTTATCCTGACGTAGTAAAAGACTACCATTTTAATCACCTTCCAAAAAAACAGGAAGTTTTCAACTAGGTTGTTTTTGTTTTCTATTTACGTTTAAAACCTCAGATCTCCGTCATGTATAAACCGACTAGCTGTACCCTGCCACGGTTCGCTGTGGCATATTCGAGTGTTTTCCTCGCTTCCGGCAGATGGCGCGGTCACTGGTACACAGCTGATCGTTAAAAAAACTGTTTTTTCGCGGTCGCGGATATGTGACTGATGCAAAAAATAGATAAAAACAATCCTTGATGCGGATTTTATATCATGCTAAAATTTCAGCTCGATCGGTGCAGAACTTTTTGCGTTTTTGAAGCGTACACAAACAAACATAACATTTTTAATAGATTTGTGAAATTCTTCTTTTGTTTGAAAATTTCTATAGAGTGAACAACATAATTTAAGTACCTAAAAAAGTCCGCGTAAACATATTGGACACATGTTTTTGACAAGTCTTATACAAGACTTAACGAAAACAAATATCAACTTATTTCATATGAATATACAACATTAGTTACACTAGAAATCATCATGAATAGCTTTTAGCTTTTCATCAGGAACCTACTACATTTCACTAATTATACTTTTTGCGTGACTCCTAATTGAAAACCGTTGGCAAGTTGGAGTTAGTCGTAATTTAAATTCAATTTGGAAGGCTTTGAAAATAGCTTCGTTAGTTGCTTAAGATCGAATCTTAATGAAAATTGCTTTCTTGCTTACACACTGTTATTAGTTTCAAGATAAATATCAAGATTTTAGAGCGATTGTACGGGGTATTATTTAATTTTAATTAAAGTATTCCTATTCGAGGGGCTGCTGGCTAAGTAAAAGCAGCGGCATAGTTCGATCGATCAGTTTCAGATTCGCTGCTCGTAGTTGGTCCGTGGCTGAGTTACCATCTTTATATACCAAGACCCGTCCGTGGCTCGTAACCCACGCTAAGCCGTTGATCTCTGAAAGTCGTATCGAGTCATCAGAAGCCCGAAAGTTTGACAACCAGTCTTACCAAGGGGTGCCGTAATACTCAGTAACTTGGTTATGCAGGTCAGATAGGCCGTAGCTCCATGTAAAATACTGGTATTAATCTGAATCCGGTTAGACTGGAAGCCAATCCCAACATAGTTTGAAAATAGCTAAGCAAATCATGAATTTTACTTATCACTATTAGCTTTTGATGCGTTGGTGGGAATACCTAATAACAGCTTAATTTTTTAACGGCAGGCAATTTCTTGGCACAAAAGGGAGGGTTTATTACTCAGTAGTAGGTGATGATGATGATGATGAATAATCTCTTTTAGGTCACTTTAGCCAAGCACTAAGTTAGCCCACTTATTTTTTAGATAACGTTTTATAGTTTTGTTTACGAACGACGTCTCGCGATAAAGAAAATGTAAAAATAACTCTTCTCATACCTATTCACTCGATAAACTTCCGTACCGAATCGAACATCAATCAATGTAAATTGTAAGAGTCTTGATCGTCATCCTCAATTTCAAAATCTGAAAATTTTGTCATCATCATCATCAATACAGCCATAGTTCGTCCACTGGTGGACATAAGCATCTCCCAAAGGGGGGATCGTCATAATCGCCACGCTTGGCAGGCGGGTTATCGGTCGCAGTATGGTGGTAAAATGCATAGAGAATGCTGCTGTCCATTCTCTAGAAAAAAAAATCAGTTTGACGCTATCATTACGACAGCTGTTGGCTAAAGGGGCAAGGTTACTCAGGCTATCGAAATGTGTCATTTTAGATGCGATAGCCTGTCAAGTGCTTGTAAATAGCTCTGCTGAATGATAAAGGTCAAATGATATATGTATCGGTGTGTCCATGTATGTGTGTGGAGCAGTGTAGGTATCATTTTTTTTATCATGTCAAACAGTTGCCTACAGTGAGACTAAAAGCGTCAAAGGGTTCCATTGCACTTGTGAACATAGCTTATAATCGTTTGATTTTTTCTTATTTTTTGTAACTTATGTGTATAATTCTTGTAACGGTTTCTTTCGAGTACTTTAGACATTCTCTGCTAGTGCTGTGCACTTCTGTAAGTAACGTTCTCACAATATATAAGACTGTAAATGATGTTTGTTTGTGTATGTCCTAGTGAGTAAGTCGTTGAAGTACCATATAAATAAATAAATAAATGGACTATGTCCACATTTGGGGTCTGGGAGTGGGTGGAACCCCACTCCCAGACCTCAAGAGAGACATCAAGCCTCGTCTCTAAGTTCCTAACTAACACGGGCCCATCGAAAAGTAGTTCTATACTTAGAAATGAACTATACTCCTAAATAATTACTTTTTAACCGACTTCAAAAAAGGAGGAGTTTATCAATTCGACTGTATTTTTTTGCTTATGTTTGATACCTCAGAACTTTTGACTGGGTGAACCGATTTTGATGATTCTTTTTTTATTTGAAACCTGGTGCTTCCCGTGTGGTCCCAAATAATTTAGTTCCATTTGGACAATGGGATCCATGTGAAAACCATATAAGTCTGCATTAAGTATTTGCGCGACAAATGAACGAATAACGCGATTAGATTAGTGCAGGGTATCTACCATAACTAAAAAGTTAAAAATAAAAACTTTTGACAAAAAAAAAAAAAATAACAACCGACTTCAGACAGACCGACAGAAAACCTTAAATCAAGTTCCTAAGACACCGAATTTCGAAATTAAAGTTATGTTTCACTTTGTAGTGTTTTTTTTTTTAGGAAGTCGGTTGTTATTTTTTTGTAAAAAGTTTTTATTTTGGTCATCAAAAAGACATCGGGAGTAAAGACAGATCAAATGTCAAATCAGATGTCAAATCGTATTGTCATTGATTCATGTATATAATCAAAGCCCGAACTAATAGCGAGTAGGGAATTCCCGGAATTTCTAATTTTGTAGAGAAGCAGACCCTTTTTTGGGTTGGAAATCATCTAATGACGTCTCCCGCCCTGGATGGAGCGGAAGGGCGTGTCAGACTTTTACTGACTAAAACCCACCCATGGTCCTTCAGTTGCCCATGTGCCAGTACCACGGTATCTCTTCGAACAAATCTCGCGACCCTGGCAGGAGAAGTAGACCCTCAGGTCAGTAATTAGTATGGCCACTGTTCACAGTTTAGGCTTTAACTGTATCCTATTTAATGGACAATGGTCAGCAATGTAATGTGGTTAGCAATGTCCTAGATTCAGAAATGGGCTATGCTCAGCTATGGACTATAGTTAAAAAAGATCTCGGGCCAGCAATGAACTATAAGCCTTATCTACATAACAGATATGAGGCGTTTCACGTCAACTCTCCTAGCTCCGCGCGTGAGCGCCAAAACATCTACTTTTCAGCTCACGATTACAACCTTCGATCAAAAATGTACTATTGATCGAAGATTACAACAGTAAAATGAACTTATATTTTTTTTTGAAAATACGTTTCCGTTGTATTTTTTGCCTCAGCTCGAAATAGTTATTTTCCAGAGAGGAGTTTTTATTTTGTTTTTGAGAGTAATACGGTGACGAACAGTAGGTACCGCGCCGCGCGTCGGCGGCTATCGGTCATCGCGTATACCAGTAATTCAGCAGTCAGCGTACGTGCGATATACCGTCAAGTCATGTCGTCTTGAGACGTCATTTATATTTAAGTATAATATAGAAAAGAGGCTAGGTTGAATGAATTCATTATTTATAAATGAGTTTAGTGGTTAGCGGACCGATAGCCGTCGACGCGCGGCGCGGTACCTACTGTTCGTCACCGTATTACTCTCAAAAACAAAAAAAACTCCTCTCTGGAAAATAGCTATTTCGATGTAAAAAAAGCTACTCTTTCAATCTAGACTATCAAAATTTTTTATTAAAAATGCCGTTTCTGAGATATAACATGTTTTGTATTTTTTTGAGGATAGAAACTCATTTTTTTTTAAACAGATGAATATAGCGGAAACGTATTTTTAAAAAATTTATGAGTTCATTTTACTGTTGTAATCGTGAGCTGAAAAGTTGATGTTTTGGCGCTCACGCGCCGAGCTAGGAGAATTGACGTGAAACGCCTCATATTTGTTTAATCGTCACGTGAAAGTGTCTGCCTCGTTAGTCTAGTTGTAGCGCCACTGATAAGCATGAGGTACTGGGTTTGATTCCCAAGTTGAGCAGAGTGTGATTGGCTTTTTATATATTTATTTTCTCAATAGCAGCTTGAAGTTTGGACTTATGCCTGGTTGATGGGAATAGATTCGCCCTCTATAACATGGGATTTAAACATAACTGGCGAAATGTAGGTGTTCTATAGTACACACCTACCATGCCTTCCGGGTAAATAAGTCGTGATTTTATATTATGTTATTACTATACTAATATTATAAGCTGAAGAGTTTGTTTGTTTGTTTGTTTGATTGAACGCGCTAATCTCAAGAACTACTGGTCCGAATTGAAGAAATCTTTTTGTATTGGGTAGCCTATTTATCGAGGAAGGCTGTATAACATCACGCTACAACTAAGAGGAGCGGAGCAGTAAAGAAAAATGTTGCAAAAACGGGAAAAATCGCACGGGTAGGCGATTCGACGCGACGGGAAGCGTCGGGGGAACAAGAAATTTAACGCGGACGAAGTCGCGGGCAGAAGCTAGTGTTATTATGTATATGAAAGATATGTTGGTTCCGGCTGTCAATCGTGAATCTATGATAGTAGTTACAGGTCATCGGAAGCCCGAATATCTGACAACCAGTCTCAGTTTTACCAAGAAATGAGCGGTCTTACCCAGTAACTGTGTTGTGCAGGTAATATAGGTAGTCACTCCATGTAAAATACTGGTTTTCAGATACATTCAATTAAACTGGAAGTCAACTCTAACACAGTTGGGAAAGGTCGATGATGATGTGAAAGTTTGTTGACATTTTTACAATCTGAATATTGTTCCCATCCCCTTTCCGCCCTATGTATTAATATCCGAAAAGTGTCATTAATCATCGTTTGGAAAACAGGAAGGCTTTCCCGAAAAAGTAACAAAACAAAAAGTTTTTTCCAGATTTTATTCATGTTCCATAGAGAAGGGTTCCCTTGTTTACTGTTGTGTTAAAGGTTTTATATCGTCGAAGTTTGTGTTATTTCCTATCACTAGGATTGATTAGTTCTTTATTTAGGTAAACTTTCTCTGATCCAGTTCTATCGTGTTTTTCAGATTTGTTCGTAGTTGTGAACAGCAGAATCATGACCTAATTCACGAATTGTAGGAATAGCTTTAATTTTTACAGTTCCAAAACATTTATTGCGCTATTTACGTTGCTGAATGGACGATTTTTTCTGAGACAGTAAGCAATGGATTATGATTAATAGTATGCCACGCAAATAGTGTGCAGGAGGTCTCGAATTTGGGGTAGAAGGTAGAAAACGCATAACTGTTTACGCAGTGTATTAAACTTCGTTGTTAGGAAGGATAGTGAGAAATATTAGTAATGTGCAATTCATATTGCCAATAGGTACAAAAGCATACATTGATACATTTTTGTGTAGAACTTATCTCTCTTTATTTTAACTTTCCAAATAACGGACTGCAGTTCTTCTCCTAAATTCAAAAGAACACACTATCCCTGCAAAAAACCACACTAACCACCCTAATTAATTCATTCAAATGATCGAATCACCCACATTCATCATGATAGACCATTCTAACCTCAACTTCTATTATGACATTAAAAAACAGAACTCGAAAATAATAGGTATCTTCGATAAATTTCTAATTTTAAATTGGAGACAGCACCCCCTCGCTGGGGACGTAACGTATTCCCATCGAGAACAATCTTTCGAAATAGTTCAAAGTTAAATAGTTATAGCTCTGTTTCACAACTTCCGCATCGTGTTTTAATTAGGATACATTGTTTTTGTTGTTACAGTGATGTTTACTATTTGAGATTTGTTGTCGGTATTGTTTATTTATAGGTACTTAAGTTTGGTTTAAACTTAAAATGCAAACGAAGTAGGGAAATGCTCTATAATCGTTTCCGTGTGTGTGTTTGCAGATAGAATCATTCTCATTTGTACAGATTTTTTTTTTTTTCTTTATTTGTAGGGACATTTATTTTTTAATTGAACTCGCTACCTGCAGAGCAAATTGTGGATATGTAGTATGTATGACATAAAATATACTTTCGTCTCAATTACCCAAACGGATACGCAGAGGTGTGGGAACTATAGCTCCCCTATGAGGGCACTGACACGATCGCAGATGGCACTTGCGGTATTACTATCACTCATATCTGCTACGAAAATTTTATAGGTGCTTAGATAATGTTGCCCTACTACAGTTTACTTACTTTCCAACGCAGACGATATACCATTTCTCTTTACCACCTCCACTTACCTAGAGTTTAATAACCCTTGTGGCAATTTTTTTTCCCGAATAATATCACACCATATCACTGGATAGGTAACATAAAAGTGTACATTTCCTGCTATAACGTATCCAAATACGCGTAAAATATTCCAGCACTAAAAATACACGGTATTTTCGCAAAGCCTCTCAAAGCTTTTGACCTATTTTTGACTAAAATATCATGCAAGTTTGTGACGACAAAATAATTTTTGAATTGTTTCTGGGGGCAAGGGGTCATGGCTAATTTAACCACGAGCTATAATCGCTGCACCGGTCGGTAAAGCTAAGCTTGCCGCGGTCAGTTTATGGATGGGTGATCATCCAATACATATTGGGACCCTTCCGTGCCTTGGAGAGCTTGTTATGACGTTGAGAATTGACTGGAGATTGATTCTCTGCAATTTACTATTATAGAACTCTTGGTAATATTACAGTAAAGGAATTAAAATTGTGACATGATTACATAATATTACTTACCTTAATTTTGATGAATAGCGATATGAAAAAATATAGATAATTGATTCAGGCATTTGCAAGTTAAATTATTTTGTCAAAGGATTGTACTGCAGTTCTGTTTACAATAGAAACAAAAAAGAAACAGATTGTTTTATAAGAAGTGACCTACATACTGCTAGTTCTGATTGAATCGTATTTAATGAGCGTAGTAAAAATAATAAAAATAAAATGAATTAAGGCAAACACAAGATTTAATTAATTTTTAAAATAGTGGAAAAGAATAGAATAAAAATTCAAAATAAACTGATTTAAAAAATATTTGCACAGAATTTAAATACAAATAAAATGTCAAATTTTATGCGTCACTGAATAAAATTATTAAAATAGTAATCTAAATATATATTAAGTTACTGAAACTCAGAAAACAATCTTCACAACTCGATGGTACATGACTTAAAATCGAAAAAGAATCAATCCGCAAACAAACTCCATACAAATCCCACAATATCATTGCTCCTACCAAGACGCAACTTTTGGCATTGTCCTTACCCAATAAATCTGTGAGATTCCGCTATTATTCAAACGGGGACTAATCACGACAATCCCTTTGATGTATTGCCGGAGACCGATTTAATTCCGCTTCACAAATGCTTTACGGAATTTGAAACACGGATTTTCGTACAAAACTTCGTCCGAGGATTTCGTCCGAAGTCCGGATTCGTTTTCGCCCGCATCGGGACGTTTGAGAGCGAGCGGTGTTAGATTTAAAAATAAAGACCATGTTTGACGGCGGTGGAAAGAGGATCTCCGCATTGACATATGTTTTATTTTTTAACTTTTATACTTACACTAGCTGACCCAACCAGACGTTGTCCTGTCTCTTTGATGATATTTGAGCACGCATTCTGTCAATTCTATGTCAAATGTCATAATTTTACTTTAAAAAAGTTTACATTGTCCTATTATATGGTTGTCAAGTATTCTTAAATAAGTGTTCTTAAATTTTCTAATTTTCCGCGCAATTATTTAATTTTTTTCTTTCATAAGAACCTTCTCCTGACAATTACAAACATAACAACAACAAAAAAAGTGAAATCGGTCCAGCCGTTCACGCGTGATGGCGTGACCAAGGGAAATAGAGATTCATTTTTATATATATAGATAATAAATGGAATAGAGGTGCCTATACTTAGCATCTTTATGATCTTAATTAACTGACACCTGTTAAATTGCATGCCAAGTGATGTGATTGGTCGTTCGTATTTATAGAGTTGTGATAGCGTGTTCATACATTTTTGTGTTGATTTCGTCACCTTTCAGAAACTATGTTAAAATAAGATCTACAATGCAGTTAATAATAATTTGGCTCCTTATAAGGAAACTAGGTCCATGATATTAACTATGTTATTCTATGGATTTATTTATTAATTCATTTATTTATTATGGCAGTCTAACAACTAGTTAATTATTAACCAAGATCATACCTACTTATAAACAACAGCAAACTTGTCACATAAAAGTGTGCATAGCGCTCATGATATAGTTAGCCCATTTATAATTAAGTAAAGTCCTAAAAGTTACAATACATTCAGTAAGGATTGTTTTGCAAGGTTACCTTTTATTTAACAAGTTTTGATCCAAAACGTACTCTGTCGCTGACGGTACCGGAAAAATACTTATCAAAAGTGCGAATTAATAAATCACTCTTGTTTGAGAACTCCTCCTTTGAAGTGTCGTTCGAAAACCTTTTGAGATGCTGATTTAAAAAAGAAAAAGTAATGTTGCCAGCATTATGTAACATTTTTTTTTAAATTTTTTTTTATGGTGTTCAGTCCACATAATAACGATTTATTATGATCGGTTATACTATCATTTCCTTTTCATTTATGAAGACCAAATTATACGGGTCATTTCTAATTGACTTCTTAAAGGAGTTGACTTTCTTAATTCGGTTAAAATCTACTACTACTAAAACTATGTAATATTGTCATAAACATTGTTAATTTTTAAGAAAACCAATATTGTGAAGAGAGAATAAATAAATGAATTCAATTGAATATTTAAATATAATCAGGGGGGTTTTTGAGTTAGGTTCAATGATCTGTATCTGTTCCACTTTGCGTACTATGTTACTGATGTTTATAAAAGTTCCTGTCAGTGTTACTTAGCAAGTGATTCTTCACTTGCGAAGCAAGTAACACAACTACAAGTGAAAAATAAAAAGTAGAAGTACTAATTTAAAAAAAAAAAAAAAACATAATTGACTACGAAAACGAGCATTACAAATTGAAAAATAAGTTTAATTTCGGAAGTCGGCGGCAAAAAAATATAAATACAAAACCAAAGACACTGACTTCCACAATTAAAGTTATTTTTAGGGTTCTGCACCTCAAAAGGAAAAAGCGGAACCCTTATAGGATCACTTTGTTGTCCGTCCGTCCGTCCGTCCGTCCGTCTGTCAAGACCCTTTTTCTCAGGAACGCGTGGAGGTATCAAGCTGAAATTTATAACAAATACTCAAGTCTACTGTCCCTTGGAGCTGTGCAAAAATCAAACTTCTAAACTAACGCAATCAAAAGATATAGCCGTTTATACCGCAAATTTCCTCAAATTTTCGAAACTCGCAAGGGAATCAAAACCTAAAGGGTACTTCCAGTCGATCTAGAATTTTGAAATTTGGTACGAAGTAACGTCTTATAGCACAGATAAAGGAAAAATTGCGAAAACCGTAAATTTTTAGTTACATCATATAATAAACAGAACAAAACACAGACAGAAATAAAACCAAGTTAAGAAACAGAACAGAACTACAACTCGATTGTCGTGATGGGTGAACTTTTACTTATATACCTACAAGTTTGTACGGAACCCTCGGTGCGCGAGTCCGACTCGCACTTGGCCGGTTTTTTATACTGTAGTTTGTTTTTAAAGTCAGTTGTTTTATTTTATCCATGTGGATATCAGCAAGTGCCCCAGCATTTCAAACAAACGACTTTTGTTTTTTGTAAAATAGAAGCTATCACCAATATTTGCTAAGCAAAAGCCAATATTGGCACACAGTTCATTGTATTGGTCGGTCAGTAGACCCAATTTGCAATACAGGATGTTTGTGGGTTCATTGGATGATGATGTCATCTAGTTCGACTGAAATTGGGGGATTATTGGCACATATTGAGAGTCCAGAATCCAACCCAATTACCGGCTTAAACATAATGTTGAATACCCCATCTTCTGAGGAAAGCCTGTCCATTAAAAGTTTAATTGGAAAGACTACTTTAAACTATCGATCTTTAAAAGCAAAAATGAAAAAAAAAACATGAAAACTTTTGGAGCTGCTAAACCAGCGCCGTGCTCATAACTGCTTTGTTTTCCAACAAAATTGTTAGCAAACTTAGTTAGTTCATAGGATCGCTGAGCGGATAAAATTCCTTGATTTTTACCCGACTAAAACAAAACAAGAAGGAAGGTTATGATTTTGACTAATATGTATGTATGTATATTCATCTGTTCCCTCATAGCTTCTAAATTATTTATCATAATTTGACAAATGTGGTACCATTGGAAGCGTCTTGTTCGTCCGGTATTCTAGAGGACGAAAAAGTATTTATCGTAAATGTAAGGATCGTAGCAGATTTCGTTCCGTAGTTTCTCGCTACCCCCATGGGAAGAAGGCAGTCAGTTGATGTGTGTATGTATGTTCAGCACAAAGGACAATGCTCATGGACGTATGGAATCCCGTACCAAGCTGCATCAAAATCAAACTTTGTTTTTATATATTACATTGATCACATTAACTCCTACAAAAGTTCTTTTTGAAAAATAAACCCAGGTTTTGGAGTTATTTTATAAAATCAATATAACCTAAAAACTAGGCCTATTTTGTTCGACGCTACCAACGACGTATTTTATATACCTACTTAGGCACGTTATGACGGACATTATTGCTCTGAAAGCAGCGTAATCCACTCTTATATTAAGGGAAGAATTACGCGAGAATTAGTGAGCCGGTAATATGGGTAACATATCATTGGACGCCACCGCGATCACACTCCCACACCAACACTAATACCATTATCAGCAGTCCATGTTCATACTGCTGGGACACAGGCCTCCTCTCAAACTCACGACGTACTTACTACTCGTAAGTCGCGGCCGCTACCACTAGGCCACCACTGCTCACCAATACCAATTAAACTTAACATTATCATAAATAAGGGAGACCAGTCAGACTGATAGGTAAATGATAGAAAAATGAAACAAACAAGTCCATTTGGGTTTTTATTAGGGATCAAAGTCAAAAATATTTATTTAAAATATAATACTTCTACATAAATCACTGAACATATTTCTGAAAAAAATCATCTGAATCTATTGCCGGCGCAGTTACGTCACTATACCTTACCCAGCTCAAATACCACACTATCATCATTACATGAGCACAGCAGCCCACTGTTCGCTTACCGACGAGGCAGCTGCAGCAATAACCTACTATGGTTTCTAATGTATTGGCCACAGCAACATCTCTGCTAATCAATAAATACATGTGATAAGTATGACTGTTGACATGTCTTGATTTAATCCTACCTCTTAAGATGTAAAGCCCTAAAAGCCTAAAGCCCTAAAATCAAAGGTACAATATCTTCATCGATAGAATTATTTACCTCAACTGAATAAATACCAGTCCAACAGATGTGTTCCCCATTATAAGATCTAACCTGTTTGAATTGGTAGGTCCCAAGAGCTAACCATTTTAAATCAGTTGTTGTCAATCATGGAAAGCTATCTAAATGTTGAGCTATCTATCTATGTCATGGATTTGATCTAACTTGAGCAGGGTGTAGGTTATGTTGTGGAAGAGGTGGCGGCTCAGGATTATTGAGATCTCCACATGGTCCAGCATCAGGCAGATCTAGGCAAATGGAGTCGTGCAGATCATGACGTTGAACTTCTCTTGTAGCTTACCTTTAGCAAGCAGCACATACTCTTTCCAATCTTGATATCTATAAAAATAACATGATTAAATATGTAATACAAAGCATTTCATAATGAGTTATTGATTGATAAAAGTATGTATTGTAATATGAAGTAACTAGGAATACATGATAATGATCAGGCAGTAATTGTGTCAAAATAGATGATACTATCTAATATTAACATTATTTATTTGTGAAAGCTTCACTTATCAGGACTCAATATTTTAAACACATCTAATAATAATATTATCACTATCATCTATAGATAACTGGAGAAAAGAAGAGCAGTAATATAAGTTGAATTAGGTTTCTTTTTTTATGTTGCAACATAAATAAAAATATTTACCAAATGCAGCGGGACATTTCTAACTAAAATGTTTCTCTCTTGTCGGTCTTGTCTCACAGGATCTGTTCTAGTTGCGCAGGCAAAGATAAACTGCCTTGATTGACTGTGTTTGCTCAATCTTGAAGCAGTGTCAAACACTCTGTACAAAGCACACATTCTGAAGACACCTGCAATTAAAACAATGAGTGAAAAAGTGTGATTTTACCCTATAAGACGTTATCTATCTTCTGTAACATATTCAAAGAAATTACACCTACAAGTAATCAAGAGTAAAGCGTTATTTGCCCTCAAACAGATTCGTTTTTTTGCGTTATTTGTTTGTTGGATATTCCCTGTGCGAGTCTAAATATGATTTTTTTCATTCTTTAAACATGTTTTGTAAGCTGGTACAGTAATTAAAAGATTAGTCAGGAAATAGGTGCCTGACATTCATAAGTAATAATATATTCAAAGAGTAAAATAAGATCTGCTTACCTGAGTAGGATTTATCCAAGACTGCAACAAGTTAATCATTGGAGTAGACGCTTGTTCTAATGATTATGTGGGTCGGTTTCTGGGTATCAAAAACGAGCAATTGATACATCGTCGGTTTTGCCGGGTGACTGATGATGTCAATCGGTCTACTCGAGATATTTGCACAATGAAATACTCACAAAAAAGTACTTATAATACAAACAAGTTCTACTTTTCAAAAAACAATTCAATAATTATTATTCAATGTCAACTCCCAATAACACATCGCTAAAGCAAACCACAGAGTACATTATACGCAAAATGTCAGACTCAGATGCACAGATAACTAATCGATTCTGTTGCATTTACATCTTTTTTACCGGCTGTTAAGGGCTAATTAACCAAAGATCAATAATGATAATCTGTTAAATAGAGATTTTATTCTATTGTAGTTTTATTAAATTAATGTAGAATCGGCAGAATACTTTTTTTACAGTGATAATGGCACTTTTAAAAATTAAGGTTGTGTTAATCAAATATCGTGTGAAGTGAAACGGAACGTCATTTATAAGGATATGAATTTACGTAAAACAATATCCATACTTTTAAACTCAAAAATAAATATCCTGTTCAAAAACAAAATCCCGGACGCGTAATTTGGTAAAAAAAATATGAAACTAATTACTACAAAATTTTGGTCTTGATGCGTGAGACTTTTTGGTACCACTTTTGAGCATTCTCCTTTCTGTGGTTACCTTTGTTACCTGCCAGGGTCGCGAGATTGTTCGAAAGAGATACCGTGACCCTGGCACATGGGCAACTGAAGGAACACGGGAGGGTTTTAGTCAGTAAAAGTCTGACACGCCCTCCCGCTCCGCCCAGAGCGAGAGAAGTCATTTGATGATTTCCCATCCAAAAAAAATAAAAAACATTTGTTACCAAATTTCATCTCAACTTACCTAAATGAGTCATTATTGTTATACCAATGCTAACTCGAAAAGGCAGCAGATCTACTTTCCAAAAACTTGCCCAGGCTTATCATTACCCACCGGAGATATATATTGAATATATTGCCCCAGCTGCAATGTAGTAATGACAGGGCTTATCTTGTTACTATGTTGGGTAATTAGGTGAATTGCTCCCCGGTAATTAGTTGGCCTTTTTAAAAAGAAACCTATTTATGCTACATTTAAGTAACATTACATCTCTCCTCCACTTGGGACTGAAACGTAATGATATGTGCTTGTACTATAGGTATATCGGTATATTAAAGGCGTTATGTTATGTGTTAAGTAATAACCTCGAAGTAAAGACTCAGTAGGTTGTTGTCTTGGTGAAATACGAAATTTGAAGAAAGTATCTGGAGTAAAAGTATTACACGAAACCAATATAATATTTTTTGTCCATCATACAATATTTTTGTGGACACGATATTTGTCGACTCGTTCCGAATTTGAGATGAAGTTTGTCTAAAGGAGCTGTTACATCAAATAAATATAAATACGGTGCAAATTATTAAAGCTATTGTTTCCTTGAAGTTCCGCCTTCATGAAAATTTGTCATTAGGGTGTACAAATAATACGTATTTTGTCCTTTTCGTTTATTTTGTTTTATTTTATTTTTATTTTAACATAAAACAGATAAATGGCATTCAGATCTTATTCTAAAAGCATTATACTTTAAGATTAAGTAGTTTGTGCAGACTGGCGCCTATATAAAATAGTTACGAATTGATTACTTTATATGAGTTATATATATTATACGCTCTGCGTTGTTGTCGGAGGTTTACTACACGGAACGTGCTCCCGGCACAAAAGTAACCTTATGTGTTACTCCTTATAAAATCAGCTCAAGTGCCAATGCTCGTCAATATCAGTCCAGTATAGTCGATTTGGATATAAGCCGAATCAAACTGCCAATATTTGGCATTACAAACAGATATTACCATTTCATTTATCTGCATAGATGTTATAGTAATTTCGTGTAATTATTATTTATTAAGCAAGTGAAGGATTTATGCGGGGTAGGCACCACAAACACAAAGTAAAAAAAAAAAACAACCGACTTCCAAAAACCACACAAAAACACTAAACCTAACACACCGACTACCAAAATTAAAGCTATTTTTCACTTTGTGGTGTTTTTTTAATAAACTTTTTATACGTAGATATCTAATAATAGCATAGAAGACTTGGCTGTAGATTCTACCTGGGTGAATGAATACTTTTTAATTTTTCATGATGAATGGGACGCCTCGTCCTTTTCAAGAGGAAGGTCCCAAGCGAATTTCATTAACATTTTTGAGGAAGCTTATCCGTGAAAACGTTTCATAAGGTCATATAAATTATTTTTGCTTTAATAACCATAAGGGGAAAGAAGTACAATAGTCGTACATACTTGACTTCTGCTACGAAATGAATACGAGCTTTATTCATTTTCGATTTAAAAAAAATGCTTTAAAGTCAAATTATGTGTGTTTTTTTAAATGCATTTGGTGCTGAATGAAGTTTTTTTTTTGGACTTTAAAATTCAAAGCGAAGTTGATAGTGGGTTGATTGCAGAGATTGTTTGGAACGTAGAGCCTCTACTGCCTCAAGCACTACTTCGACGGGATACCAATTACGAATCTACGCTTCCATAGCCTGATGATAGTTGAGGAGTAATCACTAATACTAATGTCATATAAATGCTATAATAACTGCCTTCTTCTCTTGGTGCCTCTTCTATTATTATCGAAGCCTACACAAAATCCTATTAATCTGCAAAGCACTACGCGTAAATAAAAACTGAAACATAAAGAAAGAAAAAAAAAAGAAAGAACAAATATTTGCCCCAAGTTATGGCGAACAATATTTACACAAAAACAGAAAAAACTTAACAATATTATTGTGCGCTTCACGGCTGCGCCAAAACGGCTCAGATTAGCGGACATGTCAGACAAATAATGCCTTATGGTGATTTTCAACTGAACCCTATGATACGAGGACGTCTTGTCGTTAATTTTTATATATTTATATTTAAAATACAAGTAACAAATTACTCAAATGTGTTAGTAACAATATTTCTTATCAGCTATGTTAGTAAACTTATCCTACACACTTAACCTACAGTGCCTTATAGTTAAAAGCGAATCCCTGCTACAAGCTCATCACCGAAGTGGACAGCTTGCAGGCGCGATTCACATAGACGCAGTCCAGTCTACTCGCGATACACCGTAGTATAATGTTGGGGCTGGCCCGCACCCGGCGCACCAGGGAGGCGCATCTTTTTCGCATCGTAGCGTAGAAGCACTCGACACGAGCTTCAGCAAACATCCCTGACGCGCTACAGAAGCGGAACAGCCCCATCAACACCCGGAATGCAGTGTTAAACTGAATGCGAAGGGCGCTGTACGATTTTTGAGTGTAATCTACCCACAGGTTGCACGTGTAAAATGAGGTGCAATATGCACGAAACAAGGTGCGTAACTATGTAAATAAAAATAAATAGACACGTGTAATAGATATATATAAAATTAATTGGATATTTGTTTAAAAATAAAATATATTGGTGTTTAAGGAAATAAACAATCATATGGTTGCAGAAGCAACAAAGGACTGTAGTCAATGAATAACACATAACTACAAACACCTATCATAAATTAATATCAATGTAACATTCAAATTGATCATGTCTAGCTTCCGTGGTGCATCTAAGAGGCACTGCTGTAAGCGTCTTCTAAATATGTCGATCGTGTTAACTGCTCGAAAATTGTGGCTGGATATTCCACTAACAATATGTTTGCATGGTTATTTAACTACAATCCAGGCTTGAATGTTCCACAAATAGGAAATTTCTCTTCAATTTGCCAGATACCCTGAGAAAGAAAGAAATTGCTACCTCGATCTTTTGGCACTCATATGACGTTGACAAAAGGTGCTATTGGTAAAAAATGTATTAAAAAATTAAGTTGCAAGATTAGATTATAAACAGACAAACAACGGGACAGGTGAAACTAGATATAAGCTTGTAAAAACTACCATCTTATGGCGGTGTAAGTTTACATTTTGGCCTCGCATTAAAATATCCTTGTATACGAGAGGCTTGTGGTTAAATAACAGTCGATCTATAGGTTTAGCTACACTTGCCGCGATTGGTCCATGGATCATGGAGGGGTTTTGATCTTTACATATCAAAACCCCTCCGTGTCTCGGAAAGCACATTATTAGTTCAGTAGTACATCCCGTCTGTTATTCGTAAATCTTTGACAGTTGCAACGGGTCGATAGAAGCCCGAAAATCACAACCAGTCCTATCAATAGGTATCGTATTACTCTAATTGTGTTGTGGAGGTAAGATAAATAGTCGCTCCTTGTAAAATACTAGTACTCATACACTACATCTCGATAAACTTTAAGCCAACCATAACATAGGTGGGAAAAGGCTAGGCAGATAATGATCAAAATATCCTTGTATAGCTAACATACTTTGCCCATAGTACCTGAAATAAATAAGAATTCCCTCAAAAAATTATATGCAAACGGAATCTATTTGAGAAAGTGTCCACATCATGAATGAAGCGGGAACAGCCTCAGGGCTTCGTTGACGCAATCACACTGAACTAAATCACTGTGACTAGAGCGCTTTAGGGCTGCGGAAATAGGGTAAGCAATTGTAGAAGACCCACTCCTAACAACAATTACATGAAATTTGTAACTTTTATTTAACTCATCAAATGCAGTATAGAATGGCCTTAGGTAGATCAGAGATTAGGCTTGCGGACGGAGAGCAATGGGTAGCTCGCCACCCGGTAAGGACCATCTGGTTCGGGTGATTGCGTAACTTGCTATCAGTAGAAATCGGTTTCATTTTCACAGTTTTACAACATTCATTGCGTTATTTACTTTGTTGAGCCAACCATTTATTCAAACAAATGACGCAATGGATTAGAAATAAAAACAAAATGATTCAGATTCTGATTGATAGTGCGTTACGCAATTAGGGTACAGGCCTGGGTCGACGGCGCGATGTGTACCACGCTCGCCTCAATGAGATGTCAGCACATACTGAAGGCGGATTTGTTAAAAAAAGTTACCGTAGCCCTGCCTCAGCAACTCTCATCCAGCTGCTACCAGTCACCCTGCGAAGATCGACGCTCCAGCCAGCCTGAAAACACAAGGCAAACATAAGTAAGGACGCCCTTACTTATGTTTACCTTGTGTTTGCGTTTATATACTTTATGTCTCAGTTTAATTATCATTAAATTGAATGAATCTTCTGAGTATACCTGTATAATGATCTCAGCGGTTTAGGGGCGTGAATATTTAAAATGCCCCGCTATGTATGGCCGTAGTCCAACACTGTGAAGAACGAAACGTATTTGCTGATGGAAGCTGTTTGTGATGGTCAGGGAATGGCAGAGTGGCTACTTATTATACGTTGCATTTTTTAGGCATTCGGCGGGGTACTTGCGAAGCACACAAAATAGCAGGAATGGCTTTAATTTTGACTATTCAACAACATTCATTACGTTATTTACGTTGTGCAACAGACAAATGATTCGAACATAAGAAGCAATGGATTAGTAACATACTTTTTTTTTTTGTGGGTGGGTAGTCTTCAAATGACGACTCCCACTCTGGGTGAAGCGGAAGGGCGTGTCAAACTTTTACTAACTAAAACCTGGGTGGGTTTTAGTTAGTAAAAGTGTTCCTTCAGTTGCCCATATGCCAGGGCCACGGTACATTAGTGATATACTTCAAAATGTAAACCGCAGCTGTTTCCACTTGGCCACCACTGCTCACCACAGACCGCATCCCGCAGTCCGCTGTAGCCCGTTGTAAGTTCATTTAACTGCATTAAATAGAATCTATTTTCATTAAATTATTTCAATAAATAGAATATTATATATAGAAGATATTCAACTGAATTCAATATAGGGGATAATAATTATTTTAAGTCATACGTATTATGGTTGGAAATCAGTTTCTTATCTGAAAAATACCTGCCACTGACCTGAAAATGCAAAAACACGTCAGAAAATTTGAATTTCCCGCTTTATGTTTTTTTTTTTGGGTAGGTAATCATCAAATGACTGCTCCTGCTCTAGGTGTAGCGGGAGAGTTTGTCAGACTTATAAAGACTAAAACTCACTCGTGTTCTTTCAGTTGCCTCTGCCAGCATCGCGGTGTCTCTTTCCAACAAATCTACGACCCTGGCAGGCATCGGTTAAAGCGGACCCCTTCAATTTTGCTGACATCTCTTTGAGGCGCACGTGGAACACAACGAGCTGTCGACCCGGATTTGGACCATACCGGGCGGCGAGCCATACATTGTTCCACGTCTGCAAGTTCGTGTCTGTGGTGGCCCGGAGTTCGCTAAGGACTCCTGATGATCAGGGCGTCTCCAGCGGCAGCTAGGGTCGTGAAGGCACAAAGATTGCCTCTCCCTCACGCTCTATAAGTTATAAGTTATTTATTGTTCACTTCAGGTTACTGACATCATTGTAGCCCTGGCTCTTATACTAGGAGTTCCTTTATCACAAGAGCCAAAACAATCTATGCGTCCTCCTTCGCGAGCATTACTGCTTCGCAGAAGGAGGTGATGGCTTCCCAAGCAATCTCTCTCCATATGGCCTGGACCAGGGCCGAATACGAATGATCGCCACCGCCGATCGCCTGCGCTAGGACACGGCGGTACTCCGCCCAGGCAGGGCACCTCCACCGTATGCTCCATCTTGTCCTCTTTATGGACTACCTCAGCGCATCTACTTTAAGCATGGTGGATGATTCCCACGGAGTTAGAAGAACAGAAACAAATAACGACAGTTTATTTGTAAGCAAAAATAAATATATGCTTTCAGAAACCAAGCGTTAACATCACTATTCGTATCTGTCATAACAGCCGCCAATGATCGACCCCAATATAATAAAGCCGTAGAACAAAGTGTAAGGGAAAACATGGAATATCAATCTACATAATAAGTATCACAGACATTTTATTATCTTACTTGGTAAACAACAGGCTGTGTCCCTGTTTATCGTGCCATATAAGTCGCGTGTTGCATGAGAAAACACTCAGGCTTTTGTCTTGAAGTGAATAGGGAGAAATAATGCGAGATTATTTTTTATACTCCGTGAAAAGACCGAGGTAGTTGTAATGTGGTGTTTTATTGTAGACGTGTAAAATAAGAAATTAAAATAAAACCGGCCTGCGTAAAAAGTATTCTTAAAAAAATCTGGAAACAAAAAAATATATAGTTTAATAAATAACGTCATGCAGAAGTAA
The DNA here is from genome assembly GCA_947507805.1 of Aporophyla nigra. Lineage (NCBI taxonomy): Eukaryota > Metazoa > Arthropoda > Insecta > Lepidoptera > Noctuidae > Aporophyla > Aporophyla nigra. The sequence continues at coordinate 8,558,746 of OX382313.1, read as the reverse complement.
CTTCATGCGAGGAGGCATGACATTTTTTATTAATTTTTTACTTTTTGGTTAATAATAATAATTTTCCACGCTAATTATCAGTTCTAAAAGTTTTAGTGACACTGGTTGCTAGTCAACTTTAAATCGATATAGATCCTAAATGGTCTTTCAAAATAAAATAAAAATGTTAGAGAAACCTAACTAGACCCTCTTCATTGATACCCAAAGTCGTCTTTATTTTTATCTTTGCACAGTATGGCGTCTGGTTGTCTCCATTTCAATTTTGTTACTTTCATGTCCATAGTGACACACAAGATTATGGCCAATCGATTGATATAAGAATCATCAAACTCGGTTTAATCTCTAAAGCGCTACAAAGGAACAAACGTAATATATTGTCTGAAAAAAATATTTTTGCGATTTTTATGATAGTCCAATGGAGAATATTACTCAGTTTGATGGTCTGTACAACACTCAAACTTAAAAATTACACATTTACTGATTACTGATGATTTCATAATCGTTGCTTAAAGTTAAGAAGGTAACGATAAACGTCTGCTTAAGCATACATTTTCTGATAAAATTAAGCTTGTCTTAACTTAAGACAACATCTTAAAGTAAGGGGATTGAGTTAGTGAACGTTTGTAATTTTATGAAACTTGCCTGATTGAAATTACCTTATCTTTATTTTAATTCTGAATTTACATATATAAAAGATACATATTTGATTGGAATACCTCGTTTGTCAAGTGGCCGCAAGCGCTACTACTGAACATGAGTACGTAGGATCGATCCCCAGGTCGAGTAAAGTGTTATTAGGTTTTACAATCTGGAATTTCAGAGTAGCCGCCATAAGTCTGGATTTGTGCCCAGTTTCTGGCAATAGGTTTGTTTCGTATTACATGGGACTTAAACATAACTGTCGAAATGTTAGTGTCCTATAGGTACACGTCAACCCAGCCCTTCATATAAATAAGACGTGATAATGTTTACATAATTAACTTATACTTAATTATTTAAACTATTAACAAACTAAAACATGACGTCAAGAAATTTCTCCACATCGCTGTCGACTGGTAACGCACCCAAGAAACTGGCGATATTGTAATTATTTTAGTTTATTTTATTTTATTTTACCGTGATTAATATTTTAATTTAATTGTATTTATTTTAATTTAGATTTTATTATTTTATTTCTAAATATATTGTTTGTTATTAAATTAAATTGTAACGATTATGATCTCGATGTGGATTGAAATAAATTATATTCATTTATTCATTTACTGCCACTTTTTATGGCAATACTTAGCGTCTAACCAAGGTAGAAACTTCAAGCTAGCCCTAAGCTAACGGGAAGTGTCAACCACATATTTGGAGATTTTGTTAAACAAACCATGAGCTCCCAGACCACCCGCAAACATATTTCATTATTTCTTTAAAAACCTCATTCGTCTTAATCGATCGCCCCACTTAGGCTCCATCAAAAAACATACATCCTTAAACTCACATAAACACACGACCCTCTTTCGAACCAAAAGGGTAGTAAAAAGGAACTTACAAAAGATACGAAGATATCGTCTTATAGTAATCCACTCCACTTGACACTCACGATCGCATGTGATTCCCAGCATCTGTTACAAGTACGCTCAAAGAGATATCCAGTTATACACATCCAGTATACCTAACCTGACCTTTCATTTTACGGAAGGGGTAAAAGATTCATACTAAAGTCGTCATCTACGCATTCTGCGTGTAGGCACCTGTGTTATGCCTACTGGATTCGCCACGGGAGTTACTACGACTTGATGTATCAAAATAAAGACGCCGATTTGAATACTGTAAAATACTTATTTATTCCCGAAAAATCCCAAGCAAGAATAGGAGCACTCGGATCGGCCAGCGCGCAGTAACTGGCGATCGCCCATACACACTTCTCTTTCATACTACAAACCGCTGACGCACAACATTCGTACTTACATTGTCCCTACATGCGTATAAAAGTACAAGCTTTTGCCAGCGGCTTCGCCCGCGTGGAGGTCGGAAAATATCCTGCGGGAACATACTACTGAGATAAAAAGTACCCTATGTGTTATTCCAGGTTATAAACTATCTGCGTGCCAAATTTCATCTAAATCGGGTCAGTAGTTTTTGCGTGGAAGAGGAACAAACATCCAAACATCCATACATACAAACTTTCGCGTTTATAATATTAAGTAGGATATATAAATATATATATTATTATATTATAAGTAGGATTTCCGTCTCTTTCTTGTTCCGTTAGAAAGAAAAAGATAGCAATAGCCTAAATTAGGCTAGTCCACAACATAATCACCACCAATATCTGATTTCGGGTAACAAAAAAGTAATGAGCTAGCCTCTTCATCATCTGCCTAGACTTTTCCCATCTTGATGGGTTTGGATTCAGCTCAAACTGAATGCAGCTGAGTAGTATTTTACATGAGGCGACTGCCAAACTGATCTTGACCTTTCACTTACTGGGTAATACGATACGCCTAGTTAAGACTGTATGCCAGGCTTTTGGGCTTCTGACGACCCTTAATGACTGTCAAAGATCTATGAATACGGATCTTCGAAGTACGGAGGATTTCGGAGGATCTCGTTGTATAAAGATCGTCGACTGGTCACCCTTCACGGACTGGCCGCGGCAAGAGTGGCTTAACTTGATTGATAGACCCGAGTGGCTGTTATTACGTATCCATGAGTCCCTGAAACTCAAACTAAGCAATAATGTACAAATATTTACTGTAGGGAAACGATTTTTATTTTGGAGTGCAGTCGCTGTTTACCAAATACGGGTCGTGCGGGTTCTCAAAATTAAGTTTTATCATTTAAAACTTATTTTGGTAATAAAACTTCAATTAAAGTTGAAATTTTCAGCATTCTTTAACGTTATAAGGTCCAGTACAAATCATAATAATATGTACAAGTGTATAAACAATATTTTTTCGTGCATTGTCACGAGAACCAAACGTGTATGCCAAATTTCAGCCCCATGGCTTCTGTGTGAGTAGCTGAAATATTGACTGCAAATTTCCAGGACATACAAGTGAAGTTACAAAAAAGACTTTAATAAAAAAAAATGATCACAATGATGGGAAAAACCAGTGCCTCTCGGTTAAGCATCTTTTACCTACACCAAATTCAATGATAGGTCATCTTATACTGGAGATGAACATCTTGATATGTCTTCGTGCGTACAACTCCTCTCGTAAAAGTCAATTTAGCGGAAAAGGGTTATTAGGAGGCGCACACGCTAATGTTCGCGAGAGAGATATTAAAAGTAATTGCTGCGTAAGTAATCCTTGGATTATGGGCGCCATATTCGTTCGTGTCAGGAGTAAAACCCTGGAGATAGGCGATGCTGCTACTAATTTTGAGAAGGAGGTAATTAGACATGTGAACCTATAGCTTAAGTATAGTATAAAAATAAATAAGCAAGTGATGCTCCTCAGATGGGATTTCAGTTTCAATATCTATGCATATACTAATACTAGCTTCTGCCCGCGAATTCGTCCACGTTAAATTTCTTGTTCCCTCGACTCTTCCCGTCGCGTCGAATCGCCTACCCGTGCGATTTCCCCGTTTTTGCAACATTTTTCATTACTGCTCCGCTCCTCTTAGTTGTAGCGTGATGTTATATAGCTTATAGCCTTCCTCATGCTACGATCAAAAGGAGCGGAGCAGCAACGAAAAATAGACGAAAACTGGCAGGCAATTCGATGCGACGGGAAGGGTCAGGGGGGCAAAAATTTGACGCGGACGAAGTCGCGGGCAGAAGCTAGTGTATTATAATGACCATAAAATTAACAAAAAGGGCTTGTTGGCACTCACCATTTTCAAGTAAATTTAACAAGACGAGCCTAGTAAATAATATAATATCTTGATATCTTAGGACAACCAACACACTGTTATCTGATCCCAAACTAGGCAGAGCCTGTACTATGGTAACCAGACAACTGATAAATATACTGATAATATACAAGCACACTAGTCGATCGATCAGATTCAGCTTCGCTTACCGTGGTTCGCTTATCTTAACATACCGCGACCTCTCATTGCCTCTTTGGAGGCTTTGACGAGACGGGTGTCGTATCTGGTGGGCAACTGCCCGATAGTTGATGTTGGGACGTTGTATATATGCTAGTTGCGCAGTAGCTCTGTTTGTACTCCGCAGGAATGTGCGTGATGTCAGTGTGATTCGTAGTTCGCATGTGGCGGTGTAGATGCGGCTACACCTCAGAGGGCATGCCAAGCCGTTGGTCTAGACTGTCATTTGTGGATCTTTGATCATCGTTACGGGTTGTCAAAAGTGAAGGCCAGGTAGTTACGCCTATCTGACCTTCACAACTATTTTACCATGTCATACCAGTACCATTACTGGTCTGATATCCGGTAACACTGGAAGCCGACCCCAACATAGTTGGGAAAAAATCAAGTAACTAGACTACCAACAGCCGTTGACATCGTTGTCAGCTGTAGTCTAAGCCTTTTTAGGGTTCCGCACCTCAAAAGGAAAAAGCGGAACCCTTATAGGATCACTTTGTTGTCCGTCCGTCCGTCCGTCTGTCAAGACCCTTTTTCTCAAGAATGCGTGGAGGTATTAAGCTGAAATTTATATCAAATACTCAAGTCTACTGTCCCTTGGAGCTGTGAAAAAATCAAACTTCTAAGCTAATGCAATCAAAAGATATAGCCGTGTATGCCGCAATTTTCCGCAAATTTTCGAAACTCGCAAGGGAATCAAAACCTAAAGGGTACTTCCAGTCGATCTAGAATTTTGAAATTTGGTACGAAGCAACGTCTTATAGCACAGATAAAGGAAAAATTGCGAAAACCGTAAATTTTTAGTTATATCATATAATAAAAATATTTTTAATAATTTTAAACTTACTACCCCTTTCCTCATGAACGCCTAGAGGTATAAAACACTACCAGGTTTATACGGAACCCTCGGTGCGCGAGTCCGACTCGCAGTTGGCCGGCTTTTTTTAGTTTTATCGTCATTAGAAATCGATACCCATTACGCTTGCGTTGTGTTTTCCATCTAATTTAGTTTTATCTAATGTAATTATTAGTCAAATCAAGAACAATGTGGCGAAATCTACATCGCCACATGTGTACGTCGCATCGCTCTGACGTCACGGAAAATCCTACATCGCGCAAGCAGAGTTTCCCGCGCAAGAGGCATATATACAACGTCTTGGCATCCATTTTCGGGGCTCACAGCAGGCTGCATTGCATTCTGACCGCCCGTAGCAAATCGTCTAAAGTTTATCTACCTCACTAATAACAAAGCTTTGCTCAATTTGAAATTCCTGTTTTTAGTTAATATCGTCAGACATATTACACGTGTCAAAAAAACGATTTCCTTTTAAGCATAGACAGCACTCATCATTAATGTTTCTGGTAGTCGGACCGCTAAAACTGTCTATATTGCCTAAAATAGTATTCGTCAATTTAAATCTCCGTACAACCTCGCTTTCACTAACAAAAAGAGAATAAAAGAACGAGGTATGACCGAGTAAGTGCCCCCCCACTCTCAGATTTGCATAAAATTTATTAAAAAACCAAAAACGTCGACAAAAGTTCAAAAAACAATTTAACATTTTACAGTGTTAGCAAACAAGTAATTGTTTTTTCAGTCGTTGAGTAAACAGAATAAATTATACTTTTATAGGAGTCATAAAAATATTCTGTTGGTTACGTAAAAAGAACCTTGAAATTTTAGACGGAGCACGAATCTTTTAATGGCTTTTGAATTAAAAATGTATTTTAAAGTTTATCCTACTAATATTATAAATGCGAAAGTTTGTGAGGATGGATGTATGTGTATGTTTGTTACCCTTTCACGCAAAAACTACTAAACGGATTTGAATGAAATTTGGCACACAGATAGTTTATAACCTGGATTAACATATAGGGTACTTTTTATCCCGGTAGTACGTTCCCGCGGGATAATTTCCGACCTCCACGCGGGTGAAGCCGCTGGCAAAAGCTAGTTTTTAATAAAGGCAAGTCTTATTTACAATTTCTGGAAGCTAGAGCTGTATATCCTGATACGTAAAGGGTGAAAGGAAATAATTTATTTCTTTTTTTTTCTGGGTGGGAAATCATCAAATGACGTCTACTGCTCTGTGCGGACCGGGAGGGCGTGTCAGACTTTTTTGTTGACTTAAACCCATCCGTGTGCCTTTAGTTGCCTGTGCCAGAGCCACGGTAACTCTTGCGAACCAATCCGAGTTCCTGGCAGGCATCGGCCCTAAAGAACCCCTTCATCCTCACCGGGTATTGATGCTTTGGGGGTTCCTGTTCAGGATAAAGCGGGAGGATACGCCCGGGTATTTCCATTGCGAGGATCGTCTGAAGGACACGGTGGAGCAAACGGTGGAGGTGTACCATGGCTGGACGGGGCACCGCCGTGTTCTCGTGGAGGCGATCTGCGGCGGTGACCTCTTGCGTCCGGCCCTGGTGCGATGGTACGGAGCGGGAGAACATGGGAAGCCGTCACCTCTTTGCGAGCGGCAGTCTCTGCGCCCTCACGTCCCTAGCCGCCGCAGGAGGAGATGCCCTGGGCTTTGGGAGTCAGTCGCGGACTCCCGGCCACCGTAGGCGCGGGCTTGCGGGCAACGAGCAATGGGTAGCTCGCCGCCCGGTAAGGACCAGGCCCGTGTCGACGGCGTGTAGTGTTCCACGCGCGCCTCAAAGAGATGTCAGCAAACTGAAGGGGTCTGCTAGGACCGATGCCTGCCAGGGTCGCGAGATTCGTTCGAAAGAGGTACTGTGGCCCTGGCATATGGGAAACTGAAGGTACACGGGTGGGTATTAGTCAGTAGAAGTCTGACACGCCCTTCCGCTCTACCCAGAGCGGGAGACGTCATTTGATGATTTCCCACCACCACCTTTCTTCAATATGTGTAGACATATCTTTGAGGCGCGCGTGAAACACAATGCACCGTCGACTCGGGCCTGGTCCTTGATATATTCTTGAAGACATATGTTAATTGATAGACTCTCCGGTTATTTATCATTTCAGTGGCGTTTTAACAATAAAACTCAATCATTTATTTCAGGCAACTAAGGCCCATAAAACACAATACATAAATAAGCATACAAACAATATAACTACGTATATAAACTAATACATACTCTATAAAACAAAACTATAACTAAACACGTAATGTTGACGGCGTATTCCGCTGCGTGGTGTCGCGGAACCGTCCTTGGAAACGTCGATATAAGACACCTTTAGGCCAAAAGTCCTGTCTCAAGCAGGTCTGTAGATGTTGGGTTGAATCTCATACCACGAACGACATAGAGTTAGAGTTGAGTTGTTGTTAGAATTGTTCGTTTTTACTTAATACGCTTACAATGCCTTTCATCTTCTCATTCTTCTCTAACTTATGACTCAAAAGAAATTATTACAAAACTTTCAGATTGAGATTAAAAGCATTGCGCTAGTCGTGTGCTGGCTGTGATAGGATATTATCAAAACATAACTGCTACAATTCTTAGAAAACATATTATAATTTGACAGGAACTCCACGGGAAATGATACAAGCAGGGCCCCAAAAATAAACATATTATAACTTCACAGTTTTGTACGAAGCACCGTGCAGGCTTCAAGTCACCCTACACAAAATATTTATTTTATCCCGATGACAGCGTGTTGACATGAAAATGTAATGCGTCAATCCTGTCGACGTAAAGTTGTGAAACTTTCTCAGAGTTTGAGGAAACATTTATTTAACGGTGGTTGTTGAAAATTTGCAATTCCCCCGACATTTGGTAATGGAAGGGCTGAGATTACAGAGTTTAATATTTTAAGTGCAACACCGTTCGTGGTGAGGCCTTTACTTTTGCTTACCTACTTAGCTTTTTTTGTGGGAAGAGTGGTGAAAAACTGGCTATTTATCAAGATTTTCATCAAAACTGAAAAGTCAACATTTTCTTTTGAAAACTATCTTAAATTCTATTAATTTAAGATGGTAAATAGAAAAATAATTTACAGTAGTTCTTATTTTTTTATATAAATTATTTTTCTTTAAACACTAGTATGTATGTTTGTATGTGTTAGTATAACAAATAAATAAAATTGGAAAGTATTTTTGCAACGTCAAAATAACAGCGTTTTACTTAATTTATAGGAAAGTATATGCAGTACCTACATATAAAAAAAAACTGTCTATCTGAATGTTTTTACTAATCCCCGAAATAGCAGGACGGATTTCGACGGGACATTCACTGACAGGCACGGTGCCATAGGATGATTTCCGATATCCACCCAGGTGGAGCACCGGGCAGTAGCTATTTCTATTCATCATCATCATCATCATTTCAGCCGTAACACTGCTGGACTTAGGCCTCCCCCAATTTGGGGGGCTTTGCCATAATCGCCACGCTTGGCAGGCGGGTTGGCGATCGCAGTATGGGGGTAAAATGCATAGAGAACGCTGCTGCCCATTCTCTAGTTAAGTCCCTTAGTCGCCTTCTACGACACCCACGGGTAGAAATGGGGTGGTGTTATTCTTTACGTCCGGCACCACACGGTATTTCTATTACATAATGAGTTTACCATGTCTTACCTGTCGATAATATTTTTTCTGGGCACAACTGGGAAAATCTTTTGTTGTTTCCGAAACCGTTATTGGGACCGAGATTATTATTCTGCCATCTATCGGGCTGTCATCGACTAATGGTTTTTCTACCAGTCAATTCTATCATCGTCATTTACTCTTTATTTAGATAAATATAAAGGGGTAACTGACCCAAGTATGAATAAAACAATTTTTCCTACCCATTTCTTTACCATGTTCACCTCAATCATAGAGCATCTACATCTGTCCCCTTTTTCTGATTGTTTACCAAAACGACTGCCAAAAAAGTCCAACAGTCGCTTATATGTTAAAAGAGAGCATAAATAATGATAATTGACGAATAAATTCGGGACACCAACACGAGAGGACCCAATTACGGTCCTTGGGAACATTTTTTGTTTTATATGTAGCGTTTAAGCTTTCTTGGGGTGTCTGAGATTACATTTTATGGTTGTTTTGGAGAAAAAGTGTTGGTTATTATGTAGTTACTTTCACTACCTATTTTGTGCTATGGTATTTTGTTCCCAAGTATAGCAGTGGCTGAAATAATGAAGTCGTAATTCATGCTAACCCATCAGTATTGTAATATGAACGCTCGTTCCTGATTACGGCGTTATAACTAACTTTCCTAACGATTTTATTACAAAATAAAAATGTATTTAAACTTTGGCCGTTCATAATGTACTCATACATAGAAATAGTAAAGAAAACATCTATCCTTGTACATGTAATGTAGGTTCTAAATGACAAACATTTTATTATTATTTGATTAAATTCTTATATATATATACTCCCATTTTAGTTTAAGTCCAATAACATGCATTCAAGGGGTGAGCTCACATGTTATTAGAACCACACTTCACTCGAACAAAAGGTCAAAACCAAAAATTTCTCGCTCGAAAAGGAAACTCATCATCATCATTTCAGCCCAATGACGTCCACTGCTGGACATAGGCTACCCCCAAAAATGGGGGGTCTGCCATAATCACCACGCTTGGCAGGCGGGTTGGCGAGCGCAGTATGGTGGTAAAACGCTTAGAGAACGCTGCTGCCCATTCTCTAGTAAGTCCCTTAGTCGCCTTTTACGACATCCACGGGTAGGAATGGGATGTTTCTATTCTAAAGAAAAACTTCCCCACCACGGAATTTATCTAAACGGAAAAACTTTTTAACAAAAAATTAAACCGCCGAAAAAAACTGAAAAGCAAAAATAATAAACCTTAAAATTATGAGTCGGCGCTTTGAGTGATCTTTGTTCATTGATTTTTCAGCGCCGACTCAAAATTTTAAAGTATATTATTTTTTGCTTTTCTGTTTTTTTCGGCGGTTTAATTTTTTGTTAAAAAGTTTTATTTTGTAATTTTTTGTGACTTTAATGTACTAATAATACTTGGCAAGGTATACCCTATCCAATGAAAAAAGAATTATCAAAATCGGACTACTCTGTACAAAGTTATGCGTGGTTATACATTACAATCAATGAGTGAACAATCAATCATCCCCTGTTTTCCGACCGTAAGGATTCGATTTTGTTTTCCAAATTTATATGGGACCACCCTCAGAGTATATCCTTTCCAATAAAAAAAGAATTATCACAATCGGACTACTATGTAAAAAGATATGCGTGGTCATACTTAAAAAAAAACAAACAAAAAAATAATATACGCGTCGAATTGATAACCTCCTCCGTTTTTTTCGTCGGTTAAAAATAAAAGGAAACTATCCAATGCAAATACCCTGTAAACTACTTTTAAATTGATAGATCGATTGGCCCACACGGCAAAACTACATTTCTCACTTGTCACGGTAAGGTGATCCGTTTCCACGAATGACTCGTGAGTCGTGCTAACACCTACCTTGGAATAATAAGACGACAGGGATGTATGTCTTTTTTCTTATTTACGTAACATCACGCCTGTAGGTAAGGTTTAAAGGGTAGGCATAGTATATGTTACACCCATTGTTAGATGTAATATGGAAGGATGAAAAACCCATATTACATTATGTTGTTGCAGTCGCAAGAATCTCAGTGGAAGCACTTCGAGTTTGAGCTGGCTTGCTTTGAGTTACAATTAAAAAAGTAAGTTCAAATACTAAAACCCGACTTCTGAAAAGTCATGCTCTAAAAAGCGGGAAACAAAAAAATCGTAAAATTTTTCTCATCTGAAAGCCGTCTTCGATGTTATTTTTATTTCTGTTCACGACTGTACGTCCCCGAGAGGGCACCATGTTTAATTGAATGTGACCTCACGTAGCCTATAAGCAGACAATCAAGATGTTTCCAACGATAACTCAATTGTCAAATTATAATAGGTAGTTTTGAAGTTATGCGGGAATGCATGAACATACAAACCCACATACTACCAGTAAAAATCTTAATACATCTTCTTATTTCTCTGTAGTCGGGTAATAAGAGGCCGGCTTATACTGCTTATTTTAACCAAAGTGCGGCCTGCTGTAGGTACCTATGCAACTTCGAAAAACATTTTTGTAATAACAAAAATAAGGAAAAATATTCTAGTACTAAATCATGCGCCGCACACTACGAGTGCATTTGGAGCAGCATTTAACCTCAGTTACGAAAAAGCGTCACGAATTCTAGCAATAAATTGTAACTTAATTAAAATTTAACTCTATACCATTTTGTGCGACATAAGAACCGCGAAGGTTTCGGTTGATTTGCTACGTGAGTTTCTAGCTTGATTTACTTAATTAAACTAGGAAACTGTGCCGGGATCTACATCGCTAGATGTGAACTACGCTTCACACAGACGCCCAAAGTCACTCAAAGACCTGCATCGCGCGAGTAGAGTTTACCGCGCAACTAGCATTGTATACAACGTCCCGACATCAATCGGTGGATAGCGGTCCACCAGACACAGCACCGTTGGTAGAAGAATCCTCCCTTCTCTAGTAAGATGTCTGAAAATTTACACTAGGTCTTCATATCGCCATAAAACCCCCTCATTTAGGTACAAGAAGGTTCTTGCCCATTCCATAGATTAAATTGAAGGAATAATTTACCTCCAGACGTCTCGCCATAACATCGTTTAAAAGTTGTGTTTTTTTAAATATTTTTTCTTCAACCCAGGTCTTATAACTGACAGTAGAATCGCACCAAGTCAATCAGTCTTAATGAAATTACTGCATTTTCCATTTGGTGTTTAATTTATCAACATTAACAACAATTCTCTGGTAACAATACAAGATTCCAAATCTGGCCGCCCCATTTCCAAATAATATCTCTTCTAGGTTAACATAAAAACTTACTCAGTTGAAGTTTATGATAATATCGACACGATACAAAGTAGGACAACGGTTTTGATGGGTCCAATTAGAGGTCTATCTCGGTGTCTCGCCTTCATTCTGACTTTAAATGACGGTCATGTATAGGAATGAGGGGTCTATTCTTGAAATATTCAGCTCTTGAGGTTTTTGTCTGTGGAGATTATTATAAGTAATTGACACTATAATATACAGGATTTTTGGATTGTTATTTCGTCAAGTTTTATTTTATACTGGCTTTTGCCAGCGGCTGCGCCTGCGTTAGGTCACAAATTATCCCACGTTCCCATGTTAAAAACCGGGATAAAAATTATCTTACGCTGTTCCAGACTATAAACTATTTGTGTGCCAAATTTCATTCAAATCCATACAGCCACTTTTGCGTGACTGAGTAACAAACATCTAAACATACAAAACATTCACATTTATAATATTAGTAGGACTAGTAGAATCATTGAACAAAGTTGAGTACCTTTTTGAAAAGGATTGTTGTACATGATCATTTTTCATTCTCGAAGGTACTCATTTATGTGAGTTCTTCGTATACGGTATTGTGTCAATGAAACTTTCCTAAATTGCATACTTTTAAGGGCAAGCATTAGCATCATAAAAGTATTGCCACTGATTTTTTTTTACAATAAACTCGTGGGTAGGAGTATAACTTCCTGCCTGGGTCGCGAGATTGTTCGAATGAGATACCGTGACCCTGGCACATGGGCAACTGAAGGAACACGGGTGGGTTTTAATCAGTAAAAGTCTGACACGTCCTCCTGCTCCGCCCAGAGCGAGAGAAGTCATTAGATGATTTCCCATCCAAAAAAAATGAAAACTGGCCAAGTGCGAGTCGGACTCGTGCACCGAGGGTTCCGTACAAACCTGCAGGAATTCACGGTTTATGCATAAGGTTTATGTTTATGAAATTAAATGGTTTTTTTTAATTTTTATATTTGAGTTGACTGAATGAAAGGTAAATTCCGGTTTACGATTTATGACGTATTAAAAAAAAAACTACTCACTAGATCTCGTTCAAACCAATTTTCGGTGGAAGTTTACATAGTAATGTATATCATATATTTTTTTTAGTTCTATCATTCCCTTATTTTAGAAGTTACGGGGGGGGGGGGGGGGACGCACATTTTACCACTTTGGAAGTGTCTCTCGCGCAAACTATTCAGTTTAGAAAAAATGATATAGGAAACCTCAATATCATTTTTGAAGACCTATCCATAGATATCCCACACGTATGGGTTTGATGAAAAAAAAAATTGAGTTTCAGTTCTATGTATGGGGAACCCCAAATATTATTGTTTAAAAAAAAATGATATTAGAAACCTCAATATCATTTTTGAAGACCTATCAATAGATACCCCACACGTATGAGTTTGATGAAAAAAAAAAATTGAGTTTCAGTTCTATGTATGGGGAACCACAAATATTACAGTTTTTTTTCTATTTTTGTGTGAAAATCTTAATGCGGTTTACAAAATACATCTACTTACCAAGTTTCAACAGCATACCTCTTATAGTTTCGGAAAAAAATGGCTGTGACATACACGGACAGACAGACAGACATGACGAATCTATAAGGGTTCCGTTTTTTGCCATTTGGCAACGGAACCCTAAAAAAGGAGTATAATTTACCCAAAAACAGATTTAGTTTTGGACACGTGGGCGTTCACCCGTTACAAAGTCGAAGGTAAAAAGCTACCCCAAAAGTTTAGAGTGCTATAATTATTTTTAGCCCAAAGCCACAAAACATTTTTGAGACCACGTGTATTCCACAAAAACAGGAGTTGGTGTTTATAAAAAGACAAAAGTTGCTTAATTACTTTTTCAACACGTGACTCTGCTAATTTGATTATTTTCTTAATTCAATTTCCATTTTTATCCAAATTGAAATACGTGAAACTGTGAATGAAGAGAAATTATGAGTTGTTCATAAACGTGATGGTAGCTTCAATTACGGTGGGGCTTTAAGGAAGCCTGCTAAATGGATTCCCAGTGAAATATGCCTGAAAGAATATTAAGATTTTTTTTACCAATTAATTTATAACTTGAAAATAATGATTATTTATTTATTTGATACTTCAGGGACACAAATGTACAGAGGGCCAAAGGCAATTTTTTTAAGGTTTTTTTTTTTCGTGAAGACGATCATAATAAACCAAACCTATTTAACCATAAAATAATTATGGGTACCTACCTATACAGAGATGATAAAACTCACGTATAAGTTACTTTTAAATTATCTTGCCTGTATATATACTCTATGCACGTATTGTTTAGTCAAAATCAAATAATTTATGTCAAATAAGCACATAAAAGGAACTTTTGAATGTTAAAATGTCCAATAAAATAAATAAATAAATTCTATTTGGCACTTCTAAAAGGTAGGTAGTATTGCTTAGAAAAGAAAGGGTCAGAAAATCCACCGTTACTCTTTTAAATATTTCACAATAATTTGAATACACACGTTTTACAATTGTATGTGCAATTGAAATTCTGTTCCAGTTTTTAGTTATCTAGAGGCGCTATTTTTAGTCTAGCCTAAGTTAAAAAACCGGCCAAGTGCGAGTCGGACTCGCGCACCGAGGGTTCCGTACAAACCTGCAGGTATTCACGGTTTATGCATAAGGTTTGTTTATGAAATAAATTGTTTTTTTTTTTTAATTTTTATATTTGAGTTGACTGAATGAAAGGTAAATTGTAGTTTACGGTTTATGACGTATTAAAAAAAAAAACTACTTACTAGATTTTGTTCAAACCAATTTTTGGTGGAAGTTTACATGGTAATGTACATCATATATTTTTTTTAGTTTTATCATTCCCTTATTTTAGAAGTTACGGGGGGGGGACACACATTTTACCACTTTGGAAGTGTCTCTCGCACAAACTATTCAGTTTAGAAAAAAATGATATTAGAAACCTCAATATCATTTTTGAAGACCTTTCCATAAATACTCCACACGTATGGGTTTGATGAAAAAAAAAATTTTGAGTTTCAGTTCTATGTATGTGGAACCCCAAATATTATTGTTTTTTTTCTATTTTTGTGTAAAAATCTTAATGCGGTTCACAGAATACATCTAATTACCGAGTTTCAACAGCATAGCTCTTATAGTTTCGGGAAAAAGTGGCTGTGATATACTCGGACAGACAGACAGACAGACAGACATGACGAATCTATAAGGGTTCCGTTTTTTGCCATTTGACAACGGAACCCTAAAAATGTACAAATATCCTCGATTTATGAAACACTAGCTTTGGTTAGTGGAAACAGTAGGTAGTATAACTGTTAATCTAGTTTTTACACTATCTGTATGCCAATTTTCATAGAATCCGTTTAGCCATTTTTGTGTGGTTGAGTAACAAACATCCAAACGTCTAAACTTTCACATTTATAATATTATAGTATCATCATCTGCCTAGCCTTTTCCCAACTATGTTGGATTCGGCTTCCAGCCTATCTGACCTCCACAGCACAGTTACTGGGTAATACGATACCCCATAGTAAGACTGATTGTCAGACTTTCGGGTTTCTGACGCTCCGTAACGACTGTCAAAATCCACGTCCAATGACAGCTAGGATCAACGGCTTAACGTACTTGCCGAAGCACAATGTGTAAAGATGGTCACCCATCCGAGAACCTACCGCGCCAAGTGTAGCTTTACCTGATCGATCGATCCGTACGGCTGTTATAACCTAGCCTCAAGCTGCCTATAATATTATAGTATAATATAGTAGGAAACGATTTTACGAAGAACACTTTTACTAAAGCTGATTTTACGGTCATGAATCTACTTACTTGTCTAAAGGCATGGGCGTTCCTCTTAGCTCTAGAAAGCGGTCACTACGGACCCCGGGCAGATGTCACGGGATCGCTCGCAGAGGCGTGTCATACGCTTAAGTGCCCCTTGGAGAGCAAGGCCGGAACATCGGGGGTGACACGGGAAAATGAACGGAATAGTCCCCTTAGTTTGGGTTAAGTTGGGAATAAGTAAAAGGATTTATGGAAATAAATTGATTAAGTGGTTTGTGTTGAGTGTTTTGATTGATTCAAAATGTCTGTTGATTTTAAGCTTTAAGTACAATGTAGGTAGGATCAAAACTAAAGACACATTGCTAGTAAAGATGTCAGAACGCAAAATCTTCAAAATTAAATAATATTGATGTGTATGTTTGTAATGTCAAAACACCAGTTTTTTACTAAATGCATGTGAAAGTATATACGGTACTTATAACATAAAATCATTTTTTGTTAATTGTCTGTTTGTCCCGGCTAATCTCCGAAACGACTGGACCGGTTTTGATGGGACTTCACTTGCAGATAGACAATGTGATGAGTAGCATAGGCTACTTTGTGTCGTACCGGGACAAAAAGTAGCCTATGGACGTTGCTGTAAAACTACGGGCACACCCAGTGTGCAATAAGATATGCGTTCGAATGTTCTTACATCTTTCCAACTAGAGCATGACTTGGAAAAAGTCAGATAGTATACAGTGTGTATAGTAGTAGTGGTGTGTGTCTTTTGTTACTAACATAGGATAAGTATACTAACAATTGAGTCATTGGTTACTTGAAATAAAAATTTGAATATATATATACATATAGTATTGGCTAACGTGGCCAGTAACAATGCCGCATGAGTCGATAGATCAGAGGGGTAATTGCCCAACTTGCTTTCAGTAGGAATTGGTTTCATATTGATAGTTAAACAACATTGATTGCGTTATTTACGTTAGCCGACAATTTATTCGAACAAATGACGCAATGGTTTCGAAATAATCTTCAATCCCATTCAGATTCTGATAAATAGTGCGTTTCACAATTAGAGTGCAGGTTTGCATGCTTCGCCGCTGTCGGTCCGTGGAAGGATGACGGGCTCACTCTTCTCCGGATCAGAAAGCACGTTAAGTCATTAGTCCCGGCTGTTATTCGTCGATCATTGACATTCATTATTGGAGGTCAGAAAGTCTGACAACCAATCTTATCATCTTATATCGTATTACCCAGCTGGGTTGTAAGATAGTCACTCCATGTAAAATACTGGTTACTAGTTAGACTGGAAGCCGAACTGTACTTAGTTACTATTCCAAAGAATTTTTTAACCCCCGACGGAAAAAGAGGGGTGTTATAAGTTTGACGTGTCTGTCTGTCTGTGTGTGTGTCTGTCTGTGTGTCTGTCTGTCTGTGGCATCATAGCTCCCGAACGGATGAAGCGATTTCAATTATTGTTTTTTTGTATTAAAGGTGACTTATGTGCGAGTGTTCTTAGACATGTTTGATGAAAATCGGTTGAGCCGTTTAAAAGTTGTGGGGGGTGAAAGTGGGGAAGAATAACCGAATGTCTACAAATATACTCGAGTGGGGTCTCAAATGAAAGCGCACTGAAAGAGAATATTAATGACTTAATCGAGAATGTTCAAGCTTCGCTTAATGAGAAAATTGGTGGTGGGAAAATTGGGACATGGAAATTCGATTGTCACGTGAGAGTATCAATGACTACATCTCAGTCTTTGCAATTCTGCTAAAGATGATTTGTCATGTGGGTTATTAAATAGTTTTCTTTGGTCGAGCTCACAAATTGCTACACCATCCAAGGAAAAGGCCAAGCCTATGTAGCCTTAAGCAGAGTAAAAATACTCTACTTAAGGCTACATAGGCTTGGCCTTTTGCGAAAGTACTTTTACCTAAGTAAACCACAGCTTTTTCAACTGTCGTCCCTTGCAACTTATATGCTGTAATCGTCCAACATAAAATGATAGGAAAAATTGTTTTTTCAATATTTCCATATCCTCTAAGACCTTGAAAAGTTACATTATGTGGCCTTATCAGAATCCATCCATTCTCGTCAACACAACTCCGGCCGATAGTGGCATCATCAAATTGAATTGATATTGTTTTTGGAAGCTTCCCATCTTCCTGTTGGCCACGGCGAAGTTCTATGTATTTACAACTTAACAAAATCTACATTATAATCAATATACCTATAAAAAGTATAAAATAAAAAATTAAATTTAAAATTTAAAAAACCCCCGACACAAAAACCTAAGATCCCTTTAAAAAGTAAAAAATAAAACTCAATCTTAAAGTACCTAAGTATGTATTAATAATTCAAAAAAAAAAGTACGTCGCGTTGGGGGACCGCTCCAAACCTAACAATTTAATTACAAATAGTCTATTACCTAACTGAAGAAAACTTTTATAAAATTACTTCTAAATATTCCGACGTCTGCCCTCGCAGAGCGGTCCCCCAACGTAACGTATTTTTTTTTTTTATTATTAATACATACTTAGGTACTTTAAGATTGAGTTTTATTTTTTATTTTTTACTTTTTAAAGGGATCTTAGGTTTTTGTGTCGGGGGTTTTTTAAATTTTAAATGGGTAAAAAATCTGGTATCTTGTTTTCTTCAGTGAATAGGTACATAAAGCGATACAAAATTCTGTGAACGACTTTGGGAGTCACTGAAAACTTGGATGATGTTTTCAGAAAATTTGTTATATTTTGTAGAGGCAGAGTGATTTTTTAATAAAATTAACTTCGTTGTACAACCACCCTTAATAATAATTTTAAACCTCATTTTGAACATGATTTAAATTTTAAAGCCGGCAAAATTAAATCCTCGTATCTGTCAATGTAATTCTACTTAAAACCACAAATTGAGTGAGTTTAATATTCAAAATTGAATTATTTTAAAATGAACATAAACCACTGTGGGAAATTATCTTTTCGGTTCATGGGAATTGTTATAACTGTGGCATTTAAAGTACCTACCTATACACCGTGACATTTTTATCGTCTTACAACGGCAGCCCACTTTATGTATCCAATTACTACTACACATCCATAAGAAAAAAATTGGCCAAGTGCGAGTCGGACTCGCGCACCGAGGGTTCCGTACAAACCTGCAATTTATGAAATTAAATGTTTTTTTAATTTTTATTGAGTTGACTGAATGGAAGGTAAAATTGTGGTTTACGATTTATGACGTATAAAAAAAAACTACTTATTAGATCTCGTTCAAACCAATTTTCGGTGGAAGTTTACATGATAATGTACATCATATATTTTTTTTAGTTTTATCATTCCCTTATTTTAGAAGTTACGGGGGGGGGGGGGGACACATTTTACCACTTTGGAAGTGTCTCTCGCGCAAACTATTCAGTTTAGAAAAAAATGAGATTATAAACCTCAATATCATTTTTGAAGACCTATCCATAGATACCCCACACGTATGGGTGTGATGTTTTTTTTTTTTTGAGATTCAGTTCTATGTAAGGGGAACCCCAAATACTATTGTTTTTTTTTTCTATTTTTATGTGAAAACCTTAATGCGGTTCACAGAATACATCTACTGACCAAGTTTCAACAGCATAGCTCTTATAGTTTCGGAATAAAGTGGCTGTGACATACTCGGACAGACAGACAGACAGACAGACATGAAGAATCTATAAGGGTTCCGTTTTTTGCCATTTGGCAACGGAACCCTAAAAATGAACATTTGAATAACTAAAAAAATAAAAATATTATTCATTATGATGACGCAGAACGTAGTTTTAAATTGATATTTTGTCTCATGGAAAATGGAGATGGAATGATCTAGTCGACTCGTGTGCTGGGTAGGTATGTTCTTTACCGTCTGATACGTAAACATTATTAATATGACGTTTCATCATTCTAATGCATTATTTATTTTTCTTAGTAACTATTATCTTAATTTATGGTAACATTTTTTTAATCATGTCATACTATGTCGGATACAGTGAGTGGACAACCTTTGTAAGACGACTAAAATGTCACGGTGTATATAGCATAGCATTAACATAAACAGCCTATAAAGTTTCCACTGCAGGAAGCTCTCTCTTCTAGTGGGAGCACGCCGTAGTTTACCACGCATGTTTCCGAATTTTCGGTTCTAGGAATGTCTGTTTCCTTACGAAGCGCGATGCTTTTCGTCACCGCTTCGAAAGCAGTGGTGGCGAAATTATTTATACAGAAAATAAAAGCGCCCACCTACATTCGAACCCTTACTAAAACTCGGCAGTTACCACAGACCATTACAAAATGAAAAAATAAATTACATGAAAAATTGTGTAATTAACACATAGAAAAAACATGTTAAAAACATAAAAATCCATGCAGTTTCTTGTGGAACTGTAGAGGTTTTAGAATAGAGTATAACACCTACCTATCTCATGAAAAAGAATTCTGAATTTTATTGAGAAGCAACCCATTTATGCAATTATAGTGAAAAAAAAACTACTTGAAATCATGAATCACATTTGTGTTATTGGGTTTTTGTAGATAGCAATGGATTGACTAACTACCTACTAGAGGATTAAACAAACATTTTACAAAAGTCATTTTACTACTCCAGAAACTTAGTTACAAGTAACCTAAATCTATCGTGCCCTATTTTTAACTGACAGTACGCAATTTTAAAGTTCACCTGCACAAACCCATCGAAACATTTTAGATTTAGAACACCCAAACACTGTCCAATCAATTTCAATTCTAGAATTCGCTTCAGTCGATCACTCTAAATCCGTCAGCGTTTCTCGCCAGCCAAATTTGTGGGGGATAGGGGGCAGAACTTTCCCGGCAAAACGGGAAATACTAATGAACTCGAGCGGCTTTTTTTTCTTTTTAACGGGCGGTGGGTCGTAATTGGCCGGTCACTCCCGATGTTGTTTTGTTTGGAATAGTTTTACAAGATTTCCATTTGAATTCAAAAGTTTTATCGTTGTTGGTACTATCGTTACTGTTTTGTTGTTTGATTTGGGTCGAATTTAACAATCGCCAACAGAAGCATTTCCAGATAGGAAGTTGGTAAAATATTATTTAATAGGTACTTTTCAAACCTAGGTTTTAGGTGTTTTTGAGATTTTGATTGATTTTCAAGGTTCTTAATTTATTTTTACAATGTGAAAACCAAATACGACAATCAATGAAATCACCGGCAAACGAGTATTTTGGAGCTTTAATTCAAATAAAACTTTACATCACAATTTTAATAGTGATTTTCTCAAACAAATGTCTTAAACAGTAGTGATGCGTCGACTATGGTTAGGTTATGAAGCTAGGTGATAACTTCGCAGCTTAGCCTTCGAATCAGCTGAACCTGTCCAGAAAAATCGGAACGCTATGTCTCCTTAATCTCTTATAAATTGCAGGCCACCATCACCACTTAGTTTTAGAGCAGCTTCGTTTTGAAGTTTTTGAGAGTTTCTTTTTATTTGATGATTTGAGAGTGTCTTCTAGTATTTGCCGTTGTATTGACCTCTTGTTTGATTATGGGTACATTCAAGTCGGGATATATAATTTTGTTACTAATATACTGAGGTATGCTTAAGATAAGTCTAAGTCAACAAGCACACGGACGTAATAGAATCGCGGCGGGATCGATTCGTACTGCACTCTGCTAGATTATTACACTAGATTTTCAACTCTCGGTGTTGAAACGAGCAATGAGAATCCAACGGAGTGCATCCCAGCGCTTTAAAAATAGACACTTCGATTTTCAAATCTCGGCGCTTAACAGTCCAGTGCATTGTAGATTCAGTGCGTGACAACATACCGCCACGATACTTTTATGTGTACAAAGGAATTATGTTCTATTATTGTTCTAGGGTTTGTTTATTTTTTCATAATTTTTTGCTACATAAAAGTAGGACTCCAAAAGATTTTTGACAAAGATCGTTTTGACAAGAACTCTTTATATAAATATCTCCCGTAATAAGCTTTTCTTTTTCGTTAAAGCCTATTTTATTCAAATAAACGAACTCTTCACAAAATCTCTTAAGAATCCGAAATGGAGATATTATTTTCGTTCCCAATTCTGAGACAGATTACTACAAATTCCGTATAAAATACTCGATGAAGAGTATTTTGAATACAAATTCCTATTCATGATGACGAGGCTGTTCTACATTTGGCACAAACTGAACATTAGTGTGACTATAAACAGCTGTTAAGAAAGATACAAATGAATCTGTATAGTCTAGAAGATGTCTGAGTTTTATTCCTGTGTAGGTCTTGTAGCAAGAATCAATTCTGAATTATTTTATGTTTTAGAACCACTTGGCTGAATGTCATAAAAAAAGTCTCCTTACTATTCTCTACCCTTAAATGAATTTGGCAGAAACATGACAAGTTTTTGCCACAAATCTATGATCATATAATATTTGTTACTTTGGAATGTTACATCGATTCTTTTGTGTTTGACTACGCATAATCTATATACAGGGTGTGGCGTAAGTAGTGGCTCACCGTTCAGGATTCGATGAACCAGATAATTAACTATAACAGTTAAAAATTTTAAACATATTTACCCAAGGGTTATAAAAATATTTCATTTTTGTCTTTTATTTACGAAATTTCTACCTTTTATTACATATTTGTTTGTAGTTTCAACAAAAACCATTATTTTTTCATTTTGATTTCTGTTAATTATTGCTGAATACTAGAACTATCATGGTAAATTATGTTTTTTTATGTAAATTCAGCTCTTTTGAAGAAAAAGTTGGTTCTTCTCTAATTTGACAGGCCTGTTGGTCTAGTGGTTAGCGACCCTGACTGCTATGCTGGAGGTCGTGGGTTCGATTCCCACCCAGGACAAATGTTTGTGTGATGAGCACGATCATTTGTTCTGTTTCTGGGTGTAATTTATCTATAATATGTATGTATTTAGAAATATAAGTATGTTTATCAGTTGTCTAGTACCCATAACACAAGCTCTGCTTAGCTTGGGACTAGATGGCGTTGTGTGATAGTTGTGGAATTATTATATTATTATTATATTAATTTTAACCCCAATTTTTAACACACCATCAAGTTCAAGAGCAATTTGTGTAAAAAAAAAAAATTGGGTAAAAATGGTTAAAATTTTTAATTGTTATAGTTAATTATCTGGTTCATCGAATCCTGAACGGTGGACCAGTACTTACGCAACACCCTGTATACTGGGTGACTTTTTTTAGCGTCTTGAAAATAAATGGGGGTAATAGGTGAACGGAATAGAAGCTTTTGGCATAGAAATTTTTATTTTTTTTATTTTTGAATAACATGTAATTAAATTGATCTAGTAATAAATACTACACATTTAAAGTAACATTTTCATACTAGAACAACAAAAACAGAAATTTGGAAAAAAAAACAAAAAAAAAAAAATTAAAATCCATCGAAACTCAAATCATACGCACCCTACTCAATGCGCGGCATGTATCATTGATTTCGGAGCACGGTCCTACCCTTTGAAGCCGGCCGATAGGCGGCCTCATTGATCTTTCGTAGGCGCACGAGCCGCACACGCATCCCTGTCCACCCGCGTCCCGCGCTCCTTTAGTCACCCACGATGAATCTGAAGGCCTTCCTGCCTTCTATTCTAGTTACACAACACACCACATGAAGGTCGAGACGGTAAAAAATGTCAACCGGTATACTGGGTGACTTTTTTTAGCGTCTTGAAAAAAAATGGGGGTAATAGGTGAACGGAGTAGAAGCTTTTGGCATAGAAATTTTTATTATTTTTATTTTTGAATAACATGTAATTAAATTGATCTAGCAATAAATACTACACATTTAAAGTAACATTTTCATACTAGAACAACAAAAACAGAAATTTGGAAAAAAAAAAAACAAAAAAAATATTTAAATCTATCGAAACTCTCAAATCATACGCACCCTACTCAATGCGCGGCATGTATAATTGATTTCGGAGCGCGGTCCTACCCTTTGAAGCTGGCTGATAGGCGGCCTCATTGATCTTTCGCAGGCGCACGAGCCGCACACGCATCCCTGTCCACCCGCGTCCCGCGCTCCTTTAGTCACCTACGATGAATCTGAAGGCCTTTCTGCCTTCTATTCTAGTTACACAACACACCATATGAAGGTCGAGACGGTAAAAAATGTCATCCGGTATATACAACTTTATTTGCATCATAAAAGTACAACCTTCATTTTGGTATTTTAACATTTCGTAGGTAGACACTACTTACGTACCTAAATAAATAGATTCCTGCACTTAAATACTAACCAATAATGAGATATTATATTTCTCACCTTTCTAATGTCTAATATAAATGTTATTAGTTAAGTACTTACGTCACATGCTACCCATTTAGTATGTATACACTAGTCACTCACTGATAGTTATGTACACTGATTTTGTTCTTTAGGTTGTAGTATTTGATTCACAGTGTCCTCCGTACTTGTCGAAACTGTATCACGGTAGGACAGTCTTCCTCTTACACAATTAACCAGTTCTAAATACTAGTAGTATTCCACTATTATTTCACAGTTTCTCGTACTCTCACATTAATCTCGTATCAATATTATGTTGCAAAATAAACAGGTAGGTAGAACATTATCTACGAACAAAAGTGGTCACAATGCAGGTAGTATTAAAATAAATTTAGTATAAGCAAAGTTTACAGACAATCATTGTACTTATATCCTATGAGACTTAATTATTATTTTCGTGATAACTTACATAAACATAGCTAATAGTTGTAGACACAAATAACATGTTTAGAATTTTAGATTTGAATCATAAGTTAATGTTTAAGCAAATGATATGAGTGAGTGTGAACGTGTGTGCGAATCAGCTTATAATAATCTTTGGGACACAAGCCTCCTCTATGAGAAAGAATGGGCCGTAATGCACCACGCGGGTCCAGTTTGGATCGGTGTCACATGTCTTCGAATTAACATGTCAGTTTCCTAACGATATTTTTCTTCACCGTATTGAGAGCAGTGGTGATGAAATCTATTACCTAATACACAAAGCATAGTGCAATGTTTGACTTTACTAGATAAACATGGTTTTGTGTTTTTTGGGGTTTACTAGCGGCTGAACCCATACATAACTAAGGTGGCCATGAAAGCAGTTCGTTACGGCCAGTAATCTTTGTTCGTTTAAGATTGTTTTGAGTTTTTGGTCTGTTAGCTAAGCTGAACATGAGAGAAGCTGTGAAGGGTTTTTTGGACGTTTATGTAAAATTGTTTGGAAAAATAGTACCTACAAAAAAGAGATATAGCTACTTTCGATCATTCATTTAGACAACAATTCAATACTTTTAAAAATACATTAAGGGGGGAAACCAGTTTAAACTAGACAGTGACTAAAACGACGATATCTTCTTCTTCTTCTTCTTCTTCTTCTTATCTTTGGAATCATTATGAAATTAACTAACAGATAATATACGGATTTCGCTATATTTTATTTCAAATGCGTTTTTCTCGAAACGACTTTTTTTCAACTGGTGGGCATTCTAGCTCAAAAAGTTATTGACCAATCGTTCTGAAATTTGTTGTGTGTATTTTTTATTTAATTCCTATCCATATGAACTTAATTCTGGGATTATATTATTATTAAAAATATTTTCTTTATGCAAAAAAGGTGAAAAAATATGGTATAAAAACATGACATTGTGTTCAAACACCTCAAAAACATGCAATTTTCAATTTTTTTATCACAATTAGGTTCATATTCTCAGAAAATATATTGTTATCAAAAAAAAAATGTGATGATTACAGACAAAAATTTCTACTTCAGGAATGCCCACCAGCAAAATACTCGGATGGAAATCGTCCATGGAAATCATGTTCTAACGCCAGTAATTCTGGCGGAAATTACTTAATTTTTTTTTTAAAGTTTACTTTAAAACATGAATAAACCCTCCCAGCTTAAACAATTTCTAATTATTCCTTCCCTGTTTAAAAAATTCACGAAAAATAACAAAATTTCGGCCTTCTACACTGGTTTCCCCCCTTAAAGGACGCTGACCTAAAAATTATTCCACAAAAAATAACAGTGAAAAAATTGCCTTTCCATTAGCACCGAAAATCAACCAAACGCATACCGCTAATAAAAGTCAATAGTACAGTCAACGTTTACAAAGGTTTGCCAAAAATAAAACGACCTAAAACATTCAGTGAAAAACTCGGGTTCCCATGAATTTAGTAAACAAACCCTCAGGGATGTCATTTGAATCGTGAAACGAAAAATAATATTTGAATCTGTTTTGCTAAAGCAATGAAACGTCAACACCAAACTATTTCCACTTCAGATTCCGTTAAAATACAACAAAAAGGCGAGGAAAGTGGGGGTGTATATTATGGGATGTCATGTCAGCATTGCTGTAATTTTGGAGAAACTGTATGTTATTTTCCCGTTTTTCCCTTACGAAACAGAATTCTGATATCAAAAATTCATTGTTCGGGATTTTGATGCCATTATTAGAATTGACAGGGTTAACTCTTTTTTTTTGTGGGTTTGGTAATCACCAAATGACGTCTCCCACTCTTGGGCGGAGCGGAAAGGC
The DNA here is from genome assembly GCA_947507805.1 of Aporophyla nigra. Lineage (NCBI taxonomy): Eukaryota > Metazoa > Arthropoda > Insecta > Lepidoptera > Noctuidae > Aporophyla > Aporophyla nigra. The sequence goes on along the minus strand of OX382313.1, from coordinate 8,532,538 downwards.
GTGTCAGACTTTTACTGACTAAAACCCACCCGTGTTCCTTCAGTTGCCCATGTGCCAGGGCCACGGTATCTCTTTTGAACAAATGTCGTGACCCTGGCAGGCATCGGTCCTTAGCAGACCCCTTCAGTAATGCTGACATCTCTTTGAGGCGCGCGTGGAACACTACGCGCCGTCGACACGGGCCTGGTCTTTATGGGCGGCGATCTACCCATTGCTCGCCGCCCGCAAGCCCGCGCCTACGGTGGTCGGGAGTCGGCGATCGACTCCCGACGCCCGGGGCGTCTCCTCCTGCGGCGGCACAGGGTTAACCCTTAAACAATCATAAACGCAGTTTTTTTTTTTGTTTTTGGCAATGCTGGTATCTAACCTTTTATCGACTCCATAGGGCATCCAGCGTTCTCTATGCATTTTACCACATTACTGCGATCGCCAACCCGCCTGCAAAGCGTGGCGATTATGGCAAAGCCCCCCAAATTTGGAGAGGCCTATGTCCAGCAGTGGACGTGTTACGGCTGAAATGATGATAATGAACCTTTTATCAACTCCATATGGCATTCAAACTCTGAATCATTTTGATGGCTTAGTAGTTGGCATGTTACATGAAGTATACACGCATTTGCCAAAACTAGGATTTAGTATTAAATATGTGCCAAAAAGGGTTTTCATCAACATCGGTGTAATATTTAGGGTTTACGCCTTGTCAGTCTTTGAAACCACGAGATGGGTTAGCCCAAACAAAATATAAGTAAAAAGGTTATGAGTAAGTGTCTTTTCTTATTTTTCTCTTTTGGCAAGAAAGAGATCTTGGTTTTCGCTTGTCCGTTTCCTAGCCGTCAGGCAGAGTTTCTAAAATTAAATACAAGTAAGAAGATCTCGTTGATCTTGTAGTCGCAAACGCTACTGTTAATCATGAGGTCCATTTTTTTGGTTGAGAAATCATCACATGACGTCTCCCGCTCTGGGTGGAGCGGAAGGCCGTGAAGAAGGAAGGCGTCTTTTACGGACTAAAACGCACCCGTGTTCCTTCAGTTCCCTATGCCACGGCCACAGTATCTCTTTCAAACAAATCCGTGATTTTCGCAGAATCATGGAGTCCTCGGTTCAATTTCCAGATCAGGCAGTGTTATTGAGTTTTTCTATCTGGGATTTCTCAGTAGAAGCTTGGAGGCTGGATTTCTGCACAGCGCCCCTAGCCATCCGTGTGGTGCCGGACGTAAAGAATAACACCACCCCATTTCTTCCCGTGGGTGTCGTAAAAGGCGACTAAGGGACTTACTAGAGAATGGGCAGCAGCGTTCTCTGTGCATTTTACCACCATACTGCGATCGCCAACCCGGCTGCCAAGCGTGGCGATTATGGCAAAGCCCCCCAAATTGGGGGAGGCCTAAGTCCAGCAGTGGACGTCTTACGGCTGAAATGATGATGATGATGACCCCTAGCCAAGTTGATAATCTGCAATCGTTAACGCTAGTCGCTCAACGTTATGTCACGTGGTTAGAATAAACGAATAGAGAATTCGTAGCCAAATTCACATCGTTCAAAATGATAGAATGTATTTTTTATCGTTTCTACAATGTACAACGCTAAATCCTTTGTTATAATGTGTCGTTTTTCTAAAGACATTGTAGAACGAGCGGCCGACTCAGGCGCGTCAACATGGCTACCAACTTATCGTTTTCTACAACTGCTGACACCGAGGCGTTACCGATTGGAGAACGGAATTCGACACGAAACGATTGTAACTTGGCTAGGGGGGCTGTTGAGGGCAATAGGCTCGCCGCCTATAACACGAGACTTAAACATAACTGGCGAAATGTGTCTGTACGAAAAATACACCTCTGCCCAACCATCTGAAAAACAGTGCGAGGTGATGTGTTTATGATATACAAGATATATTAATATAGTTAGAGACTATTTCAGCAGTAGGTAAGCTTCATTGATTTCTTTATTAATAAGTGGCGACATGTGTTATGTGCGAGGTACAATTGACGTAGCGACATATTTCTTTGATTAATATGGCTAAAGAAAACAATGATTGTCTTTCTTGATTATTGCTTTATACAAATGGATTGGAGTATTATTGTGCGGTCGATAATTAGAATTAAAACCAGCTCATATTTTTTTATTATTCTTAAAAGGTCAGAAGTCACTTACAATCGGTCAAGGTCTTGTACTCGTATTAGTACAAATTAATAATTATTTTACTTGTAACACGTGGCGGTTTAGTAGTTTTAAAAGATTAGTGTTTCGATAAAAAACACAACTAAAATAACCAACATCCCGCCTAAAAATACAATGATCCATCCCATGGTTAAGTCAATAAAAATATACAACAATTTACTCGAATCAATTAGAAACGAATCTCCATCTATTCACTAACAAATTAAAAATCTAGTAGTAAGTTAATCTTATTACAGTATAAACGAATATTTAAATAATAAATCCCTAAAACTCATTTAGAATACGTCGGATTATAATATCAAAGATAGGTCCTCATCTCTACCTGCTATATTTCTTTTGTTGTGCCCGACAGGGCCTACGATTATGTCTAAATCTAATATTTACCACTTGAGCAAATAAATTATGGAATGCAATAAAGTATTGAGTGTTGAGTATTAATAACCTTTTACGCAAGGAAATTATCGAGAAAATAGTAAAGCACGCTCCTATGACAAACAATATGCAGATGTTGTGCTGTATACTTTATTTGAAAAACCAAGGAGCAACTATTAAGGAGAGTCAAGTTCTAAAATGATCACCTCGAACTGTTGAGTGAAGGTAATGACGACCTATTAGGACGATATTATAAGCTTTCCCTATAGATCTACACGTCCAAAGAGCTTCATTCGTTAACTTTTTTCTTTGAAAATCTTAAAATTTCTCTGGTTTTAATGTGCCTCGAGTGATAAAAAGTTTTAACTAACTCTAATCCATGCTACGCTAAACCAAGAAAGCCGCGTTGAAAGATTAGCACACAATGATAAAATACTTATTGAAAATTGACTCCTTCAACCCCTTTCATTAACTCCGTAGAGACAAGAAAATTATTAATAATAACGTATATTGAAAATCGGATATGGGTTTGAGGGTAAATAAATTGTACGTTCATGCTAGCCCTTCTCTCTGCGGTAAACAGGGGCATAAATCAAGTAAGACAGATCACGACGACATTGTTTGAGGGAGCAATATCCAATCGTTTTTGCTGTGAAATCAATAGAAGTGATGTGAAATATATAGTAGTATAAACCTTGTTACTGCTTTATCACTTTTGACAACATACACACATACACTACACCTACACTCTTGCCATGAGGGTAGGTAGAAACTACTAAAGCCGATGTCTGCCAGGGTTCCGGCCCTGGTCCAGGCCTTGGTAAGAAGAAAGAGGGCATGGAAAACCGTCAACTCCTTCTGCGACGCAGTAATGCTCGCGAAAGAGAAGGCAAAGCGCGTGAGGGAGACGCAATATCTGCGCCCTCACGCCTCTACCCGCCGTAGGATACGCCCCGGGCGTCGGGAGTCCATACAGGACTTCTGCCCACCGTTGGCGCGGGCTTGCGGGCGGCGAGCAATGGGTAGCTCGCCACCTGGTAGAGACCAGGCCCGGGTTGACGGCGCGTTGTGTTCCACGCGCGCCTCAAAGAGATGTCAGCACACACTGAAGGGTTCCGCCAGGGTCACAGATTCGTTCGAAAGAGTTACCGTGGTCCTGGCACAGGCAATTGAAGGAATACAGATGAGTTTTAGTAAGTAAAAGTCTGACACCCGCTCCCGCTCCGCTCAAAGCGGGAAACGTCACTGGATGTTGTTCCACACAGAAAAAACCACCAAAAAAGGCAAAAACTACTGAAAGCCACCAGCTACGATCCTTACATACTCCTTTTGCTTTGCTTACGCTCATACAACTAGACATACACGCATACCAGTTGCGAATTCTATGCATCTGACCTTTCTGAATAACTTCACCAATAAGTTCACTAAACATTATGTCCTCCTAAGGCGTTTTTACTCACATCTGTATTGTAAAACTTCTTATTCGTAGGTTTTAATTCATCTTCTGAACATGATCAAGAAATTTAACCGTCACTAAGGCTGAAATTATCTTAATGTCACATAGACAACTAGGCCTTGCCATTTTATGACCTACCAGTGTCGTTCAATCTTAGAATGACAAAGCAATTACGGTGTCAACTATACAATATTTATTGATTGTAGCATTGTCTAATGCCAAGGTCAATCATGCTTTGGTAAGAATGTATAAATATTTTTAGAAAAAGGGTATTCAAATGAAATTTTGTGGAAATCCCCGAAACAATGGTTTTGGCTCTTGTGATAAAGGAACTCCTAGTACAAGAGCCAGGGCTACAATGATATCTGTTACCTGAAGTGAACAATAAATAAATAACTTAACTTAAATGGTCAGTATTAAAACTTGATTTCAAATTTATATGAAACCAACGTCCGTTGACCGGATTTAGTATTAAATCGGGACGAAGTATAAAGACCAATAATTAAATGACTATGTTTAATCGTCTATAAAAAAGAGGACTGAGGTTCTTAATTCGACAATTTTTTGTTTTTTAGTTTTTAAGGTGTTTTAGTGGTGGTCTCAGTAGCTTGCATGGGAAGCATTTCCATTAGCTTCGATAATACGTATTTAATCCACTTTATGTATATTAATGATGTTCTAGTACTTTCTGTCAATGTTATTTACATAGCAAACAGTGTATATAAGAATTGATGTGGGGTACGTACCATATCTCATTATCATCATCATCATCAATGCAGTCAAAGACGTCCACTGATGGACATAGGCCAAGCTCCGCCATTCATCCGGTTCTGTGGTTCCCGCATCCAACGGATTCCTGTATTGGAAGGCCGTATCCTTCACAAGGTCATCAATCTAACTTGTGGGAAGCATTCGGCACCATCGGCCATCTGCTCTGCGAGCAATGTGCCCTGCCAAATTCCACTTTAGTATGGATGCCAATTCAGGATATGTTGGTTACCTTGGTTGTTCTGCGGATGTCTTCATTCCTAAATCGATAAGCTGAAGAAACTCAAAGTATAACCCTCTCCATTGCCCTTTGGGTGACTTTCCCAATGGTCCACTATTCACAATGGGCCTTATGGGTAAGTACCATATCTAGTAAGTGAAAAATTATTGTTTCATGAAATGAAAAACACTACAACACTTTTCTATGTGTTTTTTTTTTGAAGTCGGTTGTTATTTTTCCTGTAAAAAAGTATTTTTTTAATTGTTGTCAATTTAAAAGCCTGTGTGTATAAATCAAAACGTGAATATTTCAGGTTCCACGGCAACATTCCTACTTCTATTTTATATTGGTGTTTCATATTCTCTTTGTCATGAACAATGAAAATACCTAAAGGAAGACAATAAAAAGAAAAATGTATCATCCTGAATGTTTATTTGTGTGGTGGTACTTTTAAAGGAAAAATAGCTTTGTTTGATACACAAATATTTCATGAAAACCCGCGTATTTACTTGATATAATCTGTTTCAAATAAGTACTTAGGTACTTATGTAATCAATCGACATCAGGTGTGTAAAATGTTTTAATATTTAATGTGTTTCAATTCCATTGTGTTTTGACAACTATTGGCGACTTTGCGGACAGAAAATATGCTCTAAGACAAAAGTAAAACAAATCTGTTTACGAATTTCTAAAAACCATCAGGCTATTGACTGTCAATAGTTTCCTATAAATATAATGGGCAAAAACTCAATCAATTACGCAAAGAATATAGCTCAATCATCATCACCATAGCCATCCTGTTTTCCAACTATATTGGGGTCGGCTTCCAGCCCAACCGGATGGTGCTGAAAACCACTATTTTACATAGAGCAACCGTCTATCTGACCTCCACAACCCAGTTATTGGGTAATACGATATCCCTTGGTAGGACAGAGCATAACAGAATTTCAGGTATCTGATGACCCGTTACAACTGTCAAAGATCCACAAATGACAGCTGGGATCAAACGGCTTAACGTGGTATTTAAAGATATATTGGTATCTAAAGTTGGTCACCCATCCACGGACCAACCGCGGCAAGCGTAGCTTAACATGATGGATCGACCCGTGCGGGTGTTATTACCTAGCCACAAGCCCCTCAACAAGAAAATCAGAAAATTTATTGATTTATAAGTATTTAAAAACTTACTTGCGTACTGCAAAGCAAACTGCTGGCACTAAATAAATTAATCCTAATGAGTTTTAAAACATTTGCCCCACAGTAATTTACAGTTCGAAAACTCTTCATAGTTAGATACTCTTATTCATATGAGGAGTTAGATCCTAACTCCACCAGTTCAGCCAGAACTGCTTGTGACATGCAAGCAGTTCCAAATACGAAAATGCGCTTTCAAGGCTGCTCAAAATCTTAATTTACTGACTCCTATACCATGCAACATCTCAGATTGAATATTTTGTGTGGCAAAAGCAGATTGACAAGCTGTCACTCCCTTGCTATCAAGCGCTTCGAGCGGCTGTATTTATGGTTTGAGTGATTCCAGAATATTCGATGCCTGTAATTTATTTATGCCAAGCGTGACAGGTAATCATGGCTTAAAAGGTATTTTTATTTAGGTGTGAATAACAGGAATCGTTTTGAGAGAAAATACGTGTTGAATTTTAGAATATTTATTTATTTAAAGTTCTCGAAACATCCGTCGTCCAACATCGTCCAACATCGTTCTCCATTCTATGCCAGTTACCGTGGCCTTTAGTCAGTAAAAGTCTGACACGCCCTCCCGCTCCGCCCAGAGCGGGAGACGTTATTTGATGATTTCCCATCCATAAAAAAAGACATTCTCTAGCAGTCAACCAAGGGTGGTGAAGAGATTCAATTGCAGGTGCTTTTGTTGAGAGGTTTTTATAAGTTTTTATTTAGGAACAAAAACACAATGATAAAAAATATGTCATAATGAATTATAAATAAGAGAGTTACACTAGAACATAAATAAGTTATAAGCTAATAATACTCATAAATCTGTGTCCGTGTATGTGTGTGTGTGTGTGTGTTCTGTGTCTGGGTGTAATTTATCTATAATATGTATGTATTTAGAAATATATAAGTATGTTTATCAGTTGTCTGGTTACCATAGTACAGGCTCTGCCTAGTTTTTGGATCAGATAACAGTGTGTTGGTTGTCCTAAGATATATTATTCTTATATTATATAGATATTTACTATAATATATACTTATAATGTGTACAAATACACCGTGACATTTTAGTTATCTTACAAAGGTTGTCCAGTCAATGTATCCAACATAATATACCTCTAGGCGTGATTAAAAATTTGTTACCATTAATTAAGATAATAGGTATTAATCAAATAAATAATGCAGTAGAATTATGAAACATTCTGCTAATAATGTTAACGTATCAGACGGAACAGAACATACCTACCCAGTATACTAGTCGACTAGATCATTCTATCTCCATTTTCCATGAGACAAAATATCAATTTGAAACTACGTCATGCGTCATCACAATGAATAATATTTTTATTTTTTAGTTATTCAAATGTTCATTTTTATTCTTATGGATGTGTAGTAGTCATTGGATACATGAAGTGGGCTGCCGTTCTAAGCCGATTAAAATGTCACGGTGTATATAACATATTATAATAATAAAATATATACGCTTGGATAGGAAGGTCCGTACATTGCTGACGGCAGATCGGATGCATCACCCACGGTCATCAGTGATGAGACTGTACATCCCTCGGAAGTGTGGGGTCGAGGTTTCTTAAACGCTAAAACCCTCCACAACCGCGAGATCTGCAGTCTCAGGGAATATTTCCATCAAACTGACGTGGGGATGCACCGAGATGTGGTCGCAGTGGACAAGGGCCTCACCCCGCTCTCCTTGACGAACGAGAACTGGCGCAAACCTGCAGTACTGGATACTAAGGATCGTAAGGAAATATGGCAAAGCAAAGAGCTTCACGGTCGCTTTTTCCGGGCTCTCCATGGGCCTGATGTAGTTTTTGGCGTCCGTATCCTGGCTGCGTTTCAGCGACCTCTTTGGGGAAACCGAAGGTTTTGTCTGTGAGATTATGGATCAAGTTATCATGACGAATAACTATCGGAAATACATTGTCAAGGATGGTACGGTTGACATCTGTCGGGCATGCCACCGTCCCGGTGAATCAATCCGACATATTGTTTCCGGTTGTTCTCGTCTCGCTAACGGCGAGTACTTGCACATACACAATCTAGTAGCTAGGATCATCCACCAGCAACTTGCTTTGCAGAACAACCTTATGGAATCTGAAGTACCATACTACAGGTATGTGCCCGACCCAGTTCTCGAGAATGGTCACGCCACATTGTACTGGGATCGATCTATCATCACAGACAGGACTATTGTAGCCAATAAGCTTGATATTGTGGTGATAGATCGACGAGAGCGTCGTGCAATGATTGTTGATATCGCTGTCCCTCATGACGAGAATCTCGTGAAAGTTGAACAAGATAAAAAATCAAGTATCTTGACTTAGCACACGAGGTTGTCGACATGTGGGACGTGGATTCTGCAATCATTGTACCGATAATTGTTACAGTAAATGGGTTAATGGCGAAGAACCTCGACCAATACCTCAGGAGGTTCTCATTGCGCGGCTGCGTCAAGGGCTTGATTCAGAAGGCAGTACTCCTGGACACGGCATGCATTGTCAGGAGGTTCCTCTCTCTAGAGCCCTGACCACCGGCAACTTGGACCCTGCTCCCGATGCCGATGGGTCACTATTTTTTATATATTTTTAAATGTTTTTGTAAGATTTTTGTAAAAATATTTAAAAATATACTCAATATGTAAGAAAAAAAATATATGTACATATAATATCAGTTAACAAATTGAAAAGAAGAAGAACTAAGTGTTAAGTTTATTATATTTCAATGGCAACGAATAGTTTACACTCTTTCTCTTAAGGGGCAGAAATTACAGAATGCGACCTGCTATGATCCCTACGTACGAATGTCCACCGTCAAGCAAGATTGCTGTATTTCGATTTCAGAGTAACGGTGCTGGTAAAATTTCAGACTCATGAAATATTCATTCAATCTCTGTGTCTAAGATTGGAAACATCCTGAAACCCTTTTGATGTTCAGAGTGTCTATAGGTGACGACAGATTTAGTCCATCAGCCGTTCTCAACCTATCTTTCAACCAATCACATATTAAAAACAGTATTCTTTAAATTAATGTTTTCTACTAGCTTTTGCCCAGAAAATGTCCCACGGGCATGTACAACCGGGATTAATAAATAAAAAAGCCTTTTATTCAATGAAAAATAAGTATTACAAGGTAGTTTAATGTACAGTTAATTAAAAATTATGAATTTTGTTTTATTGTATTTAATTACATTGTTTTTTTTTTTAGATATTCAAGTATTTAATTTACTTGTATTATTCTCATTTTCATGCGCGGACCCTTCTTAGGTGAAGACCTCCTCCAAAGATCTCCATGGGATTCAAAGTACCATGTACCAATTCCAATTTTAATTTAACCCAGTATAGTCTTAATAAACTAGTACGCTTGCGGCTAAGCAATATCACTATAATGGTCAATCGATCAGGTAAAGCGACGCTTGACGCGGTTAGTATTTACATACTAAGGACCCCTCTTTGTACCGTGTGGTGCTGGACGTAAAGAATAATACCACCCTATTTCTTCCCGTGGGTGTCGTAAAAGACGACTAAGGGACTTACTAGAGAATGGGCAGCAGCGTTCTCTATGCATTTTACCACCATACTGCGATCGCCAACCCGCCTGCCAAGCGTGGTGATTATGGCAAAGCCCCCCAAACTGGGGGAGGCCTAAGTCCAGCAGTGGACGTCTTACGGCTGAAATGATGATGATGATGACCCCTCTTTGCCTAGGAAATCATATAAAGCTGTTGTTTGATCCCAGCTGTGATTCGTGGATATTTGAAAGTCGTAACAGTCATCAGAAGCGGGAAAGTCTGGCATCCAGTCTTACCGCGAGGCCTCGTATTACTCAGAAACTGAGTTGCGTAGATCAGACAAGAATTCGCTCCATGTAAAATACGGATATTTAACTTCAACCCGTTTGACTAGAAGTCGAGAAAAGTCGGGAAAAGGCAGGACAGATGATGAGCCTGAATAAATCATACTGCGATGTTTTTCACTGGGACCTTATACTAGTAAATAAGCTACCATCAAAACTCATAATCTCTTCCAGGCCAGTGATGACGTCATTTGGTGGCTTTACACGTAACGTTCATTGAATTTAGGAGCATGTTCAAAACTTTATACTAAGTGTTAGTCACAACTTTTGGGACCAGCCTTAAAACTAACACGTCATTAACAGTTTCGAGTTAGTTGGTCTAAGATAGAAATACATAATTCTTAATGGCACTATCAATGTGAATGTTATGTGTGTTACTACTTTAGGTAGCCGTAATGGGTGAATACTACCAAGATTAGTTTTGTTCTGTTGTTACAGAGTTAATCACTCGAAATACAATATGATACTTCTTAGACTTTACTCGGGATAGTTTACAGTTTATCCTCATGTTCGTACTTTTATTTTTTACTACAGATCATTTCCACATGTCTTTTTCTTCCACATGTTTATATCAGCAATCATTTGCGTATCTCCTACAAGCCCCTCCTCCTCTCTTCTCTTCCACAATGTAACCGACGCCGCTTAACCAGTCGTTTGAGTTTTGCGCGGACAACTTGCTAGTTAACTTATGTTATTATAATATAATAATCTATACTAAAAATATTATAAAGAGCAAAAGTTTTTTTGTTTGTTTGTACTGAATTGGCTCCAAAACTACTGAACCGATTTCATCCATTTTTTACGATGTAAATTATAAGTTATTTCAATTCAAGGCAAAATAAGATAATAGAAAAATGTTTGAAGAGGCAAAATATAGGCTAAATAACAAAATTATTACGATTTGTGTATAGGCTTATAGATTAAAACCTTGAAAAATCAATCAAATTAATTATTTAGCTATCGTTACCGTCGTATTTGCTTAGATGTATTGCTATTTATAAATTTACTCACGCTCAAATTCTTCACATGAGGGTAGGCAAAACTACAAAACGCTACGATACTACTACTACGCCTACGATACTCACATTCCTCTATTGCCTCGTTTCGGATACTATTCTTACAATATGTATAGTCTTCTTCTTTTTCGTCCTCTATCATTGTTCTTATAACTAACGCCAGTCATAGCTAGATTAACACTCTACTAACTAGATTCACTGCTCATAATTCCACACAGTATTAAATATCAATTCTCCTCCGTATTGAAATGACTCAACGTTTCCAGTCCCGATTGCAAGCCAATTATAACTTGCAACGACTGTCAGATAGTCCACCGTTTCGTCCATTCCTAATCTCATTTCACAACTTTCAAACTATTTAGCTTAAACTGGCCACTGCTGTCCGGCGTTATTAAATTTTCCAAAGTTGTCGTGACGCCCTGGTATAACGATTTTGCATAAACATGAGCATCGTTGCTTTTAATAGGTAAACTTTTAATTAAATTACGAATAAACATCATTGAAACGTAAATGAATGGGCGTGGTAATGGCAGGCAAGAGTTTGTGGTTCTCCGGGTGCTATAAAGCTAAATTGTATTAAGATGCTTCTGTGGTCATTTAAGAGTATCTTCCAAATACAATTTGGTAATGTTTCGCAACTGTATGTGGTTGTTAATGTTATTTCTCTTCCATTTCTTTATTATCATCAATTTGGAAATTAAATCCAGCTTTGTGCAAAGCACATTATACTCTACCATTTCTTCAATATCGTATTCCAAATTAAATACAACATTCTTTTTGCTTCCATTTCCATTATTATCTTTACAAATATCTCTTTCAAGATTTTCCCTTATTAGAACGTTGGTTTTATTTTTGTTGAGTTCATTCCCGAAACGCTCCAGGGCTGTCGGTATTAATCTGTTACAAGATCCAATTATAATATTTAAATTTGCTTAAGCAAGTATCTGGGATCTAAGAATTCAATATTACAACAAATATGTTTTTTGTGAAAGTAATAAATCTTTATTAGTAATCTAAACGAGCCTTAAACTAATTTAAGATTTTCTTTTTAAATCTTCTGATAAAAATACGTAAGTCAGTTTAATAAAAAAAAATAAGCCGCCAATACATCAAATTAAATCTTTAAAAAAATGGCATACCAATAAGCAAATATAGTTTTATGAATCAGAAAGATCGATGAGTTGTCAATTGCACATTCAGACGCAAAAATCGTTTTATCCTACATACTGGAACGATTTATTAAAACAATACTTTGAATACAAATCATAGTAATATACCACAAAAGAGGGTCCTCATGAAGTTTCGACAACGCATTAAAATTTTGCACGCCGCCTATCGCTTTCATTACTCGATTTTGGCACCAAGCCAGTTTGGATAGCATCCAAATGTGGACCTTACGTGTCAGAGGTTAAGTTGAATCTTCTTTGTGATTGTCATTCGTTTTTTAAGCCAGCCAACGGTTCGCAAAGTGATTGCTTTCAGTATTGAGCATCTGCCAGTAGGCTTTGTCACTGAAATTTATCAGTGGCCAGTTATTAATACGGCTGTTGACATTGGTTACCAACACTGAACGTGGTTTGGGCAATCTAATATTTTTCCAATAGTTTTAATCTTAGGCAGACTTAGGCCTTATCCAACTATGGTGGGGTCGGCTTCCAGTCTAACCGGATACAGTTGAATACCATTTTCATGGAGCAGCTACCCTTCTGACCTCCTCAAGCCAGTCAATGCACAATACAGGGGAACACGATATCCTGGTTATCGGTCTTTTGGGCGTTGATGACTATCCGTAACTACTATTAAAAATCTACAAATGACAGTGTGTCTTATTTGTGAAAGTGTGCGTAATAGTTTTTGTACAAACCTACTTACACAAATAAAATCATTTGTCAAACTTGTATGAAATTTTTTATCGGCCTTTTTAATAATATGCAATTTATACTCTGGCTTATCTTCAAGTCATGAATGATTGGGTCTTAAGATAACAGTGTCTGTAAAGTTGAACAAAGCATTGACGACTTTAAGCTTAGCATCGCTTTGGTTAAGGAGTTTGACAGTTAATGTCTACGAGCTTTAATCATTTTAATAACTTTTATGACTGACAGTACCTAACACTTTTCTAATGACTCAAGGCTTGAATTTATTACTAATAACAAAAATATTTCTTTCCTGTTACTAATATCGTCGTAACCTAGAGACACAGAAATAAATTATTCATAATAGCAATATGGTGTTTTCTTGAATTTAATCTAGTTAATGTATGGGATGTTTTCTTTAGATAGCAATTTAATTTGAGAATTAGTTTCAATATGGAATAATAAAGTATTTGTTTGCGAAGAAATGGGTTTGTTTTTGGAGAAAATGAGAAGAGTGTCTCATTGTGTTCAGGTAATTAAATCGGGTTCCATTTGATTTAAGTGGTTATGTTAGATATTTTTATTTCTAGCTTGCACTTGTGACCATTAGTTACCATGGCAACCTTTAATTAAATAGCTAAGGTTACATTTAACGGGAATAAATTGAATATGATTATATTTGCGTGATAATGGGACTTTAGTCAATAATTATTTTCAAAATCAGAATCAGAATTTGTATCAAGTTAGTTTCACATACTGTGTTGCTTATATTGCTATAAATTAATAATATCTATAAGATCTGTATATTCTACTAGATCGGATTATGTTGTACAAATATTCAAAGGTATTTTTTTTTTATTATGAACACGAACTGTTGCCACTTTGTTCGCTATCTAGGATGAAAAATATCCTTACCCAAGTCATAGTATTATATCAGTGTGTGAAATTTAATCGAAATCCGCCAACCCATTTTTGTGTTATTGGGTAATAAACAAACAAATTCACTTTCACATAATATACATACAATATTGAATTAGGATTTCTTCAATATTTATCTGATTTCATCAATCGTAACTGCCAGACGTTTTGGTTCAATATTAAAACACTACAGACATTTCAACTCGAGATATTTGTATATGTAACTTCCAAATTCATAAATTCCTAAAAGTTCCATGCTCATCCATCAGACCAAAACCCAGGCAAAACACTTACTTAAGACGCTAATCTAGACACAAGAAAGCAGAAAGGCGAAACAACAAATAACAGAGGTATTGCTGTGTGGGACATTTGTTTTGTGGAGATCATTGTGCGCCTCGGCATTGTTAGTAGATGCTCGACACTACTCCACGTCGCCCGACCCGCCGCAATAATTAAAAATACCCGTAAAATGTCGAGGTGAACTAAAAAATAATTTCTAGGGATTTTTTATGATGAACGGATTTTTTGGATTTGAGTAAAGCGTTTGATTGAGTTGACTAGGGTGTTTTAATTAGTACATATTGGATGTTGATTATAGAGGTGATATTATATTTGTTGCAGAGTTATTTCTTACCTAACTATGGCTACGCTAAAAGGAGGGTTATGATTAGCCCTACCCAAACAAAACAATACATTCTAACAGTATTAAGCGATCATAAGTCTTAGGTAAATGGGGCATAGTGTAGTATACATTTCTTTGTTCATACTTTTTAGAGCGTGATTTTTCAGTAAACCAGTTTTTTTTTTTGTATTTACTCTTAGCTTCGCAAAACATTTTTGTACGAACTGGCTAAAAGCATTCAAATGAATTTACAAATTAATAGGCTTAAAAGTGTACAGCCAATACCGTTCACAAAAACAAATCTGTCGACATTTTAATATTTTCAATTTCTGTGAGTAAGAGCACTTTAATAATAATAATAATAATAATAATAGTCATTTATTCTCTCTTCACAAAGCTGACTTAAAGTTAGTGTGTACAAAAATAATGTTTCAGCTGAATTCCACCTTTGTGAGAGACTGGTGCCTGATATAGGTTTTTAGAAAAAAACCTGTGATACAGGTCACCAGGCCCCTTCCACGGCTAGAATTAACTTCAAGGTACAGGGTAGCGTGCAAGAGTTGCAGGCAAACAATATGCATAGCAAAAATCAAAACTAAGTGGGAGTTAAAAGACATGCGTAACACAACTAAAACTAAATTATTGAGTAATGAAAGAAATAACAAAAAAAAAAAAAAAAAAAAAAAAAAAAAAAAAAAAAAAAAAAAAAATAGAAAAAAATTAAAAAAATCTGCAGAAGTTGAGTCGTGCTGTGAGATGATATGTGCGTGAGTATTTTACTTGTGTGCAGTGTTAGAATAGTAGGAGATGTATGTGAGTAATTCAGAGGAGCAGTGTGTGAGTGTAGGTTTGTTTTGTGGTGTGAATGGAGCGAGAGTTGTTTATGTGTTAAGAAGGTGAAAAACAGCTATGTACATAATGTTAGGTTTGTCAATAGTAGTTTTATTTCATGACGGTCAAAATATTCTCAGTTTTATCGTAGTCCAGGGTTTTTAAGTATTTTTTTATTTCTTTATTACAGCTTGATCGAGTTTTTGGGTATAGGTTTAGAAATTTATTTAATTTGTTATAAAGATAATGCCCAAGGAAGCAAAAGAATCTCTTCGGGAGTGTGGATTTAAATTGAGCCGTGGGACATACCCTTCCCTTTCGACGGTTGTTTTTGAGTAGCTTAGTGTCAAACTGCAATTGAGAATGTTTTTTAAGAACTGTACGAAGTATGAATGTTTGTCTGACGGTGAGAGTGTCCCATTCTTTGTAGAGGTCAGTAGTTGGAAAACGAAAGGGGAGACCAGCTCCAACCTTGAGTATGGCACGCTGTGCCCTTTCAACTTCGATAAGGTGTGTTTTTGCACTTTAATTTGTGCTTTGTTTTAAAACCTATTTACAGTGAGTGAATAATGAATTAAAGTATTTTCATATGAGACGACCTGTTCCCGATTGTATTTCTCATACGTAATAGTGATGTTTCCATCCAAACTCTCTTGTGCAAAACACGCTATTAGTCCCAGTGCTTTAAGCCGTGCGGCTATCTATTGCTGGGAAAGCGCCAAGGTAGCCTACAAAATACTCGATTCCTCTTCTCTATTTAATGCGATTAAATGAACTTTGAGAGTTGTATTGATGGTTTTAATTAATATAATTCTGTAAAGCCATTTATTTTATGGTCGCGAAACATGTTTGAATCAACATACAACCTAACACTGGGTCACCTTAGCGCATCCTCTTTAAATAGATTATAAATATTCTGGCAATAGGTCGATAGCTATAATTTAATTGATTAATTTCTACATGTACCAACGGAATATATAGTGCACAAGACCGTATTTCGACCAAGGCGGCCAATCTCAACCAAGATTAACCTTTGGCGCGGGATATAATAGTGCATAAGTGTCTGCGCAAATACAAGGGCACTCACTCCTCTCTAACTGTCATAGTCCGTATGAGACGGATATCATACCTAACACCACCGGAGAATGATCAGGCGCAGCATCAACGGCTTACCGTGCTTTCCGAGGCACAGTGGTATCACACCACCAACTTCAAAATTTCCGGGATGTTACTAAGAAATTCCTTATAGAAAAATCCAATTAAACTTTGCACGACCTGGGAATCAAACTCAGGAGTCAGCAGTCGCGCTTGCGACCAACGGAGTATAACCTAAGGTGGTAGGTACACCTTGTACTTACACTTGAATTAAAGTTACAGTACAATTTTCTTACAATGCAAAGTTCCTAGTTTTCTCCAAACTTCAAATCTATGGAGACCTGCTTGAGAAATTGGTTTGGTATTAAGCTCATATTTTAGGTCATGTATTCTTGTGTACTAAATTTTTCAACTTTAACTAATCTTCTAAGTTTGACGATTTGTCTTCCGATAAAGTTTTTCGGAACGAAGTTGCTCTCAAACGTTTTTATTTTATACGTTGTTTTGTTATTGTTGACGTTTATTTTTAAGTTTCCGTACTCGAAAGATAACCAACGGGACCCTATTACTAAGGTTCCATTGTCCGCCCGTCTGTCAGATATCGAGCTGTATCTCATGATTTGTAATAGATAGACAGTTGAAATTTTCACAATATGTGTATTTCTATTGCTGCTAGAACAATAAATAATAGAAATAAAAACAAAGTTAAAAATTAATAGCGTAAAGACCATGCAGATAAGTAGGTAAGTATCTGTGATTGTCTTTCGAGAAAAAATCTCATAGATTTGAGGAAACCGTTCAGTCAATGCAAGTAAGTAAGTCAGTAATTACGTTAGTAGGTAATATACTTAGCTACTTTTAAACTTGACGAGGTCTATGGTGTGACGAACAATACATAACTCTCATCATCATGCCTGTATTTCTCGTAGGGTTAGACAGCGGTGCACCTTTGGTAAACCTACATTTTGCCAGTTATGTTTAAGCCCTATTTAACAGGGCTCGTTCGTCATTGATGGCGGGTTCTATAAAAGGTTCATACCAATGTCTTTTCATCCTTTATTTACTAACAAGCTGTTGCCCGTAAATGAATAGTGGCTTGTGTGGCGCCTATGTAGACCCCTATGTGGTCTATCTTAGTTTAATTTAATTTATTGGTTCATAAAAAGTTTTACAGTATTGAGGTGTGACACTGGATCCCGCACTAGGATACCCTGTGTCGCAGGATCCAGTCTCTTTCGACATAATAATATGAAGTTATGGTAAACAAAAGCAAAAATTTAGTAAGATTCTCTAAAACTTCAGACTAAAAGGTAACCAGAATGATATGTGCATGTGATGAGTGATTAGTGTTAGTGCGGATATGAACAATGTGTGTGTGTGAAGAGTGTGTATGTGAAAAGTGTGTATATGATGTGACTGATCAGTGTGCCAAGTTTCATCCATGTCCAAATCCGTTGAGATGTTTTAGCGTGAAAACAAACAAACAAACTTTCGCATTCAAAAAATACAAAAAATACAAAAAAAATACAAAAATATTATTTTAACTTGAACATTGTGTCATGCATAAATTGAGACAGCTCCAGTAAGTTACAAAAGTACTTGTGTCGGAACTGTCTCACTCTTCCCATAAGTGGTATCTTAACAATCAGAATCAATCAGAATGTTTTCTGTCTCCTCATATGTAAGGGACCTTAACCATTCTGTTATTGTTATTTTACAGTCATACAACACCAGGGGATATATCTCCAATTTACGATTCAGCTTATTATAAATGAATGTGGATTGTGTAGTGTACTGACGTCTAGCAAAGACAGTTCGAACTCCTGAGGAGTGGGCCACTATGTCTTTGCGCCTTCTGCTCTGAGATGCTGTTTCAAATTCGCATTTACAATATTAATAAGGAGTTAGGATTATCATGTAGATGCCAACATACGATGCTTCTGAATTAAGCCGCCAAACATCAAACTCATCCCCAAATGCGTATTCAACGATGCAGTATTGTCCAGATTTACTGCCGGCATTACATTGCTGATAATGTCAACCGGGCCTGTTTCCGATTCGTGAGTTATGGTCCGGTCGGTCTATCTAATAGTACTCATTATATACCAATACGAAATGCTTTGTTCATATCTCTGGATTATTTCCCTGGTTCTGACGTTTTATTGGGATAATTGTGTTGTGGGGTTTTGTGGCAGTTCATTGAGGAAGTTATTTAGGTACGTTATTAGATTGTTTTCTGCCATTCAGGAAAAATAAGCAAAAAAAAAACTTGGAAAGTTATGCGATTTATTGAAAATAAATATAATTATAATATAGATAATGTAACAAAAGCTAGAAAATAATAGTTAGGTACTGGAACCTATAAAATAAAAACGTGGATTAAAAAATAAACCTCATTATTACACGATTTTTTTTACTGACAATTAGCTAAAGTCAAACTATTCATATCATTATATATCAGATGGAATGTAATTTTTCATAGTGTACTGCATTATACAAGATAAGCAATTTTATTTGATACCCGTATTGAGAGAGTTGTGAAAATATAACCAAACCGCCATTTTGTGGCGTCGGTCATCTTGGATATGTAATAAAACTGAATAATTATATGAAATTGTATTGTCATTGGAATCAAAGGAGTATACTAATTTTTAGACCAATCTTACAACAGGAAGGGAGTTAAATTTCAGTAACTAAATTTGACCTAGAAAAATATTAAACGGGGCAAGCTAAGCAAATACTAGCTGATGTTATTTCATAATGATCTCTTGTATTCTAAAACACGAATACAGTTATTTGTGTTTGTGCCCACGGACGCACGCGTGCATTTTGTGGAGGACTCATCTGAGATTAGTTCGGTTTGTGTTACTGGCATTTATCATAAATGTATGCTAGGGCTGGCTAAGCCTAAGACTAGGAAAATAATTCCGATAAAATACAACACATCATCATCATCATTTCAACCGTAAGGCGTCCACTGCTGGACTTAGGCCTCCCCCAATTTGGGGGGCTTTGCCATAATCACCACGCTTGGCATGCGGGTTGGCGATCGCAGTATGGTGGTAAAATGTATAGAGAACGCTGCTGCCCATTCTCTAGTAAGTCCCTTAGTCGCCTTTTACGACACCCACGGGAAGAAATGGGAAAAAATACAACACATAGATCTTTTTTTTTATCTGTTTTAAAGTTATCAGAAATGTTTGTTTTTCTCTTTGCCGTGACTTCGCTGATAAATTGATTAACTACGCTTACTTGTAAATTATCCTCATTCCAAAATTTAAAAAATCTTTTCTGCAATAACTATTCATCCTATTACATTTCCATCTCTCTGTTGCAGCTTCATAATACAAAGTCTGAAATCTTGAATGGATAGGAAATTGAGGGCAGTCTTTTGTTTCATTGAGTATGCTAATACCAGCCAGTTAGTTGGCTTTTTGTAGTCGGCTACATTGTTATGAGATCTTCAATGATTTCGTGTCCAATTTTTTGTTGAATAATTGAACAATAGTTTTGTTTTCGACTGTCTGTGATGCATTTTGAAATGTTGTGCTTTTATTTCGAAGTTTTTGGAATGTTATCC
This sequence comes from Aporophyla nigra, assembly GCA_947507805.1. Taxonomy (NCBI): domain Eukaryota; kingdom Metazoa; phylum Arthropoda; class Insecta; order Lepidoptera; family Noctuidae; genus Aporophyla; species Aporophyla nigra. Next base: position 8,512,562 of record OX382313.1, on the reverse strand, counting down.
AAAAACTTGTATGTATGTAAGGCAAGCCAGCAGAGTACTCACAATCCCCATGTCATTCATTTTGATAGTTCAAGAATATTATTTACTTTATTACTAACTCTATTAAATTAATTGTACATTGTAGCGGCACGTTGTTTTATGAAGCAATGGGTTATGAATTTTATTTTAAATTGAGATTGAAGGCGTGATACACATATTTAATCTAATATGTAATATTATCATCCAATTTTCTTGTATGTCCCGTGACACTGCCAATCACAGCAACCCGAATATTTCACAATATTTGATCACAAGCAGGCAAGGCAGGATGTAAATCCTGCCTATATATTTAATGCTCCTAAAACTAAACAAAGATTTTAATTAACTATTCATGTTAGTTTCAGTAAGTCGGCCGGCTTTCATTTGGTGGGATAAAGGGATTTAACCTTTGAATTGCTATGTTACTGAACAAATATTGCTTTAACACATTGCTTAAGGCGTAAGGCAGCTCATAATAATTCATTATGTTGTAGTATAGTGCCGTGAAGTTCAGCCAACCCCTATGAACCCCTATCAGTGATAATCCTTATCCGTCATGGCTTAAATCTCGTCCACAAGACGCACGGCTTATTAGTCGATTCGAACGAATTTACTCGCACTAAACGGGAAAACAGACCTATCCAGAAATACGTATTAGGCAATTGGCATGTCTTCAATTTCATACATTAATTAAAGATGAGACAACTCTCTGCTAACGCAGTATAAATGAAAATATTTTTATAAATTAATAGGGATGATTGGACGTAAAAAATAGTATCACCCCATTTCTTCCCGTGGGTGTCGTAAGAGGCGACTACGGGACTTACTAGAGAATGGGCAGCAGCGTTCTCCATGCATTTTACCACCATACTGCGATCGCCAATCCGCCTGCCAAGCGTGGCGATTATGGGAGGCCTATGTCCAGCAGTGGACGTATTACGGCTGAAATAATGATGATGATGATGAGAGATGCTTTGTATTAGTGTATTTGCGTAATGAAGAGTATATGTTGCCTGCTAATAAACAAAAAAATATATACTTACATATAAAAACTTGCGCCTTTTTCCCAAAGGGTAGTCAAAAACTATAGAATACTACCTGTTACGATCCTAACAAACTTCTTTAGTTTTATTTACCTACGTTAAACACGAAAAAACTTCATACTTACCTACTTTGTAAAAAATCTTTATATGCGGGCGGTAAAATAGACTTGCGATCTTGATGAGCTATTCTGACAGAGAAAAATAAGGCGATTTCTTCTGTAGACGTTAATATCGTTGTACGTTTAGAGCCGGACGTTAAAAATAGCTATTCTTCGTCCGGCATTACACCCATCTCATTTCTTCCTGCGGGTGTCGTAAAAGGTGACTAAGGGACTTACTAGACAATAGGCAGCAGCGTCTCCTATGCATTTTACCACCATACTGCGATCTCCAACCCGGCCAAGCGTAGCGATTATGGTAAACCTTCCCAAATTCGGGGAGGCCTATGTCCAGCAGTGGACATCTTTTGGCTGAAATGATGACGACGACGATGGATGATAGTCTTTGATAAACCTTTTATTAACCGATGTTAAAAAGAAGGAGGTTCGCAATTCGTCTCTTTTTTCGAGTGTAAACGTAGTGCACATTGACGAAAATATTGAAAACTGAAATGTGATTCCATTTCTGTTTTACTATGAGACGTAGTTTATGGGTAACTTCCAAAAATAATACTACAAAGAGAAAAATTACTCTAACTTTGGAAGTCGGTGTCTTTAGATATTTGCCAACGGCTTATTTTTTAACTGACTTCAAGAAACGGAGGAGGTTCTCAATTCGACTGTATTTTTTTCTTTTTTATGTTTGTTACCTCTAAACTTTTTTTATTTGATAGCTTCTCGTGTAGTCCCATTTCAATTTGATCCAATTCTGACAATGGCATCCATGAGAAAACCATAGAAGTCTTAAATTTCACCTGGCCAGTAGTGGTATAGGAATTAGTGCGGGTAGGTAGATACCATAACTAAATAGTGAAAAAAAAACAGCCGACTTCCTTAAAAACACTACAAAGTGTTAAAATAACTTTCATTTCGGAAGTCGGTGGTAAAAATCTTAAATACAGATCCTAAGACACCGACTTCCAAATTAAAGTTATTTTTCACTTCGCAATGTTTTTTAGGAAGTCGGTTGTTTTTTTTTTTTTTTTTGTAAGAAAGTTTTTTGTAAAAAGTATTTATTTGCTTCGCTAATTCGCACAATATCCATTAAATTCCATAACTTTGTGCTGTGCATCGGATGGTTCAGACTATAAGTACTAGGACAATAAGTGCTCCGTTTGATGGCGGACGTAAAGAATAGTACCATCTCATTTCTTCCCGTGGGTGTAGTAAAAGGCGACCAAGGGACTAGAGAATGGGCAGCAGCGTTCTCAATGCCTTTTTTCTCCATACTGCAATCGCAAACCCTTCCGAATTGGGGGAGTCATTCGGCTGAAATGAAGATAAGTATTAGATGTTTTCCAGCTGATAATAATTACGATGATGACACTAAGACCGTTGGTTGTAGCTGCCTCATATTTAGCGAAGCTTTGTAGGACCTGTATTGTTGTCTAAAGAAAATGGATACGCTCTTGGTCTTGATTAATATAAAGTACATAGATACAGGCTAGGATTAGAGCTAATCAATCATAGCGGGAGTGTTTGTAGCAAACACAGATTTAATTGGTATTGGAAGCAATGATTCATTACATTGTGATCATGTTTGGTTTGATAGGCTAAGAAAAGTGGCGAAATAAACCCTTTTTCTTAACTTACTCATACTATGTGGGGATCGGTTTCTTGTAGTCTAACCGGGCGCAGCTGTATACTAGTAATATATATAACATAGAGCGAATGCTTCTTCGACCCCCAGAATCCGTGGAGTTACTTGTTGGTATTGTGTTACTAGGTACCAGATTCTCCTTGGAAAGACTGGCTGTAAGAATTTTGGGCATCTGATTACCCGTAACGACTAAAAATCTACGGATAACAGCCAGGATCGAGACGGTTTGTATCGTGCTTTCAGAGGCAAGGACGAGTCTCTGGAATAGTACCCAACAGGCTTCACTAGCCCGATACACACCGTGGAAATGTTCAGCACGAGTCGCGACAGCCTTTGACAGGCGTGGGAAAGTCTAGCGCGGCCTGTCAGTTAATCTTCGTGTCATTTTACTTCTTCTTAATAATTTTTTTATTGCCATGCACAGTGTGTTGGAAGGCCTCCAACAAGGTGGACCGATGACCTTGTGAAGGCCGCAGGAATCCGCTGAATGCGGGAAGCACAAAACCGGTCGAAGTGGCGGAGCTTGGGGGAGGCCTATGTCCAGCAGTGGACGTCTTTCGACTGAAATGATGATGATGATGATGCAGTGTGACTGTGTTAATGCTGGAAAATGATGCTACTCTTCTTGCTATTGTTTCATAACGAACAAGATAGATTTTTTCCGATTATCAATGGGCAATCTTCTAATTAATTTATATTGGTGAAGGTTTGTATGTTTAGATGTTTGTTATTCAATCACGCTAAAACAGACAACCGGATGTGCATGAAATTTGGCATACAGTTAGAATATACTCTCTATTAACATAAAAGATACTTACTATCCCGGTAATATGATCCCGTGGGATAATCCTCGACAAACACATGGTGAAGCTGCTAGCAAAAACTAGTGATCTTATGTTTTAACATTGTTTCCTTCTTTCCAGACAATGGCGAGTACAACGCGGCTGGCAACCGTATACTTCCTGCTTACCCTCGCAGCCGCTTCAAGCGCTATAAAGTGCTGGAAGTGTGGGCAATACAGCGACGGAGTCGGCTCCATCACACCGTGTAGCAACAGAACCTTAGTCAAACTCGAAGAATGCCCGAGCAACGCCAAATACTGTATTGTGAGTATTATTAATGTATTTAATTAGTTCACCCAAATTTACAGACGTAAAATCAACGTTAGAATTTAACAAGAAATGGCGGGAGAAGACGCCCGACGAGGACATATGTATATAGTGCCCTTAACTGTGATATTCTTCAAAAAGGTCAGGTGCGTAGTACTCGCAACCAGCGTGCATGTATGACCAGATGTATGAATGTAAACGAGGCAAATGAAGGACCGAAGGAAGGAAGGAAGGAAGGAAGGAAAGAAGGAAGAAGGAAGGAAAGAAGGAAGGAAGGAAGGAAGGAAGGAAGGAAGGATCGTCGCAGGTGGCGTTCTGTAGCTTCTACCTACCTTCATGGGGCATGAGGTTATGGATGTATGCAAGTAAGGTTAAAACACTAAAGATTGATGAAAATGTATTGATTGCATCATTGGTCAATCAAACTTTTAAACGAAAGTTAAGAACCCTATGAGTTACCTATACTACACATATCTATAAGCCACACATACTACACACTTACCTACCTATATAATGAAAGCATTATGTAGCTAGATTATGCAATTACGGTTATATGAAAACCGATGAATTTTTAATATTTGTCTGTCTGTGATGTAATGTATATCTTTTAATTCGCGATTCATTGTTTGAGTTTTCAAATTTCTTGTTTTGTGTAGGTACAATGGATTGTTGGCTATCAACATTAACAAAACTGTGACGGTCAAATCTTCAAAGAGCGATACACACATTTCCTTCTATGAATTTCCGCCTATAAATAAAAATATTATATGAACCTCACTCAAAACACATTTTAATAATTTCTAAAGGCTGTTCCCAAAAAAATAAATAGCGTCATTGAAACACAGTAGAGGCAATTATGATCCCGGTATAAATTAAAATGGCTTTAATCAACCTCTTGATGCCTCTTCCTTTGTGACTTGAGTTCGCGAGAAACACTCAAAAGCGGAGAACCTCCTTGAAGGTATATTTGCGCAATGTTAATGGCAACACTGTTGTGTAAGAGCCAAAGCAGACTAACTACTGGGATCGACGATTTTGCGATTGCATCTATGCATCGTGTTTTATTAACTTTCTACGTTTGATTGCTCGAAATCGCACGATTTATAGCGATTGGTTTTAGATATATAGCGGGTTTTGGCAATTTTCTGCGTTCGATTGCAGTATCAAAATCTTGAGTTTTATCGTAATTGCTTCGAATGCTGCTTCTGTTTTCGATTCCTGCCTCAAAATCGTATTTTAAAGCGACTGCTTCGATACTATAATATATCGTATTTTGACGAATGTCTGCGTTCAATTGATGTATCGAAATCGCAAGATTTCATTCGCTCCATCAAAAAGCGACTACGGTCAGGGAAGTTTAATGTTAATTGTGAATTTATTATGGCCATTCTATACAACTGTCAAGGAATGACAGCTGTGATTTAAATATTCGAGAAATATAAGATAGTAATCAATTGGCTTAAAAATATATTTCCGTTTATGCAGATAGGAGCTCTCAGACGCAACACCAAAATTCCGAAAAGATTGCTAAATATAAAAGTAGCAAGTCTGCCTTGGCCTTTAGGTATGTCTGTATGTGATTTGTGTATTTGGGCAAATTATGTGTAAGTATCTCTGTTTCATTGCCAGGTTGTGTAAACTGGAATAATTTGCCTCTAATTTTCGCAAATGTTTCAACGTATTTGTTTAGGTTTTAATTATGGTATGGTATTTGTGTTTTGACATCATTTGCTTGTCTGGTGAAGGGAAAGTGAAGTAGGGGACGAAATATTTAACAATTAACACAGAAATTGTACCTACGATAAAAGTATTATTCAGAGTCGTATGTCGAGTAAAATCTGAATTATAATAGCTATTATAGCCCAGATAAATCGGTGGAATCACAAATGACGAAAGGAAATTTCGTAGAGTATTAATATTGGATAAAGTTTTTATAAAAGTATGCCAAACAACAACTTTCTCAGCCAATTTTGCCCGAACATTTTATCTTCGATTTGTTTGCTTTAAAACAAAAGGTTTTCCTTATACCTTTGTTTTTAGGGTTCCGCACCTCAAAAGGAAAAAGCGGAACCCTTATAGGATCACTTTGTTGTCCGTCCGTCCGTCTGTCAAGACCCTTTTTCTCAAGAACGCATGGAGGTATCAAGCTGAAATTTATATCAAATACTCAAGTCTATTGTCCCTTGAAGCTGTGAAAAAATCAAACTTTTAAGCTAACGCAATCAAAAGATATAGCCGTTTATGCCGCAAATTTCCGCAAATTTTTGAAACTCGCAAGGGAATCATAACCTAAAGGGTACTTCCAGTCGATCTAGAATTTTGAAATTTGGTACAAAGCAACATCTTATAGCACAAATAAAGGAAAAATTGCGAAAACCGTAAATTTTTTGTTACATCATATAATAAAAATATTTTGAATAATTTTAAAGGTTCTACCCCTTTCCTCATGAACGCGTAGAGGTATTAAATTGAAATTCATTTCAATAATACTATACCTACAGGTTTGTACGGAACCCTCGGTGCGTGAGTCCGACTCGCACTTGGCCGGTTTTTTTTTTCTAAAGCATATTTCCTTATCACAAAAGTATTATAACTTACTTCGCCCCTCGTAAGCCCCTCTTAGAATCCAAGTACGCATATTAATATTCCACCTTAATCAAGAACAACAATTCCCTCCAATCTTAGTTACACCGCCCGTCCGATAGATGGCGCTTCCAATATCCGGCAAGACGGCAAGACGTTTATCCGGACATTCGCCAAACGTTTTGCAAGATGACATCAGCTTTGCCCGGATTTTGGAGCTTCCCAAAGCTTAAGGTCCCACAGTCAGCGGGGAAATGAGGCGCAAAATTTAAATTACGAAGCTTTATTTTTTTTGAGGGTAGGTTTAAATGAGGTTATGTGCTTGGAATAGTTAATGAGTCATAAAATTGTTATGCTGAGAAAAAAGAAATCTAGAGTTAAATAAACTGTCTGAAATATTATTTGATATTCTTATGCAGGCGCCCGATAAAAGATTGAAATGATTTAGATTTATTTCTTGTCTCAATAGAAATACGCTCTTGAAAACTGAAGCATTATGTCTCTTAGTGCATATTTCGGGGACTTCCCCTACTGTCGTCATCAACTTTTTATACACATTATCATCTTCTAACCAACCCGAAGATATTCTTTTTGATATATATTGGAAATTAATTATTTCTTTCTATCTGTTCGTTTTTTAAATTTATTTTGTTGATATCCGAAAACAGTAAAACAGGCCTCCAATTCCACTTCTTCGAAAAATAGCAATTCATCATTCATTTGTCTTATCTCCAAAAAACAAATGAAGACCGTTTCTAAATGTATTCGACTGTTAATTTATCGTCCGATTCCCCGCTGTCCGTAGCCCTTTAGTAAGCGTTTCCTAAGATAAGGTTATTAAGATAACAGCAGTCTCAATGATCGTCTCACTAAGTTTAACTATCGGATTCGCTTCGTTCAGTACCGCACAGGTAGTTTCATTTAATTCACGTTTCGTATCAGATTTAGTGTTTTGTTGGATTGGTGAGGTAGAAATTATTGGGATCTGTTCTGTCATATTGGCAGCTTGCGCAGAGGGGCTTGTGGTTAGTAATAACGGCCTCACAGCCTGATTACCGTTTATACACCAAGACTCCTGCGTGCTTTGGAATGCACGTTATACCGTTGATCCCGGCTATCTTTTGTGGATAGTTGACAATCGTTACCTACGTGTCGGTGACAGCCAGTCTTACCAAGGTGTATATTGTTACCCAATACCCAGGTTGTGGCGGTCAGATAGACAGTCGGTGCTTGTAAAATATGGGTTTACAGCTGCACTCAGGGTAAACTAGAGCAGTGGTGACCTAGTGGTAACGGTGCGACTTACGATTTGTTGGTCGTGAGTTCACTCCCAAGCACTTAACTTTTTGTTGATTATGTCATCACCACTACTATCGAAACGGTGAAGGAAAACATCGTGAAGAATTTGGAAAACTGGCATCTATTAGAACCAAAAATTCGAAGACATGTGACATCTACAAACCCGCACTTGGCCCGCGTGGTGGATGGCCGTCTCAACGAGAGACGGCCTGTATCCAAGTGGGAACATTATAGGCTGCTGATGAATGGCTGAACTGAATGTCGATCCCAACATAGTTGTGTGTCGTTGGAGTCTAGGCAGATGATGATTCTGTCATAATAGCATAAAGCCATTTATTAAAAGCGGTAAAAAAAGTTGGCCGGTCGGACGGTTGGTTTTTATCAACGTTGAGATTCTTGCTGGCTCGTCTCCGTAGAAAACGACCATTTGCACCTAGCGTTTGACTTTTTATAAGTGGCTATGTTGTAGGTTCATGTGAAATAAAATATTTTGATTTTTTATCGGAAAATTGTAAATATACTTCAATTTCCTTTTTTTAATACGGTATGGTAATAAGTTAATTGTAAGTTTCCCAAACAGAATAAAATAAATAAATAAAATTAGAGTAAGCCCCAGATCTTACTTTAACGAATTATTCCGATCCAGCGACATGAGTGCCGATCTGGCAAACGAAATTGGGGTCGTGAGAAAACGCCCATATCCTTTGCGCAAGTTTACGATCTGTTTAGAATAGTTTCTTCAGTCGAGTAGTATTCGGTAAGATGGTTTAAAATGATACCATTTGTACTTATTTCTCTACCCTCATTTTCAGAGGCGACTGACCTAAAATTAAAGATGGCTGTAAAACAAGGTTAATAACTAAAAGCATTTATGTACAAATGTTCTGCTGTTGCTATGAAGAAATAGTAATTTCTATTATTAATAATCACCATTTGTGTTGGAAAATGTTATAGTAATAATAAAACATCAATTTAGGAGAATAACATAGTTGTTATGTGTCACAAAGGAGATGTAATATCAAGAAAACTGTATATTTTTTGAAGTATCTAGAATTCCTAATCAAATAATTTATTTGTTTATACAAAAAACATTTGTTTTGTATTGAGTCACATCTGGGAATAGGCCTGCCCCTCCTGCCGTCCATTTTTTATGTTATTGTACGAGTGCTGCTGTTTACCAATTCTTGTATACGATATAACAAAATAAAGCACGTATCCCACAGCACTTGGGATTAATGTGCGTAAATAAGACCCTCGTCCCGATATCTCCATGTGCCTAGAAGCAAAACAGTTAAGGAAATTAATTATTTATCAAATTGACAAATTACGACATATTATTAGTGATATAGTTATGTCCTACAATTGCTGTAAAAACATGGTGGTTGGATTTGAATATGTGGTCAATTTATGTTGGTGCCCATTTGGTACTCAATTTGTTATGTACAGTAATTTTTTCTGGCTTTTTGTGTTGATCGAGTAGTAAAGTAATTTTTGCTTGAATCCTTGAGAAAATGAGGTCAATCTGAAGTTAAGAGAGTTTGACATTACATGTTACACGATGATTTCACATAAACATGCTTTAATAGAAAGGAAGAAAAGAAAGTAATAAAAAAATTGTTTATTCTGCACAAACAACGCACATACAAACATAAAAACAGAAAAGATACATTACATGCACATTTACAACGTAAAAGCCAAAAGCCCCGTATTTAAGTCAATAAAACGCAGTTTAAAAATAACCGACTATATAAATATTTGTAATTCCTAAATTAGTTTAACTGTGGCAACTGCTATAAGTATCACTCTTATGTGCCTAATTTGTTCTGAATATGATTTTTATGTATTTTTCTTAACGTGTATATGCTTATATTAAATTAATATTAAACTAATCTGTGTTCTTCTCACACTACAACTTTCCTTCAATTCGTTCAAATGTTGTCGGAAAATGACACAGTAAAATACGTTTAAGTAAGCCCAAACATTTCACAATCCGTTGCACATTGCATTTAAAATGCAGTTCATTTAAATACACATTCGGGGCACAAGAGTTAATTCCGCTTGATACCCGGTAATTGTCAGACAAAAAAGCTTAACGAAATCCCAAAAAGTCGGGCTTACATTTAGCGGGAAAAAGTGTAAAAAGTCAAATGGCCAAAGCAGTAAATTCAGGTCCGGTAACCCTGTTCGCAGGGCTATTAATCTCATTTTGAAATACGGACTTACGGAGTTTTTTTGATTAAATCCGCTTATCTTTTCGGCTGGTGAGTGAAACTTGGAGTTCTTAAAAAGGCTAGTGAGTTAAGAAAATTTTTGGAGTGTCTTTGAGTGGAACATTGGATGAGTTTTTCACGCTTTCATAAGTTTAACTCGAACATATGCTACTTCATAATATTTGTTTTGGCTCGGAGTCGAACCCTGTATTTTGTGTGCAGTTAAACACCAACGGACGGTTTTAACGACTTGATAAAAATGGAGATTTTATTAAATATAAGTGTATTATTAATGTTTTTAAAAGTTTAATTTATAATCAACACATAAACATTCCGAAACAAGTTTTCTAAATGATAGTGTAAACCGAATCAAAATACGTTGTGTAGTTTATAAAAAATAAATCACTGCATAGTATAAAACAAAGTCGCTTCCCTCTGTCTATCCCTATGTATGCTTAGATCTTTAAAACTACGCAACGGATTTTGATGCGGTTTCTTTTAATAGATAGAATGATTCAAAAGCAGCTGGCAAATGCTAGTAATTTATAAGATATTCTGATTTATGGTGACTGATGCCAAAATAGAGATTAAATCCTTCAAAAAATGTATTACTGTTTTGAGGGACATTGTCATAATAATCATAATCATTTATTTGTCAGAATATTGTCCATTATATAGTCTTAAGATTAGTTAATGGTATCATCGCATTCTGCCAAGTCATCATCATCTTTATCGGCTTCCAATCTAACAGGATTCAGCTGAATACCCGTATTTTACAAGAGCGACAGCCTATCTGTCGTCGACAACCCGAGTAATACGATATCAAATTCATTTATTAGTGTGATTTTTAGTACATTTTACATGTGATCTTAATAATAAATAATACGTTTCTCAAAAATCTACCTAAGGTGTACACGGGTGTGATTTTTATTTAAAAAAAAACGTATTTCAAAACAAAAAACAACAACTGAATACAGAAAAAAAAAAAACAAGCAAAAAATTAACAGTTGAGTAAACATGCAAATAATTAATGGAAATTAAGATAGTAATAATACAATGTCAAAATTAAATAAATATCATGTCAAATAGGTTACAATTTATCAATAAGGAATTCGTCAATAGTATAATAGCAATTTTCCAATAATAAATGTCTATCCTTTTAAGATTGGTTGACTGACATTTGCCAAGTGTTCTGCGTGAAGATATTAGGTTCATTTGTTACAGAACTTAGATAAGACAGCTTTTCTTAAGATTATAAAGCATTTACTTTGTTTATAAATAAAACTAGCTTCTGCCCGCGACTTCGTCCGCATCAAATTTTTGCTCCCCTGACCCTTCCCGTCGCATCGAATTGCCTGCCAGTTTTCGTTCATTTTTCGTTGCTGCTCAGCGGAGCAACAGCGGAGCAAAAAGAGCGCCCTTTGATCGTAGCGTGATGTTTATAGCCTTTCTCAGTAAATAGGCAAAACACAAAAAAAAAAATATCAATTCGGACCAGTACTTCCTGAGATTACCGCGTTCAACCCAACAAACAAACTCTTCAGCTTTATAATATTAAGTATAGATTGAAGTACTAAATTGAAGTATTGAGGTACTAAAATAAAATAGAAACAGTTCACTTTCTTTGTTTACGACAAAGACGGCCACTTGGTTAAATGCAGAAAATAACTCCGCAATTTTATATTTGAAGTAACTACCAAAAAACAAATAACCCTTGTTGATGTAGGTACATTCTACTGAATGCTCTATGCCTCGTAAAGCATAGCGTGTAACAACCCCACAACCGTTCTTTTTTATTTTATGTCCACACGAGTGATATGGCGCTGTTATGTCCATGTCCACTTTATACGGTGTTCCGAATTGGAGTCGCTTTTATGATAACAATATATCGTCCCAAACATTTTATGTTGCATGTTATGGGAACGTAGGCTTGTGGAAAATGTATGGGTTTTTTATTTTATTTTACAGGCGTGAAAGATCAGACTGGCTCCTGTCTAGACAAACTGGTTCCTAATTTAACTGTAAAATTTATAATTTTTCTGACACATTTTGTGATTACTTCAAGAGGTTGAATGCCGTATTTACAGTAAAAATTAAAAAGTCATTGTATCTCGCGTGGATAGGCAGCAGCTAGTAGGTTTATTACATCTTTTTGATTTTTCATCTACGGAGTTTCGGTTGCTAATTTTATTTCACCATTCGTTTAACTCTTTTGTTCTTCGTGCCCTTAAATATAATATTTATTTTGAAAGCGTCAATCCACTCTGATTAATTATCGTTCTCTTTTTAGAGCAGAGATTATAACTGTAACCTCTTCTCGTACAGAAAATAGTATTTGCAATATCCATCAACAATAAGAACGAATCATTAAGACTTTAAATATCTGAAATGGCTTATGACTACTCAATACTTTATTGCTTTACCTATATGTATAATTGGTGGTAACTATATGTTTAATTTAGATAATAATGAACCCTGTAGGGCACGGCAAAAAGGTGTAAGAGAGGAAGCCCAGTTTTAGGATTAGATTATTAATTTGTTATCGTGGGAGCACATTAGTTGACTAGCACAAAGGAGATGTTTCATTTTCGGCCATCAGATGTACATTTATCAAAAAAGAGGAAAAAATACCACAAATTACAACAACTAGAGATAGTTTTAAGTTTTTAAGCCCTGACTGGAGGAAACTAGAGATAGTTTTAAGTTTTTAAGCCCTGACTGGAGGCCTTAATTTATTAAGGTAACCACAGGTTGAGTCGCTGACAACCTCATAGGTAGACATTAATTTTTAAGTTTAGTAGCTAAAAAAATATGGAATTTTCTTAAACTGAGTTTCCAGGTGCACAACAGATTTGTTAAAACACCATTGTTTTTAGAACCTTTTCACCACGCAACATGAAGAAGACATTCATTGTTTACATTTCGAGGTATTTCGCTAAACTTACATCGACAATAACATGACAAGTGTCGCATCGTGTCGACACCAGTTTGTTGTTCGAAAATTGTCTTTGAAAGTTTATCTTCAACAAATTGGTACTGTGATTCTGACACAAGAAAACACTTACGAAATAATGTGTCTGCCTTGTAGTTACGCCGTTTTAAAGGTAATAAAACACAATTAAGAATGTTCTTACAATATACAGGATAAGTTTTTATCCAGTGCGTAAATTGTAACCATGGATTCAGCATATCATTCTAGACCCCCCAGCGTAGATAATCTTTGTCAGTTATACAAAAAAAAATCAGCTGTTCCATACATTTTGACCCCGTAGGTATTGCATTTTTCTATGAAACAGCAGATTTTTATTTTGTATAACCGATGAAAATTTTCTACGGTGGGGGGTCTAGAATGATATGCTGAATTCATGGTTATAGTTTGCGCACTGGATAAAATGATCCTGTATACAAATTCATATTTAAAATAAAGGCATAAAAAAAAATCATTTATCGATGGGCGATGGATGGCCCATAATCTATCAAATGTGTATTTGTAATTTTTTTTGAGAGACATATTGTTTACCAATTTTTTAAAAACTAAAGCATAACAGTCGTTTGGTTGCCAAATTATAATTTTTTGTTCCATTCGTTTTTGAAATTGTGGGTAAATTATTGTCAGCTCATTTAATTTAATCCTATATAGATTCTACAACAAACTCGAATATCGACGCCAAAAAGTCTGACAACTAGTCTTACCAAGGGATATCGTGTTACCCACTTAAAATAATTATAGGTCTTAGGTTTTTTTTAATATCATTAGTTTTCGATATCAACACCGTGTTGTGTAAAGTATTGCGATCTAAATTAATTTGACTCTGCGTAGGTAGGTACTGTAAAAGTTGTCTGCAAAAGTTGACCTAATACTTTACCTTACGGGCTGGCGATTAAATGAATTTAGTTACATTGGCTGGTGATAAAATGACTTTTGGTGCATTGGAACATTTGAACGTTTTTAGAATAAGCTTTCAAATTAATTCGAAGGTTTTTGTTTTTAAAAAGGGCAGCGGATTATGAGAGGCGCATTGCTATTAACACGAAAGCGTGGAATAAACGTAATAATTTTAATATTCTCGGTGTATCAATCCTGCTATATCCCTAAAAATATATTATATCACAGAAGAATACATTACATTACAACATACACACATTACAGTTCATTACATTACAGTTCTGAAGACGTTTAATCTGGATGGCTTTTGCATCCCACCTCCTTGAAATGGTAAGTAAATGGCGTATATAAGTAGATAAACACTATGTGTCATATTTAGAATATAAATGATTCAAAAGCAGTCCCTTTGGCTGTATTTTAATAGGAAGGTGATTTTATCTTGAAATAGCTTCTACCCGCAAATTCAACCGCGTCAGATTTTGGCCCCCGGCCCGCCGCATCACATCCTATCGTCCACCCGCACTATTACTCGTTTTCCTTTGCGATCTTTCCGACTTTCATCTTTTTGCTCAGCTCCGAACGGTTGTAGAATGTAAAATAGCGCTTATTTGAAGCGCTAAACTTGCATCAATAAGTGGGCAATAAAATAAAAATAGATTTTTCAAATACTACTTTTACGGTCATTCCAAAAATCCAAAGCCACTACATCATCATTTCAGCCGTAAGACGTCCACTGCTGGACTTAGGCCTCCCCCAATTTGTGGGGCTTTGCCATAATCGCCACGCTTGGCAGGCGGGTTGGCGATCGCAGTATGGTGGTAAAATGCATAGAGAACGCTGCTGCCCATTCTCTAGTAAGTCCCTTAGTCGCCTTTTACGACACCCACGGGAAGAAATGGGGTGGTGTTATTCTTTACGTCCGGCACCACACGGTACCACGCCAAGCCACTACATACAAAATTACAAACAATCATATTTTACCTTTGCATAATATCTATACTAATATTATAAAGCTGAAGAGTTCGTTTGTTTGGTTGAACGCTATAATCTCAGGAACTACTGATTGGAATTTAAAAAATCTTTTAGTGTTGGGTAGCTCATTTATCGAGAAAGGCTATTTAACATCACGCTATGATCAATAGGAGCGGAACAGCAAAAATGTTGCAAAAACGGGGAAATGTATTCATTCCAAATCTTCCGTTGCGTGCGCACGGGCGATACAATGCGACGGGTCGGGCGAGCCAGAAATTTAACGCAGACGAAGTCTCGGGCAGAAGCTTTAGTATATATAATAACGAATTACAAGTCTATCTGCGTCTAATGCCCATGTCACACCCACTCTCATGAAGATCGGAGACTCTACAGTCGAAGTAGTCGACGATTATGTTTACTTAGGACAAACTGACCAGTTAGGTAGGTCCAAATTCGAGAAAGAGGTCAATCATCGAATCCGACTCGGCTAGGCAGCGTTCGAAAAGCTACGCAATATCTTCTCGTCCCACATACCGCAGTGTGTCAAGACAAGTCTTTGACAGTGCGTGTTGCCATTCATGACCTATGGCACTGAGACGTGGTCGCTCACAATGGACCTCATAAGAAGGATGAAAGTCACCCCAAGGGTAATGGAGAAGGCTATGCTTGGAGTTTCCCTACGCGATTGAATCAGAAATGACGAGATCCGTAGGACAACCAAGGTAACCGACATAGCCCGAAAAATTTCCAAACTTAATTGGCAGGGGGAAGGGCACATAGCTCGCAGAATAAATTGCCGATAGGGCCTAAAGGTTCTGGAGTGGTGACCACGTACTAGAAGATGTAGCCTTGGAAGGCCTCCCATAAGATGGACTGATGACTTGGTGAAGGCCGCAGGAATTCGTTGGATGCGAAAGGCACGGAATCGGTCGCGGTGGCGGTTCTTGGAGGAGGCCTGTGTTTTTGTCACATGATCTGCCTTTCACTGTATGTAGCTAAGTCGCGGACCAAACTCTTCGTCCCTTTCAAAGCACATCAGCGTCGTGAGTTGTATATATAAAGAGAGCTTGTTACCTAAGACCACTGTAAGATAAAATGACGTCGACAATAATTGTACCCTGTGATTGTTTTAATTATTTTATATTATTTTTAGTCACAAACTGGTAGAAATAGCGATAATGCAAAATTCATTTATTCAAATTAGGCTGCGAATCAGCACTTTTTGAACATCAAAATTTCATAAGACTGTCCCCCAAAACGGCCACACGTCACCACTTCCTAGTGCTATAGCTGGGAAGAAGTGGCGAAAAAAATTCCCCGCAGGACAGCTGTCTATTCAGTTAGATAAACGTAATTCTATACAAAAGTTAGTACCACCAAACTCTTCGTCCCTTTCAAAGCACATCAGCGTCGTGAGTTGTATATATTTAAAGAGAGCTTGTTACCTAAGACCACTGTAAGATAAAATGACGTCGACAATAATTGTACCCTGTGATTGTTTTAATTATTTTATATTATTTTTAGTCACAAACTGGTAGAAATAGCGATAATGCAAAATTCATTTATTCAAATTAGGCTGCGAATCAGCACTGTTTGAACATCAAAATTTCATAAGACTGTCCCCCAAAACGGCCACACGTCACCACTTCCTAGTGCTATAGCTGGGAAGAAGTGGCGAAAAAAATTCCCCGCAGGACAGCTGTCTATTCAGTTAGATAAACGTAATTCTATACAAAAGTTAGTATGCAAAGTAATTAACATTACGAGATACAGAACGTAAATTAAATCATTTGCCATATAGCTATTATAACAACCCAACGATCGAATAACGCCAAGACAAGTAGGGTAGATATTGTTATCAAAAACAGACGAAAACACGTTGGAAATCGCAGTTTCTTAAGCTAGTATGTCAGGCGACGTCATAACATGGTACACTCCAATATCTACAATGGCAAGTCCACATATCTTGAACAGATTTGTTGTTCGACTAGTGGCGTTAAAAATGTTCTGTAAACACTTTCGTGTCACAAACAAAAATGGACATTTATTAAAACGTTTCTAGAACTTTTAACTTTTGCAAGTGTTTGTCCAACTATGATAAGTGGAAACACCTCAATAAAAATAGAGGTATTATTATTTGTTTGAGTTGTTTTACCTCCTTTTTTCAGAGATTCATGGCTTTTCATTTCATCGTCTTTGATTATCATAATAGTAACTGTTGCCCGCCAGTTCATCTGCGATCCAGGATAAAAAAATACCTAAGTCCTTACTCAGGTCGTGGTCATTCATAATCAGGCTAAATTGTATGATCAACCCACACTGTGCCCGCGTGATGCATTATGGTTTCACAAAGAGGCCCATTTCCCAGCAGTGGAAACATTATAGGCTGATTATGCTATAATACACGTACTGCTAGGAACCTGCCTTCCCCCCCCCTCCTCTTCGGAGGGCTGTAATCTACCACGCGGGCCCAGTGCGGGTTGGTAGATGTTACATGTCTTCGAATTATTGGTTCTAGGAGATGTTGGTTTCCTCACTATACTTTTCTTCACCGTTTTGAGAGCATTATGATGAAATTATTTACACAACGTAAAGCGCCTGCCGAAGAATAGCACTATTCCGTGTCTTCCCGAGGATATCGTAGAAGGCGACTAAGGGACTTCCTAGAGAAGGGGCAGCAGCGTTCTCCATGCACGTTACCACCATACCGCCATCGCCGACCCGCCTGCTAAGAGATAAGTAAATCATTAGGAAATATTCTACTTCATAAATAGACTCTACAAACTGCTCATACAAAATATAATAATGAACGTACAAATAGTTACTGAGACCGAAGCAAAACTAAACACTTGGTACCTACAAGGTTTCTTAGAAAGAAATAAATAAGAAATTAACTGGGATAGCGTTCAAGATTATCATTCATCATCATTTCAGCCGTAATACGTCCACTGCTGGACATAGGCCTCCCCAATTTGGGGGGCTTTGCCATAATCGCCACGCTTGGCAGGCGGATTGGCGATCGCAGTATGGTGGTAAAATGCATAGAGAACGATGCTGCCCATTCTCCAGTAAGTCCCTTAGTCGCCTCTTACGACACCCACAGGAAGAAATGGGGTTCAAGATAGTGTAGGTAAATAGTTAGCGCTTACACTGCAAATATTTAGTTAATAATGGCTTTTGCCAGCAGAATTGCCTGTGTGGATGGCTAAAATAACCCCATGGGAACATTCTACCGGGATAACAGTATCATCTGTGTTAATCCAGGTTTTTAATCTGTTCAGCAGTTTCTGCGTGATTCAGTAACAAACATCGAAATATATAAACTTTCACATTTATAATATTAGTACGATAGGATTCGTCGTTATAGCTGTAGTAATGACAGCATCAATTTAAGGCCGCGTAATTTTCATCATCTGTCATTTTTGGTTGGACGTCTCTCTCTCGTTGGCACTGTCATCTGTTTAGTTATATCATATAACTAGCTGACCCGACAGACGTTGTCCTGTCTCTTTGATGATATTTGAGCACGCATTCTGTCAATTCTATGTCAAATGTTACATTAAAAAAGTTTACATTGTCCTATTATATGGTTGTTAAGTATTCTTAAATAAGTGTTCTTAAATTTTCTAATTTTCCGCGCATTTTTTTATTTTTTTTCTCTCGTTAGAACTTTCTCCTGACAATTACAAACACAACAAAAATAAATAATAGTTTTAAAAAACTAAAAAACACGCTTCCATTGAAAACCAAACTAAAAAGTACAAAATAATGGAAAAAAAGCGTGGGGTGCTTTTTAAGGTATTTTTTAAATGATATCAGGCACCCCACGCTTTTTTTCCATTATTTTGTACTTTTTAGTTTGGTTTTCAATGGAAGCGTGTTTTTTAGTTTTTTAAAACTATTATTTATTTTCTATTTTTTAGGGTATTTCGAATTTTGAGACGTATGTCAGCGTAGTTTGTGACAGTTTTTTTGCTGTCCTGGTAACCCTAGCAAGGATAATATCACAAATTTATGAAATTATTGCATTGTCATCGGTCCTTGACAGGTGTGCAAAGTGTGAATGAAATCTGGTCGTTTAAAGTGGGTCAAAATCGCGCTATAAGGAGTCGGTTACAAACAAACATACAAATATACAAACATACAAATATACAAACATACAAATATACAAACATACAAGTGAAGCTAATATAAAGCGTGTAAAAAGAAGAAGTGAAATCGGTCCAGCCGTTCACGTGTGATGGCGTGACCAAGGGAAATAGGGATTCATTTTTATATATATAGATTGTGTGTTCTACCACTAACCAATAAATCTCTTTTGGTCAAATCTTGTCTTCTTTCATCAAATTTATCAATTCCCCCGTACATTGCAAAAATATTTTAAGATGAAGATGAGTAACGTGTTACTACAACGACCAACTGATCTTCGTGCGTTTGCAGATTTATAAAGACCCTAAAAACCAAAGTATTAGGAACAAACACAAACAGCATAAAACATCCCTTATCAGCGCGAACTTCTCACTCCGTATAAGGCAAAACGCAATTTCAGAGACCCTACATCTTACAAAGAGTGTATTTATTTTTGCGAGAGCAAATCTGTGACAGTAAAATATTTTAGGGACTTACGATGTGAACTCAGACGTTCGTTGCGATAAGGCGAGCGTCGCTGGAATGACAATTGTCGGATTTTAGTGAGAACGATTTGTTGTCAAAGGCGGATTCGTGGTTCCAATTGTTTTGAAGATACTAGAGGATTATAGTATTTTTTTTTGGATAGATTTAGTTTGTTTACTTTTTATTTGAGGAAGGAAATTTATTTATTTTGAGCTAAATGTGCTCAAAAAAAAAAACTCTGGCTCGTTGACTATTTCTAATGCTTTCTTTAAAACCTTGACAGACATTCTTTCTGCCAATTACAAAATAAAATACGTGTTTCTTGTAATGTGTTCTCAAGGATTCATATCCATTTGCATTTTAAGACCTAATATAACTTAGTATACTTTTGTTTCTTCTAATTATATTTTCGGTTAACATTATTTACGCATAACAGCTTACGTATAATGTTTTTAAGCATAATTTCTTTAATCATAATAATGATTAAGCATAACATTCTGAAGCAAAAAAATATTTACGCATAATGATTTTAAAACATGTTTCATATAGGTATAACAAAGTTTAGCAGCAGCGGTGAGGTTTGGTGAAAACCAAGGTGTTTTACAGATTGTGATGAGGATTCTTTGGAATTAAAACGATGCTTGAGGTTCAACGATCAGTTCTGTATTATATTTTTAAGTTACAATATTCGAAGAGAGTGGTATGGGAACAATATTTTGAATGGTACCAATCACGGTCGAGATATAGGTATGACGTAGTTTGTAGTATGGTTTTCGGCGTGTAGATGTCGCTATTGGTCTTTCAAGTGCGTTTATAGACCAGTAGTTCGCAACAAAAGAAGCATAATAATTAACTCCTAAAATGTTAGACACTATTAAACATGTAAACATGCATACACCATGCATGCAGCAAACATGCCGCATACAAACATATAAACAAGCATACACCATGCATGCAGCAGGCATGCAGAATGCAAGCAGGCATGCAGCAGGCATGCAGCAAGCATGCAGCATGCCATTAAGCGTGCAACATGCAGCAGGCATAGTTTCTGTCACGGCTCCAGCGCTGCGGGATTGAATTTTAAGACAATACTTAACTTTAATTTAATTTAGGGTTAAAAATTAAATTTTAAAAAGTCTGCCTAAATACTATGAGAATAGTCACTATACCTAGTACCTAACATTGTGCGAATTTTTATGCCAATACAAATTAGCCTCCAAGATCATTATGCCAACATAAACTGTATGCCAAAAAAATATATGGTAAAGTTTTATTATGGCAAAACAATTTATGCCAATTAGGTATGCCAAAGTACATTAGGAAAAATAACATTATGCAAAAAGAAGGGATCCCGTTCTCAAGTTATAAGTGCACTGAGTGACAGTAGCCATTGCGTTTTCCATTTTGTCAGGGACATAATGTTTTTTATTCGAACCTTTTTTTAACGGAGGGTATTTCTCATGGGTATCCATAAGGATCCGCTTTGGGAAACATGGAGGGTTATGTCAGACTCTGCTGAAGTGAACGATGCCCCATTTTTCATCGTTCCTGAGGACCTAGTCATCACTCATACATACAGTCATTTGCTGTAGGGCCACATTTCAAATCTGATACCATAACATTTGATGAACCTGTGTGTGGACCTGTTTTTTTTCTCTTGATCAATTTTAAATTCAAAGATCAATTTACAGTCAAATTTTACTACGATTTGTTGCTCAAAATATTATTAAAATTAAACAATTTTCTATTTTAGTTCGGTTTGCTAAGAAAAATTTGTTAGTTATCCACATGGTTCTTGACAGCACTTCCGGCATTTTCAGACACGACGTGTTTCTAATTTGCGTTCCGATCTAACAGAAAAATGTAAAATAAAATATGAAATAATTAATGCATTTAAAAATCCTCCTCCTTTCAAATAGTGAATAAAAAATAAAATAAATAAATATCACCAATAAAATAAATATATACCAACACACCGTTATCTGATCCTAAACTAGGCAGAGCCTGTACTATGGCAGCCAAACAACTGATAAACATAATTATATAATTTCTAAATACATACATATTATAGATAAATTACACCCAGACACAGAACAAATGATCGTGCTCATCACACAAAGAATTGTCCTGGCTGGGAATCGAACCCACGACCTCAGTCTCAGCAGTCAAGGTCACTAACCACTAGACCAATGAGCAACGACGAATCAGTTTTGAATTACAAACATGCACCCTATTCTCTGCAAATACAATTTAATATCAACAATATGTGGTGAGTCTAAAGAAGCCAAGCGGCTTAATAATTGTACCTCAGTACAGGCGAGTGCAGTGAGACAAAAACATTTGCAGAAATGTGAGATATTTACTAAGATAAGTAAGAACTGGTGCACGATGCACTATGGCATCATGTGCACACGGATTTATTAGGTTTAGAACTAAAGAAAGAGCCTTTGTGTTCGTTTGTTTTGCTGTTTTCTATTTTGTGATCAGTGTGTCCGCAGTCTGGATTTATACCGCACTATAGTAACAGACTTACCTCTATCACAAAGGCTTTTAACAGAACTTGTTAGTTGACTACAATGGGGTGTCCACTAAGCCGATAAAACAAGATAGATACATAGATTTATTTATTTATTTATATATGCTTTATTCATCATCATCATCATTTCAGCCGTAAGACGTCCACTGCTGGACTTAGGCCTCCCCCAATTTGGAGGGCTTTGCCTTAATCGCCACGCTTGGCAGGCGGGTTGGCGATCGCAGTATGGCGGTAAAATGCATAGAGAACGCTGCTGCCCATTCTCTAGTAAGTCCCTTAGTCGCCTTTTACGACACCCGCAGGAAGAAATGCTTTATTGTACACAAGAAAATACATTTCAATTAAAAACATTTAACAATAAAAACATACAATGGGCGGCCTTATCGCTTTCTGCAATCTCTTCCAGGCAACCTTGGAATGGACAGTGTTTGCGTGGACATAAAAATGGGGTTGTCACTGGTGCAAAATACAATTTACTTTAATTAGATTCCAATTTAAAGTTTCTAAATGCCCAATCAAATCTTAATTATTGCCTTTGGCATACTAATAAAAACTTTTTAACAAAAAATTAAACCGCCGAAAAAACAGAAAAGCAAAAAATAATAAACCGTAAAAATTATGAGTCGGCGCTTTGAGTGATCTTAGTTCATTGATTTTTCACCGCCGACTCAAAATTTTAAGGTTTATTATTTTTTGCTTTTCTGTTTTTTCGGCGGTTAAATTTTTTGTTAAAAAGTTTTTATTTACTAATAATATTTCGCAAGGTATACCCTATCCAATGAAAAAAGAATGATCAAAATCGGATTACTCTGTACAAAGTTATGCGTGGTTATACATTACAATCAATGAGTGAACAATCAATCATCTCCTGTTTTCCGACTCTTAGGGTTCGATTTTGTTTTCCAAATTTATATGGGACCATTCTCGAAGTATACTCTTTCCAATAAAAAAAGAATTATCACAATCGGACCACTATGTAAAAAGTTATGCGTGGTCATACATAAAAAAAAAAATTAAAAAAGAATATACGCGTCGAATTGATAACCTCCTCCGTTTTTTTTTCGTCGGTTAAAAAGGGACAAATTGTTACCATGTTTAATAGTATAGTACCTAGACTTGTCCCACGTGGTGCTGGACGTGAAGAATGGCACTATCCCATTTCTTCCCGTGGGTGTCGTAAAAGGCGACTAAGGGACTTACTAGAGAATAGGCAGTAGCGTTCTCTATGCATTTTATCTCCATTCTGCGACCACCAACTCGCTTGTCAAGCGAGGTTTACCGATGGCAAACCCTCTCCAAAAATTAACCGGTCAAATTGGCGGTGCATGGGGTAGATATCTATGTTTAGTAGTGGGCATCTTTTGGCAGAATTGATGACGCAGACTTGAGATGTATTTAATTAAACAAAACATTCCTATTTTTAACCGACGAAAAAAAACGGAGAAGGTTATCAATTCGACGCGTATATTTTTGTTTTTGTTTTGTTTTTTATGTATGACCACGCATAACTTTTTACATAGTAGTTCGATTGTGATAATTCTTTTTTTATTGGAAAGGGTATACTCCGATATAAATTCCATATAAATTTGAAAAACAAAATCAAACCCTAAGGGTAAGAAAACAGGGGATGATTGATTGTTCACTCACTGATTGTAATGTTTAACCACGCATAACTTTATACAGAGTAGTCCGATTTTAATAATTCTTTATTCATTGGATACGGTATACCTTGCCAAGTATTATAAGTACATTAAAGCCACAAAAAATTATAAAATAAAAACTTTTTACCAAAAAATTTAACAGCCGAAAAAACTGAAAAGCAAAAAATAATAAACCTTAAAATTATGAGTCGGCGTTGGAAAATCAATGAAAAAAGATCACTCAAAGCGCCGACTCATAATTTTAAGGTTTATTATTTTTTGCTTTTCAGTTTTTTCGGCGGTTAATTTTTTTTGGATAGTCTCGTAAGAATGGAGTTGCTGGCGTGAATAATTGTACCAGCCTATAATTTGTTCGAAATAGCATCTCAATAATATACCCAACTATATAGATACTCAACTGACCTCTTTTATTTATATTTTATGTACTTTCTTCCCCATCAATAATCTGCCTAGCCTTTGCCCTATGTGGGGTTTGGCTTCCAGTCTAACCGGATGCAGCTAAATACCTACTGGTATTGATAAATGATTTTATTTATATAAGTATAATCAGCTGTTTGCGGTTAGACTGGAAGCCGTAGGGAGCGAATGCCTGTCTGATCTACCCAACCCAGTTACTGAGTAACACGGTACCCGGTTGGAATAACTGTATGTCAGAGTTGTGCTTCTTCACAGAACAGTCAAAACTCGACGAGAGACAGCTGGGATAAAGCTTAATGTGCTTCCCAAGGCACGGAGGGGTCTCGATATATAAAGGATGGTAACCAACCCGGGAACCGACCGAGGCAAGGGTAATCTTCGAGTAGCCACGCTCTTATTATTTAGCCACGGCATTTTTTCCCCTCCCCATAAATAAATAACAAAGAACCAAGATGACATTTTAAACATTCCAATACAGGAAAAAACAAAACTGAGACATCGAAGGAAATGTCCCATTTCCTTAGTAAGAAATGTACCACTTACGTAAAGGAATTCGTTCATTGAAACATTTTCTTGGTGATAAGTTGCTCGTTTTGCAGTAAAACAATGTTGTTTGTACCTGCATTGCAATTTCGCCAACATCGCGCTGCCAGAATTTTCGAGAAGCTCCGTTTTGCATTCTTTAAGAGGTAACAAATGTTAGAGACGATAAGGCGAGAAATATTGAAGAGATTCTGTTGTAGCAATGGTTTACAGTTGAAAAGCTCTTTTGAATAGGATAGATACGATAAATGTTTTATGTGGATGAGTAAACTACAAACTGGTTTTGTTTTGCAACCAATGTTTTGCGTCGTAAATAAGATAAGTGTGAGGAAATTCAAAGATTTATTGAATGGATTTAAAGAGCTAAAGAAATAATCATATTTATCTGGCAATATAAAGCAGTAAATAAAATTGTTAAAAAAAGGTTGGTGCAGTTTAAAAGGAGATGTAGTGACAAAAATTGAAAAGAGTATGCTTAAATGGTTTGGTCAAGAGGGTAAATGAAGGACGGCTAACAAAAGGTATTTACGAGGCAGATGTGATCAGATACGCCAGAAGGGGACGCTCTAGGAGAACACCACCACCTCCTGCCGCTCCTCCCGCTCTACCTTATTAGTGATGTACTTCAGAAGGGTCAAGTCCGTAGTACTGGTAACCACTGTTCGTGTATGACCAGATTTATGAATTTCGAGGCAAGAGGAGTAGTAAGGATCGTAGCTGATGGCGTTCTGTAGTTTCTGCCTACTCCCATGAGGAAAGGCGCCTAGGTGCCAAATAACCCACCTGTCAAAGCGTATGTAGTCTTAGGGACAAGTAACAAGAGAGTAATAAATAATTTCAACATAATACATAATGAAATGAATGATTTCATGAAAGATGATTTGGCTAGAATGGAGGTGATTACTGAGATGGCAGCTATTACAGATGTAGGCATGGAAGAAGAAAATATATTGCGCCGACTCCAAATAAGTTGGGATAAAGGGCAGGAGAATAATGATATTTGCACCAGAAATGTGGATGCTATTCACTTATAGGTTACGTACTTCACAAATATTATGTTAATTTGTTAATGAGGATGTTTATCTATAAGTTCCATGAAATGAAATTAACAGACATTTCAAACTTTATAGAAATACTAAGGTGCGTTTATCAAAACGTTACAATCTGATTTTTAAGCGATAAATGACAGTGACTCCGTGGTTGGTAAGACAACCTGTTTCAGACCCAGAGGTCCCTTTTTTTGTTCGGTTTGGTTGGTGGTAGGGCTTGATTTAAGTCCACCTGGCTATATACGTCTGTCGGTATAGCAACAATATTGTTGCTGAGCAGTGTTGTTACTTGATCGTTAGAGGTAAGATAGCCAATTATTCTGTGGTTCAGTATTCAGGACGATACTCGACCACCTTTGTCCTGATTACTTGCGACCAGGTGAGATGAAGGTCCAGCTTTCCATAATGGGTAAAATTTTGTTAGGAAGTAATAAAGTAAGATAGAATAGCACTTAATCCAGATCCTTGATACTATAATTTTTCAAACTAAAGTAATTAAGTTCCCCATACCGTTAATCTTATTCGACACGACCATTATATTACCATTACTCATAAAACCGACCTCGTTCTCGAAATGATAAATGATACCACTTAAAATGACTAATGAACGAGTTTTATTTTAATAAAGCAATCCACTCCTGATATTTATCGGCATGCATTCGTTTGTTTTAGGGGTGCTCCACAGTTGTTCGTGTCGGTACATTCGATACTGTAATGTATGTTAAACAATTTGAAAAAGTCACCTAAAGTGTTCATATAGCAATCTATGTGAAGGCTTTGGGCGACTGTGACCGGGTTTTCCAAACTTGGACCAAAGGACTTGCAAGTCATCAAGAGGTCACAAAAGGAATGAAAATTTGTCACGCTGTTGCCGAATTCGGTGTCTTCGGATATTATATTTAAGTTTGTTTTCATCGAATTCCGAAATTAAAGTGAATTTTCAGTTTGTAGTGATTTTTTTTTCGGAAGTCGGTTTTTTCATTTCACTATTATAGTCATTTCACTGTTATAGTTATGGTACCTCGTAATAGTCCACTACTTGCTTTGTAAGCAGCAATATAATATGAAAATTATAGAAACGTTTAATCAAAGCTAACGCTAAAATACCCAAGCAAAGTAAATAAAGTTTATATGGGACCACCCCTGAGAAATACTCTAACCGAAAAAAGAAATGCAAACAATTGCTGGAGATATCGCGAAAAATACATAACATTAAACAAAAAAACATTCAGATGAATTGAGAACCTACTCCTTTTTAAAACCGGTTGAAAGTCAAAACAATTATCACACATAATCGGCTTCTATTTGGCTCGTGCCGATCAGCAAACTCCCTTCGGTATCTACCCTAGCTGAATCATGTGCAGCTCGTATCGGCACAGATTGAGCTAAGCCGAGTGGCTTTTCCCTAGCATTAAATTTACATGAATTCGATTCATAGCGACTCGTACAAGTGTGCAGCAAGCCCTACGTTCATAAGCTCCTATTGACCTATTAATTTTAATAAAATGGGTACTAGTAACCAGGTTTATTTTATTGGAAAATGGATCATTCTACATGATGCATGTTTATTTTTCTTCGCAAACAAGTGGTGTTTAGTTTGGAAACTCACTATCTAATATCACGCTTGTGTTCAATAAAATGGGTAAGAGGAGATTTAAGTATTACAACTACATTTAAAAACATCAATTGGCATTTTTCCGTTAGAACATCAACGTCAAACTAAAAATCCCGATAATCTTTTGACAGAACTCGATATCGAAGCATAGGTACGCTTGCAGCCATTATCTGCTTCATTAGTTTAATGGCAGAAATAGAAAATTCTGCAATAATGCATATTATTAGGAATATTAGGAATATAACATTACATATATCCATAAAGTAATGCCTACTTCCCACGAGGGCAGGCTAAAACTACAGAATTTAAGTCAGGTGCGTAGTATTCGCAACCGGCGTGCGTGTATGACCAGCATGCGTAGCATGACATTGACCACCGTAGAAAGGGGTTTTGTCGACGGAAGAATAGACAAAATTACAGGTTGTAGAAAGATTAAAGACAGAATTAAAGATTGTAGAAAGATTTGTACCGTTTTAAGCTGGCGTAACATGACAATTCTATCTCTATTCTACCAAGAATAGACAAAGTTCTTTCTATGGTGGTCATGCTACGCGTGCAGATGTATAAATGTAAACAAGGCAAAAGGATTAAGTAAGGATCGTAGCAGGTGGCGTTCTGTAGTTTCTGCCTACCTCCATGGAAAATGGCGTGAGTTTATTGAGTGAGGTCATACACACACGCCGGTTACTAGTACTACGCATCTAACCTTTCTGAAGAACATTACTAATAAGGTCACTATATGTCCTCCTAGGGCTATTTCCCCTATGATACGGTCAAAAATTCAATATGTATGATACGCAGTATAATAAATAAATTTTTATTCAAAAGTAAATGTTGGTAAATAACAGTATAAATCTTAGAATATAGTAAAGGTAGTACAAAGTATGATGCCTGTACTAGGATAAACCTATATCACAAGCAGCATGAGTTCTTACAATTCATATAAGGTCAACTAATTTCTTAATATTGTTGATTTATGATGTTATAATTAGCTTAAACACTAATTACTAAGGTTTTAAACATCTAGATAATTTATATAATATTTAGGTACGGAAAAATATGTAGTTGTTAGAGCTTAGTTCACAAATATGATTGAATTTACAGTATCATTAACGAGGTTGAAAACAAAATTGCTAGATTCGATTTATGAAGCGGGCGGCTATTTGTGATTACACAACGGTAAATCGATTTAAGTAGGACAGTACAGTGGTCTGGTATTTCCTTGAGTCAGCAACAAGCGATACGGAAGTTGGCCTTGAGTATGACTGACTAGGTGCCATCATAATCGATGGAGTATGCCTAGAACTTATACCTACAAGATATATAAGTTTGTCCGAATTCGCCCTTAAGCAGTATTGAAACATGTACGTTTAAGCTTTTAAATATTTATACTCAAGGTCTTCACACTTCTGGCATTTTGCCAACGTGAGTCCCGGCTTCTTTGTGCAAAGCAGGCTATGTTGATAGCTTAATTCTAAGGGTGCAAATCCTTTCATTAGTCGTGTGGAAATACTGCTAATTTATTTGCATTAATATGCATTTTGTGCTGGATTTCGCTGCCTGTACGTACAAGTAGCGGCGCTCAAAGAAAATCCGTTTTAAGGAATGTCTTTACACAGATTTTCTTCCGTGATGATATCTTACGGGAACATATACATTGGCCGTAGTTACATACTCTTAAACCGTACCGTGTACCGTGTGGTACCGGACGTAAAGAATAACACCACCCCATTTCTTCTCGTAGGTGTCGTAAAAGGCGACTAAGGGACTTACTAGAGAATGGGCAGCAGCGTTCACTATGCATTTTACCAACATACTGCGTTCGCCAACCCGCCTGCCAAGCGTGGCGATTATGGCAACGCCCCCCCAAATTGGGGGAGGCCTAAGTCCAACAGTGGACGTCTTACGGCTGAAATGATGATGATGACATACTCTTAAATGAATTGCCGCGAATCGCTGTTGATTTAAAATCCTTTCATATTTATTTTTTTAAACCATATTATGATGACAAAGTATAAAGACAGGTATTTAGACAGGTATTTAGACTTGATTTCCAAATGCAATAATACTATCTGGGTCAATTAGGGTATCCAGTTTTAAGTTTTCCAGAGTGACCGGATAACCTGATTTCGTGGGTGACGGAATCAGTATCCGTTTTTGGTAATGCTATCTCGTAGGTCAACCTATGAGGTTACCGGCTACTTAACCAGCCTTGAATGTGTCTTAATAAATTATGGCCTCCAGCCAGGGCTTAAAACTTAAGAGCAACTACTCGCAAAGGACACTCCCTGTGAGGTACGGACCTCGGCTTGATGCATCGCTGTTGGAGGGCAGCAAGGGACGGGTTATATCGGAATGACTTTTCATGATATTTTCGTAACAAGTTTATATCTATTTTCCATGCGCAGAATAGTTAGGTACTTAAAAATAGTCGGATCGAAGCTACAGTTACGCTTGCCGAGGTCAGTCTACGGGTGACCATCCATAACATACCGAGACCCCTCCGTGCTCCAAAAATCACGTTAAGCCGTTTGTTTCAGGTTTATTCGTCGATCTTTGAAAGTTGTTATGGGTAGTCAGAATCCTGGCAACTTGTCTTTTCAACGGGTATCGTGTTACTCAGTTACAAGGCTGCGAAGGTTAAATAGACTGTTGCTCCTTATAAAATAATGGTATTCAGCAACATCCAGTTAAACTAGAAGCCATCCCCAATATAGTAGGGAAAGAAGATCGATCTAGTTTTAGTTTTACTATTGCTAAATGCTAGTTTCTACCTATAAGTATAACCAAAATTGTTGTTATGGAACTCAGTTGTCTTTCGCTCCTGGGGTGGGCGTTAATGAC
Source organism: Aporophyla nigra (assembly GCA_947507805.1). Taxonomy (NCBI): domain Eukaryota; kingdom Metazoa; phylum Arthropoda; class Insecta; order Lepidoptera; family Noctuidae; genus Aporophyla; species Aporophyla nigra. The sequence continues at coordinate 8,482,405 of OX382313.1, read as the reverse complement.
TGCGATGCAGTTACTAAACTTACGCAGTATTAACGTACAAAAATTGTTATATGTTTTTGTTCCAATAAAATATTTATTTATTGAGCTGTAATTAACCAGCAATTGCGCACTATTATCTAAACTACTACTATTATTAATCTGAATCATTTTGAAGATTATAAATAATATGTTTTCATATTTGCACGTCACATCATGTGGCAAATATGTCATTACTTTCAAATGTTTTGATCATCTTGCATGCATGTCTTTCTGTATGTATGACACATGTTTAAGCAAATAAATATTATCTTGTCTTATTATTATATCAATCCATTGCTTCACTGTGAATTTTAGCCTCAGCTCAGGATCATCACTTCTTAGAAGGAATATTTCAATTTACAAGTCACCCTATAACGACGCGTACATATTATTATTATTTTAATAGATTATATATTTTTTTAAAGTTACAAAAATCTGTTCATGATATTGTGAAAGGAAAATAATAATTTAATTTAACACATAAAAATCATTATCCACTAGATTTAACACAACAGTTGTTTCAAACAAAAGAGATTTTCGTTTGAGAACTATTCAACGTATTTGAATAATCCCTTTGAGAGTTTATTTTCGCGTGTATCATAACTGCGAGAGGTTGCCGTTACAATAAAAGTAAATTGTTTTCTCTGTATATACAGGGTGGACATTGTTTTTGTGTATTACCGAGAATTGCATTGCGAAAATTGCACTAAGAGAAGGAGGCAATGACTGCAGTTAAGTGAATGAATCTACAAGGATATTACGGTTATTCTGGAGATTGGTATACGAGTTATTTTGTAGCTAGACGCTGCTTTTAAAATGGTTTTTGAACTTTAAAGAGTAGAAAGTTTTCTTGCCAGTAGTCCAGGAAAAGTCATATTATTCCTCAAAAGTCACAATCATCATTTAAATAATCAATTTCACTTAATCACACTTTCCGTGTCGTGGCGGACGTAAAGAATAGCACCACCCCATTTTCTTGCTATTGGTGTCGTAAGAGGCGACTAAGGGACTTACTAGACAATGAGCAGCAGCGTTCTTTATGCATTTTGCCACCATATTGCGATCGCCAACCCGCCTGCCAAGCGTGGTGATTATGGCAAAACCCGCCAAATTGGGTCAGGCCATGTCCAACAGTGGACGTATTTCGGCTGAAATGGTGAAATAATTATTTGACCAAATACATTCTCTTCAATTACAGGCTCTATTCGTTTAAGTGACAAGGTTGTATACATGCACCTTTATTCAAAAACGTTGTTTAAATTTAAGTAATGATTAGGGAGTGTTTTACCATACATTTTGACATTTAAACGTCTCTCAACTTTAATCAACGTTTATGAATAAACCCCATTTTGTACAGATTTTGCAACTTTTAATGAACTGTTATAAACATTATAAATTTGTTCCATATTTCATTTTTGTTAATAAAAAAGTTTTTTTTTTATATTTTATCATTATTCGTCTGCCCTGATACTAATTTATTTGTGGTCGGCACATTCATTTTTGTCCATACTTCTGTATTATTCAACATTTCGGTAGTCACCCTCTCTCTAGCCATTTCATCTTTCACACAGCCCATCCATCGGTTCTTTGGTGATAAAAACCTATATTGATGTACTTAAATTAAAAATAAATCTCCCTGTGTCTTCCCCATATACCGACCGCCAAACGGGGTTTACAGAAAACGGCAGGGTGTTAGGGTCATATTGGTATATAACCATGGGCCGCTTGTGTGTTTTTTATTGGTCTCAGGGTAATAGGGGACCGTGGTTATTCTTTATAGGGTTCGAGGTAACAATAGCATATTATTGGGTCAGTAGGAGGCTTGGGTTCTGTTATTACTGGATATAGACTACTGTGCAGTTTATCTCGGTTTTTTGCCTCTGTTCGTTAGTGGTCGCAAGTGGTATTGCTGAGCAAGAGTACCTAGGTTCGATTGCCAAGTCGGCAACGTATTATATGGGGTCCACCCTTTACGGCAGAATTTTTTAACTTTTACGGCCAGTATATGTTGTGCTACAAAAGTTATTGACAGAAACGAATCGCTGCAAAACCAACTCCACGTAGTCTTGTCTGCCCTATCCCTAGAGTCTAATTTAAGCCCGCGTAGGCGCGGAGGGGCGAGGCGGGACCGCCGGAGCCACGCAGCGCCGAAGCCGTGACAGAAAGCATGCATGCTCGCCTGCATGCTGTGGGCTTGCTTGCATGTTGCATGCTTGCTTGCATGCTGCATGATTGCTTGCATGGTGTATGCTTGTTTGCATGCAGCGTGCTAACTATGATTTTTCTGTAATGTAATAGATGAGTGTTTCAATTATTATAGATATTAAATGTCTGCCAAAAGATGATTCTGACTGCGAACTTTCTGCGATATGATGGTTCTCCTTTTTCATTATTATCGATATAAAATTTATGTCTAAAGATGATTCTGACTTATAAAATTATGCGTTGTGAATGTATGATAAATGAGTGTATGCCAGATGATTTTCTGCGAAATGAAGTTTATGCTATCCGCTGTTACGCAAAATAATATGATGACGAAAAAAATTCTGCCGTAAAGGGTGGACCCCATATAATACGTTGCCGACTTGGCAATCGAACCTAGGTACTCTTGCTCAGCAATACCACTTGCGACCACTAACGAACAGAGGCAAAAAACCGAGATAAACTGCACAGTAGTCTATATCCAGTAATAACAGAACCCAAGCCTCCTACTGACCCAATAATATGCTATTGTTACCTCGAACCCTATAAAGAATAACCACGGTCCCCTATTACCCTGAGACCAATAAAAAACACACAAGCGGCCCATGGTTATATACCAATATGACCCTAACACCCTGCCGTTTTCTGTAAACCCCGTTTGGCGGTCGGTATATGGGGAAGACACAGGGAGATTTATTTTTAATTTAAGTACATCAATATAGGTTTTTATCACCAAAGAACCGATGGATGGGCTGTGTGAAAGATGAAATGGCTAGAGAGAGGGTGACTACCGAAATGTTGAATAATACAGAAGTATGGACAAAAATGAATGTGCCGACCACAAATAAATTAGTATCAGGGCAGACGAATAATGATAAAATATAAAAAAAAAACTTTTTTATTAACAAAAATGAAATATGGAACAAATTTATAATGTTTATAACAGTTCATTAAAAGTTGCAAAATCTGTACAAAATGGGGTTTATTCATAAACGTTGATTAAAGTTGAGAGACGTTTAAATGTCAAAATGTATGGTAAAACACTCCCTAATCATTACTTAAATTTAAACAACGTTTTTGAATAAAGGTGCATGTATACAACCTTGTCACTTAAACGAATAGAGCCTGTAATTGAAGAGAATGTATTTGGTCAAATAATTATTTCACCATTTCAGCCGAAATACGTCCACTGTTGGACATGGCCTGACCCAATTTGGCGGGTTTTGCCATAATCACCACGCTTGGCAGGCGGGTTGGCGATCGCAATATGGTGGCAAAATGCATAAAGAACGCTGCTGCTCATTGTCTAGTAAGTCCCTTAGTCGCCTCTTACGACACCAATAGCAAGAAAATGGGGTGGTGCTATTCTTTACGTCCGCCACGACACGGAAAGTGTGATTAAGTGAAATTGATTATTTAAATGATGATTGTGACTTTTGAGGAATAATATGACTTTTCCTGGACTACTGGCAAGAAAACTTTCTACTCTTTAAAGTTCAAAAACCATTTTAAAAGCAGCGTCTAGCTACAAAATAACTCGTATACCAATCTCCAGAATAACCGTAATATCCTTGTAGATTCATTCACTTAACTGCAGTCATTGCCTCCTTCTCTTAGTGCAATTTTCGCAATGCAATTCTCGGTAATACACAAAAACAATGTCCACCCTGTATATACAGAGAAAACAATTTACTTTTATTGTAACGGCAACCTCTCGCAGTTATGATACACGCGAAAATAAACTCTCAAAGGGATTATTCAAATACGTTGAATAGTTCTCAAACGAAAATCTCTTTTGTTTGAAACAACTGTTGTGTTAAATCTAGTGGATAATGATTTTTATGTGTTAAATTAAATTATTATTTTCCTTTCACAATATCATGAACAGATTTTTGTAACTTTAAAAAAATATATAATCTATTAAAATAATAATAATATGTACGCGTCGTTATAGGGTGACTTGTAAATTGAAATATTCCTTCTAAGAAGTGATGATCCTGAGCTGAGGCTAAAATTCACAGTGAAGCAATGGATTGATATAATAATAAGACAAGATAATATTTATTTGCTTAAACATGTGTCATACATACAGAAAGACATGCATGCAAGATGATCAAAACATTTGAAAGTAATGACATATTTGCCACATGATGTGACGTGCAAATATGAAAACATATTATTTATAATCTTCAAAATGATTCAGATTAATAATAGTAGTAGTTTAGATAATAGTGCGCAATTGCTGGTTAATTACAGCTCAATAAATAAATATTTTATTGGAACAAAAACATATAACAATTTTTGTACGTTAATACTGCGTAAGTTTAGTAACTGCATCGCAGTCATTAACGCCCACCCCAGGAGCGAAAGACAACTGAGTTCCATAATAACAATTTTGGTTATATTTATAGGTAGAAACTAGCATTTAGCAATAGTAAACTAAAACTAGATCGATCCTCTTTCCCTACTATATTGGGGATGGCTTCTAGTTTAACTGGATGTTGCTGAATACCATTATTTTATAAGGAGCGACAGTCTATTTAACCTTCGCAGCCTTGTAACTGAATAACACGATACCAGTTGAAAAGACAAGTTGCCAGGATTCTGACTACCCATAACAACTGTCAAAGATCGACGAATAAACCTGAAACAAACGGCTTAACGTGATTTTTGGAGCACGGAGGGGTCTCGGTATGTTATGGATGGTCACCCGTAGACTGACCTCGGCAAGCGTAACTGTAGCTTCCATCCGACTATTATAATGTTTTTAAGTACCTAACTATTCTGCGCATGGAAAATAGATATAAACTTGTTACGAAAATATCATGAAAGGTCATTCCGATATAACCCGTCCCTTGCTGCCCTCCAACAGCGATGCATCAAGCCGAGGTCCGTACCTCACAGGGAGTGTCCTTTGCGAGTAGTTGCTCTTAAGTTTTAAGCCCTGGCTGGAGGCCATAATTTATTAAGACACATTCAAGGCTGGTTAAGTAGCCGGTAACCTCATAGGTTGACCTACGAGATAGCATTACCAAAAACGGATACTGATTCCGTCACCCACGAAATCAGGTTATCCGGTCACTCTGGAAAACTTAAAACTGGATACCCTAATTGACCCAGATAGTATTATTGCATTTGGAAATCAAGTCTAAATACCTGTCTTTATACTTTGTCATCATAATATGGTTTAAAAAAATAAATATGAAAGGATTCTAAATCAACAGCGATTCAAGAGTATGTCATCATCATCATTTCAACCGTAAGACGTCCACTGTTGGACTTAGGCCTCCCCCAATTTGGGGGGGCGTTGCCATAATGGCCACGCTTGGCAGGCGGGTTGGCGATCGCAGTATGTTGGTAAAATGCATAGTGAACGCTGCTGCCCATTCTCTAGTAAGTCCCTTAGTCGCCTTTTACGACACCCACGAGAAGAAATGGGGTGGTGTTATTCTTTACGTCCGGTACCACACGGTACACGGTACGGTTTAAGAGTATGTAACTACGGCCAATGTATATGTTCCCGTAAGATATCATCACGGAAGAAAATCTGTGTAAAGACATTCCTTAAAACGGATTTTCTTCGAGCGCCGCTACTTGTACGTACAGGCAGCGAAATCCAGCACAAAATGCATATTAATGCAAATAAATTAGCAGTATTTCCACGCGACTAATGAAAGGATTTGCACCCTTAGAATTAAGCTATCAACATAGCCTGCTTTGCACAAAGAAGCCGGGACTCACGTTGGCAAAATGCCAGAAGTGTGAAGACCTTGAGTATAAATATTTAAAAGCTTAAACGTACATGTTTCAATACTGCTTAAGGGCGAATTCGGACAAACTTATATATCTTGTAGGTATAAGTTCTAGGCATACTCCATCGATTATGATGGCACCTAGTCAGTCATACTCAAGGCCAACTTCCGTATCGCTTGTTGCTGACTCAAGGAAATACCAGACCACTGTACTGTCCTACTTAAATCGATTTACCGTTGTGTAAGCACTATTAGCCGCCCGCTTCATAAATCGAATCTAGCAATTTTGTTTTCAACCTCGTTAATGATACTGTAAATTCAATCATATTTGTGAACTGAGTTCTAACAACTACATATTTTTCTGTACCTAAATATTATATAAATTATCTAGAAGTTTAAAACCTTAGTTATTAGTGTTTAAGCTAATTATAACATAATAAATCAACAATATTAAGAAATTAGTTGACCTTATATGAATTGTAAGAACTCATGCTGCTTGTGATATAGGTTTATCCTAGTACAGGCATCATACTTTGTACTACCTTTACTATATTCTAAGATTTATACTGTTATTTACCAACATTTACTTTTGAATAAAAATTTATTTATTATACTGCGTATCATACATATTGAATTTTTGACCGTATCATAGGGGAAATAGCCCTAGGAGGACATAATATAGTGACCTTATTAGTAATGTTCTTCAGAAAGGTCAGATGCGTAGTACTAGTAACCGGCGTGTGTGTATGACCTCACTCAATAAACTCACGCCTTTTTCCATGGAGGTAGGCAGAAACTACAGAACGCCACCTGCTACGATCCTTACTTAATCCTTTTGCTTCGTTTACATTTATACATCTGCACGCGTAGCATGACCACCATAGAAAGAACTTTGTCTATTCTTGGTAGAATAGAGATAGAATTGTCATGTTACGCCAGCTTAAAACGGTACAAATCTTTCTACAATCTTTAATTCTGTCTTTAATCTTTCTACAATCTGTAATTTTGTCTATTCTTCCGTCGACAAAGCCCCTTTCTACGGTGGTCAATGTCATGCTACGCATGCTGGTCATACACGCACGCCGGTTGCGAATACTACGCACCTGACTTAAATTCTGTAGTTTTAGCCTGCCCTCGTGGGAAGTAGGCATTACTTTATGGATATATGTAATGTTATATTCCTAATATTGCTAATAATATGCATTATTGCAGAATTTTCTATTTTTGCCATTAAACTAATGAAGCAGATAATGGCTGAAAGCGTACCTATGCTTTGATATCGAGTTCTGTCAAAAGATTACCGGGATTTTTTGTTTGACGTTGATATTATAACGGAAAAATGCCAATTGATGTTTTTAAATGTAGTTGTAATACTTAAATCTCCTCTTACCCATTTTACCCGTTGGTCTCGTGGTCGCAAGCGCGACCGCTGAGCGTGGGGTCCTGGGTTCGATTTCCGGGTTGGGCAAAGTGTTACTGGGTTTTTCCATTAGGAATTTCTTAGTAGCAGCCTCGGAGTTTGGAAGTTGGCGGTGTGATGCCCCCGTGCCTCGGAAAGCACGCTAAGCCGTTGGTCCTACGCCTGATCTCTCTCCGGTCGTGTCGGATTGCCGTCCCATCGGACTATGAGAGTGAGGGAAGAGTGAGTGCTCTTGTGTCTGCGCACACACTTGAGCACTATAATATCTCCCGCGCCGATGGCTAGTCTCCGTTGAGATTGGCCGCCGTGGCCGAAATTCGGTCTGGAGGACTATATATATTACCCATTTTATTGAACACAAGCGTGATTTTAGAAAGTGAGTTTCCAAGCTAAACACCACTTATTTGCGAAGAAAAATAAACATGCATCATGTAGAATGATCCATTTTCCAATAAAATAAACCTGGTTACTAGTACCCATTTTATTAAAATTAATAGGTCAATAGGAGCTTATGAACGTAGGGCTTGCTGCACACTTGTACGAGTCGCTATGAATCGAATTCATGTAAATTTAATGCTAGGGAAAAGCCACTCGGCTTAGCTCAATCTGTGCCGATACGAGCTGCACATGATTCAGCTAGGGTAGATACCGAAGGGAGTTTGCTGATCGGCACGAGCCAAATAGAAGCCGATTATGTGTGATAATTGTTTTGACTTTCAACCGGTTTCAAAAGGAGGAGGTTCTCAATTCATCTGAATGTTTCTTTTTTTTTAAATGTTATGTATATTTCGCGATATCTCCAGCAATTGTTTGCATTTCTTTTTTCAGTTAGAGTATTTCTCAGTGGTGGTCCCATATAAACTTTATTTACTTTGCTTGGGTATTTTAGCGTTAGCTTTGATTAAACGTTTCTATAATTTTCATATTATATTGCTGCTTACAAAGCAAGTAGTGGACTATTACGAGGTACCATAACTATAACAGTGAAATGACTATAATAGTGAAATGAAAAAACCGACTTCCGAAAAAAAAAAACACTACAAAATTCACTTTAATTTCGGAATTCGATGAAAACAAACTTAAATATCCGAAGACACCGAATTCGGCAACAGCGTGACAAATTTTCATTCCTTTTGTGACCTCTTGATGACTTGCAAGTCCTTTGGTCCAAGTTTGGAAAACCCGGTCACAGTCGCCCAAAGCCTTCACATAGATTGCTATATGAACACTTTAGGTGACTTTTTCAAATTGTTTAACATACATTTCCGTATCGAATGTACCGACACGAACAACTGTGGAGCACCCCTAAAACAAACGAATGCATGCCGATAAATATCAGGAGTGGATTGCTTTATTAAAATAAAACTCGTTCATTAGTCATTTTAAGTGGTATCATTTATCATTTCGAGAACGAGGTCGGTTTTATGAGTAATGGTAATATAATGGTCGTGTCGAATAAGATTAACGGTATGGGGAACTTAATTACTTTAGTTTGAAAAATTATAGTATCAAGGATCTGGATTAAGTGCTATTCTATCTTACTTTATTACTTCCTAACAAAATTTTACCCATTATGGAAAGCTGGACCTTCATCTCACCTGGTCGCAAGTAATCAGGACAAAGGTGGCCGAGTATCGTCCTGAATACTGAACCACAGAATAATTGGCTATCTTACCTCTAACGATCAAGTAACAACACTGCTCAGCAACAATATTGTTGCTATACCGACAGACGTATATAGCCAGGTGGACTTAAATCAAGCCCTACCACCAACCAAACCGAACAAAAAAAGGGACCTCTGGGTCTGAAACAGGTTGTCTTACCAACCACGGAGTCACTGTCATTTATCGCTTAAAAATCAGATTGTAACGTTTTGATAAACGCACCTTAGTATTTCTATAAAGTTTGAAATGTCTGTTAATTTCATTTCATGGAACTTATAGATAAACATCCTCATTAACAAATTAACATAATATTTGTGAAGTACGTAACCTATAAGTGAATAGCATCCACATTTCTGGTGCAAATATCATTATTCTCCTGCCCTTTATCCCAACTTATTTGGAGTCGGTGAATTTATCCAGAAGAGCTTCCTCCAAATTCTTAAACCCGCAGTGTGCCGCCAATCCCCTAATTCTGGCCGCCCATTGAGTGTGGCTCTCGTCTGGTCGCTGCACCGCCCCGTAGAAAATCGATTTTTCTGCGAATCCGAGCCGTTTCGGCTCAAAGTGACGGTCTAGAAGTTTCACGATATCTTCAAAATGTGTTTCTTCTAACTTCTTAGGCAACGCCAGGTCCCTCGCTAGCATATAAGTAGGTCCGGTGAGAGCGCTTATGAGTATTGCCCTCCGTTTGACCTTCAACTTGTCCGATTCGTCCGTAATATCGTTGGCAATGAACCATTGTTGTAGCCGAGACTTGTAACTTATCCAGTCCTGGGATAAATGGTCAAAGTTCGTTATTATACCGAATGAAACACCGAAAGTGGACATTGTGCACTCGTTAATTCGTCCTCGTCGCCACTGTTAGATATGCAGATAAGGACGGACAACAATCAAACACGCTAGTCAATGACACACTAACTTTAATCGGTAATGACGGGTTTACTTAGCCGGGTCGCAGCCGCGGTACGTTACACATACATACGTAACAAGGAGTAGTAAGGATCGTAGCTGATGGCGTTCTGTAGTTTCTGCCTACTCCCATGAGGAAAGGCGCCTAGGTGCCAAATAACCCACCTGTCAAAGCGTATGTAGTCTTAGGGACAAGTAACAAGAGAGTAATAAATAATTTCAACATAATGCATAATGAAATGAATGATTTTATGAAAGATTGTTTGGCTAGAATTGAGGTGATTACTGAGATGGCAGCTATTACAGATGTAGGCATGGAAGAAGAAAATATATTGCGCCGACTCCAAATAAGTTGGGATAAAGGGCAGGAGAATAATGATATTTGCACCAGAAATGTGGATGCTATTCACTTATAGGTTACGTACTTCACAAATATTATGTTAATTTGTTAATGAGGATGTTTATCTATAAGTTCCATGAAATGAAATTAACAGACATTTCAAACTTTATAGAAATACTAAGGTGCGTTTATCAAAACGTTACAATCTGATTTTTAAGCGATAAATGACAGTGACTCCGTGGTTGGTAAGACAACCTGTTTCAGACCCAGAGGTCCCTTTTTTTGTTCGGTTTGGTTGGTGGTAGGGCTTGATTTAAGTCCACCTGGCTATATACGTCTGTCGGTATAGCAACAATATTGTTGCTGAGCAGTGTTGTTACTTGATCGTTAGAGGTAAGATAGCCAATTATTCTGTGGTTCAGTATTCAGGACGATACTCGGCCACCTTTGTCCTGATTACTTGCGACCAGGTGAGATGAAGGTCCAGCTTTCCATAATGGGTAAAATTTTGTTAGGAAGTAATAAAGTAAGATAGAATAGCACTTAATCCAGATCCTTGATACTATAATTTTTCAAACTAAAGTAATTAAGTTCCCCATACCGTTAATCTTATTCGACACGACCATTATATTACCATTACTCATAAAACCGACCTCGTTCTCGAAATGATAAATGATACCACTTAAAATGACTAATGAACGAGTTTTATTTTAATAAAGCAATCCACTCCTGATATTTATCGGCATGCATTCGTTTGTTTTAGGGGTGCTCCACAGTTGTTCGTGTCGGTACATTCGATACGGAAATGTATGTTAAACAATTTGAAAAAGTCACCTAAAGTGTTCATATAGCAATCTATGTGAAGGCTTTGGGCGACTGTGACCGGGTTTTCCAAACTTGGACCAAAGGACTTGCAAGTCATCAAGAGGTCACAAAAGGAATGAAAATTTGTCACGCTGTTGCCGAATTCGGTGTCTTCGGATATTTAAGTTTGTTTTCATCGAATTCCGAAATTAAAGTGAATTTTGTAGTGTTTTTTTTTTTCGGAAGTCGGTTTTTTCATTTCACTATTATAGTCATTTCACTGTTATAGTTATGGTACCTCGTAATAGTCCACTACTTGCTTTGTAAGCAGCAATATAATATGAAAATTATAGAAACGTTTAATCAAAGCTAACGCTAAAATACCCAAGCAAAGTAAATAAAGTTTATATGGGACCACCACTGAGAAATACTCTAACTGAAAAAAGAAATGCAAACAATTGCTGGAGATATCGCGAAATATACATAACATTTAAAAAAAAAGAAACATTCAGATGAATTGAGAACCTCCTCCTTTTGAAACCGGTTGAAAGTCAAAACAATTATCACACATAATCGGCTTCTATTTGGCTCGTGCCGATCAGCAAACTCCCTTCGGTATCTACCCTAGCTGAATCATGTGCAGCTCGTATCGGCACAGATTGAGCTAAGCCGAGTGGCTTTTCCCTAGCATTAAATTTACATGAATTCGATTCATAGCGACTCGTACAAGTGTGCAGCAAGCCCTACGTTCATAAGCTCCTATTGACCTATTAATTTTAATAAAATGGGTACTAGTAACCAGGTTTATTTTATTGGAAAATGGATCATTCTACATGATGCATGTTTATTTTTCTTCGCAAATAAGTGGTGTTTAGCTTGGAAACTCACTTTCTAAAATCACGCTTGTGTTCAATAAAATGGGTAATATATATAGTCCTCCAGACCGAATTTCGGCCACGGCGGCCAATCTCAACGGAGACTAGCCATCGGCGCGGGAGATATTATAGTGCTCAAGTGTGTGCGCAGACACAAGAGCACTCACTCTTCCCTCACTCTCATAGTCCGATGGGACGGCAATCCGACACGACCGGAGAGAGATCAGGCGTAGGACCAACGGCTTAGCGTGCTTTCCGAGGCACGGGGGCATCACACCGCCAACTTCCAAACTCCGAGGCTGCTACTAAGAAATTCCTAATGGAAAAACCCAGTAACACTTTGCCCAACCCGGAAATCGAACCCAGGACCCCACGCTCAGCGGTCGCGCTTGCGACCACGAGACCAACGGGTAAAATGGGTAAGAGGAGATTTAAGTATTACAACTACATTTAAAAACATCAATTGGCATTTTTCCGTTATAATATCAACGTCAAACAAAAAATCCCGGTAATCTTTTGACAGAACTCGATATCAAAGCATAGGTACGCTTTCAGCCATTATCTGCTTCATTAGTTTAATGGCAAAAATAGAAAATTCTGCAATAATGCATATTATTAGCAATATTAGGAATATAACATTACATATATCCATAAAGTAATGCCTACTTCCCACGAGGGCAGGCTAAAACTACAGAATTTAAGTCAGGTGCGTAGTATTCGCAACCGGCGTGCGTGTATGACCAGCATGCGTAGCATGACATTGACCACCGTAGAAAGGGGCTTTGTCGACGGAAGAATAGACAAAATTACAGATTGTAGAAAGATTAAAGACAGAATTAAAGATTGTAGAAAGATTTGTACCGTTTTAAGCTGGCGTAACATGACAATTCTATCTCTATTCTACCAAGAATAGACAAAGTTCTTTCTATGGTGGTCATGCTACGCGTGCAGATGTATAAATGTAAACGAAGCAAAAGGATTAAGTAAGGATCGTAGCAGGTGGCGTTCTGTAGTTTCTGCCTACCTCCATGGAAAAAGGCGTGAGTTTATTGAGTGAGGTCATACACACACGCCGGTTACTAGTACTACGCATCTGACCTTTCTGAAGAACATTACTAATAAGGTCACTATATTATGTCCTCCTAGGGCTATTTCCCCTATGATACGGTCAAAAATTCAATATGTATGATACGCAGTATAATAAATAAATTTTTATTCAAAAGTAAATGTTGGTAAATAACAGTATAAATCTTAGAATATAGTAAAGGTAGTACAAAGTATGATGCCTGTACTAGGATAAACCTATATCACAAGCAGCATGAGTTCTTACAATTCATATAAGGTCAACTAATTTCTTAATATTGTTGATTTATTATGTTATAATTAGCTTAAACACTAATAACTAAGGTTTTAAACTTCTAGATAATTTATATAATATTTAGGTACAGAAAAATATGTAGTTGTTAGAACTCAGTTCACAAATATGATTGAATTTACAGTATCATTAACGAGGTTGAAAACAAAATTGCTAGATTCGATTTATGAAGCGGGCGGCTAATAGTGCTTACACAACGGTAAATCGATTTAAGTAGGACAGTACAGTGGTCTGGTATTTCCTTGAGTCAGCAACAAGCGATACGGAAGTTGGCCTTGAGTATGACTGACTAGGTGCCATCATAATCGATGGAGTATGCCTAGAACTTATACCTACAAGATATATAAGTTTGTCCGAATTCGCCCTTAAGCAGTATTGAAACATGTACGTTTAAGCTTTTAAATATTTATACTCAAGGTCTTCACACTTCTGGCATTTTGCCAACGTGAGTCCCGGCTTCTTTGTGCAAAGCAGGCTATGTTGATAGCTTAATTCTAAGGGTGCAAATCCTTTCATTAGTCGCGTGGAAATACTGCTAATTTATTTGCATTAATATGCATTTTGTGCTGGATTTCGCTGCCTGTACGTACAAGTAGCGGCGCTCGAAGAAAATCCGTTTTAAGGAATGTCTTTACACAGATTTTCTTCCGTGATGATATCTTACGGGAACATATACATTGGCCGTAGTTACATACTCTTAAACCGTACCGTGTACCGTGTGGTACCGGACGTAAAGAATAACACCACCCCATTTCTTCTCGTGGGTGTCGTAAAAGGCGACTAAGGGACTTACTAGAGAATGGGCAGCAGCGTTCACTATGCATTTTACCAACATACTGCGATCGCCAACCCGCCTGCCAAGCGTGGCCATTATGGCAACGCCCCCCCAAATTGGGGGAGGCCTAAGTCCAACAGTGGACGTCTTACGGTTGAAATGATGATGATGACATACTCTTGAATCGCTGTTGATTTAGAATCCTTTCATATTTATTTTTTTAAACCATATTATGATGACAAAGTATAAAGACAGGTATTTAGACTTGATTTCCAAATGCAATAATACTATCTGGGTCAATTAGGGTATCCAGTTTTAAGTTTTCCAGAGTGACCGGATAACCTGATTTCGTGGGTGACGGAATCAGTATCCGTTTTTGGTAATGCTATCTCGTAGGTCAACCTATGAGGTTACCGGCTACTTAACCAGCCTTGAATGTGTCTTAATAAATTATGGCCTCCAGCCAGGGCTTAAAACTTAAGAGCAACTACTCGCAAAGGACACTCCCTGTGAGGTACGGACCTCGGCTTGATGCATCGCTGTTGGAGGGCAGCAAGGGACGGGTTATATCGGAATGACCTTTCATGATATTTTCGTAACAAGTTTATATCTATTTTCCATGCGCAGAATAGTTAGGTACTTAAAAACATTATAATAGTCGGATGGAAGCTACAGTTACGCTTGCCGAGGTCAGTCTACGGGTGACCATCCATAACATACCGAGACCCCTCCGTGCTCCAAAAATCACGTTAAGCCGTTTGTTTCAGGTTTATTCGTCGATCTTTGACAGTTGTTATGGGTAGTCAGAATCCTGGCAACTTGTCTTTTCAACTGGTATCGTGTTATTCAGTTACAAGGCTGCGAAGGTTAAATAGACTGTCGCTCCTTATAAAATAATGGTATTCAGCAACATCCAGTTAAACTAGAAGCCATCCCCAATATAGTAGGGAAAGAGGATCGATCTAGTTTTAGTTTACTATTGCTAAATGCTAGTTTCTACCTATAAATATAACCAAAATTGTTATTATGGAACTCAGTTGTCTTTCGCTCCTGGGGTGGGCGTTAATGACTGCGATGCAGTTACTAAACTTACGCAGTATTAACGTACAAAAATTGTTATATGTTTTTGTTCCAATAAAATATTTATTTATTGAGCTGTAATTAACCAGCAATTGCGCACTATTATCTAAACTACTACTATTATTAATCTGAATCATTTTGAAGATTATAAATAATATGTTTTCATATTTGCACGTCACATCATGTGGCAAATATGTCATTACTTTCAAATGTTTTGATCATCTTGCATGCATGTCTTTCTGTATGTATGACACATGTTTAAGCAAATAAATATTATCTTGTCTTATTATTATATCAATCCATTGCTTCACTGTGAATTTTAGCCTCAGCTCAGGATCATCACTTCTTAGAAGGAATATTTCAATTTACAAGTCACCCTATAACGACGCGTACATATTATTATTATTTTAATAGATTATATATTTTTTTAAAGTTACAAAAATCTGTTCATGATATTGTGAAAGGAAAATAATAATTTAATTTAACACATAAAAATCATTATCCACTAGATTTAACACAACAGTTGTTTCAAACAAAAGAGATTTTCGTTTGAGAACTATTCAACGTATTTGAATAATCCCTTTGAGAGTTTATTTTCGCGTGTATCATAACTGCGAGAGGTTGCCGTTACAATAAAAGTAAATTGTTTTCTCTGTATATACAGGGTGGACATTGTTTTTGTGTATTACCGAGAATTGCATTGCGAAAATTGCACTAAGAGAAGGAGGCAATGACTGCAGTTAAGTGAATGAATCTACAAGGATATTACGGTTATTCTGGAGATTGGTATACGAGTTATTTTGTAGCTAGACGCTGCTTTTAAAATGGTTTTTGAACTTTAAAGAGTAGAAAGTTTTCTTGCCAGTAGTCCAGGAAAAGTCATATTATTCCTCAAAAGTCACAATCATCATTTAAATAATCAATTTCACTTAATCACACTTTCCGTGTCGTGGCGGACGTAAAGAATAGCACCACCCCATTTTCTTGCTATTGGTGTCGTAAGAGGCGACTAAGGGACTTACTAGACAATGAGCAGCAGCGTTCTTTATGCATTTTGCCACCATATTGCGATCGCCAACCCGCCTGCCAAGCGTGGTGATTATGGCAAAACCCGCCAAATTGGGTCAGGCCATGTCCAACAGTGGACGTATTTCGGCTGAAATGGTGAAATAATTATTTGACCAAATACATTCTCTTCAATTACAGGCTCTATTCGTTTAAGTGACAAGGTTGTATACATGCACCTTTATTCAAAAACGTTGTTTAAATTTAAGTAATGATTAGGGAGTGTTTTACCATACATTTTGACATTTAAACGTCTCTCAACTTTAATCAACGTTTATGAATAAACCCCATTTTGTACAGATTTTGCAACTTTTAATGAACTGTTATAAACATTATAAATTTGTTCCATATTTCATTTTTGTTAATAAAAAAGTTTTTTTTTTATATTTTATCATTATTCGTCTGCCCTGATACTAATTTATTTGTGGTCGGCACATTCATTTTTGTCCATACTTCTGTATTATTCAACATTTCGGTAGTCACCCTCTCTCTAGCCATTTCATCTTTCACACAGCCCATCCATCGGTTCTTTGGTGATAAAAACCTATATTGATGTACTTAAATTAAAAATAAATCTCCCTGTGTCTTCCCCATATACCGACCGCCAAACGGGGTTTACAGAAAACGGCAGGGTGTTAGGGTCATATTGGTATATAACCATGGGCCGCTTGTGTGTTTTTTATTGGTCTCAGGGTAATAGGGGACCGTGGTTATTCTTTATAGGGTTCGAGGTAACAATAGCATATTATTGGGTCAGTAGGAGGCTTGGGTTCTGTTATTACTGGATATAGACTACTGTGCAGTTTATCTCGGTTTTTTGCCTCTGTTCGTTAGTGGTCGCAAGTGGTATTGCTGAGCAAGAGTACCTAGGTTCGATTGCCAAGTCGGCAACGTATTATATGGGGTCCACCCTTTACGGCAGAATTTTTTTCGTCATCATATTATTTTGCGTAACAGCGGATAGCATAAACTTCATTTCGCAGAAAATCATCTGGCATACACTCATTTATCATACATTCACAACGCATAATTTTATAAGTCAGAATCATCTTTAGACATAAATTTTATATCGATAATAATGAAAAAGGAGAACCATCATATCGCAGAAAGTTCGCAGTCAGAATCATCTTTTGGCAGACATTTAATATCTATAATAATTGAAACACTCATCTATTACATTACAGAAAAATCATAGTTAGCACGCTGCATGCAAACAAGCATACACCATGCAAGCAATCATGCAGCATGCAAGCAAGCATGCAACATGCAAGCAAGCCCACAGCATGCAGGCGAGCATGCATGCTTTCTGTCACGGCTTCGGCGCTGCGTGGCTCCGGCGGTCCCGCCTCGCCCCTCCGCGCCTACGCGGGCTTAAATTAGACTCTAGGGATAGGGCAGACAAGACTACGTGGAGTTGGTTTTGCAGCGATTCGTTTCTGTCAATAACTTTTGTAGCACAACATATACTGGCTTTTTGAGAAACTATTTTAATTTTAATTTAAGGTAAACATACAATTTTATAGAAACGACAATATGCCTAATAGAATTATTCTAAATGAAATTCTGCCATCTTCATAGTATGCCAAGTGAAATTGTACCAAATAATCGTCGCTCTAAATAAATGTTATGCTAAATGAAATTATGCGGAATTTTAAGTCTGCCAAAGGTAATTTTGCTAAATAAAATTCTGCCATCTTAAAAGTATGCCAGCGTAAAGTCGGACATATAAACATTCGGCCAAACAATGATTATGCTAAACATTTGTAATACCTTACTAAACAATAATTCGTTTAAAGAAGATTATGCCAAATGTTAAAATTCGGAGCATCAAGTTTCTGCCAGATAGAGAGAACCCATTATATGGTTGTTCTATAAGGATGGTGCGGAAGGTGGAACAGTGCGCTGTTGATGGCAGTGCGCTCGCCTCCTATTACGTGGGATCTAAATATAACTGAAATGTAGGTGTTACTATAGAAACACCTTTGTTTAACCCTTTTGGGGATATCAGGCGTGAATGTAATAAAATGTAAATAATGCAGAATGCAGTCCTATTTCCTCCCGTGGGTGTCGTAAAAGGCGACTAAGGGGCTTACTTATCTATGCATTTTACCACCATACTGCGATCGGCAACCCACCTGCCAAACGTCTGGCAGAACCCCCAATTGGGGGAGGCCTATTTCTTGCAGTGGACGTCTTTCAGCTGAAACGATGATGAATAAAATCTAATAACAAATACAGATTCATTTCGATCTAGCCCGTCCCTAGATGCTCACTTCCAGCGACGCCCTAAGTCGAGGTCAGTAACCCACAAGAGGTGCCCTTAGCGTGTGGTTGCTTAGTTTTAAGTTTTTAAGGCCCTGAATGGAGGCCTTAATTTATTGAAAGAGCCACAGGCAAGAACGTTTAAGTAGCCAACAGCCTCCATTTCTTTATTTTTTATCTCGAGGTGTAAATCCTCATGGATGTCCTCCGACCGGGGTGGGCGGAGGGGTCTGTCAGAATCTTACTGACTACCCCAGTGTTCCGTCCCACACCTACGTCGGGGACCACGGGAACTAATGCGTCTTCCGCGATCCCCGACTGCGTCAACAGCCTCCTACTCGTAGGTTGACTTGCAAGATACCATTTCCAAAAGCAGATACTGATTCCGTCATCAACGGAATCAGGTTATCGGGTCACTCCGAAAAACTTAAAACTAGAAACCCTAATTGATCCAGATAGTATTATTGCAATTGGAAATCACTCTTCATAATGTGGTTACTAACACTAGCCAATCATTTTGTTATTTACTAACTGTACCCCAGGATGTGCCAAAGGGACAATAACCCATGACCTTATTTATGAAATAGAATACATGGTTTTTATCCTATTTTATGGCTTTATCTCGTTTGCTATTTCTAGTTGAATTAGCAGTGGTGTCTGCTTCTTAATTGTGTGGGTTGGTTTAGTAAAGTATTGTTTTTAAATTTTATATGTATTCGTTTTATTCCAGTATGTTCTCGTAGGATAATTTCCAACCTCCATTCGGTTGAAGCCAAGGAAAAAAAAGCTAGTCAACTATAAAATGTCGTAGTCCACAAAGTCCGCAAAGAGGTTTAACTCCTACTTCAAACTGTATAAAAGTGTCCAGCAAAAAGGCTGATTGCCATAATCATAGCCACAAAGTTGCCAGTCCAATTTATTATTAATTGCAATCTTTTCAATACTGGCAAACTAGAACGCTGAGATTCTGAATGTACTTTTAATTGATAGTAGTATTGGAAATTTAATTGTGGCCTTTAACTTTTTATTACAAAAAAAATATTAACAAATTTTTGATTGGGTAGGTATTACATCGTACTATATTGATGTTAGTTTAAAAAACTTGACAAAAAAAAATCTTTTGTCATATTTTTTATACTTTTATTACTTAGATTATTTCATGTCCTGATCTGGTAATCGTTCCTTTTTTTTTTTTGAACAAAAAAGAAACAAAAGTCATGTATTCAAATTAGGCTGAGGATCAGCACTTTTCGAACGTCAATATTGCATAAGAAAGTCCTCCAAAACGCTCACCCTTAAATACTAACTGTTTGTTATTACTAATAAATAAATACCTACTATATTTCTACAATGAATATAATTATTTCTAAGAACGTTAGTTGTGAGAAGTCTAGATTACTTGCAATATTTTAATGTGGCTAAGTAATTTAACAGCCACACGGGTTGATCAATCAAGCTACGCTTTCCGCAGTTGGTCCGTGGGTGACCAACTCTACTTACCAATATCCCTCCGTACCTTGAAAATCTTGTTAAGCCGTTGGTCCCGGCTGTCATTCGTGGTTCTATCGTCGTTACAGATTGTCAGAAGCCTGAAAGTCTAACAACCAGTCTTATCAGGGGGATGTAAAGTACTTGTATTCAGCTGCGTCCAGAGATGTAAAGTACTTGTATTCAGCTGCATATAGACTGAGTGGGGAAAAGGCTAGGCAGATGATGATTTATTGAAAAATGAATATGAAATCACTTCATCGTGACTGGCCTGTTAGTCTAGTGGTTAGTGACCCTGTCTGCTGAGACTGTGGTCGTGGGTTCGATTCACACATCTTTGTGTGATGAGCACGATCATTTGTTCTGTGTCTGGGTGTAATTTATCTATAATATGTATGTATTTAGAAATATATAAGTATTTTTATCAGTTGTCTGGTTGCCATAGTACAGGCTCTGCCTAGTTTGGGATCAGATAACGGTGTGTTGGTTGTCCTAAGATATTTATATTTATTTATTTATCGACTGGAATTTCTTAGTAACAAACAGCCCGGAGTTTGAAAGTTGGCGGTGTGATACCCCCGTGCCTCGAAAAACACATAAAGCCGTTGGCCCTACGCCTGATCTCTCTCCGGTCGTGTCGGATTGCCGTCCCATCGGGTTATGAGAGTGAGGGAAGAGTGAGTGCTCCTGTGTCTGCGCGCACACTTGAGCACTATAATAATCACCCGCGCCGGCTAGTCTCCGTTCAGATTGGCCGCCGTAGCCGAAATACGGTTTGGAAGACTATACGTATATACCGACTGGAACAAAACATATTTTTAAAATGTCTCTTCCAAATACCAAATTATACGGCATACTCTTGCAGATACCAATTTCTAAACCTTTTGATCATCTATTCTCCTATCTTTGCTCACTAGAAAATGGACTTCACTCACATCCTTCAACCGAACCACATTACCATACCATTACCTCCTAAAAATACCACCACCAGAGCCAGCGTACACTCAAAAGCCTTATCCAATAAGAGAAAAGATCCATCCACCAATAGAAATGGAAATTTCGAATCCAGAACGTTATTTAGAGCGCGAATTATTTGCAAGTGAAATTTCGTTGGCGTTAAAAAGCTTTAGTTGGTCGCTTGATTCAGCGCTGTAGGATTAGCAATGTGAGATTGCAGTTTATTTGAAAGCAGGTTGGTAGTTTACAAATTGTGAATTTGTTGTTTTATCTCGTTTGGTATATCTTGTTGGATTAGTAGCGGTGTCTGCTGCTTAAGTTTGTGGGTTTGTTTCGTTTAGTATTTTTTTATTTTTGAATTTCGTTGTATTGTTGATAGAAACAAAAATATTTTATTTGGGATACACACAGGACAAAAAAGCAATAAATAACATAGAAACTATATTGCACTATACTATGATAAGAACTATACACTATACTATGATTAGAATTTTACACTATACTATTGATAAGTATACTATACTATGAACTATACTATATATGAGTGTTAGTAGTGTGCTAAATATAGCTTTACGTATGTTTTAAGGGCAGAGGTGCACTTATAGTACACCTAAGGTTGCCAGTGTCCTAAGTTAAACGAGGCATCCATCAACCGGGTACAAATCTAGACTCCGGGTACTATTGAGAAATTCCTGATGGAATCCAATAAAACTTAGAAATAGTTTGGTAAACTATGAATAATATGTATATGGTTTTACGTTTAGAATAATGACATTCATATTGGAATAGAAGCAATTTTAAAATGTCTCAGGACCGTATTACAGAACAAGAAATAAGTATTATTTTAAACTTATTTCAACCAATCAAATGGCTTGAATCTAATCTTAAGAATGCTTGAGTTTGTACTAAAAAAAAAAAACATATATTTACTATATTTCACAGTTACAGTAAAGTTTTAAATTGTGGCCTTCGGAAAATAAGCCACTATCGCAGTGCACGTGCATGTATTTTTCATACATTATAATTATTAAGTACTATAATAGGTGAGAGCTTTTTATTATTCCATGTGATTATAATCTGACCTCTTTTCATTAAATTTTATTTTTATTTTCAATTACCTTGTGTACTTAATAATATAGTTATTATTAAAATAAAATTTATTTTTGCACAATAAGCGTGTAAATTATGCATGTTTAAAGTTCCGTGTAATGCTATGCTTGACGTGCATTTTAATATTAATAAAGCAAAAAGAAAATTCTTGGAAAACGTTTCGAGTTACCTACTTATATCATGCGAACATGGTGTTATGGAAATTTCCATAAATAAAATTAAAATCTCAACGTAAAAAGGATTTCCGTGTAGGTACTTATTTTAGCACCGCAATAGTACCTAATATTTTGAAAAAGTAAATTAAATCGACATAAAAGATTTGTATAAACTCTTAGCTATTTCATTTAAAGACAACATTATGAATAAAAGGGCCTACCTACTTACTTTAGGGTATGTGAAATTATTACTTAATTATGCATTCATTTTACTTTTTCTCAAATAGAGAATATGCATGTTGTTCAAATGATTGCACAAACTGATTTTTCACACTATAGCACATGTAATTTTATATATTTTAATACGGTAGTTTAGATCGCCATTTGTAGCGTTGAATGTTTTATTACTATTCTATGGAAAGGACGCCTGGATCTGGGGTTAGCCTTTACTCAGCAGTGGGATAGTGTAAGCTAATACAAAAATGTATAGCGATCTAAAGTATCTAATAAAAATATATAAAATACATGCATTTATTCTCTGTTGATAATGTGATGAATCACCTCTGATAATTGCGTAACTTGCTATCAGTAGGAATCGGTTTCATTTTCATAGTTAAACAATATTCATTGCGTTATTTACGTTGTTGAGCCGACAATTTATTCGAACAAATGATGCAATGAATTACACATAATCTTCAATACGATTCAAATTCTGAATGATAGTGCGTTCCACAATTAGGTTGCAGTTCTTGCAGTCAGTAGTCAAAGTTTTTTTACGACTGACTATAGCCAAAGTTTTCATTTGCTCAATGTAATGGTATTAATAGTAGATAACTAAACACAGTATGTTTCCATCAATACAAATACTCTTTCGTACCTGAAAAATAAGCCTGCACAAAACAAACATCCAATATAAAATGCTAACTGCCGTAGCTTTAAAAATAAAGTCTATATTGACCGCGGCTCCGACACCGGAATGCACTCCGCATTAACTGGGGCGAAACGATACTGATAAAATCTCAGATAATTGTTTATTCAACTCCGATTTACTGCACTGAATACCTATTATTTGTTTATCAGAAATGTTTAACTGACCCTCTAAAAACTTATTGACGATCAAATGATGAACACTTTATAATCGATTTCAAAGAAGAGGAGTTTTTTTTTTAAATAAAATGTGTTCATCATGGAGTGGTCTCTTATAATTTATTTTAACTAAGCTTGAGACGTTTATGAGTTAACTTCAATAATACGTATTTTTTGACAACAGAAGTTATTAGAAGTTCATAAAAATATATACATAAACAAGCTGACCGTACAGACGTTGTCCTGTTTCCTAGAACTCGATAGCAGCCATATGTCGGGCTGATTTGTGAATTTAAACCATCCAGGGTGCCACCCAAACGCATACAAAAAAAATCATTGAAATCTGTCCAGCCGTTTAGGAGGAGTTCTATGACATGCACACGCACAGTAGAATTATATATATAGAGATAAATAACATACCTACAAAAGCAGCCTATAATGCTTCCATTTCTGGGCACAAGCATCCTCTCAGTGAGAAGGAGTGGGTCATATTCCACCACGCGGGCCTAGCGCGGGTTGGTAGAAGTCTCATGTCTTCGAATTTTTGCTTCTAAGACATGCCAGTTTCCTCACAATGTTTTCCTTTGCCATTTTGTGAGCAGTTGTTATAAATAGTTTGAACGAAGTAAAGTATGTGTGTTCTATGAGGTGCCGGACGTACAGAATAGCAGCATCTCATTTCTTTCCGTAGGTGTTGTAAGAAACGACTAAAGAACTTACTAGAAAATGGGCAGCAAGCGTTCTTTATGCATTATACCACCATTCTGCGATCACCAACCCGCCTGCCAAGAGTGAGGATTTGGCCAAATTTGAGAAGGCCTTTGTCCAGCAGTGGACGTCTTTTGGCTGAAATGATGATGATGATGAAAGCACAATTCTGATTTCGAAGTTTCGAACCTCCAAATCGTAAGTCGCGGCCATTATCACTGGGTTACCACTGCTCATTATGTTAGAGTGATTTTATGTGAGAGTGACATTTTATTTTAATTTTTCAATGTTCAATCTTAATGCAGTGTTATTATTTAATGTTTTTGATATACATTTTTTGACATATATTTTACTAGTGATATTGTTATATTTTAAAATACGTGATGAATTCTAAATATGAATGCAGTGAATGTAGTATTTTTATTATTATTTATTTTTTTGTTTGTTCTATGATATACTTAAAATGTTTCAACACAAAGTATTTTGTTATGAAATAAATAAATAATAGTTTAAAAAAACTAAAAAACACGCTTCCATTGAAAACCAAACTAAAAAGTACAAAATAATGGAAAAAAACCGTGGGGTGCTTTTAAGGTATTTTTTTATTGATATCAGGCACCCCACGGTTTTTTTCCATTATTTTGTACTTTTTAGTTTGGTTTTCAATGGAAGCGTGTTCTTTAGTTTTTTTTAACTATTATTTATTTTCTATTTTTTAGGGTGTTTCGAATTTTGAGACGTATGTCAGCGTAGTTTGTGATGTATGCCAGCGTAGTTTTCGAAGACAGTTTTTTTGATGTCCTGGTAACCCTGGCAAGGATAATGGCACAAATTAGTTTGTGACGTATGTCAGCGTAGTTTTCGAAGACAGTTTTTTGCTGTCCTGGTAACCCTGGCAAGGATAATGGCACCAATTTATGAAATTATTGCATTGTCATCGGTCCTTGACAGGTGTGCAAAGTTTGAATGAAATCTGGTCGTGTAAAGTGGGTTAAAATCGCGCTATAAGGAGTCGGTTACAAACAAACATACAAACATACAAGTGAAGCTAATATAAAGCGTGTAATGACTTATGACTTATGATGAATAATAATTTTATCATTGCAAAATTATTAGGGGTTCGAATATAACACGCCTTTTTTATTCGCTATCCATTTATTGCCATCGATACCTATAATTATATTAACAACGAATATCGGGTTATTGTGTTACGTACTGATAGCGCGCGCTACATGAAATTTATCTTGTGATTTAATAATCGCGCTTCCGTGGGCTGTGTACTGTTGGGGAATTTATTATGAATTATTAGTTTGGTTACATTGCTTTTTCGGTTTGATATTAAAAGAATTTACTAATGAAATTAAGTGTAATGACATGAAGTGTAATGACATAAAGTGAAGTGAAATAAAATAAAATTATGTGAAATTAAGTGAAATGAAATGAAAAGTTGAAATGTTTATTTACGAGAGTAGATCTTTTAAGATACTTTTATATGTTAAAGTTTTATCGGTCAATAAATACAGAAACAAACTCAAAGATCATGGTCTCTTTTAAAGCCCAAACATTATATTCAAGGTCATGTCTAGCACGGCCCTTTAAAAAAAAAAAAAACTGGCCAAGTGCGAGTCGGACTCGCGCACCGAGGGTTCCGTACAAACCTGCAGGTATTCACGGTTTATGCATAAGGTTTATGTTTATGAAATTAAATGTTATTTTTTTAAAATTTTTAGATTTGAGTTGACTGAATGAAAGGTAAATTGTGGTTTACGATTTATGACGTATTAAAAAAAAACTACTTACTAGATCTCGTTCAAACTAATTTTCGGTGGAAGTTTATATGGTAATGTACATCATATATTTTTTTTAGTTTTATCATTCCCTTAGTTTAGAAGTTACGGGGGGGGGACACACATTTTACCACTTTGGAAGTGTCTCTCGCGCAAATTATTCAGTTTAGAAAAAAATGATATTCGAAACCTCAATATCATTTTTGAAGACCTATCCATAGATACCCCACATGTATGGGTTTGATGAAATTTTTTTTTTGAGTTTCAGTTCTATGTATCCCCATACATAGAACTGAAACTCAAAAAAAAAAATTATTGTTTTATAATTTATTTTTTAAACCCCAAATATTATTGTTTTATTTTCTATTTTTGTGTGAAAATCTTAATGCGGTTCTCAGAATACATCTACTTACCAAGTTTCAACAGCATAGCTCTTATAGTTTTGGAAAAACATGGCTGTGACATACTCGGACAGACAGACAGACAGACATGACGAATCTATAAGGGTTCCGTTTTTGCCATTTGGCAACGGAACCCTAAAAAGCCATTGCAACTTTGTGCTGACCGGTTCCAACAGACGGCATGCATTCAACAGTCACACAACACAATTGCTCAGGCCTATTTTAAGAAGCTCAACGACCCGTCACAGTACGCAGCTAGTTCTGCAGGACAGCTTCGGATAGCTTCAGTTGTTAGTACTTAGGTACTTCAAGATAGATTCTTGCAATGGAATTTCGGAAAACTTCCACAAGGCTAATCAAGTTTAAATTTTGTGCCAGTGAAAGCCAGAATTGTTTTCGCTCCTTACTGTTCATCATCATCATTTCAGCCGTAAGACGTCCACTGCTGGACTTAGGCCTCCCCCAATTTGGGAGGCTTTGCCATAATCGCCACGCTTGGTAGGCGGGTTGGCGAGCGCAGTATGGTGGTAAAATGCACAGAGAACGCTGCTGCCCATTCTCTAGTAAGTCCCTTAGTCGCCTTTTACGACACCCACGGGAAGAAATGGAGTGGTGTTATTCTTTACGTTCGGCACCACACGGTAACTCACTCCTTACTATTACTTACTGATATCGCCTTAGTATATTTTTTGCTGTTCGAACTTAATCACAACAATGATGCTTAGGATTTTAATAAAGTCTGCTTTGTACTGGCAACTATTGGTTTTTATTACTTTATGGTTTTGTTCTGATAGAAAATATTAAGGTGAGCAAGTAAAGTTTTTAAATCTACGAATGGAACGTTATGCGTAGAAAAAAGGTTGTTGAAAAACTCAGGTGCTCCCTCAGGTGGGCTCTTAGAGATTTCTTCATATTTTGTTTGAAGATAAATTCTTTGAAAGAAACAAGTAGGTACTTATGTAACCAAAGAGGTTTATACTCAACTTTGAATGGAAAGTTAACCAAACTAAGTGACTATCTTTGTAAAGTAGTTGTTTTTCTTTTTAAGGTTCCGTTGCCAAATGGCAAAAAACGGAACCCTTATAGATTCGTTATGTCTGTCTGTCCGTCCGTATGTCACAGACACTTTTTCCGAAACTATAAGAGCTATGCTGTTGAAACTTGGTAAGTAGATGTATTCTGTGAACCGCATTAATATTTTTACACAAAAATAGAAAAAAAAAACAATAAATTTTGGGGTTCCCCATACTTAGAATTGAAACACAATTTTTTTTTTTTTCATCAATCCCATACGTGTGGGGTATCTATGGAGAGGTCTTCAAAAATGATTTTGAGGTTTCTACTATATTTTTTTTCTAAACTGAATGGTTTGCGCGAGAGACACTTCCAAAGTACAAGTAAAATGTGTCCCTCCCCCCTGTAACTTCTAAAATAAGAGAATGATAAAACTAAAAGAAATATATTATGTACATTACCATGTAAACTTCGACCGAAAATTGGTTTGAACGAGATCTAATAAGTAGTTTTTTTTTATTAATTCGTCATAAATCGTAAATCGCAATTTACCTTTCATTCAATCAACTCAATTATAAAAATTAAAAAAAATTAAAAATTCATAAACATAAACCTTATGCATAAACCGTGAATACCTACAGGTTTGTACGGAACCCTCGGTGCGCGAGTCCGACTCGCACTTGGCCGGTTTTTTTATTCATTAAAAGACTCTTGAGGACGTTTTACGATTTTGAACAAGTGAATGAGTTTGGCAGTACCTATAGAACCTCACCATCATGTGCTACAATTCCCACATACTCTTTTTGCTTCGCTTACTTGCATACAACTGGTCCTACAGGCACGCTGGTTGCGAGTAGGTACTACGCACATGACCTTTCTGAAGAACATAACCAATAAGGTCACTATATGTCCTTCAAAGGCGTCCCTTCTTGGTGTTTCCACTCACATCTGCTTTGTAAAACGTTTTATTAGTCGCCTTTGATTCATGCTCTTTACAACCAAATATTCAATGTCGGATGATGTTTAATATTTAACACGATTCAATGTATTCCGAAACAGCGAATTTTGACATTTATTTCAGGAAAATCCATGAATATGAATATTTATTAAAGCCATTAATAATTTCTAAACGGTAAACGAGTAAAATTTTGTATTGTAATACTTCCCATTGCAATTTATTTATGCATTCAGTAACGCATTTTGTTCCGAAAATTCCGGACACCCGGATATTGAAATGGTACTGAGGTTTTATTGCATTGATATTATTTTGGTGTGCATGACATTTGTCGAAGTAACTGGATTTCTAGTGGCGCAGATTTCGTAGCGCAAACCAAGCTACGCCGTAGTATGCTACGACGTAGCTTGCTACGCGCTACGAAGTATATTCGCGTTCTTCGCGTTGTATGGCGCGTAACATAACGTTCGATAAAGATCTTCTGCAATAGGTCAAGATAGAATGGTAAAACTATACGATTACCCTACTTTAAGAGAGTGTAGTGATCATGGGAACTAACCACTTGTACAGTAAAACTAACCCTAAAATCTCTTATACATTCATGTTCGTATAACTTGATGAAGGAACAGCTGATTTTTTTGTCATAGTTTTCTGTTGTCCGTCACAGTACTATTTATCTTTTTCCAAGAGTACTACCTACTCTCTTGCTATACATATATACGCAGTTCCTCGTTTCACGCTACTGAATCTAGAGAACTCGGTTAAGTGGGTGTCTAAGTCTTGAGGGAGCTCATAAGTATTAGAGAAACATACAGACTAACTCACACAGACAGTTGGAAAATTATGACGATGATCACACTTTTAGTCCTAACTAGCTGCGCCTCGCGGTTTCACTCGCATAGGTCTGGGTCCCGTGGGAATATCGGGATGAAAATTATGTTATGTCTTAATTCAGGTTGCTAAGATGCCAAATTGTATCCAAATCCGTTGAGCCGTTTTAGAGTGAAACCGTAAAAAAAAAAACAAAAAAAAACTTTAATTTTTATAATAGCTTTAGCTTGCGAATTCGTCTGCAAACACATCAGCAAGCACAACGCGAAACTAAAGTAACGACACTGACTTGCCTTTGGCAAGTTCTTAGATAACTCTTACAGGCTGCCTAACAAAATATTTCAAAGAAGATTCGAAAAATAAATTAATTCGTTGTGTAAAATAAATTCATTCATTCACTAAATAATTTATTTTTCATGTGTTAAACATTGCTGAATTTCACTATACAGCATCATTCAATCGCCTACCGAATGACCGAAAAATGAAATAGAAGGAGCATATGAACGTTCATTCTTATATCATGGGTTCGGGGTCTTGTGAACGTTGAATGAAACAAAGATCTTCGTGTGAATCATTCACTTGAGTGTTGCTACGTTCTCACGGCCCTTAACTAACAGGCCGTGTCTGGCATTGCTACGCCTTTCGAGGCCTGTCGTGGCCTGCGCGCATTCGCATATAAACAAAGCAATTAAAACGCAATGGAAGGGACCGCGAAAAGTGCTTTTGTTTCGGTAAGTACTTTGTTATTCCTGACGAATCGGACGAGCGGTGACGGGCCGTCGTAGGCCTCATCGCATGCGACAGTATGGCCTATGGCCCTTTGGCCTTGCTTGGCATGGCGCGGGCCATCCGTCAACGGACCGTGGGACCGTGGCATCAAGAGTCTGAAGTCGGCTATATTAAGTTCTGACAATAAATACAACAAACTAATAGAATAACAAAACAAAATAACAACAAATTGACATTTTATCATCCAGTAACTAACTTTAGGGTGACAATCACAATAACGTGACACATCCAATCATCGAGCGCCATTTAGCTGACCCAATGACCCGATCGTATTGACAAAAAGAAGTTATTACCCCGCAGTTTGTTCCGTCATGGACGATAACGGGTGTTTTCACCCTAACTTTTGCCGTTTCTTGTTTGTTTTGGAGAAAGTTTTTTTGTCTTCATTTCGCGTACTATTAGAATGTTCTTTTGTTGATTTAATTATGGTAAGTAAGTTATACTCGTTTGGGCCAATATTCTATGAAAAAGTAGGTTACCTAGTTAGGTATTCAGTATTCTGAAAACTTTTTCTTTATTCTTCATCTACTGCCGACACCTAGCATAATCAGCCTTTTATGTTCCCATTGCTGGGATACAGGCCTCCTATCTGTGAGGGATGCGGACCTTAATCCACCACGCAAGTAAGTCACATGTCTTCGTATTTTTTGTTCTAGGACATGCTAGTTTACCCACGGTGTTTTCTTTCACCGTCTTGAGAACATTGGAGATGAAATAATTTAAATAAAGTGCTTGATTGGGTTTGAACTTAAGACCTGCAAACTCTTCAAGTCGAAGCCGTCTCTAGTCGGTCTCCACTGTTTATAGAGCAAGTAAGCCTACGAATTTTTTTACCTTACGTTTTTTTTGGCAATGACACTTCTTTTTTTTTGGATGGGAAATTTTATAAATGACGCTCTGGGCGGAGCGGGAGGGCGTGTCAGACTTTTACTAACTAAAACCCACCCGTGTTCCTTCAGTTGCCCATGTGCCAGGGTCACGGTATCTCTTTCGAACAATCTCGCGACCCTGGCAGACAATGACACCTCTCAGGTTAACTTATGAGGTTGTTTTCTGCTCAGCCGGACTCGCCTGTAGCTGCCTCAATAAATTAAGGCCGCCAACAAAGTTTTAATTTAAAACTAAGTGACTACACTCTAAAGGCGCCCCCTGTAGGGTATGGACCTCGGCTAGGGCACCGCTGCGCGCTGGTAGAGGGCAACAAGGGACGGGCTTGTTCGGAATGAAATCTTTTGTTAAATCCATCTCGGATGATTTCATTTGCTGATGTTGTCACACTCACCGCATTAAGGCGCCATAAGCAGCAAAATGCGGCAATAGAGGTACCTAAAATTTTGCATCGTGGCATCAAATAAAGCTCAAAACGGCGATGCGTTTGATGTTAATTGAATCGTATGACCACAAAAAAAAATTGTAGATGTATAGTTTGTAGTAAATACACAAATCAGTGGAATATTTTCAGATATTACTTTATTCGACTGAATTCCTTTTATTATCATTAAATAAAATATGATACTTTACGATCAAAATTTTGAGAATTATGCGAAGACAAAAAATTGTTTTTCATTTGTTTTACGATTGTTTCATCATACGTAACATTTTTCTATTTTCAAGAAATGTTAGCATAAGAACTTAGCATTTAACGATATACAATAATATGTTTGGATAGTGCCTTATTCGCCTTAACCACCCTTAAAAGTTAACAAACACTTGCAAAAGCTTTCCATAATAGACTATAAACAATACACAACAAGTTAAGCTGCACGACAAGAATGGTTCCGTAGAAAATAGATTCGCCGTTTTCTTTGTTACGTCTATAGAAACCCCAAAAAATCTCGCCAAAATGTAGTCAGACCATCGTTATCATAATTTTATGAATCCTAAAACTTATCGAGCCTAACCACGATAAAAATAAACGTTAATGATATTACATACTTTCATTTAATAGGCTATTAACAGCATGGGCTATTAACTAAGTTATAAGTGGCTATAATAATTAATATTAATTTTCTGGAACGTGTTCTTAAGGTGGAAGGGTAGACTTGGCTTAACTTTATGGCTTAACTCTATGGCAAAATTTTATTTTTTATTGAATCGTCAGGCTATTATAATTGCTTAGTGAATTAATAATATATGTATATTGTGAAAAAAAAAACGATAGTTTGTTAAACTAGGAATCTTAAGACTGCGATGGTCGACACAGTGTCCGCAATTTACGGTCGAATGACGTCACTAAAATAGTAGGTAACGAAAGAAGGGATTAAATTACGAGTGTGTGTTAAAAAATCTCGTCATAACTCGGTTTTTAATAGTATCACACTAGTATTTTAATACTTAGTTATGTGCAGATTCATACATTACTTTATTTACTTTCAAATATTAGGATTGGACCAACTACATAAATAAAAGCTCAAAATTAAAAGTGTAACAAATAGCTCTGTAATGCTATAAAAACTTTTTACAGAAAAATAGCAACTGACTTCCTAAAAAAACACTACTAG
This sequence comes from Aporophyla nigra, assembly GCA_947507805.1. Taxonomy (NCBI): domain Eukaryota; kingdom Metazoa; phylum Arthropoda; class Insecta; order Lepidoptera; family Noctuidae; genus Aporophyla; species Aporophyla nigra. Next base: position 8,450,082 of record OX382313.1, on the reverse strand, counting down.
GTGAAAAATAACTTAAATTTCGGAAGTCGGTGTCTTAGGATCTGTATTAAAGGATTTTTGCCACCGACTTCCGAAATAAAAGTTATTTTTCGCTTTGTAGTGTTTTTTTTAGCAAGTCGATTGTTATTTTTTTATTTATTTTTTTATTTTTAACTTTTTAGTTATGGTATATACCCCGCACTAATCTAATCGCGTTATTCGTTCATTTGTCACGCAAATACTTAATGCAAATTTAAGAGTTATATGGTTTTCACATGGATCCCAGTGTCGGAATGGAACCAAATTAAAATGAAACTACACGGGAAACATCAGCTTTCAAATAAAAAAGCATCATCAAAATCGGTTCACCCAGTCAAAAGTTATGGGGTAGCAAACATAAAAAATAAAATTTAAAATAAAAAAAAATACATTCGAATTGATAACCTCCTCCTTTTTTTGAAGTTGGTTAAAAATGACTCACCCCGCAGATGCGTTCCATTAGAAATAAATAATAATGAAAACTCCTTGGAGATATGACCATCTTACATTTGCCCTGTATCGTACTTTTAATAAAATTATTTTATAACGATATATTGTTCAGAAAAACTGTTAATATAATATATTAACAGTTTTTCTGAACAAAATATCGTGAAATTTAAAATTAGAAGCATATTATGCTTCTATTTTTAAATTTCAGTATTGTGTTTATAAAGCATGGCAACATAAACTCGTTTTAAAGTTCATAATTCGAATGTCAGAGTACATACATAAAGTTTGTAATGAAAATATTAATGTCGCTATAGAGCGCTTTTTAACACCGTAAAGTCGCCTCGGAGCTATAATTTTCATGACAGCTGTCACTGCCACTGTTACACTGCCATCGCTCTTATATGAAACTGTAGCTTTTAAAATGGTGTGTTAGTTAACAGCAGTTCATGGAACTATTTGAAGCCTAGTTAACTCAAACTTCTAGAACATCACCAGAATTAACTTAGTCCGACGAAATCACAACATTATGTAGTCTTTGTTTTGGATCCGCAAAAAATTGTCCCAGTAATGTATTTACATTATCTGCATCTTTTTCTAAAAAGTTTTGGGGTCAATACGAAACTAACTTTTGGAAGGGGCAATTCGAATCAATTTTATTTTTTAATGGCTTTAAATTGCGTATTTGAAATAAATGGTTTGAATTTGATTTCTATAGTAAGTCCTTTAGTCGCGTTCTATGACACCCACGGGAAGAAATGGGATGGTGCTGTTCTTTACGAACGTTTGTTCTCATAATATCATTATGAGAACAAAATTAAATCTAACACCACGTAGCTTATTATGATAGCTTATCTATTATAGTTGAACTAGCCTAGTAATTGGTATTATATTCCGCACTCCCATCGCATGTCCTGACCTACGTTAGGATCCTTGATTTTCGCGCAAAATAAGGGGGATACCTTTAGGTAACCCGCGACGTTCTATGCAATTTATTAGTAAGTGTCAGGTTGTAATTACCCTGGCCCTTTCTCTTTTAAAGCGCCTTCAAACAGTCGCGACGCGAATCTCGTAGAACAATTTCTATGAAAACTTCACCGAAATTATTCTACAAAAGTCGTGTTGCGCTGTCGCGTCGCGTCTGTCTGCAGGAGCGTTTAAGCCAAACAATTATGTTCTTAAAACTCGCAGTTTTACTTTACTACCTACCTCTTAAAATTACAACTTTCTTGCCCATTCCAAGCCAGTTGTTATTAATATCTAAGACAACAGCGTACCAATTCTCGTCCAACCAAATAAAGGTCATCATAAAGAAATACAGGGTGCTGCAAAAGGCACCCGTTATTATAAGCAAGTTGCATCGTTTGTTTCAAAAGAAATTCTGCTCAGTAAGTAAGAAATAAAATGGGAGCGTTTAAAACAAGCCTTGTGCGGAGTTTATTTGCTTTTTATTGCATCTGTTTTTGCATTTAAAGGGAGGTAATGACTTTGTTGTTGTGTTTTACCAAGAGATATCGAGTTATCTAGTAACTGGGTTATATGTGGAGGTCAGACTTATTGTCGCTTTATGTAAAATAAAATACTGGTTTTAAAAGATTACAAACTTAAATAGTTTTGTACAAACACTATAAGACATCAATCATATTTTTAAAACTAGATGAGATGTTTCTTATCTGACTACTCGGAGAAGGAAGGCAGAAAAAAACTCAGATGTCACAGACTCTTTTAAAATCCAGACATAATCTTGGTTAGATTATATGTTATAAATTGGAGTCTAAAATGGAATTTTGAGGAAACGCTACAGTGATGGAATGATACTGTCCTGTCAGTGCATGCATTTGTCACTAACGTGCAGTTCAGCCTTAAATGTAAGGAGCTCAACTAAGGCCGCATAAATTATTCAAATTGCTAAACCATGATCAAAAGTGAAACAATGATCCACATAGTTCTCACTACTCGTAAACTAGTACTTCATAGTAGTAAATATTCATGTCATTGTATAAAAAGATTTAAATAGGAAAAAGAAAACCAACATTCACCGTGTACCTAAATTTGTTGGAGCAGCGCATTCCAAGCTTTTTTAACCGACTTCAAAAAGGTTCTCAATTCGGATGTTTATATTTTTTTTTTAACCGACTTCAAAAAGGAGGAGGTTCTCAATTCGGATGTTTATATGTTTTTTTTTTTTTTTATGTATGTTCGGCCATAACTCCGTCATATATAGACGGATTTACAGAATTCTTTTTTATTCGAAAGGAGTTTATAAATTTCATACAGATCTGATGATCAGTTCCGGAGACAGACACCGGAACTCTTTAAACAATGACAGCAAATCAATCGCGATTTCTGCTATCGCATAAATATGCATTGTTTGGTTGGAATTAGTGCGGGGTGGATACCACAACGAAAAATTATTTTAAAAAAAACTTTTTTACAAAAAAAAAACAACCGACTTCATTCAAAACACTACAAAGTGAAAAATAACTTTAAGTTTGGAAGTCGGTGGCAAAAAAACCTTAAATACAGATCCTAAGACACCGACTTCCGAACTTAAAGTTATTTTTCACTTTGTAGTGTTTTGAATGAAGTCGGTTGTTTTTTTATCCTCAATTTAGTCTTTGACGGTACAATAGGCTTTTGCCATAGTTTCCATTTTTAAAAGATTTGAATTTATAACGGCTTAGTTCATGAATTTGGCGCGGAAGTTTATCATAATAATCATTAGAGCTGCATCCAGTTAAAATAATGTTACTATTACCGTCATTTCCCTTAATTGTATAAATTTATATGACCTTACACAATTCAAATGGAACTAATTCGGGGTAAACACATGATTCGGGACAGCCGAATTAATATCATATTCTGAACGCGTGTAATTTCCTATAAGCGTAGACCGTTAGCGCCATCTGGTTTTGAACATAGCCCGTATGCATGAGTATACAATGAGAGACATTATGGGTAGGTACTTAATTGTTAAACATGATCTATACTAATATTATAAAGCTGAAGAGTTTGTTTGTTTGGTTGAACGCACTAATCTCAGGAATTACTGGTCTGAATTGAAAAAATCTTTTTGTATCGAGTAGCCTATTTATTGAGGAAGGCTATAGGTTATATACGATCACGCTACAACAAAAAGGAGTGGAGCAGCAGTGAAAAATGTTGCAAAAACGGGGAAAAACGCACGGGCAGGCGATTCGATGCGACGGGGAAGGTCGGGGGAACAAGAAATTTAACGCGGAAGAAGTCGCGGGCAGAAGCTAGTATTTCATAAGGTTGCAGTGCGTGAATTTATTTCGTCGCTTATCTTTCTAACAGACGTATCTGTATTTTCGTCAAAAATGCGTTATTCATACTACTTAGTTAAAACAATTTAGAAGACGAAACGATCGGTCTAATAAACGTATCTGTATCTTCAAGCGTTACCGTTTTATTTTGATCATTCGCTTATTATCAGAGTTACAATTCAACAAACATAGTGCGAAACCGCAAAAAGCTTGTCCTGAAAAATCACCTCAAAGTTAGTTCCATCAGTTAGTAAGATAAGCGACGATTTGACTGCTAGATAGTTTAATTTTGAAGACTTTTCAATAAAGACTGCGGTTCATTATAACATCATCATCATCATTTCGGCCAAAAAAAAATCCACTGCTGGACATTGGCGTCAATGCCCCCAATTTGGGGGGGTTTGCCGTAATCACCACGCTTGTCAAGCGAGTTGGCGATCGCAGTACAGTGGTAAAATGCGTAGTAAACGCTGCTGCCCATTCTCTAATAGACTTACTAGAGAATGGGCAAGTTGGTTTAATGCTCTAAGGCAATGGGGAATGGGTGTCGTGAAAGGCGGCTAAGGGACTTTCACGACACCCACGAGAAGAAATTGGATGGTGCTATTTTTAAGTCCGGAACCACGCAGAATATTGCCTATATTTTTTAATTATTACAATTGCCTACATTTGTATAAAACAAGTAAAATATACGTATTTATGGGAGAGCGGAGTCTTAGGCATATCCGCTTGAAAGAGGGCTCCAATCAATAGATGTTAAGTTTTATTTGTAAATTAATAAACTATTTTTCTTTTTCAAGAAGCTTGCAAGGGAGTACAAAGTTTCACTTAAGCGTTTCTATTTATTGATTGCTTATTATGAGTTGAGGCAAGGTTTTATTGCTTCCCGGCAAATTGTGAAAGGCGATCAAAAGAGTGCTGGTTAATACGATTACTTGGACAAAGAACGACAGTCATTACACGCTTTGTAGGTGGAACAGACTAACTAGATAAAATTATTATAGCGAAATATTCTAACAAATAGTAGCTTAGTTCATCTAATGGAACTATTGAGAGGTAGTTTCCGCAAGCGGTTTTGCCGCATGATATGTTGATTCATCATAATCGGTCCAGCAGTTTCGGAGATTAACCCGAACAAACAGACAAAAAGACAGATAAAGTAATCAAAATCATGTTTTTATCATATGTACCGTAGCTTAATTTCATTATATCGTATATTTGGATATTACAAACAGACACTTCAATTTTATTAATTTGCATGTACTATGTTTACATAGAATAGAATATTTTTTATTGTTGCTACGAGCAGTTAACAATTTGTCAAAATTTCAAATTATTATTTAATAAATTGAAGTATATCCACAACATACCACTAGCCTCTCAGGTGTGAAATAATTAGAAAATAACCAAACTGATTCTCAATCTATTTTTGATGTTCAAAAAATAAATAAACTGAACAACATTAAATACCATCACTGTAATTTGCCACATTTTGCTAGTTATGTTTAAGTCTCATGTAATATGGGGCGAGCCTTTAGCCATCAACCATCCACAAATGCATCTCATGGCCTACTTAAAAGTTCTAGCTGGAAAACCAATAACACTCCTGATCCGGAGATTCGACCGTAACCTGAGGTAAAACTGGCAAGTGGAACTGCTGAATTCGCTCTTGCTACCTCTGGAGCAACGAAGAAGAAAGAAGAAGCTATCTTTACAGTGCACATTGGTCTCAGTTACGATGGGCTTTGGAGGAACAGGGGGTTAATTTCAGGGAGACCCTCCGACCAGACGGGTGTCGTATCTACTAGGTAACTGCCCCAACGATTGGTATCGGGACGTTGTATATATGCTAGTTGCGCGGTTAACTCTGCTAGCGCGATGCAGGAGCGTGACGTCAGTGTGACGCGTAGCTCCTATGTGGTGTTGTAGATGCCGCTACAGCTACTTTAAAAAGACGATCAGGAAGTATATTAGCGAAACAATTAGTATTTTTGAAAATCTAGACAAGAATATTTTCTTTTCGCCTGTTCTACCTCACAAACTGCACGTATTAACAATTACTGCCCTTATCTAATTCGATAATTAGATCGTAATCATCATACCAATTAATTTGTAGCACTATCAACGGGTATGATCTTCGGTGATTCAGGTTCGTGCCCCTGTCGCGCACTTTGAATACATTAGAGGTCGTTACGCTAATGGCGAGCGCTTAAATTGATTTAGGTATACCTAAATTGTGTGCACTTACCCTAATTTTGTTTGTTTAACTATCCCTTGGTTGTTAAAATGTGATGTTAATTATTAACTTTTCGAGTGAAACTTTTTTTTGGTTTTAGTCTGAAAATGGTCATTTGCACATTAACAGTGAGAGTTTCACAACACAGTAAATTTAGTTTTTGGGAAATTATTATAAAACATGCTTCTGCCCACGACTTCGTCCACGTCAAATTCTTGCTCCTCTGACCCCCTTCCCGTCGCATCGAATTGCCGGCCAGTTTTCGACCATGTTTCGTTGCTACTCCACTTCTTTTAATCATAGCGTGATGTTACATAACCTTATGCCTTACCTATGCCTTACCTATGCCTTTCTCAATGAATAGGCTACTCAACGCAAAAATATTTTTTCAATTTGGACCAGTAGTTCCTGAGATTACCGCGTTCAACCAAACAAAACTCTTCAGCTTTATAATATTATAGTATGGATTGTTGGTGTTAAACCGAGCATTGAGAATTCAACACAGTACATCTCAGCGCAGCAAAAATTGAACAAAGTTTTATTGTTCAATTTTCAACTCTCAGCGCTAAACAGTGCCTTGAAACCCCTCCACGGTTTTATTACGTTTGTGTATATGTCGAATTCATAATCCTAACTAGCTATCATAGAAGTATTGTGTTATAAGTGGAACGTAGCCTATGTCCTTTCCCAACTTATGGTCTATCTATATGCCCAATTTCATAATAGTTAGTATTATGAAATTGGGCATATAGATAGACCATAACTTGGGAAAGGTCATGGACTACGTTTCATCCTGGATAACCAACGAAGTCGCAAACAACAGCTAGTAACATACACTGATTAAATAACTGGCAATTTTAATATGTATTTGTTAGTAAGTTTACCCCAACAAGTAAATAAGTTTCGCTACACTGTGTAATCCCCCAACTCAATTATGAGAGAAGTTTCTGCCCATACCCAATTAAAGTAAGGGCTCCTTGTGTAACTGTTAATATGCTTTGTATGGCCTTGTTTTGTTCTCACTAAATTAAGTGCGTAAAACATTTTTAATTATAAGTTATAAACGGATCAAAAAATATTGCGAAACTTCTTAATAACTTAAATGCAGATAGTTTTAGTTTGTCAAGAAACTATTAAACGTTGATAGGTTTTATTTATTTATTTAATTGTGCACAATTTATTACCTTAAGATACTGTTCACATTACAATATACAGTGTGTCTGGTCACCGGTGTCCGGCCCGTTAAGGCGAAGCAATATGATTGATTTTATCGACAAATCCACCATAATAAGGCATTTTGCCCCTACTGTTTTGAAATGGCGGCCATTTTATTTTTTATTTTTACTGAGTGCAGTTAGGTTCATTTATTTTGCTATATCTACCGATATTAGAGGCCCTACAGGCAAAAGTAGGCAATAAGTTAACACTAAAAGTTTATCAAAACCTCCCATTAAAACCTAAAAAAAAATACTGGAAACTAAAAAAGTGCGAAAGAATTTGGTTGTTTTTTTACTGCAAAATGCCTTATTATGGTGGATTTGTCGATACTGTAACTAGTTGATACTGTAATATTATTATAGGCGGGTGTTATTCTTCATCACTAGATATAGCCACCATAAGAAATAAAAAAATAAAAAAAAACTTACAATAATTAACTTTAAAGTTGTTGTTTTTAGTCTTTGTTGCCTTTTTTGAAGTTTAGATGTTTTAATAATAAAGTTATTGAAAACAGTTTTCATACCCAATCGCATTTGTTTGTTTATTAACATTAAAAAAATGACAGTGCACTTCTCTAGTGAACCTGCGTAAGGGTGCTCCAGAGGTTTTGCAAAATTACATAGTATATTTATTAACAGTTTTCAAAATATTTACCATCGCAGTGTATACACCTCTGCATACGTACAAACGAACTATTAAAAATCGCTTGCCATTTTTCCTTTGAAACGGAAGCACAGGCATTGTACCAAGTACCTAATAATTCCATCCAGTTAAAAATGTTTGGCCTTTTAATTTATTTTTTATGAAAGGAAAGAGTCCCAAATACATTTGAACCTGTTGGTCCTTATACTTATTTATTATACTTATACAATCAATCAAACAAGTAAAAACTTGCTAGGTCTCTAATATTGCAGGACTTATGGAGTAACCTACGTATTTGCATCTTATTTATGTCTAGCTTATTCCTGCAGCTTTGCTTGTGTAGATAGTATAAAACCTTTATCCCCCTTCGTGTGCCAAACTAGCCGTGTGCCAAATTCACCGATTGGCTATCCGCTAGAGCGTTGAGGCGTGAAAGAAGGACAAACAAACAAACTCACTTTATAACGGAAATAGACTTATTGACCGCTACAGTATATTTTCCTGAGGCTGTATTTTTCTTATTTCGTTTCGGCACCAACTGTGAGATTAGCCGATGCTGTTGTGAAAATCAGCTAGCCAGAATGGTGGTATTAGACTGTATTAAATACGCAGGTACCGTGGCGTACCGGACGAAAATAATAAATGAAAAATACCGTGGGGTAAAGAATAGCACTACCCCATTTCTGCCCGTGGGTGTCGTATGAGGAGACTAAGGGACTTACTAGAAAATCAGCAGCAGCGTTCTCTAAGCATTTTACCACCATACTGCGATCGCCAATCCGCCTGCCAAGCGTGGCGATTATGGCAAAATTCCCCAAATTGGAGGACATCTATGTCCAGCAGTAGACGTCTCATAGCTAACATGATGAAATGCACAAGACGTTTATTTAAGCAACGCTGCAATTTAAATGTTGTAATCACCGCCACTTCCATCTATAGTGATTCTCCCATCCAGCTGATTTCTGCGGCCTTTACCAAGTCATCGGTCGACCTTGAGGCCTTCCAACGCTAGGTCTTCCAGTATGCGGTCGCCACGACAGAATCTTTTGACCCCATTGGCCAACGGGCATGTACTCTATAGATGCCATATATTATGTTAAATTATAATATAAAGAAAATATTTATAAATATCGCAAAACATAACATAATCATCTATATCGGTCCCACTGCTGGGATACAGGCCTCCACTTGGTGAAAGGGAATAGGCCGTAATTTACAACGCGGGCCCAGTGCGGGTTGGTGAATGTCACATGTCTTCGAACTACGTTCTAGAACAGACCGGTTTCTTCACGATGTTTTTTTTTTTTCACCGTTTTGAAAGCAATGATTATGATGTTATTTACACAATGTTAAGTGCCTGCTTGGGTTCGAACCTACAACCTAAAAAAACTTTTTAATAAAAAATTAAACCGCCGAAAAAACAGAAAATCAAAAAATAATAAACCTTAAAATTATGAGTCGGCGCTTTGAGTGATCTTAGTTCATTGATTTTTCAGCGCCGACTCAAAATTTTAAGGTTTATAATTTTTTGATTTTCTGTTTATTCGGCGGTTAAATTTTTTATTTTGAAATTTTTTGTAGCTTTAATGTACTAATAATACTTGGCAAGGTATACCCTATCAAATGAAAAAAGAATTATCAAAATCGGACTACTCTATACAAAGTTATGCGTGGTTATACGTTACAATCAATGAGTGAACAATCAATCATCTCCTGCTTCCGACCCTTAGGGTTCGATTTTGTTTTTCAAATTTATATGAGACCACTCTCGAAGTATAACCCTTTCCAATAAAAAAAGAATTATCACAATCGGACTACTATGTAAAAAGTTATGCGTGGTCATACATTAAAAAAAAAATATACGCGTCGAATTGATAACCTCCTCCGTTTTTTTTCGTCGGTTAAAAATTTGTAAGTCGTGGCTGATACCATTGGGGCACCACTGTTCTCCACAGTCTATAAAAATCAGTATGAGCAAATAATACTATTAAAATTTGTGAATAGGTTGCTGTAGAAGCTAGTTCAAGTATTTCAGACGTTTTATGAGAATTAATCAGTCAGTCAGTGTCCTTTATAATTAATGTAATTTAATGGATAAAGGAGTTGATCGTGCTACTTATAAATAACTCGAGCCCTCTCAGTTAACCAGTTCTTTAATTAAATTAAAATAAAGATCACGTCTCTTGAATAATTGAAACTGAAAGTTATACTTAATCAAATAGTGTCTCTGATTTATTATCTACTAAACGATCTTTTACAATTCTGTATTTAATTAAATCAAGTCTAATAATAATTATAGCCTTTTCCAAATGTATCTGATGAAACTTACAACCCTGTTCAGTGTAAATGCTTACAAAATAACTGATTAAAGTGTCACTCACCTTCTGTAAAGGCTCTTGTAGACTAGCGCGACGCGACAGTCGCACGCGATTCGGCGATTTATATCCGTAGAACAATTTCTATGAAAACGCGCGCGACACTTCACACAGGGGCGACCTGTCGCGCAGTGGCACGGTCTTTCTGCGTTGAGCAGCGCGACAACATAACATTATGTGGTAAAGTAAGATACATTTTCGGCCGTGACTATGGCGTCGCGGCCACGAATTCGCCGCGACGCGTTAGAAAATGTACCACAAGCTGTCGCGCTGCTCGTCGCGGCCGCTACGAGGTCGTGGCGTGCGATGAGTGGTCGCGCCAGTGTGAAAGGTGTTATTTCGCGATAAATCGCAAAATCATACGTCACTCGATAAGTCGCGCCTTTTTGTACGAGCCTTAACACATTTATCTTTATAATTTCCAACAACGATTGTTTGAACAACACAAATAGAGGTTATAAAAAAAAACACAAATCGCCGTTGGAAAGTACGTTCGGTTCCGCGCCTGATCTTCTCCGGTCGTGTCGGATTGTCGTCCCATCGGACTATAAGAGTGAGAGAAGAGTGTGTGTGCAAACACTTGTGCACTATAATATCTCCCGCACCATTGGCTAATCTCCGCTGAGATTAGGCGCCATGGCCGCAATACGGTCTGAAGGAATATAATATTTAATTATATACTTTTGGAATAGACCGCAGGTATTGTAAGAATTAGTGATAAGAATTACTATACCATACATGGTGACCACTGCGTGTTCTTCATTTAAATCGGTACTTGTAGTATCCTTTGCATGCAAGCCACCTATTTCATGCCAGTATTATATTCTTCCTTATAGTATTTAAATAGTAAAAGCCTACTGCCACCCATACGCCTTCAACACAAAAGTTCCAACCTATATGGTACGTCGACATATCGAATTACCCAAGCATGCACCGTTCAATCTGTCGGCTGAAACAATCTTGTTATATGACATTTTGCTACTATGTCTATAATGGTTTCTAGTTAACACGTCAAACAATTGATGAGCGGGAATAGACGCTATGGTTAGTGGAACGGCTTTTGTATAGGCTTCCTCTACATCAGAGATCTGGAAAGCTGCGTAGACCGATGTGTGTGATAACAAACAAACCGGTCGTTTGATTTTCACAGTATACCTTGGCTTAGCTCTGGTGGAAAATTCAATGAAGCTAAGTTTTTTACATAAGCGCAACGCGAATCTTCATAGCACAATTAGTCGCTCCGCTATATTTCTTAGCCCTGGTAAAAGTTGACTCAAATAATTTCGTATCTTAGATTCACCTCTTAGCTACCTCGCACATCTCTAGTAGAAAGGCAACCTTAAACGTAAGCATAGCTAATCCACTAGCTATGAGTACATTAACATATTGTGAATGATTGAAATGTAAATGGTTTCTGGCTGAACCATACAGAGTATTCATTTAATCCTTCCTGTGTCTCAAAACCCTTTGTCCTTAATCCGTCACTTGAATATGGCTCCTTGCAAGCCAAAGAACAAGGCATAGACATACATAAGTCTCATAAAATATAACTTGATTCAAAACGCAGTGGATGTTGCACACGACATTCCTATGTATGGTAAACTAGCTTTTGCCCGCGGCTTTGCTCTCGTTAAATTCGTGGTAAAACAGTTCCCCTTTCCTGATTTAAAACATAGAAGAGAACTCGGAACAGAATGTTATTTTAATACGCTACTGTAGACAATATTTATCTATTTCCATTTGGGGATAGAATGTAACGATTCTGGGCATTGGACACGCGAACATGGTACATACAATTGTCCATGGGAAAAACAAGGCTTTTCTAAGTTCACCCCAGCAAAAAAGATAAAAAAGTAGCCTATGTCACTCACCATCCTTTCAACTATCTCCAGTTAAAAAATCATGTCAATTTGTTGCTCCGTTTTGCCGTAAAAGATGGACAAACAAACACACACACTTTCCCATTTATAATATTAGTATGGATGCTTTCTTTGACAGCACAAATATACTGGTGCTGAAAAACTGATACGTCACAGTATAAATTAAAAAAAAAAAAAAAAACTTTTATTTCAGACAAAGCTTCATAATTATTGTTAGTTTTTTAATACGCTTTTATTAGCTTCAAACGTATGTAGTATGTTAGTATGTGCCTATTTAACGGATACTTTGAACATGATTTTGACCCCCTTCAAAACGTTGGATTAATTCGAAATTTGGCATACTTATCAAGGACCAATGACATTACAATTTTTTTTATTTGTGCCATTATCCTTGCCGGTGTTACCAGGATAGCTAAAAAAAAACTGTCATCAAACTCACATCCATGTTGTGTTTTGGTCGAGTTGTTATCTGTTTACCCACATAATTTATTTTTTTCTTTTTTGCTATTAATTTTAATCTTAGTTTTAAATATTGTTTCTCAGTACTTACAACACCACTTTAATCACTTGATTTGTTTTGCAATTCTTATGAGAAATAAAGTTGTTCTAAACCGAAACCGAAACTGTCTTCAAAAACTACGCTGACATATTCCACAAAATTCGAAACACCCTAAAAAATTTAAAATAAATAATAGTTTAAGAAATACCTCAAAAAGCACCTCACGCTTTTTCATTTTTTTTTTTAAAGTCTATATCTTGTTAAGGTAAATAGTTCAATATTGTTAGTTTTCACAAATTAATTATTTAAACAGTCCTATAGCTGTCTTCAGCCAGTGTCTTTGAAAGTGTCTGACAGTCCGATCTGGCAGTGATTAAGTTCAGAAAGTTGTTGTCACTACCATGCAAGCGTTGTAGTAACATATCCATATACTTGATATTTGTGTGCTAAAAAACCGATTTTTTTTATCGTAAAACCATTGTATGTACCTGTAATTGTAAAATCAGACGACAGTCTCTTTTAAAAGTACCACTTAACAAAACCAGAGGGGTAATTGCGTAACTTTTTATCGGTAGGAATTGGTTTCATATTGATAGTTAAACAACATTCATTGTGTTATTTACGTTGCTGAGCCGACAATTTATTCGAACAAATGACGCAATGGTTTAGAAATAATCTTTAATCCCATTCAGATTCTGATAAATAGTGCGTTTCGCAATTAGGGTGCAGTACAAAATAAAGGACGCTAATTCAAAGATTAACAGTCTGCTATATCATTTAAAGTACGGTACACATACTTCACAGTGTGCAGATGATACGTGCCGAGTCGCCCGTCGACGCGCGGTTCGGTTAATAATTATGGCCTTTTAAAATGAGTAGCTGTTTGTTGGACGTAGCCGCGTTGTCAGTTAAATGGTAATGGGTTGAAACGATGCTAAGAGGATGACATACGATTAACATACAGATTTATAAGCTGCATAGGCAAGTAAAGTTGAAATTGGATTGCATGAATGAGTGCCTCTGCAATAGAATTTTACTGGGAAATCGTTTGTTTGGTTGGTTTGGTTGACGTTTCCCGCTCTTGGGCGGAGTGGGCGGCGAGCTACCCATTGCTCGCAGCCCGCTAGCCCGCGCCTACGGTGGCCGGGAGTCCGCTATCGACTACCGACGCCCGGGGCGTCTCCTCCTGCGGCGGCTAGGGACGTGAGGGCGCAGACCTCACGTGCCCCGCCTTCTTCTTTGCGAGCATTACTGCTTCGCAGATGGGGGTGATGGCTTCCCATGCCCTCTCGCTCCGTACCATGGCTCGCTCCAGGGCCGGACGCGAGAGGTCGCGAGAGGCCGCACACTGCCGCCGATCGCCTCCACGAGGACACGGCGGTGCTCCGCCCAGGCAGGGATATTCAGTATAATAATGCGTTTCGGGTTTTTATGGGGCTGTTACGCTTCTGTAGCGCGTCAGGGATGTTTGCTGAAGCTCGTGTTGATTGCTTCTACACTACGATACGAAAAAGATGCACTTCCCAGGTCGGCCGGGTGCGGGCCAACCCCAACGGACCCTCGGCAGAGTGGACTGCTTCTGTGTGAATCGCTGCTGTCCACTTCGGTGTTAAGCTTGAAGCAGGGATTCGCATTTAACTATATGGCAGTGCAGGTTAAGCTTACTAACATGGTGATAAGAAATATTGCTACTAACACATTTGAGTCAATTGTTACTTGTTTCTTTAAATTTAAATAAGAATAAAATAAAGAGTCGTCATAGACTCTTTTTGAATGATTGTACGGATATATGTTTTTGACTGTTAGTACAAACAATATTATGAGTTATCTAGTTGAGTTTTCTTTGCCGCCACATCAGCTTTTATCAAGTTCGTGTCCCGACACTATTGAGAGCATTGTGTAATTTTCAAGAGTAACAGTGCTCAATCTTCAAATCCTATTGTTCTCACTAGCTAGCTAGGTAGGTGGGTGATACGGGATCATGTCCGCAATTCCACGTCTAAGCGTTGATCTAACGTATTTTACGTACGGTTCATGCACCCAGTACCAAGTTAAGGCCTCGCCTTTGTCACGACGGTCCAATTCTCTCTGCACCTTTCAACCTAACCAAGTGTCCAACGAAATTACCCCAACAGTATAATTACTCGGAAGCCATCTTGTTGTGCCAAAAGGACATGCCAAGGCGCTCTAGCCTGACTGGAAACTAAAGCCATTTCGTCACCGCATTAAACAGGGGAGACAAACAACAGAGTCAACTTCATGCTGGCGTCACTATTACTGTGAAATACGAAGCTTCTGTAAAGTAATTATTGAGACTTAGGAAATGACAGCTTCGGAGCAGTGAAATGAACGATAAATGGGAAGAAAAGCTCGTCGAGCAGCTCTGGTTTGGCTTTGAATTCGAGAGAAGTTGCTGACAAATTAGTTATGTGTAACTTTATCACTCGGTGTCTCCTATAGGTTAATGATGCATACATGTCTTAGATAATTACTGATAAGAGATATACAGATTTGAGACACCAATCCACATGATTTGTTTTAGATTTTGATTTAAATTTAAAAGAGACTGTGGCCTCTGAGTTTGTGTCGGCCTTCCTTTTCAGAGTAGTCAGATAGGAAACGCTGCCCTCATCTGGTGTAAAAAATTTGTAATCATATTTTTACGTTAATACGTGTAAAAGATTTCGTACAAACCTACTTGCAGAAATAATATTATTCATCATTTAGATCTCAATACGGCTCCTATCAGTAAGAATTTAAAATAGTCAGAGGCTACCAATAAATAAAAAGCTGCCAGTATCAGCTTTATATAGTATCGAACAAAGTCGCTTCCCGCGTTTGTACGCTTAGATCTTTCAAACTACGCAACGGATTTAAATGCGATTTTCATCAATAGACAGACTGATTTCATAATAAGGTTCAATGTATAATACGCAAGCGAACCCGCTGGCAGAAGCTAGTTATTTAAAAAATAAAACCCTTCAAAACGAATACGCTTTCGTCGAATTAGTCAATAGTAATAGTAGTTATAAGCTTGTAGAAACGAACTCGATATATTTATTAGAAAAAACTTTGAGTGAGCGACTGTTCAAAACCGAGGCGAATCCACGAAGAACGCGCGAAGTGACGTAGAGCGTCGATCCTACTAATATTAATGTGAAAGTTTGTGTTTAGATGTTTTGATGTTTCTTACTTAAGGGGCAGATACATGATTTTCGTGACTTTTAAATCTGTTACTACGCTTTCAAATACTGCACGTTAGTTACGCAAAAAATATACGTAAAACTAAACCACATACACATCAATTATATCAGTAAATATTTTAGTATTTTAGTTAAATACTATCTGAAATAAATTCAGGAAGTAAGGTCTACTCAAAATATAAAAACGATATTTCTTTCAAACTACTTAAGATAAATTCAGGCCTTTTTTTATACAATGATTATATAATTATCAATAATTCTATCTGTGATTTTTTGATTTAAATAAGAGCACTCTATAAGTATACTCATTCAAAGAAAAGAAAATAACGGAGTTCTGAGGTAACAAATATTAATAAAAGAAACAAATTTAGAACTACTTCTTTTTTTTAAGTAGCTTAAAAAAAGTACACAAAACACCCCAAAAAGCATTGGTATGCACATGACCGATCCTTAAATAATTAATTTCATCCAAAAAGGATCATCCATCCATAAAAAGTAAGGGCTTTTCGTTTGCAAAGACATAAAGCTTTCAGGAGCACCGCAATATTTACTGTGTACTTTACTTTGTAGGGTTCCGTACCCAAAGGGTGTCAACGGGATGTCAAGGCGCCATCTTTTGAATGGCACTTGAAATTTTCTACTATGGCCACTAGAACTACATAGGTAAATTATAATAACAAGAAATTAAAGGGTTAATACCCCATACCAGAAACGTATTTTTTTAATACAGTAAGTATTTATTTAAATAGTCAGTCATAGGGACTGACAACAGACGTGAACATTTACAACTTACGTCACGTTAGCATGTCGCATGTCGGTGACGCGAATTGATAAGTCCATACGCGAATCCATAGCCAAATATGGATGTAATCGTATGATGAATCCGAAATAAATGATCTATTTATTATTAGGTTCTGCCCGCAACTTCGTCCGCGTAAATGTCGGTTATCGCGGACACAGATGAAGTCGCGAAATAAAAAGTAGCCTATGTCCTTTTTTGGGGTTCAAACTTACCCTGTACCGAATTTCATCAAAATTGGTTCAGTGGTTTAGTCCTGAAAGCGTAACAGACAGACAGAGTACTTTCGCATTATAATATTATGATTTATGAGTATAGATTCTTATCTGTACTGAAATTATCTAAGCTGAACAGTTTGTTTGATTGAACGCGCTAATCTCAGGAACTACTGGTCCGAATTGAAAAATTATTTTTGTGTTGGGTAGCCTGTTTATCGAGAAAGGCTATAAGCTATATAACATCACGCTACAACCAAAAGGAGTGGAGCAGTAATGAAAAATGTTGCAAAAACGGGGAAAATCGCACGAATAGCGAACGACGCGACGGGAAAGGTCGGCAGAAGCTAGTTTTAAGTAAAGGTATTATCAAAAATCGCTCGATGCGGCTAAAGAAGTTTTCACTTCAAATATATGTAGTGTTCAATATTTATTAATTTTGGTAACGGAACCCTTCGAGTGCAACTCCGACTCGCGTTTGTCCGCTTTTTCAGCACGTACCGTGAAAATTCTTAACAGTGGCCCTGGTTGCAGACTTTCCTTTTGTAGAATATTAAGTAAGCTGGTAAATGGAGTAACTGCCTGTTAATATTTCGCGACTGAAATGAATGCTGGAGAAGGTTTTATTAAGCCTTCTGGCACTTAGTTTATTGTGATGGTGGGGAAAATTATGAAGTAGGAAGGAAGATAGGTTTTTGTATTAAAATATGAAGAGATCTGTTTAGTTTTGATGCCTTAGGTAATATGTATTATGCATCTTGACATTTCTTACGTTTTTCTGCAAATTTCGCCGTTGTTCAATGTTGTAAGTTGATCAAAACATACTTCTTCAATATAGCTCTCCAAGTTACATTTGTTGTAAATCATCATGTTGTAACTAAATAATCTTATTTGCAGCAAATATTATATAATTTAGTCATTATTTTATTACTGCTGCTTATCGCATAGGGATTTTTCTGATACTTTTGGTTTTGCACTGTTCCAAGCAAGCGATTTTTGTATTATCTAACCAATTTAACTTGGTCAGTACAATTTTATAACTTTTATTCCCATCATAAACAACTAATACATAACTACACACATTAATGGCTAAATGTGGATGTACTAAAGCTACGCATCTGCCATCTGCCGAACCCTTCAACTATTACAGGCGTAATGTTATATATATTCGGATGAATTAACGCATTTTTGTAGTCAGTCTTAATGCCCATCACATTATAGGTTCCCACAATGTAAATAAGTGTCTATTGGTAAAAAAATAAAGCTCCATTTTGCAATGAAACCAGTTTTACCGAAAATTTGGGAGTCTATTTAACTTTGTTCCATTTTCCAGCGTTTTGAGCACTTTGCTGTTCTCCTTTGGTGGACTAGTTTCATTTTGTTCTTCGTGTTTTATTGCCGTAGCTCTGCTTTGTGGCATAATTATCAAACGTTTTGTTAGACATCTCTTTTTTTTTATTTTGTGGGTAGGAAATCTTCAAATGACGTCTCGCGCTCTAGGGTGGAGCGGAAGTGAAGGAGTGTTACTGACTAAAACCCACCCGTGTTCCTTCAGTTGCCCATATGCCAGGGCCACGGTAACTATTTCGAACAGATTTCGCGACCCTGGCAGGTGTTAGACATCTCTTACAGATACTTTTTGAGGTTTTTAGTTGGCTTTTGTAAAATTCAATAGTGCTATTGTATTAATATCTTGACAAATTACATACGTGTCTAACTAATCCGTTCAAGAACTCTGGTTAAGTTCGTCAAATGAATTGTCATTAAAATTTGTCTGCGGACTTTAGAAATTGGGCAGTCATCATCATCATTTCAGTCGAAAGACGTCCACTGCTGGACACAGGCTTCCCCCAAGCACCGCCACTTCCACCGGTTATGTGCATCTTGCATCAATTCAATTCAATTTTTATTTCAGGAGCAATTCACATTGTATTTGAAAACATACTTAATAAATAAAAAACAAACTCATTAAAATTATAAACTAACACATTCATAATACAATAAGATCTCTAATATTATACCTAAATTAAAAAAAATCAATACAATAAAAAATTCAATATCATTACAGCTGTTAGTACATACTAACCCTTACCCATTAGCTCGCCGCCCGGTATGGACCAAGCTCGGGTCGACCGCGACGGCGCGTAGTATTCCACGCGCGCCTCAAAGAGATGTCAGCAGCACTAAAGGGGTCTGCTAGGACCTGTCTGCCTACCGGGGTCGCGTGATTGTTCGAAAGAGATACCGTGACCCTGGCACATGGGCAACTGAAGGAACATGGGTGGGTTTTAGTCAGTAAAAGTCTGACACGCCCTCCCGCCCCGCCCAGAGCGGCCACCATCAGTGCCTATCTATATTTTTACCACTTTTATGAAATTACAAACTACATTCATTACGGTCGGAAGGTTCTGGAGTGGCGACCGCGTACTGGAAGATGGAGCTTTGGAAGGCCTCCCACAAGATGGACCAATGACCTGGTGAAGGCCGCAGGAATACGTTGGATGCGAGAAGCAAAGAACAGGTCGAAGTAGCGGTGCTTGGGGGGAGGCCTATGTCCAGCAGTGGACGTCTTTCGGCTGAAATGATGATGATTCATTACATGCAATAAACTCGTACAAACAAATAAATAAAATTGAAGTTTCTGTTTTAGCCCCTCTCACTGCAGGAGGAGACGCCCCGGGCGTCGGGAGTCGATAGCGGACTCCCGGCCACCGTAGGCGCGAGCTTGCGGGTGGCGAGCAATGGGTAGCTCACCGCCCGGTAAGGACCAGGCTCGGGTCGACGGCGCGTAGTGTTCCACGCGCGCCTCAAAGAGATGTCAGCAGCACTGAAGGGGTCTGCTAGGACCGATGCCTGTCAGGGTCGCGAGATTGTTCGAAAGAGATACCGTGACCCTGGCACATGGGCAACTGAAGGAACACGGGTGGGTTTTAGTCAGTAAAAGTCTGACACGCCCTCCCGCTCCACCCAGAGCGGGAGAAGTCATTTGATGATTTCCCATCCAAAAAGAAAAAAAAAAGCCCCTCTCAATGAGAGAAGACCTTTGTACCAGCAGTGGGCACATTATAAACAAATTATACTTGCGCTGTTTGTAATGCCAACATAACAGGTTTATACTATATGTATAATTAGAGTACATATGGTACATAAAACAAGACACTTTTGTTTTTGATGGGACTTTCACTAGCAGATAGTTGATATTATAAGGATTAATATCGGCTTTTCGTGCTGGTAGCACGTTCTCTTGGAACAGTTTCCTAAATCCACGCGGGCACAGCTAGTGCAAGGAATAGAAATGTATGTAGGTAAACAAATAGGAAATAGCCAGCCCAAAGAGGTGGCCAGCCTGTAGGGTATAGGTATACTGTAAACTTACTCAATTTTTCATAACGATTTCATTGTTGTACTGAAATACAACGAAAACACAAAACAAAACAATCCCTACGCATTGTGCGTAAAATGTACTATAAACTTCTCTTAAATATTAATCAATCCTCTTTTGAGAGCAAACGACAAAGTTTAAACAGGGTGGCAGGGACCTTGACGCGCAAATAGAAACCATGAATACAGTACAATTAAAATTCTAGAGTAATCAACTCGGCCTATCGCACTCCACTGCTGGACTTATGCTGCTCCACAAAACCCTGTCCTCCACCTTCCGCATCCAGTTTGTCCCAGCCACCTTTTTGAGGTCGTAACAGTAACAGAAATTTTTCGCCGGATATAAAAAATATCTGCTGTTACATACAAAAGTGCGATAGCTACGAACACATTGTATGGAACTGCAATTTTTATTCGACGAAGAACTTCAATAAAGGTGGTTCAGAATAATGTAAATACTGAATTCTTGGTTTTAATTTACCTTCACCATCACATATAAAATAATTAAATATAAATAGATACATATATCTTCTTATTTATTTAAAAGCTTTGGATGATAAAGTCGAAAATTTCCTAAGGTAGCCAATAAACTTTCGGCATAAATATAAAAAGAATATGTGCATTTTCATAAAGAATAGAGGGCATCCAACAACATTATGGAATAAAAAGAATAAACAAAAAACACAAAAACATGAGACCGAATTTTTTATTTCCTAAAATTTGCATTTCACCTCACGTAAAACGGCGTAATGGAAAAGCTGTCCTAATATTTGTTTTACAAAGTATACTTTCCTTTGTACTGGCCCCTTAATTAAATTTTTTCGCACGTGTTTTGCTTACGTCATCGTTTTGTTACAGAAATATGTGAGCGAACTGACGACCGTTCGAGACTGCGTGCCAACGTGCAGTGAAAAAGGTAATGTATCCTAAGACCTTAATTATTTATCACACCTTGTATATCTTATAGTTGCTGGTAGGTACCTAAATGAAATACAAGTTTTTATGGATCGCGAACGATCAATTGCCATCAGTTGTAATTGGAGTCATGTTCTCAATCGCTTCAATTGCATTTGGTAGACCATCAATTTTGGTGATTCACGTAAAAATTGGCGGTTACAGTTGCGTTTCGGTGCATCGATGGTGAGGCAAGCTGTTACCATGAATTCTAGAACCCAAAGTCGTTGAAATGTTTCACTGATTTATTTAAAAAAAGAATCAATTGTTCTGTAAATTTTGATGGCTTAGGTTTAGATTTTTTTATATAAAATACATATATATTTTTTATAATAACCGACGAAATATTTTCTACGATGAAGGAAATATAATTATGTGTTGAAAACATGGTAACGGTTCGAGAAAATTGGCCAAAGATAAGTTTTTTTTTGTGGGTAGGTAATCACCGAATGACGTCTCCCGCTCTGGGCGAAGCGCCCCCCGCTCCGCCCAGTCAGATTTTTACTGACTAAAACGCACCCGTGTTCCTTCAGTTGCCTATATGCTAGGGCCACGGTGACTCTTTCGAACAAATCTCGCAACCCTGGCAGGCCGAAGATAAGGTACGTTGAACAAAATTACAGGGAGAAGAAAATAAAACCACACTTCCCAGTACTCATTCCACGGTCATATTTCCCTACAGCCTACAAAATAACCCAAACAATTTATGCAAAAAAATGCTATAATATTAATAATTTATATTGTTGGTTGGGCACACCAGTAAACAACCCGGACCCCAATAACCTGACATTGCATTGTTTAGAGTACGCACCAGTTTTTTGTTTATTATTTTAATGGGTAACCCTTTCTGTTCTGTTACCTCCCACTAATAAATTGTATTGCGCAGTTAAATGAAAATAAAAAGGCATATATTTAATTCTGAACCCCGAATTTCAAGTTCAAAGAATTTATTTTCTCTTCTCAAACAATAGCATAAAACTTTAAAAACTATGTGATACTAGCATTTCGGAGACTGGTGTCTGCACTAGGAATACCTGTATAGCAAATTACCATATACAAATAATTTCCGTTTTGCGCTCCCAAATATCGATACTGGAAATATGAAATAACGTAAGGGACATTTAAATCCCTGTCCCTTACGGCATTTCAAATTTCCGGCATCCATATATCAAATTGAACACTAATAAAATATTTAAAATATTTCTATTTTGACGTCTTAAAATACTATATAGCGAAAGAACTGCAGACCACTTGTATGTAACGGTTGGTCACAGTTCTTACTTAACCTTATCCATTAGGTGGCGGTGACCTAGCTTAGTTACTGTGACCAAATTGGCTCCCGTGTGGTTAGCCTCAGTTCTTACTTAAGCTAATCCATTAGGTCGGGGTGATCGTGCTTAGTTACTGTGACCAAATCGGCTCCCGTATCGTTGGTCTCAGTTTTAACCTTTTTTTTCTTGGCACGGTTGATATCCTTATGGATGTCTTCGTGTCTGGACGCCCTAGAGGTCTATCAGACTTCTACTGACAAAAACGGCCCCGTGTTTCCACGCACGTCATAGTCATAACCTAACCTAACCAATTTAGTTGGGTTACCTAAGTTACTGCGAATACTATAAAGTGGCCTATAGATTTAAAAAAAAAATGTATCATAAGACCAGTTTTTTTTTTCAAAAGCTTACATAAAAAGCCATTCAGTTTATAAAATATAATTGTGCCGCTAACTAATTAATTAATAAAGTTTGCTGTAGATTTACGCTGAGTTTTCGCTTCTTCTTCGCAACAAAATGTTTGTTGCTACCAAAATTAGTATGAATTCAAAACATATCACTCACAAAGCGTATATTAAACAGAACAAAGCGATCCAATCAATTTAAATTTACATACCTAATTACAGGCCGTCAGCGCTTCCAACTCCTGAAATTAAATAGCAATTTATTGTAGGATCACAACCATTTCGTTTTTAATAAAAACAGCCCATCATTTATACTTAGTTTAGGGTTTTAATGAAGGGTTAGCGTAATCTTTTATTGGGCTTTAAGGGTTAGAGTAAGGGTTTCTTTTTATGAAAATGAATTATGGTTCTTGAAATGATTTACGGGTGGTTTATAAATTCAAAAAATATAATTCGATACTGCTCTAGCGTCATTTTCTTGACTGCTCAATACTATAAGCTGTGGTCAATCCATATTCTAGGCTTCAAATTCCACTTTTAGCGTTTGCATCATTATCAGCCTATAATATTCCCACTGCTGGGACACAGGCCTGCTCTCGGTGAGAAGGAGTGGGCCGTAATCCACCACGCGGGCCTAGTGCGAGTTGGTAGATGTTACATGTCTTTGAATTTTTGGTTCCAAGACAGGCCGGTTTCCTCACGATGTTTTCCTTCACCGTTTTTAGAGCAGTGGTGATTAAATAATTTACATAAAGTAAAGCGCCTGCTCGGGTTCGAACTCATGACCTCGTAAGTCGTGGCCGTTACCACTGGGCCACCACTGCTCTTAGCATTTGCATAACGGTACATAATTAATCCCATTTCTTCCCGTTGGCGTCGTAAGAGGTGACTAAGGGACTTACTAGAGAATGAGCAGCAGCGTTCTCTATGAATTTTACTATCATACTGCGAACGCCAACCCGCCTGCCATGCGTGATATGTCCAGCAGTGGACGTCATTTGGCTGAAATGATGATGATGATGATGATGATGAACTATAATTAGGAGACAATGCACAATGAAAAGCATATGTCAATTATTTTAAAAGTATTTGTTTTGTAGTAGTCGGTAATATTTGCAGATATTTGAAAATTGTTACGAAATACCGTACACGCAAATGATAAAATGTGTTCATTCTTTAATTGACTGTTTCTAAAAAATACTTTCACACGTTAATAAATTATTAAAAATCTCGATTAAGTCGGGTGTTGCTTATTCGACTGTTTTGAGCAGAGTCACCGTAATAACTGTAATACAATACAAACAGGGTCAATTTAAATCAGTTAGCCAAACCCCGCAGACGCGAATGGTATTGATAAAAAACCGGCCAAGTGCGAGTCGGACTCGCGCACCGAGGGTTCCGTACAAACCTGCAGGTCATCATCATCATCATTCGTCATCATCGTTTATGAAATGAAATGTTTTTTTTTTAATTTTTATATTTGTGTTGACTGAATGAAAGGTAAATTATGGTTTACGATTTATGACGTATTAAAAAAAAACTACTAACTAGATCTCGTTTAAACCAATTTTCGTTGGTAGTTTTCATGGTAATGTACATCATATATTTTTTTTAGTTTTATCATTCCCTTATTTTAGAAGTTACGGGGGGGGGGACACACATTTTACCACTTTGGAAGTGTCTCTCGCGCAAACTATTCAGTTTAGAAAAAAATGATATTAGAAACCTCAATTTCATTTTTGAAGACCTATCCATAGATACCCAACACGTAAGGGTTTGATGAATTTTTTTTTTTGTGTTTCAGTTCTATGTATCGGGAACCCCAAATATTATTGTTTTAAAAAAAAATGATATTAGAAACCTCAATATCATTTTTGAAGACCTATCCATAGATACCCCACACGTAAGGGTTTGATGAAAAAAAAAATTTTGAGTTTCAGTTCTATGTATGGGGAACCCCAAATATTATTGTTTTTTTTCTATTTTTGTGTGAAAATCTTAATGCGGTTCACTGAATACATCTACTTACCAAGTTTCAATAGCACAGCTCTTATAGTTTCGGAGAAAAGTGGCTGCGACATACTCGGACAGACAGACAGACAGACAGACATGGCGAATCTATAAGGGTTCCGTTTTTTGCCATTTGGCAACGGAACCCTAAAAATGGGTCAACCGTATTTATTGATAGTTTAAATATTTTTTTTGTGAAAACTGCACTAACTTTATAAGTACATAGTAGGTAATCTTAACAAGAGAGACCAAAAAAAAAACTTGGTTTTATCATGTTTACTCAAGGATGTTGAAAACAAATACAACCTAATCTATTTGCGTGTAATTTTCTTTCACATCTTGAAACAAAATATTTTATGATAAATTGATTATCCTTTATCGTCTCTAAGAAGACTAGAAGAAATATACCGACAATGGTCCTAGTGAGTTGTCATTAGCTTTGTATTGTGTCATCTCTTGGGTGATTAGTTACTTGGATATAGGTAACTACTTCCTCATAGTGTTTTTGGGATGATTGCCAGAGTTTGTTTTGGAACAGTATTTCGCAATTGTTTGAGCAATTCTAATGCCTCCGGCCCGCCATACACGGCCTGCTGGAGCAGTTACCCAGTTATCAACTTACGAATCGCTCTTGAAGTCAAGAGTCAACAGCTTGAAGCTGCCAGTAATAACTGCTCGAGCTGTTGGTTCAACAGCTCGAGCGCTGGGCAATTTCAAATCAGTAGCACCATGGATTTTGAAGAGGAAGCACTTCTGCTGCTTTTGCTCATACGACGACGACGGCGGCGTAAAAATAGAAAATTGTGAGTTCATGCAATATTAGAAACAATAATTTATAAAGGAGAATTTAATCACTTGTTTTTAGAACTAAGACGTGACGGAGAAAAGTTTTTTAATTATTTTAGAATGTCAATTACATCTTTTGACAAACTTTGTAATATACTCAAGGAAAAAATTAAACGTGAAAATACTATTATATCGACAACTCGAGCAGTCAGTGTATGGCTGGCAACTGCTTGACCGCACGATGAAAATTCACCGTGCTGTCGACCGCCCGAATCAGTTGCAACTGCTTGAGCGGTTCGTGTATGTGCGTCCATAGAACTCTGCAGTTCACTGTGCAGTCGCAGCTTGAAGCTGTCGCCCCTGACTGCTTCAAGCGGTCCGTGTATTGCTGGCCTTAGAGTTTTTGACAAGCCAAATATCGTAGTTCAAAATTCGAGAGTAAAATTAAGATTGGAAAACACTTCCCTACAGCAGTAAGTGTATCCAATGCAAGCTAATAAGGCATATCAGAAAACGCAATCACAGTATTTTCCTCAAACATGAAGATTATTTTCTACGAGGGGCTTAAAGAATATGGTTAAAGAATAACAGCCGCACGAGTGGTTCGATCGGATTAAATTACGCTTCCGTGGATGGGTAACCATCTTTACTTACTAAGACCCCTGCGTGTCCTGCCAGGGTCGCGAGATTCGTTCCAAAGAGTTACCGTGGCCCTGGCATATGGGCAACTGAAAGAACACTGTTGGGCTTTAGTCACTAAAAGTCTGACACGCCCTTCTGCTCCACCCTAGAGCTTGGCTATGGTAGCCAATCTCAGCGGAGACTTGCCATCGGCACGGGAGATTCTGGTTCAAAGACGGTTTCCTTACAATGTTTTCCTTCACAGTTTTGAGAGCAGTGTGGATGAAATTATTTAGACAATGTAAAGCGCCTGTTTAGGTTCGAACCTACGATCTACGACTCGTATGTCTGAGCCATTACCACTGGGCCACCACTGCTTTTTCCCACATTGTTATCACAAATATAATACAATTGAAATCATAACAGTGATTCCGAAAGACATAATACCTTTTCTAATAAATAGGTAACTAGTGACTAGGCGGATTGAACAAGAGCATTTGTTATTCCGTCCATTCACGACAGCTAACATGATCATACCTTCAAACTCGAGATACCAATATCGAATCGTTCGTCATAGATCGTAAGGCATTCGGGAATATTCGGGACGGATACGATGTGCTCTTCATTTCACGGCTTGGATTTCGAAATTCAAACAGTGGTCAGCAGACTAAGGTGAACTACGTTATCAACGGAGAGGCCGTATGGATACTGTTTGTGTAGGCCGATCGATGTTGTAGAGATTCCATGTGCCCGGCATGAAATTGGCTGTCTACTCCTTACCTTACTATGTAGAGAGATTTCATCTACGTCAGATTATTATTACCAGTTTATAACATCCCCGCTGCTAGTACACATACCTCCTCTCAAAGAGAGGACCATAATTTATCAAACGGGCCCAGTGCGGGTTGGGGATATCACATATCTTCGATTTTTTGGTTCTAGAGCACGCCAGTTTTCTCACGATGATTTCTTTCATCGTTTAGAGACCAGTGGTGATGAAAATAAAAAAAAACGGAAAAAGAGATAGGTACAGGAGAAAAAAAAAATATACGACGTTGATGAAATCGGCCCTTTGTATTTCAAATTAAGCGGTTACTGAATTGATAGGAACATCTTTGATGCTTATAGCCATTTCGAACACCAAACCATTTTCAGTATGATTTAAGAATTTCGACGATTTGATAGACGACTGAAGCGGTAATTGAGAGGTTTTAAGGCACCTTATCATCGCGAGCGCCTCGACTTTATCATAATAATTTAAAGATTAATAACTTATAGCCCTTTGCGATGGTAATTCGTAAATTACGGAAATATTTATGAACGGACAGCATAAATTAAGATGTTACTCAGTGAAGTTTTTTAATATTAAACGTTTTGATGTAACGTCAAAGGAAACAGAAGGGTTGGTTAATAATTTATTTTTAGACTCTATTCTATATACAAACGTTTTTATAAAAAGAAAGTAAAAAAGTTTGAAATTGGTGAAAGATAACTGTTTTCAATGTTGTACCTTTTGCTGTAGCACTTAATTACTTTAATTCCTATGCCTATTGTCTAACGTAATACTCTACTATCTGACATTTTAATTAAAGTCTTTATATAACCTTAAATAAAAGTATACAAGAATAAAACGCCTGAACGTGAGAACAACCTTTTTGTCGTCGATTCAAAATTAATTCAACAAAATCATGAATCAATTCAAAATTTTATATTACAGCATCTATTTATAAGTAACTTATATTGATTATCTGTCTTTCAAATGTCTCGCCACATTTTCGCGTTTGCATTGATTTCTGGCAGCAAACGGTATTGCATTTCCATTCTCCGCTGGGAATGGTATTCTGAAAGTGAGCCTTATTGAAAACTATTTTTGCATCTAGAATTTATTTTTACATACCTCGACTTTTTAAATTGTTGTACATTTTACCTTTCTATTTTGTGAATCAAAATCAATCTGCTTACCCTTTTCCAAAACTATATTGGCTTTAACCGGTTGCAGCTGGTTACAATTATTTTACATGGACTATCTGACCGTCAAAACCCAGTTACTATATAACCCAATACTCCTTGGTAAGACCGGTTGACAGACTGCTTTCCAAGCCACCCCATTTGTGCATTTACATGTATTTAAATTTTGATGTAACTTTGTTTTCGAAAATATAGTTATATTCTGTTGCCTTTTCAAGCCTGAACAAAATTCAATGAAACTAAAACGGATAGGCCATAACTTGGGTTAGGACATTGGATACTTTTATCCCAGCTCATATTCTCTCCTACTCAGTAGTCCTACACAAACATACCATCTTCATACATACACTTAACTCTCACACACACCCATTCAAACACACGCCCTCTCACAACACACCATCACATTGACATACGTAATGTCTTATATAATGGAGGAACACTGACTCCCAAGTCACAGGTATAAACTTAGTTTGGGAGCCAGGGGACCTATGCTTGTATACTATGTCAGTATGTTTTAAAGTAATGTGTGTAACTATGTAGTCAGTTTTTGAAATAAAGATGATTATTATGATGATTATTTTAAAAAAAGCTAGTATTAAATATAATACCCAGATTGTCTTCATCATCACTAAACTTTCCCTGAAATCCTAGAGTTAGTGAATTTATATCAAGTTCCCATTTCTTCCGTGGGTGTCGTAAGAGATGACTAAGGGACTTACTAAACACTGGGCAGCAGCGTACTCTATGCATTTTACTATCATATGCGATCGCCAACCCGCTTGTCAAGTATGGCGATTACGGATAACCCCTCCAAATTGGGGGAGGCCTATGTTCAGTAGTAGACGTCTTTCGGCTGAAATGATATGATAAATATGATGAGTGAATTTATCGGCAAAACATCTTGTATAAAAAGTTATCATCATCTTCTACCTAACCTTTTCCCAACTATGAAGGGATTGGCTTCTAACTTAACTGAGAGTAGCTAAATACACGTATTTAAAATGGATCAGTTGCCTAACTGAACTTCACAACCCAGTTACTAGGTAACACTATATCCTGCGGTAAGACCGCTAAACAGTTTTTCGGTCTTTAAAGATCCACTAATGTTAACCGGCACCATCAGCTTAATTTACTTTTTGAGGCATAGAGAGGTTTTGGTATACAAAGATGGACACCCATAGACCGACCGCTTGAAGTGAAGCTTAACCTGCACCCTAATTGCGACACGCACAATTTATCAGAATCTGAATGGGATTAAAGATTATTTCTAAACCATTGCGTCATTTGTTCGAATAAATTGTCGGCACAGCAACGTAAATAACGCAATGAATGTTGTTTAACTATGAATATTAAACCAATTCCTACCGATAAAAAGTTCCGCAATTAGCCCTCTGATCGTGTATAAAAGAGTAGATCTTTAAAATGGACACATATGCTGTATACAAAATCGTAGGACAATACACAACGGAATAGAGAACACTAAACTAAGAACAGATTGGCAGAAAGCACAGAACTTAAGTTTTAGTTTTAGTTTTGTGCACAAAGCGTAAAGTTACTAACTAGTCATACTCCACGAATGTCTCTGTTCTGACCTCAAATTGGCTCGGCGTATCAAGTTGTGAGACGAGAGACTACTTGAGAGCACGCTACAGGCATTTAAAAGACCACACGTCACTCAGACTCTAACTCAAAGTATTTATTTCAAATAAACCAATTACAGGTACTTTTGAATTGTAAATACCTGAATAATTTGCTTTGTACATTTTAACTGGGAATTTATTGGACAAGGTTTGTGTTTTGCCAGTGAAGGTAAAGTTACGAGAATAAATATATAATTATCACGCGCATAAATCCACGCGGGCGGAGCCACGGGCTAAAGCTATCTATATATTGAGACTAATGTAAAAACACAAACAATTCAAAATAAATTATTTAAAAACTAAACCTACCATGACTATCGACATTCAAACACTCAACACATCTAAAACTGAAACCGAACTCAAAACTTTTACCGCAAGAACTGATCCGAAGATTTTCCTTTTACATCTAAAGTCGTGCCGCGATTCAGACTTTCACGGTAACAAATTACATAAAGAGTCGTTGGTTTTGAGCGGCTCTGAATAAAACCGCAATTTGGACATCTCATATTACCATAAAGGTCTACAAATGGCTGTTAAAAGTACACTTTGTTTTATTATCAACTAGCAGTAGTGTATTTAAGAAGTTTAATGTGTTTTTGATGATTCTTGATGATGTATGACTATGACTGCGAAAAACACGTTAAGCCGTTGGTCCCAGCTGTCTCTTGTGGATCTTTGACCGTCGTTATTAGTTGTCAGAAGCCTGGAAGTCTAGCAACCAGTCTTACTAAGCGGTTTCGTTTTACCCAGTAACTGGGTAACAGACACTAACTATATCTCTTATAAAAAAGTTACTTCAAAAATTTAAATACATGTGACGACAGACGTTTTTCCGAGCCAGACGTCTTTTTTTTGTGGGTGGGTTATCATCAAACGACGTCTCCCCCGCCAAGGTTGCGAGATTCGTTCGAAAGAGTTACCGTGGCCCTGGCATATGGGCAACTGAAGGAACACGGGTGGATTTTAGTCAGTAGAAGTCTGACACGCCCTTCCGCTCCACCCTAGAGGGGGGATCGAGACTTCATTTGATGATTTCCCATTAAAAAAAAAACGACGTCTCCCGCTCTTGGCGGAGCGGGAGGACGTGTCAGAATCTCGCGACCCTAGCAGGCATCGGTCCGAGGCGCCCCTTTAGTTTGCTGACGCCACCCCTCGGATAGAAGTCTGACAACCAATCTTACCAAGAACTTTCGTATTACCCAGTAACTGGGTTGTGGAGGTCAGATAAGCAGTTGCTCAATGTAAAATATTGATATTCAGCTGCATCTGGTCAGACTGGATGCCGACCCCAACATATTTGGGAAAAGGCTAGCCAGATGATGATGTACGACTATGGTCGTAGACTATGATCTATGTCTGAAGTTAAAAGCCGAATCTCAAGATCGGTCCTTCGGATTCTTTGAATTTCTATAATAAGGAATTCTTATAGGAATTCGTAATTCGAATTCACGTTCAAATATTCTTCAAAGCAAAAGAGAACGCATTTTTGGGTATGCTCATTTCATCATTGACCTGGTCCATCGCTTTCCACTAGGAGATATTCACCAAGAGCAGGCCAATTTACGATTAATAAAGTTTTAAAATAGGGCTTTTGACTCGAAACTATCGTCAGAATGTTTAGCCGTTAAGTTTATTCTAGAAACCCAATTCGTAGTCAGAGAGACTAAACAGAACAAAACTTTTATTTTCTTAAATTCGTGTGTTGTTTGCAACAGAAATAAAGTGAACTTCTTACATATACAGGGTTATATGTAAAACACCGGCAACCACTCAAGAATATATTACTAACATCATAATCAACAACTTTTGTTCTATGACTTTTAAAAATTCATAAAATTTTCGCAGTTTTTGCGTCATTGGCGTACAAACATCTAAAACTGTAAAAATACAAACATTTACATTTATAATGTAACACACATCTTATTATGAGAAAATCATGTGTGTTTATTTATTATTTATTTATTTAAACTTTTCGCACACAAAAAAAATGTACAAAGGCGGACTTAATGCCTTAGGCATTCTCTACCAGTCAACCAAGGGTGGTGAAGAGATTACATGGCAGGTGCTTTGTTTGAGAGGAACAATAGTGAAAAATGTATAATAATGAATTATAAATAAGAGAAAAACTGGTACTAGTACTAAAATAGGTTATAAACTAATTATACACATACATATTTGCTATAATACTCAAAACAAATCTGAAAGTATTCGAAGTAGGAAGACCGCAAAATATAGCTTGATTGTATACAGGTCTTCCTGGTTATTCTATCTATAGAGACAATCAATCATTAATCAAATGGAACTTATTTATATGAATCTAACTTTTTCTAACGGCTTCGTCCGTGTAGATTTTGTATATTCCCCCCAAGAACGTAGTACTGGGATAATTTTTTTTTGTGTTAATCCAGGTTAAATTCTATCTGTGTGCCAAATTTCATACAAATCTGCTCAGCCATTTTTGCGTGAGTGAGTAACAAACACCCTAGCGTTTAAATATCTAAACTTTTATATTTATAATATCAGTAGGATTTAAATGTATAAAAACAAATATTACATAAATAACTACTTACATTCGGTCCTAAATTAAATTACCAAGTAACTAGCTATACTTGAGAATTAACTTTATATTTCAACATTTCTATCTCCTTTTTAAAATTGTACACCGTCTAATATATTCATCACTGCTCCTAAAGCTGTAAAAGCTAACCGAAGGAAATGTAAATTGCGGACGACACTCACCGAAATGGATGCAAGCAGTAAAACATGGCAAGAAATTAACTTTAAGCGCAAAAAATTCAAATTCTGCCGTAAAAATAAAAATATCTTGGTCCTCACCAAGAGAATTTACCGCACAAAATTGCATGCGATAAAATTGTAGGATGTGATGCGAAATGGATGAGAGCAGAAGGCGCACATATAAAATGATGGTCGTATTGAAAGTGCTGCCACATTAAAAGTGTTGCTTAGATTTGAAATTAAGAAGCAAGCACAAATATTAAAAACATACAGGAAAAATGTTTAACCAGTGCGCAAATTGTTTTTGGTGGTTCAGTATCAGTAATAGAAAACATTTCAATTATTTTTCAACTTTAAAAAAAAATTATCTGACCTTTAATCAGTAAACTATGGACACCCCACATATTTCGTAATATGATATCGAATTAGTAATAGGTCAGTAACCGCGCGCCGGCGTAGGTACTTCGAACTTCTTAGAATTTTGACCGATCGAACTGGTGGTAGTATTAGTAGCTACGCTCGGTCGTTCACCTTCGCCGCCGCGTAGGTACTTCGAACTTCTTAGAATTTTGACCGATCGAACAGATGGTAAGTACTAGTAGCTACGCTTGGTCGTTCACCTTCGCCGCCGCACGTAAGTTACCATATAAACCAGTTTCAAAATAAACATCTTTCGTTAACTATAACTTAATTTTTTGTACTAAGATATATCAAAATAAAAATTGCATGGTTATTATAACACGTTTAAGTTTAATTTGTTAAAATTTGCTTACTGGTTAAAAAACTTATCCTGTATAGAACAAAGAAAATTTCAGTTACTAGCATAAAGTTTTCTAGTAATTATTGTCGTTATAGTTTTCAGTTAACCCAGCCTGAGTCAGGCTTCTTATTGTCATAAATTTACTTCGGCGTAATAAATCTATCCATTAGGGGAGAGTACCTGGAAGGACCTGAAGAAGACCTTTGCCCAGCAGTGGGCCAGAATAGACAAAAAAAAAACTATAAGTTATTGGTCGTAGAAAAGTAGGTACATTAGTGTTCTATGAATGACTACAGAAGCTAGTACCGTAGATTTTAATACCTAAAAAACATGCGTGAACTCTTCTCCTCTCCTTTTCATCTATACCCTATTTGCGTAAAATGCTATCAATGACAATGTGTATCATTTTGCAATCTATTGCTTATCCATTGTTTCATATGTTCCAATAATGTGTTTGTTTAGCAACGTAAATAACGCAATGAATGTTGTTGAACTATCAAATGAAATTCATTCCTACTGTTACACAATCACCCTTCTGCTTATCTATACAAATAAATAAAATTAAAGTGTCTGAAACAAACTAACAGCTTTTCTTTAAATGCATATGAAAGTATATACGGAACTTACATCATAACATGAATGTTAAATTTTTTGTCTGTCTGTTTGTTCCGACTAATCTCTGAAACGACTAGACTGATTTTGATGGAACTTTAACTGGCATATAGTTGATATTATAAGAAGTAAAATAGGCTACTTTTCATTACGGGACCACGTTCCCGTGGGATAATTCCCAATATCAACGCGGACGAAGCCGCGAATAGCAGCTAGTAGTAAATAAAGTCCTCACCTGTTTCGGCATGACAGATCACAAGTCTGAATAAGAGAAAAGTTGTCCAGAAATAGAACAGACCTTCTTTCCTAACTTATTTTGTGGTTATTTACGACTTCCTAAACACGTCACGTCTTGTTCGTTTCGTCACTTGTCCCGCTCACGATCCGTGTTTGTCAAACATGTTTGCCTGCCTTTAATTCGCGACAAGGAGTCTGTTTGACACCGGTTTCACGTGAAGCTTGTGTTTTGTGCCACTTTGTTAGATTGATATTTGTGGCACCTTTACACTGCCTTTGTGTTCGAAATTGAGGAATCATATGTGATTTCTGGATCAAAGTAAACGGTGTTATAAGCGGTATGACAGCCTTATGGTTTAGAGTTTAAACCTACAAGGGCACTTTTGCAACGTCAGAAGCTGGTGCATCGTTCCAAATTGTTGATTCCTATGGAGAAGAGCCGGCAAGAAGGTCTTTTAAAAATAAATGGCTTTTACAATGGTTTCAAATTGCAGTGGGAATAGATATGAGAGGACAATGTAGCCCTGTCAACAAGTGCCAGGTACTTAATAAAATAGAAATTTTTCTGCAGTTTACAAAGCGTACAACGTTCTGACATTCACAAAATATGTATAAAAAATCTCCATAAATGAAATATAACAACCTATTTTAACCAAATGTCATTGTTGCTATGACAAACAGTTCAAATTAGAATTGTAGATATTTAATGTCAAATAATGAGTAGATTAAGTCAAACAAGTATGTAAAAAAAATACATTGTAATTTGGGATCGAATTGTATTGCTTGTCTACGGTAGTTTTACACCTTTGGCCACGGCTACTCTTTAAAAAAAAAATGGGTGTTTACAAATATTTCAAAGTGTGTATAGGTGAACAATGTAAGCTTTTTATCAAGTATCGGATACTTAACAAAATAGGAAACGGCCAGCAAATCTCACCATCTATGAGTTTACAAATAACAATATCATCAAAAACCTATTTCAATCAATTACCAAAATTACACCTCACTGTAACAGTATCCAATTGTGTATTTAAAACCGTTTCACACTGAAAATGTATCCAATTTTGTTCGTTTTGATTACACGGTATTATTTAGCGGTTCCCGTAATTGCATAGTGCTTAATGTTTAATTAGTTTGTATTGTTTTCATACCAGACGATACATAATTGAAAAGCTGTTGCATGAATTATTAATTGGAAAATGAGTGGCAATGAATAAAGGAGTAAAGATTTATTCGTTGTTCATTTTATCATCATCTGCATAACCTTTTTCCAACTATGTTGGGGTCGACTTCAGTCTAAATTGGATGCAACTGAGTACCAGTATTTTACATGGGTTTTAAGTTCTGTTTACGATTTTTGTTTCATTATTCATTTCAGCTTGAGTTTAGTTTTCAATGTTTTGTTGGTATAATGGCGTGTGCTAGCTGACATATGGCGAATAATGTATGTTTTGTTTTATTATATTAATAACTTATACAATATTGTATAGAATCAAGTTCTTCTAACTTAACAGACAGCAGTGCTGCTGGGGAGTTTGTTCCGCCACTTCTTCTTCCCAGCCAAAGCACTAGGAAGTGTCGAAGGGCGGGCGTTTTGGGGGGACTGTCTTATGTGACTTTGACGTTCAAAAAGTGCTGACTCTCAGCCTAGTTTGAATAAATGACTTTTGATTTTGATTTTTGATTTTGAATAACTGCGTATCGGACCTCCACAACCCAGGTGGCTGGGTAATACGATACCCCTTGGTAAGACTGGTTATCGAATTTTTGGGCTTCTGACTATCCGTAACGACGGTCAAAGTTCCACGTATGCCAGCCGAGATCAACTTCTTTGCGTGCTTTCCGAGGCATGAAGTCTTGGTATGTAAAGTTGACGCCCATCCACGGACCAACCTCGGCAAGCGTGGCTTAACCTGATCGATTTGTGAGGCTATTACATATTACTTAGCCACAAGCATTTGTTTGTTTAATTTAAATAATATTAACTAAGTGATGGTATTAAGGGAGCTACTAGATAATGGCCAGCAGCGTTCTCTATGCATTTCACTATCATACCAGTAACAACTTTCAAAAAAAGACTAACTTTACTTCTTTTAGATAAATCTTACTACTTCGTATCCGCTTTCCTAGATGATAAATTTTAGTTGTAAATATATCAATGTTTGACACTTACTTTGATGTTTGAACTGCATCAATATTTGCATGCCAAAGTGGTAGAATGTACAAGGATTCCTTAAATCATATAGTCACCTTATTGTAAATACCTACATTCTGTGCAAATAAAATAATATTCTATTCTATTCTATTCTACTGCGATCGTCTGCCCACCTGTCAAGCGTGGTGATTATGGCAAACCGGGAGTTTTCACAAGTCAAGACTCCCGCAGAGAGGCGCGACACGACTCTGGTAGAACAATTTCTAAAACAACTTCGTAGAAATTATTCAAGCGTAGTTGTGTCGAGCATGCCTGGGTAAAGGTAAACCATTGTCTTACGGTGCAGGTATATCCTGCACCGTAAGACAAGTAGTTGGAAATTGGAATTAGCGTACCTACGCAACGAAAATGGATTGATCAATACTCGATTTATTACAAAAAAAAAGAAATATTCCATGCTAAGGGGGACAATACGAATAGATTACTCAAATTATTATTAAAACAAATCTGCTGTTAAAAGGGAAACAAAATATAAGGGTAAAAATGTTTGTCCCATTTTACTCAGTGCCAAAACCAAGTCTGTGAAACACGAAAATCTCTTCATTCTGTGAATCAGTTGTGTATTTTCCCTCGAATATAAGGTGTCATGAAAAACCTCATTACGTTCGCGCAGAGCAAAGATTTTTTTGTAAACGTCCGTTTTGACTTCATTTGAAATGGAAACAAATGGATATTCTCCCTTTTAGATTATGCTTGAATATGTTAGATTAGAACTCAGTATCACGTGGAATATTTTTATCACACTTGGCATGTTATCAAAAAGTCTTTGACCATATGTGAGATAGAAGCGTGTCATATCATACAGTTATGTACATAAATAAAAAATAAATAAATATTTTAGGACAACCAACACACCGTTATCTGATCCCAAACTAGGCAGAGCCTGTACTATGGTAATCAGACAACTGATAAACATACTTATATATTTCTAAATACATACATATTATAGATAAATTACACCCAGACACAGAACAAATCACATCTTTAAATTACATCTTTACTTATTAAAAAGTTTGTTTATTTTAAAATGTTTTCTAGGACACAAAAAGTTTGATAGATAAGAAGATAAGCTAAGATAAAAGATAAACTAACTATTTACACTATGTAGTAAATGACTAAAGTAGCAGTACCGTACGCAAAATACGCGCTCAGACGTGGAGTTGCGGACACCAGCCCGTTCTACCTATTACCTACCTAAATGACTAAAGTATTTAAAAATATGGTTCGTTACAATATCTTACAATATTTTCATAATTTTAATTCTTAAAGAAAAAAATAAGTACATGTTTTTATATCAGAAAACATAAAGCATCATGAACATCGTCTGCATCGTTATTAACAGGAAAAGTGCCGAAAAGCCTGGCAGCATTGCCACGTTGTATGGCAATGCTGATTCTTTGGCCAAAATAACTAACCATGTAAAAATAAATACAAAAAGAGACAGAGTATTAAATAAAACAATTAATATTAGTTTCAATTATGTTTAGTTATCAAAGGCTCAATGATTTGTATATTACTTATATAGTGTCCGTGTCCGCAACCTATAAAAATATTGGACCTCTGATAGACCCATATCGATATTCAGATTACTAGATTTGTCAGCCCACTTTAAGTCAATTATTTATTCATTAGCAGTGGTGTAGTGGTGGCCCGGTGGTAACGACTAGGACATACGAGGTCGTAAGTTCGAACCGGCAATTCGTGTAAATTATTTCATCGCCACTGCTCTTAAAAAGGCAAAGGAAAAAAAACATTATGAGGAAAGTAGCATGTCCTAAAACCAAAAATTTGAAGACGTGTGATATCTACCAACCCACACTTGGTCCGTGTGGAGTATTACAGCTCATTCCCTCTCGAACAAAGGAAACCTGTGTTTTAGCCGTGGGGAAATTATAGGAAGATTATATATTTATTAACTAGATTTTTTTTTTTTAATAAAAAAATAAAATAAATTTTACAAGGCAGATGTGAGTGGAAACACCGGGAGGGGCGCCCTAGGAGGACATATAGTGACCTTATTGGTGATGTTCTTCAGAAAGGTCAGGTGCGTAGTACTCGCAACCTAAACGAGGCAAACCTAAACGAGGCCTAAGGAGTGTGTAGAGATCGTAGCAGGTGGCGTTCCGTGGTTTCTGCCTAACCCCATGGGAAAAAGGCGTGATTGTATGTATGTATGTAACTAGAATATCCTTCATAACATATAGTTCAGAGTTATTTGTTATTGTGTGATGATCATTTTCAGAAACAATTGCGTGCATAGTCAGAAAGATAAGAGACTATCACTAACACGCGACCAACCCTATTATATCAACTGATAATGACTAACTAGGTGTACATTGTATTGTACCTGTAAAAGTACCTAATCAAATAAAGTAACGATAGGTTTTTGATACGTGTCTCTGATTATAAAAACTGCAGCATATCGATTTTTTCAACTGTCGCATAATAATTATGTTCATGCTATGAAGTTTGCAGCAAATTTAGGGATTTGTTTATTATGTTCATAATGAACAAATCCCGGCGCCAAACAATTATTGAACAAAGATCACTCAAAGCGCCCACTCAAAATGACTGAAAGGTTTATTATTTGTTTGCTTTTCAGTTTTTTCAGTGGTTTATTATTTTTTGTTAAAAAGCTTTTATTTTATAATTTTCTGTGGCTATAATCTACTAATAAAACTTGGCGAGGCATACCCTATCCAATTAAAAAAGAATTATCAAAATCGGACTACTCTGTAAAAAGTTATGCGTGGTCATACATAAAAAAAATATACTCGTCGACCTGAGAACCTCGTCCGTTTTTTCTCGTCGGCTAAAAAGTAATATACTCTAAGTGTAAATTATTGTTGAACCATAAGACTTCTCTCAAAATACTGTTTGGGGCAAAACGTAACGAGCATAACTTATATTGTGAAAAATGATAATTATTCAACAGACAAACCAGATTTATCTAAAACTGCGCTCGTGTGCGCTCACTCATATTTGGTAGGTGTCGCAGAGTCTATCAAACGAATTCGCACTACATTTAACGACTAAAACAGTTTATGAGATTACAATTTACATATTCGTTGGTACACACATAAAAGCTCGTTCAGACTAGCGCGACGCGACGGTCGCGCGCGATTCGGCGAACACGCACGACACTTCACACAGGGGCGACCTGTCGCGCCGCGACACGGTCTAAGAAATTGTTCTACGGATATAAATCGCCGAATCGCGCGCGACCGTCGTGACGTGCTAGTCTGCACGAGCCTATACTCAACTGGACTAGAATCTAAGGTTTTTAATTACTTTATTATTCACTAAAATCTGTGTTTATATATCCTCAAAAAACCATTTCAGATACTAATGTACATGGTGCTCACTAGATCGCAACAAGAATATATAATTTATGTTTGGACTTGCAAAGAGAACTGAATGAGTTTCGCCATTTCTTTTCAGGGTTAAATAGGAAACGTCGACTCCATCTAGCTTCTTTTTTATAAGTCTGTAAAAATGATTCTGATACCTATTTACATAATAAACAATTTCATTTCAACTATGCTGTCTGATTTTGTATATATTTCATTGAAATATACTTTATAATAAGTACCAATGCCCTCACTGTTTTGCTTCTCTCGTGTCATCATACCAAAAGTAATTAATTCTGATTTTGACAGTTCAACCGCAGAACGGGCATTATGAATGTTTACTTCATTAAAATCATATCAATCATTGATTGTTTTATTTGTAAATCGTACGCCAATCACATTGGTGACAAAAGAGAACTTTCTATAGAAATTAGAACAATTGATCCTGAATCAATCAATTAATTATTGTTTTGTGAATCAATCATTTTATTTGGGCGTCTTAGACAGTTCAAAAATATTCTGCGTCTTCCATCGGGCTGATGTACAACTGTGCAAAGGGATCATATGTAAGGGTTTTCCTTCAGTCGTGACTCCATTGTTATGTTAGGATTATGAGTAGCATTCTATTGATTGCCAATAAGTTTCCATATTGTTTAGCAAATCGGTTTTCCAAGGCAACTTAATACACTTGGAGTGTCATATTGTGCTATACTAAAAACCCTTCTCTTTTCCAGAATGGTGGGGTGCAAGGACCTTCTGCTGTGACTCAGACGAATGCAACAGCGCGTACACAACGCGGCCCTTCACAGTACTATCGGTTATAGCAGTGTTGATTACCGCTGCAGTTGCACGCTGACCGCTCCGATATCTGTAAGACCAACATTACGACCGATTGATTGTTTCACATTTTGTTTCTGATTGATTCATAAGCTTAAGATTGATTCATGTTATACTGAGAATTAATTACAATTTTTTACCTTCTTTTTTTATTCTATTGTTTGATTAATCACACAAAAGATCTGATAAGATGATAAATGTATAAATCAACTAACATTATGTTCTTTATAAATAAGTCAGTAATTGGTTAATTATATTATCTTTTGATAATTTAGTAATGATAGCATTAGAAGGAAAGAAACGATGCTATTTATTGGAGTAACTACATCAATGGTAATGAAAACTGAATTACAGAATTTTCTTTGTTTTGATCAATCGTCTTAACAAATTAACTATTCGATTGTTTTATGATTTTAAAGCTAAACATACAAACTGTTGGAAAGAATTTATATGAAATGATTCTATAGGATACCTGTCTATTAACGTTTATTTAATTTAGAATAGGTACCCATTCAAAATTAAATTAAACTTGACCAGAGAGATAATTGCGTAACACGCTAACAATATGAATGGCCTTCATTTTGACAGTTCAATAACATTCATTGCGTTAATACGTTGTTGGTCCGACAAATTTTTCGAACATAATGAAACAATAGATGAGCAATATCCTTCAAAATTGTTCAGATTTTAATTATTATTGTGTTACGCAATCAGGGTGCTGTTTTTCACAACCCAGACAGACTTATCCTAAGTTATTTTGACATATTTTGTGCAAAAACAAAACATGTATTGTTTTTTTACCACCTATAATATACCTTGACATTTT
Organism: Aporophyla nigra; assembly: GCA_947507805.1. NCBI lineage: Eukaryota > Metazoa > Arthropoda > Insecta > Lepidoptera > Noctuidae > Aporophyla > Aporophyla nigra. The sequence goes on along the minus strand of OX382313.1, from coordinate 8,408,655 downwards.
AATCGTCTTACAACGGCAGCCCACTTAATGTATCCAATGACTACTATACTACACATCCATAAGAAAAAAAATAACTTTCGAATAACTAAAAAAAAATATATCATTCACTATGATGACGCATGACGTAGTTTGAAATTTGATATTTTGTCTCGTGGAAAATGGAGATGGAATGATCTAGTTGACTCGTGCGGTGGGTAGGTATGTTCTCTACCGTATGATATGTAAACATTATTGACAGGATATTTCATAATTATAATGCATTATTTATTTTTCTTAGTATTTATTATCTTAATTAATGGTAACAATTTTTTTATTCACGCCTAGAGGTATATTATGTCGGGTACATTGAGTGAACAACCTTTGTAAGACGACTAAAATATCACGGTGTATAATTATTTTAGCAAGAAAATCTATACTTGTGTCCTTAACAACAATAAAATATTATAAATAAAAATTTATAGGAGATAACAAATCAACTGATGGGGCCCTAATCGCGGTAAAGTTCCGATTAAAATGTAGTGACGGATTTCTAATTTAACAAAAATATCGAAAAATTTTCAAAGAAGAATACAATCATACTTACGTGATGTGCGTTAGCGAAGATTTTGAAGAATGAAAGCGATTCTTTAAAAAAATAAGAAATATCAGTAGATTTTGCAAAACAATTCTGCCGATACAAATAGACCCTGACTCAAAAATAATAATAAAAAGCAGATGTTCCACCAATCTGCTGTAAAGGACATCATTGTACGTATGGATATTGCTTTTTATGCTATAAACATGCAAAATAGTCCCCACATCGCAGCAAATAAGGACGGTTACTGAAATGGAGAACCACTTTGTATTAGAAAAAAATAAAAAATAAATAAAGATCAGTTTCACAAAATAGATTTTGTAAAACACCGAGATATGAAGACTTACTCCATAAAAGTTCTTTTCTACAATAGCATATATTTCATTTCTTATGTTTGGAAATAAAGCTATTGTCAGTGTTTGCACCGTATATGTATTTTGAGTCCATTTAACTGGCAACACGAATTCAGGAAAAGACAAACTGATTTCTATGGCAACATTTATTACAATTCGCAAAACATAAGAATATGACCAGACTTATACAAATTCAACAAAAACTATTGTTAGCTATAAAAAAAAAAACAAAAAGAAAATTACAGCTCTAAAAATAAAGTATCATTGGAAAACAAAGAAACCATATAAAATATCAAGGCAGTTGATTGAGAATTGAAGATTTCGAAGGTACTGTCCCCAAAGGAGCCATCTGTCCCAAACGTAGTCCACTACAAAACAATAAAACCGAAGGTCCTTTTGCTTATAATGTATTTATAGAAGATCCGAAAATAAAATAGAACGGGTTCGTCTTAAAAAAGGAACAATGGTGTCTTAGTGTTTTTTTAAAGTCCAAGATATTTTGTGAAAGCGGTCATTCTTTTCAAGTTTTTTGTTTAGTCATTGAAACCGATACAATATATAAATGTGACCGAACTTTTCGTGTTCACAATTTTTTTAACGACGACAAAACGCGAATGAAAGAAGATTTTTTCTCGGCAACAGTCCTTATATATTTGCCAATGGACTTATACTGGACAAAAACCATTATTAAATGTTTGCCGTCGCTCACTGCTGCGTTAACAGTTTATCTTAAGTAAACTCTTTATGAGTGGCATACTGTTACAATGGGACACCGACGCTAATGGGTATCGTTCAAATAATTTACATTGCAATTTCGTTAATGTACCAAATCCATCACTGCGTTTTAATACTAAACCCATTCTTAATAGTCTTCTCGAGTGGAAGTTTAATTTACTTTGTTTAAAGGTTTTTTTTAATGCGTATTTTATTATGATTGGGGTGCGTTGGCAGGCTGTTGTGCTATGGGTCTCAAGAGACTTGATAGGTGCCTGGGTAAATCCGATAGAGTGAATAAGCAAGTTTATCTGCTCACTCATGGGACCCCCGTTTTCAATTAAGTAAAAGGGTTGTTTTAAAGAATCAGTTCCATTCTTGGAATTTTCTTTACCAGCATTGTTTTGAAGGTAGACTTAAACATGAGATTTTGTTTCAAGTTTGTCTTTTGAAAGTATGTTACTATTTGGGTGATTAATATATATTTTATTTCTTAAATTAAGAATTTTATCTTCCACACATTCCTAAAATTCTATTGTTTGTAACTTGCAGGACATTTAATTCAAATTAAAATTCGGATTATCAGAAATAGATAAAACGATATTAAAGTGATTCTTATATTCTACTTATAATTTGACAACTGCAGTCTAACATTTCTTTTAATGTCTTAATATACGGTCTCTAAAATCAAGTCCCCTAGATGTTTATTTTTTATTTTATAAAAGTATATTGTTGTTGTTTTCATATATTGTTTTTTGGGATTTTGATTGTTTTTTGGTATTTATAAGATCCTCACAGTTGTTAAATTATAGAGCAGAATATAAAATTTGTTTTCAATAGATAGTTGTAATTGTAAATAGAATAATAATTATCACTCACGATTGAACGCTTTATTAAGTAAATCACAATCAAATTCTTTTCTAAATCTAGCTGTAACTAATAGATGTACAAAATAATAATATTCACTATATTATTTTTAGGTGAATAGAAGATTTGATGTTCCGTTTCATTTTTATAAAATTCCTTTAGTTAACGAAATTAGTTCGATTCTATGATATACATCCAATTTAAAAGGGCAAAAATAGGTTTCATATACTTATATCCTTTTTTTACAAGTTTTATCATTGAGTCTGTGAAGCATTTTAATTTTGAATATTTCTTACAGTGTTTTTTGTTGTCTGGAACGTCCTCGATAAGAAAAATAATGTTTAAAAGAGTGTTTTAAGTTGATACATTCTTGTCAAGCAAATTTCTGGAGTCAAATATAACAAATGAGGTCAAATCAAAAAGATATTTATAAGTAAGCAATGGAAATAATATGTTGCCACTTACACCAAAATTACTTTGTTACTTAACCAAGGACGTAAATATAACAGGAATATTGTACAATAAACAAGTTGAAATACTCCAAGTCTTATTTATCACTATAACAATGGTTGTAATGACACAAAAGATGCTAAGACTTAGAAATTTTCAGTAACTTTGTTGGACAATCAAGAATAAGTTCATAAATTAACACCAGAGGACAATATAGAATACAAATTTGGCAGTAACTTTTCAAGTAAATTCCGAACATGATATTTATTCATAATTCTGAAGGTATTGAAATATTTTGATTTCTGATAGGGATGTCTCAATTGAAGAAGCATTTAAGGCGCGGTGTTACCTCAATATTCACAAAACACTGGTGTCTTTGACAATCGAGTATGACGTAACGCAATGAAAATATACGACACAAAAAATACAGTGGACAGAGAAGGGTTTAAAGAAAAATTCTAACCGAATAGAATAGTGAAAAATTGTTTGATATTCCCAATAAAAATTGTTTCACAAAAAAAACTTTGACGTCGAACATCTCTGTATTTTCAGCGATAACAACATTTTTTTTTTTAAGAGTTCAATAGAATAAACATTACTTTAAAACTTTAACCAGACAATTATTTAATTTAATGTGTGTAGTCCGAATAATCTAAATAAAACCGTAAAATAAATGCCAATTCGCAGCTTAGTCACATCGTCAATCCAAATATTTATTCAATTTTCAACCTTATTGGTTGGAGCTGTAGCATGTAGTTGTAGCATTTAAAATCGTAGTCAGTCCGCGCCTTAAAAGATTCGTTCGTCAAAATATCCAAATGATATAAGGTGCAAAATGAACGATACATTTTATAGTGACATACCTTTTTATAGAAATGTAAAGACTACAGCAGACTTACAAGATCGCACCTAAACAGATAAACCTAAGCGTCCATATAGCAGCCCTGAAACCACATTGGGATGCTTAAAATGTACCTGAGACTACGTGATCCCACTCTGAAAACCAGCTCATTTAATATTCAGTACAGTTTACCTTGTGAGCCTCTTTATGTAATAGAATATCTATTTTGATAACTTCTGCGAATCCAATACTCTGTACTGCTGTTCCCGAAGTTTCGTTAATTTTGTTTGAGAGTATGTTTTTGCTTTTGATATGGGGAACCATTTGGGAATAACATGTTTCTAGGCTTTTAGATTTAATTTAGTTACTTTGTAATGTTGTTGTATGTACATTATATTATGATATTTTTAGGATTGTATTTTATGTCTTTTTTACTGTGGAACAGTAAATGTAAAACTTCAAAATATAAATTATTTTATCGGAGCTATAAGACTCCCGACATATTATGCTATTGGTTGCCAATTCATAACATTAAATATCTATCGCTCGGCGAAAAATGTGCAGCCACGTAGCCCAGAGGCAGTAGCCTTGTTATTGGTTTTTACCAAATGCCACTGAATGAGTCAGATTTATTATTGGGATTATGTTAGGCTTAGTTATAAATCGGGTCTTTTCAGTTCATGTTATCTCATTACTCGCTAGTAGTCCACACACTTAGCTTTGGACAGTGAAGGAGTAATTGTGTGGGCAGCCGCGAAGCATTTTGCTCAATGTACCGTGTCTAATTCGGATACAGCTTGTACGGGATTGGATTACGTAGATACAGATTATAGCGATATTAATGTTTAAGACTTGTTTAAGACTTAGTTGAAAGAAAAATCTTGTTGTTGTTAGAGATAAAGATGATGATGATGAAATAAATTTTGAAGTTACTGGAATGATATTAAACGTTGTTAATTTGTGACCATTTAAATCAAGTAATGATGGTTCAAATAAAATTTTGAATAATTGAAAGCAAAGCAAACTCCCAGTTCATGGTAAAATGTTAATCCGTTTTTATTTTCTAACGTTTTATTTCTAGAGAGGCTCGTCGATATTTTTACGCTTGAAAAAATGTGAATCCCATTCTTGCTCTTTTATTTTCAAACTCCCAGTGTTTATTGTAAAGGAAAAGGTTTAAAATAATAAGAGTAATATTTTGTTTTGTAAAATAGTTTAAGTAATAACATTATATTAACAGTGCCTAGACATGATATGAATTAAGGGTGATCGCATTATAGTCAACATACGCGGTTCATACAGTTCCTAATTTTAAATTAGTATCATCTTACCCTAATTGATATTATGTCTTACAGTATAATAGACTATAATATTTAATATTATTTCAACGTATTATAATAATTGTAAAATGATTCTTGTTCTTTTAGCAAATATTGAAAAGGGTTGAATGAAAATACATTAGGTACCTTAAATAAATCTAGGCCGGCTTCACCCAGTAATAAATAAAAAATCACAATCTTTACTAAAAGAACAAATATTATTAAAACTAACGCTTTATAGTAATTTTATCACGTAACATCAAGAAGCTGAAATATTCTAAATTATAATATATTTAAAATTTATAATGAATAATTAGTGTAAGAATAAAATTTATGTAAGTCACTTTAAAATTATACAAGGACGTCACGTAATGCATTAAACATTTTAAATGGCTGACAAACTTTATCTTTCCCTCTCTTTGTTAAGAAAATTTTAAAAGAAAATGGAATATTCCATGAGTTCAGAATAAAATTATTCTTGTTGTTAGCTATTTATCTAATAATATATCCTTTGTATTTCTGGAATAACTTGTGCAAATCCCGTGTAATGAATTTCTTTAAGGATCATAAAAATTAGACACACTTCACGTGGTTCGGTTACAATGCTTTGGCTGGATAAGGAGGTAAAATATTTCATTTTAACGCATCTACAATTTTCAGTGGTATTGAATTTAAAATTGTCAATTTCATATAACCGGAAATTGTTGAAACGAATGTTACATTTGTATTATGTGATTTTATTATAACTTACAAAAAGGGAACTAGAATCCTCTTAAATATATTGCCACAAATGTATTTTTCATTTCCGAAAGATTTGAAGAAAGCTTGTTACATTTGTATTATGTGATTTTATTATAACTTACAAAAAGGGAACTAGAATCCTCTTAAATATATTGCCACAAATGTATTTTTCATTTCCGAAAGATTTGAAGAAAGCTATGTCAAGTGTGGCTAAATTTTATTTCTCTATTTGACTCCAAATGTTCTGTTGTATCCATATTTTGTTGTAAATTTCTGTTCATTATTGTACAATTTTAAAGAACTAAGAGCTGTTATTAGTTATGATTTTTCCTAGCTAAATAAAGACCAATTTATCATTCATTGACGATGTTTTTTTACCTACCCTTATTTTATAACGTACGTAATTTTCAACATTGTTGACATATTCAATTTTGATGACAGTGTTACCAACGAGCATTTCGACGCCTGTGTCCTATAGTTTTTGTATTTATTTGTATAGTTAGTAATTTAATAACTAGAGTATTTTTTTAACTATTAACCTTATTTCGAGTTTGTTCTTTTCTTTATCTGTAAGTAAACATTTTTATCTGTTGCCACGTGAATTCCAAATACAAAACAAAACTACTATTTCTATTCGATTTTATTATTTATGTTCATGTACATGTGACTTGTATGTATGCTAATTAACACAATGTGACCACAAATTACATAAGTGTAAATAACACAATGTGACATGTATGCTAATTTTTAGGCACTACCTAGCCGATAATGAAATAATCCGTTTTTATTCCTCATCCTTCTTAAGACTGTGAAGTTGAAAATAATTTTCCAGTTCACGAACTTTTTAGAACATTTTTTGTCTAAACGAACTTTTATCCGGAGTTATGAGCTCAACAGAGAAGTTAACGAAGTCACTTTCCAAACTTTCACTAGGGTCTGCTTCACCCTTAACTATTACTTTTCTTACGTCCCTATCTAACTGAACTTAAGTAATTAAGCCAGTCCAATCACATTTGTCTAGGTCATGGCCTGTTACATAATATAAATCTCACTCTTTGTGTACATTGTAGTACAGTATTTTTATCTCACAAAGCGATGCGTGCTTTTCTTGTGGTTACCAAGCGTACTAAGACGCTGTGAATGTATGTGATCGCAGGAGCATTCAAGATTATGGCAAAAACGGAAGTGTGTGTGCGTGTGTGTGTGTGTCGCTTCTCATCTTCATGCACACATTTATAGTATCTTTATTCACTTGGTTACCACATGTAAAGCGTGAGTCCTTCGTGAATTAGAAATACTATACCCAGACGTTAATATTATTACACAATGAGTTTCAGAAAACGTGGGATCGCAGAATATCGTCTCTGTCACTCTAACCAGTATGCCAGTTAACATTTTCCTGCCGTTATCTTAATAATTTATTTAGGGTCAGCACAGCATGTCGTTTATTTTCATATGTCTCGGTATACTTGTCATCTCAATAGTCATCCCCTTTCTAGCCATAACAACTTTCACACTGTCTATTTATCGTTTATTTGGTCTTCCCCTACTCTTATAAACAATAATGAATAAAAAATCCATATTCATACTCAGAACTTTCCTCACGACATTTTCCGCATTCCTCAGCATCACATCGATCAGACAACCGATTTTCACACAGCTTGTCTCTTTCTATAATTCGATGTGGGTTGCTCCGTGTTTATTCTGCCCTAAGGAGATATTTTCTCAGATTCATCCTTGTACCGAAATGATCAAATCATAGAGATATTTGATTGTATTAGTAGATTGATTCGGTAGTAGATAAATAATGAAATATCGAATGAAGGTCGCTTCATTAGATTACGATTTTGGACTGAATATAAGCGGCATTTCTTCAGTCAAGTTTTGCGCATCTGCCGCACTCCATATCTATATTTTTTTATGAAAACTAACCACTTGGATAGTTTGGATTGTCTTGTTTCGTTTAACATGGCAAACTTTCGAGACTGAAGATTTAAAATTCTTAGAAAGTGTTTCGTATTATCTCTCCATATGAATTGGAAGCTGAACGCAACTAACTCTCACAAAACTTTTTAAACGACACAAACCAGATAATTGTCCTGTACTTTTTTACCATACTTGATGATGAATGATTGAATGAATGTTTTAGTCTCTATGTATAAGGAAACAAAAAACACGTTGTCATACTTACAGACAGGTTAAAACATATAGCTTTATGACTATACCGCAGTCGGGTAAAAAGATTTACGCAGGATCCGAATAATTCTTTCTCCGCCTCTCTCTTGAAAAAGCAGTTTTAGAGTTAAAATATTTTTTTCTGCGTCGATTTCAGTGATCTTGGAAAAAATAAGAAGTCCAAGATATAAGAAGAGAACCATGAAGATGTCAGAAGAATAGCTCGACGCCGGCATTAGAATCAGTACGCTTTGTCGTCACTAGCCGTGAGTTCACAAAACGACCTGATTCTTTATCCGGCGCGTGCTTTTGTCAACAGAAGGGAAGAGAAGAGAAGAGAAGTGAAGAATCATCTTGATTATGGTGAATTTGACTGATTTGTAATGTGTGTTTGTGCGTTTTAGTAATGCTTAATCAACATTTAATGATCATTCACCATTCAATGATAATGCGTAATAATTTTTGAAAACTATACATACCTCTATGTTTTTTTGTTTTAATTTTGATTCTATTTTAATTATGATGTTGATTTTAATTTTAATTTTAATTTTGCATTTATTTTGATTGTGATTTTGATTTTAATTTTGATATTGGTTTTTATTTTCAATATTTCATTGCAATCTTGATTATGTTTTTAAATTTGATTTCAAATTTTAGTTTTGATTGATTATGATTTGATTTTATTTATTGTAATTTTTGTATATGGGTACAATGCCTGAAACTATTTATTTACTATTTTTTTTCACTATTTATTTATTTATTTTATTTTTATTTTATCGCTCTTTGGGTGAATTTCAGCCTTCATAAGAGGCCCACGTCTGAGTGCCTTATGTCATCACTGGCAACACACACTGGTCAAAGACTGTCGTCTTGAAACACTGCGGTATGCGGGACGAGAAGATATTGCGTAGCATCCCGAACGCCCAGCTGAGTCGAATTCAACGATTGACCTCTTTCTCGAAGTTGGACCTACCTAACTGGACAATTTGTCCTAGATAAACAGAATCGTCCACTACTTCGAGTGTAGAGTCTCCGAGCTTCATGAGGGTGGGTGTGACATGGGCATTAGACATCACCTTCGTTTCGTCCATGTTCATTTTGAGACACTTTTTCGGAAGCAATTTAGGTCAGCGCGTTCTCTTGACCGATAGTGAAACTTTGTAATTTTTGTTGATGATTTCTGAAAAAGTGTGCTATTTAGAGACATCGTTTTATTTGTCTTGTAATTTTTACATGAACTTCTATTACATAGAATAATTTCAGATTTTTTTCTATGCAAACTTCGGAGATAAGGGGGAAAAAACGGTATTTTATTTAAATTTTTCGTCAAAATTTGAAAACAATGCAGCCAAATAAAAAATGTTTGAGAATGTGCAAATAGTATTTTTTCTGTGATACTCCACTTGCCATGGTAGCCGCACTCCGACTTTTTATGACCTTCGGGGGGGTCTTCGGTCCCTGTTGCAAAAATATTAATACATATTTTTGTTTCTTCTTCTTTCTTATTAAGAAAATAGTTTGCCAAGAACACATTTCAAGTTGTCAGCATTAGTCGTTCTTGAGATATCTAGCTGGGACAGACAGACGAACAGACAGACTAAGTCACACCATAAGAGACCCCTTTTAACAATTTTGTTACGGAACCCTAAAAACGGGATAAAATTACCTAAGCATCATAAATTCTAGTAACAAAGCAGCATCTCCTCAGATTTTATTAAAAATACACTCCAAAAATATTTAAAGATCATCCGACATTTAAATTTTCGCTATACCAACAAATTAAACTGTTAAACTAATTTCCATATAAATTTACCCTCATAAGTTGTTTAAGAAGCGTGCAAGAGTGGCGACATAACGCTTGGCTGCAAATTGAACGTTAATTTCGCTCGCGAGCTCTTCGCTTACGAGCGTAATGAGCGATATGGGGCAAGCGACAACTTGGTTGTGTTTGCGCGGTTGCTGCACTCAAAAATGCCGAATATTAAAACGAAATATTTGTGACTGTGAAATTGGATTACAGCTTGAGTATCTGCTCAATAAATGTATGTATGTTATCTATTTATGTGGGCTTGTAACTAAGTAATAACAACCGCACGGATAAATGGAGGATAATAAAATTCACAACATACTAAAAGATTCTATTCTGAAGCAGGCAGAAGATTTCAACAGCCAACACAAGTTTTTATTAGAGTTAGGCGAAGCAAAACTTGGAGATCCTAGATGAGGCTGATGCAAGAAAGAAGTTCAATATGCCCAGCAGTGGAAGAAGTGGGGTTATGGATGATGATATAGCCAGGCGGTCCGAGATGTCGGGTCGAACTGGACTCCACCTCCTCCACCACCTATCCTCTAATTTGAACTCTTTTTTGGTTGAACTTTTTATTATCAGTGTATGGGGTGTATGAGGTCTTGTGTTAATTATGTTGTATAAAGAAGTATAAGCAGCATAAGCAGGCCTTTGCTATAGAGTCAGAAAATAAAACAGCTTATATAAAATATATTTATTATTTATATATTTATTTTTGTACCATGGATTGAGTTATATTATTATCGTATTCTATAGCTCATGCTAACTTTAACTAATCTCTCTATCGTCTTCTACCAGCTTGTGTCAGTACCGGACAATAGAGCACAATATATTGGTTATTTTAATTAAACGTTGACGGACAGTTTAAAGCTGTTAAAAATGTTTTAATTGAAGCAATTGAAAACCCTTAAAGGGGTTAGTGTACTCATTATTATAAATAACTTCTACATGGGCGAAAAATTTAATCCAGAAAAAAAAAATTGCTATTCATACATGTTGTTCGCATAACTCGACAAAATAAAGGGTATTGCTGATTTTTTTCGCAATTTCAGAGTTTTCCAGGCAGACCATGCCCTTCGTGATTTATGCTTCTTTTCAAGGAGTGCGGGAGTGGCCACCACAATCTTAATTAATGCACAGTACTTAGCATAATATTAAAGTACCCAAATAAAACATTATAACAAATTGCATTTTTATTCTAAAATAACCCTTTCACGCTTAAGGAACGAGCTTTGTTAAAGCTACGAATATTTAATTGGCAGTAATAAACTTACTACCTTAAAATGCACGGAACAGAACATTATACAAGAAATTAAGGATGCATGAAAATATGCTAATTTTGGCAAAAGTCTCCCCAAGGACAGCATTATTCAAATGACCTCCAACCTCCTTGAATTATTATATAGCGCTTAGTACATATTCAAGCGAAACTCCAGATCATAGTTCGTATGCTACGTTCTCTATACCGTAGGAAATTGTCGTTGTCTTCCAGATACCAGCTATAGTCATAACAGTTATGCCACTTTAGTAAGGATTGTTGACATGTGCCAAATAAACCTAAGAAAAAACGAAAATAGATTTATTTGTTACAGAAAAAGCTTTCTCAGAACAAAAATAATCGGCAGCTCCTCACCGTGACTGTGTCAAAAAGGCCTCCACTCAGCATGATGCTATGGTATACCAACCATAGCCAACATTATATTTTCTTTCTTAATTTCTTTTAAAGAACTTAAAGTCCTTTGCATGTTAAGTTCAATATTAACTGCCATTGAAAAAGAGGGCTCCATTCCTGCCAGGGTCGCGAGATTGTTCGAAAGAGGTACTGAAGGAACACGGGTAGGTTTTAGTCAGTAAAAGTCTGACACGCCCTCCCGCTCCCCCCAGAGCGGGAGAAGTCATTTGATGATTTCCCGTCCAGAAAAAAAAAAAAAAAAAAAAAACGTACGTAGACCACCACCACCACCACCTCAATAGTTCCAGTACTTTTAAACCACCTCGTACGTTATGCAACGTGCTATTGCGACAGGTCGGTGACTCGATGCAAAGAAAGGCTGCATCTGAAAATGTTCGTATATTTTGTTAAAAGTTTCGCATACTTGGCGTTGAGCTGCGCAGTCGCAACAATATGATAAGAGAGTAGCACGCTCTCGCACTTGTTGCAGCGTTTAGACACACTGTGCACGCGTACACTCGATGACAGTCGAATATGACAGGTCATCGTCTCTCGTCTAGCTCTCACCGTCGCATCTGTACACTTTACAGTGTGCGTTGCGGTTTAGAATGCTCACACTGTATGTAAATTAGGCATGCTTACCGTCCTACTTGAAGAATCGTTGTTCGTGCGTAAACACAACCAAATTTCTTAGGACTAAAATATTGTTGCGCAATATCACGAATTGCGCAATGTTCTGACGATAAGCATAATCAGTCTATCTCATATAATCTATAATGCTCCCACTGCTGGGTGTACCCCATCTTCGAGAAGGGTGGGTTGTAATCGAGCATGCGGGCCCAGTGCGGGTTGGTAGATAAATATCTAAAATAAATATCTTATGACAACCAACACACGGTTACCTGATCCCAAACTAGGCAAAGCCTGTACTATGGCAACCAGACAACTGATAAATATACATATATATTTCTAAATACATACATATTATAGATAAATACACCCAGAGACAGAACAAATGTTTGTGCTCATCACACAAAGATTTGTCCTGGGTGGGAATCGAACCCACAACCTCAGTCTTAGCAGTTAGGGTCACTAACCATTAGACTAACAGGCTCGTTAATGTCTTCTAAGATGTCACATGTCTTCGAAATGATTGGTTCTAGGACATGTCGATTTCCACGCAATGTGTTCATCATCATCCTTCATCGTTTTTAGTTTGTTACAATATTTAACATAGTACCCCTTATAAGATGTATACCGTTTATCACCTAAATATACGGAATTTACATTAAAAAAACCAATTTTTAAAACGTTTGTCTTACTGTCTGTCTGTTTGTTCCGGCTAATCTCTGAAACGCCTTGGCCGAATTTCACTGGCAGATAGCTGATGTTATTAGAGGTAACACAGGCATTTGCCTGAGTAGCACGTCCCTGTGTGATAATTTCCAAACACCACGCGGGCGAAGCCGCGGGCACAGCTAGTTGTATAATAATAATATGGCGCATACTAACTTAGCCGTGATTCGGTAAGAGATAGACCCGTCAATCAGAGGGCTAGTCAATTAACTTTTCAGCACGCTCAGACTCGACCCTTATCCCGAGAGTGTACAGCATAAAGTTATGTAGATGTGGGAAAGTTAGGTATTTCAAATCTTCTTGTGACCCTTTTCCTAGCGTTAGAATCTTGGGTCAGCTTTAGACGTTTATTTATAAACCATCACTATCTACCACCATCTTCACACTATACATGATAAAGACTTTGTCATTATTTACCTGCATTTTCGCAAGTTTGTTGGGTTCGGCTTCCAGTCTTACGGATGTACCTGAATGCCACTATTTTATCACGAGCGACTGAATCCCCAATGCAGTTACCGGGTAATACGATACTCATTGATAAGTGTGGTAATCTGACTTTTGTGTTTCTGACAACCCGGAATACCTGTCAAAGCCTACAAATTACAGCTCGGACCAAGAGTTCCAGTTGTTGTCCAGTTGTGGACATTTTTCGGCAGAAAAAAGAATTAAACAAAAAGATTATAAAAAGGACATCTATATTATTTATCCCATTCTTTCCCATAAGTTATCAAGATCTCTATGATGCAAGATAGCAGGGTCCAAACTTATTCTCAAAATGACGTCTAAAAACGAATCCAATACAGGAGTCCTTGGCATTACAAAACAATCAACGTGTAAAATGAAGCTTGTGTCTCAGTTTATACAGTCTATATTTCTATGGAGTTAGCAGTCACGTAGAAAATAGAGTTATTTGTCACTAAATAAGCGTAATATGTCAGATGTGAGATCGAGTGGGGCATGTCTTGTGAAATGTCGAATACTGATTAGAAACCTTCGTGTTTGTTCATTAGGTACCTACTGCGTTGACGGTGTTTGGTCTATCCTGGTCAAATAAATGAAAAATAATTATATAGGCAGGGACATAGACATGCCAACTGGATTTCTATACATGATTCTGGTCAAAACCTGAATTCTGAACACTGAGTTAAAAATTTCGTCGTAGAAAATCGCTTTTCCATACATTTTGGTCGCGTCTTTGTCGTCATATGATCGTTTTGTATGAATCAGTTGACTTTGATTTTTGAAAACCGATGAAAATATTTAACGTCGGTTTTCGAAAATCAAAGTCTGCTGCTAGGGGGCCTAAAACCCGTTCGTCCCACTGGTTAGACGGGGACGCCCCTATTAAATAGAACTTATACATATATAATATGATAAAATAATGGATGTATTCTAAGGTACACCTTTGCCTAATTCTTCGAGGTTATAGGCTGACGTTATTTTATGTTATAAAGATTACTTAACCAAAAGAATTTAAACGTTAACCAATAAAACATTGATTCAATTAACTTTTTAATACAAGTTGATTGAATCTTTCGCGTAGGTTTCATTGGGAATGGTAAAAGAAACATTAAAAAACGTACATTTAGTTTAACCTTTTCAAGATTAAAACGCAAGTATGGTGCGGTATAATTATATTCTGACCTAAATGTATTATGTAAAAAAAAATGGTAACATAAAAGTGTTCGAATATGACCAACATTTCATTACTTAGTTAAAAATGGACATTTTAAATCAAATCATATACTTTTTAATCATTCAGTTTACTTTACAAATATCATGTAAGTTTTTTTTTTTCGTAAATAATCCGAAAGTAATAAGCCGTGACAATTCAACGTACGAATAATTTGTTATTTTATTTTTGAGTCCCGTTAGTCACATTACACAAATATTATGTCTGATTATTTAATGGTGGAAAAACACTTATTTAGCCTAACTTATAATAAATTAAAAAGTAAGTTTGTTTGTTTATTAAAACAGCTGAAATTATGTAGCTGTTGCTGCTTAAATTATGTAGTGGAACCAATTGGAATAAAAAATAAAACAATAAATTATTCCCGTTCATTCCTCTAGCACTATCAGTGGGACGAAAGGGGAAAAATGTATATTATTGAAATCCCCGTTTGTCCCACCAGAGCAGTAAGACTACGGCAGTGCGAGTGGGACAAATAGGAATACACGGTCGAGCAGACTAATTTTTCTATTACATAAGCCAAGGATAATCAGTTTCCTCCAACATTCTTCGGATTGTTATTAAAACTGTGATTAGGACTGCTAGTATTTCAAGGTATCACAAGACTGCATCCGTTAACCTCGAAAATTCAGACTCTTCGGTGATGATCTGGCATGTTTCATTCGAAGTTGTACCCATTTGCATGGGCTGAACGACTCTCATCAGCAGGCTATACTGTTCCCACTGCTGGGACACAGGCCTCCTCTCAGTGACAGGGAGTGGGCTATAATCCACCACGCGGGCCCAGTGCGGGTGGGTAGATGTCACATGTCTTCAATGCTTTGGTTCTAAGACATGCCGGTTTCCTCACGATGTTTTCCTTCACCGTTTTGGGAGCAGTGGTGATGAAATCATTCACACAAAGTAATGCGCCTGCTTGGGTTCGAGCTCACGACCTACTACTCGTAAGTCAAGGCCGTTACCAGCTGGGCCACCACGGCTCTCGCTGAACGACTCCTACAAAGGGCTAATTCACCCAGTGATCATACTGCAGTGTTATACTCTAAGGATGCAGCCTTTTTTTTTTTTTTTTTTTTGGATGGGAAATCATCAAATGACTTCTCCCGCTCTGGGCGGAGTGGGAGGGCGTGTAAGACTTTTACTGACTAAAACCCACCCGTGTTCCTTCAGTTGCCCATGTGCCAGAGTCACGGTATCTCTTTCGAACAATCTCGTGACCCTGGCAGGCATCGGTCCTAGCAGACCCCTACATTGCTGCTGACATCTCTTTGAGGCGCGCGTGGAACACTACGCGCCGTCGACCCGAGCCTGATCCTTACCGGGCGGCGAGCTACCCATTGCTCGCCACCCGCAAGCTCGCGCCTACGGTGGCCGGGAGTCCGCTATCGACTCCCGACGCCCGGGGCGTCTCCTCCTGCGGCGGCTAGGGACGTGAGGGTGCAGAGACTGCCACTCCCTCACGCGCCCCGCCTCCTCCTTCGCGAGCATTACTGCTTCGCAGAAGGAGGTGACGGCTTCCCATGCCCTCTCGCTCCGTACCATGGCTCGCACCAGGGCCGGACGCGAGAGGTCGCCGCCGCCGATCGCCTCCACGAAGGATGCAGCCTTACGTGACCAGTGTAGTATTCACTAAGGTACGAGTAACTACTGTAGCGCTCATGGCTGAGACGGCCTTGACCTAGAACTACCCAACTTATGTATTTGAAACCCATACCCAACTCACGGTAGAGGAAGTAAAGGAGATCAGCCATTAGGCCGAAAATGCAGAACAAGAAAAAAATATGTGATACCCTGGTCTGGGAAGTCTTTATCATAAAGTCGGCCGCAGAAATTCAGCGGAATTGTAAAAAAATTACAAGATGGTCTTTCCCGATCAGGGCGACACATTTTTTCGTCTGGTCGGCAATTTCCGTTCTGGGCCCAAATTTATATGAACTGTGACTGGTCTCTTGTGTTGCAAGGTTTAATTCGTCTGCGAAACAGCGATGTGTTAGTCTTCTAAAGTTTACCTTGTTGCTAGTGACGACCTGCGATTCTACGGTTACTGAAACTACGAGTACGTTATCTGAACCGTCATCCAACTACAGAAAACAATTTAGAAAAAGAAAAGTGAAAAAAAGTGGGTAAGGAACTTTCGGAATATAATGTTGAACAAAAATACGGCCGCAAAATTATTAAGCGTTCAGCACGCGTAGCATGACCACCGTAGAAATGGGTTTTGTCTATTCTTGGTAGAATAGAGATAGAATTGTCATGCTACGCCCGCATAAAACGGTACAAATCTTTCTACAATCTTTAATTCTATATTTAATCTTTCTACAATCTGTAATTTTGTCTATTCTTCCGTCGACAAAACCCATTTCTACGGTGGTCATGCTACGCGTGCTGAAGGTTTAGGGCGTAGAGCAGTCAAATATTTTGCTGTTTTTATTAATCAGAATATATTTATACACGAAATCTTTTGAAGTTTATTTTTTATTTTGTTGAAGTTTGTTAGTTTGTTTGGTTGAACGTGCTAATCTCAGGAACTACTGGTCCGAATTGAAAAAATATTTTTGTGTTGAGTAGCCTATTTATTGATGAAGGTTATATTACATCACGCTACGGTCAAAAGGAGCGGAGCAGCAACGAAAAATGGCCGAAAACTGGCAGGCAATTCGATGCGACGGGAATGGTCAGGGGAGCAAAAAAATGACGCGGACGTAGTCGCGGGCAGAAGCTAGTTATAAAAAAATAAAAAATAAAAAAATAAATAAAATATAATTATCGCTCTGTAGTGTTTAAAAATATTGTTTACTATATTAATACGACATTTCACTAGCCTGAGTTTTGGCCTACTCAAACACCACCGTTTAGGGGTAGTTTTAAAATAAATAGTTGTATATTTATTTTCAACGAAGTACCAAAGCATTTATCTACAGTCACTTATTGTAAATAGGTAAAGTTTGTGGGTTTGTTTGTAGGAAGTAATCTCTGGTACACCAGTCGGTTATGAAAACAATTCTTGAAAAAGGGTAGGCAATTTAGGAGCTGAGCAAAATGTCGGAAAGAGCACTAAGCGTAAACAAGGTAATAGTGCGGGGGGGCGATGGTATACCAGACGGGTCGGGGCCCAAAATATCACGCGAACGAAGTCGCGGGTAAATGATAAATGATTTTATTTCTGTAAGTAGGTCTGTACAAACACTTTTACACGTCAATTAAATATATTTTTTAAACTAGATGAGGTCAGTGTTTCCTGACTACTCTGAGAAGAAACGCCGAAACAAACTTAGAGGTCACAGTCTCTTTTAAAGTCCAGACATAATCTTGTTCACAACATGTGAAGACCATGTAGATTGGTGACTGAAATGGTCATTTTTATTTTATTTTATTTATTTGGGAAAACAAACAGTTACACACTACAATATTATACAAAATATGATCTAAAGAGTGAGTAAATAAACCCACAAAATTTTCCACATATTATAAAAACAAGTTATAAAATTAATGCGACGTGCGCTTACAATTTATAGGTACAAAAAAAAAAAATACATTGTTACTGATAAAATTAAACTTAAGCTAAACAGGCATGCAATTAAAAAAAGAAAGAAATATACTTAAACAAAATAAGAAATTATTAAAAAAAAAAATATACAGTTTCAACGTCCTAAACTAGGAAGCAATATTCAAAATTGTTTCCTTAACAAGGTTTCTAAATTGTCCAGTTGCTAGAGCAAAGATGTCAATACTCTGGAAAAGATTGTTATATTGACCAGTGATGCGACGTAGGGGTGCTCGTAAGCCTGCATTCGTACGACTAGATGATACGGCAAAAAGAGGTCGTGCGCGCACCCCACGGCTTATGGTTGTTCTAGGTACAACGTAGCTTATCTTATTGGTAATATCCATACAATCATATAAGCTATTACATACATCAAATAAGAACATTGTCTCCAAAATAGTACGTCTTGCTTTGAGGCTGTGTAGCGTATACTTATTCAGAAGATCTAAATAAGAAGCATAAGTACGAAAACAACGGAAATGCATGGCTTTCAAAAACTTACTCTGAACCTTTTCTATTGCGTCTGAGTATTTACTATAGAAGGGATTCCATACCGCCACAGCATACTCTAACTGGGACCTTATTAGCGATTTGTAGAGATGTAAGTATGTATATGGGCGAACGAATTCTGTGGCTGATCTCATCACAAAACCATACATACGAAAAGCATTATTTATAATTTTATCAATATGAATGTCAAGGTGTAGTTTATCATCCAATAGAACACCAAGATCGCGTACTAGTGTATTCCTAGTTAAAATGACATTATTCAAAGAGTATGGATGCCTGATAAGAGTTTTATTTTTAGTAAAACTAATACAGCTACATTTAGAAACACTAAGTTGAAGAATGAACCACACAGATTGAGTGGACCAGTCCAGTCAGTGCAAGCATTTGTCACTAATCGTTTGGTTCAACTTGGAACTTAAGGAACCCAACGCTTTGACGAACAATACCAAAGAAAGGTCATTTGAGTAGGCCACATAAATTACTCAATCTGCCAGATAATGATTACTGAGAAAGAAAGAAAACAAAATTAAAAAAGGACCCACATAGTCTCACAATAATTAAAACAATGATACTTTACAAAGTAAATATTCATGTCATTGTTTATATAAAAATTGTCAAAGTCAATGTGTATATAAAAATTATCAATGTCATTGTGTATATAAATATTCTCAATGTCAATGTGTATATAAAAATTATCAATGTCATTGTGTATATAAATATTCTCAATGTCAATGTGTATATAAAAAAAGAAGAGGTAGAAGCTAGTTTCAAATAAACACAACAATTTAAGGTCCTTTTGAGTTTTGAAGGGTCAATCAGTTAAAAAGATCATTACATAAATTGGGATAAAGTCAGAAGAATGATTAATGAATATGGTCATTTAATTTTGTTTATACAATTCGATAAACATAGGTAACGGGACCATAGACAATTGAAAATGTATGTTTTTTTTTTAAATATAATGCCCGTTCACACGATATCACCGTGATATTTTATATTATATCAGAAGGTACGATGTTTTACTGTTAAGTAAGTTATATTTTATTTGACATAAAACAAATGTTACATTTAAACAAATTTACAGGACCATTTATTGTTTTCTTAATTTTATATAGAAGGCATCTGCGTCTGAACTAAATAAAATATACCTCTATCTCAGATATCAATGCTCTTCTTTATGATGACCATTGCATTACTAGCTAAGTTAGATATATTAATATTAGGAGGTATATCTTGAAACAGAAAAAAAAAGTTTAAAATTTAAAAAAATCAAAAGGGTGTGTGGAGTGTTATCCTCTCGGTGAGTAATGTGTGAAAGTGTGTGAAAGAGTGTGAGAGAGTGGGAGTAGGAAAGATTAAGGTATTAATATTAGTAAATCTCTCTGTTAACAGTGTCAGTTTTACCGGACCCACAAAGCCTCCATCTACAGTGAGGCGGACTGCTCCTTTTCGGGATACTTATGAAGAACAATGTGATTTTATTTCAAAATACTGCCTCAGGACTTACAAGTAACAAAATAACCATAACTATTGGATTTCAGACTTTAATTTTCCTAGTAATAAAGCTCTTGTGACAGAGCTCGTCTGAGGAAGTCATCATCATCAGCCTATACTGTTCCCACTGCTGGGAAACAGGCCTCCTCTCGGTGAGAGGGAGAGGGTCATTATTCACCACGCGGGCCCACTGTGGATTTGTAGATGTCTCATGTCTTCGAATTTTTGGTTCTAAGACATGCCGGTATTCTCACGATGTTTTCTTTCACCGTTTTGAGAGCAGTGGAAATGAAATAATTTACACAAAGTAATGTGCCTGTTTGGGTTCCAACTCACAACCTACAGCTCGTCAGTTGCGGCCATTACCACTGGGCCACCACAGCTCTGAGAAAGTATGTAAAATCAAGTCTTTAATATGTTGGTCTGTTTTCGAATTCTGTCCTTTAGCGTATTCCGTGTGGTGGTTGCCGTAAAGATAGCACCATCCCATTTCCTCCTGTGGGCATCGTAAGTGGCTACTAAGGAACTGACTAGAGAATTGGCAGAAGTCAAAATACTGGTACTCAGCCGCACCCAGTTACACTGGAAGCCAACCCAACATGGTTGGGAAAAGGCTAGGCAGATGATGATTTTGTCAAAAGTGGTAAGCCGCTTTCCAAGTTGTCTATATTTTTATATATTTCATATAAAATGCTTTATTTCAGAACGGGAAGATTATGCGGCAGAACTATGTTCCACAAATATCAGACATTTGCGAATTTTTGTATGCTGGATTATGTAAATTGTCGAGAGAGATATGAATGTGCGTATGAGTTGCTGGCATATAATAATAAAAAAGAAAAGCTTTTTAGTTTATTATTTATTATGATTTTCTGGCATCAGGCCTCTTGTATTTTCCTCTGTGATAGATAGACCGACGACCTTAAAAAGGTGACTAGCCTGGATGCAAAAACCGAATGACAGGGTGTTGTGGGACAGCGTGGGTGAGGCCTGTGCCCAGCTGTGGACTGCGATAGTCTGAGTTTATTGATTAACTCATGGAACTGTACTGTAGGTACTGTGATCACTGCAGAATTTATGAATCACTCGGTAAATATTTCAATAGTAAAATCTATATTATATGCATAGCGGATGTATAGAGACGGTTAGCGAAGTGGACAGTCAATTGCACTACCCGTCATTGTATATATTTTTTTTCGAGACCATATCTGGGAACCTTCTGCCTGCGGAGTTATTGAAAATGAATCGTGATTACGATTTAATCTTTTTCTGTACCCGACATAAAAATCTTTTTCTACCAATATTTCTGAGACCAATAAACCTAGTTTTCTTTCTTTGTTTCATTTGTTTTTGTTTATGCTATTTAAACAGTAGTTATTTTCGTATTTTTACAGTTTGGCAAATCGTACACATGGGAGAATGTTACGAACCAAAACCAGTAACAGAATACATTCGTAAGTATAACACACACAACCTCCCACTCACAGACGAGACATGTGTCCCAGCAGTGAGAATATTGTAAACTTTTTGTTTTGGAAAACCTACCTCATCAGATCAGATCCTGGCTTAGACTTAGATTTCGGGTCCGGGCAAAGCGTCATTAGGGTTTTCCATCTGGAATTTCTAACAAGCAGCGAAGATTTTGGGATTTGTGCCAGGCTTGCCCCCTTTTTTTTCGTCGTCAAGTGACGTCTCCCGCTCTGGGCGGAGCGGAAGTGCGTGTCAGAGTTTCACTGACTAAATCTCATCTGTGTTCATTTAGTTGCCTATGCCAGGGCCACGGTATCTCTTTCGAACAAATCTCGTGACCCAGGCAGGCATTGATCCTAGCGGACCCGTTCAGTTTTGCTAATATCTCTCGTCATCATCATCGTCGACACGGGCCTGTTCCTTACCCCCTTACCGGGCGGCGAGCTACCCGTTGCTCGCCGACGGCAAGCCCACGCCTACGGTGGCCGGGAATCCGCTATTGACTCCCAACGCCCGGGGGTCTCCTCCTGCGACAGCTAGGGGCGTGAGGGCGCAGAGACTGCCTCTCCCGCATGCGCTCCGCCTTCTCCTTTGCGAGCATTACTGCTTCACAGAAGGAGGTGACGGCTTCCCATGCCCACTAGCACCGTACCATGGCCCGCACCAGGGCGGGACGCGAGAGGTCGTTGCCGCCGACCGCCTCCACGAGGACACGGCGGTGCTCTGCCCAGGCAGGGCATACCTCCACCGTATGCTCCACCGTGTCCTCCTGACGATCCACGTCATGAAAACACCCGGGCAATTCTTTCCGCCTTATTTGGAACAGGAAACTCCTGAAACCTGAGACCTGCGTAAGGCGGAAGCTGAGGATACCGTGGCACCTCTCTAACCACTACTCAAAGAGGGGACTTACCACCGCAATAGTGGCGTGCCCATAGGGTTGCCCCCTGTAACATAACTGGCGTAGTGAATGTGGGTGCAGTATAGGCACACGGCTGCCTGACCCTTCGGGAAATTCGTTATAATTATGTTTTACCTACCTTGCATAGTTTTCTCTGGATTCTGTAAGGGCTTTAGTACCGTAGGCAGATTGTGCAGAATACCTTAGAAGATAATCTGCCGCTCTACTTAGCGTTTCTGGACTACGAAAAAATTCTTCGATTAAATCGAGACGTAGGCAATTACTGCCCACTGTCACAGTTTCTCCAACGGTACAAGATTGACTATCGGTACATCGAGGTTCTGAAGTATCTGTACATAAACGCTACTATGCCTGTTCAATTCTAGTCCACCAGACTTGGAATCCCATCCTTTTACAGCGAGGTTTCAGACAGGCAAGCGTTACCTCTCTATTATATATGATATATTAAAATGGTGACAGTGTACGACCTCCCCTCTAACCGCTGACCTGGTGAAAGTCGCAGGTATACTCAGGATGCGAGAAGCACAGAAACGATCGAAGTGCCGGTGCTTTAGGAGGCCTATATCCAGCAGAGGTCGTCTTTCGACTGAAACCATGATGATGCTTACTTTTTCTTATCCCTACAAAAAGAACTGATAACCCTACACCAGAAAATGGGTAGTCCATCATCATTATGGGCAACTTCAACTTACAAATGGATCTTTTTTTCTTTCAGACGTAGAATATCAAGATGACTTCTTTTTGGATACAGACATCGTTAAAGATGACCAACAGTGGGAATGGTAATAGTCTGAGCTGATCATAGGGCCTGTTTCGCCACCTGGATAATGTACAATTTTAGAGAAAATTCTAGACAATTTATCTGGTACTCGGTGAGTTGCCTGTACTATGGATGCAGATAAATCATGGCTGGTATGAACATAGACTATTAGAACTTTTGCGCAAGGCATACTCACACTCGCCTCATTCTCAGTTCCCAAAAAATGTTTTTACCAGCCTTCTGCGGAAAGTTTGGAACTACCATTCTCGACCATCGCTTTGTACCTGCATATTATAGTATACATTTTAAATAAAGATGCTGTTCACTATTATTTGGCGTCATTTATTTATATGTATTGACCTAATAAATTTCATTGCTATATTTACAGTCACCAAAAGAGAAAAGTAACCAGAACCGTCACATATAGTTGAAATTTGTTAAAACACCGATATTCATCGATAACTTTTCGAATGAAAATTAATTTGATAAATGAACTGTTCGTTTTCTATTATTACCCGGCTGCTCCAGAAGAAGGGTTATGTTTTTCGAATGTATGTATGTTTGTACGTATATTTCTTTGGCGCGCTCTGTAGCTAAAACGGCTCTCAAATTAAAATCAGCATAAGAGGCGTCGTAAGATTCGTCTCAATTGTGAAAGTGACATAGGGTATATCAAAATTATAAAAATTAAATTGGTAGATTTTTGGCGCCATATTCATTGTGTCTTCAAAACTCCATTGTGTCCTCTAAATCTATCGAGTGGAGTTTCAAAATAAACGGTATCATAAATAGCATGCAAAGCTGTAGGTAATAGGTAGAACGGGCTGGTGTCCGGATCTCCACGTCTGAGCGCGTATTTTGCGTACGGGTGCGAAATCGGTTATTCGATCCACCCCAGCTCCTCGAGAGAGGCCAGCAACGCCTTGATGTTGCTTACTATCTCACGTAGAGACAATGCAAAACTGTAAACATAAACTTTATTTTACTAGAAAACATCCATCGGTTCCTTACTATACTTCGACTAAATCCAACGACCCTCATTACTTATATTTTATGGTGACCGTAATATAAGTTTAAGTGTAATGTATAGTGTCACTTGATACTCCAGAAATAGTTTTCTAAATTACGGTCAAAAATTCGTTACGCAACATATTTTGATGCAATAAATTTTGAAGTCCAACGCGGTCACACAGACAGATAGGTACCTAAAATTACATTGTTTTATTGTATTCATTAATGTAGATAGACCAAACTGAATAAATGTAGTTAGCAAATATACCCCAAAAAACTCCACCAAGCTTTTTATGCTAAAATGCCAACTCACATTATTTATTGGACTGGGTATGCTTTTAATTAGGTATGAACCTAGTAAAAACCATAGCGAGAACAACATTACCTATATATTTTTTTTTGTAAGTAAGTCACTAGGTGGTTGGCTGTCTACTGGGTTATCCTGTGGTTGTCTTAATAAATTACGTCCCCTATCCAGGGCATAACACTGAAACTGAGCGACTACATGCTAAGGGCATGCTCTGAGGGTTACGGCTAGGGCGTCGCTGAGGGCAGCAAGGGACAGGCTGGATCGGATCTTGTTACATTGATTACAACAGTGACAGTGATGGTTGAGTGGAGCGCCGTCATCATCTCGGTTCGGTGTTACAGCATCCAACGTGGACGTTTTAAATAAAAGACGATGGTACAGCAAGTCGATCCTATCCCTGTTATGCGACATGTATAAATTGTTCGAAAGACTATTACTACACCCCCTTACAGCAATAATTGAGCCAACGTTAATATCTGAGCAGGCTGGTTTTAAGCCCTTTGCTTAACTTAGATAATATTTAGAAGATGGATACGAGGCCAACAGAGTCACTGATGTTGTATTTGTTGACCTCTCTGCAGCTTACGACACCATTAACATCAAAAGACTACTTGCTAAAGTGAGCACCCTTACTAACGACTAGGGTTTCATAAACATCCTAAGCGAACTTCTACTCAACCGCCGCTTTCAGGTTTGTTTTCAGTCTGGTAAAAGTAGATGGCGACGGCAAAATAACGGTCTCCCTCAGGGTAGTGTGTTAGCTCCAACGCTTTTTAACATCTACACAAACGACCAGCTTACTACACAACATACTGCACGCTTCCTGTACGCGGATGACTTGGCTCTAGCGGCTCAATTGGTGACATTCAGTGGTGTGGAAGATAAGTTGTCAATAGCACTTAACTTACTAGGAAAATACTATGATAGCAATGCCCTCCGACCAAACCCATCCAAGACAGAATCATGCGCATTTCATCTCCGCAACAGATACTCGAATCAGGCCCTAAACATCACGTGGCGGGGAACTATAGTTAAACATTGCTCAAACCCAAAATACCTGGGAGTAACGTTAGATAGGGCACTAACGTTTAAGTCACATTGCTACAAAATGAAGCAGAAGGTCGGGATCCGTAACAATCTGCTACGTCGTCTAATTGCTATAAACTGGGGAGCAGCACCGGATGTCCTTCGCACAACTGGCATACCTTTGTGCTTCTCTGCTGGCGAATTTGCGTGTGCAGTGTGGCACCGATCCACACACGCCAAGCAAGTAGATATTGCTTTAAATGAGACATGTTGGATAATATCGGGCCGCCTAAAACCAACTACTCTAAATAAGCTCTACCCACTTGCAGGAATTGCTCCACCTGCCGTTCGAAGGGATGTCGCATGCGCGCTGGAAAAAAAGAACCAACAATCCGATTCCCGACATCCCCTTCACGATTACAAGACGACTTCAGGCAGGCTTAAAAGTCGTATGAGCTTCTTACGCTCCACGCAGGCCATCCAGGACAATCCACCGTTTGTGAGAACCAAACTATGGCAAGCGAAATATCCACTACCACGACTTCGTTGAACCCCAGGAACACTTGCCTTCCGGCCGTGATCTCCAGTGGCCTATATGGAAAGCTCTCAATCGATTGCGTACCCAAGTAGGCCGCTGTAGACACAATTTGGCAAAGTGGGGGATTATAGACTCATCCGACACTCAGTGCGAGTGCGGTACGTCTGATCAGACCATGACCCACCTGCTGGAGTGTCTTAAGTGCCCGTTCACCTACACCTAAGATGATCTCAAAAGTGCCACTGATGCCGCAATAAACGTGGCCACCTACTGGGCTCAATCGATATAGTAAAAAGTATACGAGTACCATCGACACGAAATAAGAAGAAAGCAAGTCGATCACTATTTTACTTCCAGTATCATTTACAGGGTACAGCACAGTAGAGACTCAATTAACCAGACTAATATTATCGTTAGGCTTTCGGATAATCGAAAATCCGGATAATCGAAAGTGTGAAGAAAAGCGGTTGTGTACATATTTTTACATAATACATAATTCTAGGTAATTATAAAAACAACAAAAATGAATTAAACATAGTAACAGTAATCAATGTTTAGTAAGAAATTATTAAGTAATGACATAATTATTTTCTAGTCAAGCAAGTTCCGAGTTGTCCGTGCATGCATGGATTTGACTTGCAGGTATAAAGTTATTTGATCGTGTTTGGTAGTCCGGATAATCGCTAATCCGTATAAACTGAGGGCCGGATAACCGAGTCTCCACTTTACTAATAAAGTTCACGCACTAATTTCTAAGTCGGGCAGTTTCGCATTCACACGCGAGAAACTCGGAACTAGAGGTTTGCATTCGTTCAATGTTCTCACAAGACTGACTCGTCTTTCAGTCTCTTTTAGTTACACGACGCCGTGACGCGCTTGGTAGAGGAGGAAGCACGTGAGGCAGAGTGCATCAAGGCGTCAATCTTCACCTTAGTACTACAATAATTGAATTAATGAGTCAATAGATCGTTTAAATTTTCTAATCAACTACATTTTCGAATTCCTTTTTGCTCGGCTCAGGAGACTGTTGCGTGATGTTTAATGTAAATTCTTCAAAATTGGGCTTATTTTAATCCTACTGGTAGATCCTTACAAACAAACTGTTTAGCTTTAATATTAGTTAGATGAGATAAGATCAAAGTTAGATTAGGAGTAACAATGGAAGAAGCGTCGAAATACAGAGAACTTGTGAGAGTACTTTTATAGCTATTTAAGGACATCGCAAAGGTATAACTGTTGCACAGGTAATCGCCGCAACTAGAGCTGTCTAGCATTTTTAACCCATTTGTTGCTACCAACGCACCATTTGCGTTGATCGAGATAACTACGTCATGCCTCCAACGTACCATATGCGTTGAGTGTATTTTAGGACGTTTTTTGGCATTGCATAAAAATGATAGCAATTTATTTAAATATTTGCCAACATACACGGCTAAACACAATTGTTAAATGTGGTAATACTGATAGTTTTTGCTTCGAACTCGCATTCTAGTTTTGGTAAGGAAAAAATGGTTAGTGCTGTGAAGGTCTTGGTGAAGGAAATTTATTAAGTGGCACCCAGGTGATGTTTTAAAAATTTAAGTGGCAATTAATGTGCAATATATATATTACACTCCATTCTGCAAAGGACACTAATCAGCGTCGTAGCTGTATCGCCTCAGCCTCGCCTCGAGATAAGCTAGTAAATGGCAGTCACTGAGGTTTATCAGTGTTGGCAACCCCTCGCCCACGGCTCTCGTGGTGGGACCACGTGACATATCGTCTGTACGTTTTCTCCTTGATCGACGTTAGAATCCTATTATAACTTTTATAACTATTGGAGCTGATAAGGAATAACTTGGTGGATTTCAGTGGATTCACAAGAGACGATTAGTCGGCACGATGTATATTGTCAGTGAATTTTTGTGGCTCTATAAGAAAATGTATTATTGATTTTAGAAATAAAAATCACCTTAATAAAATTTTATCAGTATATATCTATCTGGAAGTAAAGTACAGTTTGACGTAAACAAAAATGTGTTGCACATGGAAAACCAAATATGTCATAATACTGCAATTGACTTGTAAGTTTTTATTTAATATTCTTGATATCATATGCTTGCGGACTCTGGGCCATACCGTCGCAAGTCTTCGCATCCAGCCAAGATTTCCTCTAGCACGCATTTCAATTCTCCCAAAATCAAATTCCTTTTTGATGCTCCACTATATATTTTACCATAAGATACGTTCGAAATTACGTTGGTAAATTTAAAATACCTTGCCCCGCCGTCGCTTGTACACACGGCTACATAAGAAGCTATACATATCCAGTTTTAGCTAACCTCGCATTGTATAGGCTTTTTGTACAATTAGAAGTCAGCTTAAACTGGAAGAGTAAAGTTTGTTTTGTAGCCGTGCGTACACTAAAAAAAAACTGTGATATTCATAATATTAATACTAGTTTGGAGGTATGAGGAACAAAGTATAAAGATCACTCAACCTCCGTAGAAAAAGGAGCATCCTCCGACCAGTCGGTGGTCGCGTCTGGTGAGCAACTGCCAGATATTTTTTTTTTAATGACGTCTCGCAGATCAACCTATGAGTTTGTCGGCTGCTTAACCGGACTTGCCTGTGGCTACCTTAAAAGATTAAAACTAGAGCGACTACTCGATAAGGGCACCCCTTGTGGGGTACGGCCCTCGGGTTAGGGCATTGCTGGTGACATCCGTCACCCCCTATTCCTTAGGACCCGAGATGGTGGCGCGTAGTGTTCCACGCGCGCCTCTGTGTGATGTATGGCGGGGAGTTTAACATTTCACTCCCCCCCAACAAGAGGAGGCCCGCAAAAGTGGGCCGGCACCAGTCGGGGATCACAGAAGACATATTGGTTCCCGTGGTCCCCGGCGTAGGTGTGGGACGGAACACCGGGGTGGTTTTAGTCAGTAAGAGTCTGACAGACTCCTTCGCCCACCCTAGAGTGGAGGAGATCCATGAGGATATCCACCTCGAGATCAAAAAAAAGGGCATTGCTGGTTGAGGGCAGCAAGAGACGTGCTGGAACTGAATGACTATTATTTAAGGACAAAATTAAAGCTACATTCTCAGCGGAGTGGGCTGTCTCGATCAAGGGATGGGACGGTGGTCTGTGACGGTGTGTCAGAGTGCTAGTGAGTTTACTACTCTCTTGGAGAAGGATTGTAGCGTCATCTGGAATGGTTAAGGTATGCCTCGGTTGGAGAATTGTACTAATGCGGGAGGGAGTATAGCGGGCGGCTGCCGCGATCAGGGGATTGGGGTGCTTAATAGCAGAGTCGAAGAAACGCGTTGAGAGGCATGTCATGAGCTGCTGGATGTTAGGCATTCTGAGATCTCGATAGAGCGTACTAAAAATGTACATAAACACTAAGTTATCTTTTAATGATTTAAACTAAGTGTAATTATAATTATTATTTTGTAATATTAACCTTGGTCGTTCTTTTGTTTCGATACAGGTATTGTTGTTCCACCCAAAAACACACGATTTTATGATCAGATAAAAGTTAAAATTAGTTTTTAGAGGAGACCTTTATAAAAATATTACTATCTTTTCACACATCAATATACACACAACATCAG
This sequence comes from Aporophyla nigra, assembly GCA_947507805.1. NCBI lineage: Eukaryota > Metazoa > Arthropoda > Insecta > Lepidoptera > Noctuidae > Aporophyla > Aporophyla nigra. The sequence goes on along the minus strand of OX382313.1, from coordinate 8,378,914 downwards.
CTACCCACCAGACAAAATATTCATCTGGCCAGCAGATTCTCCTTTTCTATTTTGACAATTTTGAGGTTAGGTAAACTCTACGGGCAAAGCCCTGAGACCACTGTGAGTCATGATCTTCGTGTTTCATCACAACGACAACGATCTTTGCCTGCATGGAACTTGCGTAACACGCTTAAAATGCTTTTAATTTTGGCAGTTCTAACAATAGTGTTGTTAGATTGCAGTAACTACAGAAGCCAGCACATCAAGCCACTACAATGTGTCAAATTTCTTTAATAGATTTTCAACTTTATCGCCAAAGCATTAGGTTCAAAGTTGATTGGGAGAATTTGTCAGTTTTGGGTACCTTGATGTGCTGGCGTCTGTAGGTACATTTGACTTTGCTGAGAGGAGAAGACGAATTTTGCAAATTTCCTTCAAAATTCTTCGAATTATGTTTGAAAGCGTGTAATGCAATTAGGGTGCTAATTAGTTTTAGGTTTTTCTGATTGCCAAGTGTACAGCGCTCAAGATGCTTTACGTCAAGACAATAATAGAGAAAAGCTGAAAAAGATGACAGGTAATCCAGGTTCAGCGACGCAAAGCGCAAGAGGCGCCGCAGGCAGGTATACATCGTGAAACTTAGCGTTTAGTTACAGAGAATCCTACCACACGTTATATTTTTAATTGTAGTATTTGTAGGACTATAGACCAACTTCTTCGACAGTCCAATGGCTGACGCGGGTGACGGGGGACGTGTTGCGGGCCATACGGACGTGTCGTGGTCGCAAGCATGACTGCTGAAATCGGGTTTCTGGGTTCGATCCCCAGGTCTGGAAAAATGATTATTGGAATTTTCCATTAGGAATTTCTTAGTAGTGGACCGTAGCTTGGAAATTGGTGGTGTGATACATCGGGAAGCCAGGCGGATAATTAAAAAAAAAAAAACTTCAAAAGAAAAGCTGCTGATTGGCGCGAGCACAATGTGCATTTTTACTGTTGTGGTTGTGTATATTCCGCATGGTCATGGATTATGCAGGCACTGAAATACCTCGCTTGCTCTCTTGTCTTTCACTTGTTTTAATAACTCCTGTTATGCAACAATTGAAACTTTTTTGACTGGCCTGTTAGTGTAGAGGTTAGTGACCCTGACTGATAAGACTGAAATCTGTGTGCGAGGAGCACAATCATTTGCGCTGTGTCTGGGTGTAATTTATCTATAATTTATATGTATTTAGATGTAAATAAGTATATTTATGAGTTATCTGGTTGCCATAGTACAGGCTCTATCTAGTTTGGGATCAGATAACGGTATGTTAGTTGTCCTAAGATACCAGGCCACTTAGAAAGTATTGCGAAAAAAAGTTTTTTTGTATGACAGACTGGCCAGTTATAAACTATTATAAAAATAATGATTATTTATAAGTAAAAATAGGTACGTTCCAATTTCAAAATTTCCCTCCAAATTTTTTGCGAGCTAATTAAATTATTATGTCTCAATGGAAAATGGATTTGCGCCGGGAACATTTTCGCGCTATGATTTTTTACGATTTCAAGTGTCGCCTGAAACTGGATGAATCATACGATAGACTTCAAATTGCATTCATGGATGAAGGCCCTTCCAAGGCAACTGTGCATGGTTGGTATAACGAATTCAAACGTAGTCGACTAAAATGGGGGGATGAAGGAAGAAGTGGTCGCCCTCTACGGAGGAAAACGTGCTAGCAGTGAAAAATTTAATCCCAGACAATAGGCGAATTACGTATCAGGAGATTCAACACATACTGCATTGGATCGGCAAGCCTTCACGAGATTCTACACGTGCATCTTCGCGTGAGGAGGATAGTTTCACGCTGGGTACCACACAAGCTCACCAATGCTCAGAAGCAGGCCCGGGTGGAAGGGTGCTGTGATATGATAAACAAATTTGAAGCAGGCTCATCTCGGCGTGTTTACGACATTATTACAGATGATGAGTCCTGGATTTATCAATACAATCCAGAAATGAAGTGCCAGTCGACGGTTTGGGTGTTTCAAAACGAATCAACGCCTACCAAAGTGAAGCGATCTAGAAGCGGGGGGAAGATTTTAATCGCGAGCTTTTTCAATTTGACTGGCTACTTGGTGTCAATCCCTTTATGGAACCACAGAAGCATCAACGCCGAATGGTATACTATACTACCAAATGCTTGGCAGAAGTTTCCTCTGTTGTGAGCAACATGCGACCAAACACAGGGCTCCGCGGGCTACTGCTCTGCCACGACAACGCGCCCACGCACACCGTGCTCAAAACGAGGTACTTCTAGGACAGCACGCCGGTCAAACTTCTTGGTCACCCTCCTTATAGCCCTGACCTAGCACCGTGTGACTTTTTTTTATTCCCAAAAATTAAAAATCTGCTCAAAGGGATACAATTTTCGTCGCCAGAAGATGCACTGTCAGCGTTCGAGCAGGCTGTTAACGATGTGTCTGCGGCGAACTGGAATAAGTGTTTCGATAACTGGTTCAGACGCATGAAACTTTACATAGAGGCTAGTGCAGAGTATTTTGAAAAGATTTGATAAAAAAATATTTACCTATAGAACACTTCTTTTTATTTTCGCAAAACTTTCTGAGTGTCCCACGTATTATTATTATTATAGATATTATTTATTCATAAATATTCGACAAACTCCATTTCTTAAAGAAAAAAAATTTCCCGCAGATTTGTACCTAAAAACCTACAACCTATGAAACACAGACGAATAAGGCGAACTACACCGAAGTTCATTTCACGTCCTGATTATTGTGACTATATGGCAAAGCCTTGTCTACACGCTTACGTGTAAGTTATGTTACAATTATTCTTTTTACACGCTTTATTAATATTAGCTTCACTTGTATGTTTGTTTGTTTGTTTGTAACCGACTCCTTATAGCGCGATTTTGACCCACTTTAAACGACCAGATTTCAGTCAAATTTTGCACACCTGTCAAGGCCGATAACAATGCAATAATTTCATAAATTTGTGCCATTATCCTTGCCAGGGTTACCAGGACAGCAAAAAAACTGTCTTCGAAAACTACGCTGACATACGTCACAAACTACGCTGACTCTACGCTACGATTGTGAGACTTACGTCTCAAAATTCGAAACACAATAGAAAATAAATAATAGTTAAAAAAAAAAAACTAAAAAACACGCTTCCATTGAAAACCAAACTAAAAAGTACAAAATAATGGAAAAAAAGCGTGGGGTGCCTGATATCAATAAAAAAATACCTTAAAAAGCACCTTTTTTATATATTTTTTAACTCTTATTTTTGTTTTAATGTTTGGTGTTTTATTATATTACAAAATTAAACGTATTAATGTGGCAAAAATATATTTATCTTTTACATACATAAACTCACGGCTTTTTTCCATGGGGGTAGGCAGAAACTACGAAATGCCACTTGCTACGATCCTTACATACTTCTTTTCATACAATTGGTCACACACACACGCCGGTTGCGAGTACTACGCACCTGACCCTTCTGAAGAACATCACAAACAAACTGTTCAGCTATATGATATTTGGGCATGCCACAATTGCGGCGGTAAGTCCCCTCTTTGAGGAGTGGATAGAGAGGCGCCACGGCATCCTCACCTTCCGCCTGACGCAGGTTCTCACCGGACATGGGTGCTTCGGGGGGTTCCTGTTCAGGATAAAGTGGGAGGAAACGCCCGGGTGTTTCCATTGCGAGAATCGTCTGGAGGACACGGTGGAGCATACGGTGGAGGTGTGCCCTACCTGGGTGGAGCACCGCCGTGTCCTCGCGGAGGCGATCGGCGGCGGCGACCTCTTGCGTCCAGCCCTGGTGCGAGCCATGGTACGGAGCGAGAGGGCATGGGAAGCCGTCACCTCCTTCTGCGAAGCAATAATGGTCACAAAGGAGGAGGCGGGGTGCGTGAGGGATGGCAGTCTCTGCGCCTTCACGTCCCTAGCCGCCGCAGGAGGAGACGCCCCGGGTGTCGGGAGTCGATAGCGGACTCCCGGCCACCGTAGGCGCGAACTTGCGGGTGGCGAGCAATGGGTAGCTCGCCGCCCGGTAAGGACCAGGCTCGGGTCGACGGTGCGTAGTGTTCCACGTGCGCCTCAAAGAGATGTCAGCAGAACTGAAGTGGTCTGCTAGGACCGATGCCTGCTAGGTTCGCGAGATTGTTCGAAAGAGACACCATGACCCAGGCACATGGGCAACTGAAGGAACACGGGTGGGTTTTAGTCAGTAAAAGTCTGACACGCCCTCCCGCTCCGCCCAGAGCGGGAGAAGTCATTTGATGATTTCCCATCCAAAAAAAAAAGCTGTAGGTATAACATTTAAATTTAATTATAATTAAAAGTGTTATAGTGAGTCAATAATCGTGGACTCTTTTTTTAGAACTTTTTAAGAGGAACATTTCCTTTATACATGATTGTTGCGTTACTTAAACCGTTTAAGCAGCGCACTTAACGGAAGCTCTTTTTAGCTTAGGTTTCAGACTATTATTGTTTATAATGACTGACTATCTACCTACTTACAATAAAGTACTTTTTTGTTTCAGGACTGGAAAAATATGCGCTAAAACAGTTTATTTTAGATACCAGTCGTTTGATACCTATTGTTTGATGGAGTATGTAAACTGTAGGGAGAGCTATGATGGTACGTAAGGTAACGTAGAGGAGGCTCTTAGAGCTTGTCCAGAAAAGGCGAATTCACCGCGATTCTTTCTTAATGTTTCTTTTCGTAGTAACGCGCGACCGTTGCGTCCATAAGGAGCGAACCAACGCGCGAGCATTTGCGGATGAATTTGAACGAAAATTGTGGCGCTCGATTTCCCTTGATACATGCACTCGCTCTGGAGTTCGCGCGTCAACTGGACACAACAATGAGTCTCTAGTATTTCAACTCGCGAGCAATACGCGCGAATAAAGCGCGAGTCGACAGTCTGGCGAACTGCACGCAATTAACGCGTGTATTTTGAAATCGCATAATGCTTGTGGACGCGATGTATTGGTAGCCTAGTATCTCGTTAACGCAAGAATTCTTTCGCGCGTTAACATTTTCGGCAAATTTGCCTCTTCTGGACGAGGTCTTATCTGGTAACGGTAAAAACTAAATGAGAATGTCATAATTAAAAGTATTGAAGTTCGTGCCTGTACCATTGACCACCGAGGAGTTCACTCTATTGGAGTCAATCCTGGGGTAAAAGCTACCAGGTCATGCTAGACTTTAAACATGACTAGCATTGTTAAATTCGCAGTTATAATTTATTTATTTTGTCACTAGCATAGTTAAATTCGCAGGTATAATTTATTTATTTTGTCACTAGCATAGTTAAATTCGCAGGTATATTATTTATTTCTTTTGTCTACCGTTATTCCATGTGGTGCTGGCCGTAAAGAGTAGCACCACCCTATTTGTTCCCGTGGGTGTCGTAAGAGGTAAATAAGGGAATCACTAGAGAATGGGCAGCAGCGTTCTCTATACATTTTACCACCATACTGTGATCGCTAACCCACCTGCCAGGCGTGGCAAACCCACCCAAATTGGAGGAGGCCTATGTCCAGCATTGGGCGTCTTTCAGCTGAAATGATGAATGATGATGATGAAGAAGTGTTTCGTTGACCGTTATGGAGTACCTTTATCTAGAGCTAATCCTGAGTGCAGAATCATGTAAAACAACATGTTAAATTTCAGCTCTGTTGGATAAGAGGAATTGGTTTTGGCTTGTAATATTTAACTCGAAAAAAACATTCTTACAAATATTAACTAGTTTAATAAAAACTTGCAAAATGAAATCGATCCAGTTACACATTATATTTATTTATTTAAGGACAATCAACCAAGCTTACAACACAAACAGTCATGTAAAGGTGCATATTCAAGATGGACCGCAGGCCGCAAACTGCAGCTGCAGGTTCGAGCGACACTACTAGTTTCTATGTATCTCTATGAAAATGATTCCAAGTGCGGTAACACTGCAGCCTGCGGCCGCGCCGTGCAACGATCGCAGTCTGCAGTGCCAGTGGTGTCGCGAACCGCAGAGAGTTCACATGTGTCACGCACAAAAATGTCAACTTTTTCGGAAGATGATGAAGAGAAATTGTTTAAGCATGTTGCCGGTCATCCAGTCATTTACGACACATCCAATCCTAATTATCGCAATAATTAATCAAAATAGAATAGCTTCCTTCTCTGTTTCGACTTTTATAAAAAAGATCAGGTGCATTTCTTTTTTCTTCTGACATAAAGTAAGAACAAGTCGTCATCATCTTCCTCTTCTAACACAAGACACATTAGTAAACTATCGGTAGTGTTGTCCGACATTCTGTCACGCACAAAGGTATTGTGAAGTGACTGAGGCATCATTCTATGCATTGTGCAGCCGCCGCATGCCGCCGTGCTTGGAAATAGAAGCAACCGCGACTGCAGGCAGCACTGCGGTCAACCGCAGCCGCTAGCCGCATTGTCGCCTGCGGTTGCAGTTTGCAGCCCATCTCGGAATTGTACCTTTATAAAGTATATACTTTTATTCTAACATATTATAGTGTAGCTGTAATTAAAGGCTGCCACAGCATGCACTAAACATAGGAGTAGGAAATGCAACACACATACCCTACCTAGGTGTCGTGGCTGAGTAAAAACCGCACGGATAGATCTACCAAGGTTAAGTAGCGCTTGCCGTGGTCAGTCCCTCGTTGGCTGGCCATACATTTTTTTATTGAGACCCCTACGTGCCTTGTAAAGTAAGTTAAAGAATTGGGCCTGGCTATTGTTTGTAGATCTTTGATAATCGTTATGGGTGGTCTGAAGCCCGAAAATCTGACAACCAGATTTTTTCATGGCTATGGTTTTATTTTTTTGTGGATGGGAAATCAACAAATGACGTCTCCCGCTCTGGGTGGAGTGGAAGGGCGTGTCAGACTTTTACTGACTAAAAATCCACCCATGTTCCTTCAGTTACCCATATGCCAGGGCCACGGTACCTCTTTCGAACTAATTTCGTGACCCTGGCAGGCATAGGTCCTAGCAGACCCCTTCAGTTTGCTGACATCTCTTTGAGTCGCGCGTGGAACACTACGCGCCGTCGACACGGGCCTGGTTCTTACAGGGCGGCGAGCTACCCATTACTCGCCACCTGCAAGCCCTAGGCGCGGGCTAGCTGCGGCGGCCGGGTCCGCTATCGACTCCCGACGCCCGAGGCGTCTTCTCCTGCGGCGGTTAGAGACGTGAGAGTGCAGAGACTGCCTGTTCCTCACGCGCCCCGCCTCCTCCTTTGCGAGCATTTCTGCTTCGCAGAAGGAGGTGACGGCTTCCCATGCGCTCTCACTCCGTACCATAGGTTTCACCAGGGCCGGACGCGAGAGGTCGCCGCCGCCGATCACCTCCGGGCGATGCTCCGCCTAGGCAGGGCACACCTCCACTGTATGCTCCACCGTGTCCTCCAGGCGATCCACACAATGGTAACAACACCCGGCCGTTTCCTCCCGCTTTATCGTTATTTTCATTTATATTTTAATTTGTGACACAAAGTGTTAAAATCACAATTTTATGTCTTCCTTTTTTTTTCTTGTTGTATATTGGCACTTTGTACCTACTCAACTAAATTGTAATCACGTTAAACTATTATTTAATCGTGCTTTGTATGCTGTGTTATGTCTCTTGTATTCACCAAATAAACGATTTATCTATCTATCTATATATCTTTATCCTGAACAGGAACCCCCCAAAGCACCCATGCCCGGTGAGGACCTGTGTTAGGCTGAAAGTGAGGACACCGTAGCGCCTCTCTATCCACTCTTCAAAGAGGGGTCTTACCGCCGTAATTGTGGCGTGCCCAGCACTGGGTTGCTACAATCGTACCCGCCATGTCGCCATGAAATCACACTGGAGCTCTGTCCGCCGTGCCACGATTTGTCCCGGCAGCGGAGTTTCGCCCCGGCAATTTGCTTCCTCACGCTACTCCCACATGTGCGCGAGGACCTTTGCCTCCAGATCCCATGGCAGCACTCCGGCAAGGAGGCTCGCTGCCTCGCAGGAGACCGTGCGGTATCCCCGAACTAGCCGGATGGCCATGACCCTCTGGGACGCACTCAACCGGCGCGCTGGGCGCAGCCTCAATGCCCGCTCAATGCTCAGTGCCCACATCAGTGCCCCGTAAAGGGCCATGGACCGCATGACCCCCGTGTAGAGCCTCCGGCAGGAGGCGTTTGGACACCCTAGATTGGGCAGGAGCCGCTTTAAGACAGCCCCGGCCCGCTCCAGTCTGGGAGCCAAACGTCAGAAATGCTCGACAAAATTCCACCGTTTGTCGGGGACAAGTCCCAAGTACTTCATCATCGACCTGACGCCGATGAACGACGACGATGACGACGATGACGAACCCCTGCTACCGTTATTTGGGAAACCAACAGTGGCGCGTTCCAAGGTCCATAAAAACCCATAGCCTCGGACTTGTGCAGAGCCACCCCGAGTCCCAATTGCCGATCCGTTCGACGATTGTCGCAACCCCGCGTGTCATAAGTTCGGCCGCCTCATGCGACCTTCCCTACGCCAGGACCAACGTGTCGTCAGCGTAGCAAACCACGCTGACGTCGCTAGAGAGGTCGGCGCGCAGCACCCAGTCGTATCCGATGTACCACGAATGCGGCTCCAGGACTAATCCCTGTGGGACACCGCACGATATCTCTCAGCGGTTTCATTCTCCTTGATGACCAGGGTAGATTACGGCCCTCTCCTTCAGATAGGCCTCGACCACTCGACAGAGGTCGGGCAGCATCTGGTGATACCGGAGTGCCTCCCTAAAGCAACTCCAGGACAGGGTATTCAAGGCATTAGCGATGTCTAGAGACACCGCCAAGACGACCCCACCCCGTGCCACTGCATCCCCCGCCGTGAGGGCTCGCACGCGCATGATGACGTCTACCGTAGAGCGCCGCTTGCGGAAACCGAACTGGCTGTCCGCCAAATCAGGCCCCTCCCGCACTAGTCACCCGACGAGGTGGTCTGTAATGACTATTTCAAAGAGCTTGCTCACCTTGTGCAGCACGATGGGCCGGTAAGCGGACGGAGAGTCCGCTAGGCGCTCTGGTTTCTTAATGAGGACCAGTTTTCCTGTCTTACAGGTGTATTTCCATTCTGTACATGGCCAAAACGCAACCATAGGAATCTGCTCGCGTATACTTTGTAATGCAACTTTTAAATTTGTGATTAAAATGTATACACGAATTTTGCATACTACTTGTATATAGTTTGTAACGTAGACGCGCACGTGCATCTTTCCAATTTATACAAGGCCATAATGCCACCATAGGAATTTGGTAGGACTTCTGTCTGCCGGGCTTCGATTTAAGGGGTGGTAGGAGGCGGCGGCCGAACTAATGACACGCGGGGTTGCGACAATCGTCGATAGGATCCGGCAATTGGGACTCGAGGTGGCCTTGCACAAGTCCGAGGCCATGGGTTTTCATGGTCCTCGGAACGCGCCACCTGCGGGTTCCCAACTCACGGTAGGAGGGGTTCACATCGGCGTCGAGTCGACGATGAAGTACCTGGGACTTGTCCTCGACAGCCGGTGGAACTTCGTCGAGCATTTCCGACGTTTGGCCCCCAGACTGGAGCGGGCTGGGGCTGCGCTAAAGCGGCTCCTGCCCAATCTGGGGGGTCCAAACGCCTCCTGCCGGAGGCTCTACACGGGGATCGTGCGGTCCATGGCCCTCTACGGGGCACCGGTGTGGGCGCCCTCATTGAGGCTGCGCCCAGCGCGCCGGTTGAGTGCGGCCCAGAGGGTCATGGCCATCCGGTTAATCCGGGGATACCGCACGGTCTCCTGCGAGGCGGCGAGCCTCCTTGCCGGAGTGCCGCCATGGGATCTGGAGGCAAAGGTCCTCGCCCACATGTGGGAGTGGCGCGAGGATGCGAAACGCCGGGGCGAAACTCCGCTGCCGCGACAAATCGCGGCACGGCGGACAGAGCTCCGGCAGGATCTCATGGCGACATGGCGGGTACGATTGTCGCAACCCAGCGCAGGGCACGCCACAATTGCGGCGGTAAGTCCCCTCTTTGAGGAGTGGATAGAGAGGCGCCACGGCGTCCTCACCTTCCGCCTGACGCAGGTTCTCACCGGGCATGGGTGCTTCGGTGGGTTCCTGTTCAGGATAAAGCGGGAGGAAACGCCCGGGTGTTTCCATTGTGAGGATCGTCTAGAGGACACGGTGGAGCATACGGTGGAAGTGTGCCCTGCCTGGGCGGAGCACCGCCGTGTCCTCGTGGAGGCGATCGGCGGCGGCGATCTCTCGCGTCCGGCCCTGGTGCTAGCCATGGTACGGAGCGAGAGGGCATGGGAAGCCGTCACCTCCTTCTGCGAAGCAGTAATGCTCGCGAAGGAGGAGGCGGGGCGCGTGAGGGAGTGGCAGTCTCTGCGCCCTCACGTCCCTAGCCGCCGCAGGAGGAGACGCCCCGGGCGCCGGGAGTCGATTGCGGACTCCCGGCCACCGTAGGCGCGAGCTTGCGGGTGGCGAGCAATGGGTAGCTCGCCGCCCGGTAAGGACCAGGCTCGGGTCGACGGCGCGTAGTGTTCCACGCGCGCCTCAAAGAGATGTCAGCTTTATTGAAGGGGTCTGCTAGGACCGATGCCTGCCGGGGTCGCGTGATTGTTCAAAAGAGATACCGTGACCCTGGCACATGGGCAACTGAAGGAACACGGGTGGGTTTTAGTCAGTAAAAGTCTGACACGCCCTCCCGCTCCGCCCAGAGCGGGAGAAGTCATTTGATGATTTCCCATCCAAAAAAAAAAAAAAAAAAAAAAAGGGGTGGTAGGAGTGGTGGAGGGGGGCGGTATAGAGCCCCTCATGTGAAGGAAAGTTTCGAAACCCCTCCTCTTTGAGAAATATTTTTTTTTTTAATTCTGAGTTAACTTTCGAAGTGTATGGACATCGATTTAAAGGCCAGAAAAGGTATGGGTTGACGAATAAAATGAAGGGGACTAGCAACGGTCGACAGGACACTTCACTGACAGGGCTCGTCAACAGAATCAAGGCGTTTCCATAGGAGGTCGCAATTTTAACCTAACCTAACCTCCCCAAACCATATCGTTTCTGGCACTCGCCGGCCGCTGTATATTATGGAACAATTTAGTTACTTTGGCCACTACAAAGTATACACGAGTATTTGCGTACTACTCTTGTATAGATTGGAAGACCTTGATTAAAAAATGATTTCTACGTATTATACGCGACTAGTTTCACACCGTCGTGTTCTAGCCTTGTACAGAATGGAAATACGCGTCCTACAACCAAAACATATGCAAGAATGGATGACAAATGAACTTCAAAATGATTCAGATTCTGATTAATAGTGTATAGTGTGTTACGAAATTAAGGTGCAGTTCTTTACAGGTTCTATTTTTTCATTAAAGTTATGACAAGAGGGGAGGTTTTTAATTTTTAAATTATTTATCTAAATCATGAATTCAAATTTAGAACAATAGTGATACCCAAATGATGACCAGAGGGGTAATTGCGGAACTTTTTATCGGTAGGAATTGGTTTAATATTCATAGTTAAACAACATTCATTGCGTTATTTACGTTGTTGAGCCGACAATTTATTCGAAAAAATGACGCAATGGTTTAGAAATAATCTTCAATCCCATTCAGATTCTGATAAATTGTGCGTTTCGCAATTAGGGTGCAGTTCATAACTGCATTTTTTTTAATGTGTCATTATTTTGTTAGGGTCTTGACTGATGAACAAAAAGTATTTATAGGTGAAGATCCCGTTATTTCTGTTGAGGTAGTGAACCTAAGAAAGTAAAAATACTATAGGTTTGTGAGGTAAACAAACGGGTAGCTTCCATGAAAGTTATTTATTTAAAAATAAAATTAATTTACAGTATGGCAAATCGCCCACACGGGCGCGTGTTTTGACTTGCAACCCGTCGAAGAACATATGAGTAAGTATTCTTATTTTTTTTAACACGCTTTTATCAGCGTCATATATATGTTAGTATTTTTGCATGTTTGTATATGTGCCCGTGTAACGGAAATTTCAATATGATTTTGACCCTCTTCAAAACATCTGATTAACTCTAAATTTGGCATACGTATTAAGGATCGATGACAATATAATAATTTCATAAACTTGTGCCAATATCCTTGCCAGGGTTACCAGAAAAGCAAAAAACTGTCTTCGAAAAATACGCTGACATTCGTCACAAAATTCGAAACACCCTAAAAATAGAAAATAAATAATAATAGCTTTAAAAAAAAAAAACAAAAAATCACGGTTCCATAGAAAACCAAACTAAAAAGTAGAAAATAATGGAAAAAAAACGTGATTTCAATTTAAAATACCTCAAAAAGCACCCCACGCTTTTTTTCATTATTTAACTATTATTTCTTTCTTTCTTGAAAAGAACCTGTAAAAATTCGGTATAAACTAGCAAAGCAATCAGATGTATATTGAATGTAATCTCACAGAAAAGCTACATATATGAAGGCAGAGAGTCATATTGTAAAATAAAAGAGGTTCTTTCAATATTAAGGAATTATTTAATCAATAGACCTTACACGAAACTGCACTTAATCAGTTTCCATTATTATTAATTTAACACCTTATTAAAATAGTCATGACGCCCAGTAATACAGTTACAGTATTACAGTTCATATAAAAGAGTATCAATGTACAGTGAGGCAGAGTTATAATAATTGAGAGCAATACGACCTGTGCACCGGGCCACGCCTGAACTTAGAATGCCAATTCGCCGCCGTGCGGCGTCTTTTATACGGAAGTATTGGAGGTGGGGCAACGACGTAGCACGCTACGACGTAGCGTGCTCTAACTCCGCCCACCAGTAATGAGGTGGGAGAATGGCGCAGCGTGCTACGACGCTACGGCGCTATCGCGTAGCCCAATGCACGAGCCGCTCACAATATGACGCCGACACGGCCATACTGACGTGCGGACGTCCTCGTACGCTCAGCTGATAATGTCTCATCTAGAACTTGAAAAACTGATTAAGTACCGTTTGGTCATCCTGATTGTTTCTGGTCCGGTCTAGACCCTTCAGATATTTAACCACTTGGTCCAGACTATTATGACTCTTCAAGGGTTATTTCTTGGTCCGGTCAACTTTTGACCCTACAAGATCAGCCCCCTGGTCCGGCAATTGTTTTGCCCTTCAGGTGTATCCCTTCAGTTAAACTGGACCGGATCTAGCCAGGCCGAACAAGTATCGTTCCTCTAGCTTAATTAATAAATAGCTCAATACTTTGGTTGATTTACAAGTGCTTCTGTTACAATATTAACTGATTCAGGGCCAATAGATTCTACTGAAACAGCACGTTAATCACGGTTTCTACAACTTGCATTATAGTGTCACTTTTGGCAGACATGGTATCATTATTGGCAGAGATAGTACCACCATTAGGAGACTGAATATCATCATTGATAATCTGTTCTCTAGTCTCGTGGACAAGAACATCTATGTTATTCTTCGCCGACACGTCATCCTCATCATAACATTCTGCGAATTCCAGAAAGAATGACTGAGACTATTCTTTCCATTAATGTGTTACAATTCGTACCTATCGTTTTCTTCCAAAATAGCGGTGATTTTAAAGGGGCCTTTGTATTTACGGTCCTGTTTCATTTGGTGTCTTTTTTCGAATTTAACAAAGGCAAAATCACGTACTGCATTTTACCATAGCTTTATCCTTGTTAAATGATAAATGACTTTATTTTTGCAATTAGGTTTGTACAAACACTTTTACACGTCAATCATATTTTTTTTTTTTTTTTTAACTAGATGTGGTCGGCGTTTCCTATCTGACTACTCTGAGAAGAAAGGCCGAAACAAACTCAGAGGTCACAGTCTCTTTTGAAGTCCAGACATAATCTTAGTCAGGTCATGTGAAGACCATGTGGATTGGTGTCTGAAGTGGTCTTTTAAGGAAAGAACCACTCAGATTGAGTGGACATGTGCCTTTCACTGCACGCATTTGTCAGTAAATCGACTTGTGTCGTATTGGGCCAGCTTTTTTATACAAGCAGAAGAATTGGATCGAATGGTTTTGACATTTAAACTATCTTGAATGAACTCTAATGAACCCTTAATATCAAATATTAATTCCAAGGGTGTGAACCCTGTTACTCTATAACGAGTACTATTGAGACCTAATTGGATATCACCTACATGATCTTACCATAAGCTATCCGAATCTATAGTGAGCATACTTTTTTAAGGTCCTCATGACGCGCTTGACCTGACCATTGGCCAGACGAACCAGTGGATATTAAATGTAAATCGATACGATTTTCTTTACAAAAATTCTTAAATTCAGTATTGTCATATGATCTACCACGATCTGCAACTATGTTTTTTTTTTTTTTTTTTTTAGCAGCGCCAAACGAATTCACAGCATTTTTTTTTGTGATTTAATAGTATCGGATGCATTTAGTGTTAAGGTATGTTCTAACACGACATTTTTTTTTTTGTAAGACATCAATTATCACGGAAAAATACTCCTTGCGCTCGCTTTTTAACACGCTTTTTCCTGTGAGTTTACCAGTTAAATCTAAATGAATTATATGCCATGAAACGGCAAATTTAGGGATTGGATGTTGACCGACCTGCTGGGCATACGGGGGACCTTTGGAAGCCTTACAAGCGACGCACGAACCTCCATAGGTTTTGACAAGTATTGACATATTTTGAAACCAATAAAGATTGTATAATTTATCGAAGGTTTTTTTTTATAACCAAGGTGTGTTATTTCGCTGTGTACTCGATTAATCATTTACCATGTTAAAGGGTGTGGCAATATCGGTGACCATTTAGTGGTTTTATAACATTCGATTTTACGATGCCCTGTCTAATATCGATAATGTGCGTGATATTTCAGACAGCAAGTCATTTGAGCGTAATTTGGATTTGTGTGTGTTGATTTCGGAATCACGTTATCTACAGATAACCAAATCCTCTCCAGTTCAGACAAATTTACAATTTTAGCTGCCTTATGAATAAAATATGTGTCAGCATGATTACGTGAAAGGAAGTCTAGAAGTGCCATAATTTTCCCCTCTTTATAGATGATATCAAAGTCATATGACTGCAAAATTGTCCACCTATGTACTCAGGGGTTAGGTCCTTTTTGTACTGAGAGGCCTTTAAGGCGTTACAGTCAATAAAAACCGTAAGTTTACGCCCATATAGGTTATATTGAAAATATGTGGCTAGGCCATATAAATTGTTGGTACTGAGCAGCAGTGCTTGGAGGAGGGATATTTTTAATCTTATGGGGATTTGGTCTAATTTTTCCAGGGGATATTCCGAAACCCAGATATTCAATTTTCGGCTTTATATAGGAACATTTTTTTTAAAGTTATGTCGAGCAATCTATTTAAACGAGACAACTTTTTTGAACGGTCTCTAATGCAGAAAGTACGTCATCCATGTAGATCAGTATTTTATCGTCATTTAGAGGTTTAAGTCCAATATTTATAGCTCTTTGAAAAACCTGTGAAGCATTTCATAAACCAAATGGCATAGTGAGGTACTCAGACTGACCCGTTATGGACGCAAATTTGGTGATCGATTCGATCACTAACTAGTAGTAAAGAATAGCTGTCTAGTCGAGTATTGCTATTGAGTTCCCGGTAATCAACGCACATACGATCGGCACCGACCCTTTTTTTTAAATTAATGATGTAGGACTCGCGAAAGGCGAAGAACTTTCACGAATTATGTTAGCATCTAGTAATTCTTGTACTTTGTCATTAACGATTCGTAACTCGAGATATGAGGAGTATTTAGTGAGTATTTCAATCAAAACTTCATTTTCTTTACCGGTAAGATCTGTGTCAATAGAATTAATGTCAAGAGGCATTTCTAATATAGAGCTAAGATTTGCTTTTTTTTAAGTTAAGGCAGCTTTATTATCCACAACGGATATTGTTTGTCTAAAATGTCGTGACCAATTAATAAGGTAACGTTTTCATTGAAACATTCGTCAGACAATACTTGATATGTAACGTCGAGAAGAAAGTTTTGTAACACGGTTGGGCATTGTATTTTGATTGAGCAATTAACATCATCATCAGGAGAGTCTCGTCTGAGTGACTATCGGGAGATACCAGCCTGACGGTACATTTAAATGACCATCAACTTAGATCAGCTTGACGAGAACTGACTTCTCTCGAGAACATTGGACCAATTAACATTATTACAATCAATCCCCTTTAAAGGTTCATGAAACTTTTCACCAGTAAGAAGACCACCGTAACCTTCATGAAGATACACTCAGACCCAGAGTCAAATATGAAAGGAATTGCATACCACTTATTTCCAAAACACCACGTGCTGCTCTGCACGCAGGTTCACTTGTTTGCTGGTGTTGCTGGGTGTGGGGATCTCTTTTCTTTTTCCAGCGTTTAAGGCAAGTGGTGACCACGTGGCTAGCCTCACCACACTTGAAGCAGGTTATTCCAGAGTTCGTCTGTGGAGTTTTTGCTAAAACAGGTACCTTTTGAAGCAACGTGCCGACATTCCTGCCCTCGTTGACCGACCTTCCCGCAGAAATTGCAGTTTCCCCGAAATTGAGTAGATGGACAGGACTTTTTCGTGTCTGATTCGGACGTGCCCGGTTCTTCGTTTCTTTCACGGTGAATTTTGTCATCGCACCATAATAGGACAGATAGCAGAACTGGTTATTACATTGTCCGGTAAATTTGCATCACGAAACTTTTCAACAAGTTTTCCTAACTCGGCTGGGGTTTCTTTGTTATCAATTTATGATTGTGATTAAATTCAAATTATCCTGCATTGTCATGGGTTTGGAAAATTTAGAGACCAGCATTTTCTTAATAGTATCTCATGAAATATTATCTGGATTAATTCTTGTAAAACACATGGCGGCGCGAGCCTTTAGAGAGTGAGCGAGGGCTAAAATAAGGTCTACACCTTCTGGCTTCTAACTGTCGATTACAATCTCACTTAATGCACACCAGTTGATAATGTCGGTTTCAGTTACATCAGGATCGAAAGGAACCAACATCGATTGCATACTGGGTGTCATGTGGCAAGGTGTCAAATTATCTGCACTTATTAGTCCCAGATAAAGGTGGGAGTGGGTTTCATCCCACTTCTGATGAAGGCAGAGAGTCATATTGTAAAATAAAAGAGGTTCTTTCAATATTAAGGAATTATTTAATCAATAGACCTTACACGAAACTGCACTTAATCAGTTTCCATTATTATTAATTTAACACCTTATTAAAATAGTCATGACGCCCAGTAATACAGTTACAGTATTACAGTTCATATAAAAGAGTATCAATGTACAGTGAGGCAGAGTTATAATAATTGAGAGCAATACGACCTGTGCACCGGGCCACGCCTGAACTTAGAATGCCAATTCGCCGCCGTGCGGCGTCTTTTATACGGAAGTATTGGAGGTGGGGCAACGACGTAGCACGCTACGACGTAGCGTGCTCTAACTCCGCCCACCAGTAATGAGGTGGGAGAATGGCGCAGCGTGCTACGACGCTACGGCGCTATCGCGTAGCCCAATGCACGAGCCGCTCACAATATGACGCCGACATATACATTACTTTGAATGTGGCCCGTAATCTAGACATCTAGACAAGTAAATAAAATTGGAGTGTCTGTTTGTAATATTAAAATAACCGCTTTTTACTAAGTGTTGGATGTATACACGGTTCATATACAAAAACAATTTTTTTTACAATTTTTGTCTGTCTGTTGTTCCGGCTAATTTCTGAAATGGCTGGACCGATTTTGACGGGACTTTCACTGGCAGATAGCTGATGTAACAAGGAGTAACTTAAACGACGTTTTTTTTTTTTAAATAGAATCTCACGAAAAAAAAAAACGAATGAAAAACTTTTTTGTTAAAAATACCACGCGGACGAAGTCACGGGTAACAGCTAGTGTGAAATATAATGAAAAAAGTCAGAGAAATCCGAGTAGATCGTGCCCTAACAGTTGCTTCTCAAAATTGTGTCCGTCTGCCTGGGGCTTCACTCATGTCATCATAATACATCTAAATGGGGGGCGTCTCACAGTACCCTTGCTGATACGCGGTCTAAACTCCAGCACTCCCCAGATTTCTACCAATCCAACTTGCTGATTCCGTTTACTATGTCCTGTACTACATACTATTATTATCAATAACCTTATTAATTGAAATGTTATTTTTCAGTTTACGGATATCACGATGACTTCTTTCTGGATAATTACTACATTGTGAATGATAAAATGATTGATTAATAATAGGTCTAGCGATCCTACTTCGTGCAGGTGTAATAAGTGACGTCATATCACAACGCACATCCACACTATCCACACTAATATTATAAATGCAAAAGTAACTCTGTCTGTCTGTCTGTCTCGCTTTCCTGCTAAAACTACTGAACCGATTTAAATGAAATTAAGTACACACATAGTTTAGAGCCTCAGAACGGACATAGACATTTTTATTGCAGAAAAGGGGTTTTAATGGGTTGAAAGAGAGGACGAAAGGTTGTAGGGAAGTATTGTCATTTTTAAAGCTAGAATGATGAAACTTTTTATTTGGCTTTTATTACGTAATATATATTTATGAATTATATTTAAAGTTTGTAAAATTTTTACCCTTAAGGGGTAAAATAACAATAGGGAATAGGGGATGAAAGTTTGTACGATTTTGACGGGACTTTTATTGGCAGGTAGCTGATGTAATAAGGAGTAACTTAGGCTACTTTTATTTTAGAAAAATACCTGCGTTAATTTCCGACATCCACGCGGGCGAAGCCGCGGGAAAAAGCTAGTAAGCCATAATTTCACGATTTCTGTGCTGTATCTAAGTTGTAAAGCGAGGGTGAAAACTGTATCAACATTTCATATGTAGTTTAGAAGAATCAAGCGGTCAAACAAGTGACTTTGTCTTATAATAGTATTTGTACTGTATAGACATAAAATAATACATTTTTGAGTGAATGTGTATCTATTTTTATTCGCGGTAGAAGAGTTGCTTAGTTATGTACATTGTATTTATAATAGTAAAGTCAACTAGTCTAAGACTTCCTTCGCACGGGCGTAAAATTATCGCAGCAGGATCTTATGGCGAACTGAATTTCCGACTCTCCGTGTTGAAAAAAGCTTTGAGATTCCAACAGAGTACATTCCGATAATCAAAACTGAAAATATAAACTGTTCGATTTTCAACCTTCCGTGCTAACCAGTGCGTTGAGTTTCCGTTGCGCAGAAGTGGAACATGGGCCCAAGTCTACTGCATCCTATAAAACTGTTCTAAGCCAATAAATGATTTGAACAACGATTTCGTTTTTTTATAAATAATAAAAATGAATCAAAAGGGGTTAAACACGGTAAATATTTTTTTCAATTAAATCAAATCAAAGAAAAGTTTATGAGCGATAACACCATGTTTCAATCAACATTCATTGTCAATAAAATTGTGGATAAATAATAACTCGTTTGTTTTAATTTTCCTGTACAATCCTATACGTTTCATAGTGTAGAATGTCGTGCGGCATTGTTAACAATTTGAAATATAATAGGAGAATTATCCAGTATTTTTAAAAACTAAGAATATTAGACCGATAAAATATGTTTCACTGTGCAACAATAATGTTCATGATTCTCCAAACAGCAGTAGTTCTATGTAAGTATTGTTCTTATTTCATTTTAGATTAACTACAGAGGGTTTCACTTTGAGTCGTGTCTGGTGTGAAACTGACCGACAATCAATGTCGGGACGTTGTATACGTAAATATTGGTAGATGTGCGGAAAACTCCGCTTGCGCGATGCAGGATTTTACGTGACGTCAATGTGATACGTAGTTCGCATGTGGTGGTGTAGATGTCGCTGCACGCTTGATCACAAAACTTACGCTAACATGAGTAATTATAAGTTTAAATATTGTGTGCCTGATAAGTAGGCTTCGTGCTTCATAATGCTTGACAATTGGAGATGAAACGAGTGAATCTTGTGACACAGTGACTTGACGTTGCAGCCAACCGCATCAAGCATACGTAAGCAACCGATATTTTTCCCAATACTGGGGCAAAGGAGGAAGTGGCCACATGATCCACCACGCGGGCCCAGTGGTAGCGCCTGTCTAGCTTTGTTCCTACCACTTACAACTCCTACGTCTAGACCGCTACAGCACATCAAGCATATTTATTAAGACTGTTTGAGCGTCTGGAGGTCTCATTAGGTTTTGCATCAGCGTTTCAGCACTTGTTGCCCTTACCCTAATTTCCATAAAATAATATGTGAATACATTCAGGATGTTATAAAACAACGTTTATTTTCGGTAGTACTTCTGATAGTAATTTAGATGGCTGAATAACCGCTGTGCCTATGCTAAACGCACCAACTAGTCACATATTTCAAGAATCTGTCATCAGGAATAATCAACTCCATAAAAACACCAGCGGGGCGAGTACGGCCTACTGTGATAGGCTTGAGTTACATCCTGCCAGGGTCGCGACACTTGTTCGAAAGAGTTACCGTGGCCCTGGCCGATAGGCAACTGAAGGAACACGGGTGAGTTTTAGTCAGTGAAAGTCTGACATACCTTTCCGCTCCACCCAGAGCGGGAGATGTCATTTGATGATTTCCCACCCACAAAAAAAAGGCACACATTTTTATCACAGTTTAGGGGCAAAAGCAATGATAAAATGCGTGACTCAAGCCTACAACAAACGGTGCTCGGCCCGTAGCAAAATAAACTAGTTTCTAAGTAGGGTTTTATTCGACGAAATTTTCTAACCCGGAAGACAAGTCTTCATGGACATCCTCCAGGACAACTGTCAACTTATACGGTAAAAATACCACCATTAATTCAGTCAAGTCCTCATGTTCACCCTCCAGGACACTTGTCAATCTATCCTGTAACAATGACATCATTCATTCAGTCAAATCCTCATGTTTACTCTCCAGAACACTTGCCAATCTATCCTGTAACAATCACATCATTCATTCAGTCAAATCCTTATATTCTCTCTCCACGACACTTGCCAATCTATCCTGTAATAATTACACCATTCATTTACTCAAGTCCTCATGTTTACCCTCCAGGACCCTTGTAACTCTATCCTGTAACCTCTGACACCACTGACTTAAACGACAACGTATCCTCGAGTGGTTACAACTAAATCGACTGCAACTAAAAACTTCGAAACAAACTCTTTCTTTATGTATCAGAGGACTTGAAAATCGCTTTTGATCTTGTTTCCAAAGTTTTAGTTGCAGTCAGGTTCTGTCGCAGTTGAGGGCATCAAATCTGAAATTGAACTTAATAACCTGCAATACATATAGAAGTACGCGTGAAAAATATAACTCTGTCTTTGAATTAGGATAAAAAAGAGAAAGAAACGAGGTAAAATGTTACAGAAACGATGTTATTTTTAGCACTACCCGATACCAGTGTAAACGGGGAACAAATTTCGCGCATAACACAAAGATGGATAAACCCTACACAGTGGCCTACGCACGATGTGATTCGTCCAGATCTGCGATTAAGAGGAAGCATGGGCCAATTGACGCGTCCACCCAAAAAACGAGGTGGAAGATCAATGAGGTATGTGCCATATTGTACCGTAAGCGTTAAAGGTATACCAGGTAAACAGTCTCTTGACAAAGATCAGACGATGAAACTATAATTCAATGACATAAGCCAGTTGATAGTTTAGGGGAAAATAGCTTGAAATCAGCTATCATTTCACCTCATGCTCAGGATTGTCAATTTTAACAGCTCACTTCACGAAACCTTTGACTGAGCGCTGTAATCCATTTGAGCGTTCTTGCATTCATTCCGAATTAGCGTGAGTGCGATGATAATGTTCTATGAATCGTCGTAGATGACGTCGTAACATTCGCTATCTAGCGATAACGCTGACCATGCCCTAAATTAATACAGGATTTTTTTTAACCAGTTCGCAAATTTTTTTTTGGTGGTTCAGTATCATTAATAGAACAACTACAACTACTTTTTCAATACTTAAAAAAAAAAAATATCCGATCTTAAATCAGTAAACTATGGACACCCTACATATTTCGTAATATGATATCGACAATAGAAATAGGTCAGTAACCGCGCGCCGGCGTAGGTACTTCGAACTTCTTAGAATTTTGACCGATCGAACAGCTGGCAGGTACTTGTAGCTACGCTCGGTCGTTCATCTTCGCCGCCGCACTGGCGCTGCACGCAAGTTACCATAAAAACCAGTTTCAAAATAAACATCTTTCGTTAACGATAACTTAATTTTTTTGTACTAAGATATATCAAAATCCCATCAAAAACATAAATGTGAAATGAGAGCCAAGTTCGATATTATGATATATATGCCTTGGTTGTTGACTTCAATGACAAAAGAAGTATTATTATGATACGATTAGACAAAAATTATTATGTTCGATGGCTAGTTTCTACCAGCAAGCCAAATTTACGGAATAATAAAATAAGAACCGACAAGAAACAGGTTTAGAACTTGCGAAGGCTATAATATAATTCGTATATGAAAAGTCAGACCTTAGGCTAAAATATATTATCCTAAGTTATAAGAAAAAATGATATTTTATGTAGCTATAAATAAATTTCAGGACTGACCATTGAACTTGGCACCCATTTGGATCTCATTTCTTTTGTCATTGAAGTCAACAACCAAGGCATATATCATAATATTGAACTTGACTCTAATTTCACATTTATGTTTTTGATGGGATATCATTACTTTTTGTACATCTTACACTATGTTCTATGTTCTATGTTATGGGGATTTGGTTTCCGCACTTAGTCCTTTGAGTGGACCATTGTACGTGGGCCATGGCGGCCGTCGGTGTTTACTCCAACCAGCCCACCTCCCTCCAGAAGTTTATCATGTCTCCTGGTCTGCTAAGAACGTCCGTGTATGATTTGGGTGTCCCGAGGGTATCTGTCCTAATCTGGGTGACGCCTGTACATTCGAAGAGTACATGCGCAACGGTTTCCTCAGCCTCCATGCAGGCCCTGCACAGGGGGCTGTCCGTTATGCCTATTGTGTGAAAGTGCTTGTTTAGCGGGCAGTGTCCTGTGATGGTGCCCGTCATCAGACGCAGACCATCCCTGTCCAGGCGTAGCAAACGTCTGGTTAGCCTGCCATCCGGGGATGGCATAGCTTCCCTGGACTGCCTGCAGCCTGGTGCCGAGGTCCACCAGGTCTCCGCTTGTGAGTGGGTAAATTCCTGCAGCCACCTGCGTAGCTGGTTAAAGGGGATGGGCACGATGGGCTCGGGGCCGCAGACTGACGCGCTGGATGCCTTTCTGGCCAGTTCGTCAGCAGCGTCGTTGCCTAGTGATCCACTGTGTCCTTTTATCCATTGCAGTGTCACTTTGTTGCGATTAGAAACTGTTACCCGTTCTAATGCGTTGTGACATTCTAGTGTAAGACTTGAGGTTATGTATCGTTTGGCTAGGGATTGGAGGACTGAAGCGCTGTCGGAGAGTATACGTATATGAGTGTCCGTAACTCTTCTGGCTTCTATGGCATATGCCGCCTGTATAATGCCCACGCATTCCGCCTGGTAGACGGTGTTGAACATTCCCAGCGGGCTGGATATTTTTATGTTAAGGTCGTGTGAGAAAACTCCGACTCCGGTCCCAGAGGTGGTCTTTGAGCCATCAGTGTAGACTCTAAGCTCTTCCGGGCCCGAGTGGTCGTTTTGTTCTTCTGTGAGTATAACGTTGTAGTGCTTTTGAAAGTAGTGTAGTTTTGGAGTTTTATCGCAGGGTGATGCCATCATTGGTTGTCGCTTGATCGCATCGTCCCTAATGCGTGAGTGCTTGACCCTCGAGTCATTGCTCAGGGTCCCTGCTATGTTCAGTCTTAGGGCAGCCAGGGCAGCCTCCTCCCGCACGATTAGGTGTAGAGGTGGTAGCCCGAGCATTACCTGTAGGGCAGCAGTGGGTGTAGTTCTCATGCAGCTAGTGATGGCTACACAAGCGAATCGTTGCACCTTTTCAAGGTCTTTTTGGGCTGTGCTCAGGTCTGTTCTGGGCCACCAGACTATTGAGCCGTATGTGATGATTGGTCGAATAACTGTGGTGTATAGCCAGTGGGTTACTTTGGGGCTGATTCCCCAATTCCTGCCAAGCATTCTCTTGCACTGCCACAGGGATATGCTGGCTTTTGTAGTTATGTAGTTGGTGTGTTTTGCCCAATTCAGCTGTTTGTCCAAAAATATGCCCAGGTATTTGGTTTCAGTTGAAAGGCTTAGGGTGGTGCCAAACAGTCGTGGCAGTTCGAGTTTCGCGAGTTTCCTCTTTTTTGTAAAGAGGATCATCTCGGTTTTTGTGGGGTTTACTGATAGTTGGTGTTTATTGCACCAGTCCTCTACTATTTTCAGGGCTTGGCGCATGAGGTGGCATAGGGTGTTTTCATGGGTGCCATTTATTATTATGGTTATGTCATCGGCGTAGCCTACGGTGAAGTAACCTTTATCGTTGAGTGTTTTGATGAGGCTGTCTACGACCAGGTTCCATAAAAGTGGCGAGAGGACGCCCCCTTGCGGGCAGCCTTTCGCCACTACCGCTCTTGTAGTGTCGTTTACTGTGACTTGTACAGCTCTCAATTTGAGCATGTTGGTGATCCATCCGCTCAAGGTCGGATTTATGTTGTGTCTGTCGAGGGCCATGCTGATACTATTGAACATAGTTTTGTCGAAAGCGCCTTCAATGTCAATGAAAACCGCCAGTGCTGAGCATTTGTGGTCCACTGCGCATTCAATTTTGGAGACCACGCTATGTAGCGCAGACTCTGTTGATCTGCCCGTGGAGTACGCGTGCTGTTGTTTGTGAAGGGGTTTTACCCGGAGAGGTCCGTCTCGGATATGTCTATCGCAGAGTCTCTCGAGGGTTTTTAGTAAGAAGGATGTGAGACTTATAGGCCTATAGGCCTTTGGTTGTGTATAGTCGGGTTTGCCTGGCTTGGGTATGAAAATGACTTTCACTTCGCGCCACGCTTGGGGTATGTATCTAAATGCAATGCAGGTCCGGTAGATCTCCACCAAGCATGGTATCAGGTGGTCAGCCCCCCATTGTAGGAGGGCTGGAAAGATGCCATCCAGCCCTGCAGATTTGTAGGGCTGAAAGGTGTCAATGGCCTACTTTATCTTTTCTTCTGTTACCATGCTTTGAGCCCTGGACCAATCTAGGTTCGTTGGGGTCCATTCTGGTTCAGCCTCCCACGTCCTGACCTCTTGGAGGTTACAGCCGGGGAAGTGGGTTTCCAGGAGGACCTTACTGGTTTCATGGTCACTTAATGTGTATGAGTTGTCGGGTTTTTTGAGCGCACCAAGGGTTCGATCCTGATCAGTCGAGAGGATTTTTCTTACCCTTGCGGCTTCGTTGTTGGTTTCGATGGATTCGCAGAATCTCCGCCATGCTGCCCTTCTGGCAGTTCTGATCTGCTTTTTGTATGTGTATTGGGTTTCTTTGTATTGCTCCCAGTCATCAGGGAGCCTAGTGTTTTTGGCCCTGTTGAATTGTTTGCGTAGTGTATCTCTGAGTTTACTAAGGTTGGCGTTCCACCAGGGATTTCTCTCGCTGTTGTTTTGTGGCACCCTTAGTTTGCAGCATGCATGATATGCTTCGATTAAGTATTCGGATAGTTTTGTCACGGTGTATTCCAGTTGTTCGGAAGTTTTTATGGTTACTCGTGATAGATGCCTAGCTAGTAAGGAGGCAAGGAGGCGTTTGTACTCGGGCACATTAGTGCGCCGCGGGTTACGCCTCGGTGCAGGTTCCCCAGTGTGAGTAGTTAGTGTGAATCGGATTCTTCTGTGGTCGGAGCAGGAAGGTTCATCCGAGACGTGCCAGTTTGTGATGAGTTTTGTCGCGCTTTCTGTAGCAAGCGTCAGGTCAATGATTGTTTGTCCTCGGACTGTGACCCAAGTGGGTTCAGAGCCTCTGTTAACAATGTTAAGGTTAGTAGAGAATAAATAGGTGGATAGTACCTCTCCTCGGGCGTTCGGCGAGTCGCTACCCCAGAGCGGGTGGTGGGCGTTAGAGTCGGTGCAGATGATCAGGTCCAGTTTGGCACGTTCGCAGTGCTGCACTAGGTCGGCCATCTCCTTTGGCGGGCAGTTAGCGTCCTCGCCTGGCATGTATACCGAGGCTAGTACGACGTCTGGAACGTTATCATCAGTCTGGAGCCTGACTGCTGTCAGGTCTCTGGAACAGAATTGTGTGAGTGGTGTGGTAGGGATGTCTTTGGGAATGTAGGCGCAGGTTCGTGGTTTGTCTGCGCCGTGTGTGTTGAGAATTAGCTTACCTCCGATGTTACTGAGGCCACAGATTCTGTTGTTCCTGATCCACGGCTCTTGGATCAGTGCGATGGTTCGGGGCTTTACCTCCAAAGCTCTGCGTAAGTTGGCCGTGGCAGTTTGGCTGTGTTGGAGGTTGGTCTGGATGACGTGTATGGGCGGTGACGGTGGTGGGGTGGAGTTAGTCGGAGCTGCATCCATCGGAAAGTCTCTCCTCTACCTCCACCCTGAGCTGGTCTTCGTGTAGGTCGCCCGGCGACGAGGCGAGTAATCGTTCGTTCCAGCCGGGTGATGAGGGCGGTAAGGTGTCGCTGTCATCCTCCATTGCTGCTCGGGCCATGACCAGCTCGAGTTGGGCAATGTCGGTGTCAGTCGTCTGTGTCAGTGGTTGTGCGGCTGTCTCGTCAGTGCTGTCGGTCTTGGTGACAGAGGGTAGGGTCGTGGGCCAAAAGCGCACGTATATCGACCCCAGGAGGTACGATATCCGTCGCTCCCGGGCTAGGACCCTATCAACTTCCTCCGGTGGTACACCTAGGGTCAGATACGTCCCGTAGTTGTCGCCACCGACGGTAGTTGCCCTGTACAAAGACCACCTGGCAATGTCGTACCAAGTGTTCTGACGGATCAGAACACTCTGGAGCTTGGCCACGTCACCTCTGTAACGAGGGACGAAGAGCGAGGCTCGGACACGGGTGGGCACGTCGGACTGTTTAAGTACGGTCAGTGTTAGGTCAGTGTCGGGGAGTCTAATTTTGGGTGCGGCTTGTGTCAGCCAGGTCAGGGCATTGTCGTCCTCACACCACATCTGCACGGTGCCTTCCGCTACCCGTGGGTACCCACGGAAGGCCGGGAGTGGTGTTGTCGGGTCGGTGTCCATTAGGAAGTCCTCTAGGGCCGTCTTTATGTGCTCGGCCTCTTCCTTGGTCAGGTCTCTGGAGGGGGGAGGGAAGCAGATTGCTACGGCCAGCCTCGCAGGGATGTCCTTCGTGGCCCGCGCGTAGGTTCTCTGCTCCCCCTGAGCAGAGTGGACCCTCACACGCTTGGCGTCCCCTTGGAACGTACTCGGCGAGGCCGTGTCGTCCGGGCGTCCTCTCTTCACCGGCCCTGTACCACTTGGTCCAGGCTGCGGCTTGGAGGGCCCTGGCAGGGTGTGTATCGCCGGCGGCGCCTGTGCGTGTGTTGGTCTAGACCGC
Source organism: Aporophyla nigra (assembly GCA_947507805.1). NCBI lineage: Eukaryota > Metazoa > Arthropoda > Insecta > Lepidoptera > Noctuidae > Aporophyla > Aporophyla nigra. The sequence continues at coordinate 8,351,415 of OX382313.1, read as the reverse complement.
CGCCCCCTCCTCGTCCTAGGTCCAGGTTGGTCGTCGGTCTTGTCGGAAGTTTGGGGTCGACTGGCGACCCTGGCGGATCCCGCCGCGTGCGGAGGCTGGTCGCGCTGGGTTTCCCCTGCACGGACTTGCCCTCGCCCGCTTTGATGCGCGTCCGGCCGCGTTTCGCTCGGGGTTGCCCCTGTGCGGACTGACGGCTGGTCGCGTGGCTCCACGCCCGGCCGCGTTTCGCTCGGGGTTTCCCCTGTGCGGACTGGCGGCTGGTCGTGTGGCTCCGCGTCCGGCCGTGTTTCGCTCGGGGTTTCCCCTGTGCGGACCGACGGCCGGTCGCGTGGCTCCGCGTCCGGACGCTTTTCGCTCGGGGTTTCCCCTGTGCGGACCGGCGTCTGGTCGCGTACTGCCTGTGCCCTTGCCTTTTTCTTTTCCCGGGCTGTGATTTTTCCGCGCTTGTTCAGCAGGCGTACTCCATCACCCGAGAAAGTTTTGGAGCTACCAGGCTCGCCATCCTTCCCCGTCCCTCTCTGTCTGTGTCGGTCAGTGTCGTTTCCTGGGTTGGTCACGCTATTCCGCACGATGCTCTGTTGCCAGAGACTCGCGGGAGGCGCATGTTTTGTCGTGGGGTTTGGCGCGTGGGTCGCAGCCGTGGGTGTAGTTATTGGCGCGTTTGTCGCAGCCGATGTTGTGGGTTTGGGCGCGTTTATCGCTGCCTGTGAGATTGGCGCTGAGTCAGCAGCCGAGTGCGCTAAAGAGCGCGGCAAAAAGTTGCAGTCGGTTGCCCCCCCCAGAATACGATGGGGGCTGACCGCCGTGGCGGTGTGGGATTCCCCGGCTTGGCCGGGACCCACCTGGGTAATTACTTTTTCCTGCTGCATTTTTTATTTTTGTTGGGGGGTGGGCTTTTTTTGGAGCAGAGGTTACCCCTCCTCTGGGACCGATAGGATGTGAGGATAGGAGGGAGGAGCTTTGTGGGATGGAATGGGTTCGTTTGGGGTCACCCTAGGTCTGGGATCTGGCCTAGGGATTTCGGATTGAAGGGATAGCCGGAAGGGGAGGGATGGTTTGGTTGGATGGCGGTACACGGGGGAAATGGTGATTGGTTACCCTATGCCTGGGATTTTGGCCTTCGGGAACTTCTCTTGTCCGGGATCTCTTTCAAGATGCTCCGCGTGCGAGGAACTTCCGCAAGGCGGTCGATCCCACAGCCGGAGTTGGGCTATCCGCAACCTGCCCACCCGCTCGGTTGCAGGAGAAGAAGTGCCTGGCAGTCTGGGTCGCCCCACCGCGGATGCACGTATACATCCGCGTTGGTGCCATCCAGCTAACCCCGAGTATCTTACACTATTTATATGCGCTAAATAAAAACAGTAGTCGAATGGCAATAAACATAATTAATAATATACCGAAGGTTATTAGAGAACTGCGAACTAGTTTATTTCAAAAGCATCTCAGAGCATGGCTCATCGAAAATTGTTTTTACACTGTTAGGGAATTTCTAGATTTTAAGACAAATGGGAAAATTACTTGAGATGAAAATTAAATGTGACAATTTGTAATTTAATTATTTTTCTTTGGCTTGTGTAATTTCTTTTGACATTTGTAATTGTAATTATTTTTCTTTGACATTTGTAATTTAATTAGTTTTCTTTGACATTGGCAATTTAATTCTTTTTCTTTGAAATTTGTAATTTAATTCTTTTTCTTTGACTATTGTAATTTAATAATTTTTCTTTGACATTTGTTATTTAATATGTAGGCAAGTTTTTTTTTGACATTGCAATTTAATTATTTTGTTTAAAGTTATAAAATTAGAATCATCATTATTATCACAAAATTTGCATGCCGAATTTAGTTGGCGGAATATGAAGAACTATTGAGTGTGTTATAAAATCTGTAAAATACCATATTTCAGGCAAATAAATAAATCTAATCTAATCTAATATTGAAACAATAATGAATCCCAATCCCAGTTAATAACGTAATAAATACGAAAATATAAGGATTAAAAAAAATTAAGGGTGGTATTCAACTCGTTATATATTCACGTGAAGACCTTTAAATCCACATAAAGACCAGCCGTTATAAGTTTTGCTTGCTGATCGCTGATTCTTATTGAGGGGGTCAAAAGTGGCTCCAAATGGTTCGTATAATATTACACACGGTGCTGCTCGTCAGTTCTGTTACTTGAACATGGCTTAACACGCTACCGTGTGTCTAGATAAAAATTGCATGGTTATTATAGGTCGTTTAAGTTTACTTTGTTAAAATTTGCGCACTGGTTAAAAACTTATCCTGTATATATCACCGTCAGCAGTGTCACTTATGACAGTTTTTTGAGTCGCATCTTAACTTAAAGCCAACGTGGCATTTTGAAACAAAATTTTATATATTCTAGCTACAGTTGTCACCTAACCAAAGAAGAAGAAGAAAGAAAGGGGATGGGTAGCAGCGTTCTCTACATTTTAAAATCATACTGCGATTGCCAACCCGCCTCCCATGAGAGGCGATTATGGTTAACTCCTCTATGTCCCGCACTGGATGTCTTTCGGTTTAAATTATGATGATGGTGATAGATGGCGTATAGAGGTTTTGACGTCGTTGAGCGAGAACAGTTAGCGCATTCACAAGCGCTCCGAATTGTTGACAAAAATAAAAACTTTTTTACAAAAAAAAAAACAACCGACTTCCTTAAAAACACTACAAAGTGAAAAATAACTTTAATTTCGGAAGTCGGTGTCTTAGGATCTGTATTTATGGTTTTTATGCCACCGACTTCCGAAATTAAAGTTATTTTTCACTTTCTAGTGTTTTTAAGGAAGTCGGTTGTTTTTTTTTTTTTGTAAAAAGTTTTTATTTTTAAATTTTTAGTTGTGGTATCCACCCCGCACTAATTCCAAACAAACAATGCATATTTATGCGATTGCAGAAATCGCAGTTGATTTGCTGTCATTTTTTAAAGAGTTCCGGTGTCTATCTCTGGAACTCATCATCAGATCTATATGAAATTTATATGGGACCGTTTCGGAATAAACCCCTTTCAAACAAAAAAAGAATTTTGCAAATCCGTTTATATATGACGGAGTTATGGCCGAACATACATAAAAAAAAAAATATATATATAAACATCCGAATTGAGAACCTCCTCCTTTTTGAAGTCGGTTAATGACGATACTCAGCTTTCATAAGCGTGATATCTAAACCGGAACGCAAATTATGTATGAGAACGATGTGAGTGATTATGACTCAACTCGGATTGTAGCTTTTCACATTGACTTTTTTAGTAATCCGCAGATCAGTTACACACATATACCGTTTGTGAAGGGATAACTCATCTTTACCCCTACGACTGTTGTTTTTCGTTGAATCGGCGTTTTCGATCTTATGGCCTAACAAAACATACAAATACAAAATGTTTATTTCAATAACTTAAAAATACGTTTACAAAAGGTCTTTTGGGAATTTCCATTTTAGTAAGAAAATACTTGTGTTTGGAAGTTCCGCTCTTCCACTATTTACAACTTACGAATACATACATACTTACATAGATTTTCAACACACTTGCTAGTAATGTGATTCTTCTGGCAACGCACTTAGATTCATAATTCAGCTTAGTATACACTAATGTATTTACTAGGCTGTTTCGTGGGTTTGGCAGTGTCTTGATTTACACCTGCTCTTGAGTCGGTAGCACGCGCGTAAAATAACCAGCACTCCTTTTCTATAAATATTTGTTGATGGTTTCGACGAATAGTAAATTATTATGAGAAATGTCGAATTCACGTTGGTAAAAAGAGCAATTAACAATACAAGTTTTGTTTTTCCTCGCAAGTGTGTTGGAAATAGTCGTATTAAACGCGTGTACATTCATCATTAAAAACTGGGCTCTACACTCGTGCTTACTGACGAATTAAGCACTTTTGTATCATAATTTAATTAAATATAACTGAGTCAAACCTCATACGTCATTTATGTTAAATTTGCTTCCAGATTCACATCGATGACAAAGAAAAAAAAGAAAGCCAAACGCATTCGTACATCTGTGACTTACGATTCCGTGCACCATCCTTGTCACTACCTGGCACGCGCCTGCTACAGAGCCTACCAGTAAATTACTTTTTCCGATTATTAACCGACGAAAAAAAACGGAGGAGTTTATCAATTCGACATTTTGTTTTCAACAAAAAAAGTGGCTGTGACATACTCGGACAGACAGACAGACAGACAGACCGACAGACAGACAGACAGACATGACGAATCTATAAGGGTTCCGTTTTTTGCCAGTTGGCAACGGAACCCTAAAAAAGCGTGGGGTGCTTTTTAAGGATTTTTTATTGATATCAGGCACCCCACGCTTTTTAGGGTTCCGTTGCCACATGGCAAAAAACGGAACCCTTATAGATTCGTCATGTCTGTCTATCTGTCTGTCTGTCCGTGTATGTCACAGTCACTTTTTTCCGAAACTATAAGAGCTATGCTGTTGAAACTTGGTAAGTAGATGTATTCTGTGAACTTGGCGTGTGGCTTTAAATGAAATCTGGTCGTTTAAAGTCGATCAAAATCGCGCTATAAGGAGTCGGTTACAAACAAACATACAAGTGAAGCTATTATAGCGTATAAAAAGGTATAAAGGTACTGGTTTACTAAAGAAAAGGTCACTTCTAATGGTCGGGTTCTTTTGTACTCCCGGCTACACATGAAGCTATACATATCCAGTTTAAGCTGACCTCTCAATATACGGAAATCTCTTACAATGTGAAATCAGTTTATTCTACGTTGCGTATCATACTGCAACGGAGACCAAAAGGCAGGTAACATTTTTTTCAGAACTGGAAGAGTATGCGGTCGGGGAAATTATGGTGTCTACATGACATTCAAGAACTATTGTATGCTGGATTATATGAATTGCATCAGTGGTTATCAAAGTACGTATTCACTGACTTTGAAACTAACTTACAGTGATGATACAAAGTATGAAATTCTGTCAGTCCATTTTTCCTACATATGCATTATTGCATAGATTTCCATACGTTCTATTATCGTGATCAGCGCCTAATCTTCCATTTAATACACCTGGGTGTGTTCGTATAAGGTTTTCAATTTTAAAACTTATTACACTTATTTATTTAAACTTTCCGCAAAACGGTACAAAGGCCAACTTAATGTCTCAGGCATTTTCTACCAATCAATGGAGGGTGGTGCAGAAATAATATGGCAGGTGCTTTTGTCGAGCATGAGATCTTGGGATCGATTCCCAGAGGGGTAATTGCGTAACTTTTTATCGGTAGGAATTGGTTTCATATTGATAGTTAAACAACATTCATTGCGTTATTTACGTTGCTGAGCCGACAATTTATTCGAACAAATGACGCAATGGTTTAGAAATAATCTTCAATCCCATTCAGATTCTGATAAATAGTGCGTTTCGCAATTAGGGTGCAGTTCGGGCAATGTGTTATTGGGTTTTTCTATTTGGAATTTCATAATAGCAATCCGGAGATTTGTGCCCGGTTGATGGCAATAAGCTCGTCCCCTATTACTTAGGACTTAAATATAACAGGTGAAATGTGGGTGTACTATAGGTACACTTCTGCCCAACCCTTCGGCGAAAGAAGGCGTTATGTTATAGTAAATTGTTCGTATATACAGTTCAGGTTCTATTCCGACAATGCGGTCGCCGGTCGTCTTTGCTTTTGCCTGCGATCCTCTTCATCTGGTAAGACTCATCATTATCATAATTTCAGTCGAAAGACGTCCACTGCTGGACATAGGCCTTCCCCAAGCTCCGCCACTTCGACCGGTTTTGTGCTTCCTGCATCCAGCGGCCTTCACAAGGTCATCGGTCCACCTTGTTGGAGGCCTTCCAACTCTACGTCTTCCGGTACGCTGTCGCCACTCCAGAACCTTTCGGCCCCATCGGCCATCTGTTCTGCGAGCAATGTGCCCTGCCTACTGCCACTTCAGTTCAGCAATTCTTCGGGCTATGTCGGTTACCTTGGTTCTCCTACGGATCTCTTCATTTCTGATTCGATCGCGTAGGGAAACTCCAAGCATAGCCCTCTCCATCGCTCTTTGGGTGACTTTCAGTATAAGACTGTCCGGACCGGTAAGACTATCAACATTGAAATTTTCGGCCTTTAATTATTTATTTTATTTATTTATTAAAACTTTATGCACCTGCAACAAGTAAAAAATACTGTACAAAGGCGGACCTAATCCCTGAGGCATTTTCTACCAGTCAACCTTAGGGTGATGCAGAGATAAAACATGGCAGGTGCAACAAATGAGATAGATATATCGGAAACAACTATAAAATTAAAATACAAGAATAAATACTAATAACAAATACTAGTAATAATTTGATTATAACTAATGAGATTTTTTTTCTTTAAGTTTGGCAAGCCGTCCACATGGGAGAATGTTTTGAACTAAAAGTAGTCTCGACTGAATTGCGTAAGTATCGTACCAGTTTAAAGTGAAAAATTATATCAATTTCATTAAAAGATGACCAGGTTCAGATTCAGATAGCTTTATGTGCTCAAACACATGTATACATACAAATAATAAAAGAAAAAATGATGAATTAATAAAAGAAAAAACCAAAATAATTAAAGAACTGTGTGGAAAGCCCCTCCAACATAAGATGTACCGTATAGGCTTTTTTGTGCGTGGGAAATCATCCAATGACGTCTCAGCGGGAGGGCGTGACTTTTACTGACTAAAATCCACCCGTGTTCCTTTAGTTACCCATATGCCAGGGCCACGGTAACTTTCAAACGAATCTCGCGATCCTGGTAGGACCGTATAGGCTGCATTTTTATAAGTAACATACCAATTAATTTGCGCAGCAGCGCAAGCATATCACTTAAACCGATTTGATACGACCATTGTCTAATTGCTTTATTTTCATTCATTTTTATTAGTGACCAGCTTTTGACATCAGAAATTCTGTCACGGGAACTTACTACCAAAATATTAAATAGCCTGTGACCTAACCCTCAAGGTCAAGGTCTGTCCATAAGTCAGACAGACATAACTTCTTCAATCGATCAATCAAAATATTTTTATTTCACATAAACCTACATGGGCACTTATGAAACGTCAGAAACTAGGTGCACGGTTCCAAATTGTTGGTTCCTCTGGAGAAGAGCCGGCAAGAAACTCCACGGTTACTCTTTTAAAAATAATTGGTTTTTACAATTGTTTCAAATTACAGTGTTAATAGGTATGGGAGGACGGTGTAGGCCTGTCAACAAGGACCAAGTACTGAATAAGATGGAAAATTGTCTACAGTCTACAAGGCCTACAACGTTCTCACATTCACAAAGTATAAAATAATCTACATAAACAATAGTATTTCATAAATAAGACATATTACACTATTTAAACCAAATGTCATTATTGCCGTGACAACCAATATTAAAGAGTACAATTTAGAATTGTCGGTATATAATTTAAAAAATGAGTAGATGTCAAAGAAGATACAATACAAAATGTACATCGTCATTTGGGAGCAGTTAATAGACACTGGTCATCCTGTAATGAGCTACCAGGGAAGCCACATGTGCAGAAAGAATTATTGCCAAACTTCCTTGTCTTCAACGTAGTCTTTTATCTTATGATATGCTTTTTTGATAAGGACACGTTTGATGTGTGATTTGAACTTTTCATAGCTAAGTTCAGTAACAGACTTTCAGAATAAAAATTTATTATCTATAATCCTTATTCGCTTAGAATTTTGGATTTATACGAAACTAGCATTTGCCTTGCCAACTAGCTCACGCATTATATTATGCATATAAACCTTCCTCTTGAATCAATCCGTCTATTGATGAAATCCGCATGAAATCTGTAGCGTAGTTTGAAAGTTCGCGCGAAGCCGGAAGCCACTATGTAAAGATAAAGATATTAGGTATAATATGTTTCATATGGATTTTTATTTAATTAGAGACTTTAAATTGACATTGATATACGTAAGATAAACCAAATAATGTAAAATTATAAAATATCTTTTTTTTTAGATATGTCTGAAGAGAGCTCTAAACTTATGGATGAAATCTACATGCCTGAAATGGAAGATTAAGATAAACATTTATTACTCAAAATGGGTCGGTGCTAAACAAATAAAAAGGCGTTTTGTTCATTGTAAAGTTGGCAGTTTGACTGATCTTCAGTGATAGTTCGTTTGAAGCCGCCATTAGTTACCTATTTGTAAGAAATTTATTACTTTAGATTTAATTTAATTTATTAATTTCTAAAAAAAGGTATTTTGTTTTATTTTTTGCTTTCTTTTTCGGTAATTATTTTGCTAATATGTTTTTATCTACCGATGACCTGGTGAAGGCCGCTGGGTGCGAGAAGCGGAGAACGGTCGAAGTGGCGGTGCTTAGGGGAGGTTTATGTCGTTAACGAAGGGAGTCTGTAAGGATCGTAGCGGGTGACGTTCTGTAGTTTCTGCCTAGAAGAAGATGGCATGAGTTTATGTTTGTGTGTGTATGTAGATGACATCATCTCTAGTGTCCCAACACAGTGAAAATATTAACTCAGTCATATTTTTGAAATTCATATTTCCCTCCGCATTTAAGTGTTATAAATTGAGCGAGTTTTGTATGTAAGATTGAAAAATATTGCTGACTTATGTTTGAACGTTTTCCTTGTATGATAAATGTGAAATATTGAAATAACAAATGGGGAAAGAAAACGATATGATACGGTTTTAAATAAACGTTATGCTGCATCAAGTGATTTCAGAGGAATAACTATCAAACATTGAGGACGAGTTTGAAAAATCTTTTGTTTCTAGTGTTGGTCTTAATACTGCAATCAAATTGATGTATGGTGTGACTATAAATGACAGGCTGATGAATGAAGAGATAAGGTAACAATGTGGTTTATTTAGATGATGTAGTGTTAAAAATTGTAAAGAGAACACCTAGAAGGTTTGGTCATATTGAGAAGAAGACTGTAGGACGGCTAACAAATGATATTATATATATGGCAGAATTTGAGACGCTCCAGTAATAGTATTTTGAGGGCTGTCTCGGGCAACTTGGCAAGCCCTATATATTTGCACTGGATTTCTGTTCACTTAAGCGGGAACAAAAAATGACGAATGAATACATACCTATAGAGGTATGTATTCATTCGTCATTTTTTTTTCGTCATAATGAAAATAAAATCAAAATTAAAACATAAAACATAGGTTTTATGTTTTAATTTTGATTTTATTTTCAACCTATGTTTTATGTTTTAATTTTGATTTTATTTTCATTATGATGTTGATTTTAATTTGAATTTAGTATTTATTTTGATTATAATTTTAATTTTGTTTTTGATTTTAATTTTGATATTGATTTTAATTTTGTTTTTGATTTTTATTTTGTTTTTGATTTTAATTTTGATATTGATTTTAATTTTGAATTTCTCATTGTAATTTTAATTTTGATATTGATTTTAATTTTGAATTTTTTATTTTAATCTTGAATATGTTTTTAATTTTGATTCTAATTTTCATTATGATTTGATTTGATTTTATTTTACTGGAATTTTTGTACATGGGTACAATGCCTGCAATAAAACACTATTTATTATTTATTTATATAAGGCAGATATGAGTGGATATGCCGGGAGATGACGTCCTAGGAGGATGTATAGTGACCTTGTTGTTCTTCAGAAATTTCAGGTGTGTAGTACTCGCAACCGGCGTGTATGTATGATCATATGTATGAACGTAAACGAGGCAAAAGAAGTGTGTAAGGATCGTAGCAAGTAGCGTTCTGTATTTTCTGCCTAGCCCCATGGGAAGAAGGTTTATATCTATATGTATTCTTCGCTTCATGTAAAATAATAACAATAATAATATCTTAGGACCACCACCACAACGATATCTGATCCCAAACTAGGCAGAGCCTGTACTATGGCAACCAGACAACTGATAAACATACTTATATATATCTAAATACATACATATTATAGATAAATTACACCCAGAAACAGAACAAATGATTGTGCTCATCACACAAAAATTTGTCCTGGGTAGGAATCGAACCCACGACATCAGTCTTAGCAGTCAGGGTCACTAACCACTAGACTAACAGGCCAGTCATAGCCAGTCAGGCCAGTCAAAATACTGGTATAGAGAGAGAATTACTCAGAAACATTACGGAGTCTGAATTTGTGGCCAGTTAGGCCATTAGACGTCTCTTACGACTCCTACGGGAAGAAATGGGACGGTGTTATTCTTTGCATCTGGCACCACGCTGGACACGTGCATAGTATTGTTATTGACGACCGTAAAAATAAATTTATTTTTCATAATTTATCTCGAGAAAAGACCTTAAGGTCAAACCAGCCCGCGAAATTCAAAATTTCTTACGTTTTTTGCAATTTGCAGGCCATAGGCTAGGCTAGTTGAAGCATTCACCTTAATAAAATAAAATAAAAACATCAATGAAACTAAACAGCTCTTAAATGTAGTTTATTTGCTGATCGCGAATAGTGTCAGTTGTGAAATTCGCCCTTAGAATCGCCATCCCCTTTATGATTACTTATAAGATCCAACTATACGCCATCCCTCGGTTAATTGCATGGATTGCATGTACCCTTAAGTTATTTCGTAATTTCACCAAGCCATTGTTTACCGGTGTACACATTTGAGTCAAATGACTGTTCGTCTGCCGGACAGGTAGACAGACAGCCATGACGAAATTTTAAAGTTGCTTTAATGCCATTTGCGTACGGAACCCTGAAAACGGGATAAAACGTGAATCTAAATCCAGTAACGTTGTTCTACCAGAACTGATACCTATCGTGTAAACAAATAAAGTCGCTGCAGTGAATAAACACGTACTCCTGTAAAAATATCGGCAGCGGTCCGTTATTTTTACTGGACTATGTATATTTGTTTACTGCGGTGAACGTACTGTGTAAAGTCGCATTTTTTCCTTTTGTTTTTACTAGTAACCTGATTCTAGTTGCAGCGATACATTTTCAAAGGATAGAAAATGGGATGGACATTTTGGTCGCAAGCTGACAAATTGTGGATTAAATATCACAGAAGCCCTGAGACTGTGATGTGGGATGGCGGCAAACCACGTAGGAGGTGGCGGGAGGAACAGGATGGGTTCCGTCCAAACTGGATAGAGGACAGGCAGGCCCGCAAAAAATTGAAGGAGTCGAATGAATTTACGCAGAAGTTTTGTGCGACCGTTTCTCAATAGATATTTTTACACGCTTTATATTAGCTTCACTTGTATGTTTGTATGTTTGTATATTTGTATGTTTGTATATTTGTATGTTTGTTTGTAACCGACTCCTTATAGTGCGATTTTGACCCACTTTAAACGACCAGATTTCATTCAAACTTTGCACACCTGTCAAAGACTGATGACAATGCAATAATTTTATAAATTTGTGCCATTATCCTTGCCAGGGTTACCAGGACAGCAAAAAAACTGTCACAAACTACGCTGACATACGTCTCAAAATTCGAAATACCCTAAAAAATAAATAATAGTTTAAAAAAACTAAAAAACACGCTTCCATGGAAAACCAAACTAAAAAGTACAAAATAATGGAGAAAAAGCGTGGGGTGCCTGATATCAATAAAAAAATACCTTAAAAGCACCCCACGCTTTTTTTCCATTATTTTGTACTTTTTAGTTTGGTTTTCCATGGAAGCGTGTTTTTTAGTTTTTTTAAACTATTATTTATTTTCTATTCACTTCGTAGTGTTTTTTGGAAATCGGTTGTGTTTTTAGCAAAAAAGTTTTTATTTTCACTTTTTAGTGATGGCATTAACCCCGCATTATACCACTAGCAAATTCAATAAAAATCGAAATCTAACCACCATTGCCACAGATATTGCGGAACATACATTGAAAAAAAAACCCAAAAGAATTAAGAGCCTCCTCCTTTTTGAAGTCAGTTAAAAAGAACTCAAGTTGAACTAGAATTTAATCAAGTAAATCGAAATATTGCTATCAAGTTAAGTACATTGTGTGTAGTTCTGAGCCGATTGTAGCAATTTCATTTGTAGTTCGAACAATAGATTACTTTGCTACCGCTAAGTGAATTTTATATACTTCTAAAAGGAAGTACATCCGTCGTCGGAAAACTTAGACCAGTCTTTCATTTGTCGGTACATTGTGGCTTTAATTCCATATTGCCAAGTTCTCAGCCCTGAATTGGCACCGATGAAAACAATGTCAAAGAGAATTATCTTGTAGTACTTCGATAATGTCATTTTATATGAGTAAATTACAAGTAATCTGACCTTAGTTTAGCGACTCCTTTCTATTAGCGATGTTGTTCGAAAGAGCACCGCCATACAGTTGCCCAATGAAAAGCAAGCAACCCGGTTACTCAGATCCACCAGTAGCTATGGCCGCAATTTTAGGATTAATTTATTTTATTTTCTTCTCTATAAGACGATACACATATGTACACATACGACGCACCTAATGAAAATTAGCACACCATTTACACCTAATGAAACCTGGAAGATAAATAATAATTAAAAAAAACTAAAAAGCACGCTTCCATTGAAAACCAAACTAAAAAGTACAAAATAATGGAAAAAAAGCGTGGGGTGCTTTTTAAGGTATTTTTTTAGGGTTCCGCACCTCAAAAGGAAAAAGCGGAACCCTTATAGGATCACTTTGTTGTCCGTTCGTCCGTCCGTCCGTCTGTCAAGACCCTTTTTCTCAAGAACGCGTAAAGGTATCAAGCTGAAATTTATATCACATACTCAAGTCTACTGTCCCTTGGAGCTGTGAAAAAATCAAACTTCTAAGCTAACGCAATCAAAAGATATAGCCGTTTATGCCGCAAACAGCAAATTTTCGAAACTCGCAAGGGAATCAAAACTTAAAGGGTACTTCCAGTCGATCTAGAATTTTGAAATTTGGTACAAAGCAACGTCTTATAGCACAGATAAAGGAAAAATTAATTTTTTGTTACAGCACATAATAAAATTATTTTTTTAATTTTAAACTTTATACCTAACAGGTTTGTACGGAACCCTCGGTGCGCGAGTCCGACTCGCACTTGGCCGGTTTTTATTGATATCAGGCACCCCACGCTTTTTTTCCATTATTTTGTACTTTTTAGTTTGGTTTTCAATGGAAGCGTGATTTTTAGTTTTTTTAAACTAGTACCTATTCATTTTCTATTTTTAGGGTGTTTCGAATTTTGAGACGTATGTCAGCGTAGTTTGTGACGTATGTCAGCTTAGTTTTCGAAGACAGTTTTTTTTGCTGTCCTGGTAACCCTGGCAAGGATAATGGCACAAATTAGTTTGTGACGTATGTCAGCGTAGTTATCGAAGACAGTTTTTTTGCTATCCTGGTAACCCTGGCAAGGATAATGGCATAAATTTACGAAATTATTGCATTGTCGTCGGTCCTTGACAGGTGTGCGAAGTTTGAATGAAATCTGATCGTTTAAAGTGGGTCAAAATCGCGCTATAAGGAGTCGGTTACAAACAAACATACAAACATACAAGTGAAGCTAATATAAAGCGTGTAAAATACAGACTGCGCCGACCCCACGTAAATTGGATTAAGGGCAGTACAATGATGATGATGAGCTATAGATAGATGTATGTCATCATTATATCGAAAGAAGTCAGACAAAATAAAATAGTAACACCATTGTTCATATATCCATAAAATCATGGTCCTGTACAAATATTTTGAAGTTCGCTAGGACCCGCAGCTCGCCACCTGCAGGATCAAGTCGACCGTCAATCCGGAAAATTTAAAGCAGACGAAATCTTTCAAGAGTAAGAACAAAAGTTAAAAGAGTAAGCGATTTGAGTAACTTTCGCAACCAGTAATTGTGTTCGCAAAAAAATTATCGTAGATAAGAAAATCAGAAGTACGTAATTTATTCAAATCAGGCTGAGAATCAACACTTTTTGAATGTCAAAATTACGTAAGACACAGACAGAGCCACCAAAAATGCCCGCCCTCATCATTTCCCAGTGATATAGCTGGGGAGACAAAGTCGTACAACAATCTTCCCAGCAGCAGTGTGAATGTAATTTAATGTGACCGGACTTTTCCCGTATCAAATAAATTTTTGCTCAGTTTTGCTATGGATGTTTCGGACTGATGTCATAACAAATCATTCATAAACTAATGCAGTCCTGTGTTTTAGACTCTGTTCTTAAGCCTTCATATGCAAGGGCGTTTTTGCAACGCACATTTAGAAAACGATCGCGTATTCGTCAGATGGTCGGTTTCTAATAGAACACCCGGTAAGACTAAATAAATCTACCCAGCCTTTTCTCAACTGTGTTGGTCTCGGCTTCCAGTCTAACCGGATGCAACTAAATACCAATATACTAATACACATAGATTTATACAATATTGTACTTAGATCTCTGTTCTCTATAACCCAGTTACTGTGTAACACGATACCCCTTGGTAAGACTGGCTGTCAAAGTTATGGGCTTCTGACTATCAATGACTGCCAAGCTCAATGGCTAAACGTGCTCTCCAGTTAAACTATAAAGCGAATACACTGAAAATTTACACGCTGGCGCTTTCTAGTTACACCAAACCCCAAAACAGTGGTAAAATTTGAATTATACGAATGATAATCCCGAGTGAATATTCATTAATCATTACCCGTGTCATCCCATATCTGTTAACACGATAATGTTTGTACCGTTTGTTTATTTTACAACTTTATTTTTCGCCGATTAAATTACTTAACTTTCGGGTATTCGTGTTGAAAAAATTGCGTAATATGTATAAAGCTGTTGCTGAATATTTTATGGAAAATTCGAGGTCGGTAACTGGAATCAACTAAATTTTAACGTTTAAAAGTATCTTGTATGTGGTTATTTGTCAATACTAATAATCATTCGATAAGTCTATGGGACTATCCCAATTATTCTAGAACAATCGAATACCCAATAACGTAAGTCCAAAACAATTTTACCTTAAACGTTCTCCTGAAGCAATGTTTGTACCCAATCCTTATCATTTCAGGCATCTCTAAAATCAATGAGGCGAAAATCGTTCTGAATCTTGTTTGCGATAAATGTCTGCTTCGTAATAGGTCCAATTTTGGAGGCTTTGTGCCTTCCTCTTTGCTTTTAATAAGTTTATTTAGATACTGTTTTGTTATTCAAATATTTACAAGGAAACGAGTATCAAGCAATATCTAATAACTGTTTAGGCTGTGTTGTTTGAATTTGGTTTGTGTAATGTTGTCGAATCGTTGAGCTCCTTATGTGTTGAGTTGAGCTGCTCGGTTACTGACAAATGCATTCACGGACTGAATAGGTTCACTAAATATGTGTGATTCTTTTCTAAAAAAACCATTTCAGATATGAATGTGCATGGTCTTCACATGATATAACCAAGATTATGTCTGAACTATAAAATACACTGGGACTTCTATATTTGTTTCGGCCTTTCTTCTCACAGTAGTCACAGAGGAAACGGCGACTTCATCTAGTTTTAAAAATATGATTTACGTGTAAAAGCTTGTCTAACCTACTTAAATCGATGTTGTCATTTTTGCTTCCAGAACCAGTGGTTTAGCCTGTGTGTTGTCTGTCCGTGAGTGAATGAATTTTAACAAATTGATTTAGTAAATCTACGTGAAAAATCTAGGTATCTATATACAAGAGAGGAGATAGTATATACAGTTAAATATAGTTATACACGCTATAGTATCTATTACGACACATTTTGATCACCTACACTATAATTACGTACATACATACATAACATAAGCAGCATATATTTTTTCCTTTACTGAAACATTGGACTCCTCTCTGTGAGAGGGCGTGGGTCATAATACATCAAGTGGGCTCAGTGAAGAATTGCGTAACACACACACCCACACACACACACACACCACACACACGCACACACACACAACACACACACACGCGCGCACTCACACATACACACACTATCTGAAACGTTTTAAAGGATATTGCAGAACCATTCATCATCATTCTCCTGCCCATATCTCAATTTATTTGGGGTAGCCGCAACATGTCTTTTTCTTCCACACTTCTATTAGTCGTTATCTCAGTAGTCAACCTCTTTCTACCCATATCATAATTCACACAGCGAAACCATATTGCAAAACCATTATAACTGAAAAATGTTTCTGCTAAAAACTTAAATTAAGCAATCAATATTGTTGAATAGTCAAAATTAAAGCCATTCCTACCGTTCGTTCGTTTGATACGCGACTACCTGTCTGATTTGCCTAGCCCCCGACAGCAAAGAGCTGTAGGAAAAATAGAAGTAGTCTATTTGATTTAGACTGACAAAAAATCTTGGTTTTCGGATTTTTGAACAGCATTTATGGGACTCTTACTAAAATATTGATTGCTGTTCAATTAGGTAATATTTTTCTCCAAGCATCCACCAGTGTTGTGAAAAGAGAATTGGCATTGCTAATTACTTATAATTCAATTTGAAAAGTGATTAATCAAATTCTGAGTTAATTTATTATCACTCATCGTCAATCATAAATCTTTATTAACTTATATTTCAAGCTTTTTGAGTGATTGCTTTGCATTACCTAATTAATGCATTCGGAGAAAAAAGTAAATATTTTATTATAATGATCCATTCATTTTTGGGCAATGCAACCCACTACATAAATAAAGCCTTAACCGCGTGTTTTTATAAATTTAGCGTAAGAATCTGTATGTCTGCCTGTGGCATCGTATCTCCTAAATGGCTGAGCCAAATTGACGAGGCCCACCAATTATGAATATATGCTCTTATAGAAATGATAGCTGATGTCAACTTCCTGTTTATCATTAGCCGTACCCGACGTGACAATTCTTTGGTCAATTTGTTACCTACAAATTATATTAAGCTTTAATGGCCAATACATATTAATACGTACCGTGTGGTGCCGGACGTAAAGAATAACACCATCCCATTTCTTCCCGTGGGTGTCGTAAAAGGCGACTAAGGGACTTACTAGATAATGGGCAGCAGCAGCAGCGTTCTCTATGCATTTTACCACCATACTGCGATCGCCAACCCGCCTGCCAAGCGTGACGATTATGGCAAAACCCCCCAATTTGGGGGAGGCCTAAGTCCAGAAGTGGACATCTTACGGCTGAAATGATGATGATGATGACATATTATTGTATTTATTAAAAAAATACATACTGTCTAACATAGAACCTCTTACTTTTTTTTATCGGTGAAAAATGGCTTAAGATTATGTTAGAAGAACTTCGCTTGTGCTGTGCCGACCCTTGAACTAGTAATTAAATCCAATTTTCCTTAAACTGTTTCTAGTCAAATGATTTTTTTTGTCCAAATACCGTAATACTTATTCTGCTCCCAAATCAGAATTACTCTAAATTACTAAAGCACCATATTGCACTGACCTTTTCATTAATAAATTAGAAACAACACAGCTAAACATTAATATTTTACAAATCCTGTATTAAAAGCCGAACTACCGGCTGGCAAGTTAAAATTCCATTAGAAACTGCTTTTGTTTTCTAAATAATTTTCCGAACTAATCGTAGTTCGCTGTCGGTAGTAGGGATGTTCCGAAAGCCGAATTGTTATGCGCGGCGACGGATATGGACGCAGATGCCAAGTTTTTATGGGTGTCCTCAAAACAGCTATTGAAGGCCTCGAATATTTTTAAAATAAATTTTAAGTAATTAACGGAACGCAAACTCAGACAGGGCCGTCGACAACACCCGAACTGATGTATAAATCATGTGAATCTGTTCTTTGCAAATCTCACTAATGTGTGAATGTGAATAATACACAAAAAATACATTGCGTAATTTGTATGATTTGGGGCTAAAAACATATGTAACCAAATCAGTATAGTGATAAATGACGTCACATCATGACTGCGACAGAAACTGACGTTAAACGTTAATAATACATTTTTGAAAGAGGAGTTTCATTTTTTTTTTGAGCAGCATACTCAAAAAACAAAACACAAACATCAAACATAAACACACAAAAACACACACACACAAATCCACTCACTCAACTTCTACTACTACTGTAGTAGAATTTAACTTTGAATGCCACGTTTCATGTTTTATGTCATCCTGTTTTTTTTTTAAATAATAATTTGTCCAAATAAATATAAACATAAATACTTCCTATTGCGAAATTTTATTCACATAAGTTAAAAGGGTTTGTGATTAACTATAACAGTCGCACGGGTCGGTCGATGAGGTTAAGCTACGCTTGCCGCGGTTGGTCCATGGGTCACCCAAAACCTTCGTGCCTTAGAAAGTACGCTAAGTCATCGGTCTCGTCTGTCACTCCTGGATTTTTGCTAGTCGTTACAGACCATCCCGAAACCCCAAAATCCTGACAACCAGTCTAAACAAGGGGTGTCATATAACACAGTAACTGGGTTGTAGAGGATAGATTCAACAGTCACTTTATGTAAAATAATGTATTTACTTCAAATTCGAATAGATTAAAGCCGACTCCAATAAAGTAGGGAAAAGGCTGGGCAGTTCACAAAAATGATTTCGGCCTTAGTTATCGTTATGAGACACTTTTCTACATGTGAAGACAGACACAGAGCCTGCCGGGGTCGCGTGATTGTTCGAAAGAGATACTGTGTCCCTGGCACATGGGCAACTGAAGGAACACGGGTGGGTTTTAGTCAGTAAAAGTCTGACACGCCCTCCCGCTCCGCCCAGAGCGGGAGAAGTTACTTGATGATTTCCAATCAAAAAAAAAATAATTGTACAATTTTACACGGTTTTACCCAAAAAAAAAAAACATGACACAGAAGTCAGATAAACAGTCGCTTCATATAAAAAATACTGCTATTAAGTTTTAACTGGAAGTCGACCCCAATATAGTTGAAAAAACTTGGCAAATGATGATTTCCTATTGTGAATAAGGATACGAATATCCACAGCATCCCATCCCTGGTTAGTAGTGCATCGTTTGTTCTCAACGCGGCTAAACCGTTCGTATCTTTATATTGAAATGCCGTACACACTGCCGGTTCGCGATTTGATTTGAATAAATTGTTTTGTTAAAGCTATTTGAAGTCGCTTTAAAAGAGATAAGATTATTTACATGGATTTAGTAGGATCTTTTTATTGGTTTTATAAATACCAGCACTTATTTCAGGATGTTGCTAATAGTTTATGCTATTAACTAATTTGTCTATAGCTCTAGCCTTTAGTGGAATGACCAAGTTAATATCCACTTTATGAAAACCGTGTGTTGCCTGACGTAAAAAATAGTACCATCCCATTTCTATACATTTTACTAACATACTGCAATCGCCAACCCACCAACCAAGCGTGGAGATTATGGAACCTCCCTATCCCCACCCCGCACCCCCAAATTAGGCTGATATGATGATATAAAATAATAGTTTAAAAAAACTAAAAAACACGCTTCCATTGAAACCAAATGTGCTTTTTAAGGTATTTTTTTATTGATATCAGGCACCCCACGCTTTTTTCCATTATTTTTTACTTATTAGTTTGGTTTCAATGGAAGCGTGTTTTTTAGTTTTTTTTAACTTTTATTTATTCTCTATTTTTTAGGGTGTTTCGAATTTTGAGACGTATGTCAGCGTAGTTTGTGACGTATGTCAGCGTAGTTTTCGAAGACAGTTTTTTTTGCTGTCCTGGTAACCCTGGCAAGGATAATGGCACAAATTAGTTTGTGACGTATGCCAGCGTAGTTTTCGAAGAAATTTTTTTTCTGTTGGTAACCCTGGCAAGCATAATGGCACAAATTTATGAAATTATTGCATTGTCATCGGTCCTTGACAGGTGTGCAAAGTTTGAATGAAATCTGGTCGTTTAAAGTGGGTCAAAATCACGCTATAAGGAGTCGGTTACAAACAAACATACAAGTGAAGCTAATATATTAAAGCGTGTAAAAACCAATGTTTGCCAACCAACCTACGAAAATACTTCGTCAACTTTTTACTCGCACTTGCGCAAATGGCATATTACAATTAAATTACTGCGGTAGCAACATTATATAAGACCTACCATGTACCAGGTAGTTGTTTCTAAGAATTCTTAATGCAATTTGCTGTAATATAGGCGTCCCCCAAGCTTCGACCGACCGGTTCAATGCTTCTCGCATCGAGCGGATTCCTGCGACCTACACCAGGTCAGAACTACGGTCCAACTTATAGTACCTACCTTATATCAGGATCCTACCCTACGTCTTCCAATTCTTCCGGTACGCTGTTGCCACTCCAGAACCTTATTGATTGTCTTCTTTATCTCGTGTTTGTGCTACTCATGACTACCCATAAACCATTCTTCCTCCTCATTTTACCAAAAACACATAAATATTTTCAAACATATTAACTGTAGGTAGAAATCATATTATACTTTAAGAAAACTGGCCCCTTGCCAGTTTGGCAGCCAAATGCTTATATAAAGTTAAAAATCGGAAGGCGGCAGCTTTTATCAACAAAATTCAGAGTTATTGGCTGTTGAGAGTCTGGACCTGAATTCTTTATTACCCTTTGGAGGTAATTAAGCCAAAAATGAGTGTCTCATTTAAATTTACGTCGGGTTTTGAACGATAAAAATATATCCATTAGACAAAGTTTAAATTCTAAATCTAAAAAAAAACAAACTTTTTAAATACTTAATCTAGACAAATAAATAAAATGGAGTTTCTGTTTGTAATATTTAAATAACCGCTTTTTACTAAGTGTATATGGATGTATACACGGTTTATATACCAAAACAACATTTTTTTTAAATTTTGTCTGTCTGTATGTTTGTTCCGGCTAATCTCTGGAATGCCTGGACCGATTTTGACGGGACTTTCACTGGCAGATAGCTGATATAACAAGGAGTAACTTAGGCTACTTGTATTTTAGAAAAAAAATTGAATCACACGAAAAAAAATGAACGATAACTTTTTTGTTAAATATACCACGCGGACGAAGTCGCGGGTAATTACCTATATAACCTGGATTAATGCATTCTTAATACATTAACCGCGGTAGTACGTCCTCTTGCAATAATTTCCGACATCCACGCGGTTGAAACCGCGGGCAAAAGAATATAACAAAAACATATCTAGCTTTTAGATAACATTTAAAGTTCTTAATCTATACATACAAATAAATAAAATTGGAGTGTCTGTTCTTAATATTAAAGTAACCGCTTTTTACTAAATGTATATGGATATACACACGGTACATACACCAAAACAACACTTTTTAAAATTTTTGTCTGTCTGTATGTTTGTTCCGGCTAATCTCTGAAATGCCTGGATCGATTTTGACGGGACTTTCACTGACAGATAGCTGATATAACAAGGAGTAACCTAACTGCTTGTATTTTAGAAAACAAAAATGAATCACACGAAAAAAAAAACGAACGAAACACTTTTTTTTTAAATATACCACGCGGACGAAGTCGCGGGTAATTACCTATATAACTTGGATTAATGCATTCTTAATACATTAACCGCGGTAGTACGTCCTCTTGCGATAATTTCCGACATCCACGCGGGCGAAACCGCGGGCAAAAGCTAGTACTAGAATAAATATAACAAAAACATATCTAGCTTTTAGATAACATTTAAAGTTCTTAATCTATACATACAAATAAATAAAATTGGAGTGTCTGTTCTTAATATTAAAATAACCGCTTTTTACTAAGTGTATATGGATATATACACGGTACATACACCAAAACAATACTTTTTTAAATTTTGTCTGTCTGTCTGTTTGTTCCGGCTAATCTCTGAAATGCCTGGACCGATTTTGACGGGACTTTCACTGGCAGATACCGCGGGCAAAAGCTAGTACTAGAATAAATATAACAAAAACATATCTAGCTTTTAGATAACATTTAAAGTTCTTAATTTGATATATGCTTTGGAAAATTGAGTAGATAGTAAAACCGGACTAGGTACTGAGAGAATGGGCAGCAGTGTTCTCTGTGTATTTTATATATCATCATTATATATTGCGATCGCCAACCTACCTGCCAAGCGTGGCGATACTGGCAAACTCCTCCAAATTGGGGGAGGGCTATGTCCAGCAATGGTCGTCTTACGGCTGAAATGATGATGATGTATCTATTATGCAGGATATTTAAATTAGATATAATCTTTATAATAATATGTTTGTTTTGCACCAGTGACAACCCCATTTTTATGTCCACGCTATCACCGTCCATACTTATGTTGCCTGGAAGAGATCGCATAAAGCGATACGGCCGCCCATTGTATGTTTTTAGTGTTAAATGGTTTTTGTTGTTATATACTTTCTGGTGTACAATAAAGCATATAATTAAGATGATGACCCTAATTGCGTTACGCACTATAAATAACAATCTAGGCTGGACATTGTTTCTAATCCATTTCTTCATATGTTCGAAATCTATATATATAAAATTCAAAGTCCTGAGTGACTGATTGACTGATATATCAACGCACAGCGTAAACCGCTGGTCCTAGAGACATGAAATTTGGAGGGTGTGTTCTTTGTGAAGAGTAGGTTCCACTAAGAAAGGGTTTTTTGAAATTCCATTCCTAAGAGGTGAAATGGGGGGTTGAAATGGTGAATTTTTGGACATCCACGCGGGCGAAGCCGCTGGCAGAAGCTAGTAAAAAATATAGCTCAAAATCAACCTACTGAAAAATATCTGAACTGTGAAATGTAGATTGTGATCACTAACTACTGTTACATTGGTGCCGATTCCCTTATTCACAAACTAAACTAAATTTAAGTTCAGTGCATCTTTTTCTTTCTATTTCATTAAGGAAAGGACAGAAGATAAATTTTAGTTTAGTCCTGTCAAATTAATCAGCGCTTGACGTAAATTGACGTAATTTTAGTAGGCAAGTTTTTAATCACGTCTAAACTTGTATGGAGCGCTGATTAATTTGACAGGACTAAACTAAATTTTTTCTTTTGTCCTCTTCTTAATGAAATACAAAGAAGAAGATGCACTGAACTTAAATTTAGTTTAGTTTGTGAACAAGGGAATCGGCACCAATGTATTGTTTTGTTAGGATAGTGGCATACGTTCACGGCTTTCAGATGAGAATCTTTTCTGAGGGGTAACTGCAGCCGGGGTCGCGTGATTGTTCGAAAGAGTTACCGTGGCTCTGGCACAGGCAACTGAAGAAACACTGGTGCGTTTTAGTCAGTAAAAGTCTGACACGCCCTACCTCTCCGCCCAGAGCGGGAGAAGTCATTTAATGATTTTCTACCCAGAAAAAATGGGTAATTTTGTATCACAGTAAAGGTAGGAATGTATTTAATTTTGACAGTTCAACATCATTCATTTCGTTATTTACGTTATTGAAAAATGTGGCACTGTCAGACAATTTTTTTGAATAATGTTCAAAAATTTCAAACTATGGATTAGCAGTAAAAAATATTGAAATTCTAAATAATTACGAGAAGTTTCACCACAACCACCACCACCACCACCACACCTCACCACCACCATCACCTTTCTATTGCCGCCATAAACACTACTCTAAATATTCTATAAAAGCTCTAAGGATCTGTAGCACTGTCTTCTTGAAAGGTATTATGGTTTCACAAGTAATACATTTCCGAGCGACCTAAACTTTATTCAGCAGATTTGTTACACTTCTTTATCAACAGTTTTATACTTTGAATTATTTGAAAAAATAAAACTATCGTGTGGGGTAATTGCGTAACACTATGTAGCAGCAGCGATGACGTTTGCTGAAAACCAAGGTGTTAGAAAGATTGTGTTGACTATTTGTAATTAAAACGATGCGTTTGGTTTAACGATCAATTATGTATTCGCCATCTTAATTTACAATATTCAAGGAGAGGGGTATGGGTACAATATTTTAAATGAAAACCAATCACTGTCGAGAGATAGGTATGACGTAGTTTTTGGTATTGTTTTCTGAGTGTAGATGTCGCTATTGGTCTTTCAAGTGCGTTTATTGACCAGTACTTTTTAAAAACTACAACAATGAGAGTGGCTTTCATTTTGACAGCCCATTAAGGTGGATATTCCAATAGGAAAAATGTATGAACGATACATTTTTCTTTAGGATTATACGCTAAACATATTCACCCTTTGTTGAAAACGAATCATTTTATCACTTTTCTATAATGAAATGTCGGCGCGTTCGACTTTCTTTGGAAATAACTTACATTATTTACTGAGAAAAACGATCGTAAAATCCAATCAATAATAAGATATTTGTTTAAATGTGTGCGTGTGTTTTGACAGGCAACTTGACGCGCCATGGTTGCGATAGTTCAGAGATCAGAAAGCTAGATAGCTAGCAGGTGTTATTATAATTCGATTAAATCATTGTGTTATTTACGTTGATGAGCAGACAAATTTTTCGAAAATATGAATGAATGGATTAGCATTCCTTCAAAAGGTCACAGATTGTGACTGATACTGTGTTAAGAAATTAGGATCCTGATTTATATGAAAAACAAAAATTACTTCTATTAGAAACAAGAAAATACAACACCTAAAATGAGTGGTATTTAAAGCTATGCCCTACCGGCGGGATGTTACAAGAATTAAAGAAGATTCTTAATTTCTTTGATGTTCTATTCAATTTGATGGAAAGCCAGAAAGCTGTCGCTGAAAATTTTTTTTTTTTTTTTTGTAGGTCATCTCGTAGTTAATCTGAAAAGATTCTGACTACTTAAACGGATCTTCGCCCGGCGATTTCTAAAAAGTTAAACTTTTTAGACCTCCAGCCGGGCTGAAAATTAGTATTGTGCCTCGGTCTTATATAGGGTCGTAGCATAATGCTGACCGATGGGCGCAAACTTCTGCCCAGCTCGTTTTTATTTTTTTGTGTTTGCTGACGGGCCTGTTAGCCTAGTGGTTAGTGACCCTGACTGCTAAGACTGAGGTCGTGGGTTCGATTCCCACCCAGGACAAATCTTTGTGTGATGAGCACAATCATTTGTTCTGTGTCTGGGTGTAATTTATCTATAATATGTATGTATGTATTTAGAAATATATAAGTATGTTTATCAGTTGTCTGGTTACCATAGTACAGGCTCTGCCTAGTTTGGGATCAGATAACGTTGTGTTGGTTGTCCTAAGATATATAATTATTATATTTTACTTTACACATCACGTTTAGTGCAAAATGCGCTTGGGCTCGCGATTGCATCCGCGTAAAATTTTGACCCTTAACCCAGCCCGTCCAAAAGAAGACCTCCTATCATTAAGTAAATGATAGGAGGTCTTCTTTTCCGGCATTACGGGATTAACAAACAAACCTGAATAGACACAATATGGCCGAAACCAATCCCCTGCACCATTGACCTTCATGGCCACAAAACAACTTAGTGTCACGGTCAGCGTATTTCTTATAAGAAAACAAACAACTTGTCACCTCCAGTAAACTCCACGTCTTATCACTGAGCATAGCTCTAAGTGGCAGGGGTCAGTCCTTGCCGGCCCTTCACTTCGCACAAAGGCTCCCTCCACATAGGCGACAAATGTCGCGCGGCGTTTTACCGCAAACTCCTGTACTCCTGTACTCTACAAAAATAATGGTTATCACTTTCTCAATATAAATGTCCGCTATTTTACGATAACTACAAATCAATGTAATCTATTTACCTTTTTCATTTAAACAATAACTCGATAGTGCACCACTTTGAACTTATAACGCAACAATTTATCGTTATTTTAATGCTTTAATAAATGTACTAATGTTTGTCTTTTGGCGCGACGCGACTTTTGATAAAGTGAACTAAGGCTCCATATCCGAGTTAAACAGCGTCTTCAGACGGCACAGTATTCATTAGTATTAAATACACAACCATATAGATGTACATATATTTCCCGAATAGGTATCTAAGTTTAAAGAATGAGAATTTCCATCTACACTAATATTATAAAGAGGAAAACTTTGTATTTTTGTTTGTTTGTAATGGATAAACTCAAAAGCTACTGGACCGATTTTAAAAATTCTTTCACCATTAGAAAGCTACATTATCTGCAAGTGACATAGGCTATATAATACACGCTACAACCAAGAGGAGCGGGGCAGAAATGAAAAATGTTGCAAAAACGGGGAAAATCGCACGGGTAGGCGATTCGACGCGACGGGAAGGGTCGGGGGAACACGAAATTTAACGCGGACGAAGTCGCGGGCAGAAGCTCGTAAATAATATAATAATAACAACCACGTAAAATTTCGCTCAACTTATGAATGGAACCTTGAATCCTGCGCCCAACTAACATAGGCGCTAGCCATACTATCGACTAGGAAAACACAATAGTTGACTCCATATTGCTAGGAGATAAAATGACGCGGAAGCTAGATCCAACTAAACGTTTCAGTCGGTAACCCAGTCGGTGGTCTGCAGATACCTTTAGAACCCTCAGCTAATAGTGCTTACTCAGTCTCGTATCTGTTTCAGAGTTCCGTAATAGATTACAAAAGTTGTGGCTGTTGGTCACCAATTTACCAGACATTTGAAGAACTTCCTTATGACAAGGCGGAACTATTTATTGCTGTGATTTTTCTTTGTTGATCAATCAATATATCAATCAAAATATTTTTTTTTTTTCACATAAACCTACATGGGCACTTATGAAACGTGAGAAGCTAGGTGCACGGTTGCAAATTGTTGATTCCTATGGAGAAGAGCCGGCAAGAAACTCCTTGGTTACTCTTTAAAAAATAATTGGCTTTTACAATGGTTTTAAATTACAGTATTAATAAGTATGCGAGAACAGTGTAGGACTGTCAACAAGTATGAAGTACTTAACAAAATGGAAAATTGCCTACAGCCTACAAGCCCTGCAACGTTCTCACATTCATATATTTTCGATATTTAGATAATTCATATATTAAGATAATTATCGCAGCTGTGTAAGATTTAGAGTAGTAAAGCTGTCTGGGTAAAATGTTCTGCAGTTTAGCATTTTTCAGGTCACTTCAAAGAAATTATGAGGGAACTTTTCTGAATATTATACCTCCGGTTTACGGGCCACGCCTATCGAGGCCTGTCACTGCCTGTGCTCAGAATTCCCACGTTTCACTAACTGACAGGGCGCCCCAGGCGTTGCTACACTTGTCGAGCCCTGCCGTGGCCCGTACCGAGCATTCCCATATAAACAGCACGCCCATACATACAGTATTAGGTCGCGATAGATGCCTACCCCCGCGCCGCGCCACGACACCCTTTTGAACTTCTAACGGATCGGACAGACGGCATCGGGCCACCACAAGTCTCATCGGATAAGACGGTTCACACTGCCTGGCCTGGCGTGGCGTATCCTGTAAGAAAGCGGGCCGAAAGAATGCGGCATAACTGAGGCACATCCCACAAAAGACGCGGGACGTGACTTAATGCGTCCTTTATTTCAATGAAACGGTAGATAGTCACGTGACTGTTGGCGCAGATTTTAACACCTCCATACAACTTATTTTATACAATCAGCGCGAGCGAATATCGGTCTGCATTCCGCGCAGAATTCTTTTTAGTTTGACTAGAGCTTTATTTTGCAATCTATAGGGCACCCAAACTTTATTATGACGTCACACATTCCAAAACCGTTTCTGCCACAGACTCGTTTCTTTCTCTTAACCTTTAACACACTGTCAAGAACATATTCAAGAGTCTTCGTCTCGTGGTGGAATCTTTAATTGGTCACGTACAACATCTGAAAACTTATTTGAACTGCTCATAACTAGGTATATAATATTGGTTTTCTTTTCGCTCTTCTGATATCTAGGTGGGTGCCAACCCTTACGAAAATTACTGATAATAGAAATTTCATTTTTTTTTCATAAGTAAAATAATATCACGCCTGTAATTCTCAATGAATTAGGCAGAGGTGCAAATATACACGACCTCGATCTCGTAACGCCGTCCTAATCTAATTTACAAAAATATGATTGACATGTAAAAGTGTTTGTCTACACCTACTTGCAGAAATAAAATCTTTTATCATCTATATTACACCCATATTTCGCCAATTATGTTCAAGTCCCATGGAGAAGGCTTTTTTTTTTGTGGGTGGAAAAAAAACCACGCTCTGCCACCAATTTGTGAGGGAATTATTTATTAAAATATACGTAGGTATATTCATAGACATTGTTTTTTATTTGACACAACTATTCTTTTTGTTATAAAACAAACGACATGCAGTGTCAATCGGTACTGAATGATGGCCAGTACTCACAAATTCATCAAATGACGTCTCTCGCTCTAGGGTGGAGCAGAAGGGCATGTCAGACTTTAACTGACAAAAACCAACCCGTGCTCCTTCAGTTGCCCATATGCCAGGGCCACGGTAACTCTTTCAAACAGATCTCGCGACCCTGGCAGAATAGAGTAGGCAATATATTTAGAGTAGGTAATATATTTATTTACAAATGAACTGTTTAAAAACAAATAGTTCTTTGTGTGTTTGTAAAATGTAATCTAAAGAATCACCGCGCTGATTCGATTGCACGAAATATTTTAGTGATTGATTATTTTCTAGATACGCTATACCCGAGTGACATGTGATACTTTTCAATGGTAGCAAATTGCGCGATTTCTTCGGGTATCTCTATGCGGGCAAAATCGGGGAGCGTAGTTTATATAATTTTCTTTACCGGTCTTTACGTTATCCATTTATATTCTTCCTCATTTGGGAGTTTTAGTGTGTATGAGTTAAGTGCTGGCCGAGTGGTAACGGTCACGACTTATGAGTTGTAGATCTTTGGATCTAAACAGGTGCTTTACTTTATATAAATTACTAGCTTCTGCCCGCGACTTCGTCCGCGTTAAATTTCTTGTTCCCCCGACCCTTCCCGTCGCGTCGAATCGCCTACCCGTGCGATTTGCCCCGTTTTTACAACATTTTTCATTACTGCTCCGCTCCTCTTGGTTGTAGCGTGATGTTATATAGCCTTTAGCCTTCCTCGATAAAAAGGCTATCCAAAACAAAAATAACTTTTCAATGCGGATCAGTAGTTCCTGAGATTAGCGCGTTCAATCAAACAAACAAACTCTTCAGCTTTATAATATTAAGTATAGATTTAAGCACCACTGCTCTCAAATAGGTGAAGGAAAAAATCATGAAAAAAACTAGCATGTCCTAGAATTAAAAATTCGAACACATGTGGCAACTACTATCGTCGTAACTATCGAGACCCTCTATGCCTCTGAAAGCACGTCAAGCCGTTGATTTCGGCTCTCATTCGTAGACCATTGACAGTCGTCAAGGGTAGTCAGAAGCCCTAAACTCTGACAATCAGTCTTACCAAGAGAAGTCGTGTTCCCCAGTAACTTGGTTGTGGATGTCAAATTGACAGTCACTCCATGTAAAATACTGGTATTCAGCTGCATCCGGTTAGGCTAGACAACACAGTTGGGAAAAAGGCTAGGCAAATGATAATAATGATTTAGCAGAATGTGTTGATACCATTAACTAATCTTAAAGCCATATAATTGCTGCCAGGGTCGCCAGATTGTTCGAAAGAGATACCTATACCCTGGCACATGGGCAACTGAAGGAACACGGGTGGGTTTTAGTCAGTAAAAGTGTGACACGCCCTCCCGCTCCGCCCAAGAGCGGGAGACGTCATTTGATGATTTCCCATCCAAAAAAAAAGCCATATAATTGACAATATTTTGACAAATAAATGATCATGATTATTATGAAAATGTTTTAAAATAGTTGTAAAATCTCCAACCAAGTAGAAAAATGTAAGGCAGATTGAAAAATAGAGTATAAAATCGCCAACCAGTGTTCACTTTATCTTTATTTTAAACTAAGCATCTGTAAACATGAAGCCAATGCAACGTTGGCGCCGATAGCAATCGTAACGTGCGTCAAACTTTATGTTAGCATTCAATGGTCCCGCATTGCACACGGCAATAGTTTGTGCCTTATCGTGTCCGCCAGTGTATTACACATATGTATAGACTATGGACTCGATGCAGTATTGACTGTTCTCTTTTAGAATCATTTGAGCTTGTTTTTGTGAAATTGAGGGGAAATTATCATAGTTTATACTAGCTTCTGCCCGCGGCTTCGTTCGCGTGAAATTTTGGGCCCGACCTGGCGCATCATATCCCATTGCCCGCCCGCGCTGTTTCGTCGTTTACACTGGTGCTCTGTCCGACATTATTCTCGGCATTTGAGGGTCGTACCGTGATGGTAAATAGCTGATAACCTTCCTCAAGAATAAGGGTATCAAAAGCAAAATGAATTGCAAATGCATTTTTTTTCAAATCCGTTTGATTGTTTTATAGATTACTTCCTACTCACAATTTTTACCTCTTATAATTGGTGTAGATTAAGAAAATTGTGAGGTTTAATGCCCGTAGTCGTTGTTCGTCAAGTCTTCTCGTCACCTATCCCGCAATGTCTGAAGACTAAGGTCTTCAACCAGTGCGTCCTGCCCGTAATGACATACGGTGCCGAAACGTGGACACTGACAGTTGGGCTGGTCCACAAATTCAAGGTCGCTCAGCGCGCTATGGAGCGGGCTATGCTCGGAGTCTCTTTGAAGAATAAAATCAGAAACGAAATTATCCGGAAAAGAACTGGAGTTACCGACATAGCTCACAGAGTAAGCAAGCTGAAGTGGCAGTGGGCTGGCCATGTCTGTCGAAGGACCGATGGCCGGTGGAGCAGACGAGTCCTGGAGTGGAGACCGCATATCGGCAAGCGTAGTGTGGGACGCCCCCCAGCTAGATGGACCGACGACCTTAGGAAGGCGGTTGGGGAAGACTAGATGCGGAAGGTGGAGGACAAGGTGTTGTGGCCCAACATGGGGGAGGCCTATGTCCAGCGGACTGCGATAGGCTGAGTTGATTGAAGAAAATTTTACTGTATTAATAAGTCAAAAGTAACTTCATTATAGTGTCAACATTAGAGAAATCATTAGAATACTAGATGTACTGATTCTCTTAAAAAAGAAACAACTTGAAGCCTCACGCGTTACTACGCCAACGAGAAATGGCATGGTATTATATTAGGTAGTTTCAAGAAAAAATATATACATAATGTTAACATAATATATCAGCATTGCACACGGCAAGTAAGTTTGTATCTTATCGTGTCCGCCAGTGCATTACACATATAGACTGTGGACTCAATGCAGTATTGACTGTTCCATTTAAGAATCGTTTGAGCATGTTTTGGTGAAATTTAGAAAAAAATACAGTAGTTATTAAGAAAAATATACTGTATTAATAAGTCAAGAGTAACTTCTTTATACTGTCAAAGTTAGAGACAGTATCAGAGTATTTGATGTACTAATTCACTTAAAAAAATTCACTTTTCCGAGACATTGCCAAGCGGCTAGTCGACTCTTCACGTGACTAGAGGGCTGGCCTATTTTTTGGTCAAAGAATCAGCATTGCCATACAACGTGGCAATGCTGCCAGCCTTTTGGGCACGTTTCCTGTTGACAACGATGCAGACGAATATTTTGATGCTTTATGATTATTTATTTTTATATTGTATATACATGTACACATTTTTTACTTAGATTTTAAATTATGTATATATTGTAAGATATTATAGTCAATGTCTAAATAAATAAATAAATTTCCTTAAAAAAAATCCTACTTGAGGCATGTCTATGCCCCACAGGAATCGTAATGTTAGGTAATGTAATATTAGGTCGTTTCGAAAAAAAACACAAAAGATAATCTTATCATTCAATATCAGCATTGCATACGGCAAAATCTTGTGCCATATCTTGTCCGCCAGTGTATTACACCGGTATACGCGTTTTGTCTCAAAGGAGTAAGAAACGTCTTGTGTTTTAAGTGCTTGTTTGGGTGAAAAGTTTCAATAATATTTATAACTGTGCAATTACATTTATTGCGTAACTTGATTAAATCCATTTAATTCTTATGTTTACGGTTTTGTTTACAAAAATGCCAGTAAAAGCCAGAAGTACGTCATTTACCCATTCATCACGCCTTTTTTTTTTTTTTTTTTTGGATGGGAAATCATCAAATGACTTCTCCCGCTCTGGGCGGAGCGGGAGGGCGTGTCAGACTTTTACTGACTAAAACCCACCCGTGTTCCTTCAGTTGCCCATGTGCCAGGGTCACGGTATCTCTTTCGAACAATCACGCGACCCCGGCAGATTCATCACGCCTTAGTTCGCTGTAAAGGTGTTATAAATGTAATTTAAATAAATAAATAAAAATAAATAAATAAAAATAAATAAATAATTTCGGCCGACGAACGTCTACTGCTGGACATAGGCCTCCCCCAAGCACCGTTTTTTGGGGAGTTTGCCATAATCGCCACACTTGACAGGCGGGTCCCTTTTTTGCCTGTTACCTACGACACCCAGAAAAAGAAATGGGATGGTGCTATTTTTACGTCCGACACCACACGGAACTTTTTACATTAAATGTCAACATTAATTACACACGGCGTCAGTTTGTGCCATAAAGTGTCCGCCAGTGATATTATACATTACACATAGACTGCGGACTCAATGCAGTATTGAATGTTTGGTTTTAGAATCGTCTGTAATTTATTTTCAGAGCTCTTTTGTAGTTTAAAATGCAATGGATGTTAAATGATGACTTTATTTCTTCGTGGTTCATTAGTTTTGAACATTAAAGCGATTTAGTTCCTAAGTTTAATGTTATGGGTTGGTAAGCAACCTGTCTAATTGATAAATGGTTATCGTTTTGTTTAGAACTATAAATCAGCAAGTAAATTGCTATAAGTTGCCAATTTTTAAGTACAGTCAACAAAAGCGGTAAGAAACCAGCAGGGTTCGTCGTGTAGTTAAAGTTCAGTTAGAAACTGATAAAATTTAATTTGTTAAATAAAATGTTTCATATTTAATTAAAGTACAACTATATCCGACGACTGTGGTCACTTGTATCTATTGGTGACCGTACCTATTCCATTTACGGTTCAAACTTACGAACGATCCAATGGGCCCTCTTAATAGACAGCGACGTCGTGTAGGCCCAGACGAAGTTGGTGGAACGAGCTGGACTCCTTCAACAAGAACTGGACCTTAGCAGGTTTAAACAGAGAAACGGGAAAACAGAGTAGGGGAGGTCATTCTCTGTAGTGGAAAATAATACGCTTTTAATAATAACTAGCTTTTGACCGCGACTTCGCTCGCGTGAATGTCGGAAATCATATGCCGACATAAAAACTTTTTAACAAAAAATTAAACCGCCGAAAAACATAGAAAAGCAAAAAATAATAAACCTTAAAATTTTGAGTAGGCGCTTTGAGTGATCTTTTTTCATTGATTTTTCAGCGCCGACTCAAAATTTTAAGGTTTATTATTTTTTGCTTTTCTGTGTTTTTCGGCGGTTTAATTTTCTGTTAAAAAGTTTTTATTTTGTAATTTTTTGTGGCTTTAATGTACTAATAATACTTAGCAAGGTATACCCTATCCAATGAAAAAAGAATTATCAAAATCGGACTACTCTGTACAAAGTTATGCGTGGTTATACATTACAATCAATGAGTGAACAATCAATCATCCCCTGTTTTCCAACCCTTAGGGTTCGATTTTGTTTTCCAAATTTATATGAGACCACCTTCGGAGTATATCCTTTCCAATTAAAAAAAGAATTATCACAATCGGACTAATATGTAAAAAGTTATGCGTGGTCATACATAAAAAAAAAACAAACAAAAATATAACCTCCTCCGTTTTTTTCGTCGGTTAAAAATACATTTCATGTTGTTTGCTTTTGATGATATTGTGTGAAAAGTCCTTGCTTTTCACAGCTTTTGCCCTTTTTTAGCTCTTCGGAAGTAGAATTATTAATAACACTGAGATACGTATGTATTAATATTTTTTATCGCCAGCCTAAACACAAAATTTGAAGAACCTAGCTTCAAAACTGACAGACTTTCATGCAAGTTCCACCCTCTATTTCATCCCTTTACGAGGGGAGTTACCAAAAATCCTTATTTTTAACGTCGTCTACTCATAATCTATCTCTGTGCCAAATTTCAGCTTCGTAGGTCCAGTAAGTTTTAAGATTTCGTTAGTAATCAGTGAGTGAATGTATGCATTATTAACCTTTCGCTTATAAATCAAATCTTCTATCTATCAATACCACAAAAACCAACTATGTCGTGATTGCCCCCAAAAACAAAAAAATAAGCCATGATATACAACTCAAAATAAATGATCAATTCATCCAAAGAAAAACTAAAGAAAAATATTTAGGTTTAATTTTAGATAACTATCTGAGTTGGAAGCCTCACATTGAGAAAATCAGATGTAAACTTTTGTCACTGACAGGAGCTCTTCATAATATAAATAAATGCCTTCCTCGGAAAGTTCGATTCATAATTTATAATTCTTTAGTTAAACCACATATAGACTACCTAATAGAAATCTGGGGAGCCGCAGCCAAATCTAATCTAGAAACTTTACAAACAACACAAAACAGATTAATCAAAATATTATTTAAATTCAAGTTTCGAACGTCAACACAGAATAATACGAAGATACAAAAATAATGAACATTTCCCAAACATATATGTATTATACATGTATACTAATACGCAAAATATTACACAAAGATATCCATACAACCCTAAATTTCACAAAAAAATGTCAAGTCCACAAAATTAAACTACGAAACTCCAATTTCTTAGTAACACGTCCTCCCAGAACTGTTAATTACGGGAAAAGAAATATAGAATTTGAAGGTGTCAGCATGTATAATAAAATACCGATGGAAATAAAAGAAGCGAAAAGTATGTCTTGTTTTAAAAATAAACTTAAATCCTATATATTGTGTTAGTAAAAGTAAAAAGTATAAAAAAAACCTATATTTTAAAAAAAATAGCAAGGGTTCATGCAACCAAATAAAACATAAAAAAAGAACATTATTAGAAAGTACGCTGCCATGTATGCCACATCTAGTAGTATATCAACTTTTACTCTATATCCGTGTTTACTCGGTTGGTGATTAGTTGTTTACTTGAATTTTATATCACTACCTTCATATTTTACTTTTACGTCG
Organism: Aporophyla nigra; assembly: GCA_947507805.1. Classification (NCBI taxonomy): domain Eukaryota; kingdom Metazoa; phylum Arthropoda; class Insecta; order Lepidoptera; family Noctuidae; genus Aporophyla; species Aporophyla nigra. The sequence continues at coordinate 8,316,462 of OX382313.1, read as the reverse complement.
TTTTTGTACGCTCAAAACCATTTTATGTTAATTTAGTTTCTCAGTAAGTGAATTATTGTTAATTCTTAATGAGGAATAATAAAGTTCTTAAACCATACTATAAATATACTAGCTTTTGCCCGCGACTTCGTTCGCGTAAATGTCGGTTATCGCGGACGCAGACGAAGTCGCGGAATAAAAAATAGTCTATGTCCTTTCTCAGGCTCTAAACTATCTGTGTACCAAATTTCATTTAAATCGGTTCAGTAGTTTTAGCAGGAAAGCGAGACAGACAGACAGACAGATAGACCGACAGACAGACAGAGTTACTTTTGCATTTATAATATTAGTATGGCAGTATGGATAGTATGGATAAGGTGTATCTATTCATACACGAAATATTTAAAGAGGCACACCTGTAGGTGGTAAAGAAGTTATAGCAACGAAAAAAAAAATTTCTGAAATGTATTTTTTTCAAAATTTAATATTTATAAATTATTTGACGCACATAATAAAAAAATCTAAAAATCATTTATTTGCGTAAATAAGGTACGGAAGGTTGGTAAAATATATGAATTTGTTCTCTTATTCTGCCTTTAATTTCGGCGTGCAAATATAGGCTAAACTTACACATTTCTTATTTATTTAAACTATCACAATCATGCTGTCATTAAGCAGATAATCCCAATAAAATTGTATTACTGAATTAATTAAATGTCAAAATAATAATAAAATAATGATAAAAGTAATAGTCATAAACACAGAACAAAGAATACAGAGAAGTGCCCCTACACTGGCTAAGCACGGGAACCAGTGTCGCCAAACTCACACATTTGCATATCAAATTGTCCATTACACACATAAAAAACAGTGATATGATAGGCTACAAATTACACACGCAACTTTTACAAATCATCTTCGTATTGCTTTCAAAAATTAAGTCGTATTACAACGCATGAAAGTTGTTATTATTTGACATGACACACACAATAAAGACGTTTTTCGTTTAAAAACTTTAGATAGACAAATTTACAACGAGTTCAGCAACTCAATGCTAGATGGCGCTGTAACCAATTCATTCGATTCAGAACGCTAGCTCCTTTGAAATAGATGTCATATTCACATGCACTTGTAATCGCTTTTAGTAAGTACCAAAAAAAATTTTAGAGATGTAGACATATATATCGATATTTTAATATTGACGTTACGTAATTTATTCGGGTGAGCAATGTAATAATTTGTTAACATCATACAAATGTTTAATAACGGAAAAGGTTCATTATCGTTAAAATATCAATGTTAAAGAGGTATTTGTATGTTTGTATATAGGTGGGTAATGTTATTTTCATAAAATCAGGTACGCGGGCGAAACCGCTGACAGAAGCTAACGATAAATGAAATGATAACAGATAGTACTAAAAATATTTACTGACCTTGAAATAACACATATTTATTTAATTACCGTTTTGATAATTTTATGTTTAATTTTAATAGGTGATGAAATCGTATATTAATATATTTTGCCGTGATAGCTTTCATTAAGTCAGTAATATGATTAGACGTAAGAAATTCCCCTAATTGATGATAGCTTATGTTTTGGAATATCGATGACCCAATAAACTGGCGCATTATTTTAGCCATGATATAATCTTTATTGAATATGTGACCGTCTTTTAAAAATATTTCGGACATCTGTCATATCTTAATCACAGATTCTGGGTATAATAATCCCCCTCTATCCTTAGCTATAATAAATCTATGTAATGATTGTTTTTTTTCTGTTACTAAAGCACTAACGCAAATATCACACTTAATTTTTTTAAATCAACTTTCTTATTTTATAACCAGCCATGTGAGCTATTGATTCCTTACTAAAATCAGACAAAATTATCGATACCGACCTACTTTACGGATGTGTCCCATCCCTAATCGAGTAGCGTCGAAGTTACTAGAATTTTGGTTATGATTTTCCAGATGACGACTACGTGCATTAAGACTTTGTGTCAATGAATATAAGGTCGTTCATAGTTTGCATTGAAGTCATAACATGTGGTATTGCAATTAAAATTAATTATATTAAAAATTAACAAAGTTTAGTGCTTACTGATGATAGGATACACCTCCACAAGATACATTTTTTTTTCTGCTTTCGTTTTTGCAGGTTAAAACCGCACAACAAGACATAATTTGTAATATTTCGCGTATTTCTGCGACAACCAATCGCGACAAGTATCTGACGGCGAATAAGGTAAATGCTGCGCATCTGCGCTAAATGTTGACACGCGCGCGATATCTGAGGGGCACTTCCTCTAGTTTTCTTTATTCCGTGGTCATAAATGTCAATCATAATTATTTCAATAATGGGAGAGATTCGCCACCCAATAATTTAACAAAAATAATTTAAAATGACCGTGCAATTTACAAACCTTACAATTTATAACCTAAAAGCTCATGTACACTGTATTTTTACACGCTTTATATTAGCTTCACTTGTATGTTTGTATATTTGTATGTTTGTATATTTGTATGTTTGTATATTTGTATGTTTGTTTGTAACCGACTCCTTATAGTGCGATTTTGACCCACTTTAAACGACCAGATTTCATTCAAACTTTGCACACCTGTCAAGGACTGATGACAATGCAATAATTTCATAAATTTGTGCCATTATCCTTGCCAGGGTTACCAGGACAGCAAAAAAACTGTCACAAACTACGCTGACATACGTCTCAAAATTCGAAATACCCTAAAAAATAGAAAATAAATAATAGTTTAAAAAAACTAAAAAACACGCTTCCATGGACCAAACTAAAAAGTACAAAATAATGGAAAAAAAGCGTGGGGTGCCTGATATCAATAAAAAAATACCTTAAAAGCACCCCACGCTTTTTTTCCATTATTTTGTACTTTTTAGTTTGGTCCATGGAAGCGTGTTTTTTAGTTTTTTTAAACTATTATTTTTATTTAAATGAATTTATTGATCCTAATCCTGCAGTCATTCAACAGATAATCCCATTAAAATTGTACTACTGTAATTGTAAATACTGGCTCCTTCTTATTTTGAACATCCATTACTCTAGTTTCTATAGTGGCCGCGATCGCGCTGTCCAGTCGCCGCCCTCGCAGCATCAGGCGGGTCATTTATAGAATTTGGAGTAAAGGTTTTATGCAAAACGTCTCAAGCAGTTTTAAAATTATAATAATTACGAAAATTCAAAAACGCTTAGATAAAAAAAATCTTTTTGCTTCTATAGCTTCTTTACTACCTACAGGTGTGCCTCTTAAAATATTTCGTGTATGAATAGATACATCTTATATACTAGCTTTTGCCAGCGGCTTCGTCTACGTTGAGGTCGGAAATTATCCCGCCGGAACGTATTACCGGAATAAAAAGTACTCTATGTGTTAATCCAGGTTATACACTATCTGTGTGTCAAATTTCATCTAAATCCGATCAGTAGTTATTGCGTGAAAGAGTAACAAACATCCATACATCTATACATCCATACATACAAACTTTCGCGTTTATAATATTAGTAGGATAGGATAGTAGGATTAGTAGGAAAATATTCTGCATTTCAGAAAAAAATAACATCACTGACCTTATGCCAAAATCTGCTGAATTTGTGCAGTAAATTTATAGAATTTAATCATATAAAATACACATTAAAACCACTTCCACGGGTAGATTTTAACGCTAATGATGAAAATAACGATAGAACTTTAAGTCCCAGAACTTTGTCTCCTAATTAAACAGCTCTATTTTCTCAGCAGTAAAGCCGTATGACGCAACTGTGAGATTAAAACAAGCAGCATGCAGTATCATAGTAGCATCGCTCACCACCTGGCGGCCACCGTGGGAGTGAGACAGAAGTCAAACAGAATTTATTTCGAATAAGTTCGAAATACACTGTCTGGACTTCAGATGAATATTATGCTTGTCTCGGACAAATCGTTGTTACATTTCGTGCTGGACGAAATAGCACCTTCCCATTTCGTCGACAACTAAGGGACTTGCTAGGAAATGGGCAGGAGCATTCTCTATGTATTTTACCACCACACTGCGATCGCCAACCCGCCTGCCAAGCGTGGTGTTTACGGCAAAATCCCAATTGGGGAAGGCAGTGGCCGTTATTTGGTTGAAATGATGATGATATTGGATGGTTCGTGGATGAGTTGAGACCCCTCCGTGCCTCGGAAAGTACGTTAAGCCGTTGGTCTTGGATATCCTTCATAAATTTTTGACAATCGTTATGGGTAGGCAGAAACCGAAAATTCAGACAACCAGTCATACCAAGGAGGACCGTGTTACCCTGTAACTGTGTTGTAGAGGTCAGATAGTCGCTCCACGTAAAATACTGGTATTGAGCCACCTAATTACGACGATAGGACTCGTCGAGGGAGGGTGTGCTGTTTACTTTTTGCCGGTCTATGGCCCAGCAGTGGGAATATTATAGACTGATTATTGATTATGAAAATAATTTGGGATTGGCACGAAATGTTTCCTTCTACCATATCTCTCTATTAGCCGTCATCTCCGCTGTTTTCATACATAGTGTATGATGGAATGTAGCCATTATCTTCTTCTGAAAATTCTCTAAATGCTTATATAAGTTTCAATCAGACCACAAAAATTAAAAAACCTAAATTCTCAGTCAATATTTTTGTAAAATGAAATACATGTCTCACGTTACAACATTTTATTGAAGTAACAAAGGTGTTCATTTTTTAAAACTTGTATATATTCGTATTATTATTTTAAAACTATTAGTTTTTAAAGTGTGTAAATATTTGAAATTTAATTGAAATTAAGAAATGGTTTTCAAAGGGACAAAGCCATTTATTTAATCGTAAGATAAGGATAGGATAGGATAATAGTATCATCAGTACCCCACTCAAACTCAATCTAAAACAATCTGCATTTCTCTAAAACTAAAACTGAATCGTGGCTTATCTCTCTAAGATATTCAACAAACATATTGGAGTCGCCATCTCCCTAATGACGGTAATAAATTCAACTACGGCAGCTCGTCTGCAGGCTCCTGGCTCGGTTCCAAATTGTCGACGTACTCCCACTTCGCATGTGTTAGCACCTTGCTCTCTTGATACGTCTGGGGAAATCATACTAAGTATAAATGAATGAAAGTGAACCTTCACTAGAATCTATTGGGATATTTTATACGGGACGTGGACAACGAACGCGTCTTATGGGAGTGACCACGCTTCTTTTTCTTCAAATCTTTTTGGCTCAAAATTTCGATGTTGTCGGTGGCTGAACAGAAGACATTTTTGGCTGTTTTTTGAAGCACAGAGGGCAATATAAAAGGTGGATATAGTTTGCGACAAAGTTCCACCGTCGTGTCTACACTTATTGGTGCAGAATTGGCTTTAGCCGATCATGTATCACCACTGACACTTGTCGCATTTCGACGCTGTGGAGTCGCGTTGTTCAAACCTAAACAAGGCGATTGACATCGTTTTCGCTGTTATAGAATAGACATAATGCTTTTTCTGACTACCTGTAAGTAGGTTCATCATCATCATCGTCATCATTTCAGCCAAAAGACGTCCATTGCTGAACATAGCAGGTCTCCCCTAGACTTGGCCACTTCGACCACTTTTGTGGTTCCCGCATCTAGTGGCTTCCTGCGGCAAGTAGTTTACATGATGACAACTTCTGATTGGTGACATAATGGCATGCAAGTCTACTTGCATAATTTTGAGCAAGTGCCTTTACGTTTTGGCATTGTTGATACAATTGTAATGACCTGATTTTTAACTTGTGCAATGGAACAAATATACAGGTTTGCATTAGTCACCTACATCCGTGAACTTGTTCACTTGCTAAAAACTATTACCCGGTACTTACCTAAAAAAAACAGACTATTTACTACAAAAGACTGACTATTTCTATGCAAGTATGAAATTTTGTTTTTTTTTTACGATTCGGTTATGACTTTCATAGCGAAAGTTTTTTAAGAATTTTGTGTCGAATCACTCCAATATAATGCGCCCAAATGACAACTACTGTGTGAAGACTGTTCTTAACATGGACACACAGCTAAGAAATAGAGGCAGACCACCGGTCACTTGGTGGTATACTGTCACGAAGGACCTAACATCTAAAAAGACACGAGACAACCCGGGCCCGACGTTCTTGTCGCAATTGCACAAAGTTACCCGACGCCAGATAAACTGGGAAAAGGCCTACAGGAACGTCTTCCTGCAGGCCATACAAGTTAGGGCTGAAGTTATAATTTTCACTTAATTGTGCTATCTACAACAACAATATTCTATTATTTTATAAAAATATTTATTAATAAACAACAAAAACAGGGATCCAATAATGTTTTTGGAACGTACCGTGTGTATCCAGAGTTATTATCTATATCAAGTCTTAGTTCCAGAAGGCACGTCGTGGACAGCATTATTTATACCAGAGCGTAACCGAACTGTGCTTGGTATGCCTTTATGTCTGTACACATTGTGCGTGTCGCAGGGAGGGTTAGAAACTAGACTTATATGATTATGATCATATTTAATTTTCAGAAAACCTGAGTACAGTTTAACTTAGATACTGCATCATTACTGACGAATTTAAGTATTATTGTGGGTAGCGGAGTAGAATCCAGTTCCATGCTAGGAATTAACCTGTGTTACGGATGGTCCCTGTTACGAAAACTAGGGTCACTTCATCATCTCACTGGAAACATTACTTCAAACGTAAAGTAAGTATAAGTAAGTAGTGTGTATAAGTATTACTTCCGCGGTTCCGTGTGTTGCTAGACGTAAAACATAACATCATCCTATTTCTTCCTGTGGATGTCGTAGAAGGTGACTAAGAGGCTTACTAGAGAATGGGCAGCAGCGTTCTTTATGCATCTTACCACCATACTGCGATCGCTTACCCGCCTGTCAAGTTAGGCGATTATGACGAACCCCAGGGTTTGGGCGAGGCTTATGTCTAACAGTGGACATCTTTCGGCTGAGATGATGAACTACCGTCCACAGCTTCGCCAACGTGGCATGTCAATAAAAAGTAGCCTATGATTTTCTTGAAGGTTCAAAGTATCCCGTATACCAAATTTCATCAAAATCGTTCGAAAATTTTGGAGGTGAGCCGGAAAAATTAGATTGACCGACAGATAGACATACAAAAAAAAGATTTTTTGTTTTAAGTACTATTAATATATCGTTTCATATGCATTTAATAAAAGCTAGATATTTTGACATTAGAAACAGTCACTTCGATTTTATTTATTTGTGTTTGGGTATATTGTGTATGTCTAGATCCTGCAATGAGGCAGTTGTACAGTTTGTTGAAAAGGAAACTTCAAGAATAATATCACAGATCGTTTAAAAGAAATGAGATTCCTCTGTGGATTTTTTTAAAAAGTTCATCGTTAAAATTAAATTAAATACGCCTATTTGTTTGAATGAAAAAAAATGAGTTTTTGTGCAAAGATATGACGTTTTAAAAATATCAATAAATTACAATGAAAGATCAGGAAATTTATACGTTATTGCTGGGCAAGATAGGTACCCATCTCTCTGTAGAATGCGGTAGACGCATGATCGTACAATTTTAAATATGTACTGTCATAATTAATGTGTACTTTAATGGCATGTCTCGTGGGATAAATATAAAGGCATCAATCGATTTAGCTGGTTAGAATCGTAACAAATGAATTATTTTAAGAGATTTGTTAGTCTTTTTCCCTTGCCACATTTCCTACATAATTGATTGATATAATATATATTGATATATTGCTCTTATATAATTATATTATAATTATATAAGAGCAATGGTGGCCCAGTGGTATCAGCTCTGAATTACTAATTGTCGATCGTCATCGTCATCGGTCGTGAGATCGAACCCTGCCCGGCGTTTTGCATTTTATTTCATCACCACCGCTCTCAAAAATGTAAAGGAAAGGGGGGCATGCTTAGAACCAACACTTCAAAGACATCTAACATCTACGAATCCGTATTCAACCCGCTTGGTGTATTATGTTTCACACTTTTTCGCAGAGAGGAGACCTGTGTTCCAGCATTAGGAATATTGTAGGCTAAAAATACCATAGTTGAGTAAAGAACGAACAAAACGAAATATCAATTAACATCAATATATCACCAACAACAAACAGCGCAACCACACTGAAAATTACACACTCAGCCAAAATTAATGACACATTTTGCATCAATTAAGTTCGGTCGCCAAACCACACAAGAGAAATATATAGTTACACTACAATGACTCGTTATAAATGGTCTAATCATTCAACTAATTCGCGCTGCAGTCGGTCACCGACAATTATTTGTCGGTCGGCGACAAATCGTCGGTCGGCGGTTATGTCGGTCAAGTCAGTCGATACGAACATTAATCTGGATCGGTCATTTGTTTCGGTGTTACTATTATCTGGTTTTAAATAGAGAATATTATTGAACGTTTGTTTATTTTTAACCGACGAAAAAAAAAACGGTGGAGGTTCTCAATTCGACGCGTATATTTTTTTTGTTGTTGTTTTTTTATGTATGACCACGCATAACTTTTTACAGAGTGGACCGATTTTGATAATTCTTTTTTAATTGGAAAGGGTATATCCTGAAAATGGTCACATAAAAGTTTGGAAAGAAAATTCCAACTCTAAGGGTAGGAACACAGGGGATGATTGATTGTTCACTCATTAATTGTAATGCATAACTTCTTACAGAATAGTCAGATTTAGCAAGCATGTAGTAATTAGTGGATAATAACCACAAAAAATTATAAAATAAAAACTTTTTGACAAAAAATTAAACCGCCGAAAAAAACTGAAAAACAAAAAATGATAAACCTTTTCGACCATAGAGATAGTAACTCAGATTTATAGTTACGGATCGTCAGTAGCCCGAAAGTCTGACCACCAGTCAAATCTCCGTGCCTCGAAAAGTACGCTAAGCCGTAGGTACCTATCGTCTGTCATTTGTAGATCTTTGAAAGTCGTTACGGGTAGTCAATATTCTGATATCCATTCTTACCTCCCATTCCGATTCCATTTGTACCGTGTGGTGCCGGACGTAAAGAATAACACCACCCCATTTCTTCCCGTGGGTGTCGTAAAAGGTGACTAAGGGACTTACTATAGAATGGGCAGCAGTGTCTCTATGCATTTTACCACCATACTGCGATCGCCAACCCGCCTGCCAAGCGTGGTGATTATGGCAAAGCTCCCTAAATGGGAGGCCTAAGTCCAGCAGTGGACGTCTTATGGCTGAAATGATGATGATGAATGATTCCGATTCAGTCCGTCTCTTGCTGCCCTCCTCCAGAAACACCCGAAGCCTTACCCCGCAGGGGATTTTCTTAGCATGTAGTCGATTTAGTTTCAAGTTTTTTAGCTGGATGCCTTAATTAATTACGGTAGCCACAGGCAAGGCCGTTTAAGCAGCCTACTACCTCCAAGGTTGACCTGCGAGATATCACTTCTAAAAAAAAATAACAACCAGTCTTATCCAGGAATATCAATAGCGACATCTCGAATAAGGAAATTATACTACACGCTACATCATACCTAACTCTGGAAGTATTTGGTTACATTTAAAATATCCCCATGTGTAAATTGCTCGTCGTTCTTTATTTTAATCAGAGAAATTCTCTATAATTTCAAAAGTAAATTCTTTATTATAAAATATGTCTGGCTCTGGTTTGTTCTTGGAGATTCGGCGAATTGTTGAGATGCTCCAAGTTAATTGACATTGTTAATTAATTATCGAGCGGTAAGATTTAAGTTCGGAGTCATGTTTCTTGGTAGGGTTCCGGGACATTCCGCAGGATGATCAGAGGTTATATATCCTCAACACAATCTGTCAAATGCCTTAGTTTTCACCAAAACTCACCGCAACTGCTACATTATGTAACGATGATCACCCATCCACGAACCAGCCTCGGCAAGAGTTAACCTGATCGATCAACCCGGGAGGTTGCTAAAACTTAGCCGCATCATATTAGAAGGGTTCCTGTCAGGGTCGCGAGATTGTTCGAAAGAGATACCGTGACCCTGGCACATGGGCAACTGTAGGAACACGGGTGGGTTTTAGTCAGTAAAAGTCTGACACGCCCTCCCGTTCCGCCCAGAGCGGGAGAAGTCATTTGATGATTTCCCATCCAAAAAAAAAAAAAAATCCTGGCACATGGGCAACTGAAGTAACACGGGTGGGTTTTAGTCAGTAAAAGTCTGACACGCCCTCCCGCTCCGCCCAGAGCGGGAGAAGTCATTTGATGATTTCAAATCCAAAAAAAAAAGTGTTATCTAAGATTTAAAAATTACCTAGTCATTTTATACTTTAGATGGTGGTTGGGTGTACCGCGACAGGCGCTGTGTCGGGCCTTCGTGTTCAGTCCTTCTGTGTCGTTAATATTTGATCTACAATATACGTGATTCTCGTTCAATGTAAGAAAGGTTTGGGTCCTCTCGATACTGACATGTGATTTGATCCATTTACATCTACATTCATTTAATTTTTGAACAACCAGCTGTTTAGCCCACGGGATGTAGGAAATTATCACACCGGTACGTGCTACCAAGACAAAAGCTTATGTTACTCCTTACAACATCTGCTATCTGCCGGTCCAGCTATTTCCGAAATTAGCCGGAACAAAACAGATATATACGTACAGACAAATATATAAAAATAATTCAGAACCCTCATTTAACCCACAAATTGCACACCACCAACAACCATTACTAATTAAATACTCTCAAATACATTTAGTAAAATGCTGGTATTTTGGCATTACAAATAGACACAACAATTTTATTTATTTGATGATATTGATGATGAACAGATACTTGTAGAGATATTATAAAATTATAACTGCTGACCCATCTGGTTAAAATGAGTACTATTGGTTTATTTATTTGTTGTTACACCAAAGAGATCGCAAATACATTGACGACCGCTGGGACAAAGCTAAAAACTCACGTTCTATTAGGTTCATGCATTGGAAAAATTTATTTTTCTCTTCCACTCATTAGAGTCCATCTTTTCCGGAGAGGCAATTCCCGTATTTTTAAGAACATTCGCATTTTAATCACATTCTCAATTTGTTAAAATGGCTCTCAAATGAGAAAAAAGAAATTTGGTAAATTTCATCTTATTTTTCGAGATTTTGCCTGTGTTGTGACTAGATTTTGAACGATTTTAAATTTGGAAATGGCCTTCTGGTCACTTCTTAAAGAATAAAAAATAAATTCGTTTAAATGTATTCGCCTTACCTCAACTAACAGACACGCATTGCTACGCTCGGCCGCTTCCATTTGACAAATTACAATTTATATCCAATACCAACGACAACTCAATGCGTTTTCATCGCTTTTGACGCCGAACATGTTTCTATTGCCATGTAAATGTTGGGCACGAGCGTAAATAAATATATGGATGACGAATTGGGGTAGAAAATTTTGGTCCTTATGTACGTGAGAATAGACTATTGATTTGAATGCAGGTTTAGAAGCTGTAAGGTATAATGATTTATTTCTTTCGCCGAATGGTTGTTGAGTTGGAATGGCATCGTTTTAATATCACGGAGGCCTCATATAACATTTAAAAAGGAATGGAGACTAATATATTCATAGATAGAACTGACCAACTACAAACACAAATAAATAAAAGCGTGTTAAAAAGCGGCTCAGTACGAGTCGGACTCGCACACGAATGGTTCCGTACCACAAAACAAACGCGGTAAGATTCTTGTTACTAATAAAATTAAAAGAAATTTAATTAAAATTAAAAGATTTCTCGTCTTTTACTACAACTTTATTTTGTTTTAAGTAAGTAATGTACCGTGTGGTGCCGGACGTAAAGAATAACACCACCCCATTTCTTCCCGTGGGTGTCGTAAAAGGCGACTAAGGGACTTACTAGAGAATGGGCAGCAGCGTTCTCTATGCATTTTACCACCATACTGCGATCGCCAACCCGCCTGCCAAGCGTGGCGATTATGGCAAAGCCCCCCAAATTGGGGGAGGCCTAAGTCCAGCAGTGGACGTCTTTCGGCTGAAATGATGATGATGAAGTAATGTAAGGTATTATTGTATAAAAAAAAGACATAAGGTTAGACATACACTTAACATTGTACAAGCAGTGGTCAAGAAGGAGGTTGAAGAGTTGACTCCTGAACTAAAAAGATACTTGTATCTCAAAAGCAAAAGTTCATTTTATAACAGCAATAGAAATACACGCTCTGTGGCAACTTTAAACAACCTAGTATTAAGTCTACCTATTAAAGTTCATGAGATACAGCCTACTGCTAGACAGACGGACGGAAAGCGGTCGCTTACTTATAGGGTTCCGTTGGCACCCTTTAGGTACGAAACCCTTAAAATGTAATGTAGCATAACATTTTAAGTCGCAGTACAATAATTATATTGATTATTTTCGCATCTCGTGTGGAAAAATATAAGCCAGCAAAGTGGGTTGACAGCTGACTTTAAAAACGGCGTTTTAATCAATCATATCCAAATATTTTTATTTCACATAAACCTACAAGGGCACTTATGAAACGTCAGAAGCTAGGTGCACGGTTCCAAATTGTTGATTCCTATGGAGAAGAGCCGGCAAGAAACTCCACGGTTACTCTTTTAAAATTGGCTTTTACAATGGTTTCAAATTACAGTGTTAATACATAGGTATAGGAGAACAGTGTAAGACTGTCAACAAGTACCAACTAATTAACAAAAAAAAAAGGATATGAGGGCCTGATGGCAATATGGCATTACAACACCTAAATAAAACACAGTTTTCAAATCACTTATATTTCATACAAACTTTATTGCAACGTTTAACGTGATTTCTGACACATGTCTCTCAAGATTAATGGCGTCATAATAAATATGTTGGGACGATATTGGATTTTGCCCTATTTTGGGGCTTTGCCCGCTTTCACAGATGGTCATATTGTTTCGTTCATTAAAAAGTGAGCCGTCACAGGACGCCTGGCAGATGTGAAACATCGAAATTATTTTGTAAAGATAATTAATATTTACAAAGCATACTTTACGAAATGAAATAAATATGGTATAATCAAAAATAACATATGAATTATATGTTAATTATCGACAAATATCGTAAATCATGACATATTCCCGATATTCTAACTTTGAATATTTACAGGTTTATTTTGAGTAAATCAAATGAAAAATATTTTCACATGGTATTAACCCGAGGTAATATGAGTTAAAAATTGAAGCAAAAAATACCTGCATTCAAAATCGAGATAATTAAAATTGAAAAAGTAAATTCAAAGTTTTTTAAAATTAGTAAAAATAGTTTTTATCTAAATGACACATTACATCGATATGTCATGTTATGGCCATTTCATGAAACTGTTGAAGAATGATTTTTTTTTGAATAAACGGACAATTTAAATTCGTAGTTAATTTGACATACAATTAATGTACCTGACTGTACACTGAACCTCTTACAACAAAACTCACAAAACAGTCGCCAGTTTGAGGTCGATTTGTTTAATTTATGAATGCAAACATACATCACGTTGCTGTATTTATACATATAAAACTGATTTACATCCGTCACTTCACACTTCAGGTCCAGTAGAAAACCAGCTTCAGGCACTAATTGTCTGGCATTATTGCTGAACTGAGCCTTTTTGGCGCAGCCGTGAGACACACTCTAATACCAGTTTGTCATCGCACCTTACACTTTTATGTTTGAATATTTTTTTTATACTCTTTCTAGCCCATATATTGTGTGCCTTTTAGTCTGTGCTAAATAAATTTGTTTTCTTGCTTTCTTACATCTATCAAAACAAAAAAGTAGCTCATTCATAAAATGATAATTAAGACGATAAAAAAAAAAGAACGCGAGGTTCGCGCGAGCGCCACGCGTAACTTCTGCTCTGCGTCGTAAAATTAATTAAAAATATAAAACACGAAGTTTACACTCAACTAAGTGGTACAATATATTCCCAACAGTGTAATAGACTAACACAAACAGTTGTGTCTCAGATTAATTTACGTCAATTTACGTGAAAGGTGCGTATAAGCAAATAAATAAAGTACAGTGGCCGGAACCTTTGTTTACATCAGAAACAAATGCCTGTAATTTTTATTATCAAACTAGTGCAGTGCGAACGTACCGAAGTTCAAATATCAAACGGGGAGGAAAAGTTTAAAATAAAGTTTAAAAGAAACAAAGTGTTAGCTTCATACTGATCCACATACTGATCCTGCTAATTGTATGTCACAAATACTCTAAACAGTGCTCACAGTGCAATTTAACCGTATACACATTAAAAGTGCAACAAAAGTAGAAAAGTGATAAACAGAAACAAAGAAAACGGACTTTGGACTTTTGAACATAAATTCAAATCTGTCCAACGGATCTTCATTATTACTTTGCACGTATAATATATACCATAATTTCATCATCACCTTCCGTGTTCGAGTGGCGCAACGCTCTTGGAGGCGTTTAGACGAATAGCTGCCGGGTGCAGGCGGTTCAAATCCCACGATTGGACTGTCTTTTTGTGTTTATTTTTTTTCTTTTCGTTTTTTTTTTATTTTCTTTTTTCATTATCCAATCATAGTATATTGATATTTCAATAATAATATAATAACAATAATATTTTTAATTTTACTTATCATTTTAAGTTAATATGTAATATTGAAAAAAAAAAAAAACTTAATTTTATTTAATAACTAATATTTAATACTATAATTGACAGTGTTTTTGTGATATTAGTTATAGCCAAATTTAATTTATTGTAAATACTTAATTGCTGTTTATGCGAATATTGTTTGTTTTTGGACTGCCAAATGAGTGCTCTCACCGCAATGTTGTCTTGCCCTCACTGCCCTGGGTCTTTACGCACATTTAGCTCGCATGGGCTCAAGGTCCATATAGGCCGTATGCACAGGTATGCGCGTCAGCCGGTCGCCTCTCCTCAGACCTCGTCTACTGTCTCCGATTCCCAGTCAGGTGGCCAGGTGCCGCTGGTCTCGCGCCCTTGCCCTTTGGAGAGGCTGTCAGCCTTGAAGGCGAGTACACCAGTACTCAGGCACGTTCCTAAGGGAGCGCGGAACCAGGCGGCGGGCAAGCTGTGCGACATCATCAATAAGTGCGTCTGCTATAACGGTGTGGAGGACTGGGGAGCGCTTCTCACTTTCGCGTTTGGTGGGTTGAGAGTTCCTTCGAGGGAGGCACCTGGAAATATGACTGCAAAGGTGAAGGCAAACGTCGAGTCGGCTGGCGCTGGCCAGTTTGTGGATGAGACGGGTTGTGTGACAGGGTTTGCTAAGTCGCGTGGAATGCGAAAAGCCATCGAGTCGAAGGTGTTCGAAGGAGACCTCCGAGGGGCGGTTCGGCTGCTGGTTTCGGAGGACTCGTTCGCGCGGCACGACCCTGGCACGCTAAGTGCCCTTACAGGCAAACACCCAAGCCCATCGCGTCCGCTTAATTTTCCATCGGCACCGGACCTGTCATTTCCAAGGGTTACTGCGTCGGTGGAGGACGTCGCGCTGGCCTTGAGTTCTTTTTATAGTGGCTCTGCGGCAGGCTTGGATGGAATTCGCCCAGGGCATTTGAAAGAGCTAACATCTAGTTCTGCGGGTGAAAATGGTCGGCGTCTGCTAGAGTGTTTAACGAAGCTTGCAAACTTTTTAATGAGTGGTCAGCTCAATCCTGTAGTTTGTCCTTATCTGTATGGTGCTTCTCTTTGCGCACTCAAGAAAAAAGACGGAGGGCTGAGACCAATAGCCATCGGCAGCGTGTTCAGAAGGTTAACAGCTAAGCTGGCGTGCCGCTCCGTTAGAGTAGCTATGTCCGAATACTTGCAGCCGCATCAACTGGGGTTCGGCACGCGACGGGGGTGCGAGGCCGCTATCCACGCGACGCGTGCGTTCGTCATGGACCCTGAGAACTCGGACTGCGTGGTGCTAAAGCTGGATATATGCAATGCTTTTAATACCCTAGAAAGAGACGTTCTTTTGAGCGAGGTCAAGGATAAAATTCCTTCCCTATACCCATTTCTTTACCAGGTATACTATTCTCCTTCTTATTTATTCTTTAATGATAGTCGCATTTTGTCTCAAGTGGGTGCGCAGCAGGGGGATCCACTGGGGCCACTTGTTTTCAGTTTAGCAATCCACAAAGTCATCTCTGGATTGAAATCGCCGCTGAACCTGTGGTACCTTGATGATGGTATAATTGGTGGATCACCAGAAGAGGTCTGCCGGGACCTGGAGGTTCTTGTTCCTCAACTTAAGAAGCTGGGTCTGGAGGTGAATCCCTCTAAGTGCGAATTTTTTCCCTGTGGCGTTGGAGCTCGTACACACTTCTCACGCTTTGGTTCTCATTTACCTGGCCTCAAGGAGCTTTCTCCTCTTTCATTCTACCTTTTGGGATCCCCCATTTTACTTGACGGAGTGCCAGAAGCCATATCCTCCCGTAAACAGCTTCTCCTCAATGCTCGGGGGCGTCTCAAAGATCTCTCCGCGCACGTTGCAATTGTGTTGCTGCGCATGTGTTTTGCTTTACCCAAGGTTACATATCTCTTGCGGACCGCTCCTACCTGGCTTTGCCCGGAGGAGGTATGTTCCTTTGACTGTGCTCTGAAATCAACGGTTGAGTCGATCCTGAATGTATCTTTTAATGATGCACAGTGGAGGCAGGCGGCTCTTCCAATACGGCACGGGGGTCTTGGGGTGCGGTGCGTGCATGATGTGGGTCTACCGGCTTTCCTGGCGTCGACTCATGGGGTGGCTGACCTCGTCACTGTAATTCTACATTCCAATGGTGACGGGGCAAACATACCATTTATGTTGGATGCCGGGTCAGCTTGGTCTGTCCTCAACAGGGGGGCAGCAAGCCCTGACGCAGCACATTTTCAGCGTGCTTGGGACGACGTTACGTCTAAGTTGATCCAGGAGCAGATGTTGGTGGGTTCCTCGGGGGCTGATCTAGCCAGATTCAGGGCCGTTTCGCAACCGGAATCGGGGGCATGGTTGCACGCACTACCTTCACCTCATCTGGGCACGTTGCTCGATGACGACTCTTTACGTGTGGCGGTAGCTCTCCGCCTGGGCTGCAAGGTGTGTGAACCCCACAGATGCACCTGCGGTTCCATGGTGGAGGCCGATGGCCACCATGCTATGTCTTGTCGTCGTTGCTCAGGGAGGTTCCCGCGTCACCATGCGCTTAATGATATTGTGCGGAGGGCTTTTGTGTCAGCGGACGTCCCCTGCGTGCTGGAGCCTCCGGGTCTGTGCAGGACTGACGGCAAGAGGCCGGACGGGCTGACCCTGGTGCCTTGGAAGACCGGTAAGTGCCTTATCTGGGATGCAACTTGCGTCAGCACTGTTGCCGCCAGCCACCTTAGTCGCACCGTCCTCTCGCCGTCAGCTGCAGCGGAAGACGCCGCTGAGAGGAAGAGGGTGAAGTACGCACCGTTGGTGGATCGCTACCATTTTGTGCCAATTGCCTTTGAAACCATGGGTGCCTGGGGCACTGGGGCCAAGGAGCTCATTAGTGAGTTGGGGCACAAGCTCCGTGATAAAACGGGTGACTCCCGCTCCGGCTCGTTCTTGGTGCAAAGGTTAGCCATTGCCATCCAACGTGGCAACGCAGCAAGTGTTTTGGGCACCTTTGCGCCGGGTACAGTTAGGGGCGGGTTATTTGACGTGTAGTGAACGCTATGTATGTATATAAATTATCCTTTTTGTATTAAAAAAAAAAAAAAAAAAAAAAAATTAAGACGATAGACTTGGAGAAATACGGTTTTTTAAATATAAAATCACGTAAATTAGCGATATCGGAAATATTTCGTTTACGGCCTCATAACGGCTAAACGGATGTGAAAGAGAGGGTAAGGCCGTAATATAGTTTTTATTTCAGTGGTACGTTCCCACGAAATAATTTGACTGGCCTGTTAGTCTAATGGTTAGTGACCCTGAGTGCTAAGACTGAGGTCGTGGGTTCGATTCCCACCCAGGACAAATCTTTGTGTGATGAGCACAGTAATTTGTTCTTTGTCTGGGTGTAATTTATCTATAACTAGCTGACCCGACAGACGTTGTCCTGTCTCTTTGATGATAATTGATCACGCATTCGGTCAATTCTATGTCAAATGTCATAATGTTACATTAAAAAAGTTTACATTGTCCTTTTATATGGTTGTCAAGTATTCTTAAATAAGTGTTCTTAAATTGTCTAATTTTCGGTGCAATTTTTTTAATTATTTTTTTTCATAAGAACCTTCTCCTGACAATTACAAACACAACAAAAAAAAAAAAAGTGAAATCGGTCCACCCGTTCACGTGTGATGTCGTGACCAAGGGAAATAGGGATTAATTTATATATATATATATATAGAAGATATGTATGTATTTAGAAATATGTATATAAGTATATTTATCAGTTATCTGGTTACCATAGCACAGGCTAGTTTGGGATCAGATAACGGTGTGTTGGTTGTCCTAAGATATTATTACGTGTATTATTAATTTCCGATATCCGTGACGCAACGAAGCTGCGGTAAAAACCTTGTTCTAATATTAAAAACCTCAGGTAGTAAGATTTCGAATGGATATGCTTAAAGTATAAGATATAAAGCCCTGATGTCTAAAAGCACTTAAAATATCAGCCAGTACAGCTTTATGTAATCTCCGAGGTATAAGAGATTAGGTAGCATAAAGTGTTCCTACTAACCTTTCGAATAAAAACCGAATCGAAAGTCGATGGACCCTATATTTTTATGATATGCCATTTTCTCTGAGTAAAAAAGAAAACATAGTGCATAAGCCGCTTCAAACCGTACGGAAGAGGTAAACATTTATGAAGGTTAAAAATGTTACGCAGTGATGGACCAAAAAAGTGTATTTATTTATTTTATTTATTTAACCATTTATGTACACACGTATATAAATAGACAAGAAGAATATAACAGAAAAATTGGTACAGAGGTGATGCTTATTTCTATAGAAATCTCTTTCAGCATACCCACGATAGGAGACATGATAAAGAGATGTACACAGCGTGCGTAAGAGTAAAAGAGAATCAAAATCAAAAACCATTCACTTAATAAAAATTAAACAAATAATATATACATACATACAAACAGACAAACATACATACATACATACTTACGTGTATTCTTTTTTCAATGAAAATTATTTTGACAAAAAAAAATGTTTTGATCTCACTGTCGAAAAATAATAAAGTAATTATGAAACATGATCACAGACAAGCACAAAAAATATGCCATCACTTTTTTATTACTTTTCACGCGTAGGTCATAAAAGCTACGGTTCGTGCTACGGCGCGGGCGTAGCTTATTTTGCGCTACGTCGTAGCCATGCTACGAACAGTTTTAGGAAGCAAGTTTTTTTCTAGCATTAAATACACGTTTGCCTGTCTTTTATTTAAACAAATTGTTACAAAAACACTGTCCGACCTGTGAGGGTGCTGTTAAGCATCGTGTTAAGAGCCGACTACTGTGATAACTAAAAAATATATATCAACGTTTTTTATTAAATGGCAAATTTAACTGGTTATACATTAATCACAGGCGGCTGCCTTGTGATGGGTCTACAATTTATGACTCCTCACAATTTATGACCTCCGTTACAATTTATGACCTCCGTTGAAAATTTGGTATTATTTGATGTTTTTAATAGTGTTAATATTGGAACTAGAAACGTGAATTTTAAGTAACAATTACTTTTTTTTATTTTCAAAGATACTAGGATATTTATTACTATTTGGATATTTATTGCAGTATACGTTCCTGTGTGAATGAACAAGGTTTTTGTTACACATTGTATAAACTTATTCTCCAACTCGCAAATCTTTGGGAACGCCTCCTCCTCTTAGCAATTTTGGGTCACCATCAATCCTGTCTATCCATAAAAGTATTTCAAAAACAGGTCACAAATAAAACACTATAAACAAAAACATCTAGCTAGCTCTTCATAAAAGCTCTCATATGTTATTCTTCAGACGAAGTAACAAAAACGACGTAAAAATCTCGACTATCGTTCATTTCGACACTATACAGCGAGAACGGATTTAGGACCGGCTAAGCTTGTCCAATAGGTAGGGTTGGTGCTTTGCCAGGTTTTTTACATTTTTGATGGAAATATCAGCAGGCTTTTTGGGGGGACAGGTGGTATTTAGCAGAATTTTAATGCTGAATCTAGATTAACTTATCGAATGCTGTAATTACAGACACAATAGAAAGACAATTGCTTATGTCGAACTATGTAACTTCATCATCATCATCATCATTTCAGCCGTAAGACGTCCACTGCTGGACTTAGGCCTCCCCCAATTTGGGGGGCTTTGCCATAATCGCCACGCTTGGCAGACGGGTTGGCGATCGCAGTATGGTGGTAAAATGCATAGAGAACGCTGCTGCCCATTCTCTAGTAAGTCCTTTAGTCGCCTTTTACGACACCCGCGGGAAGAAATGGGGGGTATGTAACTTAAGACATTCAAAAGGTTAACTAACATAACTTTTAGAAATTTAAAGTTGTCACTGACATTACTTGCCGAAAATATTTTTAACTAGCTTTTTCCAGCGGCTTCGCCCGCGTGGAGGTCGGAAATTATCCCGCGGGAACATACTACCGGGACAAAAAGTACCCTATGTGTTATTCCAGGTTATAAACTATCTATGTCCCAAATTTCATCTAAATCGGGTCAGTAGTATTTGCGTGAAAGAGGAACAAACATCCACACATCCATACATCCAGACATCCATACATCCAGACATCCATACATCCAGACATCCATACATCCAGACATCCATACATCCATACATACAAACTTTCGCGTTTATAATATTAGTAGGAAGTATATTTATTTCGACTAGGCGAATCGCGATAGTCACAAGTAATTTCCCGAAAATATCAAACAATAATAGTAATACCTAAGAAGGAAGATTTATCTATGAAAGCATAATGCGATGATCTACATATAGGCTAGCCTTTACCCAACTATGTTAGGGTCGACTTTCAGTATAACCGGATGCAGCTGAGAACTAGTAATTTACCAATCTGACCTCTAGTAAGACTGGTAGTCAGATTTTCGAGCTTCTGACGCCCCATAACAAATAAACGATAATCTACATAATTATAACAACCTATTGCACTGTGTTTAAAACTTACAGTACCCATAAAGGAGATGTTTCATTTGTATATGGGGCTCCGGCCATAACGTGTACCGTTTAGCGAAGCTGGGTAAATTACTCATGAATAGAATAAAGTAACATTTTTTTCATAATATCAAATGGTTTTTAAGTACAAAATAAAAATTAAAAATCTTTGACGTTTGTCCTAAGAGTTAGTAAGTGGTTATTTTGAATTCGTTTAGAAACACACTTCAAGAATGGAGACTAAAGATTATTGTAACGATGAAATGGTCACACTTAATTATGTTTACTCAAAAATATTTACAAGGGAATAATAGTAATTTATTTTTAACACTACAAGAATACACACATTTTTTAATTATTTTCTACTTAACATTGATTTGATGAGACATGATTTCAGAACGAATGAAGTCTGCAAGCAAACGAGACGCCATGTTGAATAAAACATGGTAATAATTGAAAACCTATTATTTATTGTACACAACAAATCAGGCGCAAATTAACTAGAGAATATTTTTTCCTAATTTGTAGTATTTTTTCCTCTTTTTTTATAAATGTACATCTGATGGCCGAAAATGCAACATCTCCTTTCCTCTGTATTCCACATACCATAATATAACGCCTGTAATTCACGGAGGGTAAGGTCCACTTCTACCTTACCCTTCGTAGAATAACATTAGTTATGTTTTAGTCCCATGTAATAGTGGGCAATTTTATTGCCATCAACCGAGCACAAACCAGACTGCTAGCTGCTTCTGAGAAGTTCCTAATGGAGAAACCATCACTTGAATAGATCGCCTTCCTTTTACCACCCTTCCTATTACCACCGTACAAACTATTGTAACTTTTCTATTAAAGCTTCAAGGATCAGTAGAGCAGCCTTCTTGAAAATTATAGTGTTTTCACACACAAAAATAACAATGTAACTTTGCTTGACCAGGGAACCGAACCCAGAACAATATGCTCAGTACTAGCGCTTGCTTAACATTCCACTCCTCACTTAATCCAATACCATTTTTCTCCGCTTTATCAAACAGAAAGTTTATCAGCAATAGTTTCAGCCATTCCGGTCAGCCCTAATCTCGAGTCAAAGCACGTTCTATGGTAATCTTCGCGAAGTCCCTTCACGGGTATTTTGCATGGCCACGTTCTAACTTAGACTGCGACATTCGATTGTATATTTGGACGATATTTTATTTGGAGTTCGGCTTTGATTGTATAATAATAGATGACTTTAGGGGTTTGCCATAAACGTGCCAAGAAGTTTGGCAATCGCAGCACGGTTTCAAAAATGCCTGGAAAACGTTGCTGCCCATTCTCTCATAAGTCTCTTTGTTGCCTTTTACGACACCTACAGACCGGTAACCTTGTAACTTTTGGGCTGGATGACGGAAGAACAGAATCGGTTGATTTTTTTTACTTCTTTCAGTGGAACTTTTTCGGAAAAGTATTACATCCTATAGAACTCACCACTGTGCAGATATAAAATTTTAATTTTGAAAAAATTATCTGCTAGTGGAAGTTAGCAGAGTATAAATTTTCATTCGATCTTTTATTAGGCAAAAACACCTAAACTATTTTTTTTTTTAGTATAAAGAACTCTAGAACTCAGCTGTAAGCGAGAAGAACTCACATTTATTTTTGCTCTGCTGGGAAATTATCTGCCAAGTTCACCCACATCATGATGTAATGGTAAATGTTTTTGTTTGCTATCACATTCAAGGTTCTGAAGCTTTCAATTTTATGTAAAAAAAACTGAACATCTTATACTTTAAATCAACGTTTAAACCCCTAAAGTAATACCACATAAAAAATACAAATCTGTCTAAAATGAAACAATTTTCTATTTCCATTCCAGACTTCAGCAACGGGACACAGCAGATCCTAACATTTTTACCACCTCAATACTTGTAATATTCCTACTGCAGGGCTGCCGTTTTTCTTTTTTAGGGTTCGATACTAAAAGTGAGCCAATGGGGGCTATTACTAAGCGTCTGCTATCCGTTCATCCACCTGTTTGTCAGGGGGCTGTACCTTATGAACCATATACAGTAAAAAATTTCACAGAGTGTGTCTTTTCAATATTGCTATAAAAACAAATAATAAAAATAAGTCTAAACGTTAACATAAAATATCATACAAGAAACATGTTTATTTTTAAATAATATTGTAATACTGAAACATTGAGAGGCTTGTGACTAAGTACTAACAGCTCCAAGGGTCACCAAAGATCAGATTAAGATACGCTTGCCACGGTTGGTCCGTAGATGGGTGACCATCTTTACATACCAAGACCCTATCCCTCGGAAAGTATGGTAAGTCATTAGCCCGGCTGTCGTAATTGCGTAACTTGCTATCACACTATGACAGAGTTATATACATTTTGTAACAGATATTGCAACTTGCAATTAATTGTATTGTCCACTATAAATGAGTTTCTGTAAAAAAAAATTGTGAATAAAGTTGTTATTTTTACTGGTTTGTGAAGATCAAAGGGGTAATTGCGTAACTTGCTATCAGTAGGAATCGATTTCATATTGATAGTTAAACAACATTCATTGCGTTATTTACGTTGCTGAGCCGACAATTTATTCGAATAAATGACGCAATGGTTTAGAAATAATCTTCAATCCCATTCAGATTCTGATAAATAGCGTTTCGCAATTAGGGTGCACGTCGTCAGAAACCCGAACGTTTGACAATGATTGTAGGACACAGGTACAAGAGGCATCATATTACCCATTTAGTCTAGTTCTGTAATAAATCATGTTTAAACAATCAATTGCCCGAACATTGTCTCCTAAAATACAGGCTATCCTAGTTTAGGTGACAGGGTTATACAGGATGCAATCGAAGTCATGGGCATTATTTTAACCTAAGGCACTACTCACGATACTGATTGCATTAGGCCTATTAATACGCAAATCAAAAATATTTTAATGCAAGTATGTAAAACCTTAAAAATGTAGTAAGTCATATTGCAAAAGGCTTATTATTGCAAATAAACACTTAAAGTAATTTAAACAAAATACTTCATAAACACTAATAAGTCTTGAAGTATCAATATCATTAAAGCGCAGTACAGCGCGAAACGAAAAGTAAACAAACATCAAATAATACTAATAACTAGTCATTGCGGCCAGCCGGCGAGTGCGCGGCGTTTCCTTACAAGCGGTAACACAATCACAGACAATAGGCTAAAAGGCATGCCGCCCGCCGACAACTCTCTCCGTCCCGCTCCCTCACTCGCAAAAATACGGATATCACCCCCGCGCGTGGGCTGCTTTCCGAACCAGTGTCATAACGACTGCGCAGGTGCGTTGACGCATGTAATTGATCCCGTGACGTAATCGCCGCACGCGCATCTCACGTCCCGATCATACCCTTGGATTGCAGTGTATTAAGTGTTAGCGGTAATGCAGTGATTGTGAACACGATCTGGACTTTTTTTTTGGGGGTGAAATTAAAAGAATTGTTTACGAACGTGAAAGTGAGTCAAAAGACGATTTAAAAAACAAAATTACTAACGCATTCGACACATGAAAGCGCGGGACTTTGTGTTGAACAGTCTGAAAGACAATCACAGACGTAGGGCTCAATTGTGTATTGAAAAAGGTGGTGGACATTTTGAGCATCTTTTAAAATACGTGTAAGTGCTAGATAATAAGATAGGTAGTTTAAATTAATGTTGTCGCAACCAATTCAATCCCCCGTACTTCCGGACGCCGCCGCGCATGTCCTCCCTCTCGCTTTAACGACTATGCATTAGAGGCATAAGAGAGAGATAGCAATAACGCAATCCCGCCGTTCACGCGCCTCCGACGCGGGAGTTTAGTCGACGCATAGCTACGCCTGAAGGCGCACGGAACTTCTCGAACCGCCGCGCGCCGACCCTCGCTCGAGCTCCTCACCGTCGCGCGTGTTTTCATTTAATCGGTTTATTAGTACAAAAGTTCCCGTGACCATAATTTTAGTGTAACCTGTACCTACTGTTTTACCGTGATTATAAGACATTACGTTACACAAGTGTTTGATTTCCCAATCCGCTTCAATCCAGTATGAACACAGTTACGAAAATGGCGTCCCAACTGTAGGCCGAATGCTACAGTTCCTGTGAAAACTGTGCAGTTAAAGTACTTAGTGTGTGTAAACTGTGAACATAAATAGTGATCGTGTAACAATGCCGAAGACACGGGGTAGGAAATCCCTCAATGGTTCGCATGACGATGAACTCAACGACAGCGTCACGCTGTCTCGCGATAATTTTACCGCTCTGTTATCAACGATTCAGCAATCGAATGCGGAGATCTGTGAGCGCATGTTAGAGCGCCTGTCGACATTCACGTCCCCTCTGACCGCTTAGTCACCGGCGCCAGCGCCGAGTGCGGCAGAGAAGACTGGCAATTTCTCACGATGCTCGTCCAGATTCTCCGGAGCGGCGCAGGAAAACGTCGAAACATTCATCGATGCCATTGAAGCATTCAAAGAATGCACGAACATCATTGATGATGTCGCTATTCGAGGCATGTCTATGCTACTTACCAGCGACGCAGCAACCTGGTGGCAGAGTATCCGCGCGGAGGTCACATCCTGGGAAGATGCAATACAATACCTTCGTGACGCGTACGGCGACCGCCGTCCTGAATACAAAATATACCGGGAGCTATTCAGAGACGAGCAGGGTGAAGACGAACGAACAGATATCTTTGTAGCGAAGAGTCGCGCCCTCCTAACACGCCTACCATCAGACGACCTTTCGACCAAGGTACAACTTGATATGATTTACGGCCTTTTACACCGGAAAATCCGTAAAAGATTACGACGCGAAGAAGTCAGTAGTTTTTCCGAGTTGCTATCCAAATCTAGAATGATCGAAGATTCACTGAACGAATCGACAAAGCGAGAATCGAAAAACACGGCATCCATTGCTTCGAGTACGAAACGCAGCACAACCGAAACGCCTACTCAGCCCGCAATGAACAACGCGCGAACATTAAACTCCGCTGCAAGCGTGAGACCGGCGCACGGGGCAGCCATCACGCCACGCGGCGGCGCACAGTGGGTCGAAACTATGATTTTAGTGACTTAGGGCTCAACTTTGCTTTTTCACTTTTTTTTTTATGCGGATGGGTAGAGCTCATTAACCTCAATAATAATTGTTCTGATGTATTTTTTCCTAAACTTTATACTTTGGGTAGAAAAATGTGTTTTGTTATTTTTTTGTATGGAGCGGCTCAAATAAACTTAAATTCCTGCTAAGTAGCGTGTGATCCCGCGTTGAAACTTTATTTTTCATATACCTTGTCTGGTCTATTATCATTTGATGCTATAAACAAATGCATAAAGTTGCAACTCTGCCAAATAAATGGATCGAAAAAAATGAAAAAATACATAGAATAAAAAGCTTCATTTTTTACTTTCGTAAGTTATTTTAAGTTAAATTTGATATGGAATAGTAAGTAAAAGCACGTAATAATACACATAATTACTTAGCAACTAACAACAATACATTTAAAAGGTCCCTAATTAGCTTAAATTTACTAATACTACATATATTAGTAAATTTAAGCTAATTAGGGACCTTTATTTAAAAATGTGGATATGAAATCAATTAATTTCTATTTGTGTGTTTAATTACTGTAATTAGCTTAACCTTTTACCTTATAAAAAAACAATGTTTTTCACTTTTAGTCATTACTGTAATATTAATTAGGATAATTAGTTAATGAGGGTAGTAGAAAAATTAGTAAACATTGTTTGTCACTGGATTCTGGAAGTATAAAATGACCATAATTTATTATATACTAACTAGTGTTCGTTTATTCGTACTACTACTAACATCTCGTGATTCTGATCGTCCCTTTTTCGTTATAATGGATAATTTAGTTAACAATTTAGATTTATTTATGATTTTAAGAGAGCAGGTCAAGTCACTGTCGGATAGTCAAAAATTCTTTCAATTCCTACAACATAAAATAAACGTGACCGAAGAGAACAGTGTTGAGCTCCAAAAATTCTGTACGCGCTTTTGTTCAAATATAAGTGCAAGATGGGAACGAAGTAGTCGCACGTTAGCACAGTTTGTAAGAAAAAATGGTGATTGGTTGGAACGTGCAATAAACTGGCCCGAAGGAATGATACCTGAAGCTGTGAACACTGAACAGGAAAGGCTCGAGATTTGTAATACTGAAGATGTCGAAAATCTACCACCATCTACTACAGAAGCTTCGACATCTACATTTACACCTCGAAAACCTTTCGAGGAATTGGGCTCCAGGCAAAAACGAAGACGCGTTGATCAAATTAACCAATCGCTTTCGTTATCCCCGGATGAACTTAAAGCTACTACAATTGCTAGTTTAAGAAACACCGGAAATGAGGATGTAGGAAAAATTATGAACCATTTACTAAATCACCCCGAAGATCTAGAAAAAGTTAAAGAGTGTTTAAGTACAAGTAAACCGAAAAGTAGTACATATTCACCCGATAAGGCACTGTCTTTATTAGTTTCACTTAAATTAAGTAAGTGGCAGTATATAAGCCTAAGAGAAGCAGCAAGTGAAAATAGGTCTGATTTATACCCTTCTTATTATAAAATAAAACAAGCGAAGGCAAAATGTTATCCAGGGAAAGAAGACATAATTATAACTGAAGAAGGAGCTGCTATTAAACTGCAAGCTTTACTCAACTTGACGGTATCTAGGCTTTTAGAAGTGATTACTTTAGATTTGGATTCGCCAACTGAGTTACTGCTAATAAGCAAATGGGGTTTTGATGGAGCCTCAGGTCAAAGTAATTATAAACAAAAGACTGAAGCAGAGTTTGATGACTCAACTATCTTCATGGCCAGTCTAGTTCCTATAAGGCTTCAACAATGTGATGGAACAATTGTTTGGGAAAACGATCGACCCTCATCAACTTTCTATTGCCGTCCGATAATGTTCAAATTTACCAAAGAAACGCAGTCAACAGTGGTAACTATAAAAGCTAGCATAACCGAAGAAATAGAAAGACTTCAGCCAATCAAGTTCAATCAAGTTGAAGTTAAGCATCAATTGCTTTTGACGATGATAGACGGCAAAATATCGTCATATTTGTCAGACACATCTTCAGCTGTCTGTGATATCTGCAAAGCAAAACCGTCAGAGATGAACAATTTAGAGTCACTTGCTCAAAAAGAGAACAACGAAGAAGTGTTCCAGTATGGAATGTCATCTTTACATGCCTGGATAAGAAGCATGGAGTGCTTACTTCATATCGGTAAATATAATTTTATTAGTTCATAATTTTTTTCACGTTATATAGTTACTTGTGAGATTTTTATTTAAGTGATATTTCTTTTTGTTTGCAGCTTATCGTTTGGACTTCAAAAAATGGAGTTGCAGGGGCGATGACAAAGAAAAAATGTCACTCAGAAAGAGCGCTATACAGCAAGCGTTTAAGAAAGAATGCGGTTTACTTATTGACGTAGTCAAGCAAGGAGTAGGCACAACCAATGATGGCAATACTGCCAGAAGATTTTTTAGGGATGCAGAAACAACAGCTCGCATAACAGGAATAGATAAAGATTTAATAGAAAGGTTTCATGTGATTCTTCAGACGGTTGCATCTGGAGAGAGCGTGGATCTTTCTAAGTTTTCCGAATTTTGTAGAGATACTGCACAATTGTACGTTCACTTATATCCCTGGTATTATATGCCTTCCAGTATACATAAATTGTTAGTACATGGGAGTGATATAATTAAGCACTTTGGTGCCATACCTATAGGTAAACTGTCGGAAGAGGCAGCGGAAGCTCGTAATAAAGATTTCCGGAAATATAGAGAGAGTCATTCTAGAAAGGTAAGTAGAACGGCGACAAATGAGGATATTATACACAATCTTCTTTTGTCTTCTGATCCAAAGATCACAAGTCTAAGACCTCGAATGGTGAAACAAAATATAATGGTTCTCTCTCCAAAAGTCAAAGAGCTTCTGCTGATTTTTCCCACAGAATCCGATATAGATTTTATTGATGTAGATAATTTACAAGATAGTCATAGCGATAGTGAATAAGATTTTTTGGTAGTTTGTAAGTTTCTTGTTTTTTTTATTAGTTTATAAATGTCAAACTCATAATTGAAAGGAAATAGTAATGTTTGATGTTGTTTATAGTTAGTTTTTAGTTTGCTTGTGTTAGTTGTAGTAATGTTAGTTTACCTTTACTAATTTGTATTATTATGTACCTATCTTTACTTACTATTCAGTATTAAATCTAACTTAAAATAACATTTCATAAACATGTTAAAGTCATTAAAACAAAGAAATTGAAATTCATAGATCCCTAATTAGCTTAAATTTACTACTACTATATATATATTACTATATATATATTAGTATATTTACTATATATATATTAGTAAATTTAAGCTAATTAGGGACCTTTTAAATGTATTATGATTAGTGTGATTAGCTTTAAATTTACTAATACTACATATATTAGTAAATTTAAGCTAATTAGGGACCTTTTAAATGTATTATGATTAGTGTGATTAGCTTTAAATTTACTAATACTACATATATTAGTAAATTTGAGCTAATTAGGGACCTTTTAAATGTATTATGATTAGTGTGATTAGCTTAAATTTACAAATTTACTAATACTACATATATTAGTAAATTTAAGCTAATTAGGGACCTTTTAAATGTATTGTTGTTAGTTGTTAAGTAACTATGTGTATTATTACGTGCTTTTACTTACTATTCCATATCAAATTTAACTTAAAAGAACTTACGAAAGTAAAAAATGTAGCTTTTTATTCGATATATTTTTTCATTTTTTTCGATCCATTTATTTGGCAGAGTTGCAACTTTATGCACACGTTAATAGCATCAAATGATAATAGACTAGACAAGGTATATGAAAAATAAAGTTTCAACGCGGGATCACACGCTACTTAGCAGGAATTTAAGGTTATTTGATCCGCTCCATACAAAAAAATAACAAAACACATTTTTCTACCCAAAGTATAAAGTTTAGGAAAAAATACATCAGAACAATTATTGTTGAGGTTAATGAGCTCTATCCATCCACATGAAGAAAAAAGTAAAAAAGCAAAGTTGAGCCCTAAGTCACTAAAATCATAGTTTCGACCCACTGTGCGGCGGCGGCGCTCCGCCCACCGCCGCGCGCCCGCAGGACTCGCACGCGCAAGTTCCGGACGAGACGCGCGCGCAGCGCGCATCACATGCGCGTGCCACCGCCGAAACACCGCGCGATGAACGCGCACCAGCGTCATCGAAACAGCAACGATCGTTTTGTGTGTATTGTAAACACTACGGACACAAGCGCGACCAGTGCCGTAAGTTGGCGGACAAAGGTGAGTCAGCTGTTGATTCTAATAATTCGGTTTCGTGTTACAAGTGCGGATCTAAAAATGTTACTCGTGAAACTTGCAAAAAGTGTAACAACGAATCAAGTTTTTGTAGTTTTGATAGTTCTCTGCAAACTTCGGGACCAAAGTACACTCAAGAACTAAAGTCAAATCGCGAAAATATTTCGTGTTCCGAAAAGTATAATCGCGTAGAGAAGTTTTCTGATAAACGTTATTGTGAAGATTTGAACTACTCTACTTCTAGTTTTAAAAATTTGGATGCAAATGTTTGTTGTGTCGTTCAAGAAAATAATAACTGGTCTCCTGATAGTTCGAGTGAGCCTGTGTCCAGTCACGCTATTTCTAATAATAATGATTGTTATTCTGTACAGAGTAATATTTCGGACAACGATTTGTCGAACGATCACATTGCCAGCTGCGAGGTCGATAATAGTAACGACTGTTTTTGTCATTTTTCAGATAATGACTATTTTTGTTATGATGACGCCCTTAATGTAAAGGAGCGTAAGCGTATTTTTTCTGCCAATAAGAAATTTTGTTACAATGACGACCGCATTGCAAAGGGACGTAAGGATAATTTTTGTGATGTTTTCAAAAACAATTGTTTTTGTCACGAAAACGTTCCCAATGTAAAGGGGCGTAAGGACGATTTTTGTACATTTGCGGAAAATCGTAAAGTTTATTGTAATGCGTTAGAGGTTACGAACCATTTTTGTGATTATTCTAAAGATGATAACGCTTTTAATAATAATTCCCTCGGAGTAAAAAGGTGTAACTGCCATTTTTGTAATTTTTTGCAAAATGATGTATGTTGTTGTAATGATGTTTCTAAGAATGTGTTAAATATTAATATGGTGTGTAGTGACACATGTGTAGAGAACTCGCGCGCCGGTAGGAGCTCCGACAGAAAAGTTTTACGGCCGATTTTTGATATTAAAATTTTAGGCGCGTCGGGGACTGCGTTAGTTGACACCGGTGCCAAACATTGTATTGCGGGCCATACACTGCATACCCTCCTCTGTCAAAAGGGACACCCTCTTGAACCGGCGCGAAGACGTATCAAGCTTGCCGATGGACACGCTCGCGACGTAGACGTGCTCATGACTACTCTTGACGTGCACTTAGAGGAGAAGGTCATTAGGACTCCTTTTCTTATCCTCCCTGAGGCGCGTAACAATGAAACGTTGCTCGGCATGGATTTCTTGTTTGCAGCCCAAGTAGTCATGGATTTTTCTCGGGAATGCTGGTATTTTTCTAACAACAGCCGCGTTCAGTACATGATGCGTTTTGAACCGTCCTCATCCCCAGAGCTATCTTGTTCCTCTGCTGACGTACTCAGGGACGACGAAGGTACATTGTTGAACCCACCTGACCGGAACCTGCTGGCGCAGACCTTGGTTGCCAATACGGACATTTTCCAACTAGGGGGAGAGCCTACCCCGTATGCTGAGCACCGTATTGACACAGGTGAGCACCCTCCTATCTATGTACCTCCGTACCGATTGACCCCTGCCAAAAAGGAGCTAATGCGTCAGGAGATTGAAAAGATGCTGAAGGACAACGTCATTGAAGAGTGTGAGTCTGCATGGTGTTCACCAGCTCTCCTGGTTCCTAAAGCGAATGGCAGTACCCGCTTCTGCGTAGATTACAGACGCCTAAACGCCGTGACCAAAACGGACCATTACCCGATGCCTTTGATTGATGAATTATTACAGTCAACAAAGAGGAATTGTTATATGAGTACTCTGGACCTGAGATCCGGCTACTGGCAGGTTAGTGTTAATGAGCAGGATAGAGATAAAACCGCATTCATTAGTCCATTGGGAACCTTTCGCTTTAAACGCATGCCCTTTGGTCTCAAAAACGCTCCGGCGACCTTTCAAAGGCTAATCGACCGTCTGCGCTCCTGTTCATCCCTGGCCAATGTGACGATCCTTGCGTATTTAGATGACCTGCTGATCATATCTGAAGGTTTCCAGCAGCATCTCCAGGATCTCCAGTCAGTATTCAGTCGGCTTCGCGAATTCAAGTTGCGAGTCAACCGGGAGAAGTGCGTTTTTGCTAGGGAAAGTGTCAAGTATCTGGGGCACGTAATTACCCAGCAGGGCGTCTCACCCGACCCTGAAAAGGTTAAAGCGGTACTAGACATGAGAGAACCAAACAACTTGAAACATCTACGGACATTTTTACAAACCTGTTCATGGTTCCGGAAATTTATCCCGAATTTCTCCTCTGTAGCAGAGCCACTTACAAGGCTAACAAGAAAGCATCAGACCTGGACCTGGGGTTCAGCTCAGACCACTGCTTTTAGCGAGCTGAAACGGCTTCTTACCTCAGCGCCAATCTTAATCCAGGCTGACTTTAATCACCCGTTCATCCTCCGCACTGACGCGAGCAATTATGCCATCGGAGCCGTTTTACTCCAGGGGGAGGACAAGGAAGAAAGACCCATTGAATACGCCAGCCGTCTTCTGCACGCTGCTGAGCGTAACTATTCTACAACCGAACGAGAGGCCTTAGCGGTAGTGTGGGCGGTAGAGCGGTTTAGATGTTACCTAGATGGACATCCGGTGATTATTGGTAGCGACCACCAACCACTTCGCTGGCTGATGACGTTAAAGTCTCCTACAGGTCGTTTGGTGAGGTGGGCCCTCAAATTACAATCATTCGACATTCAGTATCAGTACACTCCGGGAAAAGCAAATGTAGTGGCAGATACACTGAGTAGGCCCATATGCTCCCAAGATACTCGTGACAGTTGCGGCATTTGCTCAGTGATAATTGATTTACCCGCTAAGAGCCCTGCAGAGTTAAGGCGGGAGCAGCTTGCTGACCCGGAGGTGGATAAAATCATTAAAGAGATAGAAAGTCTAGACGAGGTGGCATCTCGTAGGTGGACGGAGCGCGGTTACCTGTTATCACAAGGGGTACTATACCGGTATAATCCCGACTCAGATAGCGAGGCTCCTCAACTTGTTATTCCAATTTCACTCCGTCCAGAGATTTTGAAAGAGTGCCACGATTCACCTCTTGCGGGACATTCTGGAATCGATCGTACTTACCACAAGATCGCCCAGTCCTATTATTTCCCCGGAATGCGAAGAATCATTACAGATTATGTGAAAGCCTGTGTCGATTGTCAACGATATAAGGCTACCAATGACAAACCCCCTGGACTACTACAGACACCCGTGATGCAGCAACGGAATGAGGTCCTAGCTGTAGACCTCTTCGGTCCGTTACCTGAAGGAGAGAACGGAGAACGATGGATTCTTCTAGTTGAAGACACCGCCACACGTTGGGTTGAGCTCTATGCCCTTCAGAAAGCGACTGCTGAAGCCTGCGCCCGTACTCTTACTACGGAATACTTTCTCCGATACGGCTTACCGCGCAGGGTCATATCTGATAACGGCGTACAGTTTGTGGGGGCAGTCATGCAACAGTGTATGTTCATCTTAGGGGTTAAACAAAACTTCGTGCCACTTTATCATCCAGAGGCAAACCCCGCCGAGCGCAAGAATCGGGACCTTAAGACGCAGCTCTCACAACTCGTGGAGAATGACCATTGCTCCTGGCCTGCGAAACTCCCAGTGATACGTTTCGCTATGAATAGCGCAGTATGTAGAACCACTGGTGCCACTCCCGCATATCTCATGTTTGCCAGAGAAATGAGGTCCCCCACAGAAACTCGACATGATTTGAGGGCGATCCTCGATAAAGAGAATTTTCTTCCTCAAATCACTCCGTACCTGAGATCTTTTATCGACTCTTTATCTGCAGTTCGTGAACGAGTCGAATTACAGCAAGATCAGTCTAAGAGGGTTGCGGATCGATCCCGTCGACCTAGTCCAACGTACGAGGTCGGAGATAAAGTTCTGGTCCGGTCACATGTACTGAGCCAAGGTAGCAAGGGCCTCACTGCTAAATTTGTGCCCAAAAGAGATGGACCGTATGTTATAACGGAGAAAGTGAGCCCTACCACTTATCTTATCTCTCCAATAGGGAACCCTGAGGAATCCTTAGGAAAATACCATGCACAGGATTTAACGCTTTTTGTAGACAGTGGTACTGGAAGTGACGTACCACCTAATCCTGTCATTCCCAAGCGACGTCGCGGACGCCCGAAGCACAAGGGCAATGAGCAAGTCCAGGAACGAGGGCGTTCTCCTAGACTTGAGGGGGAGTCTGTCGCAACCAATTCAATCCCCCGTACTTCCGGACGCCGCCGCGCATGTCCTCCCTCTCGCTTTAACGACTATGCATTAGAGGCATAAGAGAGAGATAGCAATAACGCAATCCCGCCGTTCACGCGCCTCCGACGCGGGAGTTTAGTCGACGCATAGCTACGCCTGAAGGCGCACGGAACTTCTCGAACCGCCGCGCGCCGACCCTCGCTCGAGCTCCTCACCGTCGCGCGTGTTTTCATTTAATCGGTTTATTAGTACAAAAGTTCCCGTGACCATAATTTTAGTGTAACCTGTACCTACTGTTTTACCGTGATTATAAGACATTACGTTACACAAGTGTTTGATTTCCCAATCCGCTTCAATCCAGTATGAACACAGTTACGAAAATGTTAATACATTGAGATTCCTAAACAATTATTGTAAATACTGTGATTCCAACTTTGTAAATACGCCAAAACTACAGGAAATTAATTTTAACTAGGTAGATACGTAAATATTTTTTTTTAATTTATGTAAATAAACGTAGTTTTGACCGTCCTAAGCCGGCAAATTATGAAGGGAAAGTTGGAATCTAATATGAATCAAGTCGTTAGCAACTTACGTACCTATGTCACGTGGGTCGCGTAGGGTCAAAGAGTTCACGCGTACGGCATAGGTACCTACTGCAGCATTCGCTATCGCGATGCGCAACGAATTGATACTTTGTATGACTTACTACATTTTTGAGATTTTCCATGCTTGCATTGATACTATTTTTGATTTGCATAATAGTAGCCTTAATGCAATTAGTATCGTGAGTAGTGCCTTGGTTTAAAATAATGCCCATGACTTCAATTCCACCCTGTATACATTTTGTACAGATATTGCAACTTGCAATTAATTGTATTGTCCACTATAAATGTGTTTCTGTAAAAAAAAAAAATTGTGAATAAAGTTGTTATTATTACTGGTTTGTAACGGTCAGATTAGTCAGATAGCCAGTCGCTCCATGTAAATACTGGTATTCAGCTGAATGTGGTTTATTTGGAAGCCAACCCCAACATAGTTTTGAAAAGTCTAGGCAGATGATGATGAGTATTATATGCTGTAATACGGAAACATTTTTTTTTTTTTTTGTGAAGGGAACTCATAAAATGATGTCTCTCGCTCTGGATGGAGCGGAAAGGCGTGTCAGACTTTAAAGGCGCGGGCCCACCGCGGCGCATGCTGTGCACGGGCACGCGGCGCATTTTAGCTGCGTGTATTAATTTTTTTGACAACGTGGGTCTACGTTTCCACTGGAGTACACGAATATGACCCACGACTATGTATAGCGTGGCACGGCGCACGGAGAGGCTACGCACGTGCCATTGAAATCCAATCCACGGACACGGGCTTCCCTCAAGGGACGCCTGCGCCATTTGCGCCGCTGTACATAGTCGTGGGTCATATTCGTGTACTCCAGTGGAAACGTAGACCCACGTCGACAGCGTTGAGCTATGTAACCGCCTATTCGAGCAAGCCACGCATGTATCAATGACGTCAATTCATGCGTAGCCTCTCCGTGGCTTGCAGTGGACACAACCACATACATTTTCTTACAACGCGAAGCTTAATACACGTGCGTAGCCTCTCCGTGCGCCGCGGTGGGCCCGCGCCTTTACTGACTAAAACCCACCCGTGTTCCTTCAGTTGCCCACAAGCCAGGGTAAATACGGAACCCTTCGTCAGCCAGGGTAAATACGGAACCCTTCGTATGCGAGTCCGTCTCGCACATAGTTTTTTCTCCACATCCATATATTCCATGTATTTTGAATACATGTTCCTGGAGTTATGTTCTCACACGTTTCGCTACTGCGGGGTTTTAGCTAAGCTTCAGCAAAAAAATGCGTTAGATATTTTTTTGTAATATCTAACACTTTTTATATCTTTTTATAGCTGGCGCAAAATATAAAATAAAGCTCGTAACATCGCTAGTAACATCTGTGACTAATAATAAAAAATGCATTTAGACAGAAATTACAAAATAAAAATAAAACAGTTAAAAAGATAGTACAAAAAATACATAGCAAAAAAATTAATTGAGTATTACAAAATTAATGGATAGCGCTTTCTGTGATCTTTTCGAAGCCACCAAAGAATGGTCAATAATTTGCCTAGAATAAAATAAAGCTATTATCGGTGCAAATAATAAGAATACAATATACTATAATAGATATACACATATACAGAGTGTGGCGTAAGTAGTGGTCCACCGTTCAGGATTCGATGAACCAGATAATTAACTATAACAATTAAAAAATTTAAACATTTTTACCCAAGGCGTTTTATTTTACAAAAATCGCTCTTGGACTTGATGGTGTGTTTGTAACCAACTTTTTCTTCAAAAGAGCTGAATTTTCATAAAAAAATCATAATTTATCATGATAGCTCTAGTATTCAGCAGTAATTAACAGAAATCAGAATGAAAAAATAATGGTTTTTGTTGAAACTACAAACAAATATGTAATAAAAGGTAGAAATTTCGTAAATAAAAGACAAAAATGAAATATTTTCGGAACCCTTGGGTAAAAATGGTTAAAAATTTTAATTGTTATAGGTAGTTAATTATCTGGTTCATCGAATCCTGAACGGTGGACCATTACTTACGCCACACCCTATATATATACATATCCTAAATAATAGACAGAGATTAATTAAGGTTAATAAGTAGTGAATGAAGTCATCATCATCTCCCTAGCCTTTTCCCAACTATCTTGGGGTCGGCTTCCAGTTTAACCGGATGCAGCTGAGTACCAGTATTTTACCTGGAGCGACTGCTTGTCTGACCTCCACAACCCAGTTACTGGGCATTACGATACCCCTTGGTAAGACTGGTTGTCAGACTTTCGGGCTTCTGAGGACCCGTAACGACTTGCTAAGATCTACGAAAGACAGCCGGGACCAACGGATTTCCGAGGCACGGAAGGTAAATGAAGACTATAATTAATTACAGGTAATTTTACTTACTGACTTATTTTACAAAGAAAAAGCAGCGGCTACAGTCAATACTAAAGGTATAATTTTATATTTTACTCTAAAATAATTAATCAAAAGGCAGCCATTCAATGGACAGCTTAAACATTAAATTTTCTCTCAATAGAAACCTATAAGTGCCTAAGTAATTAAATTCGAGACAAAAAGGAGCTTATTAATGAAATGTGATATTGACTCGAACATTATAAGAAATATTACGGTGTAAGTAACGTTATGACAGATTCCGCCCACAAAAAAGTCTAACAGTTATTTGATATAAGGGTTAATAATTTGGGTTTTATGAATGTCAAGAGATATGACAAAAATTTATTAGATTTTTGTAGGATTACGGATCGTGCACGATCTTGTTATTAAACAATTACCTACCTGTTTATTTATTTAACGTCGATGATCCTAGTTTATCATTTGTGGCCCCGAGTTGGTAGTCGGGTCGTAACAGCTATGTATACATAGTCCGGCATTGCATATGTGAGCTATCACGCCCATTATGCCAGAAGGCTTTTATTTTGGTATTATGCATTGTTTACATTTGTGCAGTTTCAGTTTTAGTTAATAGCATATTGGCATAGCTAGCTGACATATGGCAAATGATTTAATGCTATGTTCTGTGTATTGTAATGTTAATTATTGCCTACTTACTATTGTATAGAATCAAGTTTATCGAACTGAACAGACAGCTGTGCTGCTGGGGAGTTTGTTGCGCCATTTTTTCTTTCCAGCTAAGGCACTAGGAAGTGACGAAGGGCTGGCATTTTGCGGGATTACTTTCTATGATTTTAACCTTCAAAAAGTCCTATTGAAGTGCTGCATTTGGATACATGACTTTTGTTTTTGAAATTTATACTCTGGTCAGGGTTATGTCGAGACTGTTAAATCTTTAGACTAACAATTTTTACACAATTGCAGCTATAAAAGCTAAGAACTTTTAACCTCGATACAAAAACAGGTATTTGTCAGTAAAAGTACCTATGATATATCCATGGGAACCCATTATGCCTACGCAATTTCTCATCGAAAGTAGAGCTATCGAAACTTTTAATTCAACATCATCGTCATTTCAGCCTTAAGACGTGCACTGCTGGACATAGGCTTCCCACAATTTGCGTA
The DNA here is from genome assembly GCA_947507805.1 of Aporophyla nigra. Lineage (NCBI taxonomy): Eukaryota > Metazoa > Arthropoda > Insecta > Lepidoptera > Noctuidae > Aporophyla > Aporophyla nigra. The sequence continues at coordinate 8,277,649 of OX382313.1, read as the reverse complement.
CATAAAAAACGCCGCTGCCCATTCTCTAGTAACCTCCTTAATCGTCTCTTACGACACCCACGGGAAGAATTGGGTTTTGCTATTATTTACGTCTGGCACTACACGGAGACGTTCAATTAATAGCAATAAAATGTGGTCATTGTTCTCTGACGCCTTAAAAGTCATGATTTTTACCTCAACTTTAGCAAAATCGTAAAAATGTATCGAATTTCCATCCAATCCACCACCATATATTTACGAATTTACGATCATAAATCTGACTCCCGAAAGTCTTTATTTACGAATCTTTATGGCCGCCATAAGTACGTCGGGGGGTGAAAGTTATTATTTTTTGCAGTAACATAAAGTAACAGGTGGGATGTCGTAACTTACGGTATACTGTCGGGTTAATCCGAACATTGAACCATCGTAAATTATCTTTGGTGTGGTTAGGGAGAGCAGGTATTTGTGTCAGGTCGGATTTTAGGAAATAATGTAAAGGGTAGCCCTCCGTGCTTAGGAATGAACGTAAAGACGTTGGTCCCAGCGGTCATTCGCACATCTTTGACTTCATTACGAGTCATCACTACAATTCAATTTATTTATTGCATAAAATAAATAAATACATTTGAAGAGTTCGGTAGATGCGCAGTTCATTATGTCCAACCAATTAAGGCATGTAAAACTATTTTTCATAATTAATAACATGCACAAGAAAAAAAAAATACAATTAAAAATCGGTTATGTCAAAAAGAAATCTTAGTAAGACTAACAATTTGTCACATTGGAATTAACAAAATATTCGTCTAACAAACAAGTCTGACAACCAGTCTTACTAAGGGGTATCGTATTTCACAGTAAGTGGAGGTCATATAAGCAGTCGCTCCGTATAGATATACTGGGACTCATCCGGTTACACTAGAAGCCAATCCAACATTATTGAAAAAAGAATAGCCCGATGGTAATGATGATAGGAGGTAGCAGGCATACCAATGCGCAAGCTGTTACCATGGTTTCAGTACATGGCTCTGAACGCCCCTTTTTTTTTGGCGAGCTACCCACTGCTCGCCGCCCGCAAGCCCGCGCCTACGGTGGTCGGGAGTCCGCCATCGACTCCCGACGCCCGGAGCGTCTCCTCCTGTGGCGGCTAGGGACGTGAGGGCGCAGAGACTGCTACTTCCTCACACGCCCCGCCTCCTCCTTCGCGAGCATTACTGCTTCGCAGAAGGAGGTGACGGCTTCCCATGCCCTCTCACTCCGTACCATGGCTCGCACCAGGGCCGGACGCGAGAGGTCGCCGCCGCCGATCGCCTCCACGAAGACACGGTGGTGATCCGCCCAGGCAGGACACACCTCCACCGTATGCTCCACCGTGTCCTCCGGACGATCCTCGTAATGGAAACACCCGGATGTTTCCTCCCGTTTTATCCTGAACGGGAACCCCCCCAAGAACCCATGTCCGGTGAGAACCTGCGTCAGGCGGAAGGTGAGGACGCCGTGGCTATTAAACAGCTGATTCTTTTTCTGATAACCGGTGAAAAAATTATTCATTGGGGGTCATGAGTGCAATCATGAGCTAAATTCATGATTACTGTTTGTGCGTGGGTGAATACCACTCTGTATTGCTTAAAAAGTTGATTGAAAATAAAAATATGAAAGTCTGATAGAGGATCTAATCAACAAATCTATTATGAAACTTCTTGTAGCTGTTGACGAAAATAACAACCATCAATCAATCATTATTATAGGTTGAAATTGACAAATTACAACGGCTATTAGAGTAATCAGAATACATTATAATTGTTATTGTGGTCTGTGGCCGTCTGCTGGCCTCCACATTTCACAAAATAACATTCTAAAGCCGCGTCCAAACCAAAGCAATTCTAAAGTGTGCCCACGACTGCATCCTAACGAACGCAACCTTTGCACGAATATGCAACCGGCAGATTCATTTGGTTAGCCAAACCCGAACGCGTGGTGGCGTCCACTATTTTCCGAACAAAAAAGTGACATATGAATGCGACGATCTTTTATTCGCAGACAGATCGCTTTAATTAGTATACGGTATAATTATTCATCTTCTCAATCTTAAACTTTTCAAATCAAATCCAAGATAAACAAACTTATTTTCTTTTAAGTCTAACAGCGAATCTTAAATTGTTCTGCTTAATACCGTTTGTAATGCGAAACGCTGCTATAAAATGAGAATTAACTTATAAATTGTTTCGTAATAAGGTAAAATGGACCTGACAGCTTATTTCCTAAGGAACAAGAAAAGATATTGTATCTCGGAATGTGCAAGATAATTAAAGTTCTGTTTGTGAATGTACATGAATGCAGTAGCAAAGTTTCAGTAGGTACTAGATATAACAATTTCTAAAAGGATAATTGTGTAGGTACTAAACAGCTGTATCTTTTACTTTTAACTGGAATTAACGCATGAAATTAGTCTGAAAATAGTACCTCATAATTAGTGCTCATTAAATTAGTACTTTTACGATACCCACGGGAAGAAATGGGGTGGTGTTATTCTTTACGTCCGGCACCACACGGTACGGACGGACGGAGTATGGACGGTAAGGGACTTACTAGAGAATGGGCAGCAGCGTTCTCTATGCATATTACCACCATACTGCGATCGCCAACCCGCCTGCCAAGCGTGGTGACTATGGCAAAGCCCCCCAAGGGGGAGGCCTAAGTCCAGCAGTGGACGTCTTATGGCTGAAATGATGATGATGATGATGAAATTAGTACTTGAGAATTGTCGCAGGTTATGTAGTTTCTGCCAACTACCATAGGAACTAAAATAGGGTTGAGCAATACGATTACTGTTACATACATGCCCTTTGTTGGGACAGGTCAGCCAGGCAGGTTTCCTTCAAAAGACCCCTAACATACATAACTCTGCATTGTAAGACTCACATAAAATTCTGATGAAGAGACCATGACCTTTGAGTATGTTTGTGCGGGCGCCATACAGTTTTTAAAACATTTACATTAATAAACATTTCATTTCAGATTGTGTGAATTTATGTATGTACAAATAATTGACATTTTAAGCACAATAACGAATGTTAAAATGTGGCTCCAACCAATCCAATGGACAATAACCACCAAAAATTAAGAGAGTATCTGTTTTATCATTAATTATTTTTAACATAGTCGATAACATTGAGTAACAGACAAATATTGTACACCCTATGGGTATGTTTCAGTGACACTATCATGCTAATTATAAGAACCGTATTTTCACCTGTGACAAACAATAAATAAATGAATATGAATATAACATATAAATTCATAGAATATACTCTACTATTACACATTATATTTTTGTGCGATGATATACATACATAATACTTAATAATAATACCTATATTTTATTTTTTTATTTTATTTTATTAGGTTCACCAACAATTGATTACACCGATACAATTAATAATACATTGAGAAAATAAAAAATTAACAGTGCATCAGTTACTTAAAGGTAAACACCACATGCATGAAACAATAATTCCGAGAAATAAGCTAACTTATTTAGTAATAAGCGCTAACATTAAGAAAATGGTAACATTTGTAGAAAAAAAAAAAAAAAAAACAGTAACATTATACAATACAGAGACATGCAAAATTAAAATTGATAAAATTGTGATTCGTTGACACTGATAACATTGGTAAAAATTGTTAAGAATTTTATAAATAAAAGTTTCATGTTTCTTTTTTTTTATATAAATCACTGATAAAATAATATTAATACTAATTAATACTGATATAAATTGTTACAAAATTTTAACATCAGCAACATAGCGATGATGTGATTGATGTTAAGAAAAAATAATAATTAAAATATGATTAAAACATTAATAACAAAAAAAATAAATAGAATTGATTGAATTGATTTATAATAAGGTGGATGCTCTAAAGTAGCCCACGAAATTCATATTTTCTTAAGTTTTCTGAAACCGATCGCTACGTGAATATGCGCGATGATCGCTTTTAGCTACGACACGGGATATAGCGAATGATAAATTCATTTTACTTTAACAAAAATCAAATCTACTCACATCCAGTATCCATTACAAGCTAAAGATCCTAAGAAAACAAAATAAACAAATTGGTGAAAACAACAAATTAAATAGACCGATAACTCCTGAAAATATATCTCGCACTTTCACCAAAAAAATATGGCGACGCTATTCGCAGGACCCACCTTTACTTCCAACGAGCGAGATATAAATATAAATTATCACACGAGTTAGAAAGAGACCATATTTTGTTATTTCACCCATAAAAGGTGTAATAAAAGTAAAATATTATTACCACACTCTGTGACAAGTACGTACCTAAGTTCTTATTATATTACTGAGATTTGTAAAAGTATGATCTATGTATGTATAGTCAGTCTCGTAAATGGTTTATCAGCCTCAGATAGAATGTCACTTGCCTGAAGGCGCTGCCCAAACGTAGGACACCATAACGCTATTTAGTCGCATATTTGTACCTACATATTACAAGCCTACAAGCCACAAATAAAGAGAGCATTGTCAAGTGTTCAAAATAAAGATTTTTTTTAAATGTTTTATCATGATAAAGCAATCGTAAAACAGACCTCAAAAAAAAAAAACAAATTATGTCGCATAATTCACAAAAATTTGAATATAAACTATCAGATTTTAAAGGTTGATAAAGGGAATTCAGTCAACTAAAGGAATACATAAAAATATTCCACAAAAACACGATGTAATCAAAACTGCAAAAATTACTTTTATTTTAGCAATCTTTCTATTCAACTAACATTAAAACACATCGCTATTTTAAACCTCATTTGGCGCCGCGACAGACTATCGTCAAATACCTAAAACAATGATTCTAACCTAACTCCGACAGGGTCTATTTCTCTATGTGACAATTAAAAGTCTTAGTGAAGTTTCAATTTTATGGAACTTGATCAGAAGTGGTTACGCAATTACGAAGCTGACAATACCTATATGAAAACCCCTTATTTTCGTGCAAAAAGCTTGTCTTATTCTTATTATTCTCACTAGATTCGATTATTTTTAACATGATAATAATATGTGGATATTTACCGTAGAGTTTCTGAAATAAATTGCTTTTCAAACTAACTTTTACTGATTTCCATATTCGCTGTTAGATAGAGGGGATTTGGCATGTAATTTGTATGTTTTTTAGCTGGCTTCACTTTACTGTTAAACAATTTCTATTGTTAAAATTAATATTAAAATAAAAAAAACAACTTTAAAAAATGAAAAACACGCTTTAATAGAGAACCAGATTAAAAAGTAAAATGACTTTTTACTTTTTTTCTTCAATAAGTTTAAAATAAAAATAGACAGATTAACAAAGAAAAAAACATTTTATCTTAAAAAAGCGAGGGTATTCATTATTCTTATGTCAAACTTATTTAGGATTATTTCCTACTTTTTTTAGTTTATTTTTCTTTTATGGCGTGTTTTAAGTTTATTTTGAATTGTAAGTTCGATTGAATGTTAAAGTGGGATTTTGATAGAATAGCCGTGAGTGGGTAGTGAGTAGTTTTCGCACCTGCTGCTTCCTTTGGATGTGGTGGCATTTTCTCGAGAATTCTCCCGAAACTCGGAATTCCTGTATATACTGGCCAGGATTATGGCACAAACATATGAAATTGTTGTATTGTCATCGGTCTTTGATAAGTTATTTTTTATTTATTTATTTGATCGGATAACAAAAATCCATTGGGTTAGTAACAATAGTCTTAACCTATGTTAGTACTTAACTAATAGCACAGACAGTGTACAGGTGACAAGCGACGTCACCAACGGACTGTCATGTCTCCCGGGTATAGCGCGTAGAATGCTGTTGGGGCTGCCACGGAGTCTATTTAGCAGCGACGCCGCCTTCTTACGACGCACAGCATTGAAGCAGTCGGTACGTGCCTCAGCGAACATAGAAGGTGCGCTACAGAACCGAGACAGCTGCAACAGCACTCTAAATGCGTTGTTGTATTGGATCCGCAGTATAAGTGTGCGAAGTATCAAATTAATCCGCCTTTTTGAAGGGGGTGAAAATCACGTTGAAAGATTCTGTTACATAGATACATACTATATAATAAAAGCGTGTTAAAAACCCAAGGTTTTAACTAATACTTATCCTTAATTAACCACCGTACTTTACTTCTCCATGAGAGCACCTTTTAATTTGCTCCATTTGGCTGCCAGCCAATTATATCAGTGCTTGAAATATTAGGAGCACACTGCCTTCTTTTTACTTACCACCAATTATGTTTTCTTCTACATGTACCAATATGAACGGTAAAAGAAAACATCTTGAGGAAACCGGCATGTCGTAGAACAAACATTTTTGGAAAACATGTGACATCTACCAATTCACACCGGGACTGCGTGGTAGATTAGGTGGTGATGTGTCCTAGCCCACATCCTCTCAAAGACAGAAGGCCTAACTCCCAGCAGTGGGAACATTATATCCTGATTATACTATGCTATATAAATAAATGTAATTTTTTCAAACACGACGCGACGGTCGCGCGCGATTCGGCGATTTATATCCGTAGAACGATTTCTATGACCGTGTCGCGGCGCGACATGTCGGCCCTGTGTGAAAGGTCGCGCGCATTTTCGTAGAAGTTGTTCTACAGATATAAATCGCCGATTCGTCTGCGACCGTCGCGTCGCGCTAGTCTGAACGAGCCTTTTAGCAATTAATTAGCAATATCCTTTTGATTGCTATTGTTATTTTGTTTAGCAATTAAGATTCTGGTCTAAATGAAACCTTTAAATTAATAGTAATAAATGGTCAAGAATTTATCTTCAAAATAACAATTTTCAGCAAGCATTTATTCCAAAGGGCCATTAAGTACTATAAAAAGTGCTGTAAGATAAAGCGAATACAAGAGTTCAATTGTAAGCATAGACGGGTTAAAAGCATGTCTCACTTTGAAGTAGGTATCGGCTGTGGTGAAAGCAAGTAAGCAGAAAATAGAACAGAAGAATCACATTACACAACGTCTAAACTCTAAAGCAATGTAAAGAATTTGTGACCAAGAAGGTCGATAAACAAAGCGCGGCGTGGCGAGGTGCGGTTTTTTGAAAGGCTTTTTGCAAATGTCGCTTTTATATAGAAATATACAAGGCTGTCAATGAGGTTTCAGTTTGACCATTTCAGATATGCACCCTAATTGTGAAACTCACAATTAATCATTACCTGTTTCGTTTTGAAACAGATTGTTAAATCACTTCTTCATATGTTCGAAAAATGTGTCTGCTCAGCAACGTAAATAACGCAATGAATATTGTTGTACTGTCTAATTGAAACAGATTATGATTAATCGTGAGTTACGTAATGAGGGTGATGGTCTTCATGTGATTTCACCAAGATTATCTCTGGACTTTAAAAAATTCCATGACGTCCTCTGAGTTTGTTTCTGCCTTTCTTCTTAGAGTAGTCAGATAGTAAACGCCGACCTCATCTTTTTTTTAAATTTAGATTGACGAATACAAATGTTTGTACAAACCTACTTCATTATCATCATCATTTCACCTGAAAGACGTCCACTGCTGAACATAGGCCTCTCCCAATTTAGGGGGTTTGCCGTAATCACCACGCTTTGCCAGCTTGTTGGTGAACGTAGTTGGTGTGGTGGTAAAATCCATAAAGAACACTGCTGCCTGAATAATTCTCTAGTAAGTCCCTTAGTCGCCTCTTACGACACCCAAGAGAAGAATTGGGATGGTGCTATTATTTATATCCGCCACCACACGGACACACAAACCTACTTACAGAAATAAAATAATTTTTCATTTTCCATTTCTCACACAACCCATCCATAAATTTTAGGTTGTCAAACTTCTGTGTCCTGTTTACTTAGTAACAGAAGTGTGTTAAGGCCATGTACTCGTGTTCTCTTTAACTTGGTTGTGAGGTTAACAGAAAAACTTTGAAATAGAGCCTACGTAGTCTAGATAAAACACTTTTTGTATGTACCTTTTATTTAACCGAGTTTAACTGAAAGTACTACTAAAATGAAAAATCTGTCTTGTGTCTAGACGTAGCCTTTAAATCTTGGTTTGAAACATATACAGTTTTTTTGTTAAATTAGTTTTAAGCAATTTAATTCATAAGAAGAAGACATGAGCATTGTTCACCACATTTGTTCAAGATGGGTAAGCGCGATTTTAGACTTAAATTAACTACACGGTTACGTGTAGTTAAACTGATGATAGAAATCTTTACTCAGATAGTACATATTAATCGAAATAGGCATATTGGTACTCGCACGTAATAAAGCCCTACAACTTCGTGCATGAGACGTAAGCGTTTAAGCACTGGACCATCACGACATTTTGCACATTACAGTTGAAAACCTGGAATCTGCAAAGAGTGCCTTTTCTTCACCCAAGCTCGCTTAGAAAATAGAATGGTGATATCATAATGATGCTTTACTCATAGAAAAATATTCCAGTATCATTTCTCCTTATCCCTCTTCAACGGCACCCACTTCGGGAATGATACTGCTCTATTCTTTGCCTAGAACTAAGCAGTAGAACTGCATCAAACTTTATTCATAACCTCGTCGAAAATGCTCTCCAAAATTTTATTATTTAACCCTCCACAAACTACATGTCCGCACTACCCCGGGCTCCCTCTAGAGGGTCGTTCGTACAGGAACATTATGACACTGCACTGAAACTGCGACAAAAGAGTTTATTATGCTATTAACTGGTTTTAACTTGTTCATTTTTCGGTGAATTATGAGCTGGCTGGAAAATATTTTGTTTTATTTTACAGTGGGTTTGTTTTTAAAGTTGTGTTTGGTTATTGTTGTACACTGTTTTATGGGTTAACACGATTATCGTCGACAATGTTCTGAATGTGGATTTTATAAGCTACTTTTAATTGAGAGTTACTGTTTGGTCCATTTTAAAGCGTTGTAGTATTTTATAGTAAAATACAGAATGAATAAAGAACTAAGTTTCAATTACGTAAACCCACGTTAAGAATTAATTGCTTTTGTCCAAATATCGCTATTTTGTATGTTAATCGGAGGTTTTTAACGCGTCATTAAATTCATGTGAACGCTGCCTTACACACTATTTCTGAAACCTAGCAAGAAGCTACCTTGCGTGGTTTCAGAAATATTTCATGATAAGTTAGTGGTTTTTTATATTGTGTCTGGTCAGAGTTTAGGGGTCTAAATGTGGCTTAATAAACTCTCTTACTCTCTCTCTCTCTCTCTCTTAATTTTTCCAGGCAAATGGACAGCAAAGAAAGCGTTTCTTTTTTGATTATACTTATTTAGACGAATCAGATAAAAAATCTACGCAGTCAGCAATACTTCAAAATGCCAAAAAGAGTATATCCACTTTCCCAAAGTTGATAAGAAAGTTTTCATCCAGACACTGGGTCAACAGTCAATACACTTCTCTGATACAGCAAAACTTCTGAACGTGTGTAGCATACTGATATCCCGTAATACACTAACCTACATAGAACAGTTCCCTACATGTCTACCCATACAAACACATCTCTAATGCGTGTTCCTCAATCCTATCTGTGACTACTGATAAGCGGACGCACCCCATATTATTTATGTATGATTCATCCACAATAATCTTGTAATATTGTACTCAAATCCTTTTCAGATTTAATTCTACAGCAATCTTCTACGAGTAACAAGTTCATCTTTATTTCGAAATTTTCAACTTTATATCTCACCACATTTTCGAACAATTATTGTTTGTATAACATAATTAAATTGTAATATAATTAAAAAATCATCGACGAAAATTGTGCTTGCAATATTTGCCTGAATTGTAAAATTAAAAATATAATATTTATGGTAAATTAGAATTAGATTTTCAGTTTTAAGTATTGACATCTTCGATTCTCGTGCCGCTGTTTTCAGAAGATGTTTGTACGCTTTCTTTTTAATATTCTAACTTTTTAAATACTTGTTTTCTTTAAATAATGTAACTGTCAGTAATGGAATTTGCCTGGCGCGTTTGGTCTCCTACACATTCCTTGCCTACGTAGAAGTTCGTCGAAGGGCAGACGCACAGTCCTTATGGTTCTAATTTTGTGAACTAAGCTTTTTGCTGTAGTTTTAGTCATAAATAATTTTGTTGTTCCTTGTCATGTTGTGCGATTACGCTTAGGGTCGTAATCAGGTTTAACCCTATAATGTGAACCTCGTGAAATATTGTGATTGTTACCTATTGCAGTTGCATTGTGAATAAATTAATTAATTACGTACATTTTGACAAAATCAATTAACTCTTAAAATGGGTTTACGAAATATAAACTTAGTTCTTAAATCATTCCATATTTTATATTGTCTCCACGTACTCTTCGTACGGCTTCCACATGATTTGGCATGCTACGAACCAGATTCATTTCAGTGTCTTCAGTAAAGGCATTTTTATTTTTCAGGGTATGAAGTATGTGAGGATCACCTGGAGGACACGGTGGAGCATCAGTGAAGGTGTGCCCCGCTTGGGCGGAGCACTGCCGTGTCTCCGCGGAGGCTATAAGTGGTAATCTCTGCGCCCTCACGCCCCTAGCCGCTGCAAGAGACGCCCCGGGCGTCGGGAGTCCATAGTTGACTCCCAGCCACCGTAAGCGCGGGCTCGCGGACGGCGAGCAATAGGTGCCTCCTGGTAAGGACCAGGCCGGGTTGACGGCGCGTTGTATTCCACGCGCGCCTCAAAAAGATTTCAGCACGTATTGAAGGAGATCGCTATGGCCGCTGCCTACAAGGGTCGTGGAGTAGTTCGAAAGAGTTACCGTGATCTTGGCATATAGGCAACCGGAATATATAAGGAACACGGGTGGGTTTTAGTCATTAAAATCTGACACTCTCCGCCCAGAGCGGGAGACGTCATTTGATGATTACCCACTCGAAAAAAAAAAAAATAGTTTAAAAAAACTAAAAAACACGCTTCCATCTAAAACCAAACTAAAAAGTACAAAATAATGGAAAAAAAGCGTGGGGTGCTTTTAAGGTATTTTTTTATTGATATCAGGCACCCCACGCTTTTTTTCCATTATTTTGTACTTTTTAGTTTGGTTTTCCATGGAAGCGTGTTTTTTAGTTTTTTTAAACTATTATTTATTTTCTCTTTTTTAGGGTATTTCGAATTTTGAGACGTATGTCAGCGTAGTTTGTGACAGTTTTTTTGCTGTCCTGGTAACCCTGGCAAGGATAATGGCACAAATTTATGAAATTATTGCATTGTCATCAGTCCTTGACAGGTGTGCAAAGTTTGAATGAAATCTGGTCGTTTAAAGTGGGTCAAAATCGCACTATAAGGAGTCGGTTACAAACAAACATACAAATATACAAACATACAAATATACAAACATATAAACATACAAGTGAAGCTAATATAAAGCGTGTAAAAAGGGCATGAAGTGTGCTGGAGGTGGATCTCGGCTTCAACACAGTCCTGGGCATGTTTGATAAAGTTTAAGCCAGGGCTTTTCGCTGGCCACTCAGTGTTTGCTGGATTCCCAAATCTTGAACGTACTTGTTAATCACATGAGCTGTTTGCGACCGAGCAATATCATGCATTAAATTGACGCATTAATAATTGCTCACTTGGTACTGAACTGGACGGCGCCGACAAATTGGTCCGAGCAATGGGAGCAAACCTGCATTTTATGTTCGCGATTTAGCCTTTTTGCAACTATGTCGAGGTTCTTTTCCAGTCTAACCAAAAGCAGCTGAATTTTACATGAAACGACGGTCCATCTAACCTCCACAACCCAGTTACTGGGTAATACAATACCACTTGGTAAGAGTGGTTGCCAGACTTTCGGGCTTCTGATGACCCGTAACGAACGTCAAAGATCTGCAAATGACAGCCAAAACCAACGACTTAACGTGCTCTCCGAGACACAGAAGGATCTTGGTATGTAAAGATGGTCACCCATCTAGGAACCATCCGCGGCAAGTGAAGCTTAACTTGATGGATCCGTGCGGCTGTCATTACTTAGCCACAAGCCCTCTTAGGCATCATTATCATCAATCATTTCAGCCAAAAGAAGCCCACGGCTGGACATAGGCCTCCCTTAAGCTCCGCCACCTCGACCGATTTTGCGCTTCCCGTATCCAGCGGATTTCTGTGGCCTTCACCAGGTCATCGGTCCACCTTGTGGGAGGCCTTCCAACGCTATCTACGTCTCCCGGTACGCGGTCGCCACTTCAGAACCTTTCGGCCCCATCGGTCATCTGTTCTGCGAGCAATGTGCCCTGCCCGCTGCTACTTAAGTTTAGTAATTCTTCGGGCAATGTCGGTTACCTTGGTTCTCCTATGGATCTCTTCTTTCCTTAGTCATACCTGTACACAGTAATCCAATTATGAACCTTGTATACAAAAACATGACTTTTGACTCATCTCTAAAGTCATCCTTCCCTCTGTTCTTTCACAATCAACAACTTACACAAAACATACCCAACATAAACATTATTACAATAAAAACAAAATTGAAACGAAAATCTCATAAAAAACATTGAAATATTTCCATGTTTCACACCATCGTAAATACCTGTTCATCCGACCCTGGAGGGACCCTTCGTTTGCAAAAGGTCGGAAGTCGGGTCCTCACAGGTATCTGCGGATTGTAAGTCCTTGGACATTATTTACATAATTATTTTAGGGTCCTTAGGGCACGAACTGACGGAGAAGATTTCTATTTTCAAATTTTTTAGGGTTCCGTTGCCAAATGACAAAAAACGGAACCCTTATAGATTCGTCATGTCTGTCTGTCTGTCCGTGTATGGCACAGCCACTTTTTTCCAAAACTATAAGAGCTATGCTGTTGGTAAGTAGATGTATTCTGTGAACTGCATTAAGATTTTTACACAAAAATAGAAAAAAAAAACAATAATATTTTGGGGTTCCCCATACGTAGAACAAAAAGTCAAAAAAAAAATTTCATCAAACCCTTACGTGTGGGGTATCTATGGATAGGTCTTCAAAAATGATATTGAGGTTTCTAACATCATGTTGTTCTAAACTGAATGGTTTGCGCGAGAGACACTTCCAAAGTGGTAAAATGTGTTCCCCCCCCCCCCGTAACTTCTAAAATAAGGAAATGATAAAACTAAAAAAAATATATGATGTACATTACCATGTAAACTTCCACCGAAAATTGGTTTGAATGAGATCTTCTTTCAAGGCTCGACTGGCTGTTCACAATGGTGTTCTGGTGCCTACGCTTATGTATGGAAGTGAATGTTGGGTATGGCAAAAGAAGCATGAAAGTAGAATAAATGCTGTGGAAATGCGTTCCTTGCGAAGCATGTGTGACTATGAATGATAGGCTGAGGAATGATGTGATAAGAGAACGGTGTGGTGTAAAAGAAGATGTAGTGACAAAAATTGAAAAAAGTATGCTTAGATGGTTTGGTCATGTTGAGAGGATGAATGAAGGACGGCTGACAAAAGGTACAAAGCGATGTGAGTGAAAACACCGGAAGGGGACGCCCTAGGAGGACATATAGTGACCTTATTGGTGATGTTCTTCAGAAAGGTCAGGTGCGTAGTACTCGCAACCGGCTTGTGTGTATGACCAATTGTATGAACCTAAACGAGGCAAAAGGAGTGTGTAGAGATCCTAGCAGATGGCGTTTCGTGGTTTCTGCCTATCCCCATGGGAAAAAGGCGTGATTGTATGTATGTATGTAATTTATTGTTTTTTTTTACTGTTTCACTGGTCAAGTGGTCACAAGCGATGCTGATGAGCATGAGGTCCGGGCTCAATTCTCAGCTCAGGGAAAGTATTATTTATATCCTGCCAGGGTCGCGAGATTTGTTCGAAAGCGTTACCGTGGCCCTCGCATATAGGCAACTGAAGGAACACGGGTGTCTTTTAGTCAGTAAAAGTCAGACACGCTCTGGGCAGAGCGGGAGAGGTCATATGATGATTTCCCACTCACAAAAATAAAGAAAACTATTATGTTTTTCGATATGCAATTTCTAAGTAGCAGCTAGAGACTGAATTTGGTGCGCGGTTGTTGGCAATAACCCCGACCCCTATTAGATGGGACTTAAACATAAATGTGGTTGTACGTAGGTAAGTATCCTTTGAGGAAACAAGGTGTGATGATATGTTAAGTAATTTATTCTGAACACGTCTCTGAATTTGGGAAATATTATTAAAATATTAAGGAGTTCATGGTTTCATTTTAACACGAGGTACAGTATTGTTATCTCACGAACCGACGCGAGCTATACTTGTGTGTACAAACACGTGAAAGTGAGGCGACGCTCGGAGCGGGAGGACCGGCGAGCGCCCACGCCGTCCGCGCTGCCCGCAGCTGCCGCTGACGCCCGATGCTGATGCCGCCGCCGGCACGCCCCCTCAGCCACCGCGTGCCTCCTACGACTCGAGGTCATGCCGTGCATAGCCAGATAACATACGATTTTAAGTATTTCACAGAATATACTGTGTATCTACTAACCTTGCTAAGTCTCTATACTTTATGCTACTACTAGAAATTTTCGACATTCAAATGAAAACAGCTGTATCAGAAGGTTCTAAGGCATAAAAAACATGAAATGACCAAATAACAACATGTTTGAGAGATCAGTCAGAAGAAGAAAAGTTGGAGCCAAACATTTCGGGAAAGGGGTGATTCAATATTTTTGCACAATAAAAGTATTGCACAATGTTATCGCATGTGTAGGGCCCGCCTTATACCAGAAGAACGGTCACATGAGTGAAACTGCGGGCACAGCTAGCAGCTACATATATGTGGTTTCTAAAACTGACGCTCAACTTTCAATGGCACAGGAGCACCAGGAAAATAACGAATTTCTGAACTGTTTTGTGAATTGGGAATAAAAATATCAACGTTGTGTTTTAGTAAACGACACCCACGGGCATAAAGTACGGCGTTGCATATCCGGCGCTGAGAAACAGGCAACCAACAAACTTTTATATTTTTGTTTAGAATATTTAAAATATATATAAAATATTATATAACCGCTTTTGTCCACGGTTTTAACTGCGTCGACATCGGAAATCCCATGGGAACGTACAAACGGGACCAAAAGTCCTCTAATACGATATAGAACTTTTTATCCCGATAGTTAGTAGCATACTTTTAATCAGAATCCGAAGGTTTTAAAGGAAATTTCTAACCCATTTCTTCACAGGATAAAACAATTTCTCTGCTCAATAACGTAAATAAAGCAATGGAAGTGGTTGAACTATCCAAATGTTATAAATTTGTGTTTCGCAATCACCCCGCGACTCTGAACGAAAAGAGCATTATAGAAAAGCACAATGTATTTTAACAACGACATGAGCTAAGTAAAAGATCTTTCCAACACAAGAACCAAAAGATATGTAGTTAAAATGAATTCCTTTGAAAATTATTCTCTGTCGATAAACTCATTACTCTTCCCCACTTCCAACAAATGACGTAAAATCCATCGCTTTCGTGTCATACATGTGACATCACATCAATTAGACACATCATGTATGTTTTATTAACATACACTCCAATGATGATACATTTACACTCTGTGGTTACTTAAACTTACACACTCCCTTCTGACTTGTTGATATTTTTGGAACATTATGTACTTACTTTTACCATATTAGTAAACTTGTAAGCACCATGTATCTATCATTTAATTAGTTTATACGCCATTGTTCCATTTTTAAATTCTTTTTACCTACTGGGGTATAGTTATTTTATTCTAGGTGCATCGTTTTCACAAATAGGTAATTATTTTATTAATGTTTATTAAATATTAAAACTCCACCGTTACTCTTTTTAAAATGTTTTACAATTAATAAAAAAAATTGTAACGGTGGAGTTTCTTGGCTTTTCTTCTCCATAAAAAACTACCTTTTTGGCGGGCAACTAGAATCAATTCTATTTTAATGTCATTGTTGACGTTCAATAGTGCATTTTAAGTCACTATCTATACTTTTAATATTATAAATGCGAAAGTAACTCTGTCTGTCTGTTATGCTTTTACGACTAACACACTGAACTGATTTTGATGAAATTTGGAACAAGGTAAGTATGAACCCCAAGAAAGGATATAGGCAACATTTTATTTCGCGACATAGTCTGACATTCACGCGGATGAAATCACGGGCAAAAGCTAGATTGAAATAAATGCTTTGACTTTGAGTTAACAAACTCATAATTTGCTTGTAAATCGGAACACTTTTAAGGGCTCCGATTTAGAGTGCAAAACTAACTGGATTTCCTAATGACGGAAAATACTTTAAGTGACCACAATAACCACTGACCTGACCTTTCAATATGACGATACATTTCTGAAACATGCTATATGTGGACACAAGGAGATCTCGTTCACGGCTCGCCTCGTTGGGTGCACGCTCACCAATCGCCAGAGTATATAGGCCCCTACATTCCTCAAAGAAAATGTCGTAAACTTTTGCATTAGGGAAAATGGTTTCACAGCTAACTAGTACTGCGCCGGGAGTTTTCGGCAATCATCGGTAAAACAATAAAAAACTTTTTTATTAAATGACATATTCGTTTGTTTTTGGGCACGTTACTGCACAAGGGGGACAACTGTGAGTTAATATTATGAGAAAATTGGGTGTGAGGAATGTGTACAGGAGACACACTCTGCGCGGCATACGGCGCATCGCTTGTGAAGCACATGTCTCACAATGTGTGTACTTGCTTGGTCTATCAAGTACGCACTTTTCGAGGTATGTTCTACGCCTCCCAAAACGTGTATCCACCATTAATAGAATTTTATTAACAACAAAAAATATAACATGGTAGATTATGAGTCCATACTTTATTCAAGTATAATAAGATAAGATAAGATTTATTTTCTCGCCACAATATAAAATACATTTAATACAGTACACATAACGACTACATTTCAATAATTACATTGTGGGGGACCGGTGCCTAAGCTAGACGTAAGGCCTGTATTTCAGGACACCAGGACTCCCCCCATTCTGAGATACATTTTGTAGAAAATTATGTACTCGCACATTATTAAATGCGGTAGAATAAGCCTTATTAGCACTCATAATTTTAACAATAACCTTTAATTGCAGTGTTAGTAATTGAATAAATATGTGTCATGTGTGTGAGTGTGTGTGTGTGTGTGGGAGGGAATAAGACAGAGTAATATGATTAAATTGTTTTCATAAGAAAGAAAAAAGTAAAATAAAAATTTGGTATATTTTTAGTTAGCAACATTTAGTTCACGTTTTAAGTTAATTCATGTGTTAACAAGTTATATCGGGGCAGCAAGAAGTTTTTCCGTGTCGTCATAGCTTAACTCCTGGAGCCAATTCCTTACCTTCATTTTGCACTTATTACTGGTAAGACTATAAATAGAGAGCGATCTATTAATGGTATTGTAAAGAAAGCGACCCAGGTACCAAAAGAAGCGTTTAGAGAAGATAGTAGTCAGCCGATAATGATGGCGATCGATAGGATCAAATCGTCTTTTACCATGTGGTAGTAAGGCGTTGAAAGTAAGGAGTCCATGCTGTTTTAGGACCGTTTGTAATATAAACAGCTGACGTACAGTTAAAACTTTAGACTCTTTGTATAAAAGTGCTGTGGGATATCGGAATGGTAGATAGGAGGAAACCTTTAAGATAGCCCTCTGCGCCCTTTCCAGTTCCAAGATTGTGTATTTAGGTGCACCACCCCAGGATGTTATGCAGTAGGTTAACAGCGATTGGGCGAGGGCAAAGTAAATTAATTTCCTCAGCTTTTCGTCTGCCACATGTCTCAGGGTCTTAAAGACATAAATTAATTTACGCAATCTATTGCTAAGGGTATTGATATGTTCCTGAAATATAATGTGTGCATTGAATCTTCACATAATTCAGGAAATGTGGGTTTTCTGTAGGTGGGTTTGTAACTAAGTTGTAACAGACACATGGATCGATAGGTTACGCTACGATTGCCGTGGTTGGTCCGGGGATGGGTGACCATCTTAACATACTAAACGGCTTAACGTGCTTTCCGAGGCACGGAGGGGTCCGTGCCTCGGAAAGCACGTTAAGCCTTTGGTCCTGGCTGTCATTCGTGGATTGGACCGTGGTTTTTTTAAATTATTATTATATATATTTTTGGATGGGAAATCATCAAATGACTTCTCCCGCTCTGCCCAGAGAGGGCGTGTCAGACTTTTACTGACTATAACCCACCCGTGTTCTTTTAGTTGCCCATGTTGACTGTGGTTACGGGTTGTCAGAAGCCCGAAAGTCTGACAACCAGTCTTACCTTACCAGGGTATCGTTTTACCAAGTAACTGGATTGTGAAGGTCAGAAAGACAGTCGCTCCATGTAAAATACTGGAACTCAGTTGCAATCGTTGAGAGTGGAAGACGATCCGGATCCCAACACAGTTGGGAAAAGGCTAGACAGATTGATTGGGTGTTACTACAAATTAGACGTATAGGGTCAATCCATATAATTTATAACTTCTTAGAGGATTTTGTTTGTATAGGGTTTAAAAAAATATATCTTTCAGTACCTGCTTTTAAAACTTAATATAGCAATTAAATAGTAGACCCGCTACGCTACTACACATATCTTGCTTAAATCTGCGCAACTTAACGTATGTTTCCCACAATAAAGCTAATTTATCCTCATTTCGCTTTGCTACTTCAACATTAGACCCTCACCATCTCTCAATAACCTATTCACTGAGACTTTTCCAATGAGTCCAAACACAATAATAATTCCAAAAAAAGATCGATGTTGTCAGTTTTTTTACGGGGATATTTCCCCTGAAGGTGTGTAAAAAGAATGGGGCTATCAAATGCAAAAATATTTTTTCAAATCTAACTGAAAAGTTCAAAGACGTTTGCCTTTGGACTATCCTGGATCTTCTACCTTAAAAATATCAATTTGGCGCTTTACAAAGAGTTACCTACAGCAGTTACAATTCAGTTATCCGTTTTCTGTTTCATCAAAGCAAATTTTATAAGATAAATAATTATTTAACTTTTTCATTAAAACTTATTTCTATTAAAGGTTGTTTCTGTTTATCAGAATCCATTTTGAATACATTTTAAGAGTATTTACTTGTTACTACTAGTAAGTAGATGCTCATAAATAATAATATTCTGGCTATTATAAGTAAAAGCTGGAATTTCTAAAAGGGAGCACAATGCGTGAAAACCTCATAATTTTGAATTTCAGATGAAATGTTTTATGTTTATTTATAGGCTGAAACTTCTTGCAACATATACACGGTTCTGGTGCCTATTTTGCTAACTAAACGGTGAAGGAAAACATCTTGAGAAAGCCGACATCTGCCATCGTGGTGGAATACGGCCCACTCCCTCGAACCAACAGGAAAGAGGGGGCCTGAGACAGAGACCTCCGCCACCAGCGCCAGCACTGGGTAAATTATAGGGTGATTAAGCTATATTACACACACTGTTACACATTTGTTTTAAGGATTTTCTTAGAAAGCTACCTATCTAGCTTTCTAAGAAAATCAGCAGTGCAGAAGTAGGTATGTATAGTGCTAATATCTTGGTGTTAGCATGATACATACCTACTTCTGCACACAAGTTGCATTTAATACATGAAAAAAATGAGGGCCAATTAAATATCAGATACCTACTAAGACGTGTCAGGCGTTCAAAAGTGCCTTTTAGATAATGGTTTACTTGATATAAATGACATCACTTTGTTTGCTTGTTATACTCCTTTCTTCTGGAATAATCATTTACATAATTTATATAGGCTTAATTTACAAATTCAAATTTTAATATTATAATTCGCTTTTAGCAGGCCTGTCTCACTTCCATACAAGCGGCGCAAAATCTCCAGATATTTACCTACTATTCTGGAAAACAACCTAATTTCAACCTTTTGCATTGCGTTTAGCGTTCATAGTACAATAACTGTCTGCCGTCTCGCTTCAATCTGCTAGGGCTGTCAGAGAGGTAGAATATACAATAGTAGGTACTTTACGGTATTAACAGTTTACTTTTGATCCGCGGGTGCGTGCGCTGCGTGTGCGACAAGTCGAGCGAGTGCAAGCCTATTGAGACTAGTACGGTGGCCGGACGCTTGCGTTTATCAAACCTAAACTCGGGAGTGAAACTTCTGTACCGTAAGGTACTATTCTGTGCTTTTAGCGACAAGACTGGCCCCACCCCTTGTAAAATTGTGTGCATTAATGTCTGTAATTCAATGATGTTGATTATAACGAGTATTCTATTCATCTATGATGGCTTGATTTGGAATAACGTGATTCGGGATAGCGTTTATCTCTACATAGTGTGAAATAAAATCTCATCCCGCGTCTATACGCTTAGATCTTTCAAATACGCAATGGATTTTAATTCAGTTTCCATCAGTAGATAGAGTGATTCAAGACGAAGGTTTTTATCTATATTATAGACTATAATATTATAAAGCTGAAGAGTTTGTTTGTTTGGTTGAACGCGGCAATCTCAGGAACTACTGGCCCGAATTGAAAAATTCTTTTTTGTGTTGGGTAGCCTATTTATTGAGGAAAGCTATATAACATCATGCTACGATAAAAAGGAGTGGAGCAGCAACGAAAAATGGACGACAACTGGCAGGCAATTCGATGCGACGGGAAAGGTCAGGGGAGAGGTCAGAGGACAAAGTCGCGGGCAGAAGTTAGTCTATACAAATATAAAGCTGAAGAGTTTGTTTATTTTTTTGGTTGAACGCCCCAATCTCGGGAACTACTGGTTGGAACTGAAAAAATCTTTTGTTGTTGAGTAATCCATTTATTGAGAAAAGATCTATATAAAAACACGCTACAACCAATGAAAAATGTTGCAAAAACTGAGAAAATGTATTCTTCTTGAGAGCTTCCGCAGCGTGCGCTGCGAAAACAGTTAAAGTAATGCAACAATCATGTGGAATAGAACTGTTCGTCTTAAAAAGTTCTAAGAAAAAATCCAAGGTAACATATGTCTATCTTTTAAAGTTGTATTACTATAATTTTTTTAATTGTAATCAAATCTAAGTATTATAAAGCTGAAGAGTTTGTTTGGTTGAACGTACTCTTCTTAGGAACTACGTTTAGTGTTGGATAACCCGTTTATCGAGGAAGACTATAGACAATATAACATCACGCAAAGACCCTTAGGAGACGAGCAAACAAAAAAAAGGCACGAATACGAATACCTCGCACGGGCAGGCAATTCGATGTGACGGGAGTGGTCGGAGGAAGAAGAAAGAGCATGGGGTAGCGGCCCCAGCGGTAATTTAACTGCCAATTTTTTGTGTATGATGATCTTATGGAGTACAACTTACTTGTAAAATATTACTTAAAAATATGCATTAGTTTTCGGCAAAATCACAAAAATAAAAATTACAAAAATAAAAAATTTCGTTCTTAGTTACAAATAATATAATAATAATAATATAATATCTTATAACTTAGAGAGACAACGTATCATGATTTTTTTTCTCGAAATCTAATGTATATTTTTAAGTAATATTGTACAGGTAAGTTGTACTCCATAAGACCATCATACACAAAAATTGGCAGTTGAAATTACTGCTAGGGCCGCTACCCCATGCTTATCCCGGTATGCTCTTTGACGCGTACGAAGTCGCGGGCAGAAGCTAGTTTGTGGTAATGTAATTCAGGATAGCATTCATTCGGTATAGCGATCATTCGGTATAGCGTTCATAATTCGAGATAGCGTTTTTTCAGGGTAATTAAACGTGACTCGGGATAGCATGTATTCGGGATAACGTGATTCAAGATAACGTTCATTCCAAATAACGTGCATCGGGATAGCGTTCATTCGGGGAACACTGATTCGGTGTTTCCAGTTTCGGTCCAACGTTTAAGAGTCGCAAAGGTTCCTCTAAGATAAGACATCACCTAATAACAATTGAGACTAAAAAAAATGTGATTAAAACCTTTCCTTGCAAACAAGAAATTCGGAAGAAACTCGCACATTGCCCGAGAGTTACGCTTCCCTTGAACGTAAGGGCGTAAATTATTATATTTTATACGTACCACGCTGATATAAGAGATATGTACGCCACACGAGCGGCTCTGAGCTATAAGCTAGTGATTTATTTATACTTATCTTAGGGAGGAAGTGTAAACTCTTGAAAAAATATTCTCTTTGGTATATAGTCTGCTCCAAAATTAGTATTTGTTGAAAATGTAAATAAACTTAGGTATTAGAAAATCTGTGGAAGCCAATTCGTAGTGTCACTTACAAATATCTGAATATTTAAATAATGTTATAAGATTATTTAATTATAATTGAAATTAGAAAAAAAAATCGTTGGCAAAAGTGGTGGAATAGATATAAATGAAATTAGCTGGCAATACTTATATATAAATGTGTTGGTATCGATATCGAAACCTAATGACAGAAGAAATAATAAAAAAAACATAATTTGATTAGGTCAATAACAGTAATAATCGGTAAGCTAGTTTATAATTTTTCGTGAAAGTTAGACATTTTTACGAATTTCCAAAACGCTATAATATTACAAACGTTTGGTTGCCTTTGTATACTTGTTACAGAGTCATTAAAACTATTGAACAAAGATGGACGTCACAACAATCTTCTTTTTTACACGCTTTATATTAGCTTCACTTGTATGTTTTTATATTTGTATGTTTGTATATTTTTATGTTTGTTTGTAACCGACTCCTTATAGCGCGATTTTGACCCACTTTAAACGACCAGATTTCATTCAAACTTTGCATACCTGTCAAGGACCGATGACAATGCAATAATTTCATAAATTTGTGCCATTATCCTTGCCAGGGTTAACAGGACAGCAAAAAAACTGTCACAAACTACGCTGACATACGTCTCAAAATTCGAAACACCCTAAAATATAGAAAATAAATAATAGTATAAAAAAACTAAAAAACACGCTTCCATTGAAAACCAAACTAAAAAGTACAAAATAATGGAAAAAAAGCGTGGGGTGTCTGATATCAATAAAAAAATACCTTAAAAAGCACCCCACGCTTTTTTTCCATTATTTTGTACTTTTTAGTTTGGTTTTCAATGGAAGCGTGTTTTTTAGTTTTTTTTATACTATTATTTATTAGTTCATTAGTTTTCCATATCGACCGTAACACTTGAGCAAAGTATTGCTAGCTAATTTAAATTGACCCTGTACATAAATAAATACACACGAAAATAGAACCTCCTCCTATTTTTAAAGTCAGTTAACGACGTGACTTGCCAAATAAGCCCTTTTTGGTGTTCTATTCCGGGCGAAACCAAAGTGAATTCGATGCTCTTTTTGAAGACGATATTGACTTCGGATGTACAAACTCCGTATCAAAATTTATAGGGGTTGCTCTGACATAGGGTTCGAGAAGATATGTGCCACTAGAGGATCTATTACATTCAGTGATGAAAATATGATTCTGACCTTGACTATCTTCTGGAAAAGCTGAGTCTACGAAAATAAACATACGAACGAGTAGATCAAAGTGGATCCAAGAGTTAAGGTAAGTGCTTCTTATGGCAATACCACCCTTCGGTTGTGAAATATCAATATTTTACAGAAGAGCCGAAAAACGATTTCTGTAGAACTAAACTTTTGCTCTAGTTACTAGGTTCCGAGTTTGTGTAACTTCGTATTTGACTAATTTCTGGGAGTTTTTGCTAGCCTAGTATGTGGAAGGTGGTCTATAAGGTCGAAAAATTCAAAAACACCCGTTTAAAAAAAAAACAGATTCTAGGTTTTGAAATTGAACAGCCGCCTTGGTCTTGATGCAATCTAAGTTTTGTACAAGAGTACACATTTTTTTTAAACATGAACATTTTGTCTTTTCCAATTATTTTTTTTCGAAATTAATTTAGAGTGTGACTGACTGTGTGTTACGTAATAAGGATGCTGGTGTGTAAACGAAAACGAAGCAAAATGTGCGGATAAGATGGTAAGGATAGTAGCAGGTCAAGTTCTGCAGTTTTTGCCTACCTCCATGTGAGTTTATTTGCATACAGGGTTATTTGTAAAACACCGGAAACCTCTCAAGATTATATTACTAACATCATAATCAACAACTTTTGTTCTATGACTTTTAAAAATTCATCATAATTTAGTTTATCAGATTTTTATACAATAATAAAAATATTTAAATTGGATGCTCTAAATGTAACGAAGTCTATGCGAAGCAAAAGAAAGTGACAGTACATTAGCGGGGGGAGCGGGGTTAGGACGGCGGGGACATTTGAACTTGACCTGTTTACGAACGGCCGATTTTTGTATGGAAATCTGATGAACTAAAATATGATGAATTTTTAAAAGTCATAAAACAAAAGTTGTTGCTTATGATGTTAGTAACATAGTCCTGATTAGTTGCTGATGTTTTACAAATAACCCTGTATAAGTATGTATATTACATTTAAGTTTAATAAAAAATATGTAGTTGAATTACGATAACTAACAAATGCTTGCACCGACTGGACTGGTCCACTCAAATCCCACACATTGTCCTCACATGATCTGACCAAAAATATGTTTGAACTTTAATAGAGACTTTGACCGTTCGCCATTTCTTCTCAGAGGCAGTCAGATATGAAATGTAGACTCCACCTTTTTGACGTGATGAAGAGTAAACGGGATGCCGATATCCTATTGTAAATGTGTACCGAAATTACTTTTAAATATTAGAGAATTTTAATAGTATTATTTCAATAACTGTTCCTCTTAAGGCCCTCTTGTAGTTGAAGACGTTTCGGCGAACACTGGCCGGTCGTTGCGAGCGCTTGAGCTGCTAGATTTTGTGTATAATTGTTTCGTGGGAAAAAAATGATAAGGAAATTATAAAATACTTTCTCAGCATAACATAGACAATAAAACCTATCTTTTGGTATAAGTTTTACATCGTTTAATGATGGAATCTCTTCAAGGTACATGTTTTAAATAGCAATTTAGTGTCATCTTTATGATTCTTTTTTATCGAGCGAATTGTTTTAATTCACGTTTCTATCTTCACACAGCGCTTAACAGTATGTTCAATTTTCCTAAATATTTTTTTTACGCAAACTAGTCATTTTGTCAGATTTACAGAAGTTTAAAAAAGTTAAAAAGTACTGCAACCTCGCCTTAATCCAAGCACCTGCCATCTAATCTCTTCCCCACCCTTAGATGACTGTTAGAGAATGCCTAAGTCATTAAGTCCACCTTTGTATCTTTTTTGTGTGCGAGAAGTTTAAATAAATAAATAAATTTAAACAATGTTATTTCACTATACTTCTCACGAAAGATAATTTCCACCCCTGCCTAAAAGGCGTATTCCTTATTAAATTATCACCCTAATTCCCTTTCTAATTTCCTCTGGCATATAAATTCTGTACCGCAACTCCACCGTTCCTGATCGCCATATTTCCCTGAGGAGACTGTAGCACGTGTGGCCATGTCGGATACCTGGAAACGTATATCAATTAGTATCAGCTCTTATTAGTAGAACACAACCGAACATGCGCTTCATGATAGTATTTTCTTCTGATCGTTTTTCTCACGTGCAAAGATATGTTTCGGGAATCATCGGCTGTTTTCGTAAAATTAAGTTTTGTGTTAGACGAACGAATAATGTAGAAGCTATATCTATATACCAATAACTTGCTGAAGTTGAACTTGCTAATAAGGCTATAGCTAGTTTAAGGTCTAGAATACTTCTTTTATTAATACAAGAAGTTGGTTGGGAATCCAGACACGTATGTTTAGGACTGCTTATTTAATTACGATATCTATCTGTTTCTAAACAAAGAAGACTAATGGGTGAATTTGTATGGGACGGGTTTTATGGTCCAATAGCGATATGCCTTTGATATTTTTCCCCTCACATATATATATATTAAAGTGCAAAGGGACATCAAAATCTGAAGAATCATTTGGGAAAAGCCCAAGCATTTTATTTTAATTTTTCCTGTTGCCTGGAATGGTTAAGGTAGGTACCAGCCATTACGAAACTTCTCAATGTCCACACGGCGGGTTAATTGTGTAACCCACAAACAGTAGGAATGGCTTTTATTTTAACAGTTTACCAACAGTCTTTTTCTTTTATACATTGTGAAGCAGACAAATTTGAAAAATGAAACAATGGATTAGCATTATTCTTCAAATAATTCGGATTCTGATTGTAAGTTTGTTACGCAATTACGGAGTTACAGGTATTTTTAATTTTTATTCAGGTTTTATTTAAAAACGACATTTTTTTACAAAATTGATGCAGTCTGAGTCCCCAAGCACCGCCACTTCGACCTCTTCTGTGCTTCTCGCATCCTACGTATTCCCGTGGCCTTCACCAGGTCATCGGTCCATCTTGTTGGAGGCCTGCCAACGCTCCGTCTTCCAGTACGCGGTGGCCACTCCAGAACCCGCTTTCAGATTATTTATTGCATAAAGATATTATTTACACGCCTATCTCAATCTTACCGCTTTTGGTCCACATACTACTTTCACGCAGTCTCCTTTATCAAATACACTAAAAACCCAAACTACCAACTTCACTATATCAAAACACAGTCCACCACAATGCCCAAACCACAACCGTCGAATACCAAGCAAGAAAGCCCAAAATGAACACAGCATCCTCTTTCCAAAGATAAATCTTACGTTTGACAGGTTAGTCCTACGATTTATTATAGGCCGATATCACGGATTTACTCCGACAGTGTCGGTCCGTGACTTTATATGCTCTTTGGTGCTCAATAATGCGTTATATCAACCCTTTTTCGAGAAGAGGAATGGGTTATATCAATGTTCGGGTCCTGACAGAGTGCAAAGTAGCAATATGTCAGTCCGTTACTGTTGACGGGGGAGAAACGGCGTTGATGGAAATGATACTATAATGTTTGATAATGTTTGACTGTTATTTTCCTGTTTACTGCTGTTGCATTTGATTGGCTATAGTAGTGTTTTGAATCACCATGCATATCTTAAAAGTAGGTGACAGAAGTACCTTTATTATAAGGAAACAGATTTTTTTTTTTTTAAATAATGTTTTACTCTTTGTCTGAGGTGCCATTCGCCGATTACTGATTTCATTGCCTCAAAGTATGTGTGGTGTACAGTGTGGTGCCGGACGGTACCGCGTGGTACCGGACGTAAAGAATAACACCACCCCTTTTCTTCCCGTGGGTGTCGTAAAAGGCGACTAAAGGACTTACTAGAGAATGGGCAGCGGCGTTCTCTATGCATTTTACCACCATACTGCGATCGCCAACTCGCGTGCCAAGCGTGGCGATTATGGCAAAGCCCCCCAAATTGAGGGAGGCCTAAGTCCAGCAGTGGACGTCTTACGGCTGAAATGATGAAGTATGTAATGGGAGTGTGTAATAAATGTAAATCCTGAGAGTACTTTGGTTATAATTGACTACTGAATCGGTAACTTTTAATATAGGTTAATTTTTAAATAATGTACTGGTACTTACCGCCGATCAACCCAAAAAAATTCAGTCATACTGAAATGCAGTGAGACTCAATTTTAAATGCGCAAAGTAATGCTAGGGCAACACGATTTTCATAACCATACCTGCTACCGCAAACTGCAAAAAAAAAGCTTTTAAAAATAAAATTTTTGGTCATTGTATTATACTTTAATTCAATACCGTAATTGGGGTGTGCGATGTCTTGCGTTAATTAGGTTACACGTTATACCTACCTTGTTAATATTTGTATTTATTGTACGTAGAATATTCACCTGGACCGTAAACTACAAATTATTTTAATTGCATTTAACAAAACCGAAAAAAAAAATGATTTACGTCGTAAAACATAATGGGAATGGTAAATTTTACCAATAACGGCAAAAAAAAGAACAATACTAAAGCAATAAATAAAACAAGATGGCCGCGAGTCCACGAGACCAGCTGCAGAGCTGTCATGTTTTTATGAAGCGATATAGTTTGTGTTAAATTGTGTTATTATGTCCCGCAGTGGATAATCGCGGAATATTTATGTGAAGTGCCGTGGCAGTACAATCACGAGCATAAATACCTTTCGGTTACGCAAACTTCTAAAGTGTTTTTCTCGTGAAATAAAAGTTGAAATTTACTGGTTTGTTGGTCTAGTGGTTGCAAGCGCTTTTGCTGAGTCCTGCGGGTTTGATCTCCGCGTTGAGAATGTGGTATTGAGTTTTTCCATATCAAATCTCTGAGTAACAACCTCGAGAATATGGACTGAGGTCTGGATTTTTCTGCCAGGGTCGCGTGTTTTGTTCGAAAGAGATACCGTGGCCTTGGCATATGGGCAACTAAAGGAACACGGGTGGGTTTTAGTCAGTAAAAGTCTGACATGCTCTCGCGCTCCACGCTAGAGCGGGAGACGTCATTTGATGATTTCCCACCCACGAAAAAAAAAGGTTTTCGTCCGGTTGATGGTGTGATGGCAGATATACTGCCTCATGCAAACCACGTATCACAGTGACGTCATGCAAAATCTTTCATTGCGCAAGTAGAGTTTGCTGCGCAATTAACAAAAATACAACGTCCTCACTTCAATTGTTGTGCAGTTTCCTATCGGACACCCGTCTGGTCGGAGGATTCTCCCTTTTCTCTGGAGGATGAGTGAACTTTATACCCTGTTCTTCATACCTCTATGACGGCATTAAGATCGCCTCTTATTACTTGGAATAGAAATTTAAGTTTTATTTTTCTTCGAAAATACTATGTTCGTCATAATAATCATTTGTCTTGAGTGTCCATGGAGCCTACCAACGGTACGGCGCTTTGAAAAAGGTAATTAGCTTCATCTTTCTGAGTGACTGACCACTTGATGTTTCAAAATTCCCTGTAATTGGTTTATTTAAAACTACCTTCTGCCCGCGACTTCGTCCGAGTCTTGTCGCATCGAGTTGCCCATTTTTCATTGCTGCTCCGCTCCTTTTAATTGCAGCGTGATACTATATGGTCTTTCTTAATAAATAGGCTACCCAACACAAAATGATTTTTTCTATTCGGACCAGTAGTTCCTGAGATTACCGCGTTCAAACAAACAAGCTCTTCAGCTTTATAATATATATATAGTCCTCCAGACCGAATTTCGGCCACGGCGGCCAATCTCAACGGAGACTAGCCATCGGCGCGGGAGATATTATAGTGCTCAAGTGTGTGCGCAGACACAAGAGCACTCACTCTTCCCTCACTCTCATAGTCCGATGGGACGGCAATCCGACACGACCGGAGAGAGATCAGGCGTAGGGCCAACGGCTTAACGTGCTTTCCGAGGCACGGGGGTATCACACCGCCAACTTCCAAACTCCGGGCTGCTACTAAGAAATTCCTAATGGAAAAACCCAGTTGCACTTTGCCCGACCCGGGAAACCCGGGAATATTATAGTATAGATAAGTATTATAGTATAGATAAGTATTATAGTATAGATAAGTATTATAGTATAGATAAGTATTATAGTATAGATAAATGCTTTGAGTTTCAGTTTTGGAGTTTAAGCCTTTTTTCAACTAGGTATGTTGGGGTTGGCTTCCAGTGACACAAATACCATGAAACACTATTTGTACATTATAAAATATCTATGAATACATAAGAGATTTTTTTTTAATCTTGCCTAAGTTTTGGTTAGTAACAATACCGTTCATTTCATTTCACGGTTACTGAAGTTCGAGCCTCTATATTTGTACGAGGACGTGACAATTTTGTCAAATGCAGATTGTGTTTTGTTTGTCTCATAAAGAAAGTAATACATTCGTTGACGTTTCTTTTACTGCAACGAAACAGCCAGTTTGGATTCGATTTCCATAATATTATTGAGTTTTTCTGTATTCCATATTGGTATCGAGGGTTCTTTGTCCAGATGTTGGCAAATGAGCCGAAACTTACGTGTACATTTTGTTATGTATTTTGTTTTGTTTGTTTGTATTGTTACTTTGCGCCTTTTCAATCAAAAATACACTGCCTGTACCTTCCTGTGACTTCCTTTATTTTAATAACGTCGAATAAATGGATTTCCTAGAAAAATTTGAGAAATAACTGTTGACATTCAATCTTAGTTCGGGTCCCGAACTAATCTTGGCCAAAGGAAACGCCTGTAACTTCGGCCAAAACTACAGATTTCGTGCTTGAAGAATAAACTTCCAATATCGCATCGTAGTCGCATAGTATAACGCCACTGAAGACTGATGTTCCTTCTGAATTATTTAATGTTTATGGTAACGCCTACTTAGTGATGCTCAGAACTTCTTACGAGCGGTAATTAAAAATGATTAATGTAATTCACACATAAATAATAATAATATCTTATAATAATGCCTTGTAAATATCTTTTGTTAGTTTGCTTTCAATCATCATCTCACTATAACCAGACCATTTAAATACTCTGTTTTACTAATATCTTACACCAAATCAACCCAAAATTGTTTGAAATAAACTTGACCTTAATTTTTGCCCCAGAAAATTTTAATAATAATTGGCTGTATAATTAGCGTATTCCATTAACTCTCCATAGCCGACCGCCATCATAAGGATTATTGTACACTCAAGAAAATTGCTCCCAAGCCTTACATAACTTGAAACGCAAATATTTGCTTAAATTAGGTTCGGTACACATGAGCTGATCTGAAACACGATAATTGGAAATTGGTTTGTTGCAATAGTGTGAATATTTTATTAGTGTGTAAACTAGTGTTTATTCGTGACTTGGTTCTTGTCGTTTCTTCTATAAATCTTACACACATTTTCATTGTTTTTTGGCACTCTGTGTCCTTAAAAAACATAAAAGTGAAATATATTACGTTTGATAGTTAAATGACATTCATTGCGTTTTTTACGCTGTTGAGTAGACAAAATTTTCGAAAATCCGAAGCAATGAATTGGCTGTATCAAAATTATTCAGGTTGTTATGTAATAGCGTAACACAATATCCGTGTTACGCAATTAGATTACAGGTTATACACGTACGTAACCTTCCATTAAAAAACACCAATAAGGTCGCTATAATGTCATCCGGTCCTCTATATGGTCGACGGTATAATCTAATAGAAAATTATTAAAGCATTGCAAGAAAAAATGTGGATGCAAAACCTCGCAGCGTTTAATTTTTATCATAAACCGCGGTCGTTTAATTTAATCTGTCAGCAACCGATACTGGCATCTATATTGCTTAGCGCCCCGTAATTTCATTTCTCATTTCCATTTAAAAAAAATCAAAACATATAACCGTTAGTAATTATAAATACCTTGTGGAATAGAAAGTCGCTTTTCGTGTCTGTTTGCGCTCGTGGCTGTTTCTAAATTGCGCAATGGATTTTGATGCGATTTTCACAGTTATTTAGAGAATTAATTCCGGAAGATTTATGTGTTAAAAGGTATATAGTTGTTAATTTAAATATAACAGCAAAATGTGGATGTTTTCGCATGTCTTCTCATCAGCAGATTACACCCATGAAAAGCAAGGGCGGTTCGCTAGAGTATAAAAATGATCTATTCACCAACTAGATCAGCCGCTTTCATCAATTGTTTTACGTAACATAAATCACGCTTGAATGCCTGAAGGATTAAGCAGAGACGACCATGTTTTAGTCCCATATAATAGGGAGTAAGGCACAAATCCAGATTCTGGGCGGTTACAAAGAAATTCCTAATGGAAACCTCCAAAGACACTAGGCTTGACCTAAGAAACCAACCCAAGATCTCGTGTTCACCAATAGCACTTACGACCACTAGATCAACGAGGCAGTCCAGTAAATGTTTTTTTTTTTTAGGGTTCCGCACCTCAAAAGGAAAAAACGGAACCCTTATAGGATCACTTTGTTGTCCGTCCGTCCGTCCGTCCGTCCGTCTGTCAAGACCCTTTTTCTCAAGAACGCGTGGAGGTATCAAGCTGAAATTTATATCAAATACTCAAGACTACTGGCCCTTGGAGCTGTGAAAAAATCAAACTTCTAAGCTAACGCAATCAAAAGATATAGCCGTTTATGCCGCAAATTACCGCAAATTATCGAAACTCGCAAGGGAATCAAAACCTAAAGGGTACTTCCAGTCGATCTAGAATTTTGAAATTTGGTACGAAGCAACGTCTTATAGCACAGATAAAGGAAAAATTGCGAAAACAGTAAATATTTAGTTACATCATATAATAAAAATATTTAAAAAAATATTAAACTTTATACCTACAGGTTTGTACGGAACCCTCGGTGCGCGAGTCCGACTCGCACTTGGCCGGTTTTTTTAAATAAAAGTAGTTTATTGGTAAAATAAGTATAGATAAGAACAAAATTCTTTAATGATTGTATCCACCTTTCAGGCAGATAGTACCTCTATTAGGAAACTCCGCTCATCCATACCAAGACGTGGTCTATAAAAGTAAAACGTAAAAAAAGACGTTTAAATGAAAGTGATTGTCATTACTAGTGCGTCACGTGATAAGGCATCAGGCCAGAGTATTTTTCATCATCATCAATTCAGCCGAAAGACGTCCACTGCTAGACTAAGGCCTTCCCTAATTGGGGGGGGGGGGGGGGAGGGGGCATAATTGCCACGCTTGGCAGGCAGGTTGGCGATTGCAGCATGGTGGTAAAATATATGGAGAACGGTGCTTCCCATTAAATCGTAAGTCCCTTAGACGCCTCATACGACACCCACGGGAAGAAATGAGGAGGTGCTATTCTTTAGGTCCGTCAACACACGGATCATGAATATTTTTTACTTAAAGGCAATTGTACAGTTCCATCCAATAATCACAGCAATGAAAGAAAGTCAGAACGTTCTTGTAAATTCTTGGCATACACCGAATTTTTACTTTTCCGACCATCTTGGATTTGTGCCATGTACTATCACTCGTATTCCAAACTGCTTAGCATAATGTTATTTGATCATTTGAAAATAATGGTCAGAATGCTTGAATGTGCATGACAGTAATGGAGCACTTATTTTACTTATATTTGGTTGGGCAGAGATCCAACTATTGTTAGAGGTTAGTGCATTCGTAGTGCTAATAGTCGTATGTGTGGGAACATTTATTTTTACGAATCTAGATGAGCGTTGAGTGAAGTCTTTCTCTTGGTAGATTTTATTTCTATAAGTTGCTTTGTAGAAACCCCTTTACATATCATATTTTAAAAATTAGATTAGGGTGGCGTTTCCTATGTGACTACTCTGAAAAGAAAGGCCGGAAATAACTAAGCGGTCGTAGTCTCTTTTAAAATTCGGACATAATCTTGGTCAGATCATGTGAAGACCATTACGATTGATGTCTGAAATAGTATTATGAGGAAAGGACTAAACAGATTCACTGGACCTGTCCAGTCAATCTGTGTGCTCGCATCTGTCAGGGATCGCGCAGCTCAACTCCAAACTTAAGGTAGTGGTTAACCTTTGTTGCGATAACCATTTACATAACCTACTGCGTCAAGGGAATTTGATTTTATGACTACATACCTAAATGTACCTTACTTTTTACAGATTAATATGGCTATTAATGAAGGGGTCTGCTAGGACCGATGCCTGCCAGGGTCGCGAGATTGTTTGAAAGAGATACCCTGACCCTGGCACATGGGCAACTGAAGGAACACGGGTGGGTCTTAGCCAGTAAAAGTCTGACACGCCCTCCCGCTCCGCCCAGAGCGGGAGAAGTCTTTTGATAATTTCCCATCCAAAAGAAAAAAAAATATGGCTATTAATCTGTAATCAGTGAGATCTGCCAAGTGACTATCATCACCTGCCCAGCGATTTCTCAACTATGTTGATGTCAGCTTTCAGTTAAATCGGATACAGCTAAGTACCGGTATTTAACATGGAGCGACTGCCTATCAGATTTCCACAACCCACATACCGGGTATTTTTTTTTTGTGTGTGTGCGAAATCATCAAATGACGTCTCTCGCTCTTGGGCGGAGCGGGAGGGCATGCTAGACTTTTACTGACTAAAACCCACCCGTGTTCCTTCAGTTTCCCATGTGCCAGGGACACGGTGTCCCTTTCGAACAAATCTCGCGACCCTGACAGACATACTGGGTACCTATTACAATACCCCTAGGTAACACTGTTTATCAGACTTTCTGGTTTCTGACAATCCGTGACGACCAATCCACAAATGACGACTGGGACACACAACTTAACCATCATCATTTCAGCCGAAAGACGTCCACTGTAGGACATAGGCCTCCCCCAAGCTCCGCCACTTCGACCGGTTTTGTGCTTCCCGCATCCAGCGGGTTCCTGCGGCCTTCACAAGGTCATCGGTCCACCTTGTTGGAGGCCTTCCAACTCTACGTCCTCCGGTACGCGGTCGCCACTCCAGAACCTTTCGGCCCCATCGGCCATCTGTTCTGCGAGCAATGTGCCCTGCCCACTGCCACTTCAGTTTAGCAATTCTTCGGGCTATGTCGGTTACCTTGGTTCTCCTACGGATCTCTTCATTTCTGATTCGATCACGTAGGGAAACTCCAAGCATAGCCCTCTCCATCGCCCTTTGGGTGACTTTCAGCCTTCTAATAAGGCCCATTGTGAGCGACCACGTTTCGGTTCCATATGTCATCACTGGCAACACACACTGGTCAAAGACTTTCGTCTTGAGACACTGCGGTATGTGGGACGAGAAAATATTGCGCAGCTTCCCAAACGCTGCCCAGCCGAGTCGGATTCGACGATTGACCTCTTTCTCGAAGTTGGACCTACCTAACTGGACAGTCTGTCCTAGGTACACATATTCGTCCACAACTTCGAGTGTAGCGCCTCCGATCTTCACTGGAGTGGGTATCACACGAGCATTGGACATGACCTTTGTCTTGTCCATGTTCATCCTGAGACCCACTCTTTCGGAAGCTCTACTGAGGTCATCGAGCATTGTACTGAGGCCCTCCATAGTCTCAGCCATGACAACTATATCATCGGCAAACCGAAGGTGAGTGATGTACTCGCCATTGATGTTGATGCCAGCCCCTTTCCAGTCCAGAACCTTGAAGACATCCTCCAGTGCAGCGGTGAACAGTTACGGAGAAATAACGTCTCCCTGTCTCACCCCTCGCTGCAGAAGGATAGGTTTCGAGGTCTGGTCCTGAAGTCGGACTGACATAGTGGCGTTTTCGTACAGACGCTTCAGCACCTCGATGTACCGATAGTCGATCTGGCACCGTTGAACTTAACCATACCAACTTAACCATAGTTAGGCATATATTGTTTTTGCGCAAACAAATTAGCTCACTTCGGACACTAATTGTCCATTTATAGAAAGTGACAAATCACCAAATCCGACAGAAAGTTTCATCCCAAATCGTACGTGACTACAATTTCATCACCATTCAAAGTGGTACAAGGCATTGCTATATATACTCTACGATAGACAATTATGTTGGCAGAACCCCGACCTCTCACAAGAACCTCTTACAGCTCTAATATTCGTAGAACTAAATCTTCCCCGCATTTAATATTAATTCAACAGTGACATGAACCCACATTCCTCAAACAGCCCCAAATATTTGACCAAACATTTGTTAATACAATCCGTCAGACCAATGTTCCCTGGATATTACACGTCGTAATTTAAAGTAAACTGGCGACCAAGTTCAACACTCCACTTGCACTGGTTGAAAAGTAAACAGTATCGCTGAGCTTGATGTTCTCAACTTTCTTAGTGCTTGTACACACGGCGGCAAATTTATTGACCCACTTGAAGTGCATTGAGAGTTTGGTAAAGTGAGACCAAAATTGTTAGTTTAGTTAAAAGGCTGTTAGGAATATTGGTGAGACTTTGTAAATTTTTAACTTGAGATAGCATCTTATACCCTTTTAAATTAACCAAAATAAGGTCAGTATTTCTTAAGATTTTTCTCTATTGTTGGTTCATGAGGAACTCTATAATAACAATATTAGCGCGTTGTTTATAAATCAATATTGTTTTTTTTTTTTTTTTTTTCAAAGAACATTGTTGAAAGTTAAGTTGGCTCCAAAATGTTCTCATGAAAATATTGACAAATGAATCAGTATTATTAACATTAATCTTTTATTTTTAATCAAAATTCTATTCATTAAATCACCGATGTGTTTCGGTTGACAACCGAAGTAAATTAAATAACCTCAAAATGTTCGTCTACGATTTTTCACTTAAAATTTAATTGGCGACATGAAATTGGGGCGACAAAAAGTTAAAACGCGTTACTAATTGCCTCTGTATGAATGTATCCTGCAGCGTGATTACGTAATACACATACTTCCATCAGAATCTCAATCATTTTGAAGGATACAGGTAATCCATTGCTTCATGTTTGAAAAAAATTGTCCGCTTCACAACGTAAATAACGCAATGAATGTTGTTGAACTGCCAAAATGAAAGTCATTTTTACTATTAGTGTGTTACGTAATTATGACGCAAAACAGGGTTTGTTAACACTTTCGTCACATATTTATGAATCAAACAATCTTGGCTTAAACACCATGTTGATATTCTGTAAGTCTTTACGCACAATAAAGGATATTTTTTAAGAAAAACTCACAGATAACTTGAAACTTGTGCAAATATTGATTAATTTAAATTTACTTGGGCGGAGCCGAAAGGATGAGTGCAAATTTTTTCCATCCAATCATTTTCCCTTCAAAGTAGAGAACATGATAAAAATAAATCGTTGTAGACGCAAAACAGGTGTGATAATTTTCTCTAAAAATATGAGCAGGCGCGAGCAGTAAGTCTTCTAAGACTGGACAACAGCACGGTTAATTTATCATGCTTCATTAATTTCATTCCAAAACTAACGAAGAAGTACATTTTCAATTACTGTTTAATTTGCAAAAGTCCAGCATCAGCGATCGTTTCTTTGTCTCAGCGTCCATTACTAGTGCGGTTAAATAAGGACTGATTGTAATTAAGATACGTTCCTCTTGACAGGTGACATTGCGGGTTTTCTGTTCGGCCTACATCGGGGCAGTTCGACCCTCTTCGGCTCTCTTCGTATTCGCTTGGACCTTTCTTTGTTATTAGATTCTCTTTTGTTTTGATAAATGTTAAGTGCAAGGGGATGTAATCTGTTTATTTACAGACTTTCCACATCAATAAAATGCCCTTTCTCATAGCCTTTTTCTTTTAGCCTTTTAAAAGACGAATAATTTGCCTCTAGTTCGTGATGGTAAAAAGGTTCTCCAGCCAACACTGAAACCTTTATTAGACTTCGTTTTTATATTATTTCAGTTTCGTTCTAAATTCAAACTTTTTTCATCTTTTTTCCCAAATGAATCGACAATCAATTTGGTCGGTATGAACTGCTAATAAAGAAAATAATTTCGGATAAAAATTACATAACGAACGTTATACCGCGTGACATTTTTTAACGTCTTGAAATAAAATGGGGGTAATAGGTGAATGGAGTAGAAGCCTTTGGCATAGAAATTTTTATTATTTTTATTTTTGAATAACATGTAATGAAGGTAAAAAATATCATCCGGTATAATATCACGCTTGTATTGACCGAAGGGTCAGGCTGAAGTTTACCTATTGCATATCCACAGTTGCGCTTGCGACCACTAGACCAACGAAGCAAAAAATACAAAGAAAAAATTAATATGTAATTTTTTTTTAATGTCAAAGAGTAGAAAATCCTTTAAATATTTATGGAAGTAGGTATATTTTACTGTCAAAACATATTCATGTTTTAGGAAGGTATTCATGAATTCGTTTGATTTAAATTATTTTTCCGACTTATTCACTCATTTGCACAATCTGTAGGAACATATAAAAGGCAACCGTTACTGACTGACTACTCTATCAACACACAGCTCAAACCACAGAATGGTTTGCGCTGTTTGGCACGCAGATAGTTAATAAGCCGTAGGCATCTGCTAAGAAAGTATTTTCCGAAATTCACCCCCAAAGGGGGTGAAACAGGGGTCCAGGTTTATATGAAGAAACCAGATTAGATTGACATATTTTTTCCAAACTTGACTGGACGCTTGAAACAAATTACATTTTTTTTATTTGTATTAACACGTTAAATACAATATAGTGATCTCAAATAAAATTACCCATTAGTAGACAGATACATGGTCTTTTCTTAATTATCATTACAATTATCTGTAGCTAAACTAATCCCAATGCAATAGACAATAAATGCTAAAATGTTTCAACCGTACCCCGTCTCCCCTATGTGTTTCTTGCTTTTCATCTTCTGTTTATATAAAAGAGAATCCTTACGGACTGACTGATCTATCAACACGCAGCTCAAACCATTGAACGGATTCTGCTAGTTATTACTACGAAGCCATCCGCTAAGAAAGGATTTTCCATAATTCTGCCCCGAAGGAGATGACACGGAAGTCCAAAGTTCGTATCGAGAAACAAGATTTTTTATTCGAAACATCACAGGAGTACTGGAAACAGAAGTCGTACAATGTCGTTTATCAAGTATTAATTCCACGAAGATGTCGTCACGTGCAAAACTTTATTAAAATGCGGAATTTACTTTGTCTGTTATATTTCACGCCTTAGCCGCTGAACGGATTTCAATGAAAGTTTAAGACCACTACCAGGGTCAGGACATAGGATACATTTTATTCCAGTAGAACGTCCCCTTGTGATAATTTTCGACATCCACGTGGGTGAAGCCACGGGCAAATGCTAGTCTTGTCATAAGAATTTATTTCTAAGTAACTAATTTATTAATTTGTATTCATTTATTTATTCCTGTTAATCACTTATTTTGATTAAAGTTGACATCGTTTCGTCGCCATTCTGGGTAGCCATTGTGGAAGACATCTAATATTAATTAATTCATCATCTGAATATAGTGGAACACTGAGTAAAGTTGTAAGTGTAAATTGTATTGCGGTGACCAATAAGTTTGTTTCATTCCTGGCCAAAAAGATATATTTAGAAGAATGTCAACTTTTTGCTATTTCACGAAACTACACATAGAGGTAAAATTCAAATTAGGAATTGATTTAACGACATACATACGCCATGTAAAAGAGATTATTAGAGAGTATGAATTAGTTAACACTTCATCATCACCATCATTTCAGCCGTAAGACGTCCACTGCTTGACATAACTCGCTTTGCCATAATTGCCACGCTTTGCAGGCGGGTTGGCGATCGCATTAAAGAGGTAAAATGCATATAGAACTCTGCTGCCCATTCTCTAGTAAGTCCCTTAGTCACCATTTACGACACCCTCGTAAAGAAATCAGATGGTGCTTTTCTTTACGTCTGGCAACATTCGGAACAATTAACACTTCCATCGATGTAATTGTACACATCTCACTGAACACCTTAGAATTATGTAAATGGGAACCTAAATCGAATGCCACTTTACTATTATAAAGAACTGTTGGAGCGTATCGGTTTGTGCCTTGAATAATGCCGAAGGATAATCTGTCAAATTGGATTGTTACCCATTTGTATTAATTTTACCCATCGGACCGGCCCTAGATTGTGTATGGTTTATGACGTTTATGTAGGTCCACTGAACGATGTTTTTTGGAAACTAGTACACTAAACTTGTCTGACGTGGCAAAGTAGGTGTAGAGAAACTGACACAAATTCCATCATACAAGCAAAGTCTAGCCTAATTTGTAGTATAGAAAAATAAGGAACGGGGTGTGATGTTCACTTATCGGTGATGTCGACTGTATTTTTTTAATTTTTTGGTTTGAGACATCTCATAGTGAGATCGTAACTACTTAACTGGACGCTGCCTCAAGCGGACTTCATGCCTCCAGCGAGGGGCGAATTTCTTATACCACTAAGCGACTGCATGCTAGCTAAAGTCACCCGTGGAGTTAGTTAGTACACATACAGGGATGACCCCTGTGGGGTACGAACTTCGGCTTAGGGCGTTACTGGGGGGAGAACAGCAAGATGGGGTAGGCTGGATCAAATCTGGATAATTATAATAAGCTGGGGAGTTACAGGGTCAGCTCCAGCGTGGGCTGAAACTGCGTCGAACAAGGGTCAGAGCCCGATGAACAATGTCGGGACTATGCTAGTTGCGCAGTTAACTTTGCTTGCGGGATTTAGGATCTTGTGTGACGTCAGTATGCTGCGTAAATCGCATGTTGCGATGTAGATAATATTCTCTCCTCACAAAGCTTCCCCATTTCTTCCCGTGGGTGTCGTAAGATGCAACTACGGGACTTACTAGAGAATGGGCAGCAGCGTTCTCTATGCATTTTACCACCATACTGCGATCGCCAATCCGCCTGCCAAGCGTGGCGATTATGGCAAAGCCCCCCAAAATGAGGGATGCCTATGTCCAGCAGTGGACGTGTTGCGGCTGAAATGATGACAAAGCTGACTTAAACTTAATGAGTACAAAAAATGTCTCAGCTGTATTCTACCTTTGTGAGAAACTGGTGCCTGATACAGGTTTCTGTCTGTAACATTCTATAATTACGATTCTAAAACGTTATGAAGGATATTGCTAATCCATTGCTTCACATGTTCGAAAAATGTGTCTGCTCATCAACGTAAATAACGCATTGAATCCATATCCATACTTAATATTATAAATGCAAAAGTAACTCTGTCTATCTGTCTGTCTCGCTTTCCTGCTAAAACTTCTGAACCGATTTAAATGAAATTTGGTACACAGATAGTTTAGAGCCTGAGAAAGGACATAGGCTACTTTTTATCTCGGTAGTACGTCCCCGCGGGATATTTTCCGACCTCCACGCGGGTGAAGCCGCTGGCAAAAGCTAGTATTATATAACTGTCAAAAGTAATATGCTTGACTTTTATGTTTTTTGGCCACACAGACTGCCACAAAACAATGAAAATGTGTATTAAATTTATAAAAGAGATGGCAAGAACAAAGTCACGAATAAATAATAGTTCACACACTAATAAGATATTCATACTATCACAACAAATCAATTTCCAATTATCGTGTTTCAGATCTGCTCATGTGTACCGAACCTAATTTAAGCAAATATTTGCGTTTCGAGTTATGTAAGGCTTGGGAGCAATTTTCTTGAGTGTAGAATAATCCTTATGATGGCGGTCGGCTATGGAGAGTTAATGGAATACGCTAATTATACAGCCAATTATTATTTTAATTTTCGAGCGCCAAAAATTAAGGTCAAGTTTGTTTCAAACAATTTTGGGATAATTTGGTGCAAGATATTAAGTACAAGGAAAACATCGTGAGGAAACCGGCATGTCTCCCAACAAATTCGAAGAAATGTGACATCTACCAACCCGCACTGCGTGGTGGATTATGGCCCACTATCTCTCACCGAAAGGACACCTGTGTCCTAGCAGTGGGAACATTATAAGCTGCTGATGATTAGTAAAATGAGTATACTTAGATTGTTTGGTTATGTTGAGCGGATGACTGAAAGTCAACTTACAAAAGATATGTACAAGATGTAAGTGGAAACGCCTTTGTTGGATATACAGAGTGGCTTTAAATTTTACGTACAATTAAGCCCCTCATAAAACCGTAAGGAAAAAATTCATAGGACTCGAGAAAACCCAATTTTTATGTAGGAAAGTATTTAAAATATCACTTTTCTCCCTTTTCTCTAAACAAAATTGTAAGTACATAAAAATTGGGTTTTCTCGTTTCCTATGAATTTTCGCCTAGGCTCTATACAAGATTTTTGTAAATGGGTCCTGTCAAATTACATGTAAACTTAGTGAGGATGAAATGTTCTCTAGAACGCTCAAGTGCGCAATCATAGGCGAACATATTCCTCACGGATCGATAAGGAATATTTGCATATTCCTTATAGGTCGTAGCAAATGGTGTTCTGAAGCTTCTGTCTACCCATGAGGGAAGAATGCGAGAGTTAACAAATGTGTTACATATGAAATTTGAACAGACTGCTTTTGGCAATCCGATTCCTGAGCTCTGTTTTAGAGGCAAGCTTTCTGTTGGATTGTTCTAGTGTGTGAAAATGTTCGGTAATCTAGGTAGACTAGATGCCCCTATTAAGTTGATGGAGGTTGAAAAAAATACTTTATGAGGACCCAAGGGAACTATAAATTCCTCTTTAATTTCACACCTACGTTTTCGACTCGGAATTTCTGAACGTAGATACAATAATATCTAGGTCTCAAAAGATTACAATTTTGCAATCCATTTTCAATCCCATGTATAAAGGCTATGCATGTTATGATCCTTATTATTAAATGTTCCTTAATCTAGTCTAATGTATACTAATATAATGAACCTGAAGAGTTTGTTGGATTTTGTTTTAACTCGTTGATATCCACGAATTTGAAAAAATATACTGCAATTGATAGACCAATTATGACTGAAGAAATAAAAAGGAAATTAACATCTCGCTACGAGCCATAGGAGCCAAGTAAAAACACAAGAGTAGGAAAGAACACTAAGCGTAATCAAAGTAAAAGTGCGTACGGAAAAAAGGCTGTCAATACACTTTCGCACCTGACAGGGTCGCGAGATTTGTTCGAAAGAGTTACCGTGGCCCTGGCATATAGGCAACTGAGGGAACCCCGGGGGCTTTAGTCAGTAAAAGTCTGACACGCTCTCCGAGATGGCATTTTATCCCACCTACAAAAACGTCCACTTTTGCACGAATTTAAAAATGTCGCGGCAGTATGTTTCTCTTCTGGATCTTGTACGCAATACTTAACGCTAAGAGTTGAAAATTGCGGTGTGTTTGTGTGTTTCAACGCACCGTGATGCAACCTGTTGGATTATCAATGCTCCGTTCAACACGGAGACTTGAGAAAATTCAATGCGCTATGAAATCCCGCAGCGATTTTTTTCGTCCATGCGAACGTGCGAACATTATTCTCGTCGAACGTCCTATTTTTAAGATTTAGTATTGTTACTTCTTTTTACTCATGATTTGCTGCACCGTTCGACGTCACACGTCAGCGCCGGCTGTCGCTTAAAAAACCAGCGCTGGGTCTCTCTCGCATAGAGTCGCAGTATTATGCTGAGCGATGGCCGTTTTGCGTGGATTTGACGCATGTTTTCCCCAGCAATTTTTTTATATTTTTGTTGTGTTCAGTTTTTCTTTGCGTCATATTTACCGCAAATAACCGTATTTTCTTTCTTTTTTTTCTTTCTATTGCAATATATTGTGGTGCCTGACGCTTTCTACGCAAATGAAGTCGCAGGCAGAAGCTAGTTCCTCTATATAAACCCTTTGCATGTCCCAAATTGTATTACACGGGTAACAAAACTTGACGTAATAAACTGAGTAAGTCCACAGTGGTCTTACCCTTGTGAATGGAGGTCCCGAATACTTCGCAAGTGCCTTCGGGCGCGTTATAGGACATTGTGGCGTCGGGTCCGTTTGATGGCTGGATTTTTGCGGTATAACACAGTTTTGTGTGGGTGTGACAAGTATTTTTGGGCCTTATGAGACATTTTCTTTGGTACTCAAGAGGTAATCTTGTCAAATTGGTATGTTTACTTTTTGGAAGACCAAGGAAGTATTCATGTACAAAATTCATTCGATTTCAGCTATACATATTTGTTTTTCTTTTTATTTCAAGACCAGCACGCGTAGCATGACCACCGTAGAATAGAGATATAATTGTCATGCTACGCCCGCATAAAACAGTACAAATCTTTCTACAATCTTTAATTCTGTCTTTAATCTTTCTACAATCTGTAATTTTGTCTACTCTTCCGTCGACAAAACCCATTTCTACGGTGGTCATGCTACGCGTGCTGGCATATTTGACTATCCACCGAAATTAATTTCTTAGGACCTATCCGAATTAGTCGTTAGTGCTGAATTAGTTGTAATTAGGGTTAAATACGAATTAGCTACGAATCTTTAAAATTAAAAATCCTCTTCCGAAATGAAAGTTATTAGTACTTTGTAGTGTTTTTTTGGAAGACGGTTGTTTTTTTAACCTTTAATTTTCTTTTTTTAGTTGTGGTATCTACCCCAGACATAAACTAAATGGAAAAAATACGTATTATTTAAGCTAATTCCAAAACCACTCAAAAAAACTTGACCAAATTTATGTAGGATGACTGAGTAGTTTTCCCCTTTCAAACCTAACAAAGAAGGTATTTTTCCAAATGTTTATAAAAGATGGAGTTCTGAGGTAAAAAACATATTAAAAAAAATACAACCTCATAGAAAGTATCCTCCTTTTGTGGCTGAGTTTATCTTCATGATCTTCACAATGTACTTCGTACTAAACATATCATGATAATTTAATAACGGTGCAAATGTTCTTGATTTTCCGCTCAATGAAAACCAATTAGATCCCGCAAAGCTGGCTTACCGGCTTTCTGCTTCTCGTCACCCTGGGCGCAATAGAAGTCCTTATTTATTTTTAATTGTAACCTTAAACACAAACAAACCGAGGCATTTTCCTAGTAACCCTCTGATATTTCCCCTAGGTAACATTTCACTAAGATTCATTGCTTCGTTAGGTTTAATTTTCTTTATCTCTTAATTTTAAATGGACCTTCTAGCTTTAAATGAAGACTTCTAACTGTAAGAAATGTGCTTCATTATTTCTTTCTTAGGTGTTGAGCTACTCTTTTGGCTGATTTCATTAAAATTAGAACGTTGTTTGCGGTAAAAACTGGGACACAAACACTAGAGTAATATAAAATGGGTGTTAACTGTCGCCATAAGACAAGAGTCTCGACAAAATCAAACTAGTTGCTTATTTAATTAAATAATAAATATCTTAGGACAACCAACACACCGTTATCTAATCCCAAACTAGGCAGAGCCTGTACTATGGCAACCAGACAACTGATAAACATACTTATATATTACTAAATACATACATATTATAGATAAATTACGCCCAGACATAGAACAAATGATTGTGCTCATCACACAAAGATTTGTCCTGGGTGGGAATCGAACCCTCGACCTTAGTCTTAGCAGTCAGGGTCACTAACCACTAGACTAACAGGCCAGTCTGAAGCTAGAATTGTTTAAACTAAAAGACTTACGAATAGTAGGTTATACGT
Organism: Aporophyla nigra; assembly: GCA_947507805.1. Classification (NCBI taxonomy): domain Eukaryota; kingdom Metazoa; phylum Arthropoda; class Insecta; order Lepidoptera; family Noctuidae; genus Aporophyla; species Aporophyla nigra. The sequence continues at coordinate 8,232,818 of OX382313.1, read as the reverse complement.
TTGAACCAAGGCAGGCGATGTACTTTGTGTACCTTATTTCATCACTAATGCTCTCAAAACGGTGACGGAAAACAACGTGCGGAAACCTAGAGGAATGTCCTAGAACTAAACATTCGAAGACATATGACCTCAACCAACCCACACTGGGCGCGCGTCCCAGCAGTGGGTACATTACAGGCTGAAACAGGATGGAGTACTCAAACTCACATAACTGACTTATCAATAATGAAAACTTTTAGGAAAATCAAATACATTTACAATGTTCATAGGTATGTCACCGTGTCCGAGTATCTATCAAAAAAATTATTTATGTGTCAATGCTTGATTTTTATTTTTTTTTACCTATTGTGGTATGGTATTTTAAGTCCAGGTGCATCGACTTCACATATAAATATATTATAATTAATGTATGTATACATATATTACATAACGCTTCTGCCCGCGACTTCGTCCGCGTTAAATTTCTTGTTTCCCCGACCCTTCCCGTCGCGTCGAATCGCCTACCCGTGCGATTTTCCTCGTTTTTGCAACATTTTTCATTACTGCTCTGCTCTTCTTGGTTGTAGCGTAATTTTATATAGCCTATAGCCTTCCTCGATAAATAGGCTACCCAACACAAAAAGACTTTTTCAATTCGGAACAGTAGTTCCTGAGATTAGCGCGTTCAATCAAACAAACAAACAAACTCTTCAGCTTTATAATATTAGTATAGATTGTAAAACATTTTAAAAGAGTAACGGTAGAGTTTCTTAGAATTAGGACTTCTCTTCTCTTACTTACTTGAAACTACGTTTTGAAAGGACTGACTAGAATCATGTATAAACATTCAAAAGTGTCTGTATGTGGAAATACATTTTTTGACTTTTGACCACACTGAAATTCGAAAAGATGACCAACAAGTAGTGTTAATTTCGGTTTTACGATAATTATAAGTATGGTAATAAAAATTGTTTGTTTTTAAAATTCATAATTTAACAGGCACATGTATACTAGGGCATGCAAAAACCGGGTTGTTTATAAAAACCGGTTTTTTCGGGGTTTATGTTTACAAAACCGGTGAAACCGGTTAAATCGGTTTTTTCGGGTTTTTTTATTTGATTTTTAATAAATGAGAAATATATCTGTACAGAAATGAAAATGCTGAAGTCTAATCAAAATATGATTTTTTTACGGACTGAAATAAGGTACTACTAACGTACTAACAAGCTATACAAAAAGTTTCTTTACTTTAGAATAATAATCATAAAGCTTATTATTTAGGAAAATAACATATTCTTTAAAACCTAACATACACAATTTGGAACATTTGGTAGGTAGACAAAGGCTTAAAATTACAGAATATTAAATAACAATTGAACTGTCATAAAATACAAACAGGCAAAATCAACAGTACGTAAAATGAAATCAAAATAATTATTGAAATATCGCATAAAATGGAAGTCTTATTCCCTAATAAACCAAAACAAAATAAATCTGTCATTGTTGTAGATAAAACAGACTAGCTTCTGCCCGCGACTTCGTCCGCGTCAATTTTTTCTACCCTGACCTTTCCCGTCGCATCGAATTGCCTGCTAGTTTTCGTTCATTTTTCGTTACTGCTCCGCTCCTTTTAATCGTAGCGTGATGTTATATAACCTATAACCTTTCTCAATAAATGGGCTACTCAACACAAAAATAATTTTTCAATTCGGACCAGTAGTTCCTGAGATTACCGCGTTCAACCAAACAAACAAACTCTTCAGCTTTATAATATTAGTATAGATGAGACCTGCTGATAAAAAGGCTCTCTCTGATTCCACACTTGTTGGAGGTATAGATTCCAAAGCTTTATATACTTTTATTAAGTGCTCTCCCATTTTTCCTCCACCGTCGTAAAGTGCCATTTCCACCCTGATTTTAGTTTCTAAATCAAGTTCTGTAGATAGGCTTGCACCAGAGGTATGTTGTTTGAGAGCCTTCTTTATTTCTTGTCGGAGTTGGTCCTTGATGTTCCATGAAACATTTACTAGGTACTGTATAGTCTAAGTTTTCCTGAGTTGTAGTTGCCATCAGTTTAGTAGTCGAAAAATGCTTACTTATAATGTTAACCGAAAAAACCGAAAACTCCGGTTTTGTTATCCTAAAAAAACCGGGTTTCAAATCAGTCGGTTATCCGGTTTTTTCGGTTATCCGGGTATCCGGTTTGCATGCCCTAATGTATACACACTGACAAACGATAAAAGCGTATACTTTTAGCTCCCTACAAACCTATTTCAAGTTACAAAAAGTTTACCATAACTTAATTAAATACAGTCACCGAAGTAAGGGTGTTGCCACACGATATTTTAAAAACTTGTTGACAGCCAGACTGTAGGCTGATTTATTGGTAAAACTTCTTGATTTTAGTTCAACCCAATATGTGGTAGATTGATTTGAGAAATCGTTTTTTTTTTTTTTAAACTTTTCTTATTTAGGCCTTACCTATCCGAAACTTGCAATTTATTGGAGAAGTTTCTGTTATGATGATGAAAAGGTATCTAAGTCATATTGGATAGTAGAGATCCTACAATAATAAATATTATTAATGTAAAAGTTTGTATATTTGGATGTTTGTTATTCAATCACGTAAAAACAGTCGAATGGATTTGGATGAAATATGGAACACGTTTTTGATGGTGTTCTTCAAAAAGCTATAGTACGCGTAGTACTCATAACTCGAGGCAAAAGGAGTATGTAAGGATCGTACCATGTGATGTTCCATAGTTTCTGCATATACTGATGGGAAAAATAAAATAAAAAGGAGGACCTTTATGTATGCATTTATGTTGGCACACAAGATAGTTAATATCCAGGATTGCCACATGGGATACTTTTTATCCCGGCAGTATGCACGGCCACACATAAAGCTATACATTTCCAGTATAAGCTAACATCTCATTGTACAAAAAGTCTATTCAATGTGAGGTCAACTAAAAATGGTAGTGTATAGTTTGACCTGTAACCGTGTGTTTGTTCCCGTAGGATAATTTTCGACATCCACGCGGATGAAGCCGCTGTCAACTAAATAAATCTTGAGACATTTTTCCTACGGGTTAGTATAGACAATATTGGTCAAACCACGATGCTTTTGATGTTAGTTGAATCAAAACACCACCAAGTTAAAATTATGTAGTGTTAACTAAAAAAAATCACAAACGCTATAAAAAATGCAGAAGTCAGTGGAATCAATTGGTAAAGGTATTTTCTTTAGTCGACTGGATTCTCTTACATAAAATATGATAGACTACGCTCAAAATTTTGAAAACTATATACGTCAAAAAACGACTACTACTTTATTTTTATGAAATATTTTGGAGTACCTATGTCTTTTCTTTGAAAATTTGACAAAACAATATATTTTCTGGCTTGCATATTTACCAATACGACTAACTATGCAACAAAAACTGAGCGTTTAACGGTGTCCTACGTTTGCGTAGTGCCTTAAACGATGATGCGGTCGACAATGGTTTAATTTAATTTGTCACTAACAGATACTCGCATTTAATTCATCATGACATTCCTCTTTTCCGTTTTTAAAAACAAACAAAAACCGTTAATAATTTAAGGCTTATGTTTAACTTACCACCAGATATAGTAACATATAACAGACAAAAATAGTAAATGATCACCAAAATTAAAACCCGCATTTTAATGTAAAATTATAACCAAAGTTTTAACATCTCGCTATCCTATTTAAGCAAAATGACTCCAAATAAATCATTGTTAATCCAAAAGTACTAAATGATCACCAAAATTAAACCAGCATTTCAATGTAAAATTATAACCAAAGTTTTTACATCTTGCTATCCTATTTAAGCAAATTGACTTTAAAAAAATCATTGTTACCCAAAAATTGTTAATGAACCTCAAATTATTAAGAGTGTACTACGTGACCTCGACAAATGGATGTGCGAATAACACTTGAGCGACAAAACTGTATTGCGACTCACCGTAGTTCAAATGCACGCTTGTGCGGCACACTGAATCAAGTCGTTTCTAGGAGGTCACAGTTTTAACCTAACCTAACCTAGTGTACTATGTGAGCTCGAGTGTGTCGCACAAGCGTGCATTCGCACATTCATTTGTCGAGTTCACGTAGTACACCCAATTATTAAGATTTGGTGATCATTTACTAAATTTGGTGGTCGAATACAATTTAAAGTGGAGTCGTGACTAAAATAGCTGGTACTATTGTATTTTTAGACTTTATTTTTCTGGTGTTAAGTAGATATTTTTGGTTACAAAACTAAGGGTATCAAAGCATTTTATGGTGGTCATTATATTTATCCCCATAATTTAATTATAAATAACTTGTGGAAAAAGAAAATCAGTTATTTGTCCCTAAGCAAACGTAGAACACGAATGTAGGAACGGGTCTTAAGTCTGGGTAGCGCCTAAAAAGACGTACAGCAGGTATAATCCTGCCAGCCAGGGCTGCGGATTTATTCGACAGAGTTACCGTGGCCCTGGTACAGGCAACTGAAGGAACACGGGTGGGTTTTAGTCAGTAAAAGTCTGACACGCCCTGCCGCTTTGCCCAGAGCGGGAGTCGCCATATGATGATTTCCCACCCAGGAACAAAAAAGAAAGGTACATATACAGCGTGTAACGGAAGGGGGGTATCAACCCTGAAGGAGGTGAATGTGCTCATGAAACTCAACAACTTTCCCCAAAGAACATAGGTCGAAATATGAAAAAAAAAATTTGGCCCTCCCTTACAAAACTGACTACCAGCTGATTGATTTACTATGGGAGGGCCAAATTTTTTTTTCATATTTCGACCTATGTTCTTTGGGGAAAGTTGTGGAGTTTCATGAGCACATTCACCTCCTTCAGGGTTGATACCCCCCTTCCGTTACACGCTGTATATACCTATAAATAAATGAGCAGTAAGTTTATAAAAAATCTTCTAAACATTATGAAATAAATGAAACTCATCAACACTAAGCAATGTAATTTCTAACACATTATTGCAGCATTTGTATCTAATGTGATGGCAATAGGCCAAGCTGGCTAGAACGAATAATTTAGCTGAAATAATGTTCGTGCTATACTATAAAATGATGTTAGTTAATCGATTTATACAGATTAGTTTATCGGATCGGGGAGATCAAACCAGTAGACAACCTATGAGAACTTTATTAACTTATTAGAGATAATTCTCGTTGAATATACATCAAACAATGCCACAACATAAAGAACTGTAGAGAAACAGAAATATTTCCCAGACACACAACCATAGGCAATTTAGGAACTTCGTCCAAATACCCGTTAGTATAACATTTATACGAACCCTCTTGTGGTCCACCGAACCGTTAGGACATAACCTCGAAACAATACGACTCAAAATAATCCTCTTTGAAAATAATGCTTCTAGTTTCGGACCCACAAAATATTTATTTGCTCCTTTGAGATCGGAATTTTAGGAGTTCACTTAGTTTTAGGTAAAGAGGATGTGAGCTGCATGTTTTTGGACAGAAACTCGTTAGGTTGTGGCTTTAATGAGTTATGTGATTATTAGAGAACAAAGAAAGACGGTAGCCATACTGTATATTATGTATACAGTGTAATGTACACACATTAGTTTATGTATGTACGTAAACTCACGACTTTATTCCCGTGGGGGTAGGCATAAACTAGAAAACGCCACCTGCTTTTTTGTGGGAGGGAAATCATCAAATGACGTCTCCCGCTCTGGGCGGAGCGGGAAGGCGTTTCAGACTTTTACAGACTAAAATCCACCCGTGTTCCTTCAGTTGCTCATATGCCAGGGTGGTCACGGTACCTCTTTTGAACAAATCTCGACACCCTGGCAGGCACCGGTCCTCGCGGACCTCTTCAATTGGTGCTTACATCTCTTTGAGGCGCGCGTGGAACACAACGTGCCGACGACCCAGGCCTGCACCCTAATTGCGAAACGCAGTATTTATCAGAATCTGAATGGGATTGAAGATTATTTCTAAACCATTGCGTCATTTGTTCGAATAAATTGTCGGCTCAGCAACGTAAATAACGTAATGAATGTTGTTTAACTATGAATATTAAACCAATTCCTACCGATAAAAAGTTCCGCAATTACCCCTCTGGTCCTTACAGGGCGGCGGCTAGACGCCAACTGCTACAATCCTTACATACTGTTTTTGCTTCGTTTATATTCATACATCAGGTCATACAAGCACGCTGGTTACCAGTACTACGCAGCTGACCTTTCTGAAGAACTTCACCAATAAAATCACTATGTGTTCTCCTAGGGCAGCCTCTTCCGGCTGGTCCAGCTAAGGTAGTTTCAGAATAAAAGCTAAGAAGTCTTGAGTAATTATATATTTTCAAGAATTTTCATTTCTGTCCATAGGAAATCTAATTTAATTTTCAAAAAAAATAAAATACGCTAGCAAGGCAGTTACGTAAGTATTTCTTTTAACAAGCATTCGTCCCTTATAGAGGAAGTAGTAAGCTTCCTATTTTTGGACAAAACCTGGTTTGGTTGTGGCTCGTGCGAAATATGTGCTTTATTAGAGTGGCTTACAAAAATAGTCAAAAAATCTTGAGGAAATACATATTTTTTCGAGAATTTTCCATTCGACTGTAAATCTACATAATTTGGTTTTCAAGAAAACAACGCTCGCAATTGAAGTACGTATGCGATAACAAACATCCATCATAAGAATATCGTTAACTTAGATATCACAAACATCATTTACGAGAATGTGCTCAATAGCTATTATTCTGTGCTCTACTAAATAAGATTCTTTGATGTGCCATTTTCTAAGAAAACGTACGCTTTACCAACGTTGCAAACCTTCAAGATACCTATCACTATGTCGAATGTCGCTAGTTATTTCCGCAGAAGACTTTACGAGTATTTTTAAGTTCAATCATTATTTTTCAAGCATCCGGGCAGGCGGTCTCTTCCTCTATTCCAACTTATACGTTAATAAAAGAAAATACTGTTCTAACTTCGTTATTTTTACACGCTTTATATTAGCTTCACTTGTATGTTTGTATGTTTGTTTGTAACCGACTCCTTATAGCGCGATTTTGACCCACTTTAAACGACCAGTTTTCATTTAAACTCTGTAGACTTATCGAGGACTGATGACAATACTATAATCTCATAAATTTTTGCCATTATCCTTACCAGGGTTACCAGGACAGCAAAAAATCTGTCTTCGAAAACTACGCTGACATACGTCACAAACTACGCTGACATACCTCTCAAAATTCGAAATCCCTAAAAAATTGAAAATAAATAATAGTTTAAAAAAAAAAACTAAAATACACGCTTCCATAAAAAACCAAACTAAAAAGTAGAAAATAATGGAAAATGTATTATTTATTTTAGTTTTTTTTTTTAAACTATTATTTATTTTCTACTTTTTTAACATAGTTAGTTGAAAATAGAAAACTTAGCCCCACTATTTTCAACTAACTATGTGACTACTACTATTTCCGTGTGGTGCCGGACGAAAAGAATAACACTATTCCATTTCTTCGTATGGGGTTCGTAAAAGGCGACTAAGGGAACTTACTAGAGAATGAGCAGCAGCGTTCTCTATGCATTTAAAACCATACTGCGATCGCCAACCCACCTGCCTGTAATAAGGATGATGACTAGTTCCCTGTACAACAGTAAGGGATGTATGCGACAACGAGCAAACTGTAACAGTGAATTCAGGATTTTTAACATGATTCTACTAGATCCTCAAAAGTTGCATCACTATCCTGCCTTCAGCCTTTATTTGGTGCCGGTGGAACCTGTTTTTTTCTTACATTCGTCTTTATTAGTCGACATCTAGGTGGTAATTCCCTTTTAAGCCATACTATCTTTCACACAGTCCATCCATTAATGGGTCCCCTACTCGGGTGACCACTGAATATCAGTGCTGTGCAGTAGGTCCTATAGCATAGCATCATGCTGAGTGGACGTCTTCTTGCCACAGTCACGGTGTACAGCTGTGGACTATTTGTGTTGTATTCCTAAGTAAAAATCTGTGTTTTTTTTAGGTTTTATTTAATGTGATCTCACATTTTTGTTTGCACGTTTTTTTTGTGATTTTAAACAAAAGGAAAATATTTCAGATTGGTTTATAAAATGTTAATCATGCAATTTGAGAGCGTTTTGTCTGAGGTAACAAACAAATGAAAACAATCGAATCAATCGAAAAAAAGACGCAAATCAAATTTAAAAAATGATAGATTTGAAACATTTTACTATTAAAGGGGGCATCACGGCATGACAGCGTCATGCTGCTTACCGTCATGGTCGGTTTGACTGCCAAGGTGCGCCAATAGATATTTCGCATCTAAAACTGCTACAAAATTTAATCTACAGCTACAGACTAAGCTATATCTAAAATCAAAGTTTATCAAGGTAAAGTTGGATCTAAACTAGATGGCTAAAACTTGGCAAATGGACTGTCGGCCGTCCAAGCCAGATGTACCGCCGTTTGCCAAATTATGCTCGTTAGTCTGCACATAGCCTTATTCCGTGTTCATTTGTATTGTGGTTTGAACATTTGTGCAGGCTGATTAATTGAAACTATTGTGTTGATATTGTGACGTCATAATAGAGCTATGGATACCTATGTGTGACGTCAACATTTCATTAGATGCACGTTCTATTGCTGTAAGTGAATAAAGTTCAATTTCAGAAGATTTTGTCGCGATGAGACCGCAGTTTATTATTATTTAGGTATACGTTATGATTCGTTCTCAATATTCTTTTGAAAGTAATTTTACATATCCGACTTCTCCCGCATTCATGTTGTGAGCGCAGCTTTAATGTGTCGGAAAACAAACAAGGTTAATTTGCAGGAAGTAAAAAAGTAGGTTCAGCTAGTTCGGAGTTCTCTGAAGAACAGGTAATATGTCATAAAGGTTGGATAGTATGCATTATATTTTAATCATAAGAAATATTTGCTCTATAAAAAGGAAGATAGATGGGCTTATGGCTAAGTAATAATAGCCGCGCGGGTTGATCGCTTGCCGTTGTTGATGTGCCGTGCCTCGGAAAGCACGTCAAGTCGTTGGTCTCGGCTGTCTTTCGTAGATCTTAGACAATCGTTACGGGTCTTCAGAAGCCCGAAAGTCTGACAACTAGTCTTACCAAGGGGTATCGTTTTACGCGGTAACTGGGTTGTGGAGGTCAGACAGGCAGTCGCTCCATGTAAAATACTGGTACTCAGTTGCATCTGGTTAGACTGGAAGCCGACCGCAACATAGTTGGGAAAAGGCTAGGAAGAAGAAATATTTGCTCTATAAAGCTACTATCATAATTCCTTACTGTAGCTCCGGGTAACCGTGAAACGTCTGCTATCAATCTATCGTAAATATTCTAAACTCATTTGTTAGTTTAGTCCCATTTCTTCCCGCGGGTGTCGTAAAAGGCGACTAAGGGACTTACTAGAGAATAGGCAGCAGCTTCTCTGTGTATTTTACCACAATATTTCGATCGCCAACTTTACTTATGGCAAACCGCCCCAAAAGGAGGAGGCCTATGTCCAGTAGTGGACGTCTTTCAGCTGAAATGATGATGATGATGTTAGTTATGATATATCATTTGCAGGTTCTGTTATCTATACATCTATACAAATAAATAAAATTGGAGTGTCTGTTTTTAATATTAAGATAACCACTTTTTACTAAGTGTATATGGATGTATACACGGTACATATACCAAAACAACATTTTTTACAATTTTTGTCTGTCTGTCTGTTCGTTCCGGCTAATCTCTGAAAAGGCTGGACCGATTTTGACGGAACTTTCACTGGTAGATAGCTGATGTAACAAGGAGTAACTTAGGCTAGGTACTTTTATTTTAGAAAAAATAAATAATAGTTTAAAAAAACTAAAAACACGCTGAATTTTGAGACGTATGTCAGCGTAGTTTGTGACGTATATCAGCGTAGTTTTCAAAGACAGTTTTTATGAAAAACTTTTTGTTAAATACCACGCGGACAAAGTCGCGGGTAACAGCTATTACCTATAATATAACCTGAATTAACACATCTTACCGCAGTAGTACGTCCTCCTGCGTTAATTTCCGACATCCACGCGGGCGAAGCCGCGGGCAAAAGCTAGTCGTGTATAAAATAGGAGTCATACGATCGCTAAACACGATCGCTAACTATCAATGGTATGAGACTTTCACGATTAGTTTGCACATATTTGATTTCCTAAAAAGCCTAATTACAGTTTGTCCCACCTAGGGAGGGAGCTCCGTACTCTACGTTCAGTAGTCGTACTAGCGAATACTAGATTAAAGACGCAATCTACCCACCAATAACGTTACTACAGAAAGCTTGTATTTATTTATTTGTATACTTCACGTCACGGGAAGTATCAACCAAGCGTTTGGAGATTTTGTTGAAAAAACCTTGAGCACTCAAACCGGAGGGTTTCAGGCTTGAAAATATAATTACCGATAAGGTTATTATACTTTCACCAGTTATGGATTTCCGCAGGCGCCGCAGCACCAGCACAACATGCCATAACGTATAATTTCGCCGCTTATGGTTTTACGCAGGGTCATCACAGCACGCCGAGGCAGGAAGTTTGTATGGCGCAAGAGTATCAACACATCTTGTGTCCCACAAAATATACTATTGAAGTACCCATTATTTAATGGGTAGGTACTGTTATAAATTGTAAGACAGCCCTAAGCATATAAAATATAAACGCTGATGCCACAAAGGCGTCTTGTAATGTTTCCCACAGTAGTTGCACTTTGTGACACGTAGGCATCGTGTAACGTTTCCCACAGTTGTTGCATTTTGTGACACGTTGGTTTCCGGCAGTCATGCTCTGAACTTCGTGGCGGACACATTAAAATCGAATTATTGTTAAATATATTAATTTTCAAATTAAAATTTCTTTAAGGTTTAAAAACTGTATTGTTTTTTAAAGTGACTTTGAACCTGCCCCGTAACAGTACGTAGGCATGTGGATATCTGATTCCTGCCATCCTAAATTAAACAAACACAAATGTTCATTAAGCTTAAGTTTACAACAAACTTGTACTTGTCTAATGTTCGTTGTTAGACCCAGAAGTTAAGGTATTCGGCAGTTTCACTAACTGCAAGTAGTTTATAAGAACAGAGGTTTGAGATTTTTTTATACGATTGATCTGAGGTTAGAGTAGGACCAATACCAATAATATAAGTAGCTGGAACAAAACTGCAACCTAAAAATTCAGCATATGATTACAGACCCCAGAGAGGAGGTTTAAATTAAATAATCAGTTGTTTCATACCTAATACTTACGCGGTCAAAATGTATGGAATAACAATATTGTTTTTAGTAAACGACAACCAATTTCAAAGGAGGTCAGAATCATGTACTGAATCCATGGTAACAGGTTGTGCTCTGTCGGTTGGTCGATGTGACCCTGCTGCCATTCTGCATAGAGGCATAAACAACTACAATCGGAACTAAAAATAATTTTTAATTTTAATGATTGTTCCAAGACACTGCACGTGACTGCAAGCTGCTCCATGGCGCCCTTAAATGTTTCAAGGTAGGTTTCAAACATTGAGACTATTATTTATTTAGCAGCAACAGGAGGTGGGTGTGAAGCTGTGTCGTAAGTTATGGTCCACCTCCTATGCCCCACTGTGCCCCAAAACTAGAGCCAAACTATCCTCTGCGCTGCCCCTAGCGACGCCGTGGAAGTGGCCAACTTTGAGCTAACAAAATTAATAAAATGTCCTGCCATCGTGCATCGGCACAAAAAAGAACGATGAGATTAGTTTTACGTGATATAATACCACAGTACATTTGAACCATGTAACTTTAAACCAACTTCTTTCTTGGTTGAGCATATATTGTCTGGCAGCTGGGTAAAGGCGTCCTCCAAGTCTTAATTTCTAGACCTTTGCTTGACCACTTTCTGGGTTCACCTCCGCGGCGCCATCGATCGTAAGGCATCTCGGCTAGCGGTCATTGTGTATGCTGCTGACGAACGACTAATACGCGCAACTCTATGTGACCAGCTGGCACCCTTCTTGCCTACGTCTCATTCATCATCATCATTTCAGCCGTAAGACGTCCACTGTTGGACTTAGGCCTCTCCCAATTTCGGGGGGGCTTTGCCATAATCGCCACGCTTGGCAGGCGGGTTGGCGATCGCAATATGTTGGTAAAATGCATAGAGAACGCTGCTGCCCATTCTCTAGTAAGCCTACGTCTATAATTCCTGTTTTGGAAGGCAGCGTGGTCTTCTGAATTGTGTCCTTTCGGTTTACATACAGCATGCTGCGTTCTATCCAAACAACTACATACTTATGGAAAAAGCTTGGCCAAAGAAAATTTTCAAAAACTTATTGTGCCGACCCCAAACAATTTTGGACAAGAACAGCTGCATGAAGATGTTGGTTAACTTTTTCTACATTCAGAAGTTCCATTTAAGTTATAAATGAGAATACTTCAAATGCAGACGCCGTATATTGCAGAGTCCTTCAAAGCAAACTTAGGTCTAAAGTTTCAGAACTATCCGTTGATACTTATTGCTGGTTATCACAGCCAGATGTGTTATGTGGCATCTTGCCAAACTCTGCGAGTTAGTCTTACTGAGTTACTGTCTCATTGAATGTATTGTTTTCTCATTAACATTATTGGTAAATGAAATGAAATGTTTTTTTTTTTTTTAAGTAGATCGTTTAAAACAATTTTACACATCTGTTTTTTTAAGTCAGTATTTAAAATCTAGATGGATTTCCTAGCTGACTGGTCCCTGAGAAGAAATCCCGAAACAAACTCAGAGATCATGGTATCTTTAAAAGTCCAAACATTATATCTTTAGAATTTTATGTGAGTTTAACAATACAGAAAGAGAAATTACAGCTATGAGCTTACCTGTACCAACAGACGGCGTGCATGCATCAGTCATCACTTAGATCAACCCTATTTAAGGGAGCTCAACGATACTTTAATGGAAGGGAGATAGTTAGTTTCTTAAAAGACAGTTTGGTGTCGGAGAAAAATTATGGCAAAAATTTAATGATGTTGAATCATCAATACAGTTAAATTAGGTATAGAACTTTTTCAAAGTAGATAAATCAATGGGCGGTCTTATTCCAATGAGCGCTTTCTGCCATACAACCAGAGACAATCATCAAGGTAATTTAGTTAGCGTAACATAGCTACTTGCAATGAAAATGCCTTTAGCCTCGTATCCACTAGGCAATAATTGACGCACAACACGTGACGCTCAACATGTAAGGCAACGTTGCATAATATCGGGCGACGTTGCCAGCTGGCGCGCAACATGACGCGCGGCTTGTTGTTTGTTTAGAGAGCATCGTTAGGTTAGTTGAGCATCAATTGATGTCGAGTAGAGACGTAACCCGCAACAATGTTTTTAATGCATTTTTCGATAAATTTATAACCACTGCCGCTGAATCTCAACACTAGTTCCTCTAGCGACATGTTGTCGACGACTGACGTAGTAGTAGATGCGTGTTTACGCACTCTCGCAGTCTGTCTAGACTACGTTGTTAAACAAAAGTTCTGCGCTGACATTCAACATATTGGGCAACATGTTGTGCAACATGTCGTGCGTGCGGCTTTTAGTTCACAGTTCCACAACATTCATAGCATTATTATGTTGCTGAATAGACGAATATTTCAAAATTTATTTCAAAATATTTCTGATTGTGACTGAAAGTGTGTTACGTTATCAGGATGCTGGAGTGACAAAAATGACAAAACTAGATGCAAAAACAATATGTAACAAAAACTCATATCCATGAAAATGAGCTTACCACAGCATTGTTTCATAAAACGTCGATTTTTCCTATATTGTTTGAAAAGATATCTCTAACCACAAGTCGGTGGGTACCCGCTATCAAAAGACTTCTAAACTATCGTAGAACTTCTAACTACTGTAGTTTAGAACTAGACCAGAGGAAATGACGCGGATATAACGCTGCATTGAAAATACGTTCGAACTAACCAAGGAATATCTAGGAAAATCATTGTAAGCGACTGGGAGTCGCTTCATAACCTTGTAGACTAGGGAATGGTTTTCAGAATTGGAATATGCCAAGAAGCTTGATTCTATACTACTTAAAGATTGGTGTATACTACTTTATACTAAGAAATAAAAACTAAACTAGCTGTCCACCCAGGGGGGGGGGGGTTGATAGCTAGTACGGGTATATATTGTAGGTGATGGAGGTCATATAACCATAGAATGTCTCCCCGCACCGTGGACGGCAACGGGGCATGCCAGCCGACCGCCCGATTCACGGTTACCACACAAACATATACCACTATGAACTTTCCTATACTTTTGAAACGTCAGAAGCTAGAGTAGTCCGTTAAACTAGCAAAAAAAAAATTCTGATATTGATAAATGCTTCTGCCCACCCTTCCGTGGGACAGGTACAAGCAATTTCATATCAAAATCTTGGAAAAAGTAAAACCATTCTGAATTTCTGAACCCAGCCATTTGACCCTTGTTAGCTCCAGGCTAAACATGTCGAAGCCTCTCGAGGAATTGAGGTATATTTAGGACTTGATCTTACATCCATTGATAGTAGAGATATGTATAAGTATCAGCTTATAATATATTCCGTAATGCCCATCAGTCTAAGAATGCTGATTTCCTCACGATGTTTTCCTTCACCGTTTTGAAAGTCATGGTGATGGAATAATTTACACAAAGTAAAGTGCCTGATCCATTTCTTCCCGTAGGTGTCGTAAGAGGCGACTAAGGGATTTACTAGAGAATGGGCAGCAGCGTTCTCTATGCATTTTACCACCATACTGCGATTGCCAATCCGCCTGCCAAGCGTGACGATTATGGCAAAACCCCCAAAATTGGGGATGCCTATGTCCAGCAGTGGACGTCTAGCGGCTGAAATGATGATGGAAGTGCCTGCTTGGGTGCGGACCCACGACCTACAACTCGTAAGTCCCGGCTGTTACTACTGGGCCCCACTGCTCTCAGAATGTATAAGTAAACAAACACGCAATAGCAATGAATCTTTCAAAAAAAAACTGGCCAAATGCGAGTCGGACTCGCGCACCGAGGGTTCCTTATAAACCTGCAGGTATTCACGGTTTATGCATAAGGTCTATATTTATGAAATTAAATGTTTATTTTTTTAATTTTTATATTTGAGTTGACTGAATGAAAGGTAAATTGTGGTTTACAATTTATGACGTTTTAAAAAAACTACTTACTAGATCTCGTTCAAACCAATTTTCGGTGGAAGTTTACATGGTAATGTACATCGTATATTTTTTTTTAGTTTTATCATTCCCTTATTTTAGAAGTTACGGGGGGGGGGGGCACATTTTACCAATTTGGAAGTGTCTCTTGCGCAAACTATTCAGTTTAGAAAAAAATGATATTACAAACCTCAATATCATTTTTGAAGACCTATCCATAGATACCCCACACGTATGGGTTTGATTTCAGTTCTATGTATGGGGAACCCCAAATATTATTGTTTTTTTTTTTTCTATTTTTGTGTGAAAATCTTAATGCGGTTCACAGAATACATCTACTTACCAAGTTTCAACAGCATAGCTTTTATAGTTTCGGAAAAAAATGGCTGTGACATACTCGGACAGACAGACAGACATGATGAATCTATAAGGGTTCCGTTTTTTGCCATTTGGCAACGGAACCCTAATAAAGGGTTTAGTGGCTAAATATAGAAGGTTAAATAATATTTCTTTATATTTTAGTGAATTTCACACGGAGCTGTCAGACATAATCCCAAAAAGGTTACGAGCTTACGCATGTCAGTTGTAGTTACCTAAGATCCATGAAATAGGGTGCTGAAATTTATGCAAAGGAAAAGCCTAGTGTATATTCTAATAATATGTATTTTTGGTCTTTACATTACTTTGGAGCAGACAAAAAATTCAAAGGTCAACATTTCTTATTTCAGAACCTTTGTTGTTCACGTTCGGAACATGCAAAAAAAAACGATTATGTTGGTACTTAAAGATTTATTCTACTTCTTATTCTATGAATTAATGAGAATAAATAAAATCTTGTATTTGCTGACCAGTGATGCCAGATTGTTTTTTGGGCAAAGCGGGATTTGTAAAATCATCAAGAATCAAGAATCCCGCTTTTTACTTTTTGAGTAAAAAGCGGGATTCTTTCTTCGAAATCGAGACAAAATAAAAACACGCTTTCATAGAAAACCAAACTAAAAAGCAGAAAATAATGAAAAAAATCGTTGGTTTTTTTTTGAGGTATTTTTCATTGACATCAAGCACCCCCCGCTTTTTTACTATACTGAACACGGATAGTGTTGTAAGTACTGCTTCTGGGTAAACAGGTATGACACCCACAGGCTGGCTGTGTGCAGGGTCGTACAAAATGACATGTTTCACACACTGGATCATGGAGCGCCGGAAACTTGAATAGTGTGTTTTTCCGACGCGCTTCAGATGCATCTGTTGGATTCTCATTGCTCGGTTCAACATCCAGAGTTGAAAATTCAGTACGCAATAAAATACCGCTGCCATATTTTTTTCGTTCGTGTGAACGTCCACAAAACTTTAAAGCTGCTTCAGACAGGCGCGACGTGATATTTGTAGAACAATTTGCATGAAGTTTTTATAGAAATTGTTCCACGAGTATAGCGTGGCGTCTGTTTATGGGAGCCTTTATGTAAAACGAGCAACAGAAATAGGCAGAATAAGTTAAGTGTCGAAGAAAAAGACACCCAATTTACTTACATAGAATCATTTACAAGGTTAATTAGTGATAATACCTACTTCTCGACTCATTTCCATTGGGTACTTACCGCGAGTCTACGAGCGACCTGTATTAAATTAAAAGCGACAAAGTGCTGTCTGTAGACCTAATTATTTCAAGAAATTATCCTTATTATAGATTCTGTTTAGTCTGTTATTAATAGGTAGGTAAAAATCCTACTTAATGGTGGTAAATATCAAATGGTAAATGATTTTATTTTTGCAAGTTTTGTGGTTTATACAGGATAACAGTGCGCAATTTTTTTTTTTTTTGCTGGTTCAATATCTGTAATAGAACACATTTCAATTATTTTTTCAATACTTTTTTTAAAATTTATATCCGAACGTAACTGTAGACACCCTACATATTTCGTAATATGATATCAAAATAGTAATAGGACAGTAACCGCGCGCCGGCGGGTGTAGTTCGAACTTCTTAGAATTTTGACCGATCGAACAGCCGCGTCAATGATATTATACGCTTTATATTAGCTTCACTTGTATGTATGTTAGTATGTTTCTTTGTAACCGACTCCTTAAAGCGGGATTTTGATCTACTTTAAACGACCAGATTTCATTTAAACTCTGTATACTTATCCAGGACCGATGACAATACTATAATTTCATAAATTTGTGCCATTATCCTTGCCAGGGTTACCAGGACCGCAAAAAAACTGTCTTAGAAACTACGCTGACATACGTCACAAACTACGCTGACATACGTCCCAAATTAGAAACACCCTAAAAAATAGAAAATAAAAAATAGTTAAAAAAAAACTAAAAAAACACGCTTCCATGGGGGTGCCTCCACACGCTTTTTTCCATTATTTTCTACTTTTTAGTTTGATTGTCTATGGAAGCGTGTTTTTTAGTTTTTAAACTATATTTTTTTTTTAAATTAGATGGGGTCGGCGTTTCCTATCTGACTTCTCTAATAAGAAAGACCGAAACAAACTCAGAGATCACAGTCTCTTCTAAACAACAGACATAATATTGGTCACATCATTTGAAGCCCTCGTAGTGCGGTGTCTGAAATGGTCTTTTGAGGAAAGAACCACAACTGAGTGGACCTGGCCAGTCAGTGCACGCATTTGTCACTAATCGTGCGGCTCAACGCAGTTCAATGAATAATTTATCATACACTAACATGCCTAGAAATGGATTTAAGGAACATTTCGCGCCAAAACCGCCAATTATAACAACTTTATGTAACTTTCTTTCCAGTTTCTGTCCAAAGATTTATTCATCACTGATCAGCACAAAATCCACACGTTCGCGGGGACGCAAAAATATCGCGGCGGCATTTTGTCGCATTCTATAAAATAAAATTAATATCTTAGGACAACCAACACATCGTTGTCTGTTCCCAAACTAGGCAGAGCCTGTACTATGGTAACCAGACAATTGATAAACATACTTATATATTTCTAAATACATACATATTATAGATAAATACACACAGACACAGAACAAATGATTGTGCTCATCACACAAAGATTTGTCCTGGGTGGGAATGGAACCCACGACCTCAGTCTTGGCAGTCAGGGTCACTAACTACTAGACTAACAGGCCACTGCATTTTAAACGCTCTGATAGAGGCAGCGCGGGCGGCTGTGTGTTCCGTATGGTGCAAGACGTAAAGAATAACACCATTAAATTTATTCCCGTGAGTGCCGTAGAAGGCGACTCAGGGACTTACTAGAGAATGGACAACAGCGCTCTCTAAGCATTTTACCACCATACTGCGATCGCCAACCCGCCTGCCAAGTGTGGCGAATGTGGCAAACGTCCTCAAATTGGACGAGGCCTATGTACAGCATTAGATGCCTTTTGGCTGAAATGATGATGATGATGATGGAAGCACTCTGTTTGATTCTCAACGTTCAGCTCAACACCAAGAGTTGACAATACAGTGCGCGAGAAAATTCCCGCTGCGATATTTTTACGTCGATACTTACGTAGGCTTAAGTGACAAAAAAACTTTTTTGCAAAAAAAAACAACCGACTTCCTTAAAAACACTACAAAGTGAAAAATAACTTTAATTTCGGAAGTCGGTGTCTTAGGATCTGTATTTATGGTTTTTTTGCCACCGACTTCCGAAATTAAAGTTATTTTTCACTTTGTAGTGTTTTTAAGGAAGTCGGTTGTTTTTTTTTTGCAAAAAAGTTTTTATTTTTAAATTTTTAGTTGTGGTATTCACCCTGCACTAATTCCAAACAAACAATGCATATTTATGCGATAGCAGAAATGGCGGTTGATTTCCTATCATTTTTTAAAGAGTTCCGGTGTCTGTCTCCCGAACTCACCATCAGATCTATATGAAAATTATATGGGACCATTTCGGAATAAACCCCTTTCGAACAAAAAAAGAATTTTGCAAATCCGTCTATATATGACGGAGTTATGGCCGAACATACATAAAAAAAAAAAAAACATAAACATCCGAATTGATAACCTCCTCCTTTTTGAAGTCGGTTAAAAATAGCTCATAAAATAGATAATAAATAGGTTAATAGTACCGTGTGGTGCCGGACGTAAAGAATAACACCACCCCATATCTTCCTGTGGGTGTCGTAAAAGGCGACTAAGGGACTTACTAGAGAATGGGCAGCAGCGTTCTCTATGCATTTTACCACCATACTGCGATCGCCGACCCGCCTGCCAAGCGTGGCGATTATGGCAAAGCCCCCCAAATTGGGGGAGGCCTAAGTCCAGCAGTGGACGTCTTACGGCTGAAATGATGATGATGAAAAATAGCTCTATCAATGTATTTGACAGCAAACTGTTTTACCCATGCGAATAAAACCAAGTCCAAGCAAGCAAAACCGAAGGCACGTTTAATGTATGTAAGTAAAGTATTCAAGTTCGGTTGAGCAAAAGGCGCCTCGAGGGTCCTGAATCACAATCACGGCCGGAAAGGACATTCTACATTAAAATTACAAATTCTCAAGTACGCTTCGCACTACAAAAGTTGGACCCTATTAGCGAAGACTGCGGAAAGTTAAAAAGGGACGGATGTAACACAGGGAAAGCTACAGGTCATAAAGATTCGCTTTTTATAAGCTAGCTGCCTGCCTGCGGCTTCGCCTGTGTGGATGTGGGAAACCATCCCACGACAACGTGTTACTGGAATAAAAATTGCCTTTGTTACTGTTTTTAACATCAGTTATCTGCCAGTGAAAATTCGTCCAAATCGGTCCAGCATTTTCGGAGATCAGTTGGAACAAACAGACAAACAAACATTTTTATTTTTTATGTTAATATTACCTACCTACTGTACAAACTTTCATAATTATTCATTTAGTAAAAAGCTGTTATTGTGATATTAGAAACGAATGCGTCTGTTCGTATTTCATTTATTTGTAGGTATGTATGTGTATAAACGTGTGTATAGCTAGCGCCCCGCTCCTGCTTCGCACAGTGTTTATCACAAAATAATTGAGATTTTTTATTTTATTTAAAAAAATTAATATTAATGTATTTAACACCGGAACAAAATTATCTAAATATTAGTGAAAACGGAATCCAAATCCGTTCATTAGGTTTTGCGTAAAAGAGTTACAAATATATCATACATCCTTACATCCTCACAAACTATATTAGTAGTTATACCTTTGTGTCATTACAACGTGGGGCTATAATTAGTGTGCACCTGGGCTCTGATTAGATTTATTCTTACTCACCCCAAGTTATCAATTTGGCTGTCATGCCATGGGCATGTGAGGCGAAGGAATGAGGTCGTGCGGAAAGCTATGAGTATGAATGTCGATGGTCATAAGAGTAAAGGCGAAAGAAACGATGGACGGTGTAGTTGCTTCTTGAATAGGGAAGTATGGAAGCGAGCAAGTATCGAAGCAAATAAATTGGGATAAAGGTCAGAAAATGATGACCAGCACTCGTAGCATGACCACCGTAGAAAGAACTTTCTCTATTCTTGATAGAATAGAGATATAACTGTCATGCTACACCAGCATAAAACGGTACAAATCTTTCTACAATCTTTAATTCTGTCTTTAATCTTTCTACAATCTGTAATTTTGTCTATTCTTCCGTCGACAAAACCCCTTTCTACGGTGGTCATGCTACGCATGCTGAAGTTATTAATTGGTACCTACCTACTAGATCATACAAACCACAGAACAGATAAAAGGCGTATATATCCAAAATAATGTGGTTAAGTACTTAATTTTACTAATCTTTTCTATATCGATACCGATAGAAATACAGCCACAAAAGGTTTTTCTTCGCTTCTTCTTACAACGTAGGTAATGTTCTTAAGAGAAGAACCTCTTTTCATTAAATGTGATCTTGTTAGCCGTCAACCTATTTTTATTTTTCTAAAATATAAACAATAGGAGTATGTGAGGATCGAACCTAGCAAGTGGCGTTCTGTAGTATCTGCTTACCTCCATGAGAATAAGGTGTTGGTTTTCTGTAAGTATGTATATTTTAGACATAAACATGAAGTCACATTCAAACTAGCCTAACATCACCCATCTCCATCACAAATCCATTTGAGTCCAGAACGATTCAATTTCAACACGACAATGGGCTGAACGGTTCGTTACCCCAACACTATAGTAACGTCACGCACTCCCTCACACTCGCAACAGCCTGTGATTGTTCATACAAGAAGAAGCGCCTAAGGCTTTCCTACGAGCATTGTTTTGCATAATTTGGTACATTTGCTGCGAGTCACCATTGAGTGATTAGGAAACTATTTTTTGAAGTTTATATTGGTAGTTTGTGATTTATGTGGGGAAGTAATGTGGGATGAAGATTAGGCTGTCTACAGTTTTGTTGCAATCTCGTGTTAGGAACAGTTGAAATCTTAGCTTCTAGAACTACATAGATCATTACAAATGTAGGTTTGTATAACTCTGGTTCGAAATAAAGACATTTCTTAAAAAAATAAGAACGTTAGATACAGTTCTCTTAACATATTGAGAAAACTAAGATGAAAATTAATAGTAAGTGCGATTCTCTGTGTTCACAATAAGAAAATTAAGAGTTAAAGGTGACAATCTTTATTGTTAGTTGTGTTCTTCTGCGGCTTTTTAAATGTCAATGTTTAACTGTCACTATTGGTTACATCATCTCGTAGTGCACTATACAGTTTTGCTCCCTCGTACAGTATATTTCATATTCATATTCATATTCATATTCATATCTTTATTTGCATTCCATAATGTTAAAAGTTCTTTTAAGTGGCTTAAAGCTAATGTACAATTATGGACCCTGTAGGGCACAGCAAAAAGTATTAAAACTAATAATACAAAAAATAAAATTAAAATCAAATAAAAGCATAACTTAATTACAATTAACAATTTTAAAATAATTATGTCATTAAAAATTAATTAGGTACATCATTCATTAAATTGAGATCAATTATATATCCTATACAAATATTTAGCTGTGTGTGGTGTCTGACTGTGTACAAATAATGTTTTTGTCATGTAAGTATTCGTTTATTGTGTAGTATGCTTTTTTGATTAATATTTGTTTGAGTTTATTTATAAATGTCGTATCTTTGGTTTCATCTTTTAATGTATCTGGTAGTTTATTATATATTTTTATGCACATTACGTAGGGGCTATTTGAATGTAGTTTCATGCGCGAAGAGGGTAACATTAACATATTTTTGTATCTGACAGATCGGGCAGTGTGTTTATCGCCGCGGGTTGTGAAAAAGTGTATGTATTTCCTTACAAATTTGCATATTTCCAGGATATAGATCGATGGTAAGGTGAGTATTTTATGTTTTATAAAAAAGGGTTTACAGCTATCGGTTTGTTCTATGTTGACTATGATCCGAGTCAATTTCTTTTGGCTAATGAAAAGCGTAGGTGCGTCTGTGCTATTTCCCCACAATATAATACCATAGCTGAGCCATGCATGAGCGTAGGCGTAGTATGTAGTGAGTGCAGTTTGCAAGTCGGTCGTTTTTTTTACTTCTCGTAATGCGTAGGTGAATTTTGACAATTTCGTTCGAATTTTATTTATATGGGGCTTCCATGAAATGTGTGTATCTATTGTGAGTCCTAATAACGTAAAATCGTTAACTACTTCAAGTTTTGTGTTATTTATTGTGAAATTAATTGTTAATGGGGATTTTTGCTGAGGGTGGAAAGTCATTATTTTGGTTTTTTTATAATTAATCTCAAGATTGTGCTCATCCATCCATTTAGTTGTTTTATTTAATATCGTGTTAAGTTGTTCGTTAATATTATGATTTGTTCGGCATGTGGTAAGCAGAGATATATCGTCTGCGAATAGCACACATGGTTCTTTCATTATTTTGGGAAGGTCATTAATGTAGATAATGAATAGGAGACATCCAACAACACTGCCCTGGGGTATTGATGCATTTATAATCTTCTTATCGGACCTCACTTGGATTATTTGTTTTTGGTCGTGGTCAAAATATTCCATTTGCACATACTGCTCTCTATTTTTTAAGTAGGACGTAAACCACTTATGTGCATTTCCACGAATTCCTATTCCGTATAGTTTTTCTAATAAAATATTAAATTTTACTTTATCATATGCCTTGGTCATATCTAAAAGAATGCCAACCGCATACTTTCTATCATTTATAATATTAGTAACTTCTTGCATATATTTATAGACAGCTAGGGTTGTTGATCGATGTTTACGAAAACCGTTTTGACTTTCGTCAAAGATTTTATATCTTTCGCAAAAACTATACACACGGTCACACATAGCCTTTTCGAAAATTTTTGAGGCTGTCGGTAGGAGAGCTATGGGCCGGTAATTGTTGGGGTCAGTCTTCGAATTCTTCTTAAATAATGGTTTTATAATAGCTTTTTTAAGTTGATCAGGAAAAGTACCTTCATCAAAGGACTGATTAATTAGAACACAAAAGGGTACAGTAAGTTCATCTGCACATTGTCTAATCAACGAAGGGGGTAGTTCATCTATTCCGTGACTTTTTTTGTTTTTTAGATTTTGTATGATTCTATACGTTTCTTGACAGTCTAAAGGTCTAAGAAATAAGGTATTTTCAGAAGAATTGACTACTGGCTGGCCTTTGGCCTCACGGCCGGTCTCTTCGCCGATTGATGCAAAAAAGTTATTGAATTTATTTACTATTTGTTTTGGATCTGAGACTAAAGTATTATTAATTTGTAGTTGTATATTAAATTTATCTGTAAGTGTTTTCTTGTTAGTACGTTCGTTCACTATATTCCACATAGCTTTTACTTTGTTGTGAGACATTTTAATTTTATTAATATAGTGCTGTTTTTTGGATGTTATGACCGACTGCTTTAGTATTTTTTCGTATTTTCTATAGTATTTTTTGATGATTGGATTGTCAGACTTAATACTTAAAATTTTCAATAATCTTTTGTTTGTGCAAGAAATCTTTATGCCTTTAGATAACCAATATTTTTTATATTGTGTTTTTAATTTGATTTTTATTTTTGGAATTGTTTTATTTAATAAATTAGTTAAAAAGTCGTTAAAAGAATTATAGTTTTCATTTGCGTCGTTAGTTTCTGTAATGATATCGCACCAGTTAACTGACTTTAATGCAGATTTAAAATTTTCAATGTTATTTTTGTTGTACAGTCGTTTTTCAGTGTACCAAGTGGTTTGCTTCGGTCGTTGCGGTATTTTAAATTCTATAACTGTACCACAATGATCTGAAAAACCCAGATCTTCTACATATGTATATAAATCCTTGTTTTTAAAGTTCGTAAATATTAGGTCCAGGCACGTTGACGCTGTTCGTGTTATGTGAGTAGGATGTTTTATGTGCTGTGTGTATTTGTATTCAGACATAAGGTCTAAGAAAGTGCTAACTTTGGAGTTATTATTCAGGATATTAATATTAAAGTCACCGCCGATGACAATGTTCAGTTTTGTGTATTTATTGTTTATGTACGCTAGTATTTGATTGAGTTGGTTATAAAATATATTCTCTTCTCGTCTGTTCCAGTACATTGTTACTAATAGCAAGTTTTCGATAGGTATTTCAATCGCACAAATTTCTAAAATATATTCGAGTGACATCTCGGTTATGTCGCGTCGTTCTATGTAGTCTTTGTGTTCTTCTAGTAAGATGCAAACTCCGCCGCCTCCACGGTTTTCTCTACAGTAGGATGCTGCTACTCTGTAGCCGCTAAAGTTAATCATGCTTAATTTATGTCTTGACAGCCATGTCTCAGTAATACATATAGCCTGATATGCCTGGTTTTCATTGACAAAAGCTCGCTTTGTAGTACGCAATTTCTTCTATAGTTAGTTCTGGGTTGTCATAATTGAAGTTTGTCTCGTCGTCTTGCGCTGTGTGTAAGTTTTCTTTTTAAAGATTAATTGTGAATGTGGACCTTGTGGTATGGTTCTCCGCTAACGCCGCATACCAATAAAGTTAACGATACGGAAAGTTTCAAACGAATTCCATTTAATCACAGCTACTAAACATCTTTAACACCAAAATATTAAACAAACAACAATGAAACAAAAAAACTTATTCAAAATGTTTAACCCTTTGCGTACTACAAAGCGAGTTTTAAAACGCAATACGGAATGCGTCGTGTTCGCATTCAAACAACAAATTGTGCGGAGTGGCAAAAACCGTATGAACATTTGGCTCACTGCAAAGTTTTCAGTAAAAATGTTTCGCTACCCGCTTTTTGGTGTTACTGTGTTGGCACGATATATAGGGTTCAAGTTGCATTTGTTTGTCCCAGTAACTTAGCATTTTGGCCCTCAAGTTTTTTGGGGAGTTCTGATTTGCCGGTCTGGTGGATAGTGCGTATAAAAATATCAAAACAAAGGCAATTCCTTTGTTTTGATATTTTTATACGCACTAAATATAGGGGGGCATAAAGGGAAGTGTTAAAAAGTCTCATGGCTATTTTTCACATCACTGGTACTATCTTTCTAAGGGGAACAGGAATACTGTATTTCAGCATTATAGAGGTATTAGCTAAGAAACTCGGATAATCCTTTTTCGACGAAACGTTGCTACTGCTACTACATAAAGCTGTGCAGCTCCTTTTAATATCTAAATATTTAGGTAAGTACGTTAACTAAAACGAGCTGGTTTATAGAGAGATTACACTCACACACATGTTAAGTTAGGAACCACGCAGAAATTTAGACAAGCGAGCAGCGAGTTGTCGGGGTCGAATAATACCAGGCACAGAACAAAAACAATTTAGGTTTCCAAGGTATCACGTATCTAAGTTATCCACGTAGATATCCCTGAATAAAAACACTATTCCACTTCGGTCATTTTCTTCAACATAGGTTGAAGTTCCAATTAAACAGGAAGGCAGTAAGGACCATTTAGTATGTAAGCCGTTTTTCTCATAGCTCCCAGAATAGGATTCTGCAAATTCTCACAGTTCCACATTTTCCAAGTAAGTACAATTACTTCTACAGTTTCATTAAAATTTCGTTGAAAGGAACTCCCGTAGGTGAGAACAGGAAACAAAATAAATCTTCTTGAAGAATTGTGCGAGGAATCGTGGGGGGAAATGTTCTCACTTTACTTCATCTATTATTTACGTAATAGGCCTTCCGTACGTCACAAGGACCTACTGTTTTGTATGGATACGACACAGTTTAGTTTTATATGGATCTATGGTGGATTTGGTTTATACAATTTTTAACTTAAACTACTAACGTAGTTAAAGGCATTTAACGTATCAATATACTAGGATCATAATTATTTTTCTGTTTGAAGCATTTTAATTCAAAAGTAAAACTAAGAATCACTAGAAAAGTATTGGAAAGATAAAAAATTACCTACACCATAGGTAAACAACGGCATCTACTTGCTTTCTAGTTAAAGACTGCACAAGTGAAAATGCACCTGAGAAAACCCACTACCACTACTTTATTATCAGTATTGCCATCTTAAGTTAGAAATTTCAAACAGACATATTCAAAAAATTCAACCAATTAAACTTCTAAGCAAGCACATTCCTATTTCTGTTTGAGCAAAGATATTATGCGTTTTAGCGTTTTCAACGCGTACGATATGGTAATCCACATCCCAGCGCCTGCCCAAATACTGTTAGCAACGTGTGTTCATTGTGCAAATAAGTGCCTGTGCACATTAATGAGATAACTTCAATGTTATTGGAAATGGAAACTTTCATATTGCAACTGCACTGTTCGAAACTAGTCATTTGGTACAGTGAAAATTTCGTATTATCTGGACATGAGAAACGTGTTTTAGTTTTACACAGTCGACTAATACACGGCACACGCACATTACGTTAGAAGAAAAGCGGATAGTTTAGTCAGAAGAATATTTGTAATCACAAATAATTTAAAGGAAGCGACAAATTTCACTACCATAGTTCTAAGAGTAAAATTCCTTTCAATACATTTCATGACTAAAACTTTACAAGAACTTGAACACAGCGCCTGAAAAAACAACATTAGCAATGTCGGCAAAGAGAGCATGCTTGCACTTTTCTAAGGAAGATTAAATTAAATATTTTTATTGAATAGCATTAGTTAAATCTTATTTTCATTTCAAATAAACTTATACTTAGCTAGTTCTTGAACAATGTATTTATGTTTGAACGTCATTTACCATCTTAAATGAAAAACGGGTAAATCAAGCAAATTATAATTTATATACTTACAGTAACTATAACACTAGCCCACACCAAGTTAGAAACTGTATGCTCTATATCGTAAGCAAAAACCGGCCAAGTGCGAGTCGGACTCGCGCACCGAGGGTTCCGTACAAACCTGCAGGTATTCACGGTTTATGCATAAGGTTTATGTCTATGAAATTAAATGTTTTTTTTTTTAATTTTTATATTTGAGTTGATTGAATGAAAGGTAAATTGCGGTTTACGATTTATGACGTATTAAAAAAAAAACTACTTATCAGATCTCGTTCAAACCAATTTTCGGTGGAAGTTTACATGGTAATAATGTACACCATATATTTTTTTTTAGGTACTTTTTTCATTCTCTTATTTTAGAAGTTACAGGGGGGGACACACATTTTACCACTTTGGAAGTGTCACTCGCAGAAACCATACAGTTTAGAAAAAATGATATTAGAAACCTCAATATCATTTTTGAAGACCTATCCATAGATACCCCCACACGTACAGGTTTGATGAAAAAAAAAAAATTGAGTTTCAGTTCTAGTATGGGGAACCCCAAAATTTAATGTTTTTTTCTATTTTTATGTGAAAATCTTAATGCGGTTCACAGAATACATCTACTTACCAAGTTTCAACACAACAGCTCTTATAGTTTCGGAAAATGGATGTGACATACTCAGACAGACAGACAGACAGACATGACGAATCTATAAGGGTTCCGTTTTTTGCCATTTGGCAACGGAACCCTAAAAATGTTTAGTGAACTCTGATACGAAGGTTAGGGTTTTAAGGGATTCTCATATTCTTTTATTCATCTGCAATCTGCATAGATCAAATTTGCGACGATCACGTTTTTACCCCCGCAAGTAGGTACAACTAATACTGGTTTAGCACCCTACCTTATTTGATGATGCTCTCACCTCCTTTAAAAATACAGTTTAGACATAGGTATTGTGTCCTTTAAATATACCGACTGGTATTTAAGTATAATAGCGACTCTATCTTCTATAATAATTGTATTTTCCTCTAGTTAGGTACCTATATTTACCTTGGCTAGAGAACGGCAAACCGTGGCAAAGGTCAGAGGACAGTGCAAACGTAAGCAGGGTTAAAAATAATTTATATCGTTTTTTTTGTCGACTTACCTGGGATCTGTTGAGTTAGGTAAGGGACAATTCTGAGTGACAGAGATGTAACTGTGACAGGTTTATTTTTCTTCCAACATCACGTCTGTGCGGTCTGTGTTAATTTAACTGGTTGGCAGACGTGTACTTACTTACCCTGCCAGGGTTGAGGTTTGTTTCAAAAGAGTTTCCGTGGCCCTGGTACAAGCAACTCAAGGAACAAGGGTGGGTTATAGTCAGTAAAAGTCTGATACCCTCTCGTTCCGCCCAGAGCTGGAGTAATTTGATGATTTCAAACGAAGAAATAAACAGAATATGACGAGTACCTACTACGTACTGTACATCAACATTCCGTCAGTTAGTCGACATACACATGGACGTAATACAATCGCGGCAGAATTGTTTGGCGCACTGAATTTTCAACTATCTGTATTGAACCGACCATTGAGAATCCAGCAGGGTGAACCAAAACCAGCCTCATTGAGAGGGCTCAGCTAGAAGCTGACCCTCACCACCCGATGCACATCTATTATACGTTTCAGCGCCATACAGTAAGGCCGTAAAAGATTTATTGGGAGAGTGAGTTCCTAATGGCATTGCCTGCACCCTAATTGTGAAACGCACAATTTATCAGAATCTGAATGGGATTGAAGATTATTTCTAAACCATTGCGTCATTTGTTCGAATAAATTGTCGGCTCAACAACGTAAATAACGCAATGAATGTTGTTTAACTATAAATATTAAACCAATTCCTACCGATAAAAAGTTCCGCAATTACCCCTCTGTACAGCAAGACGAAAATCAGTAGAGGTCCCAGTACGCTACCATGAGTTAGTCAATTTCTTTGGGCTGAACTCTCGCTCCATTTAGACATCCACTATGTTTAACTACACGCTTTTAATGTCGTTGAACCTTAAAATAGCAGTTAGACAAAAATAGGCATGAGGTAAGAATCAAAAACACAAACGATAACATAAACAAATATTGGTAATTAACGTTTTTTAAGCACTACTTTTAAACATGTGTGTGAGCTACACACATGTTTAGCCACGAGAAGTGGTTGGATAAACTCAAGCATTTTTGTTGATGTTCTAAACCACATCCAGAAACACACCTTATGTTCGAAAGAAAATCCAATATTGATAAATAAATAAACATTTCATGCGCTACTTCTGTATTTTTTCACAGGTGTGAATCTGCACCATAGCCTGTATGAAAATGCCCCGTATTCATACATTTTTCTTTTTTTCTTTAAAGTATTACAAAAAGCCGTGCAAGTGTATTTACACAAACATGTTTTTGATATTGTACCGTGTGGTGCCGGACGTAAAGTATAACACCACCCCATTTCTTCCCGTGGGTGTCGTAAAAGGCGACTAAGGGACTTACTAGAGAATGGGCAGCAGCGTTCTCTATGCATTCTACCACCATACTGCTTTGCCAAAATCGCCACGCTTGGCAGGCGGGTTGGCGCCGCCTGCCAAGCGTGGCGATTTTGGCATAGCCCCCCAAATTGGGGGGGTAAGTCCAGCAGTAGGCCTAAGTCCAGCAGTGGACGTCTTGCTGCTGAAATGATGATGATGATGTTTTTGATATAAAGTAAGACTATTGATTTTTGATGATACAATATAGATATCTATAGCGATACCCGAGAGCATTCTTTAAAACGAAATATAAAAACTGTATGAAGGTACCCCACCTTCCCCTACCAAAGTCACGAGAATAACAAATACGATTTTCCAGTCATCATCATCAGCCCATAGCAGTTCACATCCACTGCTAGACACAGACCTACCCATTGAACACTATTCAACTCGATTTTTTCAACTCTCATCCAGCTGCAACTGCATCAATTTTCTCAGTATTAATAGAAATTCTAAGGAGTTACGAACATAGTATTTTCGAAACCATACAATACTTACTATGAAACACATGTATTTTCAAAGTCGCAATAGTTACCTACTTATATCACTAGAAAATCGTAGATGAGTGTAAGGTACGAATTTATTTAAGTACGAGCGTGTTCATGGTTGTGCACCGCAAGACGCATTAAGGCCCACGCCCTCTCACCAAGAGGAGGCCTGTGTGTGCGGACGAAGTCGCGGGCAGAAGCTAGTTATGTATAAGCTGCAAATTTTAAGAAAATCTATCTAGCTAAATTAAACCGTTAACGTAACCGTCACCCACCATATGCCATCTAACGCCGAGGAAACAGGAGAGAATATCGTTTAGATAAAAAGCAAAGATACTGGCGGCAGATTATTAAAAAAAAAGCAGTTATCAATAGGCAAGCATTACATTTTTATGCAGCTATCACCGCCGCAGATTAAACTGCTTTTATCTTTACCGATAAGTTTTCACTATGGTTGGATTGTTAGTTTAAAGTGTTTGTTGTGTATGGTATTATCGTGTCCTGCGGATCCTGCCTCTTGGGTAGGGATGGATGCGAGAGGTTTTATCGGAGCCAGTGTTTACTCAGTGTGATAATATTATCCTGCACGACTTTTCTGTGTGGGAATTATTTTTATTAATTAGTTTACTTTCCGTAGTCAGCCCTTTTTTCGACAACCGACAAATCACTGGTTATGGTATCGTGTTTGAGCAAACGGGAGCAAACCATTTGACAATTTATTGAAGGCACTTTTTGTGTCAACTGGACAACTGTTTTACTGGGCCAAATTGTATAAGCTAGCGATACTACTCAGACGTGATGACCATTAATATTTTAGATATCAAATAAAAATATTTCTGAAGAGTTATTTTTTTGGATCATTAACCGTAGGTAATGTAACTTGAAATATCAAAAAATTAGTAGTAGTTTTAAAAACAGTTTCGTGTTTTTGTTGTTCTGTTTTTGTGTAAACCTCACAGACGATATCAATATCTAATCCCGAGAAAACAAACAAAAAACTGATTTTCTGAGCTCATGCTTCAAGTAAAAACACCACCTGCAGTAGTTGACCCCAAAAATATCATTTTTTTGTCGGATTTAGATGTCGATACCCATAAAATTTACGAGGTTTCGCTTTTCACAAATTTATTTAGAGCCCGTATAACAACAACAACTACAACGATTATCAACTCTATAGAACCAAACTCGTTCGTTAGTCGCGTATTTCCAATCTGTAGAAGGCTAGAACGCAAGGGTGTGAAACTAGTCGCGTATAGATTGGAAATCACTTTTTAATCAAGGTCTTTCAATGTATACAAGAGTAGTACGCAAATACTCGTGTATACTTTGTAGTGGCCAAAGTAACTAAATTGTTCCATAATGTACAGTGCTACTTCGCATGCAAACTAAACCTGTAGGTATAGACGAGCGGCCGGCGAGTGCCAGAAACGACATGGTTTGGGGAGGTTAGGTTAAGTTGAAACTGTGACCTCCTATGGAAACGCCTTGATTCTGTTGACGAGCCCTGTCAACGAAGTGTCCTGTCGAGCGTTGCTACTTCCCCTTCATTTTATCCGTCAACCTCACACCTCTTCCGGCCTTTAAATCAATATCGATACACGAAAATTCGAAAGTTAGGTTAGAATATTAACAAACATATTTCTCAAAAATGGGGGGGGGTTCGAAACTTTTCCTTCACAGAAGAGGCTCTACACCTCCCCCCTCCTCCCCCCCTAACACCCCTTAAATCGAAGCCCGGCAATCAGAAGTCCTACCAAATTCCTATAGTGGGATTCTGGCCTTGTATAAATTGGAAAGATGCACGTGCGCGTCTACGTTACAAACTATATACAAGTAGTACGCAAAATTCGTGTATACATTGTAATCACAAGTTTAAAAAATGAATTACAAAATATACGCGAGCAGATTCCTATGGTTGCGTTTTGGCCTTGTACACAATGGAAATACGCTCGTTCGTCTAGTGCTCCCAAGCGTCCTGGGTTCAATCTCCGAGTTTGGGGAAGTGTTAATCTTTTCTATTAATTATGAGCATGGCATGAGTGAGTGAATTACTACAATTTAACACTATGACATAAGTGTGATCTACAGCTTGGCAAAAAAGAGTCTGGGAAAAATGACGGTGCCTGTTTAGCAGGTATGGCCACCCTGTATACTAGGACTAAAAGTGATAAGATACTTGGTGCTTGAATCAACAAACACGAGATCCCGGGAATTCTCAATAGTCAAGATTTCAAGACTTGATACAAACACAAGGGCATACAGGCTTTTACTTTCATTGTATTTAGTAGATTGCGCATTATTTCGCTGGAATAACCTTTTATCTAAGAGATGCGAGTGCCATCATAATAACATAATGTAATTTGACTGGCCTGTTAGTCTAGTGGTTAGTGACCCTGACTGCTAAGACTGAGGTCGTGGGTTCGATTCCCACCCAGGACAAATCTTTGTGTGATGAGCACGATCATTTGTTCTGTGTCTGGGTGTAATTTATCCATAATATGTATGTATTTAGAAATATATAAGTATGTTTATCAGTTGTCTGGTTGCCATAGTACAGGCTCTGCCTAGTTTGGAATCAGATAACGGTGTGTTGGTTGTCCTAAGATATTAATTTATTTATTATTTATAATAATAACTTATTCAGTATAAAAAAAAATATTGTATACTCAGGGATTGCCGATTGAACACAAGAAATTACGTTCAGCAATCGTATTTGCGGCCACCATCTAGGCTATTCACAACCATTCGATGGTTGGTATGCCTGCATCAAATTTGACATGAATGATAATGAACGAATCCTGTAAATGCTAACAATTTATAGTCGACAAGAAGGCGACTAACAGCTGCTTACTGTTGGAAACTAATCGGAAGTCAGAGAGTAGGTACATATAATATTTCGCATTTGCAATCTACACTAATATTATAAAGAGGAAAAATTTGTATTTTTGTTTGTTTGTAATGGATAAACTCAAAAACTATTAGACCGATTTTAAAAATTCTTTCACCATTAAAAAGCTACTTTATTTGCAAGTAATATAGGCTATATAACATTACGCTACAACCAAGAAGAGCGGAGCAGTAATGAAAAATGTAGCAAAAACGGGGAAAATCGCAAGGGTAGGCGATTCGACGCGACGGGAAGGGTCGGGGGAACACGAAATTAAACGCGGACGAAGTCGCGGGCAGAAGCTAGTATCGAATAAACTTGAGCAGTTGACTAATGAAGCCGTCAGGTATGTCAATGTGGGGTACATAATACTATCACTATCCACATGACAATAAAAATGAAAGAACACGCTAAAATTTAGGTTTTATTTAAAAATAAAAAGGTGACATAACATTATCCGTTTATTCCTTTTCGGTGCTATGATAGATTTTTCCATTAACACTGATGTGTCAATTTTACATTTCTTATTTATGAAATCTAAATAGTGTAAAAATCTTTCTTAGACGTTTACGGCTCCCATTATAACCCAAGTCTCCTCAAACTATAGGTAACTAGCTTATGCCAGCGGCTTCACCCGCGTGGAAGTCGAAACATTCACCATTTCAACCCCCCATTTTACCCCCTTAGGGGTGGAATTTCAAAAAACCCTTTCTTAGTGGATACCTACTCCTCACAAAGAATACACTCCAAATTTCATGTCTCTAGGACCAGCGGTTTAGGCTGTGCGTTGATATATCAGTCAGTCAGTCAGTCACTCAGGACTTTGAATTTTTTATACATATACAGGGTTATTTGTAAAACACCGGCAACCTCTCAGGACTATGTTACTAACATCATAAGCAACAACTTTAGTTCTATGACTTTTAAAAATTCATCATATTTTAGTGCATCAGATTTTCAAACAAAAATAAAAATATTTAAATTGAACGCTCTAAATGTTACGGAGTCTATGCGAAGCAAAAGAAAGCGATAGTAATTAGCAAGGGGAGCGGGGTTAGGGCGGCGGGGGCGCTTGAACTTGACTTATTTACAGGCAGCCGATTTTTGTATGAAAATCTGATGCACTAAAATATGATGAATTTTTAAAAGTCATAGAACAAAAGTTGTTTATTATGATGATAATAACATAGACCTGAGAGGTTGCCGGTGTTTTACAAATAACCCTGTATAGATATATTACGTAGAATAGGTACCTGAAAAATTATAAATGTAAATTTTACTTTTTTTTACTGTGGTATGCGATAATAGCATTAACAAAAAATACTTGCCTGTTTTTTTACAGTGAATATTTTGTCTAATTCTTTCTTCCGCCAACTGTTTTGGTGTTTCTCCAGGTGTAAAAAAAATCCTTAATTTTTTTCACCTTTATTACAACTACTCTAATTTATTGTACTGTGAGATTTACCTTGAAAAAAATATAAAGACAATCATATTAATTCTGTGGCGACGCAGTACCTGTCGCACAGTTACCATATACCATTGTACCAATTACCCATTACCTTACCACCGAACCTTACCATATACCTTCGAAGCAATTACCACATACCACCAAACCAATTACCTTACTACCGAACAAATTACCATTACAATGTTTTTGACAATCTGCAAGAAACAGGAAGCAAACCGTCTTGAAAAAGACGAGTACGTTTTGACGATCAAGAAACAAGATAAGCCGACGCGGCACGAGCGCTATCACAACGCCGCACACGCTCGGCGGTCCGCTTCGAAAGAAGCGGTTTGTAGATGCATGCAAAGCAAGCAGAAGCATCAGTATCTTCATTTCATGCAGATGGACACGTGGACACACGACGTGGACCAGCAGGCAGTCTTCCATCTTCACTCGACGACGGCGCACGGTGAAAAGGACCGCGCCTTTTTTTTTTTTGGACATCTCGTAGTTAATCTGAAATAAGATTATGACTACTTAAACGGATTTTTGCCCGGCGATTTCTAAAAAGTTAAACTTTTTAGACCTCCAGCCGGGCCATAGTAAAATTAAAAACTAAAGCGAAAGTCCTAAGGGTAACCCCGAGGGGGGTTCGCATCTCGGCTTAGGCGATCACTGGGGGAAGGGATATGCTGGATCTGGGTTAAATTATTTTGGGGCTAATTTAAAGCTAAGGACCGCGCCTTTTTGTTGGACATCTCGTAGTTAATCTGAAAAAGATTCTGACTACTTAAACGGATTTTTGCCCGGCGATTTCTAAAAAGTTAAACTTTTTAGACCTCCAGCCGGGCCATAGTAAAATTAAAACTAAAGCGAAAGTCCTAAGGGTAACCCCGAGGGGGGTTCGCACCTCGGCTTAGGCAATCACTGGGGGAGGGCAGCAAGGGACATGCTGGATCTGGGTTAAATTATTTAGGGCTAATTTAAAGCTACAGGCGCAGCATCGCGGGCTGGCTCATGCAAGGGTCGGGAGGGACTATTAAGTCGGGGTCGCGACGACGGACTTCGGCGGCGAGGTCGGTACGATCTGTGTTTGTGTGTTGTTCTCACTGTACTGGTCTCTTTTCGACTCTCCTGGAGGAGAGTAGTGGGATCATCGGGTTCGCTGAGAATGTGCCGCGGACGGCGGACTTTACTGATACGGGAGGGGGTATAGCTAGCTGCCGCGACAACCAGAGGGTTGCGGTGGGTCACTGCTTTATCGAAGAAATGCTTCGAAGCGCGTTTCATGAACTGCTGGATCGTAGGGATCCTGAGATCTACATGGAGATTGATATTCCTGACATACCAAGGCGCACCTGTGGCTTGTCGGAGAAAACGGTTTTGGAGGGTCTGAATCCTATGGATAAATCGGGGTTTAGTATGTGCAAACACGGCTCTTGCATACGTCATGATGGGCCTAATACAAGCGAGGTAAATGCGCTTCTTACACTGAAGTGACAGTTTACTACGCTTGTTTAGGACGCAATGGAGCCTACCGAGAGCGAAAGCGGCCCGCGAGCGGACCTGCTTTATGTGCTCGAAAAAGGTGAGGTGTTCGTCAAGGATGACTCCTAGATATTTGGCTTGCTTTCCCCAAGGGATTTGCTTGCCGAACATAGAGATGGGTCGGGGAGGGGGGTGATTTTTTCACGGTCGGGTGTAGAAGACAGCCTGACTTTTATCGGGATTTACTTCGATTCGCCACTTCCTGAACCACTCGCCGAGCTCGTCGACTGCGGTTTGGAGGTAGCGAACCAGCGCTTTATCGCTGAATCCCGAGAAGTAGATGGCTGTGTCGTCTGCGAACAGAGCTAACATTGCCTTTCTGGGGATGTCGCTAGTGAATAGCGTGAAAATGAGGGGAGCTAGTACAGAGCCCTGTGGGACTCCTGCAAGGATCGGGTGAGGGGAGGATAAGGACCGCGCCTTGCTCACACGTCTATTTATACCTTTCCGGCGAATAGTTCGGAGAGCTACATAGCGCCCAGCGCGCAGGCGCGCGAGCCGCATCACTATTGGTCGATGATTGTAAACAATAACAGATTGTACCTAAATTAGCATTCCGAAAATGTATATAAGTAGAGTGTTTTTGTATAATAAAAATCATTGATATATACTCGTTCATTGGGATCAGTTGGAGTTGTTTTATTCACGACAATACGAGTGTCCATCGCTATTCCTCAACCCTATTAGACACACAACGTCTAAAATTCCATGTACAGTTTTGAAGTATCAACCATTAAGAGTCAACGTACACGCGATTTGTCAAACTAGAAAACATAACCTAAATAATCTATTAGTAAATAAAACAATAAAATGGCTTGAAACTTATAATACCGATAAAACTTAGTATCAGAAAGGAAAAACAATGACTGGTATTGACTAAAAGATACATTTCTTGGATATTCAGTAGTTTATTCGATATTGCCCATACCTTTCGAATACGACTTCCGATTTGTTTCCGATAGTAAGCAGCTGTTAGTCGCCTGCTTGTCTACTATAAACTGTCAGCATTAACAAGATTCGTTCATAATCATTCATGTCAAATTTGTTACAGGCATATCAACCATCGAATGGTTGTGAATACCCTACATGGTGGCCGCAAACGCAATTGCTGAACATTATTTCTTATGTATCGGGTTCAATTGGCAATCCCTGAGTGTAATTTAATTAATTTTTTATACTGAATAAGTTTTCATTATGTTATTATGATGGCACTCGCTTCTCTTAGATAAAAGGTTATTCCAGCGAAATAATGCGCAATCTAC
Source organism: Aporophyla nigra (assembly GCA_947507805.1). Classification (NCBI taxonomy): domain Eukaryota; kingdom Metazoa; phylum Arthropoda; class Insecta; order Lepidoptera; family Noctuidae; genus Aporophyla; species Aporophyla nigra. The sequence continues at coordinate 8,195,288 of OX382313.1, read as the reverse complement.
TAAATACAATGAAAGTAAAAGCCTGTGTGCCTATCAAGTCTTGAAATCTTGACTGTTGAGATTTTCCGGGATCTCGTGTTTGTAGATTAAAACAACAAGTATCTTATCACTTTTAGTCCTAGTATACAGGGTGGCCATACTTGCTAAACAGGCACCCTCATTTTTCCAGACTCTGTTTTGCCAAGCTGTAAAAGCGATACTACATCGCAGCTGCTCAAGCCTACCAAACTTAAAATCGGTTCATAGAATGGCAACACCACAGGCGCTGTCACGCTGGCTGTGTGTCACACTGTCACAATTTGTCAAAATTGGTTTGGTAAAAATGACGAGCTGCTCAATGTTTGTTCAATAAAAAAATAATTAAATAATCGTGTGTTTATCACAATGACTGTTTGGCGCAAAATCGAGGATGGAGAAGTTTACGCTATTGGTGAGTATTTCTATTCAATCTCCGTTTATTTTTAGTGAAAATCCATGTATTGGTGTCGAATAGTAATCATGTAGTTTACCTCCCGCTGAGTAGAGATAAATATAAACATTGTATCAGACGTGCTATATGCTGCCTACAGCTTCACCATCAGTTATCTTGTGTTAGAAACAGTCCTCAATTTAATAGAACTAGGTTGTCCAAATGTCATTTTCGTTAATTCTGTTGTCACTGGCCACTCCCCAAAGTTGTGATTAAATAAGACCATTGCTAACATATGCATAATGCATTATTAAATGTCGACTGTGTTTTGTTATTACCCGATCCTTTTTTATACAAATAAAGTCACTAGTATTGTATTGATTAATGTTATGAGCTGATCAACTATCATAGATAAAAAATGTACTGGGCTAATAAATTCTTTTATTTATAAAGAGTTTATCGTATTTTCCTTATGTCATATGAGATAATGTATCTTACTTGACATTGGAATGAGTTAAATTGAATGTAGGAAAATTGAAGATTGTATGTAAACAGTACTAACAATTGAGCATTCTAAATGCTCAATTGTTAGGAATTAATTAATTAGTACTTTTTTTTTAAATAATTTCACTATCAAGTTCATTCAATTTTATGATACACAATAAATGATTTTATTGTTGTAAGTAGGGTTTTACAAACAGTTTTACACATATATCATATTTCTAAAATTTGATGAGGTTGGCGTTTCCTTACTACGCTATGAAGAAAAGCTGAATATGGAAGTTGTTTGTTCTAACTCAATATTAACTAACGGTTACTGAGAGATAATCAATTCTTGATCTCAGGTGCAGGTATACCTGTTATACTATTTCGTAAACTCCAAATAAAACTCTAACACTAGTGATGCACATTTGATCCATTGGATACAATACTTTTAATATTTCAGAATAATGTTTGATTTTTTAAAAAACCTTGTTTATTAAATAAACAAGTCTTAGTTATTTTTAATAATAATTTGTTACTACCAGTAAATTCCTCTCCTATACAAGATGTCGAAAAATTTGGTATTGTAGCAATAATATTATCCTATAAACGACAATTCCTGTATTAATAAGAAACAGTTGCGTTCTAATCTCACTTTCGATCTGTCAATAATGCCTCTTATCTTGTAACCAAATTAAACATGTCATAGTTGTTTTGAAAATAAATTGTTACTATCAATAAAGTCCTGTCCAATACAAGATTTATAAAGATTCAGTTTTGTAGCAATAATATTATCCTATTAGCGGCAGTTCCTGTATTTTTAAGAAACAGTTGCCTCCAATCTAACTCTCAATCTAGTCATCAAGTCAAAAATGCCTCTAATGTACCTAAATTTTTTAAGTTGGTTGTCTCTAAGGTGGGATGGTGACAAAAATTGCATGTCTTTCAATACAGGAATTAGTGCTTTGATACTGTGATTATGTATGTGCATGTCTTTATATGATTGTATGCAGTTTAAGGTCAAGTAAAATATAGCAATGATTAGTCATATACTTAGCTACTGTCATAAATGTATACAAATAAATATAGTAAGTACATCAGAACTTGAATATGGAAAATAATTGTCTTGGAGCTAAGTATTTAGTGTTATTTGCCCTATTCCCGTATAAATGTTTTTTCATTTATTGTTTTCTCTTTTGAGATTCGCTAGTGGATAGTCAGTTTAATTATTTATTTGTTTCTTGAAATATTAAGTAAAAGAGATGGCGTAGTATTACTGAGTCCATGATAATGTTTTGGCTAAAAACTATAAAAAATAAAGTTCTAACCCAACCATAACATAAAAACTATAAAGTCCTAACTAGAGTAAGGTACTAACTATAATGCTGAGGTTGATTTTGCTTCATAAATCTCATACAAAATATAACCATGGGAATTGGATGCTGCAGTATCAGTAAAAACAAGGAAACTTTACAGGGAAATATAATATGATACTATGTCCCCATCATACCGTAACAACATCCATAATATAGAGTAATTATAAAACTATTTGTATATTATTATGTTTATTACAATTTAAGCATGGACTGCGGCCTGATATTATTATTAACTGAATAAATGTAAACCTATAAAGTTAATACATCAAGTCGCTCAAAGGTTCTGTCAGCTCTGTTATACCTGAATGCTTGCTGATGTGCCATCAGACAATCAAAGTAAATAAAATCGATAATTTATTGAGAATGTGCAGCAACATTGCAAACATTAGTCTGACTTCTTTTGACTAACTAATTAATATCACTAAATTAAATAAAGAAATTTCGCTCTGTATTGTATGCATGGCCACACAAAAGCTATACATTTCTAGTACAATATCTATTTTGGGTAATTTCGTGGTACGTCTGGAGAGTAAAAAAAAAACTTCTTTATTTTATGATCTTATGAAGGGTTGATAAATTCAGGCCTGTATAATGACAGTCATCAACATGACTGTGTCATTATATAGGCCTGAATTTCAGCATGTATTACATGTAATGCGCAATTGTCACAGCCAAAATCCAAGCTTTTATTTCGAATAGGCACTATTGAACATCAACATTTACATTAAAATAGAATTGATTCTAGTTGCCCATTCCAAAAAGTAGGTTCGTATAGAGAAGAATGGGCAAGAAAGTACCATTACTCTTTTAAAAATGTTTTACATACATTAATTATATAATTTTCTATGTCGAAATATGCACCTAGAATAAAATTACTATACCACATTAGGTAAAAAGCCAGCCAGAACAAAAATGCATTATGTGTAATGCATGGACAATTATCATGTTACCTAATATTGTGATATTTAATTAATATTTAGTTTTACCTGCAAAAAGTAGAAAGTTTTCAAGTATTAAAACAACACCTAATCCAGTGTTATTATTGCAAAATTCACATTCAATATTTTTATGAAACAAACTGATATGTTATAATTACATTTAGTAGTATTGATTAATTAATCAGAACGATAAATTTTGACAGCTGTTTGCTACGTTGCCAACTTTCAGAATTGACAGCTTTACCAGTAAAGTTGAGAATTAATTAACAACTATGTATGGTAATTTGCTCAGATACACTAGTAAAACTATTGCTATAGTTGTACTGGACCTTAATTCCAATGAGAGAATGCACCCATTATGTGAAAACAGTTCACCTTTCAGTATCATCGTCTTTATACTAGCAAAAAGACATCTGCTGCCGGACATTGGTCTCCTCCAAGCACCGTCACTTTGACCGGTCATGATTGTGATTTTCGCATGTAGCTGAGCCTTGTGGCCTTCACAAGGTCATCACTCCACCTAGAGGCCTAAGGCCCTTTCGTAAAAGGACTTTATAAGTGGATATTAGTCTGTCTACCACTCTAATGGTTAAAGGTGTGTTTACAAATAAACATGCCATCATTAATGCTCTCATATCCTCACTCCAAATATTTTTGCAAGTTGGATAAGGTATTATGAATCTTAATATTTAGTGATTATGTTTTACTTGGGTTTGTGTTATTAGGTCCTATTATATTTTGGTGACGTAATTAATACCAATCTAAGAAGGTCAAGACCTTCGAAATAAAAACCTGTTTTATCCGTAAACAAATTCGGCCTTCGGCGCTCTCTAACAACATGCTTGCCTGCACCTGCATCGTTCGTTCAATGTTCTGATTAGTTGCCTAAGTTGCGCAAGGTAATCAATGAATTTAAGGAAATTAACAAACTATCACTTCTTTTAGATAATCGAAAATTACGACTTATAATTAATTATATTATAGCTTCTGCCCACGACTTCGTTCGCGAAATTTCTTGCTCCTCCGACCCATCCCGTCCCATCGCATCGCCTGCAGTCCTGCACGCTTTATTACTTTCCTTTTCATTTAGCGTTCTTTTCTAACTTTTTTTATTGTTCGTCTTCTAAGGATCTTAACGTGATGGTCAATAGCCTGTAGCTTCAAGAATTGAGCTATCAAATTCGAAAAGAATTTTAAAAGCTAATCGGTAGTTCTAGAGATTTGCGCGTTCAAACAAACAATAAATAAACGAAACTATTCATCGTATTAGTATAGAATCAAAGAATCAGCCTATGTTGTTCCCATTGCTGGGACACAGGTCTCCTCTCAGTGAAGCGTACTGCCTTTGTTAGTGTAGATTTATGTTTAAATAAATGGTGAATTAGGTATGTTATAGCGATCCGTTATGCAACAATTACAAGAGCTGACTTTTCACCTATCACCTCTGACAAGCAATAAATAAATTTAAATTTTCTTACCTAGGTTATAAAATGAGGGCCCAAAATATCGATTTCGACAAATATTTGGTCATTTTACTCAAGTTCCAAAAAGTTTGAACTGTGGCCTTTGATTAAAGAACCTAGCAACCCAAATAGCTAACTAGAACAAACCCGGGGCACGTCGCTACTGACCTATAACTTGCAATTAACACAATATCAATAGAGATAGTTACAGCTAATCTCCACATTCAATCGTCACAGTAAGTCTTGATAGCGCGGGTCAGGCAGTACAATTTAAATCTATTTCTGGTTCATAAGGAACAAGGAACCGTGTTATTTTGTGGCCTTAATAATAGTAGTTCAGTGGATTTCATTATGATGAAATATGTCGTGATAATGTTATGAGATTTGGTCTAGACTTTGGGAAAACTTGGCTGCGGAAAAGTTTTGAGAGGTCTTTAGTAAGTATTGAAGATCAGTTTATGTTTTGAAGGACCAATCTCGATGAGAAAGATGATATATGGATAATAAGACGAGGGGGTATACTGACTTGACTGCTAATACAGGAGTATGGAAAAAGACATGTTGCGGCGACCCGAAATTAATTGGGATAAAGGCAGAAATGTTAAACTCTATTGATCTATGCCAATATGCTCGAAATATCTCTATTGGTTCCGTGTGGTGCCGGGCGTAAAGAATATCACCATCCCATTTCTTCCCGTGGGTGTCGTAACTAAGACTAAGGGACTTACTAGATAAGACCGATGCCTGCCTGGGTTGCGAGATTGTTCGAAACAGATACCGTGATCCTGGCACATGGGCAAATGAAGGAGCACGGGTGGGTTTTAGTCAGTAAAAGTCTGACACGTCCATCGCTCCGCCCAGAGCGGGAGAAGTCATTTGATGATTTCACAACCCAAAAAAAAAAGGGACTTACTGGAGAATGGGCAGCAGCGTTCTCTATGCATTTTACCACCAAACTGCGATCGCCAACCCGCCTGCCAAGCGTGGCGATTATGGCAAACCCCCCCATAATTGAGGGAGACCTATGTCCAGCAGTGGAAGCTTAGGAAGTCTTTCGGCTGAAATGATGATGATGATGATCTCTATTGCTTTGTGCCAATATGCCCGAAATTCCTTCTATAGTCAGGGTCCTTTTGGATCCCAATGTGTTATTCCGTCCGACTCCTGGGAATTTTAGTGATAAGGTGATAATTGTCGGTGGTAATTAACGTACTTGTCTTCAAGTACAAACGAACTACAAACACTTCTAGTTAATTGCACTCGAACTTATTGATTCACTTCCGCAAATTCCATGAAGTTTAGCGTTTTATCTACTAAATGAGTGTTTCTCGTCTTCTGGAATTGCGAATCCTTGGCGAGATCCTTGCTGAAACACATCAGTCGACTCAATTCAGTATTAAGCTGCTGTATCGACAGTGCTTAGACTGGATGGTACGACTACTATAGGTTATTTATTTATATTCGAAGCAGCATGTCGTCCTGTCAGGGTCGCGAGATTTGTTCAAAAGAGATAGGTTTTTGTTACTAAGAGCCTGACACGCCCTTCCGCTCCACCCAAAGCGGGAGATGTCATTTGATGATTTCCCACCCAGGAAAAAAGCGGTATGTCGTCTTCTACATATACATCTATATCAGCCGTCATCTCTTTCCCACAGTCCATCCAATGCATCCGTTTTTTGCTGTATCTATCATCTTTTCTGTGAGTGCCATCGGCACGCAGTCTGGAACACTTATATAGTTGTGTCTGGTCAGCCTGTTGCCTAGACACACGTTACATAATGCCGAGGTTAGGTATATTAGCAGTGACTTCGTCACTCCGTCTGGTCCACTCCGGCATATTGCCGCCCACACCGGTATCACACTCGAAATCTGCGACACATCTCACGGTAGTGCGTGCCAGGATGCCAGATGTACTCAATTATTAACTCGTCTTGTATCGGTTTCTTAAATGATTATAATTACAGACCTTTCCGGCGTGACATATGTATGTCTCCTTATTAATTTTGTTGGGAGATTTCATTTTGAATTAGGGATTTCGCGAGCGTCCTGGATCGTTCGTGTCAAAGGCTGAATAGATAATCGATTTTGAAGTGGTAGTTTATGGTTCGGATTTTTGGTTGATGGCTGTATATAACTAAGCTCTTTCTTTTCTAAATTTATTTGGTAGATTCTTAAAAGGGGACAAAGAAAGGTTTCATACACAGTTAAATCAAAATATTCAATTGAATAGTAGATAACTACGCGCAAGTACGCATATTCGCAGATGTCCCTACATGCCAATCGACGCATTCAGTCCCCTTCCGTCACCTGAGGAAGTCCAATTATGTCTGTCCAAACATCATTCCTCCAATAATGTCACCCAATCAGCAATTCACCGTAATAAAAATGATTCAATTGATTTTCGTGCCCATTGCTCATTCGCAAAAGTCGCAAGTGAACAACATATGTTTTTGTTTAACATTTGGGATGCTACTTGCTTTTTTGGACTTATGATGACACACATTTAATAATGGAGTGGTCGCAAAAACATGCCGTTACTTTTGGCAAGCTGTTTCGCTTAAAAATACCAATCCGGTTTAGTGTTATATTAGCGACAACAACTGCATAAAATCTCGATTGTTAAGTTCGGAAGTAGGTTGATAAAAATCTAGTCCATCGAAAAAAATATCCTAATGGTGAATTTGAAGCAGGACTAATTTTCTTTATGTCGTAGACTATTTTCGCTATCTTTATTTTTGACGTTTAGCTGGGGTTTTTTGCAATCGAAGTTATAATGATACCTATTTCAATGACATCAGCCAGTCTCGATTCGCCAAATTGTATTCCAAATAATGCATAGAATTGGTTTTACAACTCAATTCACCGCTTATAAATTAACTTCGGCACATAAACCAAACACTAATTGCACCGAACAATGTACCCAATGACCCATAAAATGGAACCTGTACTATTTGTACCATTAACGCTGTCATCCGAAAACGCTCTATACCAGGTGTGTCTCTAGTATAGCACCGGTATCTCATTACACCAAGTATCAGTGACATGTGGATGGATCTGATGTCTGATAGATTTATAAGTCTCGTAGACGCGCCATTTTATGGAGCTCGTAAAATTGATAGATTCGGGGTACCCTGGATAAGTGGTTCAATAGAGATTTAGTATTTTTGCGAGGATGGGTCTTAGGTAAGGAATTTTAAGTCCTAAAGATTTTATAAGGGGATCTAAGTTTATTAAAAGACGTTGCTATAAAAATCTAAGTAGTCCTTTCATTGCTTAATACTTTTTCAGAGCTCAATTTATTTTGCTGACCTGAATTTGAGCATATCGTCAAATAAAAAAACTACTTTCTCTGCTCATTGAAATTGAGGGGTAATCGAAATGACAATAGAGTCCTTTTCTGATACAATTACTCCAACAAATCTATTTCAATTGTTACATGATTAGGCTGGTCGACAGATTTGTCTGCAGACGAAATCTTCTGTCGTGTAATTAAAGTTATTATGGTTTTTGGATGATCCGAATGTTTATAAAACTGAAGCGTTTTGGCAAAAACCTTCCAAAGATACTTTCAAAAGAAAAGAGCTTCTTTCTTTGCTATAATAGTGTTGTTATCAACATCATGTCTTAATGTACCAGAGAAATCACGATCAAAATAATCAATAACCCGGGTCTATCCCATCTAAACAGTTGCTAGATCTAACTCCCGTCACATCAGCATTCACAACGCGCTCAAGCTGCGTTCATACGCGATTTTGGTGCGCTCGCGCCTGTCTCGTCTTACGTGACTCACACGCATACCGCCCCTATTGTCCCGGATTAATTGTTTGTGTAAGTACAATGAATGTTAAACATTAACCTTTTCTTCATATCATATTAATATGTTTGGTTTTTTGCTCGTTTCTTTGCACAGGATGTGAGTCGTTAGGCGTTGGACTCTGGTTAATCTTGATGTCGATTTAATGAATTTGCGACCGCCTATTAAGGATTGTTGGGGGATATTTTTAAGATGGTCACTTCAGTCATTTAAGTTACTTAACTGTCGTCACCAAGGTTGGAGTTATTTAATGTTTATTTGATATGATTACGGCACGGTATGAAATGTTTGTCACGGGTCATTTTTGAAGGATATTTTGGACAAATTGGCTCCCAGTCTCACGTCAATTCATCCTGTGAGCTTGCTGAAGGAAATCGCGAATGTTCCCATGAGCGATGAAGGGAATCGGGAGTGATTTCGCCGTCGACTGTACACATAACTTTTGTCGCTAAATCGTTTCGTATTGTTATGCCAAATTGGAAAGCATTGCCATTACGTCCTATGATTGTGGTCACAGGATACGTTAGCCTTAAAGGCGTCATTTATTATGTCATACTATTTGACGAGCCATTAGCATCTGATTTGTGGGTAACGGTCTGTTTGAATTTCGCGTTGTGTTTACTTAATTTTTTATACCTAGCATTTGTAATGGATTTAGTGTTGCCATGATTAGTGAACAATATTTGAAAAATGTTTTCTTCTGAGTTGAAAAGAGAGTGTTAAGCCTAGAAGATACTTGAAGCAATATTATGTGGAAGTCAGCTACCACATATTGCTTTAAGTACGTTCTAGGCTCGATATGTGGTTGGCCTATTGCCATGTTTTAAAGCAGAAAATTCCACAGTAAATTCTTGTACAAGATCTACAATAATTACAAGGACCTACTTAGTAATAATATTAACCTAAGCTGCAATTTATAGACTAAGTACACCTTACAGGATAAAATAATTATGCACTTTTAAAGACGACTAGGTAACCGACCAAGTATGGGTCATGGCGTGACTATCAACTGATAGGTACCTAAAGTCTGAACCAGTTAAGAGCGGTCAAACCGTTATAATTGCCATACAAACGCTCGTACGTGTTAATGGCGTTATAACAAAATTCTTCTCCAGTTAATTTAAACACACAGGTTTCTTGTTTCTATTTAATTAAGACAATTTTTTTTTGAGAAACAAATTCAATTTCACGTTTTATTTTTTAATTTGTAGTATATCTGTTACAAAAAATAATTGAATCTGGCGTCTTAGCTGGTTACTTTATACATCTGTATTAAAGTTTGCCAAAACAGTAATTCAGTACATACCAAAAGGAAAAAAACAAAATCAGATTTTAACAAAGTTTTATCTGGACTTTGGTCGTTAATAATGTACTCATACATGGAGATTCTAAATGACAACCCTTTTTTCTTCCTCTTGTAAGGCTTTTTTCAAAAACACGTAATTCCTGGAACAAGTTTTGTGAAATCTACGGGCGATTATTTTCGCTCCATGTTATCGCGTTCTCACTCCCATGTATACCGTTGTAAAGAACAACACCATTTTAAATCATGCTCATGTTGACGAGAGATGGAACAGGAAGGGCCCTCTTAAAGCCTACGTCGTATCGAACTTTCAATTATATATCAACCAGCTGGAGGCCTATGACCTATCGTAACACAATTACTCATTCACTACGACATGGATTCCTCAATTAATTTCAATTGTGGAACATAGCTCAATTTCACTAACATATCAATCTCTTGTTCGTATCAATAGGAACATGGCCCATACTGTAGTAAAAGTATGAGCCTGGCAGATGTTAGGTGACAGCAGAACTGCCAGCTCAGGTGGCACCAGCCGTTTACTCTTTTCGAAAAGTCAAAAATCAATCCGACTAGCCTTTTCCCAACGAAATTACGAAAACGACTGGCCTGTTAGTCTAGTGGTTAGTGACCCTGACTGCTATGACTGAGGTCGTGGGTTTGATTCCTACCCAGGACAAATGTTTGTGTGAAGAGCTCAATCATTTGTTCTGTGTCTGGGTGTAATCTATCTATAATATGTATGTATTTAGAAATATATAAGTATATTTATCAGCTGTCGGGTTACCATAGTACAGGCTCTGCCTAGTTTGGGATCAGATAACAGTGTGTTGGTTGTCCTAAGATATTAATTAAAAAATATTAGATTGGGATCGGCTTCCAGTCTAACCAGATGCAGCTGAATATCAGTATTTTATTTACATGGAGCGACAGTCTATCTTATCTCCACAACCCAATTACTGGTTAGTAACTTAGTACGCCACCTCTTGGTAAGCCTGGTTGTTAGACTTTCGGGCTTCTGACTACCGTTACGATTATCAGAGATCCATGTTTGACAGCCAGGACCCAAAGGCTTACATCAAGGCATCTACAGGTAATTTTTCTAACGCATTTGTTTGCATTTTAATCCGTGCCTCGGAAAGTACGTTAAGGGGAATGCTCCAACCAGCCCGCGAAATTCAAAATTTCATGCGTTTTTTCCAATTTGCAGGCCAGTGCTAGGTTGTATGTTGATTAAAATATTATTCGCGGCTGTAAGACATATGTCGTTACAGAATTATAATCATCAAAATCATCAATACAACGCTCTAAGTTCATAAAGCTGTAGGAATTACTTTTTCTGTTTTTATTTTGTTGCCTATTTGTAAAACCTCAATTTTCGTCGATGACTTTTCAATAACATTTTAATAATGCTGCGTATACTATAATTGTAGGAAAAAGTCTTGAGATATAAAGTTGAAACCTTCTAAATACAGATGAATGTGTTAATAATTCCATTTAGTGTGTGATTGCGTAAGAGTTTAACCTGGACTGAGTTTGTTTACACTTTCGTCTGATACGTCTGGACCAGACTATAGACGACATTTTATTGCATACTAGCTTACTCATCTCTATTTCTCTTTCCCACAGCCATATACAACTACACGGCCAAACCTGGCTCCCTGCATCTCTCTTTCGACGTCGGCGAGTTGCTGCACATCGAGAGAGAAACAGAATTCTGGTACTGGGGCAAGAGCCTCAAGAAAGATGCAAGCGGCGCCTTCCCTAAAAGCTACGTACAGATAAGGGACTGTATCGTTGACAGGTAAGCTATTTTGCCCCGTAGTAACGTTTCCACTAAACACTAAAACTCGTGGCAGTCGCTGTTATAAAAATTACGAATAGAAAGGTGAATTTGAGTACGGGATTTCTTAAATCAACACACAAAGTCATGTTGTCTTGATCCCTCGTTCTTTTACCACCGCTAATGTTGGCGTCTAGTTCGCACTGTAGTATCTTCATCGAATGGATTGCGGTGTTCTGATATTAGGGACAGAGCCTTAAAAACGTTGCTCACGGTGCCTTCTCTAGAGCTTCCTGAAGGTTTGAGGCTGTATAGTTGATAGATGAGCTGTTTGATCCTAAAGAAACATCTACTTTTTTAGTTGGGCGTCGAAACTCTGATCCTGAGGTCCCAAACAGAATATATTGGTCCCCAAGGTACTTACGCTTAAACAGACATTGGTACTAAGGTACAGACGATAGAATGATCAAAGAACATTACAAAATATGGACCGTCATGTACGGTGGTCCATATTTTGTTACGTTGGTTTGTTAGGTCTTGTAGGACCCAAACTACTTTTGCTGATAGTACCATTCATCCATTGTGATTAGCAACTGAGTTCTGGAGGTCAGATAAGCAGTCGCTCCATGTCTACTGGTATTCAGCGGCATCCAGTTAGACTGGAAGCCGAACCCAGTAGAGTTCAGAAAATGCTATAATAAAACCTAAAAGCGAAATAAATTACTTCTAAACGCGTATGTTATTCTGCACCAAAACGTTTATACCAAGGAACGAGATGAGATTACTACATATTACATTACAAACAGTTAATATAATAACGTAGTAGCAAATGACGCTAACTGATAATATTTCAATTAAACAGCAGCGGGTCGGGAACTCACACATACACATAACACACACACACTTCCTCATGAACGTACATAAATTGTGCATAGTAGTGATTCATTCGACAATGGACAACGATTATCAATCACGGTCAGTGACCTCGTCAATTAGTATTTTTTTATGGTAAAACTAGCTTGTGCTCGCGTTTTGGCCCGGAAATTATCCCACATAAACGTCCTACCGGGTCAGAAAAGTATCCTATATCCTAACCCAGGTCATAGACTACTACTACATAGGCTCCAGCACGCGTAGCATGACCACCATAGAAAGAACTTTGTCTATTCTTAGTAGAATAGAGATAGAGCTGTCATGCTACGCCAGCATAAACCGGTACAAATCTTTCTACAATCTTTTATTCTGTCTTTAATCTTTCTACAATCTGTAATTTTCTCTATTCTTCCGTAGACAAAACCCCTTTCTACGGTGGTCATGCTACGCATGCTGGAGGAACACGAGTAGGGTTTAGTCAGTAAAAGTCTAATACGCTCTTCCGCTCTACCCAGACCGCGAGATGTCATTTGACGATTCCGAAAAAACAAAGGTCGACTATCCGTGTGCCAAATCCAAAACAGGAAGACCGAGGAACTTTAGCATTTATCATATTTGTATGGGTTGTAAACTAGGAATGCTGTGATTCTAGGACGTAATCTCTAGGCTTAAGGAAGTATGAACCTTGGTTAGGGACATTTGAGGACTAGTCCGATGTGTTATGAGTCACTTTTTAGGTGACTTACGTAGACTGATTGTCTAGTTGTATGAGTCAAAGAATGTAGCGGTGAGCAAGTTTGATTAAATAGAAATTAGCTGTAATGATTGGGGGGATTGTGGCTAAGTAATAACAGCCCCACGGGTTGATGATCAGGTTTAGCTACGTTTGGCGTGGTCGGTTCGTGGATGACCATCTATACATATAAGACTCCTCCACGTGTCGGAAAGTACGTTGGTCGCCGTTGGTCCCTGGCTGTCATAGATGTCGTAGATCTTTGACAGTCGTTACAGGTTGGCAGAAACCCCAAAGTATGTCAACCAGTCTTACCAAGGGGTGTCGTATAATCCAGGAATTGGGTTGTGGAGGTCGGATAGGCAATTACTCTATATAAAATACTGATAATCAGCTGCATCTAGTTACACTGGAAGTCGACCCCAACATTATTGGAAAAAGCTAGTAAGATAATGACTTAGTTGTAATGATTAAAATTATATTTTTAATGGTGTTAGGTTAAACTTTCGCGGGTTCTGTCAAACTTGTAATGGAACGAAGAAAAATAGTATGCGGTAAGGACCAATAATTCAGGCTAGCCTACATCTATTCCTCGGAAAGCACGCTAAGCCGTTGGTCTTGCTCCTGGGTATCTCTCTCGGGTCGTGTCGGATTGCTGTCTCATCGGATTCTGAGAGTGAAGGAAGAGAGAGTGTCCCTGTGTCTGCACTCACATGTTAAAAAAAATCTGTTCGTAAGCGCCTCACTACAGAGCGGCTGGACCAATTCCGATATTTTTTTGTGTCAAAATGTTCGTAATAGTTCGAATTAGGTTTTAAGGGAAAGAAAAATTTGAAAAGTGTCCCGGAAATAAATAAATTCATTAATAACTGAATGTCCCTCTTCCTATAGGATTTTTGTAGGAATTTTTGGCCAGAACAACGTCCGTCGTGTGTGCTAGAATGTTTGTCTGTTGGGAAAAAAATGATTGGTGTTGCCATTATTCCAATAAGCGAATATTCTACCTAATAATCCCTTTAGTAGAATGTTAAACTATGGTTCCATGCAGAAAAGGACAAAACATTACGCTTACGTATGTTAAAGGAAGTTCTTGCCTATAATATAATGATGACGTATGTACGATGACATTTAATTATTTAATCAACCTAAGGGTTTATCCAGTGCAATAAACCCCAGGATTATTTTCAAGTCATCCGGTATAAAAATCCCCTGTTTTCAATCAATCAGTATAATAGTAAACAAACTATTAATTACTCAGTGACTCAACTTTTATTAATACGACTCTCTATAAGCTTTGTACGTTTATGGGTAAGTAGGTTTAGAATAGAATATATAACATAACGTCTGGTATCCCCGACGGGTTTGGCAGAGGTAGGTGTACAACCTTCCTGTCGGTCGCGGTATTGTTCGAAAGAGGTACCGTGGCCCTGGCATAGGCAACTGAAGGAACACGGGTCTTTACGTATCGACCGTGTTAGATTAGTATTAATTAGATTGGTGAACGACCAATCGGAGCGCCACACGCGGTCGATGTAGGAAGTCGAGAAGTTTAAAAGAAACTCACACTAGGGCTGCCAGGCTAGAGATACCGTGGCCCTGGCATAGGCAACTGAAGGAACACGGGTGGGTTTTAGTCAGTAAAAGTTTGACACGCCCTTCCTCTTCACCCAGAGCGGGAGACGTCATTTGATGATTTCCCACCCACCAAAAAAAAAGGTGTACTACCTTCAGTAAACCCACATTTTGTCAGTTATGCTTAAGTCCCGTGTAATAGGGGACGAGCCTATTGCCATTGATCGGGCACAAGTTCATATAAGGCTGCTCTGCTACTGAGAAATCTTTAACAGAAAAATCCAATAACACTTGACCGACTTGAGAATCAAACCTAGAACTTCGTGCTGAATATTAGCGCTTGCGACCATTAGACCAACGAGGGAATAGAGGTCACGTAGATTTAATTATCAAGTAAAGCACTGTTGACAGCTATTGAGAGTTCTTTTTACTCACGACGGCAAAGCTCTTGCCTTTATCTCACCTGCGGGGCGAGCACGGTCTTCTGTGATAGAATTGAGATACACATTTTTATCACAGTTTGGTAGCTAAAACCGATAAAATGCGTGACTCAAGCCTGTCACAGAGGCCGTGCTTCCCCCGCTGGTGGTACGTGATGATTAGGCTGAAGTTGGAAGCAAACTTCACCTCGAATCTTCAACCACAGAGGAACTGAATTCTAAATGCCGAAACATAATAATGCTATTAACATTGTTGTTATGGTGATAGACTTAGATGAGATGGTGGAAGCTAGCCAGGCAGACTTAGAACAAGCCAACCATCAACCAAACCGAGCAGAAAACTTTTGCCCTCACTAGGAAACGAACCGGGTCAAAGAGGTGGTCTTTACCACAAGACCACCTATGCGGTTTGGTCCTTATGTCCTGTTATGCAAAATTGGAATGAAAGGATTTTTATTGGTCACACTAGAACAAATTCCAAAGTTGATGTAAGTACTTATTTACTCATAAGATCACCAAAAGATATAAGTATCTGGGATTGTCGGATATGACCTGAAGCTTTGTAAGAAACCGGTGGATGTTTTTGAATATAATAAATTTATGAAATTAAATTTCATTCGTAGACATCCATCGATTTCTTACTAAACTTCGACTACGAATTTTCTTTTTCTTCTTTCCTAATAATATGGTTGAATTTCGACCACTGGGCGACCACTTATTTAACTTTGTACAAAAAGAGTACACTTAGCGAATAGTAGTAAATTTCCCATACAATTATAGTGCCTAAAGATAAACTAAACTACACTAACACTAGTGCATCTTTACATAGTATAAAACTAAATCGCTTACCGCGTTTGTATGCTTAGATCTTTTAAAATACACAACGGATTTTAAGGCGCGGTGTTACCTCAATATTCACAAAACACTGGTGTCTTTGACAATCGAGTATGACGTAACGCAATGAAAATATACGACACAAAAAATACAGTGGACAGAGAAGGGTTTAAAGAAAAATTCTAACCGAATAGAATAGTGAAAAATTGTTTGATATTCCCAATAAAAATTGTTTCACAAAAAAAACTTTGACGTCGAACATCTCTGTATTTTCAGCGCTAACAACATTTTTTTTTAAAGAGTTCAATAGAATAAACATTACTTTAAAACTTTAACCAGACAATTATTTAATTTAATGTGGGTAATCCGAATAATCTAAATAAAACCCGTAAAATAAATGCCAATTCGCAGCTTAGTCACATCGTCAATCCAAATATTTATTCAATTTTCAACCTTATTTGTTGGAGCTGTAGCATGTCGTTGTAGCATTTAAAATCGTAGTCAGTCCGCGCCTTAATGCGGTTTTCATTAATAAACAGAGTGATTGAAAGAAATATGGAGGAAATTTTATATTATAATACGCGGGTGAAGGCGCTGGCAAAAGCTAGTCTATACTAATATTAAAAAGCTGAAGTTTTTGTTTGTTTGTTTGGTTGAACGCGGTAATCTCAGGAACTACTTGACTTGACTGAAAAAATCCTTATGTGTTGGGTAGCCTATTTATTAAGAAAGTCTATAGGCTATATATCATCACGCTACGTTCAAAAGGAGCGGTGCAGCACCGAAAAATGATCGAATACTACTGGCAGGCAATTCGATGCGACGGGGTCTGGGGAGCAAAAAATTGACATGGACGAAGTCGCGGGCAGAAGCTAGTTATAAATAAATCGTAATGTCACATCCCACACGGTTGTTATGATTCCATTACAACTTTAGTAACCAGGGAAAAGCCAATCATTGTTTTGTTTAAGGGGGATGCGCTAAGTTAGCCCGCGAATATCTAATTTTATCACGTTTTATGCAATTTCCAGATGACAGTTTGTATATGACTCAAGTTCAAATTAATTAATTTAGCTTCCTCAAGGTTCTTAAATATACAAATAATGGTAAAACATGACATGAGATTCTCACTGGCTGAAGACGGATGAAGCAGCGGCTCCCAGGCTAGGCACGGCCTGTATCTTGGGGGCCCAAATTCGCGACCGTAACAGATATGTTTTACAGAATTAATAGTTACAATCATCAATGGTGTTCTGCAGAAAGGTCACGTGCGTAGTACTCGCAACCGGCGCGGGCGTGCGTGTTCAAAAACTCAAAATCCAGTCACAATCTCATCTCGGCGACAATCCAATGTCAAAAACTTGTGAAAAATGTATAGAAACTCGGGGTATTTTTGACAGATAACGACCAAGATCTAACTGTGAACGTTCTTAAAATTACTAGAAGTTCTAATGTACATATGAACGTAAACGAACTAAAAGTGTAAGGATTATTCTTAAGAATCTGTTCGTAGGAAGAAAGCGGGAGTTTATGTACTTAAAATTTTTCTTCAGAAATGTCAGCTGCGTAGTACTTGCAACCGGCGTGAGTGTATGATCAGATGTATGAACGTAAACGTGCCAAAAGTGTAAGGATTGTTCTGTAGTTTATGTGTGTAAAAACATCGGTACAACTTTCTTGAATGGCTATTGAAAATTTGAATTCTGCTGGTTATCCTGGCGCTCCCCCTTAATAAACTTCAAGAACTTCCCTATTTCGAACATTCTGGACTGCCAAGTCTGTAACTATTATTGTTTTATATGGAATACTATATAACGTAGCTACAACTCAGATTGTGATATTGCTTTATTAAAATTGAAAATAGATTTAGAGTTTGTTGGATGAGTTGTGGGAAATATGGGAGTATTCTGTTTTTATCTGCTTTATCTAAAAATGTAGGAAATATTTGAATTATAAACTTCATGGTAGAGTTCATGAAGTATATAATGGTTTAGATATTTCAGGTCAAAATTTAATCACTTTTTAAATTGACTATACCCTAGAAGGATATAATCAAAACTAAGTCCATTTATATGAAAAGTGATGGTCATCATTATCAGCTTAAATCATTCCACTGCTGGACATATGCCTGTATCCAATTGCACGCCATTCAGCTCGGTTCTCGGCAACTCTCATCCAGTTGCTTTCAGCCACCCTGCAAAGATCGTCACTCCACCTAGCCAGAGGGCTTTGCCGATTACCGCGTCACGGTCTCCGGGGTTCTACGGCTAATAATTATTAATAGAAACTGATGCGAACCCTGAATCTCATAAATCCTCTCATAAACCTTCGAATAGCAACATTTTCCTGCATTATCTGACATATTCTAAAAACAGTTACATTGATATTCTTCATCAGCAACCTTTAATGTTCCCACTGGTGGGACACAGTCTTCCTCTCGGTGAGAGGGACTTGTGAAAATGAAATGTAGAATGATGAGCATACAAAAAAAGATTAATTTTATAATGTTCAATTCAATTATATCCCTTTCCAGTGGATATAAATCGTACTTGGAACAAAATGTTCACGTACTTAAGATACATTCTCAAATTATCAATATCTTTTTCAGATGCGGTGGCACAGTGGTGGCTTCTGCTGGAGGCATTGGCGTGGTTCACGACATCGCTGTCACACTCAGAGAATGGTTAACACATTGCAAGAAACTGTACATCGTAAGTAGAGATAATGAAGTCATTTAGGTTATTCATCACTTTTTGAACGCCATAATTACATAAGACAGTCTCCCAAAACGCCCGCCCGTCATAATTTCCTAGTGCTTTAGCTGGGAGGAAGTGGCTCAACAAACTTCCCAGACTTTTTTGGAAGTGGAAACTTCTTAGCCACGTTGAGCAATTTTTGGTAAAACTTATGGGTTCGTGTCACCAAAATGCTAATGTCACTGCGTCACCGAGATGCAGGAGATGCGCACTTCGGTTTAAAGACATTTATTTCTCAAAAAACAAGAACATTACAGTTCACTTAAAATATTGAGAAATGTAAATATAAAACTAAAAGTAAGTGTGATTCTCTGTGCTCACAATAAAGAATTAGGCAATAAAGGTTACAAATGTTACAATTGATATTGTTAGTGTTGTATTCTAACGTATTCTTCTAGGGCTTTTTTAAATTGAAATATGGTGTCACTATTGGTTATGTCATCAGGTAGTGCATTATACAGTTTTGCTCCCTCGTACAGTATATTTTTCCTTCCATAGTTAGTTCTGGGTTGTCGTAATTCTAGTTTGTCTCGTCGTCTTGCGTTGTATGTGTAAGTTTTCTTTTTAAAGTTTAATTGTGAATGTGTATCTTGTGTTATGATTTTATGTATTAGAGTGCATGTTTTAAGTATGTATAATTGGCTAATTTTAAGTATTTTTGTATCACTGTAAATTTTGGTTGTTGGTGTTAAATAGTCATAGTTATAAAGAGTTTTTATTGCTTTATTTTGTAGAACTTGTATTTCTTGGAGGTTTGATTTAGCTGCAGTTCCCCATATTTCAACGAGATATTCAATATGGGGTCTAACGAGAGAGTTGTAGATCAATGCGCGAACTTTTTTAGGGATGCAACTAGACATTCGGCGTATCGCTCCTATGAGAGGAGATATTTTAGACTTAATATGATCAATATGGGGTCTCCAAGTTAACTTTGTGTCTAAAATGAGACCTAAATATCGTTCGCTGTTTGATTTTGTTATTTTTTCGTTGTTTATTGTTAGTTGTATTTGATCGAGAATTTTCTTGTTTTTTGCAGCAAAAACCATGTATGCGGTTTTTTTTGTGTTAATAGTTAGTAAGTTTGACAGGAACCATTTATTTAAAATATTCAAATCACTTTGAGCGTCTTTTACCATATCAGTTAAGTTGTGGCCAAAGTAAAATAAACACGTGTCATCTGCGTAAAGTGTGATACTGCCCGATGTTTTAACACTGTTGATATTGTTAATATAAATCAAAAATAACAACGGCCCTAGAATAGATCCCTGTGGGATTCCATATGTTAATTTGGCAGGTAAACTTTCGTAATTTTCAATTTTAACAATTTGTTTCCGATTTTCTAGGTACGATGTAAGAATTTTATGTGCGGGCCCTGATATACCTACGTCAGTTAACTTATTTAAAAGCAAATTATGACTAATCGTGTCAAATGCCTTTTTTAGGTCTATAAAGATACCTAGGGCATACTGTTTGTGGTCTATAGCATTTTTTATTTTAGTAGTTAAATCTATGGTTGCTGATAAGGTATTTGATTTTGGCCGAAATCCATACTGTTGCTCAAAAAAGAAGTCTATGTCTGTCAGATAGGTGTAAACGCGATTGTAGATTATTTTTTCAAAGATTTTGGAGAGCACTGGCAGTACGGATATCGGACGGTAATTGCCCGGATCAGTCTTACTTCCAGATTTTAAGACCGGGGTTACCCTAGCAACCTTCAGGCTATCGGGAAATATCCCTTGTTCGAGGCATTTATTTATGCAGTCAGTTAAATTGTC
Source organism: Aporophyla nigra (assembly GCA_947507805.1). Classification (NCBI taxonomy): domain Eukaryota; kingdom Metazoa; phylum Arthropoda; class Insecta; order Lepidoptera; family Noctuidae; genus Aporophyla; species Aporophyla nigra. The sequence goes on along the minus strand of OX382313.1, from coordinate 8,174,736 downwards.
TAGTATTAGGTTTTTGATGCATTTTATGTCTTTTACAGTAATTCCATCAATTCCGCTACTTGTATTAATATCTAAGCTGTCGATGATTGTACTAATCTCTTTTTTTGTGCATGGTTCTAATGTTTGTAGTGTATGGGTTTGTGATTGTGTTTTATTCAGTGTGGTATTAATTTGTGTATCTGTTATTTTATTGGCTAAGATTGAACCAACTGTGGAAAAGAAAAGGTTGAAATGTTGGCAGATTTGTTGCCCATCTGTTATTTCTTCAGTTTCAGTTTTTAGCTTTGAAGGAGCATAGCTATTTTTGTGTCTATTATTTGCTAACGTATTGATCAAGTCCCAAATTTTCTTCGGTTGTTTCTGACACTTCTTAAAGCTGTCGAGGTAATACTTTCTTTTTGTGTTTCTTATTGCTTTGTTGGCTTCATCTCTTATTTCTTTAAATTTTAATTCGATTTCATTGTTGTCAATGTCTTCCTTGTGAGCGCCCCACGCCTCGTTGCGTTTGTATAAAACATTTAGCACGTGTTTATTAATCCAATCATCTCGAGGTTTGTTTAGAATTTTAACTTTTTTTATTTTGTTTAGTTTAATTTGATTTGTGATGAAATCTTCCAGTCTTTGATAGTCATACTCTTCATTATTTAATTCGGCTTTTTCAACTGATTTGTATAACATACTGTAGTCTGTTGCTAGGTATTCATGTTTTAACTTTTTTGTGACTTTAGGTTTTTTTAGTTCCAAATACATCTGTTTATGGTCCGATAATGGTGTATCAAGTAAGGTCATGTGAAAGGTATCTCCTTGAATGTTTGATGAAACGTGGTCAATAATGGTTTTCGTAGTTTTCGTTTCACGAGTACAGTAGTTGCTGTCTATGTTATTTAATATCTGATATCCAGACTCGTTAAGCATACTTGTGTAGATATTTGATTGTCTGTCGACATTTAATAAATTGATGTTGTAATCGCCGAAAACTATAGCTTTTCGCTTTTTTTCCAGTTGCGAAGCATACGTTTCTATAAATTCGTTCAAGTTTGTGCTGGGTGGTTTATAAACCAATCCAATGTGCAATCCATACTTTTCCAAGTGAATCCACAGATATTCGTTTTGACCTTTACTACATTTTTCTGTAATTTCGTATTTTATGCTATTATGTATGTATGCGGATACTCCACCTCCGATGCGCCCCTTTCTGTATGAATATACATGTGAATAGTTCGGAATATGTAGAAGGTTAGCTTCGGCGTCTGATTTTATCCAAGTCTCAGTGATTAAAATAATATGAGTGGTAGTCTTTATTGACTTTAACATGCATTGCAGTTGATCTAATTTATTAACTTTAACTAGGCTTCTTATATTTGTGTAGAAAAATTTAAGTGAACTTCTCTTCGTACACATTTCTTCGCAACAGGTAACATTTTGATAAGTGATGTTTGAGATGTTTTCTACATAATCTATAGTTTTAGTACTTGCTTCGGTTATTTTTAGTTTTTTGAGGTTGATTTAATAATTTTAGGAACCCCCCCTATGTATTTTATTATGAGGTCGGTTTCACCATTTTGTTGGCGTTGTTCTAATTCAGCGCGAAGTTCCTTCATATACTGTTGCTGAAGTGGGGTTTGGTCCGAGTAAATGCGAACTTGATCCATAGCATATTTGCTATTATTGCGTAAGATATGTTTCGCAGTATCTTGCGATTCAAAACACACTTTTAGCGATCGATTTTTGTCGGGAATATACTTACCCAGTCTCATTATGTTACATGGGTTCGGACATTCTGGGTAATTAGATTTAATAATGTGCATGACCTTGTTTTTGTCATGTTCGAGTCTGGCGGTTCTGTTAGAATTATTTATTTCAGGTATACCCACAAAAATTACGTTTTTTTCTCGGCGATAGCGGTCTTGCAATTCCAATATGGTACATTCGTAAGGCGTTGGCGGGTTTTGATTTAGAGCGGGCGCGTTGGCGGATTTAAGTTGAGAAATAGCGATTTCAAGTTCTGTGATTTTTTGTTGGTTCGTATTGTTTGTTGACTTTAAGTCTGATAATTCTTGTTTTAGAACGTTTTGTTGTCTGATTAGAGATTCCGAATTTAGTTTAGTGTTTTTTATCTCGTCTTTTATTTCCGTGATTTCTTTTTGTAGTTGTGAGTAATTTTCTTGTTGTGTTTTTGCAAATTCCTTAAAAAATGACATTATCTCCATACGAAAATCCTCAAGTCGATTTGTGTACTCACAGTCATTATCGGGTTGTTTCTTTTTTCTGTGTGTGACATTTGGAGTTTCCTCTAATGTACGTTGATCGGGGGTTGACCCACCTCCGCTGGCGCTTGTGGCCTTGCAACCATTCGGCGATCGTAGTAAACTCATGTTTACTTACTTGTAGGTACTCGCCGCACAGTAGGGTCTTGGAGTGAGTGAGTTAAAAAATATCACCGCTCTCTTTCCCTCGCGGGGGTGAAGGGCGCCGCACGCGTACACTTGGGCCTCATAACCCGAGCGTTTCGACCCTAATCGGCCCAAAACTGTAGTTATTCATAAGGTTACAGTATGTGCGCGCTTGAGGGTCTTTGTATCCGCAGCAGTGGCGCCAGCACAGCCTGTCGATCTAGGAACATAAGATGGCGCAAGGGCATCGAGTTTATCTATTTAGTTTAGAAGGTCCTCGGTATCTCAAATACACCGTATATATTATGAGGCTTGTGGCTAAGTAATAACAGCCGCACGGATCGATCGGCGAGGTTAAGCTTCGCTTGCCGCGTTTGGTTCGTGGATGGGTGACCATCTTTACCTACCAAGATCCCTCCGTGCTGCTGAAAGTACGTTAAACCGTTGGTCTCGGCTGACTTTTGTGAATCTTTGACAGTCGTTACGGGCCGTCAGAAGCCCGAAAGTCTGACAACCAGTCTTACCAAGGGGTATCGTATTACCCAGTTACTGGGTTGTGGAGGTCAGATAGGCAGTCGCTACATTTAAAATACTGGTATTCAGCTGTATCCGGTTAGATTGGAAGCCGCCCCCAACATTGTTCTAGGCAGATGATGATATTATGAGGCCCATGATAAATCAAACCCATTTGTTTTCCCCTATGAGAGTACGATACCTACATAATGCTGTAACATACAACGACTTTTTACGTCTTGTCCTTATTTATCATTTAATTACATAAACATGAGTGTCATCATTGTATAATTATTCGGCCAATAATGCGTGATTATTCATTTGCACGCACTGTAAATAAATAATTAGTCAGTGACGTGTCTGGGGAAAGGTATGCAGGTGTGCTTTTGTGAATATTGCATTGCTGTATGTGATAGTAGTTACTGGGTTAGATCCTTTGACCAGGAAAAAAGAGGGTCTAATTCTCTAGAGCAGGGACAGTTTGAAGCATAATAAATATTTCTTAGTGTCTATCTCTACTTGATAATACTGTAAAGAGACAAAATTTGTTTGTGGGGGTCAACTCTTGAAACACAAGTCGGTTTTGAAAAAAAAAAAAAAAAACTTTTTGTATTTGATAGCTCAATTCTAGGAAAGTTTATTGGCTATTTCACATCACGTTACGACCGTAAGGAGCCTAGCAAAAAGACAAAATGATCGTTGAGTGAAAATGAAGAAATAGCTCGTGTGCTCGATGGGATGCGACGCGGTGAGTCGGCGGACGAAATTTCACGCGGACGAAGTCGCGGGCAGAAGCTAGTGTAAAAATATATCTTTGCTACCACACTGTTTGAGGGCTACTATTACTATGGAATGAATTATCCTCAAATAGTTCTTGCAGAAAGGGAAGAAGAAAATAAAGATACCAATAGGGATTAACAAACTGTTTTGTATGTTCTGTGGCATCTTTTTTTGTTAATTAAGTACCTAAAAATAATACGTTTCTTTTTTACTCATTTAAAAAACAAAAGGAGCCCTTTTGATTATTCTTCTAACTTTTTATTCTTCTTCTCCAGAATAACGATGGGCGTCTTAAGTTTATGGAAGTGAGCATGCGAGCGCTTCTCGAGTTGAGAGCTCAGGCTGCGTCCGGGGCTTTACCTCAGGACCAGCTGCGACGAGTCGCCAGGACCGCTGTCTTCACCATCGATAAAGGGAACAGGTACTTATTTTTATTTTGTACTAGCTTTTCCCCGCGGCTTCACTCGCGTTAAATTCGGGGTAACACGGTTCCCCTTTCCTGATTTAGAACACAGAAGAGAACTCGGAACCGAATGTTATTTTAATACACTACAGCACGCATGTAGCATGACCGCCATAGAAACGGAATTTGTCGACGGAAGAGAAGACAAAATGATAGATTGTATCGTAAAAAAAATGAAAAGAAGAGATGTTTCTATTCTTCAGTCGACAAGAGTACGATGCCAAGTATGATGACTATTTCTCTTTACTATTGATGAGATAGAAACATTTTTACAGAATTAAATACATAAGGAACTTTTTTTGTTCTTGGTAGAATAGATATAGAATTGGTCATGCTACGCCGGCTGTAGACGATATTATTTATGTCTTTCCATTTGGGGATAGAATGTAAAGATTCTGGGCATTGGACACACGCGAACATGCTACATACAAAAGTCCATGGGAAAAGCACGGCTTTTCTAAGTTAAAAAATAAATAAATTAGCATATGTCACTCTCCATACCTTCAACTATCTCCACTTAAAAAATCACGTCAATTCGTCGCTCCGTTTTGCCGTGAAAGACGGACAAACAGACACACACACTTTCCCATTTATAATATTAGTATTGATTATTGTATAACAGTTGACTGTCCGCTGGCAGTTCTGTGTGTTGCCGGATATAAAGTAAAGCACCATCCCATTTCTTCCCGTGGGTGTCGTAAAATACGACTAAGGGACTTACTAGAGAATGGGCAGCAGCATTCTCTATACATTTTACGTTAGTATGGTTATACTACGATCGCTAACCCGCCTGCCAAGCGTGGTGATTATGTCAAACTGCCCCAAATTGCGGGAGGCCCTATGTCCAATAGTGGACGTCTTACAGCTGACATGATGTGTGACAATCAAGCTGGCGGAGCAGTGCTGGCCCAGTGATAATGGCTGCAACTTACGAATTGTTGGTTGTAGGCTCGAACCCAGGGAGGTGCTTTACTTTACGTAAATTATTTCATCACTACTACTCTCAAAACGGTTACAAAAAAACTTTTTTACAAAAAAAAAAAAAACAACCGACTTCCTAAAAAACACTACAAAGTGAAAAATAACTTTAATTTCGGAAGTCGGTGTCTTAGGATCTGTATTTATGGTTTTTTTTTGCCACCGACTTCCGAAATTAAAGTTATTTTTCACTTTGTAGTGTTTTTTAGGAAGTCGGTTGTTTTTTTTTTGTAATAAAGTTTTTATTTTTAAATTTTTAGTTGTGGTATCCACCCCGCACTAATTCCAAACAAGCCTCTTACTCCTTGAAAGACGCAGTGGCTGTCTCATCCATCATTGTCGCATTATCAGCGTTAAATGTTCCCACTGCTGGGACACAAGCCTCAACTATGTGAGATGGAGTGGGCCGTAATCTATACTACGCGGACCCATAGCTGGTGAACAGATATCACATATCTTCGATTTCTTTATTCTAGTTCATGTCGCTTTCCTCTCGATGTTATACAGGGTGTCCCAAAAATCAACGTCAAGCCGAAAACGGTTGATAGGCCAGGTGGTGACAGTTATCAGAAAAAAAAAAATCTAAGTTAAGTACTTTTCAAATTATTGACATTACGTTTCATATTTTTTGTGAGTGATGTAACCCTGAATAACCCTTCTGTAAACTACAGTCCAAAATTAAAACACAACTACCTCAGTTTTAAAGAAAACATCACTTTTTTGCTCCACCATGTACTAAAAATTATTACATCGCCCAACTTTAACTGACTGTACTGAAAAAAAAATGCTTGACTTAGATTTTTTTATTTTTTTTCTGATAACTGTCACCACCTGGCCTATCAACCGTTTTCGGCTTGACGTTGATTTTTGGGACACCCTGTATATCACCGTTTTGATAGCAGTGGTTAAATAAAGTAATGTGCCTGCCTCTGTTCGAAATCATGACCTACTACTCGTAGGTCGGTATAGCTACCACTGGGCTAGCACTGTATCACAATATTAATTCGTATTACTTTATCAACAGAACCTTAGGTATGGAGCTAGCAGTGAGAACAGCGAACGGACAACTTGTTGATCCGTTGAAAATATCCACGTACAAACTTAACGCACTACACGATGAAGCTAATACTCGTATTGACAAGAATATGGTAAGTTTCTTTGTATATTTCACTTGTAATCTTAAACAGGGATCTTTTTATCGGGTTATAATGATTTGTTGCCCAGTAATATAGGCAATAGGCATATAAGCAATAGCCCTGGCATATAGGCGCAACTGAAGAAACACGGATGGGTTTTAGTCAGTAAAACTCTGACACGCCCCTCCGCTCCAGCCAGAGCGGGAGACGTCATTTGATGATTTCTCAACCACACAAAGAAAATTAATTAATGATATAATGATACATGTAGTTCTTCAACAATTTACATGTACCAGCTTTCTTATAGCATGGCTACCATGAAACTATAGAATAAGGAAAACTGCACTGTGATGATACAATCTAGTAGACTATGAAACAACCGAATAAAATAACAAATGGTCGATAAAGACGAACTACGAGGAGGTACCCGCCACTGCACCCCTTTTTTGGGGTCAGAAATCATCAAATGACTTTTTTCGCTCTGTGCGGAGCGGAAAGGCGTGTCAGACTTTTACTGACAAAAACACACCCGTGTTCCTTCAGTTGCGTGCGCCAGGGCCACGGTTATTCTTTCTAAGAATTCCGCGACCCTGGCAGGTTACTGTACCCCTCCTGTGTGAATAAGGTTATAATTTACATTCGAATAATCAATTCCAGTTTGATCTTCGTTCTAATACGACCCTAACATACGAATTGCGAAATAACAGATGCTTTTTTTTGTGGCTGGGAAATCATCAAATGACATCTCCCACTCTTGGGCGGAGCGAGAGGGCGTGTCAGACTTTTACTGGCTAAAACCCACCCGTGTTCCTTCAGTTGCCCATGTGCCAGGGTCACGGTGTCTCTTTCGAACAATCTCGCGACCAAATAACAAATGCTCTGCAAACTGGTACCCATTAGTGTAAGGAAGGAAATGTCAAGGTAGTCAGCGAAATTAAATTTTGTTTACGTTCTTTGCAATTGGCTAGTCAGTGTCAGGCATAGCAAAAAACGTAAGAAAAAGTAAAATTTATATGCTAATATACCCCCATAGAAGAAACGAAATTAAAAATAAATAGATCCAAATAAGGGTCACAAAAATATATTTAATTACACAGCACTATATGCCTGAGAGCTGCACCAATTAGACCTAGTTCAGTAAAAAATGTCAGACAACTAGTGCCTGTACTATGTACTAAAACCATTTTATTTACATTTTCAAGGAAACAACACCAGTAACCCCACCTCCGGCGACGCCTCCGGGCGCCCGAACATACACGATCGCGGTTCGGGTCCACAACTTCGTGTGCCGAATGAACGAGCCGGCTGAGATCGCCCTCGCGTTACACGACGCTTCGGGCGCTAAGTTGACTGAACATTTGTTGCTTAGGTGGCCCACCAACCATATCAGCTCTGCACTAGTTGTGTTTACTGTGAGTAAAAAATAATAGTGTAGCTCTTACTCGCCTCTACACTCACTTTCTAGAGGAAGTTCTTAATGTAACCTCATGTCAATGTGTTGTTAATAAGATGATAAGATGTATAAGTCGCATTTTATGGAATTCAGATCAAAAGAATGTTTAAAACAAAATTCACAAGCATCTTCATTAACTTAACACATTGTCACCCCCTATAATTACACCCCGTATAACTGAACCACCTATGTACTACCTTTGTATAGTTAAAATAAAAGAATCGACCAAGTAATAGACATACGTATTTAATCATAATTTCAACTTGATACCTCTACACCAGCGGTGCCCATACTTTTTCTTAAGGAGATCGACCTAGCAAAATGTATGACTGAGAGATCAACATTTTAACCGTTTATCTACCAAATATTTATCAAGAAAAAAAATTGCATAAGTAAAACTACATTGGGTGCACATTGTCAAATCTGTATTAAATTTGTAATCATCCAATATTACAAAAACAAATTCAAATATTAGTGGTAGGTACAATACGAAAAATTAAAAATTATCGTGATGCTGATGTCGAAGCGTGACATTGGTGGTCTTCCGCAGAATGTTCGTAGTTTGGAATATTATCAGTTAAAGCTAGACGCAAGCAGGCTGCCAGGTGGTCATTTGTGAGACGAGTACGATATTTAGATTTTATTACTTTCATACGTACTGGAAGACGGAGCGTTGGAAGGCCTCCCACAAGATGGACCGATGACCTGGTGAAGGCCGCAGGAATACGTTGGATGCGAGAAGCACAGAATAGGTCGAAGTGGCGGTGCTTGGGGGAGGCCTATGTCCAGCAGTGGACGTCTTTCGGCTGAAATGATGATGATGATGATGATGATTACTTTCATATTAGAAAATGCAGATTCGCACAGATATGTGGATGCAAAGAACGCAGTTATTTGCAGTGCTATTTGCTTTAATTAACGGATATTTCATTTCGGGTATAGATGACCAGAAAGGATTACTGTCGCCAGGTCTAGGTTTTAAGTTGATATCCGAAATGAGCTTCAACATTTCATCTTCAAGTCCTGTACGTTCCATGTTGAACAAGTCACTACTGCTAGAAGAGATTTGTTGTATGTTCGTGCAGCTAAATGGGTATGACATGATAGCAGCACTCCCCGGCGATCGACCTTCAAACCTCTCGCGATCGACCGGTCGATCGCGATCTACCGTATGGGCACCTCTGCTCTACACGTTCCTGAGAAAAAGGGTCTTGACAGGCAGACAGACAGACGGACGGATGGACAACGAAGTGATCCTATAAGGTTTCCTTTTTTCTTTTGAGGTACGACAATCTAAAAATAAGTTGTTAGGTTTGGTTAAATGCTTCTTTTTGTTTCAGGATTTCGGCAGCGATATAATAAAGAGTGAAAAAATTTACTTGGTGTCCAATATTTACCGGATAGGGTCGATGGACGCCATGAATGTTGATAATAGGTAAGTCTGTTTACAGTAGTATTTGAAAATTTCACCGTTGAAAAAAAAATGGTTCAATTTTGAATGCGTTAATGAATACCTACCCTATGATATGTTTATCCAGTCAGAATTATGAAACAAACCGGTCGAAAGTAAACTTCGTCCCCATCTTTAGTAGAATAATAGCGCGGTTTGAATGCCTTCAGTTCTGGTGGTTTTCATATGAAGAACAATTATTTTCTGCTTTCTTAATCAGCCTAAAATGTTCCCACTGCTGGGATACGGGCTTCCTCTCTTCGAGACTAAGTGTGTTAGCTATAATCCACCACGCGGGCCCAGTGCGGGTTGTTTTCCTTCACCGTTTTCTGAGCACTGGTTTAAAATTATTAACACAAAACTCGTAAGCCGGGGCCGATACAACTGTGCCACTACTGCTCACCCAGGGGCACCCCTGCTCAAAACTTCTTTTTAACCGACTTCAAAAAGGAGGAGGTTCTCAATTCAGATGTTTATATATTTTTTTTTTTTTATATGTATGTTCGGCCATAACTCCGTCATATATTGACAGATTTGCAAAATTCTTTTTTTGTTTGAAAGGGGTTTATTCCGAAATGGTCCCATATAAATCTCATATAGATCTGATGATGAGTTCCAGAGATAGACACCGGAACTCTTTAAAAAATGACAGCAAATCAACCGCGATTTCTGCTATCGCATAAATATGCATTGTTTGTTTGGAATTAGTGCGGGGTGGATACCACAACTAAAAATTTAAAAATAAAAACTTTTTTACAAAAAAAAACAACAGACTTCCTTAAAAACACTACAAAGTGAAAAATAACTTTAATTTCGGAAGTCGGTGGCAAAAAAACCATAAATACAGATCCTAAGACACCGACTTCCGAAATTAAAGTTATTTTTCACTTTGTAGTGTTTTTAAGGAAGTCGGTTGTTTTTTTTTTGTAAAAAAGTTTTTTTAAAGATCAGAATTAAAAGATTTATGGGTTGTATAAAGTTAGGTAGCGGGTCCAAGACTGGCAACAGCTAATAGAAATGTGTGTTAGAAGAAGAAAACATGCTACACTGACCCCAAATTAATGGAAAAGTTCTTTAAGATGACAATCCTCTCTTATTATATTCATAATTACCTTTAATGTTTCCACTACTGGTACACAGGTCTCCTCTCTGTGAAAGAGAATGGGCCAAAATCCACCAAGCGGGCCCAGTGCGGGTTCTCACATGACACATGTCTTCGACTTGACATATTGCCACCTCGATCCAACCCTGTTTACATTATGAACAATAATCATTTACTCCACAGACGCAGCTCCGTAGCCCAAACGCCTCCTACGCCGGCGTCCGGTCGATCTATGCGTCGTCCATTCGGCGTCGCCTGCGCCGATATCAAACGATTTGTCACGGCTGACTGTCCCGACAAACATATACAAGTTCCTTTTTATGCGTGAGTATTGTTTATTCTGACATTCTAATGTTTTGCTCACGTGCAAGCTTTCGACCAAGAGGTAGACTTAAATGAAACCTAAAGTTGTGAACACAAAATTGTGGCTTTAGCAACTAAAATTTAGTTGTTATTTGAGCAGCTTTTGACTAATTTAATCCTCGTTAGAGTTCTTAAGGTGCCTACAGAATTGCTCGATTTTTGACGACCGTTACTGCCGTTGGATATGCTGAGTTTTAAAGATCAATAAGATCTGCCAGCTTCATACAGGTTAACGTGGTTTTAACGATTGTTACTGTCGCCTGTTAACAGTTTAAAATAGAGTACCACCTGTTAATTTATGTATAGATCGATAATAAACACGATGTTCATCGGTTAGCTCACACAAGTACTTCAATTTATCCATTTTGCTCACACGGTGTCGATTGTTAAAGTCGAACATTTCTGGAGGCACCTTTTAAAGTTTTCAAAATAATTTTGCTAGGCTACCACCTGTTTCACATTGGTTTTACATCTGTTTAAGATAACGGAAGTACATATTTCTAATGCTACTAAAACGCAAAACCTATTCTAGCTGAGCCTTTTGCCACAAATCAAGACTTCAACCAAACTAAAGTACAAACATGATACCAAGTTACATTCCAGATATGAAACTCATTACAGATATGAGAAGGAGAATCTGGACTGTTTATTGAAGAAAGTGATCGCCAACCGTGATATCAAGGACGCTAAGCATTCTCAGGGATTGTGGGTGTCTGTGCGGCTGGTTGAGGGCGATTTGAAGCAGGTATGAAGATTTAAAACTATGAATGTTGCTGGCAAGATAATCTAATTAGAATAATCTTTGACATTAATGGTAAATATTACGAAACGGCTCGAGATTTATTACCATAGTCCATTGTGATGTTAAGATTTTACCAACACAAGGGGTCAAATGATGATTTCCCATCCAAAAAAAAAAAAGGATAACATGATTGGTTCTCGCAGCACCAGTGAATTAAAAGCTATGACCATGGCCGCACAAGCAGCAGTTTTATTGCAGCTATACGGTGATTAATATATTTTTAAATTATTAAAGGCAAAACCAAAATGTTAATGATGTAAACGATATTCGTGTCTACCATTCTTGTCGAGATGGCCACACTGTAAGCACACTCTACATTTGCCAGCCAAAAATACCCAAATTTATAAACTCAAATAAACCTCATTATAAATCTAAATTGTAACTAATCTGCTTTGCCTTTTACTTTTAGAGCCGATTTTTTAATTGTTGCATAACATTTAGCTAAAAAATAAATATGGCGTTTTTTGCACGATATTTTCAATACAAAAGTTTTCAAACTATACTTTGTATCTATGAGATAAAATTATCTGAAAAATCGGCTTATAGTATAATTACCTTTATTGTAAACTGTTTTTTTTATGTAGATACGCGAAGAAAACCCCCACATCGTAGTCGGCAATTTTGCCGTAGCTCGCAAGATGGGCTTCCCAGAAGTGATCCTACCGGGCGACGCGCGCAACGATCTGTACGTCACGGTGTGCGGGGGGGCCTTCTCTAAGGGAGGGGGGAAGTCTTCGGAGAGGAACATTGAACTAATCGCCAAGGTCGTCGACAAACATGGACAGACCTTTCCTGTGAGTTGACTTAATTTTTTCCAGCAGATCGATTTAATTATTTAGTTTACGTGTTTTTGGTTCTGTGTCCTAAATTTTCTATTTGATAAGAATCATTGTCTCACTGACTGTTCGCATAGACGTACAATAATCGCGGCGGTATTTAAGCGCGCAAAGTATTTTCAACTATAGGTATTAAACCGTGTATTGAGAATCCAACAGTGTACATCTCAGCGCGTCGAAAAATTACATAATACATTGTTGAATTTTCAACACTAAGCGCTAAACAGTACGTTGAATATCCAGTGCGGGAAAAAATACATTGTTGAATTTTCAACCCTAAGCGCTAAACAGTACCTTGAATATCCAGTGCGGGATGTTGAATTTTCAACCCTAAGCGCTAAACAGTACGTTGAATATCCAGTGCGGGAAAAAATACCTCTGTGCTATTTTTACGTCCTTAACCTAAGCTAGAATCGGAAATAATAAATTGTTCTATTTTCGACCTTATTTTCAGGGTGTAATATCCGTAGGCGCTGGAGTCCCTTTAACCAGTGAGTACACATCCGTAGTGTATTACCACGACGATCGACCGCGGTGGCAAGAAGTTTTTAAGGTAGGATTTTATTGCTACCAAGTAACACTAAACTGTAGAAATATAAATAATGTTTCATTGTTTTGTAGAAGCAAAAATTTATCCTTCGAGAAAAACAAAATCTCACGCTTCGCTCAATTTCGTTTCCACTAATATTTAATCTTCAATCTTAAGACATTAGAGTAAAAGCATCTTATCTTGGATAATATCTATTTAATACAAATCTTAAATTCATTCACTGACCGCTGCCTAAACCGTTGACTGCAAGGATGAAATTTTGCACAAGAGTTCCTTCTGTTATTGAAGGGGATAAAAAGGGGATGAAATTATGTAAGGTAGTTCGTCAATGAAGCAGGTAGGAAATCCTATCAGGTACACAGTTTGTACCATATATAGGATGATTTCAACACATTTTCTCTATCACTGACGCCACTGTCAGACTTGAGACTCCATAATAATCGTTATCTCTGACAATTTGTCATAAAATCGTACTTATATCACTTCTGTATCAAAATCTTTAATAACGTCTAGTCTCATCATCTCTTGTCTTTTTCCCAATTTATAGGGGTCAGCGTAACATGTCCTTTCTCTTCCACATTTCCCTTTTAGTCGTCATCTCGGTAGTCACTCGCTTTCTATCCATATCGTCACTCACACAGTTCACCCATCGTTTCTTTGGTCTCCCCCTAGTTTTATAGCCATCGGCATTCATATTCAGAACTTTCCTCACGACATTATCCTCATTCCTCCGTATCACATGCCCATACCATGAAAACCGATTTCCACAAAATTTTCTGTTATCAGTGCCACTTTCACTCTTCCTCCAATGTACTCATTTTTTCTTATTCTTTCCATTCGTGTAACACCACACATCCCTCTTAACAATCTCATCTCAGCTTCATGCAATTGCCTTTTGTGCACCAACATTTTGAACATCAAATTAACGCCTTATACTGTGTTCTATAAATATTCAAATGATCACAGGTATGTCTAAACATCGAAGAGTTCAAAGAAGCCCACCTAGTCTTCCTGTGTCGACATCGATCTTCAAACGAGGCTAAAGACAGAGCGGAGAGACACTTCGCTCTCTCCTACTTACGACTGATGCAACGCGAGGGAACCACCACACCGGATACACAGCATAACTTGTGTGTTTATAAGGTAATTATTAGCTTCTGTTTACTTAAAGGCCTCCCTGGTCAGCGTTAAACAATTAATGAACAAAATCACTCAAGCGCCGACTCAAAATTACTGAAAGGTTTATTATTTGTTTGCTTTTCAGTTTTTTCGGTGGTTTTTTTTTTTTTTTTAAGTTTTTTTAATTTACCCACATCCCAATAATAGACTGTACACGACATATTTTAAAATGGGTACATCATAAGGTCGGGTTGACGTTATAGACGTGTGATGTGTAGCGATACTGCGTAAAGTGGTGATCCCGAGAACCGGTGTGAACTTTTGCGGTGTTATAAAGTGTACCGTTTCGCGATCGTAATAATATAAATGTATCCAGCACAAGTTGCAACACCTGCGGCGCAGCAGGAGCCATCACACAGTAAGGAAGTAGCAGCTATAGCACTCAGCAACCAATTATCTGATTTCTGGTGCAATAAACTGCGCTATGGTTTTCTCAGACAGGCAATAGTTGCACCACAAAACTACTACTATTCAATCTCTGTACGCAGACGAGTGCTTGCGAGCGCGCACGTTACTTGCGTGCGCGCTCTTGCTTTCGTTCACCTGTGGCCATAGAGTGAGTTTCTTTCAACCTTTGCGACTTAGCGCATCGCCCTTCACCAATCCAGGGTCAATTGGAGTGGCGAACACGGTCGATACATAAAGTCGAGATGGTTAAAGGAAGCTCACGCCAGGCTCACGCTATGGCCTCTGATTTCTAAAGAGTTTTTTCGCTGTGATATCGCGTATTCAGCACCACAACACTGAAATACGAATTCACAAACTTGTCTCCAGATCGACAAACGTGCGACTCCAGGCGAGGCTGAAGAGGCTTGCCTTTCCCTGCCGGCAAGACGAGATGAGTTACCGGCGGGCGCGGAGCACGGGCTGGCGCGCGGCGTGCTGCAGCTCACGCACCGCGACGTGCTCACCGTGCACACCAAGCTGTGCTCCACCAAGCTCACGCAGAGGGGTCTGTATATTAGCATGAGTCACGTGCCGGATATCATCAGCAGCCTATAATGTTCCCTGTGGCGCGGCGCACGGGCTGGCGCGCGGCGTGCTGCAGCTCACGCACCGCGACGTGCTCACCGTGCACACCAAGCTGTGCTCCACCAAGCTCACGCAGAGGGGTCTGTATATTAGCATGAGTCACGTGCCGGATATCATCAGCAGCCTATAATGTTCCCTGTGGCGCGGCGCACGGGCTGGCGCGCGGCGTGCTGCAGCTCACGCACCGCGACGTGCTCACCGTGCACACCAAGCTGTGCTCCACCAAGCTCACGCAGAGGGGTCTGTATATTAGCATGAGTCACGTGCCGGATATCATCAGCAGCCTATAATGTTCCCTGTGGCGCGGCGCACGGGCTGGCGCGCGGCGTGCTGCAGCTCACGCACCGCGACGTGCTCACCGTGCACACCAAGCTGTGCTCCACCAAGCTCACGCAGAGGGGTCTGTATATTAGCATGAGTCACGTGCCGGATATCATCAGCAGCCTATAATGTTCCCTGTGGCGCGGCGCACGGGCTGGCGCGCGGCGTGCTGCAGCTCACGCACCGCGACGTGCTCACCGTGCACACCAAGCTGTGCTCCACCAAGCTCACGCAGAGGGGTCTGTATATTAGCATGAGTCACGTGCCGGATATCATCAGCAGCCTATAATGTTCCCTGTGGCGCGGCGCACGGGCTGGCGCGCGGCGTGCTGCAGCTCACGCACCGCGACGTGCTCACCGTGCACACCAAGCTGTGCTCCACCAAGCTCACGCAGAGGGGTCTGTATATTAGCATGAGTCACGTGCCGGATATCATCAGCAGCCTATAATGTTCCCTGTGGCGCGGCGCACGGGCTGGCGCGCGGCGTGCTGCAGCTCACGCACCGCGACGTGCTCACCGTGCACACCAAGCTGTGCTCCACCAAGCTCACGCAGAGGGGTCTGTATATTAGCATGAGTCACGTGCCGGATATCATCAGCAGCCTATAATGTTCCCTGTGGCGCGGCGCACGGGCTGGCGCGCGGCGTGCTGCAGCTCACGCACCGCGACGTGCTCACCGTGCACACCAAGCTGTGCTCCACCAAGCTCACGCAGAGGGGTCTGTATATTAGCATGAGTCACGTGCCGGATATCATCAGCAGCCTATAATGTTCCCTGTGGCGCGGCGCACGGGCTGGCGCGCGGCGTGCTGCAGCTCACGCACCGCGACGTGCTCACCGTGCACACCAAGCTGTGCTCCACCAAGCTCACGCAGAGGGGTCTGTATATTAGCATGAGTCACGTGCCGGATATCATCAGCAGCCTATAATGTTCCCTGTGGCGCGGCGCACGGGCTGGCGCGCGGCGTGCTGCAGCTCACGCACCGCGACGTGCTCACCGTGCACACCAAGCTGTGCTCCACCAAGCTCACGCAGAGGGGTCTGTATATTAGCATGAGTCACGTGCCGGATATCATCAGCAGCCTATAATGTTCCCTGTGGCGCGGCGCACGGGCTGGCGCGCGGCGTGCTGCAGCTCACGCACCGCGACGTGCTCACCGTGCACACCAAGCTGTGCTCCACCAAGCTCACGCAGAGGGGTCTGTATATTAGCATGAGTCACGTGCCGGATATCATCAGCAGCCTATAATGTTCCCTGTGGCGCGGCGCACGGGCTGGCGCGCGGCGTGCTGCAGCTCACGCACCGCGACGTGCTCACCGTGCACACCAAGCTGTGCTCCACCAAGCTCACGCAGAGGGGTCTGTATATTAGCATGAGTCACGTGCCGGATATCATCAGCAGCCTATAATGTTCCCTGTGGCGCGGCGCACGGGCTGGCGCGCGGCGTGCTGCAGCTCACGCACCGCGACGTGCTCACCGTGCACACCAAGCTGTGCTCCACCAAGCTCACGCAGAGGGGTCTGTATATTAGCATGAGTCACGTGCCGGATATCATCAGCAGCCTATAATGTTCCCTGTGGCGCGGCGCACGGGCTGGCGCGCGGCGTGCTGCAGCTCACGCACCGCGACGTGCTCACCGTGCACACCAAGCTGTGCTCCACCAAGCTCACGCAGAGGGGTCTGTATATTAGCATGAGTCACGTGCCGGATATCATCAGCAGCCTATAATGTTCCCTGTGGCGCGGCGCACGGGCTGGCGCGCGGCGTGCTGCAGCTCACGCACCGCGACGTGCTCACCGTGCACACCAAGCTGTGCTCCACCAAGCTCACGCAGAGGGGTCTGTATATTAGCATGAGTCACGTGCCGGATATCATCAGCAGCCTATAATGTTCCCTGTGGCGCGGCGCACGGGCTGGCGCGCGGCGTGCTGCAGCTCACGCACCGCGACGTGCTCACCGTGCACACCAAGCTGTGCTCCACCAAGCTCACGCAGAGGGGTCTGTATATTAGCATGAGTCACGTGCCGGATATCATCAGCAGCCTATAATGTTCCCTGTGGCGCGGCGCACGGGCTGGCGCGCGGCGTGCTGCAGCTCACGCACCGCGACGTGCTCACCGTGCACACCAAGCTGTGCTCCACCAAGCTCACGCAGAGGGGTCTGTATATTAGCATGAGTCACGTGCCGGATATCATCAGCAGCCTATAATGTTCCCTGTGGCGCGGCGCACGGGCTGGCGCGCGGCGTGCTGCAGCTCACGCACCGCGACGTGCTCACCGTGCACACCAAGCTGTGCTCCACCAAGCTCACGCAGAGGGGTCTGTATATTAGCATGAGTCACGTGCCGGATATCATCAGCAGCCTATAATGTTCCCTGTGGCGCGGCGCACGGGCTGGCGCGCGGCGTGCTGCAGCTCACGCACCGCGACGTGCTCACCGTGCACACCAAGCTGTGCTCCACCAAGCTCACGCAGAGGGGTCTGTATATTAGCATGAGTCACGTGCCGGATATCATCAGCAGCCTATAATGTTCCCTGTGGCGCGGCGCACGGGCTGGCGCGCGGCGTGCTGCAGCTCACGCACCGCGACGTAAATAATAGCACCATCTCATTTCTTCCCGTGGATGTCGTAGGAAGCGACTAAGGGACTTACTCGTGAATGGGCAGCAGCTTTCTCCATGCATTTTACAACCATACTGCGATCGCCAACCCGCCTGCCAAGCGTGACGATTATGACACGCGGAAGGCGGAGGACAGATTGTTGTGGCGTAACACGGGAGAGGCCTATGTCCAGCAGTGGACAGCGAAAGGTTGAGTTGATTGATTGAACTTCCCACCTACGTTGGCTTTGGTTCAATCTAACCAAACGGGCCTGAGTAACTACCAATATTGTGTATGGAACGACTGTCTATCAGACATCCACAACCAAATCACTGAATAACACTACTGGGTGACTTTTTTTAGCGTCTTGAAAAAAAATGAGGTAGTAGGTGAACGGAATAGAAGCTTTTGGCATAGAAATTTTTATTATTTTTATTTTTGAATAACATGTAATTAAATTGATCTAGTAATAAATACTACACATTTAAAGTAACATTTTCATTCTAGAACAACAAAAACAGAAATTTGGAAAAAAAAAACAAAAAAAAAATTAAATCTATCGAAACTCAAATCATACGCACCCTACTCAATGCGCGGCATGTATCATTGATTTCGGAGCGCGGTCCTACCCTTTGAAGCCGGCCGATAGGCGGCCTCATTGATCTTTCGCAGGCGCACGAGCCGCACACGCATCCCTGTCCACCCGCGTCCCGCGCTCTTTTAGTCACCTACGATGAATCTGAAGGCCTTCCTGCCTTCTATTCTAGTTACACACCACACCATATGAAGGTCGAGACGGTAAAAAATGTCATCCGGTATATAATAATAATAATAATATTCCACAACTATCACACAACGCCATCTAGTCCCAAGCTAAGCAGAGCTTGTGTTATGGGTACTAGACAACTGATAAACATACTTATATATTTCTAAATACATACATATTATAGATAAATTACACCCAGACACAGAACAAATGATCGTGCTCATCACACAAACATTTGTCCTGGGTGGGAATCGAACCCACGACCTCCGGCATAGCAGTCAGGGTCACTAACCACTAGACCAACAGGCCTGTCATATCCCTTTGCTTTAGTAGTGCCTTTGCCTTAGTTAGCTTTTGGGGCTTCTGAATACTGACTAAAATTCGTCGTCGTTGGATTAACGTGCTTTCCGAAACAAGACTTGGTACTGTGTTCCGTTTCAAGCCTAGAGTGATATAACGAACGAAGGACAGTAAAACGTGTCATAATCTTTAATTATGTCTATTTTTTGTATACCACAGAGGAGATCCTGGGCGTCTTGAAATGGAACACTCATTACGCTGAGGGTACGCTTAGAAATGCACTGATGCAGCTCCTAGTCGTGCCTAGTGAAGAACTAGTCAAGTTTCTACAAGACATACTGGATGCGCTGTTCAGTATACTCACACAGGTAATATTGCTATAAATCCCATTTTTTTTCTGCTTCTCCTTTATAAAGGTCTGTTTTATTGTAATCCTTAGGTGTCTTAAAAAAATGGTTTGTTTATTGGGTTTCTGTTACCCTAAAAGTAAGCTACCACTGCTATGCAAATACGTCCACTTTCTCCTTGCACTCCTAACTATTATTTTGGCTATGATTACCTCGAAAAAGATGGCTCCTGAGTCCTAGTTGCGCTCAGGTAAATTTCACGAATGATATGAATTGTTAAATAAATAAACAATACGTTTATTTACTTAACAATTCAGGCGCATAAAAGCAGACTACGAATTATTTTTCCTTTTAAAAAACACGGTTTCATCTATTGCATACATAGCTTAGATATTATTTCATCCATGTGAAACTATTTTCCCTCTCAGGTCCCAGAAGATCACAAAGAGAACGAATACTCAGATAACAGTTATGGTGTCCTAGTACTCGAATGCTTACTTCGAGTAATATCCTTAGTAGCAGACCACAAGTACCAACATTTCCAACCGGTGTTACACGTCTATATTGATGACAGCTTCTGTGACGCCTTGGCCTATGAGTAAGTACTGTCTTCTACTAATCTATGCCGTCCTGGCACTTTGTGTTTCTACTTGAGAATGTCAGAATATTTGATTTTTAAAATGTTCAGGGAACTATACTGATCTGTCTAAGGCATTCGATTGCATTTAGCACAGAACCTGCATTTGTAAGCTAATTGAGGCTTTACCGTAAGCTCAGCAAATTTTGCGGTAAAGATTTCAAGCTTGTGTGCTATAACATAGTAGTTTTTTTTTTGTTCATCTTAATAAGGTTCATCTTAGGTTACTTTTGGTTTGTATTATTAAGATGAACGGTTTTTGAATATAATGTACCATGCAAAACCGAGTTTACTAACACCGTAAGTGTCTCAGGTAGCCAAAGCTATTTTTAATACATACCTAAACTCACGGCTTCTTCCCATTGGGGTAGGCAGAAACTACAGATACTTGCTACGATTTTTTTTAAAATTATAATAGTTGTCTTATTTTCACACCGATTCTCTTTTATTTTTCCATAGGAAACTAATCTCAGTTATGGTATGGGTGATATCAGCCGCGAACGCAGGCGACGCCGCGCTAAAGCGACTACTCATGTGTATGAAGTGTATAGAGAGCCTTATACGACTGATCGTGAGGAGTCGGCAGTTGAGAAGTGCACTCGGTGGAGCGTCGGATAATGATTTCTGCGTTAGTTTTGAGGTATGTTACGATTTCTAAGAGCCCGAGAGCGTTCGAATTATCGAAGATAAACGATGATTCCGGACGCTATTTGAGGCTCAAGGTACTTTTCTTTAAAGACCAGTAAGCCGATCAAATGCATAAAGTTAAAATAAAACAACAAACACTCAAGTTTTGACGACATGGATTTGACAATAGAAAAATTTTAAGCTTTGGAGTACAAAAGTAAATTCTAGCTTTAAACTCATTATTGGTAATGTCTATAATTATTGTATGTTTTTGTTACAAATTTCAAAACTGACAGTTAATAAAGTTAGTATATTCCTCTAAACCATAATTTTCTTTACAGGATCTTTTAGAGAAGCTAGTGTGGCTGATGCGTTGCGGTGACCACGCTCTAACATGCCAAGGATCTGCGCTCAAGTACCTCCCGCATGCGGTACCGCACATCATCAAAGTTTATCCCGATACAGAACTCAGGTTTGTTGTTACTTTTATAATTCATGTTATTGAATGTTTCAAGATTTTGCAATGCAATAACTGTTATTACAATCCTATATGTATATTCTGAAGTAATTTTTTTATTGATTTTAAACTGCTCAGTAATTATCAGGGATCGGAATTGGGTGTGTGAAAATACCTAAAGTTTGCAGCGGGACATAATATGGAGCTGTTACAACCACTTAAGTTAAACCGGCTTTTGATTTTACCGGTTTAGTTTCGGTTGTTTTGTTGTACATGTTCCTTACCTTTGAAATACCGAACTATAAACGTTTACAAGCTGCTAATACAGTTCTAAATTAATTTTTGTTTTGTATTTTTCCGGTTAAAATTCGGTTTTTTAGTCCTAATTGTTCTTTGTCGGTCAAACACAGAATTTTACATATCTGCAAAATGCTAATGCGGTTTTAATTTCTTTTTTTGATCTGTTTTATGATTCTAATTATTTTTTTTAATCTGTATTAGCAGCTTGCTAATGTTTATAGTTCGGTTTTTCAAAGGTAAAGAACATGTAAAACAAAAAACCGAAACTAAACCGCTAAAATTCAAAACCGGTTAACTTAAGTGGTTGTAACAGCTCTATGTTATGTCTCGCTGCAAACTTTAGGTATTTTCACACACCCAATTCCGATCTCTGGTAATTATTTTAGTATTGTGATGTCTTGATTAGTAGAAAAGAAGGTCAAGGATTACAAATAATTTTCCAACGTCCGGAAAGATTTTTTCAACCCCTTTTTATACAAATAAAGTTAATTCCATCATCATCATCATCATCATAATCATCATCATCATCATCATCATCATCATCATCATCATCAGCCTATAGCAGTCCACTGCTGGACATAGGCCTCTCCAATTGCACGCCATTCAGTTAAGTCCACTTACAAAATAATTACTTCCAGCGCCTACGTAGTACGCGCATTAGAAGCACTACCGCTCGGCCGTCTCAGCAAACAACGGATGTTAGCGTTACTGGAACTGATCCGCGGCCCGCTCTGCTCCCAAGCGTCGGCACGAGCCTTGTTACTGCCACATCTAGCGGCAACTACGCGCGCGTTACTGAGGGACAAGGCTGAGGTGATTGTTTGAAGCATTTGAAACACACTGATGATTTCTATGTAGTGAGTACTAGACTGGTGTCTATCCCGTGCTTAGCCGAATCCAAAAGAAGGGTAATTTTTAACCGACTTCAAAAAGGAGGAGGTCCTCAATTCGGATGTTTATATGTTTTTTTTTTTATGTATGTTCGGCCATGACTCCGTCGTATATAGACGGATTTGCAAAATTCTTTTTTTGTTCGAAAGAAATTTATTCCGAAATGGTCCCATATAATTTTCATATAGATCTGATGATGAGTTCCGGAGACAGACACCGGAGCTCTTTAAAAAATTACAGCAAATCAACCGCGATTTCTGCTATCGCATAAATATGCATTGTTTGTTTGGAATAAGTGCGGGGTGAATAACACAACTAAAAATTTAAAAATTATTTTTTTTTTTACAAAAAAAAAAAAACAACCGACTTCCTTAAAAACACTACAAAGCGAAAAATAACTTATTTCCGAAGTCGGTGACAAAAAACCATAAATACAGATCCTAAGACACCGTTGATTTTTTGTGATTTTTTTTTATAATGTTACTGCTCCAAGTTAGCTAAATTATTGTGATAGAAATCGGATCGAATCAATTATTGGGCGGGATTTAAATAGCTCTAATCAATAATTGGGCGGGATGTAAACAGCCGTTAATATTTTATTCGTACTATTACTATGGAGCAGTGGTGGCCCAGAGGTAACTTTGCAACCACCTAAACAGGCGCTTTACTTTGTGTAAATAATTTCATTACCACTACTCTCAAAACCGTGAAGGACAACATTGTGAGGATATGATCTAGAACAAAAAATTTGAAGACATGTACCAACCCGCACTGGGCTCGAGAGGTAGATTTCAGCACACCCCCTGTTGAGCCTCTCTGGCTTGTGTACCAACAGTGAGAATATTACAACGGTTACCACAAGGTAGTTGAATGTTCCCGGAATTTTGTATTAAAATTCATAAAGATGTTATGATAATCGTCTAGTACTCATTACATAAATATCGTTAACACACTTTACACACATTTAAAACTATACACGTAAATGTTTCGTGATCACGTACTTTGACTTAAAATATACATACCTTGACATGTTACATTGTTCTATCCCAAAGACTACTGAAAATCTATGCCATACAAAAAGAAACATACTTTTCGATAGTATGAATTCGTAAAAACATATTATTATCTCTCAAATACTTGTTTTACTAAAGTGTTTTAAAAGATAAATTGCAATAGTATCAAGATGTCTTTGTACACAATTTAATGGGATTCATCACACTCCATAAATTCCATGCAAATGGTTACAGAGTAGTATTCGAAAGGCGACATTGGTTTTTATGTAAAAAATATCATTAAAAACTGACTGCTAACAGGATTCTCCGTATAGTTATCGTATTATTCATTGTGAATAATTTTTACTTGAGAGCAAACCAGAAATCCTAAGAAATCTGCTGATCCATGCATTATGTTCGCTTATTTCGACTTAATGTATCGTTCAGTAGATTTTCACAAATTCAGGGTTGGTAGTCAAAGTTGGTCATAATGATACCTATTGTGTTTTAGGGCTAAAACGAACAAAATGTAATGTATTGTCTATATGATTTATACAAAGTTAAAATCAACGTCGCCTATCGAAATAAAATATAGCTATTAATTAGGTAAGTATTTTTATTTTTTTGCACTGGCAATACTTTTGAGTATGGCAAGAACTGTAACAGTAGATTTTTTAAATCTTTTTTCCCATCGCGATTATTATAGATGGCTTGTTCATAAATATAGATTTATATACTCATAATTTACTTATGTTACTGTGTTACAGTGCACTTTTTTGCGAATCTATTGGACCTGGTTTCCTTGCCACACTCAATAGTCCTAACTTAAGATATTACTTCGTCAATAACAATGTGTACGTCTAGTGAATAAAACCCACCGGTACGTGTGAATGTGAGCACCGCACTGTAATAGGTAATGTAATCGTTTTGTGTTCGTGTATTGTGGAATATTATCTGTTACCTGTTCTACGCAATGAAGAAAGGGTGAACGTGGGAGACGAATGATGAAACAATAATTTCTTAGGCCTACGTTGTCTTTTTCAAGCTCTGGTTTCCAAACTTTTTTTATTGTTAGTAATATTTCCAGAAATTATCAATTTTTCTTTCGTAGCCAGGGTTGAGAAAAACTGGTGTTCAGCTGCATCTGGTTAGGTTAGAATTGGAAGCCGACGTCAATATAGTTAAGAAAAGGCTAGACAGATGATGAACCGGCCCCTTTTTTTTTGCGCTGTGAATTATCATTCAGTACCTCGAATTTATTTAATAGTTTATTTACCTTTTTTTTGCTATCTAATGCGAGAGTAGTTTATTAAAAAAAGAACTGGGTCTTACTAGATCAATTTTAACTTAAACTCATTAATTAATAAATAGATTTTTTATGGGCATAAAAAATGTGCACAGACAAAGTAATGCCCTGACTCCTGCGCTAGGTAAAACACCTCTGTACAGGAACCAGTGTCTTCTCCCACTCAGTAGGTTCTTGACTTTATTCGTCTTAGCTTCGATGATTAATTTGTTGCTTACTACAATCTAACACACTAAAATATAGTTGGAAAGCCTAATGTCATTCGTCTCCCACAAATTCTATTGGAGCCAGTCAGGTATGTGTGTGTCCGTGTGGCGCGTCGCGGAATTACGAGGTAAGCACGCACGCCGATGCATGCAGCCTGTTTTGCACCCTGTGTCGTATGCGGTAGAGGTTATTATTATGTGAGTTTTCGCTTCGATTAGTTTGAAAATGTTTTAAGAAATTTTAATATCTGAATATTCATATTTGTGTGACAAACTTTTCGTATTATATTAGTTATATTGTTTGTTTCTTGACTTGCAGATATTTTTTTTGTAAAACGACCCTTTGATCTTGTGTTATGGTCTGAATTGAATAGATTAACAAACTGTTGGGATAAGATACTTTTATTTGAGTTAGCTGATACTTGTAACTTAAATATTTGATGGCTTTTTGCAGTGAAAACTTTAACACACCTGGATAGTAGATCCGTATGAAAGAATTAGATTGACTAACATACACCACAGGTATTTAAATTGGGAGCCTCGGTTTAAATCTCTATTATTATCAACCTAACCTTTAAAATACACTAACAAATCATAGTTTCACTACATCAGTCAAACAGGACATTAAAATAAATGAAAAGCCAACTTGGGAGAATAATTTATACATAATTATTTTCAAGATAGCATTTTAATAACATTATTAATGACGTGACTAACTTTGAGAACCATGTATACTCATATAACTAGCATGCACCTAACAATTCTGTATCGCACTAACACGGCATAATAATACTGTAAACGTATCTATAATATACGCCTCATCTACTTAGAGTATTATCAATTTTTATATTTGGATCAAAAACTTGCCGCACCGTTTTCGATAAATCACTTAAGTTTATCGATAACTGCACTTCACTACGTCGGAGTCCTATTCGTGAAAGCGAGTGTGCAAAAACGACTGTCTCGCTTATTTTACATCACAATGCTATGGGCAATTAATACGTTGCCTCTCAAATGGCTCTTGTCTATTTTCATTCTAGAATCAACTAAGTAGATGAGGTTATGAACACACTATATTTAGTTTCAAAGTATATGGCGCAGTGGCGTAGAGACTTGCATGTGAATGCGTCTTTACTGCCGTCGCATACTAAACGAACAAGCATCTAAGTTCACCAATATTGAAGCGCAAGTCAGACAAAAGACGACTCTAATGTTGTATTTTTTGTACCGATTTTTGAGTTTTAGCACAACAAGGTCAGTCTGGCACGGCATTATCATTGTGATTTCGTTTTGTTTTTGAAAAAAGAATCCAAAAGTACCCTTAAGCTCAGTTCACATTTCTGACGTATCCTATCTTCGAACAAGTTTGAACATGGAATGATGCGATCGTAATGATACTCCAAAACAAAATCACATCAACTCTTCGCCTTTTGTCTGATTTACATACTTATCACTCTACGCAAACCTAAACAATAACAAAATACCGTGCCATCGTCGCACCCGCATCGTGAGATATGCACACAAATCGTGATTCAGTAACATCACTCGATAAAATAAGACATTAATTAAATAATATTTCACTAAAAATACAAGAATATTATACAGTAAGTACCACTACCTACCCTTCTAGAGATATTCGCATTATTAATATGTATTTACTAACATCACTTTTTATGTTTGTGTGTGTGCATGTAGTGTGTTACACTGTGTGTGTGTGTAGTTGTGTGCCGCACAATTTGTCGGTTAAATAGGCAAAAGATGGTTTTATTTTTTTATTGGGGTACCATTTAGCATAGTTTTGAGGGCTAAAATGGGTGGGTGAATGTGGGTCTTAAATTAAAATTGAAACTGTGGTCATGAGAATAAAGAATAAAATCATATGAAGTTCATTATTATGTATATTTTTTAAAAAACTTCATTTTGAATTAAATACTAAGGTCGAATTTCACCAATGAAACTGACCACGTTCAGCACGTCTAAACCGCGCTCAAGAGCTGTCAGTATCAATATTCCACAGTAACAATGGCACTGACAGGTCCGAACGCGGGACAGATGTCTTGAATACGTTCAGTTTCAATGGTGAAACTCTCCCCCAGCAGTACAACAATATTATTCCTATGGCCCATATAGACACGGTTAATATAAAAATAACTTAGAATTCTCTAATTTTATAAATCATAATAATTATGAAATCATAGTAGACAGCGAAATTGAAATCTAAAACAATACTGTCTCTGTGATTCGTCGTCTATGAACCAAGCTTATGCCATTTAGATCTGTGTGTCTGTCAGTGTGTACACCTTTACTAATATTCTGTAACTTCTCTTACAATATGTATGGAAAATATTTTTGCACTATTTATAAAACTATTTAATTTTTACCTATAATCTATTAAAATATTTTGTTCGTATATATTATAAGTATCCATACATATACAATTTCATTTACACTTGACTACTTTTTCAAAATAATATTGCAACATTTTTTTGATGTTGGTGTTTAAAAAATAAATTTGCAAAATAATAATAATAACAAGCGCCTTCGATGTCGCTTGAAGACTAAATTGTGTGCAAACTCTTGATGTGTTGCATGTTTTGCGCTTGTGAGTTGTCAAATGACAGCTGTCAATGGGACAGATGACAGATTTCTTCTGCCAATGTTAGATGTCATCTGACAACTCGCTAGTGTAGCGACTGATCATTATAAATGCAAAATTATGCACTGTTATCAAAATAAGTAAATAGAAGTAGTAAAGGAGGATTGAAAGAAATTAAATATTGGTTTATAATGATTAGTCAATTGGTGTACGCTTAAGACACATTCCCGAACCTACTTATTTATTGGCATTAGACTAGAATGTTCACATTAAGACATAATTCCAAACTTTTTGTTAATTGATATTACATTTCAACTCTAACAGTATTTTATATGACCCTTAAGGCTGAATGGTGTATTGGTGTCTAAAAAAATAAAGACCTTAATTAGTCTGTTAAACTAACGAAATCAAAAGCACTTTCATATAGTGACAATGCGTTGTCTTGTCACTATTTATTTCCCAAAAAAAATTACGCCGTAATGTGACACAAAAACATAGGCCTCGCAAGTCTGCCTTGAGTTGAGTAGTTCGGGAATAAGTCAGCGTATGCTAGCAATGTGGGTGGTGTGGCAGTGGGATCGCGAGGCCGCCCACAAGTCGCGCTCGGTGGGCAAGGCAGCGAGACTACTCGGCGCTGACACGGCGAGGCTGCACGACCACACGCATCACCAGCAGATCGTATGTATACGCCTTTAGAGCTAAGTTTAGAATCTGTGCCTCGGTTTGAGCAACTCTTGAAGTTTAAAGGATTAGTTTGTACCTTGTTCTCCTAATATAATTATTCCTCAGAAACAAATTATGGTATTTGCACTGTTATTTAATTATTATATTTAATAAAGTTTGAATGTTTTACTCAAAACAATGCGCAGTGAAATCACATAATTACTTTACACCTAAAATATCGAAGATCGCGGAATTCTCATATAATTACAATCGAATTTATGAATCATAACAATTATCGTTTACAATAAATTAATAATTGCTTTTTATTTCAGCTTTTCCTACTAAAGTAATCGACTGAAATTATCATTAATTTAGTGCAACTTCCTTATCGTGTTCTATAAATAAATCATGCTTTTAACATGTACATAATAATATTATAAACAGGAATGTCATATATAATTTCAGTATTGTCATGTCGTGGTCATCTGCTTTGTTTTATGTATTATTTATGTATTAAATATAATTTGTACAGTGCGTTTATACACAGTGCATATTAAAGGGAATATTGTATATATAAAATGCAGAAAATAGTTTAATAATATTCTGATTTCATGCAGCCGTGTTCACGCTCAAGAGGATAGTGTAAGTATGAAGTTAGAAATGAAAATCGTAGTATCGAAATATGAATCTAAAGATATTTTACATCGCCAAAAACTGAACACAAAATGTCTTAAAACCTTAGTAAAACTGTTGATGCTTTCACTACTGATATCATACTTATGAACAAATTATTGTATTATATTAAAAATTCATAACATACTGCTTGATTCGGCTTATAACAATAATTATATGTATTTGTCCTTTGATCCAGAAAGGTCCACGCTTATGACTTCTCATTCATTTCATTAAATTTTAGAAGACTTTGAAATGACTGTCTCTAAATGTCCACAAAGTGAGTTCACGCGTACTGTACCTGTTGTGTACGTGTAAAATCTTACAGTGTATTTTAGGGTGACTTCAAATGATGCATATGCATAGAGGCGAAAATACGGTTGAAACAACTGCTTATAGAGATCGAATTGCAATCTGATTACATTCTAAATAAAATTATGTTCTTACAATAATGTCTGAAGCCATAATTTAATCTGTTTTCAAATCTTTACTATCATTGGCTGTAACTATTTCTTAATAACTATCTCAACAGATAACATGAGATTCGACAGCAGAAACGGAGGTTATGTGTTTACTTAAGTTAATCAAACAAGGCTCTAATAAACCTTCCATATTAGGTGGAGCTTTGCGTGGAAACTCTGGGAGAGGTGATGTCTCTCCTTGCTCGAGATGACGTGGGGCCAGTGGAAGCAGACCGAGGGGAGTTAGCCCGAAGACTACTGCCGACTGTTCTGAAGACTGCGGCGACTATGTTGAGAGATCGCAAGAGTGTGGGGCAGAGTGTTAGTGCTGATGATGCCTTGTTGGTGAGTAGACGATTTTTTTTAAATTTAGGGTACCGTACAAAGGATGCCTCTCTGCCTAAGGGTCTGCTGACCGTTTGTTCCTCTTTCACAGGGCTGTATTTTTTTTAACCCTAATAGGTATAACAACGAATAATAAAATAAAGCAAGGTGAGAAATTAAAGGCCTTATACAAAAACGTGTTTATTATTTACTAGAAGTATTAAAAAATAATTGCTAAGTGTTGTACGGTGGTACGTAGCCCTTCGTGAGCGCATGTGACTCGCACTTGGCTGCTATTTTGGTGGCTAACGATAACTGGCCCCAGCACGAACGCCTTATGTAATTTAACGTAAACTCTAAGAAAATACAACACGTCCCGCTCTCCTAGGTGTAACTGAATTGGTGCGCATTATAAACTAATTTTATAAATAAACAATGTGTTATTTATCATGGATTATAACATAACATTCTTATTGGCGTGTTTGGTAGGGTGTTTGGTATTTATCTCTCATAGCTTCACTTTCAATTATTTTACCTGTTGTGTGTGTAATTATATTCTAGGTGCATCTTCTTCACATGTAATTATATAAATATTATATACTTATATTGAAAAACATGAGTAACAGTGGAGTTTTTTTGCCCATTCGTGTCCATACGAATCTACCTTTTTGGAAGGGGCAGCTAGAATCAATTCTATTTTCAAGTAACTGTGGACGTTCAAAAGTGCCTTTTTTGGGCTTATTTGAAAAAAAAAAAATTTTTTTGTGTTAATTCCGGGATATGTTCTATAAAGCAATAGTTGCACGTATTACCAGCCTGCGGTAGTTTTATCAGGAACCACATAGAGCTGTGACTATATTTATGCATAGATACAACTCACCACTTTCCGGGATGGTACCGGAGAGTTCCGTCCCGTCAACATAATATTGAGATGCGTCACTATTTGAAATGTTGTAATACCTATAAAGTTTGATAAAAGTGCTTCCTTTTTGAGTCATATGCGTGACTAGTGACGTTATCAAGCAGTAGTGAAAAAAGCGTAGTAGGTACTTAGCTATCACTTTTTACTTTTGTAATTTTTGAGCTCAGGAATTCTAGAATATCATTCTCATTGCTCTAAGCAGATGTCTAAAACAATAATATTATAAATAGGTAAATTATTTCTTTATATCTCTGGAAAAAGTTATCTTTGGAACTACTGATCCAATTACAAAATAACGTTCACTGATATAAAGCTACACTATTATTGAGTGTCATAGGATATGTTTTATGTTAAAACGAAATCAAAATCAACATGTTGTCATTTGTCATTTTTCAAATTAGGCTGTGGGTCAGCACTTTCGAACGTCAAAATTACAGAAGACAGTCCCCCAAAACGCCCGTCCTTCACCACACACAAGATTTCTATACATACAAATAAATAAACTTGAAAGTGTCTGTTTGTAATGTCAAAATTAGCGTTTTGTTAAATGCATATAAAAGTATATATGGTACTTAGAACACTTAGAACAAAGATAATATATTTTAACATTTTTGTCTGTCTTTTGTTCCGACTTATCTCCGAATTTATCGAGAGTTAGATGACATTATAACGCGTAACATAGGCTTTTTGCCCTAGTAGCATTTTGGCATGGGATAATTTCGATATCCACGGGGATTAAGCCAAGGGCAGATCTAGACACTAATAAACTATAACTTTCTAACCATGTAGGTACAGTCGTACAGATTTATGCTATGTCTTCTTCATTCTTCCTCTCAGTGTACAATAAAGAATATCAATCCATGTTTTCAGAGACGAATCCTCTCAGTTCTACTGGACATGGTACGCCAAATGTCCGAACATCAATACTCAATGGTGGTTCGCGCGTTAGAAGCTGAGAACGTCGGTGGTTCTGGCACTTTGGTAGTGGATGCACTGTCGTTGTTCCTGGCCATACTGCAGAGGCCTGTGTTCAGACCACACTGGGCTGATATGCTGCATCTACAGCATTATGTTATGCTACATGCCTTGAGGTAAGAGTCTTATAAATAAATTAGTTCCTATAGAGGAGGGTTTAAGGGTCAAAATGCAGTGTATAAGTATGATGTACCAAATGTCCTAACATCAATACTCATTTGAAGTGCGACCATTTCAAATTGAGAGTAATAGTGGTTCAAGCATTTTGGTAGTGGAGACAATATCGTTGTTTCTGGCTATACTGCTGAGACTAGTGTTTTGGCTAAAGAGAGTAAGAGTGAAATGCGTCATTTTCTGGAGAAGCTAAGTTTCTTAAAATCGTGTGTCTTAATAAACTTAACAAGCGCAGTATTTTGTTTTAACAGTCTTTGCAGGACAATTGAGGCATTCAAAAACACGAAGGCTCAAATGCTGCCATAGTGTGCATATAGTGCGTAGATTAAAAAAAAAAACTGTTTTTTATTAAAGTAAAACTAACGAGCAGGTTATTGAACAATGTGTTACCCCACTAAACCGCTTTCTGCATCTGTAACTGAAAAACAAGTCTTGGCAACATTTTTCATGTAAAAAAAAATGTAAGAAAATAAATACTCTACCTTCATTTCAGATTACTAGCCACAACGCTCCGCGACCGTCTCCATTCAGTTGACGAAGCCGACACAGAAACACTAACAGCCCTCCATTCACTGTGTCGAACATGGTTCGAAGCCGGAGCGACCTTAGCTACGTCTTCACCACTACAACTAGAAACATTACCCGCGGCGAGGAAACAGAGACTCAGCGCGTTGTACGGCGATGTGAGGAGAGGCGTCGCCGAGTGTCTTAGCGAGATGTGGTATAGTCTGGGTAGGTATAATATGAGATTTTCTCTCAGTGAATACATTTTTAGGTGATTAAATCACCGCTAGACACGCCGGAAGAGGACACAATAGCAAACATATAGTGACCTTATCGGTGATGTTCTTCAGAAAGTTCAGGTGCTTAGTACTGGTAACCGGCGTGCGTGTATGACCAGATTTATGAACATAAACGAAGTAGAAAGGGTATGTAAGGATCGTAGCAGGAGGCGTCTGTAGTTTCTGCCTACCTCTATGGGAAAAAGGCGTTAGTTTATGTATGTATGTATGTAAGTATCACCTACTGTGTAGTAGTGGAAGGGAAAAAGGCGCTGCATGTAAATCGTCCAAAAATGAGGTGTTATCCAATATTCTACATCTCAACATACGTATTACTAAGGCCTGAAACTGCGTTAAGCGGGCCCCCGCGATGAGCAACCGTCGCGTGTCTACGCGCGTGGATACGCAGGTGGGCTCTGTGGGAATGCTACGGGCCCCGTCGCGGGTACCCGTCGCGGCGTTTTATTTAAGCAGTGTCGCTAGTTCATAGCGTTATTAACTGAACAAGCCCGTGCGTTTTCCCGCTAGCGGAGGTGGGCACCGTTGCGCTGGCGCGGGGCCCGCCTCCCCGCAACGCACACCCGCGCGGGGCCCCGCGACGGTGCACTTTTGTATGGTACCGCGCAGGCGCCCACTTAACGCAGTTTCAGGCCTAAACGTCCATATTTGCAGCAGTCGCGGTACGACCGCCACCTTTTTCATGCCTAAACCACTGAAGCGATCCTTATAAAATATGACGGCTAGGTTTTTATTTTATTCCTTTACATTTTGGAAATTTTAACATAACATAACATCACGCCTTGTTCCCCGAGGGGTTGGGCAGAGGTGTACTTATAGTACACCCACATTTCGCCTGTTATGTTTAAGTCCCATGTAATAGAGGGCGAGCCTATTGCCATCAACCGGCCACAAATCCATTTTGGAATTTGTTAAAAAAAAAGACGAAATTGCAGGCAACAGCCAGTTTACGACGAATTAGCAACGAGTTCCTGAGAACTATAATCAACATCTTCCCTAACATATTCCAACATTGTCCACAGACCATCACAAGCGTTCATTCATCCCGTGCCTAGTGGGTCCATTCTTAGAGGTATCCTTCCTACGAGACGAAGAGGTTCGCAACACCACAATACCGCTGTTCTTTGATATGATGCAGACGGAGTATAGTCATAGTGTTCTGCATGGAGAAACTAGTGAGTATAGATTAGTTCATTAAAGTATTTACGTTTTATGAATGTGTAGACGAATTTTATAAAATTCTGATTTGTTGTAATATATCATGATCGGTTATGTAATAAATAAAATTAAAATAAATAATAAAATTTTATTCAAAAGTAAAAGTTGGTAAATATCAGTATAAATCTTAGAAAAAAATTAAGGTAATATAAAGTAGGTAGATAGTAATATACACACATAAGCATTAAATGCTTGATTAAATACTTGTGTTATTCACTCTAACATTTATTAAGCTTTCTCAAAGAATGTTGGAATTAATTGCCCAAGTTCAAAGAACGAATTTAAATCATCGTTTTTTTTTTGTCTGTTTGTAAAGGCAGAATGTTTTGGTTAGGTTTAGTGTTAAACGAATTTAGTGAGAAGTAGCGCAAGCAATTCACCAAGTGTAGATAAAAATGTAATTAAACACATTGATCAAAATACCAGAGGGGCGATTCTAATAAATGTAAGTATGTTATCTAGTCTGTTTTCAGTTTTAACCTGTCGCCGAGGTGAGACAGCGCATAGATTTTAATAACAACACACACACATTTTAATAACGAGAATTGCCTTCAGAAATGGATATCATCGCCTTAGTTAAATGCATCTGATTTATTTTGTCTCTAATTTTAAATTTTTCACTCAATTTTCAGTGTTGCATGTCCTCATAATACTACAAACATACTGATTCAGTTAGCGTTAAACGAATTTGAAACAAAATTATATTTATGTCAATAGTTTGAAGTTGACAAAGACGGAAGGGCTTGATTTGATGATCTGAGAGACTTCATCATCATTTAAGACGTAAGACGTTCACTGCTGGACCTAGGCTTCCCCCAATTTGAGAGGCTTTGCCATTACTGCCATGCTTGGCAGGCGGGTTGGCGATCGCAGTATGGTGGCAAAATGCATAGAGAACGCTGCTGCCCATTCTCTAGTAAGTCCTTTAGTCGCCTTTTACGACACCCTTAGGAAGAAATGAAGTTATGCTATTCTTTACGTCCGGCACCACACGATAAACTAAGAGGCTTATCTCTCTACAGTTACAAAAACTTAACGAACCGTTTCTTCAACAGACGAAAGCCCACTAAAAGAGCTCGAAAGCGAGATGATAGACAAGGTAGACGTGCTAGTGGAGCGCGGCTACGGCGACCCAGTATGGCGAGCCCGTTTTGTGACTCTCTGCGGAGCCCTGTGCGGCGCCGCGCCGGGAGGCCTGCGGGCCGCCGCCGCCGCACTCGTAGCCGCCGCGGCGAGACAACTCGACGCGCTCTTACAGTATAGAGCGGCCGCCTTGAAGTCCGCCACGCCGCACAGGATGCATCTCACCACCTGTGTGCTGCATTTCTATCAGCAGATCGAGAGGCCGCATATGTATATACGGTGAGTGACTTTTTTGGTCGTTATCATTTCAGCCGAAAGTACGTCCACTGCAAGACATAGGCTTCCCCAAAGCATTGCCACTTTGACAGGTTGTGCCTTCCTACGCTTCGTCTTCCGGTCAGTAACATCACCATAATTTCAGCTGAAAGACGTCCACTGCTGGACATAAAATAAATAAAAAAATAAAAATAAAAAAGCCTTTTATTTCCAGTAACACAATTAGCATGCAAATGTTTTCTCCTACCTATAGTATTTAGTTAACAAAAGGATAAAAAATAGAGAAACTAATATCTATACACTTAAATACAATTATCTTAATAACTATTTAAATTTTACTATAATTATTAGGCAGTAGCAGGTTTTTTTAACTGTACTGGAACCCCTCTCAGGTAAAGGCCTCCTCCAAAGCTTTCCATTTCTCTGTCTTGTGCTATTCGTTGCCATTCTGGACCAGCAATTTTTTTAATATCGTCGTCCTGGACATAGTCCTCTCTAAATTGGAGGGTTGTGCCTTAGCGCCCGACTTGGCAGGCGGATTGGCGATCACATTATGGTGGTAAAATGCATTGAGAACACTGCTGTTCATTCTCTAATAAGTCCCTTAGTCGCTTCTCACGACACCTACGAGAAGAAATGGCTGCAAGACATATGCCTCCCAAAGCATGACCACTTGGAAAGGTTCTGTACTTCGCTTCCAGCGATTCCCTGCAGCCTTTACAGGGACAAAGTCATCATTCCACCTTGTGAGAAGATTTCTAACGCGTCGTCTTCCGATACGTAGCTTGTACTCCAGAAACTATCAGCCTCATCGGCCAAATGTTTTGCAAACGATGTCCCCTGCCTTAAAGTTTGGTAATTCTTCAGGCTATATCGGTTACCTTGGTTCTGTTTTTGATTTCTTTATTTCTGAATCGATCACGTAGAGAAACCCCAACCATCGCCCTTTGGGTGGCCTTCTGTTAAGATCCCATTGTGAGCGACCTTGCTTCAGTGCCAAACTTGACATAAACTGACTGGACGGACTGGTCACCGACTAAGATTTCTGAATTATATCCCTATTACTTTTTATAATACAGATTGATTGATGGCTCATTTGATTTTATATTTTAATAAAGTATTTAACATTTTCCTCCAGCTACGTCCACAAACTAGCTAAAATGCACCACGCGGCTCAACAATGGGCCGAGGCAGGTCTCTCTCTCCGCCTCCACGCGAAACTGTTAGCGTGGAGCCACGACCCACTGCCGCCGCGACTTCGGCATCCTAACGTACAACATGACAGTCACACTACGCATAGAGAACTAAAGGTATGTGGGAATATCCGCTTATAGCTTCACTTCCGAAGTCAATACCGCAAAAACAGAGCATTTTGCGGGTTAGAAAACAGGCTGTTACAATCTGGCCCATTAACTAACTCTGTAAAAATCACGTATTTCTGTTGCTCCTTTGCTGCGTGAAAGAAGAATAAACAAACACAGTTTCACATTAGTTAATGATAGTAAGTCTTACTATTAGCACAAAAGCAACAAAAAGAAAAAAACTGTCTAAAAAATTAGAAAGCTATTGACGACCGTGCTCTAATGATATCAAAATGTTTTACTTGCACTTTGTTCTATCTTCTTGACATCACTGACTAAAAAACTGCTCGAAACGGTGTCGGTCATACTTTTCCCTATTTGCAGATGAACAAAGGAACGAATACTATAAAGAACAGATATAAGCGATATCGCTGTTGCGCTCGATAGTAATACTGGTCCAATGTGATTAACCAGAGGGCGAACCAGTATGGCTACCGAGCGCATCTAAATAGGCCTTTAATCGTTCACACCTTACATAGTTTTCTTGAGTTGCTAGAAAGAGGAGGCCAATTCCGGTAGTAAAATAAAAACGTTCAAATCTAGTCGCAATCTCATCTCAGCGAGAAAAAAAGTTCTTTTTTTTTTCAAAATGTAGGGTAGTTTTTTTTATTTTTATCAGATTAAGACTGAGATTAAAATGCGAACGTTTTTAAAAATACAGACACAGCACCCTTTGATTTCTAAAAACATACACCCTAAGAATATTTAAATCACCATAAAAAAATACTTTGTTCTGAATTCACACCTAAATATCAAATTATTCCACAGGAAGACCTATATTTCGAGATAGCTGACCTCTTAAACAAGGGCCGTCAATGGGAGTTGGCCGTCGAAATAGTCAAAGAGTTAGTTTCAGTCTACGAAGAAGAAGCGCTAGGTTATGCACCTTTAGCAGACTTACACACTCAACTAGCGAGTCTGTACGATGGCATGTTAAGGACACCGAGGTCACATCCAGGGTATTACAGAGTTGTATATCATGGGAAGGGATTCCCTGAGTTGCTGAGGACGCCCTATGTGAGTTGTGTTTTGTTATTTACTTTTGAAATGCAAAATATTGTATAGGGACTTACTTTTGCTAGCGGCTTCGTCAGCGTGGTTGGAAATAATTTCACGGAAACGTATTTACCGTGATAAAAACTATCCGGTCTTAATACAGGCCAATAACAACAGCAAAAGCAATATCAATCAGTTAATTGATTATGTCACCATCATCATTTCAGCCGACAGACGTCCACTGCTAGACATAGGCCCCCAACTTGGGGGGTTTGTCAAAAGCGCCACGCTTGGCAGGCGGGTTGGCAATTAATTATGTATACTAAATGTATGGTTTCTGTATGTGAATGAGACTGGCCAAATTCATATGGAACTTTATTGTAAAGTTTTGTAGGTATTCTTGTTTATTCTACTGGGGTCGTTTGCTGCAAGCTTCGCCGCGAGAGAGCGGTGTGTTACTTGACGTTGTCGATTACTTATTTAGGTGACAGTTGTCGCTGATTGGTCGCTTTTTATTCAAGATGGATGAAAAACGATTTGTCAGCGACAAGACAAAACACTTGAAACCAAAACTTAACAGGAAAGTATTTCCGTTGTATGCGTGTATGTGCGTGAGGAAAAATACCTCACAACACAGCATAACTTCGCTTTACAACTAAAGCAAAATCGCGTCCGTTTACGTCAGCTAAGTGAAACCACGAGCAGATTCGATTCACCCCGAAGTTAGCCGAACGTCACCTGATATTGCCGAGCTTTACGAAGTAGGCCGAATTATAAGAAAGTAACAAACACTTAGCGCCATCTATGTGGTGCTAATTTGACAATTCGTCACCATTAAAAAACAATAAAATGACACATTACTTATTTTCAGGGCTACATCTACCGCGGTAACGAATACGAGCAACTACAAGAGTTCAAGGACCGTCTTCTAGACGAGTGGCCGGATGCCGAAGTACTGCCGAAGTTAGACCCACCCGGACCGGAGATTACGGAATCTGATGGCCAGTGTATCCTTTTTAGTAAAATCTCGTTATCTTCAGTTGCATTCCTAGGCGTAAACTGAGGGATAGGAGGAAGGACAGGCGGCCGTTTGGCTGACGTAAAAATATCGTGGCGGGATTTTATCTCGCACTGGATTTTGAACTCTCGGCGCCTAGCATAGCGTTGAAAATCCAGTGCGCGATTAATCACAATTTATTTAATGCCCACGTTACTACCATGTGAAACATCCAATGCGACGGGTAAGACCGGCTGTTGGAGTGGTGACGAGTCGCCTCGCCCACAATCGCCACGCACTCGTCACTTTGCGTCTCTCTTCCCACTCAGCTCGGCTTCCTCAGCTCTCTCTCACGACGCTGACCTCGTAAGCCCATAATGTCCTGCCAGGGTCGCGAGATTTGTTCGAAAGAGATACCGTGGCCCTGAAGGAACACGGGCGGGTTTTAGTCAGTAAAAGTTTGACACGCCCTCCCGCTCCGCCCAGAGCGGGAGACGTCATTTGATGATTTCTCACCCACAAAAAAAACCCATAATTTATTTTCTATACAAACTACTTTCGATGTTCCTCTCCTGTTCATCCGGCAGGCATCCTGCATTTTTTTTTAATTTTAGTTTTAAATGTCAGAAGTCATCCCATAACATATCCATGAAGTTATGAATATAATACGGTTCTACTGTCGGTCTTATTATTTTGTCAGCTAATTACCTGCTCAACATCCAGCAAATCCGAAACGGATTTGCTCGAATAAATCTTAGATTTTACTGTCATTAAAAAATACGTTGTCCAAAAAATTTAGCAATAAGGCTGCCCATTGTATAAAACTGTTACATACATAGCTGTAATTTGGATGCTGTACATAATAAAGTATTCTGTTCCACTACCTACTCTACGAAGGGTTTAATCCTAAGTCGTTTCCAATATTTTTTTACTCTATTTAAGAGTACTTGCTCTACGTCCTCCGAAGATTACTGACGTGTATTCATATTACACACATCCTTATAAACAAACGTTGCATCCCAAAAAAAAATATCCCTTAACTACAACAACAACAGACCTACAAATAAACGCGGTAGAGCCAGTGATGGGTGACAAACTGAAACGACTATCCGGCAAGCCAATAGCTGAACAGATTCTACAGTACTACAAGCATAACAACGTCGACAAGTTTGAGTTCTCCAGGCCTTTTCATAGAATAGGTAAGATAATTATATCAGACCAGCGAGGCGAGCACGGCCTACTGCG
Source organism: Aporophyla nigra (assembly GCA_947507805.1). Lineage (NCBI taxonomy): Eukaryota > Metazoa > Arthropoda > Insecta > Lepidoptera > Noctuidae > Aporophyla > Aporophyla nigra. Next base: position 8,135,192 of record OX382313.1, on the reverse strand, counting down.
ATACGCTTGAGTCACACATTTTTATCACAGTTTGGGAACAAAAACGCTGATAAAATGCGTGACTCAGGCCTTGAGTTCTCCAGGTCTTTTCATAGAATAGGTAAGTTCATTATGTCAGACTAGCGGGGCGAGCACGACCTACTGTGATAGGCTTGAGTCACATTTTTTTGTCACAGCATGGAAGTAAAAACCGTGATAAAATGCCCACGCCCCGCTGCCGGTATGTTATAAGATAATCCGAAATGATGGATAAATAAATAACAGACGTCGAAAAAAAAAACACTATTTTTAGACGTCATTGATATCTGTAAGTTTGATGAATTGGTCGATGAAGGAATCAAAAGTGGGTAAGTTGCTGAGATCGGCGTCGTCGTCTGGTCACGGTTGTGCATCCCGTTGAGCCGACTCGTCGTCGCTAGGCTGATGCGAAGTTGAACCAAACTTCAAAAAAGGAGGAGGTTCTTTATGTTTGAGGACTGCGTTTCCAATATTTGAGGTATGCGTATTCCGGAGATCATCGTACTTTACACAAATTTATCATAGATAAAATCAAGATGGCGTCCAAGTGCCGTATACAATGTGTGTTATTTTTAGAGCTATCTGTGATAAAGAAATGGAGTTATGAGGGCTCTGGATTGGTGAAGGACCAATCGGAACGCCGAATGCTATCGATGCGTTAAGACGAGAAGAAACTCTCTCGAGGGTCATTGCTCTTATCCTTTATAAGTCTTTGTCGCAGTATGTCTTTTCCATACATGTCTATCAGCCGTCTTCTCAGTAATCACCTCCTCCCTATTAATTTTTCATATATTCCATTCAACGTCTGAGAAATAAAAAAAATATAACGAATAAACAAACTACTATTTGGCTGATAAGGAAAACAATCCTATTCTGTGGGAAATGAGAGGACGTAATTAATAATTGTTAATGCTTGTTTGTTTACAGAAGAGTCTCTGGATGGTTCAACGGATGACCTATCGAATCAAAACGAATTCGCTACTCGATGGCTCGAAAGGACGGAGCTGGAAATAAGCGAAAAGTTACCAGGTAAATTATTCAACCTTTATTTATTTATTTAAACTTTTCGCACACAAAAACAAGGTACAAAGGCGGACTTAATGCCTTAGGCATTCTCTACCAGTCAACCAAGGGTGGTGAAGAGATTACATGGCAGGTGCTTTGTTTGAGAGAAACAATAGTGAAAAATGTATAATAATGAATTATAAATAACCTTCGTTTTCTTTCTCGTCCTTGTTCTTGGGCTCCAGATGTTCTTTGTTACCTCAGAACTCTGTAGTTTATCGACCGTAAAATTAAAATAATGATATCAGGCTTGTATCAACAGCATGTTATTGTTCCGTTGCAATCTGAATATACATTATCATACAGGACAACACTTGCTCATTGTATACACCATGACATTTTAGTAGTCTTACAACGGCAGTCCACTTCATGTAACCAATGACTACACATCCATAAGAAAAAAAATAACATTTGAATAACTAAAAAATAAAAATATTATTCACTATAGCTTCTGCCCGCGACTTCGTCCGCGTTAAATTTCTTGTTCCCCCGACCCTTCCCGTCTCGTCGAATCGCCTACCCGTGTGATTTTCCCCGTTTTTGCAACATTTTTCATTACTACTCCGCTCCTCTTGGTTGTAGCGTGATGTTATATAGCCTATAGCCTTCCTCGATAAATAGGCTACCCAACACAAAAATATTTTTTCAATTTGGACCAGTAGATCCTGAGATTACCGCGTTCAATCAAACAAACAAACAAACTCTTCAGCTTTGTAATATTAAGTATAGATTATGATGAAGCAGGACGTAGTTTTAAATTGATATTTTGTCTCATGGAAAATGGAGATCGAATGATCTAGTCGACTCGTGCACTGGGTAGGTACGTTCTCTACCGTATGACACGTAAACATTATTAACAGGATGTTTCATAATTCTAATGCATTTTTTATTTATCTGAGTACCTATTATCTTAATTAATGGTAACAATTTTTTATCACGCCTAGAGGTATATTATGTCGGATACCTTGAGTGGACAACTTTTGTAAGAAGACTAAAATGTCACACTTTATATTATCTAGGTTTCCACTTTCTGATTAACTGACCAATTCTTCTTACCTGCAAATGATTTAATCGAAATAAATTCTTTGAATAAATTGGTGCGTATATCAGGACTTGAAACTTCGAGCATTCATAATCATATCAAATCGTTCAATCACATCACACGTAACATGGTCCATACTTATTATTTACTAGCTTTTGCTTGCGGCTTCGTCCGCGTGGATGTCGGAAAATATCCCACGGGAACGTACTACCGGGATTATAAATTATCTTGTGTGCTAAATTTAATCCAAATCCATTCAGCCGTTTTTGGGCCAATCTGGAACATACAGAAAATAATCCTACTAATATTATAAACGCGAAAGTTTGTATGTATGGATGTGTGGATGTTTGTTCCTCTTTCACGCAAAAACTACTGACCCGATTTAGATGAAATTTCGCACACAGATAGTTCATAACCTGGAATAACACATAGGGTACTTTTTATCCTGGTAATACGTTCCCGCGGGATATTTTCCAGCCTCCACGCGGGCGAAGCCGCTGGCAAAAGCTAGTTCAAAATAAATATATTTTCGGCATCAGACTCCTTTCCACGCCTCGTAGCAATTACATTTTTCAAAAGTATAAATGAACTGTTTTAACTTCGTTACTACATATTTTACAATGTGTACTTATAATTAGAAATATAAACCAAAACCTCTTTCCTAAATTCGCAGGCATTCTCCGCTGGTTCCCAGTCCAGACACAGCGTACATACGAAGTGTCACCCATAACGGCAGCAGTGGAAGCGTTAAAAGATACCAACAGAAGACTGAGGTCACTGATTATAGAGGCCAGGGCTCCTGATGCGCCGTTACATCCTCTTACTATGAGGCTAAGCGGTAAGTTACATTCAATAATGAAGGGTACAGCATGCCGTAACCCGTTATTTAAAACCAGGTTTTCTCACACATTCTATAATATTGGTTTCTCGGTTAATTTATCTACAACTAGGCAAACACCCTTTTCACACGTTTTTTATTAGCTTCACTTGTAATGTTTGTTTGTTACCGACTCCTTATAGCGCGATTTTGACCCACTTTCAACGACCAGATTTCATTCAAACTTTTCACACCTGTCAAGGACAGATGACAATGCAATAATTTCATAAATTTGTGCCATTATCCTTGCCAGGGTTACCAGGACAGCAGAAAACTCTCTTCGAAAACTACGCTGACATACGTCACAAACTACGCTGACATACGACACAAAATTCGAAACACCCTAAAAAATAGAAAATTAATAATAGTTAAAAAAAAAACACGCAATGGAAGCGTGTTTTTTTAGTTTTTTTTTTTCCATCTACCAGTAGCCCAAAAGCTGAAAACTAGGGATTATGAATCAACTGAAAAAAAATATTGATCCTTCTCACTTACCAACTATCGTACATTTCACTACTAACGCAACTAATTCTATTTTATTTTATTCTATTCTGAATCAACTCACACTTACACATGCACACAACACACAATCATATTCACTCTTGAAAGATTCGATCAAGTATCATTATGTTACTTTTTTTTTAAATTCTTTATTAATAAGGGTTTTATGTCACTTTAAATATCGTTACGTTATGTTTTATCCTATTTGTATACTCCTTGTTATATTGTTAATTATGTTCAGACTCATAAAAACACCTAATGTAAGCTTGTACATTGTGGGGACTTGGTGACTTGTACAGTCGCCTTCAGATATTTTGCAGCGGAAAAGGTGACCAAATACTTCTGAACAATTTAAAATGTCTATATGAACATTCATTACTTCATTAATATCTGAGCAGATACTTGTCAATAATCTCTATACACACAAATCACCAAAAATGTCTGAACACTTACAACGTTAAGTGTATCTACGCAAGAGGGGTGGTCTTAAGTATTTGAGCAGTTGAGGACACATTGAGGTAACTTCTCGCCTGAAACACAGGATTAGCTAGTTCACGCACATAGCATAGTCAGCCGTCTTCGACTGCGACACAGGCCTCTTCTTTATGACGTCGTGGGTTATTTTCCACCATGCGGTCCCATTGCGGGTTGGTAGATGTCACATGTCTTCGATTTTTTTGGTTCTAAAACATGTCGATTTTCTCACGATGTTTTCCTTCACCGTTTTGATAGCAGTGGTGATGAAATAAAATACACATATAAAACACCTACCTGTGTTTGAACTTACGATCTACAACTCGTAAGTTGCCACTGTCCTCACGTTCAGGCACGTACATCTTGGGAATACCATTTACATTTAATCTAAACTGTACCCCTTTTGATGCTTTGTTTTGTATTTTAATATAAGTATTATAAACATTTATTACAGGCATTCTAGACCCAGCGGTCCAAGGTGGCATAGTGAATTACGAGCGTGCATTCCTAACGCCCGCATACGAGGCGAGGCATCCAGAACACGCGTCCTTACTCGCCGAACTTAAGGACCTCATCGCTGACCAGATACCGCTCTTGAAGTTTGGTAAGTAATCTATGTTACCTAATGAGTACGGAGTGTTAATGTGGTGCTGTCTAACAAGCAATATGGCACTTAATATAGTGTCTAGTGTGTCCTGTTGTCGGCAACAGGAGTTGATGGATGCTACTGAAAGTAACAAGCTCGAAGCTAAATTCTGGGCTTCTTAGCATGTCGATAGCCGTCTTAATATAGTCAGCCCAGATTTTGGCTACGAGCTGTTAAGCATAGATTGATGGATGCCAGCTGAATCGCAAAAAAAAAAAACAGTTACTTATGCATCGAATTAGTCATCGAATCGTTTAGTGTGAATTTCTCCTATGAAATTAAACGCGATCAGCACATCTACAGTACTCAATACTCTTTTTGCATTTCATTTGTTACTATCTAAACCGTGTTTAAGAGCTGTCAGTGTCTATATTTCACAAAAAATAATGACTCTGACAGGCTTTTTTTTTCGTTGTTTGGTAATCTTCAAATGACGTCTCCCGCTCTGGGTGGAGCGGAAGGGCGTGTCAGACTTTTACTGACTAAAACGCACCCGTGTTTCTTCAGTTGCCTATATGCCAGGGCCACGGTAACATTTTCGAACAAATCTCGCGACCCTGGCAGGCCTCTGACAGCCCTTAAACGTGGTTTATATGTTTAACGCGTTCAGTTTCAATGGTAAAATTTGCCCTTAGTGATATTTTTGTTGGAGATCGAACCTCTAAGGGATGTTGTGGGAGCTAAAACGATGTTGTTTAAAACTTTAAACTCAATTAAAATATGTGTATAGGTCTGGACGTACACGGCACACGTGCTCCGTCCGAGCTGGAAGAGTTGCACGCGCACTTGTTGCATTCCACTTGTTACTATCTAAACCGTGTTTAAGAGCTGTCAGTATCAATATTCCTTTATATATTTAACGCGTTCCGTTTCAATGGTAATATTTGCCCTTAGTGATATTTTAGTTGAGATCGAACCTCTAAGGGATGTTGTGGGAGCTAAAACGATGTTGTTTAAAACTTTAAACTCAATTAAAATATGTGTAAAGGTCTGGACGTACACGGCACACGTGCTCCGTCCGAGCTGGAAGAGTTGCACGCGCACTTGTTGCGTTGCTTCCGGAGAGTGCAGCAACATGTACATCAGCGATACGGGCGGAAGGTAAGGAATACTACTCAATGCTTTAATAGTTCTTTCAAGGAATTAATGTTTTTTCCTAATCTAATATTATAATGAGAAAAGGTTTCATATTTTGTAAGTTTGTAGAACAACGCTTTCGCGCTAAAACGGCTGAATGGCTTAATTAATCTTAATTTTATAAAACGGTGAAGTAAAACATGGTGTGAACACCGGCATGGCCTCGAAACAAAAATCCGAAGACATGTGACATCTACCAACCCGCACTGAGCCCGCGTGGTGGATTATGTCTCACCGAGAGGCAGCTTGAGTTCCAGCAGTGGGTACATTATAGGCAGAGTATGCTAATGTATAAAGATAAAGTATTTGATATGTTTGTTTATTACGCTTTCAAACTAAAATGGGTGAACGGAACTCAATAAAAATTGGCACATGGTAGAGTATAACCTGGATTAGGACGTAGGATAACTTTTATCCCGATATTCCCACGGGTTCGGGACTTATGGGGGTGAAACTGCGGGCCGCAATACACTGGCTCCATTGCTTTTTCCATGGGGCTGAGATTGATAAACATTTCTTAGCTCTTAAGCGCCCATTTACTCCATGCAAATATCTTGCCTGTAGCATATAATAGTGAAAAAAGTACTTCAAAAGATTATACAAGTTTTATTGTCTTTATAAGAAGCGTTCACATGGATTCAGCACAGAGATACAATATTTATATAATTTTACTCAAGGTACTGAAACTGATACCCCTAACTACGCCAGGGCTTGTATTTCGAGTCAGTTCTCAAACGTGGAGCATTATAAGGAGATCGTGTCAACTCGAATTGCGTTGCATAATTTATTATCTCAACATAATAAGTACTTGTGAGTGTGGGTGCGAGCACGCGTTGCGTGAGTTTGTATGTATGTATGTATAAATATGTAAAAAAAAATAATTGAGATTGTATAAAATTGAGATTATAGACTTGCAACGACTAGATACTGTTAAGAGTTGGAGCAAGTTATTGTTTCTTCAACTTGCGGTATGCCAAGGGGCAACTTAATCGCACCGTGTTTATCGACTTTATTTTGACTATGAAAATGTTACCGTCTCTCTCTTTGACAGTTGCACGAGCGTGTACTGTAGTATTATTCTCTAAATATCACTTCAAAATTCCTTTTTTATTACCAAGAACATAAACGAGTTCATTTCGGAAGTATCAGCGGTCATTTGAGTAAGGTTCTAAGAAAACTACGTAAAATCCTTACAGATTAGACAAAAAACGTTGATCAAACATTGTTTCTTTACAGAATTGTGACATAGAAGTGGGCTCGCCTGAAGTACAGCTGCGTATGCACACATTCCGAGACAGTTTCCACATAGACTCCAACAACTCTTCAAACAACAGGATATCTGACATATCCACGGGCACTGAGTAAGTACTCGGATATTTGGTCATTTTGCCGTTTTTTAGTACTGTTTCTTATTATTTAAGAATTAATAATTGTACTTATTTTTACTCATTATTTGCTGCATCGTTCGACGTCACACGTCAGCGCCGGCTGTCGCTGAAAACCAGCGCTGGCGCTCTGTCTCGCAAAGGCTCACAGCATTATGCTGAGCGATGGCCGTTTTGCGTGAATGTGACGCATGTTTTCAACCAGCTTTTTTTAAATAATTTTGTTGTGTTCTCTATTTCTTTGTGCCATATTTACTGCAATTAAATGTATTTTCTTTCTTTTCTTTATTTTGTTCGCATACAGTCAACCGCACATCAATGATGAATGATAAATTATTTTATTCCTGTAAGTAGGTACAAACACTTGTAAACGTCAATCATATTTTAAAACTCGATGATGTTGGTTTTTCCTATCTGACTACTCTGAGAAGGAAGGCCGAAACAATCAAAGAGGTCTCTATTAAAGTCCAGACATAATCTTGGTCAGATCATGTAGACTGGTGTCAGAAATGGAAGATCTTATGAAAGAAAAACTATACAGAGATTGAGTAGACTTGTCTAATCCAGAAGTAAAGCCATCATCAATACAAAATCTTGTGCAGTAAGGTTAAGGTAAGGTTTGTTCGTAAACAAACCTTACTGTGACGACATAAAAGTCTGTCAATATCAACTTAACACCACTTATGTGCGATTGACTGTAAAAAAACGGCGCGCGTGTCACAGTTCTCATATTTGTCTGACGAACCACATACGATTTGGGAACTTGAAGTTATATTTCCAATGCCTATCAACTTACTTACTATGTCGGTTTTCTCACTCGAACTTGCACAAATATTTGTTTGGTCCCGGAATAGTATGAATGCTGATAAGAAATACCAATAGTATCTACTACGTCCGGTATCTATAATACACCAACGCCAGTGGTACAGTGGTACCGGTTCCCAAAAATACCATTACTGAAATACCGGTATTTTTGCCACCTGCAATGAAACACTAATTGGCTGTTATTAATATTATGATTGTATTTATTTCAGAACTTCATCCAAGGGCCGGTTTTTCAGCTTCAACGCTGCGATTAACCCACTTGCAAGGTTAGTTATTATCTTAGTACATAGCTAGTTTACAAAAACTTACGCATTATTATTTTTTACACAATTGTGCTAATTCGAGCTGCACCCGCGTGGATGTCAAAAATTAAACAGCTACCGGGACAATGTAGCCAGTGAAAGTCCCGTCAAAATTGGTCCATTCGCTTCTCAGGTTAGCCAGAAGGGACGGAGAGAAAAAACATGCTATAATGGCATTTAGTGAAAAGTTATTGTTTTGATATCGCAAACAGACACTTCAATTGCACAAACATTGCATGTTATTGCATTGCATAAACTCTCGCCTTATTCTCAAGGCAGGTGGGAAACTACAGAACGCTACGCCACCTGCTACGATCAATTGTATTGATTTGTGTAGAAATCTATTATTTTTATTTATTTCACAGAAATAGTAGCACTGGTGTTGTAAGCCGCTTCGCAACGCTGCAAAGCTCGCCCGGCAGACGGAATAAAAGGAATTTGAGAAAGGTAAGCTTTATTATTTTGATTGAACACCTAGTTTATGACCGTGAGTTTGTTCCCATATGCACTTCAATCATCTGTTCTAACTTTATGCCATATCTAAGGAAAAATCCTTTCAAAATAAAGGTTTTTATCTTCAGTGGACTTTGCATTCTCCGTCAGTCATTCGAAAACCTTTTGATGTACGAACTTATATAGGTTATAAAAGTGATCCATCAGTGAAAAAAGCTGTCTCACAAATTTGATCTTACGTTTTATGAACTATTCAAATCTTAGCTTGTTTTATTCGTAGTTTTAGTCAGCAACCAAAAGAGATAACTAATAAGGGTCGTCGGATATAGTTGAAGTTCAATAAAAAACCCATTTATATTTGCGAATGAATTTTAATTCAATAAATTTACTATTGTACCGTGTGGTGCCGGACGTAAAGAATAACACCACCCCATTTCTTCCCGTGGGTGTCGTAAAAGGCGACTAAGGGACTTACTAGAGAATGGGCAGCAGCGTTCTGTATGCATTTTACCACCACACTGCGATCGCCAACCCGCCTGCCAAGCGTGGCGATTATGGCAAAGCCCCCCAAATTGGGGGAGGCCTAAGTCCAGCAGTGGACGTCTTACGGCTGAAACGATGATGATGACGATGATGAAATTTACTATTTATTTTCTATTAAAAAGCCAACCCCGCGTAACGGGAAGGGGCGAGGTAAAAGAAGAAGAGGAGAACTGTTTGGTTTTTATTTATTTTATTGGAACGAAGTTCCTTATCGCGCGTTGTGAAAGGGGGCTAGACGGAAAAAATTCTTACGAAAAGTTGTCACGACATGCTTTAACCGACTTCAAAAAAAGGACGAGGTTTCTCAATTCGACCGTATATATTTTGTATGTTGTTGTTTTTTTTGTTGTGAGTAGAGAGGGAGAGAGGGGGGAGGGGGAGAGAGAGATAGGGAGAGAGAGAGTGAGGTAGAGAGAGGGAGACAGAGAGAGGTAGAGAGAGAGGGAGAGAGAAGGAGATAGGGAGAGAGAGAGAATATTTTTGTTGAGTGTATACAGGTTTTTGTACATAATAAATAATTAAAAAATTATAACTATTATGAATCCTGGAAAGGAACTTCGTTCCATCCGGGTGTCCCTTGACACCTCTAAAGTTTTTTATTCAAAAACATCAATCGGTTCGTCACTCGTACATTTTTTTCACTTCTACTTGACCTATTCAAGAACTACCGTAATAGGTACTTAACTTACTTACATCAACTTGTCCAACAGAGTGAAGTCGGGACCCAAGCCAGCGGCAGTCAATGGTACACCACCCACGCTACCCCGAACGGCTCCGTCAACAACAGCTCAACATCAACCCTGACCAACAACACCAACAACAACAACAGCGTCACCAGCATCAACACACAAACAGACACGCCTTCCGCGTCCCCTTTGAGGGAGTTGAGGCAAGAGGTGAGGCACATTTCTAAGGTCAGTCGATATGATATACATTACTGAGTGTTGAATGTGAGTTATATAACGGAAATTGTGTCTAATGTAAGTTAACCTGACTGGCTTGGCCAATGTTAATATTATGATAAATAACAAAACACAAACCAAATAACAAAATTACGCAAGAAGAATACTGAAAAAAAAAACGAAAATCTTTTTTGTGATCGATTTTTGATTTTAACCTCTAACACCATACAAGCCAAATGCAGCAAAGTGAAATGATATTGTGTTCAATGTGATCAAAATAAGAATAGATCTGACTTTTCGCCATAGTTTAAAACATTAGTTTTTAACCTTTTTAATGTGAAATAAAACGTGGCTTCCAATTTACCAGTAGTCATTGTAGGTATTCATCTTAACTAGTGATGTGCCGGATCGATAAAAATATATATCCGTGAATACGGATCCTAATACGGATATTTGGTGTCAAGAACTGCGGATACGGATACGGATCTTAACTTTCTTATTCAATTGGTGTCGATGCGCGGTACCGTGAAACGATAGTTAACGCTTGACTCTTTGTTTGAGAAGACATGTTTTGACTTGCATTGTTTCTTTTGTTTTGTTTATAGTTTAGTCAATAAATATTTGATTTTAAGAAATAATGAATAATTTGAATGTAATTTAATAATTTTTCATTGCTACCTAATCACCTGTATATATAATTTCATCTATGTATTGAAAATTAATAAGGTAAAAGATCCACCAAAAAATGTAACGGGTATGGATCTTTCTTCTCCCTTGGATATCCGCGGATACGGATATCCAGCACATCACTAGTCTTAACCCTTCCAGTTACGGTGGATGCGCTAAATTAGCTCGCTAAATTCAAATTGTCTGACTATTTTGCAATTTCCAAGTCAGTGTCAGGTTATATACTGATTAAAATATGATACTCTACCGTAACACGTATGTGTTTACAGAATTATAATTTCATTTCATCCATTGAATTACTACTTCACGAAAAATGGGATTAAATGAACTTAGACTTAGAGGGTTGTATACATACATTCTGATACTGACCTGGTGTTCTGAAGAAAATTTGATGTCGCGGGCTACATTGCACGCCTTAAGCTTTCTTTGCTTGTAATAGGATTCAAAATCGCTCGTTCGCTACAGCTAAAAAAAATGTGGATCACAGAATTTATTTGGAATTTATTATTAGTGGCATAAAGTGCAGAATTGTCAACGGCTTCTTAGAGCTCTTTGCGGCATTGAATGCAGCTGATAATATTTTTATAATTGTACAAAGAAAAATATATTGTTCTTCGATCTGTTTTAGTTTCATAATTAAAAGTCATTTATTGAAATTAGGCTGAGGATCATCACTTTTTGAACGTCAAAATTACATAAGACAGTACCCCAAAATGGCTGCCTTCCACCACTTCCTAGTGCTTTAGTTGGGAAGAAAAAGTGGTGCAACAAACTTCCTAGCAGCAATTGGCCTAGTGCCGCTTCATATTTTCGACTCAGTCAATTTACAATTAAAATATAAATGATTTAATTCAATACTTCGTTTTCCCCAGGTTGAGTGTATCCCTGAGGAGAGTCCCACGAAAATTAAGGTTAATAGAAAGTGGGTAACAATAAATAAGGCAATTCTATGCTTATTTTGATTGCATTGTATTTACAGCTGCATTCCATGCAGCCTAGCTTAAAATTTGGTAACACATGTTTCTAACTTTGTTCGAAAGGCAGATAAAACACTATGGTTTTGGTTTCATAGTGGTATTGACTTCGGTAACTAACCAATGTATGTATAGTAAGACCGTTTTTGTAGGTACTGCTTCCTTTGATACAGAATTACTGTGTTCAAAATCTATATGATATCGAAAAAGTAACTTTATTAAGCACACATACCGTCTTATTTTAAATCACGACATAACTAAATTTCGTTTTGGATAAAGTTCTTAATATAAAGATGATAACTTGGCACCGGAATAGATTGTCAGTTTTGTAGAAAGAACTGCATATTGGGTTCTTAATTCATCGTGGTTTAAACCCGATCTAAATAAAAAACTTGTTTTGGAATAAGGGGGTGAAAGTTTCTATAGATAAAAAATGACTGTTTCAGTCATACTGAAATCAACTAAATTTACACATGAATAAAGTTGATATTCATTATAAACTGAACTGGAAACAAGATATTATACGTCATAGGTATCAATGAGAGTTAAAATAAGAAATTAATAAGTAATCTATTCAATTCACGATCTCGGGGCAAGATTTATACACCACTCTTTGACTTTAATTTCTTACGTTAACGTCTCATACGAATATGATCATTATTCTCAACAGTATAAGGATCTTATTCGTGTTAATTGCTTGCCTAGCCAAGCAACGTCTAATTAAAAATCTCACTAGTCGACTACGAGTCTTAAAGGTTATTTACATTACATAAATTGGATTGGTTACTGCAGCTATAATTTATCTGCATAGATGTATTTATTTTTTGTACTTTTGCCACGCTCTTTTTGACACATTCAACACAATATTTATGCTATATTTTGACGGAACCGCATCATTTTTAAAGTTTCTGAAAATTATAATTAATATTATATTTAAACAGGTAACTTTACTAATACGATTTATGCTAATTTTGCTTTGCTTTATGGCTTAGTAAAACGGATTATAAAAGTGAAACTGTTTTATTTGACAGTTATCGGTTACCTAGTCTAGATATTTTGTCTAGATTTTATCAATATATTTTTTTTTCTATAATCGCACTCGCACTTTCCACTTCAATTGACTGCACCAAATTAAGAGTTACGTTTATATCCTTCAACATAGTCTGATTTTTTTTTTTAAACCCATCATTTTTGTTGGAATTTAGACAGTATGGCCAGCTATTGTTTGTTATTATAAAAACGTAGAACTTGTGGGTATTTATATATATTGGTAAAAAATGCCCCCTTCTTGTGATTTTCTCCTCTTTAACTCTTTACTATGTAAAGTGTGACATAACAAGTGAAACTTGAATTCAGAATCTTAGAATATTATCTTATTTCACAAACGCATAACCGACAAAGTTCAAATTCCATTGTAACCATTTTTTGTTTATGGCCTTTTAGACCAGTCAAAAAGCAACGTTGAGCACATATCACTAAAGCAGAAAGTTAAATAAGTGGCAATATAATATAAGGTTCAAAATTCAAGTGTATAGTTTGGCATTCGCTTATCAGCTGGTGACTGAACGGCCGCTTCGCGCCGAGGTCGAGCGCGAAAGGCGTCTGTCTCAACGAACTAGTCTCATCACTTCCTCCGCACCACCCTCGAATCGAGACTCTATGGGTGAGTGTCATCTTATTTACCAACATTAAATTAATTAAAGTATTGATAAAATAAAAAATATTTCGTATAGAAGCAAGAGCCTTTCTACATTTTTATCCGTAAATTATTTATGGTGTAAAAATAAAGTGAAATCTATTATCTCTCTATAACATTCGGAAAAAACACTCGGAACGTGGTATAAAACACTTCAAATGACCATCCATTTTCATTTTGACAGTACAATAAAATCCATTGCGTCTATGTTAGAAAAAGTCGTATGCCTCGTCTATACCATGTTTAAAGCAAATAAAGACTTATAGTGAAATTAATAAGCAAAAACAACGTAATGCATATTGTTTAAATGAAAACGGAATGTCTCATTTCGAAAATGCTAGTTTTCAATTCAAAATTCCGCTAATGGCCTCAAAAGGGGCATATGATGCTTACAACCAATCAGTTTTATATCGGGCAAAATCTTGACTAGCTAGTAGCCTACTGCTTCGGGCGTATGAAACGCCCAGTATCGCTTCTATACAAAGTATTATTTATTTTTGTAAGAGCTTTCGCTTTTCTCTGTTGATTTTATGATGATTTTCTAACAAATTTAACAAACGAAATGCTTATTATATAGCATCGCATCTATTTCAGAAATAATTTACTTTTTGACAGTTTTGCGTTGAAACTTAAGTAATAAAACGTAAATTATCATAGAATGAACGGAGTATGAGTAATTATAATGAAAAAACAAAACTACTTGTGAGTTACTGTACTGCAGTCGCATCGGAAACGTATTAAGTAGATACTGTGCGCACACGCAACTTAAGTGTGACTGTGGGAAAGCCCTAACTGTGTGGTAGATTTTTCTTCTTAGTAATTGCTATTAGTAGAACTTACTGTTCTTTTCAGGATGTAGTAGTTTAGAAAATTGATATTATAAGAATATTTAATATATTATTTATTCATGTAGATATGAAAGCCTTAGTTAGATCTGGGATACTCGATCTCTCTTTTATATTATTTTTGGGTATATAGAAATAGCGATCTGTCGCTTTCCAGCCAGTCTTTCTAGCCTTAGCCTTTTGTTTATGTTATGCTGCCGTAATTTATATTATGCTTGAAAAATATTATATATTATACGAGCATAACTCTAAGAGAAATCAGTAAAGAAGCCTTCAGTTTCTAAAAAATAATTTGTGAATCTGCTGTGAAACTGAGCTACTTCAATTGATAGTTGCATTAAAGGAAGTATGCAGGTCACTGTACTGTTGATTAAAATATGATTCGTGACCGAAACAAATACAGGTTTACAGAACTATAATAGTTAATATCATCACCATTGAATTTCTTTTCCATTAAATATTAACGGGATTCAATAATGTACCCTGGCGCTTCCCCTTTACATAGCTCGACTTTCGTAGAGGCTACTCAACTTTATCAAATCTTTTGATCAAAATTGAAAACCCTTTCAGAAACTTAAAGAAAATCAATTTCTACCATCATAACCTTATTTTCCAAACCCCAGGAACAACAGACTCCAATCAAGAAGAAGAGGAACCTCCCCCACTACCAAAGAAATACGCCCACCGAAGCATGGACCTTGAGAGCGACACTAACAACAATGGGGACTCGAACCCACTCCCTCCCAGACACAACTATGACACCGTCTGGGCGCCGAGAGGATCATTCTTGTACAACTCTATAGCTAGGCGAAATCCGAACGAAAAGGCGCCTACGCCTCCACCTAAGAAGAGAAATGCACAGATTTAAGGTTATACAGGGTGTTTGGCGCGTAGACTGATATTCTTTTGGGGGGATTGGGTTGGTCATGTGTTATCTTTCACCCATACAACCCATGTCCTAAGTGTCACTTTAATCGAGATACGTTTATTTTTTATTTGTACCTGAATCATCGTCTTTAAAACGACACATTTTTTTTAGTTTGTTGTTGTATTTGCACTAAATAACTTTTATAGCATTCTCTAATGTATAATTATTCGAAATAAAACAAATTCTTAGCATAGATAACAAAAACTTCTTGACGAGCTTTCAAACTCTTAAAAATGAATTAATCTATGAAAAACAGCGACACTTAGGGGTCTTATCTTATGAGTGACAGTTAGGACATGGGGTCTATTGGAAGATAACATATGACCCAACAAATCCCCCAAAAAAATTTGTCGGTCCATGTTCCAGACACCCTGTATAATGTTTTAGGTATAGAAATAGGCATCTTTAGTATCAATCTTACGCGTTCGGCGAACGTCGTATGGCTATACCAACGCTTTGTACTAAAGCAGATTGTGACTTGGGGCGGGCAACACGTTGCAAAAATAGTCCTTCAACATTTTCATAAATTTCTATGCATCAATGTACGGTCACCAAAAGTGATCAGTAATCTCGGTCGTCATATATAGCTGAAGGTTAGTAAGGAGCCGATGCATTTCTTTACATATTAGTCGCTTCCGGCGTCTGTACGCTAAGATCTTTTAAACTACGCAACGCATTTTAATGCAGTTTTCATCAATAGACAGAGTGATTTAAGAGAAAGGTTAACATGTATTATAGGCGAGCCAAGCCGCTGCCACAAGCTAGTTTTCGAATAAAATAATATTAATAGAAAAAAGAACAATAAATTTCATTCAAAAACATCTATCGGTTTCTTACTAAACATCGAATATATCCGACGACCTTGGTTTCTCATCTCTTTTGATGACTCTACAGGCGGGCCACACCGCACTTTTTGATTGGAAATTCGTTTCGCTGCGGCCCGTAGCGGTTCTAATGTGGCTTTAAACATTCGTCCGCGATAGCGTGCACTAACGCTCCGGTTGAATGAACTTGTAGGGTACATACCGGCGGGTCCTGTGATCGCTGCGATCATAACGAACCCATTGACTGGCCTGTTAGTCTAGTGGTTAGTGACCCTGACTGCTAAGACTGAGGTCGTGGGTTCGATCCCCACCCAGGACAAATCTTTGTGTGATGAGCACAATCATTTGTTCTGTGTCTGGGTGTGATTTATCTATAATATGTATGTATTTAGAACTATATAAGTATATTTATCAGTTGTCTGGTTACCATAGTACAGGCTCTGCCTAGTTTGGAATCAGATAACAATGTGTTGGTTGTCCTAAGAAATTTATTTATTTATATTAGCACGCCATCGCGAACGCATGTTTAAGAAGTTGATTTAACCGTGCTTTAGATTTGGACGCTTAGTGGACGTAACTTAGATTTCAAGACATGTCTACGTATCGTCTACGCGGCATCAACGTGACGTTAGCCAACTTCTAAAGCAAAGGCACATTTAATTGGGAAATTGCTGCATAGGAGGATTATAACCAAAAATAATTGTGTTGATTGTACTAGAGGTGAATTCCTAAATTACTTTGAAATGCTCGTAAGGTAAATATAATTGGCACTGATATTTAAAAGCACTATTTACAGGCCATTTATTGGCACAGCAAAAAGTCTGTAATTGTAACTTATTTGTATTTACACGCATTTTTAACATCCTTCATTTAAATTGTTATTTATTCGTTTAGTGATTTTTGAATAATGTATTTAATCGGTTGAGGGGCACTGAATGAAAATAAATAAGTTTTTATTTTTATTAAGCCTACGGGCGTTTAGCCTCAAAGTGTTAAAATTATGTCTTATTTCAAAGCATTAAAGTTTACTTAACTGTCAGACTTACCCACCTGAACCCGTTTTTTGTAGTACAATATGAAATTTTACCAATTGTTAAAAAAGTGTTGCTCATTGCTTTGAGGGCAATGTTATCGTGTGAAACTATTCTGAATAAGATTGTGAACGAAAAAAATGAACAAATATCTTTGAGTAGCTCCATTTTTTAACACTCTAGAGAAAGGTGTGCTTAAAAAAAAAATGCTTTTAATTTAAAATTATTTTATAGACCATTTACAAAAATGGGGAACATTATGACTATAATGTATTAGATCCAGTGAATAGCTTATATTAATAAGAAAAATTTGCCATTCAAAATTCTACAGACTAAAAAGCCACCGAGAAATTTTAGAAAATTAAAAGTTTAATGTGTTATCTAAGTTTATAGTATTTTAAACATACTTATTTTAATGTTTAAAAAATGATATTTTTGTGATATTAAAATTCACTAGATGCCATTGATCCAAAGTTTTATTGATATACGAACATGTTACCGAAACAGATATTTTAAGAAACTTGTTGAAGATTTTGATGAGCTGACAGCTTATATCAGATCATCAAAACATGTTTATTTTATAGAAATAACACTTTTTCTATAAACATTTTTTAAGAGCAAAGAATAAATCATTGAATCAAAATATTAACGTATTAAAATCAAGTTTAGACTAAGAAATTCAGTATTTTTTATTTAAACGTAAATGTTATTTAAGTTAGAAATGTGTTTAGGAAAATACTTATTGGATTTTTGTTATTCATACTCACTATTGTCGCCATATTTATACAACCTATACTAATAACATCTTTAAGCCTTAGCAATCACTGTTTTCAAATTTTATCTGTGCCAAATTGTATCACTGAAAATTCGAAACAAACTACAAAAAAAAATACTACGTTTTATTATAATTCAACATTGGAGCCATTTCAATAGTTATAACTTGTTATGCTTCCGTTTAAATGCTTGTATGTCCAACTTTTTAAAGATTATAATAATGCTTTAATAAACATTAATAATTTCTAAGGGATCAGTTTCCAATTTATACCTATTCGCGGCCATACGTAGCACCAAATATACAAAATACGAGTTTTGTATATACATATTATTATTGTATATGATTAGATACATAAGTCAGTTTATTTGACAATAATATATAAGTTAAAATAATAGCAATAAATAAAAAACATTGTTCAAGTACAGTCGACAGCACTATTGTCGGGAGTTTTAAAAGTGATGATGTGCTTGACTGTACATACTTTTGTTATTAATTTTGAATAAACAGATTAAACTAGAATTAGCGAAATGTTTATTTATATATTTTGTAGCATTTGATGATAGCGTCATTTAGTTGTATATTAAGTTATTGTTGATATTCGTGAATCGCGGGGCATTTTCGACAGGCAAGAAATCCTTTTACGTTTCAATCAAAACAAATCTCGTAATAGGCAAAATATAATCGTCAAAGAAGAAAGTCGGTAGAAAGGAAGAATATCACTAAAGCTGTGGTTAACTAACAACGGTCACACAGTAACGACTGCCCAAATAGGTACACGCCGTCTTTTAACACCTTAATGTCAAATACTGGTAAAAATCACAGGTTTGCACAACGGTCCTTGAAACATGACGGCCACTGCTTTCATAGTAAATCGAAGCCTAGGACAGAAAAATATAAACAAATAATTTACTTATAAATGATATTATTTCTTACTTGTGGTCTTCCATTAAAAATATTATTTAACTGTTTGTGAAAATCCTCGTTCCGCGGCCATACCACACCAAATATACGGTTGTTGTGTTTTTGTATATTGTATTGTATATTATTAGATACATAAGTATACCGATATTATTGTGTACTCATGTCGCAATAGTTAATTATTATTACCAGCAAATAAATAGATATTTTATAGATATGATTGTTTTTCTTTTATTATACCTTGCAATAAATCATCAGCAGCCTATAATGTTCCCACAGCTGAGACACAGGCCTCCTCTTGATGAGAGGGAGTGGGCTATAACCACGCGGGTCCAGTACGGGTTGGTAGATGTCACATGTCTTCAATTTTTTGGTACTAGGATATGCCAGTTTCCTCACGATGCTTTCGTTCACTGTTTTGAGAGCAGTGGTGATGAAGTTATTTTAAGCCGGGACAGATACCACTGGGCCACCACTGCTCCCACTTGCAATAAATGCTTTTTATTAATCATTTTAATATGCGAACAATATAAGATACCTAAAAAAACAATTGTTATCTAGAAACATGCGATGGTTGAACTGGGGACCCTGAGTTGAAATCTCATAACTGGTTGAACGCCTGTCACCATAACAATAATGTTAAAAGCTTTGACGCGTTTCGCTTTGTTTAAATCGGGCAGCAAATCCAGACCCCTCGAACTTTAAACCAATTTCTGTGCTTCCTACCTTCAGTAAAATATTTGAAAAGTTAAGTTTATGCCAGCAAAATTTTAGTAAACACAAGTTGTTAAACAGTAAACAATTCAGCTTCGCAAGGAGTCGCTCGACTACCGACGCTGGTGTTGAGCTTCTTGCACATATCTTTGAGGCCTGGGAGAAGTCAGACGATGCCCTAGGAATTTTTTTGTGACTTGTCTAAGGATTTTGATTGTGTTTCTCATGATACATTTGTCAGAAAATTGCGTTACTATGGTTAGAAATATTGCCTTGGATCTTCTTATTTCTTATTTGGATAATAGGATCCAAAGAGTGGACGTTATCGGCAAGCGACCCCGGGTTCTATTGTCACTATGGAAGTTCCGTAGGGCTCAATTCTTGGCCCCTTTTTATTTCTCTTACATATTAATGATCTACCTTACCTTATAAAGAACAGTCATTAAATTTTGTTATTTGCAGATGACACATTACTTTTACTGTTACTGACGGTGTAAATAATGCTCTTGCTAAAATAGTGCATTGGCCTAGTGTAAAGAATTTACTTTTAAACGAGAAAATACTAAAAATGCATACGATTTCTGACACCTACCGTTAAGCAGGTGAAAACCAATGTTCTAGTAAAAGCTTGTCGAAGCGGCTAAGATCTGCAGCCTACGCGGTCTATTAAATCTGTCATTTAACAGATATAAAAACAGCTAGATTAGTATATTTTAGTTATTTCTATAGTGTATTACTGTGGGGACATTCAAATTATATTTGTGCTGCAGAAACAAGCCATTTGAGGAATTTATAATCTAAGTGTATAATCTAATGCTTATAAGCATTCACTGTGGGATAAATTTAAAGAAATAAACATGACGACAGTCGCATTTCAATATGCATATGAGAACCTAATTTATGTTCAAAAGAACATTATTAATCTTTATTCCAAGCACAGCCCCGTTCATTGCATAAATACAAGAAACGAAGATTTATTCATTGTACCGTCGAATAGGCTTCAAAAAATTTGTAAGTCACTAGCTGTACCCTGCCACGCTTCGCTGTGGCACATTCGAGTGTTTTCCTCGTTTCCGGCAGATGGCGCCGTCACTGGTACACAGCTGATCGTTCAAACCAACATAAGATTTTTAATATCATCATCATCATCATTTCAGCCATAAGACGTCCACTGCTGGACTTAGGCCTCCCCCAATTTGAGGGCTTTGGCATAATCGCCACGCTTGCCAGGCGGGTTGGCGATCGCAGTATGGTGGTAAAGTGCATAGAGAACGCTGCTGCCCATTCACTAGTAAGTCCCTTAGTCGCCTTTTACGACACCGACGGGCAGAAATGGGGTGGTGTTATTCTTTACGTCCGATTTTTAATATAATACAGATAGAAGATATAAGATCTACGTGCCAATCTTTTTACAACACACGTCCAAGCCATGTTAAAGAACTAAGTTTCAAAAAAAAGTTAAATCATTTATTAAACAGAAACTCTGTCAAAAATGTTTCTTAAAGTTAAAGATTAGTTGGATGACAAAAAGGTTTGGGATTATTTAAGTTACTCCAATGTAACACCAAGCTACTAACTATTAGGTATATATGCTAAGTGTGTGAGCGAATAATGTTGACATTTTTATAGTTACTGATGATTACGTGACATTATTTTTGATGAAATTCAAAGAGAACACTGACTCTGAATGTGGGTACCATGCAGGCTAGATTGAATACATGCCTTTATAACCGTCTGGCGGTTTTGAGTATTTTGTATATGACTTACGCCAATGTCCTGCAGATATGGTAGCGTAGCGTCTTGTGACGGGTCGTTTAGCTCCCTAAAATAGGGTTGAGCTACACGATGACTGATACAAACATGCCGTCTGTTGGGACAGGTCAGCTCAAAGCAACAATGACTTTGTCTTCAATAGGCTCTTCTAGACATTGCCCTGCATTGTTAGATTCACATAGAATTCTAATAATATAATGTCTGGACTTTAAAAGAGACCTCTGAGTTTGTTTCGGCGTTTCTTCTCAGGGAACGGTCAGCTAGTAAATGCCGACGTCATCTAGTTTTTAAAATATTGATGTGTAAAAGTGTCTTAAAAGATAAACCATTTCATTTCATATATCTGTTTCTTCAGTTAGAGGTCATATAGTCAGATCCTCTGAAGTTGGGGTTTGCGGATGAAGCTCGCTTCCACCTTCGGTCTGTTCATCACTTGCGACCAGGTGAGATGAGGGTCAAGAGTTTCTCCATTGATTTTAAAAAAGCTTTATAGTCCAGTCATTTCGTCCGAAAAAAGGCAAATAAAAGAAAATGAATTTGCGCTTCTAATTTTTTAATATGTTGTAGGGGATACCTAGAAAAGCTTAACTTGAGATTGTCGACCAAGCTTTCCTAGGAGCTTTCGCCGTTATAACGAGTTTACAGCCAACTAGATATCGAAATTTTTGCCCAGAATATCGGAACCCTCGATTTACACTACGCACAGCAAAAACTCAACACGATACGATATACTAACTTGAGCGCGCTCGACGCTGAGTGTGGATTCACCGACTTTGCGGCGCGCTGGAGATCGTAATTTTTGTCCAACATATAAAAATCCAAGAAGGAAATTGTAGGTCTGAATATGCTCTACAAGTTTGAATTCCACAATTTTTCATATTTATTAAGACCCAAAGAAAAATAAGCAAAAAACAAAAATTGTGTCCTAAATTTTTGACTTTATCGATCGATATCTCGATAACAATGCATGAAACGCTAAAAATGATTCAGGCGTTATTGTAGAGCACAAAGAAAGCTACAAAAAGTGTCCTATAAAAATTTTCGAAATCTCATCGGATAGCCGAGTTATTGCCGAGAAACAAATTTTACCCCTTTTTTCAACATGGCGGCGAAAGCTCCTAGGAAAGCTTGGTCGACAATCTCAAGTTAAGCTTTTCTAGGTATCCCCTACAACATATTAAAAAATTAGAAGCGCAAATTCATTTTCTTTTTTGAATGTACGTAATGACTGGACTATTATATCTTCGGGGCGTATGTACGCCCTGTTATGCGACAATACGTGTGTTATTTGACCCACGACGGAATGGAGATGGGTGCGTTGAGGTTGTGTGTAAAAAATAATGTTTGTTCCCATTTATCAGCAATACGGCTTGACCGATTCAGATATGGTTTCTGTAAAAGGTGTTATGGTGTGAACTCGCTAGAGGACGCTGTAATATAGATGTCTTCTAGCTTCTTATTACCCAGCGGATCGATTACGGGCATTATTGACCTTCGGCCATCGAGTGGTGAAATAATTTTTTTAAATTTGTTTTTTTTTATTCGCTTTTGAAATCGATACAAGTGGGTAAAGTATTGCTAGCTAATTTAATTTCACCCTGTAGAACCGCATTTTCCAGTACCCGTCGCATTATCGAGTAAAGTAAATATACCTTTTATGGTAGTATACCTACATACTGAGATAAACATTGGTACATATAAATTATATTACCCTAAACATTGGTATGCTTGTATTTCATATTCACGAGGGCAATAACCGTCACAATATCACAGTTTCGTAAAAAACTATGCTAACAGAACACCAATGTTTACAGCCGTTGTATAATGTATGGCCTGTTAATAAAACCTGAAATGTTTGCCTACTACAGTAAAATTACTTGCCTACATGGTTCAGGCGTGATCATTATGTTTACATAAACATAATATCACGGTTGCATTTTCCAAAGCGGGGAAAAAAATATTGAAGCGTTGTTTATAATGGCCAAAATAACAGCTTTTACTAAATGTTTATGAAAGTATAATATATACGGTATTTATACCAAATATTTATACAAAATAGCTTTTGCCCGCGGCTTCGCCCGCGTGGATGTCGGAAATTAATGCAAGAGGACGTACTACCGCGATAAGAATGTGTTATTCCAGGTTATATAGGTAATATAGACTCTGTGTGCTATTTTCGATCCAGATCCATTCATCACACACAGAACAAACAGACAGACAGACAGACAGACAGACAAAAATTGTAAAAAATGTTGTTTTGGTATATGTACCGTGTATACATCCATATACACTTAGTAAAAAGTGGTTATCTTAATATTAAAAACAGACACTCCAATTTTATTTATTTGTATAGATTATAAAATGAATTTAAGTCTGCGAAATTTAAACTCATGAAGAAAATAAAATAAAATGCAAGCAAAAAATACTTACATGTGTATAAAGTTATGATTTTGCACTGATTGATACTTGCAGAGGTTATATACTTGGTAAATGCACAGGTATATTTACGTAGAGACTGACGCAGAGAGTAGTACTAAGACTTGCACTGAGATTTTACTGAGACTATCACTTTCCGGGAGATAGTATTAATTCACTCGTTTAAAAAGGAACTGAACTGCGGTGACACTCGGCGCCAGTATTTATATCTGAACCTTGAATTTCCCGAACGTTCTAGTTCGCATGCTTCGAGAAGAATCGATTGTTCGAAATAGTGGATCTCGATGGTTCGGGAGGGAGCTTTGTTTACGCGCAGAGGTCTCGAAAACGAATGAGATACCAAAGCTTTGGACATTCAAACCAGAGATGGCGACTCGATAGAATTTGATGGCCAGATCTTGAAACTTTGATTAAAATTTGGCGCCAGGACTTTAATAATTCTATAACAAAAATAGTACATTTTTTTTTTGTTATTAATGGTAATAATATTGTAACATAATACGCAGTATACTTATAAAAATATCAGTCACAAACCATTAAAATAATACGGTTATATCGTGAACATAAATAAATATTACGTGAAATAAAGTAATAGTATTTTTATATTCTAAAAAACAGAACACAGCGCCATCTATTGGGTGTATTTGCAACCTAGATGTCAAACAATATTGAAGAATTTTATCGATGAATCAACGTACACCGCCATCTATGAGAACTTCATAAAACTAAACAGTAAATAAACACAAATTGATACATTTTATTCGTTTACATTCACGACATAAGCGAATAATTGAGATGATAACTATCCTATCCAGTAAGTTAGACCAAAATACGATTACATGTGAAATTTGATTGAAATCGGTTCAGTAGTTTTGGAGTTTATTGGCAACATACATCGTGACACAAGATTTTTATACATATAAGATGTACCCTGTGGTGCCGGACGTAAAGAATAACACCACCCCATTTCTTCCTGTGGGTGTCGTAAAAGGCGACTAAGGGACTTCCTAGAGAATGGGCAGCAGCGTTCTCTATGCATTTTACCACCATACTGCGATCGCCAACCTGCCTGCCAAGCGTGGCGATTATGGCGAAGCCCCCTAAATTGGGGGAGGCCTAAGTCCAGCAGTGGACGTCATATGGCTGAAATGATGATGATGATGATGATGATTTAAAAAAATCATTCGGTTCATTTGTTCCGGCTAATCTCTGAAACGACTGAACTGATTTTGACGAGTTTTGCAGACAATTGCAGATCATCATCATCATCATCATTTCAGCTGTAAGACGTCCACTGCTGGACTTAGGCCTCCCCTAATTTGGGGGGCTTTGCCATAATCGCCATGCTTGGCAGGCGGGTTGGCGATCGCAGTATGGTGGTAAAATGCATAGAGAACGCTGCTGCCCATTCTCTAGTAAGTCCCTTAGTCGCCTTTTACGACACCCACGGGAAGAAATGGGGTGGTGTTATTCTTTACGTCCGGCACCACACGTTACCTACCCACGGTAATTGCAGATAGCTGTGTTATAAGGAGTAATATAAGCTACTTTTCTTTCCCGGTAGCACGTTCCTGCAGGATAATTATAACATCCACGCGGGCAGGAGCTACTTTCTCAAATTGTATTGTATTCTATGTAATAAATATGTTCCGTGTGTTGCCGGGCCGGTATAGAATAAAACCATCCCATTTCTTCAAGTAGATGGCAACTAAGGGACCTACTGGACAAAGTGCATTCTCTATACCGGGTGAAACTTTTTAACGTTTTGAAAAAAAAAATGGGGGGTAATAGGTGAACGGAGTAGAATATAAAAAATGCCTTTGGCATAGACATTTTTATTATTTTTATTTTTGAATAATATGTAATGAAATTGATCTAGCAATAAATATTACGCATTTAAAGTAACATTTTCATACTAGAACAACAAAAACAGTTTAGAAAAAAAAAACAATTAAAATCTATTGAAATTCAAATTAGACGCACCATACTCAATGCGCGGCATGTATCAATGATTCGTAGCGCACCCATTGAAGCCGGCCGATAGGCGACCTCATTGATCTTTTGCAGGCGCACGAGCCGCACACGCATCCCGCCCCGTCCGCCCGCGTCCCGCGCTCTTTTAGTCACCTGCGATGAATCTGAAGGCCTTCCTGCCTTCTATTCTAGTTACACAACACACCCTATGAAGGTCGAGACGGTTAAAAATGTCATCTGGTATACATTTTACCATATTGCGATTGCCAACCCGCCTGCCAAGCGTGGCGAATCTGGCATCCCCCGCCCTTAAGGAAGGTCAATGTCCAGCAATGTAATTTTTTCGGCTGAAATGAGTGGTGATGATGATGATGAATGGTATAATAAAGAGAGCCTATTGCCATAAACCACGCACAAATGCAAAATTCGGGCAGCTACTGAAATAACGCAACATCACAACCTGACCGGGGAATCGAACACAGGACAATCTTCAGCGGTAGGTACTGCTTGGAACCAATGAGACGTCAGCTACAGCGGAGCTGGGAATCTTCGGTCTATGACACGAAAAGGTATTTAATTTTTGTCACGCACCAAAGGCGTGATAAAGATATGAAATTATAACAACTACTTAATTCTTTATAACCACACATAATAGACCTTCACCTAAATCGATAAGAGACGGCACACAAACTGTCAACTTTTCCATTATTGCTAAAACAACATGTTTCAACAAATTATATTTTTAGAAAGATAGAAAAATAAATAAAAACCGGGCAAGTGGGAGTCGGACTCGCACACGAAGGGTTCCGTACCAACGTACAATATTGAACACTACAGTTACCGGCGGTAAATAAGGCCAGCGGCAGGGCAGTTGGTCCTTGAAAAGGACCATCAGAGAAATAATACACATTCAATAGTTTTATGAGTTGGATGTCACGCATACATACATAAAAATGACCAATAGGTATTACAATCTCACGTGCGCGCGTTGCCGTACGCGCCGCCATTTTCTTGGTGACTCGAGTATCATGTTTACAAAAAATGTCGATGTAAAAAAAGTTCACTATAAACAAAATAGTGTATTTTGTAATAATTGAATACCTTATTACTGTAAAGTGGACATTAGAGCTTAGGAATCAAGGTACCTACGTTCTTTTATTTTGTTTATATTTGCCAACTTTCAAATCACGTTTTGTAAAAAGTACGGTCATTGCTATTAAGAGTCACCTGAAAGGTAGTGAATAGCCCTTATTGGCCCGTAATTTTTTTTGGTCTTCGTTTCCCAAATAAATACTTTATCATGTAAATAAATAGTAGTAATATATATCTTGTTTTTAACTTGTTTGTTGATCGCCCAACAACCCATATTTGTTGATCTCATAACTCCATTTAGATTTTTTGTACTTGTTATGAATTCATTATTGTAATAAAGGCCATGGTTTTTTTTTGTTACAAATATTAATTGGGTACTTGAGTGTTATAAGGACCAAACTGTTCTTTTGTAAAATGATTTTTAATATGACGAATTTGAAAACACGTTTCTTGAATGGGAATCCCATTTACTTTTGAACTTTATTTGTATTATTTGTTGTTATATTTCAACTGTTTGTCTAATACGGTTCATGAGATACAGCCCGGTGAAAAATTCTGTTTGGTTACGGAACCAGGAAAAAAACAAATTAATAGTCATTAAATTGTCTACGCAAATCTATTTCAGAGAATTCAATTATTCAATTATTGTAAAAAATAGAACCATGTTACTGACACTATTTTCAATGAAAAGCACCTAAGATATCGCGCCTCAGGGAGAATTTCGCCAAAGACTCTGCGATAACGCGACCGAAACATCTAAAAAAAATAAACGGACGATAAAGACCTAAAAAAAAGCAAAAAAATCATAAACCTTTTAAGGCCTTGTATTTACAAAAACTATTAAATTTTATGTAAACTAGTAATTTTGCGTCGCCAAACAATAAATTGACCAATAACCTAAATTTTATACGTACTTATAAAATACGTAAAAATGGAGAAGGCTCTACTTTATAACATATATAATATTATTTGGCGTCGACTCAAAACTAGTTTATAAGTATAAAAATAGATAATTTATGTAAAGAAGCTAAATACTCAAGACTTACCTAAAAGGTTTATTTATTTTTTGCTTTTTAGTTCTTTTTCGTCGGTTTTATTTTGTTATATCAAAAAGTTTTTATTTTCTTATTTTTCGTGGCTCAGGCGTCATCTTTTAATACTCTGACAAATACTCTCTGCTAAGTTGTTGCCGCTAAATCACAGCATTATTATCTCCTAATTGATAATCCTTCATCATTCCTCTTGCCACTGAGCTGATGATATAAAGACCCAGAAAGACGTCTTTTCTTCAAAGCATTTTAAGTGGTTTCTGACACTAAAATCTCAGTTGTTAATCTAACTTCCGATTGTTTAGGAAAGATATGGTTTCCATCCTTAGCTCAGCTTCATGATGAGACGATTCCTTAACGCAAATACATGATTAAGTTAAGAAAAGTAAACAGAAACAGTTTTCATGCCCACAATCTTCGATGGTTTCTCACAATTTTATCAGGATCCTACCATCAGATTCTGACTTTTTCGACACGGGACCATCCTTTAGATATACCCTATCTGACGGAATCAGAATCATCAAAATTATTTCATAAATAACCGAGTAAGGGCTGAAAATACATAAAAAAATATATATGATTACAAGGTGTAACAGTATAGACGCAATTCCTGAAAGTTGTTTATTCTTACTTGGCTATTGAATCGATTTCAGTAATTTTTAATATAGATACGTTTAAAAAAAAATGTATCTTACCATAAATACAGAACGCCGATTGTGTCAAAAAAACCAATGCTTTTAACTCTACGAATGACTTTTATTATCCGTAGTTTTAACTCAACACTTTGATTGGTTAGTCAGTCAGGTTGAAAATCTCCTCCTTTTTCGTAGGTTAAAAATAGACAAATGATCACATTCAACTATTTAATCTTAATGATATTAATTAAATCGGAACCGCGACAGTCATGTGATCAGTCTCTTGATAAAAATAGCATTCATCCACTAATAATATTAGATATTTCAGAAACGGTACCTAATAATTCTTCGTATATTCCTAACGACTTATACAATTTAGATATCAAATAAAGAGGAAAAATCCATGCGTTAATAGACCTCAAAGTATAGTTAACTAATTGCTTTTGGTGGTTAAACACGATAAATCTGGAATTCGAAGAAGTGTGAAAATGAATGCTAATTTCCGTTATATTATTTATCTGTATTATTAACTCCACCTATCGTAGTCCACTGCTGGGAATAGGCCGTCCCAGGCACGCCACAACACCCAAGGCGTAACAACACCCTGTCCTCCGCCTCTCGAATTCAGTCAGCCATTTTCTTGAGGTCGACGGCGAAAGGTAGCTGAAATAAGAATAAATTATAAATAATACCTTTAGTAATCTAAAAACAAAACCAGCTTAAATAGAAAACCAAACTACAAAAAGTTGAAAATAATCGTCAATAGGTTTAAAATAAGAATACTGTGATTAACAAAAAATATACAGTATGTTCTCGTAAAAAATCGTGGGATGATTTTTACGGTGTTTTATTAATTACTACTTTAGTGTTTTATCTATGGTGACTAATTTTATCAAAATATCTGTCAATTAAATATTTAAAACTATTGACATCAAGCACGCCACGCTTTTTTACGAAATAATGTTTTTTTTTTGTTAATCACTCCGTTCTTAATTAAAAAAATGTTGAAGATTGTTTTTTAGTTTTTAGTGCCCAGTTTTCCATTAAAGCGTGTTTTTTTTTAGTTTTTTAAACTATATTTATTTTTGGCCTTTTTGGTTATATTAAAAATCAAAGTGGGTTTTTGTTTAGAATAGCTGGGAGTTTATAATATGCGCATATTACTCACTCCCGGCTATTCTAACCAAAAGGCCTGTAGAAGCCGTTACGAAAACAATAATCACAAATGCTGAAGATCCTGGTCAGGATAATGGGACAAACTTATTAAATTATTCTATTGTCATCGGTCCTTGATAAGTATGCTAAATTTCAAGTTAGTCTGACTGAAAATCGCGTTCAAATATTCTATTGCATACCTACATAGATAGATCGATAGAGACAGGTGAAACTAATAGAAGCTTGTTAAAACATTATATGTAGGCTGAGTCCGAGGTAATCTGCCATAATATTTTAAAATACAGTAAAATAAAAACTACATAGATTGCCAACTTTATGCAACTCAATTGGTATATAAAGTTAGATATTGGTTACTGCAGCTGTTGCTAGCAGCTTATAATGGAAATGTACATAAAGGGCCAATTTTTCAATTGTCAGGTTATCTTTTATCCGTGGAATAAAATATGGTGCTTTGAAATATATATTTTCCATAAACTCAAAGCATTTATGCAAAAAAAAAAAAAAAATGTGAGAACGATGTGAAAAGACGTAAATATTAAAAGCGCCTGCAATTAAAACAAACATAAATAAAATAACAATTCAGAAGTTAAAATAAGCCGTAGCCATACAACAGTCAAACCACGTGCTGATACCTCTTCTCTCCTTAACCCGGAAAAAAAACAGTAATTGACAAAGACATGACCGGGACACCAACATAATCTCTGAAATTATTTCCGTAACATGTTACCTACTCAAACTTATCTAGATTTTGAGACTGGCGCTACCAGACAGCGTTATCTTGATCACACAGAACAACTAAGTCAAACAATAATTAGATACAAACTTGACTCATTCTTCCAGACATAGACGCATTGCGTATATTAGTAACGGAAGCCTTTGATTAGAGATAGCTAAGATAGGAGTGACGTGGAGAAGAAACAAAGGTTTTTTGCTGTGGGGGCCTAAAACATACTAAAGGTCCCTCTGCACTGGGTATACCCAGAGGACTCCGATAGACAGACATCCTATCAGGATTTTAACTTTTGGAAATTAACTTTTGCTACCATTTTCCAACAAATTGTCGTGAAAGAGTCATTTTTACAATGACGAAATCTTAGGAGCTTAGACAGATGGACTTACAACAACTTGAGTCATTCTTCCAGACTTAGACACATTGTGTATGTTGGTAACGGAAGCCTTAGAAAGCTTGCATTAGTGATAGATACGATAGGAGTAGAGTACTGGGAGGAGAATCGATGGTTTGATACTGTTGGGGCCTATAACAAACTAAAGGCTCCAATTCACTGGATTGCGATAAACGGACATCCTATCATAATTTTCACATTGTGAAAAACAATGTTTTCCTCCCTCTTCTGATGGTTGAGAATTAGTCCATAATTCAATAACGAACTTAAGGGTTTACACAGATGGACTGTCTTGCAACTGCAAGCCGACTCAAATCGGACTTAGTTTGGCTCGATGCAGTTAGGTCCATTCCAATATAACTGCCTCCAAACTGCAATTTTGTTTCTGGCGAACTGTGCATGCGTGATGCACGAATGCATCCGTATGTCTAAGGTCTAAGGTCGACATTAGAAAAAGGAGAATTTTCAACCATCAGTAGGAAAATGGGAGTAAAACAGTTTCTTTACTCCAAAGGTACTAAATCCCTGAATGAATAGGTATCAGTCTTACTTCTGGATCTTCGATGAAAACAATCAGAAAATTGGTCTATGTGCCATTTACGGACGTATTAAAATCACGGCAGGATTTTTGTGCGCATTGGATTCTGAACGTACTACTTAGGGCCGAGAGTTGGAAATTTAACAGTATAACACTGTTCGATTTTCGATGCGCTGAGATGCAGTCTGTTAGATTTTCAATGCTCGGTTCAACACCGAAGGTTGAAAATCCGTTGCACGAAAATAGCCTGCCACGATTTTATAAACAGACGTACCGTATGTAAAAACCAGGCTAAACAATGAATTATTTTTGCAGATATAGGTAACTACTAATTCTGCACGTGGTTTCGCTCACGTGACTGCGTGGTATTATGGTATTATCAATTGTAAGTTAATGGTAACGTGAAGTCATTGTATTTGCAAAAAAAAATATTTAATTATTTGAAATTTATTGTACCTAACCGTACCGTATTTAATGTACTGCTTTTTTTTTGTGGGTGGGAAAGCATCAAATGACCTCTCCCACTCTGGGCGGAGCGGAAGGGCGTGTCAGACTTTTACTGACTAAAACCGTCTACCCTCAGTTGCCCATATGCCAGGGTCACGGTAACTCTTTCGAACAAATCTCTTTTTTTATTTATCTTAACGCGCTTATCTCTCGAATTACCACATGGACTTGAAAAAATATTTATCCAATTAATAGTCGAATTTTTGAGGAAGGTTATAGGCTACCTGTCATTACACTAGGACCTTTAGGACCCGAGAAAAATAAAAAAATAAAAACAAGAAAAAGAAAATACGTCAGGAAGAACACTAAAAGAAAACGCGCGGGTCGGTGATGCAATGCGACGAGGTGGGTCAGGGGAACAACCTAATAAACCAATAAAGATAAAAATGAAATTAATCTTCAGACAGTTGTTTTTTTTTTTTGTGAATAATAATTGGTAGGTACTGTATAATCTTTGATAGTGCATTTTAATCTCTCACGACATACTGTGACGGACTAAATAACTGGTTTCCATCTCTTATCGCGACGACCTTAAATGGAAATAAAATGCAAAATAAATATTTTCGTATCTGTTCTTGAAATGGAAAATTTATGAGAATTTGGCTTAGTGACATTAATTATCATGACAACAGTACCTAGCTAAGGTTTGTTTTTTGCAAATCTGTTTGGATTACCTACTTAGGTGCAAGGCTGCTTGTATTAAGGCTTCTGTAGAAAGGTGCGACACCAAACTGATTGAAAAAATATCTATTGGTTTAAACATAATATATTCTCACGAAGTGGCGTCACGCCTGTCTGCAGGAGCCTTTATGACTAGATTAAATGATAGAGTCTGTGTGGTGGTGGACGGAAAGAATAGCATCAACCCATTTCCTCCCGTGGGTGTTGTAAGAGGTGACTGAGGGACTTACTAGAGAATGGGCAGCAGCGTTCTCTATGCATTTTACCACCATAATTGCGATCGTCACCCCTGCCAAGCTTGGCAAACCCCCCAAATTGAAGGAGGCCTATGTCCAGCAGTGGACGTCTTTCGGTTGAAATGATGATGAAAATTATAGGTAAGTAGTTATATCTACTGCCTACATCCAGTAGTTGAGTTAATCTAAGCATTTATATGGGGTTAAGGTGAAAGCTCCAACCAGCCCGCGAAATTCATAATTTCTTGCGTTTTTTGCAATTTGTAGGCCAGTGCTAGGTTGTATGTTGATTAAAATATTATTCGCGCCTGTAAGACGTAACTATGTAGTTACAGAATTATAATCATCAAAATCGCCAATACAACCCTCCAAGTTCATAAAGCCTTAGGAACAAAAAAAAAACAGAAAAAGTCATGCCTACAGCTTTATGAACTTAGAGCGTTGTATTGATGATTTTGATGATTATAATTCTGTAACTACATAATGTCTTACAGGCGCAAATAATATTTTAATCAACATACAACCTAGCACTGGCCTGCAAATTGCAAAAAACGTAAGAAAATTTTAATTTCGCGGGCTGGTTGAAGCATTTACCTTAATGGGTTTTATAAGACAAAAGTATCTGCATTGAAAAGTCAATGCAGAATAGAATATTATTATTTTTTTGCTCAGAATGTAGGTAATTACAATAAGTTGGTTACATAATATGTTTGAGGGAATCCTCATACATTCTATGATTTTGGCATGCAAACAATGATGCAGTTCATCATCAAACATTGATTATATTATATTTACAACTAAAATGTATCACCTAGAAAAGCAAATACGAAGTAATAATATTTATCTAAAAATACAGACTAATAACCTCCTCCTTTTTTTGAAGTCGGTTTAAAAGAGTAAAGTTACCGTAACACGGGGCTACTTTGAACAGGTTTTGGAGGTTTTTGGATTGTAACTTTTTTTACGGCTCGAATTTCACTTTTTTTTACACCAACATAACAATGTATCCTTTGGTTATCAGACCTATGGCACATTTAAAACCTACTACCCCCCTAACTCCCTACTTTTTTTAATTTATTAAATGTAAAGTAACCCTAGAAATGGGGTTTCTTTGACAGGGCATATAAATGCAACTGACGGCAAATATAGTAAAAGCATGGGTTACTTTGACATCATTTTGACCAAAAAAACTATTATTTTATTGAAAACTACATGGATTTAAATGAAAACAATGACAACAAACTATGACGCGTTCCCCACACCCCGCGCCTCGCGCAATATTACTCGAGGTCACGCACACTTGCTGAGCACACGTGAAAACCGATTTTGGCGCTCTGTCAAAGTAGCCCCAAAATCTGTCAAAGTAATCCTGGAAGTCAAAGTAGCCCCGTTTGTGGTACGAGTTTCGGATGCGAATATTTTCTTGTTTCATACTTTTAGAGCGTGAGTTTTCATTGACATAGTTTTATTTGTCGAACTTATTTTTGAAACATGCTATTTAAGCCCTTTCAATTGATTTCCAACTCGTTATCATTATTTTTAATTTCATGACATTATGTCCTCTAGAGGGCGCCATATTCAATTTAATGTGACATCACAGCCTATAACCAGCGAACGATCAAGCGCTTCCAACGATACCTCATTTGTCAAATCGTGATAAAAAGTTTAGACGTTATGAGGAAACAGATGAACATACATATATAGGTATCTACTGTATACCGGTCGAAATTATAATCCTCCTTTTTGCTTTACCGTACGTACTGGGATAAAAAGGCTTGACGTGTGGCGATACCCACTTAAATATGTAAATGCATTCAAAGTGGCTTCCATCATTTTTACTGGCTCGCGTAGGTGTTTTAAAAGGCGACTAAAAGATCTACTAGAGAATGAGCAGCAGCGTTCTTTAAGCATCTTACCACCTTACTACGATCGCCTATCCACCTGTCAAGCGTACCGGTTAAGACAGCCGCTCCCATATTTTGGTTACTACTACTTTCGGCTGAAATTATGATAATGAATATTTAATGCTTGTATTGACAAGAGAAGAATCCATGGCGATTAGGTAACAAGTTAAACAAGAAACTTATAATGACCCTTGTTTTATAATAGGTACTAAATCACTGTATCCAGCGCACAAACCAGCTACGTGGTTATCTATGTAAATATTGATGAATGGCTCTTGAATTTAGAGAAAGAAGCCATAGAAATATTTCAATTGTGAAATTAAGTACTAATACAGCGTCATAATTTATGTTATAATGATAAGAATAATGGGACTTTGGTGCCTTACTAATTGTATAGTACTAAACTGCTGCTTTTCGACCCTTAATGGTATAGTTTTACTGTTTGTTAGCTTAATCCGTTGTAAACGCACATTAATACCTACCAACGCCATAGGACCGATATTTATTTAGTTGAAAATATATAATCTGAGCCGACGAGAAACCCCCAAAATTACAGAATTGCGTAACATACTATTTACAGAAACTGCATCATTTTGAAGGATCAGTATTGCAACACGGTTCAAGGAAAATATCGTGAGGAAACCGGAATGTACTAGAATCAAAAATTCAAAAACATGTATTGTGACATCTACTAACCCGCATCGGGCCCGTGTGGATTACGGCTCACACCCTCTCACAGAGAGGATTCCTGTCATGATTATACTAATGTTCTATTAATATGCTCATCTATACTAATATAAAACTGAAGAGTTTGTTTGTTTGTTTGGTTGAACGCGTTAATCTCAGGAACTACTGGTCCGAATTGAAAAATTCTTTTTGTGTTGGGTAGCCTATTTATTGAGGAAAGCTATAGGCTATATAACATCAGGCTACAATCAAAAGAAGCGGAGCAGCAATGACAAACTTGGCAGGCAATTCGATTCGATGCGACGGGAAGGGTGAGGGGAGCAAAATTTTATGCGGACGAAGTCGCTAGCAGAAGCTAGTAAAGTTATAAAATTGCTAGTAAAACAAATGGAAGTTCGAAGAAGCAAACTTGTTTACTATCTATCGATACTAACTATTGCCGGGTGCCCGCGATGCCTGAAGATTTTCAACTACCAACAATCGTACCTCGGATTTACCACATTGGTTACGATAATGTTCTGCGCAAGCGCGCGATACCTTTTTTTTTTTTTTTTTTGATCACGAGGTGGAAATCCTCATGGATGTCCCCCGCCCTGGGGTG
Organism: Aporophyla nigra; assembly: GCA_947507805.1. NCBI lineage: Eukaryota > Metazoa > Arthropoda > Insecta > Lepidoptera > Noctuidae > Aporophyla > Aporophyla nigra. The sequence continues at coordinate 8,099,217 of OX382313.1, read as the reverse complement.
GGCGGAGGGGTCTGTCAGACTCTTACTGACTAAAACCACCCCGGTGTTCCGTCCCACACCTACGTCGGGGACCACGGGAACCAATATGTCTTCCGCGATCCCCAACTGGTGCCGGCCCGCCTTTGCGGGCCTCCTCACGTTGGGGGGTTGACCCAAGTATGACTCTTATTTAAATACGGTTACTGGAAATTTTCTCAAAACTTGAGACTATTTGCTGAAACGGTGCTCACACGTTCACTGTTCAAACATAAAAGAAAAGTCTCCTAAATCTGCTGGCGAATTCCGCTGCCAGCCCCATACATTCTGTGCGTGAACATTATACTGCATTACGACGTCGCGTCGTCGTTTAGATGTAGTCGAACCATTTGAAGTGCACGTGACAATTTCCCAGGCGGTCTATTCTGTAACAACACACCGTGAAAATTAGGTGCCGTGTGCTTGAAGTGAACTGTCAATAGTATCAATAATTAATTTTTTATTATCATAGATGAGATGACAGCTCACTTTACCTAAGATTTAATGGTGAGATTTTTGATAGAATAGAGTAGCAGATGCTGAAAAATAGATTTGATTGTCATAGAAACAAGTGCATTCAAAAAAACTTTTTAACAAAAAATTAAACCGCCGAAAAAAACAGAAAAGCAAAAAATAATAAACCTTAAAATTTTGAGTCGGCGCGCGGCGCTTTGAGTGATCTTTGTTCATGATTTTTCAGCGCCGACTCAAAATTTTAAGGTTTATTATTTTTTGCTTTTCTGTTTTTTTCGGCGGTTTAATTTTTTGTTAAAAAGTTTTTATTTTGTAATTTTATGTGGCTTTAATGTACTAATAATATTTGGTAAGGTATATCCTATCCAATGAAAAAATAATTATCAAAATCGGACTACTCTGTACAAAGTTATGCGTGGTTATACATTACAATCAATGAGTGAACAATCAATCATCCCCTGTTTTCCAACCCTTAGGGTTAGATTTTGTTTTTCAAATTTATATGGGACTACCCTCGGAGTATACCCTTTCCAATAAAAAAAGAATTATCACAATCGGACTACTATGTAAAAAGTTATGCGTTGTCATACATAAAAAAAAAAAACAAACAAAAAAATATATATACGCGTCGAATTGATAACTTCCTCCGTTTTTTTTCGTCGGTTAAAAAGATTTATTTATACTGCTTAAACTATCATTACAGGGTTTACCCTAATGCGACAGCTAAGAACTTAAACTAATAAACTAAATTACAAAACTAAATACATTATTAAAATTAAAGAATACAAAAAACACAATAAATAACACGAATCATCATCTGCCTAGCCTTTTCCCAACTATGTTGGTTTCGGCTTCCAGTCTAACCGCAAGCCTAATTACCTTTTGTTAACCGTCCTTCATTCTTCCTCTCAACATGACCAAACAATCTAAGCATACTAAAGTTATGCTAGGGATTGACACTTTTGATAAGTCACTTCACCTTAGGTTTAATCGGTGAGATCTTCCAGAATAGACCGTCTGGTATTTACGGACAACAATCAAACTCGAATGAAATATTCTATGAGATAAAAAAAAAAAAAAATGTGAAGGTTAAACAACCAATTAGAATTTGGGAAATATTTCTAGTCTGACACTGTTTTTTTTTAAATCTTTATTTATTAATGGAGGTTTGTTCATGACACTGTTTTATTTTATTTTACTCAAACAGATTAGAATTTAAATAAAGAGTCTTCTTTTTATGGACTAAAATTATTTCCCAAATTCTAATAACTGGTTAACCTTTACTTTATATTTATTTTAAGTGTTTACTTAATTAAATTTGTTGATATTAATTCACGAACGTTACATATTCTTATAAAATATGATATTTATCAATAGAACCTGCCTTATAGCGCGGAATAATCATTTTTATTGTTCGTTCAACAATATATTAAAAATTTATAAACTTGTTACTCTATTTTGTTTTTGTCATAATTATGTTAATTTTGACTGCCCATTGGTCTCGTGATCGCAAGCTGGACTGCTGACCTTGGGGTTCTGGGTCCGATTCCCAGAACAGGCAAAAGTGTTATTGGGTTTTTCCATTAGGAATTACTTAGTAACAGCCCGGAGTTTGGCAGATGGCGGTGTGATACCTCCGTGCCTCGGTGCGCACGTTAATCCGTTAGTCGTACGCCTGCCTGATAATATTCTGGTACTAGTAACATTAAACAGGGAGAAAAAAGAGGTATACGTCAGTATGGAATACATCCGAATGACCACGTGACTGCATTTCCTCTTAAGGTAAAAGCCCGCGAAATTCAAAATTATCTAAAGTTTTTTTCTAATTTGTGGATCAGTCTTAGGTTGTAATGTATGTTGATTACAAATATGATTCGCTAAATCGCTACCATAACAAATACCTACCTATGGCTTTACAATATTATCTTTATAATGAATACGTAAAGCAAAAACTTTGTACTCTTTTTACGAAAATTACGCGGACGGAGCTGTGTGAAATATGGCACGTTTATAGTTTATAATATGGAGGAGTGCAGAAAGGTATTATTATTTTCTATTAATGCATTAGAAATACATTAAGTTTTAAATGAATTATGGTAGAATTTCCAGCACTGGGCGACCACTAGAAAAAAATGAAATCATCAAAAGAACCCTCTAAATTAATTTTATCCCATTGAATGACTTTTACTCTCTGTTACTGACTGTACTTACTTTAAATGTGTAAATACAAAATCACTGCAAAATTATCTTAATGAACTAATGACGCACCGAGCACCTGACTAAAATTCTACGAAAATAAGCGCCCTTCGTTTATTACTAAGTCGCTCTATTCAATTTTCAGCGCTTGGCTTACTGCAGACAGTTGAAAATCCAATAGCGCGCTTTTATTAGGCTTTAAGGTGTCGCTTTTTGTTAATGAAAACAAGCATCAGTCTACTGCGGAAACTAATTCACTGTTTACTCACAAATTTATGAAAACATTTAAAAACAGCGGCGTGTACAGTCACACTGCGTGAGTTGCGTGACCAGATCTACGTTATCAGATAAAGTCTAAAGTATACATACTGTGTTGCAAAATAAGAAATAGCAGAAGATCTAACACAAAACAAATAAAAGTTAATAAACAAATCAAAAAACCCGACTGCGTAAAAAACGGTACTTAAAAATGAGCGAAACAAGATTTATTTTTAATTTTTAGAAGTTTGGATATTAAACTTAATAGGTAAAAAACAATAATAATCATGCAGTCAGAGATAATACCGATATTTATTGTTAAACAGAAGATGCCTCCGATGCATGAGTTTGTTGATAATACTTACGTGGGTCACACTGAAAGTTTTTATAAAATAAAAAACGGAATAATGTAGTGGCTTGTGAATAATTTTATTGCTTTCCGAAGTACTCTCCGTTCCTTTCTAAGCACCGTCACATGTGATGGAAGCATTGACTGAAACAATGGGCCGACTCGTATTAAGAAATCTTTTCCACGCCTTTTTCAAATGCAGCCATACATTTTTAGGGTTATAAAACCTTTCGGGTCGCGGAATTATTCGGAAAAGTAGGTCAACGTAGGCCCTGGCATAGGTAACTGAAGGAACACGGGTAGGTTTTAGTCACTAAAAGTCTGACACGCCCTTCCGCTCCACGCAGAGTGGGAGACGTCATTTGATGATTTCCTACCCATAAAAAACCGGCCAAGTGCGAGTCGGACTCGCGCACCGAGGGTTCCGTACAAACCTGCTGGTATTCACAACATATGTACAACTATAATAGACAACCTCTTAATTTTTTTTCCATCTTCTTATTGTTATTTTTTTACGCAGTAGGGTTTTTTGATTATCTTATTGAGATACTTTTGTTTGTTGTATTTAACACGTTATTAGTAAAAAATAATTATTATTGTTCACGTTAATAAGACCTACTACGATAAGTATATACGTTTACTAAAGACCTTTATCACCGCTTTATTTTTACTTTTGAGCATTTAAGTGAGAACGGTTGCTAATGAAATTTAAATAGATATAGATCCTAAATGGTTACCTAAAATGAAAAATTATTACAGAAACCTTAATCTAATTTTCAATCACTTATTCAATAATACCCCAATTAATATAGTTCGTTGACTTTATTTTTTTTCTTTTACTCAATATGGCGTCTGGTTGTCGCCATAAAAAAAAAAAACGAGACGGTTGCGAATCGTATCTAGATTAAGTTAAAACAGAAAACTGGCCTGGAAATTGCAAAAAAAAAGTAAAAACAAAGAATGTATCGGGCGCGTTATATACACAACGCATATTCTAAACCACTGGGCCTAGAAGCATGACGTTTTGGCCTAGTTCATGTTTATCAAAGAAAGGAAGCATTAAGGATAAAGGTTTGTGTTTTAAATTAGTCCTCTAAAAGGCCTTTAATCCCTGGTTAACAGGGATTAAAGTCCGACAAATCTATACTAATATTATAAAGCTGAAGAGTTTGTTTGTTTGATTGAACGCGTTAATCTCGGGAACTACTGGTCCGAATTGAAAAAACCTTTTTGTGTTGGGTAGCCTATTTATCGAGAAAGGCTATAGGCTATATAACATCACGCTACAACCAAGAAGAGCGGAGCAGTAATGAAAAATGTTGCAAAAACGGGGAAAATCGCACGGGTAGGCAATTCGACGCGACGGGAAGAGACGGGGGAGCAAGAAATTTAACGCGGACAAAGTCGCGGGCAGAAGCTAGTTTTTATATAAGAGAATAGAGATAGGCCATCAGCATACGGCTCGTTCTAAAGAAAGTTGTTGGAAGTTGATAACATACATATCTATACTATATTAATATTATAAAACTGAAGAGTTTGTTTGTTTGTATGTTTGTTTGATTGAACGCGCTAATCTCAGGAACTACTGGTCCGAATTGAAAAATTATTTTTGTGTTAGGTAGCCTATTTATCGAGAAAGGCTATAGGCTATATAACATCACACTACAACCAAGAAGAGCGGAGCAGTAATGAAAAATGTTGCAAAAACGGGGAAATTCGCACGGGTAGGCGATTCAACGCGACGGGAAGGGACGGGGGAACAAGAAATTTAACGCGGACGAAGTCGCGGGCAGAAGTTAGTCATACATAAACTCACGCCTGTTCCCATGGAGGTAGGCAAAGAAACTACGAAACCTCCTACGATCCTTACATACTGCTTTTACATTGTTTACTTTCATACATCTCAAACACGCACGGCAGTTGCAAGTGTCACGCACCTGACTTTTCTGAAGAACATCACCAATAAGGTCACTATAATATTTATCCTCCTAGGGTGTCTCCTCCCAGCGTTTCCACTCACATCTGCCTTGTTAATACATTTTGTTAGCCGCCCTTCATCCATCCTCTCAATATGACCTAAACAGTTAAGCATACTCTTTAAAAATTTTGTCACTACATCTTCTTTTAAATCACATTGTCTTATCACATCACTCTTGTTAGAAGTTATTCTTCTATCAATATTTTTGGCGTGCTTTTTTGACTTGTAAATGTGATTCATTCATGCATACAACTAGACTGATTTCTGATAAGCTGTCTGTTGAGATTTGTGAATAATTCAACGACGACGTAACGTAGAGATTGTCACATGCTTGACATGGAGATTGTGACGATATCTCATAAGATAAAATGTTCTTTGAATCTTTTTTTTGTGTTATCACATGATGAATTCGATATCATTCCTTGCCTCTTCCGAAATTTGTTGGATTCCTCTTCCGGTATAATCGATTGGAGGTAAACATGATTCATTCGATGATGTTCCAATTTATGGCGTCATGTATGTGATGTCGTGACAGGTCGTCATCATGAATGCCCGCCGCCCTTGAGTAGGCGAAATACGTATGGTCTGTTGTATATACATACTTAAATACAATCACGCCTTTTTCCCATGGGGGTAGGCAGAAACCACGGAACGCCACCTGCTACGATCTCTACTCACTTCTTTTGCCTCGTTTAGGTTCATACAATTGGTCATACACACACGCCGGTTGCGAGTACTAAGCACCTGACCTTTCTGAAGAACATCACCAATAAGGTCCCTATATATCCTCCTAGGGCGTCCCCTCCCGGTGTTTCCACCCACATCTGCCTTGTAAATACCTTTTGTGAGCCGACCTTCATTCATTCTCTCAACATGACCAAACCATCTAAGCATACATTTTTCAATTTTTGTCACTACATCTTCTTTTAAACCACACCGTTCTCTTATCACATCATTCCTCAGCCTATCATTCATAGTCACACCACACATGCTTCGCAAGGAACGCATTTCCACAGCAATTATTCTACTTTCATGCTTCTTTTGCCATACCCAACATTCACTTCCATACATAAGCGTAGGCACCAGTCGATCTATTCTGTTAAAGTCTCACCGTGAGAACTTAGGTGAAGTGACCTAAAAAATGAGCTGTCATTTAATGAAATGCTAGGAATTAACACCAATGACAGCTCACTTTAGGCTCACTTCACCCAAGTTATCACGGTGAGATTTTTAGAGAATAGCACTACAGTACACCATTGTGAACATTGTGGTCTGTTGTGTGCCGATTTAATAAAAAAATATATAAGACTAGCTTTTGCCTAGCAGCTTAGCCTGCGTGGAGGTCGGAAATTATCCTGCGGGAATGTACTAACAGGATAAAAGTACCCTATGCAAGTTATAAACTATTTTTGTGCCTAATTTCATCCAAATCTGTTCAGTAGTTATTGCGTAAAAGAGTAACAAACATCCATATATCCGTCCAAACATCCTAACAAACTTTCACTATTATAATAATAGTAAGATGGCAGTAGTAGGTTTATTCAGAAAACAAGAAAAATAATAATCGTTCAACTAATGTTCACACTCCGTCTGTTTGTTATGTTTACCATATAATTAAGTTATAACATGGCAGGGAACAGTGTAGTCCAATAGAAACGCCCGCGACTTACGAGTTTATCGGTCGTAGGTTCGATCCCAGGCACTTAACTTTGTGTTAATTATGTCATCACCACTGCTCTCAAAACAGAAAAAAAACTTCGTGACGTTACCGACATGTCCTAAAACAAAAAAAAAACCGAAGACATGTGACATCTACTAATACGCACTGGGCCAGTGTGATGGATTACGGCCTGTCTTTCTCAAAGTTGTGTCTATCGAGCTGGATGTCTTGCCCTAGGTAGACATATTTAACTTGCCTGTTAGTCTAGTGGTTAGTGACCCTGACTGCTGAGACTGAGGTCGTGGGTTCGCTTCCCACCCAGGACAAATCTTTGTGTGATGAGCACGATCATTTTGTTCTGTGTCTGGGTGTAATTTATCTAAAACTAGCTGACCCGACAGACGTTGTCCTGTCTCTTTGATGATATTTGAGCACGCATTCTGTCAATTCTATGTCAAATGTCATAATGTTACATTAAAAAGTTTACATTGTCCTATTATATGGTTGTTAAGTATTCTTAAATAAGTGTTCTTAAATTGTCTAATTCTCCGCGCAATTTTTTAATTTTTTTCTTTCATAAGAACCTTCTCCTGACAATTACAAACACAACAACAACAAAAAAAGTGAAATCGGTCCAGCCGTTCGCGCGTGATGGCGTGACCAAGGGAAATAGGGATTCATTTTTATATATATCTAAAATATGTATGTATTTAGAAATATATAAGTATGTTTATCAGTTGTCTGGTTGCCATAGTACAGGGTCTGCCTAGTTTGGGATCAGATAACGGTGTGTTGGTTGTCCTAAGATATTTATTTATTTATATTCTTTCGTGTGATGCCGGACAGAACAGCACCATCCCATTTCTTCCCATGAGTGTCGTAAAAGGCGACTCTGCCAGGGTCGCGATATTTGTTCGAAAGAGATACCGTGACCCTGGCACATGGGCAACTGAAGGAACACGGGTAGGTTTTAGTCAGTAAAGGTCCGACACGCCCTCCCGCTCCGCCCGAGAGCGAGAGACGTCATTTGATGATTTCCCACCCACAAAAAAAAAGAGGCGACTAAGGGAATTACTAGAGAATGGGTAGTAGCGTTCTCTATGCATTTTACTGTGATCGCCAGCCTGCCTGCCAAGCGTGGCGATTATGGCAAATCTCCACAAATTGGGGGAGGCTTATTTCCAGCAGTGGACGTCTATCGGCTGAACTGATGATGATAATGATAAATGAGACATACTTTTTCACCAATTCGAGAAGCGACCTTTCAATAAATTAATGTTCATAGTAGGTAGATACAGGTAGGTAGGTAAAGGTTGCTGCAATCAAACTTTTTTTCTTAACAAAAACTAAAGTCATCAAAACATTAGGTGATTCATAAAAAAACAACAACATAAAACTGAGAATTTAATTGATTAACGCTAGATGAATATTGTTATTGCAGTGACTACTAATTTAATGTAATTAGGCACGTTCGAAGACCGTAGCTATGTTTGTGCATGCGTAGCTGTGACGTAGAGTTGCGTGTGAAACGTCACGTCATCATGATGCATTTTTATGCTTGTGGGTGTGCATTATTCGTTTTGTATTTGTTTTGCAGATCGACTTCGTTATTGTTTTGTCAGTTTGAACAAAACTCCCAGTAAATTGAAACTTTGCTAAGGTTGAAACTGGTATCGACACGGTTTTATGATGTGCCAGTGTAATTAAATATTTAGGATGGTAAAACATTGTTTAATTGTTAAACTTATTTGTGTTTTTAGAACCTTTAAATTTTTCTGAAATCGCTCTGGCGCGATTTAATGCAGGTTAAAAGTAATTATAAAATCAATTACTGCGTACCTATATTTCTTAAACATGTACCAATAAATGCTGTAATTTGAGGCCTCCTTTTAAACTGTATGTGTCAGGGGCATATTAGACGATCATAACATTGTTTTTCTTTTTTGTCGTTACACTCGCGTCAGAGTGGTCGTGGTCGTCACATCTGGTGTAGTGGCTTGCTTCACAATTCGTCATTATTCCTCCCGTACTGCAGCCCTTCTCGTACATTCGTGAAGTGGTGGTAATCAAAATATAGGTTTTATGAATATAGATCTATGAGTCATACGTATATGACGGTGTAATATAAGACAGGTATGATTCATTTATGTTAGTTTTTTGTTTTAGTTTAGTAAAGAACTATATATTTGTTATGCTTCATACATACCTAGGATAAAATAAAAATATTATATTTCACATAGAGGACACAAAAGGGCTATTTGTCGATGAGAGCCCTTAAGAAAGATCTTCCCATTTGCCATATACACAAATTAATAGGCATGTACATTCTCCCTATCCTTACATACGGCGCTCAAACCTGGTCTCTGACAGTTCAGCAGAGGACCAGGCTCGAGGTTTGCCAGCGAGCGATGGAGCGTAGTATCCTCGGAGTTAAACTTACCGATTGGATAAGGAATGCGATACTGCGCTCTAAGATACAAATCGTAGACGTCGCCCAAAAAGCAGCAAGTTCAAATAGGATTGAGCCGGACGCGTTTACCGCATGTCGGATGCATTGTGGGCTAAGGACAACCACAACATGGATCCCCGAAAACATCAAACGGCATCGTGGAAGACTTGGGCGTAGATGACGGGACGAACTCGACACCTACAAGTGGGATTGAGCCTTATTGGCTCAGCATAAAGTTGATTGGAAAAATGAAATGGAGGCCTTTGCCTTACAGTGAGACAATACAGGCTGATACCTACCAGGCGGACACCTAGGAAACGTCAGAAGCTACAGGCACCGTTCCAATTAGTCGGCTCCTAGAAAGAAGAGCCAACAAGATATTAAAAGTATAAAGTAAAAAAGTTTTAGTATCACAAATGGGAGCATTCACATGTATCTGGTACTTAAGTACAAACTCCACGGTTATTTACTCTTTAAAAAAGAATTGGCTTTAACAGTGTTTACAAATTAGTGATAATAGTTATGGGAGGACAGTGTAGGCCTGCCAAAATGTACCAGGTACTTAAGAAAATAAAAAAGGGGCAACAAATTGGAACGTTTTTATGTCTAGAAGACCTTCTAAAATATATGTACGATTGTACGTATAGCATAAGCATAATCAGGCTATAATTCAATTCAATTAATTTATTTCAGAGAAAATCTCCATAATTGTACCTACATAAAAGTCATAAAAATGTTACAAAATCATAAAAAGTTAGTGTGTTAGAACAAAAATTGGACTTAAAATTATATTAGTATTGTTAGTACCTATACCTAACTGATGCCAATGGCTGTCCTTATCCAATGATTTTGGAAAGGACAGCCAAAACGGGCAGCAATCACATTTAAGATGCTGTTGCTGCTGCTTCGTAGACGCAGCAGCAACGAGTTTGCTTTTTTGCGCATGATGGCTTGAAAGCCATCCATACGCGCTTCAGCAAACATGCCGGATGCGCTGCAGCGCCACGACTGTCCCAACAGCATCCTAAAAGTGTTTTTATATTGGGTGCGCAGGGCTGTGTTTGTTCGCTGCGTATGCTTCACCCACAGGCCACTCGAGTAAAATGACTGGCAGAACGCCTTAAAAAGTTTTATTTTCACCTCCTTGGTGTAACGTGCGAACCTGCGAGCTAGCATATTGCTGGGATTATGTCCCCACTGCTGGGATTCAGGCCTCCTCTCCTCGATAAGAAGTGGGCTGTAATCTTCCACGCAAGTCCAGTGCGGGTTGATAGATGTCTCATGTTTTCGAATGTTTGGTCCTAGTACATGCCGGTATCCTCACGATGTTTTCCATCGCCGTTTTATACTAGCTGACCGTACAGACGTTGTCCTGTTTCCTAGAACTCGATAGCAGCGCCATCTGTCGGGCTGATTTGTGAATCTAAACCATCCAGGGTGCCACCCAAACGCATACAAAAAAAAAAACATTCAAATCGGTCCAGCCGTTTAGGAGGAGTTTAGTGACATACACACGAACAGTAGAATTATATACAATATAAAGATAATATCCTCTAATTCTATGTGTTGCCGGACGTAAAGAATAGCACCATCCCATTTCTACCCGTGGGTGTTGTAAGAGGGGACTAAGGGATTTACTACAGAATGGGCAGCGCCGTTCTCTATGCATTAAACCACCATACTGCGATCGCCAACCCGCCTGCCAAGCGTGGCGATTATAACAAACCCCACCATATTGGTGGAGTTCTATGTTCACCAGTGTACGTCTATCAGCTGAAATGAATATCCCCTAATTATATTGATCCTCGTATATAATATCTCTTAAAAACAATCATAATATTGTTTCAAGAAAGAACACAATTTGTCCAAAATTCAGTTGACATTGTGACATTGTTCTTAGAAATTGTTGCCATTACTGGCTACAATTGTTATGTCAATTAAGATGTAATTATTGTAACCGCGTGGTTGTTGATACGTTACCTAATAATTTGTTTTTTTTTTTTCAGTGTGTTGCCAAGTTATTCCCCGGTATCAGTTAAAACAAGTGACTCAGTAAGAAGAGTGCTGGTCCAGTGGTAACGGTCGCGACTTAGTTGGAATTTTGTGTAAATTATTTCATAACCACTGCTCTCAAAACGGTGAAGGAAAACTTCGTGAGGAAATAGGCATGTCTTAGAACCAAAAATTCTAAGACATGTGACATCTACCAACCCGCACTGGGCCCGCGTGGTGGATTATGGTCCACTCCCTCTCATCGAGTGGAGGACTTTGCCCCAGCAGTGGGAACATTGTAGGTTGCTGATGAAGTGACTAACACATATCAAAGGGATGGGCATGTAGGGGTCTGCTTGTAGGGGTCTGCTAGGACCGATGCCTGCCAGGGTCGCGAGATTGTTCGAAAGAGATACCGTGACTCTGGCACATGGGCAACTGAAGGAACACGGGTGGGTTTTAGTCAGTAAAAGTCTGACACGCCCTCCCGCTCCGCCCGCTCAGAGCGGGAGAAGTCATTTGATGATTTCCAATGCAAAAAAAAAAAAAGGGATGGGCAGAATCATCTTACTAGCCTACCAATACTATAAACTAGCTTTTGGCCGCGGCCTCATCCGCGTGTATATTGCAAGAGGACGTACTTCAGTCATATATAGTATCCTATGTATTAAATCCAGGTTATAAACTATTCGTGTGCCAAATTTGTTCCAATTCCATTAAACCGTTTTTGCGTGAATCTAAAAATGCAAAAAACAAACATTCCCATTTATATCATAAGGAAGATGAGATTTTAATTTATATCAATTCTGCTTCATAGTATATGAGAATATAATGTGTGTTTGATGTCCTCAAAGTAAACCTAATAAATATGTAGTACTCGAAGTAAGAAGACTGTTAAATATGGCTTGATTGAATAAAGGCCTTACTGGTTTTTCTTGAAGCTCCTATTCCACATTTGGTTAAAGTTATAGACACTCTAAGTTTAACCAAATCGCACGTATATTAATTAATGTAACATTTACTAGCGGGTTCGCCCGTGTATATGCCGGAAATTACCCCGTGGGTATCTACTACCTGGATCAAAAGTATTGTACGTGTTAATCCAGGTTACAAATTTATCAGTGTTTCAAATTTCTCCTTTGTCCGTCTGAATTTATTAAAAATATATTCTCATATAGTGTGTGTATATAATTCCCATACTATATGTAAATTAGAAATAAATATCATAATATCAAACGGTGCAAATATAACAACCATATTGAGAGTTATATGTTTGAGCCGTTTGGGGTTGAAACACTAGGGCCGTGGGGTCCGAGTGCTCATCGAGTATTCCGGGATATCGCCAAGCGGTTGGCCGAATCTTCACGTGACCAGAGGGCTGGCTTATTTTTAGGTCAAAGAATCAGGATTGCCATCCAACGTGGCAACGCTGCCAGCCTTCTGGGCACTTTTCCCACCGACAGCGATCGGACGAATTCTTTGATGCCCAGTGAGCTCTCCCCTTTTTTTTAACCTTTATTTAATTGTACATAATATATTTATTTTAGTGTTAGTTTGTATATTGTGTTAAAACTATGAATATAAAAGGAATAAAAAAATTAACTAGGTAATTAAAAATATAATTTATGACATAAAAATAAATAGAAATTAGATTTAGATTATATGTATTTTGGTTATCTTTGTACTCTTACGCACGTTGTCTACGAAGAAGAAAGAACTTCTCTGTTATACCCTTAATCAAAATACAGCGTGATATTATGAAAGACAACTCAATAAGATAGCATCGTAATTATTTCGAGACCTTAAACTCCAACAGTGTAAATTGAAAGAAATTGTGAAATCGGAGAGCCATAGGACCGTGTGGTGCTGGACGTAAAGAATAACACCACCCCATTTCTTCCCGTGGGTGTCGTAAAAGGCGACTAAGGGACTTACTAGAGAATGGGCAGCAGCGTTCTCTATGCATTTTGCCACCATACTGCGATCGCCAACCCGCCTGCCAGGCATGGCGATTATGGCAAAGCCCCCCAAATTGGGGGAGGCCTAAGTTCAGCAGTGGACATCTTACGGCTGAAATGATGATGATGATGATAGGTCCAGAGAAGTGGACTGCTATAGGCTGATGGTGTTGGTGAATATTAATGTGAATTAAGAGAGTGACATTTTCGTGTTTCAGCGGTTGCAGCGAACTTCTCACATTCGGATCGGATTTTCGGTATTCTGATGAGCACTTATGCAAAATTTCACTCTCAAGTAAGAATTCAGTCATTTCTATTATTTGGTACTTATCCTTACTTTTGATTTTCCAAACGATTGATATTTTCTGCCGTCCAATCTTTTTCCACAAAATAGTCAAACTTTTAACTTTCGTTTACCTGAAAATGCTGCTCTTAAAATTCTCCGACATGTTTATTTATTTATTGACACACCAACGACTTATTCACTAAATCATTACATTAAATATATTCTATGTCAAAAGTTTTGCGGTGAATTTGTCACTTATAGGTGTGCACAGCACTTGTATAATCAACATGTTCTAGTTTTAAAACCAAAACTTCAAGAATCTAGTGATATCCACCAACCCGCATTGGGCCCGTGTGGTGGATTACGACCCACTGTGAAGAAGGAGCCCTTTATCACAAGTGTGGGAAATTTTTTGGCAAATTATTATTGACCTGAAAGTCATTCATTTCATGTTACATGCTATAAAACCACAAAGCCGCGACCTGCTACACTGGCACCCTTAACTCTAATCACATGAGACCCATTAAGTGTGTACAAGACACATGTTTACATATCAAACAACGGTTGCTACATAAAAAGACGCAAAAACGCATCAGCGCATCAGTTCCGTTGCGTCCACGGTCTGAATCGAACGCATTCGTGCGTCGAGCGTCCTCGCGAACGCACGCGTTGCAATAGTCGGTGTGTGACTAAAGTGGCTGTAAGCCAATAATTGTGTATTTTCGGATCTTGTATCTTCGTGAGTATTGTTTGATTCATGTATTGTTATTGTTTGTGTATGTATCGGTGTTTGAGGAAATCGTTTGTGTGGAAAGCGGTGGTAGATTTTCGTGGGAAAGGAAATTATTTTCTTTTTACGGTTTTCTGAAAAACTGTGTTTGGAAAATTTTTAACTGTAAATAATGTATATACGACATTTACATTTGGTCGAGTTAAATCTTTATTAAATATTTTGTTGGTACTTACAAGTAGTGAAATAATAAAATAATGAAAAAAAAAATATTCTGAAAATATTACAGTTGATACAAAATTAAAAAGGATAAATTTTTATTTAATTATATTGGTCTATTTTTCTGTGCGAAAACACATTTTCTCGCTTTCTCATGTAAATATTACGTAAGAAAGTTTTAGTTGCCCTTGGTAACCTAGTAACCCATTTTAATTCGATAGGTCTTATTTAACCAATAACAACATTCAAACAATAAGTAGGAATTAATATTTCAGGCCACATTTTTTTTACCATATGGCTGTTCGGCCGTTGACATTAAAAATAAACATATTATCTTGAATTTTTGTTTTAGTACCCTAAACCGTAATACAATTTGACAAAAAATACGTCCTTTACTATTTTGAAGTTCAGATGGCAAAATGCTGAACCAATTTCAAATACCTATTGGTGCTGATTTTGACAAATGTCATTACTGTCAAATGTTCTTAGCAAGCAGCATCTTAATTAAAAACAGTGTTAAAGTTGTTTTGCCGTACACAAAGGGTCGTTATTGTGAAATCAATGTTAATTGCCAGTATTTCTGAAGACGAAATCCTCCTTGGTCAAAGAAAGATCGTCTCGATTCCTTGAACTTAGAGTTGCGCGTTTGTCGTTTGGCAGTCTGCCTGACCCTGAAAGGTTCATCCGCATTGATTTTCGATGAAAGTTTACAAGACAATGTTTTGTTTATATCAACATTTTCAGGTATCTAAACAAATACATTAAGTTTAAGTGTCTGTTTTTAATGTCAAAATAACAACTTTTTACAAAAACCAATGAATGTTTATACGATAATTATTCAGTTGAAAAAAAAAATACTGTCCGTTTGTACCGGCTAAACTCCGAAACCGCTGAGCCGATTTTGAGGTGACTTTCTCTGCAGATAGCTAATTTTACAAAGAGCAACACAGCCTTTTATCATCCTGGTAACATGATCCCGTTGGCTAATATCCACGTGGGCAAAGCCGCGGTCACTATTTTCGTAACTCGAATAGACTTTAGCTTTTGCAGGAGAAGATTATTTCTAGTTTGGCGCAGAAAAGTTGCCTGTCTTCTGGCCTTAGCATTTTCATGCAAATATGATCAATCACTGAAATCATTATTAACGTGCAAAACGAGCAGTCTTGATAGCCAATTTTAGACTGGTCATCAACACCATCTGCCTTGTCTTTTCACTACTATTTTGGGGTCAGCTTCCAGTCTAACCAAATGCCACCAAATACCAGTATTTTACACTGTGTTACTGCTTATCTGACGTCTTCAACCCAGTTACTGGGTTACGCAATATCTCTTGATAGGACTGGTTTTTAGAGGATTGCTCGTAAAACTGACATGTCTATGTTTTATTGTGTTCCGTGTTCATTTGACTTTAGTTTTTGATTATTATTTTTCGTTTTGTTTGCTGTTAAATAATTGACTTTGTGGTTTATTATTTTGTGTTTTTTACATTTTTATTTTCATTTTATCTAAATAATATTTACTAATTTTAATTGAATTGCATGTATTCTTTTATATTTGTTATGTGGTTCTTAATGGATGGTTCATGCTGGATTATATTCGAATGTTATGTGAATTGTTACTGAATAAATAAATTGAATTGATTCGGATAGAACTGAATATCCGTAACAACTACATCTACTAGTGCATGGAAATATTCTGAGTAATAACTACTGTTTATAATAATTATAGATAATAATTATAGTCATGAAATGACATTGGAATGCATTGATTATGGTTCCATAATATTAATAACTCATTTATGGATGTTTATAAAAGCTAGGAACAGCTATACATGTACCCATATCTACACTAATTACAAAGAGGTACAGTTTGTAATTTTATGAGTTTGTTTGTAGGAAGTATTCTCTGGAACCACCCATTTGAGAAAATCTGTTTGCTTTTGTTTGCCCAATTCTTGAGGAAGGTAATAGGCTAATTAACATTAAGCTAAGACCCTTAGAAGCCGAGCAAAATAAAATAAAAAATCAGAAAGAACACTAATATGTATCAAAATGCGGTGGGATGCGACGCGACATGTCGGTTTGGGGGCCGAACTTTCCTAGGGTCGATGTAAGGGTCAGCTTTCAGTCTAACCGAACGCAGCCGAGTACCAGTATTTTATACTGCTTATCTAATCTCCACAACCAGTAACTGGGTAATACGATACTCCGTGGTAAGACTGGTTGTCAGACTTTCCGGCTTCTGACGACTTATAAGTACTGTCGAAGATTTACGAAGGAGAGCTGAGACGAGCGGGTTAACGTGCTTTCCGAGGCACGGAGGTAAAGATAAAGATAATTTTATTTTTCAAATATGGTTAACAGCAAATGATGCCAAAAAAAATTGAGTTCAGTCAAACTTTACCACGTAGGCAAGCAAAAGATTTAAAACATTGATCTTATAACTAAATAAATACAATTTAAAAAAAAACTAAACTAAATATTACACTAACTAAAAAATACTTTCTCAACTAGGAACTCCTTAATATTATAATATGCTTTAGCCACTAAAAAGCTTCGGAGTAGGGTTCATTCCCGGGAATTCTCGAGCCGAGAATTCCCGGGAAATCGTTGGGCTTTGTTCCCGGGAAATCAAGCTCGAGAAAAGTCGAGAACTCGAGAAATCATATACCTATATAGAAATTAAATAGCCGTTTGTTGTGTTGCGTGGCGGCGCGGGCCAAAGCGCAACGGCACCCTTTGATCTCGCTGCAAGCGCTTTGCGACTTCGTTCTTACACGTTCATTCGTGTTTCGACTCTAGCCAAGTATAGTTTACGTAGTGAGTGTTTCACAGATTATGTGATAAATTGAAATCAACCAAGTAAGTCTTTTCACTTTTATTGACACACCATGGCTTTATTATTCATCAATTTTTATCAATAATATAATCTAAATATGATCTTAAATATTACTACGTACGACTACCTATCTGTTCATTTCTAACAATTTTTTAGTCAAACTTTAATACATAAAATAACTAACGATACATTAATTATACTACTTACTCTAATTATATTTCCTATTTTTATAAAACAACAACACACAAGCTCATTTTTAGGGTTCCGCACCTCAAAAGGAAAAAGCGGAACCCTTATAGGATCACTTTGTTGTCCGTCCGTCCGTCCGTCCGTCCGTCCATCCGTCCGTCTGTCAAGACCCTTTTTCTCAGGAACGCGTGGAGGTATCAAGCTGAAATTTATATCAAATACTCAGGTCTACTGTCCCTTGGAGCTGTGAAATCAAGCTTCTAAGCTAACGCAATCAAAAGATATAGCCGTTTATACCGCAAATTTCCACAAATTTTCGAAACTCGCAAGGGAATCAAAACCTAAAGGGTACTTCCAGTCGATCTAGAATTTTGAAATTTGGTACGAAGCAACGTCTTATAGCACAGATAAAGGAAAAATTGCGAAAACCGTAAATTTTTAGTTACATCATATAATAAACAGAACAAAACATAGACAGAAATAAAACCAAGCCAAAACTACGACTCGATTGTCGTGATGGGTGAACTTTTACTTATATACCTACAGGTTTGTACGGAACCCTCGGTGCGCGAGTCCGACTCGCACTTGGCCAGTTTTTAATTATTCTAATATGTTTTTCTTATGTAAGTAATTTGAAATTGATTAATGTGTCATTTTAAATTTGTGAGACGAATATTGCCAGTAGTGTTGAGTCACATATTAATCCAAGGGCTTATTATTAATTTGAATTGCGTTTGTTGTAGATTTTACCGAAACGTCACTATAACAGTAAAGATGGAAGCATCAAAAGTATGGAAAAAAAAGGAATCAATAAAAGCTTTATAATTAATTTGATACTTTTATTTAAGAGGAATACCACTGAATTTGTTGACGTTATTTGAACCAAATAACACGAGAAAACGTACGAAAATGTAAATTTCTCGACAACCCGAGAAGCCTCGAGAAATTAGCCTCGAGAATTCTCGAGACCCGAGAAATTAAAAAGCTCGAGAAATCATGAACCCTACTTCGGAGCCTCTTCATAAATAATGAAAGGGAAGCTCTTTCCATGTCTTTGGCAATTTAGGGTCTTGGTATGTAAAGATGGTAGCCAACCGTGTCAATTGCTGCTTAACCTGATTGATCGACACGTGTGGCTGTTAAAACTTAGCCACAAGCCCGTTTCCTAAATTAGCCTAGGCTTTTTAAATTTTTGTTTTTCCTAATTATACTCAAATTTGTATTTAGCACGGTTTTTCCTAGTACATATTAAATTCTCATATTCTTCTTAGAGAGCAGTGGTGGCCCAGTGGTAACGGCCGCGACTTACGAGTCAGAGGTCATGAGTTCAAACCCAAGCAGGCGCATTACTTTGTGTATATTATTTCATCGCCACTGCTCTCAAAACGGTGAAGGAAAACATCATGAGGAAACCGGCATATCTTAGAACCAAAAATTCGAAGACATGTGACATCTACCAACCCGCACTGGGCCCGCGTGGTGGATTATGGCTCACTCCCTCTCACCGAGAGGAGGCCTGTGTCCCAGCAGTGGGAACATTATAGGCTGTTGATGATGATGATGATTAAATTTTTAGGTACTAATATTATAAATGTGACAGAAACTTTGTCTGTTACGCTTTCAGGACACGACTTTATTGGGTTTTTCCATCTGGTATTTCTCAGTGTCTGTACTTACCGTGTGGTGCCGGACGTAAAGAATAACACCACCCCATTTCTTCCCGTGGGTGTCGTAAAAGGCGACTAAGGGACTTACTAGAGAATGGGCAGCAGCGTTCTCTATGCATTTTACCACCATACTGCGATCGCCAACCCGCCTGCCAAGCGTGGCGATTATGGCGAAGCCCCCCAAATTGGGGGAGGCCTAAGTCCAGCAGTGGACGTCTTACGGCTAAAATGATGATGATGATGATTTCTCAGTAGCAGTCCTGAGTCTAGATTTGTGCCCGTACCCGCCCCTAATTACATAGGACTTAAAACATAACTGGGGAAAAGTAGGTGTGCTTAATAGGTATACCGCTGCCCAACTCTTCGAGGAAACGTGGTGTCATGTTATGTTATCAAGTGAAGTGAATATAGTTTATGTAATTTATTTAAATTCCATTGTATATCGATAGTTTTCATAACTTTTCTACAACTTTTGTAACGTTTTCTACAAGTTGTTATGATAATAACTGAAAAGTTGGAAAGGGTCATTTGTCATTAGAAACAATTTTATACTATTGGAACAAATCTAAAGCCGCAAAGAAATATAACAGCTCCTGGCTCCATATATTTATGTATGCGTCAGCCCTCGTACCGATTTTCGACAGATTTATCCAATGCGCGATAAAAAATTGTCGCGCGCTAAATCTCCCTTGGTTACGAGGATTTACTCTCTAAACTATAGGGGACAGTATTTTTTGTCGGGTGATTTCTAGGGCCCGTAGTGAAAGTTGTTCATTATGAGGCCTTTTGTCAAAATACATGGATTGCTATATTAATTTTATACATATTGTATAAGCTAACAGACTTTAAAATAAATAATAACTTTGTACTCGTTTTATATAATTATACGTGAAGCAGAAAATTTGTACCCCTTTTTACGAGATTTACGCAGAGCAAGGAGTACGAAAGGGACAGTTAAAGTTTGAGTGTAGAAAGCTAACATTTTTTATACAATAATGCAATATAAATAGGTACATTAAGTTTGAAATGAATTTACTATG
Organism: Aporophyla nigra; assembly: GCA_947507805.1. Classification (NCBI taxonomy): domain Eukaryota; kingdom Metazoa; phylum Arthropoda; class Insecta; order Lepidoptera; family Noctuidae; genus Aporophyla; species Aporophyla nigra. The sequence continues at coordinate 8,078,919 of OX382313.1, read as the reverse complement.
GTCGAACTTCGACCAATGGGCCGCTAAATTCGTTCAAAAAATTTAACAGCAAACGTGCCGAAAACGCTGGCAGCATCGCCAGGTGTATGGCAATGATGATCCTGTTGCCAAAAAATAGGCCAGCCCTCTGGTCACGTGGAAAGTTGACCAGCCGCTTGGCGATGTCTCGCAAAAAGAGTGTTAGTAGTACTGTTAGTACCTAATTATCCCTTTTCAGGTTTTCCATTATTTCAAATATAGAACAAAGTATCTATAAATTGACCTAGGACCATGCTAAATGCTGTCTAAGATAGAAAGATTGTACGTAGTAGTTTTGACTATATTTTTGAAGATTTTTGTTCGTTTCTTCTACTTGATGGACTAATCGATAGTGTTACGAAAATAGAATCACCACCCCACGCCATGCGGTACTAAGTACTAAAATCCATGAAATTTTCATGAAAATGTCAAGGAGAAAAACTGTCGCTGACACGACAAAATATAAAATTATAGGTAGTAAAATCAAATAAAAGTGATAAAAAGTAAGTAAAAAGTAAAAGGTTTTTTTTGTAAAAAGTTTTTATTTTTAACTTTTTAGTTATGGTAGATAACCCCGCACTAATCTAGTCGCGTTATTCGTTCATTTGTCGCCGCAAATACTTAATGCAAATTTAAGACTTATATGGTTTTCACATGGATCCCATTGTCCGAACGGAACCAAATTAAAATGGGACCTACAACAAGCTAAAATCACCAGCTTTCAAATAAAAAAAGAATCATCAAAATCGGTTCACCCAGTCATAAGTTATGAGGTAACAAACACTAAAAAAAAATACAGTCGAATTGATACCCTCCTCCTCTTTTTCAAGTCGGTTTAAAAGCATTACAAGGTTTTGGTACTCAGTTATACAATGTTCATTAATGTTTACAATTAGGTACGGAAACTGATACCCAAACTAAGCCAGGGCTTGTATTTTGGGAGTCAATCCTCAAACGCGGAGCATCTTATAGAGATCGTGTCAGCTTGAATGGCGTGACGTAATTTGTTATTTTAACATAATAGGCACTTGAATGTGTGTGTGTGGGTATGTAGGTGTGTGTGAGGGTATGTGTGTGTTTGAGTGTGCCTGTGTGTGCGCGTGTGTGGGAGCGTGTGTGTGTGAGTGTGCGTGGTGTGGTGGGGTGTCAGTATATGTATATATAATAATACTAGCTTTTGCCCGCGGCTTCGCCCGCGTGGATGTCGGAAATTAATGCAAGAGGACGTATAACCGCGATAAGAATGTGTTATTCTAGGTTATATAGGTAATATAGACTCTGTGTGCTATTTTCGATCCAGATCCATTCAGCCATTTTTGTGTGATTGAGAAACAACAACCCAATCATACATATTTTCACATTTATAATGTTATTTGCCCGCGGCTTCGCCCGCGTGGATGTCGGAAATTAATGCAAGAGGACGTACTACCGCGATAAGAATGTGTTATTCGATGTTTTATATAGGTAATATAGACTCTGTGTGCTATTTTCGATCCAGATCCATTCAGCCATTTTTGCGTGATTGAGAAACAAACACCCAATCATACATATTTTCACATATACAGGGTGTCCAAGAACCTGGCGTCCAACTGGATTCCCACGATGCCCCAAGTTCTAACAGTACTCAGAAAAATATTTTAAAAAATCCACCCCATGTACTTACAGAATTATACTGATTTCAAAAAAAAAGGGGAAATGAGCACCCTGTGACATACTTTTGAATGCTGTGACTGCTAATGCTGATAATTTCGATATTTCTTGGAGGTTTTGTAATCTAGGGTATTGCTGTGTCTAAATAGAATGTAAAAATAATGTACTTATTGTACCATTTTAAAATAAAATATTATTTTAACTAAACATGGGCGTACCCAGGTTCTGGGCCAGGGGGGGGGCAAATTAGATTTTTTATAAGCAAATAAATAAACATAAATTAAAAGAGGTTTTATTTAAATCTTTTTTTAAATTCGTTTTTTTTTTAAATATACAATAGTCATTTTAAAAGTAACTTTCGAGGGTCTTCAGTAAAACGGTTTATAACGTCTTTCGTGAAAGAATCGCCCATAGGGTTAACAAATATTCTATATATACTGAGCATACAAAGCCCATTTAATGTACTTCGATCATGGTCGATCTTAGCTACGTTTGTACGCATCTGAGTGTGCTGAATGACCGTTCAATTGTAGCGGTGGAATGAGGCATTGCCAGTAAAATTTCTAGGGCTGTCTTCACCTTCGGGTAAAAAGATTCTGCTACTTCCGTTATTAACTCTGTTATTCCAATATTTTCAAAGTCCTGCTCCTGCTTCATCCAAAAAGTTTGGCTTCAGATGTGTTCCCTGATGTTTTGGAATTTTGGAACTTTAATTTCAATTATCTGAGCAGGGTGTAACAATGAAAGAGTAAACGCTGATGAATGGTCTTTGCTGAATCTCGCCTCTAATGAAGAAAGTAACGATTCCAAATAGGGCATGCAAAACGAGCGACGAAAATAATCGCTAAGGGGCTGGCCACAGTAGGCAGCTGGTTCATTTGCCTTCTGTTGTTGGCGGCTTGCTGTCTTAGGTAATCGCAGCTCAAGGTTCAAAGCTACAGCAATTTCAGCAGATTTGATTAAATCTTCACTCTTTTCTTCCGCGGAATGCCTTTTTTTTGTGGGTGGGAAATCATCAAATGACGTGTGGAGGGCGTATCACACTTTTATTGACTAAATCCCACTCGTGTTCCTTCAGTTGCCTATATGCCAGGGTCACGATAACTCTTTCGAACAAATCTCGCAACTCTGGAGGCATCGCTCCTAGCCGACCCCTTCAATTATGCTGACATGTCTTTGAGGTGCGCGTGGAACGCAACGCGCCGTCGACACGGGCTTGGACGTTCGGGGCACAGAACATATATACTCTAGGGAGGTCCGGGGCGTCTCCTCCTGCAGCACCAAGGGGCGAGAGGGTGCAGAGACTGCCTCTCCCTCACGCGCTACGCCTCCTCCGTGAGCATTAGGTACTGCTTCCCATAAGGAGGTGACGGCTTCTCATGCCAGAGGGCATCTCCGTACCATGGCGTGTACCAGGGCCGCCACCGATCGCCTTCACGAGGTCACGGTGGTGCTCAGCTCCGGCAGGGCACTCCACCGTATGCTCCACCGTGTCCTCCAGACGATTCATGCAATGGAAACACCCGGGCGTTTCCTCCCGCCTTATCCGTATTGGTTATCCGACCGACCGACGAACCGAATTGTATTTGTTAACCGACTTCAAAAGAGGAGATGGTTCGATGTTCTAATGTATTTTTTTTTTCAAAACAATTTCTCCGTCGATTATGACCCATTTCTATAAAAATCTTTTTTTAACACGCTTTTATTAGCTTCAAACATATGTATGTGCCTATGTAACGGAAAATTTGAACATGATTTAGACCCCCTTCAAAACGTTGAATTAACTCGAAATTTGGCGTACTTATCAAAGACCGATGACAATACAATAATTTTATAAATTTGTACTATTATCCTTACCAAGATAGCAAAAAAACTGTCTTCGAAAACTACGCTGACATACGTCTCAAAATTCGAAACACACTAAAAAACAAATAATAGTTTAAAAATGTCTCAAACTATTATTTTTATTGGATAGGTTATGCTTCAGGGGACCACCATATAATTTTTATTGATTTAGATTTCGTATTTAATTCACTTTGTTCAGCGTGATGATATTCTAATACCTCCTGTCACTGCTATTGACTAGGCCAGTAATGGTATACGAATTAGTGCAGGGTAGATAAAAAAAATTTGCAAAAAATAAACAACGGACTTCCAAAACAACACTACAAAGTGAAAAATAAGTTTAATTTCGGTAGTCAGCGGCAAAAAACTAAAATAAAGATCCAAAGACACCGACTACCGAAAATAAAGTTATTTTTGTATGCAGCGCTGCTTGCGAGTAGGTAGAACGGGCGCGTCGCATGATTTTCAAAATTTGTAAATTGTATTACAAATACAATTTTTTTATTTTTACTAGTTTTTATCGACAAATGTAGATAGTTAGTAGGAACATTCACAAACTCCAGGGGGGGGCAGCTGCCCCCCTCTGCCCCCCCCTGGGTACGCCCATGTAACTAAAGGTGATATGGAAAACTATTGAATTTCGCAACTTTGACCGACTGTAGTGTAAAAAAAATGTACCAAAATAGTATGGCAAGTGACGTCAAATTTTGACGCGTTTATTCCTCTTTTTAAAAAGGTATAATACTTACACATTAATTTGAAAAAAAAAATTTTGATAATATTTTTACTCAACAACCCAATTTTTACGAAGTGCCTACCTAGTAACGGTAACTGTCGGACCCTTTCTTATCTTAGAAACTGTTATGTTACTACTATTATTTACTTCGGTTCCAAGAGTGAGCAAGAAGGAAATACACACAGGTAGATGGGTTCCCAGTAGAATAAAAGCAAAGAATGTTAGTTTAAAGATATTTTATTACAATAAATGTTCAAAATGTTGACCACCCGCGGCAATACAAGCTCTCACTCTCCTTAAAAAGGACCGCTTTATGTTTCGCGAGTAACTTTTTTGACGTATCACCTGCACTGCTTGTGTTATCTTCTCACGAAGGTCAGCGATGTCATTAATGGGCTTCGCATAAACGAGCTCCTTCATAGTTCCCCAGAAAAAAAAATCCAGCGGATTTAAGTCAGGTGAGCGGGCTGGCCACGGGATTGTTCCTGATCGCCCAATCCACCTGTTCGGGTATTGCTCGTCCAAAAACTCTCTAACGGATACGCGAAAATGTGCTGGACAGCCGTCGTGTTGGAACCACATATCTGGTGGGGTCTCTTCTAGTAAGTTTGGCAAATCATTTTGAAGAAAATTTAAATATGATTCGCCAGTCAAATTCTCGGGCATCTCAAATGGACCAATAATATTCCCACAGAGAATACCGGTCCACATGTTCACTTTGAACCGGTACTGGGATCTATCTTCTCGCATCAAGTGCGGATTTTCCACATGCCACTCGTGCAAGTTGTGTAGGTTCATGTAGCCATCCTTCTTAAATGTTGATTCATCTGACCACAAAATTTTGTCGATAAAGTTTTCGTCTTCTCGATGTTTTTGCAGGATTGTTTCACAAAACGCGACTCGGCTCGGATAGTCTCGAGGTAAAAGACTTTGCACTCGCTGTACGTGGTACGGATGATATTCTTCTTTTTGGAGAATACTGTGTGCTGTGCTCTTCGGTATCCCCGTATCAGCTTCTATTCCTCGCACAGAGATGCTTGGATTTGCCGACACCGCCTCTAAAACTTCATCGCGTATGAAGTCATTTACGGGTCGTCCTTCACCAGCTACTTGATTGGGGAACCGCCCGTCACAGTGATCTGTGCACATTAATGAAAACTCGATGGTCGGGATATCGCGTAGCCCTCGGATACCTTTCTCTGTAAAGTCTCGCTGCAGCTCGTCCATTACCTCTACATTCTCCATAAATGTAGTGCATATTTGCGTATTCTTGCGGATTGTAGGTCGCCATGGTAGCACACACAAAACACAAACTGTCCAAACACAGGCAAAGGTCGTCGTAAAGAGTTCGTTTCAAAGTCCAGAGCACAAAGAGTAATCGAGTCCAATAAACAAAGCTTTAAATCGTAGTACGTGATCAATGGTAACAATAAGAGAGAGGTGCGTAGTAACGGCAGGAGGCAGTGACGCGTACTGACCGTACTGTTATCCTAAATAGCACGATCCCAGATAGCGTCACTATCTATCTCACTCGCACCTCTAACCTTTTTCTCCCTCACTCTTACCTGAATAATGGGGTACCATAAAGAAGAACCAGCAAATCGCAAAGATAGTTTCTGTCTTGCTCCCTCCTGTTGTAATAACGAATCACTATGGTGAGATGCATGCACATACCGTCCCTTACGGTCTAACCTGTTTTTTGAGAGGCCTGTTGTTATTTTTATGAGCATACAATAGTAATTCTTTAGAGGTTAGATTCAATTCGTCGTAAATTTTTCTTTCTAAGAATTCTGTAAGACATCGTAAAAATTGGGTTGTTGAGTAAAAATATTATCAAAAATTTTTTTTTTCAAATTAATGTGTAAGTATTATACCTTTTTAAAAAGAAGAATAAACGCGTCAAAATTTGACGTCACTTGCCATACTATTTTGGTACATTTTTTTTACACTACAGTCGGTCAAAGTTGCGAAATTCAATAGTTTTCCATATCACCTTTAGTTAAAATAATATTTTATTTTAAAATGGTACAATAAGTACTTTATTTTTACATTCTATTTAGACACAGCAATACCCTAGATTACAAAACCTCCAAGAAATATCGAAATTATCAGCATTAGCAGTCACAGCATTCAAAAGTATGTCACAGGGTGCTCATTTCCCCTTTTTTTTTGAAATCAGTATAATTCTGTGAGTACATGGGGTGGATTTTTTAAAATATTTTTCTGAGTACTGTTAGAACTTGGGGCATCGTGGGAATCCAGTTGGACGCCAGGTTCTTGGACACCCTGTATAATATTATTAGTAGTAGGATTATAACTCATATTACTTAGGATTCATAGTTTATGAGAACATCATGTGTGTTGGTGTTTTTAAAATAAAAGTAATAGTATTCAGAGTAAGAAGACTGTGACATAGGGCTTGGTTTAGTTGAATATAAGTCTTCCTGGTTTTTCTTAACGCTCCTATTTTACCTATACAGACACTCAATCATTTACCAGACACCGAACTTAATTATAGGAATAGTACTTTTGCCAGTGGCTTGGCCCGTATAGCTGTCGGAAACTAACACCCGGGAACCTACTACCGGGATAAAGTAGGTATCCTATCTGTTACGTATCCATGATATAATATATCTTTGTGCCAAATTCGATCTAAATCCGTTTGGCCGTCTTTGCATCATTGAGAAACAAACACCCAAAAATCTAAACATCTAAGCAATTTCGCGGTCTCTTACTTGAAATAATACTATTAGGTTTATTTTGAGTATCATTAGGTTTATTTTAAGTAATTGCGAATATCATGTGTGTTCATTAACACACATGATATTCGCAATTACTTTGAAGCCAAAGTAATATGAATTACAATCCTACTTATCCTGTACTACCCGGCCCCTGCCAACGCGCTCTGCGCCCACTTTTTAAATCTCTAATATCTTCTAAGATGTTCATTTAAATTACATGCTGTAAAGGGCCATATTGATCTATATTAAATGCACAATGTATTTAAGGTACTTAATTGCATAAGGATTAATGCTGTATTGCTTAAAATCGCTTCGTAAATAAGCCCTTATTTCTCGTAAAAAGTAAAAGAAAAAAAATGGTTATTGTGGGTTATCCCTAAGAGATAGACATATACCATTGAGGACATTTTTGTAGGCCTTTTTAAGGTGTACAATACTGTAGTACATTATTTTGATCTATTTCGTAGGATTCAGCCAGGGTTTTACGAATTTTGAGACGTATGTCAGCGTAGTTTTCGAAGATAGTTATTTTTTTCTAAAATAAAAGAATCTTTCTAAAATAAAAATAGCCTAAGTTACTCCTTGTTACATCAGCTATCTGCCAGTGAAAGTCCCGTCAAAATCGGTCCAGCCATTTCCGAGATTAGCGGGAACGAACAGACAGACAGACAGACAGACAGACAGACAGACAAAAATTGTAAAAAATGTTGTTTTGGTATATGTATCGTGTATACATCCATATACACTTAGTAAAAAGTGGTTATCTTAATATTAAAAACAGACACTCCAATTTTATTTATTTGTATGTATAGATGTATAGATTACGAAATGTATGCAAGTAAGTTTTCTGTCTTTTGATAGTCTAATTGCTGGAGCCAGCCAGCAACAACGTTTTTAACCTTGTATCTGGAAAATCCTACGATGTTAAGCTTCTTATTGATGGTGTCGTACAGTCTAATACTCAGGCTGCTAAACTGTCTACTGGCGAAAACTATTTTGCAGGGGGCACGAGGACAGGGCACGCCACAATTGCGGCGGTAAGTCCCCTCTTTGAGGAGTGGATAGAGAGGCGCCACGGCGTCCTCACCTTCCGCCTGACGCAGGTTCTCACCGGGCATGGGTGCTTCGGTGGGTTCCTGTTCAGGATAAAGCGGGAGGAAACGCCCGGGTGTTTCCATTGTGATGATCGTCTGGAGGACACGGTGGAGCATACGGTGGAGGTGTGCCCTGCCTGGGCGGAGCACCGCCGTGTCCTCGTGGAGGCGATCGGCGGCGGCGACCTCTCGCGTCCGGCCCTGGTGCGAGCCATGGTACGGAGCGAGAGGGCATGGGAAGCCGTCACCTCCTTCTGCGAAGCAGTAATGCTCGTGAAGGAGGAGGCGGAGCGCGTGAGGGAGTGGCAGTCTCTGCGCCCTCACGTCCCTAGCCGCCGCAGGAGGAGACGCCCCGGGCGTCGGGAGTCGATTGCGGACTCCCGGCCACCGTAGGCGCGAGCTTGCGGGCGTCGAGCAATGGGTAGCTCGCCGCCCGGTAAGGACCAAGCTCGGGTCGACGGCGCGTAGTGTTCCACGCGCGCTTCAAAGAGATGTCAGCAGCAGTGAAGGGGTCTGCTAGGACCGGTGCCTGCCGGGGTCGCGTGATTGTTCAAAAGAGATACCGTGGCCCCGGCACTGGGCAACTGAAGGAACACGGGTGGGTTTTAGTCAGTAAAAGTCTGACACGCCCTCCCGCTCCGCCCAGAGCGGGAGAAGTCATTTGATGATTTCCCATCCAAAAAAAAAAAAAAAAAAGGGGGCACGAGGACAAACAGGCATTTTGCTGCGTCTGTTTGGGTCAGGTAGGGGCACAGATGGATGATTCCTCAATATGGACTTAAGCACAAAGAGCTGACGAACTGTTAGTAATTTACAGTCCGAGTACAGTTGTACTGTAGAATACCTGTATGGTTTTTTGTCATCACTTTCAGGACCGCTTTCTGTGCTCTTTCTAGACCAAGAAAATGCGTTTTGGCATCATTTCCCCACAGGGTAGCGTAATATTGGATAACCAATTGACATAGGGCTCAGTATACCAGCTTAAGCTTATCGAGGGGTGCTGAGTCCCTCAGGGATTTAAATATGTGGATCAACCGCCTTGTTCTGGAGGTTACAACGTCTATCTGCTTGTCCCACCTCAGTCCACTACCAAGATATTTAACAAATTTCGCACGGTTGAGTTCTTGGCATGGGCATTTACCGTGGGAATTGCAGAGATGAGCTTGAATCGAGAAATCATTACATAGTTTTTTACTTTTGGTGATGGAAAAAGGCACATAGTTCGTCTTAGTTAAGTTAAGAGTTGAAAGATTATGTGTGAGCCAGTTCATGACCTGAGATATCGGCGCTCCAATTGTCCCTTCACCAAAGACTCACGTATCAACGTAAACGACACGCACATTTACTGAACGTTTAAGACGGTCGCGAATAGTCTATATAGGTGATGTAGGGGTGTGAGGGATGTGGGTGGTATAGGTGATGTGAAAAACAAAGTTTAAGTCACTGATGAATGCATGCTTAATATTCAATTTAAACGTAGAAAAAGCGGGAAATTGCTTCGATATAATAATCAAAGCATGATTGACTCTCTTAAAATTTTCTTGAACTGTTAAATATTTGCACATCATGTTAAAAATGTCTTATTGGACAATTTCTTAGTTTTATAGTTACTAAGCAGCGTAAGTTATATTTAAATTATTGATTAGGTAATAGGCTAGATTGCAACGTGAATAAAGTATTATCAATTGTGACATTTTATAAAGAAAGAAAAAGAAATATAAGCTAAAAATCAAATAAAATGTAAAGCGGCACTTATAGTTTAAGGTTTAAACATTATAAACCTACATTCTGGCAAATCAATTACTATTAATGTAAGCATGCGTATTTACATTAATTAATATACTGTCCATTTGTATATCGCAAGACAAAACATTTCACATCTAACGCACGTGTTTTCACAAAAGCGCAAAACGTGCCGATACAACTGTCGTGTGCTATGTACACAATGGAAGAGGTTGATCTTCACTTGTTTCGTGTTGGCAAGGAGTCGTAGAGAATTACTCGTACTGTAGTGAAAAGATTGTCCAGTCTTTTGTTAGGAGTTTAATTCTGTATCCCACTAGATATCACCTGCCTCATCGTTTCAGCTGAAACACGTCCACTGCTGGACATAGGCCTCTCCCAATTTGGGAGGTTTTGCCATAATTCCCACGCTTGGCAGGCGGGTTGACGATTGCAATATGGTGATAAAATGCATAGAGACCGCTGCTGCCCATTCTCTAGTAAGTCCCTTAGTCGCCTCTTACGACACCCTCCGGAAGAAATGGGATGGTGCTGTCCTTTACGTCTGGCTAGACAGGGAACAAGGACTTCTGCCTAGCTTTTCCTATGTTGGGGTCAATTTACTGGGAATTATTATCAAAAGTGGTAGGTATATTATCTAGGTGGTCGACCGTACCTACTCAATCAATCTGCTTAGAATTTTCCCATCTACTTTGTGGTTGGCTCCCAGTATAACCAGATGCAGATAAATACCAGCATTTTACCTGGAGTGACTGCATATCTGACCTCCACAAAGAACTTACTGGGCAACATGATATCCATTGGTAGAACTGGCTATTAGACTTTCAGAATTTTCACTCTTGACTACGACCGTAGGTCTTATAATAATAGTTTTTTTTTTTGTTTAACCTATGTTGTCCCGCTGCTTGGTATAGACCGCCCCCAAATCTTTCCTGGAACAGCTCAGTCCGGGTCATCTCGCCACCAGTTTCTGGACCGACTGCGTTGGCGCCGTACTTTTTTAGGCATTGTGTGGAGATTATAGCCCATACAAATATACCTAAATAAATGTATATAGTTATCGACATGCTTAGAAGAAGAAGAAGTGTACCTTTTTCGGCTGAAATGATAACAAGTACCTAGGTATACCTAGTGCCAGTAATTCCTAGTACCCAAGTTCGACTTGCTAGTAGATTGTCATTGCTTCTGTCTATATAAAACGTTTGTTCGATACGTCTGACGACGCAAGTTCAGTGCCAAATGTGTTTATGACATGTCTATCTATCTTTGTAGATTTATTTTGTAGGTACGTAATAGAGTTACGTGCTAATGGTATGATATTGTCTATTTGAGCCAGATCTGATAAATTCTATTTGTTACGGAAATATTTTATATAGTTACCCGTATTTGGGGATTATGAGAGGGTTCTGGCTAAGTAACAAACGTTTTTCAAAAAAATAATAACCTACTACCTTACAAAAAATACTACAAAGTGAAAAATAACTTTAATTTCGGAAGTCGGTGTCTTAAGAGCTGTATTTAAGTTTTTTTTTTGCCACCGACTTCCGAAATTAAAGTTATTTTTCACTTAAAAGTGTTTTTTGTTAGGAAGTCGGTTGGTATTTTTTTGAAAAAGTTTTTATTTTTAACTTTTTAGTTATGGTATGTACCCCGCACTAACATATCGCGTTATTCGTTCATTTGTCGCGCACATACTTAATGAAAATTTAAGACTTATATGGTTTTCTCATGGATGCCATTGTGAGAATGGAACCAAAGTGAAATGGGACCACACGGGAAGCACCACCTTCAAATAAAAAAACATCATCAAAATCGGTTCACCTAGTCAAAAGTATTGAGGTAACAAAAGAAAAAAAAATACAGTCGAATTGAGAACCCCTCCCTTTTTTTGAAGTCGGATAAAAAGCAAACAAAAGGATCGACCGATCAGGTTAAGCTACGCTTGCCGCGGTTGGTCCGTGGATTTGTGACCATATTAATATACCAAGACGACTCTGCGCCTCTGAAAGTACTCTAAGTCATTGGTCCCGGTTGTTATTTGTAGAACATTAACAATTGTTCCGGGACGTCAGAAGCTCAGCCGAAACTCAGACAACTAGTGGATATACAAGTTTTCAGCTGCATCCAGTTAGACTGCAAGCTAAGCTACGTAGTTGTGGGCACGCCACAATTGCGGCGGTAAGCCCCCTCTTTGAGGAGTGGATAGAAAGGCGCCACGGCATCCTCACCTTCCGACTGACGCAGGTTCTCACTGGGCATGGGTGCTTTGGTGGGTTCCTGTTCAGGATAAAGCGGGAGGAAACGCCCGAGTGTTTCCATTGCGAGGATCGTCTGAAAGACACGAAAAAAAAAAGCTACGTAGTTGGAAAAGGCTAGGCAGATCATGAACATTTGGGGTTTAAGTAGTTTGTAGACACGTGCAATGCAATTTGGGTTTAGAATTAATTAGTTATCTCTTTAATTGGTAGTGTTGTACATGATTGGTAGCTATTATTCTTGAAAACTATTGTAAATGAGCCAAAGTTTGAGTTTTTTTTTTTTTGGATGGGTAATCATCAAATGACTTCTCCCGCTCTGGGCGGAGCGGAAGGGCGTGTCAGACTTTTACTGACTAAAACCCACCCATATTCCTTCAGTTGCCCATGTGCCAGGGTCACGGTATCTCTTTCGAACAATCTCGCGACTCTGGCAGAAAGTTTGGGTTCACGATAAATAGTAATACAACGGCAACATTTTAAAACAATTGACATTTTTCATTACTGCAATACAACCGAAAATTTTCGCTATTAATATTTTCTTTATAGTCTTTTTATAAGGAACATAATGTAAACCAGGTGATACTCCAATTTTCCTATGAATACGCTATGAGTTTATCTTCCTATTCATTTACAATGAACAGTCACGTTAGCGCAACACAGCTAGTACATCAATAAGTTAATTGCCTAGCCACTGCACCAATGGGGACCCTAGTCTAACATATTCTAGAATTCCTAGCTTGTCACTTATACTTAAAACAACACCTAGGCATCCTAGTGTAGGTGTTAATAGTGTCTACTTCCCTCCATTAGAACAAGACTATAGGATGACAGGCCAACGACACAAATTACTATTTATGTTGATTTTTCTAATGTATGTTGCTGAAGTGAGGTATTCCGTGAAGCACACCCAAACGAAGCACACCCAGACGAAGCACACCTAAAGTATTCCACTAAGCACACCCGTAGGTGCGCTTCAAATAAAAATTTAAAATAATTAATTTCCTATTCCACGAAGCACACCTACGAATATCACTCGCATAGTGCGGGGACTAAGAAATAAAAATGTCGATAGGAGAAAATATTTATTATTTAAAAGACTAACTCTAAGATTGTTTTCAGTGGGCACCTGCAAGTCCAACTCTGGCTTGCGTTCGCCTGTTCGCAGAATGGTCGATTCCTACAATAAGACTTTTAAACATATATACATTTTTGCATGTACTCCCAATACATTCAAAAATCTTATACTTAAGGAACTTTCCTAATTATTATATCTATATGAAATTCATTTTACATGGTAGTTAATTTATAGTTAAAGTAGTAAAAAAAAAAAATGTATTGTAACCCTAGCGATTATTATTATTATTTTCACTGTTATGTATTTTAGTTAATCTGTGAACAGCGTTGTGGGCTGCAATAATGTCTAGTTTTGTGTTTACCTTATATCTATGTTTTATATTGTAGCTGTTTGTTGTTCCTTATGAATAAAATGAAATAAAATAAAAAAAAACTTAAATATCTAACATCTTTCAGTTTCATTATAATAATGTAATACAATACTTGTTATTTTCATAATGTTCATATATAAATCCCATAGATAAGAGGTATACATGATGCGCTAATAGTCAACGCGTGCACCCGCCACTGAATTCCCGAGCCAACCCGAATTTAGCCGAGCGTTTCCGGAACTTGTTTACATGCTTAGTTCTCATTACACTACCGCTACGTCACGGGCTGAGTGTATGCAATTGTGCGCCGGTCATGCTATTGTTATTTTTTCTGTTTTTCGTGCAATTTAATCAAACAAAATAATGGAGCCGATGGCAGGTCCAAGTAGTAGAAATTTTAACCCATCTATTAATTACGTAGTAGTTATACTTGGCCGGAAGTGTTAATGTATAATACCAAACAATATAGTAAACACAAGATTTATAAAAACGGTAATGCCTTGTGGCGGTGTATTAAAAAAGGGTGTAATGGCCTACTCACATTAAGTAGCATGGAAGAAGTTGTTAAAATAAAGGAACATAAATGTGCCTCAAACGTATTGGAGACCCAAATTAAGGAAGCAATGTATGAAATCGAGCAGCAACAAACAAATCTCTCGGTGTAAATAGATTGTTTGCGAAGTCACCTATAGATGTACAAGTAAGTAGAATTAATATTTTCTTAGAATATTATGAAAATATTGAGACATGGAATCTATGTTTTTTTTTAATAATAATAATATATGTTGATAATATGTTAGGATAACTTACATAACGTTATCTGATCCCAAACTAGGCAGAGCCTGTACTATGGAAACCAGACAACTGATAAACATACTTATATATCTCTAAATATATACATATTATAGATAAATTACACCCAGACACAGAACAAATGATTGTGCTCATCACACAAAGATTTGTCCTGGGTGGGAATCGAACCCACGACCTCAGTCTTAGCAGTCAGGGTCTCTAACCACTAGACTAACAGGCCAGTCGAATTTCGTTTAATTTGAACGTTATTGTAATAAAATAGAACTCATGTCAGAGTTTGCTAATATCTTAGCAAAGACATTTTTGCATGCCATTTTCAATTCTATTTTAATGGGATAAGGTTGATAAATGTCGTGACCAGTTTTTTAGTCGCAGATATTGAACGATTTATGGAGTAACTATCTAACATGGCTGCTTTTATTTTGTGAAAGAAAGAAAGTAATTTGTTTTACCTTATTTTCTTCAATATGTGCACATCCTATGTATTCATATGTAAATATTTGTGACAATAAACAATAATTATTTATTTTAGTACAAATGATTTGAAATAAGTATTTAATTGATATCCAGGTACCGAAACCGTTTCAAGATTTTGTACTTGCTGACTGTAACGACGGAAAAACGAGAATACTTTTATTTGCTACACAGAAGAGTAGACAGGAACTTGAAAGCTGCGGTCATATATACTATGACGGGACTTTTAAATGCACGCCTAAACCATTTCTTCAAATTTACAGCATCCACGGTGAGGTTGAAAATATCGTTAAACCTTTAGCCTATGCTTTATTACAAAACAAAAATAAATCGACCTATAAAATATTATTTCAATTATTAAAAACAACAATACCCAAAATGCAAGTCAATGTTTTCACAAGCGATTTTGAGGAAGCTGCCGTCAGGAGTCTTACAGCAGTATTTCCTAACGCACGGTCAAAGGGATGCTATTTTCATTTTAAAAAAGCAATAAAAAAAATCTATATTTACAATGTTTTTGATATTTGTCCAAGTTTTATTGCATAATTATGAAACAATCTGTGATTTTATTAAGAGCACAAAAAAGGAAAGTAATAGAAAAATAGTTAAAAAATAAAAAATAATTATTTTTTTGGAAAGATATTTATGAAACAATCTGTGATTTTAAATAGTAAGATTACAAAAATTACAAATATTGTGTCACATTATTATAATGATACTGAACGATGTTAGAAATTTAAGTTAGTCTTTTAAATAATAAATATTTTCTTCTATCGACATTTTTATTTCTTAGTCCCCCGCACTATGCGAATGATATTCGTAGGTGTGCTTCGTGGAATAGGAAATTAATTATTTTAAATTTTTATTTGAAGCCC
Source organism: Aporophyla nigra (assembly GCA_947507805.1). Classification (NCBI taxonomy): domain Eukaryota; kingdom Metazoa; phylum Arthropoda; class Insecta; order Lepidoptera; family Noctuidae; genus Aporophyla; species Aporophyla nigra. The sequence continues at coordinate 8,063,227 of OX382313.1, read as the reverse complement.
ACCTACGGGTGTGCTAAGTGGAATACTTTAGGTGTGCTTCGTCTGGGTGTGCTTCGTTTGGGTGTGCTTCATGGAATACCTCGCTGAAGTATGCTAAAAATAGAAGCAGTCGTAGATTTAGCTAAGTGTGTAGAACACTGCGAATCGTCATAACTGATTGGTGTTTTTGGCCCGTACTCGAACATTTTGTGTAACACTATCTAGCTTTTACCAGCGACTACGCCCGCGTGGAGGTTGGAAATTATCCCACAGGATAAATTATTTTATTTCTGTAAGTAGGTTTGTACAAACACTTTTACAAGTCAATAATATTTTTTTGAGCTAGATGAGGTTGGTGTTTCCTATCTGACTACTCTGAGAAAAAAGGCCGAAACAAACTCAGAGGTCACAGTCTCTTTTAAAGTCCAGACATAATCTTAGTCACATTCTGTGAAGACTATGTAGATAGCTGTCTGAAATGGTCTTTAGAGGAAAGAACCACACAGATTGAGTGGACCTGTCCAGTCAGTGCACGCATTTGTCACTAATCGTGCGGCTCATCTCAGAACTTGAGAAGCTCAACGATTCGACGAACAATACCAAAGAAAGGACATTTGGGTAGGCCGCAAAAAATACTCAACCAAGAACTTACTACTGGGATAAAAAGTATTCTATGTACGTGTACGTGAATTTTTACTTTGCTCCTATTGGTCGCAGCGTAATGCCTTCCTCGATAAATGGGCTACCCGATACTAAAAGAATTTTTCAATTCGAACCTGCACGCTTAGCATAACCATCATAGAAAGAACTTTGTCTATTCTTGGTAGAATAGAGATAGGACTGTCATGCTACGCCAGCATAAAATGGTACAAATCTTTCTACAATCTTTAATTCTGTCTTTAATCTTTCTACAACCTGTAATATTGTCTATTCTTTCGTCGACAAAACCCCTTTCTACGGTAGTCATGCTACGCATGCTGTAGTACATCAGATAAGCGCGTTCAACAAAACAAACAAACAAACTCTTCAGCTATAAATATAATGATATATAACATATGATATTCATGGTTTTAGGTTAAGTAATTAGAATAGGAATACTAATATAGGGGTATAAAATATTGTTACTAACACAATTGAGGCTTGTTACTTGTTCAATAAAGAAATATGTATACCTAGATGAAACGAGTTACTTGTTTACGTTAAGTCCTAACTGTTCATTAGCTTCTTGAAAAATCAATAAAATGATGGATAACAAAAATAATTGATCAATTTCCGGACACAAGCTCTGCTGAATCACCAATGTAAACCAACAAAGCCGATTTGTACAATGTGTTGAAGAAACTAACGCTGAATGAATTCATTAAGTTTTGAAGGTCAACTGTGCATTACTACCGAAAACGCGATTATACCAGGTATTTCTACTCAAGAATTCAGTCATATATGTTGGCTTTAATGACGATACTCTGTTTTAAAATTACATTTCCTGTACATCGTTTTGTTTCTAAATACACAAAAAATGCACTGTTTGCGTAGTTTACAAACATAGAGTGTCATAACGTTGTTTGTTGATTGAAAACATTCCGTTCAAAGGATGTTTGCTGTTTGGTAACCGGGGACAAATCCAGAACCTACTTCTGCTCTGGTAATAAGAAGCTCCAAAACAATCGAACAATCTAATGAACGTATTCTGAATAATTAACCCTTGATTTTCCCACTTTGAGACTCAGATTTCTTCTCGGTGAGTAAGTGGGCCGTGATACAAGACTCGGGCCCAGTGCGTTGTCTCATGTCTTCGAATTTTTGGTTCTAAGACATGCCGGTTTCCTTATTATGTTTTGCATCACCGTTTTTACACGCTTTATGTTAGCTACACTTGTATGTTTGTTTGTAACCGACTCCTTATAGCACGATTTTGACCCACTTTATACAACCAGATTTCATTTAAACTCTGTAAACTTATCGAGGACCGATGACAATACTATAATTGCATAAATTTGTGCCATTATCATTGCCAGGGTTACCAGGACAGCAAAAAAACTGTCTTCGAAAACTACGCTGACATCCGTCACAAACTACGCTGACAAACGTCTCAAAATTCGAAACACCCTAAAAATAGAAAATAAATAATAGTTTAAAAAACTAAAAAACACGCTTCCATAAAAAACCAAACTAAAAAGTAGAAAATAATGGAAAAAAAAACGTGGGGTGCCTGATATCAATAAATATATATTATTTTTATCAGTGTATTTACACAAAGCAAAGCACCTGTCTGTGATCGAACTTACTCTTAAGTCGTGACCCATACCGTCAAAGTTTGCTATGCTGCTGATAAATCAAAGACCTAATTTGGGTATGTTAACTATTTTACCATACTAGTCCTCTAGGAAGCAGTAAAGAGACATAACAAAACAACGAATGACAATGTCAATCTCCATCATGGAGATGATGTTGGGGAAATCATAGACCTGTTCATCATTGGACATGATACACATTGTACAGAACTTCATAACAAAGACGTACTAATTGCACTTGAAATGAGGAATTTTATGTTGCGTAAATGGAAGCAGCCAATAAACTGGAAATCGATTAGCATCAAGACAAAACTCAATTAAAAATGTTAATAGCTTGAATTCTTGGATTGGCATTAACCAGTGATTTGTTGAAAATTTCTGTTATTAACTGCGTAGCATGTGTATGGTCCAAATCATCATTAAGTATCATTACAGTCGATAAACGGCCACTGCTGGACATAGGCCTCACCCAAGGATATATGCGACACATGGAATATGTGGAAGATAAGCATGTATTGAAATTCTTCTTCTCGAGTTTGACACCGAAATTCTGACGACCAGTGTACGACCAGTGTATCGACGATAAATCCTGGTTGTGGAAGTTGATCCACAGTTGATCCATTTTTAAACACTGGTATTTAATTGCATCCGGTTAGACTAGAGTCCGTCCTCAACATAGGTGGAAAAGGCGAGGCAGTTGATGTTGATAATATAATCAGCAAGAGTGATATGACAGTAGGTCGTTAAGACAGTACTCTTCTTCTCACAAATAAGTTATAAGTGGTAAGCCTACGTTTTCACGAACGTTTTATTATCTCGGCGGGATTTTATCCGCTCTGGATTTTTGAATGAGGGTAAGAGAATGATTTTGAATTTTTTGTACTTGAAATACGAGGCTTTTGACTACTTTGTATGTGTGCATTTTCTGTATCTTTTTTATTGTAATATACAGACGCCAGCTTATCAAGGTACCTGAAACTGTCAAATTCTCGCAATCAACCTTGAACCTAACGCTTTAGCGATAACGTTGAAAATATTTTAAAGAAATTTGATGGATTGTTGTAGCTCGATGTGCTGGCATCTGTACGTTTTATTTTTGCAGAATAAACTATTTTTCTTATTCTACGAAATTATTAAAATCATGACAATTGTTGATGGAAAAGAAAAAAAGTTCTTGTGTACCTAAAAGTCATGTCTGTATCTACCTTTGTTTCAACTTGGTGATATTTTTACTAATTTTGTATTTATAATTTCAAGATCATTACACTTATGGCCGTTTGCCAACTCATTCAATACTATAATTACTATAAATAATTAAGGTGAAAGTGACCATAGGTCAGTAAAGAGAGTAATTTATGATTTGAGAGAAAACCTTACATCTGTTGTTTGTAAGGTCAATTTAAACTGGTATTATTTTGAATCACCAATCACGACTTGAGAGTGACGTGCGACCTTGTTCCATTTTCGGTTTTTCGGTAATAAAAGAAAAAGAAAAAAATATTTTTTATTAAATATATTTCGTGCTTATTAGGTAAATTACCAGGTGGTCTATCTTGGAGAAACTATAAAGATTTTTGTGTGAATTAAATTTAAACAGTTAAGGGCGAAGCTCCTGTTTAGTTAATCCAATTGAGTGACTATTTCATGAATAACTCATTCAATACTATTTAATGAACATAGACGATTGTTTTGATGATTTTAATTATTTTAATTCTGTAAAGTCATACGCCATAACATTATTAAGATCGTGAATCACAATTTTAATTATTATACGACCTGACACTGACCTGCAAATTTAAAAAAAAATGTTAAAAATTTCAGGGATTACCTTCGTATCCTTCTTAAATATAACATTTAAGGATTTACACGTACATTCACCAAGGAAAAATTTATTGGCAAAGGAAAATTTTTTTTTTTTTTCAAATAGCGTAGTTATTGGCTGACAAGAAAAAAGATTTTCTATCGATCTCTACTTGACAGCCATTTACTGCTCACAGAACAGGTTTTAAAACCCGCAGAATAACAGTACAAAATGCAAATTACGTTTTACATAAAGCATTTCCCTTGCTTTCTTATTATAATGTATCTTAATACCCAACATACAGACAAGCATCATGATTAATCCAACTACAAAACAGACCAACTTATACTAGTCTTCCCCACCTTTCGTAGAACTACCACCATTACTTGAGCTCTGTAGGGCTTTGTTCACATCGTAACTTCGAGAGCGATCCCGATAAGTCAGTGTAACGGGACAGGTGACGGGTTTTACAGGTTGGGTAGCGTTCCTATATGTTAGCGTAGCGTGGGGCCTGGTCATTGTTGTAGCGATAAGCGGTTTGCAGTTTAGTGAATTTATTTGTGTTTCTCAAATTGCTTCTTCAATCTCTTGGTTACCAATATTTAAGATCGTGGTATTTTTTTGGTGTGTACTCTTAAACTTACCAAGTTACCTGTCATTCCACCTAATGACAGTTCCCTTCACTTAAATTTTAACGGTGAGTTTTTAACAACGGTGAAATTTTTACAAAATAGATTGACAGATTTCCCAGAAATTTTTGAAAGGCTGGTAGCTAAGTTATAGCTGCCGCATGGGTCGATCTTTTAGGTTAAGCAACACTTGTCGCCGTTGGTCCGTGGATGGATGACTATCTTTAGATACATATAAAGACCCCTGTGCCTTGTAAAGCACCTTAAACGATTAGTCCCGGCTGTCACTTATCTTCAACCGTTGTTACGGGTCATCAGAAGCCCGATACTTTAACAACAAGTATTACCAAGAGGTTTCGTTTTATCCAGAAACTGGGTTGAGAAGGTCAGATAAGTAGTCACTCCAGGTTAAATATCGGTATTCAGCTGCACCCCTTTAGCCTGGAAGCCGACCCGATCATAGTTAATAATAATATCTCGGGACATCCAAAACACCGTTATCTGATCCCAAACTAGGCAGAGACTGTACTATGGCAACTAGACAACTGATAAATATACTCATATATTTCTAAATACATACATATTATAGATAAATTACACCCAGACACAGAACAAATGATTCTGCTCATCACACAAACATTTTTCCTGGGTGGGAATTGAACCCACGACCTCAGTCATAGCAGTTAGGGCCACTAACCACTAGACTAACAGGCCAGTCGAGTTGGAAAATGCTAGGTTCCCTTAAAATTGCACACAGAGCGTAACTAAATTGTGATTTCACAAAATAAGCAGTTCAGCTACAAAAAATACCTACTGGGAAAGTTCTCTAATTATATTGAATGATTCCCACAATCCAGTTAGTTGATATTGCTACATTAACACATTTTACAAACACTAAAACGTCAAAATACTCAGAAGTTGACGTATTGAGAACCGTCTTTGTTTTCAAATATTCGTTTACAGTTGTCACAGATACAGAGACAGACGAGCGAAAGAATGGCTGTTTCAAAAAACAGTCTTTAGTTTTTAAACAAACAACGTATTCGTTGAAGTGTTTGTACGACAGCCTCATAACGACTGATGTAGAATGCGTTAAGGTAGCCACGAAAAACTTCAGACAAATTTTCTTAAGTTTTTTTTTTTTTCAATTTTCCGATGATTGAAAATACGTTTATTTGCGGCAAACATGACGCACAGGAAGACTAGAAACATACAAAAATAAAAAAGAAGGTGTGGAGGGTGGTGGTGGTATTAAAATACACAAAACAATCATCGATAAAACCATCTAAGTTCAATTATCCCCTTTAAAGACTTTATCATGAAATGATAATTCAAGGATGATACGAATACGATGGTTAGTTTTATGGTTTAAATGATTATAATTATTATATATAAATATACATGGCTTTCATTTTGACAGTTCAACAACATTAATTGCGTTATTTACGTTGTTACAGATGGAGGCGAAATAAAATGCAGTCTTTTTCGTTTTCGGTTTCAGCATTGAATTGGAAGGTGCGAGTTTGCAGGGCTTCGAAAACTAACAACTTCTTTTTTATTAAAATCTATGTAGTAAAAAAACATGTAACGACGTGCTTGGTTGACAGAGAGCGTTCAAAAATTGCCAGCAACAAAAAATACTTACTAATTACTTTCGGCCGGCTCACTCGCAACTTGCAACATTGTAATTTATTTTCAAATACATTATACACATTGCCAACAGATGGCGCTAAGTGTCACTTAAGTTAAACAAAATAAATTGAGGTGCGCGTCGTCCACAATCCGCCCCCATAGTGCTGGGCTGACTAACGCAAAATAAACAAATTATTTAGTAGCTAAATAGATCTACACACAAAAAATAATAATAAACAAAACAACAGTGTCAGTTCAGCGCTAACATTCCGCTGGAAAGAGTAGGGCGACGCGCGTCACCGGACGCCGAACTACACCAGTACGTGTGCGTACATCAACCACTCTGATGCGACCATCATGGCCGCCATGAGTCGCACTCACCACTCCGTGGCGCCAAGAGCCTCGCTCTAAATTTTGTTCAATTAAAAGAACATAGTCTCCATTTCGCAACGCTCTCTGATCTTTATTCCACTTATATCTAGGTAGCAAAGTAGGTAAATATTCTTTTATCCACCGCCCCCAGAAAGCATCAGTTAAACGTTGTGCTATGCGCCATTGCTTACGTAAACATAGGTCGTCATTGTTATAAATTCCGAAAGCGGGACCGTTGGACGATGTACCTATCAAAAAATGATTGGGTGTTAGTGCTTCAGGAAAGTTAGGGTCACAAGATACATAAGTTATAGGACGACTATTTACCAATGCTTCTACTTCCGCAAACAATGTAGTTAACGTCGCCTCACGTGGAGCGCGTTCCTTAAGTACGACCTTCAACGCTGTCTTCACTGTCCGTATCATTCGTTCCCAGGCGCCTCCCATTTCAGGCGCACCAGGAGGAATAAATCTCCACTCAATTCCTCTTACAGTGCCGTCTTCCTGAAGTTTACTGCGATTGAGTTCTAATAAACTACGTTTTAATTCTTTATCGGCACCTTTTAGGTTTGTCCCGTTATCAGAGTAAATAACGCTGGGCGTACCGCGACGAGATATCATCCGCCTAAGCGCCATAATGGCTGAGTCAGTAGTTAAATTATCGGTTAACTCTAAATGAATTGCGCGTATCGTTAAACAAGTAAAAATTACACCGTATCTTTTTTGTCTCCTTCGGCCTATTGTAACCTCCATGGGGCCAAAGAAGTCAACTCCCGTAAATGTAAAAGGTCTGCGGTGGTGCTGCAAGCGCGCGGCTGGTAGATCAGCCATGCGCTGCGGCTGCGGCGCTGCGCGACGGTACCGGCAGAATAAACAACGCGAAGCTACGGCGCGTACGGTCGGCCGTATTTTTATTATCCAGTATCGCTGCCGTAATTCATTTACGACCAGTTCGTGCGCTCCATGAAGCGCTTTCCTGTGGTAGTATTCTACCAACAGTCGTGTCAACTTATGATGACCATCAAGTATGGCGGGTCTCATTGTTGACCGTTCAACACCTTGAACTTTGTCAATTCGACCATGAACTCGCAAAATACCTTCAGAGTCAATATAGGGCGTCAGACATAACAAGCGACTAGAAGACGTTAAGGGCTTGTTTTGTTTAAGTAGTTCAATGTCTTGCGCATACGAGTCTTGTTGACACTTTTTAATTAAAAGCTTTTCCGCTTCGTACAACAGTTCAACATTGAGTTGAGTGTCAATACGTTGACATCGTTTTATAAATAATAATACTCGAGCGGTCACTCTAACGAGTCGCGTCCAAGACGAGAAATCGTCTTCATTAGGTAATGAATGTTGAATGACCTGTGACGTCATCACGTTAATGCACCTTATCTCACATACCGCGTCATCTGATGACTTGGTAGACCCGAGATCCTTAGGCCATGTATTCTCTGGCTGCCGTAAGAATCCAGGTCCTTGAAACCAAACATTGTCGTACGTAAGTGGTGGCGCTTCTTCTTTGGTAGCTATGTCAGCTACATTAAGTTTCGTCGGTACGTACCGCCATTCCGTTATCTTAGTTAGTTCGTCAATTTCACCCAGACGATGGGCAACGAAAGGTTTATAGTTCCGAGGGTCACTACGAATCCATTGAAGGACCGTGTGTGAATCAGTCCAAAAGAAGCGCTTGTTGGTCTGTAAGCTTGAATGTTCTCGCTGAATAACATCAGCAAGGCGTGAAGCTATCAGTGCGCCTTGTAGTTCTAGTCTAGGTATCGATATAGGGCGGAGTGGGGTCACTCTGCTCTTCGCGGCTGCAAAACACACGAGTACGTTCCCGTCTATCCGGGTAAAACGCCAATAAATTACCGCGGCATAAGCTTTAATGGAAGCGTCACAAAATATATGCATCTGTATATCTACAATCGTGTTGATGTCTTGTGTATCTACAGTAGCTGAGCAGTGCTGAGTCCATGTACCTGCATTAAAATACCAACGCGGTATTCGTAACAATTCTAATTGTTTTAATTCATCAAGCCATTTTACCCACTTGATCTGCTCGGCAGGTTGAATCTGGCACTTCCAGTCGACACTAGATCTATGTACATCTTGTAAAATAATTTTACTTTTTATCAAAAACGGTGATAAAAATCCGTGAATATCATAAACTGACATAATAATGCTAAGCATTTTTGCTTTCGTAGGTGGTACGGTTCCTTCTAAAATATCTGTAGGTATACGGGTCAAATTAATTCTAAAACCGAACGAATCATCCGCGTGATGCCATGTTAATCCTAAAGTGCGCTCTGTTGTGTTGTTTACGCCATCTTTGAACTGTACAGCGCTGTGCGCTAACGCATCCGTAGGTATAGAAACTAAAACACGTTTGCTATTACTCGACCAACCTCTTATCTCGAATCCACCTTTCCTATGAATGGAGGTTATATCGTTCACTAATTTAATCGCGTTACTCTCGTCGGTAGTTGAATGTAAACAATCATCCATGTAGTGATTTTTTATTATTACGTCCGCGGCCTCCGGATTAATATTTTTGTAGTTTAGCGCGTTCTTGTTCTTTATATGCTGCGCAATAAAAGGTGACATCGTTCCGCCAAAGATAAGGCTTTGCATCACACAATGCTTAATCGTACTACCTGTAGACTCTTGCCATAAGAATCTAAATACATGTTGATCTTCTGGCCGTATCTTGATTCGTAAAAACATATCGCGTATGTCGCCTACGATTACGAACTGATTTTCGCGAAATCTAAGCATTATTCCGAACAAAGAATTGTACAAGTCCGGTCCAGTTAATAAATAATCATTTAAACAAACATTATTGACCTTCGCGGCAGCATCCCATACTAACCTCAGTTTTCCTGGTTTGTTTACATTCTGAACACCGAAGTGCGGGAGGTACCAAACGTGATTAGCGGAGAGTAATTCATCGTTCTGTAGTTCTCGTGCATAACCACTGACAAATAATTTAGAAATTTCTTGTTTATACTTAACCGCGTAGTCACTATCTTTATGAAATTTACGTAACAACATTTGTTGACGTGACAGGGCATTGCTGTACGAGTCAGGCATATCAAAATGGTCTTTTTTAAAAGGTAGACCTACTTCCCACTGAGTACCTACTTGACGTGCACTTTTATCAACAATATCAATAGCTCTGACATGATCTTTATTCTCACGAGATAAGGTCGATATTCCTACGGAGTCGAGATTGAATGAATTTTTGATAAGGTCATTAAGTTCACTAATTACATGCGTGTTATCACTATCAGAGGAGCGAGCGAGATGGAAGACATTAAGTTCACTTACCGAAGAGTGAGTACGACCTTTGTAATAGCCATGGATGGTCCATCCCAGCCTGCAGCGTGATCCATAGAGCGAGTTCCTTCCCCCATCAACAATCTCGAGCGGAGCTATAATAAAATAATTATCCTGACCTAACAATATACGAGGCACTACACTTTGCGCGTCAATTAATGGTTTTATATGAGCTAAGTGGGTACATTCAACTTTGTTTACAAGTGACATATTTTGAGCACTTAATTTTAACTTATCACATTTCCGTAAACTAATGTCATAGAAAGCATTGTCCTGTCCAGCAATTTGCATTTTCACTTTTGGCACTTGCGATTGATAAAGTTCCAAGCCGAACGCGTCCGTAAACTTTATAGCACAAGTATTTTCACTTATTAAGCCTAAATTGTCCGATAGTTCCGAGTCGATTATTGACACTGCAGCTCCCTCGTCCAATAAAGCATAGGTACTCACTACACCTTTAGGGCCGCGCACTTTTACGGGAATTACTTTTAGCAGCACAAAGTCGTCCGTCGTCGAGCTCGTGGGCGCGTGAATGACGTCATCGTCGCGTGCGACGTGCGTTATCGATGCGTCGTGTGTAGTACGTTCATCTTGTTCCGAACTATCTTGGGTTATCTGCGGCTGCGGCGCATCAGCTGATTGTGACGTCGTTGTAGGTTTTGTCCAGTGCAGAAGGCGGCAGTGTGACCATATGTGGCAGGATCCTGCCTTTTCGGCAGGTTTAGCCCTTTATTTTACTCTCTGGCACTTTTGTTTGACGTTTTAGAAATCTGGCAGTATTTGGCAGTATTAGCAATATAAGCTGACAGACTTGGCAGTATAGCCGCTTCAGCCCATAAAAAGAGTAGGATGCAGTATCGAGAAAGGAAAAAAAAGTTAAATTAAATTACCTTTTTAAGCAATTACAGTTCTTATCTCCTCAAGACGTTGTATACAAGGAGTTTTCTTCGATAGCAAATGTTATTACGCAATTCCCTAATCTTGTTGATGAACATACAATTCAAAAAGTTGACAATGAATACAGACAATTAAAACTTGACAAAGATGTTAGTGATTTACTAGAATCTGGCGGAAGTAACGCTAAGCCAACTCTAAATATTGATAAATTTTGGGGTGCATTGGTAAAATTCGAAATTCAAATGGAGACTTAAAATACGTTAATTTTTATAATTTTGTAAAAGGTTTGTTGTGTTTGCCAATGTCGAATGCTGCTTGTGAAAGGATATTCTCGCAAATCAACCTCATAAAAACAAAAACGTGGAATAGATTTATTAATAAACATGTCGCCTCTATTTTTACACGCTTTATATTAGCTTCACTTGTATGTTTGTATGTTTGTATATTTGTATGTTTGTATGTTTGTTTGTAACCGACTCCTTATAGCGCGATTTTGACCCACTTTGAACGACCAGATTTGATTCAAACTTTGCACACCTGTCAAGGACCGATGACAATGCAATAATTTCATAAATTTGTGCCATTATCGTTGCCAAGGTTACCAGGACAGCAAAAAAACTGTCTTCGAAAACTACGGTGACATACGTCACAAACTAATTTGCGCCATTATCCTTGCCAGGGTTACCAGGACAGCAAAAAAAAACTGTCTTCGAAAACTACGCTGACATACGTCACAAACTACGCTGACATACGTCTCAAAATTCAAAACACCCTAAAAAATAGAAAATAAATAATAGTTTAAAAAAACTAAAAAACACGCTTCCAATGAAAACCAAACTAAAAAGTACAAAATAATGGAAAAAAAGCGTGGGGTGCCTGATATCAATAAAAAAATACCTTAAAAAGCACCCCACGCTTTTTTTCCATTATTTTGTACTTTTTAGTTTGGTTTTCATTGGAAGCGTGTTTTTTAGTTTTTTTAAACTATTATACATGTTAAACATTAGCATTAGTGAATATGGTGACTGCGTTTCATTCCAGCCAACTAAAAAAATGATTAAATAAATGACAAAAGCGATGTATAAAGAAAGTGATCAAGAAGAATACGATGCTAATACGAATGTATAATTTAATTTAGTTCACTTTTAGACTTTAAGATCAATTATTTTAAATAAAACTCCAAAAAAATAATGTGTCTATTTATTTTACATTTTTAAATTATATTGGCATTATTTTGGCATTTTATGCTTTCGATTTTGGCAGGATTTGTCAGTTTTCTTGCCTAAGTGGGGCAGGATCTCTAATTTAAAGTTGGTCACACTGGAAGGCGGTGATGAGCCATACCGCAGCTGTTGACGTCACATACAGGCGCAGGGCACACTTTGCTATCGTGTTGTTTCGTTGATAAACAACAATAGCATAGTCTGTGCTTTTTGACGAATCTCCATCTGTCTCTTCTCATCGCACGTTTGAATATACGACATTCTGTTAAGGTGTGAATCCCTTTCTCACAAAACAAACATTTCGTGTCTTCCACAGCGACGGAAGTAAACACAGAGCGGTGTCGAATTTTGTCATCAGCTGTTTTCGTGATGCCTGTGTCAATCGTTTTCTTTATTTCTCGTGGCAGAGTGCATCCGACGACTGATAACATCTCAGCCTCAGTTTTCAAAAATGTAGCTAGCAATTCCAGCTTCGATGTGCCTTCTCCCTGACGATTATATGCGAAATCTGTCCATTTACCTAACAGTGTGCTCGGCAATTTTGTTACAACGGCTGCAGCGAGCTCAGGGCTTCGTAGGTAGTCATGTTGGTCCAGGGCGCGTATTGTTGCCACACAATTGTTGACCTTCACAGCAAAGTAGCTTATATCGTGCTGATAATAGTTATGCAACGACGGTAACTTTTTCAGTTGCGTCGTAATATTGTAAACAATGGTTTCAGCTCGACCAAATCTCAGTTCCAGTGCATTTAGTACTGCCAATGGTGGTGTGTTGCCGATCAGCAGGTCAGTTACAGCTTCTTTGGCTTCACCACGTAGTGCTCGACGGAGTCTGCACAAGTTTTCGGAGTCACTGAACCGACACACACGAGTTGAGTCTTCGTAAGCATTTTTAAAATGTAGCCACTCTATGCAATCACCACTAAAAATAGGCAGTTCGCGCGGTGTAGCGAGCCGGCTGAGCAGCCGATCCTCGTGCTGCGTAGCTGTCTGTTTCATCATGTTTTTTAAAGTGTGTGCCAGCTGTTGAATGCTGTCCTGAGGAGGCTGAACAGGAGGGCAGTCATGGTCCAGCCACTTCTCCACATCATCATGTTTCTGTTGATCCGGCAGGGATATAGAACAGTTCGTACCCTGGTCATCATCATGAGTTCCCTCGGTGTCGGCGTGGTTTTCATCATCGGCGTCGACAAGAGCAAGGTCCACTTCTAATTTCTTATCAATTAATTCCAATTGAATCTTCGCTTTTGCTTCAGCGGCCAGCAGTTCAAGCTGTTTACGTCGTGCTATAGAAGAAGCTGTTGATTTGTTAGAACGCACTGTAGTTTTCGAAGCGCACATAGATTGCGTTACGGTAGCACGCGGTGACTGTTTTAATGTCGCCGGCGTCATCGAGTAATTAAGTTCCCGTGGCTTTATGGGACAATCGCTGCCATGGGGAAGACTCCGTTCGTTATTCTTCATAGGTGCACTATCCAATTTAAGATATTCTAGTTGTTCTTTGCGCATACGGCGCGTCTGCACTGTCGGCGTTTTCGGCCGGTCCGCCATATTTTTCAACTCACGTGTTGAAGACATCACAATCACATCCGGCTCGAAGGACCAATTTGTTACAGATGGAGGCGAAATAAAATGCAGTCTTTTTCGTTTTCGGTTTCAGCATTGAATTGGAAGGTGCGAGTTTGCAGGGCTTCGAAAACTAACAACTTCTTTTTTATTAAAATCTATGTAGTAAAAAAACATGTAACGACGTGCTTGGTTGACAGAGAGCGTTCAAAAATTGCCAGCAACAAAAAATACTTACTAATTACTTTCGGCCGGCTCACTCGCAACTTGCAACATTGTAATTTATTTTCAAATACATTATACACATTGCCAACAGATGGCGCTAAGTGTCACTTAAGTTAAACAAAATAAATTGAGGTGCGCGTCGTCCACATACGTTTTGAGTAATGTTGACAACTTTTACGAACATGTAAAGCAATGGATTAGAAATAAACTTCAAGATGACTCAGAGGGGTAATTGCGTAACTTTTTATCGGTAGGAATTGGTTTCATATTGATAGTTAAACAACATTCATTGCGTTATTTACTTTGCTGAGCCGACAACTTATTCGAAAAAATGACGCAATGGTTTAGAAATAATCTTCAATCCCATTCAGATTCTGATAAATAGTGCGTTTCGCAATTAGGGTGCTGATTCTCATTGACAGTGTGTTACGCAATAAGGGTGTTAGCACATAGTAATATTGTTATTTGAAAAAGTTAGCTATAAATAAAAATATATAAATTATTCGGTTTTAAATACCAAATGAGGAAAAAAATGGATTCTGAAATTGGCACTTAATCAAAATCTTTTGCTTCGAGGTTTTCCCAGTGAAGTCACTCTTCCTGAATTGTATTGTTCATTTTCTTTTGAGGATCAGAATAACTTGCAAAGAATGTAAGTGACGAATAAAATACACTCAAAAAACAAAAGAATTTAAATTAACTGTTTTGTTTCGCACAAAAATTTAATTATTATAATACACTTTCACGGACATCATTTTATTCATTTATTATAGCTTCAAAGCTCTAATTGTAAACTAGGGGATTTAATTTTTTTTTTTACTTTTGCACAGTAAAATAAATTATTAAAATACATAGTACCTACACGTACACACGGCTACATATCAAGCTATACATTTCCATTATTAGTTGACCTCGCATCGCATAGGGATTTCGTACAATCAGAAGTCAGCTTATACTGGAAATGTATAGCTTGATTTGTTGCCGAGCGTACATAGTTATATTGTTTCGAATCTCTAATAAAAGTTTTTTTTAAAGATTTTTGTAAAAATATTTAAAAATATACTCAATATGTAAGAAAATAAATAAAAGATAATAATAATAATTGCTTTATTGTCAGGCAACGTTGGTCCATAGATAAAATACACAAAATATTCTTACACAATAATAAACTAATACATAATAAAAATATCACTTGAACAATAATTTATTACTGTCTAAACTCTAATCGCTTGCAGTATTACCTAACCGTTATAGTTTCTTAGACAGTTGCAACAAATGGAATATATCGTTGCACTTGATGATGATAAATGCCGTTTTACTAATAAGTCTTGGAATGTATGAAGATCGAACGAGTAACTGGTAAAGCTGGGCAGAAGGATGGACAGCTAGGAAGTAGGAAAGAGCATTAGTATACATTAATGTACAGAGAACATGGTTAAAACTGACTTATTAATTTATCAAAAGTCACTTTTTCAATTCGGTACGTTTTATTCATAACTAACTGACCCACAAACATTGTTTTGTCTTAATAATTCACACCAAAAAACCTACTGAAAAAAGACCTTGACCTCAGAATTTTCCGGTAAACTTTTCTAATGTTTCTTTCTTTCAAAAAGCGTGTTAAAAACTTTGTTAATAAAGGGAGTCGGAGTTCCCAGGTACGAAACAAATGAATAAATAATATAGTTTTTAATATTGTATGGTAAAGAATAACCAACCAATTTAATTTGACCCTACACCTTAATTGCGGAACACACTATTAATCAGAATTTGAATCATTTTGAAGCTTATTTGTCAACCATACTTTCATATGTTCGAAAAAATCGTTTGCTTAGCAACGTAAACAACGCCATGAATGTTGCGAAACTGTCAAAATGAAACCAATTCCTGCTGATACTGTAGTACGCAATTACCCCTCTGTACATGGTTATGGGGGATGCGCTGAAGTAAATTCGCCAGCGAAATTCGTTTTTTTTATTTCGCGACTACCCTGGTACCTCCCCCATAATGCACTAGTAAACCAAACCCCTCCAAAATTGGAGGCGGCTTATGTCCAGTAATGGTCGTCTTTCGGCTTATATTATTAACTAGCTTTTGCCCGCGGCTTCGCCCGCGTGGATGTCGGAAATTAACGCAGGAGGACGTACTACCGCGGTAAGATAGATATGTTAATTCAGGTTATATTATAGGTAATAGCTGTTACCCGCGACTTCGTCCGCGTGGTATTTAACAAAAAGTTTTTCATAAAAACTGTCTTTGAAAACTACGCTGACATACGTCTCAAAATTCTTTCATTTCAATTCAAAAAAAAATCTAAAATAAAAGTAGCCTAAGTTACTCCTTGTTACATCAGCTATCTGCCAGTGAAAGTTACGTCAAAATCGGTCCAACCATTGCAGAGATTACCCGGAACAAACAGACAGACAGACAGACAAAAATTGTAAAAAATGTTGTTTTGGTATATGTATATATATAGTCCTCCAGACCGAATTTCGGCCACGGCGGCCAATCTCAACGGAGACTAGCCATCGGCGCGGGAGATATTATAGTGCTCAAGTGTATGCGCAGACACAGGAGCACTCACTCTTCCCTCACTCTCATAGTCCGATGGGACGGCAATCCGACACGACCGGAGAGAGATCAGGCGTAGGACCAACTGCTTAACGTGCTTTCCGAGGCACGGGGGTATCACACCGCCAACTTCCAAACTCCGGGCTGCTACTAAGAAATTCCTAATGGAAAAACCCAGTAACACTTTGCCCGACCCGGGAATCGAACCCAGGACCCCACGCTCAGCAGTCGCGCTTGCGACCACGAGACCAACGGGGCAGTTATATGTATCGTGTATACATCCATATACACTTAGTAAAAAGTGGTTATCTGAATATTAAAAACAGACACTCCAATTTTATTTATTTGTATGTATAGATTATTAATTAATTATTATTAAATTATTATACGGCTGAATGATGGTAATGCACTAAGTCGGCACAAAGACGGACTTAATGCCTTGCCTTGCACTTGCCTTACTCTAATTCCATTGGCCCCTACATTGAATTCGGTTATTGGATCAATACTAAACGCCTACTTCCGATATTTGTTTCAACCACACGCGATGAATCAAGCAAGTATCACGTATTGAAGTTGTGTTTTAAATACGCACGTGCTTCAGTGACAGTCTTCGCAAGAGGTATTGTGTTACCCAGTAACTGGGTTGCGGAGGTCAGATAGGCAGTAGCTCCATTTATACTGGTATTCAGCTACATCTGCGGAGTAATTTCACTTTGACAGTTCAACATTATTACGTACGTTATTTACGTTGTTGAGCAGATAAATTTTTCGAACGTAGTAATTAATGGATTAGCTATAGTATAATTTAATATTATTTAGTTTTGATTGATAATTTGTTACACAATCAGCACTGGTAGCCGACCTCAACAGAAATGGGAAAAGGCTAGGCAGATGATTTCTGTGACGATACACGATGTTTTTATGGATTAACATTCTTTATTGCGTTATTTACGTTGTTGAGCAGACCGTTTTTTCTAACATAATATATTATTACTAGCTCTTATCGCGATTTCAACCGCGTAAATGTCGGTTATCGCGGACGTGGACAAAGTCGCGTAATAATAATAGTTTAAATATAATAGGGATGCTTTTTGAGGTATTTTTTAAATTGATATCAAACACCCCACGCTTTTTCTATTATTTTCTACTTTTTAATTTGGTTTTCTATGAAAGCGTGTTTTTTAGTTTTTTTTAAAACTATTATTTATTTTCTATTTTTTAGGGTGTTTCGAATTTTGTGACCTATGTCAGCGTAGTTTTTAAAGACAGTTTTTTTTTGCTATCCTGGTAACCCCGGCAAGGATAATGGCACAAATGTACAAAATTATTGTATTGTCATCGGTCCTTGATAAGTATGCCAAAGGAGATGTTTCATTTTCGGCCATCAGATGTACATTTATCGAAAAACAGGAAAAAATACCACAAATTGGAGAAAAATATTCTCTGGTGAATTTGAGCCTGATTTGTTGTGTACAAAACATAATAATTTTCCCATTACTGCCATATTTTATTCAACATGGCGTCTCGTTTGCTTACAGACTTCGTTCGTTCTGAAATCATATCTCATCAAATCAACGTAACGTAGAAAATAATGAAAAATGTGTGCATTCTTGAAGTGTTAAAAATAAATTACTATTATTCTGTCATACATATTTTTGAGTAAACATAATTAAGTGTGACCATTTCATCGTTACAAAAATCTTTAGTCTCTATTTTTGAAGTGTGTTTCTAAACGAATTCAAAATAACCACTTGCTAACTCTTAGGACAAACGTCAAACATTTTTAATTTTTATTTTGTACATAAAAACCATTTGATATTATGAAAAAAATGTTACTTTATTCTATTCAGGGGTAAGTTTCCCAGCTTCGCTAAAAGGTACATGTTATGGCCGGAGCCCCATATAAAAATGAAACATCTCCTTTCGAGTTAATCGTTCGTTTTGCAGGGGTTCAAAATCATGTTCAGCTTCCGTTATATAGGCACATACTAACATACGTATGAAGCTAATAAAACCGTGTTAAATAGGAGCCTATGTCCTTTCTTGGGATTCAAACTTACCCCGTACCAAATTTCATCGGAATCATGTTTAGTCGTGAAAGCGTAATAGACAGACAGAATTACTTTCGCATTTATAATATTAGTATAGATAAGTATAAATATTAGCATAGATAAAACAATGGATTAGCAATATAATTTAATATTATTTAGATTTTGTTTGATAATGTGTTATGTAATTATAGGGTTCTACTAACACTGGTAGCCGAATACAGCATAGATGAGATTCCTCTGACAGTATATAAAAAAAAAAAAACTAATATCATTAATAACGTATTGATGTTAAATAGAGCCATAAACTCGGAATTTCATAAATGGACTTCTGTGAATGTCCAAATTGGGATTTTCCATCAAAACAAACGTGATGAACACTCAATTCGAGAACATTCATAATATTATATTTGGCAAAGATTCGACCGATTTACTGAGAGCTAAATAAAAGTAAGTGCTGGTTTATTTTGGCATGAACGTGGTTGATTCGCCTTAATATATACTTTCATTAATAAATCTTCTGCTCCATAAAATATTATAGGTATTGACACGTGCATGCATACTGCACGAGTTTGGGATTTTGGTTCTCTGGTGTTTGCACGAGGTAATACCAACCCGCACTGGGCTCGCGTGGTGGATTATGGCCCGCTCCCTCTCACCGAGAGGAGGCCTGTGTCCCAGCAGTGGGAACGTTATAGGCTGCCTATGATGATGACGGTGTTTGCACGAGGTAATAGGTGAATGAGGTGTGTGTTGGATCATTAAGTTTCCTTCAAAATTGTTGAGTTCAATGGCTGATCCATACGTCATGTTCGTGAATCATTGTGCTGAAACCGGCATGTGCTTGAACCGAAAATTCGTAGTGTATATTATATTAAATACAAAATGGTACAGATTTTCATTAATGGTAGTTTAGGGTGCTGATGAACGTATCAAATACCATACGTTCATATGTCCATTTAATTTTTTACCCGGCAAAGCAAATCGAAGGGTTATGATTTTAACCGGTATGTATGTATGTGGGTATGCGTGTATGTTCATTTGTTCCCTCATAACTTCTAAACTTCTTATCTTAAGGTGAATGCTCCAAAACTTCTAAACTTCTTATCTTAAGGTGAATGCTCCAAACCAGCCCGCGAAATTCAAAATTTCTTGCGTTTTTGCAATTTGCAGGCCGGTGCTAGGTTGTATGTTGATTAAAATATTATTCGCGCCTGTAAGACGTATGTGGTTACAGAATTATAATCATCAAAATCGCCAATACAACCCTCCAAGTTCATAAAGGCCTAGGAACAAAAAAAAAACAGAAAAGGTAATTCCTACAGCTTTATGAACTTAGAGCGTTGTATTGATGATTTTGATGATTATAATACTGTAACTACATATGTCTTACAGGCGCGAATAATATTTTAATCAACATACAACCTAGCACTGGCCTGCAAATTGCAAAAAACGTAAGAAAATTTGAATTTCGCGGGCTGGTTGAAGCATTCACCTAATCTGACAAATTAAATATCGTTACAAGTGTCTTGACCGTCCGCTGGTAACAGGCGTAAATGACGTCGTTTAAATTTGAAAATGTCGCCCTGTTTAGGTACAGCAAAAAATAACAAATATCTTTTTCTTTTTAACCGACTTCAATAAAATGAGGAGGTTATCAATTCGACTGTATTTAAAAAAAAATGTTTGTTAAGTACCTCATAACTTTTGACCAGGTTAACCGATTTTGATGATTCTCTTTTTATTTAAAAGCTGGTGCTTCCCGAATGGTCCCATTTTAATTTCGTTCCATTCGGACAATAGGATCCATGTGAAAACCATATAAGTATTAAATTTGCATTAAGTATTTGCGCGACAAATGAACGAATAACGTTTAGATTAGTACGGGGTATCTAGCATAACTAAAAAGTGAAAAATAAAAACTTTTTACAAAAAAATAACAACCAACTTTCTTAGAAAAAACAATACAAAGTGAAAAATAACTTTAATTTCGGAAGTCGGTGGCAAAAAAAACTTAAATACAGATCCTAAGACTCCGACTTCCAAAATTAAAGTTATTTTTGACTTTGTAGTGTTTTTTTAAGGAAGTAGGTTGTTATTTTTATCAATAAAAGTGTTGGATATAAGATAAGAACATTTAAAATATATTCAAGCTAATAAATTAAAATTACTAGTTCTGACTGTAAAGTAAGAGATTCTGTTCTGTTTACACGTCTTCAATTCTTTACCTGCATCTCATGAAGAGATCACATTCACCATTCTTCCTTCCTACGTCAATTAACACAATCCTGTAATAATGTATTAAATGAATTACCATTTCCGATTGTGCTGTAAAACAGCGACCTTTTCAATCATATTGTAAGAGAATGCTTGTACTAAAGAACCCACTTCCGTATATTTCCTAACGTCTGTCTATTATTAGTAATTGGAAAATGAGGATAAACCTTTTACATATATATTCATGAGTTCTTTCTTTGTGTTCTAAGGTGTGAATCTTTTATAAAGAGCACGTGATGATATAGCTGGTTGCTATACAAAAACGTTACGCCCCGGTTCATTTTAGCCTTTCAGAAGCCCGCCGAAATTGAGGAAGGCCTTTTTTTTTCGTGTGGTAATCCTCTTGGATATCCTCCACCCTGGGGCGGGTGGAGGAGTCTGTCAGACTTCTACTGACTAAAACCACACGGTGTTCTGTTTCTACCTTTAGCCGGGGTGCTGGAGTGCTTGCGTATTTCGTCCCGGCCAGGTCTTGGCCCACATGAATTCATGCGAGCCCCGTCACCCTCGTCGATCGCAAACGGCCGCAGTTCCTCTAAAGACGCGCGCGCGGAACACGGCGCGCCGCCGCCGTCTCGGGCCTTTCACTGTTCAGGCAACAAACTCCCCAAGTTTAAACTGAGGGAGGCCTATGTTCAGCAGTGGACGACTTACGGCTGAAATGATGATTATGATCATGACTTATTGAACAATTCTTTAAACTAAGTAGATGTGATGATTCTGTTATGCACCAACTAAATATAATATAGGATACTGCAATATTTTTCCTTCTAATGAATCAATAGAAAGACGGAAACAAATAAGACGTCTCAAATTTTGCTGTAGGTATACTTAGATTTTCTTCAACGCAACTTTTACTAACTAAATTCGTAATGCTTAAAATGACGTCAATGTCAAGGCAATCTAGACGTATTTCAGTTTGACAGTTCTAAAACGACAAGTGAACACACACAAGACAAGACAATTTTATTCAACGCAACTTTTACTAACTAAATTCGTAATGCTTAAAATGACGTCAATGTCAAGGCAATCTAGACGTATTTCAGTTTGACAGTTCTAAAACGACAAGTGAACACACACAAGACAAGACAATTTTAGTTTAGAGGGTGAACAAAAGAATCGGTTTCATTACGTACAAAACTAGTAATTTTAATCGAATTTTCGTTACATTTCTTATGCGCATGTGTGCCAGGCCCACTGATAAAGCGACCAAATACATTCGGGCCAATAAAAACATAGGTAATTATTTGATGTTTGTGATGACTTTTATATCCGCGGATTTCATTCAAAATGAACCAATTTAGTTGAACCGAGTAACCATAAGGGGAAGTGCATGGGTAGAACGCTAAATAAAATAAATCTTAATGTCTTTGTAATTTCCAGATCAATGTCGGACTTTTCGTGACCATAGTAAAACGTATGAGTTTATAGAAACATAATAATTAATTCATATAATCACAATTGAATGACAATTTCATAAAATAGTAATTAAATAGAATTATATGATTTTATATATATTTTATATTAAACGAAAATCATGAATACAACCCGTATTGATGTTTACAATGACTTTAATTCTGTAAAGTCATATTTGTTACAGTCACGAATAGGGAATATGCACGTGACTTAAATATGGACAAAATATTTTTTTTTGTTAGCTTTATTGCTACTGAAAACACACTATACAATTATTTTTATAATTTATTTTAATTTAATAGTGAAATTTAATCATCAAAAAGTGGTGGTTCCAAAATTCCCGCGCAAATATCCGAAACGCAACACTATTGGTGGAACAAAACGTGACGTCAGTTTTACACGAGACGTCTGCTGTCAACAAGCTATTTGTACTGTTTCTGTTCTGAGGAATAATTGTTATTGTATTGTGTCGCTGTTTTTTATATTAAGTTAATAGGTATTTGTGTTCAAAGTATTAATTAATTGTGAAGAAGGACTTAGAGAATGACTGAAACCGATTTCGTAAAAGCGCAATCTGAAACCCTGAAATAATAGAAAGGTTAATAAAACTAGTCTCGAATTTGCCTCTTACTCTAATAATTTAGTTGTTTTATTTATCAGTAATACTTATACTCATACATCCATAAGGATTAATTTAGTTAGAATATCGAATAAGAATTTAAAAAAATATCTGTACAAATTTTCGTAAACTAGGTTATGATTTTGTAGAGGTTTGTAAACAAAACAAATAGGTAACGTAAGAATGATTCGTAAGTAATGTATTTTATAACTTTTTTAATATCCTTACTTACATCGAAATGGTCATCACAACAATATAAACAGCTCAAACACGATACATTGTCTCTTTTCATCGCCTTACACCACTTTTTCCTTAGTTTTTCACCTTTCGGCATAAGGAAATATAGTTTGTTAGGTGCAGTGTTGATGTTATTTGGGCACATAGGAACGACTCAATATTTGTAATAATGGATTTTTGTGCTTTCCCATGGTAATTAAGTCGATATTCACTCACTTTCTTTATGTTTTAGTAATTTTGTGAACCAAACACTTTGCTGTTGACATCGAACTCGTGTAATGGTGACGTCACGAGCAAGCGCGCCAAAATGGCCGCGTTTAAATCGACCAAAATTTATAGTAATGTTAATATTTAATTTTTTGCGTAATGGTTTATATTTTTGACATGATATTTGTATGTTTGGTAATGAAATAACTAGTAGAAACGTATAAAATAAAATAAAAAAATCATGCATATTCCCTATTCTAATAAAATCAGTTTACAACCTGACGCGCAAAAAAGTAAAAAATAATAATAATACCTACTTGTAAGTATTATTTGTTTTTAAAGACTTGAGAAGCTATTAAAATTATGTAAATGAAGAATTAAATGAATACTTCATAAAAACAAAAATTCGCGGCCTACCGTAACACATCCATCTAAATAACATCTGTTAGTCTCTGTCTAAATATAAGAATTATTAAGTAGCTTTAATTTAAGTATCTGAAAGTGTTACATTTTGTTCTTTTCACACGCTTTATATTAGCTTCACTTGTATGTTTGTTTGTAACCGACTCCTTATAGCGCGATTTGGACCCACTTTAAACGGCTAGATTTCATTTAAACTCTGTAGACTTATCGAGAACCGATGACAATACTATAATTTCAGAAATTTGTGCCATTATCCTTGCCAGGGTTAAGTACCAGGACAGCAAAAGAACTGTCTTCGAAAATTACGCTGACGTACGTCACAAACTACGCTGTCAAAGGTCTCAAAATTCGAAACACCCTAAAAAATAGAAGATAAATAGTAGTTTAAAAAAACTAAAAAACACGCTTCCATAGAAAACCAAACTAAAAAAAGTAGGAAATAATGGAAAAAAGCACCCCACGTGCCTGATATCAATAAAAAATACCTTAAAAAGCACTTTTTAGTTTGGTTTTCTATGGAAGCGTGTTTTTTAGTTTTTAAGACTATTATTTATTATTGATGTCCTTTAGTAATTTATAAACTGTTACCAAATTTTACCTATAAAATTGTAACTTTGTTAGCTCATTAGCTAACTCTATTGTGCATGCTGTGGACTCCTATAAGTGAAGAAGTACACCTACTTAATACCTGATGATACCCTTTATTTATGTGTCAATGTACTGTGTACGTCTTTTGTTGGAGATCCCAAATAAAAAAAATCAATTCTGTAGGTATCGGAAAATTTATGAATCATACATTATTCATAGATTCACCATTCTTCTTTCATATACCATAGATATTGAATAGATATACTTATCACGACACTACCAGTCTTTGGAAATGGATGTATTACTTACTTACCTATTCAGGTACTTTTAAGAGAATTGTGCAGGTGAAATGGTGTACAATCTTCTTTTTTGTGACGCTACATACGCATGATACAATCAGTTTATCACTTTCCCTCTACTGGAGAATCTGGCCTACCGTCCTCTATAAGAAATATGCTTTGGAATGGGCCACTTCATTTTTGTGACTGGCGACCCCAAAAGTGCCTGTAAATTGTTTAATTGAAACAAATTATGCCTCACGGTTTCACCCGCATAAGTCATGAGCTCAAAGAAATTTTCGGATAAAAAAACATAAAAAAAACGACCGACTTCCTTAAAAAAACACTACAAAGTGAAAAATAACTTTAATTTCGGAAGTTGGTGTCTTAGGTACTGCATTTAAGGTTTTTTTGTCATTTGCTTTCAAATTTTCCCCCATTTCGCCAGTTATGTTTAAGTCACATGTAACAAGGGGCGAGCCCATTGCCATCAACCAGGCACAAATGCAAAATCCGGGCTGCTACTGAGAAATTCCAGATAGAAAAGCCCAATAACGCTTTGACTGACCTGGGAATCGAACCCAGGACTTTATGTTTAGCGGTAGCGCTTGCGTCCACTAGTTCAACGAGGCAGTTAAGGACGCTATAACATTTTTGAATCGCTCAAGTTTAGGTATCTGAGTCGCCACACAACAACATTACGCGCACGCACACATTGAAACCATTGTCTGCTCGATTTTAAACATTAGTTAACTAATCTTGATACTCGAAGGTATTATTTATTTTATTTTACTAGCACTGTTAAGTAAAATTTGTAGTAAAGTAACTTTACTATCTGAATTTAGTGACAGTAAATAACTTTTACTACCATGATCATCAATATTTTTGGGGTAACGTATAATTTGACAATTAAAAAAAAAACGAGGTGTAACAATAAAATACTTTGACAATATTTTTGGGTAATAAACAAATATAACTGATGGTGATCGTAGAATATCGTTGTAATCGTTAAAAATATACAGGATATTCCTTAAAGAAAACTAAGCAAAAATTGTGTGATGCGCGACCGTCACCTTTGAGATTGCAGCGCGTATTCAGAATTTTTTATTTATGTAAATAATTAAAGTTACGTTAAATATTGTGACTACATACTAGCAAAACCCCCAAAATTGATACCCATGTCGACATTCCATCATAACAGTACATCCGCCATTTTAAATTAAAAATCGAAGATTTTATAATCCCTACCCCCAATATGGATAAAGATCTTTTTATAAAAAAACAATACCCGCCGTATTTGGATCAAATTTGGATGAATCATTCGTAATAACTATCCTAAAATTATCCAAATTTGATAGCTATGCCCACTTTTTATTTAAAAAATTAAAATATTCGTCGTTTTGAATGAAAAACTTGTGGGGTCGCCTTTTTTGGCTCCAAATGTAATTTGTATGGAGTTTTCGGCTTCAGCACCTTCGAAAATCTTGAAAACGACACCCATGATGAAGATTTTGAAAATTTTCGTAACCATCATTTTTGATTTTGAATCAGATTCAGCACCCTTGTTTACCCTTTTTTTTTTTTTTTTTGATCACGAGGTGGAAATCCTCATTGATGTCCTCCGCCCTGGGGTGGGCGGAGGGGCCTATCAGACTCTTACTGACTAAAACCACCCCGGTGTTCCGTCCCACACCTACGTCGGGGACCACGGGAACCAATATGTCTTCCGCGATCCCCGACTGGACCCTTGTTTACCCCTACCGCAAGCTACATTAAAGAATTTCGTTCCAAAAATGGACGACACTTGCATAATTTAATTACCACGTTGAAAATATAACTTTTTATTGAATAATAATCCGCCATTTTGAATTCTTGAAAATGAATACATAGTCATAATTACCCTACCTCAATAATCCCAATAGAATTTGAGTTATTTATTTCTAAATCAAGTTCTGATAATAAGTTTGGTACTCATAGTTTTGGTCCGAAAAGTATCAACATTTTTCAACCACAGTATACAGCACGGCACTCACTTTATTATTATTTTGATCGTATTTATTTTGTACAAAAAAGCGATACGCCCGTGCTTCCTAGGGCGCGTCTGAGCGCGGAATGAGATGCCGCGAGTTTAAAATGTATGAGGAAAGTTGAGAACGTTCTTTATTTTTGTCATAAATAAAAAAGTTACGTATTTAATTACAAAATATTTAGGCAAAACGTAGAAGATTATACTAGCCACAATTTGTTGTCATTTTGAAGTTAAAATATGCAGTTGATCTCACTATACAGGTACCTTTCCAGACCCCATTATTTTGCATTTTCTTCGATTATTGCGGTGGGGAAAACGTATTTTTGTGAAAATATTGTATCGGACTATATAATTTTTATGGTACCATAATGGAGATGAATAAATTATCTTTAATTAAAGACCATAATTGACTTCGCAGTTGTGATTCCTCTTGATGTAATTGGTACTGGAAAACCACCGATATTTGTAGAAAAATGTTATAGCGTCCTTAATAGTGCTAATCTTTAGATATAATATTCTTCTGTACGCGTGTATGTCACTGAACTCCTAAATAGCAAGACCAACTTTGATAACATGTTCTGTGTGTGTTATAGAGAGTCCCTGGATAGCTTAGGTTCACAATCGGACTCGATAGGCACTACGTTCGGGCAGGACAAAATCGGTCGGAACTGCTAGTAGTTTTATAACCATATAAGTAGGTAGATACTAAGTAGATCAATCATTGACAGGTATTTAGCTAGTAGTCGATGAAGGAAAACGTTGCGGTTAGTGTAAATTTAATTAGAACAATGGCGATTAAGTGTTAGTTTCACTATTAGTCACTATACTCGTACATACCTAAGTAATATGCAAAATAGATACTATCTTATTTTTTTTCCAATCATAATATTTCGTTTAAGTATTTACCGTCTTTATACTTATCTCAAAATGTAATATAATGCTTTGTTGTTATTTGCCTGAATGAGATGATCTGTTTTGATTTCATTTATGCTGAAGGGGAGAGCCCCTGAAGGTACTGAAATACACATATATGGGTAGACCATGGCTTGGATTAGGGTATAGAATAGTTTTATCTGGATACTAGCTTGTGCCCGCGACTTCGTCCGCGTCAAATTTTTGCTCCCCTGACCCTTCCCGTCGCATCGAATCGCCTGCCAGCTTTCGTCCATTTTTCGTTGCTGCTCCGCACCTTTTGATTGTAGCGTGATGTTATGTATCCTATAGCCTTCCTCAATAAATAGGCTACCCAACACAAAAATATTTTTTCAATTTGGACCAGTAGTTCCTGATATTAGCGCGTTCAACCAAACAAACATACAAACTCTTCAGCTTTATAATATTATATAGTATATTATAGTATAATATTATATAGTGTATATAGTATAGAAGTAAAGATTACAATCTGATCGAGACTTATTCAATTGAAATCGCGGGGCGCAGCTAGTTTCAATTACAGGCTTTGTTAAATCGTCAAGGAGTCAGCCAGTTCCTAAAATAAAGTGGTCCATCCCAAAGTGAATTTCTTATAGAGAACAATGGGTCAGAATCTCTACCACTAATCAATTAATTTCCATGAAGTTTCAAATAAATTGTTCAGAGTCGCGTTTTTGCATCACGCCTGTCCGCCGTTAAATCTAAATATTGTTACAAAATATTCATAATTATTTTTGTAAAATAAGGTGATGTTTAATAAACTACCTTACAGAATGCAAATATAATATATATTTAAGAAAACTACCTTTAAAACAACAGTAATAAAAAAAAAATGTCTTATAATTGGAAAAATAAATGTTTTGAAAGCAGTTATAGGTATCTATGTAAGAAGATATAAAATTATATATTATGATTAATTTATTGTTACTAATGCATAATCTGAAGCTTATAATTTAAATTCTGTGAAAATTTGACATTTTATTTAAATTTCAATTCTGTGACTCTTTATTTTGAAATTTTATGTTATTTCAATTCCGTGACTTTTAATTTTATTCTGTTTTATTGTGACATCCAGCACTGTGAACATTCTTACAGCGTCTTTTCTGTTGCAGCATTGTGAAATTTTATCTTATTTTTTGTAATATGGGTATTGCCTGAAAAAAAATTATTTACCTATTTATAATCAGCCTAGATAATGTTTCCATTACTGGGACATGGCTACCTCTATGTAGGAGGGAGTAGGCCGTACATGACTATGAACTTTTATCCCTTGACCATGGCGATGCCGGTTTCCTCACTTTTTTTTCTTCACTTAATTTTGAGAGTAGTGGTCAAGAAATGAATTACTCCTGAATAGTAGTGAAGGTATTTTTTTTTGGAATTGTGACCAAGATAGGCAATTGTCGTCTTTTCTTTTTTTTTGTTCGTATTTTTTTCGTTGTCGTCTTTGTCATCCACACAGGATCAATTGGAACTAATCGGAATCAAAACATTTTATCTCACATAAACTTTCATGGGCACTTATGAAATGTCAGAATTAAGGTGCACTGTTCAAATTTGTTAAATCCTATGGGAGAAGAGCCGGCATGAAACTCCACAGTTACTCTTTTTAACACGCTTTTATTAGCTTCAAACGTATGTTAGTATGTGCCTATGTAACGAAAACTTTGAACATGATTTTGTCCCCCTTCAAAACGTCGGATTCAAAATTTGGCATACTTATCAAGGACCGATGACAATACAATTTGTGCCATCATTCTTGCCAGGGTTAACAAGATAGCAAATTTAAAAAAAAAAAACTGTTCGTAAACTACGCTGACAGACGTCAGAACATTCGAAACGTGCAGCGTGTGTTTTAGTTTTTTTCTTTAACCTATTATTTATTTTTTACTTAAATAAATTGACTCGCCCGAATCGGTCGAATCGACACTTTTATATATAGGCTACTCACACGAAGCCAATTTATTTATGGGTGAATTGATCACTCCAGAATACGTATTACGCAATTAGCTCGTTATGAATTGAATGCACTTTATTGCATGAACTTGCAGTGACCTTTTCTCATAACTTATTGTACGTATTTCTTGGTTTGTCGATTTGCCCACAAATAAGTTAATTTCGTGAGAGTCGCCTTGAGAAAATAATAGATTATATAAAAGTGCACACAGCGGCTCATTGCTCGCAGAACAGATGTCCGATGGGGCCGGAAGATTCTGGAGTGGCGACCGCGTATTGGAAGACGTAGCGTTGGAAGGTCTCTCACAAGATGATTGATAACCTGGTGAAGGCCGCAGAATACCGCTGGATGCAAGAAGCACAGAACTGATTGAAGTGGCGGTGCTTGGGGGAGGCCAATGTCCAGCAGTGGACGTATTTTGGCTGAAATAAGTTGATGATATAAAAGTGTTGATTTGCCCGTTTAAGCGACTATATTCGTGTGAATGGACAAATAATCAAAACGAATTAGTGAATCTTCATATAACTACGTGAAAGGTATCGATATGTCTCATGTAACTTTGACATTCAAAAAGTGCTGACTCTCAACCTAGTTTGAATAAATGACTTTTGATTTTGATTTTGATTTGATACTGAATCATGAGAAAACAAACCAAAACACTTCTAAGAAATAAAAAAAACACAACAACTGTGTACCATACCTACTATTTTTCAGATAATCGGAACACAAGTTTATTTACAACATAGGTATATGTAATTATGAGAACAATCTTTGTACATATAACTCATTATACAGGGCGCTATAATTACTGTTGTTGAGAACATTTGAAGAAAAACATATGACACAGCAGAGCGCCGCCATCTTTGATATTTGAACTGAGAACATGTGTTCAGTTGTTTCGGGTCAAACTGAAGGGCGTCAAAAGTCGAGAAATGCATGTAAAAAAATAAGAGCGGCTAATCCTTCATTATTCTATGTTATAACAAATATTTTTTCAGAAAAGTTGAACACAAATGTATCCTGTAGTTAATAACTAAAAAACAGTAAAGACAAAATTGGATAAAAATACTGCTTTTTTGCATATATTTTATTTGAACATTGGCCGTTCGTAATGTACTCATATTTGTTTCAATCATGCTTGCGTTGTCTATAGATGGACAGCGGTTCCCTTGTCCAGATACTAAACTAACCATTGGGTTCATTTGACGCTTATACAGGGTTATTTGTAAAACACCGGCAACCTCTCAGGTCTATGTTACTAACATCATAATCAACAACTTTTGTTCTATGACTTTTAAAAATTCATCATATTATTAATATTTGTGAAATATAAAAAAAAAAATAAGATGGCGTCGTTAGTTGTGATTTTGGCCATGCGCTAAAATAACTCTGAAACTAGAGACTTGAGATCTTAGTGACAAACAGCTCGTGAAAAGAAGTATGACATAAGAACTAAGTTAGTAATTGTTTAATAATTGTATAGACCGTGGCGAGTTTCCTGATCTAATGAAAAACAGTAAAATAATACCGTTGTTTAAATCGGGTAGTACATCAGACCCTACTAACTATAGACCAATTTCAGTGCTACCTACCTTTAGTAAAATTTTTGAAAAACTTATTCTAAAT
This sequence comes from Aporophyla nigra, assembly GCA_947507805.1. NCBI lineage: Eukaryota > Metazoa > Arthropoda > Insecta > Lepidoptera > Noctuidae > Aporophyla > Aporophyla nigra. The sequence continues at coordinate 8,032,065 of OX382313.1, read as the reverse complement.
CAATTGCAACGATTTTTTAATAAACATAATTTATTACACAACAAACAGTTTGGTTTTACAAAGGGTCGTTCGACTACCGATGCCGGAGTTGAACTTTTAGGTCATGTATATAATGCATGGGAGGACAAATGCGATGCTTTGGGTATTTTTTGCGATTTGTCCAAGGCATTCGATTGTGTTCTTCATGAAACATTGATCAGAAAACTACACCACTACGGAATCCGGAACGCCTCCCTGGATCTTCTTACTTCATACCTAAGTGATAGGATTCAGAGAGTTGACGTCAACGGAAAAAGATCACCTGGATCTATAGTTAGAATGGGGGTCCCCCAGGGGTCAATTTTAGGCCCATTTTTATTTCTTATTTATATAAATGACTTGCCTTACCTCATAAAGGATAAACATGATATAGTGTTGTTTGCAGACGACACTTCACTTTTATTCAAACTCAGACGTCAGCAGCTGGTTACTGACAATGTAAATAGAGCCCTTTCTAATGTAGTTAACTGGTTTAATGTTAATAACCTACTCCTTAACGAGAAAAAAACCAAATGTATTAAGTTTACGATACCTCATGTTAGACAAGTCGAAACTAGTGTCCTCATAAAGGGTGAAGAGTTGAAACCCGAAGATTCAACAGTATTCTTAGGCATAACTCTAGATGCCAAGCTTCAATGGGGCCCCCATATAGATAAATTGTCAAAAAAGCTTAGCTCTGCAGCATACGCTGTTAGAAAAATTCGTGATTTAACTGATTTAGAGACAGCCCGTTTAGTTTACTTTAGTTATTTTCATAGCGTGATGTCATACGGTATTCTGCTGTGGGGAAATGCCGCGGATATTCAGACAATATTTGTTTTACAAAAAAGGGCAATTCGTTCGATTTATAAATTAAGTCCTAGATACTCCCTCAGAGACAAATATAAAGAGATTAATATAATGACTGTGCCTTCTCAGCAGGGGCGTAGCTACCGCCGTATCTGCCGTATCAATTATACGGGGCCCCCGGGCTACGGGGGCCCCCAACGTGCGTAAGCAAAAATTCATAAAAATGTCCCCTTTTTTATTTCAGAAATGACAAAAGTCACAAAATCAATTTCTTTTTCCCGCGTAAAGCGTGCGTTCCAAAGTTGGCAACACCCTACATCGGTTATCGCGGGCTGCGGGATTTCCCCGTTTATGGTCTTTTTCACATAGGTTGATTAGGTTGGGTACAGTGACACTTAGTCAAATGACTTAAATAGTGAGGTCTCCTTGCGACTATTAGCAAAAATCGAGAAGTTTTGCAATTGAACATTAATCGATTTTTTTAAATAGATCTGGTTAGTTATAAATAATTTCTAATAAAGATTATGGATGTAAAAAGAAAAACACAACAATTCATAAAAATCATTTTAGTCTAATTCGTTGTCAGATTGCGTTGGCAAAGACGAACAGTCATCCGAATCACCTAAGTCAATAATAAACTCATCTCCGCTCTAGTAAAGTCGTCCTGCACAGATAACAAAACTTGACAATTTAACAGCATTCAATTTAAACAACTTGCACAATATAAGAAACACACGGAAAGCATTCGAACTTTCGAAGCAGACGCACTCGTAAAATAGCCGATCTTTTTTTATCGATTATGGTGCGTCAATCTCTATTACTGGGCGGCTCATTTCACGCATCAAACGCTTAAGTTATTTTTTGTTTTCTCGGTTTTAAAAATATACACACTTGGTAAAATAACTTATTAAAATTGGATAACAGTAGAATTATGTATTATCTCCAGTTTGCCGAAAAAAAGGCAAGGAGAGTTATTTAATTTGAATTGTTTATAAAAGTTTTGGAAAAAGTGACAGATAGACAATTATGATGAATAAATATTTCTTTTAATTTTATACAAACATTTTTTTTTTCCTATTGTGAGAATTCGTTACCTTTCATAAGGGCCCCCAAACAAATTTTTATACGGGGCCCCGCCAGGGCACGCTACGCCTCTGCTTCTCAGTATATTTATGAAAATCTGCTGTATGCACATAAAAATATTAATCTCTTTAAAAGACACAGTGATATCCATAATGTAAATACTAGAAACAAACAAAAATTTGTTATTCCTACAACCAGGCTCAAGAAAATAGGTGGCTCGTTTAGATGCCAATGTATTCGATTTTATAATAAACTTCCTAGCCTCATTCAAGAACTAAGCCTAAATAAATTCAAATCTTTTATAAAGCGTAAATTATGTCAGAAAGCCTACTATACTGTAAAAGACTATATTGAGGATAAAACGGCCTGGGATTGAGCTGCTCCAATAAATCTACACTGAATGTTGTTTTTTTTATTATTATTTTGCTATTGTACTCTTTTTTATATTTTTTTATATTTTATTTTACATGACATGAATATTAATTATATGAATATTACTTTGATTATTGAGAATTTGAGGACTATGAGGGTCATTGTATCACTTTTAATTATGGTCTGGCAGTTTGAGTAGTTTGTGCGGCCTTCCCAAATGTCCTTTGGTATTGTTCGTCGAATCGTTGAGCTCCTTAAGTTCTGAGTTGAGTTTTACGATAATTGACAAATGCGTGCACTGACTGGACAGGTCCACTCAAATCTGTGTGGTTCTTTCCACAAAAGACCATTTCAGACACCGATCTACATGGTCATCAATTGATCTGACCAACAAAATTGTATCCGTTTCTCTTTTTTTCTTTTTTTTATGTACATATTGACAGTGATAATTTTTCATATATACAATGACATGAATATTTACTTTGTAAAGTATCATATTGCTTTAATTATTGTGAATGTGAAGACTATGTGGGTCTTTTTCTTATTTTGTTTTCTTTCTTTCTCAGTAATCATGATCTGGCAGTTTGAGTAATTTATGTTCCGTGTTGATCTAAACGATTAGTGACAAATGCCTGCACTGACTGGACAGGTCCACTCAATCTGTGTGGTTCTTTCCTGAAAATACCATTTCAGTCACCAATCTACATGGTCTTCACATGTTGTGACCAACAAAATTATATCCTTTTCTTTTTTTTTTATATACACATTGACATTGATAATTTTTATATATACAATGACATGAATATTTACTTTGTTAAGTATCATATTGTTTTAATTATTGTGAATGTGAAGTCTATGTGGGTCTTTTTTTTATTTTGTTTTCTTTCTTTCTCAGTAATCATGATCTGGCAGTTTGAGTAATTTATGTGGCCTACCCGAATGTCCTTTCTTTGGTATTGTTCGTCACAGCGTTGGGCTCCTTATGTTCCGAGTTGAGCTAAACGATTAGTGACAAATGCTTGCACTGACTGGACAGGTCCACTCAATCTGTGTGGTTCTTTCCTCAAAAGACCATTTCAGTCACCAATCTACATGGTCTTCACATGTTGTGACCAACAAAATTATATCCGTTTCTTTTTTTTTTATATACACATTGACATTGATCATTTTTATATATACAATGACATGAATATTTACTTTGTAAAGTATCATATTGTTTTAATTATTGTGAATGAGAAGACTATGTGGGTCTTTTTTTTATTTTGCTTTCTTTCTTTCTCAGCAATCATGATCTGGCAGTTTGAGTATTTTATGTGGCCTACCCGAATGTCCTTTCTTTGGTATTGTTCGTCACAGCGTTGGGCTCCTTATGTTCCGAGTTGAGCTAAACGATTAGTGACAAATGCTTGCACTGACTGAACAGGTCCACTCAATCTGTGTGGTTCTTTCCTCAAAAGACCATTTCAGTCACCAATCTACATGGTCTTCACATGTTGTGACCAATATTATGTCTGGACTTTTAAAAGAGACTGTGACCTCTGAGTTTGTTTCGGCCTTTCTTCTCAGAGTAGTCAGTTAGGAAACGCCGAACTCATCTAGTTTAAAAAAAAATATCATTGACATGTAAAAGTGTTTGTACAAACCTACTTACAGAAATAAAATCATTTATCATTTATCAGTATTATGAAAATACTCATAACTTGCTTCAACTTTATTATTTCACAACGGTTCTCTTCTACAGTCCGACAAGCAATGCCTCGCTTTCCATTCTACCATATAAATAACATATTTGTCCCCACCAAGAAATAACGACATCCTAGGCGATATTTCTAAGTGTTCATCATTATCATTATTTCAGCCGTAAGACGTCCACTGCTGGACTTAGGCCTCCCCTAATATGGGGGGCTTTGCCATAATCGCCACGCTTGACAGGCGGGTTGGCGATCGCAGTATGGTGGTAAAATGCATAGAGAACGCTGCTGCCCATTCGCTAGTAAGTCCCTTAGTCACCTTTTACGACACCCACGGGAAGAAATGGGGTGGTGTTATTCTTTACGTCCGGCACCACACGGTACACGTTTCTAAGTGTTGCCAAAGTACAATTACACAATTAATTTTCTTGAGTTGTCATACATATAAAATACTGTTATAAATCATGATCAATCACCTTAACAGTGCTGCCACAGAGATTATTATTCGTTAATAAAATAATTCAGTTTGTCCAAACTAAATCAATGAACTCACGACATTAGAGATGTTAAATTTTTATGTGTTATTCAATGCGTTGTGAAATGTCAACCAAGTTTTCCTGATCATGTCATTTAATTTATGATAATTTCCGTCCTTTCTTTCTATTTATATTGTAGGAAAAATTGTTGTAAAGTTGAAAAAATTGCCTAAATTGAGTTTAGCTTGTAAACAAGAGAATCGGTAGGTAGAATTCATTATGCTCAATGCGTAGGTATTTTAAGTGCATGTGTCGGTGTGACCTCAGGTCAAAGCTAAGGTCACAATGTGTTGTTAAAGTTGACATTTAAGTTTAGATTAATAAAGAAAACACAAAAACATCTTTTTACAGTTCGTTTTCTAATTTATTAGATAACTAGCTTTTGGCAGCGGCTTCGCTGGCGTATTGTTATTATAAATCTTCCTCTTGAATCACTCTATCTATTGATGAATACCGCTGCGTAGTTTAAAAGATCCAAGCGTACAAACGCGGGAAGCGACTTTGTTTGATACTATGTAAAGATAAAGATAGTTGCTGTCGGCGGCTTCGCCCGCGTGGTTGTCAGAAATTATCCTGCCGGAACGTGCTACTGGGACAAAAAGTAACCTTTGTTACTCCTTATAACATCAGCTATCTGACTGTGAAACTTGTCAGAATCGGTGCAGCCATTTCGGAGATAAGCTGGAACAAACAGCGGGACAATAGTATAAGTAGCGTTTATACTTTCGTATGCATTTGGTGGAAACCTGTTATGTTGGCATTGAAAATAGACACTTCTATTATATTTATTTGTACAGATGTATAGCTATGTACACTTATTATAAAAGGTGAAGTTTGTAAGTTTTTTTTTTGAAGGACGTAATCTCTGGGATTTTGGATTTGAAAAAATCTTTATGCATTTTATAGCCCAACTCTTCATACAGCAACATCGCGATACAGCGCTTAGGAGCCGAGCAAAATGAAAAAGAATCGGAAAGATCGCTAACTGTAAACGAAGTAATAGTGAGGGTGATGGGAAACAACCAGACGAGTCGGGGGGCAAAAAATTTAGCCTGACCGAAGTCGCGGTCAGAAGTTAGAAGATAGTAAAGAACAAAACAGCCTTTTTTTGTGGGTGGGAAATCATCAAATGACGTCTCCTGCTCTAGGGTGGAGCGAAAGGGCGTGTCAGACTTTTACTGACTAAAACCCATCCGTGTTCCTTCAGTTGCCCATAGAACGAAACAGCCTGGATTACCACACTCACCTGTTTTCTAACAAAAACTTAATTTTTATTTTCTCTTTCTTTCCAGAACCATGAATTCTGGGTGGCTAGCGTGGGAATGCATAGTCTTCGGCATCTTCGTATGCGCCTCATCATGCGCCCCGCTCTGGAGGCGGAGGAAAGACGTTAATGCTGCGGGAGGAAGCGCCAAGCAAGCCTACATCTTCGCTGGAGGCGGCGTCTCTACCCTGGCTATGATCCTGTCGGTAGCCAGGGGGACCTTAGGAGTGAGGTCGTTCTTAGGTAAGTGAAAAATAGATTCGTGTTTTTTTTTTGGAGTTTACTTCTCACCGGTCAACCTTGGAGGTTGTCGGCTGCTTAACCAGACTTGCCTGTGGCTGCCTCAATAAATTAAAGCGTCCAGCAGAAACTGGGAACTTAGCGACTAGCACCCCCTGTGGGGTACGGACCTCGGCTGGCGTCGCTGGAAGACGGCAGCAAAGGATGAGCTGATTATTATTTTGGGATGAATTTATAGCTACAGGCACAGTGGCATGGGCTGGATTGAGCAAGTGTCGGGGTTTTGTGAAAGTGATGCGAGGATTTTCTCTTTGTGTCTCAGTGCATTGCGAACCCTGACTACTGATTTATTGTGATTTTTTAACGACAATGTGACTGTTATCGTAAACGACATAGTTTCAAATCTATTATTAATAACTAGCTGTTACCCGCGACTTCGTACGCGTGGTATTTAACAAAAAAGTTTTCATTCGTTTTTTTTTTCGTGAGATTCTATTTTTGTTCTAAAATAAAAGTAGCATAAGTTACTCCTTGTTACATCAGCTATCTGCCAGTGAAAGTCCCGTCAAAATCGGTCAAGCCATTTTAGAGATTATCCGGCACAAACAGACAGACAGACAGACAAAAAGAGTAAAAAATGTTGTTTTGGTATATGTACCGTGTATACATCCATATACACTTAGTAAAAAACGGTTATTTTAATAATACAAACAGACACTTCAATTTTATTTATTTTTCTAGATATGTCTAGATATATTACCTATATAATACAGTGGAAGATATAAACGGCCTCAACCTCACTGCCTTTGTTGAAATGTCTGACTCCCTGAGTCTAGATTTGTGCCCGGTAGATGGCAATAGGTTCGCCCCTATTAAATAGGACTTAAAAATAACTGGCGAAATACGGGTGTACTTTAAAAACACAACTGTCCAACCCTCCGTGGAAACATAGGATGATTTATATTACGTTTTGTTTCCCTAAAACCTTTTTTATGTGTTAACAAATACAGCTCATTTTCGTTGTAATTTCGTTTTTAGGGTTCCGTTGCCAAATGGCAAAAAACGGAACCCTTATAGATTCGCCATGTCTGTCTGTCTGTCTGTCTGTCTGTCTGTCTGTCTGTCTGTCTGTCTGTCTGTCAGTCCGAGTATGTCACAGCCACTTTTCTCCGAAACTATAAGAGCTGTGCTATTGAAACTTGGTAAGTGGATGTATTCAGTGAACCGCATTAAGATTTTCACACAAAAATGGAAAAAAAAACAAAAATATTTGGGGTTCCCCATACATAGAACTGAAACTCAAAAATTTTTTTTTTCAGCAAACCCATACGTGTGGGGTATTTATGGATAGGTCTTCAAAAATGAAATTGAAGTTTCTAATATCATTTTTTTCTAAACTGAATAGTTTGCGCGAGAGACACTTCCAAAGTGGTAAAATGTGTGTCCCCCCCCCCGTAACTTCTAAAATAAGGGAATGATAAAACTAAAAAAAATATATGATGTACATTACCATGAAAACTACCAACGAAAATTGGTTTGAACGAGATCTAGTTAGTAGTTTTTTTTTTAATACGTCATAAATCGTAAACCACAATTTACCTTTCATTCAGTCAACACAAATATAAAAATTAAAAAAAAAAACATTTCATTTCATAAACGATGATGACGAATGATGATGATGATGACCTGCAGGTTTGTACGGAACCCTCGGTGCGCGAGTCCGACTCGCACTTGGCCGGTTTTTTTTTTTTAATACGTCATAAATCGTAAACCACAATTTACCTTCCATTCAGTCAACTCAACTATAAAAATTAAAAAAAAAACATTTAATTTCATAAACATAAACCTTATGCATAAACCGTGAATACCTGAAGGTTTGTACGGAACCCTCGGTGCGCGAGTCCGACTCGCACTTGGCCAGTTTTTGATATAAGTCGGCGGTGCGGGTTCGATGGAAATACTATAAAATGACCTACTTCGTAGATTACCTAAAGAAAATCGTCTTCAACTGCTATATTCCTCGTAAAATGTCTAGTGAACAATATTACAAATAAACAACGCTACAATAAATAATTTATTGCTACTTTTTCATTGGAAATGTCGCAATTTTTTATGGAAATTGTAGCAATCAATAAAAAAAGAAATAAAAATGAAATTCTGTGCGTTGGTAAACATATCAACTCGAACGGTTTGGCTATTTTTTTTTCTAAATATCCGTAGTAGTCCGAAAAAAGTTTTAAAGAAAGAACATTTGGAAATATTTCGCGGGAAGGCGGAAATATAGATAAATAAACTTAAAGTAATTTTTTCTATAGGATGTTATATAAACTAACTAGTTTGGACAGGACGTCTGGCAGTCCAGCTAGTTTTTAGTTTTTGAATCTGTTACCATGGAACAGTATCTAATTCTGAAATTTTTCGTCGGATATAAAATATGCTGTTCGATACATTTGGACCGCGTAGGAATTACACTTTTCTATGAAAGAGTAGATTTTTTATATAACCGACGAAAAATCCCTACGATAGCCGACAAGAATCATTTGCTGAACTCATGGTCAACAGTTTGTGTGTCGACATTCCTGCTATTCTTCTCTGTACGTATTTCCATAGGTGATTTTATGTTTTTTTGATCAATCAAATTTGGAACAAAAATTGCAACCAATATTAAATATTATTTATTATTCGACGTACATATAGTCGCAATAAATTTGTGGCGGGATTTGTTCTTGTAATCTTCAATCTTGAACGCACTTCTAACCGCCGAAGGTTTACAATCGACTAACAAAACACACTGTTCGATTTTCGACACGCTCAAATGCACTCTATTAGATTCTCATTGCTCGGTACAACACCGAGAGTTAAAAATCCTGTGCGCGAAAAACAGAAGAGATTGTCGACTTCACCTTTTATCCTCGTTACTGATAATGATATGGACCACCCCATTAAAATAGACTATTAATAAAATATTGCCATTATAAAATATGCTTGGAGTTTCCCTACGCGATCGAATCAGAAATGAAGAGATCCGTAGGAAAACTAAGGTAACCGAAATAGCCCGAAGAATTGCCAAACTTAAGTGGCAGTGGGCAGGGCACATTGCTCGCAGAACAGATGGCCGATGGGGTCGGAAGGTTCTGGAGTGGCGACCGCGAACTGGAAGACGGAGCGTTGGAAGGCCTCCCACAAGATGGACCGATGACCTGGTGAAGGCCGCAGGAATGCGTTGGATGCGAGAAGCACAGAACAGGTCGAAGTGGCGGTGCTTGGAGAAGGCCTATGTCCAGCAGTGGACGTCTTTCGGCTGAAATGATGAATAAAATATTTATCTATTTCTAAGAACACACTCATTGATGATATTAGTGTTTTTCGATCACGCGCCACTTTCAATCTACAAATTAAATACGAATCAAGTTAACTGACGATATTATTAAAGTTAAATTAATATAATATAAAGACATGTCATTACTACGTTATCACTAATTACAATGTAATGGTCAGGAGGTAATTTTCTTTGATAACGTACTTTGATAACATAACTTTCATCATGCTTGTAAATCCCTGAGGTTAAGCAGAGTTATACCTGTAGTTACACTTAAATTTTGCCAATTGTTTTTGGCACAATCAGACTATAATGTACCCTCTGCTACTAGGACATAGACCTCCACATATGAGAGGGAGTGGGCTGTAACCCACCACGCGGGCCCAGAGTGGATTGGTAGATCTCACATGTATTCGAATTATGGTTCTAGGATATGCCGGTTTCCTCACGATGTTTCCCTTCACCGTTTTGAGAGCAGTGGTGATGAAATAATTTACACAAAGTAAAACGCCTGTTTGGGTTCGAACCTACGATGTCGAAGTCCCGGCTGTTAGCACTAGGTCACCAAATTGCTCAAAGTATGTTGAGCCGAGTTATCTTTAAGTCCAATTAAATAGGGGGCAAGCCTATTTATTTATTTATTTAAACTTCTCGCACACTATTGACTATTGCGAAACTCCTGGCTGCTACTGAGAAGTTCCTGTTGGAAAAACTCAATAGCACTTTACCCGACTCGGGAACTGAATCTAGAACCTGATGATTAGCCCTTGCAACCACTAAACCAATGAACCAGTAACATAACACATAACGTTTCGCAATTTAGAGGTTTCCTAGAACGATAACGTTACAAAATTGTTACTATTGTTTCTAACGATTCAATGATGACGTAAGCTACGATTTTACAATAAAATTGTGAAATGACGACCTTGAAATATTATGTATTGCGTTTTAATCGATAAACTAACTAACGTATAAATATTTACTTTTTTTTGTCACCACAATAAACATTGCACACATTGTTACACTTACGGTACGTGACATGGTTCCGTTTACTGTGGGAGACTGTAGTGCCCTTTTTTTGTGGGTGGGAAATCATCAAATGATAGGGCGTGTCAGACTTTTACTGACTAAAATCCACCCGTGTTACTTTAGTTGCCTATGCCAGGGCCACGGTAACTCTTTCGAACATATCTGTGACCTTGGCAAGGTCACTCATGCTTGTTTCTACGACAAAGAAGTCGGTTCTAACCAGGGCTTTGAATAAAGTAAAAAATTTGGTATCGTTACTTTCATCGGAAGAAGATAACGTTATTAGTAGAGGTCACGTTATGCTTGGTAACGATACTTGGCATACGTTTTACCGGTAACTGAGTACCGTTAAATTTTTATTTATTTTCTTTCGTCTCTTTCTTTCGTCTACATTAATGAAGTTGCATTTGCATCGTTTAATTGGCGATGTTACCATAGAGCGCCGCCGCCCATGGCGTGCCGCTTAGGTTGCGCAGGTTGAGAACAACGCATTAAGTAACGATAAAAGTATCGATACTAGTAACGTTAATTGGTAACGTTATTTATAGATTCGATACCAAAGTATCGTTACCCGTGTTACCGTTAAAATATTAACTTTATGAAAATAATGTTACTTAACGATACTTATAGTGTGAATTTGGTAACGTTAACAAGCCCTGGTTCTAACTTAGTCTTTTCTCTTACTACAATGGACAACTGTTGTATGAAAATTAAATTAAAAAGTCTCTTCATTTCATGCAATCTCTTCATCGATCAAAAGTCTCTTCATCATAAAATATACAATGCAGTGATAATTTTAAATTACCATAATGCTAATATTTCATGCATAAGGATAAGAAACCAAACTCATTGTTATAATTTTGTTAGATTTAAAACGTTTAATTCGAAATGGTGAATTAACAATAATAATATAAAAGATACTCTATTATTAATAATATAAATACAATTTTTACCCGAATATTCTCAATACATATTTTTATTTTATTTATAACTAGCTTCTGCCCGCGACTTCGTCCGCGTCAAATTTTCAGTCCCCTTCCCGTCGCATCAAATTGCCTGCCAGTTTTCGTCCATTTTTCGTTTGCTGTTCCGCTCCTTTGGCCGTAGCGTGATGTTATATCCCGCAGCACCGTACCATGTACCGTAGCATGTTGTTGCCCGCGTGGAGGTCGGAAAATATCCCGCAGGAACGTACTACCGGGATAAAAAGTACCCTATGTCCTTTCTCAGGCTCTAAACTATCTGTGTACCAAATTTCATTTAAATCGGTTCAGTAGTTTTGGCAGGAAAGCGAGACAGACAGACAGATAGACAGAGTTACTTTTGCATTTATAATATTAGTGTGCATAGTGTGGATGTGGATATATATATATAAATATATAAATAATATAAATATATATAGTGTGGAAGTGTGGATTAGTGTGGATTACTGTTGACATTTTAATACAATTCAATTTAGCTATCTATTAATGAAATCCGAATAAATTATTAACAGTCGTATTATAGCCATTCATTAATATTGAATTAATCAATAAATAATTTCATAGAAAATGAGACGTAACGGTAGTGGATTTAAAGTAAATAATTTAAAATTTCCAAATGAAACGATATCAAATAAATTAGGTTGCATTTACATACATACATAAACTCAAGCCTTTTTCCCATGGGGGTAGGCAGAAACCACGGTACGTCACCTGCTACGATCTCTACACACTCCTTTTGCCTCGTTTAGGTTCATACAATTGGTAATACACACTCGCCGGTTGCGAGTACTACGCACCTGACCTTTCTGAAGAACATCACCAATAAGGTCACTATATGTCCTCCTAGGGCGTCCCCTCCCGGTGTTTCCACTCACATCTGCCTTGTAAATACCTTTTGTGAGCCGACCTTCATTCATCCTCTCAACATGACCAAACCATCTAAGCATACTTTTTTAAACCTTTGTCACTACATCTTCTTTTAAACCACACCGTTCTCTTATCACATCATTCCTCAGCCTAACATTCATAGTGTGCATTTATTCAATCAAATCAAAAGTCATTTATTCAAACTAGGCTGAGAGTCAGCACTTTTTGAACGTCAAAGTCACATAAGACAGTCCCCCCAAAACGCCCACCCTTCGACACTTTCAGTGCTTTGGCTGGGAAGAAGAAGTGGCGGAACAAACTCCCCAGCAGCACTGCTGTCTGTTAAGTTAGAAGAACTTGATTCTATACAATATTGTATAAGTTATTAATATAATAAAACAAAACATACATTATTCGCCATATGTCAGCTAGCACACGCCATTATACCAACAAAACACTGAAAACTAAACTCAAGCTGAAATGAATAATGAAACAAAATCGTAAACTATTCCCGTGTAAAACGGGTTTAGCCTATTGCTAATAAATAATAGGCACATTTCCAGACTCCAGGCTGCTATTGATGAATTCTTGATAGAAAAACTCAATTACAAACTGTCAGATCTGGGCATAGACCCTAGGAACTCACGTTCAGCAGTAGCGCTTACGACTACTAGACCAACGAGCCAAATCGTAGTCAGTTGCACGTATCCCTCTATGGGTAAAAGCGTCCCCTACCAGAAATCGGTAGTTAACGAGTCCCTAAAATATACTAATTATTCGACTACGTTCGCACGGTCTTAAAAATATCTCGGCAGGATTTTATCTATTTCTTGATTTTCATCTCGATAACGGCTTTTGCCCGTGACTTTATCTGTGTGAAGTTTCTTGTCCCCCCGACCTACCCCGTCGCATGTAATCGCCTGCCCGTGCTAGTACGTCATTTTCGCTTAGCGTTTTTTCTTTTTGGTACTAAGGGTCATAGTTAAGTAGCTTAGAACCTTCCTTGGATGCGGCTATCATATAAATAAATATTTTTTCAAATCCGACTGATAGTTCCATTGAATACCGCGTTCACTCAAATAAACAAACTCTTCAGCTTTATAATATTAGTATAGATTATATATATTATATCCCATCACATAAATGTGAAATGAGAGCCAAGTTCAATATTATAATATATTGGTTGTTACCTTCAACGACAAAAGAAGTGAGATCTGAATGGGTGCCAAGTTCAATGGTCAGTCCTGAAATTTATTTATAACTACATAAAATATAATTTCTTCTTATAACTTAGGATAATATATTGTAGCCAAATTTGACACGTTTATATGAAATAGTTTTTGAGTTATGAGGGGGTCAAAAGTGGCTCCAAATGGTTCGTGTAACACACGATGCTGCTCGCCAGTTCTGTTACTTGAACTTGGCTTGACACGCTACCGCGTGTCTAGATAGTAAAGACTCTCATGGGATTGATACTTATGCGGGTGATACCGCGTGTCATAGTTAGTAGTGTATAATTTGATTTTACCTGCAAACACTAGGAATATATTCCCACCGAAACCCCATCTAAAACGAATTCGAACCAAGTCATTAGGAAAACCCAACAAGTTCTTATTAGTCATACGAACTTTTTAAAGCAATAACTGGGTCACCAAGACAATAATGTGACACATTGACCTGTCAGAGGGTTAAAGGTTAAATGTAACCCTACCATTGTTGTGGTATTGTTGATTCTTTGACATTACATGAGCAGTGGTGACTCTGAGAAGCAGTGGTGACCCAATGGTATCGACCCCGACCTACGAGTTATAAGTCGTGGGTTCGCTCCTAGGCTAGTGCTTTTCCTCGTGTAAATAATTTCATCAACACTGCTCTCAAAAACGGTTAAGGAAAACATAGTGAAGAAACCGGTATGTCCTTGAACAATTCGAAGAAGTGTAACTTCTACCAACCTGCACTGGGCCCTTGCGGTAGATTACGGCCCATTCCCTCTCACTGATAGGTGGCCACTGTCTTAGCAGTGGGAACAATATCGACTGATTATACGAGATAATGAGAGATATATAATACACAGAATAGAATAGATGTATCATCTGCACGCGTAGCATGACTACCATAGAAAGAATTTTGTCTATTCTTAGTAGAATAGAGATAGAGCTGTCATGCTACGCCAGCATAAAACGGTACAAATCTTTCTACAATTTGTAAATTTGTCTATTCTGCCGTCGGCAAAACCCCTTTCTACGGTGGTCATGCTACGCATGCTGGTGTAATATTTTGACTACAGTTTTATAGCACTACCTATTATTGTATTGTTAATTCCAATACAAGAGAAAAATACATAATAAAACACACATTTCTTTGCCACAACTTTAGAATTTTGCGAGACCTAAGACCTAATCCCAAAGCATTTTCCACTTGCTACAATAATAAAGTCATTACTGTGGAAGTTTAATATAAAAACATAAGAACTCAAACGTCAGGGAACAATCGCATCAAATAAATAAATAATCATCATTATTAAAATAATGCCATCGTAATAAAAGCGTATAGGTACTATTACGGTGGACACTGGACTGTGAAACACATCACACACTTATTTTTCTCTGCATATAATGTTTGTTTAAACAAAAAACGAGGTAAGTTTGTGCGGTGTTCCGTAGGTAGGTTTTATGAGCATTTTTTATGGGCGCTTTTTTTAATACATCATAACAAATTCACGCTTACTTCCCATGGCAGAAACTATACAATGCCATCTTAACGATGCTTACATATCTATTCCTTTTTCTTCGTTTATATTCAATCATCTGGTCATATACGCATGCTGGTTATACTCCACTTCTGACCTCTGAAGAACATCGATCTTCAATAAGGTCACTGTATTGTCCAGTTAAATGTCTCATTTCTTCCCGTGGGGTTCGTAAAAGGCGACTAACGGACTTACCAGAGAATGGGCAGCAGCATTCTCTATACATTTTACCATATTACTGCGATCACCAACCGTGACGTTTATGGCAACCCCCCCCCCCCCAAATAAGGTGAGGCCAGCAGTGGACTTCTTTTGGCTGAAATGATAATGTTAGGGCGTCACATCCCGGTGGTTCTTTAATGTGACATTTAATTATAAAGCTTGGGTTTCGGTTCATCTTAGATGGAATCCTGAACTCTCTCTTGTAGCATGGAGCTGTTTTGACCTTCAGTAAGACAAATTGAACTGTAGGTTAACCAGAGGGGTAATTGCGGAACTTTTTATCGGTACGAATTGGTTTAATATTCATAGTTAAACAACATTCATTGCGTTATTTACGTTGCTGAGCCGACAGTCTATTCGAACAAATGACGCAATGGTTTAGAAATAATCTTCAATCCCATTCAGATTCTGATAAATTGTGCGTTTCGCAAATAGGGTGCTGGTTTGGCTCGAAAAGTAGTGGCATCTACATAGCTAAATGTGAACTACCCATAACACTGACGTAACGCACAATCCTGCATCGCCAAGGAGTTTATCGCGCAACTAGTATATATAACGATCCGACATCAGTCGTCGGGCAAAGGATGACTGAACTTTACACCCGGTTCCTCATATTTCCATAGAAATATCCTGAAGATTAAGAAGAAGAGTCTTATGTATCAAGTTAGCTCTTTTATATCTTCCCAATCCATTATCTATACTAATATTATAAAGCTGAAGAGTTTGTTTGATTAACGCGCTAATCTCAGGAACTACTGGTCCGAATTGAAAAAATCTTTTTGTGTTGGGTAGCCTATTTATCGAGGAAGGCTATAGGCTATATTACATCATGCTACAACGAAGAGCGAAGCAGTAATGAAAAATGTTGCAAAAACGGGGAAAATCGCACGGGTAGGCGATTCGACGTGACGGGAAGGGTCGGGGGATCAAGAAATTTAACGCGGATAAAGTCGCGGGTAGAAGCTAGTCCATCCATAAAATGTTAAAACCAAACAAGACATGGACAAAAAATAAACTACACGTCCAGGTTGAGACTCAGAACGACTATACATTGCGCGCTGCGCTGAACCTCCTTAGCCTCTGCCTAACCCTCTGGAAAATACAGGCGAGATGTTAAATCTATATACCTACGTCAAAAATTAACTAAGAAATTATGTTTTTCCTCATTAATCACCAGTTCATTATCATTTGCCGAGCCTTTTCCCAACTCTTTTGGGGTCAGCTTCCAGTTTAATGAGATGCAGCTGAGTACCAGTATTTTACATGCAGTGACTGCCTATCTGACCTCCACAAACCAGTTACTGGGAAACATGTTACCCTTAGTAGGACTTGTTACATTAAGCTTCTGACGACCCGTAACGACTGCTAAAAATTTACAAATGACAGAACCAACGTATTCTTATATACAGGGTTATTTGTAAAACACCGGAAGCCTCTCAGGACTGTGTTACTACCATCATAATCAACAACTTTTGTTCTATGACTTTTAAAAATTCGTCATATTTTATTTCATAAGATTTTCATACAAAAATCGTCCGCCCGTAAATAGGTCAAGTTCAAGCGCCCCCGCCGCCCTAACCCCGCCCCCCTCGCTAATGTACTATTGCTTTCTTTTGCTTCGCATAGACTTCGTTACATTTAGAGCGTTCAATTTAAATATTTTTATTTTTGTATGAAAATCTGATGAACTAAAATATGATGAATTTTTAAAAGTCATAGAACAGAAGTTGTTGATTATGATGTTAGTAACATAGTCCTGAGAGGTTGCCGGTGTTTTATAAATAACCCTGTATATATACAGGATAAGTTTTTATCCAGTGCGCAAACTGTAACCATGAATTCAGCATATCATTCTAGACCCCCCAGTGTAGAAAATTTTCGTCGGATATAAAAAAAAAATCAGCTGTTCCATACATATACCCTGTAGGTATTGCATTTTTCTATGAAACAGATGATTTTTTTTTTTGTAAAACCGACGAAAATTTCCGCGTAAGGGGGTCTAGAATGATATGCTGAATTCATGGTTACAATTTGCGCACTGGATAAAAACTTATCCTGTATATCCTGTTTGAGGTACGGAGGACTCTCGATTTATAATATTGATGGTATTGATTCGATCGACCCGTATGGCCGTTAGAGAATAAACAGACAAAAATTATAAACAAGAAATTATGAGTTTTCCTTATTTGCCAGACAGATCTCTGAAAATGTAATAACAAACTTCATACTATAATGTCACTGTAATTGTAGAAGAACTACAATAATAACGTATAAATATAGTCATGATGTCTGAATGTTCACTGTTGATCATAGGTTTCGTCAGGCTAAGAAAATTCTGCCATTTAGAAATACACTCGGTTGTTCCAATAGGGGTATCGTATTACTTAGTTACTGGGTTATTGAGGTCAGATAGGCAGTCGCTCCATGTAAAATACTGGTACTCATCTGCATCCGGTTAGACTGGAAGCTGACCCCAATATAGTTGGAAAAATAATAGTTTAAAAAAACTAAAAAACACGCTTCCATTGAAAACCAAACTAAAAAGTACATAATAATGGAAAAAAGCGTGGGGTGCCTGATATCATTTAAAAAATACCTTAAAAAGCACCCCACGCTTTTTTTCCATTATTTTGTACTTTTTAGTTTGGTTTTCAATGGAAGCGTGTTTTTTAGTTTTTTAAAACTATTATTTATTTTCTATTTTTTAGGGTATTTCGAATTTTGAGACGTATGTCAGCGTAGTTTGTGACAGTTTTTTTGCTGTCCTGGTAACCCTGGCAAGGATAATGGCACAAATTTATGAAATTATTGTATTGTCATCGGTCCTTGACAGGTGTGCAAAGTTTGAATGAAATCTGGTCGTTTAAAGTGGGTCAAAATCGCGCTATAAGGAGTCGGTTACAAACAAACATACAAATATACAAACATACAAATATACAAACATACAAATATACAAACATACAAGTGAAGCTAATATAAAGCGTGTAAAAAGGCTAGGCATATGATGACTCGTTAATATCAAAAGAGCTTTAAATCAGAGTTAGTCGTAGGAACCTACAGGCCAGGTGACAGGCCTGAGTCACACATTTTTATCACAGTTTGACAATAAAAACTGTGACAAAATGCATGACTCAAGCCTATCACAGAGGCCGTGCTCGCCCAGCAGGCAAGCAGTTTTTCTCTCAAAACGGTGAACGAAAACATCGAAAGTAAAAATTCGAAAACATGTGACTTTTACCAACCCGAACTGGACCTGCAATGACAGCTTATTCTCTCTCACAGAGAGGTCTGCCAAAGTACCTATACCATACACATATTGCGAAAGTCGTAAAAAGTTCCATAAGGTTTTTGCTTCACGTATTAATATATACTTTATTGTTCACCACAAAATACATAAGAAAAAAAGAATTACACAGATATATACAATGGGCGGAATATGCTTCAAAAGAGAAGCAAAATTTTCCTCTATCCAAATTACACGTTAAATAAGGCCTATTTTCAGACGTTAACACATTAATTGTTTGAAGAGAACAAACAACGGATCTCCTAACCTAAGATTTACTTAAAACGGTACTAGGTCAGGTCTACAAAATTATCAAAATCAGTCCTCACGGTCAGTATGTCAACTGCCTAATGTGTGATCTACTTATCTCCTTAAGAAAATTTACTCATTACTTACGAAATTTACTCATAACTTACGTACAAGCAGTCATCACAATATATTTTATAGTCTCTCAATCGTTATGTTCGCTAATTAAGGTAATATTAAAAAAAAGAAAAAAATCTATAAAACAAACAAAAAGTGCACAGAAAGGTTCCGTACCACCGTACCATCCATACTTTAGTAAAAAAATAAGATCGAGCAAACCAACTCATTTTTTGTATGAGGTCACCCTCGAATTATTGTTTTTATTTATTTTTTATTATTTGTTGTTGACCGCTTTACGGTCATATTACACAATCTATAGAAATTTAAAGTCTACATCATATGATTTAAAAAATACAGCCCTGTGACTGACGAACAGCGGACCATAAGTAATAGGGTCCACCCTTTGGGACCATACTCGAAGGGTGCCAACGGGACTCCTTTACTAAGATATTATTTTTAAGGTTCCTTAACCCTAAAAATAATACATTAATATGAACAAAAAGTCTTACAAAAGGAAGACATCATGTGATTTAATATTTATTACGTTAGTGACGTCATTCAACATTAAGGACGCTATAACATTTTTGAATCGCTCAAGTTTAGGTATCTGAGTCGCCACACAACAATATTACGCGCACGCACACATTGAAACCATTGTCTGCTCGATTTTAAACATTAGTTAACTAATCTTGATACTCGAAGGTATTATTTATTTTATTTTACTAGCACTGTTGAGTAAAATTTGTAGTAAAGTAACTTTACTATCTGAATTTAGTGACAGTAAATAACTTTTACTACCATGATCATCAATATTTTTGGGGTAACGTATAATTTGACAATTAAAAAAAAACGAGGTGTAACAATAAAATACTTTAACAATATTTTTGGGTAATAAACAAATATAACTGATGGTGATCGTAGAATATCGTTGTAATCGTTGAAAATATACAGGATATTCCTTAAAGAAAACTAAGCAAAAATTGTGTGACGCGCGACCCTCACCTTTGAGATTGCAGCGCGTATTCAGATTTTTTTATTTATGTAAATAATTAAAGTTACGTTAAATATTGTGACTACATACTAGCAAAACCCCCAAAATTGATACCCATGTCGACATTATTTTCATCATAACAGTACATCCGCCATTTTAAATTAAAAATCGAAGATTTTATAATCCCTACCCCCAATATGGATAAAGATCTTTTTATAAAAAAACAATACCCGCCGTATTTGGATCAAATTTGGATGAATCATTCGTAATAACTATCCTAAAATTATCCAAATTTGATAGCTATGCCCACTTTTTATTTAAAAAATTAAAATATTCGTCGTTTTGAATGAAAAACTTGTGGGGTCGCCTTTTTTTGGCTCCAAATGTATGGAGTTGTATGGAGTTTTCGGCTTCAGCACCTTCGAAAATCTTGAAAACGACACCCATGATGAAAATTTTGAAAATTTTCGTAACCACCATTTTTGATTTTGAATCAGATTCAGCACCCTTGTTTACCCCTACCGCAAGCTACATTAAAGAATTTCGTTCCAAAAATGGACGACACTTGCATAATTTAATTACCACGTTGAAAATATAACTTTTTATTGAATAATTATCTGCCATTTTGAATTCTTGAAAATGAATACATAGTCATAATTACCCTACCTCAATAATCCCAATAGAATTTGAGTTATTTATTTCTAAATCAAGTTCTGATAATAAGTTTGGTACTCATAGTTTTGGTCCGAAAAGTATCAACATTTTTCAACCACAGTATACAGCACGGCACTCACTTTATTATTATTTTGATCGTATTTATTTTGTACAAAAAAGCGATACGCCCGTGCTTCCTAGGGCGCGTCTGAGCGCGGAATGAGAAGCCGCGAGTTTAAAATGTATGAAGAAAGTTGAGAACGTTCTTTATTTTTCTCATAAATAAAAAAGTTATGTATTTAATTACAAAATATTTAGGCAAAACGTAGAAGATTATACTAGCCACAATTTGTTGTCATTTTGAAGTTAAAATATGCAGTTGATCTCACTATACAGGTACTTTTCCAGACCCGATTATTTTTCATTTTCTTCGATTATTGCGGTGGGGAAAACGTATTTTTGTGAAAATATTGTATGGGACTATATAATTTTTATGGTACCATAATGGAGATGAATAAATTATCTTTAATTAAAGACCATAATTGATTTCGCAGTTGTGATTCCTCTTGATGTAATCGGTACTGGAAAACCACCGATATTTGTAGAATAATGTTATAGCGTCCTTAAGGTAAAAAAAAAATGGTTTGGTCACCATTTTTATTACCAGGTAGGTGCCTACAGAAAAAAAATATTGTTTTATTTTTTGTGTACCTAAAAAAATACTTTTTGCCCTAACTACAAGTCGATCCCAGATTTTTTTCAGGTATTTTTTACAGAGCTATAATAAATATAGTATCTATATTCATTAATGATTTATTATTATACTTTTATACTCAGTATTCTTCTACCTTGAACTCGAAAGGAAATAGTCGACAAAAATAGTAAATCTAATTATTTTCTACGCGAAGCGAGTAGGCTGTAATTACTTTTGGCATGCGATCATTAACTAAGTCACGGCCATTGAGTACAAGTTCATTACCAATGAACTAACAGTATAGCACTACTAATAAGCAGTAAGCCTGTACGGAGAAATGTCATCATGATGAAGTTTAAGTAATTTATGTAGCCTACCCAAATATACTTTCTTCTGTTTTGTTTGTCAAATCGTTGAGCTCCTTATGTTCCTAGTTGAGCCCCACGATTAGTGACAAATGCTTGGTGTTCTTTCCTCAAAAGACCATTTCAGTCACCAATCTACATGGTCTTTACATGATGTGACCAAGATTATGTCTGGACTTTAAAAGAGACTGTGACCTCTGAGTTTGTTTCGGCCTTTCTTCTCAGAGTAGTCGGTTAGGAAACGCCAACGTCATCTAGTTCAAAAAATATGATTGACGTGTAAAAGTGTTTATACAAAGCTACTTACAGATATAAAATCATTCATAGTGACAGTGAGCGTTGCCGTGATGACGTCAACTGGTACAACATACGATATTAAAAAAAAAAGAAACAATTTAAATGCACAACTCGTTCTAAATGTTACTACAATATCTAGTATTATTATTTTTCTTTTTCCATTTATTGGTGCAACTCACATATAGAGTTCTACTACTATCGACGATGCGGTTGCCTAGATGAAGTGTCGAGTAAAAAGGCTTATATGGAAATCTATATATTTTATTTCACATAAACCTACATGGCACTTATAAAACGGCAGAAGCTAGGTGCACGGTCCCAATTTTGCTGATTCCGATGGAGAAGAGCCGGTAGAAACTACACAGTGACTCTTTAAAAAAAAAATTGGCGTTAACACTGGTTTCAAATTACAGTATTAATAAGTATGAGAGGACAGTGTATGCCTGTCAACAAGTACCAGGTACTTAATAAAATAGAAAATGGTCTAGAAATCTACAGTCTACAAGACCTGCAGCGTTCTCACATTCACAAAATACAAAGTAATCTATTTAAATGAAATAGATACATTTAAAATAAAAACATATTTAAACCAGATGTTATGATTGCCATGACAACTACCAATAAAGAGTTGAAATTAGAATTGCAGGTGTCTTATGTCAAATAATGAGTAGATTATTCCAAATAAAAAAATAAAAAAAATATAGAAAATTACATCGTAATTTGGGAGCAGTTAATACACATTTACATGGATCAGCCGTTAATTAAGTATTAGAGAAGCTAAGGAATTATTGCCAAACTTCTTTATATTGAACGTACTATTTTATCTTATAACAAATGTTTCTTTGATTAAAAAACCGGCCAAGTGCGAGTCGGACTCGCGCACCGAGGGTTCCGTACAAACCTTCAGGTATTCACGGTTTATGCATAAGGCTTATGTTTATGAAATTAAATGTTTTTTATTTTTATTTTTATATTTGAGTTAATTGATTATGACGTATTAAAAAAAAAACTACTTACTAGATCTCGTTCAAACCAATTTTTGGTGGAAGTTTACATGGTAATGTACATCATATATTTTTTTTAGTTTTATCATACCTTTATTTTAGAAGTTACGGGGGGGGGGGACACATTTTACCACTTTGGAAGTGTCTCTCGCGCAAACTATTCGGTTTAGAAAAAAATGATATTAGAAACCTCAATATTATTTTTGAAGACCGATCCATAAATACCCCATACGTATGGGTATAATGATTTTTTTTTTAGTTTCAGTTCTATGTATGGGAACCCCAAATATTATTGTTTTTTTTTTTTCTATTTTTGTGTGAAAATCTTAATGCGGTTCACAGAATACATCTACTTACCAAGTTTCAATAGCATAACTCTTATAGTTTCGGAAAAAAGTGGCTGTGACATACTCGGACAGACAGACAGACAGACCCTAAAAAGTATGTTTATTACATACTAAATAAACGAGTTCACAATAAAATCGTTTATTTATAAACTAACACATTTACAATAACGTGCTTACAACATTCTTTTCTTTTTTATCATGCTTTTTTATAAGAACACGTTTGATGTGTCATATGAACTTTTCAACTAGCTGACCAAAGCTGTCAGACCAATGACCTACCAAGTTCATCCATATGATACTAATAGTGCTAATTGGATAGGTCAAGATAAGTCGGGAAAACAAGAATGTCCTCCAATGTCATTTATGTATCATTTATTTTTGTTTATTTACGCCATCACATGCTAAACCTGCTCCATTGCACAATGTAGAGTCTAGACAAAACCAAAACTTTTTGCGGTGTAATGAAAACGATTGGTAATTTATTTGTGTTTTTTTAATTTTTATGACATTAATTTGCATTCTATGATTACTTTATCTCACACACTATCTTAATAATTGTTAAAATATTAAGAAAATCGTATAGATATTTGATATTATCTAGTAAATATGTGTGTGTATGTGTATCTATAATTAATTTATGTAAAAACTATAAACTTTTTGCGGTGTAATCAAAACGGTTGCTAATTTATTTGTTTATTTTCATGACATTTATTTGCATTCTGTGATTACTTTAACTCACACACTGTCTTATTTATTGTTAAAATTTTAGGAAAATCGTATAAATACTTAATATTATTTCGTAAATATTTTAGAACCTGTATCTATAAATAATTTATCCGTCACTGCTACATTTTTTTTTATTGTTTTTACACATTGTGGTATGGTAATTTTATTCTAGGTGCATCGTCTTTACATATAATTATATAACTAATGTATATAAAAATACTACTTATTCGTCTAGTGGTCGTACGCGTTACTGCTAAGCATGACGTCATGGGTTCATGGGCAGGGTGTCAATGGGTTTTTAGGGTTCCGTTGCCAAATGCTAAAAATCGGAACCCTTATAGATTCGTCAAGTCTGTCTGTCTGTTTGTCTGTCTGTCCGAGTATGTCACAGCCAATTTTTTCCGAAACTATAAGAGCTATGCTATTGAAACTTGGTAAGTAGATGTATTCCGTGAACCGCATTAAGATTTTCACACAAAAATGGAAAAAAACAATAATATTTGGAGTTCCCCATACATATCAAATCAAATCAAATCAAAAGTCATTTATTCAAACTAGGCTGAGAGTCAGCACTTTTTGAACGTCAAAGTCACATAAGACAGTCAATAGAACTGAAACTCAAAAAAATTTTTTTCATTGAACCTATACGTGTGGGGTATCCATAAGGATAGGTCTTCAAAAATGATATTGAGGTTTCTAATATCATTTTTTTCTAAACTGAATAGTTTGCGCGAGAGACACTTCCAAAGTGGTAAAATGCGTGTCCCCCCCCCGTAACTTCTAAAATAAGGGAATGATAAAACTAAAAAAAATTGCACTCCGGGAGTGCCGGCAGAAGTGAAAACTTGATTATTAACGTTGAGCATGTTTGATATTTTGGAATGGTTAGGGAATAATTTGTTGTTCAATTTCCATATTTTAAGCACTTTATATTCACGAATTTTACGAATACACAACAATGTGATCACTACACAGACGGTCGAGCCATCAGCTGTCACCATCCATGGATGCGCGTGGCACGCTGTAACATAGACGAACATTCGCGCAAGCGCCCTGCGCCGCCTAAACGAAACAGTAGGCCCAGGCATACATTTTCGCCGCGCCGTAGAGAGGGGATAGCTGTCTACTCTCCATCCGTCCTACGCTTTTTCGATCAGGTCACGTGTCCTGACGCGAGTTTAAGATTTTATACCCATTACAGAAAAAGTGCTCAACGCCGCTAAAGAAGTTTTCACTTCAAAAATATATGATGTACATTGCCATGTAAACTTCCACCGAAAATTGGTTTGAACGAGATCTAGTAAGTAGTTTATTTTTAATACGTCATAAATCGTAAACCACAATGTACCTTTCATTCAGTCAACTCAAATATATATATATTTTTTAAATCATTTAATTTCATAAACATAAACCTTATGCATAAACCGTGAATACCTGAAGGTTTGTACGGAACCCTCGGTGCGCGAGTCTGACTCGCACTTGGCCGGTTTTTAAATTGCAATTTCTTTTCTTAGTAGCAGCCAGGAGTCTGATTTAGTGCTCGGTTGATGGAATAAGCTCGCCTATTTAATAAACATAACTGGTGAAATATGAGCGTTTTATAAGTACAACTCTGACTTACTCTTTGGGGTTACAAGGGGTGATTTGTATCACTTTTATTTTCCCCTGTTATGTTACGTGTTAAAAAATAAAACAAATTTTTGTTGAAATTTCGTTTATGATATAGTCAGCGGTGCGAGTTCGATGGAATTACTATGAAATGTCCTACTTCTACACTCTTCAAGTGCGTAAACGCCCCTATAAATAAATAAATAAAAATAAAAAAGTGCTAACGTTGTTGAACCCAACATTGCAAATCCAACTAGGCGCAGCGCGAGTGAGTCTCAGCGCGTCGAAAATACATTGTTTCCGATTTTCAATTCTCACCGTTAGGCAGTATGTTGAAAATCTATTGCGCGATAAAATCGCACCGCGATATTTTTACGTATGCGCGAACGTGGAATAAAATATGAAAATACCCCAAAAGGTTACTTTTGGTTCTTCGTGGTTGACAATTATTATTTTACTAACTTCTGCCCGCGAATTCGTCCGCGTCAAATTTTTGCTCCCCTGACCCTTCCCGTCGCATCGAATTGACTGCTAGTTTTCGTCCATTTTTCGTTGCTGCTCCGCTCTATTTGATCGCAGCGTGATTTTATGTAGCCTATAGCCTTTCTTAATAAATAGGCTATTCAAAATAAAAATATTTTTTCAATTCGGACCAGTAGTTCCTGAGATTACTGCGTTCAACCAAACGAACAAATTCTTCAGTTTTATAATATTAGTATAGATTTTCCTTCGTCTTTGTGGATCACTGCATCGTGTCATTTGTTTTAATTTTAAATAAGATTTTATCAGAGGCCACCTGCGTATAATATATGTAAACCTTCCTCTTGAATCACTCTGTCTAATAATGAAAACCGCTTTTAAAAGATCTAAGCGTATAGACACGAAATGCGACTTTGTTTTATACTACATATTATGTAAGGATAAAAGAATACCTGTAAATTAATTACTTAAATCTTACTACGCAATAAACATTCAAACGTATGTAAATAGTGTATTTTTATAACCACTGGCCTCGAAATATCTTTTACGGTATTTACCTATGTTTAAAATAAAATACTGTAAAATAGGTACTTACTTGGCAACGTAAAACAAAAACGAATCACTAACATCTGCTAACGAGGAACTAATTAGCATTTTTCTAATTAAAACATGTTGATTCAACAAACATGTATGAAACTAAGATATTTCATAGATGGTCCCGTAATAAGTTAGTTCTGCACGCGTAGCATAACCACCATAGAAACGAGTTTTGTCGACGGAAGAATAGACAAAATGGCACGGCGATGTTAAACTGAAGAGAGGAAATATTTCTATTCTTTAGTCGACAAAATTCTACGATGTCGAGCATGGCGACTAATTTTTCTCTACTTTTGAGTTGGAGTTTCAGTTGGGGGGTACATTTTTTTTTACAGGATTATATTAATTATAATCATCAATACAATACTCTAAGATCGTTTAATCCCACTGTATGTCTATTCAGTTAAAAAGTCCTTAGCGGATCCACCTTAATTACATTAGTTACCACTCTCTTGCTATGGAAAGAATAACTGTCTTTGTCTTCATAGAAACGCGAGTCCTACGAGTCGCCCCGTGCTCGGGCCGAAGAGATGTCGAATTGAATAGAAAGAACTTTGTCTATTCTTAGTAGAATAGAGATAGAATTGGTCATGCTACGCCTGCTGGATTCATAAAGTTTCTATCATCAACGTCTATCTAGCCTTATCACAATAATTTTGGTGTCGGCTTCTAATTTTACCAGATGCAGCTGAATGCTAGTATTTTACATGTAGCGACTGCCTATCTGACCTCTACAACCCATTTACTGAGTAAATATCTCTTGGTAAGACTGGTTGTCAGACATTCGACCTTCTGACGACCCGTGACGACTGTCAAAAATTCACGAATGACAGCCGAGACCAAAGGCTTAAGGTGCTTTCCGAGGCACGGAGGGGTCTTTCTATGTAAGATTGGTCACAAATCCACGGACCAAATAAGGCAGACGTAGCTTAACCCGACCGATCGATCTGTGTGGCTTTTGTTACTTAGCCACAAGCCTCTCTGGATTCAAAAATTCCTTAATAAAAACGATACCTATGAATCCAAAATTCAATCGCTTCATATTGTAGTTTGTTTCCACGACCTACATGGCATGACATAGTTGCCATGACGGAAGTACTAAATTATACGAATTCAATACGTCAAAATTACTAGAAAAACTGTTTTAATATCAGCATTGTTTGAGCCTGAAAACATCCAGTCCGGAACGTAGGCTTTACAAAAACTGCTATTATCAACGGTATACCTAATCCTAGTCAGGTTTCGTGTGTACTTAAAAAACAGCACCATTTCTTCCCGTGGGTGTCGTTAAAGGCGACTAAGGGACTTACAAGAGAATGGGCAGCAGCGTTCTCTATGTATTAAAATACATAGAGAACGCTGCTGCCCATTCTCTTAAGCACCATACTGCGATCGCAAAACTGCCAGCCAAGTGTGGCAATTATAGCAAAACCCGCTCTTGGAGGAGGCATCGGATGTCTTTCGGCTGAAATAATAATTGTGGACAGATTGGTTATTATTGATGGGCAGGACAAAGCTGGTATACTGTTGCATTCAGTTAGACTGGATGCTGACCCCGATATAGTTGGAACAGCTGATGAGGTCTTTGTTCAAGTGTATATGACACTGTCCAGGTTCATAAATTAAAATTACACTGATCAGGGAAGAGAGCATGGCACATTACCAGAAATAGCTACTTACAGATCATATTTTAAGATATTACCGCCAAAGCGACGTAAGTGGCGCCCCTTGTCATCCCAGATATTTGTCGGCGTGACTGGGAGCGTTGATTGCCAACAAATGACTCCGATGAGTGACATTTGACTAAGTACAGCCAGATAAATCAGTTTCAGCAAATTGCAGACTACTTCAATTTGCCGTGTTATAGCCATTTCTTGCAACTGTCTTCGAATTACTCTTGTGATTTGAATATGCGGACAGTTTGTGTAGGTAGGCACTTTACTTAAACTGAAATTTCCATGGCTTTACGTAAAGATAGGTAGGTACTTAGAACGATGTTTACGAAATGTTTTGTGATTATATCATATATTATATTTTCTTTATGTAAATCAGCTGACTGGAATGACTCATTTTATTATCAACTTTCAGCTTATTACAGTGATGAATTGAACTTAATACAGTCATAGGGATTTTCTACCAAACTGTACAATGTATCAATTTGTACTTGTTCCTTAAAGTGAACTTTTTTTTCCGTCTTATTAATTCTTTTGAAGTCGTATTATTGTTCAAGGCCTTAAATATGTATTATTTTATTCGTCGTTTGAGCCGAATCTCGTCCACTACTGGACATAGGGCTTAACCCTAATTTGGGGGGGATTTGCTATAATCGCCACGCTTGACAGGCGGGTTGATACTGAATACAGATATTCAAGTAAAGAATATAAAAATATGAATACTTAAATAATTTTCATAATTTATTAAAATAAATGTATATGGTATATATACTTATAATAATTAATTTAGTTGAGTACATAATAAAAGCGAAAACTTGTGAGAATTTAATAATAATAATGTAATCTCGTGCAAATATATATAACTAGCTTCCGCCAGCGGCTTCGCCCGCGTGAAATTTCAACCCCCCAATTCACCCTCTTAGGGATGGAATTTCAAAAAACCCTTTCTTAGTGGATACCTACTCTTCATAAAGAATACACCCTCCAAATTTCATGTCTTTAAGACCAGCGGTTTAGGCTGTGCGTTGATATATCAGTCAGTCAGTCAGTCAGTCAGTCAGTCACTCAGGACTTTGAATTTTATATATATAGATAACAACTGATGTGCTATACCTATCTACACAAACATAATAATAATATGTATACAATATAATTATATACCAAATGAAAGACAGTAAATGAGAATATTGATTTAATTAAATTGTAACTCAGTCCTCTTCCTCTCTCCTAATTTTTGCGTGCCCGACAGAGTCCATATTTTGATCTTGTACCATTTTTATTTTTTACCATCTATGTAACATATGGAATGCAATAAAGAATTGAGTATTGAGTATTGTTGGCGATCGCAGTATGTTGGTAGAATGTATAGAGAACGCTGCTGCGAATTCCCTAGTAAGTTCCTTAGTCGTCTGTTACGACAACCACGGGAAGAAATGGGGTGGTGTTTACTAGTTTACGTCCGGTATCATACGGTTCATTATTTTATTCACATCACAATCAATTTTATAAAATAACTAATAATAATAATAAATATCTTAGGACAACCAACACACCGTCATCTGATCCCATACTAGGCAGCGCCTGTACTATGGCAGCCACACAACTGATAAATATACTTATATATTTCTAAATACATACATATTATAGATAAATTACACCCAGACACAGAACAAATGATTGTGCTCATCACACTTGGATTTGTCCTGGGTGGGAATCGAACCCACGACCTCAGTCTTTGCAGTCAGGGTCACTAACCACTAGAATAACATGCCAGTTAAAAATAAAAATAACTGAAAATTCATTAAACAAAGTCCCAAAACTATTATCAATGGGTATACCTACTGTAGCGAGACGGTTGAGAAAAAAACACCAATTCACCACTTTTAAAAATTACTGTATAATTTTGAAAAATAAGAAAAACAATAGTATATAAAAAGGTATATGTTAGACTGTAGATTGAGAAAAAAATGGATTTTAAAAAAGAGGGACGAGTCAAACTTAGTGGTTAAACAGATATAACGGAAATTATCTTCGCGCACGACCTATCCCTAAAACGATTGCAATCGATTCAAAATATAGGCCTATGCACGTAGATCAATATGATCCTTTTTGTAACGTACACTAAGTTAAACCGTAAAATACACGTTATAATTATTAGTATGCGAAGTTAGATAACAGAGTAGAAAATAATTATTAGATAATCTACTACAGTAAAATGAGAAAATAGGTAATGTAAAGAGGTCCCTTAAACTAGCTGGATGTGACGCTCTGGAAGGTTGCCGTTGGTGCCGATGTCTAGCGACGCCAATGGATCGGTGTCAGCGAGGTCACCAAAACTCTGCGACGGGAGTCGAATGTCCGCAACTATGTTACGACGACGTCGACTGGACACGTCGTAGACCTCACAATGAGCCGGTTCCCAGAAGCCCGTCGGGGAAAAGCCGAAATTCGGCTTGTATGGTCGTCGTCTAAAGACAAATAAACAGAACGATCAGACCAAGGTTACAAGCAGAATTTTCGATATAGCTAGCGAGAATCGCCGGTAGAACAGATTAGAATAATAAAAGGAGAAGAACTGAAGTAATACGTACCAGCTAAACGGATGAGTTGCACACAGAACTTTTCACTTTGAGCGGATAGCACTTAATACAACGTAGACTTATTTAAAATATAGGGCTCAATAATAGAAATTTAGGCCTGGAGGTTCCGAAAATAAAAAATTCATCTGATTCGTTCGGATTCAATCTGCAGTCTGCCCGTTGACAAGAGAAAATTTTCGCCTTCAATTTTTACAGGTTCGAAATTTGAGGTAGAACAAAAAATATAAAGGCCAGTGTTTCAAAAAAAGGTTGATTTAGAAACCAAAAAGTTTCGACCGCAGCGGATTTACGCTGCAGTACCCCTTTTCCAGCAAAAAAAAAAAAGGTGTGTGGCAACTCTTAAAGGAAGTGACAACCCTAAGTGAGTGACACCATATAAGAGTACCAAACCAATAACACTCAAATGTATAAGCAGGAGACAACCCTACAGGGGAGGACTGAAATAAACTAACCTAAATAACCTAACTTAATAAACCTATAAATAATATGACTCAGCAAAGGTATTAAAAACTAACAACATCGCAGTGCAGCTGATACAGAATAAAATTGAAAGTCGACCTTCACTTAAACGTTATCAGTGCGAGCTCCAGATGTGTCCACTAAACCTAACAATAACGAAAGACATAAAATCTAGGAATTAATTAATGAAAATAAACGACCTAATTAAATCCTGGAAATCCCCTAAATATATACAAGAACAAAGAAAAATAAACGACTTGCAGTCAGACATAACGACATGCAGTAAGACAACGACATGCAGTCAGACAAAACGACATGCAGTAAGACATAACGACTTGCAGTCAGACATAACGACTTGCAGTCAGACATAAAACGACGTCAGTAAGAAAAAAAATGACTTCAGTCAGAAAAAAAATGGATACTAAGAAGACAGGTTAAATTAACGTAATTAATCATTTAAGAATATCTTTTATATGATATTTGCCGGTATGAGAGGAATCACAGTCTTGTAGGATATATGTAGTCCTAGACACGACCCTGATCACTCGGCATTTAATGAAGCGAGGAGCAAGCTTTCCAGAAAAATATTCACTAGCTGAAGACTTTGAAAAATTACGCCTCCATACAATGTCGCCAGTGTTAAGTGTAATTGCTGTCCGGTTTGTATTATAAGTTCGAGAATTTCGTAGGAAAGCAGAAGAGAGATTGTCTGCCACTTTCGCATAAATCTCAGCCAGGGAAGTCAGATTCTTCGCATGTTGTTCCCGACTTTCAGCTAAATTAGTGCTTAGAGTCTGGCTATTAGCGCGAAATGAATCCATACAGACCTCTCTACCGAATATGAGGAAGTTTGGCGTGAAACCTGTCGCTAAATTAATACAGGAATTAAGATAAAGTTTGACTTTGGGTAACAATTTTGCCCAATTTCTTTGGTTCTCACCAACTAATATGCTCAAACACGTCACGACACTTTGGTTATAGCGTTCTACCGTGTTGGCTTGAGGAGTATAATAAGGGGTATACGTTGGGGAATCAATGTGAAAAGACCTAAGAAAATTTATAAACTGATTACTACGAAAAACTGTAGCATTATCACACAGTATTGACCGCGGAACTCCGAAATTAAAAAATATTTCAGATTCCAAGGATTTAATAACTGAACTTGCGTCAACTTTTTTAAGAGGAACAAGCCAGACATATTTAGAGAAAACGTCGACCATAGATAGAATGTATTTGTACCCAAAATAAGCGATAGGTAAAGGTCCTATGATATCGATAGAAATCATTTGTAACGGCAAGGAAACCTCCTTGGGATAACACATTTGACCACGTGGTTGAGTATTCGCGATCTTATAGGCTTTACATGCCTCACATTGCCTTAATGTTTCTGTAACATCCCGATACATGTTCGGCCAATAGAAAACATCCTTGAGCTTAAGATAAGTCTTTGTGACTCCAGGATGTATGGAGTAAGGATTATTATGAACTTCCCAAATCGCAGATGGAACCTTTTCAGTGGGTAAAACCATGCGCCAAGGATCAGAACACAAAGGACTAACGATCGGCATGCGTCTTAGAAGAACACCGTTCCGAATGGTGTATGCTGGAAACATTTGTGGAGTATCGCGAGCACCTAAATAAACCTTTTTATACCACCTATCATTAGTATGGTCTGGACCTTGATCGAAAGTAACTGGACAAGCATACATTCTAGATAGAGCGTCTGGAACGACGTGTTGTGCACCCTTGCGATGAACGATGTCAAAAGTATATTGAGAAATAATAGTAGCCCATCGAGCTAAACGTCCGGAAGGGTTATTCAGCGTAAGGAGCCATTTTAAGGCCATATGATCCGTTATAACAGTGAACTTCATCCCGTCTAAATAGCAGCGGAAATGTTTAATAGAATCAAGAACAGACAAAAGCTCACGTTCAGTAGTACTATAATTACGTTCCGCTTTGGAAAATAAGCGAGAATAATAAGCAATAGGATGTTCAACGTTATCAATTTTTTGTGAAAGAACCGAACCAAGACCAACAGATGATGCATCGCATTGTAAAATGAAAGGCTTCGAAAAATCAGGACAAGCCATAACAGGGGTATTAATTAGCGCCTCTTTTAATTTGATAAATGCATTATCGGCGGCATTATCCCAACTTATAGGGTCACGACCCTTCCTTTTTCCTATAAGGGCAGTGAGTGGAGCTATTATGGATGAAAAACCATCAACGAAACGTCTATAATAGGAACACATTCCAATGAAACCGCGCAGTGATTTAGCGGTAGTAGGAGTTGGATAGTCCCTAATAACATCAAGCTTGCTGGGATCAGTTTGTAAACCCTTTTCGTTTACAATATAACCCAAATATTTTAATTCGCTTTTACAGAATTCACATTTTTTAAGGTTAATAGATAAGCCGGCTTCTTTGAGGCGTTTTAGTACCTTTCTAAGGAGTGCGAGGTGACTGTTGAAATCTTTGGAAATCAAAATTAGGTCATCAACGTAACCGAAAACATAGTTATCACTAGTTGAAGTAAATTCAAAATTGACAATCATATCCGTAAGACGTTGCATCTCAGAAGCTGCATTTGTGAGACCAAATGGCATTCTGACAAATTCGAATAAACCACGTTGAGGTACTATAAAGGCAGTTTTCTCACAACTCTCCTTATCGGCAAGGGGGATCTGCCAAAATGCGCTTCTAAAATCAAGCGAGCTCATATATCTAGCACCGCGAAGGTTATCAAGGATATCGTGAATACGGGGAAGAGGATAAGAATCCCTGGTAGTAACGCTATTCAACTTCCTACTATCGACGCAAAAACGAACAGAACCATCCTTCTTAGTAACCATTACCACTGGACTAGCCCAAGGAGAACGAGAGGGACGAATGACACCCATCTCCAACATCTTATCGATTTCCTCATTGAGAATCTTTAGTTTAACGGGAGAAAGAGGGTAAAATCGTTGTCTAATTGGTGGTCCTGTTGTGTTTATTTTGTGTGATAGCCAAGTAGTCTTACCAAGGCCAATTTTATCAGATGAAATATCTTCAAACTCATCAATGACCTTTTGAAGGCTTAACTCTTGATCAGGTGAAAGAATGTTACGAGGATGAATATAACGAACCTCTTCAATAGAAGAAACTTGAGGAGGAGAATGAGTATCGGAAGGAAGGAACATATTACCTTTGATATTTTTGTTAAATGCTCGGCTAAAAACGGAAGTTAAACCAAACTTGTTCCAGAATTCGATACCTAAAATTACAGAAGAAGACATAGAACGTGCTACTAAAAACTCATGTACAAAGGTTGTACCATTAAACTTAACTGGGAGATAAATAGTTCCCAAAATATCAATAGGCGAATTATTAGCGGAAATAACACGAGGACACGAATCATTTGTGTTCAGTGAGATACCTAGTTGCTGAGTTAAACGATCACTAATAAGGGACATTTGAGCACCAGAGTCAAGAAGAGCTCTAACAACTTGGTTACACAACAAAATCTCGATAAAAGGGCGGTTATCAGATGAATCGGACGCTATCACCGGTGACACTGTACGGAGTAATGCGTGTCGCCGGTGGTTTAAACATTTTTTGGACTGCATTTTGGGCAATCTCGAGTTATAAAACCAGGTGTGCGGCACTTAAAGCATAGCATACCAGGAAAATTAGGGCAAGTACGATAGGGATGCCCGGTTTTATTGCATTTTGGGCATTGTTGTGTACTGGTTACGCTTGAAACGGATTTAGTTGATTTGGTTGATTTTGTCAAAAAACTTTCGAAATGAGAAACTGTATCGACAAGTTCATCCAAGTTTTTAAACTTGTGAATCGATAGACATGGAAAATATTTATTGTGCATATTATGAATAATTATTTCTAATAAATCATCTTTACCGATCGGTTTGCGCAATGAATCGTTTAATCGCGAGATTTTCCTGGTAAAATCTCTAACAGATTGATCAGGTTTTTGTTCTAGAGTTCTAACCTGTTGTTCAGTTTTGAACTCGAAATCTATAGGTCCAAATGATTTCAAAAAGTTTTGTTTTAATTCAGAATAAGTCATATCAGGTCGGCGAATTGACCTGTAATACTCCAAAGCGTCGCCAGTCAACAGTTCATAAAAGCGTTTAAGGAGATAACCGTCTGATATGTCGTCTCCCTCTTTTCGTTCCTCAATAGACGAAAAGAACTCCCTAACAGACGTATCGCCAGAGAAACTAACGTGCCATTTCATAAGTGAGAATCTTTTTTGGGGGTAAGGCGGACAATCTTCAGATTTCATAGGAGATGGAAGACTAGAACCTGGAGTTGCCCTAGGTGGGATCGGTGGTGGTCTAGAAATAATCGGGCTTTCGCGAAGGGGTGTCTCACTAATAGAAGCTTCTTCTGCCATGTTTATAACGCAAAGGAAAAATCAGGAATAAATGTCAAGTCTGCTGAAACTAGCTGGAACGCGTTAGATACCGAGTAGTAAGAACGATAGGGGAATAGGACGACAAATAAACGACAAAGGTAACAGCTGGGCTCAGAATCTAAAAAAAGGAAAATAGACACTAGCAAACCAACATTCAAAAAACTTACCTTATTATCGCGACGCCTAAACATCCACACATCAAACACACACTACGGGAAACTAACTACAGCTACCTATAGGAATGGAATAAAACACGGGTTAAATATGTATTTCTTTGGGGGAGAAATAAAAGAGATAGATATTGGGTATGGTTACAAAATTATTCTTTGAAATAATAATGCACAAACATCACATTAAAACAAGGAAAATAAACTTCAGTAAGCAGTTCCGTAGTCCACACGCGTATGAGGTATATTCAACGAAGCATCCGAGACAAAATCCTTTCTAGTTCCACACCGGTTTCTGCCGATTGTAAAATCTGAAACTCACAATAAAATTAAAATTTGCTCATATGGAGCAACCACACACAAGGTAACAAAAAAAATTAAATTATTAGTAATGAACTTACCTTTAGTTCGGGCGCCATTTTGTAGCGAGACGGTTGAGAAAAAAACACCAATTCACCACTTTTAAAAATTACTGTATAATTTTGAAAAATAAGAAAAACAATAGTATATAAAAAGGTATATGTTAGACTGTAGATTGAGAAAAAAATGGATTTTAAAAAAGAGGGACGAGTCAAACTTAGTGGTTAAACAGATATAACGGAAATTATCTTCGCGCACGACCTATCCCTAAAACGATTGCAATCGATTCAAAATATAGGCCTATGCACGTAGATCAATATGATCCTTTTTGTAACGTACACTAAGTTAAACCGTAAAATACACGTTATAATTATTAGTATGCGAAGTTAGATAACAGAGTAGAAAATAATTATTAGATAATCTACTACAGTAAAATGAGAAAATAGGTAATGTAAAGAGGTCCCTTAAACTAGCTGGATGTGACGCTCTGGAAGGTTGCCGTTGGTGCCGATGTCTAGCGACGCCAATGGATCGGTGTCAGCGAGGTCACCAAAACTCTGCGACGGGAGTCGAATGTCCGCAACTATGTTACGACGACGTCGACTGGACACGTCGTAGACCTCACAATGAGCCGGTTCCCAGAAGCCCGTCGGGGAAAAGCCGAAATTCGGCTTGTATGGTCGTCGTCTAAAGACAAATAAACAGAACGATCAGACCAAGGTTACAAGCAGAATTTTCGATATAGCTAGCGAGAATCGCCGGTAGAACAGATTAGAATAATAAAAGGAGAAGAACTGAAGTAATACGTACCAGCTAAACGGATGAGTTGCACACAGAACTTTTCACTTTGAGCGGATAGCACTTAATACAACGTAGACTTATTTAAAATATAGGGCTCAATAATAGAAATTTAGGCCTGGAGGTTCCGAAAATAAAAAATTCATCTGATTCGTTCGGATTCAATCTGCAGTCTGCCCGTTGACAAGAGAAAATTTTCGCCTTCAATTTTTACAGGTTCGAAATTTGAGGTAGAACAAAAAATATAAAGGCCAGTGTTTCAAAAAAAGGTTGATTTAGAAACCAAAAAGTTTCGACCGCAGCGGATTTACGCTGCACTACGTATATCGCAACTTAAAGTAACTAAACTTATCTTTTGAGTATACATTCTAGGTATTTGACGTTCTGTTATACATCCATGTCACGGTACCCGCAATACATATTAATGTGTAGTGAAGTAGATATATGGGCTAGTAGATAAATTCATGTAATGTGAGTGCAAAAAACTAGAATTTGTCTGGCCTTGAACAGGATCGCTTTGGTCTACTGGTCACCAGTGAGTTGTATGATATTTATATATTCGGCACCCTAAAACACTGGCGTAACTCACTTCTAATCAAAATCCGAATCATTGGGAAGGGTATTGCTGCTCGATTGCTTTATATGTTCGAAAAATTATTCTGCACGACAACGTAAATAACGCAATTAATTTATTGCATTCCATTTTGTGAAAAGATGTTACAAAAAGAAGCCTTTTTGTAACATATTTTGTACGTAGCTTCAAGCGAAGCTAAGTACAAAATATGGGCCCTGTAAGGGCACAACAAAACTATTTAAAAAAAAAAAACTAGGTATTTATATTAACATAAAAGTGAAATAAAATTAGGATAAACTAAGGAAATTAATTACAATCATGTCATGTCAAGTTAATTATTACTTAACTGTCAAAATAAAAGATATTGACACTGTTAGTGTGTTAATTACACCACGGGTGGTGTAGGGAAAGTGCTATAGGATTTACAATCTCAGTCCGCGACTTCATCCGCGTCACATTTCGGATCCCGACCAACCGCGTCGCTCGTCCGCAATTCGATATTTCTGTTTTTTTTTTTTCTTTTTGTTCAACTTCTAACGGTCGTAACGTAATGGCAAATAGCCTTTATCCTAACTGAAGAATTAGACTATAAAATGCACAAATATTTTTTATAATCCTACGTGCAGTTCCAGAGATAGGCTCCCGTTCTAACAAACAAAAACACCTCTTCAGCTTTATTATTTGCAAATAAATGTATAACTAACACTAAGGTATACCGTTGACGATAAGTGACTCATCTTTTATCTACACTTTTATATACAAATCGTGCGTATAATATAAAAAAGTCTGCAAGTATAAGACTCAACAATTAGTAATGTAAAAGAATTAAATAGACGCCAGGTTAAAATATTCCATTTTAAGTGACTGCTAATGTCACGATAAGTGATTACGTTTAAGTAATTACAAGGTTCGAATTGTGGTCTTAAGTACGTAAGTAAGTACACGTGCTTACCTTTGTTTGGCTTCTAAACCTTCGGACGATTAATTGTAGATTAATTACGCACCTGTTTTGTGGTTGAACTGGACCTGTAGTATTATGGTCCTATAAATGTCACATGGTCGTGTCATCAGGAGAACGATACTCGTAATTAATAAACTTTTTACAAAAAAAAAAAAAAAAATAACCGACTTCCTTAAAAAAACACTACAAAGTCAAAAATAACTTTAATTTTCGAAGTTGGTGTCTTAGGATCTGTATTTAAGGTTACATATTTCCAAAATTAAAGTTTTTTTTTCTTTGTAGTGTTTTTTTAACGAAGTCAGTTGTTATTTTTTTTGTAAAAAGTTTTTAGTTTTAACTTTTTAGTTATGGTACCCCGCACTAATCTAATCGCGTTATTCGTTCATTTGTTGCGCAAATACTTAATGCAAATTTAAGACTTATACGGTTCTCACATGGATTCCATTGTCCGAATGGAACAAAATTTAAATGGAACCATTCGGAAAGCATCAGCTTTCAAATAAAAAAGAATCATCAAAATCGGTTCACCCAGTCAAAAGTTATGAGGTAACAAACATAAAAATAAAAATAAAAAATAAAAAAATACAGTCGAATTGATAACCTCCTCCTTTTTTTGAAGTCGGTTAAAAACATCGAAAATGTAGTTTCAATCTCATCATCATTTGCACAGCCTTTTCCTGTTTGTTAGTTGCTATGTTGGGGTCTGCCCAGTCTAACCAGATGCAGCTAAATACCAATATTCTACAGGGAGCTTATCTGACCTCCACAACCCCAGTTACTGGGTTACACGACACCTATTGGTGGGACTGGTTGTCTGACTTTCGGGTTTCTGACGACCCGTAAAGACGGTCATAACTCAACAAATGACAGCTAGGACCAACGGATTAACGTGCTTTCCGAGACACGGAGGGGTCTTCGTATATAAAGATGGTCACCCATCCACGGGCCAACCGCAGTAAGCATTGCTTAACCAGGTCGATGGAACGATTAACGGTGTCTGACTTTCGGGTTTCTGACGACCCATAAAGACGATCAAAACTCAACAAATGACAGCTAGGACCAATGAATTAACGTGCTTTCGGAAACACGCAGGGGTCTTCGTATATAAAGATGGTCACCCATCCACGGGCCAACCTCAGTAAGCATTGCTTAACCAGGTCGATGGAATGATTAACGGTGGCTTAGTTACTCACTCGTTTTGTGGTTGAATTGAATCTGAATTATTATAGTCCTATATATGTCACACTAGCTTTTGCCCGCGGCTTCGCTCGCGTTAAAGAGTCTCACACAAATTTCCATCCCCTACTCAATTTTTTTTTTTGTTCCATACAAACTTCCACTCCTCAGTTTAGGAAAGTGGGGGGTTAGAAAGAGACAAAAAGTAGCCTATGTCACTCTCCATCCCTTCAATTAGCTCCACTTAAAAAATTACGTCATATCGTCGCTCCGTTTTGCCGTGAAAGACGGACAAACAGACACACACAGTTTCCCATGTATAACATTAGTATGGATTGTCGCGTCATCTCCATTGAACAAGACACAGCCATATCTAATAAATTATTATCCTTTCCAGCGAAATTGATCTTGACAGTGGAAGACTATTGAACACTTTATTATTGGTTGTCATGGCAAGAATGACATTTGGTTTAAGGTGAATGCTCCAACCAGCCCGTTAAATACAAATTTTCTTACGTTTTTTGCAATTTGCAGGCCAATGCTAGGTTGTATGTTGATTAAAATATTATTCGCGACTGTAAGACATGTAGTTACAGAATTATAATCATCAAAATCATCAATACAACGCTCTAAGTTCATAAAGCTGTAGGAATGACTTTTTCTGTTTTTTTTTTTGTTCCTAGGCCTTTATGAACTTGGAGGGTTGTATTGGTGATTTTGATGATTATAATTCTGTAACTATATACGCAGCTACAGCCGCGAATAATATTTTAATCAACATACAACCTAGCACTGGCCTGCAAATTGCAAAAAACGCAAGAAATTTCGCGGGCTGGTTTGGAGCATTCCCCTTAAATAGGTTATAATGTTTTATTTAAGAAATCTAATATATAAAATTCTCGTGTCACAGTTTTCGTTGCCATACTCCTCCGAAACGGCTTGACTGATTTTGATGAATTTTTTTGTGCTTATCCGGTATATGAGAATCGGCCAACATCTATTTTTCATCCCCCTAAATGTTAGGGGTAGTCCACCCCTAAATTTTATTTTTTAGACAAATTTTTTAATTTCTATTTTTTTATGATTTGGCATTGAAAAATACATACAACTCTAAATTTTCAATCTTTTTCACCTGGCAACACAACGTGTGCCGGGTCAGCTAGTAATATATATAAGTAGGTTCTTTTATATTTTGTGAATATGAGATCATTTATTCTCATAAGAATCACATTCACTTAACATGAGAATAACTAAAACTAGACATATCATTAAAATAAACTAGATGTTGGACGTATTACAAATAACAGGCCGTCTAATAAAATGTTTTGAAGGTAGTTTAAAAAAAATATGAACAAGTGTTAGTTCGATACACAGGCACAACTGTCAACTCAAAATAAGTAAACAAAACAAGTTTCCGTGAAACACAGATCAGCGGTAGCTGGATGTGGCTCGTCACTAGTGTAGGGAAGATGAATTTTTACTATAAAGTGTTTTAGTAGTTTTTAAAAGTGGTTATGGATTTAGATTCTATGAGATCTCTTGGTAATTTATTAAATATTTTGGATCCTTCATACACAATAGTTTTTCTTCCATAGTTTGTGCGGGTTGGGTGTAGTTTTAAAAAGTCGTGTTCTCGTCTCAGCTTCATTTTGTGTTTTTTTTATATTTTTGGTGAAGGTTATGTTTGTGTGTATTTTTTTATAAAGTATTTTTCGAATTAGTATGCATGTATTATATATGTATGTTCGTGTTATATTCATTACTTTAATTTCTTTGTCAAGAGTTTCTGTTGGAGTTAGGTAGTCATAATTAAATAATGTTTTTAAAAGTTTGTTTTGAGCAGTTTGTAGTAGGTTAGTGTGTGTTTTGGCAGCGGTACCCCATATTTCCACTAGGTAGTCAATATGTGGCTTAACAAGGGAAAAGTAGATTGTATAACGAACTTGACGTGGTAAGCAACGAACGATACCTCGTAAAGAACCCGTGAGTGATTGTAATTTTGAT
The DNA here is from genome assembly GCA_947507805.1 of Aporophyla nigra. Taxonomy (NCBI): domain Eukaryota; kingdom Metazoa; phylum Arthropoda; class Insecta; order Lepidoptera; family Noctuidae; genus Aporophyla; species Aporophyla nigra. The sequence goes on along the minus strand of OX382313.1, from coordinate 7,990,275 downwards.
TTAATTTTTTGAATATGTGGAAGCCACGTCAGTTTACTATCTAAAATTAGCCCTAAATATTTTTCTTGATCTACTTTGTTTATGACTTGGTTGTTTATTTTAAGTGGTGTATAATCGCCAATTTTTTTTTGCTGTGAATATCATATAGGTAATTTGTTTTTGCTGTATTAATGGTGAGAAGATTTTGTTGAAACCACAGATTGAGTAAGTTCAAATCGTTCTGTGCTTGCTTAATAATAGTATCAATTGAGTGGCCGAAAGAAAACAAACATGTGTCATCTGCGCATAACGTTAGGTCACCTGTTAGACCAATTTTGTGGATACTATTTATATACAGAAGAAATAACAATGGAGCCAAAATTGAGCCTTGGGGCACGCCGTATGTTATCATTCTGGGATCACTCTGGGTGTCACCAATTTTAACTACTTGGTATCGGTTTGACAGGTAAGATTTAAAAATATCGAGGGCAGGAAGGGCAAGAATGTAAGAACATTAAAGGTCTTGTAGACTGTAGACAATTTTCTATCTTGTTAAATACTTGGTACTTCTTGACTGTCCTACACTGTTCTCCCATACCTATTAACACTGTAATTTGAAACCATTGTAAAAGCCAATTATATTAAAAAGAGTAACTATGGAGTTTCTTGCCGGCTCCCATCTATAGGAATCAAAAATTTGGAAACGTGCACCGTAGCTTCTGACGTTTCATAAGTGCACCTGTAGGTTTATGTGAAATAAAAATATTTTGATTTGACAATATCTTGTTACTTTCTAAAAAGCTAATTAGCCTAGTGTAGTGTATCCAAGGTGGCTCCAAACGGTTCGTGTAATATTATACACGGTGCTGCTCGCCAGTTCTGTTACTTGAACTTGGCTTGACACGCTACCGCGTGTCTAGATTCGATAGATATGTAAACACTATCTCATGCATACAAGCGGAGCAGCTGCTGTCACTAATGTCATCTGTCAGTCAGGAGCAATGGCAGAAAACAAAGACGGAAAAGCAGGTCTGCACGGTCGCGCTTGATGTGGTGATGAGCCAGTAAAGGGATATTATTCAACTTAAATATGGAATCGAACAGAATTCTACACCTAGTATTCAAAACTTTTTCTAGAATGTTAGACATTGTCGCAAGAACCGAAATAGGCCGCTAGTTTTTGACATCGTCCTTCAACCCGTTCTTGAGGACAGGTGATATCAAAGACTTTTTGAATGTTCGTGGACAGACTCCTTGATTATCTCCTCCGTATGAGACACAACAAACCTTGAAAACAGGTACAGGGATATTATCATTTAAAGTATGCAAAAAACACAGAAGCTAGAGGCATTACCAATAAAACTCGAATTTTAATCGCCTACGTGATTCATTTGGGAATACCCTGGCCGTGTACTTGTATATAAAGCAGTCATTTCAACATTTACCTACAGTGAGTTTTATTCGGCGTCAATATACTAACTGACGAAACATTTATTTTTGAATTTATGCCAAAATTACTTGTAACGTTTTGTTGACATCTAAAAGTATTGTTACTAGTCATATACACTTTCTTTGGAACGATTACTCACAGAAAACAAATGGAATTCCCATGAATTTTCTCGAAAACTATACCAATTTTTTTCTAAATTATAATGACTTAAATTTTTTTCGTACGATATTCGTCCAAAATACAGATGAAGTCTGAAATTGAATCCCAACACTGTTCGTTTTGTATGTTAATAATGATCCCAACGACAGATTATCTTTGAATGCAAATGATAGAACTGCAGAATGATAAATCTTCTCTTGTAATAGCTAGTTATAAATGAGTTGCACATCTGTCAATATGGGTTTGAAAATCCTAAAATTCAATAAATACTGTAATCATCACTTGTCTCCATTTTTCCTATTATGTTGTACCTAGTACTTTTAATTCGATCTTGCTTGGTATAAGGATCAGGTTCTAAACTTCACTCATCCACTCCATTAGCGTGTCGATAGCAATCTAAATAGAGTTAGCCCAGAATTTGGCTACGAGCTTGGCATTTTCAGTAGCATGCATCAACTCACGTGCAAACAACAGTACAACAGGGTGGACAAGATATCAAGTGCCGCATTGTTTGGGTAGACGGGTGTGTGTCTGGTGGACTATTGATACGAACGTTGTATACAGGGTTTTTGTAAAACACCGACAACCTCTCAGGGCTATGTTACTAACATCATAATCAAAAACTTTTGTTCTATGACTTCTAAAAATTCATCATATTTTAGTTCCTCAGATTTCCATACAAAAATCGGCCACCCGTAAAAAGGTCAAGTTCACACGCCCCCGCCGTCCTAACCCCGTTCCTCTCGCTACTGTACTTTTGCTTTTTTTTTGCTTCGCATAGGCTGCGTAACATTTCGAGCATTCAATTTAAATATTTTTATTTTTGTTGTTTGTTTGTGTACATTAAAGAATGTTAGGCTTTACAAATGTGACTGCCAGGGAGGAACGCTGACACCTGAAATACAAGATATGTCCTAGTTTGGGTGTCAGGAGTTTCCACAAAACGACCTAGTAATAGTCTATTAAGTTTAAGGATAAAGTTATTTAAGGAATGTTTTTGTAAACGCTTTTCTCTCCTTACTGTATTAGGCTTATGAAATAAATTTAATTTAATCATTTAAATTTACTTTAAAGAATTTGGCGTCACGTCAGTCTGAGGCGTAATCTGCATGAAGCGTTGTAAATCCCACTACAATTCCGACGTAAATACTAATAAAAGCTTATTGCTCTATTCCAGGTTTCCCATCCGAGCTGGTGTACTATGGGTCTGCGATGTGGGAGACGCTATACGGCATCATCATCGCTTTCCCTCTGGTGTGCTGGATCTTTGTGCCGGTGTACTACAGGCTGCATACGAACTCAGTGTATGAGTATTTACAGGTGAGGCTTAAGAAAGTAAGATTAATATTGTATTGGCTGTCTTCGTAAATTTTATGTCCACAGAACGGTACCGAGTCCTTGACAAAAAACACCTAAGGCCTCCGTGTACCATATTCATGTTTCCGTTATATGGTGCAATTAGGTGAAATCGTTACATTACTTTTCCTCAGACAGGGTTAAATAAAGAAAGATATTAACTTTTGGGTAATAAAACCAAAAGTGTCACTTGCTCCTGTTTTTTAAATAACCACTACACACTAGGTCCGTTAAGAAGGTTGACCTTACCGACGGTAAACTGTTTTAGGAATAACCTTGAACAATTTTTATTGATTAATTAATTAAAATCTCCTCTACAACTATCACTATAGGCTGTTGTACCTAATGCCTTGAAGAAAACTATAGGCTACTTAATATCAAGCCAAGACTCTACGGAGGCACAAAAAACAGCTAGCGACCAACCTCAGTGCCCGCTGTGGCTTCGTATGGCTGCAATATATATGTGACGTTGTTCGGGGCCCACAACTAGGGGCCCATAGCACTGGTGGCCCAGTAGTATCGGCCTAGACTTGTAGGGTGTTTAGAAATGTAAATGTACGAACTTCCATTCAGTAGTAAAAGAACTTAATCGTAAATTTTCACAAAACATCATTTCTAATTGACCCACATTTAATTCCAGATGCGCTTCGGATCCCGCTGGGTGCGTCGTATGGCAGCTGCGACTTTTCTTCTGCGGCAGGTGCTCAACTTGTCAGTAACAGTCTACACGCCTACAGTGGCTCTTCACGCTGTACTGGCCTTGCCTCATTGGGCATCAGCAGCAGCGTTGACTATTGTGGGAATAGTGTTTAATTTGCTTGGAGGGTTGGCTGCGGCTATCAGGTAGATATTATTGTTGCATTTTGGTATATATTTAGCGAGTTCTTTAAAAACTTGAATGATCTTCTTATGCTGATTACCTTTTTGATCTTCTATAAACCTTTATAAATAATTGAGCCTCTTTTTAAGTGTTTAGCATTTATTATAGTTGGTCACAGTAACTAAGTTAGCCACTCAAATGGGTTAGATAACGTTAGAACTATAACTTGTTACACTAAATCTAAGTTGGTTGCACTTATTAAGCTGAGAAAATACAAAAATACAATCACGTTTATAAACATCCGAGTTATTTGATAGTTCATTAAATATATGCCTTATTTTTTAGGTTTCGTAAATTATGTTATTACAGTTTTAAGTTCCACAGTATCGGTACATTCTTACGTATTGTGTACAGAAAGAACGCCTAGTTCATTGAAACGGATGTACATATGTGTGTATTTTTCTAAAATGACATCATTGAAAAACTAATTTATTGCATCGGTTATCGTACTAAAACCTTAATGAATGCAACAGGTCCAAAAATAATGTAATCCTCACTTCTTTAGCAACAAGAATTTGTAGATATCTAGAGCTAGGTAACACAGTTTGTAAAATAATAAACACGTATTATAAAAACAATATTCCAAACAGTTCCGATGTATTGAGCAACCCCTTCTTTTTGGTGGCGGTTAAAAACGATATTAATGAATACTACCAATAAAATGTTTTGTCTTTTCCAGAGCCGACGTGATACAAACCCTAACCATGATATTAGTAAGTGGCGCTTTTATCATTCAAGCAACTATCACGGCTGGAGGTCCACATAAAGTAGTCAATGATAATATTGACGGAGGCAGGCTGAAATTCTTCCAGTAAGTACTTATAAGCAACCAGTATTTCCAACGGTTAGTGAATGAAGGCTTGCTTGGCTTCTTTCGATCCTAAGACATTGTCGTAGGGCTAACCGAAAACCGAAAACCAACAACCTATTTTTGAACCTACGCTTCGTCTAGGCGTGAAAGCTTGACTGACTAATTAACTGATAAACAAACAAATAATTAAATAAATAGTCAGGATATTAATTGAATACATGATATAAGCATCGATCATAATAAAACTTATTATAATTCACACACCAGACAACCTCACTAGTTCACACTCACACCCACACTCACTCACACACTCACACATGATACACACACGCGCGATGCGGCCTTTTTTCCGCAGAACGTTCATTGCAGAGCTGTTTGAATATTTTTTTGAGTTATTATTTCATATTATTTTATTTGTAAGTTATTATGTTAGTTTGTTCTTTATTTTCTAATCTTGCATGTTTACATTGTCTACATTTTCAATTGCATTAAAATGACAAGTGGAAGTGCGGAGTCTCCTAATACAAGCAATTCCTTGCTTATAAGGTGATCTCCAATAATATGTATCAAAATGCCTATTGTAATTGTAATAAACATTATTATATTATTATTTTTAAAAGGGTAAAATCACCTGAAGTTTATTAAACCTTAACATTTACAGTACTTTCTCTGCGGGATTGCATCAGGTCTTTCAGCGGGAGATGTAACAAGAACGACCTGACTCCTCAGTAAAATTGTGTCTATTATTAAAACGTAAAACTGTCGATAGGTGATTAAAATTGGTCAATTATAGAAAAAAGTCATTAGCTACACACATAGCTGGAATAGTGCTATGATGAATTTAGTAGGCGTTCCGCATAAACACTTTCCTAAACTAACTTACAGCTGAAAGTAAGCCTGTTGTAGATAATTATTTGAAATCATACACAGTTTTACACCGTATCCCACTACATTTTTTCTTTGCAAAATCTAAAGAAGTGGCCAATTTAAAGTCTTGTTAAAGTATTTTAACCCTTAACGACTCACACATGTTTGGCAATTACTACAAACATAAATGGCATTACAATCACTGCTACGAATGTACATACATACGTCGTTTAATGTACATACGTAGTTTCATGCCGAAAAGCTCTAACAAAACCATTTCTACTTCCAGAATAACCGGTGACCCAACCGTCCGTGTCGACACACTCTCCGCTATCATCGGCCAACTCTTCATGTCGGTTTCCATCTACGGTTGCCAACAGACCTTCGTCCAACGCTACTGCTCCATGTCCAGTGAAGCCAGGGTCAGGAGGACCTTGCTAGCCAACGTTCCAGCAGTAGCTGTCCTGTTCAGTCTTTCCTGGGTCGTCGGCATGACCCTTTATGCCATGTACAAGTACTGCGATCCCCTGGCTTCAGGACAAATTGCAGCCCCTGATGAGGTTTTGCCGTTCTATGTGCAAGATCAGTTCAGTTTTCTGCCTGGAATGCTTGGCCTGTTTTTGGGGAGTCTGTTCAATGGGGCGTTGAGGTTAGTAGTATAGTTACGCCTATCATTTACGCATTGTAAGACAATCATAAAAACACCATCATTGGAATAGGTACTTATAGGATATTGAAACTAATCTTGAAAACAGTCGTTAAGTAATAATTTAACGACATAATATTGAGTCCTTATTGTGGTTTAGTCAGATTGCTAGTCGCAGTATTTCGTAATTATGGTATTTCCATTTCTCACTCATACTCTTGAAGATAATAAGCTTCACTAGAATTAATAATTTTAGGAACGACATTTTCATTATTAAACAATTCTTACACAATATATTTCATATCAGTCTTGATGCTCTTCACATGATTTGATCACTATTATATCTGGACTTAAAAGAGATTGTGACCACTGAGTGTGTATCGGCCCTTCTTCGTAGAGAAGTCAAATAGCAAGCATCAACCTTATCTAGTTTTTTAAATATGGTTGCCGTGTAAAAGTATTTGTACCTACAAACCTTACTGAAAATAAATATTTTTTTCATATTATTATATTACAGCTTCCTGGTATCAAATGTGAACTCTCTATCGACGGTGACATGGGAAGACTTCGTCTCCTTTGCGCCTGCCTTCAAGGGCATCAGCGATAAGCAACAGTTGACTGTTATCAAGATTATTGGAGTTATTTATGGTATGTTTTTCATAACATGTCTTACTATCATCTTAATACATTTACGTAAAAATAAAGCAAAATTGAAGTGTCTGTTTGTAATGATAATATAACAGCTATTTACTTAATGCTTAAGAAATTATACACGGTACTTAAACTAAAAAAAAACAATTTGAAAAATGTTTGGCTGTCTCTCTATCTATGTTTGGGTCAGCTAATCCGAAACGGCGGGACTGATTTCGACAAAACTTTCACTGGAAGATAGCTAATGTTATAAAGAGTAACAAAGCTAAAATTGGCGTGCGATAATGCCGCGGGCACAGCTAGTTATTCCTAAAATCATCTTCTGATCATCGTTAATGTGCGTCATCATCTTTATGTCCTCTTTTTCTTTTTCCTCGTAGTATCATCATCAAAACAAACGTCTCGTTTTTTTTTCTTTGGTCTGCGACCCAAAAAAAGCACCATTGTAATTCGATGCAGTCTGAAGATTACATCAAAACCATGTGTCATTTCCTTCCCTTGTTACGTAGCTATGACGTATAACTCAACTTTATTTAAGATACTCATTATTTAAGGTTCGGTATGCAAAAGACGCGCTATGACGTGCAGTTGCGGACACGTGCACGTATTTCCTGTTATTGAAGTTTAATACCTGGAATAATTAGTACAGTGGTAATGATTCAGGTAGTGGCCCGATGCCTAAAGAATTCTGGGATTGTGGTTTGGTGGTGATTAATGCCCTATATTATTACTACCACACCAACTTCTACATCTTTTCTTCAATATTGAGTTAGAGTCTAATTCACAGAATGTCTGTCTAAGTGTCTGCCAGGGTCGCGAGATAGTTCAAACGAGATACCGTGGCCCTGGCATATGGGTAACTGAAGGAACACGAGTGGGTTTTAGTCAGTAAAACTCTGACACGCCCTCCCGCTCCACCCAGAGTGGGAGAAGTCATTTGATGATTTCTGATCAAAAAAAAAAAAAAAAACTGTCTAAGTGTCTTGTTAAATGTGTATGATTCAGAATTTCTAATAGATATTTAATGGTGATTTAGGTGAAGCAGGAGCCTACCAAATTCAACTTTGGATATTTGTAACATCTAAGAATATTTCATACTAGCTTCTGCCCGCGACTTCGTCCGCGTTAAATTCCTTGTTCCTCCGATCCTCCCCGTCGCATCGAATCGCCTGCCCATGCGATTTCTTCGTATTCGTGACTTTTTCTTTTTGATCGGCTAAGGGTCCTAGCATGATGTTATATAGCCTTCCTCGATAAATGGGCTACCCGACACTTAAAGTTTTTTCAATTCCAATCAGTAGTTCCTGAGATCATTGCATTTGTAAGTGTACCTACTGCGTACGTGTGTACTAGATGTTATGAGTCATGTACCTAAAATAAAACAACTGTTTACGGCGAGCGCTAGTACATAACTAAAATGTGTAATTATTTATTTCACTTATATAATATTTCACCTATATGCAAATTGTAAGCTGACGGGGCGCCACATTACTTCCCCCTTTAAAAAAAAAAAAAATACATTTATATTTCGTAAGTACACCTACATAACAGTAAAGTTGTTTTTATCATTAAAGTACACAAAAAAAAAAAATGAAATTGCGGTGATTTGCTAGTTTCTGTTGTACGATTAGGTTTTGTTTAATTTCGTCGTTTTCTTCTGCTGATCCTGGCTGTATTGTAAATCGTACCACCGGACGTATGACGCGACCTGAACGTGTCGTGTTCGGCGCGGTCGTATTATTTTCCGCTGGCTCGACATTCTTGCGGTCGTTTGCTTGACTAATGCTTCTTTTCAGGTGTGCTAAAGGTTCGTTTACCTTTTCATCACTTAAAATGTAAGCTGGTTTTAATCTGTCCACTGTTACTATTGATGTTCTCTTCGGCATTTGAATTTTGAAATGCTTTTCTTGTTTCTCCAAAACTTTATAAGGTCCTTCGTAGGACGGGGTTAGTGGTTTCTTCACAGCATCCATTCTGACGTATACATATTCGCAGCATTTCATATCTGGGTGGATAAATGGTTTGTGACTTGTGCTGTGGTGCTTATTATTAAACGGGCTTAGGTTTGCCATTGTCTTCTGAAGAGTCTGTGCATGAGTTTCTGGTGATGTATCTTGCTTTTTCGGCTCGATAAACATTCCAGGCAGACGTATGTTTGTTCCATATAACATTTGAGCTGGGCTTATATTTTCTTTCAGTCGCAACGCTGCTCGTAATCCTAGTAGAACTATGGGTAATTCGCTCGACCAGTTTCTCGTATTACCACGCGCGATTAACGCGGTTTTCATTAATCTATGCCAGCGTTCGACTAAGCCATTTGACTGCGGATGGTAACTGGTAGTCCTGGTTTTCTTAATACCAAGTGACTTGGTTAGGCTAATAAATAAGTCTGACTCAAACTGTCGTCCTTGGTCCGTGGTTATGGCGCTTGGACATCCAAATCTCGCTATCCAGGTGTTAATGAGAACATCCGCTACTACTTTTGCTGTTATCTCGGCTACTGGTACAGCTTCCGGCCATCTTGTCTCTCTGATCATTGACACAATGTATCTGTTGTTGTTAGATTCTGGTAATGGGCCGACAATGTCTATGTGCACGTGATCTAAACGTGCTGTAGATGGGAATGTTCCTATTGGGGCAGAGTTGTGCCTATGTGTCTTGCTCTTCTGGCACGCGTCACATGTTTTCGCCCAAATACCAACGTCAGTATTCATGCGTGGCCAGAAGTAGTGCTCGCTGATCATTTTCTTTGATAACCTAATGCCGGGATGTGTTATGTTATGCATAGTGTCGAATACTTGTTTTCGAAGTGACTTCGGCACATACGGTCGTAATTTTGATTTTGAATTTTCGCAATGTAGTTGTCTCGTTCCTGTTAGTCGCATACTTTTCCAGCTAAGGTTGTTGTTAGTTAACAGCTGAGTGAGTTCAACGTCATTGTATTGCATATCTGCTAACTCATTCCAATCCACAGGTGTCGGGCAGTCTATTTGTTCGACTCGCGATAATGCATCGGCCACTGGGTTCATAAGGTGACGAATGTCCGTTGTGAATTGTGCAATGAACTCAAGATGACGTATCCTCCTTGGGGCTACAATTTTACCTGTGGAGTCTTGTTTAGTATTGAAGGCGTGACATAATGGCTTATGATCGGTATATACTATCAACTCTCGTCCCTCGACATAAGGTTGATAATGCGTTACTGCCATATAAATTGCTAACAGTTCTCGATCATATGTGCCGTATCTTGATTGCGTTTCACTCAGTCCCTTTGAGAAAAAGGAAAGCGGCTTCCATTTTCCGTTTTCATACTGCTGCAAAACGGCGCCTACGCATGTCTGGGATGCATCTGTCATGAGCGATAGCGGGGAATGCGTTGTTGGCGAAGTCAATGTAACGGCGTCGCTTAGACTTGCTTTACATTGTTCGAATGCTTCTAGTGCCTCTGAAGTCCATTGTATTTCGGTTTTGTCATTTTTCTTTGAGCCAATTAGGTATTTGTTCAACTGTGCTTGATGACGGGCTGCTTGTGGAATGTTGTTTCGGTAAAAATTAATCATGCCTAAAAATCTTCGTAATTCTTGCACAGTTTTTGGTATTGGATATTTGGTGATTGCTTCGACCTTGTCTGGTAATGGATTGATACCGTCTTTTGTGATCTGATATCCAAGGAATTCTACTTGAGGTTGGCCGAGCACGCACTTTTCTTGATTGATTGCGATGCCATGTTCGTCTAACCGTTTAAACACTTCTTGTAAATGACGTCGGTGTTCGCTGACTGATGATGACGTCACTAGTATGTCGTCTATGTACACGAAAATAAAGTCGAGTCCAGCTAAGACTGTGTTCAGGAATCTGACAAATGTTTGACCTGCGTTTCGTAGTCCGAACGGCATTCTTGGAAATTCGAATAGACCGAACGGGGTTATTACTGCAGTCTTCTCTACATCTTGTACTGGTATCTGGTTGTATGCTCTTTTTAAATCAATCGTTGAGTATATACTGGTTCCTGGTAATAGGTATGTGAAGTCTAGTAGTCTCGGAATCGGATATCTATCCGGTACAGTGATCGCGTTCAATCTCCTATAATCACCACATAATCGTAACTCGCCATTTTTCTTTGTTGTCACGTGCAAAGGGCTTGCCCACGGGCTCTTGGAAGGCCTGCATAACCCTGCCTCTAGCATGTGTTCAATCTCTTTCTTCACTCTTAGGTATTTGTCCGCTGGCAAAGATCTTGACTTGGAGTAAACAGGGTGTCCGTTGGTAATGATTTGATGAACCACGTCATGCTTGGGTTGTGACTGTGTGTCGAGCGGTTTTAAAATATTTGGATATTTTGCCAAAATGTCTGCATAATCGTCGGTTAAGTTTATGGTCCGAAGTGTTGGTGTGCTTGACTTCATTAACTTTGCGTTCCTCTGAAGTCCAGTCGTACCATCTATTAAACGTTTATTTCGAATATCCATCAATATGTTATGTTTTTCTAAAAAATCGGCACCCAGTATTGGTTGCGTAATGTCAGCAACGATGAAAGTCCATCGATACGGCCGTCTCAAGTTTAGATTTAAAGTCAGCGTTTTGTCACCGTATGTTTTAATTTGCGTTCCGTTTGCGGCATAGATTTTATATGTGTCGTCTGTTTTTAAACGGTTTCCTCTTCTAGGTATTGCTGAGATGTTAGCGCCAGTATCAACCAAAAAGGATACCCACTTTTTCGGTCGGTAACGCATAGGCGGTTTGAAGGAATGATAGCGCTGACGACCGCCTCTGTCAACGCAGGACTTAGTTTTCCGACGGCTTTTTCCAATTGCATGGTTTTTCACAGTTCCGGGCTCGATTCCTGTACCGGAAATGATACTTGCATAACCAGTTTGGGCTTTCGGGCGAAATCCTCGATCTTGAGAGGGATCTTGGGCGCGACCGGCTCCGATTGCGTCTATAATTATGACTTCCATTGCCATGTGAGTTGGCTTTTAACGCTGCTATTTCCATGGTTAATTTGCTCACTTGGTTAACTAACTCAACGATAAGCTGATTTGGACCGCCTGATACTTCCGACACTTCACCTGATCTTCCTTCCAAAATCTTGTCTGCTATAGCGACGAGGTCCATGTCTTCCATAACTATGTGCCTCTTGAAAACCCAAATCAGGGAGATCCGCTTGTGGAAGGCTGATTAGGTTGTGCATTGCAGTTATCACGACACGGGAAAATCACGAAAAAATTACTTTAAATCGCGGCGCGTGTTACTGATATCGGGGTCACCAGTTGTAAGTGTACCTACTGCGTACGTGTGTACTAGATGTTATGTTGTGCATAACTAAAATGTGTAATTATTTATTTCACTTATATAATATTTCACCTATATGCAAATTGTTAGCTGACGGGGCGCCACACATTCAATCAAACAAACAAACTCTTAATATTAGTATAGATGATAATCGTGACACTTTTAATAGTATGACGATCAATCTACACTAATAATATTATAAAGAGGAAAAATTTGTATTTTTGTTTGTTTGTAATGGATAAACATAACAAACATATATAACATAGGCTATATAACATCACGCTACAACTAAGAGCAGCGGAACAGTAATGAAAAATGTTGCAAAAACGGGGAAAATTGCACGGGTAGGCGATTCGACGCGACGGGAAGGGTCGGGGGAACACGAAATTTAACGCGAACGAAGTCGCGGGCAGAAGCTAGTAAAAATATTATGATTTATATTCAATAATCACATCATTAAGGAAGGCGGAGGACAGGGTGTTGTGATGCAACGTGGGAGAAGCCTATGTCCAGCAGTGGACTGCAATAGGCTGAGTTGATTGAATCATATCATTCCTACAGTTACGAATCGCATTTTGATCAACATACGATGTACAAGAGCGCTGCAATTTTCATAAAATAAAAGAAAACTTGAATTTACTAGGCTCCGGCAGTGCATTCACCTTAACAGTAAAATCGCATTTTAGAACATTAACAGCATGGTTCACGATTACCAGACATTTCAATATTTCTACAAAAAGAAAAGGAATTTAGAAAAGACACAAATCATGGCTTGCATCATCATGAAGTTTCAGTTAAAAACTTTAACTGCTGGGCATAGGTTCTTCACAAACACTGCAACGTAGACCGGTTTTGAGTTTCTTGCATCCAGTGGGTACCTACGACCTAAGCAAAAAATACAATATTTGCGGTAAACATGACACAAAGAAAAAAAAAACCGCCCAAGTGCGAGTCGGATTCGCGCACCGAGGGTTCCGTACAAACCTGTAGGTATTCACGGTTTATGCATAAGGTTTACGTTTATGAAATTAAATGTTTTTATTTTTATATTTGAGTTGATTGAATGAAAGGTAAATTGCGGTTTACGATTAACGACGGATTAAAAAAAAAAACTACTAACTAGATCTCGTTTAAACCAATTTTCGGTGGAAGTTTACATGGTAATGTACATCATATATTTTTTTTAGTTTTATCATTCTCTTATTTTAGAAGTTACAGGGGGGGGGGGGGGGACGACGACGACACATATTCTCACTTTGGAAGTGTCTCTCGCGCAAACCATTCAGTTTAGAAAAAAATGACATTTGAAACCTCAATATCATTTTTGACGACCTATCCATAGATACCCTACACGTATAGGTTTGATTTAACAAAAAAAAATGAGTTTCAGTTCTAAGTATGGGGAACCCCAAAATTTATTGTTTTAAAAAAAAATCTTAATGCAGTTTACAGAATACATCTACTTACCAAGTTTCAACAGCATAGCTCTTATAGTTTCGGAAAAAAGTGACTGTGACATACTCGGACAGACAGACAGACAGACATGACGAATCTATAAGGGTTCCGTTTTTTGCCATTTGGTGACGGAACCCTAAAAAGAGACAAAAAGAAAAAACTGGGAGAACCTGCGTCGCATCCACGCAAAACGGTCATCGCTTTGCATAATGCTGTGACCCTATGTGACACAGAACTGCAGCCTCACCAAGTCATAGGTCTACCTTGTAGGGGGACTACCTTATTACCCTACATCTTGTAGCAATATCATCAATCCATAGTAAACATAGCATTACTCATTACCAAATCTTCTTTTCAGCTCTCATCATCATGTGCCTTTCACTCTGCGTGGGAATCGTGGGTGGAGTCGTCGAAGGCTCCTTACTGGTCACGTCTGCAACATCAGGCGCTTTGCTTGGTGTCTTCATCTTAGCAGCGTTATGTCCTATAGCCAATGGAAAGGGGGCATTATGGGGAATGATTGCGTCACACGTGGTCACTACTTGGATGGCCGCTGGCAGGCTTATGTATGTCAACAAGGGTGTCTCTATGTTGCCTATGTCTACTGAGGTTAGTATTTCGATTTACTTCTTTATGATATTTAAATAATTTGGAAAATCATAGAAAAAATGGATATCATACAAAGATTGAGACAAAGATATATTTGCAATAGAACATCCGTATTGTATTGTAATAGAATCAATATGTTGGAAAATTGAAGTACTTATGGTTTGTTAACAAATATCTGATGAAAATGTAAACAAATGAATCAAAAAACGTACCAGTGTTTCCGAATTTATATTGCTACGGACCGGACGTATTGAGAGCTTTGATTTGACAGTTTGAAAGATCAATCCTAATTTTAAACACCTTAAAGATGATTTTGGTTTTGATAAATGAGGTTATTTTAGATATTTTATTGGCGAGTATGATTTATCAATAACAATTCTTTTAATAATGTTATTCAAACAATAACTGTTTCAAAATTTTATGAAGTATGAAGTTGCAACATTCTAAATAAGTACATGTAAATATATATTTTTTTATATCAGAAACTTGTGGCATAGATATTAGATTTATAATGTTTGTAAGGTATGGTTTGCAATAAATTCATTAAAAAAAAACTTTTTTTTACAAAAAAAAAACAACCGACTTCCTTAAAAACACTACAAAGTGAAAAATAACTTTAAGTTCGGAAGTCGGTGTCTTAGGATCTGTATTTAAGGTTTTTTTGCTACCGACTTCCGAACTTAAAGTTATTTTTCACTTTGTATTGTTTTTAAGGAAGTTGGTTGTTTTTTTTTTTGTAAATATTAATAAGTTTATTTTTAAATATTTAGTTGTAGTTGTTGTTGGTGTTGCGGGGTGGATCCCCGCACTAATTCCAAACAAACAATGCATATAAAATTTATGCGATAGCAGAAATCGCGATTGATTTGCTGTCATTTTTTAAAGAGTTCCGGTGTCTGTCTCCGGAACTGATCATCAGATCATATGAAATTTATATGGGACCATTTCGGAATAAGCTCCTTTCGGATAAAAAAAGAATTTTGTAAATCCATCTATATATGACGGAGTTATGGCTGAACATACATTTAAAAAAATATAAACATCCGAATTGAGAACCTTCTCCTTTTTGAGTCGGTTAAAAACGTTATACATGAACTTGCAAACTTTGACAAGAAATTTTCAATTTTGCACCGATTTTTTCTAGATCTACTGTATTGAACGATTTTAATTTTCCAGCAATGTCCCACCAATGCTACTCTATCGGCGATGACCCACAAAGCTCTACCAGTTGAAGTGAACGTTACCCTGGCGCACTTAGCACCATTGCTACAGTCCATCAATTTTACCGCTCCTGCAACGACCATGACTCCTGTGTAAGTATTAATCACAAAATATTTTTTCCTCTCTTTTTGAGTTTATCTTGGACATTACTGATATCAGTGAAGGCGGAAATCTTGTGAAAACCTGGACTTATAATCATCCTATGTCCGAAATACCGGTACCGGTACCGTGTGGTGCCGGACGTAAAGAATAACACCACCGCATTTCGTCCTGTGGGTGTCGTAAAAGGCGAATAAGGGACTTACTAGAGAATGGGCAGCAGCGTTTTCTATGCATTTTACCAGCACACTGCGATCGCCAACCCGCCTGCCAAGCGTGGCGATTATGGCAAAGCCCCCCAAATTAGGGGAGGCCTAAGTCCAGCAGTGGACGTCTTACGGCTGAAATGATGATGATGATGTCCGAAATCCCCAACCCAAGATGGGTTGGGTATTTAAGGAGTAATCAATGTTTCTGTCTTCTCTGTATGAAAATAATCCTTTGTCCTGTAGAGGGACAATAGTTATGCTGTAATTCATCATTTCAGCTGTAAGACGTCCACTGCTGGACTTAGGCCTCCCCCAATTTGGGGGGCTTTGCCATAATCGCCACGCTTGGCAGGCGGGTTGGTGATCGCAGTATGGTGGTAAAATGCATAGAGAACGCTGCTACCCATTCTCTAGCAAGTCCCTTAGTCGCCTTTTACGACACCCACGGGAAGAAATGGGGTGGTGCTATTCTGTACGTCCGGCACCACACGGTACTTGCTGTAATTATTATTTGTAAATACTGACGTTACTTGGTAGTAAGTTAGTATTTAATATGGCTCGATACGATTAATAATTCTTGAAAGCCAACTGCTAAATCCATACCAGGCGTGAATAGGTTGATAAGTCGATTGTCGAAGGATTGTTTTATTCATAGGGTAAATAATGGGTCTGTTTTATCGCACATAGCAAACATGTGAAAACTCAAAGCAAATGAATTACATTCAGATAAAAAAAAAAAAAAAATAACATAAAATCAGAACTTACAGATAAAACTTCAACTTAAAAATGGCTGCCCTGAAAATGGTGCATTTTCGATTTGTTAAGTTATTCACGCCTGGTACGGAAATATGGATGCCTTATATCCATATCTTCCATACTTACATAAAATCACGCCTTTTTCCCATGAGGATAGGCAGAAACTACTTAACGCCACCTGCTACGATCCTTATATACTCCGTTTACCTCGATTATGTTCTTACATCATATACCCCATGACATTTTAGTCGTCTTACAAAAGTTGTCTACGCAATGTGTCCGACATAATATACCTCTAGGCGTGATTAAAAATTGTTACCATTAATTAAGATAATAGGTATTAAGAAAAATAAATAATGGATTAGAATTATGAAACATCCTGTTAATAATGTTTACGTATCATACGATAGAGAACATACCTACCCAGTGCACGAGTCGGCTAGATCATTTCATCTCCATTTTCCATGAGATAAAATATCAAATTTAAACCCCGTCATGCGTCATCATAATGGATAATATTTTTTTATTATTCAAATGTTTATTTTTTTCTTATGGATTTGTAGTAGTCATTGGTAACATGAAGTGGGCTGCCGTTGTAAGACGACTAAAATGTCACGTTGTATGTACCCACAGTCGAGTACTACGCATCTGACTTTACTCAATTATATCACCAATAAAGTCACTATATGTCCCTGGCTGAAAGCCATAATTTATTAAGGTAGCCACAGGCAAGTCTGGTTAAGCAGCCGACAATCTCATAGGTAGATCTGCGAGATATCATACAAAAAAAAGTGGCGTCCTTTGGAGACTATTCCTAAAAAAGGGCTGGATTAAGATATTTTGTGTAATATAAACTAAGGCAGTATTAAGTATTCACTCAAAAGCCCACATTATTTATCTATATAAAATCCTAGCTTAGGTCTGGTAACTAAAATGTCGGTGATTTAAACAAAAAGTCTTGGTTTATTTTTGTCCAAACACGAAAGTTGCTTAAATGATTGTTTCCTCTTTTACAGGATGTCGGAACTCCACAAATTCTACTCAATATCCTACATGTGGTACGCAGTCATTGGTACTATAATCTGCGTGACCCTGGGTAACATCATCGGACTCATAACGGGTAGCAAAAGTGACGCTTTTGACGAAAGACTCCTTCATCCTTTAGTGGCAAAACTTGCAAGAAAAATGCCCGGACCTAAACGGTTTTTCACTACTGAGAAACTACCTTCTGCTGAAGACAAAGAAGCTGAAAAGGATTCTTCAGAGAAAACTGAAGAAACGGTCACTGATACAACGCCTAATGAGACTTTAGATCCAAAACCTACAGTTTTTGTAACTGCGGGTAGTCGATTATTTGACGTATATGACGTCAGACAATCACCAACGCCTTCACTTGGTAGGAGTAGAACTCGGTTGTGATTCCTTGGTTAAGAATTTAGAGCCTTATTCTAAGTGCACTTAAGTGCCATTTTAGCATTAACATGGATTGTTTGCCTTCAGTTAAAGTTTGTATAATGCAATCAATAGTGTAAGAGAGTCTGCCTATGTATGGGTGATTGATAGGTGTATATTGTAAACAATTTTGAAACCTTGAATAAAATGGAGGCTTATTAAATCATCATTATAGTTAATGTAGGTGTAACTGGCTTTCGAATGCAGTTTGCAAATGTCGGATGGGATCAATGGATCAATTGTATAGAAGACGAGATGGTAACTTCATCTTTAGTTTTTATAGATACATATATCTAGTATAAGGAATAGCTGTTTTGCTAAAATTGAAACAAGTTTAAAATTGATAATTTTTAGCTAAGTTTATTAAACATATACATAAAATATGGTTACTGATAAATAAAGTTTTTAGCAAAACTTAACTTTTATAAAAAAAATGGAAGACTTGACCTAACATTTGTTTTTGGTCTGAAACGTCTTCAATATAATATTTTTAGCTTATAAAATTTGTTCAGAAGATTTGGAAAGCAACAAAATTCATGGTATGATGCAATATGATATGGATACAGGGATAGGCGTTAGGCATTTAATAGTTTTAGTAGACGATCAAAATATGTTCAGATAATTTTAGCAATTTACTATTATGTCCCGAGTTTTAAGATATTGTTCTAATTTTAAATTTGTTTCTGAGTGCTGATTTTTCAATAGGCCGATTTTATTTGGGAAATGTGGTCTTTTGGTATAGAAGATATTTTAAACTGTGTATGCTTTGAGATTAGTTTCCGCACTATTGAGCTATGGTGGCAGTCAATGATTATTCCAACCAGTCCACCTCCATTCAGAAGCAGAATAGTTCTCCTAGTCTGTTCAAAAAATCTACAAAAGATCTGGGTTTTTGTCCTAATTTGGCTGCTGCCTGTGCATTCAAAGATCACATGCGTAACGATCAACGGCAAGCTGTCAAAGTTATTTGACAGTTGAAAAATGAACCCTAAAAGTCTATTCTATTCTATTTTTCTCTATGGCAATGGTGCCGATGTCGACAATTCTGCCAATGTCAGATGTGTTGTGAAAACCCTAAAAGTCATAATGTATCGGGGATTGATTGTTAAAATTTTCTGAATGAGAACTTATTGTGAGAATTGAAGTTGTGATGAATGATTTAGAACTAGTATTTTATGCTCTTCTGTGAAGTTTTCGTTTTCTAAGAGGTCATCGATCACACTAGAACAGCTGTCAAAATAAACAGCCTTTTTGACAACTTAATGTCAAAGAAAATGACAGATTATCATGACAGCCGTTTTAATAATGACGGAACCGGATTCCTGGGAAACCAAAACTTAAATAAAGTTATTGGACACAGTACTTATGAAGATGCTGTTTTAGGTCTAAGATTGTTAATTTTATGATTAGCTCTCCATTTGTTAATCGTTGAAATGCTTGTCTTGCCTTTAAAGTTATCGATTTTTATTATGATTACGAAATTAAAATAAAATAAAAGAATAAACTAGTAGTAGTATACTCCGAAAATGTCAATTAATCGATATTAATCAGACTAGAGAACGTGTAAAAGTAAAGCTAAGTTTGACTAGAAGAGCGTTGGCTGCCAAATAGCGTCCGAAATGTACTCGCGAGGTCACTGAAACGATATTGATGAAGGCAAGTCTATGTTCACAAGAACGTGGCTGTGCACTGGATTTTCAACTTATAGTGCTGAACCGAGCATTGAAAATCGAAAAGAGTGTTTTACTGTTCGATTTTCAACTCTCGGCGATAGGGCAGTGCATTGAAGATCGAGTGTACGAAAAGATCCCACCACAATTTTTCACATCGGTAGGATCGTGGAAAAAATCGCTGTCTAAGAAAACAACCAACGAATGTGTTTATGTTGTCTTTTTTTTCTTTTTTGTTTGTGAGCGGGAAATCATTAAATGACGTCTCCCGCTCTTGGGCGGAGCAGGAGGGCGTGTCAGACTTTTACTGACTAAAACCCAGCCGTGTTCCTTCAGTTGCCCATGTGCCAGGGCCGCGGTGTCTCTTTCGAACAAATCTCGGGACTCTGGCAGACGAATGTGTTCTCTTAGACAGTGATTTTTGACACCGTAAAGTTCACCCCTGCTGCCATAATCTTCATGACAGCTGTCACGACTGCTGTTATGTGGCGGCCACCGTCATTCTATGAACCGTAATTTAAGATAATGTTTTCAAAAAAATATGGAAAATAGATAAAAATAATCGTTATATATTTTACGAATTTTTGTCCATGTGATAATAGTATGTTTATTGTAAATATAAATATAATTAGATTAATAATGATTAGATGTATAATATAACCAAGAGTGGTTAAATTAATCGCTCTAGTATTTTAAGGATATTATCGTTGATTTATACTTTTAGATAGAAATGCAGGTAGATGAAGTTTGTTACTTTTTGTCAGGTATAAGGCCGTGTTCTAACCAAAACCAATTGTCGCGTGAACGCACCACTGACAATGCGACCAGTGGCATGTATGCGCAACGATCACGTATTCACGCGATGTTTGCTTTTGGTTAGCACACGGGGTTACTTGCATCCCACAATCGTTTTTATATTATTAAGTACTTAATTATATTCGAATACGAGGACTGTACATTGAATGTCAGAACAAAATTATGATATTGACTTGTCAGCGTGTAGTCTTTATTTGAACTACATCTTAGGGCCGATTTTTTAACCGTCAGTCGACTTACGGAGTTTTGAGAACTTTTGCATAAAAATAGCACCTAAAAGTTGTCTGAGGATTGAAGAGTTTGACCTTAGGATTTGTGAATTTGATATGCCCATGCCGAATAATATCTATGTCGAATTCTAGCCAGCAAAATAGAGTGTTCCGTATGTGTAGAGTCAGTGAAATCAACGGTTATGCAAATTGAAACCTTACATCAATTTGCGATGTTAAAGACGTTTTATTCAACTGTAAAAAATTACAGTTGAAATTTAAGTTGGTAGTCAATTCACTTAGCAATTCATTTCTCTGGCTTTGCTTCTTCTTTCAAATTTTTTCTTCCATCTGTTGTTCAAATCTAAAGGTGCAAATTAGTCCATTTTCATACTTATTTTTATTCATTAAGTACTATTTAAATATGGTGGATATTGCCGTCCAAATCCAGCCTTATAGAAGGGACAAACAGGAATATTGGTAATGCATCACACATTGCTAGTCTTCTTTATATTAATAAGTATAATTAATAAGTATAATATAATAATAATATAATATCGTGATGTTTGACAGTATTATATTTTGTAAACTACTTATTGAATGTTGACTGCGTTATGTTATTTTATAATTTAAGTTATCATCAAATTATAGAAAATCAAATATAAAGATTATGAAATAAGGCTCTCTTTTCTTTAAAACTTTACCTAAACATCATCACCATCATTTCAGCCGAAAGACGTCCACTGCTGGACATGGGTGTGTAACGGTTGATATAATAACAAAACATCTAACGTTCACTTGACCTAATTTCAGTTAATATACTTTTGTTTAATATAACGATCAGTTGAGATAATGAATTGTTGATATAATTTCATTTTATCTAATTTCTTATGATATAATAAATATTTCCTATAATGCACATTTGACATAATATTCATATTATTCATTTACTATAATATTCATAATCTCTAATCACTTTTAATATAATTTAGAAAATCTGATACGATTTTAAACGCCTGCTAGTATGGTGCTAGCAAAAATGCATCGCATAAGCATTAATTGCTACAAAAGTTTGCTTTTATGCGTGAGGTGGGTAGACTATACACGAATTTATTATTTTTCTTACTGTCATACAGTTACAGCGAAATTATTCATTGTGTGGCTATTGCAATCTCGATATTTGTTTTAGATTTTTTTTTTAATATTGTACTGTTTTTTTTTTCTTCGCTTTATACCCTATACACCTACCACCCTCAACTATTGTAACCAGTAGAAATTGGATGCAATCTGGACTTTAGGGCACCCCGACTCGGACAGGTTAGGTTAGAAATGGCGGGGTCGTGTGAGCGAGCGAAGCGAGCGAATAGACCCCGCCATCCCCTTCGTGGTTATTTTTTTATAAACCATCCAGAAGTAGGAGCCCCGCGAAGCGGGGCTCCGTCGACCAAGCCCACCCTCGACCATGCATTGAATATTTTAAGATTTGGTTAGGTGCCATTTGAGTTAGGTTAGAACTGTGACCATTAAACATGAAAATTAGGTCAAAAGAACATTAGGTCAAATGAATGTTATATAAAAAGAATATTATACATATTGAAAATTATATAAAATGAACGTTATACTAAATGTTTTATATTAAATGAAAATTATATCATATGAAACATTAGGTCATATGAAATTAGGTTATATGATTTTATAGCATATGAAAATTATATTATATGAACGTTATTTCAAGTGAAATTAGAGCATTTGTTATTATATCATACATTACACACCCGCTGGACATAGAACTCCCCCAAGCACCGCCAATTCGACCTATTCTGTGCTTCTCGCATCCAACGTATTCCTGCGGCCTTCACCAGGTAATCGGTCCATCTTGTGGGAGGCCTTCCAACGCTCCGTCTTCCAGTACGCGGTCGCCACTCCAGAACCTTCCAACCCCATCGGCCATCCGTTTTGCGAGCAATGTGACCTGCCCACTGCCACTTAAGTTTGGCAATTCTTCGGGCTATGTCGGTTACCTTAACATGTTTAAAATTAAATAAATTAATTGAATCACGCCCAAGTAGCACAGAACTGCATTATAAATTGTCACATAAGGCCCACAGCGGTACTCTCAGCATTTACATACAGTTATTAGTATTCACCCGGGGTGTAACAGCTGTTTAGAAAAAAATGTGGCCAACTATAACGCTATTTGCTGTACAGTAATTCTAATAAGCACCACAAACATGCCACAAAGTCACTGTTATTCAGCGCTTAGTAGTGCAGTGCCCTATCAGCTGTAAGTTTTCTGAATAATAGCCCACACGTGTAGTATACAACCGTTGCATTTTAAGAGAGAACATGTAACCCACCATAACGTAATCAGTTACTTTGTGAACTTATTTAAGAAAAATTTAATGCTTTATGCTGCATACAGGTTCACTTTTCCCCCATTAGTCAGTTGTTACCATACACTCGAATAACAGCATGCATCGAAGTGTCGGCATGCGCGAATGGAACATTGGACGCGACGGGTTCCGTATGTTATATTTATAAAAAAAAAAAAAATGAAATCAATTTATTTCAGACACAACCCATATTTTAAAAATTAAGATAAAAGTAACAATGCTGCAGCAGAAAACAATAAAATGTTATTAACAAACTAAAAATATATGTCACTTAGTTGAAATAAAAGCAAATGTCAAATTTACGTCGGATTTAAATTAAAGTAACAATAAATAATAATTGCACATATTGACAAAACAATACAAAAAAGCCTTTATAGATAGAGATCAGTGTGTTTGGTGACATTAGGCTGAGTAGGTACTCTCTGCTACAAAAATCTTCTTATAACCTACACATTTTCGGGACTAATATGGTTGCCACAAAATTAATATTGGTATGTTTCTGGTACTTTCTTAAAAATGAAGAAGATTTATTAAGAGAAATCCAAGATTTTTTAAATTATAATACATAAAGTAATTTCGAGAGTTCTTAAGATTCCAGATTTCGACAATTATTGTCAGAGGTAGTCAGTTAGGAAATACCAGTACAGCTAGCATCTAAAAAAACAACGTAATTTTCTTTATGTTTATTTAATTTTCCCTTTTTAAAGAACAATTTACGGTGTACCACCCTGGTCCAGGCCTTGAATTTTCATCTTTTTATAATTTCAAGGAGTATAAAAGTACTTCTCGGTGGCCAGCATAGAATTTCCTTAGTTTTCCACGATGCAGGAACGACTGTTAGATTGACAACACCGCTCTCTATAGTCTGAACTATTTTGAAAAGCTTGTTCTGTAAAAAGCAAGAGAAATATATTTATTATAATAGAAGTATCAGTTCCTTAAAATGACAACACTACCTATACAGTTTTTGAGGAAAAAAAACCACAAGATACAATAACATATTAAATACCTAAACTTAGCGTAACATAATAATTATATACAAAACATCTACAGACACAAACACAGAGGACCTACCTTACTACCTACCAAAATAGCAGAAATTAAGTCGATCGCAACTTATTTACTTTTATTCGCAACCCTAAATTGAAATGATATTGTTCATCTATCGTAGAATACGAAAGCGTCTTAACTTGTAACGACCAACCCAGTTGCGATTTAGCGATAAACTGATGATCTATGTAAACAAATAATGCGACATGACGTCGTCACCGCGCCGAGCGCCGGCGCGGGCGTGTGAACGATAGCGTTGCATGCACCATGTTGCAGATCAAGCGAAATGTTTCATAAAAAATACTTTTCGCGTCGCATAAATACTGTGCGTATGGCATGTCAATTTCAATTTCATATGGAAGTAATTAATTATTATTAGGCCAGAATAATACATTATTTTTAGATAGGTATCTACTAAGTTATAGGTATTTCGTCGCATATTGAATAAATCAATAATTATGGATTTTACAAAATATATTACCTCTACCAAACTGCAAGGCAGTTTGTTGGCAGATGTAGCTCCTTTTTAGGGTTCCGTTGCCAAATAGCAAAAAACGGAACCCTTATAGATTCGTCATGTCTCTCTGTCTGTCTGTCTGTCCGAGTATGTCACAGCCACTTTTCTCCGAAACTATAAGAGCTATGCTATTGAAACTTGGTAAGTAGATGTATTCTGTGAACCGCATTAAGATTTTCACTGTGAAGATTTTCACACAAAAATAGAAAAAAAACAATAATATTTGGGGTTCCCCATACATAGAACTGAACCTCAAAAATCTTTTTTTCATCAAACCCATACTTGTGGGGTATTTATGGATAGGTCTTCAAAAATGATATTGAGGTTTCTAATATCATTTTTTTCTAAACTGAATAGTTTGCGCGAGAGACACGTCCAAAGTGGTAAAATGTGTCCCCCCCCCCGTTACTTCTAAAATAAGGGAATGTTAAACTAAAAAAAATATATGATGTACATTACCATGTAAACTTCCACCGAAAATTGGTTTGAACGAGATCTAGTAAGTAGTTTTTAGGGTTCCGTTGCCAAATGGCAAAAAACGGAACCCTTATAGATTCGCCATGTCTGTCTGTCTGTCTGTCTGTCTGTCTGTCCGAGTATGTCGCAGCCACTTTTCTCCGAAACTATAAGAGCTGTGCTATTGAAACTTGGTAAGTAGATGTATTCAGTGAACCGCATTAAGATTTTCACACAAAAATAGAAAAAAAACAATAATATTTGGGGTTCCCCATACATAGAACTGAAACTCAAATTTTTTTTTTCATCAAACCCTTACGTGTGGGGTATCTATGGATAGGTCTTCAAAAATGATATTGAGGTTTCTAATATCATTTTTTTTTAAAACAATAATATTTGGGATTCCCCATACATAGAACTGAAACACAAAAAAAAAAATTCATCAAACCCTTACGTGTGGGGTATCTATTGATAGGTCTTCAAAAATGAAATTGAGGTTTCTAATATCATTTTTTTCTAAACTGAATAGTTTGCGCGAGAGACACTTCCAAAGTGGTAAAATGTGTGTCCGTAACTTCTAAAATAAGGGAATGATAAAACTAAAAAAAATATATGATGTACATTACCATGAAAACTACCAACGAAAATTGGTTTGAACGAGATCTAGTTAGTAGTTTTTTTTTAATACGTCATAAATCGTAAACCACAATTTACTTTTCATTCAGTCAACACAAATATAAAAATTAAAAAAAAAACATTTCATTTCATAAACGATGATGACGAATGATGATGATGATGACCTGCAGGTTTGTACGGAACCCTCGGTGCGCGAGTCCGACTCGCACTTGGCCGGTTTTTTAGTTTTTTTTTTTTAATACGTCTTAAATCGTAAACCACAATTTACCTTTCATTCAGTCAACTCAAATATAAAAATTTAAAAAAAAACATTTAATTTCATAAACATAAACCTTATGCATAAAACGTGAATACCTGAAGGTTTGTACGGAACCCTCGGTGCGCGAGTCCGACTCGCACTTGGCCGGTTTTTTCCAATTTGTTTTTGTAATAATATTACTCGTATATTTACACTTTTCTTTTAAACGTAAAAAAGATAAACAACAATACACAAAGACATAAAATACGCAAGTTTTACAAATATTATTTACTGTGAGGCTTTGGCAAAACACGTCAAAGAGGTATTTAATTATTTTACTAAAAAATAAAAAAGTTTTTGAGAGACAGCTCTTTATTTCATCTTCAAGATGAAATAAAGAGCTGTCTCTCAAAAACTGTTTTTTTTTTCTGTTTTTTAACGGCTATTAATAATTGCGGGAACTAAAAAATGTCTACACCTTTGACCATAATAATTATTATATGTGGGAACTACAAAATATCTTTTGACACTATTGTTTCTTTAGGATTTTGTGCGTATAATGTCGTTTTTAGATGTATCACAACTATGTTGTTCTTCAGCTAGTGAAATTAGCTAGTTTAATTCAAATTGTAGTATATGGCCTACGAAAATGTCCTGCAGATCTGGTAGCGTCTTGTGACAAGTCGTCGAGCTCCGTAAAAAAGGGTCGATCTACACGATGACTGACATATACATGTCATCTGTTGGGACAGGTCAGCTCAAAACTAAAATGGCTTTTTCTTCAAAAGGCTCTTCCAGGCATGGCCCTGTATTGCTACCCTCACATAAAATTGTAAAAATATAATGTTTGGACATTAAAAAACTTTTTACAAAAAAAAAAAAAAAAGTTGTAAAAAGTTTTTATTTTTAACTTTTTAGTTGTGGTAGAGACCCCGCACTAATCGCCTTATTCGTTCATTTGTCACGCAAATACTTAATGCAAATTTAAGACTTATATGGTTTTCACATTGATCCCATTGTCCAAACGGAACCAAATTAAAATGGGACCATTCGGGAAGTACTAGCTTTCAAATAAAAATAAAAAATCATCAAAATCGGTTCACCCAGTCACAAGTTATGAGGTAATTTTTTTTTTTTTTTTAATTAAAAATTACAGTCGAATTGATAACCTCCTCCTTTTTTTGAAGTCGGTTATAAAGAAATCTTATGGTTTCTTTTTAACTCATAGGTTATCCTCTGAGTTTGTTTCGGCGTTTCTTCATAGGAAACAGTCAGCTAGAAAATGACGCCGCCATCACATTTGAAAAACATTGACGTGTAAAAATGTCTTATAGGATCTACTTACGAGTAAATAAACATTTCGTATACATAAAAATTTCATTTCATTTCACTCATGTTGAAACCTAAACAAACCACGAATCGGCTCCTCAATGAAAACTATATTTATCAAAACGTAACGAAATAAACTGTTTCGATTTATCAAATCGTAGGCGACGTCTGGTATCAAATCTAAAAGAATATGTGCACGCATTTTTCTTTCAAACTGAAACCCAAATCAAAGGTTCTCACCAAATATCTCGATCAGCCTTTACATTCGTTTAGTTCAGAGGACCTCAACGTTTCTTTTTTTAAATTTGATAAAACTTCGTACCAGAGTAGTAGAGGTCCATAGAATAATGGTGGCCTTGGTAAAACTGACTCCCAAGTCACAGGCAATAAACCTAGTTTGGGAGCCAGTAGATAAATTAGTTTCACATCTCTGTACCAAATTATTGTACAATTGATTTGTCAACATATTATAGATAATAAAGCATTAATAATAATTTAAAAAAACATATATACAAACTTTCATGTTTGTAGGATTATTCATTTATACATTATCATAATCTTTAAAAATAATCAAGTAATCAAAACACTACAAACACATCAACGAACAATAACGTTACACCAATGCAAAAGTTTACCGTAGAATACCGCACAACTACGTACCACGGAATTTACGGGTATATGTTACAGTTACATAATTTCACTTCACACATAACACTCTGTCACGACATATACTTTCTCATCTAGTTAACTTCCGTATGTCACTGCAGGGATCCCGCAGATTGCGAGGGTCGTGGATTTGTCCGAAATAGTTATCGAGGCCCTGGCATAGGCAATTGAAGGAACACGGGTGGGTTTCAGCCAGCAAAAGTCTGACACGCCCTTTCCCTTCCCCTAGTACGGGAGAGCTCATATGATGATTACCCACCCAACAAATAAAAAGGGATCCAGCAGAATATCAGCGCCAAAACCAAAATCTTCTCTACATCAAACCCTATTACAAAATAATAAATTTCAAACACTAAAACCCGACTACTAAAAAATCACTCTCTAAAAAGTAAAAAATAAGAATATATTTTCATCTGTTTAGTTTTCGATTTTTTACTTCCATTTTATTTAAATAATTTTGGGCCTCGTATTTATATTTTTGTGGGTTAAGTGCTAATTAAGCCCCTTCATTTAAACTCCAACCGGCAGCATAGACGAAATCATATTTTTTATTTCATCACTTTATGTTCATTAGAGGGCGCCGTATTGAATTTTTATGTAACGTAGTCACAACTAGCGGACAACTTAAGACGCTTCCAGCGATACCTCATTAGTTTAATTATGATAAGGAGTATAAAAATGATTAAATAAAAAATAAAATAAATAGTGTTTTTTTTGGCAGGTTGGCGGTTGGTGTTTTGTTTGGTTGTGTTTTATTAGGGAACAGATGCACATACATACATAAATACAGGTAAAAATCATAACCTTCCCTTTTGCTGCGTCGTAGTCGGATAAAAATACCCTTGATCGTAAAACTGGGCGTCCATACTATCATGGCAGGAGGCGTGTCACTTGAGGAACACTGTCCTAAGGTTGGCATTGATGGAACTGAGCCGATGACGTCACAACACGAGTTTCTTATGCAAATCTCAGGAAAAGGGACACTTGCTCCGGCGTCGGATCCAATTTGCGTTTCAATGAGACGCTATATAGTCTTGCGGACTTATTCTGGTGCTTTCAAGGCGATTGACAGGTCGTTAGAGACTTGAAGTAGCTTGAAAATGTTTTGGGTAATGTCCTTTTAATTAATTGTTATTCGATTTTAGGCCATAGGTCTCTTAAGGGGTTTGGCACAAGTCAGTTGGACAAATCGCGGTCAGTGTTCGGCACTTTTGCTACACCCACATTTCGTCAGTTGTGTTTAATAATAATAATAAAACATTTATTTTCAGGTGCCAAAGACCCATAGACATATACCTTACAAACTAACATATATAGGTATTATACAAAACTTGTGTTAATAAAATAGTACCTTAAACTATGTAAGTAACACTTCACTAGCTTGTCCGTGAGCTGTCCTGTGGCACTTGTCCAATATAACTGGGGCGAGCCTATCGCCATCAATCGGGTACAAATCTAGATTACGGGAAACTACTGAGAAGTTCCAGATGAAAAAATCCAATAACACTTTCCCGATCACGAATGGAACCTAGAACTATAATTATGACCTACGAATCACTTGGAGAGTTAGTTTTAAAATAGCTATGGTTGGTCGTGGTATTTTTTTTATTTATTTTTTTATTCTTCACATGATCATTGGGCATGCCTATTGTGTGGCCAAAGTATCATCATCGCCATACAACGCTGCCAGCCTTTTGGGCATTTGATGTGGACGATTTTTTTGATGCGCTGTCATTCTTTTCGCTCTTTTTTAAGTACATGTACCATTTTTGCTTATATATTATGTACAGATAGTTTTATATTTTGTTTGTGTATTGTAGGTGTTTATTGTGACGTGGTCAGCCAGGTTTATGTAACAAAAGTGGTCTTTAATCACCTAAACATTGTC
The DNA here is from genome assembly GCA_947507805.1 of Aporophyla nigra. Classification (NCBI taxonomy): domain Eukaryota; kingdom Metazoa; phylum Arthropoda; class Insecta; order Lepidoptera; family Noctuidae; genus Aporophyla; species Aporophyla nigra. Next base: position 7,960,515 of record OX382313.1, on the reverse strand, counting down.
TACCTATCATATTCCTCGAATAAATCCTCCCGCCTACGCAAAAGTACCTAAAATACTGTTTCTTAGTAAACTTTCCAGCTGAATTTCTCAGCGTTCTGTCTATAAAATTTCAAGTGCCAGCAGTTTTTATAACACAAGTCAATTTAATGCACGAGAGCGTGAGGTTTTATGGGTCCAAATCTTTTTCCAATAATGTACTTTAGAATGTAGCTTGAGCTTCACCAATATTGCTTTAACCGACTTGAGAGTGTTGGCTTGAAACTATGTTGGTAAGCTAAGGAGCTTATCAATAAGTGGCCTTACTTCTTAAATGGTGTTCATAGCTTCGTTTAGTCCGTTCTTAGTTTTTATCCCACGGAATAAGTTATTACATTCTACGAAGACTGGTACAAGGATTATTTTCTACCCGTCTATACCAAAACCTTAAGGAAGGGTTATGTTTTTAGCAGTCTGTGTTTGTATGTTTGCTTTTTGTTTATATTTACGTATCTTCCACTGTAATGCGTGTCAATCGATTTTGATGAATGAGGTGTAAATCGATTTATTATTATGGTATTTGTATTTATGACTTTCATTGGTGATGAAAGTCATATGTTGATATGATCTTTCATGTTTGGTTATGACTTTTATCGGTATGTGTGGGTATGTTCATTTGTTCCCTCATAACTTCTAAACTGCTTATCATAATTTGACAAGTGAGGTACCTATAGTTGCAAGAATCTTTTTTATGTCCGCTGTTAACTATGTAATGTCACATTAAATTGAAGAATATGGCGTCTCCTAGAGGACATAAACTCAAGAAGAAAAAGAACTGTTCTGCAATATTGGGAATTAACTGAAAGGGCTTAAAACCCACAGTTTTCAGATGAGAATATTATCTTATTTCATACTTTCTAGAGCATGATTTTTCAGTAATCGGGTTTTAGATTTTATTTATTTTTAATACGAACAAAATCAATATAGCGGCTGTTATATCCATAAACCGAAAAAAATAGATTAATACATCGTGTTTAGTTGGAATTCGTAGTGACTGTAGTTAGAAAACCTTAAAAGTGTAAAACAACATTTTGTTTCAAAAGCAATCATAGTTTGCGTTCATGATTGCATGACATTGGTACCGATTCCCTTGCTCACAAACTAAACTAAATTTAAGTTCAGTGCATCTTTTTCTTTGTATTTCATTAAGAAGAGGACAAAAGATAAATTTTAGTTTAGTCCTGTCAAATTAATCAGCGCCTGTCACTACTCCATACAAGTTTAGACGTGATTAAAAACTTGCCTACTAAAATTACGTCAATTTACGTCAAGCGCCGATTAATTTGACAGGACTAAACTAAAATTTATCTTCTGTCCTTTGCTTAATGAAATAGAAAGAAAAAGATGCACTGAACTTAAATTTAGTTTAGTTTGTGAATAAGGGAATCGGCACCATTTACTTTTCAAAATCTTACTCGATAGGAAGGCATAAAAATGTACAGTAAACACGGATTTTACTCGCAGTTCTGAAAGCAAAAACCAAACGTTAGGTAATCTGACCTTTAACTTCAAAACGTTTTCTTGCAAACACTACAAATCTGCACGACATTGGATTTTAAAAAGAATAAAAGTAATAAATAAGCGTGGAACGTTACAGGCTTAGAAGGCATGGAAATCAATGGATGCATGGCGTGTTTAAAGAAAAAAGAAAAATTACTGATACAGATAGCTTGGTAAACAGTCTACAAAATTAAATTTAGAAATAAGCTTCTCAGACATGTTTCATCATAAACAAAAAGGAAATATTTAACTAATTCCTTTAAAACTTTCTAAACTTCTAATGATGTAGTGAGAGAATGAGAGTGAGAGCATTGATTGCCTAGTGATCTCGGCTTCAAAATATGAATTCTAACCGAGGCAGGCACTTTGTGTATATAATTTCATCGCCACTGCTCTCAAAACGGCGAAGAAAAACATCGTGAGAAAACCTGTACGTGCTAGAACCGAACATTTGAAGACATGTGGTATCTCCCAACCCACACTGGGCCCTCGTGGTAGATTGGGCCCACTCCTCCACACCGAGAGGAAGCTTGTGTCCCAGCATCGGGAACCATATAGTTTGATTGTGATGAAGGTTAATGAAAGCGTACGCTTAAAAATACTTCTCGCCTTTTACACATCTGGCCGCAGTATAGATCTAAGCTATGACCGCAACTAAACATCTAAACATAATAGGTTAGAACTGTGATGGCGAGCCGAATTGATCCCAGTAATAAAGCTACGAGACCCCCGTCCAATCGGTTAGGTTAGGTTAAAACTAGGCAGGTCCACTCAATCTTAATGATTCTTTCCTCAAAATACCATTTTAGACAAATCATGGTGTTTTCATAATCTGACCAAGATTATATCCGGGCTTGTGGCAGAGACCTCTTTTTTTTTTTGTGGGTGGGAAATCATCCAATGACGTTTCCCGCTCTTGGGTGGAACTCCCAGGGCGTGTCAGAGTTTTACTGACTAAAACCCACTCGTGTTCCTTCAGTTGCCCATGTGCCAGGGCCACGGTATCTCTTTCGAATGAATCTCGCGACCCTGGCAAGCATCGGTCCTACCGGAACTCTTCAGTACTGCTGACATCTCTTTGTGGCGCGTGTGTGTGCGTGTGTGCGTGGCACTACGCGCCGTCGACACGGGCCTGGTCCTTACCGGGCGGCGAGCTACCCATTGCTCGCTGCCTGCCAGCCCACGCCTACGGTGGCCGGGAGTCCGTGATCGACTCCTAGCGCCCGGGGCGTCTCCTCCTGCTGCGGCTAGGGACGTGAGGGCGCCGAGACTGCCACTCCCTCACGCGCCCTGCCTCTTCCTTCGCGAGCATTACTGCTTCGCAGAAGGAGCTGACGGCTTCCCATGCCCTCTCGCTCCGCATTAGGGCAGGACGCGAGAGGTCGCCGCCGCCGTTCGCCTCCACGAGGACACGGCGGTGCTTCGCCCAGGCAGTGCACACCTCTACCGTATGCTCCACCGTGTCCTCCAGATGATCCTCGCAATGGAATTACTGTGACCTCTGAGTTTGTTTTAGCCTTTCTTCTCAGATTAGTTAGACAAAAAATGCCGAATTCATCTAGTTTTAAAAAAAAAAAAAAAAAAAAAAAAAATGAAAAAGTGTTTATTCACAATGGCCACAGATTTAGAACGCATACATAATTGTTAGGAGCAAGCACGCGATATCGCGAGATCGGCCATAATACAGAGCCGACAAATCACGCGATATCGCGTGATCGGCACTCAACGCGTTAACGTCTACAAGTGATTGCAAAAATCTACTTACAGAAATAAATTCATTTATCATTTAAACGCTAGCGAGCCGAGCGAGAGAAGCTAGTGGTGCCACGAGAGCAGAAAGCGAGTGCTACATCCAAGCTGCGGGGTAATTGCGTAATACAATGCGTGCTCTGGGCCTATGTCCAGCAGTGGACGTCTTTTGGCTGAAATGATGATAATGATGCGGACCTCAAAATAGGAATTATTTGAGGTTTGACCAAAATAAAATATTATATATACTATTTCCCACATTCCCACACATACCTATATATCAGAATAACTCCTTCGTTCCCCTTACAAGATATTTAAGGCATGCAAATTGTACAATATAATATACTTACGTGGCACAGTTTTGGAGACTGCGGGATGCCTAAACGATGTTCATTAAACGACATATTATGTTCAATGATTATCTTTTGAGAGTAAATTGGAGGTTCATAATGTTATGCGGGACTATTTTATTTAGTTGATCGCGTTTGAAACTGAATGGACAATGTTTGCAGTTCTAGGTTTCCGAGAAACAGAAAAGAATTACGATGCAATGGCTCGGTAAAAAGGCTCTAATCTCGAATAGGGTCGCAGCATTATGCTGCGGAAGTGCAGTATTGTGAAAGAGACATATATTTTCCCCCAACTAGTTCTTTATTGTTTTTTATTTGCGTCGTGTTTTACGTAAAATAAACGTAAATCTATATGTATAAAAGGAGAAACTGACTGACTGACTGACTGACTGACTGACTGTTGATATATCAACGCACAGCCCAAACCGCTGGTCCTAGAGACATGAAACTTGGAGGGTGTGTTCTTTGTGAAGAGTAGGTATCCACTAAGAAAGGGTTTTTTGAAATTCTACCCCTAAGAGGGTAAAATGGGGGGTTGAATTTTCTGTGAAACTTTTTATTCTGTGGGTCGATTGACACAAAAATTGGTACACATACTCTTCAATTATAGTTATGACATACTTGTATCACAGTTTTTCCAAAATCATCCCCTTACAGAGTCAAATAGGGCTTCGAAGATGTGGATAATAAACTAATTCTCCCTACAGAGTTAGGCACAATTCTGACCATTATAGAAGAGCTAATAGTTAAAATCTACCCAGATATTAGTAATATTCACGACTAGCTCCTGCCTGCGACTTTGTCCGCATACAATTTCTTGCTCCCCGACCCTCCCCGTCGCATCGAATCGCCTGTCTAGGCGAGGTCTTCGTATTCGTGACTTTTTCTTTTTGCTCGGCTCCGCAGGGTTCTATCGTGATGTTATATAGTATATAGCCTTCCTCGATAAATAGGCTATTCAATCTATATATATAAAATTCAAAGTCCTGAGTGACTGACTGACTGACTGACTGATATATCAACGCACAGCCTAAACCACCGGTCCTAGAGACATGAAATTTAGAGGGTGTGTTCTTTGTGAAGAGTAGATATCGACTAAGAAAGGGTTTTTTGAAATTCCGTCCCTAAGAGGGTGAAATGAGGGGTTGAATTTTCTATGAAACATTTTATTCTTTGGGTCGATTGACACAAAAATTGGTGCACATACTCTTGAACTATAATTATGAGACACGTGTATCACAATTTTTCCAAAATTGGGCTACGAAAATCCTACGTGGAATGGTAGACATACGCATGGCATGCGTGGCAGCCCGCGTAGCGCATTGTCGTCACAGGTGTCCAATCTCAACCAAAGTATCAAGAAGTATCACATATGTAACTGATATTAATATGAACTAAGCTTTGGCCTGCGACTTCATCCGCGTAAACTTCATCCGCATAAATGACGGTTATCGTGGACGAAGACGAAATCTCGGAATAAAAATAGGCGTATGTCCTTTCTTGGGGTTCAAACTTACCCGGTACCAAATTTTATCTTTAGTAATTTTTTTTTTCATGAAAAGTATCTTACGTTACTTCTAATACTTCCAAGAATATGTGTACAAAGTTTCATGATGATCGGTTCGGTAGTTTTCGCGTGAAAGCGTAACAAACAAACTTACATTCACATTAAAATTTATAAAATGTTTTAGTAGGGATATTTGCAAGATATAACAGCGGCACGGGTCGATCGTTCAGGTTAAGCTACGCTTGCCGCGGTTGGTCCGTAGATGGGTGACCATCTTTACATAATAAAACCCTTCCGTGCCTCGGAATCTCGGCTGTCTTTCGTAGATATTAGACCGTCGTTACGGGTCGTCAGAAGCCCGAAAGTCTGACAACCAGTCTTACCAAGGGGTATCGTGTTACCCAGTAACTGGGTTGTGGGGGTCAGGTAGGCAGTGGCTCCATGTAAAATACTGGTACTCAGCTGCATCCGTTTAGACTGGAAGCCGACCCCAACATAGTTGGGACAAGGCTAGGCAGATGATGATGAAGTGACATGTAAAAAAAACGACGGAAAGTCGACGGAAGAATAGGCAAAATGGCACGGCGATGTTAAAACTAAAGAGAGGAGATATTTCTATTCTTCAGGCGACAAAATTCTACGATGAACATGGCGACCAATTTTTCTCTACTTTTGAGTTGGAGATTCGATTGGGGGTACATTTTTTTTACAGGATCATATTAATTATAATCATCATTACAATACTCAAAGATCGTTTAATCACACTGTATGACTATTCAATGAAAAAGTCCTTAGCGGATCCACCTTAATTACATTAGTTACCACTCTCTTGCTATGGAAAGATTAACTGTCTTTGTCTTCATAGAAACCCGAGTTTACGGGTCGCTCCGTGCTCGGGCCGAAGAGATGTCGAATTGAATAGAAAGAACTTTGTCTATTCTTGGTAGAATAGAGATAGAATTGTTCATGCTACGCCTGCTGTTATGTTGCTGCGTAATTAAAACCCGCTAAAATTATGCAATGACACCAGGTTGTAAGTGAAAATATTGCAACGAAATGTTATCGAGGCAACTATACTGACACGTTGTTTCTGAGAGGAGTCTGTGTTTATTCCGAGGATTCCTCTAACGCCATCGAACTACCCCTTGAGTTCAAAAGAGTGCAGTTTCCCCTCAAAGTCTGCTTTGACAAGACCATAAATAAATCTCAAGGCAAAACACTTAATTTAACAGGGGTAGACTTAAAAGAGAACAGTCACTGAAAACAGCGGGATATGATCTTAGAGGTGACTTCTTCTCGGTCGGCCACTTTTACGTGGCCCGCTCGGGAGTGAGCTCATCTAGCAGCCTGGTTGTATTAGCACCTGAGGGCAGAACCTATAAGTAGTATTTAAGGAAATACTTTAAGTATAGACTAAAAAATTAATAGTCTTAAACCCCTGTGTATAGCAAGTTAAGTAAAATCTTCATTTGAATAATTTAGGTAACAATTTTTTTCGAAATTCCCAGGGAATAAAGAGAATTTATTTTTGCGCTTTAAAGTTACCTTCAAATTTGTCATGCAAGTAGGTAATTTGCCGTTCTGTTATATATATTCCGTCACTATTGTTAGGTTTTAGGATTAATTATCCTACAACAATCATTTATCAATCCAAGTGCTGCTCCTTGGATAACACAAAGCAAACCGTGCAATAACACATTGTTTACTTGGATTAACACATAGGGTACTTTTAATCCCAGTAGTACGGTCCTGTGGGATATTTTTCGACATCCACGCGGGCGAAGCCGCGGGCAGAAGCTAGTATTCTATATTATTTCTTTTATTAGTTCTCTGGGGTCATTACTTTTGTATAGGGTAAGGTAGACTGTTGTATTAGCAATTAGTTCAATTAGGTTTTTATACATTTTATTTAACATTTTATACATGATGTTTTTATATTTTGTGACTGGTGGAACGTTGTCGGTCTTGTAGACCATTTTCTATATTTATTAAGAACCTGGTACATATTGACAGACCTACACTGTTCTTGCAAACCTATTAATACTGTAATTTGAAATAATTGTAAAAGCCAATTATTTTAAAGTAACATTTGAGTTTCTTGCCGGATCTTCCCCATAGGAAACGATCAATTGGAACCGTGCACCATACCTTACCTTTTAGGCGATTACCACACTGCCACGCCTCACGCTGCATGTCGCGCGTAATTTCGGGAGTGTTTCTATACAAACGGAGATACTTACAAGCAATAGAGATGAGATATACCTGCCAATCTCCATACCCGGCCTTCAAGGTATGGGTATCGACAAATACCTGGTACAAAAACTGGGTTTCAAAATACCTGTAAGTATTTGGGTGTGTTATGATTTCGATAAGTAAACGTATGCGATAAGTATGGCATACCTCCAATATTATGTAGGTACGACGTTTTAAGTAAGAGATATGAAGATGGTTATTAGTGAGTCCTAAATATTATATATTAATTAACAAAATAACATAAATTTTATTTAAACTGACTAACTAGAGTTGCTGCGTAGTTAAAAATCATTTTATTACACACAATATATTTTTAAGGAACTCTTTGATATGATAAAAAATGTAATTCGTAATATTTTTTATGCAATAACGCAATTATATTCCTTAAGGACGTAGACATATATTATTTTTTTTCTAAGTGAATTAGATCGTACGAATGTTCCTAAAGTACGAATAACGCTTCGGGTCCTGCCGTAAGCGGTCGGGTGGCTTCGGGTGGTTTCGGCGGACCGATGCAGCACGAACTGGCTGACAATACCTTGTGGTAGCGGTTCGTTTCGTACTAGCCTATACGTATGACGTCATACCTTCAAGGTATTTACCCAGTATTCCGGTCTGTACCCGGGCTGCGTACTGGGAAGCACATACTTGGTATATATACCTGTACCAGTATATACGCCTCACCTCTAACAAGCAACGTTAGAACACGCATTCACGCGCTACACTGCGTGGTGCGTGGCAGTGTGTTAATCGCCTTAGGTTCTGACATTTCATAAGTGCCCACATAGGTTCTTGCGAAATAAAAGATTTAGATTTGATTGACTTATATCGCTCTAGGTTATATATTCTTTGTCTTTTTTATTTAAAAATACAACAATTTATTTTGTCTGCAGTGCTAATTTTCTCAAGCTGAGTGCTCAGAGAAGAGGCAATCGCGGTAAAACGTTTTGTATTTCTACAACATGTTCCTATTTTTAACCGACTTCAAAAAGGAGGAGGTTATCAATTCGGATGTTTATATGTTTTTTTTTTTATGTATGTTCGGCCATAACTCCGTCATATATAGACGGATTTGTAAAATTCTTTTTTTGTTCGAAAGGAGTTTATTCCGAAATGGTCCCATATAATTTTCATATAGATCTGATGATGAGTTCGGGAGACAGACACCGGAACTCTTTAAAAAATGACAGGAAATCAACCGCGATTTCTGCTATCGCATAAATATGCATTGTTTGTTTGGAATTAGTGCAGGGTGAATACCACAACTAAAAATTTAAAAATAAAAACTTTTTTGCAAAAAAAAAACAACCGACTTCCTTAAAAACACTACAAAGTGAAAAATAACTTTAATTTCGGAAGTCGGTGGCAAAAAAAACATAAATACAGATCCTAAGACACCGACTTCCGAAATTAAAGTTATTTTTCACTTTGTAGTGTTTTTAAGGAAGTCGGTTGTTTTTTTTTTGCAAAAAAGTTTTTTTATGTTTATGACCTTAGAGCGCCGTCATTTATGAATCAATTTTAGGGTATACTTAAAGAGAGAATACTTTTTTTCCACTTACCGTATATTGATAACTTTTTGTCATTATTATTTACTTAGCAAAGGTATATGAAATTGTGTGGAGTAGGTACCTACCGCATCTTCTAAAAAGTGAAAAAAAAACCCTTGGTAAAAAAAAGAAAAGCAATCGATTTAATAAAAAGGCGAAAAATTATTGAAACTTTGACAGTCGGTGGCAAAATTGAAAATACAAAACTATAGTCACACGTAAAACTTTATAAATAACGAAACACGTTTCCAAACGATTACGAAAAACTTTCAATAGTTTCATAAACTTCTTCTTTGTAATCTTTCACATCAAACATTTCTAATTCCAACATCAGTAGAATAACTACGACAAAGTTGCGATATCTCATCTCAACGTAATAATTAATATTTCAGCAAGTTTTAATTATTATTTTCCCTGTAACAACTACTTATTCCTCTGAAGTTTGTTCGAGTCGATAAAACTAACTTTGCTCAATTAATCACGATCGCTTTTGGGTTCTTTATATAGATTTATTGAAATAATTATTTGGAATATTAATACAATGTTGGATTTGGAATAAACTGTTTATTATTTGACTGGCCTGTTAGTCTAGTGGTTAGTGACCCTGACTGCTAAGACTGAGGTCGAGGGATCGATTCCCACCCCGGACAAATGTTTGTGTGATGACCACAATCATTTGTTCTGTGTCTTGGTGTAATTTATCTATGATATGTATGTATTTAGAAATATATAAGTATATTTATCAGTTGTCTGGTTACCATAGTACAGGCTTTGCCTAGTTTGGGATCAGATAACAGTGTGTTGGTTGTCCTAAGGTATTATTAGATATTATATTATTCTTGTAATAACCTTCATGATGGAGGATTCTCAAATAAACGTACGGCAAAATCAATCAGAATCTTAATCATTTTAAGGTCTTTTTTAACATTACGAATTCCTTTTTGTTTTACAGGCAAGATACTAAAATAAATAACTAACTATACAAATAAATACAAAAACAAAGGACATTTAGGCGTCGAAGTACTCGTCCGCATCACTGTCATCTGAAAACGTGCCACGTTGAATGGCAGTGCTATTTCTTTGGCCAAAGAATGACCCAGCCCTCAAAAATCCAATTATAAATAACCATCATTTGCCTACCTTTAGGGTCTAACTTCCAATCTAACCATAGAGTGACTGCCTATCTGACCTGCACAACCCAGTAACTGGGTGCTAGGAGACCCCTTGGTAAGACTGGTGGTCAGACTTTCGGGCTTTTCTCGACCCGCAACGTCTGTCAATTTGTGGATAAATAACAGTCGAGAGCAATGGCATGTAAAGATAGTCACCTTCCAGGGTCGCGAGATTTGTTCGAAAGAGTTACCGTGACCTTGGCACATGGGCAACTGAAGGAACACGGGTGGGTTTTAGTCAGTAAAAGTCTGACACGCCCTACCGCTCCACCCAAGAGCGGGAGAGGTTATTTGATGATTTCGCACTCACAAAAAAAAAAGATAGGTAGTTACCTTTCCACAGAACAACCGCGGCAAGTGTAGCTTAACTAGATCGATCGGCCCATACGGCTGTAATTACTTAGCTACAATTCACTTTGATGTCAGTTGAAACCAAAACTTGACTTTTTCAATGCTGTTCAAATAAATTAATTTTGAACTCATTAACGTCCATTAACCCTTATTTCTCAATGACTTTCTTTTCTCCGTTTAAGTTTTCTAGAACAATCGGAGCCTAACTGACAGGTTTAATATCAGTTGGTATGCTGTTTCTTAGCGTAATAATGGCAAAAAACTTCAAACATTTTCGGCCCAAATTAAGCAGCGCGAACTCCGCACATTGACGCAGTTATAAGATCATCAAATGCACATGCCACGCAGGGTGGAAGATGAGCCATTATTTGTGTGGAGTTGCCGCATATATGTACATTAGTTCTTAGCCGTCCGCGACCGAAGTAAGTTTTGGATTAATATATCATTGTCCTGCCAAAATAATTAATAATATCTTAGGACAACCAACACACCGTTATCTGATCCCAAACTAGGCAAAGCCTATACTATGGTAACCAGACAACTGATAAATATTCATATATATTTCTAAATACATAGAAATTATAGATAAATTACACCAAGACACAGAACAAATGATTGTGCTCATCACACAAAAATTTGTCCTGTGTGGGAATCGAACCCACGACCGCAGCCTTAGCGGTCAGGGTCACTAACCACTAGACTAACAGGCCAGTCATAATTGGATTTCGGCAGAGCATGTCTTCTTCTTGCATATATCTAAATCACCCTTCATCAGAGCATTTACCCCTGTCTCGATAATTCATTCATTGATTAATCAAAATTCTCTCTCAGACCTAATCCCAAAAATATATGAATTTTCTTTTGTCGCCGTTGATTAATTTGTCGTCATTCAATTCCCAGGTTTCAATAACTAATCTTTGTTCCATTGTGTTTGGGTTTGTATCAAGTTTGTCGAACGGCGGGCGAAGCAACTCATTATTCTTGGGTCCCTTGAGGTAGTCGCTTGTTATCTTTATTTTACTTTTGCGACGATACCTACCTATTGATCAACGGCACCATTTATTAAACTTTCGTTCGGTATATTGTTCGATTTATATCTTGGTCTTGGTGTTTCGATTCTTTATTGCAGGGTTCGGTTTTGTTGTTATAAATTCTACTAACAAATCAACTTACGGAAAATACGCAACGGAAAGGAAATTTTACACTAACTTTTGCAAGCGGCTTCGCCCGCGTGGAGGTTGGAAATAATCACACAGGAACTTCTTACCGGGATAAAATTTCTCTGTGTTATAAACGATCTGTAATCTAAGTTTCAAGCACGTCAGCTCGGCCGTTTTTCTATGATGGAGAAGCAAACATTCAGCCATAAATACTTCACATTCATAATATTACAGTGGGAAGTAGGATAGTTGGATCATAATATCAAATTACGACGCGTAATTTGCCTTGTAGCATCCCAAATAGTCAGCAGTCAGAAGGTAATCGGCGGGTAGTTCGAAATCTGCTAGGTGCTAAGACTTGAAATGCTTACAGTGTGTTATTTCGACGTGCTAGGATATTCTCTGTTAGATTCTCAACGTTTGGCTCAACATTGGGAGTTGAAAATACAGTACACTATAAAATCCCGCCGCGATATGTTTTTTTTTTTTTTGTGGGTGGGAAATCACCACATGACGTCTCCCGCTCTGAGTGGAGCGGGAGGGCATGTCAGAGTTTTACTGACTAAAACCCACCCGTGTTCCTTCAGTTGCCCATATGCCAGAGCCACGGTAGGTACCGTAGCTCTGGCATATGGGCAACTTTCGAACAAATCTCGCTACCTTGGCAGAAGTCCGTGGCTACGTGGGCTTAGAATCGAATCTTCTTTCCATGAGATCTTTATCAATAACATAATCAAAAGTAACCAAAATGCGTACACCTATACATCTTCATCGACGCAATGTTTATTTTATTAAGGCAGTTCATGTAAATAATTAATTACCTTACACTGTCTGCTTTATTCATTAAAACACGGCATCCGTCGAAGTCACGAACCAATAATTCAGCAAATTATTCACGTGTAAATTTTAATTGAACACTGAATATTTTTATTGCAATTATGTGCATGTTTCTTGCAGTGTGGCTTTTGTATTTCGATATAAATGTCGCACCGAGTCCGCTGTCTGACGTTTCATATTGATCCAGCCCGTGCCTTGCTGCGCTCTACCAGCGATACCCTAAGATGGAGTCTGTATTTATACCCGATTGATGGCACCAGCACGCGTAGCATGACCACCGTAGAAATGGGTTTTGTCGACGGAAGAATAGACAAAATTACAGATTGTAGAAAGATTAAAGACAGAATTAAAGATTGTAGAAATATTTGTACCGTTTTATGCTGGCGTAGCATGACAATTTTATCTCTATTCTACCAAGAATAGACAAAAGTTCTTTCAATGGTGGTCATGCTACGCGTGCAGAGGCGTTCCTTATTGCATAGGATTTAGAAAATAACTACCGAAATGTAGGTATAATATAGGTACACCTCCGCCCAACCTTTTGGACAAAGAAAATTTTTTAAACAACCGTTAACTAACGGTGTCACCACCAACCAATAATTTGTATATACATTTCTAAATATCTCCCACGTCGACAAGAGGTTCCTTCGGAGAATACTCAAATTGAACGGCGATACTTTCTACTGAGTATTGTCTTCAGAGGGATTTTCGATTACAGATTTATTGTTCTAAAGGGATTTTATTGTTTTAATAGAAATTCTTGACCGGCTCATTATTAATATTCTATCTTTAGGGTGGAATTTTGATTTATTAATAAACGTTTATGAGCTTAACTAGAAAAAAAAAATGTATCATACTCAGCCTATAATAAAGAAATATCTTAGGACAACAAACACACCGTTATCTGATCCCGAACTAGGCAGAGCCTGTACTATGGCAACCAGAAAACTGATAAACATACTTATATATTTCTATAAACATACATATTATTATAGATAAATTACACCCAGACACAGAACAAATGATCGTGCTCATCACACAAAGATTTGTCCTGGGTGGGAATCGAACCACGACCTCAGTCTTAGCAGTCAGGGTCACTAACCACTAGAGTAACAGGCCAGACAAAAAATAATATTCCCAAAGCTAGGACAGCTTTCTCTTGGTGAGAGGGAGTGGGAAGTTATCCACCACGCGGGTCCAGTGCGGATTGGTAGATGTAACATTTCTTTGAATTTGTAGTTCTAAGACATGTCGGTTTCGCCACGATGTTTTCCTTCATCGTTCTGAGTGCAATGGTGATGAAATTAAATACACATAATAAAGTGCCTTCTTGGGTTCGAACTCACGCAGGCACTCTAAGTCGGGGCCGATACCACCACTGCACAGAAATGTTACATAAGTTTTAAAGTTCATAATATTCTGCCGTTTTAGGCGGAATCACTTTCAAGGTTTTGGTTATTTTTTACATATAATATTAAATAAAATAAATAAATTACATTCAAAATGGAAATTAGTAAAATTTTAGCCATCGGAATGTCAGAAAGTTTAAATTAATGCAAAGAGATAATAAGAAGAGAATATTAAAGTTGTACTTTCCCAAAAATTAAATACTTTTTATCCATATACAATCATAAGTCGATTAGTAGAATTTATCTACTTTAGAGATAATTGAATAATTAACATTTAACGCCCTAAAGCTGAGTCTTAATAATCTGGATGTGCTTTGGTTGCCATACAAAACACATTATTAGAAATTAGTTTATTATTTCACCTAGGTACATGAAATATGTGACCTTTGCCACAAGGTATGGATACAATATCATTTGCTAGGTTTTTGCTTATAGAAGTCTGTTGGTGTCCAAAATAACCATCACCAAGCTCACTTTTCGTATTAGAATCACTAGTTATAATAATATCTCTAATTCACCTATCTCTTTTATTGTTAATATCGTTATTTACATTGATGATAAAATCATTTTAAATAATTAAATACTTACGAGATAATTTACCACTGAACCCAATTAGCGCACCACTTTGTTCACCAAAAGACCACAGTCTATATCGTATCTTCAAAACTTATTTACGGTTAATTTAATAATAACTAAACGTGAATTTTAATACAATAATGAAGGCAGGCACCATCTTATTTAGGCGCCTGTCCCACCGGCGATAAAGTAGAAGCGAGTTGAGCTAGCAACTATAATCTAGTAGGCGAGCAGCAGTGTGCCCGATGTAAATAATAGCACCATCCAATTTCTTCCTATGGGTGTCGTTAAAGGCGAATAAGGGATTTACCAGAAAAAGGGCAGCAGCGATCTCTATGAATTTTACCATCATTCTGCGATCGCCGAACTGCCTTCCATGCGTGACGAGTATGACAACTTTCTCCTCCTTGGGGCAGGCCGACCAATGGTCGTCCAGCTGAAAAGATGAATGAAGATGATGAACAGCGAGTGAGCGATGGCGACGAGCGTATACTCGCTGATCGCGTATACCGGTTGACATTTTTTACCGTCTCGACCTTCATATGGTGTGTTGTGTAACTAGAATAGAAGGCAGGAAGGCCTTCAGATTCATCGTAGGTGACTAAAGGAGCGCGGGACGCGGGTGGACAGGGATGCGTGTGCGGCTCGTGCGCCTACGAAAGATCCATGAGGCCGCCTATCGGCCGGCTTCAAAGGGTAGGACCGCGCTCCGAAATCAATGATACATGCCGCGCATTGAGTAGGGTGCGTATGATTTGAGTTTCGATAGATTTTATTTATTTTTTTTGGTTTTTTTTTTCCAAATTTCTGTTTTTGTTGTTCTAGTATGAAAATGTTACTTTAAATGTGTAGTATTTATTGTTAGATCAATTTAATTACATGTGATTCAAAAATAAAAATAATAAAAATTTCTATGCCAAAAGCTTCTATTCCGTTCACCTATTACCCCCATTTTTTTTCAAGACGCTAAAAAAAGTCACCCAGTATATCGGGTGACATTTTAAAACGCCTTGAAAAAAATGGGTGTAATAGGTGAACGGAGTAGAAGCCTTTGGCAATAAAATTTTTATTATTTTTATTTTTGAAAACATGTAATGAAATTGATCTAGCAATAAATACTACACATTGAAAGTAACATTTTCATACTAGAACAACAAAAACAGAAATTTGAAAAAATAAATAAAAAAAGAACAATTAAAATCTATCGAAACTCAAATCATACGCACCCTACTCAATGCGCGGCATGTTATCAATGATTTCGTAGCGTGGTCCTACCCTTTGAAGCCGGCCGATAGGCGGCTTCATTGATCTTTCTCAGGCGCAGACGCATCCCCGTCCGCCCACGTCCCGCGCTCCTTGAGTCACTTGCGATGAAACTGAAGGCCTTCCTGCCTTCTATTCTAGTTACACATCACACCATATGAAGGTCGAGACGGTAAAAAATGTCATCCGGTATACCAAGCAAGACTCTTACTCAGCGAGTGTTCTACCTGCCAAGCGAGCGTCGCTCTCTTTGATAGCTCTCTTTAGCTAGTCGCTTCTTTGTCGAAGATGGGACGGCTGCCTAAAGATAATCGCACTCACTAATTAATTATCAACAAAGATTCCACTCAAAAGGATTAAATGGAGTTTGTTTAGTAATACAGTTAAAGGCATCAAAGAGAAATTAGTGTCTGTAACGTCCTTAATAGAAGTTGCGAGAAAATTGTGATAAGAGTTGTCGAACATCAAAAGCTGGCGAATTATTTCGTAACTAGATGTTGCTTGCAACTTCGTCTGCGTGTTTTTTGTAATTTATTATTTTTGGGGTTCCGTAGTCGACAAGAAACCCTTATTGTCTCGCCATGTCTGTCCGTCCGTATTTCCGTAGCCTAGCTTAGTAATAATATCTTAGGACAACCAACACACCGTTATCTGATCCCTAACTAGGCACAACCTGTACTATGGTAACCAGACAACTGTTAAACACACTTATACAGAGTTATTTGTAAAACACCGGTAACCTCTCAGGACTATGTTACTAACATCATAATCAACAACTTTTGTGCTATGACTTTTAAAAATTCATCATATTTTAGTTCATCAGATTTTCATACAAAAATCGGCCGCCCGTAAATAGTTCAAGTTCAAGCGCTCCCGCCACCCTAACTCCGCTCGCCTCACTAATGTACTATGTTCTTTTTTTGTTTCGCATAGACTTCGTAATATTTAGACCGTTCAATTTAAATATTTTAATTTTTTTATTAATGTCTGGTGAACTAAAATATGACGAATTTTTAAAAGTCATAGAACAAAAGTTGTTGATTATGATGTTAGTAACACAATCCTGAGAGGTTGCCGGTGTTTTACAAATAACCCTGTATATTTGTAAAAACATACATATTATAGATAAATTAGCTTAGATTATCTTAGTACTAGAAAGCTGTGATTTGGCATTAGTCATACAGATAAAGTGGTAAATCATGAAAAAAAAAAAAATGTATGGGTTCCTCCACCACTCATAAAGTGGGAATATTTTGTCTACTCTACCCCTTGGCGGGGGAAGTCGTTGGATACGTCGTTTAAAAATTTTTGCGGGTTTATTAAAATAAATTTTCGATCAAGGGATCCATTTGTGAAATATTAAGCATTAAAGTGCAAATTTTTGTTAGAGCCAAGTGTGGCGCCATTTGTGTGTGTGTGTGGTGTGTGGTGGTGTTGGCTCTTGGCTCTAACAAAAATTAGCACTGCCAACTAAATGGGCATTTATAGATATGTGAAAAAATTCACGGTAGTAGTATACAAAACGAAGAGTATTTTTTGATAACCTAAGATAAATCTCAATGTTAGGGGGTTTAGAATCATTGTTTATTGACTGAACAGTGAAAGGCCCGAGACGGCGGCGCGCCGTGTTCCACGCGTGCCTCTCTCTAGTGAAATTGCGGCAGTATGCTGTCGCTGAGGGTGACGGGGTCCGCCGAATTCAGGCGGGCTAACACCTGGCCGGAGGAGCGTGACAAAATGCGCAAGTACTCCAGCAGCCCGACTAAAAGTAACAGCAGAAAACCGTGTGGTTTTAGTCAGTAAGAATCTGATAGACCCCTCTAAGACTGTTCCTCAAGAAAAAAAGGGGATGTAGAATCATGGACTGAATTCATTGTTAGAGTTTGTATGTCAGTATCATCTTGTATACGGAAAATTTCTGTTGGTCGTCAATTTACTTCACAATTTTTTTCCCTGACTTTACAGGTATGTCAATACCGGCACTGCGTTGCCTTTCCTGTTTAACATTTTGCATAAATTTCCCTTTAATTTGTTTCGTTTGGCAATTTATCAAATTGCTGACGCCGGATGGACGCACAGTATAATGAAAATAAACTCCGGACCTCTGAAGTGATTGAAAGATTCATGTAGCCTTTTTACATCGTTATGGCGACAAGAAAAAGCTTTTATTGCCCCTACTAAGAAGGACACTTGCAAATTTTATTTGCGAAGTTGCCTAAAATTATATTCTACTACCTGTTTACTGCGACTTCGTCTGCGATCTAGGTTGAAAAGAAAATTAGACTATGTCAATCAGTTAATGGTCTATCTATGTGACCAATACCATTAATTTTTTTTAGGTATCATTCAAATCTTTTTTCCATTCAAAATTGTACTTATTTTTTATCCATTAGATGTCATCACGTCAGCGCCGGCTGACGATGAAAATTGCTGGCGCTCTGACTTGCATAGGGTTGTAGCATTATGGTATACTGAGCGGTGGCCGTTTTGCGTGGATGTGACGCATATTTTCTCCCAGCTTTTTCATATTTTGTTGTGTTTAGTGTTTTTCGCCGTCACATCCACGTTTACCGCAAATAAACGTATTTTCTTTCTTTCAAATCCGTTGAGCCGTTTTAGCGTGAAAATGTAATAAACAAACAAACTTACTTTAGCATTTAAATATTACTAGTAAGCGATCATAAGCTTTAGAGAAAAGTGGCATACAACCACAGCTTTCAGAGTAGAGTATTTCTTGTTTCATACTTTTTAAGGCGTGATTTTTCAGAGGGCGAAATTATTTGTTTTTCTGCCGCTGCCCTGGCAAAGGCAACTGAAGGAACACGGGTGGGTTTTAGTCAGTATAAGTCTGACACACCCTTCCGCTCCGCCCAGAGCGGGAGAAGTCAGTTGATGACCACACTTAGATGTTATTTAATTTTTTTAAATTTGCTCACATTCACTTATAAGAATATAAACATTATTTGCATGTTAATATGGTTCATATTTGTGCCGAATGCTAACCTTTAAAATATTGTAAATAGAACTACTAAACCATAGACAAAAAAAAAATGCTTCTATTTTGCTAATGATAAGTTCAACAATAAAACTCAGATAGCTCAATAAAACTCTCTCACAAGCCGAATTAAATTCTTTTAGATCCATTAGTAACGTCTCATTCTAAATCGAGATAATGGCGGACTGATTAATTCCATCCATTATTTACTCAGATTAAAATCTTCCGAATCGCCCATCTTGAAAAGAAGATGGCTTCGCGACTTAGTGAGTGGGCCGACTGTCCTATAAATGTGTGACTCTTGACGATTATCATTTTAAGTGGTAATTTGGTCCAGAAAACGTATTGCTTAAAAATATTTTTGCTTCATCCATCATTATAATGATTTTAGGCGAACAGCTGAACATAGGCCTCCCTTAAGGGGAGGGACACCCGTAACCCAACCACACTCCTTTTGTGTCCCCAATGAGAATCTTCATGTAGATCTCAGAATGCCCACCATCCAGCAGTTTATGAAACGCCTTGCTAAGTGGTTCATCGACACTGCTATAAAGGACCCTTACTTCCATTGCAGCAGCCGCCCGCCTTTCTCTGTTCAGCTTTAGTAGGATTTTTCGAACAAGGTACACCTTAGACATTCCCGACGATGATACAACCCTCCTCCAGGAGAGTAGCAAGTCTACCAGCACGCTCACAATACACCGACACAGACTGCCATTCTGTATTCGCATGTATTCGTAGTCCCAATCCATTTCCGCCCCGACCCTTACTCGACCTAGCTCAAATTTGTCCCTAAACTATAATAATCGTTACAATCCACCGCATCTTTTGCCGCCATGAACTCGGCTAGTCCACTGAGGAAGTTTTCGTCCGGTGACAATCGATCATCTGTACAAACCCTTTTTTTTCTGGGTGGGAAATCATCAAATCACGTCTCCAGCTCTGGGCGGAGCGGAAGGGCGTGTCGGACTTTTACTGACTAAAACCCACCCGTGTTCCTTCAGTTACCCATGTTCCAGGGTCACGGTATCTCTTTTGAACAAATCTCGCGACCTTGGCAGGCATCGGTCCTAGCAGACCCCTTCAGTATTGCTGACATCTCTTTGAGCCGCGTGTGGAACACAAAGCGCCGTCAACACGGGCCTGGTCCTTACTAGGGAGCAACCTACCCATTGCTCGTCGCCCGCAAGCCCGCACCTGCGGTGGCCGGGAGTCTGCGATAGACTCCCGACGCCCGCGGTGTCTCCTGCGGCGGTTAGAGACGTGACGGCTCAGAGACTACCTCTCCCTTACGTGCTCCGCCTCCTCCTTCGCGAGCATTATTGCTTCGCAGAAGCAGGAGGCGGCTTCCCATGCCCTCTCGCTTCGTACCTGTCTGTAAAAACCCTAAGTTAAGTAACAACTTTTATTTTATAATTCAATCAATCAAACCAAAGTTCGATGTTGAGGCGATAAAACGCTAGTTAATCGAGAAACTTTAATTAGTTTTGAGTTTATTTCGGCAAGGTTTGATGTAAATCTATGTGTAAAGTGTGTACTTCCGTATTATTTGACGAACGATAAACTAATATTGGTTGATTTCAGCAAATCATAGGTAATAAGTAACTCGTTAGTTTGTTATTTGGTAGTTACGGTTATATCAAATATGTAATTCATTAGTTAGATGATGGTTTGATTAGTACGTACTATGTGATTTGTGGATTTTAGTAATTTAGCTTAACTATGTTTATGGAGGGAATACAAAATCAGGGAAATTACTTGTTTATCAAACTAACTACCAACCCTTAATTGTTCGTGTATTCAAATACCAATTTAAGTATTTAATGGTTATTATATTGACCTAATGTGCCAAGTTGAAAACAAATAAATTTCTCTGACTGAGCTATAAACATACACACACACACACACACCCACACAAATAGTGGTCACTATTTGTGATGTTTATCAGAATGGTCTGGGTGCGGAGTATTCGGAACCAGAGTTCGTATAATGACCAGATGTATGACATGAACGTAAGGGAAGCAAAAGGGGTATGTAAGGATCGTAGCAGGTAGCATTCTATAGTTTCTGCCTACCCCCACGGGGTGGAGTCGTGAGTTTATGTATGTTATTTTATTTACGTCTTTTTTCGTCAGTACAAATCAGTGAAGTTCTGTTTTACCTGCCTCCTTAGTTCAGAAATTAAATCAGACGGAAAGGCCCCAACAGACTTTTGATTTTGAAAGGAACACTAATTCTTAAAGTCCTTGATTGTTCTTTTGAAAGTGTGAAATCTATTTTGCCTGTCAGCGCTTTTATAATAGGGTTAAATAAAACAAACTATGAAAACGACTATTCAATTTTACCAGGTAATGTTGCTTAGATGGTTTGGTCATGTTGAGAGGACGAATGAAGGGCAGCTAACTTAAGGTATTTACAAGGCAGATGTGACTGGTCACGTCGGAAGAGGACGCCCTAGGAAAACATATAGTAACCGTATTGGTGATGTTCTTCAGAAGGGTCTGGTGCGTAGTACTCAAAGACTATACTGGGTGACTTTTTTTAGCGTCTTGAAAAAAAATGGGGGTAATAGGTGAACGGAATAGAAGCTTTTGGCATAGAAATTTATATTATTTTTATTTTTGAATAACATGCAATTAATTTGATCTAGTAATAAATACTACACATTTAAAGTAACATTTTCGTACTAGAACAACAAAAATAGAAATTTGGAAAAAAAAAACAAAAAAAAAATAATTAAAATCTATCGAAACTCAAATCATACGCACCCTACTCAATGGGCGGCATGTATCATTGATTTCTGAGCGCGGTCCTACCCTTTGAAGCCGGCCGATAGGTGGCCTCATTGATCTTTCGTAGGCGCACGAGCCGCACACGCATCCCTGTCCACCCACGTCCCGCGCTCCTTAAGTCACCTACGATGAATCTGAAGGCCTTCCTGCCTTCTATTCTAGTTACACAACACACCATATGAAGGTCGAGACGGTAAAAAATGTCATCCAGTATAACCACTTGACTGCGCATACAGTGCCCCGACGCTCGAAAACTATTAGTATTTTGTCGCCTATGCATAGGCTGCGGTTCAAGTAGCCATTTTAGTTGTGACCAATTGTTAGACCTCTGTGCACGCTAAATTATTGCAAATAATATAGCTAAATCTGCAATTATAACGCATCAAAATACCTTCATGCGCGGTGAAGTGGTGTGAGAAACATTCCAAGACTTCTAGTTACAAAAATGATCGCATAACTTTTCATCAGTAAATAAACAGTACGAAAAATTATTGTGATTTAATCAGATTATGATCCACCGTAGGGGTCTATTTAAAATGGTGGTTGGGTAAACCAGCACACTGTGTGAGTCCCGCGTTGATGTCTTTTGGAAAAGTCTCGTTCTTTCATTAGACAATTCTAATGCATCTATCCCTTACTTTCACTTAGTATTTTTATCGTAAAAATTAGTGCTGTTTCCTTTAATAGCTGAAAGTCTTTATCGAAAATTTAAATTAAAATGAATGAAAATTTTATTCAATTGAAATAGGACTGTGGCTTCTTTAGCTTCGTCTTGACAATCCGTTTGTAAACTGGCGCCAAAACTACCGTGGCCATAGTACCTTCTGCCTTGGGGATGATATTCGACACAGTTTCTGATTGCTATTTCGTCGAATATGATAGTGGCTAAAGTTTTGTTCTCGGATTCTCTAGTTTTCATTTTATTAGTGATTGATTTTGATTAAATATGATTTCTTTGACTTTAATTGATTATTTATCAAAATTTTAAAATCCATTTTATCGATATCGACTATTTTCCCTTAATGAAGTAGAGCAGCCCTACGATGGGCATACCTACGCAACTTGACCTTGAATTGACCAATTGCAGCCGCACGTTCTTCCTCGTCCCCCGGCCCGCAGTGGTGAGTCGTGTGCTAAGCAGAAATCGGCCTATACGCTCTCTAGTGGTTATATTCTCTTTGGTAGTACTGGTAACCGCCATGCGTATATGACAAGATATATGAATTTAAATGAGAGAAAAGGAGTACGTAACGGTCGTAGGAGGTGGCGTTATGTAATTTCTGCCTACCCCCATGGGAAATAGGCATGATTTTATGCCTGTATGTTCGTATAATAATGCAGTAGGAATACATAAAGTTTTAAATGAATTATGATCGAGTTTCGACCACTGGGTGACTACTAGTAAGGCTTTAATATTCATGATTATTTTTCCTATATTATTAGGTAGGTGGGCACCTTAGCTATTCATAACTATCTACCTCTATAAGTATAATATATATGTATATCTATTTTCCCCAAATCTAGGCACCTATAGGCCCAAGGCTGAACGCGTGTAATTTTGGAAAAATATGTCCGCCCCAAAATAAATCACAAAAAGTTATGGGCAGGGGCTCCTCTGCCCTTGAGGGCAGGCAATTATCGGACCACAGGGGTGTATATTTTTACACCGTATTTCAAATAGATTTTTTGTTCATTAAAATTGAGGGTAAAAGTGTTTGGCGATTCAAGAATGAATATTTTATTTAAGCTGGGTTTTGTGATTGCGATTTAACCCTTTACTTCTTTCATCCACGCTAATATCACAAATGCAAAAGTAACTACAGAGTTACTTTCGCGTTTAGTAAATTTCATCGAAATCCGTTGAGCTGTTAAGGCGTGAAGAGATAACAGGCTAACAGCTGTAAAGACAGACGTCATTACGGATTTCGAAGAAAGGGTATAGCAGGTTAAGTATTGAGAATGTGCCCCCAGAGCCAAATGTAACGAATATAATATTTTTACCTACGCTACTCATTTGCATTACTATTTATGTAGTTTTTGACTGCCTAGCTCTTACTATCATTGAGTGACCTTGAAAAATGCCCTGATAACGACAATTTTTTAAACTTTTCGTTCTCTAATATATATAAATATAATAGAGCTAGGAATGTGATTCTGAAACGAAACTGTAGGCAAAATTATGACAAATATTACGTATATCGATCTTATTTCGCTAAAAATAAATATTTTATAACTGAAAAAATATTTTTTGGCTATTATTAGTACGTTATAACAGAGTCACCACTTTAAAAACAATATATCTGAGAAATAGCACTTAGTGTGTTGATTTTACTGTTACAAGTTTCATCGAAATCGGATACTTACAATATATTTTAAAACAAATGTTGCTCAGGTCCCTATTTGTGACACTACACATAATTTTTTTAAATGATATGTTTAATAATAATAATTGCCTTTATTGGCTGGCTTGAGTGGAGATTCGCAAGAGCAACGTGCTCGGGGAAAGGAAGTATTCCAGTAAGTGCTCGTAGGGATCTTGACCATCTTCCGGGCTCTGGGATTGTTCTGAAAGCCGTGGAATACCTCTCCACTTCACAAGCACCTCAGGAAGTGTTGCCCCCTTGTCGCTACGACACTATGTGCTAGCGACGTTTCCCAGGGGCCCATTATTGAGTGTGCAAGTCACCCCCTGCCATTTTATCCGTGTATACAAAACATTGATCAGGCAGGGGCCATAGTCCTTCCATAGTTGCGGTTACCAATCCACTAATAGCCATCCAAACCCATAACCTAATTTGCTTTGTTTCCATATTCTGTAATAGTTCTGCTCCAACCGGGGATTGTCCTTGGGTGCACTTGCATAGTGCATACAGAGATAAAAGTCGGTTGGTGCCCCCTCATCGTTTAAAATTGTCTAAGGGGCCTCTACGAGTTGGCTTCGGCCCCTCGTATGCCTTCCAAAGGTCCAGAACCCTAGGGTGCTGAGAAATGTCAATGAAAAATAATACATAATAAGAAAAAGTTATTCTCCATCCACTCTGCTAACCCTGTAAGAGTTTGGCGTGCAGTTAAGTACGCAAATCGAATTCAAAGTATGCAGATCCAAATGTATTTTCATTCAAGACACTTTATACAGACTGTGCCTTATACCTCGTGGCATACTCCTTGAACACCGATTGATATACCCTTCTCGATCTTCCGCATTGGCGGGAGAATACACAAAAGCGAGAAGGGTATATCAATCGGTGTTCAAGATGTTTACAGGCCCTGGTATATTATACAGTGTTACGTAAACGTAAAAAACGTAAGTATAGGCACGATATATTTTTTGAAAAAAGGAAATGATCAAATTTCCTATCTCCCATATCATGCGGGTGAAGCCGCGGGGCAAAGCTAGTTTGTTATAAATGTCGGCCTATGATCGTGACCGCAACTAGTGTGTATAGTGTTATTCAGTTTTCAATGACGATCTTTCCCAGTATCCTCATAGCCGAGAGTGTAATTTTATGACTGGTAATAAAAATAGATACAAAATAGAAATCTTTTACTTCAGACACATATGGTCCATTTGGTTAGTATACAAGTTGTTCCGTGTGGTGCTTTACGTAAAGGCTAGCATCATTTCAGGACTTACCAGAGAATGGACTATGCATTTTACCACCATACTGAGATCGCCAACCCACCAGCCAGGCATGGCGATAATGGCAAACCCTCTAAATTGGGGGTGGCCTATGTCTAGCGGTGGATATCTTTCGGCTGAAATTATGATGATGGTTAGTATACAAAAGACTTATAAACGAATGTTAATATTTACATCTACCAGAGATCCAATACCATACAATCTGCCAATACGATCGGCACCTATTACATGAGATACACATCAACAATATACGTACAACAGGCCAAATGTCGGTGATTTTAGGCATAGATACCTCTGCCTTGTCTTTAGGGGAATGGTACAGACTGTTAGCATGAATCTATTAAAAAAGCTCCTACATACTATTATTTTATTTATTTGATCGGATAACAAAAATCCATTGGGTTAGTAACAATAGTCTTAACCTATGTTAGTAATTAACTAATAACACAGACAGTGTACAGGTGACAAGCGACGTCACCAACGGGCTGTCCTGTCTCCCGGCTATAACGCGTAGAATGCTTTTGGGGCTGCCACGGAGTCTATTTAGCAGCGACGCCGCCTTCTTACGACGTACAGCACTGAAGCAGTCGGTTCGTGCCTCAGCGAACATAGAAGACGCGCTACAGAACCGAGGCAGCCGCAACAGCACTCTAAATGCGTTGTTGTATTGGATCCGCAGAGCATTGTAGGCCTTCTGAGTGTAGCTGAACCACAGGCTCCCCGAGTACAGCGACGTGCAATATGCTTTAAACAATGTTATTTTGACCGCCGCCGCACATCGGAAGAACCGGCGGGCCAGCATATTAGCTCGAACCGACAATGCTCTGCGCTCCCTCTCCATATCTGCGTCGTCCTTCAAGTCGTCCGTGACCAAGTGACCCAGATATTTAAAAGAGTACACTCTGTGCAACTCCACACCGTTTAGTAACAAAGGCGGGACGGTGGAGGGACCCTTGGTATCGGACTTGAAGACCATGTATTTTGACTTGCCTTCGTTGTATACAAGGCCATGAGAAGCAGCATACGACTCGCAGATATCGAGAAGCTTACGGAGCGCACCGACCGAGGGGGCCAGCAGCACCATGTCGTCTGCATAGCTTAAATTATTGAAACAGACTCCATCAATAAAGCAACCGACTCGTGTGCTGCTGAGGCGCTCGATCAGTGCATTCGCGTATAAACTAAATAACAAAGGTGATGTCAGGCCACCCTGCCTCACGCCACACTCTGGCCTGCTTGGCTCTGAGAGCTCTCCTGCCCAGCGCACCCGACTCTCCTGATTCATGTACCAGTATCGTAGAACTGAGACGAGCTCCGGCGGCACCTTAGTATCAGACAACTTCTGCCAGAGAACGTCAAAACAAACAAGATCAAAAGCCCTGGACAGGTCTAGGAAACATGCATAGACAGGAGTTTTCCTGTCTGTATAATACCTGACAGCATGCTTTAAACTAAATATAGCGGTTTCTGTGGACAACCCTGGCCGAAACCCAAACTGGGCGTCATGAAGTTTGATGTGATTATTCAAGTGTGAATTAAGCACACTGTCAAGTATTTTAGCCACGACAGTAGCCAAGGAAATCGGCCTATAGTTAGACCTGTCCGAGACGTCTCCTACTACACTATACTATGCCAGCGGCACGGCCGGCGGGTTTTTGCCATGCGGCAGCATTGTCGACATTATCATACCGCTGGCACCTGCCGCAGGAACCAAGGTTGCCGCCGGGCTTTTTGGCGGCATAATATGTAGCCTTTAGTTTCTAGACAAATGTGAGAGGCTCCAAATATGTTGCAATAATGCCAGTTTACTAACAATTTTAGTGCTCTGTTATTTGAGCAAATGCAGGGTTCGAAGTGATTACGGCAACAAGTCCCGGTGCTGTCAGCTGTTCTTACTTGTCTTTGAAAAGTGTTTATAAAGTTAAAAGAAAAATTATATATAGTTACTAACTTCTGCCCGCTACTTCGTCAGCGTCAAATTTTTGTTCCCCTGACCCTTTCCGTCGCATCGAGTTGCCTGCCAGTTTTCGTCCATTTTTCGTTGCTGCTCCGCTCCTTTTGATTGTAGTGTGATGTTATATAACCTGCTTGCCTTTCTTAATAAATAAGCTATCTAACACAAAAAGATTTTTTCAATTCGGATCAGTAGTTCCTGAGATTACCTTGTTCAACCAAACAAACAAACAAACTCTTCAGCTTTGTAATATTAGTATAGATAGATAGTCATAAAAATGTTGGTGGACAAGGCAAAAACACAATTCCAAAGCGTTTCAAGCGCCTACAAGCGTGTCGGCTTTTGGATAATATAGTGCCACAAAGATATTTTGTTAATTGTGCTAAAAACAAAATGGTGGCTTTAGTTTCGACAAGATACGTGTACAACTATAGAATAAAAATTGTTTTTACATTTGAACCAAAAGGTAATCATCAAAAGAATCAGGTGTAAAATTTTAATCGGAATACGAAAAACCAGTTTCCAG
Source organism: Aporophyla nigra (assembly GCA_947507805.1). Classification (NCBI taxonomy): domain Eukaryota; kingdom Metazoa; phylum Arthropoda; class Insecta; order Lepidoptera; family Noctuidae; genus Aporophyla; species Aporophyla nigra. Next base: position 7,932,895 of record OX382313.1, on the reverse strand, counting down.
AGATATTAAAAGTCTTATTGCTAAGGTCTACTTCGGGACTAAAAATGGGAGAAAAAATCCAGTCCTTTCCAATGCTGTCGGGGAGAGGTCGACATTTCACTCACAGGCGTTTTTTGTAACGCTCATTAGCCTCGAAGCCTTTAACTCGTCTCAGATAAAATAAAATGATGTCTACAAATAGTAATATGTTATTTGTTATCGAATATATGTATACAGGGTCGAATTACAGTAGCCGGCAATGCTATACCAAGTTTTAGGTATTGATATCGAAAAAAAAACACACAGGATTGCTACGATCCTTAGAGACTTCTTTTGTTTCTCATTCAGTTTTATAAATCTGGTCATACACACACGCTGGTTGCGAGTGCTGCGCACCTGACGTTTCTGAAGAATATCATAAATAATGTCACTATGTTTTCCTAGGGCGTCCCCTTCCGGCGTATACACATGCTTTGTAAAATACCTTTTATTAGTCGCCCTTCATTCAACCTCTCATCATGACCAAACCATCTAAGCAACGTTTTTTTTTTATTTGTCTCTACATCCTCTTTTAAATTGTGTTATCACGTCGTTCATAATTGTCAATTAAGAACATATAAATTTCTCTCGAGTTATAGAAAATTTATATTTTCTTATATATAAATATGAAATTCTATTACTATTTAGCACACAGTGCCTGCTATTTAATATAGCATTCGTTTCTCAAGACCATTCCACCACGCAAGAACATCTTTTCCTAAGGTATTTTCATTAATATCCCCCAAAAACAACCCTACGTTTCCTACTGTTATTATCTTTAGCTGCGTATCTAACCCAATCAAAATTTATAACTCCTGTATCCTCTGTTATTGCAATAACAACTTTATTTTAATCAGTTAGGGTAGGAAATGGTTTAGGGAGGAAATTAGGCTTATTTTCGCCAATTGCGTGTGGGTTCTCATTTGGCGTGTTCATTACATTTGCAGTACAATTTTAATTTTTGTTCGTGCACCTCGGTTATGGTACCTGTTTGTATGCAAAGATGATTAAAATTCGGAGGACGTGTTTCTTTCTTTTGTAAGCTGTATATGTATTAACTTGGTTGGTTAGTATACGTTCCCGTATACTGCTTTAGTATTCTTTCCTCTTGCTATTTTCTTTTGGTATTCCTCAACATAATTAGTCGCTGTTTTGTGAGTTTTCTTTAGATAACATATACAGTGTTATGTTTTTCATCTGTCTGAAATATTACCTACTACTCAAATGTTTAATGACCGACTTTAATTGACTACTTCGTTGATCTTGTGGCAAGCACTACTGCTGAGTAACCAAGTCCTGAATTCAATCCTCGGGTCACGTAATGTGTTATCGGGCGTTTCTATCTGGAGTTTCTCAGTAGTAGCTCCAAGTGTGTATTTATGCTCAGTTGAAGGCAACTTTTGTACGCTTTTAACACGTTGAGTGCTGAACACAGATTGATGGTTTATCCTATATGGCCACAGATTTAGAGCGCATACAAAATTGTTAATAGCAAGCACGCGATATCGCGTGATCGGCCATAATGCAGAGCCGACAAATCACGCGATATCGCGTGATCGGCACTCAACGTGTTAACTTTACGTTTAATTTAAGTCATGATTTCGTAGTTATAACTAATGAATTCTACGAATAGGCGTTAAAATTATCATTCGTTATAATTAAGTAAGTACGTTTTTTTATAAATATAACTAAGACATTTTAACAAAAATAAAATATGTCCTCTAAACAATATCTGCTCATAATTATTATGGGTGAGACTGTGAATAATGTAGTGGAAAATTAATATTGAAACAATTACATTCGAATCGGTGAGTTGCTTTTCATTTATATTATTTATGCATCAAACGACACAGTAAATTAATAATAAAGTAAAACAAATTGTAATAATGTCTCACTGAAAATGGCTGATCCGTTGATAGCCTGGGGGTGGATTCTACTTATTTGCAATGTTACACGCACAATTGTGTTCCCACAACAGTTCGATCTCTATCCCCGTACGATGGTTTCCTATAAAGACAAGTCATTCTACTATTTCCTAAGCAAAATGGAAACTAAACTTAAATCAAATCGTAACGGGAATGACGTAGAATGAGAAAATGCTTAAAGCCGTGATTCAGTTGCGGTTCTATGGCGATTTTTTTACAACTTTATTAGAAGTAGTGTTTCGCGTGCTTCCAGGTTTAGAACCGGCTACCTGGGTCCATAAACCCACGACACAGTATCTACGCAATGGCAGTAGGTATAATCTTACAGTGAAGAGGGTAACAGTATAATAATTCAGGTATATGCGGAATTTCCTTGCCATAAGGAAAAAGAGGGTGAAAACTGCCTCAATAGATCTTTTGTCAGGAAAAAACAAAGATTTGTAAAAGTTTTGCATGATTTTAGGGTAACGGGGAGAAGGATTTTCCTCGTCGGACCTTCTACTGCATTTTCAAGGTTAACTGTTTCCGTTGTCCTGTTCTTGCAGCCATTGCCCCAAAACTTATAATTTTGTTTTGAAGGAACTTCTTCATTTACTCAATGATTGTGCTTATTTCAAAGTTTTTGCAAGAAAATCACCGCAACATCCTTCCAAATTATATTACAGAGAGACGTTGGAAATCAGGGAAGTGGTAAAGAGATAGTATTAACTGAAAGCGACCGGAATTTTCAAGCTTAAGTTCAGCCGTATGCGAGGATACCTCCTGGAACGAATCTCAAAGAAGGTAGTTAGGATAGACTGAATGGGTGAACCAGAGAAATAGCTAAAGACAAATCAAAGATAATATCAGAATTGCCTACTAATCTCTGTCCTTCTCTTACGATCATCATCATCATCATCATCATGTCAGCCGTAAGACGTCCACTGCTGGACATAGGCCTCCGCCAAGCACCGCCGCTTCAACCTGTTCTGTGCTTCTCGCATCCAACCTATTCCTGCGGCCTTGACCAGGTCATCGGTCCATCTTGTGGGAGGCCTTCCAACGGTACGTCTTCCAGTACGCGGTCTCTCGCGCGGAACTCCAGAAGCTTCCGACCCCATCGGCCATCTGTTCTGCGAGCAATGTGCCCTGCCCACTGCCACTTAAGCTTGGCAATTCTTCGGGCTATGTCGGTAACCTTGGTTCTCCTACGGATCTCATAATTTCTGATTCGATTACGTAGGGAAACTCCAAGCATAGCCCTCTCCATTGCTCTTTGGGTGACTTTTAGCCTTCTTATGAGGCCCATTGTGAGCGACCACGTCTCAGTACCATATGTCTTCACTGGCAACACACACTATCTTTCGATCGAAAAGAATTAATTAAATCCTCTCATAAACCTAGGTATTTACACACCTACCTACTCTTTCTCTGCCTGTCTCGTTGGTCTTGTGGTCATAAGTGTTTTTGAGAAGCATGATGTGCTGGGTTCCATTCCCAGGTCAGGCAGTGTTATTTGGTTTTTCTATCTGGAATTTCTCTGTATCAGCGTTTAGTCTGGATTTATGCGCAGTTACTGGCAATAAGCTCGCTGCTGTTATATGGGAGTTTAACATAACTGGGAAAATTAGGGTGTAATATAAGTAGGTACACATCTGCCCAACTATTCGGAGAAAACAAGGCCTGATCTTATGTTATGTGTTGCTCCTTCAAATTAACACAAAGTTGTAGCATCGTATATGAATGAAATCTATACTATCTATACTTAATATTATAAAGCTGAAGAGTTCATTTCTATGTTTGTTTGTTTGATTGAACGCGGTAATCTCAGGAATTACTAATCCGAATTTAAAAATTATTTTTGTGTTGAGTAGCCTATTTATTGAGAAAGGCTATAAGCTATATATCATCACGCTACAACTAAGAGGAGCGGAGCAGTAATGAAAAATGTTGCAAAAACGGGGAAAATCGCACGGGTAGGCAAGACGCAAGGGTCGGGGGAACAATAAATTTAACGCGGACGAAGTCGCGGGCAGAAGCTAGTCAAATGATAACTAAATAGTTTTTGAACGTCAAATTGACATAAAACAGTCGCTCAAAACGCCTGTCCTTCACCACTTCTTAGTGTTTCACTCAGGAAGAAGTGGCGCAAAAACACCGCAGCAACACAATCATCTGTCTGAGTTAGAACGAGTTAATTATATTAAGAATTTGTTCAACAAAACCACAATATTATTTCCTCTATTGAAACAGCAAACTCGTTAAGCTGATATCAGTGTTCATAAACTAGACACGCTACATCAAAATGCAGTGCATTAGAACTTAGTCCGCTGCCCCGTCGACGAATAGTTTTAATCACAAACTACCCCCCGCAAGTTTGCCAAGCTTTGGACAAGTTACATTGAATAACTCAGTTTAGAGGATTTACATAGATTTTGTACTTACCTCTAACACAGTAAGAGGTGTTATATTATCTTCTAAATGAGCAATAAACGTCTTTATTAAGTAATTTTGTGGTGAGTTGTTTTGGCTCATGTTTAAAGCCTGGGCTTTGCTGCTTGACAAATTAATTTTGAGGTGTTATTTGAAGTCAGTGTTAATCTATCTTTATGTAGCTTTACGAAGAATTTATCTCATATTCCTCACTTTGTTTTAAATTATGAGTGAAATAAAATATTTAAGTTTTGGATAGGGGAAAATGTTGCAAGTTCGAGTCTTCACTTAAAAATTTAACTATCAATATTATTATGGTCTAGTAGAAGTCACCATCATAGGTTTAGTTAAACTTAATTTTAACCAACTCCTTACCTAGTCTTTTCCCAACTAGGTTAGTCAGCTTCCAGTCAAACCGGATGCAGCTGAATACCCGTATTTTACATAGAGCTACTGCCTGCCTATTTGACCACTACGACCTAGTTACTGAGGAATACGATATCTTTAACCTAAACTTGGAGGCTTTAGTAAAGTTTAATTATTTTATCCAAAAATATTCCCTATTTTTCATTACAAATTAATTTCTTAGGCTTTCTAAAGGTTTTGGAAGAATATTTTTTTTCAATAAAAAAAATAATTTGATATCCAATAGAAGCTCGTTAAAATATTTGCTCGTTAAATACCGCGCACTATTAATTTGGAACTTATTTACCGATAATGAAGCACATACTTTGTTCCATTCTTTGAATATATTTTCTCAAATTCTAGTACTTACTTTGAATTCCAAAGATATTTGGTTACCATCTCTTATTAAATTCGTCATTTAGTATTGTAGTTTGACTTTGAATTCTGCAGGTTAAAGTAATAGGCATACTCTTGGCTAAGAAACAACAGTCGCACGGTTCAGTTCAAGGATAAGCTACGCTTGTCGAGGTCAGTCTGTGGATGGATGACCATCCATTACGTACTTAAACTGTTCCGTTTCTTAGAAAGCACCTTAAGCCGTTGGTCCCGGCTGTCACTCATAAATCTTTGAAAGACGTTAAGGGTAGTCAGACACCCGTCTCTCCATGTAAAATACTGGTATGCAGCTATATTCGGTAAGGCTGGAAATCGACTCCAACACAGTTGGGAAAGAGTTTACTACGTGAGCTCGACAAGTGGATGTGCCAATAACACTTGTGCGACAAAACTGTACTGCGACTCACCATAGTTCGAATGCACGCTTGTGCGACACACTGAATCTAGCCGTTTCTAGCACTAGCCGGCCGCTGCCGCGGCACAGTTTTAACCTAACCTAACCTAGTGTACTATGTGAGCTCGAGTGTGTCGCACAAGCGTGCATTCGAACTATTGTGAGTCGCAGTAGTTTTGTCACACAAGTGTTATTCGCACATTCATTTGTCGAGCTCACGTAGTACACCCGTTGGGGAAAAGGCTTGGTGGATAATACAGACGCATCTAAGTGTTTATTAGTAAATATTCAATAAGAAAGAGGATTCCAGTAATTATTTTTGACAGATGTATATTTTATTTGGCTGGTAAACCCTTGGAATCTGGAAGCCAGATCAGTAAATCTTCAGTCCAATCATAAGGTATAAGCACGTGGACTTGGTTCTCCAAACACACTTATCGTGGCATTTATAAGGCCCAAAATATATTTTGAATCTGAAATAATGCTACAAAATAAAAATCTGCGAAATTGTTTTAAATGGAATCAGTTCATCAAACATTCCTCGCTATGAAATAAAATTCGGCTGTATTTTCACAAAGGAGTATGGTTACTACAAGATTGCTTTTTTTCATTTTTCTAGAATATTTTAATATTAGAAGCGCTTGTAAGAACAGGATTGAAATGATTGATATTTGTGATCAACTCTTTTGACAAGAATCTTTGTTGAATATGAAAGAAGCCATAACATATTTTAATAGAGATATTATTCATAATTTACGATGAAGATCTTTGATAATCTTAGCTATTTGGCTGCTCGTATTATATGCGATTGCCTTGCCTTGTCTAGTTTTTACAATTGAATGGATGTCATTACCAAACTCATTGCCACAATTTAGAAATTCAGCGTTTTTCTTAATGTTCTGTATTTTAGTGAAAAGTAGAAATAAATTATAATACATTTACCCTACGTAGCGCTTTTCTTTACTTTTTGGTGTGGTGTCGAAATATGCAACATTTTTGCTAACAACACAATCTTGTATATTCTTGAACACACTTACATTCATTTATACAAATCTTTGGTTAGATCACAGTTGGAATATGCTGTAATGGTATGGAACCCCTTGTACATAAAATACATAGATAATCTTGAAATTGTTCAACATAAATTCCTTAAAGCCACACATTATCGTTGCTTCCGAAAAAAAAATCCTACGTTGATTTATTGAAATATTAAAAATTAACTACTTTAAAGAATAGACGCATTTTTTTGGAAACTAAATTTCTCTATGACCTGTGTAATAACAAATATGACTGCTCAGAGTTGACAAACAAATTGTGCTATAGTATAGTACCTAGAACTATTATGCGGCGTGGAGTGCGAGGACGCCCGCTATTTGCAGTGTCCTCTACTCGCACCAACGCGGGGGTCCGCGCACCTCTACGGCGTTTAGCAATTAATTATAATACCCTTTTTTCAGAGTTAGATTTATTTTCTTTGTCAGCTAACAAACTTCGCATTGATCTACTTAAAATGATCGAAAATGCGGAAGTTTAATCGTATTATCAATTAAGTGTACAAATTTTAGTATTATAAGAAAAATAATTATTTTTTGCATGATTAATTAGTAGTGTTGTACTAGTGCTCTTCATTCCATTTGAATATGTAACATGTGGATTACGTAGTTGGTTACGCACTGATATGCCTAGACTATAAACTATTGTATCCATGTATAGTGTGTAACTGTTGGTTTTCCCTAATAAATAAAATAAAATAAAATAAAATAAATAATCTTGATCAAAAATTCGTTAACCAACAAAGTAGTACAGTGTGGAAAATATCGTTGGCGAAGTCTATAAAGATGTCTTCGGGTTGGCACCGGGATGTATAGGCCTTCTGAGACACGCTATAAAATCGCAGGAACTCCTTTGGGCTTGTGACATACGACTGGCTATGTGGAACAACATATAAGTAGAAGTGAAGCTAAAATCATTATTCGTTCAGTACCTATTATAACACGCCCCTTGTTTGGTTATGAATATGTTTTGTAAGAACAGTTGTGTAGTTTTTCTACTTTTTATCATCATCTTAAAGGATTTTGCTATATGCGGGCACAGTGGTATTGGCCCCATTTTACGAGTAAAAGGTGGTGACTTCAAACCCAGGCTGGCTCTTTGTGTATTTAATTTCATCACCACTTCTCAAGACGTTGAAAGAAAACATCGTGAGCAAAAACCGACATGTCCTAGAACTAAAAATTCGAAGACATGTGATCTACCAACCCGCGCTGGGCCCACGTGGTGCATAAAACCCCGTTACTTAGGCCTGGTAGGCCTGTGTCTCAGCAGTGGTTCTCTATAGATGCAATTTCATATATTAAGATTACTAAAATAGAAATTAAAATGAAAGAATATGATAACTTATAATATATGACAGATTTATCAAGAGTCATCCAAAACAGGGATGAGATCCTATCCGCAACAGGCTTCAAGATTTGGTTGGAGGTGGCAGCCATTCTGCATATCAGAAATATCGTCCTTTTGTGAATTATATATGCATCAAGCAAGCAAGCTATCAGTGTGATACAGCGCTGACATTCACGTCGCACTAAAGATGAAATGTAGAACACGAACTTGACAAACAAGTCAGCTAGGTTTAACAACATTATGTATCAGCAACGAAGCAGCAAGAGTTTTATTTATTCACCCACCACGAAGATGTTAAGAGGTTGAACTGCTATTTTCCTTTCCGGCGTTAACCGGTTAAACAGGGGAAGGTTGCATTTCGAGCGCTCAAATATTAATGGTTTTTGTTAGACATTATTGATGGGATCTGACACCATTACTATGTGATTTACCACACGTTTGTGGAGAGCATATGGAATGATGTTTATGATGAGTTATTGCATTGTTTTTATGCGATCAGTGGTTCAGATATTCCGCTGGTTTTCTATCCGTATTATAAAAGCAAATTGCAGATGAGTTGTAATTACCAATAACCATTAACTAGAAGTGTTTTTGAGATACAAATAAGAAAATACATTGTATATTTTGGTAAGTTACATTTTCGTGTTTCATATTTTTAGGGAATGATTTTTTAGTAGTCGGGTTTTTATCTTTTGAACTTGCTTTTTCTTTATTTGTATCTCAAATTACGTCTAGTGACCAAACCAAGACAACTAAGGGCAGGGTGAAAGGAGCGAAAAAAATACTGGGTTGACATATGCTACCTTAAGGCTTATGTTAATTTTGATGAAATTATTAGAAATATAACACGTTCTGAAAGCTTTCAGGTTTCCACTTTTCTCTCAAACAACTATCATATTTTTATTGACCTGACTCCGATGACTATGTTTTGTAAGATCAATAACAAAGCCCGACGTGATTCTTGCTCCTTGAATGAGAGTAGTCATTCCCCGTAGATTTTGGGTCACTGAATTCAAATTCGGCCTTGGAATTGCTCCATCACATCACATGTTTTAAATATTCTAACCTAAAAGTGCAAAAAACACGATTTTAGCGTGTTTTCACGGTTATGTAGCATCGCGACAAATTTAGCTATCAAAAAATTTGATTTTGAAAATTTCTAATTTTTATATACATGAATTGTATGAAAAATTGTATATCGAATGTATATAAAAATTTTCAAAAACAAATTTCTCGATGATGAAAAAAGATATTCACGCAAACTCAACGCCATTTGGAAGAACAATGCTTATATTTTAAAGTATTATGTGTATTTTTTCGATAGCTTATTTTGCGATGCTACATAACCGTGAAAACACGCTGAAATCGTGTTTTTTGCACTTTTAGGTTAGGGTATCTAAAAAATGTGATGTGATGAAGCAATTCCGAGGCCGAATTTGAATTCAGTGACCCAAAATCTACGGGGAATGACTACTCCGATTCAAGGAGCAAGAGTCACGTCGGGCTGTGTAACAAAATGTAACCTCCGTAGTCCGTACTATAAATTATTATACCTATCAAAATTATTCACATCTGTATTGATGTTTGTTTATATGTGTTTAATTATGTAATAGTGAGTACATTAACACGCATTACGGTGCTATAATATTTAAGTGGCTAATGGAAATCTTTGACAACATGATGTTCGGTTATGATAATTATTGTCTGAAATGGATTAATAGATACTCTCTTTTATGATATAGACAGGTGGAAGGTACATACCTACGTTGTTCTATACAGTCTAGGTCTGAATATAAGGCCAACTGAACTGAGCCTTGAATTTTCCTAAATATTAGAAGAAAAATGGTAATTTTGCATTCATCAGTGTGTATCTTTACTTGAATAGAGTGTGTCTGTGTAAACCAGTTTTTTTTATTATTTCAAAACTGTTTTTATATGTATTTTATAACTAGCTTCTGCCAGCGGCTTCACCCACATGCATGTCGGAAATCAACTCACGGCAATGTACTAGAGGGACAAAAGTATACAATTTGTTAATCCAGATATTTTTTTTTTTTTCAAATCAGTTCGGTCGGTTTTGCATGATTGAGTACCTAACAAAAATCGAAATGTCCAAACTTTCACATTTATATTTTAAGTAGGATTAGTACCTATATTATCTGTTTTTAGTTCAGTACCTAAGATTAATTTTTTATTTGTATTATAGTCAGTGATCGGATATTCGGATGCATATTTACCTAATGTTACTATTTTGCTGTGAAAGCACGGAAGCGGCTTCGTATTTTGTATTAAAGCCGGGTTTCTTGGATCATCATAATTATTTAAAATTAATGTTTAACCCCAGATACAAATACATATATATGTAGGGTGATATGTATTAGTTAAAACAACACACAAAACACGGTAAAAACGCGCATTCCATATTAGACAACATTTCAACTTTAGGTGAATATGCATCTGAATATCCGATCTCTAATTATAATTTACGTACTGTTTATTAATTTTCTTACGTCCACTAAATTTACTATTGTCCCTACCTACAAAGCAACTAAGAAACAGAGAGCATTATTATCCCAAATCTAGCTATAGGTTGCCGGGCCAACGCCTGCGAGCCCATAACACGTTCCAGTCAAGCCTTAGGATTTACGCGGCAGATAACCAGCTGATACATTGTTTTTCTCATTTAAACACACCACCCAAATCTCCACCTTATGCCTTAAAAAGTAAAGTTCAAAAATCCTTGGCTATTTTTCACAGTACTTTATCGATCTGCAAGCTGGGTAAATGAAATCCAGATGTAGCTAAGTACGTATTTGATCTTGAAGCAGTATAATCTGAGACAAGTGAACGTTACGACAAAAAGTGATTGGCCTTATTTCGACTGGACTGCTTCGTTTTGGCCATTTTGCCCCTAAGCGGGGGAGATTGGGAAACAAAAGGAATAAATCTTTAGCCGTACTGTTTCCGTTTCTATTGTACCTACTTTGTTGTGAATGAGAGATCTATGATACTGTTCAACGCAAATCTATTGTAGTCTGCATGTTCGATACCTGGTTTTTGGTTCACATTCTGACCTCAGCCTCAATCTGTAAAAAATACATAGATTTGCCATACTTCTTATCTTATTTAAATAAAAATCTCGTACCACGATGTATGTTAAGAGTAAACTCCGAAACTACTGAGCTGATTGTTATCAAACTTCGTAATTATTTGAAATTTGGTCGAATTTAAGTGATAAGATAGTTTTTATCCCAATAATTAACCTCGATATTGCAAATTAAAGGTTTTTAAATAGCACGAAGTGTGTACTTATTGGTTAGTTAGTTAGTTAATTCATCGTATCGTTTGACATCTAGGTTGCATAGCAATCCACTAGATGGCATGATGGATTTCGGTTTATCTTCTTTACATACATCACAACTGACAGAGTGATTAAAGAGGAAGACTCAGAAAGAATACGCGGCTGAAGCCGCGGGAAAAAGCAAAATTTTGATATTTTTTGTCATTTGATTGTCGGCGAAGTGAGACTACAGCTAGATTTTGAATGTTTTTAATTACGAGAACTGTTGGCCTTCTGATCTCAGTATTAGTTGGTCAAAAATACCTCGAGTTTCCATACATTTTTGACAAGTTTTTGACATTGATTATCACCGACTTGCGACTTTAATTTGTACCATTTTCGACTAACGTAAAAATGATTTCTTTTAAGGAAATGATTGCTTGTGGGTAGGCACTGTTTAGTGTGAACACCACAGAAAAGAAAGAAAGAGAGATCTTTGTTTGGAGGTGATTCTAATGAGCTAATTATAAACAATAAAATGGAAACATAATTCCAGATATACGTAGACTTTTTTGTATTTTTTTGGAAAAAAATGCACTGGTACTACTCTTATCTATGAAAGAGATAATATTTTTTTTTTGATAACTGACGAAAATGTTTTACGCTGGGGGTTTTGAATGAATGATTGGTTACAGTTTGCGGGTCACTGTCCCTGTCACCCTATATAGAAAAAGTTTTGAAATCCTTGATCGTAAACGTAGGAAAATAGAGACGACCAATTTAGTATATTCAGGGAATAAATTTGTCTAATTTACTACCAACTTCAGCTGTCCGTATCTGGAAATTACAACTATAATTTTTAGACTTGGTATGAAAATGCTACAAAACATTACATTGAAGGACTGTGTCAATCTGATAAACCATCATCAATATAAAAGCGATCAGGCTTTATTGATCACATTTAGTACAAGAACGGAAGCTTTCGACTATTAAGAACAGAAGACTGGACTGTAAGTGAGCGTTTGTTCAATTAAACTTGTGAAATTGACGTATGTAGAAATGGCTCACCTAGCTTTGTACAGACGCCAGCACATCAAGGTACCCGAAACTGTCAAATTCTCCCAATGTCCTTGAACCTAATGCTACAGCGATAAAGTTAAAAATCTATTAAAGAAATTTCACAGATTGTAATAGCTTGATGTGCTGGCGTCTGGACTGTTAAAGTGATCTACAGTTAATGTGGCTGGCTGTATATGGCTTTGAGAAACACATGACGTGCTTTCAACCATATACGAATACCGTATGATCAAAGCATTCTGATCAATCAAATCAGCCTATCGCAGTCCACTGGTGGACATAGGCCTCTCCCATGCTGCACCACAACACCCTGTACTTCGCCTTCCGCAACCAGTCTGTCCCAGCCACCTTTTTGAGGTCGTCGGACCTTCTAGCTGGGGGGCGTCCCACACTACGCTTGCCGATACGGCGTCTCCACTCCAGGACTCGTCTGCTCCATCAGCCATCGGTCCTTCGACAAACATGGCCACAGCATTCTGATATCGATGGCTAAGTAAGAGCAACTGCACGGGCGATTCATCAGCTTAAGCTACGCTTGCTGGGGTTATTTTGTGGATGGTTACCATTTACAGGGTCAAATTATATTTGATGTGTACTTTATGCATTGTTGGGTATCATTTTACGATTTCTGATAAATGCGTGCACGAATTGGACAGGTCCAAGGCATGTCTTAGAACCAAAAATTCAAAGACATGTGACACCTACCAACCGGCGTGGTAGGTAACGGGTGGACCGTTATCCCTCCCTCTCACAGGAAACCTGTGTCCCAGCTGTGGGAACATTAAGGGCTGGGTGTGATGATCATACCGATGGAGTTGGTAATTAACAACTCTCACTTACAGTATTATTATAAAACTAGGTTTGTCTGATGACGTATGTAGGTTTAAAACGACGAGCTATTTTATTTCAAACTTTATTCAGACAAATTCAAAGTTAGATTTGAAAAACTGACCTTAAAGCCGAGTCAAAGTTGTCAACTTTGTAATTATAAATTTTCCTCAGTTAGAATAAGGTTCGAAATACAAAAATTGGTTCGAAAGTCTATGTTTTATTCCTAATATACAGATGAAGGAAACGGTTGTTAATAGTCTCAAGAAAAAAATACTAAAACGACGTTCACACGGACGTAATAATATTATGGCGGGATGTTATAGCGTACTGCATTTTCAACGCACTGCATATCGCCAAGAACTGAAAATCGAACACTGTGCTTTTTCGACGCGCTGAGATGGACTCTGTTGTATTCTCAATGCTTTGATCAACACCGAGACTACTTAAACATCCGTATATGTACGCCGACTTATGGCCCTTAGGGACTTAGGTTCGAAAGAGTTAACGTCGCCCTGGCATATACACAACTGAAGGAACACGGGTGGGTTTTAGTTCAGTTAAAGTCTAAGACGCCCTTCCACTCCACCCAGAGTGGGATCATTTGATGATTTCCCACACACACACACACACAAAAAAAAAGACCTTAGCACACCTCAGATGCAAAAAATTACTACATCATTTCGCGTTTCAAGCACCGTCACTGTGACCGGTCAATGTCAAACAGTGGACATCTTTCGGTTGAAATAATGGTACCTATGTAACATCACACCTGGTTTCTAGAAAGAGAAATTCCGGATAAAAAACTCAATTATACTTTGCCCGTCCTGGAAGTCAAACACAGGACGAGTAAAGTAAGGCAGGTTAGCGCTACTGCGGGACATGAGGATCCGCAGAGCGCTAACGAACACGAGAACAAGGCCGTTAGGTGTATCAGTTAGGTCTATGTCTATTATATATATATTTATCTATACTAATCTATACTAATATTATAAAGCTGAAGAGTTTGTTTCTTTGATTGAACGCGCTAATCTCAGAAACTACTGGTCTGAATTGAAAAATTCTTTTTGTGTTGGGTAGCCTATTTATTGAAGAAGGCTATAGGCTATATAACATCACGCTATAACAAAAAGGAGCGGAGCAGTAATGAAAAGTGTTGGAAAAATGGGGAAAATCGCATAGATAGGCGATTCGACGCGACGCGAAGGGTCGGGGGAATAAGAAATTTAACGCGGACGAAGTCGCAGGCAGAAGCTAGTATATTATAAGTATATATATTTATTTATTATAGTAAATATGTATGTGTGTATGTGTATTATTAGTTGTTCCCCTGAGCCAAAGCACCTGCCATCTAATCTCTTCACCACCCTTGCTTGATTGGTAGAGAATGCCTAAGGCATTAAGTCCGCCTTTGTACCTTTTTTGTATGCGAGAAGTTTAAATAAATAAATACCAATTCGTATGTCAACATTCCATTTACCTCTTATCATTTCAGAACCTAAGTTTAAGCAATTAATCCCACGTAATTTAACAAAATTGACATTTGAAACTTAAATAGTTACTTAAATAGTTTTCTATCAAAGTTCAAGCCGTCGTCTTAGTAACAAAATATCTTATCTGGTCCTAATCAACAACTTCATAGTATCCTTTGATGAAGTATCTCGCTTCTTTTTACTTGCTTCTAAGTTACAGAACACGGAGATACGAGTACCCCAAGCGCTTCTAGAGGCGGTGTGAACTCTTCATACAGACCAATCATGTTACCGTTCACTGGTACTGGATCTTCTACGCACTGCTCAGCGTCGAGAGTTCAAAACCGAGCAGCGTGGTTTTTAATGGACGGAATCAGTTCTAACCCGAGTTTTATAAGGACTGCCGTCTTTAGACGAAATATCACCGATCAGGTTAAGCTACGTTTGCCACGGTCGGTCCATGGATGTGTGATTAGATCTATACGTACCGAGACTCCTTTCTTTTCTAGGTGGGAAATCATCAAATTACGTCTCCCGCCTACGCTAGCTGGGAGTCCGCTATGGACTCTCGACGCTCGGGGCCTCTCCTGCGGCGGCTAGGGGCGTGAGGGCGTAGAGATTGCCTCTTCTTCACGGGCTCCACCTCCTCTTTCGAGAGCATTACTGCTTTGCAGAAGGAGATGACGAGTTCCCATGCCCTTTAGCTCCTTACCATGGTCTGGACCAGGGCCGGACGCGAGCGATCGCCACCGCCCATGGCCTCCACGAGGACATGGCGGAAGGCAGGGAACATCTTCACCTATCTATTAGTATGCTTCACCGAGTCCTCCGATGCCATCTCTAGACGCTGCTCGCGTTCCGTACTCTGTGTACCCTTGCCCAGTTATAAAGTTATGATGTAGTTTTTTTTTACCGACGCTTTGATTGCATTCAACAGAGAATTCCTAGGATTTACTCTCTGAAATTGCTACGGATAATTTGTTTTTGGTTAAAACAGGTTTTAGTTTTGATAGAAGGGCAGTACACGCTGTTTGTATTTAAATGTTATCTTTGCTTGTGTCTTCTGTAATATTATATAATTCGTCATCATTATCTGCGAAGCATTTACTTACAATATAAGGGTCAATTTCTAGTCCAAAATCCGATTATGCAGCTGACCGTGTTTTGTGCTTATCTAACCTACACAACCCAGTTGATTATATGGGAATAAATTGATCTAAAAATGACCTGTAACTAAATAACAACAGTCATAAAGTCGATCGAAGGTTAAGCTACGGTTGCCGAGTTCGGTCTGCGGATGGGTGACCATCCATTACATATCGAGATCCCTCCGTGTTTCCGAAATCACGTTAACCATTAGTCCCGGCTGTCATTTATATAGATTATAGAAAGTTGCTATAGAAGCCCGAAAGTCTGACAATCAGTCTTACAATGGGTTATCGTATGACCCAGTAACTGGTTTGTAGAGGTCAGATGGTAATCATCATCATTAATCATCATTTCAGTCGAAAAATGTCCACTGCTGGACACAAGGCTCCCTCCCTCAAAGGGAAGGTTTACCATAATCGCTGCCCGTTCTCTAGTTAGTCCCTTAATCGCCTTCTATGACACATCATCATCATCATCATTTCAGCCGCAAGACGTCCACTGCTGGACTTAGGCCTCCCCCAATTTGGGGGGCTTTGCCATAATCGCCACGCTTGGCAGGCGGGTTGGCGATCGCAGTATGATGGTAAAATGCATAGAGAACGCTGCTGCCCATTCTCTAGTAAGTCCCTTAGTCGCCTTTTACGACACCCACTGGAAGAAATGGGGTGGTGTTATTCTTTACGTCTGGCACCACACGGTACTATGACACACATGGGAAGAAATGGGATGGTGTTATTCTTTACGCAGAGATCGGCAATCACTTCATGTTAAATACTGATTCAGCTGCATCCTGTTAGACTGGAAGCCGACCACAAAATAGGTGGGAAAAAGTTAGGCAGATCTTGATGACGTTTGTTCTAGGCCTTTATATGGGTTCTTTAAAATACCATTTTCTTTCCCCGTTAGACGTTTCATGACATTTAGTCGAGAGAATCTGCATCTCAAGTGTACTTTATCTTTATTGATCTCTAATTGAGACACCGTCTTAAAGAAGATCTATGTTGCACTCTTATAAAGATATTTTAATTTTTAGTCTAAAAAACGCTATACATTTGCTAGCATATTCTACTTAGAACGTTAACAAACAAAATAATTAATGGGAAAAATGTTTAAATTTACCTTCAGACAATATTCACGGTTGAAAGATTCCAGGGTCATACGTTCACCCCGATGTAAATTCGCTTAATGCGTAGTTTTTAGAATCTGAGTGTTGTAAGTTTTGAGAAGTCTGATATTGGAATTGCTTGAAACCCCCATTGACTTTGTTGGCAATAGAAACTGTGAATTTACGAGAAAATTACAAATAAGTGTTACATTTTCAGAGAAAAACTAAATTTAGTATGACATTCGGCCATTTTCCTTACATGCTAGACCGAATTAAAAGTGGACACAGACAGCCTCTGACAATGAAATGAAATTGGATTTTTATTTCATAGAATGGCCAAGCCATTAAAAAGGTTTTAGGTGCATGACAACTGGACATTTGTATGCTGTTTTGATCTTTGTTTTCAAAAATGTAATATATATTATGCTTCTATGCAATAGTCTGTAAAATGCCGTAGCGTTAAGAAATATTATACATATATGGTAAATATGCGTTCTGACTGGATGGCCATCTCTACTTAACAAGATTCGTGCCGTGTCCCGTCTATTGTTCGTGAAGTTTTGGCAGTTGTCACGGCTCGTCAGAAGCCCGAAATATGTAACAAATAATTGTATAACGTAAACATAAAGAGCATGAATCAATCTGTGCTAAACAGAAAGAGCACTTGACATCACAACGCAGGAACGCCATGTCCTTTTTCAGGGTTCAAAGTATCATACCAAATGCTATCAAAACTAAGACAGATTTTGATGTCTAAATGAAGTATTTTTTGAGAATAACAAGTTTAAAAAAATTCGACTATCTTTCCATTTGATCTCCGAAACGGTTTCGACTATCTTCCCGCTTGATCTCTAAACCGGCTAGACAGCTGTTTTGGAGATTAAGCAGAAAGATAGCCGAAAATTTTAAAACTTGTTATTTTCATACTTGTAGCGTTATTTATACTTTCATATGCCTATAGTAAAAAGCTGTTATTTTTTTCCGAGAACGCCGTAGCACAAAGGTTATAATTTTGCTGGTATGAATGTATGTTCATCTGTTTCTTCATAACTTCTGAATTACTGATCATAATTTGACAAATTAGACACCGTTAGGAGCGTTTTTTGGACGAGATTATTTTCTGGTGTCATACATGTTAGGGTGTGATTTTTCAGTAGTCGTGTTTAACGTTTTGAACTTAATTATCCGAAATTACAAACAGAAATGTTAATTTTATTTATTTTTGGAATGTAGTATATTGTAGGTATATGGATAATAGTCAAATACTCGGAACCGCAACCTAAATAAATCTCACAGAAACTAGAGGCTTCTCTCTCTCGTCACCCGGTCATAGCAGCCGGTTCTCCACGTTAATTAGAACCGGGTCGTTCGATCTATGCGGGGGCACGTACCGCCGTGTGGTACTCGTCACCTTTGAGGGCAGGCTGCAATTATCTGTGGTGTTGAGCGGGTAGGCAGAGTAGTCAGTTGAATTTGGAACGGTAGTAGTACAATCCATTGTAATGGAACATGTTGGACACGATAGTCGAAGTGGGCGACGCAATTTTGGGGATTAAAAAAAAGACATAATTGTATCACATGCTATACAGCTTTTGCCCACGGTTTCACTCGGGTGGTAGTCGGAAAATTGATATTGCCGTATGGAGTTGTCGTGTCCCAGTGGTAACAGCTACCACTTACCTAGACGGGAGCTTTACTTAGTGTAAATTATTTAATTATCACTGCTTCCAAAATGGTGAAGGAAAACATCGTGAAAAAACCGGCATGTCCTAGAAACCAAAAAAATTGAAGACATGTGACATCTGCAAACCCACACTGAGCCCACGTGATGGATTATGGCCCAAACCCTTTTTCAGAGGGGAGGCCTATGTCCCACAGCAGTGGAAACATTATAGGCAGATCATGAAGTCAGACACCGTAAAATGTTTAGTTTTTGTCGCACAGTTCGGCGTATTGGTACATATAAAAGGCAGAAAAAAATGTGTGTTGTTAAATACTCAAAGAAATTACTTTTCCATAAATATTCTAGAAAAATAAAATAGTATGAACGGGCTCAACTGGACTTTTATAATAAAATATTGGAGTGGACTGTATAAAAATAGGTATAATGCCGTAATCTACAATATTAACATATATGGAAAATAAAAATGAAATGCCCGTAGTGGTGCGCGTCTGTAAGCTGAGTGGTGCGGCGGCAGCGCCCGCGCAGCGGTCATATATGTCCAACTAATATCAAATGGATCGCTATTTTGAGCCTTATTTGTTGTCGCGATGCGCTACTCTCGAGTTTCTGAAAAATAGCTTCTTATCGCTCTTTAATGCACATTTCAGTAGTTACCAAGTACACGTAGTGTCTATGCAGAGTTTTCAGATGAAACTATAAGTTTATACCTAAATATAAAAAAAAAACTTTCAATTTTTTTTGGGATTAAGAAAGTATTCCAATTAGTTTACAATGGACTTCTTTTTAATTAAAAAGAAAATGCTTTTCACGCAGCGTCTTTCCAATTTGATAGCAACTAGCTCTGTGCGTTCCTCTCTGTTTTGCTTTCAAACCGTTACTTAATTATTTACTACAATGATGGAGCAGTGTCATTCACTTTGCTGCGTTAATTAGAGTCAGGACATCAAAGAAATAATGTTGCCGAAGGCAAAATCATAAAAAAATAAGCCGTCAATATTGTCGTTTTTTTTTATGTTGAGTGATGAATAAAGAGCTTGCACCTTTATTTCTTAACACTAGAAGTGCAGGCGTCCCAAATTTGACCCATTTCGAAGTTCTTCCTGCTCTAATTAATATTTCATTATGCATATAATCGTAACTTTTAATGACTTTTCATGAAATATGATGATTATTATATTTATTATTTATACGAGACTTCAACCACGTAATTGCAATATACATATTTTTTCATCCAAATTTACCTCAGTCGGTATGTTCAGCGCTTCTAGTGTTATATATACTATTATATTAATTATATATACTATGGATAAGAATCTGAATAATTTTGTAGGATATTTGCTAATCCATTGCTTCATATTTTTGCTAAAAGTTTTCAGCACAACAACCTATAGAACGCAATGAATGTTGAAATGTCAAAATGAAAGCCTTTCCTGTAAGTTTGTAACAGAACAACCACTCAGTTCTCTTGTAAAAACAGATTTTGTATACTGCACTTCGTTTAATAAATAAAATCTTTTATTTCGACCAACAAAGGATCATAGACACAACAATTACAAAATTAAAAGGAAAAATATATAAAACACAAACAATGAAAAATACCACACAAAACGTTTTACTCGTAACTAGACATGAGAGAGATTGCAAGTGAGGGTATGCTCTGTATCAAAATGACGAAGGAAAGTTATACAAATAGACCAAAGAAAACGTACTAGTCATTATGCGTATCACTCCGACAACTTTCAATACTCCTGGCTGTCACTAAGAACTCCTAATGGAAAAAAAAAATAACACTATGCCCGACCTGGGAATTGCACACAGGATCTAGGACCATTCGCGCTTGCAACTACGAGAACAACAGGGCAGATAAAGATAAATGTATCCCATGCCTCTTTATTATCTACCCTGTTAGTCTCTATTTCAATACTAGGCAAACATTACTAGTCTTTCACACTTAACACGTTGACGGACAGAACGCCTCTCGACGTTCTCTCTGGATAAAATAATACAACAGTACGCCTATCGACGTCAGCCTTTTGACTTGCATACAATCAGTACGCCTTGCGACGTTATATTTTATATGCTAATATGATACTAATAATAAAAGGAAGGGCATTCTGTAGTTTCACGACGGATAGAATTTTAATCTTTTACTGTCTTATCGTACGTTAAAAAAAATTGTTAATTTAAATGAAATTTTGTAGTGTCTCAACACGATTAACCAGTAAGGGAATACTGTCCGTCAACGTGTTAAACGGTTGACCAATTTGCCTTGCTTCCTATAATAACCTAATCACACTTTACTCAAGTGATGGAGCACTCCCATTCTTATCCGGCAAGCTTACAACTCACTCTGCTACGTTAATTAGAATCCGCGAGTGTTCGCTCCATCTATGTCGGATCATGTAATCAAGTACGCTAACTCTGTGCGTCAGCATTACTTTGAATATTCATGTACAATAGGTAGGTTTATGTATGAATAAGGTACATATTTCTCTGTGCTAGTTGAACTGGCTACCTAGCAAAATGGCTGGCTAGAAAATAATACCTATGTCATAATTGTCCAGTGTATTTATAAAAATATTGTAGAGCACTATAGAAATTAAATAAAAATGTCTTTTATTACAATTATTATTTATTTATAGTACTGTTACAGTATTAAACTCATATTTACACCAAGTACTAAATCGAAATAACTAATTTTACAAATAAATACGAAAACAAAAGGAGAATTAAACGTCGAAGTATTCGTCTGCATCGCTGTCATCTGGAAATGTTCCCAGAAGACTGGCAGCATTGCCGCGTCAAATGGTGACTCAGCCCTCTGGTTACGTGAAGTCTCGATTTGTCGGTGAGAAATTTCCTTAATAAATAATAGTTTAAAAAAACTAAAAAACATGCTTCCATTGAAAACCAAACTAAAAAGTACAAAATAATGGAAAAAAGCGTGGGGTGCTTTTAAAGGTATTTTTTATTGATATCAGGCACCCCACGCTTTTTTCCATTATTTTGTACTTTTTAGTTTGGTTTTCAATGGAAGCGTGTTTTTTAGTTTTTTTAAACTATTATTTATTTTCTATTTTTTAGGGTGTTTCGAATTTTGAGACGTATGTCAGCGTAGTTTGTGACAGTTTTTTTGCTGTCCTGGTAAACCTGGCAAGGATAATGGCACAAATTTATGAAATTATTGCATAACATACAAATATACAAACATACAAGTGAAGCTAATATAATGCGTGTAAAAAGGGAAGGGACTCGGGCCTTATGACCAGAGCGTTATTTTTATTTAGATTGATTGTCGTCTGTGTCGATCAACCAAGTGCTCTGATGACTCAGAATCAACCTATATTGTTCCCACTGCTGGGACACAGGCTTCCTCTCGGTGAGAGGGAGTGGGCTGTAATCCACCACACAATTTTTGGTTCTAGGAGATGCCGGTTTCCTCACGATGTTTTCCTTGAGAGCAGTGGTGATGAAATTAAATACTCAAGTAAATTGCTTGCTAAGGTTCAAACTCACGACCTACAACTTGTAAACCATTGGGCCACCACTGCTCTAAAACGCGATGTGATGCGTCATTGTCAAATTCGTTGTCTGTCAGTTTTCCCACAGATTACTAAAGCTGGCGGCGCCTGCGTACGATTGCAGTCGGGACGGAATGTTGCCACTTTTGTTTTTTTTTTTATACATTCATTACATCTAACAATAGTGTTTTTAGTACTTGGCTTCGCCGGTCGACGTCATTACGTCAGCGCCGGCTGTCACTGAAAACCAGCGCTGGGACTCTGTGTCGCATAGGGTCACAGCATTATGCTGAGTGATGGCCGTTTTGCGTGGATATGACGCATATTTTCCCACACCAAATTTTTATTTCTGTATGTTTCTGGTCTTTCTGTGCGTCATATTTTTCACAAATAAACGTATTTTCTTTCTTTTTTTTCTTTTTTCTATGCAATCATTAAAAATTGCCGATCACCGATGCTCAAAGTATTGTGTCTGCTATTGAAACAAAAAAGCTCATCACTTGAAAAGAAAAAATAAAACAAAAGATAATCTATACAAAACACTTCCTTGAATAATAACAGTCGAGCTAAACAACTTCTACTCAGCAGCGCAGCTCTAAGTTAAAGTAAAGTTGGTAGGTAGTACAAATTATAATATCATTCCCACCGGAGGGGTAGTGCATATTGCGCAAATGCCGCGCCCGGATTGGATGGGATATTTTTCAAAGTATTCGAGCAAATATTTTCGAAGCGCGGCCGCCTTTTAAACTGAATTCCTGACACGTGCGGTACTACGGGTGTAGTTGTGAAGAGTTTGTATTTGTGAGAAGTTTTGTTTGACAGTTAAGCTTGTTAGTTGGTTTAGCGATAATGATGTCAGATTTTATGACTATACAAGCTGAAAATTAGCATCAGGTGGTATATCTTTGTGTTGTCATCTGCTATTAATGCTGAGTTGAGGCCCTTTTGGCATTATAATAATTGATTTCTTATTGATTCCTTACTTTACGAGTGAACATCTTTTGCCTCGTGTTTTGTGCCTTGGAAAGCACGTTGAGCCGTCTTGGCTGTCATTAGTAGATCTTTGACAGTCGTTATCGGTAAACAGAACCCGGAAAGTCTGACAACCAGTCGTACCAAGGGGTATATGGTGTTACCCAGTTACTGGGTTGTGGAGGTCAGATTAGCAGTCACTCTATGTAAATCACTGGTATTCAGCTGCATCTAGTTAGTCTGGAAGCAGATCTCACCAAAGTTGTAGAAAGAATAGGCAGATTATACTCAATCCAAAGTATGCTGACAGAATGTCAGTTTGACTAGACCTTCTGAAGTTCATCAAAGCAAGTGAAAAACAAACGAGTATTAGACCAATAGTACCACCGAACTATCGAATGCCTCACGCAAAACAATTTGTATATTGCGAACAGCGGCGGATGCCGATGATCATCGCACCAGTGGCTCTGAAACATTATCATTTGGTGGGAATTGTCACCTTTACATGGATATTCTGTACAACCATGATAGAAGTGTAGGGTGTTATGTTCGTGAATAGAAAGTAATAATACACGCAAGTGACACACTACACCGCATTTTCATGTTTGGTGAGAAAAATTAGGTTTTCTCCCGCACTTAAAAACGTTAAAAATTTTGTCGCAATGAAATTTTGGTGTCAGTGAATGTCAAAAACTAGTCATAAAAATTGGCAAATTTTTGTTATATTTAACAGATCGAAACTGAGACTGGAATGCGAAAAACAGGAATGCCTAAGAATACGGGAATGGTCCCTCTGGTCTCTTTTTCGTTCAAGTAGTTAGAACTAAGTATGATAAAGATAATGGAGTAAAACTATTCGTCAGTCTATAAGATGGTGGTGGATTTGACAGCCAGGATGCATCTGGTGTATATTTACCGAAGAAAGGATTTCAAACTCAAAGCATTTATTTCAAATAAACCAATTGCAACTCCTTTGAATTGCTATCTGTTCATCAGTCAGAAAGCTGATAGTTGCGCATTCTTAAGCGTACCAGATATTTATGGAAAAGAACGGGCAAGAAACTTGAACGCCAAAAAATATGTAGAACCTTTTAAACTGTATTAACTTTTTTTTAGTTCAGTTGACAGTTTGACAGTCGTCACTTGTCACAGTTTGACAGGATGACAAATTTCACATAGCACCACCTAGTATTTTTCTAATGTTCGACTATCAAGTGACTTTAGCGCTAAACACGTTTAAACTGACGGATGTCGCTCGAGGGCTGTACTTCTCATGGACGGTTTAGATAAGATTTTTTTTGGGACTGTAATACCCGTGGACAGTTGAGTGGATAGTGGCAATAGAAATACGCACTCTGTGAACATTTCAAATGTCTACCTATTAACCGTCCACGATATACAGCTCGCTAACAGACAGACAGACAGACAGCGGTGGCTTAGTAATAGGATTCCATTGCACCCTAGAGAACTCTAAAATGTGGTGTTTTTTCTACATAAAACTAAGAATCAAACGTACGGCTTGCAATTTCTTAACATACGGTGAACTTAATCATTACTTTAAATAAAAATATCTAGATATGCAAAGCAGAAAATGATGGCAATCCTACTCATCATTTCAGCCGTAAGACATCCACTGCTGGACTTAGGCTCCCCTAATTTGGGGGGCTTTGCCATAATCGCCACGCTTGGCAAGCGGGTTAGCGATCGCAGTATGGTGGTAAGATGCATAGAGAACGCTGCTGCCCATTCTCTAGTAACTCCCTTAGTCGCCTTTTACGACCCACGGGTGGTGGACTACCTAATATTAAAATATAAATGTGAAACTTTGGACGCTACGATATTTGTTACCCAATCACGCAAAAACCACGAAACGGTTTAGGCAAACATAAATATATATAAATTTCGCACACAGATGGTTTATAACCTGGATTAACACATACTTTTAACCCGGCAGAACGTCCCCGTGGCATAATTTCCTTGTATTAGATTATAAAAATAATATTGCAGCAGACCGCAAAATGCTGATGATGAAACTGCAATGCGGTGACCTACATAGAAAAGTATATGCGGAGTTTAAGGTTACGCTTGCTTTTTGAAATAGAAAATTAATTAAATGACATGAGGTTTTATTTAGTGACTTCAAAATGGAGTTGGTTAATAAAAGCTGCTGCTGGAACATACAATATCTCAGGGTAAACTAGACAAAGCTTGGGGCAAATAATAATATTTTTAACGTACTTCGAAAAAGGAAAAGGTTCTACGTTGGTTGTTTGATGGTTTTATATATTTTATGTATGTTCAACGAATGCTCCGCCAACTGTGAAACGATTTCAAAAATTCTTTTTTTAATATTTTGGTTATGCTTGGTCCCTTAAAATGACTTTGCTTTGGTAGTTTTTGCGTTAGCTTCGATAATACGTATTTAATACACTTTGTTTATTGTGATGATATTCGTATACATCCTGTCACTGCTATTGACCTGCACCCTAATTGCAAAACGCACAATTTATCAGAGTCTGAATGGGATTGAAGAATCTTTCTAAACCATAGCGTCATTTGTTAATAAATTGTCGGCTCAGCAACGTAAATAACGCAATGCATGTTGTTTAACTATGAATATTAAACCAATTCCTACCGATAAAAAGTTTCGCAATTGCCCCTCTGGCCGGCAGTGGTACGTGAATGAGTGCGGGAAAGATAATATAACATAACTCAAAAGTGAAAAACTTATTACGAAAAAACGAAACAAAAAAAAAACTGGCCAAGTGCGAGCCGGACTCGCGCACCGGGAGTTCCGTACAAACCTGCAGGTATTCACGGTTTATGCATAAGGTTTATGAAATTTTTTATATTTGAGTTGACTGAATGAAAGGTAAATTGTGGTTTACGATTTATGACGTATTTAAAAAAAAAACTACTTACTAGATCTCGTTCAAACCAATTTTCGGTGGAAGTTTACATGGTAATGTACATCATATATTTTTTTTAAGTTTTATCATTCCCTTATTTTAGAAGTTACGGGGGGGGGACACATTTTACCACTTTGGATGTGTCTCTCGCGCAAACTATTCAGTTTAGAAAAAAATGATATTAGAAACCCCAATATCATTTTTGAAGACCTATTCATAGATACCCCACACGTATGGGTTTGATGATTTTTTTTTTTTGAGTTTCAGTTCTATGTATGGGGAACCCCAAATATTATTGTTTTTTTTCTATTTTTGTGTAAAAATCTTAATGCGGTTTACAGAATACAACTACTTACCTAGTTTCAACAGCATAGCTCTTATAGTTTCGGAAAAAAATGGCTGTGACATACTCGGACAGACAGACAGACAGACATGACGAATCTATAAGGGTTCCGTTTTTTGCCATTTGGCAACGGAACCCTAAAAAGCACGACGTAGTCAAAATAACTTTAATTTCGGAAGTCAGTGACAAAAAACTAAAATGCTCTTCCAAAAACACTGAGTTAATTTTCACTGTGTAGTGTAGTTTTTGGATGCTAAAAAGTTTTTTGTATCCTAGCCGCAGGAAATATTTTAAGTTACTATGTCGTCTCAACCTGCTTGTTCTATTTCTGCTCTTGCTTGAGTTCTGTAGTTTCTGCCTACTACCGTGGGATGATGGGGTGAGTATATATTCGCTTACCTTCGCATATACCTACAAGTTGTTAGATGAATCTCAACAAATAAATTTTCACAGACGGAAAGCTCGTAGTGGTCAATTCACACCTACACCAAAATTATTAACTGTTAATCTTATTTACTGATCTTTCGAGGGAACTACATAATTCTCTAAATGTTCCTTCATATAGGGAATTATGAAATTCACAGTCCATTTAAAATGTTTTACTCAAATCTAGATTTATGCAAGTAAGTTGGACAAGTATGTTGTTCCTGCGCTACGTTAACATTAAAAACCATGTAATTACAAGGTACGAATGATTGTTATTTACAGAACTTAAATCTAGATTTAGACACGAATTAATTTTATTTAAATTACTCAAATTTAGATTTATTCATGTAAATTGAACTGGCTAGTATTTTTGTAAATGCAGCTCGTTAAAAATAAAACGAAGAAATTGCGAGATACGAATAATTTGTATTTATTCAATTTAAATCTAGATTTATGCAAGTAAGTTGGAGTGGCCAGGGTCCTTTGTATGAAGAAATTACTAGACACTAATTAATTGAATATAGAAGTGCATGTATTTTTTTAATACGACGTATTTGTTTTTTTACTGAAGTAAACGGAGCAAATAAAATATGTAAAGATCGCAATAGGAGTTGTCGTTGTTTCTGCCAAGCCAACCCCTATAGGTAAAAGGCGTGAGTTATGTATATGAGTATAAATTTATTTGTTTTATGTCGGAATCAAACACATTATGTACATCTAGATGAGATTGATCTGCCAGAATATTTTAAACAGTTAATTTCACTAAAACTTTGTAAACAAACAAACATGTTTGTATTATTTAGTTAACAGCAAATAGATCAGGCAGGTTTCAATGAAGATACTGTTTATTCAGTAAATTACAGTTTTCTGCTTTTTGAAAAGAAATGGATATGGAGTTCTACCGTAGTAGTACCGAATGTTGCCGGACGTAAAGAATAGCACCAGCCCATTTCTTCCCGTGGGTGTCATGAACAGCAGCGTTCTCTATAAACTTTACCATCATACTGCGATCGCCAACTCTCCTGCCAACGCTCCTGCAAAGCCTGGCGATTATGGCAAACCCGTAGCAGTGGATGTCTTTGGGGTGAATTGAGGTTGATGATGATTGATTCAAAATATTTTGACTTTCACATTCTTTGTTGTGCGCCCGTAAGTAAATTTATATATGACATTTAATTTAATATCTAAGCTTCACATCTGCACATAAAAAGCAATAAAAATCTTAACACAAGCAACCATGAACATCACTGGTCAACGAGCCCTATAAATTTTCACGAAAAATAATTTTACCAAAACTTTACACCAAAAACACGCAATGATATCACTGGCTACACTTTGAAACGTACCTTATTGCAACCATATACGGTATATTTTGTATCACAGAAAGATGCGCAATGTCGTCAGAGGTTTTGGTAAATGGGACTTCAGGGAATAAGATAGGACCCATGGGCTGTCCTCCCATTGTGAAAGATAAAAGCATGATGTACAGGTGCTGATTTATGGTAAATTTGACCAAGGACGGCAAAACGAGGTTTTATTGTTCCGCCATTTACATTAATTTGTTATTACAGGACCCTCTGTGATAGCTGCTCTGCCACTTTGTTTGATACACAAGTATTCAAATTAGAAACAATAGTAAAAAAAAATGCATTTTCGTTTTATTTTTGCGATCCTGGTGATCCTGGTCAGGATAATGGCAAAAATGTATGAAATTATTGTATTGTCTTCGGTCCTTGATATGCGTACAAAGTTCCAAATTAATCCGACGTTTTAAAGGGGATGAAAATCATGTTCAAAGATTTCGTTACATACATACAGATATACATAACAAGGTAATAAAAGCGTCTTACAATTCCCAAAGATATTCATTCCAACATATCTATAAAAACTTTTTACCAAAAAATTTAACCGCCGAAAAAACTGAAAAGCAAAAAATAATAAGCCTTAAAATTATGAGTCGGCGCTGAAAAATCAATGAACAAAAGTCACTCAAAGCGCCGACTCATAATTTTAAGGCTTATTATTTTTTGCTTTTCAGTTTTTTCGGCGGTTAAATTTTTTGGTACAAAGTTTTTATTTTATAATTTTTGTGGCTTTAATGTACTAATAATACTTGGCAAAGTATACCCTATCCAATGAATAAAGCATTATCAAAATCGGACTACTCTGTATAAAGTTATGCGTGGTTAAACATTACAATCAGTGAGTGAATAATCAATCATCCCCTGTTTTCTGACCCTTAGGGTTTGATCTTGTTTTCCAAATTTATATGAGACCACCCTCGGAGTATACCCTTTCCAATAAAAAAAGAATTATCACAATCGGACTATTAAGTAAAAAGTTATGCGTGCTCATACATAAAAAAAAAAAAAAAAATATACGCGTCGAATTGATAACCTCCTCCGTTTTTTTTCGTCGGTTAAAAATAGAACAATTTTAGAGCATAAAACATCTACTTAAAATCAAAAGTATTCCTTTCGAAATTGTCAAAAACCAGCTCTAAAAGCCACAAAACTTTCCACAAAAGTTAATGCCATCCCAAAACGAATAACTATTGTGCCGAAACCGCAACAAAGGGACAGAAATGATTCGTTCAATACTATCTAATAGCACCCACACAGACTTTCAATAGACAGAAACATTTACACAAAATAAATAGGTATAGTATTTTTTGTCTCACGAAGTGACTACTTCTGGTAAATAAGTCTTCACAAAAACGCTGCAAATGCGTGAAGACTCACACACTTCCGACTTTCACATTTTCTCTTACGGTACCGCTACCGAGAGCTCCTGTGCTACACACACAACACAGCACACACAAATACACACATACACACACACACACACACACACAAACTCATACACACGCACATACACACATATATTGACAGCGTGTTTGTACACTTGGTAACCACTAGTAAACCGCGCGTTGCTGTGTGAAATAAAATACTATAAGAAAGGTCAGTCACATACAAAGACCGACAACACACGCACACTTAGACACACTTCACGTACAGCGAGTAGACATGGGCAAAGTTGTTATATTTCAATCACGGTGACTGTTGTTCCAGTTCCAAAAAAATCACAGTGAAAAATCACCGTGACTTTGTCACGTTGATATTTGGATAACGTACGTCGCCGTCGGATAGGTACTTGGAACGTCTGTGACTATGATTTGACAATTAATTCATTTATTCGATTAAAATAAATATCGCCTGCATGCAGCTGTATTCGGTTTTATTATATGTATACGTATACACGTACGTGTCCACGTATGTATTTATATGCATACAGGGTAACCAGTTTCTAAGGCAAATCGCAAAAATGCAAGACAAAAATGGCGCCAAATTATAAGTGCACTTGACAGATAAACTACAATGAGCTGAGTCAAAGTTCTATACGCGGCCTCTCGCTTGCGCGTTTACTAATATCACGAAACTAAACGACTTTCTCCGAACGGTATTCCGAAGTTCGGACTCGGGCGGCCGCGGGCGGACGTTCCGATTCATTATCGTTCCATATTAAACATGAACCATCGCAGTGACGGTAGTGAGACGGAGTAGGTGTGACGAAAAGGAACAACGTTATTTTGGAACGACGTTATTTTCTAAAAAGTCACTGTGAAATTCTCAGGTGACAGATCACGATGATTTTTTCACTGTGACGTTATTTATCACCCATGTCTACACGGTACCGCTACCGAGAGCTCCTGTGCTACACACACAACACAGCACACACAAACACACACATACACACACACACACACAAACTCATACACACGCACATACACACATATATTGACAGCGTGTTTGTACACTTGGTAACCACTAGTAAACCGCGCGTTGCTGTGTGAAATAAAATACTATAAGAAAGGTCAGTCATATACAAAGACCGACAACACACGCACACTTAGACACACTTCACGTACAGCGAGTGCAAGCGCACTCGTTATTGGCATTGGTTTTAGTGTGTAACCTGTGTGTTTTTTCTAGCTGTATGGAGTTGGTGTACTGTTCCTTTCTATTCTATGACATCTCTCAACAATAGTTGTTAGTTATACGTGTTGTGGTCACTAATCCTCTTGTGCCACGGTTGCTATGGTTACAACCTCTGGGGCCTACCTTGGATCAATTTACAGGGCTTTGTTATGTATCTATCGAGTAGTTACGATCTTGATGAATTGAAAATGGTATTAATAAATACCATATAGATAAGAGATAATAAAACTAACCGTCTCTTGGCTTACTGGATTTGCTGAAGGTAATCTTGGATTATGTAAGGGAATGAGGTAAGTAGGAGGATCTTACTTCGTATGTTGTTTGAAACCACTTAATCAAACGTAAGCATTTACGTTTGGATTCATAAGTTCAAAGCAGAGTGAGCGATATGAAGGGGTCTGCTAGGACCGATGCCTGTCAGGGTCGCGAGATTGTTCGAAAGAGATACCGTGACCCTGGCACATGGGCAACTGAAGGAACACGGGTGGGTTTTAGTCAGAAAAAGTCTGAGACGCCCTCCCGCTCCGCCCAGAGCGGGAGAAGTCATTTGATGATTTCGAATCCAAAAAAAAAAAAAGAGTGAGCGATATCTACAAACGATACTATCAATACATGATTACCTATCATAATTCTACTCTAGCAGTATTAAACATGGAGCGATGCCATGCCTATCTAACCATCACAACCCAGTCACTGAAAACCTGTTGTCATATTTACTGGCGTCTGGCATAAATGTCTAAGATCTAGGAAAGACAGTCGAGACGAGTCAGTCGTGTTTTTCAAGGCAAAGAGGAGTCTGGGGTATGTTAAGGATGGTCAACCATCCACGGACCGACCTCGGCAAGTGTAGCTAAACACGGGTAATACTGGTATCCAAGTGCATCTTGTTAGACTGAAAGCCGACCCTAAATACTTTGGAAAAGGCCGAGGCAGAAGATTATGACGGTACCCTTGTATTTTCCAAGAGCACGTTAACAATACAATACAATCCTTTATTTCAGGCAACTAAGACCCATAAAAACACGATAAATAAATAATATAAAAAGATAACTATAAACTAATACATATATACTAATATTATAAAGCTGAAGAGTTTGTTTGTTTGTATGTTTGTTTGATTGAACGCGCTAATCGTAGGAACTACTGGTCCGAATTGAAAAAATATGTTTGTGTTGGGAAGCCTATTTATCGAGAAAGGCTATAAACTATATAACATCACGCTACAACTAAGAAGAGCGGAGCAGTAATGAAAAATATTGCAAGAACGGGAAAAATCGCACGGGTAGACGATTCGACGCGACGGGAAGGGTCGGGGGAACAAGAAATTTAACGCGGACGAAGTCGCGGGTAGAAGCTAGTATTCTATAAAACATTACTTAAACTATCACGACGACGACGACAACTAAGACGACTACAACGACGACGACAACGTCGACGACGACTATTAAGACGTTGGTCCTGCGCTTGATCTCTCTCCAGTCGTATCGGACAGCCATTCCAGCGGACTATGAGAGTGACAGAAGAGTGAGTGCCTCTGTGTCTACGCACACACTTGTGCATTACAATGCGTTCCACGTCGATGCCTAGTTTTTGTTGAGATTGGCCGCCATGGCCGAAATACGTTCTGGAGGACTATATATTTTCCAACGGCGTAAACAGCTGTGAAGGACACTCATATTCCACTCGTTAAAATTCTATCTTAAATAGGTACTAAGAAACGTAATACAGAAGCCCATATTGTTTAATGTACTTACGTTGTTCTCATATTTCTTTAAGAGCTCTAATTATAGCTCGCTTATTTTATGGCTCATTAGCGCTTTAGATATATCTTTAGTACCTTAATGAAGCTCTTGAAATGGTACTTGAATTTCATGTCTGTCTTCAGTTATTTGGCTTACTATACGCAGTGCGGGGCTAATCTATTGTCTTATTATGATGGCACTGTTGAAAACTTAGATTTATTGTGTAATATTTACATTATAGGGTAGCAGAAATAAAAAAAAAACAGGAAGAAAAGAATCATAGGCTGGCACACCAAGGCTGGCAGCGGGTCCACGTTGTATGGTGATGTTTGGCCAAAAAATAGGCCAGCTGCCTGGTCACGTGAAGTCGACCAACCGCTTGGCTGTCTCGAGAAACCAAGTGGGCACTCGGACCACATGGCCCTAGTGTTTCTATCCTCAAACGGCTCAAATGGATGTTTAACTCTCGGTGCTGTAGTTTTGAAAGTCCAATAGTGCCAGAAGCGTGTCACCTAGTGTTAGTGGAAATAGACATAAATAATGAATTTATCTAAACTTTTTGCGTGTTTCTTTGTTACGCTTTCACGCTTACATGGCTGAATGGATTTGAAAGTAAATATTGTACTTGGATAGATGATGAAGAAAATGAGTGAATCATAAAATTTCTGAGTTTAGGATGCTTTGTGTACTGTTTTCCTAGTAATTTGTTTTCTTCAATGGCTTTTATTTGTCATACATTTAGTAAGTTTTGTACCAAATTAATAATTTACTAAGTCGAAGAAAGCCTGCTACAAGCTATTCCCAACTTGGGGATCGGTTTTCACTTTAACAAGGTGCAGCTGAATACCAGTTTTTTATATAGCGCGACTGCCTCTTTGACCTTCATCAACCCAGTTACTAAGAAACAATACTATACGCCTGAAAATTTTGTAAAATTATGTTTCAAAAATCCTGTGTGACCTCGTGGCAGACAAGCGCGACACAACGCCTTCACGATCAAAAGACATATCTTATGACAGCGAATTTCCAAATTCACCGTATTTCGCGTTTGCCCACGGACAGTATAAAATCGCGGCGGTACATTTCGCGTACTGGGTGTTCAAGGTACTGCTTAGCGCCGATATTTGAATAGAACAGTGCTTCTGAATGCTTACTTCAACAGCGAGAATTTAAAATCCAGGGCGCGACATAATCTCACCGCGGAATTTTTACATCTCTGTGGAGATTGACTTACTGGATTGCCTGAACCATTTATTTCTCTCTTTCTTACTAATAATTATTAATTACTCAAAATCGTATCCCAGTTCTAAGCGCTTTCTTATACCTCCTCCATTTTTAAATAAACAATCTCCTACTGAAATAGTGTTGTGGAGCAATATAAAGAATTCACAGGATCTTAACGATTACGCTTTTAAAATTCCCCTTGGCTGTAACTGGAATACGGAGAAAGAATTCTTAATTCGTAAATCCATTGGATTCTGTGCCGGAGTCGAGGTGCATTTTGTTGGTACGATAAAATTGAAGGAGTTTTTGAGTTGGTGTTTTGGAAGATAGTTTACTGAATAGAAATAGTACCTTTTATAATACCTATATTCATAGTATGCGACTCAATCTAGGAATTATTCGACTCACCGAAAAGGTCGGATAAGAGTGACAATCACTCTAGCAGGGTGTCGCAACTATGGTTGCGTGGCGGCTGTCTTCTGATGATGCATGAGCCGTCAGCGCCACAGTCTCATAACACTCACAAGGAACTGCCATGTTCTGGCACAAATTTCATTATATTGAAGCTGTAGAACCATTTATACGATGACCAGTTCCAATTGTATGAGAATTAAATGTAGGTACTACAATTTTTGTAATTGAATAAATGCATGTAAGCAAATCAGTGAGTTTAGTTGAGATCGTGTTATTCCGTAATTTATCGCAAATCGCGTTTTACAGGTGATACACTGTTATTATTTTGTAATCCATACTAGCATACGTCTTTCATCATCATCATTTCAGCCGTAAGACGTCCACTGCTGGACTTAGGCCTCCCCCAATTTGGGGGGCTTTGCCATAATCGCCACGCTTGGCAGACGGGTTGGCGATCGCAGTATGGTGGTAAAATGCATAGAGAACGCTGCTGCCCAATCTCTAGTAAGTCCCTTAGTCGCATTTTACAACTCCCACGGGAAGAAATGAGGTGGTGTTATTCTTTACGTCCGGCACCACACGTCTTTACATAGTATAAAACAATGTCGCTTCCCGCGTCTGTACGTTTACAACTTTTAAACTACACAAGAGATTTGAATGCGGTTTTCATCAATAAAAAAAATGATTCAAGAAGAAGGGTTTATTATGTATTATACGCTGGCGAAGCCATTGGCAAAAGCTAGTATATTATAAATGTAAAAGTAACTATATATGTATGCCTTTTTTTTGGATGGGAAATAATCAAATGACTTCTCCCGCTCTGGGCGGAGCGGGAGGGCGTGTCAGACTTTTACTGACTAAAACCCACCCGTGTTCCTTCAGTTGCCCATGTGCCAGGGTCACGGTATCTCTTTCGTACAATCTCGCGACCCTGGCAGGCATCGGTCGTAGCAGACCCCTGCAGTGCTGCTGACATCTCTTTGAGGCGCGCGTGAAACACTACGCGCCGTCGACCCGAGCCTCATCCTTACCGAGCGGCGAGCTACCCATTGCTCGCCGCCCGCAAGCTCGCGCCTGCGGTGGCCGGGAGT
Source organism: Aporophyla nigra (assembly GCA_947507805.1). Taxonomy (NCBI): domain Eukaryota; kingdom Metazoa; phylum Arthropoda; class Insecta; order Lepidoptera; family Noctuidae; genus Aporophyla; species Aporophyla nigra. The sequence continues at coordinate 7,897,707 of OX382313.1, read as the reverse complement.
CCGCTATCGACTCCCGACGCCCGGGGTGTCTCCTCCTGCGGCGGCTAGGGACGTGAGGGCGCAGAGACTGCCACTCCCTCACGCGCCCCACCTCCTCCTTCGCGAGCATTACTGCTTCGCAGAAGGAGGTGACGGCTTCCCATGCCCTCTCGCTCTGTACCATGGCTCGCACCAGAGCCGGACGCGACAGGTCGCCGCCACCAATCGCTTCCACAAGGACACGGCGGTGCTTCGCCCAGGCAGGCCACACCTCCACCGTATGCTCCACCTTGTCACACACTCCAGACGATCCTCGCAATAGAAACACTCGGAATGCCTTTATGGCTCAACGGATTTCTATGAAAGGAGACGGGCATTTCTGGGCCAAAATGTAATAAGTGAAGAAATGGTTTAAAAAAAAGCTTATATTTTTCTATATCAAAATCTGAAAAATCAACTCAATTTACAATCTGGAAAATGAGAAATCCTAAAATTAAGTTAAGTAAATGGAATATCGATTAAATTATAATCGATTAACGTTCATACTATTTAAGAAGATGCCTTCACCAGATGATTAATTCAATTAAAATAATTAAATCTATTAGAAATAACATACTGCACAGCTTAAACCAATTAAATATTTATATAATTAACATATATTGATCCACGTTTGTTAATCGATTAATGTATGTATAATCTGTGCTAACTCTGACATGACATGCATGACATAACGCTGACACTCACTCGTTTCATATTGTTTATTGCATGTGCGTATCGTGTTTCCACCCATAGTTTTATTGATGTTTCCTCAACCCCTGCTTTCATTCTACGGACTTCGGAGCTACTTTCTTGTATGACCCTTGCCTTGCCACCATACCCAACACGGAGAAACCCCGCTTAAACGTTGGACTTGGGCTTGTCATTTTGGATTCTACGAACAGCTTACCGATTGGAAAGCGACACCATGGATCGTTGTGTAAATTGTCGCATAGCGACTAATCGCTGTAATACAACAGATCGTCGAGATTTGGATGACGAAATGATATTAGCAGTAATTCGTCAATGGCGTACACCACAATCTGTAAGTACTTACTCACTTCTTGTTTACCTCACCAACGTCTACCACGCTGGCTTGCAATCTTTACAATATTTTTTCCTTCACCATTATACTAACAAAATAATAATAAAAAATAAAAGGTCAGTGGGTCGTTTTAGGTGCAACATTCTTATTCCTAGTAGCATAATAACAACCTTAGGTACAATGAGTTATATGTACGTATAAAAAACAAACAAACAAGATCTCATATCAAACGTAAATGTTTGGTTGTTAAAGAGTAATTCACACTGACCTCTGTACTACATCATAGTATAAACTGTATCACGGTAGGACAGTATTCCTCGCTCTCCAATAATCACACATGTTATCAGTGAACATAATATTTGAGATATTTAGCAGGTAGTTCGGTATTAATTAATATTATAAAGTATAGGTAAACATTTAAAACGCCCATGTAGATACATTATATAGAATTAAGTAACTATCGGACCAAGATTTTTTAAAAGTACTTAATCATGTTATCTGTTATTAACCACTTTTTACATCTTTCAGGTAAAATGCAGTGACCATGTTTGCCAAGCTTGCTGGTAGTTGGATCAAAGACCACCTCTTGTTATGAAAATAATATGGTACCTTAGTTGGGCTAGGTACCAAGATAATATAGTACCACCTGCACCGTTTCTAGATGACAATTTAATCATAATTGAAGATAAATAAAAAATATTAGTAAAGGACATTTTTATTTTCTCTCCCTCACTCTAGAAATACCTATATAAATTATCATCTACTTAGCCTTTCCCCAATTATGTTGAGGTCGGCGTCCTGTCTAACCGGATTCAGCTGGGTACCAGTATTTTACACGGAGTGACTGCCTGAGTTCCACAATCCAGTTACTGGGTAATATGATATCCCTTGGTAAGACTGGTAGTCAGACTGGGCTTCTGATGACCCGTAACAACTGTCTAAGATCTACGAAAGATAGCTGGGACCAACGGCTTAACATGCTTTCCGAGGCACGGAAGGGTCTTGGTATGTAAAGATGGTCACCCATACACGGACCAACCGCAGCAAGCGTAGCTTAACCTGATCGGTTAACCCGTGCGGCTGTTATTACTTAGCCACCAGCCCTTCTATAAATACTTATATAATGAGTAAGAATAGAGAGAATAGTAAAGAATAGCACCACCCTATTTCTTCCTGTGGATGTCGTAAGAGGCGACTAAGGGACTTAGAATTGGCAACAGCGTTCTCTATGCATTTTGCGACCACTCTGCGATCGCCAACCCGCCTGCTAAGCGTTGCCATTATGGCAAACCCCCCCGAATCGGGGAAAACTTATGAACAGCAGTAAACGTCTTTCGGCTAAAATGATGATGATGATGATGAATTATAATAATATTCTTTATATTTAACACCCCAACTGGTATTTTAAAGAATGAGAATCGCACTTCAAAAATCAGCTGTTAAGTGTAGATTGTTACGTAACCTCACTTTTCCTAAATCTTATTTAACTCGGTTCTCAGATTGCCAAAACCTGCAAAATTTTCAGTGATTGTTTAATAATATAGTACCTATCAATAGACACCAATTTCATCTTTTTACATCCAGGCCCAAGATTGTATGAAAGCGTATCCGTCTCCTTTAACATAAAGGTAGACTAGGAACAGGGTTAAGAAATCGGATACTTTTCAGTCGAGAAGGAGGTTCCCGTGGGTTAATTTCCAACCTCCAAGAAAAAGTTTGCTACCGTATTAAACTATTCTGATATTAGCAGGTGAATCAATTGGAATAATAATTCAATAAATTATTCACAGAAATAAATCAACTCTTATCTTATTCCACTGTAATGATCGACAAGTAATTAATTAATTGTTTCTTTATACGCTTTAATAATAGTGTGTTGAAACGAAGATGATAGATTGTATGCACGTGCATGTGCCGAGTCATTTTGCAAGTATGTTGTGGATTAATTTCATCATCATCATCATCATTTCAGCCGAAAGACGTCCACTGCTGGACATAGGCCTCCCCCAAGCTCCGCCACTTCGACCGGTTTTGTGCTTCCCGCATCCAGCGGGTTCCTGCGGCCTTCACAAGGTCATCGGTCCACCTTGTTGGAGGCCTTCCAACTCTACGTCTTCCGGTACGCGGTCGCCACTCCAGAACCTTTCGGCCCCATCGGCCATCTGTTCTGCGAGATGTGCCCTGCCCTGTGGATTAATTTACCAATTAATATTGTGGCTAAGTCACAATACCCCTCCGTGCTTTGGGAAGCACACTGAGACGTTGGTCTCGGCTATCATTCTAGGATCTTAGTCATTCGTTACGTATCGTGAGAAGCCCGAAATTCGGACCACTATGCGTAATCGTAATAGTCCAAAAGGTGTAACCCAGTAACTGAGCTGTGCACGTCAAATAGGCAGTCACTACATGCTAAATACTGATATTTAGCTGCGTCCGGTGCCCACTGCCACTTAAATTTGGCAATTATCCGGGCTATGTCGGTTACCTTGGTTTTCCTACGGATCTCTCAATTTTTGATTCGATCGTGTTGGAAAACTCCAAACATAGCTCTCTCCATTACACTTTGGGTCAAGCCTTCTTAGGAGGCCAATTGTTACCCATGCATTGTGTTAATAATGCTGAGAGATGACACCCACTAGTGTGCACAAGCAATCAAGTGCGAAATTCATGGTACCAGTGGGGGAGAAGGACGTCGATGCGCAATCTGTTGAAAATTTCGGCTAGTTACCAAAAATCCTGTTACATACATTTGGAACGCCATGGCACACGGCGGCGCACCTTTCTTGTAAGAGTGAACATCTCGCTCGCAATTTGAGTGGTGTTTCGTGATTATTTCATTAAAACTTTATCAAAGCACGTTTTCTTTTCAGCCAAGGACGAGATCGTAGGTATTAATAATTATTTTTAGCATTTAGTCTTGAATAAAGATATTTAATATTAATAAGTATTGCAAATAGAACATAATCGACGATATGTAAAATCTAATATCAACGATCTAGTGCTTTGCTGAACAAAATAATCACGAAAAACCACTTGAAATGTGTCGTTGTCAGCCCGCACAGGATAAACACTCTTAAACAGCAGTTTTTTTGTTTATAACCGACGAAAATTTGCTACGCTATGGATCTTAAATTATATGCTGGCTGAATTCATGCTTTCAGTTGCCGCGTCATACATTTACTCACATAGGTACCTCCTGAAATAGGACCAACCTACCGTCCGAGTGGCGAATTGAATCAGGTCAATAAAAAACGTCAAAGCGACGAGCCCTTTGAGACATATAATTCAATTTGAAACTAGACATTTCAGCAAGACACTTTTATAGTTCGTGTCAATGGGGAGTCGTGTTTTATATGTTCGGAAGCGGTGAAGGAGAAATTGTTTTGGTTTTATTCGTGTGGTGTCAGTTTTTAGAGAGTCCAATCTCTAAAAACTGACACCACACCACGAGAGGCTTTTTTTTTTTGGATGGGAAATCATCAGATGACTTCTCCCGCTTTGGGTGGAGCGGGAAGGCGTGTCAAACTTTTACTGACTAAAACCCACCCGTGTTCCTCCAGTTGCCCATGTGTCAGGGTCACGGTGACTCTTTTGAACAATCTCGCGACCCTGGCAGGAGGGGAGGAGGCTTGTGTCTAAATAATGGGTCGATCGACTCGGTTAAGCTCATTCCCATCCAGCCCGTTCCTTGCTGCCCTCTACCAGCGATGCCCTAAGCCGAGGTCCGTACCCCACAGGGGGTGCCCTTAGCGAGTAGTTGCTTTAGTTTTAAGTTTTTTAAGCCCTGGCTGGAGGCCTTAATTTATTAAGGTAGCCACAGGCAAGTCTGGTTAAGCAGCTGACAACCTCATAGGTTGACCTGCGTGATGTCATACAAAAAAAGGTTAATCTATGCCTGCCGCGGTGGATTCTTGGATGGGTCACCATCTTAGCATACCAAGATCCCTTCGTGCCTCGGAAAGCAGGTTAAGCTGCTGGTCAAGCCTTTCTTTCGAAGATCTTTGACAGTTGTTACGAGTTGTCGGAAGGCCGAAAGTCTGACAACCAGTCCAATCAAGGGGTATCGTAGTACCCAGTAACTGAGAGGTGAGTTCAGGTGCGAAATATATCTTGCAATATAAAACAAAGTTACTGACTATTTATGGCCGAACGGCGTTCATAAAAACTGAGTACTGGTGCTAATAGAGACAATTTATTTTATCTTCGCAATAAAGGTAGGAAAGAGGCTCGAAGAAATGGGAGAATGTAATTAACGCGCCCAACATCCTTTTTAGTAATGAAGGATTTTAAAAGAGGGTTTATACTTTTATACATTTCTTGAAGAGTCACCTGATCTGCTGATTATTTTGTTCGAAAATACATGAATATAAAAGTGTTTGCATCACATAGATGTGAGACAATAAGAAAAAGTATAAATTCGGTAGCTTAGGTAGGTAACTCAAGTGTCAATCAAGTAACAAGCAACCACGTGTCAAGTGGAATTTACGGCTACAATATAATGCAGTTGTCAATTTCAGATTGTGACAGGAGACGGTTGACTGTAGCAGTTGAGCTGTAGGTAGTACAATTGTTTAAGCAAACGAGCTGATCATTTCTGGTACAGTTATGAGTAAAAGGCGTCGTCGGTCTACAATGGCTCTCGGCTAATCCACGAGCGTGGACTTGGCTTCACTTAGTATGATAATGTGATTGAGATCATCCACTGCGATCCTATTTCAGTTACTTTCATAGAGTTAAAGTCAAAGCATTTATTTATTAAAGTGCCCTTTATGTACCTTTTTGAAATAGGCACATAATGAACATTTTTGATCGTCAAGTCGCTAAGAGAAACGGCAAGACCAGAAATTCGTAAAGAACAATGGGCAAAGTGGAGGAAAAGGCACACTAACTTTATTACATAAAGTATAAAACGTACCGGCTGCCTAATACGAATTTCTTTAGACCGCAAATCAATGAACTTCGTGCGAGTCGCCTATAGAACACGCCACACACACTAACGCCTTTTACCCATGAGGGTAGACAGAATTTACAGAACGCCACCTGCTACGATCCTTACATACTCCTTTTGCCTCACTTAAGTTCATACATCTGGTCATACACGCCGGTTACCAGTACTACGCATCTGACCATTGTGAAGAACATCACCACTAAGGTCACTATATGTTCGCCTAGGGCATCCACTTCCTGTGTGACCAGTCACATCTGGCTTGTAAATACCTTTTTTTAGCCACCCTTAATTTATCCTGTCAACATGACCAAACCATGTAAGCATACTCCTTTCACTCTTCTTCTTTTTCTCAGCATGTCGATAGCAATCTAAATAAAGTTAGCCCAGAATTTGGCTACGAGCTTAGCATTTTCAGTAGCGTCCATCAAATCCTGTAGCGTACAAACAACAGGACAAACTGGACATTTATCAAGTGCCTCTTTCCGATGTCTACCGTAAAACTCACTGCGACATTCTTTGCGTCCCAGAGACCCATCGAGATGAAATCCAAAGCCGGGCACACATCCCTGGACTAACGCTTTTCGCCAAGATCTGTCACCCGAAGCACGGTATCGCAGTATTTGCTGCTCCCGGCATACTATTCACCTTTCACTCTTTTTTGAAAATATTATATACATATTTTATACCTTTAAACGAGCAATTCTTGTATATATATATAACTAGCTATTGCCTGCGGCTTCGCTCGCGTGGAGGTCGGAAAATATCCCGCAGGAACTTACTACCGGGATAAAAAGTACCTTATGTGTTACTCCAGGTTATATACTATCTCTGCGCCAAATTTCATTTAAATCGGGTCAGTAGTTTATGCGTGACAGAGGAACAAACATCTATACATCCATACATACAAACTTTCGCGTTTATAATATTAGTAGGATCTGAGTCTCGGAAACGGCACCAACGATTTTCTTGAAATTTAGTATACAGGGGGTTTCGGGGGCGATAAATCGATCTAGCTAGGATTCATTTAAAAAAAATGTCTTTTTACCAAAAAATCGAGCAGAGCTCGGGCATCCAGGTACTTAATAATTAAAAGAGATCATTCGCATTTTTTCGTGCGAGTTTAGTATTAAGCCATCGTTACTTTACAGTCTAATTAAATACTGTGAAGTCGCCTGCGACTAAAAAAACACAACCCTACAGTATAAAGCTTGTTTGAATAGTATTTGATACGGTGTGCACTAAGTGCATCGTTGGTATTCCTGGCTTGAAGTGTAAATGGGTCACGGTACGGTACGTTTGGCGGAAGTTTCAGTCCATTAGTTGCACCTATAGAAGTTGGCTTGTTTCTTTGACTACCTATGCAAAGTTTAACCTTGTTAGCTATCAATTAATGAGCGTACACGTTAGTTGTGTTGGTTTTGCTTGCTTATGTGTGTTCGAGTAAGGGTGTGACATAAGCCCGAGTATGTATTCTTTCAGGCACAGTTATAAAATGCTGATAAGTCAAATATCATTGAGCAAAGCTTGGTGATCATATAAAAAGCTGGTGTGAGTCAAATTCTCACTCTAGAAGTTTCGTATCACCAAAACTACTACACATTACTTTCATTGCTATGGATTAGTTTACCATAATAGTTTTGAGGAGGTAGTATTGGCGAGAGCTATGTTTGTAGATCCCCTACGTGATTGATTCAGGAATGATGAAACATTGGCAAACTTGCACCGGGAAAGGCACATTGCTTGTAGAACAGATGGCCGATGAAGTGAAAAGTGGTGACTGTGTAACGTAAAACGTAGACTTATAAGGCTTCTAACAAGGTGGACCGATGACCTCGTAAATGCTGCAAGGATTCGGTTGGATGCGGAAAGCACAGAACCGCTTGAAGTGTCAGAGCTTCGGGGAGGCCTTTGTCCAGCAGTGGACGTCTTTTGGCTAAAATGAAATAGTTTTGAGTACAAATTATTTTTACTAGCTTCTGCCCTCTTTACCCACGTGGATGTCAAATATTATCCCACGGGAACGTGCTACTGGGACAAAAGGTATACTATATCCTTTCCTAAGGTTAAGTCAATCTCTGTATCAAATCTCATCGACATCAGTTCAGTGGTTTAGGCGTGAAAGTGTAACAGAAAGACCGAGTAACTTTAATATTTGTTGGAAATTAGGGCTTTTTTTTTTGGATGGGAAATCATGAAATGACGTCTCCCGCTCTTGGGCGGAGCGGGAGGTCAGACTTTTACTGACTAAAACCCACCCGTGTTCCTTCAGTTGCCCATGTGCCAGGGTCACGGTGTCTCTTTCGAACAATCTCGCGACCCTGGCGGGAAAGTAAGGCTTACAGACTATCTATTTTGGTTAAAAAGATACAGCTATACATAATAGGGTACTGTTAGTGTACTCTTTTTTGGTACCCATTTGTGTTTTTTTTATTGGTCTAGCCTTTGGCAACTACGTTAGGGTCGGTTTTCAGTGTAATCAAATGAATACCAGTGTTTTACATAGAGCGATGGAGCTATTGCCTATATGAGCACCACAACTCAATAACTGGGTAAAACGAAACACCTCGATAAGACTGGTTGTCAGCCTTTCGGGGTTCAAATACCAGTAATGCCAATCGAAGATCTATGAACGGCAGCCAGGATCAACGTTTGAACGTGGTATGCGGAGCACGGAGGGATTTCGGTATATAATGGATGGTCACCCATCCTTGCATCGGCACCGGCAAACATTGCTTAAGCTCAACACATGCGGCTCTTATTACTTAATAACGAACCCTTCTCAATGTTTTAACTGACAATAACATTACAAAGAGTAAGTACAACTCAAACAATGTCAATGTCAAGTCTTTAACACGATAGAATCAGTAATTATACTGTATTGGGCAATAAAGCCGCCATTTTATTAATAGGGCGAAATGTTCCTGACAGGGGTTTTATGTATTATTTATTGATCTCCATTGGTATGACCTTAAAGGGTAGACTCGAGAAAGTTTATGGTGGAGAACGATATTATGGGAGTTAGGTAGGGATTGCTGAAACCGAAAATAAATAACGTAGCTTTTGATGTTTTTAATATAGAATTGTAAATTATCAATACTTTAAAGATGTTCAAAAGCTCTGTGATTAACTTTATCGGCACGTTATTAAACATTTTCAAAGTAGAAAAATCTAATTCATATTATGTGAATGACCTCGTAAGTACCGTGTGGTGCCGGACGTAAAGAATAACACCACCCCATTTCTTCCCGTGGGTGTCGTAAAAGGCGACTAAGGGACTTACTAGAGAATGGGCAGCAGCGTTCTCTATGCATTTTACCACCATACTGCGATCGCCAACCCGCCTGCCAAGCGTGGCGATTATGGCAAAGCCCCCCAAACTGGGGGAGGCCTAAGTCCAGCTGTGGACGTCTTACGGCTTAAATGATGATGATGACCTCGTGATTGTCTATAGCTACTTGAAGCTTTGTGAAGAGAGGAATTAAAGACTAAACCTAGAGACTAAGTATAGAGGCAAGAATTATATAATAAATGGCGGTTGTGGTTTTATAGGGTGCATTTTGAATATGCGGTCCGCAAGGTAAGTTCTTGACTCTCCAAATAAATAAAAACTTTTTTACAAAAAAAAACAACTTTAATTTCGGAAGTCGGTGTCTTAGGATCTGTATATATGGTTTTTTTGCCACCGACTTCCGAAATTAAAGTTATTTTTCACTTTGTAGTGTTTTTAAGGAAGTCGGTTGTTTTTTTTTTTGTAAAAAAGTTTTTGTTTTTAAATTTTTAGTTGTGGTGTTCACCCTGCACTAATACCAAAAAAACAATGCATATTTATGCGATAGCAGAAATGGCGGTTGATTTGCTGTCATTTTTTAAAGAGTTCCGGTGTCTGTCTCCCGAACTCATCATCAGATCTATATGAAAATTATATGGGACCATTTCGGAATAAACCCCTTTCGAACAAAAAAAGAATTTTGCAAATCTGTCTATATATGACGGAGTTATGGCCGAACATACATAAAAAAAATTGCACTCCGGGAGTGCCGGCAGAAGTGAAAACTTGATTATTAACGTTGAGCATGTTTGATATTTTGGAATGGTTAGGGAATAATTTGTTGTTCAATTTCCATATTTTAAGCACTTTATATTCACGAATTTTACGAATACACAACAATGTGATCACTACACAGACGGTCGAGCCATCAGCTGTCACCATCCATGGATGCGCGTGGCACGCTGTAACATAGACGAACATTCGCGCAAGCGCCCTGCGCCGCCTAAACGAAACAGTAGGCCCAGGCATACATTTTCGCCGCGCCGTAGAGAGGGGATAGCTGTCTACTCTCCATCCGTCCTACGCTTTTTCGATCAGGTCACGTGTCCTGACGCGAGTTTAAGATTTTATACCCATTACAGAAAAAGTGCTCAACGCCGCTAAAGAAGTTTTCACTTCAAAAAAAACATTTAAACATCCGAATTGAGAACCTCCTCCTTTTTGAAGTCGGTTAAAAAAAAAACAAAAGTCATTTATTCAAATTAGGCTGAGGATCAGCACTTTTCGAACGTCAAAATTACATAAGACAGTCCCCCAAAAAACCCCCTTCACCACTTCCTAGTGCTCTATACTGACATAGACATTCTGGAAAATTAATAATTTTTTACTTCTCCTATATTATTTTATTATATTTTTGAGGAGTATCTAAACCAAGGATTGGTTGGAAGATGCCATTAGTTCGCTAAATGGCACGCGACAAAATCATTTGTTTTTTCATCTCTCTATGCCTGAGCCGTAATATTCACAAAACGTACTATGTCACATAATTCAGTTTGTCTTGAGTTCTGGAGTAATATATGCTCCCGATATAAACTGATTGGCAGCTTGTTTGCAACAGCAGCTCAGTTGCACTAAATTGTTCTTACATTCAATTAAGGTGTGATGTTGATTACCTACTGTATAGTAGTGAAAGTTTATTATTGTTTGCAAATGAAGAGTACGTTTTATTGTGAAAATATTTTGTTTTTTTTTTCACGTAACTATTATGTCAAGATTATTTGTAGGCACATCATGGCCATTCTTTTTTTTGGAAAATTCGCACGTTTAGAGGTTCACATTCCTGGTTTAACCCCGGAACCAACGTATTGTATTTATTTTACCAACTTAAATTCCATTTATGTAATTAAATGTAAAGCAAGAATTGGAATTAATTTTTTCTGCAAGGAAACGAGAATCAGACATCACTAGCTACAAATTACATCCTATATAAAGAGCTTGGCTTGCCCTTAAGAGCTTAAGGCGGGTTTACGAGCGACCCGCTATAAATCTATTTAATGCCCATATCGACAGCTAATACCAAGCACTTGTACTGAGCTAGAGCTTGCAATAAGCGATAAGCGATTAGAGTTTCGAATAGAATATCGTATTTGGACTTTAATGCCTTGCCTCAATTTTCTAAAATTGGTTTCACTATAAAAGCGAGTTGTTCAAAGTTTATACCCATTAAGGTTAATTTTTGCTTGCGCTGTGCAACGTGCATGGTATGTTTGTGTCCCAAAACTGTGCAGACAAAATAGAGCATGTTATAGACAATGTGGGTAAAGTTTGTATTAAAAAAGTACTTGCCCTTTTGGGTTACATCAGTGTAAGCATTGTAATCCCAAATGACAAAGGAACGAGTAAGAGTTTATTGACATTTATTTATTAATTTAAGGACAACCAACAAAGCTTACACTAAAATACATCACACAACACACACACACACATAAGCACAAACACATCACACAATACATACAACATACACATGCACACACACATCCATACACATCATACACACACACACACACATTTTTCATAAGCATATTCAGTCTATAATGTACCCACAGCTGGGACACAGTTCTCCTCTTTGAGACTCTCCCTCAACAACTGTAATCTGCCACGCAGACCCACTGCAGGTTGATAGATGTCGTAAATGTGTTTGAATTTTACATTCTAGGACATGCCATTTCCCTTCACCGTTTTGAGAGCAGTGGTGATGAAATTATTTACAGAAAATAAAGCGCCTGCATGAAGGAGATGGTGGGATGAGCTGGATACGTTCCGTCGAAACTGGAAGGAGGACGCGCAGGCACGCGAAATATAGAAGGGGTGGAAGGTGGCCTTTACCCTGGACTGGGACACTGAAGGCTAGTAAAAACAAGCCCCTGCCTGGATTCTAACCAACGATCTACAACTCGTAACTCGGCAGTCGCCATAAGCACTGCTCCCGACCAGCCATTTTATAAAACGATCAAATCCAAGATCGTTACACAGAATATTGCTGTAGAAAATCCAAAACACAGCTTCATCTGGCTTTCTGCACAGAATTGAATTTAATATCTGACTACATACGAGTACTCGGGAAGTAAAACGTTATTCTTTTCTTTATCTTTAAAAACCTTAAAAGCTGCAACCCAGTTTTAAAAGCCAGTTGGCGTCCGCTTTCGCGTCGACACCGCCCGTTCCGTTTCCTGAACATAACCTCTTAGATTTTATGGTCCTTTACCTACTGTTTACAAAATGGCGTCGTTAAAGTCCAAGGGGCATAAACAAAATGTTTTGTGTAACAATACGTAATTTTATGTTTTATTTTGTTACAGATTTGCAGGCGATGGGAAAGTGAAGAATAAATATTTACTGGGGCACAAGGTTTCATAAAGTTTAACTTGACGTTTGGGGACGAAAATGGATAATCAAAGATTTATATTCACGATTGTGCTACTTCGTTCTACAATAATACCATAAATGTAAAAATTTATGAGGATGTATATATGTTTGTTACTCTTTTATGCAAAAACTACTGAACGGATTTGGATGAATTTTGGCTCACAGATAGTTTATAACCTGGATTTACACATTGGGTAGTTTTACATCGGTAGTACGTTCTCGCAGTATGATTGCCGATCTCCACGCGAGCTAAGCCACTGGCAAAAGCTAGTGACTACCTACGAGTACATACATAGCATTACGACAGTAGTCCCCAAAGAGTTTGGCACGGACATACACTTTCAATTCGATAGTCATGTTTAATAGGGAGGGCGAGCTAATGGCTTACTAATCTGGATTCTGTAATAAGTACAACGTATCAGATATATTTTTTATTGAAAACTAGCTTCTGCCCGCGACTTCGTCCGCGTTAAATTTCTTGTTTCCCCGACCCTTCCCGTCGCGTCGAATCGCCTACCCCTGCGAATTTCCCCGTTTTTGCAACATTTTTAATTACTGCGTGATGTTATATAGCCTTTCTTGATAAGTAGGCTACCCAACATAAAAATAATTTTTCAATTCGGATCAGTAGTTCCTGAGATTAGCACGTTCAATCAAAATCAAAATCAAAATCAAAATCAAAAGTCATTTATTCAAACTAGGCTGAGAGTCAGCACTTTTTGAACGTCAAAGTTACATGAGACAGTCCCCCCAAAACGCCCGCCCTTCGACACTTCCTAGTGCTTTAGCTGGGAAGAAGAAGTGGCGGAACAAACTCCCCAGCAGCACAGCTGTCTGTTAAGTTAGAAGAACTTGATTCTATACAGTATTGTGTAAGTTATTAATATTATAAAACAAAACATATATTATTCGCCATATGTCAGCTAGCACACGCCAATATACCAACAAAACATTGAAAACTAAACTCAAGCTGAAATAAATAATAAAACAAAATCGAAAACAGAACTTAAAACCTTAATAAAGCCTCCAGGCATAAAGGGCGTGCCCGCTTACATATACGATGCAAATGATACATATACACAATAAATGAAATGAAAAGAAAATAAAAATAAACTAACAAAAGCAGTTAAATAAAAACAAAAAAAAAAAAAAACAATTATATGAACTACCCATATAAACTTTTAGTAGGAAGACTAATTCTGGATTGAAAGAACATAAACATTGTCTTGAGTTGATCACAGCGACCAACTATTCTTATCGTTTAAGTAGTCGTTGATAGAATAGTATGCCTTTGAACAAAGGTTGGATTTTACTTTAGCTTTAAACTCATTAAACTGCAAATCTAGCAAAGTAGAGGGAAGCTTGTTATAAAAGGTAATACCAAGACCAACAAAAGAATTATGAACCTTATGAAGCCGGTGAAAGGGAGCACGTAGTTTATCCCTACTTCTAGTATTAATATTATGAATATCACTGTTTTTAGTGTACAGGTGTATATTTTGCCTAATATATAAGATGTTGGCGAAGATGAATTGTGATGCCACCGTAAGAATACCAATATCTTTAAAGAAATCTCTCAGAGAAACTCTCGCACCTAGTTGGTAAATCGCTCGAACAGCTCGTTTTTGAAGAACAAAAATATTTTGAATATCCGCGGCTTTGCCCCACAGCAGAATGCCGTAGGACATTATGCTATGAAAATAACTAAAATAGACTAATCGAGCTGTATCAACGTCCGTGTACTGTCTAACTTTCCTTACGGCGTAGGCGGCCGAACTGAGCCTTCCCGCTAGGCTTGATATATGTGATCCCCACTGAAGTTTGGCGTCTACTGTTATACCGAGAAAAACTGCCGAGTGTACAGTTTCAAGCACCTCATTATCTAAAACGACATTGGGTCCCAGATTCCTAACATTCGGTAAGGCGAACTTTATACATTTCGTTTTCTTAGCATTAAGAACTAGGTTATTTGTGGTAAACCAATCCGTAACCATTGAGAGCGCACTATTCACGTCATCAAAATCTTTTCTATTCCTGTCTACTTTAAAGATAAGTGAGGTATCATCAGCAAATAGTACAATGTCACAGACATTCTTTAAATAGAATGGTAAGTCGTTAATATACACTAAGAATAAGAATGGACCCAGTATTGAGCCTTGAGGTACACCTAACTGAACTAGTAGCCCGGAAGATTTTACACCATTGACATCTACACATTGGTGCCTATTTTGCAAATAAGAACTTATGACATTGAGAGCTTCGTTTTGAACACCGTAATGACGTAGTTTACGCAAAAGTGTGTCATGGTGAACGCAATCAAAAGCTTTGGAGAGATCACAGAAAACCCCGATAGCATTTTGCGAGTTCTCCCATGCGTTGAAAATGTGTTTCAGCAGAGCAACACCCGCATCTGTTGTCGAACGACCTTTTGTAAAGCCATATTGCTCATTATGAAGGAGGCTATTTAAATTAAAATGTCTTAGCAACTGCTTGAGTATTAATTTTTCAAATATTTTACTAAATGCAGGTAAGATAGAAATGGGCCTAAAATTGCCAACGTTATTTTTATTACCTGTTTTAAATAATGGTATGACTTTACTACTCTTCATGAGGTCAGGAAAAGATCCTGAATCAACACATTTATTAAAAGTTATAGCTAGATAGGGGGCTACGATGTCTATTATATTACTTAACAGTTTAACGGAGATGCCCCAGAAATCTCCAGTGTTTTTTGATTTTAGTGTGTTAAAAATATTAACCACGTCACGAGGCGTCACATGTTCGAAACTAAATAAGCGACTACATCTGGGCACACTACTATGCAAAAGGTTTTCAGCTTTAGACGGGGACGAATTTAAGGAGCAAGTCGTAGTTATAGGTATGTTGGCAAAAAACTCATTAAATGCCTCAGCTACGTCGGCAGCTTTATTAACCAATTTGTTGTCAATCATAATCTCTAGTTGTTTTTCCTGTTTAATCGATTTACCCGTTTCATTGTTAATAATTTTCCAAGTGGTTTTTATTTTATTACTGGATTTTTTTATGGTATCGCTTAAAAATTTAGATTTAGCGAAAGCACAGATTTTTTTAAATAACTTTGAATAATTTCTGACATACTCTAGAAAAGGAGTATCAAATATATATTTTTTTAAACCATATAACTCGTATAGTCTCGCTCTACTTTTATAAATACCTGGAGTAGCCCATTGGTTGAAGCTAACAGAGGTGCTATTAATGTCAATAGTTTTGGTCTTGAAAGTAGATTGGTATTCTTTTTGTACAATATCAAAAAGGGCTCCATAGATTTCATTAGGGGTCTCGTGTTCTACTATAGATGGTGTAATCCTATGAGCAATATTATTTTTAAATTTGTTGCAACGACTAACTGTATAAGGCCTGCATTCTATTTTATGCGGCTTTTTAAGTAATGGCAAAGGGAAGCTGGCTAATAATCCACAGTGGTCAGACGTTAAGTCACTTAACACTAACTTATTATTGGCATCACAATCACTAAATATATTATCAAGACAAGTCGAAGACGATGCTGTGATCCTAGTTGGTTCGAAAAACAAGTTTATTAAATTAAAAGACTTAAACAGACTGAGCAGTCTAATACTCAATGGAGTAACATCTAAAATATTAATATTAAAATCTCCACATAAAATTATACATTTATTAATTGATTTTAATTTATTGAGTGAGTCCTCCATGACTGACTCGAATCGAATAAAATCCCCAGAGGGAGGACGATAAACGCATATTATGACGTAACGCTCTAGTTCAACACAAGACAACTCAATAGTGCGCTCGATGGAAAGATTAACTAAATCTAAACGTTGTTTACATTTCAACTTGTTTGAAACAAGAACTAATGATCCACCGCGTATAGCACTTTTTCTCACAAATGCACTTTGCACAGTAAAAAAATCATCATTCATAAACACTACTTCATGTTCTTTCAACCAGTGTTCAGTCAAACATAATACCTGAACATCATGGTTTTCGATAAATAAACTTAACTCTAGTTCTTTGCCAGACAAACCCTGCATATTTTGATGAACAACGTTCAACACATGCAGCTTACCCGTTGTCGCACCTAACAGTTTAAACTACCAGGTGTATCAAAAGTGGTGTTAGTACCACTACTAACAGCAATCGATGGTACACTACAGGTACCAGTGTGACGGTGTAAATTGTATGCTAAAAGATTAGCAATTTGTCTCCTACAACTAGGTGGCAAATACAAAGTGTAATTTGTCAGTTTGTAATCAGTAATAAATTGATTACAATCAAAATATAAAATAGCGTCACTGTGACGACTAGTCCTATTATAAATTAACATATTTAAATTATAAATGTGCCTGTTTTGCTCCTCAGACAAGTATTGCGAATAAGGCAAGGCACAGAAAATAAATTTACAGTGATTGGTCTCATTGAGATGTAACATCAAATGGACACATTGAATTATTTCTTTTTTTCTAACATTTAAACTATCCCCATATAATAATATTACAGTAGAACCAGGGTTTATTTTTGACAGTTTAATTTTACTTAATAATTGGCTAATACTGGCACCGGGTGAACAATTATTAATTACATACTGTTGTGAACACTGATTAAATATGCTACCATAACCTTGACCGAATTTGTCAGAAAAAATATAAGTAGTGTTTATCATGCTATTATTATCAACAAAACAGCTATCTACTGGGTGAGCTGCTGAGGGTGTGGGTGTTTCAAGTTGAGGCTGGGGTGTCTGGGAGCAAGCACAGCTAGAGAAGTTATTTGTCAGAGACTCATACCTCTCCGCATTGTACTTGACCAAGTCTGCCAACTCACTGGCTTCGTGCATGCGCTTACTCAGGTCTTGTTGAGTAGCCTCATATTTACCAAAGATGTCCTTTAGAGCATATTCCCTAACAAACAATTCATCCCGAAGGTGCTGAGTGTCCGTATCATACATAGTATTACATAACTGTAAATCACTATAACAATTCTTTAATTCTTGTTTTAAATTTAGATTTATTTGACTTTGACTTTTTTATTTTGAATCAAACAAACAAACAATCTCTTCAGCTTTATAATATTAGTATAGATATGACTTCAAAGGGGGAGTCATGATCTGCATAAGTAAAGAAGAACAGAATACTCTATTAAACACACCACACAAATTTAAAACAATGACGAAAGGTGACAAAACGGTCTTTAAAGACAAACTTATGAGTACTTTTACTTATTTTCCTTTTAATTGAATAGATGTTACTGACGGGTAAGTATAGGATAAAGATACTGCTTCACACCGTTAGAAAATACACACACATTAAACAGTTGGTCCCGGCTGTTATTTGTACATCTTGGTAGGGCTGCCTTCTACGAGGTAGTTAAAAGTCCGAAAGTCAGACAGTCAGTCTTAACAAGGGGTAGGTAGTTTTAGCCAAAAGACGTCCACTACTGAACAAAGGCCTCTTCTAATTTGTGGGGGCTTGCCATAATCGCCACACTTGGCGGGCGGGTTGACGATCGCAGTATCGTGGTAAAATGCATTGAGAACGCTGCTGCCTATTTTCTATCAAGTCCTTTAGTCGCCTGTTACGTCACCGACGGAAAGAAATGGGTTGGTGCTGGTCGTTATGTCCGGCACAACACGGAGAAGTATAGTATAACATAGTATTTGATTTGTGGAGGTCAGATAAAAAATATTGGTATTCAGCTGCATTCGGTAAGACTGAAAGCCGACCCCAAAATAGCTGGGAAATTGCTATGCAGATATATTTATGAATCTTATTTACCTCTGCTTATCCCACAAAGATTAGAGTGGCTTTAAACGAAATAATAGAATAAAATCCACACGTCTCAAACGCCTACGTTACTACGTAAAATAACAGTAAGAAAATAAAATAACACGAACAAAATAAAAGTTTATTTAACAACTTACACTGCACCGGCTGTTACTACCACTTGAGAACATGACTCTAAACCCTGTATCAAACACATAGAGTTCATTTTCAAACAGCAGGATGTGTATCAAAGACGTTGCTACTCAATTTCACTAGGTTCTACCTTCAAGTCCGAGAAACTCATTATAACTTTCTGCTCCAACAGGCAAAGGTCTAAATTTTGTTTTGAATATCTTGGTGAACTATTTTTAAGTTCTTTGTAGAAAAGGCTAGGAGCAGACAAGAGCAGTGCGATGGTGCGACACGATTCCGGTAGAATAAGTTCCATGAAGATTACATAGAAATTGTTGTACTAAGTCGCGTTGTGCTGTCACGTCACGCTTGTCTGTGGGAGCCTTAAGTAAGTATTGTGCTCAGTACCAACTGTTTGTTTGTACAGCCAGCATTGCGGAGAGAATTTCTTTGTCATTATTTTCCTTGTGTTTTGATTTTTATGAAAAGCTTTGAAAGTTCAATATCTTTAGTATGAATTTGTAAGTAGATTTTCATTCGTTCATGTTTTTTTAGAAAATTATGAATTGTCCCGATGTCATAATGAACCACGGATTGTTTAAAAGAAGTACATTTGAAAGAATAATGAAATATAATATATACGCTTTATAAGGCCTAAAATAAAATAAAATAAACGAATGAACCATTGAACTGATCGTTCAATGGTTCATTCGTTTATTTTATTTTATTTTTTCATTATTTAATACTAACATTAGAATAAGTAGTTTTTATTACTAACATTATATGGATTTATTTCTCAAATAAATATTTTGAATATGAATAACTGTGAAATCTGTTGAGCGTCGATATGCAAACGACTTCTAGAAGTCGTTCGTTTCATCATCATCATTATTTTAGCCGTGAGACGTCCACTGCTGGACATAGGCCTCCCCAAACTTGGGCTTTGCCACGCTTGACAGACGGATTGCCGATCGCAGTATGGTAGTAAAACGCATAGAAAACGCTGCTACACATTCTCTAGTAAGTCTCTTAGTCGCATGTATGACACTCACGGGAAGAAATGGGATAGTGCTGACACGGCGATCGTTTCATTAGTTGACTGGTTGTTTTTATTCAAACGTGTGCTTAGAGACCGCAGAGAGATAAAAGATCTGACAATTTTCCGCATCATTTGCCTAGTTTTCTCCTCACTATGTAGGATCGGCTTCCAGTCTGAAAACCAGTATTTCGCAGTTGTTCGCAGATGCGCACACTGACGAATTTTTTGCATTAACACGTTGAGTGCCGATCACGCGATATTGCGTGCTTGCTACTAACAATTTTATATGCGCTCTAAATCTGTGGCCATATGGGATTAACCATCAATCTGTGTTCGGCACTCAACGTGTTAATGCGTAAGAAGGTGGCGTCAGTGATACACAGAGTGGGGGGAAGCACCAACAGTATCTTGAGGGTGTTTGCTGAAAGGCTGGATGGGCCTACCATGGGTAGTTTTATCAAGCTTCATGTATTGCATGGAGCTTGATGAAACTATCTGTGGTCGATAAATTTTCATCTTGTTTTGTTTTTCTAAGTATGAGTATACTAACATAGTTTATAAGATAATGTAGTCACTAACACAATTTGGGCCCATGTAGTCTGTTAATAAAAGATTTTTTTTATTTTTTTTTATTTCACATATAACGACTGCCTATCGATTCCTCGATAGGCAGTCGTTATATGTGAAATACGAATGTTTTAAGATCCGCCCAATCGAAGAATAGCTTTCTGAAGCACGCCAGAGATGGTATGATCATGTAATGAGAAGAAAAAAGGAACACATGACTAAGCAGGCCCTCGAGATGATCACAGGTCTAAAGAACCGAGGATCCCTTCTCACTTGGATGTTTGTAGTTAACAATGACCTGAAGCAAGCCTAAGTGAATGACGCGACGACCCAGAACTGAAACATCTGGCGAAGAATGACGAGGAGAACCGACTCCATATGAAATAAGATAAGGCTTGGCGAAGAGAGAGAGAGAGAGAGAACGACTGCCTATCCGAGCTCCACAATCCGGTTACTGCGTTATACGATAGCCCTAGGTAATAGTGGTTGTCAAACTTCTTTACTGACCATCTGCAAAAGATGTACAAATGACAGCCGAGACCGACGGTTTAACGTGTTCATCGAGGTACGAAAGGATCTTAATATGTAATGCACGGTCACCTATTGACAAACTGACCTCGGCAAGCGTAGCTTAACCTTCAATCGATCCGTGTGGCAATGAAGCCAAAGCCAAATTCATGAAAGAAGTGTTATTAAAAACAACAAAAGTGCAGCGAAATATCAAAGAGAAGTACAAAACAGCTGAAATAAAACTGTCGCGAGATATCACTTCGTAGTTTTCGCATCGCTTACTCCGAAATGTGCGGTAAAAGCGAATTCTATGGAATCCACGTAATTTCGACACTGAACAAAAAGTTACAGTAGGAAAATTCTTTAAAGTTATGTACTTATTTTTTATGGTGGTGGGTTTTATGTGGATAATATTATATTCTACTAGCTGTGTGAATTTTCCCGTGGGAACGTGCTGCTGGGACAATAATGCCTATGTGTCTACTTATAATATTAGCTATCTGCCAGTGAAAGTCTCTCCAAAATCGGTCCACCGGTTTTGGAGATTAGTCTGAACAAACAGACAGACAATGTCTTTTTAAAGTACCGTGTACTCTTTTCTCATGTATATGGCATACAGTAATAAGCTGTTATTTTGATATTGCAAAAGACACTTAAATTTTAATTGTATGTATAGATGTAGTTTTTTTACGTTTATCAAATCTTCCGTTTATGAAATCATCAAATGACTTCTCCCGCTCTCTTGTGTCAGACTTTTACTGTGTTACCCACCCGTGTTCCTTCAGATACCCATGTGCCAGGGTCACGGTATCTCTTTCGAACAATCTCGCGACCCTGGCAGGCATCGGTCCTATCGGACCCCTTCAGTATTGCTGACATCTCTTTGAGGCGCGCGTGGAACACTACGCGCCGTCGACCCGAGCCTGGTGGCGGCGAGCTGCCCATTGCTCGCCGTGGCCGGGAGTCCGCTATCGACTCCCTGCTAACCATTGTTTTGGTTTCGAATAAACTAAATAGCATCTTTGTGAATAACAGCGTTTACTCAGTCCAAATTAGACATTTGAGATCTAAGGACAGCTTGTTACATCAATAAACAGTTTTGATTTATTCGAGTTGGGTAGCATAGTACTAAAAGTGTGAAAATTGCCTTGGTCTTAATCATCATCATGTTGCCTAACCTTTTCCCAACTACGTTGGGGTCGCCTTCCATTCTAACCAGATGGAACTAAATACCAGCATTTTATATGGTGCGACTGCTATCTGACTTTAACAACTCTGCTATTGTTAAACACGATACCCTTTATTAGGGTTCCGTTGCTAAATGGAAAAAAACGGAACGCTTATAGATTCGTCATGTCTGTCTGTCTGTCTGTCTGTCCGAGTATGTCACAGCCATTTTTTTCCGAAACTATAAGAGCTATGCTGTTGAAACTTGGTTAGTGGATGTATTCTGTGAACCGCATTAAGATTTTTACACAAAAATAGAAAAAAAAAACAATAATATTTGGGGTTCCCTATACATGGAACTGAAACTAAAAAAAAAAAATTTCATCAAACCCATACGTGTGGGGTATTTATGGATAGGTCTTCAAAAATGATATTGAGGTTTCTAATATCATTTTTTTCTAAACTGAATAGTTTGCGCGGGAGACACTTCCAAAGTTGTAAAATGTGTGCCCCCCCCCCCCCGTAACTTCTAAAATAAGGGAATGATAAAAATAAAAAAAATATATGATGTACATTACCATGTAAACTTCCACCGAAAATTGGTTTGAACGAGATCTAGAAAGTAGTTTTTTTTAATACGTCATAAATCATAAACCACAATTTACCTTTCATTCAGTCAACTCAAATATAAAAAATAAAAATAACATTTCATTTCATAAACATAAACCGTGAATACCTGCAGGTTTGTACGGAACCCTCGGTGCGCGAGTCCGACTCGCACTTGGCCGGTTTGTAAGACTAGTTGTCGGACTTTCGGGCTTCTGATGACCTGAAACAACAGTCAAAGATCCTCAAATGGTAGCCGGGACCAATGGATTAACGTGATGTCCCAGGCACCGAGTCCTTGGTCATGATCATCATCTTAATTTCAGCCAAAAGCCCACTGCTGAACATAGATCTCCCCCAATGTGGGTGAGATTGCTATAATCGCCACGCTTGGCAGGCGGGTAAAATACATAGAGCACGCTGCTGCCAATTCTCTAGTTAGTCGCCTCATACGACACCCATGGGAAGAAATAGAGTGGTGCGATTCCCTTAGTCCAGCACCACACGCTTTGACTTTTGACATGATAAATACAACATGTTTTTGGATTATTTTGCAGAGTGAGTCTTCTTTAAGTGTATATTTAAGTGGTGGACATTCCGAGGTAGACTGGAGTGAATATTACAAATACGATTGCAGCAGTTTTCTACACAGCGTCTTTGTGATTCTCTGAATGTAGCCGCAGTTCTTTTTTACTTTGGAAAATATTATTTTTGAATATATTCTGTATTTTGGAAATTTCTTTGAACAAAAATATGTAGAATTTTCGTAATGCCACGAATTGGAGAGGTGTAATAAATAGAGAGGTATGGGTAGGAAGGTATCTCTCATTGCCTCGGCTAGTCTCTACACAAATGTCTCACAGAAAGATTATTACTGTCCGACCTAATATTACTAACAAAATTTTATACAGGACCATCATCATCATTATCAATTCAGGCAAGAGACGTCCATTGCTGGACATAAAACTCCGCAAACTCCGCCACTTAAACCGGTTCTTCCTGCATCCAGCGGATTCCTACAGCCTTCACAAGGTCATCGGTCCACCTAGTGGGAGTTCTCTGAACTCTACGTCTTCCAGTACGCGGTCGCCACTCCAGAATATTTTTACAGACTATATATTGCTTATACTGTTCTCACAAAGCAACAGGAATAATGTACATACGATTTTGTAAAATTTTAATTTAAAGCAGTGTTCTTTGAGTTTGTTGCTCATGAATCTTCATAAATATATATGATTTGGAACGAACAACTACTTTTAACTTTCCGTCAAACTGTCCGACTGCTTGACAATTAAATGTGCTTGTATTTACAATCCTTTGCATTTGCCTTTGAGTTGAAGCATATATTTCAACAAACCTATTTGGTTTCGTTGAAATATAATTATGTTTTAACCCAAAGATTTTGTTTTTGTGATTAAAATCGAATGAGAAATAAAATTATACAATACATAGTACAATATTCACGAATTCCGAGTCAACATTTTATCAAAATCAGCAGGAATCCTAAAATCACGAATTCTAAAATTCTTACCTTCACAAAATGCAAAGCGATTAATGTCCTGTACAACGATTTTCAGCTTAAACACCGAACGCCATTAAATCATTGGGGTAGATCGTTTCCTACCTACGTACTTAATTCTGTTCGTGCGAAATAGATAAAATTGCTCCAATGAACATTTGTTTTAAGAGCGCTTCCTTTGTTCTAAATGCCAGGGCTGAAGTTCAGGTCTTTACGTTAACATCACGCCTCCTTCTGTCAAAGGGAAAAGCAGAACAGGTATTAAAATGATATTATGCTAGTTATGTTACTGGAGCAGTGGTGGCCCAGTAGAATGGGCCCCAACTTACAAGCCGGTCGTAAGTTCGAACCCAAATATGGGTATCGAATTTTATAAGTCTTAAAACGGTGAAGAAAAATATTTTGTCGGAAACCAGCATATCCAACAAAAAATTTGAAAATATGTGACTGTGGCACTCGCTGGTAATGAAACCACATTTAAGATGATTAAATGGACTGTATTTAAAATTATTCACAAAGTACAAAATAGCAATGTGTTACACCGGCAGACTGCGAATGGTGACTGAACTAATCTCGTTCACCTGAACGGAACGAGTGAATTATTATGTTTGCTTCATACAGTGATATCTACCTGCCCGCACTGGGCCCGCGTGGTGGATTACGGCCTACTCTGTCTTACAGAGAGGAGAATAGCAGTATAGAATACAATATATTTCACCACGTTTAAACTCATTAAACCAGGTATAAACAGTGGCACGGGATGAAGCTTCGTTTTGAAATACTAATCGAAGTCTATCGTAACATTGCTGTTGAGTAAGACCGCAACGAAAGTTGTAATAATAAGCAAAAATTTTCTCGAATCAAATCCATTTCAAGACACGGCAGACACTTTTTAAATTGCCGTCAATTAGTAAAAATAAATGACATAAGAATTCATTACACTTCTACAGATTCCCAAAAAGTTCCTTATTCGAAATTCAAATAAATTTGCCATCGGCTGTTTTCTTACTGGCCTATTGTAATGCATGTTCACCTATTGACGAACTGACCTCCGCAAGCGTAGCTTAACCTTCAATCGATCCATGTGGCAATGAAGCCAAAGCCAAATTCACGAAAGAAGTGTTATTAAAAACAACAAAAATGCAGCGAAATATCAAAGAGAAGTACAAAACAGCTGAAATAAAACTGTCGCGAGATATCACTTCGTAGTTTTCGCATCGCTTACTCCGAAATGTGCGGTAAAAGCGAATTCTATGGAATCCACGTAATTTCGACACTAAACAAAAAGTTACAGTAGGAAAATTCTTTAAAGTTATGTACTTATTTTTTATGGTGGTGGGTTTTATGTGGATAATATTATATTCTACTAGCTGTGTGAATTTTCCCGTGGGAACGTGCTGCTGGGACAATAATGCCTATGTGTCTACTTATAATATTAGCTATCTGCCAGTGAAAGTCTCTCCAAAATCGGTCCACCGGTTTTGGAGATTAGTCTGAACAAACAGACAGACAATGTCTTTTTAAAGTACCGTGTACTCTTTTCTCATGTATATGGCATATAGTAATAAGCTGTTATTTTTATATTGAAAAGACACTTAAATTTTAATTGTATGTATAGATGTAGTTTTTTTACGTTTATCAAATCTTCCGTTTATGAAATCATCAAATGACTTCTCCCGCTCTGGGCGGAGCGGGAGGGCGTGTCAGACTTTTACTGACTAAAACCCACCCGTGTTCCTTCAGTTACCCATGTGCCAGGGTCACGGTATCTCTTTCGAACAATCTCGCGACCCTGGCAGGCATCGGTCCTATCGGACCCCTTCAGTATTGCTGACATCTCTTTGAGGCGCGCGTGGAACACTACGCGCCGTCGACCCGAGCCTGGTGGCGGCGAGCTGCCCATTGCTCGCCGTGGCCGGGAGTCCGCTATCGACTCCCTGCTAACCATTGTTTTGGTTTCGAATAAACTAAATGGCATCTTTGCGAATAACAGCGTTTACTCAGTCCAAATTAGACAATTGATCCGATCTAAAGACAGCTTGTTACATCATTAAACAGTTTTGATTTATTCGAGCTGGGTACCATAGTACTAAAAGTGTGAAAATTGCCTTGGTCTTAATCATCATCATGTTGCCTAACCTTTTCCCAACTACGTTGGGGTCGCCTTCCATTCTAACCAGATGGAACTAAATACCAGCATTTTATATGGTGCGACTGCTATCTGACTTTAACAACTCTGCTATTGTTAAACACGATACCCTTTATTAGGGTTCCGTTGCTAAATGGAAAAAAACGGAACGCTTATAGATTCGTCATGTCTGTCTGTCTGTCTGTCTGTCCGAGTATGTCACAGCCATTTTTTTCCGAAACTATAAGAGCTATGCTGTTGAAACTTGGTTAGTGGATGTATTCTGTGAACCGCATTAAGATTTTTACACAAAAATAGAAAAAAAAAACAATAATATTTGGGGTTCCCTATACATGGAACTGAAACTAAAAAAAAAAAATTTCATCAAACCCATACGTGTGGGGTATTTATGGATAGGTCTTCAAAAATGATATTGAGGTTTCTAATATCATTTTTTTCTAAACTGAATAGTTTGCGCGGGAGACACTTCCAAAGTTGTAAAATGTGTGCCCCCCCCCCCCCCCGTAACTTCTAAAATAAGGGAATGATAAAAATAAAAAAAATATATGATGTACATTACCATGTAAACTTCCACCGAAAATTGGTTTGAACGAGATCTAGAAAGTAGTTTTTTTTAATACGTCATAAATCATAAACCACAATTTACCTTTCATTCAGTCAACTCAAATATAAAAAATAAAAATAACATTTCATTTCATAAACATAAACCGTGAATACCTGCAGGTTTGTACGGAACCCTCGGTGCGCGAGTCCGACTCGCACTTGGCCGGTTTGTAAGACTAGTTGTCGGACTTTCGGGCTTCTGATGACCTGAAACAACAGTCAAAGATCCTCAAATGGTAGCCGGGACCAATGGATTAACGTGATGTCCCAGGCACCGAGTCCTTGGTCATGATCATCATCTTAATTTCAGCCAAAAGCCCACTGCTGAACATAGATCTCCCCCAATGTGGGTGAGATTGCTATAATCGCCACGCTTGGCAGGCGGGTAAAATACATAGAGCACGCTGCTGCCAATTCTCTAGTTAGTCGCCTCATACGACACCCATGGGAAGAAATAGAGTGGTGCGATTCCCTTAGTCCAGCACCACACGCTTTGACTTTTGACATGATAAATACAACATGTTTTTGGATTATTTTGCAGAGTGAGTCTTCTTTAAGTGTATATTTAAGTGGTGGACATTCCGAGGTAGACTGGAGTGAATATTACAAATACGATTGCAGCAGTTTTCTACACAGCGTCTTTGTGATTCTCTGAATGTAGCCGCAGTTCTTTTTTACTTTGGAAAATATTATTTTTGAATATATTCTGTATTTTGGAAATTTCTTTGAACAAAAATATGTAGAATTTTCGTAATGCCACGAATTGGAGAGGTGTAATAAATAGAGAGGTATGGGTAGGAAGGTATCTCTCATTGCCTCGGCTAGTCTCTACACAAATGTCTCACAGAAAGATTATTACTGTCCGACCTAATATTACTAACAAAATTTTATACAGGACCATCATCATCATTATCAATTCAGGCAAGAGACGTCCATTGCTGGACATAAAACTCCGCAAACTCCGCCACTTAAACCGGTTCTTCCTGCATCCAGCGGATTCCTACAGCCTTCACAAGGTCATCGGTCCACCTAGTGGGAGTTCTCTGAACTCTACGTCTTCCAGTACGCGGTCGCCACTCCAGAATATTTTTACAGACTATATATTGCTTATACTGTTCTCACAAAGCAACAGGAATAATGTACATACGATTTTGTAAAATTTTAATTTAAAGCAGTGTTCTTTGAGTTTGTTGCTCATGAATCTTCATAAATATATATGATTTGGAACGAACAACTACTTTTAACTTTCCGTCAAACTGTCCGACTGCTTGACAATTAAATGTGCTTGTATTTACAATCCTTTGCATTTGCCTTTGAGTTGAAGCATATATTTCAACAAACCTATTTGGTTTCGTTGAAATATAATTATGTTTTAACCCAAAGATTTTGTTTTTGTGATTAAAATCGAATGAGAAATAAAATTATACAATACATAGTACAATATTCACGAATTCCGAGTCAACATTTTATCAAAATCAGCAGGAATCCTAAAATCACGAATTCTAAAATTCTTACCTTCACAAAATGCAAAGCGATTAATGTCCTGTACAACGATTTTCAGCTTAAACACCGAACGCCATTAAATCATTGGGGTAGATCGTTTCCTACCTACGTACTTAATTCTGTTCGTGCGAAATAGATAAAATTGCTCCAATGAACATTTGTTTTAAGAGCGCTTCCTTTGTTCTAAATGCCAGGGCTGAAGTTCAGGTCTTTACGTTAACATCACGCCTCCTTCTGTCAAAGGGAAAAGCAGAACAGGTATTAAAATGATATTATGCTAGTTATGTTACTGGAGCAGTGGTGGCCCAGTAGAATGGGCCCCAACTTACAAGCCGGTCGTAAGTTCGAACCCAAATATGGGTATCGAATTTTATAAGTCTTAAAACGGTGAAGAAAAATATTTTGTCGGAAACCAGCATATCCAACAAAAAATTTGAAAATATGTGACTGTGGCACTCGCTGGTAATGAAACCACATTTAAGATGATTAAATGGACTGTATTTAAAATTATTCACAAAGTACAAAATAGCAATGTGTTACACCGGCAGACTGCGAATGGTGACTGAACTAATCTCGTTCACCTGAACGGAACGAGTGAATTATTATGTTTGCTTCATACAGTGATATCTACCTGCCCGCACTGGGCCCGCGTGGTGGATTACGGCCTACTCTGTCTTACAGAGAGGAGAATAGCAGTATAGAATACAATATATTTCACCACGTTTAAACTCATTAAACCAGGTATAAACAGTGGCACGGGATGAAGCTTCGTTTTGAAATACTAATCGAAGTCTATCGTAACATTGCTGTTGAGTAAGACCGCAACGAAAGTTGTAATAATAAGCAAAAATTTTCTCGAATCAAATCCATTTCAAGACACGGCAGACACTTTTTAAATTGCCGTCAATTAGTAAAAATAAATGACATAAGAATTCATTACACTTCTACAGATTCCCAAAAAGTTCCTTATTCGAAATTCAAATAAATTTGCCATCGGCTGTTTTCTTACTGGCCTATTCTAATAACTTTCAGTATCACTCACGTAATATGTCAGATCTACATAGCAGAATTGAGAACGAACGGTTCTGTTGATAAATACCTTAGAGCTTCTCTGAAATACGTCTACCAGACCTGCAGCAGAAGCGGGCACGCCACAATTGCAGCGGTAAGTCCCCTCTTTAAGGAGTGGATAGAAAGGCGCCACGGCGTCCTCACCTTCCGTCTGACGCAGGTTCTCACCGGGCATGGGTGCTTCGGTGGTTTCCTGTTCAGGATAAAGCGGGAGGAAACGCCCGGGTGTTTCCATTGCGAGGATCGTCTGGAGGACACGGTGGAGCATACGGTGGAGGTGTGCATACGGCGGCAACCTCTCGCGTCCGGCCCTGGTGCGAGCCATGGTACGGAGCGAGAGGGCATGGGAAGCCGTCACCTCCTTCTGCGAAGCAGTAATGCTCGCGAAGGAGGAGGCGGGGCGCGTGAGGGAGTGGCAGTCTCTGCGCCCTCATGTCCCTAGCCGCCGCAGGAGGAGACGCCCCGGGCGTCGGGTGTCTATAGCGGACTCCCGGCCACCGTAGGCGCGAGCTTGCGGGCGGCGAGCAATGGGTAGCTCGCCGCCCGGTAAGGACCAGGCTCGGGTCGACGGTTCATAGTCATAGACTGGGTGTATTTTATCTATAATATGTATGTATTTAGAAATATATAAGTATGTTTATCAGTTGTCTGATTACCATAGTACAGGCTCTGCCTAGTTTGGGATCAGATAACGGTGTGTTGGTTGTCCTAAAATATTTATTTATTTATTTATTTAAATATTTATAGTGTTCCACGCGCGCCTCAAAGAGATGTCAGCAATACTGAAGGGGTCTGCCAGGACCGATGCCTGCCAGGGTCGCGAGATTGTTCGAAAGAGATACCGTGACCCTGGCACATGGGCAACTGAAGGAACACGGGTGGGTTTTAGTCAGTAAAAGTCTGACACGCCCTCCCGCTCCGCCCAGATCGGGAGAAGTCATTTGATGATTACCCATCCAGAAAAAAAAAAAAGACCTGCAGAAGAGAGAAATAAAATAAAAAAGGTAATTGCTTTTGTAGGGAATGAACCGTAAATTGCTATAACGAACGGTCTGGTGTCGATCGCATCGAGTTTTTTTATAAAGTTTTCCAATGTAGTAGTGCAACTATAGAGATATGTACACGTTTTTCTAGTTTGCGGCTTTTAAGAAAAACTTTTACTGCAATCTGCAATTTGCTTGGTGCAAAAACTTATGTACTTTACTAAATTGAATTGACATTTCGGGTTTTTGGCTGGTCGGAGCGTCCGCAGTACCCGACCGTTATAATGGCGAAAGTTTTTGAAATGTAGCGTGTTTTGTCAAAGTCAAAGTCTTTTATTTCAAATAGGCAACCTTTGTAGAAATTGGAGGTTCACGACCAGACGGGTGTCGTGTCTGGTGGACCTGCCCAACGATTAATTTTTTTTTTTGTGATGAATGACATCTCTCCGGTTAACTCGTGTTATGAGACTGTCGGCTTCTTAACCGGAATTGCCTGTACCTTAATAAATTAAAGCCTCCAAACAGGGCTCAAAAACTTAAAACTGGGGCGACTACTCACTAAGGGCACACATTGTGAGTTACGGACCTCGCCTTAGAGCGACGTGGGCGTGTGGGACGGAACACCGGGGTGGTTTTAGTCAGTAACAGTCTGATAGACCCCTCTGCCACCCCAGGGCGGAGGACATCCATGAGAATTTCCACCTCGAGATCGAAAAATAAAGGGCATCGGTGGTAGAGAGCAGTAAGGATGGGCTGGATCCGAATGACGCCCGACGATTGATGTTGGGACGTCGTTTATATAATCATCATCATCATCATATCAGCCGAAAGACATCCACTGCTGGACATAGGCGTCCCCCAAAGTGGGGGGGTTGCCATAATCGCCACGCTTGGCAGACGGGTTAGCGATCGCAGTATGATAGTCTGCAATGCATAGAGAACGCTGCTGCCCATTATCTAGTATATCCCTTAATCGCCTCTTTTGACACCCACGGGAAGAAATGGGGTGGTGCTATTCTTTTAGTCCGACGCCACACGGTACATCGTACACAGTTTATATAATAGTTGCGCGGTAAATTCTACTTGTGCGAAGCAGGATTTTGCGTGTCGCGACTGTGATGAGAAGTTCGCATGTGGCGTTGGAGATGCCAGTTTTGCAGCATTTTTGAACGTCGACATTTAGAAATAATTAGAATTATTTCAAGTTGCACCTTTTAAAAGGTACTTTCATATGGAGAAGAATGGGCAAGAAATTCCACTCTTTTAAAATGTTTTACAATATTTCATATAAATTAATTTTAACATCAGGTATAATTATGTGAAGACATCTAGAGTAAAATTACTATACCACACAGGTCATATTTAAAATAAAACAATGACAGGTAAATTACTTTGTGGTTGACTACATTGTGCTCAAAAAAAATATTTACAATTTTTCTTAAATTAGATGATTTTCCAATAGAAAATAATGCGTTCGCACACAGATAGGATATAACCTGGTCCTACTATAATATTATAGATGTGAAAGTTTGTACATTTAGACTCAATCACGCAAAAATGGCTTAATGTATTTGGATGAAATTTGGCACACCGATAGAATATTATCTGGCCCTGCTATAACAGTATTATTGTGAAAGTTTGTACGTTTAGATGTTTGTTACTCAGTCTCACAAAAATGGCTGAACAGATTCGAATGACATTTCGCACACAAATAGAATATAACCTTGATTAACATTACATACACATTTTATCCCGGTAGTGCGTTCTCGTAGAATAATTTTCAACCTCCACGCGGGTGAATCTGCTGGGAAAACTCATTTAATTTGACCTGTGTATGGGTGACAATCCGTGATAACAATCTCTTTCGAGGCTCGATATGTGTGAAGCTTCCGAATTGGTCTTGACAATACCTACTCCATTTGTTGATTGAACTTATGAGTATATTGAGCATATCTCATGTTCTATAAAGTATACATTTTCCACGGCACATATACCTATGCCACATACGTATTCCTTGACCATTTAAAGCACTTGGTCTTGTAAATTAAGAAGTATAAATACATTTGTTAATATGGCCAGCTAGGAAATAATATCTGATGATATCTTTTTGAGTGAATTTCAATAATATGCAGTTTTTCCGTTGACTTGGAAAATTACGGTATAAGAATTTGAGTAGGATAGGAACCACAACTAATAAGTCAATAATAATAACTTAAGATAAAATAACCGACTTCCTGAAAAAAAAAAACTTTACGCGTGTAAACTTATTTTATTTCGAAAGTCGATGGCAATAAAAATGAAAATACAAAAACCCGAATTAAAGTTTTTTTTTTTTTACTCTAAAGTGTTTTTTTTTTGGGAGTCAGTTGCTTTTTTTTGTAATAAACTTGTTATTGTTTTGAACCTACCATCTATTTAATTCGATTTATTTCATACATACATAAATTCACACCTTTTTCCCATGGGGTAGGCAGAAACTACAGAAATGCCACGTGCTACGATCCTTATATCGTAGTTGTAAATTTAAAATCTCCTATGTGTAAAAAGTAACTTTTCGAGAAAAACTAAAAAAACAGTTTCCTGAAAAAGAAACTGAGGAAACATTCTTATTTTTTTTGATGTAAAGTGTAAATGAATTATAATGTATTGAGATAGAATTTGTCTTATATCAATGTGCCGTTCAGCGTATATTTATATAAATTTAATTATTTTTCTGCAGATAGGAGATTTAAGTTTCAACTTTTTGTCACATAAGTGGATTTACAGTTTATTACATCAGGCACATAGGAGTTTTCGATGGGCAATAGACATGAGATTTTTTTAAATTAGCGAATACTTTAACGATACATTAAGATATTCACATATGAGTTTTTGCAATAAGTAGATATACCAAATCGCTTTTAAAATATATGCATAGCTCGTATTTGTGAAAATTGTTACATAGGAGATTTTAAATTTGCAACGACGATATACTCTTTTTGCTTATTTTAAGTTCGTACATACACGCACGGTAATTTCATAAATTATTAAAACGTTATTTATGCTTTTATCGCTATCAAAACATTATTTTCATTGAAAGAAACATCTTTTTCAACCACATAACACACTTATCTTTCCACGGCTCACTTATTTCCTTTTCAAATAAAAACGTTATAAATGATTCACAATATTGCGAAAACATTATCTATACACAATCATTATTTACTTTAACAAAGAAAATCGGCTTTTTACATATTGTACTGGAATAAATAAATTCGGTAACGTGAGTTTTGAAATAGGTACCGAAGCGGTTTCTTTTGCCGATGTCGATATATAAGGTGTATTATTCCTTTTGATGTATTAGTATTGGTATATTGTACCTACATATATAAGCTTGTTTTTTTATTTTTTACGAAGTGGCATCGACGCGAAAATTGAAACCACTAATTTAGTCAATGATTCTAGGGAGAGTGTAGAAATCTTTCGTAAGATATAATAAAAAAATATGATGTTTCATAGAAAGAAAGAAAATTTGATTATTGTGCATAAACAAAACTCATATTAGAAAAAAAATATATACATAAATACACTCATACAATGTTAAAGGCTCGTATTCAGTTAAATAATGTATTGCATTTTTTTGGGGGGTGGGAAATAATCAAATGACTTCTCCCGCTCTAGGGTGGAGCGGAAGGGCGTGTCAGACTTTTACTGACTAAAACCCACCCGTGTTTCTTCAGTTGCCCATGTGCCAGGGCCACGGTATCTCTTTCGAACAATATCTCGCGACCCTGGCAAAATGTATTGCATTGCTTGTAGATGTTTGAGCTTGGGACCAAAAACAATACAAATGGATCTTCGTTACGACATAGATAACTGCAATACTTACTATGCGGTCAAAATGTATAACAGAGCTAATTTTTATTTGGCACATACCCGGATGGAAAATCCCATTAACACTTTTTTCTGTCCCGTGAATCGAACCCAAAAACCTCATGCTCAGCAATAGAGCTTGCGACCAGTTCATCAATGATGCCTCTTTGCCTAAAAATAACCAACAATCCCTTATAAAGACAAAAAGACTTAGTCTCCGTTAGCATGGGTGTAAATGACATTTGACTGGCCTGTTAGTCTAGTGGTTAGTGACCCTGTCTGCTAAGACTGAGGTCGTGGTTTCGATTCCCACCCAGGACAAATCTTTTTTGTGATGAGCCACAATCTTTTGTTTCTGTTTCTGGGTGTTATTAATTTATAATATGTATGTATTTAGAAATATATAAGTATGTTTATCAGTAGTTTGGTTACCATAGTACAGGCTCTGCCTAGTTTGGGATCAGATAACGTTGTGTTGGTTGTCCTAAGATATTATTATTATAGATATTATAACTATACCACGGCGGGATGTTTCCATGCACTGAATCTTCGCCTCAATACCCAGCGTGGAGAGTTCAAAATTGAACAGTACACTACTTCTCAATGCTCGATTCAACACTGCTAGTTGAAACTTCCTAGCACGATAAAATCCCGCCACGATATTTTTCCGTCCCTGTTTATGTGGTTTTAAACCCAAGAAAAATTGACATATAAATACAAAGACAAATTGAACTACCTAATTTCATTCTAAATTGCCACAAATTGTAACATCGTATTCGAAACTCCGAATGAAATCGTTTGGCATTCCCCTCACCGATTAATGGGAGTTTTACTATTACAATCACCGTTATATCTAAGGGGATGGCAATAAAGGACGTCCTTCCGGATTGCACAAATAAATATTTGTCCCGTTCCGAACCGAAGGTTATGCGGGCAAAATAGGGTTAAGTAAATAATATCGTTTAAATAATATAGGAATTTCTCGATGGCCGGGTGTTGGGAAACGGTGAATCTGAGAAGTGTTAGGGGGTTTGTTTGTTTAATTAATATGGACGTAATTAATATGCATTTAATGAATAAAAAGGTAAGTGGATAGTTTTATTGATTCAGACAGGAAATGTTTGTCAAAGTAGAATGCGGCTAGATTGAGTGAAGTGATTTATTTTATAACTTTATTATTGGGTCAGTCAAGACAAAATAATTCTATATTACAGTACCGTACCTACCCAATAAAATAATATTCTAAAAATGTCTACGACCGGCACGTCAATTGAATTCATATACATATTCTACGTTAAACTTTAATTTTTTTAAGTTGCAGAGACAGAGACATCATGAAGCAGTTTTGCATATTGTTAAAGCACTGGCCTACTAGAAATGGCTGTGACTTACGATTTGCAGGTTGCCTGGGTTTTGAACCCAGGCAGGCATACCAAAATAATATGAAACCCATTTTAGTCTGAACATCTTTGTGTTGCGGTATTTTCTCTGCAGTTTACAAAATGTCACTTTGTTCAGTGTGCGTTTTGGCAAAGGGCTCGTCTAACAACTTTCACGGAGTCTTATCTCTAGCAACTGTTCTCCAATATTGGCCCATTGTTAGCTTTAATTCATCTTCCCATCTTTTATAATATATGACAATGTATTTCGGTAACTAATCTATCACAGCTTTACTCCACTTTTCTTGAATGCCTCTTAACATGTGGCCAGTACATCTCCACTTTGGTAGGTATATTTCGGTAAGGCACACTCTTTAGTTTGTATTAATTATGACACCACCACTGCTCTCAAAACGGTGAAGCAAAACATCGTCAGGAATCCAGTAGGATCCAGTAGAACAAAATATTCGAAGACATGCGACATCCACCGATCCGCACGGAGACCGCGTGGTGGGTTACGTGGTGGATGTCCTTGCAGTGGGAGCAATAAGGGTGAATATATTATTTTATTTTCTAATTAAACTAAATGAGGTCATCATTCATCCATACCATCATGAGGTCGAGGGTCGCGTCTTTTTGGCAGAATTTGAGACGCTCCAGTAATAGCATTTTGAGGGCTGTCTCGGGCAACTTGGCAAGACCTATACATTTGCACTGGAATTCTGTTCACCTAAGCGGGAACAAAAAATTACGAATGAATATTATTAATATTATTGTTTATTTATTATATATTTATACCTCTATGTTTTAAATTTGATTTTTTTATGATGATGTTGATTTTAATTTGAATTAGTATTTATTTTGACTATGATTTTAATTTTGTTTTGGATTTTAATTTTAATTTTGATATTGATTTTAATTTTGAATTTCTCATTGTAATTTTAATTTTGAATTTTTCATTATGATCTTGAATATGTTTTCAATTTTGATTCTAATTTTCATTATGATTTGATTTGATTTTATTTTACTGTAATTTTTGTGTATGGGTACAATGCCTGCAATAAAACACTTTTTTTTTTAATGTAGTCCATCTACATAAAGTAATGAAATTCAGGATAAAACTTAGCAAATATAACCACTGAATACTACACCCAGCATTGTGCAAATAGCACGGTATCACAGTTTCGACAAACGGTCTTGACATTTACATAATCGTCGCGCCACGCAGTCCGATTGGTGGCTGCAGTAAAACGATCCACGAACGCTTCAAACGCTTCTCTATTCTACTTACTACGAAATTGCCACTTTCTTTGGACAATGATCATACATACATACATAAACTCACGTTTTCTACCCATGGCGGTAAGCAGATATTACGAAACGCCAACTGCTACGAATGTTAAATACTCCTTTTGATTTGTATACGTTCATATTTGGATGCTAAACTTAATTGTCTTGTCTTGTTTCTTCTCATGAAACAAGAAAGAGAACTGATACACTGCACTGCACTGTTTTCCCATACCTATAATATTGTTATATTAACACTATAATCTGAAACCATTGTAAAAGCCAATTATTTAAAAAAAGTAACCATGGAGTTTCTTACCGGCTCTTCTCCATAAGAATGAACAATTTTGATCCGTACACGTGCTTCTGACGTTTCATAAGTGGCCATGTAGGTTTAACCTACTATCCTAATAATATCATAAATGTGAAAGTTTGTGAGTATGGATGTTTGTTTGGTAACTCTGATCGGATTTAGATGAAATTTGGCACACAGATAGTTTATAACCTGCATTAATACAAGAGGTTGTTTTTATCCCGGTAGTACGTTCCCGCGGGATAATTTCCGACCTCGATGCGGGCGAAGTCGCTAGCAAAAGCTAGTAAAAATATTTTGATTAGGAGACGTAAATTCAAACTAGAGCTGTTAAATTTGACACTATCCTGCCAATTTAAAATAACTGTAAGTTTTGAATGTCGAGGTCAACCTTGGCACTTTCCCAATTGGGACAAGTCGCGGTTACAAAATGCTTTTGCGATTATTTTCCATGTAGTTTTCTTACATGATTTCTTTACCCAATTCCCTAAGCTTTCCCAATTGAAAACTCGAAGCTCAAACACGGTTTTAGTATTATTTAATTGGGTGCCAACTGCCAATATACCTAACACCAGAGACACACCAAGTCAAAGTATAAAGTTGTCACTACTCTTCCTAATAAATGATAGGACAAACTAATTTCAATCATAACTTAGACCGGCATCAAGTCCTCACATTTATACCATAACTCACTTTGTATAAGTTTCTATTGAATTTGCGGCAAATAAGGAAATAGTTGGTTCTCAAGTGAGGACTAACTAGCTTATCAACTAGTTTATTAGTTAGTCAGTTTTACTAGATTAAGAGAGCAGAAAGCAGTGATGGTCGATGTTGGAGGTTGTGGGTTCGAATCTAGGCAGGCGCTAAACTTTGTCTAAATATTTTCATCGTCACTGCTCTCAAAACGATGAAGGAAAACATCGTGAGGAAACCGGCATGTATTAGAACTACAATTTCGAAGACATGAGACTTCTGCCAACTCGCACTGAGCCCTTGTGGTAGCCCACTCCCTCTCGAAGAGAAGAAGCCTGTGTTTCAGAATATTATAGGCTGATCTGGTGCCTACGTCTTCGCTTGTGTAAATGTATGGCAAAAAAGCATAAAAATAGAATAAATGCTGTGGAAATGCGTTCCTTGACATGCATGTGTGGTGTGCTGTGAGCTACTGTGGAGCGGCGTCTTTAGTTATAAGCGTGTTCGCAAGTTGGCCTGAAGTTGCAGCGGTCTGAAGCACATGAGCGTACTTTGAAACTTTGTTCCTAACAAGCTTTGGAAAATTTTCATTTTATTTGCATGATAGTGTAATGGATTAAAT
The DNA here is from genome assembly GCA_947507805.1 of Aporophyla nigra. NCBI lineage: Eukaryota > Metazoa > Arthropoda > Insecta > Lepidoptera > Noctuidae > Aporophyla > Aporophyla nigra. The sequence goes on along the minus strand of OX382313.1, from coordinate 7,859,233 downwards.
GCAACTTTGTTTTCAGTAACATATGGCGGAATTTTGATTTAGTTATTGTATATTTCACTGTACCGTGTGGTGCCGGACGTAAAGAATAACACCACCCCATTTCTTCCCGTGGGTGTCGTAAAAGGCGACTAAGGGACTTACTAGAGAATGAGCAGCAGCGTTCTCTATGCATTTTACCACCATACTGCGATCGCCAACCCGCCTGCCAAGCGTGGCGATTATGGCAAAGCCCCCCAAATTGGGGGAGGACTAAGTTCAGCAGTGGACGTCTTACGGCTGAAATGATGATGATGATGATGATGTTTCACTGTTGGATCTTTTTGATGTTTTTAATAGCAAAATTAGCATTTTTAGTATCAAGGAAAGCCAACGTTAGGTCCATATGCCTCCTGTCAGGATTGCTGCTTAGTTCGAAAGAGTTACCGTGGCCCTGGACCAGGCAACTGAAGGAACACAGGTGGGATTTAGTCAGTAAAAGTCTGACACACCCTCCCGCACCGTCCATAGCAGGAGACGTCATTTGACAATTTTCCACCCAAAAAGAAAACGTCCATATGACAATTCTAATCACGAATGTAGCAGGTTTTATACAATCCACTAGTTTGTAGGCTCCAAAAATTGTAATGTGATGCTTAATATCCTATGCCATTTTAAATTTATGTGGGTCTATATACTAAGATTTGCACATGTTTCGTAGTTGAATAATAAGTACTCATAACTATAAGTCTAATCATTGTATAATAATTATTAAGTCATTTCATGTTTATATGTTTGTAAAGGCGATAGCCTGTGTAACAAAATAAATCGGGACTTGTGAACAAATAGAATAAGATCATTTGTAAACTGTATTTGTGAACCATAGGCACTAATAAAGACCTTGAAAAATCAATCAATCAATCAATATCCTATGACCTTTCCCAAAAATTGGGCTATCATGTGCAAAAACATTTTTCGGAACAACACGTAGTCCTGGAGATTAACGCGTCAAAAAAAACTCTTCAGCTTTATCATTTGTATGAGTAAGTATAGATATTATAAAAACACTACAGATCGGCCAGTGAACAATATATATTAGGTATTCGAACTAGACTGCATCCAACTGGCAATTGCTTGTAAAGGCTGAAAATACACATGTTTTTAAACAGCATGCCTGTTTAGCAAGTAGCTAGTATAATAAATATACAGGCTATTTTCCTAAGTAGCCTGTATATTTATAGCTTGCTCTCCGTGTGTACAAAATTATAATACATTTTTCAGATGCACATGTTACTAGGCAGCATCTGCCCGCAATTGACATACTTTTGCGCTAGTATAGAGCATGTGTATTCTAGCCTTTATATAATACTAGCTTCTGCCTGGGACTTCGTCCGCGTTAAATTTCTTGTTCCCCCGACCCTTCCTGTCGCATCAAATCGCCTAGCCGTGCGATTTTCCTCGTTTTTGCAACATTTTTCATTACTGCTCCGCTCCTCTTGGTTGTAGCGTAATTTTATATAGTTTATAACCTTCCTCGATAAATAGGCTACTCTACACAAAAATAATTTTTCAATTCGAAATAATAGGTCCTGAGATTAGCGTGTTCAATCAAACAAACAAACTCTTCAGCTTTATAATATAAGTATAGATTATATTTATATATAATAATAATAATATGAGCCATGCAAATTCTCATAAAGATGTAATACTGTTCGTAAACCCATCATTTGAAAGTGGCTGGACCAATTTGGCAATTGTGTTTTTTGGTTTAAATACTATTAAGAACATTTTAATGTACCGAAAAAAGGTTTTATGTTCTTATGTGAGAAAAAATTGGAAAAGATACCCGGGAAATTAGACATTTCTGGAAAAACTGACGATACTTTATGTATGGGATTTTTTATGAACTCTGATCTGACCATATTGCAATTTTACCAGGACGACGTCTGTCGGGTCAGCTCGTAAGAAAACAAAAATGACCTTTGCAGTAAAACGTCAACAAATAATCCTAAATTCAAAAACTAGTCACACCCAAAAAATGGCCACCAGCAATAAAGTCTACTCCACACATCAAACCGATGAAAAGATGCTGGAAAATTGGAAAATTCTGGAAATTCTGAAGATACTTTTATCCATGGGATTTTTAAAGAACTCTTATCAGGCCATATTGAAACCAAATCATATTTATCGCAAATAAACATATTTTATTTGTTTCTTTTCTTTCTTTATTGTAATTTTGACAGAACGTTTGTTGGATCAGGCAGGATGAAAGTAAAAATGACCGCACTAAGACGTCAACAAATAATTCCAAATTCAAAAACTAATCACACCAAAAAAATGGCCGCCAGCAATAATGTCTACTCCACACAAACAAGCGATAGATCACCGACTAACTACATAGAACAAAATTTATACGTAGTACGTAGTTTGGTGGCGTGATAAACACCCGATGAAGGCAATTAAGGTGTCGACAGAATGCTTACGTTGTGGTTTTGTTCGGTATAAAAGTTCGTGTGTAGCGAAGAACGCGCGTGAAACGCTTCTGAAGGTTTTACGTATACTTTGTGAAGTTGATAGTGTGAAGAGTGGGTTGTGGTAGTCAGCTGTTTTGCAAGGGGTGTGAGGGTGATGCAAGGTTAGATAAAAATATAGATTAATCGTTTGTTTGGTGTACACAAAATAAAATAAAAAGGTTTATTTCAGAAACTTGTACAACTTTTACAGTAAATCTTACATAGGGGCCCCTATTACATTACATCACATATTCCTTTTAAGTAAAAAATATACCTGTGCTAGGAGGTCCCGCTCTCCAATGATACAAATATAATGGTAATGGTGGTGTACAAAGAGATATTGTAATTCGAACAAAGGAAATTACAAATAAAATCTAAAACAAAACAAGGCAAGACTTGAGCTATAACTAAATATAAGAAAACAAAAAGTAAAATAAAAAATAAAATAAAAAATACAAACTTAGAGATAAATCCTAGAAAATTATATCTTTTGTGTGCACACCAAACAAACGGCGTTTCGTTAATCTAGATGCAGTCTTCAACACTTCGAGAAGAGGAGACCTAGCCTTTTCCCTACTATGTTGAGGGTGGTTTCAAGTCCAATTGGATCCAGCTGAGTACCAATATTTTACATGGACCAGGTAATACGATACCTCTTGGTAAGATTGGCTGTCAGACTTTCGGGCTTCTGAAGACCCGTAAAGACTGTCAAATATCTACAAATGACAGTAAAGACTAACAGCTTAACATACTTTCCGAGGTACGGAGAGGTCTTGGTATGTAAAGATGGTCACCCATCTATAGACCAACCGCAGCAACCATGAAAAACGCAATCATGGACACACCTGAGCATTCATGGACATGCCTGACACTAACAATTTGGGAAAACGTATATAATGCTTTGTTTCATCGAAAAAACGCAGTTCACGTTGAAAAATACATACAATTGAAAATGATTCCACTACCGTAAGTCATTCATTGGCCACCCAGTGAAATTTGGAAAGGGTTTGTTTAGATTATTTAAACAATCTTTAATGGTACTGCCGGAATAGGAATGGTTACGATTGGTTATTATAAATATATACAAAATCGGGATGCGAATCAAGAATATAAAGCCTTATATTACATGGTAAGACAGGGTGACCCTCGAGCTTGTGAACTGTAACTTCATCTTACTCTGAATACGTATGTTGACTCTGATGTGGATAACTATCGTTTTGAATATCGTGCAATCGCATTCTGATTAGAAAATAAAGCAATAAAAACTGCAGCATCAGCATAATACTGTGACCCTATGCCAGATAGAGCCACAGCACTGGTTTTCAGAGAAAGCCGCAGCATTAAATAAGACACAAAATAAGCATCTTATCAACTCCTTGACTATCCAAAAGTGTCTGTAAATGCTTTAATTTACATAAATTCGTTGAGAAATCCAATCATTTATCTAAATAGAAATGAAACACTTTATCTACCTTTCATTTCAGTAAATCATTCAAACTACTTTCAAAGCCAACTCATGAACAGAAACCGCTGCGAAGAATGTAATTTAAATTCTTATTTATGACCTTCGTTTTAAGTTGAACGGCGCCAAGAGTTAGCAATGAAAACAACGTAACCTTGACTGTTATATGATGCATTTTATGCTTGTTCCACTTAAGAGTTAAGCTTAGGTAATAGATGAGGGGAAAGAAATTGGTATTTCTAACCGACTTCAAAAAAAGGGTCTGTTCTCAATTTTTTTTTTGTAATGTTTTCCTCAGACATTCATTAACAGATTTGAAAAATTACTTCTTAGAGCGGTCCCAAATAAATTTGGTCAAGTTCCGATAGTGATTTGTTTGGTTGATTTCTTCTGAGAGCAGTGGTAGCCTAGTGAAAACCGCCGCGAGTTTCAACATGTAGGTCGCAGGTTCAAGCCCAGTGAGGCGTATTACTTTGTGTAAATTATTTCCTCACTACTACTAACAAAACGGTGAAGGATTGTGAGGAAACGGGCTATTTTTTTTTTTGGATGGGAAATCATCAAATGACTTCTCCCGCTCTGAGCGGAGCGGGAGGGCATGTCAGACTTTTACTGACTAAAACCCACCCGTTTTCCTTCGGTTGCCCATGTGCCAGGGTCACGGTATCTCTTTCGAACAATCTCGCGACCCTGGCAGGCATCGGTCCTAGCAGACCCCTTCAGTGCTGCTGACATCTCTTTGAGGCGCGTGTTAGATTATTCATTTTGATATTTTATAATTGTTGGTTGGATAGTGACATCTGTCACATTTACGAAACATTAAACCAATATAGAAGTACCTAATTTGACTAGATAAAGTGTTTACAAAAACTAATTGTTATAACTAGTAAAAATAACTAAGATTTTATAACTATAAATAATTAAGAAGTATTTAATTATACTTGTAGTATATCCTAGGTTTTATATTGGCATTTTACTTTAATGTGATGATTCAAATGACTGTCACAATACTGTCAGTTTATATTGACATTCTTTTAATTGATTCGTAACTGAGAAGTTACGAATCAGTTCTTATTGAATGGCTTAATAACCTTAAAAAGTTTTAAAAGTGTTTCACTACATAACAATGGTTTATTATTATCTGTGTTAGAAGTTATTAAGCCAAAACGTGTAATGATCTGTAATTTGTTCAAAATGACGGTAGGTGTAGTGTGAGGCATTTCCGCACGATATTCGACGTTGGTAGGATATAAAAAGGATTGTAATCATGTTATCGGGGCAGTTCCTCGGCAGATACTCAGTTGGTCAGTTCTAGTGTTGTGATTGTGTGGAAAAGATCGACCAGAGGCCACGTAAGTTAAGTAATTGATATTATATCCTAATTATTGCCTATTATGACAATGTTGTTGTACTGGTTATAGTGTTGCCATATTGCTAATGTTTTAAATCATATAAATGGAATATTCATATTCTTTTCTAGACATTGTTGTAATTGTGATTATGTTAATATTATTCAGAGTTCTCTTGGACAATGGTCCAAGAGATAGTATTAATGTATTTAAGATAATGATAATGTATGGCAATGTAAGAAATGGGCTTATATAGTACTTCAGTACTGTTTCCATGGAGTTTCTTGTCCTTCTTCTCCATGAAGACCTAGTTTTGGAACGGACGACTAGCTTTCTGATTAATACTGACAAGCCTAATTGAAATATATGTGTAGTCTTGTCTTTCTGTGCTTTATTTAGTGAAACCCTTTCCCAACAAACCGTATTCATAAGAACCTTCATACACAGTAAATAAACCGTAACCATTCTGATACACAAGGCTTTATATTTGGTATATTTATATAATACTTATAGTTATATACAGAATTATCTATTATCAGAAGTGGGATTTGCTCCCTGTCCTTCTAAAACCGCTTACTAATGAAATTTATTTTGTTATTTTCATGTTCGATGGTGGGGCTACTAACGACTTTTGGAAACCGCTGGTCGACGGTCACTAACTTCACTCGCACCTTGACAATGACATCGCGCTGCTTTTGACATCGGAGCTGCGGTGCTTCAAGTTGCTGTGTGAGGTTTGAGACTGTGGTACCTCAAATTTTAATAAAAATATGAGGAAGCTTTGTAGTAATAAGAAGTAAATGAAATCGGTGAAGTCTTTAGAGGTTCTTTTACATTAAAACAAAACACAAATGGATAAGATGATTAAATTTAGAGACTAGTTATTGCCAATCACTTTTACATCATTATTCAATAAATAATCAAATACCATTATTATTGTCTATAAGGCATTTGGTTCATGTTTGGATTATTGGGAATGGAAATATGTTAACTACTTAATAGTCGTTGAAACAGTTTCTTTAAAAATTATTATACGATACAATTTTGAAAAAGTGGGAAATAGTACTATGCAAGTGATCACAAAAGTGAAACTTCGCAATCTGAGATGTTTAGAATACAATAATTCTTTAATTGCACAGAAAGAAGGTACCGGTTACAAATGTTAATTTTAGAACTGACTATCTAGCCACTTTTTACGTTAGCCATAAATAAAAAAAATTGCAAAGTGATTCCGTTTTTCGTAAAGTTTTAATGATACACGTACTTAAAACAAGAAACCGTTACGTAGTACGGTTATACACCCTTGGCTGGTTACGTATTTTATTATTTACCATAGCATTAGAAAAGTATAAGAAGAAACCGTTAATTAGGAATTACTTTAGAAAAAAGTAAGATGCTAAAAACGTCATTCATTATTTTCTGCATTTTAATAGCTGCGTAAGTCACAACAGCCGCACGGGTCGATCGTTCAGGTTAGGCTACGCTTGCCGCGATAGCTCCGTGGATGGGTGGCCATTTTTGCATATCGAGACCCTTCCGTGCCTCGGAAAGCACGTTAAGCCATTGATCGTATTTCATAGATCTTAGACAGTCGTTACGGGTCGTCAAAAGCCCGAAAGTCTGACAACCATGGGATATATCATATTACCCAGTAATCTGGTTGTGAAGGTCAGATAGGCAGTCGCTCCATGTTAAATACTGGTACTCAGCTGCATCTGGTTGGACTGGAAGCCGACCCCAACATGGTTGGGAGAAGGCTAGGCAGATGATAACGAGCTGCGTTTGCTATTTAATTTTCAAATATATAAACGAATTAGTTTAAAAATAATAATTTTGATATCTACACGTAAAGGTCAATTTCGGAAAATTCAATTGCGCTACGACTAAATTAGTACTCAAGTTTCTATAAAATCAGTCTGATACTAGGATTTGAATACACTATAGATAGTCTTATTGCTCCGAAATAAGATATATTTTAAGTGTTAATTCTTCACAACTTGTTCAGTATTAGCTTCGGAACATGGCACGGACTGCGTATGCCCAAGGTAGTTCTAGCATTTTGAAACCAATCGAGTAACGGGATAAGTATGATAAAATATTTGAGGTGGTAGTAAACCCAGAATTCATAGATAATTTGTTTGAATATAAAAGTGGTTATATAGATTGTTCACTTAATATCATTTTATTTTTATTTCTTTTGGGGGTTATAGTATTTAACGATATTTAGAATTAGCTTGTGGGCTTTTTATTATAGGGACATAAGTAATGAAGAAATTGTATGATGAGTTGTATTGGAATTATAAGTGCTCACAGGGATGAGGCTTGAGACAAAACTTTATTATTTAGGTTTGGTTAAACTGAAATGACCGGATTTATAAAAAACACAAATAAAAGAAAAAAGGAATTGATGGGAGAAATAATTAAGTTACACAATTAGAGGTAAATTTAATTGTGAAATAAATGAAAATTACCGCTGTGGTCATAGGCCTGGTGTTAGGGGACTCACGTACAGCGGGTGGGGCACTAACATCACTTGGGTCAGAGACCAATAAAAACTTTCCGCTGGGGTCATAGGCCTGGTGTTAGGGGACTCACGTACAGCGGGTGGGGCCATAACATCACTTGGGTCATAGACCAATGAAAAAATACTGCTGGGGTCATAGGCCTGGTGTTAGGGGACTCACGTACAGCAGGTGGGGCCATAACATCACTTGGGTCATAGACCAATGAAAAAAATCTGCTGGGGTCATAGGCCTGGTGTTAGGGGACTCACGTACAGCAGGTGGGGCCATAACATCACTTGGGTCATAGACCAATGAAAAAATACTGCTGGGGTCATAGGCCTGGTGTTAGGGGACTCACGTACAGCAGGTGGGGCCATAACATCACTTGGGTCATAGACCAATGAAAAAAAAATATAAATGTTCCTCTTTTTGCTTTTGTGGCTTGCACTTCGAGACGAAGTACAGTTCAGCATGGCCGTGAAAGGTTATTTTCAAATTATTCGTATTTTGGTCCATTTCAGTTTAACCGAACGTTCAAACGATACATTGACAAAAATTTGATATTATGATTTACTGAATAATTATTTTACAACATGAAGAAAAAGATATTGTGAATATTAATGTAATAACATAATGTAACAATTGTACTGGGCGTTTACTATTTTTGTAGATATGGTCTGATCTTTTATATCTTCTTCAGTTCTCAAATTATTTCCTTTATCAAGTAAAGATGTGTCATACCTCTTTAAGCTACGGGACTGAGCAGATTATCACGTACAAAATTACATTTAGTTGCATTACAACGATAACCAAAAAACAAACCCAAAGCTTTTATTTTCAATGGCCTGGCCATTTGATGAAAGTAAATAAAATTAAAATAGTTTCAAAAATTGATACAAACATTTATAAAATGTTGAGTCGGTAAAGCTGTACGAACATATTTTTGATCTGACTGTACAAGTTCTTAATAAGCGATATTATTTGAGTGATATTTAAGTGCCATTCAAATGTTCATGGTAATTTTACTTGTGTTGGGTTTTGATGTTCACAAATTATTTCAAAGATAATTTTAAGTAGAAAACAACACCTAAATATAAATAGTTGGTAGTTTGTTTAACATCTTGAAAATTCAATCTATACTTCGGATTGGTTCTCTATCTCTTCTTCAATTGATCCCTTGTTGCTGGGGACGGTGATCACTGGGCCCATTTAAGCGGACAGTCAGGCTCCATGGACTCCAAAATAGCTAACACCACCTGCTGAAATTAATTTGTGGACGTGGCTTCTTTTCCTTGGATTAATTCATATTTTCTTTTTCCCAAAGTTGTGAACATCACATACTACGAAAAAAAAAGGTTTTTTTAAATTAATCTCTGTGAAATAATTGTTTTTACTTCGGTCTGTGAGGTATTATTTAAAGTTATTTCTTGCAGGTAAAGAAATGGTCAGAGAGGCCATGTCAAAAATTTGTGAAAATGTTAATAGTAAATGTTTGTTAAATACGGTTCTCGGTAATATTGTCAGATTGACCGAGCGATGAATTATTCGAATTATTTTCATGATCACTGGCTAATGCTTCGATTCAACAGCTGTTGAATATGAAAGGCTTTTTGAATTGTTGCTATAACAATTGTTTTGTAAAGCTAAATTGTGTCTGTAAGCAATTTATTATTTGTCAAAATTGTTAAAGTACTTAACCTGTTTCTATTACAAAAGGAAGGTAAAAAAAAATATATATATATGTCGATACATAGGTAGAGAAGTTGTATTAAGCTCCGAGTATTTAAAATGAGAATAAATATATTACTCTGTTGAATTGGTCACTATCAAGAATTGTTTTTGTAAGGTGGATTCATTGGTACTTCGAGGACGGAGTATTTATCAGTCTGGCCGTGTTAGATTCATTGTTTATTGGATAATCAAGTGTTGTCGTTTTTGTGAGACAATACATTCCTAGGTACTTCGAGAACGAAGTACTTGTCAGTCTGGCCGTGTTAGATTATTCATTTTGATATTTTATAATTGTTGGTTGGATAGTGACATCTGTCACATTTACGAAACATTAAACCAATATAGAAGTACCTAATTTGACTAGATAAAGTGTTTACAAAAACTAATTGTTATAACTAGTAAAAATAACTAAGATTTTATAACTATAAATAATTAAGAAGTATTTAATTATACTTGTAGTATATCCTAGGTTTTATATTGGCATTTTACTTTAATGTGATGATTCAAATGACTGTCACAATACTGTCAGTTTATATTGACATTCTTTTAATTGATTCGTAACTGAGAAGTTACGAATCAGTTCTTATTGAATGGCTTAATAACCTTAAAAAGTTTTAAAAGTGTTTCACTACATAACAATGGTTTATTATTATCTGTGTTAGAAGTTATTAAGCCAAAACGTGTAATGATCTGTAATTTGTTCAAAATGACGGTAGGTGTAGTGTGAGGCATTTCCGCACGATATTCGACGTTGGTAGGATATAAAAAGGATTGTAATCATGTTATCGGGGCAGTTCCTCGGCAGATACTCAGTTGGTCAGTTCTAGTGTTGTGATTGTGTGGAAAAGATCGACCAGAGGCCACGTAAGTTAAGTAATTGATATTATATCCTAATTATTGCCTATTATGACAATGTTGTTGTACTGGTTATAGTGTTGCCATATTGCTAATGTTTTAAATCATATAAATGGAATATTCATATTCTTTTCTAGACATTGTTGTAATTGTGATTATGTTAATATTATTCAGAGTTCTCTTGGACAATGGTCCAAGAGATAGTATTAATGTATTTAAGATAATGATAATGTATGGCAATGTAAGAAATGGGCTTATATAGTACTTCAGTACTGTTTCCATGGAGTTTCTTGTCCTTCTTCTCCATGAAGACCTAGTTTTGGAACGGACGACTAGCTTTCTGATTAATACTGACAAGCCTAATTGAAATATATGTGTAGTCTTGTCTTTCTGTGCTTTATTTAGTGAAACCCTTTCCCAACAAACCGTATTCATAAGAACCTTCATACACAGTAAATAAACCGTAACCATTCTGATACACAAGGCTTTATATTTGGTATATTTATATAATACTTATAGTTATATACAGAATTATCTATTACGCGCGTGGAACACTACGCGCCGTCGACCCGAGCCTAGTCCTTACCGGGCGGCGAGCTACCCATTGCTCGCTGCCCGCAAGCTCGCGCCTACGGTGGCCGGGAGTCCGCTATCGACTCCCGACGCCCGGGACTTCTCCTCCTGCGGCAGTTAGGGACGTTAGGGCGCAGACACTGCCACTCCCTCACGCGCCCCGCCTCCTCCTTCACGAGCATTACTGCTTCGCAAAACGAGGTGACGGCTTCCCATGCCCTCTCGCTCCGTACCATGGCTCGCACCAAAGCCGGACGCGAGAGGTCGCGACGCCAATCACCTCCACGAGGACACGGCGGTGCTCCGCCCAGGCAGGGTACACCTCCACCGTATGCTCCACCGTGTCCTCCAGACGATCCTCGCAATAGAAACACCCGAAGAAACGGGCTTGTTCGAGAACCGTGAAAATTCTAAGACATGTGACATCTACCAACCCGCATTGGGCCTGCGTGGTAGAATACAACCCGCTCCCTCCCACAGAGCGGAGGCTAGTGCCCAGCAGTAGGAAAGTTAAAGGCTGATTATGTAGAATTTCTTCTTGTTACTTTTTGTTTCTCATTAAACTAGCTATGTAACAGGTTTCGGTTAAGCAATATAGATAATAGGTTGGTATATTTTAATATGAAATTTGGTTTTTAGTCTCTTAAAGTTATTTTACAATATCATCAATACTCCAACGGAAACCCAAACATGCGTGGAGGCGGTGTGGCGCGTGAGGGTTTGGCAGTCTCTGCGCCCTCACGTCCCCAGCCGCCGCAGGAGGAGACGCCCCGGGCGTCGGGAGTCGATCGCAGACTCCCGGCCACCATAGGCGCAAGCTTGCGGGCGGCGAGCAATGGGTAGCTCGCCGCCCGGTAAGGACCAGGCCCGTGTCAACGGCGCGTTGTGTTCCACGCGCGCTTCAAAGAGATGTCAGCAATAATAAAAAGGGTCTGCTAGGACCGATACCTGCCAGGGTCGCGAGATTGTTCAAACGAGGTACCGTGGCCCTAGCATATGGGTAACTGAAGGAACACGGGTGGGTTTTAGTCAGTTAAAGTCTGACACGCTCTCCCGCTCCGCCCAGAGCGGGAGAAGTCATTTGATGATATCCAATCCAAAAAAAATAAACATGCTTGGACAGCTACACTGAAAGCAAGTATAAAATCCATTTCGATTCCTAGAGTTAACCGCTCGTTAAAGCTAGGCATTACCTACGGGCCAGTCACGTTAGCTGCTGGTCGTAACATAAATACTGGTAATGAAACATTTGTTTAACGTTTACTCTATGGGTTTCACGTGTACCTGTTCAACAGGCTATCTTAACAAACTATTTCACCCACAGAGATTTCCATCTCGTGACAATATTTGGATATAAAGTATCTTATTTCATGCCAAATTTCATCCAAATCCAATCAGGCGTTTTAGCGTGAAATAGTAACAAAGATACACATTTTTTTATTCTTTTTATAATTAATTATTACATATGTTGTATTCAATATTTCTGTTGGGAATGTTTATTCAGAATTAACATTCATTTATACTAATTTATTGTATTCCATATCATAAAAAAATGATGTTACAAATGGCTTAAAGCTAGGTACCAAAATATAGAGGGCACAGCAAAACGATAACATTAAGATTAATAGAAATCGAATGAGATAGCAGTAGGCTGCATAAACATAAAATTCTAGTAAGGTATTTATCTTGATTTAAAAATAAAATAAGACGACTAAGACGACGGTCAATTGAGATAGTATGTAAGTAGAAGACATGCTGCGCCGACCAACTTTTAACTTATAAACACGTTTGTGAAAAACTCTGTAATAATACTAAAACGAACACAAAGGAAATGCAAACTGACGGTAACAAATAGTCTTCTTGCAATGGACTATGACATGACAGAAGGTTTTTTGGTTTGAGTTGAAACTCACAGTTCACACATCATAAACATATACACTTACTCACTTACGTACCCATATCATAAACACCAACACAAATCAAACCAAAATGTACTTTACTTTTTATTTATTTATTATTAATTTTTTTCATTATTTTTTGTGCCTAAAGGCTCCTACACACAGTGCCGGCGGCAGGGCCGCCGGGCAAGCCGCCGGCCAAGCCGCCGTGCAGCCGGCGGCATTCAAAGCCGCTGGGCTTTGCCACGCAAAGAAGCCGCCGGCATGGCCGCCGGGCTGTGCCGGCGGGTTACGCGGCTTGCCGGCGTCAGTTTGTTCCTGGCATTCGAGCGGTAGTGGTGTGCGGTTTGTTTGTAGGTATTAAAGAAATTAAAATGTCGTTTCATTGGGACGACGAAACTGTGTTGCTATTAATAGAAAAATTTCATGAAAATGATATATTATGGAATCCCAGAAATTCAGTCTATAAGGATAGGAACAAACGAACGGACGCATTGAACATAATTGCAAGTGTATTTGACATTGATAAAGGCGAAGTAGAGAGAAAGTTAAAAAAAACCTCTCATTATTTTCGGGAAAAAAAGAAGGTTGAACAGTTGCACAAATCTGGTGTGTACTTCGGGAATCAGTGAGGAAAGAAGTTGTGGTGAAATTTTAAACAGTTCTCCAAGGCTGAAATAACTTACTCCTTTAGCTAAAACCCGCAACATTGCTGCCAACCTCTCTTTAGCGGGTTTGGCCTTTCTCCAGTCAGTATTTTTTTTTGTGCTAATGTACACTTCAGTACTCTCTAGAAAAAATCAAAATCTTCATGTCATTCTCAGAAACCCAAAGAACATACTATTGTGCAAACGCTGACACCCCATATCATCTTTTTTATACTCTTCTATCATTACAGTACCGTTCTGCCATTTTCTATTTTGTAAACTTGGGCGCACCCAAAACCTTCACGTCTTTTTGCATTTTTTTCTTATTAAAATAAAAATTACAACTACGGCGGCAGTGCTGATGATTTCCTTATTCATTGTAACCAACCAACCATAAAATGTGCACTTCACTAGCGTTCTATGTGACTGTCACAACCGGAATGATGCTTGGCGGCTTTGCGCGGCTTGTGCCGGCGGCTTGTATTGCCGGCGGCATAGCCGCTCGGCATAAACCCGGCGGCATTGCCGCCGGCACTGTGTGTAGTAGCCTTAATATAAAGTTAAAGAATGTATATACCTATTATTAAGTTAAAGAATGTATGTACCTATTATTGAGTTAAACAATGTAAGTACCTTACTCTGAAAAATGTAAACGGTGCGAAGTAGCCTGGATCTCACAGCACAGGGAATCCTAGTGTGAGGTCCAGGAATTCAATCGATTTGAATGTAATATTGGCTAAATTATTCTTATTCATCTGTAACAATTTGAAAAAGAGCATATTCCATTTTCACACAACAATCATCACCATCGTCATCATTATAATTTGGGGTTATTTGCCATAATCGTCACGCTTGGCAAGCTGGTTGGCATTCTCTAGTAAGACCCTTAGTTGCCTCTTACGACACCCACAGGCACGTTTACGTATGGCACCACGCGGAACACACAACTATATCCAGTTATCCAGTTCTATCCGGTTCCTCCCTGAACATAGACTTGTTAACATTCTACACAAGTACACATGTTATGACGTAATCATACAAAACTTCACTAATAAACTACGAACATAACTCTATGTAGTTGCGGAAGCTAATAGCCAGTTCCAAAACTGTGGCATTGTTAGAAATGATTTAGACATTAATTAATAATTTACCTAACAAGACAAATTAATTACGTTGGTCTGACGCGGCCCCGAACTGGGAAATATCCGACTAAGCCCAAATTAGTACGCTTACGAAGCTATAGTAGGGGTGGTCCTTTCATCCCTTGCATTTAATGAGGAAAAGCCTCGAAAATGTGTCGGCTTCGAGATTGCAGAGTTATACTAGTATTTTACCCTTGAGACAATGTTTAAATAAAAGTATGTTTTACGAACGACGGATTATTAATATTTTTATTTTATTTCAGATAAATATTTTTTATTATTTTTATTTATTATTTTATTTATAATAATATAAATAAGGCCCATAAAAGACAATACATATATAAGTATAAAACAATAGCTATGAACTAGTATATATATTATTAGGTATCAGAAGCAAGTTTTATTAAAAAGATACGCAACACCAATCAACTACATAAATTTATTACTTTGAACAAAACATCATAGAACGAACTAATTTAGATAAGCAATTAATTAGCTAAATCCCTAAGAGAGCGAGCGCTTCTTGCCATCTGCCGATGCTGCATACTATCCCCTCTCTTGATGCGGCTGTCTTGACCACGCCCCTCGTTGCCTAAATACAGCACACTTTTCGGCCAAAACTCTTCCCTGAGGAAAGTTACCAAATGGTGACTCGGAACACGCACCACAAACTACTTTAAACTGGTGTTATGGCACGCCTCCAACTTCTCCACCTTGAAGGTCCAGATGGTCTTCACCCTTAATAAAAAATTTAATGAGTCAGTAGTCTTTTCACACAAATTTACTCGAACGTAACGGGCTTACTTTTATGAAATTCTCAGTCGTGTCTGTTCTACTGCTGGGTAGTTGCCTCCCTCCTTTCACTTAAGTTTAAATATTTAGACGATGCAGCTGGCAACCCTAAATCATTTCACAGCTGATTCATACTAATTAGTAGAGCAGTCCTAATTGTATACATGTTTAATATTTCAGTAACATGTTATTGAAAACAGTGTGTCAAATGAACTAAAAGGTGTATTCAGATAGTTATCAAATTATTAATAGGTGCGTTTTTTAAAAGTATATCAACGCGTATCAGGGCCGTACTCAGGACGTCACAGAGCCGTGGCATACACAAGGTAGGCACTGAAGGTCCGTCGTCAGCCTAACACATAGACGTGTATATAAATGTTCATCATCATCATATTCAGCCTATATTGTTCTTTCTTCTGGGACATAGGCCTCCTCTCGCCGAAAAAAAGCTATCTGAGCTATCTTGAGGGAGTGGGCTGTAATCTACCACGCGGGCCCAGTGCGGGTTAGAAGATTTCACATGTCTTCGAATTTTTGGTTCTAGGACATGTCGGTTGCCATACGATGTCTTCCTTCACCGTTTTGAGAGCAGTTGTGATGAAATTATTTACACAAAGTTAAGCGCCTGTCTGGGTTCGAACCCACGACCAACAACTCGTAAGTCGGGGTCGATGCCACTGTGCCACCACTGCTCTCTTGTATAAATGTACACACCGATATTTTTTGGACTCCTTGACGGACGGTCCGTCTACGTCCGACAAGATTGGAAGGAAAAGAAATAGATGAGATATTTTTCCTATGATTAGTAAATGGTTAATATTGTCCAGTTTGGGCTGATGAGCACGTAGGGTGACCAGTTTGGAAGACGAAGAAATAAGTGTAATATTTTTCGTTGAACAGTGAATTGTATGAAATACTGGTCGACGATTACTGTCGGGACAACAGGATACATTATTCTTCCCTATCTTATCCTGGTAGGATGTGGGATACATAGTAATTTTATTCTAGGTGCATCGTTTTCACATATAATAATATGAAATATTGTAAAACATATTTTAAAGAGTAATGGTGGAGTTTCTTGCCCATGTTCTCCACAAAACTACGTTTTGGGAGGGGCGACTAGAAAGAATTCTATTTTATTTTAATTTAAATGTTGACGTTCAAAAGTACCATATTCGTGCGTATTTGAAATAAATGCTTTGACTTTGACAGTGGTGATATGAATAACTACTAAACCGCTGACTGATAATGCAGTACTTTAAATAGTCAAATAGAACTTGTGATAAGCCAGTTTTAAAATTGTCCTGCAAAACACGGTAAAAGTCGTAAAAATCTACACAATATAACTTCACGAAACACAAACCATATCTTTCACAGTCTACGACCCTTCCATACCTCCGACAAACGACATAAAAAAATAATAGCTATAGTGCAATTTAGTAAGACGCCGTAAAACGAGGTCCATTGTACTAAGAGAGCTGGAGGAGGTCATAATCAACGAAATGATATTACCGAGAGAGCATCCCTTGGTAAGCGACTTGAGTAAAATCTAGACTACGGTTGAAGTTACAAGAAATGGCGTATTTCTTTTCCAAGGCCAGCCTTTGTAGTACTTCCTCAGTGTATGGTGGTTTTTGTTTCCAGTAATTTTGGATTCCACCTTAACAATGCAAGTGTTATTATTATTTAGTCGGTAGTTACCAACGGTCTTCCAATAATCTTTGCATAACTATATCGTGGTTGGTTTCCAGCTTAACCGGATAGAGCTGAACACCAGTTTTTTACATGGGGTTACTGCCTATATGACCTTTACAACCTAGTTACTGGATATATCGTGTTATCTCCCCCTTGGTAAAACGAATTGTCAGACTCTTGGGCTTTTGAATAACCGGTCGACCAAAATTTTTAAAAGTAAAATCGGTTGCCAAATGTAGACTAAAATAATTAAGAAAGGATTTGTTAAACAGCTGGTAAAGAGAAGTTACCGTAAGAATAATAACTGATTGACCATCAATAATTTGACGGGTTAATTGAGTCATTATTAAGCCACCACTCCAACTGAGCATATGATAAAACGGGTTGTTTGACTTTAAAACTAGTTTCTATATTTATAAAGTTAGTTCAAATATAGATAGGACTGACCACAGCTTTAGTTGCCCTCTGCGAACTCTCAGAACATAAATAGGGATCAATCATTCAAGGTTTGGCAGAGTAGACTTCAGTAATAATCTACCGATCAGCAAAGCTCCTCAGCCGGCTGCTCTAGCATAAACATAATCAAACCATAATGTTCCTACTGTGACGACACAAGCCTCTTCTCTGGGTAAAGAAGTGGGCTGTGATGCAACAAGCGGTGTCAGCGCATTTTGTTGGATGTCACATGTCTTAGAATTTTTGGTTTCAAGAGATACCGATTTCCTCTCAATAATTTCCTTTAAGAGAGCAGTGTCGATGAAATTTTGGTGATGCATCAGTACAGATGGCTGGGTAAGAACCCACGACTTACTACTCTTTAAGTGGTGAATGTTAATACAGGGGACTTTCAGGGTCGCGAGATTTGTGCGAAAGAGATACCGTCGTCCTGGCACATGAGAAACAGAAAGAACACGGGTGGGTTTTAGTCAGTAAGTCTGGCA
Organism: Aporophyla nigra; assembly: GCA_947507805.1. Lineage (NCBI taxonomy): Eukaryota > Metazoa > Arthropoda > Insecta > Lepidoptera > Noctuidae > Aporophyla > Aporophyla nigra. The sequence goes on along the minus strand of OX382313.1, from coordinate 7,841,155 downwards.
AGCCCTTTCTGTCCGCCCAAGAGCGGGAGACGTTGTTTGATGATTTTCCACCCACAAAAAAAGGGGTATAAATGCTCTCATGTGACCGCCTTAGAACGAGGGGTTTTATAATCATTATTTTCTCTTAAATAAACATAGCTGCTTAAGGAAAAATAGCAAGGAAAATAAGGGTATTTTATTATAATTTTTATGTGCCCAGTTTTAAATAACTGGAAGAAATGCTTTAAATTTTGCATTGTATTTATTTCACAGCTCCTTATTTGTCTAAGTAGCAATTTATATTTAAATGATTTTCCTTATTTGTCTCCTGGCTCTACTTTATATGAGTTGAGGGTACTTTTATTATTATTTATCGCAAAATGTTTTAGTAGGTGTAATAATTAATTCCTGAAGCAAAAATTTTATCATTACATTTTTCATCCATAATGCTTTGAGATCTAGACTTTTCTGTTTTTTATTTAATTACTGAACCTATCCCAGAGCTAGGGGAAGCACTCTATCATAGCTTTCTATTGTTCCTTTTGTGTTGCCTTAACTTAGTATTTTTCTTTGTTTTGCCGATTCATTTTCTAAATTGTTCTTAACCACTATCTCTAATCTCTATCCACCTTCTTCCAAGACAATCCTACTTCGAAAAAAAAACTATTCACAATCTACCCTCTTTCTTTAAGATTAATTTCCCTCAATTGCGCCACCAGCTTAGGGTCCTGCGACATCATTATCTGCCCAACACAAGCGTGAGATTAGGGGGGACTATTTCATTATATTTTTCCGAGGGATTTCTTTCTCAGCCCTTCGGAGTTGGGACGAGTGAAATTAATGTATCTTGTGGATGGCAATCATGCTTATACGTGACTGGGACTTGGGACGGTATTGCGAAAGCTGTGATTTCAGAAATTGTAGTATTTAATTTAGATATTTGTTGGGGTTTTGTATGGATAAGAAAAAAATAGTAAGGACACTATGTACATTGGGTGTCGCATTTTGACTTCACGTACATTTGTAAAAATGCTTTCAAAAGATAGTTCTCGGTTGAATAAAGATAAACGGAAAGCATAGGGTTTTTTATTGGTTTTGTCAAAATAACGTTGATAAAAATAGGCAATCTAGCTCGAATAAATTTGCAATATTATTTGTTAGACACAGTTGTTACGGTTTATTTGGTTATTCTTTGGTGCAGGTGTACTCTTATTTATAGCTCTGGTCATAGAAAATAAAAAGAAAATTGTCGCTTTAAAATTATCACTGACTGAATGTGTTAATACTTACTACTCATCAGCAGCCTATAATGTTCCCACTGCTGGGACACAGGCCTCCTCTCGGTGAGAGGGAGTGGGCCGTAATCCACCACGCGGGCCCAGTGCGGGTTGGTAGATGTCACATGTCTTCGAATTTTTGGTTCTAAGACATGCCGGTTTCCTCACGATGTTTTCCTTCACCGTTTTGAGAGCAGTGGTGATGAAATAATTTACATAAAGTAATGCGCCTGCTTTAGTTTGAACTCACGACCCACTACTCGTAAGTCGCGGCCGTTACCACTGGGCCACCACTGCTCTCATATAATACTTACTACTACTACTACTTAATCTGTACTACAGAATGGGCAGCAGCATTTTCTATGTATTTTACCACCAAACAGCGATCGCCAATGCGGCTTCCAAGCGTGGCTATTATGGTAAAGCCCTTCGGGCAGGAATATATATAATAATATACGCCCACAGCTGGACTTACCAGCTGTGGACGTCTTTCAACTGAAATTATTAAAGATGTTAATCATGCCGTAGTACGTGTGATCAGTTTAATTTAAGTAAACAAACTATGAAACTTAAAACAGAACGACCCAGTCTCATCAAGATACGATGAGTCACGTTCAAAATTGCCTTTTAGCAGCAATGTCAAAAACTTTTTAGCTTTAAATGTCACCAGTGTCAAAAAGTTAAGAGCGAAAAAGACTTGCTAATGTTATTACTGGAGTTTTCTAAGTCAATCTGGAGTAGTTACGAGTGAAATTAATGTATCTTTCAGATGGCAATCATGCTAAGACGTGACTGCGACGTAAGGGATCGCTGAAGCTGTGATTTTAAGAATTTTGCTGTGGTTTTGTGTGAGAAAGTTTTTTAAATCACAAATGCTTATTTATTTTTCAAATCCTTTATACCTGTGTAGAAAATTATATTACAATGCTAGGGGATTTCTTTCACCTTTTCCCAGCTAAAGGTGAAATTAAATTAATGTTCTATGGTAATATGGCTATAACAATTGTACGTGACTGGAAGCTGGGACGGTATTGCCATAGAATATATTATATTTTTTGGTATTGCCGTTTCTGCGATTTTGATGCGAAAGGTAGTAAAAATAGAGTTCAGTATTTTTTTCTAGGCATTTATGGTGATTGGTTCCACTGGTGCTGGACAAGGCCTTTTAACTCTCCTTCCACTTCTCTGTGTCCAGAGCTACCAAGAACAATTTTTTTGGCATAGGAGGAGATATATCTCATCGCGCTATCTCCGTCTGAGCCTGCTGCGATATCGTTTCCTACTAAACGGGACCCACGGTATTTTTCTCCTTCCACCTCTCTCTGTTCCGAGCTATCTAAGACCAAGTTTTGTCAGAGGAGTACATCTCATCCCGCTATCTCCGTCTGGGCCTGCTGTGATATCGTTTCCTACCAAGTGGGACCCATTGAGTCATAAAATTGATCCATTGATCATCCGAGATGGGGCAGATGTTTCCAGCCTACTTTGGTCAGTTTATTTTGGCGAACTTTTGACCGAATGCAAAACGAGACCAAGTAAAATATGTTTAAGTGGGGCTCCACTTATACTCGTACGTAGCAAGTTTCTGGCATGCAAAAAAAATTATACAACAAATGACTTGCATCTTCTAAAGGTTATATAAACGGTGCAATATTTAATACATGATAATTATTGATTTAATAGTTTAACACAACTACTTTTAAACTCGAATAATATTTTGAAAACTAGGTATGATCGGCGTTTCTTCCTGGACTACACTGAAAAGAATAGCCGAAACAAATCAGAGATCACAGCCTCTGTTAAAGTTCAGACATAAACTTGGTCAGTTCATAAATAAATATCTTTTTGGACAACCAACACATAGTTATCTGATCCCAAACTAGACAAAGCCTGTACTATGGTAACCAGACAACTGATAAACATACTTATATATTTCTAAATACATACATATTATAGATAAATTACACCCAGACACAGAACAAATGATTGTGCTCAGCACACAAACATTTGTCCTGGGTGGGAATCGAACCCACGACCTCAGTCTTTGCAGTCAGGGTCACTAACCACTAGACTAACAGGCCAGTCGAAAGTCATGTGAAGATCATGTAGATTTTGTATCTGAAATGGTCTTTTGAGGAAAGAGCCTCACAGACTAGGTGGACCTGTCCAGTCATTGCATACATTTGTCAATAATCAAGCAGCTCAACTCTGAACTTAAGGAAGTCAACAATTTGTTATTGCTTCATCATAAAAGACACAGCCAATTTAATCACACCGTGCAAATCAGGCAGTTGAATAAAAAGTACCTTTACTATCCCACTAGTGGGAATAGCCTCCACAGAGTGGGTGCCTGAGGATGGACGTCGCCAGTGAGGCCGGCCCAAGAAGAGGTGGCGAGATAACCTAGACGCTTACTCCAAGGGTTGGATCGAGGAGGCCCTGGAAAAAAATACCTGGAGGGATTTGGGGGAGGCCTTTGTTCAGCAGTGGGACAATGTAGGCTAAAATTAAAAAAAAATATCCCACTGCTGCTCAAACGGCATCTCATGCCTTCCACTCTTTGCACAACGTATTCTCCAGAAGTTATCTTAGTACACATTCAAATCGGGTATTACACCTTGATAAGTGAAATATTATTCCTTTTCGTATCAACAGCCACAATAACAATATTTGAAGAGACTAGTGTAAACCAATAATGTAATATTTTATCCAAGAATTCTTTTCTCAATTCTCTGAAGCAACGCTAGTGAAATAAATGTATCTTATGGGTTGCAATCACACTCATACGTGATCGGGGTTCAGGTTTCAAAGATATTTTTCTTGTATTGTGAATTGAATGATGTATGATTTTGTTAGGAGAATGTGGTATTTTTAGAAGACTTTGGCTGGCGGATTCAGTTAGCATTTTTGAATAAATATATTTACGATATTAATGGGCAATTACAATTTCGGCGTAGCATTTCCAATATAATGACTACCTATATGACTGGTCTGTTAATCTAGTGGTTAGTGATCCTGACTGCTAAGACTGAGGTCATGGGTTCGATTCCCATCCAGGACAAATCTTTGTGTAATGAGAACAGTCGTTTGTTCTGTGTCTGGGTGTAATTATCTATACTAATCTATAGTAATATTATAAAGCTGAAGAGTTTGTTTGTTTGATTGAACGCGCTAATCTCAGGAACTACTGTTTCGAATTGAAAAATTATTTTTGTGTTGGGTAGACTATTTATCGAGAAAGGCTATAGGCTATATAACATCATGCTACAACCAAAAGAACCGGAGCAGTTATGAAAAATGTTGCAAAAACGGGGAAAATCGCACGGATAGGCGATTCGACGCGACGGGAAGGGTCGGGGGACGAGAAATTTTACGCGGACGAAGTCGCGGGCAGAAGCTAGTCTATAATATGTATGTATTTATAAATATATAAGTATACTAGCTGACCGTACAAACGTCGTCCTGTTTCCTAGAACTCGATAGCAGCGCCATCTGTCGGGCTGATTTGTGAATCGTAACCATCCAGGGTGTATATATGCGTTTGGGTGGCCCCACAGAACAGATAAAGAGGTTAGAAGGGCCTTGTGGGCGGGGCGCGCGCGCCGCTCATATTGTGAACGCTCATATGTCGACCGAAATTAGCGTCACCGGCCAACAGTCGCGCTCATATTGTGACAACGTACGAAGCTCCGCGAAAAAACAATAATTATGCCGTCTTGCGCTATCATAACGTGTCGGAAAAGAAGCCAGATGTGTAGTGTAGCCTGAGAAGGGATTTCTTTTCACCGGTAAGTCCTAAAACCTTATAATACGAGTGTTATTTGTAATTATTACAATTGTATTATGTAGTTTGTAGACAAAACGACACAATCGAAAAAAAGATGCAAAATTATACATTGCTTGCAACGGATGGGTACCATCTTGTACTACGCGAGTGATCGCGCGATGTATTGCGATCATTGCGAGAGTCGCGTGTGCTGAGCCAATGCTTGAATTCCGCGAAATTCCATGCGTATCGATAGTGTTGCACCAAGTTGTAAACACTGTCGATATTACGAATGTATTCAATTGATTATTATCAGTAATATTGGAATTAAAATACCTTTGTTAATTAACACCATTTATTACTAATTGTGGTTATCAATATAGTTTCTGAGTGGGGTTTTCGTCTAAAATTTGGTTTGAGGTTAGCTGTTTATAATGAAAACATATATTTTATTATTAGGTTTCCAACAGATCCAGATATAAGGAAATTGTGGATTGAGGCAACCGGTAGAATACAATGGATACCTACTAAATGTAGCACAATTTTCAACACATGGATTCTCTTTGATAACCGCAAGCGCTCAGCAAGTTGGTTGAATCCTGGTTCAGCACCTAAACAATGCCCTAAACGAAAACTTACCCCTAGAAAAATGATGGTCTCTGTTTGGTGGTCTAGCGCTGGTGTGATTCATCACAGCTTCTTACCAAATGGGGTGAGCATTACTGCAGATGTGTACTGTGAAGAACTGAACTCAATGATGGAGAAGCTGGCACATCTCCAACCAGCATTGGTCAATCGCTCGTCTCCGCTGCTCCTGCACGACAACGCGCGACCTCATACTGCACAGCAGACGGTCTCCAAGTTGCAAGAACTGGGGTTGGAAGCTCTCCGTCATCCGCCCTACTCACCAGACTTTGCGCCTACAGACTACTACTTTTTCCAGAATTTGGATAACTTCTTGGCGGGAAAAAATTCAATACCCGAGAGGCAGTACAAAATGCCTTTGAAGAATTTGTTGCCTCCTGTCCAGCTGATTTTTTTAAGAAGGGCATCAATAAACTGCCACTGCGTTGGCAAAGATGCATTGATTGCATGGGTGATTATTTCGATTAATACAAATAAAAATACATGAAAAAAATTCGTTTAATTTTTTTCATACAAAACGGCAATTTCATAGGTAAAGACCTATTATTATGTATTTAGAATGTCCACACTATTCCAACCCCGTCCCTCTCCCGATATTATAGCAAAAAATTGCAAAACTTAAATAACAAAAATTTTAAGAATTACAGTAATTTTATCGATATCGATTATCGACTTTTTGTTCACCGTAACATGTATGAGAAATAAATTGCTTTTCGTGTGTGTGAGTGCACGTCAAGTACAGTGTTTGCGTTAGTGTGACAATCAATAGCAAGCTCGCGATCTAAGTGTGTGTAATTTATTAGTGTGCGTAATTCGCGTACGTTCGGGACCTTTGCTTGTAGTGGAGTTAAAGAGTGGGAGACAAGCGGCGACACGCGTTCCAATACAAATCAGGAACTATTTCCTTTCTAACCTCTTTATCTGTTCTGTGGGTGGCCCAAACGCATACAAAAAAAAGTCATTGAAATCGGTCCAGCCGTTTAGGAGGAGCTCAGTGACATACACACGTACAGTAGAATTATATTATTAGGTTGGGGAAAAAGTCTTTTCGCATTATAGTATGTATGAACTTGTAATAAAATCTCTTTGGCTATACTATTTGTATCTGGCTGGTTTTGGTATCATTGAAAGTTTAAATTTTAAATAACATAATTCCAAATACAAATTAGGAAAATGTGTGATTTTCATTTGTTTTTCGTACCGTCAAGATGAGTGAATCTAATGAAGAAATTCGATACATTTTAAAATTTTACTACAAAAAAGGTAAAAATGCAACGCAAGCCGCGAAAAAAATTTGCGATGTTTATGGACCTAGTGTAGTGTCTGTGAGAGTAGCACAAATTTGGTTTAAGCGTTTTCAATCCGGAAATTTTGATGTCAAAGATGCACGTCGCTCTGGTCGCCCTATTACGGATAAAATGGATGCCATTTTTGAAAAAGTGGAGCAAGATCGGCATACCAGTAGTTACGACGTAGCTGAAGAACTGGAAATTGACCACAAAACAGTTTTGGCGCATTTGAAAAAAACTGGGTACACAAAAAAGCTCGACATTTGGGTACCTCACGAGCTCACTGAAAGAAACCTAATGAACCGTGTACTCAGTTGTGATTCTTTATTACGACGTAATGAAACCGAACCATTTTTGAAGAAGCTGATAACTGGTGATGAAAAGTGGATCACGTATGACAAGAACGTGCGAAAAAGGTCGTGGTCAAAGGCCGGTCAGGCTTCACAGACTGTGGCGAAACCCGGGTTAACTCGCAACAAGGTGATGCTGTGTGTGTGGTGTGATTGGAAGGGCATTATTCATTATGAGCTGTTACCACCAGGCAGGACCATCGATTCTGAACTCTACTGCGAACAACTGATGAGATTAAAGCAAGAAGTTGAGAGAAAGCGGCCGGAATTAATCAACAGAAGGGGTGTGGTTTTTCATCATGATAACGCTAGACCTCACACATCTTTAGCCACCCAACAAAAATTAAGAGAGTTTGGCTGGGAGGTGTTAATGCATCCGCCGTATAGTCCTGACCTTGCAACTTCAGATTTCCACCTGTTTCGGTCTCTTCAGAATTCTTTAGGCAGTGTCAGGTTAACATCACGAGAGGACTGCCAAAACCACTTGTCGCGGTATTTTGACCAGAAGTCCCAAAATTTCTATAGCAATGGAATCATGTCCCTACCTACAAGATGGCAAAAAGTTATCGAACAAAATGGTACCTACATACTTTAGTTAAATGTAAATAAACTTTATTAAAAAATGTTTTGAATTTTCTTAAAAAATGCGAAGAAACTTTTTCCCCAACCAAAAGATTTATCAGTTGTCTGGTTACCATAGTACAGGCTCTGCCTAGTTTGGGATCAGATAACGGTTGTCCTAAGATATTATTTTTACTATATTATTATTAATATATTGAGGGGCTCGTGGCTAAACCATAGCAGCCGCACGGTAAAATAATTGGTTAACTATACTTGCCACGGTCAGTTCGTTGATGGATGACCTTCTGTTACTAAGCGCGCTTGGTATTGACGGTCATTAGTAGATTTTGACGGCCGTTACGGATAGTCACATGTCCATAATTCTGATAATGTTACCAAGGGGTACCGTGTTAATTAGTAACTGGGTTGAGGAGGTCAGTGAATCTATGTAGTACAATACTAATATTCAGCTGCACCAGGTTAGACAAGAAGCCGAATTTTTGTTTTTTCGTGGAGAAGAGAAATGCTCATGCATACTGCGCTATCATGGAGAAATAGCGCAGTTATGTGGGACTCCAACCCACTAAAACTCCACGGTGTCCTCCTACACCGCTTATGGCGGGAACACGGGCACGTCAGAACTCTTCCGCGAACCCGCCGCGGCTGTCCGTCGCCGGACCCACCTCTAGGGGATACCTCCATTCACGGCGCGCATGAACACATAACACGCCGTGACCACCCCGGGGACCATTAGCACATGGGTGCTAGACGACCCCGTGAATGGCACCCTTGTTCCCCCTGCGACGGGTCAGGACAGTGGCCCCGCTGCCTACCACTTTTCGGCCGCAGGGGATAGGGAGAGTGGCCAACGCTAAACCAACACTCCTCTTCCCCTGCGGCCCCACCGCGTCCACCATCGGACGGTGGCGACCCCATTCAGGCCGCGGTTGGTAGGGAGAGCGGCGCACCTTAATACCGGCACTCCTCTCCCGCCGCGGCCTCCAATCCTGAGCCGCGATGCCTCGGATACTAAGACATCGCGGCCCACCTCAGTTGCGATGTCGACAAACGACACCGCAACGTGTTGGCCGCTACATCGTTGGCTTTGGGAGGAAAAGCCCTGACGAGCGGCCCCTCCTCGGATTCCTCTTAGCTTCACCATGGGTGTCCAAACCACGGCTAATGAGCCCTCCCGCCTCGTCAATGCGGGAACCCACTGGAGGGGAAGAAGCCGACCCTAACATAACTTCTGTATTTTTTATCTAGTGCTACGTGATTCAAACTCAGGATTGTAAAATACTCCATCAATGCCTTCTAAGGCAACATTTTTTTTTTATGGAGGACTTAAAGCGACCTTATTGGTGATTTTTCTCTGAAGGGTCACGTGCGTAGTACTCGCAACCGGCGTACGTGTATGACCAGATGTATGAACCTAATCGAGGCAAAAGGAGTTTGTAAGTTTCGTAGCAGGTGGCGTTCTGTAGTTTTTGCCCACCCCCACTGAAAAAAGACGTGAGTTTTTGTATCCTACTAATATTATAAATGCGAAAGTTTGTGAGGATGGATGTATGTGTATGTTTGTTACCCTTTCACGAAAAAACTACTGGACGGATTTGGATGAAATTTAGCACACAGATAGTTCATAACCTGGATTAACATATAGGGTACTTTTTATCCCGGTAGTACGTTCCCGCGGGATATTTTCTGACCTCCACGCGGGCGAAGCTGCTGGCAAAAGCTAGTGTGTTTATAAACTACTAGCTTCTGCCCGCGACTTCGTCCGCGACAAATTTTTGTTCCCCTGACCCTTCCCGTCGCATCGAATTGCCTGCCAGTTTTCGACCATTTTCATCGCTGCTCCGCTTCTTTTGATTGTAGCGTAATGTTATATAACCTACGAACGAAAAATTTCACGAATTGTTCCAAGAAGGTCTCTATCACCTGATGCACCGAAGGAATATAATTAATTGTGGCGGACTGAATCCATATTACTCATATTACTTACAGGACGTCTGTTTTCATCTTTAGCTGTGATTTTAAGACAATAATAATGAGTTGGAAATCTTATAAACTATATTATTTGCAGAGATGCTTTATTGAAGAAGATTCTGATTGGGCATTTATTTCGTTAGTATTGTGGACCATAAATGCAATTTCAACTTGTTCCAATAGTACAAGGCTCGAGACGTATTTGAGATCGTAGATAAATAATTGAGTTTGAGAAATACTGCGGTCTACAGATCGAGGTTAGTTTGACTTTGAAAATTAAATAATAGTTCAATATTTTGCTGTAATTCTATAATGTCATTGAACTTAGTAATTTCCCCTTTCGATTCGTAGTTTACTAGCTCTTACCTCCGCCTACTGAGAGTGAAATCGGGTCGCGAACAAGCCGTCTTTATACAGGATCAGTTTTATCCAGTGCGCAAACTGTAACCATAAATTCAGCATATTATTCTAAACTCCCCAGCGTAGAAAATTTTCGTCGGATATACAAAAAAAAAATCGGCTGTTCCATACATTTTGACCCCGTAGGTATTGCATTTTTCTTTGAAACAGCTGTGTTTTTTTCGTCGATTGACTATGAGAATGATATGGTGAAGTCATGGTTACAATTTACGCACTGGATTAAAACTTATCCTGTATAGGTACTCCCTGAAGGTAAGGTGGTGGAGGAGGATAAACCCTAAGTATTTGACTTGCTTCACCCAAGGGATCGGCTGACCGTTCATAGTGATTGGACTGGGGCGAATACCACTTGTAATTATTTGTTTTTTTAACACGTTAACTATCATAGTGAAAATCAGAAAAAGTAAAAAAATGAACTTAGTGTTATTTCACTTTAAAAAGATTATTTATTCCATAAAAACATATATATCATATTTATTACCACCTATTTTTAACCGACTTCAAAAAGGAGAAGGTTCTCAATTCGGATGTTTATATGTTTTTTTTTTTATGTATGTTCGGCCATAACTCCGTCATATATAGACGGATTTGCAAAATTCTTTTTTTGTTCGAAAGGGGTTTATTCCGAAATGGTCTCATATAATTTTTATATAGATCTGATAATGAGTTCGGGAGACAGACACCGAAACTCTTTAAAAAATGACAGCAAATCAACCGCGATTTCTGCTATCGCATAAATATGCATTGTTTGTTTGGAATTAGTGCAGGGTGAATACCACAACTAAAAATGTAAAAATAAAAACTTTTTATACAAAAAAAAAAAAAATCAACCGACTTCCTTAAAAACACTACAAAGTGAAAAATAACTTTAATTTCGGAAGTTGGTGGCAAAAAAACCATAAATACAGATCCTAAGACACCGACTTCCGAAATTAAAGTTATTTTTCGCTTTGTAGTGTTTTTAAGGAAGTCGTTTGTTTTTTTTTTTTGTAAAAAAGTTTTTTTAAATTTAATTCCTTACTTTTATTTTGACTTCATACTTTCCACAAAGTATACGAGAGTAATGGTAAACAAAAGTTATATTGAGGCAGTGATTTTCGAGCTGCGTGGGTCACTTTATATAGCTGAAAGAGTAATAAACATGACCGCCAGGCAGCAACGACACGTTCAGATTTGGTATCTGTTGTCGGTCATATATTTTATTTTTATTTTATTTATTCGGAAGAACAAACAATTACACATTATATTTTACAAATAAATAGAATACAAGAAGTTATATAAATGTGCAACCAACAACGTTTTTCACAGATACAGTCCGACAAGGCCTGAATTGCACAAATAGTGTTGGACACATAGTCTCACATGGCAGTTAACGTATAAAAAAATTAATCAAATATGAATGAAGAGTAGCATATGTCCTCCTAATAGTTCCAGGCTAATTATTGGTTAAATTAGATAACGATCGGTAGCGTGATTTAGGCGTGAAAGGACGGTACAAGACAGGTTTTTGATTTTATATGTTAAAAGTATGGACTTCCTACTGATGTTAGTATAAATTTAGCAACTCTGGCTAAGATAGTAATGATGAAAATGATCTTTCTTGATTTCATTTCTGATCGAAATTCAATTGTAAAATTATTTAGTGACGTCCATCACATTGTAATGTTATCTAAAGACCATGTTTATCTAAACGTAAAACGTTCACTTTAGTAAAATTAATTGAAAACTAAATCTTAAAAAACTAGAATATAATTCAAATACAAGCTCTCACTAGAACATCTATAGGAATATTTTATCAAAGAGGACATTTTAATTAACTTGGTCTCAGTAGCTAAATTATATATTTTACTTATTAATACGTATTCAACGTGGAAACTACTCAGAAGGTCAAATAGGTACTCTATCATATCATATTATTATGTACTTGGTTCCACTTCATTTCACTTGTACTTGATCTTTCCGTTGACCACTTTCAGAGGAAAGGATAAGTACATGAATGACGTATATTTGGTGAGTGTACTTCCAATATACGCCTACTCCAACAGTAGTTTATGAATGTACAGTTCGCAAAATAACATTCCGGTATAAAGGTTCTGCTCATTTCTCTATATGCAGAAATATTTGGGGATGGGAAAAATAAAGAACCTGAACATAAATTAGTCATGGTGAACTGTGTGTGTGTGTGTGTGTCAGTTGCCCGCTTTAAAACTAGTCATAAAGTCAACGTCATATAGTAGTTAGAATATAATTTGAGTAAAGCCTGGGATATAGCCCAGTCTATTAAGTTTAACTATGCACCAGTATATAATAGTCCTCCAGACCGAATTTCGCCCATGGCGACAAATCACAGCGAACACCAGCCCTCGGTGCAGGAGAAATTATATTGCACAAGTGTGTGACAGAGACCCTCACTTTCTCACTGTCACAGTCCGATGAGATGGCAATACGACATGAACGAAGAGATATCAGGCGCTGAACCTGGATTACCGTGCTCTCCAAGGCACGGGGGTATCACACCGCCAACTTCCAAACTCCGGGCTGATACTAAGAAATATAGTATACAAACTACAAAATGCTATATGTAAACAACGATTAACGAAGTTCTACAATTATTCAAAAACGACTCAATCCCGCTCCATGTGGCGCTGGACGTAAACAATAGCACAATGCCATTTTTTCCTGCGTGTGTCGTAAAAGGCGGCTAAGGGACTTACTAGAGAATGGGCAGCGACGTTCTCTATGCATTTTACCACCATACTGCGGTTATAAACCCATCTGCAAAGCGTAGCAATGATAGCAAACCTCTTCCTCATTGGGGAGAGGCCTATGGAGTGGACATCTTTTGGCTGAAATAATGATGATGATAAATCAATCCCTCGATTACTAGGAACACCAACCACTCAAAAATCAGCAGCTTATAAATATTCCCACTGCTGTGACACAGGCCTCCTCTCGATGAGAGGAAGTGGGCCATGATCCACCACGTGGGCGCAGTGCGGATTGGTAGATGTCACATGTCTCCGCATTTTTGGTTCTAAGACATGTCGGTTTCCTCACGATGATTTCCTTCACCGTTTACCACGCAGTACTTTCGTTGGATGAATTAATGATATTTATTTCTGTAAGTAAGTTTATGTACCTAAATACTATAAACACAAGATGAGGTCTGTGTTTCCAACCCAGCTACTCTGAGAACAAATATGGACACAAACAGATCCCTGAGTTGATACCCTACACAGTAACTCGTTCGCTTAGTGTACTTTGGCAGTGGATATAATAAAGAAGTCAAGCCGAATAGTGGAGATAAAATTGTAGTCAGGATTTACGATTTTTATTCCAATATATTTATGTCCCAGAGGAACAGTATCTTTCCGTATCTTTTGGTAGCAATACGATAGTTTCTACCCAGTTGGAGTAAAGATTATATTTTCGAGTATAATGTCTGCCATGCGGAGTGGTAGCACTCAACTGCTTAGTAAACTGAAAATAGATTTCATTATTTCGATTGAGTTAGTATACGAAATTAAATTATTTATCCGTGGGCGTTTCAAAGAGTAAGTATGAGTAAATATCGAGAGTTTTGGGAGCAGTGTGCTCTTGTCTGATAATATAAATAAATATAACGAGATGATTACGGAAATGTTCAATGATAGAGGTTGTCTATAGGAGCATGCATTGGTTACTTTAGAAGTTGAATGTTAATCAATCTACTAAGTCAGCCTATCGCAGTTTACTGCTGAACATAAGCCTCTCCTAGGCTGTGCCGCAACAGCCTGACCTTTGTCGTCAGAATACAGTCTATCCTTACCATATTTTAAAGTCATTGGTCGATCTACAATAGTTTGAGGGTCGACGCAATATGCTTCCAAACGTCTTATTAGTCGTCATCTCGATAGTTACTCGCTTTTTATCCATATCATCATTTACACAGTGCATACATCGTTTTTTGGTGTCCCCCTACTGTCATAGCCATCGACATTAATTTTCAAAACTTTTCTCATGACATTGTCTTCAATCCGCCATATCACATGGCCATACCATGACAACCGATTTCCCCACAACTTAAAATATCAAATTTAAATTAAGCTGAAGATCTGCACTTTTCGATCGTTAAAATTACAAAAGACAGCTCCTGAAACACCCGTACTTCACCACTTCCTAGTGCTTTAGCTGGGAAGAATAAGTGGCGCAACAAACTCCCCAGCAGCATAGCTGTCTGTTTAGTTAAACTTCATTCTATAAAACAGTAGATAGACAAAGTAATTACCATTACGAGACACAGAACATTTACATAAATCATCTGCCATATCGATGGCCCCACCGAATAAACGTGCAAGAGTTCTTACACGATTTTTTTTCATTTTTCTTTTCTTTTGCTTATCCTGCACCTACTTAATTTTTTTTATGAATTTTGGACTCAAGCACTCCTATTATAATAGTGAATTTCTTTATTCTGGGGAAATAATTAATTTTAAAATTATAGGAATAATAGTTTATGTTATTATTACATGCTTTTTGAGTCGCCAAGTATACAATAATAAACATGTTAAAACCTATTACATAAATGAAAACTGATCTTATTAACTCTAATATAAATGTATACGATCTTTCCAATCATATAATAGTAGAACAATGTGCTGTAAACAAGCGTGTAAATAGTTATAGCTGGGTTGAAAAATAAACTTGATTTATGGAGAATAATAGTGTAATATTACAGTACGTTTTATTCGTTGTGTATTATTACACGAATAAACGTGTAATGATATATTAATGTGTCCTAGTCAAGCAAATTTCACAAGAGCAAAAATATTAAAAAGCTTTTCATGAATTTCCTGAAACTTGTGGATGTTTAAAAAAAAGTAAATATACAAGTCTGTAGTTTATTTTTTACCTATAATTCGATTACACATTGTTTATACCTATTTACAATGAAATGAGCGTTATTGAAGTGTGAATGTTTTTATTTTTTGCTGAAAAGTTGTTAATTTTCCTTTACACGATTATTCGGTGGGGCCATCGATATGCCAGCTAGCCAACCCAATGACTGGCCTGTTAGTCTAGTGGTTAGTGACCCTGACTGCTAAGACTGAGGTCGTGGGTTCGATTCCCACCCAAGATAAATCTTTGAGTGATGAGCACAATAATTTGTTCTGTGTCTTGGTGTAATTTATCTATAATGTGTATGTATTTTGAAATATATAAGTATGTTTATCAGTTGTCTGGTTACCATAGTACAGACTCTGCCTAGTTTGCGATCAGATAACGTTGTGTTGGTTGTATTAAGATATTATAAAAAAAATAACTTTGCCAAAACCTAAAGCAACAGCTTATCGAAATAAAATACCTAACACACATTATTAAGACAGCTTAAAATCCTTAAATACATTACCTACACACATAGGACGACATAAAGCTGCATACACTATACATTAATGCTGGCGGAAAGACTCCTACCGGTGAATGTACTGTCAGCTAAAAAAGTTGTCTGTTAATTTTGTGTTTTTTCTACAAAAAAAAAAAAATAACAACCGACTTCCTTAAAAAAAATACACTACAAAGTGAAAAATAACTTTAATTTCGGAAGACGGTGGCAAAAAAATCTTAAATACAGATCCTAAGACACCTACTTCCGAAATTAAAGTTATTTTTCACTTTGTAGTGTTTTTTAAGGAAGTCGGTTGTTATATTTTGGTATGGTGTAATTTATGTATAATATGTATGTATTTTTATTTTTATTAATATACATGTATTAGGCTCTGCCTAGTTTGGGATCATATAACGGTGTGTTGGTTCTCCTAAGATATTCATTTAATAATTTTTTTTTGTAAAAAGTTTTTATTTTTAACTTTTTAGTTATGGTATATACTCCGCACTAATCTAATCGCGTTATTCGTTAATTTGTTGCTATGTTATTGTATTCGTTTATATGGTTTCCACATGGATTGTCAGAATGGAACCAAATTAAAATGGGACCACACGGAAAGCACCAGCTTTCAAATAAAAAAGAGTCATCAAAATCGGTTCTCCCAGTCAAAAGTTATGAGCTAACAAACATTAAAAAAAATACATTCGACTTGATAACGTCCTCCTTTATATTTCAAATCGGTTAAAAATAACGCTAGGCTTGACTGAAGCCATTAGTGTCGCTATATCAATTTAAACTAGGACTACATTGTATATGGTTATAGCGTGATAGTAATTAGCCATAGCCTTCATGAAGAAATGGGCTATGAAATGAAACAATATTTTTTCAAATCCAACTGTTATTTAGATTAGTGCGTTCAAACAAAGAAACAAAAAGACAAACTGCATACATACATACAATCACGCCTTTTTCCCATGGGGTTGGGCAGAAACCACGAAACGCCACCTGCTACGATCTCTACACACTCTTTTTGCCTCGTTTAGGTTCATACAATTGGTCATACACACACGCCGGTTGCAAGTACTACGCACCTGACCTTTCTGAAGAACATCACCAATAAGGTCACTATATGTCCTCCTAGGGCGCCCCCTCCCGGTGTTTCCACTCACATCTGCCTTATAAATACCTTTTGTAAGCCATCCTTCATTCATCCTCTCAACATGACCAAACCATCTAAGCATACTTTTTATAAAAACAAACTAATGAGGTGTAATATTGTATATATATTGATCATCATCATCATTTCAGCCGAAAAACGTCCACTGCTGGACATAGGCCTCCCTCAAATTTGGGGGGCTTGCCATTTTCGCCACGCTTGGCAGGTCGGTTGGCGATCACAGTATGGTGGTAAAATGCATAGAGAACGTTGCTGCCCGTTCTCTAGTACGTCTTTTAGTCGCTTTTTACGAGACCCATGGGAAGAAATGGGATGGTGCTATTCTTTACATCCGGCACCACACGGATATAGATACAATTATTTGTTCTGTATCTGGGTGTAATTTATCTTTATGTATGTATTTAGAAGTATATAAGTATGTGTATCAGTTGTCTGGTTACCATAGTAGGCTCTGCCTAGTTTGGGATTAGATAATGATGTGTTGGTTGTCCTGAGATATTATATTATTTAGAAATATATAAGTATGTTTATCAGTTGTCTGGTTACCATAGTAGGCTCTGCCTAGTTTGGGATTAGATAATGATGTGTTGGTTGTCCTGAGATATTATATTATTTAGAAATATATAAGTATGTTTATCAGTTGTCTGGTTACCATAGTAGGCTCTGCCTAGTTTGGGATTAGATAATGATGTGTTGGTTGTCCTGAGATATTATATTATTTAGAAATATATAAGTATGTTTATCAGTTGTCTGGTTACCATAGTAGGCTCTGCCTAGTTTGGGATTAGATAATGATGTGTTGGTTGTCCTGAGATATTATATTATTTAGAAATATATAAGTATGTTTATCAGTTGTCTGGTTACCATAGTAGGCTCTGCCTAGTTTGGGATTAGATAATGATGTGTTGGTTGTCCTGAGATATTATATTATTTAGAAATATATAAGTATGTTTATCAGTTGTCTGGTTACCATAGTAGGCTCTGCCTAGTTTGAGATTAGATAATGATGTGTTGGTTGTCCTAAGATATTACGATAAGATAAGATATTTATTTCTCGCCACAATATAAAATACATTTAACACAGCTACTACATTTATACATAACTACTACATTTTAATAATTACATTGTGGGAGACTGGTGCCTTAGCTAGACGTAAGGCCTGTATTTCAGGACACCAGGACCCCCCCATTCTGAGATACATTTTGTAGATAATTATGTACTCGCACATTATTAAATGCGGTAGATTAACCCTTATTAGCACTAATTATTTTAACAATAATCTTTAATTGCAATAATTTTAATCTTTAATTATATTATTATACTTATAAATTTATCCATAAGATTTATAAAGTGCAAAAAAAAATCCACCTAACACTGCTAGCCCACTTATTTGGCCGACAGTACATTTGTACCTAACTTACGATCCGTCCTAGATACACTTCCTAAACTGCTGGCCATAAATTGTATCAAACGCGACAACTTTATGTACTGCTTGCAATCAGTTAGTGCTCAAGTTTCTGCTGTATTTCGGGCTTGGATAACTTGGTTCGGTTTTTATTAGTATTGGTCTCAATTCTCTCAAATAGCATTAGAATAAGCACTATAAATACTTATTGCTACTATCAATATATACTTTAACTTGTTGATCGAAATAGCGATTGAAAAAAAAATATACATATATTATCATCATCATCATCGTTTCAGCCGTAAGACGTCCACTGCTGGACTTAGGCCTCCCCCAATTTGGGGGGCTTTGCCATAATCACCACGCTTGGCAGGCGGGTTGGCGATCGCAGTATGGTGGTATAATGCTTAGAGAACGCTGCTGCCCATTTTCTACTAAGTCCATACTAAGTTCATATATTATATACAGTCCAATTGAGGAACCTCCTCCGTTTCTTCGTCGGTTAAAAATAAAGTTTTTTGTTTGGGATTTCTATACTTTATTGTTCCGTGAACTCAATATAATGATCGTCCATGTTGCGTAATTTCAAAAAATTGAATCTATTTTAGAAAATCCGCGTAGCACTGTATCGCTACGGCGTAGCAGCTTGCTACGCTCGCGTAGTCTTTAGGAGATTGAACTTTTTCGTGTCACTAGTTCGAAGACAAACCATTCTTCAAGACGCTGACAAGCCCTAAAGCGCGGTCAACGTCAGACTGCATAGCAAAGAAAAATGCGCTATGACACAATGCCTGTAATTTATTGCAAGACGTACAGTCTGCTAGGGCTCCTAAAATAGCAGTGGT
The DNA here is from genome assembly GCA_947507805.1 of Aporophyla nigra. Classification (NCBI taxonomy): domain Eukaryota; kingdom Metazoa; phylum Arthropoda; class Insecta; order Lepidoptera; family Noctuidae; genus Aporophyla; species Aporophyla nigra. Next base: position 7,822,086 of record OX382313.1, on the reverse strand, counting down.
CGACACGCCATTCTGCATTCGCATTATACCGAGGAATGACGATACTGAGACGTTATTTATGAGATTAAGTTGGCTTATTTCCCTAGATAGCGCTTCTAGAAACCGTAAAATCGATATCATCGCGGTGGCGCCCACCTATCTTCCAGGAAACTAGAAAACGTAAGTTTAACTTCATTTTTTCCCCTAAATCTGTACAGATATCTAACATCATCATTATCATCAATTCAGTCGTAAGACTTCTACTGCTAGATATAAGCAATCAAAGAAAAAAAAAGAAAAAAAAAGGAAGAAGAAAGGACAAAAGAGGAAAGAAGGAGAAAGGAGGAATAAAAGAGTATTTTTTTTATAAGCCCCCTCCAGTTTGCTTTGCCATAATCGCCACGCTTGGCAGGCGGGTTGGCGATCGCAATATGGTGGTGACATGCATAGAGACCACTGCTATTTATTCTCTAGTCAAATCAAATCGAAATATTTTTATTTCACATAAACCTACATGGGCACTTATGAAACGTCAGAAGCTAGGCGCACGGTTCCGAATTGTTGATTTCTATGAAGAAGAGCCGGCAAGAAACTCCACGGTTACTCTTTAAAAAAAAATTGGTTTTACAATGGTTTCAAATTTCAGAGAACAGTGTAGGACTGTCAACAAATACCAGGTACTTACTCGCTTTCGACGACACCCACGGAGAAAAATGGGGTTATGCTATTCTTTACGTCCGTCAACACACGGCACACAAACCCGAAATCTAATATGTAGCCTAAATTAGGCTACATACATGCTACTCCTCCAGAACTCACAGTCATGACAGTTACGTATTACCATCACTCGAGTTCATCATTCGTAATCCCGAGCAATAAATTGCTCGGACCGTGACAACTGGCCGGAATCGGTGTCAAGCTGCGCGGAACTAAATACGGGTTGTTAATGTTGTTTCATGAAGCTACACATTAGCATGATACGGGTTTGGTTAGAGCTAGATTATTCAGCTATATCTACAATAAAGAGGTAAGTTAGTAAGTGTGAAGTAATCTCTGGAACTATCAGTCGGATTTGGAAAATTCTTTCTAGCATTTGATAGCCCAATTATCAAAGAAGGCTATAGACTCACATCACGCCATTCTAAATCCGAAAAGCAAATTGTCACTTCGGTGCAAGAAGCTCATCTATACCACGTGCATTAGGCCAATCATGACCTATGCAGCATGTGCAGTCTTTGCACACGCGAAATCCTAACACGTCCATAGCATGCAGACCCTCCAGAACCGTTTTCTCCGTTACGCCACAGACTCGCTTTGGTACGTTCGGAATGCTAACCTCCACTTAGATCTAAAAATCCCCACTATCCATCAGTTCATAAAACGCAACTCAAAGCGTTTCTTCGTTAGAGCCGCAACCCACCGCAACCCCTTGGTTGTCGCGGCAATCAAATACCCCCCCCCCCCCCCCCCCGCATAAGCAAAACTCGCCGTCCGCGACATGTACTAACCGATCCTGATGACGCCATTACCCTCCTCCAGGAGAGCAATAGGGCCACCAGCATCTTACTTAAACCGAAACGTCCGTCATACCGACCTCGCCACCGAGGTCCGTCGTCGCGACACTCCCGACTAGCTATCAGTCCTCCCGACCCTTGCACGAGCCAGCCCACGTCACTGAGTCTGTAGCTTTAAATTCGTCCCTAAATAACGACCACTCAGATCCACCCGTCCCTTGCTGATCCCTCTACCAATGACTCCCTAAGCCGAGGTCTGTACCCCACCGTGGGGTGCCCTTAGGTATTAGTCGCTTAGCTTGCAAGTTTTTCTTTAGTTTGTAAGCCCTGGCTGGAGGCCTTAAATTAACGTTTATGAAATTCACAAGAAAAGCCCGCTTAAGTAGTGACAACCTTTAAAGTTAACTACGAGAAGTCAATGCCAAAAAAGGGTCCAAACTTCAAATAAGAAATTTGTAATGTGAACACGTTGAGAACACTGAATGACGTCTTGATTGAACCAGGAACCCATGGAAATAAGTATGGAACAGTATTTTCTTTTTTATATTGTCAGGTTTAAAATTATGTACCTTCTGAATCCATGGTTTGCACGTCGATATCGCTGAAATAATAACAAATTAATCACAGGATCTGCCAGGGTCGCGGATCTATTAACAGTTACCGTGGCCCTGGTACAGGCAGCTGAAGGAACACGGGTGGGTTTTAGTTAGTAAAACTCTGACATGCCTTCCCGCTACACCTAGAGCGGGAGAAGTCATTTGATGAGACCCAAACCGTAAATAAAACCTATTTAAATTAGATTCATACAAATATTTGACACTTAATACCTATCTTATAGTTTAATTTAATTTCCAATAATAATATAAAAACGTTTTAAAGATCTAAGCGTACAGACGCAGGCAGCGACGTTGTTTTATACTGTGTAGAGATTCAATTGTATTAAGAGCGAGGTAAAGTTATTAATGCATATTTGTCAACTTAGATTCCAGTTTGAGGTTATGTTTTTGTAATTAAGACTTTAACTTTGTACGGAAAGAGTTCTTAATTCTAAATTGGCTGAAGATGAACCTTATTTTGTAATAAGGCTGTGTAAGTCCATTTGATGGCAATAGGCTTACAAAATGTCATAGGCTTCCTCTCTATTAGGGCCGTTAACCACCACGCGGGCCCAGTTCGGGTTAGTAATAGGCTTAATTGGCCCTTAATATGAACCTTGAAAGTAACAGGCAATGTGGACGTAATCTACACTTGTGACAACCAATTCAGGGAATATTGGCGCGATGTTGTCTTTACACTGTCATATTAGAAATTTCTCAGAAGGGTTTGTGGTTAAGGAATAACAGCCGCACGAGATGATCGTTCAGGTTAAGCTACGCTTGCCGCAGTTGGTTCGTGGATGGGTGACCATCTTTACATTCCAAGACCCTACCGTGCCTCGGAAAGCACGGTAAGCCGTTGGTCTCGGCTATCGTTCTTAGATCTTAGACAATCGTTACGGGTCGTCAGAAGCCCGAAAGTCTGACAACCAGTCTTACCTACGGCTATCGTATTACCCAGTACCTGGGTTGTGGAGGTCAGATAGGCAGTTGCTCCATGTAAATTACTGGTACTAGCTGCATACAGTTAGACTGGAAGCCGACCCCAAAATAATTGGGAAAAAGCTAGGCAGATGATGATTAGAAATTTCTTAGTAACAGCGGTTATGACGTCTTACGTGTTGAAGCCGGTAGGTTCGAATCCAAACAAGCGTTTTACTTTGTGTAAATTATTTCATCACCACTCCTCTCAAAATGGTGAAGAAAAATATCGTGAGAAAATCGACATGTCGTAGAACCCGAAGATTCGAAGACATGTGACATCTACCAACCAACATTGGGTCTGCATGGTAGATTACGGCTAACTGCCTCCCACCGAGAGTAGGCCTTTTTTGTTGGACCAGTTTCCTCACCTTCCAATTTCAAAGTGAGTGTGATGTAGTAGTTGTAAGGTATATAATAAGGTATCTTTATTCCAATATAGTCAGTGTATTCTCGAACTTCATTCGTTTCATTTGTCTCCTAAACACCCGACCTTACATGGCGACCTTGCCAGTAACATTAGTCAGCACCCGCGCGCGTGTGTGCCATAAAAGGACCTAATATTATAAACAATCAGTGCAGTTAATGTGGACTTTAAAATGAAAAAAAAAAATACACTGGGCTTCCTAAGCACAAAACGTGTTTTACTGTAGCGTATTCGTGCATGATTAATAATTTTGAAAAATGGGAAACACAAGCAGCAAAGAAGAAGTAGTGATTGCTCAGACCGCTGGAGTCGGTAGTAATACGGCTCGAACGCAACAGCTGCAGGAGACCTCAAATACAATTTTGGTGGTAATATGTACCGTAATCGTTGTCACAAAAAGCAAATACAGCGTCGCATAGATGAGGTGACATTGAAGCGATACTCCAGTATTCTACGCAGGCAGCAGGCATACATGGGTGCTGTGCCGCAGCCTGGCAAGGCAGAAGTTCTCGACATATAACTACAATGGCGAAATAACCCGCGGCATCTTCAAGGCTCGTAATTCTACGTTCTACGTGTTAGTGTAGTGTTGGTGAGAAAAATAGGCAGTGATGTGATCATTCCTAATATCTATATCAGTGGCAAAGGTACTTAGCAAGTGAATCAAGGTAATAATGAGGTTTAACCTATTTTGTGAATTTTAGGAACTATCTTTTGATGATGGTATTTAAGTTTTATATTTACATTTTATTTTAATAGAATTTTCTAAGTAACTAATAGTTTCTGCAGAATTATTATGTGCATTTTCTTGAAATTACAAATACATGTAATACGTAGCTTAGAACAAGCACTAGTGACTAATTTAAAGGCTAATGTGTTATGGCTGAAGATTTAGGTATAATATTAAACGAGTTAAAAGTTATAAGAAGCTACTTGATAAAAATTGGTCCTAGCCGCCGACAAGGAAAGATTACAGAAATAAAAAGAACAGGCAAATTCTGTTTTAGTCAAGTACAATAAGTTTTTGGACATCTATAAAGAAAACTTAAAAAAAAAATATACAAGTTCAGAAGTAACATTAATCACAAAGATTTGTGAAGAGTTCGATAGGTTATTTTTAGAAATAATTTCTTTGTGTACTTTAACACAAGAGAAGTAAATCCCACTGCAAACCATGGCGACCGATTCATTCGAATTAAAAACTGCGCTACATCTTATGCCCGTCATGGATGATAGCATTAATAACACTAAACAACTGATCGAAAATATCGAATATTACGATACTATGTTAGACACACCGGCATGTAAAAACAAATTAATTCAGTTCATATTAAAAAGTAGGTTATCCCAGCGTGCAAAGTTATTATTGTCTCCAAAATATGAGACTGTCGAGGAGCTTACAAAGGATATGCGTAAATTACTACTACCACAAAAAAGTTACATTGCTATTCAGTCAAAATTACAGTTTTGTAAACAAGAGAGTAAAACAATTACAGATTACGGCAAAGAGATGTCAGAACTCTTTGTAGATTTGACGATATCGCAAGCTGACAGTGATTCAGCCAAGTATGCCTTATTGAAACCCATGAATGAGAAGTTAGCAATCAAGCGATTTGCGGATGGTTTGCGGGATCGTCGATTAAGCACCATAATTGCCGCGCGTAACTTTTCTACTTTAACAGAAGCAATCCAGGCAGCTCAAGACGAGGAGAAACCCGGTCCCAGTGGCTCATCAGAACTTATAGGTACGTATAGTCAGTCGCAATACCAGGGTCGGCGAGCCCAACGAGGTTACCGAGGTCAACGAAATTTCGGCACAAGAGGTGGTGCACAGAATGCACACCAGCATCGGGGTCATCGGCCACAGGTACCACATGGTTATAGTAATAGCAATTATTATCGTGGTAATTATAATAGTCGTTATCGCAAAACTTATAGACCACCGCGTAGTAACCGCGGCCGAGGTGTCGGATTGAAAAAGGATATCAATGTCATAACAGAGAATAGCCAGGTAGCAACGAGCACTTCGAATAATGAGTCATTAAATCATTTTTTTTCGTGACTGATGTCATCTTCACGTGTAACATTTTAAATAAGGTGTTGTTTAAAATTTGTAACTATAACCATAACATGCTAATTGACACGGGCGCTTCTATATCGGGAATAAAGTTGGAATGTTTAGAGCGCTTACAGATCCTTACCATAAGGAGAGAGTTAGCGTAAAAGGTATTGGTGGATATTTGTTTTCAGAAGGTTATGTGTATTTAACTCTTAGTTATAACGAGTACAGTTTTCCATATAAATTCACAGTATTTAAAAATTTACCATGTATTACTGACGGCATTTTGGGTCAAGACTTTTTAACGCATTATAGAGCTATTTTAAATTTTGAAGTCAATACCTTACAATTGACCAATGACTCTAAGTTAGTAACATTAACGTTCGAAAATAATCAGACAACGCGTAACGGCTACTATCTGACTATACCAGCACGTAGCGAATCCACGCATTACATTAATACAACATTAAATGAAGAGTGTGTGGTGTTAAATCAACAATTATGTGATGGTGTTTATTTAGCGAGTAGTATAAATAAACCGATTAACGGAAAAATGCCTGTTCGTATTTTAAATACTCGAGACACAGATGTAAATTTAAATTATTTTCAAATTAGCACTAGTAAGTTAAATGAATACTTTATTTGTCAATTTAATAGGAATACAGTGGATTCAGAAAGAGTGAAAACTTTACTTTCCTCATTAAACTTAAAGGGCTTGAATGTAGAGGAACAGAAATCGATAGAATGTATTTGTGCAAAATTTCCTGATATTTTCCATCTACCAGGGGATAAATTATCCACTACCCCCATTTATGAACAGACAATTGACATGAAACCACATACTGTTCCAATTTATACCAAGCCATACCGAGTCCCTTATTCTCAAAAACCAGAAATAGAGAAACAAGTCAAAAACATGTTAAATGACGGCATAATTGAGCCATCCAGAGGTGCATGGTCTAGTCCATTATTGTTGGTTCCCAAAAAATGTGACGCGGCCGGTAATAAAAAGTGGCGTGTCGTAATTGACTACCGCAAGTTAAATGATAACATACAGGACGATAAATTTCCCTTGCCCAACATCACCGAAATATTAGATTCTTTGGCAGGAGCAATGTACTTTACTCATTTAGATTTAGCTCAAGGATTTTTTCAAATTACATTAAAAGAAAGCTGCAGACCTTATACGGCATTTACTACAGGTAACAATCAGTATCAGATGACTCGCATGCCGATGGGGCTCAAGTCTAGTCCCAGTAGTTTTAGTAGAATGATGACTATTGCAATGTCTGGCCTCAATTATGATAAATGTCTCGTTTACCAGGACGATTTGGTAGTAATGGGTAGAAATTTGAGTATTCATAATCAAAATTTGATGGATATTTTTGCTAGATTACGAAAAGTAAATCTAAAATTGAATCCCACTAAATGTACATTTTTGCAAAAAGAAATTCTTTATTTAGGACATACAGTCTCCGGAAAGGGTATTTTACCTGACCCAGAAAAAATTAAAGTAGTAGAAAGTTATCCAAGGCCACAAAATGTTGACGAATTAAAGCGTTTTGTAGCCTTTGCAAACTATTACAGAAAGTTCATTAGAAACTTCGCCGAGTTAGCATTTCCTTTAAACAAATTGTGTTGCAAAAACGTCAAGTATAATTGGACCGAGGACTGTGAGCATTCTTTTCAAATGCTAAAATCAGCCCTTATAAACCCACCTGTCCTCCAGTATCCAAATTTTTCAGAAAACAATGAGTTTGTATTACAAACCGATGCATCAGGTATTGCTATCGGTTCGGTATTATGTAACGGAGATGGACGGCCAGTGGCTTACGCAAGTCGAGGTTTGAATAAAGCCGAAATTAATTATCCAACTATTGAAAAAGAACTCTTAGCAATAGTATGGAGTGTTAAATATTTTCGACCTTATTTATACGGAAGACGGTTTAAGATACAGACTGACCATCGACCCCTAGTTTATTTATTTTCAATGAGAGATCCATCTAGTAGATTACTGAAATTTAGACTACAGTTAGAAGAATTTAACTTTACAATTGAATATTTGAAAGGACAATCAAACTCAGTGGCAGACGCACTGTCGCGAATAATAATTACGTCGGAAGACTTAAAATCAATTACAGAACAGATAGTTAGTGTAATGACTAGGGCACAATTACGTCAAATGAATAATGATAAGAACAATAATAACCAGTCGGTGGATAATATAGACACAAACTCGAGGCCTGATCAACCGAGAGTTGTGGAAATAATTAAAAAACCGAAGGATATTGTTGAATTTTCTTTAATAAACTCAAGGCAACTGAATTATTTACAAAACAACGGAACCCTAAAAAAGGAATGATAGTGGACACATACAAATATTTTATATATGTGCCCAGTAAATCTATTATTTATTTACAAACAATTTCTCGATCTCCGATTACGCGAGTCGAATTGGTGAGAGACTTGTTATGTTTATGTAAAAAGTTATCGATAAATGAAATATGCATAATAAGAAACGACTACAATAAAGATTTTATAAGTGGGCTTATAAATGAAATAAAAAGTTATGAAAAGTGATCCGGACCACGAATTTGTGTTGTCAGTAATGTCCAGAGAATAAATAATATAGATAACAGGCGTGTGATATTAAATGACTTCCACCTATTGCCCACAAGTGGCCACGCGGGCATTAGGCGGATGGTAAATAACATTAAAAAGTATTATTTTTGGCCAAGCTTGGAAAAAGATGTCGCTGATTATGTCTCTAAATGTGAGCAGTGTAAGAAACAAAAATATTCTAAACACACCAAGCAACCAATGCAGGTCACAACGACTGCAAATTCAGCATTAGAAAAAATATTTTTAGATATTGTTGGGCCACTACCAACAGACTTAAACAACTACAAATATATTTTGACTCTACAGTGTGAGTTAACGAAATTTACGGAAGCGTACCCTTTACGCAATAAAGATACAGTAAGTGTAGCTCGTGCGTTTGTAGATAATTTTATTTTAAGATATGGCATACCTAGAGAAATAGCGACCGATCGTGGGTCCGAGTTTATATCAAGTACTATGAGAGAGGTATGTCAAATCTTAAAAATCAACCAAATTTCGTCTACAGCATACCATCACGAAAGTATTGGGGCGCTGGAAAACAATCATAAAGCAATGGGTGCGTATCTTAGGATTAATTGTGAGAATCAAACAAGTACGTGGAGTACTTGGTTGCCGTATTGGTGTTTTTCTTACAATAATACAGTACATACGGAGACCAAGTACACACCACATGAATTAGTGTTTGGCAAACGCTGCGTGTTACCGACAAATTTAGAAGGACATTCGGTAGATCCTTTGTATGCTCATGACAATTACGCTCTTGAGTTTAAATATAGGCTACAAATAGCGCAAAAAGATGCACGTAGTAATTTAATTAAGAGTAAGGTTAAGAGAAAGCATAACTATGATATTAATATAAACCCAGTGTATTATAAAAAGGGTGATTTGTTATTATTAAAAATATATCTGATAGTAAAATGGACCCTATATATTTAGGACCTTATGTAGTTATTGATGACATGGATACAAATGTTAAAATTTTGAAAAGTGGAAAAGAATATGTAGTTCATAAAAATAGAACTAAACTTTACAAAGATGACTAATGTAACCAATGTTTATTTCTCCAGTGTCGTGTTTCATATTAATTTAGAATATTATATTCGTATGTTATGTTATAATATTACTATGTAGTTTTAAGCCATAATTAGGTTAAATTTATATTATGGTTAACAATATACCCTGCGCAGGTATACCAAATTAAAATTTAAAAATAATAATTATGTAATAATATTATTTTTTTAAATAAAGGGGAAGGTGTGATGTAGTAGTTGTAAGGTATATAATAAGGTATCTTTATTCCAATATAGTCAGTGTATTCTCGAACTTCATTCGTTTCATTTGTCTCCTAAACACCCGACCTTACATGAGAACTGGCTTCTCCCCAAGCATGCGCTTAGGAGCCCACTAAGTCGAAGCCCGAGCACCTCCAAGGCCAGGACTCAGGCTTTCTTAGGCAAGCCGGCAGGTCCTGGGGCCGTATTCTTGGCATTTAGCCAATGTACTGCAACTCTCAACTCTACCTCGGTGCCCGAGAGTAGGCCTGTGTCCCAGCAGTGGCTTACTGTTGCTGATAATAATAGTGTCGTCCTCGTGGGTGTATTTTATACCTCTGTCTACCCGTTCTGTGATTTGGGTGAAATATAATACTGTTTACTGCAGCCTTAAATCCCGGTTAGTCATAAGACGAATGCATAATCTTGGTTTAGGCGTACATTTGTACTCTCTCGCGAGACAGATGCCTCCGGCTTGCACTCGCCTTGTTTGCGTCGGTTTGGCGGAAGCTTTAAGGCCACGGACATATATTAGGTTTACTCTTTAAACTTTCTGTGCTAAGCACGCGTGTTGATGATCTAACAAAACCGTAATGGTGCAAACCACATGCTTATTGTTCGCAAAAACAGCTCCAACGCACGACTCGAGTTTACTCCTTACGAACGATTTAAAAAAATATATGTAGAATAGTTAACGCAACATAACGTAACGGAGAAAGTTTTATTATACTCCCCATAAATTTTCATAGCCCAGGCTCAAATATGATAATCGCTGCAATCACTTAAGGAGTAAGCTCCAAAAACTTGTGTGTTAGCTCCGACGTACGACTGGAGTTTACTCCTTACGAACGATTATAAAATATATACATTAATAAACCTAACATAACTCATAAGGTAACGTAACACATAACGTAACGTAACGGAGAAACTTTGATTTTACTCCCCAGAAATTTTTATACCCCGGGCTTATACATATATGAAAATCAATACTTAAGGAGTAAACTCCAAAAACAGCCTATGAAGATAACAAAAAAGCCACATAGGTTCGCATGCCAAAAAGGGCGTATCAGTCATTCTGGCAATATTGTGATAAGCAACTTAAGATTAAATCAATCTATCAAGTTAGCCTAACGCAGTCTACTGCTTAATATATGTATACGGCTGTACCAGGGAAATAGACCTCTTTCAGGCTGTAAAACAACATTCTAATATAATATTTACCTCCCACGTCCAGTATGTCACAGCCGCCTTCTAAAGACTAACTAAAGATTATTTTCAGTTGATTAAATTGCGTGGTACAGTAGATGTAACTTTGATCGCCAAAATATCAACGACAGGCATTTGGATAACGAAACCCACGCCTCTGGCACAATTAGATAAATCCAAAATTAAGACATTCTTCCAAAAATACAGCCCAACCCACATACCACCCACATATTAAGCAGCGTTTATGTCCGAAAATAGTGGAATTAGTCTGTAACTTTCGGACTCGCTTCCCGAACCGCCACAATTTATAGTTCGTACCGTGACAACTGTATGTGGGACCGGAATCAGTCCCAACTGTGCGGAAATAAGTAGGTACTGTCCTTTTGTGTTAGTGTATGCAATTTGTATTACTGTCGCGTTAATTTTGAGGGGTTGGCAGACCCTCTGCCAACCCCTAACAAACTATAAATTCTCAATTTAAATAATGGACCTTTTTTGTTGTTTTTTTTTTTTTTTAGTTTTAGAAGTGAGGTATTAATTTCATTTTTTAATTATATTTATCGTATGCTGCACGGTTGACGTTGTTAGTAGTTATAGATATGCTTAATATCTAGTGTTAGTTACAATAAGAGTATTTAAATTAAATCTAACTATTTATTTAGGATATGGACCCCATTCTGGGTATAGGCCTCCCCCAACCTTTTTCACTTTTTTCTATCCTTGCCCTGGTCGACCCAATCTCTTCCCAGCGCCTGCACTATGTCGTCTGCCCATCGCTGCTTTGGTCTGCCGGCTTTTCTTTTTCCTGATCGTCCCTTCCATTTGGTGGTCTCTATTGCCCATCTTCTATCTGTACAGCGTGCGATATGACCACTTTCATGACCCATTGCCACTTTAGTGTTAGTGCGTGTCTCAGTCCATCCGTAACCTTTGTTTTTTGTCTTATCTCCTCGCATCGTACTTTATGTATTTTTCTGATAGGCAGTATGCTTCTCTCCATTACTTTTTGTGTGTTCGCTTTATTTTGTTTGATACTCCTTGTGAATACCCAGATATGACAGCCATATAGTAGTAGGCATGGCATAATACAGGTATCCATCACAGTTTTTTTCATGTGTAGGCTGTAGTTGCCTTTTAATATTTCTTTTAACGACAAAAATTATTTCCAGGTTAACGTTATTCTTCTAGATACTTCTTCTAAGTTACTGTTTGGATTGAATGAGTGTTTTCCCAGATATATGTATGTAGTTGTCAACATATTCTATTATGTGTCTATTTACTTGATGTTACTGTTGCTGAGATGTTACTTAAAATTCTCTATTTTATTTTTAAAATTGTGCGCATGGTGACAAATCAAGTTATACTTTTCCAGTATAAGCTGACTTATTATTGTACGAAAAGCCTATACAAAGCGAGTTCAGCTAAAACTAGTTTTGTATAGCTTGCTATGAAGCTGTGTACGTGTGTAGATGGAAAACATAAAGCGTTTGAGAATGTTTTCATTAACTTTTCAAAATTTCAGCTTCTTCCTCTTCCTAATTGTGTTTCTTTCAATACCGACCCAACTACAATTCAACCTACGTATATATATCAATCAATTTACGTAGCCTTTTCTCTAATATGTTTGGGGTGTACTTCCAGCCTGAACGAATGCAGCTCATACCAATATTTTACATTGAGCAACTACCTGTCTGATCTCGACAACCTGGACACTTGGTAATACGATACCCTTTGGTAAAACTGGCTGTCAGGCTTTCGAGCTTCTCACGACCCGTCACGACTGATACTAATACAAAGATAGGCACGTAAGGGTTTTGGTATTTAAAGATGATCACCCATCAACTAACACCACCCCGGTGACTGTGGTTTAAGCTGACCGATTGACCTGTGCGGCTGTTCTTATTTAGCCACAAGACCCTCCAAAAAGCCCTTTAACCTGTTTTTTTTTCAGCCGTAAGACTTTCTCTGCTATACATAGGCCTCCCCCAATTTGGGGGAATCTGCCATAATGGCCACGCTTGTCAGGCGGATTGGCGATTGCATTATAGTGGTAAAATGAATAGAGAACGCTACAGCCCATTCTCTAGAAAGTCCCAAGTCACCTCATACGATACCCACGGGAAGAAATGGGATGGTGTTATCTATCCTAATATTATAAAGAGGTAACATTTTAATATTATAAAGAAGTAACATTTGTTTGTATGTTTGTAAGTTTGTGTGTAGCGGGTAATCTCAGGAACTACTGGTCCGAATTGAAAAAATCATTTTGTGTTGGTAGCCTTTTTATTGAGGAAGGCTATAGGCTACATAACATCACGCTATAATCAAGAGGAGCGGAGTCGGGGGAACAAGAAATTTAACGCGGACGAAGTCGCGGGCAGAAGCTAGTATGTACATATACAGATTAAATCCTAAGACTATGAGAGAAATGACAGGACCGTGTTTACATATAAATTGATCCGCGTTAAGTAGGTTGCGGTTAGCTAGACTAATAGCTTGCCACGGATTAGTTAGATTAGCTCAAGCGATACTGTTTGTATAGGTGCGTTAGTGATGATTAAACAACGGTTTAATTTCAGCAGGCGATTAAGTTATAGGTAGGTAAGATTAGCTGAAGCTATGATTGCGTTAGTAGGTAGTTATTATTAAGCCTTGATTTATTTATTTAAGGATCGCCAACAAATATTATATTAAACAATTACATAGATTAGGTTTCATCAATAAATGCACATTCAATTATAGGCAACCACAGCTTACACATTGCAATTAAAAAAAAATAGAAAATAAATAATAGTTTTAAAAAACACGCTTCCATGGAAAACCAAACTAAAAAGTAGAAAATAATGGAAAAAAAGCGTAGGGTGCTTTTAAGGTATTTTTTTATTGATATCAGGCACCCCACGCTTTTTTTCCATTATTTTCTACTTTTTAGTTTGTGTTTTTTAGTTTTTTAAACTATTATTCATTTTCTATTTTTAGGGTGTTTCGAATTTTGAGACGTATGTCAGCGTAGTTTGTGACTTATGTCAGCGTAGTTTTCGAAGACACTTTTTTTGCTGTCCCGGAAACCCTGGCAAGGATAATGACACAAATTTATGAAATTATAGTATAGTTAGTCCTCCATAAGTCTACAGAGTTTAAATGAAATCTGGTCGTTTAAAGTGGGTCAAAATCGCGCTATAAGGAGTCGGTTACAAACAAACATAGAAACATACAAGTGAAGCTAATATAAAGCGTGTAAAAAGATCACACATACAAAATCAAATTGTAATTAATCAAGTAATAAAAAACGAAACATTCATAAAATAAAACAATAATAAAGACAGTTGCATAATAATAAACTTAAATACTTAATTTATCGACAGTTTAAAATCTCGCGAGCTATGTTGTAACGTTGTACACAATCATACGGTAACATAAATAATGACTAACTTATAAACCAATATATCGGGTTCCCTGGTTTACTGATCAGCGTGTCTTTTGTCATAGGCCTCTCCTGTTTCCATTACTTTCTATCTTTAGCTTTCCTTGACCAATTAGCTTCCCCAACATTCTTAATGTTTTCAGTCCATACTTTCGCCTGTCTACCTCTTTTCTTTTTACCATCGCGTGGCCTACCATGCCTTGTCATGTGTCCTGTCTATCTCTATTTCAACTGTTTTTCCTTCTTTATTATATCTTTTACAATGGTCATGGATCTTATTTCCCGTGCTGTTCTGTGATCGTTTATTGTGATGCTTTCATACTTTCCTCTGACATATTGATCAGATTTTGTAAATGTTTGTTCCTCAGTGCCCTGGTTTGGCATATGTCAGGCATGATAAGATCTGCCAGGGTCGCGAGATTGTTCAAACGAGATACCGTGGCCCTGGCATATGAGTAACTGAATGAACACGGGTGGGTTTTAGTCAGAAAAAGTCTGACACGCCCTCCCTCGAGGTCATTTAATGATATCCCATCAAAAAAAAAAAGGCACGATAAGATGCATGAGTTAAATACTTTTTCACTTTCTTTAGCTTACCCCCATAGGTGTGAGTTTATGTGTGTACGTACTGTGACCAATATCTTCTGCATGTGCAATGCGATTTTTGTGTCTATTTCGTCTGTATGATATTAATTGTCCTATCATTTTGCAGTAAAGTAATAAAGATATCCTGACGGGGTCGCGAGATTGTTCGAAAGAGATACCGTGACCCTGGCACATGGGCAACTGAAGGAACACAGGTGGGTTTTAGTCAGTAAAAGCCTGACACGCCTTCCCGCTCCGTCCAGAGCGGGAGAAGTCATATGATGATTTCCCATCCAAAACAAAAAGCAATAAAGATATTAAGAAATGAAAAGTGTTGTCGGCTTCCAATCTAAGGAGATGCAGCCGACGATCAGTAACTTACAGGGAGCGACTGCCTATTTCAGCTCCATAACTGAATTACTGGATGACCCGATGACAAATATTTGGTTAACGGAGAACTCTTGGTAACAAAGATATTAAAGTTATCGTGTCTTGGGAATAAAGTACCGTACTGGATACGACTTGACTCATATCTATTTCTTTAAAAATCCAAGAAGAGATCTTTACCCCCCACAATTAGTAAGATCTCTGAAACATTTATTTATTTAAGAGAGTTATATTTGTTGATTTATTTTCACTTCAGGTTACAAACATCATTGTAACCCTGGCTCTTGTACTAAGAGTTCCTACATCACAAGAGCTAGATGAGTCTGGGTGACCGCGTTGTTTTTCTAAACCCTGCAATGGATTTTATTGGGATTTTCATAATCAACTTAACAATTTATTCAGGAAATCTCGATGACAAGTCGTTAACTGTGTGAAGCAGGGGCGGGTCACTAGTTAAACATAAAATCTAATTTAAGCTCTCAAGTCCAGACGCCACAATATAACATTCGCAAACAACCTTCGGTGCTTCCAATTTCTATTAGCCATACGATATAATAGTACGAACAACTATAATTTATGAGGATTCTACCCGCCTTCCCATTTAGATTCTATTGCTCTTGCTTGAGATAAGAGTAAAACCACTTAAGTTGTGCGTGTGCCAGTTATAACTTAAGGCGTGTTCAGATTGAGGCAAATACCGCGCGGGATACGGTGTGCAACTCCGCGCGTCAATTGTTTTAATGCTTCGGAAATCATGCAATTATTTCTGCCAATTTGATTAACTCTAATCAATTAAACTGCTTAGCTTATTCTCCACTATGTTGGAGTCGGCTTCCAGTTTGACTGGATGCAGCTAGATACCATTAATTTACATGAAATGATTGCTTACTTGACCTCCACAACGACTGTCAAATTGAACGTGTACCAATCGGCGCGAATGAATTTTGCCCCACTCTCCGCGCGGTATTCAACTTAGTTTGACTAGACCTTTACTGTGTTCCAGTTACAATTTAGCTTAGAGAAATAAAATTAAATATAAGATGTCAGGTCTCAGTTATAATATTATCTTTAAAAGCGTAGGCAGGTAGCTATGATACTATGACAGCTAACAAATGGTAAGGTGCCTGAATTTCAACCTAAATGAATTAAACATAATATAGATGTTAGTGTTTCATGGGCTTTCATTTATAATGTCAAAATGTTGACTTTCTACGTTGACATTTTACGTCTTATAAGAAAATTTAATACTAGTAGAATAAGAACTGCCGCAAATAACTCTGGAATAAATTTCGAAAACGTCGTCAGACAATTTTAATCTGTAGCACCTAAATTAAATGGCACTTAGTTGCTTGTTGATTTATTATTTGTTTTATAAATGTATGTAGTTATAGTACCAGACGGCATGACGATGTTACCTTGGAAGGTGGGTACGTCTCTGGTGTGGGTCGCAACCTGTGTCGACACCTTTGCAACATCTCATGTTCCTAGCATCCTATTCCTTAAATACTGTAAACTTATAGGTAACTACAGTTTTGAGTCGTTTAGGTTTGAAACGCTCGGGTCATAGGGCCTGAGTGTGCGCCGTCTTTTTAAAGAGATTTCTCATCGACTGGCCTGGTCTGGATCATTCTTTGGCCAAAGAATTAGCAATCCTATTCAACGGTTCAATGTCTTCTGGGCACGTTTCCGGATGACAGTCATGCAGACGAGTACTTCGACGCCTGAGTGTCCATTTTTTTTGTATTTATTTGTATACTTACGGAAATAAAATAATTTATAATATATACAGCAGCTTATCCCACCATAGAAGTTTAAAAGATCGCTTTAAGCGTGCAAGAGCGCCTATTGTGTCACCACTTATAAATTTTATGTTGTACATAATTTGACTGGCCTCTCAGTCTAGTGGTTAGTGACCCTGACTGCTAAGACTGAGGTCATGGGTTCGATTCCCACCCAGGACAAATCTTTGTGTTATGATCACAATATTTTTTTCTGTGTCTGGGTTTATCTATAATATGTATGTATTTAGAAATATATAAGTATATTTATCAGTTGTTTGGTTACCACACTACAGGCTGTGCCTAGTTTGGTATCAGATAACGATGTGTTGATTGTCCTAAGATATTAATAATGAGTGTTCTATTATCCAATTATCTCTCACAAACTGACAAAGACTATGCAACATCAAACAATATAATTATGTACCATATTATCATTATTTAAAAAATAAACTGCAATTTAAATCAAAATCCCAATATCATGAGCCAGTTCCATATATTTCTCTTTGTTTATTCTCTGATATCAACAATACATTTGATAGCACCGACCGATATTCCAAAACGAATGCAGAACAGCGTTTAAAATTCAACCGACAAATTGGCTATGATACCCTCAGGATGCCCTCAGGTGATTATACTATACCCAACCAACATTGATTCCACAGATAACGTCAAAGGCGAAGCTGAATTTGAAGCCACTACCATACGAAATATATTTGTTTAAAAGATCTTTGTTAGTATTTGGATAGTAGTATAAAGAGCGTTGCATTGCTAGAACGATGTTTTCCGTATACTTTTGTGGCAGCAGGTGGCACAATTTAAACGATGGTAAAAGTTTTGAATATTAAAAAAAATAGTCTAACTATCAACACGCCTCTCACTCTAAGTATAGTATAGTAAAATTTAGCTAGTTATAATTTAATCCCAAGGAGCAATGCAGTGACGGAATGGTGGCCAAGATTAGCCCAAAGAAACAAAGCCCGTCCAAAAGGTCAAGGTCGCTGAAAACGCGTGGATGAGAGATGTACGGCGAAAAAAGGTGAAGTCCCGACCAGCACTGGGTGATCCCAAGCCAAAATCATGATGATGATTAAGGAGCAAAAAGCATCTATCAATTGAGCACAAACCGTGACTCTAGGCTGCTACGGAGATAATCCAAAATACAATAACACTTTCAAATTAAACGCAAATTCTCAGCAAAAGACCGATGAGAATGAAGACTTACTGACAATGGATGCAGTAAATACATGAAATTAAATACAATAATTTATGAATTCAATGACTTTTCACTAACTTTGAACAACATCTTGGACGAATAATAAGTTTTTAATTAAATTGTATAAGATCTACTCCAATTTAATTTGCAATTAATGGCATGATGAAAAATAATATTATCTATACTTTGCAGTTTACATACTTTTTAGAGCATTGTCGACCTAGGACCCTCTCCAGTTGGTAAAGCACATCAACAGCCTACAGCACTTCACTGCTGGACATAGGCCACTCCATTTGCACGCCATTCAATTAGATTCTCGTCCACTGTATAGGTCGCCGCTCCACTTATTCCGAGCCTTAGCTACGTTTGCAGATTTGCGTTCCGCACTAACTTCTACTCCAACGGTGATCAGTTCTATGACTAATATGGACGGCCCATTGCCACTGCAGCTTGCCTGTTCTATAGGCTAGCAAATCATTCTTAAAATAATTATCTGTCTCATTAGTAGGAAAACATCAACATCAGCTATTATCCTTACAATTCCTAAAACTTGATAAAATATTTGTCCAAACAAAGGCGGAATTAATCAAAATGATCCTATTTCTGTCGTCTTTGCATTTCAAAAGTTACTCGTGTTACAAATAATTAGAATAATACAACGTAGCGTAATTCAAAGGGACGTTTCACTTCAGAAGAATTTTAATTATGCTAAGAAGTTCAACATCTCAATAATGTTGTGTAAATCATAAAAGGAATCAAATTGAAAGTAAACGAGACGGTATAGCAAAATAATGTAGATATATATAGCTTTCTTAGAATAATTAGTAAGAAGATGTAAGTACAATACTATTTTGGCATGAATATGTCACTTTTGTTTCCGTAGCTTATTTTTAGGTGCGACCAACTTAGAGTAATATATCTTGAAAGCACTTGTAACAAGAGAAAAAATCGAAGTCATCAATCGAACGATACCTGTTATCTTAGGATCAGTTTCCAGTATAACCGGATGCAGTTGAATACTAGTACTTAGCATGGAGCCACTGCGTTTTTTTTAGCGTGGAGAAATGTTCACCGTGCACTGTATCTCCCAGTGGTAGCGAAGTTATGTGGGGCTCTAACCCATTATATCTAAACTAAAAAACACGCTTCCATTGAAAACCAAACTAAAAAGTACAAAATAATGGAAAAAAAGCGTGGGATGCCTGATATCAATAAAAAAATACCTTAAAAACCACCCCACGCTTTTTTCCATTATTTTGTACTTTTTAGTTTGGTTTTCAATGGAAGCGTGTTTTTAAGTTTTTTTAAACTATTATTTATTTTCTATTTTTTAGGGTGTTTCGAATTTTGAGACGTATGTCAGCGTAGTTTGTGACGTATGCCAGCGTAGTTTTCGAAGACAGTTTTTTTTGCTGTCCTGGTTACCCTGGCAAGGATAATGGCACAAATTAGTTTGTGACGTATGTCAGCGTAGTTTTCGAAGACAGTTTTTTTGCTGTCCTGGTAACCCTGGCAAGGATAATGGCACAAATTTATGAAATTATTGCATTGTCATCGGTCCTTGACATGTGTGCAAAGTTTGAATGAAATCTGGTCGTTTAAAGTGGGTAAAAATCACGCTATAAGGAGTCGGTTACAAACAAACATACAAACATACAGGTGAAGCTAATATAAAGCGTGTAAAAAAAAAAAAAAACTCCACGGTGTCCTCCTGTACCGCTTATGGCGGGAACACGGGCACATGAAGCGACTGCCTATCTGACTACCACAACCTTGTTACTGGGTAATGCGATACCCTTTGGCAAGACCGGTTGTTAGACTTTCGTCCCTCTGACTACCCGTAAAGACTGTCAAAAATTTACAAATAACAGCTGGTTCCAATAACTTAACGTGCTTTCTGAGGCGCGGTGGAGTCTATAAGTCAAGGATGATCACCCATCCACGAACTGGCCGCAGCAAGCATAGCTTAACCTTTGATCGAACGGTTTGTCTGATTTTTTTCATCCACGAGCTCCTACAAAAAATCTCTACTACATTCCAATATTTTAATAATGCCTCAAGTTATTTAAGCTTCTTAATATAAGCTGAAATTACAAGAATTCAGATTCTTCGATTTTCCGATTAGAATATCGAGGAAATTCCGATTATTATTTGTGTCTTCATCTTTATCTTTTATAAGATAGGATTATTACGCCAGACAAAGAATATTGGACTGAATGAAAGATTATTTTCTCCTAAAAATAATAATCTTTTATCAAATAACGTCATCATGTCGTATTAGGGATTTTCATTTCTTCTCTTGTTTTTTCTACGCTCAGTTAGAATTGTTTTAAAATATAGGTACTGATATTGTTAAATTTTATTTCAGTTTTCCATGTACTGGGTTATTGTTTGTGAGCATTATTGAAAGTATCCGTATTTTTCTTCCCGTAAATATCGTTAGAGCGACTAAGGGACTTATAAGAGAATGGGTAGCAGCGTTCCCTATGCATTTTACTGCCATTCTGTGATCGCCAACCAACCTTTCAAGAGTGGCGATTAAGACAAACCCTTCCAAATTGGGGGAAGCCTATGTCCAGCAGTGGACGTTTTCCGACTGAAATAATGATATTGATGATTGACATAATATTTAGAAAGTTTGAAACATTGAAAATTATAATTAAATAAAAATAGAGAGATAGATGCAATAAGAGAATTTGTCAAGATACCAGAGATATCACGTGACCATTATGACGCAGTAACTGGAAGCTACTCAAACTTACAGGGGAGCTCACGTACGTCACAGGGGTCCGTACCTCAAAGGGAGTGCCCTTAGCGTATAGTCGCTTAGTTTAAGGTTTTCGGTTATAGGCCCTGGTTGGCCTTAATTTATTGAGGCAGCCGCAGGCAAATCCGGTTCCTTCCGAGGCGCAGATTTTGTTCGAAAGAGTTATCGTGGCTCTGGTATAGGCAATTGAAGGAACACGTGTGGGTTTTAGTCAGTAAAAGTCTGATACACCCTCCCGCTCCACCCAGAGCGGGAAACGCCATTTAAGAGCGTTCATCTTACAGAAACGAGCCATAAGGACAATAGTCAGAATAGCTCAATATGTCTCATGCAAAGACTACTTTAAACAATTGGGAATTTTAACAGTTCCAAGCTTATATATATTGGTGCCCCGTTGGTCTCGTGGTCGCAAGTGCGACTGCTGAGCGTGGGGTCCTGGGTTCGATTCCCGGGTCGGGCAAAGTGCAACTGGGTTTTTCCATTAGGAATTTCTTAGTAGCAGCCCGGAGTTTGGAAGTTGGCGGTGTGATACCCCCGTGCCTCGGAAAGCACGTTAAGCCGTTGGTCCTACGCCTGATCTCTCTCCGGTCGTGTCGGATTGCCGTCCCATCGGACTATGAGAGTGTGGAAGGAGTGAGTGCTCCTGTGTCTGCGCACACACTTGTGCACTATAATATCTCCCGCGCCGATGGTTAGTCTCCGTTGAGATTGGCCGCCGTGGCCGAAATACGGTCTGGAGGACTATATATATATTGGTGCTTTTGAGTCATTTTGAAAAATATTTACATGAATTCGAATCACAGTTAGAACGCGAAATTAGAGAGAGCACACGAAGAAAAGTTTAGTTAAGCAACAAATAGCACCAAAATTTAATATAGTAGAGCATTGCTCGAAGTACCAAGCTGTAGAGATTTTTTATAAGTTGCCTTCTGAGCTAAAGATCCTGATCTATAACACCCACTTGTTTAAAACCAAATTAAAGGCCTTTTTATTAGAAAAATGTTTGTATAATAATTTATCGGAAATGTCACAAAATAATAAATGATCAACATAAATAATTTTTTTTAAATTTGCTTTCGACATTATTATAATTTTAGCATCTTTTGACATTATATTTTGAATTGATTTTGCTTGACATTGTATAGAAAACTGGTTGACATTATATTTAAACCTCTTTGTCATTATTTTTGAAAGCTGTTTTGATATTTTTTTTTTTTTTACTATTTGACATTATATTCAAAACTGTTTTAATTAATTGAGTTTTCACTTGGAGGTTAGTCAGTAATTCATAGTTCCTTGTATTCTTATGTAAATTGTATGTGTATATTTATATTCAACACAATGTAAATTGTTTTATGAATAAATGAAATGAAATGATGATTTCCCACCCCAAAAAAAAGGCAAGTCCGGTTAAGCAGCCGACAACCTCCGTGGTGAGTAAGATCCAGTCTAACGTCTAGTTTGGGGATCACCGCTCATGTTCCAATGTATGATGTACTTTAATATCTATACAAATATTGTAAAGCTGAAGAGTTTGTTTGTTTGTTTGATTGAACGCGCTAATCTCAGGAATTACTGGTCCGAATTGAAAAATTATTTTTGTGTTGGGTAGCCTATTTATCGAGGAAGGCTCTATAGCCTTTCTCGATAAATAAGCTACCCAACACATAAAATGATGCTATATAAAATTACGCTACAACCAAGAGGAGCGGAGCAGTAATGAAAAATGTTGCAAAAACGGGGAAAATTGCACGGATAGGCGATTCGACGCGACGGGAAGGGTCGGGGAACAAGAAATTTAACGCGGACGAAGTCGCGGGCAGAAGCTAGTTATTAATAAACAATTAATAAACTTAATGATTAGCATGTATTGATACGCACACAGGCCCAGCAGTGGGAGCAGTCTCTTTTCAGTGAGAAGGAGTGGAACATAAATTTTTCAAATTATAAAGTACTATAGTGGTTCTATGGAAATGACAATGATAAAACTTTTTAACAAAAAATTAAACCGCCGAAAAAACTTAAAAGCAAAAAATCGGAAAAGACTCAAAATGTTAAGGTTTATTATTTTTTGCTTTTAAGTTTTTTCGGCGGTTTAATTTTTTGTTAATAGTTTTTATATTATAATTTCTTGTGGCTGCATAATGTACTAATAATACTTGGCAAGGTATATCCAATGAAAAAAGAATTATCAAAATCGGACTACTCTGTATAAAGTTATTCGTGGTTATACACTACAATCAGTGAGTGAACAATCAATCATCCCCTGTTTTCTGCCCCTTAGGGTTTGATTTTGTTTTCCAAATTTATATGGGACCACGTTCGGAGTATACCCTTTCCAATAAAAAAAGAATTATCACAATTGGACTACTACGTAAAAAGTTATGCGTGGTCATACATAAAAAAATAATATATATACGCGTCGAATTAAATTATTAATTTATTAATTGATAACCTCCTCCGTTTTTTTTCGTTGGTTAAAAAGTAAAGCCAGTACTGCAATCATGTTATGATGTTTGCATAACTGGCATTATTTTATCAATACTACGTTGCACGCCTAAACTTAGATTGGTTTAGTTAACCGAGGATCAACCACCAATAACAAACGAACGCCAGTGCCATCGGCCTCCCAGGCGCACGTAACGGAAAAGATAAAGTTAGCACATAAATCTACGGTTGTCAGCCGGTCGCGATAAGCCGGTTTGCTTAGCCACCCCTTTACCTGGGGCCGGGGCTCACACAGAACTGTAGCCGTATGTAGGTCAGTTCTGCATATGTAGGTGAAAAATGGTATGTAGAAGAATATATCCAGTTAGTTTTTTTTCCAAACGGTCGACTTTACAACAATGCGCATATATTTTCACTGGTTTCTCCAAACAAATACAAAATGCAAAAATTGTTGTGCTCATTTGAAGTCCATGTTCGCATTTCAAAGCCAAAGTCAAAGCATTTAATCAAATGTGCACAAAAAGGCACTTTTGAACGTCAACAATTTTCAATTTCAATTGCCAATACTCGCTTCAACACCAAGAATTGAAAACTCAGTTTGCGATAAAATCCCACGGCGACATTTTCGCGTCCATGCGAACGGGGTATAAATATGCTTGACTCAACTTTATAGCCAGCCTGCACAACATAAATTTGACGTTTGCAAACAACCTTCACAGCGCTTCTAACCATTTTTTTCTTGAGCTAGCTACTACAGCTTGTTTACGAAGTATTACAGAACGGTGTAAACGAATCCCATAACTTGGACCGCCTTGGCACAACTCCACAGTTACCGTAATGAAATTAATGGCAGTACGATTAACCTGGCTTGGAGTCTCCTGCTTTTCTTTTTCTGTTGAGAGCCCACAGACTTGTTGGAGGTTTAGACCATATTAAAGCACAGCGATTTCCCATTTCTTCCCGTGGATGTCATTAAAGGCGACTAAGGGAAGTACTAAAGAATGGGCAGCAGCGTTCTCTATGCATTTTACCAACATACTGCGATCGCCAATCCGCCTGCCAAGCGTGGCGATTATGGCAAAGCCCCCCAAATTGGGGGAGGCCTAAGTCCAGCTGTGGACATCTTATGACTGAAATGATGATGATGATGATGAAAGCATAGCGATTGTGTTTTGTTTTGAATTTGAAAACAAACAAAACATTTTGAATTAGGAAACAAAACGCTCGTATTTTGTTTTTAAAGCCAAGAACTTTGATTTGAACATATCTTGAACAATAGCGATATGAATAGTGTAAGTTATGTGTACCTACTCATTATCTAAGGTCATCATCATGGTCATTTCAACCGAAAGACGTCCACTGCTGGACATAGGCCACCCCCAATTTAGGGTGGTCTGTTTGCCATATTCACTAGGCAGGCGGGTTGGCGATCGCAGAATGGTGATAAAATTAATAGAGAACGCTGCTGCCTATTCTATAGTAGGTAAGTCCCTTAGTCGCCTGTTACGACACTCACGGGAAGAGTTGGGGTGGTGCTGTTCTGTACGTCCGGCATCATGGAACAGATTGGATCGGAACGGATTACCTAAAGTACTGTAATTCAAAGAAAAAACCATGAAACACATTGTTCGGTTGATTTTACAGAAACGTGGTTATTCTTTGTTATTTGGGTTTGGTTCCCTGGGCAAATGTTTAATTTGGTTTTTTTCCTAAATGTTATCAAATACGAACCGAGCAATTGAGTCGTCACTCTTGCTTGATATTAATTAATTCTGTCATGAACACTAATAGTAAATACGGTCTGTCTGCGATGAAGAAAATAATTATTAATTACCTCCTAGATGGAAATAATAGTACTCCCAAAACCTACCTATAACTTATTCAAATATTCCAACTTTTCATTTCAAGTATTCATTGAGTACAAACTTTGCCCCAATAAATAACAAGCCGAAAAACGATTCGAAGCCAACAAAACCACATTTCATTAATTACGAAGTTCAAGAACCAATAGAGCTAAATATTCGCATCAAAAACATAAATCAGCGCATTATTTTTTAATGAACACTCTGCAGCGCCAGATAAATCCAATAATTTAGCGATTCGGACGCATTAACTAATGATAACCAATGGACTTCCAATATGAGGAACGTAGAGCATTGAATGAATGGAGATCTGGCAACTTAACAGCAAATATGATGACCCAATTCAGTACTTCAGTTAAAGCTCGATGATACTGGATGAATTTTCCATCAGCGTTCGCGGCACTACGAATCCTACTTATATCCTACTAATATTATAAACGCGAAAGTTTGTATGTATGGATGTATAGATGTATGGATGTTTGTTCCTCTTTCACGCAAAAACTACTGAACGGATTTGGATAAAATTTAGAACACAGATTGTTTATAACCTGGAATAACACATAGGGTACTTTTTATCTCGGTAGTATCTTCCCGCGGGATAAGTTCCGACCTCCACGCGGGCGAAGCCGCTGGCAAAAGCTAGTATAATATTATAAACACGAAAGTTTGTATGTATGGATGTATGTATGTGTGAATGTATGGATGTTTGTTCCTCTTTCACGCAAAAACTACTGACCCGATTTAGATGAATTTTGGTACACAGATAGTTTATAACCTAGAATAACACATGGGGTACTTTTTATCTCGGTAGTACGTTCCCGCGGGATAATTTCCGACCTCCACGCGGGCGAAGCCGCTGGCAAAAGCTAGTATAATATTATAAACACGAAAGTTTGTATGTATGGATGTATGTATGTGTGGATGTATGGATGTTTGTTCCTCTTTCACGCAAAAACTACTGACCCGGTTTAGATGAAATTTGGTACACAGATAGTTTATAACCTGGAATAATACATAGGGTACTTTTTATCTCGGTAGTACGTTCCCGCGGGATAATTTCCGACCTCCACGCGGGCGAAGCCGCTGGCAAAAGGTAGTAAATGATAAATCTATACTTACTAATATTATACAGCTGAAGAGTTTCTTTGTTTGATTGAACGCGCTAATCTCAGGAACTACTGGTCCGAATTGTGTTGGGTAGCCTATTTATTGAGGAAGTCTATATAACATTACGCTACAACTAAGAAGAGCGGAGCAGTAATGAAAAATGTTGCAAAAACGGGGAAAACCGCACGGGTAGGCGATTCGACGCGACGGGAAGGCTCGGGGAACAAGAAATTTAACGCGGATAAAGTCGCGGGCAGAAGCTAGTAAATAATATAATGTTTGTTTTCTCCCGTTAATAAATCTTCATATCTCATAATTATCTGTGCAAAAATGTATTGATAAAAGGTGGCTAAATGATAACAGCTGCACGGGTTGATCGATGGTTAACCGTCTATTACCTATGTAGATACCATCGTGCCTCGGAAAGCATGGTAAGCCTTTTTTTTTTGGATCGGAAACCATCAAATGACTTCTCCCGCTCTGGGCGGAGCGGGAGGGCGTGGCAGACTTTTACTGACTAAAACCCACCCGTGTTCCTTCAGTTGCCCATGTGCTAGGGTCACGGTATCTGTTTCGAACAATCTCGCGACCCTGGCAGACATCGGTCCTAGCAGACCCCAAGCATGGTAAGCTGTTATTCGTAGATATTTGACAGTCGTTACGAGTTTTCAGAAGCCCAAAAGTTTGACAACAAATACTACTAAGATGACTGGTCTTACTCGGTCACTGGGTTGCGAAGGTCTGATAGGCAGGCAATCCATAAAAAGTCTGCCAGGGTCGCGAGATTGTCCGAAAGACTGAAGACAACTGAAGGAACACGAGTGGGTTTTAGTCAGTAAAAGTCTGTCCCGCTCCGCCTAAGAGCGGGAAACGATATTTGATGATTTCCGATCCTAAAAAAAAAAATAGTTTAAAAAAACTAAAAAACACGCTTCCATGGAAAACCAAACTAAAAAGTACAAAATAATGGAACGCTTTTTTTCCATTATTTTGTACTTTTTGGTTTGGTTTTCCATGGAAGCGTGTTTTTTAGTTTTTTTAAACTATTATTTATTTTCTATTTTTTAGGGTATTTCGAATTTTGAGACGTATGTCAGCGTAGTTTGTGACAGTTTTTTTGCTGTCCTGGTAACCCTGGAAAGGATAATGGCACAAATTTATGAAATTATCGCATTGTCATCAGTCCTTGACAGGTGTGCAAAGTTTGAATGAAATCTGGTCGTTTAAAGTGGGCCAAAATCGCAC
The DNA here is from genome assembly GCA_947507805.1 of Aporophyla nigra. Classification (NCBI taxonomy): domain Eukaryota; kingdom Metazoa; phylum Arthropoda; class Insecta; order Lepidoptera; family Noctuidae; genus Aporophyla; species Aporophyla nigra. The sequence goes on along the minus strand of OX382313.1, from coordinate 7,794,612 downwards.
TATAAGGAGGCGGTTACAAACAAACATACAAATATACAAACATACAAATATACAAACATACAAATATACAAACATACAAATATACAAACATACAAATATACAAACATACAAATATACAAACATACAAGTGAAGCTAATATAAAGCGTGTAAAAAGTCAGGCATTAAGTCCGGCTTTGTAACTTTTTGTGAGCGAGAAGTTTAATAAATAAATCCATATAAAATACTGTTATTGAGCTGAAACCGGTTAGTTTGGAAGCCGACCATAACATAGTTGGGGAATGTCTACGCCAATTGATATAGAGGAAAAAAGCTTGCTCTCCACGACTTCCACGAACTTCTAAAAGTACAGCAGTAACTCAACTCGCAAAAGGAGTATGTAAGGATCGCAGCAGGTAGACAAAGAATTATCCACGTAAATTGCAGGAGCCAGGTGGAAAACATGCCGCACTGGTGTAAACGCGATTCGTGCGAAATTGGTAAAGAAAAATAAATACGTTTATTTGCGGTAAACATGACGCAAAAACGAAACACACACATAAAAAAGAAAAAACTCGAGAAAATTTGCGTCACATTCACGCTAAACAGCCATCGTTCAACATTATGTTATGAACCTATGAGAAACAGAGCTCCAACGCTTGTTTTCAGCGACAGCCGGCGTTCACGTCACAGCACAAAAAAAAAACAGTAAAATAAATATAGATACTAATTTGACAATTGTTTCTTTCCTATGGAGAAGAGGCGACAAGAAACTCCACGGTAACTCTTTGAAATCTAATTGGCGTATATAATGGTTTCAAATTAGAGTGATCTAACAGGTGTGGGAGGACAGTGCAGGCCTTGTTGACACAAGTACCAGGTACTTAATAAAATAGAAAATTGTCTACAAATCTACAGTTTATAAGACCTATAACATTCTCACATTCACAATATGTAAACGAATTAAATACTAGATAAATAAAATATAACGGTTGCCATGACAACTACTTATAAAGAGTTGGAATTAGAATTGTAGGTATATAATGTGGAAGAAGGCATGAGTTTCTATAAGTACGAATATAAAACACACACAGACTCACACAAAGCCACAGACACAGACTCTAAACACACTCTCTCTATACAGACTCTATAATTGGCATATCTCCATTATATTATGTGCTCAGTGTACACGTGCGCGCGTGTGCGCTATTACAATAGAATTCCAATTTAATTGAGAACCGACGTCAATTGGTCACTAATGAAAATCTTCGATAGCCTTCATGGAAATTTAATGCTTAATTGCTTTTCTATCAACATACTTAATTGGATCGCATTTTTCATTTTGTTTTGGGAATTCGAGCAAGTTTATACTGACTTATTTATAAATCTTTAATACCAATTATAACAAAACTTTTGTCGTGGGTAATAAGTACGATAATTCCAGAAATTAAGGCAGATGGAAATAGATTTTTCTTCACGGTGGGCTGCTCTGGATTAATAAGCTGGCAACTTAGATGTGTGACACTGATTATTGCTGAAACGGATATATGAGAAAAGAAGAGGTTCTATGTATCTTTTTATCTTAGAAATAGTCTGAGTAAAGTTTCTGTTTGTAATGTCAAAATAACAATGTTTAACTAAATGCATATGAAAGTATATACGGTATATATTATACCAAAAAAAAAACTTTTCACAGAAAAATAACAACCAACTTTCTTAAAAAAACACTACAAAGTCAAAAATAACTTTAATTTCGGAATTCGGTGTCTGAGGATCTGTATTTAAGATTTTTTTGCCACCGATTTCCGAAATTAAAGTTATTTTTGACTTTGTAGTTTTTTTTAAAGGAAGTTGGTTGTTATTTTTTTTTTAAGTTTTTATTTGTAACTTTTTAGTTATGGTACATACCCCGCACTAATCTAATCGCGTTATTCGTTCATTTGTCGCGAAAATACTTAATGTAAATTTAAGACTTATATGGTTTTCACATGGACCCCATTGTCCGAATGGAACCAAACTAAAATGTGACCATTCGGGAAGCACCAGCTTTCAAATAAAAATAATCATCAAAATCGGTTCATCCAGTCAAAAGTTATGAGGTAACAAACATTAAAAAAAAAACAATATAGTTTAAAAAAACTAAAAAACACGCTTCCATTGAAAACCAAATTAAAAAGTACAAAATAATACAAAAAAAAGCGTGGGGTACTCCCATAATTTATTTTCTATTTTTTAGGGTGTTTCGAATTTTGAGACGTATGTCAGCGTAGTTTGTGACAGTTTTTTTGCTGTCCTGGTAACCCTGGCAAGGATAATGGCACAAATTTATGAAATTATTGCATTGTCATCGGTCCTTGACAGGTGTGCAAAGTTTGAATGAAATCTGGTCGTTTACAGTGGGTCAAAATCGCGCTCTAAGAAGTCGGTTACAAACAAACATACAAACATACAAGAGAAGCTAATATAAAGCGTGTAAAAATACAGTCGAATTGATAACCTCCTCCTTTTTTGAAGTCGGTTAAAAAACATTGCTATTTTGAATTATGCCTATTTGTGCATTTGATATTCTAGTAGGTATATCTCCTAAACAGGTGGGCCATTCTGCTTAATGACGGGTCTTCCACTGGTAGATCTAATAAGGAGTAACATAGACTTCTTGTTCTTCTTGTTAAACCTAAACGAAGAAAAAGGAGTATGCAAGGCTTGTAGCAGGTAGCGTTCGGTAGTTTCTACCAAGACCCCTTGAGCGCGAGCTCATGTTTATGAGTTACTGTTAATCAATCAAGAAACTCAATACTGAACAATTGCTGTCATATATCGATGGCAGCAAAGAGGTCACCTGAAAATCCTCTTTACATTACATAGTATGAAAAAGTCGCTTTCCGTATTTGTACGCTTAGATCTTTTAAACTACACAGCGGATCTTAATGCGGGTTTCATCGAAATACAGAGTGATTTAAGAGGATGGTTTTTATTTTTATTACTAGCTTCAGCCCCGGTCATCATCCGCATCAAATTTATGCTCCCCTGACCCTTCCCGTCGCATTGAATTGCCAGCTATTTTTCGTCCATTTTTCGTTGCTGCGCGCTTCTTTTGATCATAGCGTAAAGTAATATAGCCTATAGCCTTTCTAAATAAATAGGCTACTCTTTTTGAATTAATAGTTAGAAATAATTTTTGAATTTGGACCAGTAGTTCCTGAGTTTACCGCGTTCAACCAAACAAACTCTTCAGCTTTATAATATTAGTATGATATGTATAATACGCGATCAAAGTCACCGGTAAAAGCTAGTATTAAATATTAAAAAATACCTTTGATAAACCACTTGATCTTAATCCAAAACAATACTACATCCGTAGAGAATGTAACAGACACATTTGTATTGCTTCACTAATACGATCCGAAGCGAGCGTTTTATTGTTCAACGCGTATACAATGTTAGTTTGCACGAAGCTCTTCGCTTTGTATCCAGAACGCTGCGTTTGGTAACTTTTGTAGTGTAGATATTGTGTATGAGATGTGAACATGGTAGAAGAATGAATTGTTATGTGTTTTCTGGTATTTGTTACCTTTTTTTTGTGGGTGGGACATCATCAAATGTTGTTTCCCGCTCTGGGCGGAGCGGAAGGGCTTGTCAGACTTTTACTGACTAAACCCCATTCGTGTTCCTTCAGTTGCCCATATGCCAGGGCCACGGTAACTCTTTCGAACAGATCTCGCGACCCTGGCAGTTATTTTTTACCTTAGCATTTTCATTATAACACCTAACTTCATTACAGTCATATTATGAGGTGTAAAAGGAAATTCATCATCATCATCATCATCTGTTCAGCCAAAAGACGTATATAAGCCTCCCTCAAAATATGGTAGGGTATGCCATACTCGCCATAACGCTAGGCAGGCGGGTTAGCGATCGCAGTATGGTGGTAAAATGCTTAGAGAACACTGCTGCCCATTCTCTAGTAAGTCCCATAGTTGCCTTAACGGTAGCCACGGGATGAAATGGGATGGTGTTATTCTATACGTGCCCTACCACATAAAGTAAACGGGGCTTGTGGCTAAATAATTTATTGTAAGCACACAGGTTTCACTTTATGTATTAATTTATAGATTATCACTTTACCTACATTTCATTTTACATACGAGGACTCAATTTACCTATGTAATCACCCGTTACCATACTCAGACACCACCACAATCACCACATCTTATCATATACTGTATAAAATATTATAAAGCTGAAGAGTTTGTTTATATGTTTGTTTGATTGAACGCGCTAATCTCAGGAACTACTGGTCCGAATTGAAAAAATCTTTTTGTGTTGGATAGCCTGGCTATAAGCTATATAACATCAAGCTACAACTAAGAGTAGTGGAGCAGTAATGAAAAATGTTGCAAAAACGGCAAAAATCGCATGGGTAGGCGATTCGACGCGACGGGAAAGGTCGGGCGAAAAAGAAATTTGACGCGGACAAAGTCGCGGGCAGAAGCTAGTCATGTATTTTTAAGATCATTACTTCTATGACCTAATTTTTTTTCCGGATTCGACGAATTTTTTACGCAATTTATAACGTTTTAAGTCGCAGTAAATGAAACTGAGTATTGAGTAACCATTTTTTTAGTGTTTATTTTTATTTATTTATTTGGTATTCCCAACAATAGATATACACAATGCATTACTCATGAATAAAGGTCAATATTAGGTATTGAGTAGGTGTACCTACTTCTCAATTTTCAGGATACCACAGCATGCACAATACATTTTACAGCTAAGCTAACAACGATAAAATATAAATAATGGGTTAATTTGGAAACATTTTGAAACCTTTATCATGATAACATCATTTATTCCGATTAAAGAGAGTACAAGATTCCATACATTTATTGGAGCCACTCTTTATACTAGTTTGAGGTGCGACACGGCCAAAAGCAATACTCTTTCAAGGGCAAATTTTATTTCAAATTTAACAAAACAACAATCTTCCTTAATTAGCAACAAATCATTTTATTTATTTGTTTGCCGTAGTTCAAACAAACTCAATGGTAAAAAGTTTGACCAACAGCGCGATAGATGGCGTTAGTAAACTTTTGAATCGCGCTATGGTTTCGTTACCGAATCAGATACAGTCGGAGCGTGGACTTGTAGGATTTCCCTGAAGAAACGCGTCAAGACCAAAAATGGACCCTTTATTTTTACAATTTTTGTAGAGGGTTGTGCAAACTGGTGTACAACCCTTATTTAATCTATTATAATTGAAGTTATGTCTCTCTTGTATTGTTTTTTTTTTTTTAAATAGGAATAACGTTTGGTGCTATTGTACAATTGTTTTGAGAAATATATCGAAATAACAAGATGGCGCATAATTCAAAAGATTTACGTGTAGCTATAGCTATTTTTTCATTATTAGATCCTGTTGGATCTCATAATGAAAAAGATTACTAAGTATGATTACTGTGTAAGTAATTAATAAAAGAAATAGGTTTGGCTCTACCCATACTGGAGTATTATTTTACTCCAGTATGGGTAAAGCCAACCCATATTTTATTTTAGTAATTTCTCTACACCGTTATTGTACAATTGTATTACAACTTTTCTCGATATAGAGCAAATAGTTTCCGTGCAAAATGGATGTTACAATCCGGACAAACATGACGATATTTTAAGGGTTCCGTTTTTGCCATTCGGCGACGGAATCCTAAAAAAATCACAATTCTTGATATTTTATTGAAATGTGGGACGCAATAAATGTGACATCTTGATCCTTTAGATGTAAGAGAATATAATATGAAACAATCTTTTTTTCTATGTAATAGCCAATTTACTTTTCGAAAGTAACCTTCGTGTTGAAGACATAAAATTGCTAGAAGAAAATTAAAAAGAGATTCTTCTTTTATTTTCAAAATTTTGTTGTTATAGCATAAAATCACGGCTATGTGCCCCAAAGGGTTAGGCAGAGGCATATCTAAATAAATAAATAAATATCTTAGGACAACCAACACACCGTTATCTGATCCCAAACTAGGCAGAACCTGTATTATGGTAACCAGACAACTGATAAATGTACTTGTATATTTCTAAATACATACATATTATAGATAAATTACACCCAGACCCAGAACAAATGATTGTGCTCATCACACAAAGATTTGTCTTGGGTGGGAATCGAACCCACGACCTCAGTCTTTGCAGTCAGGGTCACTAACCACTAGACTAACAAGCCAGTCAACTACCTATGGTACACCCACATTTTACCAGTCATGTTTAAGTTCCATGCAATAAGGGGCGAGCCTATTCTCATCAACCGGGCACAGTCTAGACTCCGGGCCGCTATTGAGAAATTCTGGATGGAGACACCCAATAAAATTGTGCCTGACCAGGGAATCTCAGGCCTTCATGCCCAGTAACGATGCAGTGCTCTTTTGTCTTTGGTCGCAAATAATAGTTATTGTTCAACGTGGAGTCCTGAATGACATCTACCAATCCACATTGGCTCCATGTGGTTGATTAGGGCCGGTGCTCACTGCCAGCACGGCACGGCATGGCATGGCAAAGGATTTTATTACTAATCAAGTTATTTTGAATCTTATTTCAATGAGTTTAGAGTTCATGTTACTTTATTTCGATACCAGGATGCCGCGACGTGCCGCGGGATGCAGTGGCATGACACGACGCGCCCCGGCATGCCGCGGGATGCTGCGGCATGCCGAGTCATGCCGTTTCATTCCACGGGTTGCCACTGCACGCCATTGCATCTCGCGAGACGTATGGGTCACTTTGTGTCGAGGAATTATGATTGTTAAGCTAGTTGAAATAAGGTTGTAACTTGTGCAGCTTAATACTAAATCCCAGTCAACCATAACGACACAACCAGCTTCGAATCCGCGCACTATTTAATGCCAGAGTGGCTGGGCTTTCAGTAGAATGCCACGGCATGCCACGGGATACCACGGGATGCGGGATGCGGGATAGCACAATCTGCCGTGCCATGCCGGCAGTGAGCGCTGGCCCTTACAACCCACTTCTTCTCACAAAAAGAAGGCTTATGTCCCATCAGTTGGAACATTATAGACTGATTTTAATGAGACGAACTTAGTCGTTGATGCTATTTGTCTCTTCCAGCCTTTTAACTCGGTAGGACTCCTTAAAACCCCAAGCATTACTCACAGATCCCTTGCTCCTGTACCACTTATAGGCAACAACCCTTTAAGGATGCCATTCTATGTTTAACATCGAACTTTGTCGAATCCTCAGTCCTATTATGAGCAAAGGGAACTCTGTCATAATATGAGAATTTCACATCGCTTTCATGTATTTTTGAAGCCGTTTGTGTTAGGACCCTGTATTTTTTATGTGAATAAGCTTAAAGCCTACCTTGTTTTGAGTTTATTGAAAACATTTTTTACTCTATAAGGAATCGGAATCTTCTTTTTTGAATAACTGTTTATAACCGGAATAATGTAAAAATCACCCACATTAGATTGACATTTGATTACTTAGGTTTTAGGCCTATATAATACAACACATAATACACAAATATATAATCATCACCATTTCAGCCGCAAGACGTCCACTGCTGGACTTCGGCCTCCCCCAATTTAGGGGGCTTTGCCAAATATTGTACATAATAGGACACGTGTATTGTCTGTGTGGTGCCGGACGTAAAGAATAGCACCGCCTCATTTCTTCTCGTGAGTGTCATAAAAGGTGACTAAGGGACTTACTAGAGAATGGGCAGCAGCGTACTCTATGCAATAAACCTCCGTACTGCGATCGCTGCCGATCACCCGCTTGTTAAGCGTGGCGATTATGGTAAAGCCCTCTAAATGGGGGAGGGCTATGTCTAGCAGTGGACGTCTTACGGCTGAAATTATGATGTTGATGATGATGACATAAACACATTTGAGTCATTTGTTATTTGTATTTTTGAAATATAAATAAACAAAAGGAGGTGAGTCTATTAACATCAATCGGCTCAAATACCGACACTGGGCAGCTACTGAGCAATTCTTATAGGAAAACCCGATTTCACTTAACCCTTCTTAGAGATGGAACTCAGAACCTCATGCTTAGCAGACCACCGAGGCAGACAGACACGTTAATTTGGATCCTTCAGTCCCACTAGTATAGCATTCCATGGGCAATTGTATCGAAAATCTCGATAACCTGATTTGCTTCGCCGCCGACAACAAACAGATATCAAAAGGATAGCGGTTATCTATTTGAGCTAAACTGACAAACATTTTTCGTGTTTCGGATTTGTGAATAGCGCTAATAGGACGTCTACGATACCATTGATTGATTTAGGATTTGGTCTAATGGCGGTGGATCTGTGACAAAAAATATAGACCAGAGGGCTAGACAAATTGGCGTTCTATCAGCGACATATCGACATATCGACATATCATGGCGGAAAGTGAACAGGAAAATGTATGGGACTGACGTAATCTATCGATAAGCGTTTGTCAATTCTATTGAAAGTCGTTGGAAAAACACGAATTTGCTTTGAAAGCGAAAGCCTATTGTCTCTTTTTGTTTTAGGTGGGAAATCATCAAATAACGTCTCCCGCTCTGGGTGTAGCGGAAGGGCATATCAGACTTTTACTGACTAAAACCCACCCGTGTTCCTTCAGTTGCCGATGTGCCAGGGTCACGGTATCTCTTTCGAACAAATCTCGCGACCCCAGGGTCTAAACTGCCAGCAGTTTTTTAGTAGCTTCCTGGTGTCTAGATTTGAGCTCGACTGGTGGCAATTGGCTCACCTACTTTTATGTCATCTTCATCATTTCAACCGTAAGACGTGCGCTGCTAGACATAGGTCTCCCACAATTTGGAAGGTTCTCTACCTCTTTCGAACTGATCTCACGACCCTGACAGGATTGTCTCTTTTAATGGTGATTTTTAACACGCTTTTATTAGCTTAATTTGTATGTGTGTATGTAACGGAATCTTATAACGTAATTTTTGATTTTCACCCTCTTCAACACGTCAGATTAATTTGAAATTTTGCATACTTCTCAAGGATCGATGACAATACAATAATTTCATAAATATGTGCCGTTATCCTGGCCAGAATGACAAAGATAGCAAAAACAAAAATTAAGCCCGCTTTTGTAGCTAGCCAAACTAAAACATAGAAAATAAATATTTTTCCTAAGATAGCGTGTTTTTTTAACTATTATTTATTGTAGACTAGCTTCTGCCCGCGACTTCTTCCGCGTCAAATTTTCGCTCCCCTTCCCGTCGCATCGAATTGCCTGCCAGTTTTCGTCCATTTTTCGTTTGCTACTCCGCTCTTTTTGACCGTAGCGTGATATTATATAGCGTTCCTCAATAAATGGGCTACCCAACACAAAAAGTTTCATCATTCTAGCTTTAAAAATTACAATACTTCCGTACAACCTTTCATCCTCCCTTTCAACCTCTATTCCGCAATAAAAAGTAGCCTATGTCGTTTTTCAGGCTCTAAACTATCTGTGTACCAAATTTCATTCAAATCGTTCAGTAGTTTTAGCAGGAAAGCGAGACAGACAGACAGAGTTACTTTTACATTTATATATTAGAGTGTGGACTTAATTAAAGCCATCAGTCAGACGTATTTCCCATACTATACATGACAACTAACAAAATTGTTCTGTTATTGTTCAAAATAGGTTACGCTACTACTGACCTACTTCTAGTCAGTCGATGCTGGACTAACTACACTTAGGCCGGTTGTCATCTCAATCATTTTAAGAGCTGAGGGATGATGACAGGCTGTTAGGTACTAAGCTTGCTAGGCACCTATTAATGAAGAGTAAATTACAAAAATAAGATTGAGCTTGATTCAGACCGGAGGTTCTAGCTCTTTTCTTTACATATTAATGAGGAATTGCGGATTTTGTGCCGACTCTTCTCCATAGGAATTAACCAATTGGAGCAGTGCACGTAGCACGCACGCTTCTGACGATTCATAAGTACAATTATTTTCATTACTTGATTGATTGATTCTGGATCCCCTTTTACCCTTAGCTTGGATCTTATTAATGGTCAAGAATTACTAATTCAAACGTTATGGTAATTAAATAATTAGGCTTTTTCATTGTCTCATTGCAGATTTCACCAAAGAGACAAAGATAATGCCAAGATTAGATATTAACTTAACCAAAACACTACAACACTACAACTACTTCCAAATCAAAAATAAAGCGTCGAAAAATTCATCCTCATCGCTATCGACCGGCAATGTACCCAAGAGACTGGCGGCATTACCACGCTGTATAGCATGCTTAGCCGCTGGCCAAAATAAAAACCAGCCCTTTGGCCAAGATTAGTCAATGTGTGTTGATTATTATAGAAAAAAAATCTACTATTCTCTGTTTTCTTAGATTTTAGATTGCAAAACCTTTGACCCTGGCTGCAACGAGTTCATAATCATAAATAACAGGCTAAACCGCGAGCCAAACTAAATGCATCATAAAACCTCATCATCATAACCACGTTATAATAATCCCACTGCTGGGAAACATGCCTCCATTCTTTCACAGGGAGTAGGCTTTATTCAACCACATGGAGCCAGTACGGATTGGTAGATACCACCACATCTTCGAATTTTTGGTTCTAGGACATGCCGGTTTCCTCACGATGTTTACCTTCACCGTTTTGAGAGCAGTGGTGATGAAATTATTTATTAATTAACTAAATATATAAATAAGCTAAATTAGCCACTAATATTATTCCGATAACTCAACTCGGGTATGATCGGGTTTGATGTTTGCTGCACTAAACATAACAGATATCAAAACCACAATCAGAGGAACTGCCTACTAATACCGTAACGTATTGGTTGCTTGTCAGACGACAAGTTCTGTTGTCGTTCAAAATAGGTTATTGCGATGCAACGCTACTGCTGACCTACTTCTAGTTAGTCTATGTTGGACCAACTACACTTGGGCTGATTATCACCTCAAACAATTTAAGGATTGACTGAGGGATGGTGACAAGCATAAATGGCTTTTGAGTTTGATTTAGTCAATCAAAATTAAATTCAATCGAGGCTGAGAATCAGCAGTTTTTAAGACAGTCTACAAAACGCCCGCGCTTCATCACTTCCTACTATTTTACCAGGAAAGAAGAAGTGGCGCAAAAAAACGCACCGTTAGCTCAACTGTCTGTGAAATGAGAAGAACTTGATTTTATAAAACGGTGTATGCAGAGTAATTAATATAACGAAACTCAAACATTAAACTGAATCATCATTATCATCAATCTTTTAAAATTTTAATTGTTAATTAATAATAATAATTCCACAACTATCACACAACGCCATTTAGTCCCAAGCTAAGCAGAGCTTGTGTTATGGGTACTAGACAACTGATAAACATACTTATATATTTCTAAATACATACATATTATAGATAAATTACACCCAGAAACAGAACAAATGATCGTGCTCATCACACAAACATTTGTCCTGGGTGGGAATCGAACCCACGACCTCCAGCATAGCAGTCAGGGTCGCTAACCACTAGACCAACAGGCCTGTCAATTAATTTCATCATGATGTTTCCGTAATTTCATTCATCATCATCATCATTTCAGCCGTAAGACGTCCACTGCTGGACTTAGGCCTTCCCCAATTTGGGGGGCTTTGCCATAATCGCCACGCTTGGCAGGCGGGTTGGCGATCGCAGTATGGTGGTAAAATACATGGAGAACGCTGCTGCCCTTTCTGTAGTAAGTAGTTCTGTAGTTCTAATTTCATTAATTAAATATTATTAAATTTTTATTCAACTTTTGTTTAATAATGCTATCTTCACTAAATATTTTTAAAACAATTGAAATTATATCTTAGAATACTCTTTATCGGTACCATAACAATATGCCACTTAACAGTGTTGGTAGATAAGAGCTGTTTTGACCGTGTACCACCGTAAAAATTCTCTTCATTAAAAATTTAAGTAACATCATACTTGGTAGCGAAGATATTACCCAACTTTTAAGATGTTCAAAAAGGTTTTCTTGAATAAAATATTTTGAGTCATGATCTTAAGTGGTCTATTACTTTGTGAGAATGTTCTGAATGATTACTAAACTAACAGAACTGCCGATTTAACGCAAACTATTGTGGTACCTGTTCTCAAATTAGAATCTCCCATTCATTCATTTACGTTTCATCTCTCTTTTTAGAGTCTTTTTTCCTTTGGGAATCAATCATCATCATCAACGCTTCATCAACTACTGTACATAGGCCTCTCTTTTTTTTGGCAATTCTCACGCTCCGGCCAAGCCTCATCCAGGATTTGCCCGTCATGGCAACAATGTCATGTGCCCATTTCACCGCCGGACGACCGATATCTTATCTTCTAGTCTTTTGACGCCAGTCTGTCACGACTTTACTCCATCTGTCATCACTGCGCCTTGCCAGGTGTCTTGGCCAAATCCATTTCAATTCCAAAATACACTTTCCGATATAGAAGACCGAAGAGGAAATCGGTCTATTAGCCTGGTGCCAACCATGGAACACACAATACACACAATACTCACAACCCCGACACACAAACCCACAAACACACACACATACACACACACACACACCCTCGTATACTTACCCCTACACTCACCTATGCACACCGTTTATTCTGTTTTTATTTTATTTTTTTCTTTGTTAATTTTAATTCTAGTTTCTCACATTTTACACCTTATTGATCATCGGCTATAATAATAACGAGGGTGGGCGCTGATACCTATAACTACAAGATATTAAGTTATCTTAGCTTAGGTCAATACCTACCACCACCACCAGCCAATGCTGCAACTCCAATATTCAACATTAATAACCTTAAGCCTATGTGTGTTGCTAATTGTGTATATTTTGTTTTACTTAAAGGTGCAAAATAAACTATTTTTTTATTTAGTCCATGGCTCTCTGCAAAGCTCTCAGTCTGTACTCAGACTCCTGCGTGAGCATCCACGTCTCAGCACCTATTGCTATTGGAATGCACAACTTTCTCTTTTTTAATAGTCGGCTAAAAAGAAGTAAATCGAGACCTTACTAAATTAAATTTCTTCATCTCTGTGTGTTGAAGACGAAATAGTGTCAGCGCAGAACTAAATTCTATTAACTTGAGACTTACACAGGCAGGTCGTAAAAAGCTAATTTCATCCTCGAAAACGTGGCTAAGATTTGAGAAAAGTAAACTGATTTCTGTCGTATCGTATATGTGAAGATAGCGGTAGAGTGGCACAAGACCCGTGGAACGTTGTCATCGCGAGATCCCTCTGGAAAGTGGAACACTGAGTGTGGTGGAATTTATAGGAGACAGCGTTTTTAATAGAATTTAATTCGCATGTTGATCAAGAACAGGAGGAGTAAGAGATTTACAGAAATGAGGTTAAGTTGTCAGTTGCGCTTTGGGTTTTGCAAATCAAGAGTCTTTAGATTTTGGCCGCGGTTTTTTATTAAATGCGTAAATTATATAAGACTTTACAAATATTAGCTTTGAATAGAAATCCACTAGATTTCATCGCGTAAAGTTTAATATAATTTGAAGCCAATTCGAATGTATTTGGCAACATAATGTGTTGATAAAGAGCCTATGATAAAAATTCCTTACATTTTGTTTGCAATGAGGAGAGGCCGTTTACACCTTAAGGCCGACACCAGATTCATCAACACGTACCTAAGGGAGAGACGACTAAATTGGATCAGCATTTAAGGCAATATCCAAACGCCAAACCGCTTACACCTCACACCAAGCCTCAGCCCGGTGTCGCAGCGAGCGTTAAATCCCCAACTTCGGTAACACGACGGTGCCGCCGGTTTTATTTCCAAGTTTCCCCACTTCACCTACCCTGGTATCGTCTATGTTCCAGGAAAAATATTTTACACAAGCGTCCGTATGTTGAAAGTGTCCAAGTTTAAAATTAGTCTACATTGTAAATATTGGTTGCGCTCAAGAGAGTTTGCTACTATTTCTGGGACCGGTCCTAACTTGTTTGTACGGGATTGTGTATGGCTGGTAAGTTGTTTGTACCGGAGGACCAGATTTTGGTAAAGAGTTAATAAAATTGTAAATTAACTTGTAACGTACACTTTCTGAGAGATGTCTTCGATCGTTATTTTCACCCACTTCTAGACACCAAATTACTTTGAAATTTTGCACACTTGTAAAAAACCGAACACAATACAATAATTTCAAAATTGGTGCCAATACCTTGGCAAAAAAAAAATCTCATCATCATTTTGTGGTTCGCTGAACTAAAAACTAGAAAATTCATGTTTTAGTTGTCTATTTAAGGGTGTTTTTTTGTATTTAAGTTCAAGAATGTGCTAAAAAAGTCGCGAAATTACGCGTAATTACACCCCGATATTCATCAGAATAATTCGAAGACATGTGACATCTACCAACCCGCACTAGGCCCGCGAGGTGGATTATGGCCCGCACCCTCTCACCGAGAAGAGGCCTGTGTCCCAGCAGTGGGAACATTATAGGCTGCTGATGATGATGATTCATCAGAGTTGGCCTGTAAGTATAGTCCTCCAGACCGAATTTCGGCCACGGCGGCCAATCTCAACGGAGACTAGCCATCGGCGCGGGAGATATTATAGTGCTCAAGTGTGTTCGCAGACACAAGAGCACTCACTCTTCCCTCACTCTCATAGTCCGATGGGACGGCAATCCGACACGACCAGAGTCGGCCTAGGACGTCCATAAACTACTAAAATATACGTAGATTCTTCATAATCAAAAGGAAAATGGTGAAAAGGGAGGATAATTTCTTTACAGAGAATTACGTAGTTATACAAAAAAAGGAGTAGCTATGTAGGTCCTCAATATTTGATCAGCAAATTTTGTTTGAAGCTTTCATTCGTACATATAAAAATTCACACTTTGTTCCCAAATTGGTAAGCAGAAACTACAAGACGCCATCTGCTACGAATCTTTAATCCTAGGATTTATCACTATAAAACAATTGACAAACGAATTTCGCAAGGATCGTGGTTACACTAAAGCGAAAAGTTTTTCGCCTGTCCCCTGCAATATACGCGGATCATTCTTTTTCTTTATCCACCGAGGCAAAAAATTGCTCCCAAACTTTTTGGTTTATTTTCGTAGGATCTACATTTTTTTAACTTTTCGTAGGTAAAGAATCGTGGGAAAGCCGGTTTGTGCGTACAAATTTTATTCGTATACTTTAAAGATTTAAATAATGTATGTTTGCGTATAAGGTATTTATAATATGTATATTGTAAAAGTTTTATGAGTCCATTAGGGAAAGATGAAGTTGGAGCTCTGTTTAAAATATGTTTAGGTAATATCTCTCTTGGGAATATCCTGAATGTGGGCAGTTCGCATGTAGCAGTGCTTTGGGAAACGAGCCTTTGTCTAGCAATGGATATTTGTGCCTTGATTTCTGATCACAATTTTTTTTTTTCAAGGTGTCTTCGTTTTTGCTTTCCTTTTTTATTCTGATGGATGGGATAGCTCACATCTCTATCATATTACTACAACTCTGAATCTTTTTTTTTTAAGCTATTGCATAGATTTTTTATCGCGGGCTTCGAGCGCGGCGACCGAATCAAGAAATTCCGTAACGAAAAAAAAACTTAACACAAGTCACTTCCCGGTCTGTCTGTCCCTATGTAGGTATGCTTAGATCTTTAAAACTACGCAACGGATTTAGATGCGGGCTTTTTTAATAGATAGAATGATTCAAGAGGAAGGTTTATATGTATATAACATGCATAACATAGTAAAGAAACGCTGATAATTTTAGGGGTTTCTAATGTGATGTCATAAATAAACACATTTTTTTGCGCTTATATTGCGAATGCTGGCTGAACCCTACGAAAAAGATCAAAATAATGTACTACAGTATTGTACACCTTCAAAAGGTCTACAAAAAAGTGCGCACTTTTTACGAGAAATAAGGGCTTATTTACGAAGCGGTTTTAATCAATACAACATTAATCCTTATCCAATTCAGTACCTTAAATACATTGTGTATTTAACATAGATCAATATGGCTCTTTACAGCATATAATTTAAATGAAGAACTTAGAAGATATCAGAGATTTAAAAAGCGGTGGCAGGAACTTCTCATTTATTCAATAAAAAAATAAAAAATTGTTTTCTTATCGGTCAAATAAAAAAATAATTATAATTGCATAAGTTGATAAAAAATGCTATGCAATAGCTTTACCGCGGCAGTCCCCGAGTGCCACACGTAAATTTTTTGTTAGAATAATTAGTTTGTCTAACTCAGTAATAACTAAGCTAGAAAACATTGACCATATTTCAGCTTAGTTCTTTAAGAATATACCTCACATTACAGCATCAAGGTCAGGAAAATTCATAGAAAACGTGTTCTAAAAGACTTTCTATATTTCAGATATGGTAGTAGGGCTTTCCGCGCTAGTTAGCAACTAGCCTCGGGTGACTTAACAAAAATAGCGGCGCGAAATACACTGGCGCGCTTCAGTAAATGTGGACCAAACATTTTGTAGGTACACGTACGGTAGGAATGGTGTTTCCCGTCGGCCATGTTTTTTTGGCTGAATCGTTTGAGATTTACTGTGTTCTGGTAATTGGGTTGTTCCGTCATTGCAGGTCTTTTCCTGCTGTGTGTGTTTGAAGTTTTGTTATTTGTCTCTTATTTTGTTAAGTCTTTAATTCTCGGAGTAGTCGGATAGGAAACGCAGACCTAATCTTGTTTTTAAAGGATCATTGACGTGTAAAAGTACTAATCTACTGACAGAATTAAAATCATTTATATCTTATTCTATGATGTGGTGGTGGCCTAGGGAAAGCAGTGATGGCCCAGTGGTAAAGGCTGTGACTAATGAGGTGAAGATCGTCGGTTCAAACCCTGATAGGCAATTTACTTTGTGTAATATTTTTATTACTAATGCTCTATAAACGTTGATGAGAAAACATCGTGAGGAAACCGGCATATCTTAGATTCAAAAATTTGCAGTAATTGTGATATCCAGCTACCTGCACTAGGCCCGCGTGGTGGATTAAGGCCCACTCCTCACAGAGAGGACGCCTGTGTCCGCGCAGTGGGAACATTAAAGTTGTTTATTATCATGTTCTATTACAAAAGACCCCACTGTGCAAGTTATTTTTTAGGATACATTGAAGTATTTTTTAACCGACTAAAAAAAAGGAGGTTATTGTTCGTCATAACGATAAAACATTACCGATTTAGCTTTATCGTCTTTTGCCTTCGTTTTGTCAAAATGTTTATATTTACCTAATGAAGTTATGTTTTCCTGGGATGAAACAAGGAAGTAAGATTCTATCAAAGCTGATAAGATACGAAGATTACAATAATCTTAGATAAGAGGGAATTGCAAAGTCATTTACGTGACTTGATCAGAAACTCCTAGTACTGATTATCTCTAGATCCCACATCAAGATATGGTTTGTAGTTAGCATCTCTCTCAAATGAACAATGTTATCTTAAAAGCATTCGATGCTTATCTCATTTAATGTGATGAGTGTGCAATACATAAAGGCAATGATGGAATTTGATATTCGGCTATATGGGAGAATATGCATAATATATGCTATATAATGTTTCCTCTGATGATTCGATTGCAGGCCTCCACGGACAGAATTCTACTGTTTTTTTTCGGTATAGATGAAAGAGATAAAAAATATATCAAGTAGAACATTTTCTATGATTGTTGCACGTATACGAAAAACGGTTGTTTCAATTTAATCATTACCAAGACCGATACTTGTGAATAGCACAACTAATCAACTACTCTACTAATCACACTACTTTATATAAGGATGAAAGTCACTTGCATGTCATAAAACGACCAGGTATATAAGTTTTTCTTTGTGACAGATATGATAGATAGTACCAACCTTAGAGAAGTTTCAGTTTACTGAAAATTGTTGTCAAAAATGGTTAAGCCATTCCGAAGTTGATTTTGCGGTCTCACCTTTAGATTTCTATAGCAGTCACCTTAAATTTAAGGTCCCTCTTCCAATTAACTTCCCCTCTTTTTTAAGAAATCCGCCGCCGGTGGTGCTGATGATTTTTATCCGTCTGAATAATATAAAGTTTAAATTAGTTTTTTCAAAAATTCCATCACTTTATGTATGTTTGATCTTCTAACAATTATAATACATGTATCTGTAATTCTATCTTTTTGTTGTTTCATTCCAGTACTAAGCACCCAGTCCATCCACTCAGACTAGTATTAAGTTCAACTTATGGAAGAAAAAAGAAAAAAGAAGATCTCATTGTCATCATTTCGGCCGAAAGACAGTCACTGCTGGACAATAGCTTCCCAACAGGGTGGATTTGCCGTAATCACCACGTTTGGCAGGCGGGTTGGCGATCGCAGTATGGTGGTAAATTACATAGAGATCCCTGCTGGCCATTCTCAAATAAGTCCCTTTTACGACACCCACGGAAAGAAATGAGATGCTGCTATTTATTACGCCTGGCACCACACAGAACTCACGCAAAAAGAAAATCTGCTATAAACAAAACAAAAACTGCCTGGCGACAGAACTCCTCCCGTGGTATTTGCAAAGTGCTAATATTTTAGTAAAGCAGGTATCAGTAATTCCGAGCAATGCGTAGCCCGTTCATGAGTTGCATAGACAATGAATGCAAAACGTGACACGTGGTACAACATAGGTAATACGATTTTCATAGTACGGTATTACGCTCCGTATTGTACCGGTATTATACATGTAACAGGTAATCGGGGGTTTAGATGTAAGAGACATGTTCAATGACGTTGATATAGCGCACAACACTGCTTTGAAATTTAAATAGTTAAATTGAATGTATGTGACGCATAGACTCGCCAGTAGCATCGGTCAATCGGGTTTGGTCCTGAAGTTGAAATTATGCATAGTCCAACCTGTTAGACTATGCATAATTTCAACTTAACGTAGGCTACACTATACATAATATCATTATTCATTCAACCCGATTTAATTATCAATATTGGGGTATTTAGAAACAAAAACTTTATTTAAATGTCTTACTTGAATTTCCAGGTTCAATACTTATGCTTTACCAATAGTAAAAATTTTCGCTTTACCAACAATCGTATTCTACGATGTCCTTCTCACCGCTCTGGTTATATTCACTCTTATTTCCTTGTCCAGGCGGTCTTTCTTTGCATTGCACTCCTTCTGAACATCAAGATAGCAAACCAGTTGGTTCGTGTTCCAAGTAAAGACGCGTGAGCATATGCAAAGAATTTGGCAGAATCATCCAACGCTTCTCTACTGGATTAATTTTCTTCTAACCCCATCTTTGTCGCCAGATAAAGTTTATTTTCCTTTTTATGTATCTTTGAATCTATGTATTCGTATTTTATCTTTTTCGGGCGTCTCCTTCTGCGGTGGCTAGGGACGTGAGGGCGCAGAGACTGCCACTCCCTCACGCGCCCCGCCTCGCTCTTCGCGGACATTACTGCTTCGCAGAAGGAGGTAACGACTTTCCATGCCCTCTCGCTCCGTACCATGGCTCGCACCAGGGCCGGACGCGAGAGGTCAGCGCCGCCAATCGCCTCCACGAGGACACGGTGGTGCTCCACACAGGCAGGGCACACCTCCACCGTATGCTCCACCGTCTCCTCCAAATGAGATCCATGCAATGGAAATATCCAGGCGTTTCCTGCCACTTCATCCTGAACAGGAAACCCCTGAAGCACCCATGCCCGGTGAGAACCTGCGTCAGGCGGAAGGTGAGGACGCCGCGGCGCCTCTCTATCCACTTCTCAAAGAGGGGACTTACCGCCGCAATTGTGGCGTGCCCAGCACTGGGTTGCGACAATCGTACCCGCGGAACTTATGTTCCATTTACCATGTTTTGTCTCTACATCACCCTAAGGTTAGAAAATGCCTCAGGCAGTAAGTCTACAGTTTTTTTTTTTTCACTTGTGCATAAATCTTTAATAAATACGAATTGAGATACGATTTTTAAAATATCTAATAATATATTTTTACGAACATCGTTATTGCAGATGCATTAAATAAACTTCATAAAGACGACAAGAAACCTTTACCAACAAGCAAAAATAAACCTTCTCCTGATTAGATTAGTTGGTATAATCTAAGCGTAACGAGACTTCAAGTAGTTAATTAAGTGATCGCGCCGGCATCATCGCCGCGAGCTATGACTTTGCACAACAACTAAACACTTTCCTTGCTTCGGATAAGACGACCCACTTAATTATATGTTTTTTTTTTCATGTAATTATAATGAAAAGGATATTGTAGTAAGAATCAGTATCATAATCAGTCTACATTGTTCCCACTGCTGGGATACAGGCATCGGAGAGGGAGTGGGCCTTAATCTACCACTCAAGTCCAGTACCGATTAGTAGATGTCGCATTTCTTCGAGTTTTTGAGTGTAGGAAATGCCGGCTTCCTCATGATGTTTTCCTTCACAGAATCAATATGTTGTGTTTTTCATAGAATATTGAATCGACTTCAAAATTATGAGGGGAATTCGGTTGTATTTTTATTTATAAACCGATTTGACAAAAACCTTCTTTCACACACATATACTAATATTATAAAGGAGTTTGTTTGTTTGTGAAAATGGTTGAAATCAGGCAGGCAATTTGATACGACGGGAAGGGTCAGGGGAGCAAAAATTTGACGCGGACGAAGTCGCGCGCTGAAGCTAGTATTTAATATAAACATCTTCTCTCTCGATCTAACTTGAGTTTCTAGTCACTATTTAACCTTAATAGACGTAACATTGCTAAAACTAAAGCCGTAGGCACCAATTAAGTCTGAACAGTTGTAGAGTTAAAATTAATGGCTTAAGAGTAGTTTTTAAATTTATTTTAGATCTAAAGTTTTGTGTTCAACCACGGAAGTTTTGGAGTACGGAATCGAGCGGAAAGCGGAAGTTTATTAATAAAGTTTAGACCGTTAAATAATTTGATATTATCTTAATAAATGGTCCCAGTATTTGTGGAAACTAGAGTTGTTTCAAGTTTTAAATGAATCTGACAACAAGTGACAATTTTATTCTTGTCTAAAGTCATAATTCGTATAATCTACTCTTTATTATTATTTAAACAAACACATTCAAAAACTACCGTCTTAGTCCCACGAAGGTAGGCAGGTTTCAAACACAGCAGATGCTTTATATTATGCAAGCAATTTCAGCAGCACAGCTCTCAAAACGGTGACGAAAACCATCACGAGGAAACCGACAAGTCCTAGAACCAAAAAAATAATGTCTTAGGATAACCAACACACCGTTATCAGATCCCAAACTAGTTCGACAACCAGACAACTGATAAATATACTTATATATTTCTAAATACATACTTATTATAGATAAATTACACCCAGACACATAACAAATGATTGTGCTCATCACACAAAGATCTGTTCTGGGTGGGAATCGAACCCATGATCTCAGTTTTAGCAGTCAGTGTCACTAACCACTAGACTAACAGGTCAGTCGAAAATCGAAGATATCTGATATCGACCAAACCACACTGGTCCCAGTGCGCACAGTAAAGCCACACCATCTTCTAAGAGAGAGGGTGCCGGTGTCCCAGTAGTGGACACATAGGCTGACTGCTATTCCTTCCATAGTTCTTTTTGTTCCTATTTTACTTTATTATGAAGGTTTTAGGTAGTTGTTATTCTTTAAATATAGTACAAATTTACAAAGTCCGGTATCAAATCAAACCTTTCAAAATCGTAAGTGTTCAAACATATCAAAGCATCAGCTTTCATGTCAAGTAGCTTTCAAACAAGTGCTTCTATTCTAAGAGGATTGCAAACATGCATTAAGAAGCAAGTAGCCATAACCACTAAAAACTAACGCCCGTACATCGCCATTCAATAGAATCTTTTAGTAGTTGCATCAAAGTGTTACTATGTAAAATAGTGGATCTGTTACCTTTGGTAAAATGAAATTTTACTAGAGTTGAGTCATTTAGCTTTGCTAGGGACTTCGCCGAGCACTTTACGAAATATCGTCTTAAAAGCGCGCCCCAGAAGCGAGTAAGGCTCCCCATTGAATAGCCGACAGTGCGACTGTTTGAGAGGTTTCACAGTGCTGCATTTGATTTGATTTGATGAAATAGTGAAGAGGGAAGACGAATTGTTTATTCTTGTTAAGTGTCCTTAGTCTTAGGAAGTGGAATCCTTTGAACTGTAAAATGAAAACTATCTAAGTATTTTAAAGTGACACCACATCTCTTATGATTTTTCGCCAGTGTATAGACCGAATTGTGAGCTTGAAAATCAATGTGTGCCTTTTGACTTTAAAAAATTCCACAGTAAAACGGTTCGAAACAAACAGTCAAAAATAAATGTATTTCCAATAAAAAAACGAACATTGTTTATCAAGAAAATACCGATACAATATCGTTCAAAGAAAAATACCTACATAAAAAATGTATGTTGCGTTAACTAATTGAAATAAAATACAGATTATAAATATTAATAGAGCCTGTACATGATGGACATCTTGGATTCGGTACACAATTCTGAACTTCCTGGGTTAAAAAATTTCGTCATTTTACAAAAGAAAAATAAGGCGGATTCACAACTTTTGTCAGCGGATACCTACACTGACAAAAGGAGTTAAATCGCTTATTTTTTTCAAAACCAAGGAATCCAAAATCATTGACGCTAGCTTATTTAGGTGAGGAGTTTATAGGGCCATCTTCGGGCTCCATCATCAGACCAATTCCATGTCATCATATTTTTGCGTTGTCACCAAAGTTATATAAGTGTGTCAAGTTTCAGCAAAGTCCAAGTCAAAGCATTTATTTCAAATAGGCACAAGTAGGCACATTTGAACTACAACATTGAAATTAAAATAGAATTGATCTATTCGCCCATTCCAAAAAGTAGATTCGTATGAAGAAGAATGGGTAATAACCTCCACCGTTACTCTTTTAAAATGTTTTTCTATATTACTAGACAATATTTATATTTATTTTGTATTATGTAAATGTGGTAAATAAAGTAAATGGTGCTTTACATGCGATTGTGACCAACCAGTGGATGTCCGATAAGGCTCGACTGGCTGTTCACAATGGTGTGCTGGTGCCTACGCTTATATATGGAAGTGAATGTTGGGTGTGGCAAAAGAAGCACGAAAGTAGAATAAATGCTGTGGAAATGCGATCCTTACGAAGCACGTGTGGTGTGACTATGAATATATAGGCTGAGGAATATGTGATATATATATGTGATAGGCTGAGGAATGATGTGATAAGAGTGATAAAAATTGAAAAAAGTATGCTTAGATGGTTTGGTCATGTTGAGAGGATGAATGAAAGACAGCTCACAAAAGGTATTTACAAGGCAGATGTGAGTGGAAACACCGGGAGGGGACGCCCTAGGAGGACATATAGTGACCTTATTGGTGATGTTCTTCAGAAAGGTCAGGTGCGAAGTACTCGCAACCGGCGTGTGTGTATGACCAATTGTATGAACCTAAACGAGGCAAAAGAAGTGTGTAGAGATCGTAGCAGGTGGCGTTCCGTGGTTTCTGCCTACCCCCATGGGAAAAAGGCGTGAGTTTGTGTATATATGTATACTTATATTA
This sequence comes from Aporophyla nigra, assembly GCA_947507805.1. Classification (NCBI taxonomy): domain Eukaryota; kingdom Metazoa; phylum Arthropoda; class Insecta; order Lepidoptera; family Noctuidae; genus Aporophyla; species Aporophyla nigra. Next base: position 7,771,078 of record OX382313.1, on the reverse strand, counting down.
TATAGGTATATTTATGTGTACAGTATAATTGGATGCCAGCAAGTGCTTGAAAAATGGATGGCAATGCGAGTAACTGGTGACATACGAACGAAGCAAGCCAGTAAAAATAATTCAGAATTAGTTTTTATGTACTTAAATAAAAAATAAAAACTACAACATCGAGGCTATAAAGATAAGTTGTGTAACGCACAGCTAGCTTTCAATTCAAATATTTATCTCATATGAAGTATGAGGAATTAACTCGGGAAAATCTCGTTCTTTTTGCGACTGCAAACGTTTGCAATGAGTTAATAAAGTTCTACGTGGCATTTTACTAGTGCTTTGAAATGATAGTTTTAATGAGAATTTTATGTCATTATTAATTGGAGTCTTTTTGTTTACATTGGCGGTTTTGTGTTAATGGTACTTTAATGTATTAAATTAGATGGATTAGTACCTCCTTGTTATAATGAGTATAATTGCAGTGTCATGTCGATATCCTCCAAAACGGGTTAGATTGTAATTAATACTGTGTTACGCACTCAGAGTGCAGAGGCAGCGAAAGTGCTTAATTATCCCATAAATAAATAATGCTGAATTGTCTCATGTATCCATTGTACCGAATCCATTCAAAAATGAATATTCAGAGATGGTTCTCGAACGAGTTGTTTTTCGAAAAACTGGACTTCTTCTTTTAATTTTGATGGGCTATATACGATGAAATAATAAATACAGTCGTTTTTTTTATAAATTTCTTTGGCTAAAATTTCAGCGATGTAGCGGTAGGTTTTTACGTGTGCAGGTGACAGTGCATGTGGTGCAAGATAAAATAACAAACGTACGAACGGTACAAACAGCGGTCTTATCGCTAACAGTATTTTTTTTTAGACACTCATTAAGTGGAAAATGTACCTACATGTTTCAAGTTTACCTATCTAAGATCATCTGGAAGTGACATTCTCTTTACTTTACATAAAATGAATGTCGAAAGCTTAAAAGTTGTGAGGCTAGCAGTTCGAAAACTATCAATACAAAATTGTCGCAACCATGAAAAACTAAATTTTTCAATACCTTCATAAATTCCGAACCATTTTTCAGTACAAAAATTTTAAAAGTAGCACCTCTATATCAATGTCAAAGCATCGTTGTATATTCCCGTCTACCTGCTTCCTGCGAAATTGTAGTGTCGCAAAAAGAATTCAAAGTTGCCTCTTTTTTAGGGATCCGCCCAATGACAAAAACGGCATCCTTATTATTTTGTCATGTTAGTCTATCCGTATAATTATGGCACAGTAATTTTACTCATATTACAACTAGGTATTACAACAAGAAGGTATTATTTTAAAACATTAACGACAAACCGAAAAATTCATTGTAATAGCAATCGTTTAAAAACTACTCTCTACCGTATTATGAAAGGAAGGATTGCATTGCATGCAATTGTTTATAATGATCTCACTGTTGGCACATAAACTTCCTCTCTTTGAGAGGGAATGGACCGTAATCCGTTCTTATGCGGGACCAGTACGGGTTCGTAGATGTCTTCGATTTTATGATTCTAGGACATGCCAGTTTAGTCACGATGTTTTCCTTCACAGTTTTGAAAGTGATGAAATAATTTACACAAAGTAAAACGTTCGATGTTATTCGAAACCTACAAGTCGTAAGTTGCGGCTATTATCACGCATGGCACTGAGCCACCACTGCTCTCTAAACAATGCTGTAGTGAAGTTACGAAAAAACCTACATGGTTCCCAAGATAGCTAAACGAGGGAGATAACCAAGAGATTACGTACAGTGTATGTAATCCTGTGAGGTATTATTGGATCAGATAATTAAAAACATGATAAAGTTACAATTTTATTTTCTAATAAACATATTTTGCGGTTAGTAAAATCAATACTGTGCCTGCAAAAATAGTTCCACCGACTACGGAATTATTCACTTAGCATGGCCCGACACGCACTGGCCGGTTTTGTGTTTCATTTTCACAAAAATCGACGGCTGATCTTTATTACGGTGACAATCATTTTCCTCGTTAGGAGGGGAACAAACTTAATGAGCGCGAAAGATTCACGGAGGATTAAAAAAACCTTTTTTATCTCAAAAGCTTTGGTTTTATTCCTTTTTGGTTTCGTCGTTGCTAATTAGTGAAGTTTTCTGAGTTGTAAGAGCACTGATTAAAATTCTAAATAAGAGTCTGTGGTGCCTTTTTAATATACTTTGAAGTTGTTTGGCTTCTCATTATGAGGTTAAGTAAAAGTATAAACACGGTGAGTCTTTTTCGCTCTTTGAAAAATATTTACCGATAGGTTTAACTTGTATTTTTCAGTTCTTGCGATTAATTTATTACATTTCCCAAAGGGTTAGGCAGAGGTAGTATATAGTATAGTACCCACGCCCATGTTTCACCAGTAATGTTTAAGTGTCACATTAAAAAAAAATAAGTTTATTACATATCATTTTAGCTTACATTGCATGTCGAGTAGTCTCCATTTAGGCATAGAAATACCTGTAGTTGAAGGCTCCACTCTTCCCTTACATTATAAATATACAAATAACAAAAGAGAAAAAGTAAGAAATAAAATACGATCTATTGTTTAAGTGCGTGAGTGTGATTGTATGTGTTTTTGTGTGATGGTGTACTAAGTATGTGTGTGTGTGTGAAATAGGGGACATCCATATTTTCAACAACCCAGCACAAATCTAGACTCTGGGCTGCTAAAAAAATCCAATAACAGTGAGGCCAACCGGGTAATTGCAATTAGGACTTCGTGCTCAGTAGTAGCACTTATTACCATTAGACCAACGAGGCAGTTACGGGGAATTTATTGAACTAATACACAAACTTATAACTTTCAAACTGATTAGTCTGACTGGCCTGTTAGTCTAGTGGTTAGTGACCCTGACTGCTAAGACTGAGGTCGTGGGTTCGATTCCCACCCAGGACAAATCTTTGTGTCATGAGCACTATCATTTGTTCTGTGTCTGGGTGTAATTTCTCTATAATATGTATGTATTTAGAAATATATAAGTATGTTTATCAGTTGTCTGGTTACCATAGTTCAGGCTCTGCCTAGTTTGGGATCAGATAACAGTGTGTTGGTTGTCCTCAGATATATATTATTATTAGGTACTGAACTGAGCACATACATCCCTCCAATTTGCATTGAAGTTACATCAAGTAGCATGTCCAAACCACATATGACTAGATAACAGTGCCTCATATATTTGAGTTACTACAATGAACAATTTGAAACAAGCTTAATCAGCCTACATTTGTGTCCACGAATATAGTTATTACTCAAGGCTCAATTCCACGTCCCATCTTTATTTTATGCTGACTTTTGACCACGACGTCGTTCGCGTAGAGGTCTGATTTTCTTCCACGGAGACGTCATCATCATCTGTCATCAGATCAGACAGAAAAAGTCCACCACTGGATATAGGCCTCCCCCAAAATGGGGAGTGAAACCGAAATTGGTCAGCTAAGCAGGAGGGTTAGCGATCCCTGTATGGTGGTAAAATGCATAGAGTACGCTGCTGTTCATTCTCTGGTAAGTCTAGTGCATTTTACCACCATACTGCAATCGCCAACCCATCTGTTAAGCGTTGCAATTATGGCTATCCCTCCCAAATTCCTCCCAAAAGGAGAGGCTTATGTCTAGCAGTGGACGTCTGTTGACTGAAATGATGAAGTGGCATAAGATCATGGCTTTCATTTTTTTCATAACTTTATGTCCCCATTTCTTCCCGTGGGTGTCGTAAAAGGCGACTTAGGGACTTACTAGAGAATGGGCAGCAGCGTTCTCTATGCATTTTACCACCATACTGCGATCACCAACCCACCTGTCAAGCGTGGCGATTATGGCAAAGCCCCCCAAATTGGGGGAGGCCTAAGTCCAGCAGTGGACGTCTTACGGCTGAAATGATGATGAAGATGATGATGTCCTCTAGAGGGCGGCCAGAGGGTAACCAGAAACAATTAAGATGCTTCCAAGGATAGCTCATTGTCAGCTCATTTGTCAAGTTATGAAAACAGTTTAGAAGATACGAGTAAACAGATAAACAATCATAACCCACATACATACTGGTTTAAATTATAACCGTCCTCTTTGCGTCACCGTGATCGTGTAAAAATAAATAAACAAACTCACTTTTACATTTACAATATTAGTTAATAAACCTGAATATCCCTGTTTCGGTATCTCCGCATGTGCTGCACTCATAACTCGAGAGCCACTTATCTTGTTTCCGTGAGATCTATTTTATAGATACGTATAAAGTTTGTTATTCAGTTGCAGCTTGTTAGACTGTAAGACGATCCCAACATACTTGATGATACTATGCAGTTGATGATAAGGACAAGCAGATGTTCACTGGTTAAGTTTTACTTTTTACTGGCAAAATGTAAGTGAACCTCCAAAATTTAGACACACTTCTATCTCACCGTTCGTGAAAAATAGGCGCAATGTTTTTAGTATAAAATGAAATTCATGAAAGATTTCGGGAGTATAGCAAAGTCTTCCAAAAGTCTATCTAGCCTGATGAGAGATTTTTTGGCTTTCAACAAAATTGATCCGTAACCCAAATCCGAAATTAATTGGGTACAGAAGAGATTAAAGTGTACACACATCTAGATATTGAAAACATAATTCCACTGAAAACTGATTACTTGTTAAACCTTACACACACAAAAGCGTTGGCCCGATCTCACCGCAGTACTAATTGCAATATTCTTCTCTGATAATACCTACATTTTAAATGAGGTTGAGGTTACGCTCCGTGTTGATTTATTTCATAACGACGAATCTATATATTGCGTAGGTGATCATTGAATTATCGTATATATCTTGTTCTTTGCCCTCGTTTCCTCCCGTTTACCAGGCTCCGTTTTCTTAATCTTTCGACGCAATTTATTTCGCTGGTAAACATCGTCATCTGAAAGGCCAAGCGTTTGTATGTCGTTCCAGACAATATTGTCATCCAGGTAGTTTGCAGGTTTTAGTATTGAACTATCATATATCGCATTGCTAAAATAGCGAGCGCTATCATAGCTTTAAAATACCGTGGGAATTTTAGTCAAACTCTAACTTAAAGCGTCATTTACAGGCACTTAAGAATTGTCAAAGGAGTCGGTCAGTCAGAAAGATAAAGCTAATATATTCATATTTGCCTCACTCATTCAGTAGGTGGCTGTCGATGTTTTCCTTCACCGTTTTGAGAGCAGTGGTGATGAAATTATTTATACAAAGTAAATCACCCGCCTAAGTTCGAACCCACGACCAACAACTCATAACTCTGGGCCGATACATCTCGGCTACCACTGTTCGCTTCAAGAATGACTGAATTGCTCGTTCCAAGTGTGTGCGGTATTTATGTAGACGACCGACACTTTATGGCAATGGGCTTAATCTATTTATATAAAATTCAAAGTCCTGAGTGACTGACTGACTGACTGGTATATCAACGCACAGCCTAAACCGCTGGTCGTAGAGCCGTGACATTTGGAGGGTGTGTTTTTTATGAAGAGTAGGTATCCACTAAGAAAGGGCTTTATGAAATTCCATCCCTAAGAGGGTGAAATGGGTCGATTGACACGCGGACGAAGTCGCGGGCAGAAGCTAGTATCTTAATAAAAAATCATTCAAATTTCAAAACATAGCTAGGTTTTTTCTTATAACCTATTTTGAATAGTATTCACTTGAAATAAAAGTACTGGTATTCCGCCAACTTAATCTAGTCTAGAAACTCATCCAGACGTATTTAGCAAAAAAAAACTTGTCTCATCTAAGTCGCATGTCTCGCAAAAACTACCGTAATTTTGTCCAACTTCGAACAGGTCCATCGTCTAATCTTAAGGCCGATCGCGGCTTATCTAAGATAAGACAAAGCCTCCAAGCTAACCTTAGCTGTAATTAAAGTTAAGGTCACGTGGCTTACTGGAGGTTACCGAAAGGTCTAAATTGTTAGTTAAACTGGAAGACCCTGTTACTAGTTTGGTGGACTTGACTTAATAGTGCCGGGTAATCCTTAGGAATGGTTATAAATAGAAAGATATTACCAGGAGCCAGATATTGCCATGGTTTTGCAAATGTCTAAGGCTTGTGAGTTTCTATTTATCTCGCCTATGACTGCCTCCTTGGTTAAGTTGTCAGAAGTGCGACTGCTGAGAATTGATTCCTGGTTCGGGAAAAGTGGTATTGGGTTTTACTACATGTAATTTTAGAAACAACCTAGAGTCTGGATTTGTGACCGGTAGATGGCAATTACCGTGGTACCATGTGGACGTAAAGAATAATACCACCCCATTTCTCCCCGTGGGTGTCGTAAAAGGCGACTAAGGGACTTACTAGAGAATGGGCAGCAGCGTTCTCTATGCATTTTACCACCATACTGCGATCGCCAACCCGCCTGCCAAGTGTGGCGATTATGGCAAAGCCCCCCAAATTGGGGGAGGCCTAAGTCCAGCAGTGGACATCTTACGGCTGAAATGATGATGATGATGATGAGATGGCAATTAGCTTGCCCCCAATGGGACTTAAATATAACTGGCAAAATGCGGGTGTAATAAGGTACAGCTCTGTCTAACCTTTTCAGGCACACAATACGTGTTCTTATTATGTTATGATAGGTAGTACCTTTTTTTGAGTGGGTAATAATCAGATGACGTATCCCGCTCTGGGCGGAGCGGAAGGGCTTGTCAAAATTTTACTGACCGAAACCCACCCATGTTCCTTCATTTGCCTTTTTTTTTTTTATCACGAGGTGGAAATCCTCATGGATGTCCTCCGCCCTGGGGTGGGTGGAGGGGTCTGTCAGACTCTTACTGACTAAAACCACCTCGGTGTTCCGTCCCACACCTACGTCGGGGACCACGGGAACCAATATGTCTTCCGCGATCCCCGACCGGTGCCGGCCCGCCTTTGCGGACCTCCTCACGTTGGGGGGGAGTGAGGTGTTAAACTCCCCCCCATACATCACAGAGAGGCGCGCGTGGAACACTACGCGCCACCATCTCGGGTCTGTAGCAATAGGGGGCGACGGATGTGCAATAGGGGGCGACGGATGTGCAATAGGGGGCGACGGATGTTTCCTTCATTTGCCTGTGCCAAGGCCACGGTAAATATTTTGAAGAAATCCATGACCCTGGCGTAAGGATCGATTACCTACACTAAAGCTCAAATCAATCTGCTTTTTCCCTACTGCGTTCAGATTGGCAGTCTAGTCAGATGCAGCTAAATACCAGTAATTTACAAGGAGTGACTGTCTATCGTCCACACACGCTACCTTTTGGTAAGACTGATTGTCAGAAGATCCGTAACGATTTTATCAAAGATCTACGAAAGATAGCCCGAACCAATGGCTTATGGCACGGAGGGGTATCAATATGTAATGTATGGTCAGGTCACCCATCCACGAACCAGAGTCGTCTGTTTAGTTACAAGCCTGGTTATCTACTACATTAAATTTATTTCGGGCAGCAAATCAAACTTGAGAACGTTTCATTCTATGAATGTTTTGTGATATCTCTAGCAGTTACGGATTCATTTCGCATTCTTTTTTTAAAGATTGGGTGCAAAATAATCCACCTGTATGGTATGAAAATTAGGAAATGTCTTAATTTATGGTTTTCTCAACTCTGCTATTTGGATGGGGTTTTCATTATTTATATATTCATACCAAATTTTCAGGGACGGACTTTTCGCTGTGGCAACCAAATAGAACAAAAAGTGAAACAACTAAAAAAACGACCGACTTCCAAAAACACTACAAAGTGAAAAATAATTTTAATTTCGGAAACGGTGGCAAAAACCGTAGATAACATAAACATAACGTAATCAGCCTTTGTTCCCACTGCTGGGACACAGGCTTTCTCTCTGTGAGAAGAAATTGGCCTTCATAAACCATGCGGGTTGGTAGAGGTCACATATCTTAGAATTTTTAGTTTTCAGACATGCCGTTTCCTCACGGTGTTTTCTTTTACCGTTTTGAGAGCGTGAAATAATTAACCCACAGTAAAGCACCTATCAGGGATTGAACCTACAAAGTAAGACACGGCCCTTACCACTGAGTCACCACTGCTTTTAAAAACCGTAAGTATAAAACCAAGAACATTTTTAGTTCTATGCCATGAATACACCAACTAATTAAGCACAGAAATTGTCCTAGATAACAATAGTAAAATAATATTTTGACAAAATTTAGGCGTTTCTTCTCGCGTATAAAACAATGTAGGTATTGTTGTATTTCTCGCTTTCACGCTAAACAAAGGAACATTGCCTTCACAAATATAACCAAGTAAATAAGATAAACAGGCGTATAATATCAGAAGATCTCGAATGCAAATTAAGCCTAGAAACTAATTAAAACATCTTTGGTACTAAAGTGGCTGAGTTTAATGAATACGCTTAAGTTTGTGTCTGTTTTCACTTACACCTAAATTAATGCCTCAAACAATAAGTTAGATAATCAGCGTCTCCGAGAGGGAGTAGGCCATAATCCACCACACGAGCCCAGTGCGGGTTGGTAGATGTCACAGGTCTTCCAGTATATCATAGTCACCTCCTTAAGGTCGGCGATCCGTCTACATGGGGTTCAACACTACGCTTGCCGATGCCGTAGGATAAGTCTGAAATCGCTAACCCGTTTTGAACATGCATGATGATCAATGCTCCTTCCCTCTCTATATGAAAAGCGGCTAAAGCCTACGGTGGGACAGTAGTAAGTTGGTACGATTATTATACATACATACAATCACGCCTTTTTCTCATGGGGGTAGGCAGAAACCACGGAACGCCACCTGCTACGATCTCTACAGACTCCTTTTGCCTCGTTTAGGTTCATACAATTGGTCACACAGCTTATTATTACATATAAAGAAGTTTAATAAGAAAAAAATAATAACCCTTAAAAATCTTTGTTTTTTTTTTGTCTACAGCCAACTAGTTTATCCGAAACTCAGTTTAAAACAGCAACATATTTATAGAAAACTTCAACACTCTATTTTTCTCAACAGTCAACTACGTACCAAATAGAAAAAACCTTTTACTTTCAAGACTTCTTTTCTAAGGCAATCTCTCCACATTTCTAAACGACGCTACTGATTTAGAAAATCCTACCCTTTCGTGCAAGTACTCGCGACTAAGCCGTCCCTCGGCATGTAAGTACATTGAAAGTATACAGGTTGAGTTTTTTTACAAGGATAACTATAAAGGCAACAACGTGAGTATTATACAGAATATGATGTTTACAAAACTTTTCGGAATGTTGTTGTCGATGAATATTTAGTATAAGTTAGTCTACATAAAACTTGCTTGTTGGTACCATCTAAGATTTTATTTTGCGTATCTGTGGAGTTTATTTTTTCGTTTTTTGTCAACTTGATTATAATAATCATCGTGGTTATAACGTCATGTTAACAGTTAAAAGTTTATTACGAACAGTTAACGTAAACCAAAAAAAAAAAAAAATTTTTATTAAAAACGGAATAATTTATTTTTTATTACAACCGGCTTCTAAAAAAAAAGTGACAACAAAGTGAGATATAGCTCAACATAAAATATATACATGACATTTGTTCCAGACTTTCACAGACTTCCTGTTTTGCTTTCAAAGGGAAATTTTCATTTATACCCTCCGTCTGGCTGCATCTGGTTAACTTGGAAGCTGATCTAAAAAGAGGTCGGAAAAGGCTTGGCGGATGATAATGTTAATCCCTGATTTAAAAAAACTCAACCTGTATTAGTTACCTACGAATATATACGTGTACCTTCATACATCTTCCCTGACCCCAATCTTACCGTCTTCCAACGACGCGTAAGACCATTACAAGTTTCTTATCTAACCCTATGAATTATGGGGCATATCATTATAATATAGGGTCCATCATTAAACTTAAACAATGTATGAGGAAGGACCTTTAATTTGCATAATCTGTCAATTTGAAATTCACGAACTGGAGAATATTTCGGTTAACCGTTATTGGTCGAGTTTCTCTGTAATTACTGCTTGCATAAATTGATGTAAATGTTTAGAATAATAAGGCTAATTGAATTGTAACCTAATTTGCTTCACACTGTGGTTTCACCCGAGGAGGGCAGAAATTATCCACGGGAACGTACTAGCGGTATAAAAGCATTATTTATCTTTGTGGTCTTTTTTTAAAAGACGTCTCCTGCTCTAGGTGGAGTGGAAGGGCTTCAGAGCCACGGTAACGCTTTCGACCAAATCAGTAACCCTGGCAGCTATCGGTCTTAGTGTATCCCTTCAATTGTGCTGACATCTCTTTGAGGCGCGCGTGGAAACCAGCGCGCTGTCGGTCCGAGCCTGGTCTTAACCCATTGCTCACCGCCCGCAAGCCCGCGTCTACGGTGGTCTATCCATGTGCTTTTTATCCAGATCTCTATAGCTGTTAAGCGTGAATATGTAACCGACAGGCAGACGGATAGACAGACAGACAGGCAGAGTTACTTTCCCATGTATGTATAATATGATAGCTTGGAATAGCTCCGACCTGCGGTTTCACCCGTCTGAAGATTCCTATATAGGAATCTCCAGGTGGTTGAAACCGCAGTGTCTGTGTGAATTCCTGGAAAGGAAATCGATCTATGTTACTCGGTAACAGTGTCCCTTCCTATCAGTGAAAGTGCTTATACAGGAACATCGACGCATATTGAAGCAATGACTAAGTTTTGTTAGTCATGGCTTCAATATGCGTCGATTTTCAAAAAGATCCACTTTAAAAAATGCTGTTGTCTCATAAAAAAACAGGCGTACAGTGACCTGAGAGTGCGGTACAACAATGCATTCAGGGTGCTGTTGGGGCTGCCGCGGTATTGGAGTGCGTCTGGCATGTTTGCCGAGGCCCACGTAGACAGCTTTGCTGCAGTTATGCGCAAGCGTTGCACCTCCGTCTTAACACGCATGCGTGCTAGTAGCAACAGCATCTTGTGTGTATTGTCAGACCGGTGGGATTGTCCGATGCTCGAGCGCTGGATACGACTGCACACAGTCAAGTAAACACGTGCACGTGTATCGGATTAAATCATGATGTTTTTCTGTTATTTTTTTGTATGTAGTTCTTAGCGTCTTATCTCATTACTAACATTAGTTTCTCATAAGCATTTCTGTGTTACTAACAATTTTATGGATGTAAATCTGAAATAAATGAATATAATAATAATACTGCTGGACACGGCTCGCATCGTCAGGAGGTTCCTTTCTCTGGAGCCCTGACCACCGATAGCTTGGACCCTGTTCCCAATACCGGTGGGCTACTATTTTTTATATTTTTAAATGTTTCTATAATTTTTGTATCCTAATATTTGAAAATGTAAATAATATGTTAAAATAAGTAAAATAAAGGAAATAATAATAAAAAAGTACATTACAATTAGGTAGGTTATACATGTCGGCGCATCATTGCCGTCGCTGGCGAAGTCAAACATATTGGTTTGTATCAATATATCACACAATTACACAGTAATAGAATTTACATAAGTCCAACGGATATGTTAAAATAAATCCTTAATCGTTCCCGTCAACTTCATTTTAATTTTCTATGTTGGTAACATAGAAACTTAAAATAAAGTCGACCGGAAACGCACAATATTTAAAATAAATTAAACGGAAGAATATAAACTTTATTTAAATTCAACCGAAAACCACAATATTTTCAATAAATCGAAAGAAGGTAACAAATATCAACTTTTTAAAATTTAACCGGAAACAACAATATTTTAAATAAATCAAAAGGAAGTAACAACATAGAAATGTTTATAAATTATACCGGAAATACTATTAACTAAATAAATAACATGGAAGTCAGATTAAGTACAAAATAATCAAAACGAAGCTTATTATGAAAATTAAATAATGGTTTGGCGCCCGTGCGTAGAGAGGTTCAAAGTCGCGTACTGAATCCATGGTTAAAGGTTGTACGTTGATGTCACTGTCATCCAATATAATAGAATCAATATTTCCACAGCATCATCTTTATCAGTCTATATTGTTCCCACTGCTAAGACACAACCCTCCTCTTGATGAGAGGGAGTGGGGTCCAACACGCGGGCCCAGTGCGCAATGGTAGAATTTTCGTCCACATCATACCTATTCCAAACATACAATCTTATCTAATTTCCAAAATACAACTCGCTTTTCAGTCGTCTGTGATGGTGGGTGTTTCCATTGTGAGGATCGTCTAGAGGACACGGTGGAGCATACGGTGGAAGTGTGCCCTGCCTGGGCGGAGCACTGCCGTGGCCTCGTGTAGGCGATCGGCGGCGGCGACCTCTCGCGTCCGGCCCTGGTGCGAGCTATGGTACGGAGCGAGAGGGCATGGGAAGCCGTCACCTCCTTCTGCGAAGCAGTAATGCTCGCGAAGGAGGAGGCGGGGCGCGTGAGGTGAGTCTCTGTGCCCTCACGTCCCTAGCCGCCGCAGGAGGAGACGCCCCGGGCGCTGGGAGTCGATTGCGGACTCCCGGCCACCGTAGGCGCGAGCTTGCGGGTGGCGAGTAATGGGTAGCTCGCCGCCCGGTAAGGACCAGGCGCGGGTCGACGGCGCGTAGTGTTCCACGCGCGCCTCAAAGAGATGTCAGCAGCACTGAAGGGGTCTGCTAGGACCGATGCCTGCCGGGGTCGCGTGATTGTTCGAAAGAGATACCGTGACCCTGGCACATGGGCAACTGAAGGAACACGGGTGGGTTTTAGTCAGTAAAAGTCTGACACGCCCTCCCGCTCCGCCCAGAGCGGGAGAAGTCATTTGATGATTTCGAATCCAAAAAAAAAAAAAAGCAGGCGCATTACTTTGTGTAACTTATTTCATCCCCACTGCTCTCAAAACGGTGAAGGAAAACATCGTGAAGAAACTGGCATGTCTTAGAACCAAAAAAATTCGAAGAGATGTGACATCTACCAACCCGCACTGGGCCCGCGTGGTAGATTATGGCCCGCTCCCTCTCACCGAGAGGAGGCCTGTGTCCCCGAAGTGGGAACATTATAGGATGATGATGATGACTATAGAATCTTCTAGATGTCATGTCCTAAATTGTTTTCTTGTGACTATTTTGTATAGGTCTACAATTACAAAAACAATTTATCTCGAAAATAAGTAACCCGGGAAACAAATCGTTTTTAAAGCTACTTTTTTTTAAAGTATTTTTCATTCCGCTCATATCTGTTACGACGATATACGGTACTCAAAATAACATAAACAAATTTTTATGGATGAAATTTCATCATATCTTGTATTCCTTTTAAAAACGCTTAGCCAAAAAGTCAAAAATCATACACCGAAATATCAAATTCCTATTCTAAATACTTAAAAAGTTGCGCTCTATAATACAAGCACATTTTTGTCAACATATCACGTCAACGTATACGATATTGACAAATACGTTCCCTATTTAAAAGGGCACATTGGCACAGCATATCTATGTGTATAAACGAGATCGTTTGAAATCGAGAAGCTTACCGGTAATGCTCTCGGATGCTGCGGGCGTTGAGCATCCAAATATTCAATTACTGTTTAGGGTAATCGAACTTTGCATGAGCGAATAAATTCGGATGTAAGTTTCGATTTATTAGTATGGTAATGTGGCCTAGTGTGGGATTTTGGTTTGCAATGATCTGTTATTTTACAATATTACCCCTTATACTATTTTAGTGGTCAATTTTGTTAAAGGCTGTCTTCATTTTGGACTTTTATGGAGGGAACTGTGGGGCTAGCACGGCCCGTGTGATAAGCTTAATTAACGCATTTAATCATGGGTTTTGTTCTCAAACTGTGATAAAAATATGTGACTCGAGCCTTTCATAGTATCTGTGCTCAGCACGCTGGGTAACACTGTCTTGCAGCTAAAATCAAAGACACAAAGTTAAAACTATAATATGGTTTATATATAGCCTTGTAATATCGATTGGTGGCCCGATAACTTGCAAATAGTGAAGGCGGTTGGCAGACATGCTATATGTAAAAGGCATACCTTATACTGTCGTGGTTATAAAATATTAGTATAATTTGTGGAGATTTTAAGTACTAATTATAAAATTGGAAGTGCATATGTTATTTGCACAAAGAGATTTTGTATCAAGTGTAGTCATGACCATTTAAAAGTATATTTTTTGGCAGTAACCCTAAAAGTACTGGTTTTTTAACGAAACGGAATGTAAATATAATGCTTCAAGCTTCGAAATGAAAAGGTTATCTTCAAGAGTCTATTTTATTATTGCATGCCTTATTATATAGTTGATTAAATATTGCTTTAAACTAGGTTTGTAATAGGTTGGGGAAAAAGTTTCTTCGCATTTTTTAAGAAAATTCAAAACATTTTTTAATAAAGTTTATTTACATTTAACTAAAGTATGTAGGTACCATTTTGTTCGATAACTTTTTGCCATCTTGTAGGTAGGGACATGATCCCATTGCTATAGAAATTTTGGGACTTCTGGTCAAAATACCGCGACAAGTGGTTTTGGCAGTCCTCTCGTGATGTTAACCTGACACTGCCTAAAGAATTCTGAAGAGACCGAAACAGGTGGAAATCTGAAGGTGCAAGGTCAGGACTATACGGCGGATGCATTAACACCTCCCAGCCAAACTCTCTTAATTTTTGTTGGGTGGCTAAAGATGTGTGAGGTCTAGCGTTATCATGATGAAAAACCACACCCCTTCTGTTGATTAATTCCGGCCGCTTTCTCTCAACTGCTTGCTTTAATCTCATCAGTTGTTTGCAGTAGAGTTCAGAATCGATGGTCCTGCCTGGTGGTAACAGCTCATAATGAATAATGCCCTTCCAATCCCACCACACACAAAGCATCACCTTGTTGCGAGTTAACCCGGGTTTCGCCACAGTCTGTGAAGCCTGACCGGCCTTTGACCACGACCTTTTTCGCACGTTCTTGTCATTCGTGATCCACTTTTCATCACCAGTTATCAGCTTCTTCAAAAATGGTTCGGTTTCATTACGTCGTAATAAAGAATCACAAATGAGTACACGGTTCATTAGGTTTCTTTCAGTGAGCTCGTGAGGTACCCAAATGTCGAGCTTTTTTGTGTACCCAGTTTTTTTCAAATGCGCCAAAACTGTTTTGTGGTCTGTTTCCAGTTCTTCAGCTACGTCGTAACTACTGGTATGCCGATCTTGCTCCACTTTTTCAAAAATGGCATCCATTTTATCCGTAATAGGGCGACCAGAGCGACGTGCATCTTTGACATCAAATTTTCCGGATTGAAAACGCTTAAACCAAATTTGTGCTACTCTCACAGACACTACACTAGGTCCATAAATATCGCAAATTTTTTTCGCGGCTTGCGTTGCATTTTTACCTTTTTTGTAGTAAAATTTTAAAATGTATCGAATTTCTTCATTAGATTCACTCATCTTGACGGTACGAAAAACAAATGAAAATCACACATTTTCCTAATTTGAATTTGGAATTATGTTCCTTAAAATTTAAACTTTCAATGATACCAAAACCAGCCAGATACAAAGAGTATAGTCAAAGAGATTTTATTACAAGTTCCTACATACTATAATGCGAAAAGACTTTTTCCCCAACCTAATATGTGTGTAAATAATTAAGTACAAATATATTTATACTGGAAAAGGTGCGTTAATGTTAATACCTATACTGTGTATGCCTTTTTACTAAATTTCACTATAAATAATCTCACATTAACAGATAAATAACTACCATAGTTATTATCCGTTAAAGGTCTGTTTAATAAAGTTATGTTTAAGTACAGGAACTTATATGCTTGTTATAAAGTTAATAATATTGGTTTAACGTTAATGGAACTGATGAAATAATCATTACCCATATGATAAGAATACAGTCACAGACCTAGATGTTTCATAAAAACCACAACTTATTATGACCGTAGTTATTCCTTTGTTTTTTGCTGGTTGTAGTGTTACAGAAAAGAATGAGGCAAAATTTCATAAAATAATCGAAAAAGAATTGTGAATCCTATCTTTCTTAACCTTCTTACAACCCCACACAAAGGTCAAAAACCATCTAATCCAATAATATAATTTCCATTCAAAGCATTTATTCGTGTGTTACCTCCCATCAGCCGCAAAGTGAAACGTGGCCAACCGTTGCCCGCTGCTTCCGGCGGCTCATTTCCGTCGGATAAGGAAACCCGACCGGCTTCCGTTGAAGAGATTTCTTGAAATATCTCCCCCATTGTAAATGTCTTTATCGGCCGCGTATATTTTTGTTGAATGTCGTTAATGTGAAGGTAAGAAGGTTGGATGAAATAAATTGTCGGTGACAAATTGTTTACACGTTAAGTAATTGATGGACGGGCTTCCACGGACTTGACGGGCCTTCCTGACCGAATTCCAACCATAGCGGCCTGTCTTATGAGACTAGTCATCGACGCTGAAGATATTATAATGCACGTGTGTGCGCAAATACAGCTGCAATCTCTTTTCCCTCACTAAAAACAAACTAATAAAATAAAACTAATCAAATAATATACAGGGTATTTGGCGCATGGACTGACAACATTTTTTGGGGGATTAGGTGGGTCATGAGCTATCTTTCACCCATCCATCCCTCTCCTCTCCCTCCTTTCTTCCTTTCCCTTTCATTTTATTTTTCATAATGTTTGTTTGTGTAAATTCAATCATAATAAATAAAATGTGATTTGCATGCCCATGTGATGGTAAAACATGGAGGACTCATGAACTTAAACAACTATTTATTGTATTACCCATGTTTGCAAACGAATAAATGATTTGATTTGATTTGATAGACCCCATGCGCAAAACACCCTGTATAAGTTATAGGTCTCGTTGATCTAGTGGTCACAATTGCTATTGCTGGGCATGAGGTCCTGGATTAGGTTTCCAGGTCGGGCAAAGTTTTATTGAGAGAAACTCAATAAAACTTTGCCCGACCCGACTTCAAGAATTTTTCAGTAGCAGCTCGGAGTCTGGATTCGTGCCCAGTTCATTGCAATTGGCTCACCCCCTATTACATGGGACTTCATCTAACTGACAATATATGGGTGTACTAGGTTTAGTTCGTTATGGTGCCAAACGTTAAGAATAGCACCATCCCATTTCTTCCCATGGGTGTCATAAGAGGCGACTAAGGAACTTACTAGAGAATGGGCAGAAGCGTTCTCTATTCATTTTACCACCATACTGCGCTCGCCATCCCGCCTGCCAGGCGTGGCGATTATGGCAATCTAAATTAGGGGAGGCATATGTCCAGCAGTGGACATCTTTCGGCTGAAATGACGGTGATGATGATGACGTTTAGACGAACCTCTGCCTAACCTTTCGGAGATGACAGGCATGATCATATTTCGTTGTACATAATACATACATATGTACATACACTGTTATTATTTCAACCTAATTGGATGCACTTTCAGGAATCCAGAGTGTTAACATTTTAAATTGCTTTCCTTTTAAACAAATATAATCAAGTGGAGCTTTTATTAACTCGTCGGTTCGTGAAAGTGTATCCAATTAAGATAGCTATAAAATATCATGTTTATTTTATTGGTTGAATAAAATAAAACATCAGATTTCTGAGTGAATTTACTAAAAGTTGCGAGAAACTTACGATATTACCAATCATCTTTTTTGCTAACGATCAGTTTTTCTATCGTTTCTCCGTAGGTATATTTCATCATTATTTTTTTTATAAAACATCGTCCTTCTGTCGATTGGGTTCGGTGACCCGTATCATTGTCACTCCAAAATTGGCTAGCTGAAAGGGTGACCGACGTTGAACATTTTTTTTACATAGTAATGAGCGATTTTCCGTCTGGTTTCGTACAAGAATAACTCACCCATCGATCATTTAAAAAAACGGGCTGATTCTACAAAAGAATCTTTATCTCTGGAATAAATTGACATTTGACAGTTTTTGTACGATAAAACTGTCAAATATCAAAACTTATTCGCAGGATAAGACTTGTAAGTTGGTCGAATTTATCTTAAGAGTTTAAAAGCGAAATTGTCAAATATAACTTTAACTCGACGTAGGTTCGAAGATATCGTTGGTTGTCAATGTTTTAACAAAGTTTTCCATACTCTCAAATAAGTGATAGAACACATTGTGATGAAACGGCTTACCAATGAATTTAAAATCTGGGTCCCTGTGGCCCACACCCTCTCACCAGGGAACATTTTTGGTGGAATATATAATTCTTATGCTAACATCAGGCCTTATCGGACCCAGACCAGCACTGTGCCAGTTGTTTTTTTTTTAAATAATTGCAGCACTCTGCTGAGATAGGAGCTTTTTGGCTTCGTACAGATTTTTCTTTTAGTCTTTAGATAACTTTAAAATGTTAATACTCTCTTTTATTGTTCTCATGATTTTGTTAGATTTAATGTTATCTTTAACTGTTTGTGCTTTTTTCTTTGTCGTTTTCTTTCTTACTTATTCCTTTTTTCCTTTCTTTCAACATCGTCGCAAGTGTAATTTGGAAACAGAAGGGTAAATCACTATTTACCATGCATAAATTAGAGGGATCTAAAATGGTAATAAAATTAAACGATCACCGGGTCATCTGTTTGTCAAGTGTTGTTAAAATCATCCTCCCTTTTAATATTTATTGAGAGTCCCACCCAACAGTAAATATTTGTAAACCCACCTTATTATGATAAATGCGATTCTCAAAGAAACTCGACCCTTATACCAATCCTCAGCGTCAAACTCAGATCAGTCCCAAGGGATTACAAGGGTCACACTGTACAACCCTGGCTAATCCTAAGCAATGATGGCTGGCCATCCCTTTCTGACGTGGGAGATTAGAAAGGGATACGGTGTTATCGCATTGAGCAAGCTACTTGAATTGTAGTATAGTGTTCAAAATATGCGTATTGTTTTTGTTTGAAAACTAGGGTTTGTTTACAAAATACATTTGCTCCATATGAAATAGGGAAAGAACTTATTCACATCTTGTAAGCAACTAAGGGCATTGCAAATATGCTGCTGTTAGCGTCAGCAATAAATGATAAATGACTTTATTTTTGTAAGTAGGTTTGTACAAACACTTTTACACGTCAATGATTTTTATTTCATTTATATTTTAATTTGTGACACTAAGTGTCATCATCACTATTTTATGTCTTCTTTTTTTTTCTTGTTGTATACTGGCACTTTGTGTTATTATTTAATCGTGCTTTGTATGTTGTTATGTCTTTTGTGTGCACCAAATAAACGATTTATCTATCTATCTATCTATCTATTTAAACTTGATGAGGTCGGCGTTTCCTAACCGACTACTCTGTGAAGAAAGGCCGAAACTCAGAGGTCACAGTCTCTTTTAAAGCCCAAACATAATCTTCGTCACATCATATGAAGACCATGTAGATTGGTGACTGAAATGGTATTTTGAGGAAAGAACCACACAGATTTAGTGGACCTGTCCAATCAGTGCAAGCATTTTTTTTTTTTAATAATGCAACCAGCACACCGTTATCTGATCCCAAACTAGGCAGAGCCTGTCTATGGTTACCAGATAACTGATAAATATACTTATATATTTCTAAATACATACATATTATAGATAAATTACACCCAGACAAAGAACAAATGATTGTGCTCATTACACAAAGATTTGTCCTGGGTGGGAATCGAACCCACGACCTCAGTCTTAGCAGTCAGGGTCACTAACCACTAGACTAACAGGTCAGTCAATTTGTCACGAATCGTGTCGCTCAACGTAAGAAGCTCAACGATTTGACGAACAATACCAAAAAACCGGCCAAGTGCGAGTCGGACTCGCGCACCGAGGGTTCCGTACAAACCTGCAGGTCATCATCATCATCATTCGTCATCATCGTTTATGAAATGAAATGTTTTTTTTTTTAATTTTTATATTTGTGTTGACTGAATGAAAGGTAAATTGTGGTTTACGATTTATGACGTATTAAAAAAAAACTACTAACTAGATCTCGTTCAAACCAATTTTCGTTGGTAGTTTTCATGGTAATGTACATCATATATT
The DNA here is from genome assembly GCA_947507805.1 of Aporophyla nigra. Taxonomy (NCBI): domain Eukaryota; kingdom Metazoa; phylum Arthropoda; class Insecta; order Lepidoptera; family Noctuidae; genus Aporophyla; species Aporophyla nigra. The sequence goes on along the minus strand of OX382313.1, from coordinate 7,751,115 downwards.
TTTTTTAGTTTTATCATTCCCTTATTTTAGAAGTTACGGGGGGGGGGACACACATTTTACCACTTTGGAAGTGTCTCTCGCGCAAACTATTCAGTTTAGAAAAAAATGATATTAGAAACCTCAATTTCATTTTTGAAGACCTATCCATAGATACCCCACACGTAAGGGTTTGATGAAATTTTTTTTTTGTGTTTCAGTTCTATGTATGGGGAACCCCAAATATTATTGTTTAAAAAAAAAATGATATTAAAAACCTCAATATCATTTTTGAAGACCTATCCATAGATACCCCACACGTAAGGGTTTGATGAAAAAAAAAAATTTGAGTTTCAGTTCTATGTATGGGGAACCCCAAATATTATTGTTTTTTTTCTATTTTTGTGTGAAAATCTTAATGCGGTTCACTGAATACATCTACTTACCAAGTTTCAATAGCACAGCTCTTATAGTTTCGGAGAAAAGTGGCTGCGACATACTCGGACAGACAGACAGACAGACAGACAGACATGGCGAATCTATAAGGGTTCCGTTTTTTGCCATTTGGCAACGGAACCCTAAAAAGGGCATTTGGTAGGTCAGATAAGTTACTCTAATACTTAATAGAACATGATAGAGAAAAAATTTGCAATTTTAATACTGTGTACTAAACGCAGAGTACCCGAAAAAAGATGCAAAATTATGAAGTTGCAAATTCGCCGATCTCCGATGCTAAAACTGGTATTTCTCAAAAACTTTGTTTCGAAATAAGACAGTTCGGGTTATAACCCGTACTGTCTTATTTCAAAACAAAGTTTTTCTTTTAACATGGTTTAAACTAATGAGTCAATTTTTTTTAACAGAACCGAAGTGTGATTTAAATTCAGTTCTCTATAATTTTCTACAAAAAAGAAAAATATAACAACATATTCCGGTATTGAATTGTCGGCCTGTATTTAGAACTCGACCATATCTATCTATTATAATCTATACATACATACAAATAAATTAAAATGCAATGTTTCTTTTTAGTGGTTGCGTATTTTGTTTGTGGTGAAAAGCTGTTATTGACATGGTAAATTATCGTTTGTTTATCCTTTCATATGCATTTGCAAAATGAAAGTAGAAACGATACATTAAAAAAAAAAAAATACACGCCTTGTCAAAAAGTGTGTTAAAAATTGAACTGAAAAATTAAATTGGCTTCCGCATTATATATTTTTAAATATTGACAAGCCTTTGTTACCCGAGATAACGCAACGCTTCTTAATTTAAATTATGGTGGATTAAAGAAACTCACAAACATACATGAACCCTGAAAACATAACACTCCATTTTTTGGGGTATCGCGTAAAAATAACATTTCTTTTTTGAGTAGTTGTTTAAAAAAAACTTTATTTTTTGTCAAAACGTCCAGACCGATTTTGACAGGACTGTCACTGGCAATATAGCTGCTGTAATAAGAAGGAACAGGTTTTTGTCCCGATAGCATCTTCCAGTGGGATATTTTCCGACATCCACGCGGGCAAAGCCACGGGCAGCACCTATTCCGGAATAAAATTCTCATAAGGGGGTTAAAACCTACACGATATCGTGGTTTGAGGAGAAAGATGATGGAGGAACTTGCTCTTGCTGGATGAAAAACTCGGACTGAGGGACTAGCTCTTAGCTCACCGCCCGGTAAGGACCAGGCTCGGGTCGACAGCGCGTTGTGTTCCACGCGCGCCTCAAAGAGATGTCAGCAAAACTGAAGGGGTCTGCTAGGACCGATGCCTGCCGGGGTCGCGAGATTGTTCGAAAGAGATACTGTGACTCTGGCACATGGGCAACTGAAGGAACACGGGTGGGTTTTAGTCAGTAAAAGTCTGACACGCCCTCCCGCTCCGCCCAGAGCGGGAGAAGTCATTTGCTGATTTCCCATCCAAAAAAAAAGGAACTGGCTCTCAATGACAATGAATATACGTATGTGGCATACACAAATGAACGCATTTTCACAGCAATGTTACATTACGGGTAATATGTATCATAATCATCATTTCAGCTGAAAAACTTCCACTGCTGGACTTATATAAGCCTCCACCAAGCTCCGCCTTTTCGACCGGTTTTGTGCTTCCCGCGTCCAGCGGATTCCTGCGGCCTTCACAAGGTCATCGGTCCACCTCGTCGGAGACCTTCCAACTCAACGTCTTTCGGTACGCGGTGGAGAACAGATGGCCTATGGGGCCGAAAGGTTCTGGAGTGGCTACATGTTTAAATAAATAATTTCTTACGCAAAAATATCGTTAAATTTGATATCTGTATAGATACGTGGGGTAATTATTGACGGCACAGTAAACCCGAAACGTCTTCCCAAAAATACCCTTTAAACCTTAATCCGATCGGATCTCACTTTAGCCCTTTGGAGTTATTTTTAAATTCAGTACTCGAATCTAAAAATAAACGCTGAAGGAAAATATGAACCATTTTAATCCGGGTCTTTACTATGTTTCTATGGCAGTTTTTAAGTTGAAACAAAAACAACGCTTGTAAAAAAAGATACAGTGATTGCACTTGTGTGCAGTCTTCCCGCAAACGTCCTTCATAAAGACTAGAGAAATATATAAAAAAATGTGCTCAATTCAGATTATTCGAAACTAAAATAATAGTTTTAAAAAAAAACTAAAAAACACGCTTCGCATTCCACGTGGGGTGCTTTTGAGGTACTTTTTAATTGATATCAAGCACCCCACGCTTTTTTACATTATTTTCTACTTTTTGGTTTGGCTTTCTATGGTAGCGTGTTTTTTAGTTTTTTTAAAGTACTATTTATTTTCAATTTTTTAGGGGTTTTTTTTTATTTATTTTGTGACGTATATCAATGTACTTTTCGAAGACAGTTTTTTTGCCATCTTGGTAACCCTGGCAAGGATAATGACACAAATTTATGAAATTACTAGCTTCTGTCCGCGACTTCGTCCGCATTAAATTTCTTGTTCTCCCGACCCTTCCCGTCGCCTCGAATCGCCTACCCGTGTGATTTTTCCCGTTTTTGCAACATTTTTCATTACTGCTCCGCTCCTCTTGATTGTAGCGTGATCTATATATATAAAAGAAAGTCGTGTTAGTTACTTCACTTATAACTCAAGAACGGCTGAACCGATTTAGCTGAAAATTGGCAGGGAGGTAGTTTAGAGCCAGGAGAAGGACATAGGATACTTTTTATCCCGTTCTGACCCCGGCATTTTTACCAAGATTTTTATTTATCCCGTTCGACCGTATTCCCGTGTGACGTGACATAAAACGTCAAAGAGAATACAAGTCACTTTAAAACGTGGTATGACAAAAACGTTGCCTTTGAAGTACCAGGTGGTCATAACTTGGTAGGAGCTTATCAAACAGCAGTGTCAGCTAGAAAACGTTTTTTGCCTTCGAAGTACCAGGTGGTCATAACTTTCTGCCAGGGTCGCGAGATTTGTTTGAAAGAGTTACCGTGGCCCTGACATAGCCAACTGAAGGAACAAGGGTGGGTTTTAGTGTAAGAGATTACTACTGATAGTGTATTATGCAATTACCCTCTGAGATTGATGTGTTAGGTAGAAAGCGCTTTATACCGTCGACGTACCAGGTTATCATAACTTGACAGGAGCTTACCAAACAAAGGATTGTCAGCTAGAAAACGCTTTATGCCTACGAAGTACCAGGTTATCATAACTGGGTAGGAGCTAACCAAACAGATGAGTGTCAGCTAGAAAACGCTTACCAGATCACCACCGCATACGAGGTTGTCAAACTTGGTAGGTTTATTACAACATTTACTGAATCTGAGGCGATACGAAGTTCGCTGGGTCAGCTAGTATTATATAATTTATAGCCTTCCTCGATAAATAGGCTACCCAACACAAAAAGAATTTTTCAAATCGGACAAGAAGTTTCTGAGATTAGCGCGTTCAATCAAACAAACAAACTCTTCAGCTTTATAATATTAGTATAGATTATAGCATTAGTATAGATTGTATTGTCATCGGTCCTCAATAAGTCTACAAAGTTTAAATGAAATTTGACCGTTTAAAGTGGGTCAAAGTCGAGTCCTAAGGAGTCGGTTATAAACATACAAACAAACAGGTCACGCTAATTATAGCGTGTTAATAAAAGGGTGTTAAAAACAGATGTCCGTGTCCTCCGTGTGGTACCGGACGTAAATAGTACCACTATCCCATTTCTTCCCGAGGATGTCGTAAAAGGCGACTAAGGGACTTACTAAAGAATGAGCAGCAGTGTTCTCTATGCATTTTACCACCATACTGCGATCGCCAACCCGCCTGCCAAGCGTGGCAATTATGGCAAAGCCCCAAATTGGGGGAGGCCTAAGTCCAGCAGTGGACGTCTTTCGACTGAAATAAAGATGATGATGAAGTGTTTCATTTGCCATCAACATACACTACACATACGTTATACATATACACATATTTCATCAGCCTCAATCAGCTCGCGAAATTCAAATTTTCTTACGTTTTTTGCAATTTGCAGGCCAGTGCTAGGTTGTATGTTGATTAAAATATTATTCGCGCCTGTAAGACATATGTAGTTATAGAATTATAATCATCAAAATCACCAATACAACCCGCCAAGTTCATAAAGGCCTAGGAACAAAAAAAAAGCAGAAAACGTCATTCCTACAGCTTTATGAACTTAGAGCGTTGTATTGATGATTTTGATGATTATAATTCTGTAACTATGTATGTCTTACAGACGTGAATAATATTTTAATCAACATACAACCTAGCACTGGCCTGCAAATTGCAAAAAACGTAAGAAAATTTGAATTTTGCGGGCTGGTTTGATCATTCACCTTAACAAAGAGAAAATACAGTCTCCAGTCTTCCACAGAGAACTTCCTAATGGAAAAACCTAATAACACTTTCCGGACCCAAGGATTCAACTCAAAAAATAAAAAAAGTTTATTTCCTGACCCGCTTGTCAGGAAAAAACTATAATCTTTGTTACTTCTTGCAAAACAACTTTAAAGTGATCTAAAGTATCGCAGTTTCTTTGAAAGATAAAGTCTTGAATTCAGGCGACTTTTATTTCTGAATAAATAGAAGTGCAATTCTTTTGGGATATAGTAGTGAGAAGTAATCTAAGTGGTATAACATTTGTGTGGGTAGTAATAATGTCTATTTTTTTGTTTTCTTTTACGTTAGAACATATTTTTAAGTGAGTTAATGAATACTCCATTCACGACTTTGCTTGTATTTATAATTTTAGTAGAATCCACCCAGACAACTTTAAAAAAAAAAATTCGTAGGAAGCCGATAAACCGTAGTCATACAACGTCCTAAAAAAATAAAGCAGAGTAATTTTTTCCAACAGATGTAGAGCTCATTCATTTTAAGTGGACGTTTTGTTTAATATAGATAGGTAAAATCTGAGAAATAGCTCCTAGTATATAAAAGAAAAGTGTAAAAGTGGTGCCGGACGTAAAGAATAACACCACCCCATTTCTTCCCGTGGGTGTCGTAAAAGGCGACTAAAGGACTTACTAGAGAATGGGCAGCAGCGTTCTCTATTCATTTTACCACCATACTGCGATCGCCAACCCGTCTGCCAAGCGTGGCGATTATGGCAAAGCCCCCCAAATTGGGGGAGGCCTAAGTCCAGCAGTGGACGTCTTACGGCTGAAATGATGATGTTATAAAGTAACTTTACTTTTTCCAACAGACGAAAATTAAGTTCACATAAAAAGCAAATAAAGTTCACGAATAAATCTAGTTCCAATCAAAAGAGAAAATCAGTGGTCAACACAACGATATTAAACCGAAACCAGAGAACCACACGTAGCTGCGTAGCTCCCCGGAGACGAGTTCGTAGCAAACTAATCCGGGCTACGAGGCTACGAGTTTCGTAGCGCTACGAGTAAGTGTCGACGCGCATGGTTGCAGCTACAATAATATTAGAGGCGATGGTTAGTTTTGATTAAAGTATTTTATTGCTTAGACGAATACAGTTTTTTTAGTTTTTTGGTTTATTACTCGAACCAGCTGAAATGCAGGAATTAAAAAACGTCAAAAGAAACTGCATTTGCTATATTTATTTCTCTTTATTTTATAAAATTTGCCCTCATAATTCTATGCAGTTAATATTTTTCTCAATACTTGTAATAGAAAAATTAAATTAGTTATTCGTTTTTCCGCAAAGCTTCTTTGAATTACTCTGCCCCCAACCCAAAGAGTATTTACTTTTATTTTATTTTAAACAAAAATATATAGATGCCACGCTTTCCTCTAGAGAATATTTTCCTAGAATCAACACTCCACGTTAACCCGAATACCGTACGTACCTCTCTCGAGACGCATCGTAGCAAGCTAATCCGCTACGAGCTACGAACACTCGTAGCCGCCTACGAAGTTGTAGAGTATTAGTACATGGTATTGATAAGAACCTGTCTTTTATCATTAATCAAAATTACCCTATTCGACTTTATTTGGGGTTGGCGCTACTTGTCTTGTCCATCCTTTCTTCTCGATTAGTCGCCATCTCGATAGTTCACTACCATACACCACTTCATTATAATCTTTATACAGTTTGGCCTTCTCCTACGCTGCGTTAGTTGGTTTTTTTTTTACAAATATCGCAGCATTATGCTGCGATAGGAGCTTTTTGGCCTCGCACAGGTCTTATCCTTTTAATTTTGTATCATTTACCTATTTGTTATTCTAAACGTTTCTATGTTCTTTTTATTGTTTTTATGTTCTGTGCGTGTCGCAAATAAAATATTTTTCTTTCTTTCTTTCTTCTCCTACGCTCAATTTAAAGATTCCATAGCCATCCTTTTGGTGAACTTCAAGCACGAATATATCCAGGTCAAAAACTACACGAATAAACAGCTGCATTGCGCATGTAGGAGTCATATTGAAATGTTTGTTTTTAATGAAATGTTAAATATTTATTTGTGTAATTTTCATTCGTATCAAAGAGAAAAAAATATTTAATAAGAATCATCATGTACCATTTTACAGTGTAGTGAGTTTTCGGTGAATCGTGATTTTCATTACTCGAACTCTGAAAAATATGAAATGACGTAAATACATTCGCTTCGTCAATAAGCCTCTGGAAATGACGCACTGATGTAATTTTTATGAGTGGTCTGAAAATGAAGAGCATTTTAACCTGTTTTACGGATCAGATGTTCTGCTCATTAGCTATGTCTTAATTTTAAATAAGATAAACCTGGAATTCACAAAATTAATCATAAAGTTTTGGAACGTTAAACGTAATGGCATATGTGACATAGTTCAAATTCCTAAAAAACGTTTTTTTATAAAGTATCTTTCCACTTTAATGATTTACTCACTGATGACAACACAAGGCCTAAATAGGCTCTATTTAGAAGTGTGAAATTTTTCACATAAGTATTTTATAAAGCATAGCTGAGCATTAAGGAACGATTATCCAAATTCATCCCCTGATGGGGTGAAATAGTAATTAAAATGTAGTGTCAAAATGAGACATTGCTGAAGCTAGGCTTTCCAACAAATCTCGCGACACTGGCAGGTTGAGGTGGTACTTATTTATTTATTAGCTTTATTTTATCCCTTACAACATGAGGTTTTGCGGTGTGTACTTATTTATTTATTTGTTAGTAATGTTAGTTTTGTACTTAAATAATGTTAGTATTGTTAGATGTAAGGGCCGCCTACTGCGGTGAAAGCCTCCTCCAAATCATTCCAGATATCTCTGTCTTTTGCCTGTCTGGTCCATAAGTTTCCAGCTATTTGTATGATATCGTCACTCCATCTTTTAGAAGGTCTACCCTTCCTTCTTTTTTTACCTCTTGGGTACCAAGTTGAAATTATTTGTGACCATCGTTCATCTATAGCTCTCTGAATATGGCCTGACCACTTCCATTTTAATGTCAGAACCTGCTTGACCGCATCTCTCGCCTTCGTTCTTTTTCTTATGAGAGAACTTTTGACTCTGTCTTTCAGTTTTATGTTCATGTAGCTCCGTTCTATTCCTCTTTGACAGCTTCTGATTGTATGTAAGAGTGATTTTTTGAGTGACCATGTCTGGCATGCGTAGGTAAGAACCGGTGTTAGGCAGATGTTCATCGCTTTCGTTTTCAGTCTTGCGGTGGTACTTAGACTTCTGATTATAAGTAATAGTTATATCATAGTTTTTTGGAAACTCGTGCCGATGGAAAGTCTTGTAAGACACAAGGCTTGTACAATCATGAAAAGGTTAAGACTAACCAGGGTCGTCGGATATAGTTGAAGTTTATTAGGTAACTAGCTTTTGCCCGCGGCTTCGCCCGCGTGGATGTCGGAAATTAACGCAGGAGGACGTACTACCGCGGTAAGATGTGTTAATTCAGGTTATATTATAGGTAATAGCTGTTACCCGCGACTTTGTCCGCGTGGTATTTAACAAAAAGTTTTTCATAACAACTGTCTTTGAAAACTACGCTGACATACGTCTCAAAAATCAGCGTGTTTTTAGGTTTTTTTTAACTATTATTTATTTTTTCTAAAATAAAAGTAGCCTAAGTTACTCCTTGTTACATCAGATATCTGCCAGTGAAAGTACCGTCAAAATCGGTCCAGCCATTTCAGAGATTAGCCGGAACAAACAGACAGACAGACAAAAAATGCGCAAGGGGCGCGCGCCTTTGTCTCTAAAAAAATCATTGCGTAGCGCACACAAGTACCACGTTGCGAAACCAAAAGAAAAAAAAAACCATGTTGATTGTCAAATTGGTTATTAGGCGTGTCAAAATAATTTTTAAATTTATTGATTTTTCCTTGCAGTAGAGCGTAAAAATTCTCATAGCCAAAAGTAAGGAATTTTAGAGATAGTTTAGTTAGTTTAGTTGGGTGTACGAGTACAACAGAATCGGCACCAATGTCATTTTATTCCAACGTAAGAATGTGAAGTTATAGTGTACATTTTTTTCTAAGCCCACCAACCCCAAAAAGCTCCCAGGTTTATAACACTGCATATTCTGTGTAAAATAATAGCCGTAAATAATAGTTGTTGCTGTAAATGTTTTACAAGATTTAGTGATCCCCAAGCGCCAGGTGGAGATGGATTATTGCACTCCCGCGGTATACATACATACTGTTATACAGGGTAGAATTAAATTAGCAGGCCACATATTGATATCGACAACGAATGACATAAAAAGCAGAAAAAAAATCATCTTTCCCGTCTTTCGTCAAAACTTTCAATAACACTAACATGCACAAACGCCAGCACATCGAACTACTACAATTTGTCAAATTTCTTTAATCGATTTTCGACTTTAGCGCTAGAGCAGTAGGTTCAAGGTTGATTGGGAGAATTTGACAGTTTCGGGTACCTTGATGTGCTGGCGTCTGTACATTATAGCAACTAAACGACTGCTATGTTATGATTTTTTAACCGACGAAAAAATACGGAGGAAGTTATCAATTCGACGCGTATATTTTTTTTTGTTTTTTTTTTTATGTATGACCACGCATAACTTTTTACATAGTAGTCCGATTGTAATAATTCATTTTTCATTGGATAGGGCCAAGTACCTTGCCAAGTATTATTAGTACATTAAAGCCACAAAAAATATCAAAATAAAAACTTTTTAACAAAAAATTAAAGCGCTGAAAAAACTGAAAACCAAAAAATAATAAACCTTAAAACTTTGAGTCGGCGCTGAAAAATCAATAAACAAAGGTTACTCAAAGCGCCGACTCAAAGTTTTAAGGTTTATTATTTTTTGGTTTTCAGTTTTTTCAGCGGTTTAATTTTTTCTTAAAAAGTTTTTTTTAAATTTGTGAACAATAACTATGTACCATGAAAAATTACAAAAACAACTAATCGATTACGGGCCTTTTCAATTTACCTTCGGCCATCATCTGAACAAACTTTTTTACTGTTTTTTTTATGTTTCATTAGTTTTCGATAGAGATACCCAACACTAGCGTAAGGTATTGCCAGCTAATTTAATTTGAACCTGTATATACTACTACTATATCAACTAATGGTATAGAATACCCTCTTTTTGCCAAATAAACTCGTAACTGGGCATCGTGAGGCACTCGTTCTAGTTAGTCTATTCTATTTTTTATTATGGCAAATAAAGCCGATGTCAACTATTCTGCCAATGTCTAAAGTGAGTTAAGATAGCAAGACATAGATAAAAAATATAGAAAATTGTAAATTATTATCTTCGATGATATAGTTGGGCTTAATTTTGATCTTGTGGGGTTAGTACTGGACTGAAACAAACAAAGATAAGAATAAGTAAATTACATAAATATTATAATTGTTAAAACATTAAATATACATATACCACATCCACACAGATTGACAAAATAAATCATAATTTTATATTATTGTGACGGATGAAAATCATCAGCGCCGAGGCACTCGTTATTAGACGACTCACAGTTAGACGAATGATCGTTTGGCGTCCAAACAGTTGGTCAATGAAAGGATTGCTCGACGAACAATCGCCCAACATAAAGACTTAGAAACTTTTTGGAATAAAAAATTATATTTTAATTAGAATCACCCATACAACTATCTGAATTCAAATTACTCTATTTAATGAATATTTCATAAAATCATGACATTTTAGATAAATTCTAACCGAGTTGAATCGATAATTCATATTTAATACGCATTTGTTGTTGTCACGAGTTTTGTATATTTTATTCAAGATACAACCTGATACTGCAATTGACAAAATTGTGTTTTCATTAAAATATACATCGGTATGTCATGAAATAGTCATTCAATGGAATTTTATGAGCTTAGAGGTTTGTATTAATAATTGTCATAATTAAAATTTTGTAAATACATATATGATGTTGCCGCGATCACATTCTGATAAAAATCCAACCTGAAAACCAGCAAAATGCGAAACTCGTAAGAAAATTTGGATTTTCGAGGCTTACTTTTGCGCTTCTTGTTTAAGCTCAACCATCTTACTTGCGAATGACACAAACATTAACTAAAATTTCCATAAATGGATAATTCTATATTGATACGACTATCATCTCCTATCTGTAGTTTCAGTATGTTAAAAGATTTATATAACCAGCCAGTAAATAGTGTATCCACTGCTGAGACACAGGAAAATATTGCTGAGTAGATTTAGAGAGAGTCAGTCAAAATAAAAATATTTGTATTTCACATAGACCTTTTACCTAGTTTAGAAGTCAGGGTTTTTTACTCTAGAACACTAAGCTTAAGCCATTTTTTAAATGTAATCAATGGAAATTAATTTATGGAGAAATAACGAAAGATTTATGTTAAAAAAAAAATGTTACCTACATGGCCACTTATGAAACGTCAGAAGCACGGCTCCAATTTGTTGTTTCCTATGGCAAGAAACTCCATAACCCATGTACCCACCCCAGAGTATGCCGTAACTCTCCACGCGGGTCCAGTTCGAGTTGGTAAATGTCCCATGTCTTCGAATTGTTTATTTATTCATTTATTTGCGTAAAATATCGTATAAAAAGGTCTTATAGTAACAAAATAGAGCAGACATGTTTTGCCAAGATTAAACATATCATGAAAATATTCAAAATTATAATTGTAGTAACAATTTCCTACGTATAATTATTATTATAATATTACAACAACACTATTTTCGCTATAGGAATTGCTTTATACTGTAGAAGTTGTTATCATTTAACTAAACATACAATTTATTCTTAAAAGCATATCTCGAGTTTAACATTTTCAGATCAGTAGGTAATTTGTTATAGATTCGTACACACATAGTTAAGCAGCTTTTATTGTACATAGCAAGCCTGGGAGCATTGTTTAGCATGAGCCTGTGAGGATGTTGGTTCTAGGATGTGACATTTTGAATTATTAATATAATTGTATGTAAATTATTGTATGCCCTAAGGGCGGGACGTAGCTGATGTTAATTTAATTATTATTTAAGACCTGTGTTATGCACCTACCTATGATCCATAATAAAGTTTGAATTGAATTGAGGATATGCCAGTTTTCTCACGATGTTTTTCTTCACCGTTGTGAGAGCAGTGGTGTTGAAATAATTAACCCAAGGCAAAGCGCCTGTCTGAGTTCGAACCTACAACTCGTAAGTCACGGCTGGGCTACTGTTTCTAGCACGTTACATGATATGCCTCTAATTGATTAATTAGATTGCTGACTACATCATCATCGATAACTTCGTTAATTAGTTTCGTTGGCTCCTACCAATGTAATGCAAAGAGTCATCTTTGTTCCAAATATCTCATTGTATTTCATCATCATCATCATCATTTCAGCCGTAAGACATCCACTGCTGGACTTAGGCCTCCCCTAATTTGGGGGGCTTTGCCATAATCGCCACGCTTAGCAGGTGGGTTGGCGATCGCAGTATGGTGGTAAAATGCATAGAGAATGCTGCTGCCCATTCTCTAGGAAGTCCCTTAGTCGCCTTGTACGACACCCACTGGAAGAAATGGGGTGGTGTTATTCTTTACGTCCGGCACCACACGGTACATTGTATTTATACGCATTATTTTGGGGCCTGGTTGTACATTAAGATGAATTAGGAGTTGATCTCATAGTAAATATATGTAGGTCTGCTGCAAGACATTTCTCAAGATATAAGCAGTACCTTTGTACTCATTTTTTATATGCCGTATCACTTTATATTTTACTGTGTGTACAATGTACATAAATGATTTCTGACATTTTTTGCTACATAATATCTTTTAGTGTCGTTATTTTAAAGGTAATATTAATAATATGTACAAGTATCTAAAAAAAGAGATAAAAGAATCGAAGGGCATCAAAAAACTCGTCCGCATCGTTTTCAATGGGAAAAGTGCCCATAAGGCTGGCAGAATTGCCACGTTGTATGGCAATGCTGATTCTGATTCATAAATGATTAAATAAAATTAAAAAGTAACTTTTAATGTATTTTTTAGTATGTCGATGGCAAAATCTAACTCAAAAAATATATAATTATTTTTATCCACCCCTGAAAACAAGGGTCCGACTAAATTTGATAGGCAAACTCCAAAAATCTCATGGGAATCAATATCTTAATACACTAAAAACAGGAAAAGATTTGAGGTCTGTTTGTCTGTGAAGTAAAAACAAAAACTAAAAAATAATATTTTTTAAGCTGATATCATTTCATGTAACTACTCTCGTTAACCCTTGAAAAAAAAACTAAAATAAATAAAAAATATCTTTGGACAACCAACTCACTGTTATCTGATCCCAAACTAGGCAGAGCCTGTACTATGGCAACCAGACAACTGATAAATATACTTATGTAGTTCTAAATACATACGTATTATAGATAAATTACACCCAGACACAGAACAAATGATTGTGCTCATCACACAAAGATTTGTCCTGGGTGGGGATCGAACCCACGACCTCAGTCTTAGCAGTCAGGGTCACTAACCACAAGACTAACAGGCCAGTCAGGAAATGTAGATGTCGATACCTATCTGCACCTGTACATAAAAAAATAATAATTTAACAACCTCTTCCTGAAATAACTTCATCTTAAATACAAAGACGAAGCTCGAGACAGTTACTGGCTCCAATTTACAACCCAGTTAATAGTTACGTATTCCTGATTGGATTTTACACTAGAGTTGTGTACATCCTGAAGTGTATTTTGTAATAACTTCAATGCTTTAAGATGGATAACTGCGCACCAATAAATGAAAATGGTTGACGTAGAATATTGCATACCGTAGGCAAGATTATGGATCTTTCGGCTTAGTCGAACGCGGAACAAACGTTACAAGACGAATCATTTAAAAATGGAACAAACTCGTTTTGCACCGACTGCGTCATGCTCTTGAAACCGCTCGCCGGTGTGCTAGCTGTTCTAGAACCTAATGGTTTGGCACGTGACGATAGGAAAAGAACAGACGTAGTGACCATAATGGGTTGGAAGTTAGGTCGGCCTTTGGTGTGAGATGCAAGAGTACTGTGTCGATACCTTTGCGCCATGCCATCTTCCTAGCTCGGCAGGCTGTGCTGGGGCGCCTGCTACAAGTACGGTAAGCCTCAAACGGCGCAAATATTCCAATTATATTGGGATTCATATGTTCGAGCCATTTGGGGTTGAAACTCTAGGCTCACTTAATTTCGCCAAGTGCTTAGTCGACTCGACGACCACAGGGCTGGCTTATTTTTTGGTCAAATAAATAAACAGCAAGCCATACAATGTGGTTATGTGGCCAGCCGTTTGGGTACTGACCCTATCAAAACAATGCGGGCGAATTTTTTGAGGTACGGTGATTCTTTCAACTCTCTTTTTACACGCTTTATATTAGCTTCACTTGTATGTTTGTATGTATGTTTGTTTGTTACCGACTCCTTATAGCGCGATTTTGACCCACTTTAAACGACCAGATTTCATTCAAACTTTGCACACCTGTCAAGGACCGATGACAATGCAATAATTTCATAAATTTGTGCCATTATCCTTGTCAGGGTTACCAGGACAGCAAAAAACTGTCTTCGAAAACTACGCTGACATACGTCACAAATTACGCTGACATACGTCACAAACTACGCTGACATACGTCACAAACTACGCTGACATACGTCTCAAAATTCGAAACGCCATGAATAAAGCTACGCGGACAAGGACAAAAAAGGTTTTTTATGTGTAATTGGATTACCTAAACTGAACTGATGTTATTTAAAATTAAAGTCTACTGAACAGTGACAAAAATCAGTTCAAACATTTACATAATAAGTTTTAAAATGAATCGGTGTTCTGTACGGGCAGTTTGTCCGTACAGGAAGATGAAGTTGATGAAGAAGTTGATGGAGACGAATCACACGGGAAGTATACAGGAAATAAAATCTCTGTTATGTGTCCGTTACTGATTGCTCGATTTATTTGGTAAAATGTTAAAATATATATATACATAAAGTAGGTACATAAACCCCCAAATTGGGGGAGGCCTAAGTCCAGCAGTGGTCGTCTTACGGCTGAAATGATGATGATGATGATAAAGTATGTTACTTGTGGTGGGCGCGACAGCTTATTCAGCAAATGTAAACAAGTAATCGGCGAATAAGTAAATGTTTGTTAAGGTAAAAACTAACACAATACATTTCATGTGGCGATGCTCGTACAATTCAAAAGCACTACTGCTGAGCATGAGGTTTGATTCCAGGTCGGGCAAAGTGCTATTGGATTTTTTAACCGACGAAAAAAAAAACGGAGGAGGTTATCAATTCGACGCGTATATTTTTTTTTGTTTTTTTTTTAATGTATTTTTTTTATGTATGACCACGCATAAATTTTTACATAGTAGTCCGATTATGATCATTCTTTTTTTATTGGAAAGGGTATACACCGAGGGTGGTCCCATATAAATTTGGGACTGTTCACTTCACTGTGAATTTGATTGATTGTTCACTCACGGATTGTAATGTATAACCACGAATAACTTTGTACAGACTAGTCCGATTTTGATAATTCTTTTTTCATTGGATAGGTTATACCTTGCCAAGTATTATTAGTACATTAAAACCACAAAAAAATTATAAAATAAAAACTTTTGAACAAAAAATTAAACCGCCGAAAAAACTTAAAAGCAAAAAATAATAAACCTTCAAATTATGAGTCGGCGCTTTGAGTGATCTTTGTTCATTGGTTTTTCATCGCCGACTCAAAATTTTAAGGTTTATTATTTTTTGCTGTTAAGTTTTTTCGGCGGTTTAATTTTTTGTTCAAAAGTTTTTATTCTATCTGGAATTTCTCGGAATCTGGATTTGTGCACATTTGATGGCAAAAAGCTCGTCTCCCATTACATAGAACTTAAACATAACTAGCGAAATCTACCCTACCCTTCAAAGAAACAAGCGTGGTGTTATGTTATTTCAACAAATAAAATATTTTTCCCTTGTCGAAATATGAGACACACATGGTAGGGGCACAAACCAACTTCAAAAGACCGGAAGCCTATTGATTGTAATAGAAAATTGGATTTTCCAAATATTATAACGTGTTCAGTACAATCGTAGTAGGTACAGTAAGGCAAACCATTGTTAAGCAAAATTCACCTCACGACAATTGTTCACGTCCGCACCGTCAAAGTTGTTGTAGTTCGTCATTTAATTGTTGTTGTTGTTGGTCTTTTATTGTAATTCGGTATCTATTTATTGTAATTGTTTCTCATTTTGTCATTTTCTTTTTTGTGTGCTATACCGGTTGACGTCATTACGTCAACGCCGGTTGTAGCTGAATACATACATACCCATTACCATACTTACCATACATTCACAGAATGTTTATTTATAATATATTCACTTTAAAAACTAAATATTTAAGAGGGGCTCCCATGCAACAAACGTGTTTTTTTATTGCCGGAAATGGTACGGAACCCTTCATGCGCGAGTCAGACTCGCATTTGGCCGGTTTTTGTGTCTGTGTTCTTTTTCTGCGTCATCCTTAACGCGAATAAACGTATTTTTCTTTTTTTACTGTATATTATTTCTTCTACGTTTGACAGTAATGAAATAAATATTCAGACAATTTCAGTTAAAAGTCAAAGTTACAAAGGCAAGAAGAAGATTCAAATAGTTAAACTATTAATTTCCTAGAATTTCCTTTAGATAGATACCAATATTCCTTTAGATCAATAACAACATATACACTGTGTAGGTATTTTGACTGTTGCAGCATTAATTTCATAGCACTGGTATTCAGATGTATCCGGTGAGACCGAAAGCCAACCTCAACATATTTGGGATAAAGGCTATGCAGCCTTATCCCAAATATGTTGAGGTTCAGGTAGGCAACCTACATTATAAATCATTGCTAGGAAATATAGCAAAGCATTTTATTAATTTCCCAAAACTAAGTCAATCTATAAATTCATATAGTCATCCTCGTAATAAATTAGCCAATTTTACAAAAAAAATCCACTTTAAAATGATTTTTACGTTTATGACGTACGGTCGAGGAAAACATCGTGAGGAAACCAGCACTTCCTAGAAAAAAAAAATCGAAGACATGTGACGTCTGTCAACACTAGGCCTGCGTGGTGTAGCACAAGCTACTCGTTCTTACTGAAAGAAGGCCTGTGTCCCAACAGTGGGATACTGCCTACAACTGACTACTTTTACCATTTTGAGAGTACTGGTGGTGAAATGACTGCCAGGGTCGCGGGTTTAGTTCGAAAGAGGTACCGTGGCCCTGGCATATGGTGGGTTTAGTCAGTAAAAAGGCTGACACGCCTTTCCGCTCCACCCAGAGCGAGAGACGTCATTTGATGATTTCCCATCCAAAAAAAAGGTCTGTGTCCCAGCAGTAAGATTCAACTTTAGGCTGGTAAAACAATTGCAAGATCGACAGTACTAATACCAACTAAACTCTGCTTATTTCTTTTTGAGGAATATAGACAGAATGTTTCCATTTATACTACAGGAAAATACACTCCATTGTTTATTTTATGAGATAAACAATGAAAACGATTGTGTTACTATGATAATTGTTTCGAAAGTATGTAGGGCATGAAATTCAATATATTTTATCTGTAAATAGTGGAATGTACGTTTACATGGAAATTGATAATGCAATGCAAATATATATTGTACGTAATACAAATAATTATGGTGTTACTAAAGTAGGTCGAATTTATTGTTCTCTATGGTATTTATAATACTCTATGGAATTATAATTCAGCATAATCTCTGTCTACTTTAGTCATAGCGTATTTTCTCATAACATGATAATATCTTCTAATTGTATACCTGAAGTAACCTACTATATATACAGGGTAGCACGTAGCTCGCCGCCCGGTAAGGACCGGGCCCGTGTCGACAGCGCGTAGTGTTCCACGCGCGCCTCAAAGAGATGTCAGTAGAACTGAAGGGGTCTGCTAGGACCGACGCCTGCCAGGGTTGCGAGATTTTTTTGAAAGAGATACCATGACCCGGCACATAGGCAACTGAAGGAACACGGGTGGGTTTTAGTCAAAAAAGTCTGATACGATTCCGCTCCACCCAAGAACGGGAGACGTCATTTAATGATTTCCCACCCACAAAAAAAGGGTAGCAGCGACATCGACGTGTCGATGCCCGTAATTTCAAGAACGTTCGCAGTCTCACAGGCTGCAACTCAACGTCATTTTAAAGAAGAAGACTAGTCTCTTAAGATGCTACCAATAATTTTTGAAAATAACTAGGATCGGCCGTGCTACATAACCTCAAATATGAGAAAAAACTGTATTTTTTTCACTTTTAGGTTAGGATATCTCAAAATCCTGATGTGATAGAGCAATTTTGAGGCCAGATTTGAATTTAGCGCGTCAAAATCCTTCGGAAAAGTATAGTCTGGTTGCTGGGTAAAAATTTTGTCCATAATACCTCTAGTTCCATATATTTTGAACGAGGTTTTAAAATTTGATTGTCGCCGAGATGGGACTGCGACTAGATTTTGAACGTTTTTAATTATGATTATCAACTTACAGATAGCAGGGTTATCATTATGAACCACTCTCTCTACGTTTACATTTTATACAGTGGTGAAAAAAATATCGGTTCCCGCGTCAAGTTCGTGAACGAGCGCCGTCGGTTGAGACTGATGATCTCCTAACTTCCAGGGCTTATTTTTTAATTTTATGTTTAGAATTGTTTCTTCATTTTTTTATTTTTTTTTGACATTTATCTTACGTATGTATAGCAGCAACAAGAATGTTGTACCCTGAATATTGTAATATCCTGATTTTAAAGAGAGCCTTTGGAGGTTTTAGCCCGTTCTTCCCCACGGAGATCTACGTTTTATAGCTTCAACGTTTTCGACTAACTGATCGACTTTTTAGCAATTTCAAAAGTGCCTGTAAATGGTTTAATTGAAATAAACGCTTTGAGTTTGAATGTACTTAGGCACATTGCATTGGCATTTTGTGCTTATTTATTTATTTAAGGATCGGCAACAAATGTTACATTCAACAATTACACAGATTAGATTACAGCAATATAACACACACTAAATGTACATTCAATTATAGGCACCACAGCTTGCTTTTCCATGAATCAGATGATTCTTTTTTTTGGAAAACGGACGTAATATGTCTACTTTAGGTGTCCAGAATTATGTGCAGAATTCATGGTTACAGTGCGCGTCGATATACCACACCTTACAAATAAAAATTAAATGTTTTTTCGTTGATCTGCACATCATTTAAATATGGCTAGGCCAACTTGGTTATTTGTTTTAACATGTTCGTAATTATAGTCGTATTTAGGTTTTTGTTACAAAGCAAATATGAAAAAGTTTCCCGAAAAAAAAAATGGGGAAAACCCGAAAGTGGATGAATTCAGGACTTCTCACGATTCAAATGTGGACAGGAGAACGTCTGACGGGTCAGTTAAATTTTAATTCACAGTTGTAACACACACACTGTAGTACATTTGTGATGTTTGTTGTTGTACAGCTATGTTTGTTGTTATGTGTTGTTGTATACAGTTGTATAGTTAATAGTGATTAACTGTACAAACGGTAAAAACTGGCCAAGTGCGAGTCGGACTCGCGCACCGAGGGTTCCGTACAAACCTGCAGGAATTCACGGTTTATGCATAAGGTTTATGTTTATGATTTTTTTTTTTTTAATTTTTATATTTGAGTTGACTGAATGAAAGGTAAATTGTGGTTTACGATTTATGACGTATTAAAAAAAAAACTACTTCCTAGATCTCGTTCAAACCAATTTTCGGTGGAAGTTTACATGGTAATGTAGATCATATATTTTTTTTTAGTTTTATCATTCCATTATTTTAGAAGTTACGGGGGGGGGGGGGGACAGACATTTTACCACTTTGGAAGTGTCTCTCGCACAAACTATTCAATTTAGAAAAAAATGATAGTAAAAACCTCAATATCATTTTTTAAGACCTATCCATATATACCCCACACGTATGGGTTTGATGAAAAAAAATTTTTGAGTTTCAGTTCTATGTATGGGCCCCTAATATTATTGTTTTTTTCTATTTTTGTGTGAAAATCTTACTGCGGTTTACAGAATACATACCAAGTTTCCACAGCACAGCTCTTATAGTTTCGGAAAAAAATGGCTGTGACATACTCGGATAGACAGACAGACATGACGAATCTATAAGGGTTCCGTTTTTTGCCATTTGGCAACGGAACCCTAAAAACGAACTTTCTATCTCCATTTACGAGTATGTATGCAAATACAGCTAAATCCCTAGCTACGACAAAGCCCCAGCTGGACATAAACCGGTTTTGTTTCGACGGAGATTAGTTAGGGCCTCACTACATCTGACACAGCCTTAACGAGGCCTTTGACAAGTTAGATAGTGGCAAAAAATTGCAGAGCTTGAAGCTGCTATGCGAAAAACAGATGACGATCAAAAAAGGCTAGGGAAATTCGGCAAAAAACCTGATGATTACAGGAACAAGATATTGACCTCAATTAGATAGATTAATAATGAATTTTTGACGTTTTGTCTATAATTGCAGCCAAGTTTAGATAAAACATCTACCAACCCATACTGCACCCGCGTCGTGGATTACGGCCTCTTTCCTCTATCATAGAGGTGGCCTGCATCCCAATAGGAACATTATAAACGATTTGCTTAGATAAAGCAAAACATTTAATAACACATAACCTAACACGGCGTCTATATTCCCCAAAGAGAAAAGAGAGGCAGAGAAGCGCCATAAATAAATTAATAAAAATGTATTTCCGACAACTCCATAATTAAAAATAACACAATTTCACATACACAAAACAGAAAGAAACACACAAAATGATACACAGAGACACACTTAAAAAGCGCAAAAAATGTTCTATTTAACGTATTAAAATGACGCACGATAAGTGCTCCTCCAGTTCCACATCAGTGGACTGTCCATTCTGTCGGCCACGATAGCCACCAAGCTGTCGGAGCTATCACGCACTCGTCCCATCAGGGACGCTATTCGTGTCCGCATTTTTTTTTATAGCCTATACTGTCCCACTGCTGGGCAAAGGCCTCCCTCAATTTCTTCCAGGAACTCTAGTCCCGCGCCACCTCAAACCAGTCGTCCCGGTACGTATCTAGGTCGTCTCGCCAGCGCTTTCTGGGCCGACCGTGTCCGCATATTAGCGTAAAAATCAGGCACCTTAAGTACACTCACGTTACCCCAGTTATGAAGTCCCATTTAATAGGGGCGAGCCTATCGTCATATTAATTGGACACATATCCAGACGAAACAAAAAATTACACTGTTAATTTAAAACATTTTGATCATATCAGAATCAGTCAGTACTTTATTTGCTATGAATGTAGGTACAGGTATAAGATGTTATGCATAAATTAATTAGATCGGCTACTCTACCTTACGGCATGCATATTATTAAATAAGTTAAAATATTAATACAAACAAAATAATGTCAACAAAACATAAATTAAAGTGAAGTCAATTAGTGATATGATAGTCAGGTACATATGTAAGTCTTATGTGGTCAAATTTTCAATTAATTATAACATTCATAATTTGGATAAATTCGTATCATTTAAAAAGTCTTTCATGGAGTAGTAACATTTACCTAAAAGTAGTGCAGTTACCTTAGATTTAAAAATGTTTACAGCACAGTCCTTAAAATGATGAGGTATTTTATTATAAATGATAGGTCCCATTGTCATAATACTTTTCCTTAAAAGTGCTTAAAAGCACTTAAAAGTGCATAATTCTGACGGTACTATGACAGTACCGAAATAAGGAATGGTTACATAAAAACCGCTTAAATTATGACTCAGTTGACACTTTGGAGGTTAACCCAATACCTTTCAATCAGCGATTCAAGACACTTTTCTAAACATAAAGCATTGCAATATATCATCCTTAAGGTATTTTTTTTAAAATAATTTTCCTCCTTACCAATAAAAAATAATTTCCCAAAAAAATTCATAACCCTCTTAAACCGACGTGACACGTCTTTCACTTAACCCGTCGATGATTGCGTATTAATCTGCCACGTTTGGTTAAAGGGTGCTCCCACCATCAATCAACGGCAGACTACG
Source organism: Aporophyla nigra (assembly GCA_947507805.1). NCBI lineage: Eukaryota > Metazoa > Arthropoda > Insecta > Lepidoptera > Noctuidae > Aporophyla > Aporophyla nigra. The sequence continues at coordinate 7,729,137 of OX382313.1, read as the reverse complement.
GCAAACACATTACCTCGTTGATTATATTATTGAACATGATGTATCTCGTCATCCATCTACATTAGCTATTAATTGGACACATCCTGTATCAATAGGTTTGTGTTAAACATAGGGTTCGTTTTAGGTACGTTCTGTTGGTTGTCAAATTTGAGTTGTTTTTGACTGAAAGTGTTCTATTTCTAAGATTATACCAACAACCGCAAGTAGAAAAACCGGCCAAGTGCGAGTCGGACTCGCGCACCGAGGGTTCCGTACAAACCGGTAGGTATTCACGGTTAATGCATAAGGTTTATGTTTATGAAATCAAATGTTTTTTTTTTAATTTTTATATTTGAGTTGATTGAATGAAAGTTAAATTGCGGTTTAAGATTTATGACGTATTAAAAAAAACTACTTACTAGATCTCGTTCAAACCAATTTTCGGTGGAAGTTTACATGGTAATGTACATCATATATTTTTTTTAGTTTTATCATTTTATTATTTTAGAAGTTACAGGGGGGAGGACACACATTTTACCACTTTGGAAGTGTCTCTCGCGCAAACCATTCAGTTTAGAAAAAAAATGATATTAGAAACCTCAATATAATTATTGAAAGCCTATCCATAGATACCCGACACGTATAGGTTTGATGAATTAAATGAAATTTTTGAGTTTCAGTTCTAAGTATGGGGAACCCCAAAATGTATTGTTTTATTTCTATTTTTGTGTAAAAATCTTAATGCAGTTCACAGAATACATCTACCTACCAAGTTCCAACAGCATAGCTCTTATAGTTTCGGAAAAAAGTGGCTGTGACATACGGACGGACAGACAGATAGACAGACATGACGAATCTATAAGGGTTCCGTTTTTTGCCATTTGGCAACGGAACCCTAAAAAGGCCGTCATTTTACCTTTTTAAACATTTTCTACGTAATCCCTAGCAGAGCATACATTTTAATATACTACATCTATCTCTCTTCCACAAATTCATTTTTACACAGAAAAAATACTGCAAACACGAAATAATTTTAATACAGTAAAAGATTTTTTTAATGTAGGGGTAACAATTCTTAGTAGATTATTATTATTTAGTTCTTATTATAAGCAGTATTTAACTTAGGTTTTACAACCGCGTGTAATAATTTAGATATTCGTGTGGCGCTTTAAGCGGTGGATGGTGTTCTGAACATCACTTCGATATGTCATTACAACCAACTTTGTACAATATTCGACCAATAACTCCCTCTCACCGAGAGGACGCCTGTGTCCCAGCAGTGGGAACGTTATAGGCCAATAACTATCTTTGTAATTTAGTTCTTTGACACAGTCCTGCATTCATAAACGTTCCATTCCCACATTTAATGTTTTTAAAATACTTTGGCAGCGTCAATACTCTTCGCATACTCCCAACGCAATATCGTATAAAAACACAATAACAACTACACTATAAAAAAGATACCGCGTGAATTCAATTCTGTGCAACAAAAAAACAATTGCACCAGATTTTACGCGGCGCCATCACATATTTCAATCGTATCAGTCATTATTTAAAACGGATTATCTCTCCTACCTACGTAGAGTGCATCGAACTGCAGTTTACACGAAAAATACATTGAAAACCTTCAATAAACGGGTCGACGGTGAATGAAAAAAGAAATGTCTTTTTCCGTACGTCGCGCGTCGGATAGGCTGAGCACCGGAATTTTCATTCGAATCCGCGCCGATTGGTTTTCTGTTATGGTCGGTTTGTGCAGTTGCCGTACGGTTTTTCGGGTTCGAAAAAGACTGTCGCATTTTTTGGTTAATTTGATTTCATGCTCGTCAAAGTAGACTTGATGATTGAAATCCAAACGCATTCGTATGCTTTTTCTAAAACACGGATTTTTTGGACAAAAAATGTTTATTCTTTTCATCGACTTAAAAAAAAGGTTCTTAATTTGGTTGTATTAAAAAAAAAAAAAAACTGTTACCTCAGAACTCCAACATTTATAAGCCGATTTAAAAAAATCTTCTATTGTTTTATGGGTATATTTATCGAGTGGTACCATGTTGTGGTGAAGTTCTGATGAGTGATTTTTGACTTAGCTTCAATAATAACACGTGTTATTTCCACTTCGTTTATATTAATCATGTTCTTATGGTAATAATAACTTCTTGTCAACGTTATTTTCGTAGTTGGTGAAGGTTAACCAATTTGGGTTAAGTAGGTATCAAAATTAAAACGTGAAAAAAGAAAATAGGTAATTATTACAATTAAAATACCAACGATTAAAAAAAAACCACATGTTACAAAATAACTTAGAAAGTAATTTCGGAAGTCGGTGGCAAATAATGAAAATAAAAAACCAAAGACATCGACTTTCGATTCGAAGTTATTTTTGACTTTGTAGTGTAAATAAAGATAATTGTTTTAAATCCATTTTTACTTAACATGCAGTTTATATGCATAAGTTGCACGCAAAAGCGAACCTCAACTAATAGCTATAAACTATTGGCAAAGTAAGTGATTGCTCGTTGGGTAAATAGTTCAGTAATTACGAAAATTGGGGCATCGCTATTTTGTACACAAAGCTTTTAATAAATTGACACGAAACCGACAAGCATTTGAATATTTTATGTCCAAAAACTAAATCACTCGATTCTACTGATCAGCAAATCATAATATTGCTATTGAAAGTACCAATAAAAGAAGCCATAACAAAATATGTAAAAAGCCTTGAACATGTCTTGGCCCAGCATATAACGGGATGTATTAATAGAACATTTTATTCTGTAATCTCAACAAAGTCTCCGAGTCTTGATACTAATTTAAAGGACTTGGTTCACTAATTTGTAGCAAACATATCGTGTAGGTGCAATACTCTGAATCAGTCTGTAATTCGATTGTTACAAAACTTGCTTATTTCTCTCTCTATCTGGAGAACTAAAGGAATTTATACTTGGGCACCTAGCTGCATTCAAGTTGTTGCCGATGGTGTCGCGGTCCACCCAACTAATAGCAATATTTAAGTTAGCTAAATAATTAGTAGTAATTAATTAAGAACGTTTCCTATTACAACTGTATATTTTTTTGTGATTTTCAATAAACGATCGATGAGAACGGACTGCGCGCGTGCGTTCTGATTGGTTCATGCGCGACCTCCGTATCCCGCTTACCATTGCGGACGCCATATTGCCCTCTGCCCTTTGGTAGTGTCATGTCATCCCAGCCGCCGCACGATTAAGGTGCGATAAACGCGCGCCCGCGCACTCCGTTTTCAGTCGGTCGAATTTACCAAAAAAGTTTAGTTTCATTATTTCGCATCACCAACGACTACCCACCGGCTACACAAGTAGTAAAGGACTAACATAATATAATGCATTTATTACCCAAAGGGTAAAACAGAGGTGTACCTATAGGTATACTATAGTATACCCTTATTTCATCAGCTTCGTTAAGTTCCATGTCTTTCGAGCCTATTGCCATCAGCAGGGCAAATCCAGACTAATTCGGGCTGCTACTGATGAAGAGACATTTCGGATGGAAAAATCGAATAATACTCTGCCTGACCCAGGAATCAATTACAGCACCTCGTGCCCAGTAGTAGCGCTTACGACCACTAGACCTATGGCAAATTCATAGCATTGTGAAAAAACACAATGTAACCACACACTGTTAACAATTATTTTTAAGTTTTTAGTTATGGTAGATATCCCGCACTAATCTAATCGCGCTATTCGTTAATTTGTCGCGCAAATACTTAATGCAAATTCAATGTGGTTTTCACATGGATCTCATTGTCCGAATGGAACCAAATTAAAGTGGAACTACACGGAAAGCACCAACTTTCAAATAAAAAAAAATAATCATCAAAATCGGTTCACCCAGTCAAAAGTTATGAGGTAACAAAAATAAAAAAAATACAGTCGAATTGATAACCTCCTCCTTTTTTTTAAGTCGGTTAAAAATGGACTTCGTCGTGCGGTAGTGTGCTAGTAATAATTAGAACTGGAACAGCGTTGCTTTAAAAGATATTAGTATAGCTTCTTCCGTGAAATATCAAAAATTGATTTTTCAAATTAGCGTGAACCAGTACATTTTGATAATAATAATAATCGCTTATTTTCTCTTCACAAAGCTGACTTAAAGTTAATGTGTACAAAAATAAGGTCTCAGCTGTATTTCACTTTTGTGAGAGACTGGTGCCTGATATAGGTTTTTAGAAAAAAAACCTGTGTTACAGGTCACCAGGCCCCATCCACGGCTAGAATTAGCTAGTAGGTACAGGGATACCGTGCAAGAGTCACAGATACTTATATACAGATACTTACATACTTTGATGGAGATATAGTAGCCCTATAGTATAATAGCCCCTGACTTACGAATTGTAGCTCGTGAGTTTGACCCAGGTACTTTATTTTGTGTTTTAAATTTTACCACCACTGCTTTCAGAACGCTGAAGAAAAATATCGTGGGGAAACCGGCATTTCCTAGAACAAAAAATCTAAGACTTGTTACATCCAACCCGCACTGGGTCCGCGTGGTGCATTATGGTTGATTCCCTTTACAGAGAAGATGCCTGTGTCCCAGCAACATTATACGCTGATTGTAAATTTTAACATCGAAATTACGTTAAACAAACTGAAGAAAGAAGAAGTGGCGCTAAAAACTCCTTAACAACAAAAAATTATAATATGTCCTTAACGATATCAAAAATGAAATAATGGTAAACAGCAACTACATGCGCTAAGAAATAGAGCAGGAAAAGAACGATGGTACGGTATAGTTTCAGGCAACCTTTATTTTCAAAGAAATAGTCGATTTTCATACCGAAGAAAATCCGATTCGCTTGCTGAACGACAAATCTAATCCTTTCTCGTTTAGAAACTAGTTATTTTCTTCAGCAATAAATTATTAAACTGTCGCTTGCGTTGCTACAATTTTTTCTTTGCAGTATTTTGTTCGGACGGGAGATTGGCTAAGCGGATTTCATTCTGGACGTGTCAGCGTCAAGGATTTAAATCGTTAGATGCGACCTACCGCTTCAAAAGATGGTCACGTTTTTGTTCCGTTTTGGCACCTCTGACACACAATGACACAGTGACTTGACTTTAATCATGGAAACGCTGTGTGATAATGAGTGAGCTCAAATTTTCTCAGTATATTCATTTTTAGCGCGACTAAGTACAATGGGGCACATCTAGCGATTTAAATCTTTGGTCAACGTCGGTTAATCTTTAAACTGTAATAAGTTATCCCCCACATTGTTGGTTCCGGGATATTATATTGCCATGGTTCGCTCTTTTTGTGGGCGTTAGAAATTGTTATCTAAGACCACGTTCGCACTGACGTAAAACTATCGCAGCGGGATTTTATTGCGTACTGTATTTTGAACTCTCGGTATTGGACCGAGTATTGAGAATCCAACAGACTGCATCTCAACGTGTCGAACAGTGTATTTGTTTGATTTTCAACTTGCGTTGAAGATCCAGGGCGCGACGAAATCCCACTGTATTTTTTTTTTAAGTCCGTGGTAACAAAGGAAATATAAATAAACTTATTTGTCACAGAATCACGTGCATACGTGCATTAAAAAAGGAACATGAAAACAATACAGATTGACTACCTTACTTACGAACACAGAACAATAATAGTCGACAGCTACGCGCCGTGACTGTAACTAGAAGGCTTACTACAAAACCACCTACTACTTACTTATACCAAAATTGATTTATTCGTTCATATTAGTAAACGCCAACCTAATTGTTATAAACCGAGAAATAACTGCCTAGTGCCTTGAAGTTTCGAAATCTATTTCATATTTTGTTAGTCACTGCATAACCGCTTTTATATCAATTATCCTGCAGTTCAACCTAGAAGGTTGTCGGCTGTTTAACCAGGCTTACTTATGGCTATCTTAATAAATTAAAGGCTCCAGGTAAGGCTTAAACACTTAAAAACTAAGCGACCACACGTTCAGGGCACCCCATGTTGGGGTACGCACCTCGGAGTAGAGCGCCACTCTGGGAGGGCAGCTAGGGACAGGCTGGAACGGAATAGATAGTCACTGCAAAAGCATGTCTCAGATCACTTTTAAATTCGCATTTATACCTGAAACAACTTGTATGTAAGTTAAATACATTATATGGTTTCAGATATGTATGATACCGTTTTGCACTGGCAGATACATGACGTACTTACTCTACGTAACATTAGGCTACTTTTTGTTCTGGGAGCATATTTCCGTGGGATAATTACCGACATCCACGCAAGCGAGAAGGTGGATACACTAACCGGGGTTAAGGGGGCACACCTACTATTTCAGTGCCCCAAGTCAACCTCTCCTGCTCGTGGTGCACCCTGCTGAATAAAAAACGAGGCTCTGACTTGTCGAAATAGCTCATAGAATTAGCAAGCTGAAGTGGGAATGGGCTGGCCACATTAGCCGTTGAACCGACTTTCGCAGCAGCTGGATGAGAGTTGCCGAGAATCGAGCTGAATGGCGTGCAATTGGAGAGGTTCATGTCCAGCAGTGGACTGCCATAGACTAATGAAGATGATGACACAAGCGAAGTTGCGGGCACAGCTATTTATTTACACACAAAAGAACAGTAATCTCGTTCTCTTCATCTTATATTTTTCTTAACCAACATAAAAACTTTTCATTTTTTTCGGCGGTTAAATTTTTTGGTAAAAAGTTTTTATTTTATCCTTTTTTGTAGCTTTAATGTACTTATAATACTTAACAAGGTATACCCTATCCAATGAATAAAGAATTATCAAAATCGGACTACTCTGTATAAAGTTATGCGTGGTTAAACATTACAATTAGTGAGTGAACAATCAATCATCCCCTGTTTTCCGACCCTTAGGGTTCGATTTTGTTTTCCAAATTTATATGGGACCACCCTCAAAGTATACCCTTTCCAATAAAAAAAGAATTATCACAATCGGACTACTATGTAAAAAGTTATGCGTGGTCATACATAAAAAAAAAAACAAACCAAAAAAAAAATATACGCGTCGAATTGATAACCTCCTCCGTTTTTTTCGTCGGTTAAAAATTGACAAAGGAAGATAAATTTAAAACATTATTGGCGACAGACGTCACACCCAATATTTCAACGATAATTATATCGAAACATTCTAAAATGACTTTTCACACGAAAGTGGTTTAGTGTGAGTTGAATTTAAATTAAATACAAACATGAACCGACGATGTTGATCGACTAAGATGGTTATTTGAACACAATTATTGGTTTCCTTTACGCAGAATCTTCATGTGTGTATTAGTCTAAATGTTGGTTTGAGCAAGATCAACATGTTCGTCATTAAGAATTTGCTTTGAGTCGTTCTGGGTTCGACATCCAGTTTGTCTTTAAAAAAAATATTACCTTCCTTCCGGGGTCTGCCCCAGTTGGGTATAAGGTATTCATCAGCAATTTAATGACCCCTACTAGCATTTCAGTCTTACACGGTTACATACAGACATAGATATACTCACGCCTTTTTGCCATGGGGTAAGCAGAAACTACATTTGAACATTCAGCATTGCATATGGAAGCTGTCACGCCCTTTATGCCAGGCTTTTATTTTTGCAGCCATGTTTCTATATACATATTTTTTTTGCTTATGCTTGAGTATAGTTTTCATTTTATTTGTTGGTATATTGGGTTGGCTAGCTGGCATATAGCAAATCATTTAATTTAATTTGTGTATCTTAATGTTTTACTATATACCATTGTATAGAATCAAGTTCTTCTAACTGGTCAGAGAGCTGTGCTGCTGGGGAGTTTGTTGGCCACTTCTTCTTCCCAGCTAAAGCACTAGGAAGTGCGCGACGGGTGGGCGTTTTGGGGGGACTGTCTCTTGTAATTTTGACGTTCGAAAAGTGCTGATCCTCAGCCTAATTTGAATAAATGACTTTTGATTTTGATTTTACAGAACGCCACCTGCTACGATCCTTACATACTCTTTTACTTCGTTTAAGTTCATACATCTGGTCATACACGTACGCCGGTTACCAGTCCGCACTCGACCCTTCTGAAAATCTTGCACGGTTATTGCGTAACAATCCTACTTATATAATATTTTTTGTTTGACTGGCCTGTTAGTCTAGTGGTTAGTGACCCTGACTGCTAAGACTGAGGTCGTGGGTTCGATTCCCACCCAGGACAAATATTTGTGTGATGAGCACAATCATTTGTTCTGTGTCTGGGTGTAATTTATCTATTATTAGGTATCAGAAGTAGGTTTTATTAAAATAAATGCGCAGCACCAATCAACTACACGAATTTATTACTTTTAACAAACAAATTGTATTATAGAACCGAACTGACTAAATAAAATGAGAAATTAATACGCTAATGACTTGGCACCGAGAAAGCGTTACACTGAGGTGGAGAGAGGTCCGTCGCCGTCAGCTGTCGATCCCAAAGAGAGCGAGCAATCCTCGCCATCTGCCGATGCCGCATACTATCCCCACTCTTGACTTGCGGACGTCTTGACCACGCCCCTCGTTCCCTCCAACTTATTTATTCTTCTAACACGGCCGTTCCTGATCGCGAGACGTCCTCGTCCGCTGCTTGGTCACCTGAAGCATGATAAAACAATCCATTAAGCCTCTGAGGTATATGTTCTAATCAATGCAGTAGAACCAATCATTCAGTTTTCGTTCCCATAACATAGTTATGTGAGCGCTCCATAACTATGCTATGGATCTAGTACACACATCTCTGTCATAAATATCAGCCAAAATAACACAAAAAGGTAAAGATCAGTTAGCCATACATAATCTTGCTTTCACATTTATCTCACATTCATTCACCATTCAAATGACAGAGGTCCGGCCGCCTCTGCCATTACAAAAGTTTGCAAGTCAAACAATAGCAGCCAGGGCTCGAAAGCACCCGAAGGTAAGTGAGTACAACCACGTCTTACGACGTCTGCATGGGCTCAACGAGCACCTGAAGGTAAATTAATACCACCACGTCTTGCGACGTCTGCCAGGGCTCAACGAGCAACTGAAGGTAAATTAATACCACCACGTCTTACGACGTCTGCATGGGCTCAACGAGCACCTGAAGGTAAATTAATACCACCACGTCTTGCGACGTCTGCCAGGGCTCAACGAGCAACTGAAGGTAAATTAATACCACCACGTCTTGCGACGTCTGCCAGGGCTCAACGAGCACCTGAAGGTAAATTAATACCACCACGTCTTGCGACGTCTGCCAGGGCTCAACGAGCAACTGAAGGTAAATTAATACCACCACGTCTTGAGACGTCTGCCAGGGCTCAACGCGCACCTAAAGGTAAATTAATACCACCACGTCTTGCGACGTCTGCCATGGCTCAACGTGCACCTGAATGTGACAAAAGTCACATCAGCCATAAGAACTGCCTTAAACAGTACACTTGCGAATACCCAATGCCTTTGCAAACATAGGGTCTGCCATGACGAGTGTCCCACGGTACACAAACAACATGAAAACACATACTCACTATCAAAGAAAGCAGTACTGGTGTCCGGTGTCCATTCACCTCGCCACATTATCATAAATTCGGATGCTGCTTGCACGCGCTTGCCATAGGACCCAGACAACAATTCCAGGTCTCATCTATAATGTGGAAGCTCCTTGACTACTTTGTATGGCCCACGCATACCAGAGTCCAATTTACCCGAGCTCTGTGAACTCTTAACAACAAAACAAAATGTCCTACTTTATATAAGTACGAGGTTATCGATAACTTAAAGGATCGTTGTCGCCTATACGATAACATAACCTTGAGGTCATATCCGTGATAACGTAACGCTGCTCCCTGCGTTGATTTACTAATAATCTATTACACTTCCGTTTCAGAAGAAATAGCACAGCGCCGTAGCCAATAGTGCCAGCATCAGTGTGCAGCTCCATTGAGAGAAAAGTGTCAAAGATTTAACTTACTGGCTCATTTATTAAACACGCAAACATAATCGCGTGCTCTGTCTTCGTGATTGCCCCAATGAAATTTCACATCTTTACGACTTAAATTGGCTATACACGAGGTTTTAGATGCACAACTCGGAAGGCTTCGGAATATTTAGCATTTGTAGGTTTGGGGATTAAAATAACGCATCCACTTTACTCTGACTCGGCCGTACCTGACCCTGACTAATACATCGACCTAAATATTCAACATCAGTATGACCACCGATGTAAACCAAACACTTATTTAAAAAGTATTCATAATCTTTTAACTTCATATTTATGGTGTAATTTAAGTAAATCGTTCATGATTTAATACGTTGGTACCAATCAAAATGAGAGAACTAAAGCAATCGACAGAGACAACAAAAAAAAACTGCTTCCAATGACATTTCGGGAAACTCAATAATAAACGTTACATTAAAATTTAATTACACCATTTGCCTACCTAATCCAAGAAAGGACTGCGAGGAAGGTATCTTTATAAAAACAAAATATTTGAGGGTAGATTGGCAAATTAATGACGCATGACGACCACTGTCGCTCAACAGGAATATTAAAAGGTGAAATAATGTCATTGTTACGATGTTATTTTATGTCGCAAGAAAGATTAACATTAGTTTGTTTTTTTGTTCGTTTCTGATCGTTGTTTAGCGAAACAAAAATCTATGGAATGCCCAGTTTTTTTACAAAACGTGCAAACAATCGATGCTTTTTCTTTATCGACTTACTGTACTAAGCTCGATGGAATCAGTTTTAAGCTTTTTGGGACAGTTTATACGTTTGTGACCCGTTCCACCGCACAAAAAAAACATTTAAAATCATCTGTCGTAACTAATGTGCGCTTGGAACTCGAATTACCCTCAGATGAACAACCAGGATCGCGGTGGCTACGCAAGTCACTTTTAGGTTGAATAAAATGTGATAGGAACTCAACTAATTCATGTGGCTTTAATTTTGCATTACTAGCGGCAGCTTTTACTTGAGGTCCGGTAATGCCTCGAACAACTATAGCAACTTTTAAATCACCAGACAAACCGTTAACCCTGTTCAGTCGTAACAAAGAATGACGTGCATATTCTGCGTAGGTTGCATATTTGTTCGAATCACCACTCATCACTTCAAATAGTATTCCAGCAATATCAACACTTCTTGGACAAAGTGCTCTAAATGCGGATTTAAAATTACTCCAAGTTCGGTCGTTGCAAACCCACTCATTTAGCCATGATTTAGCGTCACCCTTTAAACAACCTCCAACTCGCGAGGGACACTCATTGTCACCCCAGTTATTTATAACGCGAGCCCGATCAACTTCCGTACACCAAACGTCAAAATCATGCACACACGGATCAAAGTTTGAAACGTAATATTGGTTAGATCTTACTTGAACTAAAGACGACAATGCTCCCGCGATCCTGTTCGCTACATCATCTGCGGTAGTGTCCCTATGAGCCACCGACACTTGTGGGTGACCCGATGATGCCGCAGTATCTGCAATGGGACCAGCACCTTCCACATCATGAACCTGTGCTTGCAGAGGAAACGGGGTTAATAAAGGCGTGGTTAAAGCAGCTGGAGTCGGCACAGCCGCTGACGAGGAACTCATTCCACTCTCAATTGCACATAATCGGCCAAGGATAGCTTCTAAAGCATCACGTGTCGTCACACGTGAACTTCTTCGTCTAGTACTAGAACTTCTATCTTCCATTATAAGAAAAAATAAACGTTAACACTTTATGAATCAATCTGGCGGTATTTACAAAAAAAAAAACACAGTTATTAAAAATCTTAAAAAACTATTAAGAAAAGCGATAGTCAGAATAGCTACAAGCAGTATAGGCGATTCGTGGCGAATCCCGCTTCGGATATTAGGTATCAGAAGTAGGTTTTATTAAAATAAATGCGCAGCACCAATCAACTACACGAATTTATTACTTTTAACAAACAAATTGTATTATAGAACCGAACTGACTAAATAAAATGAGAAATTAATACGCTAATGACTTGGCACCGAGAAAGCGTTACACTGAGGTGGAGAGAGGTCCGTCGCCGTCGGCTGTCGATCCCAAAGAGAGCGAGCAATCCTCGCCATCTGCCGATGCCGCATACTATCCCCACTCTTGACTTGCGGACGTCTTGACCACGCCCCTCGTTCTCTCCAACTTATTTATTCTTCTAACACTATACTATGTATGTATTTAGAAATATATAATTATGTTTATCAGTTGTCTGGTTGCCATAGTACAAGCTCTGCCTAGTTTGGAATCCAGATAACGGTGTGTTGGTTGTCCTAAATATAAAAAAAAAAAATATAAACGCGAAAGTTTGTATGTATGGATGAATTATTGATGTATGGATGTGTGGATATTTGTTCCTCTTTCACGCAAAAACTGCTGAGCTATTTAGATGAAATTTGGCACACAGATAGTTTATAACCTGGAATAACACATCGGGTACTTTTTTATCCCGGTAGTATGTTCCCGCGGGATAATTTCCGACCTGCACGCGGGCGAAGCCGCTGGCAAAAGCTAGTTTCATTATAAGTGACGTCGTATTTAGACCGTCATTAACATTGTAGAGCAGACCAATCTTTCAAAAATGTGAATCAAAGGATTAGCAATTTACTTTAAGGTAGCTTTTCTTAGTTTTACTCTAGTAGCTCGTGAAAGTAAATTTTACTTACGTTTTTGCAATTTGCAGGTCAATGACAAGTATATTGAACAAAATATGATTCATGACCACGTTCATGACCGTATATATGGATCTATAGTCGCTAGTGAGCGCTCACTGGTCGAAAAAAATATATATAGCATTCTGCAATTCTCCTCCATTTAACTTTAACTGTGCCAAATTTCATGCTCCGTTATTTTTGTAAAAACTTTTTTTTTTAAATTTTATATTTGAGTTGACTGAATGAAAGTTAAATTGTGGTTTACGGTTTATGACGTATTATAAAAAAAAAACTACTTACTAGATCTCGTCCAAACCAATTTTCGGTGGAAATTTACATGGTCATGTACATCATATATTTTTTTTAGTTTTATCATTCCCTTATTTTAGAAGTTACGGGGGGGGGGGGAGACACACATTTTACCACTTTAGTGTCTCTCGCGCAAACTATTCAGTTTAGAAAAAAATGATATTAAAAACCTCAATATCATTTTTAAAGACCTATCCATAGATACCCCACACGTATGGGTTTGATGAAAAAAAATTTTTTGAGTTTCAGTTCCATGTATGGGGAACCCCAAATATTATTGTTTTTTTTTTTTCTATTTTTGTGTGAAAATCCTAATGCGGTTTACAGAATACATCTACTTACCAAGTTTCAATAGCATAGCTCTTATAGTTTTTGAAAAAAGTGGCTGTGACATACTCGGACAGACAGACAGACAGACATGACGAATCTATAAGGGTTCCGTTTTTTGCCATTTGGCAACGGAACCCTTAAAAGGAGACAAACTTGCATCGCATATTTATTAATAATCAACAATACAACCCTCTAAATTAATTTAATTCCAATGAATGACTTACATGAAATAGTTATTAAATGGAATTAAATGACGATGATGATGATGAAGTATTGATGATTTTGTTCAACATACAGCCTTAAACTGACCTGTAAATTGCAAAAAAAAAATTAAAAATATTGAAGTTTGTGGGCTTAAAAGGAGTTTCGATCTTAAATTCCTTCGGATTATCATTAAGAGGATGTAATAATAGTGGGGTGCTAGTACAAATCCAGACAGCGACTTCTAAGAATTTCGATGGAATCTCATTTTGAGCCTCGAATATCAAAGATAAGACCCAACGCTCAGCATTTCGTTTAAATTCTTCCGTACCAAAAGCAGTTTCATTATCATCATTATCATTTCAGCCGTAAGACGTCCACTGCTGGACTTAAGCCTCCCCAAATTTGGGGGGCTTTGCCATAATCACCACGCTTGGCAGGCGGATTGGCGATCGCAGTATGGTGGTAAAATGCATAGAGAACGCTGCTGCCCATTCTCTAGTAAGTCCCTTAGTCGCCTTTTACGACACCCATGGGAAGAAATGGGGTGGTGTTATTCTTTACGTCCGGCACCACACGGCACCAAAAGCAGTTTATTATTTATTATTCCTACTAAAATTGTTTTTGGTAGACACATACCCGATTCTTTTTTTTCTATGTCCCATTTTGCGCAGAACGGCCTCCACTGCTAAAATTCTCCGTCGAAAAGAACTGTTGAATCAACGTCATATCAAAAGCTAAGCGGTTTGCATCCAGAAACTAGAAGCGATCCAAAAGGTTATGAATGAAAGCCATGAATGTGAAAATACTGAAAATGTTATGTTATGATTGTGGCTCGTTCTATGCTACGTTTTGTAGTTATCGCTTTTAGTTGCATGAAAGGTGCTTTTCTGTTCTAGCTATAACCGATTTGCACGGTGATATAACATGACTGGTTCAGTAGAACGTACCTATTGTAGCGTTAACCCGTTAATGTTAACCATTTTTGATTTGTATGCCAACCTTTTTGACAATAATCACATTCATATTTTGCATTTTAAACTGCGATTCTGAAAAAGTATACCTATGTCAAATATTTTTCAGACATCTTTGCTGTTTGCAGATTTGGATCAACTACACCTACATCATTTTGTGAATTTCGTGATCTTGAAGCAGTTTTTAATTTTTACTGTTTTATGTGACTCTACTGTTGATTCTCGCTCGCTTTATCAGCAGCAGATTCTGCTTGTATCTTTATTGTGTCAACTGTTGAATGCAATCTGAATTTTGGTCCTTCAACGGGCTAGAAACGACTCGGTAAGCCTTTGACCTACGCTAAAGCTGTTTTGCTGTGATCGTTTAGAAGACCCGATGAAGCAACTGCCGTCTCTGTTCTTCAGCACCCAGTTTATTTACCCGTTAAGCGCATGCCGCCGGGTAGATCCATTTAAATTGCTGATGTTCTTAGTGTTTCTTTATTTTTACTAATTTATACAAAGACATATAGATAAAACATCTATTTAGTGTACACAAAAGACGTGTTCATGTGCCGCTAATGTGTTTCCTTTTGTACATTATATTCCATATTTCCAGGGGATGGGGACTTATATGGGTTAAACCACAGGACGCAGATTGTAAAATAATAAAACCTAAAAATATCAAGGTAAATAAATGCACTATTAAATATTCAACGAACGTTCACACCAGAACCTGAACACTTGAACTCTGATAAACGGGAGCACATCAATATTATGATCAGTCTAACCAGCGAAGTGCAGGAGTGCGATCAGTGAGAAAGAATTGGCTTTATGAGCCATTCATGAGAAAATTATCAGGTAAAGCGCATCACATATTTATGACCTCACTAGCTTTTGTCAGTGGCTTGCTTTCGTGGAGATCGAAACGTATCTCACGGTAAAGTACTACCGGAATAAACAGTATTCTCTGTTAATCCCGCTTATAAACTATCTGTGTGCTAAGTTTCATCAAAATCCGTTTGCTAGTTGAGTAATAACCATAAAAACAAACAAACTTTCATATTTACAATATTAGTAGGAAAAGAGGATAATAGGATGGAGTTTACCGGGGCATACCTACCTACAGTTACACATTGGGCTCAAAATATATATTTTTCTTTGCACTGTTTTTCGTCTTGAAAATGTTTAGATTACTATAAAATTATAACACTTTTTCATTGTGGTTCTCACTTGTAACACTAACAGTCTCTATCATCATTAATGTAAAGATTATTTTTATAAAATAACATCACCGAAGAACTCCTCTAAAATGCTTCCTTCACATCTTATTTATAAAAAGCTAATGTAGCTATTAATGTTGACTTTATGGACATTTAATGCACTGCTTTTGGTAAATAAATACAATATTATCAGTAATAGAACTTGTGGCGGCACAGATTTCTAAATGATTTTTACAGCCGAAAAACGTCCACTGCTGGATAGTAGCTTCCCCCAATTTGGGGGGGTTAGCCATAATCGTGGCGAACTGGGATTATGATGGGTTGGCGATCGCAGTATCGTGGAAAAATGCATAGAGAACGCTGCTGCCTATTCTCTAATGAGTTCCTTATTCGCCTATTACGACTCCCAAGGGAAGAAATGAGATATTGATTTTAATAAATGATGTTTTTTGGTTCAATATGATTTTGTTCTAACTGTTCTATAACTGACAGTCTGTCTGTCTAACAGACAAAACGCAACCTAAGTCCTTGAAATCGAGCGGCGGTTACCTCTCGCGTCCGGCCCTGGTGCGAGCCATGGTACGGAGCGAGAGGGCATAGGAAGCCGCCACCTCCTTCTGCGAAGCAGTAATGCTCGCGAAGGAGGAGGAGGGGCGCGTGAGGGAGTGGCAGTCTCTGCGCCCTCACGTCCCTAGCCGCCGCAGGAGGAGACGTCGGGAGTCTATAGCGGACTCCCGGCCACCGTAGGCACGAGCTTGCGGGCGGCGAGCAATGGGTAGCTCGCCGCCCGGTAAGGACCAGGCTCGGGTCGACGGCGCGTAGTGTTCCACGCGCGCCTCAAAGAGATGTCAGCAGCACTGAAGGGGTCTGCTTGGACCGATGCCTGCCAGGGTCGCGAGATTGTTCGAAAGAGATACCGTGACCTTGGCACATGGGCAACTGAAGGAACACAGGTGGGTTTTAGTCAGTAAAAGTCTGACACGCCCTCCCGCTCCACCCAGAATGGGAGAAGTCATTTGATGATTTCCCATCCCAAAAAAAAAGTCCTTGAAATCGAAAACATGAAATCGTTAGAAGTTAGGGGCACTACGAATATATTTAAAAAAGTTTGCCTTAGCATTACCAAATTGACGTAGGTATCGATGCCCCTATGTAAACAAAGACGCAAGAACAGCAGGCCTGTAGACACATAAAGTACTACAAGCTACATTGACAGACACGCGATTAGGCACGTTCCCTTATCTTTCAGAACTATGTGTAAACTCTAGACTTTTTTGTAGCAAAAATATGCCTAAAAGCTCCTCTGACACGTCGCATTTAGGTCGAGCATAAAATTTTGTTTTAAATTATTTTACGATGTACAGGTTACAATTATATGGTTATGATACGGGTAGATTTTTATTACCAGATTTTAATTAACGTACCGACTAAATGACAATGTAGTCTGTTTCTTCACATTAAAGCAATCAATATTAACGATATATTTGGACCACAAAGAACTGCCTCGTTCTACTAATGGTTTTAAGCACTACTGGCGAGCATGAAGTCCTGGGTTCTATTTTCAGATCGGGTAAAGTGTTCTTCATCAGATATCAGGAGTTTTTCAGTAGCAGTAAGTCAGGATTTGAATCCAAATGGCAATAGGATCGCCTACTTTTACACTTAAACATAACTGGCGAAAATAGGAGCACCTCTGCCTTACCATTCGGGGAAATACCGGCGCGAAATTATGTGTATTAACGAAAAATAACATTACATAAAAGCGTCATAAGCTTCATATATATTTCTGACTCCTGACATACAGGTACACCTAGTTCAGGCTTCAAAAATTTATGTAAACAATTATGTCAATAAAGAATTACGAATTCAAAAAATATAGTGCCGTAATAGGGAAGATGCAAATATAATATTTATGAAAATTTTATGATTCAAATGTTAAAAAAGTATAAAAGAAGGGCCACTGCAATGTTTTTATTTTACATAATGTTGATTTTTAACAATAATTACGTATTAAAATTACTTGAAACGAAACGTATTTCAAAACACCAATCAGCGTTTAGTGACGTCACGCCTGTTACGACGACTTGTTGAGGTTATGGTTGTAAAAGTGAATATTATTTTATGGGAATATTAATTGCGTTTTTTTAATAAAAATGATAGTTGGGATTATCAAAGCAGACTCCAGGAATTTATTTACCAAGAGTTAGTGTTGACATGAGATCTTTTTTCAGAAAAAGGTTTCCTCCAGACATTTTAAACTTTTACCAATTATCAACGTCGATCTCAAACTGTAAAATAAAAAATCTACTATAGACAAGTATTGTAAGTATTAGGTAGGTAACTAACGTGTTTTTACGTACAAGCAGATTAACTAAGCATACTCGTATAACAAGTATATTCGCCTTATGACGTATAACACACACGACATATAACAAGTATATTCGCCTTATGACTTACGTCAAAGTGTTCTTCACAGCATCGAATAGTGGTCTTTGGAGAATAATTGTCATTTCTTTTTGCAGCTTGATATCACTTTTTTCTCAATTTTGGTCAGAACGTCAAAAACAATTTATTTGGAAACTTTTTTGAAGTAGTCACGGACTCATTGGCACAAAACATGAATAAACGCGGCTTTTTTCGGATTATTAGTGGTTTTGTTATGATCACCTGATGTTGATGGATAGTCCATTTTAAAATTTACAAAATATATTACGAAAGTCGAAAAAAATACGCAATAGTATGAAAGCCGACGAACAAATACGGCCAGTGACAGACAAGAATGACGTCATCGGAACTATAGGTCCGTTTTCGCGGGAAAATTTAAACTGTCAATTTGAAACCGCATTTTTTCCGATAAATTAAAATGTTTTAATTTTTTTATATATTTGTGGTCTATTCTACATGGAATTCTTTAAAGTGAAAACAAAAATAAAAATATTGCATGTTCCCTATTGTAGTTGGGTCGTTCTAGTTTTCTACCGACAACGGTCTGTCCTTCGTCTGGTTAAAGCATCTCGTTGAACTATTGGTAATTACGGTTTTTTTTAATTTGGTTCAAATAAATGACCATATTTTTCTTATCTATTAATATTAAGTATGTCATTTTTAATTTTCTCTAACCAGCATATTTAATGCGTCTTTTTCCCGTCTTTTTGCCGTGACAGAGTCGTAAGCCGAAATGTGGTCTCCACAGAAAAAGGCCACTTTGTCACATTTTTTTTTTCTTTTTTTTTAAATTATATTAGTCGGAAAATAATAATAATTAGTTCTAAAGAAAACACAGATGCATTCATGTTAATCCCACACAGAAACCACATTTATGGACAGTTCAAAAATCAAAAAAAAAAAAAACAAAAAAAAACATCAATACTTCGTTTCACTGTCGGTAGAAAATAAGAACGACCCAGTTATTTTTTACTTTACTTATTTAGTTTGTAACAAAATGAACTTTAAGTAACGGATAATGTAGAACTTGAGTTACATGAAGTACTTAGTAGACTTACCGCAGTTTAGAAACTTTTTGGCGATATCCCAAACTATTCTGTACCATTTAAAGTTTACTGTGGTGCATTCAAGTACAACTTTCGTATTTCCGCTAACGGCCGAGTCACTCTTGTTATCTTTGATTTTATAAAACATTTAAAAAGCTTTGTGAGCAAAAATATTTGTTCATAATTACTACTGAGCTAGGTTCATAGCATCATCACCACATCAACTAAATTAATTCTAATTGCAATATGACATTATTTGAATCAATTAATGGCATTTAGCTGCATCTGATTAGACTGGAAATTGACCCATAGTTGGGTAAAGGCTACGTAGAGGCAGGATCGATGAGAACGCCTCTCGCGTTCTCATCGATCGATTTGATGTCGGAAGCTTGGCTTCTTTTCTCTTTTTAGTTAGGGCTTAAGGTGGTTTTACATTAGGTAATTGTCAAATAAATCCCGATGTCTAAACAGCTTTTAAAAGCCCGGTAGATAATTTATAATTGGGTTGCATCACCAATACATCTTTTTTGCGCGTGCGATGCGATTGTGACGGTATGTCACCTTGAGGCGGGGTGCAGCCCTCCCCCCTACGGGGGGAACCGACTTAAATACTAATATTAACGTAATTAGGAAAAACGAAAATTTTATCAGCCTGGGGTAATTGGGGTACAGTCACACGATGTAATTGCGTTTATACAATGATAATTCTATAGGTTGTTTGCTTACACAACTGATTATAAGTTTTCTAATTCTTCTTTTTCATATTCGCCTATTGCCATACAGTTTATTAACACTCCAGACTATTGACTCACTAAAATTAATCTATCCTAAACGCTAACGAATCTTCCCAAGGTCATCAAGATAACTGGACAGAAACAATCACTAATCGACATTCAGAAACTGACCTTTGATGAAACAGACCTGGCCGAAACACAAATTAATGGTTTGTCCCACCCGCGTCACCTAATATATAGGTATAGAAGTCCAGGATTAAAGAAACAGTGAAAACAACGTAGACGCACGCAAAAATATGTGGTTACAGTTTGCGCACTGGTTAATTTTTTCCTGTATTTATGCGTACTCGTTCAGTCATCGCCATTCTATTGCACTTATATGAATTTATTTGGTGTCGGTGCAACATGTCTTCTTATTTATGAGAAAATCTCTATTTATTGGTGCACAAGACTCAATCACAATCAGGCATTAATATTCTCACTGCTGGGACAAAGGCCTCTTCTTTGTGAGAGGGAACAGGTCATCCTTCAAGACTTGAGTCTACTGCGGGTTGGTGGAAGTCAAATGTCTACGAATTTTTGGTTAGTTAGCTAGGACATACCAGTTTCCTCACGATGTTTTTCTTCAACGTTGTGATGCAATTAAATACACAAAGACAAGTGTCTGCCTGGGTTCATACTTACGACCACTCATAAGTGATGGTCAATACCAATGGACGGACAATCAGCGCTCTCATCGACCTCTGCTGAATCTTCTCTGAATGTCAGTTACAAGTGCGCTAATACTCGCTGCTCATGCGTGTCTATATGTGTTCGAGGTAGAGAGCTGACCTTCTATACATATTTTTACTTGGTGTCCACGTACTCATTGAGCATTGGGGCGTACCTCTACTAAGCGTTGGTTAGCCGTTAGTGTTATAGACGAATTAATTGCACCCTACTGAGTTGCTTTCATCGGTTTATTGATTCAGAGATAGTCTAGCGTTTAAGATTGTCTGAACTTAAGTAATTGGTTGATATAATTGGGCTATGAATTTATTGATAAGTTTTTTTAGGAAGGTATATAGTTAGCGAGGGGCTTGAGGCTAAGTAATAGAAGACACGAAGGTCGATCCAAGGTATGCATGCCAAGGTTTGTCTGTGGATGGGTGACTATGCGTTACATATTGAAAAAATGCTTACTGATAACTAGTCTCACCGAGGATCCAATCTTCCCGAATCACCGAGCCATCTTCTCGAAGTACCTACTCATGAATCACTACTTACCCAATTAAAATGCTTATTGATTCAAAGTTGCACCTTTTTTTTTTTTTTTTTTTTTGGATGGGAAATCATCAAATGACTTCTCCCGCTCTGGGCGGAGCGGGAGGGCATGTCAGACTTTTACTGACTAAAACCCACCCGTGTTCCTTCAGTTGCCCATGTGCCAGTGTCACGGTATCTCTTTCGAACAAATCAAAATCAGGAACATAATAACTTGACTGAATAACAAATTCTACCAACATACATCTATTAGAGCAGGTTCAAAGATAAGCCCCTGGAATCTTCTCAGTAATTGCACTCTGAGTCACGATCTAAAATCTCTAATACCAACTTTTGCCCGCTATTGGAAAATCTTAGGATTCCTCGGAACAAGAGCACTTTCCAGTAGGTAATTGAGCCTTGAGAAACATATACCTACCCCGTTGGTGAACGTTCCTTGTTCTGGAAACTTTAAACGTATAGTTCAAGTTTGTTCTTCAACATTTGATGCTAAGTCTCCTTGGAATTTGCTGTTTAAGTTTGTTGTAATTATGTGTTTAAAAAGAAAAGACGTGTTTCATCAGGTTTGTTATTTTATGTAGTGTCAGGTAACCTAGTTACATAGAACAAGAAGAATTTTGAATACACTAAAGGAGTACGCTATAAAGCCAGTATTATTACAACATTTCGCCCCCTTAATCAAAATTCTCACAAATAAATAACATAAAAATGGACTCAAAATATACCAATTAAAAGAAAACAGTATGAAAATGTATACTAAGTACTGAAGTAAACGTGTAAAAATATATTTACACTAAACCTAAGCTCAGTACACATCTACTATGTGCGACACGCTGCAATCTTTTAGTTAAGATGTCAGCGGGCATATCACTTGATTGGGTATATTTTAAGTTTACCGAATTATCACTAATCTTTTCCCTAATAAAGTGATATCTGGTATCTATATGTTTCGTCCTATGGTGGTGTACCGGATTTAAGGCCAAACACTGTGCACTCTGACTATCGGTACAAATAGTTATGGTATTAGGTAATAACTTTTGCCTTACCATAGGATCTGAAATTAATTCAGTGATAAACCTCCTTAAATAAATCGCTTCCTTTGTAGCTTCAGTTATTGCCATATACTCGGCTTCCGCTGAGGACAAAGCTACGGTTTGCTGCTTCCGCGAAGCCCATGAAACCGGACTGCCTGCTAATTTGAAACAGTAACCAGTATAAGAACGGCGATCTATATTACAGTTTGCCCAATCGGCATCGCAAAATCCTACAAGGGGCATACTTGATTTTCTATAACAAATCGAGTAATCTAAAGTGCCTTTTAAATATTGTAAGACTCTCTTCGCGGCTAACCAGTGAGTCTTGTTGTACCGAGTATTGAACTGACTCAGGTAACTAATCGCGTATGCGATGTCTGGACGAGTATTAACACTCAGGAACATGAGGCAACCAATTAATTCTTGATAGGGATACGCTTCTAAATTATGATCACTATCAATGCTGGTACTGACCTCCAGTTGTCCAGATAGTGGAGTTGTACATGTTTTACAATTCTCCATTCCAAACTTTTGTAAAAGATTATTTATATAATTTTTCTGATGTACTTTTATTTCATCATTTTTTCTGGTTATATTTAAACCAAGATAATAGCTTAAATAGCCCAAATCTTTTATTGAAAAATATTTTCGCAAGTCATTTTTGACGATGTCAAACGTCTTGTCATTACTGTAAAAGACAATTATGTCAAAGGACAATAATTACTGAAGACGAGGCGGTATGGTCTAAGACCTTAGCCTGCCCTAGTAGGGCAAAGAGAAGAAAAAAAAAAAAAAAAAAAACAATTATGTCATCGACAAAGACTGCAACGATAACCAACTCTTTTCCAAAAAGTTTGGTATACACACATGGTTCAGATGAAGTTTTCACAAAACCAAAAGATGATAAAGTTTCATCTAACTTTATATTCCAGGCACGTGGAGCTTGTTTAAGCCCGTACAAGGATTTTTGTAAAAGACACACTTTGTTCTCCATACCTTTTACTTTAAAACCTTGAGGTTGCTCCATGTAGACCTTCTCTTGCAGATCTCCATTTAAAAATGCAGTATCAACGTCCAAGTGACGCATTTTCAAATCCAACTCGGCTGCGAGAGCCAGTAGAATACGCAAGGAGGAGTGCCGCACGACAGGAGCAAATATCTCAAAATAATCTACACCTGGCGTCTGGGTGAATCCCTTGGCAACTAATCTTGCTTTGTACTTCACAACATTTCCTGCTGGATCTTTCTTTAATTTATAAACCCATTTACATGGTATCACTTTAATGTTTTCTCTGTTAACCAATTTCCATGTCTTCAGCTTCATTAATGAATTATATTCATCCGCCATTGCCATCTGCCACTTGTCAACATCATCAGCCAATATAGCCTCATTATAAGTTCTAGGCTCTTCAGACGCTTGACTAGAAACTTGGTATGAGAAGTAATTAGGAGGTTTCCGGTCTCTTGAAGGATATCTACGTTGTCCATCAGTTTGACTAGTAGAAACTATTGGTTCCTCAATTGCTTCAAAAAACTGATCAGTTTCAGCAGTCTCATCTTCAGCGTCAACAGGCCATACGCCTGGAGCTGATTCAACAGTAGGGCCTGGTGCTGGTTCAACAGTGACGACTGGAAAATGTTCAAAAGACTCTTGAACTGTACTTGTTTCTTCCTGTATAGGCAGACTATTAGAAAGTACTAAAGGTTCAGTAGAAGTCTTAGTATTGTTGACATTTCTATTATTTAAAGAAGAAAAACAATCTTCAAAAAATGTAACGTCTCTAGACTTTTGTAAGGTTCTAGGACAAGATGAATTTCTAAAAAGATAACTATTAGGATCTTCTGTATAGCCTACAAATATAGCTTCATCAGCTTTAAGATCCAATTTCTTACGGTGACAAGAAGGTATATGTATAAGAGCTCTACACCCAAAAACTCTGAGATTATTTAGGTCTGGTTTGTAACCATTCCACAACTCATAGGGAGTTTTATTATTTAAGGCACGGTGTGGGCATCTATTCTTTAGGTACACAGCCGTTCGAACAGCATCTTCCCAAAAAGCCTTAGAAAGATCGCTTTGAGCCATAAGAGAGCGTGCCTTTTCTACAATTGAGCGATTAGTGCGCTCAGCAACACCATTCTGCTGAGGGCTATTATGGTACCGTAGTTTGATGCTGAATACCACAAGATCTAAGATAACTTGAGAATTCATTATTGATGAATTCCTTCCCATTATCTGTCCTTATTATTTTAATTTGAGCCCCAGTTTGTCTTTCAACCATAGACTGGAAGTGACAAAATCTATCCTTTACCTCTGTCTTAGAAGAAATAAAATATACAAATATAGTTCTCGAAAAATCATCTATAAAAATTAAAAAATATTTATTACCCTGAAAGGAGCTAACTGACAATGGTCCACAAAGGTCAGAGTGGATCAGTTCTAATACTGAAGTTGCCCTTTTATAAGTAATCGCCTTAAATGGTTTTCGAGCTTGTTTCGCTTGAACACAAGCTACACATGGATTTTTATCCACATCCTTATAATCAATAACCTTATGACTATTTTTCAGCAGATTCATACCGACGCGACATAAATGACCTAAACGCTTATGCCATACCTGATACTTAGAGATAGAATCAGAGTGCACATCATAGGCTCTAAATTGGGGAATATTCACCGCACAATCAAGTGTGTACAATCCACCACAGGGCGAGCCATGTAGAACTGAATCACCTGTAAAGGAGAAGGTTTTTGAATTTAATAAATTACAACCACACTTATCAAACATTACAGTAAATCCTTTTTCTACTGCTGTCTTCACAGATAGAAGATTTGTTTGCAAGTTAGGTACATACATCACATCATTAATAGTATTGACGTTGTTTTCGGTATTTATGGATATTTTACCGATGCCTTCAGCGTCAATCTTAGTCCCGTTTGCAACTGTTACCTTGTTATCAATAGGCTTTAAGTCTACAAACCAATCTCGTCTTGAAGTCATATGTTTGGTAGCTCCTGAATCAATGTACCATTTGTCCATGTCATAATTATTTGTTGCTCCTAAAGCAGACACAGAGGTCGAGTCCTTATTAGTGGGATTCTTCCTTTTCATGACCTTCTTTTTCTTTAAAGGACAGTTTGGTCTCTTGTGACCAGGTTCTCCACAACCATAACACACAATTTGCTTTGCCTTTGACTCAACAGAAGAGGCATCCATCTTTGACTTCATAGCTGTCTCCAGTTTTATCGAGCTTTCCTTGGACATTTCGTTTAGTAATTTGGACTTTACCAGTTCGGTGGTAACATTAACATTACTATTTTCGAGAGCCATAATCATTGGATCATATTTGGACGTTAAACCACCCAATAGAATAGCAGCAATGGACGCATCATCTATTACTTTGCCTATATCCGCCAAATCTTGGGCAATGGAAATAACAGCATTGATATACGACTCAATATTATTATCAAAGTCTTCAAGTCTCAATCTGTATAACTTCCGTTCTAAATATAAACGCCGACCTATACCTTTGTCCTCATAAGCATTTTGTAGAGCATTCCATGCTTCAGCTGCCGTGGTTGCACTTCGCACATGCGTAATTGCAGATGATTCAAGGGTAAGACAAATTTTTGTTAGTGCCTTCTGATCGCTCCTTATCTTTATAACATTGGAAACGTTCATCCCTGTTGGGTAGCCACTGATCGCTTCCCACAACTCCTCATGCATAAGGTAATTACGCATTTTAAATTTCCACGTACTATACCCTTCTCTATTATGTAGGCTGAACGATGGAATTGAAGAACTACGCATACCTCGCTCATTTGTGTCTCCATTTGGATTCGCCATCTCGGAAGAGTACACGAAGAACTATTTTGTTTCGTATCCAAAAAATTCGCACAAATATTACTTCAACAAATGATTACGAAAACACGCATTACTTTTCTTGAATAAACAAAATATACTTGAGCTATTGTCGTGCTGATAACGATTTGTTGTAATTATGTGTTTAAAAAGAAAAGACGTGTTTCATCAGGTTTGTTATTTTATGAAGTGTCAGGTAACCTAGTTACATAGAACAAGAAGAATTTTGAATACACTAAAGGAGTACGCTATAAAGCCAGTATTATTACAACAAAGTTAAAATTTATTAATGCGATATTGTTAAGATTTTGCCATCGATATGTTATATTTTGTGACCTGTGACTGTGTATTGGTGGCCTCATAATGGCACCACCTTATGAGCTGTAAGTCATAAGTTCTAAAGCAGATAGGCAGTTTACTTTGTGATTTCTTTTTTTGACACCACTGCTTTAATATATCCTTAAATATTCCTTATAATATTGGTATTTAGCTAAATTTGGTTAGACTGGAAGTCGACCGACCTGTACATATTTCGTAGAGAAAAGACGATTTTATTTTGGTCTGAAACCTGTAAAAAAACCATCGTACGGAAACAGGCATGACCTTATACCAAAATTTTAGCCCACCACGATTTTAGCCCACTCTTTCTCACAAAAGGAACAGAGGCCTGTAGTTCCCAGTAGTGGGAACTTGATAGGCTGGTTATAATAAGGATACATTACGGGTTTTAAAAGAATGTACAATTTTTGGTACAAAATGTGTTAAACGCTGTCAAAGAATTTTTGACTGAAAAAAATTTTTTGCTAGTATTTCATTTTTAACCTTAAAACTTTGGCATCTAGAAATAAAATATATAACTGGAAATATTTGTGTACCTATAAAGCATTTACCGACCGCAAGAACATTACTTGATGTGTTGGTTTGAGGTCGACAGTCACTGGAGATTCCCTGTGGATCCCGGAGCCATCGCGTCGGTCATTCCTAACCGAAACGAATGAAACGATTGAAGGAAGTTTTGTATGTAGCGGAACTCCGATACACACTGTATACAACGAGAGGAACCTGGAACTCAACCTTGGTCTGCGCCGCCCCTTATCAAGGCAGTTTATTGTTGTTGCCGTGAAACGAATGATTCTGGGCGCCATCTCGATCTTCTTGTTGACCTACGTGCCAATAAATTCGTAGGTAAGAAAACAGGACTGGTCAAGCATATGTTTTTAGTCATCAGAATGGCAATTCCTTTAACTGCTTATTGAACACCAAAAAGCGTTCAAAATCTAGTCACAATCTCGTCTTAGCAACAATCGAGGAGAGGAATGTAAGTAAATTGTTTTTTTTTTACTGAATGTGAGCCTGTGATTAGATGCGACCTTTCTCAAAAAATCGGTCCTTCATATCTATTAAAAATTACCTTCGAAAGCGTTGGTACTGCAAAGTCAGATCAATGTTTATGTCATTTAAGTTTTTGTCATTCGTGTTTCTGTCATTTAAGTTTTTGTCATTCGTGTTTATGTCATTTATGTGTATGTCATTAATGTTTATGTCATTAGTATTTATGTGATTAATGTTTGTCATTACACCAGTAGGGCGAGCACGGCCTACTGTGACATCTCTTTAGTTACACAATTAATCATAGTTCGGGCGATAAAACTGTTTTTCTTAAGCAAATTATAAGACATGATATAATTTATCACGTCTTTGGTAAGCCCGAGCTCGCCCTGCAGCATTTTTATCATTACTTAGTATAAAACAAATTCGCATTTCGTGTTTGTACGCCTAGATCTTATAAACTACGCTACGGATTTTAATGTACTTTTCATCAATAGACAGAAAGCTTCAAGAGGAAGGTCTATAATATGTACAATACGCGGGCGTGGCAAAAGCTAGTTAAATATAAATAGATATAATATTCAGTCTACGTTATCCATACATCATCCAAGCGACGATCCGTTACGACGCACTCCCAAAACCCAATAGATATTTCATAAGTCACGTTAAGTTTGCACATTAACCTGTCGTGCCGTAGAACTTGGTAGATAACGCATAAACACTAAACGGCTGAAAGTTTGATGAGGACTTTGGTAGTAGAGCCCAAACTGCGACACTTGAGGAGTACGTAAGTTTTAGTATTGTTCAGAACGTCAATAGTGTGGCGCAAGTTACTAGATGAAGAGGAACTCGTGACTATGACAAATTTAAACTACTACTATATTCTGTGATTTTTGTAACCTTTTTTTTTGTTTTCGGTGGGAAAACTTCAAATGGCGCCCGGTCTTCGGGGATAAGACCGGGGAGTGTGGGATTTTTACCTCACTTAAACCACCCCGGTGTTCACCATCTACACATGGAAGGGGGACCGTTACCTCTCAAAAGACTAATCCGAAACCCCCTCTGTGCAACGCCTGTTAGGGCACATCTCTGGGGAGACTGTAAAGGGGCCTCCCCGAAACCTAACTCAGCAGTTGTGCGAGGCAACACGTAACTACAGTGCGCCCTCTTCCCTGAGATCACTCAAACACTCGACGTTATTACTTGTTCAAATATTAGTTAAATCTAAATCTCTCACAATATTAGTAAATGTGAGCACCATGTACCTATCCATCACATATTTAATTGACCTGTCATTGATTTATGTTTAATTCTTAATTATTTTAGTACAATGATTTTATGAAATTGTAGCGTCTTCACATTAAATGAAAGAAAGAAAAAATATTTATTTGTGACACGCACAGGACATAAAAAACATTAAAAAGAACACAGAAATTTAGGATTAAAACAAATAACAAAATTGTAAAAGATATAAAAATTAAAAGAGTAAGACCTGTGCGAGGCCAAAAAGGCTCCTATCTCAGCATAATGCTGCGATATTTGTAAAAAAACAACTACCGCAGCGCTGGTATTCAGATAGCCCACTGTGATGCCACGGACACACTTACGTACGTGATAAAGTGATTCATCCCACTCTCAAAAAATAATACATATAAGAAATAAAATAAATTATAAAATATACTTAAGATATAAATGTAAACTGTATTTCTTACAATTTAACAATTAATTATACGACTGACCCGACGCTCCAAAATCGCTTGTCCATGCCACAGACAATATATCCATGGTCTATGACAAACGAAGGGACGCGAGCGCAGATGATGTAATCACTACGTCAAATGTCAGAATACAAACACAGAATACAAATTAAACAAGAAATTCATAATATAGATTAATTTACGAGTTACTACGCCATGGACTACTAACAAAAGAAAGCGCATTAGCATTAGAATAAAATTATAGTTGTGTGAATAATGCTGTGACAAGAAAGTGGTGCAAAATAAATAATGTGACTTGTGTTGTGTAACTGAGATGTGATAATTTATGAAATATATTATTATAAGTGAGGAGTGAAAGGTTGACCAAGACCAGCTGCGTGCAGTCCCAGGGTGAGTTTATTAACCAGTTTCCTTTTGTATACGTAGTAGGTGTAGTTTATACTTATATCTAAAACTGATATAATTAATGTATCTAAAAGACAAATAAAACATTTAAAAAGAGAAACGGTGGAGTTACTTTCTCAGTTTTCTCCATCCCTTTTGGAAGAGGGCAACTCTACTCAACTTAATTTTGACGTTCGAAGTTCATTTTATGTGTCTATTTATTTGATTTGGAAGAAATAATAGTCGCTCGAGTCGATCTTCAAGGTAAAGCAGCGGATGCTGAGGTCGGTCCATGGATGAGAGACCATTATACACCGTCTACGTCAAGCCGTTAGTTTCGGCTGTCATTTATCTTTGATAGCCGTTCCGGGTAACTAGAGGGGTAATTGCGGAACTTTTTATCGGTAGGAATTGGTTTAATATTCATAGTTAAATAACATTCATTGCGTTATTTACGTTGCTGAGCCGACAATTTATTCGAACAAATGACGCAATGAATTAGAAATAATCTTCAATCCCATTCAGATTCTGATAAATTGTGGGTTTCGCAATTAGAGTGCTGAAGACCCTAAAGTCTGACAATCACACTTATCAAGATGTATCGTGTTACTAAGTAACTGACTTGTGGAGGTTAGATAGGCAGTCCTTCCATGTAAAATACTGGTATTTGGTTACATAAGAAGCAATGCATCGTAGAACTGCTCTTATATTATTTTTTATATGGATTTTTCCGTCCGTTCATCCGTTCGTCCATCTGTCGGTCAGCGGGTTGGACCCTATAAATTTTAAAAGAACAGTTCGAATTTACACAGAGTGTTCATTTGTATTGCCACTATAACAATAATTAGTAAAAACTAAAATTAAGGTAAAAAATAATAGTTTAGAAACACTAAAAAACACGCTTCCATTGAAAACCAAACTAAAAAGTACAAAATAATGGAAAAAAAGCGTGGGGTGCTTTTTAAGGTATTTTTTTATTGATATCAGGCACCCCACGCTTTTTTTCCATTATTTTGTACTTTTTAGTTTGGTTTTCAATGGAAGCGTGTTTTTAAGTTTTTTTAAACTATTATTTATTTTCTAGGGTGTTTCGAATTTTGAGACGTATGTCAGCGTAGTTTTTGACGTATGTCAGCGTAGTTTTCGAAGACAGTTTTTTTTGCTGTCCTGGTAACCCTGGCAAGGATAATGGCACATATTTATAAAATTACTAGCTTTTTTTTTAACCGCGGCTTCGCCCGCTTTGATGTCGGAAATTAATGCAAGAGGACGTACTACCGCGATAAGAATGTGTTATTCCAGGTTATATAGGTAATATAGACTCTGTGTGCTATTTTCGATCCAGATCCATTTAGCCATTTTTGCGTGATTGAGAAACAAACACCCAATCATACATTTTTTCACATTTATAATATATATTAGTAGTAGTAGGATTATAATTCATATTACTTAGGGTTCATAGTTTTTTTTTTTTTTTTTTTTTTTGTTTGGGAAATCATCAAATGACCTCCCGCTCTGGACTTTTACTGACTAAAACCCACCCGTGTTCCTTCAGTTGCCCATGTGCCAGGGTCACGGTATCTCTTTCGAACAATCACACGACCCTGGCAGGCATTGGTCCTAGCAGACCCCTTCAGTTTTGCTGACATCTCTTTGAGGCACGCGTGGAACACTACGCGCCGTCGACCCGAGCTTGGTCCTTACCGGGCGGTGAGCTACCCTTTGCTCACCGCCCGCAAGCTCGCGCCTACGGTTGCCGGGAGTCAGCTATCGACTCCCGACGTCCGGGGCGTCTCCTCCTGCGGCGGCTAGGGATGCGAGGGCGCGAGGACATCATGTGTGTTGGTGTTTTTAAAATAAGAGTAACAAGTATTCAGAGTAAGAAGACTGCGACATAGGGCTTGGTTTAGTTGAATATAAGTCTTCCTGGTTTTTCTTAACGCTCCTATTTTACCTATACAGACACTCAATCATTTACCAGACACCGAACGTAATTATAGGAATAGTACTTTTGCCAGTGGCTTGGCCCGTATAGCTGTCGGAAAATATCACCCGGGAACCTACTACCGGGATAAAGTAGGTATCCTATCTGTTACGTATCCATGATATAATATATCTTTGTGCCAAATTCGATCTAAATCCGTTTGGCCGTCTTTGCATCATTGAGAAACAAACATTCAAAAACCTAAACATCTAAGCCATTTCGCGGTCTCTTACTTGGAATAATACTATAGGTTTATTTTGAGTATAATGAACACACATGATATTCGCAATTACTATGAAGCCAAAGTAATATGAATTACAATCCTACTTATCCCGTACTACCCGGCCGCTGCCAACGCGCTCTGCGCCCGCTTTTTAAATCTCTAATATCTTCTAAGATATTCATTTAAATTACATGCTGCAAAGGGCCATATTGATCTATATTAAATGCACAATGTATTTAAGGTACTTTATGGGATAAGGATTAATGCTGTATTGCTTAACATTGCTTCGTAAATAAGCCCTTATTTCTCGTAAAAAGTAAAAGATAAAAAATGGTTATTGTGGGTTATCCCTAAGAGATAGACATATATCATTGCGGACATTTTGTAGGCCTTTTTAAGGTGTACAATACTGTAGTACATTATTTTGATCTATTTCGTAGGATTCAGCCAGGGTTTTTCGAATTTGAGACGTATGTCAGCGTAGTTTTCGAACACAGTATTTTTTTTTCTATAATAAAAGAATCTTTCTAAAATAAAAGTAGCCTAAGATACTCCTTGTTACATCAGCTATCTGTCAGTGAAAGTCCCGTCAAAATCGGTCCAGCCATTTCAGAGATTAGCCGGAACAAACAGACAGACAGACAAAAATTGTAAAAAATGGTGTTTTGATATATGTACCGTGTATACATCCATATACACTTAGTAAAAAGTGGTTATCTTAATATTAAAAACAGACACTCCAATTTTATTTATTTGTATAGATTGCATTGTCATCGGTCCTTGACAGGTGTGCAAAGTTTGAATGAAATCTGGTCGTTTAAAGTGGGTCAAAATCGCGCTATAAGGAGTCGGTTACAAACAAACATACAAGTGAAGCTAATATAAAGCGTGTAAAAAATAAAATGGGGTCGAAAGTTAGAAATTAAATGAGAATAAACGTATTTTTCGGCGTTTATTTAGGAGAGTACCTCACGGCTGTTATTACTTAGGAGCCATCCATAAATTACGTCACACGTTAAGAGGGTCGACGAATTGTTACATTGTGTGACAAGGGGGGGAGGGGCCCTCAATTTTGTAACGTCACATTTCAAAATTTAATATATTTATTTAAAGTACTATTAAAACACGAAATATGAAAGAAAAATTTAAAAAATGTAGATGTCTAGATGTAAAATTGCAAAGATGTAACGTCACACTAGGGAGGGGGGGGTCTCACAAATGTGATCAGTTGTGACAAGGACAGGGGGGGGGGGGGGGCAAAAAATCATGAAACTTGTGTGACGTAATTTATGGATGGCCCCTTAGTTACAAATCCCTCAGTAATATCCATGTTTGCTTCGTAGAAAAAGTCTACGAACTTATTTTATTACTTTTAGATGGCTGATAGTTTTGTACCCCAACTTTATTAAGGACAACATAAACCCAGATTTCCTTTCAGCATTGATTTTACTATCAACCTTCACTTTACGATCCACTCAGAGAATTCTTTCGAAATTTGATCTGTGCAAATTTCTGTAGTTTATGACTTGGGCCAAACGTTTACTGAATGCAAACTTTCTTGATATTGACCAGGTAATATCTTTGAATATACTGTTTGGAGAACCACAATACTGAACACATATCGTGTGTGGTTTGTGGTTATAGTGTGGTATGGTGAGGTAAATGTATTAAGGAGAAACAAAACCTTTTGTATAGGAAACTGGCCCATATGCAGCATACATACTTTCAACCTAGATACAAATAATAGTACAAATATGAATACGCTCTTTGCATGAGTATGAGACTGTGTGACCTATTTTGTGAAAAAATATTATATTTTGTCTTTCAGCGTAACTACGTCGTCGTTATTTATTTTTTATTTTATTGTAGTACACACAGTTCACTTTCAAAGCGCTTGACTACCTCGTCGAGAAGCACGTTGGGCCGGTAAGCGGACGGAGAGTCCGCAGAGCGCCCCGGCTTCTTAATGAGGAGTAGTTTCCCCGCCTTGTAACGAAGTGGGAACTGGCCCCTCTCCAAGCATGCACTTAGGAGCCCCCTTAGTCGAAGCCCGAGAGCCTCCTTGTCCAAGACTCAGGCTTTTCCAGGTAAGCCATCGGGTTCTGGGGCGGTATTCTTGGCATTTAGCTTACGTACCGCCACTCTCAACTCTACCTCGTCACCTCTGAAGCTTTATTTTGATACCCTACTCTATAGGTTAGTTTTTTTTGTCAACATTACCATTTAATAGTTACTTTACCGCCTTCTAATGCCTGTTTTTCTAACACCTAACCAAGGATACTTCATTTTTAAGGTTCCGCAACTCAAAAGGAAAAAGTGGAACCCTTATAGGATCACTTTGTTGTTCGTCCGTCCGTCCGTCCATCCGTCCGTCCGTCTGTCAAGACCCTTTTTCTCAGGAGCACGTGGAGCTATCAAGCTGAAATTTATATTAAATACTCAAATCTACTGTTCCTTGGAGCTGTGAAAAAATCAAACTTCTAAGCTAACGCAATCAAAAGATATAGCCGTTTATGCCGCAAATTTCCGCAAATATTCGAAACTCGCAAGGGAATCAAAACTTAAAGGGTACTTCCAGTCGATCTAGAATTTTGAAATTTGGTACGGACGAAGCAACGTCTTATAGCACAGATAAAGGAAAAATTGCGAAGACCGTAAATTTTTAGTTACATCATATAATAAAAATATGTTATAAATTTTAAACTTTATACCTACAGGTTTGTATGGAACCCTCGGTACGCGAGTCCGACTCGCACTTGGCCGGTTTTTTAAGACCAAAATAACGACACCATAACTGTCGAAGTGTACCGTGTGGTGCCGGACGTAAAGAATAACACCACCCCATTTCTTCCCGTGGGTGTCGTAAAAGGCGACTAAGGGATTTACTAGAGAATGGGCAGCAGCGTTTTCTGTGCATTTTACCACCATACTCCGATCGCCAACCCGCCTGCCAAGCGTGGCGATTATGGCAAAGCCCCCCAAACTGGGGGAGGCCTAAGTCCAGCAGTGGACGTCTTACGACTGAAATGATGAACTGTCGAAATCCATCCAGCCGATTGTAAGATACGAGGTAGTAAAAATGTTTACTAACATACATAAAACTTAACCATTCCTTGGCAGTCGGGTAAAAAGTAAACACAAAAGACGAGATATTATGTCAAATTAGTCTCTGGTATTAAAAAGTGAACTTTAATTGCAAAAATTATGACTTACTTAGTAAATTCAAAGATCATTAATGTATTTAAAACTTTCAATACATAGGATGAAGTTAACAGCTGGCTTCATAAATCGAATCAAATCAAATCAAAATAATTGTTATTTCACATAAATCGACATGGGCACTTATGAAACGACACAAGCTTAAAGCACGGTTTTAATTTGTTGATTTCTATGGAGAAAAGCAGACAAGAAACTCCAAGGTTACGTTAAAAAAAAATCTAATTTTAATCTTTAACAATGGTTTCAGGTTACAGTGTAAATAGGTATGGGAGAACAGATACAAAAAAATCTGGCGTTATCAGGCTTCCAAACAGACAAATACTGTTTTATTCTTGATGTTTCTCTACCTAACGCGAGAAAAAACCTTTAAGTATCACTTAGTCCCAACAACTTGGATTTTCTTTTGCACTTTTCAACAGGATCCTAAAAATGTTTCATCCTTCTTAGTAATCCAAACTTGGTATATAAATTCAGGTGTATCGCTATTAGGGAGACTAGACGCCAGATGAGGTTCAAGCACTTCAAGTTTCGACATCATTGTTAAGTACTTTTGTTACTAAGGGGTCAACTCGACCCTCTCGCTCAGAGGGATGAATAATAAAGATGATAATGGCAGGTTGATGGTCATTTGTTTTTTCTTTCTTTCGTCATATATGGCTTTATCTATGTACATGAAAGTAGATAAAATCACTCGTTCTAATGTTTGTAATTCGAATTTTACGATAAGACTATCGTTAAATTCGAATTATATACTTCAAAACGAGTAAATATTGACATACTTTCGATACACTACACAGAAATTTCTTTTAGACACCCCATTTCTTCCTGTGGGTGTCGTAAAAGGCGACTAAGGGACTTACTAGAGAATGGGCAGCAGCGTTCTCTATGCATTTTACCACCATACTGCGATCGCCAACCCGCCTGCCAAGCGTGGCGATTATGGCAAAGCCCCCCAAATTGGGGGAGGCCTAAGTCCAGCAGTGGACGTCTTGCGGCTGAAATGATGATGATGATGACACAGAGATTTAAAATAGAATCATATTATAAAACTTTTTCTCTCATAAATTAATTACGTTACGTTACGGGAAAAATCCAAAAGTTAGTAACAACAAGGAGTTTCTGTCAATAATTTTTTGCTTATGGAACGCATATGTCCCCACATATGCGTTCCATTAGCAAAAAACGAGCCATTTTATAGCATTACAAAACTATTTCTTATTCTTTTAACTTTGATCTTTTATTTAGTAGGTTTAATTCCAATGTATCTATTCAAAAGTAGTGTAGGAAAGCTTCCAATCACTACGTAAATGTACGAAATACCTACAAAGATTCAACAAATTCAGACCACGTTTGCGTGGACGTTTAAATATCGCGGCGGGATTTTATTACGCACTAGATCTTCTACGCATTGTTACGTACCAAGAGTTGAAAATCGAACAGTGTTTTTTCTACGCTCTGGGATGCACTCTATTGGATCCGCAATGCTCGGTTCAACACTGAGAGTGCGCGATGAAATCCTGCTGCGATATTTGTACGTGTGTCAGAACGTGGTCTCATTCATCACCACTGCTCTCAGAATGGTGAAGGAAAACATTGTGAGGAAACCGGCATGTCCTAGAACCAATAATTCGATGAAATGTGACATCTACCCGCACTGAGCCCGCGTGGTAGATAACAGCCTACTACCCCTTGAAGTACCGTGTACCGTGTGGCGTCGGACTAAAAGAATAGCACCACCCCATTTCTTCCCGTGGGCATGGTAAGGGACATACTATAGAATGGGCAGCAGCGTTCTCTGTGCATTGCACTACCATACTGCGATCGCTCCCAAATTGGGGGAGGCCTATGTCCAGCAGTGGACGTCTTGCGGCTGAAATGATGATAATGACCCCATGAAGAGAGGACGCCTGTCTCGCTGCAGTGGGTACATTACATGGCTACCAACTTATCGTTTTCTAAAATTGCTGACACCCGAGGCGTTACCGATTGGAGAACGGAATTCGATACGAAACGGTTGTAACTTGGCTAGGGGGGCAGGCTCGGGTATGTTAGCATTCCCTTCCGAACGTCTGTTTTCTATAGCTTGAAATACTTTGACAGATAGCCGTAATAGGCTAGATCCAGTGGTACATTATAGGCTGTAAACTGTACTAGTGTGTGTCTTAGACCCAGCTTACCACAAACTCACATCAATATTACATGCGTCATATAAGATTCCTTCTAAGGCAGGTTTAGGTACATATCTAATAGGTTTCGTGCTTAGTACCTATACTAGCGGTCATTGCCTAGGATTGTTGTGTTAAGCGTTCGCCGCAAATCCCGTAGGATGCATGTATTTCGTGTATAGCATTAAATATGTATATGTATACTTGAGGTATCTGGTTGGATGTTTCTGGGAAGGTCATTGAGATATTGGAAGCAAGTGTGATCGTACATCGATAGAGGGCTGGCAAATGACTTAATGTGGGTAAGTTCTGTAGAAGTTTTTGCTTCTGAGAATTTAATTGAGTCGAGTGTTAACATGTGATAATTCTAGAGCTATGATTCCATCTACAAATAAAATTCATGATCAATCCCTCTATAAACATTTTTTTTATTGTGATGGGTAGACTATTTATTGAGGAAGGTTATAAATAGGCTAGGCATCACGCTAAGATTAAAAGGAGCGGAGCAGCACTGAAAAAAGAACGAAAACTGGCAGGCAATTCGATGCGACGGGAAGGGTCAGAGGAGCAAAAATTTGACGCGGACTAAGTCGTGGGCAGAAGCTGGTTGTTAATAATATTGTAAAAAATGCTAGATACAGCCTTTGTTTTATATGTTATCTCCTTAACTGTGGAAGCTAGCCCCAGTTTCCTATCCCTTTTTTTTGGATGGGAAATCATTAAATGTGGTGGAGCGGGGGCCCTGTTCCTTCAGTTGCCCATATGCCAGGGCCACGGTAACTCTTTCGAAGTTTCCTATCCCTTGGCTTGGCCTAATCATGTTTTTTGTTATCTATGCAAACTACAAACTAAATAAAATATGTAAACTCTAGATATTCTTGGTTAGAATCACTTGATTATTAAAATTCTTTCATTCAATTCACATATAAAAATTTAATATATTTTTGCCAATACCACAGTCGAAATGAAAATGAAGGGACGCTTAGCCTGATCGATCAAATCAGGTTAAGCGTCGTTTGTCGCGTTTGGTCCATGGATAGGTCAACTTTTTTAAATACCAAGACCCTTCCGTGCCTTGGAAAGCACGTTAATCCGTTTCATAATCTCTTTCATCGTTTTTAAAAGA
Source organism: Aporophyla nigra (assembly GCA_947507805.1). Classification (NCBI taxonomy): domain Eukaryota; kingdom Metazoa; phylum Arthropoda; class Insecta; order Lepidoptera; family Noctuidae; genus Aporophyla; species Aporophyla nigra. The sequence goes on along the minus strand of OX382313.1, from coordinate 7,690,985 downwards.
CAAGTGATAGGCATACTGTCACTTGTGGCCCGTCGATTGTTACGTGATTCGAATTAAACGGCGGTAATTGATAAAAGAAACGCACTCATTTTAAATATAAAACTCATTTATTACGTCCAGTAGGTACAATTGTATTGTCTTATGTAATTTTGACGTTCAAATAGTGCTGATCCTCAGCCTAAATTTATTAAATGACTTTTGATTTTAATTTTGTGTAGAGACTTTACTAAAATCCTAACACGATTCAATTTAAACAAATCTTTATTCTTTTGGTTTCGACAGTTCTTTATAAAATCAAACAGCTTGTTATCTGCAAAACTGTGAGAGCTAGCCTCAGTTTGATGTTTGGACAATGCTCAGGGCTGTCGTGATATACGTTGCTCGGTACGCATGTGTTCGACATGCCACCGCCTCTTGATGGAGTAGAATTCGGTCTGTTTAATTGCAAACGCCCCCGATTGTAGTTCGGGAGATGGGCTGTGCTTTTGGTGCATCATCGTCTTCATTTCAGCGGAAAGACGTCCACTGCTGGACATAGGCCTTAGGGTGGATTTGCCATAATCGCCATGCTTGGCAGGCGGGTGGCGGCCACACTATGGTTATAAAAAGCATGGAGGACGCTGCTACTCATTCTCTGGTAAGTCCCTTAGTCGCCTTTTATGACGCCCATGGGAGGAAATGGGATGGCGTTCTTTACGTTCACATGGAACAAGGTGGGACTACAAAAAATTGCATGTTTATTGAGAAAACTCATTGCAAAAGAGGTTGCTTTGGAAGTTACCTACTGCGGGATAAAAGAAAAATTGTAGAATTAAACGGAAAGTACCTTCTTTATCTCCACCTATCTAATGAGGCATTTGACATATGAGCGATTGATATAAGTCAAAACGTTGTGATAATTATGTTTCCGTTTGTTTTCCATCTTGTAATTATCTTTAGTGTACTGTAAAACATATATAAGTAAATGTATGTCATTAATCTTTTGAAAACGACCTCACCGAAATCAATCACGCCTACGCACTACAATTTTCTTTACTTACAATAGGTATTATTATTTATTCAGTGTATTTTAGATTTGAAAGTGGGCAAGCGTGAACACAGTAATAATAGACCTGATTTTTTGATTTATGAATTCAATAGAAATCTTGGGTGCTTAAAAGGAATTCGTGGAAAAATCTAGGAAAATTTTGTACAGATTTTGGGGAAATTTTTTCATGACATGTTACATGGTTGGTTCATTAGCACCACGTTTCAGGTTCTAGTCTGAATTTTTGAGTGTGAGAGCACATACACGACACATAAAATGTTCAAAATACTTTCTTCTTATCCTACTAACGTCTACATAAGAAGCAAAGTAAAGCATTCGGGGTGCGTGAGGGAGTGGCAGTCTCTGCGCTCTCGCGTCCCTAGCCGCCGCACGAGGAGACGCCCCGGGCGTCGGGAGTCGATAGCTGACTCCGGCCACCGTAGGCGCGAGCTTGCGGGCGGTGAGCAATGGGTAGCTCGCCGCCCGGTAAGGACCAAGCTCGGGTCGACGGCGCGCAGTGTTCCACGCGCGCCTCAACGAGATGTCAGCAAAACTGAAGGGGTTTGCTAGGACCGATGCCTGTCAGGGTCGCGAGATTGTTCGAAAGAGATACCGTGACCCTGGCACATGGGCAACTGAAGGAACACGGGTGGGTTTTAGTCAGTAAAAGTCTGACATACCCTCCCGCTCTGGGCAGAGCGGGGAGGGCATGTCAGACTTTTACTGATGATGATTGATGATTTCCCATCGAAAAAAAAAGCATCGTAATGCTTTTTTTTTCGATGGGAAAGCATCGTAATGCTTTTTTTTTTCGATGAAAGCATTACTAAATTGGAACGTGCAGCAAACAAGCACGGAGGACAATACACAGAAAATCATTCGTCAAACATTACTTTTTACGCGTAAGGATTTATTAACGCCGGAATATAACTAATACTCTCCAAACAATAAACCTACAATAATGATTATTGCCACGTTTTATGGCAATGATGATTCTGGGACCTGAAAATAGGCTAGCCGCCAGACCTCTGGTTAGGTGAAGAGTCGACCAACTGCTTGGTTATATTCTGAAAGCTTGATGAGCCCTCAGTAACAATACACAATGATGTTTAACCAATGTAACAGTATTAGGAGGCTTGATTAGTATAAAATATTATTCGTAGCTAATTTTATCAATCTTGCAGTCAAACCTGATGCAGCATTGAGCGACAGGCTATTTAACTTCCACAACCCACTTACTGGGTGGACCCACTTACTGGATAATATGATGCCCTTTAGTAATACTGGTTGTTATCAGAATTTCGGGCTTCTGACGACCCGTAAAAACTGTCACATATCTATGAATGACAACCGGTACCAACGGTTTAAGCTGCTTTCCAAGACACATCGAGATGTCGACATGTAATGGAAGGTCACCCAACCGCAAATATAACTTGACCTTTGATCGACCTGCGTGACTGTTACCATATAGCCTCTAGCCACTCAGTGTGAGCTAGTTATAGTATTCAAAATAAGTTTATAATGGGTACCGAGTTCTACATTCAATCTTTTTTATTGCCAACAAACGTTTTACACGTCAAAATCTAGAAGTTTAATGTGAAAAGTTAAATTAGTTTTGAAAAAAGGATTATTTTAACAACTTCTTTGATTGCATCGTTCAATTTATTTATATTATTATGCATACCATTAAATTAACAAAGAAAGTTGAAACTAAAAAGCTGTCAAAAGTTCAGACGCTTATAATTTAGATTTTAGAGTAATAAGTACTGGTTCAAAAAGTAAGAAAAAATTCTAAGCAGCTTCTATTCAAATAAAAAATTAAATTAAAACCTATCTCCTGGAGTACGATCGGGCACAAAATTACAGACAATACGTTAGTACAGTTAAGAGCAAAAGCGAAATAGCGCCATCAATGACAGCTGGGAATTTAGACCGGATCGTAACGGATAATTGACTAATTTAGAATTTTCTCGTTTATTTCGGATCTTCGTGTGAAATGTTTTGGCTGCGTGCCTTTATTTGTATGGGTGTTAATAAAGGGAACATCTCAATCGGGATATTTCAATGAAGCCTTATATTCACTTACTTTAATTCTGTTGGCACCCCAATTACGTCACAACACAAAAGATTTAAAAGGAAGTTCATTAAACATTGGTTCATATGTTTGAATCATTCTTCTGCTGGACAGCGTAAATAACGCAATGAATATTGTAGAGTTTCAAAATAAAATGACACTGGTAGTGTGAGTGTATTACGCAATTATTTCGCTGGTCTGTTGTGACTACACAGAGCACGCTTTTACAAAAATCAAACAAATTCAAGCTTGATTTTTAGGGTTCCGTTGCCAAATGGCAAAAAACGGAACCCTTATAGATTCGTCATGTCTGTCTGTCTGTCTGTCCGAGTATGTCACAGCCATTTTTTTCCGAAACTATAAGAGCTATGCTGTTGAAACTTGGTAAGTAGATGTATTCTGTAAACCGCATTAAGATTTTCACACAAAAATATTTAAAAAAAAAACCATAATATTTGGGGTTCCCCATACATAGAACTGAAACTCAAAAAATTTTTTTTCATCAATCCCATACGTGTGGGGTATCTATGGATAGGTCTTCAAAAATGATATTGAGGTTTCTAATATCATTTTTTTTAAAACAATAATGTTTGGGGTACCCCATACATAGAACTGAAACTCAAAAATTTTTTTTCATCAAACCCATACGTGTGAACTGAATAGTTTGCGCGAGAGACACTTCCAAAGTGGTAAAATGTGCTCCCCCCCCCCCCCCCGTAACTTCTAAAATAAGGGAATGATAAAACTAAAAAAAATATATAATGTACATTACCATGTAAACTTCCACCGAAAATTGGTTTGAACGAGATCTAGTAAGTAGTTTTTTTTTTTAATACGTCATAAATCGTAAACCACAATTTACCTTTCATTCAGTCAACTCAAATATAAAATTTAAAAAAAAAAAACATTAAATTTCATAAACATAAACCTTATGCATAAACCGTGAATTCCTGCAGGTTTGTACGGAACCCTCGGTGCGCGAGTCCGACTCGCACTTGGCCAGTTTTTTTCATCTTCAGTTGGGTTCAGCTGAATCGGGTGTTCATTTTGATTATGACAGATGTTTTTAAAGGTGTAGCTGGTCAAACATAATTTTCATGTGTGACATAGAAAAGTTGTGTAGTTAATAAGGAATGATTTTTAAATATTCAGTAAATTTATAGCTAGGGATTTGGGGGACGCCTTTGCTCAGCAGTGGGACAGTGTAGGCTAATATATAAATTTATAGCTGAAGAACAGAAAGGATCAGTTTGACATTTTTTCCATACAAAAGCTCTCTCGCTTTTTTCCCCCTTAAAATGAACCCAGTTGTTAACAATTGATTACCATCTAGCTTATTGGAACCTTTTTTTAAATATTTCAATAATTATACAATAAACTGAACCTTAAAATAAAAATAAAATAATCAACAAAATAAATCAAATAATTTCAATCTTCCCTTTCTATTCCGCAAGGATTCTGAAACTATAAATTCGTATTCTAATTCAATAACCAAGAAATTCTACCAGCTTCTGAAATCAGTTTACACACCAATCACTTTAGCCCGAAGCCTGTGTTTTGATAACAAGATCAACTAGTTTGAATTGGCCATACTGCCCGTTACTCCTAACCTAACACGTTTTACTTTAGTTCCCTTTGGCCTAGGAAAAACTAATTTGCGCAGCAATCGAATTTCATACCGATGAATCTTTGCAACTGTTTTCTTTTGGGTCAGTACAGTTTGCTGAATAAAGTTAAGACATCGCTATGCCATCGATATGAAATATAATATTTCTACTAGCCAATGTCTCAAGCCAGAAAATGTATTAAGAGTCATTATTATTTCAGTGTGAGAGGGTGATGGAGCTATATCTTAAAATCTTAGGACAACCAACACACCATTAACTGATCCCAAACTAGGCAGAGCCTGTACTATGGTGACCAGACAACTGATAAACATACTTATATATTTTTTTAAACATACATATTATAGATAAATTACACCCAGACACAGAACAAATGATTGTGCTCATCACACAAAGATTTGTCCTGGGTGGGAATCGAACCCACGACCTCAGTCTTTGCAGTCAGGGTCATTAACCACTAGACTAACAGGACCAATAGCACAATAACTTTTTCAGAACGAAAAAAATATAGCTACACTGCCATAATATGTGCCTGATATACAGATAAATAAATAAATAATTATTTATCTGTATATCAGGCACATATTATGGCAGTGTAGCTATATTTTTTTCGTTTAAATAATTCGAAGGTTTAATGAAGGACCTTTTTTTTGGCCATATTGATGTCTATTTATCGGCTGTACCTACTACTTGGTAAGTTTCAGTATTATGTAATTATAAGTAAGTAAAAATAATGCTACCAAAGAAAATCAGTGCCGTCCTGTTGGTTTCCCATAGCGTAGCATCGTGCTGAGAGGAAGTCTTCCTGTCACAATTACTGCATGCAGCAGCCGACTTTTTTGTTTTGTTTTTGTGCTGGGGTTTACAGATGTGTTTTGTTTTAATTTTTTTAAACGCTTTTGCTCGTGGCTTTACACGCGTGGATTAGGTTTACGGTTTGGTTTTTTGCGCGGAACCCTATTTCTAAATCAAATTTCGTTAATTGTTATAACATCAGCTAGCATCCAGTGCAAGTCCCGCAAAAATCTTTCCCACCGTTTCGGAGAATAGCCTAAACAAACAAACAAACAGCATTTTTTTTTTTTTGCTAACATTACCGATCGTATAGAGTTTTATATGCATTTAATTAGCAAATTATTATTTTGGCATTGTAAATAGATACTTCAATTTTCGTATTGTTTTATTTTTATTTTTATTGTAAGTACCATATCCTACATGCATTTAGTAAAAAGCTGTTATTTTGATATTCAGACACTTCAGTTGAATTAATTTGTATAGATTTGAGTTATATCAACTTTTTTGTACATATGTGTTTCCGTGACAAATAAAAAAAAAAAATCTTTCCTTTTCTTTCTATCTTTCAATAGATTTATTGGATTGGTATAGATAACAATGAAGGGGTTCTTTGTGAAGTGATTGATAAACGTTTTCAGATGAATATGATTATGATGATAATGTCCCGCCAACAGGACTTTGTACTGAAGATGGTATCGTTTCTTCAAATTGACGAATTTGAAGAAACGATACCATCTGCAGAGATAAGCAGAGGTCAGAGTAGGTAGATTGAAATGGGATCAATGAACTGGCACGTATATATTAGTATGGATATGCCTCCGGGATTCAGGGATTTTGTAATTAATTTCAAATGTAGTAATGTGTAGAATAAAGAATACATCAATATGAATAAGAAATGTATAACCTTTTTGCTGTCTTTTTACACGCTTTATATTAGCTTCACTTGTATGTTTGTATATTTGTATGTTTGTTTGTAACCGACTCCTTACAGCGCGATTTTGACCAACTTTAAACGACCAGATTTCATTCAAACTTTGCACACCTGTCAAGGACCGATGACAATGCAATAAATTTGTGCCATTATCCTTGCCAGGGTTACCAGGACAGCAAAAAAACTGTCACAAACTACGCTGACATACGTCTCAAAATTCGAAACACCCTAAAAAATAGAAAATAAATAATAGTTAAAAAAAACTAAAAAACACGCTTCCATTGAAAACCAAACTAAAAAGTACAAAATAATGGAAAAAAAGCGTGGGGTGCCTGATATCAATACAAAAATACCTTAAAATGCACCCCACGCTTTTTTTCCATTATTTTGTACTTTTTAGTTTGGTTTTCAATGGAAGCGTGTTTTTTAGTTTTTTTTAACTATTATTTTTAATAATATATAGGTGATCGGCCCTCTACAGTAAGAAAAAAACAATTTTAAATGTTTATCTATCGCATTCATATAAATTTCTAATGTAGTACCTAGTTTAAAAATCCTTACTTTCACAATATTTGATTCAATCCCGTATGTACCAAAATGAAATTCCGGAAAAAAGGCTTATACATGTTGTGATTTCTATGACTATTCATGATGCGAGTACGTAAAATCAATCTACCTACTCCGACCTCTGGTGATAAGAGTAAATTGTTAATGAAAAATAATATAGGTACACACGGCTACAGGTACACGGCACAGGCTATACATATCCAGTTTAAGCTGACCTCACATTGTATAGGCTTTTCGTACAATGAGATATCAGCTTATACTGGATATGAATAGCTTGACCTGCAGCCGTGCGTACTTTTTCCTTTATTAAACTTTTATCGTGATGGCTATGGTTTGAACTTAAATAAATTATAATACGTCGTTGCTATTTTGGTCTTGCAACAGTTTATTATTTGAATAATATATATAATTTTTAAATATTCATAATCCTGAAATATATACCTACATAATATAAAAGCAAAATCTTAAAGAAATATATGAAGAAGTATTTGAATAAGAAGAAATCATAGGGCCCAAAAGGCTGGCAGCATTGCCACGTTGTATGGCAATGCTGATTCTTTGTCCAAAAATTAGGCCAGTCCTCTGGTCGCGTGAAGAGGCGACCGTCACCGTTACTTGGCAATGTCTTGAAAAGCGACATAAATCAATTCTATTTTAATAGAAATGTCGACGTTCAAAAGTGCCATTTATGTACTTATTTGAAATAAATGCCTTTACTTTGACTTTATTAAAGAACAATTTTATACAATATCATAGTAATCATTTTTAAACATGTAGTAACTAACACTTTATTATTAAACTAAGAAGTAGAACTTTTAATCTGATTGGGTCGTTCTATGGGCAAAGAATTTGCATTGCCATTTAACGTGTCAGTCTTTCGGGCACGTTTCCGGATGAAAGCCTAAGTGTCCCTTTGATTATTTATTTAAAAAGTTAGTGAGTTAGTCATTTAATTTAGTACCTAGGGTAAATATTTTGTTGTTATAAATATTTATCAGTTTAAGCTGGAAGCGCCAGGGTAGTCCGCGAAATTGAATGATTGTTTCATGATATTTGTTTATTTATTTGCTAACATGTTATGTACTTATTAGTAGGCATGCATTAAAATTTAATGTCACTGTAGTAAAACATGCACCCTTTAAAGGCATTGCAAAGATATAAGATATAGTCATTCGATGGGATTAAATGAACTTAGATAGTTGTATTGATGATTATTATTCAAGAAAACCACGTCGGTTGCGGTGGTGGATCATATTGTTTTAATCACTACACAACCTAATACTGACTTATTGCATTCACATTATGAAGAGATTCACAAAACAGTAAATACTTTATGAATTGTGTGAATACTTTTCATACTTCGGTTTTTATTTTTAAACATTCAAAAAACACATTTTAAACCCAGAAATCCGCAAAACAATTACAATGAAGCGATTGAATGAAGCAAACGGTCAACAATACAAGTAATCATTACCTTTCATATTTAAAACAAAAGCCTACTTACTTATGGTTTTTCTGACATTCAATGACGTAATTTGAAGCCCGCTTTCAGTCAGTTAATTACATGATAATTGGTTTGTAATGACGTCAATATGACATAATAGGAACAAAGTGACCATTGAACAATTATTTTTTGTATGAAAGGGCCGTTCCAGGGAAAATTTATGGTCTACATATTTGTTATGCCTCGTTGGTGTAGTGGTCGCAAGCGGTGCTACTGAGCATGACGTTCTGGGTTCGATTACCAGGCCGGCCAAAGTGTTATTAGGTTTTTCTGTCTGGAATTTCTTAGTAGCAGCCCGGTTGATGCCAAGAGGTTCGCCCCTTATTACATGGGGCAAACTTAACTGGCGAAATATGGGAGTTCCTACTATAGGTGCACTTCTGCTCAACCCTTCGGGGAGACAAGGCGTGATGATAGTCGACAGTTTGGTTTCACGAAAGGTAAGTCAACGAGTGACGCGGGAGTAAAACTTATCAGTCACATATTAGAATCCTGGGAGCAGTCCCAGGATGCAATTGGCATTTTCTGTGACCTCTCAAAAGCGTTCGACTGCGTTGACCACAATACACTGATCTGTAAATTACACCACTACGGAATTCGTGGACAAGCTGCCGATCTTGTTCTTTCCTATTTATCAAACAGACAGCAAAAAGTAAACGTTGGCGGGGCTACGTCCTTGGGGTCTCTTGTTAAGATGGGCGTGCCGCAAGGTTCAATTCTTGGCCCTTTCTTATTTTTAGTTTACATTAATGACCTTCCTTACATGATAGCTAAGTTCTCGGATATAATTTTGTTCGCTGATGACACTTCACTTATTTTTTAAATAGATAGAAAAGACAGGGATTTCTTACATGTTAACGATAGTTTAGCTATTCTTTCGAAATGGTTTGCAGCTAATAATCTCTTACTTAATGCGAACAAAACGAAATGTATTAGGTTCTCATTGCCAAATGTTCCCCAAGTAGATTTAAATTTAAAACTTGATGGCAAGAAACTAGATGCTATTTCGGAAACTGTATTTTTAGGAATTACTCTAGATTCGAAACTGCAGTGGGGTCCCCACATTAGAGCTATGTCAGGTAGATTAAGTTCAGCTGCATATGCAGTAAGAAAAATTAGGCAGTTGACCGATATAGGTACAGCTCGATTAGTATACTTCGCTTATTTCCACAGTATTATGTCTTATGGCGTTCTACTGTGGGGTTCTGCAGCTGACGTAGATTCAGTTTTCATTTTGCAAAAGAGGGCAATCCGCGCAATCTATAAAATGGGGCCTTGCGAGTCTCTTAGAAACAAATTTACAGAAATTGATATACTGACTCTTCCCTCTCTTTATATCTTTGAATGTATTTTGTATGTTCGCAAAAATTTAGGCCTTTTCAAAATAAGAAGCGATTTCCATAACATAAATACGCGTAGTAAAAATGAAATTGTGATACCAAAATTTAGATTAACTAAAACTAGTAAATCATTTCTTATAAACAGTATCCGCTTCTATAACAAGTTGCCAAAGTCTGTTACTGAACTTAGCTATGGAAAGTTCAAATCACACATCAAACGTGTCCTTATCAAAAAAGCATATTATAAGATAAAAGACTACGTTGAAGACAAGGAAGTTTGGCAATAATTCCTTCTGCACATGTGGCTTCCCTGGTAGCTCATTACAGGATGACCTGTGTCTATTAACTGCTCCCGAATGACGATGTACATTTTGTATTCAAGTTTTTCAGTTTTTACATTCTTTCACATTTACTCATTTTTGAAATTATACACCTACAATTGTACATTGTACTCTTTAATATTAGTTGTCATGGCAATAATGACATTTGGTTTAAATAATGTAATATGTCTTATTTAAGAAATAATATTATTTATGTACGAGTAGATTATTTTATAGATTATTTTATACTTTGTGAATGTGAGAACGTTGTAGGCCTTGTAGACTGTAGACAATTTTCTATCTTATTCAGTACCTGGTACTTGTTGACAGGCCTACACTGTCCTCCCATACTATTAACACTGTAATTTGAAACAATTGTAAAAACTAATTATTTTTAAAAGAGTAACCGTGGAGTTTCTTGCCGGCTCTTCTCCATAGGAACCAACTATTTGGAACCGTGCACCTAGCTTCTGACGTTTCATAAGTGCCCATGTAGGTTTATATGGAATAAAAATATTTTGATTTGATTTGATTTGATTTGATATGTTTATATTTATTAAGCAACTGCCTCATTGGTTGATTGGTCGCAAGCGCTATTGCAGAGTACGGTGGGTTCGACTCCCAGGCTAGGCAGTGTTATTGGCTTTTTGTATCTAGTATTTTGCAGTAGCAGCCCAGAGTCTATATTCGCCCCCTATTTCATGGGACTATTACATAACGTCTGAAATGAATATGAAAACAAAAAAGAAACGGACGACCTATTTGTCTTTTTGGCTTCGCATAGAAGCTAAAAAACTTCCATCTCAGCATGACGCTTTGAAATTGGAAAAAAAAAAAAACAAACACCACTTCGCTAGTATTCTGGATACCTACTCATTTAGGTAGAAGTTCATATCACTATCTAACCTTTGGGCTTCTAGCTTAGTAATAACAGCCGCACGGGTTGATCGTTCAGGTAAAGCTACGCTTGCCGCGGTTGGTCCGTGGATGGGTGACCATCTTTACATACCAAGACTTACGTACCTCTGAAAACACGTTAAGCCGTTGGTCCGGCTGTTTTTCCGCTTTCTGCTTAGACTGTCGTCACGGGTCGTCAGAAGCCCGAAACTCTGACAACCAGTCTTACCAAGGGTATTACCCAGTAACTGGGTTGTGGAGGTCAGATAGGCAATCGCTCCATGTTTATTACTGGTACTCAGCTGCAAGGTACCGTGTGGTGCCGGACGTAAAGAATAACACCACCCCATTTCTTCCCGTGGGTGTCGTAAAAGGCGACTAAGGGACTTACTAGAGAATGGGCAGCAGCGTTCTCTATGCATTTTACCACCATACTGCGATCGCCAACCCGCCTGCCAAGCGTGGCGATTATGGCAAAGCCCCCCAAATTGGGGGAGGCCTAAGTCCAGCAGTGGACGTCTTACGGCTGAAATGATGATGATGATGATGACTCAGCTGCATACGGATAGACTAGAAGCCGACCCCAACATAGTTGGGAAAAGGCTAGGAAGATGATGAAGATCACTATCTAACGTTACAGAGTAAACATGGGATTTAAAATAATGTGCGAAATTAAAGTGAAAACAAAACTACTTTTTGTCTTTTTGGCTTTACACAGATGCCAAAAGGCTCCTATGTCATCATATTGCTTCGATACTTGAAAAAAAAAAAACAATACCGCTGCGCTGGTGTTGTTGATACCTACAAAATTTTTGTGCAATATCAATATTTGCACACGTTATTAGGTAATGATACAGAGTACTATACATTTATATGTATTTACTGTTTATACTTACCTGTATTAAGCGTATAATTGATTTGATTTTATGTAATTAAAAGTTCATGTAACCATCAAACGTCACAGAGAACAACTCACCGTAGTTTTACATAAACACATGCACTTTGCTTTTATATAGACTCTTCTAGAGTATGTCAACTAATACCTACAACAGTGTACTATCCAGACAACTATGTATTGCGACGTTGGCAACAAATGGCCCATCAAATGGTTAACAATAGTTGAGTGCAGTAACCTTTTCATGGTATATAGTGGAGTAAATAAATACGAGTTACTATGACTGCAAACATATTTAAAGTTTTTCTCTGCATTGTTTTATGAAAGCCGTTGGTCTAGGCCAGCCTTGGCAAAGTGGGCGATAACGCCCCCTTGTGGGCGCTGCAGGCCTAAAGGGGGGGTGGTAAGAGACCCAGAAAACTCTACACTCACACTGTAGACTACACAACGCCCCCATTTTTTCTGGGTCTCTTAAGGGGGGGTCCCTTTAGGCCTGCATCGCCCACAAAGGAGCGTTATCGCCCACTTTGGGAAAGGCTGGTCTAGGCTGTTACTTATAAATCTCTGACAGTCATTATGGGTAGAAGCTCGAAATTCTGACAACCAGTCTTAACATGGAGTATAACCAGATTACTGCCCCGTTGGTCTCGTGGTCGCAAGCGCGACTGCTGAGCGTGGGGTCCTGGGTTCGATTCCCAGGTCGGGCAAAGTGCTACTGGGTTTTTCCATTAGGAATTTCTTAGTAGCAGCCCGGAGTTTGGAAGTTGGCGGTGTGATACCCCCGTGCCTCGGAAAGCACGTTAAGCAGTTGGTCCTACGCCTGATCTCTCTCCGGTCGTGTCGGATTGCCGTCCCATCGGACTATGAGAGTGAGGGAAGAGTGAGTGCTCCTGTGTCTGCGCATACACTTGAGCACTATAATATCTCCCGCGCCGATGGCTAGTCTCCGTTGAGATTGGCCACCGTGGCCGAAATTCGGTCTGGAGGACTATAATATATACTATACTGGGTAGTAGAGAACAGATATGCAGTCATCATCATCATTTCAGCCAAAAGTCGTCCACCGTTGGACATAGGCCTCCCGTAATTCTGGGGTTGGCCAAAGTCGCCACGCTTGGCAGGCGGGTTAGCGATCGCTGTATGGTGGTAAAATGCACAGAGAACGCTGCTGCCTACTCTCCAGTAAGTCCCTTAGTCACCTTTTACGATACCCACGGGAAGAAATGGGATGCACCATCCATTCATATTCTTTACGTCGGCACCACGCCGACTAGACAGGCAGTCGCTTCATATAAAATACTATAATTCAGCTGCATTCGGTTAGACTGGAAGCCGACCTCAACATACCTACTTTGTTGGCAAAAGGTTTGGTGATGATTACTCTAGTTAAACCAGAGGCCACCACACTAGCCATACGACACGTTAAAGTATTAGGTATATCACAGAGTATTTTGACATTAAAACCTTTTTTTAACAACTGCTGGTTTTTCACGTTGACGAGTAAGAAAAATAGCAAAGCAGATTGATTGCTGTGTGAAGAGCGAAGGAAATTTTCGTGAGGAATTTACTTTTGCAAAAGGTGAGGTTCGGCTAGACGTCTAAACACCCGCTTAAGTATACTTACAAAGCGAATTAAAAGTTTAAGACATCACTACTCACCGTAATCTGACGTTGGCCATCAAGGTTCTTATCGTTTTAAACTCTCCTTGAGTTTGAGAGTCTCAAGATTTTTACGAAAATAAATTGGCAGTTTCTTCGTTACAAACATAATTAAATAAACAGTTAGTTTTGTAGTAATTTATTATAGTTTATAAGCATAACGGGTTAGCTAATATTACTTACTGGCGAATTTGTTGGGCCACTTCTTCTCCAGCTAAAGCGCTAGGAAGTGGTGTAGCGCGGCCGTATTGGGGGACTATCTTATGTAATTTTGACGTTTAAAAAGTACTGATTTTCAGCCTAGTTTAAATAAATGACTTTTGATTTTAATGTAAAAAAAAACCGACGAAGTGCGAGTCGGACTCGTTCACGAAGGGTTACGTACCACCGTACAATATTTGACTCTACACATTTGTTGAAAAAAAAAAAAAACCTTTCTGAAATGACTGTATGTCTGAAATGTCTGTATTTTTTTACATTATTTTATTTTTATTATTTGTAGTTAAAGCGGCAATAAAAAAATACACACTCTGTGAAAATTTCAACTGTCTACTTATTACCGTTCATGAAATACAACCCGCTGTCAGACAGAAGGAAGGACAGAAGAGCAGATCCCGTGCAAAAACATAAATAATGCAAAACTAAAATTCTAACAGATTAATCAATTCGGTGACGACATTATATCTTAAGCCAGCCAGTAGATTAACCTTCTCAATTTATTACATATTCCACCAGTATTTTTATTAATCGTCAAGCTCGTCTGACTGGTCAAGGTTCTTCCCATCCCGTCGCCGTATTTGCCCATAAACTATCCAGCACACGACAGACGCGCCCCGCCCAAACCTAGTTCAGTTAACGAATTGAAAACAGAATCTAAAATTCAATTACGTACTGCAAAACTTTGACAGAATATTTACATATTAAGCTGATTCTTGGGTTTTAGGCTAAAAGCTCTGTGTGGAGGTAAAGTCTATCAACATTAGTATAGATCACTCATTATTGGTCTAAGGAATAATTTGCTTGAAAGTGAGGCAAAGTTGCATCTAAAAACCGGCCAAGTGCGAGTCGGACTCGCGCACCGAGGGTTCCGTATAAACCTGTAGTGTTTAATACCGCTACGCATTCATGAGGAAAGGAGTAGTAAGTTTAAAATTATTAAAAATATTTTTATTATGTGATGTCTAAAAATATACGGTTTTCGCAATTTTTCGTTTATTTGTGCTAAAAGACGTTGCTTCGTACCAAATTTCAAAATTCTAGATCGACTGGAAGTACCCTTTAGGTTTTGATTCCCTTGCGAGTTTCGAAAAATTGCGGCATAAACGGCTATATCTTTTGATTGCGTTAGCTTAGAAGTTTGATTTTTTCACAGCTCCAAGGGACAGTACATTTGAGTATTTGATATAAATTTCAGCTTGATTCCTTCACGCGTTCCTGAGAAAAAGGGTCTTGACAGACGGACGGACGGACGGACAACAAAGTGATCCTATAAGGGCTCCGCTTTTTCCTTTTAAGGTGCGGAACCCTAAAAATACAATTAAAGCTGCGATAGTTTTGAACTCTCCTATCTTGGTGTTTTTCTCTTTTTTTTTGGAATATCATCTCGAGCACAGTGTGGCTCAGTGGTCATGGCTGCGACTTACGAGTTATAGGTCGTGGGTTCAAACCCAAGCAGGCACTTTGTGCAAATTATATTACTTCATCACCACTGCTCTCAAAACGGTGAAGAAAAACATCTTGAGGATCCGGTCACGTTTTAATACCAATAATTCGAAGACATGTGATATCTACCAACACGCACCAGTGTGGTTGATTATGGCCCACACCCTCTAATCGAGAGAATTTCTGTGTCCCAACAGTGGGAACATTATAGGCTGTTGATGATCTCGCAAGTCAACCTATGAGGTTGTCGGCTGCATAACCGAACTTGCCTGTGGCTACCTTATTAATTTAAGTCCTCCAGTCCGGCCTTATAAACTTAATACTAAAGCGACAACTCACTAAGGGCACCCCTGTGGGGTATGGTCCTCGGTTTAGGGGATCGCTGATAGGGGGCAGCAAGGGACGAGTTGGATCGAAATGAGTTTCTCTATAATGTGCTTTGGTTGTACGTATACAGTTCCGTTCATTTACATGCTGTTTACACGCTTTATATTAGCTTCACTTGTATGTTTGTTTGTAACCGACTCCTTATAGCGCGATTTTGACCCTCTTTAAACGACCAGATTTCATTCAAACATTGCACACCTATTATGGACCGATGACAATGCAATAATTTCATAAATTTGTGCCATTATCCTTGCCAGGGTTACCAGGACAGCAAAAAAACTGTCTTCGATAACTACGCTGACATACGTCACAAACTAATTTGTTCCATTATCCTTGCCAGGGTTACCAGGACAGCAAAAAAAACTGTCTTCGAAAACTACGCTGACATACGTCACAAACTACGCTGACATACGTCTCAAAATTCGAAACACCCTAAAAAATAGAAAATAAATAAAGAAGTGGGGTGCCTGATATTAATAAAAAATACCTTAAAAAGCACCCCACGCTTTTTTTCCATTATTTTGTACTTTTTAGTTTGGTTTTCAATGGAAGCGTGTTTTTTTTTAACTATTATTTTTTTACTACCTACCTGTGATCGCCATGGCGTGACGATTACAGCAAAAGTGGGAAGGGGCTTTCGAGGAGGCCTATGTCCAGCAGTGGACATCTTTCGCCTAAAATGACGAAGCTCAGGATTTATCAAAACAATGTTTGCAATCAGTTATAAATCATTACATGAATTTAAATTGACTAATGAAAGTTACTGAATTGTATACTTAATAAGTCTGTAACAATAGACTATTAAATATTCTGTTTATGGAAATCTTTTTCATCAAACTACACTAGCATTTGTGTCGGACGTACTACAAGGATAAAAATCTTATGTGTATGTAATCCAGAGGGGTAATTGCGTAACTTGCTATCAGTAGGAATTGGTTTCATATTAATTAAATAAAAATAAAATAAAATAAGTTTATTGACACAAAAAACCTTTGTATACAATAACAATAACAATTCACATAGGTAGTTAAGTTTTTGGGAAAAGGCTGCACAAATAGTGGAAAACCCTGCCTCCTAAACTAGGGTATAAGGTATATTATAATATATTAGGGTATATTTATATAATAAATATTGATAGTTAAACAGCATTCATTGCGTTATTTACGTTGCTGAGCCGACAATTTATTCTAACAAATGACGCAATGGTTTAGAAATAATCTTCAATTCCATTCAGATTCTGATAAATAGTGCGTTTCACAATTAGGGTGCAGGTTTATAAACTATCTCTGTGCAAAATTTCATCAGAGCCGTGGTGGCCCATTGGTAACGGGTACGAAATACGAGTTCTAGCTTGTGGTCTTGAACCCAAGCAGGCACTTTGTGTAAATTATTTAATCACCACTGCTCTCAAAACGTGAGGAAACCGGTAAGTCCTAGAACCGAAAACTATAGACTAATCAGTCAGTACCGTGTGGTGCCGGATGTAAAGAATAACACCACCCCATTTCTTCCTGTGGGTGTCGTAAAAGGCGACTAAGGGATTTACTAGAGAATGGGCAGCAGCGTTTTCTATGCATTTTACCATCATACTAAGATCGCGAATCCGCCTGCCAAGCGTGGCAATTATGGTAAAGCCCCCCAAATTGGGGGAGGCCTAAGTCCAGCAGTGGACGTCTTACGGCTGAAATGATGATAATGATGAATCAGTCTTATCATCAGTATATTCATGCCTATTATATGCTTATGGTTATGTTTCAAAAGATTCAGTAACAAACGTCCTATCATACAAACTTTCTCATTGATCATATTAATAGACCTGCCAGGGTCGCAAAATTGTTCAAACGAGATACCGTGGTAGCATATGGGTAACTGAAGGAACACGGGTAGGTTTTAGTCAGTAAAAGTCTGACACGCCCTCCCGCTCCGCCCAGAGCGGGAGAAATCATTTGATGATTTCCAATCCAAAAAAAGGAGTATAGATTATTTGTATTTAGTTTAATACGTACCTTTTTTGACACTACGTGACAGTTGAAAGAAGTTTTTAATCCAAATAGACGTATTTTGTAAGCATCGACAATAAGATAGGAATATGCAAAATTAAATTGAGGCTTATATAAAAGGTACATAGTCTATTTCACAACAATCACAAGTAATAAAGAAGTCGGAGGCCAAACACACTCTAATTCTAAAAATCACACAGAACACTTCACCGCAAAATTACTTTCAGAACTACGACTAAAGTCACAAATTGCGGCTGACAAATCTGCTCCGTACATAAAGATTTCTATCCGAAACAAATTCGTTCTACACCAACATTTAAATCTAGATAAAAATAAATACGATTTACACGCTACAACTAAATTGACAGATGACATTGACATTTACCAACTGTCCTCAGGCATAGTAACGTATGTGTCTGTCGAAATGAAAATGTTTTTACTCTGTAACAAACTCAGTACGTCTGACATTCATACTAACAGCGTGGACAAAGATTTCCTTTGTCAATAAAAAAAAAAAATGCATGAACTAACAGCTACGCGGGTTCCGTTTTTAAATATTTTGTAGTTTTATTCATGTGTTCAATTCAACGGTTTTGAAGTACACAGCCTTATTCAAAACCTAAAATCAGCAAAATAATTTAAACTGTAAGGTTTTATATACAAATAGAATAAAATAATATTGGCATAGTAACCACTTTCTATCAGCACGATCTTGAAACACTCAGTTATGACACTCGTGAATTTATTATTTTATTTCTGCGCCAGTATTAAACAATAAATCTACGCGAAAATATAAAAGCAAGAATTTTAAATAAAACTATATTTTAGTATATTCATATTTCATTAGTCGAAATAAGCGCATAACGGCGCAATGCAGAGCTCGAAACAAAAAGGTTCATTACGGAGTCTGATAGACTCGCGTTTAAAGGCTTACATTCTTTGAAACGTTTAAGCACAGTAATGCATGCACTCAGCGTGATTAAGTTCGAAAATGTAAACGAAACGAAGACGGATTCTTAATAAAAATGCGGCAATGATGATTAAACCTTGATTACATTTTAGTTCTAGTAATACAAGCCTTAGTTTTAGTAGAATGCCTTTTATAGAAGACAGTAAAACTAGATTACTTATACGAATAAGCACTTACAGAATACTCGCCATAGCTAAATATTCTAGATTGTAAGTAATAAAAAAACGATTGATTCCACCCCCCGACTGCGGAACTCCGAAAAGCGAATTCGCGATGGCGCGAATACATTATGGCGGGTGGTGAAATTCGCGCGATTTTCGCTTGCTTTTCCCGCGCTTTGGATCAAGCCAAGCGCCAGGCTAGTAGCCCGCGGATCGTCGCGTCGTTCGCACGTCCCCCGCGTTTCGTCATCGAGCCAATAAAATTCGCTCTTCGGGTGCCCGCACTATTCTCGTACAGTGACTGAAAATGTATATTTAGACAATTTATTTGTGAAGGATAAATTAATACCGAGTGTGACAGTGTGGATCCAATTTTTTTGAGTGTCTAGTGATGTGAATGTGGTGAAGATTTTTTGTTTAATGTGATTCCCTGAGATTTTTTGCAACACAAAGATTAAGGGGTGAGTAAAGTAATTAGAAATATTTTCGATTTTTCGGCATTAAGAGACGGGTCGAGTTTCTCGGAATGTTAAAGATTTTTTTTGAGATATTTACTTTGACGTTCATGTACACAATTAAGAATTTATGTTAATTGAAAATATCTTTGTCATTTATTCAACATTTTTGTGATGCGAGATGACATAATGCAAGAAGTATCAAAGATTGAAATGAGTGAGACCATTGATAAGTCAATTAATTTGGCTCCAAGCTTATGATTGATTAATTATGACATTCTGTCCCCTCGTCATAATTTCATAACAAGATGTCAAACTATTTTATGATGTTTATTTATAAAAACGGATTTTTACGATTACTAAAATGTAAAATGATTTTTATTGCAACGCGGACATGACTTTATTTTATAGTTTTTCTTAATAATAGAGACAGTTTTTCTAATCTTTGCAGTTTTATAGTCCACTGTATATCAATAAAATGTCATTTTGATAAAAGCGGTGATCATTTAATTATAATAGATGACAATGAGAAGAAAAGGTGACTCGTTTGCACGTCATAAAATCATTCTTATTTAGAAATTAAATTTAAAATTTGGAAGCGAATCCGAAGATATCTTTCGTCTTCGGTAGAATTGACCCTTGTAGTTCTAAAAATTTTTTTTTTAAGAGTTAGCTCTGGTACTTACTCATTATTGTTGTTAATTATTACCTACGTATTATCATATATATATATTAACTAAAGTATTATTAAAATTTAGTTCCATTATTCAGAAGGTACGCAAAATATTAGGCTATTCTTGCATGTCCTATTTGTAGATTCGTTTCGTTATTTTAATGTGAAAAGCATTGATCTCTATACTTTGATGTACGAAAAATATAATACAAAACATAGCGTCTGTTGACCCTAAAGGAGTAAGCAGAGGTTATGGCTAGTTACCGGACAGAAATCTATGTACCAGGCTACTAGGGTGAATTTTTTAAACGATAAGTAATATTCAAAAATCAATAGTTTTTCAATATTTTCATAAGCCCGACATGTCAGACTTGTTTTGGTTGTTTATCCTATACCGTCCCACTGCTGGACAAAGCCCTCCCCGAAGATCTTTTACGAACTCTTTCTCGCACAACCTCAAACCAGCCATCGCGGTACGCGTCCAGGTGATCTCGTCACCGCTTTCTGAGTCGATCTCTGCCAAAAAACTATGACTGATGTGAAATACATCGTTGTTGATTTCTTACAATCGACTTTTTATTTAATGAAAATCGAATGTATACTATCTACACACAGTATATTTATCTTGGCTACAAGTAACTTAATGAGAAAAACGGGGAGAGCTCATGATTAAAAGCTTTCATTCAGTACGAAACCAGTTGGGCGTTCCCTTTTCAAGCACGGTACGTACTTAGGGTGAATTTCACCACCGAAACTAAACGTACATCAGTACATGTAAACTGTGTTCAAGATCCACCAGTGTTATCTTTGTTTTAGATACCAGAATAATAATAACACTGGTAGGTTGGCATTCTAGAATGTAGGATATACACCCTGTTACCCCTTAAACGTAGTTTATGTAAGTGCTGATTGCGTTTAGTCCCATTGGTGAAATTCGCCCTTCTTAAAACGTGAACACTGTACCCAAGTAAGGAAATAGATTAGTTTTGTTTTTGAATTTACCTATTGGGTAAGAACGAAAGATATTTTTTTGCGTTCTAGATTCTTTAAAATAATAATGACAACATTGGGAGCTAGGTATTTTAGGATCTAGAACATTGACGCTGATAGCTCTTTAACGCGGATTAGATGTATGCTGATCGGGTTCAGTCTTATAGTGAAATTCGCCTTTAGTAGAGCCGTGAGTACTTATCAAAGTAAGGGAAACAAACAAGTTTTCTTTTTGAATATACAGTTTTGTTGAGAACGAACGACATTTTTGCGTAGAATTACGTCCTCCTTCGTAAGATTTATCTAAAAAATAAAAATCGTTTGCGTTGTATAATTTCATAAAAATATATATATTAGGGTGTAAGAGAAATCGTGTAGTAGATTTGTAGATTTTCCAGTGTAGTCCTACTTAGCTTGGTGACAAATCAAGCAAGTGACAAGCGGTAACCAGTAATTTGGTTCTATAAATCGATACGAACGTCATTGGCGTAACCTGCCAGGGTCGCGAGATTTGTTTGAAAGAGTTACCGTGGCCCTGGCATATAGGCAACTGAAGGAACACGGGTGGGTTTTAGTCAGTAAAAGTCTGACACGGCGGAGCGGGAGGGCTCCGCCCGGAGCGGGAGACGTCATTTGATGATTTCCAACCCACAAAAAATTAAAAAAAAAAAAATGGTGTAACGATGTTGCTTTTATCAATAGTAATATGGATTGGCTGCAGCATTTTTAAAGAAAAGTTGTGTGGCACTGAAAGGGCAAATTCCCGTAGGTATGTTTATAGTCCACTTGCACGGTTAAATGAATAAATGTAGAGTTTGTAAACTCGGAGTTACGTAATTAATATTTTATTTTTAATTTATTTTAATATTGTTTTGCGTAGTTTCCGTGGATATGTATAGTTTATTGATTGACGAATATGTCAGATGAGGAATATTTAAAAAAAAAAAAAAAAAAATTATAAGAGCTTATGAATATAATTATTGCCAGTACCGTATTTTCACTTACTTCAACGTCGAATAATATAAAATAAGTTATCTTCAAACGTCTATTTTGACATTACTAACACTAACCCGGAGTCTGACGAATTCTCTCTCCCAATCGGGAGATTTAATATTTATAAAAAAAATACTCGAGGTTTATCTCCTAACTCTTGGTGGTTAAAAATGATTAATCCCGAGTTCGCAGTTAACTCCGAGTTATTTGTTTATCTAGAATAAGTGAGCTTAAAAACATTCACATATTAATATCTCAGTTTCAATCTGTCAAAAATATGGGATACGAAAACACAATACTGTTGAGCGTTGCCTACATTTATGAAGTGTATTTTACATCACTTTAATACGAAGTAAAGTTACTTTTATAGACTTCCAGAAAAGTATTTAATTACCCTTTTTTTGTGGGTGGGAAATCATTAAATGACGGCTCATCTCTGGGCGGAGCGGGAAGGCGTGTCAGACTTTTACTGACTAAAACCAACCCGGGTTCCATCAGTTGCCTATATGCCACGGTAATGCTTTTGAATAAATCTCGCAACCCTGGCAGAGTATTACATAACTCTGTGGTCTAGAGAAAAGTAGTTTTAAAATTGCGTGTAAAAATAGTCTCTCCACTTTCGAGACGATAATCTCAAAAATATTAATGAATATAATTTATTATTTTATAATATGTGAAAGTACCTTACCTTATAAGTCCATAGAAACAAAGTGTTTTACGTTTTGATAAAAGTAAGACCGACTTACTTCTTCAGATGTCTTCACCACGCACTTTTCCGATCAAAAGTTCCGTATTTTTGGTAAAAAAGAAAAAGTGCGTGACTTTATGTCAATTAAATGAACAAAAGTTCAATTTTGTTTATTTCTGTTCTTTTAATGAAAATTTTCCTTTTTTTTACTGATTATGTACTATTTAACAGATTTATATGACTCTTTCAGCACATTTTGCCATTTTGTTCTTTTGATTTTATCTATGAGCCTCAAGTTTTTACGAAAGTTAACAGAGCATCACCCTCACCATCAGTGCAGCCGAAAATTGTCCACTGCTGGACATAAACTTCACCAATGCACCGCCACTTCGGCCAATTCTTCCCGCATCCAGCGGAATCCTGCGGCCTTCACAAAGTCATCGATTCACCATGTGGGAGGTCTTCCAACGCTACATGTTTCATCAGAACCTTTCCGCCCTATTGGCTATCTGTTTTGCGAGCAATGTGCCCTGCCCACTGTCACTTAAGTTTGACAATTCCTTGGGCTACGTCGGTTACCTGATCTCTTCATTTCTGATTGGATCGCGTAGGGAAATTTCAAACATAGCCCTCTCCATTGCCCTTTGGGTGACTTTTAGCTTTCTTAAAAGGCCCATTGTGCTAGCAAAAATATAGAAATTATGTAAAACTACGTACATTCCTTCAGATTATGCTCCAACATAGCTCCAACTAAGTTTTTCTTTCTCTGCCTCGATCCTATGTCGTTTGTAAACTATAGTATCGCATAGATAATGTGGTATGGGTAAATATTCATACATAATAGGTACCTAGAAAACTCTGCACGTTTAAGACACATTCATTACTATTTAGAGTATTTTGTATGTTTTAAAGATAACATAATATAACATCACGCCACCAAATGTGATCCCCAAAAGGTTGGGCAGAGTTGTACTTGTAGTACATGCACATTTAGTCAGTTATGTTTAAGTTACATGTAATAGGGGG
This sequence comes from Aporophyla nigra, assembly GCA_947507805.1. NCBI lineage: Eukaryota > Metazoa > Arthropoda > Insecta > Lepidoptera > Noctuidae > Aporophyla > Aporophyla nigra. The sequence goes on along the minus strand of OX382313.1, from coordinate 7,667,346 downwards.
GCAAGCCTATTTCCACAATCTGAGCACTAATGCAAAGTCCTGGCTGTTATTGAGAAATTCCTGAAGAAAAACCCAATAACACTTTGTCCGATCTGGGAATCGAACACGACCTCATACTCAGAAATAGTGCTTGCGACCATTAGATACACGAGGCATTTTCGAAGATAAATGTACCTAAGTAGTTTTTTAAATAAAAAACCTCAATGCAAAAGCAAATAGACGTCTGACGAGATAATTTTATAATAATTCAAGATTTTAAGTTATTATTAATCTCACAAAAAGTTGATGCGAATAATTAATTATTATTATCATGACAGATGGTTGTTTGGTTACAAATGATCAGAATGTAGTAAAAACAAAACATAATAATGATAGGTTACTTTAATGTCATTGTAATTTGCTTATTAAATTAATAAGCAGGTAAGTGAGTTCTCTTGACGAATCGACATTCGTAAGTACGAGCGGGATAGGGATCCCGCAAAGCAGGACTGAACCCGTAATTTGAATAATAAAAAAATCATCATCATCATCATTTCAGCCGAAAGACGTCCACTGCTGGACATAGGCCTCCCCCAAGCACCGCCACTTCGACCTGTTCTGTGCTTCTCGCATCCAAAGTATTTCTGCGGCCTTCACCAGGTCATCCGTCCATCTTGTGGGAGGCCTCCCAACGCTATGTCTTCCAGTACAATAAAAAAATACATGATAAAAACTCGGATATTTACAGCTTCGTAAATGTCTTAGGCCCTTGGTTCCAGAAATGGAGAATCGAGGTTAACTTCGATAAAAGTCGGGACAAACCCCCCTTTCCTGGATCGATTACTATGAATGGCAAACCGATCTCTTAGGAGAAATGAGCAAAATACTTAGGTGTGGTCCTGAAACACCACCTTTCATTTAGTGAGCACTTAAAAGCGGCTCGTTCGCGCGGTCCAATTGCTGTCAGCAGGCTCCAGGTAAAGGAATGATTATAAAAGATGATCCTGAAATATTGATTGTGAAAGTCTGTAGCTCGTCGCCCGGTATAGACCAGGCGCAAGTCGACGGCACGTTGTGTTCCTCGCGTGCCTCAAAGAGATGTCAGCAACAACTGAAGGAGTCCGCTAGTACCAATGCCTGCCAGGGTCGCGAGATTTATTCGAAAGAGATATCGTGGCCCTGGCATAAGGGCAACTGAAGGAACACGGATGGGTTTTAGTCAGTAAAAGTCTGAAACGCCCTTCCGCTGATGCACAAAAAAAAAGTTGATGGATGTATGGTTGATTGATACGTGTTGATACTCTTTCACGCAAAAACTACTGAACAGAGTTGTTTGAAATTTGGTACACAGGTAGTTTATAACCTGGATAACACATATAGTACTTTTTATCCTGGTAGTACGTTCCCGCGGGAAAGTTTCCAATCTCCACGCGAGCGAAGCGAAACGGCTAGCAGAAGCTAGTTATATATTTGTAGCCACATCTAGGAAAACCATAGTTTTAAATTCTGCAAACCGTAAAATAAAAAAAATCTAAAACACTGGAGGCCTCTTAGTTAAATATAAAAACACTTCAGACTTGTTTATAGAAAAAAAATTGAAATGTTAAACAAACCTGAAAACCTCATTATGTCTTGTCCAAAACTAAAAGAAACATTAAAGAGAAACAGTAAAAAAGGTTGTGGTACAGAAACTTGGAGCGTCTCACGGGTCTAAGTTTAAAACAGTTGCATTTACACAAGAGACGTTTTATCCCGTTTAAAAGTTTCAGACTGACATTTAGAGTTAAATTACTATATGTTTAAAACGTGCTCCGTGTTCCGTGTGGTACCGGATGTAAAGAATAGCACCATCCCATTTCTACCCGTGGGTGTCGTAAGACGCGACTAATAGAGTTACTAGAGAATGAGTGACAGCTTTCTTTATGCATTTTATCACCATACTGAGATCGCGAACCTGCCTGCCAAGCGTGGAGATTATGGCAACCCTCCCCGGCCTCTAATTAAGGGAGGTCTATGCCCAGGAGGGGACATCTTTCGGCTGAAATGATAATTATGTTATAAAACAAAATACCCCGCCGTCTGTCCGTTTGAACGCGGTAAACTCAAAAACTATATAACGTATTTTCATGCGGTTTTCACAAATGGACCATTTCACAAATGAAAGTGATACATGGCGAAGATTTAAGAATAATTCATTAGGTTAGTAATCAGCCTATACCGTTCCCACAGCTGGGACGCAGGCCTTCTCCCGATGAGCAGTTTTGGGCCGTAATCTACAACGTGGGCCTAGTGTGCATTGGTACATGTCACATGTCTTCGAATTTTTCCTCATAGGAGATGCTGGTTTCCACACAATGTTTTGCTTCACTGTTTTGAGAATTGTGGTGATGAAATTATTTACTCAAAGCAAAGCGCCTGCCTGGTTTCCAACTCATGACATGCAACTCGTACGTCGGAGTCAATAGCACTGAGCTATCACAGTTAAATTGACTGAAATATGTCGATGATTGTAGAAGATGTCGGAAAAAAACCCCTTGGTAGTTTTACTGGCGTGTGCCACGTAAGCCAGTAGAGTTATATAAAAACAATGTATTACGGAATTATTCCTCTAAAAATAGTTAAAAAAAAACTAAAAAAACACGCTTCCATTAAAAACCAAACTAAAAAGTACAAAATAATGGAAAAAAGCGTGGGGCGCTTTTTAAGGTATTTTTTATTGATATCAGGCACCCCACGCTTTTTTTTTTTAATAATTTTGTACTTTTTACTTTGGTTTTTAATGGAAGCGTGTTTTTTAGTTTTTTTAAACATTTATTTATTTTCTATTTTTTAGGGTGTTTCGAACTTTGAGACGAATGTCAGCGTAGTTTGTGACGTATGTCAGCGTAGTTTTCGAAGACAGTTTTTTTTTCTGTCCTGGTAACCCTGGCAAGGATAATGGCACCAATTAGTTTGTGACGTATGTCAGCGTAGTTTTCGAAGACAGTTTTTTTGCTGTCCTGGTAACCCTGGCAAGGATAATGGCACCAATTAGTTTGTGACGTATGCCAGCGTAGTTTTCGAAGACAGTTTTTTTGCTGTCCTGGTAACCCTGGCAAGGATAATGGCACAAATTTATGAAATTATTGCATTGTCATCGGTCCTTGCCAGGTGTGCAAAGGTTTGAATGAAATCTGGTCGTTTAAAGTGGGTCAAAATCGCGCTATAAGGAGTCGGTTACAAACAAACATACTAACATACAAACATACAAGTGAAGCTAATATAAAGCGTGTAAAAACATACAAGTGAAGCTAATATAAAGCGTGTAAAAAGATCAATTATACGCTGTAGTCCGTTTCCGTGGGATAATTTCCGACCACGACGCAGGCAAATCCGCAGATTAAAGCTAGCTTTTGATATTAGTTTAAAAGTAAACATGTTTGGCAAGCCGATATAGCCTCAACAACGTTGTTGTGTATCTTTGAAGGTTGTGTGGGAACATTTTTTCGATATATTGTTAGATTTTATTATGAAGGGCAAAAGAGGTATGGCTAAAGTAGTGTAGTGAGATAGATGAACTTGGCTCGACACACTGTTTTTAATTTTTTTCTTAAATTGGTGTGAATTTCTAAATATGAAAGTAAGTTTAAAATGGTTAAACGGATTTAGATGAACTGATGACTTGGGTAAGGACATAGGCATACTTTCATCATTGATGGCAGACGAAGTTGCGAGCAACAGCTAGTATCTTATATTATCATTATTCGGATTACGAAAGATTAATTGTCTAACAACTGTATAAGACGATTTTTCAGTTCTTTTTAAGTAAAACATAAGTTCTGTCTAAGTAGTGTTAATTTTACGAGAGCCAGCTATAACGTGAATATATTCGAACTTATACATTATTTTGTGAAAATTCCTATCGTAATAACTTTTAATTCCTTATATTTGTTTTTCTATATTGTTGAACTAAATAACTTAACCTCATAAATCAGCCCATAATTTTCCCATATCTAGGACACAGACCTCCTATCTGTGAGTGGCAGTGGGCTGTAAACCAGCACATGGGCCCAGTGCGGGTTGTTCGATGTCACACGTCGGGTTGCTGGATGTCACATGATCACTTCGAGGTTTTGGTTCTAGAATATGTCGGTTTAGACGTTTTGATAGCAATGGTGATGACAATAAATATATAAAGTACAGCACCTGTTTGGGTGCTAGAGAATGGGCAGCCGCGTTCTTTATGCATTTTACCACCATACTGCGATCGCCAACCCGCCTGCCAAGCGTGGCGATTATGGCAAAGCACCCCAAATTGGGGGAGGCCTAAGTCCAGCAGTGGATGTCTTACAGCTGAAATGATGACCTGCTTGGGTTCAAACTTACGACAAGTATCTTGTAAGTCGGTGCCAGTATTGCGTTCTTTTTTAGGGTTCCGCACCTCAAAAAGAAAAAGCGGAACCCTTATAGGATCACTTTGTTGTCCATCCGTCCGTCCGTCCGTCCGTCCGTCCGTCCGTCTGTCAAGACCCTTTTTCTCAGGAACGCGTGGAGGTATCATGCTGAAATTTATATTAAATACTCAAGTCTACTGTCCCTTGGAGCTGTGAAAAAATCAACATTCTAAACTAGCGCAATCAAAAGATATAGCCGTTTATGCCGCAAATTTCCGCAAATTTTCGAAACTCGCAAGGGAATCAAAACCTAAAGGGTACTTCCAGTCGATCTAGAATTTTGAAATTTGGTACGAAGTGACGTCTTATAGCACAAATAAAGGAAAAATTGCGAAAACCGTAAATTTTTAGTTACATCATATAATAAAAATATTTTTAATAATTTTAAACTTACTATCCCTTTCCTCATGAACGCGTAGAGGTATTAAACACTACAGGTTTGTACGGAACCCTCGGTGCGCGAGTCCGACTCGCACTTGGCCGGTTTTTTTTATTTTTTTTGATGACGTGTTAGTAATTCTCATGGATGCCCTGGGGTGGGCAACGGGGTCTGTCAGACTCTTACTGACTAAAACTACCGCGGTGATTTTAGATTTTTCTTTAAGATCCGTGATCGCTGGCTGGTCCACCTCAAGTCGGAGGCGGAATGAGGTATTCAACTGTTACATATTAGAGAGGGGCGCGTGCAACACTACGCGCCCCCTATTCTTAACACATTAACTGCCATGCCGGACTATGTGTCCGACACTTTTTAACGTGATAAGGAATAGGGGGCGACGGCTGTCTCCAAATCCGTCATCCCTGGACCACCAATGCACCCTTTAATTAACTTGAAGTTCGCTAAGATGAAACGAATTGTTTGCTACTGTCAAAATAAACACTTCTTACTTCTAAGAAAGTGAACACTTCTTTCATATACTGAAATGAAATATGCATAACATTTGCAGAGTTTTATTAATAGCCAGTTACATTGACATTACGTTTCACGGTCAAAAATTCTCGTTTATTTTCACCATTAGTCTTGAAAACCGCCTGTGGCAATGTAATGAAGCACGCAATTTGTCAGCCAGAGGATCTAATTAGAAAAAATATATCGCAAAATATAGGGCAGATGTATATTTGGGGGTTTGGAATTTTGTAATCTGGGGAAATTCAATGTGGGTCAATTTTATGCGGACAGATTTTTATTTTTTTACCAACTTCAAAAAGGAGGAGGTTGTTAATTCGTCTATACGTTTTTTTTTTGTACGTATGTATGTTGCGCAATTTCTTCGACAGTTGTGGATAGAAAGATATAACACACAAAAAATATCCATGTTCACATTAACGATCGAAAATACAAAAATACTTATAAAAATAACAAAAAAAAAAAGTTAACATGCAAAGGAATGGAGATAAATACAAATATTAATAGGCCGTTACTTTGAGTGATACAGCTATTAATATTTTAGGTTAAGTTCCTTAGATAGTCTCTATGTAACCGCGTACAAATAGATGACCGCATTTATTAAATATAGAATATGTAAGTTATTTTTATCTAGCTAATGGTTGTACTAATTTGTTGTTATCTGTACTTTTTGATTTAGTGCGCGACCTTAATGGCACATCGACGAATCGTGCTTTCTTTGGGTCGGGGGTTCAATTTCCGTATTAGATAAAGATATTTTTCATTTTGTATAATTATTAAGTAGGATAGTATAACATCACGTCTGGCGTCTGTTTTCGTTGAAAGAGCAAGCAGAGGTGTATACTATGTTTATCCGGAGTTGACCACCATCATGATTCTCCTTCGTTTATACCAATTTCCGTTTTGTGGTTAAACAATCTTTATTTACTCAAAAGAAATTTACGACAAAGGAGATGTTTCATTTTCGGCCATCAGATGTACATTTATCGAAAAAGAGGAAAAAATACCACAAATTAGGGAAAAATATTCTCTGGTTAATTTGCGTCTGATTTGTTGTGTACAAAAAATAATAGTTTTTCAATTATTGCCATGTTTTATTCAACATGGCGTCTCGTTTGCTTGCAGACTTCGTTCGTTCTGAAATCATGTCTCATCAAATCAATGTTAAGTAGAAAATAATAAAAAAAATGTGTGTATTCTTGTAGTGTTAAAAATAAATTACTATTATTCTCTTATAAATATTTTTGAGTAAACATAATTAAGTGTGACCGTTTCATCGTTACAAAAATCTTTAGTCTCCATTCTTGAAGTGTGTTTCTAAACGAATGAAAAAATAACCACTTGCTAACTCTTAGGACAAACGTCAAACATTTTTAATTTTAATTTTGTACATAAAAACCATTTGATATTATGAAAAAAATGTTACTTTATTCTATTCATGAGTAATTTACCCAGCTTCGCTAAACGGTACACGTTATGGCCGTAGCCCCATATAAAAATGAAACATCTCCTTTCACATAATGAGAAATATTTAAACTATATAATAATAATAATTAAATTCGTGAGCAGAGCTAGTATGATATACACAAATATTAAACCAAGACAGAAGTATTTTACGTACATAACAAGACTTTGAAAGTAGCAATAAAAGATTCATGCGAAACAAAAATCTAATTGTGTGGTGTGGGCCTTTCATGTCAAAACCCACAATAAGCTACTTTTTACAATAATTTTGGAAACAAAAACCGAATTGTGATTCCAAATTCTAATTTCGAAAATCATTATTCATTTCCAAATATTTATTAGTTCATTGCCATAGTACTAGGATACTCATTGCAAACGATTACAAAATATGTAGCACGTCGCTTTTAGTTCCCCTCATTGATCATTGGCATAGACTTTTTCCGACTATGCTGAGGTTGGCTTCTAGTCTTGCCGAAAGCAACTGAATACCAGTGAATTTCATGGAGTGACCGGCTATCAGACCTACCCAACCCAGTTACTGAGTACCAAGATACTCCTTGGTAAGACTGGTTATTAGACTTTCGGGCTACTGACGACCCGTAATGACTGTCAAAGATTCTTGGAGGTCTTAGAATGACAGTCGAGACCAACCGATTAAGGCACAAAGGGGCTTGGTATAAAACGATGGTCACCCATTTACGGCCGCGACAAGACCAAGTGTCGAATGTCGAATTCAAATAATATAGTGAAAAAATATTAAAGCGTTACCAATGTTTGGTATTGAAAAAAATACATAAACAATAAAAAATACTCTTGGATATACACATTAGTTCTCTCATTAAAATAAATTATTATATTTAGAGAAAGGGAAATCCGTTGCTGGTTGAACTACTCTGTTGTGTTTGTAAATTATAATTATATTTAGATAGGACTATTATAAGAATTCAAAACGGTTGTTAGATGCTTTACAATGAAGTATTTTATACAGATCTAGCTTTTTCCCACGTCATCGTCATCATTTCAGCCGTAAGACGTCCACTGCTGGACACAAGACTCCTCCAATTTGAGGGGGCTTGCCATAATTCCTACGCTTGGCAGGTGGGTTGGCTATCGCAGTATGGTGGTAAAATTCATATAGAAACCTGCTACCCACTCTCTAGTAAGTTCCTTAGTCGCCTCTTACGACACCCACGGGGAGAAATGGGAATGACCAACGTGGAGATCAGAAAATATACCACAGGAACGTACTACCGGGAAAAAAGTATCCCATGTCCTAACCCAAGTCATGGTCTATCCTTGTGCCATACGAATTCGATCAGCGTTCAAAGTGTAAAAAGGTAACAGACAGAATTCCAACGACTTACATTAGTATGCAAGAATGAATAAGTAAGTCGGAGTTATGTGAATTGTTAAGATAATTTTGTTCAATGGACTGCAATAATTGGAATATATCAATATATTTCTATAATACTATATGTCAATACCTATTAGCGAGTGTGACGTGATTATAATTTTACTTGATAGGTGCAATAATAATACTTAGGGAAATGCCAACTTTACACACCTGTAGTACCGTCAGCGAGGAAGCGATAAGCTATAAAATATATTCTCGCTTAAGAAACGTAAAAAAAATTGTAGGTCCCATATACTAGTAAGTAAAAGAGACAGATACATATTATGTACGTTCCGTGTGGTGCCACGTAAATAATACCACACCCCATCTCTTCCCATGGGTTTGTGACAGGCGACTAAGGGACTTACTAGAGTATACGCAGCGTTCGCTATGCGTTTTATCACCGTACTAAGCTCGCCAAACCGTTTACCAAGCGTGGCGATTATAGTAAACACTCCCAAATTGGGGGAGGCCCATATCCAGCAGTGGACGTCTGTCGGCTGAAATGATGATGATATTATTATGTTAATAGTTGGTCGGTGACTGTTCACACCGCCCGCTGGCGAGTACTCATTTTTGCAGCGACAAAAGCTAACAAAGAGAGTAGTCGCACAACGACGTCCGCTTTTTTTTGTGGGTGGGAAATCATCAAATGACGTCTCCCGCTCTAGGGTGGAGCGTAAAGGCATGTCAGACTTTTACTGACTAAAACCCACCCGTGTCCCTTCAGTTGCCCATATGCCAGGGCCACGGTAACTCTTTCGAACACGCGACCCTGGCAGGCATCGGTCCTAGCACACCCCAGTTGTTGTTGACATTTAACAACTGCTATAGCTAACAAAGACTGTACTCGCACAACGACGTCCGATTAAACCTCTGGCGCTCGGTTTTCAGATAGAACACTCACTAGAAAATTACATTTGGTACAAACGCATACTAGCGAGTAATCTTTCTTCGCCGTCGAGCACTCGCTACTCGCACTTGTCAACTCCAATTTAATGGCTAGCTCTACTCGCCTCTCGCTTAGCGCCGGCAGTGGGACAGATACCTTACCACGTGATACCTATATGTACTACAATTGGAATGTTCTGTATAATAATAATATCTTAGGACAACCAACACACCGTTATCTGATCCCAAACTAGGCAGAGCCTGTACTATGGCAACCAGACAACTGATAAATATAATATAATAATATAATCTTTATTGGAACACAACAGATTTTACAAACTGATTGCGTACGTAAATAGCTACATTAGTTATAAAACTGTGTCGCAGTTATTAAAGCCCACCTCCAGTATACCTACTTATTTCTAAATGCATACATATTATAGAAAAATTACACCCAGACGCAGAACAAATGATTCTGCTCATCACACAAACATTTGTCCTGGGTGGGAATCAAACCCAAGACCTCAGTCTTAGCAGTCAGGGTCACTAACTACTAGACTAACAGGACAGTCAGGGTGTATGTAGATATGTATATCGCAAAGTGGTACTCGAAAAAAAAACCAAGTCTGAAAAATTGTTGGTAGGTTCTTATAAAATTTTAAAACATGAACTATTCGGCTTATATCCGAAGTTTATACACGTACTATACATACGTTTACGGGTTGATATTGGTATATTTTAGTTACATGGGACTTAAACATAACTGGATAATTTTGGGTGTTATATAGATACACCTCTGCCCAACCCATAGGGGAAACAGGGAGTGATTTTATGGGTCTATTCTATTTATAGCCACACTTAAAAACTTCAGCATGAGCAATTTTACGAAAACATAAACTATCTTTTTACGATCCAAAAGGTCGGGATCCAAATAAGCAGATTCTTCTTAAGGGTCACCTTTATTTTACTTTTAAAAGCGAACAATGTTTCATTAAAATGTACTTACTCACAAAAATTAGAAGTTACGAGCGAAATATTCGCTTTTCCAGACTGTTCTAAATTAACTAAGTTATAGGGTTTAATATTATTACAAGTAAATCTTTTTTTTTTTAATAACTGGATATTCTAAGAAAGTATTAGGGTTTAATAAAGTTGTTTCGACGCTTTATTTACGAACTTAGCAATCTGTGCGCTTAACTTTTTCATGAAACAATAATAATTATGCTCAAACCTTTCCTAAAGGCTATCTCAGATCGGCGCGACATGGCTCCAGTATATAATTTTCCATGAAGTATTCATAGAAATTCTTCTAGTGGAGTCGCCACGCGTTATAGCGTCGCGCTGTGCCGATATGTGGGAGCCTCTGTTGTATCGAATGGACAGTGTTATAAGTTAAATATTATTTAAATACTTTGATTGTAACAATATGCCCAAGCTTTTTTTTTGTGTCGAAGCCGCGGTGTATACATTTTCATTAAATCACATTTAAATCGAACTGCTCAATAAAAAGTTATGCGTGATCATAAAAAAAATTTATATATATACGCATAGACTTTTTGAGAACCTCTTTCTTTTTTCGTCGGTTATGAACACAACACTAACCAAATTAAACTTCATATTATTAACGCCTATGAGAAGGCATAGGTATAAATATAGAATAGTATAGGCATATCTTATACATTTCTATATACATAACCAGTATATAATGTTCCCACTGCTGGGGCACAGCATCCTCTCAGTAAGAGGGAGTGGGCGGTTGGTAGAAATGTCTTTGATTTGTTTTGTTGTAGGACATACGGTTCGATGTTTTCCTTCACCATTTTGAAAGCAGCACCTAGTGATGAAATTATTTACACAAAGTAAACCGCCTGTCTGTGTTTCAACCTACCTACCTTCCTTTCTACCCAAAAATTAGGTTTATCCTACAAATCTTAAATCACGGTCGTTACCACTGCTCACAAATATGTACATGTCATAGGATAAACTTAACTACAATCAATTCTATCTTGTGAATTTTGACACTGAAAATCTCTGTGCCTATTTGAAATAAACGATTGACTTTGCCTTTGACTTTGAAAGTTTAGAAGTTTTGTAACAACGAAATAATGTTAAGAACATATCCTTAATTTATCATCCTAAGCAAACTTCAATGTAAACTAAGGGTTGGGATTTGCTTCGTTATCCAAAAATAGGCTAAAGGTTGGGTTTTAATGATACAGGTAGTTTTCTCCTGTAGTGTCAGCTTGATGACACTACTTGTGTCTATAATAAATAAATAAATATACATACAAGGTATAACAATATGATTGACTTGTAATAGTATTTCTAAAAACATAATAACCGAAATTAAATTGTATAATTTTTTACTGAAGTCTTGAAATTAGTTTGTTCAGGATTGAGTACTGAATCAATTTCTGTAACTTCAAATGTAGGTATTTTTTTCAAAATTTTTGTATTTTGCCACACGGCGGTGGCAGCTCCATCGGCGCGATGGTCACACCGCGCCGATACCAGTTCATTCAAAAGTGTAACTCAGTTTCATCTTCAAAAATATTTATTTCTTAATGAAAACATTATTTTTGAAATCTGAAATACGTTTAAACATTATTATAATTGCGCACAAATATCATAGTCCAAAAACTTGCGCATTCATAATCACGACAATTTCTTTCACATAATATCGAGATTGAAATATTACAGGACATCATTGCAGCTCATTTCATTAATAATTTTAGGGCAATGTGGAATGTAATGATCTAAATTGAAAGGTGATTGATGAATTCGCTGTCCATTTCATAGAAGGGTGGTAAATTAATTAATGACCTATATACAGAATGTAATTATATTAGGTAGCAATACTCTTTACCCACGTGTGGTGTATCGGTATAAAAACTAATGATAAAAACACTTTTACAGTTCAATCATATTTCAAAATCTACAAGAGGTCGGCGATTCCCTTTTGACCACTCTGAGAAGAAAGGTCGAAACAAACTCAGAGGTTACAAAAATAACGGTTATCAACCTTTCTTTATTTCAACACTAGCTTCTGCCCGCGACTTCGTCCGCGTTAAATTTCTTGTTCCCTCGACCCTTCCCGTCGCGTCGAATCACCTACTCGTGCGATTTTCCCCGTTTTTGCAACATTTTTTATTACTGCTCCGCTCCTCTTAGTTGTAGCGTAATGTTATATAGCTTATAGCCTTTCTCGATAAATAGGCTACCCAACACAAAAATAATTTTTCAATTCGGACTAGTGGTTCCTGAGATTAGCGCGTTCAATCAAACAAACTCTTCAGCTTTATAATATTAGTTAGTATAGATAAACGTGTAATAAACTCCATTACTTTAAGCTAAATATAAAGCAACACAATCCATACTTTCATTTAGTTTTTTGTTAGTACTGTGTCCCATTGCTGGGCAAAAGTACCCCTTTTTCCTTCCAAACCTCTATGTTTATGCGTTCTCTGCCCACTTTTACATTAAAGGAAGGGGTAACTAGAATCAATTCTATTTTTATGTTACAGTTGTCGTTCGGAAGTGCCTTTTTTGAGCCTAATTGAAATAAAGAAAAAAAGAAATAAGTGCAACATTTCGAACAATAACTACACAATAACTGTATATTATATTTGTTATTGAAAAACGTATGTTTAAATTAAGTGATAAATATGTTTACTGTACTAAATAAACACCTCTGCCATAACATTTAGGAGTAAAACAGTCGTAATAATGTAATGCTAGATGGGTAGATAATTAGGCACAAGCATCTTAATTATTCGAGACATCCGATAAACTGAGAGCATTTATATAGTTCGATCACTTCACTAACACAAGGTTCAGTTTCCACATGTGTTGTGGACGTCTTATATACCTAAGCTGCCAGTAATCTATAACGTTTACATACTATGAAGATCCGTCCTCTTACCTTTCTCCGTAATCTGGTAAACAGCCTATCAAGTCTGTGAAAGCGACCGATATCGGTTTCACATTTACCAAACATCCAGTTTCTAAGTCCCTACAGTACTTATTACTTGTATGTATGTACATATATGTCACCGTCAAATTATAAATACAGTTAGATTACAATCTATCTAGCGAGATTATAATCTGTCGAAAGACTGTGAACTATAAAAATTACAATGTAACGCATAATTTTTCGTTAGATTACAATCTTTCGAAGTGGAACCGTCAAATTGTGAAATAAAATGTGACAAAACGCACCTCGCGCGCTGATTGGTTCAACGGGATAAGGGTTTTTTTGCAATTTGCAGGTCAGTGTCGGTCGATTTGTAGATGGCTGACCATCCGTTACATATCGAGGCCTCTCCATGCCTCGAAAAACATGATCAAAAAGAAACTCTTAGTCTCAGCTGTCATTTGTAGATTTTTTGTAGTTGTTACGGGTAGTCCGAAAGCCTGACAACTAGTCTAACCAAGAGGTATCGTATTACCCAATAATTGGTTGTGGAAGTCGGATGGGCAGTCGTTCCATGTAAAATATTGGTATTCCGCTACATTCAGGTAGACTATAAGCCAACTCCAACATAGTTGGGAAAAGGCAGATGATGATACAACCTGACACTGACCTGCAAATTGAAATACGTAAGAAAGAAAATAAAAAAAAGCATTAAAACAAGGTGAAGTAATTTTGTAAATGTCACATAAATAATCTATTTTTAACCGACTTCAAAAAGGAGGAGGTTCTCTATTCGGATGTTTATATTTTTTTTTTTTTATGTATGTTCGGCCATAACTGCGTCATATATAGACGGATTTGCAAAATTCTTTTTTTGTTTGAAAGAAGTTTATTCCGAAATGGTCCCATATAAATTTCATATAGATCTGATGATGAGTTCCAGAGACAGACACCGGAACTCTTTAAAAAATGACAGCGAATCAACCGCGATTTCTGCTATCGCATAAATATGCATTGTTTGTTTGGAATTAGTGCGGGGTGGATACCACAACTAAAAATTTAAAAATAAAAACTTTTTTACAAAAAAAAAAAACAACCGACTTCCTTAAAAACACTACAAATTGAAAAATAACTTTAATTTCGGAAGTCGGTGGCAAAAAAACCATAAATACAGATCCTAAGACACCGACTTCCGAAATTAAAGTTATTTTTCAATTTGTAGTGTTTTTAAGGAAGTCGGTTGTTTTTTTTTTTTTGTAAAACAGTTTTTTTGAGGAACATCTCGCATCTACGAATTCACCATAAAACTTTTCCAAATAGCTGATGTTTAATTAATTTTTAATTAAAATAATTCCTTTGATACGTAAACACGTACCGACATTTGCAATTTAACCCTTCAATCCTAATCCCACTTTAGCTACAACCCATCTGTTTAACTTTAGTGTTGTTTAAATTAAATTTACAACTTACGAAATTTGGCGAAACAGTATCTAATTACAGGTTCTAAAAGGTTCCCTTGTATCCCTTATAATTAAATAAGGTCTGTCCTTCATAGATAAATGTATACAATTTACAGCCTGTTTTGGAACTCGTGAAATCCCTTGAAATGGTGATCTATTATTGATGTAGGTATATTTTCGTTTCAGTATTAAATCTATTCAAATAAAAAGAATATTTATCACTTTGGTGTGTCCCACAGTGGTATTTTTATTACGTTTATGGGTGTTTGGTATCTCAAACGTCCCCAGACGTAATAAAATAGACTTCCACTGAGTGTCCTTCAGAGTATTTGTTATTGTCGCGAATCATAATTTCATTGGAATCCTGACCAAAAAAAATTTGGCATTACATATTTTAATCTTAAATTTCCAGATCTACCCTGGCGCTTTCCCTTTAAACCCCGTTTTAAATGGGAATGAAACAAATGATGAATGTACAACATGTTTCATACTACAGAAAACATGTTGCTGCTAACCTGCGATTTATTCATATATGTGGGACTTTTTACTAGCCTACACTGTCCCATTGTTGAGCAAAGGCCTCCTCCGAATCCCTCCAGGTATCGTTTTCCAAGGCCATATTGATCCAACCCTTGCAATATGCGCCTAGGTCGTCTCGCAACCTTTTTTGGGCCGGCCTAGGCGGCGCTGTCCATCTTCAGGCACCCAATACGTGGAGACTATTCTCCAGCGGTTACAGTGCATGCAGCTGACGTGACCCACCCAGTCCCAATTCAGCTTTGCAAACTTTTTGACTACGTCTAGGATTACCGTTTCGGAGCACGTAGTGTTTCGTATACTAACGGTTCGTATAGTGCCTTAAATTTGCGCTCTATTACTCTTTGGCAAACCCCAAGGCGGAAATATTGCAATTCAGTGAGCGACCATGCTTGAGCACCATAGATTAGGACGGGCAGGATTCACATATCGATGAGTTTTCGCTTCAGGGAAATCGGTAGATCTTTGATATGTATATCCCTATTTGAGACTAACTAATCTATATACTATATAATATTATAAATGCGAAAGTAATTCTGTCTGTCTGTTACGCTTTCACGACTAAACCACTTAACCAATTTAAATGAAATTTGGTACGGGGTCAGTTTGATCCCCAAGAAAAGACATAGGCTACTTTTTATTTCGTTACTTTGCGTCTGCGATAACCGACATTTACGCAGACGAAGTCGCAGGCAAGAGCTAATATAACAATAGTGTATTTACTAGTGAGAGAATCGTTTTAATTTTGACAGGTCAACAACATATATTGAGTTATTTACGTCGTTGATCCGACAATTTTTTCGAATACATAAAGCAGCGAATTAGACATAATCTTCAAAATGAATTAGATTCTGATTGTACGTTACGCAATTAGGGCGCTGACATTTGACTCTGCGGGGTTTTCCGATTTAAAACATTATCGATCCGTCGTGCGTAAGTCGATTATCGTTTGTTTTTTTTTTGCATCAACTATTGAGTCCATATAAGTTGTTATTATTGGGTTGCTAAAAAAGGATCAAAATGAGCAAAATATCGAAGATCAAGATTCCTTTCTATTTATATTGTTAATGTCCTTGAAAAATACCAATGACCAGAGTTCACCCAGAAGAATCTATAAATAATAAACATGTCGCAATAACAAGAAAAATATTTTTATTTCTTTTTAATTTTTAAAGGTCAGTTCCCATTTTTTAAGAACGTCCGTTTAAAATCTTATTGTTTATCTGTCAAAAATACATGTAGGTACTTACATTTTCAACACGATACTATTATTGATAGTAGATTTTAAACATTTCCAATATAAAAAAATAAAAAGTCATCCAAAAAATACATTACAACGTGAAAAATAACTTTTTTTTGACACCGACTTCCGAAATTAAAGTTAATTTTCACTTTGTTGCGTATTTCTTGGTCGGTTGTTTTTTTTTGCCTTTGAAAATGTTTTTATTTTTCACTTTTTAGTTATGGTACTTACGTAGTTATGTTACTTATACACTCAATTCTTAAACCACTCCTTGCTATATAAGCAACAGTAACAGGAAACAGTATAATGTCATCTAGATATATAAAGTGGATTAAACACGTATCATCTACGCTAACGGCAAAAACACCCAAGCAAAGAAAATAAAATTTATATGGGTTCTCCCCTGAAGAATTTTTCTCGAATTTTTCTACCACTAAGACTTTAACCACTAAGAGAAAAATTCGATAACCATCCAAAATTGCCGGAAATATCGCGGAACACACTTCTAATAAAAAACACAAAGAAATTGAGAACCACTTCCCTTTGAAGTTGATTAAAAATTTAAACAAGTTTTTGTAGGAGGTACAATATTTTTATGGTTCTTCACACTTATATCATAATTTGTTCATATTAAAATGATAATATAAGATTAATTCACCAATAAATTCAATTTTGAAACTGGTTATTATGATGTAACTACATAATTGGCTATTTGATTGATTACTCTGTTGGTTTATTTTGGAAATATTTAGAATCCAAGGTTAATTTTCGTTATTCGGTTTTACAATTCGGTCCACTATAATATATTATAAAGGTTGTGTAAGTATATATAATTTTAAGGGTGTGCCTAAGTAATAACTAGAGATCAGATATTCAGATGAATATTCACCTAAAGTTAAAATGTTGGCTAATATGGAATGTGCGTTTTTACCGTGTTTTGTGTGTTGTTTTAACTAACACATACCACCCTACGCACATAAGTATTTGCATCTGGGGTTAAACATTAATTTTAAATAAATATGATGATCCAAGAAACCCGGCTTTAATAAAAAAATACGAAGCCGCTTTCGTGCTTTCACAGCTAAATAGTAACATTAGGTAAATATGCATCCGAATATCCAATCACTGGTAATAACAGATCCATGGGTCAATGAATCATGTTTAGCTACGCTTACTGCGGTTGGTCCGTGTATTGGTAACCACCTTTACATACCAAGACCCCTGACTCGGAAAACATGTTAAGCTGTTGCTTGGTCTGCCAGGGTCGCGAGATTGTTCGAAAGAGATACCGTGACCCTGGCACATGGGCAACTGAACACGGAAGGGCAAGGAACACGGGTGGGTTTTAGTCAGTAAAAGTCTGACACGCCCTGCCGCTCCGCCCAGAGCGGCAGAAGTCATTTGATGATTTCCCATCCAGAAAAAAAAAACCTGTTGCTTGGTAACAGCTGTCATTTGTGGATCTCTGACAGTCGTTAGGCATCGTCAGAAACTCGACAGTCTGACAACCAGTCTTACCAAGGGGTATCGTATTAGCCAGTACTTGGGTTGTGGAGGTCAGATAAGGAGTCGTCCCATGTAAGATATTGATTTTCAGCTACATCCAGTTAGACTGGATGCCGACTCCAACATAGTTGGGAACAGGCTAGGCAAATGATGATGACCACGTGCATTGAATCTCAAATTAAAACAAATTATCGTTCGTCCCACTGACATTGTTAGTGGGACGAACTGGCATAATTTGTTTTAATTTGAAATGGTGGAGGAATAATTTAATATTATGAATTAAATCGCACCTTCAGAATTATAGAGACTTAATTAGAAATTGAGCAGTGGTGAAAAAAAAAACCGGCCAAGTGCGAGTCGGACTCGCGCACCGAGGGTTCCGTACAAACCTGCAGGTCATCATCATCATCATTCGTCATCATCGTTTATGAAATTAAATGTTTTTTTTTTTAATTTTTATATTTGAGTTGACTGAATGAAAGGTAAATTGTGGTTTACGATTTATGACGTATTAAAAAAAAACTACTTACTAGATCTCGTTCAAACCAATTTTCGTTGGTAGTTTTCATGGTAATGTACATCATATATTTTTTTTAGTTTTATCATTCCCTTATTTTAGAAGTTACGGGGGGGGACACACACATTTTACCACTTTGGAAGTGTCTCTCGCGCAAACTATTCAGTTTAGAAAAAAATGATATTAGAAACCTCAATTTCATTTTTAAAGACCTATCCATAGATACCCCACACGTAAGGGTTTGATTAAAATTTTTTTTTGTGTTTCAGTTCTAGGTATGGGGAACCCCAAATATTATTGTTTAAAAAAAAAATGATATTAGAAACCTCAATATCATTTTTGAAGACCTATCCATAGATACCCCACACGTATGGGTTTGATGAAAAAAAAATTTTTGAGTTTCAATTCTATGTATGGGGAACCCCAAATATTATTGCTTTTTTTCTATTTTTGTGTAAAAATCTTAATGCGGTTCACTGAATACATCCACTTACCAAGTTTCAATAGCACAGCTCTTATAGTTTCGGAGAAAAGTGGCTGTGACATACTCGGACAGACAGACAGACAGACAGACAGACAGACAGACAGACATGGCGAATCTATAAGGGTTCCGTTTTTTGCCATTTGGCAACGGAACCCTAAAAATCGAAGATATGTGACATTTACCAAACCGCACTAGACTCGCGTGGTGGATTATACTCCCTTTCACCGAGAGGAGGCCCGTGTCCCAGCAGTGGGAACATTATAGGCTGATGATGATGAATTGGAAATTTTAAGATTTCAACTTTGACTCATAAAATTATGAAAATCTTACATAATAAGGCTGTGTTTTAATAACAGTTTTTTTACTTTTATTTTATGAGTGAAAGTTGAAATCTTAAAATTTCTAATTAAGTCTCTATAATTCTGAAGGCGCAAAATGCTCGATCCTAACAAGTAAGCATGATGACAAAGGGACAAACGGGAATAGGATCACGGATGATCATATTGTTATTATAGAACTTACTTTTTACTCTAGGTAGTTATAAAATTAAATAAATAACTACATACATAAACAAAACGGACAAAAAGGCGTCATTCACAAGCGATGCAACTTGCGACACAAGCGCGTCATAGATATTGAGTCTTTTTTTTTGTGGGTGGCAAATAATCACATGACGTCTCCCGATCTAGGGCGGAGCGGGAGAGCGTGTGAGACTTTTACTGACTAAAACCCAGACGTGTTCCTTCAGTTGTCCATGTGCCAGGGTCACGGTGTCTCTTTCGAACAATCTCGCGACCCAGGCAGGCATCGGTCCTAGCAGACCCCTTCAGTTCTGCTGACATCTCTTTGAGGCGCGCGTGGAACATTACGCGCCGTCTCTTTAAGTCATCTTCAGACTGGCGCGACGTGCCAGCTCGACGCGATTCTTGTAGAACAGTTTCCTTAAAGGTTATATATAAATTGTTCTACGAGGTTTGCGTCTCGCTGTCGCGTTACACCTGTTTGTGGGAACCTTTATCAAATTGTTTTATTTGTTTTCACCGCAGTTTCATTTTGCAAGACGCGTGTCGCTTCAGCATGTAGAATTTGGAAGGAGAGAAGAGGATTTAATAACAAAATATTATATTTAAAAAATAAATATCATAATTTATAATAAAATAGTAGTCCGTGACAGAAAATAACGAGTGCAGTTTATTGTTCCAAAATGTGTGCACGGGTTCATTTTTATCCTGCATTATTTAGGTACCTAATAAGTACAAGTTTTTTCCTTCTAAATGAGTGTTCATTTGCTTGTATTGCATTTTAACTTGATATTATTTAGAGTAAATACTAAATCATTATCATCATTTCAGCCGTGAGACGTCGACTGCTGGGCATAGGCCACCCCCAATTTCCGGGAGGTTTGCCATAATCGCCACGCTTGGCAGGAGGGTTGGCGATCGCATAATTGTGGTAAAATGCATAGAGAACGCTGCTGCCCATTCTATAGTAAGTCCTTAAGTCGCCTTTTACGGCACCCACGGGAGAAATAGGGGTGACCCACAAACACAACCGATTTTACTTGCAAATCTGACTTTTGTAGTAAGCAAACCGACTGAATACGGGGTGATATGGGTAATCGACGCACAACACATTATAATAGTCCTCCAGACCGAATTTCGGCTCTCGCATTCAATCTCAACGGAGACTTGCCTTCGGTGCAGGACATTTATTATAGTGCATAAGTGTGTGCACAGACACAGGTGCACTCGCACTTCCCTCACTCTCATAGTTTGGTGGGACGGCAATCCGACAAGACTGCAGAGAGATCAGGCGCAGGAACAACAGGTTAACATGCTTTCCGAAGTGTGGGGGTTTCCCACCGCCAATTTCCAGACTTCTGGCTATTACTGAGAAATTCCCAATGGAAAATCCCAGTACTATTTTGCCAATCTGGTGAAAACCTGCCACAATGGATTCAGGAAATGATTCTGGACACCACTGTGTTGAAATTTTTCGTCGCTCAGTAAGAAACTGAAGCTGGATCATACATTTTGACCATCTGCACTATTGTAGGAAACAGCAGATTATACTTGGTGACAGATTATGCGTGCCCAGCCAACCTGTATTAAACACCTACTTACTTTTTACGAAATATTATTTAAATAAATTAATGGTCCCAAGTTAGTTTTCGAACGAATTTCCTTATCACACCTATATACTCTACTAGACTTCATCCGCGATAAATTTCTTGCTTCCTAAACTCTCCCCGGTGCATCGAATCGCCTACCCGTGCGAGGCCTTCGAATTCGTGACTATTTTTCTTTTTGCTCGGCTCCTAAGGATCCAAGCGTAATATGCTATATAGACTATAGCCTTCCTCGATAAATGGGCTATCCAGCACTAAACGTAGTTCCTGAGATTAGTACGATCAACAAAACTCAGTGTCTTCGCAAACACACACACACAAACACACCCTCACACACAAACACACACACACACACATACACACACACACACACTTTCCAAAACACGTTGCTTTTCCAATGGTTCTTTCTGCTGATGACAGCACGATAATTGTAAGAAAAAATAAAAATAGAAACTATGAATGTGACATCAAAGACGGATTGCAACAATCAATTAACTGGCTAGAGAACAATAATCTATACAAATAAATAAAATTGGATTGTCTGTTTTTAATATTAAAATAACCACTTTTTACTAAGTGTATATGGATGTATACACGATACATATACCAAAACAACATTTTTTACAATTTTTGTCTGTCTGTCTGTCTGTCTGTCTGTCTGTCTGTCTGTTCGTTCCCGCTAATCTCGGAAATGGCTGGACCGATTTTGACGGGACTTTCACTGGCAGATAGCTGATGTAACAAGGAGTAACTTAGGCTATTTTTATTTTAGAAAGATTCTTTTATTTTAGAAAAAAATAACTATCTTCGAAAACTACGCTGACATACGTCTCAAAATTCGTAAAACCCTGGCTGAATCCTACGAAATAGATCAAAATAATGTACTACAGTATTGTACACCTTAAAAAGGCCTACAAAAATGTCCTCAATGGTATATGTCTATCTCTTAGGGATAACCCACAATAACCATTTTTTATCTTTTACTTTTTACGAGAAATAAGGGCTTATTTACGAAGCGATTTTAAGCAATACAACATTAATCCTTATCCAATTAAGTACTTTAAATACATTGTGCATTTAATATAGATCAATATGGCCCTTTACAGCATGTAATTTAAATGAATATCTTAGAAGATATTAGAGATTTAAAAAGTGGGTGCAGAGCGCGTTGGCAGGGGCCGGGTAGTACAGGATAAGTAGGATTGTAATTCATATTACTTTGGCTTCAAAGTAATTGCGAATATCATGTGTGTTCATTCTACTCAAAATAAACCTAATAGTATTATTTCAAGTAAGAGACCGCGAAATTGCTTAGATGTTTAGATTTTTGGATGTTTGTTTCTCAATGATGCAAAGACGGCCAAACGGATTTAGATCGAATTTGGCACAAAGATATATCATGGATATGTAACAGATAGGATACCTACTTTATCCCGGTAGTAGGTTCCCGGGTGATATTTTTCGACAGCTATACGGGCCAAGCCACTGGCAAAAGTACTATTCCTATAATTATGTTCGGTGTCTGGTAAGTGATTGAGTGTCTGTATAGGTAAAATAGGAGCGTTAAGAAAAACCAGGAAGACTTATATTCAACTAAACCAAGCCCTATGTCACAGTCTTCTTACTCTGAATACTATTACTTTTATTTTAAAAACACCAACACACATGATGTTCTCATAAACTATGAATCCTAAGTAATATGAGTTATAATCCTACTACTAATAATATTATATATGTGAAAATATGTATGATTGGGTGTTTGTTTCTCAATCACGCAAAAATGGCTGAATGGATCTGGATCGAAAATAGCACACAGAGTCTATATTACCTATATAACCTGGAATAACACATTCTTATCGCGGTAGTACGTCCTCTTGCATTAATTTCCGACATCCACGCAGGCGAAGCCGCGGGCAAATAATATTATAAATGTGAAAATATGTATGATTGGGTTGTTGTTTCTCAATCACACAAAAATGGCTGAATGGATCTGGATCGAAAATAGCACACAGAGTCTATATTACCTATATAACCTGGAATAACACATTCTTATTGCGGTTATACGTCCTCTTGCATTAATTTCCGACATCCACGCGGGCGAAGCCGCGGGCAAAAGCTAGTTTAAAATAAAATTATGCAGTTTCGACAAAGATTGACCACTCCTGACCTAAATATCAGTTTTGACAATAATACGATTGAAGAAGTAGACCAAATAAAATTTCTAGGCTTGATAATTGACACTAAACTAACTTGGAAACAACATGCATCAATTCTTATAACAAAATTAAGTAGGTTCGCTTTTGCTCTATATAAACTTAAGAAAATAGTTAATCAGGCAGCTGTTGTAGCCGTGTATTATGGATTCCATATTACGTTACGGAGTAATTTTTTTGTGCAAATTCCTGCGAGAAAAATTGCATTTTTAAAGCACAGAAGAGGTGCATTATATCGATGTCTTGAACCAACGCAAAGTTGTAAACCGCATTTTAAATCTCTTAAATTACTAACGTTACCATGCCTTTACATATACGAGACCGCATTGTTCGTTAAGAAAAGTAATGAATTATTTAAAAAAGCTTCAGAACTTTGCTATAGATCGACAAGACAAGAATATCGACACGAACTATGTCCTAAGAGCCTCAAAGACCGCCCTTATGCACAAAAGCATCCTCTGCATGGCGCCGAAAATATTCAATAAAATACCAAATGAAATTAAAAATTTAAACTTGACACAATTTAAACGGAGACTAAATATTTTTGTAATTGAAAAATGCTACTATATCATTGACGAATTCCTTCTTGACAAAATGTAATAAATTAAATGATAATTAAGGATTTATGCTTAAAAATTCAATAACTTGACATTTTAATTGTGTTCTGAATATTTATTGTTAAAATTGGATGTATGCTAAATATAACAGTAATTTAATATATTAATAATAATTTATGTTAATTTATATTATGTAATATCGATTTTAAATTTTTATATTGTTAAAATAATAGTGTATGTCCTAACGGGTAGTTTTTTGAGCTCACCTAACCTAACTATTAGACCTACTGTATCACCAAAAATCACGATACTAAATACTTTGACGTCAGCTTTATAATATTTAGAGTTGATTATAAATAAAAACGTAATAGTGAACCAACCTAAAAAGATGAACCTATGCTATTGGGGACTTTTTGTAGAAATTTTTAAAGGAACAATTCTGTCATACATACATAATCGTTGCGTTACGTTAACTGTCCGTTTTCATTGATGCTTCACTCCTTTTGGTCGTACCATATGACTAAAGAATTTTTTATATTCCAACCAGTAGTTCCTGAGATTAGCGCGTTCAACGTTCCATACAAACTCGTCAGCTATATAATATTAGTATAGATTCTACATACTAGTCAAATGACATCCAGACCCAAGAAGTGTAACATTTTGACTGAAAAAACACTTTTTGATTTTGGTCAAACATTTGGCTTTTATAAAGACTATGTCACATTATTTGTTGACAACTAATTACATGTGTAGAATCTCAAATACAATTTACATGTTCATTCGATGCGGTGAACATCGAAGGCCAAATGTTTGAGACTAATTCCAGTTGTAATGTTATGCAAATCAATTACGTTGTGTGGTCCTCTGGTCGGGACAAACAGTATCTAACTAAAATGTGTTTGAATGAAATGAACATTAATATCGTCAGTTACTTACACTGAAATGAACTTCAGTAAATTATCAAAACAATGGATCTCATCTCAGACTTCTTACATAATATTTCACCTATTCTTCGAAATTTTAGACAGAGATATACCAAATGTACTGCCACATTTCACCAGCGATGTTCGAGTATTTTTTTTTTCGGGAATGACAAAGTTTCCGTTGCTGGGACATAGACCTCCTCTCTGTGAGAGGGAGTGGGTCGTAATCCACCACGTGAGCCCACCTGGTTGGTGGATGTTCCTTATCCTAGGACATGCCGGTTTCCTCGTGATGTTTTCCTTCGCTGTTAGATAGATAGATTCATTTATTTGTCTGAAATGTGGTGTTTTACAGATTTTATAACACACACACAGAGGTGTTTTGAGAGCAGTGATGATAAAATCTATACTAATATTATAAAGCTGAAGAGTTTGTTTGTTTGTATGTATGTTTGTTTGGTTGACCGCGGTAATCTCAGGAACTACTCGTCCGATTTGAAATATTTTTTTTTTTATAACATTACGCTGCAATCAAAAGGAGTGGAGCAGCAACGAAAAATGGATGAAAACTGGCAGGCAATTCGATGCGACGGGAAGGGTTAGGGGAGCAAAAATTTGCCGCGGACAAAGTCACGGGCAGAATTATTTATAGAAAGTAAAACTGCATGGGTTAGAACTCACGACCTTCAACTCGTAAGTCGGGACGATCACCACTGCGCCACCATTGGACACACCATTATACTGTTGTTTATAGCGGGGGAATTGCGTAACACAAGTTAGTGTACAACAACAATACAATGCGTGTTGTTGACCTATCTCAATGAAAGCCATTGCTATTTAACAGTAGCAATGGCGTTCATTTACATGTATTGTATTAAAAAATTTCGTAGGTACTCTATGAAGGATTAACAATAACTTTCAAAATCATTCAAATTGACTGGAAGTGTATTATGCCATTAAACAGCAGATCCTACTGAAAGATCTGTATTCACAACCAACGAAATACTACAATCTAATATTAAAACTGAACTCATGAATTAGCATCAATTTACTACGCTAGCAGATGCAGATGCTTCAAAAAAATCTATAAATATCATGAACAAACCACAAATGACTACACACAAACAGCTTAAAGAAATTACACCATAAAATCTCGAGACAATACTTACGTCACACGACGTCAGAATTATTTACAGTTGTAATGAAATCACCATTCAACTTTGTAGAGCAAATGTTCAGAAAAACATACCACAATGGGAACCCATAAAACAGCTGTAAACGTCTCGACACAGAAGATAGTGTTACTTTGTTGGTACACGTACACTCAAATAAGATATTTGATAACTATACAGGCAGCTAACTTGCAACTAGTTCAACGTTTTGATTGTGCTGAGTTGGCAACTTATTGTCTTAAGTATACCTAAGTTCAAAAGTTGCAAAAAATATCTCTAAATCGAAAGACGTAAAAATTAGTTATAAAAACAAAATAAAGCAAAGGACATAGAAATAATATATGAAAATAAATCGACTTAATTAAAGGAAATCAAATGAAAAAAGTAGATTATCAAAAAAAAAAAAAAAACCTTTTGCCCCCCAACTAAAACCATAAGTTTGACCATGAAGGACATAATTATAGTAATATACAAAAATAAATATAAAACTTTTATTTTCTCTAATCAAGTAATGAATAGTACGCTCTATTGATGACGTTCTTTAGAATGGTCAGGTGTGTAGTACTTACAAACGGCGCGGCGGCGTGCGTGTATGACCAGATGTATGAACTTAAACTAAGCAAAAGGAGTACTTGCGTATGAGTCGTAGCAGGTGGCGTTCTGTCTACTCCATAGGACAAGTCTTGAGGCCTGTTCCTCTTATTACTATAAAGTATACTATAAAAATAAATATCGGTATAATAATAGTGCAGTGGATACCAAATAGCTTGTTCAACTTTACAAGATGGCAATGATTTAAATATTGTGAGGAGTATGAGAGATAGTTGAATGAGTTCAAGGTATTCTCATGGAGACGTAGTTTGGTGGGTTGGGAGACATGTGGATGCTGTTAAGTATAGGAGACAAATTTCCTGTAAGAGTTGACAGGCAATTTATTACACATTTTAAGCGTCAAGTACGCCTGTTCTTCAATCTTTCATTACCAAAAAGTGACCTTGAAAATGTAAGTGGGGTCTTGTTTCATCATACGAGCCCATTCGCTTAGTTAGGATCCCTGCCAAAAGTAATTAGACTTGAACATGATCTGAACCTTTTCTTAATTGTTACTTCGTTTTAAATGAACTATGACTTGACATCAGTAGAAACAAGAGTGACCATGATGGAGGATAAACTGTATATTTCAACCAATATTGTGGCTTTCTACTATTTCTTACAAGATTACGCTACAGGGGAGGCTGGTGTCCAGTAGTGGACGTTTTTCGGTTGAAACGATTCAAAATGTATGAACTAGCTTTTTTTCCTTAATAACTGACAAAGCTTATAAGCGCAGGGAGCTTCAGAATTATGTATTGAATCCATGACAAAAGGTTGGGCGTTGATGCCCATGCTACCCCGTATCAAACTCACTCAAACTCAATGCATTTATTTCAATTAAACCATTTACAGGTACTTTTAAACTGTCAGGAAATCGGTCAGCCAGAAATATAAAGCTAGTTAGTTGCCCACAGCATTCTGAACAGCGAAGTGAAAAAAAAATGAAAATGAAAAAGTGTTTATCCACATTGTTTTGAATTTTTACAAAATATATTACTTCTGCCAAACTGCAAGGCAGTTTGTTGGCAGATGTAGCTCCTTCTTTCCAATATTTTTTAATAATATTATATTGACACCTTATCTTTTAAACATATAAAAAATAAACAGAGAAATACAATACACAAGTTTTTTAACTATTCTTTAAAGTGAGGCTTTGGAAAAACATATCTAATAGGTACTTATTCATTTTACTTTTAAAAACAGTTTTTGAATTACAGCTGTTAACATCTTCTGGAAGGCTATTAAAAATTGTGGGAACTAGAAAATGTCTACACCTTTGACCATAATAATTATTATATGTGGGCACCATAAATCTTTTTACATTATTATTTCTTTGGGATCTTGTTCGTATAATGTCGTTCGTAGTAGGTTCGTAAGTAGAAAAAAGAACAAAAAACTCCATGGAATCTCCATAAAGTCGACTGTCCACTATTACGTCCGATAGGAGAGATTTTCTGATAAACATATGAAGCGAGCAATTAACGCAGATGGCACGGTTCATATGTTTACCAGTCACGTATGCATAAATGTAAAGCGTGGCTGTTGTCACAGTCGCACCTTCATTTTGATACAAAGCAAGTACACGAACAAAACTTAGCCGAGGGCTGCTGTGAAGCGGCGCCTTTATGGCTAGTATAACACGACATGTAACATTGTGACGCCATCATGTCTCTGTGGTTACAGGTGACACCGAAACGTGCCTGTCATTTGTTCAGGACCAGACGTGGACCAATTTGTCCTTCATATACGAACAAAGGACTAACATACTGTAGGAAACATGATTATAAGCTAACATAACGTGAGAAAATATTGGTATGATTATAGACGTGTTATATCTAGTGATGATATAGTTGTGTTTTTCACGACTGTCGAGGAGTGGGGAATATTACAATCTTGCAAGCTGTTATCTTTTTAAAGTTGTAGAAGGTGTTGTGTGTATGCTAGAAAACAAAATGTAATGTATGAAAGAAAAACAGACTATAAAAATATGTCGCTGCATTTTCAATCTGCTAAAGACATTGGATATAAAACTGGATATAATTAGAATGTCTTTTGTCCTTTAGGTCGTGCTGAACAAAGATTTAAATCCTTAGATTCGCTTGACCGATTCAAAAGATGACCACGTTTCGTTTTCGATGACAAAGGTATTTTAATAATAAAAATGATCTCCCTCACTCATACTGCAAATCATTTATGTAGCTCGATACTCGAGATCTTACCTCACTGGAGGGATCTCCTTAGAATGGACACTTTTTTGCACAAACTAGAAACAGTAAGGGCAAACCTGACGATTTGGATGTTTGGTGCTAGAGGCCAAGTTCGTGCTGAGTGCATTCCACAACAGATTCAAGCACCCTCCTCCTTAAGTGGTGCGGGCAGTTAACGAGTTATTCGATTGTCTGAAACATCTATCTGCCTGCCTGATGCGGAAATTATTAGTGAGAATAGCTATACCGAAACGAAAACAACAGTAAATGTGTCAAATTTTTGGATACACATCTCAGAAGTTATGTTCTTGAAACATTTTGCATCTAGTTTGTATGTATATATTCAAAAAAATATAGTTACTTAAATATGTATTATACAATCTACTACGAAAATATAAATTTGCTAAAAAAGGGAGTAAGCTCATTGGGTAATAAAATATCGCCCACATCGTTGCTACGGAAACGGGAAAAGTGCCTCTTTTCTATTCACTGGCTAATTCTTTAGCCTAAAATAGACCAACGGAGTGATTGCGTAACTAGTATCTTGTCTTGTCTTTCATTTTGATAGCTGAACAACATTCATTGCCATATTTTCGTCGTTGAGTAGAGAAATTGTTTGAACATAAGAAGTAATGGGTTAGCAATGTCCTGCAAAATAAAATAAAGAATAAATAAATTAAAAATCGTTTATTCTCAGGCATCGAAGGCCCATAATGATACAGATTCTAATTTATAGTGTGATACGCAATTAGGGTACAGCATTTCTAAGCAATAATAAAACCCAAAGGGTATATATAGAATATCCAAGTGATATCCAAAACTGTTAAATCTTAATAAAGTCTTCTGCTGCTTAGAATCTCATCTTGCATGCTACTTGTAAACTTTGTGAAAGTTTAATAAAAAAAAAAAAAAAAAAAAAAAAAAAAAAAACCCAACATACAACCACGAAGTGCTCATAAGTGTCACCAAAATTAAACATGAAAGTTCTAAACTGAATGCAAAGGCATATCCACTTGGCAGCTCCTGTGATGTTGCTTTTAACTTAAGTTAAACTTCCTCTATTTTCACTTAGCGCGTTTACTCTTAGGGAAAGTGGAACTAGTAGTAACATTAATTGCGTTAACTCCGGTACGTTTAGTGTCAAAGTGCTCGGTGATGCATGGTGTCTTCATTTACTCTTCCTCAACGACGTTTCATGGCGAAAATTTTGGTAAGAGAAACTGGGTAGATTTGGTTTTGTCTGTACTTTGTCAAGGCCAAGCAGTGGTAACGGCCCCAAATTACGAGTTATTAATTGTTGTTGTGTAATTTATTTCATCACCACTGTTCTCAAAGCGGTCCTAGAATCAAAAATTCCAAGACACGTGTCATCTACCAATAGTGGATTAAAGCTCTCTTTTTTTTGAATGGGAAATCAAATGACGTCTCCCGCTCTTAAGCGAAGCGGGAGGGCGCGTCAGACTTTTACTGTCTAAAACCCACCCGTGTTCCTTCAGTTGCCCATGTCCCAGGGTCACGGTGTCTCTTTTGAACAAGCTCGCGACCCTGGCCTCTCACAGAGAGGAGACCTGTGGCCCAACTGTGGGAACGTTATAGATTGATTATGCTCATGATTATCATGCCTGTACCGTGGAAGTTTGAAATCAAAGGTTTTCATCATAATAATAATTATTATTCATCCGAAACATATAAAAATGCTCACAAAGTTTATGTCAATAAACGAAATGTTCGATGTGACTTCACTTCACTTCTCACATCCAGCAAATTTCCGCGATCTTCACCATGTCATCGGTTCACTTTGTGGTTGGGTTTTAATAGAAATTAATTGTACTTTAAACTTAAGACGTAGGTAAATATGAAACTAGGTGCGTGTTGCCTTGTTTTTGTTGGAAAATGGTACTTTATTAGCCCTTATTGGATCTAAGAAATCAGAGTATCCTATATTCAAGTCCAAATTAGCTAGGTAAGAATATAAACAAGTCTGAATCAAAAAGTTCTAGAAGCACATATTAAAAAATAGAATTGGGATTAGTCCGATATTCCTTTCGAGAGTCATCAATCAGCAATAAATCACACAATGTTCATGCAAAGTGTCACTTCATTTCATCAGTTCGTTCTTGGGCAATAAATTGATTTGTACAACGAGTTAAAAAAGTAAAATTATGGAGAAAAGTGAGCAACGTGAGGTGATAAAGTATCTGTCTGAAAAAAAGTCCACGAACGGAGTTTTCCTGGACATTCAGAAGACATTAGGCAATGATACTATACATACATATATTGCGTATACGGTTGCGTACTGAGTGACTGAATATAAAAGAGGTAGATTAAGCTGTAATGGTGACCCGTGTTCTGGCCACCCTTCAACCTTCGTTACGGAAGAGAATATCAAAAAGGTTTAGTATCTGGATACGGACACCATAAGAATAAAAATAAAACTTTTAGTTGAAATCCGAATGCTATAATTTGGTATCGAATAACGTCGTGGAAAAATATTTGTTAGGCGTGTTGTTTCCTCACAATAATGCTTTTGATCGTCAATCGGAAGTTGCGCTTAACGCAAACCGCTATGCCGGCTTCAATATCTTTGACCATCCACCAGATTTTCCGGATTTAGCCCGTAGTGATTGTCACTTATTCCCAAAATTAACAGAGTAAAGAGACTAAATTTCACAACGGAGTTATGGCTATGGCTGCCGTAGAGGAGTTTTTCGAGACGCAAGAAAAATATTGTTTTTCGCAAGGAATGAGAAAGTTAGAAACGCGTTAATTCTAAATACATTACATAAGAAGGAAACTATGAAGAAAAAGACAATATTTTTTCTTCATTTTTTGTACTTTTATATTGATTCCAAGAACTTTATGATTCACCCCCGTATATTGCCTAGGATAGACTATTCCTCTTATCAAAAAAAAAAAAAAAAAAAATGGGCGTAGTAACTTAATAATTTTCGTAGAAACTAAAACGATAAGAATAAACTATACGAAGCCAAAGGCAGATTTAGCCCGTGTTAGGTATTTTTTTCTCTCAGAAAGGTATATAATAATAGAACTAACGAATCGGATCAAGGAAAACGCCTCGGAAGGACGTGCCACCCAGAAAAAAGGGCCTAAATGTTTTATCGTAATAGAACAAAGGATTATTTGAAGTGTTTTGGATGTAAAAGATTCGTACGTGCTCATGACTACTGAACAAGTGTAGTGTATGATTAGGAGTAAATATAAGTCTTAGAATATTGTCGTTGTTCAATAAGTAACTCTTTCTTTTTCTTCTCTTTTTTTTCTTTTTTTAGTTTTTGAATTTGAATAACAAAAAAATAAAAATATTATTCATTATGATGACGCATGTCGTATTTTATCTCATGAAAAATGGAGATGGAATGATCTAGTTGACTCGTGCGCTGGGTAGGTATGTATGTTCACTACCATGTGATACGTAAACATTATTATGATAAAGGAATTTTTTGATAAAAAATGTTGATGGTTGTTGCCTTCTTCATCTAATTTAAAATTTTGCATGCTATGTTATAACCTAGCTAAACATGTTTGCGCCTTATTTTGTATTTAACACCACTGTATACCATGTTTTACGCAAATAAATATTTGATTTGATTTGATTTGATTAACAGGGTGTTTCATAATTCTAATGCATTATTAAATTTTCTTAGAACGTACTTTTTTAATTGGTAACAATTTTTTAATCATGCCAAAAGGTATATTATGTTGGATACATTGAGTGGACAACCTGTGTAAGACCACTAAAATGTCACGGTGTATGTGTATATTAATATTTTTCATGATATCTTTTTCTAGCTGGAAAAAGAACTGTTCCTAATGCCTTTGTTCACGCGTGACGTTAAACTTTATTGTTACTGTTGCAAGTAACAATAAAGTTTCATTGTTTTCTCCCTTCCTAGACACATACGCAAATATTATTATTTATCAAATGGCTTATAGCCTAATCATTTTTACGTTACGCCCGCATACTTTACGCGTCCATCATATTTGCGCGTTTATCTTTTCTGTTATTTTTTTCCCCTAAAAATACGCGTAATATTATATCTTATTTGATATTCCTATCGCGTTAAGCGGATCATGGGTAGATTATCTATTTCCACAAAAAAATAAAATAGGAATTCTATTTTTCTCTGTTTGACAATCAACGAATTTTGGGATCTCTAATTACGTTTCCAATACAATTATAAGGATGCCTTTGTCCGATGTCGGGGCTGTTTTTTTATTTGGTTATTCTTATCATTCTGAAACAGAAAACAGTACCAAAAAATGGTTAAGTAATTCTGTTGTTAATTTAAATTTTGAATCATTTTAAGATAAGTGACGATTATGGCAATGCCCAACCAAATTGGAGGAGGTTTATGTCCAGCAGTGGACGTTTTTCGGCTTAAATGATGATGACCTACTATATGGAGCTCTGCTCGTCTCCACTTGAGTGGAAATTAACCCTTTTGGTACGTTTGGTCGTAATACAAACTATCCCGGACAAGCTTTTTCACAAAGAGCTAGACGTCTACTAAAACCATACGAGGGAAACCTAGATTCGAGTCTAGGTTATAACATCCAAAATGAAAAGATCTTATCATTCCATACATTTCAGTTCCACGAGTATATTAAACTGTCTGCAGTCAAAACATTCGCTTAAAGACAATGCCAAAATATTTTATTTTCGTCGCTCGTAAATCTAAAAACGTTTCGAAATGATATGATGAATGTAAGGGCGGCTGAGCGTGGGAGATGAAAACAA
Source organism: Aporophyla nigra (assembly GCA_947507805.1). Classification (NCBI taxonomy): domain Eukaryota; kingdom Metazoa; phylum Arthropoda; class Insecta; order Lepidoptera; family Noctuidae; genus Aporophyla; species Aporophyla nigra. The sequence continues at coordinate 7,634,066 of OX382313.1, read as the reverse complement.
GTTTTCTCAAGATTTGTTTTTGTTATTAATGATTATCTAAAGGTTTTGGTTAGCGTGAATTGAGGACTTTATTTTGGAATTGTGTTAAAACTGTTATAAGAAGCATGTTTTATTAACTGACTGACTGACAGCCTCATTGGTGTAGTCGTCGCAAGTGACAAATTATCAGCTCCTGAGTTCGATTGTGGATGTACTATAAGTACACCTCTGCCCAGCCCTTTGGGGAAACAAGGCGTGGTGTTATATTTGAAATATTTTAATAAAATCATGACCTAAATAACGTTATAACGTTAAACTAAGAGTTTTATATCAGTATGCGAGTATCAAAGAATGTAGCAAACAAATCAAAACCGATATGGAACTTCCCGTTGTCATAGAATCATGAAAGGAATGGTACATAGCACAAGTAAAGGAAAAAGTCCAAAAATCGTTAATATGTAATCTTATCAATTTATTTAAATTTCGATTACGAATTTACGTTGGCAGTTGGAGAATTGACCGTGAAGTGTATCGATCAACTACAAAGTTATGTTCCTTATCAAGTTACTCGTATGTTCGACAATTTCTTCCTAGCTAAGGAGTTCTTCGATGTGCATGGTCCGATCCGCTTTTCCCCAGCGTTTAACACCAGTTTCCGGTAAATTGAAACTTCACGAAGGTTGAAAGTGTCTTACCATAACTTAGACCAATAGACTTCGTCGTTTTATGATGTAAAAGTGACATTCGGTGATAAAACAATAAACTATACAGACCTTTACAGCAGTGACGGCAGTGACAGCAGCAACGTAAAAGCAATCTTATTGCAACGACTACAAATATTACTCTGAGTTTGACCGTGACGTAAAATCAGAGTAAATATAAACGGAATGTGCGTACATTTTTACTAGAGTAAGCATTGTGTTATTTGGTGACCGAATAATTGCATGTACCTATTCATTAATTTTGTAAGTCAATGTTACTGAATGGTTAATGTATTCATTTATAAATACTTTAATTGTATGTAAATTTTAAGAGAACGAATAGTGTATGTACTGTATTTACGTTCGCCACTGCATTAAGTAGAATTATTATTTAGTATACTCGCTTTTGTCAGCGGCTTCGCCCGCATGAAGGCCGGAAACGAACCCACAGGAATATCCTACCAGGATAAAATATATCCTATGTATTAATTAGGTTAATAAACTATCAGTGTGCCAAATTACAACTAAATCCGTTCAGCAGTTTTTGCGTGATTGAGTAACAAATGTCCAACTATGTAAATATTCATACACACATTCACATATATAATATCTATAAGGTAGGATTAGCAGCTAAAGTCCAAAAGGGTTTCTTTAGTATTCTGTAGTACATTTATCTCCAATATTATTGTCCTTCGCACATATAAAACCTGTAGAAAGCTTACGATAAAATAAATAAAAAATAAACGTATAAAATGGCTTTTGACATTTAAGTTCTGTTTCAAGAAAATACGACGCTCCATCTACGAGAAATAAACAAAAGAAATCCTGAGAAAAAATATCAAAAGGTCCTTTGAACAATAAGATTATCTAAAGTATATAAAAATACTCTTCAAGTAAACAGGAAATTATCTGCCTAAATAAATAAGAAGTCAATCGACTAAATTGAAATGTCGAATTGAGTTTTTGGCACAACATCAACTGAATTAAACGATCGCCTGAATATCTCATGGGTAAGAACCAGGATGGTTTACAGAAAACTATGCATATAATACGAAGGTTTTACACAACAATGTCTTGATGGAAAATATCTCTCTTTGCCTAGCCTTATCCCATTTCATTTGGAGTCGGCTCTCCTCGTCATTCTTCGCCAGATGTTTCGGTTCTGGGTCGTCGCGTCATTCATTTGGGCTTGCTTCAGGTCATTGTTGACTACAGACATCCAAGTGAGAAGGGGTCTACCTCGCTTCTTTGGACCTGTGTTCATCTCGAGGACTTGCTTAGTCATGTGTTCCTTTGGTCTTCTCATTACATGGCCATACCATCTCAGGCGCGCTTCAGAGAGCTTTTCTTCAATTGGGCGGATCTTAAAAAACTTTCTCGAATATGCTCGTTCCTTACTCTGCCCTTAAGAGTGACCCTCCTGCCCATCTCATTATCCTCACCTCGGTGGAAAAAATTATTAAAAAAATTAAATGTTTTATTTTAAGGCGAAAGCATCAGTGGCCCTAGTGTGAGTTTCTGTTAACCATCTCGATCGAACGCATCGAGCGCGTTCAGCACTCCGATTGGCCCCGGTTTCATGAAAAACCAATCAGAGCGCCGAACGCGGTCATTGCGTTAGATCGAGATGGTTAAAAGAAACACACTAGGGCCACCGAGCGCCGAAAGCGGTCGACGCGTTAGTTTAAGTTGCTTAAAGACACTCACACAAGGGCCACAAAGAAGCCCGAATAAAAAAAATTGCACTCCGGGAGTGCCGGCAGAAGTGAAAACTTGATTATTAACGTTGAGCATGTTTGATATTTTGGAATGGTTAGGGAATAATTTGTTGTTCAATTTCCATATTTTAAGCACTTTATATTCACGAATTTTACGAATACACAACAATGTGATCACTACACAGACGGTCGAGCCATCAGCTGTCACCATCCATGGATGCGCGTGGCACGCTGTAACATAGACGAACATTCGCGCAAGCGCCCTGCGCCGCCTAAACGAAACAGTAGGCCCAGGCATACATTTTCGCCGCGCCGTAGAGAGGGGATAGCTGTCTACTCTCCATCCGTCCTACGCTTTTTCGATCAGGTCACGTGTCCTGACGCGAGTTTAAGATTTTATACCCATTACAGAAAAAGTGCTCAACGCCGCTAAAGAAGTTTTCACTTCAAAAATTGAATGATTAGTTTGAGCGCCATCTATAATCGAGTTGCTGTCTTAGAAAAAGTTATTTGTTACAATTTTTTAATTCATAAGTAATATTTATTTTATGGCTTATGCTATATTACGATTTTATTTTTTTAGAATTAGACACACTTTTAATGACATATATTTTACTGTAAACTCTTCGTGTTTAGTAGTTTATATTAGCGTCATCTATGATTCCATAACCATACTAACCAAGGCTAGCCAAGTGATTCGTATTCGTTTTAATAGATGGCGCTTTTCCAAATTAAAACCATCCGTCCTACGCTTTTTCGATCAGGTCACGTGTCCTGACGCGAGTTTAAGATTTTATACCCATTACAGAAAAAGTGCTCAACGCCGCTAAAGAAGTTTTCACTTCAAAAAAAACATTTTTCCAATTTGCAGGTCTGTCTCAGATTGTATGTTAATCGAAATATGATTCACGGTAATTTATTAATAAATTGATAATCAGCAAAATAACCCCTTAATATACCTTAAATTCTAGGCTTTAAATGTCATGAAATCATGACATCAATACATGTTCAGGTGCGAACGATGATTTTCAAAACGTAACATTACTCTAATCTGCGAATTGCAAAAAAAAAAACCGAAGTACAGCATAAACAGCCTCTAATGTTCCCAATGCTGGGACCTAGGGCACCTGTCTATGAGAAGGAGTGGGATTCTTAGGGTACGGTTCCAATCGATTGTTTTCTATGTAGGAGAGCCGGTAAGAAACTCCACGATACTCTTTTAAAAATAATTGGTGTTTTCAATGCTTTTCCAAATAAAAGTGTTTCTAAAGGTATGTTAAAATTACAAATAATATTTCATCTAGTGCCTTATTCAGATTTAAAAATTAAAACAAATTAATCGTACACGTCACATATTAGCACAGTTGTTACACATCAAGTTACACATGTTTAACATTACTTAGAACAATGTTTTCTGATAAATAGTTTATGTAAGTCAATAAACTTGTAACGCACCTTTGATTTGATCGCATTATTTTGAAATCAGAATTTTTCACACCAATAAATGTCGTATGTATCTGTGCATTTGTTCCTACATACAGAATTTACTACTTATATCAACGATCGATCTAGTACATGATTCTGAAACTCCCTTGCGTTGAAATTTTGGTCGGTGAATGCAATAAAATTGCTGTTCAATACATTTTGGCCGCGTAGATATTGCACTTTTATATGGAAGACCAGATTTTATTTGAGAATGATCTATAGGTACATCTATAAAAATTAATAAAATTGAATTGAATTGAATTGATCTGATTGTAATTTCAAAATAACAGCTTTTCATAAGACGCCTATGAAAGTATGATACATAAAGTACTTATATCAAAAAATCATTTTTTATCATTTTTGTCTGGCTCTCATACTGTCTTGTCACTCTCTCTCTCTCTCTCTCTGTTTGTTCAGGCTAATCTCTGAAACGGCTCGTCCGGTTTTGACGGTACTTTCACTGGCAGATAGTTGATGTTATGAGGAGTAATATAGGCCTGTGTCTGAGTAGCACGTCCCTGTGTGATCATTTCCGAACACCACGCGGGCGAAGCCGCGTGCACAGCTAGTATAAAATTAAAAATCATCGCGTGTTGAATTCGTGATGACAGTTGGCGCGTCGAAGTCCCTGCATCCTGTATTTGTAAGGGTTATCGTATGGCAAAGAAACCGATGACCCACCGTAAATAAAGTGGTCACCTCCGCCTATTATAAACGTAAGCCCACTAGAACGGGCATGTTTTACTCGCGGTGATTTGTTTCGCTCACTGTATTGTCAACTCACTGTTTAACGCCGAGAGTTGAAAATCCCACGATAGGTTTTTTTGACGGTCTGAGTTACGCTCTGTTGGATGCTCAATGCTAGGTTCAAAAAATTCAGTTCGTGAAAAAATCCCATAGAAGCGTTGCCCTCTTAGAAACCGCTGAATGCCTCATGTTAATGGACGCCAAAATTCTTCAAACCGGAAAATAGCTCCACGGTTTGGTGGGAGGATTAAGTATGGTGGACCCCAGACGATCTCTTTCCCAAACTGATCTTCTACCTACAGTTTATGAACAACTTTAACTTGTGGAAAATATCAAATTAAACGATTATTTTAGATACAACACGTGCTATATAGATGGATACGATAAGGTATGTTGGCTTTTTATTAAACCATTAATAGGTGAAACTCAAAATTCGAATTAATAGGGGTTGGTGCACCTGTCTAATAAACTGAATAAACAAAGGAACCCAAGAGTGTAAAGTTATATTTCATTAAGAGCCAGACTTTACCAAAGTCAGATAATGTCTTTTATATGTGGAATAAAACTGACTTCTGACAGTTCTGATATGGAATATAATAATTAACAACAATTCTAAATTTAACTTTAGGATATTACTGTTTCTAGGTATACAAATTTGGTAAAATTCGCCCTAAGAAACTATTTCGGAACAGTTAGAAATTAAAAATAAGCCACAGTTTTAATCCGCCAGCAGTTAATATATGATTCGGGACATTTACACAGCAGCTGTGTTTATTATTACAACATTGATAAAAACAATAAACAAATTGACATATTTTAAAGAAAACTATCTCTAACACACCATTATTTTTTGGCAATGGTCCAAAGTCTTTGAACAAAAATAATTGACCTAATTCTTTGGCCCTTTATCTTTGAATTCACCTTTTGTTCTAAAACTATGAATATATAGTATTGCTCACGTTTTTTCCTTTAACGTCGAACAGAACACCAGGTGGTATTTTTTATAATCTTAAATATTTATATTAAATCATATCACAAGTAGGTATATTTTTTATGATCGACACCTCTATTAATAAAATGTTTGAAAGGTCAGTGACCTATGACTGGATTATTATAACCCATTTCACTCAAGCGCTCAATTTGGCATGCAGTGGACAGCTGATTTGGTAGGTATCTAATATTATATTTGTTATATTATATTTGTCATTCATTTGAATTTATAGAAATATTGTTATTTGTAATCCGTACGTTAATTTTGTGTACATAATGAAAACTCTTTAACTACCTTAGAGCACACAGTAAGAAAATTATCTTTTTTATTTTATAAGTTTGTTTTTTTTTTATCCTCAAACAATAATGTATAGGATATCGTTGTAGGTCATAGAGTAATACTGCCGGATGCTTCAAATTATAATTACAGTCTGTTTTAATTCGAATATTGAACAGTCATTTGAATAAACATAGCTCGAGACGAAGCCAGGTGGACTTCCATCAGAAATACTTATTTCCACTATAAAAAATCGGCCAGATTTATTTGCACAGTACTTTCATTAAATGTCTTATTCATTTTTATCAAAACATGTACGTTTTGACTAGATAAGCTTGAAATAGATTTAATAAAAAAAACCTTTTTCCGAAAAGGTTGGTTACATAATCCAATTCGTTGTATTTGTAAAATCTAAAAAGCGCAGTTATGCAACTGTCAGTATCTAATTCTATGTTCGATGAAATGAAACGCGAAAAAAAAAGAAATAGAGCTAAACCGCCTCTGGTACCGGGAACAGTGCCAACAAACATGAATGGGTTAGTTTTTTAACAAAATAAGGTGAAAAAGTACAGGTTTGACTATGTTTCTCTATTATTTATTTATTTAAACTTCTCGCACACAAAAATGTACAAAGGCGGACTTAATACCTTAGACATTCACTACCAGCCACCATTTACCACCTTTTACATTTTTTTTAATATTTTGGACCAATTCACCTCCTTTCGTCACCATTTTCAAGACACAAAAATATTGTAATACAATCGGTACCTAAGACTAAGTTACTTAGGAGAATATCCAGCTGACATATGAAGCTATATATTTCCAGTATAAGCTGACTTATCATGGTACGAAAAGTCTATAGAATGCGAGAAACTGGGAATGCAGAGCTGGACATGTCGCTGTGTGTACAACAATGAAATGTTAAACAGGCCACCAAAAAATCTTGATCGTACGGAAACTGGGCGTAATGTGAAATATTGATCACAAGATCCGACTGAAAACAAGACGAGCGTGAAACTGAATAAAAAATAAACTGTTCTGACATACAAATAAATAACGTTAAGAACTTTAAAACATGTGTGCCTTTATGTTTCGAATCTGCTGAGATTTATTGACACATTAACGGACGTTTTTAAGACCATTAGTCAAATAAAACTTTCAACAAAACCACGATTAAGTAACTAATAAAATTGGAAACGTTAATAAATGATGAACTTAAACTATTCGCTATAATATTTAATAGATTTTATTCACGAACATGCAACTATAACTAATCGACCAACCGATAGATCGATCTAACTATCTCTAACTATCGTAACGGTAAGCAACAGATCAAAAATATCTCTCTAACGTTGACAGATAATGACACGTGCTATTTATCACATCATTAATGTCAATGGATGACTTTACTCATACTTAAAACGTTATTCATCTGCCAAATATGACCAACAAAAGTGAAAACTAAAACCAGCTGGCAACTGGCAATGCTAGAATTGATTGATTGAAAGATTGACAATTTGGCACTTGACACTACACGTGAAATTGAGATGTGCAAAAAAAGCATGTTTTATTTTACGTTCTTTTGTTTAGTGGATTATAGTAACACTAGCTTCTGCCTGCGACTTCGTTCGCGTTAAATTTCTTGTTCCCCCGACCCTTCCCGTCGCGTCGAATCACCTACCCGTGCGATTTTACCCGTTTTTTCAACATTTTTCATTACTGCTCTGCTCTTCTTGGTTATAACGTGATGTTATATAACCTATAGCCTTTCTCAATAAATAGGCTACCCAAACAAAAAGAATATTTCAATTCGAACCAGAAGTTCCTGAGATTACCGCGTTCAATCAAACAAACACACAAACTCTTCAGCTTTATAATATTAGTATAGATTTGGATGGAATAAAATGTCATGAATTAGGTGAGGAATATTCACGCTCTGTCAGAATTTTTGTGGTTCTGTTATACTGTTTGAAAAAACAACATGACTCATGAAGTTATGAGCCTTTCTTAAGAATAACGATTATCAGCTGTTTCTTTATATATTAAATAAATAATTGTAGATAGCGTGGCATGCACCAGAAAGCTGTGGTACATATCATTAAACTGCACAAGATTTTCCATGGGACCAGCATCGTAATCGTAAAAATTATCAGTGGAGCGATGACCAATTATTTGTAACAAATACTGATTATTTTTGAATTGACCAAGTTTCTTTGGTCCCATGGAGAAACTTGGTCAGTTTGATGGTCTGTACCACACCCTTAATTTTGATCACCCCTTTTTAATGCTGCAAAGGCGTTCTACTACTGATGACTATAATCATAAACTTTGTACAGTAACATCAAAAACTCGCAGTTAAGATAATAGCATAGTTCTACATAATTACTTCCTATTGTCCGTACGGTGCACGGTGGGTATTTCTGGGGTCAAAGTCTTTGAACAATTAGAATAATCCCAAATTTCGGTTGGGGCATTTAACTTTGGCTATATCAGCTAATGCATCAGTATTTTTACTTATTCATCACTCATTCATTTATGCTATTTCATTAGGAAAGGTAATTCATCATCATTCATCATTTCAGCCGTAAGAGGTCCACTGTTGGACTTAGGCCTCCCCCAATTTGGGGGGCTTTGCCATAATCGCCACGCTTGGCAGGCGGGTTGGCGATCGCAGTATGGTGGTAAAATGCATAGAGAACGCTGCTGCCCATTCTCTAGTAAGGTATTTAGTAGTATTATATTAAATCACTCAAACTATAAATTTTTCATGTGTAATACTTTTACTAATATTTAGTATAATTTTTACTGACCGCAAATACAAAATGAAAAAATATTTTCCAAAAAGAAAGACAAATTTATAATTTAACATAAATATGATGTAAATTAAACATTATCAGCTAATTTGCCAAATGCCTCAAATCCTCGTGTAAAAAGCTTTAGAATAGACAAAACTACCAACACATTTTTTGGCTACAATTACCTGTGAAGCAATTAATTCTTATCAACACGCATACAATCAGACACAACCCCTGATTAACTACTGCATTCACAAAATTAGTTCTTCCAATCATCATCTGGATTCTCCTCGTTACCAAAAGGGTATCGAGTTAATAAGGAAACCCAAAGACATTACAAGACAAAGGCGTATACATCGATGTATAGACTTCATCGACAGTAGGCACCTGTCCCACCGCAGACAAGAAAGCAACAAGCTATCAATGATTTTCTCGTTCCAGAAACGAACAAAAGATTGTGGGTTCCGTGTAAAGAAAAGAGGTACATATAGTATTATTTAGTCGTTGACTGTTTAAATCATGGCACTCGTTCGTCGCAGCGATAATCAAAGAGAGTATTCGCTCAGCGACACGAGCTTAGTGGGCTGACTGAGAGACTAACGTTTTCTACATAAGCATACTCCTAATCACCCCATACCGTTCCCACTGCTGGGACAAGATATCCTCTAGATGAGACGGAGTGGGCCGTATTCTACCATGCTGGCCCAGTGCGGGTTGGTAGATGTCACACGTCTTCGAATTTCTGGTTCTAGAACATGCCGGTTTACTTTCAATATTTTTCTTCACTGTTTTGAGAGCAGTGGTGATGAAACTATTTACACAAAGTGAAACGCCTACCTGTGTTTGAACCTATGACTTACACAGTGCAGGTCGGGGCTGATACCACTGGGCTACCAGTACTCTCATCTTCGTTATTATAATAGTGTTCGTTCGTTCTCTCTTATTATAGTGAAGAGAATAGTTTAAGTTCATAATTGATTAACATTTCCAATTTTATTAGTTACTTAATCGTGATTTAGTTGAAAGTTTTATTTGACTAATGGTCTTAAAAACGTCCGTTAATGCGTCAATAAATCTCAGTAGATTCGAAACATAATGGCACTGGACATAGGCCTCCCCCAAATTTGGAGGGGTTCGCCATAATCGCTACGCTTGGCAGGCAGGTTGGCAATCGCAGTATGGCGGTAAAATACATAGAGAACGCTGCTGCCCATTCTACATAAGTATACCAATGAATAATCGCTCGTCGCTTTCACGCACTCGCTGCTGGGAACTCATTTTTAGGTTGCTAGCTCTACTCGCCTCTCGTTAATCGCCGGCAGTGTGGCAGACCTTAGGGATAGGGATCGGTCGTCAGAAGCCGATTGCAAAGGATCCCTTGATGCCAGATTTTGATAGCTTAATCCAGTCTTATCGTCGACGTTCTCCATTTGAAACTTCTACATTTCCGGGCAATTTTTCCGGGTGTTGCACCCCTAACTTTATTAAGTCGGGTTCCCGAATCAATAGAGGTCTTTCGGCAAATAGATATTGGGCCAGTCTCGGAGATTTGAACCCGAAAACTCGGATTGGATTTTGCGTATACGTTTTTATGTGACATAGTTAAACGATTGCGATCCTTTTATCTAATGTGCTTAGGTAAATTTCTGTTGAGTATTATTACATATATAAGGTGTTCCTTATGATGTCCTGTAAGTCTAAGGTATTAATGGGACTTTCTCAACGAATAAACTGTCAATATTTTTTTTTTCGTTATAATTTTTCATACATCATAATTCGACGTCACGATTATTTATAGAAAACACCTTTACGTAAAATATGATATCGTTGCATTTTCTAGCTTCAAATTTCAATTACTGATTAGAATGAAAAGGATTGTACTTATCAAAGAAACTTACACCCGCATTCAAGAAAAAAACCCTTTACTTAATTAAAAACAAAAAAAAATGCCAGTTGTTTCTTTAAAACATGGTCTCATTAATAGTAACTCTAGGGAGAGTTATGGGATTACAATAGGAAAACGTTGCATAAAAGATTTTATTTCACATAGTTATTTTAATTTCAGTTTATATAATTCACCGTATTATTATAAATCAGGTTCTGGATTTAAATCTCTCATAATCAAAATATAATGGGCAAAATATAACTCTCTGTTAGGTAAGCTAACGCTGAACACAAAAGCAATACTGTTAATAACCTCAAAATCCCACACAATTAATCGCAACAAACCCTAAAAAATATAAAAAAAACTTAAACCATTACACACAGAAATTCAAAATGGAACACAAAAGCCTTTTCACACAATAATGGGCAAACATTTTTTGAATAAACCGGTTCAGGTGAATTGCTGACCACTTACCCGGGTTAAAATATTATAAAACGTACGTGAACTACGTACTCTCTGAATACACGTACACCATTTATTATTTGAACATTAGGAAGGCCAATTTAATAGCCACGCTTCAGGTACAAGTACCGACGTTCAGTCGAATATTTCTTTGCCCTTTTTCGGGTTATTAATTTCTCGTAATATTGCGTATTCGCCATGAAAAATCTAATTGGACGCTAGTTTTGGCCCAGATATTTGCCCTTATATGACACATTTAAAAAAATATGCCTAACTTTTTTCCTCAATATGTTGGGGTGGGTTCCAGTCAAACCGGATGCAGCCGAATATCAATATTTTACATGAAGTGATTGCCTCCACTATCCAGTTATTTGGTACAACGATGCTCCTTAGTATAACTGGTTGTTAGACTTTCGACTTTTTGATTACCCGTATGGATTATTAAAGATCTATAAATGACAGCCGGGACCAACTGCTAAATGTGCTTTCCTAGGGACGAAATGCGCTCTATATGTGATAGTTGTCACCCATCCACAAACTGACCGTGGCAAGTGTTGCTTAACAATCTATCGACTCGCTATAATTAGTTAGCCATGAGCCCCTCTTCTTTTATGATACATATTTACTAAAAATACTCGTGTACAATAGTGTATGGTTTTACCAGGAAACGTAGTTTCTAACCAGATTTTTTTGTCGCAGATATTTGTTTCCTATCTTTGCTGTACTATTTATTCAATATTGTTGAATACTATGGAGACTGAAAATTCATACTGTGCATTTTGTGCACAATTTTTGTGAATTGTAGAACGTGGACATTTTAGTTTTTGTTTAAAAATGAAAAAATAGGACACATAAATTTTGTTCTCCCTGGAAAATGATTCAATATTCTAATCCAAATCAAATTCTACTACAAAGTTATTCACAAATGGTTCACTATAATTCTCTAGTTAAAATAAACAGCTACAGATTACTGCGAAGATAAAGTGCACTTGTCTAGCTATGCATTGTAAAGGGGAGATGAATGAGTTTAATAGCAACAAGGTGAGAGTTAATCGACACTTCTTGTGTGAGTTACAGAGGACAAAAGATTTGAATAATTTTGGCAACGTGTGCATGAAATAATATCGTTTGTCGTTTTATGAATGTTGCATTTTCTACTCTTGTACGTACGTTTGGCAGAGATGTACCTATAGTATACCCACATTTTAGCATTTTTGAGTCCCATGTAACAGGTGGCAAGCAATTGCCATTAACTGGGCACATATGAATACTCCAGGGTGTTACTGAGAAATTTCTAATAGAAATACCAAAAAAAAACTTTGACTGACCCGGGAATTGGAGCTTTGCGTCCACTAGACGAACGACGCACTCAACTCTTTTATCAATGTCGTCAATTCCATTCAATTCAATTCAATCAGTCAATTCAAGTCAATTTCTATGACATCAATGTAAAGCTCAATCCATCATAAACCTCATCAATCGCTTTCAATTAGGCATCATTGAGGTCAAGAGCAGGCCCTTTCAGCAATCCAAAATAATAAAAGCATTTTATTAAATATATCATACTAGCTTCTGCCCGCGACTTCATCCGCGTTAAATTTTTGATTTTAGCGTGATTTTATATAGCCTGTAGCCTTCCTCAACAAATAGGCTACCCAACACAAAAATAGTTTTTCAATTCGGATCTGTAGTTCCTGAGATTACCGCGTTCAACCAAACTAACAAACAAATAAACAAACTTTTCAGCTTTATAATATTAAGTATAGACTTATTTAAATGTCGAAGATTCACCGTACTTCATATACCTAATTCATTTAGATTCGTTAAAGATGGCTTACTGTATAGAAGATGGGCTCAAATATAACTTCAGGTCATAAGGCGATCACCAATCTCATTTTACAGCATAGCCGTTACTGCCATCATAGGCGATTATTGGCTAATTATAGAGCCCCACGATAAGCCAATTATAACATACGATGAGTCTGAAAGCCGCTTTAATGAACAAGATTCGCCTACGAATCCGAGGGTAGGTAATTAAGTAATTATGTTAATAATAGTCCATGGCAACAGTTTCCCGGAAAACGGAAAAGCCGATTACAGTTTATTATTATCTCCGTACATTGCCAAGTCACTTAAAGTGTCTCATATTGCTCAATTAAAACTGCATCGAAAAAATTCGCATGCAATTTCGGTAATGCTATTTTTTCCGTTTCGACAATTTCGTTTTTGCATGACAAAGCTATTTCGTGCGTCGAAAAGAATAATGATACTGCAACAGTTTTTGTCATTGTGCCGCCCTCCAATTTGGGCCATTCAAAAATCATTGACCGACCATCTCTCGCCTAACAAACGCCAGACAAATGATCGTTAAAGAGAACTATAAAAATGATAAACTGATTTTCGGTGCAGCCATCCATTCTAATGAAAAGTTCTTAACGTTAACTTAACAGATAATGGTTTTTTTATCTCGTAAAATGTTTGTCCAGAATTTAAGCGTAGACACTCATTTAAAAAGTTGATTTAATTGAGTATTTTACTAATGATATCTTTTTTTTTTTCAGGTTCATCTGAAACGCAAGGATCTACAAATACTAAAGGTAAATACAATTTAGCTTCAAAATTAGAAATTAAAATGAATGATGAAGTGGATGAAATCGATAACAAATTATCACAAATTAAAATTCCAAACCCAACATGACTCGTTGAAGTAACGAAATAAATCAAAGCTACGAATACTATTAAGGCATTTCTCACGAAAATATATTTACGAACACTCTTGGACTATATAGATGTTCTACAGACTCCATTACATTTGATTGAAGGGTGTATATCTAAATAAGTGTATATGGGCAGAAACGTAAATAAGTATATGATTATTATATTTGTTTTCTTTTCAATATCTTAGTTTGACTTCCTCGAGTTTTTATATCAGGAAGAACTTCCAATCTAATTAGATGTTGTTTCAGACTATATTATTATTGTCAGTTTTTTCTTCCGTACCAAGTTAATTAATTAGCTGACTAATTTTACTAATAGCTTCAAAACCATTAAATTATTCCTTCATTTAATGAAACTTGTACTGACAATTAACAATTCCATATTATAAAAAAATATATTCATCAAGTGAGAATAACAATCAGTTACCTTCGCTTAGTAATTTATATTCTACTGGTATAGAAATTTAGCTATAATTTCCAGTTTATGTTGACCTGTCACTGTACGAAAAGCGTATACAATGCAAGGTCAGCTTATACTAGATATCTATAGCTTGATATTTCGCCGTGTGTCCTTACAATGTTATTCGACGTCTTTGATGACTGTCACACACTAATTGATTTCGTTTCCGCATTGTTTTGTTATTTACTTATCGAGAGTCGTTTGTCTTTTTTTCATATTTGTAAAATTTTCAATTATTTCTGAATTGGTTGCATGTAGATTTTGCTCTGTTTTTACAAGAAAATGGGCAGCAACGTTCTCTATGCATTTAACTACCGTACTTTGATCTGCAACCCGCTTACCGAGCGTGGCGATTTTGGCAAATCCCTCTCAATTTAGGAGGCCTATATCTAACAGTGGACGTTTTTGCTGACTGTTGGGTGATGATGATGAGGTTTTGCTCTTTGCTTAACCTAATAGAATGGAATTTTCTATTTGATTTAGTGAAGACTAACTCCTAATAGAAGAATAGCTATCATTATCTTGATTCATCACCATCATCATTGCAGAAGAAATACATCCACTGCTAGACGTAGGCTTCTCCCGAAGTAAATGTTCTGTGTAGTGCAGGACGTAAAGACGCTAAACATTAATTTCTTTCCGTGGGTGTCAAAAGGCCTCTGCATAAAGTGACTTAAAACAGAATGAGCAGCAGGGTTATCTATGTACAGACGCCAGTACATCAAGGTTCCTGACATTGTCAAATTCTCCCAATCAACCTTGAACCTAATGCTTTAACGATAAAGTTGAAAATTTATTAAAAAAGTTTGACAGATTGTAATAGCTCGATGTGCTGGCATCTGGTGTCTGTACATAAATACTGCGCCAGATGCCTGCCATTATTGGGAAAAGGGTATCTGCCTAGGCCTACCCTTTTACCAATAATGTTGTGGTCAGCTTCCAGTCTAATCAGATGCAACTAAATATTGGTATTTCAAATGGAGGTTCTGCATCACATTCAATCATTGGATAATACGATACCGTTTGGATAAGTCTGGTTCCTCAGAATGTCGGGATTCTTATGACCCGTAACGACTGTCAAAGTTCCACGACAGACAACCGGAGCCAACGGAGAGGTCTTGGTTCGGCCCAAAAAATCACCGGGGAGGGCCGAAGGCTCCTGGTGGGCTGGGTTTCGGCGCAGGTCAAACTCCTGGAACCCAGACCTCTGAGGTGCTTCCGCTGCCAGATGGGCAATCACGTGTTCGTGAAGTGTACCTCAGAGGTGGACCGCAGCGGTCACTGCTTCCGCTGCGGTGAGCCCGGTCACAAGGCCGGCTCGTGCAATGCCACCCCGCACTGCTATGCATGTGCGGCGGCTGGCAAGCCGGCCGATCACCGGGCCGGGGGTAAGGCCTGCACTCCACCCGCCAAGGCCAGGGGCAGAGACAAGTCCTCCGCCACCGCCGTCACCGCTGCTGCCGCTGCCGGCGCGACAACATCCGTCGCTGCTGGTACCGCCACAGTAGGGCCCTCACAGGGGGCCCGGGAGGGGGCTGAAATGGACTGTCAGTAATGGCTGCTCCATTACGCCTCCTCCAGGCGAACATCAACCACTGCGCCTCTGCTCAGGATCTTTTGCTTCAGAGCATGGCGCAGTGGTCGATTAACATCGCTGTGGTCGCTGAGCCGTACTTTGTCCCGCCCAGGGATGACTGGGTGGAGGACCTGAGCGGCTCAGTGACCCTCATTTCGTCGGCCGCCGCCGGAACCCCGACCCTCGAGGCTGTCAAGAGGGGACGGGGTTGCGTAGCAGCACGGTTCGGGGAGATTGTCGTGGTAGGAGTATACTTCTCCCCGAGCCGAACTCTCGCCGAGTTCCACAACTCCCTTGCGGAGTTGAGAGTTGTCGTCGTCGGGTTCCGTCCCCTCCCCGTGCTCGTGCTCGGGGACTTCAACGCCAAGAATTTGGCTTGGGGTTCCCGGTATACGGACACGCGGGGCAGGATGGTGGAGGACTGGGCTCTGGAGACAGGCCTGGTCGTCCTAAACCGGGGTTCTGTACCTACGTGTGTACGGATGCGGGGCAACTCAGTGGTGGACATTTCGTTCGCCAGCCCCGCTCTGTCGCCGCAGGTCATTGATTGGCGCGTCATGGAGGGGGTGGAGACGTATTCCGACCACCGGTACATCCGGTTTGACGTCTCCGCCCAGACCTCGAGCGCGCCGATCCGGCAGACCCCGAGTGGTCCGCGGTGGGCGCTTAAGAAGCTGGACCGGGAGCTTCTCCTGGAAGCCTCGATCGTGCAGGCCTGGGTGTCACCACCGGACAGGCCTGCTGACATCAACGACGAGGCCGAGTGGTTCCGGGAGGCCATGTCCGAGATCTGTGACGTGGCCATGCCCCGAGTCCAGCCAGGACGGGCTTGGCGCCAGGTGTACTGGTGGTCGCCGCAGCTGACAGCGTTGCGCGAAGCGTGCGTTGCGGCGCGATGCCGGTACACCAGGCACCGCAGGCTCCGTATCCGCCCTCCGGATACGGAAGCCATTCAGGCGGAGCTATATGAGGGGTACAGAGCGGCGAAGACCGCCCTCCAAGAGGAGATCCTGCGGGCCAAGGGACTGGCCCGCAAGGAGTCGCTGGAGACTTTGAACAGGGACCCATGGGGACGGCCCTACAAGGCCGTCCGGGAGAAACTCCGCCCATGGGCTCCCCCGCTGACTCAGAGTCTCCGGCCCCAGCTCGTGGAGGGCGTGGTGAACGCTCTGTTCCCTTCGCGAGGGGAACATAGTCCCCCACCCATGGCTCCGCCTCCTGCGGTGCCCGATGCTGCGGACCACACCACCGATGACGACGACAACGCTCCAGAGGTGACCGAGGTAGAGTTGAGAGTGGCGGTACGTCGGCTAAATGCCAAAAATACCGCCCCGGGACCCGACGGCTTGCCTGGCAAAGCATGGGTCCTGGCCTTAGAGGCTCTCGGGCCTCGACTCAGGGGGCTCCTAAGCGCATGCTTGGAGAGGGGCCAGTTCCCACTTCGTTGGAAGACGGGGAAACTGGTCCTCATTAAGAAGCCTGGGCGCCCAGCGGACTCTCCGTCCGCTTACCGGCCCATCGTGCTGCTCGACGAGGTGGGCAAGCTCTTTGAAAGAGTGATTGCAGACCGCCTCGTCGGGTGGTTGGTGCGGGAGGGGCCGGACTTGTCGGACGGCCAGTACGGCTTCCGCAAGGGGCGCTCTACGGTGGACGCCATCATGCGCGTGCGAGCCCTCACGACGGGGGATGCAGTGGCCCGGGGTGGGGTCGTCTTGGCGGTGTCTCTAGACATCGCCAACGCCTTTAATACTCTACCCTGGAGTTGCATCAGGGAGGCACTCCGGTATCACCGGATGCCGACCTACCTCTGTCGAGTGGTCGAGGCTTACCTGACGGATAGGGCCGTCATCTACCCCGGTCGCCAGGGAGACTGGAACCGGCGAGAGATGTCGTGCGGTGTCCCACAGGGATCGGTCGTTGGGCCGCACCTGTGGGACATCGGGTACGACTGGGTGCTGCGCGCCGACCTCCCTAGCGGCGTCAGCGTAGTTTGCTACGCTGACGACACGCTGGTCCTGGCGCAGGGGAGATCGCACGAGGCGGCGGCCGAACTAATGACACGCGGGGTTGCGACAATCGTCGATAGGATCCGGCAATTGGGACTCGAGGTGGCCTTGCACAAGTCCGAGGCCATGGGTTTTCATGGTCCTCGGAACGCGCCACCTGCGGGTTCCCAACTCACGGTAGGAGGGGTTCACATCGGCGTCGAGTCGACGATGAAGTACCTGGGACTTGTCCTCGACAGCCGGTGGAACTTCGTCGAGCATTTCCGACGTTTGGCCCCCAGACTGGAGCGGGCTGGGGCTGCGCTAAAGCGGCTCCTGCCCAATCTGGGGGGTCCAAACGCCTCCTGCCGGAGGCTCTACACGGGGATCGTGCGGTCCATGGCCCTCTACGGGGCACCGGTGTGGGCGCCCTCATTGAGGCTGCGCCCAGCGCGCCGGTTGAGTGCGGCCCAGAGGGTCATGGCCATCCGTTTAATCCGGGGATACCGCACGGTCTCCTGCGAGGCGGCGAGCCTCCTTGCCGGAGTGCCGCCATGGGATCTGGAGGCAAAGGTCCTCGCCCACATGTGGGAGTGGCGCGAGGATGCGAAACGCCGGGGCGAAACTCCGCTGCCGCGACAAATCGCGGCACGGCGGACAGAGCTCCGGCAGGATCTCATGGCGACATGGCGGGTACGATTGTCGCAACCCAGCGCAGGGCACGCCACAATTGCGGCGGTAAGTCCCCTCTTTGAGGAGTGGATAGAGAGGCGCCACGGCGTCCTCACCTTCCGCCTGACGCAGGTTCTCACCGGGCATGGGTGCTTCGGTGGGTTCCTGTTCAGGATAAAGCGGGAGGAAACGCCCGGGTGTTTCCATTGTGAGGATCGTCTAGAGGACACGGTGGAGCATACGGTGGAAGTGTGCCCTGCCTGGGCGGAGCACCGCCGTGTCCTCGTGGAGGCGATCGGCGGCGGCGATCTCTCGCGTCCGGCCCTGGTGCGAGCCATGGTACGGAGCGAGAGGGCATGGGAAGCCGTCACCTCCTTCTGCGAAGCAGTAATGCTCGCGAAGGAGGAGGCGGGGCGCGTGAGGGAGTGGCAGTCTCTGCGCCCTCACGTCCCTAGCCGCCGCAGGAGGAGACGCCCCGGGCGCCGGGAGTCGATTGCGGACTCCCGGCCACCGTAGGCGCGAGCTTGCGGGTGGCGAGCAATGGGTAGTTCGCCGCCCGGTAAGGACCAGGCTCGGGTCGACGGCGCGTAGTGTTCCACGCGCGCCTCAAAGAGATGTCAGCTTTATTGAAGGGGTCTGCTAGGACCGATGCCTGCCGGGGTCGCGTGATTGTTCAAAAGAGATACCGTGACCCTGGCACATGGGCAACTGAAGGAACACGGGTGGGTTTTAGTCAGTAAAAGTCTGACACGCCCTCCCGCTCCGCCCAGAGCGGGAGAAGTCATTTGATGATTTCCCATCCAAAAAAAAAAAAAAAAAAAAAAAGAGGTCTTGGTTTGTAAATATGGTCATTCATCCAGGGACCAACCGCAGCAAGTGTAGTTTAACAAAATCATGATTAATGGCAATAATAAGATTGCTGTACATCCACAAGACTGCCCATCTCCATAACCTGTTGTGGCCCTCGTAGCACCGTATGGCTTTCCCCATTTTAATGTAAGTACCATACAGCTGTCTTTAGCACATCAGCAGCTGTTAAAAATAGACATTCAATTATTATTTCTAAAATTATTCTTCGGATATGTGTAGACATGAGTCAAAACTGTCTATAGGCAGACTATCGTTATATTACATTGAAAGCGCTTACACTCTACAAAATTGTTTTTAGCGAGACAATAGCGGCTGTTACAACAGACGAAATATTTTTGACTGTGGAGTGTGCGCTGAGGCTGTGCTTAGACCTTAGCCAAGACTGTTAGGTTGACATTTTGCGTTACGATGTCGTTTCGCAAATATCTGCAACGTCACACTACTTTTATGGGTAACGGAACCAAGATTCTGATTGACCGATTCTGACAGACTGATTGCCACGATTAGGCTTTGCAAAAACTTTGGTGTACCTATAATCCTATCTCTAGCTATGCTGTACAAATCTTGTTGAAGAAAAATAAACTATTTGTATAATAGATAGTTTTCTTTATATCGCTCTTTGAAAACATTAAAGACACATCCATAAATTGTATGACCACGATCGAAGTGAAAACGATTCACCGCCAAGTATACACAATTCAGCGTCACCGACCGACAGTACCCGATTATACCCGATTCAGTGTCGTCGACACAAAAGTGACGGTTTAGTTTCTGTCTCTATTCTAATTAATGATTCTACTTTAAAAACTGTTTTTTAAATTATTCTATCTGCAACCGTTTTAATTCGAGTGTGCACACCGCCTTTACATAAATAGGCGAGATTTATAGTCAATAAATTGGAATCGAGTGTCGAAATATTATTTATTTACACAGAGCTTTGATGATTCACATATCAATCGATATGATATTATCGATACCTAAAATTTAGTGTAAATAAATGAGTTTGTTTCGCGAAATTGATAGATTATATCTATGTATATACGTCTTTAACATATTAATGGATATGATTGATCAATAGTTGAATGCTGTGAATTATTCACTTGGTTTGTTTTATTCCCTTATCTGTAAGGGATAACTAGCTTTGCCTATGGGTTTTCCTATTCAGGTAATACACTGGGAAGTGGTAAAGTGGCGACTGTTTTGGGGGGACGGCTTTATAAATAAATAAATAAGTCATATGACGAAACTGAAACTATCTTAAAATAGGTGGTATACATGGACTAGCACACACACACACACACATACATATTTATCTTAAATTGTTTTTATTCCATTTTTTTTAAATCATAAAACTTTTGTAAACTTAAATTTTTAACCTGAATTCAATTCTTTGAAATTGTACCAGTAACATCAGAAGAAATATATAACTATTACGACATTGTACCTTAGGGGACCGGACTGCTTCTTCTTAACACAGGTTTTCATAACCTAGCTAGAAGAGCAGTGCTCACCCACACGTTTGTAGAAATAGTACTTATTTTGTAAAACTGTTTATTTTAACATGTACCATAATTCTATGTTTTGAGTGAATAAATAAATATATATTTCTAGTTCAAAAAGTGTTGACTCTCAGCCTAGTTTTAATAAATGCCTTTTGATTTTGAATTTTGTCATTTTTAGTGTAATTTAACGGGCTCTCGTAAAATTGTAGTCTTTATAGGTACATATTTACAGATGGATTTTTTATTATAAATATTACTTGATAAATACAAAAACATGACTGCTTTTTAGTAACTTTTTACCACTTTTGAACCTATTTGACAATAACCTTATCCTAGAGTTTTTAATACAATAAAATAAAAAAACTAGTTTTTCCAATCAGAGGTGAAGCGTTCCAACCGAAAGAAGCCCTAGGCGGGGGCTGGCCAGACGTTGATAAAGTTGCTATAATATTTCTTTTGCACAGATCCAAATTGCACTGCCAATATTCATCTTCTTAAATGCCTTTGAGAGCGATACAGTTCACGTTTGTCGGTTCAGTTACAGAAATGATGAAATAAATCTCTATTTATTGCTTATTTTCCTTTGATACGACTGGGCTAAGTAATTAAATTAACTAATTTTTGGTTTATAGAACTGTGGGAATCAGGTTTATTTGAAAAATATATAATTATTGAAGTGGAATCTCAGACAAGTTACCATCATCAAAAATTTATGAAAATCAGTGTGGAATGTTTAAAGTTGACACAGAATGTCGTTTTTATTTGTAGGCCTCATCACAGTGTTCACTTCATCCCTTTCCATTTCATCTTGTACACCAAACCAAAACCAACCAATACGAAAAGAGCTTATTAGTATATTCGGATGATAATCAAAACGTGCCAATTGTCTAATACATTTTTTTTAAGTGTCAGTCGACACGTTACGGGCGAGTAGATTCGTGCATCAACATCATCATTTCAGGCGAAAGACGTCCAGTGCTGGACCATAGGCCTCCCTCAATTTGGAAGGGGGGGGGGGGGGGCTTTGCCACAATCGCCACGCTTGGCAGGCGGGTTGGCGATCGCAGAATGGTGGTAAAATGCATAGAGAACGCTGCTGACCACTCTCAGTCCCTTAGTCGCCTCTTGCGACACCCAGGCCACAAAAAGAAATGGAATAGTGCTATTCTTTACGTCCGACACCGCATGGAACAAAAATTCGGGCAAATCATCACTTTTAAATAATATAATGTTTTGTATAAGTGACTCGTAGGGAGTAAATTGCCAATACCAAATTAACAGTACATTGCCGTGCCAATTACCTAATACGTATTTCTGGAATGGTCGACTCACCCACAAATAAATTATCTTTGTACGGGTCACCCAAAGAAAATATGATTTTATTTTAAAGATAAGATTCGGGCAAGTTAATTCATGCGAGCCGACTAATAAGCCACTAAAACCTGTAAAAATTACACATTGTAATAGTTTCAATACAATATTTTGCTACCCAAATATTTGCCACAATCTGAATAATTTCGAAGGATAATCTAAGGCTAATCCATTGCGCGAGCTTGCGGGCGGCGAGCAATGGGTAGCTCGCCGCCCGGTAAGGACCAGGCTCGGGTCGACGGCGTAGTGTTCCACGTTGTCAGCAGAACTGAAGGGGTCTGCCAGGACCAATGCCTGCCAGGGTCGCGAGATTGTTCGAAAGAGACACCGTGATCCTGGCACATGGGCAACTGAAGGACCACGGGTGGGTTTTAGTCAGTAAAAGTCTGACACACCCTCCCGCTCCGCCCAAGAGCGGGAGACGTCATTTGATGATTTCCCACCCACAAAAAAAAAGGCTTTCTCCTCAACGACGTAAAATGAACGCAATGAACGCGGTGAACTGTCATTATGAAATCATAACTACAGTTTGCAATTACTTTGCTGGAATAAAACATTATTTTGTACGTAACCTAAGTACCTACATTCTATGCAAATTAACAGTTTATGTTCTACTGTATTTACACAATGCATCCATGTTTGCTATCTTCGGCCACTTTCATATATAATAAACACTTTTCTTCTCACATGACGTCATGCTTCTCATTCCTACCCATTAACCTTTCCACAATCGGCATTACTTTCAACCTTCATCTTAGATAGAACATTGGACAAGTCCTGTATATAATAATAATCGCTAAATTACTATAAGGTAGCATCGTGACTGTACTAAGCCAATAAAAAAAACAATATCTGATTAGTGATTATACAAGTGCTTGTTGAGATTACCACAGACAAAATGATATTGAATCCACTTAATTTGCTAAGTGTTTAGGGGTGGCAAAATGAACGAAAATTAATATAAAATTGGAACCGCGGCAGTCCTTGTATTAGCACTCTATAATATTCTCCCTAAGTAGGTACAGACGCCAGCATATCGAGCTACTATAATATGTCAAATTTCTTTAATAGATTTTCAACTTTATCGCATTAGGTTTTTTTTTTTTTGGATGGGAAATCATCAAATGACTTCTCCCGCTCTGGGCGGAGCGGGAGGGCATGTCAGACTTTTTCTGACTAAAACCCACCCGTATTCCTTCAGTTGCCCATGTGCCAGGGTCACGGTATCTCTTTCGAACAATCTCGCGATCCTGGCAGGCATGGGTCCTAGCAGACCCCTTCAGTTCTGCTGACATCTCTTTGAGGCGTGCGTGGAACACTACGCGCCGTCGACCCGAGCCTGGTCCTTACCGAGCGGCAAGCTACCCATTGCTCGCCGCCCGCAAGCTCGCGCCCACGGTGGCCGGGAGTCAGCTATCGACTCCCAACGCCCGGGGCGTCTCCTTCTGCGGCGGTAAGGGACGTGAGGGCGCAAAGACTGCCACTCCCTCACGCACCCCGCCTCCTCCTTCGCGAGCGTTACTGCTTCGTAGAAGGAGGTCACGGCTTCTCATGCCCTCTCGCTCCATATCATGGCTCGCACCAGGGCCGGATGCGAGAGGTCGCCGCTGCCGATCGCCTCAACGAGGACACGGCGGTGCTCCGCCCAGGCAGGGCACACCTCCACCGTATGCTCTACCGTATCCTCCAGACAATCCTCGCAATGGAAACACCCGGGCGTTTCCTCCCGCTTTATCCTGAACAGGAACCCCCCGAAGCACCCATACCCGGTGTGAGCCTGTGTCAGGTGGAAGATGAGGACGCCGTGGTGCCTCTCTATCCACTCCACAAAGAGGGGATTTACCGCCGCAATTGTGGCGTGCCGTAAGAGAGGTATTCGTTCAGTTACAGTTATAGCTAGACGTAGGTACTGATTAAACTGCAGGCTTATGAAACTATTCTAGTTTGTCTCTGGCATAAGTCAGTCTATTACGTTCCTACTGGGACACAGGCCTCAACTCAGTGCGAGAGGTTGGTAGATGTCACATGTCTTCTAATATTTGATTTTAGAATATGCTGATTTCCTCACGATGTTTTCTTGCACCTTATTGAGAGCAGGGGTGATGGGATAATTCAGACAAAAGACGCCTGACTGGGTTCAAACCACGATCTACAACTCAGTCAAGGCCGTTAGCACTGAGCCACCACTGCATCTCCCTACACGTACGTCTAGAGTTAAACTAGTATTATATTTGTGTATATTGCCTGCCTAAAATATTATATTACAGAATATTATTCATGGTCCGTGATATCTAAAATGCAAATACGCATCTAAGTTAATATATACTATCTATACTATTTTAATATTATAAAACTGAAGTGTTTGTTTGTTTGTTTGATTGATTGAACGCGCTAATCTCAGGAACTACTGGTCCGAATTGAAAAATTATTATTTTTGTATTGGGTAGCCTATTTATCGAGGAAGGCTATAGGTTATATAACATCACTCTATAACTAAGAAGAGCGGAGCAGTAATGAAAAATGTTGCAAAAACGGGGAAAATCGTACGGGTAGGCGATTCGACGTGACGGGAAGAGTCGGGGAACAAGAAAATTAACGTGGACGAAGTCGGGGGCAAAAGGTAGTCAAACTATAAATGAAAATAAGTTTCTCTAAAACACATTCATTATTCGCAAAAAAAAAATACAATACAATTTCTAAATCTCGCGCCAAAATTGTCGGCCATTTATTATTTCGCATACTTTATTTGGACCCAAAAAAGTTTATTAGACTTCTAATTTTTTCAAAACAAAAAGAGCAACGTAATCCTCAGCCTTATTTGAGAATTTATCTTTCAAATTTTATCTCGGCTAAATGAAGTTTGCCCAAATTTACTCAGATAACATCTCATTTTACCATTTCTGTTTTAAATTCGTCCTAATTAGTGTCTGAAGTAGATTTCAACTGAGAATTTAGTTCAATGTTTTTACGTAGAAATTACAATACAGATGTATATTTACTTATCTCCTAGAATTATGTCAGAATTAGGATGTCAAACGTCTACATTGGAAATTTTACTTCTTTAACAATCAAAAATTTATTACGTATTTCTGAGAACATATTTATTTATAAATCGTTTTTAAGTAAACTGCTTAAGAACTGAGCTGAACTGCCCTGGATGCTTACTCTTGATTGTAATTCCGATTGATTGACACTGGAACTTTGACGTTTCGTACTCTTGAGTTCGACCCTAGCGCCAAAATGTGTTTAAATTGGGTGTCCATTTTGGATAACAAAGTGGAATCGAGATCGGGCGTTGTTGTTGTTCCGATGTTGACACTATTGTTTTCAAGAGTACCGAATCACATGTATGCAAAATAAACATTGGAATTGTATTGGATTTAGATTGGAATTAAAATTAGATTGAAGAGTAAGCCCCCTGATTTGAAGATAAGGATCTCATAAGCAATTATACTCCTTGACTGATCAAACCCCATTCTAAATTAAAGTTAATCAGAGCTGTCAATAGAATGGTTTAAATAAACAGTAAACTTATACAATCATAAAGATCTTTAAATAGAAATCAATATTTAACCGCTTACTAGTCGTATCTTTTCTTTGGCAACGAAGTAGAAATCATCATGGATGTCCTCTGCCAGGGTCACGAGATTTGTTCGAAAGAGATACCGTGGCCCTGGCACATGGGCAACTGAAGGAACACGGGTGGGTTTTAGGTAGTAAAAGTCTGACACGCCCTTTCGCTCCACCCAGAGCGGGAGACGTCATTTAATGATTTCCCACCCACAAAAGAAAAAAAAACATTTCCTCCGCCCTGGAGCGGACGGCGGGGTCTGTTTGGCCCCTACTGACTTACTACCTGTCCACCCCAGATTCTCTTTTACACTTGCAACGGGGGTGGATAAGCACTCTTTTCAACTTAAATAAATAAATAATAAATAAATATCTTTGGACAACCAACACATCGTTATCTGATCCCAAACTAGGCAAAGCCTGTACTATGGTAACCAGACAACTGATAAACATACTTATATATTTCTAAATACATACATATTATAGATAAATTACACCCAGACACAGAACAAATGATTGTGCTCATCACACAAAGATTTGTCCTGGGTGGGAATCGAACCCACGACCTCAGTCTTTGCAGTCAGGGTCACTAACCACTAGACTAACAGGCCATTCGAAATATAATAAACTTGCATTACGAATATTCGTTTTTCACTTTTTTCAACGCGTACTACGATGATAAGTTTTTTATGACGTACCAGCAAAAAGACACTGTTGACTGATATTCTTATCGACACGAAAACAAATTAATATCTATTACGACCGTCTTTTATTTGTTCGTGGTTCACGATTTTTCCGCGAAGACGATTGTTTTGTTTGGACTTTACGGAAACTCAGCACGTTTTTAAAATTATATTTTCTTGTTCAAGGTCTGCGATATCTGGGAATGGCTTTCATTTTGACAGATCGACATCATTCATTACGTTGTTTACGATGTTGAGTAGACAAATATTTCAAATATATGTAGCAATGGATTAGATTAGAGTAAGCATTCCGTTTTTTTCTCGTGAGTATCGTAAGAGGCGACTAAGGGACTTACTAGGGCAGCAGCGTTCTCTATGTATTTTATCACCATACTGCGATCGCCAACCTGCCTGCCAAGCGTGGCGATTATAGCAAACACTCCCAAATTGGGGGAGACCTATATCCAGCAGTGGATATCTTTTGGCTGAAATTATGAATAATGATGATGAAGCATTCCATTTGCCGTGGTGATATATTTATGCCAGATATTTATGACAGAGAGTAGCCCTGTATCCCAGCAGTGGAAATGTTACAGACTTATTATACAAGCTGACTACTCAGAGTGCCTTTACTGTGAACGCTCTTTTGCAAAGCATAACACTGTGTCTTCTTTAACATTTTCACCCATAATTCAAAATTATTTGGCTTAGAGAGCCAAATAATTTTGAATTTCGAACTAGCTCCGAACATAATACATCATTCTGCGTATCCACCCATTGTACACGATCTAGGTAGGACCGACTGCCTGAAGCTGACTGGCATGTCAATGCTTCGACACGTCCAATGATTCGGGACACAGCCGATATCTCCGTACAAACCATTTATTATCAAACGTTATCTATGCTATTGTCAGTTACCATTCATTCATTACTGTAGACGTACTATCTCTATTGGCATTTAATGGTGTTAAATCAATAGGGAGTAGATAGAGATGGATGTATGAGGATTCAATGTGAGTGAAAGAAATGGTGATATTGATAAGCGATCTGAGAAGGAAAAGTTAATTGGAATTTAGGAATTCATTATGATTGCCGAATTTGGAACGTGCAGGAGTTTTTATTTCGTGAGAATTATTTGGGATTTAATGTTGCGTAAACTTGCTTAGCTGGACAAATGTTGCATACAATTTCCGTCTGTTTCAATGCATGTTGCACAAATTTTGTTTGGCTTGAATACTACTTCTTATTCAACTAGCAATGCGACCGATTTCGCTTATGTGGGCTTGAATTTTTTTTTTATACAAGATAAAAATTTATGTCTTGGTATGGCAGCCAGAACCGCCTATCGCCTAGTGATTTTCTCACACACACGCCCACAGCTACGTCAGGCAAGGATCGAGAGAGCCTGCAAAAAATAATAATCTGCGCGGCTTAAGAACGTGGGTAATCTCTTTTGTGCACATCCTACGAAGCAGCCTTTATTTCTAAGTTCGTTCTACCGTAAAATTTTCTTGCATACAGCGAAGCCATACAATGGCCGATGAGATTCTGACGACCAATCCTATGATTGATGATCTTGTAAGACTAGCCCAGACTAGTACTTACTCATAGCAACCATAAACTACAAAAGGGCCCTATTGAATTTCTCTTGAGAATGACTAGAAGAAAGGTTTTGTTCGTAGAAGATAGACAACGATTTTTGCATGTTTTATTTGTAAAAAGTAATAGACTAAACAATCAAACAATTAGTAATAAGCGGATAATGTTGCTAGTAGTATGTATGTAATTTGTTTAATAAGTAAGGTATTATGTATAAAATTTAATTGTATTCCTGTTTTTTATCCCGAAATAAAGTAAGATCAAAATAAGGTGTCCTACTGCTAATTGGACAACGACACACTCACTTCTCACAGATAGGACGACTTCCCAGCAATGGAAAAATTAGTGGAAGGTAAAAACGAAATTATCTTAACGTCGCGCTGTATTCTCCAAAGGGTCCACAGAGGTGTACCTTTTATAATATCGTATTATAAGAGTACATCATCATCATCATTTCAGCCGAAAGACGTCCACTGCTGGACATAGGCCTCCCCCAAGCACCGCCACTTCGACCTGTTCTGTGCTTCTCGCATCCAACGTATTCCTGCGGCCTTCACCAGGTCATCGGTCCGTCTTGTGGGAGGCCTTCCAACGCTCCGTCTTTCAGTACGCGGTCGCCACTCCAGAACCTTCCGGCCGCATCGACCATCTGTTTTGCGAGTAATGTGCCCTGCCCACTGCCACTTAAGTTAGGCAATTCTTCGGGCTATGTCGGTTACTTTGGTTTACTTACGGATCTTCATTTCGGATTGGATCGCGTAGGGAAACTCCAAGCGTAGCCCTCTCCATTGCTCTTTGGGTGACTTTGAGCCTTTTTATGAGGCCCATTGTGAGCGACCACGTCTCAGTGCCATATGCCATCACTGGCAACACACACTAGTCAAAGACTTTTGTCTTGAGACACTGCGGTAAGTGGGATGATAAGATATTGCGTAGCTTCCTGAACGCTGCTCAGCCGAGTCGTATTCGACGATCGACCTCTTTCTCGAAGTCAATCGAGAGTACACTCATATACCTATTATTTGAAAGTTCAGAAATACATTTTTGAAACCACGAAGTGTATTTTCGGAAATCATTTTCGAGTGGAACAGGCCTAAAATAATTTTACTAAGGATGATTTCCACAACATACCTACTAATATAAACTAATTTAAAAAAAAAATGTCTGTCAGCTTCGACGTATAACTGGAGTATACTCCTTACGTACGATTATAAAATATTTAGATTAGTAAATAAAACATAACGCATAACGTAACGTATCGGAGACAGTTTGATTTTACTCCCAATACATTTTTATACACCGAGCTTATACAGTGTGTCGGTCACCGGTGTCCGAGCCGTTAAGGCGAAGCAATATGATCAATTTTATCGACAAATCCAACATAATAAGGCATTTTCCCCTACTGTTTTGAAATGGCGGCCATTTTGTTTTTTATTTTTACTGAGTGCGGTTGGGTTCATTTATTTAGTCTTATCTACCAATATTAGAGGTCCTACAGGCATAAAATTGGTTTCGTTCGATAGCTACAAAAGTAGGCAATAAGTTCACACTAAAAAGTTTATCAAAAACTAACATCAAAATCTAAAAAAAATACTGGATACTAAAAAAGTGTGAAAAAATTGGTTGTTTTGTTACTATTTTGAAATGGCCGCCATTTCAAAACATTAGGGGCAAAATGCCTTGTTATGGTGGATTTGTTCATAAAATCGATCATATTACTTCGCTTTAATGGGTCGGACACTGGTGACCAGACACAATGAATACGAAAATCGATTCTTACGGAGTAAACTCCAATTATAAGATAAGCTACTTTGACTGGAAATTCGTGAAGTTTCATCATAGACCTCATCAATTGCTTTCCATCCGACGTAATTGAGGTCAAGAGCACCATTCAGTAATTTCGAAAGATGTAGGTCATAACTACAAAGGCTAAATGCCCTATTTGTGTGTCTTATCTAGATTGATACCACTGATTGTACCAGACTCATGCAAATCCAATCGTATAAAACTTGCAAATTAATTTCTCAAACAATTTTAAATTATTAATAATAACCTTAAAAATACGCACTTAATAACACTACGACCATATAATCTCGATAAAATTATAATGCTATTGGCTAGTTGGATTTATCAAATCATAATCTCGGCTTGCTATTGGTCAGTCAAATAAATCACGTTCCCATTGAATTCATCGCTTGCGGTTTTATCAACCGCTTAAATTAATTGGTAATTAATCGAATTAATAGTTTTTAAACGTCCAGATTGTCCCAAGCTTTACAGTAATTCAGTATTTCACTCAATTACTATAAATCGTGGAACAATCTGGATAGCGTACGGAAGGAATGAAAGCATTTTTCAGAGTCTTCGTTGAAATTCTTTGTTTGGGTAAAAACAGGTTATGTAATTAACATCTTAACTATTTTTGTTTCCAAACTAACATCACTACATAGTATAAAATAATGTCGCCTTCTTCTGTCTGTCCCTATGTATGCTTAGATCTTTAAAACTACGCAACGGATTTTGATGCGGGTTTTTAAAATACAAAGAGTGATTCAAGAGAGACGTATAATACGCGGGCAAGGCCGCTGGCAAAAGCTAGTCTATATTAATATTTAAAAGAGTTAAACTAGTGTTTGTTTGCAGGGGCTAATCTCTGGAATTGCGAGTCAGATTTGACAAAATCTGTTGTACATTAGATAGCCACGACTTCTAGGACCTGAGCAAAGAGCCGGTTTCCTCACGATATTTTCGTTCACCATTCTAAGAGCAGTGGTGATGAAACAATTAACACAGAGTCACCTGACAGTTATTTACCTGACAGGTTTCGAACTATTCAGAAGTCGCGGTCGTTTACACTAAGCAACCAATACTTCATGCTTCTAAGAGTGAGAGCAGGCCGATATGCACTGCATGAGGCCAATGCAGGTTGGTATACGTCACATGTCAAAAATATGGCTCAAGTACATCGGAGCAATGGGTAACTCGCCGCTCGGTAAGGACCAGGCCCAGGTCGACGGCGCCTTGTGTTCCACCGCGCGTCTCAAAAAGATGTCAGCAAATATTGAAGGCGTCCGCGAGAATCGATACCTGCCAGAGTTGCGAATCTGTTTGGAAGAGTTATCGTGACCCTAGCACAGACAATTGAAAGAACACGGTTGGGTTTTAGTCACTAAAGGTCTGTCACGTCCTCCCGCTCCGCCAAGAGTGGGAGAGGTCATTTGATGAATTTTCCCAAAATAAAAACTTTTTTACAAAAAAAAAAACATCGACTTCCTTAAAATCACTACATCTGTTGTACATTAGATAGCCACGACTTCTAGGACCTGAGCAAAGAGCCGGTTTCCTCACGATGTTTTCGTTCACCATTCTGAGAGCAGTGGTGATGAAATAATTAACACAGAGTCACCTGACAGTTATTTACCTGTCAGGGTTCGAACTAACTAGTCAGAAGTCACTGTCGTTTCACAAAGCAACCAATACTTCATGCTTCTAAGAGTGAGAGCAGGCCGATATGCACTGCATGAGGCCAATGCAGGTTGGTATACGTCACATGTCAAAAATATGGCTCAAGTACATCGGAGCAATGGGTAGCTCGCCGCTCGGTAAGGACCAGGCCCAGGTCGACGGCGCGTTGTGTTCCACCGCGCGTCTCAAAAAGATGTCAGCAAATATTGAAGGCGTCCGCGAGAATCGATACCTGCCAGAGTTGCGGGTTTGTTTGGAAGAGTTATCGTGGCCCTGGCACAGACAATTGAAAGAACACGGTTGGGTTTTAGTCACTAAAGGTCTGTCACGTCCTCCCGCTCCGCCCAGAGTGGGAGAGGTCATTTGATGAATTTTCCCAAAATAAAAACTTTTTTACAAAAAAAAAAACAACCGACTTCCTTAAAATCACTACAAAGTGAAAAATAACTTTAATTTCGGAAGTCGGTGTCTTAGGATCTGTATTTATGGTTTTTTTGCCACCGACTTCCGAAATTAAAGTTATTTTTCACTTTGTAGTGATTTTAAGGAAGTCGGTTTATTTTTTTTTTGTAAAAAAGTTTTTATTTTTAAATTTTTAGTTGTGGTATTCACCCCGCACTCATTCCAAACAAATAATGCATATCTATGCGATAGCAGAAATCGCGGCTGATTTGCTGTCATTTTTAAAGAGTTCCGGTGTCTGTCGGGAGACAGACACCGGAACTCGGATCTGATGATGAGTTATCCCGAACTCATCATCAGATCTATATGAAAATTATATGGGACCATTTCGGAATAAACTCCTTTCGAACAAAAAAAGAATTTTGCAAATCCGTCTATATATGACGGAGTTATGGCCGAACATACATAAAAAAAAAATTAAAAAAAACATATAAACATCCGAATTGAGAACCTCCTCCTTTTTGAAGTCGGTTAAAAAGGCGACCAAATAGTTGGCTCGGAAGGTATTATGTTACTGCGCAGATAAAATACGAGGCATGTTCATCGGTTGTGGCCATCCAATAGTTTGTTCAAGACTAATGCCTAAAGCTTTAAAAATACAAGATTTATTTATTTATTTAAATTACATTTATAACACCATAACACCATATGAGCTCATAAAAGATGGTCGTAGCCATGTGATATCTACGCGAAAAATAGTGCACCCTCGAAGTGTTTACTTCAATACACAATGCAGATTCAATTTCCGCAGGGGCAACTGAACAAAATGATATTAGCTTAGCTTACTGATTTCAGCGTATTCTCTAGGGATTTATTCAAAGTAAAACTCTTGGATAGATTCTGGAATTAATCAGAGACATACAACTCTCGCCACAACTTTCAACTCATGCCTTTAGTGAAGTGTCTCTTTTTTTTTTGAGTGTTTGTATATTACGATATAGGATCACGATTAACGTGAATTCTCAATCAGTGAAATTTAAAAACCACGCGTTTCATACGAATTTATTAACATTTGATATTCGGATAAATATATGTTCAAATTATTCGCTTGACACGCTTGCTCGTCATCATCATCGTTCGAGCCAAAGAACGTCCACAGCTGGACGGTAGGCTCCTCCAAACTCCGCCACATCGACCAGTCCTGTGCTTCTCGGATGCAGCGGATTCAACATGGACATGGACATTATAGGAGACCTACCGCGGCTACTTGCTCATACGTATGAAATGCTTAGTTTAATTAGCAAAGTGAAGTAATCGTGGGATCTGTGAAACTCACAGTAGATATCTAGGGTGCACCTATTCCAGTCACCACAAAGAGGGACCTGGGGACGCCGAAACTGGGCATATTTCGTCGCTCGAACAGTGTGGCCCAAAGAAGTGCCATGTAGTGACGTAAGAGTGTCTTTATGCGAGGACGTGCGGTCGTAAGATCGACCGCAATTGATGAATGAGTCCGCTAGGCATGGCGGGCTGACAACAGTCGGGGGTGCAATGAATGTAAATGTGGGGTTTTAGTCAGTAGAAGTCTGACTTGACCCTTCGTTCCCCCAGATCGAGGTTATTCACGAGAATTTCACAAAGGGAAAAATATAAGGTTGTGAACAATACCAGTCTATAACCTAAGTTAGAAATATAAATATCAGAGTAACTAGACACAAAAGCTTATACACATCACTTGGTAGAACAAAACAAACAGGTAAATCAAAAGCTTCTAAGGTACAATGATGTCTAGCCTCGGCCATATTGAATATCTTGCGAACTTAATACAGCGGCTGAGGCATTATAAAGGACACTCTAGATCATGGCAAATACGAAAACGTCTAATTTATTTAAATCGGTTCAGTAGTTTTGGATATAGGTAACGATTCTACGAGATAAGTAACTCAAAGACATTCATTGCCCAAAAGATTCTTTATTCTTAGTTTTGGTAAATACTTTTTGTGCCAACAATATCAAAATCCCTTCCGTTTTTACAATCTGACATAAATTCTTTACTTTATTCATTAACATAATTCATTTAAATGTTTACATACTAGGTTTATAAGTTAACACAATGTCCACGTATATAAATGAATTAAATACATAAATAAAATTAAATGAATAAATAAATATAAAGGGAAATGCACATTAGCCGCATGCAGGATGACCGTTGGGCAAAAAGGTCTCTACACAATGGGTGCCTGAAGATGGACGACGTCGCTGCGGTCGGCCCAGAAAGCTGTGGTGAGACGACCTGGATACGTACCGCGACTTGTTTGAGTTGGCGCGGGAAAAGAGTTCCTGGAAAAACTTGGGGGAAGCCTTTGCCCAGCAGTGGGACAGTACAAGCTCCTGTGTCATTAAAAAATACGTCTGCATCGTCGTTATAGGAAAATTGCCTAAAAGGCTGGCAGCATTGCCACATTGTATGGCGATGCTGATTCTTTTGCCAAAAAATACGCGTCACGTGAAGAGTTGAACAGCCGCTGTGCGATGTCTCGAAAAAACAAGTAGAAACTCGGACGCCATGGCCCTAGTGTTTCAACCCGAAACGGCTGGAACATTGAGACGTATTGAGAATTAATTATTTTTTTAAATTAGTAAGTAATAACTTTATTGACATGAATGTTAACACAAATGTGAATCCCCTGGTCCCTAAACTAGTGTTAACTGTATTATAGGGACCAGTGTCTTCACCTATTAAAGTCACAGTGTCAAATTATGGTACTTAATCAATATTTTTCTAAATCTAGGATTATATTAAACATTTGGTGAAGCGTGTGTGTTTGTGTGGTGTGTGGGTGGGTGTTTAGTGTGAATGTGAAGTTATAAATATATAATTACCCATTGGATGTAAG
The DNA here is from genome assembly GCA_947507805.1 of Aporophyla nigra. Classification (NCBI taxonomy): domain Eukaryota; kingdom Metazoa; phylum Arthropoda; class Insecta; order Lepidoptera; family Noctuidae; genus Aporophyla; species Aporophyla nigra. Next base: position 7,599,258 of record OX382313.1, on the reverse strand, counting down.
GTTTTCTATTTCATCATAATTGTACTGTTTGAGCCAGACTGTCAGTTTGGTTTTAAATTTGCGAACATTTTGCAGTCCTTGTTATTTTTAACCGACTTCAAAAAAAGGAGGAGGTTATATGTTCGACTGTATGTATTTTTTTTTTTTTTTTTTTTATGTATGTTCACCGATTTCTCCGCCAATTGTCAACCGATTTTGAAAATTCTTTTTTTATTCGTAAGGGTATACTCCTGAGGTGGTCCCATATTAATTTTGTGAAGATTTGATGTATACTTTGGGAGATAAACGAAGGAACTCCTCAAAAACAAACAGTACACGTAATGTGATTTGGATATTGTACTAAAGATCAAAAATAATTGCTGGTTCTATCTATCCATCCGTGGTGAACTAATTATAGTCTTCGAAGATACCGCATGGAACTCCTCATCGGTGAACAGTACATAAAGGAACTTACAGTGAAAGGTTAGAAGGTTAGGGGATAATTCTTTGAATATTATAGGCACGTTTAGACCGTTACTTGTATTCTTATATTCCGTTGAGCTGATGATGGAAGATACAACTCCTTATCGATCAGGAGTTAGAAGATATCTTGTCCTAGATAGACATACTCGTTGACATCGAGAATTGATTCCTCAGCAGACACTAGAGTGGGCTCTTACCCACTCTACTGTCTGCTTAATAAAAAAAAAAGCAGCCTTAATCATTTTGGCCTGGCCATGGTTGGTTTTTTTTTTTATGTATGTTCGGGCATAACTCCGTCATATATAGATGGATTTGCAAAATTCTTTTTTTGTTCGAAAGGGGTTTATTCCGAAATGGTCCCATATAATTTTCATATAGATCTGATGATGAGTTCGGGAGACAGACACCGGAACTCTTTAAAAAATGACAGGAAATCAACCGCGAGTTCTGCTATCGCATAAATATGCATTGTTTGTTTGGAATTAGTGCAGGGTGAATACCACAACTAAAAATTTAAAAATAAAAACTTTTTTACAAAAAAAAACAACCGACTTCCTTAAAAACACTACAAAGTGAAAAATAACTTTAATTTCGGAAGTCGGTGGCAAAAAAACCATAAATACAGATCCTAAGACACCGACTACCGAAATTAAAGTAATTTTTCACTTTGTAGTGTTTTTAAGGAAGTCGGTTGTTTTTTTTTGTAAAAAAGTTTTTATTTTGAATTCTGTTGTATAATTTAGGGGCTAGAACATCAATATGACGTCTTGCAAAGGCAGTCCTAACACGTGGTATTGGGCAGCGATCTACATGTTTTGATGTAATAGGTAGCACAGGTACGGTTATTTTATGGTTTCTTGTCAACATTTCGAGCACAAAGAGTTTTCTCACGGAAAGAACGTCGGCCCTTTCTTAGACGTTAATTGTTGGGTGTCAAATTGAACAATAAATGGAAATTTTGATGTGATAGATTTGACGATACAAAATATTACTGGCTACTTTAATCTAGAATCGAGACATTTGTATTGGACCAAAAATATATTGTACTATCAGTCTTAAAAATTCATTTAAACAAATTGCCGATTGTTGTCTCGTACAATAGTTACAATCACATACTTTATTACGGCTCAACTGATATTTATTCATGCATTTTAAATTATCATGTGGTGATACGGAATATAAACATACGAGCTTGAATCATTGATTACTCATCGTCTACTGTGTATGCAGTCGCTCCTTGAAAACTACTGGTATGGTCTAACTGCATCCAGTTAGACAAAAAACTGACACCATTATTTGGAAACGGCTAGGCAGATGATAAAATTATCTCACTTTATTTTTTGGGTTTTTCCATTGAAGATTTCTTAGTATCAACTAGAGATTGGAAGTGTGAAATACTCCCGTGCCTCGAAAAGCACGTTAATTCTTTGGTTCTGCGCCAGATCTCTCTCCGGCCGTATTGGATTGCCATCCCAACGGACTATGAGAGTGAGGGACGAGCAAGTGTCCCAGCCCTGTGTCGTTTCACATACTTGTGCACTATAATATCTCCTGCACCGATGACTAGTCTCCGATGAGATTGGCCACCATGGCCGAAATACGACCTGAAGGACTATATATTTTTCACTTGCATTAATATTATATTCATCTATGCCATGTATCATAGTTTAAAAAAAAAATTTGACTCGGATCATAGCTGTACGCATTCCATTACCTACTATTATATTTAACGGTCCGTTTTTCGAATTTCTTAAAGACTTCAAGAACTACACAATTGCTGCCAACTCTCTGTAATGTTCGACTCATTCGAGCAGTATTGTAACTACAGTAATAATACTTGTCAACTTAAAACTACACGGTAATAACATGTCTTGGAGAATTTGCATTCTCTTTGTATTTGATTGTTTATGAAGGCTGATATTCGGCTGCTTGCCTTTTTCGTCACGCTACTGACTAGTTCATCTAATTTCCATAACTATAGAGCTATGTTGGCCACTTTTCATTCAGTTTGGAGAAAAATCTATATCCAGTTTGATTTTCGATGTTTTAGAAGGTTTGACAAGAACTCTACCCGATCTTCTCCACAGATATTCTTCTTCCTACTACACTTATGAATAGGCATCTAGCTTCATGTTTCAGACTAACCGCTTCCTTGGCAATTCAAAAGTGCCTTTAATTCGTTTATTTGAAACAAATGCTTTGAGTTTAAATATAGTAAAAAAAAAACAATTTCGGTTGTGTTATTGGAAATATATATGTTTTTTTCTGAAATTATTTGTGTTTTATTGCAAACATAAGAACAATAGGTGGCTAGCACGAACGGGCCGAGTAAACGTAACGTTATTACTAACGTTTTTTCAATCGCAAACAGAACTATCGATGATCCGACCTAATCCTTATCCTCTCCTCTTTATCTGATCTCTGTGATATTAACCGTTGTATTTGTAAGTTCAATTATCACCCTGATATGTGTAAGGGTTTCAAAATAAATCAGAATAATTTTGTGCAAAACTCACAGTTCAAAATTCTATTGCATTTGCGTTACGTTTACTTTTTGCATTGGTGCTTGGCGTACCTACTGCATACAGACACGTATTGTTTTAACCATAGTTATCACCCATAGATTTGAAAAAGTTTTCAAAATCAATCAGCATAACGAGTAGATATGTATTGCAAATTCAAAAGTCTATCAAATTTACCTAGGTTACATTTTTCGTACACGTTCGTGCTTGGTAGTGCAAAATTTGCTCGTTAACTCGAAAGGTAACAGTTATGGACAGTACAGGACTTTAACTGGTTTTCGTTTGTAACGTGAATGCTGGAGAATTTCACACGAGACTTTTTATTTTTGTGAGTCGGCCTCCTTGGTTCAGAAGTAAGCGCATAAATAGTTTTCATTTTGTAGTGTCTTTTTGAAAGTCGTTTTTTTTTTCACTTTTAGTCATATTATCTAAGCTACAGCAATTTGTATTCCACTACTTGTTATGAAAGCAACAGTGACCGAAATTATAAAAACATCATCAAGATACAGAAAATGTTAGTTCGTATGAAGATTCCACAAATTGCAACAGATGATAAAATAACAAAGTTATTATTGACATTCCAATATGCTACAAAAATATTACGTACGAAACTGATTCCTTCCTTTGTCTATCAATGACTAACATACCAAACCGAACAGCTGACATGATGAGTTCATACCACTTTTTAGGCACCCGGAAACATTTAAATTTATTTACAAACATCAATCAAAATTTATAGAAACTGGTTATATTTAACTTGAAACCAAGTTTTTTTGCGAAGATTCTGGCTATTGTTAATTACGACAACGCTATTAAGTAGACTGAGATGAGGCCGAACAAAAAAACAGATTTTATTCCAAATTCCGACAGGTTGATAATAACTCGCAACGCACATATTATAAGTACCTACATACAAGATTTTCAGCACGCGTAGCATGACCACCGTAGAAATGGGTTTTGTCGGCGGAAGAATAGACAAAATTACAGATTGTACAAAGATTAAAGACAAAATTAAAGATTGTAGATAGATTTGTACCGTTTTATGCTGGCGTAGCATGATAATTCTATCTCTATTCTACCAAGAATAGACAAAACCCATTTCTTCGGTGGTCATGCTACGCGTGTTGATCAACGTGGAAAAAATATATTTCATCTTAAACAATATGTCATACATAAATTGAGGCAGACCCAGTTAGTTACAGAAGCACTTATGTCGGAGATGTCTCATTCTTTCGTTAAGAGACAGCTTAACAAAAACGAGGCTTATAAAATTCTACTGCTAGCTACGGGATTACCTCAACGCATACGACATTATTGATTGGAATCAATATTTTAGTGCACCGTGCCATGCGAAGTTAATTTTATCATTTCTTTGACTAGTCGACAAATCACTGACTTAATTTACAGCTATTTGCAACATTGCCAGCTTTCTGGTTGCACCTTCTTATGTCTTCATCATACTGAACATTGACATCACAATGTCCGCCAGAAAAAAACGGTCAAAGAAGATTTTCGTAATATCGAATTGGAGGTCATAGATTTATGTTTTAGCACACAGGATACTGAGTCACATAGCTACTCTCAACGTACCCCTGGGGAAGACACGAGCTACTAATTATGGAAACTAGAACTGTATGATGACTGCAGTGTGGCTGATATATTATAAATGACGTTTCCCAGGTCAAACTAGGAGATTGTCGGCTGCTGAACTGGACTTACTTATGGCTGTGTCAAAGAATTAATGCCGACTAAAACTTAGCGACTTAACGCTAAAGGTACAGACTTCAGCTTAGGGCGTCGCTGGAAGAAGGCAGCAAGGGACAAGCTAGATTTGAGTGATTATTATTTAGGGAAGAATTTGAAATTACAGGCTTACCGTTGCGGGCTGGCTCGAGCAAAGGCCTGATTGTTGCACGAACCAGCCCGCGCCGCTGACCCTGTGAACGAAAGACATGAGAACGTAGATTGTAGTAATTAGAAGTATTTGATCTCACGAAACGACCGCGCTTCACGTGTGGTAAAAAAATAAAGACAGGCTGTGGATGTGTACGAGAAGACAAGTAGCGTCAACGCCTAACGCACACACACATACACTTCCGACTTCGCCATTGTCTCGGACGGTATGGAGAGCTCTTGCTCTCACACACACATTCATAGCAAGTGATTTGAACAAGTGGTAATCACAGTAAACCGCGCATCGCTTCGTGAGATAAAAATACTTTATAACCTACAGACGATCTAGACAAAGTGACATGCGATCACCGATAACGATGATAGAAAAGTCTTAAATGTGACGTAGGTGCAGAAATACGAAACGCTCTGAAAACAATTATGCTACTTATCTAGTCCCACTGTTTATCATAAAATCCTACAAGGAAGAAAACAATAGCCAATCTAGGTTTATAAGAAGCCACACATTCGTAATTTAAATAGTTTCAAAGTAAAATTTTGAGAAGTCAGCCAGTAACAAATCTCTTTAAAAGCGGTTCTGAGAATAAAACCTTATTCATATCCAACCACCATTATTGTCTAATAAATGAACAGGATATGAGTAACAACGCACCGTGGTTTAGCAACGTTAGTGACTGCGTGTGTCATCACAAAATATTCATGCATAAGCCGATTAATGTCACCTATGGAAACGAGGCTGCGAGCGATATAGGAACGCTAATTATTCTAGCTGAAATTCCGCAGGCAATCATGGCTGCAGTGTTCGTCATCATGAATAGGAGTAGCTAAAATGAATGCAGTACATTCAGGTAAATATTGATGATGTCCATGATTTTGTTCCATAATTATAATGCGGTATTGAGGTGTTCATAATTTTGTTGCTGACTTATTTGTCTAGTAACAAAAGGGGGTTTATCGGTCGATTTTCATACGCTTTGATTGGCTTCGTCTGTATTTATTTATCTATGTGCGTAACGGAATCTTGAACTTAATTTTAACCCATTTCGAGATATCAGATCAATTTGAAATTTTGCACACTTATCAAGGGCCAAAGACTATTCAATAATTTTATAAATTTGTGTCATTATAATGGCCAGGATTACGGGGAGAGCAAAAATAAAAATGGAAAAACAAGCTTTTGTAGTTAAGCCTAACTAAAAAATAGAAAATAAATAATATATTAAAAAACACGCTTTAATAGAAAAAAAAAAAGTTATAAATAGAAAATAATCCACACTAATATTATGAATTCAAAAGTAACTCTGTCTATCTGTCTGTCTCGCTTTCCTGCCAAAACTACTGAACCGATTGAAATGAAATTTGGGACACAGATAGTTTAGAGCCTGAGAAAGGACATATGCTACTTTTTACCCCGGTAGTACGTTCCTGCGGGATATTTTCCGACCTCCACGCGGGCGAAGCCGCTGGCAAAAGCTAGTTACTAATAAATTCAAAATAAGGATAGGGTGATTATAAATGAAAAAAAAAAATTAAAAACGTGGGTGCTTGATATTAATTGAAGTGAATATTTTATCGACAGATACTGATAAAAGTAGAGCCATTTTATTAATACCCATAAAATTTATTAATTTAATTTTATAAAAAGAACCCTGATTAGTTTTCCAAATTTTATATTCACATAGAAATGAAGAAGGCTTTACTTAAGTAATAAAACAATAAATTCTTTTTCTTTCGTATACAATTCGGCGCAGACTCAAAATAAGTTTATATACAATTTTTTATGGTTTATATTATATAAGTTTTAGTCTGTAATTTTTTTTTGATATGAAATTGGTTTCATTGCTCGGTAAATACCCAGAGTAGAAAATCCTTTGCAATATCTTAATGTTCGTGCGCCCAAATCGATTCTCACACGGCAAAATTAAAATTGCAAAAAAAATCGTATTAAATAGAAAACTATAAACACTAGTATGTCTCTTAAATCTGGCGGTATAAATACAATTCTCGCTAACACTTCGGGGAGAGTAATTTTATGTGTAACTTAATTAAGTTTGATCGCCATTCAAGTTTGACAAGTTCAGTATGAAAGTTTTGAACCGAGGACACCGGGAATGACGAAACAAATCACCTCAGATAATATTGAGATGAACACAAAGTTAGTAATAATCCTTTAAGGCTGGTAGACGTGACATGCATGTCAAAGGCCTCAAGAGGCCTTGCGAAGCCAAAACTAAAGCTTCAGAGGACTTAACTGGAATTGGAGGACAGGCTGCAGCATTAGAGTTCCAAGTACTTGAACATGACGTGTATATTATGTATGAAGTTATTATTTTAGTAGTAGGTAATAATCGCTAAAGGATAATTGGAGCTAAGGAATAATTGTGTGAACTGTTGATTTGGTTGAACGTGCTAATCTTAGGAACCACTGGTTCGAATTTAAAAGTATTATAGTGTTGGATAGACAATATGTCGAGGAACGCTATAGATTATTTAATATAGGACCAACTTCTACTACCCTGAGGAGTTGACACGAATACGAAGTACTCACATGGGCAGGCGATTCGATGCGACGGCGTGGGTCGGGGGAGCTAGAAATTTGACACAGACGGAGTTCCGAGCAGAAGGTAGTCATATAATATATTTCTACGTAAGAGACCCTTTTTTTTGGATGGGAAATCATCAAATGACTTCTCCCGCTCTGGGCGGAGCGGGTGTCAGAATTTTACTGACTATAACCTACCCGTGTTACTCAGTTGCCCAAATGCCAGGGCCACGGTATCTCTTTCGAATTAAGTAAGAAACTTTGACTTTAATCACTTTCACTTTATTGCCATCCACCACGCGTTTTCTCAACTATGTTGGGTTTGGTTTCTGGTCTGTCCGGATTTAGTTAAAAACCTATAATTTATATGGGATTTCTTGGTAAGGTTGACGTTACGCCACAGACGAATGGATGTCTGATTTTCAAGTAGCTGACTACCCGTAACGATTGTCTAACAATTAGGGCTTTGACCACTTTTGCTTCGTTATATTTAAAACACAGTATACAGCATAGAACCTTGGGTTCGTTTCCCATGTCAGCCAAAGTGTAATTTGATTTTTATCAGGAATTTCTCAGTAGCAGTCCGGAGTCTAGACTATACTATCGATGGCAATAGGCTTGCCACTATAACATGGTCGGTACTTAAACATAACTAGCAAAATGTGGGTGTAGTATATGTACTGTATGCTTAACCTTTCGGAAAAACAAGGCTTGTATTTATATTTAAACTAGCTGACCCGACAGACGTTGTCCTGTCTCTTTGATGATATTTGAGCCCGCATTCTGTCAATTCTTTGTCAAATGTCATAATGTTACATTAAAAAAGTTTACATTGTCCTATTATATGGTTGTTAGGTAATAAGTGTTCTTACATTTTCTAATTTTCCACGCAATTTTTTAATTTTTTTCTTTCATAAGAACCTTCTCCCGACAATTACAAACACAACAAAAAAAAAAAGTGAAATCGGTCCAGCCGTTCACGCGTGATGTCGTGACCAAAGGAAATAGGGATTCATTTTTATATATATAGATATTCATCGATTTAAAAACTGGCGTGGTTGCCAAAAACATCAGAAAAACCTTAAAAAAATTGAGGTAGTCAATCCAGCACGAAAAAAAAAAACTAACAAAACAAAACAAAAAACAATTACTTCGATGGAATAGTATCTTCATCGTAGATGCGATCGGCACTGATGTAACTTTTATTACATTTTAATGGCTTTTTTTTCTGAATACTATCAGAATGTTGTTAGCATATCCGATACGATTATGTTTACAAAGTTCGATATTGCAAACACGGCTTTATTTGTAGTTGGAAACGATTTAAAAGTTAAAAAAAAAATGTATAAATGGGTGGTAAAATTGAAATCATTTTTCAAAGTTACAAGTCTGTTATTGCGATGCTCTATCAACGAGTAATTCGCTTTTATAAATTAATTCCAAATAAAAGCGATGGATTATGGCCGTATTTATAAGTATAGCAAATACATTTGTGATTGAACTAGCTTCTGCCGGCGACTTCGTCCGTGTTAAATTTCTTGCTCCCCCGACCCTTCCCGTCGTCGCGTCGAATCGCCTACCCGTGCGATTTACCCCGTTTTTCCAACATTTTTCATTACTGCTCCGCTCCTTTTGGTTTTAGCGTGATTTTATATAACCTATAGCCTTTCTCGATAAATAGGCTACTCAACACAAAAATATTTTTTCAATTCTGACCAGTAGTTTCTGAGATTAGCGCGTTTAATCAAACAAACAAACATACAAACAAACTCTTCAGCTTTATAATATTAGTATAGATACGCTGTCCATTATCTTAAACTAATCCTTTTTCTTGTTTCATGTTTTTGAATGCACGTGTATCTGTGACAAATATGTCTATTTTTTTTTAATATTTTCCCTTTGGAAATTCTTGTTTGACGTCGGAAATCTTCCTACGAGATCGTAATGAGATAGAAGTACCTGTATGCCAAATTTTATCTGAATTTAGCCAGATGTAAAGGTGAGAAAAGGAGGGGTATCCCAGATGATATGTGTAACGTACCCCTCACATTTACCACAATATCCATCTGGGTTGTGGAGGTCAGATAGATAGTCGCTCCGTGAAGAATACTGTACTCATCTACGTCTAGTCAGATAGGTGATGATTACGATGAATAATAAGCGGTAAATTCGAAAATAATCAAAATATAATAATTTAAAAGTTATTTCAAAATCAGGAAATCATGGTGTTCATACAAATACGCTGAACAATGACGGAGTTAGAAAACCCCATTGATCCTAAGACGGTATACGGAGACAAAAGTCTGCCACTCAGTTCACACAATGTGTCTAAACTTGCCACTGACAGGCATGGTGATAAATTATTTTAACGGTTTTGGTCCAAGTTAGAAGCTGGGGAGTGAGACAAGGTGAGCAGGGCTAAAATATTCTTCTTAAATTAATAGAAAATTGAAAGTGGATCGTGTCAGAAAGTTGCCAAACAAATATGCCATTGCAGTCAACATTATTTTCGTCTTAGCGTATCGATTGCAAAAAAATCAAACATATTTGACCCAAAATAAAGCTGCGTGAACTCAGCTCATTAACGCAATCATTAAATCATCAAATGCACAGATGCCAGTGTATGTGGCGCAGGATTTTAAGTAGGCCATTGTCTGTGGGTATATCTGACCCGTCCGGGAACTGGAGGTCCATTGAAGATTGCCTTTGCTCAAAACCAACGCGAAATTTTCAAACTTTATTACGCAATCACGCTGAAACAGCTGAACGGGTTTGCTACATTAGCACCAACTGGTACTATTTGGCACTGAAAACTAATAAGTTTCCACACGAGTGGAGGCTCAGGGATATGTTGAATTTTATATGAATATTTGCATCCAAAAGTGATAGAATACACGGTTGTATAAAATTATTTCATTTTTCACTTTATTCTTATATTGATTTTTTTTTAATTATGTTCTACTATTTAGTTTGGCTTCCTATTAAAGCGTGTTTTTTTTTTTAATTTCTTGTTCTATTCTATTGTATTATTTTCTTTGTTTTATTAGTTCGGCTAAGTACAAAATCATGTTCTATCGTTTTTTTTTTTAGATGTTTCTAAATATATAGCGAAATTGCCAGTGTGTATATGTCATTTATGTATGTGTTATGTGCGGAGGCTACTTGTTTTCACGCACACATTCACAGCGTGTTTGTACACTTGGTAATCACAAGTATAGCGCGTGTCGCGCCGTGACATAACAGTGTTTTTATATGTAGATGATTACGTCTTCCAGTAACATTCTGTTTGAGGAAAACTGTATTAATTTTCTCCTAATGTCGAAACAACAGATTACGGAAAAATGATTTGCACGTGTTTCAAGAAAAAGATTAAAGGTCAGATATTCTAAATAACTTCAAGACACGCAACTCTATCTTCATCTTTGGTATCGGCACGAAATTTATCAAGCACTGATCCTGCTTGGTGGAATACGGTCCACTCCCTCTATGACAGAGGAGGCCAGTGTCAAAGCAGTTGAAACGTTATATTATTTTGCTGATTATGCTGTGAAATGCGCTGCAATCCGATGCAGCTGTAATGTACGCTTAGATTAAATGCACCTTAATTCAATGAAAACAGATAGATTATACTGAACTAAGATTCATATTTTTTTGTATGGATGCAATTTGCTTTTGTAAGATATAAATTAGTTGTTATATGTGTCCAAATCACACCAAATCTTAGCACAGTCATTGAGACTAAGCGATATAAGCCTAATGATAATATGTGTTATTTATTTGAAAGAAGTCTTATTATCATTTGTGCAACGGTATGCAGGCGACGACTAAATGAAAGTCAATAATATTCTGAATCACAAGTCTCTGATCACATATATTATGGGAATAAACAGTAATGTAAACGATGATTCAACGAGTACGTGAGACGCGTGCGCAAATCAATTGACTTATGCACTGCAAGTCACAATCATCGCAAACACACTAAATAAACTGGCTGGCTTTTGGATCGATATTCTTGATCTTCACTTCGTTCCTTGCTAGGCTATGACATAGCATGTCACTCCTTAACACAAGCTATTTCATAGCCTAGCAAGGAAAACAGCACGTCATGCACTTGATTGCTCTATAAATATTTTATACTACCTACTTTGTAAAAACTGATATGTACTACAATCTGTTTTATATAAATAAAGAATAATATTATTATTTGTTTTAGTAATGGAACGGATTGTTGTATTCTTAACCCGGTCCACAAGTTTAATACCCAGAATACTCCGTTCCATAGCTCTCTGACAAACCTCGAGCGTGGACCTCTGCTGAATTGTCAAAGACCATGTTTGAGAACCATACGTGAGGATGGGAAGAATACACACGTCGACGAGTCTTCTCTTGAGGGATAAAGGAAGATCGCCCTTCATTAGATCTTTCATGGCCCAATAGCTCTTCCAGGCATTTTCGGTGCGTCTTGCAACTTCTTTGTTTTGTCTTGCCTCGAATGAAACTATTTAATAATTAATAATCTATTTAAAAATATTTAAAAATAACTGATGTCACTCGGAAAGCTGCCACGCTTAAATGGAATTGGGCTGGACACATCTGCCGTATGTCAGACGATCAGTGGGCCAAACTTACGACCCAATGGGTCCCGCTTAATGGCAAGAGACATCGCGGCAGGCCCAGACGGAGATGGCGGGATGAGCTGGACTCTTTTAATAAAGACTGGTCCTTGGCAGCTCTGGACAGAGAGACGTGGAAAGAGAGTAGGGAGGCCTTCGCCCAGCAGTGGGACAGAAACGGCTAATAATAATAATAATAATAATAATAATAATGGAGTGAACACTGAAGAGGTTCAGAGCTCCCACCTCATTCTTGCCTTCATTGGCCGGCTTGAGTGGAGATTCGCAAGAGCAAACGTGCTCGGGGAAAGGAAGTATTCCAGTAAGTGCTCGTAGGGATCTTGACCATCTTCCGGGCTCTGGGATTGTTCTGAAAGCCGTGGAATACCTCTCCACTTCTCAAGCACCTCAGGAAGTGTTGCCCCCTTGTCGCTGCGTCACTATGTGCCAGCGACGGTTTCCGGGGGCCCATTATTGAGTGTGCAAGTCACCCCCTGCCATTTAATCCGTGTATATTCAAAACATTGATGCGGCAGGGGCCATAGGCCTTCCATAGTTCTTGGTAACCAGTCCATTTTAGCCAGTCAAATACATAGTCCAGCATCTTGGTTTCCACATCCTGCAATAGTCCAACACCAACCGGAGGTTGTCCTTGAGTGCACTTGCACAGTGCATACAGGGATAATCGTCGGTTAGTGCCTCACTTCATCTAAATTTTCTAAGGGGCCTCTGCGAGTTGGCTTCGGCCCCTCGTAAGCCTTCCAAAAGACCGGGATCCTAGGATCCCGAGATATATTTAAATAATAATAAATATTATTATTTGTTGTTTTTATTTTGGTGGCCTGCTCCTTCTGGGATTACGTCACGATGACAGCTGTTATTAGTCTTTCTTTCATTCTAAAAAAAAACCGGCCAAGTGCGAGTCGGACTCGCGCACCGAGGGTTCCGTACAAACCTGCAGGTCATCATCATCATCATTCGTCATCATCGTTTATGAAATTAAATGTTTTTTTTTTTTTAATTTTTATATTTGAGTTGACTGAATGAAAGGTAAATTGTGGTTTACGATTTATGACGTATTAAAAAAAAACTACTTACTAGATCTCGTTCAAACCAATTTTCGTTGGTAGTTTTCATGGTAATGTACATCATATATTTTTTTTAGTTTTATCATTCCCTTATTTTAGAAGTTACGGGGGGGGGGACACACATTTTACCACTTTGGAAGTGTCTCTCGCGCAAACTATTCAGTTTAGAAAAAAATGATATTAGAAACCTCAATTTCATTTTTAAAGACCTATCCATAGATACCCCACACGTAAGGGTTTGATTAATTTTTTTTTTTGTGTTTCAGTTCTATGTATGGGGAACCCCAAATATTATTGTTTAAAAAAAAATGATATTAGAAACCTCAATATCATTTTTGAAGACCTATCCATAGATACCCCACACGTATGGGTTTGATGAAAAAAAAATTTTTGAGTTTCAATTCTATGTATGGGGAACCCCAAATATTATTGCTTTTTTTCTATTTTTGTGTAAAAATCTTAATGCGGTTCACTGAATACATCCACTTACCAAGTTTCAATAGCACAGCTCTTATAGTTTCGGAGAAAAGTGGCTGTGACATACTCGGACAGACAGACAGACAGACATGGCGAATCTATAAGGGTTCCGTTTTTTGCCATTTGGCAACGGAACCCTAAAAATTAACTCAAAAACGGTCTTATATAATGCGATCTAAAAGTTCTTACACACGAGCGGCATGTTGCCAACGGCAAAGGTAATTGCTACCTTCGATACGTGTCGGCGACAGCCGTCGACGCGTCTCGACGGCAGCCGACGGCAGCCGACTGCAGCCGGCGACATGCCATCTTCAAAGATCAGCGTCATCATCGCGTGTCGACGGCTGCAGTTACTTGCCGTTAGCAACATGCCGCTCGTGTGTAAGAGCTCTAACTCTGCTTCTAGCCCGAAGCTCGGAGTCAGTTTTTGCATTTCCAACTTTATTTCGATTTGGATAAAGTTCTTAATTCAAAAACCAACAACTGGACCAAGTTTTAAGTTTTGTCAAAGGAACTCCAATAAATCCTTGCTTTTTAATAAAGGGGGCTAAAGTTTAGCGTAGCAAAATCAGTTTGAACCCGTTGCTTGCGGCGTCGCGAAGCTCAATGAATTGTTGGTTTATAACGTTATTCAAAGCATTATTATAACATTTATCTAGATAAATTAAAACATGAATACTAAAGAACTGACCAATAATCAATAAATTCATTATTAATGAAACTACAAACTAGTTTATGAATGCAGTCAATCGTGTCGGAAATGATTTAATATTCAAATTAACGCTTATGTCTGTCATTATAATTGTCATGAGTATTTTATAGCTGCATTAATCCTTTGTTCTAGTATTCAATCCATTGATTTATTTGTTCATCTAATGCTCAGTATTTATTGGGCCATACAATGGTTCTGTGTGGTGCTGGACGTAAAGCATAGCAGCATCCCATCTCATCCCGTTGGTGTCGTAAGAGGCGACTAAAGAACTTACTAGAGAATGAGCAGCAGCGTTTTCTATGCATTTTACCACCATACTGTGATCGACAACCCGCCTGCCAAGCGTGGCGATTATGGCATATCCCCTCAATTTGGGGCCTATGCCCAGCGGTGGACGTCTTTCGGCTGAAATGAGGATGATGACAGTGGTGAAACATTGTTTTAGCAACAAGTTTCTGTAATGTTATAAACATTTTTGTTTGTTGCGAGCATCATAGAATGTTGCCGTATTGCTGACAATATGTTAATCTATGCTAATTCATGTACCTATTAATATTATAAAGAGATAAAATTGGTTTGTTTGAATGCAGGGGCATATTAACAAACTCTTAAACTATCAGCCGGATTAAAAAAAAACATTTTTGTATTTGATAGCCTAATTCTTGAAGTAGGTTATAATCACAAATACCGCGGTATGAACTCTCTTACCTTCTTGCCCAAACAGTATATTAGCGACGCTGGCAGACAAAGTTGATGGAACATTCATCAGGCTCTGGGCTGGCAGGCATGTGCGTGCACATCCACTTGTGTATTATTATTGTACTTTTAAATTATTGAGATTACTAACGTAGGCTAACTTCTTATTAACACTCTATGGATCCCTGGTCTGTAATAAAAAAATGAATTTGAATTAATAAGTGAAAGTTCTTGTCACTTATACCACGCTCTTCTCAACATTGTCTAACAATTTTTGTCATTACGTTAAGTCGAATGGAAGTCGTTTCATTTCTGTTTGTGTCAAGTTTTTTACAAGTATTCTTAAATTATGTAAATCTATTTTTGCATAGACGTATGAAGATTGTTAAAACGCGTTATAAAAGTAAAGGATTTTATTCAGATTTTTATGTTCCTTTTAATCAAACATTCCCATATCTTTTTGTAGTTGTGTTTTGTCGAATTCTTTACATGGTTTATCCTTTGTTCTATATTCAAAGAAAAAAATTGCCCGTTTTCATTAACAGTAGGCATTCATTGGTGGTAACGGCCGCGACTTACGTGTTATAGATCTAGGGCTCGAACCTAAGCAGGCACTTTATTTTGTGTAAATTATTTCGTCACCACTGCTCTCAAAACGGTGAAGGAAAATATTTTGAGGAAACCGGTAAGTCTAGAACCAAACATTTGAGGACATGTGACATATGCCAACCCACGCCTGGCCCGCTTGGTGGATTATTGCCCACTCCCTCTTACCGAGAGAAGGTTTGTGTCCCAGCAATGGGAACATTATAGGCTACGGATGATGATGATGATGAGGCATAATTTAGGCACTATTTTTGTCTTCTTTTATGAAAATCTAATGAGATCTTATGTGATTCAGAATTACGATGTACTTATATTTAAAATGACCTTTAGCCGCAGATGCCACCCACAACATTGACTTAATTTTTTGAGACCATCGCTTCAAATATATCCTTTGCATAAATTCAGTACAAACCTTCGGTAGAAATCTACCGAAGGTTTGTACTTTTATGCAAAGGATATAAATGTATGCTTTCTTTATAATTTAATTTATTACAGCCTTTATTGATATCCCTATATAGCCAAACCTACTGCAACTAAATTTAATAAATTGCTAAAGTATTTTAAATAGAGGTTTCCTTTTAAGCCTACTGAAATTGTATGAAATTTCCCTGCGTATTTTATTTACTTGTACATTTTATAATTAATATTTTAAGACTGCTATATATTACATCATGCAAATATTACCATACATACAAAATTCACACAACGTGCTTTAATATTATACTTCAAACAGCAATGTAGTGCTAAAAATTTACTCTACAATCCTACGAAAACGTCGTGATTAAATCCGATGTGCAAAATGATAGTTGTAAAGGCTTCTATTCATAGTGCCTTCTGCATACGTGATTTAAATATTGAAAATTCCCTGGAAATTGGAGGGTATAAAGGTACATTACTATACGTTTCTATGCTACTAATAGAAACGCAATCTGTCTAGATACTCTTGAATGCCAAAGCTAGGATCAATTTAGCGTTCATTAAAAATGATCAAATAAGTCACAATTTTAATTCCTAAAACAGTCTTATACCAATAACGAATGCACCTCTTTTGAAGAACCTCTAATGATTCCAAAATATACTAAATAGCCAAAGTAATTTTGACCAGCTTCGATAAAGTGGTGGCTGCCAGCCGCAGTCTCAGAACATTATACTGATATTTTTTCCGAGTCTGTAGTAAATCCTACGGAAAATACAAATAGAAAATTTTGGGTTCGAAAAGCTTAGCAGTAATAAATATATTTTATGAGGAAATTCCGTAATAATTACGTCACCACAACCGGGGATTTTTTTTCTTCTATTCCGTTTAAACTAGTAAAAATATCTCCGTTATATTTTACTAGCTTCTGCCCGCAACTTCGTCTGCGTCAAATTTTTGCTCCCCTGACCCTTCTGGTCGCATCGAATTGCCTGCCAGTTTTCGTCCATTTTTCATTGCTGCTCTGCTGCTTTTAATCGCAGCCTGATGTTATATAACCTATAGCCTTCCTCAATAAATAGGCTACCCAACACAAAACGATTTTTCAATGCGGACTAGTAGTTCCTGAGATTAGCGCGTTCAACCAACCAAACAAACAAACTCTTCAGCTTTGTAATATTAGTATAGATTCTTAGATTCATGTCCTTGGAAGTCCATGAATGGGTCAATCAGCTCAGCCTATCAGAGTCCACTGCTGGACATAGGCCTCTCTCAGGCTCTCTTACCGTGAATGGGTGACCATATCTAATACTGAGATATCTCCGTGCTTCGGCAAACATGTTAAGTCGGCGGTCTCTGCTATCATTTGTAGATAATTGACAGTTGATACTAGTTTTTTTGGATGGGAAATCATCATATTTATGACGTCTCCCGCTCGTGGGCGGAGCGAGAGGGCGTGTCAAACTTTTACTGACTAAATCCCACCCGTTTTCCTTCAGTTGCCTATGTGCCAGAGTCATGATATCTCTTACGAACAATCTCGCGACCCTGGCAGGCATCGGTCCTAGCAGACCCCTTCAGTTCTACTGATATCTCTTTGAGGCGCGCGTGGAACACTACGCCGTCAACCTGAGCCTGGTCCTTACCGGACGGCGAGCTACCCATTGCTCGCCGCTCGCAAGTTCGCGCCTACGGTGGCCAGGAGTCTGCTAGTGACTAAAATATGGTCTTCAGTTGCTTTTGGTTAGACTACATAAGCGACCCCAACTTAGCTAGAAATAGGATAGGCAGATGATGAGTGTAGATGGGATTTGGCTACTTCGAATTTTGAGATATTCTCTTTCTTACACTTTAGTCTATTTCTGTATCTTTTTCAACCGTCATACTTTACTATTTCTTAAAAACCTTCATGTCGTCTAAAATTAATGCTGCTCCATTATTTTACAAGGGTTTTCCGTAAAATGAAAGGTCAACTAACACTGGTAATGTATAACTTGGCGTTTCGTTCTACAAGAATATTACCAACAGATATAAGGACGATAATGTCATACGAAATTGCCCGTATATTGCTTATACCTGGACACCAAAGCAATATCAGGAATCCGTTCTGTCAAGCATATACAGCCCTGATCTACGTCTTATGAGCTGTCAAGGTGACATGGGTATCATGAATATTAGATAATCATGTTTGTATTTCTGGCCAAGGAGCACTAATGTTCCATCTTAAAGGATTCGGTACGAGCTCTAGACAATAAGGGTCGGGGATTTGTGAGAACAATGAAATGAATAGGAATTCAGACGTTTCTTAAGTCATGAAGGTTTACGTGAAATTAAATATTGTGAATTTAGATTTGATATTTCACTATATTGTCCCGCTCAACTTCTCTGCCATAATAAGGCAAATTGTAAAAAGAGTTATACCCTAGTCGCCATTTGTCGTTATGTCTAGTTGCTGACTGGTCTTCTCATTCATTTGTATTTACATTAAGTTACTAACAATAGTGTTTTAAGGAAATCTGTCACTAACAATTTATGAATTTTAGTTGTGAAAATTAAATTGATTTTTTTTTTTTTTTTTTTTTTTTTTATTTGATTCGGGTGATCTTCACACGAAGATAGTTAATTTTAAGACCGCACTATCGTATTAGGTATACTGAGTATACACCTGTAATAATAGTTGTAAGGGAGATTAAATTAATCTTTTTTATTTTTCGTTCTAGGTAATTGGATTAATTGGTGAAACGGTGGCATTGTCTTCAAGTTAATAAATTAAATGACATTTTGGACCAGTACACGAAACATAATATCAGGTAAATTCGATATATTTCATTTTTTTTTTTACTGGTGTTATAGTCACATTTTAAATACTCAGCAAAAGCCGACAAATCTATTAATTTGATAATCGTTCTTGTTTTTTTAGCGACAAAAAATATTCGAAATGTTGCAAACCTTGGGTGCCATTGAATTATGAATCATAACTCCACGCAATAAGGTCTGTCTGCATAAAACTATAATATTTGACTGTACCACCGAGGTTTTACGGATTAATCAAAATGTCACCGACATCCGCCATATTGGATTCCACTAAAATATGAATTGCCTACCTATCCGTTTTGTTAGTTTTATTAAATCGTTCTGATGATCTAGTCTCTTCATTTGCATCATATGTTAGATATTTATATATTTTTACGTCAAATCTCAGACGGCTAACAATAGAATTAAAACTATCTAAAATATTTGATCATAAATACTGTTATGACGGACGTAAAGAATAACACCACCCCATTTCTTCCTGTGGGTGTCGTAAAAGGCGACTAAGGGACTTACTAGAGAATGGGAAGCAGCGTTTTCTATGCATTTTACCACCATACTGCGATCGCCAACCCGCCTGCCAAGCGTGGCGATTATGGCAAAGCCCACCCAAATTGGGGGAGGCCTAAATCCAGTAGTGGACGTCTTACGGCTGAAATGAATGATGACTGTTATGTATGTTAGTCATTAGTACTTTTTCTTATTGTGTTGGTAGTCATCTATATACAGTTAGCCAGGAGTTGGGCTACGAGCTTAGCATCCTTCAGTAGCCGACCACTCTCATCATCATCATCATCATTTCAGCCGTAAGACGTCCACTGCTGGACTT
The DNA here is from genome assembly GCA_947507805.1 of Aporophyla nigra. NCBI lineage: Eukaryota > Metazoa > Arthropoda > Insecta > Lepidoptera > Noctuidae > Aporophyla > Aporophyla nigra. Next base: position 7,579,574 of record OX382313.1, on the reverse strand, counting down.
AGGCCTCCCCCAATTTGGGGGGCTTTGCCATAATCGCCACGCTTGGCAGGCGGGTTGGCGATCGCAGTATGGTGGTAAAATGCATAGAGAACGCTGCTGCCCATTCTCTAGTAAGTCCCTTAGTCGCCTTTTACGACACCCACAGGAAGAAATGGGGTGGTGTTATTCTTTACGTCCGGCACCACACGGTACCACATCCACTCTATTCCTGTTTTATATTAAGATATTAAGTGCCACATTGGTACCGATTCCCTTGTTCACAAACTAAACTAAATTTAAGTTCAGTGCATCTTTTTCTTTGTATTTCATTAAGAAGAGGACAAAAGAAAAATTTTAGTTTAGTCCTGTCAAAATAATCAGCGCCTGTCACTACTCCGTACAAGTTTAGACGTGATTAAAAACTTGCCTACTAAAATTACGTCAAGCGCTGATTAATTTGACAGGACTAAACTAAAATTTATCTTCTGTCCTTTCCTTAATGAAATAGAAAGAAAAAGATGCACTGAACTTAAATTTAGTTTAGTTTGTGAATAAGGGAATCGGCACCATTGTTTGTGGGATAACGCCACATTTACACCGCGGGCGGGGATGAGTCAGAGTGGAGTCAGCCAGGGTCATGGATTTGTTCGATAGAGTTACCGTGGCCTTGGCACAGGCAACTGAAAGAACATGGGTGAGTTTTAGTCAGTAAAAGTCTGACACGTCCTCCTGCTCCGCCAAGAGCGGGAAACGTCATTTGATGATGTCCCACTTAGAAAAAAACCGGCCAAGTGCGAGTCGGATTCGCGCACCGAGAGTTCCGTACAAACCTGCAGGTATTCACGGTTTATGTTTAAGTTTTTTTTTTAATTTTTATATTTGATTTGACTGAATGAAAGGTAAATTGTGGTTTACGATTTATGACGTATTAAAAAAAACTACTAACTAGATCTCGTTCAAACCAATTTTCGGTGGAAGTTTACATGGTAATGTACATCATATATTTTTTTTAGTTTTATCATTCCCTTATTTTAGAAGTTACAGGGAAGGGGGACACATTTTACCACTTTGGAAGTGTCTGTCGCGCAAACTATTCAGTTTAAAAAAAATGATATTAGAAACCTCAATATCATTTTTGAAGACCTATCCATAGATACCCCAAACGTATGGGTTTGATGAAAAAATTGTTTTGAGTTTCAGTTCCATGTATGGGGAACCCCAAATATTATTGTTTTTTTCTTTCTATTTTTGTGTGAAAATCTTGATGCGGTTCACAGAATACATCTACTTACCAAGTTACAACAGCATAGCTCTTATAGTTTCGGAAAAAAGTGGCTGTGAGATACTCGGACAGACAGACAGACAGACGGACAGACAGACATGACGAATCTATAAGGGTTCCGTTTTTTGCCATTTGGCAACGGAACCCTAAAAAAAGTGGCCGGTGTCATCTGAGAATCTCCACTTGAGTAGCTTTTCTTTGTTGCGGCCTAGTTCACTCCGAAGTCTACTTAAAGATTTGTCTACACCTATCCTTTCATAATCCTTATGGTATATGTCTACTTCTCTACCTCTGTCTACATTTTATAAGTACCTCATTGTAAAAAGATTCAATGAATTTCACTAAAATATACACAATAACGCGACAATATTATGACAAACAAAATTAACGCCAGTTCACCGGAATACATTGAAATAGCAAACATTGTTCCCACTGTTAATCTATCTGATCCGATCCGGTGCAAAAACGCAATCATGTACTAAAACTAACTAGTAATTAAAAACGACAATCCTCTGTCAAGTAACTTGATGCCGGTGACTTTTAATTGTTGTCTGAGTTCCGAGATGAAATGAATCATTAAGAAAATACTGAGTTGTTAGTAGTGATGGGCCGAATAGGATTTTTTACCAAATATTCGGTTGCAAGTTTCCGAACCGAATATTGAACAAGATTTGGTGCGGTTTATCGTACATCTTGAAAATTCAAGTCTGTGCTTGTCGAGCGCGTTGAAGCCCACACGTTTCTTCCGCCTGCTGATGCTGATACCACCTGACGGTCCAGACTGCTATTGCAACATCCAGTCGATTTAATTATGCATCCTGTTAGCAGTCATTATTATTTGGTTATGTGAAAAAGCCCATTTTTAGGGTTCCGTTGCCAAATGGCAAAAAACGGAACCCTTATAGATTCGCCATGTCTGTCTGTCTGTCTGTCTGTCTGTCTGTCTGTCCGAGTATGTCACAGCCACTTTTCTCCGAAACTATAAGAGCTGTGCTATTGAAACTTGGTAAGTGGATGTATTCAGTGAACCGCATTAAGATTTTCACACAAAAATAGAAAAAAAGCAATAATATTTGGGGTTCCCCATACATAGAATTGAAACTCAAAAATTTTTTTTTCATCAAACCCATACGTGTGGGGTATCTATGGATAGGTCTTCAAAAATGATATTGAGGTTTCTAATATCATTTTTTTTTAAAACAATAATATATGGGGTTCCCCATACATAGAACTGAAACACAAAAAAAAAAATTTAATCAAACCCTTACGTGTGGGGTATCTATGGATAGGTCTTTAAAAATGAAATTGAGGTTTCTAATATCATTTTTTTCTAAACTGAATAGTTTGCGCGAGAGACACTTCCAAAGTGGTAAAATGTGTCCCCCCCCCCCCCCGTAACTTCTAAAATAAGGGAATGATAAAACTAAAAAAAATATATGATGTACATTACCATGAAAACTACCAACGAAAATTGGTTTGAACGAGATCTAGTAAGTAGTTTTTTTTTAATACGTCATAAATCGTAAACCACAATTTACCTTTCATTCAGTCAACTCAAATATAAAAATTAAAAAAAAAAACATTTAATTTCATAAACGATGATGACGAATGATGATGATGATGACCTGCAGGTTTGTACGGAACCCTCGGTGCGCGAGTCCGACTCGCACTTGGCCGGTTTTTCCTATAATTTTGGTACTTCATTTATGCATAATTTTTTAATACAATATTATTTTGTAGAATGTTCAGCATTTTTGCGGAATGATCAGCTGAATACAAATGTTCGCTAAACTGGCCGAATATAAATAGGATATTCGGCCCATCCCTAGCTGGCGATATCTAGAAAAGGCCTTCAATAGCTGTGTCATCAGATTTCGTCCCCTGACATTATAGATTTTCTCTATCTTACTGTCTTTTGGCCATTAAACTGGTTTACTTAGAGTACTCTCTCTCATTCTCTATTTCTCTTTCTCTCTCTCTGGTGGGTTAATTCAAATCAAATTATTTATTGGTTTCCAAAAATGAGTAATTCGTAAATATCTACATGATGGTTTTATTTTGTGATAGACCTCCATGTTCTACCGTTATGTGAGTGAGCATGCAAATCATGACATTTTATTTGAATAAATTTAAAATGTATTATTTTAGTTTAACATTTATCAAGACTCCCCCGCGTCTCGAAAAACACATTGAGCCGTTGGTCCCGGCTGTGCATTTGTGGGTCTTTGACAAAGTTACGGGTCAGAAGCCCGAAAGACTGACAACCAATCTTACCAAGGGGTATACCTAGTTACTGGGTTGTGGAGATAAGATAGGCAGTCGCTCCTTGTAAAATACTAGTATTCAGCTGCATCCGGTTAGACTCGAAGCCGACCCCAACGTAGTTTGGGAAAAGGCTAGGCTAAATAAGGAAAGAATTCAAAGTACAAATTAATGTCAAAATGTTTGGATAAAAGTAATACTGACATTAATAAAAAAAAATAAAAAATATTTTCAGGCATCAGGGCCCAAAGGGTGTTAGTATACATAGTAGTTAATACATCTATGTGAAATGTACAGTATTTACGTTTTTTTTTTGTTTGAAAGTATTATTTACACAAAAAACATTGTATCGAAAATACCGTCCATACATATATGATATGGTGTTCTAAAAGGTAGTGTACTTGGACCGCCATTTTTTTGAATATTTATTTATCTATTTATTAACGATCTCCCGAAAGTAACAACAAATAAAATGGTTCTTTTTGGGGATTACAGTACAGCTGTAATCAAGTGCACAAAATAAAATGACTGAAATGGTTTACTAGATCAGTGTTAGTTACAGTCGTAGATACTAATTACAATTGTAACTAAGATAGATAGATCTAATAGGTCGTTAAAGCAATTAAGTTTTTATAAGGTAGTGGCACATTGATATGCAATAGATGATGTCTCGTATTCATTCAATTAAGTATTATTATCACATTATCATTGTCATCATGCTTTGCAGGTACTTATGTGTGTACTATTATTGATGTACAATATCGATTAGAATAGTAATGAGTGTATTTATCCACCACCAAAACACAAAATATAATTGCCAGTGTCGTAACGCAGATATATTTGTATTGTCTATGGTCCCTAGCTCTGATATCAACAAGCAATAGACAGTATTGTTAAATTTTTCTTTACTTGAATATGGGGCTTTTGGCCACTTTGTACGTGTGCATTTTGTGTATCTATTTTCTTTTATTTTTCACAACGTGCGTTTTATTTGTGTAGAATAAACAATTTCTCTTTCTTTCTTTTTAAACCAGCGTCAGTTTGTAACCGCCCACAAATATTTTGTTTATATCTCCATAATAAATGGTGGTGTATAGTTTTTTTTTTTTTTGGATGGGAATCGTCAAATGACTTCTGCCGCTCTGGGCAGAGCGGGAGGGCGTGTCAGACTTTTACTGACTAAAACCCACCCGTGTTTCTTCAGTTGCCCATGTGCCAGGGTCACGGTGTCTCTATCGAACAATCTCGCGACCCTGGCAGGTAGTGTATAGGATCATATTAAATTAGTTAGAGATGTATAACGGTATAACTGATACACCAATGGGTTTCGTATTAACCCTTCAAGTGGTAACATGAAAATTTCGAAAACGTTTAAAACAGTGTGACCACGAACCAACTGCTGTTTAAAACGACAGGGGCAAACATTATCGAAATCCTCAACTGCCGTAGTACGGAGGCTACCACTAGAAGGGTTAATCAGTAATTGGTTAGTGCAGTTCAGACAGGCAGTCGTTCTGTATAAAATTCTGGTTTTCAGGGGCATCCGGTTAGACTGGGAACTGATCCTAATATAGCTGAGATAAGGCAGATGATAAATGACCGTCGTTTGTGTAGTTTTTGAAATAATACTTTTTATGTGTATACATTTTGCAGACGGTATCGAATTACCAATATATAGACACGATTTAATATCATATTTTCATGATAAAAAAATATTTTTCTCAATTCATATTTCAGGCAACTGCTCTATCACAAAACAATTAATTATTTGTTGATAATTGATAATTCGATGCCCAGCACGTCTAAATAGTTACGCTACCTTATCTATATGACCTTGTACGTTTATGTCGGTTCTCTGTTCAGTGAATTGTAGGAAATACTAGTATTGCAGTAACAATTTAAATCACACAGATCCCTACCGTATTATGTTACGTAAGATCGTATCGTGCCTATTCACAATTGTGATCGTAACGAGCTCTCAATGACTCCGGCCCTGACTGGCGGAGATTATGTCTACTACATATTTGGTTTTAGAACATTTTTATAACGTTTTGTGAACACACGGTGTAAGGGACATTGGTGCACAAACTGTTACGATGAATTTAGCTCTTTTAGACAACGTAGAAATTTCTAATCGGTTTAAAAACAAATCTGCTGTTCCATACAAATACGTACCACACGGCCAATACTACATGAGAAAGTCAGTAATACCAAGGCGTTGCTAGCTTTCTTCGATGAGCTGGGGTGGAGTTGGGTGAACCAGCTCGTTCTATCTATTAAAAATAAATAAATAAAGCTTTATTAATTTTCCGTGCAAAATTACAATCAACTATGAATATACGTAAAGGAAAATTATACTATCCATAACTTAAAAATTAAAAAAAAAAAATCTCTCTATTCTCTACAAGTAAAAATAAAATAAAAATATCAAGTAATTTGTACGGACGCCCTTCGGGTAAAAGCCTCCTCCAAGGAATGCCAGTTATCTTTGTGGCTGGCTGTGTTTAGCCAGCTTTGACCTGCCAACTCCACCATCTCGTCCACCCATCTATCGTTAGGCCTACCCCTACTTCTAGTGTCTCGTGGTCCAGTCCATTTTACGATCTCCCCGTCCATCTTTAAGCCTAGCCAGAAAAAAAATGTAAATGGGCAGGTCACGTGGCTAGGCGTTCTATCTATTACCTATTTTCTAACACGGTCAATATGTATGGAATGGCTCATTTATTTTAAATTAACTTTTGCTAGTCTTCGCCCACATATTATACTCTATTGCTTTGAGTGATATTTTTCATTGATTTTTCAGCGCCTACTCAAAATTTTAAGGTTTATTATTTTTTGCTTTTAAGTTTTTTCGGCGGTTTAATATTTTGTTAAAAGTTTTTTTGTGAGGCTTTAATGTATTAATAATACTTGGCAAGGTAAACCCTATCCAATGAAAAAAGAATTATCAAAATCGGACTACTCTGTATAACGTTATTCATTGTTATACATTACAATCAGTGAGTGAACAATCAATCATCCCCTGTTTTCTGACCCTTAGAGTTTGATTTTGTTTTCCAAATTTATATGGGACCACCCTCGGAGTATACCCTTTCAAAGAATGATCACAATCGGACTACCATGTAAAAAGTTATGCGTGGTCAAACACAAAAAAAAAAAACAAAACAAAAAAATATACGCATCGAATTGATAACCTCCTCCGTTTTTTCGTCGGTTAAAAAGATCTAAGCGTACAAACGCGGGAAGCAACTTTGTTTATACTATGTAAAGTTAGGTCTACGAAACAATTTACACTGGTGTGTAAAGAATCAGGTACTGATTTCTTGGTTAACGTTTGCCTGTCAATGTCCGTTAGACAATGTATATTTGTATTAAAAAATAAAACAGAACAGTACAGTCCCTTTTATGCTTCCCTGGTCTTTGCAATCTTGTCTCAGCCAACAAGTTTGTAACATATTTACACATCATAATGTACGTATATTACAAAAACCGGCCAAGTGCGAGTCGGACTCGCGCACCGAGGGTTCCGTACAAACCTGTAGGTATTCACGGTTTATGCATGAGGTTCATGTTTATGAAATTAAATGTTTAAAAAAAAAAAAAATTTGAGTTGACTGAATGAAAGGTAAATTGCGGTTTACGAATTTTGACGTATTAAAAAAAAAAACTCGTTACTAGATCTCGTTCAAACTAATTTTCGGTGGAAGTTTACGTGGTAATGTACATCATATATTTTTTTTAGTTTTACCATTCTCTTATTTTAGAAGGTACAGGGGGGGGGGACACATATTTTACCACTTTGGAAGTGTCTCTCGCGCAAACCATTCAGTTTAGAAAAAAATGAAATTAGAAACCTCAATATCATTTTTAAAGACCTATCCATAAATACCCCACACGTATGGGTTTGATGAAAAAAACATTTTTGAGTTTCAGGTCTAAGTATGGGGAACCCCAAATATTATTGTTTTTTTTCTATTTTTGTGTGAAAATCTTAATGCGGTTCACAGAATACATCTACTTACCAAGTTTCAACAGCATAGCTCTTATAGTTTCGGAAAAAAGTGGCTGTGACATACACGGACAGACAGACAGATAGACATGACGAATCTACAAGGGTTCCGTTTTTTGCCATTTGGCAACGGAACCCTTGTAGATTCGTCGAATAGTTATTTCGAGTATAATATGAAAGAATAGTAATCCATTCTATCATATTAACATAATAAAAATATTCCATTCTTTCAAATAATAATTTGTTAGGTTATTGCTAATGCAATAACCTACAAAATTATTGATATTCTAATATTAGTGTGTTACGTAATTAGGGTGCAGGTGGGCGCTTTCTGTCGTGAAAATAATTTCATCACCACTACTTACAAAACTATAAAGGAAAATATCGTGAGGGAGCATATTCTATAACCAAAAATTCAAAGACATTTGACATCTATCAAACCGCACTGCCCCTCGAAAAAGGAAGCCTATGTTCCAATAGAAACATCATAAAGACTGGTTATGTAAGATACGACATTATATAACTTTTTATTTATTCTTTCTAGTCATATTTTATTAGAAACAAGGTCTGTTATTTCTTGTTCCCGATATTACAATAAGCTGATAAAATGTTTTCTTTCATCTCTTTCAAGATAGACTTTCTTTATGACTATAAAATTGTTTTTATTATCGTAGGGTAGGTTACGATGATTGGTTGTCAGATGACGTCACTAAAGAACCCGGTTTTGCTGAAGCGTTTTTATCTCAAGGATTACTGACGTATTTTGACGAGAGTAAAAGAAAATAGTTTTATTTATTTTCAATTGTAGTTATCCTATGGATCTGTTATATTATCTTAGGCATATAGTCAACGACGCTACTCATAACTAAGTCGACATTCACACCGATGTAATAAAATCGTGGCTGGAATTTTTCAGTCACTGGATTTTCAACTCTCAGTGTTTAACCGAGGATTGAGAATTCAATATTTCTGCGCATCAAACATCGAATCGTGTGTTTCAGCTCTAGGCTAGGTGCTCAGTTGAAAATCAATTCACATGCGCGAAAAAATCCTGCCGTGATTTTATTACGTCCTTAGCAAAGTACATCCTTAGGCTTAAGCTTGTGTTTCTAATACTGCGATGACCGCTTCATAGCATCCGCAATGTACCTTCAAATGACGTCACTGAAACGTTATTTATGAACTTTTTTTTTTTAAATAACAAAATAATATATTTACTTAACTAAAACTATACATATTCACAGTTATATGAAAGTTAGATGGTAATTCCCTCGAGAGCGTTTTTTTGACGCTGTAAAGTTAAACGCTGGAGCCATTATTTTTATGACGGCTGTCACCATCTGTTGTGGGAAACCTTAGCTTTACCAGCAATTTAATATTGAAACACACTTCCAATCACAATTTGAACCATTTTGAAAGATGGCCCAAACCCATCGCTTCATGTTTGAAAATAAAAAAATCTGCTCAACAGCGTACGCAATTAATGTTGTCCACCTGGCAAAAGAAAGCCATTAATTGATACTGTTAGTATAATAAGAAATGACCCTATACTTATATTTCCATTGTAACTTACGCACGCTTTTCAAAGTGTATGGACCACTATCGAAGGGCTTGTTCTTTGATTTTCGTGACTGGTTATTTATTTTTAACACATTATTTCTTAGTAGCATTATCGACGATGAACCTGAATGTTTGCAAGGCATTAATTACTGTCAAGGTCTCCGCCAATCGGAAGTCCGTTCGGTAGCACGCAGACTGACCGGGGCTTGTTTTCGAGGTCAGATCGAACAAAGTCTATTAAAAGCTGCTTAGCAGAAAATAAAGCGATTAGGTGAAGATAAACTTTGCTTTGGGTAATTGTAGTTGGCAAATGCACTGAAAACCAATTGCATAAAATATTTTTTGATACAGTAATTGTAGTTACGTGGTAATTCGGTTTTGAGTATTTTGTATATGGCCTACGCAAATATCTAGCGGATCTGGTATCATCTTGTGACGGGTCGTTGAGCTCTCTAAAATAAGGTCACACGATGACATGATACGTACATACCGTCTGTTGGAACAGGTCAGCTCACAGCTTCAATGGCTCTTTCTTCAAAAGTTCCTGACATGGCCATGACATAAAATTCTAATAATATAATGTTTGGTCTTTAAAAGAGACCATGACCTCTGAATTTGATTCGGCATTTAATCTCAGGGTTCAGTCACCTAGGAAATGCCGGCGCCTCAGCTCTAAAATATTGATGTGTAAACGAGTTTTATTTAATTTTATTATAGCATGCACCACATTCAATATTAACCGATGTGATGTCACAATTAAAAACAAACTAGAGTGAGTATGGCAGGAATAATACTAAGATCCGAAGAGAGAGAGAGAGCGAGAAAGAGAGAGAGAGAGAGAGAGAGAGAGAGTGAGATCCGGTCGTAAAACCTGTGTGGCCTTATTCTAACCATTGCTAAGTGCAGTCCCTTTTGTGCTATGCGTGCCTGGTATTTGCGAGCCAGTCTCAGCCAGATTTTTGCCGCAACCTTCTGAAGGTCGCTAAAACTATAACGAATATTTGTAAAATCAATTGTTTAATTTTTAAGTAAGATAGCTATATGATCACTTCGTGTACCATCTTATCCTACCAATCAATTATAATTATCTACCATCTTTACATACCAAGACCCCTTCATGCCTCGGAAAGCACGTTAATTTGTTGGTCTTGGCATTCTTTCGTAAATCTTTTACAGTCGTTACTGATCGTCAGAACCCCGAAAGTCTGACAACCCGGCTTACCAAGGGCTATTGTATTGCTCGGTAACTGAAATGTGATGGTCAGACACGAGTTGTTCCATATAAAATACTGGTACTCAGCTGCATATAGTTAGACTGGAATCCGATCCCAACATAGTTTGGCCAAGGCTGGACAGATCGATTAAGGAATGTCGGTACCTTCTACATAAACTTTCCAGAATCAATTCTTGAAAGTATAGTCATCGCCAATCCGCTTGCCAAGCGATGCGATTATGCCAACCCCCTCATATTGTGGGAGGCCTATGTCCAGCAGTGGACGTCTTTAGGCTGAAATGATGGTGATGATAGTGAACATCACATGTTTCGTTTAGAAGTATAACACATATAGACGCATAGTGACTTTTTATTTATTAATAGATGTTGATTTCTGTCTCTACAAACAGCGAACGCACACATCCACACAATATTAAATGATTACATTTATTCTACCGCATGTATTTGTTCGAGCAAAATATTTGTATGTATTTTGTACGCAGTTCGGCAAACGATTCCTACATAGGGAGCTTTGCTTGCCAAATAAACTTTAATGTGTACATAGCCGATGTTGCGTATGTACCTTAGTATGTTATGTTGGAAACACGCAATTCGGCTGAACAAAATTGTTGTAACTTTCTTTAATGTTATCGAGAATTTCGCTTACTTTGCGCTCCAATAGAACCGAATTATCTTTATGATTGAAGTATTTTTATCTTTGATTTGATTTTTGGTTGCTTTTTATATATTTTCTGCTTCACTTCCTCATTGGTCTTGGGGTCCCAAGCTCTATTGATGAGCATGAAGTTCATTTCCAGTTTCTCAATATCAGCCTGGGGCCCAGTCGGTGACAATAGAATCGCCTTCTTTATCGTGGAACTTACTCATAACTGGCCTAACGTGAGTGCACTATCAGGTGGGTCACCACTGGCTAAGTCTTCTTTGAAATCTGGTTGATATTACGTAAGTATTTTATTACATTGTCAGCAAATAAATTACATTTCCAATTTTTATATTGACTTGCTGTATGCATGTTCTTTGAACTCGTGGAAACATATATGCCCAAAGTTGACTTGAAATTGAACTGGTCATCAAAAACACATTTTGAGGACTTGGTGACTGTAGTGATTTACGTCGTAATGCTGTTGGCAGACACTTTTTGTGTTATTTTTTTTTTCATTTTGAACATAAAATTAATAGATAGCGCAAAACTAATGAATTAGTGAACCTAGATATACTATCGATGGATTCGGCAGTTGGGATCCGAATACTCAACAAATGAAATGAAATGAGCGGACAAACGTTCATTTCTATGTTAATTTGACAGTGAGAATATTCAGCCAAGGGAAGCGTCTGATGAGACCCAGTCAGGCGCGTTACTTTGTGAAATTTATTTCATCACCTTTGCTCAAAAACGGTGAAGAATAAAGTCGTGAGTAAACCCTAAAATGTTCTAGTACAAAAAATTCGAAGACATGTGACATTTACCAACCCAAACTGAGCCCGCATGGCAAATTCTACCCCCCTTTCAAAATAGAGGAAGCCTGTTTTCTAGAATACTCGTAAAAACATTATGGCCTGATTATATTAGCTTAAGAAAAGTCCTAATTTAGTTTACGACGCCTTGAATACCAACTCTATCCCATCGTATATATACGTCTTGTGGTAGGTCAGTTTTGTTTGCTTATACATGCGCGTGCGTTGATTAGCATGCATTTGGTTACTTCTCTCATCTTTGATGTATGTGATGGTCTATTCTAAGCCCAATATCTTCCATAGAATTGACAGTTCTTGGTGCTTTGATGTATTAATTTCCATAATTATATTGGTCTGTCATACACTAGTGATCCGTCCCTGTTTCGCACGACTGCCGTCTCTGTGGTCTCTGTGGTTTGTCAAACTTTCAGACTTCGGACGCCCCATGCCGACTGTTGACAGTCGGCATGGGGCGTCCGAAGTCTTAAAGAATTCGAAGTCTTAGATCCGCAAGTGACAGCCAGAGCAAGCCACTTAACGTGCTTTCCGAAGCATGGAGGGACGTCTTCGTACGTAAAAACGGTCACCCATCCACGGGCCAACTGCGACAAGCGTAGCTTACCTTGGTCGATCGACCCGTCCGAGAGTTTTAAAAGAGCCACAAGCCCTTCGAGCGACTACTACTAATTTATCTTCATCTTTACTTGGTGTAAAACAAAGGCGCATTTCGTGTTTGTACATTTAGATCTATGCAACGGTTTTATCAATAGATAGAGTGATTCAAGAGGAAGGTTTATTATGAATAATACGCAGGCAAAGCCGCTGGCTAAACCTTGTGATATATAATTTGAATCCGAAAATATATTGAATAGATTTTCATAATAAATTGAAATTCCATCAGATCGAAAGCGATTCTGTGTGGTGTAACATTAGAAGCTGGCTCATTAATTTGTATTTGTTTAATCAATTAGCTAACATCATAATATATTGTCCCTATCAATTTCGACTAGATTGATGTCATGTATTATGTTCGGTGGGCGATTAATTAGGGAATGGGTGGGGCTAGACAAATGTTTACTAATATTGAGTTGCTATCTACCTTTACCTCCTCCTCGAAACTAAATATTATGAGGCTAAGGGCGGCTAAGATAAGGTAAGTAAGATACTAACAATCTTTGAGTGACGTAAATCCAACCAGCTGCATCACACAGGTTTCAGCCAGTTGATTTTATGTCGTTTTATATTGTAAGCTAATTGGTTGATTCCAATAAATATACTCGCCAGAAACGGGCGAATCTACGTTTTCGAATATTTTCAATTCAACCACATAAAATAACTCCGTGCGAATCTCACAAAGACAAGGAAAATAGCCCTTCTATTTTCCTTTGTCCATTCGCCCGTTTCAGGGACTATATTCGTACGAATCTAAGAATAAGCGGATCGTGAATGTCCTAATTTTGATTTTTATATTTTTTATCATCACCGGCACCGTCATCAGCATGTCCTAGAACCAAGAATTCGAAGACATGTTATATCTACCAACACACACTGGGCCTGGGTGGTGAATCTAGCTCGCTCTCGATGAGAGGAGACCTATGTCCCAGCAGTGAAAACATTGCACACTGATTATGTATACACCGTGACATTTTAATCGTCTTACAACGGCAGCCCACTTCATGTACCCAATGACTACTACACATCCATAAGAAAAAAAGAACATTGGAATAATTAAAAAATAAAAATATTGTTCATTATGATGACACATGATGTAGTTTGAAATTGATATTTTGTCACATGGAAAATGGAGATGGAATGATCTAGTCAACTCGTGCACTGGGTGGATATTTTCTGTATCGTCTGATACGTAAACATTATTATCATCATCATTTCAGCCGTAAGACGTCCACTGCTGGACTTAGGCCTCCCCCAAATTGGGGGGCTTTGCCATAATCGCCACGCTTCGCAGGCGGGTTGGCGATCGCAGTACGGTGGTAAAATGCATAGAGAACGCTGCTGCCCATTCTCTAGTAAGTCCCTTAGTCGCCTTTTACGACACCCATGGGAAGAAATGGGGTGGTGTTATTCGTTACGTCCGGCACCACACGGTACAACAACACACACGGTACACGGTGCAAACATTATTAACAGGGTGTTTAATACTTCTAATGCATTTTTTTTTAGTACCTGTTATCTGAATTAATAGTAACATTTTTTAATCAGGCCTAGAGGTATTTTATGTTGGATACATTGAGTGGACAACCTTTGTAAGACGACTAAAATGTCACGGTGTATATGTTTATTATCCCCGGAAACTCCCCCACTGCTGCGTAAAGGGCCTTTTATTTACTTTTCTTTGAGTAAAATAGAATTAAACATTATAGTAATACTAATCGTCAAATTCGTATTAAACGCTGGTTCACATTTGCTCATGTGGTTATGAAACATTTGACGGATAAGAATAAGGTTCATGTTCGAATAGAAAGCTTACTTTACTAAGCAAAGTCTGACAGCGGTCTGGGAATCGCGCCCTTAGTTATCTCTACTGTTGTCATGGACGAAGATAATCTCCTTAACAAAATTCGGCGAAATGATTAATCTATTGGAGACGTTCTATTTAGGCTATCAAATTACTCCGAAGTCCAAAGTACAGAGTTTTATCCTTGTACTGCATATACAGGATAATTTTTTATCCAGTGCGCAAACTGTAACCAAGAATTCAGCATATCATTCTAGACCGCCCCAGCGTAGAAAATTTTTGTCGGTGATACAAAAAAAAATCACCTGTTCCATACATTTTGACCCCGTAGTTATTGCATGTTACTACGAAACAGCTGATTTTTTTTGCAGAACCAACGAACATTTTCCACGCTGGGGGGTCTAGAATGATATACTGAATTCATAGTTACAGTTAGCGCACTGGATAAAAAATTATCCTGTATACTTGTACCCTACTCTGAATGTGCTAATTACAGCAGGTACTTGTTTTGTAGTTTTAACGGTGTATCTGATCAGTGTAAATGCCTCGTTTGTCTCGTGGCCGCAAGCGCTACTGGCGAGCATGAGGTCGTGTGTTCGATTCCCAGGTACGACAAAGTGTTGTCGGGTTTTGCTATCTGGAATTTCTCAGTAGCAGTCTGGAGTATAGATTTCTGCCTGCTTCATGGTTATAGACTCGCCCTCTATTACATAGGGGTGATCCTGTCAAAATGTGGGTGTACAATAAGTGCACCTTTGCCCAAATCATCGGGGAAAAAAGTCGTGACATTATGTTATGCAGTGTATTTGAACACTCAGTAGATATATGTGTATGGTGTACGGGATATTGAGTAAACTGGTAACATGATTTTTGTTGGTATGATTCTAGTCCCACAGAAAAAAACAGCTGTTCTATACATTTTGACAATTTTTTTCGGTAACAGTTTCGTGTATATATTCCAGCTCTATTTAAAAGTGTCATCATACCACACCATATACCCGCCTACACATAAAATAACGTCATTGAATCCAGGACCAAATTGCAACGAAGCTTCAACAAATTATTCATAAATTCCTCACAGTTCTGATCTCATTTCTACAGTCTAACTCAAAGGCCCAGTTTTTATTAATACCCACAAACATGGTGACTTCAATAAAGCGTTATGAGTTATTCATAGAGAATGTGGGACATTCCTTACATAACACTGAACGCATGACAATGTGGCATGGCGTCCCAAGGGAACTATTATTCACTTAATTCAACGCTTTTATTAAGATAACTTGGTGCAAATTCTGCTTGAAACTTCCATTGTTGATTTTAGATGTTTGAACCATCCGTTTCTGTTTGCATTGATTTGTGGTTGAAAATTTGTCGGGGTTTGTCTTCATTAGGATAGTTCTGCTCCATTTGTTCACTTGGGAACAATTCTGGTTCTGTTTTTGTCATAAATTCATTATGGTCTACTCGCTTTTGCCAGCGAATTCGCACAAAATTTGATGACCGTAACCGGGATAAAAAGTATCCTATGTGTTAAATCAGGTTATAAAATATCTTTGTACCAAATTTCATCCAAACCCGTTCAGCAGTTTTAGTGTGATTGAGCAACAAACTTTCACTTTTATAATATTAGAAAGATTGATTTCGAAGTGACTTCTATCTACAGTCTTATGCTTCAGTAACCATGGGACTTAATTATTTTCAAAAATATGTGAATTTCTGCCATTGACTTCCTTTTACTTCTTATCTCTTGCCTTTTGAATCCAGATTTAACTCCTCTTCCTGACTTAGGCAATAAAATATTGTTTGAAAGAAAGAAAGAAACAAAAATATTTTATTTGGGACACGCAAAAGACATAAAAACAATGAGAGGAACATTGAAACATTTTGTGTTTGCACCTTGTAAATGTGATTATTTCTTAACTTTCCTTTCGTATGTTTTAGACTTATCTTAGTTATAAACGGAATCCTATTATTAGCCATACAATACTGTAATAAACATACCCCTTAACATATATATTGCTGTTGGGTACTTAAATAGAGAAACTGAAATAAAAATCCACTAAACATCATGTCATCATCGACATATTCTATATTTATTACTAATAATGAAGCTGAATAGTTAGTTTGTTTGAATGCGCTAATCTCCAGAATCATAAGATAGATTTTCAAAATGATTTTACAATTGATAGCCCAAATCTGAAAAAAGTTACATGCTATTTAACATCACACAGAGGCTAAATGAGCCGAGCAAAATTAAATAATGCTAGAATACTATGCGTAAATGAAGTAAATCGCGCGGGCGGGCGATGCGATGTGACTGGGTCAGCACGCGCTCGAAGTCGCTGGCAGAAGCTAGTATTTTATATGTCTAGCAATCAACAGGCTCCATTTCATGAGCAAAGGAGTAATTTTGTAACTTACAATCAATGGGAATCGCTTTAATTTTTTTTTACAGTTTAAGATAATTCATTGCGTTATGTAAGTTGTGGAGCAGACAATTTCTTCGAACATATGACGCGATGGATTAGAAATAATTTTTTTTCATTGATTAAGATTCTAATTGATAGTGTAGTTAATACTTTCCAGTTACACAATGTGTAAATAAAATACTTGATTTACATGAAAACAAACAATTTTTTCTACGGACCCTACTCTGAAATGTGAATAAAAACTCTGCATTTCAATGTCGAAGTGCAGTACCTGAGTATTGTCTAAAACTACAGATATTTTTCATTACATTTTATAGAACAGCTAATTTTTTAAGCCCAAAAATCATACTGAACGTCCATTGTCAAACCGTTGAACGTACTTCTCCTATATCTAACCTGACATAACTAAACAAAACGAAAGCCCATCAAAACCGAGTTGAGTACAATCCCTACTTGACTAGTTTGCATTTAATAAAAACTGTGAGCTCCTCACTCTATATGGGCAATGCGTCAGCTTCCCATTGTCCGTTGCTCGCAGTTCTATGCATCATTTTGTTGTGTATGCGTTTTCACTTTGCATGGTACGTAATTCTGTTTTTTCTTTTTTTCATAAGGTGTGGAAAATGGTTTTTTGTAAGTGTAAACGGCTATTGTTTTGGTGTTTTATGTTCAGAAAATTTTATTTCTATATTGTGTGTTTATTTTTGTCCGGATTAGATCTAGCTAGGGTCTATGAGTGTGGACTCGTTTTATACCGAAGCTTTTGTGGTTTAGTCTATGGGAGAATTGTGAAGGTTTAGCTATGAAAGTGATTTCTGCCAGGGTCGTGAGATTGTTCGAAAGAGACACCGTGACTCTGGCACATGGGCAACTGAAGGAACACGGGTGGGTTTTAGTCAGTAAAAGTCTGACACGCCCTCCCGCTCCGCCTAGAGCGGGAGAAGTCATTTGATGATTTCCCATCCAAAAAAAAAAAGTGATTTGCTACACGTACTTATCGAAAACAAAGTCTATATAATTTGAGTCATGTCAATCGTTGTGGAACCGTATTGAAGATTTTTGCTTTGTTTCTTCTTTCCGTCCTTTGTGGTGTTTATCAGTTTAAGAAGGTATAACATAAGTATAATGTGTTTTAAATCAAAAAATCTTCTCACAATTCAACGGCAAATTTACGACAAAAATACCCAGAAAATGAAAATGGATGACACTATTAAAAATTCCACATGTGGCCGGCCGAACGAATTTACGTCCGTCAATACCTATTATTGTATCGTGTGTTCCCAACAGAGAATGTTCAATCCTGTCTCCTGCAGGTATGTCACAAAAGAGACAGGTATTACGGAAAGAGAATTGGCAGTAGCATATCCCTATGTGTTAAAACAACAGCTAACTACGGTTGCCAATTATTCTGCCAATGAGAGTGGTAATTGATTGCTGATATTTGTAGTGGGTTTAAATCCACAAAAGAACCTGACTGTGGCTTACTGAATTCATATGTGATAGCTGAGCTTATCATGAACATTTTTGACATCAGTGAAGTAATACATCTTGAGGAAACTTAGACAAAATGAAGAAAAGAAAAAATAAGAATAATAGAAAAAAAAAAAAACAGAAAAATTGAATAGAAATATTAATTCAGTTACTCATTGATTCAGGTATCTAGCTGCTATTAATCGAGCTCTACACTTTAAGGCTCGTGCAGTACAATTTCTATGAAAACGCGCGCGACCGTTCACACAGGGGCGACCAGTCGCGTCGCGACACGGTCATAGAAATTGTTCTACGGATATAAATCGCCGAATCTAGCGCGACCGTCACGTCTCGCTAGTCTGCACAAGCCTTTATTTGTCACAGTCAAAACAGTACAAACAGTAGTTTGGCTGAATTTTGCAGTCAAAAGTGGTTTAGACCGATTAATATTTTGACTTATATGATTATACTAGCTGACCCAGCGAACTTCGTATCGCCTAAGATTCAAAATGTTGTAATAAACCTTCCAAGTTTGACAACCTGGTACGCGGTGGTGATCTGGTAAGCGTTTTCTAGCTGATACTCATATGTTTGGGTAGCTCCTACTCGGTTATGATAACCTGTTACTTCGAAGGCATAAAGCGTTTTCTGGCTGACACTGCTGTTTAATAAGCTCATACCAAGTTATGACCGCCTGGTACCTCGAAGGCAAAGTTTTTGTCATACCACGTTTTATAGTGAAATGTATTCTCTTTGACGTTTTATGTCACATCACACGAGAACGCGGTCGAAGGGGATAAAAAGTATCATTTGCCAAAAGCAAAAAAAAAAAAAAAAAAAAAGTATCCTATGTCCTTCTCCTGGCTCTAAACTACCTCCCTGCCAATTTTCAGCTAAATCGGTTCAGCCGTTCTTGAGTTATAAGTGAAGTAACTAACACGACTTTCTTTTATATATATAGATAGAAGATTCACACGAGAACGCGGTCGAAGGGGATAAAAAGTATCCTTTGCCAAAAGCAAAAAAAAAAAAAAAAAAAAAAGTATCCTATGTCCTTCTCCTGGCTCTAAACTACCTCCCTGCCAATTTTCAGCTAAATCGGTTCAGCCGTTCTTGAGTTATAAGTGAAGTAACTAACACGACTTTCTTTTATATATATAGATATTTATACCCATACATTGTAGCCAATTTTTAGGCCAATTCGAAAATGAAACGTTCTAAGAGAAACACAATCAGTTATTTCCCGTCTCAAGTTTTACTTGGCAACAACAAAAATGGATTCCATTTTCTCGCCGACATTGTTTTAGTATATTTGTCGGAGTTTCCTTCAGTACAAAATCAATCAATTGATGCTGTTCGCTGGTTTTCTATCAAATCACTGTCAGACAGCTAGGGTTGTCAGTTAGTGCTACTTTCTTAATCTGTCAAGCAACTGTGCCAGTTCCGATGAGAAAGCGATATGCACTAAAATTGTAGATCTCGTGTTCGGTAAAATATATATATAAGTTTATTATTGTCGTAAAGGTCCATTTACATGAGTTAACTCGCATGAATCGGACGAATAGTCTCTTTTAAATATTAAAATCTTGCGAGCTCCAAGTGACTCACACGAAGTTAATTGATTTGTGGGCGAGTCGACAATTTCACAATTGCGTATTACTGGCATGTTTTGTACAAAATATGCCAGTTGCTTAGTACGTAATTAGTTAACGAAATGCGCAATTATACTCAAACAAAAAACTTTTTACCAAAAAATTTAAACGCCGAAAAAACTGAAAAGCAAAAAATAATAAACCTTAAAATTATGAGTCGGCGCTTTGAGTGATCTTTGTTCATTGATTTTCCAGCGCCGACTCATAATTTTAAGGTTTATTATTTTTTGCTTTTCAGTTTTTTCGGCGGTTAAATTTTTTGGTAAATAGTTTTTATTTTATAATTTTTTGTAGCTTTAATGTACTTATAATACTTGGCAAAGTATACCCTATCCAATGAATAAAAAATTATCAAAATCGGACTACTCTGTATAAAGTTATGCGTGGTTAAACATTACAATCAGTGAGTGAACAATCAATCATCCCCTGTTTTCTGACCCTTAGGGTTTGATTTTGTTTTCCAAATTTATACGGGACCACCCTCGGAGTATACCCTTTCCAATAAAAATAATTAATACAATCGGACTACTATGTAAAAAGTTATGTGTAAAAAAAAACAAACAAAAAAAAAATATACGCGTCGGATTGATAACCTCCTCCGTTTTTTTTTCGTCGGTTAAAAATAATGCCAGTCGACTAATAAGGCACATTAATAGTCGAATCAGAAATTAAATTTCCAGAAAAGAACTGGTGTTACCGATATAGCTAGCAGAGTAAGTAAACTGCAGTGGCAGTGGGTTGGCCGTGTTTGTCGAAGCACCGATGGCTGATGGAACAGATGAGTCCTGGAGTGGATACCACGTATTGGCAAACGTAGCGTGTCTTAATGCCGTCAATTTTCTTTCTTTTCAACGTTTCTTTCGTTTCAACGTTAAGTTTCTTAATGTGACATTAAGATAGTGCGGGTACAAAAGGCGGAAGATAGGGTGTTATGGCACAGCCTGGGAGAGACCTAAATCCAGCAGTGGACTACGGTAGCCTGAGTATATATATTGCTGACTATTCATACCATACGCCTGCGAGTGCTCGTCTTCGCAGCGGCAAGAGCTATCAAAGAGAATGCTCGTTTTAGTAGACTGCGATAGGTTGAGTTGAATGATCGCTGACTGTTCACACCATCCACTGGCGAAGACCCGTATTGTATTAGCAGCGGTAAGAGTTATCAAAAAGCCTACTCACTCAGCGACACTTGCCTTGGCAGGCAGAACGCTCGCTGAGAGTCACGCTAATCACGCTTGGTACATACGAACACATGCGAGTAATCTCACTCGCTACTCGTTGCTTGCCAAATCGTTTATAGTTGCTAGTAATACTCGCTTCTCGCTAATCGCCAGCGGCGGGACAACGGTCTGACTCACACATGATGTTTTACAGCGAAAATATTGTGTTGAATGAAGTTCATTGCAAAAACGTTCTTTGTGCAAATATGTTTACTACGTAATATGGACGAAGTCTGTTTTATTTACTATTGTGGAACTTACCGATGTCTGTTTTATAGCATTGGCTAACTAAATCTTAATAAATAACGACTGTATTTGTTTTTGTTAGTGTGTTCCATCGTTCACCAATTGTTTTCTCTCGTAAATCAATAAGACAAATAACTCTTCTGGCCATCTTTAGCCAACAACCTTTTTGACTTCGGATCTAGTTAACTGCACTTGGAAAGCAAAGATTCATGTAAAGATTTATAATATAATGGGAAATATTTGATTGATTCTGTAAAAAATCGCTGAACTTAAAATGATGGATTCTATTTTTAAATTAACGAATTTTGAATGATAGTTTTTCTTTTTTAGTTCATGAATGATGCATTCTATTTTCAAATTAATGAACTTCTAAAAATATTATGCACTTCTAAAGATGCACAGTATTTCCAGTGCTACCGCAACAGCTGCAAACGCTAAATTCGAGTTGTTTGCCGTTAAGTATTACTTAGTCATTTAAGAACCCAGAATAGGAACTATTTGAGGATATTTGCACGTCATGTGGCAAACATTACAGTACTTTCCAATGTTTTGATCATCTTGCATGCATGTTTTTCTGTATGTATGATACATGTTTAAGAAAACAAATTTTATCTTATCTTATCACAAAAAGAAGCGCAATTTAGAGTATTTAAAATTATATTTGTGAAATGAAAATTATTAGGGGTCGATTAAATGGTCGATTAAATACATGCCTAAAGAAATTGACTAAGATCTAGAGGTTAGCCTGCACCCTAATTGCGAAACGCACTATTTATCAGAATCTGAATGGGATTGAAGATTATTTCTAAACCATTGCGTCATTTGTTCGAATAAATTGTCGGCTCAGCAACGTAAATAACGCAATGAATGTTTTTTAACTATCAATATAAAACCAATTCCTACCGATAAAAAGTTATTCAATTACCCCTCTGCACTGGTTAGCTTAAAATCTGCTTAAATTTTTAGTTCCTCTTTTTTTGCATGCCAGATTCAAAGAGGCAGCCCTATCTTAACTCAATGTTACCATGCCAGTTTGAGTGTTTTGGCCCCAGAATATTAATAACCTATCCGCGGGAAGTGAGATGTGACAAAAAAAACCGTACGAAAATACCGTTACCATAAAAGCGCGAAATAAATGATGAAAGAATTTTATGTCGATAGTAATTTTCTTGCTGTAGTGTGTACTTGGAGCGGAAAGTTGATAGAATAGTGATCTATGGAGTAAATTCTTCGTTTTCAAACTCCAGAGTTTAAATTCCTACTCCAAATAATAGGGAACTGCTGTCTTCTAGAAAATTAAAATAATTTACAGGGTCCAATTAACTACCCGCTGTGCCCGGGGCTCTGACAGCGTGGATGACCAAAACTATCCCCTGGCAACGTGCTACTAGAAGAAATCAGTCCAGCTATTTCAAAGATCAGTCGGAATAAACAAAACTGAAAAAAATATTTTTTTTTCATAAGAATCGTATATACTCAAATACATTTAGTAAAAAGCCGTTATTTTGACATTACAACGAACACATCAGTTCTATTTATTTGTATAGATAAGTTCAGGTTTCCTTACGATGTTTTCATTCACCAATGTCAGAAAAATCCAAAATATCAGCCAAATAGAAAATAAATTTAGAAGATATATGAGAATTTAAGAAGACAGATCAGACAGAAATCCGTGCAAGTACCAACTTGCACGGATTTCAACTGCTGGGACATCATGACTTAATACTGGTACATCACGACTTAATACTGGTACATCATGACTTAATACTGGAACAACAAGACTTAACGAGAAAGTTTATTGTTTTATTACTTGCTGCCTTAAAACTGCTTTTATTGGTGTGTGTGAAAAGCATGTGACTAAGTTATAACAGCCGCACGACTCGATTGATCAGGGTACCCTAGGCCTGACGCGAATGTACCGTGGATGGATGACAAGACCTTCCGTGTCACGGCTATCATTCGTGAATCTTGGCAGTCATAACGAGATATCAGAAGGCTGACAACGGTCTTACCCAAAGGGTTTCGTGTTACTGGGTTGTGGAGGTCAGATAAGCAGTCGCTCCATGTAAAATAAAGGTATTTAGCTGCATACGGTTATACTTCAATATAGTTGAGAAAAAGTTAGGCAGATTGACTTAATTGTTGCATTAAAAGTAACAAAACACAGCTATATTCAAAGAAAAATTGACAATTTGACTGGCCTGTTAGTCTAATGGTTAGTGACCCTGACTGCTGAGACTGAAGTCGTGGGTTCGATTCCCACCCAGGACAAACATTTATGTGATGATCACCATCATTTGTTCTGTGTCTGGGTGTAATTTATCTATAATATGTATGTATTTAGAAATAACTAAGTATATTTATCAGTTGTCTGGTTACCATAGTACAGGCTCTGCCTAGTTTGGGATCAGATAACAGTGTGTTGGTTGTCCTAAGGTAAGATATTAAATTCTCGAATCCCCACATGAGAATCAAACAAAACCACAACACTCATTTTTATTCAAAAATCACGGAAGCAATTTCAGAGCATTCATAAAAATACACGCGAAACGTTACACAAAGTGTTTCTGTATTTTTTCTCTCATATTGTTCGCAGACTTATTTTTTCCTCATTTGAAACTTCATATGTTACGGGTATCGCCTTTGTAAAGGACATTGTGGGGAATGTGAGGGATTTAATATGTATGCTCTATTCCTCAAGCGGTATGCGGTACGGTCTTAGTTTGTTTTATACGTATAGATTAGGGATAAGTGAATTATTATTAATGGATGGATTTGTTTTGATATTGGTCATTGTTGGAATTTTATGTTTGAGAAATATGATTCAAAATCCCGTTATTTATGTCACATGTCGTAGAATTTTTGGGTCTAGGATATAACGGTTTCATTACGATGTTTGCTTTCACCGTTTTGAGGGCAGTGGTGATGAAATAAGTCACATATAGTAAAGCGTCTGTTTGGGTTCCACCTCGTAAATATCGTGGCCGTTACCACTGGGTCATCACTGCACTTTACTCTTACGTAAACAAGTGCGTTGGCAACATTTTTGTTCGTCTCTACACTGACTAATCGACCAATCTAAACGTACTATCTAGATAGAACCCATCGTTTACCACACGAGAACAATCAAATTAAAATCAATCAAACAGTTATTACATAATTGGATGATCAATTATATTAATTAAACAATAACAATGTCGTTTCTGAAGGTCGTGTTCGAATATGACCCCTATTGACTATTGCGTATGTTTAAAATGAAAACATATATATAATCACGCTTACATTCCCAGTTCAGTTAGGCAGAAGTGTACGTACAGTACATAAAAAAAAATAAGTAAAAAAAACCGGCTAAGTGCGAGTCGGACTCGCGCACTGAGGGTTCCGTACAAACCTGTCGGTATTCACGGTTTATGCATAAGGTTTATGTTTATGAAATTATTTTTTTTTTTTTTTTTTTGAGTTGATTGAATGAAAGGTAAATTGTGGTTTACGATTTATGACGTATTAAAAAAAAAAACTACTTGCTAGATCTCGTTCAAACCAATTTTCGGTGGAAGTTTACATGGTAATGTACATTCGATATTTTTTTCAGTTTTATCATTCTCTTATTTTCGAAGTTACGGGGGGGGGGGGGGGAACGACGACGACACATTTTACCACTTGGAAGTGTCTCTCGCGCAAACCATTCAGTTTAGAAAAAAAGGATATTAGAAACCTCAATATCATTTTTGAAGACCTATCCATAGATAAATATCCCACACGTATGGGTATGATGAAAAAAAAAAAATTTGAGTTTCAGTTCCAAGTATGGGGAACCCCAAAATTTATTGTTTTTTTTTTTTCTATTTTTGTGTGAAAATTTTAATGCAGTTCACAGAATACATCTACTTACCAAGTTTCAACAGCATAGCTCTTATGATTTCGGAAAAGTGGCTGTGACATTCAGACGGACAGACAGACTGACAGATATGACGAAACTATAAGGGTTCCGTTTTTTGCCATTTGGCAACGGAACCCTAAAAAAAAGTAAAATTGTTTTTAATGGTTTTATTTTATTTTTTTGCTTTTTAAGGTATTTTTTATTGATATCGGGCACCCCACGCATTTTTTTCTACTTTTTAGTTAGGTTTTCTATGGAAGCGTGTTTTTTAGTTTTTTTAAACTATTTTAGCACAGAATAGGTCGAAGTGGCGGTGCTTGGGGGAGGCCTATGTCCAGCAGTGGACGTCTTTCGGCTGAAATGATGATGATGATGATGAAACTATTTTTTATTTTCTATTTTTAGGGTGTTTCGAATTTGGAGACGTATGTCAGCGTAGTTTGTGACGTATGTAAGCGTAGTTTTCGAAGACAGTTTTTTTGCTGTCCTGGTAACCCTGCACCCTAATTGCGAAACGCACAATTTATCGGAATCTGAATGGGATTGAAGATTATTTCTAAACCATTGCGTCATTTGTTCGAATAAATTTTCGGCTCAGCAACGTAAATAACGCAATGAATCTTGTTTAACTATGAATATTAAACCAATTCCTACCGATAAAAAGTTCCGCAACTACCCCTCTGGCAAGGATAATGGTGAGTTTAAATGAAATCTGGTAGTTTAAAGTGTGTCAAAATTGCGCTATACGGAGTCGGTTACAAACAAACATACAAGTGAAGCTAATACAAAGCGTGTTAAAAAAGTAAAATTGATTATTTCAATAACAAAGGGCATATCGACATGTTATTGGAGATCACCTTTTAAGAAAGGAATTGCTTGTTTTAGTAGACTCCGCGGTACAGTACCATCACATTTCGCCTTTAATGTTTATGTTTAAGCCTGTTGCTATAGACCGGGCACAATTATCAGGTTTCCTCTGATTTCCAGATAGAAACACTCAATAACACTTTGCCTGACCCAGGAATCGTACCAAAGACCATGCTCATGCTTAGTAGAAGCGCTTGTGACCACTAGACCAACGAAGCACCTTTAAAATGAATTGCTATGGTGATGGTAGGAACTGCCTGGGCAGGGTTCGAAAACAGGCTGGCGCTTTATTTTGTGTGAGTAATTCCATCACCACTGCTCTCAAAACGGTGAAGGAAAATATCTTGAGGAAACTAGCACGCCCAAAAACCCAATATTCGAAGACATGGGACATCTACCAACCCACACTGGGTTTTCGTGGTGGATTACTGCCCACCTGCTCTCACCGAGGGGTCTGTGTCCCAGCAGTGGGAACAGTATAGGCTGATTATGATGCTGATCGTCTTGATAAATCATAATAAACCTGTAACGTTTCCATTGCTGATACACAGGTTTCCTCTCTGTAAGATCGGAGTGGGCCGTAACCAACCATCATATGTTTACGACTTTTTGGTACTAGAACTAAGAACTCGCTAAGTTCCTTCACGGTTTTGAGAGCAATGGTCATGAAATAAATTACAAAAAAGTGAAATGACTTAATGTAGACCTCTGCCAGGGATGCGAAATTTGTTCGAAAGAAATACCGTCACCCTGGCATATGGGCAACTGAAGGAACACGGGTGGATTTTAGTCAGTATAAGTCTGACACGACTTTCCGCTCCACCCTAGAGCGGGAGAAGTCATTTGATGATTTTCCACCCACAAAAAACATATATATATAGACCTAATTCAAAATGATTAAATATTTTTAGCCAACTGAGAAATATAATTCAATAACTGTGAGTAAATACAGTATCAAACCATTTCTTCGATACCATAACGAAATAAGTAACACAGGATAGAGGAATTTACGTAGAAATTCCTCCAGAAAATTTATTATTAGTTTCGGCCAAAACCGCAGCTCCACCGACTCCGTTTATTGGATGATTTCACAAAAGGGGTAAAGCAATTATAATTTTAGGATACTTGAGGTATTTAAGTAAGAATTTAGGGTTGTATAAGCTTAGGTTTTGTTTACCACAAAGCTGAAATGGGGTCACAATGACCCCTTTACTGTTTCATAATTATCAGCATTTTCAGAAAAAGATCAACTTTGAACTAGCAGTTCTATGCTTGTTCATAATCTTCATCTACCTAGCCTTTTCCTAACTATGTTGGGGTTGACTTCCAGTCTAAATGAATGCAGTTGAGTACCAGTATTTTGCATGGAGCGACTGCCTATCTGACCTGCACAACCCAGTTACTGGGTAATATGATAACCCTTGGTAAGACTGGTTGTCAGACTATCGGCTTCTGACGTCCCGTAAGGACTATCTAAGATCTACGAAAGACAGCCAGGACCAATTGCTTAACGTGCTTTCCAAGGCGTAGAAGAGTCTTGGTAAGTAAAGATGGTCATCCATCCACGGACGAACCGCGGCAAGTATAGCTTAACCTGAACGATCAACCCGTTCGTCTACTTATACTTAGCCACAGGTTCTTCTATTCCTTTCTATTCTATGCATGTTCATATAAATAAAAAATAAAAAGTAGATGACATACCAACATCTACCGAACACTTCAGAGCGCATCGCATTTCGAGAGATAATTGACGCATGGCAGCACTGGCTAGAATAGGCGGAGGGCGCGCTAATTTAGATATTTCCTTCGTATTATTAAAAGAAATACACATTTTGAAACTGTAAAGTATATAATATGTTATAAAAACTGTCTTCGAAAACTACGCTGACATACGTCACAAACTACGCTGACATACGTCTCAAAATTCGAAACACCCTAAAAAATAGAAAATAAATAATAGTTTAAAAAAACTAAAAAACATGCTTAAGTGCTGGAAGCGTGTTTTTCAGTTTTTTTAAACTATTATTTTTTATTAGCGACAATCGCTGTCATAGTATAATCGATGTAATAAACCGTAGCTGAATCGCTCTATCCAGTATAAATAAACCAAATACTTTTATAACCAAACTTTTTAGTGACTTATCTTCGCTTATTTACACTTTTCAACAACTCACAATAGAAAGCGATTTATTTTATTAGTAAACCATTTCAACATACATTGCCGCTCCACTTCGAAATAGATTAAAACCTCATAATTGAAAGCCGTCAATGCACGCAAATTGTCTGCGATATTCAAGGAGGGATTTTGTCGCAGTGGATAAAGTTTGAAGAGGATTAACGATAAATCCGCGCCTCTCAATAATTACTTGACTTATCCTCTTCTGTGGATAAATGTTTAAACAATGCGAGAAGAGCTTGTGTTTTATTTCTTTTCCATTTAGTTTGATGAAACGTTAATCACTTTGCGGTTTTCCTTTGTCTTAAATAATTATGTGTCGATTTTTACAACTAGTAGTAATTCAGTAAGGAAAATAAACTTTATGTCGACAAGGATTCATTAAAGTTACAAAAAATTGTGCTGTGTGTCTTTGTTTTTACGGAACCTTACGGAAATGTTGGTGGCCGCCATATTTGATTTTAATTTTCTTTTATTTGCGGCATTTGTACTCCTGAAAACTAGGTTTTTGTATTTCGTCAACATCTCCTGCTGGCAGTAGGTTTCCCTCAAGAACCGCCACTTTGACCGGTTCATTTTTAGGGGGGTCTGCAATAATCACCACGCTATTCAGGCAGGTAGGCGATCGCAATAATGTGATATAATGCATAGATAACGCTGCTGTCCATAATCTACTAAGTCTCTTAGTCGCGTTTTACGAGAAGAAATTGGATGGTGCTATTCTATACGGCTGGCACTACATGGACTCGTTGTTTTTTTTTTATTTAACTTAAACTATCCCACTGCTGAGCAAAGACTTCTCCCAAATCCAAGCATCCTTTTCTAAAGCCACCTCGATCCAACCTTGCGGTGGGCGCCTTTTTTTTTGAGATCGAGGTGGAATTCCTCATGGATATCCTCCGCCCTGGGGTGGGCGGAGGGGTCTGTCAGACTCTTACTGACTAAAACCACCCCGGTGTTCCGTCGTACACCTACGTCGGGGACCACGGGAACCAATATATCTTCCACGATCCCCGACTGGTGCCGGTTCCTCACGTCAGGGGGGGAGTGAGGTGTTAATCTCCCCCCCGTACATCACAGAGAGGCGGGCGTGGAACACTACGCTTCACCATCTCGGGTCCGTAGCAATAGGGGGCGACGGATGTCCCCAGATCCGTCGCCCCTGAACCCATTTAGGGGGGCTGGAAGAAGGCGTAGTCCGCCCTCCGCCGACGCTCGGTGTGCCTGCTGCAGGCTGGGTGAGTGGAAGATATCTCCCGCTCCCTTTCCGCAGCCTCCTTCTGCGACATGACTGATTCTCAGAAGGATACCATCGCGTCCCAGGACTCCTCGCTGCCAACCATGGATTCGACCCCGGCCGGCAACGATAGGTCACTGCCTCCTTCTGAGTGCGGTGTGCGCCTGAGTCGACCTCTTCTTGATAGGTACTACTAAATACTGAACATTCTCTCCAATAAGCATTGAAATACAAATGTAAAATTCTGTCATTATCAAATGAAAAGCCATAAATTTAATAACGGTAATATTACGGATAATGGAATTCATTATTAGTACTGTTAATAATTATTCTGTTGGGGCTACTTTATCAATTGGTTTATGGGTACTGAATATTCATATTAAAAGCCTCGAATTTTGATTCTCTTGGCCAAACAATGGGTTGAAATAACTTTTGAATTTATTACAGTTTAATGTACCGTTTTACTGTACGTTTGTGGTGAAACTTCATTGAGTTTTGAAATAGTTATGAAAATAATATTTTAGAGAGACTTATTTTAAACATTTTGTTTCCGTTTCAAAGTTTTTATTGATCCATAATATAAAAAGGCAGGTTTTTTTTGTAAAGGGAGAATCTTCCCACCAGACGGGTGTCATGTCTGGTGGGCAACTACCCGACGATTGATGTCGGGACGTTGTATATAATTGCTAATAGCACGGTAAACTCTGCTTGCGCGATGCAGGATTTGCATGACGTCAGTGTGATGCGTAGTTCTCATGTGGCGGTGTAGATGTCACCGTCAAATTGTAAATACCGTTAGTTTACAATCTAACTGGCGAGATTATAATCTGACGGTTCACAGTCTTTCGGTAGATTACAATCTCGCTAGTTAGATTGTAATCTAACGGTATTTACAATTTCACGTTGACATAGATACAGTACTTACTAGTGGTGTTGTAGGGTCAAACCCAAGCCAATTGTTTAGGTTAGTTATAATTATCACCACTATGTGAAGGAGAACGTCGTGAGAAAACTTAATGTCCTTGACCCGTGAGAGGAAACATGTGACATGAGCGAACGCATTGTTCGTGCGAGGCCCACTCCCTCTCATAGATAGGAGGCTTGAATCAGACCAGTGGGAGTTTTTTCAGCTGATTATGCTATAGAAAACAAACCAAAAACACGCAAGCGTGGTGATCAATGACCCTGCCTTCTCTGGACAAGAAAAACTTGTGGGTATTATTTCTTTTACTGTATTAAGCAAACATTGGTTGGTATATTATCAAATCGCACACTACAAGCGAGCCGTACCGGGCTTAAAACATTCTATACTTGATTACTAGATAAAGGACAAATCCCTTTGTTAATACAATAATATTACCTACCTAACGTGTTACATATAGGCAGATTTATAGCAACAACACGAGCAAATTCGGAAGACATAACACTAATCATTTTAACTAAACTTGCCTGTGTGTTTCAAAAGTTCTACGTATACGCGTTGGCTTAGCCTCTACTAAGATAAATCTTGATCTCGGAAACCCTTTGCTTATAATTTTGCTTCGAGTTAAGTTAAGATAGGGAAATTATTTGTTAAGCAGATTCACTATTATTATCTCCGTTATTGTATTAAACAAAATCAATAATATTTTTAAAATTTAGGAAGTTATTTTATTTAATAATATTTTTTAAATATTTAATAAATGGTAGCTCAAAGATATAGGGACAGGGTCCAATTTATCGATGGTCAGGGCTGCTGAAAGAGGAACCTCCTAACGATACGCGCCGTATTCACACGTATCACTTTCTAGATCCAGCGTTTCTGAAGCTCTCTGATTAGCTTTTCAAAAATGTTGAGACCATAGGGCCCCAGACCTTTGGTAGGCAAACGAGTAACCAAAACCAACTCACAGCGGCCCGTTAAATTCTATAAGTAAAAGAAATAACGCATAATCTGGTAATTATCGCTGTATGCACTGCACGTGCATCCAAGGACAAACCCCGGTTGGTATTGAACTATTGCAGGACATGGAAAAAAGATCTTTGTGTGGCTAAAGTGGGCTTGTTATCAAGAGCTATGAAAGAACTATGAGCCCTGCTTGTGGGCCCACTTCAGGGCAAAGAGCTACCTGCTCTCTTTTCACTGCTTTCTGTTTGAAGCTGCTAAGGACCAGTCCATATTAACATCTTCGTCTGGGCCTACTTGGTTGTCGCTTGCCATTAAGAGGGCTATACCAGTGGGTTGTAAATTTGGCAAGAAGATAAATTGTCCATATATATACAAATGACTACTCACATTCTTTGGCAGTTGTACGTATTGGCTATAACTCAGAAAATATAAGTGCAGTGTAAATTTGATTAACATAACTTAACCTACAGAAGTGCCACACAAATTAAATTATCTGCTAAATAATTTAACCATTAATAGCCCTAGCAATTTATCATATTTTCCATGAATAGATTCATACAAAGACAGGTGCAGCTGGTAAAGGTGTTCATCTCGTTCATGTCGTAAACCTGTTCAAAGCAGGACCGACTGACACTGTTCTGTCTCATGCATCTGTCTATGACTGGGCGTTTGCACCATGTGTATAGAGGCTACGGACAAAGTGGGACTCTCTTAGCCGGTCATCGTGCGCAGATGGTACGGATTTTTGAACAAAATAATATGAAAATGTACCGCCTACTCGGTTGGTTCTGTGCCACACAATAAGGTGATCGCTCCACTTTTTGAGAGGCCTGCCAACACTAGGCTTTCAGTTCTGCGGTCTAATTGGCCATCTGTTCTGCGAGCAATGTGCCCTGCCCGCTGCTACTTAAGTTTGACAATTCTTCAGTCTATGTCTAATACCTTGGTTGTTTAGTGGATCTATTAATTTCTGATTCGATCACGTAAGGTAACTTATAACAAATATTTTCAACAATATTTTCACATACCCAATGTGAGCGACCACGTTTCATTGCTTATAGGTCATCACTGGCAATACACAGGGATCAAAGACATTCAGACAGACATAAATTACAGGCCTATTTAATTAATAAAATTCAAAGAAAACGATGAATACAGAAGAACAAGTCAACAAACCATCAGCCACTTCAAACTTCTATTCGTAATAAAGAACATTTCCGCTGAAAATATCGTGTATAAACTAAGTGCGCCTGACAACTTCCGAAAGCTTGAACTAATAAAGAACACCCGGCTCCTCCCAGCTAATGTACATAAATCTGAGATTATTAATTTCTTCGAGGGAAGCAAAGTTTGTCACGAAGTTATTGCTGAAGATCTCGCTTTTATGTTGAATTTGTTTTAGTTGTTTTGACTTCATTTTTGGGTGGTTCTTGCCACAGGATATTATTTGATACACTGATATAAGACTAAATTGGTGCTTGAATAACGCTGACATTATAAAACTGCAAAGAAATTGCGCAATATGTTGCGTGATTCATCACCGCCCGTTCGATTTCCACCATGCAGAGGATGGATGGAAAACTGTAGGTACCCACCATTACCCCTTAAATTTTTAAAACAAGTACCCATTCATTGCCACTTAAATTTTTTAAACATCTCCTGGGTGCCACTTAATATTTTTCGTTCACCAAGACCTTCACAGCACCCACCGTTTTTTCCTTACCAAAACAAGAATGACAGTTCGAAGCAAAAACCAACCGAATTTCCACATTTAAAAATTGTTTCTAGCCGTGTATGTTGGCAAATATTTAAATAAATTTCTATCATTTTTATGTAATGCCAAAAAACTTCCTAAAGTACACTCAACGCATAAGGTACGTTGGTGGCATGACGTAGTTATCTCGATCAACGCAAATGATGCGTTGGTAGCAACGAATGGGTTAAGTAATTATTTGCTTCACTGGTGTAATTACTATATGACGTTCCGAGGGAAGGATACATAAACAGACATGGAGATGCTGTTGATGAAAAGAATTGCCAATGAGAATGAAGATGGCGGTGTTAGATCCAATTTTGGCTTCACGACAGACCCTTGCACTGCTTTACCCAAAACTAGTTGCATCCCGTAGTTTCACCCGCATAAGTCTCTCGTCCTCATCATCAGCTTAGCAGACGGATTGGCGATAGCAGTAAGGTGATAAAACTCATACTGAACGCTGCTGCCCATTATCTAGTAAGTCCCTAAGTCGACGTCTAACGACACCCACGGGAAAAAATGGGATAATGCAATTCTTTTCGTCCGGCACCACATGAAATAAGTCTTTATCTCATGGGAATATCAGGTTAAATTTAGTATATGCCCTTATCCAGGTTACGGTTCGGCTATATTCCAAATTTCATTCAAATTTGTTCAGACGTTTCAGCGTGAAAGCGTACCTAAAACATCTTTTCTCTTTATTTTACAGTACCTGGATGCCCGAGCTCTGCTCGGTTTTTTTTTTTTGTTTTTGGTAAAAAGACATTTTCTAAAAATAAATCCTAGCTAGATCGATTCCCCCCGAAACCCCCTGTATACTAAATTTCAAGAAAATCGTTGGAGCCGTTTCCGAGATTCAGATTATATATATACAAGAATTGCTCGTTTAAAGGTATAAGATACATACATACATACAATCACGCCTTTTTCCCATGGGGGTAGGTAGACACCACGGAACGCCACCTGCTACGATCTCTACACACTCCTTTTGCCTCGTTTAGGTTCATATAATTGGTCATACACACACGCCGGTTGCGAGTACTACGCACCTGACCTTTCTGAAGAACATCACCAATAAGGCCACTATATGTCCTCCTAGGGCGTCCCCTCCCGGTGTTTTCACTCACATCTGCCTTGTAAATATCTTTTGTGAGCGGTCCTTCATTCATCCTCTCAACATGACCAAACCATTTAAGCATACTTTTTTCAATTTTTGTCACTACATCTTCTTTTAAACCACACCGTTCTCTAATCACATCACCACACATGCTTCGCAAGGAACTCATTTCCACAGTATTTATTCTACTTTCATGCTTCTTTTGCCACACCCAACATTCACTTCCATACATAAGCGTACGCACCAGTACACCATTGTGAACAGCCAGTCGAGCCTTATCGGACATCAACTGGTTGGTCACAATCGCATGTAAAGCACCATTTACTTTATTTCCCGCATTCACTCTTATTTCCACATCTTTATCAATCTTTCCATCCCTTGTAAACAAACTCCCCAAATATACGAACTCACTTACTTGCTCTACACTCTAATCATTTATTATCACATCACACACCGATACGTTCTCTTTTCTTTCAAACACCATGACCTTCGTCTTATTCATATTTATATTTATCCCCTTCATCTTAAATGCTTCATCCATTACTGACACCATGTCTTGCAACTGTTCTGCTGACGATGCAAGTAGAACTTGATCATTTGCGTAGAGAAGGCATTTGACAGGCAACTCACTCATTGTCAATCCATACTCACCCTCTTTCACCCCTCGAGATGCAAAACTAGTTCGTGTATGCCCCATTAATCCTAACACAAGCACTGGAATCCTTGTATAAAGATTTCAGTGCCCGTACCAAGCGCCAGTTCAACGAAAGCGCAGTAGACTTTCTTGTGCTTTGTCAGATGTTCTTCGGCTATGCGCCTTTGGGAGAAGATCTGATTCATACAGCCCATCTCCTCTCTTAATTCTGCCTGCACACACCATATATTCTCACCGGTCACTCCTATCACTTTATTTATCAAAACCTTCGCATACAGTTTGCCGACAATACTCAAAAGACTAATGCCACGGTAGTTTTTACACTCCTGCTGTGAGTCTTTTCCTTTATATAGTGGTACGATTACAGCTTTACACCAATCATCCGGTACACGGCCATATCTCCAACACATATTAAAGATCCGGTACAACAGGCTTGCTACCACCCCGTCACCGCTCTTCAGCATTTCAGCAGACACTGTCTTATCCTATAGCTTTCTCAACTTTCATAACTTTCAGCGCTCGTACTATCTCCTCTATTTCTATTTCATTATGCTCATCTACCTCTGAGTTACGGTCTTCTAAACTGGCATCTGCCCAGTTGCCCACTCCTTGCCTTCTCTAAATGGAACCTGTCTCTTGGTATCGAGTCCAGGTTCTTTGGACGGTTGAACGACTCACGTTTAACCGCTGTGAGACGTAACATTGGCTACACCCTTCTTCCAGCAGCGCTATAATTTTACTAGCTCTTATTACTTTTCCTGCCATTACAATCGACACAAAGGTATCTGTTATAAGTCACAATAAGGCAGCCCGTGGACACTCGGAACGGCATCCTGAATATGACTGCTAACAGGCCAGGGGGCCTATTACGAACTCTTATTTCCTGGCAGTTTACGGCGTAACCTATACCTTGCAATTTCGTATTATGAACTCGCCAAACAAGCCAGTCAGCGGTCACGTGATACCCTGGCCGACTTCTGACCGAATATTGCCTGGCAATACCGTAATACGACCGTTCGTTTGACATTTCTTTTCGTATTAAAACTGTCAAAAAGTAAAGTCACAATCCATTTTGTTTACGCTGCGTCAGAGGAGCTTTTATTGAATTGTTTTGAGTTTATTTGGCGAAATTATTCGAGTGGAATACTTACTTCACTACACAATACAATATACACTCATTTACATACATAAATCCGGGTAGGCTCGGAATCGAGACCCCAGAATTCCTCATCCAGGTGAGTGATTGAATATTTGTTAATCAGCTCCGCGCACGGCGGACAGTTCGACCCACGCTTACCCAAGACCCGCCCAAAGTGGCCTATTTGCTGTCTGTCCTGGAACGGTAGGTCTGACGTCGAACAATTACCTAGATTAGCAAAAGAAAATATCATGTGTGACGAATGTCCTATACAACGATACTGGGTGGAAGTAGTTATAGGTATATATATATAAGTAAGTAATGTCACCACTTAATGTCTTGCCTTTGACGTACTTATGGAGCTTCCACACTTTTTTTTTTTTTGGATGGGAAAACATCAAATGAGTTCTCCCACTCTGGGCGGAGCGGGAGGGCATGTCAGACTTTTACTGACTAAAACCCACCCATGTTCCTTCAGTTGCCCATGTGCCGGGGTCGCGAGCTTCCACACTGAGCCTTGAAGGCGGGTTTAGTCAATTTAATTGTATTTTGTGTCCTTCCTAACAATAATAATATAGGTTTTAAGTACTTTCTGTTACTACCATCACTAAACAACAACAACCATACTATGGACTATTAATGTCTGAAATAAACTATTTTTTATTTTTTTTACCATGCGACAAACAAATTATTCTACTAAAAATAACGAGAAGTTAGTTTTAGTTGCCTAATAACCATTTTAACGCAAACCCTCGAAAAGAATATAAAAAGTCAGAAACTTGAAAGGGATTATTATTTTTACGAACAAATGTTTTGAATTTGGTTTTTTTTAAATACCCAGACACTTTATTAAGCTCCAGTAACATAGTTAGGCTATTAAAACCTCTTTAGAACTAAATGATTACCAATAATGTAGTAAAATCAAAACCGCCCGTTTTTTAGGGTTCCGTAGCCAAATGGCAAAAAACGGAACCCTTATGGATTCGTCATCTGTCTGTCTGTCTATTTGTCCGTCCGTATGTCACAGCCACTTTTTTCTGAAACTATAAGAACTATGCTTTTGAAACTTGGTAAGTAGATGTATTCTCTGTGAACCGCATTAAGATTTTCACACAAAAATAGAAAAAAAAACATTAAATTTTGGGGGTTCCACATACTTAGAACTGAAACTCATTTTTTTTTTCATCAAAATCATACGTGTGGGGTTTCTATGGATAGGTATTCAAAAATGATATTGAGGTTTCTAATATCATTTTTTTCTAAACCGAATAGTTTGCGCGAGAGACACTTCCAAAGTAGTATAATGCGTGTGTCCCCCTGTAACTTCTAAAATAAGAGAATGATAAAACTAAAAAAAAAAATATATGATGTACATGACCATGTAAAATTCCACCGAAAATTGGTTTGAACGAGATCTAGTTAGTAGTTTTTATTTAATACGTCATAAATCGTAAACCGCAATTTACCTTTCATTCAATCAACTCAAATATAAAAAATTAAAAAGAAACATTTAATTTCATAAACATACACCTTATACATAAACCGTGAATACCTACAGGTTTGTACGGAACCCTCGGAGCGCGAGTCCGACTCGCACTTGGCCGGTTTTTTTGCAAAGGAGTGTATATGTTTGTTTGGAAGTAGACATTATAATACATGATTAGGCTCACTTAAAAACTAATAAAGGAAAAAAAAAATGCAAAAAACCTTAGCGCATCCTCCTTGAGTCACATAAATCGGTTTTGAACTTCCATGTATTCAAAAACAAAAACAACTTCCCGATGTTTAAAGAAACAAAGATAGAAAATAAAATTTGAATCAGTTTTAGACACGTTATAAAAGATAACGAAAAAAAAAAAAACAACAGAAATACTCGATTATTTTTGTTGTCTTGTGTCTGTTGGGTAAGTGCTAAAAAAAGATCTATTTTAAAGCGAAATCATTTTGACATAATATTATGTTGATATTGAACTACTTTTTCACAAAAAAAAAAAAAAAAAAAATCGGGTAGGTAATAATAGTCGTTCGCAAGAATTTTTTTTCATTTATTTAACATTTTATTACATAGAAATGATTTTTCATGTGTAACACTTTTGTGGAATTACCTTAAAACTTTGTCATCGTATAACTGCCATAATATTCTTCCATTTCGATAGCATCTTGATCATTTTCGAAATAAAAATTCACCCGATCATCTGGCACTTGACGTCTGAATTTATAATATTTACAGTTATGACCATCACCGTTGTAGAAATGAACCCATACCTTATCCGCTAAAAAAGTTGGTCAGTTAGCAAGAAAGAAAATAATTTATTTAGCATAGACTAAAAGGCACACAATATACAGCAGATTTAAAAAAAAAAGTGTAAAGTGCGATATTACAGGCTTGCTTAACAGATTGCCACACCGTGATGCCTCAATATGACCTTGACAGTAAAAAATACGTTATTGGTGTCCTTTCGGTGAGAGAGAGTGGGGTCTACCACGCGGGTTGGAAGATGTCCCATGTCTTCGATTTTTTTGGTTATAGTAAATGCCGGTTTCCTCACGATGTTTTCCTTCACCATATTGAGAGCAGTGGTGATGAAATTATTAACACAAAGTAAATTGCCTGCCTGGGTTCGATCTCACGACCTACAAAATCGTCAGTCGAGGGCGATACCACTGGGCCACCACTGCTTCTATAATAATAATTTATTTAATACTTTACGCACAAAATTGTACAGAGGCGGACTTAATGACGTACGCATTTTTACCAGTCAACCTTTGAGTGATGCAGAAACATACAGTGGCAGGTGCAATACCTTAGATGAATAAAAGTTTTGATGAACCTAATTTACATGTAGGTATTTCATTAACTACATAAAGAAAATAAAAAGAACTTACTGTGGTGTCTTTTTTCGGATCCGAAAATTCCCTGATTTGGTTTCCAAGGTTCTTCTCTCACTCTATGCCTACAATTTTCAAGGTCCAATTGGCATTTGTTTGCAAAGTTCACCCAGTGCGCAGAATTACCGTAAGCACAAACTGTGTGAAAGTATGTCCTGAAAAAAATTACAATTGAGAGTGAAGTTAATCTTACATGTCCTTAAACAACAGCATTATTTAAATTTAACTATTTACAGGCACTTGAATTTTTATGCAGTCAGTCATTCAGAAATATGAAGTTATTTGCCCGTTCTAAAGCATAGTTATCATTTGCCTAGCCGTTTCCCAATTATGTCGAGGTCGGCTTCCAGTCTAACCGAATGCAGCTGAATACTAGAACTTTAACACGGAACAACTGCTTATCTGACTTATACGTCCCATTTACTAGTAATACGGAACTCCGTGGTTCCACTGGTTGAAACATTTTTGGACTGCGCATGACAAGTAACGACTGTCAAAAAATAACTTAAAGGATGGGTGTCATTATCCTAGGTAATTTCCCCTATAAAGCACGAAAAATAAAATAATTCCATAGAGCCCTATTGCTACATTATTTTAATACTAGACTACCGACCCTGTGCGTTTTGCATAAGATCTCTTACCTATCATAAATATTTTTTATTTATTTATAGTTTGAAATAGGTAATTTTGTGAAATTTCTTGAACAATTCATAATTTTTGTAGTTATTCCTTATTTTTTATAGATCAGCGCAATCTCGCAACACTTAATCCTTTACGTATATGATTTAACATATTGTGAACAATAACATATATAAATAAAAAAGTGTTGCTCCAGTGATGTTTACGTAAGTGACAAGTGCCGATCGTCATTCGTCACGCGTCATTTTCTGCCCGCATAATTATGCCAAAACTTGTCGAACGCTTTAAATAATAATCAATAACGCGCTACTAAGTGCTAAGATTTTTATTTTATAGTAGTATAGTTAATTTTTGTTTTTTTTTTTAAAATAAACTGCATAAAATGAGTGATTTTTGTTTTAAAAGAACAAAAAAGGCATGCACGACTCTGTATTAAACTTGACTATTTTTTGTTACAAACACAATAATAACAATAACATATTTGACTTCATTTGGCTTGTATCTTAAATATAACTACCCATAGTTGGTAAATATATTAATAAAAAAAGTGAGCCGTGCCGGGATGCCTGGCAGATGTGAAACATCGAAATTATTTTTTAAAGATAATATTTATAAAGCATACTTTACGAAAGGAAATAAATATGGTATAATCAAAAATAACGTATTAACCCATTACCGCCCTCTGTACCCGCGTGTGTACAACTATTTGATGCGGGAATGCGTTTTGTTTATTGGTGGTACTACGGTACTGATTAGTTATTTTTAGTCTGTGTACTTGTAGTTGTCTATGGAATACAGAAAAAATTGTGTGCCGGGAAAATAAATGTCACTTTGGTAACTTTGTTTTACGAGTTGTAAGACAAGTTTGTGAGGTAAGATATTTTTAAATTTTTTGACTATAAATAATTATAAATTCATAATTGTTTTTAATTTTTTTGTGTAAGAAGGCTTTATAGTGACATATAATATTGTTGGAATAACAATTCGTTGGCTAAAAATGCAATAAACATAACTTTTCTGTGCTGTACCTGTTTGTGTACAATGGGCGCTTGTGTAAATTATTTTTTTATTTAACAGGTTTATTCAAAGACACTACAATGACTGACCGTCGCATCTTTACGAGTCAAAATAACTATGCGAGACTTGAAGAAGCTCTCGAATCTATAGTTGCTGATGAAAATGATGATGCACAGTACGACGTCTTTATATTGCCGCCAGATCCAGCTATTGTAAGTGATGAAGAAGAAGGTAACGAAGATGACTTGGCTTCTACAACTTTCCCGAGAGACATACCGGGTACAATTGAGGTAGTTCCATTGCATGCTGATCATGATGTTTCTGACTGGGATGATAGTGATGATGAGGCATTGTCCACTTACTCACGACCTGCAAAGCGAGCTAGAAGGCAAGATACTAACGAGCCTGTTTGGAGAAAAACTTTACCTATATACAGCATGACCCATGACGTAAGTGATATCATTCAGCGACGACAAGAAGTCCTTGTTGAATCTTTGAAAGACTGCAGCCCTGTGATGTTATTTGAGAAGTTATTTGATGATAATGTTATAAGTTTGATTGTGGAAAATAGCATGAAGTATGCTGGGCAACATAATAGACACAGTTTTGAAATTGATAAGCCCGAATTGAGAACATTTCTGGCAATTCTAAGTTTTACTGGATATCACGAACTGCCTTCCGAACGTGCCTATTGGAGTTTGGATGAAGATCTCGGCGTTCCGTTGATCGCCAATTGTATGTCACGCAATAGGTTTTTGGACATCAAACGAAACCTACATTTCGTCGACAATTCCCTAGCGGAAGGTTCAAATGATAAAATGTTCAAAATGAAACCGCTGTGCGATCTCTTACAAAAAAACTCTTGCCAGTGGGGAGTATTTCACGAAAACTTATCCATAGATGAATCTATGATAAAAAACTTTGGCCGTCATCCCGCCAAGCAATACATAATGGGAAAACCTGTAGGATTTGGCTATCGAAATTGGGCTGCAACAAGTTCAGATGGCTACTGCTACACTTTCGACATATATTGCGGAAAATCTACAGAAGAGTCTACAGACCCGCTGGGCTCGAGAGTGGTAAAGTCTCTATTAGTAAAGATGCCGATAGTCCCAAAAGAACACATCGTATACTTTGACAATTTTTTTACCAATTATCAGTTACTCCACGACTTGCGACTCTTAGGGTACAGAGCCACAGGAACAGTACGAGAAAATAGAACAAAAAAATGTCCTGTGACTGATGTCAAATCAATGAAAAAGAAACCAAGAGCAGAGTACGACTATCGTTTCGATACCAAAAACGAAATAATAATCGTGCGCTGGAAAGACAACAACGTGGTCACGATGGGATCAAATTTTGACGCTGTAGAACCACTAGGGAAGGTGAAAAGGTGGTGTAATATACAGAAAAAAAAGTTGGATGTGAATATTCCAAGATTGTTTGTTAGTTATAAC
This sequence comes from Aporophyla nigra, assembly GCA_947507805.1. Classification (NCBI taxonomy): domain Eukaryota; kingdom Metazoa; phylum Arthropoda; class Insecta; order Lepidoptera; family Noctuidae; genus Aporophyla; species Aporophyla nigra. The sequence continues at coordinate 7,537,584 of OX382313.1, read as the reverse complement.
AGAGGAATGGGTGGAGTAGACCAGATGGATCAGTCGATTAGTCTCTATCGAGTAGCCATAAAAGGAAAAAAATGGTGGTGGGTAATCTTTACCTACCTTTTAGATATGGCGATTGCAAATGCATGGCGCCTACATGTTTTGATCAGCAAAACTACTGGTGCACCCTACATGGATCAATTGTTATTCAGACGTACGATTGTTAGAGCATACCTTCGCCCAACTAAGACGAAAAGTCGTCCTACGTCATCCACGATAACTGGCCTTGTGCAGAAAAATAACGGACACAACCCGCAACGCATCGAAAACCCATTACGATGTGTTATTTGCCACAACCGCGTTCGTTGGCGCTGTGAGATATGTGCCAAAACACTATGTGTGGAACGACCATGCTTTGGACAATTTCATGCCTGATTCGCCCACTGTACCCGGCCGAGTACACCCTTACAGTTCCTAAACAAAATAAAAAATATTTTTTTTTTTTTTTGTACCTCATGTTTAGTCTATATTCATGCAATAAATAACGAGTTGTTACAATTTTCACGTGTAGTTTCATTTTGGGCGTTAATGGGTTAATTAAAATTATGTTAATATGTTAATTATCAAAATTCGGACTACTCTGTAACACCCTAGTCTGAAGCACCAGTTTTCAAATAAAGAAAGGTCATCAAAATCGGTTCACCCAGTTGAAAGTTCTGAGGTAACAAACATAACATCATATAGCGTGGCGATGCGTCGCCACGGCCATGCCCGCTACGCCAAAATTTAGGTTAATCCTCGCCTATAGATGATTCACATCAAAAAAAATTCACCCATCTAAAGGCTGACCTTGAGAAGTGTAGCTTAACCTAGCGAACCTGCGACACAAGGCAAAACAAAAACTACATTCCAAAAGGCTGACCTTGCGAAGGGTAGCTTAACCTAGCGAACCTGCGACATAAGGCAAAATAAAAAAAATATTTTGTAAAGATAATATTTATAAAGCATACTTTACGACAGGAAATAAATATGGTATAATCAAAAATAACATATTAATTATATGTTAATTATCAAAATTTGGACTACTCTGTACCACCCTAGTCTGAAGCACCAGCTTTCAAATAAAAAAAAATCGCATCGATATTGGAACTCTGTTGCCTAAGTCCACTAATTTTCAGTAAGGGCCCACTGTGCGTCGCCACGCTCACCACGCCAAAATTTAGGTGTACCCTCGCCTATAGATGTTTCACATCAAAAATCAAACATCTTCAGGGGAAAATATACCTATTATGGACACCCATCCTTTTCAAAGTTGGTGTATTTTAATTTGTACTTTAATTTTTGACACCGATTTCCAAACTTATCTAAGTAATTTTTCAATTTATAGTGTTTTTTGAAAGTCGGTCGTTTTTAGGTTGTAAATAGGTATATTTTATTTGCGTACCCGTCTCTGATGCATCTCGTATGCCAATAGAAACAATCGTAGTAATCGTCGTAAGTCTTCGCACTCAGGTTCTTTAAGAGATCATAGTCCACGCCCTCGAATATTAGAGGGACTGCGATTGTCATAAGAGGAAGGTAATCAACATGGATCATGTGGTCTAGTTTAGCCATTATATCATTCGGATCAACTGAGTCATCAGTGTCACTCCCTTTAAGGCTCGGATCCTTATCGGTATCTCGATCATCAGGCTTAGGATGGCAATTTGAAAGGTGGACTGAAACATGTCACATAATAGTTATAGCTAGAAAAAGCTAGTTAGGTAAAGCTAGGTAGGTAATATTGGCACATTCAAATTATACCTAACTAGCTTTTTCCCGCGGTTTCACCCGCGTGGATGTTGGAATATGGATGGGCGTAAATTATAAATTTTATGAATTTTACTTTGAAAATGAAGGACTTTCCACACAACTTCATCCCCTTTTTCAGCCCTTCGGGGTGAGAATTGTCAAAAACACTGTAAAAAGTATAAATAAATTTTTGGTTGTCACTCTAAACACTTTCGCAAAACATGGCCAGCCCACTGCCACTTCAGCCTGCTTACCCTGCAAGCTATGTCGGTAACTCCAGTCCAATTTTTTCGGATAACTTCGTTTCTGATCTCTTCAAAGAGCGACTTTAAATTTGTGGACCAGCCCAACCGTCAGTGTCCACGTTTCGCCAGCGTATTTCATGACGGGCAGGATGCACTGGTATAAGGTCTTGGTCTTCAAACATTGCGGTATCAGCGACGAGAAGACTTGACAAAGTTCTCCAAACGCTGCCCAACCCAACTAGATCCTCCTGTCGGCTTCTTTCTTGAAGTTGTGTCTACCAAGCTGTATGAATTGCCCAAGGTAGACATACCCTTCACAACCTCGAGAATCGACCCTTCGATGTGGATTGGACTCGGCAAGACATGCGAATTGTACATGACTTTCGTCTGGTCCAAGTTCATGCCGAGGCCGAAGAAGCCATTCGTTGGCCGATGGAGCAGACGAGTCCTGGAGTGGAGACCGCGTATCGGCAAGCGTAGTGTGGGACGCCCCACTATGGGACCAAACGGTGCGTTCCATCTCAAAAATCTGTAACATTTTTGTTACTAGACAATTGAAATTTTGTATACGTATTCCTGAATACTTTTGCTATTGGATTATTCAAACACTGCTACTATAAAAATTACGTTTACTTAGTATAAAAAAAAAAAATGAAAAATTTCATACAAAAATTAAACTAAATTATTAAACTTAATTATTAGCTTGCATAAGGTTAAATTAAATTATTAATAAGTTAATAACTACGTAATTACATAATTTTAAACTAAAAAAAACATAGCGTTCATGAAAAAGAAACTCATGATTATATTCATCACTTGTCAATACTAAAAGCTTTTTAGCTTCGTCAAATATTTTTTTTGGTATCACAATACTTGATCTATTTAAGCTAGATATAAAGGGATCGGAAGTATACAACAGGATGTGCAGAACATCTTCCATTGTAGCTGACCTGGAACACTTTCAAGCGTGATTTAACCTGTATTTCTTGTAGTCTTTAGTACGAGCTTCTTGAGCATCTTCAGATAATTGGCCTATTGGCAAAAGTGCAAAATGCTCGATTATTTTGGCACCATGATCACCATGTGCACGATCAAGTCTTATTTATATTCACTTTGTCCCGAGGATCCATCGCAACCTCATTTGCTACACAGCTTGAGACGGCTAAATTTATTGACACCCATCTATCATTATCATATATCTTTATAGTACGACAGGCGGTTGCATATTAGAAAATCAAAACTTTCTCGAGCAAATTTCAAAAGAACAATAAACGAAATATATGTAACAAAATTTAAATGACCAAATGTTTTATTTAGAAAAATTTTAGAATCCCAATGTATGTGACATCAAATGAACGACTGATCAAAAGTTGCTAGATATAATTTTAAAATATCAAATCATTACTAATCAACCTATGCTTGTACACTGAACACTGATTTTCATGAATAAAATAGGTCGAAATTGTTCCAAAACCGAATTGGGGCACCCCGAATTTACGTAGTCTTTTGGCTGTTACCCCTACAGTGTATATAAAAATCCGGAGGCGCAAAGGGAGGGCAGCCCCCGCCCGCTGTAACGAAGTATAGGCACCCGTGGGAGCCGTAGCGGCTGAGGCTGGTCGACCAGCAAGCCGAAGCTGCGGAGGTGGTCTATCCTTTGTTACGCAAGGGTGAGGGGGTTGCACTTCCCGTAGTGCCGGAGACGTTGCAGAAACAACCTTTTTCCATTCATACTACTTATATCAAAATTTGTTCGATATTTAAACTTCGGGATTTTAAACTTCGGGATTTTAAACTTTCGGGCAAATGAACTTTCGGGAATTTAAAATTTCAACCAAACAACCATTCGGCGTTTCAATTATCGGGATTTCGTACATCGGTATTTAAAAAAAGTCTCAGCCTCAGGTAGGAATATTGTTTTTTCCTCCTTTTCTGTATTTCTAACAATACTCACAATCGAAGCTTCAAAATTTTCACCCATAGATCGTAAACCAACATAAGCGTAATGCATATGCGCCATTCCATACTCCAAGATTTTACGTTATTTTTATAACACGCATAATATGGATATCATATGGATTTATTGGTCTACCAACAAAACCATGTGTTATGTTGGTAAAAATGATAAAATGATCACCGCATAAAAAAATCTTATTTAAAATATTTTTCGGTCGACATTTTTGCTTCTAGCTCGAAATGGCGCAGTAATGACGCAAGTTTTTTTATTTCTTTGTATTACTGAATACTTAAGGAATTTGAAAATGTCAATAACTTGACATCGGCAGCCATCGGTAACAAGGAAACCTCAACTTGAAAATTAAAGACGCAAAATTTCCTTATGACACTTAAAAATTATATAAAAACATAAATAAAAATAGTTTTCATAAAAATATAACGCAGTTGTAAATTAAAGATCTTGAGCAATCCAAAAATGTATAATACTTATGTATTCCTTTGAAGAACATAGAAAATATCTTAAGTTGAACGTCCATAATGAGTAATCTAGTAAATATAAAATTATCAAATTATAAACTTTGGGTGTAATTTTATACACCTAAACCTTTTTTTTATATATTTTTTTGCTATTATGTCGGGTAGGAATAGAAAAAAAATGAAAATGGTTTCAGTACGACGACTTTTGTCTAAAACATTTTTGATATGGAAAATACCGTTTGGTCCCATAGTGCGCCCTCCAGCTAGATGGACCGACGACCTCAAAAAGGTGGCTGGGACAGACTGGATGCGCAAGGCGGAGGTTAGGTTGTTATGGCGCAGCATGGGAGAGGCCTATGTCCAGCAGTGGACTGCGATAGGCTGATTTGATTGATTGACCCTAAACACGAAATTATACGAACCTAGCTTCGAAACTGTCGGCATTTACGGGGGAGTTTCCTCTGGGGAGGAAATAATTTCATAGCCTTTTCTTTCTTCAACTAATAATTTACCTCTAGTTCAGTGCTCAGTTTGATTTTCTTGGTCCAATAGTTTTTGAGATTTTATGAATAATTTGTGAATTGGTGACTCTATACTAAACTACACTAATATTATAAAGCTGAAGAGTTTGTTTGTTTGATTGAACTCGGTAATTTCAGGAACTACTGGTCCGAATTGAAAAAATATTTTTGTGTTGGGTAGACTATTTATTGAGAAAGGCTATAGGCTATATAACATCACGCTACAATCAAAAGGAGCGGAGCAGCAATGAAAAATGGACGAAAACTGGCAGGCAATTCGATGCGACGGAAGGGTCACGGGATTAAAACTTTGACGCGGACGAAGTCGCGGGCAGAATCTAGTGAATGTATAAATGAGTGACTTCGCTTTTATATATATATAGAATAACACTCATAATTTGCCTTTTGTCAACTGTGAAAGGGTCCACTTCCAGTCAAACATGTTGAAGCTGAATAGCTTTTAGCCTTACCATCTAACAATCCACAATCTAGTTACTAACATGAGACCATTTTGTAAAAAGAAAAGAAAGAAAATACGTTTATTAGCGGCAAACATGACGCACAAAAAGACCAGAAACATACAAAAATAAAAAATAAGGGGTGGGAAAATATGCGTCACATCCACGCAAAACGGCCATCACTCAGCATTATGCTGTGACCCTATGCGAGACAGAGCCCAAGCGCTGGTTTTCAGTGACAGCCGGCGCTGACGTAATAATGTCGACCGGTGCAGCCAACAATCAGTAACATAAGTACTAAAAACACTATTGTTACATGTAATGTATATATAAAAATAAAAAAAGAACTAAAACTGATTGTCTGACTTTCATGCTTCTGACTACCCGTAATATCCAACAAAGATCTACGAATGATAGCTGAAACTAACAGCTTACGGAGCCACGGTGGGGTCTCGCAATAATGTTCCTTAATCTACAAACTAACCGCGGCATATGTAGAGACGTGAGACGGATAGCGTGTATGACCAGATACATGAACTCATGTTCATGCATCTGGTCATACACGCTATCCATACATTCATACGAAGCAAAAAATTCATGTGCGTAAGAATAGTAGCAGGTGGCATTCTGTAATTTCTGCCTGCCTCCATGGGAAAACGTCGTTTTTGTGTGATTGGGTAAAAACATTTAAACAAACAAACTTTCACATTTATAACATTAGTAGGATTATATATAATCATAATAAAATCGTTGATATATTAAAAAGAAAATAGTCTTACCATTATAAATAAACGACAGGGTAAAACAAAAATTAAAAAAATCACACTTTTTAAGGAACATAGTGTTGACAGTGATCAACACTACAACACATCGCCTGAAAGATTAAGTTATCAATGAGAAATCGACAACTTAGAAGTTGATTAGTAGATGTTAATGAACTAATTACGATGACTTCTAATTCCTCATTACTTTTGGTTCTAATCTTCATAACGCAACATTCAATTAAAACGGCTATTAATATCATTGACAAGTGTGTCACCCAAGAGATTCTTGAAAATGAGCGGTCCCTTTATTAATCGTATGGCGAATACTGCTAGTTAACTCGCATTAGTTTCTTAAGGGTGCACACCCAGTGGAGGTGTGCCCTACCTGGGTGGACACCGCCGTGTCCGCGTGGAGGCGATCGGCGGCAGCGACCTCTCGCGTCCGGCCCTGGTGTAAGCCATGGTACGGAGCGAGAGGGCAAAGTTAAAACCTCTTGATTGAAATTTCACGTATTCCGCATTACCTCTTAGTGACAGCTGCCACCTATTCTAATGGGTGGGCCCATTAAAATAGGTGGCAGCTGTCACTCAGCGCCCGCAAAAGTTCTACTCAGCGCCCGCAAAAGTTCTACTGTAAACTATATCTATACCACTACTGTTAGCGGTATAGATATAGAGAGTGAGTATGTCGCTGTGAGCCCTTACTCTGGCTCAGCTTGGCGGGCTTGTCCATGTCCCCGGTGTTGAGTGTCTGAAGTGCCGTTTTTGATCTATGCCGTGAACGCCTGGGAGATGGCTTGTCCGGATACGTTTCAGCCCGAGAACCCATTTTCCCAGAGACCGTTGGGTTGGGCCGCTCTACAGGTTGTTACGGAATAATCTCATAAATACGTCCACCAATACTGCTAAGCGTGCCCGCCTTGTGGCTGTGGGAGAATGGGAGCCGGGCTTATGGCTACATGCGCTACCGTCACCTAACATAGGCCCTATGCTGGGTAACTCTAGTCTCTCGCTACAAGTCTGAGTCTGAAAGCATCTTTGCGTGGCTCCGCATTGGTGTCAGTGCGGTGAAGCAGTTGATAGCTGTTCGGATAGTAAAATCATCCGTCGGGCTCCTGTCACCGCCGGGATGCCAGCTATTTTAGTACTCAATTGCTTTGGCACGCGACGGTCAAAAGAGGTCAGACGGTATGATCATAATGCCTTGGAAGTTGGGTAGGTCTTTGCAGTAGGATGCTACCTGTGTCTACACCCTCGCACCATCCCATCTTCTAAGCACAGCGAACTGTGCTGAGGAGGCTGATGCAGGTGCAGAAAACCTGAATCGGCGCAAATATGAATGGCAAATAATAACTTTAACGAGAGCTGTATAACTGAGTCATTTGCGTTTAAAAACTAGGGTCAGGGGCTCCAAGTGCTCGTCGAGTATTTCGGTACATCGCGAAGTGGTTTTTCGACTCTTCATGTGTTCAGATTTTTGATCTAAAAATAGGCTAGCTGGCCTATTTTGAGATAAAAAATCAGCATTACCGTTCAACGTGGCAACGCTGCCACCTTTTGGGCACTTTTCCCACCGACAGTGATGCGGACGAATTCTTTGATGCCCAGTGAGCGCTTCCCTTTTTTCCCTTTATATATAGACTGTTGTACATTATATATATATTTTAGTGTTAGTTTGAACGTGCTATTCTTTATATCTAGCACTAGCTTCCGCCAGCGGCTTCGCCCGCGTGAAAATTCAACCCCCCGATTCACCCTTTTAGGGACGGAATTTCAAAAAACCCTTTCTTAGTGGATACCTACTCTTCACAAAGAACACACCCTCCAAATTTCACGTTTCTAGGACCAGCGGTTTAGGCTGTGCGTTGATATATCAGTCAGTCAGTCAGTCAGTCAGTCACTCAGGACTTTGAATTTTATATATATAGATAACACGATACAAAAAAAAAAAAACTTTACAATTACTGAACTTTTAATATTTGAATCATACTCATAACATATTAATCTATATCTTCAAACGGTTGAGTTATATTTTCTTTTCCAGCATCAAGACCACCAAGTTTAAAATACCATATCACCGCTTGCCTTTCAGAATTAGAATGACCTGCATAGTACTGGCAACTGAAATGTTTGCGGTTGTGGTATATTTCATCTGAAAATAAAAATAGTACATTGTTTACTGAGGGTAGAAAGGGACATTACAATAACGAGGGTGTAGTTTCAGCCTCAATACACAAGAGTTGGGAAACGCACTTTTTTCCAAGCGATACATGCTGTATACTATGCCTACGAAGGAAAGCTTCTTAATACAAAAACCAAAAACATTTTACAAAAAAATAAAAACGCCTTCCTTAAAAAAAACACTACAAAGTCAAAAATAACTTTAATTTCGGAATTCGGTGTCTTAGGATCTGTATTTAAGGTTTTTTGCCACCGACTTCCGAAATTAAAGTTATTTTTGACTTTGTAGTATTTTTTTTAAGGAAGTCGATTTTTATTTTGTTGTAAAAAGTTTTTATTTTTAACTTTTTAGTTATGGTAGATACCCCGCACTAATCTAATCGCGTTATTCGTTCATTTTTCGCGCCAATACTAAATGCCAATATAAGACTTATATGGTTTTCACATGGATCCCACTGTCCGAATAGAACCAAATTAAAATGAGACCATTTGAAAAGCTCCAGCTTTCAAATAAAAAAAATCATCGAAATCGGTTCACCCAGTCAAAAGTTATGAGCTAACAAACATAAAAAAAATAGAGACGAATTGATAATCTCCTCCTTTTTTTGAAGTCGGTTAAAAAATCAGCGATCGTTTTGTGATATTGAAATTGAGATTGTGAAGACATTTCAATCAATATTCGCTGACCAATGCTAGATATAAATAAAAAAGCCTTTATTTCTTGACGACAACCAATGCCAGATTTGAATTTTCTCAATTTGTTTAAAGCTATTCAAGTTTTATTTGGACAACATTTTTCTCAATTCTTAAAATTTTGAGCGACCAGCTTTTGCCTCTGGCTACGCCCGTTTAGTGTTAGATTTTCCTATTTTTGTTTGTCATCATAAAAATTATCCGGTCTGTTAATCCAGGTTATTAACTATCTGTGTCTCAATTTCATTCAAATCAGTTGACTCGATTTTGCATGATTGAGTAAATTAATAATATTAAAAAGATCTCTATAATAAATACGTACCATCTAAAGAAGCAGACCCATCGTTTAATCTCTTTTGCTGACTTATTAAACAGTTTTGTAGTTTTATGGAACACATACCGTAAAAGTTTGTCAACCCCATTTTCCTTTTGTAAACGCATATTGGTTTGGGAGCATAATGTCTGTAATAGAAAAATTGTTGTGAAAAATCAAAATCGCTAAACTAAAGTGGCAGTGGGCAGGGCCCATTGCTCGCAGGACAGATGACTGATGAGGCCGAAAGGATCTGGAGTGGCGACCGCGTACCGGAAGACGTAGAGTCGGAAGGCCTCCACCAAAAGGCACCAATGACCTTGTGAAGGCCGCAGGAATCCGGTGGATGTGAGAAGCACAAAACCGGTTAAAGTGCCGGAGCTTGGGGGAGGCCTATGTCCTGCAGTGGACGTCTTTCTGTTGAAATGATGATGATGTGAAAAATATTAGCTGAAACAATGAAAGGCCGCATAATCAGCCTATAATGTTCCCACTGCTATGACACAGGCTTTCCCTCTGTGAGAGTCAGTAGGCCATAATCCACCGCACGGGCGCAGTGGATCCACAGCAGATGGCAGATTGTCACATGTCTTGGAATTTTGGAATTAGCACATGCCGGTTTCTCACGATGTCAAATAAATTACACACATGAAACCACTTTGATGGGCTCGAAACCTCTACCCATAATTTGTGAGTCAGGGCCACCATGCTCTACAGTGGAGGTCTTGCCTGGGTGGAGCATCGCCGTGTCTTCGTGCAGGCGATCGGTCTCTCGCATCCGGCCCTGGTGCAGGCCACGGTATGGAGCGACAGGGCATGGAAAGCTGTTACCTCCTTCTGCGAAGCAGTAATGCTCGCGAAGGAGGAGGCGGAGCGCGTGAGGGAGAGGCAGTCTCTGCGCCTTCACGCCCTAGCTGCCGCAGAAGGAAATGCCCCGGGTATCGGAAGTCTATTGCGGAGTCCCGATCACTACAGGCGCGGGCTTGCGCGCGGCGAGCAATGGGTAGCTCGCCGACTGATAGATTGTGACGCGTTGTGTTCCACGCGCGCCTCAAAGAGATCTCAGCACAAATTAAAGAGGTCCGCGAGAACAGATGCCTGCCAGGGTTGCGGATTTGTTAGAAAAAGTTACCGTGGCTCTGGCAGAGGCAACTGAACGAACACGGGTGGGTTTTAGTCGGTGAAACTCTGACACGCCCTTTCGCTCCGCCCATAGTGGAAGACGTGAATTGACGATTTCCCACCCAAAAAAAAGGGGCCACCATGCTCCAATTCCAGCCTTAATTTTGGCATTTAAAAAACAAATTCTGCTTGCGCGATGCAGTAATTAAAAATAATAAAAATGCAGATAGTAGATAATAAAAATGCAGCTACTCATTTTGCCCAAAATTTTACTGCTGTTTCATGGTTTAGTGCCACAATTGGTAGAAAATTCCAAACTAATTATGATTATCGAAATCAAAACTTGGATACAGAATTCGTACAATATAATTATAATACGCAATGGGAACTGGCACTGTACTTATACAGGTTATTCTATAACCTATCTGGTAATGCAGTACCTCACCACCATTTCATTTGTTGTTTTAGTACACTCAATTTGTCAACCCTTTAAACTGTACTACAATGCTCTTATGATGAATATACAATTTCAATTTCAAGAATTCGTATTTTCTCTTTCCAGAATCATTGCAAATATCCTGAGTTTTGCACTCACTAAAAAGGAGATCGGGTGATTACCCATTTAGATAAAACATATTCATACGACCCCAAATCAATTGGGATTAGAGAATGGTTCACACTGATTAGATGATACGAACGTTATTCACCATCGGCTGCGCAGATTAACACTTACATTCAAACCAGGTTCTGACCAACCAGAGTAAAGATATTATAAATTGACTTTCGAATTCGCCAAAATCCCAAAAAAGTCCATCTTGTGGGAGGCCTTCCGACGCTCCGTCTTCCAGTACGCGGTCGCCACTCCAGAACCTTCCGGCCCCATCGGCCATCCGTTCTGCGAGCAATGTGCCCTGCCCACTGCCACTTAAGTTTAGCAATTCTTCGGGCTATGTCGGTAACCTTGATTTTCTTACGGATCTCTTCATTTCTGATTCGATCGCGTAGGGAAACTCCAAGCATAGCCCTCTCCATTGCTCTTTGGGTGAATTTGAGTCGATGTGGCGTACAACGTGTAAAAGTGTTTTATAAGATCTACCTAAAACAATAAACATTTAATTTCGTTTCATACATGCATACATACATAAACGCACGTCTTCTTCCCATCGAGGTAGGCAGAAACTACATATTGTCACCAGCTACGATCCATACATACTCCTTTTGCCTTGTATATACGTATAATGGAGTGGCGACCGCGTACTGGAAGACATAGCGTTGGAAGGCTTCCCACAAGATGGACCGATGATCTGGTGAAGGCCGCAGGAATTCGTTGGATGCGAGAAGCACAGAACAGGTCGAAGTGGCGGTGCTTTGGGCAGGCCTATGTCCAGCAGTGGACGTCTTTTGGCTGAAATGATGATGATGATGATACGTATAATAATATGTTTAGACGTAATGTTAAAATAATCATACTTGTCTGATGCGCAGTGGTTTTCTTCTGCGTAGCAGTTGGTTGTGGCTTCAGGTTCATCGTAGTACTCCAATGGCTCCGTCGCATTGTTTTCTGCAACCACTGTGTATTGAGAGGTTTTTGGTCTTCCACCTGCATCTTGTGATAGGTACATACCCACTGAAATGAAAACTGTAAAGTGTTCAAACGGGGCCAGGATATTAAATGCGATTCGCTTAGATTACTAGATTAACCTTAGTGTTGTTTTGTCTATTGTATTTATTAAATCAGTGATGTTCAGTGTGGTGCAAGATTGTTCCATGTGGGCCGGACGTAAAGAATAGCACCATCCCATTTCTTTGCCTGGGTGTCGTAAAGGCGACTATCGAACAAGAGAATGGGCAGCAGCGTTCCATATGCATTTTACTACCATACTGCGATCGCCAACCCACCTGCCAAGCGTGGTGATTATGGCAAACACCCAAATTGGCGGAGGCTTCTTTGGAGATGATTTTTGGCTGAAATTATGATAATGATTATGAATTCTGTAAATAAACGATGGTAAATCATAATTTAATCAATAAACAATCTGAAACTAACCTATAAAAAACGTAAACAAAATTGAATTTCATGGGGTATATTGACATTGATCTATCGTGGGGAAGTCCTTGACTGATGAAGTTTAATGCTTAATTTGCAGTTCAAATTAAATACGATAAAATTCTTACCACAAAGTCCAAGAATAAGAAAGAAATAGAAAATATCCCTCATTGCTTTATCTTCACGAAACTCTTTTCGTCCGTTTAGAGTTAGTATCGACGACCATACAGTGTTACTCAGCAAAGACACTAATGAACTTGTTCATGATAAAAACCTCCTGATAAGGCTTAATAAGATCTTGATACTGAAACGACCATAATTAAGGCAGTATCAACTGATTAATATACCGCCAGTATTTTCCGAACGGGTAAGCAGACCACTGCTTAAATAAAAATAAATAAAAAATATTACTGGCATAATGTAGGTGTACTAACCTTAGTACACCTACATTATGCCAGTAATATTTCAAGTTCCACTCAATAGGAAGCAATAGGCACACGGGTACAACATGATCTGAATCCGGACATATGATACTCTTTATTGTTGTAGTACAATCCCAAGGGATATTTTTCGAAACTATGTCGTTTTTCGTCCTCCACGCGGACGAAGCCATGGACAAAGTCCTGTATTGATTTTGTCTTCGTACCCCTAACCAAAAATAAACGGCCAATAAATTCCGTATCTCCGTACAATATTTGGCACAATATTTTATTTTTAACTTTTGTAATAAAAACACGTATCTTGTATGGTCCCTTTAATTTTAAACTTTATGTTTTTGTTAAAACGGTTATAGTAGTAGACACTTTCTGTAAATTTCAAATGTCTACTTGGCCAAAAGAAACAACAAATTTGATCTTTCCCTGTGAAAGTCGGACGGACGGATAGCAGAGCCCGTCGACAAGCTTTAGGTATGGAACCCTAAAGATCAATATGAATCCAAAACTCTTTCAGGTACTTAATATATTTGTTCTTTGAAGGTATAAGACAAAGTAAAACGAGTTCATTAAGACGTTAATGAACTTCGTGATAAGTTTTAATTAGATCATGATAAGGAGTTGGTTTAATCTTCAATCCACTTGTTTGTTTTGGTAAGTCTACCGTCACAAATAAACATCTGCCCAGCCTTTTTCCAACTATGTTAATTTTTTGGATGGGAAATCATCAAATGCTGTCTCCCGCTCTGGGTGGAGCGGAAGGGCGTGTCAGACTTTTACTGACTAAAACCCACCCATGTTCCTTCAGTTGCCCATATGCCAGAGCCACGGTATCTCTTTCGAACGAATCTCGGGACCCTGGCAGGTTCCAACTATGTTTGTGTTGCCTCCCAGTCTAAAACGATGCAGCTGAATATCAGTATTTCCCATGGAGTGACTACCTGTATGATCTTTATAACCCAGTTAATGGGTACTCGAAACCCCTTGGTAACGACTATCAGACTACCAGGCTTCTGACTACCCGTAACGACTGTCAAAGATCGGTTCCTGGTTTCATAAAAAAGTCTTCATCATCATCTTTTAGCTAAAAAACGTCCACTGCTGGCCATATGCGTCCCTCACGGAGGGGAGTTAGCGATAATCGCCACGCTTGGCAAGCAGATTGGTGATCGCAGTATGGTTGACAGAGAACGTTGCTGCCCTTTCTCTAGTAAGTCATTTAGTCGAGTTTTGACGATTGCCACGGTTACAAATAGGAATGGAAATGAACGTCAAGTTGGTATCAATTAAAGGAAAACCAAATGCACCTGCTAAGGTCTGTACAAATTAAAAAAAAACCCTAATGTACCTTGTAGGGATTTTGGACACTAACATATAGAATATGGTTTGGTCAGGAGCATCGCATTCGTACTGGGTCGCCCAATCAAGCTGTTGTTAGCTTATTCCAATGATGAGTTTAACTGAATGAAGTTTATGGAGTGGCGACCGCGCTCTGGAAGACAACGCCTTCTAATGGAGGCGTCCTACAAGATGGACCGATGACTTGGTAAAGGCAGTAAGAGCCTACTGGATGCGAGAAGCCGGAAGCAGGAACCCGCTTGGAGAAGGTATATGTCCAGCACCAATGCTGCCAGGAACGTCCACACGTTTCTCGGTTGAAATCATGATGATGATGAAAATGAATTCAATGATGACATTATTATAATAACATAGATTATATTCTATTTCATTTTTACCAAGAGCCCGCTTACCTTGAGGTTTCAGTGAAGCTATCATATTTGAATGAGTTCTTTCAGATATTAAATTTCCTGATATTTGTGGTATCGTATTTAACGATGCACAAACGTAGTCCGTTCGTTCTCCTATAAATAGTATTGCAACAAAAAGACTTGTCATATATGTCTGTCTCTATAAGAGTTTCGTTTTTCTATGAATTCAAAAATTTGTTGAAAAAGGTTTATGTGTTGATACACATAAACTTTTTGCAACAAATTCTTTTGAAATTTCGATGATTCGGTGTCTCGTCAATTTAGTAGGTTCCACCAAAATTACTTATTCCTCTTTATCTTAACCTTATCCTTCGATTACAGCTAAGACACCGATTCAATCAATCATGTCCAATACCATCGACAATATATAATATCATCAGAATAATTTAAAACTCAATCCACTCTAAATGCAAACACAACATTGTTACAATCATACATATTTAATCCCATCAATTAATATTCATTCGGTCACACAATAATCCAACTGCCATAACCGGACTCCCAATACGTCATCAATCATAACAATTGTGACCCTACATAGAGCAGAAACGAATGAACGAAATGAAAAGATTGAACTATGAACGGAAGACATGTAATTGGCAATCTGCGCACACGATACATTAACAATAAATACTATAGGATACGGTAGTTTTGTTGGCAATAATTAATTGTAATTGCTCATTCATTCATGTGGCCGTGCCAAGCTGTGGACTGAATAGCCACCGGTAATTTTAACACAGCATAGGTGTGTGTGTGTAGCATTGTGTTGTGATTTTTTTTCTATGTACTTAGCGGTGTCCTTCCGTAATTCACTAACAATAGGAATGGCATTCATTCTAATACTTTAACCATATTTATTGGGTTATTTATGTTGATGGGCAGGCATATATTTTTGAACATATTATCATGAAACAATGGATTAGCAGTGCGACTTTGGAGTCACATTGCCCACACATCTGGTCGTGGTCACTATACTGTTGAAGACATTTAACTTAACATAACGCCTTATTTCTCTAAAAGGTCTAAAGGTTTCGCCACTTATTTTGAACTCCCATGTAATAGGGGCGAGCCTGTAACCATCAACCGAGCTCAAATTCAGACTCTGGGCTGCTGCTGAGAAATTCAGTACAGAAAAACACAAAACAATAAGTCACTTCTTCATCAGAAAACTAGCAGGCTTCTCTTGATGTGACGTGCCTGTGGCTTCCTTATTAAATTAATGCCTGCACTGCAAGAAGGGCTTAACTTAAAACTAGAGTGATTACTTGCTAAGGGTAAGTAAGAACCTCGGCTTAGGGCATCGCTGGCTGCCAGCAAGGGACGAGCTGAATCGGAATAATTGACGAGGCAGTCTGCCCAGTGCCATAATATATGAACGTGACGATTGCATACTTTCACAATCATCGCTTTAGGTTACAACACGGCCTTATGAATATTATTTATATAAAGCCCATGTGGACCCACCGCGAGGCAAATGCCTCCCTCCCCTGTTTGCACTTTATGAAACAGGCATTTTTTTTTGTACCTGTAACTTACCACACATTGTCACCCTGTCTTCCAGACGCATCGATCAGTGCAATAATATGAACATTATATTATTCGAGACCTATAGGAAATTGCTTACAATTCTGTCTCGAATCATAAATTAATTTCGAAATAATTACCATTGTCATTCGTGAATCAGTGACAGTTGTTACGGTATCCTCAGAAGGCCGAAAATCTGACAACCCGTCTTAAAAATAGGCATCGTATTGCCCAGTAATTGGGTTGTGGAAGTCAGATAAGCTGCAGTCTCTCCATAAAAAATACTGGTACTCAGCTGCTTCCGATTAAACTGGAAGCCGACCCTTACATAGTTGGGAAAAAACTAGGCAGTTAATGATGAACATTGTTATGATTTTGAAACAAATTAAAGTAAAACCTGGATAAGTGGGATCTGAAGGGACCTATATTTTTTTATCACTTATAGAGGATTTTCACTTAACCAGTTTCACAAATAGGCAGATTATCATGACACCTGAAAAATCAGCCCTTTTTGTGGGTCATCAAATGACGTCTCCCACTCTGGGTGGAGCGGAAGGACGTGTCAGACTCTTACTGACTAAAACCCACCCGTGTTCCTTCAGTTGGTCATATGCCAGGGCTACGGTACCTCTTTCGAACAAATCTCGCGACTCGCAACAGAGGTTTCTCACATATCCATTACCCACTTCCACGTTTACTATAATTTATTCCAGTATAGCATTTTGGCATAATCCCTGCTCATTACTGCTTGTACGCTGAGCACAATATTATTCTGTGAAGCGCTTGAATAGGTAAACTGAGATATTGGATAAACTTCATAACATTTAAGGTATAACTAGAGGTGTAATAAGTAGACACACATTTCACTAGTTATGTGTGAACCCCATATAGGTAATATGGACGAGCCTTATATACGAATACAGCGGGGTAGTTGTCTAACACACTAACTGTAGGGATGGTTTCCGTTTTGACAATTTATCAACATTCATTGCGTTATTTACGTTGTTGAGCACGCATATTTTTGAACATTATGAAGTAGTGTAGTAACAATATTCTTAAAATTATTCTAATCCTGATTATACGTTATGTTATAAGAGTGCTGATTCTGGAATGCTTCTCAGGTTTACCTGAAAAACCCATTTAATACTCTGCTAGATTTAGGATTTTACCCTGAACCTTGAGCTCAGTAATCGTGCTTGCGACCACTAGACCAAAGTTCATGTTTATTATTATTCTGCCTTTATTTGTTATACTCATAACATTTATTTCAATTTAATTGAAATTGACTCGCGTCTTCATGAACGTAAAAATGTGGCGGCGGTATTTTTTCGCCCAATGGTCTTAGAGCCGAGTGTTAAAAATCGAGCAGTGTGGTTTTTCGTCTCGCTTGGATGCACTTTGTTAAAATTTCAATACTCGGTTCAACAGCGAGAGTTGAAAATTTAGTGCACGTTAAAATCCTACTGCGAGATTGTTACATCCGCGTGAACGTGGTTATACTGGCACTTTTTAGATGTCAATAAGTCGGTCAGTCTGAAATATAAAGCTAGTTGCCCATTTCAAAGCGTAGTAGAAACCTATGGAATTGAACGGACAAGAAATTATATGGACTGGACACTCTTTAAATATTATTGTTACAAAAATGTTGAATATATAAGTCGCCCACTGGTTGAAATTCGACCATAATTCAATGAAATTATTCGTTTGAACTTATATATCATAAACTTTATTTTTGTCAAATTTTATACTCCTCCGTCTGCGTAATTTTCGTAAAAAGGCGTACAAAATGTCTGCTTTAACTATTAAAATATAATTTTATATGAAATCGATGGAAACAACATGTCAACGTTAAAAACTTGCAGACTTTAGCAAAAAGAAACAAAAAAAAATGTCCAAAAAATTAAAAAATTAAATTCTTTATTCATTCGAGTCGGCGTGTCGCGTCTTTTTTGTCTATACTATTAATATATTTTAGGTATTATTGCACAAAGAGTTCACTTTCCTGCTAGCCATATCATCATCTCTCATCGAGTCTTTCAGTCGCCCCCTTTTCCTTAGAATCAATATATCGAGGTAGAATAAGGGTATAACTAGAAAACGCTTACCAGACCACACCCGCGTACCAGGTTGTCAAACTTGGTAGGTTTATCACAACATTTATTGAATCTGAGGCGATACTAAGTTCGCTGGGTCAGCTAGTAAGGGTATAAAAATTGTTTACGTAGCCGCGAGTCTCTTTCTTATACTACAAAAACCGGACAAGTGCGTGTCGGACTAGCACACTAACAATTTCGTACCACCGTACATTTTTAATACTACGTTTAAAAAAGAAGGAACACGTTTCTTGTTTAAGGACCTCCTTTTATTTTTAACTTTATTTTGTTTTTATTAAATGTTGTCATAGCGGCAATCGAAATACACATTGTGTGAAAAAAACGCCACGAAACTATTTCCACAACTCCTGTATATTTATATGTTTGCCGCACCGTGTTTGTGCTGCCGTTAACAGCGGGTTTTCAAATAAAAACTAAAAGTTGGTATCCAGCATAAACATTTACTCAAAGTAACTTACACCTTTGATATACAGAATGCGTAGATATTGACTATCTTATAGATCCTTTCACACCCTATATATAATCATGCTGGCTATCATTATATCCTGTATATGCTTAAACAAACGACCCAGATTATATCGACGCGTCGAAGCCTATATGCAGACCGAAGCCCTCCGGGAATCAACACTACAATTCTGTAGTATCAAGATCGAAATCCCACGGGGTGCTTATGTGGTAGATCTATACTGCAAATGTCAATACAGTTAACAATAACAGAAGATACATTGAGTACGAAGATGTCCCAAGGCGATACTAAATGGTGTATTTTGTAGTATTGTTTAGCCAACCTCGTAATTGCGTACCACTTCGATTAAAACATACAGTAAATTGAAATTTCGCACAAAAAATATGTCTAACTCAAAATATCTAACTTTTGTATTGGTCTTAAGAGGCCATATACGACATTTTCTCGATTTCGCTGATTTACGTTATATTACAGTTAAAATACAATATTTCTATAAGTTGTACACTGTATTTCTATATGCACCATACGAAAGTTAATTTCAATTATAACCTAATAAAATAGCTAGTATTTTATTTTTATTATTTGAATTTGATTAATCGACCTCAAACTTGTCACTGTTTTGTGAATCTTGCTGTAAGAGGTTTAAAATATCACATGTTTACGAATCGATATGATATCTCACGGTATTAAAAAAAATACAATCTATTGTTGAGAAAGTCGATTATACAATGTATGAACCACGTTTTTACCACTTTCAAATGAAAAACTAGAGTTATAAAATATTTAACTTTTGGTTTTGATTTTGGCTACTCAGAACCCATATTCCTAAAAATAATTCTTTAGATAATATCTGAAATGATATTTCCTATTATGCATTCAAAATTATGGAAATGCATATAAAAGTACGTCTGTTTTCAAATTAAATCAAGTATATCAGCGAAATCGACAAAATATACGGCCTCATAAGGAAGATGCGCTAATTTGCAGGTTATTCTTTCTTCATTGCTTGAGTTCATGGTATAGCTACGTTAGAGAATTTGTAAACCAGGAGCCAGTGACTTCTTTCAGTGAGTTTACAATTATCATGTTTATTTAACCAGGTATACACACATATAAATAGACAAGAAGAAAGGAACAGAAAAATATGTACAAAGGTAATGCTTATTTCTATAGAAATCTCTTCCAGCATACCTGCAATAGGAGAGAATATACAAAGAGATGTAGACAACGTGTGTAATAGTAGAAGAAAAATAATACTATAATTTAAATATAAACAAACAAAATAAAAATATACATACATACAAACATACATAAATACTTCTAGAATAAATATCACTAAATATATATTATACTAATAATGTAATTGAAATAAAAACATTCATGAGCAATTATGACAAAGTGGAGAGATAGTGTTCTTTCACTCTTCTTTTAAATACAGCAATAGTAGGGCAGTTCCTTATGTCAGGCGGAAGTGCATTCCACAACCGAACCGCATGCACGGTGAAGGAGTAGGAGTAGAAGTCGGTTGAGTGGGGAGGGAACTTGAGGAGACTTCTAAGATGCGACCTGCAAGGTGCATCTAAAGGACGGGCGTAGGAGAAGCGTTCCCGCAAATAGGATGGGGTCTTAGGGTTGTGGAGAATATTAAATAACAGACACAATATCCGAGAGTTCCTGCGAAGTCGAATAGGGAGCCACTTGAGAACTTTGCGAAAGTTAGAAACGTAATCATATTTTTTGTGATCATATTAAAAACAAAATGAATGCAGATATATGTTTTATGCAAAATAGGTAATAAAATGATATAATATTTAAAACCAAAGTTGGTTTTCAAGTCTGGCTGCGTGATCGCCTCATCAGTGCGCCATCATCAGTTAGAAAGAATTTTGGATTTTACGTTTCTGAGCGGCTTATATGGGTCATAGCGCGATATTTCATAGATTTCCCCAACAATTCGGCTATCAAATGCATTTTTTAAAATCCAACTGGTTGTTTCTAAGATTATCGCGTCTGAACTTACAAACTCTTTAGCTTTATTATTAGTATACAACGTGAAATATAACTAACGCAAGACCTCATACAAAAATCAAAACGAGTTTTCGAGACGCAAAGAATTCAAAAACGAGTATTGAGTAAAACGCCAAAAAAAACAACACCAATTTCATTAACTGTTATAATTAAGGAAATTGTGTTAACCATTATTTTATGCATTTAAAATTAAGTCTTATCTCCTTGAAATATGATTGAAATTTGTTTAGCTCAATCGATGGTAGAAATCGCAAAATAACTATATAACTTTTGAAAAAAAAACCTGTATTAAAATTGATTGAAATCGATTTAGCACTCAATTAGGAAAAATCTTCTTTCAGGACTTGCATCTATTCTGTTACGCCTTGAAACGAATATGCTAATTAGACATCTTCCCCTGTTTCGCACCTCCCACTTCGTCTGATGATGAAGAAGACTTTTTGTTAGCTACTTATAATATTAATTTCGCGACTCATTCAAGACGGATTGCACTCGTAATTCACAATGTGACTTTACTGATTTTAAACGATGACTGTACAGATGTAGCACGCAAATAATGTAATTTGATAACGTTAAAGCAATGTCGCGCATTTGAACCTGGAAAAAACTCAGTACATGCCACAAAAATAGTCCTGAGGAATCCTTGTGGCATGAATAGAAAAAACTGACAAAGAGGTCGTGCCCCTTGACGGAAGCGCTTACCAGAATTTATACAAATAATCTCACGTGTTATTCATATCGGGGTTAACAGATTCTAAAAAAAAAATTACACTTAAAAACGAAGGTCTTTCTAATGCGTTACCTACCAATTTTAAAGAAATTGTTGAATGACACATGTTTTTGTGGTTTTACCTAGAAGATTGATATATCGAAAAAACCTGGCCAAGTGCGAGTCGGACTCGCGCACCGAGGGTTCCGTACAAGCCTGCAGGTATTCACGGTTTATGCATAAGGTTTATGTTTATGAAATTAAATGTTTTTTTTTTTTAATTTTTATATTTGAGTTGACTGAATGAAAGGTAAATTGTGGTTTACGATTTATGACGTATTAAAAAAAAACTACCTACTAGATCTCGTTCAAACCAATTTTCGGTGGAAGTTTACATGGTAATGTACATCATATATTTTTTTTGTTTTATCATTCCCTTATTTGAGAAGTTACGGGGGGGGGGCACACATTTTACCACTTTGGAAGTGTCTCTCGCGCAAACTATTCAGTTTAGAAATCAATGATATTAGAAACCTCAAAATCATTTTTGAAGACCTATCCATAGATACCCCACACGTATGGGTTTGATGAAAATTTTCTTTTTTGAGTTTCAGTTCCTTGTATGGGGAACCCCAAATATTATTGTTTTTTTTTTCTATTTTTGTGTGAAAATCTTAATGCGGTTCACAGAATACATCTACTTACCAAGTTTAAACAGCATAGCTCTTCTAGTTTCGGAAAAAAATGGCTGTGACATACTCGGACAGACAGACAGACATGACGAATCTATAAGGGTTCCGTTTTTTGCCGTTTGGCAACGGAACCCTAAAAAGCATAATCAGTCTACAAGGTTTCCTCTGCTAGGACACAGGCCGTCTCTCTGTGAGAGGGAGTGGGTCTTTTTTTTTTTTGGATGGGAAATCATCAAATGACTTCTCCCGCTCTGAGCGGAGCGGGAGGGCGTGTCAGACTTTTACTGACTAAAACCCACCCGTGTTCCTTCAGTTGCCCATGTGCCAGGGTCACGGTATCTCAGGGAGTGGGTCTTAATCCATCACGCTGGCCCAGTGCGGGTTGGTAGATGTCACATGTCTTTGAATGTTTTGGTTCTAGGACGTGCGGTTTCTTCACTATGTTTTCCTTCACCATTTTGAGGGCAGTGGTGATGAAATTAAATTCGGCAACAGTTCGTAAACCTAGAATTATTAAAAAAAAAATGAATATGTCCAAATCACAGAAGTCCAACAACAAGTACTCTAACTTTATAAAATCATGGCTGAATTTCTCAATACCTCTAGAATTTTCAAAGAAGAAATCGATCCAGCGTTACCACATCCAAACAATACTTCTTCCCGACTCTGTACCATCATTGTGACGGCGACCCACATTCGAACGATTGTGCATTCATTCCGATGCACCAATTGAGAGATTCATTGTTGGCATACCGTACTAGGGAATTTAAAAGCCATCTGTGATATAACGAACGTTTTTATTAAAATTGTAGATTATTATCATTTTTGTCCTTACTATGGGCTAGTTTTTGGCATCTAATTTAATTTTTTAGTCCTCAGTATGTATTTTCAACTAACACTTTGCCTGATTTCGTCCATAAGAAATTTATAGCTCAAGTTATTGCGGAATAATGTAGCTTTCTATGAATTAAATACATTTTTAAATCGTTAAGAAGTTTTTCAATTTATCCATTACAAACAATCACATCTTTCCTCTTTATTGCAGGTACATATAAAACGTTCAGAGGATTGCAGGTAAGACTTGGTTGACACTTCGACAGACCAGGGAAGCATGTTGAAGAAGGAAAGACACCTGTATTCAGCATTGGTTGGAACATGGCTGTCAATAAGATAACCATCTTTCATTCGGAAGCTTAATTTTCTCTATTATCAGCACTAAAATAAATAGCTCCAGCCGTATTTAAAGTAAGCCAATGAGCACACCGTAGCTTAGGCGCGAGCTTGCGGGCGGCGAGCAATGGGTAGCTCGCAGCCCGGTAAGGACCAGGCTCGGGTCGACGGCGCGTAGTGTTCCACGCGCGCCTCAAAGAGATGTCAGCATAACTGGAGGGGTCTGCCAGGACCGATGCCTGCCAGGGTCGCGAGATTGTTTCAAAGAGATACCGTGATCCCGGCACATGGGCAACTGAAGGAACACGGGTGGGTTTTAGTCAGTAAAAGTCTGACACGCCCTCCCGTTTCGCCCAGAGCGAGAGAAGTCATTTGATGATTTCCCATCACAAAAAAAAAAACAAAAAAAAAAAGCCAGTGAGAAAAATGGTAGCGATAGCTAGCACTGCTCGTACATTTAAGTATCACCACTCTAGAAGATATTGAAGTGACAGCTCATTTAATCGACTTATTGGTAAATTCGCACGAATTTACTCGCCCGGAGCGGGTGAATCGTCACTTTTAAATAAATTAATAGTTTCTGCGTTGACACGTTTTGTATTTAATTTAATACAATTCGAGTACATTTTCCTTACTTGCCGTTGTTATTGTTGCGTTGACTAATGCCGTCTAGCGACGAATCTTTCAAGTTTTTATTGAACCTTTTAAGTTGGATAGCTGCGTAGGGTTATCGAGCATATGAATACAATGATAACTCAAAATTCACAATTTTTGAGTTGTCATACTTTAGATCTAGGTGTGCGATATGATATACTTATATCATTTTTTATATAAAAATGTATCTATAAAAGTGTAAAATTGCAAATACGTTTAAATCAGTTCATCTTTAGAATATTTTAAACGCTCATATTATATATCAAAACAAAACAGGTGCGGTTTCGCACCAAACGCCAAAAACATTTCAAACGTTAATAACTCCTTTTAAATTCTAGACATTCAGTCACAAAATGTATTTTATTTTAGGTCTTTGAAAACAATTTTAACAGAGATAAGGCCAACAAGATAGCAAGCGAACAGACTATACAATAATCGGCGCTTTTAGTGCTAACTAAGGGATTTCGTTTAATTAAGTTTAACGAGTATCTGGGATAGCAATCTGCTGACAAATTCAATTGCTTATTTTTCACTGCCAATTGGGTGGTTGGTACGAAATTATTTTTTAACGTTACTTTTATGTATGCTCTATAAAAACGATAACATAGTTTTTCTTTTGTCACCCATAACCTTCTGAAAATAAGTTATTGTTTAGTTGTCCTTGTAGGATCAGAAAAGCATTACCATTTTAGAAAAAAAGGATATCATAATCTTCACTACGATTCAATGCATCAGCTTGTTAGGTACATTGGTTTTAAAGCAAAAATAAACCTCAACGTTCTATGACGTGCAAGTGAAATTTAAATATAATAAGAATCTTTCTAATAATAATAATCTCTCTAATATATAATTTTTGTAAAGTAATCGAAGTAGCAGGTAGTAACGAGAATATTTCTTATTAATATAGTAAGTTCTAAGATGATGCTGCGCTGCCCACTATTTTGTATTGTCATCAAATCTAATCAAATTTACTTTAATACAGTTGATTTAAAATCCTAACTTAAATGGCATGATATTTGCTGTTTCGGAGCGTTGCTATTATAGTCATCATCACTCTATATAATAGCACTGTTCCAACACAAAAAATCTTGAAAATACTCAAGACTCCGCCATATTGAACTCTCAGCGATTCATTACGGACTGGGCAATATTCAAGATCCATAAAAATCCAAAGCACAAAAAGTTTCAGTAGCTCAAGGGAATAAACTACCTCAGATATACCCGACCTCATCACCCTGAACATAAATGTCACTTGCATTTCATAAAACTACAAAAAGTCTTTCTGTCTTCGAGAGACAGTAAGATACTCGTAGTAACAGCCTTAATGTTTTCTTTAAAATTTCAAATTTAATTTCCCTAACGAAGTCGAATTAACCGGGAATTCTTGTCGAACGTGATACAGCAATTACGAGTTCGAAATATGTAATAAATCAAAATCAAAAGTCATTTATTCAAATAGGCTCAGGATCAGCACTTTTCGAACGTCAAAATTACAAAAGACAGTCCCCAAAACGCCCACCCGTCGCGCACTTCCTAGTGCTTTAGCTGGGAAGAAGAAGTGGCCAACAAACTCCCCAGCAGCACAGCTGTCTGTCCAGTTAGAAGAATTTGATTCATGAATAAAATAGCTTTACCTTTGACTTTGCCGTAGTCAGTCTTAAAAAGCCACGTATGCTCTCAAAACCCAATATATCAAAAGCTAAGTATTTCCTCCGAAAACAAGTAAACGAAGCGTACAGATGATTATTGGCTAATCCGTTTCTAGGTCAATGGCTAACAAAACGTTAATTAATTTCCATCTTAGCCGTCTCTACCTTTTCCGTTGAACGTAGAGATTAGGTCGATAATCTCTCTTTGGAACGAAAGCCTTTATTAATCTCTACTATGGAGCTTTTGTAAATAGAGATATTGACTACGTATTGGTGATTAAGGTTTTGGATGTATAATATGAATATCATATCAGTTGTCATGGTATGGTCACGCGATAAGGAAGAATGAGGAAAGTATTGAGTATGAATGTCGATGGGTATAAGAGTAGAGGGAGACCAAAGAAACGATGGATAGACTGTGTGAATTATGATATGGATAGAATGGGGGTGACTAAAGAGATGACTGCTAATAGAGAAGTGTGGAAACAAAAGGCATTTTGCGCTACCTACAAATAAAGGCCCTTATCCCAATTGATGATGAAAATTATATTCTGTAGATAAGATTTAATTGCATTTAAGGAGGATTATGATCAGTGATCGGATATTCGGATGCATATTTACCTAATGTTACTATTTAGCTGTGAAAGCACGAAAGCGGCTTCGTATTTTTTATTAAAGCCGGATTTCTTGAATCATCATATTTATTTTAAATTAATGTTTAACCCTAGATGCAAATACATATGTGTATAGGGTGGTATGTGTTAGTTACCAAGCAACACACAAAACACGGTAAAAACGCGCATTCCATATTAGCCAACATTTCAACTTTAGGTGATTATGAATATCCGATCTATAATTATAATTGAAATCCACCAGGGTCATAATCATATCGCCCGCGTATTAAACATCCATATAAATCTTCCTCTTCATACATTCAGTCTGTTAATGAAAACCGCTTTAAAGTTCGACGCGTAGTTTAAAAGATCTAAGCGTACAGACTCGGGAAGTGACTTTGTTTTATACTATGTGTTTACTAATGTATTCCAACGGTTTCGCGTATTATACTTATAAACCTTTCTCTTGAATGACTCTGTCTATTGATGAAAATCGCATTAGAATTTGTTGCGTAGTTTAAAAGATCGAAGCGTACAAACACGGGAAACAACTTTATTTTATACTATGTAATGATAACTTTGGTCAATTCGAAAAGGGATGTCCGTTAGATTATTTAAGTTGTGTCCGTTAGAAGTTAAAAAAACTTGCCTCAACGGTAAATGCGTAACATGCTTATAACGGCAATCTTCTATCTATCTATACATAAATACGAAATTCAAAGTTCTGAGTGACAGACTGACTGATATATCAACGCACAGCCTAAAGCGCTGGTCCTAGCGACATGAAATTTGGAGGGTGTGTTCTTTGTGAAGAGTAGGTATCCACTAAGAAAGGAGTTTTTGAAATTCCATTCCTAAGGGGGTGAAATGGGGGGTTGAATTTTATTTTCTGAGACTTTTTTATTCCGTTTGTTGGATAAGACAAAGCAAGCAGTGCTATAAGACATTGTTTACCTGGATTAACACATGAGGTTTTTTTAATCCCGGTAGTATGTTGCTGTGGGATATTTTTCGACATCCACGCGGGCAAAGCCGTGGGCAGAGGCTAGTATAAATATAGTTCTATCTATAAATGATCATATTATAAATAGAAGTCACTTGTCGTGTATGTCTCTGTGACTGTGTTGTTATCATTGTAGGTAAATTCATAGGGATGTATAGAAGATACATCGCTACGAATTTACCTATCATTTATTAATTGGCGCTTACGCCAATTTGTATCACTTAGTTATACTACCTTTAACGAGTCGCTTATTTTTGGAAGTACCTTTTATAGGTAATATTTTTATAAAATGATACTTATACTTACTTAATACCTAGGTACGTTATGTTATTTTATAAATGTTTGTTACTATCTATGTAGCATCGTGTTAACTACTTAGTCTTTTATAACTGTCATCATCTGCCTAGCCTTTTCCCAACTATGTTGGGTTCAGATTCCAGTCTAACCGGATGCAGCTGAATACCATTATTTTACATGGAGCGACTGCCTATCTAACTTCCAGAACTCATCAACTCAGCCTATCGCAGTCCACTGCTGGACATAGGCCTCTCCCATGCTGCGCCACAATACCCTGTCCTCCGCCTTCCGCATCCAGTCTGTCCCAGCCACCTTTTTGAGGGCGTCGGTCCATCTAGCTGGAGGGCGTCCCACACTACGCTTGCCGATACGCGGTCTCCACTCCAGGACTCGTCTGCTCCATCGGCCATCAGACATGGCCAGCCCACTGCCACTTCAGCCTGCTTACTCTGCAAGCTACGTCGGTAACTCCAGTTCTTTTCCGGATAACTACATTCCTGATTTTATCCTTCAAAGAAACTCTGAGCATACCCCGCTCCGAGCAGAACTCAGTAACTGGGTAAAACGATACCCCTTGGTAAGACTGGTTGTCAGAATTTCGATAATCTGACGATCTGTAACGACTGTCAAGTACCCATAAATGACAGCCAGGCCAAACGCCTTAAAGTGTTTTCCTAGGCACGGAGGGGCATGTAAAAATGGTCACCCATCCACGAACCACCGCAGCAAGCGTAGCTTAACTTGACCGATCGATTCATGCGGCTGTTGTAACTTACCTACAAGCCCCTCATTTATCGCTGTTGGTACCCGTGTAACTGTGTTTTTACTTGATAAATAGTGAAAAACTTATTTTCTTATTCATTTAATCACATAAACAATTAGGTCAGAGCATAATATAAAAATGTAATGTAGATAAGTCATCTTGACTATCTCAACAATTTTTACCTGACATAATTTGACCTAAGTTATGTCAGGTAAAAATGATAAGGAACCTTATCTAATAAAATCACGGGTACCCTTTACCTTAGCAGTATTATCAATAAGGTTAGGTACGTAATAAGCTCAATAACCTTCATTATCAAAGCTTACCTACTACCTACATTTTACTCTAAATACCTTTCGTCCGAAAAGTACCCTCCTAATCTCTAGAGCCTAGAACTAGCTTAATTAACATGAATACTATGAATAGTGAGCCAATACTTACTTTTACAGCTTATTTCTACGTATCTACATACCAGATCTATTCAAATTATTCAGTAATATTATCAGATTACTTATAAAATCAGTAGATTTGATTTTAAATGACCTTTTTTGGGTTTCAAGTGACTTCTTCCGCTCTGGGCGGACGGCGTATCACACTTTTAGTGACTAAAACCCAATCTTCTTTCAGTTGCTTGTGCCAGGGCCAAGGTAACTCTAACTAATCCGCGACCATTTTCGTTTTTTTTTTCTGTTTGGAAAATCATCAAATGACGTCTCCGGGTCTGGGCGGAGAAATCCGTAACCCTGGCAGGATGATTTTGTATGACCTAACAAACGATAGTTACTTAAGTCCTATTTTAAAGGAGAATCATATTGGTGTTGATTCTATTATATAATAAAACAAAGTTCTTAGTAATTAAAAAAAACATGTTTTTTAGTATGGTTATAGTTTTCATAAGTCAACCACGCATAA
This sequence comes from Aporophyla nigra, assembly GCA_947507805.1. Taxonomy (NCBI): domain Eukaryota; kingdom Metazoa; phylum Arthropoda; class Insecta; order Lepidoptera; family Noctuidae; genus Aporophyla; species Aporophyla nigra. The sequence continues at coordinate 7,508,242 of OX382313.1, read as the reverse complement.
TCGCAGATACTACATTCGCCATCCCATAATTCAAGCAAAACACTGAATTAAAATCACAAAAGAAAATTCCGAACTGTATTTAAATTTTGCAAATAATTTAAACACACATTTGTTATTTCAGAATAATGATGTGCAATTATTGGCTATTCGGTCCATTGAGCGAGGTCCACTTTGAAATAATGCTGCACATTATTACCTTATTATGCTCTTTCAAGCACGGTGCTCGTATTTTCTGGGTCACATTTACTTAAACAATAGGAGAAGACTTATGTACCTACTTCTAATCGACATTATCATCATTTCACCCGAAAAAGGTCCACTGATGGTCATAGACCTCCCCTAAGCATCGCCACGTCGACCGTTTCTATGATTCTCGCATCCAGCTGCTTCATAACCGCCACGTCTGGCGGCCGGGTTGTCGAGCACAGTAAGGTGGTAAAAGCATAAAAACGCTGCTGCACGTTCTCTAGTAAGTAGTCGCCTTTTACGACACCCACGGGAAGAAATAGGATGGAGCTGTTCTTTAATTCCGGCACCACACGGATGAGAGAGAGCGCGAAGAAAATACGAGAACTATAAAGAACTTCAAATGGAATAACAATATCAGTCATTTGTTTTCATGGCTGCATTTAATCATTATTATAAGTTAATGTCGCTCGCCCTGAGGTGTAATCTTAATTCTTATGGTCCGGAAATCTTCACATGTTTGTGCCATTTTTCGATACTGTCTAAGTTTTGGCTTCCTAGTTTTTTACAAGAACTGTGACTTTTATCTTTCTTTATATTATATATACATACTTATCAAATATATACCTCAAAATAAGCTCATCAAACATTTCCGAACCAATTATAAGCTGCTCACAAATAAAAACAACAAATTTTCATACTAAAAATTTGCTTATAACTATTCAAACATTCAGACTCTCATTCAATTTCATAAATAAGCGCCTATTTTTCTTTCAGAGTTCACAAGAGTAGTAAATAGTGGTGGAGAATCGAACCTCCTTCGATTAGTGAAATGAAATGTGAACGGTCTAAAGAGAAAATCTAGCCTTCTTGAAATACGCGGACTAAGAGAGCTCAATTAAGGGAATTGGATTTAGCTATTTATACGGTTCTTGAGTTTTTCTCTTTACACGAACCTACATATTTTTTATGTTGTTCATAGTAGGATTTATATATAAATATCTTGCTTAAAGTTACGTAATGCTTAGCTACTGCTAAACCATATTATTTGGCGTCTAAGCATTTCTTAACTTTAAACAACGTTTATGAATTTCGAATTTCTTACCCCATTTTTATGTCCACGCCATCACTGTCCATGCCATGGTTGCCTGAAAGAGATCGCAGAAAGCGATAAGGCTGCCCATTGTATGTTTTTAGTGGTAAATATCTTTTTGTTGTTCTGTTGTACAATAAAGCATATATAAATAAATTAATAAAGGGAAGAATTTTCTAAGTGTCATTAAAGTGGTAATAAAAGTAAGTTTATATTTCCGTATACCGCTGTTATTTTGTTATTTCTTAGGCCCATTGGCCACGACACAAACTAGTTTATAATGTGTTAGCTGTATGGGCAACCATGTCATCGAAATACACGTGCTGTCATTTTCTGTAACTGGTTACTTTGAGTGACGTACGTAGACGATCCGGCTTACTCTTTTAAGCATCTTTACCTTTTACTTTTTTCGTTATTTTTTTTTGTTTGTATCTATTGTATTACTTTTTTCTCACTCTTTGTTTAACTTTATTTGAATATTGACTTAGTAAAATATTTTTAATTTTCTCTTTTGACATGAATATTTTCTTATTTTTGAAAAAAAAAAAACAATAATTACCATTGACTAATGTAATTATAGTATCAATTTTTAGTATAAGTGACTTCCATGCAGGGCCGGATTTAGAGGTCTGGAGGCCCTGGGGCAAGAAAGGAGTAGAGGCCCCTAATAATTTTCCAAATTGATGAATAAATTTTTTGAATTGTGGTGTTTCAATAATTTATTACAAGACAAATAATTAAATAATAAGAATATATTACTCTTAGTAGTTAGTGGTAACATGTTTTTTTTTAAATTCTCATTGTGCGGGCCCCTCACTTGTGGAGCCGGTTGCCCTCTCCCAAATCCGGCCCTGCTTCCATGAATGTTTGTTCGCCTTCTGGTATAACATACCGCGCCTGTAATTTTTTTATAACAACTATTTAATTGTACCTATGTTAACAATTAATGATGACCACTTACATTGTCATTGCGTTAAACACTGCTACAAGGATCCATGGGCGGTTGAATGATATGATAGAAGGGTGCTATTAAAAAGTAAATATTTATCAACTTGATGGCGACGACAAGATGGTAGCGATAGTGCCGATTTTGGCCAGGCTCCAAAATATCTTTCTAGCGTTGAATATCTATCTGCATATTTATTTAATCATTTCTATGATCACCTTATAAACAGACAAGAAGAAAAAGACAGAAAAATATGTACAAAGGTGATGCTTGTTTCTAAAGAAATCTCTTCCAGCATACCTGCGATAGGAGAGTAAATAAAAAGAGATTGAGAAAACATGTGTCTTTCGTTTTTGTCCTGCAAAGTTCGTTAATGTTTGTTATTTCTTTTTAATTTATTTATTTATTAACACCAAAAATATTAACATTACAATAATCATTTTGCGAAGAAAAAAAATTGTAGGCTATAATGAAAATAATATAACATGGGTGCATCTGTAGCAGAACTAGGTGAAAAAACTGTATCTCGACTACAGCGCCATACCTCTCGGATAACAGACTGGGATCTTTGTAGTATTAATTGCGATCTACCACGAAACCTACAATTTACGCTTGTTAGTTCTCAACTAGATTGTGAACTAGACAGCATATAGCTTTATTGAAAGTGTTGTTAAAATGGCTACAATAATCACACGATGAAATTTGCTTTGTCGATGCCACCCAATTACCGATAAACATTATATGAGTTAATTGATTTTGTCTTTTTGCGCAGGTATTTACAGGACTAGTAAGTTACATAGTAGTATTGTAAAGACCAATAATTTCTGAAACAGTAACCGTGGAGGTTCATGCCGGCTCTTCTCCATAGGAATCAACAATTTGGAACCGTGCACCTAGCTTCTGACGTTTCATAAGTGCCCATGTAGGTTTATGTGAAGTAAAAATATTTTGTCCTTTTTTTTGAGTATTGAAGATTGTTTGGGCTATTCATAATCCGCCTATAATGTTCTCAAATGCTGGGACAGTGACTGACTGGGACTGACTTCGTGAGAAGGATTTGACTACAATACACCACGTGGGCATCCTGTTTTCCTCACGATGTTTTCATACACGGTTTTGAGAGCAGTGGTGATAAAATAGTTTACACCAAGAGTACCGCTTGCCTAAGTTCGAAACTACAACCTACAAGTGGTTACTCGTACACGCTTCTAATGGGCCACCACTAATCTAGCTGTAACGTTTCTAAATATATAGCCCTAAAACAGATAGACAGACAGACTAACAAGAATATTAATAATGTAACACGATCCGTTTTAACATAACATATCATTATAAACTTTACATTTCGCCAAGCATCATCTGGGCATAAATACAGACTCTAGGCCGCTACGGAAAAAAATAATATTAAAAATTAGTATAAGTTTCCACCACCCGGGAATCTCATCTCTCTCATCTCATCACTCAATCATCAGCCTATAATGTTCCCACTGCTGGGACACAGGCGTCCTCTCGGTGAGAGAAAGTGGGCCATAATCCACCACGCGGGCTCAGTGCGGGTTGGCAGATGTCACATGTCTTCGAAATTTTGGTTCTAAGACATGCCGGTTTCCTCACGATGTTTTCCTTCACCGTTTTGAGAGCAGTGGCAATGAAATAATTTACACAAAAAATAAAGCATCTGTCTAATTTGGATACTATGACCTACGTTTTGTAAGCATATTGGTACATTTTTGCCGAATCTTTCGGAAACAGGCATAATCATATGTTTGTCGACAACACAGAGCACGATAAAATTATTCGTCCACTCCAATCGAAATGAAAACAGAACTAATTTGAATTTCATGGTAATTGAATGTTTTTAACATAATTTTATTCAATAGCCCCTGAGAAACATCAGGTGTTTGCAGTCGCAAACTCATTTACAAGTCTTTTTCGAGTTCGAGTTTCATTCTACAGTTTCAAGTTCCCTTACATTAGCTATTCGGGGACAAGTTTGTTAATCAAATGTTGAAGCGGGAAGAAAGCTAATCAATAAAGCTTTCAATATTTGATTACAGTATTGGCTTTGTCCTGGCTATTTTGATGATTACCTCGTGTGCAAAATCCAGCATTAAATCAGAAAACTCAGCCTATCGCAGTCCACTGTTGGACATAGGCCTCTCCCATACTGCGCCAATCCAGCATTACCAAGGGATGTCATGTTACCCAGTAAAACATCATGAGGACGCCGGCATGTTCTAGAGCGAAAAACTTGCAGACATTTGATATCCACCAACCCGCGTTGGATTACAGCCCACTCCCTTTCACAGAGAGGAAAATTGTGTCCCAGCAGTGGGAACATTATAGGCTGGTTATGCTATACGTTCCTATAAAACACGAATATTTCACTTCACGTTGAACTTCCATATTTTTAGTAGCGTAGTACAGTCAAGAACATAAAATGTCTTACACTTGCGCTGACTTAAAAGTTGTGTGGAAACCGGGAGTCAAGGTAGAGAATGTGATACGGAAGAATCAGTAAAATGTCGTGAGAAAAGTTTTGGGTTAGAATGTGGACTAAAAAAATGATGGATGGACTGTATGAAAAATGATATGGCTGGATTGGGGGTGAAGAGCTAATGAGAAATTAATTGATTAAAACCCCAAAATTGCACAATGGTTCACTCAAAGGACTAAGTGCGGAAACCAAACCCCCATAACATAGAACCCCAATATCGCTTTTCCACCGTTGTTATTTAAACCATGTGCTCAGCACCCACTCTTCCGAACACAAGAACAATAGAAGAAACTAAACAAAGTAAAATTCTATCAGTGATTACGATGAATAAAATGTCAAAAATGTATTGAACTAACATAAGAGGATATAACATGATCATCCACTGCTGGAAATAGCCATCACACAAATAGGGGGTGGAGGGTAACCATAATCGCCACGCTTGGCAGACGGGTTGACGATCGCAGTATGGTGGTAAAATGCATAGAGAACGCTGCTGCCCATTCTCTAGTAAGTCCCTTATTCGCCTTTTACGACAGCACGTGTAGAAATGGGATGGTACTATTATTCACGTACAATATGACATGGCTTATGCCAGTCCTGTTGAAAGTCATATAGAAATACGAATCGCTTAGGAAGTGATTGTCACTTGTCTTAGTCATTAGTATTGTCTCTATGAAAAATAAAAAGAAGCTTAGGAGAATCCCTGATTCAAAATATCGCTAAGAATGGTTGGAAATAATGGTTATAGGCCTCAGCCTAAATACAACAATGAACAGTGAGACAGTTAGTCCATAATTAGTAAACGATAAATGTGATAATTATGGTAATGGTAAACCATTGGTGGTCGCATATTGTTATAAGTATAAAGGATAATGTTGGTGCCAATTCTATTAAAGATTTTTTAAGTGTCTTGCATGAGTCATTTAGGATAATGGAGATAGTTTTAACGGTGCTTTCATTTCCATACAGTGGAACAATATGACGGTATGAAGGGCTGTTATTTTGACAGTACAGCAACATTCATTGCGTTAATTACGTCAGCACTGCAGACAAATTTTTCGAATACATGAAGCAGTGAGTTATCAATATCCTTCAAAATGATTCTGTTTCTGATTAAAAGTCTGGTACGCAAGTACGGTACTGGCAGAAAAGGGTAATTTTTGCACTATACTGCCAATATTATTTTTAATTCTATTTGTGTAACAATTTTATAACCCTATTCTTTCTGGCCCTGGAAAAGAATGCCTGAAGGGATTTGGGAGAGGCCTTTGTTCAGCAGGAGACAGTGTAGGCTAATTTGAAACAAGAAACCATTGGGAAAACCATGAGTAATGTTATGTTATACTCAGATACAAGTCTGACATAGTGGTGGAGGAAAACATCGTGAGGAAATTTGGTCTTATTAGTACAGATAATTCTGAAATCCCCAGAAAACCTCATTGCATTTTTCTACTAGAAGAGAGAGTTGGCCTCAAGCTGGCAAACAATTGATAAATGAAATACCATACCATCCACACGTTCGTCATTTTTTTTGCAAATACCCAATAATAAAATTTAAAAAAGCGATTACAAAAACAAAACTTCATTGTCTCCTCTGAACAAAACAATCGGGAGGTTCATTTATTTTGTTCGATACAATGGAGCTCTAGTAGGCGTATATTGCATGCAATTTCAGGCTCTACTTCCCATGAAGGTTTACCGGCAATATGTACCTGTACACAGCTGCATTATCCAGCATATAGAAAAATCGAGTAAGAATTAATATGGCAAGCAACGAATGAACTGATAAAAAAAGAATATTGAATGTAGGGATGGCAATAAAAATAGGGGAATGCTTTATTGATATTCTTAAAACTTTTTAATCTAGTTTCTACTTAACCAAATGACCTAGGTTAGGTTTCTATTGTAACCGAGGATTTTGGAAGTCGCATTAGATCCCGTGATTCCCAGTGCAAGTGCGGTAAGGGAACACCGGGGTGGTTTTAGTAAGTGAGAATCTAACAGATCTCTTTGCTCACCCCAAGCCGGAGTGGAGTACATCTATAAGAATTGCACCCATGTCATGAAAAAAAATATTAGTACTTTGAAAAGCCACGCGCGAATTTAGTGAGTGAAGTGAGTGATGATTACAGTGATTATTAAAAACTCAGATTGCGGCCTCTCGCGTCCGGCCCTGGTGTGAGCCATGGTACAGAGCGAGAGGCCATGGGAAGCCCTCACTTCCTTCTGCGAAGCAGTAATGCTCGCGAAGGAGGAGGCGGGGCGCGTGAGGGAGTGGCAGTCACTGCGCCCTCACATCCCTAGCCGCCGCAGGAGGATACACCCCGGGCGTCGGGAGTCGATCGTGGACTCCCGGCCACCGTATGCGCGAGCTTGCGGGCGGCGAGCAATGGGTAGCTCGCCGCCCGGTAAGGACTGGGCCGACGGCGTGTTGTGTTCCACGCGCGCCTCAAAGAGATGTCAGCAGTACTGAAGGGGTCTGCCAGGATTGATGCCTGCCAGGGTCGCGATATTTGTTTGAAAGAGATACCGTGGCCCTGGCACATGGGCAACTGAAGGAACTTGGGTGGGTTTTAGTCATTAAAAGTCTGACACGCCCTCCCGCTCCTCCCAAGAACGGGAGCATCCTATTACACTGGTTGCTAATCCTAACATACTTGGAAAGAACTAGGCAGATGACGATGATTAAATATATGCAATAAAACCACAGGAATACCAAAAAATGCATGCATTGTTATAGATGATCTGGTTGGTAGGTAAAAGTTAGGGTATATGAGGTGTATCACACTGGATACTGAAAAGACGGTTGTCAAACATATTTTAAAGAAGAACCCGACCGCGCCGACTCCAAATAAATTGGGGTAAGGCCAAGAAGGCGATAAAGATTAATCTCTCTCTCTTTTCTTAGCCTTACATTTCATTTGTGGTCGGCTCTCCACGTCATTCTTCACCAGGTGTTTCGGTTCTAGGTCATTGAGTCATTCAGTTGGGCTTGCTTCAGATCGTTGTTATAAGCAAACATCCAAGAAAGAAGGGGTCTACCTCGCCTCTTTGGACCTGAATTCATTTGCTAAGTCATGTGTTTCTTATGTCTTCTAATTATATGGCCATACACTTCAGAGAGAATTTCTTCGATTGGACGTGACGAAAATTAATTATTTCGCAAAAATAGTGTACTTGGTCTTAAGAAAACTTAATTTTGAGTCCATAAAATTAACAGTGAGTGATCATAATCTCACTTTATATTATGAATGCGTAAGTTTGTTGGTTATGCTTTCACTGTAAAATGGCTGAACGAATGTGTATAAAATTTGGCACACTGATATACTTAGGACAAGACATAGGCTACTATAATCTTGGATCGCAGACAAAGTTGAGGGCAACAGAGAGTATTTAATATACATTGGGGATAAATAGTGTTAGATAATTAGTAGAAGTTCCTTAGTGCATTTTAAAGTCTACACACATAGCAAATGAGTGCTAGACCGAAAAAGTGAAACATTTAGACCGTTATTATGTCATTTTAATTTTTTTCCAACCAATTGTCCCACCCACAACACCTCTTGACTATCTACCTTGTTTTCTTGCTCACAAAAATCTGTGACCTTCAAAGATCATCGTTTAGTAAACAGTTAAGTACCTAAATAAAAATATAAAGCTCACTTAAACTGTGTAAAGTGTTCATAAAAGTCGTAATAAAACAGTTAATGTACTGAATGTTGAGGTGGTCCGACGATTTACGGACCGTCTGTTGGCTTATTTAATTTCTTATGTGATTTGATCATCCGCAGTCCTACATCACCCTTAAGCACAAGCTTTACTTTTCTTGTGCCAATCCCCACATTCATATGCCAGCCTCATCCAGATTTTGCCCGCGATGGCAACCATGTCATCCGCCCATGTCGCTGCTGGACGGCAGACATCTCGTCTTCCAGTTCTTGAATGCCACTCTGTCACAGTTTTACTCCTGTCATATCGTTTATCACTGCGCCTAGTGTCCTACCTATCCAAATGAGTTCCATGATATACTTTCCGATATCGAAGACCTTCGTGCATCTTTGTATCTCGACGTTTGGAACTCGGTCTATTAGACTAATACCAAGCATGGAACCCTCCATCCTAGTTCATAAAAGGTATTAATATTATTATTGCCAATGAAGTGTGTGACGAGAAAGTGGGTGACTATCGATATAAGGATGAATAGAGAAGTATGAAAAAGAAAAAAATTGTGCACCGGGCAAATAAATTCGAATAAGGGCAGGAGACTAATGATGGTGAATAGTCAGTAAACGTGACGACCGTTGCTCGTTCCTTCTTTGTACGAGAAGGGCTTTTTGAACGTCAAAGTTACGTAAGACAGTCCCCCCAAAACGCCCGCCATTCACCACTTCCTAGTGCTTTAGCTAGGAAGAAGAAGTGGCGCAACAAACTCCCCAGCAGCACAGCTGTCTGTTAAGTTAGAGAAACTTGATTCTATACATTATTATGCAAGTAATTAATATTATAAAACAATACATACGTCAAATTAATAATTATTGCTGGACAAAAGCCTCCGACAATTTTCTTTGCCATAATCACCAAGCTTTACAGGCTGGTTTGGCTATTGCAGTATGGTGGTAAAATGTATAATGAACTTCTGTCCATGTTCTAGTAAGTCCCTTAGTTGCCTTTTACGACACCCATGGGAAGACATGGGCTGATGCTATTTTGTACGTCCGGCGCCACACGGACAAATAATACGGTACGTGAAACAATACGATTAGTAATTAATATTACTAATCGTATTTTTTCACTATCGGTTGGTACTAATAGCTAACTATAGCTCTAATAAGTAGGTAATTCGTAACCAAACCACAGCCCTACAAACCCATAAAGTCAGTCATCACTGATCAAAGTGGGCAAATCAATGGCACGTCAAATATACAATGATTAAACATGGATTAATTCAAATGTAATGGCTATTACAATATGAAGCTGTTGGCAATTTATTGTCTGACATATTTGATATTAGTACGTTTAAAGTGTATCTTCGGGTTTTTATTGAAGAAAAATATTTTGACACAGAATGAGCCTGCATAATCAGCCTAAAATTAAAATGTTCTTCTCTCTGTGAAATCCTTTTTTTTTGGATGGAAAATCATCAAATGACTTCTCCCGCTCTGGGCGGAGCGGGAGGGCGTGTCAGACTTTTACTGACTAAATCCCACCCGTGTTCCTTCAATTGCCCATATGAAATACTCACTTGGATGTTATTCACCACGCGGACCCAGTGCAAGTCAATTGGTAGATTTTAGTGAAGAGGATGAAAAAAAGGACTCTTTTCCACACTGAAGTAAGGTTGAAAGAATAATGCAATAAGATGTTGAGAAAAAGAAAAAACAAGCGAAAAACAAAATGTGTTCAGCGTGAAAATAGTTGCAATTTTCAAGTCAAGAACTTTTGTTTTAAATCTTCATGTCAAAATACTTGTTTCTGATTTCAAAATAAAGTTGTTAATACTCTTTCTTTAATTTAAAAGATACGTTAATGTATTTATTGTTTTCCAAAAACAAACCGTTTATACTTTGCAGAGCGACTGTAATTTATTGATGCGTCAATATGTTTATTTATTATTTTAGTATATTTAAAATAAATGTACCTGGTTTAAATCTTTATAAATATTATATTACCGGTGAAGAGAGGTCATTGAATTTGCTTTGATCCATATTATTTTTCAGTTTAGAAATAATCAACAGAATTACAACAATTTTAAAGGTTGTTGAGCTTTTCAACACCCATAAAAAGAATCTAGTAATCGCCCTCACTGGACTCTCGGTTACAAAGACCATGAGAGAAGCTGAGAACCGAATGAAATGGAAGAACATCATTCATAACGCCACGAAAACCTTTCACGGATCTTTAGCAATGAGGAACGATACTTAGAAGAGAGAAAAAAGAACTACTCAATTAAAATACAGTGTAATAAAAAAAAATATAAAAAAACATGTGTGCATTTGACTGGCCTGTTAGTCTAGTGGTTAGTGACCCTGACTGCAAAGACTGAGGTCGTGGGTTCGATTCCCACCCAGGACAAATCTTTGTGTGATGAGCACAATCATTTGTTCTGTGTCTGGGTGTAATTTATCTATAATATGTATGTATTTAGAAATATATAAGTATATTTATCAGTTGTCTGGTTACCATAGTACAGGCTCTGCCTAGTTTAGGATTAGATAACAGTGTGTTGGTTGTCCTAAGATATTTAGATATTTATTTATTTATTTCACACGTGGTAGAAGTGAAACCTTTAAAAATTTTGGTTCCAAGATAATGAGACGAATGTTTAATTTCGGGAAGAGGATAATTATAGGTTTTAGTAATGATCATGGTGATATAAAGGTTGATAATTATTTTGCATTTTATTCGTATATATTACATAGATTTATCCAGACGGTAAACATGTGGGAGGGGTACGACGCAGAGCACAAAGAAAACGACGAACATAAGAAACACTGTATAATGCTTCCTATCTCATTTTCTCCCACGTTAAATCTTATGAATTTATGTGTCTGTCTCTTTTTACTGTCGCTTTTTCGTTTCATAGACTTTCAAATCACAACGGTGCTAAAGAAGTTTTCACTTCAATATGTATATTATGTTTTCCTACTTCAAATCTAACCCTAAAAGTTTCTACGATCGCGTTTTACTGTGGTTCGATGTTCACATAATAGGAATAATATCGCGATAGGCTATTGTCACGCATTGGATCTTAAACGCACTGCTCAGCGCCGAGAGTTGAAATTCGAACGGTGCGGTTTTTCGATCCCCTGAGATGTCCTCAGTTGGATTGTCAATCATCGATTCAACACCGAAAGTCGAAAATCTATTGAGTGATAAAATTCCAACGCGCTTTAACATCGTCCGTAACTTCGCCGTCGAATCGTACCCATATCATCCGGTATAAACTGATTCGCCCCGAAGCAATTTGTCGCAAATAAATTTCGAAGGCTCTTGTTATAAGAGATCGATGAATAATTAACTAGCTGTACTGATCACAGACATAATTGGACGGATTTTCAAAGCGTCACGGTATATTGGAGATCGATCGCAGAAAGGAAGACGAAGTTGTCCCTGGAGTTTCTTTCTTGTTGTAGTTGCAACTTTCTTCATTAAAGAATGTACGTTATTATACTCTCATGAGTAGTAGAAAAGGTACAAACGCCTCCTGCCTTTGCTCTTCAGTGGGAGCATACAGCCTAGTTAGATTAAATTGAACTTCTAGTATTACTACGGACTTAAAGGTTTCAGAACTAAGGGTATGTAAATGGAAGGTGTACGTACATACATAATTTTTTGTCATTGTTCGTAGTAAGTGAAGGAATTTGGATGGGACAGTTATTACATATAAACGTTTTCTAAAAAAACAAACGAAATACAAAAAAAAGCACTGCAGTGTGGAATATAAGTTTAATTTCGGAAGTCAGTGGCAAATAAACAAAAATAAAAAAAACTGGCCAAGTGCCAGTCGGACTCGCGCATCGAGGGTTCCGTACAAACCTGCAGGTATTCACGGTTTATGCATAAGGTTTATGTTTATGAAATTAAGTGTTTTTTTTTTTTTAATTTTATATTTGATTTGACTGACTGAAAGTAAATTTTGGTTTACGATTTATGACGTATTAAAAAAAACTGCTTACTAGATCTCGTCCAAACCAATTTTCGGTGGAAGTTTACATTAATATTTTTTTTTAGTTTTATCATTCCCTTATTTTAGAAGTTACGGGGGGGGACACACATTTTACCACTTTGGAAGTGTCTCTCGCGCAAACTATTCAGTTTAGAAAAAAATGATATGAGAAACCTCAATATCATTTTTAAAGACCTATCCATAGATACCTCACACGTATGGGTTTGTTTTTTTTTTTTTTTTGAGTTTCAGTTTCATGTATGGGCAACCCCAAATATTATTGTTTTTTTTCTATTTTTGTGTGAAAATCCTAATGCGGTTTACAGAATACATCTACTTACCAAGTTTCAACAGCATAGCTCTTATAGTTTCGGAAAAAAGTGGCTGTGACATACTCGGACAGACAGATAGACAGACAGACATGACGAATCTATAAGGGTTCCGATTTTTGCCATTTGGTAACGGAACCCTAAAAAACAAAGACACCAACTACCAAAATTGAAGTTATGATTAACTATGTACTGTTTTTAACACGCTTTTATTATTTATGTCGGACATCGTCAGAACCGCCGCCGGCACAATCTTTTTGCGCAACTGCCATGTAAGACTGTAGCCAGAGCCGAATCCCCTGTCTGTCGTACATTAAAGATGCTTAATGCCCTTCTGACTGCCAACCCTGAATGTGATGTGTTTGTGGATGAATGGAATAAAATTATGCGTATATGTCTGGGGTTCTGTGAGAAAAATTATGCAAGGGAGTCCTCTGTTCCATGTTAGTTTTTAATTTACGTAATTGTTTAAATTTATATTAGTATTGTCAACCTATCATGTTTCTATGTTAATTAATGTAATTGGTGTTGTGCCGTTTTAATTAACTATAAATAAATAAATAAATGTAAATGAAATTTTGAATAAGATTTCAACACTATTCAAAACGTTGAATTAACTCTATATTCGGCATACGTATAAAGGACCGATGACAATACAATAATTTTGTAAAATTGTGCCATTTCCCTGGCCGGGTATACCAGGATAGCAAAAAAACCGTCTTCGAAAACTACGCTGACATACGTCACAAAATACGAAAACTCCGCTGACATACATCACAAAATTCGATAAATAATTGTTTAATAAACTAAAAAAACACCCTTTCATAGTAAACCAAATGAAAAGTATAAAATAATGGTAAAAAGCGTGGGGTGCTTGATATAAAAAGCAACTCACGCTTATTTTGTTCAATCATCACATTCCAAATACCAGAAAGTCTATTAAGCCCAAAATTAAACTTATGATAATCTTCTGTTTCTTAACAAGGTTTGTTAAGGGAGAATGGATTTAATTAATTATAATTTCTTAGGAATCTTTGTCACCCTTGTTATTACTTGCCGTTGTAACAAGATTAAATTTTTAATTTAGATTTTATTAAGGACGATGATGTTTAAGGGTGGGATCAAAACGCTTGTATTGTGTAGGTCGAGATACTTTCAAGAAAGTGAGATCAGTAATCTGATATTAAAAACTGAGAAAACTAGTTCGTAACGGAAATTAATTTTATACAGCCAATTTAAGGGATTGCTCTAGTTATTAGTATTTATTAATTAAAGTATTTACATAATTTAAATAATAACATGTATTTACAGCCAATTTATCTTGTCTGTATAAATATTGTCACAGCTGTCATTCTTTGACATGACATATAGGTATAATATCATTATTGTTTGTTTTAATCAACTCAGCCTACCGCAGTCCACTGCTGGACATAGGCCTCTCCCATGTTGCACCACAACACCCTGTTCTCCGCCTTCCGCATCCAGTCTGCCCCAGCCACTTTAGGTCGTCGGTCCATCTAGGGGGCCGTCCCACACTACGCTTGCCGATACGTGGTCTTCACTCCAGGACTCGTCTGCTCCACCAGCCATCGGTCCTTCGACAGACATGGCCAGCCCACTGCTACTACAGCTTGCTTACTCTGCGAGCTATGTCAGTAGCTCCAGTTATTTTCCGGATAATTTCGTTTCTGATTTTATCCTTCAAAGAAACTCCGAGTATAGCTCCATAGAGCGCTGAGCGACCTTGAATTTCTGGACTAGCCCAATTATCAATGTCCACGCTTCGGCAGCGTATGTCATTACGGGTAGGACGCACTGGTTGAAGACCTTAGTCTTCAGACATTGGGGGATAGGTGACGATTGTTTGTTTTTAATCATTGTTCCCTGTAAAAGTATTTTAATCATTGTTCCTCTCAACCAAAGCAACTACCATCTTATCTCTACACCTATATTAAGTCCGCCTTTGTACCTTTTTGTGTGCGAAAAGTTTAAATAAACATTAAATAGCTATGACTCGGTAAATTGACACAGTGTGTCAATTTGGTAAACATACTATAACCCCGATTGTACTGACTGTTCTAGATGGACCAACGAACTTAAAAATTGGCTGTGATAGACTGGATGCGGAAGGCGGAAGACAAAGTGCTGTAACGCTCCATGGGAGTGGCTTGTGTCCAGCAGTGGGAACATTATCGGCTGATAATCTTAAATGGATGCAAGTACCTCTGGTTATAATGGACCCCAACATAGTTGGGAAAACGCTAGGCCGATGTTGATGATGATTTTTGTTTTAATTTAGTTAAAAAATCAAATTGGGCGATCCATAATTCAGTCAAAATAAATTACAAAAATAAAAATAAAAATCTCTTTATTTCCTACTTCTGTTTGTTTAAATATAAATAATTTAAATGACCACACCATTAGTCAGAGGAAATAAAAATACGCTCGTCACAGATGATATATAATTTCAAAGTCTTCCTCAATGTTATTCTTGAGGTTATCATTGAGATTATTTTCTCTACGAAGGCCATACTTATTTTTGATTCGTCATGACTTTCTCAAATTGCCCACAGATGTTGTAAATAGCCACATAATTGTGTACGACGTACCGTCATCTGCACATCAGTAGCGTATCTACCCTATTGCCGACGAGAAAGCTAGTAAGCTTTCAATGTTTTTCGCGCTTATGAAACGTACAAAGTGTTTGGTAGATAGGTAGATCCAGTGTAAGTAAAAGAGATACATAATTATCTTAATTGTTATTGTTGTGATACTCGCCGGCGAGCACTGTTGTTGTAAGATACTCTAGAAGAACTAGAGTTCTAATTTCGTATTTTTTAAGCTTTAACTGCAATCACACTCAGCACAAAATTCTGGGAAAATTTTGTATGGAAGCTGGTTAAATATATATATTTTTTAATTTTGAAATAATTTTAAAGATTTCTTTTCTTAGGTAAAAATTAATTCTGTTGAATGTTGTATGGTCAAGCTTAAAGCTCTAGCCAAACTGTAATGAACCTTGCGTTGAATACGGAACAAAGAACGTGTGCGCCGATTGTGTCACTTAACTTGTATGGAGATTTTGGTGGTGGTAAACTGGCGGGAATAGTTATGTGACCTCACACACTCGAATTGTTCTGGGTGGTGTCGGATGTAAAGAAAGCACCATATTATTTCTTCCCGTGGTTGTCATAAGAGGTGTATAAGGGACTTATTTACTCGAGAATGGGGAGCAGTGTTTTGTTTAGGGTTCCGTTGCCAAATGGCAAAAAACGGAACCCTTATAGATTCGTCATGTCTGTCTGTCTGTCTGTCCGAGTATGTCACAGCCATTTTTTTCCGAAACTATAAGAGCGATGCTGTTGAAACTTGGTAAGTAGATGTATTGTGTGAACCGCAATAAGATTTTTACACAAAAATAGAAAAAAAACAATAATATTTGGGGTTCCCCTTACATAGAACTGAAACTCAAAAAAATTTTTTTCATCAACCCCATACGTGTGGGGTATTTATGGATAGGTCTTTAAAAATGATATTGAGGTTTCTAATATCATTTTTTTCTAAACTGAATAGTTTGCGCGAGAGACACTTCCAAAGTGGTAAAATGTGTCCCCCCCCCCCCCCGTAACTTCTAAAATAAGGGAATGATAAAACTAAAAAAATATATATGATGTACATTACCATGTAAACTTCCACCGAAAATTGGTTTGAACGAGATCTAGTAAGTAGTTTTTTTTTAATACGTCATAAATCGTAAACCACAATTTACCTTTCATTCAGTCAACTCAAATATAAAAATTAAAAAAAAAACATTTAATTTCATAAACATAAACCTTATGCATAAACCGTGAATACCTGCAGGTTTGTACGGAACCCTCGGTGCGCGAGTCCGACTCGCACTTGGCCAGTTTTATGCATATTACTATTATACTGCGATCGCCAACCCGCTTGCTAAGCATGGCGATAATGGCAAACTCCTGCAAATTGGCGGAGGCCTATGTCCCGCAGTGGACGCTTTTCAGCTGTAATGATGATGATGACACACTCGACGCTGCAGTAATATCTCGTACCCCGCGCGAGATTCACCTCAATGTGGTTGAAAGCTTAGATCACGATCGCTCAGACGTGAAATATTGCGGAATTTTCAAGTCTTGGTAATAAACCGAGCGTTGAGAGTCCAACAGAGGGGATATATATCGCACCCTTAGATCTAAAGGGATCCAACTCAAAATTCTTAATTTTTGAGTCATGCACACCTTCAAGTCTGTCATTTCAATACCGACTCCAAATATTGGAAACAGTTTTGAATTTGGTTTACTGGTCGATAGGCATTGAAATGATAGACTCGCATGTGTGCATGACTCAAAAATTAAGAATTTTGAGTTAGTTCCCTTGAGATCTAGTGTGCGATATACAAGCGCTACAAAAACACACAGTTCGATTTTCAATTTTCGGTGCTAAGAAGAGTGTCGCAGATCCTATGCGTGAAAAAATCCAGTCGCGATATTTTTACGTCCATCCGTACGCTAATTTAATGTTACTGAATATCTCCAAACACCTTTACTGCTGCAGATATTTCAGCACTCGAGTGAAGTTGACATTCTGGTTTTAAAAAGCAAGATGGAAGCGATAGCTTCGATTTAGGCCGCGCCTCAAGTACTCTGTAGCGTTTAATTTCTTAGCATAAGGAGCCATAATGTTACCAGTGCTGGGACACAAGCCTCCTATGCGAGATGGAGTGGGCCGTAATTCACCACGCGGGCCTATTGCGGTTTGGTAGAGGTCACATGTCTTCGAATTTTTAGCTCTAGGAAATCCTGGTGTCCTCATGATGTTTACCTTCACCACGTTTTGAGAGCAGTAGTGATGAAATAGTTTATACTAAAAAAAGCACCTGACTAGTTTGAACCTACAACCTAAAACTCGTTAGTCACCACCATTACCATTAGCCCACCAAATCACTGCTCTATATTCCTTTTTTTTTTTTTTGATAAAATTAGTCGTATACATATTTCATGAACTCAATAAAAACGTATGACACGTATACACTCGGTTCCGCGCGTTCGATTCAAAGTAAATGAAAACTAAAAAAATAGAAAAAAAAAAAGTAAATGTTGTGAGGATGTTGCTACATGAATAAACATCAAAAAATAACATCCAATGGCAACCGATTCCTTATGATCCAACGGGTGCACACGCGGACATTTGGAGCATTTTTTCTTATGACCCCCTGGGGGCTCATAAGGACGTTTGAGAGGATATACACGACAAAGTAAGCCACTTGTCCTACTTTGTCTATAAAATGTGACAAAATGTACTACGAAATAAGCAACTCCTTTTATTTAGTACTTAAACGTGAATTTTGTCGCTACAACATGGTACCTCAGCAAAAAGTATGCATTTGCTGGCTAGAATAAAAATGTCTCCTTTGTAATCTTTCGCTTCATAGTAAATGGTTTTCTAGGTTGTAACACAGCACAGTTTATAGCATATTGTTATACCATACATAATGTGGTTCGTATATTTTTACATGTACCAAGATGATTGTACACGTGTGTCCGTTTTCTGTAGTTTTATTTAAAAGTAAAGAAAGGGAATTCAATGTCGACAATCTGTATATTTTTTGAACATAGAAAATAATTTTAAGATGATTCTCATAACGGCATCTAAAGTACTAGGAGTACAACGACGCTTTATATCCTAATTTTAGCCTCAGTTATAAGATTTTTGCCTTTGAACCGATTTCTTTTTTTTTTCAAAGAAATTATTAGTAAAATAACTACCTTTTTAGAGACAGAAACCGTCGCATCATTTTATTAGACATATAGAAGATAAAGTGTAATTTATTTATGAAAGAAATAAAGAAAAAAGACATGCAACTATAAAAATTATGTGAAACTCACCTGCAACCATACTGTTAAGAACAACAGTGTTCTTATTCCTATTAAAAACTACAAACCCAGCCCTATCCTCATTTTTAATTCCGAGTCTAAAATTAAAATTTTAAATTTCCCGCCACCGTATTATTCACGAAGAAAAACCGCATATTCAGTGCTAGAATAAAAATGTCTTTTAGAAAACCTCGCCTCAAAGTAAAATGGTTTTCTAGGCCAAAACGTAGTACTTCACTGGATATAGCGTAGGTATTTCTTGCTGAAAGAAATATAGGCTCTTGCCCTCTTTTCAGAGGGGTAAGAATTCCAGTATAGAGGGTTTATTAAAATTATTTTGATTTATAACATGTCGCTGTGAGTGTGTGCTTGTTTTATGAATGAAAGTAGGGTAGATATGGCTAGTAAAAGTGTGTAAGTTCTATTTAAAGTTTTATTTCGATTTATTCATCTGTTTGCTTGCTTTGATAGTCTAGTGGTCGCAAGCACTACTGCTAAGCATGAAGTATTGGGATTGATTTCCAGGTCGAGCAAAATGATATTGGGTTTTTCGATTAGGAATTTCTCAGTTACAGCTCGCAGCCTGAATTTGTGTCTGGTTGATGGCGGACAATAGGGTCGCCCCCTATAATGCTACTTTATCATTTCACTCGAAATCCGACCCCTGTTGGACGTACGCCTTACGGTTTCCCGCGATTTCATTTGCGTTTCAGTTTGAAAAGTAGCCTAGTAGTGGCAAATTTTGAATATTTTTTTTTGCCGTTTAGCGTGATAAACAAACAAACTGTACGCATGTATAGTAAAAGTAAGGATAGTCTAAGAATATTTCTTATTTCGTCAACCAAAGGAATTCTTTTCGTACCAAATTCCTTTTTCCTTTGTGTTGCTTTTATTTTATGAAAGCTAAGGGTATTTTTTGGTATGCTTAAAATATTCAGGTCTAATGTTGGTCAGTTCTAAAAGCCAATATTGGTAGTTAAGGTATGTGGTGCGTGTCCAATAAAAGGGCCTAACATATTTTTGTAAAACTAACTAGAAAAAAAGATCGATTAGGTATAGTACCTTCATAATTGCGTTGTTACCCAAGTTTTTTCTTATTTTTATAAATTTATTTTACATTAGCTTTTATCCGCGGCTCCGCTCCCGTTAAATTCGAGGTAATACGGTTCCCCTTTCCTGATTTAGAACACAGAAGAGAACTCGGAACAGAATGTTATTTTAATACGCTACTGTAGACGATATTATATGTCTTTCCATTTGGAGATAGAATGTAAAGATTCTGGGCATTGGACACATGCTACACACAATTGTCCATGGGAAAAGCACGGCTTTTCTAAGTTCACCCAAGCCACCTAAAAAGAAAAAAAAAACAGTAGCCTATGTCACTCTCCATCCCTTCAACTAAATTCACTTAAAAAATCACGTCAATTCGTCGCACCGTTTTGCCGTGAAAGACGGACAAACAAACACACACACTTTCCCATTTATATTATTAGTATAGATAATACAAGTAAACATAGTCTTAAAAAAATATATGTAGGTACAAGTATACAAAAAAAGAGGGTGTCTATAAATTCGTCCACATCGCTGTCAACAGGGTCAATTCCCAAAAGACTGGCAGCATTGCCTCGTTGTATGATATTTTTTTTTTTTTTTGTGGGTGGGTTATCGTCAAATGACGTCTCCCGCTCTTGGACGGAGCGGGGTGTGTCAGACTTTTACTGACTAAAACCCACCCGTGTTCTTTCAGTTTCCCATGTGCCAGGACCACGGTATCTCTTTCGAACAAGTCTCGCAATCTGGCAGATGGTAAATCTAAAGTTGAAAATCACTTACAGGTAATTAAACATCAACATTTTGCTTTCAAGAACAATGTTCCAGTTAGATAGTCTCGACTTTAGTGAAGTTCCAATTAATATATATTCAAATACTTTATTGTACACCAAAAAATACTTGACAAAAAAATACAATTAAC
The DNA here is from genome assembly GCA_947507805.1 of Aporophyla nigra. Taxonomy (NCBI): domain Eukaryota; kingdom Metazoa; phylum Arthropoda; class Insecta; order Lepidoptera; family Noctuidae; genus Aporophyla; species Aporophyla nigra. The sequence goes on along the minus strand of OX382313.1, from coordinate 7,487,659 downwards.
ATACAATGGCCTTATCGCTTTCTGTAATCTCTTCCAGGCAACCTTGGAATGGACAATGGTAGCGTGGACATAAAAATGGGCCTATCATTGATGTCAAATATAGGTAGGGAAGAATTACATTCAGCACAGGGACTAACATATTACGGCTGATACAATCACTTCTTAATACATTGGAAGTAATTGATAGTATCCTCTTCTTAACATGACATGCGGAAATTGACCAAAAACGAATAAAATCGGAAAGAATTTAGTGGAAATTGTTCTCAAAATTGTTTTTTTACTGTAGTTATGACGTGGTGGCGCAATGGTATCGTCTCTGACTTACGAGCTGGAGGTCATGGGTTCAAACCCAGGCAGTCGCCTTATCTTGTGTAAATAATCATCACTGTTCTCAAAACGGTGAAGGAAAACATCGTGAGGAAACCGGTATGTCGTAGAACCAAAAATTCGAAGACATGTGATGTCTACTAACCCGTACAGGATCCGCGTGGTAGTATAGTATTACGGCGCAGTTCCCTCTCTGAGAGGAGGCCTTTGTCCCAGCAGTGGAAACATTATTAGCTGATTATGAGATTGACTATAGATATATACAGTCGGCACGTAGATGTATACGGTATTAGCTTCTGCTCGCGTCAAATTTTTGCTCCCCAGACCCTTCCCGTCGCATCGTATTGCCTGCCAGTTTTCGTCCATTTTTCATTGCTGCTCCACTCCTTTTGATCGTAGCGTGATGTTATATAGCCTATAGCTTTTCTCAATAAATTTACTACCCAAAATAAAAATATTTTTTCAATTCGGACCAGTAGTTCATGATATTACCGCGTTCAACCAAAACAAACAAACTCTTCAGCGTTATAATATTAGTATAAATTTTATAAGTTTTTAGTCGGAAAACTTAATATAAACCTTACTTAATTATAGATTTTCTCAGAGGTTCTTCATTTTCTATACTCTAATCATATTTTATTTGTTTGTTCCAGACCTTATGTGCATCACTCGGTAAGTTAAAAAAACGACAACCCACAACCTACTTAAAACAAGTTATAACGGAACTTTAAATCGTAAAATTTGTAAAATATGAATGCCCAACCAGTATGAAAAAAGAACGAGGGGTGTAGGAGGAAAATCGTACTTTTCTTGTTTTTTCACTTAATTCGGCCACAAAGTCTGGAAAAGCATTTACTTTCGTTAGCCGCATATATTTTGTTAGGACGGTAGAATAAGAAACAACAGATTTTTTTTAACAGAATTGGTGTTGATTTCTTCGCAAAGGAGAATGCAGGTTCTTCAAAAAAAGGAAACCGGGCTATGTTGATATTTGATCGCGGGTGAAACGATTGCGAAAAAACATCAATTTTATTGTATAGACTTACAGGCATCAGATTTCAACTATCAAATTTTTAGTAATTATTGTAAGGATTACTAATAGTCAGACTTTTGGATGTCTAGCTAACAGTCACTCATTTTTTTAAACTGTCATGTTGTAATTATTTTCATTCTACATTCAAACGCACTTAGTAAGCGTAAAATTCAAAAAAACTCGTTTTACACTTCATTTATGACTTAAGGCTCGTACAGACAGGCGCGACATGTCGCGCGACCTGTCGCGGAGGCGATTCTGTGATATATCGCGACGCAACACCTTTCACACTGGCGCGACCACTCGTGCGCGAATCGCGCGCGAATCGCCCGCGATTCTCGCGCGACGTCCTTGTAGCGGCGCAACAGCTTTTAGTACATTTTGTATGTCGCGCTACTCGACGCGGCGCGATCGTGTCGCGGCGCGACAGGTCGCCCTTGTGTGAACTGTCGCGCGCGTTTTCATAGAAATTGTTCCTACGGATATAAATCTCCGATTCGCGCGCGACGGTCGCGTCGCGCTATTCTGAACGAGCCTTTATTCCACATCTAAGGATTTTGCTTGTCACAATTTAAACAGAAAACTATAGAATAGTTGTTTTTTCGATTTATAAATACTATATAATTGTCGTCTTTTCGATTTAATCCTAATCTATCCTAATAAACTTGTTCAGATTTACACTATGCTTGTATGGATGTAAAAAAAAACGGGGTGAGATTTATCGCGCTCTGAGTTTTCAGCTCTTGGTGCTGAACCGAGGGTTGAAAATCCAACAGAATACATCCCAGCCGTTCAAAAAACTCACTGTTCAATTTTCAACTCTTAGTACATAAATAACTCTACCTAATTCCGATCTTTGATCATAACAACTATTGTGTGTTACCCATATTTGTAAAATTAAATTCTATTTTATTCTAGACACTACTACGTCGGAATATAATTTAATTTACCTTTACTTACGTCTTCTGTCCTTCCTAAAGAGACCAAAGCAATGAGAGGAACATTATGCCTCATAAAGGACACACAAAGGTTTACTTTACATTGCTGACTAGGACACGCAAAGCAACTTTGTGACACATCTCTTAAAATAAATCATGTTATATCCCTAAAAGCATATTACTGTTCCCTTTGGGTCAGAGGATATGAAATGAATAACAGTCTTCGAACTACTGAAGATACAAATCTTTCCCTTACGATGTTTGTAAGAAATTTCTCTGTAAAAATGTTATCATTGGTCCATATTTCACAAGTATTATCTTTTTTGGATCTACACTGTAATTTTTTAACCGTTTTATAAATAATGTTTATTATTACTTAATAACTTCCTTGCAACAGCAAGGAAAAGTAATAATTCCGATGAGGGAATCAAAATAGCCTTCAAAGATTTTACTGATTCTGGCTCCCACAATTTTTCAGCAAAAGAAACAATGAAGTACCTATAAAAAGGCGAAAGTGCATAGATACCAATAGTACATACTTTAATTGATTTAATATATTTATTATTTAATTTCATTAAAAGCCTAATAAATGTGATAAAAGTTTGTTTGATTTTGAAACAAAAAAAAAGAGGGAAATTTCAAAGAAAAGCAGAATATTTTGATCTATTAATTATTATTTTGTTCTTTGTTTCATAACCAAAATATAAGATATTATCAAAAGCATTTACAGCTCAAATTATAGACTGTTTCATGATCGATGCAGTCTATAATTTGACTACCATTTGTTCTTCTCGGTCCCTGCACTAACGTACAGGCACCAAGAAAACCAAATGGTGGTTGATACTATTACTAAACATGCAAATACACTTTCATTTAGTAAAGATGGCGAAACAGGACAAACTAAATAAATCAAGCAACATTATCAAGAACACATTACAGCCACCTGCTCCATCAATACGGAGGAACTAGTTCAGAAACAAAATGGTGGTGAAACTAAGTAATTGAGTGAAACTTCTTTCTGTCCCTGTCTTTTGTTTGCCGTCCGATGAGTAAACTAATAAACTGAGTGTGTTTGGAAACTGCGAAGTGATAAATAATACGCGATGTGTGCTTAAGTTTTGGGGGTTAGAAAAGTGGCGTTATTGAGAAGTAACTTTGGGATTCTTCTTTTGTTTTTCGGTGATGAAGAAATGAGAAGTCGTGACGGGGCGGGTAGAAATGACATATGGCCTTTAAATATCCATTTAAAAACAAACACATAATACCGTTGGTCTTGGCTCATTCATAGATCGTTGACAGTCGTCACGGGAAATCACAAGGTTTAAGTGTGTGGTGGGTGCTAGTTGGTAGTGTTGGTGCTCAAGAAAAATAAATAAAACGGAGTACAAGTATTTTCACGTATGAATTTCACCAGTGTCACAGTTGGAAGAGGCACGTGTTGCCACAGATAACAAAACAATTTACATTTTAATGTTAGTGCTGCAATACTAATGACTAAAATACCTAACACTTACCACGAAGTATCTTGTTAGTGGGTTGTAGATGTTAGAGGTAAAGTTTTAATGAGCAAAAATATATATTTTTTTTTTCATAATCCAGTTTGCCTCAATCACCTATTTGTTAATTAAAATTTGTTTTCTAGAGTATTTCTGTAAGTGTTCTTGTTTTTAAATTTCCAAAAACACTAGTTTTTTCTTCTTCTTCGTTATGTTTGACTCCATTTCTTTGGTTAAATTAGCGTTGGCTAGAATTCGCTCACTTCGACAGCGTTATCGTTGGCCTCGCAATGGCCTTCTAAAGTGCAGGTGTAGTGCACAGAGAATACGACAAGAGGGTGTAGTTTACGAAGTGGCTCCACAGCTGTACTGCGGCCCATTGGAGTACGCCCACCTGACCAAGTGTAGACTGAGGACCCGAAACATCTTCCTCAAGTTGACCATCTGATTACATGACGGTAGCTCTAGTGCGGAACGATTAAAACTGTAGCTTCTTACGCATCCTCTTCCAGCTGACTATTTTTAGCCTGCAGAAAGACTTCTAGTAGACTATCAGCTGCTATAGCACACCTGGAACTCTCTTAGTCGACTAAGAACCAAAGTTGGCAGCTGACGGCACAAAAACATCATCATCATCATTTCAGCCAAAAGACGTCCATTGCCGAACATAGGCCTCCTCCAATTTGAGGGGGGTTTCCCATAATCGCCACGCTTGGCAGGCGGATTGGCGATCACAGTATGGTGGTAAAATGCATAGAGAATGCTGCTGCCCATTCTCTAGTAAGTCCCTTAGTCGCCTTTTACTAAACCCACGGGAAGAAATGGGATGGTGCTATTCTTTACGTCTGGCACCACACGTAACATCAACACCACATGGTAAAAGGTTATTTAATTAACTCTTTTCTGTCAACTCATTCTGCTCAGGAAACAACAAATTGATTATTTAGTATTTCCATTCACATCAATTAAAAATTCATAACAACTTACAGGTCGAAAAGCCCCAAACAAAATTTGAACTCCCGCCATTCATTCTGAAGCCCCCTTATTGTTTATGGAACTTCATCAAAAACAAACCTCTCCTAAATTTTAAAGTGGGTTGTTATTAACCCTCCATTTTGCCTACGGATAGTCCATAATGGGTTTTGAATAGCAATCAATACTTACTATTTTAACTATTTAAGGGTTATCTTTTAAATTTTTTCAGTCTCGTTGGTCTAGTCGTTGCAAGCGCTACTCTGAGCGTGCGGTTCATTCCTGCGCTTCACCTTCCCTTCACACATTTCCTTCACTTTATCCAAAGTATCATTGGGTTTTTCTATTTGGAATTTCTATTAACAGCCCGGAGCCTGGATTAGTGCCCGGTTAATGGCAATAGGCTCGCACCACTATTACATGGAACTGAAAACATAACTAGCGAAATGTAGGTGTACTATAAGTACGCCTCTACTACACCCTTCCCGGAATATAGGCGTGATGTTATGCACGCTGTTATTTTACGGACACACTCTATGTATTTATTACTAGCTTTTGACATTGGCTTAGACCGCCCGGAGGTCGGAAATTATCCCGCGGGAATATACTACCAAAATAAAAAGTACCCTATGTGTTAATCCAGGTTATAAATTAACTGTTAACTGCCATATTTCATCTGAATCCGATCAGTCGTTTTTGCGTTTAAGAGTAACAAACATCCATACTCACAAACTTTCAGATTTATAATATTAGTAGGATTGTAGCCTATGTAATCGTGGGTTTCACATGAAAATCAGCGTCAGGTGGTAAAATTTGTGTTGCCATCTGACATTATGCTGAGTTGAGGCCATTTTGGCATTATTATTATTGATTTCTGTTTTTTTTAAGTTTTTTTTTTAACGATATAATGCCAAGAAACAATTTTTTTTGGTTCTTTCTTTTTCCTTTCAAACTCAAACAAAAATTTCAATAGATCGACTCCATACATCGATCAAAAATAAGACTTGCTCCAAGTAGGTACAACTATAAAAGGTGTACCTAATTGAAAACCTGAAGAGAGGGCATTGTAGTCATTGTATGGGCAACTTTATTATCCTCGTAAGGCCCAAGCTAAGTTTCCCATGATGAGATAAAAAAAACACCCGATGTACAATACAATGAACAATATTGTCTAACATGGTTCCGGCTCAAGCACATTCAACTAGTTTTCTTTAAGAACAAATTAATTTTCTGGGTACTATCAGTTAGAAAGGAATTTAATACAGCTACTTTTAAGTTGATATTTCGAGTTTATTTAAAATAAATTGGGAAATTTTGTTTTTAAGTCTGGGCCGGAATGCTGCATGTCACTTTGTTCAATACGTTGTACGTTGGGCCTTATGAGGTTATTGGACCAAACCTGACATTTTGAATAAAATATCAGCTATCCCTTACATTTATGTTGGCATAACTTGAAAAAAGTTTCGAGAGCAGCAATTTTTTTTTGGTATTCTGATATGGCTAAGCACCAGTATAATATGGATGGAGTGATTGCTTATCTGACTCCAACAATTCAGTTACTGGGTTCAATAACTTCTTTTTAATAAATAACCTAGAGACATTACTTTGCTACCAATATAAATTAAAATTCTCACAATGCGGTAGTGACACGATATATCATCTAAATGCGCCACACAATTCTCGCCGTTTATTACAAAATGGCCGCCGTGACAGGAAACTGAAACATTGCAGCTGCTTCTCTCTTGTTACGTTTTTAATTATAAATCTTGAGGTTATGTGAGGTGTTGATTCGCTTGACAGATTTTCGTGTAAACTAAGATATTATTATACTTTATACTAGCTTTTGCCCGCGGCTTCGCCCGCGTAGATGTCGGAAATTAACGCAGGAGGACGTACTGCCGCGGTAAGATGTGTTAATTCAGGTTATATTATAGGTAATAGCTGTTACCCGCGACTTCGTCCGCGTGTTATTTAACAAAAAGTTTTTCATAAAAACTGTCTTTGAAAACTACGCTGACATACGTCACAAACTACGCTGACATACGTCTCAAAATTAAGCGCGTTTTTTTTTTAGTTTTTTTAAACTATTATTTATTTTTTCTAAAATAAAAGTAGCCTAAGTTACTCCTTGTTACATCAGCTATCTGCCAGTGAAAGTTCCGTCAAAATCGGTCCAGCCATTTCAGAGATTATCCGAAACAAACAGACAGACAGACAAAAATTGTAAAAAATGTTGTTTTGGTATATGTACCGTGTATACATCCATATACACTTAGTAAAAAGTGGATATCTTAATATTATAAACAGACACTCCAATTTTATTTATTTGTATAGATGATTTACAACTATTATACATAAAAGCGTTATTTGCCTTTTTCCTTTTTAATCTTACGCCAAATCTCTTGCCAATTTCTATAAAGCCCTTAAGGAAGAGTGGTAGCCCAATGGTATCATTGCCGACTTAGGAGTCCTTGGTCGTGAGTTAGAACCCAGTCAAGATTTACTTTATGAACTTTATTTCATCACCATTGGTCTCAAAACGGTGAAAGAAATCATCGTGAGGAAACCGGCATGTCTTAGAACCAAAAATTTTAAGACTGTGACATCTACCAACCCGCATCAAGCCCGCGTGGTGGATTAATTTTCACTCCATCTCACAGACAGATTGCTTATGTCCCAGTGGGAACATTAAACGCTGATTATGATAATCTAAATCAAAAACCATATTTAGAAAATAAACTTGTTCGGCTATACAAATACGATAGGTATGTAGGGACTTAGTTTTTAGGGTTCCGTTGCCAAATGGCAAAAAACGGAACCCTTATAGATTCGTCATGTCTGTCTGTCTGTCTGTCCGTCCGTCCGTATGTTACAGCCACTTTTTTCCGAAACTATAAAAGCTATGCTGTTGAAACTTAGTAAGTAGATGTATTCTGTGAACCGCATTAAGATTTTTACACAAAAATAGAAAAAAAAAAACAATAAATTTTGGGGTTCCATAGAACTGAAACTCAATTTTTTTTTCATCAAACCTTTACGTGTGGGGTATCTATGGTCTTCAAAAATGATATTGAGGTTTCTAGTATCATTTTTTTCTAAACTGAATGGTTTGCGCGAGAGACACTTCAAAAGTGGTAAAATGTGTGTGTAACTTCTAAAATAAGAGAATGATGAAACTAAAAAAAATATATGATGTACATTACCATGTAAACTTGCACCGAAAATTGGTTTGAACGAGATCTAGATCTCATTCAAACCAATTTTAAGTAGTTTTTTTTTTAATACGTCATAAATCATAAACCGCAATTTCCCTTTCATTCAATCAACTGAAATATAAAAATTAAAAAATAACATTTAATTTCATGAACACAAACCTTATGCATTAACCATGAATACCTACAGGTTTGTACGGAACCGTCGGTGTGCGAGTCCGACTCGCACTTGGCCGGTTTTTTTTTTTGTGTATCTGTCTATTTTGCCGGAACAACAGTAAATCTTCGAAATGACTGGGCCGAATTTGACAAGACTTACACTGGCAGATAGCCGATGTTATAAGAAGAAACAAAGGCTGTCTTTTATCCTGGTAACCCGTTCCCGTGATATGATTTCCGAAAACCCCGCGGGCGAAGCCGCGAGTAGAAGCCAGTTAACAATAATAAACATTTTATTTCAAATACGTGGGATGTTTTGTATGTGACATCCGGAGATTCGTTGTCATTTGGCGACACTAACTCTCAGTGTATATATATATATATATTAGGTTGGGGAAAAAGTCTTTTCGCATTATAGTATGTATGAACTTGTAATAAAATCTCTTTGGCTATACTATTTGTATCTGGCTGTTTTTGGTATCATTGAAAGTTTAAATTTTAAAGAACATAATTCCAAATTCAAATTAGGAAAACGTGTGATGTTCATTTGTTTTTCGTACCGTCAAGTTGAGTGAATCTAATGAAGAAATTCGATACATTTTAAAATTTTACTACAAAAAAGGTAAAAATACAACGCAAGCCGCCAAAAAAATTTGCGATGTTTATGAACCTAGTGTAGTGTCTGTGAGAGTAGCACAAGTTTGGTTTAAGCGTTTTCAATCCGGAAATTTTGATGTCAAAGATGCACGTCGCTCTGGTCGCCCTATTACGGATAAAATGGATGCCATTTTTGAAAAAGTGGAGCAAGATCGGCATACCAGTAGTTACGACGTAGCTGAAGAACTGGAAATTGACCACAAAACAGTTTTGGCGCATTTGAAAAAAACTGGGTACACAAAAAAGCTCGACATTTGGGTACCTCACGAGCTCACTGAAAGAAACCTAATGAACGGTGTACTCATTTCTTTATTACGACGTAATGAAACCGAACCATTTTTGAAGAAGCTGATAACTGGTGATGAAAAGTGGATCACGTATGACAAGAACGTGCGAAAAAGGACGTGGTCAAAGGCCGGTCAGGCTTCACAGACTGTGGCGAAACCCGGGTTAACTCGCAACAAGGTGATGCTGTGTGTGTGGTGGGATTGGAAGAGCATTATTCATTATGAGCTGTTACCACCAGGCAGGACCATCGATTCTGAACTCTACTGCGAACAACTGATGAGATTAAAGCAAGACGTTGAGAGAAAGCGGCCGGAATTAATCAACAGAAGGGGTGTGGTTTTTCATCATGATAACGCTAGACCTCACACATCTTTAGCCACCCAACAAAAATTAAGAGAGTTTGGCTGGGAGGTGTTAATGCATCCGCCGTATAGTCCTGACCTTGCACCTTCAGATTTCCACCTGTTTCGGTCTCTTCAGAATTCTTTAGGCAGTGTCAGGTTAACATCACGAGAGGACTGCCAAAACCACTTGTCGCGGTATTTTGACCAGAAGTCCCAAAATTTCTATAGCAATGGGATCATGTCCCTACCTACAAGATGGCAAAAAGTTATCGAACAAAATGGTACCTACATACTTTAGTTAAATTTAAATAAACTTTATTAAAAAATGTTTTGAATTATCTTAAAAAATGCGAAGAAACTTTTTCCCCAACCTATTATAAACACAAATAGGTATATACTGCATGGAAATGTACGTAGTATAGTGTAATTTATGGGTGTTGATACATAATATTTATTGTGGGTGTCACTTATCAGCTCAATGATCTTATTTATGTGGATATTTATATTCATGTAGAATATTCTAATTGCTTACACAGTATATATTATAGCTGATATTAGTCGACGTAAAGACGGACGTAATGAAATCGTTGCGGGATTTTTGCGCAATGGATCTTCAACGTACTGCATGGCGCTGAGGGTTGAAAATCGAACAGTGTATTTTTTTGACGTACTGGCACATGAGGATTTCAAACGACATTTTTCTTTACCGTTTTGAATTCAGTTGTAATTAAATAATTGACTCAAAGCACTTGACTGGGTTCATAAAGATCCAGCCCGTCCCCTGCTGCCATCTACCAGTGATGTTCAAGCCGAGGTCCGTACCCCACAGGGGGTGCCCGTAGCGAGTAGTCACTCTTGTTTTAAGTTTTTAAGCCCTGGCTGGTGACCCTTAATAAAACGCCTGATTGGGTTCAATCCTAAGACTGACAACTCTTAGGTCACGGTTGTTACCACTGGGATACTCAAACTCAAACTTAGGCAATTTCAGTCAATCAATCAACTCAGCCTATTTCAGTCCACTGCTGGACATAGGCCTCTCCCATGTTGCGCTACAATACCCTGTCCTCCGCCTTCCGCATCCAATCTGTCCCAACCAATTTCTTTTGGCAACTCAAAACGTCCTTAATGTTTATTAACTCCTTTGTCTTACTACTAACTGTCCTTTATCTATACATCTATACAAATAAATAAAATTGGAGTGTCTGTTTGTAATATTAAAATAACTACTTTTTACTAAGTGTATATGGATGTATACACGGTACACATACCAAAACAACATTTTTTACAATTTTTGTCTGTCTGTCTGTCTATCTGTCTGTTCGTTCCAGCTAATCTCTGAAATGGCTGGACCGATTTTGACGAAACTTTCACTGGCATATAGCTGATGTAACAAGGAGTAACTAAGGCTACTTTTATTTTAGAAAAAATAAATAATAGTTTTAAAAAACTAAAAACACGCTGAATTTTGAGACGTATGTCATCGTAGTTTTCAAAGACAGTTTTTATGAAAAACATTTTGTTAAACACCACGCGGACGAAGTCGCGGGTAACAGCTATTACCTATAATATAACGTGAATTAACACATCTTACCGCGGTAGTACGTCCTCCTGCGTTAATTTCCGACATCCACGCGGGCGAAGCCGCGGGCAAAAGCTAGTCTTAACTATAATTATTCGAGAACCATTCTGTATAGTACTATAGTCAACAACAACAAAATATAATACTCCATTCTATTTCCATATTTCAAAGAACTTATTGCTAGGTTACCTCATAATATCGATATCTGTAACATGCACCGCAGAATAACTCTCCAGAAGATATTCGAGCTGTATTTACGACGACAAGGGAATTTGTATGAGCATCATACATCAAGACTGTCGAAGAGTAACTTATTTGTTTCACAGTTGATGGTTTTATGAATAAAACATTTGTAAAGGTTAAAGATATTTTAGTTTGCAAATATAGGTTTAGGTTTAAGGAAACTTTAAGCTCAATAAAGACAATTGTCACTCACTTGAGAACAGTATTAAAACATATACATAATTTAAACGAAGTTCGTCGTTATGAGTTACACAATACTAAAAAATACATAAATTATAGAGAGCTCATCGTCATCAGTTTCCAACTAGATATACAATGCCTTAATATCTCCAAAAGTGAACGATCCGCAAATATATAGGTACTAAGTTGAATTTTGAACACATTGAAAGAGTGGAAAATAAAAATGGGTACAGTAAATGGTGATATGGATAGTAAATTCACCCATATTTTACCAGAAAGCATACAATAGTTATATAAACTAATCCAATAAACTAAATTTTAATAATCAGAACAAAGATCAACACAAATATCTTTCTCATTTTGAACACCATATACCACATAGTCTAAAGCCAAAAATATAAAATAGCAACTCGATTAAATGTATAATTATTTCTAACTTACTTACTTACACTTACGTGAAAATTAGCTTCTTACACTACTGCTTTTGTAAAAGTACGCCATAACTAGGTGGATACCCGTGTTTTTTTTTTTTGCATTAGTACACCAGTTAACGGTATGCAATAATCATATACACACATACATGATGAACCTAAAATTTAATTAGTTTATTCTGAATCAAACCAGCCTACCTATCTGGTTTAAATCTATCAGGTGTATTCTATAAAATGTCACCGTATAAGTTAAGTGAGCTTAAAGTGACCTACCATTTCACCTGATGCTATGAATTAACGCCATTGACAGCTCACATCAAATTCACTTCACTTGAGTTTTCACAGAATATATCGGCTGATAACATTGTGCTCTTTGTTCCTTCCTTCTTTACCTAATAAAAACATTACGCAAACTACCGTGCGTTTTACATACACACAAAATATACTCTTTTGTTTTTGGTTAAAGTCTGTAGTCAAGCTGTGAAGAGATTAATAACAGTTGTGTCAATGTCAAATTATTATTATAATGTCAAATAACGCTTCAACGGCCCGAATGAGACTCTAAGTGTGTTCTAATAACGTTCAAATTTAATATTTTAATAAAATTTGGTTAAATTTCGATCACTGGACGAACACTAGTATAGTATACATACATACTCAAAATTCCTGCATTAAACTACATGTTGTCACAACATACATTTAAGAGCACAATCACGCGCTGCAGACAGTTGACAATCGTCACCGCCCACTTGACAGCCATTCTGCTGGAAATGTGGAAACATAACAGTACAGTGTGTACTAATTAACTAGTAGTTCGCGAGATGTATGAGTGTCAATGCCAAGGGCTTTGGCACCGTTTCTGGCCAGTTGTAGTGGGAAGCAAATGTTGCTGTTTCATTTTAGCGTGTTTTGTTGTCATCTTGTTTTGATTCCTTTGCCTAAAAGTATGTTTTAATCCATTTTCCATTTCCTCCATTTTCTTTTTATTTTTGATATCATTCACTTTCACAGCCGACCTACACATACATTCTTCAACAAGTCTTTTTCTTACACACTTCTCTATTAGTCGTCATCTCAGTAGTCACCCCCTTTCTATCCATATCATAATTCACACAGTCCGTCCATATCGTTTCTTTGGTCTTTTTCTACTCTTATAGCCATCGACATTCATATTCAATACTTTCCTCACGACGTTTTCCTCATTCCTTCTTATCACGTGACCATAGCATGACACCCGATTCCCGTCGACCTACTAAGGTTCAAATATTGGGATTATTATCTCACCCACTTCCAATTAAACAACTGAGTTGATTTTTTTACACTCATGTATTTTGGTGACAATTCAATATTATGATGTCATAATAACTATTTCGATGATGAAAATCTTGAATTGCAAGATATACGCGATATAAAATCTGAATTTCTATACTCTTCCGCATTCTAAACGCATCCTAAACACATACCTACAGAAATATATCTAAACAGTATTCATAAAACGGTAGGTAGATAATTAAGCGTTCGCGCTTGGCAGTCGACACATACACGTGGCACAAATACTGACCTAGACCATTATCAAGGCACACTGCGGTGAATCAGTGACCTTAGTAATGTTTTTAATGAACTTTGATTGTCGGAATAACTAGCCGTTTCAGCTGCTGATGTCAGGATAAGAATACAAGACAGACGTCGTATATCGCGGCCCTGGCTTATGGGTAACTGAAGGAACACGGGTGGGTTTTAATAATAATATAAATAATAGTACAAGTCTAACATGCTTCTGCTCCACCCAGAGCGGGAGACGTCATTTGATGATGTACCACCACCAAAAAAAAAAAGACAAATCGTACGTCTTTCTGAAGATTTTACTAGCTTTTAGTCTTCCACTATACATATGTACGCGGTGCATTTCAAGTACCGGTAGACCTAGCCCAAACGCGTAGAATTCCAATGTTTTTGAAATGAAAATAAAACTATCATATGGCATTTTTGTTTCAAATTATTTAGCCTTGGCATAATTAATAATATCACCTAGAGGTTTGAATAAAGTCTTCATAATATTTTTTTTTTTTTTTTGCCAAACAAAAAATCGTTTCGTTTACTTCATGTGTTTGGGTTAGATCTGGTACTATTTAAAAAGGGTTAAGATATAATAAAAATACAGAGACTGTTGATCGCAATCTAATATTTGAAGCAAGCGGACGCTGCTTCCATACCTGTGACTTATTTACAAATACACTTATAACAGCTTATGCGTCGAAGGGGGCAAGCTTCAGTGATCACATTCAAGAGCTTTTCATAACCCATTCATACCACAGCCAGTAACCTTATAGGCTTCAGTTAGAGTAAAAAGGTGTATTCAAACATATTTAACATTATTTTAAATAACAATGGTTAACAATGTTTAAATCAACCGAACATCGAACACTAAATGAGATATACGACAGACAAGAAGCAAATTTGGTCGACCCCGAATAAATTGGGAACAAGAAAAAATGTTGAGCAAAGGAAAATGCCAAAAATCGCTCCGATTTAAGAATATCGTGACACGAAAACAGCTGATGCATTCACATTGAAACCAAGATCAACAGTGAAATACAAAACACGCTTACAAAAGAACAGTCATGTCTTATATTTTGTCACAAGCTTGGCACAGATTCAAACATTTAAGATGACGGTTCCGCATATAATACGGATGTCACTGCTGTAACGTACGTACTGAACGTTTATGCGTTCCAATTAAATTTTTATTTGCTCCTTCGTCGTTTGAACTTGAAAGTTTATGTCACTTTTTGTGAAAATATTTGGAAGAAGAGTATGGAATGATATAACAAAATAATTTGCTACTTCTCCCGGATCTTTAACAGTCGTTACGGGTAGCTTAACAGTCTGATGACCAGTCCAAGGGGTATTACGTTACCCAGTACGATCGATTGTGGAGGGCGAATTTTCAGTCGATCCATGTCTAATACTGCTATTCAGCTGTATCTGGCTAGTTTGGTAGCTAACCACAAATGTTATGCAATTTTTACATAATAAGATAACAATGTACTAAATAGTTAGCATTGATAAGCTGTTTTCATGTGACGTGTGTGTTGAATCAAATTCCCTTAAAAATGGTTGAGCTGAATGGTACTGAACCATGCGTCATGTGAACGGGCGTTATGTTGTCACCTCTTAGCTGCCGCGATTTATTTTAATTTCTGTATATATTTTTTTTTTGTTTTTATCTTGCCTGATGGACATTTTTAATGTGCACGTCTTTTAAAATCGTTTTCATAGGTGTAATTTGAGCATGATAGATGTAACATTTTTTTTTGTAACAATATTTTGATTTAAACGAGTGTCCGTGGAGTTTCCAGTCCGTCCTTCTCCAAAGGTTACATCTGTATGTTACATCGATAATAAGTTGTGATAACCTCATCTCACTAACATAATGGCAGAAAAATAAAAACTTTTTATAAAAAAAAAAACAACCGACTTCCTTAAAAAAAACACAACAAAGTCAAGAATAATTTTAATTTCGGAATTCGGTGTCTTAGGATCTGTATTTAAGGTTTTTGCCACTGACTTCCGAAATTAAAGTTATTTTTGACTTTGTAGTGTTTTTTTTAAGGAAGTCGGTTGTTTTTCTTTATAAAAAGTTTTTATTTTTAACTTTTTAGTGATGGTAGATATCCCGCACTAATCTAATCGCGTTATTCCTTCATTTGTCGCGCAAATACTTAATGCAAATTTAAGACTTATATGGTTTTCACATGGACCCCATTGTCCGAATGGAACCAAATTAAAATGGGACCATTCGGAAAGCACCAGCTTCGAATTTTTTTTTTTTTATTGAAATCGGTTCACCCAGTCAAAAGTTATGAGCTAACTAACATAAAAAAAATACAGACGAATTGATAACCTCCTCCTTTTTTTGAAGTCGGTTAAAAACCGAACTCACTTAACAATAAAATTCTACCAACAATATTTTAGTTAAGAAAATCCTTGATGGGATGTTCCATCCGTCCGGTATATAAGTCCAATGAAACAACCTTCAAGTATTGCATTTAATTCATGGTCATGGTTACAATTTCACGCAAACTTTATCGCGACCATGGTCGCAAATGACAAAATAACGTAAAGGTTTGATATTATTGTTGGGTATAAATTTGTTTTAGCTTTATGACATAATACAATATGGCACTTGAGAGTAATGAAGATTACTAGTGGTCGCCTAGTAGTCGAAATTCGACTATAAATCATTTTAATTTTAAGTTTGAATGATATGAATGACATTATCTTAATTATTTAAAACATTGTTTGACATTCAGTAAGACTATAGACAATACCGTGTGGTGCCGGACGTAAAGAATAACACCACCCCATTTCTTCCCGTGGGTGTCGTAAAAGGCGACTAAGGGACTTACTAGAGATTGGGCAGCAGCGTTCTCTATTCATTTTACTACCATACTGCGATCGCCAACCCGTCTGCCAAGCGTGGCGATTATGGCAAAGCCCCACAAATTGGGGGAGGCCTAAGTCCAGCAGTGGACGTCTTGCGGCTGAAATGATGATGATGATGATGATAGACAATAAAGAAAAATAATATTAATCTCTTCTCATTTTGACCACAGCCTTCAACCATAAATAAAAGAGAATTTATGTGTGTGTGTTTGTCAAACGCATGGCAGTGTATAGTAAAAATATTAGCATTCGTCACTTCTTCTCTGTATAAACTTTAAGTGTTCGAAATTTCATACTCCTCCGTCCGCCCAATTTTCGTAAAAAGGGATCCAAAGTTTTCGCTTCACGTATTAATATATAGGTCACGTATTAATATAGAGATTAAAATAATTATGACACCTAGAGCATACCAAAGAAGTCAATCAATCTGACATGCCCTTTCCCAACTATGTTGATATTGGTTTCCAGTCTAACCGTATACAACCAAATACCAGTATTTCACATGAAGCGACTGCATATGTGAATGGTTGTCAGAGTGACAAAGATTCGGCAAAAATAGCAACTTATTTTTAGTCACAATAAAATGTGACCGCGACAGTGTCGCTAAAGAATTTATCACCTCGGTACGCATAAGCATTTTGAAATGAAAAATGTGTAAAGTTTTAGTAAATTGAGCTAAATAATTGAAAACTCTTGTATACAATGCGCTAGGAATGAAGAAATGAGGATAGGAGTGTGACTTGCGGTTTTTAGAACATTAGAGTAGAGTTAAGTGTAGATACTACACAGACGACAAAAATTGCAAAAATCCTTGATATATCGCCGGGTTAAAGGCAAAACCAATTATTTAGTCCAAAAAAGTCAATATTAAATTGTCCGTGAGCGCATTTAGAAAGTTTGCTATTTGTTTTTTAATTCAGTCTAATAATTATATAATCGGTTTTGACGTTCGGTAACTTGGAAACGGTACGTCCTACGGTTTAGTTTGTTTTACCATTAGGTAACAAATCAAATGGCGAACCGAATGATATATTAAAGTGGAAAACTCAAAAAACCGGCGATATTATTTATTGACTACAACTTAGTCTATGGAGTTCTCGAAACATGGAGTACTTCGCATCGAACCCTTTCATTTTTATCGCCATCATTTTAGCCGGAAGACGTCCACTGGTTGAAATAAGCGTTCCCCAATCTTGTGGGTGGGCAGGGGTCTGCCTTAATCGCCACGCATAGCAGGCAGGTTGGTGATGGCAGTATTGTGATAAAATGCATAGAGACCGCTTCGGCCCATTGTCTAGTAAGTCCTTTTGTCGCCTTTTACGGCATCCACGGGAAGAAATAGGATGGAGCTATTCCTTCCGTTTGGCACCACACGGACTCCTTTCGTTTTACTGTATACAAATCGCTGAGATCCTGTCTCATACAACAACTATACATCAGAGCGAGAAAGACGAAAATTACATGCTAACTTTATATTTGATATAATATTTTGTACATTATTATTATCAATGCTGCTATCCAGCCAGCCAATTTAATAGATTTGTCACCAGACGGAACAGGTGTTGCATTTGATCTACATATGTATAACGTCAGATCGGGGTCAAATTTTAGGACGTCGTCAGCATTTAATTATGAGTTTTATAGTATAACACTAAATTTATGAAGGAGCACAATCTTGTTCTCAAGAGGTCATAATTTCAGCCGAAAGTCGTCTACTGCTAGACATAGGCGTCCCCCGAGCACTTCCACTTCGACCGGTTCTGTGCTTCTCGCATCCAGTGGATTCCTGCGGCCTTCACCAGAGCGGTAATTGCGGAACTTTCTATCGGTAGGAATGGGTTTAATATTCATAGTTAAATAACATTCATTGCGTTATTTATGTTGCTGAGCCGACAAGTTATTCGAACAAATGACGCAATGGTTTAGAAATAATCTTCAATCCCATTCAGTGTCTGATAAATTGTGCGTTTCGCAATTAGGGTGCAGGTCATCGGTCCATCTTGCGGGACGTCTTCCAACGCTAAGTCTTCCAGTACGCGGTCGCAACTTCAGAACCTTCCGGCCCAATCGGCCATCTGTTCTGGGAGAAATATACCCTTCCCTCAAGAGGTATAATCAGCCTATGATGTACCCACTGTTAATACGCAGGCCCCTTCCCAGTGAGAGGGAGTGAGCCGTTATCCACCAAGCGGTCTGGTAGATGTCACATGTTTTCGATTTTTTTTTCGCTGTAGGACTTCATGACATAATTTGACATAATTTGTAAAAGTAAAACGCCTGTCTGGGATGAAGCTTACGACTTACAGCTCGAAGTCACGGCTGTTACCACTGGGCCACCGATGCTCTCTAGAGTAAGTGTAAGTTAGCACAGACCATTATCCATATCTATTAGAGTAATTTTACTACACACCAATAACAAATGATAGTGTCGTTAGTGCAAAAGAGACAATATGTTTTTATGTAATTACTGCGTTTGTCTTTCTCGTCACTCCTTTTTGTTAGTTATATTAGCCAACCACTTACAAAATTAAATCTTTTCTTTATTCTAAATTATAGGCTTTTTAGTCCAAGTAGGTTACTCAAGTAATTATTTTGGTTTATAATTTCCATCAGTCCAATGAAGACAGCGCGGCGGCGGAATTGTATAACAAACTAACAGAAGGAATGGCTTTAATTTTGACAGTACAACGACATTCATTGCATTATTTAGATTGTTGAGCAGACAAATTTTTCGAACATATGATCCTAATTTTTTTTTTTTTTGGTTGAGTAATCATCAAATGATTTCTCCCGCTCTGGGCGGAGCGGGAGGGCGTGTCAGACTTTTACTGACTAAAACCCACCCGTATTCCTTCAGTTGCCCATGTGCCAGGGTCACGGTATCTCTTTCGAACAATCTCGTGACCCTGGCAGGCATTGGTCCTAGCAGACCCCTTCAGTGCTGCTGACATCTCTTTGAGACGCACGTGGAACACTACGTGCCGTCGACCCGAGCCTGGTCCTTACCGGGCGGCGAGCTACCCATTGCTCGCCGCCCGCAAGCTCGCGCCTACGGTAGCCGAGAGTCCGCTATAGACTCCCGGCGCCCGGGGCGTCTCCTCCTGCGGCGGCTAGGGACGCGAGGGCGCAGAGACTGCCACTCCCTCATGCAACATATGATGCTATGAATAAGCAATAGTCATTCAAATGATTCAGATTGTAGTTGATAGTGTGTTACGCAATTAGGGTGCAGTTTTGTCAGAATTGAGTCAAATTAATGTTAATCGAAATAAGTCTGATCTCTAATTTTAAATTTACTATATTTTTATTTTGAAAAACGAATTTTATACACGAGTAAACTCTGTAGTCGTCAAAAGAGTATGTTTTTTTTTTTTTTTCCTTTCTTTTTTTTTGTGGGTGGGAAATCATCAAATGACGTCTACCGGTCTGGGTGGAGCGGAAGGGCCTGTCAGACTTTTACTGACTAAAACCCACCCGTGTTCCTTCAGTTGCCTATATGCCAGGGCCACGCAGTTCTTATTTCCCTGTAGGCGTAATACAATATTTATTTCGTATTTTTTCTTATTACGCTGCAGTTGTAAAAAGAGAATTATGTGATTTTTTTTTCAAAAAAAAAAGATCCTATTTTTACAACTACAGTGTTTACTCGTGTACAATATTTGCGTTTGGTGGTAAAGTAGACCAAACAAGTGAAAGCTTTAATAAAAATGTTGTGGCATTTGTTGTGCCGCATACTGGTTTAAATAATGTCAACTTGTCACTTATTTATCAATTCTGTACTTTATTTGCTGTGTTAAAAATCGTTCTAACGTGTTTATGTCCCTTTTATAGTTGAAGATTTTTCCGAAACTACTTATTTATTATTTTAATTCAGACATTGTGATGTCTTCTTACTTTATTTTGTTAGTATACTTAAATAATAATAATAATAAAAACTTTATTGTTCAAGAAATGCTATGTACAAATTGAAATAACACTAGCCTCCACACTAGGATTCCCTGTGTCGTGGAGGCCAGTCTCTTTCGTCTTACACTATTACATCACAGTAGGGAGGCACATATGTATCTAATGTTGGTTGGAATGATAACAATAACAAAATGATATTCCTAAACAATAAATTAGCATAGTTTAATAAGTGTTAAACTAAAATGATTTTAAAAGGCGTGTTTAGTGTATTATGTACGTGTATGGTGTGAGTGTGTGATGAATGAGTGAGTTAAGATGGATTTGGACCAGACGAGGCCAATCAGACCACGTATGAGAGCACTCCCTGTCAACCCTAGGCTTCCCCTAGGCTTGAATAAACCCACGAGAGAATACTCCCACCCTATAGGCATTCACTCGTCTTGTCCAAATCGACCTTTGTGTATTTGTGTGAATGAATGTGTATGTTGTGCTCATGTGTTAATAAATTTCTCCGTGCTTTCATAGTCCATTCTTGTCAGAAATTTTAAAAGTTGATTTTTGCATCTGTTCTTGGTCAGTGGCAATAAATCTATCTCGTTATTGAGCTTACCGTAAATAAATGGTCCCATATACCGAAAGCATCTGTTGCCAAAAATGAGTCTACATTTAGGTTTATGCCATTTGGGCTTATTTGCATTTCTAAGAAAGCGCACTTTGGAGTAGCTTATCAAATTATGAGCATTTTTATGGTATCTCAATGCTACTGCCATTATGTACAATTGGCGTACACGCAGAACACCAGCCTCTTGGTACAGAATGTCAGTGGAGAAGCGCATAGGTTTCTTATAGGTTACCTTAAGAAGAGCCCGTTGCGCACGCTCCACTTTCATTAGACGCGTCTTGTGTGCTACACCCCATGCTACAATGCAGTAGTTGAGAACAGATTGGCAGAGTGTGTGATAAAGCATTTTCAGAAGAGTGTTACTAGCAATACGTCCCATTTTTTTGAAAATATGTAGAAGTTTTCTAACCCGACCACTTACATGCTCAATTTGTTTTGACCAGTTAAGGTGTTGGTCTATGTGGACACCAAGATACCTAATATGGTTGACTTGCTGAAGGGTTGGGCAGGTACATCGTGATGGTGGTTTACTATCACAAGAATGCAATATGACTGCTAGATGATTAGGGCAGGATGTTCTACTGCTTACGCTAAAATTCACAACCTTCGTTTTGTCTACGTTGAGTGTAAGAAGATTGTGAGTGAGCCAACTGGAGACCTGGTTTACACCCGTGTTAGCAGCCTCTTGGACTCCTTCCCAAGTTTTGTCAAAGAAAACTATGGCGGTATCATCAGCGTAGGCAAATATTTTGGCTCGGTCCAGTTCTAAATTGCAAAGGCTGTTGATGTATAAAATAAAGAGTGTTGGCCCGAGCACACTACCTTGAGGGACTCCATAGTTTAGGATGGCAGAGTTGCTGCACTTGTCACTCATGCGTACACTTTGTGTGCGATCTGATAGGTATGATTGAAACCACTCCAAAGACAAACCTCGAACACCAATAGCTTCCATCTTTTTAAGGAGAATACGCCTTGACACCGTATCAAAGGCTTTTGCCAGGTCAAGGAAGACTCCAGTGCATTTATAACCGTTGTCCATTTTATTTACCACAAAATCGACTAGGTTATTGACTGCGTCTTCCGTTGACCTGTGCTTACGAAAGCCATATTGATTTTCTGATATCAAACCGTATTTCTCAAGGAAAGCGAGGAGTCTGCTGTTCATAATCTTCTCTAGGATTTTAGATAGGGATGTGAGTAGAGATATCGGTCGATAATTTGATGGAACTGTTTTATCACCAGATTTAAAGATGGGGCACACATTCGCGGTTTTCATTAGCGTAGGAATTTTGCCAGTCGAGATACTCAAATTGCACAAGAAGGTAATTGGTGCAGCAAACACTCACAAACTTAAAACATGTTATACCGTGTTAATTCATCATCATCATTTCAGCCGAAAGACATCCAATGCTCGACATAGGCCTCCCCCAAAAGGGGGGGTTTACTCTCATCAACACGCTTGGCAGTAGGATTGGAGATCGCAGTATAGTGGTAGTATAATACTTAAAGAAAGCTACTATCCATACTCTGGTAAGTCTCTTATTCGCCTTTGACGACAACCACTAAAAGAAATGGGGTGGTATGTAATTGTGTTAATTACTTATCTAAAAAAATAAACATTACAAATAAATAGGGTAATTAAGTAAAATATCTAGATAAGGCAAAATTATTTTTCCATAGAAACAACTCATTCATATCTGTCGTGAAATCAGAAAAAAAAAAAACATAAAACTTATTCTTTTCCGGCGACCATCCGTGTTTGCACGCTACCGAACTGATAATACTATTATATTGGCAATCGGCCATCTTCGCTCATTAAGAGTGGGGACAAAACTATTTCGGGCTCATTTCAGTACACGACGGGTTCAGCCGACCAAGGTTAGCCACGAGGTCAACGATTACGGTCGCATCAGTATAAGGTAATTGTTTGGGTTGTTCTGATTTCAAAGATATACAAGCCATTAGGGAATTAAAAAAGGATTAGTAGTTTTACAAACTTAAGTGGCAGTGGGCACGTTGTTCCCAGAATAAGTCTGATGGGGGTGAACCGTTCTGGAGTGACGACTGCGTACTAAATAACGCAGTCTAGGTAGGCCTATTAACACAGTCATGGTAAACTTATGATCGGGTGAAGGTCGTGAGAATCTGCTGGATATGGACAGCGGACAATCGGTTGCCATGGCAATTCTTGGGTATCTTATTTCTGAATTACAATGTTAAGGTTAGTAAAAGAGTAACCTACATTACAGAAGAGGTCCGCAGGACAATAAAATTCCTATAGTTAATATAGAGACTGGCCTGTTAGTCTAGAGGTTAGTGACCCTGACTGCAAAGACTTAAGTCGTGGTTTCCATTCCCACCCAGGACAAATTTTTGTGTGATGAGCACAATAATTTGTTCTGTGTCTGGGTGTAATTTATCTATAATATGTATGTATTTAGAAATATATAAGTGTGTGTATCAGTTGCCTGGTTGCCATAGTACAGGCTCTGCCTAGTTTGGGATCAGACAACGTTGTGTTGGTTGTCCTTAGATATTAAGTATTATAATACATTTGAAATCTAGTCAAAATCATCTATTTATTTTCATAGCACAATGAATGAAAAAAATTAATTTAAATCATAGGTTATTGTTTTTGCTAATTAGAGACTGAATTCGAGACCAAAAAAACGATGGATAGACTGTGTGAATGATGATCTGGTTAGAAAGGGGGTGACTACCGCGATGATGACTAGTAGTAGTGCCGAAACCAAATAAATTGGGTATGGGTAGAAGAATTATGAATTGATGATGATAAGATGGACTGTGAACATTCTAAGAGTAGTTGAGAATTTCCCCTCTGAAATTACTCTAGAAAATCTAGGCTTTATAATACTGCCCTGGTAATCGATATATAATAGCAGTAAGTCAAAAAAGGCGGTTTCAAGAAAACGGCGCGCAAATATTTTGGTTACAATTTTAGCATTTGTGATAAAACTATACACTCGATTTTTATGTTCTATATTGTTTTAACATCTTCATCAGGGTTATTGTAAAACATAAAACCTATATAGGAAGTACGTAGAAATATACAACCTAGATAGGAAGAAAGCTCGTTTGACGTACATTCCAAATCCACCTTCGACTTACTGCCCTCTCGATTACCAGGGCAGAATACAATTACAGCTTTTCCTTATGAAATAAACTGTTTCTGTAATAAAGCAATAATAAAAATTTGCAAGTCTAATAAACGTTATACGTTCCTAGAAATGGCATCTAAACACAATAAATAATTATTGTTATCGTTATTATTTCAAGTTCCCTTACTGCCGTAAAGATTGTGTTTTATGTTCATGCCGTGTTTTTCTTTTGCTTCCATTTTTTCGATATCTATGTTTGTTGACGTGGAGCAGAAATTTGAATCCCTGCCGTTTATAAATATGTAAATGAGTTACGTCAGTAACAGGTGTCACTAATACAACTCGAGTTTAAAAATATAAATTAATTTAGGCGCTTAAAACTGTTTTTGTGAACCGATTTAAAGAAATAAATATCATTTATCATCATCAACATTAATCACGTTATGAACATATTATGTTTTTATTATTTTAAATAATACTTAAAAATTATGCATAAATAAGTTTAAATGTTCAAGAAGACGTGGCGAGACGACCTTGACGCGTACTCCAAGGGTTGAATCTAGATGGCCTGGAAAAGGATACCTGGAGGGACCTGGGAGCCTTTACTAAGCAGTAGGGACAGTGTAGGATAATAAAAAATAAAAAAGATTATGTCTTTAGTTTTATTAAAGAAAAATATTTCCTTATAAAAAGATAAAAAGTTCATTAAAAACCTTCAAATTATTACGTTTACAAATTATTTATTTCATTCAGTAGGTAAATGCTACTTGACATTTATTTCGGTAAGTAATCATCTAAATGCCCCCAATAATTTCCATGAAAAGCTTTCAGAAACGTCGAAGTAATATTAAACTCTTTAGAAACATAAATATTCTATTCAACACAAACAAAATTAGCAAAATGAATAAACGTACCTTGTAATTGAGTTCATTTGTTTCTATGAATTGTTTTCATTTATTCAGTTTTAGAAAATTGTGTTGTCATCATTGTATTTATATTGGATAACTAGAGCTGTCTATAAATTATGTTTTACTAGCTTTTGCCAGCGGCTTCGCCCGCGTGGGGTTCGGAAAATATCCCGCGGGAACGTACTACCGGGATAAAAAGTAGCCTATGTCCTTTCTCAGGCTCTAAACTATCTGTGTACCAAATTTCATTTAAATCGGTTCAGTAGTTTTAGCAGGAAAGTGAGACAGACAGATAGACAGACAGAGTTACTTTCGCATTTATAATATTAGTGTGGATTACCCTCCCAGACGACTAAGGGACTTACTAGAGAATAGGCAGCATCATTCTCTATGCATTTTATTACTAAACTGCGATCGCCAACCCGTCTGCCAAGCGTGGCGATTATGGCAAACCCCCTAAAATATGTACTTAAATCTCACACTTAAATCCTTGAAAACAAAGAATAATGCAAGTTCCAAATCAAAGTTAGTTGCAATGTAAACAATTCTTTTAAACGGTGTATTATTTTATAAGTATGATAAACGTTGTTGAGAAAAACAGCATTTGTTTGTTCAATAATTTTCTTTGAGATCCGCTCTTGACAATCAAGCTTTATTTTTCTTTGAACAAAACTACTCTTTGAGTTATGCTCGACAACTATGAATACGACAGTCCATGTGTGGGTGGCCAACGTAGATGTTAAAGGGCTTGATACTTGCTGAAATTTATTGAATGTGAATGTTGAAGTCGGAAAAGTTTGTTTCTTTAAATAAATTTGGTTTAAAGCAGTAAATTGGTTAATCTAGAGATGTTTATGTTTGTATATGAGGTGATATAGTGTGTGTTTGTGGGAAATAGAGTCTAGTTTCCGTGTATTTATCTTCTCATAAATCTTGTAAATCTTCTTTGATATTTAGACTATTTTTATATGTCATTCGATTTTTTATTTTTATTTATTCATCATTCACTTGGAATTCATTTTGAAAATTTAAAGCTCTGATAGCTTGACTTAAAAAGTAGCTATTTCATTTTTCAAATGTGATGTTAGAAAGCTTTGTATGAAAATCCATTCCAGCAGAGTTTTTGGATCCTATAATTGAAAATATGACTAAAAGGATGTCATTAATTAAACTTTATCACCTGTGCCTTAAATTATTGATGCCATTAATTGGAAACTCGTTAAGTACGTCGAACAGAGTTTACCTTTCTCAGAACTTTGTGGAGATCCGGCAAAGTTTGCGCGAAGTTTTCAAGGCTTAATGGATTTGGTTCAATAAGTAGGAAGGTATTTTGTAGCTTATGAAACACATTGTTCCTGTAGGCTAATGATTTTATAAGTCCACATAATAGCGGCTATCATTTGGTCTCATCTAGACTATTATAAATTAGCTTCTGAATGTTTTTGCTCCTCAGATCCACCTCGTCGTATTGCATTGCCTGCCGGCGCTTTTACTTCGTTTATTAAGCGTTTTTTTCTGCCTTTTTGTATTAACTCGTCTTCTAAGGGCTATCTTAGCTGATAAGTAGCCTTGCTCAAAATTTGGGCTACCAAATGCATAAAGAATCCTACTCGTAGTAAATAGATAAAGGTGTTTAAACTAACAAACAAACCATCTCTTCAGCTTTAATATATAATCGTTTAATGAAGTCGCTTTTCGCGTGTCTGTTTGTGTTCACGTAATTTTTCAAAACTACACAACGGCTTTAGATGTGGTTTTCATCATCAGAATGTATGATAGGTTTTTGTGTATCATCTCTCATCATCATCATCATCATTTCAACCAAAAGACGTCCACTGCTGGATATAAGTAGGCCTCCCCCAAGCTCAGCCACTTTGTCCGTTTTGTGCTTCCCGCATCCAGCGGAATCCTGAGGTCTTTGCAAGGTCATCGTATAATCTTTACTCACACATACATATAGCAAATCAGGTCATTATGGGTTTATTGTAAGAATCACACTCTTAAATAAAGGTTTATTTTGTATACGTAGTAACTAGTAGAACACTGACTCCTAGGTCACAGGGTTTCCCTAGTTTAGGAGGCAGGGTTTTCCACTATTTGTGCAGCCTTTTCCCAAAAACCAATTTAACTACCTATGTGAATTGTTATTGTTATTGTATTCAATATTTTATTATTATTATTATTTATCTTTACATAGTATAAAACATAGTCGATTCCTGCGTCAGTACGCTTAGATCTTTTAAACTACACAACGGTTAATGCGGTTTACATCAATAGACCGAGTGATTTAAGAAGAAGGTTTATATGTGCGTCGAAGCCGCTGGCAAAAGTCAATGCATTCATCTTCTATACAAATAAATAAAATTGGAGTGTCTGTTTTTAATATTAAGATAACCACTTTTTACTAAGTGTATATGGATGTATACACGATACATATACCAAAACAACATTTTTTACAATTTTTGTCTGTCTGTCTGTCTGTCTGTTTGTTCCGGGTAATCTCTGAAATGGCTGGACCGATTTTGACGGAACTTTCACTGGCAGATAGCTGATATAACAAGGAGTAACTTAGGCTACTTTTATTTTAGAAAAAATAAATAATAGTTTAAAAAAATTAAAAACACGCTGAATTTTGAAACGTATGTCAGCGTAGTTTGTGAAGTATGCCAGCGTAGTTTTCAAAGACAGTTTTTATGAAAAACTTTTTGTTAAATACCACGCGGACGAAGTCACGGGTAACAGCTATTACCTATAATATAACCTGAATTAACACATCTTACCGCGAGAGTACGTCCTCCTGCATTAATTTCCGACATCCACGCGGGCGAAGCCGCGGGCAAAAGCGATATTATATGAAGTCACAAACCCATGCGAAATAATAGCGGGTAGTGCGTTTAATAAGCACCCAATTCTTATTATTCCAAAATACACGCATTCATCACTAACTTACGTCATCGGGTTATCTGTTTCAATTTTTTTCCAATATTCATCATTACTATTGTTGTTTAAAACCTTACTTCATTTTTTCGTAGAACACTTAATTCTTTCATCGTTGCATCATTCATAATTCTCTCTCGACTGCTAATAGCCAATTTCCGGAGGAGATTTTTCGTTTTTGTTTGAAAATATTTTAAGACTTTTTTCATTTAATTGCCGGAGATTTATTGTTTATTGTTGAGTTATTAAGTACTAACTAGTATACAGCACTAGACAACGGGCGGTCACCCATGAAAACGCAGATTCATTGTACATATAATTTCAAAAACCGGAGTGGCTGGCGAGAAATTGTGAGGTGAATCACATCAGCCCCTAGACAAGAAATTTCGTGCAAACCGCTCTGAAAAGAGTGCTACGAAAAAGAAAAAGTATACAGAATGTATCAGAAAGATGTGGTCAAATTTAAGGAACCCCTGGATCTAACATTGTAATCGAGGTAAAAAATCTGTTCAGTGTTGTCCTTCAATTGATACATCACAAAGAATAACTTTTGTTCATGGACAAATGTCAGCGTCGCACATTTCAAAAACGTGACTTCAGGTGTATCAGTTGTCTGGTTGCCATAGTACAGGCTCTGCCTAGTTTGGGATCAGATAACGGTGTGTTGGTTGTCCTAAGATATTTATTTATTTATTTTATTTATTGTATACAGGATCAGTTTTTATCCAGTGAGCAAACGTAACTACGAATTCAGCATATCATTCTAGACCACCCGGCGTAGAAAATGTTCGTCGGTTATACAAAAAAAAAAATCTGCTGTTCCATACATTTTGACCCCGTAGGTATTGCATTTTCCTATGAAACAGCTGATTTTTTAAATTATTTTTACACGCTTTATATTAGCTTCACTTGTATGTTTGTATGTTAGTATATTTGTATGTTTGTATATTTGTATGTTTGTTTGTAACCGACTCCTTATAGCGCGATTTTGTCCCACTTTAAACGACCAGATTTCATTCAAACTTTGCACACCTGTCAAGGACCGATGACAATGCAATAATTTCATAAATTTGTGCCATTATCCTTGCCAGGGTTACCAGGACAGCAAAAAAACTGTCACAAACTACGCTGACATACGTCTCAAAATTCGAAATACCCTAAAAAATAGAAAATAAATAATAGTTTAAAAAAACTAAAAAACACGCTCGCAAAAGTACAAAATAATGGAAAAAAAAGCGTGGGGTGCTTTTTAAGGTATTTTTTAAATGATATTCGGCACCCCACGCTTTTTTTCCATTATTTTGTACTTTTGCGAGCGTGTTTTTTAGTTTTTTAAACTATTATTTATTTTCTATTTTTTATTTTTTTATTATTTATTTTGTATAACCGACGAAAAATTCATGGTTACAATTTACGCACTGGATAAAAACTTGTCCTGTATAGTTATGACCAAGTAAAGAATAGATTGTCGTCCGTGTGGTGCCAGACGTAAAAAGCGTCATACCCATTTCTTTCCGCGGCTGTCTTATTTATTTTTATTTATTTATATTTAAAATACAAGTAACAAATGACTCAAATGTGTTAGTAACAATATTTCTTATCAGCTATGTTAGTAAACTTATCCTACACACTTAACCTACAGTACCTTATAGTTAAAAGCGAATCCCTGCTACAAGCTCAACACTGAAGTGGACAGCTTGCAGCAGCGATTCACATAGACGCAGTCCAGTCTGCTCGCGATACACCGCAGTATAATGTTGGGGCTGGCCCGCACCCGGCGCTCCAGGGAGGCGCATCTTTTTCACATCGTAGCGTAGAAGCAATCGACACGACTTATGAGGTAAATAAAGGACCACCATACTGCGATTGCAATTATGACAAACCCCTCTATTTGGTGGAGGACTATGTCCAACAGTAGACGTCTTTCGGCTGAAATTATTATCATTATGGTGATGATGACAGAATAGATAGATTCACGATTTTTTTTCTTAAAGAAAAAAACACTACAAAGTCAAAAATAACTTTAATTTCGGAATTCGGTATCTTAGGATCTGTATTTAAGGTTTTTTTTGCCACCGACTTCCGAAATTAAAGTTATTTTTGACTTTGTAGTGTTTTTTTAAGGAAGTCGGTTTTTATTTTTTTGTAAAAAGTTTTTATTTTCAACTTTTTATTTATGGTAGATACCTCGCACTAATCTAATCGCGTTATTCGTTCATTTGTCGCGCCAACACTTAATGCAAATATAAGACTTATATGGTTTTCACCTGGATCCCACTGTCGGAATGGAACCAATTTCGAAGCACCAGCTTTCAAATAATAAAAAATCATCGAAATCGGTTCACCCAGTCAAAAGTTATGAGCTAACAAACATTTTTTTTTTTTAATACAGATGAATTGATAACCTCCTCGTTTTTGTGAAGTCGGTTAAAATAGCCTGATAGGCTTATTTACATAGTGCGATTAAATTTTAGGATTGCCTGCGGTATAATATACATTGAGGCAATAACGATACTAACAGTATTTTGAATTGTAAGTCAAACAAGACAGGTAAGAAGCTTGCTTCGTGTAAAAGGGGCTAAGTTGGTGTACAAAAGACATTCTTACTAACCACGTAATTTAAAAACACACTTTTATAAGCCCACAGACACACTTATTCTTCATTAAGTGAGTTAGGTCCCATGCGACTGATCTACCCGTAGAAGTGCAATATTGTCTTAAGACAATTCCAATGTTAGTTGGTTTCATCTCATTTTCTGTTCGTTCTGATTAAGTGTGTGGCTTCCATTGTTTTATAGCTTCGAGGCCTGTAAAATCTGTTTCAATTCTTGTTAATAGATACGTAAAAAAAAACTAAAGAAGATGGCTGGGACACACTGGATACAGGCCTTGTGACGCAGATTTGGAGTGTGTCTCCAGCAGTGGAATGTGATACGCTGAGTTGATTGATTGATTGATAAAGATGTAGTTGTACACTTATTTTAGTGAGACTATAATTTAACTTATTTTTCAAATGTCCGTAAATTTTAGGTGATTAAAAATGTGAGGTGAAAGACCCCAAAATGTGGTAGCAAATTTTTCACACCTCGCTTTATTCAATGACTAACACTCTTGCTGACAGGCGTGACACATGACACTCATACATGACATCTGACACCTATTGTACTGAAACCACTGAAACTGACATCTATCATGTTTTTTGACATAATGTCGTCTTGTTTGTGTATTTTGTGTTCGAAATATGTTTTGTGGGAAATAATTAGCATATTTTCCCGTCAGTAAGAATTATGGTAGCGACATCGAGTTTAAGTGCTGACGTATTTTACTTATCTAAAGAATGGATTAGAGGGCAAAAAATAACAAACCAAACAGGTTTGTTATTATATTTTTTGGCCTCTAACGTATTTTATTAACCTAATATTTCATAATTGAATAAAATAACCTAGTTTTTTTTAAAGTTAGTAGTAAGTATGTCTCTAATGCATGTTTGAATGTAAATATATCATCTGCCTAGTCATTTCCCAACTACATATGTTACGGTCGGCTTCCAGTCAAACCGGATGCAACTGAATATCTCTATTTTAAATGGAGCGACTGTCTATCTGACCTCTATAACCCAGTCACTGATGACTGTCAGACAAGTTTACGTGCAACAAATGATAATTCGTAAACATTCTTCCCGTCCCTTAGCGGAACCAGCTGGTAGTTCGATATATAGACATAAAGTTTTTCCACTAGAACCCCACAGAACATATTTTGCCAGGCGCCAGTATTATATCAACAACATAACAGTGTACAATAATTTAAACAAGGAACTGAAACTATTTTCTAAAACTAAATATGAATGCAAATGTGCATTAAACAAATACTTGGCGAAATTAAGTCATAATAATAATGAGGATCTCCTTTTAGGGCACCTACCCTTAAACTTAATTAAAATTAATTTAACCTGCACTTAAATATAAACCACCCCGCCCCACCCCCTCTCACACACAGGCACACACCCTACTCATACACACACACACTCACACACACACAAAACTGTATATCAGAATGTTATTTTAATTTATGTTGTTTTATTTTATTAACTTAGCTTTAAGGTTACGATTAAAAAATATAAACAACAATTTGTAATATTTAGTATGTCACTAATATTGGCTTGTGACATTGCTGCGGAGGGATACTGATCTCTAAGATACCGGGACCCCCCTAGTTTGGAGATCAGGGATTTAATGTATTGCGCTTAGCATAAGCCATTTAGTTTTAATACCACTGTTCTTAGGATGTAGGCTTTCTTAAATAAATAATTTATTATATTATATTAATATAACACGATGATTACTGGAAAGTACGTGAATAAAACCATACCCTAAGGTAGAACTGGTTGCTAGAATTCCGGGTTTTTGAAGTAAAACTTCTTTATGCATGCTTGACTTCGGGAGAAAGCTGGTGAATGCGTGACGAGAGCGTTACGAAAAGTGTGATCGGGCGAGGCGAACGGAAGTTGAGAGGGAGATATAAGTTAGTGAAGATAGAAAGATAGAGAGTTACGTTTCCTATATTACTGTAGGGGCAAGAGAGAGAGGTGCGAGCACATATTTTCGTTCTCTCTTTAACATATAGATGTAGCTGAAGAAGTTTTACTTCAGTCATGTGGTCTAAAGCACACTCGTTTTGTTTGTAGACCCGTAACGACCGACTATCAAACATGACAGTCGAGATCAACAGCTTGCCATGCAAGGGGTAGCTTACCTGACGATCAAACCATGTGCCTATTATTACTTAGCCACAATATGTTTATAGTATTCTAACACGATGTGCTCTGATTACTTTGCATATAATATTACGAGTACGTTATGCTTCATAGGGCACGTATATATTTTTACCTTACAAGTTTACGTAACGATATCTATAATTTCTCAGACATAGTGCCTGATAAGCCTATAGTGTTCCCCTGGCTGGAATACAGGCCCCAAAACTGTGATAAAACTGTGATAGGGAGTGGGCCGTAATTCACTACGCGGGCTCAATGCGGGTTGGTAATTGTCTTAAAATTTTTAGTTGGTTGGTTCCTTTTTTAGTGGTGGGAAATCTTCAAATGACTTCTCCCGGTCTTGGGAGGAGCGGAAGGGCGTGTCAGACTTTTACTGACTAAAACCCACCCGTGTTTCTTCAATTGCCCACGTGCCAGGGCCACGGTATCTCTTTCGAACAAATCTCGCGACCCTGGCAGATTTCGGATGCCTCACGATGTTTTCGTGGGGTGTTTTGTTTCGAGAACAGTAGTTATGAAATAATTTAGAGAAATTGAAGCGCCTATCAGGGTTTGTATCTACGACCTACAGATCGTAAGTCGCCACCGTCACTGGGCCACCACTGCTATCACACACACCATTTAATTTAAATTAAAATCAACAGTATTTCAACATTTCCAAACAAATAACTTACATAAGTACTTTTTATTCGTAAATGAGCTGAGATAATCAGACGTAATTGATTAATTTAAGACATAATTACGCAAACTATTTTAATTCAATCTAACATCTACCCAAACAATACAAAAAGAAACAACCTTCTTTCTAGGGCAGTTGGGTAAATAAAATCACGAAGAAAAAGAAATCATTAACTAATAGATGAGCATTTAATTTCACATTAAGGCTGCTATCCCATTGGACAGGTTGCATCATTAATCTCTGCCGAACCTGCGACACTAAGTAACTTCCTATAAGAAACACATCGTTTACCGATCATAACTCACTTTTCGAACTCAGGCTACTGTTCTACCGCTAGCGATTAACGAGGAACGACTAGAGCTAGCAACTACAAACGAGTTGATAAACGAAGACTGGCGAGTGACGAGCAATTATTACGCGCTGGTATGCGCAAGTAACAAGCGTGGGTCTTTTCATTGGTAGCTCTTGTGTATCTGTACCATATTATGTACCATAATATACTGTACTAGCTACTGCCCGCGACTTCACCCGCGTCAAATTTTTGCTCCCGTGACCCATCCCGTCGCATCGAATTGCCTGCCAATGTTCGTCCATTTTTCGTTGCTACTCCACTCCTTTTAATTGTAGCGTGATGTTGTATAGCCTATAGCCTTTCTCAATAAATAGGCTACCCAACACAAAAATATTTTTTCAATTCGGACCAGTAGTACCTGAGATTAGCGCGTTCAACCAAACAAACAAACATACAACCTCTTTAGCTTTATAATATTAGTATAGACACTGTATAATATTATAAAGCTGAAGAGATTGTTTCTTTGAATGCGCTAATCTTTGGAACCACTAGTCAGTTTAAAAAAAATCTTTTTAGATTTGATAGTTTAATTCTTTACAAAGATTATAAGCTATTTAACATCACGTATAATGCTTGGGGGCCGGGCAAAATAGAAAAAGTCAGTAAGAACACAAAGTGAAAATGTAGTAATAGCACAGGCAGGGGAAGCGATGCGGGTAGGTAGGCAAAAAACTTCACGCGAACGAAATCGCGGGCAGAAATGAGTGTATTGTCATCATAATTTGCGTTGATCAGCCAGTTCTGTCTTTGAGCTTCGGTGCTCGGTGTAGTCAGCGATCAACTATGAATATAGGTATGTATCTCTTTTACTTATAAGGGACCCATAATATATTTTACTTTTCTTGAGCGAAAAATGGTTGAGAGCTACTCGTGCCCTCGTCGGCAGTGGTACAGTGCCTAATACATTTTTTATTCTATTTTTTTTTACTCAAATCTATGCAATATCCATTCTATTTCAGATTCGTATTTTGGATACTTTCCAGGAAATTACAACGGTCCTGTGTCGTATGTCATGTCAGTAATATAAATATAGTAAATTGTTGGGTACTGTTAGCGTCGCTGTCCACTGAGGCGTAACGTAAATATTTCTTTGATATTGGACGTATAATTTATCAATGTGTATGAGGACACAGGAAATAATAAAGAGTATTAGAGTATTGTGGTAGGTGGTGCTTTTCACATAATTTTTATGAAGTTACGTAAATGTGTCAGCTGCTGATTTGTAACAATTTATTGATATTAGTAAATTATTACATAACTAGCTTTTGCCCGCGTGGATGTCGGAAATTAACGCAGGAGGACGTATTACCGCGGTAAGATGTGTTAATACAGGTTATATTATAGGTAATAGCTGGTACCCGCGACTTCGTCCGCGTGGTATTTAACAAAAAGTTTTTCATAAAAACTGTCTTTGAAAACTACGCTGACATACGTCTCAAAATTCAGCGTGTTTTTAGTTTCATTAAACTATTATTTATTTTTTCTAAAATAAAAGTAGCCTAAGTTACTCTTTGTTACATCAGCTATCTGCAAGTGAAAGTTTCGTCAAAATCGGTCCAGCCATTTCAGAGATTACCCGGAACAAACAGACAGACAGACAAAACTTGTAAAAAAAATTGTTTTGGTATATGTATCGTGTATACATCCATATACACTTATTACTAAAAAGTGGTTACCTTCATATTAAAACCAGACACTCCAATTTTATTTATTTGTATAGATGATTTTGGTTTGTCGCTATCAAAAATGTCTTTTGTATTGAGTCTCCTAAGTTTTGAGTTGTGTCACAATTCTCAGTTATCTGTTTGAGCCAAATGTTAATCACTACATAGTATAAAACAAAGCCGCTTCCCTCTGTCTATCCCTATGTATGTTAGATCTTTAAAACTACGCAACGGATTTTGATGCGTTCTTTTTAGTAGAAAGGTTTATACGCGGGCAAAGCCGCTGGCAAAAGCTAGTTTATGCTACTACACATGATTTAATTTCTGTAAATAGGTTTGTATACGCTTTTACACGTCAGTTATATGCATTTTAAAAACTAGATGAGGTTAGCGCTTCCTATGTGATAACTCTGAGTAGTAAAACGCTGAAACAAACTTAAAGGTCACAATCTCTTTTAAACTCCAGACATAATCTTGGCAAGATCAAGTGAAGACTATGTAGACTTGTGTCTGAAATTATCTTTTCGCCATAGATTAATATATATTAGAGCTAACCTGTCCAGTCATTAAACTAATACTTAACTAGTTGTGATCTAAATAGTGTAAAATAAAGTAACTAGCACTTAAAAAAAAATTGCTTTAATTGCTGTGTGTTAAATATTCCTGCAGCCGCCCATGACGCTACTGTACGAAGCGACTCCAATAGATCAATTTCCATAATGTTATGAAATGAATTGTTCTAAGTAGGTTTTAAAGTAAACATAACATACATTTACGAAGTAAGAGCTCAGTGTAGATCAAACAAATCGTGCCAGAGTACTCGAAAACTCAGCCTCAATCATCCAAAAAAGTCCCTCACATCAACCCTTTACCTAATCTTCGATTCGCATGCTCAATATTTGTATCCAATAAGCACACACTATCTCATAATGCTCAAAAGAAAATAAATTCGCACCTCTCGATGCGTACTAAGGTGTGAAACGCGTTTGCATTATTTTACGGCTCAACGCACTATTTCTAAAGCGCTATTGATCCCGATATCCGTAAATAAAACCGGTACGGAATATTTAAACCGGACGAAACTGAGTATTCATGTTGGGCTCGGAAGGCTTATTTATGGGTGGGGTTATTCACGTTTAGGGTTATTCACGCTCTTTTTCTATTAAAAGATGATGGCTGAAGAGAATATGGAAGTGTTGTGAGATCTATTGTATTTACATACTCTTTGCGAAGATGAAAAGAAAGTTTTTTTACAATACGCTTCCTACAGCCCATCTTGGTAATATTGTAAAGGTAGTGTTACATTTGTATGTAAAGATACTTCATGTAGGGATGTAAACATTCAACCCTTTGCAAAATTATATCTCAATATTTAATCAACCGTTTAATAGATCCTGATTTCGTTGCTCTGCGTGGATATGAGATAAATTATTATACATCGTTGAGCATTAAAATATATACGATCCAATATTTTAAGGTACAGTCACCAACAGAGATAAGTAAGTCTGGGCCAGAAATAGAGTTGAAGTTTAGTACATAACCTATGGAAGATTTTGAATGCAATTTTATTTGGTAAATTAGTTTCTTGTTTTCTATTACTTACTGCATCATCTCAGTTTGCACCAAGTTATCTATACTAATATTATAAAGCTGAAGAGTTTGTTTGTTTGATTGAACGCGCTAATCTCAGGAACTACTGATCCGAATTGAAAAAATATTTTTGTGTTGGGTAGCCTATTTATCTAGGAAGGCTATAGGTTATATAACATCAAGCTACAACTAAGAGGAGCGGAGCAATAATGAAAAATGTTGCAATAACGGAGAAAATCGCACGGGTAGGAGATTCGACGCGACGGGAAGGATCGGGGAAACAAGAAATTTAACGCGGACGAAGCTAGTTCAGGAATATATTCCTGAACTAGCTTCTGCCCACGACTTCGTCAGCTATAGCTCGTTGAAATTCTGTTCACCTTCAATCGTAACTTAGGTCACAGCCCCTTTGTAATTTTTAGGGTTCCGCACCTCAAAAGGAAAAAGCGGAACCCTTATAGGATCACTTTGTTGTCCGTCCGTCCGTCCGTCCGTCCGTCTGTCAAGACCCTTTTTCTCAGGAACGCGTGGAGATATCAAGCTGAAATTCATATCAAATACTTAAGTCTACTGTTTCTTGGAACTGTGAAAAAATCAAACTTCTAAGCTAACGCAATCAAAAGATATAGCCGTTTATGCCGCAAATTTCCGCAAATTTTCGAAACTCGCAAGGGAATCAAAACCTAAAGGGTACTTCCAGTCGATCTAGAATTTTGAAATTTGGTACGAAGCAACGTCTTATAGCACAGATAAAGGAAAAATTGCGAAAACCGTAAATTTTTAGTTACATCATATAATAAAAAATTAAATAAAATTTTAAACTTTATACCTACAGGTTTGTACGGAACCCTCGGTGCGCGAGTCCGACTCGCACTTGGCCGGTTTTTTATTTCTATTGTCTATTATAATATATACTACTAGTTTTTGCCGGCGTAGATGTCGGAAATTTTGTTGCTTTCGTTTCCAACCACAATTATGTCTAAATAATTAAAATTGTGTTTATTTTGAAAACGAAGGACTCTCCACACATCTTTATCCCCTTGTTCAGCTCTTCGGGAGTATATATAATGATTAAAAACGCTTAGATTCGTATAAATTATTTTTTTATCGTCAGGCTAAATACTTTTTTATTGAAATAATTTGAAGAAACTAGCTTCAAAACTGATAGACTTTCATACAAACTTCCACCCACACTCCACCCCTTTACGGGGGGATTTTCCTAAAATCCTTTCTTTACTGACGTCTCCTACTCATAATCTACCTTTGAGCCATTTTTTTTTCCCTTTTTTATATTTTTTTTAATATTTCATATTCCTAGGTTCAGTAGTTATTGAGATATCGTGATTAATCAGTGAGTGAACGGTAAATCACGAACGCAGTAGGTATACAAGTTCACATTAAATCAGCAGGCAATACTTTATACCCGTTTTGGGTATCGGTATCAAAAACTATTTGTACAAACAGAAATGGTTTCGCACGAGTCATAATTTCAGCCATAAGATGTCCACTGCTGGACTTAGGCCTCCCCCAATTTGGGGGGCTTTGCCATAATCGCCACGCTTGGCAGGCGGGTTGGGGATCACAGTATGGTGGTAAAATGCATAGAGAACGCTGCTGCCCATTCTCTAGTAAGTCCCTTAGTCGCCTTTTACGACACCCACGGGAAGAAATGGGGTGATGTTATTCTTTACGTCCGGCACCACACGATACCGCTATCGCACGAGTACCTGTACTAATTACAAAATTGTGCTACGCTTCAATGGACTTGTAACCTTACTGCACGTTGTCACATTACGCTACGATTCACGGATTATTCGAGCAAACATTGGAATTTGTTGTACATTGTTTAAAAAATCTGCATATTCTAAATTTGCATATTTTGCAGGTAACAGTTAAGAAAGAAAGAAAAAATGTTTATTCTGCACAAACAAAACGCACATCTATACAAATAAATATTTACAAAATAAAAATTTAAAAAAAAGTTACATACTCGTTTAATGCAGCACAGTTCATACAGTTAATTTTTGACTGGCCTGTTAGTCTAGTGGTTAGTGACCCTGACTGCAAAGACTGAGGTCGTGGGTTCGATTCCCACCCAGGACAATTTTTTGTGTGATGAGCACAATCATTTGTTCTGTGTCTGGGTGTAATTTATCTATAATATGTATGTATTTAGAAATATATAAGTATATTTATCAGTTATCTGGTTACCATAGTACAGGCTCTGCCTAGTTTGGGATCAGATAACAGTGTGTTGGTTGTCCTAAGATATTAGATATTTATTTATTTGAAAAAAAAAATGAGTTTAAGTTTACCAAGACCAGAAAACTGCGTGGAACTAAGACAGTCCTTACGGGTTGTCAGAAGCCCGAAAGTCTGATAACTAGTCTTACCAAAGGCTGAATTGTGAAGGTCAGATAGGCAGTCCTTCCATGTACAATTCTGTTATTCAGTGCATCTGGTTTAACTGGAGGCCAAGCCCGATATATTTAGGAAAAGACTGCCCAAATGATGATAATTTGAATAAAATGAGTTTATTTTCTTGCGTATTGAAGTCACGTCCATACCTTGATAGAAACTGTTAGGTTAGCATCTTTGTATCGGTGATCCCATATTTAGTACCTAATCGAACTGTAAAATTTAAAAGAGCTGATACACATAGTAGTAAGAACACTACATTTGTAACTTAAATTCAGTCAGATTAATTAAATGTTAGCAAATTTACACAAAAAGTAAATTTTTCGTTTTAAAGCTATTTAGTACTCTTGTCATATAATGAAAGCTATGTATATTTCAAGTATGCGAAAAATTGATGTTGGTAGTCAATTTAATAAACAATTCAAATTGAATGGCCACACATTTCTTTCCCTCACTTTACGATAAACAAACACAATATAACACACACAATCTTACTAATGTGAAAGTTTATATCTAAACATACAATATGCTTCTTACTCTACCACGCAAAAACGGCCCAATGGATTTATATGCAATTAGCATATAGGTAGATTTACTCATAGGATAGTTTTAATCCCGATCTTTCGCATCTGTGGGGTAATTTTCGACCTTCAAGCGGCCGAAGCCGTTAGCAGAAGCTAGATAAGAAATGGTGAAAATGTTCACTCTACCAAATCTTTGACAAACGTTTAACCACAAAGTTCTTCAAACATTTTAGCTTGAAACCTAAAGTACAAGACAAGAGAACTCTAAGTATTTAATACATGCTAAAATTCTCCTAACTAAACACTTAGGTAACTAATTATCAAGAACTAGGTACTTCGAACAACTAAGCTTAGTTTAAGATTTCAGAGAGAGTTTACAACCATAGTTTGAAGGTTGGCATAATCTGAAGCCTTTCTAGATTATTCAGAAACTCCAGATTCTGGGTAAAATATTTATAAGTCAATTTATTTACGAGTATATCAAGTACACTGAAAAGCCATTAAACTAGATTTATTTATATTGCTCAGTCTTCTCATGAACCACAAATATTCTAAGAATGTCGATCACAATGCTCGATGACATGCCTCTATATAAATGTAAACCGGGTATTATTAGATTTGTTGAATTTTGTTCAATAATTTATTCATATATTTAATGGATACAAATTAAAATGTTAAATTATTTATATTTCAGCTAAAAAATCATCATCATCATCTTTTCTGTCAACAAACGGATGCCGCTGATCTTAGGCCTCCCCTAAAAATATCATAGCCCAGGGTAGATGGTCCTTCGAGCACAAGGGGCCGTTTTATTTCGTACTTGTAATTTTTTGTGACGGCGTTTGCCATTCTGGGCAATCACAGTATGGTGGTAAAATCCATAGAGAACGCTACTGCCCATTCTCTAGTACGTCCCTTAGTCGCCTTTTACGATACCCACGGGTAGAAATGGGATGGTACTAATCTTGACGTCCGACACCACATGGAACGTTGGAAAATTAATAATGCGTTATTAAATACATTATATTCCTTGTATTTACAAGGCCAACATTAACTTAATGGAATTTTCTAACAGCATGCAATAAGAGAGCAATCGATCGACATGAACGCGAATGTCTATTTTATGAAAACGTCTTAAACATTTAATGACTATGACTGGAGTTACCCTACGTGTTCGAACCAGGAATGAAGAGATCCGCAGGAGAACCTAGGTTCCTGACATAGCCCGCAGGATTGTCAAACTTAAGTGGCAGTGGGCAGGGCACTTTGGCTGATGGGGCCGAAAATTCTGGAGTGGCAACTACGTACTGGAAGACGGACATTTGGAAGGCCTACAATTAACGCAGCATGAGGAACGCCAATGTCCAGCAGTGAACGATGCAGCGAAATGATGATGACAACTGACACTGCAAATGGAAAAATACCTAAAAAAATTTGAAGTTCACGGGCTATATTAGCTTATCCACCTTAATCGCTTCAAAACCATAATGCTCGGTCAGTGAATGCCATGCATTACATTCATTATCTTCCTTATACAATCGACTAATGTCGTACTTTAAGAGCACCTTTAGAGAACACTATTTGCACCTTTACAGAGGTACAGAAATTTGTCGTAAATAGTTATTTATAAGTGAACTCTTTATACAGAATCTTACATTACTCAGTGTGTAGGCCGTCAATATTACGCTCATGAC
This sequence comes from Aporophyla nigra, assembly GCA_947507805.1. Classification (NCBI taxonomy): domain Eukaryota; kingdom Metazoa; phylum Arthropoda; class Insecta; order Lepidoptera; family Noctuidae; genus Aporophyla; species Aporophyla nigra. The sequence goes on along the minus strand of OX382313.1, from coordinate 7,446,167 downwards.
ATCCAAGAATAATCTCAGCAATGAGAAATTAAAAACAGTCTTTTATTTTTAGGTGTTGAACAATGACCATCATTATTTCCTTCATCTGTCAGTAACTAATTACGCAAGAACGCTAATCTGTTTAACGAATTATTGACAGTTTTATTCTTGAACGTTCAAGAATAGGCTGGGACTAGAAGAGCGTTACTGGAAAAAATTGTGAAACTAAAATGTGCGTGGCAGTAAAATAAATGAAATAATCTAAATTTAATATAGCTTTCAAATTCCGAATGGATGATTGCATCCGTCATTATTCGCGAACATTCATTTATTTATACACACTTTATTGTACGCACGGCGACAAATCAAGCTGTGCAATGTATTTCCAGTATAAGCTTGACTTCTCATTGTACGTAAAGCCTAAACAAAGTGAGGTCAGCTATAACTGGTTTCATATAGCTTGATATGTAGTTGTGTACACCAAAAATAATATATATACATTTGACCCAAGAAAACATACAATGAGCATCCTTATCGCTCTCTGCGATCTCTTCCTGGCATCCTTGGAATGGACAATGATGCGTGGACATTAAAATAGGGTTGTCATTGGTGCAAAATATAGATGCAATATATTATAATGGATACATAGATATAGACGGTACCGTGTGGTGCTGGACGTAAAAAATATCACCACCCCATTTCTTCCTGTGGGTGTCGTAAAAGGCGCCTAAGGGACATACTAGAGAATGGGCAACAGCGTTCTCTATGCATTTTACCACCATACTGCGATCGCCAACCCGCCTGCCAAGCGTGGCGATTATGGCAAAGTCCCCCAAATTGGGGGAGGCCTAATGCCCGTTTTCACCAACGACCCCTAAACTATACCCTATGTAGGAATCCCTTAGACTAAGGTACCCTTAAAATGCATCCCTTTACTAAATTCATTTTCAGGAAGCTAAGGGACACTCGTATAGTGGCTACTTAGTTAAGTGACAGATTTTTTACGTCATAGTCATTCCAAAACCGTATTTTTACCGATAATTGTTTTTTATTACATTTTTACGTTAATTCAGAACAAAATAAAAATATTTTACATTATGAACATGTTTTAACAACAATTACGTTACACAATTTCATCTCAACATCGCAAAACTAACATATTTTCAAATTTTTTGTCAGTATTACTAAGTTCCAGTGTCTTTTTTTAAAGTATTTTAACCGATTTAAAAAAAGGAGGAGGTTTTTAATGTTTGTTAGTTACCTCATAACTTTTGACTGGGTGAACCGATTTTGATGGTTATTTTTTTATTTGAAAGCTGGTACTTCCCGTGTGGTCCTATTTTAATTTGGAGAGATCCATGTGAAAACCATATGAGTCTTAAATTTGCATTAAGTATTTCGGTAGTCGGTGTCTTAGTATCTGTATTAAATGGTTTTTTTTTTGCCACCGACTTCCAAAATTAAAGTTATTTTTCACTTTTTAGTGTTTTAAGAAGTCGGTTTTTATTTTTTTGTAAAAAGTTTTTTGACAGTGACATTTCAGTTCAGGTTATTTCTTTAGTATTGTGTGTGGCTGTTAGTATTTATCTGGATTTTATACCTACTTACAATGGCTGAGAAAAAGAAACGTGGTCAGAATTTTACTGCTGAGGATAGCAAAAGCAAAAATGGTGAAATTGCTTTCGGTCTACAAATACACAATCTATCTATATTTTTTACTTTGATATGATAAAAGCGAGAAGTAATTCTTTCTGTCTGTTCACGATTGAACCAAGGAGCCAATTTTGATGAAATTTGGTACGGAGTAAGTTTGAACCCCAAAAAAGGACATAGACTACTTTTTATTCCACAATTTGGTCTGCGTCCAGGATAACCGACATTTACGCGGACGAATTCGCGGACGAAAGCTTGTTTTAAATTAAAAAACGGACGAAAGCACTAACGAGGCGAAACACATCTCATGGATGGAAGTTACAAACGCTTTTAATGCTTCAAGTTCTGTTTATAGGTTTGAATATTTGTTAACGAATCTCTCTCTCTGATTTTGTTTTTATGTATCTTATTTCTTACGTGTTAATTATTGTAATAAAAAAAAATACCATGCGTACATTAATAGAGAAGGCTCTATGTCGGGAGCATATTTCATGTGATTTTCACCATTCTTGTATGTAAATACATACATAATACACACCATGAACACAATCTTTAAGTAAAATATATTTTGATTTTTAGAAGTAAAGACCAGCTTATGTGGCTCTACACGAAGGAGTGCTACAAAAACTGGTGGTGGACCCTCACAAATAAAAACAGACTCAAACCTGGACCCAAAATATGTTCTAGTTTTTAAAGTAGCAATATCACGCTATCCTTGAATAAACTTTATCTTGTAAAAAAACTCTTTACATCATATTACGTGAAAAAGACTGGTCTTTCACGATAAACACGCGGCCATGTAAATAATCTAGGGGTTGCCAATGATTCCACCATCTCCGCAGCTTCAACACTATCAAAATACTCACATCATAGATCTTCCATATTTTTAAATACCTATTCAAGAATACGCAACTATCAAACAAGTTTAAACTAACACTTAGCTTAGGGGTCGGTTAGGGGCCGAACATTCGGGCCCCTAAATATAAGGTATCTCTTTAGAGTTTAGGTGTCCCTTAAACGTTGGTGAAAATAAAACTTGCGATAAGTGATACTTAAATTGGCCTAGGGGCTCCTTAAAATTTAGGGGTCGTTGGTGAAAACGGGCATAAGTCCAGCAATGGATGTTTTACGGCTGAAATGATGAATGATGAATGATAGATATAGACAGACATGCTGTATAATTGATACTTAAATACGAAAATACTAAATATATTAGCAACGAAAATAAATAACGTCCACAGATCATTACAGCTACGTAGACAAGATCACAATAACAAGTAATTTTCCAGTACGTGTCTCATAAATTCAGGTAACGCGCGTTTTATTTGAACTGACAATGCATTCCAAAAACCAGCGGCCTGGACAGGAAAAAAAAATGTAGAAAAAAGATGTGAAATACATTGACGCATAATATGGTGGCACGATAAATGGCATGCTTCGCACTGATGATCTTTTATAACGCTAAAACTATTGTCATTTCAACGACTCACATTGAGCGACGCAATTATGTGTTACGCTGTTTAAGATTCTCCCTAAGAATGAGCAAACAATAATTATCAAATGCCTCACAAAAAATAATGAATGACTTACCAAAATAAACACAAGATTCATACACTAAATAGTTTTGCTAAATGCGTGTGGCGCCAACATAACACCCACGAGAAAAAAACGATTGGAACGCTTATTTTTTCGCGCACATCATATGTCTTTAGATCACTTTTCTGGTTTTCAAATAAAACAGCAGCAGGAAATGCGTTGGTTTTTGCCACAGAACACAGAATCGTCGATGTGACAGCATCTAGAAATGGTAGTATAATAAAACACCGTATAGATCTCGTTCAAACCAATTTTCGGTGGAAGTTTACATAGTAACGTACATCATATATTTTTTTTAGTTTTATCATTCTCTTATTTTAGAATTTACAGGGGGGGCAGACCCACATTTTACCACTTTGGAAGTTTCTCGCGCAAACCAGAATAGTTTAGAAAAAATTGATATTAGAAACCTCAATATCATTTTTGAAGACCTATCCATAGATACCCCACATGTATAGGTTTGATGGAAAAAAAAAAAGGCAGATTGATTTGTGTTATAGTCTGAGTATACGGTGAGACGCTTGGATTATAAGGTTTTTTTTTTACTGTGTACCTAGCCATGACCGCCGAGGGATCTCTGTACTCTATGCATGATTGTTATCCATTTGAATGCGTTAGTACTGGTATGATCTGCTTTGAAAATAGCTGTGGTGGAAATGCCTGTCAATCTCTCTCGGTCTATTTTACATTAGTTGTTGTTCCTTTGGAAAGGTATTTTTCCAGTGCAAAAATATTACTGCTAATTTTATTTATACACTGGACAATATCTTGCATAATACCTACAATCGAATTTCATTCCGTTATTGCCAGTCTCTGTAACTAGTGTGTTTTGCCCACCACGACGTATGGAGCTGAGACGTGGATGATCACGCAGGAGGCTGTGGACAAGCTGAGAGTCGAACGGAGAACCATGAAGCGTTCCACGCTTGGCATCAGGCTAATAGACCGAGGTCCAAGCGTCGTGATACTAAGACGTACGAAGGTCTTTGATTTTCTAAAGCATAGTATTGCATAATTAATACATAATCAGTTTGTTCCTAATTCTAAGACACAGGCGTCCTGGCGACTGAGGAGGACTGGGCTGTAATTCACTACACGGGCCCAGTGCAGGTAGGTAAATGTCACATGTCTTCAAATTTTTGGTTCTAGGACATGCCGGTTTCGACCTTATTATGGCTAGAACAAAGATCACTAAATATATTGTTTAACTTATTAGTGGCAGCAGGGGTCTCAGGATGAACATGGACAAGACAAAGGTCATGTCCAATGCTCGTGTGATACCCAATCCAGTGAAGATCGGAGGCGCTACACTCGGACGAATATGTGTACCTAGGACAGACTGTCCAGTTAGGTAGGTCCAACTTCGAGAAAGAGGTCAATCGTCGAATCCGACTCGGCTGGGCAGCGTTTGGGAAGCTACGCAATATCTTCTCGTCCCACATACCGCAGTGTCTCAAGACGAAAGGCTTTGACCAGTGTGTGTTGCCAGTGATGACATATGGAACCGAAACGTGGTCGCTCACAATGGGCCTTATTAGAAGGCTGAAAGTCACCCAAAGGGCGATGGAGAGGGCTATGCTTGGAGTTTCCCTACGCGATCGAATCAGAAATGAAGAGATCCGTAGGAGAACCAAGGTAACCGACATAGCCCGAAGAATTGCTAAACTTAAGTGGCAGTGGGCAGGGCACATTGCTCGCAGAACAGATGGCCGATGGGGCCGACAGGTTCTGGAGTGGCGACCGCGTACCGGAAGACGTAGAGTTGAAAGGCCTCCAACAAGGTGGACCGATGACCTTGTGAAGGCCGCAGGAACCCGCTGGATGCGGGAAGCACAAAACCGGTCGAAGTGGCGGAGCTTGGGGGAGGCCTATGTCCAGCAGTGGACGTCTTTCGGCTGAAATGATGATGATGATGATTAGTGGCAGCACTCGGAAACAACCGTATTGTAACGAGAACAATCATCACTATGGTTTTCACAGTGACGCAAGATCAGAGATGAAATAAGAGTGAACGGACTATAAATCTGCCATTTTGCCTTGCATTTTTTCTGTTTTAATTTTATACATCAGAAAATGAGACAAATGCCTTGAATTTGACAATAGGCTTGCTTAAACTTTTAATACGTAGCTTGTTTCATTTTGGAACACAGCTTACGAACTGAATTTCATTTTATAATTGAATAATTTGTGTTAAGTTATAAGAAGTGTAGTGAGACAGTATTTTTTTTACTATTGTCAAGTTAGTTAGGTTTTTTTTTTAAACTTAATTTGGCTTAAAGATCGGAAGATAAGGAACGGTGAAAATAGTTTTTCTTGCACTTCATCATCATTCTTCTGCTTTTATACAAAATTTGGGGTCAACGCAACATGCCTTCTTTCTCCACACTCCTCTATTAGCCTTCATATCGGTAGTCACCCTCTTTGTATCCATATCACCATTCACATAGTCCATCCATCGTTTCTTTGGTCTCCTCCTACTCTTATAGCCATCGACAATATCTTTTTCTGGCACTTCGTACGAAACATAAATAAACAAACGATTAATTCCTACTATTTATTTCAAAAACATTGAAATATACGACATTGAGCAAATTTTTAATTCAGTTACGAATATATTATGTGACACTAATATAACATATTTTTAAACTTCAAATATATTTTAACATACTTACTTCATACATTTAAGGCGCCCATGAGATGTTACACATTTCAATTTAAATGACCCAGAAACATACCCACGTAATTACGTAATTATACTGACCTTGAGAGTTTTTCAATAAAAATTGGAAAAGGGAGATGTAGAAGGAAGGAGAGAAGAGTTAAGTAGAATCGTATTATATTTGTACACTAGAAGAAGAAAAAATATACAATGCAATATACTTGTTGCCGGTTTATTCATGATGCTTTCCTTCACCGATTTGAGAGTAGAGGTGATGAAATAAATGAAACAAAGTAAATGGCTGTCTGGATCGAAGCCACGAACTACTTTAAAATACATTCGATATAAAAATACATTGAATTCACTTTGTGTCAGGTCATTGACATTTCAATCGTTGTACAAATTGCAATTTTATTATCAACATAACGCGAACAGTCGCCCGTCAAATTGTTAAGTGGTTGTATTCTCGTCCTGAACCGATTTGAATGAATCGTAAAACCGATGTTCATTTCATACAATACGTATTTTCATTCAGTTCAGCTTTGCATAAAAAATAGAATCATTCAGAGTTACTTGCGTAATATATGCTACTTGCTAATCAAATTATTACAAACCTTAAATTTTGTTTTGAAATGATTATTTGAATTTAGAAAATAAAAGAGGTTATAAGTGACATTTATTGTTAAGTATAATAAATTAAATTACATCTTGAAGGTTAGTTGTAATTACAATAATACAGACACATAAATCAAATCTGTAATTTGACGATTATTTTGTTTCACACTTTGACAAATTATTAAAAATAAAATAGGAAGTTCCTCTCTCTGTAACCTAGAACGCCGGTATCTCCATTAAACTCCCTTATCTCCATCGAAACCAACAACGAAGCCGCAAGGGTAAGAAAAATCCTCTCGACTGATCAGGATCGAACCCTTGGTGCGCTCAAAAAACCCGACAACTCATACACATTAAGTGACCATGAAACCAGTAAGGTCCTCCTGGAAACCCACTTCCCCGGCTGTAACCTCCAAGAGGTCAGGACGTGGGAGGCTGAACCAGAATGGACCCCAACGAACCTAGATTGGTCCAGGGCTCAAAGCATGGTAACAGAAGAAAAGATAAAGTGGGCCATTGACACCTTTCAGCCCTACAAATCTGCAGGGCTGGATGGCATCTTTCCAGCCCTCCTACAATGGGGGGCTGACCACCTGATACCATGCTTGGTGGAGATCTACCGGACCTGCATTGCATTTAGATACATACCCCAAGCGTGGCGCGAAGTGAAAGTCATTTTCATACCCAAGCCAGGCAAACCCGACTATACACAACCAAAGGCCTATAGGCCTATAAGTCTCACATCCTTCTTACTAAAAACCCTCGAGAGACTCTGCGATAGACATATCCGAGACGGACCTCTCCGGGTAAAACCCCTTCACAAACAACAGCACGCGTACTCCACGGGCAGATCAACAGAGTCTGCGCTACATAGCGTGGTCTCCAAAATTGAATGCGCAGTGGACCACAAATGCTCAGCACTGGCGGTTTTCATTGACATTGAAGGCGCTTTCGACAAAACTATGTTCAATAGTATCAGCATGGCCCTCGACAGACACAACATAAATCCGACCTTGAGCGGATGGATCACCAACATGCTCAAATTGAGAGCTGTACAAGTCACAGTAAACGACACTACAAGAGCGGTAGTGGCGAAAGGCTGCCCGCAAGGGGGCGTCCTCTCGCCACTTTTATGGAACCTGGTCGTAGACAGCCTCATCAAAACACTCAACGATAAAGGTTACTTCACCGTAGGCTACGCCGATGACATAACCATAATAATAAATGGCACCCATGAAAACACCCTATGCCACCTCATGCGCCAAGCCCTGAAAATAGTAGAGGACTGGTGCAATAAACACCAACTATCAGTAAACCCCACAAAAACCGAGATGATCCTCTTTACAAAAAAGAGGAAACTCGCGAAACTCGAACTGCCACGACTGTTTGGCACCACCCTAAGCCTTTCAACTGAAACCAAATACCTGGGCATATTTTTGGACAAACAGCTGAATTGGGCAAAACACACCAACTACATAACTACAAAAGCCAGCATATCCCTGTGGCAGTGCAAGAGAATGCTTGGCAGGAATTGGGGAATCAGCCCCAAAGTAACCCACTGGCTATACACCACAGTTATTCGACCAATCATCACATACGGCTCAATAGTCTGGTGGCCCAGAACAGACCTGAGCACAGCCCAAAAAGACCTTGAAAAGGTGCAACGATTCGCTTGTGTAGCCATCACTAGCTGCATGAGAACTACACCCACTGCTGCCCTACAGGTTGTAGGTATCGGTCCACCAAATAAAAGTCCAAAGTTCACAAGCACAACGAACAGTTATATTTTAAATAAGAAGTTAATAGCGGATACACAAGAGTAGGAAGCACGTTAACACTAGAGACAGAAGATAGATAGATGAAAGAACATTAAACAATATAGAAGAAAGCTAAAGAGGTTGATTTTTAGGAAATGATATTTAGTTTTAATTTTACGAGCGCGAGGCGTCTAGCTGGGTTTAGGTAATCAAGCGTGCGGGTGCTTGCGCAGCGGCGGACAATGCACTGGCGCGTAGGCCTGCGACTAAACCGAACTCTAAGGAAAGGGGTGTTCGGCGCGGCGGAGATAGCCGATGATGGCCGAACGGATTATTACTTGGATCGCTTCGTGTGGCGGCGATTCCGCTACAGCAGCCCCCGGCGAGACCGTGACTACGGTCGATAGAAGTCAGGGAAGCGGACTCTTCTGCCGCTGCGTGTGCGGGTCCCTGGCTCATCTGTAGATGGTGATGACGACTCACTAGGGGTTGCGCTGGTTGGGTTGGTGGTTGAGTCGTCTCTGTGACAGTCTTGAGCGACGTAGGCTGGTTTCAGGCGATCTAGAGATATGTTGGTGCTTTTGCCTCGTATCTCAACTTCGAAGTACTTATCCTTCTTCTTTAGTACCTTGTAGGGACCAGCATACGGTGGTTCCAATGACTTTCGCACGTAATCTAGCCTCAAGAAGACGTGGGTACAGTGCTGCATGTCCTTGGGTATGTAAAATGTGTTGTTTCTGTGCCACTTTGTTGATTTCGGAGACAAGTTAGCCATATGTTTTGCCAGTCGTGTAGCGAAGCTGGTAATGTCTTCGACGGTGTGGTTGTGTGATGGCGACAGAAACTGGCCTGGCAATCGTAGAGGCTCGCCGTAAACAAGCTCTGCTGAGGATGCCTGGACGTCATCTTTCCAGGAACTGCGTATGCCGAGCAGAACGATAGGCAAGACTTCTGTCCATTGAGTGTTGTTGTGACACATGATGCCTGCTTTGAGTTGACGGTGCAGTCTCTCAACCATCCCATTTGATGCAGGATGATAGGCTGTGGTGCGGAAGTGACGTGCACCGAGCAGGGATGCCAGGGCCTTAAACAGGCCCGACTCGAACTGCCGACCGCGATCAGTGGTGATCTGTGAGGGGCAACCGAACCTCGATATCCACCCGGATACCAAGGCGGCCGCGCAGGTTTCGGCAGTGATGTCTCTGAGGGGGATCGCCTCAGGCCATCGTGTGAACCGGTCAACGATGGTGAGGCAATATCTGTAATCAGAAGAAGGTATTAGAGGCCCTACGATGTCGAGATGGATGTGGTAGAATCTCGACGAGGTTGAAGGGAAATGGGAAAGAGGAGCGGAGGTGTGTCGAGTAACTTTACAGCGCTGGCAGTGAAGACAGCATCTGCACCACTCTCTACAGTCCTTACGAATCCCTGGCCACACAAATCTTTGCGTGACCAGTCGCACGGTAGCTGTACGTCCAGGGTGGCTCAGACAGTGTAATGCATCAAACACTTGCTTACGCAGGTCAGGTGTGACGTAGGGTCTTGATGGTTTAGTAGAAGTGTCACAATAGAGATTGATGTCTGAGTCAGCCAGAGTAATCTTTTTCAGTTTTAGCGACGATCCTTTTTCTATTAGCCACTGAAGCTCGGGGTCTGCCTCTTGAGATTGGGCTAAAGCCTTGTAATCAATCGCCGTTGTGACTTCTTCAACACGTGACAAGGTGTCAGCTACGACATTTTCACCACCGGGTATGTAGCGTATATCCGTAGTAAATTGTGCGATGTAATCAAAGTACCTGTATTGTCGTGGCGAGCAATTTTCTCTTGAATTTTTGTAGGCGTATGTAAGTGGGCGGTGGTCGGTGAAGACGACGAATTTCCGGGCCTCCACCATATGCCGGAAATATTTGATTGCCTCGTAGACGGCAAGCAGCTCGCGATCGTAGGGACTGTACTTGCGCTGAGCTTGGTTCAGTTTCTTGGAGAAGAACGCAAGCGGCTCCCACTGTGTACCGATGCGTTGCTGTAGAACTGCTCCTACGGAAACGTCAGACGCGTCAGTTAGCAAAGAAAGCTGTGCCTGGTCCTGTGGATGTGCTAGAAGCGTAGCATTTGATAGCGTTCTTTTGCATTCTTCAAAAGCTTCCAGCTGAAGCTGCGACATCTGTACTGGATCTGAGCCCTTGACCTTTTCTCCAGCCAACATGGAGTTGAGTGGTGCTTGACTTTTTGCAGCATTGGGTACGAACCTTCTGTAAAAATTTAGCATGCCTAGGAACCTCCGCAACTCCTTCACTGTGCGCGGAACTGGAAAGTCCTGAATGGCCTGGACTTTTGTGCTGAGAGGTTGGGTACCTGCTGCTGATACTTGGTATCCAAGGAAAGTCACCTCGGGCTGGCCCCACACACATTTTGCTGCGTTAATGAGAACGCCATATTCCTGTAGGCGTGACAGCAGCTGGCGTAGGTGCACTCTATGCTGGTCTGGAGAAGAAGAATATATTAAGATGTCGTCAAGAAATCCGAAGCAGAAGTCATCAAAGCCGGTAAGTACTTCATCTATAAAGCGTTGAAAGGTTTGAGCAGCATTCCTAAGACCGAAGGTCATAAATGGAAACTCAAACAATCCGAATGGTGTTGTTATGGCCGTCTTTGGTATGTCAGCCTCATTTACTGGAATCTGGTTATACGCTTTAATTAAATCAATTTTTGTGAAAATATTGGAGCCAGAAAGCCGCTGTGAGAAGTCCTGGATGTGGCGTATGGGGTAGCGGTCAGGTATAGTACGGGTATTCAATGCCCGGTAATCACCACACGGGCGCCATCCGTCATCTTTCTTCCTCACCAGGTGCAGAGCTGAAGACCACGGGCTTTCGGAACGCCTTGCAGTACCATTGGCGATCATTTCATCAAACTCTTTCTGTGCGATCTTTAACCTTTCCGGATCCAAACGCCTAGGTCTGTTTGCAACGGGCGGTCCAGAAGTGGTCTTAATAAAGTGCATCGTATTATGTTTAGGTTTGTTTTGATTTACAGTACCTGCAGGGCGAGTAACGTCTGGAAACTCACGCAACACCTGGTGAAACTCGGTCTCTCCGGTGACAGTTTTGACAGATGCCACATCATCAGGAACCCGCTGCGAGGATGCTGCCACGAAGAGTGAGGTGGTGCCATCTATGAGCCTATGGTTGCGGCAATCTATAAGCAGATTATAATAACTTAGAAAATCTACACCTATAATTGGCTTTGACACGTCGGCTATGGTAAATTTCCAAGTAAATGAACGGCGAAGACCTAGGTCGAGGTTGAGTTGCACCGGACCGTAGGTATTAATAATACTTCCGTTGGCTGCCGTTAAACTAAACTTCGTGATATTGCAGGGCGTCTTTATCGCCGACCGTGGGTAGACGCACAAATCTGAGCCTGTATCGACAAGAAATAACATTTTGGAACAACGGTCAGTAATAAAAAGACGGCCTGATGCTAATGGGCAGTCGTAGGCCGCTAATTCGGGCTGCCTCTGGAGTTTTCCGACCTCCATGTACAAGGCTCTAAGCATTTCTTCGCACGGCCGCCAAATGTGAAATGATACCAACAATGCGGGTGGTTTTCTGGTGGCTGACATGGCCTTGATCTGGATCTACTTCGCCGGTTATCACGTTTAGACCGAGAATGAGAACGACCACGTACCTGCCCTCGATTATCCACTTTAGTAGACAGTGAACTCACTTGTCTGGTTAATTCCGCTATCTGACATGCCATCTCTTTTATAAGTGTAGATGTACCTGAATCACCAACGCTTGCTACTTGCATGGGCCCCGCCGGCGCGATTTCATTAACCGTGTCGGCTAAATCCGCTAATTTGTCCAACGGAAGGTCCGGTTGTGACGCTATAACCGTCTGTAGGTTGGTCGGTAAACGATTCGACCATAATGTTCTCAAGAAATCTTCCGGTACAGACGGTCCTGCTAGATGCCGTAAATGACGTAAGAACTGCGATGGCTTACGGTCACCCAGCTCCTCGACAATCAGCAATTGTTTAACCTTCCGTTCCCGTGAGGCCGACAACCGCTTAATAAGCTCCATCTTCAATTTTTCGTATTTATTCACCGTTGGCGGGTTGGTGATAATATCTTTGACCTCGGTGGCATACCGGTGTTCCAGCGCAGACACGACCTGGTAATATTTTGTTAGATCCACTGTAACGTTTGCCAACGCGAACTGGCACTCCATCTGCGCGAACCACATTTCCGGGTCGTCGGGCCAAAATGGTGGTGGACGAACGCCTACACGCGAAGTTTCCGCAGCCCAACGATCTTCCTTAGGCGTTTCCATAACGCGCGTTGTCGGGGTCACCAATATGTAGGTATCGGTCCACCAAATAAAAGTCCAAAGTTCACAAGCACAACGAACAGTTATATTTTAAATAAGAAGTTAATAGCGGATACACAAGAGTAGGAAGCACGTTAACACTAGAGACAGAAGATAGATAGATGAAAGAACATTAAACAATATAGAAGAAAGCTAAAGAGGTTGATTTTTAGGAAATGATATTTAGTTTTAATTTTACGAGCGCGAGGCGTCTAGCTGGGTTTAGGTAATCAAGCGTGCGGGTGCTTGCGCAGCGGCGGACAATGCACTGGCGCGTAGGCCTGCGACTAAACCGAACTCTAAGGAAAGGGGTGTTCGGCGCGGCGGAGATAGCCGATGATGGCCGAACGGATTATTACTTGGATCGCTTCGTGTGGCGGCGATTCCGCTACAAGGTAATGCTCGGGCTACCACCTCTACACCTAATCGTGCGGGAGGAGGCTGCCCTGGCTGCCCTAAGACTGAACATAGCAGGGACCCTGAGCAATGACTCGAGGGTCAAGCACTCACGCATTAGGGACGATGCGATCAAGCGACAACCAATGATGGCATCACCCTGCGATAAAACTCCAAAACTACACTACTTTCAAAAGCACTACAACGTTATACTCACAGAAGAACAAAACGACCACTCGGGCCCGGAAGAGCTTAGAGTCTACACTGATGGCTCAAAGACCACCTCTGGGACCGGAGTCGGAGTTTTCTCACACGACCTTAACATAAAAATATCCAGCCCGCTGGGAATGTTCAACACCGTCTACCAGGCGGAATGCGTGGGCATTATACAGGCGGCATATGCCATAGAAGCCAGAAGAGTTACGGACACTCATATACGTATACTCTCCGACAGCGCTTCAGTCCTCCAATCCCTAGCCAAACGATACATAACCTCAAGTCTTACACTAGAATGTCACAACGCATTAGAACGGGTAACAGTTTCTAATCGCAACAAAGTGACACTGCAATGGATAAAAGGACACAGTGGATCACTAGGCAACGACGCTGCTGACGAACTGGCCAGAAAGGCATCCAGCGCGTCAGTCTGCGGCCCCGAGCCCATCGTGCCCATCCCCTTTAACCAGCTACGCAGGTGGCTGCAGGAATTTACCCACTCACAAGCGGAGACCTGGTGGACCTCGGCACCAGGCTGCAGGCAGTCCAGGGAAGCTATGCCATCCCCGGATGGCAGGCTAACCAGACGTTTGCTACGCCTGGACAGGGATGGTCTGCGTCTGATGACGGGCACCATCACAGGACACTGCCCGCTAAACAAGCACTTTCACACAATAGGCATAACGGACAGCCCCCTGTGCAGGGCCTGCATGGAGGCTGAGGAAACCGTTGCGCATGTACTCTTCGAATGTACAGGCGTCACCCAGATTAGGACAGATACCCTCGGGACACCCAAATCATACACGGACGTTCTTAGCAGACCAGGAGACATGATAAACTTCTGGAGGGAGGTGGGCTGGTTGGAGTAAACACCGACGGCCGCCATGGCCCACGTACAATGGTCCACTCAAAGGACTAAGTGCGGAAACCAAATCCCCATAACATAGAACATAGAACATAGAACGCCGGTATCTTGGACCCTGTTCCCGATACCGGTGAAATACTATTTTTGATATATATTTTTTTTTATACTTTATATTGTAAAATATAATTTATTTGTGTTTATGGTTAAATAAAGGAAATAAATATAGTCTCATACCTTTTTAGTCTTATTAGGTAAATTACATTTGGTGGACTTAAAATTTCTTCTACTTTTCCTACAGTAAAAAAAAAAAATGCCTGCCTAGCCTGCCCAAGTAAAAAAACCTGCCCATTATCCGGTTAATTAAACGAAATTAACCAAAAATTCAAATAAGGCACTGTTTCATACAATAATTCGATTTTCCGTTTTCGCAATTGACCTTTTCGGTGTATACAATTACCTACTTTCAGTCAGATTTCCGACATAATTAAGTGGGAATATTTGCACTGTGCATTCATGTTTCTGTGCATCAAAGGGACTAATTAAATCAGTAGGGTTGAAATGTGTATGAGAAGTAATTGAATTATTATGTTTGGAGTAAACAAAATCAGTGATCTGTCTGTAGACACGGTTTTACAAACGCCGGTTACCTCACAATGTTTCCTTCCACCGTTCTGAAAGCAGTGAGCAACACAAAGTGCCTAGATGCGTTGCCATGACCTAAAACTCGTAAAACGGGGCCAATACCACTGGACAACCAGTGGTCATCCGTCGTCGGTGTAACAAAATGGTAAATCTAGCTAAAGGCTCTTATAGAATGTTGGTCGGATCTTCACTGACGAAGATATTCAATCTCAAACCAAAAACATATTTTATAAATTATATGTAGGTGTGTTCTATGTAGGTGTGGTTCTATGTGTGTCAGGTGGGTTTCTACTAACTCTACGCTGGTAAAAAAAAAATGCATATAGTTATAGGTTTTTGTAAAATGTTGACCGGATATCATTGAATAAGAAGACCAAACCTAAGGATCACGCTTGGCAGGCGGGTTGACGATCGCAGTACGGTGGTAAAATCCAAAGAGAACGCTTGTGCCGATTCTCAAGTGAGTCCCTTACTCGCCTTTTGCGAAACACACGGGAAGAAATGGGATTTTGCTATTCTTTAAGTCCAGGACCACACAGAAAACGACCAGCTTATTATTGTCCTACTGCAGGGCAAAGGCCTCTTCTCATAAAGAGAAGGCATTAGCATTGATCATCACTTACGCTCGTTCAAGACAAGTTGACTATTTCGGACTTATATAAAACTGCTTCTGCCCGCGACTTCGTACGCGTCAAATTTTTGCTCCCCTAACCGTTTTTTTTTTTTAGATGGGAAATCATCAAATGTCTTCTCCCGCTTAAGGCGGAGCGGGAGGGCGGGTCAGACTTTTACTGAGTAAAACCCATCCATGTTCCTTCAGTTGCCCATGTGCCAGGGTTACGGTATCTCTTTCGAAAAATCTCGCGACCCTGGCAGTCCGCTAACCCTTCCCGTCGCATCGAATTGCCTGCCAGTTTTCGTCCATTTTTCGTTGCTGCTCCGCTCCTTTTGATTTGAGCGTGATGTTATATAGCCTTTCTCAATAAATAGGCTACCCAAAACAAAAATATTTTTTCAGTTCGGACCAGGAGTTCCTGAGATTACCGCGTTCAACCAAACAAACAAACAAACTCTTTAGCATTATAATATTATATATAGTTTAGATAAAAGTCCAGATTTCCTTACGATGTTTTCCTTCACCGATGTCAGTGAAGACCAAGATAAACTCAAGTAGGTACATAATGGATTGCAAAAATCACATTGGTACTTTCCAAAACAAATTCTAAGTAAATGTTGTCTATCCATCGTGATTAATTCACTTTTCTCCGAAACACTACTCCACCAAGCAAATAAACCGCAACGATTACACTTTAATATTAAAATTAAAGCCATGTTGGTTCCGCACATAAACGAGAACGGTCAGTGTAATTAATTTGTCCAGCGCATTGAGAGAATTACAAATGAGTTTACTGTGTTGCATCCATTTTATTAATATTGAACACAGGTTTATTTTGTTTACAACACCTGGTTTAAATAAATATTGGGGCAGTTTTGTTGTTGTTTGGAAAAGCATGTGTTCAATAGACTACTTGTTTTACACGATTGTTTCTACCATGTACACACGGCTACAGGTCAAGCTACACATTTCCAGATTTAGCTGACCTCGTATTGTATAGGCATTTCGTACAATGAGATGTCAGCTTATATTGGAAATTTAGAGCTTGATGTGTGGCGCTGCGTTCAGTCACCAAAAGGAGTAAGTGTCGTCAGAGGTGAGTTGAAGTTTAGTAAGAAACTGATGGATGTTCTCGAATGAAATTTAAATAGCTTAATTAACTGTTTGTTTTCTATTAAAGAAAAAAAGAAAGAAAATACACTTATTTAGCACAGTTTAAAAGGCACACAATAGGTATGCAGCAGGAAAGAGTAAAATAAAAATCTAATAAAAAGCGTGTAAGGTGTGACGTCAGTAACTAGCAATATAGTGTGCCTCACATTTGCGCCAAAAAGGGCCAGTTCAGCAAAAAATGCCAGACTGCTGTCTGACGCTGGTTTTCAACCGGACCTGAACTGTGAGATGACGGATGTAAATCAGTTTTTAACCGACTTCAAAAAAAGGGGGAGGTTATCAATTCGACTGTATTTGTTTTTATGTTTGTTACCTCATAATTCTAGAGTATGCCATTTTGAACACGTATTCTCACGATATTTTCCTTCACCGTTTTGAGAGCAGTGACTATGGTTGTTTTCTATCAATTTGATTTTCCCGGGAACGAACCAAAATAAATTCGGATATGGCTTTTTTAAAATCAAAACCTCCAGTCTGACTGACACCTTTGACACAGTTCCGTGTGGTGACGGACGTAAAGAATAGCACTATCCCATTTCTTCCCGTGGGTGTCATAAGCGTCTAAGGGACTGACTAGAAAATGGCAGCAACGTTTTCTATGCATTTTATCACCATACTGCGATCGCCAACACACCTGCCAACAGTGGCAATTCCCAAATTGCAAACCCCCTCAAATTCGGGGAAACCTTTGTCCAACAGTGGACGTCTTCTGGGTGAAATGATGATGATGACCCTTGACAGTCACTTTTGATACTACATTGCTGACTGGCAATTTTTTACAAATGTATGAGCCATTCTCAAATTCTCCGTGTTCATATGACAGAAGTCTGAGCAACAATATGTTACGTATCATGATGCAAGTCACGTTCCATAACATGACGCACAACAGCGATCAACTTTTGTTTAGCAAAGTTATGTTCCAGTTTGTTGGTTATTAAAATTACAAACGTTTTTGTCTCATTATTTATCATTGCCGCTTCTTCTATATCTTCTTAGCGATTTGATATCAAGATATCTTTGATAGTGTTAGTATTGTGAGATACTCAGGCTCTCTGAACCGGATAGAATAATGAAACACCTCTGTTGTGTGACTTGGATAGAGTCTACAAGCACATTTTAATCTTCTTTTTTTTCTTTTCAGCCAAATCCTTCGCCAACTGTTTTTCTGCTATTTCCTTTTGAAATCAGATTGACAGTTTGAATGTCATTTAAGTTATTTTAAAGCCAGTCTGTACCACATAGGGCGTCTTTAGTGGAAAAACTTTACAGTGTCTAGTTCTAGGAATCTTTGATTATCTGGGAGCCAGCCACATGGTTAGGAATATCCATCAGATGTGCTTAGGATCTGTTTTTAGCATAAGATGTAGCACCCCTTTAAATAGTTTGCATTCTTCTCAGATTATTGTATGGAGGTAATGCCATGACAAAATATTATATCTGAAAGAAACATCGAGATTTATTTGCTATACGTAAGTTTCATATTAATGTACCTACTATACACACCGTCGTCCGGAATAAATTGTCTAAATGATTGCGCAGTTAAGAATGACAATGCGATGACACGAACAGATATGAAATGCGAATTTTATTTATAGGGTACCTCGATCTTATTTCATACTTTTCCACTAATATGATAAATATTAAAGTTTGCATGTTTGGATGCATGAATGTTTAGATGTTTCTTACTTAACACGTTAACTGCCATGGTTAAAATCAGAAAAAGTCAAAAAAATTACTTAGTGTCATTTCACTTTAAATAAATTGTTTATTCCACAAATACAAGTATATATATATATATATATATATATATATATATATATATATGTATATATATATATATATATATATATATAAATATATATATATATAAATCGCGAAGGACTTCTTGCGTCTTTACAAACTACCACCCTGCGGCGTCCACTGAATGTAGTGAGATTTTTAATGTTTTCAATGCGTATGTAAGATGTTTTAATCAGTATCATATCAGTAGTCGACGTCAAATTTCATTTAAACGTTAAATGGTGATATTCAAATTAAATATTTCTAGCTGTATTTGTGCGTCCGTTCACTCTTAAATCTTTCTTGCACACTGAATACCTGCGTATACATACTAAACACTGCATGCCCATTCCCGCCTCCATCCGAATGTATGTTTAAATCAATTCCGTATAATGTTCTGCATATATCATAATGATTATAATAACTAAATGACATCCATCTACTATTGAATTCAGATTGGTTCCGAATAACTGAATTAGTGCGTCCGTTCACTCTTAAATCTTTCTTGCACACTGAATATCTCCGTATACGTTCAAAACACTGCATGCACATTCCCGCCTCCATCCAACTGTATGTTTAAATCAATTCCGTATAATGCTCTGCATATATCATAATGATTATAATAACTAAATGACATCCATCTACTATTGAATTCAGATTGGTTCCGAATACTGTTTTTGCATTATTGTATCCAGCTTATCAGCCAAGAGGCTTCCACCTATATAAGGGCTTATAATGACTCCAGCCACAGATAATAAATAATTAATAGTTAGCATACAAAAGTGACAATACCTATGTATAGCGTAGGTATTTTCACTTTGGTGGTCTACAAAATCTTAAAAAGCAATATAATCATTTTTGACGAGTGACAGGTAAGCTCAGAGGCACAGGCTTTTTTTTTTGGATGGGAAATCAAATTACTTCTCCTGCTCTGGGCGGAGTGGGAGGGCGTGTCAGACTTTTACTGACTAAAATCCACCCGTGTTCCTTCAGTTGCCCATGTGCCAGGGTCACGTATCTAGACAGGTAAGCTCAGAGGCACAGGCTGGTGTGAACAGGTAAGTCCGGAGTTGGACAGGTAAGTATGTATAAACAGGTAAACTCAGAGGCACAGGCTGGTGTGAACAGGTAAGTTTGGAGTTAGACAGGTAAGTATGTATAAACAGGTAAGCTCAGATACACAGGCTGGTGTGAACAGGTAAGTTTGTAGTTAGACAGGTAAGTATGTATAAACAGGTAAGCTCAGATGCACAGACTGGTGTGAACATGTAGGTTCAAAGGTAGAAAGAGGAAGTTTCATGATACGAATAATATAATAGTACGTAGTTATATTTATGCAGGTGAATATACGGAATAAAAGGCGTATCGTAATATAAAACATTTGTTTTATTTTAAATTTTACAAAAAATGTGAACTTTTCAATCAACAAATCAATGCAATTTAACATTGACATATTAAACATAAATTTGCTCTGCCTTGCCTAGTAACGAAATAAACAGAATTTTCATAATTCAGTTTATTTCGTCAATCAGTCTTCATTACAATGGAACATGTATTTTTTAAAATATTATAATTAAAAGAAATCAGTAGGGTTTTTATCAACTCAATGTTGTCATTCTTGTTTTAGATATCTACTTAAAAGAAATGTAAACTCCATCTACAACCTTAACTCCATCAGCAGCTTCTCTATCAATTTAAAATTTTGTAAAAAAATGGGTATCTAAACATAAAAATCAAAACATTTTAACTGACATTTTAACAATTTTAGTTATACTAAATAATTAAACATAAATGGGCTCTGCCTTTGCCTAATAACAAAATAAACTTAATTATGAACATCAATCAGTCTTCTTTACAATGGAACATGTATTTTTATATTATAATTAAAATAAATCAGTAGCTACAACTAAAAGTCTCATGCCCGGTTTCTGAGGTGCTGTTAGATATCTCTTCATTAATTATTAATTCGATAAACAGACAACCTTTTTAATTCTTTACTAAGTCCTGTGTTTAAAAATGCTTTTAAAGGCATTTGCTTATGTAATTGCAGTTATGTCAGTAAAATCGTTTTTAAACAAAGTTTAATGACAGCTAAACATCAGATAAAGTTATGGAATAAATAAACAGCTGATACGGACCTCAGAAACCGGGTATTAATCATCAATTCAAACATAATTATAAGTATCTTAATCATTGGTATGCATTAACAAAGTAAAAATATTTGAAACAAAACATACGATTTTAAAACATAAATTTTCTTCTCTCATTTCTTAGCCTTAGAGTAAATATTTTGGACGAATACCTTTATTTTTAGCCAGTCTTTATTCTTAAGTAAATCTACATGTTGTTCTTTTAGTTTCTCACATTCATTTCTTTTAGGCGGTTGGTGATTTTTTATGTGAAATTTAAAGTATTTTGTAACTACGTCCTTTTGTTCCTTTGTCCAAGGTACCAACGTCCTTTTTTTTCCTTTTCGTATTTTGTTTTCGTTACCTAATTGAGACACGGGTTCATTAATAAGTTGTTGAGAATCATTTTGCATACCAGAGGGTCCAGCCTGAGATAAGTCATTTAAATTACAATATGTTTGTACGTAATCAGAATTAGCATCTAAAGTAGGTTCAGGTTCAGGATCATAGTCTATAATTTCGTTGTTGTCCACGGGCTCTTCAATTAGCTCCTCATTCAAATCTAAATCAATCTCTTCGAGAGATTTTCCTTTGTAAGCGTCTGCTTTTCCATCTTCCATAAGAATGAGGAGCTTTGATATCTTAGCAGTTTGGTATACGTCATCTGGCAACCTGTAAGACTTTTTATGTACTTCATTAGTATGGCCCATGAATGTAGCCAGCTGCTCCATATCATTTTCAGACATGCTAAAAATTTGTGATAAGGTGGCTAAATGTTTTCTTAGCCTTGTAGAGGATATTGCTTTAGGCTGTTTCGCCCCTGATAATTTGGCATGCTTTTCCAAAACTTTGTAGCCATAAATTGTATTGTTATAACCGGGATTACCAAACAAAAATTGATTTGGTGTCGAAGTAAAAAAAATATGCCTAATCGATAATAATAATTTTATATCATCTTGAACTTCTTTATTAAACAGAACTGGTACTCCGCGGCCGCGTTTACCTCTAATGACAACACGTTTAAATTTCTTGACCAGAATCCTTTCTGAGGCAGTAAGTGCACGATCAAACTCTTCATACTTATTATTATCATTATTGTCGCTTTCTAAATAATCGTGCACTGTAATTCTTTGAAGTTCTCCAGGCCTGCGCCTATTTAATAATAAAACCCTACAATACACAGTCTCTAAAAGTTGTGTATATGTTTCAGTAGTTTGTAAGCCTTCTTTAATTTTTATAGCAGCATCCAAGGATTTTTTATTTAGGTATTCTTTAAGAATTTTTAAATCATTTGCTAAAGGCACAATAGTTATCTTATTCCACTTTTTCTTGTTTAAATCTGTTGCAGCTTGTGTAGACACATCATATTTCCAATTTGATTCAATAAGTTGAATCAAAGTTTTTAAGTCGGCTTCTATTTTGCCAGTATCTACTTCCGTGTAAGGCCCTTGCTTTTTTAATGCACACATTATTGCAATATTGCAGCATTGTTTCAAGGTAGTGGACAGATTCATTGCGAACGTTGGTGTCTCATACCTATCTTTTTCTACGTCATAATTTCCCAGTATTTTGGTTGCTTGTACAATGATATCATAATGAATTGGTCTTAAGGCAGAAAAGAAGTCATTAATGGATGGATCAATCTTTTTTAATTCTAGTAATAATTTTGCAAGCTCTCTCATTTTTCTAGACACTACGTTAACGAAATGTTTTTCTCGGTGAGTTTTTAAATATTGAGATCCAAAAGCACATATAAGGTTATCTTTTTTTGCAATAAGTGATATTTTGTCTGCCCGCATTCGGGGAAATACAGTTTCCTTAAGTTTTTCGTCGATTTTAAGATGACGTATCAGTAGATTTTGAGCCTCAGATTGAATGTTTTTACTTCCTGATTTACCACTACATTTCTTTTTATGTTTCCACAATAGTTTTTTAGAATAGAATCCTAGACACTCTGTACACGGCAAATAATCAGTAAATTTGAATTTTCGCATCGGTTTAGTGACCTCTTTTGAATTTACAAGGTAGTTTCCTTTTTTACGTAGAGCTGCAATTAATTGTTTTCTATCAAGGCTTTTTTTAGGTTTTGACACAATTTTTTGGACTTCAGTTTCATAAATATGGTGTCGGAGTAAATGACGAGCAAAATTTAAAACAAATGACTCACAGTAAAAGCAATAATCTTTATCTCGAACCTTTGAACTTTTGGGTTTTTGCCTTTGGATAATTGTTGTACTATCATTAGAATTATCTTCGATATGAGATTCACTATTAATATCGTAAATAATCTCTTCATTTGGTTCTGATTCATTGTAAGGCTGTGGAAATTCCCTACTTACAATTACATTGCAAGGAGAACTGCTTTTAAAACTAACTTCACTTAAACTTATGTTATTAGGTGGCTTGAAAGATACATTAGACAAGGAATTATTAACATCGAGAGGTATTCCTTGATTTGGTACGAATGCATCTGCTTTATAAGATTGAAGAAGTTTCCTTTCTACAAATACACTACACGGAGAACCGCTTATGTGACTAATTTCGCTATAATTAAGATTAATAGGCTCCTTGACCGATGAATCGAAGTTCGAAACACATTCTAATAGCGTTAAATTATTCGAAGTTCCAAATTCATTGCGAAAAGAATCATCAGAACTGGTCTGCAACAAAAAAAAAAGCTTATTATATTTTGTTGCACTTTACTATTGTTGCTTCGTTAATATGAAGGTAACAACTTGATTAGTGATATAAGTGTTATCTATCCCTTGCTGAACATCAAAATTACTTATCCCCGATCTCAATCCTGAATTGGCGCTCGCAGATATTTTTAAGCCACCTAGAAGGTTTCTGACATGGCTTAAGGACTGCTTTGGCTAAGAGTGCTACCGCTTTTGGGATAACAGCCGTTAGCATATTATTATTAATGAATTAACGAAGTATTTTAGTTAAACTTACTTCGTGTCTCGGTGGAGTGTAATTAGAACATGTCGCAGAAAAGTCAGATATTGAACCAGATTTTGAATCAGATAATTCCTGTAAACAGAGATACATACAATAAAATACATGATTAACAACACTAAAAGAAGAAATTGAAGATGAACGAGACATCATAGGTACTTTTTTTCTTTTTTTAAAAGCGACTAATGTAAAGTTAATGAATAGACAGCAGTAGCTATTAGGTATTCAGCTGGGAAAAACTCAAACCAACACAGGCTGATGTGAACAGGTAAATTCAGAATTGGATAGGTAAGTACGTCTACATAGGTAAATCAGAGACGGATTGGTAAGTATGTATAAACAGGTAAGCTCAGAGACACAGGCTGGTGTGAACAGGTAAGTCCGGAGTTGGACAGGTAAGTATGTATAAAAAATTGTGTGTACGTAAGTCGTGTTTTATCTAAGTTAAAACATACGTACGTCATGTAAGGTTTCTGGTTCGTTTTCTTTTTCTTCCTGTCTCTCTGAAAACAAAACAGATATATTTGTATTATTATAAAACAATAAAAAAATTAAATACCCTCGACCAAAAAGCAAACAAAAACAAGAAAACCTATAAAAAGTAAGACACACACTCAGGTACGCACGCACGCACGCACTCACGCATACACACACAAACACGTCCAACTTATAACACCTCGCTTTTTGCGTCAGGGGTTAAAAAGATTTTATATACCTAACTGTAATGACGTTGTCTGATGTAATGTAACTCCATACCAAATTTCATCCAAATCCGTTCAGCCGTTTTTGCGTGAAAGAGTAACAAGCATCCATCCATCCATACTCACAAACACCATACCTAAATTTCCGAGGCGCAGTGGCTAACGCACTCGCCCTGAGAACTGTGTGAAGTCGCAAAAAAGCCTCTGGCTACCCCTCTGGGATAACAGCCGTGAGTGCATACAAACTTTCGCGTTTATAATAGGTATTAGTACGAAGTAGAATGATATTACGATATAAGAACAAATAGGTAGGTAAGTAATATAGAAGCATGTACCTTTTGATTATTACTGGTTATTACAAAAACATTCGTCTTCTGGAAAATGATCATAAATGGCATATTCGCAAAATTTACACCACATGAAAGAAGAGTTATAAAGCCTTTTAAAGTCATCGAAATTCATGGGTAGTACAAAGTGTTCAACTACTGAATTAGTAATATTAATACTCATATCACAATGTATGCACCAATTTTGCAAAATGAAATGTGTTGAATCCCAAGGCCATTGCAGTTTAGCTTTATAAAAATGTATAAAATCATTTCTTTTAAAAAAAGTATCCACATCAATCACAACAACCATTTTTGCAGACTATACACGTTCACTCACAGACAATTTAACGCAAACTAAGCTCATCATAATATTATAAACAGACAACATGTTTAAATGTAAGTAGGTACTTACTAGCTAGATGTTATAGGTATTATAATAAGATAAATCGTGTTAAAATTTTCATTTAAGTAGTAAAAAGTAAGTACTTACGGTTTGCCAATTTAAGAATCCTTGCACTTCTTTTCATTGTGATTCATATATTATTATAATCACTAACTATAATAATAGACCAAATAAATAACCACTTTTAACGCACTTGCAAATAATTCACTTTGGTGACAAGCTTACATCACGGCCGGCACATTCATGTCTGTTTGTTTACAAACTTCGGCACGCGAGCGCGCTGAAGCCCGCCGCCCAACGCCCCGCGCCATGCGTCCCTCGTGAACCCCGAATAGGCCCCTCAGACACCGTACCTAGTGCCCGTTTAAGGATATTTAAGAGACGCAAGATTGTTGTTACGAAAACATGATAAAAACTTTACAAATTAAGTATGATATTCAATGGACACGATAAGATCGGTGAACTGAACTCAAAGTATACGTGGTAAATTATACGCTGAACATAGCGCCCTCCAAATTTCAGTCGGACGATGGCGGAACTATATTATACGCTAAAAGGCATTGTAGTGATGGAATTACGTCCATGCCAATTTTTCGCCCTTGCATTCTAATGATCATAAGGGACCCTTGGGCTAAAAATGAGGGTCGGTCAATCTTGCGTCCGTATTCCGGACGCACAAAGTCAGTGGGACGCAGCATCATCGGTAAATAACGCCATGTAGGACGCAACATGTCCTTCAAGATGCATATATATATATACATATATATATATACCGTATTTATTTCATCATATACAGTCTATTTTATAATTTATTTTCTTACTTTTATTTTGACTTCATACTTTCCAGAAAATGTATAAAAATAAATTTAAACAAAAGTCGCGAGATTTGTTCGAAAGCGATACCGTACCTTGGCACATAGGCAACTGATGGAACACGGGTTTTAGTCAGTAAAAGTCTGACACGCCCTTCCGGCCCACACAAGAGCGAGAGACGTCGTTTGATAATTTCCCACCCACAAAAAAAAAAGTGGTCGGTCAGTCAGAAAGATGTAGATAGTTGCCCAATCCAAAGCGTAGAAAGTAAGTGCCTACATTAAAAATATCTACAATCTTGGTGAAAATATAGTGAGGTATATAAGCGTGCTTATAACACTGTCTTAAAATAATTTTGGTGACAAATTCAGTACAATAATAACATATTATTTGCTTATAACAGATCTGCAATAACTGCGCAACTGCTATATTTGCGGCGTAATATTCTTAATTTGTATGCACTTTATTGCTTGTACTTGCAGTAACCTTTTTTCATACCTTCATTGCATATAATTTGAAGCGTGCCAATTGCCTAATACGTATTTCTGGAGCGAGTCGCCTATAGAAAATAATATATTTTGTAAAACTGTCAATTTTGGAACGAAGTTCCTTATCGCGCGTTGTGAAAGGGAGCTAGACGGAAAAAATTCTTACGAAGTGACTTCAAAAAAACCGGCCAAGTGCGAGTCGGACTCGCGCACCGAGGGTTCCGTACAAACCTGCAGGTCATCATCATCATCATTCGTCATCATCGTTTATGAAATTAAATGTTTTTTTTTAATTTTTATATTTGAGTTGACTGAATGAAAGGTAAATTGTGGTTTACGATTTATGACGTATTAAAAAAAAACTACTTACTAGATCTCGTTCAAACCAATTTTCGTTGGTAGTTTTCATGGTAATGTACATCATATATTTTTTTTAGTTTTATCATTCCCTTATTTTAGAAGTTACGGGGGGGGGACACACATTTTACCACTTTGGAAGTGTCTCTCGCGCAAACTATTCAGTTTAGAAAAAAATGATATTAGAAACCTCAATTTCATTTTTAAAGACCTATCCATAGATACCCCACACGTAAGGGTTTGATTAAAATTTTTTTTTGTGTTTCAGTTCTATGTATGGGGAACCCCAAATATTATTGTTTTAAAAAAAAATGATATTAGAAACCTCAATATCATTTTTGAAGACCTATCCATAGATACCCCACACGTATGGGTTTGATGAAAAAAAAATTTTTGAGTTTCAATTCTATGTATGGGGAACCCCAAATATTATTGCTTTTTTTCTATTTTTGTGTGAAAATCTTAATGCGGTTCACTGAATACATCCACTTACCAAGTTTCAATAGCACAGCTCTTATAGTTTCGGAGAAAAGTGGCTGTGACATACTCGGACAGACAGACAGACAGACAGACAGACAGACAGACAGACATGGCGAATCTATAAGGGTTCCGTTTTTTGCCATTTGGCAACGGAACCCTAAAAAGGACGAGGTTTCTCAATTCGACCGTATATATTTTGTATGTTGTTGTTTTTTTTTGTTGTGAGTAGAGAGGGAGAGAGGGGGAGAGGGGGAGAGGGGGAGAGGGTAGAGGTGGAGAGGGGGAGGGGGAGAGGGAGAGAGGGGGAGACGGGGACGGGGGAGAGGGGGAGGGAAGGGGAGAGAGAGAGAATATTTTTGTTGAGTGTATACAGGTTTTTTGTACATAATAACTAATTAAAAAATTATAACTATTATGAATCCTGGAAAGGAACTTCGTTCCATCCGGGTGTCCCTTGACACCTCTAAAGTTTTTTATTAATCAGATTAGGGCTTGTAAATTCAAGCGAATCGACTTATAAGCGGCATTGCCGTAAATGTCCTTCTACGGAACTATCTATAGTAACACGCACAAATCGCCAACAAAGCCAAAATAAAGAAACAGTATTAAGCAAAACGCAGCAACCCTGATCTCGTCATCATCATTTCAGCCGTAAGCCGTAAGGCCACGCCATAATCGCCACGCTTGGCAGGCGGGTTGGTAATCGCAGTATGGTGGTACAATGCGTAGAAAATGCTGCTACCCATTCTCTAGTAAGTCCCTTAATCACCATCTACGACACCCACGAGAAGAAATGGTATGGTGCTATTCTTTACGCCTGACACCACACGGAATAGAAAATAATATATTATTTAAAAGTGTCAATTAACCCGATTCGGGCATGTCAATTCATGCGAATCGACTTTTGTATACGATTTATTTGCGTACATTGCCGTAAAGGTCCTGCTACAAAACTATAGTAACAGGTACATACAAGTCACCAACAAAACCAAAATAAAGATTAAAGTAAAAAAAAACGCAGCGACCCTGATCTAGCGTAATAAAAAAAGAACTACAACAGTCCTGTTATCATGACTCACACATACATAAACACAATTACTCTCGGTCCACAACAGAAACAATATACAATTAGTTATTCACATCAACACACGTTAAGTGCGGGGCCCACGAGCGGATATATGCGCGTAATGACTGCGGGCTCCCATTGTGTAGACCGAGCATGACTGACAGTGTAGCTGTCATAAATTAATTTAATGGCGGACTGTTGGGGTCTTGCGAATTCTTGAAGTTTTCGCTTTTGCTTACAAACATACATACGTAATGTTATGCCTGTTTTGCTAGAAGAGTAAGGAAGTATAGTCTACTATCGAACACCCATATTTCATCAGTTATGTTAAAGTCGAGTTTTGAAGTCAGATTACAAAGTTTTTTAAAATTACCTATATTATTTACATCAGCGGCCTATAACGTTCCCACTGGTGGGACACAGGCCTCCTCTCGGTGAGAGGGAGTGGGCCATAATCCACCACGCGGGCCTAATGCGGGTTGGTAGATGTCACATGTCTTAGAATTTTTGGTTCTAAGACATGCCGGTTTCCTCACGATGTTTTTCCACGATGTTTTCCAAAATAAACATATTCCTAAAAAACTTAGACTATTTTTGATGACGAAAAGCTATTACTCAATAAGCGAATACCTAAGTGATAAACTTATAAAGTCATTACTTAGGTACTCGACTTTAAACTATATTTGAATCATTAGCATCATTTTATTTCATCTTTTTTTATATTACATTTCAATGATATTTTGTATCTTGTATTTAATATTGCTATTAGTTTATCATAATTATAATATCTTAATCATTATTTTATCTTTAATCATTATTTTTATATTATTATAGTAAGTTTTCTAATGCTACAAAATTAACAAATGCTTCCTCTCTCCTTACTCACTTATTTTGCTGTGCCCGACAGGGTCCATATGATCTAATTATAAGTTTACCATCTAAGAATACATGTGGAATGCAATAAAAGTATTGAGTATTAAAATAATTTACACAAAGTAAAGCGCCTGCTTGGGTTCGAACTCACGACTTACTACTCGTAAGTCGCGGCCGTGACCACTGGGCTACCACCTATATTATTGTGTTTGATCATTTATTTTGTTTCTGTAATTAGATTAGTATAAACACTTTAATCCATTCGTCAATCATATTTGTAAAACTAGATGAGGTCAGCGTTTCTTATCTGACTACCTATTCTGAGAAGATAGGCCGAAACCAACTCAGAGACCACGCTCTTTTAAAGTCCAGACATAATCTTGGTCAGATCATGTGAAGACCATGTAGTTTGGTGCCTGAAATGGTCTTTTGAAGAAAAACCACACAGATTGAGTGAACCTCAAAGGCCCTTCAAAGACCCATAAAGATCCTCACTGCATTTTGATACAAATATGCCTCGTATAAAGGTAGTACAGCATTATCATAATGTAGATTCCTAGGCAATATGAACAAACAGTTCATATTATGTGTTTTCGTGTTTAAAAATGTTAAAGGAAGTAGCCAATCAACAGTGATTTGAGCAAAACTGAAAATGAGGACGACCTAACATCTGTTGTAACAATGAATGTTTCTTGTCTCACATCTAATAAGTATCCAGGTTATCAAGTATCTGTCTCTCAAATTTCATTCAAATCCGTTCAGCCGTTTTTGCGTGATTGAGTTACAGACATCTAATAAACACAAAAATTATAACATTTAAAATATTATAGTAGGATATGACAATATCCGATATATTGACTCAAATACGGGTTTTTGGCTACGTTGTATGTGTGAATTTTACGTATATTTTTTATTACACGTACTTTGCGTTTTTTTTTTTGTGCAGAATAACAAATTTTTCTTTCTATTCTTTCTTTCTATACTATAAAACCCACCAGTAACCACAAAAACCAGCAAACAGCTATTCAAATATAAAATAATAAGTAATTTAGTATCGTCACGTGTTTAGTGTGGTGCGCGGTGGACAGTGGAACGGATATCACCGCGTAATGACCGGCACTGTATTGTTGTGTGTGAACAAATTAGAGGATTGCACACACTGCAGTTATGGGCGGCCAACTTTAATTATAAGTTGATAATTTAAACAAGAGCGAGAGAGGTGATTGCGTATCGGCAAGCGTAGTGTGGGATGGCCCCAGCTAGATGACTGACGGGCTCTAGAAGGTGGCTGGGATAGACTGGTTGCGGAAGGCGGAAGACAGGGTGTTGTGATGCATCATGGAAGAAGCCTATATTCAGCAGTGGACTGCGATATACTAAGTTGATTGATTGAGTTTAAACAAAAATAAAGTCACTCATTATCTGCCTAGCCTTATCCTAAGTAAAAGTCAGCTTCGAGTCTGACCGGATCTCAATAGCAGCTGAATACCAGTATTTTGCAAAAAGCGACTGCCTATCTGATCTCCACAACCCATTTACTTGGTGAAACTGGTTGTCAAACTTACAGGCTTCTGATGACCCGTAAAGACTATCAGAGACCCCACGAGTGACAGCTAAGACTAATGACTTAACATATTTTCCAAAGCACAGAGTGATCTTGGTATTAAAGATGGTCACCCAACCACGAACCGAAGAGATCTATAACGAGATAGTACCAGGATTGAACTACTGCAACCATTGAAGTTATTTTACGCTTTTAAGTTACGCTTATCGCGGTTGGTCCACGTATGGGTGACCATATTTATATACCAAGACCCTTCCGTGCCTCGGAAAGCACGTTAAGCCGTGGGTCCCGGCTGTTTTTCTTAGATCTTAGACAGTCGTTACGGGTCCTCAGAAGCCCGAAAATCTGACAACCAGTTTTACCGAGAGGGTTTCGTATTACCCAGTAACTGGTTTGTGGAAGTCAGATAGATAGGCAGTCACTCCATGTAAAATACTGGCACTCACCTGCATTCGATTAGACTGGAAGCTGAGCCCAAAATGGTTGGGAAAAGGCTAGATAAATTTATTTATTCATTTAAATGATGAAGATGTAAGTATATTCTTTGATACAAAGCTCACAATAATCCATACAGATTTTTAGTACATAACCCTGCTCATCCCTAAAGCAGTTTAAACTGTTACCATTCTTTCCATTATCATTTTGTTGGGACAATTTCAAAAAGCAAGGCTTTGTTTCCAGCTTACGGTCTCATAAAATGATAAACACTACAAAGGTATCAACATTTGCTACCCATAACGGCAGTCTGTGTTATCCTCTAGTATGCTCACACGTAACAATGCAATGGTCATTACGAATGATATCCCTCTCGCGGTCCGCCGCACAAACCATGTGCGTGCACACTCGAGTAAAGCTTATATATATTTCATTTTCATAAAACGCGAATAACTTCAATGGTTTTAGTATTTAAATCTTGTAACGACTATCAAATATCTACGAATGACGGTTACGATGAACGGTTTAATCTACCTTTCGAGGCACCCCATTGTGCCTCGACAGATAGATTAAACCATTTATCGCGGCTGTTATTCATAGTATGTAATATTAACAAACTGATGTCACTGTTGACATTTCGGCAAAGTTGTACCCACGATTTACAAAATTTGAAATCTATATTCTTATACTTAACAATCGAAATAATCATCACAACAATTTCATCACTAACAATAAATCCTATGCCAATTCAAAATGACTTTTACCTTATTTATAACACCATCCATTATCAAGTATACCCACATTTTCAAAATTATCGCTAATTTTGACCGCTATAAAAATGACAAATGACAGCATTTGTTTAAAATAAAAACATTTTAAAAACAGAACGCTATTTTTGACTCCATTTTGCTTACAAAGCACACAATTTATTTAAAGCTAGGCCGTGGACACATTACGATATCGCACGCGCGTCATCTGATAGTTGTTCGATATTTGGCTCGGACACAAGTTCGATCGTCGGTATGACCGTGTGTATCACGAAAGTAATGTTCAGATCATGGCGTCCTAATATAGTCTGTATGGCACATACATTATTTAATGAAACTTAGTTTTGCATCGTGATTTGATTATTAATTGCATTGGAATTAAGTTTGATATTCAATAAAGTGATAATGGCCGAAGAATTAGGGCAGTATTCCTTTTATGATTTAAGAGGAAAAGAATGATAGATATAAAGTTATGAATGAAAATTACATACTATTAAACACAGTTGCCAAGCTTGAAAAGCAAAATTAAAGTTATTTTTGACTTTGTAATGTTTTTATTTTAAGGAAGTCGGTTGTAATTTTTTTGTAAAAAGTTTTTCATCAGTGACTGTTTATCTGTTTTACAGCTATTGGTAAAAGTTTCTCAACTATAAATACATCCCAGTGGCAACAGAAAATTTAAACACAGCATAATCAGCCTATAATGTTTCCACTACTGGAACACAAATGTACCTCCTTTCTGTGAAAATGAGGGGGCTTTAATCTACCACACGGGCCTAGTGCGGGTTGGTAGATGTCACATGTCTTCGAATTTTTTAACCGCCCCGAAAATAAACTGAGGAGGTTCTCAATTCGATGCGTATATTTTTTTTTATGTATGACCACGCATTACTTTTTACAGAGTAGTCCGATTGTGATAATTCTTTTTTTTATTGGAAAGGGTATACTTTGAAAGTGGTCCCATATAAATTCGGAAAACAAAATCGAACCCTAAGGGTCGGAAAACAGGGGATGATTGATTGTTTACTCACTGATTGTAAAGTATAACAACGCATAACTTTATACAGAGTAGTCCGATTTAGATAATTATTTTTTTATTTGATAGGGTATACCTTGCCAAGTATTATTGTATTAGTACATTAAAGCCACAAAAAATAATAAAATAAAAACTTTTTAACAAAAAATTAAACCGCCGAAAAAACTGAAAAGCAAAAAATAATAAACCTTAAAATTTTGAGTCGGCGCTGAAAAATCAATGAACAAAGATTACTCAAAGCGCCGACTCATAATTTTAAATTTTATTATTTTTACTTTTCAGTTTATTCAGCGGTTCAATTTTTTGTTAAAAAGTTTTTGCTTCTAGTACATGCCAGTTGTCTTACGTTGTCAACGTTTTAAGAGCAGTAGGGATGAAATAATTTACACATATTAAAGTGCCTGCTTGAGGTTCGAACCTCCATTCTTCATCTTGTAATCGCGGTCGTTACCATTAGGTACACTACTCTCTATACAATGTTACAATTTTTGGCGTCTTACAAAGATTGTCCACTTAATGTATCCGACAAAATATACCTAAAGGCGTGATTAAAAAATTGTTACCATTAATAAAATTAAGATAATTGGTCTAAGAAAAATAAATAATGCATTAAAATTATGAAACATCCTGTTAATAATATTTACGTATCAGATGGTAGAGAACATAACTACCCAGCGCACGAGTCGACAAGATAATTCCATTTTCCTTCAGACAAAATATCATTTACAAACTACGTCACGCGTCATCATAATCTACACTAATATTATAAAGAGGAAAAAAATTGTATTTTTGTTTGTTTGTTTGTTTGTAATGGATAAACTCAAAAACGACTAAACCGATTTAAAAAATTCTTTCACCATTAGAAAGCTACATTATCTGCAAATAACATAAGTTATATAACATTACGCTACAAGCAAGAAGAGTGGAGCAGTAATGAAAAATGTTGCAAAAACGGGGAAAATCGCACGGGTAGGCGATTCGACGCGACGAGAAAGGTCGGGGGAACACGAAATTTAACGCGAATGAAGTCGCGGGCAAAAGCTATGAATAATATTTTTATTTTTTTAGTTATTCAAATGTGCATTTTTTTTTTCTCATGCATGTGTAGTAGTCATTGGATACATGAAGTGAGCCGCCGTTTGAAGACGACTAAAATGTCACGGTGTATAAACATAGACGATATGATTTTATACGGATTTTTTATTCATATTTAGCTAATAATGTTACCACCGCTGAAACACAGACCTTTCCGCTGTGAGAAGTAGTGAGCCATAATCCACCACACGGACCCAGTTCATGAAGGCGGATGGCACTTATCTTAGAATTCTCGATACTAGGACATACCAGTTTCGTCACGATATTGTCTTCACCGTTTTGAGAGCAATGGTGATGAAATAATTTACACAAAGTAAAGTGCTTATTTGGAGTTCAAACCCACGAACTCGTAAGTCGCGACCGATACAACTGGCCACAATGCTTCCTATTTTTGTGGGAAACACAAACAGGCACAGGACCTAGTTGAATAATAATATACTATGGTTATTTGTACTATGGTGTGGTGATCCGGCAAAGAACCAAAGTTATCGACATAGCTCACAGAATTAGCAAGCTGAAGTGGCAATGGGCCGGCCACATTACCCGTAGAACGGATGACCGTTGGGGTAGACGTATTCTTGATTGGAGACCGCGAATCGGCAAACGTAAGGTAGGACGCCCTCAGGCTAGGTGGAGCGACGATCTTAGCAGGGTGGCTGGTAGCAGCTGGATGAGAGTTGCCGAGAATCGGGCTGAATGGCATGCAATTGGAGAGGCCTATGTCCAGCAGTGGACTTCTATAGGCTGATTATGATGATGATAATTAGTAACGGTCTTATAACTATAATAGAAATGCACATACAAAAATCAATACATCAATACCTCAGCATAAGTTACTTTACAATCTAACACAACTAATTGCTTCTCGCACCCAGTTTTCAGAGAGCCCGCAACCGGCGATTCTGAGCGGGTAAAAGCGAAATGGTTTCCACCATTTTGCATCAACCAATCAAAGATCGACTATGAACACACTAAAAGGTAAAGTTGTTAGCGTAAAATAAGAAAGTGAAAGTTCTATTAATACGAATATCGATAAAAATAATTGATTAGCAAAATCAAAATTCACAAACCCTAACCCTATACACGACATGTTATTTTATAGAGTTAGCTTCTTAAAATAGAAACAAGTGAAAAATCTTAGATATTGCCTTTTACTTAATTATTATCTAGGGACAATATCGTGATTGATGTCATAGTACCCGGCTAGGAAACGAGCGGTAACGAGCACTTTTCCTACAATTTAGTCAATTATGCAAATTGAGTTTGAAAGTAAGTCAAAACAGTCTAGGCAATCAATATTACTTTTGTTAGAAAAGGGCTATGAATACCTAGTTCAACAACAACTACTGCCAATCATCTCTATGTTTGTAAAGCCAAAGCTGAAAGTTGTTTGAACGAAATAAAGAAATAAATTATGTCAATTAACGTGTCAAACTACTTTAGTGCGCAGAAGTATCTAATGTATGGCTTAGTGATGGGCCGAATACCTACGGGTTTTACCGAATGTGAATATTCGGCCGAATGTTCTGTTAACATTTTATCGAACCGAATATTCGGCCAAAAATTCGGCAGGATATGGCACACATTAGCGTGTATCTCAAAAATTCAAATTTGCAATTGTGCTGATTTAGCGCGTTGAAGCGCACGTTCCTTCCGTGTCCGCCTAGTGACGTTATATCCCTGGACGGAAAGACTGTTATTGTATTTTACCCTTGTGTTAGCAATAATCCATGTTTGGTTATGTTAAAAAAAACCCACTTGTATTTATTAATTTTGCTACTTCATATATGCTGATACTAGAGTTTTTAATACAATATGATTTAGTAGAATGCTCGGCGATTTTACCGAATAATCGGCCGAATACATATGTTTGATAAACATACTGAATATGCCGAATAGCGAACATAAACAGAATACTTGGCGCATCTCTAGTATAGCCCCAAATATTTACAATAAATTACCAAGTGTTTGGAAAGACTTGACAACAGTGCTGTTTAATAGTGGCTCTTATATAAGATATTTTTTTTGTTAAATTTTCAATTATTCTAATAAAGTATTATGATATCAGAGAAAAAATTGGTTAAATTGCTCTGGATTGATAGATAGATCTGGTTTCTGTTTTTTAAGTATACGATAGTATAAATGTTTGCGAACCGTTTGGTGACATATAACTTTAACGTATCATAACCTCTATTACGTATAATTTACGTATAGTTGTAAAATAAATGTTTATTCTATTCGATTTTCTAGAATTCGATTCAATTCTGTCTTTGGATACTGTAATTATTTCAATTTAAACCATTTAACATCGTCTGCCTAGCTTTTCCAGGTTAAGTTGGGATCAGCTATCTGGAATCAGCTGAAAGCTAGTGCAAGATTATTACTTGAAATATCTGCTTAACTAACATCCACAACCAAGTAACTAGGCAATACGGTAGGTACGGGGTTTATAGGGAAGCAGGGGTAAATCGTGACAAAACTTTACAATGCATTTAACATTAATACACAAATAATATAATTCACCTCGTTTGTACATTTTGGTTTCCTATTTCTATTTTAACCATCAATCAGCAGGCACCTCATAAATCAAACATATATCAAAATACAGAAAACACAACATGACTTCACATGAAACGGATACATTTTCTCATACCAAACATCTCATCAAGATTTTTGATTAAAATGCCTTGTATCAGCTAACAAGATTTGCAAATGATATAACTCGTGCCGTGAGAACCCTCCAAGTCAAGATTATCCCAAAAGTAACGTATATCATATAATCTTATGGCAGATGTCATAAAACCAAGAGCGTAAAAACCAATTTTTCTCCATATATTACTGACATTTCATTCGTATTCGCGATAGGTACATTTTTATTCGGTTGGTGTGCGTGGCTTTCTTTAATAATCCGCTTAAAGGTATGTTAATGGTGTTAGAGAGAAGCGGGCATAAAATTTATAAGGAAAACTCGACATTGGTGATTATTCTGTGGGGCACCCAATTTATTTAAGTCCGGCTATTGCTATGTATTTCTTTCTTATGTAAAAAGATAGAGACGGAAATATATTGGAGCTGTCAAATTTTCTTAAGATTTCCTTCGACGCATCTACGCCAAATTCAAGGCAATCAAGGAATATAATTTAGTTTGGCAGTCTTAAAGCGTCACTCGACAAGTAAGCAATACTCATTATTTAGTTACGTGGTCAACAAAAGAATCGGTGCTATTATGACGTTTGTAATATTACTAGTTTATGCTGCGACTTCACCAGCGTTGTCGTCAACTATTTTCTTTAAAACGTACCTACCCATTGACATTCCACGATAGAATAGCTTCCTGCCAGTGAATGAATTCCAAATATCAGATTAGTCCTTCCACTGATTACCTCCTACATCCGAATAAGCAAACTTTGTCATTTTATAATATTTAATCCATGATTCAGCCCCCTTCGAGCCCCCATGGGTGCGATGGCTTCGTGTAAAAATATCGAGATTTCTGTGCTATATCTAAGTTAAATATAAAGTAAATGCCCTAAAGAGTTAAACAGACAGAGACGAAGCGTTTTTTGTAAGTAGGCTTCCGAATATTTATATTTCCAATCGCTCCTCATTAACACACAGGACACACCCTAACAGAGAGTATATTTGAGGCAGCCGTCCTCCCGACTGTCAATGAACAAAATGGAGAGAAATATGCCAATGGGACTCTCATAGAAAACCTTCAATATGCTAGTCCGGTTTTTCATTAAAAGTAATCCCGAATTTCGAGATTTCTGTTTTATTATTCCCGAATAGAATATGGCTTCGTCTATAAATATGGATGTTCTTAATAAAACTCAAGGTTTTTTTTTATGAAAAGATATTATGATGTTTGAATTTATAGGATTCTATGGAGAGATTAGATTACTGTGTTACTATGGTGACGGAAAAAATATTTCAAGTATTTGATATTTTTCACTTCTTAGTCTTATATGGCATAAAATGCCGATAGTTCTCCATGCAGGCCTCCTCTCGGTGAGAAGCGGGGCCAGTGCCGATCGATAGATATCAAAAGCCTATCAATTTTATGTAGTTCTAGGACATTTTTTGTCACGAAGTCATTTTCTCCTTTACCGTTTTGAGAGCTTCTTAGCCTACGCAATTAAACTGCTAAAACATAGATTAGCCCATTTGTAATAAGGAATGTCAAAGGATTATTTGGAGCGATGTCTTTTGTTTTAAGTTCTTGATCAGTCATTTGTACAAGACTATTGACACGCTCCTGTCTTTCACGGTTTGTACGACTGGACGAAACATCATGTTTTCTTTAAATATATACGTTTAAAGCATATCAATCAAAAAATATTTTTTGTAAAAACAACTTGTACGGTGGGTACGTCCACGAAATTCAAAACTTCCTCCGTTTTTTGCAATTTGTAGGTCAGTCAGATTAAAATAATATGTTGATTAAATATGTATGTACTGAATGAATTTCATTAAAATCATCAGTACAACCCTCTAAGTTGATTGAATTACTTTTCATTAAATTATTTATCCCTCAATGGGACGAGTGGAGGATACAGCGTGAGACTGGAATTTTATGAAATTTTACTAATTGTGTCCCACCAAACGCACGACGACATCGCGGTAGGCCGAGACAAAGATGGCGGGACGAGTTTGACTTCTATTGAAAGAACTGTCCAGCACTAGTAAAAGACAGAGTTCTGTGGAAAAATGAGAGGGAGATCTTTGCCCTACAGCAGAACAATACAGGGAAGTTAGATTTGCAGGAGGTCTTGAAAATTAAAAAAAAAACGCAAGAAATATTTAATTTCGCGGCTACCCTGGCGCTCCACCTTAAATGTTTGATTTTAAGAAAACGAGTTTCAATTTAATTTTACAGTTATTTTGCCATCTGTCGGGACCAGTCCAAGGCTACAATCGTTCTTTCTTTAAAAATCCTTTCCAGATAATAGCCCTGCATCGTTGTTGTTTGTTCTTGTTGTTTGTGTCCTTGTGTTGTTGTTTGTTGTGTGTTGTTGTAGTTATAATTTAATCTTTTAATGTTTAGACTTTAAAATATACAACGCCGTTTGAGTTTCTTTTGGAACTTCTTGTAAATCCCATCTAGAAAATTTCGGCGCCATCTTGATGTAACCAATTTTGTGTACCAATATTGTGATTTTAAAGAGTGCCCATGGAGTGTCTCGCCCGTTATTCTCTATAGGTACCTACTACGCTACATCTTTCTAACTGACCGATTAACAATTCAAAAGTGACTGTGATTGGTTTATTTGAAAAAAAACTTTTTTACAAAAAAAAAACAACCGACTTCCTAAAAAACACTAGAAAGTGAAAAATAACTTTAATTTCGGAAGTCGGTGCCTTAGGATCTGTATTTATGGTTTTTTGGCCACCGACTTCCGAAATTAAAGTTATTTTTCACTTTCTAGTGTTTTTTAGGAAGTCGGTTGTTTTTTTTTTGTAAAAATGTTTTTATTTTTAAATTTTTAGTTGTGGTATCCACCCCGCACTAATTCCAAACAAACAATGCATATTTAAGCGATAGCAGAAATCGCGGTTGATTTGCTGTCAGTTTTTAAAGAGTTCTGGTGTCTGTCTCTGGAACTCATCATCAGATCTATATGAAATTTGTATGGGACCATTTCGGAATTATCCCCTTTCGAACAAAAAAATAACTTTGCAAATCCGTCTATATATGACGGAGTTATGGCCGAACATACATAAAAAAAAAAATATATATAAACATCCGAATTGAGAACCTGCTCCTTTTTGAAGTCGGTTAATAATTGTTTCATCTTAAAATGTCTAGTAAAAGAAATAAACAACATCACTTCAATTACACCTTATATAGTTCGTTCCTTACAAATGCCTATCCTTATTCTTAAAAAGTCCTAGATACCTACTTCTAAATCAAATAATGATTATCTCCAGAGTATTTTTGTAGCCAGACAGTCTAGCGAGTCGGCTGTATTTTATGAATATGCGATAATTTTCGATATGAAAATATTCTCAGAAACAAATTGTCAGATTTATTTTAGTTCGCTTGTTCATCCCGAGTCGTTTATCATTCAATATTGTCACTTTCGAATAAAAAGAATATTTAAGCTATAATTAGGTGTTTTCATCGTTTTTACATCGTCATCCTGTTTTTAAGTGGCGAACTGATGAAATATTTTGTTTTTATGACAAAGAGGTATTATCATTATTATTATACAGGGTTTATTTTCAAGGATTTTGTTCGTTTATTTTCCATTCATTGTTTTGATCTCAATAAAGTTCACGTAGGTGGTTTATTCATTCTGACTGAAAGAAAACACAATATTTTTATGACTTTAGAACTCTGAATTAAAGATTGTTATTATTATAAAATACGTCAATCATTCTGCGCTTCTACTCTATACAACAAGAATATATTAGATGCCTAAATCCGAACTTTTCTGAAAAACCCTTTCACGTTTATTAACTTAATGCACAAGTATAAATTGCCATCCAAAGGCGAACGTATTATTTATACGTTTCACTATTTGCTAAGCAACAAATCTCTAACGACACATGAGAACCAAAACTGTTAAAACGAACAAAATATTTCGTAGGTCAAAATATTTCATAGGTGAAAAACCTCCGTTATTTTAAAATTTCACCAACAAAAATACATAAATGTTGCTTTTACCAAGCGAGGAGATAAAAAA
This sequence comes from Aporophyla nigra, assembly GCA_947507805.1. NCBI lineage: Eukaryota > Metazoa > Arthropoda > Insecta > Lepidoptera > Noctuidae > Aporophyla > Aporophyla nigra. The sequence goes on along the minus strand of OX382313.1, from coordinate 7,405,667 downwards.
AAACAAGAACGACAATGAACCTATCCTCATACATCTCGTCGAGACCTCTCCCCGAAAATTGGCTGAATACACAAATACTTTCGCGCGCCGAAATAAACAGAAAAACAAAGGTCGACAAAATGGTGGCAAGCGGACACATTGTTCTGTATGGAGCAATTAAAGTTTTAAAATGGCTTTCGGTTTCAGAAAATACACGGTTTCACAATTACTTAGCTTGACACTGATGTTTTAATTAAAAGGCTGTGAAAAATCTGTTGGGGGTTTAAAATTTTGAAGGAAGTAGATAGTAGGATGAGGACATATACATAGAGTGAAAAAAAAAACATGAGCAACTTTACTCACTCTGATTCATGTCATATTTCACGAATTAGAGTCAATAAAGTTGCTCATGATTTTTTACCTGTCAGGAAACCTGAATGTCAATTCAGGTTCTCATTTCTGTCGTGCCCATGGGTGTCGTAAGAGGCGACTAAGGGACTAACAAGAGAGTGGAGAGCAGCATTCTCTATGCACTATACCATCGTACTGCGATCGCCAACCCGCCTGCCAAGCGTGGCGATTATGGTAAACTGGGGGAGGCCTATGTCCAGCAGGGGACGTGTTTCAGCTGAGATGATGATGATGATTCAGGTTAATTGTAATGACATTAAGAATCCTTAACCATCTTATGACGCTGTAAATGTCAATGAACATTTAGCAGTGAATGACGATTGTATTATTGAAGACAAACTAAAATATAAGGACTACATTCCAAATTGAAGACTAAGATGACATATAAGCAGAACGAAGACGGATAAGACCATATTTATATCACTCCAAAGTCGCCTAAGGCTAAACAAGACTTTCCTCAAAGAATTCGAATGAACGATCATGTCGAGGAAAACACAGAAATCGAAAACGTTTGTCGTAAAAAGAGAAACAATATGTTTGTAGCTATTGACGAAAAGGGAACCTTACAACTGTACGGCAAAATACAGACAAATGTTTTATTGACTACTAAATTACTGAATGAGCTTCTTTTATTTAAGGTATTCATTCATGATTTTATAATGAAATGGTAAAACTTTTACGAGAATCATGAATTTCTGCTAAAGATAAAATAGCTATAGAAACATTGGAATTTGATTCATCACAGCAAGCAGCCCTAAAAGGTAAACATGAAGTAAATACATTTTAATCAAAATGAAATTGTAACAGGAATCCTTACGATGCTATAAATAACGTTAAACTAAATTGAATTTGAAGACATCTAATTTACAGGCAAATGAAGCTAATTTAAACATCTATAAGGTTTCCAATATATTTACATGCTTATATTGTAAGTAAACCTTGTTAGATGACATCTTGTATCTAGTTTAGTAGTCTTAGATTTTTATGCCTGCGTCATGCCCCTTACAGTGATTTTGCTTGGACTAAAATTATCAGCAATGTATAAAACGAAATGATGACTGTATTTAACGGCTTTATGTGCTTTCTGAATCACAGTGCGGTCTAAATATGTAAAGATGGTCCCATCCATGGACCAACCGTAACAAGAGTAATTAGACCTGATCAATAAATCTTCAATCTTACTTAATCACAACCCCCTCTCTGCACTAGATAAAAAATGCATAATCAATATTTTAAACAAAAAAATAAGTCCCGAGTTTCATTTAAAAGTGAACATGAGCCAATTTCATCTCTTATTTAGCAACCACAAACAGCTGACACATTCAGACACATTGTGACAAATTGCGACACTCATGCAACAAAAGCAATTTAAATTCAAGCAAAAACAATTGATCATACAAACCACGTACCAACGAAACGAAAAGTGCCAAGGGATAGGTTAACGTTTATTGTTTTTCATCGTGAATACCTCCCAGGGGACAAGCTTGGCTGATGTTGTGTTATTATGGTACAAACGACCAACTTTAGCGGGCGTCTGGGGAATATTTATCAAGGAAATGTGCTTCTACCCTGTCATTACCAAGCGCTTGCTTTTATGCTGCTATATTTTTATCGCTGTATAGCGGATGATAGTGGATGTTTGGCGAATTATGCGACGGTTATTAGGTGTGACTGGCACAGAAAAGTTTTCGTCTTTTGTTTTATCGACGGTGTCATTGTCATTCGGTCTAGGAGCTGAGGGAATAGTATCGTCGTTCTCAAAGATAACATTTTTGCTTGTGACAGGAATTCTTTAGATATTTTACTTTTGCTCAATTCTATATTTTCCTTTTCATCAACGATGGTATGTATCATATGTATACTACGCCAAATCATATGCAATTGAATGTTCTAAAATAGTTGTCTCTTTTCGAATCTCTGATCAGCATTTCCGTATAATTCGATTCTCAGTACGTCTTCAGTACTGCGAATCAAATTCTTAGAAGTGTAATAACGTTTTATTAGCAATATCTCTCGATTCACACAAATTGCAATAACGCTGCACATTCAAGTAATCATCAATGCTACGCTTAACCTCGTTGTTAGAATCACTCGAGCGATTTGCGTACATTATGAAGTACTATTATATCATCGTAATAATGGGCCGATGTTCATGGAAATCTGCTTCCTGGTACCTACTATTCAATAGCAGCTTAGATTTGAATTCCGATAAATGAAATTCAATTACGAACTTTATAGACTAGATTGTTATATTCAACTAGATTTTTGAATAATTCTAGAGATGACCCTGCTGTTGACCGTCATATTGACGAATCAAATAAGGAAGGATAATCTTCTAAATTGTCAAGACAAAAACATTCAGAAGATTACCCTGTCCACTCGTAACTATGGCCTACCTAAGCCTATTACACAAAGTAAAGCGCTTCTATACCTTCGACCTACAACTGGTAAGGACCTTGTCGTTTTTAACTGCATCACCACGACTCTCCTTTAACTGCTATGCTACTGTGAATTTAGTAATAAAAAACCCCAAATAACAAAACTCTAATATTATTTCGTATGCACCTCCTAACCTTATTAATAGTAGTAGAAAACGAACATCTTATTATAATTACGTTTAGGTAATATAAATACAACTTCATGGTTTATAATTAAAGTTTCATTATTGTCCATTTTTTAATTATTATTTTTTACCTGACGGTTAGCGCACGGTGCAAAGTAATGTAATTATTAATAGGATCTTCAATAGTAATTTCCACTAAGATGTTCATTACAACATTACTAATCTTTAAATTTTCGGTCACATCAGACAATAAGTTAGGCCATCCGTCAGGTTATCCCTCAGAATGATGACTCTAAAATATAATGTAGGTGGTCGTATTTAGCCAGTAAACAGGTGCGAATAATTTTACACAAGAAAATCTCCTGTAATTCTATCATTTTAATACATGAAATCCCTCATCACTCGTTGTCTCATTTACTAATTACACCACGTACCTCATAAATTGTGCCAAACTTTCTAGGTAGGGGTGTCAAAATTTATAACACCGGCTTTGTACGGGACGACGTTATTAACCATATAAATTTTGATTATGTGTATTCCTTTTTGTTTATTACACACTGTATTGTTATTTATTCTATTGTAATTTTAGGAGCGTGTAGGTGGTATTTTGCTTCAGGTGGTTATTGTCTTTTTGGACTTAACTGAGGTATTCTTTGGCTGTATTTTGATACTATTTACAGAAATTTTCTTTTGTTAAAGGCTCTTGTAGTTTTATTATTTTATTACCGTTCTGAGTATAAATTTTATAATGTTGCTTGTCAATTCATACTTCCATCATTATGATCTTTTCCAAGATTCAAATGTAGTTTTTAACCGACGAAAAAAAACGGAGGAGGTTATCAATTCGACGCGTATATTTTTTTTTGTTTTTTTTTTATGTATGACCACGCATAACTTTTTACATAGTAGGCAGATTGTGATAATTCTTTTTTTATTGGAAAGGGTATACCTTGCCAAGTATTATAAAAACAAAAAAAAAATCAATGAACAAAGATCACTCAAAGCGCCGACTCATAATTTTAAGGTTTATTATTTTTTGCTTTTCAGTTTTTTCGGCGGTTACATTTTTTGGTAAAAAGTTTTTATAATACAAGTGCCTGATTTGTTTATTCTTCAAGACTAATAATAATCATTAGTTTTCAGAACACTACTAAAAGTTAAGAGTTTATTTTTGTTTGCCAAAAATCATTCTACAATTTGCCTCAATACTAACGAAGTCTTACTCGAAAAATTCCACCTTATTACAATGCTATTTTTTCCAAACTTCAATCTTTGCTAAGCCCGCGCTTTATCAGTTAATCTCGGCTTTCGGGCTAAAGCCATCCCCTCAAATTCTCAGTTCATTAAACAAATGAAAGGCTGGAATAAAAGCATTGATTTTAGAACTCTTTAGAAAGGAACCACAAAATATATGGGTGGAAGGACAGAAGGACAGATCCATAGCAACGAGGAAAAATACACGCACACATAGATGCGCTTCACGAACAGTGAGTGCAAGCCCACTTCCGCCTAACATTCGAGCGCGTTCGCCGTGCGTTCGTGTCTATGTGTATTTTTTTTTCATTAGAAATGCGATGATGATGTGTGTGTGTATGTGTGTGTGTGATGTATGCCTGTTTTCGTTCGTTGTTTGTAGCTGATCTTCTGATTGTATTCTATAACTGAACCCTCAATTTGGAAACAATAGCAATATTTATTGGTCCGTCATTATACTACGGGCTAAGGGAAATGACACGCAATCGTTTGCGTGCGGTTTGATGAATGCGAGGAAATGGGGGTCGGCAGATATCAAATTTATTTACTTTGAGCTCCAAGTTTATTTGGTTTGGTGGCGGGAATTATAGGGGAGTTTGTTCCTTGTTTAGATATTGACACGGGAATTATCTATGTCGAGTTTGCGTGCAAACTGCACGTAGTAGTTAGAAACTTATTACTGATAGCCCCTTAATAATGTAGGTACGTAGCTCATAAACAAACTATGGAGTTCCTTGCCTATTCTTCTCGATAAAAAATTACATTTTGGAAGGAGCATCTATAATCAATTCTATTTTATTGTAAATTTTTTCGTTCAGGATTACGTTTTAATGACTTACTTGAAATAAATTATTTGTCTTAGAGCGGATGTCACCTTTTAGTACCAATCCGTACATTCATTCCCATTTCTTTCCGTGGGTGTCGTAAGAGGCGACTAAGGAACTAACTATAGACTATTCTCTAGTAAGTTCCTTAGTCGCCTCTTATACCCACGGGCTTTAGCTTTCTCTATGCATTTTACCACCAAACTGCGATCGCCAACCCTCCTGCTAAGCGTGGCGATTATGGTATACTATCCAAATTGCGGGAGGCCTATGTCCAGCGGCAGTGGACGTCTTTCAGCTGAAGTGATGATGAATGATGAGCACATTCAAACCTCGTTTAAAAGCTATAAGTATCATAATATTTTTTTGTGGAATATCGACACTCATAGCTCTTTAACGCAGCTTAGATGTACTGATCGTGTTGAGTTGGTAAAATTGCTACCTGAACATTTTTCTAAAATTTCAATTTATGTCAATTTTTCTTTAGTTTTTAAAATACAACGAGCATTTCTCAAATGTGATTGCTGCACATCACATCTTCGAATGTATTCAATCAAATATATTTCAGTGCTCGAATAAAAGTCTGTCGCTCAAGACTTCAATATTTTATTCAAGAATGTAGGACATCTCACCCATATGGACGCATTACACAAGAGGTAGGAAATACCTTTCCGTCTGACTATACGCTGACATGGATAGAATATTGGACGATATTATTCTATGTAAGTACGTTTGAAGTTTATGGGATATACAGTCTTTTCTTTTAGCCCTTTCTATGAAGATACGAGTCCTGTCAAAAGTAGTTAATTCGTCAGGACAAGTGTCAATTTTTTTTTTGTACTTTATTAGTAAGAACTGAATTCTTAGTAATTAATTACGATCTAGCCAAAAAGGCTAATAAGCAATTTAACTCTAACTTAATATGTTACGTAATAGATTATGTTAAAACTAAGAATAGTGACATTTGCACTTTTATACAAGTCCGTAGCACTTTCTTAGAGTCTAATACAATTTTTAAGCACTATGTTCATGTGTTATATGTATAGCACAATATTGTTACTATTATTAACTCACTTTTTACACTACACTAATTCAAAAGGTTTATTGTCAAATTTAAATTTTCGAATGAGCAATAGACATCGGGCGGATAGGACGAACTGTCAAATCGGGTTCTCATTCGTTTTGTGTTTAAAAACCGAACTAATCGTTTGTCCATAAGTAACAATGAGTACGAGAGCCCCATTAAAACTAAAGACTTCGTGTTTAGAACTAGACCTCCTCTTCTCAAAGTGATTCGAAGCTAAAATCAAATCCCATGAAAAAAGCCATGCCACAGATTGTTAATAATTTATACATCAACGTTCCACAATAAACCAGCTAAGTGCATGTCGGACCACTCACAATGAAGGGATTTGGAGTTGGGATGAGTAAAGGGTTAAATTAAATTTACTGGTAATATTTTACCTACGTGATGGATATAGGTAGAAATCGAAAAAAATGGACCAAAAAAAAAAATTGGTTGCCTGTAAAGTCGGTATACGGGCGAAAGTTTTACGTGACAACGACTTTGAGTGGTAAAATAATTTTAACACTTTTTATGTCTGTCTCTCTCGCTCTTAGGCGGGCTAACCATGCCCGAGTGGAAGGGACGCGTGCCTCTCACTCGCTCTCATTGTGAGCGCATAACGTGAGCGGAGCGTAACGCAGTTTCTTGAAGTGTCACCCGGCAAACCAATTTATAAGACGTTGTCACGTCAAAACAAACTGAAAATCCTCATTCAAGGGCCGAAGGTCAGGTATATACCTAACAGTGGTTTCAATGCCTGAACGTTTAAGTCGGTGCCATTTATTTCAAGTTTTGAACAAAGTTTTCAGTATACTTAGAATATAGGAGAGAAAAAAACAATAGTAGATAGATCGGACTGATAAGCTGAAAATGGAAGTCGTAAAATAAGGTTTGCAGAACGATATAATTATCAAATATCACAACAATAGCATTTCATTATTAGACCCAAGTAAGAAAAGAACCTCTGCGTCCCTACAGTACACCCATCAGACAATTAATTTCCAATTTTTTCCCTTGCTAAAACAATCAGTGCCTTTCAGGCGCTAAAACAAAACGTTATTATATTTTGTCACCTTTTAAAAAACATATTGGCAGGCTTTTAAGCTTCACAAAACGGTTTACAGCGGAATCAGGGGTATTTTTTTAAATTTTTACGCACTCTGTATAAAAGAGATTAAGTTTTTATTTTGGTGAATATTTATCGTGGAAAAAAAGTCAACTAATAAAATGAGCAAAGAATGGAGGAACATGTTTATTAAAAGCTCTTTATACGAGGAAAAATCTTCGCTTATAATCTTCACAATCTTTCTTTAAAAATTGCTTATAAATAACTACTTTTTTCTATAGGAGGTTGTTTTATACTGACACGTTTATCAGCCATATCGTCTTTTATGTTAAACTAGCTTTTGCCAGCGGCTTTGCTCGCGTATTATACATATAAACCTTCCTCTTGAATCACTCTGTCTATTGACGAAAACTGCCTTAAAATCCGTTGCGTAGTTTAAAAGATCTACGAGTAAGCGTACAGAAACGCGAAATTACCTCGTTTTATTTATGTATAAATGGATAATCCATTTAAAACCTGCAAGATATTTATCATACGGGTTTTGAAATGAACGTTCCATTATTCAAAAGTAATAAAAACTACTTAGTTGGATACTTTTTTTTAATCTCAAGTAGCTCTACCGAAAAACATTATCCCGTCAAAATTTCAATAAGATTTCCTACAAAAATCCCATATTGAAAAGCACATTCAACTTTTGCCGAATTTTCCAAATTTTGGGCTTATTTTCCAGTTTTAGTTTATAAAAACGAATTCGTACTATAATGAACATTTTTAAATAAAAAATTGCCAAATCAAGTGCTGCGCTTACTAACGAGCAGAATTTCAGTTTTACTTATATATACAGGAAGATTTTTTAGTCACCGTCCAAATGTTTTCTAGGCATTAGGTATCATTCAATAAATCCATTTTTGAAAAAAAAAAACGATACATAATATTTTCATTTTAAATCATTTTCTCGAAAGAATTATCCGCTCTGCGTGGTCACTAAGTTAAACGTTAACACTTGCCGCCCGTGAGAGTATGAAGGGAAAATTTGCAACTTTGTTTATTATTGTTTTCAATTAATTTCGGCGGCGCGCGGGGTGGGCCGCCGAAATTAATACCTAGCGTGGTGCATACGCACTAAGTAATAGCCCGCACTATTACCTAGCGCGCGGCGGTGTCCAGGATCATCAACTTTTTATAGATAACTTTGTGATGAGATATCTCAATATTTTTGTATTGAGTGATACTAAAAGAAAAAACACGTATTAAATGATTTTCGCAAAATATTAATATATCATAATTTGGACGGTGACTAAAAAATCTTCCTGTATATAGTATTAACACGTATTTCGTGTATTTATTTAGTCATTAAACCCAGTTAGTAAGGGGTATCTTGCCCATTCTTCTCCATAGGTACCTACTACGCTTATGAATGGGCAACAAAACTCATTTTTCCGACTGACGGACTCTTGACAATTCTAAAGTGTCTGTAATTGGTTTATCTATACTAATAGTTGTTTGTTTGGTTGAACGCGGTAATATCTGGAACTACTGGTCCAGATTGAAAAATTCTTTTTGTGTTGGGTACCTTATTTATTGAGGAAGGTTATAGATTACATAATATCATGCTATGTTTAAAAGGAGCGGTGCAGCAATGAAAAATGTATGAAAACTGGCAAGCAATTCGATGCAACAGGAAGAGTCAGGGGAGCAAAAATTTGACGCGGACAATTTCGCGGGTAGAACCTAGTTTGAAATAAATGCTTTGATTCTGCGGTACTCCTTTAGAATAAAAATCTTTGATACATGAGATTATTATTATGCCCCGTTTGTGGTTCATACCGTCACATGCTATTTACATATTTACCCCAGGACCGAAATCACATTAACCGTAGAATACTGAATACAAAATTACATTCATATGAGTATCACCCAGTCTGGAATTACAAATTGGGAATGAAAAACCATCTGACCAATGTGGTTTAATTTCAAGAACGTCCTACTGCCGTAAATGGGACGATATTGTGTCCTTTTCTGTGGGTTTCATTGACCTCTTAACTAATTAGAATTGAATATGAAAAAAGAATTGTAATACACACGTAACGAAGGTACAACGATGTAAAGAAGTGTAGAAGTTCCAAACTTGACAACATGCACATTTATATAGACAGTATAGGTATTGCAAAGTGTTGGCGGGCCGGTAAGGGGTAATTTGCTTAAGCAATATATAGTTTCTTTCTGTTTTCTAATGTCGTGTTTTTTATACGTATAGCCTACCTGCTGAAAACAGAGAAATCTCAAAAAAGATGTTCTAATTAGGGATGGGATGAAAATTCGTTTTATATTCGATTTTCGGCATATTCGGCAGGTTTTCCGAACATACGTATTCAGCCGATTATTTGTCAGAAATGCCAAACAATCTACCAAATAATAAAAAAATCTGTATTTGAAAAGTCAATCGGTACCTATATATATAGCACAATTATTAGTACAAGTGACCCCTTTTATTACAACTAATAATGATTTTTGGTAACCCAAGATACATAATGCGGAAGGAAGGCGCGCTCCAACGTGTTTTACATGCACAGACACGATTTTTTGAGATTCACGGATAAAGCGCGGTAAACTTTTAACCGAATATTCGGCCAATTATTTCTATTCGGTGAAACTAGTTTCACTACTGAATTGTAATTAATTTATTCATGGCTTCTCGCGATATTATCTTTTAGCTATCGATAGATAGATAAACCATTTGTATCAGATAATATACAAGTTATTTAATTAAAATTATTTCAATATCAGACCAATACAAATGGCACTTCATAATCTTAATTATGTGTATAATGACCCCTTTTGACCTCATATGGTACCGAAAGCAGAGCAACTCGCATTGAATTAATTCCTTTATTGACTGAGTCCAGGTACGCACAGATTTTCAACTTTCGGTGTTGAGACAAGCGTGGAGAATTTAGCAAGTGCATCGTTGGGATTTTGAACTCACGGCGCCTAGCACAACGTTGGAAATCCAGTGCTCGATAAAATCATGGGCTGGGAGCCTGACTTTTTGATTCACACAAAGTAGAAGTTTAGACAAGTAGATCGAGCTTTCCACTTTTACCATGTTAAAAATGTTTCACATAGACCTTCTGTACTAAGTTCTCTGTGAACACACACAAACACATGCTGTTTAATTTAGAATCGATTCTTTGACGTACCGAACGTAGGGTTGTGTGATGTTACTTTGTTGTATTTTTCCCTCACCTTTAATTAACTAATTAACAAAATTGTTTTACCCGAGTCTTCAGGGAAATGAGTAAGAGATTGTTTTTAGAAGAAAATTTTATCTAAACCAAATATTTTCATTAAGTCGTTTGGTACTGAACATGGACTTTTCAAGCGGTACCTATAGCTGGCTCATGGACCAGTATCTTGTTGTTCTCCATTCTATTAAAAATTCAGATTTGTCGACACTTCTGACCCATTCCCTGACTGCAAGGACTGAGGTCGTGGGTTCGATTCCCACCCAGGACAAATCTTTGTGTGATATGCACAATCATTTGTTCTGTGTCTGGGTGTAATTTATCTATAATATGTATGTATTTAGAAATATATAAGTATGTTTATCAGTTGTCTGGTTACCATAGTACAGGCTCTGCCTAGTTTGGGATCAGATAACGGTGTGTTGGTTGTCCAAGATATTTATTTATTATTTTGGCAGTTTTTCTCAGAGAACTAGATGTGATTGGCGTTTCCTATCTAACTACAGATAGGAAACGCTGACCTCATCTTTTATTAAAAATATGATTTACATGTAAAAGTGTGTGTACTAAAAATGATAAATTGAACAAATATGATAAATTAAAAAAAAAATCTATTCATGTTATAACACGAAAAAAACATAGTATTCCCTGTAATTCTCAATTCTAAAGGCTGCAATTTATACATTGTCAACCCTAATTAAACAATGTTGCAACTAAAATCATCTAGCCATAATATTAATGAAATTATGTATTGTTTCAGATTTTGGTAGTGACGTGCGAAAGGTGAGTTACTAGTTTAATAATAATTTTGTTAATTGCGAATTAACTACTAAACATCAGGCAATCTGTATGTTAATTCAAATAATCGTTAATAAATAATACTAACATATTTCATTGTCATGAAATAGGTGTTAAATTCTATTACACGAGTCTGTTTTGGAAGACCCATTTTTGGAACATTAACAATTTATGCAATAAAATAAAAATAAAATTAAGTGAAGGGAATAACGTTAAACTAGGAAACGATACTTAGAATATAAAAATATATACATAGAATTTTTAATATAAAGAATTTATCTACATTATGACATTTATGTTCTTGTATTTTCAGTAGTTACCAATTTATTAGTAGATCTTAACAAATTACTATCCAATATTAATATTATATATGTAATATTATAAAATGTGAAAGTTTGTATGTTTGGATATTCAGATATTTAAAATGTACCATTTACACAAAAATGGCTTCAAGAATTTGAATGAAACTTGGTACAAAGATAGATTATGACTTGGATAAACACACGCTTTTTTTCGCGGTTGTACGTTCCCGTGGGATAATTTTCTACCTTAGCGTGTGTAGGTGAACCGTCTTAATTGTAAAGGCTGTTTTCCTTAAAAAAAAAGACAACAGAGTTTTCATTTTGTGTTTCTTACACTTGGCGGTGATCAAAACTTTTTTCTAGTCTTTATTTGAGACTTATAAGTAATAAAAGTTTTTTCGAAAACATCATCAGAGACAAAAATGTTTAAATGTTTAATTTTAAGCTTACACCACAGCTATTACACTTGGCAGGCCGACGTCGAAACTCAATGCACAAACTCTTTTGTGTCTTAAATGGATTCTAGTTTCAGATTTGAGTTCTGGATAAAAGCAGTTCGGATTTTCTTTTAAACACGCGTTTATACTAAGATTCCGTTACATACATACATAGCATAGTATAGTCCTCCAGACCGTTTTCGGCCACGGCTGCCAATCTCAACGGAGACTAGCCATCGACGCGGGAGATATTAGAGTGCACATGTGTATGCGCAGATACAGGAGCACTCACTCTCATAGTCCGATGGGACGGCAATCCGACACGACCGGAGAGAGATCAGACATACATACCAAGCTATTGGTATGTATGTATGTAACGGAATCTCCGAACGTGATTTTCATTTTTTTTTTATTTATTTTTTTAATGTTTTTTTTTTCTTTAAAACGTCGGAACAATTTGAAACTTTGCACACTTATTAAGAACCGATATCAATGCAATAATTTAAATAGTTAGTCTCGTTATCCTGACCAAAAACTTCATGATTTGCGATTTTTTGTATCCGGAGACACGGTAGTGTCTTGCACCATGTACTCGAGTTAAATAAAGGAATAAAGAATTTTCGGAGAGTTTGATTTTCGATTAAAGTAGGTTTTTTTTTTAACTATATTATTCTAGTTAGGTTATCAAAGGAGATATATTTCGTATTCAAGAAAATGAGCCGTTTTTACCAGCCTTATTATCATTTGGAAATCCTCATGGATATCCGCCACCCTGGGGTGGATGGAGAACATCCATTAGAATTGGTCGTCATAAAGTAATACCAGATGTTCCATTCTTTTGATAACGTAGGCATTACACTTTTTGGGAACAAATGATTTTTCTTTCATATTTCTGGTTTATTCCCGTAGTTAAAGTAGCTCATCTTCATGAGTACTGCGCAATGTCACTCCCTTAAAGTATGTGCCTCGTTTAACCTAACACTCTGTATTCACCCACAACACGTTCTATCCTACTGCCCAATGGGTATATGTAGCTTAAATATACTCTTTTCATATCTTACGGCTACTTAGAGGTGAGAAAAATTCAAAGCACGCACGAGTACCTCTAAGCTAGGTGCTTTTGCCAATAACTTTTGGGTTTAACGTGCCAAAATTGTTCAGAAACTACTTGGTTCTTGCGAAAATATTTATTTTATTTTTTGAAATATTTTCTGGGTATTTATAGACGCAGTAGTTAGGTCTAATAGATTACTAGATTTGATTGGTTTTGCTCATATGCTTTATGCCGTAAAGAATATGAGCAAAACTGCGGATAAAATAAAACAGCGGAAAAATAAACAATGTTCAAAGTTCAAAATGTGTTTTTACTTAGATTAAATGAATTTCCAACAAAAAAGCAACCGACTTTTGAAAATAAAACAGTAGAAAGTGAAAAATAACATATTTTAGTTTTTTTACCGCCGACTTCCAAAATAAAAGTTATTTTCCACAGTGACATAATTATAGAATTTTTCACAGTATTGTAGAGATTTTCTTTATATCATAATTCGTATTGTACGAAGGTTTTTTTCTAAACAAAACACACAATACATGATAGTTATACTCTTAACTACATCATCCTACCACAGAGGAGCTTGGAAACGGATGTTGCTTGCAGCGACAGTGACCACTGACTGCGATATAATAATTAGGTATGCCAGAGCATCAAGATTACCTTTATGTACTACGTTATGTGTCGTTGTGTGTCTGGGTGTATATTATCTATAATATGTATATATTTAGAAATATATAAGTATGTTTATCAGTTGTCTGGTTGCCATAGTACAGGCTCTGCCTAGTTTGGGATCAGATAACGTTGTGTTGGTTGTCCTAAGATATTTATTTATTTATTTATCTATTTTTTGTCCGTGAATTATGTGGCATACAAAATTCAACCCTCGGTTCACACCGCTCAGATATTAAGCCGTGAAAAATCCTTTGTTGGTTTCCTAAGGACCATACCATCATATTTATGAGACAGAAATATTTATGTATAATGTTACTTTATCACGTTTAGTTTGTGGAGCTATCATAGATTGCCTCTCTCCGTCTGTTGAAAATGGAGAGTTACGACAGACTCTAAAACCGCCACGGTCTGTATGCTACTTGATTCGGTTATTCGGTTTATCCTTATTCTACCGGCCATAGTATTGTACCGTATGGTGCCGGACGTAAAGAATAACACCACCCCATTTCTTCCGGTGGGTGTCGTAAGAGGCGACTAAAAGACTTACTAGGCAATGGGCAGCTGCGTTCTCTATGCATTTTACCACCAAACTGCGATCGCCAAGCCGCCTGCCAAGCGTGGCGATTATGGCAAATCCCCCCTAAAAATGTACCGGTCAAATTGGCGGTGCATGGGGGAGGCCCATGTCCAGCAGTAGACTTCTTACGGCTGAAATGATGAAAGATGATGACTGGCCATAGTGCCTGTATCCCAATAGTGGGAACATTTCACGCTGATTAAGGTAACCCATACTCCGCTCGAGATATATAATTAGTTACCTAGTAAGGACCTTTCATTTACATCCGTACGCAAAATACGCGCTCAGATGTGGAGTTGCGGACACCAGCCCGTTCTACCTAAGGACCATTCATGAACTTTGTACATTCAGTGTACCTATCTAAGGTAGAAACAAACTAACCACATGTACCACATAGGTGCCAGCTAACACACGTTGCTTGCAGTGACGCAAACCGCAGCCTGTGGTTCCTGAGAGATGGACTAAGATCCGAGTACCGAAATAGCTTTTGTGGTCTTAGTTAACATTCAAGCATAAACCTGAAAGTACTCTACGATGGCTGAAATTCGAATTAAAAACTCATTCGTTTTATAAATACCATGAAACAAAGTATACCTAAATAATGATTAAAAATGTCAATGTTTTAATACATTTTGCGACATATTTCTTTAAACTGTCATGCCTTTTTATCCTTTTATGGCAGAACCCCACGGGGTAATGTTTTTACTCCTGTTGTTTTCTTAAAGCTTAATTACATTCCTGAAAAAATCGAATAAGGTTTGGTGGGATCATCGACCATTGTCTTATTCTATGGTATCAAATAGATTTAACTATAATAATAGGAATTGCGTTTGACGGGGCAAATGCATACATTAAAATTCCATGGCATGACAAGACAGAAACTTGAGAATACTTGCTACTGATACCGGATTTCTTTCGACAAAGAGAGTGTACATAAAAACTAGCAAAAGTTGAAAAGTTAAACAACACTCTTTTTAAAATCTTTCACAATTACCAAAACTCACTATTCTCAGCGAAAGTCAGCCCGTTAAACGTAAGGACAAACTATTTCTTTTTTAATGGCGGCTACTTAGCTCTTTCCAACACCCGGCACCGGATTTAGTGCTTTCTACAAGTAAACTACAGTTCCTTAGTGCACTTGCTTTAACGTAGACGGGTGTTAAGTACAAGCAACGCGAATTTCATGATGCTGTACCCAAAAGGTGACAACGAAACTGTTCATTTTATTCGTTCATAAGTAGGCAGTTAAAGATTAAACGTAGAAAATAAATACGTGATACTACATGCAAAAAAGAAAATTACCTATTGTGTAGGATTTGGTGCTAGGAAACTTGCTGTGCTGTGCTTATTAATAAATATATCTTTGTACAACCAACACAACGTTATCTGATCCCAAACTAGGCAGAGCCTGTGAAAAGTGATAGAGTAGGGTTCGAGCTACGTAGTGTAGCCTTAGCTAGGATTTCCAACGGCTCATCCGTAATTTACCGGTGAATGACGTCACTGAAATTTTATTTTTGAAATTATATTTTAGCGGTATGATAACAGGGTGTAAAGTTCACTCATATCTTCGTAGAAAAGGGAGGATCCTCCGACCAGATGGTTGTCGTGTCTGGTGGGCAAATACCCGACGATTGATGTCGGGACGTCGTTTATATGATATAAATTAAATATATTAGGACAACCAACACACCGTTATCTGATCCCAAACTAGGCAGAGCCTGTACTATGGCAACCAGACAACTGATAAATATAATTATATATTTCTAAATACATACTTATTATAGATAAATTACACCCAGACACAGAACAAATGATTGTGCTCATCACACAAAGATTTGTCCTGGGTGGGAATCGAACCCACGACCTCAGTCTTTGCAGTCAGGGTCACTAACCATTAGACTAACAGGCCAGTCTTATGCTAGTTGCGTGGTAAACTCTATTTGCGCTATGCAGAATTTTGAGTGATGTTATTATGTGTGTTCTCATGTGGTGGTGTAAATATCGCCACAATGTTAGTGGGCTTTTGTAGACAGGATTTTTTTGACACATGGGTTTCATAACAGCCTTTACTGGATCTCTTACGAGTATATGGCATCCAACGCTCTTCTAGAAAACCAAAGCTAAATTAGATACCTTTGCCATCGTGGTGGGTATACTATACACGTCTGCCTACCTGTTTGAAGAAAACAGGTATCATGTTATGTGGCGGGATCTCATCATCTGCCTAACTTTTTCTCAACTATGCTGGGGACGGGTTTCAGTCTTACAGGATGCAGGTGATAATTATTATTTAACATAGAGCGACTATCTATCTGTGTGTTGATAGATGACATATGGCACTGAGACGTGTTCGCTCCCAATGGGCCTCATAAGAAGGCTAAAAGTCATCCAAAGAGTGGGCTATGCTTGGAGTTTCCCTACGTGATCGAATCAGAAATGATGAGATCTGTAGGAAAACCAAGGTAACCGACATAGCCCGAAGAATTGCCAAACTTAAGTGGCAGTGGGCAGGGCACATTGCTCGCAGAACAGATGGCTGATGGGGTTGGAAGGTCCTGGAGTGGCGACCGCGTACTGGAAGACGTAGAATTGGAAGGCCTCCCACAAGATGGACTGATGACCTGGTGAAGGCTGCAGGAATACGTTGGATGCGAGAATCACAGAACAGGTCGAATTGGAGGTGCTTGGGGGAGGCCTATGTCCAGCAGTTGACGTCTTTCGGCTGAAATGATGATGATGATGACTGCATATCTGCATGGACCGATGACCTGGTGAAGGCTTCAAGAATCCGTTGGATGTGAGAAGCACAGAATTGGTCGAAGCGGCGGTGCTTGGTGGAGGCTATTTTCCAAAAGTGAAAGTCTTTTGGCTAAAATGGTGAAGATGATGACTGCCTATCTGATCTTCACAATCCAGTTTACTGGGTATAACGATACACCTGGTATGACTGGTTGTCAGACTTTCAAGCTTCTGTAGACCCGTATAGACTATCATAGATATGACAGCCGGGACCAACAGCTTAACGTGCTTTCTGAGGCATGAAGGGAGTTAGTATTTAAAGATGGTCACCCATACGTGGACCCATAACTATAAGCGTACCTTAACCTACTCGATCAACACGGGCGGTTGTCACTACTTAGCCCCCTTATGTCGCAGGATGTAATTATAATTTTTCCATTCTAAACACAGCATAAATTAATTCTTAAAACATCTTTATGTACCACTAAATCTATTCTCGCAAGATAATGGCGTGTTTAACAGCCCATTAAATTATTTATAGAAAATGTTTGGGATACATTTGCCTTTACTATCCACGTAGCCCTGAACTAGGAACTAAATTTCCTGAGCTTTTACTAGCGGGAAGTCGTTGTGGTAGTCTCTTTGTAGATTTAGTACCGGCTCGGACGTTGGCCGAGAAGTTTAGTGTGGGACCAAGAAAAAACTTCTTGGCGTTACGGAGGTAATAGTCATTTATCCTTTAAAATAAGATAAAATAACTATGGACTGCACTTGTGCATTGCAAATAAGATACTATGGATTGCACGTGTGAGAAGCAAAAAGGAGGATAATGATTTTGACCGGTATGTATGTATTTTCGTCTGTTCCCTCATATCTTCAAAATTCTTTACCATATTTTAGACAACCATGATATCGCTTGAAGCGTCTAGATCGTCCGATGGTTACGGGTATAGCCCGTGACGTCACATTAAATATGAAGATCGATTGAGTACGACCACAGCTTTCATAAGAGAATATTTTCTTGTTTCATATTCCTATATAAATATTTGTTGTATTCAAAAGTCTGGATTTTCTGCCTGATAATATATGTGGTAATAGGCTCGCCCTGTGGTACGTAGGTCAATAATAGAAGTAAATAGTTAAAAATAACTAGCAAAATGTGGGTGTAAAATAAGTTCCGATATCAAATTCTCTAGAAATGAACTTGAGTTATTGACTTAGCTTGAATAGTTAGCAAACTGAAGTGACAGTGTGTATGTTTTTAGTAGGACTACTAGTTGTTACAGAAGAAGAATATTTTAAAGAAGGACACAGCTAAATGGACCGAAGATGTTTAAAAGAGAGATTTGACATACTTACTAGACGTTGAAGGCAGAGGACAGAGTGTTGTAGTGAAACTTGGGAGAGATCTGTGTCCAGCGGTGGACTGCAATAAGCTGAATCGACTAATATGTACATATCTGCTTTGATATTTGTACAATGTATCATGTATTTTAGCAAGAATAGTAAAACAAAATCTAGAAAATAAGGCGTACCTACGGAAATATTTAAATTCGATTGCAACAGTTTCTAGAACATTTACGGCAATAGATTACAGGGAAAAATTGAAGTTAATGTCTTACCAGGAAGGCTTTTATTTGTTCAGGTAATGGCCCACTTGTTTGTGCATCGTCCTCAGTCTAGTCAAGGGAGACTCAATAATAATCATCATCGTTCGAAGTATAAAAAGGCCACAAAATAAAAGAATGTGTGGCACTGCGTATATTTATATAGATACCATCTTCCCTTCCCAAGTATTTACAGACAAGTTAGATTTATGAATTTTGCTGCTTTTCATACTCCAACGACCTTAGCAAAAGACAAAGTCTAAGCATTTATTTAAAATAAGCATATAAAAGACATTCAACGTTAAAGCTTAGATACATTAAAATGGAATTGATTCTAGTCGCCCTTTCCAAAGGCAAGTTTCATATAGAGAAGATTGAGCAGGAAACTCTACCGTTAAATATATCGTCACTGGAAAGGCAAAATTACTTAACCACCAAATTGGGTATATTGGATTACATACATACATGCTTCAGTAATTGGAAAAAAAAATACGGGTTACTGAAACGCCACAAATGTGCTTCGATTGTATAGCTACCTAAACAGATCGATGCAGAAAAAAATCGCATATTCCGAACATATATGTAACTCAATATGCCCACTTTGGCGGTTGAGTAATTTTGCCTTATTATAATTTAATGTGGAAACGATGCATCTAGAAGAAAGTTACTATACCGCAAAGTTTGGAAAAATGGATTATTTTTGGTAAAATTTTTAACACTTCGTGCTTCTGACTACCATAAGTAACGATGATCATAGGTATAGCATACGTATAGCCAGGAACCAACGATGTTGTATACTTTTCAAAAGAAAGCCGTCATATGTTTTGTAGGTCACGAAAAGTGGAGCCGATACGTTGCTGATCGATTTATTCACACTACTTATATTTTGCCATGAAACAATCAAAGGCATATTCCTATAGGTCACTCAAACTGTGCTAAGGTTCTTCGATATATCTTCATATGAACGGTATGTTATAAGGATCAGTTTTGGCCTATATACAGGTTGTGGCGTAAGTAATGGTCCACCGTTCAGGATTCGATGAACCAGATAATTAACTATAACAATTAAAAATTTTAACCATTATTACTCAATATTTTTTTTTTACAAAAATTGCTCTTGAACTTGATGGTGTGTTAAAAATTGGGGTTAAAATTAGAGACGAACCAACTTTTTCTTCAAAAGAGCTGAATTTACATAAAAAAAATCATAATTTATCATGATAGCTCTAGTATTCAGCAGTAATTAACAGAAAACAAAATGAAAAAATAATGGTTCTTGTTGAAACTACAAACAAATATGTAATAAAAAGTAGACATTTCGTAAATAAAAGACAAAAATGAAATATTTTTCGGAACCCTGGGGTAAAAATGTTTAAATTTTTTAATTGTTATAGTTAATTATCTGGTTCATCGAATCCTGAACGGTGGACCACTACTTACGCCACACCCTGTATGTATGTAGGTCATTTAATTTTCCGTGATTAGTGTCATCGTCATAATAATTTCAGCCGGAAGATGTCCACTGTTGGACATAAGCCTCTGTCAAAGGAGAGTTTGCCACAATCGCCACGCTTGACAGGCGGTTATCATCGCAGTATGGTGTTAACATGCATACAGAACGCTGTTCGCGCTCTAAGACTTCGACAGGAAGAAATGAAATGCTGTTATTCTTTACGTCCGACAACACACGGAACTGCTGACGTATGAACCAGAGTAATTGTATGTATATCTTCATTTTTCTATGTTTGGGTTCCAGCCATATTTTTTTAAAGCAACAATTTTATTCTATTCTTCTTCATCGTGGCAATGGACTGACAGAGTATCAAATATTGTTGGCTCAAAACTTCACCACTTCCACGAATTAAAATATTTGTATATGATTTCCCAGACAGGATGTGGAGGCCAAATAGGCAGTTGCTCCATGTAAAATACTGGTTATTCAGCTTCATCCAGTTATACTGAAAGCCGATCCAAACATAGTTGGGAACACGAAGAATGAGGGTGTTCAAGAAAATTCAGGCCACTACCTGGCGCCACTTTGACAAGAGGTCCTCCATTTCGACAATGAACATAAAAAAAAAAACATTCATTCGTTTTCATTCAGTTACGACTAAAGAAAATGTAGGCGCTTGGAAACTTTATACAGGTGCCCGGACCTTACGTTTCTGTGCTGCCATCTAGTGATCGTCATTTCAGAAAACCCTCATTATTTTAAAGTAGGATGAGTTTTGATGCTTTGATTTTATCGTGCCAACCAAGAACGTTATAAATATTTAGCATAATGTTGCTAGAATAATGTTGAAGTCGATTAATAAAATAAACACAAGAAATTGTCTAATAGGTACATTCAGTTAATAATACTGTGATTGACAAACTGTTTATGTAATACACTGAAACACACAGATTTCCAAATATTTTGATTTCAATCAATTAAAATTGAAGGCGAGCTGAGCAAATGCCAAATATCTGTAACATGCAGTCTAATGGTAGCAATTGATGAGCATCATTATGTAACATTGAAGTGACCTTATCTGCCACCGTGAAGTTTCTTTGAAGGATAAATTAAAAATGAAATTATCCGGATGAGAACCGGTGTTACCTAACATGCAGAGTAGTTTATCAAAGGAACGATGGCCGGTGGGGTCAATTTATTTATTTCGTTCACAAAAAAAAATGTACACTTCTGTGTTTAGAAATAACAATTGTTGTTATAAACTTTGCACAGTATAACAATTACTTATAGGTAAACACCACATGAGCTAACTTTAATTGATTGATTGATTATAAGCTTAGCTACATTTACAGTTTACAAGCCAACTTAAAACTAAAGAAAAGGTAATTATATTTTGACTCTTTATACATAGCAGGACTTTATAAACATTACTCAAACTGAAAAAGATGAACTGGATGCTTCACGACAATTCTGAAAAACAGTTCAAGATTTTAGATTTCGGCTTAGTGAGAGAATCAAAGTGGATGTCGATTGTATCGCCGCAACTATATAAAACCTTACTAAACTTAGCACATGGACAGTTAGATCCAACACCGTTCTTCTCTATGGGGGACGAAATGGAGTTATGGGTTTACGCGAAATCATGGGAGCGCGAAAGTTAATAAGATTTTACAGACAAAAATTGTTTATAAGCCTTCATAAAAAAATGGGTAAGGTGTAAGACAGGGTATTGTAGCGCAGCCTGGGAGCGGTCAAGATCCAGCAGTGCAGCAAACTAATCGTCATCCCGAACATTTGTATTAGTACTTCTATGAGATCTCATCTCATAGAATCTCAATCTATACTAATGTTATAAAGTTGAAGAGTTTGTTTGGTTGAACGCGGTAATCTCAGGAACAACTGGTCCGAATTGAATTATTTTTGTATTGGTTAGTCTATTTATTAAAGAATGGTATAGGCTATATAACATTACGCTACGATTCAAAGGAGCGGAGCAGCAACGAAAAATGGACGAAAACTGCAGGTAATTCGATGCGACGGGAAAGGTCAGGGGAGCAAAAATTTGACGCGGACGAAGTCGCGGGCAGAAGCTAGTGTATTGATACGAATTTTTACATTTTAATATTTTACATATACGCACATACAGTATGCTTTTTAATATACACGCGATTCGCTGACAAGTAAACCTATTTTTCATTATGTATTTTCTTTGAGGAGCAAAAGATACAGTTAGTTCGCAGACAGTATGCAGACCAGCAACCTAATGGCGGAACAATCCAACGGTTTTAAAGGAAACATTAATCCATTACTTCAATGGTTTGTTTAACAACGTAAATAACGCAATTATCGTGGCAGAACTATCAACCTTAAAGATATGCGATCTTTTGAATTACGAAATTTCGCTTCAGAGGCAAAACTGTTCATAACATGCGATCAAATGGCGCTTTGAAGACAATGAAGGCAATAGGCATCGTCAATTATATATAAAATCTGATGACAGAAGCTATCTACGAAAGACAAAATTGTACAAAACAATAATTTTCTTTCAAATCCGTTTGAAACGCCGCGTAAATTGTCAATCAAAATGATTACTGGTCGGTATAAAATTCATAGCTTTCTGGGCCTTGTAATTGTCCAATTACGAGCGGCCGAGCCGTCAATTTGTCCAATTCGTAATGTTTACGACTCTCGAGCCATTAAGTTTATGGCCTATCGCCTGTATCGTGTGAATGGTTGTACTAACTGCCGGGTTTAACACCGTCGCGTAGCAAAAAATACAATATCACATTGTTTGATACGGCGGGTATCAGAAAAGTGAGGATATATTTTATGGTGTGGTACATAATATCAAACTGAACAACTTCCTCCTTGGTTTTCAACAAAGTAATCGCAAAAAAGTTATCAGAGATCACCTAATTCACGACTACGACTCAGAGCCCCGAAAGTTGAAGAGCCAAAGAGCCAAAAGATTTTAGAGTGCGCGGATCCAGCTAGTCTAGCCATTAGTAACGCCTCCGAAACAATATCGTTGCAGGAGCTGCATAAGCCACCTGACAAGTTTATCGAACCATTTAAGAGCCTTCCGAACGTGTAACCGTGGCCGCTTTGGAAATCATCAACAGCTGCTTATAATGTTTCTACTGCTGGGTCTCCTCAGTGGGCCTTAATCTACCACGACGGCCCAGTGCGGGTTGGTAGATGTCACATGTCTTCGAGTTTTTGATTTTTGACATGCCGGTTTCCTCACGATGTTTTCCTTCACCGTTTTGAGAACAGTGGTGATGAAATAATTTACACAAAGTAAAGCGCCTGCTTGGGTTCAAACTCACGACCTATTGTTCGTAAGTCGCGGCCGTTAACACTGGGTCACCACTGCTCTGCGCTTTGGAAATATCTAAAACTAAGTCAACAGGAGCAAAGACAATCTCCTCAGATGTAGGTTCACGGATGGCTCAGATCTGAAGTGGATGTGTGGATGGAATGGAGTGCAGAAAGCTAATATTTCAGAATGTTGTTGATTAAAATTTTAAATGAATTATGGTCGGATTTCGACCAATAGTATGTATAGATATATATAAGTAAGAATACACAATCAACTATGTGTATGGTGAGAAAGTACTCACTCTACCTAATAAAGTAAAATGCAAGTGAAATGGACATACTTTTCTATGTACCTAATTTATCTGATTAAACATACCTATACACTAGGTACGTCTGTGTCAGGTTCAGCAATTTACCTCAAAGGGACAATATTATGCATATTTTATGTATAAAAAATTACTTGAATGTAAAAAGCGTCCTCAGTCATAAATAATTAAAATAATGTCTACAATCGTTCGATCAACTTAACGAAAACTAATTAATTCTGTAAATGTATTTGTCTTAACCTTATTAATTTTTCAATCCATCATCGTCATTTCGGCGTTCCCCTACTCTAGTCCTAGTTGGAGTCGGTTTCCAGTCAACCAACACAACGTTATCTGATTCCAAACTAGGCAGAACCTGTACTATGGTAACCAGACAACTGATACACACACTTAAATATTTCTAAACACATACATATTATAGATAAATTACACCCAGACACAGAACAAATGATTGTGCTCATCACACAAAGATTTGTCTTGCGTGGGAATGGAACCCACTACCTCAGTCTTAGCAGTCAGGGTCACTAACCACTAGACTAACAGGCCAGTCCATTCCACAGTCAGTGAATCTTTTACATGACACGACTACCTTTCTGGCGCGCACAACCCAGTTATTTGGTAATACGTTACTCTTTTGTCTGTTGGACTGGTTACCGGCTTCAGATTAACGACTGACAAAGATCTACAAACTACGATAGCCGGGACCAACGTGCTTTCCGAGGCACTGAACGATTTAGATTTATTCTGGACACGACTTCAACAAGCGTAGCGTCGTATATTCATTATTTAGCCACACGACTCATAATTTGCTTATATTTTTCCTACTGCTGGAACACAAGGCTCCTCTGGGTGAGAGCAAATAGACCATAATCTACCACAAGGTCCCAGTAAGGGTTGGTAGATGTCCCATGTCTTCCTATTTTTGGTTCTAGGACATGTCCTTTTTCCTTTGGAGAGCAGCGGTGATCAAATTATTTACTCAAGGTTCCGTGCCTGGGTTCGAACACGCGGCCCACAAGTCGTAAGTCAGGGCCGATACCACTGAATCACCACTGCTCTCCACACAATTAATCTTCCAATATATCCTTATAAAACAAGAATTATATATTCAAGAAAGAGATATTAAAAACTCCCTCACAAGTTTTAATAAAAAACTGCTTGAAAGAAAATCTTACAAACCAACTTAATACGTAAGAGTCTATAAATTATAACTGAAGTTGGAAGAAAGCCTCATTTAATTAAATTCTAAAAACTTTTCTTACAAGACGTTGCAAAAAAACTATTTTCTACTTCAATAATTTCATAGATAAACGAAGAGTTATGACCTTATGACGCTTCTCAGTTATTGAAATTTATAGTTTCTATCGCGACTTTAGAATAATTTAATAGTATTTTATCGAACACATTCACTTCGGTGTAAATGGGGTTTAAGATAATAGCGGCAAGTGTTCTAGAATGACAGCGATGGGTGATTATAGCTTTAGATATCATCGAAACCCATAGGGCTTAGATGATACCAACTAAATATAATTGGGGTACTTTCATTTGGATTGTACGTAACGACTTTCCACACTTACTTCTACTGGTAAACAGCATTCCAGTTGCAAGTGAAGTACCACGCGAGCGCAGTGCGGGTTGGTATGTCACATGTATTCAAATTTTTGGTCTAAACATCAACATACACATATGTTTAAAGTACAAAGTAATTAATACACACAAGCGTAAACTTACATTACAAACTTAGTGAACATATATATATCTCTGTATTTGAAATATATCAAGTATATGAAAGGAGTATTCTGTTCTATTTATTATCTGTAAGGAATCCACCAAAACAACCACCAGAAACGCTGCAAACTGATTTTTATCTTTGTTGTTGCTACCTACTTCCGAAATTAAAGTTATTGTTCACTTAGTAGCTAAATGCTTCTTGGACATCGGTTCTTTTTTATATTGGATGTTGGTGGCATTAGTTGTGGTAACTGCCCCACACAAATTCCTATACCTTCACTTACTAAGTAAATAACAGTTACAGGAAATTAATTTAACACACAGCTAAGTGGAAATAACATATTATTGAAGCTTTTTAAAAAACCACTAAACAGATTTGAACACCAAATTAAGTGGGTAAGTGTATCCGTTCAAACCAATGAAGTTTTTTTTTCTAAACATGAAAAAAAAATGCATTCGAATTGAAAAATTCCTCCTTTTCTGAAGTGTTTTGAAACGAGACCTAAATTAGTCGCTGATTTAACAATCTCACATCACCTAAACTGAGATTTTCTAATTATGTTTTTCATCAAATAAAATAGAAGTTGTGTCATATAATTGTGTAGGTAAATAAGTAATTAGTTGTAGGTTCATGCGGTTTTATCAACAGCTAGACCACTATACATCATAGATAGTTATAGTTGTGGTTTCCTGCTAATTGATGATCTGGTTAGACTTTTCTGGTGTATTTATAAAAGAAATTATATTTATTTTTGACCAGACTATTATTACATTTCATAAACCTGCTAAAATGCGTAACAGTTTGTCGGCAGGATTCGGTAATCCATTCATTTTATAAATGATGAATGATTTTATTTCTGTAAGTAGGTTCGTACAAACACTTTTCACGCCAGTGATATATTTTTTAAACTAGATGAGATCGGCGTTTCCTAACTGACTACTCTGAGAAGAAAGGCCGAAACAAACTCAGAGGTCACAGTCTCTTTTATATCTCTCTCTGTAACAATGATGTGACCAAGATTATGTCTGGACTTCAGATAGATATAAAAACAATTTATTTGTTAGAATCATTCTAACAAATAAATTGTTTTTATATCTATCACATCATGAAAAGACCATGTAGATTGGTGACTGAAATGGTCTTTTGAGGAAAGAACCACACAGATTGAGTGGACCTGTCCAGTCAGTGCAAGCATTTGTCACTTTTATAACATTTGGTATCAATCAATCATTATCATCAATGGTAAATAAAACAACAAACATAAGTAATTATAATTATTGATGTTCGTACATGAGGTTTATCAATAATTGTAATGAAATTATGGCTCATTAGGAACCGTAATAGAACTTTAAGGGCGTTCAGACGGATTAGCGAAATAATTGCGTTCGTTTGATCCCTTACTTCATCGTTAGTACTTAACCTTTTAGTCATGTAATTAGTATGTAAGGTATTAAGGGCTTAACTCTATAAATCGTCCATTTTAGAAACACGAAAGGAAAGTAAAGTAAGAAAGTAATCTCTAAAAAACTAGGTACATGTTTTCTATGACGTATAAATTTTACAATTTCAAAATGTGTATTCGTTTTAGTAATACGTAGAAGTCTATTTTAATGAGGTGAATAAGTCAACCTTATTTATTATAAAGCTAGCTATTTATATTGCTAGGTTTATACCTAAAACCTTATAGTCTTTTTGCCATAAGATGAGTTCCCTGACAGTTCATTTTTTTCCGTGGCACGCTTACTACTTTAGACGAATAAAAAATAAACTGACAAAAAAATTAAAAAAGAAATGATAAAAAAAATATTACCTTTCGTAAATTACTAAGTAAATTATTGTAGTTATAATTAACTGTTAATAAATTAAGTAAATAAAATAAAAAAGTATAAATCTTAAAAATGTCTAATGCGTTGAACGGAACGTCGGCCATTAGAGATTGCCACTACTCAATACACTAATCGACAAAAAAATAGATGAATCGGAGCGGTAATTTTGTAATCGCGATCGCGTCGCGTCAATACGAGTGCGTTATGTCAGGTTTTTGCTCTGCTCCCGTGATGTTATGTAGCCTATGTCTTATTATGATGTATAAGATATATTGCTGTAAAGTTTCATCAAAATACGTACAGTACTTTATGCGTGAAAGAGTAAGAAACATCCACACACACACACACATACTAACTTTCACATTTATAATATTAGTAGGAAGTAGGATAACCAGTTTATTAAAAAAATATTTTGAAAATCTAAAATCGATCATCCGATTCCATTTTCTTTGCCAACTGAATCGATATTATAAAAAAAATCGATTATATTTCGTTAGGTCACGTCACTACAATTGTCAGACAAGAGCTGTCAGGGAACTCATCTTATGGCGAAAAGACTATAAATACACATAATTTTGGTGTCAACAAAAGCCTCTAAAATTACCTCTACCAATTAAAAATATATAGTTAAATGACAAAGCAGTACTAATACTTTCAAAAACATCAAAGCAAATCATTAACCATTAATTAAAATCAGCTTAAAAAAACACATTAGGTTAAATTTGTGAGCACTGATCACATTTTAATCGCCATCGTAGTTAAAGTTGAACCAAACTTTTCTGACAATTTGTCACGAATCGCATTATGGTTAAGTTATGTTTAATGACTGTTTTCTGTTTCGTGACAGATTTAGAATAACTGTGTTTACAGAAATAATCATTGGTATTTGTTCTGAAATAAATAATCTCTAAGGTTCTAAGGTAATCTAGCACGGTTCAGTAAATACTTATTCAGATTTATTTTTCACCCGACTACGGCGAAACAAAAAAGAAGGGTTATGATTTTGATCGGTATGTATGTATGTGGATATATATATATATATATATATATATATATATATATATATATATATATATATATGCCTGTTCATCTTTTGCGTTATAATTTCTAAACCACTTATTATAATTTGACAAATGAGGTATTTATAAGCGTGACGGACTAGATATAAAGTCAAGTTTTTTTTTTGAATGCAGTCTTTTTGAGTATCAAATGAAATGGCTGACTGAATTAGCACATTTTAAAATTTATTATGTAATCTCAAAATAATTTCAATAAAAATTCAGTTTAAAAACGAAAACCCCATCCACATTTGCTGCACATATCGCGGAACATACATACAAACAAGTCAGAACCTCCTCCTTTTTGAAATCTGTGAAAAATAGACTTCAATTTGCATACTACATAATTATAGGCGGTAAAGAACCCTGAGAATCCCTATACGAACAATAAGTGTGGGAGTCAGAACACCAGGCGATCGATTGGCAGGCCTATTTGCGTGTTGCAGCTAAGTTTAAAATGTCATGGTTGCTAGCATCGTTTATTCAAGCTAATAAGAACTAAGCCACAGCTCCAGTGGGCATTGATGAGCTGTCAATCATACGGTAGGGTGACCTTTCAACTAATATATTTATCCTCAGAATTTCTAATACAAATTCGCATTCTGAGCTTGTTGAGTATATAAGACTTACTGTTATTTTATGCAAAGTAGAAAATTACGCAGACTTAGAAGAAAGTCTTACGAAAACTAATTTACGTAGAAGGCCAAACTAAAGAGGTACTAAGAATTGAATACGATTGTATATTTTTGTCTAAAAGGAGTGTAATTAAACAAAAATATACAGTCGTTTAAAAAAATATATAATATGAATGAAAATTTGGACATTATGGAAAAGGGCAAGTAGTAGTATACAAATTTGTATGGGGTATGTACCACAATGTAAAATAAAAAAACCGTTAAAAAAACTTCTTAAAAACAGTACAAGGTGAAAAGTAACTAAAGATTCGGAAATAAGTGGTAAAAAAACAAAATTACAAAACCAAAGGCAGCGATTTCCGAAATCAAAGTTATTTTTCATTTTTAGTGTTTTTTTGGAGGTCGGTTGTTTTATTTTCCCTTTACTTGGTATGCAATAAAGGTCAGTCTGTCTATCTCTCTATATCATCTACAAATTCAGGCACTTCATAAAACTACGAAGCAACTTGTCCCTCATAAATGATTCAACCAGTTAATCTCTACCGAACATCCAAACTCATCTACGCGTCATCCAAGATAGAACACCGAGAGCATTGGCAGAGGCCCAAATTAAAAAAGTTTCACTCGAACATAGCCTCCCTTCTATTTAGTAGAAACAGGTATTGACATACTCTATATTGGATTCATGGGTCGTAGCAAAGTAACAGCAGCGCAGATGAAGCTGCATTTGACGAGGTCAGTCCTTGAATGGGTGACCGTTTATTTATCAATACACGTGGATGGGCCGTATCTCGGAGAATAAGTAAAACCGTCAGTCTAGCGCATGATATCTCCCCAGTCATATTCACAGCAGATAATTACTTACTCCATATTGAATTTTAGGTCTTTTGGCAAAATAACAAATGGATAGATCTGTGAGGACAAACTATACTTGCTGAGGTCAATACTTGCATGGGTGACCATTATCATAACATATTAAGACATGCGAATGAGTTGTGAGTTTGAGTGTAAGCAAAGCTGTCGGTCCTGCGTCTGATATCTCCCCGGTCGTATACAAAACAGGTAACATACTCCATGTTGGATTCGGGACTCATGGCAAAGCAACAAATCGATATATCAGTAAGGTCAAACTGTAATTACCAAGGTCAGTCCTTGCATGGGTGACCTTTATTCTTAACACTTCAAGACATGTGAGTCAGTCGTATGTCTGATGTCTCCCCGGTCGTATACCATCAGACTGTGGGAGTGCACCTGTGCTCGTGCACGATAATATTTCCTCCGTAATTGGCTAGTCTCAGTTGAAGTACTGTGGCTTATATTCGGTCAGAAGTATATGTTCTATGTTATGGGGGTTTGGTTTCCGCACTTAGTCCTTTGAGTGGACCATTGTGCGTGGGCCATGGCGGCCGTCGGTATTTACTCCAACCAGCCCACCTCCCTCCAGAAGTTGATTGCGTCTCCTGGTCTGCTAAGAACGTCCGTGTATGATTTGGGTGTCCCGAGGGTATCTGTCCTAATCTGGGTGACGCCTGTACATTCGAAGAGTACATGCGCAACGGTTTCCTCAGCCTCCATGCAGGCCCTGCACAGGGGGCTG
The DNA here is from genome assembly GCA_947507805.1 of Aporophyla nigra. NCBI lineage: Eukaryota > Metazoa > Arthropoda > Insecta > Lepidoptera > Noctuidae > Aporophyla > Aporophyla nigra. Next base: position 7,375,122 of record OX382313.1, on the reverse strand, counting down.
TCCGTTATGCCTATTGTGTGAAAGTGCTTGTTTAGCGGGCAGTGTCCTGTGATGGTGCCCGTCATCAGACGCAGACCATCCCTGTCCAGGCGTAGCAGACGTCTGGTTAGCCTGCCATCCGGGGATGGCATAGCTTCTCTGGACTGCCTGCAGCCCGGTGCCGAGGTCCACCAGCTCTCCGCTTGTGTGTGGGTAAATTCCTGCAGCCACCTGCGTAGCTGGTTAAAGGGGATGGGCACGATGGGCTCGGGGCCGCAGACTGACGCGCTGGATGCCTTTCTGGCCAGTTCGTCAGCAGCGTCATTGCCTAGTGATCCACTGTGTCCTTTTATCCATTGCAGTGTCACTTTGTTGCGATTAGAAACTGTTACCCGTTCTAATGCGTTGTGACATTCTAGTATAAGGCTTGAGGTTATGTATCGTTTGGCTAGGGATTGGAGGACTGAAGCGCTGTCGGAGAGTATACGTATATGACTGTCCGTAACTCTTCTGGCTTCAATGGCATACACCGCCTGTATGATGCCCACGCATTCCGCCTGGTAGACGGTGTTGAGCATTCCCAGCGGGCTGGATATTTTTATGTTAAGGTCGTGTGAGAAAACTCCGACTCCGGTCCCAGAGGTGGTCTTTGAGCCATCAGTGTAGACTCTTAGCTCTTCCGGGCCCGAGTGGTCGTTTTGTTCTTCTGCGAGTATAACGTTGTAGTGCTTTTGAAAGTAGTGTAGTTTTGGGGTTTTATCGCAGGGTGATGCCATCATTGGTTGTCGCTTGATCGCATCGTCCCTAATGCGTGAGTGCTTGACCCTCGAGTCATTGCTTAGGGTCCCTGCTATATTCAGTCTTAGGGCAGCCAGGGCAGCCTCCTCCCGCACGATTAGGTGTAGAGGTGGTAGCCCGAGCATTACCTGTAGGGCAGCGGTGGGTGTAGTTCTCATGCAGCTAGTGATGGCTACACAAGCGAATCGTTGCACCTTTTCAAGGTCTTTTTGGGCTGTGCTCAGGTCTGTTCTGGGCCACCAGACTATAGAGCCGTATGTGATGATTGGTCGAATAACTGTGGTGTATAGCCAGTGGGTGACTTTGGGGCTGATTCCCCAATTCCTGCCAAGCATTCTCTTGCACTGCCACAGGGATATGCTGGCTTTTGTAGTTATGTAGTTGGTGTGTTTTGCCCAATTCAGCTGTTTGTCCAAAAATATGCCCAGGTATTTGGTTTCAGTTGAAAGGCTTAGGGTGGTGCCAAACAGTCGTGGCAGTTCGAGTTTCGCGAGTTTTCTCTTTTTTGTAAAGAGGATCATCTCGGTTTTTGTGGGGTTTACTGATAGTTGGTGTTTATTGCACCAGTCCTCTACTATTTTCAGGGCTTGGCGCATGAGGTGGCATAGGGTGTTTTCATGGGTGCCATTTATTATTATGGTTATGTCATCGGCGTAGCCTACGGTGAAGTAACCTTTATCGTTGAGTGTTTTGATGAGGCTGTCTACGACCAGGTTCCATAAAAGTGGCGAGAGGACGCCCCCTTGCGGGCAGCCCTTCGCCACTACCGCCCTTGTAGTGTCGTTCACTGTGACTTGTACAGCTCTCAATTTGAGCATGTTGGTGATCCATCCGCTCAAGGTCGGATTTATGTTGTGTCTGTCGAGGGCCATGCTGATACTATTGAACATAGTTTTGTCGAAAGCGCCTTCAATGTCAATGAAAACTGCCAGTGCTGAGCATTTGTGGTCCACTGCGCATTCAATTTTGGAGACCACGCTATGTAGCGCAGACTCTGTTGATCTGCCCGTGGAGTACGCGTGCTGTTGTTTGTGAAGGGGTTTTACCCTGAGAGGTCCGTCTCGGATATGTCTATCACAGAGTCTCTCGAGGGTTTTTAGTAGGAAGGATGTGAGACTTATAGGCCTATAGGCCTTTGGTTGTGTATAGTCGGGTTTGCCTGGCTTGGGTATGAAAATGACTTTCACTTCGCGCCACGCTAGGGGTGTGTATCTGAGTGCAATGCAGGCCCGATAGACCTCCACCAAGCATGGTATCAGGTGGTCAGCCCCCCACTGTAGGAGGGCTGGAAAGATGCCATCCAGCCCTGCAGATTTGTAGGGCTGAAAGGTGTCAATGGCCCACTTTATCTTTTCTTCTGTCACCATGCTTTGGGCCCTAGACCAATCTAGGTTTGTTGGGGTCCATTCTGGTTCACCTTCCCATGTCCTGACCTCTTGGAGGGTACAACCGGGGAAGTGGGTTTCCAGGAGGACTTTACTGGTTTCGTGGTCACTCAATGTGTATGAGTTGTCGGGTTTTTTCAGCGCACCAAGGGTTCGATCCTGATCAGTCGAGAGGATTTTCCTTACCCTTGCGGCTTCGTTGTTGGTTTCGATGGATTCGCAGAATTTCCGCCAGGCTGCCCTTCTAGCAGTTCTGATCTGCTTTTTGTATGTGTATTGGGTTTCTTTGTATTGCTCCCAGTCGTCCGGGAGCCTAGTGTTTTTGGCCCTGTTGAATTGTTTGCGTAGTGTGTCTCTGAGTTTACTAAGGTTGGCGTTCCACCAGGGATTTCTCTCGCTGTTGTTTTGTGGCGCCCTTAGTTTGCAGCATGCATGGTATGCTTCGGTTAGATATTCAGATAATTTTGTCACGGTGTATTCCAGTTGTTCGGGGGTTTTTATTGTTACCCGTGATAGATGCCTAGCTAGTAAGGAGGCCAGGAGGCGTTTGTACTCGGGCACATTAGTGCGCCGCGGGTTACGCCTCGGTACGGGTTCCCCAGTGTGGGTATTTAGTGTGAATCGGATTCTTCTGTGGTCGGAGCAGGAGAGTTCATCCGAGACGTGCCAGTTTGTGATGAGGTTTGTCGCGCTTTCTGTAGCAAGCGTCAGATCAATGATTGTTTGTCCTCGGACTGTGACCCAAGTGGGCTCAGAGCCTCGGTTAACAATGTTAAGGTTAGTAGAGAATAAATAGGTGGATAGTACCTCTCCTCTGGAGTTCGGCGAGTCGCTACCCCAGAGCGGGTGGTGGGCGTTGGAGTCGGTGCAGATGATCAGGTCTAGTTTTGCACGTTCACAGTGCTGCACTAGGTCGGCCATCTCCTTTGGCGGGCAGCTAGCGTCCTCGCCTGGCATGTATACCGAGGCTAGTACGACGTCTGGAACGTTACCTTCGGTCTGGAGCCTGACTGCTGTCAGGTCTCTGGAACAGAATTGTGTGAGTGGTGTGGTAGGGATATCTTTGGGTATGTAGGCGCAGGTTCGTGGTTTGTCTGCGCCGTGTGTGTTGAGAATTAGCTTACCTCCGATGTTACTGAGGCCGCAGATTCTGTTGTTCCTGATCCACGGCTCTTGGATCAGTGCGATGGTTCGGGGTTTAACCTCCAGAGCTCTGCGTAAGTTGGCCGTGGCAGTTTGGCTGTGTTGGAGGTTGGTCTGGATGACGTGTATGGGCGGTGACGGTGGTGGGGTGGAGTTAGTCGGAGCTGCATCCATCGGAAAGTCTCTCCTCTACCTCCACCCTGAGCTGGTCTTCGTGTAGGTCACCCGGCGACGAGGCGAGTAATCGATCGTTCCAGCCGGGTGATGAAGGCGGTAGGGTGTCGCTGTCGTCCTCCATTGCTGCTCGGGCCATAACCTGCTCGAGTTGGGCAATGTCGGTTTCAGTCGTCTGTGTCAATGGTTGTGCGGTTGTCTCGTCGGTGCTGTCGGTCTTGGTGACAGAGGGTAGGGTCGTGGGCCAAAAGCGCACGTATATCGACCCCAGGAGGTACGATATCCGTCGCTCCCTGGCTAGGACCCTATCAACTTCCTCCGGTGGTACACCTAGGGTCAGATACGTCCCGTAGTTGTCGCCACCGACGGTAGTTGCTCTGTACAATGACCACCTGGCAATGTCATACCAAGTATTCTGACGGATCAGAATACTCTGGAGCCTGGCCACGTCACCTTTGTAACGGGGGACGAAAAGCGAGGCTCGGACACGGGTGGGCACGTCGGACTGTTTCAGTACGGTCAGTGTTAGGTCAGTGTCGGGGAGTCTTATTCGGGGTGCGGCTTGTGTCAGCCAGGTCAGGGCATTGTCGTCCTCGCACCACATCTGCACGGTGCCTTCCGCTATCCGTGGGTACCCACGGAAGGCTGGGAGTGGTGTCGTCGGGTCGGTGTCCATTAGGAAGTCCTCTAGGGCCGTTTTAATGTGCTCGGCCTCTTCCTTGGTCAGGTCTCTGGAGGGGGGAGGGAAGCAGATTGCTACGGCCAGCCTCGCAGGAATATCCTTCGTGGCTCGCGCGTAGGTTCTCTGCTCCCCATGAGCAGAGTGGACCCTCACACGCTTGGCGTCCCCTTGGAGAGTGCTCGGTGAAGCCGTGTCGTCTGAGCGTCCTCTCTTCGCCGGCCCTGTACCGCTTGGTCCAGGCTGCGGCTTGGAGGGCCCTGGCAAGGTGTGTGTTGCCGGCGTCGCCTGTGCGTGTGTTGGTCCAGACCGCCGCCCCCTCCTCGTCCTAGGTCCGGGTTGGGTCTTGTCGGAGGTCAGGGGTCGACTGGCGACCCTGGCAGATCCCGCCGCGTGCGGAGGCTGTTCACGCTGGGTTTCCCCCGCGCGGACTTGCCCTCGCCCGCTTTGATGCGCGTCCGGCCGCGTTTCGCTCGGGGTTGTCCCTGTGCGGACTGACGGCCGGTCGCAAGGCTCCACGCCCGGCCGCGTTTCGCTCGGGGTTTCCCCTGTGCGGACTGACGGCTGGTCGTGTGGCTCCGCGTCCGGCCGTTTTTCGCTCGGGGTTTCCCCTGTGCGGACCGACGGCCGGTCGCGTGGCTCCGCGTCCGGACGCTTTTCGCACGGGGTTTCCCCTGTGCGGACCGGCGTCTGGTCGCGTACTGCCTGTGCCTTTGCCCTCTTTCTTTCCCGGGATGTGACTTTTCCGCGCTTGTGCAGCAGGCGTACTCCATCACCCGAGAAAGTTTTAGAGCTGCCAGGCCCGCCATCTTTCCCTGTCCCTCTCTGTCTGTGTCGGTCTGTGTCGTTGTCTGGGTTAGTCACGCTGTTCCGCACGATGCTCTGTTGCCAGAGACTCGCGGGAGGCGCATATTGCGTCGTGGGGTTTGGCGCGTGGGTCGCAGCCGTGGGTGTGGTTGTTGGCGCGTTTGTCGCAGCCGATGTCGAGGGTATGGGCGCGTTTGTCGCTGCCTGTAGGATTGGCGCTGAGTCAGCAGCCGAGTGCGCTGAAGAGCGCGGCAAAGAGGTGCAGTTGGTTGCCCCCCCCAGAATACGATGGGGGCTGACCGCCGTAGCGGTGTGGGATTCCCCGGCTTGGCCGGGACCCACCTGGGTAGTCTCTTTTTCCTTCTGCATTTGTCTTTTCTTTTTTGTTGGGGGTGGGCTTTTTTGGAGCAGAGGTTACCCCTCCTCTGGGAACGATAGGATGTGAGGACAGGAGGGAGGAGTTTTTGTGGGATGGAATGGGTTCGTTGGAGTCACCCTAGGTCTGGGATCTGGCCTAGGGATTTCGGATTGACGGGATAGCCGGAAGAGGAGGGATGGTTTGGTTGGATGGTGGTACACGGGGGAGATGGTGATTGGTTACCCTATGCCTGGGATTTTGGCCTTCGGGAACTTCTCTTGTCCGGGATCTCTTTCAAGATGCCCCGAGTGCAGGATCTTCCGCAAGACGGTCAATCCCGCAGCCGGGGTTGGGCTATCCGCAACCTGCCCACCCGCTCGGTTGCAGGAGAAGAAGTGCCTGGCAGTCTGGGTCGCCCCACCGCGGATGCACGTATACATCCGCGTTGGTGCAATCCAGCTATCCCCGAGTATCAGGTCATTAGTATCATAGTATCAGGTCCGAGTATTAGGTCAGAAGTATATTATTATATTGGATTCATTCCGTCGTGTAGTCAAAATGTTTTAGTTATTTACGTGTGTTCTTACATATTCATGAGGATTCGAAGATGGATGGTTATGATGGATGGTTTTCGTGGATCAGAATTGAATTATTCTGGTTAAGTTAATTAATTGGATGGGTTTGTTAGGATAGTGGTAGGGATCATTTCTCTCTTTAACCATTCTTACTTTAACGTTGACAGTTTTCAGATGCATATAGGCAGCTAGCTTCTGATTGGGCCACTAGCTTTTGCCCGCGACTTCGTCCGCATCAAATTTTTGCTCACTTGACCCTTCCCGATGCCTGCCGGTTTTCGACCATTTTTCGTTGCTACTCTGTTTCTTTTGGTCGTAGCGTAATGTTATATAACCAATTGCCTATCTCAATAATTAGGCTACCTAACACAAAAAGAGTTCCTGAGATTAGCGCGTTCAACCAAACAAACACTTCAGCTTTATAATATTAGTATAGTATTAGCGGGAAAAACGTTATTTTTTAAACTACCGTGCGGTGGTGCCTATTAAAGCAGAGCACTGCCAGTACTCGCCCCCTAGCTTTAAATTAGCCCCTAAATAATTTAACCCAGATCCAGCATGTCCCTTGCTGCCCTCCCCCAGTGATTGCCTAAGCCGAGGTGCGAACCCCCCTCGGGGTTACCCTTAGGACTTTCGCTTTAGTTTTAATTTTACTATGGCCCGGCTGGAGGTCTAAAAAGTTTAACTTTTTAGAAATCGCCGGGCAAAAATCCGTTTAAGTAGTCAGAATCTTTTTCAGATTAACTACGAGATGTCCAACAAAAAAAAAAAAGTACTCGCCCCTTACTTCGTCTTCAGCAGTCGTCGTGATAACATCGTTTTTCAAATATCGTGTAAAATCGTTATATTTAAATTAGTCAGTACATTTTATAAGTTTAAAATTGTTTTGCTTTTAAATTGATTAAAGTCTAGGTCATTTCGTTCGTTTTTTTTTAAATTAAATTGATAGTAAACGCCATTATCAGAAGTGGGATTAGGCTCCATTGCCTACCTTATTTGTCCGCGTCGGGGGAATAGCCTGTAAAATCATGTCCGAAAGAGTTACCACTCGTAATAGAGGTAGAAATAGGCGTGATCAAGACAGTGATGTAGCCGAGCTTCAAGAAACCCTTGGAGCTATTCTGGTGCGCCTGACCGCGCTAGAAAACACCAGCCTTCCCGCACCTAGCACCGTGCCGGCGACTCCGGAAGCACGTGCCATTGTGGCGCCTGGGCAGATCATTGCGTCTTCGGAGCCACAACGTGAAGCGCCTGAGTCGAACACCAGCATTGTTGGAGAATCACTAGCAAGTACTTCGACCTCACTGGATGCTACAGATCGCCTCATTGGAGCGTTGAGTGCGTTAACGAAGGTCAGATCCAACCATTATTATATCTCAAACTTTGATCCCAGCATACATGATATCGATTCTTGGTGTGAAGAGGTTGAAAGAGCACGTTATATGAATAATTGGGATGACAACGACTGCTTATCCCGAATAGCTAACTGCCTTAAAGGAGATGCTCGTAGTTGGTTAAACGACTGGGTCACAAACGATCGTACCTGGTCTAATTTTAAGATCGAATTTAAACCGCTTTGCTCGCGAAGAATCGATGTTGCTAATATATTGTTTGACGTAATGAGTACTAATTCCGACAACTATTCCACATACGCAGAATATGCTAGGCGTTCCATATTGAGATTAAATATTGTTAGAGGGTTAAGCGATGATTTAACGGTCGCAATTGTCATACGTGGGGTAACTGATGCACAAGTACGTGCCGCCGCGACTAACGCCCATTTAACGATCAAAGATCTTGTTGAATTCTTTTCTAGTTATACCAAACCGAAACCCAACTCATCTGTAACCTCTGTGAAATCTTCCCAAGGTAAACAGTTTGACCGAAACTCTCAAAAACGTCCACATAGTAAAATAAATCGCGAAATAAAGTGTTTTTCTTGTGGTAGTGTGGGTCACTTGCAGCGTGCGTGCCCTAAACGATCAAAAACGGTTAAATCAGAAGAATTAACAGAACCAATTAATAAGAAACCGAACGGGTCGTGTTCATTCTGTAAAAAACCAGGCCATGACGTCTCTGACTGTTTTGCTAAACAAAGGTCTGAAACGCGTAATAAAAACAACGTTAACTTTTGTTTAGAGTTGAAAGGCGCGTCAACTGACAGCGATGTCACTACGACCATCATACAGGGTATACCTACCGACGTACTCATAGACAGTGGATCACGCGTTTCACTTATTTCGGAGTCGGTACTAAAATATTTTAAGTGTATCCGTCTACCCACTTATCAAGTATTACGTGGTATAGGTGATCAAAACATTGGAGTGTAATAGCCGCGTCACATTAATTATAGAATTTAGTGACATCTCTTTAGAAGTGGATCTTTTTGTTGTTCGTCTAAAATGTTTAAACGTGCCAGTGCTTATAGGAACTGAAGTTTTGAACTGCAATGGGTAACGTACACGTGCAAACAACCAGCAACGTATAACTCGAATTCCTAGTTCGATTGGTCAAACTGTATTGCTCATCAACTCAAATGATCAGTTCGTAGTTAACACGCCGCTTAAGGGTAGGTCGTGAAAAATTAATGTCAGTCGTAAATCAGTTTAAGGATTTTTTAATACTGGGACTGCCTAACTACAGTTACAACTAGTAATATGCGCATTGAGTTGACAAGCGATACACTGATTTGTTATAGGTGTAAAGACTTCCTCACACAGACTATCTCTTAGGGTCAGGTTAGACCGAGCGAAAAGAAAATTAAGGTTTTAATTGTGTCCCCTGTGCTCACAAATGTAAAACCAGTTCTACAGCAGTTGGCAGGGTATTTTCGTCGCTATATACCCAGCTATGCGTCTAAGCTAGTGTGTTAGTGAACTGCTTGACCAGAATAGATGTAAACTAGACAAATACGTTAGTAGGAATCGGATGGTTTTTTTTTTTTTTTTTTTTTTTTTTTTTTTTGGATGGGAAATCATCAAATGACTTCTCCCGCTCTGGGCAGAGAAAAAAAAAAAAAAAACCATCCGATTCCTACTAACGTATTTGTCTAGTCCTCTGTCTGTATATAAGGGCATTGAGCGATGGCTCTGCCGAGACATGCTAACTGGGTGCCTCTGTCTGTATGTAAGGGCATTGAGCGATGGCTCTGCCGAGACATGCTAACTGGGTGCCTCTGTCTGTATGTAAGGGCATTGAGCGATGGCTCTGCCGAGACATGCTAACTGGGTGCCTCTGTCTGTATGTAAGGGCATTGAGTTATAGTGTAACTCTGCCAAGAGACGTGCTAACTGGGTGCCACCGTCTCGAACTGTTTATAAGGGCTTTGATTTATAGTGTAACTCTGCCAAAATAGACGTGCTAACTGGGTGCCTCCGTCTAGATGTGTTGTATTTAATTACAACAGACACGTTAGGATTAAGTTATTTATGGATGTTGCTAATAAATGCTATTCTCTCATTTTTAGCTGAAGAGGATAGTCTCACAGCACCATCCACCAGTTCAACTAGCTGTGAAGACCACTCAAGTCGTGGAGATGCAGACACACACCAGGGTCCATCAATTACTGATGCAGCTATTGAAGACAGAAGCCTTGCGCTTTGGCCGAGTCCACTTGCCGAAGATCGCGACTGCAGCGAACAAGGACCATCATCTGGACAATGTGGCTGAGAACAACCACACGTCAGGAGAGGCCGTATTAGCGGGAAAAACGTTATTTTTTAAACTACCGTGCGGTGGTGCCTATAAAAGCAGAGCACTGCCAGTACTCGCCCCTTACTTCGTCTTCAGCAGTCGTCGTGATAACATCGTTTTTCAAATATCGTGTAAAATCGTTATATTTAAATTAGTCTGTACATTTTATAAGTTTAAAATTGTTTTGCTTTTAAATTGATTAAAGTCTGGGTCATTTCGTTCGTTTTTTTTTTTAAATCAAATTTATAGTAACCGCCATTAATAGATTAACGTAGAAGGCCACTACACGACTTAGTATAATAATAATATCTTAGGACAACCAACACACTGTTATCTGATCCCAAACTAGGCAGAGCCTGTACTATGGTAACCAGACAACTGATAAATATACCTATATATTTCTAAATACATATAATATACTATAGATAAATTAAACCCAGACACAGAACAAATGATTGAGCTCATCACACAAACATTTGTTCTGGGTGGGAATCGAACCCACGACCTCAGTCTTAGCAGTCAGGGTCACTAACCACTAGACTAACAGGCCAGTCAAAGTATATCGATGGTCTTATTAGTAAATTCGTACCCAATGTATTCGTTTGAATCGGGCAAATCCACTCTTTTGAATGATGTATTATAGTCGCTACGTTTTCATCATTTCAGCCGAAAGACGTCCACTGCTGGACATAGGCCGCCCTTAAGAAATGGGCTGAGTTAGTTCATAATACCCACGCTTGGCAGGTGGGTTGGCGATCGCAGTATGGTTGTATAATGCGTAGACGCTGCTGCCCATTCTCTAGTAAGTCTTTTAGTCGCCTTTTACGACACCCACGGGAAGAAAAGGGGTGGTGCTATTCTTTACGTCTGGCACCGCACGGAATAGAGGCGACTCACACGAAGTTAATTTATTTGTGAATCGACCACTCCAGATGTACCTACATAATAAGTATTGTATGAGAAAATTGGGACGTTTTGAATTTCATGCAATAAACTTATAGAAAAAGTTCAGTGCAAGTACATGCATTAAAGTGTATAAAAATTGAAACGTGCCAATTACCTTGTACGTATTTCTGGAATTATCGAGCGAGTCACATATAGAAAATAATAATTATAAATATTATTTTAATATTGTCGATTCTCCCGATTCAGACGAATAAATTCGTGGGAATTGATTAAAAACCCGAACGATGACACATTACTACTTATCTTTGATTAGTTTTAAATTGGAACAATACTTTTTAAAAAAGCGAAATTCACAGGCTTTTTAAAAGAGTGCTCCAGGACTGCATAACAAATAATAGAAGATGGATGGACATTTTAATAATAATATTGCATCGAATAAAAACGAATACAAGAAACAGGTTGTCTGTTATTTTTGGAAGTATGACTTCAATATTATAATGTAATATTTTGAAAGATTTTTCTCACAGGTTTAGCAACGAAACAATTTGTATTTTAATATCAAAGCCGTCATTTCTTAGGCTGGCAATCCGACATTCCTGCCGTTTCTTCTTTTTACACAAGAATTTGGGAAACGCCATATTATTTTACCGGGTTTTTCTACACAACGTTTGTGAATAAAATTTTCTATCACGCAAATAAACGCTCCGCCATACAGAGAGCAGGAAACACGAGCAAGACGACTGTACGGTAGATAATAAATATGAAACATTTATTCAGTGCACACGAAATAAACATATAACACAATGAAAACAAATAAATGAATTTACAAAAAACATTGTGCCAATATGTGTCAACTTTTTTTTATTTTTATTGACTTCTCGCAGGTCAACCTAAGAGATTATCTTAACCGGACTTGCCTGTGGCTACCTTAATAAATAAAAGCCTCCAGGCAGGACTTAAAAACTTAAAACTAGAGCGACTACTCACTAAGGGCACCTGTGGGGTATGACTCGGCTTAGGGCATCGCTGGTAGAGGGCAGCAAGGGACAGGCTGGATCTGAGTGATTATTATTTAGGGTCAAATTTAAAGCTACAGGCTCAGCAGCGTGGACTGGCTCGATCAAGGGTCGAGGTGGACATGGATTGGGACATCGCGGCAGGCGCCGTCCTTCTGTCCTCGCCGTCGAGGACAGAAGGACGGCGGTCAGTGTATATGTGCCTACAAAACTAAAATCGTACATATAGAAATATGGTAACACTCTGACACACTTCAAATCAAATTACGAATATACAACGTGCGGTGTACACTTCAAAGTTGCACCAAATGGGTATAAAGCTCAATATGTGTGAGGCAAATATACCTGACGCTGATATTCGGCTGGATCCCTGCAGTGACATACGGATGTGGAGTGGACTAGATAAATAAATTGGTGAATTGACGAAGTGTGATGCGAGGCGTGAAAGTGTATAAGTATATATCTACAACTTTAACTGTATAGTATCTACCCACTGAAAAGTATGAGAAAATTGTATATACTATATTAAGATATACATGTTATAATTTATTAACCAACGGATTAGTTGCACTGTCATAATGAAAACATTGTGATTTTGTGTGCTGTGACGACTACCTAAGTTCTTCATAAGCTTGGTCCTTGCCATGTCACGTGCGACGTCATAAATATGAAAGGCTATCGTCCTTATCAAGATTCTATAATTTCTGCAAAGTTTATTACAAATTTGGAATAGGTAACCCTTACTTTTTCTCGGCGTACTTTATTTGGCTCAGAGTCATTTATTTATTCAAAGGGTTACAGCATTGTCGCCGTTATATACACGTCCAACACTACTCCCGATCCGCTTTCTTTATAACAGGGCCCTAAGGCTTATTTGCCGCTATACAAAATTCTGGCTTCGGATCTAAACGCTCATAAAGGCCTGTCACTTGTCTTTTAAAAGATATTTTGTTCATTTTCTCTTCCTATTTGTAAGGGAACGAATATCAGAATTTTGCGGAGTGCTTTAAAAGCTAATAAACACTCTTTTGGCAGAGTGACGGTTTTGATTTTGGTGGTTTTTTTTTTTATCTTCGTGATACGTACAATGTGTTTCATTATTCTAATTCATTTTCTTCAATAAGGAAATTGTTAAAATTTCTTCGTTCTTGTTGACTAGATCGTGGAGTAGGTATGCGATTTTTAAAGCATTACTATGTAAATGTCTATTAACTGATCCCAAATAACTGTTTTTTTTTTTTACATACGTCTTTGATATAATCTTCTCATTCGTTGACATTATATACCAAAAATTCTGAATTCAATTCTTTATTAGTGGCTCTCATGGCAATCATGTCATTTGGTTTAAATAGGTTTTTAATTTTATTTATCAGTTACAATTATCATGTAGATTCTTTTATTATTTGTGAATGTGAGACTTTGTAGGTCTCATGCACTGTAGATTTGTTGACCATTTTGTATTTTATTTAGTACCTGGTACTGGTTGGCAAGCTTTCACTGTCCTCCCATACATAATAACACTGTAATTTGAAACCACTGTAAAAGCCATTATGTTTAAAAAAGTGACGGTGAAGTTTCATACCGGCTCTTCGCCATACAAAATGACCAATTGGAACCATGCATCTAGCTTCTGACGTTTCATAAGTGACCATGTAGGTTTATGTGAAATTAAATAATCAGATTTTTTCTTAATAAATAGGCCACTCCTGCTCTAAAATTGTCATTAAACTTGGACAACTGATTTTTGGGCCAACATTTTCAAAGCATACCTAGATAGGTATTAGACATAAACATAATGTTGTATCTCTATTTTCCAATATAATCACTAAACACTACAGCAAGGTACTAAAAAGATTATTGAATCGTAAAAACCGAAAATAAAAGCCTTATAACTCATACAAATTACGACCTAATAACTCTTCTATAATAAGGTCTAGTACTAAAAGTTACTGCTTTATCCTAAATGAAGCAGAGATGTCTCTTGTTTACGAGTACTCAAGAAATTGTAAAGGGAAGGGTTATCTTTTGTATGGCGTAAGCCTGATGTGAATTAGTAGCGAGTTCAGAATGGAGTAGCGAGGTAGCTTTATACAGGGTGTTTAGTAAAATTTTAAAATTCGTTCATGATTTTGCTGATGTTGATGTTTCTATTTTGATTTTGATGATGACATTATTTTACACACGTGTTGTGTATTGATATCAAAAGCAATAGAACAAAAAAAAAACTGACCGTTCAATGGGCGAAGGTCATAAGACCGTAATCGATCAGCTGTTTTTTGTAAGTTTTCGTGGATCTTAGATATTTTTACGACTTTCCAAAAACCTAAACAACAGTCGTTTGGTTCACTTTATGTAAACGTCATTTAAGGTTTTTAAGAAAGTTGGAATAATGAAAAAAGTATATTTCATTTGTTTTTGAAATAGAAGTACAGCCGCCAGCACTTCAAGCTACCCGAAACTGACAAATTCTGCCAATCAATCTTGAACCTAATGATATTGCGATAAAGTTGAAAATCTATTAAAGAAATTTGACAGATTGTAGTAGCATGATGTGCTGGCGCCTTTACATAACCAGCACGGTAGGTAAAGTATTGTCAGGTTATTTTATATGACCCTGAATAAGTATAAAAAACTACGTTTTGCAACGGGTAGCTATCCTTCGGACTGACTAATCGTCTACTTGGACAGTGTTTAAACAGCGTTAAACCTAAAATAAATTGTTTTAAAAACCTAAATAAAGAATGAAAAACAATTACCAGAGAAGTAAATAAATTACGTAGGAACCCGCCATGATGGTGAAAAATTGACGCTACGAAAATGTTAACTTTCAATATTATGTGACTCATTTATTAATTTTCGGGTAAAACGTTAATTAAAAACCTTGTGAAAGACGTTAAGTTATTAATTTCGGGACCAAAATTAAAGTCTGCCTGGTCCCGTTTGCTCGTTATTTATTTCTAGTAACTAATTGCTGTTGGCTTTGCTGACAGAATGTTTCCCACATACAACTTTATGTTTAGGTCTATTTTGTTAAACTAATATTGAAAAATATTGCTTCTGTTAGTAACACAAATAATATTATATTTTACCACGTAGTATTTTTCTTATCTCTCACATATTAATGGTCACTTATCATCATGAAAAAGAGTAATGAAGTTGCTTATTACTTCTTTCTTAATTTGTTACTCTAGCCAGAGTAGCATATCTCCCCTCTTCAATAAACTTCTTTGGTTGATGGGAAAACCTCTATACACTTCAATTGATCTAAGAATAGAACCCAGCACCCTAATTGCGAAACGCACTATTTATCAGAATCTGAATGGGATTGAAGATTATTTCTAAACCATTGCGTCATTTGTTTGAATAAATTGTCGGCTCAACAACGTAAATAACGCAATGAGTGTTGTTTAACCAATTCCTACTGATAGCAAGTTATGCGATGACCCCTCAGGACTTCATGCTTAGCAGTAGCGCTTCCAACCATTAAAACCAACGAGGCAGTGAAAGTAAAGAAATTACTTAAAAATCCGCCACAAATATGAAAAATGTATGCTCCAAGAACTCAAAGAACTTCGAAAATATTCCGTTTTTTTCCTTGGGTGTCGTAAGAGGTAACCGAGGGACTTACTAGAGAATGGGCAGCAGCGATCTTTTAGGATTTTACCACCATACTGTGATTGCCAACCCGCCTGCTAAGCGTAGCGATCATGGCCAACCCACTAGACATTGGGGAAGTTCTATGTCCAGCCATGGAGGTTTTGTTCTGAAAATTATGACTAATACAATATAAGATTTATTAATTAAAAAATTGGTAACTACTCAATTTTGAAAAATAACATCGACTAGTTCTTTTTGTTGACCCCCACCATTATGTAACCATTGACAATAATGAGAGGGGCGCTTAATGAGTTGCTCATTATTTCCCGTTTAATTAATTATTCGACCAACTGTTTTTTCTCCCCTATTCCATCAACTTCAATTATTTATCCACTTATTTAATTAATGCTCTCTTATCTCATCATAAACTATTTAACAGCTTATTTTACCACCTTCATCATAATTTCGCGAAAGATTAATGATTCTAACTGTACCTTTTTATAAAAGTAGTAGCTTTTTCCCGCAATTTCGTCCGTATAAATCTCAGCTATCGCGGACACAGAAGAAGTCGCGGAGTAAAAAGTTGCCTATGTCCTTGCTTGGGGTTCAAATTTACCCCGTACCAATATTCATCAAAATTGTTTCCGTGGTTTAGTCATATAGTGTAACAGATAGACAGAGTTACTTTCGCATTTATAATATTAGTATTATATAAGTCAGGGCTGTTATTATTGTTTCCTTTATTCCATTTTACAAACATATAAATTATATTTTTAAATATTAAAATAACAAAAATATTATTATTGTTATTTCTTTATATACATATTAGTTATATTTTTAAATATTTTTAGAAAAATAAATTTACAACAAAAAACATTTAAAAATATAAAAAATAGTGGACCTCCGGTAGCGGGAGCAGGGTCCAAGCTACCGGTGGTTAGGGCTCCAGAGACAGGAACCTCCTCACGATGCGAGCCGTGTCAAGGAGTACTGCCTTCTGGATCAGGCTCTTGATCCAACCACCTAACGATAGCCTCGACAGGTGTTGGTCGAGGGTATCGGCCATCAGCCCATTGGCTGATACGACAATCGGCACAATGACAGCCGACTCAACATTCCACATGTCAACAACCTCGTGTGCTAAGTCGAGATATTTAATCTGTTTCTCTTTCTCAGCTTTCACGAGGTTACCGTCATGTGAAATGGTAACGTCCACTATCATTGTTCGGCGCGCTAACCGATCTATCACCACTATATCAGGCTTATTGGCGACAATAGTCCTGTCAGTAATGATAGACCGATCCCAGTACAACGTGACATGGTCATTTTCGAGAACTGGGTCGGGCACATACTTGTAATACGGTACCTCAGAATCCACAAGTTTATATTGCAAAGCAAGTTGCTGGTGAATAATCCTGGCTACTTGGTTATGCCTGTGTAAGTATTCGCCGTTAGCCAGACGAGAACAACCAGAGATAATATGTCTGATAGACTCACCCGGATGGTGACATGCCCGACACACGTCAACCGTCCCGTCCTTCATAATATGTCTCCGGTAGTTATTCGTCAAGATAACTTCGTCCATAATTGCACAGACAAAACCTTCAGTTTCCCCGAAAAGGTCACCAAAACGTAGCCAGGATACGGACGCTAAGAAATCTACACTGGGCTCATGAAGAGCCCTGTAGAAGCGCCCGTGAAGCTCCTTGTTTCGCCATACTTCCTTGCGGTCATCAGTAGTAAGTACTACAAGTTTGCGCCAGTTCTCTTTAGCCATGGATAGCGGGGTGAGCCCCTTGTCCACTGCGACCACATCACGGTGCATTCCCACTTCGGCTTTCAAAAAGTATTCCCTGAGACTGCACACCTCACGGTTGTGGAGGGTCTTTGCATTTAAAAAGCCTCGACCCCCGCACTTCCGCGGGATGTACAGCCTCATCACCGATGATCGTGGGTGATGCATCCGGTTTGCGGTCAGCATTGTACGGACCCTCCTATCCAGGGCGTCGAGTTCTGTCTGAGTCCATTTAAGTATGCCGAAAGAGTACATCAAAACCGGCATGACCCAACCGTTGAAGGCGCGCACCTTGTTTCCGCCTGAGAGAAGACTAATTAATACCTTCTTCAGGCGACCAAAGAAGCGCTCCTTCAACGATTGCTTCATGTCAGCATCGTTGATGCCTAACACTTCCGACATACCCAAATACTTATAGCTTTCGGATGAGGAAAGGGATCTGAGGTGTATGGAATCCGAAAGTTGGATTCCCTCGGATTCCATAACCTCACCTCGCTTTACATGCATGACTGCACATTTGTCCACACCAAACTCCATCCTGATGGCGCTACTAAAAGTTTCAGTTACCTTTAGTAGCTCCATCAGTTGCAGTTTGTTGGGGGCAAAGAGTTTTAGGTCATCCATGTAGAGGAGGTGAGATATAACCTGACCACCTCTCCTCAGCCGATAGCCTAGACCTGAATCCTCCAGCAGTGTGCTTAGAGGATTCAGGGCTAAGCAGAACCAAAGTGGACTCAAACTGTCGCCCTGAAATATTCCCCGCTTAATCCATACAGGTTCATCATTTCGCTGGATCTGTGGACATCCCGGATAGCGAAGGACTGTCCTCCATTGCCCCATGCACGACTCAAGGAAAGTGCGTAGTGTTGTATCAACCTTGTACAACTCCAGCACCCTCCTGAGCCATGTATGTGGCACCGAGTCGTAGGCCTTCTTATAGTCTATCCAGCATGTCGACAGATCCTTGCGGGATCGACGAACCTGTTGGCTTATGGCCATGTCGATGAGGAGTAGCTCCTTAGTACCGCGTGACCCGTTCCTACATCCATTTTGAGACACAGACATAATGTAGTTATTATCAATGTGTGTACTAATTTTTGCTCTCAAAATGGATGTAAGAAGTTTATAAACCGTCGACAAACATGTGATCGGTCTATAATTCTTAGGTTCCGCGGTACTACCTGACTTATAGAGAAGGTGGGTAATGCCTGTTGTTAGAAAGTGCGGTAGCGACCCAGACTCTAAGGATGACTGGAAATGAGATGCCAGGCGACTGTGTGAACTGGTGAGCCATTTTAACCAAAAGTTGTGCAGTCCGTCCGGTCCCGGTGATTTCCAATTCGGTAACGGACGGACTGCTTCGGCTACATCTGATGGCGTAATTTGAACTGGCTCCATTTCTGGTATTCTTTCACACACTCGCTCGACATCCCGTATCCAGCCAGCCTCAACGTGACAGACGGGCACTGACCAAATGCTGCGCCAGAATGCACTCGTGGTGGCATCATCCGGGCAGCATACGTCTGTCACATTTTGTTCGGGTCGCTCCCAAGCTCGATATACCCACCTCTCATCGCTCTGGAACATACGATTCTGCTTATATCGGTCAACCCGCCGTTTATACCGCCGAATACGGCTTGCCCATGCACAGACTTTCTGCTTCAGGAAGTCGATGCGCTCTGTGACACGGGACATGTAGTCTGGAGGACTGATTCCAGTCCCCGAGAATGCCCGCCTTACAAAGCGCATCACTCGTGGTCGTGTATTGCCCTCCCTGAAGCAGTATAGTTTGCCGATGAGTACCCTGGCCCCATCGATACGACGCTCGATCCTGCATTGCCAGGCTGGTACGGTTGGTATTGGTCGAGTAGCTCCGTCACAGCTTGGGAACTTGACGTTAGCTAAACGACATGCCGCAACAGCCGCGCAATACAGGATCGAGTGTGTATCGACGAGATTCTCGCTGCTCTCGAATAAATTCTTAAGCTGCGAGTCCAAGGCACACACCAGCGCCCTATTTTTCTTGTGCATAGGCAACCGTGGTAATCGGGGTCTTTGTTCGGTTGGGGTAGACCTATACTCGCGAAGCGCATCCTCCAGAGCGCTCCTCAGTCGGTTGTTGCACTGGCTACTTACTGTGGCAACCATATCATCTTCTTCTTCAACATGATGGGACCGCGGCGGAATTGCTTTAATTGATGACCCTTGTGCCGCGGTTTGTGTTGGAGTCGAGACGACATAGTTGCTCAGTACTTCTGAGCGCAGCCTTTCAAGTGCGGTGTCGTCCAACCTGTGATTGCGTTGGATAACCCGCACTTGATCCGATAGTCGTTGGGCCGAGACGTTGACGGTTGGTTCTAGTTCCTGGAACAGAGATAGCATCCGATCACGGTACGCAGTGAGGTTAGTTCCCCCCTCTGTAGACCCGTAATATGCGCGCATGACGTTCTCGTTCATAGACTGAGTCCATCTCATGCGCCGCACACAACCACCGGCAGCGGGGACCCGGCTCGGGGCCGGTTGGCCCCTAAGTCCCAAGCTCTTCGGTGGCCGGCCTCTCCCCTGCCGACGTACAGGTGTTGGCGACGTCGGCGGGGAAAAATATTCGTCGCTCGAGCTCGACGCAACTGCCACGGCCGGTGTCACAGTACTCTCGATGGTGCTGGGTTCCGGCGGCGGCGAGGCGGAGCTGAGCGACGAGTCCGGAGGTGGTGGGCGTGCGTTCCGTGTAGCTGATCGTGTCAACATTTCATCTTCTTCGTGTCAATTTACATTTTGTAGTTATTTTATTTCTATATTTTCATTTTGATTTTATCGGGGGTGACATCTGTCATGTCACCCCCGATTCGCCAGTTTTAAGATTAGTTTTTTTACATTATGGTAAATGATGGTATTTTATTATTCCAAAAGGATTTTTCTGTTGCGGATTTCGTTTCTATTGCGTATTTCTTGTAAAATTGCGTCTAATTTATTTTTGTTGTTAAAATTAGGAACACACGATGTCCTGTCAATACAGTGTTGCCAGCTATTGTTGTTATTATTATTAGATTAATTTAGAATAAATAAACGCATAAAGAAATGGTTACACTGTATGTGAAAACTGAAAGTATCTGTTTCTGCGGCCCTCAAGTTTTTGTAGTAAATTTAATTAGCCCGCGAAGGTATGTAGTTTGGACAGCCCTGATATAAGTAGATCCATTTTTTTTCTTTTTTAGGGTTCCGGTGAACGGAGTAGAAGCTTTTGGCATAGTAATTTTTATTATTTTTATTTTTGAATAACATGTAATAAAATTAATCTAGCAATAAATACTACACATTTAAAGTAACATTTTCATACTAGAACAACAAAAACAGAAATTTGGAAAAAAAAAAAAAAAACAATTAAAATCTATCGAAAGTATCGAAACTCAAATCATACGCACCCTACTTAATGCGCGGCATGTATCAATGATTTCGTAGCGCGGTCCTACCCTTTGAAGCCGGCCGATAGGCAGCTTCATTGATCTTTCGCAGGCGCACGAGCCGCACACGCATCCCCGTCCGCCCGCGTCCCGCGTTCCTTTAGTCACCTGCGATGAATCTGAAGGCCTTCCTGTCTTCTATTCTAGTTACACAACACACCATATGAAGGTCGAGACGGTAAAAAATGTCATCCGGTATAATCAAAAACCATTTACTTAATAAAATTAAACAAATAATATGAGAATATACTTACATACATAGAAACAGACATACAAACATAGAGAATTCTAAAATAAATATAATTAAAATAATAAATACATACACAATTATGACGATGTGGGCAGACAGTGTTCTTTCACTTTTCTTTTGAAAACTGCTATAGTTTGGCAGTCCCTAATGTAGGGGTCGACAGCTTAACTGGGTGCAGCTGTGTCATCATCATCATCATCATTTCAGCCGTAAGACTTCCACTGCTGGACATAGGCCTCCCCCAATTTGGGGGGTCTGCCATAATCTTCATGCTTGGCAGACGGGTTGGCTCATAACATTATATTTTTTTTTTTTGGGAAAAGTCATCTCTAAAGCAAAAATAGTTTTGAATAGTTTTTGGTTCTTTCTATAGTCATAGTATAATATCGCGGCGAGATGTTTTCGCGTACAGGACATTCAACGTCACGAACTGCGCGAACAGCGACTGACCAGTCTAGTGGTTAGTGACCCTGACTGCTAAGACTGAGGTCGTGGGTTCGATTCCCACCCAGGACAAATCTTTGTGTGATGAGCACAATTATTTGTTCTGTGTCTGGGTGTAATTTATCTATAATATGTATGTATTTAGAAATATATATGTATATTTATCAGTTGTCTGGTTGCCATAGTAAAGGCTTTGCCTAGTTTGGGATCAGGTTACGGTGTGTTGGTTGGCCTAAGATATTTATTTAAGATATTTAACGTACTGCTTAGCACACCTATCTACGGACTAACCATGACAAGTGATGCTTAACCTAACCTAACCTGTACAGTGGTTATTACTTAGTCACAAGCCCCTCGATACGATACCACAAGAGATATAGCTGTTTAATAAATTATGAGTAGGCTAGATTACTAAAAGCATTCATACTGTATTGTCTAGACTTCGATACGAACGACGATGGTTACAGCACGTCTGTACTAAATTATATATTACTACTAAAATATGTATAGATGACCTGTTCTAAAACTGAAAACGATGAAAACACGTAGGTCTGCAATACTTCTACTAAAAAAGACATAATACTAAGCTATTACCCAACATATAACTATTTCATATAAATAGATTCCTATTCCTTTATAATTTGTGAATTCAAGAAAATTGTAGGCCTTGCAGATGATGTAATCCTTTTTACACGCTTTATATTAGCTTCACTTGTATGTTTGTATGTTTGTATATTTGTATATTTGTATGTTTGTTGGTAACCGACTCCTTATAGTGCGATTTTGACCCACTTTAAACGACCAGATTTCATTCAAACTTTGCACACCTGTCAAGGACTGATGACAATGCAATAATTTCATAAATTTGTGCCATTATCCTTGCCAGGGTTACCAGGACAGCAAAAAAACTGTCACAAACTACGCTGACATACGTCTCAAAATTCGAAATACCCTAAAAAATAGAAAATAAATAATAGTTTAAAAAAACTAAAAAACACGCTTCCATGGAAAACCAAACTAAAAAGTACAAAATAATGGAAAAAAAGCGTGGGGTGCCTGATATCAATAAAAAAATACCTTAAAAGCACCCCACGCTTTTTTTCCATTATTTTGTACTTTTTAGTTTGGTTTTCCATGGAAGCGTGTTTTTTAGTTTTTTTAAACTATTTTCTATTTTACTAAGTACTATCGAGCCTACATTGTCACCCATATCTCTTATCACACACCTATTTGAAAACATTGTAAAATCAAATGATTCTTAAACGATTAACAGTCTAGTTTTTTTCCGGCTCTTCTCCATAGGAAACGACTAATTGAAATCGTGCACCTAGCTTATGACATTTCCTTAGTTCCGATGTAGATTTATGATAAACAAAATACATATTTGGACTTCCATGCGAGGTATTGTAAGATTTTTCACTCACAGCGCCCAGAGCCAAAGTAAATATTGTGTCTTGTACGGAAATGAAAACCACACCATCCGCTATAAAAGACCGTAAACTTTTCTGCTGTTTACTTTAGGTTCTCAATTTGTCTGTATAGCATTCAGTCTGCCAACAAATGTTGGCATACATCTCAATCAGTATTATGTAAATAGGTATTACGTATATTTATATTAAATTGTCAGATCTTAAATGGGTAATTTCTGTTGTTCCAATGTATTTGACCCCCAACTGTCTTGAAACGAGCAAATTCTGTTTAAAGCAAATAAAAATAGAAGCACTAGGTAGTCTATGCGTTGATTTTAAAATCTAGTAGAAAATGAAATCATTTGTGTTTTGTTCTTAAGGTGACATATTGAAAAAACCGTGCTTTTTCTTTTAAGTGTACCTTTCTTACCATATGATAGCCGAACTTAATATTTAAGTGCATGTTTTTTGACTATATGATCTAGTATCCTGTAAAAGGAATACACGATACGATAAAATTTTCTCGATACAAAAAAATCGCAAAGTTCTATCCATGTTTATGATTTTTTTAGCCTCAAGGCGCAATGCGTTAGATTTATTAAACATAGTTTACTTTAAAACATTGATAATAATCTTATCTAAGTTTTTGTAAAACAGTTTTCGTTTTAATCATACTTTTCATTCATAAAAGACGGCGATTCGTTTTGGCACATACGTTATTTTATTCCAAGCGCATACACATTATCGCCATCTCTTTTTTTGCCTATAATAAGTAGTGTCATCACTCTCGTCCGTTCATAAATCAGTCGCCCAGTAGGACTCATCGACGACGGATCTATGTCACTTTTTTACAAATCGGTGCGATCAAAATTACGTTTATTAAATATTTATGTTCCCAGAAAAAGGTAGTAGTGAAGTATTTTGCTGTAATTATTTAATATAATAAGTGTTGGCTTTCCAAAAACTTTATATTTAGACTGTATATGTGTCTATTTTTATGACTGTGAATAATATTACATTCTTTTTCTATTACTATTTAGTGACGACCTAAATTATGTATAAAAATGGGAAGAACCATAAACCAAAATTGAACAGTACCTTCAAGGTTAGGAGTACCTGTACAGGGCAATTAATTCATTCATTTTGCGGGAATTCAATACCAATAAGATGATGATAACAGTAAGAGGAATTCACCACCTTCACTAAAGCATTACAGCAACAATATATCCTCACTTTGTAAAGTAATATTGAGTTAACATCCTATTTTCTAGATAAGAACATCAGTTTTATCCCAAAAACTTATAATAATCGTTCATTTAGAAATAAATTAAAATATATGATTAGTTTTTAGATTTGAAGTACGTCAACAATATATTTATGTCAAGTACTGACACTATAAATACAAGAGCACAACGAAGGAATGGAGTAGCATTACAAGTGTGAAAAAGGTGAGGTTTTATATCTGACTGCGGCCCAAAGGAGGGTAATGATTTTACCAAGCAAATGTATGGTGATCGGTGAAACGAAGTTGGAGTTTATCAATCTCTTATATATCAACATCCATTTTATTTATATACCTCTAGAAGATTGTCGTAAATAACAAAGGTATGCAAAATGTACCTTTTTGAAAATTACAAACAAAGCTACTACTTACACATTTAGATTTTCATAACGACTAGCTGACCTGTGCCCACTTCGTTGGGCGGTAAAGGGTTTTGTTTTTATTGCATACCAGCTTCTGCCAGTGACTTCGTCCGCGATAAATTTTTTGTTCCCCCGACCCTTCCCGTCGCATTGAATCGCATACCCGTGCAATTTTCCCCGTTTTAGCAACATTTTTCATCACTGCTCAGCTCCTCTTGGTTTTAGCGTGATGTTATATAGCCTATAGCCTTTCTCGATAAATAGGCTACCCAACACAGAAAGAATTTTTCAATTCGGACCAGTAGTTCCGGAGATTACCCCCTACATACAAACTTACAAACTTATAAACAAATGTTACCTCTTTATAATATTAGTATAGATTAGCACTAACCTGACAAAATAAACTGTTCTATTCTATTCTATTTTTTATTATGGCAAACAAAGCCGATGTCGACTATTCTGCCAATGTCTAAAGTCAATTGAGATAACATAAGTGCGTGCTTAAATAAAAAAATAAAGATTATAATCTTCGATGAAATAAACTGTTATAAATCCTTGTAATACCTTATTTGCTTGTCACTGAAGCTTCTTTGTCATATTTGACATTAAACATTTTCATTTTCATATCTTTACAGTAAAACTGAATCACCATCTTGAGCAAAAATTGAGACAAAAGCTTTTTCTCTATATCTATTCTATGGAAAAGTAGTGCCCGTAGCCAATTTTTTTTTTCTTTGTTTCGAGATCCTAAAAGTTCTGCTGCCATTTTAGAAAGATCTTATTTACGCACCAAGTTGTTTAATTCTGGTTGTGCAAATAGCTGTGGCTCGGTTTTGTCGATAGAGAGACCAATCAGTCGACAGTCAATCACATTTACTAGATATTTTTAATAACTACCAACAAGTAAAATGACAGTCGAAAATAATAATTGTTCATCATCTGCCTAGCCTTTTCCCAACTATATTGGGGTCGGCTTCCAGTCTCACCGGATGCAGCTGAGTACCAGTATTTTACATGGAGCGACTGCCTATCTAACCTCCACAACCCAGTTACTGGGTAATACGATACCCCTTGGTAAGACTGGTTGTCATACTTTCGGGCTTCTGACGACCCGTAACGACTGTCTAAGATCTACGAAAGACGGCCGGGACCAACAATTTTTTTTTTTTGGATGTTATATCATCAAATGACGTCTCCCGCTCTGGGTGGAGCAGAAGGGCGTGTCAGACTTTTACTGAATAAAACCCTTTAGTTGCCCATATGCCAGGACCACGGTACCTCGTTCGAACTAATCTCGCGACCCTGGCAGTGGGACCAACGGCTTAACGTTCTTTCCGAGGCACGGAAGGGTCTTGGTCTGTAAAGATGGTCCATCATCCACAGGCCAACCGCGGCAAGTGTAGCTTAACCTGAATGAACGACCCGTGCAGCTGTTGTAACTTAGCCACAAGCCCTTCCGAAAATAATAATTGTTATCAAATCATATTTGTACTATGGTAGCATTTATGAAGATTTTTACAAAATCTTACGTGATGGAATTTTTTCTTTATTTTTCCGTTAATCAGGAATTCAAATTCTATAACAAACCATTATTCGATTTCAATTAATTTTATTTTTTTTACCCATGCATACCATTAATCAAAATTTAAGTTTAAGGTTTTTAAATATTTTGTATTAGTTGTCTACTCCATAGTTTACTATGCGCAAAAATTTCAAAGACCGAGATAAATTAACGTCACTTGGCATGCACATTTTTCTTAAATATGTTGCCGTCTTTATCTTGCACTTTTATTTTAACAGTTGTGCGACGGTGACACGAATAATGCTTAGCAAAAGGCCATGCTAAGCAACGTTTTTAAATTTCGGTCAGTGATGATTCCTTCGTTCCACTTTAAGCCATTGGTAAAATAAGTCAATAAAGTTTGTGGCGCTGACGTGTCGGCCGACCACTGAAGATAGATCCGCCACTCCCCGCGTGCGGGGGAAACAATCCAACTATCATTTACTGTCAAGGTAGGGTCTTAAACTCTCTTCAATAAAACTAAACGTATCCGAGTCAGCATAAGGTTCACTTTGACAGAAAATCCTTCTAAAAAAAAAATACTTTCGTTTTGAGGTTCGGCGTGATCAGGTAAAACACGCCCCAATCAATTTTTATACAAAACTCTTTTACGACTAGTTACTCCGCCATTTAAATATCTCTACAAATTAAAAAAAGAAATAAGTATCTGTTTATAATTTAAAAAATCACAGCTTTTTACTAAATGTTTATGAAAGTTATATCATTAATATTTATCTGTCGTATGCTCCAGCCAATCTTCGAAACGGCTGGACCTATTTTGACACTCACTGATAGATATTATAAGAATGAACATAGACTTTTTAGCTCCGTAGCATTCCCGTTGGATGATTTCTGACACGCGGGTTTTGTCGCGGGCAGCAACTAGTCTGCATATAAAGACACAAAACGTAACCTTGTTACCTCAACAAAATAAAATCTCAAATGGGGCAAGTAACAATAACGAACTCGTTCTCGTTCTTATTCCACTTGAAGAGCTTGCCCTATAAAGCAAAGATAGCACAGATGGCCTAGATTTCATGACAGTCAATTGTAAGGCTAATTAACTGCTTGTCTCTGTAAGCTTTCTTCTTTTAATGAAAGGGAGGCAATACAATCTATCATTTTTCAATTTGCTTATGAAAATGCACAACAAAGGCTTAGTCGTCTTTATGCAGCGCTACTGGAGCCTTAGTCTAACGGAAAATGGTCTCCTTTTATTAGTGATAGGTAAAAGAAGATGAAGAAAAACAATATATTATTACTAGTTTTTGCCCGCGGCTTCGCTCGCGTTAAATTCGGGGTAATACGGTTCCCCTTTCCTGATTTAGAACACAGAAGAAAACTCGGAACAGAATGTTATTTTAATACGCTACTGCAGACGATATTATGTCTTTCCATTTGGGGATAGAATGTAAAGATTCTGGGTATTGGACACACGCGAACATGCTACATACAATTGTCCATGGGAAAAGCACGGCTTTTCTAAGTTCACCCCAGCCACCTAAAAAAGAAAAACAAAGTAGCCTATGTCACTCTCCACCCCTTTAACTATCTTCACTTAAAAAAAACACGTCAATTCGTCGCTCCGTTTTGGCGTGAAAGACGGATAACCTCGAATCTGCTCACACTCAATATCTCTAAGACCAAGTTCATCTCTTTTACTCCGAGTATCATTAGTCAACCACCACTGTCGTTTGAGATCAGGGCTCATGTGTGTACAGTGGCCAACACCTGTAAATGTGCCCAAATAGAAAGGTCTGACAGCATTAAATACCTCGGGGTTATATTGGACAGTCTCTTGTCGTGGAAAAAACAGGTTAACTCTGTTCTGGTTCGAGTTAATAGATTAATTTATTTATTTAAAAAACTCCGAGCGGCTGCTGATTTCCAGTCCCTGAAAATGGTTTACTTCGCCCTCGCTCAATCAATCCTCAGTTACTGTATAACTACATGGGGGGGAACTCACAAGACAACCATGCTACGGCTAGAGAGGGCTCAGAGAGCAGTTTTAAAGGTACTGGCAAAAAAACCTATTAGATTCCCGACCTCTGAACTGTACTCACTTTGTGAGGTCCTAACAGTGAGACAGTTGTTCATCCTACAAACAGTCTGTAAGAAACACCTGCTTCTGCCTTACATCCCTCAGCCCCTAACAAAGAAGCGGCGTCCCGACAGAGTTTGTAAGACTGAGCCTTGCAGATTAGCTTTAGTTAGTCGCCACTTCAATCATATCAGCTCTAAACTTTACAACGACATAAATATAAGATTTAGTATTTACCCTATGACTAAAAGTCTGCTAAAGAGAAAACTGACTGACTGGCTTAAATCCTTGTCTTATCAAGAAACTGAGCAACTTATGGTATCATATACACGGTAAACACACACACACCCACACACACACACACACACACACACACGTATATACACACATCACCCCACCTCCACTCTACACTTATACTACATAGTAACCTCCACATAGAGTATTTTCTGTATTATATTCTCTTAAAAAAAAAATGTTATTCCGAAATTAATTATTATTAACTTTGTTGGTATTTTTAGTCTTTTCTGGAACAATGTATTTGTGTATATTTTGTTTAGATTGGGCGTTGATAGCTGCGCCACAGTATTTTACTTTTGTAGCTATCTTCGTTTGCCATTGTAAATGTTGTAAACTTAAGTTGTTCCAAATAAACTTTATTTTATTTATTTTTATTTTATAAACAGGCACACACACTTTCCCATTTATAATATATTATTAGTATGGATTACCAAGTTTTGGGCTCAGATGCACCATAAACCACTAGACACTTTTAGCACTTAACGTATTTAAAACATCTTCATGTTTCCGTCAATTGGTTGAAGATGACAGCTAATGTATGTCCGGCTGTCAATTGTGGATCTTTGACACTTGTTACTGGTCGTCAGAAGGTCGAAAATCTAATAAGCAGTCTTACCAAGGGGTATCGTATTAAACAGTAAATGGTTTGTGGATGTAAAATAAGCAGTCTCTCGTTTCAAAATACTGGTATTCAACTGCATCCCGATAGACTGAAAGCGGACTCAAATGTAGTTGGTAAAAGGCTAGACTGATGTGTTGGTTGAAGATGACAGAGGCAGAAAGATGTTTTAGATATTATCTTTAACGTTTGACGCAATTAGTGATTAGTGTGGCAAGCAGACACCAGTAAAGAGTTCACAAGTTGGCATAGACATCAACGCACAATCATGTACTGTGTCCATGATATCATGGACACAATATATGTCTCTGGAACTCCATGCATTAAAACTTTTCACTGATTATTAAAAATATTTTTTTGTATTTGTTTATTTATTTTATATCAGACATCTATATGTATAAAAAGAGAAACTGACTGACTGAATGACTGACTGACTGTTGATATATCAACGCACAGCCTAAACCGCTGGTCCTAGAGACGTGAAATTTGGAGGGTGTGTTCTTTGTAAAGAGTAGGTATCCACTAAGAAAGGGTTTTTTGAAATTCCACCCCTAAGAGGGTGAAATGGGGGGTTGAATTTTCTGTGAAACTTTTTATTCTGTCGGTCGATTGACACAAAAATTGGTACACATACTCTTCAATTATAGTTATGAGATACGTGTATCACAGTTTTTCCAAAACCATCCCCTTACAGAGTCAAATAGGGCTTCGAAGATGTGGATAATAAACTAATTCTCCCTACAACTAATAGTTAAAATCTACCCAGATATTAGTAATATTCACGACTAGCTTCTGCCCGCGACTTTGTCCGCATACAATTTCTTGCGTTATTTTGAGATCGTTCGAAGGAGTTGAAAATCATTATAAATAAGTGGACTCAGTGATAAACAACGGTGACGCCATACTTTCATAATCAGCCGACAATGATTCCATTGCTGGGACACAGGAGCGCCATACTTTACCCGGTTGAATTTCTTAACACATTGAAGCCTCCGGGTCACCCAACTCACATATTAAAATTGAGAATTGGCGCCCAGTTATGTTGCTGCGTAATTTAAAACCGCCAAAATTATGTAATGACACCAGGTTGTGAGTAAAAACATTGAAACCTTATCGAGGCAACTAAACTGACAGGTTGTTCCCGAGAGGAGTACAGACTCCTCTCGGGAACAACCTGTCAGTTTAGGTCAGTTTATTCCGAGGATTCCTCTAACACCATCGAACTACCCTTTCGAGTTCAGAAACGTGCAGTTTCCCTTCAAAGTCTGCTTGCCATGACCATAGAACTATATACTTAAGGGGGAACTGTTTTCACATGGTAAGTTATACGTGGCCTGCTCCAGAGTAAGCTCACGGAGCAGCCTGGTGATTCTAACACCTGAAGGAAAAACAATAAATAATGCTTACAAATAAAACTGCGGTAGGTATATTATTTAGTTGTAAACAACATTAATTGTTTATATTGCATGCATATATTCCGGCCAAGTGGTGCAATGGGACCAGGTTGCGTGAAAACAGCGGGATATGATCTTAGAGGGGACTACTATTCGCACGGCCAGTTTTCCGTGGCATGTTCGAGAGTGAGCTCATCTAGCAGCTGGTTGTATCAACACCTGAGGGCAGAACTTCTTGAGTAGTATATAAAGAGGTACTTTAAGAATAAACTCAAAAATATATGGTAACCTGTACCCTGCCTGTGAACAACTATGTAGGGAATAAAGAGGATTTATATTTTCGCTTTAAAGTTGTCTTCAAATTTGGCATGCAAGTAGGTAATTTGCCGTTCCGTTATATATTCCGTTACTATTGTTACGTTTTAGGATTTATTTATCCTACAGCAATCATTTATCAATCCGAGCGCCGCTCCTCGGATAACGCAAAGCAAGCAGTGCGATATTAAGACATTGTTTACTTGGATTAACACATAGGGTACTTTTAGTCCCGGTAGTACGATCCTGTGGGATATTTTTCGACATTCACGCGGGCGAAGCCGCGGGCAGAAGCTAGTCTCATATATAAAACAGTCAATGCGGACTTTTCCGAACATTCCCAATACGCTGCAGAAGTGAGGCAGCCGCAGCAGCCCCTCAGTGCGTTGTTATATTGAACGCGGAGAGCGCTGTAGGATTTCTGGAAATATGACACTCATAGACTACTCGTATAAAAAAATGTGCAGTAGACTCAAAACAAGGTGATCTTCACATCCTTGGACAATAATATAGCAAATAATGTATAAAAAATTAATTATACATACAAATTCGCTGCACATTTTGAAAACGCAAATGTCCCTGCTACCCTGTATCTGATTAAGTGGTGCTAAATTATTACTGCTGCTTATAGAGGAGCTGCTTATGGGGGAGTGAAGTACTGTAGTAGAATATAATGAGATACGTTATTTGGTAATATTATACCTTATATGGAGATTAACCTTCACGGTGCCAATGATAAGATAGAAAGTATCCTTTACTCCAAGAACACAATCAACGCCAGCTTAAGAATAACAAAGATTAAGACACAAAATAATTTATGAAGTAAATTCACAAAGAGGGAACCAAAGGAAGTAACATTTTTTGTATATTTTAAAGTCAAAGGCTTAGTGGAGAGAGACAGAGGTTTTCACAGCCAAGTATTTTCTGAAAAGGCTTTCAACTCGCCACAGACAAAGAATGGCCTTTTAAAAGTTTTATTGTAACTCAAGATTTTATGAAAAGACTTCGCTCCTGTTAAATGCGGTACTTGTGATTTGCTTGAATAGTTAGATCAACGTCGCTATTTCAAAACTATTTGCTTTTTAGAGTATTTTTTTTTGATATTTTCCTATCTTTACCTAGTCTAGATTTTACTGTTCCTTTTGTAGACGACGAACAGCAAATAATATAAAATTAAACGAGTAAGCAGACAAATAATAAATTTATAGTGTACTGAATGCACACAAGAAAATTAAATTACAGTAAAAGCGAGAAAAATATAGAACGAAAAACAAAACCTTTGCTAATTAGAGAATGGAAGATAAACCGTGGAGTGTTGATTACGGTTAATAATACGTTTTTATTCCGCTTTAGTTGAAAGTCTCGACAAAAAAAAGTTCACTGTTGTGTAGTTAGTAATTAATAAAGTACGAGGGTGAAGATAGCTACAATTAGTGCTGTTTTTCTTTAACAATGTTGATATGAGGCATGCAAACGGGAATAACTGTTGAATCATTTACGAAGTGAGCGGCATAGAATTAGACAACGAATTAAATGATACAGAACTTTTCCCACCATACAATATTGATAACCACACTTATTTGTAGCTAAGTAATTACACAGCCCGAAAGTCTTATCAAGGGGTATCGAATTACCCAATTACTGGGTTTTGGACGTCAGATAGGCAGGCGTTTGATGTAAAATACTGGTATCCTACTTGCTACCCTGCCTGCCTACTGACATATACCTGTATCCGATTAGATTGGAATTCGACCCTAACATAGTTGGGTAAAGGCTCCGCATATTTTTAACACTAAGGTTTAAAAAAGCGTCCAAATACACAAAACTACCCGAAGGTATTTTAGACTAATTTTTAAAATATGAAATATATGTAATGTAAGTATTTCAAAGGAGGTGGCTATTATTTTACTTGTAAGTTATTAAGTTATGTATCCAGTATAATATGAACCATGAGTATTTGATAATAACCTGGAGTCGGAGCAATTTCAACATTTTATTGAAAAATATACGTAGGTATCTTAGTGGTGAAATGATTTTCTTATGATTTCATAATAAAAACGCGTATCGAGTAACGCTTTATTGGTATAAAATGTGATTACATTTTGTAATATTTTCATCAAGATTAATTTAATCTTCGTTTAAAAGAAATGAGTTTTCATGTGAATGTTTATCTATATGATGCTGCTGTCACGAACTTCACGGTAAAATCAATCGTAATTCCTATTCCATATTTTTGAAAAGTATTGCATTGATTTTGCTTTGAGACCTTATAGTTTTACAACCTACAAATTGTCATTCGATAAACAAACTTAATCTTAATGCTCCTTAACTATAAAAACTGTTTTTACTTGGTTATGTAAGAGTATGTCCTTGCACTCTCATGTTATAGGACAATTTTGTTACCTGAACGTTCAGCGCATATTTGTATTTTTTTTTTAACAATTTTCAACTTTATGCACAAGCAAATAATACTGTTCAAAGGTGGACTTAATGCCCGAGGCATTTTCTACTTACCTCCTTAAGGTTATGCGGAGAAAACCATGACAGGTGCAACCGAGATAGAAAACTCTAAAAAATATAAAAATGAATACATACGAGAACGAAAATAAATTTTGCTTGGAGAAACAACGATAGTTACAGACGAAAACGAATCCAGTAAATATGTGCTGGGATGATTCTGCCAAATTCTTACGAATATGCTCACGTGCCTTCACTTTAAATAAAAACCGACTAGTTGCCCCCTGATGTTCAGAAGGAACTTATTCCAAAGGAAGACCGCCTGAAATAAGAAACAAAAGTAAATCCAACCAGAGCGTTGGGACATCGTAGAAGACTATTAGACAGTACTAAATCTATTTTCTTTGTCTAAAAATCCTCTACCAAATACAAATTTGTGCTAAAATATTCAATTAAAATTAACATCAGCCCACCGGAACAGGGTCAAATAGGATTACAAGCAAAATTGTTTTCGAATCTACCCCTCCGTCCCCATATGATTGATATGACCCACTCAATATCTCATTTATCAAACCGGGTTGAGCGATTCGCTTATAAAATTTTGTACGGTCGCTTACCTACATTTTGCTTTATGACTATGTAGTAACAGCTGCCGTGGTTGTTTCGTCGATGTGTGACTATCTTTACATACCAAGACTACTTAATGACTCGGAAAGCACGTTTGATTCCGGCTGTCATTACTTTATAAAATTTATTGGATAACCGTGAGCTACAAAATATTGTCCGTGACTTTGTCTGCAACCCCTAAGATGCAAATAAAACTACGTCCTTCTCCATTTTATATATGTACACATATTTAAATATAACCGGGGTACCGTGTGGTGCCGGACATAAAGAATAACACCACCCCATTTCTTCCTGTGGGTGTCGTAAAAGGCGACTAAGGGACTTACTAGAGCATGGGCAGCGGCGTTCTCTATGCATTATACCACCATACTGCGATCGCCAACCCGCTTGCCAAGCGTGGCGATTATGGCAAAGCCACCCAAATTGGGGGAGGCCTAAGTCCAGCAGTGAGTGATGATTTAAATATAATAAAATGTTTTATTTCATTTGTGCATCCTAAGGTATAACATCAACTTGGTTGAAACTGTAAAAGTGTTGGAAAAATTATTTGAAGGCAACAGACAGAGGTAACTGTCTGTTGTATTCAAATTATTATTCGAATCGCTTATAAAATTTTGTACGGACGCTTACCTACATTTTGCTTTATGCTAAGTAATAACAGCTGCCGCGGTTGTTCCGTGGATTTGTGACCATCTTTACATACGAACTGCATCATGCTTCGGAAAACACGGTAAACCATACGGCTGTAAATGTGGAACTTTGACAGTTGTTACGAGTCGTCAGGCACCTAGAAGTCTGACAACTAGTATTACCAAGGGTTTTCGTGTTGTGTAGGCAGGCAGATAAGCGTTTCATATAAAATGTTAATCAGCTGCATCTAGTTTGACTAGAAGCCGACCCCAAAATAGTTGAAAAAAGCTAGCGAGATTATGATGAGGCTCACCTATAGCTTAAATAAATCTAGTGTTTTTCCCCACAAAATGCTAATTTTACGTTGTTATTTAGCGAGTTTATATTATGATATTAAATTAAGCGGTTTTTCTTTTGTCGGGTGAAAAGGTTTAATGAATATTTTGTGTAGTAGGTAGTGTACTTTTGATTGATTTTATAATCTTACCTTATAAAATTTATTAGATAACCCTGCACCCTAATTGCGAAACGCACAATTTATCAGAATCTGAATGGGATTGAAGATTATTTCTAAACCATTGCGTCATTTGTTCGAATAAATTGTGGCTCAGCAACGTAAATAACGCAAAATGTTGTTTAACTATGAATATTAAACCAATTCCTACCGATAAGAAGTTCCGCAATTACCCCTCTGGTCTACAAAATATTGTCTGCGACTTCGTCTGCAACCCAAGATGCAAAGAAGTCTGTCCTTCTCCATTTTTTAATGTAATGTATAATACATATATCATAAAAAAATGTTTTATTTTATTTGTGTGTAACATCACCTTGTTTGAAACTGTAAAAGTGTTAGAAAAATAATTTCAATAAATATATTTATTATAGGCCAACTACCTAAACTAAAATAATCGTTGCAGGGTTTTTTTTTTTTGGATGGGAAATCATCAAATAATTTCTTCCGCTCTTGGGTGTAGCAGGAGGGCGTGTCAGACTTCTACTGACTAAAACCCACCCGTGTTCCTTCAGTTGCCCATATGCCAGGGTCACGGTATCTCTTTCGAACAATCTCGCGACCGTGGCAGTTGCAGGGGTTATGGCGTAAAAACCTAACAAATAGACAGACATAGTTAACATAACATCAAGCCTTTTTAACCGACGAAAAAAAACGGAGGAGGTTATCAATTCGACGCGTAATTTTTTTTTTTGTTTGTTTTTTTTTTATGTATGACCACGCATAACTTTTTACATAGAAGTCCGATTGTGATAATTCTTTTTTTATTGGAAAGGGTATACTTCGAGGGTGGTTTCATATAAATATGAAAAACAAAATCGAACCCTAAGGGTCGGAAAACAGGGGATGATTGATTGTTCACTCACTGATTGTAATGTTTACCCACGCATAACTTTATACAGAGTAGTCCGATTTTGAT
The DNA here is from genome assembly GCA_947507805.1 of Aporophyla nigra. Taxonomy (NCBI): domain Eukaryota; kingdom Metazoa; phylum Arthropoda; class Insecta; order Lepidoptera; family Noctuidae; genus Aporophyla; species Aporophyla nigra. Next base: position 7,339,638 of record OX382313.1, on the reverse strand, counting down.
AATTCTTTATTAATTGGATAGGGTATACCTTGCCAAGTATTATAAGTACATTAAAGCCACAAAAAAATATAAAATAAAAACTTTTTACCAAAAAATTTAACCGCCGAAAAAACTGAAAAGCAAAAAACAATAAACCTTAAAATTATGAGTCGGCGCTGAAAAATCAATGAACAAAGATCACTCAAAGCGCCGACTCATAATTTTAAGGTTTATTATTTTTTGCTTTTCAGTTTTTTCGGTGGTTAAATTTTTTGGTAAAAAGTTTTTAGGGTCACGCACGCTTGGGGTTGGGCGGCGTTGTCTTAATAGTATTTACACCCATAATTCGCCAATTATAGCGAACCTATTGCTATCATCCGGACACAATTCCAGACTCCGGGCTGCTGCTGAGAAATTCCAGATAGAATAACCCAAAAACACTTTGTCTAACTTGGGAATCAGAACCAGAACCGCATGCTCAGCAGCTGCGCTTGCGTCCACTAGAACAACGAGTAAGGCAACAGACAGAGTTACTTTCGCATTTATAATAATACTCGTAGTGTAGATTTTAGTCTGAGTAATCTGTAATTAAGTAATAGAACCAAAGTTTTTTGGAAGAGTTTAAAAACTAATTGGGTACTTCCACACCGAATAGTGAATGTAGCTGATTGATTATAAAGATGGAATAATATGAACAAATTGCGTTACAAAATAACAAAGACAGTCATGAGACTACCGATAGAAGTAAGAAAAGTGGAAAAAACAACACGTCACATTAATAAGTCTGTGACGTGGTCACATTTGTTTGTCGATAACGAACCCATAAGTTTTACCCCTCCCAAAAATTGATCAACGAGGCTAAAGAAGTTTTCTCTTCGAAAACGTGTAACAAACACTTAAAAAATAAAGAACAAAAAATACTGACGAATTGATAACCTTGTCCTTTTTTTGAAGTCGGTTAAAAAGAGAGACATATCTTTTGTTTTCTCTTATGTAACGAATTGTACAAAAACGTGACGTATTTTTTTAAATTTCTGTCTCAAATCACGTCCAGTTATTTATCGAATTACCGCCTAAGAAGTCTTACTTCAAAAACTAAAATTAAAATAAAACTGTATAAAAGTCAAAATGGGTATAACACTTATGCTCATCGTTTCAGCTGAAAGTCGTCCACTGCTAGGCCTCACGAAATTTGGGTATGCCATAATCGCCAAGCTTGGCAGACGGGTTGGCAATCGCAGAATGTTGGTAAAATGCATAGAGAAAGCTACTCATTCTCTAGTAAGTCCCGTGGGTCTCGTAAAAGACGACTAAGGGAGTTTCCTTTTACGACACCCACGGGAAGAAATGGGGCGCAACACAAAATGGTATTACTAAGTAATTACAAATTAACCAAGCAAAAAATTACGAAAGCCAATACTCTATAAATCCAAAACTTCCTTTCCGTATCAAAAATTCACCATTGTGCATTTTATGTGGAACGAACTAAATTAATTAGTAATTTTTTTAAGCTCTGTAGTTTATTTTTTCACAATACTTCCACTGAATTCAATCAGTCTGATGTTTTATTCAGTACCCTCTAAAATAAACTGTAATTGTTTCATATTACAGATGAAAAATGTTTAACAATCGGATATCTCTTGGTTATCATATTGTTTATTTCGATGGTTCCTGTTAACAATGTCGGTTATGCATTTTTACCAATATTCACTTTTTTCACAATAAAAAGATCTATCGTAAGTTATTTTTTTTTATTTTTTTTGAAAATCATGATATTTAGCCAGTTTTAAAGATAATATTGTCGGTTCTCCGCGCAACAGTGTTAGTAGTAAAACAAACTTTGAACTGCTCTACTGAACAGTAGTCTTTCTGCAGAACCGACATTGTTAATAGGGACCATCGATTTTTTCTCAAAATCCGACTGCGTACAAACTGAACTTCGAAAATGATGGAAACAAGACGTTAATTTTTTTATTTTTTACTAATGGCTACCACAATTTCCTCTTTCTCTTGCCCATTCGACTTAGCTTCAACCACCAAGATGACGTCAATACTGCACCGGGCGAAGTTCAAGCTGTAAACTCAAGCCATTAGTGTTTCCTCGTGAATGATGAATGCTACCATTAACTTTGCCAGATGCCACTGAAAGCAATTGATCTTGAATCTTCTGATTGTCTTGAACAAACCAACCAGCACATATATGTTTTTAAAAGTCATTTTTCTTTGTTCCAAATGTTAGTGACGACTACCTTAGAATTAAGTACGTTTCTACATCTTTGTGTGAGCTCATCCAGGGCAGTCCCTACAAAATGCTTGAGCTGGGTTGTACTGTCTTACGCGTCGTCGTGAACGGGTACCGTGGGTTGAGGCTGGTCTTCTCCTAACTGCCAAGGCTTATTTTGAATCGATTATTTAGATTTTTTATACATTGCTCTCACATACAGAAGCAACAAGGATTAATGATGATTAATTAATGCACCCAGGATTTTGTAATAACTTGATTGAGAGTGTCTTTGGAGTTTCTTGCCTGTTCTTCTTCGTAAAGACCTACGTTTTAGAATGAGCGGCCAGCTTCAAGTTTCTGACTAACTGACCGTCTTCTTGACAATTCAAAAGAGGCAGTAAATTTATTAATATAATAGAAATAAACGGTTTGAGTCTACCTTCATAACTATTTAAGCTACCAAGCAAAGATTTGGAATAAATAAATGAAATCTTATAGCACTGTCTCTACGATGGTTGCGGATGCGTACATGTGCAGAGGTGGTGGAAATCAATGAATTCAATTCATGTTTTTTTGAATTTTGCAGGTCAGTGCTAGGAGTTAATGATTAGTATAATTCCGTAAATACAAACTTGTTATTATAGCGAATCATATTTCAATTGATGAGCAGTAAAGGTACGTCTTACGAGTTGTAGGTCATATGTGGTGCCAAAAGTGTTTAATAAAATAGATTTTTTAAGGAATAACTCCAATATAAGCAAATCTGTGTTAAAGTCCAGACTAAGGAATATTTTTCTGGAGGGCGCAGACACGTCGTCGAGCTGTGATAGGCGGTGAGTTCTAGACCAGAGTGGCCAGCTGGTCACTCTGGTCTGGAATTCACTGTCTGTTGTATGTTGGTGTCGGTCTGCCGTTGTCGGGTTATTTTATACTCAATTTTAAGTTGAGTTTATAATTGTGAGTTGTTTATAATTTTAAGTTGTTTGTAATTTTAAGTTATGTATGATAAACGAGCGCTTCTCGCCATCAAACTGTAAAGTTTGGCGAGGGAAATATGTAAAAAAAAAACTTAATTTGTAAAAGTAAATAATAAATAAATAAAAAAAGGTTCGATTGGCGCTCTAATTTCATCACCGCTGCTCTCAAAACTGTGAAGGAAAACCGGCATGTCCTAGAACCAAAAATTCGAAGACATACGACATCTACCAACCCGCATCGGGCCGTCATGGTAGATCACGGCCAACTCCCTCTCACAGAATGGAGGCGTGTGTCCCAGAAGTGGACACATTATACCCAGATTGTGCACATTTTAATCGACCAACAACTAGACACTGACATGTAAATTGCCACAAACGTAACAAAATTTGAATTTCACGATCTAGTCTGAAGTTTCACTAACTCATAGGAATCTGCGTTGCAGCCATAAGCCACGTACGCATGCTGCATATAGGGTCTAAATTAGGCATCTGCATGCACAGTTTCTACCATTTCAATGCACCAAAGTAGTTGCTTGTTGCAATAACAATCTGTTAAGTATCAATAAATAATAAGCAATTGCTATAACACGTAATAAATCCTTCTGACGACTGTCCAATACTACGTAGGATATGTTCGAAGAAATTTGCCAGTTTAACTTCGCGGGTCATTTGTTTGCGAGCCCCGCATTCATGCGTATCGTAACCGTTGGTCGCAGTGAGTGATCTTGCCAACATTTTCATACAACGTTACACGTGCGTGGCTTTGCCTTGGGCTACAGTGGAGCACCGCCTTTATATTTAGCGTGAGACATTAAGCACCTGTAATAGGAATGGTTTTTCCACGTGTCGGTATTTTGATTTTTATTACCCTTTGGTCTTCTTAAAATATCGGGTCTTTGATCATCAAAAAGCTCTTGATTTTTTAGATTTGGTTATGACAAATCACATAATTGCAAATATGGTTACAATTCTACTGTATTTTTTATTAATGGGTTTTCAGTTTGTTCTAAATCATTCTGCTGTATGTTTAGGAAACAATTTAATTTATGATTGGCATCGTCTCAAGATAATTCGAATTTTGGAGAAGCCATTAATGATCAAGTAAAGACTGTGATTTGTAATTTGAAACAAAACTCGCATCTACCTAAAATCTAAGTAGCTCAATACAAAACTTCTGTATAACTTAAGTAACACAAAAGCTGATTAACATCAAAAAAATTGTTCCGGCATAAAAGACTAATAGACCGCTATTCCTACATAATCCTATTCTAATTATATTAATACACCATATCGTTCGCAGCGCACACACAAACATCATCCTAAAATTAATCACGAACCTAATTTGTTGCGGAGTAAAAGTGGATGAAAACCCATCATTATTTGCGTGACTGAGTACATTTGCATCGCACGCTACCACAAAGCAACCACGGAATAAGAATATAATAGAAGGTTTACTCAATCGACATCTACCAAACCTTTTCTTCACTATGTTGGGCTTAGATTCCAGTCTAACAGAATGTAACTGAATATCAGTATTTTTTTTCAGTTTTTTGATGTGACGATTATGATGTGAACGTCAGATGGGTGAATACCTATGTGACCTTCACATCACATTCTTTACGGGGAGTCAGATGCGCAAAAGCCTCATAACGACAACCCCCACAACTCAGTTACTGGATAACCTGATGCCTCTTGGTAACAACCAGTCGTTGTGAGACTCGGAAATCAGACTACCCGTAACGATTGTCTAAGGTTTTCGAATGACGATCAGGACCAATAACTTCACGTATTTTCCGAGGCAAGGAGGGAAATCGACATATCGCACCCTTAGATCTAAAGGGAACTAACTCAAAATTCTAAATTTTTGAGTTATGCACACCTTTGAGTGCGAAGACGAAAGTCTTCAATCAGTGCGTCCTGCCTGTTATGACCTACGGAGCCGAAACGTGGACACTCACGGTACGACTGGTCCATCAATTCAAAGTTGCTCAGCGAGCTATGGAACGAGCTATGCTTGGAGTATCTCTGAGGGACAGAATCCGGAATGAGGTGATCCGGCAGAGAACCAAAGTTATCGACATAGCTCAAAGAATTAGCAAGCTGAAGTGGCAATGGGCCGGCCACATTAGCCGTAGAACCGATGACCGTTGGGGTAGACGTGTTCTTGAGTGGGGACCGCGAATCGGCAGACGTAAGGTAGGACGCCCTCAGGCTAGGTGGAGCGACGATCTTCGCAGGGTGGCTGGTAGCAACTGGATGAGAGTTGCCGAGAATCGGGCTGAATGGCGTGCAATTGGAGAGGCCTATGTCCAGCAGTGGACTGCTATAGGCTGATGATGATGATGACACCTTTGAGTCTGTCATTTCAATATCTGTCGACCAATAAACGAGATTCAAAACTATTTCCAATATTTTAGATTTGACTGGCCTGTTAGTCTAGTGGTTAGTGACCCTGACTGCTAAGACTGAGGTCGTGGGTTCGATTCCCACCCAGGACAAATCTTTGTGTGATGAGCACAATCATTTGTTCTGTGTCTGGGTGTAATTTATTTATAATATGTATGCATTTAGAAATATATAAGTATGTTTATCAGTTGTCTGGTTACCATAGATCAGATAACGTTGTGTTGGTTGTCCTAAGATATTATTATTATTATAATCAATGACTGACCTGATGCGTAGCTTAACATTCGATCAAGCCGTGTGGCTGTTATTGCAAAAATGCACTTACACATAGACGATTCACGTAAAGCGAATGCAGCGCACTCGCAACATGCATTCGATTGACAACCCCATATGTACGCCTAGAAAGAACAAGTTGGGGGAAAATATACGTTACATCCACGCAAACGACTCTCGCTAAGCATAATGCTACGACCCTAAACGAAGCAGAGACCAAGTGATAGTTTTCCACGACAGCCGGCATTGACGTTGACTGGTACGGTATATATGATATAAAAGTAAACAGTTTAAAAACACCATTAGTTCCTTTTAGCATAATTTTTAGAAAATGCAAACATTCTATACGTGCACGTGCCAGTTTTCACTGATTGTATGGAGCTGACCTTCTGTCGTATTCTGTAGCGTAACATTATTTGACGTTTTTATGGTTCAAATGGTGTTTAATAATCGTATCGGTGTTATTGTTGGTTGATATAGTGATTTGTTTAATTTTATGTTGATCATCGTCGTTTCGGCATGTGCTTATTGGTTTAGCTGATTTTTATAATTTATCGTTATTTTTAATCGAGTTGGTTTTATGGAAACTTTTTCTTCTCCGAGCTGAAAGAGTTTTTTTTTATTCAGGGAACGATTTTTTTGAACTGGCACTATAAAACTACGATTGCTGTCCTTTTATTTGAGATTTATAGTTCACAATGTTTTAAATATTGTAATTTAATAATAACTAAATTCACAAACTAAACTATAGCATCGAAAAATTTCATCCACATCGCTGTCGGCTGGTAATGTACCCAAGAGACTGATGGAATTACCCCATCGTATGGCAGTAGCCTCTGGCCATGATAAAACCCAGCCTTTAAGTCACGGAAAGTACCAACCAGTCGTTTAGAGACTTATTTTTATTACCTTATCAAAGCCATTCCTGGCATCATTTACATAAGGGATCATTTCCATTTCATCTTTACTGTAGGCATAAATCTAAAAACAACAGAGCTTTGACTCTAAAATACCCCTTCACACTTTGATAAATCTCAATGTTTATTCGTTCCAAGAGTTTTTACTGGGATTTCCTTATCCAAAGGGTTGGAAGGACACTGGCATCGATAATGGATGGATCCGACGATTTCTTTGGAAATACGGAAGATAAAATTGACAATAAAGTATTACGGGAAAAGTTTTGCGTATGGTTTCGATTCGTAGTGAATGCAAATTTCAAGGGATAGGGGAAAATGTTAATGGGGTGGTCAACGTAGTATGAATAGAATATAAATTTATTTTTTGGGGATATTTTTGTCTTATCTACACCAGGTTGCTAATGAACATCGTTATCATTCTCTGGACTTTATGTTAATTTATTTTGGGTCGGCTGAAAATATATATTTGGTTTCCATTCTTATTTTATTAGTCGTCATCGTAACTGTGAAGATGCCGTGGTATAAGGTCTCTTAAGCAATGCATTCTAACTATAGTAAGCGATCATAAACTTTAGGGCAAAGTGGCATTGGCTTTCAGAAGACAATATTTTCTTGTTTCATACCTTTTATAGCGTGATTTGTCGGGAGTCAGGTTTTTATTATTGAACCTATTTCTTGTTCAAAGATATAATTAACTACCTGTAAGACATGTATAAATAAACAATAGTTTAATAAAAAAACACGCTTCCATAGAAAACCAAACTAAAAAGTAGAAAAAAAAATGGAAAAAGCGTGGCGTGTTTTTTGAGGTATTTTAAAATTGATATCAAGCACCACGCATTTTCCATTATTTTTTCTATATTTTAGGTTGTTTCGAATTTATTGACGTATGTCAGCGTAGTTTGTGACGTACGTCATTTTAGTTTGTGACGTATGTCAGCATAGTTTTTGAAAACAGTTTTTTTTCCTATTCTGGTAACCCCGGAAAGGATAATGGCACAAATTTATAAAATTATTGTATTGTCATTAGTCCTTGATAAGTGTGCCAAATGTCAAGTTAATCCAATGTTTTGAAGGGGATCTAAATCATGTTCAAAGTTTCCGTTACATACTAACATACGAATAAAGCTAATAAAAGGGCTCACTTATGCATCATGACGGCTTCATCTTGTGTTTTTCTCGATTTTAAAATTGCATGTCATTGTTTCTGCCGGCATAAACATGAAATAAACAAACAAATATCAAAGGACTTGATATTGATATACCTGCCTCATCTCTAGCTTTTTCTACCGTGAAAGAGTTATGTTTGTTCAACGTTATATTATTTGTATTGACTATTAATGGCGCCGGTCCCACCACTGGCGATTGCGAACGATTTGCGAGTGGACCTACCAACTTTAAACGAGTTGGTGAGAAAAGAGTGTGTGACGCCGACGAGCAATTACTCGCTATTATGCTCATGTTTTTACATAAAGTCAATTATACCAATTGTACCGTGTGGTGCCGGATGTAAAGAATAGCACCATCCCATTTCTTCCCGTGGGTGTCGTAAGAGGCGACTAAAGGACTTGCTAGAGAATGGGTAGCAGCATTTTCTATACATTTTACCACGATACTGCGATCGCCAACGCGCCTGCCAAGCGTGGCGATTTTGGCAAACGCTTCCAAATTGGGTTATGCCTATGTCCAGCAGTGGACGTCTTTCGGCTGAAATGATGATGATGATGATGAAATTATACCAACCATGTCTCTCGTCGAGTGTTCTGCTTGCCAAGTGAGCTTCGCTGAGCGAATATTCTCTTTAAAAGCTTCTTGTCGCTACGAGAAACGAGCACTCGTCGGCGATATGAACAGTCAGCGTAGAGTCGATCACCGACTGTTCTGATTATTGTTGATTATTGTCTGTCAATCAACTCAGCCTATCGTAGTCCACAGTACAGTATGTCAAGCATAAGCCTCTCCCATGCTGCCGCCTTTACCACCCTGTCCTTTGCTTTCCGCATCCAGTGTGTCCCAGCGACCTTTTTGAGGTCGTCGGTCTATCTAGCTGCAAGGCGTCCCTCACTACGCTTGCCGATGCGTAGTTTCTACTCTAGGACTCGTCTGCTCCATCAACCATCGGTCTTGTAACAAACATGGCGAGCCCACTGCCTCTGCAAATGTTATGCGTTATGGATATCTTTCACTAATACGGGAACTATGATATTTTGTACGTTTCTTGAGTGAGAAAGTTGCTTCCTTGTTGGCGGTGGGACAGATGCCTTATATATTTATAAAAACTACCAATTCACCTAGCAACTCCAGTAGTTCTGATTTATTGTTCCCTTTCTCAATAAACGTTCCTTTTATGTACGATGTTGTTTTCTTAAGTAAGTCTTCCTTAGCGAGCTTCATGTTTCCTTATTGATGAAAGAAAGATTCTTAAGTAGGTATACATTTAAATAAATAAAGGGGAAGATTGTATAGACATTACACAAGTCAAATTAATAAATCTCTTAGATTTGTAACGCATAACTTGCTCGCTTTTGCCAGCGTCTTCACCCGCTTGGTGGTCGGAAATTATCCCGGGGAAACGTACTACTTCCACAAAAAAAAAAAACTATGTATTAATCCAGGTTATAAACTATCTGTATCTATCGAATTTCATCCAAAGCTATTTAGTAGTTTTTGGCGTGAAAGAGTAACAAACACCCATACATCCGCACCATCCTCATAACCTTTCACATTTATAATATTAGTAGGATAGTAAGATTTTAGAGCAGTGGTGGCCCAGTGGTAACAGCCGCGACTTACGAGTAGAAGGTAGGGAGTTCAAACCCAAGCAGGTGCATTTTTTTTTTTTTTTTTTTTGGATGGGAAATCATCAAATGACTTCTCCCGCTCTGGGCGGAGCGGGAGGGCGTGTCAGACTTTTACTGACTAAAACCCACCCGTGTTCCTTCAGTTGCCCATGTGCCAGGGTCACGGTATCTCTTTAGAACAATCACGTGACCCCGGCAGGCATCGGTCCTAGCAGACCCCTTCAGTACTGCTGACATCTCTTTGAGGCGCGCGTGGAACACTACGCGCCGTCGACCCGAGCTTGGTCCTTACCGGGCGGCGAGCTACCCATTGCTCGCCACCCGCAAGCTCGCGCCTACGGTGGCCGGGAGTCCGCAATCGACTCCCGGCGCCCGGGGCGTCTCCTCCTGCAGGCGCATTACTTTGTGTAAATTATTTCATCGCCACTGCTCTCAAAACGGTGAAGGAAAACATCGTGAGGAAACCGGCATGTCTTAGAACCAAAAATTCGAAGACATGTGACATCTACCAACCCGCACTGGGCCCGCGTGGTGGATTATGGCCCACTCCCTGTCACTGGTGGTCTGTGTCCCAACAGTGGTAACATTATAGGCTGATGATGATAAAATTTTCTTAACTGACAATAAAAAACTTAATTTACTCTTAAAAACAAAAATCTCTACAGTTCATAAATCTTCTTCAAACATAATCTTACAATGGAACAAAATCCATACTAATATAGAGGGTCACACTTCAGAGATAAAAAATATTAAAAAAAAACAATATAAGCCAGCTTCGCATTCTTTTGAAACTTCGTACAACGCTGGGCCAGCTCTAAGTCAAAGTGCTAGCACAAGGTGCCATCGAGTGTACCTACACAGTTTTGTTTTGACTTTCCTTAGGTAGTCAAATACCTTCTTATTTCAAAACGCCGTCTAACGTAATTCTAGCCGAAAGCTCTGAACCGGTTTTTTTAATTTCCAATTTTATTTCGATTTGACCAGGTAGGAAAAAAGAATTATTCAAAAGTAGACTCTATTCACACCTAGCTTATTTTTGTGATTTGCACCCGGTAGGCGGGTGCACGGCATGGTCGCAAGGTACAAACTACTTATACGTCGGATTCGGATGCGAGTTGTGGGCATGCGAACGGTAATTCCGTTGGACCCGGATCCGGGTTCTTGGCACTAAAAGTGTTAATACAAAAATTACAACTAAGCACCGGAATAAGTCGTCAGTTTTGTCCAAAGAACTGCATTTCTATACAAATTGGGTTCTTTATTCGAAAACTGGCTTGGTGGTTTAAACCATGCCTAAACAAATACCTTGTTTTGTAATATGGCCGAAAGACGATTTTTTAAACGGCTAAAGTCATCTTTTAGCCATAAGGTACACTCCTTAAGCCAGCGGCAGCGTAGCCACTCATTACACATTTCTCATAATTTTCATCTACTTAATCGTGTACTTCACCACGAATCCCATTATCTTAAAACCCGTAATACTTTTAACTCAACCCAGTGATTACACTCTGCGGCGTGGAAAATATCTCATCGGGAAATCATTTTATTCCGCGAGTTGTTCATCAACAAATTGAATTCGATAGTCGAAGTCCAGAAATAAAGAGATTCGAATTCAATCTCTATTCACTTCAGTAACCAGGTCAATGGAAATAAGAGATGCTAGGACAGATATCTATACATACATACGTACATATAATAAAATCGTAGCGTTATTAAAACTGTTTATTTTTTAGTAATTTTTGTTAGGTCTGGGAACTTTATTTTGGTGTTACTGTCTGATTTTCTGTGTCTGTTTGTCTGAACGTGTGTTTTAGTATCACGATAAGCTGCGGGTGCCAACCTCAGAACACGTCGCTTTTTATACGGATAACTGTGCCGCTTGCTCACTCTCTTCATATTTTGACTGCTGAGATCAAATCTACAAAAGTTATCAGAAACAAAAAAAAAAGTTATTGTTATTGTAGTTCACTGTACTTACAATTTCTACGCGAACAAATTCTCGGGTAGAAAAAGCTAGTTAAGCCAAAGTTTAAATCGTATTGACGTCACCACCGTGTATAATACGAATACAATACATCATATGTATCAAATAATCCTCCAAGCAACACGTACTTTCTTATAATCTTGTGCACCTAAAATAAACTTCCTTCACGTTTGTTATACCACCATTACTCTTCGCTCATAAACTAGTAGAATGTATGCCGGACGACCAAATCGTCGGTCGAGGCTAAACTGTGGTGTCAGATCTTGGCTCTTGAACACTGTTTTATGGCGGTGTTAATGACTTTTGCAAGTTTACTATTGTTCTTTTTATGTTTTTGAATCGTGAAAAGGTAGGAAACGTGATTGATTTGTTTCAGCAATGAGATAAAAAAATAGATAATGAATGTTTGGGTACTAAATTAAATAAGCACGATGAATTAAACCAGCTATAAAAATGCCAACTACAATAAACACTACGTTCATCAAACAACCGCCTTATTTAATTAATGTCACTCACTGCACTGATTTTATTCAGTCTTATTTCTTCTTCCAGATTATTTATCCGTGGAATTCGCTTCCCCTGGAAATCAAGATGGCGACCAACCGATTTTCCTTTAAAATATCGCAAGCACTTTCATAAGAAGCTTGCAGTATCTTCACAGTTTCCCATGGTTTTGTCTTACTTCTTTTATTATATTCGTGTAAAATACACTATTTATTTGTTCATATACTTAATTAGGTATATAACCATATTCATAGTTTATATTAAGTGTATTTCTATTTGTAAATAAATATGTATTATTCAATTATTCGTAATTCCTTTCACCACGGTTTGTCTTAACATCACCCTAAGGTTGTCTGGTAGAAAATGCCTACGGCATTAAGTCCTTCACATTACTATGCTTGAAGTATTAAATAAATAAATGAGATTTTTTTCGAGTCGACGGCAAAACTAAAAATCTATATATATAAAATTCAAAGTCCTGAGTGACTGACTGACTGACTGATATATCAACGCACAGCCTAAACTACTGGTCTCAGAGACATGAAATTTGGAGGATGTATTCTTTGTGAAGAGTAAGTATCCACTAAGAAAGATTTTAAAAAAATTCCAAACCAAAGACGGTAAAATGGGGGGATGAATTTTCTATGAAACTTTTTATTCTCTGGGTCGGATCTAACAAAGCAAGCAGTGCGATAAGACATTGTTTACCTGGATTAACACATAGGGTACTTTTAATCCCGGTAGTACGCTCCTGTGGGATATTTTTCGACATCCACGCGGGCGAAGCCATGGGCAGAAGCTAGTATTTTATAATGTAGATGAGTTTGGCCCAGTAAGTGGCCCACACCAATTGTGGCATCAGTGGCGTGTTTCAGGTTCCATAAATGCAAGTGTATGGACACTTGGGTTACGCCAAAATATGGGACATAGTTTTAGGTGACGAGCACCGCATTCGTTTTGGTTGCCAGTTGGGTCAATAGATTGTGTTTACAGCAGTCAGTACTTGGGTCCACAGTCGAATGATTGCTTTCCATAGAGGACCCTGCAGGTCTCGTACAGGTAGCAGGTACTCCTGTGGTTCGAAAAAGTTAGGAGTTGGTGTGTGCTGTTTTTCCCACAACTTTATTCTCACGATGAATGACTGAAAATTCTCATAAAGATTAGATTCGATTAGATATATTGATGATGATGTTCATTGTTATAATTATGATCTTGGATTTAATAGTGATATTATAGCAATACTTCATAGGAACTTGATAAAGAAATGAAACGTAGCTATAAAAGTAAACAGTCATAATTCTCAACATAAAAAAATAATAATGATAATGCTGTAGAACCATTTGGCTTCATTTATTTTACAAAAAATTACGCACTTATCTAAAGCAGTGGAGATACCCCTTAAAAGTAAGAGCCAACGTTTTCCAAACGATATATTTTTCACTGAAAACTCACTTATCAGGCCTAATGTCCTAATTTAAAATATTTTCGCCTCCCAAGCGTTCCTAATGGATTAAAAAGGTAAAACTCCTCAAAATTCCGTTGGCAAGTGGAATTCCGTACAATTTTGTCGTCCGTCTCTCCTTTATTATTGTTCATTTCATCTAATACGTCCCTGCCTACCCCCGTTTATTACCTCAGAGAGTTTTCATTTAGACTGATTTCCGTTTTTTTCTTACTTCCCAAGCTTGTATTTGTATTAAGATTCAGATTTGCACGTTGAGGAGCCAAATAGGGCACATGTGTTTATATATTCCAATGAGTTTATATTTTGCAATCCTAGCCTTTAAAACCTGCTATGTTTTAATCTAAAAAGCAAGGTACTTTGAAACGTTCATAAATTATTTTTCTAATGCGTCACGCTTTTAATATAAAAAAATATATTTAATGAACAAGTCATTACTGTAATGCGGTTTCCAAAGGTTAAAAAAAAAGCGTAAAGCTTTTGCACTAACGAGGTTTCAAAGAGTACTTTGCCATCATTCGCAATTATTTTCCACAATTCTAAAGCTCTATAATCCAAGTACTAAGTGGATAATTCGATAAAGGAACAAAAGAATGAGTAAAAATATTTCGACTTACATTTTATCTTTACTGAGAACAAATACAAAGCCAAAGCTACTCTCTCACAAAATATCCCAAAATATCCCAAGTACGGTATATAATTTAGATATTTCACGACTCGATACGTCAGCTACGTAACTGGTAGCAGCCCTTACTTAATTAACTTACTACAATTAATTGTTATATTAATATGCTTGTTAGAAATCTACTAACATTTGTACAGCCACTTCAGTGTTATTAATAGGATTTGAATGTTAACTTGTTTATTTGCGGTAGAACATGTGTTATTAGAACAAAATAGAGAGTGAATATATTGTAATAATATAAACCAACATTATATTATAACCCTGAAGCTAGTCTTGACTTAATACAAGAATTGATTTTCAAATACATTTAGTTAGTATATGAAAAAGTACCGTGTGGTGCCGGACGTAGTACAGTGTGGTGCCGAACGTAAAGAATAACACCACCCCATTTCTTCCCGTGGGTGTCGTAAAAGGAGATTAAGGGACTTACTAGAGAATGGGCAGCAGCGTTCTCTATGTATTTTACCACCATACTGCGATCGCCAACTTACCTGCCAACCGTGGCGATTATGGCAAAGCCCCCCAAATTTGGGGAGGCCTAAGTCCAGCAGTAGACGTCTTACGGCTGAAATGATGATGATGATGGGTTTAAGAAAATATTGCTGGTGATAATCAAGAAATAAAAATGGAAACAGATCTAGATTCACTTTGTGAATATCAGATGGATATGTCTCAACACTACCTGAAGACCAATTCTCTATTTTAAAAACGTTCTAATTCAAGTCGTTATTTTTATTCAGCAATAATCAATTTAAAACTCGTCAATGATAAAAGAAATTTAGATGTGTTTTTATCAAATTGACACTGTTTAAAATTCAAATGGTCTAAATAATACAGTTATTGGTTTGGTCTTTTATTTACTAAGCTTAGTTCCACGTATATCTATTCTCCATCCCTGCTTTAATATTTGGCACATTTATTTGACTCTCAATTTCTGCTCGAACAGCAGAAGTAATCCTTACAGTAACAAGGCTATTATAAAGTTATTAAAACTAAAGTTGTCGAAAAGCCTCTTTTGAGTCTCGAATTTTCCAGTGAATCCTAAATCAGACCCGCATTAGGTGCTCCCTCGTTAAACTTCACAGACACGTTTGAATCTAGTCATACGGGTAGCTAAAATGCTATCTCCTCATAAAATGTTATTTAAATACGTATTCAGGTCAATCTGTCTACTCTAGGTATGTCTGCTAAAATATGTGGAAATTTACTCTGTATAGTAAATAAACTCAGTTCTAGACATAAAGGCACCAATCGTAAAAACTTGAACGTTAAAGGTCCCAAACTTTGTCTCCCAAAATTGTCTGCCGCACGGATAGCAAAACACTTTATACCAGACTATAGCGGAGCTTATGAGGGCATTATTTTCAGATAGACGCACATCGTCTATTAAGATGGTTTCTTCCTTTTCAATACTGTTGAATACCTTAATAATAGATTCACGTTATTTGTGTGCGTTAATCCAGAGACGAATATACCGAATTAATTACCCATCTTATATAAAATATAACACTTACGGTACATATGCAAACATAAGATCATACCTTTTTTCAATCGGAGTAGACAGAAACTCCGGGGGCCACCTACTATGGTATGGTAATCCTACTAATATTATAAACGCGAAAGTTTGTACGTATGGATGTGTGGATGTTTGTTCCTCTTTCACGCAAAAACAACTAAACGGATTTGGATGAAATTTAGCACACAGATAGTTTATAACCTGGATTAACATATAGGGTACTTTTTATCCCGGTAATACGTTCCCGCGGGATATTTTCCGACCTCCACGCGGGCGAAGCCGCTGGCAAAAGCTAGTATGCCATATACCATACAAACTTCTTCTGCTTTGTTTTCTTTATACATCTGTAACTCTAGTGTGAGTTTCTTTTTGTGAGATCATACACGTACGCTGGTAGCGACATGACCTTACTGAAGAGCATCACGTATCAGACAGTATATTTATGTCCTTCTAATACCTAAAAACATCTTTAGAATCGATACCAAAACTATGTCAATCGTCTGTTTACCTTGAAAGTCTCCGAGAAAAGTCTGACCATGGCTATCGCAAACAGTTTTCACAAAAGTGCCGTTTCGCCAATTCCGGAACGGAACACCAAAACGCGACGAAAGCAGAGATTTATTCATGTTTCGGTGACAAAAAACATTCGTAATCTTTCAAAAGCGGGTCAGCAATCAATCCTCGCTGCCGTAGTGTCCCCATTCTACCCTTCCAGGCCGTTGGCATATCTCATAAATCCCCAGTACTCCCCACATAACAATAGGAACATTCCGCCCTTGAGGGGAAGGTCGGCTTAAATGGACCACTTCGTATATTTTTATTAAGGTCGAAATGATAGTTCTCTTGGGTTTTGTTTGTAGAAATCTTTTGTATTCATTGTCTGTTTTAGTCAGTGAAATGGCGTGATGTTATGATATGAATATAATAGTGATAATGAGATTTCGAGTTCATAAAAAAGAAAATTCATGAGTTTATTATTTTGGCTGATATTTCAACATTGACCTTGAATATTATTCTATGTCACATAGCTCATATATTTTATGAGAAACGTGTAGCATATCTCAACTGTATACATTTAATACAGGGTTGTTTTAAACAGCTATTTCCCCTGTTTGTAAATTATCACGACCCGTAACTTGTACCCAAAACCCTAGAGCGAAATTTCTCATTTAAAATGGCTGGGATTTCACACGCTATATCCATTTACTGAGAGTTACTACATAAACCTTCAAAATGTACTAATCATTTTTATTACATAAACTTTCACAGCATTCAAATGTAATTATGTAGAATTATTATTTGCTTTAAAGATTAAATCGTTAAGGAGGTGGGTGTCTGCCGGGGTCGCGTGATTGTTCGAAAGAGATACCGTGACCCTGGCACATGGGCAACTGAAGGAACACGGGTGGGTTTTAGTCAGTAAAAGTCTGACACGCCCTCCCGCTCCGGCCAGAGCGGGAGAAGTCATTTGATGATTTCCCATCCAAAAAAAAAAAAAAGGAGGTGGGTGTATTTTGTGAATATGAGAAAATTCGGTATTTATTATCACATATCTTTAGCGAAAAAATGTTGACGCTATCTAGTTGAAAATGTCCTAAAACTGTCCCAAAGATCTTGTTCTAGAATAAGCAAATGTTATTTAAATTCAAATTCGACAGTCGTTATGATCTTTATTGATTGAAATCAGGAGCTCATCAAATCCCAACTATGACAGGAATCTAAGATATCATTAAGATAAAAATCCTTTTTTTATAAAAAAAAAAACGCTCCTTTTATCTTCGTCTTATCTCTCCAAACTACGTTAGATTCTGCTTCCAGTCTAATAGAAAACCAGTACCTGAAAACCAGTATTGTTCACGGTGCAACTGTCTATCTGACCTCCAGAACCCAGTAACTGTGTAACACGATACCGCTTGTTAGACATTTCTCCAATTAAAACGGTAACCAATTCTAAAACACAGCACGATCTTTGTAAACAATAAGAAGCAATACACTCCCGTATCATAGAATTCATTAACTTTAATGACTGTTTACTATACAAAACACGTAGCTCCAGTATTGTGTATCGTTTTAATTAAAACAATAATGTTCAATAAAAATAAAACAGGCAATATTTCATAATTCAGCCAATTTGTGCGTTGCTGCTGTGCCACTGACCATTATAACTGTGTTCACATTATAATTTGTTATGTTCCTTTTTATTAAAGACTAATTTTTATAATGAATGTTGACTAATTCTGTATTCATGTTCTGTACTGTAGTTACTTTCGTTCAAAACCTTTCATTTCAGATAATTTATAAACGTAAATGATAATTTGCACCTAAATTGTATAACACATTATTCATCTGAATCATTATGAAGCTTATTTATTGCTAACACATTGCTTCATATGTTTGATAATTTGTCTGGTCGAAAACGTAAATAGCGCAATGAATGTTGTTGATGTGTCAAAACTATATCATGTGTTACACGATTACACACTGTGTGTCACATTCGATTGCTAAATCAATGTCAGTGTCACTAAACAGGCCATCAGTCTTTCGAGAGATCCACTACATCATTGTCTTCCGTTCAAAAATGACATTCGTATTTATAATATGTCTACTCTTTTATTCGAGGTCAAATTAAATTACCCACCGAAACTTGACAAAGGAAATGGTTTCGATATCTGTATTATAAAACGATATAAAATATGTATGATTTGATGCATTGCATTGCAGTGCATTTAACAACTTGAAGTACTCAATACTTTATTGCATTCCACAATGTATATGCTTAAGTGGTAAACATTGGTTTTCATTGGAGCATCAGTTTATTTAAAGAGTATGAGCGTATATCCTTTTTTTTTTTTGGATGGGAAATCATCAAATGACTTCTTGGGCTTGTCAGACTTTTACTGACTAAAACCCACCCGTGTTCCTTCAGTTGCCCATGTGCCAGGGTCACGGTATCTCTTTCGAACAATCGCGCGACCCCGGCAGGCATCGGTCCTAGCAGACCCCTTCAGTGTTGCTGACATGTCTTTGAGGCGCGCGTGGAACACTACGCGCCGTCGACCCGAGCCTGGTCCTTACCGGGCGGCGAGCTACCCATTGCTCGCAAGCTCGCGCCTACGGTGGCCGGGAGTCTGCTATCGACTCCCGATGACCGTATATTCTTCACGTTTGTGAAGTTCCACGCACAAATTTTATTTAATACTGTATACAGGGGAAGGGCATACTGTAACCTTGAATGAGTACATGATTCTAGACCGTAGCGAAGACATTTTTCGCCGATTATACATATTCCATGCAAAAAATTTGCCTTCATGATGAAGAAAATCGCATCACCCAATTGTGACAAATGTGGAGTTGTCGAGGACCTACAACATTTTTTGATGGAATGTGTCCAATATGAGTCCAGTAGAAATAATTTAGTGAGATCCTTGAATTTGAACAGAGCTGATGTAGGCATGTTCCATATAATTTTACCAACCAAATGGCGATGATGCGAAGAGTTTGTTCATATTCATGGGACACGTCTTATGAAAGTAGCATTGTTTAGGATACGATGGGACTGACTTACGCTATGCGTAAAAGCCCCTAAAAATAAATAAAGAAAAAAAAAATTGTTTCGTAGAACAGTACTGTACCTATGTGATCAGAATGTATGGAATATCAATTAATATTTTTAACAACCGACGAATTATATCAATGCAGCGGGTTCAAATCACCTAACAGTTTGCTCGTCGATATTTCGGGCAATTTATATAATATCGCCTTCAATCCCCTAATAAACTATAACAAAATCGCAGGCCTTAGCAACAGAGTTACGACTCATATTATAGAGGTCTGACTTAATAAGTATAAGCTGTATTGACCCTTATTCGTTTGACCCTTTGACAAATTGTTGACTGAAAGGTTTAAGTGACGTATGACCTTATGGATTAATCTAATACGTTCTGTCCAATATGATAAAGTATGTCATTTTATATTAGGGTCCGCTCTCAGATAGAGGGCACAGCTGATACATCATCATTATTGTATTAGTTCGTGGATCTGTCGTTCAAACAATGTGCTCCTTCTTATACTTCTGTAATGAATAACGGGGAGATGGTTTCTTCTCTCGTGTGTACTTTGTGCATTTGAACTATTAGACTATATCTACTTGTAGGTGAATCACTCTTGCTTATCAGAGATCAGAGTAAGCAATTGTTGAGATGTCTCAAGGACTGTTCGGGTAGTCAAGAGCTATAAAGCTGACATTCTATAACAACCAAGGGGTAAAGTGTTACCCAGTAACTGGTTATAGAGGTCAGATAGTCAGTTGCTCAATGTAAAGCACTGGTATTGAGCTGCAATCGATTAGACGGGAAGTTGACCCCAAAAATTTGGTAATAGGCTAGGTAGATTTTAACTGATTGATCTTGCTATTACAAATAACATACGTTAACTAATTTAGCTGACGGCGTCGATATTTTATGCAATTCTACTTTTTTCACTGGTAATCCTTTGCCAGCATTCAACATTATCCAGTGTGACATAGAATTGTGCAACTTCATACACAACCAAAGCCCCCCAAATTGGGGGAGGCCTATATCCAGCAGTGGACGTCTTACGGCTGAAATGGTGGATACACAAGCATAAACCTGAATTCTCTACAAAACACTTATACAGTAGAGGAACTTAAATTATTTTCAATGCTAGTTTAAAATGTTGTGGGCAGTCTGTTTGAAATTCGGCGTACTGGACACTGTAAAAGAGAACTGAAAATCCCAACGTTTTACGGTCTACCTAGATTAAATACAGACTCTGAATGAACGTGATGAATGTAATATTTTTGATGCTAAAGGACGTTTGGAGCTTAATTACAAAGGAGGAATATTACAGTAACGTCTCTTTTCATATCTGTTTGAATGACCTCAACGTTCTTTTTAACTACGCCATGGATTTTATACGTTTGTCATCAACATTAAGAGAATTTATTTCAGAAGGTTCATGGTGTATGTACAGTACTATTACTTGAATATAATTCAGTCAACGATTTGACTTTGAGCAATACAATAATATAGGCTAACATAAAAGTGGTTTTGGAGTTACATCTTCTAAAAGACAGAAACAATTGAAAAGACCAAGTTGCACTTACACTTTCAAACCTTATAATATATCTTATTAATTATTTATCACTTTCAATAAAAGTGCGAAGCAAGGGTATATCAGTACACGTCATTATGTATAATCTACAGAGACACACACATATGAATTTCATAGATAGATTTTCAAGTTCGAGAGTGCAAGCATGGTCTTTTCAATTGTCTCTCTATCGCTTAGAAGACGTAACTCCAATACCCCTTACGTTCTGTTAACCTATATTCTTGTCCTGCTGGGAAAAGGCCTACCTTTTTGGCTTTCAAACTTCCCCGTTTCGTGTGGTAAAAATGTTATTTATTTGAACTTATACTGTAATTATAATATCTAGATTTCTCGTCCGGAACAACAACGTTACCGGCTATAAAATATATCCCAAATTAACTTCAAAGGCGCTTAATATTTTGACGACACAATATTAATAGTCTCTAATCTGGGTCATTTATCAACCCACAATATTTTACGGTGACCATAAATCATTATAATAGCACACATGCCACTCAAAATGGCCGCATTTTTATAGTTTTGCCACCATTTAACAATAAGTTTCGATTGGCCGAAATTTCAAAGGAAATTAAATATTACGCTGTGTCCGGCGCGCGGGCATTGTGGTGGAACTAAAATTGCTAGATATGGCAATTCATTTTGGTGTTGTTTTGAGCAGCGATGTGGTAGGTGATTATCTTTTTTTGATTCGACCATTTCGTTATTTTATATTGGTAGGTACTTTTATTTTAAGTACAGAAATTTTTTTTGTGTGTGAAGTTCATTTTAGTTGTGTAGTAAAACTATGATCAATCTAGCCGATTTAATTTACTGCTGAACTAGGTCTCCCCCCAATTTGAGCAGTTTGTCATAATCGCCATGCTTGGCAGACGGGTTGGCGATCGCAAAATAATGATAAAATGCATAGGTAACGCTGCTGCCCATTATCTAGAAAGTCCCTTAGTCACCTTTTGCGAAACCCACAGTAAGAAATTTGATGGTGCTATTTTTAACGTCCGGCAACAAACCGAATAAATTATCACTACGGTTAAAAAGAAACAAAATTATACCCTAACTTAAATAAAGCCATTCACATATTCTAATAAAATCTAGCGCTGAAAAATTCATCCTCATCGTGTAGTCCATTATCACATGGATAATTATGAGAACTCGAATAACACCAAAATGTCATCCAATACAGTTCCGTTCATGTCGTCACAAGAAACTTAGTTTCATTACTTCGACCGATTCTAAACAAGGTACAAACAATACCAATTCCAAAATCCAGAGCATAACAATGACGGCACTTCCAGTAGCAATTTATCATGGAACAGCTGGTGACCTGCCGCATAAGTTTAAATAGGCTTTTCCTGTCAGTAATGTTTTGTGCTATATTGTACAGTTCCTATACTAGTTGGCACCCACGTTACGCCTGTATTAGGTGAACTAGCCACAGTATTACTTTGTCTTTATTATGACAATGGAGAGGCTTGTGACTAAGAAACAACAGGGGCACCGGTAGATCGATCAGGTTTAAATCGAAATCAAAAGTAATTTATTCAAATTAGCTGAGAGTCAGCCCAAATTACAAAAACAGTCCTCCAAAGTGTCCACTCTGCACCAGTTCCTAGTGTTTTAGCTGGGAAGGAGAAGTGGTGGAACAAACTTCCCAACTCGTAAAGCTACGCTTGCAGTCCGTAGATCAGTGACCATCTTTTCATACCAAGACCACATCGTTCCTCGAAAAGCACGTTCAGCTGTAGGTCTCGGCTGTTATTCGTCATCTTTTCGCACATACAAATGTTATTTATAATTTTGAATGAAGCTGGTTTTTTTTATGTTTTCATTACATTTGTATTTACCCAAATAGTTACCCAAAACGTGGCTATATTTTTTCCAGGTTATTTAATTTGACCCTGTATAATAAACTGTTCAGACTGTTAATAATTGACCAAATATTGACGGCAAAATATCATCGACTTTTCATTTATCGATAAAATTGTTTAAGCAGAAAAATGAGCTCAATCCGTAACATTCTCTGTTGACATTTCGGGCCCATTTGTTCTACATGTCATGTCAATACGTTGTCACCGCTTACTTAAATAATAATATTCCACAACTATCACACAACGCCATCTAGTCCCAAGATAAGCAGAGCTTGTGTTATGGGTACTAGACAACTGATAAACATACTTATATATTTCTAAATACATACATATTATAGATAAATTACACCCAGACACAGAACAAATGATCGTGCTCATCACACAAACATTTGTCCTGGGTGGGAATCGAACCCACGACCTCCGGCATAGCAGTCAGGGTCGCTAACCACTAGACCAACAGGTCTGTCAAACGTCAACTTAGGTTTAGGCTTTTAGCCTTAAAACGTTTTCTTTTAGCGTTTTATTATGACTTGTTATTATCTGAATATAGATTATTATTATTATTGCAGTGCTCTTGGTTTATTTGGCATGTGATGTGAAGCAGCCCTCATCATCTTCAGCCTACAGCAGTCCACTGAATCAATGACATACATATCTTCAGGAGTTTTGAGTATGAATAGGTATAATAAGGATATAACAAGGAAAAAGCCATGAAAATAATGAAGGCTTTCAATGATAAAGATATCAAGATGCGTAGAAAGGGTTTAAATAAATTACCTACGACTAATCTCAGCCTTAAAAGCGAACTAGTTGTAGGCATAATATTATAGTGCATAAATGTGTGCGCAGATACAGGTGCACTCATTCTTCCCTCACTTTCACAGTCAGATTGGACGGCGAAACGACTCGACCGGAGCGAGATGACGTGCAGAAGAAACGGCTTAACATGCTTTCCGTGGCACGAGAGTATCACACCGCCAACTTCAAAAGTCCAGGCTATCACTAGGAAAATACCAATGAAAAATTTCAATAATAGTTTGCCTGACTGGGGAATTGTAGCCTGGACTCGACGCTCAGAAGTGGCGTTAGCAACCACGAGACGACCAAAAGATGATTTATTTGAAAGTATTAATCTAAGTAAAATAATGTATTATGTAATTTGTCAGAAATCGAATTGTTTTCCATTATACTGACTATTACTTGACTAAAGTCAACAACTCCAAAACGTATTAACGGCTTTAACTTTCAGGTCAACCCAAAACCGAAAGCTAAAATACACGAAAATAAATCTGACTAAGGGGATGCATGTTTATTTTCCATAATAGGTAATTGGCCCGTCCTTGAACTAAAATAGACGTTTAGCAGACAAGCTATTATCGTCCCCGAGGGAGTGGTTTCCCAAAATGGCATACGTGTATAACCTTTTCACGGGAATTTGCTCTTTAGCAGTTTAACTCAAGTTATGAAATTTCGCCCCGAAAGTTGTTGTTGAGAAGTTCAATTATTCTGTGTAGATTATTACAGAAGTTTGTTTTCTTGTTTCTGTAGTGGACTGTCGTTTAATAAATTGCTGTTATATTGTTGTTGAGTTTCGTTGATGGTGGCTTTTGGTTTGTCTTGTTACTTGCATATCTAGGAGATATTATGTTGATGTTGCTTGATAATTGTTTACTAGCTCTTGCTAGAAACTTTTATTAATTAGTTAGGATAAAGATTAAGAGCTGGTAAAGAACTGTATACCTAATTTGTATCATAAATAAAATATACAGTAGGTACCCAAAAAACTTGCAAAATATGAACTTCCTGTGACTGTGTCTGACGTTTAAAGAGGAAATTGTTTTTTTCTTTAATCTTTTTTGATACAACAAAATTGACTAACTGGATCTGGTACCAAGTTCAAGACTGTCAAATCAAAGTTACTCCACTTATTTTGATCAAATATTGTACTCGGTTACCTTTCCCAAATTATTAGGTTTCAGCTGAATGTCGGCTCCTACATTTCTTTCTTTTCCATATAGTGTCACCCTAAATGACAGTTTTTGATTTGATCGATCATTCAAGCAATTTTAGGAGGCTATATTCAACTAAGTAAGTAATTACAGCCACCCGAGTCTATCAACCAGGTAAAGCTAGTCGCTTACCAGTGCGTTGATGGGTGATCTTTACTACCAAGACCTCAGAATCCCGAAAGTCTGAAAACCAGTCTTATCAAGGAGTTATTGTTCCCCAGTAACTGGGTTGTGAAGATCAGATAGACAGTTGCTCCATGTAAAATAATGGCATTCAGCCGGTTTAACCCTTGTACCGTGTGGTGCCGGACGTAAAGAATAACACCACCCCATTTCTTCCCGTGGGTGTCGTAAAAGGCGACTAAGGGACTTACTAGAGAATGGGCAGCAGCATTCTTTATGCATTTTACCACCATACTGCGATCGCCAACCCGCCTGCCAAGCGTGGGGATTATGGCAAAACCCCCTAAATTGGGGGAGGCCTAAGTCCAGCAGTGGACGTCTTATGGCTGAAATAATGATGATGATGATGAGCTGGTTAAACTGGAACCCAACATAGTTGGGAAAAAGCTAGGCAGATTGATATCCGATCGTGGATACTGTTGGCTGATGAAGAATCAAATCTACCATCTAAAACCATTGTACCCCACGACCATTTCACCCAACAAAAGTTCAAAACTTTTGCTATTTATCGCTTTCTATCAAATGGTTTTATTCGAGTTTTTTCGACTAAATTAGACTATAAAGTACAAACGTCTAGCGCAGTATCGTGTACCATCAGGAGATTAAGTTATAAATCACTTGGCTTAATGGATCAGCTCAGATAAGTTAACTACTTGGATTTTATTTTTTTTGTGTGAAATTCAATACCTATTGTATTGAATTTCTGGGCAAAAAAAAACGTACTCGTTCGTATATGATAGTGGTTCTAAGTTCAATATGGCCAGACCTTCTTGAAGATTGTGTGAGATGAAAAAAATACCACATAAACAGATATCAGAAATCCCATCTACACAATAAGTAATAATAGTTGCAATACTTATACGTATGACAATACGAACACAGCAGAGAATACAATTAACAAAATACATTCATACAAGCACGATATCCAAAAGTTCTTTACGATTGATACAAAGAAGAGCTTACTTCCAGCCAGCATTTTGTCAAGATTGACAATGAAAAAGCAAATGATGAAGAACAAGCTAAACTTAACTCACTACTAGACAAACAGGTTAATGATCATAGCAGGCATTCAATCAGTAGAAAAGCTAATGTTGGTGATCATAATACGCGCTAAATCAGTAAGAAAGACAAATGCTGCATTTCATTTTCATCTATCCAAAATTTCAACGCCAGATGCTCCAGAAATTGCCCATATTCTACATAAATTTGATGACATTTTGCTGCGCTAAATGGGCAATATAGTTTCGTTTAGCCCCTGTACGAACCGGGAGTGTTGCTTGTAAAATATAAATTTAATGGGTGCTAGGAAACATTTGGTGCGGAATATATACGAGAATATAATATAGTGTAGCTTCTAGTAACGTATACTGTTTTATGTGGCACGTTATCTTTTAAAAATATCTAGGTTTTATTTTGTGATCTTACATAAATCGGCCTCCTTTTATTTCTAGAAATGTACACACAGTGATCTATGATTGAAGTCATACTTTCGATTGATTTATATTTGTCTTAGTTATCGACCGATATGGATGGATGAAGTGCGTAAAGTATTAAATAAATATTATTTGAAAGCTCGTTCAACTTTATCAAATTATTCAAAGCTATATTATAATATTTTCATATCATTCATTATAATCAGAACTAATATAAAAGTTGTTAGTTTGTTCGTCGATTTTGAAGTGCGAATGTAAATAATAACATTGTAATAATTTGAATTATATTGTTTTAAAGTGTTACATATAGTTTTGATACGTTATTTTCAGTTTTTAAAATAAAAATCCAATATTATGTTGCACCTTTAGAATTATAGAGACCTAATTTGAAATTTTAAGATTTCAACTTTGAGTCATAAAATTATAAAACTCTTATTAAAACCGAGCACTATATCACAATAATAGACCTCAGTTTTCATAAGTGTTTTACCATTTTAAGAGTCAAACTTGAAATCGTAAAATTTCAAGGTGCGATGTGACGATTATCAGGTCATTGAAGTGTTAAAATATTGAAAAAATTAAAACAGTATTTTTGATAACGCCATCTATTGGTAAAATTAGAAACGATTTTCTGTTATTTTTGATAAAAACCAAATTGTCAAAATAACGTATCAAATATGCGTAATCGAAAATA
Source organism: Aporophyla nigra (assembly GCA_947507805.1). Classification (NCBI taxonomy): domain Eukaryota; kingdom Metazoa; phylum Arthropoda; class Insecta; order Lepidoptera; family Noctuidae; genus Aporophyla; species Aporophyla nigra. Next base: position 7,312,593 of record OX382313.1, on the reverse strand, counting down.
AAATGTTATCATATCTTTCTTACTTTCAAACAAGAGCAGATTTCAAGAAATAACATAAGGTTGAGTTAAAATGAAATCAGTTGAACGATTTAGCAAGAATATATTAGTAACAATACAGATTTTCTTCAAAAGGGTACGCGTGTCGCTTAACTTATTCATTTCATTGCCACATACAATTTTATTAAAACATCTTTTTTTTTTGTTTCAGAACAACGATGACCTGAACGGAACCCTTTTAGAAAATGAAGAAGTGAACAATCGAAGATGCGTAATGAAATCTCGCGCCAAAAGTTTAGAGACGAGACGGTGAGGAAGAAAATGAACGAGAACATTTCACTGAAATGTGTTATATTACAAAGTTTATAAACGAGTTGTAATAATGTGCGAAGATAAAGAAGCTGTGGAATATACCACGTGTAAGGTACGCGGCCGGATTGTCAGTGAAACGGAGATAAAACGAGCGAGATAAAGGTAAGGATGACAAATAGTGTCCTGTTATGGCAGATTTAATACACACTGACGATGTATATGTTAAAGCTCAAGTTTTATTGTGTTGATTAACATTTTATTTTGGTGAACATGACAAAATACAGGTCTGCACTAGACAATAGGTCTTAGTTATATACCTAAGAGACTTCTTTATTTATTTTTATGCCCTAATAGACGCCGTTTGTCCAGAGGGGTAATTGCGGAACTTTTTATTGGTAGGAATTGTTTTAATATTCATAGTGAAACAACATTCATTGTGTTATTTACGTTGCTGAGCCGACAATTTATTCGAACAAATGACACAATGGTTTAGAAATAATCTTCAATCTCATTCAGATTCTGATAAATTGTGCGTTTCACAATTAGGGTGTTGGTTCGTTGTAAATTATAATTTCTATAAGATATCAACAGTGAATCCAGCTGGTCACTTCTGTAATTATATCTCACCTTAAAAATTTAGGTGAATTCAGCTTGAAGTGAGCTGTCAATCCACCTATCACTATTGACAGCAGACTTTAAGATCACTTCACCTAATTTTTCACAATGAGACTGTAACAGATACATCAGAAAGAGTTTCATATAAAAAGACAGGAAAGGTGCCAAGGTTGTATGAAAATGGAGAGAGAGGATTTTAAATAACATAGAACTAAAATGCCAGAAACTAACGGTTTCTTTTATTTAAATTATAATCTATCCTTTCACTTTCCGACTAAAGAAAATCTCATAATTCCGCAGTTTTGTCTAAAAGAAGCGAAGAATTCACGAGAAAATTATGAGCAGCCACGCAAATATTCACTTTTATTTCGTCGTCATTTTCAATTTCTCGGTTTATTCTCATTTTGCTTACTTATCTTCCTCGTACCTTTTTACTTTAAGAGGAACAGGAGTTAGCGTATTCAATCTAAATAATATAGTATTGCTCCGAGCTTTTTCTCGGACCTAATTTGCGATTGAACAAATAGCTTCTTTTGTGTCTTTCGCCTTACTTTGCTTAGCCTTTTGCGTTAGCCTTGCTCTTAATTTCTTATTCAATCGATCACTTATGAAATTAGCCTAATGTAGTACATTGCGGGGTATAGGCCTTCCAAATCCTGCATGTCCAAGCCACCTTAATGAGGTCGTCGATCCATATCACCACGGCACGTCTCACTCTATGCTTGCCGATACGCAGTCTTTACTCTAGGGCTCGTTTGCTCCACCAGCCATAAGTACTTTGAAAACATGCCCAATCCAGTGTCATATTAACTTGCTTACACTGTAAACTATAGGGTAGCTCCGGTTCTTTTGCGGATAATTTCAATTTCAGAATGATATTTAATTATTTGCTCCATATCGGTTTAGTTTTTAGGTTACTTATATATAAAAAGGATAGCGTAATACGGTTGCCTTAAATTTATTTATATATTTAAATTTTTCGAACACAAAAAAAATAAATATAAATATATAAAGTCGGATTTAATGCCTTAGGCAGTCAACTAAGGGTAGTGAAGTGATTAGATAACAGGTGCTTTGGTTGAGAGAAACAATGATAAAACAGCTATTAAAATACAAAAAATACAACCTTTTTTACTAGATTTTCTAAGAAAACTGATTACTTAAACCGAAGTACCATTACTATAAGAGAATGAGTAAGCCAAGAGACCCTTTTTAGATGGCAAAAATAGTAGATTCGTATAACGTCTTACAAAAACTAGTCTGAAATACATAATTCAACTCGCATATCGATCCTACAATTTATGAGTCTGCCTACAGTCATAAATTTTGAGATCAAAGAAAATTTTAGCTGAGAAAAGTAAGAGTGAGTTTACAATAGAATATATTTGTACGGAAAACAGTATTTCAACTTGCTAGATAAATCCTTTCATGTGTGTGTGTGGATTATTTGAACAAACTTCTTAGTATTTACTAACTGTTCACACTTTCTAAGTGTTAAGCTGCCTCGTTAGTCTAGTGCAGGTCCAAGTGTTATAAGGTTTGTGGTATCTGAAATTAAGCAGCAGCATCCCGGAGTCTAGATTTGTGTCTGATTGATAGCAATAGGCTCGCCCCCGTTATATCCATTTTTAATCAGCCTATATATTAGGTTGGGGAAAAAGTTTTTTCGCATTATAGTATGTATGAACTTGTAATAAAATCTCTTTGGATATACTATCTGTATCTGGCTGGTTTTGGTATCATTGAACGTTTAAATTTTAAAGAACATAATTCCAAATTCAAATTACGAAAATGTGTGATTTTCATTTGTTTTTCGTACCGTCAAGATGAGTGAATCTAATGAAGAAATTCGATACATTTTAAAATTTTACTACAAAAAAGGTAAAAATGCAACGCAAGCCGCGAAAAAAATTTGCAATGTTTATGGACCTAGTGTAGTGTCTGTGAGAGTAGCACAAATTTGGTTTAAGCGTTTTCAATCCGGTAATTTTGATGTCAAAGATGCACGTCGCTCTGGTCGCCCTATTACGGATAAAATGGATGCCATTTTTGAAAAAGTGAAGCAAGATCGGCATACCAGTAGTTACGACGTAGCTGAAGAACTGGAAATTGACCACAAAACAGTTTTGGCGCATTTGAAAAAAACTGGGTACACAAAAAAGCTCGACATTTGGGTACCTCACGAGCTCACTGAAAGAAACCTAATGAACCGTGTACTCATTTGTGATTCTTTATTACGACGTAATGAAACCGAACCATTTTTGAAGAAGCTGACAACTGGTGATGAAAAGTGGATCACGTATGACAAGAACGTGCGAAAAAGGTCGTGGTCAAAGGCCGGTCAGGCTACACAGACTGTGGCGAAACCCGGGTTAACTCGCAACAAGGTGATGCTGTGTGTGTGGTGGGATTGGAAGGGCATTATTCATTATGAGCTGTTACCACCAGGCAGGACCATCGATTCTGAACTCTACTGCGAACAACTGATGAGATTAAAGCAAGAATTTGAGAGAAAGCGGCCGGAATTAATCAACAGAAGGGGTGTGGTTTTTCATCATGATAACGCTAGACCTCACACATCTTTAGCCACCCAACAAAAATTAAGAGAGTTTGGCTGGGAGGTGTTAATGCATCCGCCGTATAGTCCTGACCTTGCACCTTCAGATTTCCACCTGTTTCGGTCTCTTCAGAATTCTTTAGGCAGTGTCAGGTTAACATCACGAGAGGACTGCCAAAACCACTTGTCGCGGTATTTTGACCAGAAGTCCCAAAATTTCTATAGCAATGGGATCATGTCCCTACCTACAAGATGGCAAAAAGTTATCGAACAAAATGGTACCTACATACTTTAGTTAAATGTAAATAAACTTTATTAAAAAATGTTTTGAATTTTCTTAAAAAATGCGAAGAAACTTTTTCCCCAACCTATTTATTATAATATACAGGAAGATTTTTTAGTCACCGTCCAAATTTTTTTAGGCATTAGGTATCATTCAATAAAACCATTTTTGAAAAAAACGATACATAAAGTTTTCATTTTAAATCATTTTCTCGAAAGAATTATCCGCTCTGCGTGGTCACTAAGTTAAACGTTAATAATACTACACTTGCCGCCCGTGAGAGTATGAAGGGAAAATTTGCAACTTTGTTTATTGACTGGCCTGTTAAGGTGTCTTCACACAGCGAGCGGGGCGTGACGTGACGCGACGTGGCGGGGCGCCGGCGCGACGCCGGCGCGGCGGGAGCCTTCACACTGCGGGCGCGATCACGTCCCGTCCCGCCGGCGCACAGTGGATCGTCCCCATACAAGAGGTCCGACATAGAATCAAAAATTGAAAAGTATTTAATTTAAAAAAAAAAAACAAAATATACAGTTGCATTCCTCTATTAAAGAACAACACACATGTGCAAAACACACAAAAATAACTATAACTAGCAATGAATTTGATAAGCTAATTATGACATGAGCCAATCACACTGCAGAGCTTAAGGGTTGTGAACATAGTAATTACAATAACTAATTAGATTAAGCAAGTACTGGTAGTCGTTACTTAATGACTCATTAACGCTTTTGTTATGTTGCAACAAAAGCGTTCATAAGTCATTAAAGTCCTCAAAAATGCACCTGCTATTTAAGGAATTACTTAGTGATAACTAATTCTCAGTAATAAGTATACTTAATGTACCTCCATTCCATCAGTAATACACATACAAAGATAGTTACTATAGGCAAAATATCTCGGTAGGGGCACTCTGGGGGCACCATGTGTCCTTGAAGAAAATGTGGCATAAAATGGGTAAATAACAGTAGTGAAATCCACAAGTCGAACAAAGAGGGAATCATGAGATACATACATTTTTGTGTTCGTTTCCATACAAAAATAAAAGTTTTCATCGAATAGCGCCTAAAGTGCTGGTCAAATAAAAAAAGCGTACAACAATTTTTGTTGTTCTTTAATAGAGAAATGCAACTGTATATATATATATTTTTTTAATTAGATACTTTTTCAATTTTTGATTCTATGTCCGACCTCTTGTATGGGGACGATCCACTGTGCGGCGCCGAACCGCGATTCATTCATTGAAAAAATGTTGAGCGATTCAGACGTGGAAACGCTCTTGCTCTTATTTTTTAATGAAGTATCTAACTAATATCACAGGTCAGCAAATCATCGACCCGTGCGGCTGTTGTAACTTAGCCTCAAGCGCTTTACAAAATTATGAATTTTAATTTTTTATTTATTTATTTTTATTTGTTTATCACAACAAAATGAATAAAAAAAAACACTAAAAACGTAATAATAACAACAAGACACAATTTTAAACTAAAGTGTTAAATGCCTAGGACTAACACAATATCTGTGACAATATCAAAGATACCGCCTGCACGTGGAGCCGACATAAGCACCGCCGTACCGGCGGCGGCGCCGCGCAGGCGGGCGGCGCCGACGCACGGTGGGCTGCATATCGTCTTTCATAGACATGGAGACTCGAATTTTGAAGGGTCCTTTTTTGGCTAGAAATGGATTCTGCTGATCATTACTATTCTATAAAATTTCGTATGGGGCAATTGCGTGTAAAAATGAAGGAGTTATCATTTTTTAAACAAAAAGAATGTACGGTGCTGACATGAAAAAATATTCTATCTCTGGAATTATAAGGTTTGCCATTATATCCTTAAACACAGATAGTACCATTTATTTTTAATTTTTTTACATTCTTCATATTGCGCCACCATTTGTGGCTTTTTAAAAATCCTCAAAATTAAAAAAAAAAATACGTTGATGATTAATTTTATGGTTAAATGCTTTAAATATGAGTATGCTTAGTCAAGTTCACAATATTTTTTTATACTATAAGCCAAAACAGTCTAAAAAAATCACAAAAGTTCGTTTCACTAAATTGAAATCACATGGTAATTCTGAATTACCTTTCTTATCTCGCGATTTGCAACCCACTGTGCGGCGCCGCGCTGTCTTGTCATGTGAATGATCAAAAAATTACAGAGACAAAACAGAAAACCAAATCATTTCAATTGTTAGGAAATTGGTCCTATGCTTTAAACCGAACTGTTTTAATTTTTTTGACTTTTCAATAAGATTTAACGGGTTTCTTAGATTAAATGTATCAAATTATTCACATTAAATTAATTGAGTTTACTTATTAAATAAAGGATACAGTCATTGTAATAAACAGTCTTGCGTCGTGTGACTCTAATCACATTGGCATAAAGTTCAAATTCAATTGATTCACGTGCGCTAGTTGTTTGAAACTGTACTCGTAATGAAAATGTTTTAGTCAATCACAGCTAATGTCGGCGATCGCTCACTTTCATTCACTATCCATTACTCGTATCAACTAACATACAAAACTGTTATTAAATGTAAGACGCAGTCAATCAATTTAAAACTTGTGATACTTCTGCAATTTATCGCCGTCCTGCCGACGCTGCGCTCGCGCCCCGCCCGCGGCACGCCGGCCTCTGAGTTGTATTCCGACTCGGCGCGGCGGCGGCGTGGCGCGTCGCGCCGAGCGCTCTGTGTGAAGTCGTCCATACTATCTAGTACATTACAACTACTCAGCGTCACGTCGCCGCCCGGTCCCGCCACGTCGCGCCCGCTGTTTGAAGACACCTTTAGTCTAGTGTTTAGTGACCCTGACTGCAAAGACTGAGGTCGTGGGTTCGATTCCCACCCAGGACAAATCTTTGTGTGATGAGCACATTAATTTGTTCTGTGTCTGGGTGTAATTTATCTATAATATGTATGTATTTAGAAATACATAAGTATATTTATCAGTTGTCTGGTTACCATAGTACAGGCTCTGCCTAGTTTGGGATCAGATAACAGTGTGTCGGTTGTCCTAAGATATTTTTTTTTTTTTTTTTTTTTTCAATTAATTTCGGCGGCGCGCGGGGTGGGCCGCCGAAATTAATACTTAGCGTGGTGCATACGCAATAGGTAATAGCCCGCACTATTACCTAGCGCGCGGCGGTGTCCAGAATCATCAATTTTTTATAGATAACTTTGTGATGTGATATCTCAATATTTTTGTATTGAGTGATACTAAAAGAAAAAACACGTATTAAATGATTTTCGCAAAATATTAATATATCATAATTTGGACGGTGACTAAAAAATCTTCCTGTATAGTTTCCACTGCTGGGATGCATGCGACCTTTCGGTAAGAGGAACTTGGCCGTAATCTACCACGCGGGCCCAGTGCGGGTTGGTAGATGCCACATGTCTTCCATTTTTTGGTTTTAATACATGCCGGTTTCCTCACGATTTTTTCCTTCACCTTTTTGAGATCAATTATTTACACAAAGTAAATCGCGTGCCTGGGTTTGAACCCACGACCTACAACTCGTATGTCAGGGCCGATAGAACTAGGCCACCACTCATCCTTAAATTGGCGTAATAAGGATGAACTGTAGGTACATCTCTGCCTAACTCTTAAAAGAATACGGGCGTGATGTTGTATTAATATTTTTCGAAGTAATTCTTAGATTTCACTGCCATATTCTAACTTCATTGGTCCATTTATCCCAAAACTAAAGTTTCTTTTGGGCTTCTGAGTACCCGTAACGACCGTCAAAGATCTAAAAAAGACAGCCGGGGCCAACGGTTTTTTTTTTTTGGATGGATATTATCAAATGACATCTCCCGCTCTGGGCGGAGTGGAAGGGCGTGTCAGACTTCTACTGACTAAAACCCACCCGTGTTCCTACAGTTGCCCATGTGCCAGGGTCACGGTGTCTCTTTCGAACAATCTCGCGACCCTGGCAGGGGACCAATGGTTTAACGCATTTTCCGAAGCATGCTTCTGAATATGAAATGTATGGACACCCATCTAATGGTAAGCTTATCCTTCGATCAACCCGTGCTCCGGTTATTATTATTCCATTACCTCTTCAATTGTATCTTTGTTAAATTTGTATATCAGGAAACATTTACATCGCCAAATTTGTATTTACCATTCGATAACCGTTTACAAATTCACGATGACTCAATATTTAATCACAAAAAGACTTCCCGACCGTTCCAATTTACGTTTCATCGAATAAATTCTCTATAACTTTCAACTGAATGGTACAATGTTCAAAGGAATTCGACAATGTTTCATAACTTGCACAATGAACGAAGTTATTTCGGTAATCATTTTAATAAAGGCAAAACTGATCATGTAATCAAGTTAATTGTGAAGAAGAGCAATTTAATTATCCATACGCGAAATTAGTTATGGGTGGTGCTGAACGAAAACACCATCCCATTTCTTCTCGTGGGTGTCATAGAACGCGACTAAAGACTAAAGAATAGGCAGCAGCGTTCTCTATGCATTTTACTAACATACGGCGATCGCCAACTGGCCTGCCAAGCGTGGCGATTACGGCAAACCACCACCAAATTGGGGATGACGTCAAATTTAAGGCCCTAGATAAATATATTGTGATTTCGATTGTATAAATAAGTTAGTATCTAAATGATAACTGTTGGGATCTTGTTTTATCACGAAATGCTTTTTAACCGACGAAAAAAAACGGAGGAGGTTATCAATTACAATTACATAGTAGACCGATTGTGATAATTCTTTTTTTATTGAAAAGGGTATACTCCGAGGGTGGTCCCATATAAATTTGGAAAACAAAATCAAACTCTAAGGGTCAGAAAATAGGGGATGATTGATTGTTCACTCACTGATTGTAATGTGTAACCACGCATAACTTTATACAGAGTAGTCCGATTTTGATAATCTTTTTTCACTAGATAGGGTATATCTTGCTAAGTATTATTAGTACATTAAAACCACAAAAAATATAAAATAAAAACTTTTTAACAAAAACTCAACGAAAAAAGATCACTCAAAGCGCCCCGACACAAAAATTTAAGGTTTATTAGTTTTTGTTTTTCAGTTTTTTCGGCGCTTAAATTTTTTGTCAAGAAGTTTTTTTTAATTTTACTTAAACATAAAATATCGCGGGGGGATATTTTCTTGCACTAGATCTTAAACGTACTATTTAAAATCGAAATTTGAAAATCGAATAGTCTGTTTCGATGCGTTGCCTGGGTTGCATTTCGCTGCATTCTCATTTCTCAGTATAACACTGAGAATCGAAAATCCTGTGCGAGATAAATTCCACCGTGATATTTTTACATCCGTACGTGGTCTTGTTCCACGAACCCGTGTGATTCGCTGCCTTCTCACTGGAACAGAGAGAAGGCCTTTATCTAGCAGTTGGAAAGTATTTAGTATTATTGGGGATGTCTACAGTGGCGACCATTTTACATTAGGTAGTTTATCGACTTATTTGCGATCTAATGAAATTAAAAAAAGTCTTTATTAATCTTAACCTATCCAGCATCATCATCATCATTCATCATTTCAGCCGTAAGGCAATGCTGGACTGATGCCTCCCCCAATTTGGGGGGCTTTGCCATAATCGCCACGCTTGGCAGGCGGGTTGGCAATCGCAGTATGGTGGTAAAATACATAGAGAATGCTGCTGCCCATTCTCTAGTAAGTGCCTTAGTCACCTTTTACGACACCCACGGGAAGAAATGTGGTGGTGTTATTCTTTCCTTCTGGCACCACATGGTACAGCATAATTCCACGGCAATGTCAAAGCATCCTTCTCTCTTTTGGTCAGTCCATATAATAGAACTCTAGACATGACCTCTGCCTTGGTATGCGACGATTTTGCTTTGAATTCTGCGGGACCAAAAAGGGAATTCTGTTAGCCCGTAGCTCATCTGACAAGCAACAGACAAATTATAATAAAATAAATTTTGTTCCCCAGGCCACCCCATATGGATCGCGAAAATTCAACCCATCACGCGGCACTGAACGCGACGGTCAACGCGACTGGCAATGGCACAGTCGCGGGGACCGAAGATGATGACCTGACACAGAGCATATTTTTCAAACTGAGGATGTCGGTATTGCTGCTCATCGTGATCATGGCGGTGCTCGGCAATATGCTTGTCATCGTCAGTGTTATGAGGCACAGGTACGTCATTTATTATTGAAAGCTTAGATTTAACTTCACTTGTATGTCCTGGAATTTTTCAATCAATATTTCATCCATTTCGACAGAAGCAAAGGCACCCATGTTTTGTTCTCGTGACAGTACACGATATGAGTATTTTATTCGAATATTTAAAAAAAAATGATACTTACGGATCCGACACACGCTATCCTAGTCGATCGATTCTATGGCAGTGCCACCTACCGTTTCCAGTTGTAAATCTATACCGTATAGGAACCCACTCAACCGCATAATTCTTGTAAAATCAATATCAGTCTAGCCGTTTGGGAAGAGTTAAGTGTTATAAAAGAATTATATACATATACTAGCGGACATGACAAACGTTGTTCTGTGCGAACAGAGCTACCTATTGGGTCCAATTGTAAATCTAAACCATCCAGAGAACCACTCAACCTCCCACAAAAAAAAAACATCTAAATCAGTCCAGCCGTTTAGGAGAAGTTCAGTGACATACACACGTACAGTAGAATTATATATATAAAGATAATCACGCCTTCCTTTCATGAGGGTAAGCCTAGACTACAGAACGCCACGTTCTACAATCATTACATACACCTTTTGCTTTGTACGCTTTGCTACGTTCATAAATCCGCTCATACTTCATGCGCCTGACCTTTCTGAAGAACATCTCCAATAAGGTCACTACAGATATGTCCTTCTAGGGTGTACCCTCTCGGCGTTTCCACTCACAGATGCCTAGTTAATGCATAATTATTTTTTATTGTAAAATTGTTTGTTTTTAGTCCAACAGTACCTAAACAAGAAAAATGATAATTATTTACATAAAATGTTCAGATATAAACTCCATAAATAAGTTGTAGCAAATGCTAAGTGACTTTGAGTGTTATGACACGAAAAAATAATAACTATATAATTGCTTTTATACAGAAGAATAAAAAGAAAGAAAAAGTTTATCGAAACAGGCACAAAATAAAATATATTTCGTGAGCCTTAACTTTAAAAACCACGCCACTTAAAATTCACTTAACGATTAATGAAAGTCTATATTAATAGGCTACCAATACCCTTTTTGAAATAAAACATTATTACCGTAAAATATTTTTAGAATGTATAAAATATAACAGTTTTAATATTGGATCCGTTATTAATGAATGCGTGGGTTTTGATCTCAATTTTTGGGTTGAACTTAATTTTAACTATTATACTTAAGTCTGAGGGAGGATCTCGTGGCTAAATGAAACCAGCTGTAAGGGTCGAACGAACCTGCCGGGGTCGCGAGATTGTTCGAAAGAGACACCGTAACCCTGGCACATGGGTAACTGAAGGAACACGGGTTTTAGTCAGTAAAAGTCTGACATGCCCTCCCGCTCCACCCAAGAGCGGGAGACGACAATTGATGATTTCCCACCCACAAAAAAAAAAAAAAAAAAAACTAAGGGTCGAACAAAGGTTAAGGAAAGCTTACCGCGATCGGATTGTTGATGATTAGTCATCCATAACATATCGAGATCCCTCCGTGTCTTGGAAAGCACCTTAAGTCATTGGTTCTGGCTATCTTTAGTCGATCTTTGACCGAAATTCAAAAGTCTGTAAACCAGTCTGGCTCAGGGGTATCATGTTACATAGTACCTAGATTGTGGGAGCATATGACTTGTCGCTCTATGTTAAATACCAGTAAGTATTCAGCTGTATCCTGTGCATTGATTATTTTTTTGTGTCTGAGAGCCCTAATTAAAAATTTTAATTTTAATATTTAGTTACAGAATAAAATACACTAATTTTAAATACTATTTCTTATCAAGTATCCGTCATTTGTAAAAGCCGACTCAACTTTTAAGCCTTAATCAAGACATAGTTTGCGAAAAAAATCAACCACCCTAGCTTCTATAATTATCATTATTTATACAAACCGGCCCTTTTATTTTAGTCCAAAAAAAAACTGAACCCACTTCAAGATTATTGCTAGCCATCGACCTGAAAAATTAAGACAGTTGGCTTAATTCCATCATTAATTAAACGAATACTTAAACGTTCCATTACTAAACGAAAGTTTTATAAATTAAGTTAACAAGTCTAATTTAAGGATAACCGTCCGTTAGGCATAATAATTGTACCATCAAAATATAATTAAGTTACTGTTAAAGTCTTTAATAAAGTGGGGTCATCTCACAGTGACGACGTGATTTGAATTCCCAAATTACTACGAACTTTTGAAAGTTAATTTTATAAGTTTCATAAACGTACCGTTTGCTCGAATTTATTTTAACATAGTTCATTTTAAAGCAGCTCAATCAATTTGCCAAGCCTTTTTGCAACTATTGGGGTCGGCTTCCAGTCTATCCAGATGTACATGGATATGTGAGCTCCTCAACCCAGTTACTGGGTATCATAATACTTCTTGATGGGACTGACTGTCAGACATTTGAGCTTCTGGCTACCAGAAACAATTGTCAAAGATCTGCGAATTATAGCCAGAAATAACGGCTTATAACGTGCTCTCCGAGGCATGGAACGTTCTCGATTTTAAACCAGCTAATATTGACAGAAAAATCATGTTGAAAATAATCCAAAAATCGAATGAGGCCAATAACATATATAGAAAACTTAAATGATCTACCAATGCACATAAAAAAGAACCACAAAACTTGGTTTTGCGGATAACGAATAATATAAATTCTGAAAGATCGTTTAGTGATTCTGTATAACTAAACGATGGAAGAACTTGCGATGTTGGTGTCAGCTTGAGAAAACTGTTATTAGTTTTTAAACTTCAGTAAAATTGAATCTTTCAGAGACAGAACTCTTTTTAAAATCCTCTCTCTAAAATATATAAGAAGTGACCCTTTGCAACTTACAAAAAAATGAAGGGGATTCTCAAGTCGACATTTCTTTTTAATGAGTGCCACATTTTTTTTTTTATTTGAGAATCATTCGGTTTTGATAATTCTGTTTTTTTTTTACCTTTTCATGCAGATTGAATAGATATATGTTTACATGTTTTAAATATAAACATTTTTGAAACGCTTTGGATGTGTTAAATCTAGAAAACATATGCGGTCTGGAAAATATACCATAAGAATACTTAGTAGAAATATAAAGAAGCAACAAAAGTAGGAAAAGAAGAAAGTTTACAAAAAAAAAAAAAAACTCCCGAACTCAGCCATCGCAAAACATAACTATATCTACTATCGTGAGCTAGTTTCAGTAAAACTTACTACCAACATAATATAACCCTCAAAATGCCTCCCACGCCGCTAGTGTGAACAGACCCGCCTGTTAGAACTTTCGTCCAAGCAATCAAAAGTTCCATTGCCTTTTTCTGCTTAACATCAGTTTATTCTGATAAAGTACTAGTCGCCGGAATGGTTGGACAAATGACTTTATTATTCTCGGACATTTGCCCCGAGGCTTTCGAAGAAAGATATCTCTTAGTATTTGGGTTATTTTTTCTATTTATATCTCGTCTTTACTAAAAATCTTTAGCAAAAGATTTTTTTTGTTGACAGAATCCATCAGTAAATCAAGATTGTGTGTTTCTAAGCTGTTTTATTTATGGAATATCGTTTGTTGTGTAGGTATAAAGAATGGATTGCCTTGTAACTTCTCATGGGCCTCATAAGAAGGGATTATGTTATATGAATAGGCAGCAGGTGCTTTACCTTTTTTGATTCTCATGACACTCATGAGTATAGATGGGACGGCCATCCCACTTTCTCCCATGAGTGTCTTAAAGAGGCGGCGCAGTTTCAGAATTCAAAAGAAGAACATTTATAAAAAAATGACTGCTGTAATAACAATGTTTTATAAACGATGCTGCAAAATTTTGCTTGATTAAATTATTATTATTTTTCTCATCAACAGGAAACTCCGAGTCATAACCAACTACTTCGTGGTCTCCCTCGCCTTCGCCGACATCCTCGTCGCCATGGTGGTCATGCCATTCAACTTCAGCGTCCAATTCTACAACAGCTGGCTTTTCGGACCCACCATTTGCGACCTCTGGAACTCCTCAGATGTTTACTTCACTTCAACGTCGATTTTACATCTCTGTTGCATATCAGTCGATAGATATTATGCTATTGTGAAGCCGCTGAAGTATCCTATAAAGATGACGAAGAAGGTTGGTGTTGACTTATTTATTTGCTTAAGTTTATTCATGAATTTTCTGCGACCATTATGCTGCCTCGATTAGTGCTGCTTTCTCAAGTTTAGAATCTCAGATAGGTCCTTAGCTCTTTTCATAAAGGTCTGTCCCAATTGCATGCAAATGGTAGTGATATGTATCAGTAAAAGGGAGGGTGTATTTCCAGGAGCCGTTTCAGCTTCCCCTATTAATACATCATCCTTTTACTGAATATCTGTGCTCGCGAAGGATATAAACCATGTCTAGACTTTTATATCCTAGATCAAACGCTTTATCTGCAATTTCATTTAATCCTGTCTGTTGACCTCAATATTTTTACAACCATTTTTTCGATAGCACCTAGAACAAAGATCTATTAATTGGACAGCGAACTTTGTATCTCAATGGGCCGATGAGCTATTAAACTTAATGCATTAATTTTTGTATTGCAGTCATAAAATTATAATTAATGCCGATGAAATTAAATACTTGACTAAAAAAGAATCAGTCCGCAAATATGCATTCATAAATTATCGGTAATTATTATATTAATGAGCTCTTCATTTTTCGGGACAATAATTATCGATACTTATTAATTATTATTGATAACAGTTGGAAACTCACATCGGGAATATATTGAGATATTATCAATAAATTGCTTGAATTATTTCATTAATACCTGACTGTTGCTTTGTTATAGCTATGGGTTCACTATTTTAGTAGCGTAAACATAAGTAAATCAAAAGTACTTTATAGTTATAAACCGGGCCCTACCATAATTTGGAAAAATTAAATTAGATTTCTGAGAAAATCTATATTTATTTATTTAATAACTTTGGATGACTTACTGCTAAAACAAACAGAATAAAAAATTGCGTGTGAGACTGACAGCCAATTACAAGTCTTTCACTTATACACCATTCATCACATATTGTATAATCATGGTAATTACCTTACTAAGGCTAAAGTTATTTTCTTTTTTTTTTCAGATGGCATACGTCATGTTAGCAGCAACATGGTTAAGTCCAATCACAATATCATACGTACCAATATTCATGGGTTGGTACACTACCAGTGATCACTTGAAAGTGGTGAAAGAGACCGAGTGTGAGTTCATAGTCAACAAGCCATACGCAGTCATATCCAGCTCTATCTCATTCTGGATACCATGTACCATAATGTTGTTCACGTACTACGCTATATTCAGAGAAGCGAATCGACAAGAGAAGAATCTGCACGCACGAGCTGGCAACGCCATGCTGATGCACAGGCATTCTCGCGATGTGGGCGATAAAAATGGCGCCCTACACATAAACGCGACAACGCCAACCAAAGATAGAAATATCCTCAAGATGAAGAGGGAGCACAAAGCAGCCAGAACTCTCGGCATTATCATGGGTGCCTTCATCCTCTGCTGGCTCCCGTTTTTCCTCTTCTACGTGTCTACATCATTATGTGACTCGTGCAGGTGTCCCGAAGTTGTAACAGTGATCATGTTTTGGACTGGTTACTTTAATTCAGCGTTAAATCCTATCATCTACGCATATTTCAATAGGGACTTTCGTAATGCGTTCAAGAACACTCTTGCGTGTGCATTCTGTAGTTTTTGCAGGAGAAGTGCTTCAGACCTGGACGCTCTGGAGCGGTTAGATAGACGAGGTTCGGCTCAACTGAGGGTACCAGTCCCTTCTAGAAGAACTTCAGACTTAGCATCGCTTTGAATATCGCCAAAGTGCGAAGTGACAGCGGTTTGAGAGGCCTAGTGATGTCTCAACGAAATATTTAAGGACATACATGTACTTATTCCCAAAGTTGATGTGATTTATTTAGAATCGTCGTGTTACAATTAATTTGTATAGAAACTATACGTAAGTGTCGTATTTAGAAATAAATTATGTGTATAATATTATTTTTGCAAAAATGAATCAAAAATATATAGTACTTTAGAGTTTTAGAAATAATACACATCAAAGCAAATTTTAGATTCAGTTTTGCAAACATGAGATAGGTAGATATTGTAATTAAATAATTTTGATTACTATAATTATCAATTCTAAACCAAAGAATTTTATTTGCCTACTTTTGAAAAAGTCTCTGGTTTAGGAGCAATCTTTCTCTAGCACAAACGGATATGTTTCCTTTTTATTTTTGTTTGAATGCATGAATATCATATTTTTCATAGCTCATTACCTGTTGCAATGTGAAGTTTTCATAATTTCAGGGTATGTATCTAAAATTTATTCAACAAAGTATAAAGGCAATAAAAGTCTCACGTATCAAGTTTGTAATAAATTTAGTATTCGTATAGCTGGGCTTTTGATGTCTGAGGCTTTATTTTATCTGAAATTGAGTCATAAAACGAAAATTATTATTGCAAATAATTCTTCATAAAAAGTATCGATAGGATCAAGTTGTAAATATTTATTAAACTCATAAATTCACATTTAAATGAATTAGCAAAGTTTTATACATAACCTATGTAGTATCTCTGAATTTGAATACCTTAACCAGCATATCTCAAATGTTTTTTTTTTAAATTCCGCTGTAATTTCATTAAAAATTTTATTGTTTTGACATTTTGCTTTGCATATATATTTTTCTAGTCTTTTTCAAATACTACAAAGTATCAAAAAAAATATTGTTTATTAGAATCATTCCATATTTAGAACATTTTAAAGTCACTTTCTGATAAATTACATAACGTAGGCTGTTTTATATTTACGGGCCTAATTATAAGATTTTACTAATTAAATGAGGCCAAAGTGTTGTAAATATTTAGCAAATAGTATATAATAAATACTAAATTATTGTTAGTTTTAAATATGTAGTCAGTAGATAGTTTAAGTAAAGTAATATAAAAGTATAAATAATATTTAATAATAAAATCAAACATCTAATTAATTTTGAAGGAAGTATTGTAAATCGTGCATCATAGTGTAATTTCATATTGTAAAAATATTAATCTCATATTTTTTATTTAATGAGTTTATTTCTACGCAAGTAAATTTAAGTAGTTTAAGTCCATTATAAAGTCAATAACTAGGTGTTTCATCCTCATTTTTCATAATTAGTTGTTTCATAATACGTAATAAAATCATTAAAAATAAGTTTCATTTAAAGAATTTAATTAGCAACATACGTAATTTAATTTTATAATACAACTGTAACTAGACTTTTTGTAAATGGATTTTAAATAATAGTCAGTCTTGTAGATAGTTTAGTCTCGAAATAGTTATATCAGTCACTTAGTATTAATAATTACGATTTTATTTAAGTTAAAATAGGAAGATACTATAATGGGGACAAATAACGCTTCAATAGAGAAAAAAAAAGGATTTTTAAAATAATTATTATTGATGTGCTACGGTAAATAACAAACCTGTTAGATTTGATGTGTCAGTGTTGTGTCAAATTCATCGTTTAAAATATTTATAGTTGTATGGAATTACTAACTTGACTAATAATGGCACTGTCTGCTTTTCAATACTTTCAACTTTATCAAAGATTTTATTTGTACAAAAAAAGGAAAAAAGTTTGTGTATCAATTATCAAACGTTAAATTTATCTATTAGTATTAAATACGAAAAATAATGTGTCTGTTTCAAACCAAATAAAGATAGAAAAAAAAAATATTTTCGACCGAATGCTTCGATAGCTTCTGTACTGTCACGTATTGTTTCCTCTTGCGTCCAAGGATATCTAATATTCATTTTTGTCGTGTCAATGTCCATAATAACCGCATTAGCTTGTATTTCCACGTTCTCATAAAATGTCGAGAAATTGTTGTTTGAAAAAATACTCAGATTAATCTTTAAAGAATAAATAATGAATTATCATAATTAAGATAATTAATTATATTAACTGGTTACTTGCGATATTTTTTTTTAAAACTATGTCAGGTATCTGCATACAAATATTTTAAAATATATTATTATTTTACAATGAAAGTTTGTTTTTTTAATCGTCTAAATTACAGAGAAGACAAAAGAACTAAACTTATAGTTGCCGTATTTTATTCAAACAACAATTTCAATATTTGCTATTGTAAATTCAATGTGTCTTCCTTTTGAATAAGTAACATAGGCTCAAAGTATATGTAAAAATACTAGATGATTAGCGTGTATAAATTTTAGTAAACTAAAATAATATATAGCCAATTTTAGTGTGTATTGTATGTGTAAAATTGTAAAAGAGCACATACGGGCTGTAATTGTAAAAAAGTAATAATAAATGGTTGTGACTTCTATAGATATTACAACTTAACTTTCTAACAATATTAATCATATCTGAAAAAGTTATTTTTCCAAAAAAAAAAACCAAATGCTTTCCTAAAACTGCTACTATACAAATTTTGGTGAAACTATTTATTTAAAACTAACCTGAATACCCTTTCATGTCCGCTGAATTTCGAGTTTTTTATATCTATTTTTCTTTTGAAATCCGTCCATTTTGTTTTTGTTTCGTTGTGATCTGTTTTCCACTTGTTAAAGCCTGTTAGCTTGTTGTGATTTCAGAAAATAATATGTGTTAGAGTTTTGTAGATGAATATCAATGTGGAATTTCTGAATATGTACATAAATTCAATGTTTGTCAGTTTTAAAATTGTAGATATTAAAAAAGTATATTAGTATTTATTTTACGAAATAGGTGATCCACTAGAAGTTACAGTGAACTAGATAAAAAAAAAACAGCAATATTATGTAATTTAAAGAAACCATAACGTATAATGATAAGTAGCTCTGTGTTTAGAATAGTTTCTTCAACATACATTTGCATCTCATCAATATAATTTAATGAATTTTCGATGCAAATGGAGGCATGTTAGCGAAATATTTTTTAAAGTTTTTTATTGATTTATTGAAGTTTTAAACTCGTTTTAATGATTTTTCTGTTGTATCCTATGATACTGTGATAGTAAATCATTGTTTGTGATTTTTAATAAATGTTACATCACAAATCCTATTATTTTGATATACGTTTAATCTAGTTTTATTGAGATTTTACTAAAAGTATATTATTAATTTATTTTATGTAAAGTTGTAAATATTCTGTTTATTGCCATACGTGATAATATATAGCAAAGAAATATAATTAAATTAATTAATGTATTATTATTGCTATTATAAAATTGTTTAAATTATTTAAAAAATAATGATGCGTGGTGCGACTTTAACCTTTAGGTATTTACCTAATATGTGCGTGTAATCAAATGCTTTTTGCAAAAATAAACGAAAATTGTTTCGTATATAATATTTTGTAATTTTTATTTTAGCCCATTACCCTAGAATATAATATTGTTACTATTAAAGTCAAACATTGATACCAATCAAAAATTATTTTTGAAATTCTTATTACCATTTTCTTGATTATTAACTTAGAAAATGTGAATAGATATTAATTTGCCCCAAAACCAATAAGAGACGAAAAAATCATCTGAAATGAACGAACAGAGGTCAATAGCTTTCAATCATTAAATAAATAGTCCATTTGCTACGATGTCAAGTTCCGATCTCGATTGGCAAGTCATTAGTTCGTATAAACTCTTCGAAGAAGTGCGGTCAACCCTTTTCTTGGCTCACATTTAACTTTGAACAACTATAGAAAGTTAGGAGTATAGTGCTCTAAGTTTTTATCTTGGATATTCTTGAAAATATGATCATTATTTGAGTTCAGATGCTTTGTACTATGACTGAGAGAATATGATGATCAAAAAGGATAAAATCTACTTTATAAACTGTTTTTATTTTTTATTATTATGACTGATAATGAAAAAGTTGTCCTACATACGAATCCTAACTTGAGCAAGGAGTTGTTGGGTTTTCCATCTAGAATTTTTCTGTACTGTTGAAAATGATTCTTAATACTATTATATAGCACGAGAATGTTGTGAAGGAACAAGATGAGTTGTTTCTCCAGCGCAAATGAATGATTTCCTAAGTAGCAGATGTTTCAGGAAAAACAGTTGGTTGCTGGTTTTGTTTCATAGTAAATGGTTGTATTGGTGATGTTGTATGTCTGAAATAAGTCCTATATTATCAAATGGTGAAAAACCACTGGAGTAAGCTTTTAAACATCTTAACACGATAACTGCCATGTCGGACTATGAATGTGTCCGACACTTTTTGTTCCATTCAGACCTTGTCGGACTATATGACCGACAACACATACAAAATCTGAACATGTCGTTGCTGCCTGGCGGCCATGTTTTTGGAATAAATAATGTATGTATGGAATAAATAATCTTTTTAAAGTGAAATAACACGAAGTACATTTTTTGACTTTTTCTGATTTTAACCATGGCAGTTAACGTGTTAAAATCAGTGGCACATTTACTCCTATTTTTCATTTTCCATTAAATATTGGTTGAATTTCTTCAAATCAACCTTCACAGCCCAATGAAATCCAATAAAGCAAACAAACTTTGCTCAATTAATTTAGATTTAAGACCTAACTCCACGCCTAGTCTTCAAACCTTGAATAGTTAAGAAATTTCACCATAAGTTTTGTACATGATTCTAGCGAAGAATTTTTTCATCACAATCATATACTACACCTCTAGCCAAGTTGATAATCTGCAATCGTTAACGCTAGTCGAAAACTAATCAAATGTATGGGAATGAAATCATCTCAACGTTAAGTCACGTGGTTAGAACAAACGAATAGAAAATTCGTAGAGTTCAAAATGATAGAATGAATTGTTATCGTTTCTACAATGTTCAACGCTACATCCTTTGTTATAATGTCGTTTTTCTAAAGACATTGTAGAACGAGCGGCCGACTCAGGTGCGTCAACATGGCTACCAACTTATCGTTTTCTACAATTGCTGACACTGAGACGTTACCGATTGGAGAACGGAATTCGACACGAAACTGTTGTAACTTGGCTAGGGGCTGAAGCCATGGAAATAGTTTGTATCGACGTCTCAGCTACCTTGTTTATCTAACAATCTCGAACTTAGACGGGGTCTACCAAGGAACAGAAAAAACAGCGGTCTTTGTATGTACGTATCTTTAGTGAGGAAATTGTTGATAAAGCGATATCGTGTTCTCGTCAGCGGTCGGACTGATGTTGTATGGAGCCAACCTTCTGTGCCTACCTCCTTCATCATTTATTATAGCAGAAGCCTGCGACTTCATCCGCGTCATATCTCTTGCTCCCCAACCCATCCAGTCGCGTCGCATCGCCTGCCCGTGCGAGCTCTTCGTATTCTTGAGTTTTTTTTTATTTTTGCTCGGCTCCTAAGGGTCCCAGCCTTCCTCGATAAAAACTAACCTAACCTAACCTAACACTGAAAGAATTTTTCAATTCGAACTAGTAGTTCCTGAGATTATCGCGTTCAACCAAACAAACTCTTTAGCTTTATAATATTACTAGCTTCTGCCCGCAACTTCGTGCGCGTCAAATTTTTGATCCCCTGACCCTTCCCAATGCATCAAATTGCCTGCCAGTTTTCATCAATTTTTCGTTGCTACTCCGCTCCTTTTGATTGTATGGTGATGTTATATAGCCTATAGTTTTTCTCAATAAATAGGCTACCCAAGACAGAAATAATTTTTCAATTCGCACCAGTAATTCCTGCGATTAGCGCGTTCAATCAAACAAACGAACTCTTCAGCTTTATAATATTATAAGTATAGGTAGATTGTATGGATAACTCATGTCCAAAACTGTTTTATCTATTTTGACATTAGCTTTGAACCTGGCTGTTTCTAAAGTTTAATTTAGATTTGCAGTTTTGGATTATATAGTTGTGAAGTTCTGCTTCGAGCGAGTTTACTATTCTAGTGAATACTTTTGGCTAAGTTTCTTTGTGGGTGTGTATGTAGGTATAGAACTGGTAAAATTAAAATTTATCTTGAAGAAACTAAGTTCAACAAATTATAGGTTTTGTAGACTATAAACTTGTAGACCATTACTGATGCTTATTCACTGGCCTGCACTGTGCTACCATACTATAATTTGAATAAATTGTTACAACCAATTATTTTTAAAAGTGTATCCGTGAAGTGGGGAACTTTGTCGGCTCTTCTCCGTCTCCATGGCAAATAGGTCATTAGAACAGCCCACCTAGCTTCTATCGTTTCATAAGTGTAGGTTTATATAAATTGATTTTGATTTTATACAAAAATTGTTTAGAAAATGAACCACTTCATTTGATTATCATTATTCCCTTCTCTTATTATGTAATTTTGCTATAGATATCATGGTGGATATCGTCACTGAGATATTGGTTCCAGTTTTTCTATGAAATTTCTCTTTACAATTCATCATGAGTCAATAACAATATAAAGGTAATAGCTTGCCTAAAAGAGATGTCAGCAGAACTGAAGGGGTCTGCTAGGACCGATGCCTGCCAGGGTCGTGCGATTGTTTAAACGGCATACCGTGGCCCTGGCATATGGATAACTGAAGGAACACGGGTGGGTTTTAGTCAGTTAAAGTTTGACACGCCCTCCCGCTCCCAGAGCGGGAGAAGTCATTTGATGATTTACCATCCAAAAAAAAGTAAGTAAATAGCTTTAGCAAGAGTCCATGCAAACAAATCTAATTAAAATAAAACATCTATATCAGTAAGTACGCTGCCATGCATACCACAACTAACAATAAATCTTCTTTTACTTTAAATGACTGTTTACTGGGTAGATGATTAGTTAAAATGTACTTATTTTTATGACTACGTAGATGAAGTAAAAAGTAAAATAGGATACTTTTTACGTCGTTTTTGAACGCTCATGAACATTTTATATAAATTTAGTTTCTCAGTAAGTGAATAAACCAATTCTTGATGAAGGATAATAAAGTTCATAAACCAAATTTCTTCTGAAAGACTCTCCATAGTATTTGAAATCTCTTGTTTAGAATCCATATTCATATCAGAAACTGATTGATGTTTCCATACCAAACTTAGAGCTCAATTTGAACCATTAAAACTGAAACTGATGCAAGAGGATGAAAAACATTAACTCTTAGATATTGCAGTAATACCTACCGCAGTGAATAATACAAGCTGTTACGCCCTACATAGATACTGAATATATACTGCAATGAAACTACATTAAACAGAACAATAAGCTCTTTATGACCGACAATGCATTAACGCGTGAAACCGCATTATGGACTTTAATGCAGTTTCGCAATCACAAATGATGATTTTAGAACAGTTTAATGTTCGGAGGAAATATAGCTTATAGTTCGGGGATTCAATATTTAGTTGTAAATTTAATGGATGTTAAGTTTTCTAATCGGAGGTGACCTGTGTATTCGATTTTCATATTTGCCTGTGGATTCAAAATCAAATCATTTATTTCAATTAAACCAGACACAGGCACAGACAGGCACTTTTGAATTGTTAAATAGTTGGTTAGTCAAAAAGATGTAGCTGGTGGCACTTTCCAAAGCGTAGGTTTCTGTACAGATGAACGGCCCAGAATCTCCACAGACACTCTTTTAAATCAAAGAGAGTAATGAATACATAGTTCGTTTCGAAACTATACATGTACAATGAATCAATCTGCTAAGAATTGTCTCAACTATGTTGGAGTTGCATTTAGTCTAACCAGATGCAGCTGAATCATATTGTTTTACATAGAGCGACTGGCTATCTGATCTCCACAACCCAGTTACTGGGTAATACGATGCCCCACAGTAAGACTGGTTTGTCAGACTTTCAGGCTTCTGACGACCCAAATCAATTGTCAAAGATCCGAATGAGAGCCGGGATCAAAGGATTAACGTGCTTTCTGGGGCACTGCAAGTTAAAATCGTTCGTGTCAAAAATATTTAAAAAAAAAATAATTCAGCTATTAAAATAAGACGTGGTAGCAAGGAGAACAGTCCCTTTTGACTTCGCCCATTTACGAACATGGCGTATTGATCAGCACCACTTATCTCCATAATTTTGCAATATTGTCAATTAATTCATAAAAGCTCTGTGATTCAAACAAAACTCCAATAGAATATATTATTTTATTTTAAATAATTCGCATAGGTTTTAACCTTTTCTGTGTTTTTCTTGTTAAAATAACGGATAACCATAAAACATTCGTTTAAAAATAAACGCTCTCAATATTTTTTTGAATGCATTAAAAAAGTACACAATACCGCACTTTAAACCCCACTTAAAATAATATAGCCCCATTTATATTTCAAAAGGGTTGGAGAATGAATAATACGTGGAAAAATATCTATTTAAGGACGTGAGAGGTATCCAAATAGAGATTTTTGTGTAGGCGACGACTCTTTTTATTTGGGAAAAATTTAATAGACAAAGGCGAGGGACCTACAATGTCTCCTTGTGGCATTCTTTGGAAGGAATTCTGGGATAAAGATTTTGAAAATGGAATTTGTAGCGTGAATTTTTCACTTGGTGAATAGAATAATAAGTTTCAAAGAAAAAAGTTGTTGATTAATTTAGAACGATATTATTTTTAACCGACCTCAAAAAATGGAGGAAGTTATCAATTCGACTGTATTTTTTTATGTTTGTTACCTCATAACTTTTGGACTGGGTTAATCAATTTAGATGATTTTTTTTTATTTATAAGCTGGTGCTTTCCGAATGGTCCTATTTTAATTTGGTTCCACTCGGACAATGGGATCCATGTGAAAACCATATAAGTCTTAAATTTGAATTAAGTATATGCGGAACAAATGAGCGAATAACGCGATCAGATCAGTGCGCGGTATCTACCATAACTAAAAAGTTAAAAATAAAACTTTTAACAAAAAAATTACAACCGACTTCATTTAAAAAAACACTACAAAGTCAAAAATAACTTTAATTTCGGAAGTCGGTGGCAAAAAAACCTTAAATACAGATCCTAAGACACCGACTTCCAAAATTAAAGTTATTTTTGACTTTGTAGTGTTTTTAGGGTTCCGCACCTCAAAAAGAAAAAGCGAAACCCTTATAGGATCACTTTGTTGTCCGTCCGTCCGTCAAGACTCTTTTTCTCAGGAACGCGTGGAGGTATCAAGCTGAAATTTATATCAAATACTCAAATCTACTGTCCTTTGGAGCTGTGAAAAAATCAAACTTCTAAGCTAACGCAATCAAAAGATATAGCCGTTTATGCCGCAAATTTCCGCAAATTATCGAAACTCGCAAGGGAATCAAAACCTAAAGGGTACTTACAGTCGATCTAGAATTTTGAAATTTGGTACGAAGCAACGTCTTATAGCACAGATAAAGGAAAAATTGATAAAGTAAATATTTAGTTACATCATATAATAAAAATATTTTTTTAAATTTTCAACTTTGTACAGGTTTGTACGGAACCCTCGGTGCGCGAGTCCAACTCGCACTTGGCTGGTTTTTTATTGAGGAAGTTGGTTGTTATTTTTTTGTTAAAAGTTTTTTTTTAATTCACAGTTTACAGAACACTGACAATCAATCTCGCCATATTGTATAATGCACGATTCTTGCCATTATAACCAAAGATTTGAAAAAATCCTTGGATCCTTATATCGTTCTACTAAAAATTCTAAATAAATCAATCGCTTTTGCTATACAAAAAGTATTGTCCATCCTATCGGCATAAATTTCCGAAAACCATAAATCTTTAAAACTGTCTTCCCTAAATTTTCCGAAACTGATCTGAACCTTATTATAAAAGCATCAAAGGCTAGAATGGAGAATTTAAATTGCAAATTTTACCCAAAGTTTTACGAGACTGGGGGTCTTTTGGACATTTTTCACTTGTCAGAGTTCGATTGGCTTTTAATGCAATACACAAGTCTAATGTGAAAGTAATTTTGTTAGAGATTTTCTTCGAACAGCTGACATATATATATCTATATATACAGAATAATATATACATTAAAGTCGCATTTTCGGTCTGTGCGTGTGATCACATTGTTGTTATAAACTACGCGATGGATTTCGATGCGGTTTTCTCAATCGTCTAGGTCTTTGTGTACTAGGTTGCCCACTGGTCGAAAATTAACTGAAATTGACATATTTTTGAAATTCAGTAACACTGTGGACATTATAGCCAAATAATATGTGTATGTGTCAAACGCATGGTGTTATATTTTTTTTTATAAAATTTAATGTATTTTTAAAGCAATATTCGATAAAAATATTAGCTTATTACACTTTTTCACCATATAAACTTTAATTGTACCAAATTTCATACTTCTCCGTGCACGTGTTTTTAGGGTTCTGTTGCCAAATGGCAAAAAACGGAACCCTTATAGATTCGTCATGTCTGTCTGTCTGTCCGAGTCTGTCACAGCCACTTTTTTCCGAAACTATAGTTTAGTAGAGCTATGCTATTGAAACTTGGTAAGTAGATGTATTCTGTAAACCGCATTAAGATTTTC
Source organism: Aporophyla nigra (assembly GCA_947507805.1). Lineage (NCBI taxonomy): Eukaryota > Metazoa > Arthropoda > Insecta > Lepidoptera > Noctuidae > Aporophyla > Aporophyla nigra. The sequence goes on along the minus strand of OX382313.1, from coordinate 7,286,214 downwards.
ACACAAAAATAGAAAATAAACAATAATATTTGGGGTTCCCCATACATAAAACTGAAACTAAAAAAAAATGTTTTCATCAAACCCATACGTGTGGGGTATTTATGGATAGGTCTTCAAAAATGATATTGAGGTTTCTAATATCATTTTTTTGTAAACTGAATAGTTTGCACGAGAGACACTTCCAAAGTGGTAAAATGTATGTCCCCCCCCCACCCCGTAACTTCTAAAATAAGGGAATAATAAAACTAAAAAAAAATATATGATGGACATTACCATGTAAACTTCCACCGAAAATTGGTTTGAATGAGATCTAGTAAGTAGTTTATTTTTAATACATCATAAATCGTAAACCACAATTTACCTTTCATTCAGTCAACTCAAATATAAAAATTAAAAAAAAAAACATTTAATTTTATAAACATAAACCTTATGCATAAACCGTGGATACCTGCAGGTTTGTACGGAACCCTCGGTGCGCGAGTCCAACTCGCACTTGGCCGGTTTTTTTTTTGTAATATGGGTTACAACATTTTTGCTTCACATATGAATATATAGACAATACTTACGTATTTCTCAGTAAGTGGGTTGTGGAGGTTACTAAAGCAGTAGCTCTATGTTAAAATCCTGGTCATATACACAAAGTAAAGTGCCCGCCTGGGTTAAAACTCACGACTTAGGGTACTCGTAAGTTGGGGTGGGCACGGCCGTTTACTTTGTGTATTTAATTTAATCACCACTGTTTTTTAATCGGTAATAGAACTTTGTGATATCTCCGGCATATCGAAGACGTGACATCTACCAACCCATACAGTCCCGCGTGGTGGATTAAAACCCACTCCCTCTCACGGAGGTTAGGCCTTGGTTCCAGCAGTGGGAACATTAGGGGCCATACATAAATTACGTCACACAAATTTCATGATTTTTTGACACCCCCCCGTCCTTGTCACTGCTGGTCACATTTGTGAGACCCCCCTCCTGCCCCCTGCACATATTTTGCAATTTTACTTCTAGACATTGAATTTTTTTTTAAATTTTCTTTCGTTGTTCATATTTCGTGTTTTAATAGTACTTTAAATATGCATATTCAATTTTGAAATGTGAGGTAACAAAATTTAGGCCCCCTCTCACCCCCTTGTCACACAATGTCACAATTCGTCGACCCCCTTCCCCCCCTTAACGTGTGACGTAATTTATGGATGGCCCCTTATGATGATGCCATTATTATTATGATATTAAAAAAAGGTTCATTTGGTTCACCAGTAATACTGAAAATGAACCAAACCTTGCTTTAGAGACCGAACCAGGAAGTATCTATCCACAAACACAGGTACCAAAACCACAACGTTTAGATACGGCTTCCAATAGCATTAGTGAAGTATATTCTGGACTGAATTTCCGTCCATTAACAAAATCAAAGTAGACAGAAGCCCCTCGGTCACGTAAATAAGGCGATGACGTCATCATTATATAAGCTATTTATATATAAGTTTGTTTTCTTGTGTTTCTGTTTGTAAACAGAAAATAGATAGGATGCTACTTTTAGTATTGTTTTGAGAGATTGAATTACGTAAATACTGTGAGATCTTTAGGTGAATCTCAGGAACTCTCATATACCGGATCGAACGAAGAATCACCTTTATTTGAACGATTAGTGTCGTGATATTTGTCCTTCTGTCGACGAGTAACAGACGACAGATGGACAAAGATCATCACGAACTTATATCCAATACACACTAAACGCAAACCAGGTAGACCGCACAAAAAATGGAGCGATGATATCACAAAGATAGCAGACAAAATATGGAGCAGAACCGCCAGGGACAGAACGGTTTAGAAATGGCTAGAAGAGACTTTTACCGCTTAGTAGCGGTCCTTGTACACCTTAGAATTAGAAGATTGTTATGTAAAATAAAATGTTAATAGTTATTAAGGTAAGGGATTTCATATAACAGTCACTAAACGTAAAACAATAAGGAACAAGTTTTAAAGGAAAATAAAGCTATTTTATTTTAATTTATAGCGTCGTGCATCTTAACTTTTCAAATAAGATTAAAGTTGTTCAAAAATCTGTCCGTACGATTTAAAGATATCTGCAGCAGACAACATTTACGGTGCTTACACGTGAAGGAGTTTAAACTTGGTTTTCAAAAAACGTTCACACAATAAAGGCAGTTCAGATGCAGAGCGATTTTTAGACACCTTAATGTCAAATATTGGAGAAATTATTAATTTTAATGGCGATCATCATCACAAAACTTCTATTCCATGAGAACGTAGCTTTAGGTCAACTTGATCGATATTATCATTTGAATTAAAGTTTCCAAACACATAATAATGTAGGTATTTTAATCCTTAATAATGCGATATAATTAACGTTAATATGTACGCTTGCAAGCGCTTTCATCCGCTTCAGTGCGCCACGATGCGCTCTGTCAAGTATGTACAAAATGTTCATTAAAACCGCCAAATTGATCCTTCCCCTAAGAATCATAAAACATATTTATAATTTAATAACGAAACATAACACTACAAAATCTTTTAAAATAACATTTTATTTATTATTTTTGTTGGTAGTATTGTACAAACACTTTGACACGTTAATCATATTTTTAAAACTAGATGAGGTCGGCGCTTTATATCTGACTACTTTAAGTAAAAATGCCGCAATAAACTCAAAAGTTACAGTCTCTTTTAATCTAAAGTCAACACACAATCTTGGTCAGATCATATTAAGACCATGGTCATGGTTATGCGTAAATTGGTGTTTGAAATGGTATTTTGAGGATAAATTGAATAGACTTGCCTAGACAATGCACGCATATACAGTTAATTATGCAGCTTAACTCCAAACTTGAGGAGCTCAACTTTAACGCGTACGGGGCATTACGCACTAAGCCTCAACTAAATTATATAAATAACATTCATTGCGGTTAGTATCTCTCGTCTAGAAGACGATTTTTAAAACAATATCAAGCAATGGTTTAAGCGTTCCTTTCAAAATTCTTCGGATTTTGATTGAAAGCATTACATAATTACAATCGAATATTTAAAATGAAGAAGTGAAGGAAAAGTAAAGAATGAAGGATGGAATATATATCCTCCGAAAATAGTGTTCTACATTTACATACGACATTCAGCTTCATCTGGTTAGACTGAAAGCCAACACAAACATTGTTGGGTAAAGGTTAAGGGTGTCAATAAGTAAAATTTTATGTGCTGTCAACGGCGAAAGGAGATGTTTCATTTTTATATGGGGCTCCGGCCATAACATGTACCTTTTAGCGAAGCTGGAAAACTTGCCCCTGACTAGAGTAAAGTAATTTTTTTTTCATAATATCAAATGGTTTTTATGTACAAAATAAAAATTAAAAATGTTTGACGTTTGTCCTAAGAGTTAGCAAATGGTTATTTTGAACTCGTTTAGAAACACACTTCAAAAATGGAGACTAAATATTTTTGTAACGATGAAATGTTACCATTTAATTATTAGTAATTATGTTTACTCAAAAATATGTATAAGAGAATAATAGTAATTTATTTTTAACACTACAAGAATAGACACATTTTTTAATTATTTTCTACTTAACATTGATTTGATGAGACATAATTTCAGAACGAATGAAGTCTGCGAACAAACGAGACGCCATGTTGAATAAAACATGGTAATAATTGAAAATCTATTATTTATTGTACACAACAAACCAGGCGCAAATTAACCACAGAATATTTTTCCCTAATTTGTGGTATTTTTTCCTCTTTTTTGATAAATGTACATCTGATGGCCGAAAATGAAACATCTCCTTTAATTCAGTAACGCCTTACAAAATAAAAATATAAAACATTCATTACCTGTCCGTCCTTCACTAATAATGAGTACTGTAAAAATAATTATTACGTCAAGTAAAACCACGCATCACGTCTAGCCACAAAATATATAGACTTCATGATAAACTATTTATATCTCTATTAAAATACAGTGGCAACTGGAAACTCTAATGTATTTGGATTATGTCCAATACCTCAGCGTTATAGAGCAATGTCGTTCTAATGCGGTGAGAATAATACTGTAGGTTTAATACGCAATGCAGGAATTAATCAAAACAATGAAAAAATATTCTACATAATAATCAACATAATTGCTGGATGATGGTGATTCTTCCTTTTTAATTTTCTTTTCCTTACTTAACACTTCAATCACAATCCAACGGATTGCAAAGGATTTTGCCAAACCATTGCTTTAAATGGTCGAAATATTTATCTGCTAGCCAGTGTAAATCACGCAATGAATGTTTACGAATTGTCAAATTCAAAGCATTATCACTGTGGGTATGTTACACAAGTACCCAGATCTTCATCATCATCATCACTTCAGCCGTAAGACGTCCACTGCTGGACTTAGGCCTCCACCAATTTGGGGGGGCTTTGCAATAATCGCCACGCTTGGCAGGCGGGTTGGCGATCGCAGTATGGTGGTAAAATGCATAGAGAATGCTGCTGCCCATTCGCTAGTAAGTCCCTTAGTCGCCTTTTACGACACCCACAGGAAGAAATCGGGTGGTATTATTCTTCTACCCTCCCCCCCCAGCTCTTACCCGAATGTATTTGGGGTAGACGTGGCATGTTCGACATATGGTCTATTATCTCACACTGTTTCCATGTGGATAATGGCACGCTCCCTCTCACAGAGGGTAGATCAATCTTAAGATCTTTTATATTAGCAATGCTCTAGATTGAGGTTCTAAAATTATCCCCAATCTAGTAGAGGAAAGGCTTTCTAGATGATCTGCTTAGACTGTATTACTGACTATCGATAACAATTCTTGTTTACCAAGATTGAGACAATGTTTAAAAAAAAAAAAAAACATATTTTCAAAAAGTGCTGACTCTCAGCTGTCTCAGCTAGTTTGAATAAATGACTTTTGATTTTAATTTTATTGGACATCATATGTTTGAGAAAATTGAATAAGCAAATCGTAAGGATACTGTCTCTCGATACAATTTATCTTATATCAAAAAAGGAAACTTAATACAAAATTAGTTACACGACCTTTCCCTCCGAAATCAAAACATATCCTACGGTGACATAAGGTAGGAAACCTTTTCTAGCAGTGAAATATATAATATTTCCAACTCGCATCCGGTACGGGGTGACGTTGATATGGGCCTCAATTAAATCCAAGCGCGTGTGACGCTGACGTCGTCGTAACTCATTTGACAATCGTGACCCTTAGGCCTACCTTTGCCAACTGTTGGTATTTTCTCATATTTCTACATATCCTTTTTCGCGTTTAAATCAAAATGTTTGTATTATTGTGATTGATACGATTGGCTATTTTGTTTTTGTCCACTATTAGACTCTTGCCCTAAAATCAATCTTATCATCAGCGACTCATCTAATTTATTATTGACTGGCCTGTTAATCTAGTGGTTAGTGACCCTGACTGCTAAGGCTGAGGTCGTGGGTTCGATTCCCACCTAGGAAAAATCTTTGTGTGATGAGCACAATCATTTGTTCTGTGTCTAGGTGTAATTTATCTAGAATATGTGTGTATTTAGAAATATTGTATTTAAGTATGTTTATCAGTTGTCTGGTTGCCATAGTATAGGCTCTGCCTAGTTTGGGATCAGATAACGTTGTGTTGGTTGTCTTAAGGATAAGGATAAGAATATATTGTACCACGTTCTGCCTGCGAATCCGTTCGCGTGAAATTTTGGCCCCGACCCATCGCGTCGTATCCCATCGCCCACCCGCGCTATTACTTCGTTTACACTTACAGTTCTTTCCGACTTTTTTTGCAGTTTCGTCAGCTCTTTTGGTGCATAGCTACATAGCCTATCTACCTATATTATCTTCCTAGAGATTTGGGCTAGGAAATGTAAAACGATTTTTTTTTATCCGACAAGTAGTTCCAAAGATAACTTTCAACAATCTCACAAACTTAACTTTTTTATCTACACTAATATTATACAGACGAAAGATTTGTATTTTTGTGTGTGTGTATGTTTTTAATTAATAAACTCATAAACTACTATGCCAATTTTAAAAATTCACCACCATTAGAAAGCTACATTCACCCTTAGTAACATAGGCTATATTATTGCTAGAAAAGATTAGGGATCCATACTAAAACATTAGTAACTTAACCCAAGGTGTAACCCAAAATGCCATAAAACATCTTTCGTTGCATGCGCTGCGGAAACTATTAATGATAGGACAAAAGTATGTTCTAAAATATTAAAAAACATATCAATAACTACAAAAAACTTCGCGATAGGTACTATATGTCCAACTATTATCGTTATGTCACAATAACCACTTTTTACATTTTAAAAGTTGATAGAAACAGCGTCCAAAATTAGACCCTGTTATTCATACTTCTGTTTAAATTCTAATAATTAGTATAGAAGAAGATAAGTTTAGATTTAGATATGGATTTATGAAATATTCACTTTAAATTTAGAAATCATCTATGTCTGGTCAAAATAAATTTCTCAACACTTGCTTAGAGCTGTTTAGTAAAAATGTTAAAGGAATAACGAGTTATAATAGGTCTTTTATTGGTGAAAAGATGTCTGGCTACTCCAATCGTATTTTCATTCCTATTTTTATCTTCACATCTTTTAAGTGTGCCCAAATTAACGATAAGGCTCTCTATATTTCTGTGAGTTTTGAAGAGTGAGCTGAAATTGAATTTGGAGTATTTTGTCGACCTACGCTAGTCTTTAGGCCAATTGAGGTTATGTCTAGTCTTTTGTGATGTACTAAAAAGCTATTATTGCCATTTTTAAAGTTATTTCTAAAGGCCTGATCACTCACTCTACCACAATAGCTCGTGGGCGAGCTGCAATTTTTTTATGAAAGTGAATATACCAGTCAAGGACTACATTTACCGTGGCCCTGGCACCTGGGCAACTGAAGGAATACGGGTGGGTTTTAGTCAGTAAAAGTCTGACACGCCCACCCGCTTCACCCAAGAGCGGTAAACGCCATTTGATGATATCCCACCCACAAAAAAAGGACTATTTGGCCGTCAAAATCATCCATGTGGGCGATACCGATCGTATCAAGACAACGTTGCAGCCACAACGCAACCACAACGTTATGTAGATGCAACTACACTGTCACAGCAGGAGTCTATGTATCTTCAACTCCCAGCGATGATACAACCACATCGAATATTATAGTTACCACAGCGCAACTGCTAGAAGCTGCGACACTTAACAACTGCTTACCCATATTTTGTCGCTAATTTTGTCACGTTGTGGTTGCGTTGACTGGAACATCACCTTGATATGGTCAATGTCGCTCACACGGTTGATTTTGACGGGCAAATGTGGACCTTTTGAATATTTATTTTCTTAAAATTTTGCACCGTCTACATGGTTGGCGTGGTATATGTATTCGGTCCCTAAGTTGCACAGTCAACAACAGTAAAATAATGAGATTCACACAGTATGTTTTTATATTGCTGTATTAGTGTAAGTAGATGTAAACTCACTCATCTTGCTTTAGCCGGCTCTTGTGACAGACAACAAAATAAATGGTTCCCTACTTACTTAGCTGTGATAAATATGCCACACTGAGTATCCCATGTCTCGAACCAAACACTTTAATTCATTCAAACATTTCGTTGAAAAAATGCAGCACGAGAATGTCAATGTTACATATTTAAATGGTTTTTATTTTTACTCAAACCGAGTCTCTAACTCAAACTCGCAAAGATTCATAATTTACGCGAAAATTGATATATTCGATAATTTAACTTCATCATTTCAGCTGTAAGACTCCATTGCTGGACTTCGGCCTCCCCCAATTTGGGGGGCTTTGCCATAATCGCCACGCTTGGCAAGCGGGTTGGCGATCGCAGTATGGTGGTAAAATGCATAGAGAACGCTGCTGCCCATTCTTTAGTAGTAATTTAACTTAATGTAATCATTTATTTCTAAATCCTTTTGAAACAAGCTAAATGGACCAACGACTTTAAAAAAGTGGGTGGGACAGACTGGATGCGGAAAGCGAGGTGTTGTGGCACCTGCCTGGAAGAGGCTTTTGTCCAGCTGTGGGTTGGCTGAGTTGAATGATTGACATTCTAAGATATACATACAATTAATTTATTTCTATCATAATTACGAAGGCAGCTTCGTGCTAAAATTAAACTATATGTAGCTGTAAAACTTTTGTAAAATATGTATTAATAACTATAAAACATCTCTCTACAACTACATATATACATACATGCAAAGTTGCGAGACAATCTAACTCAAGCGTAATAAATACAACATAAAGTGAACGAGGCACGAAGGTTAATTCCATAATATATTGTCGGTTCCCCGGCACGTAACAGCGACACGTAAGTGTAAATTATCCCTTTTAGGGAAACTAATCTCAGGGCGTAAGTTGTACGGTTAAGGGGGGTGTAATATGGTTAACCTTTTGCAACAACTCTGGGATAATATCGTTATGTCTCTTGCTTGCTTTTATTAGTCAAATTATTGGACGTTCTTTTTAGGAGATAATTATGGAACTAGCATTTCCATTAGCAACATTATTCAGTCTAATAAAAGTTTTCTACCTAACCTTTTCCGATCTATGTACGGATCAGCCTCCAGTTTTACCAAATTCAGCTGACTATCAGTATTTAACATGGACGGACTGCTCATCCAAACTTCACAAACCAGTAACTGGGGATAAAGATACTCCTTAATAAGACCGGTTGTCAGACTTATGGTCTTTTGACTATCCGTAACGACTGTCATCTACGATTGAAAGCCAGGACGAACGGCTTAGCGTGCTTTCCGAGGCACGGGCTAGTCTCTTTAAATTATCCCCATCCACGAAGCGAACATGGTACAAGTAGCGTATCCTTTTATCATTCCATGCGGTTGTTATCAATAAGGTACGCCCCTCCTGTCCCAAAAAATGTCAGTCCTGTCAAAAAATAATCTTAGCCTGAGATCGCCAATCTGGCTTGAGCAAGCGTGGTCACAAATTCTCATTTCTTCTATATATGAGAACAGGGTTTTGTCCTGCAGTATGATAGTAATAGTTAGTAATACTATTATAATGTCAAACCTGAAAACTTATTTAGATATCTTCGGATCAAAATAAATCTCTGGATAAGAAAAAAATGCTGTTTCATACATTTTGGCGGCGATCGCGGTTGGCTTCCAGTCTAACCGGATGAGACTGAATATTTTACATAACAATGTTCCCACTGCTGGGTGACAGGCCTCCTCTTTTCGAGAGGGAGTGGGCCATAATCCACCACGCGGGTCCAGTGTGGGTTAGTAATAATATTTTACACACGACTGAGTATAAGCTGACCTTTTCCAATCCAGTTACTGGATACCGCGATACCCAGATATTGGTAAGACAAATTTTCAGTCTTGCATACTTCTGAATATCTATCTGTTTTATCTACGTCCCTCGCAATATTAACAAAATGAATAACAACTCCAAATATGAATACTTTCCCATACCTTTTCCCATTATCTTTCTTGGCACAATGCACGAATTTCCTGGCCTTAATCCAATTTCTCTTAAATGACAATGTACGACAAGAGGCGAAATTAAACGCTCCCTTACCTACTTTGAGCTCTTAATTAATAATTATTCGGTAAATTATTGTTATATCTGCAGTACAGGTTATTTTTCCCAGGGGTGAGCAGAGTTCTAAGTATGAACGTTAGAGTGTAACAAAGCTCATTTTAAATACTGCTACAACCTTTGTCGCATTCTCTAGAGAGTTGTTAGCTGCGGTTTCGTGAACATTTAGTTTGCAAATTCTTGTAATTATGCAGTTTGTAGATAAAATGTGGGTGAAATTAAATAACTGTTTTACGCTTTATAGCGCTTTTGATAACATTTTCAAGGAAATATATGAATATGATGAAATGCGCGCTCAAACTCAAATTATGTTTTACAAAATCAGTCATGGGTTTTATATTAGGTGTGTAAGCCACCGAATCAATCAATTCTACAATCAGCTGTATAGTTATAAGCATACAGGAAATTTAATTGATGAATTTAAAATCAGTAAATAAAATATATTAAGAATTTTGTATTTTCACTCTGTTAAATACAGACTGGATGGGAAAGGCGGAGGTCAGGGTGTTGTGGCGCAGTATGGGACAAGCTCATGTCCAACAGTGGACTGCAATAGGCTGAGTTAAATGACTGAAAAGCTTTCTAGGAAAATCTTTTTTCAGTAATAAAAATACCCTCTACAAGCTGAGTGAATTACCACATTAAGTTCTGGTCATCGCATATGTGAGAGAACTATAAATCACAATCTATCATGGTCATAATCAGCTAAAAGCAATTCTCACTTATTCGAGTAAAATAGATGCCCGTAATACTAGCCCACACTTAATATCAGCCTTTATACTTTGAGTAAAGTAATCTTCCAGCCTAATCTACAAGCGTCGTCACCTACATTTTTTGTTTTCATTTTAATGTCCGAGAACACTATCAAAAAGGTTTCTTATTAAATAAAGCAAAAAGGTATTAGAAGCATCCTACTTTAAGTAAGTTGGATACTTTAATAAATAATACCGAAGGAATTTTATTCCGTTGTAGTTTGTAAATTTGGGACCAAAACTATAAATTGAAGTATGTAACTTAGAACAAGACATAGCAATTTATAGCTTTTGCTATAAATTTGTAACTGGGGAACGAGTACTATAAATCCGACTATCCTACTAATATTATGAATATAAATTTGTATGTTTGGATGTTTATTACTTAATCATACAAAATCGGCCAAACGGATTTGGATGAAGTTTGGGACACAAAAGATTAACCTGGGTTAACATAAAGAGTATTTTGTCCCGGTGGACGATCCCGTAATATAATTTTCGACAACCACTCGAGTGAAGCCTCTAGCAAAGCGTATATAAAATTATTTTTACTAGAAGGGAGTGGCAATCGCCGCGCCCTCGCGTCCCTAGCCGCCGCAGGAGGAGACGCCCCGGGCGTCGGGAGTCGATAGCTGACTGCCGGCCACCGTAGGCGCGAGCTTGCGGGCGGTGAGCAATGGGTAGCTCGCCGCCCGGTAAGGACCAAGCTCAGGTCGACGGCGCGTAGTGTTCCACGCGCGCCTCAAAGAGATGTCAGCAAAACTGAAGGGGTCTGCTAAGACCGATGCCTGCCAGGGTCGCGAGATTGTTCGAAAGAGATACCGTGACCCTGGCACATGGGCAACTGAAGGAACACGGGTGGGTTTTAGTCAGTAAAAGTCTGACATGCCCTCCCGCTCCGCCCAGAGCGGGTAAAGTCATTTGATGATTTCCCATCCAAAAAAAAGGGGTATAAAAAAGAATGTGTACATATAATTGGTTTAGTTAACCTAAAATTTGCATATTATTAAAATTGTGGCCTTTAATATAATTTACACATAATAAGTAAATGATCTGATATAGTAATCTTTACGTTTAAAACAGATATAACTTTAGCGTTGTTTATTACACTGGTATTTGATAAAGCCTGGCAAATATAGATGAAGACCCTCTCCAGTCAGCAGTTTTCCTAGTTGGTCTATGCACACGAGTGGCGTGGGCGGCGCTGGTCCATCATTGTGACCAACTCGTCGCCTCAAGCATCCACCATGCTTGTACGCCTCGACTCTCCAGAACTTCACGCCAAAAACTATATATCATGTGTAAGAAAAAGTGTCATAATACAAACAATAGACGGATTATAGTGATCAACGACCAATCTCTCTGAAATTTTAGTGAAATAATTTTTAGTCATAATATACATTAACGGTAGCATTAAAAAAAACAGATAGTTTGAAATTCCTCAGCATATTTTATGAAACTATCACACACAAAGCCATTAAGAACGCTTGAAAAAAAAGTACGTTCTCCAATTTGATAAAAGTCACCATGCAGGTCTACCGCAAAAGAGTAATTTGTCCTACCTGTATAACCTCGCCCTTGTAAAATGAATCAAAATGCTGCCTACATAAACTTAAGACATAAATTTAACGAGTTGAACAAGATACTACGTCCCATGACTTACGGGCCTGACGTTTATGAGACTTAATAACTTCAATCCAGATAAGAGTCAAATTTCCACGAATATTCAGGCATGTACGGTTTGTCCTTGAGGTTATTTAAAAGTTAAAATGATATTTTGGCAACACCCAGTTCTCGCTTACAATTTGATGCCTCGAAATCTAAAAATCATATACTCCGAACTTAACTTCAGTTTGGGTCGGATCCATTCAAAACTTATACCGTTTGTATAGAGTTTTCCTCTTCTAGAATTTCAAAAGTAAATACTTTAGAATTGAAGTACTAGTTCTAGAAAAGGATTGCATCAATAACGTTTCTGTAGGGAAGGAAAACGTTAACAGCGAATACATCAAAGGCAACGTAAGAAAACTTTTGATACCCAATTTCGAAAGTACTTTTTCTTGTTAGTGAACTGTGTCGGTGTCGATGAGCCATGAAATAAGCGATTTCACATGACTGACATACAAAAAATCATGCCTTGTTTATGTTAAAGGTTAGGTTATAGTTAGGTATCCTATATTATAGGTACACCTGTACCTAACCAGATTTCGGCAGTCATGTTTAAGTCCCATGTAATAACAGCATAAATAAATAAAATATACGTCAAATCGCAACGCCAGCTCGTACTCACGCACACACGTAACCGCTCACACACACACACACATACACACATACATACGCACGCACACTAAACCACAAAACCACACTTTTTAGCTTTACACTACTTTTATATAATTTTTGTTATGTATTAAACTTTAGTCATAAAATTGTAGTAGAAGTATCGTCAATACTGTGTACAATACAGTTATAATATCCAATGGGGACTGGCACTGTACTCCCTTATACAGGTTATTCTATAACCTAGCTGGGAATGCAGCACCTCACCACCACTTCAGTTGTAGTTTTAGTACACTCAATTTGTCAACCCTTTAAACTGTACTACAATGCTTTTATTATGAATAAACAATTTAGATTTTTTGATTTTAATGTAATAGGGGGCGAGCGTTTTACAATTAACCGGTCTTAAATTTAGACTCCAGGTTTCTACTGAGAAATCCCTTACACAGAACATAATATCGCTGTTCATACTGAAAAGTCCCGTAAGGAATAACCCAATATCAATGTGCCCCCACTTAGGAATCAAACCCAACTTCATGCTCATCAGTACCACTTTTGACCACTTCATGCTCATCAGTACCACTTTTGACCACTTCATGCTCATCAGTACCACTTTTGACCACTATACTAACGATTCACTCGAGACGCTATTTTGTTATCTAGACAAATAAATAAAATTGGAGTGTCTGTTTGTAATATAAGATAACCACTTTTTACTAAGTGTATATGGATGTATACACGGTACATATACCAAAATATATTTTTTTACAATTTTTGTCTGTCTGTCTATCTGTCTGTTTGATCCGGCTAATCTCTGAAATGGCTGAACCGATTTTGACGAGACTTTAACGGGCAGATGTAACAAGGACTAACTTAGGCTACTTTTATTTTAGAAAAAAATAGGATCTCACGAAAAAAAATAAAACAAATGAAAAACTTTTTGTTAATTTCTGACATCCACGCGGGCGAAGCCGCGGGCAAAAGCTAGTTGCAAAGACTTCTATATGTTGTGTTAAGTTATTTGTAGTTGAAGAAATACAGGCCAAGTAAACAGAGAGAGAAGCATACTGATTCGTTTGTTGGCTGAGCCTAAAAATGTAGAAAAATAATAATAAAAAAACAACTTCTGACGCCAACATACCAATTGCGTTGGCGCTTTGTTAAAAGTAACAATACAACTAAAGAGTCTTTAACTTTTATTACCAGAACTTCAACTTTCTTAAACACTTGTAGTCCACGCTTTGGCACTGTACAGAAAGGATTTCATATTGCGACATTATTATTATAAGACATGCTGTCGTTGTACAGTTTTTTTAATACTTACAACAACAAGCAAGAAGATCGTGTGTCTGTAATATAAGCAATTTGCAATTCAATACATTTTTTTGAGTCTGTGAGTCTTTGCACCTTTGGCATTGAATACAATGATGATGTTGTCTCATAATTCCTCTGCTCCTAAAATCTAACGCAGTTTTAATGGCCACACCAGGCGGGTAGGCATGTCTCCATTCATTTCTAGAAAATCTATTCAAAGATTTACATTTTTATGGCTTTCAGTATCAAAAAATAAATACGTTGCAATAAATCTTTTATTAAACGCGCTTTGCAATCCCTCGGTTTTGTTTTAAAGTGAAAATAGTTGAGATTTGGGTAATATTTTCTCAAATTTCTATGAGAACATTGTAAGTACTATTTTGAAAGAAATACTGTTTTATAGTAAAACTAGCTTCTGCCCGCGACTTCGACCGCGTTAAATTTATTTTTCCGCCGACCCTTCCCGTCGCGTCGAATCGCCTACCCATGCGATTTTCACCGTTTTTGCAACATTGTTCATTACTGCTCCGCTCCTCTTAGTTGTAGCGTGATGTTATATAGCCGATCCTTTCTCGATACATAGACTACTCAACAAAAAAAGATTTTTTCAATTCGGACCAGTAGTTCCTGAGATTAGCGCGTTCAACCAAACAAACAAACAAACTCTACAGCTTTATAATATTAGTATAGATTAGAATCCAACCAGATAAGATAATATTTATCTGAGTTATTACATAAATTATAAATTGTTACAGTGAAACGACTGAACTGGTTTGATGAAATTTCAAATTCATTTATTCATTTTATGAATATAGGGTAAAGTTATCCAGATAACAAACAAAATACTACTCAATTAAAATTCATAACCAATACCAGTTTCACCGAAAACGTTACTATTATTTTCGTAAATCTCTTTCCAGTTACAAGCTAAATGAATCTATTGACACAATTTGGACACATTCGCTATGTTTATTCATCATTCGCATTTTACTAATCGTTTTGATTTTTCTGACGGCCTTTTCAGTCAGATAGGTTTTTGTAGGTGGGAAATCATCAAATGACGTTCTCCGTTCTGGGTGGAGCAGAAGGGCGTGTCAGACTTTAACTGACTAAAACCCTCCCTTGTTCCTTCAGTTGCCTAAGCCAGGGCCACGGTAACTCTTTCGAACCATTCCATGACCCTCGCAGGGTTCACTCTGATGGCTGCGTTCATCGTCTGCCTTACATTTTCCCAACTATGTTTTGGTCGGCTTACAGTCTAACCGGACAGCGTTGAATATCTACCAGTATTTAACATAGAACGATTGCCTATCTGACCATTACACTGGGTAACAGGATAACCATTGGCTACTTACTGGTGGTCAGACTTTCGGATTTCTTACTGCTAACTTAATCTAACTCTGAACTTACGACTGTCAAAAAGATATGAATGACAACCCAAGACAAACAACGTGCCGACTCATGGAAGACTCTTGGTACATCATGGATAGCCTCCCATTCAAGGACTAACCTCTGAAAGATTAGCTTAACCCGCGTGACTGTCACTACTAAGCCATGAACTCCTAAAAATACGAATACGTCCCAAAAAACTCGAATCATATCGTGAATATGCACGAGTTTTATGTTTTATGAATGCATTTTCCTTCGAGATTATAGGAGTATTTACGTATCACCAACGAGACGGTTCAAATCATATTAATTTATCTTTAAGTATAACAAATTCTTTGTGTATGTGTGAACAGACCATTACTAGCCATATCGAACTCCAATAGGATTAGTGCCAATAGTTCGTTTTTCTTTTTCAATAGGTGGCCGGCAAATTAAAGAAAAACTTTATCTAGCTTACCTGCGCGAGCTCGTTTTTAATCAAGCAGGAAAAGGCAGTAAAGTAAAGAAACAGTTTGTAAAAGAGATGCAGTGTATGTTTTTAATGTATTTTATTTTGAAACAGGGTTGTTTTTAATCAATTTTGTTTGTTGTTTCTCTTGAAACCCCTCCACAATGACTGGCCTGTTAGTTTGACTGGCCTGTTAGTCTAGTGGTTAGTGACCCTGACTACTAAGACTGAGGTCGTGGATTCGATTTCCATCCAGGACAAATCTTTGTGTGATGAGAACAATCATTTGTTCTGTGATTGGGTGTAATTTATCTATAATATGTATGTATTTATGGTTAAAGAAATTTATTTTCTCAATAAGAAATTACAAATATTTCACTTACTTGAGAACAATTTGAAAACAACTTAAAATATTAACAAACTTTGACAATTAAACTATGCAGATATTGTTTTTCATTATATCAAATCATTAAGTTCATAAATAAAAAGTACATAATTGTTTAATGTCGTGCACAAATTAACAAACACAAAAACTTAAAATATTTCGATCCACCCGCTAAAGAAATAATTATCAAATAGGTATTCATTAGGAATGCGAACCCGGTGCCACTACAAAGCAACACAGCAGTAGGACAAGTATGTTTAAGGTAGTAGTGTTTTATCATTTAAAATGTGATTTTTTAATTTAGTTTTGAAAATATTAAACGAGTTCGCATTCTTTACCTCTTTAGGTAGCTTATTATATTGTTGTACTCCCGCAAAAATAATTGTTCTCTCCCCATTGACTGTTCGCACTCTTGGTAGTAAAATGTGGTCCTTTCTACGACTGCTACGATTATTTAGAAATATATAAGTATTTTTATCAGTTGTCCGGTTACCATAGTACATACTCTGCCTAGTTTGGGTTCAGATAACGTTGTGTTGGTTGTCCTAAGATATTATATTTAACAAAAATATATATATATTACAATGTTCTGCATACGTAGCATGACCATCGTAGAAACGGGTTTTGTCGACGGACAAATAGACAAAATTACAGATTGTAGAAAGATTGTAGAAATATTTGTATTGTTTTATGCTGGCGTAGCATGACAATTCTATCTCTATTCTACCAAGAATAGACAAAGTTCTTTATATGGTGGTCATGCTACGCGAGCTGTTGGGGTTAAAAACTTTTCTATACTACATCGTTCGTTGAGTGATTACGAGCAATATTATGACTGCTAAGTATATGAGGTCTTTGGTTAGTTTTTCGGGTTGGGCCAATTGCTGTTGAGTTTTTCCATCTGGAATTTCTGAGTAGCAGCTCGGAGTCTGGATTTGAGGCCGGTTAATGGCGCAATAGACTCGGTCTCTATTATACCTCAAGTTTTTTTTTTTTTTGGTAAACTTATAAACTTTCAAATTATTTTTTAAATAATACTGCAGTACTGTAGGTACAACTCTGTCTAGCCCTTCAGGTAATACAAACGTGATCTTAGGTTACGCTATCTTTCGTTTTACAGAATTATATCTACAAAGTACACAAAGCCCTTTTTTCCGTGAAATGTGCCGGTAATGTAAGAAATATCGAAGACAGTTCAATTTTACGCGTAGACGAGTTTGCGATTTGCCTAATATCCAAAAATTTGAATAGAATATGCGTCAATGGAGACCAGGCGGTGGAAATTTGATTTAAGGACATTATGGTCCCCCTTTGGCTATATCGGTAGCAAGTTAAGTATGTAAAAGTCAATTAATCAATTAACTCAGCTTATAGCAGTCCACTGACACACATCTTCATGACGACTTTCTTTGGACTCATCACGCGCCGAGACGACACATCAGTGGAACGACTTGTCGTGTAGGGAAAAGTTGAAGGCACAAGAGCTCGTGGCAGGTCGCCCATGTGTTGGACCAATCAGGTCAAAACTGTACTTAATGGTCCACTTCACGAATTTACGAGAAGGGCTACAGTACGAGAGGAATGGGGATGGATTGTCAAGCTCGCCACCACACCAGATATGAAGACCACGACCACTCTGTTAAGAGTGTAACGATGAAGAAGAAGACACACATAGACCTATCCTGCGTCAAAACGCTCTGTCCTCCACCTTCCGCATCCAGTCTATCCCAGTCTTTTTTTTTTATGGTCTAGGTGGTGATACGCGGTCTCTTCTCCAAGACTGGACAGGGTACTTTCACTTCAACATACTTACTCCGCGTTCGCATCGACGTTAAAAAATCGTGGCTGGATTTTTTTCGCCCAGTGAATTTTCGACGCACTGCTAGGCGCGGAGAGTTGAAAGTCGTATAGTGCTTTTTTTCCCCACTGGGATACAATCTGTTGGATTATCGATACTTGGTTCAATACCGAGATTTGATCATACAGTGCGCAACAATATTCCGCCGCAATATTTTTCCTTCCGTGCCAACGTGGTCTTATTCTGCTTCATGTCGGTAACTCCAGTCATTTTCCGGTTAACTTCATTCCTGAGTTTATCCTTCAAAGAAGGAAAAAAAATGTATTAGTAAGCCACCTATTTTCGTCTTGTTATATTATCATATCAGGCTGGTGAGTAACATATCAAGTTCGAGTATATAGGAATGGATTGCTTATGAATAACTGAGAGAAAGAGCTGGATGCTAAGTTGCAAGTGAAACAGATGACGTCTATGGTATAAACTTATGGTTGGAATGTGGAACATATGGACGAATGAATGGATCCTGAAAGACAGAAAGATATCGATATGTCTTCTTTATTTATAAGATTATCGTATTATAGGTACATGTAAACCTACCAGAATTTATTTTCTAAATTATGGTGAGAACCGCATCAAAGTCTCTTGCGTAGTTTAGTAGAACTTGCGGTCACACAAAAAGATACAGAAGCGACTTTAATTTATGACATTTATTACATAAAGACTTAGAATAAAGAAAAAACCAGAACATAAAAACTTCTAGTGTGTAGAATACCTAGTAATTGGCAAAAGGATTTTCGATGTTGTCTGTGCCAGCACCTCTGTACCTACCGAACTAGTGTCAAAAAGAAGAAAGTTATAATTTTATAGGAGAAAGTTTTTTATTTTGATCCATGTTTTAATCATAAGTGCCCATGAGCTACAGAAATGGACAGGTGTAGACTTTTAGCTTGTTGAATACACCTATTTAATCGTACGAAAATATTCAAAGTACGACCGCCGCAACTGCAGAAATGGCATGTAGGTTCGGTTTGCATTCCGTCACAGAGTAACTTTGAAATATTCCCAAAATATAAGTTACTAAAATGCTGTCTTGTTTTAACAGATTCCATGGCTGAACACTAACCCCTGAAATAAAAGCTTAGGGGTTTTGGGGCTTGCGAGTGGCGAGCATTGGGTAGCTCGCCGCCCGGTAAGGACCTGCACCCTAATTGCGAAACGCACAATTTATCAGAATCTGAATGGGATTGAAGATTATTACTAAACCATTGCGTCATTTGTTCGAATAAATTGTCGGCTCAGCAACGTAAATAACGCAATGAATGTTGTTTAACTATGAATATTAAACCAATTCCTACCGATAAAAAGTTCCGCAATTACCCCTCAGGCCTGGGTCGACGGCGTGTTGTGTTCCACACGCACCTCAAAGAGAATTCAGCATTATTGAAGGAATCCGCAAGAACAAATGCCTGCCAGGGTCGGCCATTTGTTCAAAAGAGTTACCATGTCCCTGGCATAGGCAACTGAAGGAACACAGGTGGAGTTTAGTCAGTAAAAGTCTGACACCCTTCCGCTCCGCCCAAAGCGGGAGACGTAATTTGATGATTTCCCACACACAAAAATAAAAGACTGAACACTAACCGTTACAATGAAAGCTTAGGCCTTGTTAGGGAGTTACAATCAATTATTGTACAATCAAAAAGAGATGCTGCGCCGACCCGGAATAAATTAGAATAAGGGCAGGAGAATGATGAGTAAGACCTCTATCATGGTCAATAATGTAAGTAAACCATAACAATCAGGGTCATTTTCACTAATGAAACTTGATTCGATCGGCGCATCCGAACTGAAATCCGCACTTAGTTTAACTCCACCCTTAGTCTGCAAGTCGCTGTTATCCACTTTTTAAAACACGTGTTACTGTAGACGTCTCACAAACTCATAACTCTACTTTAATACGCCACTTTGCACTGTTTAACTGCTCTGTTAGTCGGCATTTAACGTTACCTTAATTGGCACTTAGTTTGGCTTACATATTGTTATTGTTGCGTTTAAAGTGCAGGATGGCAGTAATAACGGAGATAGTGGAGGGTAGTTTGTAATAATCTGTCAGGCTTTGTAGGGTAGACTGGTTTTCATGCTAAGAGATCTAAGTACACTTGTGATGTTATTGCTTATGGAACGAGTTGAAACTGTTGGTCCCATTTGTCATTTGTTGATTTTTGACGTAATGTGTCAATCAGATCCCAATCAGAAGCCCAAAAGTCTGACATCCAGGCTTACCAAGGGGTCCAGTAAATATTGGTATTCAGCTTCATCGGGTGGACTGTAGACCAACCTCAACATAGTTGGTAAAAGGCTAGGCAGATGATATTGATGAAACGGGCTTACAATATTTCATTTCAATATTTCATTAAAACTAATTTGAGCATTTGAAAAAAGTGTAAACAAATCAGACTTTTGCCTAACTTGGGGAGTTTTTTAGGCGCTTTCATTTATGTAAATTATTTCATCACCACAGCTCTCAAAACGGAAAAGAAGGAAAACATCGTGAAGAAACCGGCTTATCCTGGAACCAAAAACTCGAAGATATGTTACATTTACCAACCCGCACGGGAGAGGGCCGTAATCCAACATGCGGGCCCAGTCTGCGTCGTGGTTTACGGGATCATTATAGACTGAGTATATATTTATAAAGAGTGAGATTGATTAAGTGAGTGAGATTTATGATGAGACATTATCCGTCAAACTTTTAAATAATTTGTCTCTTATAAAAGCAATACAAAAACAAACGATAGGTAATAAGCAACCAAAAATCCAAACAATCAAATCTTTAATAATGTAGGAAATGTCTTATGTATGATCAAATAAAATCTTATGTATGATCGTTATCTTTAATACAAAATATTTTTTTTTTTAAATTAGCTTATAACAATAATAATTCTAATATAATAGAGTACGTTTATTAAAATAATTCGCTTATCAGAAAGTAATATAATAAATTTTATCAAACATTGCTTTGAGCTACTTGAATACCTACCAACTAAAATTAATTGTCAGGGCATTTTGTACTATTAAGTATTCTGTGATAATACTTTGAAGAAATAAAAATTAGCAGCTATTATATTTGAAAAATAATAATAAATTAGTTTGCTATTTTATTAAAATATAAATCAACTAGACATCAAATCAAAACAAACTGTTATTCAAACTGACTAGCCGTTTTCGAATGGTGTGGTTGGCGTTCTTTCTAACTGGATGCAGCTAAATACGCACAAGATAACCTCACCTTAACCTTTCCAGACTAGACTTTGGGCTTCTGACAACCCGCTAAGAAAGTCCAATATCTATGAATGAAAGCCAGTACCAACAGATTTACGCGCTTTGCTGTGATACGGAGGTACATACTTCTTTCTCATAAACTTCTCATTATTTGGCATTCACATCACATCACTTCAGCCGTAAGACGTCCACTGCTGGACTTAGGCCTCCCCCAATTTGGGGGGCTTTGCCATAATCGCCACGCTTGGCAGGCGGGTTGGCGATCGCAGTATGGTGGTAAAATGCATAGAGAACGCTGCTGCCCATTCTCTAGTAAGTCCCTTAGTCGCCTTTTACGACACCCACGGGAAGAAATGGGGTGGTGTTATTCTTTACGTCCGGCACCACACGGTACACAGTATTTGGCATTATGTGACAAAAATTGAAAAAGTATGCTTAGATGGTTTGGTCATGTTGAGAGGATGAATGAAGGACGGCTCACAAAAGGTATTTACAAGGCAGATATCAGTGGAAGCACTGAGAGGAGACGCCCTAGGAGGATATAATAGTGACCTTATTGGTGATGTTCTTCAGAAAGGTCAGGTGCGTAGTACTCGCAACCGGCGTGTGTGTATGAACCTAAACGAGGCAAAATGAGTGTGTAGAGATCGTAGCACACCTGCTACGATCTGTACACACTCCTTTTGCGTTCCGTGGTTTCTGCCTACCCCCATGGGAAAAGGCGTGATTGTATGTATGTGTGTATGGATGTATGATTCTAATTTCAACTCTTTATAGTGGTTGTAACGAAAATTATTTAATTTGGTTAAAAATAAATATAATTAAAACCTACTGAGGTTTTAATTATATTTATTTTTAGACACTTTCTTCGTAGATTTTTAAAGTAGATTTGGATAATCAAGTTTCTTTTATATTTTGAGAATTTGAGAACGTTGTACACCTTGTAGACTGTACGTTTCTAGACCATTTTTAACCGACTTCAAAAAAAGGAAGTGGCTCTCAATTTGACAGTTGTTTTTTTTTATGTTTGTTACCTCAGAACTTTCGACTGGGTGAACCGATTTTGATGATTTTTAAAAAATTATTTGAAAGCTAGTGTTTTCCGTGTGGTCCCATTTGGTCCAGTTCTGACAATAGCATCCAAGAGAAAACTATATACCTAAGTCTTACATTTCACCTGGCCAGTAGTGGTACAGGAATTAGTGTGGGGTAGATACCATAACTGAAAAATTTTAAAAATAAAAATAAAATCCTAAAAAAAGACTTCCTTAAAAACAGTACAAAGTGAAAAATAACTTTAATTTCGGAAGTCAGTGGCAAAAAACTTAAATACAGATCTTATGACATTTTCCATAGGAAACGACCAATGGGAACCGAGCACCTAGTTTCTGACATTTCATTACTGCCTTTGTAGGTGTTTGTGGAACAAAATATTATGTTGACTTTATTTCTTTATAGAGACAATTATGTAATGTATGATCACCTATCCACGAACCAACCGCGGAAAGCAGCTTAAGCGTTGATCAATCCGTACTCGTACAGTGGCTGTTATTTAGCAAAATAAACTGAGATTTTTAATCAAACATAGTTTCAACAACTATTCAATGGGGAGAGAGCCAATAAATTCTTGACACATCCATTGGCTAAAAGCCAACAAGTCAATCAAAAATATTTATAAAAAAATCAGCTACTTATAAAATATTAACCTTTATTGTAAAAGAAATAAGAACCTAAGTGGACGCAAATATTATTTTGTAATATCTCGATTTAGTGAAGTAACAATTCGGTTGAAAGGATCGATTTTTGGGGACTGTCTAGGAAAGATAAAATGTATTATTTATTGAGGTAATTTATCTAGTCATGAGAACAACATTGGTGGTTGTTGGTTGGACTCAATACACCATGCAAATATTGGATCCAACCTTTTATACTTTGTCACAAAGGAAGCGGAAAATTGGAAGTGCCAAGACAAAAATGTTGTGTCATGAAGGAGATATAATAAAGAGTTTTTCACAGGGGAACATACAATCTTTCACTTATTCCTGTAAGTGATTCGTGAATGTTACCCGGCCTTACAAAATAAAATATTTAATTTGCAATGACGACCGCTCTCAAAACCTGTTAGTGTAAAAATTGTACAATAATGATGTTCCACAAATCAAGTTGCGGATGTTGGAGAAAAAAAAAATAGACAGCCTGTAGTTGTAGTGGGAACCGGAGAGATGGGCAAAGATCGCTACATACTGTACGCCTGAGGAAGGCCATCGCCGTCGAGGTAGACCACTGCGAAGGTGGTATGACGGAAGGAATAAGGGAAGTCCTTTCCTCAGCAGTGGGGCAAAACACAGTATAAGTTTAAAAAAATATATGATACTGACTGATCATAAAATATTTATAATGGTCCCACTGCTGGGATTCACGCTTCGTCTTTGTGAGAGAGTGGGCCAAAATCCACCACGCGCCTAGTGCGGGTTGGTAGATTTCACTTGTCTTTTCTCTTGACGTTTTCTTTTACTATTTCAAAAGCAATGAATACACAAAGAATGTGGTTAAAATGTGCTAATCGCGTTCATTCTCGTTGGTGAAATTCACCTTTCCAAAGACAAATTAAAACCGCTAAGTTGAGGCAAGAAATACACACAAAGTTAAGACTTGATCATATAATTTATCCCAGCCCATCACTGACACAAAAATTCTCTTTAAGCTGTATCCATCAAAAGAGTAAGATATTATTATTAAAATATTCAATTCGGTTCATTTCCTAAATTTTTCTTTTTGTATCCAATTGAGGCGTACTTGTTGAATAAATTACATTTTGATTTCCACTGAAGATTGTGTTCGCTTCGTCGGCGTTCGCAGTTTTTTTTTTTTTCATTTTCAGTCTGTGGCTATAGCAGATTTCTCGGAATGAAAATGTTGATTTTTCATATCGACTTGACTTTAGTAAGATATTATTTTTATACGATCGGATTTGTGAGACGATTTCTTTATTGTTCAATGGACTGAGAATGTGAAGTCAGCGGCTTAACTCAGTTTTCAATAACCATTTTTGGAACCATCATTTAGTTAGTTTCGTAAATCTTTTATATCTGTCGTACATAGAATTCTGATCAGACATACTTAGCGACATACGGGTAAACGAGAGAAATAGCTCCTTCAATTTCTGCCCTGTTTATTGTTACAGGGTCACTTACTAATACTACTGTTCTAATTAATACTCTAAAGGGAAACTCAGAGCAGTCATCACATCAATTTTCCTGTCACTGGTTCCAGAGTGAGTTCTTCTAACTATAGAATGATTTTAATGCGCTTTTCACAAAAATTAAAAAAAAATCGAGAAGTTTTATAATTTTTACTATGCACCTACTTTTCTCGACGGATAAATATAATAGATCTGAGGGATTAAAACGTTAATGAAATGAAAGATGAATTTTCTGGAATTGATAATCTGCTTAAATAAAATATAATAATTTTAAAGATTGTAACTTGTAATTAACACCAAAATCGATCTGCCAATTGAAATAACATTAAAGTTATACCAAAAAGTTTAACCAACGATAAAATAAAACGGAAAAAACATAAACTAAACCTTTTAGTGTAAGCTCCTAAATTAATGTAAATGACAAATTTTGAGTCGGCGCCCAACAGGCAATCAACGGAGATCAATCAAGGTGCAATTACTTTACTTGGCGCCTTTTATTTGTTTGGCACCGACTCAAAATTTGTCATTAACATTAATTTAGGAGCTTATTTACACTAATAGGTTATATTTTTACTTTTTAGTTTATTTTTTCATTCATTATCATCATCATTTCAGCCAAAAGACGTCCACTACTGGACATAAGCCTCCCCCGATCTGGGGGGGATTTGCCATAATCGCCACGCTTGGCAGGCGGGTTGGCGTTTTTTCTTTGGTTAATTTTATTTAAAAGTGTTATTTTTCAGATATTTTATAAACTGGCCCACGCCAAACTTAGGGGTGGTCTTTGTAAATAAGACCAATTTCGTATTAAACTGAATTTTAAAAAACATGAAAGTTTATTATTATTACAAGATTTTAGATATCAACCAACTGAAGTAAGTTTGAATGACTAGTTGTAGGTGGGGAGGGCGTGTCAGACTTTTACTAACTAAAACCCACCCGTGTTCTTCATTTGCCTGTGCCAGGGCAACGGTAACTCGTTTAAACAAATCAGCAACCCTGGCAGGCATCGGTCCCAGCGGACCCCTTCAACTATACCACTATACATATACTAAAAAGTAAAAATATAACCTATGGTTTCAAAGAACCGAAATCTGTCAATTAAATTCTTTCATGCGAGTATTCAAAAACGGACTACTCAGAAATAAGTTAAACGTGATTAGACATAAAAATTAAATATACGCGCCGGCTTGAGAACCTCCTTATGATCTTCAGTTAAAAAGAAAATTATCTAAAACAACGTGTTTTGATTAGTCTAAATGTTTATAATAAACTCGAGCTTAAACTATATAATTATGTTAATAAAATGTAAAAGCTTGCAAAAGCCTTATTTAAATTCAGTCGTTAGTTTCGACTTAATGTGTCAATTACGTACCTTATTACATAAGTACCTAATATCATTTTGCCCTTACATTGAGTAAGAGAACTTACACATTAGGTCCATTGTCCACGATGCTACTAAAAACTAACGTCTTAGCGCAGACGAGGACGGACCTCACCGTGACACAACGTATTGCAAAAATTCTCTTATACCACTTTATTTGGCTTTATTAGCCAAATTGCCTTAATCAGGCAAATCGTAAATAGACGTGTTTTTAAGTGGAAACCGCGAATCGGCAAACGTAAGGTATAACGCCCTCAGCCTAGATGGAGCGACGATCTTCGCAGGGTAGCTGGTAGCAGCTGGATGAGAGCTGCAGAGAATCGAGCTGATTGGCGTGCAATTGAAGAGACCTATATCCAGCAGTGGACTGCTTAGGCTGATGATGATAATGATGGGAAAATTGATACTTTTAAGTGTTATTTTTTTTTCTGTAGGCGAATCTCACGAATTTAATTTATTTGTGGGTGAATAGACAACAAGGTCCGCCATGGATCGGCTCAAGAAAATATGGAGAAACAGAAACATCACAAAGGCCACTAAAATGCGACTTGTCAGGGCATTAATGTTTCCCATATTTCTTTACGGTGCTGAGACATGGACTTTAAGGGAAAGCGAGAAAAAGAAGATAGACGCTTTAGAAATGTGGTGTTGGAGAAGGATGCTTAGCATAACCTGGACACAGTTTCGAGCAACGTTTCAATCCTCCAAGAACTTGGCATCAAACAGCGTCTTTCTTCCATCGTCCAAAGTCGTATTCTCGCTTTCTTTGGACACATCACACGCCGAGACGACACATCGGTGGAACGACTTGTCGTGCAGGGAAAAATTGAAGGCACAAGAGCTCGTGGCAGGTCGCCCATGTCAAAACAGGTCAAAACAGGTCAAAACAGCACTTACGGCCCACTTCACGAATGTATGAGAAGGGCTGCAGTACGAGAGGAATGGCGACGGATTATGAAGCTCGCCACCACACCAGATATGATGACCATGACCACTCTGTCAAGGGTGTAACGACGAAGAAGAGAGAGAATAGACAACTCCAGAATTACGTCTCAGGCAATTAACTACGTGAACAAAAATAAATTAAATAACATATTATTTAAAAGTGTCGATTCGAGTGGCTGCACTGCAAATTCGTCGCGTTGCGGCCTACCTTATTCGGTTCGCTCTTATATGCGCTATCGTTAAAGGCTCCCACAAACAAGTGCGACACGACAGCGGGACGCGATTCATACAAATGTGGCGACACGTAGTCGCGTCGCGCCTGTCTGAAGAAGCCTTAACGCGTAACTTTGGAGTTGCGTCGTGGATGATGAGCCTAAGTAATCAAAACAATTTTGAACTTGAAATTCATTAGTGTTCAGTTCATTAAATATTTACTACAGTGTGGTAAATGTTTGAAACTAGAGCATTTTAATAATTTTAATTAAGTTTATACTTTGGAAGTGAATTGAAAGTTACTAAGTCGGTGGAGCTGGAGGATCATATTTTTCAAAGGAAAGTCAAGTGTATCATATTAAAGTCACGCGCGGTAAAATTTGTTTTATGTTATTAATAAGTTGATGATAACTTTATTAAATGTTTATTATTATTACGAGATATCAGATATCAATCAACTGAAGTAAGTTCGAATAACTAGTTGTAGGTACTACAGGAACCCTTTTTTTGTTTTGGGTGGGAAATCATAAATTGACGTATCGGGCGCTGGACGGAGCGAGAGAGCTGTGAGACTAACTTAAACCCACCCGTGTTCCTTCATTTGCTTGTGCCAGGGCCACGGTAACTCTGTCGAACAGATCCGCAAACCTAGCAGGCATCTGTCCAAGCGGACCCCTTCAGTTTACTATAAGAGTCCTACGGTCTCAAAGAACCGGAATCTATCAATAAAATCCTTTTATGCATGTATTCACAAATTATTTCGTTTATGTATTAACATTTTAGCGCTTGTCATCTCAGTGATTTCTTCTGAAAGAAAAAATCTATGCTAAAATATTTGAAAGGTAACCCTAAATCCGCTTGACAGTTCGAATGAGTTTAAAGATATTTCATTTGCTGCCTGTTCAATATAGGGTTGCCATTGGTAAACAAAAAAACCTTTACAGTAGGTACTGTATGTACTGTTGTGCACTGGATCAGCTATTAGTTGCTGACGTCATTTCATTTGGTATTTAAGCATCGAGAGATGTGTTAAATAATCTGCACTATTCTAATTAATGTGTGTATATGTGTATTATAAGTTTAAAATCTATTTATATATCGATACCTCCCATGTAAGTTGTTGTATCTTCAAAATTGTAACTTGCAATTAAAACCGTTGCGGAGTTGGATACAATGTTATACGCCGCCGTTGTAATAATGATACAACTTTATACGTCTCGTAAATATACTTAAAAAAAAAAAAAAAATATTCTTAACATATAAAGTATGTAAAAATAGGCTGTTTGGTTTAATAAACGTAAAACATGCATATTGTGGGTTACAACAACTTACGTGGGAGGTATCGATATTAGTGTACCCATCTTATTTTATAACTAGCTGTGCCCGCGGCTTCGCCCGCGTGGATGTGAAAATAGACGTGATACCTGGACACATGGCGAGCCTATGTTACTTCTTATAATATTAGCTATCTGCAAATGAAAATCCTGTCAAAATCGGTCCAGCCGTTTCAGAGATTAGCCGGATTAAACAGATAGACAGACCGAAATCGTTAAAATTATTTTTTTGATGTTTGTATGTACCGTATATACTTTCATATGCATTTAGTGAAAAACTTTTAATTTGAAATTACAAACAGACACTTAAATTTTATTTATTTGTATAGTTTCTATCATCATCATCATCATGCTATGCTTGGAGTTTCCCTACGCGATCGAATCAGAAATGAAGAGATCCGTAGGAAAACCAAGGTAACCGATATAGCCCGAAGAATTGCCAAACTTAAGTGGCAGTGGGCAGGGCACATTGCTCGCAGAACGGATGGCCGATGGGGTCGGAAGGTTCTGGAGTGGCGACCGCGTACTGGAAGACGGAGCGTTGGAAGGCCTCCCACAAGATGGACCGATGACCTTGTGAAGGCCGCAGGAATACGTTGGATGCGAGAAGCACGGAATAGGTCGAAGTGGCGGTGCTTGGGGGAGGCCTATGTCCAGCAGTGGACGTCTTTCGGCTGAAATGATGATGATGATGATGAATTGTTCCTCTCAACCAAGGCACCAGTCATATAATCACTTCACCACCCTTCGTTGACGGGTAGAGAATATCTAAGGCAAAGTCCACCTTTGTACCTTTTTTGTGCGAGAAGTTTAAATAATGTCGTGAAAATAGAAGAAAATATTACACAATCTCCACTTCATACTTTCTCAAATAATACAAAAACATAACATACATTTCGGCCAGTGACCGCAGTGTTTATAAATAGAACTCGGATCAAACAAATGACCGTGGCATTAGGCACACGGCATCATTCTCTTCCAGAGGAAAACAGCTATCTGTCATGGCCGCCGTTTTTTCGGTAACCGACAATTTTGCTGTACGTTACACATGGACAGAAGAAATAGAGGAACTAAATAAAGATATATTATGTGCGTTTCCCATACATTATTTTCGGGATATTTGCCAAACCGTGGACTGAGGAAATGACCGCAGCCTTGATGATGAGTAATTAGTACTATTTATCAGTTTAATTGTAATTAACTGGGAATACGAAGAATAGAGTGCCAAAAATTTGAACGTGTAGGAGATTAACGTAAGTGGAGTGAGGGGCACTTTACGTAAATAAAATTCTATCACGATTAGAATTAGCTCAAGATCAGTAATTGAATCTTGAATGGGACTATCATTTGTATTCTTATTTCATTAAATTTTCTTCCATCTTATCTGCATCATCGACTATTTGCAATTATTGAAGAAAAATAGGTAATGAATAACCAGCACCCTGATGACTCATCTCAATATCAATCATAATTTGAATAATTTTAAAGGATATTTTTAATTCATTCTTTCTGCACTACAACGTAAATAACACAACACAACACTAGACCAACAAGGCATTCAAAGCCACTGGAAATTTATTTAAAAAATTAAATTTGAGGTTAATTCCGATTTTGGCGACATGCCAAAATGACCACTAGGAATGCAGTTCCGTCAGTTCGTTATAAAAATCTGTCATTTTCACCAATATTAGAAATTAATGTGTCTAAAACATTATGTATTTAGACATTCGTTATTGTGTGACTTATTGTTACCATTTTTTGAAAAAACCAGCTCCCTAATTGCCAAACGCACTATCTATCAGAATCTGAATCGGATTGAAGATTATTTCTAAACCATTGCGTCATTTGTTCGAATAAATTGTCGGCTCAGCAACGTAAATAACGCAATGAATGTTGTTTAACTATCAATATGAAACCAATTCCTACTGATAGCAAGCTATGCAATTATCCCTCTGAGCTTTATTTGAATAAAATAATGCTCAAAGAAAATCGCCGTCCAAAACAATATTCAGTGTAAAGTCTTCTTTGAACAAAACGTAGTTTCATCTAGATCTCAACTGCAACATGGGAAATCATACGTCAAATCCTTGTTTATGCAATTTACATTTCATTTATGTCTCTGACACAAAGTTGTAGGTAAAATAAACGTTTACTTTAGCCAAGAGAAGCACATTTCAAATGATGCCTACCACTGGTTTGAATAACTCGAAAGTTTTCGGTCGTGTCATGTTTTCGGTCTAATGAATATGTAGTGAGATGTTAAATAACTCTTTAGAGTAAAAGTGAGTAATCTTTCAGAGCTTTTCGTTATTTGGGTTTTATTTTCTTGTGCCTAATATCAAAAATGTGGAAAACAATTAAGAAAGAATTATATTTTCTAACTGGAACCAAATAACAAATATAATTCCTGATGCCAACATGTTCTTCATATCGGTTGTCACATCTATCTATCTATATATATAAAAATGAATCCCTATTTCCCTTGGTCACGACATCACGCGTGAACCGCTGGACCGATTTCACTTTTTTTTTTGTTGTTGTGTTTGTAATTGTCAGGAGAAGGTTCTTATGAAAGAAAAAAATTAAAAAATTGCGCGGGGAATTAAAAAATTTACCATATAATAGGACAATGTAAACTTTTTTAGTGTATCATTATGACATTTGACATAGAATTGACAGAATGCGTGCTCAAATATCATCAAAAAGACAGGACAACGTCTGTCGGGTCAGCTAGTATATATATAAAAATGAATCCCTATTTCCCTTGGTCACGCCATCACGCGTGAACAGCTGGACCGATTTCACTTTTTTTGTTGTTGTTGTGTTTGTAATTGTCAGGAGAAGGTTCTTATGAAAGAAAAAAAAAATGCGGGGAAAATTAGAAAATTTAAGAACACTTATTTAAGAATACTTAACAAATAGGACAATGTAAACTTTTTTAATGTAACATTATGACATTTGACATAGAATTGACAGAATGCGTGCTCAAATATCATCAAAGAGACAGGACAACGTCTGTCGGGCCAGCTAGTATATTATAATATATAAAGGAGTATTTATGTAAGATGGCAGGGACATTAACGCGCAGCCTATTTACCATGAAGAATTCGGTAGGTACCTACTTGCTTCATATTTTTCTCATCTTGTTCTCACACACTAGTCTGCATTTCTTTTTAATTTCTCCTTTCTCTAGCCTGCTGGGAAAATATTTTAGAAAATAAGCAGCACCTTTGTACTGAAATGTTTTATGTCATATACTTATCTATATTATTCTTCTATTATGCTCTTCTAGTTCTCACACACTTTTGTCTTGCATTTCATTTACACTTCTCTTTTCGCAGGTGGTTTTAAAAAAATCTTAAGAAATAAGTAGTACCATAATTGTACCGATCTTTATCTCTATTACTGTGTGTACGTAAATCCTAACGTCCATTATAAATACGACATAAGTTTGTTAGTTTGTCACGCTTTCACATTAAAACTGTTTCTTGGATTTGGATGAAATTTAACACACGGATAGACTTATGCGACTTTTCGCCCTGGAGCGCTGACGTACACGCACACAATGACAGCTGTAACATAACAAATAAATAAGGACCCTGTATTTGCAAATCAGTCTATGTTCTCTATACCAATGACGTCAGAAGACTGTATAACAGTATCTATAAAGAAAAAAAGCCTTTCTTTCTTCATTCTGTAAGTACTACATTCGTTTTTATTACTATGCACACCACTCGGGAAAAATTATTCTATAAAATGGAAGTAAAACCTGTATTACACTTATGGCTACGCACTGCTTTCTTTAGAATGTGGGTAAAATAATTATTTTCTCCTGTGTGCAAAATATTATTTAAACGTTCATTTACAAAACAATCTAGGTCATTTAAAAATAGTGCCATTAGTGTAAAATATAGAATTTCACGGCATGGGTTTTAAAAGTAATCTAGACTAATGTTTTAAACTACAAAATGGAGGCAGAAATGAGTCACTTTTATCTGAAATTGTGGAAATAATTCCTGGAGTTCCAAGAAAATAAAAATGAATATGATAATGCACTCCATCGCATACTTAACACCAGCTGATACTCAAGACGCTGAGATTGGTTCATAGGTAATTTTCGTGAACGGGCGCCGTCAGTTGTGACTGGTCATCTCTTAGCTAGCAAAAAAAAAAACAATCGAAAATGTAAAAAAAACGGCATGGCTTTTTAATATCAGATGGAGGGGGAGGGGGGGACAGAGAGGGAGAGAGGGAGAGAGAGAGAGAGGGAGAGAGAGAGGGAGAGAGAGAGGGAGAGAGAGG
Organism: Aporophyla nigra; assembly: GCA_947507805.1. Classification (NCBI taxonomy): domain Eukaryota; kingdom Metazoa; phylum Arthropoda; class Insecta; order Lepidoptera; family Noctuidae; genus Aporophyla; species Aporophyla nigra. The sequence continues at coordinate 7,253,585 of OX382313.1, read as the reverse complement.
TAGAGAGAGAGGGAGAGAGAGAGAATATTTTTGTTGAGTGTATACAGGTTTTTTGTAAATGATAAATAATTAAAAAATTATAACTATTATGAATCCTGGAAAGGAACTTCGTTCCATCCGGGTGTCCCTTGACACCTCTAAAGTTTTTATTTTTTGTTTTACCATAATCAGCTAAAGCTATAATGTTCCTACTGCTGGGTCTGAGTCCTCTTTGCGAGAGGGAGTTGGCCGTAATCCACCATGCTGGCCCAGATGAGGTTAGCAGATATCACATAACTTGGAATTTTTGGTTCGCAATTGATATTTTAAAGCATGTAATCTCTAAGGTGATATTCACATAACTTTACGTTCGAAGTTTATTTGTGACATTAGACCTTTTTTTTTTTGGATGGGAAATCATCAAATGACTTCTCCCGCTCTGGGCGGAGCGGGAGGGCGTGTCAGACTTTTACTGACTAAAACCCACCCGTGTTCCTTCAGTTGCCCATGTGCCGGGGCCACGGTATCTTTTTCGAACAATCACGTGACCCCGGCAGGTGACATTAGACCTTCATCCATATAAATAAATATCATATTCTGCTTTTGTGTCCCCTTGAAAAAAATCATCGATACTAACACCAGAAGCAAATTCACCTACCAGGTACGACAAAACCCCGACTTTGAATACAGTAGTAGAATCATGTTTGTCATATTAACACAGCTTCGTTGTACCAATCAGGGGTGTTCCCCAAGCTTCAAGCAGGATTCTCTTATCTCCTACAGATGTACGGTGAATACAATTGCATTATTGTCACTGTTTGATGAAGTGACGACGCGTGGCGTACTCTAGCGGATTAGTTTATTTACTAGATTGCTTATTCAAGGCAGATGTACAAATGGTAGCGTTAATTAATGCTGGGAACAATGAATGCAAAGACCGTGTATTTGAAACAGTCGCTTTGGTATAGTGTTTTTATTTAAGCTTTAGGAATTGTGATTGTGAAGACAGTAATACAGGAAATTTAATTTTATCTACACTATATATATTATATATAATATTATAAAGTTGAAGAGTTTGTTCGTTTGTTTGGTTGAACGCGGTAATCTCAGGAACTACTGATTCGAATTGAAAAATTATTTTTGAGTTGAGTAGCCTATTTATTGAGGTAGGCTATAAATTATAAAACATCACGCTACATCAAAAGCAGCGGAGCAGCAACAAAAAATGCACGAAAACTGGCTGGCAATTCGATGCGACGGGAAGGTTCAGGGGAGTAAAAATTTGACGCGGACGAAGTCGCGGGCAGAAGCTAGTGTTTGATAAAACTAATTAAATATGTATTATAGAATGCTTATTTTTATAATAATAATGCAGATTTTACCTGGGGCATGTGGCTAAGTAATGAAAACCGCACGGATCTATCGATCAGGTCAAACTACGATTGTTCATGTGTTCTGCAGTTGGTTCATGGATGAGTGACCGTCTTTACATACCAAGAGCCCTCCGTACCTCGGAAAGCACGTTAAGCTATTATCCTTGAAAGTCGTTATGAGTCGTCAGAAGCCCGAGTCTGGCAACCAGTCTTATCATACGACGCGTGGCGCACTCTAGCGGATAAGTTTATTTACTAGATGGCTTATTCAAGGCAGATGTACAAATGGTAGCGTTAATTAATGCTGGGAACAATGAATGCTAAGAGCGAGTATTTTGAACTGCCGCTTTGGTATTTTTTTTTCTGTTTAAGCTTTAGGAATTGTGATTATGAAGACAGTGATACAGTAAAGGGTCTCACCGGGTTTCCATATGAAATCTGCACTGGCGTCTTTTTTGACATTGGTGCCTTAATTATGTTGCTAGTTGTTAAAAAAAAATTTGGGCCAATTATCAAACCCCTAGCGTCTTTAGTTTCTGAAAAATAAGGGTTGCAACCTCAAACTTGAATGTTTTTTTCCTACAAAACTACAATAGATTTTAAAATGAAACCAACGTGAAATGAAAGCTACTTAACAGATTTACATTTCACATTTTTTTCATAATTTTTCAACCACCTATAGGGCAGAACCAAATGTGTTTTAAAAATTAAGGGTGGTTTTTCGTGGCCATTTTTCGAGGTACACCGACCAAATAAATTACATAAATTACGTATGTATCCAACTATAATATATAACAATTACATAGATGTGTCATGGGTGGAACATATTCAAAACAATAAAATTTTTCAATAGATAGGTACACACGGCTACAGGTCAAGCTGTACATTTCCAGTTTTAGCTGACCTCGCATCGCATAGGGGTTTCCTACAATGAGATGTCACCTTATACTGGTAATGTGTGGCCGTGCGTACTGTAATCATAGAAATTGTAATCATTTACTAGTTTAGACTCATAATATACTGCGCTATCGAAAGTTAACACAATTGCGTTATATGTATCAGTTGAAGTATTGTGTTACACTTCTTCCAAACGTTATTATGTCAAGTCGAAAATATAAACGAATTCGAACAGACGAAAAAGTTCTCACATATCAAACTGTTGGCGAAAATACTGTTAAAAAATAGGCTCTTTATTTTGCAATAAGTGTAGATTATTAGTTTATAAATAGAAACAAGAAGATGAATTAAACGTAGTGATGGTGATCCTATATAGTTTTTACGTACAGGAAAAAATCTGCCTTAAAAAAAACTTAAGGCCTGTGTATTTTAAAAGTTTTTCTTCACATAAAGAATATTAATAAAAATTCCATAGATTTTTTTTCCCCTTCTATTACAGTTAATGCATCTTCTAAGTTTGTCAGTTTTGTCTGCCGTTCTGAAGGTTTCAACCACATATACAAATGTTTGAATCATACACAAACAAATGAAAACTATCTTCTGCTAGACACAACACTATATTCGAAAGTTAATTAACGCACAATACCAATTTTTTTTTCAATGACTACGAAATGGTTACGACTTGACATAATAACGTTTGGAAGAAGTGTAACCCAATACTTCAACCGATACAAATAACGCAATTGTGTTAACTTTTCGATAGCGCAATATTATGAGTCTAAACTATTATATGATTATAATTCCTATGATTATAGTACGCACGGCCACACATTACCAGTATAAGCTGACATCTTATCGTACGAAACCCCTATGCAACGTGAGGTCAGCTAAAACTGGAAATATACAGCTTGACCTGTAGCCGTGTGTACCTATCTATTGAAAAATTTTATTGTTTTGAATATGTTCCACCCATGACACATCTATGTAATTGTTATATATTATAGTTGGATACAAACGTAATTTATGTAATTTATTTGGTCGGTGTACCTCGAAAAATGGCCACGAAAAACCACCCTTAATTTTTAAAAGACATTTGGTTCTGCCCTATAGGTGGTTGAAAAATTATGAAAAAAATGTGAAATGTAAATCTGTTAAGTAGCTTTCATTTCGCGTTGGTTTCATTTTGAAATCTATTGTAGTTTTGTAGGAAAAAAACATTCAAGTTTGAGGTTGCAACCCTTATTTTTCAGAAACTAAAGACGCTAGGGGTTTGATAATTGGCCCAATTTTTTTTTTAACAACTAGCAACATAATTAAGGCACCAATGTCAAAAAGGACGCCAGTGAAGATTTCATATGGAAACCCGGTGAGACCCTTTAATTTTATCTACACTAATATTATAAAGCTGAAGAGTTTGTTTGTTTGTATGTTTGTTTGTTTGGTTGAACGCGGTAATCTCAGGAACTACTGATTCGAATAGAAAACTTTTACACAGTAAACACAGTATTACATAGTAAATGGGTTGTGGAGGTCAGATAAGCAGTCGCTCCATGTAAAATACTGGTATTCAGCTGCACGCGGTTAGACTGGAATCCGACCCCAACATAGTTGAGAAAAGGCTAGGCAGATGTTGATGAATGCAGATTTTAGCTAATTCCAAAGATAGAATAGTATGAAATCTTTAAATGTAGGTACAGATTTAATTATTGGGTTGCCAAAAAGAGGTTTCAAGAAGTTTTGCCATCTATCTCCTAAAGCTCTTGATTTCGTCTGGATCTTTGATTAAACTTTAAGGTAAGAACCACTTTTGATGTTTTAAAGTGTGACGCAAAAACAACTTTAATACTTTCGACATTTTTATCTAGACTAAAATGTTTAAACGAGTTGACTGTTATAATCTCTCAGGACACTTTAATTTTAAAGTAAATATATAAGCCCAATTTTTGTATTTTACTTTTTTTAAATGTGGTAATTAAAATGTCTGCGTAGAGTGATAAAAAAGTATTAAGCCTTGAGTAAGGCTACATAGATACTCAGGTCTCAAGTTTCATTAGTTGTTATGCAAAACAATAAACTTTAGAGGTGTCAAGGGACACCCGGATGGAACGAAGTTCCTTTCCAGGATTCATAATAGTTATAATTTTTTAATTATTTATTATGTACAAAAAACCAGTATACACTCAACTAAAATATTCTCTCTCTCTCCCTATCTCCTTCTCTCTCTCTCTCTCTCTCTACCTCTCCCTCCCTTTCTCTTTACCTCTCTCTCCCTCTCTCACCCTCTCTCTTTCTACCTCTCTCCCTCTCTCCCACTCTCTCCCCCTCTCCCCCTCTCTCCCTCTCTACTCACAACAAAAAAAAACAACCACATACAAAATATATACGGTCGAATTGAGAAACCTCGTCCTTTTTTTGAAGTCGGTTAAAGCATGTCGTGACAACTTTTCGTAAGATTTTTTTCCGTCTAGCCCCCTTTCACAACGTGCGATAACGAACTTCGTTCCAAAATCTTGTATTTTACCTATTACTGTTATTACACAAAACGGTAAACTGATTTTCATATTCAATTCGTTTGAGAAATTAATACCAGTCATACAATTCATCAATCCAATCTTCTTCTTAGCGTATCGATGGCCCTGCCAGGGTCGCGGAATAATTCGAAAGAGTTACCGTGGCCCTGGCATATAGGCAACTGAAAGAACACGGTAGGTTTTAATCAGTAAAAGTCTGACACGAAGAGCGGGAGAAGTCATTTGATGATTTCCCTTACTTAAGTATTAATTTTAGCTCAAAATTCAGCCATGCAAAATCCTTTAGCTGATAAATGACAAATGATTTTATTTCTGTAAATAGGTTTGTACAAACACTTTTATACGTCAATCATATTTTTTAATACTTGATGAGGTCGGCGTTTCCTAACTGACTACTCTGAGAAGAAAGGCCGAAACAAACTCAGATGTCACAGTCTCTTATAAAGTCCAGACATGCTGACTTGCTAACGCAGTCATAAGTCCTCGAGTGCACAGGTGACTGAGTACCTACCAGTCTCAAAACCAAATTCAGCAGGTAAATTTCTAACTAAGTCCAGTCTAATTAAAAACCATTATTTCATGACACTTTTAGACCTGCTCAAATGCCGCGGTTTTTGAGCTATTCCATCCAAACAAAGCAAAAGTAAAACGCCCCCGTACAGACCATGGCAATGTTCCTCGCCGTGCCGGCCGCGAGCCTGATTTGATGCGACGGTTCCCAGGGCCTGTCTGCTTAGCCCGGCCCGGCGTGGCCCGTCGGTTTTCGGCGGCTCTTATGCTACTAAACTGAGAATACAAACAACAAAAATGGGGCAAAACTTACGTTGATCAATTCTTTAGAACTTTCTCAAATTGTGCAAACCACAACTAAGGAGCAAGAACTGGGTAGAGCTCGAATTCACACTTACTTATTTGTTCTAAACTTGGGTTCTCAAGTTAGTTCTTTTCATTTGGATTGTTGTGGCTTTAACTCTCCTCTTGATCTTCATTAGTTTAGTTCATACCCTTCACACCTTAGGGCGAATTTCACCTAAATAATGTAAACCGCGTTCAAGAGGTGTCAGTGTTAATTTTCTACAGAAAATAATGAAACATAGTCCTTAAACATGGTTTGTGTGCTCATTGCGTTCTATTTTAAAACTTTGCGATAAGTTAATTATAGCAACAAAGCAGCTTAGAGCATAATAACTGAATTCTAAAGTCCACCGGCACTACAAATCCCTTGAAAGGTAATTCCTAAACGTACCTATTTAAAACATCTCTATGTGTTTGAAAAGCATTTGAATAAGACAGAGATGTAATTATGTTTTATATATAACATTATATCACGCCTGTATTCCCCATGGGGTAAAGTGGATGTGTACTTATAGTACACACACATTCTGCCAGTCATGTGTAAGACCCATGGAGGGGCAACCAGGCACAAAACCAGACATAATCCGGGCAGAAATTCCAGATGGAAAACCCCTATAACATTGCCCAACCCGGAAATCAAACCGACGTTTGCTACCACGACAGAAACGAGGGAGTACAAGATATTTTAAATATATTAAGTGCTAAACAAGCGAGCCTAAACCTCGTTATCTTTGCAAACATCGGTAATCCAATAAATATTTATTTATTTATAAATAGTGAGATAGAAAAAATACGCAATACGAACTAATAAACGATTAAACGCAGAGATTCACAAAAACACAATTGATTTGGTGAAGTCGTCAAGATTTTAGCAATTGCTTTGAAGCGTTTCACCTCAAAACCTTCATTCACTCAAAATAAAAAGTCATTTATTCAAACTCGACTGAAAATCATAATTTTTTTAACGTCAAAATTATAATATATTAGGAGAATCGCCCAAAAACGCCCGCCATTCACCACTACCTAGTGGTTGAGATGGGAAGAAAAATGTATTCCTACCACCTCCTCATAGTCCACTTGTCTGTTCAGTTAGAAGATTTTGATGTAATGTATGCAAAGTTGCTAAATAGTTATACTAAACACAAAACATTATCTTGCATATGTCACCAAGCACACGCTAATGTCAAAATCAAAAATATCGAAATATTTTTATTTCACTTATGTGGTAGGTTTATACCTACATGGGGCACTTATAAAACGGCTGAAGAATATGTCTGCTAGTGCCCTTATAGTATTAACTTATTCAATACAAACTCACTTTCACGCAACAAATTTTCTTTCACACAGTCCATCTCACCACCGTTGTTTAAAAACCCTTTCTTACGACGCTAATTGCATTACCCTTCCAAAGTTCTTGTTAATTTTACCTAATTGGCCGTTTTTGATTCTGTCAAAGGGAGTACAAACAGTTACAAGATTCTCTGTGACTTAATTCTAGTTAACAAGACGTTAACAAACGACATTGGAAGTTCCCACGTCTCTGTGATTAACTTAGGAGTTTGTTTGTTAGCTTTGAACTCATACTGTGTTGTTTAGAAGATAATAGATCAACTTATTATGTTGTAATGTATATTATGAGTTTCGTTCTTCTTGAGCTTGTTATAATGTTTTTGATTCAGGGAAGTTGTTGCTTTTGTTCGTTATTTTGATAATTATGATGGGATTATGAAGATGTGTTAAATGTAAAACTTAGTCACCTTTTTAACCAACGAAAAAAAAACGGAGGCGGTTATCAATCGGGCACGCCACAATTGCGGCGGTAAATCCCCTCTTTGCGGAGTGGATAGAGAGGCGCCACGGCGTCCTCACCTTCCGCCTGACGCAGGTTCTCACCGGGCACGGGTGCTTCGGTAGGTTCCTGTTCAGGATAAAGCGGGAGGAAACGCCCGGGTGTTTCCACTGCGAGGATCGTCTGGAGGACACGGTAGAGCATACGGTGGAGGTGTGCCCTGCCTGGGCGGAGCACCGCTGTGTCCTCGTGGAGGCGATCGGCGGCGGCGACCTCTAGCGTCCGACCCTGGTGCGAGCCATGGTACGGAGCGAGAGGGCATGGGAAGCCGTCACCTCCTTCTGCGAAGCAGTAATGCTCGCGAAGGAGGAGGCGGGGCGCGTGAGGGAGTGGCAGTCTCTGCGCCCTCACGTCCCTAGCCGCCGCAGGAGGAGACGCCCCGGGCGTCGGGAGTCTATAGCGGACTCCCGGCCACCGTAGGCGCGAGCTTGCGGGCGGCGAGCAATGTGTAGCACGCCGCCCGGTAAGGACCAGGCTCGGGTCGACGGCGCGTAGTGTTCCACGCGCGCCTCAAAGAGATGTCAGCAGCACTGAAGGGGTCTGCTAGGACCGACGCCTGCCAGGGTCGCGAGATTGTTCGAAAGAGATACCGTGACCCTGGCACATAGGCAACTGATGGAACACGGGTGGGTTTTAGTCAGTAAAAGTCTGACACACCCTCCCGCTCCGCCCAGAGCGGGAGAAGTCATTTGATGATTTCCCATCCAGAAAAAAAAAATAGGCGGTTATCAATTCGACTGTATTTTTTATGTTTGTTACCTCATAACTTTTGACTGGGAGAACCGATGTTGATGATTTTCTTTTTTTATTTGAAAACTGGTGCGTCCCGTGTGGTCCAATTTTAATTTGGTTCCATTCGGCCAAAGAGATCCATGTGAAAACCATATAAGTCTTAAATTTGCATTAAGTATTTGCGCGACAAATGAACGAATAACGATATTAGATTAGTGCGGGGTATCTACCACAACTAAAAAGTTAATAAAAATAAAAACTTTTTACAAAAAAAAAAAATAACAATCGACTTCCTTAAAAAAAACACTACAAAGTCAAACATAACTTTAATTGCGGAAGTCGGTGGCAAAAAAACCTTAAATACAGATCCTTAGGATCTTAGGAAGAGGAAAAGTTTTAGGATTTGTATTTAAGGTTTTTTTGCCACCGACTTCCACAATTAAAGTTATTTTTGACTTTGTAGTGTTTTTGTATGTCAAGATCGTAGCAGCTGTACTGTAGTTTCTGCCCGGAAAGGAAGCTTTTTTTTTTGTTTTTCCACAATAGGTATTAGTAGCAAAAGTATGCTTAGATACTTTATTATTTTTTGTTCTTCTTCTTCTATAAAGAGGTAAAATTTCTTTGTTGTTTTGTCTGGAACTATTAGTTGGATAAGTAAAGTTATTTTTGGATTTGCCAACCGATTTCTTGAGATAGGTTATAGGCTATTTCACGCAACGACTCTAGGCAGCCGAGTATAAAGAAAAAAAAACTTTAGAGGTGTCAAGGGACACCCGGATGGAACGAAGTTCCTTTCCAGGATTCATAATAGTTATAATTTTTAAATTATTTATTATGTACAAAAAACCTGTATACACTCAACAAAAATATTCTCTTTCTCTCCCTATCTCCTTTTCTCTCCCTCTCTCTCTATCTCGCTCTCTCTCTCCCTCTGTCCCTCTCTCTCTCTCCCCTCTCCCCCTTTCTCCCTCTCCCCCTCTCTCCCACTCCCCCTCTCTCCCACTCCCCCTCTCCCCCTGTCCCCCTGTCCCCCTCTCTCTCCCCCTCGGTAATATAGACTCTGTGAGCTATTTTCGATCCAGATCCATTCAGCCATTTTTGCGTGATTGAGAAACAATCACCCAATCAAATAATTTCACATAATTTATAGTATTAGTAGTAAGTAGGATTATAATTCATATTACTTCGGATTCATAGTTTATGAGAATAACATGTGTGTAAATAAAACTAATAGTATTCAGAGTAAGAAGACTGCGGCATAGGGATTGGTTTAGCTGAATATAAGTCTTCCTGGTTTTTCTTAACGCTCCTATTTTACCTATACAGACACTCAATCATTTACCAGACACCGAACATAATTATAGGAATAGTACTTTTGCCAGTGGCTTGGCCCGTATAGCGGTCGGAAAATATCACCCGGCAACCTACTACCGGGATAAAGTAGGTATCCTATCTGTTACGTATCCATGATATAATATATCTTTGTGCCAAATTCGATCTAAATCCGTTTGGCCGTCTTTGCATCATTGAGAAACAAACATCCAAAAATCTAAACATCTAAGCCATTTCGCGGTCTCTTACTTGGAATAATACTATTAGGTTTATTTTGAGTATAATGAACACACATGATATTCGCAATTACTATGAAGCCAAAGTAATATGAATTACAATCCTACTTATCCTGTACTACCCGGCCGCTGCCAACGGATGGACGGGACGGACTTACGACCCGCCCCAGCTGCTCTGCGCCCGCTTTTTAAATCTCTAATATCTTCTAAGATATTCATTTAAATTACATGCTGTAAAAGGCCATATTGATCTATATTAAATGCACAATGTATATAAGGTACTTAATTGGATAAGGATTAATGCTGTATTGCTTAAAATCGCTTCGTAAATAAGCCCTTATTTCTCGTATAAAGTAAAAGATAAAAAATGGTTATTGTGGGTTATTCCTAAGAGATAGACACATACCATTGCGACATTTTTGTATACCTTTTTAAGGTGTACAATACTGTAGTACATTATTTTGATCTATTTCGTAGGATTCAGCCAGGGTTTTTCGAATTTTGAGACGTATTTCAGCGTAGTTTATGACCTATGTCACCGTAGTTTTCGAAGACAGTTATTTATTCTAAAATAAAAGAATCTTTCTAAAATAAAAGTAGCCTAAGTTACTCCTTGTTACATCAGCTATCTGCCAGTGAAAGTCCTGTCAAAATTGGTCCAGCCATTTCAGAGATTAACTGGAACAAACAGACAGACAAAAATTGTAAAAAATGTTGTTTTGGTATATGTACCGTGTATACATCCATATACACTTAGTAAAAAGTGGTTATCTTAATATTAAAAACAGACACTCCAATTTTATTTATTTGTATAGATGTATAGATATAGATGTATAGATAAGATTAAAAACAAAAATTTCACGCGTACAAAGTCGCGGGCGGGTAGTAAAAGATAAACGATCAATATCATCTCTTTGCAGTTGAGTAATGACGGATGATCTTTTTTATAACGGTTTGATAGCACCTTTTTTGTGTGTGGGATATCATCAAATGACGTCTCCCGCTCACGGTGGAGCGGATGAACGTGTCAGACTTATACTGACTAAAACCCACCAGTGTTTTTTCAGTTGCCTTTATGCCAGGGCCACGGTAACTCTTTCGAACTCCTTGCCCCTTCAATTCGTGCTGATAATTGTTACCTATACTTCTTTAGAGCAATTTCTTGAAAGTGAGGAAAGAGGCTCGTTTTAAACTGAACTTTATTCTCATAAGTAATTAAGTTTATTTTCATACTAGCCTTTGCCAGCGGCTTCGCCCGCGTGGAGGTCGGAAATTATCCCGCGGGAACATACTACCGGAATAAAAAGTACTCTATGTATTACTCCAGGTTATAAACTATCTGTGTGCCAAATTTCATCCAAATCGGGTCAATAGTTTTTGCGTGAAAGAGGAACAAACATCCATACATCCATACTACTATATTATATAGTAGGATTAAACACGGTTTTAACAAATAAATTGTAGAACCCATCTTTTAAGTATGGATATGTCGCAGTAAGATAGATAAAGCCGTAATATAGTTATATCCCTAGGGATGTAATTATATACCGTAACATAGTTATACGAAAGCGATTCTTTACTATCTCACTAGGAATATAGTTATAAAACAGTCCAAGTTTAGTGATATACTTATATTACTAGATTAAGTTTAGTGAAATAGCTTTCGGAGTGTGTGGCGCAGGCGGCGCGCCGCCTCCCCCGCGGCGGGGGAGGGGTTCGTTGTGTTTACGCGCTCGCCACTCCGCAGGCAGTGCTATGTAATTCTCATAGCTGGGCATTAACTCGTTAATCCGTTAATCGTTAATTAACGAAGTTAACATTTTGATTAACGGATTAACTTTTAAGTTAACTTTAAAAAATGTTAACGGACACGTTAACTTCCGTTAATATGCAGAAGTCCGTTAATCGTTAATCCAGTGCCTACTATTTAACGCACAGCACCGCGGCGCGGCGCGAAAAACAGGTTCAGACAAGTATGAAATGACAAGTGCCTGGTGGCGCGTGGCAGCGAGTGAAACAAAAATTAAACTAGATATATTTTGCCGGCGCGTGTGAGTGAGAAACGAACTGCGAAGAGATGTGTTTCGTTTAAGGTGAATGCTTCAACAAGCCCGCGAAATTCAAATTTTCTTACGTTTTTTGCAATTTGCAGGCCAGGGCTAGGTTGTATGTTGATTAAAATATTATTCGCGCCTGTAAGACATATTATGTAGTTACAGAATTATAATCATCAAAATCATCAATACAACGCTCTAAGTTCATAAAGCTGTAGGAATGACTTTTTCTGTTTTTTTTTTTTGTTTTTACCTACAGGTTTTATTAGTTCACTAACGCAACGATATAAAAATGCAATTTTACACATATTAACGGATTAACGATTAACGTTAACTTGCGTTAATTCTTCCGAAATGTAACGCTTTAATGTTTAACGAAGCTAACTTTTTTTGTAGCGGATTAACAATTAACGAAGTTAACTATTTGATTAACGGTGCCCAGCTATGGTAATTCTAGATGTCATGATTCCTCTTCTTGTCAGAACAAAAGTTTAAAAATACTTTTAAAGAAACCAAGATCTCAACTTGTTGATAAGAAATAAAGATACCTCAAAACTGTTTGGCTTTAAAAGATTTTTAATGTTTGATTAGTTTTAATTGTATTGTTAATGTTTAAATTCCAAAAAAAAATATCGTTTCAATTATAATTACTTTAATACGTGTTTGTCACAAAGTATTGTAACTAACTGCAGGCTACATAAAGTTGATTTATAAATAAAGATAAAACCAATTAAATTTTGTTTTATTTAATTATATACGGTAGATTTTTATTTCACTAAGGTTAATCAAGTAATGGGTCTGTCTCAAAAAAGTGGCACACTTTTGAATTTTTTTCAATTTTCATAAATGTTTGAGAATAAATAAGCTTTAATATACTACAATATGATGACAATATGATACAATATGACTTTTTTGAGACAAACCCTAATATATTTATAACACTGAACTTAATCTAGTAATATAAGTATATCACTAAACTTCGACGGTTTTATAACTATATTCCTAGTGAGATAGTAAAGAATCGCTTTCGTAGAACTATGTTACGGTATATAATCATATCCCTAGGGATATAACTATATTACGACTTTATCTATCTTATTGCGACAGATATACGTATACCTGAAGCTGAAGTCCTCCCTCTTCCATATTGATTTGTACAATATTCAAAGTTCCATTAATAGGCTTATATTCGGCCTACATTGGGTAGTAAACTACAATTAGTCTACTACCCAATATACTTCTCTCTTATTTACGCCACCAAACTCAAAGTCAATAACATATAAACTAATTTTATCAATCCCAAAAGACGAAAATACATTACAATTCTAATAATAATATTGTAATCGCGTGAAGTTCCACAGAAATGGTGATAAATAATGCTACACGTGAAACACGTCATTATAATATTAGCCACACAACAGGCGTTATGTCTGAGTACATTTAAGTGCCAAAATTGATTAGTAATCTATAGAGAATCTTGTTGAACAATATCTGCATTGGTAATCGAGGTATCCTCGAAATAAATTCTGTTTAAATCAATTATATGTCCATTTTGGAAACCATTTAAAAGTTCAGATTTCTAGGTTTCCATAATTTTCGACGAAAGTATGAAATCGGTAGCGATAGAAACAGAACTACATTTAAAAAAAAAAAAATTGTTGGTCTTTGAATTTAAAGTTTCTAGAACAGCATTAATTTTTAGGTAACAATTTTTATTCAGTGATGACCGTTATCGAACTGTGTTCATTAAATATTAGGCAGCTAAGTCTGAGTTCCTAATGAATATCTTCACTGCACTTAGCAAATAGTCGAAAAGATTCTAAATGAATGTAAAAAATATTCATTCCAGACATCACAAAAGAGTGTTCACCGCTAAAAAGAACGAACATTTTATCTTTAAACGCAAACTAAGCATTTTCTCCGACCAAAAGCCAACAAATGCCAAAAAAAGAAAAGGCTCTCAAATTAACGTAAAGCCTTAAATAAATCACAAAATTCACGAAATAATTTGCGCTAGGCACGTTTACAATGGAACGCCTTTAGTAACTGTTCGTTTTGGTGTCAGAACGGGAATCCTGTTAATTAAAATTAAAATATACCATAAATTATAACGTAAACGGTTGTTAGAAAGCGCCTTGAGCGACGGTTAGCGCGCATCCGTGAGTGTTATTGCTATGAAATATATTCCAGGCGCGAATTAATTTAATCTTAGATTTGCGGTTATAAGTCTATTCCTGGAATTTAAACGCTGTTTTGAAAGTAAATTAAAGATTGAATGTATTTAGTAGTGAAAGAAAGCTTACAAAATAATGTATTTAGGTACAAAAGAAAGTAATGCTCACAACCTTTTGTAGCTTGCAACTTGGAATGAAATCTACTCCCCTACTCTAAGTAAACGTTCTTACGAGTAGCTCCCTGCCAACAATTAGATAACCTCACCAATTAGGCCAAACAGCCTGACCCACAACGATACATTGAGATCAAGTATCTACAAATCTTCTCTTTGAGGTCTACCTACGTATGGGTAGTTTCTCACTAAACTCTCTCTTCAAATATTTTATCTCCTCTCATATCGTAAATTCGAATTATATACGTCATAATGAGTTCATATTGTCATTCTTTTTAAACACAATATAGCAATTCAAAAATAGAATCATATTATAGTATGGACTTATTTGCTAACAAAATAATGTTTTACCAGAACGTACGAAAGAAAAAATAAAATTGATGGAACTCCTTGGTGATATTATCACCAAGGAGTTCCATCAATTATTTTTTTTACTGGAGGCGCGTCATTTTTATAGCATTACAAACGTATTTCTTACTGTTTTAACTTTGGTTTTTTTATTTAGTAGGCTCAATTTCAATGTTTGAGAGTAGATAAAGTAGTGTATGAAACTGCACATGACTAGGCATTATACACTACAACGCGGCAGCAATAAATAGTTCCATAATCTACAAATCATCGGGCTGATTGTGGTTATAAAATAATTGTTCGTGAGACTAGTCAATGTGGATGTAAACATTTATAAAAAAGCCAATTAGAATCCAACTCAACCAAAATTAATACCTCCCGGATTTCCAAAATGAATAATGCAAAACCTCTTCCTTTTTTGAAGTGGTTTAAAAATAGAACAGGATACATTTCCAAAATAACTTCAGTACCGAAAAGCTCATTTCAAAATTACCCACATTACCATTTCTTCCCCATGGATGGTCGCATACTCCCCTCAAGCCAGAGGGAAGCGTCTTCAGAATTAATTTTCTGTGTCACCGCTCACTTTAATTACGCGTTCTTACTTATATTAGTTACCTTTATATAGCTTTTAGGGCGTCAGCAGAGTAGTACAGAAATGGTGTTATATAGTTATGTGTAACATATTAGGTTGAAGTTTGTCTTAAGATTATTTTGATAGATAGGTGAATTATAGCTCGTGGCTAAGTAATCATAAGTAACTGTGTTCTATTTTAATTGTTATGTTATTGTGTATATGTGACCATCTTTACATACCAAGACTCCTTCGTGCCTCAAAAAGCATGTTAAGCCGTTGATCTTGGCTGTCGTTTGCGCCCTTTTTCCTATGGGTCTGCGTAACTTGTATTTTTCTTCCACACTACTGTTTTAATCGTCATCTTGGAAGATACCCCCTTTCTATATGTATCATCATTCACACAGCACAATAATATACAACCTAGCACTGACTTAGAAATTGAAAACTACTGATTTTTGCACTTTGGCTTTCTGTCACTACATAATACTATCTATCTTGTGAGAGTGAATTGTAACATTTAAGATAGGAAGGTATGTTTCAAAAATTAACCCTAACATTTGATGGGGTAAAGTAGGAACACCAACTCTCCTCTGTCCATACAGGGTAGCCTTAAAAGCCTCAGAGCCATTCCACGCGATCTGCACCACGGAAATCGCTACACAGGCAGTCATATGCAGCTTTAATTCCACTCGACTGAGCAAGTGAAGCGTCGCAACTCGCAAACTATTTCGCTCGTAGCTACACTGAATGCCCCAATTCCTGTGAAGTTGCGACAAAGAGAATGTTGGTTGACCACCAGCATGTGCTTCGACCGTTAAGGAAAGGGTCTGAGTGACGAGATCGAAGCGAAATTTAAGATTTTTGGTTGAAAATATAACAAAGGTGTTGCGGAGTTTACGACAACCTTATTCAGTGACGATGATCTAACCACTCGTAAAGCAAAATCTGCATGCCCATCTGTCTCTCAAAAAACAGCTTTCGCTGGCCGTCAGCTTTATGTAATTAGCTCACTCATTTACAGAAGGGTCAACAAATATATCCAAATATGTAATCTAACCAAACACTTAGTCACATTACAAAACTGGTTTTATAATCTGAACTATTTCCGAACAGAAGATCTTATTGCTAAAATAGTGTATCCGCATAATAATCATTACTATTATACAAAACCAGATACAGAAACACTTGCAACATCACACGAACACAACTACACACACCTCCACATACACACTCACTCCTCCCTCATACACCACACCATACCACTTCATTTCACTCACACAGCCACCCAAACACACATACTCACACTTCCTATCTATAGTGAAATCAGCACCCTAATTACGAAACGCACAATTTATCAGAATCTGAATGGGATTGAAGATTATTTGTAAACCATTGCGTCATTTGTTCGAATAAATTGTCGGCTCAGCAACGTAAGTTACGCAATGAATGTTGTTTAACTATGAATATTAAACCAATTCCTACCGATAAAAAGTTCCGCAACTACCCCTCTCACGACAGGTTTATTAACACACAGAAATAAAGGTTTCGTTTGTCCACAAAGCTACAGTAGAACACTGACGCCTAGGTCACAAGGTTTCCCCAGTTTAGGAGGCAGGGTTTTTCACTATTTGTGCTGCCTTTTCTCAATATCCAATGCACCTATTTGAAATGTATTGGTATTTTATACAAAGGTAAAAAAACGGAACGGGGTGAATATTTTTTTTTAATGGTTTCAATAAAAATAAAAAATAAACTTGGTGATGCCTGTAATACTCGAGGTAACGATGTGTGACTCTCTTTTTTTTGTGAATGGTTTTTCGCATAAAACAAGGAGGTTGTCGGCTTTTTAGCTGGAATTGAAAACCAGATTTGACTTGGCTAAGTTTTTATCTGTAAACTATATGTTTAGAAGAGTAAGATATGTTGATCTTACAATGTAAAAAAACTGTAACTTGCATTTATATGCAAGTTACAGTTTTTTGTTTTTTTTTTATAAAAAGATATGTTGATAACCCAAATATGAGATAAATAGTAAGTACCTATTGGTGAAGCGTCAATGCTTTTACCAATATAAAAAAATTAAATAACAATATTTTAGGATTCTCCCATAGAACATAATAGTTTATTATTTCAAATTAAATATTTTGGTTTCTCAATTGATGAATCCCCGCACCAATATTTGCTGCTGCAGCGCCCATGTATCGAAACTTTCTTGAGTATTCTCGCAACATTGCCGATAGATGGCATTAGCGGGAGAAAAAGAGGAGTGCTCTGTTCGCCGCCGTCCGCTCGGAGTGGGTGTGCGCACCGCTCCACCTTTAAAAATTCCGTTTTGGTGAAACCTTGAAGATATTCGTAAAATAAATGGACTTGCATGTGTGCTTCATTGAGAACTTATAGTGCAGTGTTGATTTTTGGAGTTTAAACCATTCTACCGGTGGATTCAACAAGATTTAGCTCGCCGGCCGGCAGCACATACCCACACGCCATCACGCGCCCATGAACGAGTCATCTGCCTGGGTCTGACTGGATCTCTGGATTGTCAAGGTACGTGGGCAAGTTTTGCTGCTTTTAAATCTTTCATATTGGTTTCACGAGGATTCATCAATGTGGAAATTTGAGGCCCGCCATTACTTATATTCTTAATTCAAATTTAGGTGAGTTAATAAAAACAACCTAGGAAAAGGTGCAGGCTATGATATTTACACGCCTTCACCACCTATGTTAAAACTTACCGAGTCAAATTTTTAGCCTCAATTAATCTTAAGTTATCTATTTTGTGTAAATAATTCGACTAATAAATAAGAGAAGTTACATTTATTAATATCAAACATTGTTGTATCAGAAAAAAGCAAAGTATTGTTTCAAAATATCGTATGTTCGTATAAATAAATTTCAGAATTATGTACAGAACTTGGCGCCTATTTAGGTATTCATTATTTTGTACGCGCACTTTGGCAATCAGGCATATTATCTTATATCATTTTCATATTGTATTTTTGATGGGATCTAACATACCTAACTATACCTATTTCTGCCGGTATCGAAGTACATACATGGGCACATGAGTTATTTCCGATTGGTGTCTGAGATCGCAACGCATGTACATCACATCACATAGCATCTCTGGTTGGAGACGACTGTAGGTGACGAAGGCTTCTGAACATAAAATGGGCCGTTGGGTTAATGGGTTAACGGTATCTTGATCGATCGCAGACTCCCGACTCCCGGCCACCGTAGGCGCGGGCTTGCGGGCGGCGAGCAATGGGTATCTCGTCGCCCGGTAAGGACCCAGGCCCGTGTCGACGGCGCGTGGTGTTCCACGCGCGCCTCAAAGAGATGTCAGCAGTACTGAAGGAGTCTGCTAGGACCAATGCCTGCCAGGGTCGCGAGATTGTTCAAACGAGATACCGTGGCCATGGCATAAAGGTAACTGAAGGAACACGGGTGGGTTTTTGCTAGTGAAAGTCTGACACGCCCTCCCACTCCGCCCAGAGAGTCATTCGAAGATTACCCATCCAAAAAAAAAAAAAAAAACTGTATCTTGAAGACCGTCTGTTGAGGTGTAACTTAACTAGCTCGCGTCTTCGTCCGCGTCAATTTTCTTACTCCCCAACCTTTTCGTTTGCTCGGTTCCTAAGGTCCCGTAATGTTATAGTGATGTTAAATAGCCTACAGCCTTCCTAAAGAATTGAGCTCTCAAACGCAAAAAATATTTGAAAGATCTCATTAGCCTCTATAACTTAGACCATACGTGCATAACATACTCAAACATCAAAGTAAAGAGATGCTGAAGCAAATGTCGAATTAAGTATCTACCCCACTTTCAGTAGCATGAGGTATCCATTACTTCTGCAGGGGAAGAGCCCTTACAAGAGGCAGTACTTAAGTATCTACATACCAACATACATCCAGCATTCTTTGGACAGTCGTCTCCACTACCAACTTTGCTAACAGGTAAATTTTTCCTATTTTATCTAGAAGCAAGTTTGTCCTGACAATTCGTGTCTTTGCTCAAAGACATTGGTTTATCATAAATTTTTCAGTTTTTAGTGCGGCTATAAAGATTTATATAAATTTTTCCATGACTTCACGATATCAATTAAGCACCAACTTACTATTTTAAAGTTCGTACTAGGTAAAATACGACCTCATCTTCAGCCACTGACCGACTTTCCCACTGCTGGGCATTGGTTTTTCTGTTCTTATGCCAATCCCCACGCTCCTATGCTAACCTCGGCTATATTCTGTCCACGGTAGCAACAATAGGACCTCATCCTACTTCAAGTATCTATACTAATATTATAAAGCTGAAGAGTTTGTTTGTTTGGTTGGACGCGCTAATCTCAGGAACTACTGGATCGAATTTTAAAAAAAAATGTGTTGAGTAGCCTATTTATTGAGCAAGGTTTTAAATTATATAACATTACGCTACAAACAAAAAAGCGGAGCAGTAACGAAAAATGTTCGAAAACTGGCAGGCAATTCAATGCGACGGGAAGGGTCATGGGAGCAAAAATTTGACGCGGACGAAGTCGCGGGCAGAAACTATAACATTATAAATGTGAATATTTGGATGTTTGTTACTGCATAGCGCAACAACGACTAAACGAATTTTAATACAATTTTATTTACAGGTTGTTTATAACCTGAATATATGATACTTATTATTTCGGTAGTACGTTCCTGTGGGATCGTTTTACAACGACTAAACGGATTTTAATACAATTTGGTTTACGGGTTGTTTATAACCTGGATTAACACGCAGGATACTTATTATTTCGGTAGTACGTTCCCGTAGGATAGTTTTCGACCTCTACACGTGCGAAACTGCTGGCAAAAGCTAATCTATACTTAATACATATTATAATCGGCGGCGGCGACCTCTCGCGTCCGGCCCTGGTGCGAGCCATGGTACGGAGCGAGAGGGCATGGGAAGCCGTCACCTCCTTCTGCGAAGCAGTAATGCTCGCGAAGGAGGAGGCGGGGCGCGTGAGGGAGTGGCAGTCTCTGCGCCCTCACGTCCCTAGCCGCCGCAGGAGGAGACGCCCCGGGCGCCGGGAGTCGATTGCGGACTCCCGGCCACCGTAGGCGCGAGCTTGCGGGTGGCGAGCAATGGGTAGCTCGCCGCCCGGTAAGGACCAAGCTCGGGTCGACGGCGCGTAGTGTTCCACGCGCGCCTCAAAGAGATGTCAGCAGTACTGAAGGGGTCTGCTAGGACCGATGCCTGCCGGGGTCACGTGATTGTTCTAAAGAGATACCGTGACCCTGGCACATGGGCAACTGAAGGAACACGGGTGGGTTTTAGTCAGTAAAAGTCTGACACGCCCTCCCGCTCCGCCCAGAGCGGGAGAAGTCATTTGATGATTACCCATCCAAAAAAAAAAAAAAAAAATACATATTATAATGCTGAAGAGTTTGTTTGTTTGTTTGGTTGAACGTGGTAATCTCAGGAACTACTGGTCCGAAATGAAAAAATCTTTTTGTGTTGGGTAGCCTATTTATTGAAGGCTATAAGTAAGCTATTTAACTACACGCTACATCTAAAAGAAGCGGAGCAGCAACAAAAATTCACCAAAACTGGCAGGCAATTCGATGCGACGGAAAGAGTCAGGGGAGCAAAAAGTTGATGCGGACGAAGTCGCAGGCAGAAGCTATAACATTATAAATGTGAATATTTGGATGTTTGTTACTGAATCAAGCAACAACGACTAAACGGATTTTAATACAATTTGGTTTCCGGGTTGTTTATAACCTGGATTAACACACAGGATACTTATTATTTCGGTAGTACGTTCTCGTGGGATAGTTTTCAACCTCTACACGTGCGAAACTGCTGGCAAAAGCTAATCTATACTTAATACATATTATAAAGCTGAAGAGTTTGTTTGTTTGTTTGGTTGAACGTGGTAATCTCAGGAACTACTGGTCCGAAATGAAAAAATCTTTTTGTGTTGGGTAGCCTATTTATTGAGAACGCCTATAAGCTACTTAACTTCACGGTACAATAAAAAAGAGCGGAGCAGCAATGAAAATTCACCAAAACTGGCAGGCAATTCGATGCGACGGGAAGAGTCAGGGGAGCAAAAAGTTGACGCAGACGAAGTCGCGGGTAGAAGCTAGTAATTGAATAAAAACTTATCTACTGAACACCTTTAAAAATTCATTTTTAAAAAAAATAAAAACAGTAACCACAAAGACTCATGTTAAATCATGGCTTCATATGCATTACTTAGCAAAGATTTTGAGTGTGAAAAAGGTGGAAAACCGTTTTAGGAAAAGCCTATAATGAAGATGAGAGGGCGAAAGGAGGGGAAATGTGATAAGTGGAATACCTTCACACAAGTAGGTGTGTAAGTATCATAACACTTATTACGTTTTGCGCTGTAGGTGTTCATAATGGGAACGTATCTGTACAGTATATTTTAAGCACGTATTTTGCATGGAAGTTAAATATTTTATTTACATCGCACCTTCAGAATTATAGAGACCTAATTAGACATTTTAAAATTTAATCTTTGAGTCATAAAATGATAAAACTCTTATTAAAACCAAGGCCTACTAATGTGATATAAGCCTCTGTTTTAATGAGAGTTATGTCATATTATGATTCAAAGTTGAAATTTTAAATCCAAATGCAACTTATACCTCCATTTTTTAATGCGAAGTAAACAATAAAATAATAGTTTAAAAAAACTAAAAAACACGCTTCCATTGAAAACCAAACTAAAAAGTACAAAATAATGGAAAAAAAGCGTGGGGTGCTTTTTAAGGTATTTTTTTATCGATATCAGGCACCCCACGCTTTTTTT
Source organism: Aporophyla nigra (assembly GCA_947507805.1). Classification (NCBI taxonomy): domain Eukaryota; kingdom Metazoa; phylum Arthropoda; class Insecta; order Lepidoptera; family Noctuidae; genus Aporophyla; species Aporophyla nigra. The sequence goes on along the minus strand of OX382313.1, from coordinate 7,231,663 downwards.
CCATTATTTTGTACTTTTTAGTTTAGGAAGCGTGTTTTTTAGTTTTTTTAAATTATTATTTATTTTCTATTTTTTAGGGTGTTTCGAATTTTGAGACGTATGTCAGCGTAGTTTGTGACGTATGTCACCGTAGTTTTCGAAGACAGTTTTTTTGCTGTCCTGGTAACCCTGGCAAGGATAATGGCACAAAATGAAATTATTGCATTGTCATCGGTCCTTGACAGGTGTGCAAAGTTTGAATGAAATCTGGTCGTTTAAAGTGGGTCAAAATCGCGCTATAAGGAGTCGGTTACAAACAAACATACAAACATACAAGTGAAGCTAATATAAAGCGTGTAAAAAAGGATCTGTCTCACCGCCAATGAGGAAACGACTTGCCATCAACAATTCTGTCGCTCAAGAGTAGTACAAAAGATTGCAGGTTCTGTGTAAGTAAAAGAGATAGGTACATATATCAATAGTTGATCACTGACTGATCACAGTGATCACACAGGGTTAGAACATGTTTGTCGCCACGACAAGTGCTATTACTCGCTCAATAACGCTTGCCGGAGAACAGTCGATGTGCGATTCACGCTTTGTGCATACGCATACCAGCGAGTAATTGCTTGTAGTTGTTGCTTGTAATGATGAGAGCTACAAGCAATTACTCGCTACTACTCGCTGGTATGCGTATATACCAGCGAGTAATTGCTTGTAGCTCTCATCATTACCGTAAGACGTCCACTGCTGGACAAAGCCCTCCCCCAATTTGAGGGCCTTTCCCATACTCGCCACGCTTGGCAGGCGGGTTGACGATAGCAGTATGGTGGTAAATTGCATAGAGAACGCTGCTGCCCATTCTCTAGTAAGTCCCTTAGTCACCTTTTACGACACCCACGGGAAGAAATGGGGTTTTGCTATTCTTTACGTCCGGCACCACATACCACTGACATGTAGCAGTAGCCATTTTAGTTGCTATCCCTACTCGGTTCTCGTCAATCGCTTGCGGTAGGACAGATGCCAAATACTTGGTTGGTTTTGACTGGCCTGTTAGTCTAGTGATTTGGACAGGACAAATCTTTGTGTGATGAGCACGATCATTTGCTGTGTCTGGGTGTAATTTATCTATAATATGTATGTATTTAGAAATATATAAGTATGTTTATCAGTTGTCTAGTTGTCGTAGTTGTCTAGTTTGGGATCAGATAACGGTGTGTTGATTGTCCTCAGATATTTATTTAGTAAATTAAAAGCTTGTTAGAGAAACAACATAAAAAGATGCTAGGAAGATAGATAATAAAAGGAAAAACAAACAGTTTTATAATACAAAACTAAGTCTGCAGCAACTTTCTCTGTGCAATATTATTCTTTGCGTTTCATTGCAGTTGTACGAGTATTTACCGAGTTTCTGTATCGTCTAAATAAACTAGGCGATGGCTTTAGTGCCCGCACACAGGCGGTTCAAACGCTGCGTTTCTTTTTATTCAAATTAAAAATTACAGATAGAGAAAATATATTAATGATATAAGCAACCCACAACTCAGACCGTTCCATTCCATTCTGTCACTGTGTTAATGAACCAATCAAAATCCTCATCTAGCCTATCATCATCAGCCTATATTGTTCCCACTGCTGGGATACAGACCTCCTCTCGGTGAGAGGGAGTGGGCCGTAAACCACCACGCGGGCCCAGTGCGGGTTGGTAGATGTCATATTTCTTCGAATTTTTGGTTCTAGGACATGCCGGTTTCCTCACGATGTTTTCCTTCACCGTTTTGAGTTTCTCTCATCTAGCCTAGCCTTTTCCTAACTATGTCACGGTCGGCTTCCAGTCTAACTAGATGCAGCTAAATTCCAGAATTCTACACGGAGCGACTGCTTATTTGATAAGCACAGCCCAGTTACACAACACACACACAAAGTTTCTGTAAGCTACTGTAACACAAAGTAACCAGTAAAGTTAGACTGATTGTCAGTCTTTTGGGCTTCTGACGACCCGAGCTGACTGTCAAAGATTCACAAATGACAGCCGGGACCAACGGTTTAAGGTGATTACCGAGGCACGGGGTTCTTGGTATGTAAAGATGGTCACCCATCTACGAACCAACCGCGGCAAGAGTAGCTTAACCTGATCGATCGATCCGTGCGGCTGTCATAACTTAGCTACAAGCTCCTCATAGATAGACCAATCAGAATAGCTGCCATCAAATTAGTCAAAAGATCATTTTGGTTATGACGCGGCCTCCAACTACTTAAACCTGAAATGAGTCAATGGCTTTTTTTTTCTTTTTATTGAGGGTGGGAAATCATCAAATGACGTCTCCCGCTCTTGATGGAGTGGAAGGGGGTGTCAGACTTTAACTGACTAAAACCGACCCGTGTTCCTTCAGTTTCCATGTGCCAGAGCCACGGTACCTCTTTCGAACTAATCTCGTGACCCTGTCAGAGTCAATGGCTCTATTGCAAACCTTTTCAACAATCAAATACTTTGTAGTATTTTACGTAAAAGTTCTAGTCTATCTTATCTTGTCTAAACGTTAACGTTTAGCTTTCAAAAATGCTAGACGCAACTTACTCTAATTTATTTTACACAGTATTTTGTCCTCCACAAAACCATCTCCAGAACATACAAAGCGTGGCCAGAAAAAACTGGTCAATTGCGAGTTGGACTCGCGCACGAAGGGTTCCATTCCATTATCGGCAAACAAATCACGTTTGTTGTATGGGAGCCCCCTTAAATATTTATATTACTATGTTTTCTAGTATTCATTGTTTATAGCGGCAACAGAAATACATCATTTGTGCCATCATACAGCCTGGTGACAGACGGACAGACGGACAGCGGAGTCTTAGTAATAGGGTCCCGTTTTGCCCTTTGGATAGGAAAACCTAAAAACAGAACTCTTTAATAAAAGCTGTACTGGATTATTAATGCTTAGAAGAAAAAGCTCGCGGCACAAAGCAACTTTATGTACTATCAAATTGTATCAGCTCTATACATGTATGTGTAAAGGTCGCGTGTAATAGCTCTAAGAAATGGATACTGGAAAAAACTACTTATCCGTCTAAAAATAATATGACATGACGCGTGTAAGAGAGTGAGAGAGAAAGTCGAGAAGAGGAGTACTTACACGCAGTAAACCCACACTTCACCAGTTAGGTTCCAATCAATCAACTCAGCTTATCACAGTCCACTGCTGGATATAAACTTAACTAATGTTAAATTTATATCTCGTACCACTCACAAAGATAGACTCACACTAATGCAATCCCTTTACTTACCTACGCACGCTCACACAGCCGCACGCTCACACACTTACACACAGACCCATACACGCACTCACAGCACACACGCATACACACACACACACGTACACGTACACAAATGTGCTTTCGCATCAAATAGTATGTAAAACATTAAACATTTTACTTGTAAAAATAAAATTGTGGGTTACATTAGAGAGGATTGGCACTGTTACTCCATAGTACAGGCTATTTCATAGTCTAGCTAGGAGAACAGCACGTCACCCACTTGATTGTATAGATATTTTATACTACCTACTTTAAAAAAAATGATATGTACTACAATATGTTTTATACAAATAAAGAATTATATTATATAGGCCTCAGTTATATTTAAGTCCCATGTACATGCACAAATCCGGATTCCGAGCTGCTACTGAGAAATCCTCATGATCCTCCTGATCTTGTGAAATATCCTGATGGATATATTCAACATTTAAGGCTCAAACAGGCGCGACGCGACTCTCGTAGAACAAATTCTATGAAAACTTCATGGAATTTGTTCTACATAGGTCACGTCGCGCCTGTGTGAAGAAGCCTTTACCTGACCTAGAAATCGAACCCAAGACCTCATGCTTAGCAGTAGCGTTTATGGTCGCGAGACCAATATTAAACTTTACAATTATTATTATCTATACTATTACTATATTAAATATACTATAAAATTATAAAGCTGAAGAGTTTGTTTGTTTGAAAAAAAGAGGAAAAATTTGTATTTTTGTTTGTTTGTTTGTAATGGACAAACTCAAAAACTACTAAACCGATTTTTAAAATTCTTTCATCATTAGAAAGCTAAATTATCTGCAAGTAACATAAGCTATATAACATCGCGCTTCAACCAAGAGTAGCGAAGCAGTAATGAAAAATGTTGCAAAAACGGGGAAAATCGCACGGGTAGGCGATTCGACGCGACGGGAAGGGTCGGGGAAACAAAAAATTTAACGCGGACGAAGTCGCGGGCAGAAGCTAGTCTTGTTTTCTTTAATCTAACTATTGGATCGCCTTCTGTGTCCGTTAAACAATCACATTAGAATTAAATAAATAGAAATAATACCTCATTATTATAATCTGCCTAGCTTATTCCCAACTATATTGGGGTTAGCTTCAAAGACCCAGTTTCTGGGTAGAACAATAACCAATTGTAAGACTAGTGGTCAAACTTTCCGGCTTCTGACGACCCGTAACGACTGTCGTCGATCCACGCATAACAACCGGGACCAACATCTTAAATAATACCTCATATTATTCTTCGTTTTTATTCCGATCCACCCCGTCTCTTGCTATCCTCTATCAGTAACGCCCTAAGCTGTGGTCCGTACCCCACAGGTTTTGAAGTTTTTTAAGAACCTTAATTTATTAAGGTAGCTACATGCAAGTCCATAGATGGACCTGCCAGATTCCATTCCCAAAAAATGTAATAAATAGTAATTCGTTTATTAATTGCTATTAAAATAAATCCGTAATTTCTAAAAGCGACAAAAGATGCGACTACCAAAAACTGTGGCCTCCAATTTATTGTAATTTATTTTGCACAGGACTTTTCCTTGACAAAAACATCTTTCAATTTAGACTCGGCAAAAACCAAAATACAAAACAAAATCCTGGCTGGATCCCTCATTCTCTGAAGGTAGATCTAGCGGGCCATAGCCATCAAATTGTATCAACTTCATACATAACACATACGAGAGGTCTTGCACAAATTCTTATACAATTCCCTTGGTGCCATCCAATTTGGTATGTATTTGTTTTAAACATGATGCGAGCTCCAAGATTTTCATACAACGGGCGTATTTTGCTCACATATTATTCTGATGCATAGTTACGTTCATCCTGTTTTCCCTCACAAAGTAAAGGGGATTGAAAGCGTTGTGAATACATAAGGGACCATTTTTTTTTACGATTTTGCTGATGCGTGTTTTTACTGTTAAATTCTATAAGTGCTAATACTTTAGTGCTTCACATGAAATATCATTTCAATTGCATTAAATTGAATGTATTATTTTATTTTCGACTAATCGACCTCAAACCGACTGTTTTGTGCTGTAGAATATTATAAATTTACGAATCGTTTAAACGTCTACAGGGTATTAAAAAATAAATATATTGTTGTGAATATTATCCATACAATGTATGAATCACATTTCTAGAGAGCTCGGCACCGAGAAAACTTAATTTAGTCGTTCCGAACCTTTTTTAACGAGTTCAATGGGCATTGGATTTCCAGGTATAAACAAAACTGAGTTTCCACCAGCTCAAAACTAAACCAACCTCTTCACAAAATGTCAAGTACTACAAACGTTCGTTCGTAAACTGCCTTAAAATGCGATTACTACGGGGCAATAGAACTTGAAAGCCAAGAGATTAGTGTTTCTCCTTTCTATGTAGAGTATTGTGGAGCATCAGCTGCTGGTATCGTGTTTTATAAATGGAAATAGTGATGGTTTTCTTCACTGTTATAGATAGAATCTAATAGCTAAGACAATTATACGTAGAATGAACAAGTACAGCTGGCCTTTTAAACAAAGAGATGCATTAATACTGGACGAAATGGAATAAGTGCACCAAATTAAAATATTTAATTCTACGTGGAATAGAGAAGGCCTATGTTTAGAGTTTCCCTACGTAATCGAATAAGAAATGAAGAGCTTCAAGGAGAACCAAGATAACTGACATAGCCCAAAAAATTGCTAAACTTAAGTGGCAGTGGGCAGGGCACATTGCTCGCAGAACAGATAGCCGATGGGGCCGAAATGTTCTGGACTGCGACCGTATTCTTAACGTAGAGCCAATATGCATTCAACAAGGTGGACCGATGACCTTGTGAAGGCCGCAGGAATCCGCTGGATGCGGAAAGCAAAAAACCGATCGAAGTGTCGGAGCTTGGGGGAGGCCTATGTCCAGCAGTGGACGTCTTTCGACTGAAATGATGATACATATCATAGAAGCGCCCTATCTTCCTTATCTTACGTGTGTGTACGATTTTTATCTAGCTTTACAATAGTAGTTTGTAGAAAATAAAACACGGGGCTTACAAACTGATTTATAGCGTTAAGTCTCAAAGGATAAGTTTAGTGAGACTTTTTATTACGGTTCAAGCTTTCTAGCAGGGTTATATTTTGTTATTTGAGGGTCGGTATGTACGTCAGCTGTATTTTCTTTCTGAGTTCTGCCGTAACTTCGTCCTCGTGAAGTTTATATTTTAAACATATTATTAAATATTTCCTATATAGCCATCGACGCATACAAATGATAAATGATTATATAATATTTCGGTAAGTAAGTTTGTACAAAAAGATATTCACAACAATCATATTTTTTAAATTTGATGAGGTCGGCTTTACATATCAGACTACTCTGAGAAGAATCGCTGAAACAAACTTAGAAACCACAGACTCTTTTAGAGTCCAAACATAATCATAGTCAGATTATGTGAAGCTATGTAGATTGTGATCTGAAATGATATTTTGAGTAAAGACCCAAACAAATTGAGTAGACTAGTCAGTGCACGCATTTATCAGTAATCATGTCGCTCGAAAGAGAACTTAATAAACCTTGTTGCTAGATGCGGCCTAAAACAAACACGACTTGTCTATTGATCGCAAAACTAATACCAGATAATCCTTCGTAATCGGATAAGTTACAGACACGTACTTATTAACGAATTATACACGTGTAGATAGTGCCCAGTTTACCTTGATCCGTGGCCAAATTAGTCTGCCAAACCTTTTATTAGCTATGCTGGGGTCGGCTTCCGTCTAAAATCAGTTAAGTACCAGTATTTTATATGGAACGACTGGATAATATGGATAGCTTTTGGTAAGACTGGTTTGTAAGATTTTCAAGCATCTGACGACCATGTAACAACTGCCAAAGATCTATGACTGACAGTCGGGACCAGCGGCGGCCTGCTTGCTTTTCGAGGCACGGAGGGATCTTGGTGTGTAAAGTTGGTCACTCATCAGGCGTAGTTTAATTTGATCAATTGATCTTTGCGGCTGTTATAACTTAGCCTTTGGTCAAATATGGAACTAAATTCAAATGTATTGAATTAAGCCTTTTAGGAATTTTCTTTCACAAGCTGCGCTGGTTTATTAGACGATTCGCACGAATTAACTCGCATGAAACTTTTAATTAAATTTTTGATGTTTGTATGTGTGTCTAAACTTATGTTTTATTAAAACGTGCCAGTTGCCTAATATATATTTCTAGAAATGTCGATTCACCCACAAATAAATAAATAAATATCTTTGGACAACCAACACAACGTTATCTGATCCCAAACTAGGCAGAGCCTGTACTATGGTAACCAGACAACTGATAAGCATACTTATATATATTTCTAAATACATATATATTATAGATAAAATTACACCCAGACACAGAACAAATGATTGTGCTCATCACACAAAGATTTTTTCTGGGTGGGAATCGAACCCACGACCTCAGTTGACTAATAAACCGCTACGCCAGGATTAAAGGTCTAGTTATACTGGATGTGTAGGTATGTAACTATGTACATTATTGATATAGATTAAAGGCGGTTACCGTGAGACGTGAGTTTAGGAGTAAATACCTTTCGTGATATATGGCAACTGATAAACTGTTTAATTGCTAGTAAGTACATCTGTTCGTATTACATTTAAGGGGGATGTGGTAAGTTTGGTTAAGAAGAAGGATAACTATCAGATATTATGTATGAGGCTCAGACCTTAATCTTAATAGGCTATTTAGTCAGTATGGTCGTGATTGATCACCTAACAGCTGGCCGGCTTCTTTTCTAAAAGAAAAGAAAATATGTTTATTCTTCACAAACCAAACGCACACTATGAGAAAAAAAAAACTGGCCAAGTGCAAGTCGGACTCGCGCACCGTGGGTTACGTACAAACCTGCAGGTATTTTCACGGTTTATGCATAAGGTTTATATTTATGAAATTAAATGTTTTTTTTTTTTTAATTTTTATATTTGAGTTGAATGAATGGAGATAAATTGTGGTTTACGATTTATGACGTATTAAAAAAAAAAAACTACTTACTAGATCTCGTTCAAACCAATTTTCGGTGGAAGTTTACATGGTAATATACATCATATATTTTTTTTAGTTTTATCATTCCCTTATTTTAGAAGTTACGGGGGTTACACATTTTACCACTTTGGAAGTGTCTCTCGCGCAAACTATTCAGTTTAGAAATCAATGATATTAGAAACCTCAATATCATTTTTAAAGACCTATCCATAAATACCCCACACGTATGGGTTTGATGAAATTTTTTTTTGAGTTTCAGTTCTATGTATGGGGAACCCCAAATATTATTGTTTTTTTTTTCTATTTTTGTGAGAAAATCTTAATGCGGTTTACAGAATACATCTACTGACCAAGTTTCAACAGCATAGCTCTTATAGTTTCGGAATAAAGTGGCTGTGACATACTCGGACAGACAGACAGACAGACAGACAGACAGACAGACAGACGGACAGACAGACAGACATGACGAATCTATAAGGGTTCTGTTTTTTGCCATTTGGCAACGGAACCCTAAAAAAGATACAAATAAAAAACACACACGTACGAAGTAGCCAAAAGCCCCGTATTAAAGTTTAAAAAAAATGTTTTACAAACTTGATCACTGTTTCATGCCAAGGCAATATTTACGTGAGTAAAAATTGAAATCTATTCGAATTCTCATTTAGCTGCAATCGATAAGTAGGCATTTGAGGTATTTCTGACAAATTGAGATTCCTGAAGACGTTAGCATATCTCGATAAATAGTAATTTAGCTGCTTAAGTTCCGCGTTGAGCAATACGAATACTCACAATTGCGCGAACAGACTGGACAGGGCCACTCAAATCTGTATGAAAAAGACTATCTCAGACATTTATCTTCATGGCCCTAACATAACAATAATAATCGTTTAATTATAAGAAGGGGCACTACAGATAGGAAAAACCCGACCTCATCTAGTTTTTAAAACATGGTAGACGTGTAAAAGTTTTTATATACCCCTACTAACAGAAATAAAAAACTGGCCAAGTGCGAGTCGGACTCGCGCACCGAGGGTTCCGTACAAACCTGCAGGTATTCACGGTTTATGCATAAGGTTTATGTTTATGAAATAAAATGTTTTTTTTTAACATTAGATTTCGTTCAAACCAATTTTCAGTGGAAGTTTACATGGTAATGAACACCATATGTTTTTTTATAGTTTTATCCTTCTCTTATTTTAAAGTTACGGGGAGGGACACACATTTTACCACTTTGGAAGTGTTTCTCGCGCAAACTATTTAGTTTAGAAAAAACCGGCCAAATGCGAGTCGGACTCGCGCACCGAGGGTTCCGTACAAACCTGCAGGTCATCATCATCATCATTCGTCATCATCGTTTATGAAATTAAATGTTTTTTTTTTTAATTTATATATTTGAGTTGACTGAATGAAAGGTAAATTGTGGTTTACGATTTATGACGTATTAAAAAAAAACTACTTACTAGATCTCGTTCAAACCAATTTTCGTTGGTATTTTTCATAGTAATGTACATCATATATTTTTTTTAGTTTTATCATTCCCTTATTTTAGAAGTTACGGGGGGGGGACACACATTTTACCACTTTGGAAGTGTCTCTCGCGCAAACTATTCAGTTTAGAAAAAAATGATATTAGAAACCTCAATTTCATTTTTAAAGACCTATCCATAGATACCCCACACGTAAGGGTTTGATTAAAATTTTTTTTTGTGTTTCAGTTCTATGTATGGGGAACCCCAAATATTATTGTTTAAAAAAAAAATGATATTAGAAACCTCAATATCATTTTTGAAGACCTATCCATAGATACCCCACACGTATGGGTTTGATGAAAAAAAAATTTTTGAGTTTCAATTCTATGTATGGGAACCCCAAATATTATTGCTTTTTAGGGTTCCGTTGCCAAATGGCAAAAAACGGAACCCTTATAGATTCGCCATGTCTGTCTGTCTGTCTGTCTGTCTGTCCGAGTATGTCGCAGCCACTTTTCTCCGAAACTATAAGAGCTGTGCTATTGAAACTTGGTAAGTAGATGTATTCAGTGAACCGCATTAAGATTTTCACACAAAAATAGAAAAAAAACAATAATATTTGGGGTTCCCCATACATAGAACTGAAACTCAAAATTTTTTTTTTCATCAAACCCTTACGTGTGGGGTATCTATGGATAGGTCTTCAAAAATGATGTTGAGGTTTCTAAGATCATTTTTTTTTAAACAATAATATTTGGGGTTCCCCATACATAGAACTGAAACTCAAATTTTTTTTTTTCATCAAACCCATACGTGTGGAGTATCTATGGATAGGTCTTCAAAAATGATATTGAGGTTTCTAATATCATTTTTTTTTTAAACAATAATATTTGGGGTTCCCCATACATAGAACTGAAACACAAAAAAAAAAATCATCAAACCCTTACGTGTGGGGTATCTATGGATAGGTCTTCAAAAATGAAATTGAGGTTTCTAATATCATTTTTTTCTAAACTGAATAGTTTGCGCGAGAGACACTTCCAAAGTGGTAAAATGTGTGTCCCCCCCCCCCCCCCGTAACTTCTAAAATAAGGGAATGATAAAACTAAAAAAAATATATGATGTACATTACCATGAAAACTACCAACGAAAATTGGTTTGAACGAGATCTAGTTAGTAGTTTTTTTTTAATACGTCATAAATCGTAAACCACAATTTACCTTTCATTCAGTCAACACAAATATAAAAATTAAAAAAAAAAAACATTTCATTTCATAAACGATGATGACGAATGATGATGATGATGACCTGCAGGTTTGTACGGAACCCTCGGTGCGCGAGTCCGACTCGCACTTGGCCGGTTTTTTTTCTATTTTTGTGTGAAAATCTTAATGCGGTTCACTGAATACATCCACTTACCAAGTTTCAATAGCACAGCTCTTATAGTTTCGGAGAAAAGTGGCTGTGACATACTCGGACAGACAGACAGACAGACAGACAGACATGGCGAATCTATAAGGGTTCCGTTTTTAGGGTTCCGTTGCCAAATGGCAAAAAACGGAACCCTTATAGATTCGCCATGTCTGTCTGTCTGTCTGTCTGTCTGTCTGTCCGAGTATGTCACAGCCACTTTTCTCCGAAACTATAAGAGCTGTGCTATTGAAACTTGGTAAGTAGATGTATTCAGTGAACCGCATTAAGATTTTCACACAAAAATAGAAAAAAAACAATAATATTTGGGGTTCCCCATACATAGAACTGAAACTCAAATTTTTTTTTTTCATCAAACCCATACGTGTGGAGTATCTATGGATAGGTCTTCAAAAATGATATTGAGGTTTCTAATATCATTTTTTTTTTAAACAATAATATTTGGGGTTCCCCATACATAGAACTGAAACACAAAAAAAAAAATTCATCAAACCCTTACGTGTGGGGTATCTATGGATAGGTCTTCAAAAATGAAATTGAGGTTTCTAATATCATTTTTTTCTAAACTGAATAGTTTGCGCGAGAGACACTTCCAAAGTGGTAAAATGTGTGTCCCCCCCCCCGTAACTTCTAAAATAAGGGAATGATAAAACTAAAAAAATATATGATGTACATTATCATGAAAACTACCAACGAAAATTGGTTTGAACGAGATCTAGTAAGTAGTTTTTTTTTTAATACGTCATAAATCGCAAACCACAATTTACCTTTCATTCAGTCAACTCAAATATAAAAATTAAAAAAAAAAAACATTTAATTTCATAAACGATGATGACGAATGATGATGATGATGACCTGCAGGTTTGTACGGAACCCTCGGTGCGCGAGTCCGACTCGCACTTGGCCGGTTTTTTGCCATTTGGCAACGGAACCCTAAAAATGATATAAGAAACCTCAGTATCATTTTTGAAGACCTATCCATAGATACTCCACACGTATGGGTTTGATGAATTTTTTTTTTGAGTTTCAGTTCTATGTATGGGGAACCCCAAATCATCATCATCATCCTAGCGCTATCCCGGTTGCATCCTTTCGGAGCCCGGGGTCCGCTTTCCTGCTTTTAACTCTCCACTTCGGACGGTCTTGTGCATCCCTTATGGTGAGTTTGTTGGTACGCATGTCATCCGCTACGACGTCAAGCCAGCACTTTTTGGGTCTGCCCCTTCTACAGGGACCCGGCGGAGGCGGCATGGCCAGACATTTGTTCCCCACATAGCTAGCCGGTTTCCGTAATACGTGCCCGTACCAACGTAGGCGACACTCCTGCAATTTGTCTGCTATGTCACGGATATGAAGGCTGCCGCGAATGCGTGAGGGGAACCCCAAATATTATTGTTTTTTTTCTATGTTTGTGTAAAAATCTTAATGTGGTTCACAGAATCCATCTACTTACCGAGTTTCAACATCATAGCTCTTATAGTTTCGGCAAAAAGTGGCTGTGACATACTCGGACAGACAGACAGACATGACGAAACTATAAGGGTTCCTTTTTTTGCCATTTGGCAACGGAACCCTAAAAACATGTATAATTAAAAAGATTTTGTAGTGCTATTCTTCGATATTCGAATAAAAAATATTTGTATAATACTTCGGGGAAGGGTGTTTTTTAAGGAGTTTTTTTAAACTTATTTACGAAAATGACTACATTTTCAGTTAACAGCGATGTCGATGAATTTTTTCGACTCTTTGTTTTAGTTCGCGTATAGTTTAGCTATAATTTTGTTATGTTTATTAATTATATTACCTAATTAGTTATAACAATTTATTTTAATGTTTGCACGTAAAGTTGTCAACTAGGAAGTAAAGAAAGTCAAATCATTTACGAAAATAAATATCATTTATCAATACCTATACTGCTATATTCGATACCGTAAAGTATCGAGATACCGTCGTTTATTTGAAATAGAAGCCACCTGTATGGAGTTTGTGAAACACTCATGGTTTTTCCAATATTTGATGTGATCTCATGGAGGCGTGTGCTCGCTCACTACTATCATCCCAGCAATATAGTGCGTAGGTAGGTCGATACTCGACGCGTAAGGGAATTTGAAAAATGTTTGATGTATTGTGCAATACTGCGAAAGACTTATATCCAAAATGAATAGTGTCAAATGTTAATTTTCCTAGAATGACTCATACAAGATGCAATTGAATTAACTATTTTAAGGTGTCATTGTGATCATCATTATGAATCATTCTCCTATGGAATCAACTATACCACCGCAAACAAAATCGGTAGCAGCAATAGCAACTGATAATTTTTCGTGAGTTCTGGATTCATCCTATACGCATCATTGAATGCGTTCCTGATAACTGCAACAAATCATACCTGTTCAGTGAAACAATTTTAGTAACTCATTTAATTTAAAAAAAAAAATGTTTATTTCAGTTACATAGATTTTTTTACAAAAATGATTTCATCATCATTTCAGCCATAAGACGTCCACTGCTGGACTTAGGCCTCCCCCATACCAATCTTTGCCATAATCGCCACGCTTGGCAGGCGGGTTGGCGATCGCAGTATGGTGGTAAAATGAATAGAGAACGCTGCTGCCCATTCTCTAGTAAGTCCCTTAGTCGCCTTTTACGACACCCACGGGAAGAAATGGGGTGGTGTTATTCTTTACATCCGGCACCACACGGTACCATAAATGATTTGGAGATCACATTTTAAGCGTTTATATGCTTGTGTTAGGTGACTCCGCACTTCCACTTAACGTAACACAGAGTATGCAATTATAAAATAAAATAAAAGAAAACAGAATAATAAAATAAAATACAAAAAAAAAATCAAAAGGGAAGGAGCGCACTTGTGTGATGTATGCGAGTGGGTTTGAGTGTGTGTGTGTGTGTTTGTGTTCGAGAGTGTGTGAAAAAAGTGTAGATGTGTGAATTTATATTGTGTATGAGTGAAATTCGTTTACCTGTATATATGTAGATATAAGTTTAGATATCGGTTAAATTTAGATCTACGTTCAGGTTAGCCCTGCGACAATGTCTTGGGATCGGAGGTAACCAGGAACATGCGTTCCTGATAACTGCAACAAATCATACCTGTTCAGTGAAACAATTTTAGTAACTCATCATTCATAATATTAGCTTTGATGAAGAATTGCTGGGCATAGACCTTCCCCAAAGAGGGGTGTTTGCCATAATCGCCACGCTTAGCGGGCTGGTTGGCGATCGCAATATGCTGGTAAAATGCATAGAAAACGTTGTTGTCCATTCTCTAGTAAGCCCCTTCGTCACCTTAGTAGTATCCTTTACGTCTAGCATCACATGGAGCAAACATTCTGGTAACTAATAAAGATCAAATTCGCAAAACAAGTATTCGTTCATGTGAAACTGACTGGTGTCTAGAACGCATTCTTTTGCCAGTCGATCTGTAAAAGTTATTCGTAATGATAATGATATGATGAACCGAATGATGTACCGTGTGGTGCCGGACGTAAAGAATAACACCACCCCATTTCTTCCCGTGGGTGTCGTAAAAGGCGACTAAGGGACTTACTAGAGAATGGGCAGCAGCGTTCTCAATGCATTTTACCACCATACTGCGATCGCCAACCCGCCTGCCAAGCGTGGCGATTATGGCAAAGCCCCCCAAAATGGGGGAGGCCTAAGTCCAGCAGTGGACATCTTACGGCTGAAATGATGATGATGATGAATGATAATGATTCCATGAGCGGCTTAAAGTTCTATAAATTATACCGTTTTTTAAACTTAATCCGACTCGGTTTTCCATCGGCTAAGTCGAAGCGTACAGGGATTCTGATATGGTTTTGACATAAACAAGCAATAAAATTGTTAAAATATTTTTTATAACTTTACACTTTTCCACTGTTGAGTATTTTTTATTAAAAATAAACAACAAAAGCTTATATTGTGCATTGTCACGAGAACCAAACGTGTGTGCCAAATTTCAGCCCAGTTGAAATAGTTGAAATATTGATTCCAACATTCCAGGACATGCTAGTGAAGTTAAATAAAAGCTTTTAATTTTAATATTATTTTAAAATATTTTAATTTCCTGAAAGAAAACGCTTGATCATAAAACTTAAGCGTACTTTGAGGACTTTTTAAAATGATTTTATTTTATTTGTAGCACACAGTAATAATTACTCAGGGCTATATTAAAGTAGCTAACGAAACTCCGCAGACGTGGTGTGTGTAGATTACGAATGTCGATAAACCAAAATCTAAACTCGTAATTATTTCAAGTAGCCACAGATGATATTTGTAAGCCGTCAACGGCAAATGATAGTGTGTACAACATGACACATATTTAATTCACAACACCTGTTTTTACATCCACCTACTTTTTACAAATAAAACTTTGACTTTAACTTCTCTTTTAATCTCTCTTTCTCAAAGGCTGCTACACTGGTGTAGTTGCATAAATTTAGAACTCGAACTATTGTTTTTGTTTGATTAATCGTCATTAGATATCCTTACTCATCTCACAGTAAAGATTCGCTAACTAATTTTATTTTAGCTATAATGAAGAAAACAAAGGTGAGAGAATAATACAAATATTCTCGCTCCATAAGGAGAAAAGGGTCCAACATAAGTTACCTACATATATTCTCATAAACACAGAACAAGGAAATAGTTACTATAAGTTCCTAGTCACGGGCACCATAAAGAAAGCGGTTACCTTCAGCTGAATCATTAGAAGTATACCATAAAGGTATGTTATCTACAAGAGTAAACATTAAGTAGGTACAGTCACCGAAAGAGATAAGTAACCAGGATCGTCAGCCATTTGTGATCGCTGAGGTTGACGGGGTCCGCATGTTTTCATGCGGGTCACAAAATGCGCAAGCACTCCAGCACCTTGGCTAAGCTGGAGCGTGGTTTTAGTCAGTAAGAGTGTGACAGACCCCTCCACTCACAGTAGGTGGAGGGCATTAATGAGCATTTCCAAACGATAAAAAAGGATCGTCGGATATAGTTAAGTTTGTTCAGTAAGAAACTGATATATATTTTCAAATGAAATAAACTCTAAAAAAAAAGACGAAAATAGAAACTGAAAAGTATAAAAATACCTATTAGCCTAACTAAGCTCCTAAATTAATGTAAATTACTCAATTTGCGTCGGCGCCAAACATATAATCAACGCTGCAGATTAATCAAGTTGCCATTATTTTATTTGGCGCAGTTATATTTTTTTGTTAAAAACATTTTCTATTTTGGATATTTTTTTCTACACTTAGGCTTGGATTTTGTTGTCAATTTTAAGCGGGACCAAGTTCGAAGGATACTCTTTAAATAAAACATATTTTTCATCATCGGACTACTCAGTTAAAAGTTATGTTTACATAAAAAACACGCGTTGAACCTCCTCCTTTTTTATCGTCGTTTAAAAATTAATTTAATTATTAGAAAACAAACAGTTCTTACATCGGTTCTTACTTAGTTCATCATCAGTTCTCATCGGTTTCTTACTAAACTGCAACTATATCCGACGACCCTAGTTACTTATTTCTTTAGGTGACTGTACATAGTATGTGAGTAACAAAGCTTTGAGGAGAATACTAAAGTCCTACATGTGTACAATCAACCACACGTCGCGCTTGTGTGGAAAAACGAAAACCCCTCTGGCCCGTAGTAAACGGCACAGTTTCATAACGATACGGCGCGCTAGTCGCACCGCAAAACAATCGCGTGAGCGTATAAATGTCACGGCTTTTTGATGCTAAATGAATTTGAAACGTTTAAAACCATTAGGATTTCCACCGTCTTTTTGGATTTAATCGATTTTAGTAGTATTACTTAATTTTGAGTTTTATATATTTTTATCAGGGAGTAGACGTGGTCTAGCGTGGTCTAGCTTCAGTGTTATACAGGTATTATGAAAATATATTTCAAACCAATTTTCATTGGTAGAGCATAGAGCTTGACTACAATGTATACATAAGACTTTTATTACCTGTGCTCACAAATAAAGATTGATTTATTGATTGATTTTACATTCTACCTGTAGATTTTCAAAATATGTGCAATATTCGATATCCAATTACAACTGTTTTTTTTTTTATTCAGCTTATACGGGTAATATGGATACTAAGAAAATCCGAGTAATTTTTGAATACGAGTTCGGACGGGAAACTAACGCGACAGTAACGGCTCACAATAACCATACTGCGTTTGAAGAGGAAACTGCTAATGAACACACCGTGCGTTTTCGGTTTGAACGCTTTCGTAATGGAAACTTCGACTAGAAGTACGAACCACGTGGAAGACCGCCCATACAGGTGAACAACGCTGGATTTAAGGGGATGGTGAAAGCCGATCCGAGTCAAACTACCCAGGAATTAGCAGCATGGTTTAACGTTACCTTACCTACAATATTGACCCGTTTACATCAAATCAATAAGATAAAAAAAAGAAAAATGGATGCCTCATGATTTAACTGATCTGCAGAAAGAAAAGCTTGCATAAGCATAATTTTTTACTAAATATTACTCAACTATTTTTAGCATGATGGATGGTACAGTCTCTCTCTCTCGTGCTGTAGAATAATTACCAGCTTTTTAAAAAACAACGTCTATATTTTATCTGTGCGAGCAATATTGTCGGTGAATCCGTAACACCCGCGGCCCTAGAGTCTATTGCCGTAGATTTATAGAACTGTAGTTGTTACGGAATGAAAGATGCTCTGCTTTCGTTAAAATAAATTAGTAGATGCGTTAAGCAACATACACGGTTTATATTCACATGGTTTCTGCCGATCGTAATAATGTCGCCTAAAAAACTTAAGTGAAATGAGCTTGAAAAAAGCTAGTGTCAATCCCATGAACAGAGACTTCACTTTAAGCTCACGTTGCCAATATTTTCACATTTTTACGGTTAGATTTTATAGGAATAAAAATCAAAGACTGACTATTGATAATTGAGTCAAGTAATGACAGTTAACATGATTTATTTTTGTGTAAATTTACGTTCCAGAAACCGTGTGTATATCTGTTAAATACTAAGATTAAATATATAATCATATTTTCGCCACACCAGAGCCATTCAGCCCAATCGCCCATCTGTTCTTTGAACAATGTGTCCTGCCTACTGCCATTTTAGTCTGGTAATACTTTGGGTTTATTGAGTGCCGTGGTTTTCCCGCGGATTTACTCATTCGTGATTCGATCACGCAGGGAAACTCCAAGCATGGCCCTCTCCATTGCCCTTTGGGTGACTTCAAGTATTCTAATAAGGCCCACTGTGAGCGACCGCGTATCGGCAGACGTAGAGTTGGAAGGCCTCCCTCAAGATGGACCGATGACTTTGTAAAGGCCGCAAGAATCCGCTGGATGCGAGAAGCATAGATTCGGGAGAAGTGGCGGAGTATGGTGGAGGCCTGTATCCAGCAGGGGAAATCTTTCAGTTGAAATTAAGGTGATGATAAATCATATTTTAGTTTTAATAGATACCCACTTGATATTTGTTTGAAATTTTTTGTTATACGTATATTCATATGTATTACCCAAACAAATTGGGTAATATCACTGCAGAACATTCATTTAAATGCCTCACTACTACCACGAGTATGGAAAAAGGGTTAATAGATTTCTCGCCCAACACGTGATCTACCAAGAGTTTTAGGTCTCCGAATTTTTAATACTGTTTGCCTAACAACATAAAAATATAATTCTTGTAGTAAGTAGAGCAACATTCGTACCATTAGCTTTCAAACCCCTCACCTACCCAGCTCAACTTTAAATCCGCCATTGAATATATTCAGGGGTACTCTTCTCCTCTAGGTCAAAGGCATGCAATATGCATATCGACTGCCAGTAAGAGCCTGCAATAGTGTAGTCAATGTCACGCATTTGACTCTATTCCTTATCTTTTCCCAACTATGTTAGACTCGCCTTACAGTCTAACCAAATGCAGGTGATAACAGTATTTTACATGCGAGCGACTGCCTATCTGACCTTTACAACCCATTGACTGAGTACTACGATACCCCATGGTTGTGTCAGACTTTCAGGTCTATACGTTATTTATTTGAGGCAGTTGGTTTTACAGCATGGCTTTTGGGATTTGTGTTCCGTATATCCATAGTGAATGTTAGAGTTGCGACTTTCTACTACCACAAAATCGTAAACCTTGAGAGTTCCTACACTTAATGTTGCTTTTGCAAAGGACACTGGCCATAAATGTATGAGTATAAAACTCAGAGTTGAGATAATAAAACAAATGTGGGTAAAGAGCCATTTTTTTTTTCGTGGGTGGGAAATCATCAATTTACATCACCCACTCCGGATAGAGCGGACGACCGTGTCAGACTTTTACTGATTAAAACCCACCCGTGTTCTTTCAGTTGCCTGCCATGCCAGGCCACAGTAAGGCTAAGTAATCATCCCCATAGTTGGCTACGACATTTCTGTTATTTAAAAGCTTTTTTTAAATAGAAAAGATAGTCTGTCTTGCTCTTTTCATGTATAAAGTTATTTAGCAGAATTATGGAAAAAGACACACCTACTAACTTTTTATTACGAAAAATAAATCGCTATTAGGACTTAATATCCGTCTGTCTCGAAAAGTCTTTGAGATCAGAGTAAAGAGCCTCTGATCTTATAAATACTATACTTTGCCAATTTCTTATTATGGTCATGTCCACAGGCTACAAATAGGCTAGGCACTTTTATTTATGCACGATGGAACTGGTCCGGATAAGTTCTTGATATGCAAAAATTAGGGCAAAATTCATTCCCTCATTGCAATCGTCCCAGTTTAGTTCGGACAATTGTCAACAGTCGCAACTTATTTGCACTTTTACCTGACTTTTATTACTTGTGGAATATCAATCAATCAACTAAGACTATGGCTGCCCACAGCTGGACATAGGCTTCTCCCATATTGCGCCAAAATACCCTGTCCCCCGCCTTCCGCATCCAGTCTGCCCCAGCCACTTTCTTTATCTCGTCGGTCCACCTAGCTGAGCGTCCCACGCTACGCTTGCCGGTACGCGGTCTCCACTCGAGGGCGCTATCGGTCCTTCGACAGACATGGTCAACGCACTGCCACTTCAACGTGCTTACTCTGCGAGCTATGTTGGTAACTCCAGTTCTTCTCCAGACAATTTCATTTCTGATGTTATCCTTCAAGGAAACTCCGAGCATAGCCCGCTCCATAGCCCTATAGCTTGTGGCATATGTGCAACACATTTTGTATTACGACCAACCTAATTTCCTACCTAACAGTTTTAATCGATGCTGGGTCTTTTGGGCAGTCTCCTTTTTGCTAAATCGTAGACCATTCATCGCTTTCCACAAGGCGATATTGAAGTTAAGAGTTTTCCCTTAAATAGTTATAGAACGATTTAACTTGATATACAAAATCTAGGTATCTATTTAGCAAAATAAATATGACATTTACATCACATAAGAATATCTCTTAACACAAATCACGTCAGAGTTAGTAACATATTTTCATAACAATAAAAAAAAAAACTTTGTAGAAATAACATTCGTTTCATGAATAGACAAGTAGGTTACACAGCAAAAATGGAACAGTAAGCGTTCGTAAGCAGATTTCATATTACAAAATAATTATTTTTCCTTTCTAGAAAGACAGGCAGACAGCTGATAAGTAACAGATAATTGTCTTTCATATTTCACTAGCAATTTAAGGTTGATTTTCCAATAAAACTCTCCGAAATTCAATCCATATAAATAGCTTATAAATATGATTAGAACAGGTAGACGTTGGCTTAAAATAAAGTGTAAATTTCACGATACCCAAGTAAAACCTTAATTTTATTCTGTGGCTTTAATAATTCATAAGGCGGACCGTTCCCGTAGGTTCCGTACACTTCTATTTACATTTTTATTCCTGAAAAGTGGGAGCGGTAATGGAATGTCAGTTTTATTCGAATTATTCGTACCAAAATGAGATTGTTGAAGCGTTAGGATGCAAATTATCTCGGTTTAAAACTATGAAAACATTTGGTAGGTTTACAATAGGAAATGACACGCTAAGATTTTGTTTTAAAAGCTGAATCAGCAGATCATCATATTATGAAATAAAGTGCAATCAAGAATAAATGCAATCTTTTACAATATCTAACCATGCAATACAACAAGCGCTTGAGAGCTACTGAATTTTTCTTTATTCTACATAATTGTCATCCTACTTTGTTATATGAATTAAATCCAGGTTAAATAAAAAAATAAAAAAAAGGTTTATTTCAGAAACTTGTACAACTTTTACAGTAAATCTTACATAGGGGCCTCCTTTTAAGTAAAAAATATACCTGTGCTAGGCTAAATATACCTATAACACAGCCCACTTATTTGAAAATCTAAGTATGTATCCATGAGACGAAAATAACCTGTAGCAGACAAGAAACATTACATGTTCAAGTTAAATAATCAAAGATAAAACAGCTTTTCTGTTTTGCATTGTTACACTGACCGGGAAAAGTCTTCTCGTACAGAGAAGACTAGAGCACTGAACACCACGTTTGCTCAAGACGGATTGGTGATTAAAAGTAAGTAAGACTTATATATTTTATTGCTGAATGGGCTTGCTTTTACTCTTGATTAGGCCTGATGGAAACTGAATGGAATGCTAGTTTCCGACATCGCACCTTACACTTTTTATTTGATTTTGATTTTTGCTTTACTATTTTCTGCTGAATATTGTATAGTATGTAATATGTTTATTTTTTCAATGCCTTTTAGTCTGTCCAAAATGAATGTATTTGCTTTCTTTCTTTCAATCGATGAGGTCCTTAAACGAGCGTGCCTAAAAGATACCTCTTTGCACTTTGAAAAATAAATAATATTTATTAACCAACACATTCCAGCTGCAAATTCCTGCCCGTATATTTTCACAAACAAATAACCAAATACAAGATAATCAGAGACACTCCAGCACTACGAGACTACCGTTAACCAAATTTATCGTTGTTTGTTCAAGAGGTTCAGTGCTGTGCAAATTTAGATCGCTCCAATGTATCTAGACTTGTCTTGACAAGCATTTGAATTTGTCATGCTAAAGCTGCTTTCGTGGTGTTTACTCAAAACCAGCATTTGTACGTAACATTGTAAGACGCTGTTACACAGTGTTGAATTATTTATACTTAATCAACTATCAGAGTTCCGTGTGGTGACGAATGTAAAGAATGGCACCATCCCATTTTATCCCGTGGGTATCGTAAGAGACGACTTAGGGACTTACTAGAGAATAGGCAGCAGCGTCCCCATACTACGATCAGCAACCCGTCAAGCGTAGTGAAAGTGGCAAAACTCACCCAAATTGGGATAGATGTTTTTCGGCTCGAATGGTGATGATGATGAATCAATAATCAAACTGCCACACTTTTTCCCAACTATTTAGGGTCGGCTTAAAATGTAACCAGATGCAGCTAAAAACCAGTATTTTTCATGAAGCGACTGCGTTTATGGCGTCCGCAACCCAGTTATTGGGTGAAACGATACGCCTTGATAAGACTAGTTGTCAGATTTTTGGGGTTCTAACTACCCATAACGATTGTCAAAATCTACGAATGGCAGCAGGGACCAACGACCTTCAAAAGCACGCAAGATATTAGATATTCAATGGATGATCATCCATACATAAATTGACCGCGTTATCATAGTTTATATTTAGTAATAACTAGCTTTTTTTTTGGATGGGAAATCATCAAATGACTTCTCCCGCTCTGGGCGGAGCGGGAGGGCGTGTCAGACTGTTACTGACTAAAACTCACCCGTGTTCCTTCAGTTGCCCATGTGCCAGGGTCACGGTATCTCTTTCGAAAAATCTCGCGAGCCTGGCAGGCATCGGTCCTAGCTGACCCCTACAGTGCTGCTGACATCTCTTTGAGGCGCGCGTGGAACACTACGCGCCATTGACCCGAGCCTGGTCCTTACCGGGCGGCGAGCTACCCATTGCTCGCCGCCCGCGCGTACGGTAACCGGGAATCTGCTATTGACGTAACTAGCTTCTGCCTGCGACTTCGTCCGCGTTAAATTTCTTGTACCCCCGACCCTTCCCGTCACGTCGAATCGCCAACCGTACGATTTTTCGTTTTTGCAACATTTTTCATTACTGCTATGCTTCTCTTAGATGTAGCGTGATGTTATAAAGCCTATAGCCTTGCTCGATAAATAGGCTACCTAACGAAAAAAGAATTTTTCAATTCGGACCAGTAGTTCCTGAGATTAGCGCGTTCAATCAAACAAACAAACAAACTCTTCAGCTTTATAAAATTATGTAGTATAGATTAAAGACAAAATTCAAGAAATACTCTTGACTTTTTTTTCTTTAGTAGACTTTCCTAGATTTCTAAAATTACTTACAGCACTATAGAATGGTGGTGCTACTTTCAAGAAGAAAAAAAGTCATTACCAAAGACCGAAGCTTCCATTAATATGTACATTTATATCCCATGCACTAATACACCTATTTGAAACAACGTAAAATTCGCCACTCAAAAATTTCGCTCCGAAATTGATAAATTTAGTCTTCTTATCCAAATATAAATCCATCTGGTGACAACGTAATACTAGATTAATAGCCTTTGGTCTCTAGTCCGTTAAGCTCCCAAAGTTTTGATAAGCGAGTGCGTTTTCTAATTCAAATATCCCACCCTACTTTAAAAACGCTTTGGACGAATAAAAATTCAAATCCGTTGAGGCGGGCGAGCTACGAAACAAAAGTTTTGTGAATACGTCTGCTATTGAAAGTCTGTGTGTGCTTATGTCGTTGAATACTACTGCTTTGTAGTCTACAGTTTGAATAAAATGACTTTTATCTCTACTTTTACGTGATTTTGGTTTAAAAGCTGCTTTATTTATTACTAATTCTATCTACTCCATGCCATGCCTTCACATTGAGGTAGGCATAAACTACAGAAAGGCACCTGCTAAGATTCTTGCATTCGACGAAGATGTGTGTTACTCAATACTTTATTGCATTCCACAATGTATATGCTTAGGTGGTAAACATTTGATTCGTGTTAAAGAAGTATAGAAATGAAAAATTATTTATTCTGTACAAAAAAAAACTCACAATACAAATAAAAAAGATACAATAAAATGCACATACAATGTAGCTAAAAGCCCCGTATTCAGGTAGAACAGGTTTTTGTTTTGTTGTGCATTGCTTGTATGTAATCTTATACATAATAAAGCAGTTTTTTGCTACATGATACCTGTGGTGCTGAACCTAAAGTAGAGCATCGCTTCATTTCTTCCCGTGGGGGTCGTAAAAGGCGATTAATGGACTTACTAGGGAATGGACAGCAACGTTCTTTATGCATTTTACCACCATACTGCGATCGTAGCGACCTGCCTGCATGGCGATTATGGTAGACCCCTCAGATAGGGGGAGGCTGAAGTCCAACAGTGGACGTCTTACAGCTGAAATGATGATGAATGAATACTAGATATTAAATTAGTTCAAATTAATTAATTAAATTACAGCTGTATTAGTATTATCATTCCCTTTGTCTACTGGTAAAAGATAGGATAAGGTAGTACGGAGGGACTTAGTACTATGAGTGCCCTTAGCATGTCTGAAAATAATGTTGTCTCGAATTTTTCACCTTAAATACGGTTTTCAAAAATAGCGCATCGGCTGGGTCAGCACTAGAATACAAAAGATGATGGTATCGTTTGAAAATAGAACATAGACGGTCCCAGAAACAGAATATAAAAAGAAAACTAGAACAAAGAAGACATGTTAGATCCTCCAGGCGCTAAATTATTATACAAGCAAGTATTTCTTCATATAATTACTCTCATTAGGTAACATAAATAAGTTTCTGCCAACAAAGTTACTAAGTTCCTATCAGGTTCCGCTTTGTACGACTCAACAACAATCCCTTGTCATAAGACAAAGGGCTTACACGGAACTTTTGTACGTGAAAGCGAAGTAATAGCTATATTCGGAGAATATGTTTCAGGAGTAAATGAAAGTATCCGTCAGATAGAGGCAGAATTGAGACTTTGTTTAGTAAGTGTTAAAGGTAATGTAAATGCTGATTTTGTAAGATTTTTTGATCCAGTAAAAGCATTTATCCCTTAGTCAGAGTTCTGATTGCATGTATTCCTTCTAGAATTACCACATGTTACCTAAACACTGAGTAAGATTTAAGGAACCAATAAAAGTATCACCTTAATACAGCCAGTACTTTCTGCATCTTTAGTAGACGTTGAGAACACATAGGGTTAAAATGCGCAAGGCAAAAATCAGACGACCAGGTACCTACTACAATATTTGATACATTTTTTTATTATTGCTGTCGAAGATTTATAAGTGCTTGTACACACGGCTACAAGTCACGGGTCAAGTTAAACATTTCCAGTCTTAGCTGACCTCGCATTGTATAGGCTATCCGTACAATGAGATGTCAGCTTATACTGGAAATGTATAGCTTGACTTGTGCGTACGTGCTATATGTCTGAATGTTTGTTTTAAACGTGTGTATCGATATTTTCGTGAATTGATAGCAATTTTTTTTATGCTTCTTGAGGTCGTTCCATATAAGTTTTGTCAAGTTCTGATGACTGTTTTTTGACTAAGATTCAATAATACGTTTGAAATCCACTTTATGTATGTTCCTGTCTTTATTCGGGTAAAAAGTGAAAAAAAAAAAAACAAATAACTAACGACTTCCAATAAAAAACCTTATAAACTGGTAAATAACTTAAATTATGAAAGTCGGTGACAAATAAAATTACAAAACCAAAGACACAGAAATCGTTCTTGCAAAAAGATTTCTATAACGCAAATCTATTTGACCACAATTTCAACTGATTCGTACATCCCAAATGTTCCGAGATAAAGTTTCCGAATTCTTTCTTCGTCTGAATTGTTAAGTAGAGAAGTATTTTTTTTTGCCTCCGAATGTGAGGGGCTTATCTTTGTGTGCTCTAGAAAATATTCATGCCGTAAATCTTGTACATACCCGCTTTTGTAGCAAAAACTTTACTTTTTTTTGTGCGAGATAATCTCAGGTAAAGCTGAAAGGACTTGCTAGATTTTTTGATGTTTCAAATGTTTGTTTGTTAACAGAACGAATGGGTCTGCAAACGAATCTGGATTAACCTTTAAAGTTAATAATTCCATGCCTAGTATATTTTCCAGCCTTGCATAACCTGATGGTTATACAAGGCCTGGTGGTCGAGATGATTATCGACCTCTCGTTCTTTCGTATTCGCAAAACTGTGTCTGTAAATATTTTACTTTTTTCTCGCACGACTTTGTCCTTTGAGATATTGTGTTCTCTTTTCAAAGGAGTAGTAGTTTTACTGTACTGCTACAGATTGAGAAATAAAAATAAAAATAAATATCTTAGGACAACCAACACACCATTAACTGATCCCAAACTAGGCAGAGCCTGTACTATGGTGACCAGACAACTGATAAACATACTTATATATTTCTAAATACATACATATTATAGATAAATTACACCCAGACACAGAACAAATAATTGTGCTCATCACACAAAGATTTGTCCTGGGTGGGAATCGAACCCACGACCTCAGTCTTTGCAGTCAGGGTCACTAACCACTAGACTAATAGGCCAGTTTTATTCATCTAAATAAGTAAAATTTGATAGACCGCTCAAAGAATATAAAATCTGGTGAAATGCCAAGCGTAAGTCGAGCAGGGAATTAGTACAATGTTGGTTCCTGTTCTTAATTTTGGTTCTTAAAAATATTCCTCATTTCGATACGGTTCCAGTTTTCTATCGGTTCCAAATAAAGGTCCCAATATACCGGTTTCTTATCATCCGATTTAAAGGTTCCCTAAGGAAGAAGGGATATATCGACACCAACAATCTATACTACGCTAACTCGAAATTAGGTAAATTCGTTTTTTTATGGCAACTTGCTTAAAAGAACCATATTTTAAGCAACTTGACATAAAATAACGAATTTGGCTAAAATTCGAGTTAGCGTAGTATAGATTGTTGGTGTCGATATTTGAAGCTCGCCGGCGTATTTTTTGTTTCAGGTCGAAACCTTTAAAATATTGGCGAGTGTAAGTCTGTAGTGTGCCCGCAAACTAGTATTGTCATTAATATTATTCATTGTTTGAATAATCTCTTTGGTGCACCGTACGAACTCATTCTGATACGTTTTGAAGAAGAACCGGAAAAATAAAGGTTGGAGTTTACGTGATTGTTCCGGTTCGGTTTCTATTAACGGAACCAGTAAATAACGGTTCTATACCGGTATTTTAGGAATCTTATCCTTGATTTAGAAGTAGAAACTTTTTCAATACAAATTTCAATATTCTAACTAAAAAAAATAAACAAAAAACTCAGTAATATAATATATCATGAGTAATAAATTTAAACATTTGTGTATGACGTCAATTAAGTATCAATCTGAACTGGAACTTTTCACTGAGTGTCCTTTTGATAAATCAAAGTTTAAAGCAAAAAATATTTTTCACCACTTCTGAGTTAGTTTATTTGCTGCAGCAGAAATATTAACTTTTATAATTTAATTGGAACGTTTTCATAAAGTTTTTTAAATAAGTTTTAAGTTAAAGTAGTCGGAATGATGAGTATTCTAAAACGTTTCTGCGTTTTTTATTTCCTTTCGAGTCCTAACGGCCATTTAATAACTGTATTTATAAAAAGGTATAGCAACAGAAAACATATATAGTTACGTAAGAACTGGATTTGCAAATGTGAAGCTCACCTCTTGTTTAGCGGTAACTTAAAAAAATATATACATGGAGATAATTTAGACTTCTGCCAACTTCATGAAAATCTTTTAGGTCTTGTCTTATATAACAATTCAAGGGTTAAGTGGATAAAGGTGTTATCTGACAAAATAAAAAAATCCGACTTTATTGCATGAACATAGGTTTTAACTGATGATAAATCGATTCATGGATTTAAAACACACCAATTAAAATTCATTACATAGTTAAAGACGATAGCAAAGGTGTTAACTGTCAATCAAGTATATATTTCAGATTTGCAAATGTGTTAACACAAAAAAGTCGGATTTTTTTATTTTGTCAGATAGCACCTTTGTCCACTTAACCCTTCATCTGCCAGGGTCGCGAGATTGTTCGAAAGAGATACCGTGACCCTAGCACATGGGCAACTGAAGGAATACGGGCAGGTTTTAGTCAGTAAAAGTCTGACACGCCCTCCCGCTCCGCCCACGAGCGGGAGACGTCATTTGATAATTTCCCATCAAAAAAAAAAAAAACTTCATATCCGAAAAATTGGTTATAGCCATTGATACTACATACATACATAAAGTCACACCTTTTTCCCATGGGGGTAGGCAGAAACTACGGAACGCCACCGGCTACGATCCTTACATACTCCTTTTACCTCGTTTAGGTTCATACATCTGGTCATACATATATTTATTTATTTATTTATATATGCTTTATTGTACACCAGAAATTACATTTCAACTAAAAACATTTAACAATAAAAACATACAATGGGCGGCCTTATCGCTTTCTGCGATCTCTTCCAGGCAACCTTGGAATGGACAGTGATTGCGTGGACATAAAAATGGGACATATACACCGATTGTGAGTACTATTCACCTTTTTATTTGGGGGTAGAAAATTATTAAATGACGTTTCCCGCTCTGGGTGGAGCGGGAGGGCGTTTCAGACTTTTACTGACTAAAACTCACCCGTGTTCCTTCAGTTGCTCATATGCCACGGCTACGGTATCTCTTTCGAAAAAATCTCGCGACCCTGGCAGGCATCGGTGTCAGCAGACCCCTTCGTACTGCTGACATCTCTTTGAGGCGTCGACCGTCAACCCGAGCTTGGTCTTAACTGGGCTGTCCTCCTGGTCCTTATCTGACCTTTATGATAAGATCTTTCTTTCCAATGAGGTCACTCTATGTCCGCGTAGGGCGCCCCCTCCGTGGGTTTTCACTTACATCTGCGTTGTAAATACATTTTGTAAGCCATCCGTCATTCATCCTCTAAACATGACCAAAGCATACTCTTTTTGAACTTTTGTCAATACATCTTCTTTTAAGCCGCACCGTTGTCTTATCACATAATTTCTCAGCCTATCATTTATAGTCACACCACCACACATACTTAGCAAGGAATGCAATAAAGTCATTTTCGCTTTTAATTAAAATAAAATGGCTGAGTTTAAGCGATAAATTGTAAATTTATTAACGAGATATTTCTCTTTTATTAAAAATTATTTAGCTTTATATTCATAATAATGATATAAAATTGCAAATTAAAAATTATTCCTGTTAAAGAAATAAAAGAAAAAAGGTTAATTATATTAAAATAATTATTTTTAATAAAAATTTTAAATCATTTTATTTTTAAATAATTAAACATGAAAGCAGAATAACTAATTCGGATGTAAAAAAATAATATAATTTATTCTGTTTTCATGCTTCTTTTGCCACACCCAACATTCACTTCCATACAAAACCGTAGGTACCAGAAGACTATTGATACTCTAGGCCAGAAACTAGAGTAGTTTTGCATTATGTCATAACTAAACATTTCCCCTTTATTTATAGAACCACAAACAGAAAGGTGACCACAATCTATATAAAGTCTCACCACCGCAATATGCACAGAATAAAACAATTTTATGTTTGCTAAACGACCATGTAACACGATACTGTCTGGTCCAGAGCCACGGAATTTGTGAATGTAAAGGAAATATATAGCGACAACTTTTTTCGTTTGGCATCCATTGGGAAGTTTATACATCGCAATTAAAGTGTCACATTGAAGTGGTTAAACAAAACCAGCAATGGAATGTAAAAGAAAATTCAGTGGTAATTGTTTCGAGTAAGTTTCATAATACATTCGTGTCTCCAGGTAGTTTTGGTCGTGATGTATAAATTAAAACGCGTAAATAACACGACAGTGCTCACAAAACATGGCGAATTTGTTCTGTATTTAGAATTTATGATAAAGTCTCATAAAATGTTCCGTCTATTGTTGCTCATTATAATTTTCATACGGCTGCTATATTCATGTTAATTATCAAACCAAGATACGGTTGTCAAGTGTCACATGATCCTGCCAGGGTTGCGAGATTTGTTCGAAAGAGTTACTGTGGCCTTGGCATAAGCAAGTCAAGGAATACGGGTGGGTTTTAGTCAGTAAAAGTCTGACACGCCCTCCCGCTCAGCCCAGAGCGGGAGATGTCATTTGAAGATTTCCCAACCACAAAAAAAGTGTCACAAGATAGAAGAGGAAAAAAGAACGCTGAAGGATAATTCTCGTATTTTAATGTTCAAAATCTGGTAGCAATCTCGTCTCAGTGACAATCAATATCAAAATCATATATACATAAACTAACGCCCTCTTCACTTGGGGGTAGCCAAAAATTGATAAAGCCTGCCTTTTACGTCCCTTTTTGTTTATTTATTTATTTATTAAACTAGCTTCTGCTCGCGACATCGCCCGCGTCAAATTTTTGCTCCTCTGACCCTTCCCGTCGCATTGAATTGCCTGCCAGTTTTCAATCATTTTTCGTTGCTGCTCCGTTCCTTTTGATTGTAGCGTGATGTTATATAACCTATAGCCTTTCTCAATAAATAAGCTACCCAACACTAAAGTAATTTTTCAATTCGAACCAGTAGTTTCTGAGATTAGCGCGTTCAGTCAAACAAACAAACAAACTCTTCAGCTTTATAATATTAGTATAGATTCTTTAAGCACACAAATGTACAGAGGCGGACTTAATACCATAGGCATTTTCTACCAATCAACCTTCGGGCGATATAGAGTTAAACAGTGGAAGGTGCAGTTAAATTGAGGAAATTTAAATATAAACGCATAAATAACTTAATTAATCCATAAAAAATAATATTTCCACATAAATAAATATACGTAAATAAACTAATTTACTAAAACAAATGAATCAAACATTGATGAAACATTACCATTGTAATGATACTGCTAACTTCTTCTTCTTTTTCTCTTTTCTTCTTCTTCTGCTTCTGTCTTCTTCGATTATCGTGTTAAGATATCGACACGCATCACATCCGCCCACTGGGTGTTACTGGAATCACATTGTAGATCACCACGCCTACTGCCTCTCACCAATAGAAGACCTAAATCTGAGCACTGGAAATATTACAGGCTAATTATGCTTATGCTACCCACCTGCAGAGTTGCGCTGGTTAATATGACCCAGTTTGTTAAGCTGTATTTTGGAAGTATCTTCAAAAAACTTGTCCCCGCAATAACATTAAAGAATATCTTCTTTAAGCCCGACCTGTGTCTCGTCACGAACGCTTTCCTAACTACGTGATCGGCGTGTGAACGAACGAAGCAAGTCTTAACAAAGTTTATGTCAGTTTTGGGGAACTCTTCAGAAAAATAATACTTTTAGAAAAAAGTGTTGGGTACGATTTTTTTTCTTTTATAGTGAATTGTATTGGAATATGTGAATCAGTTAGGTATACGAGTCCGACTTGGTTTTGTCTAGCTCAAGTTTTGAACTTTTTTTTGTCATTTGACCTTTATAACCGAGACCAAAAAGGGGTTGATTATTGAATCGTCCATAGGTTTTTTTTTAAATATTTGTATGTTCAGTGATATCTTAGGCGATAGTGGAACGATTTCTAAAATTCTTTGATTGGATTGGGCATGCCTCAGCAACAGTCGCATTTATATTTTAGTGAAGTACTTTGTCTGAGTAGTTCGATATTACGTATTAGATCCACTTTGTGCAATTTCAAATTGTAAATTTAAGTTTCCCTATTACTGTTGTTCACTTAGCAAGTTATGGTAAACAAATTGGTGTTTTTGGTCCTACCAGAAAAAAGAAGTGAAAAATAAATATCATATTTACAAAAAAAATGGTCGCTTTATACACATATACCTACATTTTTCATCTTTCTTCGTCTTTGTTTTCACTCAAAACGATGAAATAAATAAAAACTTTTTTACAAAAAAAAAACAACCGACTTCCTTAAAAACACTACAAAGTGAAAAATAACTTTAATTTCGGTAGTCGGTGTCTTAGGATCTGTATTTATGGTTTTTTTGCCACCGACTTCCGAAATTAAAGTTATTTTTCACTTTGTAGTGTTTTTAAGGAAGTCGGTTGTTTTTTTTTGTAAAAAAGTTTTTATTTTTAAATTTTTAGTTGTGGTATTCACCCTGCACTAATTCCAAACAAACAATGCATATTTATGCGATAGCAGAAATCGCGGTTGATTTCCTGTCATTTTTTAAAGAGTTCCGGTGTCTGTCTCCCGAACTCATCATCAGATCTATATGAAAATTATATGGGACCATTTCGAAATAAACCCCTTTCGAACAAAAAAAGAATTTTGCAAATCCATCTATATATGACGGAGTTATGCCCGAACATACATAAAAAAAAAAAAAAAAAAAAAAACATAAACATCCGAATTGAGAACCTCCTCCTTTTTGAAGTCGGTTAAAAAAGAATAATATGGAGACGACAATACGACGATAAATTAAACAACTGCCAGCGAGCGATGGACCTCAAATGGGATTGCTGGACAAGTTTGTCGCATGTTGAATGCATTTTGGGCTAAAACAGCATGTGTCCCTGAAAACGTCGCACGGCATTGCGGAAGACACGGGCGTAGATGAGGGATAATCGTGACGCTAGCTGAGAAACTGGTCCATACTGGCTTAAGATCCAGTTTCATGGAAAAAAGAAAGGAAGGGTTTTTGCACAGCGATGGGACAATACAGGGTGATTATTATTCGATTATAATTATAATGCCGTGCCCAATCAGCTTAAAAAAATCTATGGAATCTCCCAAAAATCTTGATCAGCAGTCTTTGTTTAGCAGTAATGACCTTCAAATAAAATAATAAATATCTTAGGACAACCAACACACCGTTATCTGATCCCAAACTAGGCAGAGCCTGTACTATGGTAACCAGACAACTGATAAACATACTTATATATTACTAAATACATACGTATTATAGATAAATTACACCCAGACACAGAACAAATGATCGTGCTCATCACACAAACATTTGTCCTGGGTGGGAATCGAACCCACGACCTCAGTCTTAGCAGTAAGGATCACTAACCACTAGACTAACAGGCCAGTCAAAATTATCCAGATTTTAATTGACATTGTGTTACGCTAGGATATATTTGATAGTTCCAATATTCTCGTATGCAAAAGTATTGCTAGTGTGTTTATTTATAGACGTATTGCTGTACAAAAGGATATTGTATTACAGAGTAACTGGGTTATGGACGTTAGATGGGCAGTCACCCCATGTAAAATACTGATATTGTAGGCAACTCATTCGCCTTTTATTTTAGTTTTAAGTTTGGAATAACGCGTGAATCGGAATGGCATCCTCGCGCCAAAGATAAACACCATGCTTGCCCTGTAGGCATGCACCGCATGCACGTGGCAGCCATTTTGAATTCGCGCGCTACCGAGCCGACGGTTGGGAACGCCGCGAATAGTGCCGTTGAAAAACCACCGCGAGTGGACATTTGTAACAAATCGCTCTAGCGTTCCCGCCAAAAGCTGTCTTTCTATTTTAAGGTGTTAATTAAGCTAGTTCTTATTTGTGTTTTGTGACTCTTGTGAAAGCTAATATACGAGTACTACCAACCCAGTAACCTGTGTTTATCTATATTGTGTTAAATTCCGCCCTATCTCGAACAGATATTGAGCTGCATCCAGTGAAACTGGAAGCCGACCCTTACACAATAGGAGGCACATTGTATACAGCCTACTACACTAAAGTATTGTTTGATTGTTATCATTTTATATGATAACAATCAAACAATACTTTCAATACGATACATTCAATTTCAACATTCCATTTTTCGCATTCGTACAATACCTATTGCAATTTCCATAGCGTTGTTAATATTACATATATTGACCTTTTGTTTGAAGACATATTGAATATTTCGTACAAAGGAACAGTCGATTGAATATTTCAATATAATGGATATTTAAATACTATGTAGCTGTTCCCTAAGGGGTTGCTCACGTAGGAAACGTACAGATCGGAATAAAAAGTGTCGTTCTATTTTTATGATACTTGGCTTTTACTATTATGGATTGGAATTCTCAGTATTATTTGTATACATTTCTAGTTATCGGTATAACATCATAATGAAATAACTTTGACTTATTGGTCCAAAGTAACATAATTATAGGTGTCACTAGTAATTTTTATATATGAGGATAGGATAATCAGAAAAAAAAAGGCTTGAAAATGTATTAATTTCTCGTAAAATGAATGGCATCTACGAATCGACCGCGACAAGCCTAGCTTAACCTTAGATGGACTCATCTGGCTGTTTTCATTTAGCGTAAAAAAAATAAATGTGTAAGAGAGTTAATGTTCTCACCACACACATTATATCATCTGACTGTTTTGAACAGTAAACAATGAAATGAATAACAACACTTGAAATGAACATTCATTTCAAGGGTTGTTAGTCATTCATTCGGATAGAACGACATTTAAAAAATACCTACATATTATACACGAACATAGTCCTTCTTATCCCTTTTTCAAGTCAGTTACGAAAGTATAAATATTTTTAACCAACTCCAAAAAAAGGAGGAGGTTATCAATTCGACTGTATTTTTTTTTTTAGCTTTTAGCTCATAACTTTTGACTGGGTAAACCGATTTTGATGATTCTTTGTTTATTAAAAAGTTGGAGCTTCCCGTGTGGTCTTATTTTAATTTGGTTCCATTCTGACAATAGGATCCATGTGAAAACCATATAAGTATTAAATTTGCATTAAGTATTTGCGCGATGAATTAACGAATAACGCGATTAGATTATTGTGGGGTACATACCATAACTAAAAAGTTCAAAATAAAAACTTTTTACAAAAAAAAATAACAATAACTTTGTAGTGTTTTTTTTAAGGAAGTCGGTAATTTTTTTGGTAAAAAAGTTTTTTGTGTTTAAAGTTGAAATTCAGCCGCGCTTCTGTCGTCAGTTAATTTTCACTTTTCCTGTTTTCCAGCCAAAGCCAAATCTTTATAGAAACAGAGGCATAATAACAAGCATATAAAAGCCCTATAAATAACTAATGTAGCTCTTCTGTTCTGTTAATAGCACATAAAGTGTCTCAGCAGTATTCACTGGTCGTATTATAAATCAAGGGATTTTGGGGTTACATTTTCTAACTTAAGAAGGTTCTCTACGGCGATAATAACCCTCTATGTAGATATAGAAATCCACATATTAAGGGGTTTTTCATTTAAAAATCTTGTACAAATAGTCGAGTTTTTGATATTTGGAAATCATGGGAAAATTAGGTCATAGAAAGCAAAAACTCCGTAGTCGATCGTACTTCCAGCGTTTAACGTACATACATTTTTGATAAGAGATGAAAAATCACTCCATTTCCCTTATTAATAAAGACAGCGTATCTTTAATTTGAAGCAACGTCGTACCTACGTACTAGTAAAAGTAAAGTTACAGTAAAGCCTAAATCTGATAGCAAAGAAGGAATGTCCATTGAGTTCTGTTATATTATAACGATCATCATGAAAATGTGTCCTTTTTGTCTAATTTTGTCATAAAGCTGACAAAAAATACTCTGTGTTGGACAACTTGTACTGTGTGAAAATTCACCGCTTTTGCATTTGTGTATTGTTTTTGTTGTATTTGTTTCTGTATTCTGTAACATAGCCTTCTGTGTTAAACACAATAAGCCATTCTGTTGTGGTGTAATGTTCTGTGTTTTATTAGTAAAAGGTATTTTTGGACGTCAATTTCGTATAGTGTGAAACAACTACATGTTTTTTGGGCGTCACATAAATAGTAAAATATTGCTATAGGCGACTCGTACTAAGTTAATTCATTTGTGGGTGATTCAATAAAGCCTGAAAGAATTTTCTATAGAAGACAATTCCAGAAATACGTACTAGGCAATTGTTATATTTAGAATAAAATGTAAAGGAAATAACAAATAGTACATCAAATTTATTACATAAAACCTGCATGTTCAATTCCGGAATTGTTAATTCACCTGCAAAGAAATTAACTTCGTGCAAATCGCCGATTGAAAATCATATGTTATTTATTCCGGGCGAGTTTTCGGGAGCGAGACGACTTATGAGTCGTTTTATGAAAGAATTTATATTTGGTGGAAGGGCACATAAACCAAAATAAACGATCTTAAAATCCCTTTGAATATATCAATGGCCCCACCGAATAATCGTGTAAGAGAAAATTAACAACTTTTCAGCAAAAAATAAAAACGTTCAAACTTCAATAACGCTCATTTCATTGTAAATAGGTATAAATAATGTGTTATCGAATTATAGGTAAAAAAATAAACTTGTAACTTGTATGTATAGACTTGTATTTTTTTTTAAACATCAACAAGTTTCAGGAAATTCATGAAAAGCTATTTAATGTTTTTGCTCTTGTGAAATTTGTTTGACTAGGACACATTAATATATCATTACACGTTTATTCGTGTAATAATACACAACGAATAAAACGTACTGTAATATTACACTATTATTCTCCATAAATCAAGTTTATTTTTTAACCCAGCTATAACTATTTACACGCTTGTTTACAGTACATTGTTCTGCTATTATATGATTGGAAAGATCATATACATTTATATTAGAGTTAATAAGATCAGTTTTCATTTATGTAATAGGTTTTAACATGTTTACTATTGTATACTTGGCGACTCAAAAAACATGTAATAATAGCATAAACTATTATTCCTATAATTTTAAAATTAATTATTTCCCCAGAATAAAGAAATTCACTATTATAATAGGAGTGCTCGAGTCCAAAATTCATTAAAAAAATTAAGTAGGTGCAGGATAAGCAAAAGAAACGAAAAATGAAAAAAAAAAAATATTTTTTCGTGTAAGAACTCTTGCACGTTTATTCGGTGGGACCATCGATATTGCATTCATGATTGCACTTGTGTAACTACCAGTTCCAAAACATACCAAAGCTTGCCACTTAGTTAACTGTATCGATACGGCTTGTAACATCGTTTGCAACTGTTTGCATACAAACTTTGTGTTTGACTGTACCGGCTTTGATACGTCATACGGCATGACAAACTATTTAATGCAATTTACATATTAGGTATTAAGGGGAGACCAGACGAGCATATTGCGTCGGTCAAAATGAGTTAAAGAATTAACGCAGTACAAGTTTGGTTACGTAGCGAACGAATAATCAGCAAATAATGATCCAGGCGGAAATGGCGGGATGAGCTGGACTCCTGTAGTAAGCATTGGTCCTTAGCAGCCCTAGAAAGTGAAAGTAGAAAGAGAGAGGGGTCTTTGCCCAGCTGTGGGATATTAATGGCTTATAGCGGCAAATGGGCTGATGGCCAAAAACCTCGATTAATATCGGTCGAGGCGGTGGAACAAGGGCGTACTCTTTGATACGGCTCGCATCTTCAGGAGTTTTCTGTCCCTGGAGCCCTAACTTTGGCCCTCAGCTTAGGCCCTGCTCCTGATACCGGCGGACCAGTAATTTTTTATATTATTTTAAAAATTTCGTTATATTCTAATATTTAAAAAATATGTTTCCACTAATGAGAAACAGGCCGTCTCTCTAAGATAGAGCAACCCAGTGTGAATTGATAGATGTTACATGTCTTCAAATTTTGAGTTCAGATGCATACCGGTTTTGGAGCTGTGGAAACAATACATACTACATCTAGTAATGACAATTTAATTTTTCTAACTGTCATTACTAAATATAGCCGTGCTCAAAGATAGTAAGACGGTGAAGAAGGACGCGCGGGCTTTTGAAGAATCGTAGCATAATCAGCCTACAATATTCCCACGGCTGGGAAATCGACTTCCTCTTTATTAGAGGGAATGGGCTGTAATCCACCACGCGGGCCCAGAACGGGTCGGTAGATGTCACATGTCTATTGAGTTTTTGGTTCTAAAACATGCCGGTTTCTTCACGATGTTTTCCGTCACCGTTTTGAGAGCAGCCGTGATGAAATAATTTACAAATAGTAAAACGCCGGTCTGAGTTACGTACCTACGACCTACAATGATGGTAGGAGTTGCAAGAAACCTTTGCCTAGGATACGGATAGCGCAAGCTACTGAAAAAAAAAGTGCGTTTCTATTATCTTAAACGGTTAGCTAATTTAGAAAATACCACAGAGTGTAAACTAAATCTAATCTAATCTAATTAGCCTATATTGTCCCACTGCAGGGCAAAGGCCTCCCTTTCCCTGGCCAGAACTAGCAAAAAACAGAATTATGTGGAGTGTAAACTAACTACAAAATAATTAAACAAATTTTTCTAGTTCTATGATACCGCCACATTCTCGTTATTCCACAAACTATGCTAACTTCTATAACTATTTATTTAAAGAACGCGTCGTACACATTCTATTGCATCAACTGTGTTATACATTAGTTAAGCACGAGCCGTGCTTTACATTACGGAGATTCTTATATTTATGACGTTGATGTCTCTATTAAATTCAAAATTAAATTGCGACAATGTCCAACTCATTTTTATTCTTTCCATTCATCATCATCATCATAATTTCAGTCGAATAACGTCCACTACCACATACATAAATACTACATAGGCCACCCCCAATTTGAGGAGGGGGGTTGCCATAATCACGCTTGGCAGGCGTGTTGGCGATTGCAAAATGGTGGTCAAATGCATAGAGTGCTGCCCATTCTCTAGTTAATCTATCTGTCGCCTTTTACAACACCCACAGGAAGAAATGGGATGGTGTTATTCTTTACGTCCGGTACCGCACGGAACTAGTTTTAAGTTAAATTATTTGTATCTTAAAATTCGTTTTTAACTAAACTTGTTTTTTATTTTAATAATAATTTCTCAGTATTTTCTATCTGACTATTCTGAAAATAAATAACGACAAAATCTCAGAGTTCACAGTCGCTTTTAAAATACACACATAATCTCGGTCAGATCATGTGAAGACCATGCAGAATTATGTCAGAGATGGTATTTTGAGGAAAGATCCACACACATTTTAGTGGACCTGTCCGTAGACGAATTTTTTAGTAATCGTGTAGCTTCACTTAGACCTTAAAGAGCTCAACAACTCGACAAATAGCACTAGTGCACAATTCATCACTACTGGCTTTGAGAACAGCGAGCCATTAGGGACGATCGTCCAATTGACTGACCTCCATTCTCAGACACCTCCTCTAGGCTGAGGGTATGATAAACATTTTCAGTCTTGTAAATGTTAATAGAAGTTAAACCCCTACAAGCACTAGCAGATAAGCACTTAACTTACATTGTTGTTCCTCCACCACTCCAATCCATACATTGCCAAACACTCCCCCTAAGCTGAAAGCATAATAAACA
Source organism: Aporophyla nigra (assembly GCA_947507805.1). Lineage (NCBI taxonomy): Eukaryota > Metazoa > Arthropoda > Insecta > Lepidoptera > Noctuidae > Aporophyla > Aporophyla nigra. Next base: position 7,192,098 of record OX382313.1, on the reverse strand, counting down.
TTTTTAGTCTTGTGAATGTTAATCGAAGAGTTTACTGCCAAGTTTCCCTACTGGTGGTGCTATCAGTGTAACCAGTTAACTTACATAGTTTTGTCATAACAAGCCCATTTTTTAAATGACTTCTTGCAGGTCAGCCTAAGAGGTTGTCGGCTGCTTAACCGGACTTGTCTGTGGCTACCTTAATAAATCAAGACCTCTAACTATGGCTTAAAAACTTAAAACTAGAGCGAGTACTCGCTATGGGCACCCCCTGTGGGTACGGACCTCGGCTTAGGGTATCGCTGGTAGAGAGCAACAAGGGACTTGCCAAATAAATAGACATGTATTAAATGTTTTCAATCTTTTCAGTAAACCTTAACATTATTGCATCAGTGCTTGGTGCCATAGATACATACACATAGCGCTCAATAGTATAACACCCCTCTTTTTGCGTCGAGGGTTAAATGAGAAAAAGCCGCTCAACGACGTTCGCTTGGCTATTCTAGGATTGATTCTTTGATGTTTTAGTTGCTAGCTCTACTCGCAGGTGCCGATTTCACCATACAATAAAAAAGTCAAGTCTAAAATTTCTAGTAATGCTGTAGGCTGGTCGCGCCATTTTTATTTATGGACCTCGCTACCATACGTCATCAGTCATTAGATTTCTGTCAGCTTATCTACTGCAATATTCCTAATAGATATTAGGTACAGGAAGTCGTACAATTGGTAAATTTATTATCAAACCTCATCACAGAAACTTTGCTTGAGTGGTAAAGAACTTAATAAAGTCACACGACGCATCTGTATCTATCACACACTGCATAAAACTAAACAGTGCCAGTATAACCTGACCTGGCATTGTATAGGCTTTCTGTGTCGTGAGAGATCAGCTTATTTAGGTATGTATACCTCGTATCTGTCGTCATGTGTACAAACAAACGTAATACGTAACATCGTTTGCCAAATTCAATGTTTCCTCAACTGCGCTTCATAGCATATGTAGGAGGATACACAGAGCGGCTTATGCATTTGCCCTCGTTAGTACTAACATTCGGGTGAGTTCGGCTAATCTCGGGTAGATCTTTTAGTCTTGACATAGACCTGATGTATTATAGGTTCATCTTCTCATCATCATCATTTCAGCCAAAAGACGCCCACTGCTGGACATAGGCCTCCCCCAAAAAGGGGGGTTTGCCATAATCGCCACGCTTGGTAAACGGGTTGGCGATCGCAGTATATTGGTAAAATGCATAGAGAATGCTGCTACCCATTCTCTAGTACTTCTCTTAGTCGCCTTTTACAACAGCTACGGAAATAAATGGCTTCAGCTTCTATTGATTGCTAATCAAACTGGTTATTAATTTAATCGTATAATTTATTATTTTTTGGATACCATGAATTCATTACATGATTCTGTAAATGAACAAAATTTCAACCATTGAGGGCGTTGAAATTTTTAAAAATGCTGTTCCATAGATTTTATATGTAAGTATTGCACTTTTCCATAAAAAAAAAAAAACAGATTTTTTGATAGTCGAAGAAAAAATTCTACGCTTGACTCATGTGCAGAATTCATGGTTACAGTTTGCGCATCGATACCATCCTGTAGTGCTATTCTGGAAAAATCTTACCGTGATAACTTCGGTGAAGTGAGCTTCAAATGAGCTGTCATTAGTGTCAATCCCTAGCATTGGCATGACCGCTCACTTTTAGGTCACTTCACCTAAGTTTTCACGGTGAGATTTCTATATAATAGATCGGCTGTATGTAGTCAAAATAAGGGAGTAGTATGAACCATTAGAGTCCTCAGTCCCATACCAAAACACAAACACAACTAATAGCCAATCTGTGACGTCACCAAAACACATTGAAACTGTGTCTGGTGCACGCTTTGACTAACTTTGTTTTGCAGCGTATTGCAGTTCCAAACTTGAAACTATTGTATAACGTTGATACTGTTCTGTACATTGACGTAATGGAAATAACATTGGAAGATTTGTCGGGAGGTGAATATACAGCATCTATCAGAATTGCGTGGAAATATCGACGGCCACACATATGTGCCCGTCATATCACACAATCAAGAAAATCGTGATTTTACAGGATAGCGTTCTGAACACAAAATGGAGATAATTCATTGATTAACAAAGCTATCTTCTCCTATTTGACATAATTTAGTTAATAGAGCATTACCAAGAAAATCGTTAATGCCAATATTTTTTTATTGTTTAGCTTGTACTGTCCCACTGTTGGGCAAAGGCCTCCCCCAATTTCTTCCAGGAACTCTTGTCCTGCGCCACCTCAAACAAGTCGTTGCGGTACGCATCTAGGTCGTCTCGCCAGCGCTTTCTGGGCCGACCGCGGTGGCGACGTCCATCTTCAGGCACCCATTGTGTCCAGGCACCTTACCCCAGCGGTCATCTTGCATACGGCTAATGTGACTTTTGACACTGAGAAAAATTATGAGTCTTAATGTACGAGTGATGACTGAATACCAAATTGAGAATGAAACAGTAAACAAACCTGTGAAAAAACAAAGAATTCGCAGTCGAATTATGTAAAACACTGAATTTCGTGAAAAGTGCATTTCACTCTTTCTACTATGCTGCCGTCTATATTTGACAATAAAGAGAGCAGTGGTGGAACAGTGGAAACGGCTGCCACTTACAAGCTGTAGTCATAGGTTCAAACCCTGATAGACGCTGCTCTCAAAACGGTGAAGGAACACGTCGTGAGAATAACATCATGTCGTAGAACCAAAAATTCGAAGACATACTGATTCAGGCCTCCACTTGATGAGAATGAGTGAGCAGTAATCCACCACACGGCCCCAATGTGGGTTAGTCCTCAATATCTATTCGTTAAAATACAGAATCAGTTTTTATCCAGTGTGCAAACTGTAACCCTGAATTCAGCATATCATTCTAGACCCCCAAGCGTAGAAAATTTTCGTCGGTTATACAAAAAAAAAATCTGCTATTCCATACATTTTGACCCCGTAGGTATTGCATTTTTCAATGAAACAGCTGATATTTTTTTGTAAAACCGACGAAATATCTGCGCAAAAGGGTCTAGAATGATATTCTAAATTCATGGTTACAATTTACGCACTGGATAAAAACTTATCCTGTATATCTCGCATTATGAAACGAAGGTCGATAGTCTGGAAAATAACTTGCTAAGCAAATTCACTAGCAATTTATTTATTTATTGCATTCCATAGTGTGAAAAGATGTTACAAAAAGGCTTAAAGCTAAGTACAAAATATGGACCCTGTAAGAGCACAACAAAACTATAAAAAGAATCTAGGTATTTAAATTAATATAAAAAGTGAAATAAAATTAGGATAAAATAAGGAAATTAATTAAAATCATATCAAGTTAATTATTAAATTGAGTTATGGTATGTCATTCTACAATACAAAAGAAGATTTAGTGTCAATTTAGCACTGTATATTCAAATCACAACTTCTTTGACTGCTGTAGAAAATTGCTATAACAGGACAAATTGACGTAATCAATCATCATCAACATTTTAGCCGTAAGTCGTCTACTGCTGGATATAAGCCTCCGTCAAGCCCCGCCACCTCGACCTTTATGCTTCTCGCATCCAGCGGATTCCGGCAACCATCACAGGTCATCGGACCACTTTGTGAGAGGCCTTCGAATTCTACGTCTTCCAGTATGCAGTGACCACTCCAGAACCTTTCAGCCCCATCGGCCAACTGTTCGGCGAGCAATGTGCGCTGCCCACGGCCACTGCTTGCTATGTTGGTTACCTTGGTTTGCCTCCGGATCTCTTCATTCCTGATTCGATCACGTAGGGAAACTCCAAGCATTACTCTCTCCATTGCGCTCGGGTGACTTTCAGCCTTCCAATCAGGCCCATTGTACGCGACCACGTTTCAGTACCATAGGGCATCACTAGCAACACACACTGGTCAAAGACTTTCGTCTTGAGACACTGCGGTATGTGGGACGAGAAGATATTGCGTAGCTTCCCGAACGCTGCCCAGCCGAGTTGGATTCAACGGCTGACCTCTTTCTCGAAGTTGGACCTACCTAACTGGACAGTGTATCCTAAGTAAACATCGACGACAACAAAATTGACGTAAAGTGATCAATATTTAATATTGACTGTATGAGTGAATACTTTAAACGTACTATAATAATAAATAGGTCGATCCTTCCTTATATAATTAAATTTAATTGGTATTATTTAAGCATCATTAAAAACACTCTCCGCCAATAACGACGAAAAAATATTTACTCAAATCTCTACCGAAAAATTCTCTAAAATAATTATTCAAGAAAACAACCATCCATTTAGAAAATAGACCGTTATCGTTGAAAACTTCGTTAATTAACGGTCGAAGGGAGAGGCGCGGTCAAACTTGACTGAAGTATCGAAGGATTAAAGCGTCCAACAAATTCTCTTTATCGAACCCTTGAGTGACTTGCCTTGACTTGTTGCTTTGATTAGATTTTTAAGGCTTATAAAATTATTGGTTGTTATAATTGGGAAGGTAAGTGGGATATTGTTATTCTCGCTTATAATTTTTGGAATTTTGTTCATAGGGAAAAATTTTGGAATATTAAAAAGGAGAAAGAAAGAAAGAAAGAAAGAAAGAAAAATAGTTTATTCGGAGAAAATAGATTATTAGGAGGATATAATTTTAGGATATATTTAGGAAAAGGAAAATTAAAGGATTAATTTAGACTCCTCAGGATAGAAAATAATGCTGTTCCATACATTTTAACCGCGTAGATTTTGCTTTTTTCTATGAAACAGTGGATTTTTTATAACCTACGTAAAATTTCAAGGGGGTCTAAAATCATTTGCTGAATTCATCGTTACAATTTGCGCACTGATTAAATAAAAATCGTGTATTGAGAGATTGAATTTACTACAATTTTCAAAAAACAACGAAATATTTTTAGTTCACAAAGTTATTTGTTTTCTTTGAAAAGTAAAAAATATCAGGCAGTATAGCGTTAACTTCTTTAGAAAGCGGTGAATGATCACACAACAATGGTTGTCCAAATACAGGGCGTTTTAATACTGGAGAAAATGACAAAATATAATATGACAGAACCGCTGTTCTAAGAAACCGTATCTTTGGCGAGATGGTATCGACGTTGACTGCCCAGTATGGATCAGACGTTTATTTAACTAACACCACGAAGTTATTGTGAGGTTCTGAATCCAGGGGAGAATTATTATTATCATCATCATCATAATATTAGCTGGAAGACGTCGCCTACTGAACATAGACCTCCAAGGGTCTTCACATCAAAAAGGCATCCATACTCTCTTTTCGCCTCTCTGTGTCCAGAGTTTTATTAAAAGAGTCCAGCTCATCCCGCCTTCTCTGCCTGGGGCAAACTCTATGTATTATGCCACTAAGTGAGTTCCACTGGGTCGTAAGTTTGGCCTATTGATTGTCCGACATGCGGCAGATATGTTCAACCCAATTCCGTTTAAGCGTGGTAGTTTTCCGAGTGACATCAGTTATTTTAGTAGGTCGGATTGTTGTATTGTTAACTCGGTCCACAAGTTTAATTCGCAGTAAACTCCGTTCTATAGCTCTCAGTCAAACCTCGAGCATGTACCTTCGCTGGATTATCAAAAATACGATGGTATAGCCTTTCAACCGACGACGTTGCCTAAAAAAACGGAGGTTCTCAAGTCGACGCGTATTTTTTTTTAAACGTATGAGGCATAACTTTTTATAGAGTGGTCCGATTTTGATAATTATTTTTTTATTTGAAAGGGTATATCCCGAAAGTGGTTCCATATTAATTTGGAATAAACAAACCTAAGGGTAGAAAAAAAGAGGATGATTTGACTGTTCACTCACTGATTGTAATGTATGACCACGCATATCTTTTTACAGAGTAGTCCGATTTTAATAATTCTTAGTTTATTGGATAGGGTATGAAGTTAATCCCATATAAATTTGATTAAAAATCCTACGTTACAGGTGGAAAAATAGGGGTGTCTTATTGTTCACTAACAGATTTTAATGCTGAGTAGTGTATTACAATAATAAAAATAAACTTCACCATGAATGCTACAACAAATATTAGTTTAGTTTGTTTATTTTTTTTTCCTAGGCAGGCCTCGGCGACGCCGTAAATCCTCAGGCACCCACCGTGTATAGACTGTTGCCCAACTGACTGTTTTACAGAACATTGGTGTAATAGAAAGAGGTGAAGGCCAAAAGAGACCTAAGACAAAGTTGGAAAGAGAACCCAAATTATAGCCTCAGGCATAACCATCCGCCTACACCACAAACTCCAATAATTAACCAGCATCCTTTAATTATGGGACTCCATTAAAGTTTGTCAATTTATGTATATTCATCTGTAGTCATAACAACCGATGGAGCCCGAATTGAATAGAAATTGATGTTTAACTTTAAATGCGTAATGTGTATACTAAGCCTTGACGTGTGGGACAAGTAGGGAAGATGAAGCGAGATGAGTTCAAGAAAGCCTCGAAATACAAATAAAGGACTTCTCATTCATTTTGCTGATAATTGAAAGGTTCATCCTCATAAAAATCCAGATCTGTTGCTACTAAAGTTAGAGATGAATAAATATTCTGAACAAAAATTGACTCATCTCAGTTATGAGCATAAATGCCTTAAGGCGCGACTCCATCAAAACAGTCTTCAGTACTGAGCTGCAGATACGATAGTCTTTGTTTCCACCGAGAAAGCTGTAGATGTCTTAATTTTGTCACCGTATCAACACTATGTAAAATATAATTTGAAATAAACTTTTTATTTTTATATTTTCAGTTGTGGTACCTACCCCATAAAAATTCGTATGCCTTCATTTTCTAAATTAATAGCAAAGAAAGCAAGTTATTTTAACTTAATCAACATAACACTGAGTGAAAAATATACGTGTTTATTGAAACGAACTCCAACACACTAACCTATATAATTATGAGACCCCTTTATGATACCCTTTAAAACAAAAGAAGAATTTTTGAAATAATTTTATGACGGTGTTCTGAGATTACATCACACATACAAAAAATTACAAGCGAGTTGACAAGCACCTCCAGATAAATTGAAAAAAAAATAACATAAGTGTCACAAAATACTTAATTCACAATTTGTAATTTTGAAGTTGTACTTATAATCTTTTAAAAATGTAAGTTCCGATTTTTTTTTTCAAAAACGGCTTGAGCAAATAAAGTGAAACATTATCACATTTGCGAAAATAATAAATTGCTTCTTGTAAGACATTGAAATTACATTGCAACTCCACTATATATATACTTGTTTCTTCGAGTTGGGAACTTCAAGTTTGAACTATCCAAACATGAGTCATCATCTAAGATACAGAATTTTAGTTAAGGTGGTTTAGAAAAGCTACAGCAGATTTTAATCATATCTTCTGACTTTGAAAATCGCTTATCTTTCCTGTCTTAGCAACCAAATCCATTTAGCATCAGTATTCAACAAAGCTAACCTATTTCGGTACAGTCAGCACTCCAGTGCCCACTGGATCATGATTTGTGTATACAATGACGAAAGTTTATCTAAGTTTGATAGCGAAACGTACAATAAACTATTGGAGAGGTCAGAGTAGAGAAACGAGAATAGAGAGTGAGAGATGAAAACGCATAAGTATAGTGTAACTAATGCACGCTCTTAATGACATGGGGCGTTTTATAATTTTATACTTTACTTTTACTAATAATCTTTTTCACTAAGAATTTTAAAAAAAAATCTCCATAATCATAGGTTAATAGAATTCTGATGAATAATAAAACTTGGTTAATAGGCCTCAGTGTAAATATGAGTATTATTTAATCGATTTATTTTAAGTAACTTTTAATGTTATAATTTATTTTCTATTCTACAATGTCCTATTAATAAATTAATAGCTTTCCAAATTAAAACTTTTAGTAATAATTTAGCTTTGCTAGTTTATTATTAACTCTATTGTGGATGCTGTGGTCTCCAATAAGTGAAAGAGTACGCCTCCTTAATGCCTGATGTTGCTCTTTATTTACGTGTCTTATTAAATGTTTGGTATTATTTATGTATCTAAGTTATGTGTATATATATCATTTGTGGGAGATTATTTAAAAGTTAGCAAGTTAGTAAGCTATTGTCGATATCATATTGTGAAATATGTAGGGTGTCCACAGTTTACTGATTTAAAATCAGATATATTTTTTTTTTAAAGTATTGAAAACATAGTTGAAATGTGTTCTATTACTGTTAATGAAGCACGAAAAAAATTTGCGCACTGGTTAAAAAAAATCCTGTATAGGGAAAATGGTAGGCAGTATATATTACTATGTTGGGTAAGGCTTCCAGTTTAACCGGGTGCAGCTGAGCACCAGTATTTTATATAATGCGACTGCTTATTGGACTTCCATAACCCAATTACTTAGTAATATAATAACCATCTCACCGAGAGGAGGCCTGTGTCCCAGCAGTGGGAACAATATAGGCTGATGATGATAATAACCCATGATAAGACTGGTGGTCAAATATTCGGGCTTCTGACGACCCGTAACGATGGTCAAAGATCTAAGAATGACAGCTCAGACCAACGGCTTAAAGGACTTTCCGAGGTACGAAGGGGTCTTGGTATGTAAAGATGGTCACCCAACCACGGACCATGCGCGGCATGCGTAGCTTTTCCTGAGCATTCAACCTTTACGGCTGTCATTACTTAGCCACATGGCAGTATAAAAATGTGCAAAACTGACTAAATGTCGAATATAGTTGAAAAGACCTTGAAAGATACCAGCCAACCACCATTCATTTTTCATCATATACCATTTTATTATTACCAAACATTTGGGTGGCCGAATAATGAAACGACTCCGACGTACCTAATGGAAGTGGAATTAAATCCTTTTTGTAACCGAGACTCAAAGAGGAAAGGAAGCGAAGCATCGATACAAAGAAACTGGCTGCTTTTGTCCACTGTATAAAGCATTGAGCAAATGAGATGTTGTTACTATTGAACGATAAAAAGAATCGGATCGAAAGGAGAAATAAACCACTTAACAAAAATTAGAAATCAGAACGGAATACCACTGTGTAGATAACAATAAAAGAATACACTGGCATATCTAGTGTCTAGGAGGCCTTTAAATACTTAAACCAAAATAATAAAACCAGCCAAGTGCGAGTCATCAGTGCATAAGGTTTATGTTTATGAAATTAAATTTTTTTTTAAAATTTTATATTTAAGTTGACTGAATGAAAGGTAAATTGTTGTTTACGAATTATGACGTATCAAAAAAAAAAACTACTTACTAGATCTCGTTCAAACCAATTTTCGGTGGAAGTTTACATGGTAATGTACATCATATATTTTTTTAGTTTTATCATTCCCTTATTTTAGAAGTTACGGGGACACATTTTACCACTTTGGAAGTGTCTCTCGCGCAAACTATTTAGTTTAGAAAAAAATGATATTAGAAACGTCAATATCATTTTTAAAGACCTATCCATAGATACCCCACACGTATGGATTTGATGAAATTTTATTTTTGAGTTTCAGTTCTATGTTTGGGGAACCCCAAATATTATTGTTTTTTTTTTTTTTCTATTTTTGTGTGAAAATCTTAATGCGGTTCACAGAATACATCTACTTACCAAGTTTCAACAGCATAGCTCTTATAGTTTCGGAAAAAAGTGGTTGTGACATACACGGACCGACAGACAGACATGACGAATCTTTAAGGGTTCCGTTTTTTGCCATTTGGCAACGGAACCCTAAAAATGGAATAGTAATGATGGCCTGGTACTGAATTCTATTATACAGTCGACTGGCTAGCTTTATGTGACTTTTGAAAATTATAGGTATTGTTGATTTTTGTAAAGCTATTCGAACTTTTATATATTATCGTATTGACGAATGTTCAAGGTGGGGCAAACGTAATGTCATAATTTGAATTGGCTGCCATTTTGTTCAGAATGAAATAAGTTGGGCTCAGTTTTCACGAACCGTATATTTAATTGCGTAACCACAGACGTGTCATTTTGCTACAGTACCACTTTTTTTTTGGATGGGACACCATCAAATGACTTCTCCCGCTCTGGGCGGAGCGGGACGGCGTGTCAGACTTTTACTGACTAAAACCCACCCGTGTTCCTTCGGTTGCCCATGTGCCAGAGTCACGGTATCTCTTTCGAACAATCTCGCGACCCTGGCAAGATACAGTACCACTGACGTAGGAATGACATCCGTCTCGGTTTTAAAATGATCTGACTCTGTTAGTGTTCAAGTGCAGTTCATGTTACCATTGATTTTATTACGACACAATATTTGAAACAGAAGGTGCAGTGCAGTGTAATTACAACAACTAAAATATTGATTGAAAATGATTTACTAACCAACATGCTTAGAGAGAAAAAAAAAAAAGGTAAAGTATAGTAGTATAAATAGTTATAGGGTTCAATTTTCATACTAGGGGTATGAAATACACATTACTACACGGATTTTCCATTGCAAAACCGTGTTTAGTCCAGAGATTGAACTACGAAAAGTGGTTACCACTCGCAACAAAACCCCGCAATAACATCACGTAGCATTTTAGTTTAGACATTTCTCCAAACACAAGAAAATAGCACCAGTAAAAATATTATTTTTAATGCAACCTCTATAAAATTTTCTTGTGAAAGCTCAAGCAATCAGTGAGAACGGAAAAATGAGGACCCTCTTAATAACAAAATAAGAGGGAATTTCATTTACTTAGCACAAAGTGTCGTACAAGTGTGCTAACGTTTTAATAGAGTTCGTCCAGATTTTATTATAAAGGAATCTCACGTAGATTTTTATATCTTTTCAGAAATGTTGAAGTAAATTATGAATTATTACACTTTGAGGCATAAACGAGGTGTGACCAAAAAGGTAAAGTACTTCACTCTTCCGAGAGTAGAAGCACTTATCAGAATTTTATATTTTGTAAGAGCAGCGTAGAAATCTTTTTCTTTGAATTTTTAATTATTATTTAAACCGGACGGTGCTCTGCTTCGAAAATGAAAATGGCGAAACTGCGTCGGTAGTTTCACCATATTAATTTTTGGATGTGTTCGTTTTATGATTTCTGGATGTATAATTTATCTTAAAATTCCTGTTCCATACAAAGGTTTTCAGGGTTATCTTTATAAAACCACCAATACAGCAATGGTGGCCCAGTAATAGTAGTCCGCCTTTGTACCTCTTTTTGTGTGCGAGAAGTTTAAATCTATACCTACTTATAATACTTATTACTTATTTACTTATACTTATTATACTTATAATATTATAAAGCTGAAGAGTTTATTTGTATGTGTGTTTGATTGAACGCGCTAATCTCAGGAACTACTAGTCCAAATCGAAAAATTCTTTTTGTGTTGGGTAGCCTATTTATTGAGAAAGGCTAAAAGCTACATAATATTATGCTACAACTAAGAGGAGCGGAGCAGTAATGAAAAATGATGCAAAAACGGGAAAAATCGCACGAGTAGGCGATTCGACGCGAGGGGAAAGGTCGGGGGAACAAGAAATTTAACGCGGACGAAGTCGCGGGCTGAAGATATAAATAATAAAGGCCGCTATTTCCGAGTGTCATTGGCTCGAACCCATGCTGCTGGACATAGGCCTCCCCCAAGCACCGCCACTTCGACCTGTTCTGTGCTTCTCGCATCCAACGTATTCCTGCGGCCTTCAACAGGTCATCGATCCATCTTGTGGGAGGCCTTCCAACACTCCGTCTTCCAGTACGCGGTCGCCACTCCAGAACCTTCCGGCCCCATCGGCCATCTGTTGTGCGAGCAATGTCACTGCCCACTGCCACTTAAGTTTGGCAATTCTTCGGGCTATGTCGGTTACCTTAGTTTTCCTACGGATCTCTTCATTTCTGATTCGATCGCGTAGGGAAACTCCAAGAATAGCCCTCTCCATTGCTCTTTGGGTGACTTTGAGCCTTCTTATGAGGCCCATTGTGAGCGACCATGTCTCAGTGCCATATGTCATCACTGGCAACACACACTGGTCAAAGACTTGACTATGTGATATCTACCAACTCGCAATGGCCCCGCGCGATGGTTTATACCTGCTCTCTCTTACTGAGAGGAGGCTTGTGTCCTCGCAGTGGGAACATTATAGACTGATTGTGACCAATGTTCCTTGAAGGCATTTAGTAGTTTTAAACTAGAGCTTCTGAAACATTTTGCCGTCAAAATCTTTATATTCTGTAACAAACTCCTAAGTACCTCAGGCTGAATGAGGTACTCAGCTCACTGTGAGCAACTGTTGATGCTGCATTTTTATTATTTAATATTATTTCTGTAGACACAATGTCAGCTAATTAGCTGATACGTTTATATCAAAAAGCTTGCTGATGTTGATGTTTATTCAATCCTTGAAGCAGTTCAGTTAGGAGCCATCATAACATTTTCCGGGAAAAATGTTTCAAAGGCTTTTTGTTTGATGAATTTTCCCGGAACTTAAGGGAATACCCACGCAAATCTTTGTTGGCATTCAAAGTGTAAAAGTCTAGAACGCACTTCGTAGTATTCTGTAAGTATTTTGTATGTCTCGGTGAATCTAACCCTTTGTCTACGCCGTTCCAGTGAATATTTTTATTGGTGTCTTGGTGATCATTTAAGCCAATAGCAAGCGTGGCAAACCATTAGGGCCACATGTCTCGCGTTTTCTTTACGGTGCTTAAGCTTATGAAGCATTAACGTTTTTTTTGTATTGCTGAAAAAAAAAAAATTTTTGTTTATTTCAGAACAATAACACAGGACAAGTTTGACAAGTAAAACGATGGTAGCTGCAAAAGTATAAACTGTAGCGCAGCTAACAACGCCCTTCTCCAGATACAGAATGGAATGATGTTCCATGCGAAAAATTCTTAAAAAATTAGATTTGCCTGCTTCTCGATCATGCTTGATAGAAAGTGATGCATGAGTAGGTACCATAATGGAACCAGCGCAAGCGTATCCAGAACATGCAGTTAATTTTTGTCAATACCTAATACAGCCTAAACCGCTGCAGCTTATGAAATGTCATTATGCTCCAAAATTTCGTACTTTATTGAGCACTATGGAAGGTTGTTCAAATATCACCTCCTTATGGGGTTGAAAATTTGTATCGAAATTGAATTTTGCCAATGGGTAATCCTATTAAGCAAACGGCTTGTTAAATAATAAATATTAACGAAACTCAAAGTGATATATATATACTGGGTGACTTTTTTTAGCGTCTTGAAAAAAAATGGGGGTAATAGGTGAACGGAGTAGAAGCTTTTGGCATAGAAATTTTTATTATTTTTATTTTTGAATAACATGTAATTAAATTGATCTAGCAATAAATACTACACATTTAAAGTAACATTTTCATACTAGAACAACAAAAACAGACATTTGGAAAAAAAAAACAAAAAAATATATTTAAATCTATCGAAACTCAAATCATACGCACCCTACTCAATGCGCGGCATGTATCATTGATTTCGGAGCGCGGTCCTACCCTTTGAAGCTGGCTGATAGGCGGCCTCATTGATCTTTCGTAGGCGCACGAGCCGCACACGCATCCCTGTCCACCCGCGTCCCGCGCTCCTTTAGTCACCTACGATGAATCTGAAGGCCTTCCTGCCTTCTATTCTAGTTACACAACACACCATATGAAGGTCGAGACGGTAAAAAATGTCATCCGGTATATGAAAGTTAGGATAATGTTTTGATCCTTTCTAAAAACCTGTTTATATTCATGAATATCAAACCAGTATCGTTTTACATACATTGAAAGAATTGCTAGCTCGCGTCGAGTTCCACAAAGTGTTCCTACTTGACGTCGTTTGTTTTAACGATCACTCGCGTCTTCTGTCAAACGATATTTACCTTTTATGCGAGACGAGGGAATTTTAGCTTCACAAGGATTTCTAAAATGTTGGTAGATATTTGAGCTCGTCTCTTTACTGAATTTGAAGAAATGTAAGTAGTTGTTGAAAGATCTTATGCTGTAATTTTTCTTTGTAAGGATTGAAGATTTGGCTAAGTATACCATTTGACGAGGAGATGGCCGCTGGAGTAATGCAGTGACTGAGTGCTGGCCAAGATTAGGCCAAAGAAATCAAGGCCATCCAAAAGCGTGTTGGGTTGCCGATATCATCAAAGTCGTAGGAAGCGCATGGATGAGAGACGCACGGAACCGAGATGTATATATGACTAGCTTTTGCCCGCGGCTTCGCCCGCGTGGATGCCGGAAATTAACCCAGGAGGACGTACTACCGCGGTATGAATGTGTTAATCCAGGTTCTGCGTGCCATTTTCGATCCAGATCCATTCAGCCATTTTTGCGTGATTGACAAACAAACACCCAATCATACATATGTTTACATTTATGATATTAGTAGTTAGTAGGATTATTATAATTTATAAGTTGTTACCTGCGATTTCGTCCGCGTGGTATTTAACAAAAAAGTTTTTCATTCGTTTTTTTTTTCGTGAGATCTAATTGTTTTTCTAAAATAAAAGTAGCCTAAGTTACTCCTTGTTACATCAGCTATCTGCCTGTAAAAATCCCGTCAAAATCGGTCCAGCCATTTCAGAGATTAGCCGGAACAAACAGACAGACAGACAAAAATTGAAAATAAAATTGTTTTACAAAAACAAGTGCAACAGAATTTGTTTTTGTTTTTTTTTTGTTTTACTTTTTTGTGTTTTGTTTCGTGTATACATCCATATACACTTAGTAAAAATTGGTTATCTTAATATTACAAAATGACACTCCAATTTTATTTATTTGTCTAGATAGATGTATGCGAAAAAAGTGGGTATAGACCCAGCAGTGTATGATTCCGGGCTGAGATGATGATGGTGATGATACCATTTGATAACCGTTCGGTATCGAATCAAGTTCTTGAAAGCTACACTCAATCAATATGAGATTTTTCCGTACTACGTTGGGGTTAATTACCTGTGTAATCAGATACAGGTGAGTACCAGTACTTTACATGAAGTGCCTACTTTGATCGACGTGTATACTGTTACCAGAAGTCCAGCACACAATTCTATACCGCGCAGCATAGAATTTATGTGTCTTTTATCAAAACAGCTGTTTAATAGAAAAGTGAAATAGGCACGCGGTCAAAAAATGTAGAATAACTTTTTTTTCTAAACTACTGACGTATAATTTCAATGCAAGGGTTTCAGGATTATGTACTGAATCCATGATAATAGGTTGGATATTGATCTCCCTGCCGTCGGTATAAAATCAAAAGAATCTCATTTTACGCTTTTGCTACTCCAGTTCTCTTACAAGAAAAAAGGATGTATAAATATTGTATTTTGCTTTGTTCATACATTGAAATGTGTTGAAGTAATCTTCAAGACAAAGATAAACAGCAGAGTATTAAAACATACAACATGGTGAGGTATTTCTTGCCTAAATAACTACGGCAAGACATTTTTTTTTTTTCAATTCCTTATTTATCCCATCGTACACACTGCTTCCGATTATATTTTGGCCATGCACCTGAATAGCCTCTTCGCATCATCACCATTTGGTGGCACAGAATTTATTTTTTCAACTCGGATCAACCTCAAGACTCCAAACAGATTATTCCTGTGAGCCTCATATACTCAGTATTGATTCTTTAACATGTTAAGTATATTTTTAAATATTTGTACAAAAACCATACAAAAACATTTAAAATATAAAAAATAGTGGCCCATCGGCATCAGGAGCCGGGCCAAAGGTGCTGGTGGTCAGAGCTCTAGATAGAGGAATATCCTGACTATGCTGCCGTTTACAGGTACTACGTTCTGAATCAAGCCCTTGACCCAGTCGCGCAATGAGAGCCTTCTGAGGTGTTGGTCGATGCAATTCGCTATAAGACCATTTACTGTAACGATTATCGGTACAAAGATTGCAGACTAGCCTGTTAGTCTAGTGGTTAGTGATCCTGACTGCTAAGACTGAGGTCGTGGGTTCGATTCCCACCCAGGACAAATGTTTGTATGATGAGCACAATCATTAGTTCTGTGTCTGGGTGTAATTTATCTATAATATGTATGTATTTAGAAATATATAAGTATGTTTATCAGTTGTTTGGTTGCCACAATGCAGGCTCTGCCTAGTTTGGGATCAAATAGCGTTGTGTTGGTTGTCCAAAGATATTATTATTATAGATATTAAAGTTTACGTCTCACATATCGACAACGTCGTGTACTAATATTTTTTTAGCGTAATTGAAAAACTACATGATGTGAATTAAAGCCAGTAAAGATGGTGGCATTGCAAATAAATTACCATCACCGTGCATTTAAATTATAACTCTCATTATTTGATAGTCCTATGTTATGGCAATAACACGAAAAATTGGTGTAATTTTCCATGACTGCACATTTATGAAAATATTTTATTATTAGTAGATATTTAACACAAAAAAGAGCAACAAAAATTAAGTAATAATAAAACTGGTCGAACGTAAATAATTGAAGTTGAAACAAATTAAGTTTTTATTTCTGAAACGTTACAAACCAAATATTCGAAGAAAACATTACATTGGTAGTTATTTAAACTCTTATATACCTGCCGGAACAATGAAATTGGACCGTTCGGGGGTTGAAATGGCAAGAACGGAACAATGGGCTTGAGGGTTGAATGGGACGCACGAGGAGCGAAATTAAAACCCTATTGAAATATTACAAACGCGCCTCTTCGCGTATTAATTCGTTATTGTAAGGATTAATTGTTTGGATTACTTATATTTCAGTACTCGTTTTTGTAATGTTTAATAAAAATTAACCTATCGCAGTGAGTGTATTTGCTAAAAATTAAACCTTTTTGACATGAGCCCAAAATGCCCGCCTTTCACCACTTAGAAGAAAGAAACAAATGAAAACTGTTTATTCTGCACAAACAATACGCACAGTATGAAAAATAAAAAATAAATTATACAAAAAAAGCACACGTACCTACATAGTAGCCATGCGTTACCCGCACAAACCGACCACCACGCACTACCTAATTCATTAAGCTAGGAATAAGAAGCGGCAGCAACAGCACATCTGTACGTTCAGTTAGAAAAACTTAATTGTCAACAATATTATCCAACATAATCCAATTTACAAAAACATTGAAAAATATATTCAAACTCAAGTAAAAATTAAATTGACGACGGAATATCGTCTGTCCAGGACCAAAATAGTGGTAAACACTTTTAATCATTCAGTGTGATCCCAAGGAGTTTGAAGGAAATTTTTTCACAAGCTTGATAAATTCATCTCCTAGATAACTGAAACGATGCAGTTAATGTGGTTGAATTGTCAACATGAAAAACATTTGCCATTGTACGTGAATTACGCGGATAGTCAAGATAATTTAACAAAAATTGTTCTGCTCACACGAAATTATGGCGACAATAAGCCTTCTAAGGATCTAATTTAGTAAGAATTCTGCTAACATCACAAAAGGATAGAAAAAGCGTCTACTACAACAACTGAAGAACTACATCGTCAGCACAGCTCAACATAACACGACAAAAAGAAAAAGCATTTCTCTGCTATCATATAAATACGTTTAGTTAGTTCAAACAAAGTATTTGATACATATGTTCCGGGCAAACCCTATTAGAATGAACTAGTTTCACCAACCATCAACCAGTTCTCCTTTCTCATCAACATAATGACTCTACATGTTTATGTACAACAGTTAAAGTTTCACATTGTAATGATACCGTGACATTACATGGCAATTTTTTTTCACGCTTTATATTAGCTTCACTTGTATGTTTGTATGTTTGTTTGTAACCGACTCCTTATAGCGCGATTTTGACCCACTTTAAACGACCAGATTTCATAAAAAAACTTTACACACCTGTCAAGGACCGATGACAATGCAATAATTTCATAAATTTGTGCCATTATCCTTGCCAGGGTTACCAGGACAGCAAAAAAACTGTCTTCAAAAACTACGCTAACATACGTCACAAACTACGCTGACATACGTTACAAACTACGCTGACCTTCGTCACAAACTACGCTGACATACGTCTCAAAATTCGAAACACCCTAAAAAATAGAAAATAAATAATAATGAAAAAAAAAAAACTAAAAACAAGCTTCCATTGAAAACCAAAGTAAAAAGTACAAAATGATGGAAAAAAAGCGTGGGGTGCCAGATATCAATAAAAAAATACCTTAAAAAGCACCCCATGCTTTTTTTCCATTATTTTGTACTTTTTAGTTTGGTTTTCAATGGAAGCGTGTTTTTCAGTTTTTTTTTAAATTACTATTTATTTACTGTACCTACTTGTTGATTCGTTTCGCTTTTCTGCTTAGGTCTATTCTGGTTTGTCCTTTCGCGTATAGGAACTGGTTTGGCCTAGGCGAAACTAGTTTATCCTAAAATCGAGTTCGGCCGGTAACATATATAGTATAGTGGGTATTTCTGTCTTACTTCCAAAGTCTCTTGAAACTATAGTTAAAGAAATTATTCCTTATAGAAAATAACGTCGGTTTAAAATTGTATTAATATCTGCAGGGCAGTGGAAAAGTAAATGACTAATCCGAGGCGTATTTTGGCAGTCTGCAACATTCATGGCGTTGTTTACGTGGTTTAGTAGGCAATGATTTTGAACATATCAAAGAATGGATTAGCAATAAGCTTCTAATTTATTCAGATTCTTAATAACAGTGTGATACGCAATAAGGGTGCAGGATAGTTGGTATTTTCGATTAGAAAATCGTTCATACTTACGTCACGCGTGTGAGCTTCAGCCTCTGAACACAATTTTTTTATCTAGATACCTTAGATCCGATGAATTTAAAATGATCACCTTTGTTAAAATTTTAAGGTATCATGTGTGTCTTCAAGTTACAGCTACATGAACATAATCCAGCACTGCATTAGTTGGTACGCCCGTTATGCCTGGAGGCTTTTATTTGGGTATGAAAGTGAAATACTCAACTGTGTTACAGGTCTGCGAGTAAAATAGCTAGCTTTATCTAACAACATCCAAGGTCAACCCACCTCAGTAAGTGCTACGTGCACTAACAAAGTAATAATAGTGAATGTTCTTGAAAGATACGACAGACAATTTTATGAGCAAAGTTTTTCTCTTCACTGCCATCCTGGAGCATGTTAAATTTTATAGGAACAAGCGTTCTGACGTGAATGTCTTTACCTTGACCTTGAAACAATACAAGCAGTTAATCACCTTTTAAAAGTATGTGAGTGCCTTCCTGTTTCAGTAAGTCTAGAGACAACACTTAAATGAGAGCGCGCTATAAGATTTTCAACTTTTGGTGCTAAGGCGAGACTTTAAATTCCAACAGCAGTATTTAGATAGGTGTGGAAGAGGGAGACCGAAAACAATGGATATATATTGTGAAAGATTATATGAATGAAAAGGAAATTAATGCTCATGTGACAGCTGAAAAGAATTAGAATTTATTTGGCAACAGGCAAAATAAGAAGATGATGCTACAATGAAGAGATATCGGGTATGTTTTGCACATTTTTTATTCAAAGGTCGAAAAAGGTGAATTGCAAGATTAACTTGCCGGGGACACCTAATAGGATTAAACAGCTCAGACAGTTTGGAACTCAGCCCGTAAAGATACATAAAAAATAGCCCAGACGCTCCCCAGACACTTTCAAACGTCCGCAAATCTGTCAAAGTCAGAAGACAGTTTTGATCATAACTTGAAACAACTCGATTGCAATCTATGGATTACGATTGGAAAAGTTTCCACAATTTTCACTGCGGTTCACCCGAGACCCCTTAGAGATTCTCACCACATATACTCTTTCATCTTTTGCTAAGCGCAATTGTTAACTTAATTGAAAGAAATGAATTTTAAATTGTAGAAATTCCCCAAAATATTCTATTTCAAACTATAAATAAAAACAAAAATATTGATGAAAGGATTGATATATTATGCAAAACGCACAGGATCGGTAGTCTTGTGTTGAAAAAATGTAGCAATAGGTGTAGGTAGTATTATTTTATTTTTCGTGATTTGTAGGGGAAATTACCTATGTTATTGACACCTATCCTTTGATAAAGTCGAACGACTTTGTGATTCAAGTTATGGACTACCAAGAGAACGGTTGAAATACTCTCCTAGAAGAAAACCAAATTCACCAATCTGGAAAAGCGTTGCCTACTTTTTTTATAAGAAATAAAGTATATTGAGGTCTGTGAAGAATATTAAACAGTATTTTAGAAAAAATAACAGTATTTTATTTATTTAATGTTTTAAATACATATTTTTGAGAGCTTCTCGCACAAATTATTAATTTACAGTCTTTATGTGTGAGAGTGAAAGTCTAATACTTATAGTGTCAAATCAAGTTGATGCTGAACACAGTATCTATTTTTGTTCAACAGTAAAAAGTATAATGTAGTGAAAAACAGTATAATACTATTTTTAACAGTATAGTTGGCAACCCTAATCTGGGACCAAAATGGGATATGCAGAAGGATACATAACATAATAAATGAGCCTATATTGTTCCCACCGCTTGAACACAGGTCTCCTTTCAATCATAGGCTGAAATCTACCATGCAGACCTGGTGCGGGTTGGTAGATGTCACATGTCTTCAATTTTTGGTTCTAGGACATGATGGTTTCCTAACAATACTTTCTTTCATCGTTTTGAGAGCAGTTGTGTCAGAGTCTAAGTCTGCACAATATTTTCATAGATAAACCAAAACCCAATTCCGTAATACTTTCTTTCACAATCGGAAGGATTCTTGTTCTTCTAATGCATTGCTGCTTTTGTTTGAAAAAATCGTTTACCCGGACATATCAACTGTCACATGAATTGCAATTATTCATGTATTAGGCAATTACCACGAAGATTCTGAGTATGGTCAAAACTTTCATAGGCAGACTCGAACAATAAAATGAAAACCAAATTCAATTATATATGCGTTTATATTACTGCGGTTTAAATAACGTTATGTAGATACATAATCCTCTTATGTCAATTATTTGGTATCAAAGGCACTTCATTAGAATTTAATTATTACAGAATATAATTTTATTAAGTCGAATGCTCAATTAAGCCTTAGTAAATAATTATAATATTAGTCTAGGATCCTGTCGTCTAAATTATTTGGTGACTTTGTGTCCAGATTTCGAAATTAGGTGTTAGTGTGATGATCTGGTCATTTACCTGTCCTTCTCAACTACAAACATATATTGGGGTCGGCTTTAATTCTAACCAGATACAGCTGATTTCCAGCGTATTACGTAGAGCGGTGAACTGGTTTGTGGAGGTCATATAGACAGTAGCCTATATGACCTCCACAATCCAGTTACTGGATAATAGGATACCCCTGGTTAGCTTTCTGGCTTCAGACTGTTCGTTCATGGGTTATTTATCATTCAATCATACAAGTAGTCGCCCAGTGCTCGATATTTGACTAATGCATTTAATATAAAAATATTAATTATATTTTTGTAACAGCTATATTGTAAAATACCTGCATTCTATGCGAATAAATGATTTGATTTGATTCGCTTTCTGCTCTCGTTCTCCATATTTTATAATCTTTAACTGTACCAAATTTCATATGTCCGCGTAATTTTCGTAAAAGGGGTACAAAGTTTTTGCTTCAGGTATATACAGATTTATTTTACCTACAAGCCGTGTGCCCAGTGCACGAAGTAAATATTAAATAATCAGGCCCAGTGGGATGACCCATTGGCAAAAATGCCATCCCATCCAAGAACTTTCATTCCCTATTTAATCCCAACAAGTTCACTGCGAAACTTTGAGTAAAATTTCTTGCTCTTGGATCCAGCGATTTAAATGATAAATGATTTTGTTTCTGTATGTAAGTTGGTACAAACACGTCAATCACATTTTAAAACTAGATGTGGTTGGTCTTCCTTTTCTGACTACTCTGAGAAGAACAGCCAGAGGTCAAACTCTTTTAAAGTCCATACATAATTTCAGTCAGATAATTTGAAGACCACGTAGATTGGTGACTGAAATGGTCTATTGAGGAAACAACCACACAGATTGAGTGGACTTGTGTAGTCAGTGCACGTATTTATCCTTAATTGTGCAGTCCAACTCAGAACTATTACAATTATTTATTTATAATTTTTTAAATACAAAAACAAAAAACAAAAATACAAAAAAAAAACAAAAAAAACTCAAAAATACTGAAAGACATTATACAGCCCTAAAAGCTTCTGCAGACAGGCGCGAAGCAACAGCGAGACACGAATCTCGTAGAACAATTACTATAAGATTTCCAAAGAAATCGGTCTACTAGAGCTCCGTTGAGACTATCTGCAGGAGCTTTGAGGATGTGTATTGTCTGTCAATGAATAAATATAAACATTATAATCAACTAGATACCGACTCTATTTCCTTTTTATTAGGACACAATACTAGGCACTTAGAATCTTATAAATGCAATGGCGCTAAACTTATAAAAATCAAGATAAAATAAAATATTGTGTGCCTTTCTGTCCGGAGATAGGCGCGGCAAAATTGTCGGGTTTCAGAGCCCTTCCTACTTTATACGTAGTTTGTGAGCAAAACGCCATGGATGAAGGAAACGAGATCTTCAAATGGACCAGACATGATTTGTGCAGTTAATTATTTTCTAGAAATCAAAAATTCTCTCGATTTAATTGCCAGTAATGTAGCAAGCTTTTTTTTATGGGTGGGAATCAGCAAATGACGTCTCCCGCTCAGGGTGGAGCGGAAGGGCGTGTCAGACTTTTACTGACTAAAACCCACCCGTGTTCCTTCAGTTGCCCATATGCTAGGGCTACGGTATCTCTTTCGAACAAATCTCGCGACCCTGGCGGGAACGTAGCAAGTTTGAACCAAAGATTTGGGAATTATGGAACATATTTTCAATAAATAATAGTTAAAAAAAACTAAAAAAACACGCTTCCATGGAAAACCAAACTAAAAAGTACAAAATAATGGAAAAAAAGCGTGGGGTGCTTTTAAGGTATTTTTTTATTGATATCAGGCACCCCACGCTTTTTTTCCATTATTTTGTACTTTTTAGTTTGGTTTTCCATGGAAGCGTGTTTTTTTAGTTTTTTTTAACTATTATTTATTTTCTATTTTTTAGGGTATTTCGAATTTTGAGACGTATGTCAGCGTAGTTTGTGACAGTTTTTTTGCTGTCCTGGTAACCCTGGTAAGGATAATGGCACAAATTTATGAAATTATTGCATTGTCATCAGTCCTTGACAGGTGTGCAAAGTTTGAATGAAATCTGGTCGTTTAAAGTGGGTCAAAATCGCACTATAAGGAGTCGGTTACAAGCAAACATACAAATATACAAACATACAAATATACAAACATACAAATATACAAACATACAAACATACAAGTGAAGCTAATATAAAGCGTGTAAAAATAGGTACCTCCTTGTTAACAAAGTAAAGTTGGATGCTAAAAATAGTCAACAACAATATTTAAGTAGGGTGTAAATAATACTATAACAACCGGACAAGCCGGTCAATCAGGGTAACCTACGCTTGTTGCGGTTGGTCCATGTACGAGTGACCATCTTTTTGGAACAAGAACCCTCCGTGCCTCAGACAGCACGTTAAGTGGTCACGGCTGTCTTTCGTGAGTCTTTCATATTTGTCATCAGAAGCCCGAAATTTTGAGACCCAGTCTTACCTAGTGGTAACGTATTACCCAATAACTGGACTGTGGAGGTCAGATAGGCAGTCGTTCTGTATAAAATACTAGCCGCCGCCGCATCGGGTTAGACTGGAAGCCGACCGATAGTTGAGAAAAGGATACGCTAACTAATTTGAATTATCTTTCCGCTATGCCAACTCTCAAATACATAATTTTCTCGCATCCCTGTCCTATTTTCCAAGCTTCGCTGTTCCGCGAGATCTAATATTTTCACTTAGGCCAAACCTCGGGCCTCGATTCGACAAGTTTACGAGCCTTGATAAAACTACTTGTACCACTCATATAGCTCGGGAATAAATCCCTTTGTGTAGTGTACGGTCGGAAAAGATCTTATCGGTGAATTGGAAGCACTGTGGCCGATTTGCTTCGGCCAGTATATAATTTTATTATTGGTATTTTTTACGAGCTGGACTGTGTTCGAAATGCTGGATTTTTTTGTTGCGGTTATTACTGAGTAAAAGTCTCTACTAGTTTAGAGTGTTTCGTGTTGTAAGTGTAGCATTTTCTTAACTATGTTGTGGTTGTGGTTCCCTTCGTAAGACTGGTTGCCAGACTTTTGGGATTCTGACTTTTCGTAACGACTGTCAAAGAGCTACCAGTGACAGCCGGAACCAACGGCTTTACGCACTTTCCGAGACACGGACTGGTCCTTCTCTAATTTACGGTCCCCTGTAAGTTTACTATAATAAGCGACTCAGCTACTGGTACATTTACTGTTTTTTTTCCGCTAAACCATTGTTGTGGAGACACATGAGGGATTTAAGCTTTGTCTGGACCAACAACTTTTAGAGGTATAAGGATCAGGGTTCAATCACCTTATATAGAAAAAGGATGATCCTCCAACAAGTCGAGTGCTTCGTCTGGTGGGCAACTGCTGGAAAATTTATGTCGATACGTTGTGTATATGCAGGGGCGCGGCAAACTCTGCTTGCACGATACGCAATTGGTACGCTACTCAAAGTTTTTTTTTCACCAATGTTAGTTATTTCCAGGATAATCTCAGAAAGTACGTCTTTACTTTCTGAGTTTATCCTGTGGTGATTACCAAAATTAAAAGAAAACGATTAATATTTTCTAAATCACATGACCTTGCCGTGGTGACCGTACGTATGAATTCAAAACGTCACATTGGTACTTGCCCGGATCTGAACACAACCGCTCACAGCCTCTTTCGACACTTTGTTTACCGTTAAATAACATTTTATATATCATTTTTGCTTTTCTCACATTATAATAATGAATATAGACACTTACTAAATAGAAGAAAATAATAAACTTGAAAGTTTGATCGACGCAAACACTATTGTTGCCTTTTCACGTAAAAATACAGCGTGTAAGTGAAGTATGAGTAAAAACACAACGGGTAAAAGTAAAAATCTAGTAATAAAATATTCGTTACCAAGGCAAGCTCTAACAAAACAAGCGGCAATCATTTTTATTGTAGCGAAGAAATTTTTGTGAAAGTTTTAAGGTCGGGTTATGTTGTACTGTTATTAGAGGTAGCGAAAACGGGAGCGGATTAATGTGTGTTTATTTTATCTACATATTCTGTACTATAATATTAATATTATAAAGCTGAAGAGTTTTCTTGGTTAATCGTGTTATTCTCAGGAACTACTTGTTCGTGTAGACTTTTTTGTTAGAGTTGTATAGCCGATTTATCGAGGAAGGCTAAGGATATAAAATCACGCTAGAACCCTTAGGAGCCGAGCAAATATAAAACAAAAGTCTTGAAGACGAAGACCTCGCACGGACAGGCAATTCATTATAATCTTATCTCATGTAGATTCCTCACACGATCAGAACAAGATTATTGAAATTCAAAAGAGACTTCTGAGTTTTTCGCCACTAATTTTACTCAGTGGTAATTGAATAGGAAATACCGACTCCATCGAACTTTTTTTATATCACATGTTACAATGACTCCAAAATTTCATTCAAATCACAATTTCGTTTCATTATTGTGGGTACGGTCAGCAAAAAAAAGCACCTGTACAGATAGGCCAACAATAATTAAATCAATTTTCTTACCTATGGAAAGGTCATTTTATCCCGAGTAACGCTATATGAGCTCAAAAAATGTGTCAGAAGTTTACATATAAATGTCATTATTCGGCGTGCGTTGCTAAAATCATTGATGGAAAATAAAATATAGCAGTACATGTTTACAATACTCATAATTACCTACAAAAAGTCCGTGAGGCTGTATGGAACTATAATCCTTTATTGATGCAATTAGTCCGTTAAAATACGAGTACGATGAAGATATTTGTTACATGATTATTAATCCTTATTTAATTAAATATTTTTATAACTATATCTGATTACCGTACCTGTAAATTCCTCTTTAAATTATTCGGAAAATAATAGCACGGGCGGGCAATGGGAGGCGATGCGGCGGGTCGTGGGCCAAAATTTCACCCGAAGGAAGTCGCGGGCAAAGTGCTAGTAAGTAGGCAATAAAATTATTCATTTTGTTGGTGTGGCTTTACATCTTTTGAAGCGGACCTAAGCTCGTAAACTGCCCTTAGAATGCCCAAACACCACAATACCAAAAAAAAAAAAAAAACTAACAAACAACTTTAATAAATAACTCTGATTTCGGATGTCGGTGTCTATGGATATATATTTTAGTTTTTGTCACCGACTTCCTAAATTAAACTTATTGTTCAGTTTTCAGTGTTTTTTTCGGAAGTCAACGACTTTTTCATTTTGGAAACAGGTTTTTTATTTTTCACTTCTTAGTTAGGGTACGTACGCCACACCAATTCATGCTTGCTATGTAAGCAACATTGACATGAAGCAGTATCAAGTCACCTAGAAATACAAAATGGATTAAAAACGTATTATCATCGACGCTGACGCCATAAATACCGAAGCAAAATAAACAAAATTTATATGGTTCCACTCATGAGCCAACCTATCCAATAAAATAAGAATTTTCGAAATCCATCCACAATGATGGAC
Source organism: Aporophyla nigra (assembly GCA_947507805.1). NCBI lineage: Eukaryota > Metazoa > Arthropoda > Insecta > Lepidoptera > Noctuidae > Aporophyla > Aporophyla nigra. The sequence continues at coordinate 7,165,471 of OX382313.1, read as the reverse complement.
CGTGTGGTGCCGGATGTAAAGAATAACACCACCCCATTTCTTCCCGTGGGTGTCGTAAAAAGCGACTAAAGGACTTACTAGATAATGGGCAGCAGCGTTCTCTATGCATTTTACCACCATACTGCGATCGCCAACCCGCCTGCCAAGTATGGCGATTATGGCAAAGCCCTCTAAATTGGGGGATTTACTCACTGTTAGGCAAACCTTCATTCTGCGTACGGTGCTTAAACAACACTCCCTATTAAAATACGATCCGAAATTATACACGGATAAGCGCCGAAAAGGAAGAGTATGCCCAACACAACCGTCTAGTTTAGCACACTCGCGCAATTTCTTTTTCTTTCTCGGACCATACCTATTGCAGCGTAAATCCGCTGCGGACGAAACTTTTTGGTTTCTAAATCAACCTTTTTTTGAAACACTGGCCTTTATATTTTTTGTTCTACCTCAAATTTCGAACCTGTAAAAATTGAAGGCGAAAATTTTCTCTTGTCAACGGCAGACTGCAGATTGAATCCGAACGAATCAGATGAATTTTTTATTTTCGGAACCTCCAGGCCTAAATTTCTATTATTGAGCCCTATATTTTAAATAAGTCTACGTTGTATTAAGTGCTATCCGCTCAAAGTGAAAAGTTCTGTGTGCAACTCATCCGTTTAGCTGACGACGACCATACAAGCCGAATTTCGGTTTTTCCCCGACGGGCTTCTGGGAACCGGCTCATTGTGAGGTCTACGACGTGTCCAGTCGACGTCGTCGTAACATAGTTGCGGACATTCGACTCCCGTCGCAGAGTTTTGGTGACCTCGCTGACACCGATCCATTGGCGTCGCTAGACATCGGCACCAACGGCAACCTTCCAGAGCGTCACATCCAGCTAGTTTAAGGGACCTCTTTACATTACCTATTTTCTCATTTTACTGTAGTAGATTATCTAATAATTATTTTCTACTCTGTTATCTAACTTCGCATACTAATAATTATAACGTGTATTTTACGGTTTAACTTAGTGTACGTTACAAAAAGGATCATATTGATCTACGTGCATAGGCCTATATTTTGAATCGATTGCAATCGTTTTAGGGATAGGTCGTGCGCGAAGATAATTTCCGTTATATCTGTTTAACCACTAAGTTTGACTCGTCCCTCTTTTTTAAAATCCATTTTTTTCTCAATCTACAGTCTAACATATACCTTTTTATATACTATTGTTTTTCTTATTTTTCAAAATTATACAGTAATTTTTAAAAGTGGTGAATTGGTTTTTTTTTCTCAACCGTCTCGCTACAAAATGGCGCCCGAACTAAAGGTAAGTTCATTACTAATAATTTAATTTTTTTGTTACCTTGTGTGTGGTTGCTCCATATGAGCAAATTTTAATTTTATTGTGAGTTTCAGATTTTACAATCGGCAGAAACCGGTGTGGAACTAGAAAGGATTTTGTCTCGGATGCTTCGTTGAATATACCTCATACGCGTGTGGACTACGGAACTGCTTACTGAAGTTTATTTTCCTTGTTTTAATGTGATGTTTGTGCATTATTATTTCAAAGAATAATTTTGTAACCATACCCAATATCTATCTCTTTTATTTCTCCCCCAAAGAAATACATATTTAACCCGTGTTTTATTCCATTCCTATAGGTAGCTGTAGTTAGTTTCCCGTAGTGTGTGTTTGATGTGTGGATGTTTAGGCGTCGCGATAATAAGGTAAGTTTTTTGAATGTTGGTTTGCTAGTGTCTATTTTCTTTTTTTAGATTCTGAGCCCAGCTGTTACCTTTGTCGTTTATTTGTCGTCCTATCTCCCTATCGATCTTACTACTCGGTATCTAACGCGTTCCAGCTAGTTTCAGCAGACTTGTCATTTATCTCTGGATTTTCCTTTTGAGTTATAAACATGGCAGAAGAAGCTTCTATTAGTGAGACACCCCTTCGCGAAAGCCCGATTATTTCTAGACCACCACCGATCCCACCTAGGGCAACTCCAGGTTCTAGTCTTCCATCTCCTATGAAATCTGAAGATTGTCCGCCTTACCCCCAAAAAAGATTCTCACCTATGAAATGGCACGTTAGTTTCTCTGGCGATAGGTCTGTATGGATTCATTTCGCGCTAGTAGCCAGACTCCAAGCACTAATTTAGCTGAAAGTCGGGAACAACACGCGAAGAATCTGACTTCTCTGGCTGAGATTTATGCGAAAGTGGCAGACAATCTCTCTTCTGCTTTCCTACGAAATTCTCGAACTTATAATACAAACCGGACAGCAATTACACTTAACACTGGTGACATTGTATGGAGGCGTAATTTTTCAAGTCTTCAGCTAGTGAATATTTTTCTGGAAAGCTTGCTCCTCGTTTTATTAAATGCCGAGTGATCAGGGTCGTCTCTAGGACTTACATATGTCCTACAAGACTGTGATTCCTCTCATACCGGCAAATATAAAAGATATTCTTAAATGATTAATTACATTTATTTAACCTTCTTAATATCCATTTTTTGTCTGACAGAAGTCATTTTTTTTCTGACTGACGTCGTTTTTTGTCTGACTGCATGTCGTTTTGTCTGACTGCATGTCGTTTTGTCTGACTGCATGTCGTTTTGTCTGACTGCATGTCGTTTTGTCTGACTGCATGTCGTTTTGTCTGACTGCATGTCATTTTGTCTGACTGCATGTCGTTTTGTCTTACTGCATGTCGTTTTGTCTGACTGCAGGTCGTTTTGTCTGACTGCATGTCGTTTTATCTGACTGCATGTCGTTTTGTCTGACTGCATGTCGTTTTGTCTGACTGCATGTCGTTTTGTCTGACTGCATGTCGTTTTGTCTGACTGCATGTCGTTTTGTCTGACTGCATGTCATTTTGTCTGACTGCATGTCGTTTTCTCTGACTGCATGTTGTTTTCTCTGACTGCATGTCGTTTTGTCTGACTGCATGTCGTTTTGTCTGACTGCATGTCGTTTTGTCTGACTGCATGTCGTTATGTCTTACCGCAAGTCGTTATGTCTGACTGCAAGTCGTTTATTTTTCTTTGTTCTTGTATATATTTAGGGGATTTCCAGGATTTAATTAGGTCGTTTATTTTCATTAATTAATTCCTAGATTTTATGTCTTTTGTTATTGTTAGGTTCAGTGGACACATCTGGAGCTCGCACTGATAACGTTTAAGTGAAGGTCGACTTTCAATTTTATTCTGTATCAGCTGCACTGCGATGTTGTTAGTTTTTAATACCTTTGCTGAGTCATATTATTTATAGGTTTATTAAGTTAGGTTATTTAGGTTAGTTTATTTCAGTCCTCCCCTGTAGTGTTGTCTCCTGCTTATACATTTGAGTGTTATTGGTTTGGCACTCTTATATGGTGTCACTCACTTAGGGTTGTCACTTCCTTTAAGGGTTGTCACACACCTTTTTTTTTTTTTTTGCTGGAAAAGGGGTACTGCAGCGTAAATCCGCTGCGGACGAAACTTTTTGGTTTCTAAATCAACCTTTTTTTGAAACACTGGCCTTTATATTTTTTGTTCTACCTCAAATTTCGAACCTGTAAAAATTGAAGGCGAAAATTTTCTCTTGTCAACGGCAGACTGCAGATTGAATCCGAACGAATCAGATGAATTTTTTATTTTCGGAACCTCCAGGCCTAAATTTCTATTATTGAGCCCTATATTTTAAATAAGTCTACGTTGTATTAAGTGCTATCCGCTCAAAGTGAAAAGTTCTGTGTGCAACTCATCCGTTTAGCTGACGACGACCATACAAGCCGAATTTCGGTTTTTCCCCGACGGGCTTCTGGGAACCGGCTCATTGTGAGGTCTACGACGTGTCCAGTCGACGTCGTCGTAACATAGTTGCGGACATTCGACTCCCGTCGCAGAGTTTTGGTGACCTCGCTGACACCGATCCATTGGCGTCGCTAGACATCGGCACCAACGGCAACCTTCCAGAGCGTCACATCCAGCTAGTTTAAGGGACCTCTTTACATTACCTATTTTCTCATTTTACTGTAGTAGATTATCTAATAATTATTTTCTACTCTGTTATCTAACTTCGCATACTAATAATTGTAACGTGTATTTTACGGTTTAACTTAGTGTACGTTACAAAAAGGATCATATTGATCTACGTGCATAGGCCTATATTTTGAATCGATTGCAATCGTTTTAGGGATAGGTCGTGCGCGAAGATAATTTCCGTTATATCTGTTTAACCACTAAGTTTGACTCGTCCCTCTTTTTTAAAATCCATTTTTTTCTCAATCTACAGTCTAACATATACCTTTTTATATACTATTGTTTTTCTTATTTTTCAAAATTATACAGTAATTTTTAAAAGTGGTGAATTGGTTTTTTTTTCTCAACCGTCTCGCTACACTATATAATAAGCTGAATACCACTCTTGATATTTATCCCCTAACTGTTTACAAATGTAAAACTGCACTCATGCGTATCTGAAAACTTTAGACTATCAGGGAACTGAGAATTTGTTGACCCCCCTCAGATAGACTATCTTTTAAATACTCATCTCCTTGCCCTGTTTCTGCATACCATCAACCATACTCGCTCCACACTTACACAGCTCAATCTCTCACATACACTCTTACATCTCTTAAATTCACTCTTTGCGGTTACTCACACACCTTCTGGTATTTCCACACTTTTTGTTTTTTTTTCCTGTTATTTTACAAAATTTTATATTGTTTCTCTAATTTATTGTTAGTTATGTATCCTGTAATGTTATTATTTCGTGTATCCAATTATCAGGCATCTAGCCGCGGGAGGGTCCTGGTGACTTGTAATACAGGTTTTTAAATAAACCTACCACAGGCACCAGTCTCTCACAAAGTTAGATCCTTTTACGTGCACTACTGTATAAGCTTAGCATTAAGTTCATAACTTGTGTAGAGAAAATAAACGTTTATATTATTATTATATATTATTATTATTGGGGGAGGCCTAAGTCCAGCAATGGACGTCTTACGGCTGAAATGATGATGCCGGAGATATCAGGAAAAAAACATACCTACAAAAATAATACAGACGAATTGAGAGCCATCTCCTTTTTAAAGACGGTTAAAAAGTACAGTTTGGGCTGAACCTAGAAATCGATTATACAGGTTGTTAGTTTCACCGAGGGACATACTGTAAGGGCTCTCCAAAAGCTCTCTAAAAATATGCAACTAACACAATGGGACCAACTATGAAATATTTCGATTGCATTGTTATTGGATTTTGTAGGGAACCGTTCATTTTTTATGTTTCCAGGTTGTTTTCATTTATTTTTTTGGCTATCTTTAAAGTATGTTCTTCGTTAAATATCATCATGTACCTGCCTTTGTCTTGTGATACTTAGGGTTGGCGCAACACGTTTTCTTCTACTATTCTCAGCTGTCAGGCGTTACGCTATCATTCACTCCGTTCTAGGTCATATGGATTATGCGAGGAATTCTTCACACAACCCATCCATCTTATCTTTGGCCTGCCTCTTCCACTCCAGCTCATAGTCTCATGAGTTTATTCTTCCCCTTTACATGCTCATACCAAACCAAACGATTTCCTTACATTTAACTTACCATTCTACTTCTTACTTATGTCACGAATGCGAAAGTTTGTGAGGATACATGTATGTTTGTTACTCATTCATGCAAAAACCACTGAACAGATTTGAATAAAATATAGCACACAGATTGTTTATAACCTGGATTAACACTTGTGGTACTTTTTTTTTATCCTGGTAGTATGTTCCCGCAGGGTATTTTCCAATCTCCACGTGGGCGAAGACGCTGGCAAAAGCTAGTATGGTATAAATTTTACCTACCGTTACTTTCAACCCACGTAATCGCTTGAGCGTCCGCTACCGCAAATCTGGCCAACACACCGAGGTCTTATTAGGTTAAAATTACGCGCAGCCCAGAGCCGACCCAAAAAATAATAATTCCTTCATTTTCTAAGTGTTACTTGGAAAACAACTGAAAACAAAACACCCATCGTTACATTAAACAATACTTTTTATTATCCGAAAAGAAGTGTTGAAAATTAGAACGAAAAAAAACCGCCCAAGTGCGAGTCGGACTCGCGCACCGAGGGTTCCGTACAAACCTGCAGGTATTCACGGTTTATGCATAAGGTTTATGTTTATGAAATTAAATGTTTTTTTTTAAATTTTTATATTTGAGTTGACTGAATGAAAGGTAAATTGTGGTTTACGATTTATGACGTATTAAAAAAAAACTACTTACTAGATCTCGTTCAAACCAATTTTCGGTGGAAGATTACATGGTAATGTACATCATATATTTTTTTTTAGTTTTATCATTCCCTTATTTTAGAAGTTACGGGGGGGGACACACATTTTACCACTTTGGAAGTCTCTCTCGCGCAAACTATTCAGTTTAGAAAAAAATGATATTAGAAACCTCAATATCATTTTTGAAGACCTATCCATAAATACCCCACACGTATGGGTGTCATGAAAAAATTTTTTTTGAGTTTCAGTTCTATGTATGGGGAACCCCAAATATTATTGTTTTTTTTTCTATTTTTGTGTAAAAATCGTAATGCGGTTCACAGAATACATCTACTTACCAAGTTTCAACAGCATAGCTCTTATAGTTTCGGAAAAAAGTGGCTGTGACATACTCGGACAGACAGACAGATAGACAGACAGACAGATAGACAGACATGACGAATCTATAAGGGTTCCGTTTTTTGCCATTTGGCAACGGAACCCTAAAAAATGGTTGCTTGAATATTTTTTTGTTAAAGTAAATTACATTTCATAGGCTTTTGTATAAATATAATTGTTTTAAAGCTTTCATATGTATTTATAAATTGCAAAATAAAAAACCACGTCGAGTAACATTTCGAGTCTGTATGTATTTGACCGTGCTGTGCATTAAAATTCGCAACTATTTTGATGCGGTTTACCATTATTTTATAACTAGCTGACCCAGCGAACTTCGTATCGCCTAAGATTCAAAATGTTGTAATAAACCTTCCAAGTTTGACAACCTGGTACGCGGTGGTGATCTGGTAAGCGTTTTCTAGCTGATACTCATATGTTTGGGTAGCTCCTACTCGGTTATGATAACCTGTTACTTCGAAGGCATAAAGCGTTTTCTGGCTGACACTGCTGTTTAATAAGCTCATACCAAGTTATGACCGCCTGGTACCTCGAAGGCAAAGTTTTTGTCATACCACGTTTTATAGTGAAATGTATTCTCTTTGACGTTTTATGTCACATCACACGAGAACGCGGTCGAAGGGGATAAAAAGTATCCTTTGCCAAAAGCAAAAAAAAAAAAAAAAAAAAGTATCCTATGTCCTTCTCCTGGCTCTAAACTACCTCCCTGCCAATTTTCAGCTAAATCGGTTCAGCCGTTCTTGAGTTATAAGTGAAGTAACTAACACGACTTTCTTTTATATATATATAGATTTATTTATGAAGGTTTCATCATCATCAAGACGTCCAATGCCAATACACAGGCCTCTCCCAGGCACCGCCACTTCGACCGATTCAATACTTCTCAGATCCAGCTGATTCTTGCAGCCTTCATCAGGTCATCGATCCATCTTGCGGGAGGCCTTTTTTTTGTCGAAAATTATCAAGTGACGTCTCCCGCTCTTGGGTGGAGCGGGAGGGAGCGGGTGTCAGACTTTTACTGACTAAAACCCACCCGTGGTCCTTCAGTTGCCAGGGCCACGGTGTCTCTTTCGAACAAATCTCGCGATTGTGGGAGGCCTTCCAATGTCTTCCAGTACACAGACACTGACAAATAGTTGATGTATATATCATAAGGAGTAACAAAGGCCAACTTTTTGTCACGGTAGCACGTTCCCGTGAGATAAATTCTGACATCCCCGCGAGCTAAAATAAAATCTATCTACAATTCTAAAAATAACTCCAGAAAACATAAAGGCAAGGTGCTCACAGTTTTACAGTATAAGGTCTATCATTTATTCTGTATAATTTAATATAACCCGCCTCATCACTCAAGTAACTCAATTGAATTCTTTTGAACTTTCCTTCGCACAAAAGTTTTTATTTCTCCCATTCGTTATCCTCGTAATCTTTTTTCCAATACTTTTGTTTCTTTTCTAGGTATCTTTTTGAATTGAATGGCGTCGTAAATTAAGCGGGCTAAGCATTAATCCCCCATAACAAATAACTTCTTATTTGTTATGGGGGATTAATGAGATTAAAGAGAAAGGTTTTTATTCTATATTTCGGTTGGTATTATTGTATTGTGTTGATATTCATACTGGTCAATATTTTTGTCTAAGTATCGGTTAATACAATTCTTTAAATGACGATTTCATAATATGATCCTTACATGATTTGACCAAGATTATGTCTGGAGTTCAAAAGAGACTTTGGCTTGCCAGCAGTGCACGGTCATCTTGCTGCAATGCGTTTGCGACCAGCACGCAGTGGGTGGAAATTTTCAAGGCAGAGACGAAACGGTTACTACGCTGGATCGATGCAGTTGAGAGACCTTCAGCTGGTGCAACTACAAGCATAAGACAAATTGAGCTTTGTCCGTGGGATGTCAAAATCATGCCGCCATTGGACATTTGCAATACCAGTCCATTTCCATCCATCCATTCCATCCATTTCCATTTTGTCCATTTTCTTCTCTCTAATTCACAACTTCAAAATAAGTTGAAGTGAGTTGTCTATGTTCCGTGTCGTGTTGGACGTAAAGAATAGCATCATCCCATTTCTCCATATGGGTGTCTTGAGAGGCGACTAAGGGACTTACTAGAGAATGGGCAGCAGCATTCTCATTTTACCACCATTCCGCGATTGCCAACCCGCCTGCCAAGTTCGGCGATTATGGCAAACCCAGGGGTGGTTTGGGAGAGGCCCTTGTACAGCAGTGGAGGTGTTTCGTCTGAAATGATAAATGAAGTTTAAGAAGAGCTAACTTTTACTAAGTTATCACGGTGAAAGGTAAACAGAATAGACTGATATTGATTGTTCCATCCATGAAGATGCGCCCCGCTGTTTGACAGTTGTACTAAAAGTGGTCAAAATGAAAGGAAAGAGGCAGAAAGAGGCGCGCCATCATGCGTAGATCTATCTGTAGGAGGAAAAATTGCATACCCACTCAAACGAACGCGTGAGACCATTTTTTTTTAAAATTCAAATACATAATAACGGCCGTGCGGACGCTGCCGCGCTGGCGGTTTGCCGAAAATTAGCTGCGCCGGCCGGGCAGTTAAGTGAATATGTCTATGGGCGGCGGTGACCACTTGGCATTAGGTTGAACGCCTGCTTATTTATCATCCAATTACGTAAAAACCCGTAAATATACCTTCCTTTGCGTGCCTTCCTAGTACCTGTAAAATGCTTAACCCTAAAAATGCGGCGTATTTACGTGAATATGATAAACACACGGTTGAGAACTGTTTTTATTTAGCCAACACTTCGCCGGGGTTGGAGAGAGGAAAAATAAAATAATTTAATTAAATGCCCGGATGAGAGTTTATTTTAATTTGTTAAAATGTACCTTTAACTTTGCGTAAAAGAGTCGTATTTTTGTGGTTTGAGGTAAACTCTTCTGAAATATTTTATGGAAATATATGTTTAATAACTTACCCTCAATAGTATAATTCTGCAGATATACCTTATAATGTGTGATTTAATTAGAGGTACTTTTAACAAAATAAAAAAAATAACAATTTGTTTTTTTTTGGTTACCTTTATTATGATAAAAAAGATACATTTTAAAATCCATTCTTTACGTTTATTATTTTAAGATTATTACTTTCAAATGTTGGCTGTAACTGAGGTTAACATGAGCCATTCTGAAGTTCTAATCCGTTATTGTGTGATGATAACGGACTATTATTGAACACCATCATCATTTCCACCGAAAGATGAAGGCTGCCATGTTATGTCAAACGTACAGAATAGCACCATCCCATTTCTTCCCGTGGGTGTCGTAAAAAGCGACTAAGGGACTTACCAGAGGATAGGCAGCAACGTTCTCTGTGCATATTACCACTATACTGCGATGGCCGACCCGCCTGCTAAGCCTGGCGATTAAGACAACTCCCTTTTGGAGAGGCTTATGTTCAGAAGAGGACTGTTTTCGAAGATCATCAGTACACTTTCTATATACAAATATAGACAAACTAAATAACCAACTAAAATGTAAATTTCAACTCTATTACAAAACCGCAGTTTGGCTGGGCTGGCAACATAAGCAGCTTGAACATTCAATGTTTTACTTGCATTAAGGATTCCACACGGAAATTCTATGCAAAATGTTGACCATACTAAACGAAATTATTCATGACGAACTGAGCCACTGTTTTAATGAGAACGTAAGTTATCTGTAGTGATTTACATGCGAACATTTTGAAGACAAACAAAAAGATTATTTTAAGTGGATACTAAAGTATCGGGGCTCATTACCTAATAATAACAGCAGCACAGGTCGATTTTCAAGGTTAAGCAACTCTTGTCGAGATTGGTCTGTGGATGGGTGACCAACGTGACCATCCATAACATCCGAAGACCGCTTCATATCTCAGAAGGCACGTTAAATCGTTGGCCTCGACCGTTTGTTTCGTAGATCTTTGACAGTTGTTACGGGTAGTCAAAAGCTCGAAAGTCAGACAATCAGTCTCTTACCAAGGAGTTTCGTGTTACCCAGTTGTTGAGGTCAGATAGGCAGTCGCTCCATGAAAAATATTGGTCCCAGCTGTATCCGGTTAGACTGGTAACCGACTTCAACATAGTTATGAAAGAGTTCGGCAGATTGATTCATTTGATTTCGGATTGTAGATGAGAAAAATCATAACTTGTTCTTTGCTGAGTCTGGAAACTGACCCCAAAATAGTCGGGTAAAGGCTAGGCAAAACTTACTAGAGAATGGGCAGCAGCGTTCTCTATGCATTTTACCACCATACTGCGATCGCCAACCCGCCTGCCAAGCGTGGCGATTATGGCAAAGGCCTCCAAATTGGGGGTAGCCTTTGTCCAGCAGTGGACGTTTAAAGGCTGAAATGATGATAATGAATCTACCTTATATATTTTTGGAACGAAGTTCCTTATCGCGCGTTGTGAAAGGGGGCTAAACGGAAAAAATTCTTACGAAAAGTTGTCACGACATGCTTTAACCGACTTCAAAAAAAGGACGAGGTTTCTCAATTCGACCGTATATATTTTGTATGTTGTTGTTTTTATTGTTGTGAGTAGAGAGGGAGAGAGGGAGAGAGGGGGAGAGGGATAGAGGGGGGAGAGGGGGAGATAGAGGGGAGAGGGAGAGAGAGAGAGAGAGAGGGAGAGAGAGAGGGAGAGAGAGAGCGAGGTAGAGAGAGAGAGAGAGAGAATATTTTTGTTGAGTGTATACAGGTTTTTTGTACATTATAAATAATTAAAAAAATTATAACTATTATGAATCCTGGAAAGGAACTTCGTTCCATCCGGGTGTCCCTTGACACCTCTAAAGTTTTTTTGTTTGTACAGAGGTTCGAGGCTAAGCAGCAATCTCATGGGTCAAAGCTAAGCTGAGTATGCTTGCTTTGGTCTGATGAGTGACCATCCATTCAAATCTCTGTGTCTCGGGTTTCCAACATATTGTCCAATAACAAGGTTGATGTACAAGGAGAAGGCAGCAGTCACTCGATGAAAAAAATCAGATATTCAGCTATAACCGGTTAGATTAAAAGTCGACCTCAGCATGCAGGGTGATTTGTTATTTGACATATTCCTTACAATCCGTGACAATTTAACCCCTTTTTAACATTTTTAACCGACTTCAAAATTCTCAATTCGGATGTTTATATACATATTTTTTTAATGTATTTTCGGCCATAACTCCGTCATATATATACTGCATGGATTTGCAAAATTCTTTTTCTGTTCGAAAGGGGGTTATTCCGAAATGGTTCCATTTAAATTTTATATAGATCTGATGATGAGTTCCGGAGAGACACCGGAACTCTTTAAAAAATTATAGCAAATCAACCGCGATTTTTGCCATCGCATAAATATGTATTGTTTGTTTGGAATTAGTGTGGGGAAGATACCATAACTAAAAATTAAAAGGAACTTTTTTACAAAAAAAAAAAACAACCGACTTCCTTAAAAACATTACAAAGTGAAAAATAACTTTAATTTCGCAAGGCGGTGGCAAAAACCTTAAATACAAATCTTAAGACACTGACTGCCGAAATTAAAGTTATTTTTCACTTTGTAGTGTTTTTAAGGAAGTCGGTTATTTTTTTTTTTTTTTTGTAAAAAAGTTTTTATTTCATCCCATATAGACGGCGAAATTCCATGGTATACACTAACACGGTAGACCTTACGTGCTTCGGAAAGCACGTTAAGTCGTTGGTCCCGGTGGTCAATTGTGGAACTTTGACATTCGTTACGGATCGTCATAAGCTCGAAAGTCTGACAACCCGTTACCAAAGGGTATCGTATTACCCAGTAACTGGGTTGTGAAGGTCAGATAGGCAGGTCGCTGCATGTAAAATACTGGTATTTAGCTGCATCTGGTTACACTGGTTCATATCCGTGAGTCCGTGACATAGCAGACAAATTGCAGTAGTGTACGCCTACGTTGGTACGGGCACGTATTACGGAAACCGGCTAGCTATGTGGGGATCAAATGTCTGGCCATGCCGCCTCCGCCGGGTCCCTATAGAAGGGGCAGACCCAAAAAGTGCTGGCTTGACGTCGTAGCGGATGACATGCGTACCAACAAGCTCACCATGAGGTATGCACTAGACCGTCTGAAGTGGAGAGCTAAAAGCAGGAAAGCGGACCCCGGGCTCCAAAAGGATGCAACCGGGATAACGCAAGGATGTTGATGATCGTATTACCCAGTAACTGGGTTGTGAAGGTCAGATAGGCAGGTCTCTGCATGTAAAATACTGGTATTTAGCTGTATCTGGTTACACTGGAAGCTAACCCCAGCATAGTTGGAAAAACGCTAGGCAGATAAAAATGATCATGACACTAAGGCTCTAGACAGACGGACCGCATTTCAACTGCAATCCAACCGCAAATTGAATTTCAAGTGCACCGATTGCAGTCGGCGTGCAATCGTGTGAACTGCACACCGACTGCAATTGAACTGCACCGTTGGTTTACAGTTCTATTGCAGTCGTGTCAACTGCATTCAAACTGCACTTGAACTGCAATTTGCGGTTGGATTGCAGTTGAAATGCAGTCCGTCTGTCTAGAGCCTAACACATAATCCTATATTTGCGTATTTCTGAAAGTTCTCTAGATTCGTCGTATTGTTTTTTTTATAAATTCTAAAATTGAATAAGCTTATTTGTTCAATTAAGTTGACTCGCACCAATCAACTCTCCCAAATCAGGTGAAGCGTCAGTTTTCAAAACTCAAACTCAAGTCTAGTTCAGTCAGTAAAAGTCTGACATGCCCTCCCGCTCCGCTCAGAGCGGGAGAAGTCATTTGATGATTTCCCATCCAAAAAAAAAAGTCTTGTTTACTTTTCCTTAACTGTTCGTCGTTTTCTTAACGTTTTGTTGAAAATCCGAACCTGAATCGGGTTAATCGTCACTCGATTTGGACAAGTTATTTCATGCGAATCCAGTTTCCACCAAAAAAGAAATTTTATTAATAAAGCTATCGACGGAACTAAGTATTCTGTAACTTCTATATATAACTAAAGTTTTTTCAAAATCATCTACAAACATGAACTTAGACACCATTTATCTCAATTATTTTATTATGACATGAAAGATAGGAAAATACCAGTCATTGATGAAATGTATGTATTAATTCTCGATCAAAAATGTGTATTTAATACACTATCATTATTTGTTCCCGAGTTTTCAATAGCTACACTTTTATACGCTACTTTCACTGATTTGATATTCAACATCGATACATGTCCAACAAAATGAAACACGACATCAAAATCATTGATATTCCAATTCAGGATACCGATAATGTGTCGATCCGAAATTTAAATCAAAACTCATTTGATGGCAAAAAAGTTAGTGCGACTAATTGGTATGTTTAATAAACGTGAAAGCTTTCAGCTCTATTGAAAACTTCCATCGAGTTACTAACGTTGGTTCGCGATAGGTTGCAGTGAATACTGGCTAGTTCTGTAGACTATTTCAGACACCAATCTACACGGTTCTCATTTGGTCTGCTACGAATATATTTGGGCTTTAATAGCGACTGAGCTCACAGCTTGTAGCGACTAAAAACAAAAACCAAATGAAAAAAAAAAGATCACTTAGTGTTCAGATTGACTAAATAAAACAATATAATACTTTACAAAGTAAATATTTAAAAAATAAAAACGAAATGACGAAAAGACGAATTGTAAATAAATAAATAAAAATGAAAAAAAAAAAAGTGTGTAAACATAAATGAAATATATTTGTACCTAGTTTTAATGTGAATAGAGACGAATCTTGTTAAAGTTAATGCCTATATTAACTTTAACTAGATATTGGAAAGCATGTTAAAGAACTAAAGGTTTTTATTTTTGTAATTATTATTAAACTTGATTTACATATTTTTATTATTGCATGTAAATAAATATTTAATTAATATCCAAAACACAGTTAATTATTTATTTAAATTCATTGTTGCTTATTTATTTGAAGTACCTAATGTGTCTTATGGAATAAAAGTCTTTTTAGTTTATTTATTTTTTAATAATATACTTGGTTGTGATAGACTTGCAGTTTAACTCAAAGTAAATTCACGTACCACCAAAATACGCTGCAAACCTTTAGTAGAAACCAGTTCCGTAGTATTTGCGATCCTGTTTGCGCCGACTGTTTGCGAAGCCATCTTCATTGCGACTCCCGGGTCTATTTGACCAGCTATTGTAAACCCCTGGCTGTTTGTGCCTCGTCTTTGCAAACCCTTCTGTGATTTTCAGTTGCATTCATTAGCTGATATGTTTAAGATTGTAGGCTTGGGCAGTGCAGAGTTGAGTCAGAGGAATTAATTGTTAGCAAATTCCGTGCCACCTTAAGTTGTTTGTATATTCAAAACACAACTGTTCTTCTTTGACTATTGTACGAAATCTCAAATTGACTGAGAGTGTACATTTACAAGCAATTTTTCTGGTTGTACATGACATGGATATCGAGTGCGTTTTCCCAGCAAAGGTATACATAAGTTTATTCTTTATTTAAATTTCAATATATCGTTTCACAGCGGAGATCATTTTGTATTGGGATCGGTTCAAAACACAATATTAATTTTATCCACATTTCTAACGAAAGTGGAATCAGATTCCGGGATCCAATCGGAATATATTAATTTTTAAATTCTATGTTTGTATGATTTTGTACATTTCAATAACGTACTAAATACAGTGTATTAATGTATCTATTAAATAAATATAATATAAACACTGTCTCAATCACACAAGTAGGTAGTTGGATAGTTGCTGCTACAAATGTCAGCTGTTAGTCTTCGTCCATGGCATGGAAGGAAAAGATACAAATTACCTCAGAGATACTAAGTATAGCGAGAAAGTACCCTGAAAACGAAATTTTAGTAGTGTTTTAAAGTATCTTATAACACGGTTTTAAACTGAATGCTAACGGGGGTGCGTAGAGAGGTCACTTTAGCGCAAAAAATCCAGTCAGGTTACCTGCTAATACCGGTGACCCACATAGAGGGTCCACTAGTAATATGTGTGGTGGTCATGGCATATGAGGTCTTATGGTAGCAGGTAGACTCGAATGTGCTAAGATAGGTTTTATATCTTAAGTTTCGCACATGATTCCTCATCAATACTAAGGAAATTGACGTTTATATCAATTTATAACAATTTTTTACTGTCAACGTCTCTTACGGATACAGAGTGACTCAGAGTCAACGTGGAGTGGAGTGTAGGAAATGACTTAGAAGGTGTTTCTGCGACCGTTATCATGGTGACCTCAGTCGACGAAGTTCCTTCAAACGGACTAAGAATAAGAGGATATTTCATATATTTTGAAAAATACAGCTTTTGTCCTGCACCGTCACGCGAACCAAACGTGTATGTGTGTGTGTTTCCGGCTCAATAGCTGCAATAGAAGTGGGTGAAATAATGATTACAAAATTCCAGGACATAAAATAATTTAAAAGGCCTAAGTTTTGGATAGTTTCAATCTTCTATATGAGCAAAGATGGTCTTCTAGACCAATAAAGCACTAGGAAGTAGTGAAGTGCGGGCCTTTTTTTGGGGACTGTCTTATTTAACTTTGACGTTCCAAAATCACTTTTTGATTTTGAAATTTTTTAAAGGTTTGCCTGGCTGGTATTACTTTCTTCCATGTTTATTAGTAAGATGGTAAGAATAATCTCGAACGAGATTCAAAATCACCGTGTCATTGATCTTTATTTCGATTTAGTGGCATCGGAATAAAATAATATATTTTGCTAGGTAAGCATTCTGTGACACAGTTGTCATCAGCACGCGTAGCATGACCACCGTAGAAATGGGTTTTGTCGACGAAAGAATAGACAAAATTACAGATTGTAGAAAAGATTTTAAAGACAGAATTAAAGATTGTAGAAAGATTTGTACCGTTTTATGCGGGCGTAGCATGACAATTCTATCTCTATTCTACCAAGAATAGACAAAACCCATTTCTACGGTGGTCATGCTACGCGTGCCGACGTGACATAAATCTACGTCATCACCGTTGTGTTACCAGTATTTATAGTAGTTGTAAACGATGAGATTTTAATTAACAATTACGTTGGTACATGTTTATAACTGAATTGTTTTGTTTGATTAGAAAAACGAAACCACAATTAAAATGTTATAATAACAGAATTGTTACTGAACGTTTTCATATTTTGTGTTTTGTTGCAATTTAGTGGCAACTGGACAATAAAGGAAGCATGTGACTCCGGGAATGAGAGACCTTGTTTTTTAGACCATGTTAAAATAAAAATTCAAACATTCAATGAACACAGACTAATAACATACAAATAAAACTCCTGCCTAAACGCGTAAAAAAGCAATTTACTGCCGAAAAAATTGATTAAATGACCCTTAAGCATTAAGGGTTTCATCTTAAGGAGGTCCAGTAGAGCATTTTGAGTGCCTACTTAAGACCCCGTTCGTTAACTCAGGCCATATTTGGGTCGTGTTTGGGCCTATTCTGGCCAGAATTGAGGCTTTTATCTAAAGAGGCCATTTACCACGAAAAGGAAAGGTTATAGCTAAACGTTAAGTCGAGTTGATGGCGAGTCGTTAAACTGTGTTATGGTTAATTTTAAAGTTTTAATTGTATATTATTTTCTTTTTGTATCTTAGAATTTTTCAGACTTTTGACTGCCTCGTTGGTCTAGTGATCGTAAGCGCTAATGCTGCCATGAACTGCTGGGTTCAATTCCCAGTGCGAGCAAAGTGATACTGGGTATCTGGAATTTCTCAGTAGCAGCCGGCTCACTACGAGGCTCGACGTAGTGTAGTGCGGGGGTACTTGTCGTGGCCTGTACATCCTGTATGGCCTATATGGAAGTGCTTTTTGCTTTGTTCATACAGCATAAGTTTTTAAGCAGTGCGCAAATTTTAACAAATTAAACTTAAACGAGTTATAATGGATGAAATTTCTATTTTGATATATCTTAGAACAAAAAAAAAATTAAGTTATCGTTAACGAAAGATGTTTATTTTGAAACTAATTTTTATGGTAACTTGCGCGCAGCGCCGGTGCGGTTGCGAACGTGAATGACCGAGCGTAGCTACTAGTACCTATCAGCTGTTCCATCGGTCAAAATTCTAAGAAGTTCGAAGTACCTACGCCGGCGCGCGGTTACTGAACTATTACTATTTCGATATCATATTACGAAATATGTAGGGTGTCCACAGTTAAGGTCGGACAAAAATTTTAAAAAAAGTATTGAAAAAATAATGTAAAGGTGTTCTATAACTGATACTGAACCACCAAAAAAAAAATTAGGTTCTGGTTAAACAAAAATTCTGTATAGGAATACTCTGCAAGGCCGTGACAGGTCTTGATTCGATCGGTGCAGCCCGTCAGTTAACGGACCGTAGGAACGCGTTTCCAAAATCGGCAGTACGTTCTTCTTCTCTTTTTCAGATAATTTTTAGTGACATCGTTTTTAACACAGTAGCAGTATGAGCTTTTAAGAATAGACTTAGAAATAATTTTAATTCCGCAGATTGGTAAAACCTGTCTTTTCCAACCTGCTTTATGATAAACTAGCAACGTGCCTCCGCTTTAGACTACATTTATTTAACAAAATTGTTTTATGATGGCCCAGTGCGGCGCTCCCCATCAGTTAAAGGAAAGCGGGACTACGGTAAAAGAGATTGTACTCTATACTTTTTACAACCTACCTTGTACACAAAAACACGCACACGCACAATAAACTCAACACATTAACAGATATTAACACGCCTTGTTTTCTCTAAGGGTTGGGCAGAGGCTGGCTAACACATTTCTTAAGTTTTGTGCAAAAACCATGTTATAGGGTGTGAGCTCAAAGGGTCACAATTATAGACTCCGGCTAAATAAAACTAACAAAATTTGTGTTCCAAATTATGGTGAAAACCGCAACAAAATCCTTTGCGAGTTTTAGAAGAACAACACATTATAGGCATTTAGAAATAGGATTTAATTTCTAAAATATGATGACAAATAAATGATGATCTTTTGTAGACAAAAGACTATACACTTTTGTTTTGGCTTAAATTAGTATTTAAGAAATAATGTGTGGTGCCAATTTAGACACAAATAAAGAAAAACATAGCACTTTTTTTTTGTCTGGATGGGAAATCATCAAATGACTTCTCCCGCTCTGGGCGGAGCGGGAGGGCGTGTCAGACTTTTACTGACTAAAACCCACCCGTGTTCCTTCAGTTGCCCATGTGCCAGGGTCACGGTATCTCTTTCGAACAATCCCGCGACCCCGGCAGCCCTGGCAAGACTATACACTTTTGGCTTAAATTAGTATTTTAGAAATAATGTGTGGTGCATACTCAATTTAGACACAGATAAAGAAAAACATAGCCCTGACTTAGCCGTCGCGCGTAGTCAAGGTCAAAACAACAAGGTTAATAATCATTCATCATTGCAGCCGAAAGACGTCCACTGCTGGACTCTCCCAGTTTGGGAGGTTTTGCCATAATCGCCACGCTTGGCAGGTGGGTTGGCGATCGCAGTATAGTGGCACAATGCATAGAGAACGGTGCTGCCCATTCTCAAGTCCCTTAGCCGCCTCTTACGATACTCACGGGATGAAATGGGACAGAGCTATTCTTACTTTCGGCACCAAACGGTCAATAAGGTAAATTACTATTCAAAATGAAATTATTGTGAATATAAACCATGAATATTATCTTGCAATGTATCATTAAATTAATATTTGTAAAGGTTTGGTAAATAAGCATTGTTATGCTTCGTTCAAACTGTCAAATGTGCTTGTAAATTATATAACTAGGGTAGCATCTACATTTTTTTTTTCATAGATCTGCCAATCTTTTCTGCGTCTATATATACTCGTATATTATATATATTGACAGTCTTATTATTTTTTTTCAGTCATCGTGTTGGTTTCTCTCTCTTTTTGTTGACATTGATATCTATTGCTTTTTAGTTTGTATTAATTAATTTGTATTATGAAATGTGTGATTCTATATAATTTTCTTTTGGCTGTCCAGGCTTATTTTATTTGATTTATTTAATTTAATTGAGACTGGGCTGGCTTGATTCCCTGATTGTAAAAAATGTGTATGCTCTCTGGTATAACATAGCGTAGTTTTTATTGACTTTGTATACCACTATTATCGTACCTGTGTTAAATAAATTAATAAATGACTCATGGATCCTCATGGACCCCTTAAGGACCCATTGCAGGCCTCGAGCGAAGTGACTTAGGTCCTGCGACATGCACGTGCGTCATCTGTTTCGATATCTTTCGCGTCCCGGTGAGTCGCGGCTTGCACATAACATACATGTTGTAACATGTTGAATGTGAATTGTAGTCCGAAAAGGTGTTATGTGTCAATATCGTGGAAAAGAAATGTGTTTGCAAATTGCTTAGAAAGTGTTTAAAGTTATTTTGTAGCCAGCCTGTACAACAAAAGGTCGTCTTTTGCAGACAACATTTATAGTACGTTTTCACTGTTTGACCGTGCATACTATGCCGTGCCTTGGAAAGCACGTAAGCCCTTGGTCCCGGCTATTACCCGTGGATCTATGACAGTCATTGACATCCAGTCTTACCAAGGCATCATATTACCCAGTAACTGGGTTGGGGGTGTCAGGTAGGTAGTTGCTCCATGTAAAATACTGGTATTCAGCTCCTTACATCCAATTAGAATAGATGACTACCCCAACATAGACAGACGTTGATAATGATGACCGTCCCTAAAACGCAGCTTGCGTCAACTAAACGCAGAAATGTTAACACGAAAACTGATTTGACACACAGCTGAACATAAAAATGCTCAACTAGCAATAACAGTAACAAGTCCAGTTACTCGCATGGTTACCAAACGGAGCATGAAAATAAACCGCAGTTTACACGTTTGCCGATAAGCTTGAACTACACCATAGCATTTGAATACATTTTGATTATTATACGGTATGTAACTCGGATCGTGTGGGCTTAGTTTTGTTACAATGGCACCTATAGTGTGTACAGGATTATTGGGTATCTGGTAATGTAGATAGTTCGGTTTAAATATTTGTATTCCTGTTTTGTGTTAAAGCGTTTCCCATTTCTTCCCGTGAGTGTTGTGAGAGTCGATTAAGGGACTTATTACAGAATGGGCAGTAGCGTTTTCTATGCATTATACCATGATACTGCGTTCGCCAACCCGCCTGCCAAACGTGGCGATTATAACAAACCCCCTCAAATTCGGGGAGGCCAGCAGTAGACGTCTTTTGGCTGAAATGATGATGATAACGATGATGTTATGGCTTTTTATCATCATTATTTCAGCCAGAAGACACCAAATAGACCAGTTATATTTACCAGATTCAAAAACAATCCGGTGTCTAGATTTCTTGCCCGTTTCTCTCCATAGGATGCTTTGTAATGACTAACTTCATCTTTGCAACTCTCTGTGTGTTTCTCCTTGCGATCCTTGACAGTACAAAATTGCCTGTAATTGATTTAATTGAAGTAAATGCTTTGAGTTTATGCCACTGGAATACAGAACAAAAGGGACTAATAGCCATCTTTACAAACAAGAATACCCAAAGTTTGTATTAGAATACTTAATCTGGACATGTTGACAAATTAACCTTCAGGAATGTCATATTTACCACGTCAAGACTAATTAAATGTTCTAAATAACTCGATAAAGCTAGACACACGAAACGGACAGGTCCGTTATACGAGCTTAAAAGACATGATGAAAGTTGATGAGCTAGTATCGGATTTGAAAAAATCTTTTTGCATTTTATAGCTCAACTAGCTTCTGCCCGCGACTTCGTAGGCGTTAAATTTTTTGTGCCCCCGACCCTTCCCGTCGCGTCGAATCACCTACCCGTGCGATTTTCCCCGTTTTTGCAACATTTTTTATTACTGCTCCGCTCCTCTTAGTTGTAGCATGATTTTATATAGCCTATAACCTTTCTCGATAAATAGGCTACTCAACACAAAAAGAATTTCTCAATTTGAATCAGTAGTTCCTGAGATTAGCGCGTTCAACCAAACAAACAAACAAACTCTTCAGCTTTATAATATTAATATAGATTCTTGAGAAAGGTAATATGCTATTTTATATCACGCCACGACCCTTAGGAGCCGCGCATAGAGCAAAAAGTCAGAAAGAACGATAATATATAATATATTATATCGACGAACGTTGTGGGTCAGGAGACCAATAAACACGCGGCATGTTGCAGCCAGAAGCGACATGACATTATAAAACGCCTTATTTAACCGTAGGATTGGGCAGAGGTGTACCTATAGTACACCCATATTTAGCCAAGTATATTTAAGTCCCATGTAATAGGGGACGAAGCTATTGCCATCAACCAGGCACAAAATCCAGTCTCCGTACTACTGAGAAATTCCAGATAGAAAACCCAATAACACTTTGCCCGGTCCGGGAATCGAACCCGGGACCTTATGTTCAGCAGTAGCGCTTGCTAACACTAGACCAATGAGTCAGTGCTGCAAAATCAAGCTGAAGCTAATATCTGATGAAATTAAAACGAGTCAATAACGACCTTTTACCAAAATCTGGCCCGAAATTCTAATTTTAAAATTTTCTTATAACTTAAGAACATAATTTCCTCTTTTTGATTGACGCGCGTCGCCTTACATACTCACGGATATTATAAGATCGTTCGTTTATTGCAGAAGACGTAATGGCAGGAAATGAAAAAAAAAAAAGATGGCAGTTCAAAAGAAAGTTTGTATTACACAAAGTAACCGTCGAATCCTGAATAGCCAACTTTATACGAACATATAGTGTAACTTTATCTTAATTTTGAATAAGTCTAGTCCTTACAACATCTCAGTCCTTTGAAAAAGTTTATAATTTCACATTATGATGACAATTTGATGAGATTAAGATTCGTTTTACAGATGGTTCATTTTATAACAGTGGTTCAAGTTTTCTTTATAAAATGAAATGAATAATTCGATACGCTGAAGCAATGGTGGTTCTGGCATATGTGTTTTAGGTACCTAGGCAGGAAAATTACTTTGTGTAAATCATTTCATCACCACTTCCATCATATTTGATGGAAGATGCGCCGGGCGTAACTTTGTTTTGCCACGTTATTACGCGTCTATTCAGTTTCTGCTTTCTGTATTCAGCATCTACATAAAATACACGTGGCGTGACGTTGCCACTCTTTACGTTGGCCGACAATGCTTTGTCGGAAACGGACGCTGTACGCTCTACGCACTAACGCATCATAGGTTAAGTGTGAATGGTTGAATGTTTTCTCATATAATTGTCTGTTTTGGCGTTACGCGACCGATTATAGGCGACGCATCTTTCGTCAGATGTGAACCGACCCTTAAAACGGTGAAGAACAACATCTTGAGGAAACCAGCATGGCTTAAAACTAAACATTCGAAGACATTTGTCATCTACCTCTTCACAATCACCCGAATCACCCGCTTCCCGTATCAAATCATTTATTTGCATAGAACGCAGGTATTTTACAATAAAGTTGTTATAGAAATATAGTGAGAGTTGTTTTTTTTTTTTCTATATATATAAAAATGAATCCCTATTTCCCTTGGTCACGCCATCACGCTTGAACGGCTGGACCGATTTCACCTTTTCTTTTTTTGTTGTGTTTGTAATTGTCAGGAGAAGGTTCTTATGAAAGAAAAAAAATTAAAAATTGCACGTAAAATTAGAAAATTTAAGAACATTTAAGAATACTTAACAACCATATAATAGGACAGTGTAAACTTTTTTAATGTAATATTATGACATTTGACATAGAATTGACAGAATGCGTGCTCAAATATCATCAAAGAGACAGGACAACGTCTGTCGGGTCAGCTTTACAATAAAGTTGTTATAGAAATATAGTGAGAGTTGAAAAATTTTTGCTTGCCGAAACTCAAGCAGTATATTATTCTGCTGCAACAATAAATTTTCAAATAATGAAACAAATCTTGAACAAAATTACGAAAAAGTTAATTAATAAATTATTATAAGAAGTCCAGGTCACGTACAAAGGTGTATCAAATAATGTCAATAAAATAAAATTGTTTAGATGTCACATATAGGTTCATTCAAGAAGTCACTTAATAACATTTCTGTATCAAGAAAGCCTTGAGTTTATTTAAAATTGTTGCAGGGTGTCACTTTTTATGCTGTTCGGGAATTTATTAAATATGATTGAAACCATGCAGATAACACTTTTTTTAAGTAGTGCTGTTTTATAGCTACCGACAGTTAAAAGGTTTTGTATTGACCTCTAACGAGACCTTTCTTGGTGTCCGAAACCTTAGCAAATAGGTTTTTATTATTTTAAACAAAAACACCCATTTTCAAAAGACGGAAAAGTACATTCAAAGATTTGAACAGTGGTTCACAACTATCTCTAGGTTTGTGATGACACATGGCTATTGCACAACGTTTTTAGGCTTTAAATATTTTATCTTTCAGACTGCAGTTTCCCCAAAAAATGAGTCCAAACCTCAACCCGACCGATGCGACCAAACCATGGTAAGCCACTAAAGGCTCGTACAGACAGGCGCGACATGTCGCGCGACCTGTCGCGGAGGCGATTCTGCGATATATCGCGACGCAACACCTTTCACACTGGCGCGACCACTCGTGCGCGAATCGCGCGCGCGACAGCTTTTAGTACATTTTGTATGGCGTCGCCGCGTCGCAGCGAATTCGCGGCGAAATCGCCGCGACGCCATACAAAATGTACTAATAAGCTGTCGCGCTACTCGACGCGGCGCGACCGTGTCGCGGAGCGACAGGTCGCCCCTGTGTGAAGTGTCGCGCGCGTTTTCATAAAAATTGTTCTACGGATATAAAACGCCGATTCGCGCGCGACCCTCGCGTCGCGCTAGTCTGAACGAGCCTTTAAGTAGTCTTTATGTCAAACGTTTTCCGGGTGAATATATTCGTGCGAATCGGCTAATAATCCGTTATTTTTAACCGATGAAAAAAAACGGAAGAGGTTCTCAGGTCGAAGCGTATATTTTTTTTGTTTTTTTTTTTAATGTTTAACCACGGACAACTTTTTACAGAGTGGACCTATTTTGATAATTATTTTTTTTTGTAAATGTTAAGAAAAAATTCAAATCATTGATGGTAATGCATAACTTCTTACAGAATAATCCGATTTTGCAAGCATGTAGTAATTAGTAGATTATAGCCACAAATAATTATAAAATAAAAACTTTTTAACAAAAAATTAAACCGCCGAAAAACTGAAAAGCAAAAAATAATAAACCTTTCAGTCATTTTGAGTCGGCGCCAAACATTCAATGGACAAAGATCACTCAAAGCGCTGACTCAAAATGACTGAAAGGTTTATTATTTTTTGCTTTTCAGTTTTTTCGGTGGTTCAATTTTTAGTTAAAAAGTTTTTTTTTTTCAGTTTAAACTGTAACTTTTAGCGTTTGGACCAAATTTATTGAAATAATATATTATGTATAAAATCTGGACATATTTCCAATTCCTTAAATCTCTTACAAAGAGGCACACAACATTTTAATTATTTAGTTTAATTTTTTTCGATTTGTTTAGTCTTAAAAATGTTCCTCGTTTATTTTTGTGGACCTTTTCTATTTTTTAGATTCCATGACAGTCGATGCGGTAGGATCTTAAAAAAAATGTCAAATCAATCTGCCTCGCCTTTTTCAATCTATGTTGGAGCCGGCTCCAGTCTAACCGGATGCAGCTCAGTACTAGTATTTGTAAATGGAACACCTGCCCATCCAACCTCCACAACCCAGTCCACTAACCTAACTCGATACCCCTCGATAAAAACTGGCCAAGTGCGAGTCGGACTCGCGCACCGAGGGTTCCGTACAAACCTGCAGGAATTCACGGTTTATGCATAAGGTGTTTATGTGTTTATGTTTATGAAATTAAATGTTTTTTTTTTTTAATTTTTATATTTGAGTTGACTGAATGAAAGGTAAATTGTGGTTTACGATTTATGACGTATTAAAAAAAAACTACTTACTAGATCTCGTTCAAACCAAATTTCGGTGGAAGTTTACATGGTAATGTACATCATATATTTTTTTTTAGTTTTATCACTCCCTTATTTTAGAAGTTACGGGGGGACACACACACACATTTTACCACTTTGGAAGTGTCTCTCGCGCAAACTATTCAGTTTAGAAAAAAAAGTATATTAGAAACCTCAATATCATTTTTGAAGAACTATCCATAGATACACCACACGTATGGGTTTGATGAAAAAAAAAAATTGAGTTTCAGTTCTATGTATGGGGAACCCCAAATATTATTGTTTTTTTTTTCTATTTTTGTGTGAAAATCTTAATGCGGTGTACAGAATACATCTACTTAATAAGTTTCAACAGCATAGCTCTTATAGTTTCGGAAAAAAATGGCTGTGA
This sequence comes from Aporophyla nigra, assembly GCA_947507805.1. Lineage (NCBI taxonomy): Eukaryota > Metazoa > Arthropoda > Insecta > Lepidoptera > Noctuidae > Aporophyla > Aporophyla nigra. The sequence goes on along the minus strand of OX382313.1, from coordinate 7,139,458 downwards.
CATACTCGGACAGACAGACAGACAGACAGACATGACGAATCTATAAGGGTTCCCTTTTTTGCCTTTTGGGACCTCAAGCGTAGCTTAACCTCTCATTCAGACTACCCGTAACGACCGACAAAGATCTACGAATGACTGTCGGGGCCTTATCGTGCTTTTCGAGGTATATAGGGGTCCCGATATACCCATCGGGATCCCTATTGGATGGTCATCCATCGACAGACCGACCTCATCAAGCGTAGCTTAACCTCTCATTCAGACTACCCGTAACGACCGACAAAGATCTACGAATGACTGTCGAGGCCTTATCGTGCTTTTCGAGGTATATAGGGGTCCCGATGTACCTATCGGGACCCCTATTGGATGGTCATCCATCGACAGACCGACCTCATCAAGCGTAGCTTAACCTCTCATTCAGACTACCCGTAACGACCGACAAAGATCTACAAATGACTGTCGGGGCCTTATCGTGCTTTTCGAGGTACATAGGGGTCCCGATAGGTAATGGATGGTCATCCATCGACGGACCGACCTCATCAAGCGTAGCTTAACCTCTCATTCAGTCACGAGCCTCTTTTTCTTTCTTTTTATAGCTACTGCCGCTATAACGGTAGGATCTTCAAAAAAAAAAAATGTATCGCCCAAAAATGCCTCCATTTTCTTCCAAGTCTCACAACACGCGATCACAAGATTTTCTCGAAACGAACGCCACAAAGAAAATAATAAATGACGGTTCCAGCTTTTCTTTTGCCTACGGACTCAATACAAAGCAACTTCAAAGAAATGCTAGATGTAACCGCTGGCGATATGCTGATGGCAACGCGATTTTGCATTTCTATTTTAATAATACTTTCAACTATTCTATTTGATCTTCAGAAAGGGGTCAATTATCAGTGACCAAAGACCTTTTAAAGAAAGTGAACCCACATGTTTTTTTTTTAATTTTAAATCGTGCGGACTTGTAGGTACTGTATTGACTCTTAGATCTTCGATTTCGATAGTTTTCAGTCAATCAATCAACTCAGCCTATCGTAGTCCACTGTTGGATAGAGGCCTCTCCCAGGCTGCACGACAAAACTCTGCCTTTATTTTCTATTCATCATCTTCAAAGGCAGCTGGTCATAGGCCTTTCTCAAACACTGTCACTTCGACGGGTTTTGTGCTTCTTGCGTATCTACAGAGGATTCGTGTGGCCTTCACCCTGGTCATATCGGTCCACAGAAGGAGGATTGTGAAAGGACTAAATATCCGTTATTATTAATATTATATTACATCTCAATTCATCGGTACCGGTTCGGTATCTCAATTCATCGGTACCGTGTGGTGCCGGACGTAAAGAATAACACCACCCCATTTCTTCATGTGGGTGTCGTAAAAGGCGACTAAGGGACTTACTAGAGAATGGGCGGCAGCGTTCTCTATGCATTTTACCATCATACTGCGATTGCCAACCCGCCTGCCAAGCGTGGCGATTATGGCAAAGCCCCCCAAACTGGGGGAGGCCTTAGTCCAGCAGTGGACGTCTTACGGCTGAAATGATGATGATGACATCTCAATTTCCAGTAAAAATAACACTTCTATAAACCAAAATCTATGTTTATATTTACAATCAATAAATGTTACCACAATTAATGTGAATATCCAAGTGATTTATCTCTTCCATTAGACTGAATACATCTTTGTAGTTACTAACTTTTTGTAAGGCCCACATTCGGCAAAGAATTAGAACAAACATGTCGGCTTATAAAAAATATATTTGAATAGCCTTGTGGTCTCTGGTACATAGTGGTGGCACTATGATTTGACGGACGCGACTTACAAGTTGTATCTCATGGATTCGAACCCAAGCAAGCACTTTACTTAGTGTAAATTACTTCGTCATTATCACTCCTCTCAAAATAGTAAAGGAAAATATCTTGAAGGAACCAAAAATTCGGAAACGTATGACAAAGACTAATCTGTACTGGATCTACGACTACGTGTAGTATTATCCACTCCCTCTAACAGGAAGAAGAGGCCTGTGTCCTAGCAAAGGGAACTTAGGACTTTGACAAAATTTTGACTGGCCTGTTAGTCTAGTGGTTAGTGACACTGACTACTAAAACTGAGGTCGTGGGTTCGATTCCCACCCAGGACAAATATTTGTGTGATGAACACAATCATTTATTCTGTGTCTGGGTGTATTTTATCTACAATATGTATGTATTTAGAAATATATAACTATGTTTATCAATTGTCTGGTTACCATAGTACAGGCTCTGCCTAGTTTGGGATTAGATAACGTTGTGTTTGTTGTCCTAAGACATTATTAGATATTATTATTATTATAGGCTGATAATGTTATAAGTGAGAGTAAGAGCAGTTATGGCCCAGTGGTAATGGCCCCAACTTAAAATTTGTAGGTAGTAGGTTTGAACCTAGGCAGCCACTTCTTACTATGTGTAAATAATTTCATCACTACTGCTCTGAAAACGGTTAAGGAAAACATGTCCATGTCAAACCGGCATGTCTTAACAGTAAAAATTCGAAGACGTCTGTCATCGACAAACCCACATTGGGCCCGCGTGGTATAGTGATATCACAGAACAGATAAATCTGTTCTGTGAGTGATATAGTTTAGTCCTCTATGGCCCACTCCCTCCGACAGAAAAAAGAGACCTGTGTCCTAGCAGAGGGAACATTATAGGCGGATGATGTCACAAGTCTCAATATTCATAATCGTTTTCTTTGTAGTAATACGATTGGTAAATACTAAAACAAAAAAAAATACCACAAACAATGCGGCACTTAATATTTTGTCCACCATGTCCTGCGGTTTGCACGCTACAGGAGTTGATGGATGCCTTTGAAAGTGCTAAGCTCGTAGCCAAATTCTGGGCTAACTATATTTAGATTGCTATCGACACGCAAAGAAGAAGAATACGATTATAGTGGCTCACGTTAAAACTTTCCGTTTCCAGAATACTGATCAGACATCTACATGGTTTGTTTTACAAAATGAAACTTGCGTTCATGATATATGATATTGCACACATGTATAGGATTGAAACTCCCTTTTAAGGCTCTATACAGCGTGTGTCAGAAATATGTGGTCATATTTATGGAAGTGGTATAACAAAAATAAAATGAACGAAGTAAAACACATAGACGATTAATGCCTACCATTAATAACTTATATTTAGAACGTTTTCTGTTTGAAACTTAATTCACTTCAGCAAAAAAACCATCACCTGAATAATTTTGTCTTCTCTCTTCAAAGTCAACTCTCCCTTAATTGGGAAGCGGCTTCTATCGACAGCCATTTTACAAGCTATAATGACGTCCTGCACTGGCGGAAAAACTTCGACTTTTTAGAGAACCGTACCTATAAGTAATTTTATTTGAGACTAGTTTTGCCGGCGGCTTCGCCCGCGTGGATGTCGGAAATTAACGCAGGAGGACGTACTACCGCGGTAAGATGTGTTAATTCAGGTTATATTATTGGTAATAGCTGTTACCCGCGACTTCGTCCGCGTGGTATTTAACAAAAAGTTTTTCATAAAAACTGTCTTTGAAAACTACGCTGAAATACGTCACAAACTACGCTGACATACGTCTCAAAATTCAGCTTGTTTTTAGTTTTATTAAACTATTATTTATTTTTTCTAAAATAAAAGTAGCTTACGTTACTCCTTGTTACATCAGCTATCTGCCAGTGAAAGTTCCGTCGAAATCGGTTCAGCCATTTCAGAGATTAGCCGGAACAAACAGACAGACAGACAGACATACAAAAATTGTAAAAAATGTTGTTTTGTTATATGTACCGTGTATGCATCCATATACACTTAGTAAAAAGTGGTTATCTAAATATTACAAACAGACACTCCAATTTTATTAATTTGTATGAATATGAATAAAAGCGTGTTAAAATCAATTTAAAGTACAAAATGGAACTCATATCATTTGGTCCCGTCCGAATATTATACAGGATAATTTTTTATCCAGTGCGCAAACTGTAACCATGAATTCAGCATATCATTCTAGACCACCCAGCGTAGAAAATTTTCGTCGGTTATGCAAAAAAAAATCAGCTGTTTCATAGAAAAATGCAATACCTACGGGGTCAAAATGTATGGAACAGCTGATTTTTTTTTTGTATAACCGACGAAAATTTTCTACGCTAGGGGGTCTAGAATGATATGCTGAATTCATGGTTACAGTTTGCGCACTGGATAAAAAATTATCCTGTATAATATTCGGACGGGACCAAATGATATGAGTTCCATTTTGTACTTTAAATTGATTTTAACACGCTTTTATTTATGCGTATGTTAGTATGTCCCTATATAACGGAAACTTTGAACATGATTTTGATCCCCTTCAAAACGTTGGATAACTTGAAATTTGGCATACTTATCAAGGACCAATGACAATACAATAATTTTATAAATTTGTGCCACTATCCTTGCCGGGGTTACCAGGATAGCAAAAAAATAATAGTTAAAAAAAACTAAAATAACGAATCTTCAGACGAGGCGTTTCTTTACATGCAAAAGATTTCCAAATATAATAGTTAGACTCAAACTCAAACTCAGTCTTTTATTTGTGGTCATAGGTTAACAAAGATGGTGCTTAATATTAATAAATGTATCACTATTTTCTGCTAGTATAGCGTACAAATATTAGGTTTAAGTAATCTACATAAAAACATTCATCTTAAATTATAATTATTTAACTCTATTCTACTTTATAATCTAAATTATCTAATATTATCCTCTAAATATTCTGACATAGTATAGTAAGCCTTATCTAATAAAAATACTTGCAATTTTTTCTTAAAATCTTGTATATCTACTGTCTTCAAAATTTTTATAGGTAGTTTATTATATATTCTTGTTGAAGTTGTTAGAGTATTGTAAGATAACCATCAAATGCCGTTTCTTTCATTTTTGTCTGTTTATATTCCTATTACAACAGGTATCACGTCAACAGTAAGAAACGCATATTGTTAACTTTGAACTAAATAATAAGCATAACTCTGTAACCATTTTACTTTTTGTTTCATCGCAATTGTTTTGCTCTAACAAAAGATAAAAATCATGGTTTAAAAAAACTAAAATACACGCTTCCATACAAAACCAAACTAATAAGTAGAAAATATCTAATGGAAAAAAGCGTGAGGTGCTTTTTGAGATATTTTTATTGATGTCAAGCACCACACGCTTTTTTCCATTATTAACCGACGAAAAAAAACGGAGGAGGTTATCAATTCGACGCGTATATTTTTTTTGTTTTTTTTTTTATGTATGACCACGCATAACATTTTACATAGTAGTCCGATTGTAATAATTTTTTTTTTTATTGGAAAGGGTATACTCCGAAGATGGTCCCATATAAATTTGGAAAACGAAATCGAACCCTAAGGGTCGGAAAACAGGGGATGATTGATTGTTCACTTACTGATTGTAATTGCACCACGCATAACTTTATACAGAGTAGTCCGATTTTGATCATTCTTATTTCATTGGATAGGGTATACCTTGCCAAGTATTATTAGTACATTAAAGCCACAAAAAATTATAAAATGAAAGTTTTTAACAAGAAAATTGAACCGCCGAGAAAACTGAAAAGCAAAAAATAATAAACTTTAAAATTATGTTCTTTTCAGTTTTTTGCATATCGATTGCGATTCGTGTATTTGCATATTCGAAAAAACAAATGGGAAATAAAGGCGAATATACTGACTTTCAATCAGCGTATTTAGACAAACAAAACAAAAATGTCAACACGAATGTCGATGTGAAGTGTCACCATTCTACCAGGGTCCCGAGATTTGTTCGAAAGAGATACCGTGACCCTGGCATATAGGCAACTGAAGGAACACGGGTGGGTTTTAGTCTGTAAAAGTCTGACGCACCCTTCCGCTCTACCCAGAGCGGGAGACGTCATTTGATGATTTCCCACCCACAAAAAAGAAACTGCTACCATTAAATGTCTTTGGATATTAATTTATTTCCTTCTTTGAAATTCAATCATGAGGTCCGTATGCTTGTTCTTTAATATTTCTAAATATGAAGCAGAGGGGTAATTTCGTAACTTTTTATCGGTAGGAATTGGTTTCATATTGATAGTTAAACATCATTCATTGCGTTATTTACGTTGCTGATCCGACAATTTATTCGAACAAATGACGCAATGGTTTAGAAATAATCTTCAATCCCATTCAGATTCTGATAAATAGTGCGTTTCGCAATTAGGGTGCAGGCTTGCTCGGGTGCACCTTATGGTACGGAACCTTCATATAACTCAGTTTAATTGAACTCCTTTGAAATTGAAATGCTAATGTGCTTTCAAAGGAGTGCTTTCAAAGGAGAACCGACTGAACCGGGCAGTTTGCATCGAAAAATTAAGACGAGGGGCTTTTTTTTAACATTGCCATTGCAGCAGTTTTTAGTTTTGAAAACTTTGCGAATGGACCGATTCTGTGATTTTCCTTTGAGTAGACTTTCTTTCATTCTTAATTGACGATATTGATGTATTCAAGAAGTGGGTTAAAACACCAATGGCTTTGATCGCGTCCCTAAGTAAGTTCTAATTTGGCATTGAGAGAATTTAAATGTGGGGTCAAGTAGGGTATTTGATAACTTCGATACTAATTTTATAGTTTAATCCGTGTGGTGACGGTAGCAAAGAATAGCACCGTCCACTTCTTCCCGTGTGTGTCGTAAGAGGCGACTAAGGGACTTACAAGAGAATCGGCAGCAGCGTTGTCTATACATTTTACCATCATACTGCGATCGCCAACCCGCCTGCCAAGCGTGGCGATTAGGGCAAATCCCCCAATCTTGGAGAAGGCCTATGTCCGACAGTGGACATATTTCGGCTGAAATGATGTGCATGACTAATTTGATAGTTTAAATGTCAAACTCCATGCCGAAACACAGTCTTGAAAGGACTTATTTGTATGTAAAAATTAATAAAAAACACCTTTAATTTATATTTTGTTATTGTAAACTAATAAAACGCATTGTTTGGTTGAGGTTTAGTTCAAAGAAAATATTCGTTATTCATGGAATCCCTGAATTAACTTATTGTACAAAAGGTGATTTCAAATAAATGCCAGACAAACTCGAATTTAGTTGCACTCAGGGGCTAAATATTATATCGCGACTTGTTCGTACTTGGGAAAATACGTTAAGTCGTTGGTCTCGGCTGATATTCTAAGATCTTTGACTGTAGTTATAACTAGTCAGAAAGCTAAACAACCAGTTTCAGGACATGGATTATGTGGGTTGGAGAGGCAGTCGCTTCATGAAAAATACCGGTACTCAAGTTCATCAGGTTAGACTGGCAGCCGACCTCAACCTAATTTGGAACAGCACCCTAATTGCGAAACGCACAATTTATCAGAATCTGAATGGGATTGAAGATTATTTCTAAACCATTGCGTCATTTGTTCGAATAAATTGTCGGCTCAGCAACGTAAATAACGCAATGAATGTTGTTTAACTATGAATATTAAACCAATTCCTACCGATAAAAAGTTCCGCAATTACCCCTCTGGTTAGGCAGACGATGGTGATGATACACAATCACCACATAAAGACTAACTCGTTATAAATTATACATTTTTGCTGTCTCCTTTAACCTTGGGCTTATCTTTATTCCGAGACATTAACTCGTGCTTCGATAAAAATATGAACATCGGATGTAAGACAAAGCGCACGCTAAGGATATTTTTTTCATCTCTAGAATAAAAAATTAGGTCTTATCAGTTTTTATTAAGTTTTGAAGAACTATGTCGCTGTATGCCATAATCACCACGCCTGGCAGGTGAGATGGCGATCGCAGTATGGTGGTAAAATGCATAGAGAACGCTGCTGCCCATTCTCTGACTAACTATACAATAAATCGTACTGACTCTATTCGACTATAAATATAGTATAGTCTCTAAAATACTTTAGAGGCTCAACATCTGCCTAGCCTTTTTCCAACTATGTTGGGGTCGGCTTCCAGTCTAACTGGATGCAGCTGAGTAACAGTATTTTATATGGAGCAACTGCCTATCTGACCTCCACAACTCAGTAACTGGATAATGCGATACCCTTTGGTAAGACTGGTTGTCAGACTGTCGGAAATCTGACGACCCATAACGACTGTCTAAGATCTACGAAAAACAGCCGAAACCAACGGCTTAACGTGCTTTCCGAGGCACGGAAGAGTCTTGGTACGTAAAGATGGTCACCCATCCACAGACCTGCCGCGGCAAGCGTAGCTTAACCTGAATTATCAACCCGTGTGGTTGTTATTACTTAGCCACAAGCCCTTCTAAATATTTCAGAGACTATACTATATAATATTATCAATAATTTACCATTCGTAAAGCAAAATTTTTAGTTTGTGCCATCTCTTATACAAAAATTCAGAGCGGTGAAACGTCAGCAAGCGTCCCCTAATCTCAGCGTATGCGTACTCATAGGGGTAGTTTCAACCCCATCTGATATAAATAACTTTTTTCTTTTGCAAAAAGCTTAGCAAAAACGGAGGTTCCTTTTTCTATCACATTCGTTCAGTCCTTTAGTAGTCTACAAAGGTTTTTTAGGGTTCCATACATTTCAATTGTGTCCGTCTAACTCAAACTTGAAGACATGCTGAAAAAAAATTGTGGCAAGTATGGTTGGTCTCTTTGTTTCTTTTAGTTTAAGCGCATAATAGCTATACGACAGAATATAATACACATTTATTTTACAACTTGGGTAATAAATAACGGGTGGTGATGTCATGATTGTCATCATCTGACTAGCTTTTTTCAAACAATGTCTAGGTTGGTTTCCTGTCTAACTGGATACAGTTGAAAACCAGTAGCTTACATGGAGTGACTGCCTGTCTGACTTCCAAAACCTAGTAACTAGGTGGATCCCCAGTGTTACGATACATTAAAGCCCACCATATTTTACCATACAAACATTTAAATTGTTCACTTAAATTTAAACAATAGCCCTATCCATCATCAATGCAGAGCAATTAAGTATTTTTTCCTCTGAATATAACTCAGTCACACTGCAGTATGTTTTAACCATTGAACGTTTACGTGGTGTAGACCACGTAAACGGCACTGTAGTAAAATCTTTCGAACCACTTGCTAATTTTAATAAATAATTGGGGCCATACAGTAAACACTACATTATACTTCTGCGCACCACAGTACTTATAATTTTGTTAAAGTAATACAATAATTTCATTTGACAATAACACATTACATTACGCCTGCACCCTAATTGCAAAACGCACAATTTATCAGAATCTGAATGGGATTGAAGATTATTTCTAAACCATTGCGTCATTTGTTCGAATAAATTGTTGGCTCAGCAACGTAAATAACGCAATGAATGTTGTTTAACTATGAATATTGAACCAATTCCTACTATAGCCTATAGAACACCCATATTTGGTCAGTTATGTTCCAGTTTTATGTAATGAGCGGCGAGCCTATTGCCATTGCTTAGGTTTAGAATCTAGAGTCCATACTGCTACTTTTTAGGGTTCCGCACCTCAAAAGGAAAAAGCGGAACCCTTATAGTATCACTTTGTTGTCCGTCCGTCCGTCCGTCCGTCTTTCAAGACCCTTTTTCTCAGGAACGCGTGGAAGTATCAAGCTAAAATTTATAACAAATACTCAAGTCTACTGTCCCTTGAAGCTGTGAAAAAATCAAACCTCTAAGCTAACGCAATCAAAAGATATAGCCGTATATGCCGCAAATTTCAGCAAATTTTCGAAACTCGCAAGGGAATCAAAACCTATAGGGTACTTCCAGTCGATCTAGAATTTTGAAATTTGGTACGAAGCAACGTCATATAGCACAGATAAAGGAAAAATTGCGAAAACTGTAAATTTTTAGTTACATCATGTAATAATTTTTTTTTTTTTTAATTTAAAACTTTATACCTACAGGTTTGTACGGAACCCTCGGTGCACGAGTCCGACTCGCACTTGGCCGGTTTTTTTTAAAGTAACTGTCTACAAAAACTTTTACACAACAATCATATTTTTTTAAACTAGACGAGGTCGGCGTTTTCTATCTGACTACCGTGTGGTCACGGACGTAAAGAATAACACCAACCCATTTCTTCCTGTGGGTGTCGTAAAAGGCGACTAAGGGACTTACTAGAGAATGGGCAGCAGCGTTCTCTATGCATTTTACCACCATACTGCGATCGCCAACCCGCCTGCCCAGCGTGGCGATTATGGCAAAGCCCCCCAAATTGGGGGAGGCCTAAGTCCAGCAGTGGACGTCTTACGGCTGAAATGATGATGATGACTCTGAGAAGAAGAGCCAAAACAAATCTGAGTTTGTTTCGGCCTTTCTTCTCAGAGTCTGATCACAGTCTTTGTAAAGTCCAGACATAATATTGATCAGATCATGTGAATACCACGTTGATTGGTGTCTGAAATGATATTTTGAGGGAAGATCCACCCAGGTTGGATCTGTTCAGTCAGTGCACAAAAATCACAGATTGAGTGGACATGTCCAGTCAGTGCATGCATTTATCAGTAATCATACAGCCCAACTCAGAACTTGTGGAGCTTAATTATTTGTCGAGCAACGCCAATTGTAACCACAAGACCAAGAGGAAGCGTACCGTGGCCCAGGCATATAGGCAACTGAAGGAACATGGGGGGGTTATAGTCAGTAAAAGTCTGACACTCCCTTCCGCTCCACCCAGATCGGGAGACGTTATTTGACGATTTCCCACCCCAAAAAAAAAAAAAAAAAACCAAAGCAGCAGTCACAATGCAGTTAACAATGTGTGCATTTTTAAATGACATGACGTCAGTATCAAGACGTTTTGGACATCTACGATACTATGTCTTTACTAATTTCCACATAATTTGACAGCCCTTTGTAAATTATGATGTCATGACGTGCATGTGAAGAGCTAGAAATTATAAAAGCGAACATGGAATATTGAGCGAGGAGTTTTATTTTCTGTTTAATATTTTCATCACCACTACTCTCAAAATGGTGAAGGAAAACATCGTGAGGGAACCTGCATGTCCTAAAACAAACAATTCGAAAGCATATGATATCTACCAATCCGCACTGGGCCCACGTGGTAGATTATTATTATTGTTAATCAGTTTATTTCAGAAACAAAATAATCCAAAAAATTAGTAATTACAAAAATAGAATGAATACAGAGATATAAATTAAAATTCAGACACATAAATTATTATAATTATAGGTTAGTAAAATCTTATGCACTATGTTAGTCAACAACCATCATAATACGCATCCACTTGTTCTGGATAGGGCAAACCGTAAGAGATTCAACCATCTGCAGGATACTGTTGTTACTGCCTCGCACACGCTGCAACAAGGAGGCTAGTTTCTTACGTATCACTGCGTGAAAGCCGTCCGTTCTCGCTTCAGGAAACATACTCCACACCACTACCCCCCCCCCCCCCTACCTACTCCACTTCCTCTTGAAGCAGTGTATAAATTAAAGGCTGATTATAATTTATTGACTACCCTGACTTATAACTTAACTTTCAAACACGTGCCTATCGAAGCATAGCGCTAGGCTGGGCTATGTTGAATGATTGAGTCCTGAAAACTTGTCGAGAAAAAATCGTAGACAACTTTAATTCCAATATGCAATGGTAACACTTAATTTATAAGATGTATTGGTATTTCATTTTCTTTTTTTTAATAGCGCCATCTAGGCCATTTTGGTGGTACTAACGTTCAGTTAAGTTAACTTCTTGTTTGCAGTAAGTCAAAAGATGTCATCACTATTTATTATATTAATTTACAAAAAAAAAAAAACACTGTTTACATTATTAAGATCAAAACGTAATACTTATTACCAATGGCCGCTACTGATTTTTGGATTGTATAAATTCAGTAACTATGTTTTTGTGCTACCACCTACATTTATTTATTGTAACTGTGTACTGGAAACAATTGCTGGTAAACATTCTTACATTTTATGCTAGATGGCGCTGCATTCAATAGTTAAAAGAGCGGGACAATATTATTTTCAGTGCATAGTGCATGGTTAGAGTTGTTTTGTAACCCATTTATTTTCGTTTAGTAACGACAAATCGTATGACGCCGTCAAATTCGACTCTTTATTAATTGAATAATACTCATTCATTTCCGAGTTGCTATCCATCTTTTTGACCATTTTCAACAGAATCGGATAGATAGTTGCTCTTTTAAATCACTCACTGTCCCTTTCGTAGACATTAAAAATAAAATAATTAAAAATACTTATAGAGAGAAATTAAATTAATTTCTCTTTTTATTTACTGGTATTGGTATCGCTCTGGCCGCCTTTCCTTATCTTCTTCTTTCCTCTTCTATATATACCTATATAAAATGTTATGTTGGTTTGTGTACGCTTCAAAAACTCAAAAAGTTCTGCACCGATCGAGCTGAAATTTTAGCATGATATAATATATAATCCGCATCAAGGATTGTTTTTATCTATTTTTTGCATCAGTCACTTATCCGCGACAGCGAAAAAACAGTTTTTTTTAACGATCAGCTGTGTACCAGTGACCGCGCCATCTGCCGGAAGCGAGGAAAACACTTGAATGTGCCACAGCGAAGCGTGGCAGGGTACAGATAGTATTTTTAAATCAATAAACATAGCTTCGTGTAGGTCTCATAAGTTGGACTCTACATCTATACAATTCAAATAAATAAAAATGTTGTCGCCGGGGTGCCAGCTGTTCTAGAACCCAATGGCTTGGCACGTGACGATGGGAAGAGACCAGATGGAATGACCATAATGCCCTGGAAGTTAGGTCGGCCTTTGGTGTGGGATGCAAGATGTGTCGACACCCTTGCGCCATCCCATCTTCTTAGCACGGCGGGCTGTGCTGGAGCGGCTGCTGCAGGTGCGGAAAACCTCAAACGGCGCAAATATTCCAACCTAATTGGAAATTACATGTTCGAGCCGTTTGGGGTTGAAACTCTAGGGCCATGGGGTCCGAGTGCCCGCATAATATACCGAGACATTGCCAAGCGGCTTGTCGACTCTTCACGTGACCAGAGGGCTGGCCAAAGAATCAGCATTGCCATACAACGTGGCAATGCTGCCAGCCTTTTGGGCACGTTTCCTGTTGACAACGATGCAGAAGAATTTTTTGATGCTTTGTAATTATTTATTTTTAAATACACATGTACATATTTTTTTTTTTCTTTCGATTTAAACTTAGATTTTAAATTATGTAAATATTGTAAGATATTGTATATATACAAATAAATAAAAATTGGAGTGTGCGTGTAATTTAAAAATATGTTTAAGCCTGAACGAAAAAAAAATTTAGGATGGGTAATCATCAAATGACTTCTCCCGCTCTGGGTGGAGCGGGAGGGCGTGTTAGACTTTTAGTGACTAAAACCCACCCGTGTTCCTTCAGTTACCGATATGCCAGGGCCACGGTATCTCGTTTGAACAATCTCGTGGCCCTGGAAGGCATCAGTCCTGGCAGACCCCTTCAGTACTGCTGACGTCTCTTTGAGGCGCGCGTGGAACACTACGCGCCGTAGACACGGGCCTGACGCAATTACCCCTCTGGTCAGAGTTTTCGTAAGCGGTGATTTGGAATAACTCTATCTATACACAGTTTTAAGTAAATTAAACACATAAATTATGATCAGTTCAACGCTTTATTGATAACACAACACTTAGGTATCTATAAATAACAATCACTATTTAAACACCTTCTTTAAAACTAAACTTAACAATGAATGTACCTAGCCGAGCTGACCCTAACGAAACTCTGTTGTCTTCGTTATATATACAGGATAATTTTTTATCCGGTGCGCAAACTGTAACTATGAATTCAGCATATCATTATAGACCCCCCAGCGTAGAAAATTTTCGTCGGTTATACAAAAAAAATTCTGCTGTTCCATACATTTTGACCCCGTAGGTATTGCATTTTTATATAAAACAGCTGATTTTTTTTTTGCATAACCGACGAAAATTTTTTACGCTGGGGGGTCTAGAATGATATGCTGAATTCGTGGTTACAGTTTGTGCACTGGATAAACAATTATCTTGTATAAAGAAAATATAGCCCTGTAATTAATTCTGCCAATTGTATTTCAATATTATAAAACAAAGTCGCCCTTAGTGTCTGTATGTACAATAAATTCTTCATATCTTCACTTATTCAAAGATCATGATGAGGTTTTCATCGAAAAATAGAACAGAAATCTCAATTTTACAGAGGGCTCAATTTTGTTGGTATATTGGCGTGTGCTAGTTAAATAAATGTGTAAATTATTTTGCAAACTACACTAGGTATGAACTCCTGTCTTTATATAAGGCTTTTGTTTAACTTCACTTGTAGGTATGTCCATAAATTTTACCATGTATATTTCGAATAATAATAAATAATAAAATAACTTTATTGACACAAAAAACCTTTGTATACAATAACAATAACAATTCACATAGGTAGTTAAATTGGTTTTTGGAAAAAGGCTGCACAAATAGTGGAAAACCCTGCCTCCTAAACTAGGGAAACCCTGTGACCTAGGAGTCAGTGTTCTACTAGTTACTACGTATACAAAATAAACCTTTATTTAAGAGTGTGATTCTAACAATAAACCCATAATGACCTGATTTGCTATATGTATGTGTGAGTATGTGTGTGGGGGATGGGATGAGAATTGGGATGGAGTGTGGTGTGGTGTGGTGTGGTGTAGTGTGGTGTATGAGAGGGGAGAGGGTGTTTTGTGGGAGTGCGTGTAGTGTATGGTATATTCATGTGATGTTGCATGTGTTTATTTATTCGTGTTTGTAGAATAAGTAATGATTAATAGTGCCTACATTAATTCTGAAATAAGGTCTTCTGTACAGGAATAGTCCTGATTAAACAGCCAGTTTTGTAACTTGGTTTTGAGTTGGTGTTTATTTAAATTAATTATTTGAATGTGTTTGTGGACCCTTCTGTAAATTAGTGAGCTTATTACATAGAGCTGGCGGCTAGCGAAGGCTGTTTTGTGAGAAACAGATGGGCATGCAGATTTGGCTTTACGAGTGGTTGGATCTGATGGAGGAACCTGACTGTGTTTTCTGAGGGTGGCATTAAGCACAAAGAGCTGCCGCACAGTAAGTACCCTACATTCCGCGTACAATTTAGTTGTGGGAAATCTATACGGCTTGCCGAGCATCACCTTGAGCACAGCCCTCTGGGCGCGTTCCAACCCAATCAGTTTAGTCTTAGCAGTGCCACCCCAAACCGCCAACCGCCAATAACCGATGACAGACTGGCAAAGTGCAAGATACACCATTTTCAATGTTTTTGAGTCAGCACATTGCCTTAGAGACTTAAGTTTCCTGACCCTTGACGTTAAACTTTCAACTTGTGAGTACCACTTTAGTCCGTCATCAATTACTACACCCAGGTATTTGGTTTGAGTGACACGAGATAGTGATGAACATGAACATGAAGTGGAGTCCAAACAGGTATGAACAAGAATATCTATGTCAGTTGGGTTATCAATAGAGTTCGGAATTTTGAGGATCAAAAAAATTGCGCAATTCCTGATATTATGTAATCATATTTTACATTTCAGGGCCATTTGATAATTAAAAACTATTATAACCTTAAAATTAATCTTTTGTTCTTTATCATGACATAAATTTATGCGTAATGCTATTTTCAAAAAAAAAAACATGAAATTCATTTACAACGCCCACGAAAAAACACTACAAAGTGAAAATAGGACTGTAATTTCTGAAGTTGGTTGTTAAAAATCGTATACTAAAAACAGAACTTCCAACTTAAAAATTCACTATGTAGTGTATTTTGGAAGTCGAGTGTTTTTTATAACTTTACTACAATTAATGTACATTAATGATGCGGTAGGGCACTACCGCATCACACAAGGTATTATGGCGTGCAGACGGCAAGCAATGGGTAGCTCGCCACCCGATAAGAACTAAAACCTGGTCGATGGCGCGTTCAGAGGGTCATGGCCATCGGGCTCGTCCGGGGTTACCGCACGGTCTCCTGTGAGGTGGTGAGCCTCCTTGCCAGATTGCCGCCATGGGGTCAGGAGAAAAAAGTCCTCGTGCATATGTGAGAGTCGCGCGAGGAAGCAAAACGCTCTGGGGCGTAACTCCGCTGCCGCGACAGATCGCGGCACGGCGGACAGAGCTCCACCGCGTATGAGATGTGTTCGAACGAGATACCGTGGCCCTGGCATATAGGCAACTGAAGGAACACGGGTGGGTTTTAGTCAGTAAAAGTCTGACACGCCCTTCTATTCCCATATACTGGAAGAAGGCTTAATTTGATCTTCCTTTAACTAAAAGGATTTATAGTGTGGTCCCATATTTTCGTCAAGTTCTGATTAGTTATTTTTGAGTTAGCTATAATAATACCAATTTCATGTTGATGATGATATAATAACGTCCTGTCACTGTTATTTACTTAGCAAGTGGAGGTACACGAATTTTTGCGGGTAAAATCACTATAATGTGAAAAAAAGCTATTTTCGAAAACCAATGGTAAAAAAATAAAAAACCAGGGACAACGACTTCCGAAATTAAAGTAATTTTTAATTATATTCTGTTTTTTGGTAATTTGTGTTGTTTTTACACGCTTTATATTAGCTTCACTTGTATGTTTGTTTGTTTGTATGTTTGTTTGTAACAGACTCCTTATAGCGCGATTTTGACCCACTTTAAACGACCAGATTTCATTCAAACTTTGCACACCTGTCAAGGACCGATGACAATGCAATAATTTCATAAATTTGTGCCATTATCCTTGCCAGGGTTACCAGGACAGCAAAAAAACTGTCTTCAAAAACTACGCTGACATACGTTACAAACTACGCTGACATACGTCACAAACTACGCTGACCTTCGTCACAAACTACGCTGACATACGTCTCAAAATTCGAAACACCCTAAAAAATAGAAAATAAATAATAGTTTAAAAAAAAAAAAACTAAAAACAAGCTTCCATTGAAAACCAAAGTAAAAAGTACAAAATAATGGAATAAAAGCGTGGGGTGCCTGATATCAATAAAAAAATACCTTAAAAAGCACACCACGCTTTTTTTCCATTATTTTGTACTTTTTAGTTTGGTTTTCAATGGAAGCGTGTTTTTTAGTTTTTTTAAACTATTATTTTTAATACTTTTCATCATATCATACCTACCTAAAATTAACGTATTTTATTTTTATGAGGCAGTACGTAGTTGCCCTTATGAACCATTAGCGCTTGAATAGAAGCTATACCTAGAGAACCTACATTACAATATTTGAGATAGTAAAAATTACAAAGGTACTATGGCAAGAAAAAAATTAAAATCATTCGTCCCACATGTTGTCGTTGTTGCGCCGAAAAATGAACGCGAAGTTCAAGAATTTGCGCGACGATCGCTTTCTATTCGAATAAATCCTATCCCAGCGTCCTAAACAAATGTGATCGTTGCGCGAGCGCTGAACCGTTGCACAGTGGGTCGAAACTATGATTTTAGTGACTTAGGGCTCAACTTTGCTTTTTCACTTTTTTTTTTATGCGGATGGGTAGAGCTCATTAACCTCAATAATAATTGTTCTGATGTATTTTTTCCTAAACTTTATACTTTGGGTAGAAAAATGTGTTTTGTTATTTTTTTGTATGGAGCGGCTCAAATAAACTTAAATTCCTGCTAAGTAGCGTGTGATCCCGCGTTGAAACTTTATTTTTCATATACCTTGTCTGGTCTATTATCATTTGATGCTATAAACAAATGCATAAAGTTGCAACTCTGCCAAATAAATGGATCGAAAAAAATTAAAAAATACATAGAATAAAAAGCTTCATTTTTTACTTTCGTAAGTTATTTTAAGTTAAATTTGATATGGAATAGTAAGTAAAAGCACGTAATAATACACATAATTACTTAGCAACTAACAACAATACATTTAAAAGGTCCCTAATTAGCTTAAATTTACTAATACTACATATATTAGTAAATTTAAGCTAATTAGGGACCTTTATTTAAAAATGTGGATATGAAATCAATTAATTTCTATTTGTGTGTTTAATTACTGTAATTAGCTTAACCTTTTACCTTATAAAAAAACAATGTTTTTCACTTTTAGTCATTACTGTAATATTAATTAGGATAATTAGTTAATGAGGGTAGTAGAAAAATTAGTAAACATTGTTTGTCACTGGATTCTGGAAGTATAAAATGACCATAATTTATTATATACTAACTAGTGTTCGTTTATTCGTACTACTACTAACATCTCGTGATTCTGATCGTCCCTTTTTCGTTATAATGGATAATTTAGTTAACAATTTAGATTTATTTATGATTTTAAGAGAGCAGGTCAAGTCACTGTCGGATAGTCAAAAATTCTTTCAATTCCTACAACATAAAATAAACGTGACCGAAGAGAACAGTGTTGAGCTCCAAAAATTCTGTACGCGCTTTTGTTCAAATATAAGTGCAAGATGGGAACGAAGTAGTCGCACGTTAGCACAGTTTGTAAGAAAAAATGGTGATTGGTTGGAACGTGCAATAAACTGGCCCGAAGGAATGATACCTGAAGCTGTGAACACTGAACAGGAAAGGCTCGAGATTTGTAATACTGAAGATGTCGAAAATCTACCACCATCTACTACAGAAGCTTCGACATCTACATTTACACCTCGAAAACCTTTCGAGGAATTGGGCTCCAGGCAAAAACGAAGACGCGTTGATCAAATTAACCAATCGCTTTCGTTATCCCCGGATGAACTTAAAGCTACTACAATTGCTAGTTTAAGAAACACCGGAAATGAGGATGTAGGAAAAATTATGAACCATTTACTAAATCACCCCGAAGATCTAGAAAAAGTTAAAGAGTGTTTAAGTACAAGTAAACCGAAAAGTAGTACATATTCACCCGATAAGGCACTGTCTTTATTAGTTTCACTTAAATTAAGTAAGTGGCAGTATATAAGCCTAAGAGAAGCAGCAAGTGAAAATAGGTCTGATTTATACCCTTCTTATTAAAAGTAAAGTTATTTTTCAATTTGTAGTGTTTTTAAGGAAGTCGGTTGTTTTTTTTTTGTAAAAATAGTTTTTATTTTTAAATTTTTAGTTGTGGTATCCACCCCGCACTAATTCCAAACAAACAATGCATATTTAAGCGATAGCAAAAATCGCGGTTGATTTGCTGTCATTTTTTAAAGAGTTCCAGTGTCTATCTCTGGAACTAATCATCAGATCTATATGAAATTTATATGGGACCATTTCGGAATAAACTCCTTTCAAACAAAAAAAGAATTGTGTAAATCCGTCTTTATATGACGGAGTTATGGCCGAACATACATAAAAAAAATAAAAAAATATAAACATCCGAATAGAGAACCGCATACTAAAAAAAATAAAAATATATAAAAATGTATAAAAATATAATAAATGGCCAGGCCAAAATGATTAAAGCTGCTTTTTTTTTTTATTAAGCAGACAGTAGAGTGGGTAAGAGCCCACTCTAGTGTCTGCTGAGGAATCAATTCTCGATGTCAACGAGTATGTCTATCTAGGACAAGATATCTTCTAACTCCTGATCGATAAGGAGTTGTACCTTCCATCATCAGCTCAACGGAATATAAGAATACAAGTAACGGTCTAAACGTGCCTATAATATTCAAAGAATTATCCCCTAATCTTCTAACCTTTCACTGTAAGTTCCTATATGTACTGTTCACCGATGAGGAGTTCCATGCGGTATCTTCGAAGACTATAATTAGTTCACCACGGATGGATAGATAGAACCAGCAATTATTTTTGATCTTTAGTACAATATCCAAATCACATTACGTGTAATGTTTGTTTTTGAGGAGTTCCTTCGTTTATCTCCCAAAGTATACATCAAATCTTCACAAAATTAATATGGGACCACCTCAGGAGTATACCTTTACGAATAAAAAAAGAATTTTCAAAATCGGTTGACAATTGGCGGAGAAATCGGTGAACATACATAAAAAAAAAAAAAAAAAAAAAATACATACAGTCGAACATATAACCTCCTCCTTTTTTTGAAGTCGGTTAATAAAATAAAACAAGCGAAGGCAAAATGTTATCCAGGGAAAGAAGACATAATTATAACTGAAGAAGGAGCTGCTATTAAACTGCAAGCTTTACTCAACTTGACGGTATCTAGGCTTTTAGAAGTGATTACTTTAGATTTGGATTCGCCAACTGAGTTACTGCTAATAAGCAAATGGGGTTTTGATGGAGCCTCAGGTCAAAGTAATTATAAACAAAAGACTGAAGCAGAGTTTGATGACTCAACTATCTTCATGGCCAGTCTAGTTCCTATAAGGCTTCAACAATGTGATGGAACAATTGTTTGGGAAAACGATCGACCCTCATCAACTTTCTATTGCCGTCCGATAATGTTCAAATTTACCAAAGAAACGCAGTCAACAGTGGTAACTATAAAAGCTAGCATAACCGAAGAAATAGAAAGACTTCAGCCAATCAAGTTCAATCAAGTTGAAGTTAAGCATCAATTGCACTTGACGATGATAGACGGCAAAATATCGTCATATTTGTCAGACACATCTTCAGCTGTCTGTGATATCTGCAAAGCAAAACCGTCAGAGATGAACAATTTAGAGTCACTTGCTCAAAAAGAGAACAACGAAGAAGTGTTCCAGTATGGAATGTCATCTTTACATGCCTGGATAAGAAGCATGGAGTGCTTACTTCATATCGGTAAATATAATTTTATTAGTTCATAATTTTTTTCACGTTATATAGTTACTTGTGAGATTTTTATTTAAGTGATATTTCTTTTTGTTTGCAGCTTATCGTTTGGACTTCAAAAAATGGAGTTGCAGGGGCGATGACAAAGAAAAAATGTCACTCAGAAAGAGCGCTATACAGCAAGCGTTTAAGAAAGAATGCGGTTTACTTATTGACGTAGTCAAGCAAGGAGTAGGCACAACCAATGATGGCAATACTGCCAGAAGATTTTTTAGGGATGCAGAAACAACAGCTCGCATAACAGGAATAGATAAAGATTTAATAGAAAGGTTTCATGTGATTCTTCAGACGGTTGCATCTGGAGAGAGCGTGGATCTTTCTAAGTTTTCCGAATTTTGTAGAGATACTGCACAATTGTACGTTCACTTACATCCCTGGTATTATATGCCTTCCAGTATACATAAATTGTTAGTACATGGGAGTGATATAATTAAGCACTTTGGTGCCATACCTATAGGTAAACTGTCGGAAGAGGCAGCGGAAGCTCGTAATAAAGATTTCCGGAAATATAGAGAGAGTCATTCTAGAAAGGTAAGTAGAACGGCGACAAATGAGGATATTATACACAATCTTCTTTTGTCTTCTGATCCAAAGATCACAAGTCTAAGACCTCGAATGGTGAAACAAAATATAATGGTTCTCTCTCCAAAAGTCAAAGAGCTTCTGCTGATTTTTCCCACAGAATCCGATATAGATTTTATTGATGTAGATAATTTACAAGATAGTCATAGCGATAGTGAATAAGATTTTTTGGTAGTTTGTAAGTTTCTTGTTTTTTTTATTAGTTTATAAATGTCAAACTCATAATTGAAAGGAAATAGTAATGTTTGATGTTGTTTATAGTTAGTTTTTAGTTTGCTTGTGTTAGTTGTAGTAATGTTAGTTTACCTTTACTAATTTGTATTATTATGTACCTATCTTTACTTACTATTCAGTATTAAATCTAACTTAAAATAACATTTCATAAACATGTTAAAGTCATTAAAACAAAGAAATTGAAATTCATAGATCCCTAATTAGCTTAAATTTACTACTACTACATATATTAGTAAATTTAAGCTAATTAGGGACCTTTTAAATGTATTATGATTAGTGTGATTAGCTTTAAATTTACTAATACTACATATATTAGTAAATTTAAGCTAATTAGGGACCTTTTAAATGTATTATGATTAGTGTGATTAGCTTTAAATTTACTAATACTACATATATTAGTAAATTTGAGCTAATTAGGGACCTTTTAAATGTATTATGATTAGTGTGATTAGCTTAAATTTACAAATTTACTAATACTACATATATTAGTAAATTTAAGCTAATTAGGGACCTTTTAAATGTATTGTTGTTAGTTGTTAAGTAACTATGTGTATTATTACGTGCTTTTACTTACTATTCCATATCAAATTTAACTTAAAAGAACTTACGAAAGTAAAAAATGTAGCTTTTTATTCGATATATTTTTTCATTTTTTTCGATCCATTTATTTGGCAGAGTTGCAACTTTATGCACACGTTAATAGCATCAAATGATAATAGACTAGACAAGGTATATGAAAAATAAAGTTTCAACGCGGGATCACACGCTACTTAGCAGGAATTTAAGGTTATTTGATCCGCTCCATACAAAAAAATAACAAAACACATTTTTCTACCCAAAGTATAAAGTTTAGGAAAAAATACATCAGAACAATTATTGTTGAGGTTAATGAGCTCTATCCATCCACATGAAGAAAAAAGTAAAAAAGCAAAGTTGAGCCCTAAGTCACTAAAATCATAGTTTCGACCCACTGTGCGTTGTCGGCGTCGTGTTCATTACGCAAAGCAAACTCCAACACGGCGACAGGCGGCGCCATTCGGTTTTTACGAACTAAAGTGACATAATGAAAACAATAATCGTGGTTAGGACGCACCACGGACGCGCTAATTACCATCACTGGTGTGCACATCATAGTGGTGAGCACCTATAGGCAGGCTTCAGGGAAATAGAATGTAATAGGTGCATGACTACTTACCGAGCGGTGAGCAATGGCTTGCTCGCCGCCCGGTCAGGATCAGGCCCGTGTCGACTGTGCATAGTGTTCCACGCGCGCCTCAAAGAGATGTCAGCAAACTGAAGGGGTCCCTTAGGACTAATGCTTGCCAGGGTCGCGAGATTTGTTCGAAAGAGATACCGTGGCCCTGGCATATAGGCAACGGAAGGAACGCGGGTGGGTTTTAGTCAGTAAAAGTCTGACATGCCCTTCCGCTCCACCCAGAGCGAGAGACGTCATTTGACAAGTTCCCACCCACAAAAAAAAAAATAGAGGTGAGCACCTATCGGCAGGCTTCAGGAAAATATAATGTAATAGGTAAACGGATTAGAAGACTTTGGCAAATACCTTTTTAATTTATGGTTCTGTTTCAGTTACTCAACTTCTGTAATAATATCTTTCCACAGTGAAAATAGTTTGGAAATTAATGACTATAAATTTTGAATATACATATATCTATTTTCTACCCAATGGCCACAGGTCCTCCTGAATTTGCGTGCCGGGGATACTAGGTGAGTTTCCGTACTGGGTATTCCATATATACCCGATTGAGATACCCCATTGAGGATAGGCATATTCGTAATACTCACCAGCATATATCTTACCGTATAAATGTATCCAATCAATATAATACCTTAAATCAGTAAACACAATAATCCTGTCTTCGTTATACCGAATTTCAAAAGAACCAATCCCAACTGTATGATCGAATCCCGACATTTGATCATGTAATCCCCCACCATTTTGTAATCCAGCATAATCGTCTTTATTGATAATACATATAAATTTTCCCCACCATTTAGGCAAGTATTTCGAACAGTCTACAATATGGTTTTTGCTTGTTAAGGTGATAAATATCTTATAATTTTCTTTGATATGCAGGGGATATTCATAACCAGAACCCGTGTACCAGATATCACTACCAATAAATTTATGTTTCCCAATAAGGTAACTTCGAACTGGATACATGCCTCTTTGGGTTAATCTACTGAAAAGAAACATCTGGTCCAAGGTATGGATTATACATAAGTCGTGTCTGGGTGAATGGCTACCTGTAGGCCCGTGCAAATGTTCTGGATTCAAACTTTTTGGAAACAATCTTGTGGTTCTCCAGACTCTGTATCTATAAGGAGTTTTATGATGTCCGTAATTGCCCAGTGCCCAAACACGTAGATCCCTCTGTCTATTATACCAGGGATCCATTACATTAGCAGCAGTAAGAAGGGTTCTTCTGTTTAGTATCGAAGCAGTAGTAAGACAAATGAAATCTGAAAAAAATCAATCGAAGTTAAAACCTTTATGCAGAACTCTGTCACCGTTAAGGTTACAGTTTACGGCTACGTAGGATGAGTTTGAAAGGATTTACCACTGTTCGATGCAATATTTGCAACCGACTTTTGCCTACATGTATTTCCATAAATGCGTGTATCGCAGCTATTACCAGCCAGTACGTGTCCGACGACCAATCGCGTTACTCAAATCAAACCATCTTAGTGCTAATTTAGATTAGGTTCACCATTTCCTAATTGTAATTAATTGTATCGATCAATATAGCCTTTAAACCAGGGATGTCAAACTCAATTTTGCAGAGGGCCATATATCAGATTAAGAATGTGTAGGCGGGCCAAGTTCAAATTAAAAAACTAAAACATACTGAATTATTTTAACACCTTTATTTATTTAGTTATATATACTGTTATTTTATTTTTATTTTTATTTAGAGGCATCGAGTGCAGTCTAAAATCTCTAAAAAACAAGATTCATCTATTTGTGATAAATTGTGATCGCGGGCCGTATCGAAATGGCCCGAGGGCCGGATTCGGCCCGCGGGCCGTATCTTTGACATGACTGCTTTAAACCATATAATTTCGTATGATTAAATCGGCGGTCGTAAACCAACAACCAAACCACAACCAACCAATCAACCAGAAGTTAGTGCTAAACCAAGCAGGCGCTAAGTTAGGCACCAGCCACATATATCAGGACATATGGCAGTAGTCTTGAGGTCGAGTTGTGTCAATAAATAATTCACAATATTCACTAGTCACTCTTCATTGGGTACCTGTTTAAACGGCACCTGAGTGAATGACACCTGAGGTAGTCCACATATGGCACCTACCGATATTTTTCGCAGGGGTCACTAGTGAAAGAATTTATTATTTAATATTTTATTTAGAACGTCGTAGTTAAAAAACTATATTAAAAACAATAGAGAGTTTACCGTTAACTATCAAGTACCCACCACAATGTCTGAACACGCACCGCCATAATA
Organism: Aporophyla nigra; assembly: GCA_947507805.1. Lineage (NCBI taxonomy): Eukaryota > Metazoa > Arthropoda > Insecta > Lepidoptera > Noctuidae > Aporophyla > Aporophyla nigra. The sequence continues at coordinate 7,114,386 of OX382313.1, read as the reverse complement.
CATTGTCATTAAATAAATAAATAATAAGTTTATTGTACACAGATCTAAACAAAAATTCAAATGTTACAAAACGAATGTGATTACATAAGTTTTGTAACATTTGAACACACACACACATTTTGGGGTTCCCCATACTTAGAACTGAAACTCAAAAAAAATATATTTAAACTTCCACCGAAAATTGGTTTGAACAAGATCTAGTAAGAATTTTTTTTTTTAATACGTCATAAATCGTAAACCGGTAATTTACCTTTCATTCAGTCAACTCAAATATAGAAATTTTAAAAATACATTTAATTTCATAAACATAAACCTTATGCATAAACCGTGAATACATACAGGTTTGTACGGAACCCTTGATGCGCGAGTCCGACTCGCACTTGACCGGTTTTTTTATGTTCCGCAGTATCTCCGTCAATTGTCGATGGATTCCTAAAATTATTTTTCTTAATGGGTAGGGTATGCCTCATAAGTGGTCTTATACACCGTGACATTTTAGTCGTCTTGCAAACCTTGTCCACTCAATGTATCCGACATAATATATCTATAGGCGTGATTAAAAAATGTTACCATTAATTCAGGTAATAGGTATTAAGAAAAATAAGTAATGCATTAGAAGTATGAAATATCCTGTTAATAATGTTTACGTATAAGACGGTACAGAACATATTTACCCAGTGCACGAGTCGACTAGATCATTCCGTCTCCATTTTCCATGACACAAAATATTAATTTCAAACTACGTTATGCGTCATCAATAATATTTTTTTGAGCTAGATGAGGTCGGCGTTTCTTATCTGACTACTCTGAGACGAAAGGCCGAAGCAAACTCAGAGATCACAGTCTCTTTTAAAGTCCAAACATAATCTTGGTCACATTCTGTGAAGACTATGTAGATAGCTGTCTGAAATAGTCTTTAGAGGCAAGAACCACTCAGATTGAGTGGACCTGTCCAGTCAGTGCACGCATTTGTCACTAATCGTGAGGCTCAACTCAAAACTTGAGAAGGTCAACGATTCGACAAACAATACCAATAACATTACTCAACCTGCTAAATCATAATTACAACTTACTTGACAAATAAAGAAAGATAGAAGAAAAAGAAAAACATAGCCACACAGTCTTCACATTCACATTAATAAAAACAATATGATACTTTACAAAGTAAATATTCATGTCATTGAATAATAAAAAAATTTATCAATGTCAATGTGTATATGAAAAATCCGGAATGGATTTTGGTCTGATCATTTGATGAACATGTTAGCTGGTATCTGAAGTGGTCTTTTGAGGAAAGAACCACAAAGATTTGAGTGGACCTGTCCAGTTAGTGCACGAAGGAGCCCAACTATCCGACGAACAATACCAAAGAAAGGACATTTGAGTAGGCCGCATAAATTACTCAAACTGCCAGACCACAATCGAAAGTAAAATAATTCACAGTAGTTAAAGTAATACGTACATACAGTAAATATATATGTATTTGTAAAAAAATAGTAAAATAGCAAAATAATATGAAAATCAACATTCAGTGTACAATTATAGGAGCAGCTCAATCCCAAGCCGTTTTTCCTCAATATAGTCTTTGACAGTATAATAGGCTTTTTGACATAGTTTCCGCTATATAAAAGATTTGAATTTATTTAAGCTTAGTTCTTGAATGAGGCTGGGAAGTTTATTATAAAATCGTATACATTGGCATCTAAAGGAGCCACCTATTTTCATGAGCCTGGTTGTAGGAACAACAAATTTATTTTTGTTTCTAGTATTAAGATTATGGAAATCACTGTATCTTTTAAAGAGATTAATATTTTTATGTGCATACAGCAGATTTTCATGAATATGCTGAGAAGGCAAAATCATTATATTAATCTCTTTAATTTTGTCTCTGAGGAAGTCTCTGGAACTTAATTTATAAATTGAACGAATTGCCTTTTTTTGTAAAACAAAAATTGTCCGAATGTCGGTGGCATTTCCCCACAATAGAATCATAGTTAGTTAGTTATTCTAGTGAGCTTCAAAAATTGGTTACCAAGATTGTATGACTGAAACAAACTTATAATTTTAGTTCTTAATCCAGATTTTTCTAACAAATTAACATTAAAGTCACCACAAGTGATGATGAACTTATTTGAATTACAGATTTTATATCCATGACCTTTTCAAAACAGAGTCTGGAGGTCTGTACACACTTAATATAATGAACTGCTCCAATTCTATAGAGGTTATTTCAATTGTTCGCTCAACAGAGAGGCTCACAATATCCATACGGTCTTTAAATTTGTTATTAATTAAAATTAATGAGCCACCATGTATAGCATTTACGCTGCTGATCGAACTACCAACCCGGTGGTTACTAAAATTGAACATGAACTGGTGGCTTTTAAGGCAATGTCCTGTCACAAAAATAATATCTAAATTGTTATAGTTCAGGAATAAATCTACTTCTAAATCTTTGTTCAAAAACCCTTGAATGTTTTGATGCACCAGGTTGTTACTATTTAATTTTTTTACATTATTATTTGATTTTTCATTTTCCATCCTTACATTTTTGCAAGAGGTAGCCTCTATTGTCTTACTTTCTAATTTAAATGAGAATCAATGTCACTTATTGCTGCCAAGTTATTGAGTATTCTTGAGTAATAGAGCATTACTTATGCCCTGCCGCAATGACACTCAAAACGATATAATAAACGAATTTCAAAAAATATTACTCAAATACTAACCACGAATTGTATATGATTGTGTGTAGAAAGTTTCTACGTTAGAGACAAAGCAACTTTTTGTCGGTTATGAAAATACCATAACTTAAAATACCAAACGGTTCTCATGGCTATAGTTTAATATATGTAAAGTATATTTAATATATTGTTTAAACCTAATGTTCGTTTTCAACCCACTTACAAGAACAACCAAAGCGTTAACGAGGAGCTCAAGCTAGTTATCCTTCTATATCTTACTAAATATATAAATAATAAAGCTGAAGAGTTTTTTTTTTTTGTTTTTGTGATTTTATTCTTGTTTGACCATGCTAATGTCTAAAACTATAAGTCAGATTTGAAAAAATCCTTTTTCATTTGTTGGCTTAGTTAAGGAAGGCTACTTAACATCACTAGGACCCCTAGAAGCCGACTTAGAACAAAAAAAGCGAAAACAAAGAAATAGCGCAAGGAGGTAATGAAGTATCGGAGGAATAGGAAATTTAACGTGGACGAAGTCATGTGTAGGAGCTAGTTTATAGATAATAACGAATTAAAACTCACCAATTGATATTCCAGCAACGCAACTGGTTCTTCGATTGAAAGACATTTGATACCAATCCCAGTATGGATAAAAGATTCTGTACCATGTAGATTGGGCCTCTTGCCATCTGAAGAAGCTCTGTCGGGGTATGAGATCAGTCCTGATGTACAGTCGTGTTGTAGTTGCAGCATCCCAAAAGCCTGATACAACGGCCAAAATACAGTATAATGCACTATAAAATAACACTAATTTCATTGTAGCTGTAGTTGATTAACTAACTAAATCGTAAATAAGCGAACATTAATAATGATCGGAAAACATTAGTGCGCTCTTTTATATGGACTGAATGTATTTGTAAATCATAAGTTATTTATCGTTCTTGTCAATATTTACTACAATATGATACTCCTTTTTGTAAGCAAATATTTTTCTCAGATTGCACCAAATAAGATAATTTAACGACTGTTTAAACATATCTCAATAAAATAACAATAAATAAAAACTGAGTAGGACTGGAATATTTCATAAAACGAAATTAGATAATCGGATGCATATTTACCTAAAGCTGAGGTTGGCTATCATGGTTGGTTGTTATGGGGGTTTGGTTTCCGTACTCAGTCCTTTGAGTGGACTATTGTGCGTGGGCCATGGCGGCCGTCGCTGTTTACTCTAACCAGCCCATCTCCCTCCAGAAGTTGGTTATATCTCCTGGTCTGCTGAGAATGTTTGTGTAAGATTTGGGTGTCCCGAGGGTATCTGTCCTAATCTGGGTGACGCCTGTATATTCGAAGAGTACATGCGCAATGGTTTCCTCAGCCTCCATGCAGGCTCTGCAAAGGGGGCTGTCCGTTATGCCTATTGTATAAAAGTGTTTGTTTAGCTGGCAGTGTCCAGTGATGGTGCCCGTCATCAGACGCAGACCATCCCCGTCCAGGCTTAGCAGACGTCTGGTTAGCCTGCCTTCCGGGGATGGCATAGCTTCCCTGGACTCCGCTTGTGTATGGGTAAATTCCTGCACCACCTGCATAGCTGGTTAAAGGCGATGGGCACGATGGGCTCGGGGCCGCAGACTGACACGCTGGATGCCTTTCGGGCTAGTTCGTCAGCAGCGTCATTGCCTAGTGATCCACTGTGTCTTTTTATCCATTGCAGTGTCACTTTGTTGCAATTAGAAACTGTTACCCGTTCTAATGCGCTGTGACATTCTAGTGTAAGGCTCGAGGTTATGTAACGTTTGGCTAGGGATTGGAGGACTGAAGCGCTGTCGGAGAGTATACGTATATGGGTGTCCGTAACTCTTCTGGCTTTTATGGCATACGCCGCTTGTATAATGCCCACGCATTCCGCCTGGTAGACGGTGTTGCGCATTCCCAGCGGGCGGGATTTTTATGTTGAGGTTGTGTGAGAAAACTCCGACTCCGGTTCCAGAGGTGGTCTTTGAGCCATCAGTATAGACTCTTAGCTCTTCCGGGCTCGAATAGTCGTTTTGTTCTTCTGTGAGTATAACGTTGTAGTGCTTTTGAAAGTAGTGTAGTTTTAGGGTTTTATTGCAGGGTGATACCATCTTTGGTTGTCGCTTGATCGCATCGTCCCTAATACGTGAGTGCTTGACCCTCGAGTCCTTGTTTAGGTTCCCTGCTATGTTCAGTCTTAGGGCAGCCAGGACAGCCTCCTTCCGCACGATCAGGTGTAGAGGTGGTAGTCCGAGCATTACCTGTAAGGCAGCGGTGTGTAGTTTTCATGCAGCTAGTGATGGCTACACAAGCGAAACGCTGCACCTTTTCAAGGTCTTTTTGGGCTGTGCTCAGGTCTGTTCTGGGCCACCGGACTATTGAGCCGTATGTGATAATTGGTCGAATAACTGTGGTGTATAGCCAGTGGGTGAGGGCTGATTCCCCAATTCCTGCCAAGCATTCTCTTGCACTGCGACAGGGATACTGAGGTTGGGTAATATGGAATACACTTTTGTGGCCATAAAATCCCGCGTTTGCGGAACCCAGAAAGTTTGTCTTTTTGTTTATCTTTGTTGTCTATAGAATCAAATGCGTATCTACATACGTACCTTTTTTTTAATCAGGGAAATCTTCTAAAGGCGCCCGGGCTTTGCGGATAAGACCCCGGAGTGTGGGATCTTATCTCACTTTAACCACCCCGGTGGTCACCAACGACACATGGAAGGGGCACTGTTACCTCTCAAAAAATCGATCTGAGAGTCCCTTTTTGCAACGCATGGCACATGTTTGGGGAGATTGGAAAGTAGCTCCCGAAACTTAACTGTGCAAGTGTGAGGCAGCATGGACCCCTGTGCGCCGTCTTCCCTGAGATCACTCAATGGGCGAGCAGAAGCCCCACACTGAGCACCCACGACCCCAATTTCCCACCTTCCTTAAATTATGTAGGCGGGGTTTGAGTCTTTTACGGCGGCGGTTGTTTCCCCAACGCCTTCTCCGAGTGGGATAAGCCCTCTCACGAACCCACCCGGCAGCCTCATACTGGATCATCACAATCTCGTAAAAGGAGGCCATTTTTCTCCAGTTTTCCGACCTTGCCACCATAGACCCAACTATTGCGGTAGAAACAAATGACGGAACTCCACGCCGGCAAACCTCGAGTATGTGCTATGCAGAGTCCAAGGCGGAAATTGTCCGTGGCCTCTTGCCAAATCTTGTTCAGGTACTCACCGAAGCAACCATGCCCGATCTGCACTTGAGTGAGCCCATAAGAGATACAGTCTCCTCGTTTCAGCCATGCTTCGAAGTGTGTAGTCGAGCCCCTCGAGAAGCTCCCTCCAGGATTTGACCTGGCATCGACGATGGCATGTGGGAGATCCATTGTCCCACCCGGTACACTGTTAAGCATCTGATTATTTCATCTTCTATAGCTCTCGGCTGCCTAAAAAGGAAGATTAACCATAATCGCCAGGCTTGGCAGGTAGGTAGAGAATGCTATACTCCTCATAGAGAATGGCCCATTCTCCAGTTCGTTTGTCGCCTTTTATGACACTCACGGGAAGAAATGGCATGGCAATATTATTTACGTTTTGCATCACACGGAACATAATTTATTAGTATGTCCTATTTATTGTTTTATAATATATGGCAGATCCAGTCACGACACGAAAGACACCTACTGCGCGCTTCTACACAGTCATGATGTTTAAGGTTACAGCGAGGAGGCCATTCAGTATCTCATGGTATTGGAGTGAGGACGTCGCAGACCTTTACTCGATTTCTTGGGCTCAGTTATTGTGTCAATTGCAATTTGTGATATTAAATAACACCAGTGTATCGCACCTAGTATGTTAACATTGTACGAAACTCATCTTCTGTCCACGTGATTCTGAATCAGAGTAAATTCTGGAGATACTTACTACTTATAAATATTATATAATTTATAATTGTTATGTCTAAAATACTAATTAGACGGAATACTAGTAACTGAGACATAATAGTATGAAATGATGGACCTATGCTATTTATTTATTTATTTTAATGACATTTATAACACCATAACAGCTTACCAAGGTGATGTTATAAGCAAGACAAACAAATTAAAATTCCAAAAACACCAGAAAGTACTAACATATGACTTATTATATAAACACATATATTACTTATACATAAAACTTAATAATTAGGTACAATGACATGTATAATGACATACAGGTGCTTTTTTCGAAGGCCACCGCAACTGCATACAGTAAAATCCCACAATGCCAATGACAGGCCGCACCGACTTGATAATATGTTGCTGCGGTTTCAGGTTCTCACGTGGCTTCACAACTTCGAAGACAACGCCGATTCTTTCCAGTTTCGCGATTTGTAACAAAATAATAAATCTTATCGCTTCGTTACTGCACGGTCTGCGGTAGAAGCTCAAGCCTAGCGTCTTGCCAGGGTCACGAAATTTGTTCGTAAGTGTTACTGTGGCCCTATGGCTTATATAGGCAACTGCAAGAACACAGGTGGTTTCAATCAGTAAAAGTCTGCCACGAGACGTCATTTGATGATTTCCCACCCACAAAGAAAGGCGTAGCGTCAGGTGGCGATACCGCCATCAATAGAAGCGTTTGAAAACGGATAGATCTTTGGCCGGATACCGAATATCCAGCTGAACTTTGCTGATTGGTGCATCGTAACGAGTGAGCTCACGTAGCTGGCGCATCAACGATCGGACAGACTCCGATGAATTCCGGTCTTTTCGTGAGACAAGTTAGCAAGTGTTGCATTGATTTCATATGCAATCATTCGAGTTTATTAAAAAACATGCTACTGTAGTTAGAGGTTATTATAGAAAAGTATAATATGAAAACGTTTTACCACAAAATTAAACTGCCGAAAAAACTGAAAAGCCAAAAAATAAGAAGCCTAATTAATTTTGAATCGGCGCCTTATTTTATAATTTTTTGTGGCTATAATCTACCAATTAGTACATGTTTGTAAAATCAAACTATTCTGTAAGAAGTTATGCATTACAATGAATGAGAGAACAATCAATCACCCCCTGTTTTCGTAAGAAAATTTTAACCCTTAGTGTACGGCCTAAGTGCACGCTCGACTCGGGCGTCCAGCAGGGCGGGGCGTGCAGCGTTCAAGTTAAACACATGCAAACACTCGCGAGTGTCCTGAGTGCGGCCGAGCGGTGCGGGTGGACGAGCGTTCTTGTTTGCGGTGAGCGGAGCGTCGAGCGTGGCGGCGCGTGCAACTTCAAACCAGTTTGTGTTTGTAGCGGTGGCGGGAGCGTGCGCGCCATGTCGTTCGAAGACATTACAATCGAAATTCAACTATGGTCAACATCACATGCCCTATATAAAAATAGAACAATTAAACAAAAAGGGTGGAAGGTGTTGGGGCTTCAGTGGACTTCAGTGAAACTCCCGTATCGAGGTAATGGTGTTTAATTCGGTTAACTAGGTTTTTTAACATGAAAAATGCGGAGCGTACAAGTTCGCGTGATGGTAAAATCTTTGACAGTGAATATGTGATTTATGGAGGTATTTCTAAAATAAAATCCTTATAGCGCCTGGCCCTATTAAGATTGCAACATGTAACACACAAAAAACACAAAGTCTTTATAATTATAGTGCAGGCGTAAACATCCTCCCCCCGTTGAAACTGAGAGATTTCAACCCTTCAGTAGCTCTTCTTCGGTTGGTAAGGGGCAGATGCGAATCAGAGGGCGGCGTATAGTTCCTCTAACAGTGTTAATGTCGGCTACTCGTGAAATCCCATCTTGTCCTGAGAAGAGCCTTGTAATGCGTCCAAGCCTCCAACATAGGGGTGGGACGCCATCCTCTTGTAGTAGGACCATGTCTCCAATTTTGATTGTGTCGGTGTTGGTCTTCCATTTACGATGAAGTTGCAACTCGGCGATATACTCGCACTGCCAGCGCCGCCAAAAATGTTGATATATTTGCTGGAGCCTGGCATAGCGCTGCAAGTTGGTTGAGTGGCTATCTTCCAAAACTGGTTCAGGCAGCGCAGTGAGAGCCCGACCAATGAGAAAATGCCCAGGGGTGAGACAATGGAAATCATTAGGACATGCGGATAAAGGACAGAGGGGTCTACTATTTAAAACAGCTTCTACCTGAGCGAAAAGAGTTTGAAGTTCTTCAAAACTTAAATGAGAATTACCCATTACTCGCCTAATATGAAATTTTGCTGAACGGATACCGGCCTCAAAAATGCCGCCAAAATGAGGAGCGTAAGCTGGGGAAAAATGAAACTGAATGCCCTCCGAACATGCAAAATCAGATAGATCGCTTTGGTAAATTTTGAAAAAATCATTTATTTCTTTAGCTCCTGCGACAAAGTTGCGTCCGTTGTCGCAGAATACTTCCGCTGGCCTGCCTCTTCGTGACACAAACCTTCGGAATGTCATGATGAAAGCGTCTTTAGACAGATCACTAACAGCTTCGAGGTGAGAAATTTTATATCGAAGGCATACTAAAAAACAAAGATAGCACTTGACTAGTGAAGCACCGCGTCCCTTTCTGTTTACTATTAGGAATGGACCAGCAAAATCAATTCCTACTGTTCTAAACGGAAAGTCTGGCGTGACACGTTGTGAGGGCAAATGTCCCATTATTGGCGCAATAGTCTTGCCCTGCAAGCGTCTGCACCTAGTGCAGTTATGAAAAATGCGTCTCGCTAAATGTCTGCCGTTAATCGGCCAAACGTATTCCCTAACAATGGCCACCAATAATTGTGGACCAGCATGTAATCCGCGTTTATGTTCGTACTCGAAAATTAATTTGGTAAAATGATGCGATGCATGTAGGAGAACAGGATGTTTTCTTTTTTATTATTTTTTTATTTATTTAGGTAACCAACAGCGATACATAAAAATATTTTACAAAATATGCGTGTTACAATTATTATGGCCAATTATAGGTTTCCCTGTATAACTGGGATATAATACATACGAACGGACTAATAAAAACCGGATATTTGCAATTAAACAACTAAATAAAAATGCAATACAATACAAAATTACATAACGTTAAATTTAGATCACAATTTTGAAATTTTTTAAACAAATAAGGTTGAATAATGAAAGATAGAAGAAGAAGAAGAAGATTGGGTGCTTGTCATTAGTCTCCGCTTATGGTTTTCACTATTCTTTTTTTGAATGTAATTTTATTACAGTCAAATAAATCAACTTCCGAGAATTCTGAGTTATAAATTCGAGCAATGCGAGTCAGTACACAGTTCGTGGCATAGTTAGTGGAGTGCTTAGGGACGCGCAACATTGGCGTGTGACGAGTGCGCCGTTGAGGAGTGTTAAAAGTTATCTGTGCGACCAATTCTGGGCAATCAAGGCGTCCAGTGAGTATATCATAGAGCAAACACATGTCCATCACTTTACGTCTCTCCTCGAGTGTTAGCAGACCATAGGTTCGACAGCTATCTGCGTAAGACATCGGGGGTTTACGGAGGCGATAATTAAGATGGTTAGTGAATATTTTTTTTAATCCTTTCTATTTGGTTCTTATAAATTATGTATTGGGGGGACCAGATTTGGCACGCATATTCTAAAACGCTGCGCACATAAGCAAAGTATACCGATTTAAGAGCTCCAATATTTTTAAATACCTTACATGACCTAAGAACGAATCCTAGGTTCTTATAAGCTTTTGTGCTAATAAGGTCTATGTGATTTGAGAACATTAATTTACTGTCAAACATAACTCCTAAATCCCTAACCATCGGGACTTTATTTATGACAATTCCATCTAAATTATATGAGCAAACAATCGGGTTCCTCTTACGTGTGTAACTGATACACTGACACTTTGCAACGTTCACAGTGATCTTGTTTTTTGCGTAATAATTATTTAAGTTATTAAGATCCTCTTGAAGGGCCTTACAATCATTGGCTGATGTTATTTTATAAAATACTTTATTGTCATCAGCGTACATTAAGTGATCAGAGTGTACAAAAGAATCAGTGATGTCAAATAGATATGCGTTGCAGAAAAGAGGCCCCAAATGAGATCCCTGGGGAACACCGCTAGGGATTTCAATATAGTTGGATCGGTAACCTCCTAGAACGACAGCTTGCGTTTAAATAGATATGACTGTACCCATCGTAAAAGATCCCCGCGTATAACCAGTCTATACAGCTTTCTGAGCAAGATGACGTGATCCACACGATCAAAAGCTTTTTCGAAGTCTGTGTAGATCACGTCAACCTGCCCCCCGTTGTCTGTATTCTCAAGAACGAAATTAGAGAAACTGGCTAAATTAGAGACAGTCGATCGTTTCTTTAAAAAACCATGTTGCTTGCAAGAGATTCCTCTGAGAATATATGGATAGATAGCGTTGTATATCAGTTTTTCAAATACTTTACCAATTGTGTTTAGTATAGAAATACCCCTATAATTTCCTATCTTTGTCCGCGAACCTTTTTACACGCTTTTTACACGCTTTATATATTAGCTTCACTTGTATGTTTGTATATTTGTATGTTTGTATATTTGTATGTTTGTTTGTAACCGACTCCTTATAGTGCGATTTTGACCCACTTTAAACGACCAGATTTCATTCAAACTTTGCACACCTGTCAAGGACTGATGACAATGCAATAATTTCATAAATTTGTGCCATTATCCTTGCCAGGGTTACCAGGACAGCAAAAAAACTGTCACAAACTACGCTAACATACGTCTTAAAATTCGAAATACCCTAAAAAATAGAAAATAAATAATAGTTTAAAAAAACTAAAAAACACGCTTCCATGGAAAACCAAACTAAAAAGTACAAAATAATGGAAAAAAAGCGTGGGGTGCCTGATATCAATAAAAAAATATCTTAAAAGCACCCCACGCTTTTTTCCATTATTTTGTACTTTTTAGTTTGGTTTTCCATGGAAGCGTGTTTTTTAGTTTTTTTTAACTATTATTTTTAAAACTATTATTTATTTATGTATTGGAACAATGAGAGCTTTTTTCCATTCATTTGGGAAGGTGCCTTCTTTTAAAGAAATATTAAAAATAGTACTAATTGGAGGTGCCAAAGATTTTGCACAGTTCTTCCAAAATACTGGGGGCACACCATCACATCCAGGGCCCTTGTCCACGCTTAAGGCACTCAACGACTTCTCCACGGTTGACGAAGAGAATTGTAAGTTTGTTTTTTATTATAATTATAATCAGACGAGCCTAGTCGCCCGCCGACTCGTATGACCTTGTCGTCACTTAAAAATGGGGTCAATGATAAAATATTTGACTTAGAGCTTAAAGTCTTATTGTTGCATAACAAATTATATTCACAGAAAAATGATTCTTGCTGTGCGAGGCGACACAAATAAAGAAAGGAGTTATTCAATTCATCAACCGTTAAATTGCCGACAGTTTTATCTTTTTTCGTTTTTAAATTATTAATAAATCTTAGCACGTAAGCGAAAGATCGTTTTATTTTAGTTAAGCAGGAAAAGTCTTTAAAATTAATTATTGGTTCATTTTGAGTAACAACATGGGTGGTAGTACAATTGGGTTTAGTTTCCGGTAAATCATTAGTATAAATTTTATTAGGTTTTAAGATAGGCCAATTCGTCTCAGGCTCCGTGAGAAATGGAGGACCTGACCACCACAGCTGGGTACGGTCAAGTTTATCTGGACTTATCCCTCTGGATATAAGGTCTGCAGGATTGACAGATGTGGGCACATAGCGCCACGAGGAGGCATCTGTTAACTCACTGATCTCCGAAATTCTATTAGCTACAAATGTTTTCAAATTCATAAAACTGGTGTGGAGCCAGGCTAGCACTACTGACGAATCGCACCAATGTACTTGATGCTGAACTTCATATCGTAGTGACTTTCTAACAGCCTTGCATAACCTTGCTGCCAGTAAGGCAGCGCACAACTCTAGACGAGGGATAGTCGTACTCTTAATCGGAGCTACCTTGGACTTAGAACAAAGCAAATTGACTGTGACTTCGTTAGCAGCATTAACCGAACGTAAATAAATGCAAGCTCCGTATGCATGTTGGGATGAATCACTGAATGAATGTAATTCAACCGATACGGGTTCATCGCAGAGTACACGCCGTGGAACTTCTAGAGCTAACAGAGAAGGTAAAGTCTGCACGAAATTGTTCCAGTCTCTTTGAACTTCATGTGGAACTGGAGAGTCCCAAGTTAAATTATGTTGCCACAGTTGTTGTAACAACATTTTCATTTTTATTACACACGGACTGATCAGTCCTAAGGGATCAAAGATCTTAAAAAGAGAAGATAGAAAAGATCTTTTAGTTAAATTATTGTCAGAGTAAAGTGGGCATTTGATAGGGAAATGTAACTGATCGGTTGGTGGGTTCCATCCCATGCCTAGGGTACTAGTTGACTCACTTATTAAAAGATTATCATCAGTTTTAATATTTGGATCGAACAATGAAGGTAAATTAGTTTTAAACTTACAAAGATTAAAGCATCCTTTCTTTAATTCTTCAGTTACAGATTGTTGAATATAACGTAGAGTATCCTCATCTTCAGAACCGGTGATGAGATCATCCACGAAGAAATCATGTTGGATTATGTTCTTTACCATAGGATCAGAAGATTCTTCACCAATCTGCCATAGACACCGAGTGCTTAAGTAGCTGGAGCTTGCCATTCCGTAAGTCACAGTACCTAGCTGAAGCGTTTTGATGGGCAAAGACTCATCCTCTCTCCATAAAATAAGTTGAAGATTGCGATCTTCCTCATGGACACGGACTTGACGGTACATTTTCTCGACGTCACCAGTGAGGAGAAACTTATGCTGTCGAGCTCTTATTAAGATGGAGAACAGTGAATCCTGCATATTAGGCCCAGTCATGAGAATGTCATTGACAGACTGGCCTGATGAAGTAGGAGCCGAGCCGTCAAATATGACTCTAATTTTTGTAGACTCACTACTGTCTTTGAAGACAGCGTGATGGCAGAGAAAGTAAGATGTAGACGTTATAGGTACAGCGGATTCTGAAAGGTGACCTAAGTGTGCGTACTCACGCATAAATTCTACGTATTGCGACTTCACATGTGGTTGTTTGCGAAATCGCTTTTCTAAATTGAACAATCGCTTCTTAGCTAGTGAATAAGATTCACCAAGACAATCAGGTGTACTTATCCTTTAAGGGTAGACTAACCGAAAATCTACCGGTTTCTAAACGAAGGGTGTGCGATAAAAAATGCGTTTCGCATACCTTCTCGCTATGACTCATAAGTGGTTTAGTTTGAGGAACATTTTCTAAGTCCCAGAATTTTGTTAGTTCTTGATGTATCTTATCAACAGACGACACATAAGAAACAACTGAATGATTAGAATCTATTTTATTATCAATTTCATTTAACTTATTGTTTGTGGGTATATTAAAATACAGAGGACCTGAAACCAACCAACCGAAATGGGAACTTCTTAATACAGGTGAATTAAGACCGAGAGAGAGTTGATCACGGCCAATAATGTCCCAGAAAATATCCGCACCGATTACAACATCAACAGGTGCGGGTTGGTGGTAGTGAGGGTCTGCTAAAAAATAATCACTCGAAATATTAAGTTTTTTAACGTCAACGGGTACTCTGGGTATATTACCGGTCAACACTGGCATCACCAGAAAAGAAGAAGTGACAGTGAAATGCTTCATCAAAGATTTCAACTGAACCACACAAGATTCTGTAGCTTGAGTGGTTGTTTTATTGCCTATGCCAATTATATTGACATGCAAAGTGGTAGTGGGTTCTAAAAGTAGTTTTGTTTTAAGAGATTGAGTAATGAACGATGACTGACTACCGCAATCCAAAAGGGCACGAACCTTGGGGGTTTGTTTGGTCGTAGGATTAACTACCTCAATATAAGCAGTAGACAGTAGAACTTGATGGTTATTTTGATTCGAAAAGTTAACGATAGTATTGTCAGTGATGTCAGGAGAAATGGTGACAACACTGGAAATATTTTTGCTAACAGATGGTTTATGCAAGAGTCTATTGTGCCGTGTATTGCACATGCGACACGGATGCATGCGACAATTGCGGGCAGAATGGCCAGACCTTAAGCAGTTGTGACAAAGATTCAATCTGCTTACCTCACTGATACGATCATCCACATTCGTAGCTAAAAAGGTGGGACAATCATAAAGGCGATGAGTACCATTACAAACGCAGCATGATATATTAGTATCAGAAGTATTATTGTCAACATTATTAGAAATGTATGACTGATGAGATTTTATTTTAGTACTAGAATCTATAGGTTTTGACGTTGTCTGAGTCTTAGGTTTAGAATATGAATGACTACCATTTATTGACTCAAGCACATCCGCGCGGTCAATAAGAAATTTGAAAAAAATGTTGCAAAGTAGGTATATTGGTATCCAATGTGCCGCGGTACTCTTCCCACTTGGTTTTAGTGTGGCTGTCAAGCTTAGGGCTCATTATGTGAATGAGTAAAATATCCCAGTCCCGTGAACCAAGACCGAGACTAGTTAAAGCACGTAAGTTTTTATTAATATGATCCACAAGGAATCGTAATGATTTATCAGACTCGCTTGTGATTGGTTTTATATATAATAACGAATTTATATGATGAGTTATTAATTGTCGTGCATTGTCACATCTGTCACATAATAATTTCCAAGCACACGCATAATTGGCGCTGGATACCTCTAAGTTAGCAATAATCCGCGCTGCATCACCAGTCAAATACGACATAAGATAATGAAATTTATGAATGGGGGCGATGCGGTCGTTATTGTGTACTATCGATAAGAATGTGTCACGAAAGTCAAGCCAACGAAAGGAAGACCCGTCGAACTTAGCCACCTGAATTTGCGGTAATTTAAAACCTATATCATGATGATCATGATTACAAGGACCTGCAGTCAACTGACTTGAATTCAAATCCTTGTAACTAGTCCCATCATGACGGTTCGAGTTATGTTTCTGTGTGATACTTTGAGCAATTGCAATGTTAGATATAAATAGTTGTTCAATAATATCACGTTCATCAATCTCATTAGATAAGTTGACATAATTTAATACTTCTATCTGATTTTGCAAGTCATCGAAACGGCTATAGACTGACTCAAACTTGCTTAATTTTAATGTTAACTCAGCTAACTCAATTTGAGTAAGCGCGTCTTTAGAGGTAACATCGAATAAAAAGTTTTTAAATTTAGTAATTTGACCTTTTATGGAACTACGTTTAACTATAAGATTCTGTAATTCTTGAGGATTGTTTGTGCTAGATTCACCTCCATAATCTTTACCCATTGTGAACTCAAACCGTGCCAATATTGTAAATATTAAGATCGGATTGAATAAACAAATTGATTCACACTAGGTTTGATTATGGAAATATCGATAAACACACAAACTCCTTTATTATAGTGAAAAGAAAACTAAAAACTTAGCTCACGCTCCTCGCCTACCGTCACCTGAGGCCGGCCCGGCGCAGCAGTGGGTAGGGCTCCGCTCCGCTCACACGGTGACACGGCAGGCGGCCCGAAGTTGCGTTCCACGGAGATATCGGCCTGGAATGTTCGGCGATGGGGGTGAAATATATGCTTATATGCTTAGTTATATGCCTGTTAGGAAACACGATTATAGAACACGATAATATCGTAAGAAGGTAGCCTATTGTACTAATCGTAAAAACGTATTTCAATAGATAATGAGAAATTACCATAAAGTAACTGCGTATGCGGTATTGATGTTATTATTTTAAGCTACCGCAATAACTATAGACACCAATGCACACGTAGAAACTATTTTAAATAGGTATTGGATCGATGTATTACGGGTAAGGGTATAAAAGGTAAGGGTAAGTAGGTAAGAAGGAATTCACAAGGAAAAATGGGCACTTAGCTGCATTGGCCGAGGCTGAGGTACGATGCGGATTGCTGATCGCTACCGGCGGTGGCTGCAATGGCTGGTACACCTCCAAGGAACTCAGGTTGTCTTGATTTAGATGATAGTAGCTGCGGCGGAAAGGTTATGCCGCCAACAGCGCGTGGTCCCAGTGATCGAACTTGTTTTCCTCCAAAGTTGCAGGTTTTGTCGTAGGTCGCCAGATGTTGGGGCTTCAGTGGACTTCAGTGAAACTCCCGTATCGAGGTAATGGTGTTTAATTCGGTTAACTAGGTTTTTTAACATGAAAAATGCGGAGCGTACAAGTTCGCGCGATGGTAAAATCTTTGACAGTGAATATGTGATTTATGGAGGTATTTCTAAAATAAAATCCTTATAGCGCCTGGCCCTATTAAGATTGCAACATGTAACACACAAAAAACACAAAGTCTTTATAATTATAGTGCAGGCGTAAACAGAAGGAATTAGCAGTAAAACTAGAAATTGAAGTATTTTAACCACACATTTTCTTTTCAATCATCATCATCATCATCATCATTTCAGCCGAAAGATACCGCGTACTGGAAGACGGACGTTGGAAGGCCTCCCACAAGATGGACCGATGACCTGGTGAAGGCCGCAGGAATACGTTGGATGCGAGAAGCACAGAATAGGTCGAAGTGGCGGTGCTTGGGGGAGGCCCTTGTCCAGCAGTGGACGTCTTTCTTTTCAATACATATAAATAATATCGTGCGACCCCAACGCCATGATGAAAATGAATGTGACCGGCTTATACGAACGCTGAGCGTGGAATGGCGTGCAATGAGGCCACTCAGAGGACGCTCTTTCGCCGCTTGCACGCAACGCTGAACGCCTCGCTCGACGCTTTTTCACTCGGGCCGTACACTAACGCGCCGCGCGACGCCGCGCATCTCCGTAAATGAGTACGGAGATGCGCGGCGTCGCGCGGCGCGTGCGGTGTGGCGTCGCGCGGCGCGTTGAGCGTTTTTGCTGTTTACGGAGAGGCGGCGCGTGAAGCGACACGCGTCATTGCACGCGTAAACACAAACATATGGCAATATACGATGTTGTTCATAGAGACGCGAGGCGGGCAGAGTGGCGGTGCCCGCCGCGTCGCCCGCTGCGTCGCCTGCTGCAACTTTTTAAAGGTGTCTTCAGACAGCGAGCGGGGCGTGACGTGACGCGACGTGGCGGGGCGCCGGCGCGACGCCGGCGCGGCGGGAGCCTTCACACTGCGGGCGCGATCACGTCCCGTCCCGCCGGCGCACAGTGGATCGTCCCCATACAAGAGGTCAGACATAGAATCAAAAATTGAAAAAGTATTTAATTAAAAAAAAAAAAAAAAAATATACAGTTGCATTCCGCTATTAAAGAACAACACACATGTGCAAAACACACAAAAATAACTATAACTAGCAATGAATTTGATAAGCTAATTATGACATGAGCCAATCACACTGCAGAGCTTAAGGGCTGTGAACATAGTAATTACAATAACTCATTAGATTGAGCAAGTACTGGTAGTCGTTACTTAATGACTCATTAACGCTTTTGTTATGTTGCAAAAAAAGCGTTCATAAGTCATTAAAGTCCTCAAAAATGCACCTGTTATTTAAGGAACTACTTAGTGATGACTAATTCTCAGTAATAAGTATACTTAATGTACCTCCATTCCATCAGTAATACACATACAAAGATAGTTACTATAGGCAAAATATCTCGGTAGGGGCACTCTGGGGGCACCATGTGTCCTTGAAGAAAATGTGGCATAAAATGGGTAAATAACAGTAGTGAAATCCACAAGTCGAACAAAGAGGGAATCATGAGATACATACATTTTTGTGTTCGTTTCCATACAAAAATAAAAGTTTTCATCGAATAGCGCCTAAAGTGCTGGTCAAATAAAAAAAGCGTAGAACAATTTTTGTTGTACTTTAATAGAGAAATGCAACTGTATATTTTGTTTTTTTTTTTTAAATTAGATCCTTTTTCAATTTTTGATTCTATGTCCGACCTCTTGTATGGGGACGATCCACTGTGCGGCGCCGCGCCGCGATTCATTCATTGAAAAAATGTTGAGCGATTCAGACGTGGAAACGCTCTTGCTCTTATTTTTTAATGAAGTATCTAACTAATATCACAAAAAAAATAATTTTATGGTTAAATGCTTTAAATATGAGTATGCTTAGTCAAGTTCACAATATTTTTTATACTATAAGCCAAGACAGTCTAAAAAATCACAAAAGTTCGTTTCACTAAATTGAAATCACATGGTAATTATGAATTACCTTTCTTATCTCGCGATTAGCAAACCCACTGTGCGGCGCCGCGCTGTCTTGTCACGTGAATGATCAAAAAGTTACAAAACAGAAAACCAAATCATTTCAATTGTTAGGAAGTTGGTCCTATGCTTTAAACCGAACTGTTTAAATTTTTTTGCCTTTTCAATAAGATTTAACGGGTTTCTTAGATTAAATGTATCAAATTATACACTTTAAATTAATTGAGTTTACTTACTAAATAAAGGATACAGTCATTGTAATAAACAAGCTTGCGTCGTGTGACTCTGATCACATTGGCATAAAGTTCAAATTCAATTGATGCACGTGCGCTAGTTGTTTGAAACTGTACTCGTAATGAAAATGTTTTAGTCAATCACAGCTAATGTCGGCGATCGCTCACTTTCATTCACTATCCATTACTCGTATCAACTAACATACAAAAATGTTATTAAATGTAAGACGCAGTCAATCAATTTAAAACTTGTGATACTTCTGCAATTTATCGCCGTCCTGCCGACGCTGCGCTCGCGCCCCGCCCGCGGCACGCCGGCCTCTGAGTTGTATTCCGACTCGGCGCGGCGGCGGCGTGGCGCGTCGCGCCGAGCGCTCTGTGTGAAGTCGTCCATAATATCTAGTACATTACAACTACTCAGCGTCGCGTCGCCGCCCGGTCCCGCCGCGTCGCGCCCGCTGTGTGAAGACAGCTTAAGCGTGTAGCGGCGCAAGCGGCGGGCATCGCTGCAGCGTACGCGCTGTACTCAATAAAACCAACTATTTCGACATTGTTTACTATATAATCAAAAGTTGTAGTAGACATCCGTGTATAGCCATTAAAAACATCATAACCACTTTCTCCTATTGACCTATAAAGAATTGCATATTCCCCAAACTTCTCGTGTTTCATTGCTGTAAACTGGGCAAATTCTTATCTATATAATAGGTTGGGGAAAAAGTTTCTTCGCATTTTTTAAGAAAATTCAAAACATTTTTTAATAAAGTTTATTTACATTTAACCAAAGTATGTTGGTACCATTTTGTTCGATAACTTTTTGCCATCTTGTAGGTAGGGACATGATCCCATTGCTATAGAAATTTTGGGACTTCTGGTCAAAATACCGCAACAAGTGGTTTTGGCAGTCCTCTCGTGATGTTAACCTGACACTGCCTAAAGAATTCTGAAGAGACCGAAACAGGTGGAAATCTGAAGGTGCAAGGTCAGAACTATACGGCGGATGCATTAACACCTCCCAGCCAAACTCTCTTAATTTTTGTTGGGTGGCTAAAGATGTGTGAGGTCTAGCGTTATCATGATGAAAAACCACACCCCTTCTGTTGATTAATTCCGGCCGCTTTCTCTCAACTTCTTGCTTTAATCTCATCAGTTGTTCGCAGTACAGTTCAGAATCGATGGTCCTGCCTGGTGGTAACAGCACATAATGAATAATGCCCTTCCAATCCCACCACACACACAGCATTACCTTGTTGCGAGTTAACCCGGGTTTCGCCACAGTCTGTGAAGCCTGACCGGCCTTTGACCACGACCTTTTTCGCACGTTCTTGTCATACGTGATCCACTTTTCATCACCAGTTATCAGCTTCTTCAAAAATGGTTCGGTTTCATTACGTCGTAATAAAGAATCACAAATGAGTACACGGTTTATTAGGTTTCTTTTAGTGAGCTCGTGAGGTACCCAAATGTCGAGCTTTTTTGTGTACCCAGTTTTTTTCAAATGCGCCAAAACTGTTTTGTGGTCAATTTCCAGTTCTTCAGCTACATCGTAACTACTGGTATGCCGATCTTGCTCCACTTTTTCAAAAATGGCATCCATTTTATCCGTAATAGGGCGACCAGAGCGACGTGCATCTTTGACATCAAAATTTCCGGATTGAAAACGCTTAAACCAAATTTGTGCTACTCTCACAGACACTACACTAGGTCCATAAACATCGCAAATTTTTTTCGCGGCTTGCGTTGCATTTTTACCTTTTTTGTAGTAAAATTTTAAAATGTATCGAATTTCTTCATTAGATTCACTCACCTTGACGGTACGAAAAACAAATGAAAATCACACATTTTCCTAATTTGAATTTGGAATTATGTTCTTTAAAATTTAAACTTTCAATGATACCAAAACCAGCCAAATACAAATAGTATAGCCAAAGAGATTTTATTACAAGTTCATTCATACTATAATGCGAAAAGACTTTTTCCCCAACCTAATATATAAAATTCAAAGTCCTGAGTGACTGACTGACTGACTGACTGATTGACTGACTGACTGATATATCAACGCACAGCCTAAACCGCTGGTCCTAGAGACATGAAATTTGGAGGGTGTGTTCTTTGTGAAGAGTAGGTATCCACTAAGAAAGGGTTTTTTGAAATTCCATCCCTAAGAGGGTGAATTGGGGGGTTGAATTTTCACGCGGGCGAAGCCGCTAGCGGAAGCTAGTATTAAATAATTCACGTTTAACATAAAATTTTCTGCTAAAAATAGTTGATGATATTGTACTCCATTGCGACGGTAAATACGTTTGCGTTGTGCGATTTCCAAAAAAAATAAGACAGGCAGAAGGTTCCGCCGCGGGCACCGCTTCATCGACAATTGCCGCTGCGGGCGCCGCCGCGGTGAACGCCACAGGCGACGCTGCATAAAACGCTCCATTTCAAACAAACGCGTGTAAAATCGCCTCTCCGTAAACGCCCTCATACAACGCTATATGTTTGAATTCAGTGCGGGCCGCGCCGCCCAACGCCACGCGCAACGCTCCGCGTCTCCGTAAATGAGGCCTAAGGGTGGCTACCCTTAGGGTTAATTTTATTTTCCAAATTTACATTTACACCTTCGGGATATACCCTTTCGAATAAAAAGAGAATTATCAAAATCGGTCTACTCTGTAAGAAGTTATGCGTGGTCATACATTAAAAAAATATATACGCGTCGACTTAAGAACCTCCGCCGTTTTTTTTCGTCAGTTAAAAATTACATCGAATTGATCGTCGTGGCCTTTATATTTGGTGACCAGCCAAGGAGTAATTGTTTTTCTTTTTTGCTATTTTAACTTCACATACTTTATAGGTATAAATGTAACTATATAAGACTTAAAAATAAACAGTTTTTCATAACATACAGAGGGGAATTGCAGAACTTTTTATCGGTAGGAATTGGTTTAATATTCATAGTTAAACAACATTCATTGCGTTATTTACGTTGCTGAGCCACAATTTATTCGAACAAATGACGCAATGGTTTAGAAATAATCTTCAATCCCATTCAGATTCTGATAAATTGTGCGTTTCACAATTAGGGTGCAGGTATGTAGGTACTTAAATATAAGATACTACCAGCAGTAACTCTAGCTTATTTACCCAGTAGGTAGTCAAGGTTACCGGGAAAATATTGGAGCAGTCGAGACATTGCGTCTTCCTTCTAACCTTGGTACAAATGTTTGTTTTCCTCGTTTCAGTTCGTTGGACGCAGTACACATATTCCTGTGCATAGACGACAGATTTTTGCTATTATTTACGATCGTTTTCTTCTCAAGGTTTCAGTAAAGACTCGTACATATTAGCTGTTGAGGGAGTTAGGGGAAAGTTTTTGTTTTAATAATATGTTATTTACCTATGGTGCACAGACTTGGTCTTTGATTTATTACCCAGTAAGAACATAGCATTCGGAAGTCCAAACCAAGGTCTACCAAAGAGCAATGGAACGCAGTATACTCGGTGGCCAAACTGTGGGCTCAAGTAGCACAGAACTAGTGTCCTGAGACAGTAAGGCGGGGTCACGGCAGACCACGTAGGAGATGGCAGGACGAGCTGGATAGGTTCCATGAAAACTGGCAGCGTGGCTTCGCGATAGTTGGAAGAAGTGGAGGGAGGCCTTAGCCCAGGAGTGGTTCAGTGCCCCCCAACGTGAGGAGGCCCGCAAAGGCGGGCCGGCACCAGTTGGGGATCGCGGAAGACATATTGGTTCCCGTGGTCCCCGACGTAGGTGTGGGACGGAACACCGGGGTGGTTTTAGTCAGTAAGAGTCTGACAGACCCCTCCGCCCACCCCAGGGCGGGGGACATCCATGAGGATTTCCACCTCGTGATCAAAAAAAAAAAAAAAAAAGGAGTGGTTCAGTGCAGGCTAGCAAAAAAAAAATGTTATTGTGTCTCAATGGCGCCTTTTAGTTGGTCAGTAAAAAGTGACTTCCCTGATAACTCATTTACGGCCTGTCTATGTAAATTGCTATACATAAATATACCCCGTAGCATCGATTCGCCTTCCCGTACTATTACTTCGTTTACACTTAACGTTCATTCTGACCTTTTATTATTTATTAAAACTTTATGCACAACCCTTACCACCCCCCCCCCCACCCCGATACCTTTTCATTTTCATTTCATTTTGTTTAACATTAATATACATATTTTGTAACCATCATTGTAAATGGCTATTTCTTGTAAAGTTTGAACACCAAATAAAAGGTTTTTTTGGTATCACAGTGACAGCAGAACACTGACTCCTGAGTCACAGGATCACCTAGTTTAGGAGTCAGGGTTTACCATATATGTGTGACCTTTAGTTTAACAAATTATGTATCATAGTCTTAAGCAATGTCAAAGGTTTTTTGTATCAATAAAGATTTTTATTATTATTATTTTGAGTTCTTTATTGTTCTTCCCATTTAAGGGAGTTAACGACCTTACACACGGGCCGGAACCAAGTGTGTAAAGGGAAAATTTAAATTGAGAATGTGGATGATAGTGTAGAAGAAGTCAGGAATTTTCGTGTGATACGACAGGTGTTGAGTATGGTGGCTTTTTGGAGCATGTAAAGTGTGTGAGATGGCATGTGTAGAGTGTTAAGACTTTGTGTGAGAGCCTTCGGTACTACACCGGTAGATGAGAGTACTATAGGGACGATATGGACTGTTTGTGCTTTCCATTGGGTTTTAATTTCAATGGCGAGGTCTTGGTACTTACTAAGTTTTTCAGAAATTGTAGTTTGAATATTGTGCGAGTTAGGTATAGCTATATCTATCAAATAAACTGTTTTATTTATTTTGTTGTGAACCGTGATATCAGGTCTATTGTAGTGTATAGTTTTGTCTGTAATTATTGTTCGGTCCCAATAGATTTTATGATTCCTGTTTTCTAAAATGACTTCAGGTTTGTATTTATAATAGGGAATCATTTCACTTATAAGTTTATATTGGTGTGCTAAGTGTTGGTGTACGATTGCGGCCACTTGGTCATGTCGGTGTTTATAATCTGTCTGTGCGAGTGATCTACAGGCCCCTGTTATGTGTTGAATGGTCTCAGAGGCACTGTTGCAATGTCGGCATGTGTCAGACGGCTGATTGAGGTCTTTTATTATGTACTTTCTATAGTTACGGGTTACTATTACTTGATCTTGGATCGCAAGCATGAAACCTTCAGTTTCAGGAAACAATTCACCTCGTTTGAGCCATTCGTTCGACTTAATTTTGTCGACGTGTGGTTGACTCAGATAAGCTCGGTGTCTTCCGTGAAGCGCTTTTCCAGACCATGCTGCAATTTTTTGTTGTGTGCTTATGAGATTTTCATTAATTTGAGTGTTTCTATTTTGTAGGTTAAGTGGTGTAAGTTTTTTATCTGCTTCTGTTACATGTTTGTGTAGTAACGAATGTTCTGATTTGTTGTGGAAGTACGATCTGAGTGAAAGTATTTGTTTGTTATGTAAGTTGTGTATGTCTATTAATCCTCTTCCTCCTTCTTGGCGTGGTAGCGTTAGTCGCTGTATGCATGATTTAGGATGATGTTTTCTGTATTTGGTAAGGAGTGTATTGATAGTACGTTGTAGTTTTCTGATATCTGTTTTTGACCATCGTATAATTCCGAAGGAGTATGTAAGTATGGGTATTGCGAAAGTGTTGACAGCTTTTATTGTATTTCTGGAGTTAAGGTTGGTTTTAAAGATAAGGTTAAGACGATGTGAAATTTTTTTGAGTAGTTCTTGTTTTGTCACCTTTTGTTCTATCTGTCTTGACTGTTTGAAACCTAGGTATTTGTAAGTACTGTGTTCATCCATTGGCTCAATAGATTGACCTGATCCAAGTGTGTAACTATTGTTTTGTGGTTTTCCTTTTACTATTGACAAAATTTTACATTTGTCTACCCCGAATTGCATAACAATATCGTTAGAAAAGTCTTGTGTAGTGTCTGCTAAATGAAAGAGTGATGATTTATCTGCTGCGTACAACTTAATATCATCCATATACATTAGATGTGTCAATGTGAATTGTCTGCTTTCGTTTGTCAATGTGAATCCTGTGTTAGTTTTATCTAGTAGGTGTGATAGCGGATTGAGTGCCATGCAAAACCATAAAGGGCTTAGAGCATCACCTTGAAATATACCACGTTTTATGTGGATTGGTTCAGTGGCCAGAATTGTGGAGGCTTGATTTATTTTAAGTACAGTTTGCCAATTTTGCATGGTAGATTCTAAGAAAAATCTGAGTGTGGGGTGGATGTTGTAAATATTTAGGACGCGTATCAACCAGCTGTGCGGAACTGAATCATAGGCCTTTTGGTAATCGATGAACATGGTGTGAATATCTTTTTTGCTTTTTACTGCGCTGTTCATAGCAATCGCGTCGATAGTGAGTTGTTCCTTACATCCCTGGCTATTCTTACGACAACCTTTTTGTTGTTCTGCAAGAATGTTATGGTTGGTTAAGTGTTCGTATACTATTTCACTTACACAGGCAGTCAAGATTTTATAAAAGGTTTGTAAACAAGTGATTGGTCGATATTTGGCTGGATCTGTGGTGTTATTCATGTCCTTAGGTATCATGTATGTTACTCCCTGTGTTATGTATGATGGGAGCAAGTGTGGTGACTGAATGAATGTGTTTAGGTGGTTATATATGAATGGGTGGATGCTAGTGAATTTCTTATACCAGTAGTTGTGAATATTGTCTGAGCCTGGAGATTTCCAGTTGTGTGTGCGTTTGATTACGTCTATAAACGTGTTTACTGGTATGAATTCAAACTCCATTTCGGGAATTTCTGGTGTTGCTTCATTAATCCAGTCTGCGTGATTATTGTATGGTATACTGGATTTTCCCAAATATTTGCCCAATATCGTCGTAATACTTCGGGAGGAGGTGTCTCGAGGGTTTGATTCATGGTGTCTCTATTATTAGCTACAAGATTCCTATAGAATATTTTCTCGTTATTGGTAAATTTTGTGTTTTGTATTTTGCGGTTCGTGCATGTGATATATCTTTTAAGTCTACTGGATGCTGCGTTTAATTTTTGTTTTAAAGTGTCTAAAAAGTGTACTGTCTGAAAATTCAAACACAGTTAGTGTGTTTGAATTTTCGTGTTGCGCGTGTAGTTGATATTTTCTTTTTATTTCTTCTACTGCAGCTATTAATTTTTGACTTCTGCTACCATTCATGAAATGAGTGAGCCTACCTATGCTTGCTCTTAGATTTTTGATTTTTGTTTCTAATCTAATTTCCCATTTTGGTTTCCTCTGTTTATATGTGCGGCATTCGTTTTGTACTGATTTGCATGCCGTAAGGTAGACTGTAGCCGATCTAATTAATTTATGCATAACATCTTATACCTGTACCTACATTCATAGCAAATAAAGTACTGATTCTGATTCTGATTCTGAGTCTGATATTTTTGCTCCATTACATTTAGCTGCCGTCCATGCTGCACAGTAAATTATTGTCTGTAATTGTATAAATTCGGTTTCCTTACTAATGGATTTTGGGAGAATGACATTATTAATATAAGTAACAATGGCAGAGAACTTTCTAGATGTCTTCTGCTTGGGAATGTATGGCCTATTAGTGGGTTGTGTATCAGAAAACAATTGTTGAGCTTGTTGAAACGTGGATTCTATTTCTGTGTTGGTTTCTGGAGCAGCATCAGAGTTAGTTTGGGTAGGTTCAAATTGACCAATATCTATATTGTTAAAGAGATTGCAGTCTTCGTCTGTGTTTGTGTGAGATATGGTGTCGATATCTAGGTTACTATTTAGGACTACATTTGTTGTGACGCCATTCGCATATGTGTCAAAAGTTAGGAAATTTGAATTTTGAGTATTCAGTGTATGAATATATTCTCGAGGTTGTCCTAAATCGTTCTGTAGTTGTGTATTCAAATTTTCATTATTTATGTCTTCTATATTGTGTGTGTTGGTGTTTTTATTATTTAACTCAGCAGCTACCTGGTTTTTAATTTCTTCTAATCTGCTGGTGTATATATATTGGTTGTTAATAATAGCTCTCACTTGATCAGATAGTCTTTGCTCGGATATATGTGCTAATTCTGGGTATGTATGTATAAATGCCTCATGTAACTGTTTTCTATACGCTGTTTTATTTGTTCCTAATTGTGTGACAGTATAATATATTCTTATGATGTTTTCATTACATTCGTTCGTCCATTTCATGCGCTGCCCGCTTTGAGTGTTAATTAATGTTTTTGTTTGTGTTGAGTGTTGCTGTATTTGTGTATGAACCATTTGTAATTCGGCTCTTACTTCCTCATAAATCTGATCTATTGTGTCTTGTGATAACAATTTCTTTTGCACTATTGCTCTACGCTGGTCACCTATTCTTTGTCGACTTACTTGCATATCCGGATATTTTTCTAGAAACTGAGTGTGAAGCGATGGAAGGTACGCCTTTTTGTCTGTGTCTATGTTAGTAAGATGAAGATAAGTGCGTAGGATGAATTTATTCATTTCAATGCTCCATTTCCTACGACTTGTTGCAGTCCTAGCGGTGGGTACAGTTTCATCGACAAAAATTGTCTCCTGTGCAACATCCGCTGACCGTATACTGATTGATGATGATGATGGCGTCGGCGTGACGCGAAAAGATTGTGATGTTGATGGGACAGAAGGAAAAAGGGATGAAAAAGATGACGAAGAGAGTTGCGAAGTTTTGTCATCTATATGAGGCAAACTTGCCTGAAGTAGTTTTTTTGTTTTAGATCGAGTATTCATGTTGTTCCCACGAGTAGCTAGGGACTTAAAAAGTCGACCACAGCAGAGCCCTGCGTTCACTGTGGCAAGGGTGAATAAAACTGGAGGTCCCCTATTATCCAGAGTTGGCACACTAATGACTACTGCTCTCCCCTAGCCATGCAGCCCTCGGCATGTGCGACCTTGGCTTGGATTGTATCTCTCTTAGTCTGGCTCCTCACACTAGGTCTGTCTCGGTAAAGTAAGCTCAACCGAAACAGACCTAGGGCTCATTGGAACACGCAAGCCCCACCACGACATCAACGTAGAGATACGGCGGTGGGGTTATTATTATTATTATTATTCTGCTCGACTCCTGAGAGTCATAGTGTGATGTAAAATCTATCTATCTACTAATATTATAAACGCGAAAGTTTGTATGTATGGATGTATAGATGTATGGATGTTTGTTCCTCTTTTATGCAAAAACTACAGGCCCGATTTGGATGAAATTTGGCACACAGATAGTTTATAACCTGGAATAACACATCCCCGTAGTATGTTCCCGCGGGATAATTTCCGACCTCCACGCAGGCGAAGCCGCTGGCAAAAGCTAGTAACCTGTAACTTTCCTCAAGAAATCGGCCATGAAATTCAAAATGAATTCAAATCCGACTGATGAGCGTGTTAAATCAAACAAACAAACTTAAGTCGCGTTTCCACTAAGCAACATTTGGCGCACGACATGTTGCCCAAAATGTTGAATGTCAGCGCAGAACTTTTGTGTTACAACTAGAGGATTCGATCCCGGGATCCCGGGATCCCGGGATCTCGGGATCCCGGTCATATTTCAGTCCCGAAATTTTCGGGATCAAATTTAATGAATCCCGGGATTTTCGGGATTGATACATTTTTTTAAATAAGTCAATAAAAATATGCGTGAAACGACACGCACTTACCTTGATTTGACATTTTGACAGCCACCTACCGGCTAGGCGTACTGGATTATGCGTAAAAGTGTGTAAAAATTCCCGCTTTACGTCGTGTAAGTATTGATATTTTTTTTGTTAATTGGTGATAATCAATGAAATTATTAAAAAGCAACATTGCATTAATATGTCTGAGTAAATATAGATGAAAAATAACAAGTGTTATTTTCTGTAGCTCTAAGAGGTTATGTTAATCTCGTACAGACGCCAGCACATCAAGCTATCCGAAACTGTCAAATTTTCCCAATCAATCTTGAACCTAATGCTATAGCGATAAAGTTGAAATCCTATTAAAGAAATTTGACAGATTGTAGTAGCTTTAAGTGCTGGCGTCTGTACATAGACTTAAATTTTCTTTTCATTTTTATTCAGGTTTAAGAAGTAAACAATGTCACTCCAAAGAAAGCTTTTATGTCAAACATAAAAAAGATGAAGATGTTTCGTCAGTATAAAGTATAATTTTGTTTAACCGCCTTTTAATATTTAAAACTTAAATATTCTATGTCCTCGCAAAATTAAAAGATAGGTATATAAAAAAAATGATTTTGAAATGTTTTACTGTCTTTTCGTTACCATTTTCCATTACCTATACAATCCCGGGACTATCCCGGGATCCCGAGATTGACTGTCGATAATCCCGAAATCCCGGGATTAGAAAAATCGACCGGGATCGAATCCTCTAGTTACAACGTGTCTGTCTTAGAGATGTAAGTGCTGTATTATACCATTTTGTATTGAAATGTATTAAACGAAAAATACCGTATAATACGGTATTATACCATTTGCTACGGTATTTTATGTATAAATCGATTGAAGGTGATTCAAGCGAAAATTATCATCTCTTCTCAATGTGCTTTTGTCTTTCGTGTATTTCTTCTTGATGTCTTCTGGGCACTTCAAACATTTAGATTTATGAAGAGCTAACCTTGTAGCTAACGCATTTTTATATTCTAAGTTGCAATATATGCATACTACGCGTTTTTTTATTATTTTCATCATTAAGTGTCTGAAAACATTGCCATTAGGCTTGCAACGAATAGTATATTCGGCAGTATACCGAATACCGAATATTCGGCGAATCCTCTGACCGAATAGCCGAATATTAGGCAAAAGTATTCGGCCGGATTTAGCGCCAAAACTTGTACAGACGTGATTCTTTAGCGCTCGTTTGTTCTAACCATTCTACCGCTGTCATTGTCAAACGTCAAAAAATATAGTTTGCCAACAGCCTTGACGAGATCCCGCTTCTTTTCGGGCCACTTGTAGTTAAACCCCAATTTCTCGATATTTTACTATGAAACCCAGAAAAATTCTTAACTTTCCTAATATAGAAGATGATTATGTACCGGTTACATGTACCAATGACTACTTAAATGATTATAAAAGAAATGAAAACCTTACCCTTCTAAATCTTGATTAGGACAATAATTCAAATACATAGAATTCGTAACTTCTCTAATACAGAACATAATTATGTACCAAAGACTACATAAATGATTATAAGAGAAATGAAAAGATGAATATATACGTTATGAATCGATTTTTTTTTTTTGATTTTACCAATTAACTCCTTATAACAAAATATATTACTTAAGTATTCGGTATTCGGCCGAATATAATAAAAGCAGCCGAATAGGCCGAATACCGAATAGTAACCGAATATTCGTTGCAAGCCTAATTGGCATACAACAGATGTGTGGGCATTTTGGCCAAAAAAGTATCACATTAATGCGCAAGCGAGATCGAGACGACACTAACACGGCGCGAACGCAGCGCGGTGGATCATGTCCTAACGTGTCAACGGCGACGAATGCAACGTAGAGCCGCAGGAGGGCCGATCACGCGGTAAATCGTACCTACTGTGCGGAATATTTAAATATTTAACTAGCACAAAAATGAAAAATAGAGGGAAATATAATATTGTAATAATATCTATGAAGTTTTAATTTAGAATTAGTCATTCTAAAATATGGAATACAATCGAAACTTAAAATATATTTTATTTATTAAACTAGAACTCTTCGTAATATTGCAGCATCTTAAAAAGTGAATCAAAATATAAAATACATAAAATACCAATAATACCGTAAGTTATAATAAAATACCTGTTTAATACATAGCCTTTTGGTATTATACGGTATTTTTACAACACTAGCTCTGTCTACGCATCTATTAGTACTACGTCAGTCGTCGACAACATGTCGCCAGAGGAACTAGTGTTGAGATTCAGCTGCAGTGGTTATAATTTTATCGAAAAATGCATCAAAAACGTTGTTGCGGGTCACGTCTCCACTCGACAACAATTGATCCCAGGGGGGGGGGGGACTCTACGTACATTTTGACAGCGAATTAAAGAAAGAGTCGCCATCTAGATGTTGGCCCCAATACTATTTACTGTCTACAAGTACGTTAAATTTTCAACAGATGGCGCTATATCATGATCGAATTTTCTTATTTAAAATAAGATTATTGATGTAATTTTAATTAGAGTTGAGTACGAGAAAAATATTAAACTCGTCTTACAAATTGAAATAGACACATAAAAGAAATATAATTTGATAAAGCACAACTTTCAACTTTATTTAAAAAGACCTGGTGCCAGATTCTACCTTTGTTGTATAAAGTGACAGTTCTTGAACTGAAAATAAACAATCACAATATGGCGGTTTGCTTCAATCTGCGTACGCTCATTTTATAGTTCCCGATCCGTATTGTTTTATTTCGTTGTAATTACCACAAGTAAGTGCCTGAGTTGAGCTTTGCGTTCCTCGGCTTACTATTAGGACTTTACTCCGAAACTGCTGTACTTTACTGTGCGATATAGACGCTTGTGCGATATAGACGCTTGTGCGATATAGACGCTTTACATTTTGTTTTGTGATAATAAAGTGTTATAGTTTTTGAAAATTGGTTTATAATGCCTAGGCTGTGTGTATTCGGATGTGCTCCCAGTGGTAAGTAATATATATACATACATAGTCTCACGCTTGTAACCCTGAGGGACACATCCACTCAGCCCCCAAGGCGACCCACATTATGTATTATTTTACACCCATAAAATAGACAATATTCCTAAAAAAATCTTTTAATGCCATAGTTTGCTATTTACCTTATAACATAGTTGAGCAGATAAAAGGGATGGTTTACAAAAATGTACAGTTTTAAAATATTTTGATAAGTAGCGAAATATAGGCACTATATACACCTGTGCCTAACCCTTCAGGGAATACAGGCTTGATGGTATGTTATGTTTGTATACATTTCGTGCAAAAGTTTCTTTGTATGTGATTGTGTTATTGTCTTTTCCAAGGAGATAATTACTATTTCAGCTATCATTCAGTCTTATATAATAAAGGTTGAATCATATAAATAATAATAAATAACATGAAAACCAACACTGCCTGGCCCATGATTAAACTCAGTACTTCTTATCTATTTATTTATTGACTAAAGATCCAATAATCTTTAGACAGTAAGTAAGTGTACAAAAATTTGGATCCCTTACATATGAGTGAGTTTTTGTAAGATCAATTAATTTTAATACCTTGATTTTCATAAATTTCAGGGGTACAAATGCACAGATTTCCAAATGTTAACAAGTTTCTTGACCTGTTCAAGAGCTGGGTAATTCTTGTTGGTGGAAAATTGGAGTCTCCCGCGGATTATGCATATTATCAAAAGAAGAGGGTTTGTGATATCCATTTCACCGATAAAGACAGAAACCGCAATAACCGGATAAATGCAGCAGCCATTCCATCCCTTCATTTACCAGGTCAGTAATACTATTTATTTAGTGGTAACTTAGTGTACACATGCAGCCTATGGGTTAGATGTACCTACCCAAAGTTCAGTCAACATACCGCACATTCTATACAACAATGGCTTTAGGATGATGTTGGGTTTGGTCAAATCTGTAGTACCTGTGGAAGTGAAAGTTTTGTGGCATCCATGCTTTCTAATTTGAGTTTAATCTAGTATGTAACTTTCTTTATTTGTTATTGTGAAATAATTATATTTAAAATTACAGGGTCTACTTCAAGTCAAACAGTGTCAGAGCAACCCTTAACACAACATTTCCATCAAGATGCTATATCACTAACAGAAGGTAAAAAAAAATTAAATATTTGCCTACCTATAATAGTTAGTTAATTAAGTGGATCCAAACAAATTGACTGAGTGTAGCTGTGTGTTCTTAATTTATTTATTTCTGATAATCTTTGCCATACTACTACTAGTGTGTAGTGTAGTATATATAATGCCAGAAATATTTATTTGTTTATTAGAAATTACTACTTAAATAAACAAATTACGATTTTTTTATTCAGTCACATATTTAAAAATTACAGGGCCGTCAGTGAGTGGAGTGGATCCAGAACTACCCTCAAGACTGCATTTACAACCTGTTACTGCATCCCGACCAGCAGAAGGTAAATAAAATAATTATTTTGCTCTATTCTGATTCATAATTTTTTATTTATTTAATTAAATATAAATATTTATTGGCTATTCTTTCCATCAATCATTATGGTTGTAACAGTTAACTCTGAAACATATAGACATATTCTTAAATAGGAGGGTTTTTGGTCTACTATACCACAATGGCCAGACAGGTTTATTTCAAGTTAGTTTACGTTTTCAGTCTATTAATTATTGACTTAAATGTCAATATAAATAGTCACTTAAAACATTATCACTACTACATTAACTAATAGCTTGGTAGTTAACCTACTGCTTCACTGTGTTCTTGGTTTTCATCCCAATGTGGGCAAACAACACTGAAGTGAAACACTTCTACCACCATTTTGAAATCCTACTTTACTAGTAATTATCTAATAATATATTAATATTTCAATATATTTGGCCTATGTCCAACAGTGGACGTCTCTCGGCTGAAATCATGATGATGATGTTAATATTTCTATTTTTTATTTCAGTTGCCAGGTGTACAAACTCAACCACGAAGCAAATTATTGATGGAACATAATTATTCTATGATTAGCAAACCACAAATAATGACTGGCAAAGGTAGGTGGTACAAGTTTTCTTTTTTAATATTTGTAACATTCAGCTTGTTGATATAGACACATCCTAATAAATCTGTATTAGATAACCTGTAGAAAGACTGATAATTGTAAAAGCAATTAAATTGCAGAGTGCAAATTAGCAAATGTCCAGATATACATATATATTTGTACTTTAAATATCTGTATAGTTTCCTCCATATCATTTTGTTATGAGGGAGAAATAAATAACGACTAAAAAACTTAATGAGACTTTCATGATAATATTTATTAATGAAAAAAAAAAAACTTTCATGATTCCTTTCTGATCCAAAAGTTGTACCCAGCTGGTTTTAAACTTCTACTATAATTTTCCAGGTGCATCCAAAATTAATCGAACATGTTATGTTCGACCACTGTGCACCAAGATCAAGCATCTTCGGACCGAGATAACCCGTCTGCGCAAAAGAGGTCAAATATTTAAAGAAAGATTGAGAAATGCTGAGACACTCTTCAGTAATGCATCATTTCAGCGTGTTGCACAAAACATGACAAAACCGGCCCAACTCTTCCTTCACATGCAGTTGCAAACTGCAAAGAAAAATAAAGGACGAAGGTTTAGTTTAGAAGACAAGGTACTGGCATTGTCCCTTTTAAAAAAAAGTCCAAAATGTTACAGACTTTTACATAAATATTTTACTTTGCCATCTTCAAAAACCATGAAACGTTTACTCAGTAACATAAAGATAATGCCTGGTATAAACAAAATAATTTTTGAAAAGTTAAAAAAAACTATTTTGCAATTGCCTGTGACTGATAGATTATGCAGCCTCATTTTTGATGAGATGTCCTTGACACCCCAAATATTTTATGATGCTCATAAAGACAAATTCGATGGATTTGCCACAAATCAAAATGACAAATTTGCAGACCATGTTCTTGTATTTATGGTCAAAGGTTTAAAACAAAACTTTAAGCAACCTATCGCTTATTATTTTACAACAGGACTCAAAAAAATTGAATTAAAAGAATTAATTAAAACAGTCATTAAAGAGGCACACGATGCAGGCCTTACTATTATAAATACTGTGTGTGACCAAAGCACCGTCAATGTGGGTGCCATCACAGAATTGGTAGATGAAACAAAAAAAGTATGTCTTCGCCACAGATTAGAATGGCGAAATGACCAAATTCGTTTGAATGGGAAAACCATAATCCCCTTGTATGACGTGCCTCATCTAATAAAAGGTATCAGGAATAACCTATTGACCAAAGACATGGTTTACAATATCAGTAATGAAGAAAAAGTAGTGAAATGGGCATACTACCAAAAGCTTTATGCAGCAGATCAATCATACGGGGAATTGAGATTACTATATAAACTCACAGAAGAGCATGTGAACCCTGAAAAAATTAATAAAATGAGAGTTAAGTCTGCAACATAAATCTTCAGTCACAGTGTTGCAGTTGCAACAGAGCATTTAACTGCTAGAGGTGATCTCCCTGAGGAATGTAGAAGTTTAATATACGTAACATTATTGTTAGATAAGCTTTTCGACAGTTTAAATGTTAATTCATTCAATATTCCTAATGGAAAAATATACAAAGGACCTATTAAACGACGGTCACCCCACCATCAACTTTGGGTAAACTCAAAGAAAATATTAAAAACAATAAAGTTTAAAGTTACAAAAAAGTATGGCAACACAATTAGATTGACGGAAACAGCTGTACCATCTGTACAAAACTTGATTAAAACCATAGAAGGCATAGAAGCAATTTGGAAAATATTACATACAAAGTATGGCTTTGATACATTTTTGACGAGACATTTAAATCAGGACCCAGTCGAGATTTTTTTTGGAAATATCCGAAGTTATGGGGCGAGGAATGTTGCCCCTAACATATTAGGATTTGAAGGGGCATTTAAAGCTCTCCTTCTAAATAATTATAACTCGCCCTACTCAAACCGCGCAAACTGCGAAGAAGATGTAAATGAATGCCTTCAATCACTAGATTTTTTTATAACAGAGCAGCCAGAAAATACTACAGATTCCTCTGATATTTCCAAAGACGAAGAAATTAAATGTAATCAAGATCTTTTTGTTGACAGGAATGAACCTGATGCTGGACAAAAAAATTATGTTTGTGGCTGGGTTTTGACAAAGTGCCTTAAAAATATTGTAAAGTCTTGTCAAAAGTGTAGACAAAATCTAATTGATCAAGAAAATACTAACAATGCATATATAAAGATCAAAGAATATGCCAACAAAAAATGGTTGTGCTACCCCAGTCAGCAATTAGAAAATTGCTTCTCTGCACTTCAAAATATTAGTATATCATTTCTAAAAAAAGATGTTCCAAAAATAAACATCAGGAAACATATAATAGAAATATCTAATATATTAGTTGATTTTCCATTTGATTGTGAAAAACATAAAGATCAATTAAAACAATATTTTTGTAAAATAACAATTAATTTGCTAATATGCAGTTGGTGCAGATCCGTCAACCGAATTTTGGCAGGAAAAATTACGTATAGCGGCGAAGATCAAATTAAAATGAATGCACAAATGTATTTTAATAAACGAAAGCATTATAAAAATGTAAAGTAAAATACCTATGATAATTCTTTGTTTTATTTCTACCTTTTATTATTTTTATTCCATTGGGACTATATTGTTTCGTCCTATTTCTGTAACATGTTCTACTAGAACATGTTACAGAGGTAGGACGAAACATTCTATAATAATAACATTTGATCATGCATATATAGCTATACGTATGTAGGTATGTGATTAGTTTGGGGCCAATTTACAGATGGCGTGTTGTCAAATAGATATTTGCAATTTTATCACGCAAGAGAGCTCTCTTTTCCCTGTATATTATTTTACTCTTTGATTGATGCTCAACTAACGATGCGCTCTAAACAAACAACAAGCTGCGCGTTATGTTGCGAGCCAGCTGGCAACGTCGCGCGCGCTGTTGTGCAACGTTGCCGTACATATTGAGCGTCACGTGTTGCGCGTCAATTGTTGCCAAGTGGATACGAGGCTTTTGTCTTCAGCTTCATTATTAGACTTTTAGTATGTGACTATAAGTATGTTCTTCAAGGTACAGGATTCTCCTAGTTTGAAGGGCAGGGGTCTTACTCATCTGTAATAGCCATACCTATCTCTAACTGAAACTATACTGATGTTATCTAAGCTAAGTCTTTTGTTAAATAAATGATTACTTACTACTAGATAAGGTAGTTCATAGTATGGATGATTATCATTATATTATTGTATTCAGAGGATGTCGGTCTTAGAGGCGTAAGATATTTTTGTTACAGTACCATCTATGTACTAGCTGTTTAGTTTCTTCAATGTACGCCATCTGTGAGCGGACGCCGTACTTACAGATGTAGAAGGTATTCTTGAGTGGGCTTGGTGTGGCGCAATTCCGCTAGGATGCTGTTAAAGCACTTACTGACATGGTTATATGGATTGTTTACAGATAGGTGGCTGGAAAACGACCAAATCTTGGAGAAAGCTTAGAAACATTTTAAGTTAAACTTGAAAATCTATTCCGTGTTTGACATGTCGGGATTACTAAAGAATCACTTTCTATTCGGTATTCCTTTTACTAATTGCATATGCTTTACTTACGTATGTAATTAGTAATTACCCCGTCGAACCGATATGTATAATTGTCAAATTTTACATATTGGATTGGCGGGGTAATTCCGTATAGCAGCTACGTTTTCACTACCCTGCCGAGAAATGATTGTTTATTAAAAACAGAAAATATCTGTGTTCACTACAGCGACAAACCAAACACTAGTTCTAAACTGAAAGTGACTGTTTGGATGAAACTTCAGATTAAAAATACCTATAATTCCTCATACAATCAATCTGGAAGTACCAAATACATAAAAGGGAATCGAAGGCAGAAGCTGTCCTATAAATCTATATTTATTCTATTCAGAATCAGCTTATACCGTTCTCACTTCTATGACACAGCCCTCCTCTTGGTGAGAGGGAGAGGGCAGTATTCCACCACCCGGGCCCAGTGCGGGTTGGTAGATGTCACACGTCTTCAAATGTTTGGTTCTAAGACATGCCGGTTTCCTCACGATGTTTTCCTTCACCATTTTGGAAGTCAGTACTTATTCTCAAAACAGTGATGAAATAATTAACGCAATCTAATGCGCCTGTC
Organism: Aporophyla nigra; assembly: GCA_947507805.1. Lineage (NCBI taxonomy): Eukaryota > Metazoa > Arthropoda > Insecta > Lepidoptera > Noctuidae > Aporophyla > Aporophyla nigra. Next base: position 7,076,362 of record OX382313.1, on the reverse strand, counting down.
TGGGTACGATCTACGAACTACAACTCATAATTTGCGGCCGTCACCATTGAGCCGCGAATGCTCTACCATTGTTTTAGTATGTTAAACTATCCGCAGAGTCTTGATCTTTATACAAGTTGTCCCAAAAATCAACGTCAAGCCGAAAACGGTTGATAGACCAGGTGGTGACAGTTATCAGAAAAATAATTTTAAAAAATCTAAGTTAAGCATTTTTTTTCAGTACAGTCAGTTAAAGTTGGGCGATGGAATTATTTTTTTGTACATGATGGAGCAAAAAAGTGATGTTTTCTTTAAAACTGAGTTAGTTGTGTTTTAATTTTGGACTGCAGTTTACAGAAGGGTTATTCAGCATTACATCACTCACAAAAAAAATATTGAAAAGTAATGTCAATAATTTGAAAAGTACTTAACTTAGATTTTTTTTATTATTTTTCTGATAACTGTCACCACCTGGCCTATCAACCGTTTTCGGCTTGACGTTGATTTTTGGGACATCCTGTACACTTATATTTTGGGCCAAAAAAATGATTCTTATTCTTATTATATATTATATAAGAGGTAATAAGAGGTAATACTGCGATCGCCCACCCGCCTAACATGCGTGACGATTATGGCAAATTCCCCATTTTTGGGGGAGGCCTACATATGTCCTGCAGTGGACGTTATACGGCTTTTACAATAATGACAACAATGAATAGCCATAACCAAGAGTAATAATATAGCCAAAAAAAGGCTCGTCTTATAAAATAAAGAATAAAAGAGATTTAAGAGATAAGAGACACAGAGAATTATATCTTTCTTCTCTCTCTTATAACGAAATCCACCTAAACATGACGCGTCCTAGCACGCTAATTCTCGTCTAATCATCGAATCGCTAAAACTACACAAGGTAAGATTGTGGAGGTCAGACAGGTAGTCGCTCTATGTAAATTACAGGTATTCAGCTGCATCCGGGTAGACTGGAAACTGACCCCAACATAGTTGGAATAAACGTTAAGCAGGTGACGATATACCGTGTGGTGCCGGACGTAAAGAATAACACCACCACATTTCTTCCTGTGGGTGTCATAAAAGGCGACTAAGGGAATTACTAGAGAATGGGCAGCAGCGCTCTCTATGCATTTTACCACCATACTGTGATCGCCAACCCGCCTGCCAAGCGTGGCGATTATGGCAAAGCCCCCCAAATTGGGGGAGGCCTAAGTCCAGTAGTGGACGTCTTACGGCTGAAATGATGAATGATGAGATGACGATGTACACAAGGTAAATAGTTTATCCCTTGATACTTATACTCGTTAACAGTTCCCCGTAAGAAAAACTTCTACGTTTCGCCTTCTAGTTAATTTACTTCGGCCCTCACGTAATCAAGATTCGGTAAGTTCGAAAATTAGCTTTCGCCAAGAGTTTTTGTTGTTTTGCAAGTATCTGTGCGTTAATTTTGGGATCGACCCGGAAGATTGGAGACTTATTTTTTGTAGGACCTTTACGTAAGTAGAAGAATTGCTAAACTGAAGTGGCAGTGGGCAGGGCACATTGCTCGCAGAACAGATGGCCGACGGCCGAAAGGTTCTGGAGTGCATCCGCGTACCGGAAGATGTTGAGTTGGAAGGCCTCCCACAAGGTTGACTGATGACCTTGTGAAGGCTGTCCCGAGTTTGGGGAAGGCTTATGTCCTGCAGTGGACGTCTTTCAGCTGAAACGATGATGATCATGATGAATTAGAAGAATCTTGCGTGCTGCTAAAATAATATAACTTCACTGTATTATTTTCGAAATCATCATCATCATCATCATTTCAACCGTAAGACGTCCACTGCTCTACGGTGGACGCCATCATGCGCGTGCGAGCCCTTTCGACGGGGGATGCAGTGGCCCGGGGCGGGGTCGTCTTGGCGGTGTCTCTAGACATCGCCAATGCCTTCAATACCCTGCCCTGGAGTTGCATCAGGGAGGCACTCCGGTATCACCGGGTGCCGAACTACCTCTGTCGAGTAGTCGAGGCTTACCTGACGGATAGGGCCGTCATCTACCCCGGTCACCAGGGAGAGTGGAACCGGCGAGAGATGTCGTGCGGTGTCCCACAGGGATCGGTCCTGGGGCCGCATCTGTGGGACATCGGATACGACTGGGTGCTGCGCGCCGACCTCCCTAACGGCGTCAGCGTGGTATGCTACGCTGACGACACGCTGGTCCTGGCGCACGGGAGGTCGTACGAGGCGGCGGCCGACTTAATGACACGAGGGGTTGCGACAATCGTTGAAAGAATCCGGCAATTGGGACTCGAGGTGGCCCTGCACAAGTCCGAGGCCATGGGTTTTCATGGTCCTCGGAACGCGCCACCTTCGGGTTCCCAACTCACGGTGGGAGGAGTTCACATCGGCGTCGAGTCGACGATGAAGTATCTGGGACTTGTCCTCGACAGCCGGTGGAACTTCGTTGAGCATTTCCGACGTTTGGCTCCCAGACTGGAGCGGGCTGGGGCTGCCTTAAAGCGGCTCCTGCCCAATCTGGGGGGTCCAAACGCCTCCTGCCGGAGGCTCTACACGGGGGTCGTGCGGTCCATGGCCCTCTGCGGGGCACCGGTGTGGGCGCCCTCATTGAGGCTGCGCCCAGCGCGCCGGTTGAGTGCGGCCCAGAGGGTCATGGCCATCCGGCTAGTCCGGGGATACCGCACGGTCTCCTGCGAGGCGGCGAGCCTCCTTGCCGGAGTGCCGCCATGGGATCTGGAGGCAAAGGTCCTCGCCCACATGTGGGAGTGGCGCGAGGAGGCGAAACGCCGGGGCGAAACTCCGCTGCCACGACAAATCGCGGCACGGCGGGCGGAGCTCCGGCAGGATCTCATGGCGACATGGCGGGTACGATTGTCGCAACCCAGCGCAGGGCACGCCACAATTGCGGTGGTAAGCCCCCTCTTTGAGGAGTGGATAGAGAGGCGCCACGGCGTCCTCACCTTCCGCCTGACGCAGGTTCTCACCGGGCATGGGTGCTTCGGTGGGTTCCTGTTCAGAATAAAGCGGGAGGAAACGCCCGGGTGTTTCCATTGCGAGGATCGTCTGAAGGACACGGTGGAGCATACGGTGGAAGTGTGCCCTGCCTGGGCGGAGCACCGCCGTGACCTCGTGGAGGCGACCGGCGGTGGCAACCTCTCGCGTCCGGCCCTGGTGCGAGCCATGGTAAGGAGGGAGAGTGCATGGGAAGCCGTCACCTCCTTCTGCAAAGCAGTAATACTCGCGAAGGAGGAGGCGGGGCGCGTGAGGGAGTGGCAGTCTCTGCACCCTCACGTCCCTAGCCGCCGCAGGAGGAGACGCCCCGGGCGTCGGGAGTCGATAGCGGACTCCCGGCCACCGTAGGCGCGAGCTTGCGGGTGGCGAGCAATGGGTAGCTCGCCGCCCGGTAAGGATCAGGCTCGGGTCAACGGCGCGTAGTGTTCCACGCGCGCCTCAAAGAGATGTCAGCAGCAATGTAGGGGTCTGCTAGGACCGATGCCTGCCAGGGTCACGAGATTGTTCGAAAGAGATACCGTGACTCTGGCACATGGGCAACTGAAGGAACACGGGTGGGTTTTAGTCAGTAAAAGTCTGACACGCCCTCCCACTCCGCCCAGAGCGGGAGAAGTCATTTGATGATTTCCCATCCAAAAAAAAAAAAAAAAAAGACGTCCACTGCTGGACTCAGGCCTCCCCAAATTTGGGGGGCTTTGCCATAATCGCCACGCTTGGCAGGCGGGTTGGCGATCGATATTTTCGAAATAAATACTTCTAATAGAAGTTACTAAAATCAATTCAGTACTTGATAATGTACAAACTTCTTTCGGGACCTGCGTTTATCCTGTTACACCTTGTATAGTCGAGAAAGAATTGGAGACGTACAGAAAGACCATTGGCTTTAGGTCTCCCCGTACGTCCCCAATGTTTATAATGTGTGCCTTCTTAAACCAATCAGTCAGGAGACAGTCCAAATCGTCACACCAGCGTTTCTTAGGTTTGCTTTGGTAATAACATCCGTCTTATAATAACAATAAAAACCAAAAAACTCAAAAAGCGTGGGGTGCATATTGAGGTATTTTTAAAATGACTCTATTAGTATCTTTCGATAAAATACTCACATCAATTGATATGAAACACCCCACGCTTTTGTAACTTAAAATGATTTCATTTATTAATCATTGTGATTTTGATTTATAAATATAGAAATTATGTTACTTTTTAATTTGCCTATTAAAGCCTGTCTTTCAGTATTTTAAACTATTCATTTTTATTTCGGCTAGCTACAAGTGCGTATTGCTAGGCTTTTTTTTGCTACATATATAGATAGCAAAATAAAAAAGAAAAGGCTGCAAAAACACAACCCTAGCCAGGATAATGGCCCAAACTTATAGAATTATTGATTGAATTATTTTTTTGTTTTGATAAGTGTTCAAATTTTCAAATTAATCTGATGCTTTGAAGTGGGTGAAATTCTAGTTCCAAAATTCCGTTACAAACATAGATAGACGTAAAGACTAACACCACCCAATTTCTTCCTGTGGGTGTAGTAAAAGGCAACTAAGGGACTTACAAGAGAATGAGCAGCAGCATTCTCTATGCATTTTACCACCATACTGCGATCGCCAATCCGCCTGCTAAGTGTGGCGATTACGGCAAACCCCCAAATTAGGGAAGGCCTATGTCCAACAGTGGACGTCTCGACGAAACACAGATAGAATATATAGGCGAAGCCAATTAAAGCATGTTAAAAAAAGTAGGTTGGCAATATCTTTTCTACTTTCGTGGATGTTACTTCACTAGAAGTAACATTATTTTACCTTCCTGTAAATAGCACCCTAGTCACTTCCACGAGTCATAATGTAGAACTATGCGACTAAAACACTTACTTATTTACCGAAGCATCTTACTCGAAAATTCACAAGATATTTTGAACGTATGTAAATGTCACTTTGAGACTAGTTTGCACGACCTTTTCGGCCGGTTCGTAAATATTCTAGGAATCTCGTTTGGTACTGTAAGGGGTTGTAGAACTAGCTTCTATTTTTACACCTTAATCTGTATAAATTAAAAATGACTGGACTGCCTTGTTGGTTTAGTGGTCGCTACCGCTGATGCTGAGCATTTGGTTCTGAGTTCCATTCTGTCAGACAAAGTGTTAGTTTAATTTTTATTTGGATTTTGTCAGTAGTAGGCCGGAGTCTAGAAGTTGGCGGTGTGATACCGCCGTGCCTCGGAAAGCACGTTAAGCCGGTTGGTCCTGCGCCTGACGTCGCTCCGGCCGTGTCGGATTACCGTCCCATTGGACTATGAGAGTGAGGGAAGAGTGAGTGCGTAAAGTGACACTTTTTTTTTTTTTCATCGGTTTTTAAATGAAGGGGTTCTGAGTTACAAACGTTAAAAAAATAGTGAAATGGAAAATCTCCCCTTTTTTTAATTGTTTAAAGAAAAAACAAACTATTACAAATAAGCTGTATGAAAAGAAATATAAGGTGCCAAAGGGTTCGTTGGTAAAAGATAATGACTTCTTCAGACAGTCGACTTTTGTAGAACAACTTCCATGAAGATTAAATTGAAATTATTCTACGAGAGTCGCGTCACGCTGTTTCGGTGAGCCTGCTTGTGGGAGCACTAACAGCCGCACGGATCGGTCGATAGGTTAAACTTGCCACGGTCGGTCCGTGGATGCGTGACCATCTTTTACATACATATCGAGATCCCGTTTTACCTCGGAAATGAAGTTAAAACGTTGGTACCTTCTGGCATTCGTAGATCTTTGACAATAGTTTCGGGTGAGAAGATAAAAAAGTCTAACAGCCAGTCGCTTCATGGAAAATACTGGAATTTATCTGTATCCAGTTTTGTCTGGAAACCGACCTCAATATAATTGGGATGAGGCTAGGCAGATGATGATATGTTTATCTTCACAATCAATATTCTGGAGGTTTCATGAGGAAGCTATTCCGGTTAAAACCGCTACAGTATCTACAAGCTATAGTAAGATTGTAAGTACTTGTCTTGCCTTTTTATCTTTGTCAAACGTATAAACGTCGAGAAGAGAACCCACTGTAATCAATTCACGTAACTTCTTTCAGATATACTAGCGACAGCCCTTGTTTCTCATGGTATTTATGACTGTATAAAACATTAATATCATGAGGATTTTTGAAGAGCAGTGCTGGCCCAGTGGTATCGGGTCAGACTTACGAGTAACGATAAGTCGTGGGTTCAAACCCAGGTAGGCACTTTACTTTTTGTATTTAATTTCATCACCAATACTCTCATAACGGTAAAGGAAAACTTCTTGACGAAACCAGCCCGAGAACTAAAACTTCGTAGTCTTGTAACATCGACCAACCCACCGTGAGCTGCGTTCTGGATTATGATGTATACCCTCTCATAGAGAGGAGGCTTAACTGAATCCTAGCAGTGTGAACATCCTGCCAGGGTCGCGAGATTTGTTAGAAAGAATTACCGTGGCCCTGGCATAGATAACCGAAGGAACACAGGTGGGTTTTAGTCAGTAAAAGTCTGACACGCCCTCCCCTTCTGAAGCGGGGGAGACGTCAATTGATGAGGTCGCGCCCACAAAAAAAAAAAAACCAGTGTGAACATTATAAGGTGACTGTAATGATGATTTCATTATACCTAATTATGTAGCGTTTTTAATAGTATACACATAAATCTTCAAATCTAAAAAATATGATAAAATCCGTATTAATATCCGTTGCTTAGAAGAACAACCCGATCAAAAAGATAGACACAAAAAACGACCCCAATTTATTATATGTAAGTATAGATATCGAATAGATTCGCCGTCATCCTATTTGTAAGACGCCAAGACAACAAGGTCAGGAGCCGCGCCAAGACCTTCAAGTTCATGGATCATAACAGCTTCGAGACTTGGCAAGACTTGCCGGCGCCGGTTCGTCACGCTAGCCAAGATGGCGTCGGCGAGGACGCGAGTATTACATGACCTGCTATTTCAGTCTCATGGGGAGAAAGTTCTTGGGAAAACGAAAGCAATCAATACTTTGTTTGTATTTAGGTTAAGTTAAACTTGACCAAAGCATGGTCAAGTTTAAGTTATTCTAAGAGGTAAGTACGTATCATTATAGCAGTGGAATGGCTTTCATTTTACCAAATCAACAATATTTATTACGTTATTTGTGTTGTTGACCAGACAATTTTTTTGGATATATATTATGTTACAATGGATTAGCTATCCTTCTAAACTAAATGATTCAGATTCTCACTTATAGTTTTTTACGCAATTAATGTGCAAGTCATATTGAATGGAGACAACTGGTATAAACTATATTGATAGCTGTGGCGCGATTCTTTGCCTGCGTATATTTTTTATACAAATATCCAGAACAAAAAGTAGCCTATATCCTTTTCCTTTCGACCGGTTTAAGTCTACGTAAATATGGACGTATTAAAATTGTATTTTATTATTAAAATGTTCAAATCTCGTCACTTAAGTGTGCATTGCAGGTCCAGTGCGTATAAAAATCCCTTCGCGACATTTTTACCACGTGAAAATTACAAATTGTTATTTTAAAATATTTATATAATTTAAAAACTAAATCTTAATCTCTTAAAAATGTTGATTCTTTCATCATTTCTTTAAATAATAATAATAATTATGTTAGTACACCGTTACCTGATCCCAAACTAGGCAAAGCCTGTACTATGGTAACCAGACAACTGATAAATATACTTATATATTTCTAAATACATACATATTATAGATAAATTACACCCAGACACAGAACAAATGATTGTGCTCATCACACAACATTTGTCCTGGGTGGGAATCAAACCCACGACCTCAGTCTTATCAGTCAGGGTCACGAACCACTAGACTAACAAGTCAGTCGACTACTATATGTTATATTGGCTTATTATATTCTTAAACCTTCTAGAATAATTCTTTAAATAACACACAAATTGAAAACGACTTTTATTTCTAATATTGTAAAGATGTGTCCATTAAATACAGAAAAAAAAAACCGCAAGAACGCGTAACCTAGAGTTCTAAATTAAAAGTATTGCTTACCAACCTCATTCCGACTGTAATCAAGCTAATGCATCGGGATGCTTTATTTCTTGTCAGTCGGGACTGAACGGCTATTACTAAAGGTACAGCTAATGGACCGTCCGGTGGTACTGTGTGGTGCCGGACGTAAAGAATAACACCACCCCATTTCTTCCCGTGGGTGTCGTAAAAGGTAACTAAGGGACTTACTAGAGAATGGGCAGCAGCGTTCTCTATGCATATTACCACCATACTGCGATCGCCAACCCGCCTGCCAAGCGTGGCGATTATGGCAAAGCCCCCCAAATTGGGGGAGGCATAAGTCCAGCAGTGGACGTCTTACGGCTGAAATGATGATGATGATGATGAATGGACCGTCACCGTTTCAGCTGATAGAAACCCGGATATACCTACCATTCGAGGTCAGCTCAAAGCTGCAATGGCTCTTTCTTCATAAGAACTATAAGACTAGTAAAACATCGATATGATGAGGATTTTTCAAGAGCAGTGGTGGCTGACTGGTATCGGTTCAGATAAACGAGTAATGAAAAGTAGTGAATTCGAGCCCCGGCAGGCGTTTTACTTTTTGTTTATAATTTCATAACCAATACTCTCAAAACGATGAAGGAAAACATCTTGAAGAAACCATGCCCAAGAACTAAAACTTCGAAGCCATGGGACATCCACCAACCCACACTGGGCCACGTTCTGGATTATGACCCACTCCTTCTCACATAGAAGAGTTCTGACAGGTTCCTTACAGTGCGAACATTAAAGGCTGAATGTAATGATGACTTCTTTATATTTAACTTGTTTAATAGTCGAGTGTACTACGTGAGCTCGACAAATGGATGTGCGAATAACACTTCTGCGCCAAAACTGTACTGCGACTCACCATAGTTCGAATGCACGCTTGTGCGACACACGGAATCTAGTCGTAGGAGGTCACAGTTTTAACCTAACCTAACCTAGTGTACTATGTGAGCTCGAGTACAGTTTTGTCGCACAAGTGTTAATCGCACATTCATTTGTCGAGTTCACGTAGTACACCCTTAATAGTCTGTAGTTTTATGTACCTTTTGGAAGGCAGACAAGACCTTGCATTACTAGATTCACATAAGATCCTAATAATATAATGTTTGGACTTCAAAGTGACCATGACATTTCTTCTCAAGGACCCATCAGTTAGGAAATATCGTGGTCTAGTTTTAAAATATTTATGTATAAAAGTAACCAACAACATTTACTGAATAATTATCGGTTGATTAATTTGATGGCCCAGTGGTAATGGTCACAACTATCGAGTAGTAGGTCGTAGGTTCAGACCCTGTAAGGCAACTCACTTTTTGGAAATTATTTCATTATCATTGCTCTCAAAACGATGAAGGAAAACATCGTGAAGAAACCGGTATGTCTATGGCTACCTCTAGGTAACTTGATACCTATATCTGGCACTCCCACATTGCGACTCAAATATTGAGGCTAGAAAAGGTACAAAAAATCTTTCCTGAACTTTCTGTATAAAAAATGTGTCACTTCTTTCCTTTCATGTACCTTACTAATTATTTCCTAGAAGTTTGTCAACTCATTGGAGGTTAGCCGAGGCTTTCAACAGCTCACAGTAGCCTGTAAAAGTCTTAGAGGACGCATCGATGCCTGGGCTGTTAGTCTAGTGGTTAGTGACCGTGACTGCTAAGACTGAGGTCGTGGGTTCGATTTCCACCCAGGAAAAATCTTTGTGTGATGAGCACAATCATTTGTTCTGTGTTTGAGTGTAATTTATCTATGATATGTATGTATTTAGAAATATATTAGTATGTTTATCAGTTGTCTGGTTGCCATAGTACAGGCTCTGCCTAGTTTGGGATCAAATAACGGTGTGTTGGTTGTCTTAAGATATTATTATTATCGACAGTCCCAAATTCCACGATCTTTTCTGTCAGCTATTTGTTCCCGACAAATACATCGGACATCGCCAAAGCCGTCAACAACGTCTATTTGCGCCACCGTCATCTAAAACAGTCGCCAGAGCTGAGTCCCCAGTGTGTCGAACTTTAAGGATACTTAACGCCCTCCCGACCAACAATACTGAATGTAATCTGTTTGCCGATGAATGGAGTAGATTTTTGAATTTATGTCTGATGTTTAGTGAGAAGAAGTATGCTAGGGTGTCCTATATTATATGATAGTAATTAGAAAATAGAAATAGAAAATATTTATTGTCCAGGTAATACAATAAGCAAACATAGGTTAACATCAAGTTGAGAAGACATGAGTAGCTTAAATATTACCTACAGCTAGTTACAGTACCAGTTACAGTTACCAGTGAACCCCAAACTAGACAGTTAGTCTGTATGTCTGTCTTGGGGCTCAGGATACGAATTCCAGAGTGGAGACTAGAGAGGTGATTTCAGGTATGGTATGTGCGTATGTGTAAAGTTTGTGTAATATTTGTATAATATTTTGAAATATTTTTGTATACAATACCTGTTTAACTTTTCAATAAACATAATGAAATTGGGGTTGCCGTTTCAACGCTTCTATACTAATATTATAAAACTGTAGAGTTTGTTTGTTTGATTGAACGCGCTAATCTCAGGAACTACTGGTCCGAATTGAAAAATTCTTTTTACGTTGGGTAGCCTATTTATCGAGGAAGGTTATAGGTTATATAACATCACACTTCAACCAAGAAGAGCGGAGCTGTAATGAAAAATGTTGCAAAAACGGAGAAAATCGTACGGGTAGGCGATTCGACGCGACGGGAAGGGTCGGGGAAACAAGAAATTTAACGCAGACGAAGTCGCGGGCAGAAGCTAGTTAACAATAAACAACATAACCCGCGTGGTAAATTACAGTAAAAATTAATAAATAATAATAAAATAAAAATCTTTTATTTCAGACCCTTAAAGTCCATTTGGTTAGTATACAAACAACTTAAAACTAATGTTAGTACATATATCTACCAATGAATTAATGATTTTATTGAAATTATTAATTATGACTCTAATCACATGAGAATTCAACACCATCATCATCATTTCAGCCACACAATTGTAACCATAAAGATCATCAATATATTATTTCTCTTAGTTCATATTGCCTTTTGAATTACTATTACATGGAATGTTGACATTTGAGACTAACCTTCGAAGTAGTATGACTGATTCTAATGTTTATAACTTTGTGAACCCATATTTTTTCGGTTGCGAATTATATTTTGATAAAAGAAAACGTAAGTAAATTTGATTTTGGGTGTGCGTATGGACTGAGGAGCCATGTCTCATATTTAAACGCGGGTACTACAAATATTTAGTAGTAAATTAGCCAATTTTGTAGGCTCAGTCCTGGAATTTGTAGTAAGCCATATAAAAAGTTACAGGACGTTTTATGTGGCTCCTCAATTTAGACGCATCTGGCTTGAGGAGCCACTTTAGAAAACTTGCCACTCAAAAACTAATCGATGGATGTTTCTAAAAATTTGATACAAATTAGTAGTATGTATGCGTAATCTGTACAAACTAATGGGGTTTGTACGGCTGAATTTGAGATAGCTACAGAGCTTTGATTTATCATAAAACCCATAAATTTCCTCGCGCTAATTCTCGGAAGCTCGTGAAGCTATTTAATAAGATTTTTAGTTAGTAGAGAGAGAGAGGCATGGCTCTTTAATTTATACGCACACGATTACCGCGGGATACCTTAGAACGGGAGATACGTTAAGGTAGCCCGCGGAATACCATATAATTTATTAATAAAACTCGAAATGAGACCCCGTGGTTAAATAAAAACAGCTGCATGGGTCGATCATCAAGGTTAAGCAACACGAGAACCCTCCGTGCTTAGGAAACCGCGTAAAGCCGTTGGTCCCTGCTGTGATTCCTAGATCTATGATAATCGTTATTTAGAAGCCCCGAAGTCTTACAACTAGTCATGCCAATGGATCTCGTGTTACTAAGTTACTGAATTGTGAAGGTCAGACGGGCAGTCACTCCATGTGAAATACTGGTAATCATCTGCATCCATTTAGGCTAGAAGCCGACCCAAACGAAATTGGGATAAAGCTAGGCAGATTAACTTGAAATAAATTATTATTATTATTTTACTTTTTTTTTACAACTACATGTACATTTACTGTATGTACATATTACTTTAACTACTGTGAATTTGATGACTATGTAGGTCATTATTTTACTTTCGATTTTGGTCCGGCAGTTTGTGTAGTTTGTAAAGATAACTAACTCTAAAGACCGTTTCAGACAGCTATCTATATAGTCTTCACATAATGTGACCAAGATTATGTCTGGACTTTAAAAGAGACTGTGACCTCTGAGTTTGTTTCGGCCTTTCTTCTCTGAGTAGAGATAGGAAACGTCGACCTCGTCTACAAATCATTTGTATAAACCTACTTACAGAAATAAAATCATTTATCAAATATAAAAGGGCAGTTCAAAAATGACAACGAACTTTACAACTATATTTCACAGTTATTTGCCTACCCCCGTTTGAAATTTCATCAGCTTTATTTGTGATTTCATAACTTCTGAAACAGATAGGTTTCCACGAAATAAAATATTATATTTTGCGAATGTCGCACACATACGGAAACATTGAGCAAATTGAATATCTAAAAATGAAAAAATAGTGCAAATAAAATGGAAATGTTTGGAAAATATGCGCTTTGAGCACTACACAGAGTGTTAAAAATATAGAAATATCAAATTGGTGAATTTTGTAGGTACTGAAATTGACTAGCAATAGAAAATGATAAGTACTGCCGTACAATTTTAAAACCAGAACACAAATCACAACACGCAATCGGTAACGCTAAATTGCAACACGTTTCTTGTATGAAAACACCTTTAATGTTCTGTTATTCTCTTATGAACGTTATAGGCCGTAATAGTGCAAAAACTCTGTGAAAGTTTCAAGTTTCTACCTATTACGGTTCAAAAGATACGGCCCTGTGATAGCCGGACGGACAGCGTACCCGTTAGTGATCCCGTTGGTATCCTTGGTTACGGAACCCTATGAATCAGCCAAAATCGTGTCTGACTCTGCACTTAGGATCCGTATCTTTATTTTAATAATTTGTTGCTTTACGTCAATGTTCACAATACACAATACAATCAACTTAGATTATCGCAGTCCACTGCTGGCCATCGGCCTCTCCTAGGATACCTCATAACACTCTGACACACACCTTCCGCATCCTGTCTGCTGTAAAGGAAAAAGAAAGAAAAAAGGTAGTAAAGGATTGTATTGTATACAATACAGTCCTTTACAACCTTTACTACCTTTTTTCTTTCTACACGAGTTGTTGTGCTAATCTGCCAATCCTGTAGTGCTATTCTGTAAAAATCTCACCGTGATAACTTGGGTGAAGTGAGCTTAAAGTGAGGTGTCATTAGTATTAATCCCTAACATCAGCCGATCTATTCTGTTACAATCTCACCGTGAGAACTAAGGTGAAGTGACCCAAAAGTGAGCTGTCATTCCATTTGATGCTAGGGATCGACACTAATGACAGCTCACTTTTAGATCACTTCACCTAAGATGTCACGGTGAGATTTTAACAGAATAGATCGGCTGTTCTGTTTGAATACAGTCGTCCTGTTTATGAGCGATAAACCTTCAAGTTCGTTTTCTATTTAATTTTCTTGTCGACTTTTCACCTGGTCATAATGCAGCTGAAACCCTGCAACTGGCAGCAATGCCGCGTTGTATGGCAATCCACATAACGTGGCAATTCTGCCAGACTATATGGTATTTTTCCTGTGTCAACACGCAGACGAATTTTTTGATGCCCCATTTCCTTATTTGGTCTAGTTCTGTCTATTTCTTAAACGGTCTGTGGTTCTTGTTGTCCCGTTAGATATTACGACTCGAAATTCTGTAATATTTTGCTGGAAAACTTGTTCGTACTGAAAATGCACAGATATTAAATACTATGTTTGGTGTCTCTTTTTATCGAAGTTAAAAAGGCCGAAACTACACTTCATTTCTCTTGGCTCGAGAAGACCATACATGGAAATTTAGAAGTCGGAAAAAAATAACACCAAGATTGAGAAGGTGTTAGTTTTTCTAAAATGTGCTTCTAAAACAGTTTTTGCTGGATCAAGAATGATATTATAAATTACCTTATTAAACTTAGAGGTGCCATAAACGTCAATATTAACGAGGTTTTTTTTTTAATAATTTATTTTTATAAAAAATCACAACTATTTACAGAACAGAGTGATCTGTAAAACGACGTCCAAAGAAAAGTTCTTAAGTCCTCTCTCCAAGGGCTTCCCGAAACACCCTCAGGGATGACTAAGTTCAGTGATAATTTATAGTTTAGGTTTTAATATTTTTATCAAATTCTTGATAACAAAGACTTTGATTTTATTCTTTCTGGATTGCAATTTTTAAAAATAATTATTTAAATTATGGTCTGCGATTATTCATTAGCGCAAAAAGAAAGATTTTGCTTGGCAAGATTCGCTCTAGATTTCCACTGTCAAAAAAAAAAGGATGGCATTAACCCTCAACTAAGTATGCCAAGTTTCAGTTAATCGGATGCTATAAAAAGCAAAAAATAATGTAGTAATCATATATAGGTGTTTACAAATGAATATAGGTAATAGTAATCAATAAAGTACGAAATAAAAAATATTTCAGACTTACGCACATAATCAGTCATTGAATGGTAAAGCTGAGTTCGCATGCCTGTATACACCTACATACGGACATAATCGTAACACCTACAAACATATGATGGCATATGACCATGACTTTATCTCATCTGTGCACCTATCCCTTAATTTCTGTTTGATATATTTTCTTGTTTCGTACTATTTAGATCACTTTTATTTTTCCGTAGATGGATTTAATGTTTTTTTTTATGAAAATTGAAATATTTTTTCCAAGTGAATTACTAAGTGGTAAACAAAGTCAACTTACAAAGCAAAATGTAGACAAAAAGTTTTACGCAAATATTGCCATTTGTCCCAACCAAAACCGCTTCATTTCAAGTCGTAACCGCAATAAGCAGCCTCTGTAAAGACATTGACAAGCCACAGACAAAGAGAAGTCTGTTCTTAATAAATTAAACAGGCTTAATTTATTACATGACAGCCAAAACCATGAATTCTGATTAAGTCCATACTATAAAGTAGGTACCGTTCTATCTCATAGCAATGGTAACAATTTAGCATGACAGCAACCTTATTCCGTAGCAGTAAAAGTGATTTTCGTAACTCTTAAGTCGTTGGCGAATAATGCTAAAGGATACAGACCTTTTATATACATAAAGACAATCCAGGATCCTAATCTCGGCACATACAAAATATTCAGTGCAGGTAAGAGCAAACCTCTACGGAATCCTGATTACTAAGCAGCTTGCTGGTCAAATTAATTTAAAACATGTTTAGAAAGGCCTATTCCGTACAAAATTACAAATAATTTCTGAATTAAATATGCTTAAAGAGCATGTGTAAATCCTATTTACGCTACCCTAATGTAAGTCATACACGCTAAGGACATCTGGAAAACACATAATATTTGTTTACATGTTTGGAAGCTAAATCCTGAATACATTAGTAGCGTGGCAACGTAACCTGCACGTTTAAATATTGGGTTGGTAAGAAAATAATGAAACACTTTTATTATTACTTATCTGTTTCTTTTGAAATAATTTTTCTATAGTAACTATTTCCAGCACTATATAAAACATTCTCGAAGGAATGCGTAGACGTATAAATAAGCGCGGCGCGTGGCATTGTTGCGTAGTATTATTGAAAATGGACGACAGGTGTCTTCGAGCACTCTACTTCTACGAGTTCAAACAAGGTCACTCGACGCGTAAGGCAGCGGATAACATCAACCATGCGTCGGGCCCTGGGACTACTAGCCATGTAACTATGAGTCGCTGGTTTAAGCGCTTTGCCTTGAGAGACATAATATTTTTTTCAATCTCAGCCTCCACATTTCTGGGCAAATGCTATTGAGTCACTACCACAGAGATGGACTCAAGTAATAGATACGAAGGGTGACTAAATTGTTGATTAATCATATAAAGTTAAAGAAATAAATTAAAAATTCAAGATCACCTCAAAGTGTTTCATTATTTTCTTACCAACCCAATATGTAGATATCCTCTACTCATACTGTTCGTCTCGTTTACCTTGTATTGCAAGCACTACGGCAACGAAGCTCCATATGGTGCTGGACGTAAAGAATAACACCATCCCATGTCTTTCCGTGGGTGTCATAGAAGGCGACTAAGAGAATTACTAGAGAATGGGCAGCAGCGTTCTCTATGCATTTTACTACCATACTGCAATCACCAACCTGCCTGCCAAGCGTGGCAATTATAGCACCCCCCACATCTTCCCCCAGTAGTGACCGTCTTATTGCTGAAATGATGATGAATAACTGCTGGGTATGAGGTCCTAGTTTCTATAAGCAGGTCTAAAGTCTGAATTTGGTGAATGTGACAGAAAAGTTGAATTGTTTGTCTAGGTATGGGCATGTGATGCGGAGGGAAGAAGCACACGTGAATAAAAGAGTTATGAATATAAATATTGATGGATGGAGAAGGGAACGACCAAAGAAAAGAGATGGATGGATTGTGTGAAGAAAGATGTAAAAGAGACGGGAGTGATAGCGTGACGGTAGACATGGGAGAATGGAAAAGAAAACGACGAAAAGATGATCATGATATTCGCCTCCTGTTACGGGACTTAAACAGAAATTGAGAAATGAATGTATATGTATCATAGCTACATCTCGGCCTAGCCATTTAGAGTAAACAAGCGGTATGTTATGTAATATAATATTACATGATCATAATATGCATAAACCAGCAATTACGTCTCTACTTCAATGCAATTAAAAACGTCTGTTAGACTGCGCTAACGACATCCTTCTAATCTAGAATAATACTATAAATAAATAAAATAAATAAATAAATATCTTAGGACAACCAACACACCGTTATCTGATCCCAAACTAGGCAGAGCCTGTACTATGGTAACCAGACAACTGATAAACATACTTATATATTTCTAAATATATACATATTATAGATAAATTACACCCAGACACAGAACAAATGATCGTGCTCATCACACAAAGATTTGTCCTGGGTGGGAATCGAACCCACGACATCAGTCTTAGCAGTCAGGGTCACTAACCACTAGACTAACAGGCCAGTCATAATGCTTTTAAGAGATAATGCTTTTAAGTTAGTTTGTAAGAAATAATCTCTAGAACTACCAGTCTTAGATACAATCTTTAAATATTTGATAGCTCAATTCTTGAGGCTATTTACCATCATACTGCAATCCTCAGAAGCCGAGCAATATTGAAAAAAGTCGGTCAGAACGCTAAGTAAAAACGATGTAATAGCACGGGCGGGCGAAGTGATACGACGCGACGGGTGGGGGCCATAATTTCATGCAAAGGAAGTCGCGGGCAAAAGCTAGTAATATTATAAATGTGAAAGTTATATGTTTGGATATTTTTTTCTCAATCACGCATAAACGGATAAACGGATTTGGATTGAAATTTCCACAAAACTAGATTATAACCCAGATCAAGGATAAATTTTATGCCACCATTATGTTTCCGCGGGACATTTTTCGACCTCCACGCAGGCGAAGCCGCTGGCTAAAGCTAGTAGTTTAGATATAGGAACTTCAATAAGCCGAGAATAATATTAGGTAAATATATTTTACAGAAGCGATCTTACCTTACCTTTAGATACCGCTTCCTTACTAATAAGGTTACGGAGGTTAGATGGTAGTCGCTTCATGTAAAATATTGATATTTGGCCGCAGCTGTTGTGAAATTGGAAACTTCTCTAAAGATAGTTGGGAACATGCTAAGAGACAAGAAGTAATGATTTTACTTGAAGAGTACGCTTGCCTAGCCTACGTATAAATTTTACGTTAAATTGAAGTTTTAGAGAAGATATTTAGTCTAACAGCAGCATGTGTCAATCGAATGTTAAGATTACTGCGGTCGATTCGTGGATGGGCTACAATTAATTATATATCGAGATCCCTATGTGCCTCGAAAAGTACGTAAAGCCGTTAGTACCCTGTCAGGGTCGCGAGATTGTTCAAAAGAGATACCGTGACCCTGGCACATGGGCAACTGAAGGAACACGGGTGGGTTTTAGTCAATAAAAGTCTGACACGCCCTCCCGCTCCGTCCAGAAGCGGGAGAAGTCATTTGAGGATTTCCCATTCAAAAAAAAAAAGCCGTTAGTACCCGCTGTCATTCGTAAATATTTAACAATTCTCATGGGCCACAAGCCCAAAAGTCTGACAAACAGTCTTACCGAGGAATATCATATTGCCCAGAAACTGGGTTGTGGAGGTCAGGTAGGCAGTCGCTCCATGTAAAATACTGGTATTCAGATGCATCAGGATGGACCCCAACACATTTAAAAAATAAGCTAGGGAGGTTTATACAGTCGGTCCATGTTTAAATCTCTCTACTGCTGAGACACAGGCTCTGAGAGAGGAAACGGGCATAATACAAAATGCGGGCCCAGTGCGGATTCTCACAATGTATTTCTTCACCGTTTTGTGAGCAAAGGTGATGAAATTAAATACTCAAAAGGCCTGCCTAGGCTCAAATTCACCAGAAAAATTTTTTCACTTCAAAATAAGAATGTTATAAGTAAAGACGTTGTCTAATTCTATATTAATGCATACAGTAGTTTGAACACAGCGGTCTCAAATAAATCATGATCAAGTAAAGACGTTTGTTTTTCAATAACTCCGTTCCATTATCGAAATTAGAAAGTGAACTTAAGGACATAAACATGGTCCTTCGAGCCGGATATCTCCTACAACGTATTTAAAGTTGAACCGTCGTCTTACAAATCTGGCTAAAACTTGTAATCCGAAAACTAAACTAATTGGGTGGATATTTGCAAATTCTATAAATTACATTACTTCTGCCTCGTTAATTAGTGTTAAGTGTTTAGCTAAACACTTACTAACGGAGCTTATTTGTCACCTAATTTATAGGAATTTACTTTACTAACTAAATTTCGATAAATTAGGCTACAACTCTTAAGTCAGAAATATTCAGTAGATTACAAAAACGATTGTCTGGTTGGGATGTGATTTCAAGCGCTACTGCTGAGTACGAGGACGTGGGTGCGATTCCCAGATGGACTGAATTGTTATTGGGTTTTCCTATCTGGAATGTTTCATTAACACACTGGAATCTGAATCTATGCCAGGTCAAAAGCAATTGATCAATTGCAATAAAGTGTTATTGTAGCAATATTGTCAATTGCTTCAATGGCATTTGTTGGAGAACCAATTTGCGCATCAGTGTGAATCAATAACTTAAAAATTGAAATTTGCAATTGTTCTTTTCAAAGACCCTGCAGAAAATAAAATAAAAATGCACTACTAAAGGTCATAGAAAGTCATAGTAAGTCGTAAATGGTAGTCGATTTTCTACTGTAAATAAACTTTCTCCAACCTAAGAGGGTTAAGACATTATGGCTGATTTACAATGATCCAGTATCTGTGTGTTTCAGACAGTTTGTTGGATAGTTTAGTACCTCTACGATCTTCATTTGACCTGACCAAGATTCTAACTGGACTTTAAAAGAGATTGTTAACAAAGTTAGTGTCGGTCTGTCTGCTCACAGTAGTTTGATAACGACTTAGATGTTTTAAATTGTTTTAAAGTACTTTTTTAAACCATTTACGGGTAATAAAATAAATATTGTTATAAGTTTATAACTTACCAATACATTCCTGGAAACCAGTGCCAGAATGTAAATGGTGTTTCAAGTTATAGATTTAGATCGCGCTGGAGTAAATAGCCAAGAGGTTATAGGTCTCTATACAATGCGCATGGTGACCCGATGACCTTGTTAAGGCTGCCAAAAAGTCAACGCAAAAAATGATGATTTATAAAGTGAAATGCAAACAAATACAAGACGAACCAACAATTTCCTTTGCCAAGTCAAAAAAGAATGATTCTTAAACCTCTCTTTTAGAAATCGATGCATATTTCGCTCGTCTTTATGAGGCGTAAATTTTATCGTGTTTGAAGTTCATTCAAGAATGAACGAAAATTCTCGACATTTTGACATGTCATTAGTGCTGAAAGCAAATACGGGACCGGTGGTGAAAAGTAGCCAATATTTCTTGAGCGACGACAAAGTATGAAATTACATTAGAATGTACTGCGTTTGCCGTACCATTGGGAATCAGATGACCTTGAAAAGTTGGGTGTGATGGGAAAAGATCTCGCAGCCGGTTACCTAACGTTGGTCTGATCAAGTAACCGCCCTCACTAGACTCTATGTTACGACCGCCATGAGAAGGCGAGAACCGAACGAAGTCGAAGAACATCGTGTATAAAGCCAGGATGGTCTTTCAGGATCACGACCTTCAGTATTGAAGTATGCAAAAAAGAATAAGAAGAAATACTGAGTTTGACACATTTGTGTCAGTGTTTACTGATTTACCACGTTCACCAAGCAAACTAAAATTAGAGTAGGGGTTGGTATCTCTTACTTACCAAGAAATGTATAGTGCTACCCAGTGCTCCATGTAAAATACTAGTATTCAGTTGTATCTAGACTGGGTATCCACCCCAGGGTCGACGAAGCGTGACATTGTGTGACAAGGGGGTGGGAGAGCCCCTAAATTTTGTGACGTCACATTTCAAAATTGAATATACATATTTAAAGTAATATCAAAACACGAAATATGAACTATGAAAGAAATTTAAAAAAAAATTCAATGTCTAGATGTAAAATTGCAAAATATGTGACGTCACACTAGGGAGGGGGGGGCAGGGGCTCACAAATGTGACCAGCTGTTACAAGGACGGGGGGGAGGGGGGTAAAAAATCATGAAATATGTGTGACGTAATTTATAGATGGTCCCTAAGCAAGATACTGTTAGTTGTCAAACTGAGTTTAGTTTATCGTTTATCAGTATTTATTTCATTTCTATCTTGAATTGTGTAGTGCAAAACCAAAGCATATGCTAAGCAAGTTTTACAAAAGTGTTGGTTTTTCAGCCTTTTTGAGCTTCTGGAAGTCTGTGACATTGTTGAGATAAGCTTTTATAAGCATCTCTACTTTAACGTCTCAAATTATATTGGTTATACTTGAATGTGGCTACAGAGACAAAGGGAGCAGAAGGAAATCTTATCGTGATAAAAGAATAAGTAATTTTAGATAGCGATCAAATAAAATATACGTATTGACAGTTTTAATAAATGGTTTCTTTTTTCAAATCTTCGCTGAGCTCGGCAGCTGGTTTAAAATATTTTCTAACGGAGTCATGTTACGTGAATGAAATTCTAAATTCCTTTTTTAAATGAATGAGAATGCGGTCTGAGGTCCGCAAGTACCTTCCAGTCATTAACACTCGAGTCTATTATGTCTAATGAGAGTACGTTCTACTTCGTGTGGTTTTTGTGAACTCCTGACATTTTCTCTGTAAAGTGTAAATGAAAACACGACGTTGGTGTTTCATGTAAAAACAAATGTAAACTTAATTTGGTTATGAAGAACAATTTTGGTTCTAATGTTGAAAAAAAAACTGGCCAAGTGCGAGTCGGACTCGCGCACCGAGGGTTCCGTACAAACCTGCAGGTATTCACGGTTTATGCATAAGGCTTATGTTTATGAAATTAAATGTTTTTTTTTTAATTTTTATATTTGAGTTGACTGAATGAAAGGTAAATTGTGGTTTACGATTTATGACGTATTAAAAAAAAAAACTACTTACTAGATCTCGTTCAAACCAATTTTCGGTGGAAGTTTACACGGTAATGTACATCACATATTTTTTTTAGTTTTATCATTCCCTTATTTTAGAAGTTACGGGGGGGGGGGGGACACATTTTTCCACTTTGGAAGTGTCTCTCGCGCAAACTGTTCAGTTTAGAAAAAAATGATATTAGAAACCTCAATATCATTTTTGAAGACCTATCCATAGATACCCCACACGTAAGGGTTTGATGTTTTTTTTTTTTTGAATTTCAGTTCTATGTATGGGGAACCCCAAATGTTATTGTTTTTTTTTTTCTATTTTTGTGTAAAAATCTTAATGCGGTTCACAGAATACATCTACTTACCAAGTTACAACAGCATAGCTTTTATAGTTTCGGATAAAAATGGCTGTGACATACTCGGACAGACAGACAGACAGACAGACATGACGAATCTATAAGGATTCCGTTTTTTGCCATTTGGCAACGGTACCCTAAAAACAATGATAGGTGGACTGTGTGGAAGATGATGTGGCTAGAAAGAGGCCGATAACTGATATTATGACTAGCCAATAACGATCGGCGAAAAATTTATTTTTTCTTCTTTCATCATAATTTCATAGGATTAGCAAGCTGAAGTGGCAATGGGCCGGCCACATTAGCCGTCGAACCGATGACCGTTGGGGTAGACGTGTTCTTGAGTAGAGACCGCGAATCGGCAAACGTAAGGTAGGACGCCCTTAGGCTAGGTGGAGCGACGATCTTCACAGGGTGGCTGGTAGCAGCTGGATGAGAGTTGCCGACAATCGAGCTAAATGGCGTGCAATTGGGGAGGCCTATGTCCAGCGGTGGACTGCTATAGGCTGATGATGATCATAATTTCAGCCGAAAGATGTCCACTGCTGGGCCCTCCCAAAACTGACTGACCTGTTAGTCTAGTGGTTAGTGACCCTGACTGCTAAGACTGAGGTCGTGGGTTCGATTCCAATCCCAGACAAATCTTTGTGTGATGAGCACAATCATTTGTTCTGTGTCTGGGTGTACTTTATCTATAATATGTATGTATTTAGAAATATATAAGTATGTTTATCAGTTGTCTGATTACCATAGTACAGGCTCTGCCTAGTTTGGGATCAGATAACGGTGTGTTGGTTGTCCTAAGATATTTATTTATTTATTTAAAAGCCTTCCCCAATTTGTCGGGTTTGCACTAATCACCACGCTCAGCAAGTGGGTTGCCGATAGCATTACGGTAGTAATACGCATAGAGAACGCTGCTGCCCATTCTCAAGTACGACCTTTAGTCGCCTTTTATGACACCCACGGAAAGAAGTGAGATGATACTATTCTTTACGTCGAGCACCACACAGTATTTGTTCTATACTTCTCTATATTATAGAAGAAAAGACATCTTGCAATAACCCTGAATAAATTGAGATGAGTGCAAGAAATGAGGATGACTTAATTTTGTTGTATAATATTTGAACTTCCATGTTCTTTCACAGCAAGGGGTTTTCAGACTACTCTCATATACATATATTTCAGCTTGCACTTAACAAAATACGTGGGACACTCAGAAAGTTTTGCGAAAATAAAAAGAAGTGTTGTAATTGTTTTTCTATTTAAATCTTTTCAAAATACTCTCGAATGAGACACGATAATTTAATTAGCTCGCAAAAAATGTGGGGGGGGGAGGGAATTTTTAAATTGGAACGTACCTATTTTTATTTATTTTATACCTTTAAACAAGCAATTCTTGTATATATATATATAAATAATCGGAATCTCGGAAACGGCTCCAACGATTTTCTTGAAATTTAGTATACAGGGGGTTTCCGGGGCGATAAATCGATCTAGCTACGATTCATTTTTAGAAAATGTCTTTTTACCAAAAAAAAAAACCGAGCAGAGCTCGGGCATCCAGGTACTAATTATAAATAATCATTATTTTTATAATAGTTTATTACTGGCCAGTCTATCATACAAAAAACTTTTTTTCGCAATACTTTCTGAGTGGCCTGGTACTTGAGCAGTTTATTGATTAGGTAAAAATAAATGTCTTCGGCTCAAGTGTAGTTCACGGATTTACAAGAGAGGACTAGCTACCCATCGCTGCTTCAAACCTGACAAAACATCGAGATTTATTCAATATAATGAAGTAAGTAAAAGTATGAATGTGTTATATGTTTAAAAATATTCCAGAATAAAAATGGCTAAAACCACCACCAAAAAAACTAACGTAACGGCGTAGTTTAATCGAATGTCACGTCACACAGAAAAAAACGAAAAGCAACATTAGCTTAAATTAAGTGTAGATTTGGATAATGCCTTGGACTAAACGTGGTCTTGAGAGTAACAAAGGAATCGTTTGAAGGAAACATTTCCTTCCATACGAGTGTTTGTGAGTCACCTAGGATTAAGATCAGTGTTGTCCATTTTATTAGATATCCTAATTTCTTTTTAGTTTACGGGCCATAAGAAAAATAATATCGCCCATTTTATGCTGAGACCCATGGCTAAATAATAGCAAACGCACGGGTCGATCGAAGGGACGCTACGATTGCCGCGGTCCGTTTCGAGACCCGTCCACGCCTCGGAAAACGGGTGAAACGTTGATTTTGTTCTTGTTGATAGGCCTACACTATCTTTCTATACTTGTACTGCAATTTCATACCGAATGGGATAGTATAGACCAAAACGAATTTGAAAACTTTTCATAACATGAACACAGTGTAATCCAGCATTCAATCATTGTGATCCTAATTGAAAAACTAACTTCCCAGAGGTCAAAACAAACGCAAAAATGTACCATTCACCATTCATTTTAATTAATGAACAAAAACTTTTTTGTTACCTCTCCATTTTGTTGATTGTTTATTTTATGTTTCGAATTTAGAATTAGTGTTCTGTAAAAGGTTGGGAATTTATAAATTGTAAATGTAAATGTAGAGTGATACAGTCGGTTCACTGTTATTTTATTTCTGATAGCAGCAACACAACAACAACCTTATTGTAATGAGTTTAAAGATCATTGTGATATTGATTAGTCAATCGTTAGTTAGTGGTAGCAACCTTATTGTTACGAAGATATAAGATGACTTTGATTTTGACAATTGCATGAAAAGTGGTTGTATTGTGAGAGAATTGTACAATGATTTCTTAGCGCCTAAATTACATTGACAGTTGTTGGCAAACATTTGTGAAATCGTCACAGAAAATGTATTAAACTAAACAAGATGTTGACGCAAGTTTCGATATTGTCCATGCCCCAAAAGAACCTTGCAGCGTGGTACTTAATTTGTACTTTTGTTTGGTTTTTTGTTTACTTATTTTTAAAAGATTGGGTGGCAAGACTTACATAATCCGCAGCCTATTTATATGCAAGTTCACTATGGGTATTAATTACTTGCAATGCTTACTTTTTACAATGCACAATTTTCGATTTTTATGTCCAAAACTGAAGCAATATATTTCTTCTGTATTTAAAATTAATCAAAACAGAATCATATAAAATCCAGAATCATAAAATGAACGTCAGTTATATTTTTTTTAAATTGAAAAACAGAACGTAAACATTGGATAGCTTATCTCCAACAAACTGTCAATGCAATTCCTTTGAATGGCTCAACAATTTACACGTGTGCAAGTTTGTCCATTGTCATCTGTAGAATCACAAGCTTGTGTGCACAAAGGCAAGTATATTGAACGATTCACAGTACGTATTGTGTGTTATCGTTCTATGTGACCGTTATATACTTTGGTCTCCTGGTACGTGAGATTTATTTTGTCTATCTATACTAATATTTATTATATATTTGCTGAAGAGTTTGTTTGTTTGATTGAACACGCTAATCTCAAGAACGACTGGTCCGAATTGAATAATTCTTTTTGTGTTGGATAGCCTATTTATCAAGGAAGGCTATAAACTATACAACATCACGCTACAACTAAGAGGAGCGGAGCAGTAATGAAAAATGTTGCAAACACGGGGAAAATCGCACGAGTAGGCGATTCGACGCGACGGGAAGGGCCTGGTACAAGAAATTTAACGCGGACGAAGTCGTGGGCAGAAGCTAGTATGTCATACTTGTTTCTAATGTACATTTTAAGATTTTCTACCGAAAGAGTGCCGATTACTAAGCTTGCACTGTCTGTCTGTCCATCTGTCTGTCAGAGACTTGTATCTCATTAACCGTAGTAGGTAGACAGAGAGAAACTTTTCAGAGTATGTATTTCTATAACCACTATGACAACAAATAGTTAACATGAAATAGGGTCGAAATCAAAGTGAGAGTCCATCCAAAAAATGAGGATTTTGTCTTATGTTACGGAACCCTTCGTATGCTAGTTCGACTCGAACTTTAAATGTAGTTCCCACTGCCAGAATACAAGCATCTCCTTGTGAGAGGGAGTGTTACATTTTCTTTTAAAGTCCAACTAATTGGTCAGATCATGTGAAGACAATGGGGGTTGGTGTCTGAAATGGACTTTTGAAAAACCACACAGATTGAGTGGATCTATTCAATCCGTGCCACATTTGTCAGTGAACATGCAGCTCAACTCAGACCTAAAGAAGCTCAACAATACGAGCTAATTCACTCATCCGAAGTAGACAAATAACCCGTTCTATACATAACTTAGGTACATACTTTCGTTCCGATCCTGGAGACCGTAATTCACAAATCACCTTAAGCAGTGTGCACGGGACAAACAATCGCCGGCGTGCCTCTGTTTTGTTAGAGTATCTCGTTAAGTCCCATTGTTTCATGGTCCCCTGGTACCGTTGATAGACAGATATGAATAATCAAAGATTTACAATCGTTAAACAACTAGTAACAAGCAAATCAGCATAATACCACCTTACTAAAACAACCCCGGTGGCACCATCTACACATGGAAATGGTATCGTTACCTCTCAAAAGACCACTCCGGAACCCCTCTGTGCAACGCCTGTTAGGGCACATCTCTAGGGTATTATAAGACACAACATACATAATGATACATACATTCACCTACCTACTATCAAGTTTTCCCGAATATACATAAAATAATAGGGGTTAAAGTATGAAATTGCCGTTTTATAGTAATAGATACCTACTTTGAATTGACATGAAGCCTTCATGGTGCAGGAAGCCGTAAAAAATGCTTTCACACAGATTTTTTTTGTCAAATCTAGATCCTCAAAGTTCTATCGCAATGAAATAAAAAATCTTGCGATTAGATGGCAGCAATGATGATTGAATAAATATGTACCTAACATCTTGGAAGAAAAAAAGTTTTAATTTTGCACTTTAAATCGGTAATTTCATACTTTGAACCTTAATATGTACCTATTTATGTTGAAAATTCGGCAATAATATAATCAACAGTAATAAAGCGGCAAATACCTTGAATTTTCGTAGCCCTATATGCCTTATGAATCACATTTAACAATGTCCAGTATAAAAACATAAATGAGAATTCTGCGAACAACGCAAGATGATTCAACAGTCCGTGCATTCTGTTTCCTATTATGCTTTCCTGGTATTTCATGCCTCATTGTATTCCATCTGTTTCATTTCATGTTAGCCTAGTGCTGTACGGGGTTTAATGAAAGTTTATAATGCTGTGCTCAAACATGTGCTCGGCTAGTGGATGAATTCATGATGATTCAGATAATTTCTGGACTTGTGCCCAGACTGTGGCCTATGAGTTTGTAACGTTGTTTCTTTTAAGAGCGGTTAGGTTAGTCACCGACCTCGTCTAGTTTTAAAATATTATTATTTTTCTTGATATATATAAGTGCTTTTTACAACCAATTTATAAATTACATTACATACATGAGATTTAAGTTGTTTCATGGCGTGAAACTACCGTTCGAGCATAGCGAGGCTGAGACTGCTAAACAACGTGCATTAATCAGTATATAAGTATAGTTTATTTTTTCATTTCTTTATGAAACTATGACACGTTTTTAAGAACAGATTTTAAACATCTGTGTGTGACTAGATTTAAAATATGACTGTTTTGCATTAAGACAAAACAAGTATTATATGTTGAAGAAAACACAGCAATGATATGAAGAAGCAGTCCTATGATTCTGTAGAAAATCGAGAATACTTCTCCTATCCTTTCTTAATTTAATCCTTTCTTAGTTAATATACCGAGAATATCTTTCCTTTTTCTTCCACCAGAGGGCGGTTTATTACTTTACCGCCAATTTAGCCGGTTGGCGCCATTGCAGTCTTCATCATCAGCAAGCTCCTTGATTCATTGCTGTGTTTTCTTCAACATATAATACTTGTTTTGTCTTAATGCAAAACAGTCATATTATATGTCTTCGAAAACACAGCAATGATATGAAGACCTGTTTGATATCTGCTGGTGCTTAGAAATAATAAAACACAAGAATGCAATGTGAAAGTAAATGGTTAAATCAAAGCAAGATGTCTTTTATTAACTAACCTCTAGGTTTACTACCATAAAAATGAATAAGAATTGAACATTAATTTGAGTCCAAAATATTTATTTTTACTTCCACAAAATTAACATTAAAACAAAAACTTAAAGTTCTTACAAAACGAAAATATGCAAATAGCTAGCAACTCTGCTATTACAACCATAAATTAAAAGAATTTAAAATAATAATCATAAATTAAACTCCAACTTAAGCATAAATCTTGAGATCAAAATCACATTATCACAATAATGGCATACAATTAAACTACCTTGAAATTGTTATATAGTAGATTCCAATATCTCCTGAATAGGCCTATTGTCCAGCCAACCCCTGGAGGCTACTGCTGATCTAATACTGCCTGGGGAGAAGCCATCTATCTTAGCTAGCTTGAAAGCCGATCTCACCCAACCCGAAATCATGGTTTTCGAAGCAGGCCTTATGCAACCAGTGATTGATATAAAAAGAGATTTAACATTTGTATCCTGGCAGCGTCTGGTTTCAGACAACCTAATCAACTTCCTTAAATTAGTGACTGGACAAATTTTACGGTCTTGGTGCTTCATAAGCAGCCAGCCTGATTGCCTATGAGAACCTGTGTCAGTTTTTGAGCCAAATCTTGGCCAAAATGTTACAGTATCCTCAGTCTCAACAAATCCTTGCTCACTAAGTTCTAAGAGGGTAAGGTCATGCAGTCTACGGTCAGATGCAAGTAGAAGAATCAATGCAGTCCGTCTGCTTTGGTAAAATAAAGTGTATCTATAATCATAGGACTGCTTCTTCATATCATTGCTGTGTTTTCGAAGACATATAATATCTGTATTTGAGAATTCGCCCTTCTTTTGTTGTAGGCGTTACTTAGCAAATATGTACTACTCTTAATTATGTCAGGAGTAATGTATACAATTTTATAGCTTGTGTGAAATAAACCTGCACTTAAGACCTTTTACTATGACTTATAATAATAATAAAGCCATGTATTCCGAACTTACACATATGTTGACTTAAATGCTACTTAAATTACTCAATAACTGTGACTTATTAAAAGTGAAAAAATATACTACTTATGTCACAAAAAAAACGTGATTAAGTGCAGGGATGTTATGGAACTAGGTACGTTAAGCGAAAGTATCGATTACGCAAAATAAAAAAAATCGGATAGGGGGGGAGTTTAAATGAAACACGTTATGACAGGTCCACGTGTCCCTTGCATATTGAATTATTAGATCATCATTTCATCATTTCAGCCATAAGACGTCCACTGCTGGACTTAGGCCTCCCCCAATTTGGGGGGCTTTGCCATAATCGCCACGTTTGGCAGGCGGGTCGGCGATCGCAGTATGGTGGTAAAATGCATAGAGAACGCTGCTGCCCATTCTCTAGTAAGTCCCTTTGTCGCCTTTTACGACACCCACGGGAAGAAATGGGGTGGTGTTATTCTTTACGTCCGGCACCACACGGTACGAACGAATTATTAGATAGCTAACACGTAAAAATATTCAGCTAGAACAATAACTTGTAATACTGATTGTAATGCAAAATAATAATATAGAAATAAAGTCCAATTATTAAGATTTTGCATTTTTTACAATACCTTAAAAATGAAATATTCATCACCGAAACTATCCGATAGTAACGTACAATCCGAAATTAATCCATAACCATAGCCGAAATCGATACAATACTATTCATATATCCGTATGTGGATCCAGATCCGAAATTGTATATCCATAACATCCTTGATTAAGTGCGGGTTTAGGCCACACAGAGCTATTAAATGGAATTGCCTGGCATTTGAAAATTCCGTATACACTTTGGTAAAATCAAAATGAATTTCTTTTCATTTTAGACAATAAAAATCACTTTGACAATATGCGTGATAGACTGACAATCTGACAATTAACAAACACATAATATGTTTGTGATGCTTTAAAGAAACTGGAAACTAAGCCCGACAGACGCTGTGCAGACAATTATACTTCTCCGCTCTGATGAACATAGTAGGGACTTATCTTACTGCGAGCGAGAAAAATACATCAAATATTGATTCGTAGACGCTGTGTCTAATGACAGGTGCCAGTGTTTAAACATTCTAAGAAATTTTGCTTTAGAATCATTGACAGAGGCAAAATACTATCTACTTATAAATAAACTAGCTTCTGTCCGCGAATTCGTTGAAATGGTTAAAGTATCCGCCCCGATGTTCCTGTCAGCCCGTATAGGAACATTGTCCACACAGTGTTAGTTGTAATTTAACTGTAACTTAATTTTATTATTATAATAAATTACCTACAAAGTCATTTATTAAGTTGCAACATTGTGATCAAGCTTAACATTTTTGACGTCTAGCAACTTATCTTGCTCTGCTTTCTTTTCTTCCAACCGGTACATTTTTTCCGCTGTTGTAATTCTATAAAAGTAATAAATTCATCCTATTTTCCACGTATGAAAGTTTTTTACAGTTATAAGTAAAATTATGTAACCTATAAACATTATGTTTTATTTTTATATAACCATTTTTTTTAGGTGCAGCTTGGTACTGATAACAAAAAGGAAGATTGACTTTGCTTTTCAAAATTTTTGGAAAAAGAAAATATCACAGGATAAAGATGAAGATGATAGTTTATTTGCACGTGATCTTATCAGCAACGATTAAATCAATCCTCTCACCTTTACCAAAAAAAAAAAAAAACTGACTTCCAAAAGAAATACTGCAAAGTGAAAATAACTTTAATTTCAAAAGTCAGTGTCTTTGGGCTTTTGTTGAGTTGCTTCTCGCTATTCGCCATTAATGAGACAAAACCCTAGTGCAAGGTGTGAACTGAAAACAATAGCGTCTAGTCTGCTTTCATTGTGAAACGAGTCACAATTCTAAAGTTTGCACGAATTTCTTTACCGTCAGCTTAGCAGACGTCAAGAGTAATGTATTCGTATTTTATTAAAATAACTAACATCTGCTCGCGACTTTGGTTGCGAGAAATTTTTTTATTCCCTGACCTACCCTGTTGCATCGTATCGCCTGCCCAGACTTTTTTTTTTTGGATGGGATATCATCAAATGACGTCTCCCACTCTTGGGCGGAGCGGGAGGGTCAGACTTTTACTGACTAAAACCCATCCGTGTTCCTTCAGTTGCCTATGTGCCAGGGTCACGGTGTCTCTTTCGAACAATCTCGCGACCCTGGCAGGATCACCTGCCCAGGCTTATACCTCGTTTTCAGTTAGCCTTATTTCTGATTTATGGTTTTTGTTCGGCTCTAAAGATTCCTAGCGTAGTGTTAAAATAAAATTTATTTTAAATATTTTTTCATCTTTTAGTTTTTTTAGTAGTTTAGCATTCTAGTAGTTCCAGAGATTAACGCGTTTAAGCAAACAAACTCCACTACTCACATCCCATGCCGCATCGCATGTGCTTCTATTTCGTTTTTATTTAGCGTTATTTCTGACTTCTTGATTGGCTTCTTGAAAGTGTCGGCATCGGCGACATGGCAGTTAACGTGCCAATAAATAGCTTTTCTCAAGAATTTGGCTATCAGACGCTAAGATTTTTTTTTTTCAAATCCAACTGGTAGATCTAGAGATTAGCGCGTTCAAACAAACAAACAAACTTCTAACTGCTATATTATTAGTGTAGATTTTAAGTTTAAATTTATAGCCTCATAATAAGGTTAGTGACTCTGACGCTTTGGAGAAATTTGTTTTTAATTTTGAATGAAAAGCGTTGTGGCGTTATGGGAGGCAGTTATAAGTACCAGAGGACAAGCACCTCTGGCAGAGAAGGAATTGTTTGAATTTCGATTTTTTTTTGTAACAATGATCACGTGTCAAGTCTTAAGACCCATAAGGCGTTCTTACTCAGCGAATTTTCACATATGTACAATCACGAAAATAAATCAAAGAAATCTCTTGGCTAAGTTGTAAAAATGATTTTAAGTTACTTTAAGTGACTTTGCTTCAAGTAAGTAAAAGCAGCCAACGGGGTTCATCCATCAGATTATGCCACGCATGCCGTCTGTGGATGTGTGACCATCTCACACATCCACAGACGGCGTGCGTGGCTTTACATATCGAGACTCTTCGATGCCTCAAAAGCACGATAAACTTTTTGTACCGGCTGTCATTCGTTGCACTTTATTTATTATTTATTTATACAGGTTGTCCCAAAAATCAACGTCAACCCGAAAACGGTCGATAGGCCAGGTGGTGACAGTTATCAGAAAAAAAATAAAAAAATCTAAGTTAAGCATTTTTTTTTCAGTACAGTCAGTTAAAGTTGGGCGATGTAATAATTTTTAGTACATGGTGGAGCAAAAAAGTGATGTTTTCTTTAAAACTGAGATAGTTGTGTTTTAATTTTGGACTGTAGTTTACAGAAGGGTTATTCAGGGTTACATCGCTCACAAAAGATATATGAAAAGTAAAGATTTGTAGTCACAATAATTTGAAAAGTACTTAACATAGATTTTTTTAAATTATTTTTCTGATAACTGTCACCATCTGGCCTATCAACCGTTTTCGGCTTGACGATGATTTTTGAGACACCCTGTATATGCTTTATTGTACACCAGAAAATACGAAACAACAAGAACATTTAACACAAAAAAAAAAACATACAATGGGCGGCCTTATCGCTTTCTGCGATCTCTTCCAGGCAACCTTGGAATGGACAGTGATAATTGCGTGGACATAAAAATGGGGTTTTCACTGGTGTAAAATATTGATACAATTTATTATAATAAATACATAGATATAATCATATATATCCTGTATAATAAATACCTATATACATATATACTAAATATATAAGCTAAGAAAATAAAAGTCGACTACGACAGGTACAAAAACAAGATCACGACAACAAGTAATGCTCCTTTACGAGTCTCTTAAATACAGGTAAAGATTGCGTGCGTTTTATTTGAATTGGCAATGCATTCCACAAACGAGCAGCCTGAACTGAAAAAGATTTATCGAAGAAAGCGGGGCCAGCGTTTCGGGTCGTCAGATGCTAAAAAGTCTAGTAGTACTACCCAGTAACTGGGTTGTAGAGATCAGACAGGCAGTCGCAAGACTGAAAGCAGATCTCAATATAGTTTTGAAAAAGGCTAGGCAGATTCTGAAGAATAAAATAGATATTTTCTTAAATTTGTCATCTTTATTTCACAAGAAATTAAAATGCCATATGTTGGAGCAACAACTAAAGTTGCACCGTCCAAACTGTTCAAACAATGCTGGCCATTTTTTGGTTTCATCTTGTTGTATGCCACAGGCAAAAAACTTTCATTGTGTAAATCTTTCTACCAACTTTTTTCAAGGCATTAAAATCACTCTGCCAGCTGGTTCAAATGTTACGTAGGTATCGATCGAACCGGCAGGCACTCACTATTTTTCTAATCAAGTGTAAGTTTCCAAAGTCATCATGAATATTCTAAGATTTTGATCAAATACATACCTATTTAATCGAATCTCTATTAATCCCCATTTTGCACCCATAAATGTTATTGGTCTCTCTAGTATAATGATTGCAACTCTTTTTGTGAACCTCAATTAATTAAGTCCTAAAAATACCCAAGTAACCGTAATTAACTTAGATGTAGTACTCGCTATTGGCTGCTATGACACCGCTCGCTTTGCTCGCTCGGCTCGCGCTTTTGGTAACAGTTCTAACTTAATCCATTTGGCCGGGATGCCCTAGCTTAGCTAATGTGTGTAAAAGCTCATTATTAAACGTGCATCACTAAAATCGCAACAACTATTTCAAAACGTTACAGTTGCATGAATGCAAAAACCTGTTCAAAACAAACTATACATTGATGCCAATAAAGCCCATTTTCCTTTTTTTTACTAATTCAAACTGCTCCATACAAAAAGTACAGCTTCGGACGAAGAATAAATCATTTCACTAATTATTTTTTTGTCTGTCTTTACTTTACGTAGCTCTTTACTCTGTCAGATTAATTCAAGAAACGTTTTGTAAGTCCATAACTTTTTAATTGAATGATCATCGCTTTTAAATTCTTAAAGTTTAAAGGTTTTTGTTTTAAAATAGTTGAGGCAGATGAAATAGGGATTTTGCTGAAATCACTTTGGACGTCGCTGAATAAATGGACTTAAGGCTTTTGGCAGACTCCATTTGTTTTAACGTACGTGCAGTATAATTTTATTATTATTCTGCTTTATACAGAGATTCAGCTTTATATTTGAGATATTTTATCTGAATGCGAATTGGTTTTAATTCGAGTAACAGCTAACAAATTGTTTGTTTTTTAAATTCTACTGATTTATTCCAGGGTCGGCGCCTATCTGCACCCTTATCGTGTGAAACAAATTCAATCCCAATCTGAAAGATTTTGAAGGAAATTGATAATCGATTTTTCATTATGTTTGAAGATTCATCTGTACGTAAATAAAGCAATGAATGTTGTTGAACTTTCAAATGAAAGTCATTTACATGGAATGTTTTTTTTTTTCTCATTTTCATAGCGCTACTGTGATGTTTGGGAATTTCACCAAGTCCACTTCCCAGCTAAAGCACTAGGATAAAGTGATAGACGAGCGTTTTGGGCGGCCGTCTTATACAGTTTAGACATTCAAAATATGCTTTTAACCTAGTCCGAGTAAATGACTTTTGATTTTGATTTTCAATTTGACTACATACGTTTCGACACATGGATAGACCTTTCTCCTGTATTAATCAATTCACTTCATAATCATTATAAAAGGCAGCCTTGTTCTATCCACTACTGAGCATAGGTCTCTTGCCTTTTGTGACATACTTCTCTAGTCAGTGTAAATCTCATCCAGGTCCTCCCTGCGACCTTCTGTAGGTCGTCCACCCACGATCAATTCACTTACCTACTTATCGTCTACCTAGCTTTTCTTAACTATGTTGGGGACGGCTTCAAGTTGCACCGGATGCAGCTGAATACCAGTATTTGATATGGACGACTGCCTATCTGACCTCCACAACCCAGGTCCTAAGTTATATGATACCCCTTGGTAAGACTGGTTGTCAGACTTTCGGGCTTCTGACGACCCGTAACGACCGTCAAAGGTACACAAATAACAGCTGGTATCAACAGCTTAATAATATGCTTTCCGAGGCACAGAGGAGTCTTGGTATGCAAAGATGGTCACACCGCAATCGACCAATGGTCGTCATATTTTCAGGGTTCTGACGACCCGTAACGACTGCCAAAGACCTACGAATGCCAACCGAAACCAACAGCTTATTAATGTGCTTTCCGAGGCACCGAGGGATCTTGGTGTGCACACCTCAATGGAACAACTGCAGCGAGCCTAATTAATCTGATCGATCGACCCGTGCTGCTGTCATTATTTGACTGGCCTGTTAGTCTAGTGGTTAGTGACCCTGATTGCAAAGACTGAGGTCGTGGGTTCGATTCCCACCCAGGACAAATCTTTGTGTGATGAGCACAATCATTTGTTCTGTGTCTGGGTTTAATTTATCTATAATATGTATGTATTTAGAAATATATAAGTATATTTATCAGTTGTCTGGTTACCATAGTACAGGCTCTGCCTAGTTTGGGATCAGATAACAGTGTGTTGGTTGTCCTAAGATATTTATATTTTTATATTATTTAGCCACAAGTCCCCCAATTCACTTAGGTACCTACTGATAATTGATTATCGATAACACAATGTGCCGTCCCCACTACCATGACAATGCTTTCATCAATTCTCAATATGCTAAAATTCTTTGACAATACACCTATCCTATACTCCTCCACGTCACCCATCGCCCATCAACCCTTATTCCCAATAAATCAGACGAACTCTTCAGTTGTACAATAGAACAAAAATATATAGAGGCGTACGATCGCCCTCTGAATGCGTTCTGAATTTCTACAGTTTTTGGGTGTAAGATTCGCTCGACACAGTTAGGTCTTGTCCATGTCTACACTTTGATGTATCAGATGTCAGAGATAAATTATCATTTCGCAGATAAATGAGTCACATTATGATCGCGTATTATTTTGAAGACAAACTAGTGAAAATGTGCTAAGTGTGGAAATTAAAACTAAGCAGGCATTGGATTGATATAAACTGACTCTCAAACACACGATAAGCAAATACATTTTCTTGACTACGCATGAAAGAGCATGATTGTCGCTTCTATATTGATTTCTTACTCTGTGCTACCTACTGCATATACCACAGTATAGTACTTTGGAATCCGCACCGTACAATATACTACCCTTATCATTCGTGTGTCCGTCTGTCACTCGCTATTTGCTCCACGTAGGAAGATTATGTGTCGTTAAAGAATGGATGAACAGTGACTTGCGTATCTAGTTTTGGTGTCCTTGCTTCGACTTTTCTACTGGAAATTCTAGCACAGAAAAGTTTAGTTACTAAGCCTTTTTTTTTTTTGAACGAAGTACACTTAATACTCTGAACGTTTTGTGAATGGGAGCTAGACCAAAATCCGGCCAAGGATGAGATTGACTCGTACTCGAAAAGTTTCGTACAACCGTACAATGTTTAACGCTAATTAATAATTTAAAAAAATGTTTCTTATGTGGGGACTCCATTAAATATTTATTTTATTTTTATTGTTTCTTCTTATAGCGGTAACATGAATACACAGTCTGTGAAAATTTAAAGTGACTACCTATTACGGTTCATGTGATTCAGCCAACTGACCAAAAGATGGATGGACAGCGGAAGCTTAGTAATAGGGTTCCGTCGGCACTCTATGGGTATGTACCCCGAAAAAGTGTAGCAATTTGAATATCACGACTTTTTTAAGTCTAAGTCAGTTAAAATTTTCGTGTATGTGTTTCTTTAGACCTAATTGTCCACAGAAGAGTACTGAATTTCGAGATACAGGTTTTTGCATGGTTTGGAAATCGGGAGTTTATATAGTTATAGACGTCTATTGACCCATGTTATTGGTATCTTAGTTCTTAATAATATTACTGTTAGTATATTTAAAATTTATTTTGTAAAGCTTTAAAATCAAATCAAAATCAAAAGTCATTTATTCAAACTAGGCTGAGAGTCAGCACTTTTTGAACGTCAAAGTTACATAAGACAGTCCCTCCAAAACGCCCGCCCTTCGACACTTCCTAATGCTTTAGCTGGGAAGAAGAAGTGGCGGAACAAACTCTCTTCCTTCCTCCTCATCCTTTATTTTATTGAGTCCAAATAAATGTTATTATTGTATTGTTGCGTTCATTTAGTTACTGTCTACCGTTATTAAATGTGGCCGTTATCTATTTAATACATAATACTCAGTGAAAGGAGCTTCGTTCCAGCTGGGTGTCCCACGATACGTCTTATTCGTGATTGTGCCCGGCCGTCGGTTTAAACTGCACCCTAATTGCGAAACGCACTATTTATCAGAATCTGAATGGGATTGAAGATTACTTCTAAACCATTGCGTCATTTGTTCGAATAAATTGTCGGCTCAGCAACGTAAATAACGCAATGAATGTTGTTTAACTATCAATATGAAACCAATTCCTACGGATAAAAAGTTACGCAATTACCCCTCTGGTCATCTCCCAACTGCTTAGTTGCAGCTTATAATATTCCCACTGCTGAAATGTAGGCCTGTTTTTTATAAGCCATAATCCACCACGCAGGCCCAGTCAAGGTTGGTGGATTAAACTATTAGTTAATA
Source organism: Aporophyla nigra (assembly GCA_947507805.1). Lineage (NCBI taxonomy): Eukaryota > Metazoa > Arthropoda > Insecta > Lepidoptera > Noctuidae > Aporophyla > Aporophyla nigra. The sequence continues at coordinate 7,038,501 of OX382313.1, read as the reverse complement.
GAGAACAAAGCTATTAGATATTAGGAATTCCTTAGTAATAGCCCTGAGTTAGAAAGTTGGCGGTGTGATAACTCTAAACGAGATTGGTTGCCGAATAATTATTCTTCTAACAGAGTGACAACCAAATTATGCAAAATTCGTAGGAGAGTGACTTGCGTATCTATGAATTTTGGAAGAAGTGATAATAAACCTTAATATATTATGCATAAAAGTAATATTTCATACATTATTATAATATGTAAGGGTGACTGGGTATTCTTTGCAAGTCAAATAAATTTGTCGCAGTTGTGTAGTTGATCACTAAAATTGTTCATGAATTCAATTTACACGTTATGTGGAGTTGCTCGAAAAAAAAGAAACACTATGAGTGACTGCTTTTAACTTGAGAATATCGTTATATTGTTTTATTTGATAAAAATATTAAACGGGACAAGACAGCCTTTACCAGGTGTTGTCACTGTTCTAGAGGTTCAGCAGATTCAATATCATCGGGAATGTAAACAAATAATTAAAAAAAAAATATGTATAATTTTATGTATATGGGATCAGACGGGTAATTGCGTAACTTGTTATCAGTAGGAATTGGTTTCATATTGATAGTTAAACAACATTCATTGCGTTATTTACGTTGCTGAGCTTACAATTTATTCGAACAAATGACGCAATGTTTTAGAAATAATATTCAAACCCATTCAGATTCTGATAAATAGTGCGTTTCGCAATTAGGGTACAGGTCAGGAGAATTATTACCCCAGTATTCTTCATCGTACCCCACTCCGTGTGGTCCCGGACGTTTCTTCCCGTGAGTGTCGAAAGAGGCGACTCAGGGACTTATTAGAGAATGGGCAGCAGCATTCTCTATGCAGTTTATTACCATTTTATTACAACCCGCCTGCCAAGCATGGCGATCATGGCAAACCCCCTCTAAATTGGGGAAGGCCTATGTCCAGCAGTGGACGGCTTTCGGCTGAATTGATGATGGTTATGATGATGTAAATCCCAAATCTCTAATTCAGCTATTTTATGTGTACAAAGTAACGTCAAGAAGTGACAATGGCAAAATGACAGGGCAGTGGTAATTTTTTTTAATAATTTCCAATAAAAAAGAAGTAATTTAGGTTAAGAATGCAATTTAGTTATACAATCAAAACAATGTTTCACTGCTAGCTTATCTGAATTGATTGAATGATTTGGGGTAGGTATATGTGTTTGTACCGGAATATCACAGTTATCCTTTTGGATGTGATACAACAGCGGAGGCCTTAACACCATCTCTGTCATCAGAAGACAGCCGCCACGCAACCAGAAATTTGACGCTCTGCTAGAGTGATAGTAATCAGCCAGTGTCAATCTTATCTGAGCTTTTCGATGATTCCAGTAACTTCATACGAGACGGCACCATTTGTTGCCTCATCATAATTAAACAATTTAAATTGGGTTACAAGTTATTTATGTAACAAAAACCCTGTCAGGAATTAAGACATCATTCTGAAGGATATTGCTAAGCCATTGGTTTATATGTTCGAAAAATTTGTATGCTAAACAACGTAAATATCGTAATGAAGTACGTATATTACGCATTACCTTTCAGTAGATAGTTTCATACAGATATGGTTCTGTTTTTGAAATTATCTGGCCGCTAAATCCCATTTAAACACCGCCAAACAGGGCCTCAGTAAAAAAATGCACACAAAAAAAAAAACCGACAAAATGTAAATAATATCTCGCTTCCATGTGGAAATGAATGAAAACGTGTTCCTGTTGATGCTTTGTATTTAATTCAACAACCCACCCTTTTAATAATACGGAAAATGAATGCTTTCATTGTATATATTTTTGGGAGCAAATGATCAACGAGCGTGCCGCGTTTCTGTTTGAGAAAAGGTATTTTTATTTTGGCCGTGATCAATGGGAGCTCACTGCTATCGGCGCACTTACGAGTTGTTGCTCGTGAGCTCGCACCCAGGCAAGCACTAAACTTTGGTTATTTAATTTCATCACCATCGTTCTTAAAAACGGTGAAGGAAAACATCATGAGAAAACCGGCATATCCTAAGGCGAAAACTTCGAAGACATGTGACATCCACCAACCCGCACTCGGCCCGCCTGGTGGATTATAAAACCACTCCCTCTCATAGAGAGGAGGCCGCCCCGGCTGGAGGCCTAAAAAGTTAACTTTTTAGGAATCGCCGGGCTACTATCCGTTTAAGTAGTAAAAACTTTAGGTTAACGCCGAGATGTCCCACCAAAAAAAAAAGAAATAAATAAAAAAAGGAGGCCTGTATCCCAGCAGTGGGATTGTTATATATTTTTGCTGAGGATCGTTTACATACATACACCAAGACAGGCTTATATGTCGGCCGTTGGGCAGAGTTGTATTTATTACCCATAAACCTACATGGGCACTAATAAAACGTCAGAAGCTAGGTGCGCGGTACCATTTGTTTGCACGTGTAGAATTCCAAATCGAAAACGTCTCGTGGGGCATATATTATGATGATTATTATTGAGTAGCCGTTTTATTTGGACTACTTAATTAAAGCAGTCTCAATTAATAAGAACTTAAAACACCAAATGTTGAAAAATGTCAAAGAATTTTGTGTTTTCTTAACAAAATTATACTTATTTATTCCTAAACCTTATTATTCTTGGCCGAAGTCTCGTTAAACTTATACAGAAGACACAAAAATATGCAAATACTTAGAAATAAACACCCAAAAAACTTTCTTAAAATATTATTTTTTAAAAACGTACGAGTGAGTCAAAAAATCTTGAATTACTTAAAGTAGTCGGTAGACCTAGTTGTTTGAAAAGATAATAATCAAACGAAATGTTTCTAAAATCTTTGATCTTCTGAAGAAATCCTCCATTGGAACCATATGTTTTCTTAATTGTTAATGGTTGACAAGTTCGACTCATTAAAACTAGACTCTGCTATCACAAACTTCAAATTCTTACGCAACATAGTTTTCTAGAAAACTTCATTGATAGACAAACAGACGTACGGACACGATAGTCATCTTAATACAGCTTTTCTTTGACATTTTGAAGTTCAAAACCTTAAAAACAACTCTAACTCAAAAGAATAATATCTCTTCATATTTCATAAAGAAAATCTTTCTGTAAGAAATGAAACGATAATCAAAAATAATGGGATATTTCTTAAAATCTGATGGTGTTATTTTACAATACAAACTCTTGATATTACTCGCTAACACTACAGTTCAGGCGCCATCAAACACTTTAGTGTTTTAATAAAAAATGCAAATCTCAGTGACATGGCTATGGGCTAGAAGTGAGACACACGGTCTCTAAATACAGCAAACAATTTTGTGGCACAACAGAATAGCATCATCATCATAATTTCAGCTGGTTGCCGTCCACTTCTGAGCAGGCCTCTCCCAATTTGGGAGAATTCGCCATATATGGCCTCTTTCTATCGTAAACTTCACATTCTTAAGTAACACATTTTTGAAAATTTTCACACTTTCAGAATTGACACATTGTCTTTCTCTGTGAGTGAGAGAAAGAAGTTTTGATTTAAATGAAATGAAAATATGAATTAAGGTTCTTTTTGATAAGGCAGCTCGGGCTGCGGGTAAACTTAGTCAATCAATCAATCAACTCAGCTCATCGTCTACTGCTGGACTTAAGCCATTCCAAGGTTACATATCTTAGTGTACGGGTCGTAGTATTTAACTCCGTACACTGATTTGTCGTGAAGGTTTTAAGTTTAGTTAGTTAGTTAGTAGAAACACGTTCCACTAAGATGCATTAAATATTTAAGTTTATTTAAGTTAGTTAAGTTAAGAGTAAGTAACAGTAGTAGAGTGGAAGGCGGTTATTTCTCTCAGTTGAAGATAGCTACCCAGTTGTAAGTAAACTACAATTAAATTCGTTAGTCAAGTTGTTTTATTATGCTAAATTATGACGCACATCGTTGGCCTAAAGTAGGTTACGGAGTAAGCAGATGCAAAATGTACGGCGATGAGACCGTACACTTAGTCTATCTCAGTCACCTTTTTAAGGTCGTTGGTCTTCTTTAAACTGCGTTACTTTAAATTAATTTAGGAAAACAATTTATTTATTCAAAAGCACACGATCGATTTCGTCAATCATTACCTTATGTAGGCAGTAACAAGGGGCATATAATTACCAAAGTTCCACTTTTATTTCTTACTGCTCGTAACTTTGGTAATCGTCGACGATTACCAAAACTTGATCCGTGTAGGTGGTCAACCTCTCGGACCAATGATGATGTCTGTCATCATAATTTAAGTTTTCCACTTAATAAATTTCATTTGATGACAAAGTATGTAAGTTACTGAATTGAAACTGATTTATGTGTTTGAGGAATATCCAATTTAGTTAAAATTATTAGAAGCTTAATAGAATTTAAGTCCCTAAATTTGGGCACGCCACAATTGCGGCGGTAAGTTCCCTCTTTGAGGAGTGGATAGAGAGGCGCCACGGCGTCCTCACCTCCCGCTGATGCAGGTTCTCAACGGGCATGGGTGCTTCGGTGGGTTCCTGTTCAGGATAAAGCGGGAGGAAACACCCGGGTGTTTCCATTGCGAGGATTGTCTGGAGGAACGGTGGAGCTGACGGTGGAGGTGTGCCCTGCCTGGGCGGAGCACCGCCGTGTCCTCGTGGAGGCGATCGGCGGCGGTGACCTCTCGCGTCCGACCCTGGTGCGAGCCATGGTACGGAGCGAGAGGGCTTGGGAAGCCGTCACCTCCTTCTGCGAAGCAGTAATGCTCGCGAAGGAGGAGGCGGGGCGACTGAGGGAGTGGCAGTCTTTGCGCCCTCACGTCCCTAGCCGCCGCAGGAGGAGACGCCCCGGGCGCCGGGAGTCGATTGCGGACTCCCGCCCACCGTAGGCGCGAGCTTGCGGGTAAGGACCAGGTTCGGGTCGACGGTGCGTAGTGTTCCACGCGCGCCTCAAAGAGATGTCAGCAGCATTGAAGGGGTCTGCTAGGACCGATGCCTGCCAGGGTCGCGAGATTGTTCGAAAGAGATACCGTGACCCTAGCACATGGGCAACTGAAGGAACACGGGTGTGTTTTAGTCAGTAAAAGTCTGACACGCCCTCCCGCTCCACACAGAGCGGGAGAAGTCATTTGATGATTTCCCATCCAGAAAAAAAAAGTCCCTAAATTACGGAGTAGACTAGCCGTAAGTCCTTATAGAAAATTTGTTGGAATAGATTCTTTGGTATGTTTTTATCATACATAAGGCAATGAAGAGGGCTATACTTGAAGTTTATCTACGTGATCGAATCAGGAATGAACAAGTCCGTAGGAAAACCAAGGTAACCGACATAGCCCTAAAAACTAGCAGTAGACAGGGCACATTGCTCGCAGAATAGATGGCCGATGGGGCCGAAAGGTTCAGGAGTAGCAACCGCGTTCTGAAAGACGTAGAGTTGGAAAGCCACCCACAAGGTGGACCGATGATGTGAGGGCCGCAGGAATCCGTTAGACGTGGGAAGCACCAAACCTGGTCCAAAGTAGCCATGTCAAGTATTGAATGAATACCATCATCTTTCAGCTAAAATAAAGAAAGAAAAATAACCGTTTATTCGGACATAGTTTGTGAAGCACAAAATACAATAGAAAATCGAAAATAAATAATAACAACAGTGTATTCCGCACAGAAGCGCCGAAAATGTTCATTTCAGTATTAATGCCAGACAGACGCTGTCTCACGCTGGTTTTTAACCGATTTCAAAAAAGGAGGAGGTTTTCTAATAATCGTTTAGGGACAACTGACGAGGAATATGAACACCATCGTTTTTTATATTTTTAAATAAATAAACTAGTAATCATAGACACTTGTTTGTAACAAAATAGAACGAAAACAACAAGAACTTAGCAAAGCCTGTTAATAGCGCTTATCGACTTATAGTTTTAAGACAAGCAAAAATTGTTTTGTGACAAGAAAAACGACAAGAGGAAATGATGGAGACGATGGTTATGATAATAATGTTTTTACTTAGACTGGAGAAACACAATAGCAATGGATCTCTGTGCCTTTCATTTGATAGTTCAGCCACGTACATTCCAATAATTACGTTGTTGAGCAAACGAAATTTCAAACCTATGAAACGATATTAGGAATTTCCTCCAAAACGCTTAGAGTGTGATATAAAGTTTTAGCATGTAGGTTGAAGGCGGAAAAGCGCAACGGGTCAGTGCGTCGCTATAGTGGAAAATTTCCTACCATTGCGATGCATTTTATGTTTTCACAGAAATTGTTCTGCTAGAATGGCGTCGCGTCACTATTTCTCAAATACAAAGCCATGACTAGCTACTACATTTAACATTATTATTCAGGCACATGGTACAAACCTTTGCCCTTCAGTCGTCTTATTAGTGGCTCTAGTAAGTACACAGATGTCGAAAATCGAAAAAGCCAACAGCTAGAATTAAGTTTCCTGTTTGTCCTAGAACTCAGCATTGCTAACACCATTCGCTGAAGTAGACATTAGATCCTCAAATTATGTAAAGGTGACATGGCATTTCAACCGCCTACATGGCAAGAAGTACAGCTACAGTAATGAAAGCTTAACTTAAGTTAACTTTAAAGTATCCTTTCCATTTACATCAAACTTTGTTTTTGACATCCGATGTGAAAAATAAAGTTCTTGATTACGATAGATTTTATCTCAAGCATTAATAAAACGTTTGCTCAGACAAATAAATATGAAACTTTTGAGTGAACTGGAGCCCGAAAAAGCGGAATAAAAGCCGAATTTGAGAGATCCTTTTGGATAAATAAGTTGAAAAGCTTTTGAATGCCGAATACAGGAAAATAGTAAATGGAAAAATGAAGGATAAATCTGTGGGTTGGAGTTCATATTCAATGACTTTATTTTGGCTGCTATGTTAATAATACTAAACTAGGTTGCTTTCTATTACACAAAAAGGCTTGTATGCATGTTTTTGGTTTCTGATTTCCGCACGAAAATAAACCAATTTTTTAAGTTTTTGTATTTTACCACTACACTGCGATCGCCAACCCACCAGCCAAACGTGGCGATTATGGCAAACCCCCCCAAATTGGGAGAGGCCTATGTCTAGACTTGAACGTCAGACCGCTGAAACAGCACTGATGATGACTTACTAGAATTATGGCACTGGATGACGGCAGGAACTTATTCTCTCGACAAGCGGACAATAGGTGAGTCTACTTAGAATTATGTTTTTTATGTTACATTCCACTAATCTGTACTCAAACTTTAAAGTTAATTTGATAAAGAAATAGTAAAACTAAACTTTAACGAAGTTATTCTTTTGTTTGTGAATCCGAAGTTTCCTAGTAAAATTCTAAAATTCATTTAATAACGCAAATGGGCAAAATTCATCTTCTAAAGGGGTTTAATGGGGAATGAAAGTTTCTATGGAACTTTTACCGATGGGAAATTTCATCGGGCACACGGCTTGTATCTACACAATTAGGTAGAAATAGATCTCTCCAACGAATCTTCCATCCAATGACGCTTCCGCACAGCTAACACGTTTTCTAATTGATCAATTACAGCGTTGATCGTATTACATTAGTTTCAATTACCAGTTATCGGGAATTTGGCGCCTCAGGTCATTATTAATCCAGTACTAATTAGTTTGTATGCCTGTTAGTACCAGGTACACAGAAGTTGGTGGGTATTGACCGAGTTCTGTTTACATATATACGTATTCAGTTTGGAGCGGTTTTTAATCAACGGTTACGTAGTAAGGTGTTCCTGTGTTTAGAAGGTATTTAATTAATGTTACAGAATTAATTGTTACAGAACATTGAATTAGAAATGAGCCGAGATAAAAGTTGAAGCCCACCAAAAGATTCATCGGTGAAGCTCGAGTTTTTTAGTATCCTCATAGATGTCGGCAAAGAGGTATATCAGACACTAATTGACCAAAACCATCCCGGTGTTCTTTTCCCACAACGCACCGTGAAGACACCGTCGGTGAGGGGTGAAGCTCGACCTGAACGAGCCTGATAGCAACTTCGTTAAGAGATGCCTACCCTTATATAAATATTACCAATCTCCAAAGGCGACATATATGCCTATTTTAAGATGCATTTAAAACAGTCCTTCCATTTTGTTATTTTGGAGTCTGCTATGTCTGACCATAAACAGATTTACCTGGAAGTGTTTAAATACAAACCAAAAATTAAACAAAAGATCCAATATGAGGCAATAGACTATGGCAACTTATACAAAAGTATTAGCAAAGCTTCATACATAGGCATAGATGATGATTATAAATATCTGGAAGCCTTCATTATGTCACACATATTACAAAACAAGAAGCAAAAATCAAAAATAATGAACTTACCAAAGGACGACTGGATTAACAAAGAAGCTATTAAGATGATCGATAACAGAAATACTTTATGGCAACAGTTAAAAAATGAAGAAACAAATATTAAACTGAAAAGGAAGTTTTTAGTGGAACGAAATAAAGCAAGTAAGAAGATAAGAAATGATAAAAATAGATACTACTACAACAAATTCCAAAAATGTAACAATAATCCGAAGAAGATGTGGAAAACTATTAATTCTCTAGCTATGAATAAGACTAAAACAAATATTTTACCTCCAAAGCTAATAGTAAATTCACAAAGTGTAACAGAGGGTAAAAAAATCTGTGATATACTAAATATTTATTTCGCTACTATTGGTGCAGAGCTGGCTAATGGGATACCATCGAGATACCACTTAAATTCAGGTAACACACTTATGTACAAAGACGGACATGAACACACAGAAACGCTTACTCAATTTAGGCCTTGTACAATCGATGAAGTAACTAAACTTATTGATAATTTGGATGCTGGTACTAGCACAGGTGTTGACGGTATTAGCACAAAAGCATTAAAATGTATTAAGAATGTTATAATTTCACCCTTAGTTAGTTGCGTTAATAAATGTCTTGATCATGGTACGTTTCCTGATAGCTTGAAGGTGGCAAAAGTTTCTCCTATCTTCAAGTCGGGTACAAAAACGGACCCGAACAATTATAGGCCAATTTCTGTGCTTCCGGTGATATCTAAAATATTTGAGAAAATTGTATACAACCGCCTAATTGAATACTTAAACGAGAAAAGTTTCCTAATAGACCAACAATATGGTTTCAGATCAAAATCAAACACATTGTCAGCAACCATTGACCTAGTTACGAATATTAAAACAAATATAGATAAAACAAATATAGGCTTAGGTGTTTTCATTGATTTGAAGAAGGCGTTTGATACCGTTTCTCATACAAAACTACTACAAAAACTTATTAACTTGGGTATCACTGGAACAGCTTACAACTTATTCGAATCCTACATATCAAATAGAAGCCAAATTGTAAAAATTGGTAACTACACAAGTATTCCCCAAAAAATTACATGTGGAATTCCGCAAGGATCTATTTTGGGACCACCATTATTCCTAATTTATGTAAACAACATCAATCAGATAGGTTTAACAGGATATTTGACACTTTACGCAGATGATACTACTCTATTCTACTTCGGTCAATCTTTACACGATATCATTAGTGAGGCACAAAACGATTTAAATGTAATAAATGAGTGGTTCCTACATAACTTACTTACCATTAATACTTCGAAAACATCTTACATGATATTTGCAGCCAAAAACAAAAAGATTCCAGCCCACGCACCTTTGCTTATTAATAACCTAACTATCAAGCAGTCCGATATAGAAAAGTATCTTGGTCTGCTATTAGATGACAAATTGTCCTGGAAACCTCACATTGAACACGTAAGATCCAAACTTGTATCACTATCTGGAGCACTTCGCAAAATGGGAAACTGCTTACCACCTAAGATAAAACGCACTATCTACAATTCATTAGTAAAACCTAATCTAGAATATCTGATTGAGATTTGGGGATCAGCATCCAAGACTAACCTCAATTACATTCAGAGGACCCAAAACAAAATTATAAAACGGTTATATTGTATTGACTTCCTAACACCTACTATTCACCTATATGAAAAAACTAAACTTTTCAATATCCGTCAACTATACAATTACAATACTTGCATATTAGTACGAAAATTTTTAGATAACACTATACAAACCAACATTAAACTTACAAAAAAGACAAACACACATAACCTAAGAAATAGAAACGAAATAGTTCTGCGATTTCCTAGAACAGTAAAATATGGAAAAAAGAACTTTTTATATGAAGGGGTCCAATTATACAATAAATTGCCAAACGAGATAAAAGAGTGCAAATCTATTAATATTTACAAAAGAAAACTTAAAGATTATATTATGCAAAAAGTGATTTCTACATAAATACCCTGACAACACAATATAAAATACTTACATATAAAAAACTACACTTACACTACCCTACAAATAAAAATACTTAAAATCTGAACACACGTAATAATCAAAATGATAAAATTAAAATTATAAATAAACAACGGTCTCCGAGACTATACTTGTCGCACACGAGCAAAATAAAACACGTACATGCGCTATACTAGCACTCACAAACACATTCACACAAGTAGTTCGCTTCGTAATCGTTGTTTGCGCTCCTCACAAAGTGAAAAATCAGTACGTATGAGGGTACCTTGGTGTCAAATTGGCCAGCTGTATTAACTTTTTATATTTAAGTACCTACATTTTTGCTATGTTTGCTGTTGATCTCACCTCATCTTTGTTTTAGTTTTACCTACTTATTCTACACCTGCATGCTTCGTCATTAGACGACGATTAATTAATTTTAAATGTTAAATCTCATTTAAGTGAACTGTATCATGTTCTTATGAGAAATAAAGATTCTTTAAACCTATTTACGTACCTGCGGCTCGCAAATCTTTCCCTATCCTAAGGGCGCATCTTCCTTACCATTACGGCTTCCCCCGTCTTTTTCATAATATGCAATGGTTTTTGTGAAAGAAAATCATGAAGGTTCAGTGGCTAGAGCAAATCTTGGGGTTCATTCGATAAGTTGAGTCTAATTTAACCACTCGCCTGTCAGTGCATTTCAATCATTAATTCATTCACACTTAAGAGTTAGCTAGTAGGCACCGCGTAGCAACGAGTTTTGTGGGAAAATTGAGCTGACTGCTCATGAAGTGACCAATCAGCTCACTTCACTACCATCAGGTGGAAAGACAGCTCTTCACTTCAAATTTCACAGTGAGATAAAAAATAAATAGACTGGCAAATGCTTCTTAGTGTTTGATAACGTAGCTTTTTCTTTAGCATAATAATACGTGCTAATGTTCTTACACTGGGCAAAGGATAAAAAAATGTATTTCAAAAAAATGTTGTTCATTATACAAGCCCGTGTATCTCTCCAGTGGAGGTAGCTCAAGCAACATGAATAATATTAACTCCTTCGAGTCAAACGTTATATTGTGAGACAGGTGAAATTCCAAATAATCTCTGACGCTCACAATGCATATGATAATGTAATATTGACACACTTTATTTATCTAGATATAATCAAGTTAAGGATTTTTTTTTAAGGAATTATAAGTAATAATAAAATATCTTAGGAAGGGTAAAGAGAAACCGAAGTTTGATGGAGTTAGTTTTCCATAGTGTTCATCATCATCATTGTGACGTTTAAAAAATAAGTAAGGCAGAGGTCTATCTGACCACTCGCCGACCGCGATCGACGTCGTGAAACCGTCCGGCACGGACGAGGGCCAAATGCTGTGTTCGGAAATACACGGGCGAGGTCTCGCTATCACGCCGCCAGTTGCAACGGCTGCAACTAAGGTTTTAGTAACCTGTGATGTATCGGATGTCACGTCGTCACCGAAAATTTTCACTTTTTTTACAACGTCTTGCTGTTCAGCCTATGAGGTTGTCGGCTGTTTAGCCGGCGTTGCCTGTAGCTAACTTAATAAATTAAGGCCTCCAGTCTAGGCTTAAAAAAATTAAAACTAGAGTGACTTAGAGCGATTATGGAGTACGGACCTCGGCTTAGGGCATCGCTGGTCTCAGAAGTAGGCAGTGACCTATCACTGCCGGCCGTGGTCGAGTCGATGGTCGGCAGCGAGGAGTCCTGGGACGCGGTGGTATCCTTCTGCGAATCAGTTATATCGCAGAAGGAGGCTGCGGAAAGGGAGCGGGAGATATCTTCCGCTCACCCAGCCTGCAGCAGGCGCACTGGGCGTCGGCGGAGGGTGGACAACGCCCTCTTCCAGCCCCCCTAAATGGGTCCAGGGGCGACGGATCTGGAGACATCCGTCACCCCCTATTGCTACGGACCCGAGATGGTGGCGCGTAGTGTTCCACGCGCGCCTCTCTGTGATGTATGGGGGGGAGTTTAACACCTCACTCCCCCCCAACGTGAGGAGGCGAGCATAGGCGGGTCAGTCGGGGATCGCGGAAGACATATTGGTTCCCGACGTAGGTGTGGGACGGAACACCGGGGTGGTTTTAATCAGTAAGAGTCTGACAGACCCCTGCATCGCTGGTAGAGGATAGCAAAAGACGGGCTGTATCGGAATGATTATTATTTAGGGAATCAAATTTAAAGGTACTGGCTCAGCGGCGCGGGCTGGCTCGAGCAAAGGTTGGGGCGGAAAGGACGGAAGAACGGCGGTCTGTGATGGTGTGTCTTGGGTGTGCCGCACGCTGGCGGTAGCGTCTGACATTCTTATGATACGGTAGACGTATGCATGCTATGGTGATAGTGGCGCGATAGGAATGCTAGGCGATGCGCCGCAATCGCAGTCTTGTCCAAGAAACCTCTTACGGCAGCACGCTTAATACAATATTACCTAACCTAACCTAACCCAAGACACTACAGGCATCACTGACATTTGGTTAAGGAAAATATCGTGAAGAAAACTTGATACAGCCTGACTTCGCCTACTGCTAAGAATAAGCCTCTCTTTTCTTGTACCGATCCCCACGCTCCTGAGCCAGTCCCACTCAATTCAGATTTACAATTATATAGTTAAATGTCATTATGAAATCGCGAATTTTCTTCGAGCAAGCGAGCGTAATGAACAATACTCATGATTTCTCTTCATGGAAATATGTTATACAATGTTATAATTTGGGAAGATATTGCCTAAATGAAAATAAATTAATCGTAGACATCACAGACAGAAAATCTAAAAGTCGTTAACACACAATGCAAGGTGAGAAACGATTGTCCTTATTTCTATACCTCCGAGTGGGGCTCAATAAATAAAATACATGAAATAATTGTTATTTCATGAATACAGTGTCAATAACTTGTCACTTCATACAAAGTTTTCGAAACAATAAAATTTATCTATTTCAAAATATATATGCAAAAGAATTATTAATAACTTCAAAAATATTTATTTTAACGTCTTAAATAATAATATTTGAGACTCTCACAACAAGCTCTTTTATTTGACATATCAAACGGCAAAAATATCCAAACTTATTTTTTTTTAATTCTGATGTCCTGTGTGGAACCCAAAAAATGCACCACCTACGAAACCTCATCATCATCATCATCATTTCAGCCGTAAGACGTCCACTGCTGGACTTAGGCCTCCCCCAATTTGGGGGGCTTTGCCATAATCGCCACGCTTGGCAGGCGGGTTGGCGATCGCAGTATCGTAGTAAAATGCATAGAGAAAGCTGCTGCCCATTCTCTAGTAGACCTACGAAACCTAAACTTATAATAAACGTTTTGACTACATATTAAAATAAATAGTATTAAATTCATAGTCAAAGAGAAACAAAGTTTATTTAACGTAAGTAATTGTACGTATAAAATACTAATCATTTTCTAATCATGTGGCTTTTAAAGAAATCTACAAAACCATATTTAGATTAGCTTGGAACGGAAAATCCTCGTTCAATTTCCAGGCTATAGAATTCAATAATTACTTTGTGGTATAAAACGTAATCTGTAAAAGAAATTTGTGTTTTCTGTTAAAAATATTAGTATAATGTTTTCAGCTGCATCCATTCGTACTTTTGAGTGTATTAATTTTTTTTAATGCGTTTATCAATAATTATTATTTAATGTTAGACTAATTTAACAAACCATTGAAGTATGCTTGGATTTAGCGCTACACGTATTTGAAACATCATTCGGTATCTACTGTCTTAAAACAAACATTCAGAAACTGTGCGATGTTTTACACATGTTTAGCGGTAAGCATACTTATTTAGCTATTTGTAGTCCAACCATAACCTGCTTGTATTTTTTTTAACTATCTATGCCCGTTGTTTCGCCCGCAGGGTACTCGGAAATTATCCAATGGGTACGTCCTACCTGACCAAAAAGCCCTTGTAACCTTTCTATCATGACTGTGAATGTCCCCTTAAAATCGATCTAGCAGTTTCGGAGATTAGCCGAAATACAAAGACAAAAAATTTAGAAAATTGTTGTTTTTTGTTTTATAAGTCCCATATAATACCTCATAAGCGTTTAATAACTATATGTGATTGTAGGTGAATAAATGGTTATATTCACAAATAACTGGCCTTCAAATTTATTTTTGTCCGACGAATGCACGATACCTATTCTCAGTATTGACAAAAAAATTGCGACATTTTGTAAACAATGTTTACAAATAAAATCAAATCACGAAATAAACAGACTTGCCGATGTCGTGGGTACAGACTGTTAAGAAAGTCGCGCAGCACTTCAATTTGCACATAGCCAGGTTTATTTTCTTCAGTAATTTTTAATTAAAATTATTCTAAAGAAGTCTGATCGAAACGGGGATTGAATACAAAGGAAATACTTGTGACGAACCTGTTCTAGGAACCTTATACAATTCAAGGGCGCTTTTTCATGTCCCACTATACTTATGCTACTTACGGACAATTTTACCAATGAAATTGGCTTAACTAAGAACGTTCAAGAGATGCAATTGAACATAATATTGTTGTGAAATTTAGAATGTGCTATTGCGTTCAGTTTTATTTTAAACAGATTTAATAAACGGTGGAGGTAAAAAGCAGTTTTTTTATTTTTAATATTTTTTTACACCAATCCTCCTTCATTTATACAGGGTTATTTGTAAAACACCGACAACCTCTCAGGACTAGGTTACTAACATCATAATCAACAACTTTTGTTCTATGAATTTTCAAAATTCAACATATTTTAGTTCATCAGATTCTGATACAAAAATATAAATATTTAAATTTAACGCTCTAAATGTTACGAAGTCTATGCGAAGCAAAAGAAAGCGATAGTACATTAGCGAGGGGACCGGGGTTAGGGCAGCGGGGGCGCTTGAACTTGACATATTTACGGGCGACCGATTTTTGTATGAAAATCTGATGAAATAAAATATGATGAATTTTGAAAAGTCATAGAACAAAAGTTGTTGATTATGATGTTAGTAACATAGCCCTGAGAGGTTGCCGGTGTTTTACAAATAACCCTGTATACCAATTTTTTAGGCTCAAAGGGTATACTTATAAAGTAGTCCCACATACATTTGGTCATGTTCTGATTAGTGGTTTTTGAGTTAGCTTCAATAACGAACACACACACTCACACACACACTCACACACATACACACACACACGCGCGCAAATCCATAATCACACACTCATTCTCGTACACAACCGCACAACTCTTCATAACGCTGTACTCGCCGCATGATAATTATATGGTGTAACGCCCAGACATAGTTACTCGGGGTGGAGACCTGGTGTCCTGAAACACAGGTTTTGGCCTAGCTTAGGCACCAGTCTCCCACAATATTGTAATGTGTATTAATAGCTTAAGACTTAATAATATGGACCTGTAAACTTTTTAATATTGCAGTGAGAAAATAAATAAATTGATTGATTGATTGAATAAAACGTGTTCTTTCACAGTGTATATTAATGATGTTACAATAACTTCCTGTCACTGTTATTTACTTAGTATGTGAAGGTATATGAATTTGTATGGAGTAGGTACATCAAATAAAAAGTAAAAAATAAAAGTTATATAAAACAAAACAACCGACTTAAAAATAATTTAAATTTCGGAAATTGGTGGCAAAAAAGCTAGTTTTTTATTGCGAAGTCGGGTGTTCATTTTTTTCTGGTATTAAGCCATAGACAAAATGTTGGACTTTAATTGGTTGAATACGAGACTTTCGACTTCTTTAAATGTGTGTTTTTTTTGTAATGCATTGAGCTGAATAAACTATTTTCAATATTCATTTCTTTCCATATGTATTATAAGGATTGTTAAACAAAGCAAAAGCTCAATATGAACCCTGTCGGGAACAGAAAAATAAGGAGAGAGGAAGACGGATAAGTAGCAATTCAATATCATTATAAATTATTCTTTTACTATCTCTATCTCTCTTTCCATATTTTTTTATTATTTTCGTCATAACCCGCCTCAACATCGTTGGTTCTGTTAGATGACAGTCCAGCATTTCATTACCTAGACCTTCAACCGCGGAACCATATCGATAAACCCACCCATTGGTTACGGCGCGACCTTATAGCTTCTACTATGTATGTGTGTGAGTATTCTTATTCTATCCACTGCATTTCACTTGCCAACATCGCTCACACATAAAATAAAGAGCACCCATTCAATGGCCATATTCAATGTTTGTTTTTATCTTTCAGTGCCAAATCTTCCAAACTACGTCGCGACAGTACACACTACGTCTTTCTGACGTATTTGTGTCACGGTCAAGATTTTAACTTTGACTTTTTTATGAAAACCTTCAGAGGTCGGACGGACTGCATACATCGTTGGCCTGCTTTAGCACAAGGACGGTTTATGGCTATTTTTCTATGGAATTGTAAATAGCTATATTTATCGTGACATTGAGTTAATGATAGGAAAAACGGTTTATAAAAAAAAAATAACAACCGACTTCCTTGGTTTTTTTGCCACCGACTTCCGAAATTAAAGTTATTTTTTCGTAAAAAGTTTTTATTTTTAACTTTTTAGGTATGGTAGATACCCCGCACTAATCTAATCGCGTTATTCGTTCATTTGTCGCGCAAATACTTAATGCAAATTTAAGACTTATATGGTTTACACATGGATCCCAGTGTCCAAATTTAAATGGGGCCATTCGGGAAATCATCAAAATCGGTTCACCCAGTCAAAAGTTATGAGGTACCAAACATAAAACAAAATATTAAAAAAATACAGTCGAATTGATAACCTCTTCCTTTTTTTGAAGTCGGTTAAAAATATAATCGATTGCATTTTGTGAGGCAATAGCCTCACGAAATACCACCTAGTAGCACTGCTTTATTTCAGTTTAAAGAACGGTTGCCGTGAAATTACTGCCGGCTGACTTCTCAACTTTGTCTTCTGGCACGTGACGCCGGAAAAATATTTAATTTATCTGTGTCGAAGGAGATATTGCAGTAGGTTAAAATTGCCCGTGAAATGGTAACCAATGGTTGCCAATATTAATAGACAACGGGAACCACTTATAAGAGAGGTCAAGTGGTTTTTCAGTTCGTTAAATTTGTCTCTAATAGGTCATCACTTTAGCCTTAAGATGTCGACTGCTGGACACAGGCCCCCAAAAGGAATGGTTTGCTATAATCGCTATAATAAGCAGGCAGATTGGCGGTCGCGGTATGGTGGGAAAATGCTTAGAGAGCGCTGCTGCCCATTCGCTAGTAGGTCCGTCAGTCGCCTTTTACGACACCCACGGGAAGAAATAGGGTGGTGCTATTCTTTACGTATGTCACCACACGGAACTTATAAAAAGTAAGATCTGGAAAAACTGTTGCTTTAAAAGAAAAAGTGGCTTTGTAAAATTTAAATAGTTATTAAGATAATTGTATTTAAGTGTATAGATATTAGTTTCTCTATTTTTTATCCTTTTGTTATCTAAATACTATAGGTAGGAGACAACATTTGCATGCTAATTGTGTTACTGGAAATAAAAGGCTTTTTTATTTTTATTTTATTTTAAAAGAAAAAGTGTTAACCTACGCAAACTGTAACAATAAAATTAGCATATGATTCTAAATCCCGTAAGGTAAACATTTTTCATCGGTTACTAAAACAAAACAGCTGTTCCATACATTTTGACCGCGTAAATATTACTTTTCTAAAAATCTGGTCGTTAAAAGTGGGTCAAAATCGCGCTATAAGGAGTCGGTTACAAACAAACATACAAACATACAAGTGAAGCTAATATAAAGCGTGTAAAAATAAGAAACATTTGTTTTTTTTTTGTTTTGGTAACCGACAAAAAAATATCCAAGCCATCTCAGAAAATGATAATCCTATTACAAAAATGATATTCTAAGCTTTTTCTGAATGACCATACTTTTTATCTGTGTACTAAAAACTACTGGGTTCTTAATAATCTCAATACGAGTGAAACCACGGGGCGCAGATAGTAGGGATATAATAAAACAATAGTGGAATTCCCTGTGAAAAATGTCTGCCAGCATTGCTGAGTTCCGGTTTATAGAACACGAGTAATGGTGAAAGTACTGCCGGATGAGTTTTCAACTTTATTTCTGGATATTGGACGCAACGTGGAAAAACTTCATTTAGGTTTGTAGATAAATAATATCCGGCGACGCGTGTGTTAGATTATTCATTTTGATATTTTATAATTGTTGGTTGGATAGTGACATCTGTCACATTTACGAAACATTAAACCAATATAGAAGTACCTAATTTGACTAGATAAAGTGTTTACAAAAACTAATTGTTATAACTAGTAAAAATAACTAAGATTTTATAACTATAAATAATTAAGAAGTATTTAATTATACTTGTAGTATATCCTAGGTTTTATATTGGCATTTTACTTTAATGTGATGATTCAAATGACTGTCACAATACTGTCAGTTTATATTGACATTCTTTTAATTGATTCGTAACTGAGAAGTTACGAATCAGTTCTTATTGAATGGCTTAATAACCTTAAAAAGTTTTAAAAGTGTTTCACTACATAACAATGGTTTATTATTATCTGTGTTAGAAGTTATTAAGCCAAAACGTGTAATGATCTGTAATTTGTTCAAAATGACGGTAGGTGTAGTGTGAGGCATTTCCGCACGATATTCGACGTTGGTAGGATATAAAAAGGATTGTAATCATGTTATCGGGGCAGTTCCTCGGCAGATACTCAGTTGGTCAGTTCTAGTGTTGTGATTGTGTGGAAAAGATCGACCAGAGGCCACGTAAGTTAAGTAATTGATATTATATCCTAATTATTGCCTATTATGACAATGTTGTTGTACTGGTTATAGTGTTGCCATATTGCTAATGTTTTAAATCATATAAATGGAATATTCATATTCTTTTCTAGATATTTGTTGTAATTGTGATTATGTTAATATTATTCAGAGTTCTCTTGGACAATGGTCCAAGAGATAGTATTAATGTATTTAAGATAATGATAATGTATGGCAATGTAAGAAATGGGTTTATATAGTACCTACTTCAGTACTGTTTCCATGGAGTTTCTTGTCCTTCTTCTCCATGAAGACCTAGTTTTGGAACGGACGACTAGCTTTCTGATTAATACTGACAAGCCTAATTGAAATATATGTGTAGTCTTGTCTTTCTGTGCTTTATTTAGTGAAACCCTTTCCCAACAAACCGTATTCATAAGAACCTTCATACACAGTAAATAAGCCGTAACCATTCTGATACACAAGGCTTTATATTTGGTATATTTATATAATACTTATAGTTATATACATAATTATCTATTATCAGAAGTGGGATTTGCCCCCTGTCCTTCTAAAACTGCTTACTAATGAAATTTATTTTGTTATTTTCATGTTCGATGGTGGGGCTACTAACGACTTTTTTGAAACCGCTGGTCGG
This sequence comes from Aporophyla nigra, assembly GCA_947507805.1. Taxonomy (NCBI): domain Eukaryota; kingdom Metazoa; phylum Arthropoda; class Insecta; order Lepidoptera; family Noctuidae; genus Aporophyla; species Aporophyla nigra. The sequence goes on along the minus strand of OX382313.1, from coordinate 7,018,723 downwards.
CGGTCACTGACTTCACTCGCACCTTGACAATGACATCGCGCTGCTTTTGACATCGGAGCTGCGGTGCTTCAAGTTGCTGTGTGAGGTTTGAGACTGTGGTACCTCAAATTTTAATAAAAATATGAGGAAGCTTTGTGGTAATAAGAAGTAAATGAAATCGGTGAAGTCTTTAGAGGTTCTTTTACATTAAAACAAAACACAAATGGATAAGATGATTAAATTTAGAGACTAGTTATTGCCAATCACTTTTACATCATTATTCAATAAATAATCAAATACCATTATTATTGTCTATAAGGCATTTGGTTCATGTTTGGATTATTGGGAATGGAAATATGTTAACTACTTAATAGTCGTTGAAACAGTTTCTTTAAAAATTATTATACGATACAATTTTGAAAAAGGGGGAAATAGTACTATGCAAGTGATCACAAAAGTGAAACTTCGCAATCTGAGATGTTTAGAATACAATAATTCTTTAATTGCACAGAAAGAAGGTACCGGTTACAAATGTTAATTTTAGAACTAACTATCTAGCCACTTTTTACGTTAGCCATAAATAAAAAAAAATTTGCAAAGTGATTCCGTTTTTCGTAAAGTTTTAATGATACACGTACTTAAAACAAGAAACCGTTACGTGGTACGGTTATACACCCTTGGCTGTAACGTATTTTATTATTTACCATAGCATTAGAAAAGTATAAGAAGAAACCGTTAATTAGGAATTACTTTAGAAAAAAAGTAAGATGCTAAAAACGTCATAATGTTGATTCATTATTTTCTGCATTTTAATAGCTGCGTAAGTCACAACAGCCGCACGGGTCGATCGTTCAGGTTAGGCTACGCTTGCCGCGATAGCTCCGTGGATGGGTGGCCATTTTTACATATCGAGACCCTTCCGTGCCTCGGAAAGCACGTTAAGCCATTGATCGTATTTCGTAGATCTTGGACAGTCGTTACGGGTCGTCAGAAGCCCGAAAGTCTGACAACCATGGGATATATCATATTACCCAGTAATCTGGTTGTGAAGGTCAGATAGGCAGTCGCTCCATGTTGAATGCTGGTACTCAGCTGCATCTGGTTGGACTGGAAGCCGACCCCAACATGGTTGGGAGAAGGCTAGGCAGATGATAACGAGCTGCGTTTGCTATTTAATTTTCAAACATATAAACGAATTAGTTTAAAAATAATAATTTTGATATCTACACGTAAAGGTCAATTTCGGAAAATTCAATTGCGCTACGACTAAATTAATATTCAAGTTTCTTTAACATCAATTTGATATTAGGATTTGAATACACTATAGATAGACTTATTGCTCCGACATAAGATATATTTTCGGTTTAAAGACATTTATTTCTCAAAAAACAAGAACATTACAGTTCACTTAAAATATTGAGAAATGTAAATATAAAACTAAAAGTAAGTGTGATTCTCTGTGCTCACAATAAGAGAATTAGGCAACAAAGGTAACGATTGATATTGTTGTTTTTTTAAGTTTTCTTCGAGGGCTTTTTTAAAATTTAACCCAGAATTCACAGATAATATTTTGTTTAATTTTAAAGGTGGTTATGTAGATCACAGTACTTAATGTAATTTTATTTTTATTTCTTTTGGGGGTTATAGTATTTAACGATATTTAGAATTAGCTTGTGGGCTTTTTATTATAGGGACATAAGTAATGAAGAAATTGTATGATGAGTTGTATTGGAATTATAAGTGCTCACAGGGATGAGGCTTGAGACAAAACTTTATTATTTAGGTTTGGTTAAACTGAAATGACCGGATTTATAAAAAACACAAATAAAAGAAAAAAGGAATTGATGGGAGAAATAATTAAGTTATACAATTAGAGGTAAATTTAATTGTGAAATAAATGAAAATTACCGCTGTGGTCATAGGCCTGGTGTTAGGGGACTCACGTACAGCGGGTGGGGCACTAACATCACTTGGGTCAGAGACCAATAAAAACTTTCCGCTGGGGTCATAGGCCTGGTGTTAGGGGACTCACGTACAGCGGGTGGGGCCATAACATCACTTGGGTCATAGACCAATGAAAAAATACTGCTGGGGTCATAGGCCTGGTGTTAGGGGACTCACGTACAGCAGGTGGGGCCATAACATCACTTGGGTCATAGACCAATGAAAAAATACTGCTGGGGTCATAGGCCTGGTGTTAGGGGACTCACGTACAGCAGGTGGGGCCATAACATCACTTGGGTCATAGACCAATGAAAAAAATATAAATGTTCCTCTTTTTGCTTTTGTGGCTTGCACTTCGAGACGAAGTACAGTTCAGCATGGCCGTGAAAGGTTATTTTCAAATTATTCGTATTTTGGTCCATTTCAGTTTAACCGAACGTTCAAACGATACATTGACAAAAATTTGATATTATGATTTACTGAATAATTATTTTACAACATGAACAAAAAGATATTGTGAATATTAATGTAATAACATAATGTAACAATTGTACTGGGCGTTTACTATTTTTGTAGATATGGTCTGATCTTTTATATCTTCTTCAGTTCTCAAATTATTTCCTTTATCAAGTAAAGATGTGTCATACCTCTTTAAGCTACGGGACTGAGCAGATTATCACGTACAAAATTACATTTAGTTACATTACAACGATAACCAAAAAACAAACCCAAAGCTTTTATTTTCAATGGCCTGGCCATTTGATGAAAGTAAATAAAATTAAAATAGTTTCAAAAATTGATACAAACATTTATAAAATGTTGAGTCGGTAAAGCTGTACGAACATATTTTTGATCTGACTGTACAAGTTCTTAATAAGCGATATTATTTGAGTGATATTTAAGTGCCATTCAAATGTTCATGGTAATTTTACTTGTGTTGGGTTTTGATGTTCACAAATTATTTCAAAGATAATTTTAAGTAGAAAACAACACCTAAGTATAAATAGTTGGTAGTTTGTTTAACATCTTGAAAATTCAATCTATACTTCGGATTGGTTCTCTATCTCTTCTTCAATTGATCCCTTGTTGCTGGGGACGGTGATCACTGGGCCCATTTAAGCGGACAGTCAGGCTCCATGGACTCCAAAGTAGCTAACACCACCTGCTGAAATTGATTTGTGGACGTGGCTTCTTTTCCTTGGATTAATTCATATTTTCTTTTTCCCAAAGTTGTGAACATCACATAGTACGAAAAAAAAGGTTTTCTTAAAATTAATCTCTGTGAAATAATTGTTTTTACTTCGGTCTGTGAGGTATTATTTAAAGTTATTTCTTCCAGGTAAAGAAATGGTCAGAGAGGCCATGTCAAAAATTTGTGAAAATGTTAATAGTAAATGTTTGTTAAATACGGTTCTCGGTAATATTGTCAGATTGACCGAGCGATGAATTATTCGAATTATTTTCATGATCACTGGCTAATGCTTCGATTCAACAGCTGTTGAATATGAAAGGCTTTTTGAATTGTTGCTATAACAATTGTTTTGTAAAGCTAAATTGTGTCTGTAAGCAATTTATTATTTGTCAAAATTGTTAAAGTACTTAACCTGTTTCTATTACAAAAGGAAGGTAAAGAAATATATATATATATATATGTCGATACATAGGTAGAGAAGTTGTATTAAGCGCCGAGTATTTAAAATGAGAATAAATATATTACTCTGTTGAATTGGTCACTATCAAGAATTGTTTTTGTAAGGTGGATTCATTGGTACTTCGAGGACGGAGTATTTATCAGTCTGGCCGTGTTAGATTCATTGTTTATTGGATAATCAAGTGTTGTCGTTTTTGTGAGACAATACATTCCTAGGTACTTCGAGAACGAAGTACTTGTCAGTCTGGCCGTGTTAGATTATTCATTTTGATATTTTATAATTGTTGGTTGGATAGTGACATCTGTCACATTTACGAAACATTAAACCAATATAGAAGTACCTAATTTGACTAGATAAAGTGTTTACAAAAACTAATTGTTATAACTAGTAAAAATAACTAAGATTTTATAACTATAAATAATTAAGAAGTATTTAATTATACTTGTAGTATATCCTAGGTTTTATATTGGCATTTTACTTTAATGTGATGATTCAAATGACTGTCACAATACTGTCAGTTTATATTGACATTCTTTTAATTGATTCGTAACTGAGAAGTTACGAATCAGTTCTTATTGAATGGCTTAATAACCTTAAAAAGTTTTAAAAGTGTTTCACTACATAACAATGGTTTATTATTATCTGTGTTAGAAGTTATTAAGCCAAAACGTGTAATGATCTGTAATTTGTTCAAAATGACGGTAGGTGTAGTGTGAGGCATTTCCGCACGATATTCGACGTTGGTAGGATATAAAAAGGATTGTAATCATGTTATCGGGGCAGTTCCTCGGCAGATACTCAGTTGGTCAGTTCTAGTGTTGTGATTGTGTGGAAAAGATCGACCAGAGGCCACGTAAGTTAAGTAATTGATATTATATCCTAATTATTGCCTATTATGACAATGTTGTTGTACTGGTTATAGTGTTGCCATATTGCTAATGTTTTAAATCATATAAATGGAATATTCATATTCTTTTCTAGATATTTGTTGTAATTGTGATTATGTTAATATTATTCAGAGTTCTCTTGGACAATGGTCCAAGAGATAGTATTAATGTATTTAAGATAATGATAATGTATGGCAATGTAAGAAATGGGTTTATATAGTACCTACTTCAGTACTGTTTCCATGGAGTTTCTTGTCCTTCTTCTCCATGAAGACCTAGTTTTGGAACGGACGACTAGCTTTCTGATTAATACTGACAAGCCTAATTGAAATATATGTGTAGTCTTGTCTTTCTGTGCTTTATTTAGTGAAACCCTTTCCCAACAAACCGTATTCATAAGAACCTTCATACACAGTAAATAAGCCGTAACCATTCTGATACACAAGGCTTTATATTTGGTATATTTATATAATACTTATAGTTATATACATAATTATCTATTACGTGCGTCATATTGCTATTGTAACGAAATGTTGCCACTTTATAATAATGTGTTTTTTATTGATTAAGTTTTAAAATTGTATTTATTTTTATTCTTTATTTGCCTTTTAATATTGTGTTATTTATTATTTAAGATAAAGTATTGTTACTTCTTTTTACTCATGATTTACTGCACCGTCCGACGTCACACGTCAGCGCTTGCTGTCGCTGAAAACCAGCGCTGGGGCTCTGTCTCGCACAGAGTCGCAGTATTATGCTGAGCGATTGCCGTTTTGCGTGGATTTGACGCATATTTTCCCCAGCTATTTTTTATAGGCCGCAGGAATCCGCTGGATGCGGGAAGCACAAAACCGGTCGAAGTGGCGGAGCTTGGGGGAGGCCTATGACCAGCAGTGGACGTCTTTCGGCTGAAATTATGATTTTTTTATATTTTTGTTGTGTTCAGTGTATTTTGCGTCATATTTACTGCACATAAACGTATTTTCTTTCTTCTTTTCTTCTTCTTTCTAGAAAGATATCTTGTAGTTATTACAGGTATTGAACTTATCATCATCATAATCATGGCAGATGTAAGATGTCCACTGCTGCATATAGGCCACCCTTTATTTGGCGGGGTTTGCCATAATCGTCACGATTGGCAGGCAGGTTGGTGATCGCAGTATGGTGGTAAAATGCATAGAGAACGCTGCTGCCCATTCTCTAGTACGCCTCTTAGTTGCCTTCCACAACACCGATGGGGAAAATGGGACGGTGTTTTTCTTTACTTCCGCTACAACACCGACAATCGTTACACTAATCTATACTGATGCCTGACTCGGGCCTGCTAGACGTTACTGTCACGTTAAACTTAAGATACTTTGCAATCCTGCCAGGGTCGCGAGATTCATTCGAAAGAGGTATCGTGGCCCTGACATATGGGCAACTGTAGGAACACGAGTGGGTTTTAGTCAGTAAAAGTCTGACACGCTCTTCCGCTCCACCAGAGCGGGAGACGTCATTTGATGATTTCACACACAAAAAAAAGACCCTTTGTTGTCCAGTTCCAAACCCTGAAACCGAAAAATCAGTAAATTTATAAACGAGTAAATGTTTCTTTGTATTTTTTGGCCTATCTGAAACTACCAGTCGATAATTTCTTTTTGCATTTGATTGTTCAATTCTGGAGGAAGATTATCAGCTATTTAACACCACGCTATACCACTACAGCGTCAAGTAAAAATAAAAAGTAGAAACAACCCTAAGAAAAAACGAGGTTATATCGTGAACGGGCGATGCGATGCTACATGATATATTTTATGTTAAAACAAGAAACTTTAAATAGTAAAGATATACTGAACTAAACTAATGAAATCCATACTAATATTATAAATGGGAAAGTGTGTGTGTCTGTTTGTCCGACTTTGACGGCTAAACGAAGCGACGAATTAATGTGATTTTTTAAGTGGAGATAGTTGAATGGATGGAGAGTGACATAGGCTACGTATTGTCTCTTTCTAACCCCCCACTTCCCTAAAATGGGGGTGGAACGCGCTAATCATCTACTACATACTGGTTCGAGTTGAAAAAGTATTTTTGTGTTGGGAAGCCTATTTATTGAGGAAAGCTATAGGCTATATAACATCACGCTACCATCAAAAGGAGCGGAGCAACAACAAAAAAATGGATGAAAACTGGCAGGCTGGGATGCGACGGGAAGGGTCAGGGGAGCAAATATTTGACGCGGACGAAGTCGCGGGCAGAAGCTAGTTTAAAATAAATCACAGTAATGGTTTTAACACTTTTTCTATTATTTTAATACGATTCCCGGTTTAAGGTTATGGTTTAAAAAAGAAGCTTGGTCATCATTCTTCTGCCCTTATCCCAATTTATTTGGAGTCGGCGCAACATGCGTTTTTCTTCTACACTTCTCTATTAGTCGTCATCTCAGTAGTCACCCCCTTTCTATCCAGATCATAATTCACACAGTCCATCCATTCTTTCTTTGATCTCCCTCTACTCTTAGAGTCATCGACATTCATACTCAATACTTTCCTCACGACATTTTTCTCATTCCTCTGTATTACGTGACCATATCGGTTATAAATCGATACTAAGCTTAGTTATTTTATGAAAATGTATTTAACTTCGACATGAATGTGATATGTAGTTATTATGTGTTTAATATTTAATTATTAAATTTACTAAATGATTTTTATAACAAACTTATTTTTCTATAAGTCACTGATTTGACTCAACCGTCACTTTTGAATCCTAATTGTTTGATAACGGGTATAAAAGGCCGGAGCCACAGTGAAACAGTCAGTTGCTTGACAGATGTTCAGTTGGCTAGTTCTAGTGCTGTTATTGTGTGGAAAGGATCGACCAGAGGTCACTAAATAAGCCGTTATCATTCTGACATTCAAAGCTTGATAATTGGTATATGTATACAGTTATAGTTATGTACTGCTTAATATAACAAATGCAACTTTACAATTAACTTATTTTAGAAGCGATACTTATGTGCAATCAATCAGTGAATTCCGAATAATGCAATAAATACATACAGGATGGCAGAAACAACGATAAGCAAAGTATGATCATGAATTTACACATGAATCTAAAACCCTTAACGTAAAAATTTTTCGTCGGGTATAACAAAAAAGTATATTTTAACCGAGAAGGCACTTTTTATGAAATGTTATTTTTTTATTATAAACTAACATAATATTTTTGCAGGATATTTCAGAAACACGTACAGCATCAAAAATATTGAGACAAACAAACTGTTCAAAATGATCTCAACAACTAAGAAAACACAACTTTATCTCAATGAGATAAAGTTCTTGTCAGTATGACAGTCGTCATGTACTGTCTTTATTCTGAAACATTATTTGTGTCATGGAGTTTTTTTTTTTTTTTTTGGATGGAAAATCGTCAAATGACTTCTCCCGCTCTGGGCGGAGCGGGAGGGCATGTCAGACTTTTACTGACTAAAACCCACCCGTGTTCCTTCAGTTGCCCATGTGCCAGGGTCACGGTATCTCTTTTGAACAATCTCGCGACCCCGGCAGTGTCATGGAGTTAATATTTAATTCTCATACTTGTAGATCATTTTGAAGAGTCGTTGTCGTCGTCGTTTTTCGTTCGTCCCAATATTATAGACGCGGATTATACTTATTGAATTCATGGTGACAGGTTGAGCATCGATGTCCCCGCCAGCCTGTTTACTGATTTGATTCTATAACACACACCAAAGGCTAAATATACCTTACAAAAAAAAAAACAATTTAATTTTAACACAGCAAAGCTAAAAAAAACCGCCATTGTTATCTCCAATACTTAGGACAAAATGAAAGACCTAAAAGTTATAGCCCTATTACCAATTCCTATTCCAACATTTTCAGCAAGCTAGCAGCAATAAAAATAATTCCGCCGTCCCAACATAACCCTCATAAAACATCAAAATATTTAGATCACAAAATATGATAATGCTCAACCAGAAAATAATTCCCTTAAAAGATCTAAAAACCACCTTTGTTTTGAATATTTCAGACTAATCCTACCAGAGGATAAAACTCGGGTCATCAATCCGTACAAAACCATGTATTAAAACCAAAATACCCTCAAACGAACCCTTTTACATTGTCAATTTACATAAACCCTTTTCACACCTAGCGCATATAAGAATCAACTCTAAAGTCACACACACATTGAAATAAAAAAGAAAAATTCCTACCGTTTAAAACGGCAACAATGATTTTAGTTCAAGCCTTCACCAAACAGTCTACTCTTATTTGAGATACCGTATTTAGTGACAAGGATGGATATAGTTAAACAATACCGTGTGAGCGGGACGGGTGACATAAGATGTCGTAGCTTCGTAGCGGGTTGAAAGCTACGGCAGTTCGCTCGTAGACTCCTATCGTAGCGCGCCTACGTGGTCGAGTAAGTTTCGTAAATTCTTCATCCAGTATTATAGTAAGGAATTATGTCTGTGTGCGTTGCAAGCGTTCAGTTTTTCACTGTGTGTAATATTGTTATGTAAAAAGTGGATAAGTTTTTGTCTGATAGTTCAACGTACAATATAATTGTGAAAGCGAATGGTACCGGCTTGTATGGATTGGACGATGGTATGAAATGCATTATTTAAAACTTTTATTTTAGTTCATTTCCGTATATTTTTTTTTAGGAAATTACGTAATTATACAGGTAAACTCGTGTTTATACCTACCTGTATATTGAAATCTCTTGTTTTCTGACATAATTAAATTGGTTTTGACTTCCTTTGTGCTAAAGTTTTATCGAGATTATAATTACGAATATTGAACTTTCTGTTGGTGCTCAAAGAAAAATATTTCACGGAAACTTTCATTTTCTTCTCAACATAAAATGATAAGGTTATATAATAAATATTTATATTTTTAATACATTGAAAAAGTTGTTTGAAATAATAAATGAATGACTTTTAACGATAATAAAACTCTAAACCGTAAAAACTTACCGCATTACTTTTCAGAACAAGGAATATTATATTACGCTAGCTGTTCGTGCCCGGCGTCGCCCGGGTGAATTTCATTTTAATTGAGATTTTCATACAAAAATATTATCCAAATTAACTCCTTTATCGGTGGACTTTCCTTAAATTTGCTTTCATACAAATGTTGTCTTTATAGTGAAAAATAACAAAAAAAAAAAATATTACAATCAGCCAAATCGGTCGAAACATTCACAAGTACTGATGATGCAGCATTTATATTTTAATTTTGACATATTTAGATTATAGAACTTAGATAAATAATTTTCATATATTTTTTTTAATTCAAATCCTTACCCAAGTACACGCTTGATATTTACATAATAAATATTTACCTTTACAGCAAAATTTTTAGTGAATTAAATTTTATATATTAGTTAAGTAAGATTAGGCTTAGGCTCTGCCAAGTTTGGGATCAGATAACGTTGTGTTGGTTGTCTGAATATATACATAAATATGAATATATATATATATAAGATAATGATAACAAAAGGTATCACTGTTTTTTTTTTTCGAATTATTGTCTTGGACACGTAATCGAATTATATATGCGTAGTAAAACGTTTCCACTAAATAGCATATACTATTTAAAAAAAATAGTAACGATGAACGCTCATCATAAAAAAAACTTTTTTAAATTAACTTTTTCCATACTGACGAAATTAGTTTTGATTCATTGACCTCGATGCGGGAGGATTTTTTAATTCCCAAACACCGTCCTTCTTTAATTTTTTTATACTATTTCGATGTATATTCATTCAGTGTTGCAGGGACATAAACGTTAAACTTCAATCATGAATGCAGAGCTTGATAGTAAAATCATTAAAAAAAAAATATGTTTCATAGAAAAATGCAGTACCCACGCCGTCGAAATGTACGGAACAGTAATTGTTGTTAATTAAACGACAAAAATTGCAATCTCTCTGATACCACCCATGGTCACAAATTGTGTATCGATACACCTACCACCCTGTATATTGTAGTGTTAGCTTATATTGTATTTAAGAGGTATCAAACCCAAAAAATAGGCGAAGTAATCACAAATTTCGTAACATTTATTAACAAAATCCCTTACTTCGCTATAACAAATAGCAAGTTTAAGCAAAACAACATCAAAAAGATTCCGGTACCTTGTTTATATTAAGATTAACCTAAAGATTAATTAAAGCCACCCTTTGTCTAAATCCAATTAAAATTCTCGCGTTCTCATTGTGAAGATCAATTGCTTTTATTTTTTATATTTAAGGGTCCTTTTCGTTAAATTGTTGCAATTAGTCTTACTAACTGAAACGAAGGTTAATTCTTGTTTAAGATGGGTCTGTGACAAAAAGGTTTCATGTAATCGATACTGCCTCCTTGGATTCCAATTTAGATTGAACTTTTTAAATTAGGTTGCCTACTTTTGAATTTAGGTTACCTGTCCATTATACGTGTGTGAGTTGAAAAAGAGTATGTTAGGATTACAGCAGTTGGCGTCCTTTAGATTCTACCTACCTCTATGGGGAGAAAACGTGAGTTTATGTATGCATTTGTGTGTATAAAGTGACTTGTGTATTCTTTTTGTAAGCACCTATTATATTTTTTGTAATTTTACAATTTGACACAAAAGTAATTTATGTAAGAAATGAATGACTTTTGCCGATATGTAAAACTCCAAACCACAACAACCTACCACATTACTTTTCAGATCAAGGAATATTATGTTACACTAGCTATTCGTGCCCAGCGTCGCCCGGGTAAATTTCATTTAAATCGAGATTTTCATACAAAAATATGTTTTAAATTTACGATTCTTCCGCTGGATTTTCCTAAAGTTTTCTTTCATACAATAACCAGGCAAGAATCTATGTAGATTTTAAACAAGATTTGATTAATCTAAAATCTGGCTGTAGGTATTAAATTGCGATCGTAATCAGAGGTGCTTTTAGCAAATGAATCTGAACCCCACTGCGTTGAAATTTTTAGAAAGTTAGCTGCTCCATAAATTTTGAACAATTTTTTTGATTTGTCGTTGAAAACCAACTAAAAAACGCTAGAATCTACGTCTACAATCATGCGCTGAATTTATCATTACAGTTTGTTCTTCTATTTTTTACCACCAGGTACGCACACGGCCACTCTGCCTAATCCTGTAGGGATAAGAGTCATGATGTTACATTCATCATCATCATTTCAGCCAAAAGACGTCTACTGCTGGACTTACTCCTTCACTTCGATATTTTAGTGCTTGTCATTTTTTGGGCAGTGGGCAGGACACGTTGCTCGCAGAACAGATAGCCGAAGGGGCCGGAAGGTTCTGGAGTGGCGACCGCGTACTGGAAGACGGAGCGTTCGAATTTATCCCACAAGATGAACCGATGACCTGGTGAAGGCCGCAGGAATACGTTGGATGCGAGAAGCACAGAATAGGTCGAAGTGGCGGTGCTTTGGGAGAGGCCTATGTCCAGCAGTGGACGTCTTTCGGCTGAAATGATGATGATGATGAATTTTTTGGGGCTAAAATAATCGCTACGCTTTGCAGGTGGGTTGGCGGTTGCATTATGGTGGTAAAATGCGTACAGAACACTGTTACCCATTCTCTAGTCCTTTAGTCGCCTTTTACGATACACACGGGAAGAAATGGGACAGTATATACGTCCGGCTCCATAGAGAACATGATGAACATAATGATGTTATTTTATCGTATTGTAAGTATAATATTGTCATAGCGCAATAACACAGCTACGGATATTACGCGACGGACAGCTGGTTTTGCATGCAATCTTTTTTGAATTGGCTTGCCGCATAAGATCGAAATTGCGTCGAGTGATAGCTTTTGCTCGCGGCTTCGCCCGCGTGGATGTCGGAAATTATCGCAAGAGGACGTACTACCGCGGTTAATGTATTAAGAATGCGTAAATTCAGGTTATATAGGTAATTACCCGCGACTGCGTCCGCGTGGTATTTTTAACAAAAAAGTTTGTCCGTTTTTTTTTCGTGAGATTCTTTTTGTTTTTTTTTTTCTAAAATAAAAGTAGCCTCAGTTACTCCATGTTAAATCAGCTATCTTCCAGTGAAAGTCCCGTCAAAATCGGTCCAGCCATTTCAGAGATTAGCCGGAACATACAGAAAGACAGACAAAAATTGTAAAAAATGTTGTTTTGGTATATGAACCGTGTATACATCCATAAACACTTAATAAAAAGCGGTTATTTTAATATTACAACCAGACACTCCAATTTTATTTGTGTATTTATTAGCAAGCGCAATTGGCGTCTCGTATCTATCAAACGACAGGTATTTTGTTAGCTTCCTACAAATCGTCGCCTTGGAGGGTAATGGAGCTATTCCACAGAACTACACTTCTGAGTTATGAACGTTTAAAAAATAAAGGATGTAGGTAAAAACAATTATTTGGACATAAACCAGTGTCAAATTGTAGTAGAGGATTCATATTTTTACCCTAGACTATTAAAATGTGTAACTATTGAATGCTATAATTAAAAATTACCAAAATATCATTGTTTTTAAGTTATGTGGTTTAGGCCTATTGGCTACTATTTTATGTACAATGTAATACTCGTAGTACGGGGTGTAAGTCACTTAACTCTCTTGTCTCGTTGACTTTTTTATCTGATGACATATATACTAACTAGATAAAAAAGGCGTAAGCGAAGTAGAATATTTTGAAAAGAAATACGAAATAATTACTTTTTCATTTATTTTTAATAAAGGGAAACAAATAAAATGAACAGATAAAAAGTAATACACAAAAATGAGAAGTTATAAGAAATTATTCACTTTCTGAGTTGTCACTAATTGGTCCTTCTTCCAAATTGTCATAAAAATCATGATACACTGAAGGTATGGTACCTTTTGCGCAGAGATCCTTCAGATCTTTAAGTTTATTGGCAGGGATTTTAAGTTTTTTGTTATAGAGCTTCTGTAAATCGCAACTTGGTGTCGTAGCAGATTTGCGTAGAGCTCTGCGCTGTATAGGTAAAGATTTAAAATTCTCATCAGATAATTGGTTTTAAAAAAATATTGTTTTAGGACTTCCTTTTCGGTATTGTATCCATTTTAATAACAGCCAGTACATATATCACCAGTATCTGTTTTATTTTTATTTGTGATAACTTTGTTACTATAAGACTTAAAGTCAATAAAATCTGAATAAGTCAACTCTTTAATCTTGTAATAGGGCTTGGTGGTTTTAGCTGTACGTGCGACAGTGTACCAGCCCTCTTGTGTGTAGATATCTACATGCTTCCCTCTGTTTTCTATTGCAGAATGAACACTATCGCATTCCATCTCTGAATGTCCTGACTCCATGAACTTTTGATTGATGGTTTCGATTGGCAAAATCGTTACTGCATGTAAAAACATTGCGGCGATAATAGTGTTCCGGTTCTGGCCAGAAGCAGTGTCAGAAAAGAAAGTTATTTCTTTTACCTCTGCAGGCAATGATGATAAATGAATCCAAATGCAAGTGGCAATCTCCGATGCACCTTTAGTACCCACTGCTTCATGCCACATATAATTTGTAGCTTCAGAATCTCCTAAATTATATACTGTAAAATTGAAAATCTTTAGCTTTCTTTTATAATAAACCTGACCAGCTTGTAAACTTGGAGCTAATAGTATTTTTTCCAGGTCCATAGCAAAAGCGACAAAGCCTGGATCTACTTTGGTACGATTTTTGTCAGAATCTTTATGCTCTCTCGCTTCGTTTTTACGAACAATGTGTAAATCATGCTCTTCTTTATGAATTTGCTGTTCATGCTCTGGCCTGTTCTTAAATTGAATACAATGGTCACATTGATCCTTCTTAGGGCGATGAAAACCGTAATTAAATTCATTTGTAAAAATAGACTTGTAAAAACTGGGCTTCTCAGGTAAAACTTGACGTTCTTTACAATACTCTACATAGTCTAAGTACAAACGGTTTTCACTAAAACCTGAAGGCAAATATTTTCTCTTCGTCGTACTGCGACAGTAATGTGAAGAAACAGTAGGTAAAGACATAATATGGTCTCTAATTATATCCTTGACTACTTCTGATTTTTTGTTCGGTGGGACTTTCTTACCTCTCTTATCTGGTTCAGTAACTCCAGCTGGTGTCAATTTACTTAAAGCTGTCTCAACTTTCTTCGCAGATATGTTGAAAGTGGTTAAAAAAAATGACTTGCATACTTGAAAACTTTGGCCATCTTTAAACAGGCTATATACCAACGTGTGTTTACGTCTACTCTGTTCCCCTTTGTAGGTTCGTTTAACAAGTACACGTTGTACACACTTACTTATGTAACTCCATCTTGCATGTTCAGATTTTAAAGATAAATATTCTTGTAGCAGATTTTCTCTTACTTGCAAAGAAAAGTTCAAGTTACAATTGTAATGGCACTTACACAATATATCTTTAACTTTTTTAATACCTATTTTATTTCCTGATCTTGTTGTATATTCCTTTCCAGCTAGCCTTAAAGCATTTTGAGTATTCCGTTTCCACTTAAGTGGATTTCTTTGACGTTTTCTTGTCAAAGTTTTGGAGTCTGGTTTTTCACTTGTAGAGGTGACGTGTTTTCGAATGTATTTATTCCAAACTTCAGAAGTGTCTTCTTCAGAACTGTTAGATATAACTTCAGAGGAAGAGGTTTCCGAAACTTTCATTACAGGCTGGTACGTTGGATCATTTTCAGAATCAGAGGTATAATAGGGATCACGATCATTTATAGAATCTGAAAACATAAAGAAAAAAATTGTTAAAGGAAAAATATTATTGTTTTTACCTTTTTTTCCTGAATTCTGGTGTAGTTTGCCAGAAGTCCTAGCGAGGCACACTGGGCAGGGTCAACAACCGCTCCTTTTACCTTGAGTTCTGGCCTGGGGCAGCAAGACGATGGCAGTTGATAATATTCTAGATTCAAAGAAAAAACATGGCTAGATTACCTAAATAGAAGAAAATCAAGTTGTTAGTATAATTATTTACCTGTTTGTTCTGTGAATGAAATATTAGAACCACCTGGAGTCTCAACTGTCGGAGGCACAGTTTCAAGTAAATGATACGAGTTTTCGTCATTGTCTTCAAAAACTAAAACAATAAGAAAATAAATTAATTTAAATTCTACGATGATTCCATACTAAAATTTTGACGACACGGTTAGCGCAGTGGCTGAGCGATTGGACTGCTGCGCTGCATGTCGCGGGTTCGATTTCCGCACGGAGTGGCTAATTACCTAAATAGAAGAAAATCAAGTTGTTAGTATATTTACCTGTTTGTTCTGTGAATGAAATGTTAGAACCACCTGGAGTCTCAACTGTCGGAGGCACAGTTTCAAGTAAATGATACGAGTTTTCGTCATTGTCTTCAAAAACTAAAACAATAAGAAAACAAATTAATTTAAATTCTACGATGATTCCATACTAAAATTTTGACGACACGGTTAGCACAGTGGCTGAGCGATTGGACTGCTGCGCTGCATGTCGCGGGTTCGATTCCCGCACGGAGCAAATATTTGTATGATCTACAAGTAGTTGTTCCGGGTCTGGGCGTTTGTGTATGTGAGTTTATATGTTTGTAAACGCACCCACGACACAGTAGAAATTCTTAGTGTGGGGCAACGTTTTTTTAAATACTAAAAAAAACCTAAAATCTTCTAGAAAGTTAGTTTTATTACAAAATAAATTAAAACAGACGGGTAAGAAACACATGAGCCGCGCGCAGCGAAATCGCGGGGGGACACTCTACCCCGCATGAATCTCTCGTAACCAAAACATGTCTTAGCGAATGTCTTTTAAATTGATTTATCGAAAATGGATTATGAAGCCAGCCATCACATACCTCACCTGGTGGTGTCTATTGATAAAAACGTATTAAATGTACATACATACCTTGATTATTTTGATTATCTAAATCAAAAATCGCCGCAACCATCTTTTGTCCTCGTGATAAGTTCATGTTATTAGTATTAACCACACACTGAATAATCACTAACTTTTATGGTACATCAATTGCTTGTAATCTCAGTGAACTCACAATATTATATTATAAGAATTAGATAATTAATGTTTCCGTAAAACACAAAAATCAGCGAGTCACTCCCGAATCTCGAACCAAACTAAACATGTTGCACGCACAATCTCGTCAAAATTGAATGCAGAATGCGGATTGGTAAACAGGAATAAACACGTTTTTTCTCTGCCAGTTACATGTTCCCAAATAATATCGGGATTGGATTAAAAAATGACCAATCACAAAAGTCTAGAGTACAGTATCACGATGTCACAATTTTGGAGGTCAAGAGTTCTATGAGCTCTTACAACTGTTGACCAATCAATAATTATTTTCTATGACTTGTAATCACAATGAATCTAAACTGCATACACTTTTTGACTCTTATTAAAACTACACTTACATTTATTGGCAAATTTAAAAATAACCTGCTTCCAGTTATGACATCTAATAGATGTTTTGACTACTATAAAGTATGTCTCTTTGTGAGTACGTTAATGCACTTAACTCCATTTCGCAAAAATTGTGGCTTAGCTCCATTGACCTCCAAGGCGACGAAATACGGGGCCTATTTTGAAATCATACACAAAAACGATTCCTATTTAAAACCATATTCGAGACGGACAGATTGCTTTGATTTCAGCTTAAAGTTTAATACGTCGCTGCAAATAACTTGTATACATTAAAAGTCTTGTTAGACTTGTGGCTGAGCAATAACAGCTATACGGGTGGAACAATCCGGTATACCTATGCTTCGCTTGACCCGGTTGATCCGTGGATGGGTGACAATCTTTGCATACCAAGCCCTATGCCTTGGAAAACACGTTAAGGTGAATGCTTCAACCAGCCCGCGAAATTCAAATTTTCTTACGTTTTTTGCAATTTGCAGGCCAGTGCTAGGTTGTATGTTGATTAAAATATTATTCGCGCCTGTAAGACATATGTAGTTACAGAATTATAATCATCAAAATCATCAATACAGCGCACTAAGTTCATAAAGCTGTAGGAATGACTTTTTCTCTTTATTTTTTTTTTTGTTATTTGGCCTTTATGAACGTGGAGGGTTGTATTGGTGATTTTGATGATTATAATTCTGTAACTACATACGTCTTACAGTCGCGAATAATATTTTAATCAACATACAACCTAGCACTGGCCTGCAAATTGCAAAAAACGTAAGAAATTTTGAATTTCGCGGGCTGGTTTGGAGCATTCACCTTAAGCCGTTTGTCTCGGCTATCTTTCGTGGATCTTTGATAGTCGTTCCGGCTGGTCAGAAGCCCAAAAGTCTGACCACCAGTCTTACCAAGTGGTATCGTATTATCCAGTAACTAAGTCTAAGTTGTGGAGATCACATAGGCAGTAACTCCATGCATAATTTTCGTATTTAGCTGCATCAAGTTCGACCTCAACTTACTTGGGAAAAGGCTTGGTAGATGAAGATTCAAAGTCATCAAGTTAATACAGTCAGGAAGCATTTACATTATAAATGTCAGTGCTTCAGTACAAAATAATTTATCAAATAACGGATAGGAAATAATTTAACTTTCCGAACTTCTAAGTGTAAATGCAAATTTTAGTCTGAAATAGAACACGATCTCGCTAACGGTTCAACTACGGGTAATTTATGACATTTCTACTTCCGAAACAAAATAATTTAAAGCAATTTACGTTTGTCATAAATAATGGGGTATGCAGAGTTATATTTATTGGGTACTTCAAATTGAATTATGCGGTTTTGTAATTATAATACCCACCTTTTCTTTTCCACTGCAGAGCATAGACCTTTTCTCATACAGATAACGTCAGAGCAATGATCACCACGCATAAATTTGCGATATTAGCCTTGATATAACTATTCAGTGGTTAAAATTTCCTCACAAATTGATGTTTAATATTTTAATTAGTATTTACTACTAGAA
The DNA here is from genome assembly GCA_947507805.1 of Aporophyla nigra. Lineage (NCBI taxonomy): Eukaryota > Metazoa > Arthropoda > Insecta > Lepidoptera > Noctuidae > Aporophyla > Aporophyla nigra. The sequence continues at coordinate 7,000,334 of OX382313.1, read as the reverse complement.
CCAGTGCGAAACACCAAAATGACGTGGGGGCAACGCGATGCGTCTGACCGACGAGACGAGGAGATGGCCGATGGAGAAAAGCTGTGACTGAATGGTGGCCAAAGGAACTTTGGCCTTCCAAAAGCACGTTGGGTTGATGATATCGTCATCGTTGAGGTAAACACCTGGATGAGGAAGGCACGGAACCGTGAGGAATGACAGAAAAGAATTGAAGCCTATAAGCCAGTGGTATGTAATTACGGGCTGAAAATTAATGATGATGATGAATTGTATTTTGTAATTACAATCTATACATCTATACAAATAAATAAAATTGAAGTGTCTGTTTGTAATTTCAAATTAATAGTTTTTTTACTAAATGCATATGATAGTTTATATGGTACTTATATCAAAAAATCATTGTTTTTAAATTTTGTCTGTCTGTCTATCTGTTCGTTCCGGCTAATCTCTGAAACGGCTAAACCCATTTTGACGGGAGTTTCACTGGCAGATAGCTGATGTTATAAGGAGTAACATAGGCTAATTTTTGTCTGAGTAGCACGTCCCTCTGTGATAATTTCTGAAAACCACGCGGCTGAAGCCGCGGGCACAGCTAGTCCATGAAATAAAATGAAACATTTGAAGTGAAGAAGAGATCCGCCTGACAATTGGCACAGTCAGGGCTATTATCATATTATTTAGCAAATTGACACATAATTTTCCTTGATGAAGTCATTTTATACGACTTTCAAAGAATGACAGATTCCGTGATGTTAAAATATCTATGGTTAAAATCAGAAAAAGTCAAAAAATGTACTTAGTGTTATTTCACTTTAAATAGATTGTTTATTCCATAAATACATATATATCATATTTATTACATTATATACAGCCTATTTTTCTAATTTATTTCCTTAATTTAATTTTGATAAGAGTAAATGTAAACAAAAGTTTTATTGACACAGTGGTTTTTGTGCTCTACGGGACACTTAATATAGCTGAAGGAGTAATAAACATGGCCGCCAGGCAGCAACGACACGTTCAGATTTAGTATGTGTTATCCGACATATAGTCCGCCGAGGCCTAAATAGAACAAAAAGTGTCGGACACATAGTCTGACATGGCAGGTAACGTGTTAAATTGCATGTGCCTAAGACCCCAGCCAGAAGGACTGATGACCTTGAAAAGATGGCAAGGACAGACGATGTAGAAGACGGAGTACAGAGCATTGTGGAGCAGCCAGAGAGCCTATGTCTAGCAGTGGACTGCAATAGGCTGAATTGGTTGATGAACTTCATCATCATCATTATCATTTCAGCCGTAAGAAGTCCACTGATGGACATGGGCGTCCCCCATGCACCATCAATTTGACCGGTACATTTTTTGGGGGGATTTGCCATAATCGCCACGCTTGGCAGGCGGCTTGGCGATCGCAGTTTGGTGGTAAAATGCATAGAGAACGCTGCTGCCCATTACCTAGTAAGTTCCTCAGTCGCCTTTGATGAACTTAACATAACCATATTACCTATGTTGTTATGTTTACTCTACCTAATTAGTTTTTAAAGAAACCCGTTAATATACCTACCATAAAGAAAGTCCCTTATAACTCATCGACATTCGATATTATTTACAAAGACGATAATTAAGAGCTAATGTTCTTGACATAATGAGTGACCCTTATCATCGAAGTTATTATCAGATACTTCGCAACCAATATCTTTATTTGACGGAAAATATTATTACCTATTGATTATTTTATTTGTACACATTTACCTTAGCCCCCCACTGAGTCGTAATTACTAGTATATTCATGACAGTCTAGACTATCGAAGGGTCTTGCAGAAATGTACTTATAGTACTCTCATATTTCACCAGCTACGTTTAAATCGCATGTAATAGTGAGCAACCCTATTGCTATCAACGGATCACAAATCGTGACTCCCGTCTGCTACTGAGATATTCGTAAAGGAAAAACTTAGTTACTCTTCATCCGACCTTTTCTTTTTGTGGGAAATCATGAAATGACGTCTCCCACTCTGGGTGGAGCGGGAGGGCGTGTCAGATTTTTACTGACTAAAACCCACCCGTGTTCCTTCAGTTGCCCATGTGTCAGGGCCACGGTATCTCTTTCAAACGAATATCGCAACCCTGGCAGATCTCGCGACCCTGGCAGATCTCGCGACCCTGGCAGGTCTCGCGACCCTGGCAGGTGTCGCGACCCTGGCAGTTCATCCGACCTGAAAATCGAACAGTAGTGCTTGTTGGCACTTTGATATTTCAACAATATTCATTACGCTATTTACTTTATTGACCAAACAAATATTTTAAACATTATGAAGCAATTGATAATTAATTTCTTTAAAAGGATAATACATTTATAAAAGTTAAAAAGTCTAATTAAGGCAGTGAATACATTCATCGACTCGTACTCGGCTTGATTTCATGTTTTAAAAGCGAATAGTTTGACGCGGTGTCGAGGCAAATAACGTGGAAATCGATTTTATTGTATGGATATAAAGCTTTTTTGTCCAACTCGAGTCACTTACACGTTAGTGTAGTGAGTCCCTAAACATTCATAAAAGAGAACCGACTGACTGACTGACACATCAACGCACAGCCAAAACTACTGGTACTGGAAATATGAAATTTTAAACAGTAGGTACATGATAATATATAAATATAAATAAATATATAAATATATCTTAGGACAACCAACACACCGTTATCTGATCCCAAACTAGGCAGAGCCTGTACTATGGTAACCAGACAACTGATAAATATACTTATATATTTCTAAATACATACATATTATAGATAAATTACACCCAGACACAGAACAAATATGAATAAAAAAAAAATAAAAAAAAAAAAAAAAAAAATGATATATATGATATGAATGAATGATAAAATATGGCTTTCTTGTTTAATGTAGGGGACATTAATACGTAGAAAGGGATCTTGAACATTCGTCTCTAAAAGGGGGTGAAAAGGGGGGATTTAGTTTGTATGATAAGTCATTTTCCTTGAGTTCAAAAACTAAAAATTTACCACGAATGCCTACATTTATATGAAAATTATAATTGTCGCGAGGGAAGTGCTAGTAGATAATAATAACCTGCCTATAATGGCCCACAACTGGACAAAAGCCTCTTCTCACACTGAGAAAGCACAAACATTGATTACCACACTTACTCAAAGCAGATGAGCAATATAAATAATTTATTAGAAGTTAAATAATATACACGTACAGTTTACTAACACATTAATCATCATCAAAATCATTCTCCTGGCCTTTTTTTTCTGGATGGGAAATCATCAAATGACTTCTCCCGCTCTAGGTGGAGCTGGAGGGCGGAGTGTCAGACTTTTACTGACTAAAACCCACCCGTGTTCCTTCAGTTGCCCATGTGCCAGGGTCACGGTATCTCTTTCGAACAATCTCGCGACCCTGGCAGGTTCTCCTGCCCTTATCCCTATTTTTTTGTGTTCGGCACAACATGTCTTCTTCCATATTTTTAATAAATCATCTCAGTAGGCACCTCCTTTTTAGCCATATTTTCTTTCACACAATCCATCCATCGTTTATTTGGTTTTCCTTTATTCTTGTAATCATATTACAAACATTGTGAAATCTAATAATTGATTTAGTACTGAGTCAATTTATGTAGGCTCGCAATCCTTTCCTCTCCTAAGGGCACGTCTTCCTTACCATTACAGCGCCCCCCGGTCTACTTCTTGATATGCAATGACCTATGTAGCACCATGAATCATGAGGCTTCAGGGGCTAATGCAAATCTCGGGGTTCATTCGATTAATCGAGTTTGGTCAAACCACGCTGGGATCGGTGCAATTCATTTCATTTCATTTCTATAATACTGAGTCAATTTAGAAGGTAGCAAAATAAAACAGTAATATTCTACTCATTCTGTTGGAGGTCTTTGAAACCACACATACAGACATGTAGCTCGTCCCCCATTTCTACCACAAAACGGATATGGAAACCCCGTCCAATATCGACGCGATATTAACTGCTTTCGTGGTGAGGATTCGACGTAGACATGTACAGGTTGTGGTTTTCAATGGCAATTATTTTGGAAGCTGTCTGATCCTAAGTGATGTATTATAGCTATCTCTTACTTACTTATATGAAAAAAATTGGTTTATATTAACGTCATAAGGCTCAACGTACAGCGTATTGGACAAAGTGACATGCAAAATCTTCTTTTAACGCCCAATTTAGTTTTAAATAAACACGAAATATCGACTTAAAAGTAGTTGTATTAAATACCTTTCTAAGAGTACCCAGAAAGTTAAGTTGTTCTTAAAGAAAACTAGTGGAATGTACTTGGGCCGGAACCATTTTAGACGATATTGTTCATTGTAAAGTACATTGGGTGTTTTAGTTCATCATGGGAAACTTAGCGTGGGCCTTTCGACATTTATAAATCAATGTTTTCCCTATAAATCAATAATTACCTAGGTACTATTTTTTGTATTATTAGAGAAAACATTTTTTTGTAAAATGCACATGCAATATTCTTCACGCTAGGTTCTAAATTATTAACTGCACGCAATATGTATATATGACATTTGTTATTATATTATATAAAAAAAAAAAAAATAAGCTGGCTATTTCAATTGTAAGAGGTTTTATTAGAGAATAGGGTAAAAATACAATATATTTTCCTGTATACCCAAGGTATTAAGAACGAACAAAATGTAATATTTTATCGTCGTACATAAAATGCAAAAATTCTTCAATATTGAAACATTGCAAATCATTTTCATCATTTCTGTTGAATGATGTCCACAGCTGGATATAGGCTTCCCCCAATTTGATGGGCTTTGCTGTAATCACCGCGCTTGGCAGGCGGGTTGACGGTCGCAGTATAGTGGTAAAATGCATAGAGAACGCTACTGCCCATTCTCTAGCTAGTCCCTTAGTCGCGTTCTGCAACACCCACGAAAGAAAGGGGGTGATGCTTTACTTTTCGTCCGGCAAACTAATAACTAAAGCAGACTTATTGCAAATACCGTTTTGTTATTTCTAATTCAATGATTCTATTCTATCTCCAACTGGAAAAAGTAGTTTTTAATTTATGGTACAGTTCATGGAAGTCATAACAAAAAATTAAACCGCCGAAAAAACTGAAAAGCAAAAAATAATAAACCTTTAAATTATGAGTCGGCGCTTTGAGTGATTTTTGTTTATTGTTTTTTCAGCGCCGACTCAAAGTTTTAAGGTTTATTATTTTTTGCTTTTCAGTTTTTCCGGCGGTTTAATTTTTTGTTAAAAAGTTTTTATTTAATACTTTTTTGTGGCTTTAATATACTAATAATACTTGACAAGGTATTCTTGACCCTATTCAATGAAAAAAGAATTATCAAAATCGGACTACTCTGTGTAAAGTTATGCGTGGTTATACATTACAATCAGCGAGTGAACAATCAATCATCCCCTATTTCCCGACCCTTAGGGTTCGATTTTGTTTTCCAAATTTATATTAGACCACCTTTGGACTATACCCATTCCAATAAAAAAAGAATTATCACAATCGGACCTCTAAGTAAAAAGATATGCGTACTTATACAAAAAAAAAATACGCGTCGAATTGATAACCTCCTCCGTTTTTTTTCGTCGGTTAAAAATCACCTTCCCAAAAGGATTCAAATTGTCATAAAGAGCAAAGACAGTGAAACTCCACGGTTACTCCACAAAAGTCCTAAAATAGAATCATCAACTTATGTAGCCATAATAATCCCGATTTAACCTCTCACCCTGTATACGACGCCTTTCACTACAGAGGGTTGTCAACGTAGAATATAAAATACTGTGGTGATGTGAATGCATCGATTGGAAACCATTCATGTTGGCAGATATTCTATTAAGGTATAATATTGCAAAAATATTTTTAGAAAGTTAACTATAGAGTTTCTTGTTCATTGTTTTTTATAGGGAAGAAAACGAATCAGACATTTATCTCTATAATTCTTAAGTACGTCTGTATCCCTCTAGGTTGTGGGTTAGACATTCCTGCCAGGGTCGCGAGATTGTTCGAAAGAGATACCGTGACCCTGGCACATGGGCAACTGAAGGAACACGGGTGGGTTTTAGTCAGTAAAAGTCTGACATGAAGAGCGGGAGAAGTCATTTGATGATTTCCCATCCAAAAAAAAAAAGAAAAAGGGTTAGACATTTAAGTGAATAGCATATACAACAATAATATGTCTTAATTACATTTTTTTTTTTTTTGCCCACATGTACTGCGTGATTTTATCGTGACAGAAAATTTTACAAAAAAAAATATTTTGGTTCACCATTCAGTTTGACTTTTTGTCTAATTTTGTGAAAGGAATATTATATTTCGTGATATAATCAAAAACGAATAAATACATTAATTTATTTTCTTTTTCATAAGGAAGTAAATGGTTTATTATGTCATTGATATTTGGTTAAATCTGTCACAAACGTAATCTAAGAAGGGAAACCGGGCTAGTGGTTCCTTTAAGGAAAATCTTAAATAAAACCTTAGTAAAAAATGATTATGGAAAAAATCAACTGCCATTTATTAGTCTCATTAATGTTCTTTAAAATAAACCTATAATTTTAGTCAACTAAACTTCTAGGATAACTGATCCTTCAAGAGAGATTTCCTGTTTTGACTCGTGTACGGGGCTAAATGGTTAAATGGTAATTTGCGGGGCATTATGGGTATACCTAGTTATAATGTTATATAAGTCTAAAACCGAGCAAAAAAAAGCAGCAAATGTATAGGGTTTCGTCATCATTATCCTCTGTGCCAGCACAGGAACACTGGGCCTATCTGTAACATGCACGGCAAGTTACCAAACCGTCTCTAAGATTCAGAGTACCAATATCCAGGATACGAACACTTCAAGTCTCCTTGTGTGATTCTTTATTTATTTATTTATTTTATTATTTATGTACACACAGTAAAAAAAACAGAGTGATAAGACATATTAAAACAATTGAGTACAAAGGTACTGCTTATTTCTTAAGAAATTTCTTCCAGCAGACCTGCGAAAGGAGAAATGAAAAAGAAATGTAGACAATAGTTTATCATATTTTTTCTATTCTCTTTGTCTTTTTTCTTTCATTTTTTTTTTATTGCCTCTGAATTGTCAACGGCCGTTTTATTATTTTCAGTACATTTCAGACCTGTTCAATACTTCCGGGTTACTTCCGGTTTTGCCGGCACGTCTGATTAAACCAACGATTTCTCTAAAGTTTTGTATTGTACATATTTCGTTAGAATTGGTATGAAATAAGTTTGACAGAGTAAAAAATAAAAATAGCCCCCTCAAATTTTGGGTCATAGATTTGTAAATTTTGTTGCTTTTTATTAAATGCGAACGGTCATTCTATAATTTGATTATGTTTACAGATTTTTGTACTAGCGTCCTACAGGTTCACTTTATAAGGTGTGCTGCAACTGGTTGATTTTTCGACGTGTGGTTTAAATTTTGGCATATCAATAGCCGCATACGACCGTTTCCATCTCCCACAAGCTCAATAATTATATCTTCAGGAGAAAGATAAGCTTAACACAAATGCCCTCTTACTAACCTAAATCCTACTAATATTATAAATGCGAAAGTTTGTGAGGATGGATGTATGTGTATGTGTATGTTTGTTACCCTTTCACGAAAAAACTGCTGAACGGATTTGGATGAAATTTGGCACACAGATAGTTTATAACCTGGAATAACACATAGGGTACTTTTTATCCCGGTAGTATGTTCCCGCGGGATAATTTCCGACCTCCACGCGGGCGAAGCCGCTGGCAAAAGCTAGTATTAATATAATTGAAAGAATATTTAGAAATTAGTTTAAAAGAAAGAAAGAAAATACGTTTATTTGCGGAAAACATGACGCACAGAAAGACCAGAAACAACGTCATTCACAACGTTTTCCATTTATTTAGCTACATAATGGAACGAAACTATTCACTTAAAACTGAAAAAACCGGCCAAGTGCGAGTCGGACTCGCGCACCGAGGGTTCCGTACAAACCTGTAGGTATAAAGTTTAAAATTAAAAAAAAAATATTTTTATTATATGATGTAACAAAAAATTTACTATTTTAGCATTTTTTCCTTTATCTGTGCTATATGACATTGCTTCGTACCAAATTTCAAAATTCTAGATCGACTGGAAGTACCCTTTAGGTTTTGAATCCCTTGCGAATTCGAAAATTTGCGGAAATTTGCGGTATAAACGGCTATATCTTTTGATTGCGTTGGCTAAAAAGTTTGATTTTTTCACAGCTCTAAGGGACAGTAGACTTGAGTATTTGATATAAATTTCAACTTGATACCTCCACGCGTTCCTGAGAAAAAGGGTCTTGACAGACGGACAGACGGACGGACGAACAGACGGACAACAAAGTGATCCTATAAGGGTTCCGCTTTTTCCTTTTGAGGTGCGGAACCCTAAAAATAACAAAAGTGTCACCTTGCGCTTCTTCGCTCCGTCTACGAGTGACATGCAAACTACACACCGAAAAACTTGTCTTGAAAGAGCGATGACATCTGAAATACGAAACGACTAGTTCTAAACGTCTCCATTTATTATTCGGCGATGAAAAAGGGGTGTCCGTTTTACCCTATAATACCTCGGTTTCTCCTATATACTGAAGGCATATTTTTACTCAGGTTATTGGAACTTTGTGTGTTTCTTTTTGATTCCAATCGATGATTGGTTGATTTATTTGCACAAAGTGTACTTCGTTCGTTATATTTAATTAACATGTCATAATTTAGTGCTTTAGGATGGCGAATAGACTATAAAAAACCTGTATAAGCATTTTTTTTTTTAGGTTGACTGCAATAGTAGCTATACATGTGAAAACGGGCCAATTCCTTAGAACATTATAGGCTTTTACAATACCTTCAATGACAGACAGACGGACAAACACAAGAGAGACCATAAAATTGACTTATAAGGAAACAGAGAACCTCATACAAATTTAAATTATCTTCATACACCTCCGGATACACATACACGCACCCTTTCCACACACACAGACGTAGTGTATGTGTCTAGTTTCTATCTATGAGTTTAACCAAAATTGTTGTTATGCAACTCAGTGTTTTTCGCTCCCTTTGTTAATAAACTGAAACACAGTAAACAAACGCAATATTAATGTTCACAAAATTGTAACATGTTTTTATTCCAATCAAATTATTACTTAATTACTACTTATTATTATAAACAGTTACACTTTCCCATTATGGATACTCTAGATCTCTTATAAAATAACAGAAATCGAGTCTATCATGTATAAACTAATCCTCATACAGATCGAAGATAGGGTCTATTAAAGCGGAATATGAATTCCGTACCGATGTGGCTGCATCGATAGGTACCCATTCACGGCTTTATTGCCACGCATGAGGCTTAGGTACATATGAGTTCATTTCCATTATGTCCAATACAAATATAAACTGATATTGACGTAAACGGATAACATTGTGTGCTTATTTCTGTTCGTAGGCAACATTGGGTGAACAAATACTTGGCCAAAAGTTGTTATCTATGTATATTATACTATGAGCTCCCTACACTAGGGTTGAGCTACACGATGACTGATACATACATACATGCTGTCTATTGGGACAGGTCAGTTCAAAGCTGCAATATTTAGTTCTACAAAAGACCCTTCCAGACAAGGCTCTGCATTGTTAGACTCACAAAAAAAATCTAATAATATAATGTTTGGCCTTTAAAAGAGACCATGACCTCTGATTTTTTTCGGCATTTAGAAAATGCGGCACCATCTAGTTTAAAAATATTGCCCAACAAATTATTGTATAATATGATCAACTTAAATAAATAAACATTTCAATTCAATATTTTCGAGATCAGTAGCTTTGAGACCGGGACCAGTCGGAAATTGTCCCGCGGGAAGTTATTTCCATGATAAAAAGTTTGCAATGGGGTAGCCTAGGTCATGGTCTAATTTAACAAACAGAGAGACTATCCAGGTACTGATACCATCGATCTTACAGCAGCGATTTGTAATCAATCGTGGCATTTTATTTCGCCGAATACCTTAGCCTATAGAATAGACTACTCTTTATCATTAAGGTACCCGTAAACGCCATAAAATACAGATATTAACCAGTAATCAAACAATAATTTTCCCACTGGTGTCCAACCAGTGGTAAAATTATTGTTTATGCAATGCACAAGCTTACTCTTTATGTCTATCACTACATTGTATAAAACAAAATCACTTCCCTCTGTCTGTCCCTGTGTATGCTTAGATCTTTAAAACTACGCAACGGATTTTGATGTAGTTTTTTTAACAGATAGAGTGAAAAAGCTAGTTATTTACATTAAAAAATTAACACCCCACGCTGTTAAAATGAAGATTATAATAATAATATCTTAGGACAACCAACACACCGTTATCTGATCCCAAACTAGGCAGAGCCTGTACTATGGTAACCAGACAAATGATAAACATACTTATATATTTCTAAATACATACATGTTATAGATAAATTACACCCAGACACAGAACAAATGATTGTGCTCATCACACAAAGATTTGTCCTGGGTGGGAATCGAACCCACGACCTCAGTCTTAACAGTCAGGGTCACTAACCACTAGACTAACAGGCCAGTCAAGTCATTATGAAAACGATAAACAGAAATTAAAATGACTAGATTAATACCTAATGGAAATACCATGTGGTATAGAAAGCATAATCTGCCTATTATGTTGCCAAAGCTTTACTATCGTGTAAAAAATATGACTCGCAATTCTGTCGTAAGTAACTAATATTCGAATCAAATCGAATCGAAACATCACTCGATTTATATCGATTCTAAATCGACTTTCCATAGTAGTGGCGTTTTGTAGTAGTTTTTATATGATAGCGGTGCCTTCTTTCTATGAAAGGAAGTGAGCCGCAATGCACCACACAGGCCCAGTACGGATTGGTAGATATCACATGCCTTCGAATTTTTGTTTTTAGAATAAACCAATTTTCTTCCGTTTGTTTTCCTTCACAGTTTTGTGAGCAGTGGTGATGAAATAATTTGCATCAAGCAAAGTAACTGTCGGGATACGGCCGACAACTCCGAGTTTTAAAGTGATTCAATATATTAACACCGCAAGCTGTTAAAAGTAGGACCATTTAATGTTATGAATCAGTAATTAAAATACGAATTAAACCCGTTTATTAATTCTTAACTTTAGCGTCATGTTCGTAGAGGGAGCGACCACACAATATTTACTCCGAAAATACGCGGAAAAAAACAGATGGTTACAGCCATTTTGTACGAATGTTTACATCAATTTAAATTATTCGCATTTTAGCCAGCCAGATTTGCAATCGTTGCATAAATTAAACATTTAAATTATTTTGGCACACGCGGTCAAATACAGAAGGAATTTTTGTGAAATTTTCGACTGCCATCATTTACAAGCTGTGTTTTGGTTTATTTATTTTTTTAGTGAAACGGAATGACGTAGCTTCAATCACCATCATTTTAGTCGTAAGATGTCTACTGCTGGGTATAGGCCTCCTCCAAGCTCCACCACTTCGACAGGTTCCGTGCTTTCCGGATCCAGCGCATTCCTGCAACCTTCACAAGGTCTTCCAACTCTAAGTCTTCCGGTTCATGGTTGCCTCTGCAGAACCTGGGGCCTTTTTGTCAATCTGCCTAGCTTTTTCCCAACGACGTTGGGGTTGGCTTCCAGTCTTACTCACCTAATCACCGAACTAAAATAACTATCGACTCCTTTCTGTATCTTTCTATCGTTCTAAAAAAAAAACATATTAAAGTCAACACTAATTTTAATAACTGAAACAAACGTTGTTTGTACTCAAAAAATATCATCAAAGTGTCGCAAGTCTTACAAAAAGTTTAAACAATGATTAATTACTTACAATTTATGTTTCTGAACTTAATTTTAGAAGTGTCCTCTGCTCATCCCGCATGATAAATTAGACGTAAACATACCCAGTTTAATATATGTCACAGTAACAAATTACTGTACTATCCCCACACAACATGGCGCACTATTACAGTACGGACTGTTTGTCTTTTGTCAGCGTTTACTTTAGGAGAATAATAAGGCGAGTACTAGCGGGACAGTACTGCGAGCTGGGAGCGTTTAGTATGAGCCAATATTTAAATGCTCTCTGCTAGTGGAAGAAGCTACTGAGTTGAATAAAATGTAGTAGCAATGAAAACTAAGATTTACGTAAAACTGTTTAGTTTATATTTGCTAGCAAGTAATTCAAGCAGAAATTGTATTTACTCACACAAATTCGACATCACAAACATTTTAAGTACGAACATTTCCACTTTTGAAGGAGAAACATTGAAATGTACACAACCGTATCTGCAGTCATTAGTGAATTTAGGAAAGTAATTAATATAATGACTACGCTTGCCAGATGAATAAATGAAACACGTAAATTATTACATAAGAGCTTGTGTTATATCAGGCTACCATTACTTTCAATGAAAACATTTTAAGGGAACCGGCATGTCCTAGAACCTAAAATTCGAAGACATGTGACATCTACCGACCCGCACTGGGCCTGCGTGGTGCATTACAGCCCGCTTTCTCTCATCTCACAAAGAAGAAGCCTGGATCCATTTTGGGAAGATTATAGGGTGATTATTCTGCTGTTTCAGGATAACGAATTGTTTATTAAATTGACTGATCAATTAACAACTCTTCTTCTTTTTTCGTGTCGATGGTACTCGTACACTTTTACTATATCGTTTTAGCCCAGTAGGTGGCCACGTTTATTGTGGCATCAGTGGCATTTTTGAGATCATCTGAGGTGCAGGTGAACGGGCACTTGGGACACTTCAGCAGGTGAGTCATAGTCTGATTAGACGTACCGCACTGCACTGGGTGTCGGATGAGTCTATAATCCCCCACTTTGACAAGATGTGTCTACAGCGGCCTACTTGGGTACGCAATCGATTGAGAGCTTTCCATATAGGCTACTGCAGATCACGGCCGGAGGGCAAGTATTCCTGGGGTTCAACGAAGTCGGGTAAATAGTCCGTATATTAAAATCACAATTTGATAAATAATTAATTTCCCTGAGCGTATACATCTCGTTTACAAACTTATGCCCTTCATCATCGTCACCATCATCATTTCAGCCGAAAGACGTCCACTGTTGGACATAAACCTCTCCCAATTTGGAGGACTTTGCCATACTCGCCACACTTAGCAGGCGGATTGGCGATCGTAGTATGGTGGTAAAATGCATAGAGAACGCTGTTGCCCGTTGTCTAATAAGTCCCTTAGTCGCCTCTAACGTCACTCACGGGAAGAGTTGGGAAGATGCTATTCTTTACGTGCGGCATGACACAGAACGTCTGATGCCAGACGACCGTTCGACGGCGTTCTATCATGACTCCTAAAGAAAGTATAGAAAAATAGAAGATTATTCTTCTTTACGACATTTATTGAAGCAAGCAAGCAACTTCCACTAACCCAACAAACATACCTCATTTTAACCCATCTAAACGCTCTTCTACGGACTTATGTGAACGCAAGCAGCAACAATACACATCTTAGAATGCAAAATGTATTCTCTGAACCATCGCCACTACTTCCACACACAATGTGCTGAGCAAACATTTCAAGAAAATGTTCCATGAGACAGTATGCGTGAAATAAGTCAGTCGGAAAAGTCCTGTGGCCACTGAATAAAATAAATGAAAATTTCACAGTCTCTAAAGAGCCGTGACAGTAAGAATAGTAGAAAGAATTGTGTCTTTCAGTGCAGTTACATTTTGCAGAATATATTTCTGGAAAATGTGGAACCTTTTAGTGTGTTGGACCACTATCGTTGGAGCGTCAGATTTATTGAAGAAGATAAATTTAAATTAACCTTCCTAACCTTTTCCCAACTAGTTTGAGATCGGACCCCGCTAACTGGATCCAGCAGTAATTTACATGGAACGACTCTCTATTATGATCTTCACAATCTAGTTACTGGATAACACGTTGACAGACTTATAATAGGGCTCCTGATGTCCCGTATCGAATATCAAACATCTATGAATGACGTGTTTTCCGAGATAAGACGTGAACAAATAAAGTGGTTTAAGATGATCATGCCCTAATTTTAACTGATTTTATAGCTATTGAGAGACTATTATGACTTTAACATAGGTAAGTTTAGTGACATTTATTTTAAAGTTACTCCCAAGAATGAACCTTATTAAAAAAATTACATAAAAATACGAACAGTTTAATGAAGTTAAACAAATTAACGATAATTTATATGAACAGAATATAATCATAGCTCATACATAATATTTAAAATAATGATAAAATTAACAATGTAATTAAGCAATATCAGAATACCACGTTTGATATTAACGCAGTTTTTGATAATGAAATAATTAATTACTGTTTATTATCGTGAGATTAAAATGATATCGCATTCGATAATGTAAACATTTTTCAGATCCATTTAGCAAATTGGGACTTTATATTAATGCACACAGATCAGAAAAATGTTTACACTTTCAGCAGCATAATCAGCCTATTTTGTATAATGTACAGTGATCGGATATTCGGATGCATATTTACCTAATGTTACTATTTAGCTGTGAAAGCACGGAAACGGCTTCGTATTTTTTATTAAAGCCGGGTTTCTTGGATCATCATATTTATTTAAAATAAATGTTTAATCCCAGATGCAAATACATATGTGTGTAGGGTGGCATGTGTTAGTTAAAACAACACACAAAACACGATAAACACTCGCATTCTATATTAGCCAACATTTCAACTTTAGGTGAATATACATCTGAATATCCGATCTATAATAATGTATCAGCCTATACAGCTGGGACACAGACACTTCTCTTCGAGGAAGAGTAACAACTTACTCTAGTTCGTGGGTTAAGAACTAGAGTAGCATAAGGGCAAAAATTAAAAAAAACATTTTTTTTTTTCACCATTTCTTTTTTTAATCCCCATATTTTTATGTGGCAAAAAACTGGAGCGATATACAGTGTAGACGGCTTAGTACTAAAATAACGTATTAAAAAAAAATGATATTTTTTTACTGCTAAAATGAAGTGTTTCTACTTACAATAATTTTGACATTATTTCGAAACTCGATTTACAGAGCGAATAGGACAATGTAATCGCTCAAATAACGAATTTATGTAACAGCCAAAGTGACGTATGTCAACCATTTTTTGAAAAACAAACAACTAAAATAAAAACGTTTTTTGATTGACCAAAAAGTTACATTATTCTGTAGCGGATAAATAAAGCTTTATTATTAGTAAAAATCAGATATCTAACTACTATAGATTTTGCCATAAAAGAGCTATAAGATAACGGTAGGTAAAGAGTTGTGTTTCGGTTCTCCAGTGAAGTTGTGATTTTGCCCTTACGCTACTCTAGTTCTTAACCCACGAGTTGTAATCTACTACGCGGGTGTTATTCCGTGTGGTGTCGAACGTAAAGAGTAGCACGATCCCATTTCTTCCCGCGGGTGTCCTAAAAGGCGACTAAGGGAGTTACTAGAGAATGGGCAGCAGCGTTCTCTACGCATTTTACCACCATACTGCGATCGCCAACACGCCTGCCAAGCGCGGCGATTATGGCAAGCCTCCCATTATGGGTGAGGCTTTTGTCCAGTTTTCGGCAGACGTGATGATGATGATGGCGCGGGCCTAGTGCGGGTTCATAAATTTTTCATGTGGAATTTTTAGTTCTAGGACATTTCGGTTTCCTCACGATATTTTCTTTCGACATTTTGAGAGCAGTGGCGATGAAATTAAATACAAAAAGTTAAGCGCTTGTATCGGTACAAATCTATGACCTAAAATTCATAATTGGGTACCGGTACCACAGCTCTTCGACAACGATATCATTTTAATTATCAGTCCAGTGACCCATTAAAATTTAAGTAACAAATTAGTTAATGAAGCACGATTTAAGTGCCGGAAGGTACAAGACAGCCGGTAATAACAGCGAATGAATATTTAACAGTTCAAACACGGACGGTTTAAAATGAAAAGCGTGGTTTAATTGGCTGTGTTTATTATGGTTAAGCGTCGAGTAAACTGGGCTGGAAGCGGAAGTCTGGTGAAAATGTGTTGTCCTACTAAAATTTAGCCTACTTTGTGCGTTTATTACTCAACTAGCTTCTGCCCGCTAGTTCGGCCGCGGCAAATTTTTACTCCCCTGACCCTTCCCGTCGCATCGAATTGCCTGCCAATTTTGGTCCACTTTTTGTTGCTGCTCTGCTTCTTTTAATTGTAGCGTGATGTTATATAGCCTATCTCAATAAATAGGCTACTCAACACAAAAAGATTTTTTCAATTCAGACCAGTAGTTATTGAAATTACCGCGTTCAACCAAAGAAACATACAAACAAACTCCTCAGCTTTATAATATTATATAGATTAGATAATGCAAAAACGACTGAAAGGATTTGAGCAAAAGAACATGGCCAAAAGTTGTATGGGATTGTGCCCTAGAATGTACAGCTATAAAAATTATGACATTCAATAGTACTGGCCATCTACAAACATAATTATAAAGGTGCATTTAGTTTAGCAGTAGTGGACAAAAAATATGAAGGTTTCATAAAGTTATCCCAGTACCAGATGTTAAATATTAATGGAAACATTAAGGGGTATTTTAGAGAAAAACCAACAGAAAAACTTTTATTTATAACTATTTCTCCACTTCTGCTATAAGGCATACAAAGTTCCTGCCGGGGTCGCGTGATTGTTCAAAAGAGATACCGTGACCCCGGCACATGGGCAACTGAAGGAACACGGGTGGGTTTTAGTCAGTAAAAGTCTGACACGCCCTCCCGCTCCGCCCAGAGCGGGTGAAGTCATTTGATGATTTCCCATCCAAAAAAAAAAAGGCATACAAAGTTATACAAAATACTTGATTTTTTTATTCCAATTAACTGAAATAAATTTATGTTTGTACTCAGTGGGGCGCATTTTGTCATCTCCTTTGGCAAACTGATATATTATAACTTGGGTTATCACAAAGGATATTTTTTATTCCGGTAGTACCTACGCTCCCGTGGGATAATTTTCAACGTCCTCAACGAACATCTTTGCAATAAAAATATAATATCCTAACCTAACTGATACCATTAAGTAATTTATTATAAGACGGCGTCGCCAAACTATTGTGTTCCTTTCAGAGACAGTGTGTTTTTGTTTTTAATAAAAGTAATAATAAATGCTTTTTCTCTATGTGTTTAAGACACTTTTCTATTATAGTGAGAAAATAAATAACTGACAACATAAACTATTTTCAAAATCAGAAAATATAATTTAAAATAAATTCATTTTATTCACATAGATAACTGCGAGATTGCAAAAAACTGTAATCAATTTACACAAAATATTTTTTATTGAAAAATTCGTAACAATTGGTAGGTCGGTACATCTTCGATAAATAAGTAAATAAATTCGACAGCGAAAAATGTTGCTAGTGCCAAAAAAACGCTCGACTTTTCGCTGACTTGATTTAGAAGATAAACATCAAAATAAAACTTGTACAAGTTGCTGTCCTTAAAATAAACATGAATTTTTCGTTACTCTCTTAGTGAAAAGATTTTATTTTGTTACTTTTTGTTTGCGAGGCAACAGATACAGCTTTATTTGGTTTTCTTAAAGTTAAACATACCGTGATAATTCTTAAATAATCTAAGTTTTTCTGTAAAATAAAATACGGCGAACCAAATGTGGTATCTCAGGGACTTAGAAAAGGTAGGTTATAAAACTATGAAACCGTGTTTTTTAGTTTTGTGTAACTATTATTTATTTTCTATTTAGTTCGGCTAGCTACAAAAGCGGGTTTTTCGTATTGTTTTTTTTTTCTGGCATCCTGGTGATCCCGGACAGGATAATGGCACAAATTTATAAAATTATTATGATGCCATCGGTTCTTAATAAGTGTTCAAAGTTTTAAATTATTTCGACGTTTTGAAGAGGGTAAAAATCACGTTCAAAGATTCCGTTACACACAGATACATACCAAACGAATAAAATAGTATTAAAAACGTGCAGTCAGCAATTAGTCGACGTAAAAATATTTCAGAGGGATTTTATTGCGTACTGCATTATCAACTCTCGGTATTGAACCGAGCCTTGAGAATCCAACAGAGTACATCTAAGAGCGTCGAAAAAACACATTATTCCATTTTCAACTCTCAGTACTAACCTAACGGTTGACGATCCAGTGCGCAAAAAAATCCTACCACGATAATATTACGTTCGTGTGAATGTCGCAATATACTTGAACTACAAAAGCCGTTTCTATTGCTTCGCCAGAAGGGCGCTTGCAACATCAATTTGAAATGGACGTGTGTGATACAAAACCGTGTCATAAAACACCTTAAAATACTACTAAAATTTCATTTTCAGGGCTTTTGTCATGGGCACGCCACAATTGCGGCGGTAAGTCCCCTCTTTGAGGAGTGGATTGAGAGGCGCCACGGCGTCCTCACCTTCCGCCTGACGCAGGTTCTCACCGGGCATGGGTGCTTCGGTGGGTTCCTGTTCAGGATAAAGCGGGAGGAAACGTCCGGGTGTTTCCATTGTGAGGATCGTCTGGAGGACACGGTGGAGCATACAGTGGAGGTGTGCCCTGCCTGGGCGGAGCACCGCCGTGTCCTCGTGGAGGCGATCGGCGGCGGCGACCTCTCGCGTCCGGCCCTGGTGCGAGCCATGGTACGGAGCGAGAGGGCATGGGAAGCCGTCACCTCCTTCTGCGAAGCAGTAATGCTCGTGAAGGAGGAGGCGGGGCGCGTGAGGGAGTGGCAGTCTCTGCGCCCTCACGTCCCTAGCCGCCGCAGGAGGAGACGCCCCGGGCGTCGGGAGTCGATAGCGGACTCCCGGCCACCGTAGGCGCGAGCTTGCGGGTGGCGAGCAATGGGTAGCTCGCCGCCCGGTAAGGATCAGGCTCGGGTCGACGGCGCGTAGTGTTCCACGCGCGCCTCAAAGAGATGTCAGCAGCAATGTAGGGGTCTGCTAGGACCGATGCCTGCCAGGGTCACGAGATTGTTCGAAAGAGATACCGTGACTCTGGCACATGGGCAACTGAAGGAACGCGGGTGGGTTTTAGTCAGTAAAAGTCTGACACGCCCTCCTACTCCGCCCAGAGCGGGAGAAGTCATTTGATGATTTCCCATCCAAAAAAAAAAAAAAAAGGGCTTTTGTCACTATATTTAGTATCTCTGAGGTAATTTGTATCTTTTTCTTCCATGCCATTAATGAAGACTGACAGCTGGCGTCCTGCCAGGGTTGCGAGTTCTGTTCGAAAGAGTTACCGTGGCCCTCGCCTATGGGCAACTGAAGGAACACGGGTTGGTTTTAGTCAGTAAAAGTCTGACACGCCCTCGCGCTCCGTCCATAGCGAAAGACGTCATTTAATGATTTCCAACCACACACACACAAAACAAATGACACTTGCAACATCAGTTTGTAATGTAAGTGTGTGAAGCTACATGTACGTTCGACCAACCAATCGATTTAATGTATCACGTTGTTCCTACTTCTGTGCCCCGGAAAGTACGTTGAGCTGTTGGTCCCAGCTGTAATTCGTAGATCTTTGACAATTGTTAGGTACTCAATTAGTCAGAAGCCCAGAAAGTGTGATATTCAATTTGACCAAGGTGCGGAGGTCCGATGAAATACTGATATTCAGCCGCAACTAGTTAGAGTAGGTAGAAGCCGGCCCTAAGAAAGTTGGAAAAAGCCTAGGCAGATTTTTGTACCTATTCCCCGAAAAGACAGTGCTGTGTATAGGTGTGCAGTGTACACATATTTAGCCAAATACGGTTACTGTAAATCCTATGTTATAGAGCGATAAAACTAATGATGTTGGAATATTCAAATATGTAGAAAATAAACATCTATAGTCCGGCTCGTGTTAACGCGCGAAACCATCATTTTCGGAGAGATAAAGTTTTTTTTTTATTAATCCAGGAATCTTGACGCTCCTATAAACCGATGCAGTGTAACTTTAGTAGATCAATTTCCATGAAGTTTTCATATAAGTTGCTCTACTAGAGTCGCGAAGCCTTGTCGCGTCGCGCCTTTTTGCTGAATCATTCACTCATCGTTCCAGAATAAAATATACATACCTAAAATGAGCTAAATAAGAATCCGAATTATGAAACTACTTTCAAACACGTCTAAGAATTTATAAAAGAAAAATTCTTGAAAAAAACACATATAAAACCGAATCTTAAAAATCAAAGCAACCACGGCATAACGATGTAAATGACTGTTAACTGTTCCTAAATGACGATGTCATTTTTTTTACATACTTCTTTGACTCAATGCTTCTTTGACATAATCAATTGATTATTTGACATTATATACTGTAGGTATATAATCTATATTATTCTAATTTGAGCTCTTTGTTATTGTTTGTCATGCCAATAATGACATTTGGTTTAAATAGATTATTATATTTCATTCATGAAATAATATCATTTACGTAGATTCTTTTATATTTTGTGAATGTGAAAACGTTGTAGGCTTTGTAGACCATTTTCTATTTTATTCAGTACCTGGTACTTGTTGACAGGCGTACACCGTCCTCCCATACCTACCTTTTAACACTTTAATTTGAAACCATTGTAAAAACCAATAATTTTTAAAAGAGTAACCATGGAGCTTATTGCTGGCTCTTCTCCATAAGAATCAACAAATTGAAATCGTGCATCCAGCTTCTGACGTTTCATAAGAGCCCATGTAGGTTTTTGTGAAACAAAACTATTTTGTGTTTGAAAGCAAGTTTTATACATAAAATCACAATAACTATACATGCCTAACTACTAACTTGATTCCATGCAATCTAAACAATTAAATCTTACCTACGTGTTATTATTAAAAACGCTAATATACCCTGCAAATGGTAACAAGGGAATTACTATCTCTGCCATAAATCAAACCAGGTTTATTAAACATACGCTAGGGTACGTGGTAGGCAATATATAATAATTATGACACAATTAGTGTGGTCAACCAAACGTCACAATTTACATTTGAAGTACGAAACCCGGGCTTAGTGCTTTGAAATAAGGTCTTTGTAAATTATTAGCATGGCCATGCGCTTGGTTGTCTATGTATGATGAGAAATGGTTCAGTATAGACTTTTTGTTAACTTGTTTCGTTTTTAGGTACTTTACATTAATCTATTTATATAAATAGAGAAACTGACTAACTTACTGACATATCAACGCATAGCCGGTATCAAAATCAAAATCAAAAGTCATTTATTCAAACTAGGCTGAGAGTCAGCACTTTTTGAACGTCAAAGTTACATGAGACGGTATGTTCTGAATGGTCACCCATCCGCGGACCGTACTCAGCCAGCATTTCTTAATCTTGAAAATCAACTCATGCGGCTGTTGTAATAACCAGTCAAAGCACTGGGTGAAGAAATATTTATACCGAAACATAAAATAAAATTACCAAAACAAACGGGTAAGGGTGTTTTTGAATCCCATTTACGTAACCCTAAAAGGGAAACGCGATTCGTGCGTCGACGCAATAAATTCGCCCGTAACGCATCGGCTGATCGTGTTTAACTTCGATACAGAATAGGCATATTTATCACAAAATAGATAGACACAGAAGTTCAATTTCATCGAAGATTAGGCGCACACAGAGAAACGTACAGATGCCAGCACATAAAGGTACAACAATCTGTAAAAATTCTGTAATAGATTTTCAACTTTATCGCTAAAGTGTTAGGTTCAAGATTGATTGAGTAAATTTGACAGTTTCGAGTACCTTTTTTTGTGTCTGGGAAATCATCAAATGACGTCTCCCGCCAACCCTGGCAGGCATCGGTCCTAGCAGACCCCTTATAGTTGCTTTAGAGTCTTTTCAGTAATTATACCTCTGATTTTTCGTCGCCGTCAAAATCACTGTGAACATTATTCTCGTTATCATTAGGTTGCTGTTGGATTGTTGCCACGAACAAGTCTGTCAAAATCAGATTGATCTTTATTTTCTTCACTATAAGGGTGGTTGTCTACACATGCCACTTCACAAAGAAAACTGGCGTTTGGACACAAATAACTCGCTAAACTCATTACCTAACGAATATAATGTAAATCAGGCAAAATGAATGCCAGTTGCGAGTGCTCTTGTACTCGTTGTACAGTTATGAGCATAAATGTATCACTTTGGGCAGCTCAGCAATAATATCTGATTTCAGGATTCAACCATTAATATCTGTCATCAAGATTAGAGCATATATATCATCATTTGTGGAAAGCAACAAGTGGCATCATAAATATGTGATATTGAAGGAAGACCCAGCAGAGCAGCAGCTGAGAGCAGTGGTGGCCCAGTGGTAACGACCGCGACTTACGAGTCGTGAGTTTAAACCCAAGCAGGCGCTTTACTTTGTGTAAATGATTTCATCACCACTGTTCTCAAAACGGTGAAGGAAAATATCGTGAGGAAACCGGCATGTCTTAGAACCAAAATGTCGAAGACATGTGACATCTACCAACCCGCACTGGGCCCGCGTGGTGGATTATGGCCCGCTCCCTCTCATCGAAAGGAGGCCTGTATCCCAGCAGTGGGAACGTTATAGGCTGATGATGATGAAATATGAATATTCCAAAAAGCTTCACACCTATTATGGTACCACTGTTTAAAGGTAAAATTTTTCCCGCATTCTCATATTACCACAACATCTTTTCGGTTCAGAATATTGTATATGGAGGCACATTGTATATGGTTTACAGATTCATCAGCTACCTTCAAAGCAGAGTTAAAGTATATTACTTAACTACCCCACTAGTCTGTGCTACTACTGACCTTGGTCGTGACCGTCTAGCATGCGAAACCCCTACATCATGAACCGAAGAATATTTTTATCGCCCATAAATAACAATAATTATGTGCTTTAATCGCGAAATCGAAGCATTTACTGCTGTATCCAAACACCACTTAAGTAAGCCTCAATTACCTTAAATAATTTAATATGAAAAACCTTACTTACGAGAGTAATAACTGTCGTCGTGAATTAATAAAAAATGCCTTTACTAAGTGTAGACTAGATAAAATGGAAGCTTTGGGCGTCGTAACAGCTGTTACTAAATGATTTAAGTTCTATGACTCATCATAAAATTTTAGAACTAGGTTCGATAAACTTAAGTAGTCGTAACACATAACTGTGTTGTTATTTATGTGGTTCTTATGTTCCTACTCACTTATATTATATTTGTATTGGATACGGCTAAACTACTTAAAAATTATATATTATGGGTTTGATTATTCTTCAGAAGAATAGAGTGTGTCAAAAAATATTAAACACTAGCTTTTGCCCGCGGCTTCGCCCACGTGGATGTTGGAAATTATTGCAAGAGGACGTACTACCGCGGTTAATGTATTAAGAACTAGCTTTTGCCCGCGGCTTCGCCCGCATGGATGTCGGAAATTAACGCAAGAGGACGTACTACCGCGTTAAGAATGTGTTAATCCAGGGTATAGAGGTAATATATACTCTGTGTGCTATTTTCAATCCAGATCCATTCAGCCATTTTTGCTTGATTGAGAAACAAACACACACTCATACATATTTTCACATTTATAATATTAGTAGTAAGTAGGATTATAATTCATATTACTTCGGATTCATAGTTTATGAGAACATCAAGTGTGTTGGTGTTCTTAAAATAAGTTTCGTCCGTAAGAAGACTGCGACATAGGGCTTGGTTTAGTTGAATATAAGTCTTCCTGGTTTTCCTTAACGCTCCTATTTTACCTATACAGACACTCAATCATTTACCAGACACCGAACATAATAATAGGAATAGTACTTTTGCCAGTGGCTTGGCCCGTATAGCTGTCGGAAAATATCACCCGGGAACCTACTACCGGGATAAAGTAGGTATCCTATCTGTTACGTATCCATGATATAATATATCTTTCTGCCAAATTCGATCTAAATCCGTTTGGCCGTCTTTGCATCACTGAGAAACAAACATCCAAAAATCTAAGCCATTTCGCGGTCTCTTACTTGGAATAATACTATTAGGTTTATTTTGAGTATAATGAACACACAGGATATTCGCAATTATTATGAAGACAAAGTAATATGAATTAAAATCCTACTTATCCTGTACTACCCGGCCGCTACCAATGGATGGACGGGACGGACGTACGACCCACCAGCTGCTCTGCTCCCGCTTTTAAATCTCTGATATCTTCTAAGATATTCATTTAAATTACATGCTGTAAAGGGCCATATTGATTTATATTAAATGCATAATGTATTTAAGGTACTTAATTGGATAAGGATTAATGCTGTATTGCTTAAAATCGCTTCGTAAATAAGCCCTTATTTCTTGTAAAAAATAAAGGATAAAAAATGGTTATTGTGGGTTATCCCTAAGAGATGGACATATACCAATCTGGACTTTTTTGTAGACCTTTTTAAGGTGTACAATACTGTAGTACATTATTTTGATCTATTTCACATGGTTCAGCCAGCGTTCGCAATGTAAGCGCAAAAAAATGTGTTTATTTATGACATCACATTAGAAACCCCTAAAATTATCAGCGTTTCTTTTATATATTATGCATGTTATATACATATAAATCTTTCTCTTGAATCACTCTATCTATTAAAAAACCTGCATCAAAATCCGTTGTGTAGTTTTAAAGATCTAAGCATATATAGGAACAGACAGACCGGGAAGTGACTTTATTTTAACAAACTTTCGTACAAACTTTCATCCCCTATTCCCTATTGTTATTTTACCCCCTTAAGGGTAAAAAAATAACAAACTTTAAATATAATTCATAAATATATATTATGTAATAAAAGCCAAACAAAAAAGTTTCATCATTCTAGCTTTAAAAATGACAATACTTCCCTACAACCTTTCATCCTCCCTTTCAACCACTTAAAATCCCTTTTCCTCAATAAAAGTAGCCTATGTCCTTTCTCAGGCTCTAAACTATCTGTGTACCAAATTTCATTTAAATCGGTTCAGTAGTTTTAGCAGGAAAGCGAGACAGACAGAGTTACTTTTGCATTTATAATATTATTATATATATATATATTATATAAATTATATAATTATAAAATATATTATATTATAATATATAGTAAATATAGTAATAGTGTGGATAGTGTGGATTTCAATAATTATTATAACGCCTATTACTCAGCACATTGTTCCGTATTTCAGTATTACGCAAAATCAACATTATATATTTGACAGTAGTGGTGGCCCCGTGGTAACAGTCCCGACTTACGGGTTGTTGCTTTATATTAGTAGCTGGAGCTTTACATTATGTAAATAACAACAACATTTTGACTGCTCTTAGAACTGTAAAGGAAAACTCGTGAGAATACCATTATATCCTAGAACAAAAAAAAATTTAGACATGTGATAACTACCAATCCTCACCGGACCCCACGTGGAAGAATACGGCCCACTCACTCTTGCAGAGGGGAGGCGTGTACCCCAGCAGTGGGAACATTATATGCTGATTATGTTTATGCTAAAACTAGCTTCTGCCCGCGACTTCGTGCGCGTCAAATTGTTGCTCCCGTGACCCTTCCCGTCGCTTCGCATTACCTGCCAGTTTTCGTCCATTTTTCATTGCTGATCCGCTCCTTTTAATTGTAGCGTGATGTTATATAACTTATAGCCTTCCTCAATAAATAGGCTACCCAACACAAAAATAATTTTTCAATTCGGACCAGTAGTTCCTGAGATTAGCGCGTTCAACCAAGCATACAAACAAATAAACAAACTCTTCAGCTTTATAATATTAGTATAGATATATTTATACCGCTCTCAACTATGAAAGCATACGTGTACACAAATAACCTATTATGTAAATTTACCATTTATATTTTTATTTCTGCCATTTTTACTATTAATAGAATACGTTTTGCTCACAAATTCCCAGTGAATTATGTGATTCTATATATAAATTTCTATCTATACATTTAGGTACCTTTTATTTATTTATGTGGCTTTGCCAAAAGTTGAACGGTTCTGTCTAAAAATGGGACCCCAGGGTCCGTGCACAGAGGCTATAGAAAGACGGCATGCTGATAAATAATTCATTATTATTCCATACCAAATATCACGGAAAAGTGATGGGTTATTTTTGTATTGGATTGGGAGGTAACTGAAGTATGTTATGATAATAAGAAACAAAGAAAATAACGAAAACTTGTTTATTCTGCACAAATCCGACGCACTTTACGACGACTTTCAGCCATTGCGGCCAATCCCCGGAGATATTAGCCGTACACATACATGGGAGATATTATAACTCACACCGAGCAAAGTGTTATTAGATTTTCCCATTAGGCATTTTCTGTAGCAGTCCCGAAGGCACACTAATACAGTAAGAAAAATAATACTTAAAAAAAACACGCATTCACAGAAAATCAAATAAAATAATTGAAAATAATGGAAAAAAGCGTGGTAAACCATTATTTTTAGGGTTCCGCACCTCAAAAGGAAAAAGCGGAACCCTTATAGGATCACTTTGTTGTCCGTCCGTCCGTCCGTCTGTCAAGACCCTTTTTCTCAGGAACGCGTAGAGGTATCAAGCTGAAATTTATATCAAATACTCAAGTTTACTGTCCCTTGGAGCTGTGAAAAAATCAAATCTCTAAGCTAACGCAATCAAAAGATATAGCCGTTTATGCCGCAAATTTCAGCAAATTTTCGAAACTCGCAAGGGAATCAAAACCTATAGGGTACTTCCAGTCGATCTAGAATTTTGAAATTTGGTAAGAAGCAACGTCTTATAGCACAGATAAAGGAAAAATTGCACAAACTGAAAATTTTTAGTTACATCATGTAATAAAAATATTTTTTTAAATTTAAAACTTTATACCTACAGGTTTGTACGGAACCCTCGGTGCGCGAGTCCGACTCGCACTTGGCCGGTTTTTTTTTAGTTTGTCTAGCTACAAAAGTAGGGTTTTCTTGTGCTATCCTGGTGATCCTGGCAAAGATAATAGCACAAATTTATGAAATTATTGTATTGTCATCGGTCTTTGATAAGTGTGTAAAGTTTTAAAATTAATCCGACTTTTTAAAGTGGGTGAAAATCGCGATCAAAGAATACTAAAATACATAGATACACACACCAAGCTACTAAAGCTATGTTAAAGAAGTATAGTATTCACCAAATAAAAATAATAAAAACAAAGAAGTGCAGATTGAAAGAAGCTCAACAATATTGTGTGTTGTTTGATGTCAAGCCTGGCCACAAATCGCAATACAATCTGGTGGGACCGTAGACAAATAGACATGATCGTGAGAACGTACATCAAATAATTCATGCTTTCCGAAAAACTATTCTGCTGGTTGTTAGTTTCGGAAACTTCTGACTAGTTTCGGACACAAACAGAACCCTTATTCATGAGCGAATGGAGTCGTAATCTATTCCAGTGATGAATTCATTTTGTGGCCTTTGAAACTGTTTGAGCAATCCCCAAATAACATTGAGTAAACAAGACAACATTTACTTTGAATTCATAAAAAACAAAAACAAATGTAAATATTGAGAAAATTTTAAAGTAAACGACCGACAACCCGTAGACTAAACTGATAGATCTAAATGCATGAAAATGTGTACAAAATATCCAGCAACGAAGGTGAACACTAAGGAAGGGTTTTAAAAAAGGTATCTCCAGTAGGCGGTCAAGGGCCTGTGGCTATGGAATAATAGTCTCACGGTTCTATCAATCAGGTTTGACTACGCTTCCTGCGGTTGATCCTTGGTAGAATGGCCATCATTATATACCAAGAATAGAATAGAATAGAATAGAATAGGTATATTTATTGTAAAAACATGAGTATACATCAAAATAATATGTGCAAGGTCTTAAAATAACAGGTAGATCTGCATGTTTTGCCATTTATGGCGTACAAAAAAACTTTTTTTTTTTTGGATTAAACATCCATAAAAAAATTAAAAAATCTTGATTCTACACAGCAAACTAATAAAAAATATTCCTAATGCTAAGTGAACAAAGTATTTTTTTTTTACAAACACGAGGGGCAAATTTTGAAAATGTCGTAATTATAGGAATCTATTTAATTAATTGCGTTCATTTAAAAATTCCGATATGGTGTAGTAGCACTTGGCTATGAGATATTTTTTTTAAATTTATTTATTTATTACCAAGACTCCTCTGTGTTTCGATTAGCAAGTTAAGGCGTTGGTCCCAGCTTTCATTCGTGGGTTTGGACAAATCAGGACCAATCTTTGTGT
This sequence comes from Aporophyla nigra, assembly GCA_947507805.1. NCBI lineage: Eukaryota > Metazoa > Arthropoda > Insecta > Lepidoptera > Noctuidae > Aporophyla > Aporophyla nigra. The sequence continues at coordinate 6,972,056 of OX382313.1, read as the reverse complement.
GATGAGCACAATCATTATGTTCTGTGTCTGGGTGTCATTTATCTATAATATGTATGTATTTAGAAATATATAAGTATGTTGGTCAGTTGTCTGGTTGCCATAGTACAGACTCTGCCTAGTTTGGGATCAGATAACACTGTATTTCAGGACACCGGGACCCTTTACATTTCCATTTTATAAATTATATACTAGGCGCGCTGACAGAATGTAAGGAATCATACGACATTTATTATAATTTATTTATTATAATCAATTTATGCAAATACTTTAAAACATTTTAAAAGAGTAACAGTGGAGTTTCTTACCCATTCTTCTTCATACGAAACTACCCTTTGAACTAGAATCAATTCGTTTTTAATGTAAATTTTGACGTTTAAAGTGCTTTTTACTTCTCTTCTCTTTTAGTGTCTATTTCGAAGAAAAAAATTGCCTTTCTTATGTGTCGATAACATAATGTAATTCTAAAATATTCCCACTACAAGGACACAAGTCTCCGATCAGTGAGAGGGTTTGTAATACACCATAGAGGTTGAACGAAAAATGAAGACGATGTAATTATTTATTAATACTCCTAGCATACTAAAGTGGCTATATCGCGCATATCGATCGGCTCGCGAAGTTCAGGCACGCCTATTGCGGTCAAGTGGTAAGACAAGGCCTAAACAGAGTATTTTTAACTTACCAAAAATATTTGAATTTGTTGTGGTCAGATAGACACTATTATATATTATACTGGTATTCGGCTACCACCCTTTAGACTGGACGTCAATTCCAATGGTTGGAAAATAGTTAAGTGGATAGTTATAGGGACTTTTCTTTAGCAAACCAGTAGTACTATCTGTGAAAGCGCCCGTTTGAGAAAGCATCTGTGTTCTCTTCCACCTTTAACACGTGTAACTTCAAAGCAAGAAATAAACAGGCATCTTCTGTGCACGTTCGTTCCATCATAGACCTCATCTGTCGCAATCTATCAAGGGTAATCGGTCAAGAACAAGCAAGTAGCTCTTTAGCAATAAAAATAGGATAACTCCAAATGCAACAGAAACCATACCTTTCTCTCCAAAAATGCATCGGTGCTGTGTTGAAAGTTGGCCGGTGTGATTACAGGCAAACGGCGCATATTATTTCTCCTTTGTTTCTGTGAGTCATCATCAGCAGCCTATAACGTTCCCACTGCTGGGACACAGGCCTCCTCTCGATGAGAGGGAGTGGGGCATAATCCACCACGCGTGTTTCTGTGAGTAACGCATCTGAAATGTCTTTTACAGATGTCCATGAGTGACGGTAACTTTTCTTCATGCAGAAGAAATGTAAACCTCTTCTCGTCCATCTTTGGAATGAGATTAGTTTAATAATATATAGGAATTTCTATTATCTATCTAATACACCCAATACCGTCCTTTTCGTCTTTTTATAGCAGAGTTCCAAAATTAGACACGCTACACTTCTTCTTCGTCACTACTGAATGCTGAGGATCATGATCACATACGACGCGTCTTCAAGGCATGAGACCTTCTTTAGCGTGGAACCTCGGTAGATGCTGCCACCAACAGAATTCTTGATCGCGTCTGACAATCTTGCAGGTGCTCTGCCTTCATAGCATTTTAAAATTGCAAGTATAATAAACCAAATCAACATTTTGTTCATTCTTATCTACTATGAACTATTCAGTATGAGTTTTGATGAGAACTATTGATCGTATTCTCGTTGTTAATGTTTTCTGAATTGAGCAAACATCGGGAGAAGAGCAAACATTAGCTGAAAACAAAATATTCACTCAGCAGGGTAGTGAAAATGTGGCTCTAGGGTTTGTAGAGAAAACATCAAGTTTGCTAGACCAAGTCGAGTGTTTTGTATGGCAGCGGTGTCAGGAAACTAGAAAAGTGACAGAAAAATATGTCGTCAATAATATCGTGATGGGAGACGGCTTATGCTGTTGTTCAAAGACCGAATCCTTACGATGTCGCCATTGTGAGGTATCAGGTTGTCAGGGAGAACACTTGTGTAGGCAAAAGCAACACCTACCAGTAAAATGGACAGTTGTAATTTACAGCCTTAAAATCTTACATCAGTTACAAACTGAGTTTTAATTACCTCTTAAAGTGAGAGGAGGCGTTTACGAGCTCAAGGGCAAGTAAGGAAAGTAAGGAAACACATAAGTGTGAGCTAATAGTTCCTCTTCTTCGACCGTATGGTTCACTTGTTAAAAATAAACTGTCCATATTCCCTTCGGTTTTCAGCCCAGGCCTTACTTCCTCCCCTCACAGAAAAAAATGCACCCCACCTTTGCATTCGCCTAAGTATGTCTTAAAACTAAACTTGACATATACAACATTAGAGGTAATAAAGATGTTAGATTCATTGCTAGCTTATGCGCCGACACATACCTACACAATGTCTCTTCGAAGGGACAGTGACTAGTTTTCGTGAGTTTCATCTGGCTTTGCTAGACACTGATTTTTATAAATAGGCTGCCACAGAGTTACCTATATATGATAGAAACAACGCCAATCGCAGCTCAACTTTTTCTAAAACTTGATGTACTAGACGGCCGTTTTTATCTATTCTTCTAATAACTTTATCAAGACAATGATTTTAAATTAAATGTCTGTTGAATGCGTTTGCATTTTAATTCAGCTTATGATGTACAAAATCTAGTTACAGTTTAATAGAGAGTTAGCTCGAGCAGTTAATCTAATGTTAGAATCAAGATGGTTCGTCTCGGTAATTGGATCAAGGTGTCAGTCTCCGCGTCTGGTTGGTCTCAAATCTGCCGCGTATACAAATTTACTGGGAAAATACCATATTCTATCGTTAAAAAAGCTTATGTAGATAGACGTAAATTTGATAATTATTTAATATTCGCTAATTGACGCTTACTGGACAACAAACGAAATAGTAGGACCTTGCAAGCTTCACATGTTTGTATTGTAACATTACGTACGTTTTATCATTAGGTCTGTGTTAAGTTACATCGTTATTGATTTAGGCACATTTAGTAATTTAATGTATTTTTTTTTTTAAGTAAGTCAAACTAGATTGAGAATCCGTACTTTTTGAACGGCAACATAATATACGAGAGTCCCATAAAACACTTGCCCATGACTACTTTCTAGTGCTTTGGCTGAGAAGTTGCGCAACAGACTCGCCAACAGCACATTTCTCTGTTAAGTTAGAATTTTACTTAACTGGCTTTTTATTAAAGAATATGTACTAATCTAGCTCTTTAGGTCGGAAATTATCCAATAAGAACGTACTACTGGGATTAAAAGTAAACACACAAACTTCCAAACATACACACTTTTAGATTTATGATATTAGTAGTATCATTATCATACTGATCAACATGAATGCAAAATTGTATATGTACTACTATGGTCGTCCTAATGGATGACCTATTTACAAATACCTCAAGACTTGAAATCACTCCATGCAAAATATTAGTATTTAGTTGCACCCGTTTAGATTGGAAGCCGTCTCCAACATAGTAAATAATAAAGTCAAACCCACATTGTGTTTCCTCCACAGCTTTCAATTTCTCTTAAATCCAAAGTAATTAAATTATAGTTTACTGAGATTCTCGGTAAAAGGTTCATTGGCACACAAAAACTTTACTACGCTAAACATGTACAATATACAATTCTGTAACAAAAACCGCAAACGAGGTCATTTCGATAATTAAATCCGGAACCAGATGATCCGATTTTAATCATATTAAGACACCTCTAAGATAAACTCCAGAAGATCCACATCAATAACAAAATGGCTTTTCTCATGGTTTTGGTATTCTTACAGTATGGTTTAACTCACCGAGTCAATTTTTGTAATAAAGTTTCGGTTTCATAAGAAAACCGACAATAATCACACAATGGCTGTCTAAATTCAGAACGATTTTGAGACCTTAATTTCAAATAATGGTGAAAATAACATATTCACCGTGACATTTTATTCGTCTTACAAAGGTCGTCCACTCAATGTTTCCGATATAATATAATATACCTCTAGGGGTGATTAAAAAATTGTTACCTTTATTTAAGACTAGCTGACCCGACAGACGTCCTGTCTCTTAGATGATATATTTGAGCACGCATTCTGTCAATTCTATGTCAAATGTCATAATGTTACATTAAAAAAGTTTACATTGTCCTATTATATGGTTGTTAAGTATTCTTAAATAAGAGTTCTTAAATTTTATAATTTTCCGCGCAATTTTTCTATTTTTTTCTTTCATAAGAACCTTCTCCTAACAATTACAAACACAACAAAAAAAAAAGTGAAATCGGTCCAGCCGTTCACGCGTGGTGGCGTGACCAAGGGAAATAGGGATTCATTTTTATATATATATAGATAACAGGTACTAAGACAATTAAATAATGCATTAGAATTCTGAAACATCCTGTTAATAATGTTTACATATCATACGGTATAGAACATATCTATCCAGAGCACGAGTCGACTAGATCACTCCATTTCTATTTTCCATGGGACAAAATAACGAATTTCAAACTACGTCATGCGTCATCATAATGAATAATATTTTAATTTTTTAGTTATTCAAATGTTAATATTTTTCTTATGGTTGTGTAGTAGTCATTGGTTACATGAAGTAGGCTGCCATTGTAAGACGAAAAAATGTCAAGGTGTGTACATGACGGCAGTTACAATATAACGGAACCGTATTCCTACGAAACAAGCTTTCGGTTTAAAAACATTTATTTCTCAAAAAACAAGAACATTACAGTTCACTTAAAATATTGAGAAATGTAAATATAAAACTAAAAGTAAGTGTGATTCTCTTTAGTAACTGTGACTGAAAGCCGTCGGTTTTATGAACTTAACAGTAGTCGAAATAGTTCGAAATTCAGAATTTGGTGCACGCTTTTAATCTGTATTTAGAGTATAATACAGTGATAGTTTGAATTTTTGATGTAGTAAAATAGGAGATGGAGCATAGTTTCATAAACAACTCCTTTTGATGTTATGTTGAGGTCGCCCCACTTTATGAGGTTCAACTAACACCTTCCCATTAAAGCTATTCTGCAAGATGGTAATTGGGTAGACTGCCACCATAATACTACCCGACGACGCCTACTTCCTTCTTAATTCTTGAAACGCCTTCTTTAACACGTTAACTGCCATGGCTAAAACCAAAAAAAGTAAAAAAATGTACTTAGCTTTAATTCACTTTAAATAGATTATTTATTCCATAAATACATTATTTATTCCAAAAACATGGCCGCCAGGCAGTAACGACGTGTTCAGATTTTGTATGTGTTGTCGGTCATATACTCCGACAAGGCCGGAATGGAACAAAAAGTGTCGGACACATTGTCCGACATGGCAGTTAACGTGTTATATGCCTTTTTGCTAGATTATTTATTTATCATATTTTCCTATTACCAAACCTTCTGTCACATTTATTATACAATATTACCGAGAATATAATTCACAGCAAAGCCAGAGCCTTCATGTGGACCAGTCGACAGGAAATATAGCCACTACCCGCTGGGCAAATGGATTATTGATTCTAGTTTGCTAGTTACTCGCAGGAATAAATTCATTATAAACTTTTTGCTGCGCCCTACAGGGTTTATATTTGCACCATAAAAAGCTGTTGTAAGATTTTTCTAAAAAATATGAAATACAAATATAGTTGTGTTACTTAAGTAGTCTATTATTATTATATTTTGCGATTAATATGGCCGTCAAAAAATCTGATTTTAAATATTACCCGACTCTAAGAGTAACTTGTATATTAGCCAATATCAAAGCATAGTTTTCAAAGAAGCACTAAAACGTTAACAGGTATCATTGTCCCGCAAATGATTTAAAAAATCTAACAAGTTTAAGATGTTATGAACAGGTCAATAAATTAAATAGTTAAAGTTCACGCAAATCATTTGTTCGAGTGAAGTTCGCACGAGCAATAAAATCCTTTTATAATAAATCGTGTAACTTCAGAAATCTTTGGCACTGATATATAATTTGGCTAAACACATCAGTATCATGTGAAAAGACCAATAAGTCAAACTTTTGACCCTAGGCTGTTTTAGGAATGTTTTGAACCATCCAGCCTGTTTTTGAAATACGAACCTAAGACTAGTCAAAACACAGTTAAATTTTACATAACTAACAACTTATTCTGGTCTCTTGTGGTCAATTTTGTATTAAGAACTATACTGAAGTTCGATATACAAAAACTGTCTCAAAGGTTCAAGTTCGGGTTGAAGTTAGATCGTGTTTTGTTATAAGACGAATAAATATTTCATCAAGGAAAATGGCATCGCGGGCAGTTCGAAATACAAAAACTGTCTCAAAAGTTCACGTTTGGGTTGAAGTTAGATCGTGTTTTGTTATAAGACGAATGCATATGAGGACACGGTGGAGCATACGGTGGAAGTGTGTCCTGCCTGGGCGGAGCACCGCCGTGTCCTCGTGGAGGCGATCGGCGGCGGCGACCTCTCGCGTCCGACCCTGGTGCGAGCCATGGTACGGAGCGAGAGGGCATGGGAAGCCGTCACCTCCTTCTGCGAAGCAGTAATGCTCGCGAAGGAGGAGGCGGGGCGCGTGAGGGAGTGGCAGTCTCTGCGCCCTCACGTCCCTAGCCGCCGCAGGAGGAGACGCCCCGGGCGCCGGGAGTCGATTGCGGACTCCCGGCCACCGTAGGCGCGAGCTTGCGGGTGGCGAGCAATGGGTAGCTCGCCGCCCGGTAAGGACCAAGCTCGGGTCGACGGCGCGTAGTGTTCCACGCGCGGCTCAAAGAGATGTCAGCAGTACTGAAGGGGTCTGCTAGGACCGATGCCTGCCGGGGTCACGTGATTGTTCGAAAGAGATACCGTGACCCTGGCACATGGGCAACTGAAGGAACACGGGTGGGTTTTAGTCAGTAAAAGTCTGACACGCCCTCCCGCCCAGAGCGGGAGAAGTCATTTGATGATTTCCCATCCAAAAAAAAAAAAAAAAAAGACGAATACATATTTCATCAAGGAAAATGGCATCGCGGGCAGTTCGAAATACAAAAACTGTCTCAAAAGTTCACGTTTGGGTTGAAGTTAGATCGTGTTTTGTTATAAGACGAATGCATATTTCATCAAGGCAAATGGCATCGCGGGCACCCAAAGGGCAATGGAGTGAGCTATACTTGAAGTTTCCCTACGTGATCGAATCAGGAATGAAGAGATTCGCAGGGGAAATTCTTCGGGCTATATCAGTTACCTCGGGTACTGTCGTAGCCCGAAGAATTTTCCAAACTTAAATGGCAGTGGGCAGGGCACATTGTTCGCAAATCAAATGATCCATGGGGCCGGAACGTTTTGGATTTACGATCCTGTATCGAAAGACGTAGAGTGGAAGAAGTCCCATAAGGTTGACCGATGACCTAATGAAGGCCGCAGGAATCTGCTAGATGCGGGCAGAACAGAACCGGTCGAAGTGGCGGAACTTGTGGGGAGGCCTATATCTGATGAAATAAAATCGTGGTTTTACCAGACGGGGAAAATATTATAAGCAGAGGCTCTAGTGACAATCGCTATCAAACCGTTACAATTTCCCTTTTCTACATTGACTTTAATTTTCATTTGACATTTCGGTAGTGTGTAACTTACAAGTCTATTTTAACGTTACCTTCAATTTTATCGCTGATATATTATCAGTTTATCTAGGCCCTTAGATTCTTTTAATTAACACTGGTCCTTAGTTGCTCAATGTAGTTAGAAATACTAGGACATTTGAAGCCTTTGCCCTTCAGAGGCTTATAATAATACTAGAAAATTGCCTAAAGCTCTAACCTTCTGTTTTTACTTTATGTAATTCCACGGTTACCGCTCCCGTGACATTTCGGTCACGCGAACCCTCAAGTATAAATTATTGCCAATTTAGCTTTTTCCTTAATCGTTTAATACTGTTACTAAATTATTATCGTTGCGTGGGCAGATGGCTTTTAATAAAACAGATTAGGATATAAATAGACGGCCTCATGTCGAGTTCGGTAACTTTTACCTTTGTGGTTTCGCCCGTGGACGACGGCTCAATATAACTGGCCCATTTTTCCGTCGGTGGTTAAAAGGGTGCATTATAATATTTATATCGAAGGGTAGTAAATTCTATCAATAATTTTCTGATGATCGATGACGTACACTTCCTGCCTAGCAAATAAGTCCACATTTTGTCTCATGGAAGTAAGTAAATGAGTGAAATGTTTTATAAAAATGTTTATTTTTAATTGATTTAAAATAAGGAGTAGGTTATATGTTCCACTGTATATGTTTTTTTATAATGTATGTTCACCGATTTGTCCGCTCACTGTGAACCGATTTCAAAAATTCATGTTTTTATGGATAGGTTATTCTTCAGGGTTGGTCCCATAACATTTTTATTGACTTTGCTTTAGTCGTTTTTCAGTTAGTTTCAATAATGCGTATTTAATTCACTTTGTTTATTGTGAGGATATTTAAACACTTCCTGTCACTGCTATTGACCGGGCCAGTAGTGTTGTATACGAAATAGTGTTAATTAAAGTTATTTTTCACATTGTAGTGTTTTTTTTGGAAGGAACCGGTCAAAGTGGTAGTACTTCTATGCCTAAATGGAAGTTTTTCGATGAATGTTTCTGTATGATTTTATGATGAATTATGTTTTTTATCTATTACTAGCTTCTACCCGCGACTTCGTCCGCGTTAAATTTCTTGTCCCCCCGACCTTTCCCGTCGCGTCGAATCGCCTACCCGTGCGATTTTTCCTGTTTTTGCAACATTTTTCATTACTGCTCCGCTCCTCTTGGCTGTAGCGTGATGTTGTATAACCTAGAGCCTTTTTTGATAAATAGGCTACCCAAAACAAAAATATTTTTTCAATTCGAATCAGTAGTTCCTGAGATTAGCGCGTTCAATCAAACAAACACACAAACTCTTCAGCTTTATAATATTAGTATAGATTTATTACCTTTGATAGATTTTTCTATCATAAAATTTCCGCAGAGTAACACTTAGCTCAGTTACTTAGTTCTTAAATCGACTGAAAATCTATATAATTTGCTGCAAATTCAATCTGACGAAATAACCCATCATCATAATGATGGGACCAAATCTTATTTGTATAGAGGAGAAAGGACTTCTGATAAAAACTAGCTAGCTCCTTGTCTTTTACTAAATCTTTGAACATTTAAGTGAAGTTTCATGTTTCGGGGAATGCATATAGGAGATTGTTATCGCATACTGCATGAACCAAACCAAACCCTTAGTACAGTGGTTTAACCAGCCTTATATATGCTCCATTTTCCGGAACACCAGCCACACAGAGGATCAAATTCAGGCCACTGACGTTTCTAATCGCATGACCTACATATATTAATTCAGTCACATACAATACCTTGACTGCCTTGTTAGTTTTGTAATAACAAGTGCTACTGATAATTATGAGGTCTTGGATTTGGTTTTCATTTAGAATTTTCTGCAGCAGCTGATTTAGGATTTATGTTCGGTTGGTGGCAACAGGCTCACCCTTATTGATAAAGGACTTTATTTCTGGAAAATAGGTTTGTACAAACATTTGGTCACCACAGGCCTGTTGGTCTAGTGGTTAGTGACCCTGACTGATATGCCGGAGGTCGTGGGTTCGATTCCCACCCAGGACAAATGTTTGTGTGATGAGCACGATCATTTGTTCTGTGTCTGGGTGTAATTTATCTATAATATGTATGTATTTAGAAATATATAAGTATGTTTATCAGTTGTCTAGTACCCATAACACAAGCACTGCTTAGCTTGGGACTAGATGGCGTTGTGTGATAGTTGTGGATTATTATTATTATTTTAAAACGGCAATCATATTATTTAAAAACTGCATGAGGTCGCCGTTTCCTATCTGACTATTCTGAGATGAAAAGTCAAAACAAAGTCAGAAGTCACAGTCTCTTTTAATGTCCAGACATAATTTGGTCAGATCATGTGAAGACCATGTAGATTGGTGTCTGGAATAGTTTTATGAGGAAAGAACCACATAGATTGAGTGTACCTGTCCAGTCAGTGAAAGAATTAATCAATAATTCTGCAGATCAACTTAGACATTAAGGAGTTTAACCATTCAACAAACAATATAAAAGAAAGGAAATCTGGGTAGGTCACATAAATTACTCAGTCTGCTGGACCATAACAAAAACTTAGTGAAATAAAAAGAAACTATTGCATGGAACTCCATTGTAACCGGTGAAATATGGAGGAGACGCCCTGGGCGTCGGGAGTCTATAGCGGACTCCCGGCCACCGTAGGCGCGAGCTTGCGGGTGGCGAGCAATGGGTAGCTCGCCGCCCGGTAAGGACCAGGCTCGGGTCGACGGCGCGTAGTGTTCCACGTGCGCCTCAAAGAGATGTCAGCAGCACTGAAGGGGTCTGCCAGGACCAGGAGAAGTCATTTGATGATTTCCCATCCAAAAAAAAAAAAAACCGGTGAAATGTGGGAGTACTATAAGTATTTCTCTGTTCAATCCTTTTGGGAACACGGCGTGATGCTTAGTTACATGAAATACCCGCCACGGATGTTTTTGTTCGTATCATGATACAATAGGGAAGATGCAAATATAATATTTATGAAAATTTTATGATTCAAATGGTAAAAAAGTATAAAAGAAGGGCCACTGCAATGTTTTTATTTTACATAATGTTGATTTTTAACAATAATTACGTATTAAAATTACTTGAAACGAAACGTATTTCAAAACACCAATCAGCGTTTAGTGACGTCACGCCTGTTACGACGACTTGTTGAGGTTATGGTTGTAAAAGTGAATATTATTTTATGGGAATATTAATTGCGTTTTTTAAATAAAAATGATAGTTGGGATTATCAAAGCAGACTTCAGGAATTTATTTACCAAGAGTTAGTGTTGACATGAGATCTTTTTTCAGAAAAAGGTTTCCTCCAGACATTTTAAACTTTTACCAATTATCAACGTCGATCTCAAACTGTAAAATAAAAAATCTACTATAGACAAGTTTTGTAAGTATTAGGTAGGTAACTAACGTGTTTTTACGTACGAGCAGATTAACTAAGCATACTCGTATAACAAGTATATTCGCCTTATGACGTATAACACACACGACATATAACAAGTATATTCGCCTTATGACTTACGTCAAAGTGTTCTTCACAGCATCGAATAGTGGTCTTTGGAGAATAATTGTCATTTCTTTTTGCAGCTTGATATCACTTTTTTCTCAATTTTGGTCAGAACGTCAAAAACAATTTATTTGGAAACTTTTTTGAAGTAGTCACGGACTCATTGGCACAAAACATGAATAAACGCGTTTTTTTCGGATTATTAGTGGTATTGTTATGATCACCTGATGTTGATGGATAGTCCATTTTAAATTTTTACAAAATATATTTCGAAAGTCGAAAAAATACGCAAAAGTATGAAAGCCGACGAACAAATACGGCCAGTGACAGACAAGAATGACGTCATCGGAACTATAGGTCCGTTTTCGCGGGAAAATTTAAACTGTCAATTTGAAACCGCATTTTTTCCGATAAATTACAATGTTTTAATTTTTTTATATATTTGTGGTCTATTCTACATGGAATTCTTTAAAGTGAAAACAAAAATAAAAATATTGCATGTTCCCTATTACTCGCGACGAAGCTTTGATATCACAAAATGAGACAAATGTAATTATATTTGCTCGACGTTTGTAATGTTGTAATGGCCCTTGCGGCGACGCGTATATCCGGCTGATAAGTGTGAGCCTGGAGTTAAAATGGATGAACATATCTATGGTACATAATGTACCTACATGCAGTCACTATTTAACCAAATTCTAGAATATCAGCTTGAACAACGGTACAGTCAAATGCCAAAACATAATATGTATATTACTGGTTAACAGCGCAGCATAATCAGCCTGTAATGTGCCCACTGCTGGGACACAGGCCTCCTGTCTGTGGACTGAGTGTACCACGCAGACTCATTGTGGGTTGGTAGATATCACAGGTGTTGCAATTTTGATATGGTGATAGGACATGACGGTTTCCTCACAATGTTTTCCTTCACCGTTTTGGGAGCAGTGGTGATAAAATGATTGACATAAAGTGAAGCACCTATCTTTGACAACATTTTAACAATTAAAACTGAAAGTGACCATCACTTCTAAGACCTGAGGAGTAATTGCGTAACTTTTTATCGGTAGGAATTGGTTTCATATTGATAGTTAAACAACATTCATTGCGTTATTTACGTTAATGAGCCGGCAATATTTTCGAACAAATGACGCAATGGCTTAGAAATAATCTTCAATCCCATTCAGATTCTGATAAACAGTGCATTTCGCAATTAGGGTGCAGTTCAAGAGCTATCGTGGAATATCTGACAATATTCCACAACTATTCCGATAATTTATTTAAATCAGCATCTGCCGAGCCTTTAGCCAACTATGTTGGGATTGGTTTCCAGTGTATCCGAGTGCAGCTGAATACCTGTATTTTACATGGAGCGACTGCTGATCTGATCTCCATAACTACTGGGTAGTACGGTACCCTTTGACAAGACTGCTTGTCAGTCTTTCGGGCTATTAACGACCCTTAACATCTGTCATAGATCCTCAAATGACAGCTGGGACAAAACGACTGAACGTACTTTCCGACAGTGGGGTTTAGGTAAGTAAAAATGGTCACCCCTCCACAGACCAACCGCGGCAAACGTGGTTTAACCTGATTAATCGAACCGTGCGGATCTATTAAAATTTCACTCAGAATTCAATTAACCTTCAAGTTTTATGTGTTTATCATCACATACTTTCTGAAGGTTGTCTCTACGAGAAAATGATTCTACTACAATTATAGATAAAGCAATAAAACTATTCAAAAGTTTACCGAAGAAAAGTTTATATTATAAATCATCGTTTAACTTCAAAGTCAAAGTTTTCCAAGCAAATCTTTTGAAAGTATACCTAAGTATACGTGAAGGAGCACTGCTTTCGTGCATTTTAAATTTTCAACTAACTGTCAGATATTCGAGTGAACTTTCACAGAGATTTTGTATTTTATTTGAATGTGGATATTTCGTGAGGTGGGAAGTGGAACAGTTTGTACTGTACTGGGATTGTATAGTGAGTGAGAAATATGATTGATCTTAGTAGGTAGTATGGATTGAAATGCATGTTGCTTTAAAGGGTCCTGGTTCAATAGTGGACTCCCGCTCACTGTAGGCGCGAGCTTGCGGGCGGCGAGCAATGAGAAGTTTGCCGCTCGGTAAGGACCAGGCTCGGGTCGACGGCGCGTAGTGTTCCACGCGGGCCTCAAAGAGATGTCAGCTGCACTGCAGAAAGTAGGTAAATAAAGAAAAGAAGAAGTGAATAAAGTATTTTTATTTAATTTTATTTTATTGTAACTGAAAATTCAGTAATCAATTCTGATCAACCTACTTTCAGGACTTACGTTTATTCGGTTAAACCTTAAACACATAACATACTGCTTAAAACCTGAAAATATTATTTAGAAATTATCGTCACGTCAAACTTAACAGAAACAGAAAACCGTATACCTAAATTGTAACAAAATTCGTTTACACAAACGAAGTAACAAAAGTTAGTTCTAATACATTTAACACAACAGAAGTTTGCTCATGCATTTTCATGTTTATTGCTGCCACTGGCTGGCGGTAGCATTTTCAACTGTGCCTTTATTAAAACGTCCATATAAACTAAACAGAACAAAGCGGAAATTCTTAATTATGGAGGTCCCGGGTGGACTTAATGTAGAGGAATGGACTACAGTTTATTATCATGGGTGTAGTTAATCAAATAAAGGGTTTATTATTAAATCACGTCAACTCTCCTAGCTCGGCGCGCGAGCGCCAAAAATCAAGATCAAAAGTCATTTATTCAAATTAGGCTGAGGATCAGCACTTTTCGAATGTCAAAATTACAAAAGACAGTCCCCCCAAAACGCCCACCCGTCACGCACTTCCTAGTGCTTTAGCTGGGAAGAAGAAGTGGCCAACATACTCCTCAGCAGCACAGCTGTCTGTCCAGTTAGAAGAACTTGATTCTATACAATGGTATATAGTAAAACATTAAGAGACACAAATTAAATTAAATGATTTGCTTTATCCCAGCTAGCCAAAAAAACATCTACTTTTCAGCTCACGATTACAACAGTAAAATGAACTCATAAACAATTTTGAAAATAATTTTCCGCTGTATTTTTCCTCAGCTTTCCGATTCAACCATCCGTTTAAAAAAAAATAGTTCTTAACCTCAAAAAAATACAAACTATGTTACATCTCAAAAATGGTTTTTTTTTTTGATAGTCTAGAATTCTAGATAGAAAGAGCAGCTTTTTTTACATCAAATAGCTATTTTTCAGAGAGGAGTTTTATTTTTGTTTTTGAGAGTAATACGGTGACGAACAGTAGGTACCGCGCCGCGCTTCGGCGGCTATCGGTTCACTAACCACTAAACTCATTTATGAATAATGAATTTATTCAACCTAGCCTCTTTTCTATATTATACTTAAACTAGCTTCTGCCCGCGGCTTCGCCCACGTGGATGTCGAAAAATTCACGCTCATGAACGCTTCATGTTTTGGCGCTCGCGCGCTGAGCTAGGAGAGTTGACGTGAAACGCCTCATATGTGCATTTGGCGGTATTGTCGCACTTCTTACCCGACTGCGGTGGAGCCTAAAAAGAGACTAAAGTTTATAACTGACTGCAAAAAAAGGAAATTCTGTATTTGACCCTTTTGATCGTATTTTCAAAGTCAGACAGGCTTTTTACTTTGTGTTAAATATATAATCAACACAGCCTGCTCAAAACGGTAAAACAAAACTCCTTAAGGAAGCTGGCATATCCTAGAACAACAAATGTGAATACATGTGACATATGCTATCTCGCAATGGGCCTTTGTGGTGCGTTATGACCCAGTCCCTCTCACCAAGTTGTAGCGTGGTGTATCGCAGCAGTGGGAAAATAATAGGCTGATTAATTGGATTTACTATTATTAAAATAATAGCTTGATCCTTGGTCAAGTCAGCCAGTCAGTAAGTGGGGGCATTAATTGCCCACCGGCAGCATATTTAACCATTGCACTTCACTTTTTGATATTTAATCTGCGTTTATAAATGTATTTATACAATACAATTTGGAAATAATGTCAACGTACTGTGATTGAATGACCAAAATAATGTCAGTATGAAAATATTCTGTCACGAAAAGACTGGCGTATCGGTTCACATGTAGCGAACATTTTCGATCGGCGGTTGACATATTGATAAATGAAGTGTTTGGCCAGATATATTACGTTTCGAGCGCTTGATCGCTCCATTTTGTAACCGATCATTGGTTTACATGGATGCCTGTATAGTCAAGAGCAAAACGAAGGACCTAGTCACCTACCAACTCTGAATATCTCAGATTCTCTCTAGATTATCACAAAATATTAGTTACTAAAATGCTAAAGGGTTCGTAGCTACTGTAGCCGATGCGCTACGTCGCGCGTCGTAGCAAATATGCTACGGCGTAGCATTGAGTCAACATAGGTATCGCATATTTGTATTATTTAGTGCTAAACACTTCATAACATCATTTAATACATATGGTTAAATTTCACAAAGTGTTTTTAGGGTTCCGTTGCCAAATGGCAAAAAACGGAAACCTTATAGATTCGTCATGTCTGTCTGTCTGTCCGTCCGTATATCACAGCCACTTTTTTCCAAAACTATAAGAGCTCTGCTGTTGAAACTTGGTAAGTAGATGTATTCTGTGAACTTCATTAAGATTTTCACACAAAAATAGAAAAAAAAAATTTGGGGATCCCCATACTTAGAACGGAAACTCAATTATTTTTTTTCATCAAACCTATACGTGTGGGGTATCTATGGATAGGTCTTCAAAAATTATATTGAGGTTTCTCATATCATTTTTTTTCTAAACTGAATTGTTTGCGCGAGAGACACTTCCAAAGTGGTAAAATGTGTGTCCCCTCCCCCTGTAACTTCTAAAATAGGAGAATGATAAAACTTACAAAAAAATATATGATGTACATTACCATGTAAACTTCCACCGGAAATTGGTTTGAACGAGATCTAGTAAGTAGTTTTTTTTTAATACGTTTTAAATCGTAAACCACAATTTACCTTTCATTCAGTCAACTCAAATACAAAAATTAAAAAAAAAAAACATTTAATTTCATAAACATAAACCTTATGCATTATGCATAACCCGTGAATACCTACAGGTTTGTACGGAACCCTTGGTGCGCGAGTCCGACTCGCACTTAGCCGGTTTTTTGTTACTTACTTCTTTACTTCTTGATTCTACAATTGTACAAAACAATTTGCTAAAATATTTTATTTTTATTCCCTTTATTACAGTTGAACATTCTTATAAATTATATTTTTAAATATTAGTAAAAAAAAAAAACCTGTTTATTTTTATTATTTATTTTTATTATTATGTGACACTGTTTTCTTAGTAAATAATTTCTTTGCCAGTGAAAGCAAGTTAGTAATTTATTTTTATTTTGTGATCACTGAGTTAAAATACAATAAAATGATAACAAAATAAAATTTATTTAAAATCAACATTTTTAGAATATCAAAATTACATCACAAAACACTAGCCCCAACACCTAAAGCAAAACAGAATTAGTGGTTTAATTTTATTTCTAGAAAGTTTTGTATCTTTTTACTTTGATTCGTATATATCTCTTTCAACTTTTAATTAGTTTGAAAGTAATGTGTTTGCTTATCTGGTAATGAATTAAAAACGAAACTTTGATCGCTTCAATGTGTTAATTCTTTGTAAGGTTCATTGTTCCATTCATGCTACCATAGTGTTAATTGTTTTTCATCCATCAACTTGGAGTAATTGATTCAGTTCATTAATCTTAATTACCAGCTAAATAAAAGAAAATTTTTAACAAAATAAAAACCGAGTAATGAAGTAGTTTTCAAGACGTTGTATAAATTAGACAAAACAAACGTAAACGTGAATGATCATATTTCATTCCTTCTTTCGACAAGAATCCTATCCAAGATCCTTCGACGGAACTCTAAATTGTTGTAACATAACATAGACTATCCATAATTAGCCAATAATGGTTCCCACTGCTGGGACACAGGCCTCCTTTCGGTGAGACGGACTGAGCCACAGCATAGCTTTTCTCCAAGTATGTTCGAGTCGGCATCCAGCGTTACCCAATGCTGCTGAATACCAACATTTTACATGGAGTGACTGCTTATCTGACATTCACAACCCACTGGATATACCGATATTCTCTAGTAAAGTAAGACTACTCGTTTGAATTTTAAGCTTCTGACGACCCGCTACGACTTTCAAAGATCCACAGATGACAGCCGGGATCAACTGCTTAACGTTCTTTCCGAGGTCACCCATTCACGGACCAACCGCGGCAAGTGCTTAACCTGATTGATCGAGTCGTGCGGCTGTTATTACGTAGCCACAAGCCATATACAAAAATGAATTTGTGAAATTTCAGTGTTAAAAATTCATATTGAGTGCAACATAATATATGGAACATTTGATTGATCACCACGCTTAGAAAAATTATGTATAAAATTTTTGGTGGCTTTTATTTACATCGATACAAAAAAAAAACAACTTTTAATATTTTTCTTTTTAATTTCTTTATAGCATCATACAATTTAGTTGAGACAGCAGTGGCGGTCCAGTGATAACGGCCCTGACTGTCGAGTTTACTTTGTGAAGATAATTTCATCACCATTGCTCTCAAAATGGTGAAGGATAACATCGTGAGGTATGGACTAGATAAAAAAAAATCAAAGACATCTACCAACCCATACTGTGTACGCATGGTGGATTACAGCCTTCTCGAACAGAGGAGGCCCTTGTCCCAGCAGTGAGAACATTATAGTCTAATTATGATGACGTTGACATTTTAATACCCTAAAGTATTGTCGCAAAGATAACATTTAAGACACCAATAAACTCCCGGCCACCGTAGGCGCGAGCTTGCGGGCGGCGAGCAATGGGTAGCTCGCTGCCCGGTGAGGACCAGGCTCAGGTAGACGGCGCGTAGTGTTCCACGCGCGCCTCAAAGAGATGTCAGCAGCACTGAAGGGGTCTGCTAGGACCGATGCCAGCCAGGGTCGCGAGATTGTTCGAAAGAGATACCGTGACCCTGGCACATGGGGAACTGAAGAAACATGGGTGAGTTTTAGTCAGTAAAAGTCTGATACGCCCTCCCGCTCCGCCGTCATTAGTCATTTGATGATTTCCCATCTAAAAAAAAAGGAAACCGGCATGGCCTTAATAAAAAAAACCGGCCAAGTGTGAGTCGGACTCGCGCACCGAGGGTTCCGTACAAACCTGTAGGTATATAAGTAAAAGTTCACCCATCACGACAATCGAGTCGTAGTTCTGTTCTGTTTCTTGGCTTGGTTTTATTTCTGTCTGTGTTTTGTTCTGCTTATTATATGATGTTATATTTACGGTTTTCGCAATTTTTCCTTTATCTGTGCTATAAGACGTTGCTTCGTACCAAATTTCAAAATTCTAGATCGACTGGAAGTACCCTTTAGGTTTTGATTCCCTTGCGAGTTTCGAAAATTTGTGGAAATTTGCGGTATAAACGGCTATATTTTTTAATTGCGTTAGCTTAGAAGTTTGATTTTTTCACAGCTCCAAGGGACAGTAGACTTGAGTATTTGATATAAATTTCAGCTTGATACCTCCACGCGTTCCTGAGAAAAAGGGTCTTGACAGACGGACGGACGGACGGACAACAAAGTGATCCTATAAGGGTTCCGCTTTTTCCTTTTGAGGTGCGGAACCATAAAAATCAAGGATATGTGACATCGATCAACCTGCAATGGGCAGGCATGGTGGAGCAGCTAGTGGACAGTCTTCTTGAACAGAAAAGGCCTGTGTCCCAGCAGTGAGAACATTATAGTCTGATTATGATGACGTTGACATTTTAATATCCTAAAGTACAGTCGCAAAGATAACACTTAAGACACCAATAAAAATGAAACTTTCTCATCTATACATCTATACAAATAAATAAAATTAGAGTGTCTGTTTTTAATATTAAGATAACCACTTTTTACTAAGTGTATATGGATGTATACACGATACATATACCAAAACAACATTTTTTACAATTTTTGTCTGTCTGTCTGTCTGTTCGTTCCCGCTAATCTCTGAAATGGCTGGACCGATTTTGACGGGACTTTCACTGGCAGATAGCTGATGTAACAAGGAGTAACTTAGGCTATTTTTATTTTAGAAAGATTCTTTTATTTTAGAAAAAAAAATAACTATCTTCGAAAACTACGCTGACATACGTCTCAAAATTCGAACCCTGGCTGAATCCTACGAAATAGATCAAAATAATGTACTACAACGAATGTACTGTGTTGTACCGTGTGGTGCCGGACGTAAAGAATAACACCACCCCATTTCTTCCCGTGGGTGTCGTAAAAGACGACTAAGGGACTTACTAGAGAATGGGCAGCAGCGTTCTCTATGCATTTTACCACCATACTGCGATCGCCAACCCGCCTGCCAAGCGTGGCGATTATGGCAAAGCCCCCCAAATTGGGGGAGGCCTAAGTCCAGCAGTGGACGTCTTACGGCTGAAATGATGATGATGATGATGATGAATGTACTACAGTATTGTACACCTTAAAAAGGCCCACAACAATGTCCTGAATGGTATATGTCTATCTCTTAGGGATAACCCACAATAACCATTTTTTATCCTTTACTTTTTACGAGAAATAAGGGCTTATTTACGAAGCGATTTTAAGCAATACAGCATTAATCCTTATCCAATTAAGTACCTTAAATACATTGTGCATTTAATATAGATCAATATGGCCCTTTACAGCATGTAATTTTAATGAATATCTTAGAAGATATTAGAGATTTAAAAAGTGGGCGCAGAGCGCGTTGGCAGGGGCCGGGTAGTACAGAATAAGTAGGATTGTAATTCATATTACTTTGGCTTCATAGTAATTGCGAATATCATGTGTGTTCATTATACTCAAAATAAACCTAATAGTATTATTCCAAGTAAGAAACCGCGAAATGGCTTAGATGTTTAGATTTTTGGATGTTTGTTTCTCAATGATGCAAAGACGGCCAAAAGGATTTAGATCGAATTTGGCACAAAGATATAGGTATTATATCATGGATACGTAACAGTTAGGATACCTAGGTACTTTATCCCGGTAGTAGGTTCCCGGGTGATATTTTCCGACAGCTATACGGGCCAAGCCACTGGCAAAAGTACTATTCCTATAATTATGTTCGGTGTCTGGTAAATGATTGAGTGTCTGTATAGGTAAAATAGGAGCGTTAAGAAAAACCAGGAAGACTTATATTCAACTAAACCAAGCCCTATGTCACAGTCTTCTTACTCTGAATACTATTACTTTTATTTTAAAAACACCAACACACATGATGTTCTCATAAACTATGAATCCTAAGTAATATGAGTTATAATCCTACTACTAATAATATTATAAATGTGAAAATATGTATGATTGGGTGTTTGTTTCTCAATCACGCAAAAATGGCTGAATGGATCTGGATCGAAAATAGCACAAAGAGTCTATATTACCTATATAACCTGGAATAACACATTCTTATCGCGGTAGTACGTCCTCTTGCATTAATTTCCGACATCTACGCGGGCGAAGCCGCGGGCAAAAGCTAGTAATAGATAAAGACAGTAATAAACGTAATCAGTTTTAGAATCTTCAGCATTAATTTCGTCTAAATGTCTCTTATGAGAAGTTGGCTTAGTATCTAAAGTACATTCAAAACGCTTATCTCTGAACTTAGTATATTTAATGGGTCTATTTTGTAATGATATTAAATTTGATGTAATGAATAGACATTCTATCTTTGTTTTATTATTATTTATTCCTCTCATTATTTCGAATATTTACCAAGTGTAAATTATAAACTGAAAACCTTTTTAGGGGTCATTATATGGATAATTATTTTTCTACCATCGGATCAACACTGTAATCTTGAAAGAAAATCGACTAGTCCATACATTTTTGTTAAGTTGATGTTATTTTCACAATTTAATTTAAAAAAATAAAGTAACAGAAAAACAATAAGTAAAAATTGGTTCATCCGTTTATCTGCTGATGAGTAGATAAACGGATGAACCACTTGTACATGATGATGCTATTAAATAAAGTTACTTTCATCGAAGAGTGAAATAATACTATCTTTCTACTTCATCGTAATTGTTTATGTATTTATTATTAAAATTTCGTAAATTATCTACATAACGAAACATATTGAAAAAACAATCCTAAATATATATTAGTACAAGGTACAACTCAATTGATGCTACTCATAATAAGTTGACAAAAGTTAACAAATCAACTTGTAAATGTTCAGCAGTCCTGTTTAATATTCCAACACTAAGCAAGCAAGGAAACGTCATGTTTGTATAGGATTCAAGTTAATTAACACGGAAGCAAATCAGTTTATACTGAGCTAATCGTATGACGTCGTATGCAAACATTCCACGTCAATTAGGTAGCCTGTAGAGATTTTATGCCTCAATTAGTGCTAGCGCAAATTGTGCTTTATGTCGTTGCATCTAGTCGCTGCGATTAGACGCAGAGCTGTTATTTATTTCTAACAACTGCTTGCTGCACTTACAGTAAGCACCAAAGCACGCAGCAAGCCAACAACATAACATTTATCAAAATACATTTTACAAACATTAAACATAAATTAATTGCTGTACACAAATATGTCAACTTCTGGCTTCTGAGCAATCAGAGTTTATGAGTGATAGTCGTTCCAACAGAGTTCATACATGTCCGATTATAACAGCTACTCCGAAAGTATTCATGTTAAAATTCGCAATACAAACTCAAGTGCACCTTCCTCTGGGTTCAAAACAAGACTGACGCTGTCGTCCGGTGTGCATGTGCACCATGGATCGAGGCGTGTAATTGCCCTTGCCTGTCACTGCGACTCTGTAACTCGACACCAGAGCTTTAAACATAATTATGATCATCTACACTAATATTATAAAGAGGAAAAATGTGTATTTTTGTTTGTTTGTTTGTAATGGATAAACTCAAAAACTACTGGACCGATTTTAAAAATTTTTTCACCATTGGAAAGCTACATTATCTGCGAGTAACATTGGCTAGATAACATCACGCTACAACCAAGAGGAGCGGAGTAGTCATGAAAATTGTTGCAAAAACGGGGAAAATCGCACGCGTACGCGATTCGACGCGACGGGAAGGGTCAGGGGAACACGAAATTTAACGCGGACTAAGTCGCGGGCAGAAACTAGTATAGTTATAAGTTAGTAGTATATTAGCTGGCGGAAGGTTAAGCAGATGGCTTAACCTTCCTCCAACATACTTTTCCCCTAACTTTCCTCTCAAACTATGTTGAAGTCGGCTACAAGTGTAACCCGATGCATCTGATTAGAGGTATGGGGCGAACACCTATCCATAAAACTGGTCAAGGTGGTATAGCTTGGGGACAGCCTTTGTCCAGCTGTGGACTGGCTTTCGGCTAAAATGTTGATGATGATTATGATGCAGGTCTCTCTGACCTCAAAAATCCAGTTTTGGGTAGGAAAGGCTGGTTTTGTTAAGACTGGTTGTCAGACATTCGTATTTCTGACGACCCGTAACAACTGTCAAAGATCTACGAAAGACAGCCGGGATCAATGGGTTAACGTTGCGTCCTACAATATAAAAATTAAAAAAAAAAACAATAAATAAATATCTTAGGACAACCATCACACCGTTATCTGATTCCAAACTAGGCAGAGCCTGTACTATGGTAACCAGACAACTAATAAATATACTTATATATTTCTAAACACATACATAATTATAGATAAATTACACCCAGACACAGAACAGATGATTGTGCTCATCACAGAAAGATTTGTCCTGGGTGGGAATCGAACCCACGACCTCAATCTTAGAAGTCAGGGTCACTAACCACTAGACTAACAGGCCAGTATATACTTTAAAATAATTTAAAAATCTGAGCCTTAAAATCACATAGTTAAAAGGTTTAAGAACCTGTCGCATTGACGAGCGAAAATTACAACAAAATGTCTTCAAAGTGTTTGCTATCAAGTAAAATTGATACATCGATGAACAAATTGCTGTCGACGCTATTGAAAAGAATGTTATAAGAAATTTCGATGGTAATGACGTGTCTAAAATGTTGATAAAATGTTTTGTCATATATGATGTAGAAAGAATTTGATTAACCTGGTATAACAAAAGATAATTTTGTTGGGAAGTCAGGGAACTGACGATCAATTTTACTGACATTCAATTCAGTTTCATTGCCATACAGCCTAGTAATTCCGCTAGTCTCTTGGGAACATTACCATTGGATAACGAAACAGATGAATTTTTGACGCTTAATTATAATTTGTGAATTGTTTGAGTTACGTACGAATAAAACTTTGCTATTTTATTTATTAATTCATTGTTATTCATTTTTTTCTTATTGCATTTAATTTAAATTATCATTTTCAATCACAACAATTTTTTCAGTCATGTGAAATTATATTACACGGCAATTTGATTTAATTTAAAAATCTGTTTACCATCCCAAGTTTCTAGTCGTATACACATTGTGTAAGAATTTGAGTACATACTTTTTCTTTACAGAGAATTTAGGTTAGAAAATACCTACTTCGTTTCGGTCATTTATAGTTCTTCATCTAACTTTCTATGCTCATACTTGCGGATTTTATTCTTAAACCTGTTGGGCCATATTCACGCCACTAGCTAGTGTCTGCAATTTATTTATGTAAATTTACTTAGCGCATATTAAAATATATTAAATTCCAAAACTTGTAAATAGATAATATCTACCCTGCGTTCTAATCAAAATGATCATTTGCGCGAATATGTGATCGTCGCGTTTCTGAATGTCACTTTTTGTTTGGAAAACCAGGCGTTCTCGTTTTGACGAATGAAATTATAACGATGGTCAGGTGATCGCACGACTGTCGCTTTGGTTAGGACGCGGCAATATTTAAATTCAGTCTAGCCTTTGCCAAATTAGGTATATTTGGTTCGGCTCCCAGGATATCAGTATTTTACTTGATGAAAAACTGCTTATCTGTCCATCACAATCCAGTGATTATAAAATAAAATAAAATAAAAATTTGTTTATTTTGCACCTTTAAGTAAAACAAAATATACACAATTAGCAACACATAGGCTTCAGGTTATTAAGTTTGAATATTGGAGTTGCAGCCAATACCTAAGCTAAAATAACTTAATATCTTGTAACTATAGGTATCAGCGCCCACCCTCGTTATTATTATAGCCGATGATCAATAAGGTGTAACATGTGAGAAACTGGAATTAAAATTAACAAATAAAAAAATAAAAAAACAGAATAAACGGTGTGCATAGGTGAGTGTAGGGGTAAGTGTGTATACGTGGATGTGTGTGTGTGTGTGAGGGTGTGTGTGTGTGTATGTATCTGAGGGTGTGTTTGTGTGTGTGTGTGCTAAAGGAAAACTTAGGATATAGATTTCTTACAATAATGTACATCACCAACATATAAAGGTTGACTGGCCTGTTAGTCTAGTGGTTAGTGACCCTGACTGCAAAGACTGAGGTCGTGGGTTCGATTCCCACCCAGGACAAATCTTTGTGTGATGAGCATAATCATTTGTTCTGTGTCTGGGTGTAATTTATCTATAATATGTATGTATTTAGAAATATATAAGTATATTTATCAGTTGTCTGGTTACCATAGTACAGGCTCTGCCTAGTTTGGGATCAGATAACGGTGTGTTGGTTGTCCTAATATATTTATATTTAAATTTATATTTAAAGGTATAAATAATATTCTATTTACCTAGTAGGCAATAATTAAATTTAAAAAAATACTAAGGTAATACGCTACCCCTTGGTAAGGCTGGTTGGCGACGAATACCAAAGTTCCACGAATGGCAACCAAGACAGAGCACAGACAGATGACAAGACAAAGCAAGACACGCTTGCTTTGTCTTGTCATGGAATATCTGTAACTATACCTATGTTTAACAAAATAAATGATTGATTGATTGCTTATGTTAAAATCCCATTCACAGACCAACCGCAGCAAACATATCTTAACCTGATCGATCGACCTGTGCGGCAGTTTTTGTTAGGCAAATATCCTTCTTTTTAACAGACTTCAAAAAAGGAGGAGGTTATCAATTCGTCTGTATTTTTTTTAAATTTTTTTTTTCTGGGTTCTCTCATAACTTTTGACTGGGTTAACTAACCGATTTCAATTTTTTATTTTTATTTGAAAGCTGGTGCTTTCCGAATGGTCCCATTTTAATTTGGTTCCATTCGGACAGTGGGATCCATGTGAAAACCATATAAGTCTTATATTTGCATTAAGTATTGGCGACAAATGAACGAATAACGCGATTAGATTAGTGCGGGGTATCTACCATAACTAAAAAGTTAAAATAATAGTTTAAAAAAACTAAAAAACACGCTTCTATTGAAAACCAAACTAAAAAGTACAAAATAATGGAAAAAAGGCGTGTGGTGCTTTTTAAGGTATTTTTTTATTGATATCAGCACCCCACGCTTTTTTCCATTATTTTGTACTTTTTAGTTTGGTTTTCAATAGAAGCGTGTTTTTTAGTTTTTTTAAACTATTATTTATTTTCTATTTTTTAGGGTATTTCGAATTTTGAGACTTATGTCAGCGTAGTTTGTGACAGTTTTTTTGCTGTCCTGGTAACCCTGGCAAGGATAATGGCACAAATTTATGAAATTATTGCATTGTCATCGGTCCTTGACAGGTGTGCAAAGTTTGAATAAAATCTGGTCGTTTAAAGTGGGTCAAAATCGCGCTATAAGGAGTCGGTTACAAACAAACATACAAATATACAAACATACAAATATACAAACATACAAACATACAAGTGAAGCTAATATAAAGTGTGTAAAAATAAAAACATTTTACAAAAAAATAAAAACCGACTTCCTTAAAAGAAACACTACAAAGTCAAAAATAACTTTAATTTCGGAAGTCGGTGGCAAAAAAACCTTAAATACAGATCCTAAGACACCGAATTCCGAAATTAAAGTTATTTTTGACTTTGTAGTGTTTCTTTTAAGGAAGTCGGTTTTTATTTTTATCATCACGCTTTTATTAGCTTCATACGTATGTTAGTATGTGCCTATGCAACGGAAACTTTAAACATGATTTTGACCCCCTTTAAAACATCGGCTCAACTCGAAATTTGATATACATTTACTAGTATGCCATGTTCACGATAACGATACAATAATTTTATAAATTTGTGCAAGTATCCTTGCTGGGGATAACAGGATAGCAAAAAAAACTGTCTTCGAAAACTACGCTGACATACGTCACAAAATCTGAAAATCTAGGCACTTAAATTTTTTGAAAATGATATTTTCAAAATATTTTTAATATTATCTGCATATTTTTAATATTATCTGCATATTTTTAATATTTTCTGCATATTTTTAATATTTTCTGCATATTTATACTATTTTAATACCGCAAAGAAACGCGCATACAGAATCATGTAGTTTACTCGTAGCTATTAAAGGTACTTATACCGTAATATCTACGTAAGCCCAAGGGATTACAAGTGTGAAGTTTGTGTTTACATTAAAACACCTTTATAAGCTGAACATTGTTGATGTTGAAGCAAGTTTCCGCAATATTGAGGTGATTTGCATTAATTTGTGATATCACCATGATCGTTTCTTGACTTAAACGTTATGGTTATGAAGATACTGTATCATTAGTATATGTGACAGAATGTTCCATATAAACAAAGTATGTCTATTTTAACTTTGTGATTACTTTAACTAAGTACAACTTATTTCACTAGCTTCTGCCCAAGACTTCGTCCATGTGACATTTTTTTTTCCCCGGACCCACCACGTCACACCTCATCGCCTGTCTGCGTTCCTTATTTATCTGTTTATTATTCAATCTTTGATGTACACAAAATATTAACAGACAAAAATAAAGGAACAGAAAAATGCATAAAAAGGTTATTCTTATTTTGAAAGAAAACTTTTACCAGAAGACGTACAATTGGAAGGCCTCTCACACAAGATGGATCGATGACCTCGTGAACGCCGCAGGAATCCGCTGAATGCAGGAAAAACAGAACCGATTGAAGTGGCGGAGCTTTGAGGAGACCTATGTCCGGCAGTGGACGTCTCCAGCTGAAATGATGATGTTGATGACTGTATCACACTCCAAAGTATCACACTACTTTCGAAAGAGCTAGTATATCTTTGTTGATGAACTAAGAGATTAAGTTTCAAGCAAAAGACGTCACAGGTTGGCGACGATGATTATGATTAATAAATATACCATGGCAGTAACGTTTCCTTCCATATATGCTGTAATTTACAAGGCGTAACAGGCAGGTTGACAGGCCTGTTGGTCTAGTGGTTAGTGGCCCTGATTGCTATGCCGGAGGTCGTGGGTTCGATTCCCACACAGGACAAATGTTTGTGTGATGAGCACGATCATTTGTTCTGTGTCTGGGTGTAATTTATCTATAATATGTATGTATTTAGAAATATATAAGTATGTTTATCAGTTGTCTAGTACCCATAACACAAGCTCTGCTTAGCTTGGGACTAGATGGCGTTGTGTGATAGTTGTGGACTATTATTATTATTAAAGTATAAAGAAGTCCTGAAAGAAGTTTTTTCATAACTGACTTCTGAATTGATTTAATTCTTCTTTGATATAGGTGATAGTGCCAGCGATGACTGAGCGATAGCGTCATCATCACCTTGATGAGTTAGTACAGGGTTCATCGTGTAGGCAATAGAAAATAATAACTTTAATGTAATAGTTGAATAACAATATCACTTTAATAATCACTTTTAATCTAACTTTACAATCCACAATATTAACTGTATAAACCGACAGTTTCGTTTTGGACGAGTGTCTCCGTTGGTGTCTGAACTCAAAGTGATCTCTGCAGCAACCCCACTCTCTAGCATGACTCTGTCCACTTGCCGCCGTTACAATAACAACTGACGTCACAGTATCTACCACTTCCTTGTACTAAAATAGTCAAACGAGCAACTATTTAATTAAAAGATATCATTTTCCACGACATAGGCATTTTTTTAAAAATTATGTTGGTATTTTCGACCAGCTTTTCTGCAAGCAATGTGCCCACTGCCACTTAGGTTTGGCAATTCTTCGGGCAATGTCGGTTACCTTGGATTGCTTGCTGATCTTTTTATTCCTGATTTGATTACGTAGGAAAACTCCAAGCATAGCCCTTCTCCATTGCCCTTTAGGTGAACTTTAACCTTCTAATGAGGCCAATTTTGAACGGCCACGTTTCAGTACCACAGCTCGTCACTGGCAACACGCACTGGTCAAAGACTTTCGTCTTGAGATAGTACGGTATGTGGAAAGAGAGGATATTGCGTAGCTTCCCGAACGCTGTCCAGGCGAGTGGAATTTGACAATTGACTAGATTCCAGTTATTGTCTATCCACCCGTCTAACACCATTACTATCTCGTTTACTGTCGTGTACTGTCTTCTAATACTGTATGTCTTAATAAGCTGTATTCCTATTGATTTTTTCGGAGGGCCCAAAACACTTTGGACCGTTGGCCATTGTCAAACCGTGTTGTCATTAATCTTTAGTTCGGACCTCAAACATTTTGGCCGACATTAAAGGCCCGAGTAGAGTATCTGGACACGAAAGCGTTTTCGTAAATTTTTGGATACATAGCGACTGTGCAAAAGCTGTCCTGGGCTTGTAGCTAAGTAACACTAAAAATACTAAAACTAACACAAAGGAAATGCAGACTGACGGTAACAAATAGTCTTCTTGCAATGGAATATGACATGACGGAAGATTGTTTTGATCTAAGTTAAAACTCACAGTTCACACATCATAAACAGACACACTCGCTTACGTACCTATATCATAAGCACCAACACAACTGACACAAATTAAACCACAATATACTGTACTCTATCATTATTTTTTATTCCTACTTTTAAGTTGTAGAATGTATGTATGTATTACGTTAAATAATGTAAGTACCTTATTCTACAAAAATGTAAACTGAACAAAGTAGCCTGGATCACACAACACAGGGAATCCTAGTGTGAGGTCCAGGAATTCTATCGATTTGAATGTAAACTTGTCTAAATAAATTTATTCTTATTCTATTCTTAACAACAGCCGCACAGGTCGATTAATTAAGTTAAGCTACGGTTGTCACGGCTGGTCTGTGAATAGGTGACCATCTTCATATACCAAGAACCTTCTGTGCCTCGGAAAGTACGTTAAGCCGTTGGTCACGGCTTGCTTTCGTTGATTTTAATCATTATGAGTCGTCAGAAACCCGAAAGTCTGACAAACAGTGTTAACAAGGGGTTTCATGTTATTCAGTAACTGGATTGTGAAGGTCAAAATAGGCAGTAACTCCATGTCAAATACTGGTACTTAGCTGCATCCAGTAAAACTGGAAGACAGCCCAAACATAATTGGGAAGAGGCTAGGCAGATCATGATGGGAGACTGTGCAAGATATTCCACTAGATTTTCAAGAGACATTCTTTCCAGCTATTTGGGGCCGATCTCATTAGTTTTCCAGGCAAATCCTCAATGAATATCGGGAACCTACCTATCATCGCCAATTTAGCTCAAAGACGTTCACTGTTGGACATATGCCACCCCCACTTTGGGGGGTTTGCCATAATCGTAGCCGTTTGGCAATCGCAGTCTGGTGATAAAATTTATAGAGAACGCTGCTGCTCGTTTTTTAGTCATAATCATCATCATTTCAGCCGAAAGACGTCCGCTGTTGGACATAGGCCTCCCCCAAAAGGGGAAAAGAGGGGGAGTTGCCATAATTGCCACGCTTGGCAGGCGGGTTACCAATCGCAGTATGGTGGTAAAATGCATAGAGAACGCTGCTGCTCATTCTCTCCTGAGTCCCTTAGTCGTCTCTTTCGACACCCACGGGAAGAAATGGACGGTGTTATTCTTAACGTCCGGCACCACACTGTCCCATCGATAGGGAATACTATTTGCATTGTTGAATAGCAGTCCAAATGAAATAACGGAATCTTTTCACTCGTGTGTCTGTCCATCAATCTGTCACAGCCAATTTGCTCTGAAACTGCTAAACTTAATACAAGTTGAAAGTTGCAACACATACCTAGGGATTTTCGTGACCCCAAACACGGACGTATAAGGTAAATAAATGTATTTGAAGGGACCATATTCACTTTTGGGTTGAGTTAAGCCTTGTAGAATTAGGGACTTGGATCTACATTAGATCTGATAACTTTTGAACATTGAAAGTGTTGGTACCCTACTTTACATGAAAAGTTTTTGGTGGGTAACATATTTTCATCGTTAGGAGTCTCCACGCGAATTTCACTGGCACTTGTCCGAAGTTTTTACTGTTACAAAAGTTAGCTTATAAAAAAAAAAAACAGACGTTCTGCCTATACCGTAAATCCGTCAATTTATATGACACAGCTAGTACAGAAGAAATAATTGAGTACTTATATACTAAGTTGAGAAAAACGTTTTACAAAAAAAAAATAACAACCGACTTCCTAAAAAAACACTACAAAGTGAAAAATAACTTTAATTTCGGAAGTCGGTAGCAAAAACACCTTAAATACAGAACCTAAGACACCGACTTTCGAAATTAAAGTTATTTTTCACTTTGTAGTGTTTTTTGTAGGAAGTCGGTTGTTATTTTTTTTTTTTTTTTGTAATTTTTTTTTACTTTTTAGTTATGGTATATACCCCGCACTAATCTAATCGCGTTATTCGTTCATGTGTCGCACAAATACTTAATGCAAATTTAAGACTTAGATGGTTTTCACATGGATCCCATTGTCTGAATGGAACCAAATTAAAATAAAACCATTCGGAAAGCACCAGCTTTCAAATAAAAAAAAAAACATCGAAATCGGTTTATTCAGTCAAAAGTTATGAGGTAACAAAAATAAAAAAAAATCTGACGAATTGATAACCTCCTCCTTTTTTTGAAGTCGGTTATAAAATGAGCAATCCAATCACAAAACTCTTCCAGTTCAGTTGAGCATACGAATTTCTTTCATCAAACGACAACATACTGAACATAAACTTTCCTTCAAAGAACGTAAAGTACGCAAAATCATTCGTACTTCACAAATGCAAAGTTATTAGTAATGTATTAATTTCCTTTTCGTAACGCGAAAATCGAGTACCTTTAAATTAAATTTCTATATACTCCATATAGGTGCACCCTCCTCATTCACACTCCGCTACTCTCGAACATAATAAATCATGACCTTACCCCACTCCAACTGGCGTGACAAGCTGATATAGCTCTTATGACAAGAGGATAAGGTCTGATAATGTTACCTGATGTCAAGCCCTATGACAGATGTCATGGGGGAAAATTAACGCGATTCGGGGTAAAGCTTTTTTGAGGGGAACCTCACTTTGGGTCTTAATGAGTATTTTTAGTTCAATAGGAAGGTTATTACTGTATGTATGGATTGAATTCAGGACAAAGAAGTTTATTCATCTGTAATAGTCGGGATAAATGGACAAAAAATATTTTCTTCTCACTGAATTTCTGATAAAGGACATCACTGTCAGTCAAGGTTACTCGAAAAGAGGATTTATCTAATTGTAAATTAAGTTTTGGCAGTTCAGTAATAGGTTTTTAAATTAAGAAACACTAGTTTTGCCTAGTTAGGCTAGAATATTGATTAACCGATAGTGAATTTAGGAGGACTAATTGTATTAGTAATTTATATTTTAATTGTGAATTATTCTTCCCTTTACTTTAAATTAAATAAATTCCAGGTATGCGATTCGATAGTAATCCTCATTATTTAAACCGAAAAACGTCCACTGCTGGACATAGGCCTCCCCGAAGCTCCGCTACATCAACCGATTTATACTGCCCACATCCAGCGGATTACACTACTACTAATTGATATTGATAAACAAAGCAGTTTACTCTTCATCTATCTTTCGCTCTCTGCGACCTCCACTGCCTTTGCCAAGATCAAGCTGTCCAAGTCCCGGGCAAAAAACTTCTCTCGTTCTGGACCCGCTACCATGCCCATCATGAACCGATCTCGCAATGCTTCCTCTATATTGCTAAAATTACAATGTGCGGTGAGTCCTCGCAGCCTTGCCGTCCATTGCGTGTATGACTCGCCTGGTTGCTGTGAAGCCGAATAGAATTTATGTCGCTCGCTGAACCCGCACCGTTTCGGGGTGAAGTGATCATCCAGCAACTTAATGAGCCCTTCATACGGCACCTCCTGTACATCTTTCGGCAATTCCAAATCCGCTGCCAGTTTGTAGGTACCGTCATGGAGTGCGCTAAGTAGTATCACTCGTCTCCTTATACCTGCCGCGTCATTTTTGGCATCGATGTCGTTTGATATGAACCACTGCGTGATTCTGCCTGTGTACGTTTTCCACTCATGTATATTATGGTCGAAAGTGACTAATACACCAAACATCGCCATTTTGGGTAAACTCGTCGCCACTGTTGCGTATGTTGTAGGAGATAGTGAAACAACGGCTGCTGTTTGCACACTGATTTATTGCATGTATGTGAGCGGTCGGCCAGCGTATGCACACATAACCATGCGCGCACACTAGAACATACATAACAAAGTCAAGTATGGAATATCTACCTCCACAGATGCTGTATCCACAAACATTGTGGCAGTTAATATCGACTCCAGCGTGTTTCCGTTGTCTGCACGCTACAAAAGTTGATGGGCGCTACTGAAAGTGCCAAGCTCGTAACCAGATTCTGAGCTGATTCATCATCATCAGCCTATAATGTTCCCACTACTAGGAGACAGGCCTCCTCTCGGTGAGAGGGAGTGGGCCATAAACCACCACGCGGGCCCAATGCGTGTTGGTAGATGTCACATGTCTTCGAACCTTTTGTTCTAAGACATGCCTGTTTCCTCACGATGTTTTCCTTCACCGTTTTGAGAGCAGTACCGATGAAATAATTGACACAAAGTAATGCGCCTGCTTGGGTTTGAACTCACGACCTACTACTCGTAAGTCGCGGCCGTTACCACTGGGCCACCACTGCTCCGCTGAGCTGATTGTGTGAGGATTACTATCGATACGCTAAGAAGGAACCCATACCTTGGTGGAGTATATTATGTTTTCGACAGGTTTCGATATCTCATTGTCTAGTTAAGACCCATTGAATATATCGAACCGATCAATGCACCGAGTATTGACAGATTTCACATCTCCATTATGACGAGGATACCACTTAGGTTGGAGTTAAGATGTTAACATAATTATGTCATCGTATTTAATCCTTTGTTTGGTGAAAGGGAATTCATCAAAATTGATGAAGGAAGATTAAGGTACTTAATTGAAATTTGAATATAAGTACCAATTAGGTACATATGGTGAAATGCAATTAGCGTTAACCAACTTAACCCGTTACTTTGTTTTATCTTTCCTCCAATAATAACAATCTAGTACAATAAAATCGCTTGCGTAAGTCACATAAACTCCCCAAAAAAACATTCAACTTTAAAAAAAAATTACTTTAAAAAAAATAGTGACTTTCCACAATTTTGGTCTACTTTTGAACTATTTTAGGCTCTAAGTACCCTTTACCCTTCCAAAGGAAAAAATGTGTGGAGGTTGCGGTTGTTGCTGTGGTGGCTGCGGTGGATGCTGCTGCCCTTGTATCACAATCTACACCTGCTGTACGAAGATTTGCTAGTGGCACAGAGCTGCTGTGCCACTTCCGCGCAGACAAAGCCATGGTGTCTTCGTCGAAGATGGCGCACAGACGCCGCGGATGTTGTCTTTGAAGTATTCACTCACGTGCCGTTTTGTGGAAATAAACTGCTATAAATATAATCTAACAAACAAATAATTGAAATATGAGTTCAAATAAGGAACATTGGTGACTCACAAACTTTACCTCTTTATAACTAAAGTAGACCTACATATATAAATAATAGTTTCAACTTGTTAGTAAAGTTATGGGGGACGTTCTGAATACTACTTCTTGTTAATTTGCTTAGCGATGCCAATTTTTTCATAAATAATATAATCACAATTCCAAACAACTTCTTAGCGCCATTTCATTTTAATCATTTCCGCGTCCTCTATCAACTTCTGTTAATCTTATTTCCGTCGACATTACAGTAACTTTGTCACCCTTACAAAAAGTATTTTCGTTCGTAATTTATTCCATCTCTATACAAAAATAACGACCCACTTCGCCCAGTCGATCTCTGACAGATGAAGGTCCGACATTTTCGTCCGACACTCAAGTTCAGTCCCTGGATACTCAAAGACGGGCGAAAAGTATTATAACTCCTCACGGTGTGATTTGTAGTTGATTTGTTTTGGAATGAGATATAGCTCCGGTTCTATCTTTTGTAAAACTGTATTTTGTGTTGTGTTATCTTCTTTGTGAAAGTTCCTATTCATCAGAAAGGAAGTTGATTCTGGAAGTTATTATTTATCAAGCAACTATATTACTTGCATTTGAATAATTAAGCTAGTTAAACACAACCTCAAACAGTATTGTTTTTTATGTCTTCCAGCTACTTTATTGTCATCAGTATCTTTTACACATTATTTTTTTTAATTTACGTTCTCTGCTATACCGCGAATCGCACTGATATTTATAGTCTACCGCCAAAACTTCTACTTTATATTATCTGTACATATCACAATGAAATGCAATAAATGATAAATTATTTTATTTCTGTAAGTAGGTTTGTAAAAACACTTATAGACGTCATTCATATTTTTAATAGTAAAGATGAGGTCGGCGTTTCCTACCTAACTACAATGAGGAGAAAGGGTGATACAAACTCAGAGGTCACAGTCCCTTTTAAAGTCGAGACATAACCTTGGTCAGATCTCATGAGACCATGTAAATCGTTGCCTTATATGGTATTTTGAGGAAAGAACAGTGCACGAATTTGTCAGTAATCGAACAGCTTAACTCAGAACTTCTGAAGAGCAACGATACGACGAATAATACGAGAGAAAGGACATATCGATGGCCCCACCGAATAAACGTGCAAGAGTTCTTACACGATTTTTTTTTTCATTTTTCTTTTCTTTTGCTTATCCTGCACCTACTTAATTTTTTTTATGAATTTTGGACTCGAGCACTCCTATTATAATAGTGAATTTCTTTACTCTGGGGAAATAATTAATTTTAAAATTATAGGAATAATAGTTTATGCTATTATTACATGCTTTTTGAGTCGCCAAGTATACAATAATAAACATGTTAAAACCTATTACATAAATGAAAACTGATCTTATTAACTCTAATATAAATGTATGCGATCTTTCCAATCATATAATAGCAGAACAATGTACTGTAAACAAACGTGTAAATAGTTATAGCAGGGTTAAAAAATAAACTTCATTTATGGAGAATAATAGTGTAATATTACAGTACGTTTTATTCGTTGTGTATTATTACAGGAATAACCGTGTAATGATATATTAATGTGTCCTAGTCAAGCAAATTTCACAAGAGCAAAAATATTAAATAGCTTTTCATGAATTTCCTGAAACTTGTCGATGTTTAAAAAAAAGTAAATATACAAGTCTATAGTTTATTTTTTTACCTATAATTCGATTACACATTGTTTATACCTATTTACAATGAAATGAGAGTTATTGAAGTTTATACTTTTTTATTTTTTGCTGAAAAGTTGTTAATTTTCTCTTACACGATTATTCGGTGGGGCCATCGATATAGGTAGGTTGCATAGACTACTAAAACTGCGAGACCTACAACGATCCAATAAAACTCCTAACCGTATACCTACGAGGAACACAAGTGTGATGTGTGTTGTAGATGATGAAGTTATATTAAATCCAGTAACTGTTATATAATCAATTAATCATCATTTCAACACGTAAGCTGTTGTTGTATTTTCAAATATACTGTCCATAAAATTCAATGACCAGAAAATCCAAACAAAATAAAAATAAATCTTCGCCCTTTTGTAATTTCCTCCGATTGTTTACTTGTTCAATAAAAATGTGTAATGAAGATCGTTGCCATTAATTCGAGGTCTCGCTTCAGATGAAGAGATATTCACCGTATTTTTATTCCTTACTTTTAGCGAAAGCTTGGTATTGAAATGTATATGGGTATACATTATACTTATTTGAGTTGGTTTAGTATTGCATTGTTACGTTTTCGTGGGGAAAATTACACAGTAAGTGAGTTAACTCATTCACTTTTAAAGTTTATTCCAACTTTTTATCGTATTGTAAGAAAGATACTGATACTGGAATTGAGATTGGCCGTTGTGTGACGCATATTTTCCCCCAAATAGCTATTTCTTGTGTTTGTGTTCGTTCCGCGAATAGATGTACCTACATTTCTTTCTGTTCTTTATAAAGATGATGAGGATTAGGATACGTCCCTGATGACTCGTGTTCGCTGCAGCACCAAGAGTAAAAAGTAAAAAGTTTATTTCACAAAAAGCATTCACAAGAAATTTGTACTCAGATACAGTATTCAATTATGTTCACATTAGTTACTGAAACTGATAACCAAACTAAGCCAGAGTATTCTCAGTGTGTTCGCAGATCTGTGGGTTGCCTCTATGTTGTGGAAGTGTGTGCAGCTCCATGCTGTAGTTGAACTGTATGTTAATCTGAATCTGTCCCTACTAACGCTAGATGTTAAGTAAAACTGTTACTAACCTTCTGTTTGAAACAAAGAAAGATATATTCAACTAGCTTCTGCCAACGGCTTTGCCCACGTATTGTACATATAAACAGCCCTCTTGAATCATTCTGTCTATTGATAGAAACCGCATTAAAACCTGTTTCGTAGTTCAAAAGATCTAAGCGTACAGACGCGGAAAGTGACTTTGTTTTATACTATGTAAAGAAGATTATAACCAATGACAGTCTGCTATGAGTTTGCAAGTAACTGATAATCATTTTTGTCAAAAATCTGCCTTAAGAAACATACAAATTAAAACGCAATTAAGCAATCATAAGAGCAGTGATGACCCAGTGATATCAGCCCCGAATCAAGAGATAAAGGTCGTGGGTTTGACCCCACACTCGCTTTCACTTTGTAAAGTAATTTTAGCAACACTACTATCAAAACAGTGATGGAAAACTTCGTGAAGTAACCGGCAAGTCTTAGAACCAAACATTCGAATACATGTGATATCTACCAACCCGCAGTGACGCTGCGTGGTAGATTACGGCCCGGTCCCTCTCATTGAAGGCTGATTATGCAGAGTAACCATTGAGTGGTCATTATCTAGACTACAAAAACCCCTCCAATACCATGAATAATTAAAAACTTGTTAGACAAACATCATCCGGAAAAAGTCGTTTGTCTTTTGTGTAGACAATACTCATTGAGAATAATTGGAAACGATTTGTGCTAGTTCAGCTTAATAACGAGCAGTTGACTTTATTTAACAATGAAACAATACCTGGGAATTGTCATTGTCAGTTGACTGCATTGAGAATAATGGGCTTTTGAAAATGAAGCGTATACCATTACAATATGCTCTTCAATTCGTTGTGTTGATTTGTCACATATATTGTTTTTGTATATGAGTAAACATAACACAAAAACACGCCTGTTAGACTTCGGGCTGGTACTTAAAGAAATTCCTGATGAAAAATTCAGTAATACTTTGTCGGACCCTCAAATCGAAACTTGGACCTTATGTTTAGTAATAGCGGTAGCAAACACTAGGGATTTTTTTTTTTTGAAGTCCGTCATCATTATCTCTTCATTCGTAAGACATCCACTGCTTGACATAGACCTCCTCGAATTTGCTTTGCCATAATCGCAACGCTTGGCAGGCGCGTTGGCGATCGCAGTATGGCGGTACAATGTATAGAGAACGTTGCTGTCCATTCTCTAGTGAGTCCCTTAGTCGCCTCTTATGACACCCACGTGCAAAAATGGTTTGGTGCTATTATTTACGTCTGGCACCACAAGGACAATGTTATGAAGTTGTGGTAATATAAATATTTGTGTCAATGTTTTTTGATGTTTTGGCGGCGGACCAAAATTAAAGCCTTCAATGTTAATCTGGCAAGATCAGAGGTAATTTACGATGAGAAGATTTTTTAGTCTTTTTCCAATGTGAGAAGTATTAAGGAAAACATATCAAATACTTATTGTGCATCTTTGGAGGTATGAAGCACATGGTGTAAAGTTCACTCAACCTCCGTACAAAACGGAGGATCCTCCGACCTGGCGGATTTTATGCCTGGTGGGCAACTGCCTGACGCATATGTGTCAGTTGCGCAGTAAACTCTGCTTGCGCGATGTAGGATTTTACGTAACGTCAGTGTGAATGTGATGCGTAGTTTACATCTAGTGGTGTAGATGCCGCTACATATCAAACGACATAAGGAAATTGCCATTACTTATTGTACAAGCACCTAGATAAATAATCAGCTTATAAGATTCCACTGCTGGGACACAGGCCTCCTCTCAGTGAGAAGGCTAAATCCAGCACGCGGGCCTAATGTGGGTTGGTATCATTATAATTATTATCATCATTTCAGACGAAAGACGTCCACTGCTGGACATAGGCCTCCCCTAAGCTCCGCCACTGGTTGGTATATGACACAAATATTATGTCTTCATTTTTGGATCTAATACATGTCGGTTTCTTAGAAATGTTTTCTTTAACTGTTTTGATAGCAGATGTTATGAAATAAATGACACTGCGCCTAACTGGGTTCAAACTTCTCACAACTCGGCCGGTGCCACTGATGTAGATGGAAATTAAAAACAATATTAATGTATTGCACAAAGTAAAGTGCTTGCTAAGGTACAAACCTACTCGTTACTCACGGCTAATACCACTGGGCCACTGATCCGAATAATTGCCAAATAAACAAAAAAAAAAAAATCTTACCACTTTTCCTTCTATAATAATAAAAATGTAACCCGGAAAACCTTTATCATATAACACTATATTGGTAATCCTGATATACGCATACGCTGCTCATTTGAAATTCTTACTGTGTAATATCCCGTAGGGGCAAACCGTGTATGGCATTATAATAAAAAAGCGAATAAATGCCAGTCGGACGCGCACACGAAGGGTTCCGTACTGTCGTATAATATTTAGCACTGCATTTTTTTTATCCTACTTATATTATAAATATGAAAGTTTGTATGTTTGGATGCTTGTTACATAACCTACATTAACTCAAAGGATACTTTTATCTTAGAGAGTTTGTTCCCATGAGATAATCTCCAGCTGGACACCCAGCTGCTGGCAAGTACATGTATATACACATATTAGTTTTTAATTTACGTAATTGTTTAAATTTATATTAGTATTGTCAACCTATCATGTTTTTATGTTAATTAATGTAATTGGTGTTGTACCGTTTTAATTAACTATAAATAAATAAATATACTTTAGTAAAAAGAACACCGAAAATAACAATTTCTTGCAGGAGGGTTTAATTTTGATCTTTATTATGTTTTTTTTTATTTGATAGTTGATTGATTGAGAGATGATTTTTAGGGTTCCGTTGCCAAATGGCAAAAAACGGAACCCTTATAGATTCGCCATGTCTGTCTGTCTGTCTGTCTGTCTGTCTGTCCGAGTATGTCGCAGCCACTTTTCTCCGAAACTATAAGAGCTGTGCTATTGAAACTTGGTAAGTAGATGTATTCAGTGAACCGCATTAAGATTTTCACACAAAAATAGAAAAAAAACAATAATATTTGGGGTTCCCCATACATAGAACTGAAACTCAAAATTTTTTTTTTCATCAAACCCTTACGTGTGGGGTATCTATGGATAGGTCTTCAAAAATGATATTGAGGTTTCTAATATCATTTTTTTTTAAAACAATAATATTTGGGGTTCCCCATACATAGAACTGAAACACAAAAAAAAATTTCATCATACCCTTACGTGTGGGGTATCTATGGATAGGTCTTCAAAAATGAAATTGAGGTTTCTAATATCATTTTTTTCTAAACTGAATAGTTTGCGCGAGAGACACTTCCAAAGTGGTAAAATGTGTGTCCCCCCCCCCCGTAACTTCTAAAATAAGGGAATGATAAAACTAAAAAAAATATATGATGTACATTACCATGAAAACTACCAACGAAAATTGGTTTGAACGAGATCTAGTTAGTAGTTTTTTTTTAATACGTCATAAATCGTAAACCACAATTTACCTTTCATTCAGTCAACACAAATATAAAAATTAAAAAAAAAAAAACATTTCATTTCATAAACGATGATGACGAATGATGATGATGATGACCTGCAGGTTTGTACGGAACCCTCGGTGCGCGAGTCCGACTCGCACTTGGCCGGTTTTTATAGTTGCCGTAGTACTTACTACTAACTGTATGAAAACTTCATGTGTCTTCTACAGTTCAAAAGATCCAGCCCTATGACAGACTGACGGACTGACAGCGGAGTCTTAAAAATATGGTCCCTTTGGTACCCGTTACGTACGGAACCCTAACGAGAATAATTCAGGCTCTTTCTTATAAATGGAGGATCAAAACATATTATTTTTATCCTATTATAATGTAAAGGTGGTAAGTTATTCGTTTCCTTTACTGTTTGTTTTGGGTTGCAGACTTAAATTTTGTAGGCAAATGTTTTACGCAGCTCAGGTGGAAGAAGGCTTGTTGAATTAATTCTTTAACATCAACAGTATTCCCACTGCTGGGACAGAATTTATTGTTTAAGGTGCTATCTAAATTTAGGACACCGTAAAAGGCTACGTTGAGGACACACAACACATGCATTAGCTTTATGATATATACTAACGACAATACGATTAGATACCTATTAATAATTATAATACCCCTTCAGAAGCGTATTATAATCATTAATAGCTGACATTTCGATGTCAGAGATTAGTAGCATTGTACTTCTGTCATCCGCATTGATGATGTATCACAATGGCGCTTTGACGCCTACTGGAGCTTATGGTTGTTTACCATTATGTAGTACGGTAATTATAATAATTAACGTAGAGTTGAATATGCAGAGTGACTTCGAATACGTTGCAAAATGTACATGTTATTGAATTATGTACAATTTTAATAAAGGCGCCACTGATTGGTTAATAACAGTTGCAGGGCTCGGTTAGGTAAAGCTACGCTTGCCGCGGTCAGTCTGTGGATGGGTGTCTTTACATATCGAACTCCTCCATGCCTTGGAAAGCACGCCAAGCCGTTGGTCCCGGGTGTCATTCATGAAAATTTGACCACAGTCTTTACGGGCTTGCGGACGCCCGAAAGTCTGACATTCAGTTTTACCAATGCCTATCGTATTATCCAGTAAGTAATTTGTAGAGGTCAGATAGGCAGTCATTTCATGTAAAATAATGGTATTCAGCTGCGTCTGGTTACACTGGAAACCGACCCCAACATAGTTATGAAAAGGCTAGGCAGATAATTTATGACAACAAAAGTATTTGTGGTCTGTGAGTGGATGCCATTACAGTGTTACAGATAAACGATGTAAAAGAACGAGCTTGCTCTAAAAATTGGGTGAATTAAAAAAATGCAATTTTACCAATACACTACTTATTGCACAAAATTTTCCAGTTATTTGCATTACCCTTAATCCTCTAACCTATCAACAATATACCTATAAGTATAGCTAAAAGTAAGGATTTTACCAGTTTATAAAAATCACAACATAATTGCCCGTAGTTATATTCTAATAACAACTTACATTCTTTGACAGTTATATGCAGAAGCTAAATTCACACAGCAAATTCACGAAGTGTTAATTTAATCAGTTATTCAGTTATTTACTAATTTTTCTGTTCTTTTCTTCTTGTCCGTTTATATATGTGTGTACATAAATGGTTAAATAAATAAATAAATAAATAACCTGAAATTAATATTTTCACCCATAAGAATGTTTACATGTGAACAAATATCTATGACTAGCTTCTGCCCGCGACTTCGTCCGCGTCAAATTTTTGTTCCCCTGACCCTTCCCGTCGCATAGCCCTGTCAGTAGTACCTGCCAGTTTTCGTCCAGTTTCGTTGCTACTACACTTCTATTAGTCGCAGCGTGATGTTATATAGCCTATAGCCTTCTTCTAAAAATGGGCTATCCAACATTTAACATAGTTCCTGAGATTTGTACGTTCAACCAAACAACCTCTTCAGCTTTATAATATTAGTTTAGAGATAGTATAGTATTTAGATTTGATTACAATTAAAAGCGTTATAGTGAGTCAATCTTAAAACATAGACTTATGCTCTCCCAAATTTTTTTTTAGAACTTTTTAAAAGGAACAATTCCGTCATACATGATTGTTGCGTTACTTTAACCGTTTACGCAGCGTGCGCAACGGAAACTTTCAAAAGGAATAAATTTTCCCCGTTTTTGCAACTTTTTTCATTGATGCTCAGTTCCTTTTGATTGTAGCGTAATGGTATATAACCTAAAGCCTTTCTCGATAAACACAACCCAAAAATATTTTTTCAATTCGAATCAGTAGTTCTTGAGATTAGCGCGTTCAATCAAACAAACAAACAAATTCTTCAGCTTTATAATATTATAGTACATAGTATAGATAAAGTATAAGTATAGATACTGTAGCGAGACGGTTGAGAAAAAAAAAAAACCAATTCACCACTTTTAAAAATTACTGTATAATTTTGAAAAATAAGAAAAACAATAGTATATAAAAAGGTATATGTTAGACTGTAGATTGAGAAAAAAATGGATTTTAAAAAAGAGGGACGAGTCAAACTTAGTGGTTAAACAGATATAACGGAAATTATCTTCGCGCACGACCTATCCCTAAAACGATTGCAATCGATTCAAAATATAGGCCTATGCACGTAGATCAATATGATCCTTTTTGTAACGTACACTAAGTTAAACCGTAAAATACACGTTATAATTATTAGTATGCGAAGTTAGATAACAGAGTAGAAAATAATTATTAGATAATCTACTACAGTAAAATGAGAAAATAGGTAATGTAAAGAGGTCCCTTAAACTAGCTGGATGTGACGCTCTGGAAGGTTGCCGTTGGTGCCGATGTCTAGCGACGCCAATGGATCGGTGTCAGCGAGGTCACCAAAACTCTGCGACGGGAGTCGAATGTCCGCAACTATGTTACGACGACGTCGACTGGACACGTCGTAGACCTCACAATGAGCCGGTTCCCAGAAGCCCGTCGGGGAAAAGCCGAAATTCGGCTTGTATGGTCGTCGTCAGCTAAACGGATGAGTTGCACACAGAACTTTTCACTTTGAGCGGATAGCACTTAATACAACGTAGACTTATTTAAAATATAGGGCTCAATAATAGAAATTTAGGCCTGGAGGTTCCGAAAATAAAAAATTCATCTGATTCGTTCGGATTCAATCTGCAGTCTAACATATACCTTTTTATATACTATTGTTTTTCTTATTTTTCAAAATTATACAGTAATTTTTAAAAGTGGTGAATTGGTTTTTTTTTTTTCTCAACCGTCTCGCTACAAAATGGCGCCCGAACTAAAGGTAAGTTCATTACTAATAATTTAATTTTTTTTGTTACCTTGTGTGTGGTTGCTCCATATGAGCAAATTTTAATTTTATTGTGAGTTTCAGATTTTACAATCGGACAGAAACCGGTGTGGAACTAGGAAGGATTTTGTCTCGGATGCTTCGTTGAA
Source organism: Aporophyla nigra (assembly GCA_947507805.1). Taxonomy (NCBI): domain Eukaryota; kingdom Metazoa; phylum Arthropoda; class Insecta; order Lepidoptera; family Noctuidae; genus Aporophyla; species Aporophyla nigra. The sequence goes on along the minus strand of OX382313.1, from coordinate 6,928,338 downwards.
TATACCTCATACGCGTGTGGACTACGGAACTGCTTACTGAAGTTTATTTTCCTTGTTTTAATGTGATGTTTGTGCATTATTATTTCAAAGAATAATTTTGTAACCATACCCAATATCTCTCTTTTATTTCTCCCCCAAAGAAATACATATTTAACCCGTGTTTTATTCCATTCCTATAGGTAGCTGTAGTTAGTTTCCCGTAGTGTGTGTTTGATGTGTGGATGTTTAGGCGTCGCGATAATAAGGTAAGTTTTTTGAATGTTGGTTTGCTAGTGTCTATTTTCTTTTCTTTTTAGATTCTGAGCCCAGCTGTTACCTTTGTCGTTTATTTGTCGTCCTATCTCCCTATCGATCTTACTACTCGGTATCTAACGCGTTCCAGCTAGTTTCAGCAGACTTGTCATTTATCTCTGGATTTTCCTTTTGAGTTATAAACATGGCAGAAGAAGCTTCTATTAGTGAGACACCCCTTCGCCAAAGCCCGATTATTTCTAGACCACCACCGATCCCACCTAGGCCAACTCCAGGTTCTAGTCTTCCATCTCCTATGAAATCTGTAGATTGTCCGCCTTACCCCCAAAAAAAAGATTCTCACCTATGAAAAGGCACGTTAGTTTTTCTGGCGATAGGTCTGTATGGATTCATTTCGCGTTAGTAGCCAGACTCTAAGCACTAATTTAGCTGAAAGTCGGGAACAACACGCGAAGAATCTGACTTCTCTGGCTGAGATTTATGCGAAAGTGGCAGACACTCTCTCTTCTGCTTTCCTACGAAATTCTCGAACTTATAATACAAACCGGACAGCAATTACACTTAACACTGGTGACATTGTATGGAGGCGTAATTTTTCAAAGTCTTCAGCTAGTGAATATTTTTCTGGAAAGCTTGCTCCTCGTTTTATTAAATGCCGAGTGATCAAGGTCGTCTCTAGGACTACATATGTCCTACAAGACTGTGATTCCTCTCATACCGGCAAATATTATATAAAAGATATTCTTAAATGATTAATTACATTTATTTAACCTTTCTTCTTAGTATCCATTTTTTGTCTGACTGAAGTCATTTTTTTTCTGACTGACGTCGTTTTTTGTCTGACTGCATGTCGTTTTGTCTGAATAAGAATAAGAATAAGAATAAGAAATTTTTATTTGTAAACACAGGTAGTTACACGGTGTGTGAGATGTTACAATATACTTAGATTCTCTGTGTTTTGCCAAGAAGCGTACAAATATGAACAAATAAATGTCCTAGTAAAAAAAAAAAACAATTAGTCAGTGAGTGTACCATGCATTGATTACCTCATGAAGCTACTACAGTCATTAGCTTAGAAGAACTGGAATTTAAGTTAATATATCCATAACCATTTAATGTAATTAAAATAATAATAAAAATATACCTATTAAACATTTTCAATCAATTAACTAAATAATAAAGAAAAATAAATCAGACGGTGATCAATATAAAAATAGCATTAAATAAAAGATGTCAGATATTAGATTATCACAACAGAATTAGATTAGAATATACAAATAAACAAATGTCAGTTAATAAAAAATAAAAAAAACAGTCAATGATTCAATCAAAAACGTCACAAAATAAACAAATAATATCAATCGGATGTCAAAACAGTAAATTGCAATACACCAAAAACAAAAAATTAAAAAGACATGTCGATCATTAAAATTATAGTCATATTTTTTCCTTCAGAAACTCATTTACATTATAATACGATCTACTTACCAGAAAGTTCTTTAAATGTCTTTTGAACAAATGAATATTTAATATTTTAATTGATTCTGGTATATGGTCATAAATAGTTGGTGCCATACAAAAAACACTATTATGCATCAGAGCTGTTTTGGACTGTCTCGAACATAGCATAGTGACGTGTCGTCGACTCCGGTTATTTCTGTCAGATAGCTTTGGAAATAGATGAGTGTTGGTTTTAACGAATACTGCAACTTCGAATATGTACATACAGGGTAGTGTAAGTATTTTAAATTGAATAAAAAAAGGTTTACATGTATCTGTACATTTTAACCCGAACATTGCCCTGATGCACTTTTTTTGGGCTTTAAATATAAGTTCCCTATTGGATGAGTTTCCCCAAAAAATAACTCCATATCTCAATACTGAACTAGCCATGCCATGGTATGCCGTAACAATAGCGTCCGTTCCTATGACTGGCGCAAGTTTATATAAAGCATATGCGGATTTGCTAAGCCTCTTCGCCAAATCTGTTGTATGTGCCTTCCAATCTAGCCGTTGGTCTATTACTGACTGACTGCATGTCGTTTTGTCTGACTGCATGTCGTTTTGTCAGACTGCATGTCGTTTTGTCAGACTGCATGTCGTTTTGTCTGACTGCATGTCGTTTTGTCTGACTGCATGTCGTTTTGTCTGACTGCATGTCGTTTTGTCTGACTACATGTCGTTTTGTCTGACTGCATGTCGTTTTGTCTGACTGCATGTCGTTTTGTCTGACTGCATGTCGTTTTGTCTGACTGCATGTCGTTTTGTCTGACTGCATGTCGTTTTGTCTGACTGCATGTCGTTTTGTCTGACTGCAAGTCGTTATGTCTGACTGCATGTCGTTTTGTCTGACTGCATGTCGTTGTCTTACTGCATGTCGTTATGTCTGACTGCAAGTCGTTTATTTTTCCTTGTTCTTGTATATATTTAGGGGATTTCCAGGATTTAATTAGGTCGTTTATTTTCATTAATTAATTCCTAGATTTTATGTCTTTCGTTATTGTTAGGTTTAGTGGACACATCTGGAGCTCGCACTGATAACGTTTAAGTGAAGGTCGACTTTCAATTTTATTCTGTATCAGCTGCACTGCGATGTTGTTAGTTTTTAATACCTTTGCTGAGTCATATTATTTATAGGTTTATTAAGTTAGGTTATTTAGGTTAGTTTATTTCAGTCCTCCCCTGTAGGGTTGTTTCCTGCTTATACATTTGAGTGTTATTGGTTTGGCACTCTTATATGGTGTCACTCACTTAGGGTTGTCACTTCCTTTAAGGGTTGCCACACACCTTTTTTTTTGCTGGAAAAGGGGTACTGCAGCGTAAATCCGCTGCGGACGAAACTTTTTGGTTTCTAAATCAACCTTTTTTTGAAACACTGGCCTTTATATTTTTGTTCTACCTCAAATTTCGAACCTGTAAAAATTGAAGGCGAAAATTTTCTCTTGTCAACGGGCAGACTGCAGATTCATTTTGTAGCGAGACGGTTGAGAAAAAAAAAAACCAATTCACCACTTTTAAAAATTACTGTATAATTTTGAAAAATAAGAAAAACAATAGTATATAAAAAGGTATATGTTAGACTGTAGATTGAGAAAAAAATGGATTTTAAAAAAGAGGGACGAGTCAAACTTAGTGGTTAAACAGATATAACGGAAATTATCTTCGCGCACGACCTATCCCTAAAACGATTGCAATCGATTCAAAATATAGGCCTATGCACGTAGATCAATATGATCCTTTTTGTAACGTACACTAAGTTAAACCGTAAAATACACGTTATAATTATTAGTATGCGAAGTTAGATAACAGAGTAGAAAATAATTATTAGATAATCTACTACAGTAAAATGAGAAAATAGGTAATGTAAAGAGGTCCCTTAAACTAGCTGGATGTGACGCTCTGGAAGGTTGCCGTTGGTGCCGATGTCTAGCGACGCCAATGGATCGGTGTCAGCGAGGTCACCAAAACTCTGCGACGGGAGTCGAATGTCCGCAACTATGTTACGACGACGTCGACTGGACACGTCGTAGACCTCACAATGAGCCGGTTCCCAGAAGCCCGTCGGGGAAAAGCCGAAATTCGGCTTGTATGGTCGTCGTCTAAAGACAAATAAACAGAACGATCAGACCAAGGTTACAAGCAGAATTTTCGATATAGCTAGCGAGAATCGCCGGTAGAACAGATTAGAATAATAAAAGGAGAAGAACTGAAGTAATACGTACCAGCTAGTTTAAGGGACCTCTTTACATTACCTATTTTCTCATTTTACTGTAGTAGATTATCTAATAATTATTTTCTACTCTGTTATCTAACTTCGCATACTAATAATTATAACGTGTATTTTACGGTTTAACTTAGTGTACGTTACAAAAAGGATCATATTGATCTACGTGCATAGGCCTATATTTTGAATCGATTGCAATCGTTTTAGGGATAGGTCGTGCGCGAAGATAATTTCCGTTATATCTGTTTAACCACTAAGTTTGACTCGTCCCTCTTTTTTAAAATCCATTTTTTTCTCAATCTACAGTCTAACATATACCTTTTTATATACTATTGTTTTTCTTATTTTTCAAAATTATACAGTAATTTTTAAAAGTGGTGAATTGGTTTTTTTTTTTTCTCAACCGTCTCGCTACAAAATGAATCTGCAGTCTGCCCGTTGACAAGAGAAAATTTTCGCCTTCAATTTTTACAGGTTCGAAATTTGAGGTAGAACAAAAATATAAAGGCCAGTGTTTCAAAAAAAGGTTGATTTAGAAACCAAAAAGTTTCGTCCGCAGCGGATTTACGCTGCAATACCCATTAAATAAATTATAAATTTATAACCCTCGAAAATTTTGAATAATTGTTTATGTTTAAACATTTTCTTTTATTTTTCCTGTCTACACTAATACAAATATTTGTTCCATACCCACCAAAGTTGAATCGTTTTACAGAAAGCTAATCACGTAGCTCATTTCTCCAACCATTTTTCAAGCAACTTTTTAGTTCAACGAGATGCGACGGAATAGTATGATTCACAGAATGAGTAGCATCTGACCTCCTCGACCTAATTACGCAGCAGCACAGAATATTCCGTGGTTAGACCGCTTTGCAGACTCTTTAGCTTTTTATTACTCGTATTTTTATGTTAAGTCGGGAGCTTTGGTTAAACTTGCTTACCCAACACGGTATTTGTGAATAGGAAGGAGTATTTAATCAGTGGCCAAACCGTAGGAATGTGGAGTGATGCGCTTTTGTTTTTTGGCCAAGCAAAGTCTTTTCTAAAGGACTTCTAAAACTATATACCTGTAAATTATTATACAGGTTAGCAGGGGTATTAGTAAAAGACTCTCTGTGCTGATAATATTTGTCGGCAATTGAATAAGAATTGCTTTTCCATGTATTTTAACCGTGCAGGTATTGACGTTTTCTTTGATACAGCACTTTTTTTATAACATACGAAAAATTTCGACGCTAGTTTACAATCAAGTGCTGAATTCATATGAACAGTTTGGGAAACCTCTAAATAAAGCTTTTACTGGTAAGTGCTAATGATCAATGGCCTCTTTACAGTCTTCTCAGAGATGTGCCCTAACAGGCTATGCACAGAAGGAGTTCTGGATTGGTCGTTTGAAAGGTAACGGTACCCCTTTCATGCGTAGATGGTGACCACCGGGGTCCCAGTCCCCAGTCTTATCCCCGAAGACCGGGCGCTTTATGAAGGTTTCCCCCCGAAAACAAAAAATAAAGGTACTAATTATTAGTTTTACGCCAAAATTGCCAGGACTCACGACGGCCTCTCGATCACAATGATTCTAATGCTTAGTCAACGTACACACTAAGGTTATATAATCGTAGCTGTAACAATAATTTTCAAGGCACTGCTTTGCGCCGAAAATTGAAAATTGAACTATATCTAAATAACACTATTCGATTTTTCGACGCGCCGAGCTGCAATCTGGTGGATTCTCTATGTTCTTTAATATTCCGAAAAATCTTGCAAGATTCTATTATGTCCGTGTGAAAGTCGAACTATAAAACGCGACCTTTTAAAATAGGTTTGACTTATGTCAAACCTATTTGCGGAAGCCTTAAAAGGTCGCGTTTGGAAAAAATTGTTTCACCAAAGTCGCGTCGCGCTTTTATAAGCGCGACGCGACTTTGGTGAAACAATTTTTTTGAAAATGTTGCTGTTGTGCCTGTCGGCGGAAGTTTTTCAAAGAAAGAAAGAAAAAGGATTAATTGTGACTCGCAGAGTAATATCACCGATTAAACTAAACACTACACTACGAAATAAAATTTTGAAAAATAAATGGAAAAACAAAAGTACCGAGATAACATACGATCTTTATTGTATTATGCTACTTCTTTTACTTGGTGTATCGTTACGGTAATACAATCACGTGCACGGGTTGCGGGTACTACGTACCTGACCCTTTTCAAGGACATCAGCAATAAATAAGGTCAATGCTTAATCTTCTAGGGCGTTTCCAGTCAGCGCGCAGAGTTCCCACTTACATCCGTCTTATAGTTTCGTTGATCGCCTTCAAATAATTAATAAGCACTTATAGTTCATTTCTTTTCCGTGTGGAACCGGACGAAAAGAATACCACTATCTCATTTATTCCCGTGGGTGTCGTAAGAGGCGACTCCGGGCTTACCATGGTTGTGTCATGGGTTCCGAGCTATGGATTAATAATGTGGGAAAACTCGACCGACGTCAACAGTGTTAAAACTCTGTCGACGTCGGTCGAGTTTCCTCGGTCAAAATTCAAAAATGATGCCTTATTGATGACCCGAATGTCATCAATAAGGCATGGTTCCCAGACAGTTGTAAACCGTTATTTAAAAAATATAAAAAAAATCCAAATGCTCGTTTGTACAGACGCCAGCACATCGAGCTACTACAATCTGTCAAATTTCTTAAATAGATTTTCAACTTTATAGCTAAAGCATTAGGTTTAAGGTTGATTGGGAGAATTTGACAGTTGTGGAACCTTGATGTACTGGCGTCTGTACATAAAACATATCTGCATCTTTACTAAAAAAACACATGCAATAATTTAAACAACGTGTTGAGGTTCTACCTAGAAAAAAAAGGGCAAAGTTTCGCAACCTACTGAATCAACCACCCTATCATAAAGATGTGTATACGAAAAATGTGTATAATATGTGTGTTTTAATTTATAATAACTTACCGAATGGACTGAAATTATTAAAGGGTACTGTGTTTAAGAGAAAATTGACAGAATGACTTGTAAAGTGTTGTTTTTTATAGTGTTATAGAATTTATGGGACATACAAATTAAAATTTAATGTAATTATTAATGTATAATCAATATAAATTATCATTTTAGCATGTAGTGAATAACAATTGTAAAATAATGAATGTAATCAATGTGTATTATGTATATAATTAAATTTTGGACGCTTGTTCGTAGGCAGAATGTAATTAATTACTCTTAGGTTATAAGATCTCATCTTAACTAAAAATGTATTTCTTGCAAATAAACATTTGATTTGATTTGATTCCATATAATTATAACTGTCAAAAAATAACATTATTTTGTGATTCTAATAAACGGCCAATTTAAATTGGTGGTCAATTTGATAAACAATTAATTCTCCTGACTTTACGTTAGTCTGGCCGGCTATCCAAGACATAATGAACTGCGTAATAAAATTAAATTTGGGACCCGCATCATTAGGATAACGAAGTTAAACTTCAGTTAAGATCACCAGTAATTGGATGGGTGACCGGAATTAAGGCAGTCGGTTGAATTATTTATGAAGTTGTGGTAATTTAATTATTTGTGTCAATGTTGTTTGGGGTTTTGGTGGCGTACCAAAATTAGAGCCTTTAATGATAATTTGGCAAGATTAGAGGTAATTTAGGATGAGGAGAAATATAAATGACGTGAGATGGATATGAAGAAATAGAACTTTTCGGACACTTTTTTCGTATTAAGACTCCGTCGTTGATCTAGTGGTCAAAAGCGCTACTGCTGAGCATCGAGCACGAGGTCGGGCAAAGTCTTATTCGATTTTTCTATCTGGAATTCCTCAGTGGCAGCCTGGTTACGGGATTTATGCCCCGTTGATGGAAATAAGGCTCGCCACTATCACATGGGATTTAAATATAACTGGCAAAGTGTGGGTGACATTATGTTATGTATCCGAGGAAGAAGAATTAAGAAAAAATAACCTAGCCAAAATCACATAGTGTGCATAAAACGACAAAACAAAATTGACATTAATTATTGCGCAAGTAACTAGATGCTGGGCAAAAACCGATTTTATTTATTTCGACACATTATTACACCTATTTCAGAAAAAATAACATATGATTTATTTTATAAAAATATGCATGCAGGATATTATAAACAAAATAATAAAAGGATATGGAGTTTGAAATCAATTAGACAAATGTGTACCATAATACTTTGACCCATAAGTATGTTTTGCCGTTTCTTTCTCAACGGTAGCTAACTGACGATTGTCGCAACCCAGCGCAGGGCACGCCACAATTGCGGCGGTAAGTCCCCTCTTTGAGGAGTGGATAGAGAGGCGCCACGGCGTCCTCACCTTCCGCCTGACACAGGTTCTCACCGGGCATGGGTGCTTCGCTGGGTTCCTGTTCAGGATAAAGCGGGAGGAAACGCCCGGGTGTTTCCATTGTGAGGATCGTCTAGAGGACACGGTGGAGCATACGGTGGAAGTGTGCCCTGCCTGGGCGGAGCACCGCCGTGTCCTCGTGGAGGCGATCGGCGGCGGCGACCTCTCGCGTCCGGCCCTGGTGTGAGCCACGGTACGGAGCGAGAGGGCATGGGAAGCCGTCACCTCCTTCTGCGAAGCAGTAATGCTCGCGAAGGAGGAGGCGGGGCGCGTGAGGGAGTGGCAGTATCTGCGCCCTCACGTCCCTAGCCGCCGCAGTAGGAGACGCCCCGGGCGCCGGGAGTCGATTGCGGACTCCCGGCCACCGTAGGCGCGAGCTTGTGGGTGGCGAGCAATGGGTAGCTCGCCGCCCGGTAAGGACCAAGCTCGGTTAGACGGCGCGCAGTGTTCCACGCGCGCCTCAAAGAGATGTCAGCAGTACTGAAGGGGTCTGCTAGGACCGACGCCTGCCGGGGTCGCGTGTTTGTTCGAAAGAGATACCGTGACCCTGGCACATGGGCAACTGAAGGAACACGGGTGGGTTTTAGTCAGTAAAAGTCTGACACGCCCTCCCGCTCCGCCCAGAGCGGGAGAAGTCATTTGACGATTTCCCATCCAAAAAAAAAAAAAAAAAAAACGGTAGCTAACTAAAAGACCGTAAAGTTTCTTGCCGGCTCTTCTCCAAAAGATAACAACCCATTGGTACCTAGCTTCTGACATTTTGAAAGTCCCCATGAAACTAGGTTCTGCACGCGACTTCTTCCGTGTCAAATTTCTTGCTCTCCCAACCTACCCCGTCACATCGAATTGTCTGGCCGTGCCAGTTCTTCGACTTCGTATTCATGACTTTTTCAACACTAAAAGATTTTTTTTTATTCGAACCAGTAGTTCCTGAGATAAGCGCGTTCAACCAAACTTTTCAACTTGATAGACTCCTAAAGAAATACCACAATTTCACATTGCCTGACCTGCAAATCGAAGTCAGGATCACTCTTCTAACTACTAGACTACGAGGCAATCCTTTTCATTTTGCCAGAATATCTACACATAAGTACAAAACCACTGCCTTCGATAACTAACTTCGGCGCGCAAATTATTTGCAAGCCATTGAGTCCCTAATGAGCCGTGCAGAGAGTTGACCTAAGATTTAATGATTAGATGAAACTTATTTATATAAATCTTTGGGGTATTTTGGGCGATAAATTGGTTTAGTATTGAGGAGGATAAAGTGAAAGCTTGGAGGTTAAGAAGGCACAAGTTTACGGGTTTGAACTTGGTTTTTAACTATGTTTTTATTTTATTTAACATGAACTCTCTTACTTTATTAATTTTAAACATATATTAAGGAGCACGGTGAGTCTGAATGACATCGATGAACATGCAACGCGTTATATGCCAATGTAAAAGGCCACACCGTGATGAAAATCGTAATTGCTAGATACTACCGTTACAACTTATTAAGAAAACTCGAGTACTGTATTCATTATTTCAGCCAGTGTACGTCCACTGCTGAACATAAGCCTCCCCTACTTTGGTTGTTAAATGCATAGAGAACGCTGCTGCCCCTCTACTACGTCCCTTAGTCGCCTCTTACGGCACCCATGGGAATAAATCACCATTTCAGCCGTAAGATGTCCACTGCTGGACTAAGGCCTCCCCCAATTTGGGGGAATTTTACCACCATACTGCGATCGCCAACCATGCCATGGTGATGGTGTTTTTCTTTTCACATGGAACGTACAATAATATTACCAATGAACGTCAACGCTGTAATAACAATGTAAATTATTATACAACATGTCAAAATTTCAACAAGCGCAGTGAGTGAAAGGAATTTCATTAGTATAACTGGCTTGCTGCCATACTAATAAATCACGGCATATTATACGGTGAAGTTTCAACCGCCCAGCCTGTACATATAATATGTAGCTAGGAACTAATCTTGCAAACTACGAAGGGAAATTAGGTCAGCTTCTCATAAGGTTTTGGTGCAAATCTTGGTTTTCATTAAGTTTGTCCAGTGAGGCTGGAGATTGAAAAACTTAAGAGAGAGAAACTAAGGATGTAGAAGTAGATACATTTTGCAGTTGATTGTAAGTAAGAGTACATTTCACCATCATCATCTTAGTCGAAAGACGTCCACTGCTGCACATAGGTCTCTTCCATAAACAGCCATTTTGACCGGAGTTTCTTTTAGGGGGTTTTACCATAATCGCTTGGCAGGCGGGTTGGCGATCGCCGTATAGTGGTAAAACGCATAGAGAACGCTGTTGCCCATTCTCTAGTAAGTCCATTAGTCGCCTTCTAACACACCCACAGGAAGACAGGGGAGGGTGCTATTCTTTACGTCTAGCAGCATTAAAAGTAATTGCCAGCTAGTCAGAATAAATAAGCTGAAGTGGCAGTTGATCAGCAGTATGTGCCATAAAATAGTTGATCGTTAGAGTAATTGCAAGCAGGCGATTTATTTTGTGTAAATTATTTCATCACCACTGCTCTCAAAACGGTGAAGAAAAATATCATGAGGAAACCGGTATGTCTTAGAACTAAAAATTCGAAGACATGTGACATCTACCAACCCGCACTGGGCCCGCGTGGTGGATTATGGCCCGCTCCCTCTCACCGAGAGGAGGCCTGTGTCCCAGCAGAGGGAGCGTTATAGGCTGCTGATGATGAGAGTAGTCGTGCTCTTGAAAGTGGAACGTGAATTGGCAATCGTAAAGACGCCCTCAGGTGGTGCAATGACACGACCAGTGTCGTACATGTTATTAGAGCTAAGGATCAATTTAACTGGCGGGGAACGAAGAGATAAAATGCTCAGCACCAAGCCACTAAAAATATCGCAGCAGGATTTTGCCCACACTTTCAGCTTTTTCAACTTTCTGTGTTGAACCAACCATTAAAAATCCGACTGAGTCCACCCCAGCCCATCAAAAAACAAACAGTTCGATTTGAAACTCTCGGTGCTTACCAATGAGTTTTAGATTCCATGCGGCAAAAAATCCGGTTAATAAAGTAAGCAGGGAACTGCCCAGGAACAAACTACTAAACGGCTATAATATGTAATTGATCATAGAGGCTTGATAAATGGCATTCGCTTTCAAAACGTTTCGTATTTCCAAAAAGTTGAAATCCTGAAAAAACTAGTTTCGAGAAAATGGTGTTTGAAAGTTAAGGTTGCAAAAAAAAAACAATGTTCTACTCGTTTGTTACATAGATTTTTCCAGATAGATCCCAACACATTACATGTTCCAATGTATCACTAACTTGACCGATACTGTACTGCCAATACACAAATAGTATTAAAATTCAAAACTCAACCTAACAATTATGAAAATATCGACATTTTATAAGAACTACCGACATCTGGTACCTTTTTACTTAACATTTCGTTTAAAAAAAAATTTGCTTAGAAATGTTGTCTGTAGATGTTTATTGTATCAAATTGTAGCAAATCAAATTTCTTGTAGAACAATAATCAGTAAAAAACACAAAATGACATATGTTTACCCGAAATACAAAAACGCAAATAACTCGGAAATCAAATGCCGACATCTGGTACCATTTATGCGCGGAACATTTTGACATTTCCATCATCGTTATTGCGGATTGAATGTCACTTTGTATAGGCCGCCTGGTCACTTATCTATAGGCCACGCAATGAAGACATTTTGATTTAACCAAAACAGTGCAGTTGACAAATCCAGCCGATTTTCTGTAATTGACGTTGACTGGCGTTTGATTGGTTGAATACTGGATTTTGGCGACCTCAATCAGTGTCCGGAGCGTAGAAATTGTGCTTTTGACCACGACTTTGATTTCCAGGTTATAACAAATTTCGGTTCAAGCTGTTTTATTGGGACATTTCATGTACCTACTTAACAAAGTTATATATCTGTAGATTTTTATGTGTTTAAAGACCAAGTTTTTAAGGAGTTTATTTATAGTGAACAGTTATGGAATCTGTGACAAAAAACACGTTGGACACCAGTAATAAATAGACTTCATTAAAAAAAACATATTTGACAAACAATCAAATGATGATCCATTTGATTGTTTGTCAAATAAAACTTTTCACAGAAAACATAACATTATAATGACTTAAAATAAACATAATTACAGTTGATTGCTTACTACAGCAATGGTTTGGGTGCTGGCAATCAAATGGAAAATAAATGATTTGTATGATTGTGTGTATTGTATAATCGAACATCTGCACAAATGCTTTTAGAATAGCGCTGAGATCGAACCCTGCACAACAAGTTTGTGCATTCTTATCACATAGTAGAATAAGAAGTTGACATGCTACTGTAGCCTCATCAGCACCCATAACGCATTGTAATACAATGAAAATATATAAAAACACTGTAACTACTAATTTATAAGCTTTTTGAGGGACTAAAACATAAATTTAGAAAAGTGTTTATTTCAAACAAGCTGAATAGTAATATTGAGCTAAATCTAGGTCTCACCGATCAGCCGACGTATGGTGACTAAACTATTAGATATTTTTAATGAAATGTTGGTACCTACAGTTTAATTTTTTTTATCGTCTCTATGTAGCTTTTCAGTTAAAAGTATTCTAAATACTGGATAAAAAAAGATAACCTACCAGAGTAGGTTATCTTTTTTTACTTAATTGAAACTACATGATAAAATAAATTCTACGAAGATTTACATAAACAAGATAATTACTGTGCTTCTAAGACACTTAATTTATAAAGGAAAAAAACCTACCGTATTAATTAAAGACACTTCCTAACATAATTATAAAACGTAATTAGCTAATACTACGAGCGAAAATAATTAGCAAAGAAAATTAAATTATAACAGACTCGCATAATGTCTGCGCCAAACTTAGTCATGGCTTTGTTTCTAATAACTCAATGAATTAGGAATATTTTAAGATGGCTCCCAAGAAACTGGGTAAAATTATTTACTTATGTAGTAAAATGGGGTACCTTACTCTAAAACAACTTATTGAAAACCTAATATATTTAACATCAAAGTAGAAACTTATGGATGGGTACCCAAATGCATCTAATCGTCATTACTCGATAATCTCAAACTATTAACTGACTTATAGGTATTACAGGGTAAGGAAAATAACACGTAACACATTGCATCATTTATTTCAAATCGGCACACCTTTAAATAGAATTGACTAGTTGTCCGTTCCTAAGAGTAATCGCGGTTGTAGAAGAACGGATAAGAAACTCCATCGCTACTCTGTAATAAATGTTTTACAATGTTATAAATACTTAATATTTAAGATATTATAGTAACAGAACTTACATGAAGTGGTGGGCAACAATGTACCCTACATTGCTGACCACTCATAACACGTCCGTCTTCGATGCTGGCCCCGAGCGAATAGACCGAGTGCAACCCCGTGTTCTACAACCGTTGTCTCAGAACCTCGTTATTTCAAAACTAGTGTTGCCAGTATTATTCATCAAAAGTCCCAATAATCGACTAAGACAATATTACAATTTAGTATATTGTTTTAAAACCTAACACTGACTTCTTTGTACATATTTAAAAAGTTTAATTTAATTATATATCATACATCATCAAAAGGCAGAAAGACTGACAACCAGTCTGATCAAGGGGTATTATATTAGCCAATATCTGGATTGTAGAGATCAGATAGGCAGTCACCGGTTAGATTGGAAGACGACCCCAACATAGTTGGAAAAGGCTAGGCAGATGATGATGATGACGTCATAGAACATCGTTGCAAAATATTATGTCTTAGGTACGATGATGCGCAAAAGTTGTTGACTAAGCGAACTATTTAAATAGTAAAATCGTTTGTTTATAGAAAGATTAATTTGGGATTTCTTTGAGGAATTATAGTATTTATGAATTTAGAATTAGGAGACGTCATTTGATTAATTCCCACCCACAAAAAAAGGCATGGTAATATGACAATAATGGGTAAATAAGTACCCGTACCTTTCACACACATTGATCGAAGCCTTGACCGAACGAAGCGACATTTAAAACATATCTAATTTTCATCTTATAAAAACTTTTTTGCAACAAAAAACAACCGACTTCCTTAAAAACACTACAAACTGAAAAATAACTTTAATTTCGGTAGTCGGTGTCTTAGGATCTGTATTTATGGTTTTTTTTGCCACCGACTTCCGAAATTAAAGTTATTTTTCACTTTGTAGTGTTTTTAAGGAAGTCGGTTGTTTTTTTTTGCAAACAAAGTTTTTATTTTTAAATTTTTAGTTGTGGTATTCACCCTGCACTAATTCCAAACAATGCATATTTATGCGATAGCAGAAATCGCGGTTGATTTCCTGTCATTTTTTAAAGAGTTCCGGTGTCTGTCTCCCGAACTCATCATCAGATCTATATGAAAATTATATGGGACCATTTCGGAATAAACCCCTTTCGAACAAAAAAAGAATTTTGCAAATCCATCTATATATGACGGAGTTATGGCCGAACATACATAAAAAAAAAAAAAAAAACATATAAACATCCGAATTGATAACCTCCTCCTTTTTGAAGTCGGTTAAAAATAAACCTACATCATTAAGAAAATATCCTGAAATTCAAAAAGAGATACTTGACCGTCTTTTTTTGCCTCTTCTTTGATCTGTCAACTCTGAACCCACAAAACACAAGTAGGGGCATGATTTTATACTCCTTTTTGTAAAAAAAATCGTTTGTAGTTTTCAATAAAACATCAGCTATTTCATTGAAAAGTACAATACCTATGCGATCAAAATGTGTATAATAGCATTTTTTTTATAACCAACGGAAACTTCAATATCATGTACTGAATTCATGGAGTTCTAAAGTTGAGTATCGATATCCCTCTCATCCTGTATATATTTTTATAACGGGCAGCGTCAATATGACATTCCACATTCACAGTTTTTTCAGCACATGATTCTACACTCCTCAAGAAAGGTTTCCTCAGTTACTAAAAAAACCGGCCAAGTGCGAGTCGGACTCGCGCACCGAGGGTTCCGTACAAACCTGCAGGTCATCATCATCATCATTCGTCATCATCGTTTATGAAATGAAATGTTTTTTTTTTTTAATTTTTATATTTGTGTTGACTGAATGAAAGGTAAATTGTGGTTTACGATTTATGACGTATTAAAAAAAACTACTAACTAGATCTCGTTCAAACCAATTTTCGTTGGTAGTTTTCATGGTAATGTACATCATATATTTTTTTTAGTTTTATCATTCCCTTATTTTAGAAGTTACGGGGGGGGGGGGGGACACACATTTTACCACTTTGGAAGTGTCTCTCGCGCAAACTATTCAGTTTAGAAAAAAATGATATTAGAAACCTCAATTTCATTTTTGAAGACCTATCCATAGATACCCCACACGTAAGGGTTTGATGAAATTATTTTTTTGTGTTTCAGTTCTATGTATGGGGAACCCCAAATATTATTGTTTAAAAAAAAAATGATATTAGAAACCTCAATATCATTTTTAAAGACCTATCTATAGATACCCCACACGTCAGGGTTTGATGAAAAAAAAAATTTTGAGTTTCAGTTCTATGTATGGGGAACCCCAAATATTATTGTTTTTTTTCTATTTTTGTGTGAAAATCTTAATGCGGTTCACTGAATACATCTACTTACCAAGTTTCAATAGCACAGCTCTTATAGTTTCGGAGAAAAGTGGCTGCGACATACTCGGACAGACAGACAGACAGACAGACAGACATGGCGAATCTATAAGGGTTCCGTTTTTTGCCATTTGGCAACGGAACCCTAAAAACAGCTATTCACTACAGTTTTCTACGGGTATTTAAAAACAGCTATCCCATACAAAAGTGAACAAACACTGTCAAAATATCTTAAATAAAATTATGTTATTTCTTTCTATAAATAACCAAGAAATCCAAAGTTCCATAAATATAAAACGCTATCTATTTATAACCACAAAAAAAAAACTGTTACCAACACAAACCACACAAAATAAGCCCTTTCACTCCAAGTTACGCGTCCCTTAAAAGCAGTACATTCAAAAGCCGGTCTTAACGTGGGCCACATAAACTCTGGGCCAAGATAAGTGGCCCACATCACTTACTGTTGGAGCATGTCGGAACTTGTCACGTCTGAGATATAGCTGGCTTTACGTGTACGTAAAGATGTGCTTAAATGGAACTGTGGTTGACGTGGTTTTTATTCATTATGTAGGTTTGAAGGAAATCAACTGCAATATAACAATTTATTATTTACCCTCGACATAAAAGAGGAGTGTTTTTTTTTTTTTTTTTTTTTTGGATGGGAAATCATCAAATGACTTCTCCCGCTCTGGGCGGAGTGGGAGGGCGTGTCAGACTTTTACTGACTAAAACCCACCCGTGTTCCTTCAGTTGCCCATGTGCCAGAGTCACGGTATCTCTTTCGAACAATCTCGCGACCCTAGCAGGCATCGGTCCTAGCAGATCGCTTCAGTTTTGCTGATGTTGCCCATGTGCCAGAGGAAGAGGAGTGTTATAAGTTTGACTGCTATGTGTGTCTGTCTGTGGCATCGTAGCTCTTAAACGGGTCAACCGTTTTGGGAGCGGTATTTTTTATTTAAAAGTAGGCTTTTTACCGTAAAATTGTAATGTAATATTTCAGAACTAAACACACACACACGATAAAAAGAAGTTCATAAGAAACAACAATTTCGTTTATAATAGGTATTGGACAAAAATACCTTTTGCCGAGCTACAAGATTCAGTGATTCTAAATGAAGCGAAGCTGACGTCGGCTAGACGTAGGTACTTTAAATGTCAATTGTGAAGACTCAATAAATAACTCGACAGCGAAAACTGTTCCCGTGTAGACGAAGCTGAAAGCGTCGTTAACACGAGAAGAGTTTCGAGTTCGATGGGTGGAGTATGTCAATGCAGGACTCGTTTACGAGAGTCCCCAGGTAATTTATGGCACTTTGTGTCACCATAATCACAGTATAATGTTCCCACAGCTGCAATACAGGCCTCCACTCTGTACTATACAGCCATCCATAAACCAACCTCGGCAAGTGTAGCTTTCCCTTCCGATCGATCCGTACGGCTGTTTTTATTTAGCCACGAGTCAAACCCACAAACAACTCAATTTACAAAACTACGTACAATCATGACGACTAAATTAAGTTCTTCATTCATTTCCTTCATA
This sequence comes from Aporophyla nigra, assembly GCA_947507805.1. Lineage (NCBI taxonomy): Eukaryota > Metazoa > Arthropoda > Insecta > Lepidoptera > Noctuidae > Aporophyla > Aporophyla nigra. The sequence continues at coordinate 6,910,789 of OX382313.1, read as the reverse complement.
CATTCGTTCTTCTATGAGTAGTACACATTTTATTTCAGAAATATTATTAATAGAAGCAATTTATGTATATAGAACAGGGATGAGGGAAATGATTGTCGTTACTGCGGTTCGGGAATGTTTGAAATGGGTTTATTTGCGTTTTTGGTGTATAAATATAGTAAGAAATCGTGCAAGGTTCAGCGAACTTTTTATTTTTAAAACATTGTTGCTGTTTATAAGGTACTAGCTTCTGCTCGCGTCTTCGCCCGCGTGGATGTCGAAAACCCCCATTTCACCCTCTTAGGGGTGAAATTTCAAAAAATCCTTTCTTAGTGGATACTTACTCTTCACAAAGAACACACCCTCCAAATTTCATGTCTCTAGGACCAACGGTTTAGGCTCTGCGTTGATATATCAGTCAGTCAGTCACTCAGGACTTTGAATTTTATATATACAGGATGCAATCGAAGTCATGGGCATTATTTTAACCTAAGGCACTACTAACGATACTGATTGCATTAGGCCTATTAATACGCAAATCAAAAATATTTTAATGCAAGTATGTAAAACCTTAAAAATGTAGTAAGTCATATTGCAAAAGGCTTATTATTGCAAATAAACACTTAAAGTAATTTAAACAAAACACTTCATAAACGCTAATAAGTCTTGAAGTATCAATATCTTAAAGCGCAGTACAGCGCGAAACGAAAAGTAAACAAACATCAAATAATACTAATAACTAGTCATTGCGGTCGACCGGCGAGCGCGCGGCGTTTCCTTAGAAGCGGTAACACAATCACAGACAATAGGCTAAAAGGCATGCCGCCCGCCGACAACTCTCTCCGTCCCGCTCCCTCACTCGCAAAAATACGGATGTCACTCCCGCGCGGGGGCTGCGTGCGTCCCGATCCAGTGTCATAACGACTGCGCAGGTGCGTTGACGTATGTAATTGATCCCGTGACGTAATCGCCGCACGCGCATCTCACGTCTCGAGCATACCCTTGGATTGCAGTGTATTAAGTGTCAGCGGTAATGCAGTGATTGTGAACACGATCTGGACTTTTTTTTATGGGGTGAAATTAAAAGAATTGTTTACGAACGTGAAAGTGAGTCAAAAGACGATTTAAAAAACAAAATTACTAACACATTCGACACATGAAAGCGCGGGACTGTTGAACAGTCTGAAAGACAATCACAGACGTAGGGCTCAATTGTGTATTGAACAAGGTGGTGGACATTTGAGCATCTTTTAAAATACGTGTAAGTGCTAGATAATAAGATAGGTAGTTTAAATTAATGTTAATACATTGAGATTCCTGAACAATTATTGTAAATACTGTGATTCCAACTTTGTAAATACGCCAAAACTACAGGAAATTAATTTTAACTAGGTAGATACGTAAACATTTTTTTTTTTTTAATTATGTATCATAAATAAACGTAGTTTTTACCGTCCTAAGCCGGCAAATTATGAAGGGAAAGTTAGAATCTAATATGAATCAAATCGTTAGCAACTTACGTACCTATGTCACGTGGGTCGCGTAGGGTCAAAGAGTTCATGCGTACGGCGTAGGTACCTACTGCAGCATTCGCTATCGCGATGCGCAACGAATTGATACTTTGTATGACTTACTACATTTTTGAGATTTTCCATATTTGCATTAATACTATTTTTGATTCGCATAATAGTAGCCTTAATGCAATTAATATCGTGAGTAGTGCCTTGGTTTAAAATAATGCCCATGACTTTAATTCCACCCTGTATAGATTGTTGGAATATCCGTCATGACGGAATTAGTCAAGGAGATCTTACGACTTACTTACGATCCGGTACTTACGAGCTACCCAGGCTGGCTTACTTTGTGTGAATTATTTCATCACCACTACTCTCAAAACAGTGAAGACAAAATCATGAGGAAAATGGAATGTCTTAGTAGAAGATATGTGACATCTACTAACCCGCACTTGGCCCGCGTTGTGGATTATGGCCCACTCCCTCTCACCGAGAGGAGGCCTGTGTCCCCACAGTGGGAACATTATAGGCTACTGATGGTGACGATGAGTGAATAAGTTACTTCCAGGATATCGTCACCCGGTTCACCAGTTAGCATCAGTTAAACTGGAGGTCAACGCAAGCTCTATTTAACTTTACCGATCAAAATACTGTATGATGTTCTGTCGGAAAAAATCTTAGTCATAAATGAATGAAAAATTTATTTTCCAGTTTAGCATAACATCACGCCTTATTTCTTTAAGGGGTTGGGCACAGCAGTAGCTCTTGCGACCACTAGACCAACGAGGCAATCATTTCAGATTTTATTTACGTTAATAATGTCATTGTGTTGTTTTATAGTTAAAGGAATATTGACTTCCTCTGATACCGGCTATTGGGACCAACTCTGAAATAATCTAAAAACTTAGTAATTTGTTAAAAAATCAGTACAGTCAGTCTTTATCAATATTTTTTCAATATAACTATGTCAAATCATTAACTCATGAATCATTGCGTTGATCAATCGATCAATCGTTGCGTCGTACATCACCAACATCATCATATCTGCTAAACTACGTCTACTGCTGGACATAGGCCATCCCCAAAAGGGGGGTTTGCCATAATCACCACGCATGGCAGGTAGATTGGCGATCGTAGTATAGTGGTAAAATGCTTAGCGAACGCAGCTGCCCATTCTCTAGCAAACGGAAACAAATGCGTTGTCTAAGTGCATTTTAATAAAAGTAGGGCGATTTTTTATTAAAATTTGAATAGAAGTTATTTTATAATACCTACGCTCGGTAGCTCCCTTGACTAGGTACTTTACAATAATGTCTGCCTTGAACTACCATATTCCATCAACGAAAAGCTTTGAGTAGTCTATAAAGGGCACAAGAACAAAGGCACTGAGGCAGTGATCAATATTATATCCATTATAAACTATAAAGTAGCCATATGTATAGTTAGGTACTAAGTTATATGTTATATAATTGAGGCTTTGGTTCTAGAGCCACACGTGATTAGCTGTGTTCGTCCATGGCCTAATATGTCGATAGAAACAATTGAAATGGAATAAAACAAGTTAAAACTTCTAGATTCATATGATATGACAATGTTTAAATGGATGTGTAGAGTGACAAGAATGGTTAAAGAAAGAAATTACTTTATAAGGGAGAAATTGAAAGCGCCAGTGACAGAAAAGTTAAAAAGATATTGTTTTGGAATGGTATGAGTAAGTTTGTAATAATGACGAGGGAAGGCACGCAAAAAAGTGAAATGTCTAAATGTTAGTCGATGGCATGGGAGAGGAAAAACAATAAATGGGAATGGATTGATCGTGAGGGAAAATATGAAAGAAAACAGAGTGAATAAAGGAGTGCGAGCTGGAACAAAGGGTAATGAGAAAAGAACACGAGTTGTACCGACCCGAAATATTATGGGACAAGAGCAGGAAAAGAAGATTTCTAGATTCATATTAGGATTATAAGTAAAGAAGACGGAGTACAATTTACACTACTACTGATTACTACTACTATTTTTTTATTATTTTTTTGGATGGGAAATCATCAAATGACTTCTCCCACTCTGGGCGGATAAATGATAAATGATTTTATTTCTGTAAGTAGGTTTACTTTTACATGTCAATGATATTTTTTTTTTAAACTAGATGAGTTCGGCGTTTCCTAACTGACTACTCTGAGAAGAAAGGCCGAAACAAACTCAGAGGTCACAGTCTCTTTTAAAAGTCCAGATATAATATTGGTCACAACATGTGAAGACCATGTAGACTGGTGACTGAAATGGACTTTTGAGGAAAGAACCACACAGATTGAGTGGACCTGTCCAGTCAGTGCAAGCATTTGTCACTAATCGTTTAGCTCAACTCGGAAAATAAGGAGCCCAACGCTGTGACGAACAATACCAAAGAAAGGACATTCGGGTAGGCCATATAAATTACTCAAACTGCCAGATCATGATTGCTGAGAAAGAAAGAAAGCAAAATAAAAAATAAAAAGAAGACCCACATAGTCTTCACATTCACAATAATTAAAACAATATGATTGGATGATGGAGCGGGAGGACGTGTCAGACTTTTACTGACTAAAACCCACCCGTGTTCCTTCAGTTGCCCATGTGCCAGGGTCACGGTTTCTCTTTCGAACAATCTTGCGACCGTGGCAGGCATCAGTCCTAGCAGACCACTTTAGTTTTGCTGACATCTCTTTGAGGCGCGCGTGGAGCACTACGCGCCGTCGACCCGAGTCTGGTCCTTACTGGGCGGCGAGCTACCCATTGCTCGACGCCCGCAAGCTCGCGCCTACAGATTACTACTACTATTGATTGATTGAATTTACAATACTATAAAAGATGTGAACCTAACACCATAATTATAGCGCTAAAATTTAGCTGCACTAGAAATCAGAAACAAACCAACCGCTTCGGAAGGCTTTTGTAAAATCAGGGAGACTCAGTGTCTACCAAATTGACTACTAACTTCAATTGTCCTTATATTTAAATCATAACTGTCGTTAAGTAAGGAAAGTATACGTGGTGTGACAATTTGAATAATCAAATTTTCTGAATGCTTCTTATTGCTCCCTTTTTCATGGGGCGTACTAAGCAACATCATTTTATCATTCTTCGGCCCTTATCCAAATTATTTGGGGTCGGCGCAACATGTATTTTTACACGATTTATATTAGCTTCACTTGTATGTTTGTTTGTAATCGACTCCTTGTAGCGCGATTTTGACCCACTTTAAACGATCAAATTTCATTCAAACTTTGCACGCCTGTCAAGGACCGATGACAATGCATTAATTTCATAAATTTGTGCCATTACCCTTGCCAGGGTTACCAGCAAAAAAACTGTCTTCAAAAACTACGCTGACATACGTCACAAACTACGCTGACATACGACACAAACTACGCTGACATACGTCACAAACTACGCTGACATACGTCACAAACTACGCTGACATACGTCTCAAAATTCGAAACACCCTAAAAATAGAAAATAAAATATATATAAAATAGTTTAAAAAAACAACCGACTTCCTTAAAAACACTACAAAGTGAAAAATAACTTTAATTTCGGTAGTCGGTGTCTTAGGATCTGTATTTATGGTTTTTTTGCCACCGACTTCCGAAATTAAAGTTATTTTTCACTTTGTAGTGTTTTTAAGGAAGTCGGTTGTTTTTTTTTTGTAAAAAGTTTTTATTTTTAAATTTTTAGTTGTGGTATTCACCCTGCACTAATTCCAAACAAACAATGCATATTTATGCGATAGCAGAACTCGCGGTTGATTTCCTGTCATTTTTTAAAGAGTTCCGGTGTCTGTCTCCCGAACTCATCATCAGATCTATATGAAAATTATATGGGACCATTTCGGAATAAACCCCTTTCGAACAAAAAAAGAATTTTGCAAATCCATCTATATATGACGGAGTTATGCCCGAACATACATAAAAAAAAAACCAACCATGGCCAGGCCAAAATGATTAAGGCTGCTTTTTTTTTATTAAGCAGACAGTAGAGTGGGTAAGAGCCCACTCTAGTGTCTGCTGAGGAATCAATTCTCGATGTCAACGAGTATGTCTATCTAGGACAAGATATCTTCTAACTCCTGATCGATAAGGAGTTGTACCTTCCATCATCAGCTCAACGGAATATAAGAATACAAGTAACGGTCTAAACGTGCCTATAATATTCAAAGAATTATCCCCTAACCTTCTAACCTTTCACTGTAAGTTCCTATATGTACTGTTCACCGATGAGGAGTTCCATGCGGTATCTTCGAAGACTATAATTAGTTCACCACGGATGGATAGATAGAACCAGCAATTATTTTTGATCTTTAGTACAATATCCAAATCACATTACGTGTACTGTTTGTTTTTGAGGAGTTCCTTCGTTTATCTCCCAAAGTATACATCAAATCTTCACAAAATTAATATGGGACCACCTCAGGAGTATACCCTTACGAATAAAAAAAGAATTTTCAAAATCGGTTGACAATTGGAGGAGAAATCGGTGAACATACATAAAAAAAAAAAAAAAAAATACATACAGTCGAACATATAACCTCCTCCTTTTTTTGAAGTCGGTTAAAAAACTAAAAAACACGCTTCGATTGAAAACCAAACTAAAAAGTACAAAATAATGGAAAAAAGCGTAGAGGCACCCCACGCTATCAATAAAAAAATACCTTAAAAAGCACCCCACGCTTTTTTTTCCATTATTTTATACTTTTTAGTTTGGTTTTCAATCGAAGCGTGGTTTTTAGTTTTTTTAAACTATTATTTATTTTTCTTCCTCACTTCTTTATTGGTCGTGATCACAGTAGTCACCTCATTTCCATCCATATCATAATTCACACAGTCCATCCATTGTTTCCTTGGTCTCCTTCTACTGTTATAGCCATCGTTATTGATATTGAAAAGTTTCTTCACGACATTTTCCTCATTCCTCTTTATCACGTGACCATACCATACCACCTGCCAGGGTCGCGAGATTGTTCGAAAGAGATACCGTGACCCTGGCATATGGGCAACTGAAGGAACACGGGTGGGTTTTAGTCAGTAAATCTGAGATGCCTTCCCGCTCCGCCCAGAGCGGGAGACTTCATCATTTGATGATTTCCCATCCAAAAAAAAAAAAACATTCCATACCATACCATGTAAACCGATTTCCACACAACATTTCAGTTATCGGGGCCACTTTCAAACTTGCTTTTCTCTAGGTAAATATGGGACATAAATTATAACATATTGACAAAATTTGAGTACAGAATACAACTCTGCCTACGCCTTTATAAAATACAGGCGTGATATTAAGAACTTTAAAAACCTATACATTTTAACAATCGCATGCACGAACTTATATAGAGTAATCGAAAAGTTAAAGAAAAAATAATATCGGCCCCCATAAGTGGCAAGGTTGGAGAAATTACCCCCGGTCCAACACGCCATGGCTGCCCTTGGCCGGAACAGCCTTGATTCACAAGGGCAAAGCTGCAATTGATCTATTTCTGATGGCCGTTTTAACGGGAAAGATTGTCGGAATCCACCATAATGGCTTATTTTTGTATTTTTATGGGGTTTGCAAACTGAATGACTGTGAATGGGTTATGTCTTATGTTTGAAGTATTTTATCTGTTTATTATACTGCCTTTTGATGGATGAATACGATTACTAAGTAGAACAGAGTCGCAAGGGCAAAGTTGCGATTGATTTATTTCTGATGGCTGTTTTAACGGTAAAGATTATTATGTCTTGTGTGTGAAGATTTAATAAGGTCACCAACGTTCGTCGCTTTTTGTGGACGGAAAATGACTTTTAAAACTCTGTAGCCTGCTGTTGGTCTTTTTTGAGTGTTAGAGTGTGTACCAATTTTGAAGTTATTCAATTATATATTCAATAAAGATAAGGTTGTTGATTGTTCGTGCTGATAACGACATAGTGATCATGAATTGCTAATAGCCAATCAGTTGTACTTGAATCATCATCATCCACCCAGCCTTTTCTCAACTAAGTTGGGGTCAGCTTCCAGTCTACCGAATGCAAAGGATAAAAGACAGTCAGAAGACAGTAGACCGATGTAGTCTAACAGAATAACAGAATACCAGTATTTTACATTGAGCGATTGCCTTTGACCGTCACTATAGAATCCTGTTGATTTCGTATTTAAGTTGAATAATATCCATTCACTGGCTCATCACCACATCAAGCGCGACCGTGCAGACCTGCTTTTCCGTCTCTGTTTCCCGCCATTGCTAATGCACACAAGCGGAGCAGCTGCTGTCACTAATGTCATCTGTCAGTACATTAGTGACAGCAGCTGCTCCGCTTGTGTGCATGAGATAGTGTTTACATATCTATGGAATAGATACACTACAGTCACAACGCAGTTAAGTAACATAATACCACTTGGCTGGTTGTCAGACTTTCGAACTTCTGACGACCCGTAACGTGTGTCAAAGATCTACAAATGATAGCCGGGACCAACGACTTGACGTACATTCCAAGGCACGGTGGAGTCTTGGTATGTTAAAATGATAACCCATCAACGGACTGACCGCGGTTAGCGTAGCTTAACCAAATCAATCGGACCGTTCAGCTACAACAGCAATATTCTTTCGCATCTTTGCCTATTTTCGCTTTTTTGTGGTATTAAAATGTATCATGGATAAAAATTAAAAATGCTATATGATAGCATTTCCCAAATAAAAGTAAGGGTCTTACATTCTCATTGAAGCCAATAAAAGCAATAATAGATATATAATTTAATATGATAATAAATACTATAATGATGATAATTGATAATAATAATTAATCATAAACACGCAATTTATAGGTATATGTAAAATAACTTAATGATACTAAATTGTATGTATGATGTTTTTAAAAAAAATACATAATATAATAATAATTTATCAAATAATATAAAAAAAAAAAACAAAAATGAAATGAAACAGCAATAATTATAAATAAAATTAAATACTTAATAAATTAAACAATATAACTAATAATTATTTTTGAAAGAACAACAATCCAAACAAATGAATAAACAGAATTATTATAATACATAGATACTTATATAAAAATCATATAAATTATGTTAATGCATTTTATAGATAAATAAGCGATATATTGGTTTATTCTATGACATCTCCTGACCAAATGATTTTCAAAAACAGAGCTTCCTCTCTCCTATCCTTTTGCTGTGCCCTACAGGGTCCATAATGATCTAAATTATATAATTACCACCTAAGTTTACATTATGGTAAAGCAATAAAGATATTGAGTATATTGAGTAAGCTGGTAAAAGAACGCTAAGCGATATCCGGCCATAATATGTAATTTATGTACCTTACATAGCACTACAATAAACAGACCATGCACACACAATTAAATCAACAAAATTATCGACTTGCAAACAACAGTCGGACATTAATACATTATTTATTCACACAAAACGAAATAACTTTAATCGCCTGTTATAACCAAATATTCAAACCAAACAATTATTTCAGGTTCCGTACAATAACAGTGGTCTTAAATAAGCTTTCGTATTTCAATAATTTACCAAAATGTTTATGCTGTTCATATTTGTTAACCGCAGCCAATATTTAAAATGGGTGGATGCCTTTAAAACCACAGTGAAAATTGGAAAGTTTATTTTTTACAAATGGTTGCCTTTATATCGCAAGCGAAATTGTTTGGAAAGAAATTTGAAATGATTGTGGTTAGGACTTATCTGCATTTCTTTCTAATACTTTTAAGAACAAACTTTGTGTTGCAGAAGTTTAGACTTTATAGACAGAAGCGATGTCGGAAGTCCGTTTGCTTGTTTGGATAAACGCGCTAATCTCAAGAACAACTGGTTCAATTTGATAAAATGCTTTTAGTGTTAGATACACCATTTACCAAAGATGACTATAGACTATACAACACTTTTTTTGGATGGAAAATCATCAAATGACTTCTCCCGCTCTGGGCGAAGCGGGAGGGCGTGTCAGACTTTTACTGACTAAAACCCACCCGTGTTCCTTCAGTTGCCCATGTGCCAGGGTCACGGTAACTCTTTCGATCAATCTCGCGACCCTGGCAGGCATCGGTCCTAGCAGACCCCTTCAGTGCTGCTGACATCTCTTTGAGGCGCGCGTGGAACACTACGCGCCGTCGACCCGAGCCTGGTCCTTATCTGGCGGCGAGTTACCCATTGCTTGCTGCCCGCAAGCTCGCGCCTACGGTGGCCGGGAGTCCGCTATCGACTCACGACGCCCGGACCGTCTCCTCTTGCGGCGGCTAGGGACGTGCGGGCGCAGAGACTGCCACTCCTTCACGCGCCCCGCCTCCTCCTTCGCGCATTACTGCTTCGCAGAAGGAGGTGACGGCTTCCCATGCCCTCTCGCTCCGTACCATGGCTCGCACCAGGGCCGGACGCGAGAGGTCGCCGCCGCCGATCGCTTCCACGAGGACACGGCGGTGCTCCGCCCAGGCAGGGCACACCTCCACTGTATGCTCCACCGTGTCCAACAGACGATCCTCGCAATGGAAACACCCGGGCGTTTCCTCCCGCTTAATTTTGAACAGGAACCCACTGAAGCACCCATGCCCGGTGAGAACCTGCGTCAGGCGGAAGGTGAGGACGCCGTGGCGCCTCTCTATCCACTCCTCAAAGAGAGGACTTACCGTCGCAATTGTGGCGTGCCCAACTATACAACACCACGTTAGGACCCTTAGGAGCCGAGCAAAAATAACACAAGTCACGAATTCGAACACTTCGCAAGGGCAGGCGATTCGATACGTGTATGGAGAAGAACTGACATGAAACTCCATGGTCATGCTCCGTAATAGTAATGTTGTTAGATTTATATGCTCCTATATTCTGTTTTTATGTCTAGTGCGGGGGAGCAGTGGTGGCCCAGTGGTATCGGCCCCAGCTTACAAGTTGCAGGTCGTAGGTTCAAACACAGGCAGGTGCACTATACATTGTGTAAATAATTTCATCACCACCCTTTTTCTCAAGAACGCGAGGAGGTATCAAGCTGAAATTTACATTAAATACTAAAATCTACTGTCCCTTGGAACTGTGAAAAAACCAAACTTCTAAGCTAACGAAATCAAAAGATATAGCCGTTTATGCCGCAAATTTTCGAAACTCGCAAGGGAATCAAAACCTAAAGGGTACTCAGTCGATCTAGAGTTTTGAAATTTGGTACGAAGCAACGTCTTATAGCACAGATAAAGGAAAAATTGCGAATACCGTAAATTTTTCGTAACATTATATAATAATTATTTTTTTTACGGAACCCTCGGTTCGCGAGTCCGACTCGCACTTGGCCGGTTTTTTTATTTAAAAACAACAAAAATTTTGCTTCGTAAAACGCGCCTTTTCTTAAACAATCTTAACCCATCGCCTTTTGTCTTTAGATTATCCTTATCCGTGTTACAAAGTGGTTCCTCCACCAAATTATTGTTTCCTGCCTTAAAAATATAACAGACAGACAGACTTCCTCTTGCATTTATAACGGGAAGCTACTTTGTTCACCTACTTATAAGAAGAAAAGATCATGCATAAAGTATGAAGAAAAGTGGAAAGTGAAGATAACTTTTCCCAGCCAAGTTTTAAATTACAATGACGTATTGTGTTTGTGGAAGGCAAGTGCACATCTAGGGGTGGCATAGATAGAATATATAAACAATTACATTTTACTTTTTCCCGCGGATTCTCCCGCGCGGACGGCGGATATGATAAAAAAACCGGCCAAGTGCGAGTCGGACTCGCGCACCGAGGGTTCCGTAAAAAAAATATTTTTATTATATGATGTTACGAAAAATTTACGGTTATCACAATTTATCCTTTATCTGTGCTATAAGACGTTGCTTCGTACCAAATTTCAAAACTCTAGATCGACTGGAAGTACCCTTTTTTTTTTTTTTTTTTTTGGATGGGAAATCATCAAATGACTTCTCCCGCTCTGGGCGGAGCGGGAGGGCGTGTCAGACTTTTACTGACTAAAACCCACCCGTGTTCCTTCAGTTGCCCATGTGCCAGGGTCAAGGTATCTCTTTAGAACAATCACGTGACCCCGGCAGGCATCGGTCCTAGCAGACCCCTTCAGTACTGCTGACATCTCTTTGAGGCGCGCGTGGAACACTACGCGCCGTCGACCCGAGCTTGGTCCTTACCGGGCGGCGAGCTACCCATTGCTCGCCACCCGCAAGCTCGCGCCTACGGTGGCCGGGAGTCCGCAATCGACTCCCGGCGCCCGGGACTGGAAGTACCCTTTAGGTTTTGATTCCCTTGCGAGTTTCGAAAATTTGCGGCATAAACGGCTATATCTTTTGATTTCGTTAGCTTAGAAGTTTGATTTTTTCACAGCCCCAAGGGACAGTAGATTTGAGTATTTGATATAAATTTCAGCTTGATACCTTTACGCGTTCCTGAGAAAAAGGGTCATGACAGACGGATGGACGGACAACAAAGTGATCCTATAAGGGTTCCGCTTTTTCCTTTTGAGGTGCGGAACCCTAAAAATGGATATATTATCAAAATAAAAATATATTATTTCACATAAACCCACATTGGGATTTATGGAACGTCAGAAACTAGATGCACGATAAATGAGAAGAGCTGGCAAGAAATCCCGCGAGAACGTGTAATAAGAGTGTAATAAGAAGTATCCTTTGTCCGAACTGGAATTGGGGCGGACGAGTCCTGGAGGTGGAGCCCGCGTATCGGCAAGCGTAGTGTGGAACTCCCCCGCTAGATGGACCAACAACCTCAAAAAGGTGGCTATGACAGACTGGATGCGGAAGGCGGTGGATAGTGTTGTGGCGCAGCATGGGAGAGGCCTATATCAAGACCACGATAGGCTGAGTTAACTCATATGTTCTAATTAGGTTATGGTCTGCCTGTACGCCAAATATAATGGAAATCCGTTCAGCCGTTAAGGTGCGCAAAACGTAGCAGATATATAGAGAGTTACTTTCGCGTTGGCATTTTTGAAGTGAAAACTTCTTTAGCACCGTTGTGATTTGAAAGTCTATGAAACGAAAAAGCGACAGTAAAAAGAGACACACATAACAACGTCATTATTTTTTGTGTCTCGCTCTTTTATTTAACGTTTTTCGAGCAGGCTTTTTGGACAAATGGACATTTCACTTTTTTACATTCGTCTCATTATGTTGAATCCAAAACATTTTGAAGGTTTTACTTCTACCACGTGTGAATAGCACACATGTTTTTTTTTTTTGTATGAGAAATCATCAAATGACTTCTCCACAATGCAATGCAACAATGCTCAGTGCAACAAGAGTGAATTCGCAAGAGTTACGTTATTTATAATATGTTATTTAGATGTTGGTTAAGATTTAAGATAGGTATATGTAGTACGTGATTTTATAGGATGTACTTATGTTAAGGATTTAGCATGTAAGGCCACTCTATCGCATTGGATCGCTGATCTGTAATGGTAGTGTACGTAAGAATTACGTAAATAAATAAATGTCTGACGGAGATCATGCTGTCAGTGGGGCTTTTAGTAAGGTGGTCTTATCACTAAATGGACCACTAACAGTGCCTACTAAAACTAATTTTTACATTTATTTCTCTAATCCATACGATAAAGAATTCCTATTCTATTTCAAAATAGCACACTGAAATTTAAAAAATCATATTTATAATAACATGAAATTTTTTTAAAACGAAACTCCGTCCCAAGATTCTTTCCGACGAATTCAATGGCATTAGTAAGCCCCTAATATTTTTCTGTCATTTTCAAAACATAAATAGAAGTAATATTTCCAACATAACGGTATTATATTCTTGGGAGCGCGGAAAAAGCTCATAATCTTTACACTCCATTTCCCTCAGCGGAAATTTAAGCGGCTTCAGCGCTACATGCACGCGGTGGCTCAGCGCTCGAAGCCACAATCTTTAAAGCAAACATGGTGGAATTAAAAGACGACAATAATGAAAATTCATTTAAGTCGCCAGATATTATTATTTAGTCAGCTTGAGGGAGTGTTTTTATTTAAGTTCTATGATTCATCCTAAAATAGAGCGCCTCATGGCAACGTAATAAAAGCTGCACGGGTCAGTCGATCAGGTTATGTTACGCTCGTCGCAGTCGGTCTGTAGATGGGTGACCATCTTTTTTTTTTACATCATATGACATCTCCCACTCTGGGTGGAGCGGGAAGACGTGTCAGACTTTAACTGAATAAAACCCACCCGTGTTCCTTCAGTTGCCTATGCCAGGGCCACGGTAAGTCTTTCGAAGAAATCTTGCGACCCTGGCACAGGATACCCCCCTAAGTTCCGAATTTTCCGCGCACCAAAATATCTTTGTATAACTGAATGCATAAAGTGTAATATGATATATCGAGTGTAACAAAGAGACAGTATACAAAAATGAATGGCAAAGACGACACAGATGAAATCGAATTCATTAAGCGGTGCCAAATTTACGGTATAATAATTAAGTTTAAAATACCGTACCGCACCTATGAATGTCTGAGACATTCCGTTAAGGTAATTCACTATGTTTGGAACTTCATAACTAGCTTGTATCTGTATACAGCGGTAATTACATCCACGACAAGAACTGGGAACGTTTCGAATATTGCAAAGTTGTAGAGTCTACTTTAGAGCCGGACTGGCAGACATACTTGTTTTAGCATTGGCTATCAGTGATTGAGTACTTTTATTAACCGCTTTAAAAAATATGAGGAGGTTCTCAATTTGGTTGTAAATTTTTATGTTTATTAACCCAAAACTCCGCCAGTCTTCTTTTGTTTGAAAGGGTATACATATAGGGTGATTCAGTTAAGTTCTAATAAGTGGTTTCTGGGTTAGCGTCAATACTAAGTTTTTATTCACGTAGAGTCAATGCAATTTACATAGCAAATGAAAGTATTTGAATCTGTGTGGGGTTAGAGGGTAAGGATTTTATTGTATCACAATACAAAGACTAAACAGCTCTAGCTAAGTAATATCAACTGCTTGAATGTTCCATTACGTACCGAAACCCTACCAGTCTCGGAAAGCACGCCAACCCATTGGTCCCGACTGTCAATCATAGGTCTTTAACTTTCGATACGATTAGCAATATACCAGATAGTATGACAAACAGTCTTACCAATAATCGCCAGTCAGTCTATATAAATATTAGTTTTCAGTTGCACCCGGTTAGACTGAAAGCCGACCCCAACAGTTAGGAAAAGACTGTACAGATGGCTAGTGAATAAAGCCTGCATATGTTTCGCATGGATTTCAGCGATTTAGCCGCTTGATACAGGATCCCACAGAAAAGCGACTGTTAGAAAAAAAAATTACAACCGCATTTACCGCAGTCAGTCATCAAAACGCTATGTAGTATCAAAACTATATCTGAAACGTTTGAATTGGCCATTGCAACCGAACGCGAAATTTGAATCATTTACTTCCACATTCAAAACATTTTATTTTACATAAACTTACCTGAATGGGCGCTTATGAACAGTCAGAAGCTAGATGCATAGTAGCAAATGTTTGTTTTCTATGGAGCATGCATAAGCATAATCACCCTAGAATGTTTCCACGGCTGGGACTCAAGCCTCCTCACTCCGAGAGGAAGTGGTCTGTAATCTCACCCAGCGTGGGTCAATATGTACCAGGTACTTTAAAAAAACGTAAAACCAAATAGAAATGCTCAACAAATCGAAGCGTCTTTGAACCTTAAACTGCCAAAACAAACATAATCAACAGGATCGGATAAGTAGTGACCCTGCTGATACATAAGTGAGTCCAGACAACACACAACACAAACTTTGTCGAATTGCTACAAGGCCTATATTTCGATATAAACCACCAACATGAATTTGACTCTCGCCAGTAAAAGATTGTTGTTTACTACAACGTCAAACCCTACTGGTATAGTAAAGCAGTTTTCATCAAAATCAATGATCATCTCGAAACCATATCATCATCATTATCTCCGAAATACGACCACTGCTGAACATAGGCGTCCCCTGATTTGGGGGTGCTTGCCGTAATCGCTACGCTTGGGATTAGCGATCGCACTATTGTGGTAAAATGCAAAAAGAACGCTGCTTCTCATTATTATCTAGTAAGTCCCATAGTCGTCTTTTACGACACCCACGGGAATAAATAGGATGGTACTATGATTTATTTTCCGGCACCACACGGAAGCGAAAGGTGAAACCATAATATGCTCAAAACTAAAACAGAGGACTCAATGTATTGTATTTATTTTTTACTCATTGTATTTATTTATGTGTGAAAATGTATTTATAATTTGATAATTTTAATTTTGTTCTCTAATATGTGTTATGTTACCTGAATTAAACGATTTTTTTATTTAATTTGACGTAGTTTCATTGCAATTACAACACGCGTTCACTGAACCCGAAAATTACCACCGTATGTTGCTAAATTCGCCAGGTCGGGTGAATATAAGAAGCAAATGCGGCCTTGTCAACTTATTCACAGCTTACAAAGTTTTCTTCTAAATCACCGATGTACTAAGAAGCATGACTGCTAAGGCCATAAAGATTGTAATTTGAAATGTAGCTGTAAATAACTGTCAGTTAAAATTTATAGTCACGAAGTAATCGATAGCGAACGCCCAGTAACTGATACCTACTTTCGAACTATTAAGTCTGTATGAATGTCAAGTTTAAATGAAAATCAATTGATATAATGACAGGTTGTTGTTGTGTCAGCGTCGTACATTAGTGTTTTTTAAATTATAAATGACGGTTTTAGATGATTTCCTCTGATGGATAGGTATTACGCTTATAATGACCACCTTTTACATGATATACGAGCGATAATATTTGGGAATTATTATAGTATTGTACGCATGGCCCAACAGGTCGATCGGTCAGGTTAAGCTATGCTTGTTGCGATTGGTCCGTGGATGGGAGACCACCTTTATATACCGACACTCTGACATTAAGCTGCTGGATTCCTCTGTCATTCGAGGATCTTTGACAATCGTTATAAGTTGTCAGAAGCCCGAAAGTCTGACAACCAGTCTTACCAAGGGGTACCGTGTCATCCTTTTACTGGGTTCTCAGTTCAAGGTCAGTTATAGGCAGTTGCTCCACGTAAAATACTGGTATTCAGTTGCTTCCGGTTAGACTGGAAATCGACCTCAATAATATTTGGGAAATGTCTAGGCAGATGATGATGCATGCAGGTCCGAACTCAAACAGGCGTTTTACTTTGTGGAAATTATTTCATCATCACTGATCTCAAAACGGTGAACAATAACATCTTGAGGAAACCGGCATATCCTAGAACCATACATTTTAAGACATGTGATATCTACCAACTAGCAATGAGCTTGCATTGTGAATTGTAGCTCACTTCCTCTCACTGAGAGCTGGCCTGTGTAACAGCAATTGGAAAATTATAGGCTGGTTATTCTGTGGTATGCCTTAGTTGGGGTAGACGTGTTCTTAAGTGGAGACCACGAATTGGCAAACGTAAGGTAGGATGCCCTCAGGCTAGATGGAGTGATGATCTTCGCACGGTGGCTGGTAGCAGCTGGATGAGAGTTGCCGAAAAGCGAGCTTAATGGCGTGAAATTCGAGAGGCGTCCAACAGTAGACTGCTATAGGCTGATGATGATAATGCCTTAGTCTATGTCTTATAAATTATTTTTCGATCTAGTTATGACTTTGGTATGGCCATGCTCTTGAACAAGCATGTCATTTAATCATAATGAAATTAAAGAAAAAACCTAAAATTGGTCATTTTAAAAATGTTTAACTGTATTAAGATGAATGGATGCCCTTACTTTGAATAACACGTTATAATTTGTATCATGATTGTATAGTAACCACACAAACTTATTATTCGTCCAAATTGTCTTAAATATACTCACTTTCTTTAATACTGAACATGCAAACCATATAAATGAGTCTAAATATAAAAAGATATGGCACAAAAGATTTTTCAAGTCAACTAAATACATTTCTAAACCCCATAGCAGTTAGCAAAATACAGCCAAACACATACGTCAGAGGCGTCAAAGAAATCATGACGTCTTGACGTAAAGTGTTTCGGAAGTCAAAAGGCGTCGGTTCTACAAAATTCGACGCAACTGGAACTAAAAGCTGACTCAAACAACTTTGAAGTTGGAAATTTTTCTTCAATTTCCATTCAAGGAGAAAAGTTTTGGACTATTTTCGTCGCTCAAATGTTGCGTGATTTTCACGTTGCGTTTTTGCAATCAAGTTTGGTGTAACATTTTCTTTAAACACGTTTATATTCGTTCGAAAGTATATATCCCTATTATCTATTTAAAAAAGTTTTATTTTTTTATTGAAAGAGATTAAAGTTATTCTAGTTATTATTTTAAAAACCTATAAATGTACGAGGTTTACTCATTTCTTTTATTTATTTTCTAACATACCGGTCTACTATGTATATCTTTAAATATTTTTACAAAAATCGCACAAAAACATTAAAAAATATAAAAAATTGTGTTTAGACGGAGAATCCAAGCTGTCGGTGATCAGGGGTCTAGAGAGAGGAATCTCCTGACTATGCATGCCGTGTCCAGGATTACTGGTTTCTGAATTAACCTTGACCCAGCCGCGCAAAGAGCCTCTTGAGGTGTTGGTCGAGGATCTTCGCTATTGGGCTATTTACTGTAACGATTATCGCAAGGTTTACTTATTGTTACCGATTCACGTTCATTAGTTGGGTTCCCTGGTAACTACTTAGACTTTTTGATCCGCCTAATAATTCGAAATCTTCTAAATTACGAAATATTTTTATGCAAACATATACGCAGTCAATATCGTGTGGAGCCGGACGTAAATATAATAATAACACAATCCCATTTCTTCCCGTGAGTGGTGTAAAAGGTGACTGAGGGACTTGCTAGAGAATGGAAAGCAACGTTCTCTATGCATTTTACTACCATACTGCGCTCGCCAACCCACCCGCCAATCGTAGTGATTATGGCAAACTCCCCAATTCGGGGGGGGGAGTCCTATGTCCAGTAGGGGAGTCCTATGTCCAGTAGTAGACGTCTTTCGGCTAAAATGATTATGTTAATGATCTTCGCAATCACACAAAATAATTTTATTATTTTTACTTAAAGCTCAATTTTGTCTTCCTAAAATAATAGTCCTCCAGGCCGAATTTCGGGAAAAGTGGCCAATCCCAATCGTAGCGGAGACAAGCCCTCGACGTGCGAGATATTTGCGCAAACGTAGCAGTGCTCACTTTCCACACTCTCATAGTCCGATAGGTTTTGCCTTCTCAATCTTGGGACTCAATGATCAATACAAATTTGACATAAAATAAAACCCCACGCTCAGAAGTCGCTCTTGCGACCCCCAGACCAACGGGGCAGTTAAAGGGCAAAAACTTATACAAACTAAACATAGTACAGATAAGATGTGTAAGATGCGTTTACAAATACACAATACGTGACACCACAATCCTGACATGGAATTAACTCCGCAATTCTAAGCGAAACCACCAGAACTCATCCTCTATCAAATTGACTTGCCCGAGAAATAATTGGCGGCTACATAGCATTGGATAACAAGGGACCACTAACCGTTGACTGTATTTGTTTGTGCTGGGGTAAATCTTTAATTAACTCAATTGGCAGTTTTCGCTGACAGACAGTCTTTATTCAAAACTGATTGAAGGTTTTGCTGGTTCTGTACTAATTGTGATAGAAGTTTAGAGTTTTAACTAATTAAAATATTAATATATTTTTAAAGACAAGAATATCTGATCTGAAGATTCATCCTTTAATATCTGTCCTTAAACTGGCGGCAAAATAAATGGGATCACATGTGGAAAGCAAAAATAGATAGTTCGATATGTAATACATACATGTGGCAGCATGAATTTATAACGTCGAAAGAACACCAAAATAATTTAACGAGACAAGTGAAGGCAAAATTTTAGGATGCAGCATTGAAAATATTGGAAGACCTCTTATGCTACGGGTACACTGTCCCGTTATCGCGAACGAGTAGCGTACACTCTCTCACACATAGCTTGATGTACAGACGCCAACGCATCAAGCTATCCGAAACTAACAAATACTGAAAACCTTGAACCTAATACTATAGCGACAAAGTTGAAAATCTATTAAAGAAATTTGACTGATTTTATTAGTGATGTGCTGGCGTCTGTACAACAGAGAGAGCGCTACTCATAGTTCGCGATAACGCAATTAAGTAGTCGTAGAATTAGGACGAATTTTACGAATGAAAGTGAACGTGATCAGCTTGACCTACTCACTTTAAAAAAAAATCGGTGTCATTATTCCGCTACAATGTAACACTGACAGCTCATGTGAGAATAGTACTTATGCTACAGCAATATTGTCCCGGTAAGGCGAAATACACACTGCACGCTCTTTGTTATACACCAAGACATCGAGCGTTGTGATAGAGAGACCACGTAAAGTGCAGTTTGCGGTAGCGCGATAATGTAGCCGTAGACTTAATCAAGTTTACGGCTACATTATATCTTTATATGTTCCACTTTAATAGAAGAACTTAATTTCTTAACAAATTAACCTATTTTTCATTCTTTCTTTCATAGTAATAGCATTGACAGCAATTTTATTGGGAAGCAATGAGGTCGGTTTTCGAAGCTCAAATGACATATATTTCAGATCGTTTGGCCTTTGCTCCGGTATTTCTAAATCTAAATAGGTTTTTTGTTTGCAGTATTTGGTATAAGTGGCAAAGACTACACTTCGCACACTCTCTCTCACACCACTTGACGTTTCGCTGTAAAGCAAAGGAGCGTGCGAAGTATAATTCGCGTTGTCGCGACAAAGTGGCCGTAACATAAGAAAGAGTAGGTAGGAGTAATCAGAGCTGCAATACAGGCAAGTGTGAGCTGGCAACTAACGATCCTTAACTATGTTCTAAGTAGGTAATTAGTATGTTATTGTGTGTATTATTACTTCAAACATAAGATTAAGAACAGAGTTGTATCGCATTTCAGAACAGACACAATAGGAAAGCGTAAATACTAAAAAGGTTCTTGTTGCACATTATGTATTATATACGTATATACAAAGTGGAGATCAGGTTATTAGATTAAATAAAATAGTGTTACACTCAAGGTGATGATTAATCAGTTAAAACAGTAATTCAAGTGGTGCTTGTTCCTTAGTAACGTGATTAAAACCCAAAAAAAATCTACTACAGTTCAACAGTCCCTTACTGTCGCGGCTATCACAGTACAATTCAAATTAATTTTCTTTATCCCGGATTATGCTTTAACATCGTTCAAATTTATCTTTAAAATAATGAATATCTTGGCATAAATATAAAAGTAGGAATTTTACTCGCAAAAATAATTACTGAAAGCCGATTTTTCAATCATAAGATAACATTTTTCTACGGCTTGACATATTATTTTCGATCTGATAAAAGATTACTGAGAAATCTTTTCATTCACTGACAATGCAAATTAATTTTTATAATGCCATTCAAACTGTAGATTAAATAATACCCATTGACCACACATCACATTATCTTTTAATATATGAGAAAATTTGAAATTTATAAAATAAAAGTATTAATCAAAAAGCCTTGACAAAAGCCATTGTTCGATCCAATTAAAGACAAAAGTTAAATGACACTGATTTAAATGAAAATGTCCGTAAGAGGCCCAATTAACGTCCTTTGTAGAGGCACAGTTTTAATTTTCATCTCGTTCGTTGTAATTTGCTAGCTGTAGTACGTGACTTCACTCGCGTACATAACACCACGTCGGTATTCCGAGCTGTCACTGAGAATTTCTTAATCGAAAACCGAGTTCAACAGTCACTCGAATTTGTGTAGTTCAATTTTGTTCGCATACAACCTTCAACCTAAAGACTTTAAATTCAAGTCACAATCTCACCTCAGCGAAAGTGTAACTCAATCTCAAAGCGTTTATATTAAGCAAATCTAAAGTGTCTGACTTTTTAATTGTACCACATGGGATCGGTCAGTCACAAATATGAAGTTAGTTGCCCATTCCATAGCGTAAGGAACGGGCAAAACCTCCACGGACACCAATTTAAACTAAAAAAGTATTGTTAGCATAAATGTATTATGTCATTCATGTTCAAAATATACATGGGAGAACTATATAAACATACAGAACTATATACACATGCACATTAAAACTGTCCGTAATAAAAAAAAACAATAAACACAATATTTTTTTAAATTACCATTCCACATAAAGACGTTCACAGTTTAAAATAGGCCTCCCACAAAGTGAGGGGATTAAACGCTGCTGCCCATTCTCCAGTAAGGCCCGTAGTCGCCTTTTACGATACCCACGGGAAGAAATAGTATGGTGCTATTCTTTACATCCGTCAACAAGTCAAGTTGTGTCGGTCGTTCATTCATGCTCACACTTGTTGACTATTTTAATGATCCCGAACATACACAACTTTTGGGTATAGTCGAACATTTTTGTATATGTACAATTTAATATAAAAGTTGATTGGAACAACTAGTCGGCCAATGGAAGACAATATTGGACCCAGTAACTGGTCCCATCTGCTATCTGTAGGATTAAAAGTTGGTTAACTAAGTTGAAAATTGGGAATTTTAATTGCTAGATTAGGTTAACAAGTATTATTGAAAAGCTTTCAATTAAACCGTATGCTAATTTAAAGTTATTCACATCCAACTATGTTTTATTATCTTTTGGAGTGTTAAATGATGAACCACTTACTCAAGAACCGATTTTTTTTCTGCCAATAACATTTCGCAGGTTACTATGGGGTTGTCGGCTGCTTAACTGGACTTGCCTGTGGCTGCTTTAATAAAATAAGACTTCCAACAAGGGTTTTTAAAACTTAAACCTAGAGTGACTACTCGCTAAAGGCACCCCCTGTGGGGCACGGACTGGTAGAGGGCAGCAAGGTGCGGGCTGGATTCAAATTATTACTATTTAAAGCTACAGGTTCAGTGGCGCGGGCTGGCTCGAGCAAGAGGAGGGTGGCAAGAACCGACCATAGATGAATAGTGTACTGAATCTAAAAGAAAAACTTTTCAACACTATTAAATAGGTAGTCCTATTTAATATGTTTCGTAGTGTACATAGTACAAATCTGTGTTGTAATAGATTTTTTTTAAACTCTTAAATGTAAGTGGCCTCGCCTCTCATGCACGAGGTGGTTCAAATCCCAGCTAGTACCACGGTGACATTATCAGTTTAGATGCACTTTCTTAGATTATCATAAACATTTGAGATATTGGTGGTCTATCTATACAAATATACCTACCATATCCAGTATGATTGGTTTTTTAGGGTTCCGTTGCCAAATGCCAAAAAACGATTCGTCATGTCTGTCTGTCTGTCTGTCCGTGTCTTTTTTCCGAAACTATAAGAGCTATGCTGTTGAAACTTGGTATGTAGATCTATTCTGTGAACCGCATTAAGATTTTCGTACAAAAAATGAAAAAAAAAAAACAATAATATTTGGGGTTCCCCATACATAGAACTGAAACTAAACAAAATTTTTTTCGTCAAACCCATACGTGTGGGGTATCTATGGATAGGTCTTCAAAAATGATATTGAGGTTTTTAATATAATTTTTTTCTAAACTGAATAGTTTGCGCGACAGACACTTCCAAAGTGGTAAAATGTGTCCCCCACCCCCCGTAACTTCTAAAATAAGGGAATGATAAAACTAAAAAAAAAATATATGATGTACATTACCATGTTAACTTCCACCAAAAATTGGTTTGAACGAGATCTAGTAAGTAGTTTTTTTTTTTTAATACGTCATAAATCGTAAACCACAATTTACCTTTCATTCAGTCAACTCAAATATAAAAAAAAAACATTTAATTTCATAAACATAAACCTTAAACATAAACCGTGAATACCTGCAGGTTTGTACGGAACCCTCGGTGCGCGAGTCCGACTCGCACTTGGCCGGTTTTTTAAACTCTTGAATGTAGGTGGCCTCGCCTCTCATGCACGAGGTGGTTCAAATCCGGGCAAGTACCATGGTGACATTATCAGTTTATATGCACTTTCTTAGATTATCATAAACATTTGTGATATTGGTAGTCTATCTATACAAAGATATACCTACATATACCTGAAGAGTTACTTTTATTATTAGTTTCTTTCGTGCTCATCCATGTAATATCAGTACGATTGGTTTTTATTTTGTTGTATTTGCGAGCACAATTTATGACATCAGTTATAAGCTACGCTACGACCCCTACGAGCCAAGAAAAAACAAAAAAGCCAGAAAGAACTTAGAACGCCAGCGAAAACGAAGTAAAATCGCGGTCAGGCGATGCGACGTGACGGGGTGTGCTGAAATTTTACGCTGACAAAGTCGTGGGCACAAACGAAATCACCAAATCGTCTTGAGCAAGTGGTGTACAATAATCGTACCTTTTCTGTATTAGAAGTGGTCTTTGCCCTGCAATGGGTCAATAATAGGCTGGTATAATAATATAATTATACATATTACTAGCTGACCGTACAGACGTTGTCCTGTTTCCTAGAACTCGATAGCAGCGCCATCTGTCGGGCTGATTTGTGAATCTAAACTATCCAGGGCGCCACCCACGCCAATTTTTTTGAATGCGTTTGCATTCAAAAAAATTCATTCAAAACGGTCCAGCCGTCTAGGAGGAGTTCAGTAACATACACACGTACAGTAGAATAGAATTATATATACAGGGTTATTTGTAAAACACCGGCAACCTCTCAGGACTGTGTTACTAACATCATAATCAACAACTTTTGTTCTATGACTTTTAAAAATTTGTCATATTTTAGTTCACCAGACATTAATAAAAAAATTAAAATATTTAAATTGAACGGTCTAAATATTACGAAGTCTATGCGAAACAAAAAAAGCACATAGTACATTAGCGAGGCGAGCGGAGTTAGGGTGGCGGGAGCGCTTGAACTTGAACTATTTACGGGCGGCCGATTTTTGTATGAAAATCTGATGAACTAAAATATGATGAATTTTTAAAAGTCATAGCACAAAAGTTGTTGATTATGATGTTAGTAACATAGTCCTGAGAGGTTACCGGTGTTTTACAAATAACCCTGTATAAAGATATACTGTAGGTTATCACCTGAAGCCGTGTGATATTCAAAAAATATGTCTTCCCTTATTATCACATTCAAATGAATAACCCAGTTCCCATTTACTAACAAAACCCAGACATTCCGTCAACTCCTTAGTAATTAGCGCCGCTAATTAGGACTCATTATCATTATCTCAATGTCTCAGTAACTTTAGTTAGAGTGCTATTAAGTACAGAATAGACGTACCTACAGTCATTTTACCTCTGACAGCAGCAACTTAACAACAACCTTATGTAAACGAGAATAAAGATCATAGTTATTTTGACAGGCTTGTCAGTGGAAGCGATCTGACATCATTTTTATGACAAAGGGGCCTATTCTCTTAGTTCAGTGGTGAAAATTCGGCCCCGTTGGAAAATAGTCGAAATTTCGAGGTGAATAAATACACCCGATTAGTTTGTGAACATGAAATAACTCCTTTTTTGAGGTCCTAAATTTCTACATATCCAAATGACTTCGAACAACTTGGATATAGCGCTTACTCGCCGGTTAAAATAGATCATCATCTGCCTAGCCTTTTCTCAACTATGTTGGGGTCAGCTTCTAGTCTAACTGGATGCAGTTGAGTAACAGTATTTTACATGGAGCGACTGCCTATCTGACCTCCACAACCCAGTTACTGAGTAATACTTTAACCCTTGGTAAGACTGGTTGTCAGACTTTTGTGCGTCTGACGACCCGTAAAGACTGTCTAAAATTTACGAAAGACAGCCGACACCTACGGCGTAACGTGCATTCCGAGGCACGGAATGGTCTTGGTATGTAAAGATGGTTACCCATCCCGGACCAACCGCGGCAAGCGTGGCTTAACCTGAACGATCCACCCTGCTGCCAGCTGTTATTACTTAGCCACAAGCCCCAGCGCGCAGCGGTTTAACTAAATCAAGATCTAAAAAAAAAATTGATTAACTGTATTTTTTTTTAGGTCAACTGATAGTTTTGTTAATTGGAGTATGAGAAAGAAAATATGCTTTCTTTCATTTTATCGTATTGAGATATCGATGCCAAACATGTCTGGGAAGATTGTACAAAAAAAAAAAACTAATATTACGCTGCCCCACGAAAAAAAAACTTCAAATGAATTCTTCTTTTGTTTTATCATGTTTAAATATCGTAACGTCTGCGTAGTTCCGCTAGGTATTTTAATTTACCCTGTATATTATTAAAGGAGACTGAACTATTTTGTATGGGAAGAGTGGTTTATGGACCAATCGCGATACCGTTTTGATATTTGTGTAGGGATACGTCATCTCCTCAGATTTTGATACCACTTTGCTCAAGAGTAAAGATGAACTATTCTGAAACCGGCATGTCTTAGAACCATGTGTTAGGGAATATGCTCTAAAGGACATCTTTAGTAAATATGAGGCTACTCAACAAGACCTGAGTAAGCGCATGCACGAAGCCAGTGAGTTGGCAGACTTGGTCAAGTACAATGCGGAGAGGTATGAGTCTCTGACAAATAACTTCTCTAGCTGTGCTTGCTCCCAGACACCCCAGCCTCAACTTGAAACACCCACACCCTCAGCAGCTCACCCAGTAGATAGCTGTTTTGTTGATAATAATAGCATGATAAACACTACTTATATTTTTTCTGACAAATTCGGTCAAGGTTATGGTAGCATATTTAATCAGTGTTCACAACAGTATGTAATTAATAATTGTTCACCCGGAGCCAGTATTAGCCAATTATTAAGTAAAATTAAACTGTCAAAAATAAACCCTGGTTCTACTGTAATATTATTATATGGGGATAGTTTAAATGTTAGAAAAAAAGAAATAATTCAATGTGTCCATTTGATGTTACATCTCAATGAGACCAATCACTGTAAATTTATTTTCTGTGCCTTGCCTTATTCGCAATACTTGTCTGAGGAGCAAAACAGGCACATTTATAATTTAAATATGTTAATTTATAATAGGACTAGTCGTCACAGTGACGCTATTTTATATTTTGATTGTAATCAATTTATTACTGATTACAAACTGACAAATTACACTTTGTATTTGCCACCTAGTTGTAGGAGACAAATTGCTAATCTTTTAGCATACAATTTACACCGTCACACTGGTACCTGTAGTGTACCATCGATTGCTGTTAGTAGTGGTACTAACACCACTATTGATACACCTGGTAGTTTAAACTGTTAGGTGCGACAACGGGTAAGCTGCATGTGTTGAACGTTGTTCATCAAAATATGCAGGGTTTGTCTGGCAAAGAACTAGAGTTAAGTTTATTTATCGAAAACCATGATGTTCAGGTATTATGTTTGACTGAACACTGGTTGAAAGAACATGAAGTAGTGTTTATGAATGATGATTTTTTTACTGTGCAAAGTGCATTTGTGAGAAAAAGTGCTATACGCGGTGGATCATTAGTTCTTGTTTCAAACAAGTTGAAATGTAAACAACGTTTAGATTTAGTTAATCTTTCCATCGAGCGCACTATTGAGTTGTCTTGTGTTGAACTAGAGCGTTACGTCATAATATGCGTTTATCGTCCTCCCTCTGGGGATTTTATTCGATTCGAGTCAGTCATGGAGGACTCACTCAATAAATTAAAATCAATTAATAAATGTATAATTTTATGTGGAGATTTTAATATTAATATTTTAGATGTTACTCCATTGAGTATTAGACTGCTCAGTCTGTTTAAGTCTTTTAATTTAATAAACTTGTTTTTCGAACCAACTAGGATCACAGCATCGTCTTCGACTTGTCTTGATAATATATTTAGTGATTGTGATGCCAATAATAAGTTAGTGTTAAGTGACTTAACGTCTGACCACTGTGGATTATTAGCCAGCTTCCCTTTGCCATTACTTAAAAAGCCGCATAAAATAGAATGCAGGCCTTATACAGTTAGTCGTTGCAACAAATTTAAAAATAATATTGCTCATAGGATTACACCATCTATAGTAGAACACGAGACCCCTAATGAAATCTATGGAGCCCTTTTTGATATTGTACAAAAAGAATACCAATCTACTTTCAAGACCAAAACTATTGACATTAATAGCACCTCTGTTAGCTTCAACCAATGGGCTACTCCAGGTATTTATAAAAGTAGAGCGAGACTATACGAGTTATATGGTTTAAAAAAATATATATTTGATACTCCTTTTCTAGAGTATGTCAGAAATTATTCAAAGTTATTTTAAAAAATCTGTGCTTTCGCTAAATCTAAATTTTTAAGCGATACCATAAAAAAATCCAGTAATAAAATAAAAACCACTTGGAAAATTATTAACAATGAAACGGGTAAATCGATTAAACAGGAAAAACAACTAGAGATTATGATTGACAACAAATTGGTTAATAAAGCTGCCGACGTAGCTGAGGCATTTAATGAGTTTTTTGCCAACATACCTATAACTACGACTTGCTCCTTAAATTCGTCCCCGTCTAAAGCTGAAAACCTTTTGCATAGTAGTGTGCCCAGATGTAGTCGCTTATTTAGTTTCGAACATGTGACGCCTCGTGACGTGGTTAATATTTTTAACACACTTAAGTCAAAAAACACTGGAGATTTCTGGGGCATCTCCGTTAAACTGTTAAGTAATATAATAGACATCGTAGCCCCCTATCTAGCTATAACTTTTAATAAATGTGTTGATTCAGGATCTTTTCCTGACCTCATGAAGAGTAGTAAAGTCATACCATTATTTAAAACAGGTAATAAAAATAACGTTGGCAATTTTAGGCCCATTTCTATCTTACCTGCATTTAGTAAAATATTTGAAAAATTAATACTCAAGCAGTTGCTAAGACATTTTAATTTAAATAGCCTCCTTCATAATGAGCAATATGGCTTTACAAAAGGTCGTTCGACAACAGATGCGGGTGTTGCTCTGCTGAAACACATTTTCAACGCATGGGAGAACTCGCAAAATGCTATAGGGGTTTTCTGTGATCTCTCCAAAGCTTTTGATTGCGTTCACCATGACACACTTTTGCGTAAACTACGTCATTACGGTGTTCAAAACGAAGCTCTCAATGTCATAAGTTCTTATTTGCAAAATAGGCACCAATGTGTAGATGTCAATGGTGTAAAATCTTCCGGGCTACTAGTTCAGTTAGGTGTACCTCAAGGCTCAATACTGGGTCCATTCTTATTCTTAGTGTATATTAACGACTTACCATTCTATTTAAAGAATGTCTGTGACATTGTACTATTTGCTGATGATACCTCACTTATCTTTAAAGTAGACAGGAATAGAAAAGATTTTGATGACGTGAATAGTGCGCTCTCAATGGTTACGGATTGGTTTACCACAAATAACCTAGTTCTTAATGCTAAGAAAACGAAATGTATAAAGTTCGCCTTACCGAATGTTAGGAATCTGGGACCCAATGTCGTTTTAGATAATGAGGTGCTTGAAACTGTACACTCGGCAGTTTTTCTCGGTATAACAGTAGACGCCAAACTTCAGTGGGGATCACATATATCAAGCCTAGCGGGAAGGCTCAGTTCGGCCGCCTACGCCGTAAGGAAAGTTAGACAGTACACGGACGTTGATACAGCTCGATTAGTCTATTTTAGTTATTTTCATAGCATAATGTCCTACGGCATTCTGCTGTGGGGCAAAGCCGCGGACATTCAAAATATTTTTGTTCTTCAAAAACGAGCTGTTCGAGCGATTTACCAACTAGGTGCGAGAGTTTCTCTGAGAGATTTCTTTAAAGATATTGGTATTCTTACGGTGGCATCACAATTCATCTTCGCCAACATCTTATATATTAGGCAAAATATACACCTGTACACTAAAAACAGTGATATTCATAATATTAATACTAGAAGTAGGGATAAACTACGTGCTCCCTTTCACCGGCTTCATAAGGTTCATAATTCTTTTGTTGGTCTTGGTATTACCTTTTATAACAAGCTTCCCTCTACTTTGCTAGATTTGCAGTTTAATGAGTTTAAAGCTAAAGTAAAATCCAACCTTTGTTCAAAGGCATACTATTCTATCAACGACTACTTAAACGATAAGAATAGTTGGTCGCTGTGATCAACTCAAGACAATGTTTATGTTCTTTCAATCCAGAATTAGTCTTCCTACTGAAAGTTTATATGGGTAGTTCATATAATTGTTTTTTTTTTTTTTTTTTTTTTATTTAACTGCTTTTGTTAGTTTATTTTTATTTTCTTTTCATTTCGTTTATTGTTTATATGTATCATTTGCATCGTATATGTAAGCGGGCACGCCCTTTATGCCTGGAGGCTTTATTAAGGTTTTAAGTTCTGTTTTCGATTTTGTTTTATTATTTATTTCAGCTTGAGTTTAGTTTTCAATGTTTTGTTGGTATATTGGCGTGTGCTAGCTGACATATGGCGAATAATATATGTTTTGTTTTATAATATTAATAACTTACACAATACTGTATAGAATCAAGTTCTTCTAACTTAACAGACAGCTGTGCTGCTGGGGAGTTTGTTCCGCCACTTCTTCTTCCCAGCTAAAGCACTAGGAAGTGTCGAAGGGCGGGCGTTTTGGGGGGACTGTCTCATGTAACTTTGACGTTCAAAAAGTGCTGACTCTCAGCCTAGTTTGAATAAATGACTTTTGATTTTTTTTTTTTTTTAACCAAAAATTCGAAGACATGTGACATCTACCAACCCACATTGGGCCTGCGTGGTGGATTATGGCTCACTCCCTCTCACCGAGAAGAGGCCTGTGTCACAGCAGTGGGAACGTTAAAGGCAGCTTGCTGATGTGATGTGATGTGATCCTTACACATAATTATATGGAAACCCTATCACTACTCTATCAGTCTCTTCTCTACATCAATTTCTAGCAAACTATTTAAAAGTTAAATGTCTAGACAAAGCATATTATAACACGTCTGAGATTAATTACTGCCACACAAATAGACTAAAACCTTTCAGCCTTTTAGAGCGTAACCAATTATTCTCAACTTTCTGAACCATTATTTCACCCAACTCGTTCAAAATTACTAGCACCTGGCTCCTCGCTCGCAATCAGAAAAGAAATTATCAAAAAGAAATTACAGCATATTTCACTCAAACAAAGAAAAAGTTGCCAAGTTCGAGTCGGACACGCACACGAAAGGTTCCATATCACCGTACCTACAATATTTAATTCTAAATTTTTTCTTTAACGATTTTAATGAAGGGGAAACCCTTTAATTTTAATTTTATTTAATTTTTATTTGAAAATGTGGAAAACCGCTTTATTAGGCTCTAGGTGTGGAGGTCCGTGCCAATATGTTGAACCATGTAGTTTATATAGTTTTTTTGAAGTTAGTTTCTGCTCCCAAAACGGTGAAGGAAAACAACGTGAGGAAACCGGCATGCCCTAGAACCAAAAATTCGAAGACATTGTGACATCCACCAACCTGCATTGGGCCTTTGGTGGATTACGGCACACTAAGTCTCACCGAGAGGAGGCTTGTGTCCCAGCAGTGGGAATATTAAAGGCTGATTATGTCGAGGTTAGTTTGAAATTTCTTCTAACAATGATTTAAGTCATTTGTTACTAATACTGTTTGTATTCTTATGTGATCTGCAATAAATAAAATATATCATTTTTTGTTATAGCGGCTGTAGTAGTACAAATCTGTTTCATGTGTCTACCAATTACGATTAGAAAGATTCGACCGTCCGTCCGGACAGTGGAGCCTCAGAATTAGTACCCTTTGGCACCCTTTCAGTACGGAACCCTAATAAAATCCCATTTCCATAATCCTAAAAAAGCGATTCTTTGAGATGAACTTATTGTAACATTTTGCGGGCTGCGCCATTTTGTTAGAATCGCGAGAATTAGGAGCAAGTTTGTTTAAAAAGTTACTGCCAAAGTTTGCCGAAGCCAATGGCGTCACGATCGGCGAACAAATACGAATAATTAAAGGGGATTACGGCCCTGCTGTTGTATTGTTGGAGGGCTTGGAAACAATGGTTTGTTTGGGGTTAATTTATACGTTTAAATAGCGACAATATTTTCCTAAAGTATTTAAAGGCAGGCGCACATGACTGTATTGTGCGCCGCGGGCTCAATGCCTTTCCATACAAAACAATACCATGTGGACTGCCTGCAGTGAGCGTTGGGTTATCCTACTTAATATTATAAACGCAAAAGTTTGTATGTATGGATGTCTGGATGTATGGATGTGTGGATGTTTGTTCCTCTTTCACGCAAAAACTACTGACCCAATTTAGATGAAATTTGGCACACAGATAGTTTATAACCGGGAATAAAACATAGGGTACTTTTTATCCCGGTAGTATGTTCCCGCGGGATAATTTCCGACCTCCACGCGGGTGAAGCTGCTGGCAAAAGCTAGTAGAAAATATACGAAAGTTTTGAAGGATGAATTTTACACCGCGTTGCATTGCGGCACGGCCCACTCCAAACTAAGTTAGTGTGTAGTCAACAATATTAGCCTAAACGAAGAGTTTCTCAATTCATCCTCTGGCTTTAATTTTGTTTAAAGTAGCCACAGGATGGAGAAGGAGGTCTATTATGAGATGGAAAACACGCAATAAAAAAGTTTTTTTTTAAAGAATTATTGTTTTATAATTTATGTTACACGATAAAACATATGAAAACAAAATTTCTCAATTCATACGATTGTTGACCTTCCAAAAAAATCGAATCTTTTTAACCGACTTCAAAAAGGAGGAGGTTCTCAATTCGGATGTTTATATGTTTTTTTTTTTATGTATGTTCGGCCATAACTCCGTCATGTATAGACGGATTTGCAAAATTCTTTTTTTGTTCGAAAGGGGTTTATTCAGAAATGGTCCCATATAATTTATCTGATGATGAGTTCGGGAGACAGACACCGGAACTCTTTAAAAAATGACAGGAAATCAACCGCGATTTCTGCTATCGCATAAATATGCATTGTTTGTTTGGAATTAGTGTAGGGTGAATACCGCAACTAAAAATTTAAAAATAAAAACTTTTTTACAAAAAAAAAACAACTGACTTCCTTAAAAACACTACAAAGTGAAAAATAACTTTAATTTCAGAAGTCGGTGGCAAAAAATAAATAAATACAGATCCTAAGACACCGACTACCGAAATTAAAGTTATTTTTCACTTTGTAGTGTTTTTAAGGAAGTCGGTTGTTTTTTTTTTTGTAAAAAAGTTTTTTTAGTTTTAATGTGTTCGAATATCAGTACATCGCGTCTGCGGAGTTTAGCTAGCCAATGTAAAATAACCCTGTATCATAAAATAACCCTAAATTATAAAAACTTGAAAGTCAAACATTGAATTTTTTTTAATTTGTGAAGTTAGTTTTCAGAAATTCTTTCATTTGTCTGTTTGTCCGAAATAAAATTTTACGTCGAGACGGTTTATAACTTTGATTATAAGGTATATTCCGGTAGTACGTTCCCGTTAGATATTTTCCGTCATCCACGCGAGCAAGGCCGCAGGGAAAAGCTAGTATTAACAGGTCCAGGTCTCTTACAATGTTTTTCCTTCTCCGATATTAGCAATGTACAAAATAAACTTATCAGGAAAATAATTTAAATAATATTAAAACTAGGACCCAAGAAATTATATTTGATAGACGGTTTTTCATTTAATTCCTTTTTTCTATTCAAAAGCTGTAGATTATATCTTCTGAGGTTTATCTGAACGAATAAGCCTCGTATCCGTACGTAAGTGCGCTTATCTAAAAGTGGCTCTACACTTGAATTTGTCTTCTCCTTTAAAAACATAAAAGTACCATAATTATCTCCAAAAAATACGTTCAATGACTGAACAGGGCCACTCAATCTGTGTGGTGCTTCAAATGATCTGACCAAGATTTTGTCTGGACTTTAAAAGAGACTGTGAATTTTGAGTTTTGTTTCGACCTTTCTTCTCAGAGTACTTAGGCAGGAAGTCTTAGTACATACAAGGTGTGGCGTAAGTAGTGGTCCACCATTCAGGATTCGATGAACCAGATAATTAACTATAACAATTAAAAAATTTAAATATTTTTACCCAAGGGTTCCGAAAATATTTCATTTTTGTCTTTTATTTACGAAATTTATACCTTTTATTACATATTTGTTTGTAGTTTCAACAAAAACCATTATTTTTTCATTTTGATTTCTGTTAATTACTGCTGAATACTAGAGCTATCATGATAAATTATGATTTTTTATGTAAATTCAGCTCTTTTGAAGAAAAAGTTGGTTCTTCTCTAATTTTAACCCCAATTTTTAAAACACAATCAAATTCAAGAGCAATTTTTGTAAAAAAAAATTGGGTAAAAATGGTAAAAAAAATTAATTGTTAAAGTAATTATCTAGTTCATCGAATCCTGAACGGTGGACCATTACTTACGCCACACCCTGTATGTACACACATAAACTCATGCCTTTTTTCATGGGGATAGGCAGAAACTAAGGAACGCCACCTGCTCGATCCCTACATACTCTTTTTGCCTCGTATAAGTTCAAATATCTGGTCGTACACGCACGCCAGTTGCGATAACTACGCACCTGACCTTACTGAAGAAAATCACCAATAAGGTCCACCAATAAGTTCCACCCGCCGAAAGCCGTCTTTCATTCATCCTCTCAACTTGACCAAACCATGTAAGAATACTCGCATTAAAGCATTTGTACAAACCTACTAATGGAAATAAAATCATTTATCATCTCTTTTCATAAAAATGCCCTGATATCTTCAGCACAGAAATCATAACAAATTACCTTAACAATAGCAATATTAAATTAGTTTCAAAATATCTTGAAATTCATCAAATTAAACTGAAATAATGACAGTTTTGATAACCCGAAACAAAGACTTCGTTAAGTAATTACAATAAGATAATTTCTAAAACGGGGAGAAACGTGGAGAAGCTTCGTAAGACAACCAAAATGTCACGGTGTAGTAATCGCGAATTATTGTTTGATGGTGTAGGTATCGTACCCTTAAATTTGACCATATTTTTCTAAAACATGCTGAATATGCCTAAATTCAGATCCGCAACCTTCTGCGTGACTGTTTGTATCCATAAACCTCAAGGATATAGCTTCCTGCAAAACACGAAGCAAACAAAAATATTTGGAAACAAATAAAAAAGTATTACTCTTTGTTGACGTTACGAAATTCGTTTCTATTTATTCCCCTGCTTTAATTTATAGTCGGTTTTACGAAGTCTTACGCTAAATATAGAAGCAGCGGTTGTCTAAGGCATGTCTGTCTTACTCAACCATAAAGCATTTAATCTGATTAAGTTTTAAGTTATTAAACTTAAGACAAGCTTGGAAGAATTTTCTGATTAGGCTCATTAATATGTAATTACTGAGATCCGCTTTAAGCATTTTGCCATATATAATATATATCGAGGGAGAAGTGCCTTTTAACTAACATAGACAAAGTTTCACAATGTGAAAAAAAACGTTTAATTTCCGTTAAGGTCAAAATAAATTATTCAATTTACATATATAGAATACTAGTTTCTGCCAGCGGCTTACATATAAACCTTTCCCTTGAGTCACTCTGTCTATTAATGAAAACCGTATTTAAATCCGTTGCGTAATTCAAAAGGCATAAGCGTGCAAACGTTGGAAGCGACTTTGTTTTATACTATTTAAAAATATATAATTATGGAAAGCTGAAGTTTTAACACAATTTTAATGATATATTTAACAGTAATTTCGGAGGTAATTGACTAAATGGTCGGTATTGGCTTTACATGTTTAGTGATGTTACTAAATAAAATGTACAATAGAAGCGTCAACAAAACACGCGGAAACCGTCCTTAAAATCATAAACATAAAAATGTAATTTTCTCAAAAATGTAAGACTGACGACGGACTACGGCGAACAGCCTGCCAATATCTTCAGATATTGGCTGTTTGCCATAGATATACATTTTATGTATGAGCTACCCGATGGCCTTATAAAATTAGATACCCGAAACGACTAGAGCTCGGAGTCGAATATCCGAAACTATTGGGTTTTCGCATCCCTAATTGAAACCGCAAAAATGAACACGTATTTTAGGTGGACGAGATATTGCGATATGGGAAGATCAAAACGTTACAAGGCAACATAATATATGAATATATTACACACCATTTTTTGGCCAATTTTTTACCACTGTCTGACTAAGGTAGTCAGGCAGGCAGTCCGCTGGTTTCTTGCAAAATCTGATTCTGCTCTTAATAGTTAAGCATGATTAGATCTTCTATACTATCCACACTAATATTATAAATGCAAAAGTAACTCTGTCTATCTGTCTGTCTCGCTTTCCTGCTAAAACTATTGAACCGATTTGTACTAAAAGTACACAGATAGTTTAGAGCCTGAGAAAGGAGATAGGCTAATTTTTATCCTGGTCGTACGTTCCCGCGGGATATTTTTCGACCTCTACGCGGGCGAAGCCGCTGGCAAAAGCTAGTAATATTATAAAGCTGAAGAGTTTGTGTGTTTGATTGGACGCGCTAATCTCAGGAACTACTGGTCCGAATTGAAAAATTATTTTTGTGTTGGGTAGCCTTTTTATCGAGAAAAGCTATAGGCTATATAACATCACGCTACAACCAAGAGGAGCGGAGCAGTAATAAAAAATGTTGCAAAAACCGGGAAAATCGCACGGATAAGCGATTCGACGCGACGTGAAGGGTCGGGGGAACATGAAATTTTACGCGAACGAAATCGCGGGCAGAAGCTAGTAATTAAATAACATATCATAAGTTTCTTGAAATGTTCCAAAGATTAGCAAACATCCATTCTATCAAATTGCCAAATACAAAAGCTTACGACACTAATCTGTGACTCGAATCACGTACCTACATACTTTTTGTGTTTATATTTATCATATTCTAATAATATTAAATAGTTAATATTTCTAGAAATATTCAGAATCGGAGAGTATATACAACCTTTTTAGGGTTCTGTTGCCAAATGGCAAAAAACGGAACCCTTATAGATTCGTCATGTCTGTCTGTCTATCTGTCTGTCTGTCTGTCCGAGTATGTCACAGCCACTTTTTTCCTAAACTATAAGAGCTATGCTATTGAAACTTGGTAAGTAGATGTACTCTGTGAACCGCATTAAGATTTTCACACAAAAATAGAAAAAAAAAACAATAATATTTGGGGTTCCCCATACATAGAACTGAAACTCAAAAAATAATTTTTCATCAAACCCATACGTGAGGGGTATTTATGGATAAGTCTTAAAAAATGATATTGAGGTTTCTAATATCATTTTTTCTAAACTGAATAGTTTGCGCGAGAGACACTTCCAAAGTGGTAAAATGTGTGTCCCCCCCCCCCCCCGTAACTTCTAAAATAAGGGAATGATAAAACTAAAAAAAATATATGATGTACATTACCATGTAAACTTCCACCGAAAATTGGTTTGAACGAGATCTAGTACGTAGTTTTTTTTTAATACGTCATAAATCGTAAACATGCTCGAAACCTATTACTGTAAGAAACGGATCTCTCACAGTAGCTCTTCCTGTTATTATGACACTAACTTTTGCCAACGGCTCCGCCCGCGAAGAGGACAAAACCAGTGCTACGGGAACGTACTACCGGGATAAAATATCCTTTTCACCCAAATCCATTCAGCTGTTTTACGTGATTGTGTAGCAAACAAAGATCTTCCACGGACTTCGGCTTAAAGTGTGTTCAGAGGCACGGATGGTGACTCGCATATAATAACTGGTTACCCATCCACGAACTGACATCGGCAAGCGTTGCTTAACTTTGAAGATCGAACCATGCTATTATTGTTCTGCCAGAAACCCCTCTATCTAAGTTTATTTACTTGTAAAAACTGTTGGAATGAAATAGAAGGATAGACAATCATCCTATCTAATATAATCCCCTTAGCAATCCCTTCCACATCCCCTTAACATCACCACTTAAGCCCTCTTACGAATCCCAGGAGAACCAGATGATAATGAAAAAATGTTCCCAGTACAATCTCAAAACACTTTATCATTCAAAAATATGTAACATTTTTGCTATTTTTCGAGTAACTGATATCTTGTTCCCAGCGAGCTTCTACAATATAATTATATTTTTTTTTTTTTTTTACAACTAACACAACGTTGCCTGTTCCAAAACTAGGCAGAGCCTATACTATGGCAACCAGACAACTGATAAACATACTTATATATTTCTAAATACACACATATTATAGATAAATTACACCCAGACACAGAACAAATGATTGTGCTCATCACACAAGATTTGTCCTGGGTGGGAATCGAACGCACGACCTCAGTCTTAGCAGTTAGGGTCGCTAACCACTAGACTAACAGGCCAGTCTGTTCAGTTAGTATATTCTTTTAAAGAGGCTTATTTTGCTAGAAAAGTAAAACGTTAAACACACTTATCATTATTTATTTCTAGAGATCTTAAAAGAAAGTTAGGGTTTCTGATTTCTTGGCCTTAAAAAGGCTGGAAATACTGAAGTAGACGCCGGTTGGTTGTTATCGTATTTATTTAGGTAAGTGGTTATTGAGAATTGTTTCTTGCAAATATTTTAATAAATTAGGGTTCGTTCATAACAATATCAACGGTTATAATTCATCAAAGATAAGGCTTCTTGATCTTGAATAAAGAAGTCATTAATGTATAGTTAATTTGATTGTCCTAAGCTTTATTATATTTCACTAATCCACAACACAAAGGTATTAAAAATAATCCTACTAATGTTATAAATGTGAAATTTTGTATTTATGGATTTTTGTTACTCAATCATGCAAACACGACCGAACGAGTTTGGATGATATTCGGCATACAGATACTGTATTTGTACCTGGATTAACACTTAGGGTACTTTTCATCCCGGTAGTCTGTTCCCACAGGACAATTTCCGAATTCCAGCGAAGCCGCTGGCAAACGCTAGTTTTAGACAATTTTTAACCAACTTCAAAAAAAGAGGTGGTTTATAATTCGACTGTATTTTTTAAAATAGTTTTTTTTATTTTTTTTATTTATCCATTTATGTACACACGTATACCGGGTGACATTTTATAACGTCTTGAAAAAAAATGGGTGTATTAGGTGAACGGAGTAGTAGCCTTTGGCATAGAAATTTTTATTATTTTAATTTTTGAATAACATGTAATAAAATTGATCTAGTAATAAATACTACACATTTAAAGTAACATTTTCATACTAGAACAACAAAAACAGAAATTTGAAAATAAAAGAAAAAAAAAACAAAATAATTAAAATCTATCAAACTCAAATCATACGCACCCTACTCAATGCGCGGCATGTATCAATGATTTCGTAGCGCGGTCCTACCCTTTGAAGCCGGCCGATGGGCGGCCTCATTGTACTTTCGCAGGCGCACGAGCTGCACACGCATCCCCGTCCGCCCACGTCCCGCGCTCCTCTAGTCACCTGCGCTGAATCTGAAGGCCTTCCTGCCCTCTATTCTAGTTACACAACACACCATGTGAAGTTCGAGACGGTAAAAAATGTCATCCGGTTTGTCTGTTTATACAGACAAATTTCTAAAGAAATCTCTTCCAGCACACGTATGTTTGTTACCTCAGAACTTTCGACTGGCTGAACCGATTTTCATGATTCTTTTTTTTATTGGAAAACTGGTGCTTCCCGTGTGGTCCCATTTCAATTTGGTCTAGTTCTGACAATGACATCCATTATAAAACCATATAAGTCTTTTTGCTTTAAATATGTGCACGACAAAAGGACGAATTACTCAATATCACGCCAACCGATTTCGATGATGGTATAGGAATTAGTGTCGGGTAGATACCATAACTAAAAAGTTAAAAATAAAAAATTCGGAAGTCGGTGGAAAAAACTTAAATAGAGATCCTAAGACATCGACTTCAGAAATTAAAGTTATTTTTCACTTTGTAGTGTTTTTAAGAAAATTTATTGTTTTTTTTTCTTTTATAAAAAAGTTTTTTTATCAACTGATGTTTTGGAGTATATTACGAGTAAACGATGTGTTCTCGTTTCCAATTGATTGCCAGGACAGCGAAGCCACGGGCTCAGTTAGTTTAATCAATCAAGCTGCCTTTTCTAAACTATGTTGGGGTCAGATTCCAGTAAAACCGAATACAGCTGAGTACCAGTATTTTACAAGGAGCGACTGCTTACTTGAAATCCCCGACCAATTGTCTGGGTATTACAATAACCTTCGGTAAGGGCTGGTTATCAGGTATTCAGGCTTCTGACGACCCATAGCGATTGTCAAAGATCTACGAATGACATAGAGTAACGTTGTTATTTCTTGCCCGTTCTTCTCCAGACGAAACTACGCTTTGGAATGGGCGACTAGAATCAATTCTATTTTAATGTCGACGTTCAAGAGTGCCTTTTATGTGCCTCTATAAAATAAATGCTTTAACTTTGACTTTGGTCTTGGTATGTAAAGATGGTCCATCCAGCCAGCGACATACCTAGACAAGCACAGTTACACACAAATACACAGTTAGTTTTATAACAAGTTTTGATCGGTTCGGAACGTTATCAAATAGTTCAAAATCCAACAGCGCTCTGTTTCTGCTATCGTTCAATCAATCAACTACTCCATTGTTATCTTTCGAATAGCACGATCCCTCTCGAATCGTTGCTAGATTTTATTTCGATATAAAGTCCATTTTAAATCCGCGTAGCAATCTATGTTATTTTTTTATACTGAAGCTGGATTTACAGTAACGTTTCCTGCACGAGAGTATTTATATTATCTAGGAGATGAATGTATTTTTTTTCTAAAAGCGAATGACTTTTTTATAGTTAGATAACTTTAATTTGAAGAATATGTTACTGAGAAATATTTTTATATAAAACCTGTCAAAATGCAATGTGTGTACCCTCAAATTAAAGTTATTTGATTATTAAAAAATAAGCGCTAAGTTATATTATACAGCTTGTCTGTGGGAGAAATTGCGTAACACACTAAGACTGAGGATAGCTTTTATTTTGACAGTTAAATAGAATTCGTTGCTTCATTTACTTTGTTGAACAGACAAATTTTCAATCATGTGAAGCACAATAACGTTCATAATTATTTAGATTAAGAAGAAAACAAGAAGATTTTACAAACAATACCAAACACTCCAATGTGAATGTTATGTTGTAATCATAACACATACACTGAATTTTTATAATTAAGTATAAAACATTGCTTTTTATTAAATTTGTTATACCTACTGATTGCTAATAATTTAAGCACGTACACTGTCTAATACGTGTGAGTGTTTAGCGAAGTTGGTACTTCGTCCATTTTGGTTTGTTTTGATTGTAAAGTGGAAGTGTGATATAGTTTTAATTATTTTTAGAAGATTTTTTTTTCTAAATTATTAAAGGTAGAAATCGATTCGGTTAACGATTTTGAACGACCTGCATCAATTCAGTTGCACATTGCTTAACGATAGAATACCCTAGAATTTACACGTATAAAAGACAAAAGCATAAAGTTATAGTTAGAAGCAGTACAGCATAATCAGCCTATGTTCCCACTACTAGAAAACAGGCCTCCTTTTCACCAAAATTCGAAGATCTGTCACCACATATCTTCGAATTTTTGGTTCGGGGACGTGCGGTTTCCTCACGATGATTTCCGTCACTGTTTTGATCGCTATTGTGATGTAATAATTTGTACAAAGTAAAGCACCTGCCTCGGTTCGAATCTACGACCTACACCTTGTAAGTCACGGCCAAGGAACTTGACCCCTGGACCCCTGGAATGTGCATTGTCAATTTGACACCATTATAAAAATAAACCTTATTTATATGACTCTAAGTTCTATTACAGACAATCACTTGGTCAAAGAGAAATTCGATCCGAGAGAGAAAGCGTTTCGAGAGCCCTGTGTCCCTTTCTAAGGTAGGGTGCCCATAATGAACGAAATTATAAGATTATTTACACAATACAGCTAAATAGGAGGTAGTCGTCAACGTAAGCATAATTAGTAATTACGCATGTCTGTTATAGGTATTTTATGTGTATACTAGGCTGATTTTAACATTTATTTTAGTAATATGTGTGTTGAGACTGTTCTTTAGTACAAGCCACGCATATAACTTTACAAGGAATGATGTACCGAATACTTAATAGAAGTGATTATGAAATTTCACATTTCCCGAGGAACATTCTAGGGAAATGGCAAAAAAGTTACGATTCCCATGTTAATCGCTGATTTAGGTGTCTCATTTCGTATATTTTAAATAAATTTAAAAAATATAATTTCAGACTCAGCAGTGGTGGCCCAGTGGTAACGGCCGCGACTTACGAGTAGTAGGTCGTGAGTTCAAACCCAAGCAGGCGCATTACTTTGTGTAAATTAATAAGATTCACACGAATTGCACCTTATTAAAGCATTGCTTCTCATTATCTTACCGCCCGAATGATGAGCCACGGTAAAACTCAAACACTGAAAATCAACTTTAAGACAGAAATTGCATAAAACTGTTTTATTTAGTAATGTATGAACCTGACTGTAAATATCTACCAAATTTATAAATTATCCACAATGCGTTTTACGTTAATCCATCCTTAAAGCATACCTATTATTATTATTATTTTTTCAAATTATTGGTTAATATATTATATCCTGTTATATTAGTATCTACCTACATCATATTGCTTGGTCACCCTAATGAAAGGGACAGAGAGCTCTCGCGAAGCTATCTCGCTCGGACCGCGCATTGACAGCCTGCGCGCATTCCAGGGGTCGGGTATAAGTTCCTTGGTCACGGCACGGCTGTTACCACTAGGCCACCAATGCTCTTTGACATTAATTACTAACACTTTTTATTTGGAATTCATCGTTTCAGCCGAAAGACGTACACTGATGGACACAAGCCTCCTACAAACGAGAGGTTGTCATAATCGCCATGCTTGGCAGGCGGGTTGGCGATCGCAGATGGTGATAAGATGCATAGAGAACGCTGCTGCCCATTCTCTAGTAAGTCCCTTACTCGCCTCCTACGACACCCACGGCAAGAAATGGAATGCTACAATTCTTTAGTTAAACCAGTGCAAGTCAATCGAGGTCCAATTAATTAACTACCAAACCAACATTAGTAAATTAAATTGAAACATTCGTTAATACTCTACTACACTAACTTTCTAATTGCTTCATGAAGTAACATACAGAAAAGCTAAAATCAACAGAATTTCCAAACACTCTAGCCGGAGATTCAAAGGTCAAAGTGCACTACGAACCCGATCCCAGCACCCATGTAATCCACAAAATAAATTTAAGTTTTCAGTACATTTAGTATTTGTGGACACTTGATCCCATACATAATCCTTTCATGTTTGTTGGAAGTTACGGTCACCTTGAGAAAATAAGATAAGCTAGCAGACACATTAGCAAGGCTTCAGATGGTGCTTTGAGCACAGATTTGTTAGTCAGTGTTTCTCTAGTAAACAACAACTTATAATTAGGGACATCTTTTTGCTACAATGTTCTCTAATGTATACACCGTGACATTTAAGTTTTCTTACAAAGGTTGCCCACTCAATTTATCCGACATATCATACCTCTAAGCGTGATTTAAAAAATGTTACTAAATAAGAAAATACGTACTAAGAAAAATAAATAATGCATTAGAATTATGAAACATCCTGTTAATAATGTTTACGTATCATATGGTAGAGAACATACATACCTCCCCAGCGCACGAGTCGACTAGATTATTCCATCTCCATTTTCCATTAGACAAAATATTTATTTATTTATTTAAATAACATGGGAGACTTACAGCTGTAACGAACAGATCAAGAACAGTATATTAGTCAGAAAGCCAATTACAGGTCTCCACTTATAAGGAACAGAGAAAATAAAATATTTAATTCTAAGGACATTCACACTAAGTTACATTATATACAGTGTTAGAGCTGTGTTGCTCATACTAAATAATAATCATCACAACAAAATAAACGAATGAAAAGATAGAATGCATGAAAAAAAAAAGGACTACTTGAAAAAATTACGGCTTATGCACTTCCTGGCTGACGAGACGCTAGTTAGGAACGGGTCTATATCGTACTGTTTACAAAGCTTGTTAAGATTTCTGCTTGCGCGCACAATGAACGAACTCTGCCTATAATTGGTTGAAGCAAATGGCACGCGTAAAGGTGGATTGTATCGCTTAGACTTCATGGGAATGTAGAAATAAAATTTTGTTAAAATTAAACAAACTACGTTATGCGTCATCATAATGAATAATATTTTTATTTTTTAGTTATTCAAATGTTTCTTTCTTATGGATGTGTAGTAGTAATTGGATACATGAAGTGGGCTGCCGTTATAAGACGATTAAAATGTTACGGTGTATAATGGTAAATGATGTTTTGAGTGTTGCCGGACGTAAAGAATATCGCCATCTCATTTCTTCCCGTGGCTTTCGTAAAAGGCGACTAAGGGGCTTTTCTAGAGAATGGGCAGCAGCGTTCTGTATGC
Organism: Aporophyla nigra; assembly: GCA_947507805.1. Classification (NCBI taxonomy): domain Eukaryota; kingdom Metazoa; phylum Arthropoda; class Insecta; order Lepidoptera; family Noctuidae; genus Aporophyla; species Aporophyla nigra. The sequence continues at coordinate 6,866,788 of OX382313.1, read as the reverse complement.
ATTTTACTACCATACTACGATCGTCAACCCGCCTGCCATGCGTGGCATTTATGGCAAACCCTCCCAAGTAGGGGGAGGCCTATGTCATGTGAAAATTATCGACGTGTAAACGACGACGTGTGTTGATAATTCAGTAAACCACTCATTGGTGCTGATACTGTTGTACACCGAACTAAACTAACTAAACTATCTCTAAAATTCCTTACTTTTCGCTATGAGAATTTCAACGCAATTCTGCAAGAAAAAATCTCTAAATTTAAAAATTATTTTGACACGACTAAAATCGAATTTGACAATCGCGACTCAACGTGGTTTTTTTCTTTTGGTTTCGCAACGTGGTACCTACTTGTGTGCGCTACGCAATTAATTTTTTTAGAGACGAAGGCGCGTGCATGGGGGCAGTCTATTTTATATGGAATTTTTCACTTTGTGGTTGAAAAAAATATTACTCACGTGTTGAGATTTATATGTGTGGGGTTTTATAACGGGGGTCGAAATTTCATTATTTTTGCGATAGGACACGCCATTTTCGAGATATAAGCAAAAGAAAACAAAAAAATACAGTACTGTTTTTGCACGTGAAGGCGAGGCGTTGGTGTGAATTTTTATTCATGACCACTAGTTTTATTCCACACCTTTTTAATCGCGATTAAAAATAGTCAGATTTAGTCAAAATAAATTATTATAGTTAAAAGTTTTAGTGAAAACCGGCAAACTCAGAATAGCAAAATTGTCATTTTCACTAAACTAATAACTCAGTGCAATCTTAGTGCTGTCAAACTAAAATATCGTTAAGTTTTGTCACTTTAGTCTATTTCAGAATAAGAAATCGTCGTTTGACAGGAATAAACCAAATTTTAGTGAATTTTAGTTTAGTTTAGAGAATTTTGTACAACAGAATGACTCGTTAAACGTTCCAAAAAACCGGGCGTTTGAAAGTGATATCAAAATAACATCGAAGAACTAATTTAAGTATCTACCTTCCACTTCCACTCCTTCGAGAATTATAACGTCTCTTTTTTTTAAAGAGCACGATCAAAATTACTTCACCATTTCAGCCGAAAGACGTCCACTGCTGGACACATACCTCCCCCAATTTGAGGGGATTTGCCATAATCACCACGCTTGGCAGGTGGGTTGGCGATCGCGGTATGATGGTAAAATAATATCTATAATAATAATATCTTAGGACAACCAACACAACGTTATCTGATCCCAAACTAGGCAGAGCCTGTACTATGGTAACCAGACAACTGATAAAGTGACTTATATATTTCTAAATACATACATATTATAGATAAATTACACCCAGACACAGAACAAATGATTGTGCTCATCACACAACATTTGTCCTGGGTGGGAATCGAACCCACGACCTCAGTCTTAGCAGTCAGGGTCACTAACCACTAGACTTGTTAGTCGAAAATGCATAGAGAACGCTGCTGCCCATTGTCTAATAAGTTTTTTACGACACCCACGGGAAGAAATTGGGATGGTGCTATTCTTTACCTCACACACGGAACACATACACAAATAAATCCAATACTCATCGTAACGTAATACCAAAATAAGAATATTTAATTTACTCACACCGGGCTCATTCATTTCGACTTCATTAAATACGACTCGGTTCACTTGTATTGAAGCAACCGCGCTGTGTGAAAGTGTTTCCAGGAAATATTTAACGACAATCTACATAAATAAACAGCTTCGTTAAGTGTTTTTATTTTTCATCGTTAACTAAATTAAGACTGTTTTTGGAATACTTAACTCAAACTCGGTATTTATTTCAGTGATACTATTTACTGGCACTTGTAATTGTCAAAAAGTCGGTCAGTCAGTAAAAAAGTTGAAGCTAGGTCTGGTCTAGCTCCAAAACGTAGATCACTATGAAGAAGACTGGGCTAAAAATTCCAAGGATACTCTTTTCAATAAAGATATTACTAAATCCTGAGTACATTATTCTTGTTGCTTCAATACGTGAGAACATTGTAAAAAAATATATATTTAAACTGTAACTTTAAGATTAAAAAATAAGCCCTGAACCTCAAATAAATCTACTATTTTGCAGACTTTTGACTACCACAGTCCAGTTACGGTATAACACGATAACTCATGATAGGACCGATTTGAGTTTTGAGTTTCGGTCTAGCCATAACGACAGTCAAAGATTTACGAATGACAGCAGCCGGGAACAACGGGTTACTGTTCTTTTTGAGGTAGTCGAGGTAGTCGGGAGTTTCGATATGTAATGATTGGTCAGGTCAACCATCCCAAAATCAACCGCAGCATGCGTACCTTCAATTGACCCGAGCGAACCCCCTAAAACTTATCGTATGGTTACGTAATTTAATTACACCAACTCACAAAACCTTGCCAACAAGCATACATCAAGTACATGGTACACAGAATACAGACAGCAAAATAAAGAAACAGTAAAGTACCAAACTTAGAAAAGAACAAAACAATCTTATTTCTGTTACATAAGAACGCTCACTATTACTGAGAACATTCTGCCAAACATCTGTGTTAGCAGTAATTTCTGCGCCTCCAGTATTATTTATTTTTAGGCTTTTCTTCGCTGTACGTGACCAATATATTTGGTATTAGTGTCATACAAAGCTTTATTTATTTTATAAGGAAAAATAGCAAGGGAACACGGTACTCTGTTTGCTCGTTTTTCTTTCGTACAGTCAAACACAGTGGTAAGTATAGAGGTAGCTAATTTATAACTACTTTCAAGTACTGTTTTGAGTGTGCTGTGTAGTCAATTATTTACTGATGACCTCGACGTGAAAGAGTATAGAGGCACGCGGAATAGGGTGGAAAGTTCACTCGTGTTCCTTAGAAAAGGGAGGCTCCTACGACCAGGGTATTGATGGGGCGTTATTTAAATGCTAGTTCCGTCTTTAACCCTGTTTGCCTGAAACAGGATTTTGTATGAAGTCAATATACTACGTAGTTTGCATCTGGCGATGTAGATGCCGCCACAACATAACTGTGTTAAATTATAATATGCCTAGCTCTTTTCTAACGTTCTTTGGTTTGGCTTCTTGGCTAACAGAATGCCTATCTGACCTCTACAATCTACTAAATGGCTAACATGATACCTCTTGGCAAAACTAAGGCTGCACAGATTCTACCCGTAGAAACTGACGAATCGAATCTACGAATGGTAGCCGAAACCAATGGCTTGAAAGTGCTTTTCGAGACACGGAAGGTTCTCGTTGCATAGATTGACTTTCATTCGAACCAGTGTGTCTATTATTGGTGAGTCACAATCTCAATACTATAAAATTGCACATTGATAGTGTAGTGGAAAGAAGAATTATAATCATATAATTAAGGAATTTGGTAGTACACAAGAGACTTCAAAAGTATCTATCTATTGGTGTACGAATTGTTGTATGTAGCGCTGTTCTTTCACAAATCACTGAGAAATCTGTATTTAGGAGAGAAGGTTATAGATAGAGGAAAGAACGAATGAAAATACGTTTATTTCTGGTAAACATGTCGCAGAGAAAGAACAAAAAAGATAAGAAAGTATGCTTCAATTCCTGGATAAATTGGCATCGCTCAGCATAATGATTGGTTTTCAACTAATTCCGTTTTAGGTTTTCAGTAACAGAATCTTTACCCTGTATACCCAACAGCTTATTCGACAGTACTTACCTACACATCAACCTTTTTCTCCCAACCAATGATTAATCTTGACTAGTGCCAGGCCTGTTCCTGTTGTGTAAATGAAGGTCTGTTGAGACGATGGACTGCCAACGGACTTAATTACTAATAGAGGCAAGACATAGGAAGCAGGGTTGTTAAGTGTTGTTCGTAGGTAAACGATGGTTTGTAGTTTATTGTGTGGGCATATACACACTGCTGCAGGTCCAGCTATACATTTCCAGTATAAGCTGACATCTCATTGTATGAAAAGTTTATACAATGCGAGGTAAGCTAAAACTGGATATGTATAACTTGAGACGTAGCTGTGTGTACTATATACCTCGTAAAATGCTTTACCACTCGAGGTTTGTTGGTGTCACAGTCACCATAAAACAACATAGTAAATTGATCTATGTGGCAGTTCGTTAGTTTCAACATAGTCAGCTAAAAATGTTCCCACTGTTGGGACTCTTAGAGAGGAAGTGGTCTGTAATCTACTACACGGGTTGGTAGATGACACATATTTTAGATTTTTTTTGTATCTAGGACATGCCGGGTTTCCTCACGATGTTTTCCTTTCTTCACGTGGTATAATGTGGCAAAAGTGGTGATTATTTACAGAAAGTAAAGAGTCAGCCTGGGTACGAACACAAGACCAACTCAAGGCCATTACTACTTGGCCATCACTGAGCTCAACTCCTACTTTCAAAATGAAAGCAATTCCTAGTCATAATATGTTACGCAATTACTCCTCGGGAATGTTTTCATTCATAGTTTTTGATAACCTTTATATAATCAGTCTATAATGTTCCCACTGTTAGTACACAGTACCGTGTGGTGCCGGACGTAAAGAATAACACCACCCCATTTCTTCCTGTGGGTGTCGTAAAGGCGACTAAGGGATTTACTAGAGATTGGGCAGCAGCGTTCTCTATGCATTTTACCACCATACTGCGATCGCCAACCCGCCTGCCAAGCGTGGCGATTTTGGCAAAGCCCCCCAAATTGGGGGAGGCCTAAGTCCAGCAGTGGACGTCTTATGGCTGAAATGATGATGATGATGATAATGAATAGGTACACTATGAGATTTCTTCTTGACCAAAATATAAAAAAAGAAGGATGAAAACGTTGAAAATGAGCGATAATAAAAAACAGAACACAATTGCATTTAGATTGCAAACGGACTCTTTCCAAGGAAAAATATATTTTTATTTTTTCAAGCTCATTGAGGTTATAATGAGAGCTATGTCTGGCGAAACGCCATTTAGCAAAATGACGGAAAACGTTTGCCGAGGTTTGCAACAATCGTTGCGAATACGATGTCTTTTTGCTGCCATTATAGAAAACTTTTTGCTAGAAATGCATTTTACTGCATCGGGAAATTCTTTTCAGAAAACAGAAATGTGTATATTTGAGTCGTTATATTATTATCTCGCATACCACAGATAGAAACTCTCTGTGATGAAGTATCGCACGATTAGTACAATACTTTGACTTCGGAGTTCAAAAAACTTCAATACCACTATGAATTTATTTTGAACAATGAATGAATTTGTCAAACAATTTCATGATGTGTGAGCCACCAACCACTTCATCTGTTTGGATGTCCGAAATTCTCAATTTTATGCTATTTAGTGTCTACCACCATTATGACCAAAATGGCGATTTTAGCATTTAAATACAACTTTTTTTTATTGTGGGTTCCTCATCAAATGACGTCTCTGGGTGGAGCGGAAGGGCGTGTCAGACGTTTACTGACTAAATACCTTCCCGTGTTCCTTCAGTTGCCTGTGTCAAGGTCATGGTAACTTTTTCGAACAAACCCGTGTTCCTGAAAGAGCATCTTTATACTTGAATTCTATACAAAATTAATTAATAAACTTGCGCGATTTGCAGCAATCGTTTCATATGACATTTTTATGCTACCATTACAGAAAACTTTTTGCTCGAAATGCATTTTACTCGGGAAATTCATCTTTTCAATGCAGAAATATGTATAATCCTTCCAGCGGCAGCTTCTGGTATACGGCAGCTAAAATTAAAGTCATTATATTGTTGTCCCGGACACAAAATGATAGAATCTCTCCACGAAGAAATATCTCACTACTTCTATTAAAATGAAAAATGTTTTGTGCTAATTTGGCCTGACTATTAATATCTGTGCCAGGCTGCCAACAAAACTAATTGGTATGGCAATAACATGACTATGATTAATTGACTTACATGAATATAAAGGAACCATGATTAAGTTATTGTAGTATTTTCTTCAACAAAATTGTTAATAATGTACCGTACAAAAAATCCACAAAAAAACCTTCTAAATAAGCCAAAGGAAATAAAAGCTACTTTAGAATTGCTTCAAATTTGCTGGTCAGCAATTTGCACAGTGTAGCTATATAAATAAAAATTCGACGCATTGCGCTACCGATCTCTACTGAGCACGTGCTGCTAACGATGCCAAACACGTGTAGGTATCTATACTGTATAATACACGTGTGTTTTACTAGCACACAACTGCCGGTAAACTTTCACACTTAATTTTACGGCACACTCTGTTCCACACTTCTTCTTGTACTTGAAAAATGTTCGAGACTTTAACACTTGGCACTACTCCTCGAAAATTATGTGTAACTTGTTGGATTAAGTAACTTTTCTTCAGTGATAAATTGGTTTATGCTCTGCCTATCTGCCAGGGTCGCGAGATTGTTCGAAAGAGATACCGTGACCCTGGCACATGGGCAACTGAAGTAACACGGGTGGGTTTTAGTCAGTAAAAGTCTGACACGCCCTCCCGCTCCGCTCAGAGCGGGAGAAGTCATTTGATGATGTCCCATCCAGAAAAAAAAAAAAAAACCTCTGCTCATTGGCACATGGCAACAGAGAAGTTGATGGAGAATAAACGAAAACTATTGACGTGGAAATATTAAGTCTTCTACCGAACTCAATCGAGCTTTTTGAAAAGAACCCAATACCGGTATTTTACATGGAGTAACTGCCTATTTGTCTAAAATTGTCACCAATTGGTATCCAATATACAAGAAAAGAAGAAAGAGAAGGCCTTTTAAAAGATGGAGTGATGACATAGTTGCCACGGCTGGAATCACTTGGCACAGACTGGCAGGAAATTGAGAAACATGGAAGGAAATGGAGGAGGCTTTCACCGCCAGAGCGATCCTTACAACAATAAATACATAGGTACTAATAAGTTATACTAACATACTAGATTAAGAAAATTACTAACACAACGAATAACATATATAAATGTAAATGTGAGGAATAAATAAAACTATTATACCGGATGACAGTCATTTTTTACCGTCTCGACCTTCATATGGTGTGTTGTGTAACTAGAATAGAAGGCAGGAAGGCCTTCAGATTCATCGCAGGTGACTAAAGGACCGCGGGACGCGGGCAGACGGGGATGCGTGTGCGGCTCGTGCGCCTGCGAAATATCAACGAGACCGCCTATTGGCCGGCTTCAAAGGGTAGGACCGCGCTACTAAATCATTGATACATGCGAAGCATTGAGTAGGGTGCGTATGATTTGAGTTTCGATAGATTTTAATTGTTTTTTTTTCCAAATTTCTGTTTTTGTTGTTCTAGTATAAAAATGTTACTTTAAATGTGTAGTATTTATTGCTAGATCGATTTCATTACATGTTATTCAAAAATAAAAATAATAAAATAAAATAATAAAATTTCCATGCCAAAGGCTTCTACTCCGTTCACCTATTACACACATTTTTTTTTCAATACGTTAAAAAATGTCACCCGGTATAACTGCTTATTTGACCTCCACAACGTAGTTACTGGGTACGTTTGTACCCTTTGATAAGCCTGACTGTCAGATTTTCGAGCTTTTGAAGACCCGTAACAACTGTCAAAGATGCCACGAGTGATAGCCAAGACCAACGGCTTTACGTGTTTGCCGAGGCATGGAGGTATCTTGGTATTTTAAGTTGGACTCCAATCCACAGACCAACTGCGGCAGGCGTACCTTGACCAGATCAATCGTTTGAACCGTGCGGCTGTTATTAATTAGCCACAAGCCTAGTAGTAGAATAGAATAGAATAAAGTTTATTGTCTCCAGTATTACAGCTAGTAGTAGGTACACAAAACTAAAATACTGGAAGCAAAAGGTTTAAACTTCAGCATTATGCTTAGGTCCCCCTTGCGGGATTAGTAGTTTAGTAATTAATTTCTAGTACAATATTATGATAATGATGATATTTATCAGCGATTCTATTTTTCGGGCAATGTAAAATGCTCTTAAAAACTCTACTAGCCTTATTTAAGATACATACGGTTTAACACAAGGGTCAAATCTTACGGCGTATATTTACTTACAAAATACGTTGAGAAAATATTAAGAACTATAAAAAAAACAACTGCAGCAGATACACTCAATTAGGATAATACCCGTCACAACAGTCGAGACGAGACATTCTGCGGACGATAAATTCGGATAATGAAAAGCCCTCGACCACAATCCCGGCCCGTTCTCCCGCCATCAGCATAATATCATAAAAACAATAACTTCTAACTTAATAACGCCTATTTTCATCCTTAACGACGGTCCAACGCGCAAACATGAACTAAAACAATATTACCTGGGACCGCACTTGACTCCTAAAGGTCAGATCGGAAACCCACTCGACCTTGGCTCTTAAAGAACCCCTCATAAAAATTACACTACATTTCAGACAGTAAAATTTCATCCCTCCCCTGTTGCGCGTTTCCCAATGCGGTCCAAAACCGGTCCTGGCTCGTTTCCAAGACAGCCTGCCAAATGAGGGTCAGATAATGACCTTCAGCTGTTCAAGATCGATACCGGATTTTGTAACTACGCGTTCGTAAGGACTCCAATATTAGATTATATCGAAAATGGTAATAGGTTTCGCCTTAATATATTTTCATATTTTTAGTAGTCTCCAGAGAATTTCTTTGTGGGATGAAATAATAATAAAATTGTATAGGGAAATATTTGAAATTGTGAAGCAAAATTACAAGGAACAACGATAAAAGTAACCAAAGCCTATATTATTCAGGATTAAGGAATGTCTACACTTATTGTACCGTGTGGTGCCGGACGTAAAGAATAACACCACCCCATTTCTTCCTGTGGGTGTCGTAAAAGGCGACTAAGGGACTTACTAGAGAATGGGCAGCAGCGTTCTCTATGCATTTTGCCACCATACTGCGATCGCCAACCCGCCTGCCAAGCGTGGCGATTATGGCAAAGCCCCCCAAATTGAGGGAGGCCTAAGTCCAGCAGTGGACGTCTTACGGCCGAAATGATGAAATGATGATGATGACACTTATTGGCCAATTAATTCGGTCAGTACTTACTGAACATAAAGTGTCATTTTTATGTTCAGAACAACATTCATATGAAATCTAACCCTATTACTCATTTTCACAAGTCCAAAGACACAACTCTGTGATACCTATGCAGAAATAGATAATTAGGGATAAAAGACCACTATAGAGACTTATATTATGTTACCAACCTGATATTGTGCCACGCAACGTACACACCTCTTCTGATACGGAGAAGGCACACGCATAAAATCACCAGGCTTCCACAAGACGGGTTAAGTACAGCAGCAATATTAATATCAATAATGACGCAAAATACAGCTTCATAAAGATTCTATAAGCCTCGTATACAACAGAAGATGCTTTTGAACCTGACCCACTAAACTTCCACGTGGCTTTTAGCAACACCTGCTCCCAACCACCCGTTCCAAGGGTGAACATGTACATATTTAAATTTTATTGCCTGATTTGCGTACTACCTGCCTGAATCCACTTAAGCTGTTCGCAACTGGTGCAATAATAAAAAGGAATTGGAAGGCATGTAAATGTCTAATATTGGCTGCTTTTTAATCCCATAGAGGTTATTATATTTTATGAGGAGCTCGTGTCTAAGTAACAAAAGTCATGCGTGTTGATCTATCAGGTCAAGCTACGCTCTCCGGGGTTGGTCCGTGGATGGGGAACATATTCCGAGACTTTCTCGGCCTTGGAAAGCACATTAAACTCATAAGTCATATCGAGAGGTATCGTTTAGCGCAGTAATTGGTTTGTAGAGGTCAGATAGGCAACCCCTCCATGTAAAATACTGATTTACAGCTGCATTTGCTTAGACTGGAAGCCGACCACAACATAGTTATGATATGACTGAGCAGATTCATTTAGGGGTTATCAAGGTTTGGCCATATTGTGACTATCAATCCACCTTGGCTTCGTGTGTAAGATACCCTATCCCTCACAGAAAGGACTTGTCTCCAAGGAGAGAGACTTTACAGGCTACTTATTATGCAACAGATCTCGCATCCCGTGGTTCGATTCCTGCGGCCTTCACCAGGCCGTACTACCGCGGAAATCGTGGGCAACAACGAAATACGTAAAAGTATACAAAAAGATAATTAATTATAATGATTATTAAATACTTTATTTGTATAAGTGACATATATATACCAAAACGTTAAATATTGTTTTTCAAAAGGGTTGGGCATAGGTATGCCTATAGTTCATCCACATTTTTCCAGTTGTGTTTTAGCCCTAAGTAAATAGGGGGCCTAAAGAGAACACAACTTATATATATAAAAATGAATCCCTATTTCCCTTGGTCACGCCATCACGCGTGAACGGCTGGACCGATTCCACTTTTTTTTTTGTGTTTGTAATTGTCAGGAAAAGGTTCTTATGAAAGAAAAAAATTAAAAAATTGCGCCGAAAATTAGAAAATTTAAGAACTCTTATTTAAGAATACCCTTAACAACCATATAATAGGACAATGTAAACTTTTTTAATGTAACATTATGACATTTGACATAGAATTGACAGAATGCGTGCTCAAATATCATCAAAGGGACAGGACAACGTCTGTCGGGTCAGCTAGTTTGCAATAAATACCTAAACAATTAAAATAGAGCACAGTCGCTAATTTGTCCACATTTATTTTTGTTTGATTAAACCTGTGCTTCATGCTACTATCAAAAGACTAAATTTATACTCAGACGAGTGAAGTCGCGGGTACAGCTAGTAGCATAGCATAACATAACATCAGTTTCATACAATTCCATTCTTATAAAAAAGATTTCGGATTCCCAGCATATCCAAGTTCGGGAAAAACTGTGATTGGCTTTTGCAGAAAACAAGATTGGATTTGCGTCGCATACATGGCGGCAAACCAATCACAATGTGTATTGTTTTGCGAACTGTTTGATAGTCAATTATCTCCTTTTCTGTTTTGCATAGTCAAATTGGAATGGCTTTATTTATTTATTCATATATTGTCATATTTACAACTTACCGGGACACATAAACTATTATCACATTCAGATTTAGGTATTATGGTCGATTATTATGAATAATGACAACTACCTCGTTGGTCTAGTAGACGCTAGCACTACTGCTGACCATCTTTGGTTCGATTCCCGGATCGGGCAGTGTTCTGCCAGTGTCGCTAAATTGATCGGAAGAGTTACCGTGGCCTTGGCAACTGAAGGAACACGAGTAGGTTTTAGTCAGTAAAAGTCTGACAGGCTCTTCGTCTCCACCCAGAGCTGGAGACGTCATTTGAAAAATTCCCAGCCACAAAATCCTCGATAAATAAGCTACCCAACACAAAAATATTTTTTCAATTCGGACCAGTAGTTCCTAATATTAGCGTGTTCAATCAAACAAACATACAAACAAACAAACTCTTCAGCTTTATAATATTATTAGTACACATACATACATACATAGAATCACGCCTTTTTCCCATGGGGGTAGGCAGAAACCACGGAACGCCACCTGCTACGATCTCTACACACTTCTTTTGCCTCGTTTAGGTTCATACAATTGGTCATACACACACGCCGGTTGCGAGTACTACGCACCTGACCTTTCTGAAGAACATCACCAATAAGGTCCCTATATGTCCTCCTAGGGCGTCCCCTCCCGGTGTTTCCACTCACATCTGCCTTGTAAATACCTTTTGTGAGCCGACCTTCATTCATCCTCTGAACATGACCAAACCATCTAAGTATACTTTTTTCAATTTTTGTCACTACATCTTCTTTTACACCACACCGTTCTCTTATTACATCATTCCTCAGCCTATCATTCATAGTCACACCACACATGCTTCGCAAGGAACGCATTTCCACAGCATTTATTCTACTTTCATGCTTCTTTTGCCATACCCAACATTCACTTCCATACATAAGCGTAGGCACCAGTACACCATTGTGAACAGCCAGTCGAGCCTTATCGGACATCAACTGGTTGGTCACAATCGCATGTAAAGCACCGTTTACTTTATTTCCCGCATTCACTCTTTTTTCCACATCTTTATCAATCTTTCCATCCCTTGTAAACAAACTCCCCAAATATACGAACTCACTTACTTGCTCCACACTCTTATCATTTATTTTTACATCACATACCGATACGTTCTCTTCTCTTTCAAACACCATGACCTTCGTCTTATTCACATTTATATTCATCCCCTTCATCTTAAATGCTTCATCCTTTACAGTCACCATGTCTTGCAACTGTTCTGCTGCCGATGCAAGTAGAACTTGATCGTCTGCGTAGAGAAGGCATTTGACAGGCAACTCACTCATTGTCAATCTACACTCACCCTCTTTCAAATCTGTCAGACAACTATCCATGTACAAGTTGAACAGCCACGGTGACGCTACACAGCCCTGCCTAACACCCCTCGAGATGCAAAACCAGTTCGTGTATGCCCCATTTATCCTAACACAAGCACTGGAATCCTTGTGTAAAGATTTCAGTGCCCGTACCAAGCGCCAGTCCACACCGTACATGGATAGTGTTGACCAAAGTTTTTTTCTCTGCATTAGTAATTAGTAATATTAGTATAGATTAAGTTCTAGTTCAAAGTTTTAAAAGAAGTCGTTTGTTAAGACAAGTACATCACATAATGGAGCCTTTCGACACACGAGTCAATCGATCAGGTTAAGCAACGCTTACCGCGGTTGCTCTGTGGATGGGATCTTTACATACGAATAACCCACTGTGTCTTAGAAAGCACGTTAAGTTATTGGACTCGACTGTCATATGCGGATTTTTAACAGTTATCACGGATCGCCAGAAATGAGAAATTCTGAAAAAGCTGGAAAAACATTGTGAGGAAACCTGCATGTCCTCGAATAAAAAATTCGATGCGACACCTACCAACCCGTACTGGGCCCGCGTAGTAGATTACGGCCCACTTCTCCGTACCAAGATGAGTCCTGTATCCCAGCAGTGGGAACATTATAAGCTGATTGTGATGATAATAAAATGTACCCTAACAAATAGCATATGGAAATTCATTCCATGTACCATAGAAGCTCTTCCACAATTTCAAAATGTATTATATCTTTGTAAGATAAGCGGCTTAAGAACCTCAAATCTAATCAAACACACCTCTGTAGACCTCTGGAATCCTCTTTTAGGGTCACAGATGTTCCAGATACGAAATATTTCATGTATCTACAAAATGTAGAAAAACATCTTGATACGGAAAAACCTTTCTACATTATTAGTCTCCGTGCTAAAGCCGTTTTATACCTTCCTTCTTGATAGTATTGAGTTTGCAGCAGCAAAAATAAATGTAGAAGATTCAAGCTGCGTTAAAGCCTTAGCTTGAAAATCTGCCAGCTAAGTCTTAAATAAAGTACCTTGTCATTGAGAACTGCCTTTGAAAATGATATAAAATGAAGTCAGAATTAAGAACGCTTCGTCGAACGTTGAAATTGTAGTCACTTTATTTAATTTGTAACGGAGTATGCTTTTGTGAAATTAAATGAAAATAGAGCACGGATGGGGGCACTGAAGCTTTTATCCAATAATGGAACAAATGAGATTTTAGATCGGGGCCGTTTCACTGGGTTCTCTAAAACTGCGGTGGCCGCTTAATTCTAGTAGTGTTGTATATATATAGCGTCATAAATTTCTTAGAAATACATTTTCTCCGTTTTTTGCAACATGTTTCATTGCTGCTCCGCTGGTTGTTGCTAGATGTTAACCTATAGCCTTCCTCAATAACTGGGCTACACAACACTATCAGATTTTTTTCAATTTGAATCAGTAGTTCTTTAGATTAGCGCGTTCAACCAAACAAACAAAGAAACTCTTCAGCTATATATAATATTAGTATTTAGTACAGATAATAAAGAAACCGAGTTTGTTTGAACACGCAAATCTCTAGAACTATCAGTTATTCTGTACAAAATCTTTCTGCATTCGATAGCCCTTTTCTTGATTAAGGCTATAGGCTATTTAACACCACTCTAAGAGTCTTAGGAGCCAAGAAAAAAAGGCAGAAACCACACTAAGCGAAGTATTAGCACAGGCAGGCGTTGCGATACGACGGGGTGGGCCGGGTGAAACAAAAAAAAATAGCGCGGATAAAGTCGCCTCTAGAAGCTAGTCTGAAATAAAACGGCAAAATGAAATGCGATGGCTTTTATTTAGTATTATTATTTTCGTCTGAACGGGGGCACGAGGTCTCTAAACCCTTCATTTGATTACATTTTCAAGCACATATGAGATACTACCTTTACCTCTTAATTAAATATGAATCAAAATTAAGTAAAAGGTGTAATTTCATTAGAATGTTAATTTAATTCGTTAACGTATCATTGGCGAATATTATTTATTCTTGCATGCCCTTTTCAAAAGGTCTTTATCAAATGATGTCAGGAAATGTCAAAGATGAAAATGATTATAGGCACTACTAATGTATATACATTTTAATCATTGACATTTTTTTTTGGCATTTTATGAAAATCTATACTTAATATTATAAAATGAAGAGTTTGTTTGATTGAAAGCGGTAATCTCAGGTCCGAATTGAAAAAATATTTTTGTGTGGGGTAGCCTATTTATCGAGAAAGGCTATATAACATCACGCTAAAACAAAGAGGAGCGGAGCAGTCATGAAAAATGTTGCAAAAACGGGGAAAATCACACGGGTAGGCGATTCGACGCGACGGAAAGGGTCGTGGGAACAAGAAATTTTACGCGGACGAAGTTGCGGGCAGAAGCTAGTTTTATATAAAAATGACGCAACCGGCGTGTGTGTATGACCAATTGTATGAACCTAAACGAGGCAAAAGAAGTGTGTAGAGATCGTAGCAGGTGGCGTTCCGTGGTTTCTGCCTACCCCCATGGGAAAAAGGCGTGATTCTATGTATGTATGTATGAATGAAATATCTCTTAATTATTTTTATTTTTTTGAGAAAGACCTCTCGCAGGTCAATATATGAGGTCATCAACTGCTTAACTGGACCTGCGTGTGGCTGCCTCAATAAATTACAGCCTCCAGCCAGGGCTTGAAAACTTAAAACTAAAGCTATTACATTGTAAGGGCAACCCGTGTGGGGTACGGACCTCGGCTTAGGGCGTCGCTGGAAGAAGGCAGCAAAGGACTGGTTGGATCGTCTTCAAATCTCTCAATTACTGAAACTCTAAACTAAAAGTCGAGTTTTCTACTTTTGTATCGCTTAGATATGTAATGGCAACATCAGATGTTTCGCTTTGTTTTACAAGTATATCTATCTATATATCTATAGTACCGTGTGGTGCCAGACGTGAAGAATAACACCACCCCATTTCTTCCCGTGGGTGTCGTAAAAGGCGACTAAGGGACTTACTAGAGAATGGGCAGCAGTGTTCTCTATGCATTTTACTACCATACTGCGATCGCCAACCCGCCTGCCAAGCGTGGTGATTATGGCAAAGCCCCCCAAATTGGGGGAGGCCTAAGTCCAGCAGTGGACGTGTTACGGCTGATATGATGATGATGATGATCTATCTATATATATATAAAATTCAAAGTCCTGAGTGACTGACTGACTGACTGATATATCAACGCACAGCCTAAACTGTTGGTCCTAGAGACATGAAATTTGGAAGGTGTGTTCTTTGTGAACAGTAGGTATCCACTAAGAAAGGGTTTTTTGAAATTCCATCCCTAAGAGGGTAAAATGGGGGTTGAATTTTCTGTGAAACTTTTTATTCTCTGGGTCGATTGACACGCGGTCAAAGTCGCGGGCAGAAGATAGTGTATATCTAAACGATATAGGGGTTTAGTTTGTTTGTAGGAAGTAATGTCTGGAACTAAAAGTCAGATCAGAAATAATCGTTTTGCATTTGAAAGCCCAGTTCTTGAGAAAGGTTTAAGATTATTTAACATGACGCTACGACAGTTGAGAGTAAAGCAAAATGAAAAAAGTCGGAAAGAACGCTAAGAGTAAACGAAGTAATCGCGCGTTCGGGCGATACGATACAATGCGGTGAGTCGAGGGCCAAAATTTCACGAGAATGAAGTTGCAGGCAGAAGCTAGTTGAGATATATTAAGCCGGCGTGAGTGAGTTCGGGTATGTCATACCCGAGAAGTTTTTAAACGCAGATTATAATACTAGCTTCTGCCCGCAACTTTGTCCGCGTTAAATTTCTTGTTCTACCGACCCTTCCCGTCGCGTCGAATCGCCTACCCGTGCGATTTTCCCCATTTTTGCAACATTTTTCATTACTGCTCCGCTCCTCTTTGTTTTAGCGTGATGTTATATAGCCTTTCTCGATAAATAGGCTACCCCACACAAAAATATTTTTTCTATTCGAACCTGAGATTACCGCGTTCAATCAAACAAACTCTTCATTTTATAATATTAAGTATAGATATATACTTTGTTATTTTAATAAAATTAACGCTTTTTGTACTTAATGTTGGTATTTTATTTATTAATCGTCTTGAATGGATACTCTTATTATTATATCTCTAGCATAAATGCTTATTACACAATCACAGCATCAAAAATTGAACATCAAAATTTTGGGTATCTCCTACCCGCCTCATAGCTGGTGTAACAATTTCTTACCTCATTCACGCCGGGTTAAGTACAGTCTTCTTGGGTAATGTTGCTCATAGAAAGTAAAGATGCGTTGATGGCACTTCTTTTCTTCTAGTGTTTATTACATACTATTCAAACAAAGTATTTAATATGTAGTAACATAGTTACAACTTTTCAAAAAGTTTCATCAACTTGTTTACGTCATCGTCGTCAAACTTTTGATCTACACCATCAGCCAAGTAAGGGCTTAGAAACACTTTATTAACTTAATCATAGTTACGTACAGTCAATCAAAGAGTACTGTGTACCGTGTGGTGCCGGACGTAAAGAATAACACCAACCCATTTCTTCCCGTGGGTGTCGTAAAAGGCGACTAAGGGACTTACTAGAGAATGGGCAGCACCGTTCTCTATGCATTTTGCCACCATACTGCGATCGCCAAACCGCCTGCCAAGCGTGGCGATTATGGCAAAGCCCCCCAAATTGGGGGAGGCCTAAGTCCAGCAGTGGACGTCTTACGGCTGAAATGATGATGATGATGATGAATCAAAGAGTTACGTGGCATAAACAGACTCTTTCGTGCCCACTGCTAAGACACAGGCCTCATCTCGGTGAAAGGGAGTGGGCCGTAATCCACCTCGTAGGACCAGTGCGTGTTGGTAGATTTCACATGTCTTCGAATTTTTGGTTCTAAGACATGCCGGTTTCCTCACGATGTTTTCCTTCACCGTTTTTTTAAAGCTCGTGTTTGGTTTACAACTCGTAAGTCGTGATCGCTATCACTGCTGCCTGGAGTCACGTATACAAGCAAAAGTATCAAAGTTACAGTATTTATTTCAAATAGGCACATAATAGGCACTTTTGAACGTCAACATTTACATTAAAATAGAATTGATTCTAGTCGCCCATTCCAAATTGTGGTTTCGTATGGAGAAGATTGGGAAAGAAACTCCATTGTTACTCTTTTAAATGTGTATTATTTTTTTTGTATTCATCTTTACGTTACACTACCTCATTTCAGTTTTATCGTTTAAGTAATAACTTTTAAGCTAAAGACACTTTCGAACGAGTGATTTAAAAGACTAACCTACTAAGCACACTCACAATATTTGGTACATTAAAATCCTTACAAGTTAGCTGCCTGTATCCGTCTACCTATCACTGTGTTTGACTGTACTTACAAAGAAAACCTATCATACTTCTGAAGCCTCTCTTAATTTGATTGGAAGCTAAAGTTATACCTTTCTTTGGATAACAGGAAATATTGGATTTCCGAAAACGTTTCCCGAATATCGCTTTCCTTTCGTTATTTTAGGACGATCTTTATTATTTACCTGGACGCTTTACTCGTTTCTGATCGAATGAAATCTTATAAGAAGAGAAACAAGTTAAATGTAATTAAATAGGTTTAGAGCAGATTTTAGTAGATTCAACAGTTTTGCTTTTGTAAAAGTTTGCATGGGACTTATGATTTTTTAGAAACGACGACCTGGTCAATATTTTTCTTGATATGAAATAAAATAATATAACTCATTAACGACTTCAAAAAGGGGGAGGTTCGCAATTCATCAGGATACTTTTTTTTTTGTACGTATGTTCCGCGGTATCTTCGGCAATTGCGAATGAATTTCGCAGTATGATAGTAAAATACTTACGGAACGCTGCTACCCATTATCTAATAAGTCCCTCCGTCGCCTTTTACAACACCCACGGGAAGAAATAGGGTGCCTCAAGGGTGGTCCCAAATAAATATTATTTACTTTTCTTGGGTATTTTTCGCGTTAACCTGGATATAACGTTTTTAATCCACTTTGTAAATCCAGATGATATTCTACTGTTTCCTGACACTGTTGCGTACTTATCAAGTAGTGATATACGAATTGATGTGGGGTATGAAATGAAATGTTTATTTCTGTAAGAAGATCTTATAAGCCACTTTTACACGTCAACATATTTGGTCAATGTTTTTTTTTTTAAACTAGATGTCGCCGGCATTTCCTAGCTGACTGTAGGTACCATAACTAAAAAGTGATTATTTAGAAGGTTTTAGTTAAACAAACAACTGTTTTGAACCACCTTTAATCACCACTTACAATGCTATTAATGATTAAAATGACTATATTGTATAATGCCAAATAAAACTTCATAGAATAATCATAACGTAATTTCGTTCTTTTGTTTGAATCTCTTTTGAGTTACAACGCGAAAATATTTAAATTCACTAATTTTATCAAAAATTACAACGTAATTTTTCTATTGTTCCCAGATGGCGTCTTCAGGCATGAGGTAGAAGCGCGCGGGCGCGGTACGGAGTCAGCGTTCCTTGGCGAGCTACACTCGACGCTGGCGCCCCCTGCCGCGCCCGACCACGACTGGCAGCATACCGTCTCACTCATACTCAAAGGCCTCATCTTCACGATCATCATCATCGGAGCACTCTTCGGCAACGCCCTCGTCATCATCTCAGTCCACAGACACAGGAAACTTCGGGTCCTGACGAACTATTACGTCGTCAGTCTAGCAGTTGCTGATATGCTTGTGGCTCTCTGCGCGATGACTTTCAACGCCAGCGCTGAACTGACTGACACATGGCTTTTCGGCCCTTTAGTCTGTGATATCTTCAACTCCCTCGATGTTTACTTCTCCAGCGCGTCAATACTTCACCTTTGCTGCATATCCGTCGACAGATATTACGCTATAGTCAGACCGTTGGAGTACCCAGTCACAATGACTCATAGAACTGTTTGTTTCATGCTGGCAAATGTGTGGTTGTGGCCTGCGTTCATCAGTTTCGTGCCAATATTCATGGGCTGGTACACAACAGAACAGCATCGACAAGAAAGACTACATCATCCGGATGTTTGTATGTTCAAAGTAAATATGGTCTACGCTATTGTATCATCGAGTGTTTCATTCTGGATTCCGAGTTTGGTCATGATTTCGATGTACTGTCGGATATTTAGGGAAGCCATCAGACAGAGAGAAGCACTAACGAGAACATCATCGAACATTCTTCTGAATTCTGTCCATATGAAGCACACTTCGCATTCGGCGCATCACTCCCACTATTTACATCCTGAAAGAAGACCTTCCGATATCAGTCCTAACTACAGCACGTTTACAGAAGTAGGACCAGAAGAGACTGAGTTTGGTGGAGAAGTAATGATGGCTATTGGAGACATTTGTCCAAGTAAGGAAGCCAGTCCGAGGAAATCGGTAAATGTAAGCTGTGATACGGCAAGCTCTGGGTACTGTTCTGGAGGGTCTAACAAGAGGTCTTCAAGTGGACAGCCTCCTCCTGGGTGGAGACCCAGCTGTTCTTCTGCCGTGGCGACGAGAGATCTGGCGAAAGCTGCTACAGAACTAAATGCTCAAGGTATGTTGTCCTATCTTTATGTTTTTGATTGGCCTGTTAGTCTAGTGGTTAGTGACCCTGACCGCTAAGACTGAGGTCGTGGGTTCGATTCCCACCCAGGACAAATCTTTGTGTGATGAGCACGATCATTAGTTCTGTGTCTGGGTGTAATTTTATCTATAATATGTATGTATTTAGAAATATATAAGTATATTTATCAGTTGTCTGGTTGCCATAGTACAGGCTCTGCCTAGTTTGGGATCAGATAACGCTGTGTTGGTTGTCTTAAGATATTTATTTATTTATTTTATGTTTTTTCTTGTCTATTTCACATTAGGGATTTGTGCTTCTATTCTAAAACAAGGCGGATTGTATTGTCCAATTACATAGCCTAAATGGTATCTACCAAACGAGAAAGGGTCGGGATATATCCGACTAAACTAGGATCGGCCCCTTTAAATCTAGTATCATTGAAATACGATTATTTATGTTCTTATTACACTTTTCTCGTAAATCCTTGATTTATTTCGTTCTTATTCTGAAACAATAACAACTCTTGGGGAAAACAGGCGAAAATGCGAGTAAATCTTTGAAACCTGCCCATCTAAAAGAAAAAATATTGCTGAGTTTACGTCTGGAATAAATTGAACGTTGTTTCTTTTAAATTGTGAACGATAAGCAAGTTTGCAATTTTTCTTCAAGCCTCTCAGCGTCTTGGATTAAAGATAGTGTATTAGCGATTAATACACGAACTTCCGATTTTAGACCGAGATTCTCGAAGCAAAGTGAGTCGTCTGAACTAATAAAGATAACAAATCGTAACTAAGTGGATGTTCAGGCATCTAAAGGGTGGGAAAGTTAAATTTTACCGTTTGTCATGAAGATAAAATCAGTTTGACAGTTTCTCGATACCGGGAGACCCTTGTAATAGCCGAAAGTTTCAACTATGCGGAGTTTGAATTTCTGAGAGGCGCTATATTGAAAACGTAACAGGTATAGAAGTGGTTTATATCATTAGAAATACAAAAACGCACTGTAATTAATTTTGTCGGAAAAAAATAAAAAGTATTAAAAAAAAAACGTTAAAAATCACAGAATGGTAGTAGCTACTACCTACTTACCGTGTACCTTCTTCGTCCTTCGTCTTACTTTACGTACCTTGTGGTGCCGGACGTAAAGAATAACACCACCCAATTTCTTCCCGTGGGTGTTGTAAAAGGCGACTAAGGGACTTACTAGAGAATGGGCAGCAGCGTTCTCTATGCATTTTACCACCATACTGCGATCGCCAACCCGCCTGCCAAGCGTGGCGATTATGGCAAAGCCCCCAAAATTGGGGGAGGCCTAAGTCCAGCAGTGGACGTCTTACGGCTGAAATGATGATGATGATGATGACTACCTACTTCTCCTTGAACATCAAAACATATATCCTACTTCCTACTATCCTACTTAATCCTACTAATCCTACTAATATTATAAACGCGAAAGTTTGTATGTATGGATGTATGGATGTGTGGATGTTTGTTCCTCTTTCACGCAAAAACTACTAAACGGATTTGGATGAAATTTGGAACACAATTAGTTTATAACCTGAATTAACACATAGGGTACTTTTTATCCCGGTAGTATGTTCCCGCGGGATAATTTCCGACTTCCACGCGGGCGAAGCCGCTGGCAAAAGCTAGTTGTATAATAATTGTGATAACTATTATTTTTTAAAGTAAATACTCATATCACACAATTTCAACATAACACCTGTCTGTATTGCCTGAAGAGATAGATAGAGTTGCACCTATATGTAGTACACCCACATTTAGCGAATAATTTTAAGTCCCATGTAGCAGGAGGCGAGCCATTTCCTACTAACCGGGTACAAGTCCAGACTCCGGGCTGCTTCTGAAAAAAATCAAATGAAAAACGCGAAACCTCTGTACAATTTTTTCTGTTCTTTTCTTCTTGTCTATTTATACACCGTGTCAGTTTAGTCGTCTTACAAAGGTTGTCCACTCAATGTATCCAACATAATATACCTCTAGGCGTGATTAAAAAATGTTACCATTAATTCAGATAATAGGTAGTAAGAAAAATAAATAATGCATTAGTATGAAACATCCTGTTAATAATGTTTACGTATCAGACGGTACAGAACATACCTACCCAGTGCACGAGTCGACTAGATCATTCCATCTCCATTTTCCATGAGACAAAATATCAATTTCAAACTACGCCATGCATCGGATAATGAACAATATTTTTATTTTTTTGTCATTCAAATGTTCTTTTTTTCCCTTATGGATGGGTAGTAGTCATTGGGTACATGAAGTGGGTACATGAAGTGGGCTGCCGTTATAAGACGATTAAAATGTCACGGTGTTTATGTGTGCACATAAATGTTTAAATAAATAAAACACTTTTCTCGACCCGGGACCCTCATTATCAGTAGTAACAATTGCGACTATTAGACAAAAGACAAAAAAACGCGCACAAAGAAAGGTTCCATAGTTAAAATGAATTTATAGCACAATAATATCTGTAAACTATTTGTCCCAGACAATTACTGTCGTGGCAGAAAACACCGCTTGCTAGCTGTTCCAACTTGCCGTACTATTGCGCACTCCAAATCACCTATTCCTCGGACATTAGCCGCTACTAACGCTCTCCTGAACTCAAACACAGATATTGATATGTTTGCAAATGAATGGAAGATGATACTGTCAGAATGTTTGAATTTTTGTGAGAAGAATTTATGACTGTGTTAAATGAATTGTAAATGTCAAAATAGTTTTATTATATGTTTAAATAATGTAATTGGCTTCGGCCGATCTATTTAAAATAAATAAATAAATAGCAAAAACAAAATGAACATTAGAGTTAAAAATATATACCTTTCATCGATATACGACTCGGTAAAAACTGCAAATGTAAGCTTGTATTCGGAAAAACAAAATATGTGATGTAGTACCAAACGATTTTCAGACTATTTACTTTACTTGTGCGGTGAGCTCTACCTTCTTGCCATTTTTACACGCTTTATATTAGCTTCACTTGTATGTTTGTATATTTGTATGTTTGTTTGTAACCGACTCCTTATAGCGCAATTTTGACCCACTTTAAACGACCCGATTTCATTCAAACTTTGCACACCTGTCAAGGACCGATTACCATGCAATAATTTCATAAATTTGTGCCATTATCCTTGCCAGGGTTACCAGGACAGCAAAAAAACTGTCTTCGAAAACTACGCTGACATACGTCACAAACTACGCTGACATACGTCTCAAAATTCGAAACACCCTAAAAAATATAAAATAAATAATAGTTTAAAAAAAAACTAAAAAACACGCTTCCATTGAAAACCAAACTAAAAAGTACAAAATAATGGAAAAAAAGCGTGGGTTGCCAGATATCAATAATACCTAAAAAAAGCACCCCACGCTTTTTTTCCATTATTTTGTACTTTTTAGTTTGGTTTTCAATGGAAGCGTGTTTTTTAGTTTTTTTTTAAACTATTATTTTTCTTGTTTTAGGTCAACGGAAAGTATCCTTTAGGTTTGATTTATTTGCAAGTATCAAAATATGTTGCTTAAATGGTCTTATTTGATATTATCAAGTTAAAATAATTGATACATCAAAGCGTTCCTGAAAAAAAGGGTCGTGACAGAGTAACAGACAGACGGAAAGACGGACGGACAACGAAGTGATCTTATAAAGGTTCCCTTGTCCCATTAAAATACATGAAAATTCACAGCAAAATAATAATTATGTACGAGCACGCACTCATTACTTTCTCTCAGTAAATTATGATCAGGCTGCACGACTAATGGCCACTTCAAAATGTCATGTTTATCTTTGAACCCGGATAGAACCGGGTTTTTTCTTTTCACAAAAAAGCAGCATAAATATCTACCTTATATCCGGTACAAAGTTTGCCTGAAGTCCCCAATGATACGATCCTACTTGACCTCTCTCGATGATACTTACTTAGACGCTTTTTTATATACTTTCTTCCTTCTTCACTGGGCCCAAATTTTAAATGTGTGTACAGTAACACAAGCACTTGTATCAGTTGTATAATGACCCCAGATGTATCAGACGTTTGATGTTTTTCTATTTTAAGTTGTCAGTTTGTTCAAACATTGAATTTTACAAAATAACTAAGGTCACCTTGAAGTCTAACGTTATTTTGTAAAAAGCTCTCTCCAGAACTCTGGTAGATGAGTAATGATTGCAGATTTTTTCAGGCTCATATCATAACGTCAAACACTCCCAGAAGGGTAAGGTAGAGATATATCTTACACCCTCATTTTTTTTTTCAATCAAATGTTTCCCATGCAATGCGAGACGAATCTATAGCAATTTATGTCTAGGTTCTTGATTGGTCTTATTATTAGTCAAGTGTCAGCTGATAAACACATAGAGAACAAAAATACTGACCATCCCAAAACAGTGACGACACTAGCTCTCGTTAAGAGATTTGTATCAGCCTTTTTGGTAGAAACCCTCTATATTTCTCTATACATATTATAATGAAGGGTCTAGAGGTCTGGGTCACGCGTCGGATCACTCCCTCAGCGACACTAAAACTAATTGCGTCAGACTTTCTAGAGTCAGTTTTACAGCTGGATTACATTTAAATTGCGAAGGAAGACAGATTGCTGGAGTCGTCTTGCGAAGCGAATGAATAGTATCCCCATCTGAATTGCAACTTGAACGGGGATGTCAATAAGTAACAGTTGATTTTACGATACTCTGAAACCTACTTTTAGTGATACTTTTTTATCTAACTCTGGTATCTGGGGTATTGAGAGAGATTTAGCTGTATTATGAGTCTTCATGTTATTTTGTCTTTCCGTTGTAACAGATAGATAAAGTCTAGGAAATTTATTGTTTATCAAATTAAATTGTCCGTATGTTCAAATTACAATTTATTTTTTCCTGTTTATTTATATTGAATTTCTTGCTAGTTCCTTTCTATAGTATTGGAACCGTAGACTTAGCTTCTGATGTTTCCTAAGCGCCCCAAAAATATTATTATCCTCCATATTTATTATGCGGAGAGGCAAACTCTCTGCCAGCGTCTGTTCTCATTCACATTTAAACCATGCTTTCAAAACAAGAGTGCGCAGACATGTTTTGGGCACATTCAATCCATCATAGTCCTCATCCATCGCTTTCCATGAGGCATGATCAAGGCCAAGAGTACACCCACTCAGCAATAACCAAAAAAATAAAATTCTTAATTGTTTTTTTTTATACGGTTACAACACGGCAAATTCGTACTGTGTCAATTTACTAAACGATTTCCTTGACTTAGCATCCAATAACTTCGTTCTTTGGGCATGCAAATAGTCGTTTCTGAAAGCATCATTATCACTATTTTCTCTAAAGAATTTAATGCATGAAGAGAACTCTATTTACGCTGGCCTTTGTATGAAGAAACTAAGTGAGGGTTTCAACGATTTCCAGCTAAACGAAACAAAGCTGAGTTTAGATGCACGATCACTGACAAATGAGTGCACTGGCCACACCGAGAACCACACAGGTTGAGTGAACCTGTTCAGGTTCACTCAACCTGTGTGGTTCTCTCTTCAAAAGACCAATACATCATCTATATGGTTTTTACATATTCTGACCAAGATTATGTCTAGACTTTAGAAGAAACTGTGACAACTGAGTTTGTTTTAGCCTTTCTTCTCAGAGTATAAATCACCGATTCATATCCCAGATATGAAACATAATATACTGAAATTTATTTTCTTCTATAAATATGTAAAATTTACCATTATTATTTCTGATAAATACTTGCACTGACTGAGTAGGTCTACTCAATCTGTTTGGTTTTTCACATAATCTGACTAAGATTATGTCTGGGTAAAAGAGACAGTGACAAGTAGGCTTCTCAATGTAGCCAAATAGAAAAATAGTTTTTGAAACATAATTGACATGTAGAAGTCTTTGTACAAACCTAATAAGACAAGTAAAAACATTTATCATGACCATTTAAACTAAACAGAAACTAAATGACCCTCTCATCGTCTCAATGGGGTTTTGAAGTTTCCAAATTAATCCCTATAAGGCTGTTTGTACAACCCTAAGGAGTTTAATCTTGTGCCGAAGATTGAGTTAATGCAGTCAGATTTCTCTTTAATTGCTTACGACAGAGGTTCGTTAGGACCTCGTCTAAATGTTCGATAGAAACTTGAACAGATTCAGAAATGCTATTAACCGTGTTTTGGTTATTGCGAACTACATTCTGTGTAATCAATTTAATGTTTTTGATAGTTTTCTTCTGATTTTGTTATAATAACTTAATACACCGGCTTTGCCCGAAGGTTGAGGTAGGTATCTTGAAATTAATTTTTTATGTGAAGCAAAAACTTATTAGCTATTTATACGAAAATTACACGGACGGAGAAAAGTATGAAATTTGGAACAGTTATGGTTTATATGAAGGAAGAATCTAGAAAGCTAATATTTGTATACCATTTTTTTTTAAATACAATAAATTTTAAAGAAATTATGGTTGAATTTCAACTACCAGGGCGACCACTGGGTACTTATAATTATAATTACATTTCGTTTCAACTTTTTCTAAGGCACATTTACACGTCAGTATTTTGTTGGACATTATTTTAAAACCAGATGTCACCAGCCGATTCAGCTAGTTTTTCCCTAGCTAACAAATCCCTGAGAAGAAATGCCAAAACAAACTCAGAGGTCTCTTGTTGTGTGGATACTATTTTCTGTCAATTCATCACCTACCTAGCTTTTCTCAAATACGGTACGGTTACGGTTACGGTTGGCTTCCAGTGTGTAGCCGAAACCAGTATTATATATAAGAATATTTTACGAATTAAAGTAAATAAGGACTAATATTTTTCTCACGTACATATAACGTGTTTTGGTGGCAATAAAACGAAGTATAATTCTTTCATTCATTGTTTCTTTCTAACTTATATTTTTTGTAGAAAATTTAGCTATTCATGTTAACAGTAGAAGATCTCTGTGAATGGGTGACCATCTTAATATCCTTCGTAATAGTTTCCGTGCCTCAGACAGCACGTAAACCAGTTGATCACGGCTGTCATTCGTGGCTCTTCCACGATCATTAAGCATCATAAGAAGCTTAAAAGTCTGACAGTCAATCATACATTACTAGAGGGTATCAAATCAGCTATCACCCAGTAACAGTTCCATTAAAATCGGTCCAGCAGTTTCAGAGATAAACCGAAACAAATAGACGGACAGATTTTTTATTTTTTTCGTAAGTACCGTAAATACTTCCATATGCATGAAACAAAAAGTGGTTAACATAACAAATAGACACTTCAAGTTTATTATTTATATCGATAATACTTTACTTTTGAAAAATGTGAAATAATTACTAAATATTTGCCTTTGATCCGTTTAATATTGTATTATTTATCGGTCAATTAATGAGGCCATAATTAAATATAGATAATAGATTGGGTCTACTTCCTAGAAACTGTGAGTAAATATTGATCTTTTTCTTAAAAAACAATGTTTTACTCCAGATAGAATATTTACTTACTGTATTTAGATGTAGATATCAATGTTTGTTTACACTCAAGATATAACCGGAAGTAACAAGAAATAATAGTCTATTTTTAAGGTAAATAGAGCAATTTATTATCATTATTATCATCTTAAGGTGCTACTCAAATGTAGGACAACGAAAACGCTCATTATTTTCTTCGCCACTAAGGCACTTACTAGAAAATAAGCAGGAGCTTTCTCAGTGCAATTTACCACTGTGCTGCGATCGCCAATCCGCCTAACAATCGTGGCGATTATGAAAAACCCCTTCTAAAACCAAGAAAAAGGCCCCTAGTGTCCAGCGGCCGCCTGCCATTGGTTACGGTAGTGGTCAAGGCTATGGTTTTGTAGTAGACCTCTATCCAGCAGTGCATGTCTTTCGACTGAATTAATGGCACCCGTGAACAGAACCCTTAAACACTGAATTAATTGTCGTGAATCATAACTAAATAATAACTTTTTCAATGACTTAACACAAGAAATTATAGCCACGAATGACAGAATCGATATATCGATAATCGTGATGCTTTACGATTCGACACCCACATACTCCGCAATCCAACACGGATTGCAAATTGCTTAGCTCGATTCCTAATTGGGTGTCATTCACGGTGCAAATGCATGCCATTCAATATCCACCGCCTCGCCCGTATTCAATACTAAGTGAAATCGCTTTATGCTGACTACATCGAATGCGTTTGATGCAGTAGCCATAGATTTAATTACGTTTCACCAATTATCGTTTCTCGGTCATTCATGGCTTTCAAAATCTTTTACGGTTAAAGATATTTATTTCTCAAAAGAATGACATATTCACATTATACAAAACATAAATATAAGTTTAAAATAAATTTATCAGCCAGTAAGCGTAGATAAAATCAAATACGAATCTCAAAAACGAACATTACAATAATACTTCGACTTAACATACAACTTACCCTTTTCAACCCTTTTAATTTATTTCTTTATCTTCTATTAAAGTGCCTACTCTTCGTATCATATGTTCTATTAGATAGGTTTCCTAGACTTTTACTATGCTTTTTTTTGGGTGGGAAATCATCAAATGACGTCTCCCGCTCTAGAGTGGAGCGGGAGGGCGTGTCAGACTTTTACTGAGTAAAACCCACCCGTGTTCCTACAGTTGCCCATATGCCAGGGCCACGGTAACTCTTTCCAACGAATCTCGCGACCCTAGCAGGTACTAACTATGATGGGGTCAGCTTCCAGTTTAACCGGATGCAGCTAAATACTAGTATTTTACATGGAGCAACTCCCTAAGACTGGTTGTCGGACTTCGGGCTTTTGACAACCCGTAACGAAACACTCCAATGTTCGAATGTAACTGAAGTTATTTAATCGCTAACCTGAGGGGTAATTGCGGAACTTTTTGAAAACGTCATTCGGCTGACATGATGAATTGTGAAGATGACATTTAATTTTCACACATATTCCAGTCATATTAAATCTTCAACCACGCTTAGGTAGAAATATAGAACCTCACTGTTCATTTTGCTACATTATAATGTTCTGCAACTTGAAACATAGTTTTATCTCGAAAGACATTAGTAGCCGTTTCAGTCACGAAGTAAAATGAGGGCATCCATCATATTTTTATCTTTCGCATTACTGTAGTTAGTGAAAGTTATGTAGGAATGTCTTTTAATTAACTGGATATCTTCGAAATATATTTCTTGCTGGTCCGTGGATGCGTGACCAGCTTTACATATCAAGACCCCTCCATGCTTCGGAAAGCAGGTTAAGCCGTTGGTTCCGGCTGTCTTTATTGGATCTTCGACATTCGTTTCGAGTCGTTAGAAGCCTGAAAGTTTGACAACCTGCCTATCTTGCCAAGGGGTATCGTGGTACTCAGTAAATGTGTTGTGGAGATGAGATAGGAGGTCGCTTCATATAAAATACTGGTAGGTATTTAGCTACATTCGGTTAGACTGGAATCTGACTCCAACATAATTAGGAAAAGGCTAAGGAAACGATGATCTCAGAAAAGTACTCATTATGTTATTTTTCGGAAAAGTAGAAAGGAGAAAACTTCCACCACGATTCTTCTAGATGAGTTTGCAATTTCAAACTAATATTAACAACTACGTATCTTCCGCCCGGGCTACGTTAATATAAATTACCATTAGATATTTCCAGGTTTCCTCACGTTGTTTTCTACATCGATGTCAGTGCTGTTCAAGATAAACTGAGCATGAAATTATTAATTGAAAGTATCCCTATACCAAATTACATCATAATTAGTTAAATTGTTCCAAAGATTAAATATAATATTAGTATAGATAAACCCAAGTTTTCTCATGGTGGTATCTTCGCCGATGAGAGTGATGTTAAAGATAAGCTTAAAAATTACAAATGAATAAGAGCAAAGCCGGACAAGTACCAATGTGCCTTAAATTGGTACTTGTCCGGCTTTGAACCCCCTACCTCATCCATGACAAGAAAGGCCTTAACCACAGGGCCATACTGAAAATATTGGCCAATCAACAAAGTGCTAGCGAGGATGACGACCCAAAATTCATCGGACGAACTTTTAGGCCCATAGCAGGCACGATATTTTTAGCATCTGCGTCGGCTACCAAGGGTTTTCGGTGTGGATTCACATTTGCATTAGTTAAGTCTTGAGGAGGAAAGCAAGTAGGTTGTAGGTTCGAACTTAGGCAGGCGCTTTATTTTGTGTAAGAAAGAAAATAAATTTATTTAGCACAGTTTAAAAGGCACACAATAGGTATACAGCAGGAGAGAGTAAAATAAAAATGAATTTAAAAAGTATAAGGTGTAAAGTCAGAAACTAGCATTCTAGTGTGCCTTGCGGCTGCGCCAAAAAGGCCCAGTTTAACAAAAGTGTAAATTATTTAATTACCACTGCTCTCAAAACGGTGACGGAAAATATCGTGAGGAAACCTGCATGTTCTAGAACCAAAGATTCGAGGACATGTAACGTCAACCAACCCGCACAGGACCTCACAGCGCAGTCCCTCTTGAAGTGAGAAGGTCTCTGTCCCACCAGTTGGTGGTGCTGTTAGCTGCTGCTGTAAGTAGTGGGTAAGGTCATAAAGGTAGTCATAACCGTCAATTAAACAGAAACATGACGTATATATGTGAGACTTAACTATTAAACATGAACACTTTTGAGCTGACGTATAATCAAACTGGCTACACAGGGCCCATACACAAGTACCACACCACATCGCAGCGACAAAAACTGGGCAAGAATTGGTTACGTGTAATTAAAACTAAATATTGTCTCTGCAGCTTACAGTTGCGTTGTGGTCATATTGTCGCTAATAGTTGCGATATGATAACGCTGTGGCTAGTGTTCGTAGGCAGACAGATCGTTGTGTTTGCGATGTGGCCGGCCAGTAGTGCGTTGTCTTGCTAGTGGTTGTGATTGTGACCTTTCCTTGGTGTTGTCGGTATTGCTCAATCCGATGGCCAAATGTGGTTCGTGTGAATAAACTATTTAATTTCTTTCCATACAAACTAGCACCCGTCCACGTGTTATTGTTGTGGTGTGGTTGTGATACATACGATTGGGCCCTTAATATTAATAATAATAAATATTTATCAACACAAAAAGTGTCGTTTCTGATTTGGCCCTAAGACTACGATCAGTTTGGAATTTCAGACACTACCGATAGCGTGTGGTGACGACACGCCACCGGTTGCCAAAAAGTTCGTTGCCAGCATCGCAACTGTCCGTAGCAGGCTGCGTGCGAGCGACACTGCGCCCGTGTTTACGAACACAGAATTCGGCCGTTGTCGGTGACGGATGGCTACACGTCGTCAATTATGGTCGGCATGTAGTCATGTATACCTACATTCTCTCACTGTCTATAAAACGTCAGACGAAACTGACAGCGTTTTGTGACGTCACGGTGGGCGACCGACCCGCCACGGGTTGCCAAAACGTTCGTTGCCCCTGTCGTATCTGGCAATCGTGTCCGGCGTACGAGCTAGACCGTGCCTGAATATTTACGAAGTCAGCATTCGACCGTTGTCGGTCGCAATTGGCCTGTAGTCAGATAATACCTCAAACTTACCTACTCATGGAAGGTAATCTAATGTTCTTCCTTGTTCGGCTGAGGCAAAGTTTTGCAATTAAGTAGCAAGCATAGGATACGCATGCAATTTGTTAGAAGCACTAGAGGTGTAAGTTACACTGTTATTTAAAGTTAGTACTAAGTTTCGCTTCGCTATTGGCAGGCAATTAGATAGAAGTTTACATTGTTTACCTTTAGAGTTTCTAAGTTATTTATCGTTAAACAGTCAGTTAAACTTTACCTGCTGGTTTAATGAAAAAGAGAAGTTGTAAACTTAAACCCGTCAGCGGAAAAGCTTACCAAAGTACATTTTTCATCTCAAAGAAGAAATTTACATTTCTTAATATTAAAAATAGTCAACATCTGCCTTGTGCTTTCCCAAATATTTGTGGGATCAACTTTCAGTTTAACCGAATGCAGTTGAATATCAGTATGTTATGTCAGCGCCATCTCTTGACCTATAGTGGAACTAATGTAATTTTCATTGATGATTTCTGAAAAAATATGCTATTTAGATACATCGTTTTATTTCTCCTGTAATCTTTACATAAACTTTTATCACAAAGGATAATTTGTGATTTTTCTCTATTCAAACATACAAATAGAGGTAAGGGGGAATGTTATTCATTTTTCATTTTTCGTCAAAAGTCGAAAACTCTTCGGGCTAAAAAAAAATGTTTGAAATTTGAGAAATAGCGCCCTATGAATTTCTAAGCCCCCGTTCAGTACCAGTTGCAAAAATCTTTCTTATTTGCAAAATAGTTGGTCAAACGTCACTATAACTATTCCAAATTTCAAGTACAAGCACCATAAGACTTTATTTTTAACACTATGGTACGGAAACCTAATTTTTTTTTTTTTGATTTTGAAGTGATTAAGTATAATCCTTGGTTAGTATAACACAACTTAAAAACTAGTGTTAGTACTTATAACGCTTTAATATTATTTTTGTTTTTTTTTTTACTTATTTTATATTGTTAAGTTACTACTATGATTGAATTTGCTTTAGTTTAAAATATTCCTGCGTGAGTCCCAATAAATACTTTGTCTTTCTTTCTTGTATTATAAAATATTAATATGCTCTTGTTGTCACCCTCATAATAATCCCCCAATCCGCCATTCCGACACTCGTACGAAATAACAAACTTTTCTCCCCACAATATGGACGAGTCTGCAATATTATCTCGATGAAACAAGAAAACTTTGCAAGTTTTGTATAAGACCACCTGTTACGAGTTCAGAACTCGTAAAGAAACGTTGCATGCGTAATGAGTTATCCATGTTAGCGTATTTCTTTATAGAAAAATTATACCTCCTTCCAGGCAGTCGGGTAATGACGGAACTTGGACAGTCCGGCGGTATTAGAACTTTTAAGATAAGAAACAAGGTAGTTCCCACATTTGATCGTAATGGTAGGCATGACTACTGATACTTACCTGGCACAGAGGCCTTTTGCGGGAGTTTTTGTTTTCAGCGGGAGACGCCATTGGATGACTTCTCACCCACAAAAAAAAAACCGTAAATAAGTGGTGACTATCTGACATTGGCATTGCCTTTATGTCCAAGCAATAAGGACAATTTTCCTGGTGACGTTAATATGACATATAGAGTGTTAGAAAGAGACTGACACATCCGTATGAGTGACAGAGATGGCGCTCGATGTGTTCGGTTAAGCTTTGGTTTCTTAGGAAGCGGTGAATGGTCACACAATAATAGCTGTTCAAATATAATAGTGTGTTTTTGACAACTTATTGTAAAATACTGGTGAAAGTGACAAAGTTCCATCATGCCTACTATCAGGGCTTTGAATAACGTTAAAAAATTGGTATCGTTACTTTCATCGGACGAAGATAACGTTATTAGTAGAGGTCACGTTATGCTTGGTAACGATACTTGCCATACGTTTTACCGGTAACTAACATCTCTTTCTTTCGTCTACATTAATGAAGTTGCATTTGCATCGTTTAATTGGCGATGTTACTGTAGAGCGCCCCGCCGCCCATGGCGTGCTGCTTAGGTTGCGCAGGTTGACAACAACGCATTAAGTAACGATAAAAGTATCGATACTAGTAACGTTAATTGGTAACGATAGATTCGATAGCAAAGTATCGTTACCCGTGTTACCGTTAAAATATTAACTTTATGAAAATAACGTTACTTAACGATACTTATAGTGTGAATTTGGTAACGTTAACAAGCCCTGCCTACTATAGTACAACGGCCACAGCTCTTCTAAGAAACCCTTTTTTTTTGTGGGTGGGAAATCATCAAATGACGCTCTGGGTGGAGCGGAAGGGCGTGTCAGATTTTTACTGACTAAAACGCACCCGCGTTCCTTCAGTTGCCCATGTACCAGGGCCACGGTATCTCTTTCGAACAAATCTGTCGACCCTGGCAGGTCTAGGAAACCCTTGCTAAGCACAGACGTAAAAATATCCCGGCGAGAGTTTATCCCGCACCGAGCTTTCAACTCTCGGTGTTAAACCAAGCACTAAATATCCAACAGAGGGCATCCCAGCGCGGCGCATCGAAAAAACACGTCGATTTAAACTCTCGGCGCTAGGGAATGAATTGAAAATCGAGTGCGCAGAAAAATACCACTGCGATAGTTTTACGTGCGTACGAACGTAGTCCGAATAGATTTAAAAATGAGAAGATAGTGGTGTCAATACAATATCATTATTATTCCCTATAAATAAGGTGGATTATTGAAAACACAGATTCTGATGATCTCAGTCTTTTGTTGACTCTTTGGCCTTTCTCAAAGACCGCAGGTGCGATCTCGAACGTACGAATGAAATATTTATTTGTACTGGACTCAATCTAGTACGAAACTTGGATTATTTACTAAAAGTTGTGGGTAATTTTAAAATCTGTATCATTTCGTAAAATATATTTTTAAATTAATATCTTATCGTCAACAGGTGCGTCTCTTCGTGCGGCCGGCAAGTCGTGGCGAGCGGAACATAAGGCAGCGCGCACACTTGGCATCATAGTCGGCGCGTTTCTGTTGTGCTGGCTTCCATTTTTTCTATGGTGAGTATTTTATTTAACCATTATTTGTTTTACAGTGAATTACAACAAATTAAAATTTAACAGGTTTAGGTCGCTGTTATATATTTTTTATAAAACTTTAAACATTTTGACAGATTTAAACATGTTTATATTTGTATGAGAACGTAGGTTAACTAATGACTAATAACTGTAATGAGCACGCATTCTATGCTAATTACATTGAATAGTACACCTTCACGATAAGAGTAATTAGTCTGCAAATTACAAATCAATTCAATTTAATTTGTACTAACTTTATATTTGAATTAAAACAATATGTTTCTACAGGTACGTCACAACAAACCTATGTGGCGAGCCGTGTGAAACACCATCAGTCGTGGTCGGCGTTTTATTCTGGATCGGCTACTTCAACTCAGCGCTCAACCCGCTCATCTACGCGTATTTCAACCGCGACTTTCGAGACGCGTTCAAAAACACGCTCATGTGTGCGCTGCCTTGCTGCTTTAGTTGCTGGAAAGACACGGGGACTGCGCAGTTTGTGTAGTAATTACAGAGATGCGACTAAAAAACGCAGTCGCATTGTCGTACGAACGATATGTGTATAATGTTAGTGTTGTGTGTGTGTTGTAATAGAGCATCGAATTCATTCAAGCGCGTTGAGAAGTTTTTTGTATTTGGAATGTAGAAACTTTGTCCCGGATGGGTTGTATGTATGCAAAAATTCTTGAAAAATTGGAGCGGTAGAAATCCTAAATTTCGCTTTAGTAATATTGTAAAAATAACGGCAATATTGCCTAAGTGTTGTCGTGAATATTTGTGTGCTTGTTTGCGCCATCTTTAGTTAAGGCTTTGTTTAAAAAAAATGTCAAGATGGTGAATGTATGAAATATCTGTTAGTTAATAGTATAACCACAGTTTATTATAAATATGACATTGTGCAAATGGTCAACGATGACGTAGCGATTATATTTAAAAAAAAAATATATATTTGCCGTGACGGTGGTTCATTCGAGCTTACGTTCTGATTTTAAATGCTGGCAATCATAATATATTTTTAATTGTTTTTCGGGTGGCAACTGTGACACTGTCATCTGTGTGTCAATGTCAAAGTTCTTGATTATCTATAGAAAGTAAATAATTATATTGTGGCAACACTTGAAAAGTCCTTCTCTAGGTAAAGTGGTAGTTCTAAATTCGGTAAAAATGCGATTCTAAATCGCAAAGTGTCGAGGCTAGTCCTTATTTTGTAAGAATAATGTTTAAGGTTATGTTCGGAAAAACGCTTTGCTATATTACGCCTCAAGTTCGCATTACGGGTGCAATATCTAGTCAAATATTTAGCCAGTAATTGATATAGTATTATCGGTGACATAGCAATAATTTAACATTATTAATAGTGTAAATATTTTATGGGGTCAATCTGTATCCCAAGTATAAATACCCTGGAATTGATAGTGGGACATACGGACCCCATTGAGTATTATATTAATGTATTATGTTTGTAGATAATTTTGTCATAGTAATATTAGTGTTTTAATAATAAATAGTTGCTCAAATTGTCCATTTGATGGCAATAAGCATGATGAAAGCATTTAGAGTTAGACTATTATAGAAATTTGTTATTAAAATATACATAGTCGAGAAAATTGTTATGAATATGATTATATAAACTACTAGTGATAAAATTTCCTCTATTTTCTTAGAACTCTATAGGGTCTAAATAAATTAGCTGCCAATACTTTAACCACGTTTTAGGCATCAATATCGAAAACAAAAATTAAATAAAAAGAAACATCTTTCAATAGCTTTTTTTGTGGGTGGGAAATCATCAAATGACGTCTCCCACTCTGGGTGGAGTGGAAGGGCGTGTCAGATTCCCACCGACTAAAACCTACCCGTGTTCCTTCTGTTGCCTGTATGCCAGGGCCACGGTTAAACTTTGGAACAAATCTCGCGACCCTGGCAGATGTTTCAATGGCCTAAGGTCAATGTCTGAAACCGATCAACCGGTTTTGTAATTTTTCGTAGCACAAAGATATTATTCAAGAATTTACAAATAAAATAACATGACAGTTGTGGATGCTTTAATTACATTTTTAACCGACGAAAAAAAAACGGAGTAGGTTATCAATTCAACGCGTATATTTTTTTTTGTTTTTTTTTTATGTATGACTGCGCTTAACTTTTTACATAGTAGTTCGATTGTGATCATTCTTTTTTTATTGGAAAGGGTATACTCCGACGGTGGTTCCATATAAATTTGGAAAACAAAATCAAAATCTAAGGGTCAGAAAACAGGGGATGATTGATTGTTCACTCACTGATTGTAATGTATAACCACGAATAACTTTATACAGAGTAGTTCGATTTTGATAATTCTTTTTTCATTGGATAGGGTATACCTTGCCAAGTATTATTAGTACATTAAAGCCACAAAAAATTATAAAATAAAAACTTTTTAACAAAAAATTAAACCGCCGAAAAAACTTAAAATCAAAAAATAATAAACCTTAAAATTTTGAGTCGGTGCTGCAAAATCAATGAACAAAGATCACTCAAAGCGCCGACTCATAATTTTAAGGTATATAATTTTTTGCTTTTTTTAAATTTTTTCGGCTGTTTAATTTTTTGTTTAAAAGTTACGTTTAGGATTTTTGAAAAAAAAAAAGTATTTTTGTGTTATGTCATTAGTTTTTGATATCGATACCAAACACGTGGATAAAGTATTGCTAGATATTTTAATTAGACCCTTTATACACCGTGACATTTTAGTCTTCTTAAAAAGATGGTCCACTCAATGTATCCCACATAATATACCTCTAGGTGTGATACCATTAGTAAAGATAATAAGTATTTAAAAAAAAATGGATTAGAATGATGAAACATCCTGCTAATAATGTTTACGTATCATACGGTAGAGAACACAGTGCACGAGTTGGCTAGATCATTCTATGAAATGGCAAAAAACGGAACCCTTATAGATTCGTCATGTCTGTCTGTCTGTCTGTCCGAGTATGTCACAGCCATTTTTTTTCGAAACTATAAGACCTATGCTGTTGAAACTTGGTAAGTAGATGTATTCTGTAAACCCCATTAAGATTTTCACACAAAAATAGAAAAAAAAAACAATAATATTTGGGGTTCCCCATACATAGAACTGAAACTCAAAAAAAATCATCAAACCCATACGTGTGGGGTATCTATGGATAGGTCTTCAAAAATGATATTGAGGTTTCTAAACTGAAGAGTGTACTGAATTTTTTTCTAAACTGAATAGTTTGCGCGGAAAACACTTCCAAAGTGGTAAAATGTGTGTCCCCCTCCCCGTAACTTCTAAAATAAGGGAATGATAAAACTAAAAAAAATATATGATATACATTACTATGTAAACTTCCACCGAAAATTGGTTTGAACGAGATCTAGTGAGTAGTTTTTTTTTAATACGTCATAAATCGTAAACCACAATTTACCTTTCATTCAGTCAACTCAAATATAAAAATAAAAGGCATTTAATTTCATAAACATAAACGTTATGCATAAACCGTGAATACCTGCAGGTTTGTACGGAACCCTCGGTGCGCGAGTCCGACTCGCACTTGGCCGGTTTTTTGTTATGGATGTGTAGTAGTCATTGGTTACATGAAGTGGGCTGCCGTAGCAAGACGACTTAAATGTCACGGTGTATATTATACTGAAGCGCCGATATCATAACTTGGTCGAGAAAAAGCTGCTCGAATATGGTTAAAAACAATCTAAACTATAATACTATGAAGCTGAAGTGCTTGATATTAGTTTGAACATGCTAATCCTACCATTCCGATTTGAAAAATCTTTATTTTTTTTTGGCTCAATTCTAGAGGACAGCTAAACACTAGAGAACATAACGCTATGCTACCATTACAAGCAAAAACGAAGTTATAACGCGGGCAATGCGATGCGACGAAGTGGGTTGGGGAAACACACTAAATTTATGAGCAAAAGCTCGTCGATATTATACAATCGAAACGCGTTTGAAATAGTTGTGGTAAAGATACTATAATATATAGTATTAATTCCAATAGAACGTCCCTTATTATAAAAAGATAATTCTTCATTCATTGTTTGTATTGGCTCTTTATTTGTTATGTTTCAATTTGTTTTTAGTATGCCGATTTGACCTTAAAAGCCCGGTTTTTCCAAAAAACCCTCATAATATCTATAACATTCTGCCTCGCTTAAATTTAACTATTGGGAACGAATAACCAGCACCCTAATTGTACAACACACTATTTAATCAGAAACTAAATAATTTCAAAAAGTTGCTAATCCATTGCTTCATTTGTTCCAAAAACTTTTGTTCTCAACAACGTAAATAACGCAATGAATTTTGTTGAACTGTCAATATTATAAATATTCTTACTGTTAGTGTCTTACGCAATTACCCCGCAGATAACAACAGCTCCAGAAATGTTCATGTAGAAAATGCCTTCTAACCTCCACCTTTAGTATTTTTAGGACAAATCTATCTTTTGAATGCCCACATAGCCGTTTGACCTTTTAGCAAATGAATAGAAACCCAGAGATTTCCAAGAACTTTGCGTTCAAACTTTTCTAAATCATAATAATCTTTTCTCTGACGCAATTAAAGCGTCCAACCCTAAGATTAGAGGCCCTAACTACCCGAGACGACTTAGTGACTGTCATATTATTCTCACAGCCTGCTTTTATCTAAGGGTCATAGCAGACTCGCTACTTCTAGCAGTGACAATTTCGCGACTTTTAAAACGCTGTTTCACGTTTTGGCGACTCTTACTAGACCTACACTCGAATTTAGAAGAGTAGAAAGTCAAAATGGCGTATTTCAGCAATTGTTTCGTTTAGGCGTGTTATGAATTCAGTATGTTCCAGCAATTTTCTAATTACTGCATAGCGTAACGTCGGGTTATCTAAAAAGGGCGTTGCTGCAATTGTTTCGTTGCTGCATCGCGTTCTGGCGTATTATACAAAAAGCGCGTCCGCGTGTGTTGCGTTCCGGCGTGTCTGCAAAATGGAGCGTTTTCTGTTTTTCTTGCATCAATATATTGCTAGAACATTATTGTGGGATATGGCTATCTTAACCAGAACCATCATCTTATTTTTAGAATATATTTCAAGTGACATTAATTCACAAAACAATTGCACAAACGTTTACCAAAACGCCCCCCTGTCAATATCATTCAGGCGCTGGTATCGGACGCAGTATCGAGCTTCTAAAAATCGATTAAGTCCCTGATTACCCAGCATAATCAG
Organism: Aporophyla nigra; assembly: GCA_947507805.1. Lineage (NCBI taxonomy): Eukaryota > Metazoa > Arthropoda > Insecta > Lepidoptera > Noctuidae > Aporophyla > Aporophyla nigra. The sequence continues at coordinate 6,827,007 of OX382313.1, read as the reverse complement.
TCTATAACTCTCCCACTGCTGGGATACAGGCCTCCTCTCAGGGAAACAGAGTGGGTCGTAATACATCTCGCAGGCCCAGTGCGTATTGCTAAATTTAAACTTTTCTTCGCAATTTGGTCCTAGGACATGCCGGTTTCATCACGATGTTTTCTTGACCCTTTTGAGAATAGTGGTGATGAAATAATTTACATAAAGTATAGCGCCTATTAGGTTTAGTACCCAGGTGCAACTCGTATGACGTGGCCGTTGCCACTGCTCTTGATTGCTGACTAATTATCCAGTTCAGTTAACAGTTTATGTAGCTTGGAAGTCGCTGTATGAAACTTAAGAAAAGCGACTTAATCGCCAACTGTTGAAAGTAGCATGTCTGCAAAACCCCTTACTAATGCGTTCTATCATAAAACGGTAATAAAGTTTATATTATCTACTTTACAGTGGTCGCAAACATTAAGATACGTGTACATGTAATTAAAACTGGAATCATGCAGCAAATGGCGGCCATGATTATTTTGTGTGAAACCTCAACGGTTTATCAACATGCGATGTTCCGTGATTAGTGTGAAAAATAACGAAATATTAAATTATATCTAGTGGTTTGTGGTGTTGGAAAGAGAACATTTTTGGCATGTGTAATAATTTTACGGTTGTTGTAACTTACATTAAAGGTTGGGTATGATGTTTCGTTCAGATATACTCCTATAATGAGGCCTCGTATAAGCTTCCATAAAAGTGGAAATAGAATATAAAATGCGGTATGTAAAATACTGATATTCAGCTACATTTTTTTTTATAGGTTTGAAGTCATCAAATGACGTCTCCTGCTCTTGGGCGGAGCGGGAGGGCGTGTCAGACTTTTACTTACTAAAACCCACCCGTGTTCCTTCAGTTGCCCATGTGCCAGGGTCTCGGTATCTCTTTCTAACAAATCTCGCGACCCTGACAGGTATTCAGCTACATCTGGTTAAACTGGAATCTGACCCCAACATAACTGGGAAAATGCTAGGCAGATGATTATGATGATGATGATTGAACTAAAATAACTGCTGAACAACATCACACTGCTTGCATAGTACGCTTGTTCAGCGAACTCCGAGCGTCGAAAGAATGTAGCCGGGAACCTAGCAAGAACCCCCGGGAAAAGGGCAGAGATATGTGAGGCGGAGAGAAGACAAGATGCTTATAACAACTGGGATGTATCCACCGAAGATGTATGGAAATACATACTGGCTAGAAAGAAACTCAGCTGTGGTAAGCGTTAGACGTGTCGAGGGCGCTGCGGACGGATTGTGCCACGCGGAGAAACTAGCAGTGCCAATGGCCGCAATCTGCTGACATCACATCGTATGCAAAAATGACACATCTCTTTTCATCATTCAATCGTATCTACTGAAGCTAAGTGAGATCGAGATATGTAAATAACGAAATCCTGTTGGTTGTTTCTAACACATCTTCTTTCCTCTTTTCGCGTCTCCACTTCGGTAGAGTATGGGCCCTAGCCGGGGTACTAAATTTACTACAAGACATTACAGAAATAAGTTAGTCATGTTTAGTCATTCCTTATAAAAATCACAGTAGCGCCAGTATCGCTGGTAGTCGTGTAAAAAACCTTATATTTACATAACTAACAGCGCTCAACCGTAACGCCGATTTGTTTCAAATACTTTAATCATCTTTATTTTTCAGCAGAAAAATAATAATAGTCGTGAACCTCCAAGGCTCCGTAACCTGTAGTTACACAATATGTATTGGGTATCTACTTAGGTTCAGCAGTTTATGAAACTTTTGTGCTTTTTACAAAAACTTCGTAGTACGCGGCTTTTAAATTAAATTATTAAAGGCTGTTGAACAACCATTTTCACCTACCAAATAGAATTAGAATTCGCATTGAAAACATCAAAAATAAACAAAGAATTTACAAGTAACAGCCTTAAAGGTATGTCTCAAAAAACACTGTTCGACACGATACCAAAGTAAATAAATTCAGAAATCAGACATTTATAAAAATCTGTCTAACATTTACACGGAAGTTCTCAGCACAGGAAAACACGTTCCCATAAAAAAATCTAAGCGCCTCTCAAAATAATTGGTGCTTGCTCAACCGTTCCGATTCACGCACCGAGAATACATCGCGTCTGAAAAATTCCGTTTCACGCGTGACAGCGCTTCGACACGGTACTTAATAGCCCGTGAATATTTAGCCGATATGTCAAATAAATGCTTGTAAGAGCATTATGTGTACAGCATAATGTAGATCGTTCGATCAAAAGGAGCGAAAATTTGAGCATGAAAGAAAATCGATTGGTGTAATGTTTGGGAAATTTGTTTTCTTACTAAATGCTTACGTTTAAAGTATGGGTTTGTTTTTTGTAACGGTAAATAACCCAAGGATGGTCACTTTGTGCATCCTAAGAGCAACTGTGACCTGGGCGTAAACTGCAATGGCCTATATGGAAAGCAATCAATTGAGTGCGGACCCAAGTAGGCCACTGCAAGTATAATCTAGCGAAAGAGGGTATTATTGAACTACCGATACCCAGTGCGGTTGCAGTGTCCCATATATTGGAGTGTCCAAAATGTCCATTCTGAGAACCTAAAATACGCCACTGATGCCGTGATTCTCATCTAACATATTAATAATATTATATTTAACTAGCTTCTACCCGCGACTTTGTCCGCGACAAATTTTTGGTCCCCTGACCCTTCCCGTCGCATCGAATTGTCTGCCAGTTTTCGTCAATTTTTCGTTGCTGCTTCGCGTTTTTTGATCGTAGCGTGATGTTATATAGCCTATAGCCTTTCTCAATAAATTGGCTACCCAACACAAAAATATTCTTTCAATTCGGACCAGTAATTACCGCGTTCAACCAAACAAACAAACTCTTCAGCTTTATAATATTAGTATAGATTGTGGCAGACCTCATAGAAGGTGACAAGACTAACCTAATAAAACAAACGACGACAGTGACCAGCACTGGATCGCAAGCACTAGAAGTCATAAGGCCCTTTGCTCAGGTGTGGTAGGACACAGACTAACGGTAACAATAAGCAGAAAACCACTGTATACATCTTAACAGTCATTACGTCCTGGCTGCCGAGACCCACCGCGACATCCCAATCCATTTCGGCCCTGAACTTTGCTCGAGCCAGCCCGCGTTGCTGAGCCTGTATCTTTAAATTTGTCTCTAAATAGTTATCATTTCGATCCAACTCGTCCCTTGCTGCCCTCTACCAGCGATGCCCTAGGTCGAGGCTCGTACCCAACAGGGGGTGCCCTTAGTGAGTTGTCACTCTAGTTTCATTTTTTAAGCCCTGGCTGGAGACCTTAATTGAATAAGGTAGCAACAGGCAAGTCCGGTTCAGAAGCCTTTTAGGAGGACCCACGAGATGTCAAAAAAAAATCTCTCAACGCGAAAAGACTTGCCACTTATATACCTAAACAACTAGTCTTAACCTATTCAAAACTTCCCGCAACATGCATAATAATAACAATTTTCACAGACCATGAATCAATCTTTCCCTCACGTTACGTTCCGATTTAGTTGAGTGATCTAACAATGGAAGTTGGAACGCATCGCCGCGCCGCACCAATCGGTGCGTGAATCGGAACGCAGTGGACTACGATTGGCTAATGTACTGTACGGAAAACCTAACGGGTTGGAGTTTTTAAAAAGGACTATTTTTGGTGTTTCGATGCTATTTTAAAAGTTATTTTGAAGGTTTTTGGAAGAACGCTTGATTGATCACAATGCTCAAGATCGGTTGATCGTACAACCTTAAGTTGATTGGAGTCTGCTTTTTGACAAAAACTGGGGAAGGTTTAGTCAATACAAAAGTGGACTACTAATAACTTGATGATAGAAGAGTGATCGGTTTTGAATTATGATTCCATAATCTTTCTTCTAAGTGTTTCACCATCATGAACTGCATCATCGCTAACCATCAGATAACGAAGCGCAGAGTTAGTCCAGTTATGGATTCGAACCTACACAGACACTTTAATTTGTGTAAAACATTTATCACCACTGCTGTCAAAGCGGTGAAAGAAAATGTAGTAAAGAAATCGGCTGTCCTAGAACCAAAAAATTCGAAAACATATTTTGACATTTATCAACCCGTACTGGACCCGCGTGGTAGCCCATAAAGCCCTGACTTAGGCCACTAGCACCACAAATCACTAAGTCTGTTTCTGTCAATAGTTTGCTTAAGATAGAGAAAGAAATATGTTTTGATTATGAATAATGCAAAACTGGATCTTTGTATCACTTTTTTATACATAATTTATTCTGTTATTCAAGCCAAAATGAAGTAAATATTTCTTTTGAAGACTATCCCACTAATATTTTAAATGTAAAAGTTTGAATGATTTTTACTCAATCGCGCAAAAACGGTCAAAAAATGTTGAATGAAATTCAGCTCACAGGTTTTTTAATTTGCATTAACACAAAAGATACTTTTTTTCTCGATAGTACGTTCCCGTGGTATAATTTCTGAGCTTCATGCGGATGAAGCCGCTGACAAAAGTTAGTATCTTCTGTTCCCGATAGAGGCCATAGGTTTCCTGATCGCATTAGGATCTTATACCCTTAGAACAAAATGAGGGGATGATACTATACATTACTACACTAATATAAGTAAGACACAGTCTTACTTATATTAGTCAGGGATGGACATGAATAAGTTATATGAGTGTCTTCTAAAGTCTGGTGTTTGAAAACGAAGTTTTCAAAAAACAAATTTAATTATTTAAACACACATAATAATTATAAGTCGCAACTCATTTTATTAAAACCGCTCTCAAAACGGTGAAGGAAATAATCGTGAGAAAACCAGAACCAAAAAACCGAAAACATGTGACTTCCAGCTATCTGCGTAAGTCCGCGTCTCACAAAGAACATGCCTGTGTCCCAGCAGTGGACTGGTGATGCAATATAAAGTAGTTGACTGACTGATAGACAACGTAAGAACAACTAAAACCCTGGTATGTTAACGTCGTCTTAAAACCCACTGAAAACACTAACATGAGATTATTAAATGAACTTCGTTAGGAAGTGCATCATTTAAGAACGGCTGCACCGATTTGGGCATTTTTTGTTTTAAAATGGTTGTATTCGATTTTGATGGAGAGAAGAATTTTAAAAGATCCCGGATGTCACTTTCGGGAATAACAGAACATCGTTTTTCTACGGGATTTATACATATAATGCACAAGACAACATCTGTCAGAACAGCTACTTGTAAAAACTGTTTTTGGAAATTAACTCCGAATAATTCAGTGAGGATCATAAATGAGTTATTTATCCATATATTTCCAAAATTCTTGTAACCAAATTATATAGTAAAAGCCAGCTTTTAGAAGTTTTGCAAGCAACGACTTGGTTTCAAAGGCCGAAGTTAGACACTGCCTTTCATCTCATAATCTGAAGTGGTCTATAGAAACTAAATTAATTTGAGAGCTTCAGGTTTTCATTAAGAGGCACCGAGAAGCGTGGCCTGGATACGCAAAATCTAGATTATGGGGTCAAAATGGAGAGAATATATTATCAAATCGGCATACTACAAATTATCAAAAGGGTGGTTGGTATATTTTATTGTATTTATTTTACTTAATTTCATTTTATTTAAAACCCTCTGTCAACCCTTTATTTTTGGATGGGTATGGTGGCCGGGAGTCCGCAATCGACTCCCGGCGCCCGGGGCGTCTCCTCCTGCGGCGGCTAGGGACGTGAGGGCGCAGAGACTGCCACTCTCTCACGCACCCCGCCTCCTCCTTCGCGAGCATTACTGCTTCGCAGAAGGAGGTGACGGCTTCCCATGCCCTCTCGCTCCGTACCATGGCTCGCATCAGGGCCGGACGCGAGAGGTCGCCGCCGCCGATCGCCTCCACGAGGACACGGACACTTACGGTGGAAGTGTGCCAAGCACCCATGCCCGGTGAGAACCTGCGTCAGGCGGAAGGTGAGGACGCCGTGGCGCCTCTCTATCCACTCCTCCTCAACCCTTAACTTAGAGTTTCTTGTATTGAGATTACTACTTTTTTTACTGTAGGTACCTACAAAAGGATTAAAATTAAGACTAATAACGCACCAGGCAGGAATTACTTCCAGGTTTAAAAGTATTTGGTTTTGTTATACTGCCAAATGTGTTTTATGCCTAAAGCTTATAAAGGCTGTTAACACCATATACAATATTTAACTTCTCGTTAAACTAACCATCGCTTAAAAGTTTCCCTTTATAGTCCAAACTGTTATTATAATTACATGTAGAAGCACTTGTTTTGTATAATCTAGTCACTAATTAGATTGATTGTGATACTATTAGTAGGTGTTTAGAAAATTACAGTTTTTATTGTAAAATTTGTACTTTGTAGGTACTTCCTGTGATTATTTTACACAATGTTTAATATGATAAATTAGCTGCTACTAGTATAATACAGAAATAATTTTACCAGCCTCATTAAAAAAGTATTAAAAACATAAGTATTAGTTATGATTCACCAAAAAATAAAATCACAAGGCGCCATAATTATTGTTATTGTGCAGAATTTAAAATCATCAAGATCAATTCTGTGGTTAATAATTAATATCGTCCAACGTTAGTACTACGAAATGTTGTAAAACTAAAATACTTCTTACGTAAAAGTCCCTTGTTTGAACCTATTGACTCCAATTAAACTTACATAAAATAAGTATTTACATAAATCTGATATAAATATATTATATTACGCTAAATCATAGAATTACTTATGCGTTGTAAACCGCAGTTTCTATTTAGTTCGGCTGGTGTTAAGGCCGAGGCTTATTTATGATTAAATAGTGGATTTAACTTTAGTCTTAGTGGCGTTTAGGGACGGTTACACCAAACTTTTTATGTTAAGCTTCGCTAAATTTTACGTTTAGTTACTACATTTCTTATAATTTAACAAAACTTTTTCTCTGAATAGTATTTTTTATGTAAAGATTTTTACCGAGCCATTTAACATGTTAACTGCCATGTCGGACTTTGTGTCCGACACTTTTAGTTCCATTCAGGCCTTGTCGGACTATATGACCGACAACACATAAATCTGAACATGACTTTGCTGCCTGGCGGCCATGTTTTTGGTATAAGTAATGTATTTTTGGAATAAATAATCTATTTAAAGTGAAATAACACTAAGTACATTTTTTTACTTTTTCTGATTTTAGCCATGGCAGTTAACGTGTTAATCAGTAAACTTCACACCAAATATTTTAGGTTCCATGCAATATCAGGGTAAAAATAACAGCTAGCACATCGTTTCATTTTTAATGCACGTGCAATGTGTGCCTGACTTTCACGATCAAAATATTTACCACCACGTTCGTTGGTTGAATAATTTTATATGTATATTCAGATCTGAATATTTTGCATGAGTGACCAATATCACGTACCAAATTCAAAATATTGCATTTCTGTGTAACGTCACGAAAAATATACCATTTTATCGGTTGCAATAATGTTGTAAGCAGATTTGTCAGCTTAAATACAACACTAGCTAGTTTCAAAAGTTTAACTATTACCACAGCTCTGTATCGAGAACAAGAAAATTCAATTAATACTAACGAAGTTCAACTATAAACTGCGGTTAAAGTTGTGATTAAAGATGGAGTTTGGTGCAGCCGACCTTTGTAGGAAGTTTGCAAAAGGGGAAAACAAATACGTAACTAATAAGTGTTAAAATTAATAATTATTAAGTTGTATATAAAATTTATATTAAAGAAATTGGTTGTAAACGAAAGTAATAGAAAGCGGTTTAGGTGAAGAAATAGGTTTAAGTGTATTTATGTAAATTTATCGAAATTTTAAGTATTGAAAAGGTAAAATACTCGTAAATCGAAGGCGATGTTTTTGCTATTAGGGATTGGGTCTTTTGTAGCTTTGTATCTTTTTTTACTTTTAAAAGAAAGAGGGTATCTTTATTGATAACTTTAACGCACGTGATAGAAATTAACTGCCACTATTTAGTCTATTTTATTGATAATAACAAGCATTCTTAGCTTCTTAAGCTTTTATTTTTAATATAATTAGTGTGATGAGAATTTGGAAATTTTCACACACACAATGTATAATGATTTGGGTTTTGTAGAAAGTAAAGAAAACTTTGATTAAGTTGCATTTAAATTAAAACATCAATTACTGGTTGCTTCCACAAATAATTTGAACTTGAATTTTATGGAGCTATCATGTCATATAATTGTTTACATTATTTTCTACATTTCAGCACATTATGTACGTTATAAGCTTAGCGAGAAAGTCATCAAACTTGTTTGCACCAACATCTGATGTTCTTCAACTTTTCTGTTTATTTTTTTGGATACCTTTTATTCAGTGCATTAGCTGTATTTCGAAATACTGATCTCATAAATTATAATGCATCAAGCGCTTTTAATAATTAATTAGCATAACTGTATATATTGTAAATGGAATAATACTAACGTAAATAAGAGCAATAATAGATGTAAACGAAAGTAATAGTTGTGTGTAAATTCAATAATAATGTTTTTATGTTTAAATACAATTAATAATTGAGTATTGTTGCAACGTGTTAATGTCGTAAATTAGGTAGTTGTAAGTAAACAGTAATAAAAGTATAAAATGTACAATTTTGTTTGATTTTTCGTGTAAACTCTACCGGGTAGGTAGAGTCTACAAAAGCAAAAGTGACATACACGTCGTAATGTGATTTTGTTTAAATAGTAATTGTTTTATTTAAACATATCACACATATTATACCTACATATATTTATTTCAGAGGGGTAATTGCGTAAATCACTATCAGTAAGAATCACTTTCATTTTGGCAGCTCCAAAGATTTAAAGCGTTGTTTACGTTGCTATGCAGACAATTTTTTCGAACATATAAAAAAATGGTTTGCAATAACATTCAAAATGATTCAGATTCTGATCAATAGTGTGTTACGCAATTAGGGTGCAGAATCATCAAATCAAATCAAAATATTTTTATTTCACATAAACCTACACGGGCACTTATGAAACGGCAGAAGCTAGGTCCACGGTTCACTCAATCACTATGCACTGTCGCGTGGTACCTATCTGCGAGCGCCCTTATCTTTACTCATTATTCGGTTGGGTGGATAACATTAAGGTAATTTACAATCAGTCAAGTCTTGGATTTTGGATCTGTTCTATTCTTGTCCCTTTGTTACTACAGACCCACTTTGATGTTTTGTAAATTTATGTAGATATAACAACTATTAACGTGCATACGTAATATATAAAGTATAATAATATAGGTACCGGATGACATTTTTTACCGTCTTGACCTTCATATGGTGTGTTGTGTAAATAGAATAGAAGGCAGGACGGCCTTCAGATTCATCGCAGGTGACTCAAGGAGCGCGGGAAGCGGGCGGACGGGGATGCCTGTGCGGGTCGTGCACCTGCGAAATATCAATGAAGCCGCCTGTCGGCCGGCTTTAAAGGGTACGACCGCGCTAAGAAATCATTGATACATGCCGCGCATTGAGTAGAGTGCGTAATATTTGAGTTTCGACAGATTTTAATTGTTTTTTTTTTATTTATTTTTCCAAATTTCTGTTTTTGTTGTTCTAGTATGAAAATGTTACTTTGAATGTGTAGTATTTATTGCTAGATCAATTTCATTACATGTTTTTCAAAAATAAAAATAATAAAAATTTCAATGCCAAAGGCTTCTACTCCGTTCACCTATTACACCCATTTTTTTTCAAGACGTTATAAAATGTCACCCGGTATAAGTAAACTAGTATGCTGATGGACTATGCTCCACAAAGGTCCCGGTCCATGAAGTTTTCATTAGAAATTGTTCTACTAGAGTCGCGTCGCGTTGTCGCGTGGCGCTGTCGCGTCGCGCTATCGCGTTGCTCTGTCGCTTCGCGTCTGTCTACAGGAGCCTTGAAACATGTCCTTCTACTTCTCCACAAACATACAGTGACAAACATACAGACAAATATACGTATAGGTAATTAAATGTATACCAATTTACGCCAAAGACACTAAAAGGTTGTTCAAATGGGCACAAATACAGAAATCAAAATCTTGAAACAGAATCACTTGTCTTCGATTGATATAGTTCACTGTTTCGCATTTCTAACTACACTGAATCCACAGGTTTTTTGGGAATTACTTCAAGCCGGTTAACCTCTGAGGTTGTCGGCTGCTTAACCGGACTTGCCTGTGGCTACCTTTATAAATTGAGGACTCTAGGCAGGGCTTCAAAAATTAAAACTAGAGCAACTACACGCTAAGGAACTGCACCCTGTGGGGTACGGACCTCGGCTTAGGGCATCACTGGAAGAGGGCAGCAAGGTACGAGCTGGATCAGAATAAACTGACTCCGCAGTGCAGATTACCCTTTATTTATGAGAGATTCAATTTCTAGATAATTCCAGAATTTTCGTGTAGTTCTGCTACTCGATAATAGATGGCGGTAGTGTGGCATTTTCTATTTACCAATCTAGGTAATAATATCCATCTATCAAACTGTATACTAGGATAGTTCATGCAATCAATCTGCCTTGCCATTTCCCAACTAGGATGGGTTCGGTTTCCAGTCTTACCGGCTATAGCTGAATAGCAGTTCTTTACATGAAACGACTGCCATCTGACCTACACTACTAAGTTACTGAATAACCTGAATAACACAATACCACTGCGTTAGACTGGTTTGACCCTTGAGCTTCTGACTACCAAAAACAACTATCAAAAACCTATGAAAGTCCGTCGGAACCAACGGCTTAACGTGTTTTCCGCAGCACGGAGGGTTTTTCCCGACATATAAATAATCCACTAACCAACCGCGGCATGCGTAGCTTAACCTTCGATCCGAGCAGCTTTTATCAGGTACGTGCTCTATGCCAGTCCATTCATGTTTGCACAAATCGGGTTATTCTTTAAACATTGAACTCGTTTTTACCTATCATTTTCAGGGTTCCATACCGAAATGGTAAAAAGGAACCCATATGGTGAGAGTCACTCTGTCTGTCCGTCTATCTGCCAAGGCTGGATATCACAAGAACTGCTAATTTTATAAACATCAACTCAAAATTTGGAATAGTTTTAGATGACATTTCCCCAACTATTCTGCAAATAATAAAGAAATAAAAATATGTATATTCCCCTATCTCCGAGCAGAGTAGAAATCTGAAATGATTCTATGTGATACAATTTTGTGTAATCATCATCGAACATTGCATTACTTCCACTATCGGCCAAGAGATGGCGCTAACCTAAAAATATAATACTATAAAATATTTATATATTATGGTACGGAACCCACGGCGCTCTTGACCGGTTTTTTTTTAATCTATAGAAGCTTTACCGAATTTAGATCACTGCCTCTGTGTGAGAAAGCAGGTCAGGCTGCATTTTTTTTTTCTACAGTTTCTATTAATAAAACAAGACTCTGGGCTTGGTGCTAAAAGCAGTTTCAATAAAGCACTTTGGTCTATTACACGCTTTATATTAGCTTCACTTGTATGTTTGTATGTTAGTATGTTTGTATGTTTGTTTGTAACCGACTCCTTATAGCGCGATTTTGACCCACTTTAAACGACCAGGTTGCTTACTCTCGAATATAATTCCGATAGATCGACATTGGAATTGTCAGTCAAACGTCAGTGATTGGCTGGAATCACTGAGTCTAGCCAATCCCTGACGTTTAACTCAACCAACTGACGTTTGACCAATGTCGATCTATTGGAATTATATTCGAGAGTAAGCACCCAGATTTCATTCAAACTTTGCACACCTGTCAAAGACCGATGACAATGCCATAATTTCATAAATTTGTGTCATTATCCTTGCCAGGGTTACCAGGACAGCAAAAAAACTGTCTTTGAAAACTAGGCTGACATACGTCACAAACTAATTTGTGCCATTTTCCTTGCCAGGGTTACCAGGACAGCAAAAAAAACTGTCTTCGAAAACTACGCTAACATACGTCACAAACTACGCTGACATACGTCTCAAAATTCGAAACACCCTAAAAAGTAGAAAATAAATAATAGTTTAAAAAAACTAAAAAACACGCTTCCATTGAAAACCAAACTAAAAAGTACAAAATAATGGAAAAAAATCGTGGGGTGCCTGATATCAATAAAAAATACCTTAAAAAGCACCCCACGCTTTTTTTCCATTATTTTGTACTTTTTATTTTCTTTTATTTCTTTAATACTAACGATTTAAAACCGATCAGATACAATTTGTTGGTTCATTTTCTCTTTTTGGCACAAAATAAGTGCACAAAAAAGAAAATCTATAATATAAAAAACTAGCTGACCCAGCGAACTTCGTATCGCCTCAGGTTCAATAAATGTTGGAATAAACCTACCAAGTTTGACAACCTGGTACGCGGTGGTGGTCTGGTAAGCGTTTTCTAGCTGACACTCATATGTTTGGTTAGCTCCTACCAAGTTATGATAACCTGGTACTTCAAAGGCATAAAGCGTTATCTAGCTGACACTCCTTTGTTTGGTAAGCTCCTGCAAAGTTATGATAACCTGGTACGTCGTCGGCATACACTATCAGTAGGAATCCCTTTCATTTTGACAGTTCCACAAAATCCATGACGTTGTTTGCGTTGCTAAGGACTGGCAATTTTTTCGACCATATGAAAGAAAAGAAAGAAAGAAAGAAACATATGAATGATGATGAGCAATAAATAACCTTCATAATGATTCAGATTCTGATTAATAGTGTGTTGCGCAATTAGGGTGCGGTTAGGCGACCTCCTACAGAATTATGACTACCTGGTACTTCGAAGGCATAAAGCTTTTTCTAGGTGACTCTTCTTTGTTTAGGTTTACAAAGATCATAAAGCTCCTACCCAATTTATGACAACCTGCTTCTTTGAAGGCATGAAGCGTCTTCTAGCTGACTTTTTTTTTTTTGTTGGTGAGCAGCCCACCCGTGTTCCACCAGTTGCCTATATGTCAGGGTCACGGTAACTCTTTCGAACAAATTTCGCGACCCTGGCAATCAGGTGAGGTGAGCTCCTACCGGGTTATGACAACCAGCTAATTCGAAGGCATAAAGCGTTTTCTAGATAACACTCCTATGTTTAGCAAGCTCCTTGCCAGTTATGACAAACTGGTACTTCGAAGGCATAAAACATTATCTAGCTGACCATCAGGTTATGTGAGATCCTACCCAGTTATGTTTGTGGTATTTAAAGGCAACGCGTTTGCTAGCCGACACTCCTGTTTAATAACGTCGCGTCTCGCGCTCTGGGCGAAGCGGGAGGCCCGTGTCAGACTTTTATTAACTAAAACCCACCCGTGTTCCTTCAGTAGGCTATGCCAGGGTGAGTGAGGGCCATGGTAACTGTTTCGAACAAATCTCGCGATCCTGGCAAGAAGTTATGACCACCTGGTACTTCGAAGGCATAAAACGTTTTCTGACTGACACTGCGGTTTGATAAGCTTATACCAAGTTATGACCACCTGGTACTTCGAAGGCATATGTGTGTATGTTTGTAATGAATAAACTCAAAAACTACTGTGCCGATTTCATAAATAAACGTACAAACTTAAGTCGCAGAACATGCCAGCAATTAGACGTACAAACTTAAGTGGCAGAACTCAAGTATTCTTAAATAAGTGTTCTTCGCAATTTTTTAAATTTTTTCTATCATAAGAACCTTCTCCTGACAATTACAAACACAACAAAAAAAAAAGTGAAATCGGTCCAGCCGTTCACGCGTGATGGCGTGACCAAGAGAAATAGGGATTCATTTTTAGGGTTCCGTTGGCAAATGGCAAAAAACGGAACCCTTATAGATTCGTCATGTCTGGCTGTCTGTCTGTCCGTGTATGTCACAGCCACTTTTTTTCGAAACTATAAGAGCTATGCTGTTGAAACTTGGTAAGTAGATGTACTCTGTAAACCGCATTAAGATTTTCACACAAAAATAGAAAAAAACAATAATATTTGGGGTTCCCCATACATAGAATTGAAACTAAAAAAAAAAAAATCATCAAACCCATATGTGTGGGGTATTTATGGATAGGTCTTCAAAAATGATATTGAGGTTTCTAATATCATTTTTTTCTAAACTGAAAAGTTTGCGCGAGAGACACTTCCAAAGTGGCAAAATGTGTCCCCCCCCCGTAACTTCTAAAATAAGGGAATAATAAAACTAAAAAAAAATATATGACGTACATTACCATGTAAACTTCCACCGAAAATTGGTTTGAACGAGATCTAGTAAATAGTTTTTTTTTTAATACGTCATAAATCGTAAACGACAATTTATCTTTCATTCAGTCAACTCAAATAAAAAATATTTAATTTCATATACATAAACCTTATGCATAAACCGTGAATACCTGCAGGTTTTTACGGAACCCTCGGTGCGCGAGTCCGACTCGCACTTGGCCGGTTTTTTTATATTATATAGATTAAGTTAAGGTAAGAACTTAACCCAAGTAGCAAAGAACTGGTGGCCTGAGACAGTGAGACGGGGACGCGGTGAACCACGTAGATGGCGTAATAAGCTGGGCAATTTCCGTCAAAACTGGAAGGAGGAGGCGCAAGCTCGCGAAAGATCGAAGGAGTGGAGGGAGGCCTTTGCCCAAAAGTGGATTAGTGGAGACTAGTAAAAAAGAACCTTAATAATACTTTCATAAATCCCTTTCACAGTCCTTCTGACATGCCGATAAGATCGGGGTCCAGCTTACAAGAGATCATTAAGCGTGTCTAGGGATCGTGGTACTGGGGACTTAGCATACGCAACGATGCGACATAGAAGCACGGCATACAGACTATACTCATTGGTCCTGGGTTCATTTCGCAGGTCAGGCAAAGTGGTATTGAAAGTTTTTCCATACTCAAAAGCTCTAGGTAGCTTGAATTAATTACAATTTTAAAAAATCATTATCAGCTATTATGTTCCCACTGGTCTCCTATCTTCGAAAGTGAGTGGGGAAACAAAACTTCGAATGTTTGGGTCTAGGGCATGTAGGTTTCCTAACGATGTTACTAATTATTATTTTTCAAAAAATACAACTTATCACTCAACAAAATTCTTTACATAAGTGCATACTTAGAAAATCTCACAAAAAAACCTAATTCTAAAAACCGAAATAAAGAAAAGGTCTGCAGGTACTTCAGTATGAGAAAAAAGTGTCTCGCACTTTATTACGGGCTATTTTAAGTTGTACACCAAAGAAAACATCGCCGAACACGGAAAAATGTCAATCTTAATAATTTTATAAGATATTTATAAAATTTGATGAGGAAAAAATGAGGAAGTACCTATTTCAAACTTTCCCTATTTCGTACTGAAGTAATATTTATAGATCATTGAGCATTTATCACCTAGTAATACTAGGTCGCAGTAGTGTCCCAGTGTAATGACTGTGACTTACGAGTAGTAGGTCTTAAGTTCTAACCCTGAAAGTACAGCGCCTGCTTAACTTTGTGTTAATTATTTCATCACCACTGCTCTCAAAACAGTAGAAGAACATCGTGAGGAAACCGGAATGACATCTCACAAACTTCATTAGGGCCGCGTCATGGATTAGGGCCTATTAAAACCTGCCTATGTGAGCCTATGTGGCCTGAGGAAGTCTATGTCCCAGCCGTGGGCTCATTATAAGCTGATTATGCACCAGGTTATTGCTTGATGATCGAGCTTATTGGAAATATGTAGTACCTACACCCTTCATACTCTTTTGCTGGCTTCGTGTACGTTCATTCGGAATACACGCACGTGATATATACATGTAATTATTATGTGTCTAATATTTAATTATTGAATTTACTAAAGGATTCTTTTATCAAACTTATTTTTCTATAAGTCAAACACTGATTTGACTCAACTGTCACTTTTGAATCATAGTTGTTTGTTAACAATAAAAATGCCGGACCCACATTGAAACAGTCAGTTGTTTGACAGATGTTCAGTTGGTTAGTTCTAGTGCTGTTGTTGTGTGGAAAGTATCGACCAGATGTCACGTAAGTTAAGTAATTGATATTATATCCTATAGGATATAATATTGCCATTGCCAATATTGTTGCCATTCTTAGATAGTTATTATTGTGGATTATGTTGATATTATTCTGAGTTCTCTTGGACAATGGTCCAAGAGATAGTATTAATGTATTTAGGATAATGATAGTGTATGGCAATGTAAGAAATGTGTTGATATAATGCTTCAGTACTGTTTCCATGGAGTTTCTTGTCCTTCTTCTCCATGAAGACCTAGTTTTGGAACGGACAACTAGCTTTCTAATTAATACTGACAAGCCTAATTGAAATAAATGTGTAGTCTTGTCTTTCTGTGCTTTACTTATTGAAACCCTTTCTTATACACAGTAAATAGGCCGTTATCATTCTGACATTAAAGGCTTGATAATTGGTATATATATACACTTATAGTTATATACTGCTTATTATAACACACGCTAATAGTGAGTACTAAGCACCTGATCTTTCTGAGCACATCGCCGAAAAGCTCAGTGTATGTCATTCTATCTTGGACTGCTTCGTTTGTCTAGTGGTTGCAAGTGCTACTGCTGAGCGAGAGGTCTTGGGTTCAAGTCCCAAGTCGGGTAAAGTATTAGTGGGTTTTTTCATCAGGAATTTTTCAGTAGTAGCTTGAAGTCTGGGTTTGTGCCCGGTTGATTGCAATAAGCTCGTCCCCTACTACATGGGATTAAATCTTATCTAGTGAAATGTGGTATCACCACACGCCTCCGCCGTCTCTGCCTCACGCTTCTGGGAAAATAACCGTGATGTTATATAATGTACTTCATAGGTTTTATATTTGTTACATAATTATTCCAATCGTGAGCAAATTATTTAGTTTGTAAAGCCAATTATAGATATATTAATTCTACAAGCATCTTGCACGGTGACATAAATGTAACATCTGGCTACCATCCTTTTCAAATGAAAATCTTTAAAAAAATATTTGAAACTTTTAAATTGTAATCATTATCGTGGAGTACAAAAATCCTGAAGATGAGACCTTGTATCTATGACCATCCAGATGGATGAACGACCTTTAAATGGTGGCTGGGACAGACTGAATGCAGAAGGCCAACCTATGTCTAGCAAAGTATTGCTTTAGCCTAAGTCGATATTGTATTCTCGTGAATATAAATACAATTTACAATTAAGGGCAACTTTATAAAATCACTTTTTGGCCATCTGTCACAGAGTGATAGACGTTTTTCTCGAGACATATAGAACGAAGAAATTTCAATTCTGGCATAGGGTTAAGTTTAACTCTCAATAATGGCGTAGGGGTATGTACAAAATAATAGTAAAAGACCAAAACAATATAGGCAGTCATGCGAACTGTTGTCACAAGTGAAAACCGAAAACTTTGGGGTAAAAAAACAAAACGTCACGTTAGCATATTTTTAGCCGCGTGGAGTGATTTTTGGTAGGGAATCCCAAAAATCATTCAAAGAGGCTCAACGTGATAGGTTCTTCCTACCAGGGTTACGAGATCTGTTCGAAAGAAGCACGGGTGGGTTTTAGTCAGTAAAAGGCTGACATGTCCTCCTGCTCCGCCCAGAGCGGGAGACGTCATTTGATGAATTCCCACCCAAACAAAAAAAATCCTACAGGTTCTTGTCACAGACATTCTTCTGCAGCTATAAGAATCACTTGTTGCGATTTTCGACCCAATAATTTTAAATTATCACTTCTCTCGACAGTTCCGATAAAAGCCGATGTTTTTTTTTTGGGCGTCCCTTTACGTTAGAACCAAAACTACGTAAGTTACCAAATCAGTATTAATAGCGCTACCCTTACATGTAAACAAGACGTTCCAATATTAAATCTTACAAATTAAATTAGTCTACACGAACAAAGTTGGAACGAAGTCACATAGACTTTGTTTGTCAAAGACGTAAAATAATCCCTGAAACTGTAACTAAATGAGTCGAAGAACATAATTGAGCCGAAGAACATAAGTTACACACGCTAACTTAGAGATGGAAAAGTTGGATCGTAATGACACGCGTAATTGAATTATTTAGGAGAACATTACATGCTATTGAAAGTACGCAAGACGCCGTAGACCTACATACATACTTAGATATAATATTATAAAGCTTTCTGGGTACGTATATTTTAAGTGATTCTGAAAGGAACGAGACATTTTGAAACTTCAGTTGAAAATACGTTGAGCCTTTTTTTGTGGGTGGGAAATTATCAGATGACGTCTCCCGCTCTGGGTGGAGTGGAAGGGCATTTCAGACTTATACTGACTAAAACCCACCCGTGTTCCTTCAGTTGCCTATATGCCAAGGCCACGGTAACTCTTTCGAACAAATCTCGAAAAACCAAAATCTCGTCTCATTTGCGTCATTGTACCTATAAAGATACAAGATACAAAACTGAGACCAAAAATTTGCAGATTTTAATAGACAGTACTAATGTCTGAATTTCAGAATAAAATACTTTCAAAATTCCTAATGGAGACAACTGTAAAGTCGATTCGTACCTAAAATATTTAAATACAACATTAACGCTATACATGTCGTGTTGACAGAAACAGGGGCCTATGAAGTACTAACTTTTGCCAGTGGCTTGGTCCGCGTATTATAATATAAACCTTCCTCTTGAATCACTCTATCTATTGATAAAAACCTCATTAATTCCATAAAATCCGTTGCATAGTTAAAAAGATCGCGACTTTGTTTCATACCATATAAAGAAGATAACAGGCATAATGATAAGGGATTGTGTTATCGGTCATGTATAGGTCCGTCTCTGTCTCGCATTGGAATCATGTGGGCATTAAAAAATCATTTTTAAGCGACAAACAAGTTGCGTTTTTTTTTATTTGCTACTGAACCTTGGTGTTTTGCAAGGTCAAATAGAATATTATTCTTACTCCATTAGCTCTGCTTTATTTGCCAAAAGCACGTGGGTGGTTCTTGGCAAAGAATTCGCCTCTACATAATTCTCTCTTGTCGAATTCGTTTACATACAATACATAATGATGTTGGCAACTTACTCGGGATTTTTGCGGCTGAGGTCGCAATTTTGTTCATCTTCCATTTCTTTGTTGCGTAAATACAATTTTCAACAATCGACCGGCAATTTACTGTCAAGATAATCTTCACTTGTCACATTCTTTGATTACGATAACTCGCACACAAAATTATTACTTGTTAGAACTTCAGATAAATCGTCTACTTTACAATATTTTTAAATGCAAAGGCACCATGAATTTATCACACAAATAATTTAGGTACCTGTCATTGCTTTATTTTAATTCTTTTTAATTGTTACATAAATAAACTGTTACTATTTAAATATTTTAAAATAGTAACGATGGAGTTTTTCTCTATTTCCATACCTCTTGGAAGGGGCAACTAGAATCAATTACATTTTTTTTGTTCAGAAGTGCCTTTCATGACCATATTTGAAATAATTGATTTGGCTTTGACTTTGACCTTCCTATAACTTCACGACCTTGTACCCGCGTTAATTACTTGCTCAGCTCCCAGCAGACATTCAAGTTAACTCTCTTCCCTTAAGAAGGTACCTTCAATAAATGACCAGCTTGTCCCAGTTAAAGACCAAAGACACCACAAATTTTCACTACCTTGTAACTTCACTCATTTCTCGTTCACTTGTATAAAGACAGTTATTTAAGTTTACCTCACAGAGAAACCTTCTATAATAGTGACTACTAAGTTTTGGAACAGGTCCGTCTTACTTCGCCCAACAACGTATCTTGCTCATGCCGCGCTCATATCCAGAAAAACAATTTGTGGACATATTTGTTTGTTCCTCAATTATCTTTATTCAGCCTATAATGTCTCCACTGCTGAGACATGGCTCTCTGTGAGAGAGCCTGAGCTGTTATCTACCATGCCGGCACAGTTCGGGTAGGTAGAAAGCACATGTCTTTAATTTTTTAGTTTTAGCTCTGTCACCGTTCTGAGAGCAGTGGTGATGAAATAATTTTGACCTATATAACTCACTAGCTTCTACCCGCGACTTCGTCTGCGTTAAATTTCTTGTTACCCCGACCCTTCCCGTCGCGTTGAATCGCCTACCCGTGGGATTTTTCCCGTTTTTGCAACATTTTTAATTACTGCTCCGCCATGGGCATGAACGGCTGAAAATTGGGCACAAAGGCCTGAAAGTTTAAATTAACGTAAGATACATTTAATACGGTACAAAACTGCGGGGAATAGTGACCCAGCCAAGGTCAAAAGATAACCTTACCAAAACATTATCAAAACCTAGCTCATTCCTCGCTCATCTCTAGCAGTCATTTAAGTTAACATGAGTTTAATCTTTATGACTCCAAGCCAAAGTGAGCGTTAAGAGCGCTGGTTAATGTATACGATTTTGTTTGTGTAAAGGTGTGGTCTGAGTGAACGAGGAGAGATTGATGCTGAACAAATTTTGAACTATATCACCAGAGAATATGGTTTGAAATTGAAATATTAATGTCTAAAGTGATTATAGTAGATGCGCAAAGGTAGTGCGCGAATTTTTTTTTTTACGTTTTTGAATACAAATTTCACGACGAAGTCTTTCAAGGGGAGTAATAAACTTGAGTTGTATGTATGGTTTTAATTATTATAATTCTGTAAGTTCCGGGAGGATCCAGTTGGGTTGGGCAGTGTTTGAGAAACTTCGTCAAGTCTTTTCGTCGCCTATCCCGCAATGTCTGCAGACTAAAGTCTTCAACCAGTGCTTCCTACCATTTTAAGATGTGGTGTCGAAACGTGGACACTGCCACTTAAGCTAGTTAACAAATTCAGATGGAAAATTAGATTATCACTGCTCTTCAGAATATTATTCATTTCATCAATCTGCCTAGCTTTTTCCCGACTATATGCAGGACGGCTTCCAGTCTAACCGCATGCAGCTAACAGATATTTTTTATAGAGTGACTGCCTATCTGACTGAAACCACGAGAAAATTCTACTAATATTATTTTATTATTGATATTTGGAAGAAACGATTGTTTACAAACCAGATTTGTATGTTACACTTATTTTACTTAGCATACTAATGTCAAAGTGTGAATTATGAATCACGCCGTAAGATTACTGTGTATTTTTTAACCGACAAAAAAACGGAGGAGGTTCTCAATTCGACGCGTATATATTTTTTGTTGTTTTTTTATGTATGATCACGCATAACTTTTTACATAGTAGTCCGATTGTTATAATTCCTTTTTCTTGGAAAGGGTATACTCCGGAAGTGGTCTCATATAAATTTGGAAAACAAAATCGAACCCTAAGCGTCGGAAAACAGAGGATGATTGATCGTTCACTCACTGATTCTAAAGTATAACCACGCATAACTTTATACAGAGTAGTCCGATTTCGATAATTCTTTTTCCATTGGATAGGGTATATCTTGCCAAGTATTATAAGTACATTCAAACCACAAAAAATAATAAATAAAAAGTTTTTAACAATAAAGTAAACCACCGAAAAAACTGAAAAGCAAAAAATAATAAACCTTAAAATTTTGAGTCGGCGCTGAAAAATCAATGAACAAAGAATCACTCGAAGCGCCGACTCATAATTTTAAGGTTCAATATTTTTGGCTTTTCAGTTTTTTCGGCGGTTTAATTTTTTTAATCTTTACTATTCATTCATTAGTATAATAAAAGCTGTTGAAATTCTTTCCTTGTAAAGCATTTGTTTTGTTACTATAAATGATAGGCTGAGGAATGATGTGATAAGGCAACGGTGCGGTTTAAAAGAATATTATAATGACAAAAATCGAAAAGTATGATTAGATGGTTTGGTCATATTGAAAGGATGAATGATGGGCGACAAACAAAGCAAATATCCATAGGAGGAGGACATACATTGACTTTATCGATAATGTTCTTCAGAAAGGCCAGGTGCGTAGTACTCGCTACTGGCTGTGCGTGTATGACCAGATGTATGAACGTCAACGAGGCAATAAGCGGAAATGTAAGAATCATAGGAGTTCTGTAGCTTCTGCCTACCCATAGGAGGAAAGCGTAAGTGTATTTATGCATGTTTATAATTCTTCAATTTCCCGTACACAAATTGATTTCTTCAATCGCTAACAGAAGGACCCAACCTGATCGACAATTACAAGATTGGAGTCATTAGAATGCCTACGCGTATTAATAGGCGCCAACTTGTCTCATTAATATGCTAATTACTGTACACGAACATACACGTACCTACGCATCACTTTAGTTAAGAGACTGATTTGAGTTTTGATTTCAGCTTAAAAATAGATGACTGAAAATTCGCGTTTTGCATATAATATTTACTTAGCTTTAAGGCTATATGTATCGATGATACTAATTAAACTTGCTGCAATTATTTTATGAAAATGCTGTAGAATAGTTGTATTTCTACAAGACACCGGCTAAACAAAAAGTTAGGAGGGATATGATTTTGATCGGCATGTATGTATGTTCATCTGTCCCTTATCACTCCTAAACTACTTATCATAATTTGACAGCAAGGTATCGTTGGAAGTGTCTTGATTGAATATTCGCTGGTTAAAGGATATATGCGTAATTCGACTGTATTTTTTTTTTTACAAAAAAATTACAACCGACTTCCTTAAAAAAACACTACAAAGTCAAAATTAACTTTAATTTCGGAAGTCGGTGGCAAAAAAAACCTTAAATACAGATCCTAAGACACCGAATTCCGAAATTAAAGTTATTTCTGACTTTGTAGTGTTTTTTTTAAGGAAGTCGGTTGTTATTTTTTTGTAAAAAGTATTCAGCTTTCGGGTTTTAATTCTGAACTTACATTGATAAAAAAATCGAGCGCATTTCAATACTCAATACTCAATACTTTAATTGCATTCCACATGTATTCTTAGGTGGTAAACTTATAATTAGATCACATGGACCCTGTCAGGCACAACAAAATAAGTGAGTTAGGAGAGAGGAAGCATTTGTTAATTTTGTTGCATTAGGAAACTTACTATGTAAAATAATATAAAAATAATGATTAAGAATAAAATAATGATTGAGATATTATAATTATGATAAACCAATAGCAATATTAAATACAAGATACAAAATATGAGTGCAAATGTAATAAAAAATAAATTAAAAAAAAAAGAGATGGAATAAAATGATGGTAATGATTTAAATATAGTTTAAAGTCGAGTACCTAAGTTATGAGTTTATCATTTAGGTACTCGTTTATTGAGTAGTAGCTTTTATTTATCAAAAATAGTCTAAGTTTTTTTAGGAATATGTTTATTTTGTCTTCTCCTTGTATTGCTGCCAGTAGTTTATTATATAATTTAATAGACATGACGTAGGGACTTTTAGAGTGCATTTTTAATCGAGAGCTTGGTAAGTTAAGCATTTAGATAACATTTACGTAGCATTCTCATGCTAGGTGTCAGTTATGGTAACAATTGAGCACATGGTAATGCAACGTTGGACTGTAGCTGATAGGGGTAGATTGTCCGCTTAAAGGGACCCACTGACCATGATCCTCAGTAATGAGGGACCGACTGAGGAAGGAGACTAGAAGTCATGCTAGGGCCTCTGATCTTATTGAATTATAACATCAGCACGCGACTTCGTCCACTTGAAAATTTGGCCCCCCAATCACCGCGTCACATCCCATCGCCCGCCCGCGCCTTTACTTCGCGACCGCTTAAAGTTCTTATGACTTTTTCTTTTTCCTCAGCTCCTTAGGTTCACGTGATGTAAAATAGCCTATACTCTTTCCTAAGTATTGGGCTACCTAACAAAGTAAGACTTTTGTTAATCCAATCACTAATTCTAGAGATTAACGCGTTCAAACAAACAAACTCCTCAGCTTTATGATTAGAACAGGTTGTATTGAAGGATAAATAAGTTCTTGGCATAAAAAAAAAACTTTTTACAAAAAAATAACAACCAACTTCCTTAAAAAAAAAACACTACAAAGTTAAAATAACTTTAATTTCGGAATTCGGTGTCTTAGGTTCCGTATTTAAGGTTTTTTGCCACCGACTTCCGAAATTAATGTCATTTTGACTTTATAGTGTTTTTTTAAGGAATTCGGTTATTATTTTTTTGTAAAAAGTTTTTATTTTTACTTTTTAGTTATGGTAGATACCCCGCACTAATCTAATCGCGTTATTCGTTCATTTGTCGTGCAAATACTTAATGCAAATTTAAGACTTATATGGTTTTCACATGGATCTCATTGTCTGAATGGAACTAAATTAAAATGGGACCATTCGGTAAGGACCAGCAATTTAAAAAAATCATCAAAATCGGTTCACCTAGTCCAAAGTTATGAGGTAACAAACATACAAAAAAAAAATACAGTCGAATTTATAACCTCCTTTCCTTTTTTGAAGTCGGTTAAAAAGTCACTGTATATTCATTCCCAGCGTTTACATTTAAATATTTCTTATCATCATTATCACCATCATAATTTCAGCCGTAAGACGTCCACTGCTGGACATAGGCCTCCCCCAATTTGGCGGTGTGTATCATAATCGCCACGCTTGACAGGTGGGTTGGTGATCGCAGTATGGTGGTAAAATGCATAGAGAACGGTGCTGCCCATTCTCTAGTAAGCTCCTTAGACGTCTCTCACAACACCCTTGCGAAGAAATGGGATGGTGCTATTCTTTGCATCCGGCCCCAGGTGCATAATGTTCGTTTCTTATAAATCCTTCATTTATTAAACTCAAAACAAAACAGTTCAACAGAACTTTACTTCTCCAACTCGTTCTATAATACCTTCAAGTTATAGCCCTTTTGAGAAGTTTTATTAAGTAAATAATGAACTTGGTTAGTTTGAGATTCTAGCTGCAATGTTGAAAGCTGAAACCTTATTGTGGCTTTCTAGCTATTCAGGCTAACGTGAAATATTATTATGCTTGGCAAGAGGTGCAAAATGACAAAAATGGAACCTTTATTATTTCGTTATATTCTTCTGTCCGTTTGGATGTCACATAACCATTTTTCTCACGGACTAAGGGACTATTCTGGGGAAAGAGGACCTATTCTGGGCAGCGCTACAAATTATAACGTGTCAAAAGAACTTTATACATTCAGAACTCACGTTCTTACTCACGACTGTCATTCGTAGATCTTGGACAGTCGTTGCGGGTCGTCAGGTACCCGAAAGTCTGGCAACCAGTCTTACCAAGGGGTATCGTGGTACCCAATAACTGGATTTTTGAGGTGATATAGGCAGTCGCTCCATGTAAAATACTTAGTATTCAGCTGCATCTCGTTAGAAAGGAGTCTGACCCCAAGATAGTTGGGAAAAGACTAGGAAGATGAAGACTCTTCATACATGTAACCGAGGGATAATAAACAGAAACTACACACGCGTGTGGAATATTTACTGGCTCCAATATTTATAAAAAAAAATATGATGTTTAAAATTAGCTCAGCATTTAGCGCGTCAGGGATATTCGCACTGCCAGAGTCGCGAGATTGTTCGAAAGAGATACCGTGACCCTGGCACATGGGCAACTGAAGGAACATAGGTGCGTTTTAGTCAGTAAAAGTCTGACACGCCCTCCCGCTCCGCCCAGCGCGGGAGAAGTCATTTGATGATTTCCCATACAAAAAAAAAGGGATGTTCGCAGATGCACATGTAGATTGCCTTTACGCAATAATACGTAAAAGGTGCGCCTCTCTGGTGCGCAGTGTGTAGGGCAGCTCCAACAGTGTCTTAAGCATGATTGCGAGTCACCTGTGAATACGTGGGTCACTGTTGCGCCGTGTCTCATGGGATGTCGCAACGGTGAGCAACGGCAATATTTCTTGTAATGTTTTCCTTGTTTTGTTTATAGTCTGTGCTTTCTAACATAGTCGTAAGTTTTACTAACAATCTTGTTCAGTCTTGGTTACTCGAATAAAGAAGTAGGTATTCTATTCTATTCAAGTCGATAGAGAGAGCAGTGGTGGCCCTGAGAGAGCAGCGGTGGCCCAGTGGTAACTGTCGCGAATTAATAGTTGTAGGTCGTGGGTTCGAACTGATTCAGGCGCTTTACTTTGTGTAAATTATTTCGTCACCACTGCTCTCAAAACGGTGAAAGAAAACATCATGAGGAAACAGACATGTCCTAGTACCAAAAGAAGACATGTGAAATCTACCAACACGCACTGGGCCCGCGTGGTGGATTATGGCGTACTGCCTTTTTCAGAGAAACGGCCTGTATCCCAACAGTTCGAGCATTAGGCCGCTATCTCACTGGCGTTTTACGAGCGTTGGCGTCTCTCGAACGTCTGCGCAGCGTCAACGTTGCGCAAACGCGACGTTAACATCGCGTCGTCGCGTGACTAGCATTAACGTCCGCTGAACGCGACGTCAACGTCGCGTCTGCGCAATATTAACGTCGCGTTTGCTGGCAATAGTATCATATGCGTGACGTTAACGTCGTGTTCAGCGGACTTTAATGCTTGCCACGCGACGACGCGACGTCAACGTCTTGTCTGCGCGGCGTCGACGCTGCGTAGACGCGACGATGACGTCAACGCTCGTAAAACGCCAGTGGGATAGCAGCCTTATTGGCTGGGAATTACTGATGATGATGAAGATTCAAGTCAATTATTTTAGATATGGGATACTTTCGATAACAAATAACTTTGATTTTCATATTTTTTACGAGACTTACTATGAAACACAAACTTATTTTTATGGCTAATAAAATCAATACTGTGCATGCGGAAATATTCATCCCGCTGGCAGAACCTTTTACATTGCACGAGTTCTAGTGAGTGTTTGAATATTTTATGTTGGCTAATAATGTGTTGGAAAGTCCTTACCGCTTGAGGGACACCTGCGTCGCCTGTGCTGGTTATTTAACCAACTAAACTGGAACACTGCAACGACGCTTGTGTGCAGGAATAAATAATTGACACTACTCTAGTTTAAGGTGACCTTTGTGACCTTACACAAACGTCACAAAGGCTTATTATTTGTTGTGCACGAATTTAACCGCTCAAATCAGGCGAATATATTATTTTAAAGTAGTATAGTGTTCTCTCCCCTGCAGTACTAGCGAAAGAATGGGTCTAAAAATAAACGTAGACAAGATCATCTCAATTGCCGATTTTTTTCAATATATATATGTTATTGGCCAAACTCGATTTCAGGACAAACTAGTTTTGCCTAGTATAAACTAGTTCTACCTATACGCGATAGGATTAACTAGTATAGCCTAGTCCAAACTAATTTGTCCTAAGCCCGATAGGATAAACCAGTTTAGGCTAGTCCAAACTAATTTTTCCTAAGCCCGATAAGATAGACCAGTTTAGGCTAGGCCAAACTAGTTGATCCTGATAAAAATACGCACACTCTAGGATAAACTGGTATGGCTTAGTCTAAATAGTCTAAATAAGAAAATTTTGCAGAGCCAAAAGTAATTGAGCAAACATGTCAGGACTTGTACATGCGGGAGTTCCCAAATCACGCCCCGAGCGCCCCGCGCTGCTCCTCGCTCGCCATTCGTCGCGTCAATGCTATAAGTAAGCTTGCCAGTCTGTGGCCATAACTCAAAATTGTGCACGGAAAACCCAGGCACAGTCAAAGCCAGGGGTCTGTTGAACGCGCCAGTCAAGATATTGAGAATATGATAGGCTCTTGGATGAAGTACAACGTTTCAGCGAAATAGTCAGAAAGCTTGAGATATGTTCAATTCATGAAAAACTGCGCCTACCATTCAGGGATAAAACAACCACCATACAAGACATTATTTGGAATAGAACCCAGAGTAGGACTTTCGACTTCCTCTTTGCCGCAAGAAATCATAAATGATATTCAGGATGAAGATGATTTAAGGAAGGTAACAGAAGATGATCGCAATGTTAACCTGACAGAAGACAGTGATGATAACGTTGCCGAAGTTAGTAACCAAAATGACATTCATAAAGCTAGAACAACTGCAGCAGAAAATCTTGTGAAACAGGCTAAGAAAATTAATGCTACTTCTAACATGTCTCATCCACCTGCCAACATTGGAGATAATGTTTCTTTCGACTCTACAAAATTTTCTTGTTTAGACTGTTTATCCTACAGTGTGCGTATTTATATCAGGATCAACTAGTTTGGCCTAGCCTAAACTGGTCTATCTTATCGGGCTTTGGAAAAATTAGTTTGGACTAGTCTAAACTGGTTTATCCTATCGGGCTTAGGACAAATTAGTTTGGACTAGGCTATACTAGTTAATCCTAATGCGTATAGGTAGAACTAGTTTAGCCTAGGCAAAACTAGTTTGTCCTGAAATCGGGTTTGGCCGGTAACATATATATATATATTTTTTACCATAGTAAATATTAATATGTAATTTACTAACCCATATCGAATCATGCTTTCTTCTCACAAAAAAATTCAAACATTCTGACAGTATAATATTACATGACATTTCATGTACCGTGTGGTGCCGGACATAAAGAATAACACCACCCCATTTCTTCCCGTGGGTGTCGTAAAAGGCGACTCGAGAATGGGCAGCAGCGTTCTCTATGGATTTTACCACCATACTGCGATCGCCAACCCGCCTGCCAAGCGTGGCAATTATGGCAAAGCCCCCCATATTGGGGGAGGCCTAAGTCCAGCAGTGGACGTCTTACGGTTGAAATAATGATATTTCATGCATTCACAAATATATCAAAATCAGTGTTTCAGATTAGAAGAGCGTTAATAGCGGCAAAGTCCGAGGAATAGGTGACTTGGAGTGTGCAACAGTACATCAAGTTGGTACAGCCAGCAAGCGGTGTTTTCTGGTTTTCTGCCACAACATTAATTGTCTGGGACAGACAGATTGCAGAATTCATCATCCAGATCAAGAACATCACCTGCCAGGGTCACAAGATTTGTTTGAAAGAGTTACTGGGATGGGTTTAAGGCAGTAAAAGTCTGACATGCCCTCTCGCTCCACCCAGAGCGAGAGAGTCATTTGATGATTTCCCACCCACAAAATAAAAGATCAGGAACATCAGTAATCCCCCTCAGAATTTTAAATATTAGTCATCTGATCGCGCAACCGTCTTACTTCTAGAAAATTGAAATTTAAGCAACCCATGTATCACCCACACTTATGAAGATAGAAGCTGCACTTGAAGTTGAGGACGATGATGTTTACCTAGGACACACTGTCCAGTGGGCAAGTCCAAATGTTTGGCTATCGTCTTTTATGTTATGATTGTAAAGAGATAAGATACAACAAGATTTTTTTATTCGTTTATACATTATGTACATACAAGACCATGCAAGATAATATAATACATTGTTTGGGTCCAGTCATGTTTAGCCGTAAGTATCGGCGTACAAATATTTTCATAACTTTGAAAGAATTGAAAACATTAAAGAAGAAAATTACATAGAATATGTACTTACAAAGTTTATAAATTATTTCTATGTTAAAGTCTCAAAAGTCCATATGTATATACAATATACCTTTATTAATAGTGTCAGCAGAAAGATATTTTTTTTTTTTTTTAAATCGGCTTGAAACTCCAAGACACTATAATATAAATTAATTATGCTTTTTGCGAAAGAAATATTTTTAATTGACGCTTGAATGCCTTACTGTTCAGCTCTATCGAACGTTTTGGTAATTTATGTTAAATATATTAGGTAGTGAATTCAATCATATAAAAAAATACTTTAAAATTTTTCCACTGAACCGTATATTTATTTTTAACTTTAATAATGATTTTTTCGATTTAAATAACATCAAACACATCGCTGTTTTGACCCATATTCGTTTTCGCGATGATGAAAAATAAAATATTCTTACTGCGCCTTAAGTGCTCCGCCTTAAAACCCGAGTTCAGAAAAGTCACTCTTGAGAAACAAGAAAATATTTTCATCTGAAAGTCGTGGGTAGTATGCCACTTAAGTGCACTGCACTAAAGCTTATGATCGCTTATATTTTCTTGTTTTATACTTTTTAGTAGTATGTTTTAGTAGTTGCGGAGCCACAAAGAGGTCTTTGTCCAGCTGTGGACTGCAATAGGCTGAGAAGATGACACGTTGTAACAGTTTTACAGGTAAAAACCGGCCAAGTGCGAGTCGGACTCGCGCACCGAGGGTTCCGTACTAACCTGTAGGTATTCACGGTTTATGCATAAGGTTTATGTTTATGAAATTAAATGTTTATTTTTTATTTTTATATTTGAGTTGATTGAATGAAAGGTAAATTGCGGTTTACGATTTATGACGTATTAAAAAAAAAAACTAATTATTGGATCTCGTTGAAACCAATTTTCGGTGGAAGTTTATATGGTAATGTACATCATATATTTTTTTTAGTTATATCATTCCCTTATTTTAGAAGTTATGGGGGGGGGGGACACACATTTTACCACTTTGGAAGTGTCACTCGCGCAAACTATTCAGTTTAGAAAAAAAAGATATTAGAAACCTCAATATCATTTTTGAAGACCTATCCACACATACCCCACATGTATGGGTTTGATGAAAAATTTTTTTTTGAGTTTCCGTTCTATGTATGGGGAACCCCAAATATTATTGTTTTTTTTTTCATTTTTGTGTGAAAATCTTAATGCGGTTTACAGAATACATCTACTTACCAAGTTTCAACAGCATAGCTTTTATAGTTTCGGAAAAAAATGGCTGTGATATACTCGGACAGACAGACAGACAGACATGACGAATCTATAAGGGTTCTGTTTTTTGCCATTTGGCAACGGAACCCTAAAAAAGCAGTAGGGAAGTTTCTAAATGCTTATACCCATACAAAACTAAATACCAAAATGTTATACTGCTACTGAAATGTTCTTCTTTCAAAATAGTTCCTAGGAGTGGAAGGGCGACCTAATTGATTATGTCAAGATAATAAATAGAAGCGCCTTGCGATACGTTTGAAATAAGGATATAGAGATATTGCGACCGTCAATCAGTTTGCTATGCAAGCCAAGGCAACAGCCTGTCAATTACTAAACCTTAGTATACTACCTTATTAATATTTATGACCGTGGACTAACAGAAGAGCTTCAGCAAATGGCGATGAAATACAGTATTAATGATGCAACATAAAATACATCCATTTGAAAAATTGGCAACATCGCAAACCAGTATTTTACACTGATTATTTGGCCTCAACAGTTTCATTTCATTTCAGTTACTGGATTGTACAATATCCCTGGTACGACTGTTGTCAAACTTAGGCTTCTACATCCCGTAATGACTGTCAAAGATCAACAAATGACGGTTGGAACCAGCAGCTTTATGTGCTTTCGAGGCACAGAGAAATATCAGTGCACAATGGAAACTCATCCATCCACGAACGTAGATAGAACGTAGATTTACCTGAGGGATAATTGCGTATTACACTATTAGCAGGAATCTTTTTCATTTTAACAATTCCCCAACACATGGCGTTGTTTACGTTGCTAAGCAGACAATTTTTTTGAACATATGTTAGGATGGATTACCTTAAAAATGATTCTGATTCTGTGTTACGCAGTTGCGGTGCTTGCGACTACAAAATCTGCCAAATCGCAATATTTATTCTTCACTAGCTTTTGCCAGCGGCTTCGCCCGCGTGGAGGTCGGAAAATATCCCGCGGGAACGTACTACCGGGATAAAAAGTAGCCTATGTCCTTTCTCAGGCTCTAAACTATCTGTGTACCAAATTTCATTTAAATCGGTTCAGTAGTTTTAGAAGGAAAGCGAGACAGACAGACAGAGTTACTTTTGCATTTATAATATTAAGTGTGGATTTTTATCCTCAAAGTTCTCTGACTATTGAAAAATAAACCCTTAATCAACTACAATAGGACGATTTTTAATCAAATAACCTTTTTTTTCACTCTGTTCGATATCGTCAATCGGTCCCAATGGATCTCCTGTATATCTTGCAAGATCGTAAAAATATATTGAAAGGAAAAAAGTTATGGGTGCCGATTGCGTGGATATTCCTACTCTTTGTAGTAAATCATTGTAATCTTATAGAGAGAGATCGTATTTTTAAGTAATACTTGTCGAATTACCTTTATTTATTAATTAATTCTACCGTGTGGTGCCGGACGTAAAGAATAACACCACCCCATTTCTTCCTGTGGGTGTCGTAAAAGGCGACTAAGGGACTTACTAGAGAATGGGCAGCAGCGTTCTCTATGCATTTTACCACCATACTGCGATCGCCAACCCGCCTGCCAAGCGTGGCGATAATGGCAGAGCCCCCCCAAATTGGGGGAGGCCTAAGTCCAGCAGTGGACGTCTTACGGCTGTAATGAGGACTTGTAGAATTCATAGTCACAGAGTAAAAAAACTGGTCTTACATAATCAGCCCATAATGGTCTCACTAGTGGGACACAGAGGGGTAATTGCGTTTTTATCGGTAGGAATTGGTTTCATATTGATAGTTAAACAGCATTCATTGCGTTATTTACGTTGTTGATCCGACAATTTATTCGAATAAATGACGCAATGGTTTAGAAATAATCTTCAATCCCATTCAGATTCTGATAAATAGTGCGTTTCGCAATTAGGGTGCTGGTCTGCTCTCTCCATCGCTTTGGCCCAGTACGTGTTGGTGGATGTCACATGTCTTCGAATGTTTGGTTCTAGGACATACTGCTTTCCTCACGATGTTTTTCCTTGACCGTGTAAAGAGCAGGTGTTTGTTTTCTTAGTTCATTAAATAAAGTGTATTTGGTAGTATTAAAGCTACGAATTCAAATCAAAGTATTTCAACCTTCGCGTGAATTTCAAATGCTCACGAAACAAAAGTTTCGTAAACATTTTGCTTGTAGACATTTTGTACAAGAAACAAGAAACGAAAGATATGACATAAATCTATTTAAATGTATTTACCTATTGTAGGGCGTTATATATTTATTAATACTAGTGGTCATCCAGTCGACTAACACTAGTGGTCGATTCTACCGTAATTAATTACAAAACTTTGTATTTCTAATGCATTATTAAAAATATGAGGTCCTTCTCCATAGAAACTTTAACTGTGTTAAGTTACATACTCCTGCGTCCGTATAATTTCATAAAAGGGAGTACAAAGTTTTTTTCTTCACGTATTAACCTGGGAGTAAGGTCGGGCATGTCATACCCGAGAAGTTTTTAAACGCGGATTATTTAATATATATACTTTGTTATTTTTATAAAATTTACGCTTTTTGTACTTAATTCTGGTATTTTATTTATTAATCTTATTGAATAGATACTATTATTATTATTATATCTCAAGCATAAATGCTAACTATACAATTATGGCATCAAAAATTGAACATCAAAATGTTGAGTATCTTCTACCCGCCTCACAGCTGGTGTTACAATTTCTCACCTCATTCACGCCGGGGTTAATATACAGATATCGTGGACTCTGAATGATCAAATTATTTTGCGATGCCATGCGCTGTGGCTCGTTGCAGCTGTAATATACGCTAGCTTTATTTACAGATAGACTTGCGACTTGTCTACACTACATTATATGTAGTTTTGATATGTCGCAAGGGCTATTATCTGATTTAACTTTTAATCACGGACATAATCTGAGTTAAATATCAATGTATTATACACCATATACCTTCCGAAATACATTTTCTAAACGATGAAGAAAACCGCATCAAAACCCATTGTGTAGTTTATAGAAGAACTCAGTGGTCACACAAGACACGATTAGCAACTTTATTTTATACTATACAAGAATACAGAAGACCAACATACACTTGTATTTATACGACGACGGAGTTATAAATGAACAACTGTATATATCGGTGCAATCTAGTGTTGCATGTTAGCTTTAGTGCCGATAGTAGCGCATAAATAATGAAGACCTGTTTCCCGTTCGACAGCCTCATTTATCTCTGGAATAAAACATATGGTGTTGCAATAAACTAATGTATTTAACGGGCTAGTTGTAAAGTAACCTATACTTGTTAAAAATATATTATATGGTACTCGTTGTAGTTAAAAACATTTTTATGCAAGCCGATACCGTTCCGTGAGAAAAGCAGATTAACGAAAGTTACCGGACATAATTTTTGCAAAAAAAAAAAAAACTGTTTCTATTTATTTTTTACTAAATAGCTAGCGAATTCGATGTCGACTATTCTGCGAATGTCCAAAATGAATTAGAAAAGCAATTGTGCATTATAAAAACATAGATAAAGAAAAACAACTTACGTTCTTATTATAAACCAAGATACTAATTTAACAGATGTAACGTCAAATTCATGTCAAACGTCTAGACTAAAAACCAAAACACAAAAGATTTAAAATGTCAGATTAGTCTCTAGTAATACTAACGAACTTTAATTCGACAAGGATGTAAAATGAATATTTAAAAAAGAGTATTTACCGTGTTCTTTCTTGGAGATCGTAAGTTACTGAGGGATAGTTTCAAAAGTACTTATATAGAATGCTTCGACAGACTTGGTAAAATAAACAAAACAACTAACATCAATCACTGAAACGCCTACAGCTAAATCCGAAAGAAAATATTTTTCTCTTTCTCTAGGAAAAAATGTTTATAATACGAGCTAAACAAATATTCTATTATTAGCATAGAGGTCGGAAATTTTCTCATGGAAAGTAATACCAATCCCGGTAGTAAAAGTAGTTTCATCATAATAAACCTTTATTGTTCCCACTGCTGGGACACAGGGCTCTCGGTGCGGGTTGGTAGATGTCACATGTCTTCAAATTTTTGGGTCTAGAACATGCCGGTTTTCTCACGATGTTTTCCTTCACCGCTTTAAGATTGGTGATGAATTTATTTACTTAAAGTAAAGCCCCTGATTGGCTTCGAACCCACGACCAGACAATTCATGAGTAGGGGTCAATACGACTAGGATACCACTGCTTGTGTTATTCAGGTATAAACTATTCGTGATTCATTTCACATCATTCATATTCACATTCGTTCAGCCATCTTTGCGTGATTGAGTAACAAACATCTGAACATATAGTCGTTCACATGTATAATATTACTAAGTTACAAACAAGATATATTTGGTTTCCCTTAATACAATAACATTATTTCGCAACAACAGCAGAATTCTAAATACACCCAATACCAATTTTATCCAAAGTTTTGTTCGGAAGCTATTTAAAACATTTCAGTTCCACAATAATTTTAGCTTAGTCTAGCCGCCAGCCATAATACCGCAAAACTTTTGCTCCGTTTATAGACATATATTTAAAGCCAGCTTAACCATTGAAACTTAAGACCAAACGAATACTTTAAATAAGTACCGGGTAGGTTTTAGAATAGCAGACATTCTGGAATGCTTTGAGAGAATACTTAAGGAGGAGATTTTTTAAATACTTCGGAATT
This sequence comes from Aporophyla nigra, assembly GCA_947507805.1. Classification (NCBI taxonomy): domain Eukaryota; kingdom Metazoa; phylum Arthropoda; class Insecta; order Lepidoptera; family Noctuidae; genus Aporophyla; species Aporophyla nigra. Next base: position 6,791,756 of record OX382313.1, on the reverse strand, counting down.
TTGTTGAACTTTAACTGTCCTATTTCTTCCCGTGGGTGTCGTAGGAGGCGACTAAGACGTCCACAGCTGGACATAGACCTCCCCCATTTTGGGGTGATTTGCCATAATTGCCACGCTCGGCACATGGGTTGGCGAACGCAGGATGGTGGTAATTGCATAGAGAACGCTGCTGCCCATTCTCTAGTAAGTCACTTAATTATATTAACAAAAACTTTTTACCCACTTTTTTGAAAATTACGCAGACGGAGGAGTATGAAATATGGCACAGTTAAAGTTAATGTGGAGAAGGAGCTCATACATTATTTATTAATGCATTAGAAAAACATTAACTTATAAATGATTTATGGTCTAGTTTCAGCCACTGAGAAACCGCTAACTAGTATTATAATAATGCCTTATATGCAACAATATATTATATCTGGCCCAAATTGCATGATTATACAGTTGAATTGTGATAACTAATTTGAAAACGATTGACATGGCAATTATTCTGCTCGTGTCAAATCGGGTGTGAAATAATTTGATTGAATTTTCATTTTTCCAACAATCAAACGCGCCAGATAGAGCATGTTATTCAAATTGAATCCAAAAAGTCAGAGTGATATTCTCAAACCTATGAATTTAATCGTCGTTGCGTATCGTAAATCATTTTTAAACAAAAAGGGGTCAGCATCCAGTCTAACCGGATGCAGCTGAATACAAGTATTTTACACGGAGCGACCGCCTACCGGACCTTCACAAACCAGTAACTGAGAAATACAATACCCCTTGGTAAGAGTGGCTGTCAGACTTTCGGGCTTCTGATGACCCGTAACGACTGTCTAAGATCTATGAAAGACAGCTGGGACCAACGGCTTAGCGTGCTTTCCTAGGCACGGAAGGGTCTTGGTATGTAAAGATGGTCACCCATCCACGGACCAACCGCGGCTAGTGTAGCTTAACCTGAACGATCAATCCATGTGGCTGTTATTACTTAGCCACAAACCTATCGCAGATCATTATTAAACAAAAAAAAACCTTCAGGCACTTATTGTCATCATCTACGTAGTCTTTCCCAGCTTTGTTTGGGTTGGCATCCAGTCTAACCGGATAGTGCTGAATACAAGTATTTTACACGGAGCGACTGCCTACCTGACCTCCACAAACCAGTAACTGAGAATTACAAAACCTCTTGGGAAGAGTGGTTGTCTGCTGAAGGTCTAAAAACAACAGCCGAGATCAACAGCTTGTCGTGCTTTAAAACATGAACGCTTTGTAATTTACCAGAATATCAATAAAATCTAAAATGTTTGCCATGCATAAAACAAAAATGAATAAAATAAAATAATAATAAATATCTTAGGACAACCAACGCACCGTTTTCTGATCCCAAACTAGGCAGAGCCTGTACTATGGTAATCAGACAACTGATAAACATACTTATATATTTCTAAATACATACATATTATAGACAAATTACACCCAGACACAGAACAAATGATTGTGCTCATCACACAAAAAAATTGTCCTGGGTGGGAATCGAACCCACGACCTCAATCTTTGCAGTCAGGGTCAGTAACCACTAGACTAACAGGCCAGTCTAAATGTTCCAAAAGTTCACTAATGCTAGTACAAATATTCGTGCTATGGCTACAGATCAAATATTCACAAAATGTTGGTTCAATATGAAAATGAAATGACAACCCAGCAATTAGTAGCACCCGGGCTACCAAACAACCTAAAATAGCACAGTTAGTATTTGTACAGACGAAGTTTCCCTTTAAAAGGGCGGCTCGGCGACAGGTATATACTAAGACACCTGTCCCACGATCGGCGATTAACGAGAAGCGAGTAGAACTAGCAACTAATAAACGTGTTCGACCGATAATTTACTGATATTCGTGTGTTCCGTGTGGTGATGGATGTAAAGAATAACACCATCCCATTTCTTCCCATGGGTGTCGTAAGAGACGACAAAGGGTCTTACTAGAGAATGGGCAGCAGCGTTCTCTATCCATTTTACCACAATACTGCGATCGCCAACCCGCCTGCCAAGCGTGGCAATTATGACGTAATAAGCTTAATAATGTAGTAGTTTTCTTGAGTTTTAATTAGTCTTATTCGATACGGCAATATGGTGGTACCTATTTAGAGATCTAAATAACATTACCATCCATTTTTGTGCTGTACTGATAAAACCTGTAATGTTGTTACTTATATCACATAGAAAAGTTATTTTTGTCCCAAAACTGACTTCTCGGCAATGTCCATGTTTTTCTCAATGTTAGCCATTTCGATAAAATTGGAGGACCAAGCGTGGCGATTATGGCAGCCTGAGCCTGTGTCCAGCAGTGGACATCTTTAGGCTGAAATGATTATGATCATGATTCGTATGTACCAAGTGTGAGTCTCTCAGCGAGTGCACTGCTCGCCAAGCGAGCGTTGGGGAGTGAGTACTCTCTTTGATAGCTTTCGTCGCTGCGACAAACAAGTACTTGCCGGCGTTGTGGCCAAACAGAGATAGACTAGACACACCGTATTTAGCGTCCAATAAACCCTTCGTTTAAAAACCGGCCAAGTGCGAGTCGGACTCGCGCACCGAGGGTTCCGTACAAACCTGCAGGTCATCATCATCATCATTCGTCATCATCGTTTATGAAATTAAATGTTTTTTTTTAATTTTTATATTTGAGTTGACTGAATGAAAGGTAAATTGTGGTTTACGATTTATGACGTATTTAAAAAAAACTACTTACTAGATCTCGTTCAAACCAATTTTCGTTGGTAGTTTTCATGGTAATGTACATCATATATTTTTTTTAGTTTTATCATTCCCTTATTTTAGAAGTTACGGGGGGGGGACACACATTTTACCACTTTGGAAGTGTCTCTCGCGCAAACTATTCAGTTTAGAAAAAAATGATATTAGAAACCTCAATTTCATTTTTAAAGACCTATCCATAGATACCCCACACGTAAGGGTTTGATTAAAATTTTTTTTTGTGTTTCAGTTCTATGTATGGGGAACCCCAAATATTATTGTTTAAAAAAAAAATGATATTAGAAACCTCAATATCATTTTTGAAGACCTATCCATAGATACCCCACACGTATGGGTTTGATGAAAAAAAAATTTTTGAGTTTCAATTCTATGTATGGGGAACCCCAAATATTATTGCTTTTTTTCTATTTTTGTGTGAAAATCTTAATGCGGTTCACTGAATACATCCACTTACCAAGTTTCAATAGCACAGCTCTTATAGTTTCGGAGAAAAGTGGCTGTGACATACTCGGACAGACAGACAGACAGACAGACAGACAGACAGACATGGCGAATCTATAAGGGTTCCGTTTTTTGCCATTTGGCAACGGAACCCTAAAAATCAGGCACAGCTTCCTGCAACCATCAGCGTCTCTATCTGGTAACCCGATCGACGCTCGCTACAAACTACGGCAGGATACCTTTCCCCCACCTACTCAGTATCATATTGGTGAACTTAGCAGCACATTTCCCAGCAGAGTAAAAAGAAATGAGTTCTATTCGCTGCTAACTGAAGTAAGCAGAGCATATTTTTATGCGACCTTTTTCAGGCAAAAACGCAGAACTTTTTTTTAAGTATACGGAACTCTAGAACTCACCCGCATGCGAATAGATACCACATTTTTTATGCTCTGCTGGGGAAAAAAGATCTGCCAAGTTCACCCACACTCCCTATGTACCACCAAACGAGCATGTTTCTGCAGGGTATATGCCTCCGTGGTCCACCTCCGATGTCTCTGAACCGTCTTCGTATGAATGTGGAACTGGTTCACAAAACTATGGACCATCTCCTATCCTGCCCTCTGTGTACATGCAGCTGTAGTGATCTCTGTGCTGCCACCGATAACGCCTTGGAAATGGCGAAGTTTTGGGCAAAAAAATTCAACATCTATCATGCCTATAATACGACGAAGAAGAAGCGATGAACTATTAATATACGTATGTCTTTTACTTACACGGAAACTTTTATCTGTCCTTAACGTTTCTTGAGCGGGAAAATGGTAGATCGCTAGTCGCTTCCTCGTTGGCGATGGGACAGCTGCCCTACTGTCCCATTTGAGGCCCTTTAATCTCGCTAATGGCTTTGGCTATTTATTGACATGAATCTGGGACATGTAAAGTAATTGTGACAGTTATATGAAAGGTATATTGAAGCTGATGTTTGGAGATTATATCTTGAAGACGGATACAAGTAGAGTGGCGCGTATATAAGAGCCTGATACGGATACGATTCAGATATGGGAATTACTGCACCAAAATATGTTAATACTCAATACTCAATACTTTTATTGCATTCCACATGAGTTCTTAGGTGGTAAACTTATGATTAGATCATATGGACCCTGTTGGGCACAGCAAAATAAGTGAGTTAGGAGAGAGGAAGCATTTTTAATTATGTAATAAACTAATAATAATATTAGATACAAGATATAAAATATGATATGTAATATAATTGAGATATGTAATAAAAAAAATAAAAAAATGATGCTAATGATTTAAATATATTTTAAAGTGGAGTACTTAAGTTATGACTTTATAAGTTTATCACTTAGGTATTCGTTTATTGAATAATAACTTTTCTTTATTAAAATTGTTTAAGGTTTTTTAAGAATATGTTTATTTTCTCTTTTTTTTTATTGCTGCGGGTAGTTTATTATATAATTTAATAAACATTACGTAGGGACTTTTAGAGTGCATTTTTAATCGAGAACATGGTAAGTTAAGCCTAGATGGGTGTCTGAATAGATAGCGTGTTTGTATGTCTTCGCGTTTTGAATACAGTTCTGGATGTTTGCGGACAAATTTACAAGTTTCTAAAATGTATATACAGGGAAGGGTTAAAATATTATGTTTTTGAAAGAAATTTATTATTATGGATTACATACCAGCTAAATTGTTAGGAAGAGCAGTGGTAGGTCAGTGCTATGGTCAAGCCCCGACTTACGAGTTGGGTCATGGGTTTGAAATTAGGCAGGCGATTTCCTGCCAGAAAAGCAGAGTTACCGTGGCCCTGAAATAGGCAACTGAAGGAACACTGGTGGGTTTTAGTCAGTAAAAGTCAGACAAGCCCTTCCGCTCCACCCAGATTAATGACATCCCAACCACAAAAAAAGGCAAGCGCTTTAATTTGTGTGAATAAAATTAATCACAACTGCTCTCAAAACGGTGAAGGAAAACATCGTGACGAAACTGGCATATTCTTGAACTAAAAATTCGAAGACATCTAACATCTACCAACCCACGCTGGGACCGCTTGGTGAATAACAGCACATTTTTTTTTTTTTTTTTTGTAGGACATCTCGTAGTTAATCTGAAAAAGATTCTGACTACTTAAACGGATTTTAGCCCGGCGATTTCTAAAAAGTAAACTTTTTAGACCTCCAATAACAGCACAATCATTCTCGAAGAGAGAAAGCGCAAGAGTCGGTACCTCACAGGCGCACAATGCATTTTGCTTTAAAGAATTTATTATCAAGTAATATGCCGTTCGTTATCGTCAACTTCCCATATTACCATAATATAAGCTCACCCATTTTCCCGTTAACGACTACGTTAAATCTGTTTATTACTGATATTTTTATCACTAGCTCTCGATCATCAAAAATCAAAAACCTATTATTGACAGTCTCCACGAAAGTTTTGTCGGCTACTACAAGGATCAATATTGAGCCTTGGCACGCAACTTGGTTGAAGGTCATAAGCTATTGAATAATGCAAAAGAGGTAGCTAGGTCAAACTACGTTAAAGAGAAAAGAAATCTTCCATATCAAAGATTATTTTTTGTAGGGAAGAGGAATTGATACTTGGCTTACCTGCACCCTAATTACGAAACACACTATTGAACAGAATCTGAATAATTTTGAAGCTTATTGAGTTATTGCTAATGCATTCTTTCATATGTTCGAAAAAATCGTCTGCTTAGCAATGTAAACAACGCCATGGATGTTATGCAACTTTCTAAATCAAATCCTACTGCTAGTGTAATACAGCAATTATTATCCCTCTGATATTATATTACTAGCTTTTGACAGCGGCTTCGCCCGCGTGGAGGTCGGAAAATATCCCGCGGGAACGTACTACCGGGATAAAAAGTACCCTATATGTTAATCCAGGTTATGAACTATCTGTGTGACAAATTTCATCCAAATCCGTTTAGTAGTTTTTTCGTGAAAGGGTAACAAACATACACATACACATACATCCATCCTCACAAACTTTCGCATTTATAATATTAGTAGGTTATAAAAATTAAGTCGATAATTATTCATTAATATTTTAAGTTTAAAAGGACGTAACTTAAACTGCTTCCGAATAAATTATTCAGCAGTAAAAGTTGAAAGCAGTTTATTTAAGAGAACAAATAATTATATTGAGTTTATTTTTGGAACGAACTTCTTTGACTCGGTTTTTGGTAGGTGTTAATTAGTAGAAATCGTCACGAAAGAGACATTGCGTTAAGCCGCCTGCGACTTTTCTCTTCGTAATGAGATAAATAATCCATATAGGGGCCTCAAACAGGACTTTCAATTTTTTTGTTTTAATCTTATTCATATTTGAATAAGTACAATACATTGTATTTAGTTTAGTTCTGTGCGAGGCACAGTTAATATTTTTTCATTTTTTCTTATCAACACAAAAATTGAAGGCACAATTAGAGTTGCAATAGTGACACTATAGTCTCGTGAAACATGACAAATCATGCATGATCTGGCGCGCTCACTATAGTATAGACATTTAATTTAGTGTCATCGGCTCATGAAACATCACAATACTTTAGTTAATCGAAACGAAACAAATACCTAAATTAGTTTTATAACTTGTTAGGAAGTGTTGTAGAAATAATACGACACTGAGATAGAAATGAAACAGGAATATAATTTACGACTGTTTTAATTAAGCTAACTGAAATAAATCCCACGCGGGATGCGGGATGAAATTCGCTCGTACCCACCGATTGTGGTAACATACTTGTATGGAGGTGTTCAAACAGTTACGAAAGATTGAAAATCACTTTTTTCTATGGAAATGACATCTTGCAGTATGGTTCACCTATATGAGGTTGTCGGCTGCTTAGCCGGACTTGCCTATGGGTTCCTTAACCCTAGATTACTAAACTATCCTACCAGTGACGTTGTTACTAAACATTCGTAAAAAATACGACAGGAAAATAAAACAATAAATCTACGAATCATACATTTTAATTATTTTAGAAATTACAATTACTTATTCTTTGGGTTTAAGAGATCACATAATAATGAAAATAGTTTAATTTTTTTTTTTTGCTCTACACAGTTTGAACACATTTTCGTATTGTGCGCCCTACATCTGGCTCTTTTATATTTCATGCAAAAGTTAGTTGCCATTTTTCTAGCCTTAGACGGACACAAAGCACATGTTTTTCTAGAATTTGATTCTTGCATAATTGCCGCTTCAGGAATAACTTCAATACTTAAGGGTAAACTGACAGACGTAATTAGGAAGGTACAGTGAGGCGGGAGACGCGGGAACGACGCGAACTTTGTTTTTTCCAGGAATCATGATTTTGCCGTCGTAAATTTTCCGATAGTTTAGTAATCTAGGGTTAATAGATTAAGGCCTACAGCCAAGGCTTAAAAACTTAAAACTAAAGCGACTACTCGCTAAGGCTACCTCGGCTTAAGTCATCGTTGGTAGAGGGCAGCATAGGACGGTCTAAATCGGAATGATTATTATTTAGGGACGAATTTAATTCTATAGGCTCATAGGTGCGGGCTGGCTCGAGCAAAGGTCGGGGCGGACATGGATTGGAACGTTGCGGCGGTCCTCGGCGGCGAGGACGGAAGGAGGCTGTCTATAACGGTGTTTCGAGAATTCTTGTGAGTTTATAACTGTCCTGGAGGAGGATTGTAGTGTCATCAGAAATGTTAGGGTTTACCTCGGTCGGGGAATCCTACTTAGGTGGCAGGGAGGGTAGCGGGTGACTGCTGCGATGAGAGTTTGAAAATCACGTGACTTCCTAAACATTTATACAACCGATGCACTCAGTCGCGTCCCGCATGATATATGCCTCAGTCTGGCCAGAGTATTATAATCATATAAATATAAAAATGTTATGTTGGTTTGTGTACGCTTCAAAAACTCAAAAAGTTCTGCACCGATCGAGCTGAAATTTTAGCATGATATATAATCCACATCAAGGATTGTTTTTATCTATTTTTTGCATCAGTCACATATCCGCGACCGCGAAAAAACTGTATTTTTAACGATCAGCTGTGTACCAGTGACCGCGCCATCTGCCGGAAGCGAGGAAAACACTTGAATGTGCCACAGCGAAGCGTGGCAGTGTACAGCTAGTAATCATAATATTATTTTAATTTACAAGCCAAGCGTGGGATTTTCTATCCGATAAATAGACGAAATCCCACACAAACTTTCTTCTCCTATTTAACCACTTTTAGGCGATTAATTCCTAATTGGCCACGTGCACCTTCGCCTCGGAAGACTGGGCTCAAACAACATTGAAAAATAAATAGCGAGAAAGAGTACCATCCACACGACAAGGGGGGGTTTACTTTCCCAAAATCCTTCTTTAGTGCTCGCCTTCGTTGTAGAAGGAACTCTTGAGGGAAATATCAGCTGAATTCGTGCGTATTCGTGCTTTCGAGTTCGTGTTTCGTCGATGTGGCAAAGACATCGACGCACACAGTACAAGTATGAATTCAGCTCACCCTTTAAATAAGAAAGAGTAAAAAGTTTTAATATAAATAAAATAAAATAGCAGGAGTGTTCAGAATCATGGTGAATGGTTGCGCGCCGATGTTCCTGCCCTCACAATATAGCTCACTTAATTCAAAACAAAGTGGAGCTTACAACATACAGAGAGCTAAACGCGAACGAAGAAAATAAACACAAAAAAACTAAGAAGTAAAAAAGTACTTCATTCTATTCAGAGAAAACTAAAACAGAAAGTTAGTCCGCTGTGACAGTTTGCGCAAGTTTTAAACTAGAATTTACTAGGTCAACGTTCTCACGGACGTAATAAAGACGCAGCCGGTTTTTTTTTTTTGTGAAGCTTATATTCAACTCTCTGTATTGAACCGAGCATTGAGATTCCAATAGAGCCCATCTCCACGCGCCTAAAATCGAACAGTTTGATTTGGATGATTATATTAAGAATTTGAATTTCTATCGTAAGAATTATAGCTAGATTAAATTAACATAGAAATAAATTATTTGTATCAATAATGTAATAGTGTAAGTGCAGTTTTTGTATTTTTAAGTCCAATTTTTTTTGTTACTAACACTCTTAACTTTTTATGATTTTGTAACATTTTTATGTACATTTATGGAGATTTTCTGTAAAATAAATTAATTGAATTGAATTATTTTTTAATATTTAAATTCAATTTATTTAATATTGTTTATTAATTATATTTCACGTTTATTTATTTTTGAGAGTAGTTTAATTCCTACTGTTAGATTTTCAACTCTCGGTGTTAGACAGTGCATTGCAATGGGATCCCTTTTTTTCGCATAATGTTCTTTTTCCTAATGTACCTTAGCATACCTATTTTGGCATAATTTGTTTTGCCATAATATTTTTTTTTTTTTTTTTTTGGATGGGAAATCATCAAATGACTTCTCCCGCTTTGGGCGGAGTGAGAGGGCGTGTCAGACTTTTACTGACTAAAACCCACCCGTGTTCCTTCAGTTGCCCATGTGCTAGAGTCACGGTATCTCTTTCGAACAATCTCGTGACCCTGGCAGGGGCATAATGATCTTACACAATCACATACATGACATCATGTCATCTCTTGACATAATTTTAATTCGTGTAATGTTACTAGATATAATGACTATTAGCATAGTAGTATTTAGACATACTTTTTATAATTCAATTTTTAACCCTAAATTAAAGTTAAAATATTGTCTTATAAATTCAATATGTTGTGCCACAAAATTTTGTGACAGAAACGAATCGCTGCAAAACCGACTGCACGTAGTCTTGTCTGCCCTACCCCTAGATTGTAGTTTAAAACTGCGTAGGCGCGGAGGGGTGAGGCGGCCCGTGAACTGAGGAGCACATCTGCAACGATAAAGTCGCGTGGACCGCCGGAGCCCCGCAGCGCCGGAGCCGTGACGGAAACCATGCCTGCTGCATGTTGCATGCTTCCTTGAATGCTGCATGCTTGCTGCATGCTTGTTTGCAAGCTGTATGCCTGCTGGATGCATGCCTGCTGCATGCTTGCTTGCATGCTGCATGTTTGCTGTATGCATGGATTATGCATGTTTACATGTTTATTAGTGTCTAACATTTTAGGAGTTAATTATTATGCTTCTTTATTATGCCTTTAAAAATATGTTTTAATATCATTATGCGTAAATATTTTATGATTTTGAATGTTAAGTTATATCATTATTATGATTAAAGAAATTATGCTTAAAAATATTATGCGTAAATAATGTTATGCGAAAATATGATTAGGAGCAAAAAAAGTATGCCAAGTTATATTAGGTCTTAAAATGTTAAGCACATGGATAGGGAACGCATTGCAATTCCAGTGCACGAACAAATCCAGCCACGAATTTATTACTTCTGTCGAAAAATGGGCTTACTGTGAATCTCTTGTTGGTTTAGTGGTCGAAATTATGACGGTTAAATACGGAGTCTTGCACCCGAAATGCGTAACACACTATTCATCACAATCTGAAAAAATTGAGAAGGTTATTGCTAAATTATTGCTTCAAATGATCGAACCATTTGTCTGCTGAACAACATAAAAACCGGCCAAGTGCGAGTTGGAATCCTTCCGTATATATCCGTTCCTATACAAACGGCCAAAAACATCACATTTGTTGTCTGGGAGCCCCCTTAAATATTTATTTTATTCTGTTTTTTAGTATTTGTCGTTATAGCGGCAACAGAAATACACCATGTGTGAAAATTTCACATGTCTAACTATCACGCTTCATGAGATACAGCCTGGTGACAGACGGACGTACGGACAGCGGACGTTTCGGAACCCTAAAATCGAGTGTTGTCTCTGTACTGTCAAAATGAAATACATTCTTACTGTTAGTGTCATCATCATCATCATCATTTCAGCCGTAAGAAGTCCACTGCTGGACATGGGCCTCCCCCATGCACCATCAATTTGACCGGTACATTTTTTGGGGGGATTTGCCATAATCGCCACGCTTGGCAGGCGGCTTGGCGATTGCAGTTTGGTGGTAAAATGAACAGAGAACGCTGCTGCCCGTTCCCTAGTAAGTGCCTTAGTCGCCTCTTATGACACCCACGGGAAGAAATGGGGTGGTGTTATTCTTTACTGTTAGTGTGCTATGCAATAACTTCGCAGGATTCTATTCTTGAAATTGGCAAAGACTTGTTTTACATTCATGAATTTTCAGTAGCAGAGCCGTCTAGTTCTCAAAAGATCGTCTGTCAGCTGAGCGAATTCATGGTTTCAATTTCGTACATCATGTATTTATTTGCCAACATTCTCTTTTAAATCCGCGACGCAAAAAGAGGGATGTTTTAATAAAGTTTGACCGCTATGTGTATATGTCTACGGCACGGTAGCTCTTAAACGGGTTGACCGATTTGCATGTGTTTTGTTTTTAAAAGTAGGTTTTCTAACGGTGGTTCTTAGACATGTTATATCGAAATCACCGCCGCCGTTTCTACACGACGAACCTTTGATCAAAATATTACCTACAGCTTCTTATTAAACTTAAAGATTTTCAGAAGAAGAATTTCAGCCTTAAGTATGTAACAAGTCCCATGGAATAATAATTTTTTTTAAACCCCGACCCAAAATCTAATAAAAATACACGTATTTGGCCATACGTGTATTTTTATTAGATTTTGGGTTGGGTTTTTAAAATTTTTCTTTGTACTACGTGAAACCCACCCATGTTCCTTCAGTTGCCCATGTGCCAGGGTCACGGTATCTCTTTCGAACAATCTCGCAGACCCTGGCAGTTGTTACATACCTAAGACTGAAATGCAGGTGAATTTTACAACTCTGCCATCTCTTTGGGGAATAGAGGCTTGATGATAAAGTACTACTAATCAGGTCAGCTGTAGGCAGGGGTGTTACGCGTATGGGTTTACCCTGTTTTGTCCTAGTTTTGAGGACGTTCAGGGTGTTATTTATAGAGTGCAGGTGAGGGTCGGGACTGTTCGTACTAAAAGCAAACCGAATCTTACATTTTTGTCCAAAAAATAAAGGCCGGAACAAGTTTTTAAACTATGTTCGCGAAGGTACAGTCTATGAATAAATAGTAATGGTAAACGCCTTCCCTTTTTTTTTTGGATGGGAAATCATCAAATGACTTCTCCCGCTCTGGGCAGAGCGGGAGGGCGTGTCAGACTTTTACTGACTAAAACCCACCCGTATTCCTTCAGTTGCCCATGTGCCAGGGTCACGGTATCTCTTTCGAACAATCGCGCGACCCCGGCAGGCATCGGTCCTAACAGACCCCTTCAGTGTTGCTGACATGTCTTTGAGGCGCGCGTGGAACACTACGCGCCGTCGACCCGAGCCTGGTCCTTACCGGGCGGCGAGCTACCCATTGCTCGCCACCCGCAAGCTCGCGCCTACGGTGGCCGGGAGTCTGCTATCGACTCCCGACGCCCGGGGCGTCTCCTCCTGCGGCGGCTAGGGACGTGAGGGCGCAGTGACTGCCACTCCCTCACGCGCCCCGCCTCCTCCTTCGCGAGCATTACTGCTTCGCAGAAGGAGGTGACGGCTTCGCATGCCCTCTCGCTCCCAACCATGGCTCGCACCAGGGCCGGACGCGAGAGGTCGCCGCCGCCGATCGCCTCCACGAGGACACGGCGGTGCTCCGCCCAAGCAGGGCACACCTCCACCGTATGCTCCACCGTGTCCTCCAGACGATCCTCGCAATGGAAAACGCCTTCCCTCTTACTAATAAGCACAGAATAGAATCATACCAGGAATAACAAACGAATAACCATACATGTTCATAGGTTCAAGTTTAACTTGTAATAACTTTGTTCTGTTTTTATTAGTATGAGGACTTTAAGTAACTTTTACTTGTACCTTATTCTTTTCTCACTACGTCATTGCCAAGATTTTGAATGAAAATGATAGATCGGAAAGGTGATGCGCTGGTTCTGTGGGAAAAAAATTGTTTTATTTATTTACTTAATACTTGCTTTTGCCCTCAGCTTCGCTCGCGTTAAAAATAACAATAAATATAGTTTTATTTTTTATTTCCATAAAGTTATTCCACGTTACTTTTACTACCTCCAAGAATATGTGTACAAAGTTTCATGTTGATCGGTTAAGTAGTTTTCGCGTGAAAGCGTAACAAACAAACGTACATTCACATTTATAACATTAGTAGGGATTTTAAGCAGGAACTGTGTAATGGATTTAACATAGGTCAAATATGTGATTACTCTCTATCTTAAATGCTTGCTTATCTTAGTTGCTTGCGGTTAGACTGTAAGCCGAGCTCAACAGAGTTGAGCATAGGCTGGGTATGATGATGAATAAATTTAAGCACACAAATGCAAAAAGGCGTAATTAATGCTATATACACTTTCTACCAGTCAAGTATTCAGTTTTTTTTTTTCGTTTCTTATCCATACATATGGATCCATACAAAGAGAGCAGTGGTGCTACGCTAATCGCAAAGATACATTAAAAAAAAACGCACCTTAAAACTTATAAATTACCTTCTGCTACTTTTTCATGTGTCTAAATATATGCAAACTTAATTTTCGAATTTGTTCCAAAAAAATCTTGCAGTGAATACATATTATTGGAGCAGAGATTTCAATTCCTGTCATCATCATCATCATTTCAGCCGAAAGACGTCCACTGCTGGACATAGGCCTCCCCCAAGCACCGCCACTTCGACCTATTCTGTGCTTCTCGCATCCAACGTATTCCTGAAGAGATCCGTAGGAAAACCAAGGTAACCGATATAGCCCGAAGAATTGCCAAACTTAAGTGGCAGTGGGCAGGGCACATTGCTCGCAGAACGGATGGCCGATGGGGTCGGAAGGTTCTGGAGTGGCGACCGCGTACTGGAAGACGGAGCGTTGGAAAGCCTCCCACAAGATGGACCGATGAGCTGGTGAAGGCCGCAATTCCTGTATCGTAAACAAATGTTTTTAATACAGACAGGCCAACTAGAATGTATCCTACTAACATTATAAACGCGAAAGTTTGTATGTATGGATATATAGATGTATGGATGTTTGTTCCTCTTTCACGCAAAAACTGCTGACCCGATTTGGATGAAATTTGGCACACAGATAGTTTATAACCTGGATTGACACATAGAGTACTTTTTATCCCGGTAGTAAGTTCCTGCGGGATATTTTCCGACCTCCACGCGAGTGAAGCCGCTGGCAAAAGCTGGTACATAATAAACCTATAATGTTCCCACTACTGGGATACAGGCCTCTGGCGGTGAGAAGGAGTAATCCACCACAAAAGTCATGAAATGTCACATGTCTTCGGATGTTTGGTTCTAGGAAACGCCGGTTTCCTCGTGAGATGTTTTTCTTCACTATTTTGAGAGCAATGGTGATGAAATAATGTACACACAGTAAAGCGCCTGTCAGTGTTTGACGAACCTACGACCTATAAACTCGTAAGTTCGCCTTTACCACTGCTCCACGTAAGCTTCACTCGAAAATATTCAATTTTAGAATCTCAACAATTTGGTCAATCAAACATTTGGTCAATTCTGAACATTAAAAGCAGAATATTTGTGACTCTGATAGTGGAATACCTTGCACCTTTATTTCGTAACACACCATCTATACTTAATATTATAAAGCTCAAGAGTTTGTTTGTTTTTTAACCGACTTCAAAAAGGAGGAGGTTCTCAATTCGGATGTTTATATATATATATTTTTTTATATATGTTCGGCCATAACTCCGTCATATATAGACGGATTTGCAAAATTCTTTTTGCTCGAAAGGGGTTTATTCCGAAATGGTCCCTTATAAATTTCATATAGATCTGATGATGAGTTCTGGAGAAAGACACCGGAACTCTTTAAAAAATGACAGCAAATCAACCGCGATTTCTGGTATCGCATAAATATGCATTGTTTGTTTGAAATTACTACGGAGTAGATACCATAACTACTTCCAACCTTAAATATAAAACAATAATAAAAAATAACAAAAAATTTAAAAATAAAAACTCTTTTACAAAAAAAAAACAACCGACTTCCTTAAAAACACTTCAAAGTGAAAAATAACTTTAATTTCGGAAGTCGGTGGCAAAAACCTTAAATACAAATCCTAAGACACCGACTTGCGAAATTAAAGTTATTTTTCACTTTGAAGTGTTTTTAAGGAAGTCGGCTGTTTTTTTTTTTTTTGTTTGTTTGTTTGATCGAACGCAGTAATCTCAGGAAATACTGGTCCGAATTGAAAAATAATTTTTGTGTTGGGTAGCCTGGTATTGAGGAAGGTTATAAGCTATAATTAGGCATTACGCTACAATTAAAAGTAGCGAAGCAGCAACAATAAATGGACGAAAACTAGCTCACAATTCGACGCGACGGGAAGGGTCAAAAATTTGACGCGGACGAAGTCGCGGGCAGAAGCTAGTTATTAATAATCTGAATCATTTTGAAGAGTAACTAATCTATTGCTTCGTATGTTCAAAAAAATTGTCTGCTCAACAACGTAAATAGCGCAATGAATGTTGTTGAACTGTTAAAATAAAAGCCGTTCCTAGTACTAATACGTACCTAGTACTAGTACGATGGTGGGGTAGTGCCACGATCAACATCACCTCCGTGTTATTAAATTACAAAAAAAATTAGTAAATATACCGTTTTTAACACAACAACCAATATAAGGACATAATAATAGTACAAATACCATGTGACAATAATATGTCATCGAAATTCTCAAGAAAAGTGCATAAAATAACTGAAACAAAGTGATAGTGCAGCCTAGTAAAGTTTTTGTTTACATAAAAACAAGAATAAACTTGGTACAATACTAATAAACTCAGTGCAGTGCATAAATCATCTTCGTGTTACAGCAATAATTGCTAAATATCAAAGGTCAAGTGATTTACTTAGTTTAATTATTTTTGTATTTAGTTACTTATTTGCTGTTTTTTTTCTTTCTAAAAAAAAAAACAACTTACCCTCACTTAACTCTAAACACTGTGGAACCAGAACTACAATTTCAACGAAGTTTATAACATACCAGTTGGCGTGGCGGATACGAACGAGTCACAATACCCATAATCAAGAGGTCTCAAGTTCGAATCTCAGTTCTTCGTAGTCTTTTTGTGAATGTTTCTGGCAAGTTAAAATTAAATCTTGTCAATCACATTGAAGACACCACGTAGTGGATATTTCAACAAAATAAATATTAGCCATGAACTTTCTGGAAAATATCACATTTCGTCGTAATCGAACACGATCGGTAGCAACTGACGATGGCATTGACTGTATCTCACAAACCCTAGAAAATACGGTAAACAGTATGCCCGACTTATCCGATCACGAAGATGATCAAGTAAATATTTTAAATGGGAAGTTACTAGATCTTGAGGCCCAACTACAAAGCGCTCACAGAGAAATTGAGTTGTTATCATCAGAAAATTGTAAACTGAGACAGTCAAATGAAGAATTATTAAAGAAGAATAATTTGTACAAAAAAATTACGAATAGTCCCGTGAAATATAAATCTTCATCTCCGATGAAGAGGTCAAGTAAAGCTGTAAAAGTAAAACAAACACAAACTACTAAACAAGAATACAGCGAGCCATCAACAGCTTCCCATATAACCCAATGTACTACTACTTCACAAAATATTACTCACATCCCTGATATCAAGAAACAACAGGGACAAATCCCGTGTCGTATATCTTCCAGCAAAAACAAGATATGTATACTAAGCTCAAATAATAAAAATAAAGTCTTGTCGATAGCTCAAGATTCACTTACTGACAAGTACGATATATGTCATTATATTACACCAAACGGAACATTGCATCAACTTCTTAGCGGAATTCAAACGAAATTATGTAATTATACCCTGGATGATTTTTGTATATTATTAATCGGTGAAGAAGACTTTAAAATTACTAGCAACTATCACAATAATATTGTATACATTCGGGAGATTCTTAAACAAATAACTTACACTAATGTTATTATCTGTGTTCCCACCTTTAAACTTAGAAGCTACAACGATATCTACAACTGGAGAATTGAAACATTTAATAATTTATTGCACTTGGATTTAGTAACTCATGAACATGCATATTCTTTTGACTCTAATTATAATTTGACCTATGATCACACAATGTTTAACTTATCGACAGGCCGTATAAATAACTATGGCTTACGCATTATTTTTGAAAATCTATTGTATTTAATTAATGACATTACTGTAAGTTACATGACTACTTCCACTGAAAATATTGTAAATACTGCAGAAGAAACATCTTCATTGTTTTTTCGACACTAAATTTCTCTATGTCATGCATCAAAATATAGCGGGACTACTAAATAAATCTGACCTACTTTTAGTAAATATAGAAGAGCTTGAAGAGAAAAATATGGACATTGATGTAATATGTATCACTGAGCATTTTATGTTAGCAGGTTATGAGCAACACCTGAGCATCCCCAATTACGCACTAGCGGCGTGTTTTAGTCGTACTTGTAATAAAAGGGGTGGAGCATGTATCCTAGTTAATAAGGTACATAAGTTCAAAGCTCTTGCCCAAATTAGTAAATTATCTATCAGTAATGTTATCGAATGTTGTGCAGTCGAGTTACTTGATTTTAAAATTATTATAGTTTGTGTATACCGTGTACCGGGTCAAACCAATCTCAATTTGTTTTTCGATAGGCTGAATAATGTTCTAAATTGTATTTCTAAAATTAGTGATCATAATTATGTTATAGCTGGTGACTTTAACATAGATATCATGAAGTGCAATAGTGTCACATTAGATTTCGAATGTTTATTGTTAAATTATAATCTCGCATTAGCACTAAAACAGCCCACAAGACTATCGAGTAAAACTTGTATTGACAACTGTGCACATAACTTTAAAAAACAGTGTAAGACCGATGTGTTAGAATTTGGCTTATCAGATCACACTGCCCAATTAATTAAGCTTCCAGTTAAAAAAATATTTAAATTAAAGTATTGGCATAAAATGAAGTGCGATTTCAGGTCAGATAATATACATAAATTTAAAATTATATAAAAAACCTTTCTTTTAGTGAAGTATATAACACAAATGATCCATCAGTCGCATATCATTATTTTATAAAAACATTTAAATTATTTTATGATTTGTATTTTCCGCAAACTAAAATCACTGTGCAAGTAAATATCAAGCTAAGATGGATATCCCGCGGAATTAAGACCTGTAGTAGGAACAAAAGAGAATTACTCTGGAATTTCAGACGGAAACCATCATTGACTAACAAACAAAAATATTCAACATATTCAAAACTTCTAAAACGGATTATAAAACTTACTAAACGTGCTCAAAACAATTACAAAATAAAAACATCAACTAATAAAAGTAAAACTGCATGGCAAATTATAAATAATAATAAAATAAATATTCCAAAAGAATCAATAACTGAATTAAAAATTAATGATAAATTAACAACAAATCCTACAGAAATTGCCAATGCGTTTAACAACTATTTTATAGAAAAAGTAAATCCCATTCCGGGTGCTGGAAAAGAATCCACGGCCCTAATTAATCCGAAACTGAACTCAATGTTTTTATCACCTTGTTTACCTTATCATATGCAGAAAATTATAAGAAATCTTAAAAATACTAGCAGTGTCGGGAATGACGGTATTTCGACTAAAGTAATCAAAGCAGTGAATGAAGATATCTCTCATCACTTAAGTCATATTCTGAATCTTTGTATACAAAGTGGGACATTTCCAAAAGACCTTAAAGTTACTATTATTAAACCTATATTTAAAAAAGATAGTAAATATTTAATGGAGAACTATAGACCTATAGCACTTATTTCAGTATTCTCAAAAATCTTTGAGAAATATATCTACAGTGAAATAAATAGCTACTTAGACCACAATGAAATACTCTGTGATGAGCAAAAAGGCTTTAGGAAAAATAGAAACATCAACATGGCGGTTTATGACTTTTTATACGTAGTTTCTTCACAAGTTGATAAATCTTTACCAGTTTGTTCTATTTATTGTGACATGTCACAAGCATTTGATTATGTAGACCATAATATTCTGTTAGACAAACTTGAGGCTTATGGTATAAGAGGTAATGTCCTAGATTTGATAAAATCATATTTATCAGACCGCCAACAAATAACGCAAATTTCTAAATTTGATATCAAAACTAAAAGGGAACAGATTTTCTCCTCTGATAAGCGATACGTCACATATGGTGTTCCCCAGGGAAGTGTACTGGGCCCCCCTTTGTTCCTACTATACATTAATGATCTACCAAATGCAACTAAGGAACCCATGTCTTTGTTCGCTGACGACAGTACTGTAACCATAGCACCTAAAAATTTGTTTGATTGTTATTCTGATTCTACTGATTCATTAAATTCTATAATTACCTGGCTTAATAATAATAATTTGAAAATTAATCTTAGTAAAACAAATATAATGCATTTTAGACAACGAGAAAATTTACGTAATCCATCAAAATTTAATTTAGTATATAAAGATAATTTAATACAAGAAGCTGAAACAGCCCGATTTTTGGGATTAATCATTGATAAGCAATTAAATTGGAAAACCCACATTAATGAACTTTGTAAAAAAAATTGTACTTCATCATATGCTCTTTTTAAGTTGGCACCGACTGTCAACATATTACTTTACTTGCGGCATATTATGGGCTTGTTGAATCAGTGTTAAGATTTGGAATAATTTTCTGGGGCAATTCAACTCAAAAGGACACTGCGTTCAAAGCACAAAAGCGTTGTATACGGGCTATGTTTGGGTTGCAATCTACAGACAGTTGCAAACCAATTTTTAAACAGTACAGAATTCTAACACTTCCGTCACTTTACATATTAGAGATATCGCTATTTGTAAAAACAAATCCTCATTTGTTTCCCCTATTGGCTAATCATTTAGATATTTCTATCTAGACGTGAGAAGTACAGACTCTGGGTGAAATCAGTCCCCGCCAAAACAGCATTTCTAAGGAAAAGTGTAATATGCATGGCCCCATTAATATACAATAAAATTCCTAATGCCATTAAGATAATGAATATTAATTCATTCAAAAGAGAACTAAAAAAAATGCTAATTCTTAAGGGATATTATAATGTTACGGAGTTCTTGAATGACAAATTTTGAATTATATTATATCATAATTTAATATTCCATTTTTATTTTGGTTGAAGTAATTATATTGTTTTAATTATTGTAATTTTATTGTTTTAGTTATTTTAATTTTATTGTTTTAATTATTTTTAATTTCTTGACTATATTTTTGTATTGACTGTAATTATGTATTTAAATTGATTGAATTTTGACATTTATTTCCGACTAAAACTATTTTTGTACGCCGAATATGGCAAAACATGTTGAACCAGCAATTTTAAACTCGTTTCCATCTATATGTGCATATTTATGTATCATGTTACACATGTTTATACAAATAAATGCATCTTTATCTTTATCTTTATCTTTAAATACTGTAGGATAGGATTCAATTTTTTTATAAAAATCAAGATGAAAATCGAGTGTAATCTAAACCAGGAAAAGTTGATGATTTTGTGGATATTGTTTTTCGTACGGAAATGCGCAGACTGGTTTAACATAATTAGGAAAAATTATCTGTCGTATGTAATAAAAATAATCACAATTTGAAATTAAAGTAGGTCAAAATTCAAATTGGATACCGGAGGCTGGTGTCCCCAGCAGTAGGAACATTCATCATTATCATCATTTCAGCCGTGAGACGTCTACTGCTGGTCATAGGCCTCCCCCGATTTGGAGGCCATTGCCATAATCACTACGATAACCAGGCTCATTGGCGATCGCAGTATGGTGGTAAAATACATAGAGAACGCTGCTGCCCATTCCCTAGTAAGTCCCTTAGTCGCCTCTTACAACATCCACGGGAAGAAATGGGGAGCTGCTAGTACGCCCATCACCACTCAACCTAGGAACGTTAAAGGCTGATTCCACATGGCATAATATGTATTAACTTTGGTACTTCACTCATTATATTCCAAATAATACCTTCCTTTTGAGTTCCACTGCAACTTAACACTGGAATTTCGAAAAAAATACAATTTTTACTTCAACACCTACGGTTACTTTGGAATCCATAAAATAACTCAAACCTATGTAATATCAAAGAATTAAATACTTTATTTTTATTGAAAAGTAAAAAGTTTTTTTTTTTTTTTAAATTTAGCTCAACGATTATATTAAAAAGCAACGCGAAAATAATGCGAAACAATTCCAAAAGATCGGAATCATCTAAAAATATTCACGTTCACTGTATTGGTATTTTAGTAAATCTTTGTTTATTCCTTTCAAATAATAATATCGAGGATTGAACTACTGAATAGGCTCAAAGGGTACGCTGATTGGGGCTCAGAATATACTAGCTATTATCAAATAATTTGAAAAACCAATGTTACTTGGTCCTCCAATTTTATCGAAATGGCTAACATTGAGATAAACATGGACATTGCCGAGAAGTCAGTTTTGGGACGAAAATAACTTTTCTATGTGATATAAGTAACAACATTCGAGGTTTTATCTGTACAGCACAAAAATGGATGGTAATGTTATTCAGATCTCTAAATAGGTACCACCATCTTGCCGTATCGAATAAGACCGATTAAAATTCAAGGAAATTTTGTATCTAAATTATTAAGCTTATTACGTTTACGTTTTTAAAATATCCTACTTACACACATCATCATTTCAGCCGAAAGACGTCCACTGACTCAGACTTCCCCCAATTTGGGGGGGGGGGGGGGTTACCATAATCGCCACGCTTGGCAAGCGGGTTGGAGATCGCAGTATGGTGGTAAAATGTATAGAGAACGCTGCTGTCCATTCTCTAGTAAGTTCCTTCGTCACCTCTTACGACACCCATGGAAAGAAATGGATTCTATTCTTTAGTGGACAAATTTAATTCACGAATGATAAATCACTTCATGCAAGTGCTGGTTAGGCAGGAGTGATTCATATTGTCTTGGTGCATATTTGTAAATAATAGTTTCTGTATTAATTTAGTTAAAATAACATACTAACATAGCTCTTAAGTTTTTGTTTTGCTTTTTTTGTACCTAACTTACTAACATAAAATGGATCTCTGTTGTCTAAGAAAATAAACAATTTATTATTTACGTCCGACACCACACGGAACTTACACACATAGCGTAACAAAACCTGTTTTCACCAAAAGTTTGGACAAAGTACCACTTAGTATATTATTAAATTATTTACACATATTAAAGCGCCTGTCTCGAACTCGGTACTAGTGGCCAGTTGATGGCAATAGGCTCGCCCCCTAATTAATGGGACTTAACCATCGCTTAGCCATTGCTTAGAGGGCAGCAGCGTTCTCTGTTCAGTGTGGTGCCGGGCGTAAAGAATAGCAGCATCCTATTTCTTGCCGTGGGTCTTGTAAGAGGCGACTAAGGGACTTACTAGAGAATGGGCAGCAGCGTTCTCTATGCATTTTACCACCATACTGCGATCGCCAACCCGCCTGCCAAGCGGGGAGATTATGGCAAAGCCCCCCAAATTGGGGGAGGCCTATGTTCAGCAGTGGACGTCTTTCGGCTGAAATGATGATGAAGATTATGAACCATCGCTGGCGAAATACGGGTGTAGGTAGTATTGTTTCTCCTCTGCCTAGCTGTTCGGAAATACAAGTGTAATGTTAGGTTTAAGTGAATTTTAGATGCACCAGTTTTAATGAAATTTTTCATTCTCTCAAATCTCTCATCAGATGAAAAAAACAAATACCAGTATGCCCGGTGCGATGCAGGAATCAAACCCAACCGAACCGAACCTTTACCGAACTCGTATAAAATTTACCTGGGGTCCTACAATTTAACGCTGCGTTTAAATGGAATACTTGACCAAACTTGATTAAATAGTTTGAAACTAGATCTATACTCCTTGAATTGTGGTAAGTCCTAGCTATTTAACCACCCACAAGTTACTAAAAGTTGGTCATTATTGAATTTCTATCATATCAGCCCCTAGGCAAGAAACTTGATGAGCACCGCGACCGCTCACTCGCTTTGTGTTAAGAAATAAAAGAACATATTTACCTACTGTATGGTTTTTGGTTACATTCACTTTCATTACAACCATTATTTCCGTGAAGTCTTCATACATATCCCGACAAACACGCCGCGTGGGTTAACGGCTCTGCATGTTGTTTTTTTTAACTCATTAAAATAGTTTTCAATACTTACCTGGGTGATATAAAAATACCAATATATCACGTAATTATTTTGCTATAGTTTTGCTCTTAGCTTCGCCCGCGTTACGTATCCCACGGAAGCGTACTACCGGAACAAAAGTATCCCATGTCCAGGTAATAACTGTTTCTTAATAATTTTGCGTGCTTGAATTAGCAGGCGATTACATTCGCCTAAAATTAGCACTCACAATTTTTGCCTACATTAGGTACTTAAATAGCTGAAGCCTATAAAATTGGTTTATAAAGCATCATCATCATCATTTCAGCCGAAAGACGTCCACTGCTGGACATAGGCCTCCTCCAAGCTCCGCCACTTCGACCGGTTCTGTGTCTCCCGCATCCAGCGGATTCCTGCGGCCTTCACAAGGTCATCGGTCCACCTTGTTGGAGGCCTTCCAACTCTACATCTTCCGGTACGCGGTCGCCATTCCAGAACCTTTCGGCCCCATCGGCCATCTGTTCTGCCACTTCAGTTTAGCAATTCTTCGGGCTATGTCAGTTATAAATCATAGTTAAAGAATAATTTGTAAAATAAGCTTGATTTTCGATAAACTCACCCTCATTGCCCTGCCCTTATTCACCCTGTTACTTAGGGTCCGGCAACATCTCTTTTTCTTCCATACTTCTCTAGAGAGGTTTCGTAAATTAAGTCTTTAGCCAAATTCGTACTGCCAAGTCACCCGACCATTTAAAATGTTGTGAAGCTTTCAATAACTTCAAGGGTACAATTTCTTGTTAATTCAAGCAATTCTTGAGTTTCAAACTTCAGTTTTCTTCAGTCAATACAAAACTTAGACGTAAAGAGAACGTTGCAAAGAGATAGTTTTTCTAGCACTTTCCTTGTAAATTTCCTTTAGAAGGTGGACTTAGTCGTACAAACGCTCGCTTTCCAACTTAGACTGTGTAGTTACTTTCAAATAAGTATTAAGGAAGTTAGACCTTAATTTACAATAAGTCTCTTATTAAACAAAACTTAGACAGGTGTTTTAATCCAATCCTACTAATATTATAAAAACGAAAGTTTGTATGTATGGATGTTTGTTCCTCTTTCACGCAAATACTACTGATCCGATTTAGATGAAATTTGCCACACAGATAGTTTATAATCTGAATTAACAGATAAGGTACTTTTTATCCCGGTAGTACGTTCCCGCTGGATATTTTCCGACCTCCACGCGGGCGAAGTCGCTGGCAAAAGCTAGTACTGTAATAATTTGCGAGGAGCTCGTAGCTAAGAAATAACAATCGATCAATCAGGTTCAGCTACGCATGCCGCGGTTTTTTCACAGATGGGTGACCATGCTTACATACCAAGACCGCTCTGTGCCTCGGAAAGCACGATAAGCCGCACTGATCCTGCCTGTCATTCTGCCTGACTGCTAAGACTGAGGTCGTGGGTTCGATCTCCACCCAGGACAAATCTTTGTGTTATGAGCACAATCATTTGTTCTGTGTCTGCGTGTAATTTATCTATAATATGTATGTATTTACGAATATATAAGTATGTTTATCAGTTGTCTGGTTACCATAGTACAGGCTCTGCCAAGTTTGGGATCAGATAACGGTGTGTTGGTTGTCCTAAGATATATTATTATTATATTGGTATTCAGCCGCATCCAGTTAGACTAGAAACCGACCTAAATATAGTTGGGAAAGGGCTAGGTAGATTATCGTCATCATCATCATTTCAGCCGTAAGACATCCACTGCTGGACTTAGGCCTCCCCCAATTTGGTGGGCTTTGCCAAAATCGCCACGCTTGGCAGGCGGGTTGGCGATCGCAGTACGGTAGTAAAATGTATAGAGATCGCTGCTGCCCAGATGGTCGAAAATTATTGGAGTAACTTATCCATGTAGGTATTATGTTTGTTCTACCTTTTAAACACGATTAGCCGAACTTAAAAATAGAACGTGTTTATGTATTCGGCAAGTATTTAAAAGTGTTTTTATTTGTTTATCCGTGATTACTGGGCTGTTGTTCATTTGTTTTTTGAAATTGGCGCAATGGTCTCATTTTAAAGAACATGGATAAATAAAATATGGCCAGCACGAGCAAAAAGTATATAATATTTATAATAACTGTTAATATTTGAAACCTCATCGTAGTTTTCGTAACAGTGTTTATTTATTCATTAATTAATAACCAACCAAACTTGAATTTTTTTTGCACCACACGTACCACTTATCGGTCAATACTTGTGATTACACAATCATACAAACTCATAATTAGGTTAAATTGCATAAAAGTAGACAAAAATAGACCATGACATTTCTTCCCGTGGGTGTCGTAAGAGTCAACTACGGGACTTACTAAAAAATGGGCAGCGGCGTTCTGTATGCATTTTACCACGATACTGCGATCGCCAACCCGCCAGCCACGCGTGGCAATTATGCCAAAACCCCATTTTGTTCTGAAACGATGGTGATGAAGACTGCTAGAAGATCACCATGCAAACCTTCCGGTAAATACAGGCGTTATTATCTTTATAAATAAATATCTTTGGACAACCAACACAATCTGATCTGACTGTTATCTGATCCCAAACTAGGCAGAGCCTGTACTATGGTAACCAGACAACTGATAAAATACTTATATATTTCTAAATACATTCATATTATAGATAAATAACATCCAGACACAGAACAAATGATTGTGCTCATCACACAACGATTTGTCCTGGATGGGAATCGAACCCACGACCTCAGTCTTCGCAGTCAGGGTCACTAGCCACTAGACTAACAGGCCAGTCAAAGTTTATCTTATATTGTAAAGCATTTTAAAACATAAAATTATTATTTATCAAACGCTGAAACTCGAGGTAATAAAAACTAAACAGTTGTAAATCAACAGTATTAGCTGAGGAAGTTTACTAACAATCCACACCAGTTTCCAACTAATTCCATGTAGAGTGTATTCTAGCGCCAGAGCTGTAACAATGAACACCAGTATTTTCTGTGCTGGTTATACGCAATGAACGAGCAACTGAGCAACTAAAACAGCGTTTAGCTTGTTATTTTTAGTTTGAAATTGAATAATTGTAAAACTAGTAATCAGGGCTCATGGTACAATAAATGAAATAACAAATGAAAATAAATGACAGCCGTACGGCTCCATCAAAGATTATTACGTTGCCGCAAGCGGTTCGTGGATGGGTTTTACGAACCATTACATATCGAAACCCCTCTGTACTATGAAAAGCACACTAAGTCGTTGTCTCGGCTGTCTTTTGTAGATCTTTGACGGTTGTTACGGGTAGTCAAACGCCCAAATGTGAAACCCTTTTTTTTTGTGGTTGGGAAATCATCAAATGTTAAATTAACCCACCCGTGTTCCTTAAGCTGCCAATATGCCTGGGCCACGGTAACTCTTTTGAACAAATTTCGTGACCCTGGCAGGTAATGTGAAACCCTTGAAGTTCCGTGATGTCTTAGGTGAAACTGGTCAGACTTTTGGGATTCGATAGGCAGCTCCATATGAAATTCTAGTATTCAGCTGCATCTAACCAAGATTGGCAGCCGAAGCCAAAATAGTTGGAAAAGGCTCCGCAGATTGATATTTGTGCTACCAGTTAACTATCAGTAACCTCTAGCAATTCTTCTTCGAACATTTCTTGTTAGTCTCCATTGTACGTCTCGAGCGTTGTGATTTGAGTGAAGCGACGCGCGCGGACATCACCTGTTTTCGTCCGTCATTCCGCAAGTCAGAAGCGCTGCAGTGACTCGTCTTATGCGCTAAAAAACTTCTTTCATCTGTAGTTTTCGCCACAGTTGTTATTGCAAGACACTTGTAACTTGAGGCCGTAGATCGTTGCACAAGGGGCTATATTATAAGTGACATAGCAAATGTCTTAAAAGAAAGACTGCTGCCACTTGAATTACCCTTCTACAAATGATCCCATAAATTTTCTGTCCTATATTACTCGATGAATCACGAATTCAGATATTCTTGCCGAGCTGTCCATAGTACAGTCAGTACCCTGCATTACCTGACGCCTCCTACACAGAAGAAATGAGCAAGAACCGTCAGTTAATGCAGAGCACTGACGGTACCTAATATACATATGGTCGTGACTGTCCTGGGCCAAAAACAATAATTAATTTATTGGAATAAGAAAACACAAAAGTTGATTATTTGGTTTCTTTAAACTAAAAGCTTCATTAACATAGATTAGGGTAAAAATGATCGGATATTATATATTTGAATTTTCTTGTGATAATTCTTTCTCAGTCAAGAATCATGATTTTAAACATAATTAGTTTTTAACATCTTATCAAACAATATATGCCATCGATACTAACACTGACAAAAATATCTAGCATTTTCTATAATAAAATGTATATGAATTCGCTGACTCTAAAGCCACGAAACCGATATTTCAGCACAATAAGCAACTCGAGCAAGTTACCCAATAACTTTTCAAGCTTTGTTCTGGAGCAATTTCTTACTTTACACCAATTAACGTCTTGGTTCTATACAGTATTTTATATTAACGATGTTGTGGTCTCGACTACGATTAGAAACGTGGTTAGTAGACGATATATTTTCTTGATAAAACTGATCGATTTTTGAGGTTCAGAAAGCCTTATTTGATGCGGTCATCAACTTCCCTCATTTTTCCTTTGAAGAGGACGTTTCAGTTTCATTATTTTTTAATAATAGTACCAATAGTTGTAGGTACTCAAAGAATGCTTAAAAGTCCTACAATTAGTAAATATCGCGTAGGTAGTTAATTTTGAACTTACTGTTAAAAGTCTGCTACTCTAAATGTTTTTTATATTATAAAAAGTACATACATATTTTATGGGGTATGGGATATTTAATGTTATAACAAAATACATCGTGATAAATTCCAATTAAATTAAAATCCAAATATTTTATTTCACAAAAACCTACATGGTCACTCCTGAAACATCAGAAACTATGTGCACGTTTCCAATTGGTTGGTTCCTATGGAGAAGACCATTTAAATTTATACTTTATAAAACCACTTATATTTATGTAACATTTTAAAAGAATAACGATGGAGTTTATTGCCCATTCTTCTCCATACGATTTCTATTTATAATTAATTTTGAATGCCTTTATTATGCCTATTTGAAATAAATTACTTGAATTTTACTTGACGTTGAAAATTCTGATGATAACGATTCAACCATAGTTTAAACACCCGTCATACTTTATATTTTCAGTAGTTTCTATTCTACATACCTACTTGCTTTACTAAAATAGCTTGTTTAAGTATCTCTCTTACATTCAAACATCACACATAATTTATTTCAGCACAACAACATCATGCAACTCGTAAAGCCATTGTTTCCGACAGTAAACGATGCCGGACACAAGGCTGTCAAATAAAACTAACATTACACAAACATTACGTGAGCTTTCATATTCCATTGTTTGTGGACGTGCATGTACTAAAGTATGCATATATATATCTGTGTACTAAAACGTATATGTAGGTGCTTGTGTTTGTAATGTTTGAAAAACCGGCCAAGTGCGAGTCGGACTCGCACACCGAGGGTTCCGTACAAACCTGTAGGTATTCACGGTTTATGCATAAGGTTTATGTTTATGAAATTATTTTTTATTTTTATATTTGTGTTAATTTAATGAAAGGTAAATTGCGGTTTACGATTTATGACGTATTAAAAAAAAACTACTTACTAGATCTCGTTCAAACCAATTTTCGGTGGAAGTTTACATGGTAATGTACATTAGTTTTTAGTTTTATCATTCTCTTATTTTAGAAGTTACAGGGAGGGGGACACACATTTTACCACTTTGGAATTGACTCTCGCGCAAACCATTCAGTTTAGAAAAAAATGATATTAGAAACCTCTTAATAATTAATATCATTTTTGAAGATCTATTCATAAATACCCCACACATATGGGTTAGATGAAAAAAAATTGAGTTTCAGTTCTAAGTATGGGGAATCCCAAAATTTATAGTTTTTTTTTTCTATTTTTATGTGAAAATCTTAATGCGGTTCACAGAATACTTCTACTTACCAAGTTTCAACAGCATAGCTCTTATAGTTTCGGAAAAAAGTGGCTGTGACATACGGACGGACAGACAGACAAACAGACAGACGGACATAACGAATCCATAAGGGTTCCATTTTTTTCCATTTGGCAACGGAACCCTAAAAAGGAATACGGTATTTTTATTGTGTGAGAGCACTGTGAGAGGTCAAATCAATCTGCCGAGATTTTTCCCAACTATGTTGGAGTCGACTACCAGAGCAACCTGGTGCACCTGAATACCAGTATTTTACTTAGAGCGACTGCCTATCTGAGCTTCTCAATCCAGAAAGAAAGCATTTATTTGTCAGAATATTGTATAAAGTTGTCCAGTGTCTGTACTATAAGAAACACCTTGATAAAACTGTCAAAGACGACTTCTAACGACCGTCAAAAATCTACAAATGACAGCTGGGATCAACGGCTTAACGTACTTTCCGAGGCATGGATGGATCTCGATCTATACAGACATGAAACAGCTTAACTGAACCGCATCGATCGCCCCATTCGGCTCTAATGACTTCTTCACAAGGTCATCGATTCACCTTGTGGTAGGCCTCCCAACGCTGCAACCTATCGCTGCCGGCCGTGGTCGAGTCGATGGTCGGCAGCGAGGAGTCCTGGGACGCGGTGGTATCCTTCTGCAAATCAGTCATGTCGCAGAAGGAGGCTGCGGAAAGGGAGCGGGAGATATTTTCTGCTCACCCAGCCCGTAGCAGGCGCACCGGGCTTCGGCGAAGGGCGGACAACGCCCTCTTCCAGCCCCCCTAAATGGGTCCTGGGGCGACGGATCTGGGGACATCCGTCGCGCGTTATTGCTACGGACCCGATATGGTGGCGCGTAGTATTCCACGCGCGCGTCTCTGGGATGTACGGGGGGGAGTTTAACACCTCACTCCCCCCTAACGTGAGGAGGCCCGCAAAGGCGGACCAGTCGGGGATCGCGGAAGACATATTGGTTCCCGTGGTCCCCGACGTAGGTGTGGGACGGAACACCAGGGTGGTTTTAGTCAGTAAGAGTCTGACAGCCCCTCCGCCCACCTCAGGGTGGAGGACATAAAGATTTCCACCTCGAGATCAAGAAAAAAAGGCCTCCCAACGCTACGTCTTCCGGCACGGTCGCCACTCCAGAACGTTTCGAACCCATCGGCCCTGTGAATGACCTTGCGAAAGTCGCAAGAATCCTCTGGATGCGGGAAGCACAAAACCGGTTGAATTGATGGAGCTTGGATTGAGGCCTACGTATCGGTGGACGTCTTTCAGTTAAATTGATGATGATAATTATGATGAAGGCCCTCTTATTGTGATCATAATTTTATATTTCTTTGATAAATAAGTGCCGATGGGCCGATGGAGCAGACGCGTCCTGGAGTGGAGACCGCGTATCGGCAAACGTAGTGTGGGACGCCCCCCAGCTAGATGGACCGACGACCTAAAAAAAGGTGGCTGGGACAGACTGGATGCGGAAGGCGGAGGACAGGGTGTTGTGGCGCAGCATAGGAGAGGCCTATGTCCAGCAGTGGACTCCGATAGGCTGAGTTGATTGATTGATTGAAATAAGTACCTGCTTAGATTTGAATCTATGACCTACAAATCGTTAGGGGTGACGGTTATCACTGGACTATTAATGCTCTATAGAAGTAGCATTCATTAAAAATCTTTGGATTTTGCTGGATTTTTTGGGATTTAAATTGATAACTAAATAATAGATTACTAAATAAATAATGCAGAATCAATGAAGCCTTCTAAATTGTCACTAAAGATTTAGTGTCCTATCTATCGTATCCATAAATTAAGCTGTAACCATTATCAGGCATTGTGTTGGGCCATGCCATGTCACAGACAGTAATTTATACATAGTTCTAGTCAGTGAGATATTACACTGAATTGCGACACGTGTCGGCCATTGAGTCTTGTAATGCAGTAAGAGGATTATTGTTTATATCTACATAGAATATCTGCAGTATTATTTATCTAGGTACTGCAAATTTTATGGGGTTAACTTCATCATCATTCATTCATCATTTTAGCCGTAAGACGTCCACTGCTGGACTTAGGCCTCCCCCAATTTGGGGGGCTTTGCCATAATCGCCACGTTTGGCAGGCGGGTTGGCGATCGCAGTATGGTGGTAAAATGCATGGAGAACGCTGCTGCCTATTCTCTAGTAAGTACCTTAGTTGCCTTTTACGACACCCACGGGAAGAAATGGGGTGGTGTTATTCTTTACATCCGGCACCACACCGTACGAGCTTTTACAGAAAACGGGGTTAGCTTACACACAAAAAATAATCACCTGTCCCTTCATCATCAGCCTATAGCAGTCCACTGCTGTTGCAATTGCACGCCATTCAGCTCGATTCTCGGCAACTTTCATCCGCCTCTCACCTGTCCCTTATAAAATATTAATAGCTACTTGAAGAAAATTTATGGAAAAGTTGATTAATTATTTATTCACGACTAGAACGTTGCTCCCATGGAGAAAGTTGATCAGTTTGATGATCCGTACCACAACCTTAGCAACATGCTAAATAATTCACATACGCACTTCCTTTCTAGTTGGTGCTATAGTCAAACTGAATATTTACAAATTAAAAGGATTCTACATTTAATAATGGTTTTCAATCGCCAATCCATAACATTGGCTACGTCCCAGAAAATGTGTAGCTAAAAGCTGCTTCATATCTGATTTGGCGTGGCGCGATGCATAATAGTGCTACGGCGTAGCGCGTAGCATAGTAGTGCTACGCCGTAACCACGTAGCATTATAGTGCTACACCGTAGCTCATAGCATTGCGGATTTTGACGTGCAATGATACGAAAAATACGTATCTTAATGGAAAAGAATGAACCCTATTTCAAAGTTATAAAAGATCTTTAGGCTCTTGATTTCCAAAAACCTATCCAATTAATTTATTGTAAAGATTTAAAGACCAAAGGCTTTTAGAAACGAATACAATTTATCTGTTTTGAAATTTCACGTCCACAATTGTTTGTTACTTTTGTGAACCAATCTATATCAATAGATTTTCTGATCAAAGACTTGACCAGGCTTTTAGAATTCGGGTCAGACAACACAAGTCCTTTAGAACAAAATAAGTGAACCCTCTCCTACAATCACAGAACATGCATATTTAACCAAGCCCCTTGTTCTCGCAGCTGTGCCATTTACTTGTCAACTTACTATACCTTTACCCTTTAATGTACCATCATGCCTGTATTCCCTAAGGGGTAGGCAGACTTGTGTACTATATTTCTCCGTTATTTTGAAGTCAGAGAAAGTCAGAGTGCGTCAATTTTTTACGTCATGTGTAGTGAGCGAATCGATTCCATAAATCCTGACTCTAAACTGGTACTGAGAAATGTGTAATTGAAAAACTTTTTACAAAAAAATAAAAACCGACTTCCTTAAAAAAAACACTACAAAATCAAAAATAACTTTAATTTCGGAATTCGGTTTCTTAGGATCTGTATTTAAGGTTTTTTTGCCACCGACTTCCGAAATTAAAGTTATTTTTGACTTTGTAGTGTTTTTTTTTAAAGGAAGTCGGTTTTTATTTTTTTGTAAAAAGTTTGTATTTTTAACTATTTAGTTATGGTAGATAACCTGCACTAATCAAATCGCGTTATTCGTTAATTTGTCGCGCCAATACTTAATGCAAATATAATACTTATATGGTAGTCACATGGATTCCACTGTCCGAATAAAACCAAATTAAAATGGGACCATTCGGAAAGCACCAGCTTTCAAATAAAAAAAAATCATCGAAATTGATTCACCCAGTCAAAAGTTATGAGCTAACAAACATAAAAAATAAATAAAAAAAGTACAGACGAATTGATAACCTCCTCCTTTTTTGAAATCGGTTAAGAACTGACCAATAACAACATAACATTACGCCTTGTTTCCCCGAGGGGTTGGGCAGAGGTGCACCTATAGTACACACACATTTCGCCTGTTATGTTTAAGTCCCATGTAACAGGGGCGAGCCTAATGCCATCTACCGAGCACAAATACAGACTGCGGGCTGTTACTGTGAAATTCCAGATAGAAAAACCCAATAACACTTTGCCCGAGCTGGGAATCCAGGGCCTCATGTTTAGTAGTAGCGCTTGCTACCCCTAGAACAACGAGGCATCTCTTTTTACTTTGTTTTTTATTGCTGAATGGGCCTGCTCTTAACTTCGATCACGCCTGATGGAAAGCGATAGGTGAGGTCTATGATGGATCAAACATGCCCAGAAAATGCCTGTTAACTCTTGATTTGAAGGTATATGAATTGAATGAGGAAGGGAACACAGACTACCGTGACCCTGGCACATGGGCAACTTAAGGAACACGGGTGGGTTTTAGTCAGTAAAAGTCTGACACGCACTCCCGCTCCAGCCAGAGCGGAAGAAGTCATATGATGACTTCCAATCAAAAAAAAAAAAAAAAACCGGCCAAGTGCGAGTCGGACGAAGTTACGGCGGGGGGGGGGGCACATTTTACCACTTTGGAATTGTCTCTCGTGCAAACCATTCAGTTTAGAAAAAAGTGATATCAGAAATCTCAATATCATTTTTGAAGACCTATCCATAAATGCAAAAACACGTATAGGTTTGATGAAAAAATTTTTTTTGAGTTTCAGTTCTAAGTATAGGGAACCCCAAAATTTATTGTGTTTTTTCTATTTTTGTATGAGAATCTTAATGCGGTTCACAGAATACATCTACTTACCAAG
The DNA here is from genome assembly GCA_947507805.1 of Aporophyla nigra. Taxonomy (NCBI): domain Eukaryota; kingdom Metazoa; phylum Arthropoda; class Insecta; order Lepidoptera; family Noctuidae; genus Aporophyla; species Aporophyla nigra. The sequence goes on along the minus strand of OX382313.1, from coordinate 6,757,547 downwards.
TTTCAACAGCATAGCTTTCATAGTTGCGGAAAAAAGTGGCTGTGACATACACGGACAGACAGACAGACAGACAGACAGACCGACAGACAGACCGACAGACAGACCGACAGACAGACAGACAGACATGACGAATCTATAAGGGTAACCCTAAAAAAAGGGAACACAGAATCAGAATCAGAATCAGAATCAGAATCATTTATTTGTGAAACATAGGTTACAGGTCAAGGTGTTAATAATTAAATTATGCGCTATGTTTTGCCATTGATGACATACAAAATTTTTGGTGAAAGTTATCATAAAAATAAAAATAAAAGCATACCAAATTCATTATATAAAACAAAAAAATAACTAGAAAATAAAATACATGCATGAGAAATAATCGATAATTACGAGTAATAGGTATGTCAATGTACATACAGTAGTTACAGTGATTTATCATTTAGGTAATCATCTAGGGCATAGTAACATTTCTCCACCAGTAATTTAGAAAAACATTTTTTAAATTTTGTTAGTGGCATGCTTCTTATTACCTCAGTTATTTTATTATAAATTTTGGGCGCAACACCAAAAAAGCTCTTTTTCATTAATGATGTATTGCACTTTGTCATACATAATTGATTCTTATATTGACTACGGATTGGCTTTCTCTTAACCGCTGACAACTTAGTAAATAGATGCGGATTTGATTTTACAAACAATGCAGTTTCTAATATATAAATAGCTGGTAGTGTTAAAATCTTAAATTTCTTAAAGTAGGGAACGCAGCTGTCTGTTGGTTTTAGATTACACATGGATCGTACACATCTTTTTTGCATCCTGAATATAAGTTCCCTGTTAGTTGATTGTCCCCAGAAAACAACACCATACCGTAGAACAGATACTACAAGTCCATGATAGGCTGTTAGCAGAGTCTCTGCATTTACTTTCCTAGACAGTTGAAATAGTAGATACGCAGACTTACTAAGTCGCTTGCAAATTTCTTCTACGTGAGGTTTCCAGGTTAATTTGTGGTCTACAGTTATTCCTAAGAATTTGGCACTCGTGATTTCTTCTATTTTACATTCATTATAAGTTATATTTAATGGTGGATACTCACGCCGCTGATGAAATTGTATAATTTTTGTTTTTGATAAATTAATTTTAAGATTATTATTATTGAGCCAAGTTATGATATTATTTAGAGAATTATTGACTTCATTTCGATAATTGTTTGGATCGGTGCATTTTATTATAGCCGTACTGTCATCTGCAAAAAGTACCATTTTATTCCTTGAATTTTTTGGGAGATCATTGATATAAATTAAAAAGAGTGGGGGCCCCAATACGCTACCTTGAGGTACGCCATATTTAACATATCTTGCTTCAGAGATATACTTAGTTTCTAATTTACTTTTTGGACAAATTCTAGTAATTTCTGTGCATTGTGTCCTATCGCTTAGATATGACTCTAGGAGTTTATGGATGTTTCCTCGAATCCCGTATTCATATAATTTTTTTAGCAAGATCTTATGATCTACAAAATCAAAAGCACTTGTCATATCCGTGAAGATAGAACACACAGGCTGTCTTTTGTCTACAGAAGTCATGATACTTGATAGCAAGTCAAATAGTGCCATATTTATATTAAAATTTTTTCTAAACCCTTTTTGTTCATCGCAAAATAAATGAAATTTTTCGAAATATGCGTATAGTGAGTTACATATAATTTTTTCAATAACCTTAGAGAAGACGGGTATTTTTGCAATTGGCCTGTAATTTTTTACATCCGTTTTTTTTTTTTTTTTATAAATGGGTTTAATTAATACTTTCTTGAGATTAGTAGGGAATACGCCCTCAGAAATGCTAAGATTAATTATGTGGGATAGTGGTGACGCTATGTTTTCCTTTACGAATTTTATAACCTTAGTCGATATACCATCGTAACCGACAGTATTTGTATTTTTTAAGCCACTGATCACTTTTATAACGTCCAAATCTGAGACTGGTAGCATAAATAGGGATTGTGATGTTGGATTTTCAATACCGTGATTATTCATTGGCTTACTATTATTTTGAGTTGTTTTAGAATTATTTTCAATCTTCTCTACAAAATATTTATTAAATCCATTCGCGATATCCATAGGGTGTGTAAACGTTGAGTTCTCATTTTGTATAGATAATATTTGTTCATGCGGAAGACTTACTTTAGTCTTGTTAATTATTTGCCAAATTGCTTTTGATTTATTTTCAGACATTTTTACGTAGTGGTTGTTTTGGGCTTTCTGAGTTAATTTAATTATTTTTCTATATACAGTGGAATACTTTTTGAAAGCAAGTCTATTTTTTGTATTCGGATTTAGTCTATATGTCCAAAGTAACTGTCTCTGTTTTCGACTACATGTTTTTATCCCATTAGAAATCCATTTAGTTTTTTTGTTTGTATATATAGTTACAACTTTTTCCGGGAAGCATAGTTTGTATAACAATAAGAAAACATCAATAAAGTTTCCGTAAGCTTCATTTGTATTTTCAGCTTTGTAAACTAAGTGGAAAGTTAAGCTTTTAATATGATTTTTGAATTTAGTTAAATTATCTTTTGTGATTTCTTGCTTTTTTGTTTTCCAATATTTGAGCGTACAAGTTTTTTTAATAGGAACTTGAAGTAGCTGTGACGTGTGGTCAGATAAAACTAAATCAATTATTTCAGCTTTACAATCTTTTCGGTAGGAGTGTGCAAAATTATCTATGCAGGAGTTACTGTTTAACCTGGTAGGTTTATAAAGCTCTAATTTGAGATTATATTGTAAAAGTAAATTTTCGAATTCTAGTGTTATTTTGTTTCTTTTTAGCACATCTATATTAAAGTCTCCAGCTAAAATTACTTTTTTATTCGCAGATACACAAACTTTTCGTAGTATATTTTCTAGTTTTTCATAAAATACGCTGTAGTTATATTTAGGGATTCTGTATATGCACAGGATAATAATATTATATGATATCAGCTCTATACCGCAACATTCAAAAACGCCTGTTACTGATTGTACAGACGCTAGCTTTGTTCTTCCAGGAGCTTAAACCCAGCATCCTTTACTCAGCAGTTGACAGAGTAACCACTAGACCAACGACGGCGACGTAGTAAATTCTATTCTTCTTTTTCGTACCACTCTTGTCAGGGCCGTCATGGTCCTCATGAAGTTTCTTGTCTAGGGACTGATGTAATTTGCCTCATGATTTCTCGCCATTTAATCCGTTTTTTGGAAATGTATGTGCACTTATACATTTTTTTTTTTAAATATAATTTATTTATTTAAGAAAGCCTACATCCTAAGAACAGTGGTTTTATAACTAAATGGTTTATGCTATGCGCAATACATTAAATACCTGATCTCCAAACTAGGGGGGGTCCCTGTATCTTAGAGATCAGTATCCCTCCGCAGCAATGTCACAAGCCAATATTAGTGAAATACTAAATATTACAAATTGTTTTTATTTTTAATCGTAACCTTAAAGCTAAGTAAATAAAATACTAAATTAAAATAACATTCTGATATACAGATTTGTGTATGTTTGTGTGTGTGTATGAGAGGGTGTGTGTTTGTTTTAAGTACCATCCGAGGACGTGCGTATGAATACACAAGGCACGACCGAGGACCTTTTCAAAGCGAGGACCTTTTCGAGGGTCCTCGGTTTGATTTGACCAAAGATTCGTATTCTGCAAGCCATTTTGAGCCTTTCTGTATACTTAATAGGAAAAAGTTGTCTGAACCTCGGTTTGATCAAAATTTTTCATAATCTTACACACGCATTGTGTATCCACCAGGTGGCGCCTGTGTCACCTCATACACAGCCTCTTTACACTCATTTCACGTTGGTTGTATTATTCGAGGACTTTTGTGTTAACTTTAACACAAAGGACCTCGGTTAGGTAGCTTTTCCAAACAATGTGTATTTGAGACCTCGGTTTGCTAGATTTTCCGAACAATGTGTATTCTAGTCCTCGTTTAGACAGTTTTCCTCGTGTGTAGAAGACGAGTTATGTGTTATCATTTAAATAAAATTATGGAGGAAAACATCGAAGGTATACTGAACAAGGGTTCAGTATACCTTCGGTGCTACTAACGATTTGCTTAAGGAAGCAAATCGTTAGTAGCTACTTGGCGCACGAGGAATAAGGAGGCTTCTTCTGCTGTTTGTGCTAACTACCTAGGCCTTCTAGATTACACAACATTATCATTTCAACCATAAAATTTTACGGTCTTGGGACACAAACAACAAGTTGAAGTAAACAAGTACAACGAAATAAAGAAAGTTTTATTTTAAAATTAAACAAACTATTCGACTCAAACAAAACGAATTACAGAGAAAAAAATTAGATCGACATAATTTGGGCTAAAAACTTAACATAACATTAAGTACCCAACTAGCAAAATAATCCTGGATGGCGATTTTATAATGCTACGCGGACTTATAAAGCTCCGATGATGGTTTTGGTGGTTGCTACTGCGCTTTTAACAGCATAAATAGATGCTGTTTTTACTCAAGTACGCATAATCCTATAATTTGTACTTATATCGGTATATGGGATCATATTTCCTGGCAAACATAGGATCTGGACTCCTATGAAAGCATGAAACAAGAGTAATTGCACTCAAGAGTAATAACTCCGGTAACTCGGACTTATATGCGCCTATAAGATCAGGCGGTAGGCGGATGCATCGCGTAGTATCTTGCCAGTTTGTCCCTACAAACTGGTAGAAACTGGAGATACGGTACCGGGTTCCAAAACATTTTCAACTACTCTTCTTATTTCATGGAACTATTTTGCAAATATTATATGCATAAAACGACCTAATAGTATTTGATATGTAAGCTCCTTCGTGATCAAATTTACGTGCATGGATACCGACGATGAAAAAAAACTGTGAGAGTATGAATGATACACATCTAATTTGGTATCCCTTTCTAATTTGAATCGATTGTAATATTGTCATTCGCTCACTCACGACTTGCGAGTCACTGTAGTTGTTTGTTTTATTTAGTTCTAAAAAGACTTTCAGTCAGAGCAATAATAGCAGTGTGCTGTTGAAACTTGGTAAGTAGATGTATTCTGTGAACCGCATTAAGATTTTCACACAAAAATAGAAAAAAAACAATAATATTTGGGGTTCCCCATACATAGCCCTGAAACTCAAAAAAAAAATTTTCATCAAACCCATACGTGTGGGGTACATCTATGGATAGGTCTTCAAAAATGATATTGAGGTTTTTAATATCATTTTTTTCTAAACTGAATATTTTGCGCGAGAAACACTTCCAAAGTGGTAAAATGTGTGTCCTCCCCCCCCCCCGTTACTTCTAAAATAAGGGAATGATAAAACTAAAAAAAACCGGCCAAGTGCGAGTCGGACTCGCGCACCGAGGGTTCCGTACAAACCTGCAGGTCATCATCATCATCATTCGTCATCATCGTTTATGAAATTAAATGTTTTTTTTTAAATTATTATATTTGAGTTGACTGAATGAAAGGTAAATTGTGGTTTACGATTTATGACGTATTAAAAAAAACTACTTACTAGATCTCGTTCAAACCAATTTTCGTTGGTAGTTTTCATGGTAATGTACATCATATATTTTTTTTAGTTTTATCATTCCCTTATTTTAGAAGTTACGGGGGGGGGACACACATTTTTTTGGAAGTGTCTCTCGCGCAAACTATTCAGTTTAGAAAAAAATGATATTAGAAACCTCAATTTCATTTTTAAAGACCTATCCATAGATACCCCCACACGTAAGGGTTTGATTAATTTTTTTTTTTGTGTTTCAGTTCTATGTATGGGGAACCCCAAATATTATTGTTTAAAAAAAAAATGATATTAGAAACCTCAATATCATTTTTGAAGACCTATCCATAGATACCCCACACGTATGGGTTTGATGAAAAAAAAATTTTAGAGTTTCAATTCTATGTATGGGGAACCCCAAATATTATTGTTTTTTTTTCTATTTTTGTGTGAAAATCTTAATGCGGTTCACTGAATACATCCACTTACCAAGTTTCAATAGCACAGCTCTTATAGTTTCGGAGAAAAGTGGCTGTGACATACTCGGACAGACAGACAGACAGACAGACAGACAGACATGGCGAATCTATAAGGGTTCCGTTTTTTGCCATTTGGCAACGGAACCCTAAAAATATATGATGTACATTACCATATAATCTTCCACCGAAAATTGGTTTGAACGAGATCTAGTAAGTAGTTTTTTTAATACGTCATAAATCGTAAACCACGATTTACCTTTCATTCAGTCAACTCAAATATAAAAATTAAAAAAAAAAACATTTAATTTCATAAACATAAACCTTATGCATAAACCGTGAATTCCTGCAGGTTTGTACGGAACCCTCGGTGCGCGAGTCCGACTCGCACTTGGCCAGTTTGTTTATGTATAATGTTAGAGAAAAGAGACTTTCCGTGAAAATATTGTGTAAATAAACATTGAATCGTAACATAACATCACGCCTTATTTCCCCGAAGGGTTAGAGGTAGAGGTATACCAAAAGTACACGTTTCGCCAGTTATGTTGGTATAACATAATACTTTGAAAAGCGCCTACAAACGTAAAGATAATCGACTCGTCCTCGCTTGGTACTTCATTTTTAGAAAATGTGTGTAAGGAATAATTCGGAACATTCTACTTACATTAATAAATTATCTAATGGTATTTAGGTAGGAAGTTTTTTCATGTCCTCGCTGTGTTCAAGTTCTACTCGGAAAACTGTCCTCAGTTTAGTGATATAAAGTGTAACACGGCGTCCGCAGTTAGTACAAGATATAAGAAATATTGTGTAAAAATACGTCCTCGGAAGGGTGTCGCAGGGCTGACTTAAGGGGTCCTCGGTTGGCATACACAAAGTCCTCGTATGTGCATCGCTGGTCACATTTGGCTGTGTATTTCAGGTCCTCGGTATGATAGCCGCAATTCATACAGAAAAATGTTGAGATAGCATTATGCCAATAAGCTTATCACTATATATTTAGTCATCTGTCTCTTTCTATCTTATTCAAAAAGGCCAACGAAGTATTAAAACCAGTTTTTTGGAGGGTCCTCGGTACGGTCATGACCTACCAAGGTCCTCGTAAGGGTGTCTGTACAAACAAGGGTGTGTGTGTGTGTGTGTTTGAGTATGTGTCTGTGTGTGTGTGTATGAGTTGTATGAGTAGGGTGTGTGTCTGCGTGTGTGAGCGGGGGTGGGGCGGGGTGGGGCGGGGTTGTTTATATGTACAATGGATCACCCACTACAGATTTAATTTTTTCAATCCGTCTGAAGGGTGACCGTCCACATGGTCTAGTCCCCTCCACTCTACCCATAAATTATCTACCGTAACATTATTAGCCTATACAGCGCCCATTGCTGGGATACATACCTTCTTTCTGTGAATGGGAGTGGGCCATCGCGGTCATCCACGCGGGCCAAGCTATAATGTTAATAACTTCATGATAACGATAATGTTTATGAACTGGGTTCAAACTTACGACCAACGATACGTAAGTCGATAGCGTTACCATTCGGTCAACATTTCTCATTCTATATTACTCTGTACGAAGAGCTTGAGCTTGTGGCTAAGTAATAACAGCCGCACGGGTTGATCGTTCAGGTTAAGCTACGCTTGCCGCGGTTGGTCCGTGGATGGGTGACCATCTTTTAAATATCAAAACCCTTCCGTGCCTCGGAAAGCACGTTAAGCCGTTGGTCCCTGCTGTCTTTTCATAGATCTTAGACATTCGTTACGGGTCGTCAGAAGCCCGAAAGTCTGACAGCCAGTCTTACCAAGGGGTATCGTATTACCCAGTAACTGGATTGTGGAAGTCTGATAGGTAGTCGCTATATTTAAAATACTGGTAGTCAGCTGCATCCGGTTAGAGGGGCACCAGTTCACATATGTTCACAACATTTCAGGAACATAGTCGACCCCAACATAGTTTTTTTTTTTTTTTTGATCGGAAATTTTCAAATGACTTATCCCGCTCTGGGCGGAGCGGGAGGGCGTGTCAGACTTTTACTGACTAAAACCCACCCGTGTTCCTTCAGTTGCCCATGTGCCAGGGTCACGGTATCTCTTTCGATCAATCTCGCGACCCTGGCAACCCCAACATAGTTAAGAAAAAGTTAGGCAGATGATGATATTACTCTGTACATTTACGTCGGTCCGCTAGTAATGAGACGGCAGTAGTTGGCACAAAACTTTAGTAATTATGAAATACGTGATCCGGGTATTACTGACTTTTGTGAAACAGACTCTGTTTGACATTGTTCCATAGTAATGTTTACTTATTCACTTGACAGTCCGGACTACTGAGAGTAGTTTCACTTTGGCAACTACGGTTGCCAAGGACTGTCAAGTGGTTATGAAGTTGTTTTGCTGTTATCTAGTTCATATTTTTATGATGTAATACATGATTAAATGAATTCCGTGATTGACTAATTGAAAGACAATACACACTGCCTTAATAGTTCAGCTCCGCTAGCCAAGTTACAACCGTTTCGTGTCGAATTCCGTTCTCCAATCGGTAACGCGACTGAGTCGGCCGCTCGTTCTACAATGTCTTTAGAAAAACGACACATTATAACAAAGGATTTAGCGTTGAACATTGTAGAAACGATAAAAAATCATTCTATCATTTTAAACGATGTGAACTTGGCTACGAATTTTCTATTTGTTTGTTCTAACCACGTGACTTAACGTTGAGCGACTAGCGTTAACGATTGCAGAATATCAACTTGGCTAGGGGTGCAGTTGCCTATATGCTAGAGCCACGGTTACTCTTTGGAATAAATCTCGTGAGTCTGGTAGGCTGCATTAAACCTGCCGCAAAATTCTAGATAGGGTCATGTTTGTATAGCATTAAAAAATATTTCACAGTACTTACCTAAATTGTGATAAAAAAAAAACAAAACATAAAATCTCACAATTCAATCATTTGGTTCTCCATGTTATACAAATTTCCTTCCTGTAATCACCTATCTATGTACATAGCATAAAACAGGTTTAAACATATACAGCCAGAAATAGGCTTAAACACATCACATATATCTGGCTTACCGCGAAAAGCCTATAAAATGTTCCAACGATCGTTATAAAATGGTTTTATGGGCGATTGAGTCTTCAAATATATCATCATGACGGTGTTTTGTTGCAGCGATACAAATCCCTTTACGTTACTGGCTACCCGATGCTTACAGGGACGGACTAAGGGTTGTACGTGGGGCGCATGTAAATTGTAACCATATCAGCTTCGGTTGGGTAAACAAATAACACTAGATTAAAATTATCTAGTTATATTTGTGTTTAGCTTGTGGCTAATTAATAACAGCCAGACGGGTTGATCGTTCAGGTTAAGCTACGCTTGCCGCAGTTGGTCCGTGGATGAGTGAGTATCTTTACTCACCAAGCCCTTCCGTGCCTCGGAACGCACGTTAAGCCGTTGGTCCCGGTTGTCTTTCGTAGATCTTAGGCAGTCGTTACGGGTCGTCAGAAGCCCGAAAGTCTGACAACCAGTCTTACCAAGGGGTACCGTGTTACCCAGTAAATGAGTAGTGGAGGTCAGATAGGCAGTCGCTCCATGTAAATACTGGTACTCAGCTGCATCCGGTTAGACTGGAAGCCGACCCCATCATAATTGGGAAAAAGGCTAGGCAGATGACTCACGTGGAAAATTGCGAACTTAAAACATTGATAATGTTTTGAGGATATCATTGATGAAGTGGTTAATAAAGTGATACATTTAACTTAGAACTTGGAAGCAAAACATTAATTTTGACATGTGATGATAGCCAAATTGAACAACAAATGTGTTTATTGAGAACTGAGAACCAAACTGGTCTAAACACTACAGCAAATCGTCGCCTATGTAACAGTTTTCACAAATACGAGCTATGCATATATTTTAAAAGCGATTTGGTATATCTACTTATTGCAAAAACTCATATGTGAATATCTTAATGTATCGTTAAAGTATTCGCTAAATTAAAAAAATCTCATGTCTATCGCCCATCGAAAACTCCTATGTGCCTGATGTAATAAACTGTAAATCCACTTATGTGACAAAAAGTTGAAACTTAAATCTCCTATGTGCAGAAAAATAATTAAATTTATATAAATATACGTTGAACGACACATTGATATAAGACAAATTCTATCTCAATACATTATAATTCCTTTACACTTTACATCTAAAAAAAATAAGAATGTTTCCTCAGTTTCTTTTTCAGGAAACTGTTTTTTTTCGTTTTTCTCGAAAAGTTACTTTTTACACATAGGAGATTTTAAATTTGCAACGACGAAATGAAATTTGTCAAGTGGTAAATTGAAAACCACAGTAATAATAAAACATCCAATAAACATACAAAAGCCAACTCTTCAGGGTCTGCCAGGACCGATGCCTGACAGGGTCTCGGATCTGTTTGAAGGAGTTACCGTGGCCCTGGCACAGGCAACACGGGTGGTTTTTCGTCAGTAAAAGTCTGACACGCCCTTGCGCTCCACGCTTCTTCTGAAGATGCTATTTGATGCTTTGCCACCCAAAAAAAGCCCTTTTTTTTCTGGATGGGAAATCATCAAATGACTTCTCCCGCTCTGGGCGGAGTGGGAGGGTGTGTCAGACTTTTACTGACTAAAACCCACCCGTGTTCCTTCAGTTGCCCATGTGCCAGGGTCACGGTATCTCTTTCGAACAATCTCGCAACCCTGACACAGTCCTACAACCGATCCTGGCACTCCAAAGACATTAATATATTGTCATAGCTTAGTACACTAACTAACCTAATTCAACATACGTCTGTCCTGCTCCAGCACGCCCTCTCACTCTAATGAAACGATTCATTTCTGTCTCACGTGATCTTGACAGAATGTTGTATACAGGCTGACTAATTAAATAAAGAACATTATTAAAGAAGGTACACAGTTTATCAATTGTTGTCTAAAAGCGATGATAAGTGGTTTTTGGCAATATTTTAAAATAGATATTGTTTTTGCTAGTTGCAAGCCCAGTTTTTAGTATAAAAGGAGACTCGTATGATACCTCCATACCGCCTTACCGCAGCTCTAATGCAGTCTCCAACGCAGTTCTTGTACTGAACTGAAAAAAAAAATACTGTAATTGTTATTTTATTCTCTACGATTGTAAGATTTTTGATTCGTGAAACATAAATTACCATGCTTTTAAGAAGGACTCTTTAAACCCTATGCTCTCCCAATTTAATTTGATATTTGATATTCTTTATTGACATAATTGTTTACATACATATTTGAAGCCTCTGACTCCTGAACTAGGTGTACCTGTATGTCAGGAGTCAACGCCCTCTCCCATTTTATTTGTCTTAGACACTAATGTCAACATAGGAAAACACAAACTCAAGTGCTACAAAATACAATTTTAAATACGTAAAAATGATATAAAATAAAATACAATAACAAAAACGAAAAAGCTAAAAATAAAATTATACTAACATTATTAAATCGTGCTGTGTGTGTATGTGTGTGAGTTAGTGGTATGTGTGTGAGTTAGTGGTATGTGTGTATGTGTATGTATGTGTTCTATGTAACTGATTTTTGTAGAATGAGATTAATTATTGATTATTTTCTCTACATCCAATGCAAGAACCAATGATGCAGAAAACCATACCTTCCCTTTTCTATTATTCCCGGTTTGCTACATACTCGTAGCTTAGGATAATCAGATAGAGAGAAATTACATTTATTTGCGGTCAAACATGACGAAAAATAAAAACACAAACACATAACCTCTTCCCACCATCACTTTCTTGAACTGTCCTGAAAATGTCCATTGTTTAACCAGTCAGAAACTTTAGCCTACGTACGCCCGGATTATTTCTTGCGCATTTGATTTTCAACCTACTGCTCAACGCCGACAGTTTAAAATCGAACGGTGTAACAGACACGTTCGGATACAGTTTGTTGAATTCTCAATGCTCAGACTTAATACTGAGAATAGAAAATTCAGTGCACAATATAATTCCACCACTACATGTTTACGTCCGTGCGAACGAAGGCAAATTACTTAACAAACATTCACGATTTTGACATACGTTTCGATATTGCCAATACATTGCTTCACATGTTCAAATAATTCGTGTGCACAGCAACGTAATAACGCAATGAATGTTGTTGAACAGTCAATATAAAATCTATTGCTACTGTCAATGTGTTACATAATTACTACGCAGGTCTGTAAAATCATATTATGTAGCTATTACATTCAGCGCAACATAAAATTGAGTCATCAGTTAATAGAGTTAAGTGTTCAATTCAGTTGTGAACAGATGAAATATTATGATGTTTCTTGTTTTAGAATATTGAACTCTTGGCTTTTGACTTGCCTTCAAGGCGTCGACACTGAATAATTATTGTATTATTAATGGGAATTCCCTTTTGTTCTTCGATGTTTAAATTATAGTCACAGCTAAAGGCTGTATTGAGCTGTTGGTAATGTTCTACAATAATTTTGTTGTTTTCGTCTACTTCTTTGTGCGTTTATCCTTTAGAATTTTAACGTATTTCTGCCATCTATACTAATATTATGAAGCTGCAGAATTTCTTTGTTTGGTTGCATCCGCTATGCTCAGGATCTACTGATTCGAATTGAAAAAATATTTTAGGGTTTGGTAGTCCATTTATCGAGGAAGGCTATAGGCTATATAATATGTCATGCAAGGACGCTTTAAAGCCAAGCAAAAAGAGTAAGAATTTTGACGCGGACAAAGTCGCGGGCAGATACTATTAGCAAATGCAAAGTAGATGCTTGACGATTTATCTTGATAACTTATTAACGTTACTTTTGTTTTCTAGTTCGCAGCAAAGATGGAGTGACAATTTGATCATGTTTGTGAGGCCAACAAGCTAAGGATTGCACGAAATAGAAAGGGTTGGAAGAAAAAATTGAAAGCCCTTTACCAGCAGTGGGCAAACAAATAGATTTCCCTGTTTACCATACAAACTATGTAATATGAATCGCAAACGTTGTATAACAAATAAAACCAAAGTATATTCGTCTCTTAATCGTCATTATCATATTCATTTCAGCCGTAAGACATAGGCCTGCTGGACATAGGCCTCCCCCAATTTGGAGAGCTTTGCCATAATCGCCACGCATGGCAGGCGAGTTGGCGATCGCAGTATGGTAGTAAAATGCATAGAGAATGCTGCTGCCCATTCTCTATTAAGTCCCTTAGTCACCTTTTAGGACACCCACTCATACTTACTCTATTGTCTCTAACGCAGTCCCGGCTAATATTCTGATGAATAATTTCGATCTAGAAACGTTTCAGCCTATTTAAGTACCAACACACTTAAAACTTCTAGAATTAATGTCCCATAAAAAGTCTTCGTTATCCATTTAGAACCTCTTACGTAAGGAGTTTCATTCGTAGACCCATATCGTGACATAAAATATCGATAATTTTATGAAAGACATAAAGCTGTGCTACGTACGATATATTGGGGTTATAACGCCTAGTTCAGGGCTGACAGAACTTTATATAAGGTTTTTTAGAGGCTTATGAGGTTTGTGTTTGTTTTTACTACCTGAGAGCTGGAAGCAGTTAAGAGCGTTCATCCCGCGCAGGGCTGTCTATACCGCATTTTTTGTGGTTTTTCGTGATTATTTTTATGAAATATAAATAAATAAAAAATTGCAGCTATAAGCTTGCAAAATATTGCTTGCTTTTAAAGCTTGTTAAACCTTCCTGTGATTTTGATTTTCTTTTTTTTTCTCCTGCATGTTACTAACATATGTAGTTTTTATAAGTAAGATGTAATACTAACACCCTATGGGCCTTGATGCCTGAAAATAAAATATATATATGATAGCGCTGGCAAATAAAAACAGTACCATAGACGAAAACAAACGTCATAACGGCGGATGACGTAACGGAAATTCGAATCAGTGCAATAAATAAATAAGTGATTTTGCATTACATTATAAAATCGTAATTAATTAAGTATTGTTAATTTTAAGGTATGTTTTGATTTAAGTATTAATTTAAAATCTAAAAAGGAAATTGGAACATTGTTACTGTTAGTTCTTTTAAATAAAATTATAATTGTTACCTAACTGAATTTACAATTTAAAGTGTTTAAAAAGTGTTATTAATTACGAACCAAATATTGTGCGCAATTACATTATTTTTAGTAAATATAATCTGAATTGTGTTTTAAAACAACTGTCAACGGAAATAGTTGATGTCTGACGTTGACAGTTGTTTCAACGTATAAATAGGCTCGCGCTTTGCAGAGCGCAGTATTAAATTGTATTTTGAACTGTGCACATCTCGTTGAAAAACTAAAGTTGAGTGAATCATTATTATTGGTGGTGAATGATTAAAAGTGTTTACAAGATGTCTGATCGTTATCATTTGAGATCCCAGAGCCCTCCCGCTCTTACATCAGAAGAAAGGGATGAGCCCGCGCCTGAAGTGGACCCATCAACGCACTCGCCTACCCTGCCGACCTCTCGACCAGGAAATTCAGAGGAACTGAATTTACTTCGCTGCCAGATCAAGTTGCTGGAAAGGATGGTTTTCCGGAACCAAAATACGAGTACCCACAAGCTAAGTGAAATTTATTTGCCAAATTATGATCCCGACGAGCATAAAATAACAATTGAGGAATGGTGTAAACAAGTTACCTCTTTAATCACCATGCGAGGTTGTTCACAGTTTGTTGCTATGATGAAGGGATTAGCGTGCTTGCAAGGACGCGCCAAGCAATGGGCAGACACTAATGCTCATTCTCTTGCTAATTGGGATTCACTCCAAATGGAACTTATAGCACAATTTAGTGGCGAAACAAGGTACATTGTGTACGTCAATGCATTTCGGGAATATACTTCAAATCAGGCCAAATCTTTTTCTGAATATGTTGCCGAATCATGGCGTTTATTTTCAAGAATTTCTCCGAATGCTCCAACTGACCTCATGGTGGAAGCTGTAATATCAGGCATAAGACCAAAGTTTTACCAAGCTGAACTCCTCAGGTCAGCACCAAGATCACAAGCTGAACTGATAGCCACATTGGCGAACTATCGTAAACGATCCGCCGATGCAATATCAGATGAACCCCGTGCTAAACAACCAAGGCTTGACCTCCCAACAACTGCCACGTGTCACAATTGCCACAAACCAGGGCACATTTCTCGTGATTGCAGGAACAGACTTTGTGAAATCTGCAAGAAACCAGGCCACACATCTGACCGCTGCTGGCATAAAAAGAAAAACGAATCACAATCTGAGAAGACTTCTGTTCCTGCTACTGCCTCAACAGCTACACCACCACCTTCACGTCGGGAAGTCAATACGATCCAGAAGGAAAAGGCGCCTAACGAAGTTCAACTACAAATAGGTGATATCATTCTTTCTTGTTTAATTGATAGTGGTGCCGAATGTTCGCTTATTAAGAAAAAAGTTTCTGGGTCAATTAAGGGTAAACGCCAAATAGAACTTTTGCAATTACGAGGGTTTGGAGGCAGTAGCATACCTTCGAGTGAATCGATAAACACTGTAGCCACATTTAATGGAGTGACATTCGAAGTAAAACTTCATGTCGTTAATGATTTAAATTATGATGTCATTTTAGGACTAGACTCTATCAAAGTACCGGGGATTAAAATTTCAATTACAAACGAAGGAACTTCAATAGAAAGAGTAAGTTATGTTTTTAATTACGAAATATCATCTTTAGCTAGTATTGACACTGATTTGAAAGATACGTCTCAATTAATAAGTATCCTAAAAAAACACACAGATTTATTTACTTTCAATAAAATTAAAAAAGTGACCACGGGCCAATTAACTATCAGATTAAAAGATCTTAATCGTATAGTACAAAGAAGGCCCTACCGACTAGCACCGGTAGAGAGAGAAAAGGTTAAAACGATTATTGAAGATCTTAAAACTAAGGGGATTATTAGAGACAGTTGCTCACCTTTTGCAAGTCCTATTTTGCTAGTAAAAAAGAAAAATGGTGATGACCGGCTTTGTGTTGATTTCCGCGAACTAAACTCAAATACAGTTCGTGACCACTATCCTCTGCCACTGATACAAGATCATATTGATAAACTTGGTAAAGCTCGATTCTTTTCAAGCCTTGATATGGAATCAGGGTTCCACCAAATTAGAATTTCAGAAGAATCAATCGAAAAAACAGCTTTCGTTACGCCCGACGGCCAATATGAATACTTATCAATGCCATTCGGTCTAAGTAATGCACCTTCAGTATACCAGCGTGCCATTAATGCAGCTTTAGGAGACTATCGCGACAATATTGCACTAGTATATATTGATGATGTTTTAATTCCCTCATCTAGTGAGCAAGAAGGTTTGGAAAGGCTGGCACTTGTATTAAAAAGACTATCAGACGCAGGATTTACGATAAATCACTCAAAATGTAAATTCCTCAAGACGTCCATAGATTATCTCGGTAACATTATAAAAAATGGTGAAGTGAAGCCAAATCCTACTAAGTTGACAGCACTTAAATTTTCAGAACCACCCAAAACACTTAAGCAACTTAGGCAATTCAATGGTCTGGCCAGCTATTTTCGGCGTTTTATCCCTCAATTTTCCCAACTAATGACTCCACTATATGGGCTAACAAAAAAAGATGTACCATTTGTATGGTCTCCCGATCACGAAACACGCAGACAATATGTCATCACACTTTTGACCTCTGAACCTATACTTTGCATTTTTGACCCAACTCTTCCAATAGAAGTCCATACAGATGCTAGCGCCAAAGGTCTCGGGGCTATTCTAATTCAGAACGACAATAACCGTCGCAAAGTCGTTGAATACTTTAGTATGCGCACTAGTGATGCTGAAACAAGATACCATTCATATGAATTGGAGACTTTAGCTGTTGTCAGAGCAATAAAACACTTTCGACATTTTCTGTATGGGCGCAAATTTACAGTTGTAACTGACTGCAATGCCCTTAAGGCTTCAAAAAATAAAAAGGAACTTACACGTCGGGTTCATAGGCTATGGGCATACTTACAAAATTTTGATTTTGATATTATTTACCGTAAGGGGGAACAAATGGCCCACGTAGATTTTTTGAGTAGAAATCCACAAATCAATATTTTAACAAAAGATCCAGCGTGGATTGTAGTTGAGCAAGAAAGGGACAAAGAACTCAAAAGTCTTCGCGATGCCATAAAGAATAAAGATGACTATGACAGAAAATTTTGTATTCGATCGAATCTCTTAATGATAACCATACAAAACCAAAAAGGACAATCACTAACTCGTACAGTAGTCCCTGAATCACTTGTTTGTTCATTAATAAATAGATACCACGAACATCTTTTGCATACGGGGTGGGAACGTACTCTGGATAAAATTCGGGAACAGTTTTGGTTTAAACACATGACAAAACGGGTACGGCAGTTTTGCAATAACTGTTTACAATGCAAAATTGGCAAAGAGCCTTCCGGCAAAAAGCAAATGGAACTGCACCCCATTGATAAAATAAGCATACCTTTACGTACGATACATGTTGACCTTATGGGTAATCTTACCGGCACAAACAAAAAAGCATACGTTCTGGTAGCTATTGACGCATTTACTAAATTTATACTTCTGTATCCACTGAAAGATAAAAGTACTAATACAATATTAAAGAGCTTCCGTGAAATGATTAATATTTTTGGCACTCCATGTAGAATTATTTCTGACAGGGAATCTGCTATTATGGGCACAGATATTCAAGACTTTTTTAAATCTTTTTGTATCGAACATCATGCTATTGCCCGCGGCACACCTAGAGCTAACGGTCAAGCTGAAAGACAAATGCGCACTCTTAAAGATCACCTTACAGCCATATCGCTAACGCAATCGAGAGTTTGGGTTAATAAAATAGGTGAATTGCAATTAGCATTAAATTGTACGAAATCAAAAGCTACAGGATATTCCCCTTTAGAACTCCTGCTAGGTAAAAGATGCTCTCCCCCTGCAATTGAACAGATATCTCTATCTAACGAAGATATAAACAAAGATGAAATTCGTTTAGATGCTGAGCACAGAATGGCCGAAACAGCAGAAAAAAATAAAATACGTTTCGATTCTAAGTGCGCCAAAATTAAACCCTTTCTAGAAGGAGACTTTGTTCTTTGTAAAGACACTCAGTGGTCAGGTAACAAACTAGGACCAAAATATCTGGGACCCTATCAAATAATAAAAGTCCTAGACAATCATAGATACGAAGTAAAAGACATTCGATCTCAGCGAAATAAAAATACTGTAATCACACATGAACACATGAGATTGGTACCTAATCCTAACTTAACTGAATGAGTAGACCGTGATAGCGAGAATAAGGTGAGAAACTGTTTATAAAGTTGTTTATAATTAAAAAGTTAAGTTTTGGGATAAAATTATGTGAAACGTGTCATTGTGAGTTGGTTTTCAAGCCAAGTCAAAGACGGGTCTCTGAATCTTTATGATCAAGCCACGATCTGCGACCTCTGAGTTTGATTTTGAGTTGCAAAATGGTCGAATGGCCATGGTTTCAGTTGGTTGATTAAATAAATTTCAGTCAAGCCAAGTCAAAGACGGGCCTCTGAATCTCTATGATCAAGCCACGATCTGCGACCTCTGAGTTTGACAGTTTCACCAGACTAAGCAATGTTGCCTCTGAGTCTGGTCTAAAAGTGATTGCATTTTTTAAAAGTTTTCTGTGTTTTTCAGAGAGATTCGCTGGCCCTAGCAAGGCCCGCTCGTCAGTATGGCCGTGATAGCGCTGGCAAATAAAAACAGTACCATAGACGAAAACAAACGTCATAACGGCGGATGACGTAACGGAAATTCGAATCAGTGCAATAAATAAATAAGTGATTTTGCATTACATTATAAAATCGTAATTAATTAAGTATTGTTAATTTTAAGGTATGTTTTGATTTAAGTATTAATTTAAAATCTAAAAAGGAAATTGGAACATTGTTACTGTTAGTTCTTTTAAATAAAATTATAATTGTTACCTAACTGAATTTACAATTTAAAGTGTTTAAAAAGTGTTATTAATTACGAACCAAATATTGTGCGCAATTACATTATTTTTAGTAAATATAATCTGAATTGTGTTTTAAAACAACTGTCAACGGAAATAGTTGATGTCTGACGTTGACAGTTGTTTCAACGTATAAATAGGCTCGCGCTTTGCAGAGCGCAGTATTAAATTGTATTTTGAACTGTGCACATCTCGTTGAAAAACTAAAGTTGAGTGAATCATTATTATTGGTGGTGAATGATTAAAAGTGTTTACAAGATGTCTGATCGTTATCATTTGAGATCCCAGAGCCCTCCCGCTCTTACATCAGAAGAAAGGGATGAGCCCGCGCCTGAAGTGGACCCATCAACGCACTCGCCTACCCTGCCGACCTCTCGACCAGGAAATTCAGAGGAACTGAATTTACTTCGCTGCCAGATCAAGTTGCTGGAAAGGATGGTTTTCCGGAACCAAAATACGAGTACCCACAAGCTAAGTGAAATTTATTTGCCAAATTATGATCCCGACGAGCATAAAATAACAATTGAGGAATGGTGTAAACAAGTTACCTCTTTAATCACCATGCGAGGTTGTTCACAGTTTGTTGCTATGATGAAGGGATTAGCGTGCTTGCAAGGACGCGCCAAGCAATGGGCAGACACTAATGCTCATTCTCTTGCTAATTGGGATTCACTCCAAATGGAACTTATAGCACAATTTAGTGGCGAAACAAGGTACATTGTGTACGTCAATGCATTTCGGGAATATACTTCAAATCAGGCCAAATCTTTTTCTGAATATGTTGCCGAATCATGGCGTTTATTTTCAAGAATTTCTCCGAATGCTCCAACTGACCTCATGGTGGAAGCTGTAATATCAGGCATAAGACCAAAGTTTTACCAAGCTGAACTCCTCAGGTCAGCACCAAGATCACAAGCTGAACTGATAGCCACATTGGCGAACTATCGTAAACGATCCGCCGATGCAACGTATAAATAGGCTCGCGCTTTGCAGAGCGCAGTATTAAATTGTATTTTGAACTGTGCACATCTCGTTGAAAAACTAAAGTTGAGTGAATCATTATTATTGGTGGTGAATGATTAAAAGTGTTTACAAGATGTCTGATCGTTATCATTTGAGATCCCAGAGCCCTCCCGCTCTTACATATATTATTATATATTTTTTTGTTTTACTAGTGCTCGTAAGATCTTTTGTATTTGTTTGCACTCTTATATAAATAGAACATTCACTCGTATTAAGTACTGCAAATAGACAATAATTTACAATATGTAGATTTTTATAGATAAATAGCGAAATAACTGCAAAAAGTAGCCTCATCATCATCATCATCATTTCAGCCGAAACACGTCTACTACTAAATATAGGCCTCCCCAATGCACCGCCAATTGGACAAGTACCAACATATTTTAGGAGGGTTTGCCTTAATCGCCACGCTTGGCATGCGGGTTGGCGAGCGCAGTATGGAGATAAAATGCTTATTTCATTTCATTTCATTTATTTATTCTTTAACAATTAACATTGTGTTGAATATAACATTAAATAAAAGTATCACATGCAGAAACAATACATTTAAAAGCCTAATTAAAATCAAAATTGAAGTGAAATGTTAGTTCAAAGGTCAAATTAATTTTAAATATGAACTTAGAGAACACTGCTGCTAGTTCTCTAGTAACTCCCTTAGTCGCCTCTTATGACACCCACGGGAAGAAATGGGGTGACGCTATTCTTTACATCCGGTGCCACATGAAACCGTGGAACTAATTGGAATTAAAAATAAAAGTAGCCTACAAACTTTTAAATACCAAAGTTCTATTAGTGCTTGGCAGACAAAAAATACTACTTTCATTTAAACTTAATCAGATAATCACGAAAAACTACTTGAAATGCAATGTTGCCAGCCCGCGCAGGATTAACTTTTAAGTGACGTATGAAGCTAACGCAAAAACTACCCCAGCATCATTTACATAATATGAGACCACCGCAATGGCAAACGCTATCCATTAAAAAATCGACCCACAATCGCCGAAGATACCGCAAAACATACATACATACAAAAAAACTTTTTACCAAAAAATTTAACCGCCGAATAAACTGAAAAGCAAAAAATAATAAACCTTAAAATTATGAGTCGGCGCTTTGAGTGATCTTTGTTCATTGATTTTCCAGCGCCGACTCATAATTTTAAGGTTTATTAGTTTTTGCTTTTCAGTTTTTTCGGCGGTTAAATTTTTTGGTAAAAAGTTTTTATTTTATAATTTTTTGTGGCTTTAATATACTTATAATACTTGGCAAAATATACCCTATCCAATGAATAAAGAATTATCAAAATCGGACTACTCTGTATAAAGTTATGCGTGGTTAAACATTACAATCAGTGAGTGAACAATCAATCATCCCCTGTTTTCCAACCCTTAGGGTTTGATTTTGTTTTTCTAATTTATATGGAACCACCCTCGGAGTATACTCTTTCCAATAAAAAAAGAATGATCACAATCGGACTACTATGTAAAAAGTTATGCGTCATACATAAAAAAAAAATATATACAGGGTTATTTGTAAAACACCGGCAACCTCTCAGAACTATGTTACTAACATCATAATCAACAACTTTTGTTCTGTGACTTTTAAAAATTCATCACATTTTAGTGCATCAGATTTTCAAACAAAAATAAAAATATTTAAATTGAACGCTCTAAATGTTACGGAGTCTATGTGAAGCAAAAGAAAGCGATAGTATATTAGCAAGGGGAGCGGGGTTAGGGCGACGGGGGCGCTTGAACTTGACCTATTTACAGGTAGCCGATTTTCGTATGAAAATCTGATGCACTAAAATATGATGATTTTTAAAAGTCACAGAACAAAAGTTGTTGATTATGATGTAAGTAACATATACCTGAAAGGTTGCCGGTGTTTTACAAATAACCCTGTATATACGTGTCGAATTGATAACCTCCTCCGTTTTTTTTCGTCGGTTAAAAAACACAGATAAACTGAGAATACAGATTAATTGAGAACCTCTTACTTTAAGAAGTCGGCTTAAAAGCCATCATCATTGAAGCCAGACACTTTATAGAATACGAAATGAGTAGGACAGTTTATGCATATTAACCACTTTCCCTTTTCATTTCTATTTGACAACCCTGATCTAGCCTATTTGGTGCTGACGCTTCCTCAATCGAGTAGTGGGCTCGCCCTGAATCGATTACTCATTTTTTGGCACATCACTAAAGCACTTCATTGCTTTCGTTTTGATTTTATCTTTAAGATGAGTTTTTGTAATAGAGTACAGTCAAACAAAAGAAATTAGTTTACAGGCAGCTAACTTTAAAGTAATTTACAATACAAAGAATTTTCTAAGTAGTCAATCAAATCTTTCACATATTTTTACAAAGTAGTTATGTATATTCGGCGAAAAAAATTATAACGCACACAATGTCTTTACATTTTTACATACTTTTAAACGAAAGTCGCTTGCCGCGTTTGTACGCATTGATCTTTTAAACTACGTAATGGCGGCGGTACGTTTAATGCGGTTTTCATCTATAGACAGAGTGATTCAAGAGAAAGGTGTATATCTTTATATTTATAATTCTACTGTACGTGTGTATATCACTAAACTCCTCCTAAACGGCTGGCCCGATTTGAATGATTTTTTTTGTATACGTTTGGGTGGCACCCTGGATGGTTTAGATTCACTATTGGACCCGAGGTGGCGCTGCTATCGAGTTCTAGGAATCAGGACAACGTCTGTACGGTCAGCTAGAATATAATATAATACGCTGGAATTAGTCCATTCATTGTCAAAAGCTAGTAATAGTTATATTAACAGTCAGATAACTTTAACCGAAATAATAAGAATATGACAGAATGAATATGAAGAATATGACAAGTTGACATGTTCTAAACAATAATCGCCAAACTGCAACATTTATTCCTCAGTTAGTGGTAATCTTGTTTTGTTAGTTTGTTACCTAAGGATCGTAGTACCTAAGTGGCTTTCTGTAGTATCCTGCCTACCCCTTGGTAAGAAGGCGCGAGTTTATTTTTGTGTGTTATCTATTATTTATTAACTGTTGCAGTGAAAATCTGCCCTAAAATGATTTTTACAGTGCACTTCGAAGATAAAAATAGTTGAGTATTCAAAAACCCAGAAGTCTAACAACTAGTCTTCAAGGGGTACGGTTGTCCAGTAAATGGTTATGGAGGTCAGATGGACAGTCGCTCTATGTAAAATCCTAGCGGCCCGTCCCGGCTTCGCACGGGTGGACATGTTTTTTTTTATATTTTTACCTTTTATTTTTATTTTTTTCGTTGTTTCATTTCTAAATTTTTTTAAACGCAGTATCACACTATCTATGTATAATTACAATTCGAATTTGCTCATCGTTTTTTTTATTTAAGTAACTTATTTAATCTTAAAGAGACATATTACTTAGTATTTTTTTATTTACATTTTTAAAACACTTTTTTTTTTTATCTGATCCTACCTAATTAAATTTCCTAAGTGTTTTATATATTTACATTTTTATTTATATATTTTCTCTATATATTTCTTTTTCTAGCAACAAATATAGCTTATGTTACTCAGAGTAAATGTAGCTTTTTAATGGTGAAATAATTTTTTCAATCGGCAGAGTAGTTTTTGAGATTATTCATTACAAACATACACACACACACACAAAAGTACAAATCATTCCTCTTTATAATATTAGTGTAGACTGGTATTCAGCCCCCGGTTAGATTGGAAACCGATTTCACCATAGTTGGCAGATACATTGTTATTAGTGCAAAAATAAATATTTTTGGCAGTTTACTAAATTCTTTGTTCGACTTTAAGCAAATATAAGATTTTAAGGCACGTGTATTCTTTGCGCAGGTGCTTGTTGAGTGGGAAAGTAAATAGATAATGGGTTAGTTACAATAAATATGAGGTAGGCATTCGCAAGCATTTATTTCAAATAAACCAATTACAGGCACTTTTACTGTCAAAGGGTTGGTCAGTAAGAAAAATGAAACTGAGATTGGGCAAGAAACTCCACGCACACTGTTTGTAACCGACGTCAAAAGAATACAGACGAATTGTGAACTTCCTCCAGTTCTCAATGCATCTGTTTTTTTTTATGTTCCACGATATCTTCGATAAATGGTTATTAAAAAAAAAATCACCATTGCTACGCAATTATACAAAACCGTGGTTCTATGGAATTAAGAGACGTGTCTACTATCCGTTAAAAAAAACCAACAGCAATTTATATAGGCAGAGCAAATCAAGATGGGCAGACGCAAATTAAGAAGGCGGTTGGGAAGATCTTTTACCAAGCTTTCCACCCTACAACAGAAGCAGTGGTTGCCGTGGGTTCGATCCCAGACAACCTCATCAGTGTAATTTATTTCATCACCACTGCTCTCAAAATGGTTAAGGAAAACATAGAGGTAGCCGGCATGTCGTACAATCAAAAATTCGAAGGTATATGACATCTACTAACCCGCACTGGGCTCGCGTGGTGGATTACAGTCCAATTCCTCTCACAGCGAGGAGATCTGTGTCACAGCAGTTGGAACATTATACGTGATTGTGAGTTGGCATAAAGGAAAAGTAGGTAATTTTTTATTGCGCACAAAACCTGCAGCCCTGTTAAAGACGTTACTATTCCTCAATCATATAAAAATGGAACCAATTCTCCCAAACATAATTTAAGGCATTCAAACATACCAGGCCCGTATTGACGGCGCGTAGTGTTCCACGCGCGCCTCAAAGAGATGTCAGCAACACTGAAGGGGTCTGCTACGACCGATGCCTGCCAGGGTCGCGAGATTGTTCAAACGAGATACCGTGGCCCTGGCACATGGGCAACTGAAGGAACACGGGTGGGTTTTAGTCAGTAAAAGTCTGACACGCCTTCCCACTCCGCCCAGAGCGGGAGAAGTCATTTGATTATTTTTCATCCAAAAAAAAAAGGCACTCAAACATCGTCATCATCTTGGGGTCGGCTTCCAGTCTAACCGGATACAGCTGAATACCAGTATTTTCCATGCAGCGACTGCCTATCTGTTCTCCACAACCCAGTAATTAGGTATTACGATATCCCTTGGTAAGACTGGTTGTCAGACTTTCGGGTTAAGGCACTCAAACATTATCATAATTCCAGCCGAAACACGTCCACTACTGGACATACACCTCCCCCAATTTGGGGGAGTTTGCGGTAATCGCCACGCTTGACAGGCGGGTAGATGAAACAGTATGGTGGTAAAATGCATAGAGAACGCTGTTGCCCATTCTCTAGTAAGTCCCTTTGTCGCCTCTCACGACACCCACGGGAAGAAATGGGAACGTGCTATTCTTTTCATCCGACACCATACGGTACACTCAGACTAAATCTACAAAAAATAAAAACGCAACTTCTAAATTCTAAAAAGTTACTGAATAAACAGTCCCCGATCCGCTGTTCAAAGTGAGTCAATAGTTCCTCAGTTTAATGTGCACAAATAAACAAACTGAATGTCTATGTATCTGATTAGGATGGTTGCGAGCGTACGATTGAATGCTAATACAGAAATGTCGTTAGCTTTGCGATGGAGTTTTAGATAAAGTTTTTTTTAAAGTTAGTATTGGAATTATTTTGTTCAGTAATATTTGTAGTTGATGAAATGTGGGTGTTAAATAGCTTTTTAAGGTTATTGGAGTTATTTAGTTCAGAAATATTTGCAGCTGTTGAAATGTGGGTGTCCTCTGCCTAACCTTTTAGGAATTACAGCCGTGATGCTATGTTTCTTTGTAATAAAAATAAATTTCGGTATTAAGGTTCGATAAGGAGCATTTTTTTTTGGAATTTAACAATACTCTACGCGGCAGCAAATGAAGTTCAAACCACATCGCTGTTTGATTTCAGTTGAATCAAATGATCATTATAATAAAAGTAACTTTGCAGTTTTTATTAAATAAAAGAATAATACGGTTCAGTGGAATAATTTTTACTAATTAGTTTTTTTATATATAAATGATTGAATTCCCGTTATTATCATTACATAAAATATTATACCCTCACTATTTTAAGAACTATGCTACGAATTGCTTTTTTATCTCTGTTTTACAATTCTTTTATATTATATTTCAATTAATAAAATATTAAAAAAGAAGTTTTTACGACAATTTAACAAAACACGAAAATTTTTATAGTTTATCGTATGTAATATAACTGTGAGAAAAAACTGAGCGTTTTACGGTGTACGTTACGTTTGGGCAGGAGCGCCCTAATATTGTTTCACAGCTCAAGTGATTTTATGGGGAAAAAACAATCGTTTAAATGCAGATTATTTTAATTAATCGCAGGTTTGTAAACAGCCTATCAACCGTAGGTATATCGCACCCAAGGTATAAAACACGAGACTGTGCGTGTGGAATGTGTAACTACCCTGAAACGTGTCGTATTTAACATTAATTATACCTATGGGACTATAAACTTTATGATAGGATCCATAAAGCTTATATTGGGAAATAAAACGGTCTCAATTGGCTAACTTTACGATTTTTATATGATGGTGCCAGATACAATTGTCTTTGAGGTCAGTGCTCTCATTATCTAACTAGCCTTTTCGTAACTAAGTTGAGGTCAGCTACAAGTCAAACCGGGTGCAGCTAAATACCAGTACTTTACATGAAGCGAAAGCCCATCTGAGCTCCACAACCCAGTTACTGCGGGTACTGCGGTACCTCTTGGTAAAACTGGCTGTCGGACTTTCGGACAGTCCATTAGCCAGGATCTTACAGGTTGATCAGAGGGTAAGACATAGCCTAGCCATTTCTGCCCGTGACATCCTCTTCGTAAAATTTTGACCCCCAAACTGCCGTATCGCATCGCATCGCCCGCCCGGGCTAAAACTCCGTTTTCACTAAGCGTTCTTTTTGACTTTTTTTCTTTTTGCTCGCCTCCTAAGGTTCCTAGCTACGAGGAAGTTTTCAAGAATTTCATAGATTACCCCCTACACACAAACGAAGAAACTTATAAACAAAACCTCTTTTTTATATTAGTTTATATCGGTGAAATATCAAAACCCAGTATCTGCATTATAAAACAAAATTTTACAAGAGAGCCGAAAAAAGATTTCTAATTTCTCTAGATCGGTCCGGCGCGTCGGTTTCCGACTTTATGTAAATTCGTATTTGACTAATTTCTGGGAGTTTTTGCTAGCCTAATATGTGGAGGGTGGTGTATAAGGTCGAAAAATGCAAACACATACGTTTCAAAAAAATGTCAGATACTAGGTTTTAAAATTGAACAGCCGATATATCTCTTACAGATATCACTATCACAGTAAATCATATTCTATTTTATTTCTATTGTATTCTTAAAACATTCTTTAAACGCACCTTCCCCACAAAAGTAATCGATCTAAAAGCAAAAAAAAACCTTCGTCTTCCCATAATAAATTTGATTCGCATCGACAGCCTTGCGTGCGTAGTGTCCATTGCGCATTATCTTCTAATGCTTTACTCATTGACCTCCACTTTGATACTCGTTAGGTTCAATGGATACGGAATTAGATCATCGTTTGTATTTTTAGATGCTTTTATGTTTTGGATATGTGCTTGATTTTCTTTTCTGTTTAGTAATTTTTATATAAAAAGCCTCTTGGAAGACTGAATTGGCTCAAATAGGCTGGTTATATTTACTATATTATACCCATTATTATATCGATACCTGCCTTTTACTGCCTTAGTGTAGGGCATCGGCCTCAGGCATGATTGTACCACGCTTTTAGATTTAAGACTTATATTAGCTCCTGTCCACGATTTCATTCGCGTGAAATTTTCGCCTCAGACCTGTCGCATCGATTTTCATTCAAAATCAAAAAAATCAAAATCAAAAGTCATTTATTCAAACTAGGTTGAGAGTCAGCACTTTTTGAACGTCAAAGTTACATAAGACAGTCCCCCCAAAACGCCCGCCCTTCGATACTTCCTAGTGCTTTAGCTGGGAAGAAGAAGTGGCGGAACAAACTCCCCAGCTGCACAGCTGTCTGTTAAGTTAGAAGAACTTGATTCTATACAGTATTATGTAAGTAATTAATATTATAAAACAAAACATACATCAAATTATTCGTCATATGTCAGCTAGCACACGCCAGTATACCAACAAAAACATTGAAAACTGAAGAAAAATAAATTATAAACGAAAAAAAAAATTGCCCGCCCGTGCATTACTTAGTTTACACATAGAACTCTTTCCAAGTTTTTTTCATTTTGCTCACCTCATAAGGGTTGTAGCACGATGTTAAATAGCTTATAACCATCCTCAAAAGTTAGGCTATAACTGGTAGTTTCAAAGATTACTGCCGACAAACAAACTAACAAATTTTATCTGTTTATAAAATTTGTATAGTTGCATAGAACTCTCCAATTTCTGTCGTAAGGTTTTCATACTTTATCCTTTCATCGATGTTAGTAAAGTTTTGACTATACTTTATCTTATCTTGGGTCTTAGTTTATCTCTTGATAAACTCATAAAGTACAAATGCTTTTTTTTTGGTCTGTGGCTGCAAGCCCTCCAGTTCTCTGAGTAGCCTTTTTCAGATATTCCACCATATTTGCGGTATTCACAGTTATAACAATACACGATTCTACACGAATAAATTTTTCAATCAATTTCTCTGTGAAACAGCGACTGCAATTGTTATAAAAGTTGAGTTTGTTCAAGTTGATAGCATTAGTAATTCTTGTGATATCTAGTTGTGACAGACAGACGAGACAGACTGAGTTGCACTATGGTGCGACTCAGTCTGTCTCTACGTCTGTCTGTAAGGGTGCCTTTTTACCATTTTAGTACAAAACCCTGAAAATAACTACTAAACAAAGAGAAATATGTAAAATTTGTTAAAATTTCGATTTAATCATTTTGTTATATTTCGATTTTTGGTAAGTTTTTATTTTAAAAGCAGGCTCGATGGTATAAACCACATCTACAGAAAACCTTTATTTTGTACAACCGTATGTTAAAATAAGGCTAATGTTGATTTTTTAGGAACACTATCTTTAATTTGAATTCCCACCCATAAAAACAAAAACAAAAAAAAACACTGTCTTTATCACTTAACATTCGATTGTTTTCAATTAAATAAATATACAGTCTCTTATTTAAAAAAATCTTCTTAAAACATAATATCAGTATACACATATCTAAATAACAGCTGCCACTATTTACATAGGCTACATGAAAGCATCGCGGAAAAATAACGATTCATTATCCCCAAAACATAATTACTAAACGTGGTCATCAATACTTAACCGTACGTATTTAAATACGCTTCTACCCTGCATTAGTACCTACAATATGCAAGGTCCGACAGTGGTTAAACCCATGGAATCCGGAATTGTGGTCGACCCCTAACCAACCGAGTACCGACATCAAGGATCTACTGCCAAATGCGGATAGTTTGTGGTCTGTCGGATTGGAAAAAAGAAAACATCATTCGAATTCCCGTATTCAATACCTATTTTTCTAATTTTTCGTGGAACATAGATATTTTTTACGAATTTCCAAGAACCAAAACATAACCGTTGCCTTAATGCACATGTCAGTGTCATTTAAAGTTTTGAATAAATTTGGAATGATTTCTTTAATTTTTATTTCATATGT
Source organism: Aporophyla nigra (assembly GCA_947507805.1). Classification (NCBI taxonomy): domain Eukaryota; kingdom Metazoa; phylum Arthropoda; class Insecta; order Lepidoptera; family Noctuidae; genus Aporophyla; species Aporophyla nigra. The sequence continues at coordinate 6,727,852 of OX382313.1, read as the reverse complement.
TTCGACATTTGACACGTGGACACAGTACATTCTATTCTATAAAGATGACGGGTCCCAAAAAAAAAACTGATTAACTAACCTTTTCAAGTTTCAGTTTCAGCCGGAACGAGAATAGGAGAAAAAAGTTCGGTTTCACCTGAAAATGGAATTTCAGTCAGAAACCACTAATAAGTAGCATTAGCGTTTCATCATCATCATCATTTCAGCCCAAAGACATCCACTGCTGGACTTAGACCCAAGCTCCACCACTACGACCGGTTTTGTGCTTCCCACATGGAAATAGATCTTACTGATGTGGTTGCATTTTGTTACCAACTATTCGCAAAACCAGTTTTGTTCCTAGAACTATAAATTTTATTATAGGTCGTAAAGTGTTTTGTTATATAAAATACCTACAGCCGTTCATAGAAACTATAGTTTCGATGGCTTCAACCGATTCGTAGAAATATTTTCAATGGATTCTCGATTGAGTTGAATTTCTTTTCTTGAGAAAAAGTAGACGAATCTCCAGTTACTTTGCTATCAAATGAAATATTAGCAGAGAAACTTGGGGAAATAATACTCTGAAGAAATATGTAACTACCATAGTTATATTTGTTGCGAAGCTGCGTAAAGGCTTGTTCAGATAGATGCAAGGCGACAGCACGTCGCGACTTTTGTAGAACTATTTCCATAGTTTTCATCGAAATTATTCTACGAGTGTCGCGTCGCGCCTAATTGTGGGAGCCTTTAGTGTTCTACTTTGATTTTTTTTATTGCTAAATGAGTCCGCTCATGACTTCGATCACTCTTGATGGAAAACGATGCATGCGGTCTGTGGTGTGTGCGTACCCAGAAGATGCCAGTTTACTCATCATTTAAAGGCAGACAGGTTAGGTAAACAAACACACAAACCTCTTGTTAAATATTTATTTCATCATCATCATCCTTTCAGCCGTAAGACGTCCACTGCTAGATTTAGGCGTCCCCAATTTGGGGGGCTTTGCCATAATCGCCACGCTTGGCAGGCGGGTTCGCGATCGCAGTATGGTGGTAAAATGCATAGAGAACGCTGCTGCCCATTCTCTAGTAAGTCCCTTAGTCGCCTTTCACGACACCCACAGGAAGAAATGGGGTGGTGTTATTCTTTACGTCCGGCACCACACGAACGTTACCATAATATACAGATTTTTTTATTAAAAATATCTGTATATTATGGTAAAAACCGCATCTAAATCCATTGCGTAGTTTAGAGATATTAATTGGTCTCTCGGAGAGGCATGAAAACCGACTTTCTAATATTGCCTATTATATGGAAAAAAGATCACAATTTTACAACCTCAGGCCTGTATTCGCCGAAAGGTTAAGCAGGCAGCAGTATAGTTATAGTACCTACACCCACATTTATTTTATTTTATTTATTTAAATCGCTTTACAACCAATTACAGAAATTAAGGACACTGTAGGTAACACGTGCACAAAAATTAAGACAAAATAATAATTTAAAAAATATAAGAATAACGTTAACAACACTTTCATATATCTCTCTCGCAGTACTTCTGACATGCCGATAAAATCTTCGTCCATTCGTACGCAAATAGAGCGTTTGTCCAATAAGTGTCCAAGAGATTATTAAGTGCAGCCAGAGTACATGGTACTGGGGACTTAGCACGCGCAACGGTGCGACATGGAGGCACAGCAAATAGCCTGTGCTTTCTGCCGCGGCAGTAATTGTCTGGGACAAAAAAGCGAGCCAGCGCAGCATGCAGATCAGGCGCGTCAATAGTGCCACGGAGCATCTTACAGACTATAGTGAGCTGGTCTTTAGATCGCCTTACCTCTAACGAGTTATATCCAAGGCATCCCAGTAGAAATTTATGCGGATAGAGGTAAGGATAAAAGCCATGTTTATGCTTGTAGAGAAACTGAAGGAATGCTTATTGTACCTTCTCTAATAAAAGAGCATAGCCAGTTATATTTAAGTAATGTAATAGGGCCTATGGCGTTCAAACAGGCACTAACCTAGACTCCGTGCTGCTACTGAGAAATCACCAATAGAAAAGGCTTAATAACACTTTACCTAATTCGGAATTTAATCCTTATATATAGATATGAAATGTTAGTTTCTGCTAGAAAGCAACTGCGACAACTTATTCTAGAATAATTTATCATTCTTCCAGCGATTCTCCTAACAACTGTTCTTAGAACTATTATAGCCAATAAACCGTATAACGACACAGTCAGACCGTAAAATAGGCTGAACGAAAATAGGCTGATTTAGCAGCTTTATGAAACCCATGTTGTCTTTATGGCGAACGCGCCGTGGATGTAGTAAAAAACTTCCAAATGTAGCAGTTACGTACTTTTGGGTTGAGTATTCGCGTGTTACAAAAGCGAAAGAAAAAATTAGTGCTAAAGTTTTTTTTTTATGAGTGTTCAAAAATAGGTGCCTATTTCTGGCACCGGTTTGAATTACTGGCACATAATACTTTTACTTTTATAACGTTTATTATGCTTAAGGGTGAGCACTGCCTTCTGTAATAAGCTTGAGTCACACATTTGCAAAAACCGTAATACAATGCGTGGCTCACGCTATCACAGACGCCGTGCTTGCTCTGCTGGTGAAACTAGGTAGTAATGCTTTTTTTTTTGTGGGTGGGAAATAATCAAATGACGTCACCCGCTCTGGGTGGAGCGGGAGGGCGTGTCAGACTTTAAAAAATCATTTCATCACCACTACTCTCAAAACAGTGAAGAAAAATATTGTGTGGGAATCGGCATATACTAGCACCAAAAATTCGAAAACATGTGACATCAAAAAAAACCGGACTGGGCCCGCGTGATAGATATTAGCCCACTCCTTATCGAAAAGAGGAGGCGTGTGTCCCAGCAGTGGGAACATTATAGCCTGATTACGCTGTCTTAGTCTTACTCCTGAGCAAATATGAAGGTTTAAAAAGTTTTTATTTTTTAATTTTTAGCCCCCTGCACTAATCTAATCGCGTTATTCGTTCATTTGTCGCGCAAATACTTAAAACAAAATACTTAATGTATTTGCGCCAAACCATATATGGTTTTCACATGGATCCCATTGTCAGAATAAAACCAAATTAAAATGTGACCAAACGGAAAGTACCAACTTTCTAAGAAAAAGATGCATCAAAATCGGTTCACCTAGTTAAAAGTTATGACCTAACAAACATAAAAATAAAAAAATACAGTCGATTTGAGAACCTCCTCCTTTTTTTGAAGTCGGTTAAAAATAGAAATAACTCGACGTCTGTATCTCCCAAGTGTATTTATCTATCCATCCACATTTTCTCAGTCCCATGTAAAAGGGGGTGAGTCTATTGACATCAAATGGGCACAAATCCAGTCTCCGAGTTAATAAATAAATAAATATCTTAGGACAACCAACACCAGATAGATGCAAGGCGACAGCATGTCGGTGCCGGACGTAAAGAATAACACCACCCCATTTCTTCCCGTGGGTGTCGTAAAAGGCGACTAAGGGATTTACTAGAGAATGGGCAGCAGCGTTCTCTATGCATTTTACCACCATACTGCGATCGCCAACCCGCCTGCCAAGCGTGGCGATTATGGCAAAGCCCCCCAAATTGGGGGAGGCCTAAGTCCCGCAGTGGCCGTCTTACGGCTGAAATGAATGAATGAATGAACCAACACAACGTTATCTGATCCCAAACTATGCAGACTCTGTACTATGGCAATCAGACAACTGATAAATATATTTCTAAATACTTACATGTTATAGATAAATTACACCCAGACACAGAACAAATGATTGTGCTCATCACACAAAGATTTGTCCTGGGTGGGAATCGAACCCACGACCTCAGTCTTTGCAGCCAGGGTCACTAACCACTAGACTAACAGGCCAGACCAGAGAGTTGCTACTGAGAAATTCATGATGAAAAAACCCAATAAACCTCGGCCCGACCTTGGAATCGAACCAAGGACTTCAGTAGTCGTATTTGCAACCACTAGACAACAAAGCTATTAATCTATTTAATAGTTTGTAAAAATATCTCATCGTTGTCCTATATATAATAACGGTAACTGATACCTGACCAAAATAAAAGGTATTCATGTTAATCACATAATCGCATTAACAAAATACCAGTGTCAATATGTAAATGAATTGTTCGACTGTTAACAAGTTTGTAAATATTATTAAATTACTGGAAATGCAAAGAGATTATTAATTAATTATTTTCTGTTCATTTCACCAACTTTTCAACAGGATTTCCATAAAATATTTTGTCGTGTTTCGTGATTTTATGAATTGAATTGTTGCCATCGTACTGTGGGGCAATGACCCTGTCTGGTACGGAAAATGAGGAAATTAAGCATTGATCGGACAGTCTTAGGGCCATGTTCTAAAACTGTTTTAATAATTTAACGTCATGGTTATATATGGTGATGTTCTTCAGAAGGGTAAGGTGCGTAACCAGCGTGTGTATGTGACCAGAATTTAAACGAGGCAAAAGAAATATTTAAGGATTGTAGTAGGTAGCTTTCTGTAGTTTCTGCCAACCCCCATGAGAAATAAGCGTGAGTGTATGTATGTATGTTTTCTGCAGTTAGACAGTTACAAATACTAATTACTTGTATGGCTAAACTGTGACCGAATTTTTCTCGTTATGACTACTAGAAAAACATAAAAACACGAATTCAAATCGGTAAACTGACTCAGTGTGACTCAGTTACGATAGTTTATTTCCAGTGTAAGCGAATACAACATTATTTTAAGTTTGATCATGGAGTAGTGTAAAAGAAGATGTAGTGACAAAAATTGAAAAAAGTATGCTTAGATGGTTTGGTCATGTTGAGAGGATGAATGAAGGTCGGCTCACAAAAGGTATTTACAAGGCAGATGTGAGTGGAAACACCGGGAGGGGACGCCCTAGGAGGACATATAGAGACCTTATTGGTGATGTTCTTCAGAAAGGTCAGGTGCGTAGTACTCGCAACCGGCGTGTGTGTATGACCAATTGTATGAACCTAAACGAGGCAAAAGAAGTGTGTAGAGATCGTAGCAGGTGGCGTTCCGTGGTTTCTGCCTACCCCCATGGGAAAAAGGCGTGATTCTATGTATGTATGTATGTATGATCATGGAGCTACCTACTGAAGTGTAATTAAATTGTTTATTTTGTAAATACGATATCGAAATGACTTTTACATGTCATATTACAAAAGAATAAGGTAGATGGAGTTGACATTTCATATCTTACTACTCCTAAGAAGAGGAAAAAGTCTCCATTAAAGTCCAGAGAAATCTTGGGCAGATCATGTTAAGACTATGTTGGTGACCAATGCTCTTTGGGGCAAAAAAAAACCACAAAAATTGGAGTGAACCAGTTCGTTCAATACATGCATTTTTTATTAATCGTGTAGCTCAATGCAGAACTTGAGGAGCTCAACGATCTAACCACAACCCAGTTACTAGGTAACCGGTGTAGAAGGAACTTAGAAAAAAAATTACAATTCAACTGCCGCTCCAACCCTAAAAAGGGGTAAAAGTGTACTTACAAGCAAATTGACATGCAACAAGTATACTCCTATATTATCCTAGGAGTAGGTATGTCGAATCCGTCTAATATAAATACATATGAATATTTGATTGTTTGTTACTCAATCACACAAAAACGGGTAAACAGATTTGAGTGAAATTTTGTACATAGATAGTTTATAGCCTGGATTAGCACATACAATGCTTTTATCCCAGTACTAGGTTCCCGCGCTTTTATTTCCAACAACCACATGTGCAAAGTCACGGACAAAAGCCAGTTTGAGCCTGAACCGAGTTTACTTATCGAGTCATAATTAAGTACGACTATAAACTAATAACTCTGTTTGTCAAACAATAGCTTCACAAATTAGTCAACAATGATTATTATTAACTGGGATATTAATTAGTTGCCGCGTTTGTAAATGGTAGGTTTAAATGAAAGCTGTAACAGACATGCTACTTTATGCAGATGCGATCTGCGAATCTGCGACTCAGTGGCATCCCTAACAGAGTACATTTAGATTTCGACTCGTAGTCATAAAATCAGTGATTGATGCGGGGTACAATGATTGTCCAAGGTAACCGACATTATTGACGGGGTCTACTAGGTCCGATGCCTGCCTCGGTCACGGATTTGTTAAAAAATTCTGACACGCCTTTCCGCTCTAGCCAGAGCGGGAGACGTTAATTGATGATTTCCTACCTCGAAAAAAAAAGGTAACCGACATAGAACGAAGATTTGCCAAAACTTAAGTGGCCTTGGGCAGGTCGGACTTCTCACAGAACAGACGGCCAATGGGTCCGGAAGGTTCTGGAGTGACGACCACGTACTGCAAGACGTAGCGTTGAAAGGCCTCCCACAATTTGAACCGATGACCTAGTGAAGGCCGCAGGAATCCACTGAATACGAGAAACACAGAACCGGATTGTCGGATTTTGCAGTGGACGATAATGATGACGATAGTGATTATAGAATTATACGGTCGTAATTGAGATCGACTGTTTTGCAAATCTAGTTGACGATCTGATTTTGATCTTTGAGAATGGCCGTAATTGTAATAGATGCCTTTGTCAACTCCTCATTGCGTTTTGCAATACTTCGATTGTGATGTCTAAACCGCATGTTTGCTTCGATACAGTTTTAGCGACGTTTTAGAACATCGATCCAAACGTTGATACCGCGCTCAACGCCCTTTTTCTATTGATATTGCAGCATTTGGCAGAAAGGTCCGATGGTTGGTTGAGCTCACAAAATGCGACTAAATCTCTGATAGCGTTGATCGTCGAAACTAAAAGTAGCAAGTCTACTAAAGCCCTAAAATATGGCTTTGATTTGAAGTGTTTGAATAGTTCGAATAGCAACATATAGTTCCTTGAATAATATTGGGATCCGCTTGCGTTAATTAATTGTGTAACTAATTGTATTGGCAATAATTAATTTGTGTTTAGCTCTTTGATTAGAGAAAAATACACTATAGGTATGTCAAGTTGAAGTAGGATTCAAAACTAAAGTTTATGCCATGCTTGAGACTATTCTAGGATATAATTAACTTTAACAAGACTTTATCACAACAACTTTAAAAGTTTTGAAACCTAAATAGAACTTACTTTGGGCAATCTTTACAACTGTTCTGAGCTATTATTAGAAAGGCCTTTTAATTGCTAAAACAATCCATCTGCCTAGCCTTTTCCCAACTAAGTTGAGGTCGGCTTCCAATCTAACCGGATGCAGCTGAATATCAAATTAATTGCTAATAATTTTATATCTGTCAGTAGGTTTGTACAAACATTTATACGTCAATCATATTTTTTTAAACTATGATGATGTTGGTATTTGTTATTGTCATAAAGTTTTGGAAGTTTTAATGTAGACTATTCAGTCACAATAACAATACAGGCAGCTCCTAATTACCTACTGTTTGTTACCATCTCTTCTACTTCATTATCATCTTCATCTAGGTCAGTCGTAAAGCTCGTGAAGAGGAAAAAGAAGAAGAGAGGAAGAGTGAGAAAATTTATTTTGGCGAAGTATCTACATACCTACGGAAAATAAGCATCCACTAAGATGAAAAACTTTTATTTTAATGTCCAGCTCTATAAGACTTACCAAGAATCGGGTTGAATGGTATGCATTGAGAGGGGTTTCAATACAAAATTTCTCATGTTGTTTAAAAAAAAACATTTTCTGACTTATATAAAATAGAACCATTACAACTATACGACACAGATAAATAATCTGCTCCCGTAAAGACTTAATCCGTCACTCAATTCGGCCACCGACGACGACCCATCAGCCAATACTTACCGGTACAACCTCTCTGTTACTTGTAGTACGGTAGATTACGTTTTCGGTAACTATACTTAAGTAGGGCTATTTTCTGCAAGGGCAGTTTACGAATGTACTTCAAAAAAGTGCTGTCTATGACAGTGCGCGAAATTTGAAATACCTATTTGAGATTATATACAATATAACTTTATTTATTTATTTATTTAAACTTTTTCGCACACAAAAAAAAGGTACAAAGGCGGACTTAATGCCTTAGGCATTCTCTACCAGTCAACCAAGGGTGGTGAAGAGATTACATGGCAGGTGCTCGCTTTATTTCACAGAATTTAATCATCCGCTGTGTTAGTAATTACTTCAGAACTAAGTAAGTAGACCACAAAAATAAATAAAATTAAATAGATTAAAAGAATTCAGTTTGACACGTGGATTGTGATCCCGTGTCCAATATTTTTTTTTTTGGTTTATACAGGATAAGTTTTTATCCAGTGTGCAAATTGTAACCATGAATTCAGCATATCATTCTAGACCCCCTTGCGTAGAAATTTTTCGTCGGTTTTACAAAAAAAAAAATCAGCTGTTTCATAGAAAAATGCAATACCTACGGGGTCAAAATGTATGGAACAGCTGATTTTTTTTTTGTATATCCGACGAACTTTTTCTACACTGGGGGGTCTAGAATGATATGCTGAATTCATGGTTACAGTTTGCGCACTGGATAAAAACTTACCCTGTATTTTAACTTCAACTATTTTATTGAAAACTAGCTTTTGCCCGCGGCTTCGCCCGCGTGGATGTCGGAAATTAATGCAAGAGGACGTACTACCGCGATAAGAATGTGTTATTCCAGGTTATATAGGTAATATAGACTCTGTGTGCTATTTTATATCCAGATCCATTCAGCCATTTTTGCGTGATTGAGAAACAAACACCCAACCATACATATTTTCACATTTATGATATTATTAGTAGTAGGACTATAACTCATATTACTTAGGATTCATAGTTTATGAGAACATCATGTGTGTTGGTGTTTTTAAAATAAGAGTAATAGTATTCAGAGTAAGACGACTGCGACATAGGGCTTGGTTTAGTTGAATATAAGTCTTCCTGGTTTTTCTTAACGCTCCTATTTTACCTATACAGACACTCAATTATTTACCAGACACCGAACATAATTATAGGAATAGTACTTTTGCCAGTGGCTTGGCCCGTATAGCTGTCGGAAAATATCACCCGGGAACTTACTACGGGGATAAAGTAGGTATCCTATCTGTTACGTATCTATGATATAAATATATCTTTGTGCCAAATTCGATCTAAATCCGTTTGGCCGTCTTTGCATCATTGAGAAACAAACATCCAAAAATCTAAACATCTAAGCCATTTCGCGGTCTCTTACTTGGAATAATACTATTAGGTTTATTTTGAGTATAATGAACACACATGATTTTTGCAATTACTATGAAGCCAAAGTAATATGAATTACAATCCTACTTATCCCGTACTACCCGGCCGCTGCCAACGCGCTCTGCACCCGCTTTTTAAACCTCTAATATCTTCTAAGAAATTCATTTAAATTACATGCTGTAAAGGGCCATATTGATCTATATTAAATGCACAATGTATTTAAGGTACTTAATTGGATAAGGATTAATGCTGTATTGCTTAAAATCGCTTCGTAAATAAGCCCTTATTTCTCGTAAAAAGTAAAAGATACAAAATGGTTATTGTGGGTTATCCCTAAGAGATAGACATATACCATTGAGGACATTTTTGTAGGCCTTTTTAAGGTGTACAATACTGTAGTACATTATTTTGATCTATTTCGTAGCATTCAGCCAGGGTTTTTCGAATTTTGAGACGTATGTCAGCGTAGTTTTCGAAGACAGTTATTTTTTTCTAAAATAAAAGAATCTTTCTAAAATAAAAGTAGCCTAAGTTACTCCTTGTTACATCAGCTATCTGCCAGTGAAAGTCCCGTCAAAATCGGTCCAGCCATTTCAGAGATTAGCGGGAACAAACAGACAGACAGAGAGACAGACAGACAGACAGACGAAAATTGTAAAAAATGTTGTTTTGGTATATGTATCGTGTATACATCCATATACACTTAGTAAAAAGTGGTTATCTTAATATTAAAAACAGACACTCCAATTTTATTTATTTGTATTGTATGTATAGATAATGATAATAATGATGTATATAAGTACATTATGTACATCATTATTATTGTTAGGTCGTTGAGGATGATAATAATCAAACAACTGGGTTGAGACACTAAACAGTATTGGTTTATTTTATAAAATGTTGGGCTATTTATACACATGAGTAAATGTCAAGAAAAAGTGGGCAACAAGTAAAGTTTATAATTTAAGTTAACCAATCACTGCACAGCACGTATTAGTCCGTAGTTTCACAAAACGAACGACAGGGGGCGCCACCATCGCGGTGACGGTAGCTAAGCGCTGGGGCTCCCCGGCCGGTCGATGTCGTGGCGCGTGCGGCGTGCGCGGCGCGCTGCGAGTGTCGTAGGCAGTTCTGATGATGCAGCTACAGTGCTCCCCCTCAAGCGAAGCGTACGGGTCGCCGGACAGTCCGTCCGGATGAAGTCTTCTGTACGAGATCATCAGGTGGCAATGTCGATGAGGCGTTGTCGTTGACTGTGTACGCCGGCTTCAGCCGATCTATTGACACTGAACTTTGCCGACCTGGTAGCTGCAGTGTAAACACTTTGTTTTCACGCTTCAACACGGTGTAAGGCCCGTCGTACGTTGGTTGCAGTGGTTTGCGTACTGCGTCAACTCTAATGAAGACTGAGTGGCATCTATCTAGGTCTGAATGCACGAATATAGTACGGTTGTTGCTGTGCGGCTTGATGCATGTTGGCTTGACACTGTCTATTGTTCTGCGTATTTTATCGACGTATTCTGAGTCCATGATTTCACTGCGTGGTGTAGATGAGAAGAAATCACCTGGGAGTCGTATGTTACAGCCGTAGGTGAGCTGCGCAGCAGTAACACCAGTATCAGTGCGACAAGCAGCGCGCAGTCCAAGCAGTGTGGTCGGTAGCTCGTCGATCCATGTGCTTCCCTTTGTGAGACGTGCTGTGAGCGCGGCTTTGAGTGATCTGTGCCAGCGTTCTATCATACCGTTGCTTTGTGGGTGGTACGGCGTTGTACGTACACGGTGTATTCCCAGTAGGTTGGTTAAGGCGTTGAACAGCTGACTCTCAAATTGCCGTCCTTGGTCACTAGTCAGAGTCTCTGGGCATCCAAATCTCGCGATCCACATCTCATATGTTGTCCTCGCGATGGTTTCTGCGGTAATGTCCATGATCGGCGTTGCTTCAGGCCAACGGGTCTTACGGTCGATAATGGTAAGTAAATAACGATGGCCGGTTGATGACGTAGGTAGTGGGCCGACGATGTCAATGTGTATGTGCTTGAAACGCTCGGTAGGTGCGAATGTTGATAGCTTGCTGCTGGTATGGCGATGCACCTTCGCTCTCTGACAAGCTATACATGACTTGGTCCACTTGCCGATATCTACATTCATGCTTGGCCAGAAATACTTCTCTTGCATAAGTTTGCGCGTTGTTCTAACACCAGGATGACTTATTCCATGCAGCGCGGTGAAAGCAGCTAATCGGAAATCCTGTGGTAAGTATGGTCTTACGTTGTTAGTCGACGTTTCACAGTATATTTTATCATTACTATCTGGCAAAGTAATTTGTTTGAACTGAATATTTTTTTGTTTTTTCAATGTGGGTAATTCTATATCTTTATTTTGTGCTTCTCTCAGGCTTGAATAATCTACGGTTGTGGGGCAGGTAATCGTCTCGATGCGTGATAATGCATCTGCCACTACGTTTTCCTTTCCACTGATGTGTCGAATATCGGTCGTGAACTCACTGATGAATAACAACTGTCGTGTTCTTCGTTGGGTTTCGCTGTCCGATGAAATTTTCGATATGGCGTAGGTAAGCGGCTTGTGGTCGGTGAACACGATCAATTCACGTCCCTCGTGCATTTTTCTAAAGTGCTTCACTGCCATGTACATTGCAAGTAGTTCCCGATCATAGGTACTGTACTTCAATTGCGTATCCGATAATTTCTTTGAAAAATAACCGAGTGGTTGCCACATGTTGTTTACGTGCTGTTGAAGTACCGCGCCGGCGCAACTGTTCGATGCGTCGCACATGATTGCGAGTGGGGCGGTGTGGCAGGGATGTGCGAGCAGTGCGGCGTCGCGTAAGCTCTTCTTGCAATCCTCGAATGCGTGTGATGATTCATCAGTCCACTGGATAATTGTTTTATCGCGTTTTTTTGAATTATGCAGATAGGCATTTAGCGGCGCTTGTAAACTTGCGGCGTGTGGAATGTTATCACGGTAATAGTTAAGCATTCCAAGAAAACCGCGTAATCCTTCTACCGTCTTGGGTTTGGGATAGTCGTTGATGACCTTGACCTTCTCTTCTGGTGGTCTAATGCCTTCGCTTGATACTGTGTATCCTAGGAACTTGACTGTTTGCTGGCCGAAAACGCATTTTGCTGGGTTTATTGTTATTCCGTTATCTTCTAATCGCTTGAGTACGGTGCGCAAATGTTCTCGATGTTCGCTGTCGTTTGTTGACACTACCAATAGGTCGTCGACGAATGGAAATACAAAATCCAATCCTCGTAGGGTGTCGTGGATAAAACGTTGGAATGTCTGTCCCGCGTTTTTGAGTCCGGGGCACATTCTCGGGAATTCGAACAATCCGAACGGTGTGATGATGGCGGTTTTTTCTATATCTTGTTCTCGGACGATTATTTGTTGGTATGCGCGGTTCAAATCGATTGTTGATAGTACTTTCTTGCCGGCCAGGTGGTAGGTGAAATCTTTGATTCTAGGTATAGGGTAGCGGTCCGGTTTAGTCACTGAGTTCAACCGTCGGTAATCGCCACAGACGCGTAGATCGCCGTTTTTCTTGGCTACCACGTGTAGCGGGCTTGACCATGGGCTTTTGCTTGGTCTGCATAGGCCTTGGTCGATCATGGCTTCGAACTCATGTCTGACTTGAGCGTAGCGGTGTGGCGGTATTGGCCGTGCTCGACAATATATTGGCGGTCCTGTAGTTTCGATGTAATGTTCGACGTTGTTCTTCGGGCTTAATTTCATTGACGTCACTCGAGTTGTGCCCGGGAAATCAGCGAGCACATCGTGATATGATTGCTGTAGGTCGACACTGCGTACTGTGGGTAGGTTTGAAACACGTGCTGGTGCTGCGATTGAAAGTTTGGTTTTCATGTCAATCAGCCTTCGATTTCGTAAATCGACATTAAGATGGTGATGATTGAGGAAATCAGCTCCGATGATTGGTTTGCTGACGTCGGCGACTACAAACTTCCATCTATATGGCCTGCGTAGATTTAAGTTCAGCTCCAGCGTTTTTTCTCCGTACGTGGGTATGACGGTGTTGTTAGCGGCGTACAGCGTGAATGGTAATTTCTTCAAGTGTTGGCCTTTTGTCCGTGGTAGTACCGATATGTTCGCACCTGTGTCTACCAGAAATGTGAGTCGCGATGCCTTGTCATAAATAAATAGGCGGTATGATTCGTTGTAAACGCCAGAGTCCGCCGCATCTAGCGCTTGTGCTAGTTTTCCGTATTCTTAGGATGTTCCCTGTTGTCATAAGAACATGGTTGACGACAGCGTCTTGCATCTCTGCCAAACTTTCTGTGGTAATAGCAGAACGGTGATGGTGTACCTGATCGTGAGCGAGACGGCGTGTATGAATCAGAGCGTGCGCGTGTGCGCGATCTGTGCGTGGAATGTTCTCGACCGCGGTACCGACAGCGACACGTGTGATGTTGCGACGACTTTAGTGAAGCTACCTCCAGTGATAATTTTCTAATTTCTTCGACTAGGTATTGTGCATCGCTTTTCGGCTGACCTTGTGTTCTCGGTTGCTCACATGTTACAGCTGCGACTTCCTGTGCTTGTTCAGTCATCTTGTCGGCTAGTAGCGATAACTCGTCTAGGCTGGTTTCTTTAGTGACGACGAGAACGGATCGTACCTGGGCTGGGAGATGATTCATCCACATGAGTCGCAACGTGGAATCTGGTACCTTATCACGTGCTAGGTTTCGCATGCGACGCAGCAGTTGTGAGGGTTTCTGGTCACCAAGCTCGACATCAGACAATAGCTTTTGAAACTGCCGGTTCTCTGACTCTTCGTAGACCGATATCAGGCGTTCCTTCAACGAGTCGTACTGTCGTGTTGCAGGCGGGTCGTATAGCAAGTCACAAATCTGTTCTACATCTTGCTTTTCCAATCGCGCGATTACCATCTGCGCTAGCTCACGCTGTCCTTTCTTTAAATCATGCGTGGCGGCTTCAAAGCTAACGAACCATAAACGGGCTCGGTCGCGCCAGAATGCTGGGATCCGTAGCGATAGCGAGATACCTGCTACTTCGGGGATGTTCAGTGCTGTAGATTCACTTGCAGTGTTTTCTGGTTGATTGGCCATGATGTGCGATGGTTGCGATTAGTTGTTCGCGGGGTCACCACTGTTAGGTCGTTGAGGATGATAATAATCAAACAACTGGGTTGAGACACTAAACAGTATTGGTTTATTTTATAAAATGTTGGGCTATTTATACACATGAGTAAATGTCAAGAAAAAGTGGGCAACAAGTAAAGTTTATAATTTAAGTTAACCAATCACTGCACAGCACGTATTAGTCCGTAGTTTCACAAAACGAACGACAGGGGGCGCCACCATCGCGGTGACGGTAGCTAAGCGCTGGGGCTCCCCGGCCGGTCGATGTCGTGGCGCGTGCGGCGTGCGCGGCGCGCTGCGAGTGTCGTAGGCAGTGATGATGATGCAGCTACATTATCATTATTTTATTAAATGCTAAAAATAATTAACCTGAGTAAATATTAAAGTAGAATTAATAATGGTATGAGCTGTTAGTTGAATGTTGATAGTTTAATAGAGAATGTTAATAGAGAAGCAATAATTTTGTACACCACAAAGTAATTGCTTCACGTATTAATTAATATACAATATGGAACATAATTAACACAAGATCTCATACACCACAATTAGAATATTGAGTTCAAAGCGTAATAATATGACGAAAACGTTATGTTTTTAAAGCACACTATTACAATATTTAAGTTTTTTATTTCCTAGCATAGGCAAAACAGCGGGACAGTATAGACTGTCCCACTGCTGGGCACAGGCCTCCCCCTATTTCTTCCCGGAACTCTTGTCCCATGCTACATCAAACCAGCCGTCGCGGTACGCATCTCGGTCGTCTCACTACCGCTTTCTGGGCCGACCGCGGCGGCGTAGTTCATCTTCAGGCATCCATTGTGTGGAGACATTTGCCCAGCGGTCATCTTGCATACGGCCAATGTGACATGCCTAATCCCGTTTGAGCCTGAAAGCCTTTTTGCCTACGTATGTTATACCCGTTTTGAAACGTAGCGTGGTGTTCCGAATTTTGTGAAAACTGGGTTAACTCCAGCAATAGGTGATTTATGCATTTAAAATGAGTCTTCATCATAAGCAGCCTAAATTGTTCCCACTACTAGGACACAGGCATTCTCTCGGTGAGAGTAAGTGGGCCATATACCATGCGCATCCAGTGCGGGTTGATACATGTGACATGTCTTCCAAATTTTCGGTTCTAGGACATGGCGGTTTTATCATGATGTTTTTCTTTACAGTTTTGTGTCTTAATACCTTAAAATAAAATAAAATTTTCTTTACTTCAATAGGCGGTCAGTATGCCAAAATATGTAGGTAATTTGTGGAAAAAAATACCTATGTTAAAATTCACTATAGTCGATTCAGTATTCAATTATAAAGAAACTAATTTCAGGACGTGCGCTTTTTGTTACTTCTTGTAAAGATTCTCCACAACCTTTAGGAGTCCTAAACCACTCTCTTACAAAACAGGTTTATTTAAGCCCAAATTATGCGCTCACAAACTTCACTCATTAATAATTCATAACACTAAACT
The DNA here is from genome assembly GCA_947507805.1 of Aporophyla nigra. Classification (NCBI taxonomy): domain Eukaryota; kingdom Metazoa; phylum Arthropoda; class Insecta; order Lepidoptera; family Noctuidae; genus Aporophyla; species Aporophyla nigra. The sequence goes on along the minus strand of OX382313.1, from coordinate 6,712,040 downwards.
CATTTAATTGGTCGTAAACATTTTTACTTCATGACATTAGCCCTTTACGGTGTTTCGTACGTTCAAACCTTAAGAGACCCTTAAATGCTTACGATGTTGTTAAACTGAATTAGTAATTTTACCTTTTTTTTGGATTAGGAATTTAATACGTGTCTTTTTTGGATAAACACCAGCTGCGTGACATGCCCACATAATCAGTGTATCATGTTCGCACTGCTGGAGAGGCTGTAATTCACCATGCGGGCCCATTATAGGGATACATGCCTTTGAATTCTTGGTTCTAGGACATTCCGGTTCCCTCACTATGTGAGGGAACTCACACTCACACTCACCCTCCTGGGTTCAAACCCAGGCAGGCGCTTTACTTTATGTAATTAATTTCAAGAAGAAAAATATCGGTGAAGGAAAACATCGTGAGGAAACTGGCATATCCTAAGACCAAAAATTCGAAGATATGTAACATATACCAACCCACACTGGACCCGCGTGTTAAATTACGGCCCACTCTCCTCTCGCGTAGAGGAGGCTTGTGTCCCAGCAGTGAGAATATGATAGGTTGCTTGTATATTTCATCACTACTCCTCTAAAAACGTTAAAAGAAAACATAGTGAGGAAACTAATACGTCTTGGAACCAAAAATTCGAAGACATGTGACATCCCCAACCCACCATTGGGCCCGCATGGTGGATAACAGCTCACTCACTCTCACGCTCACAAGAAGAGGCTGGTCTCGCAGCACTGGGAATATTACAGGTTGCATATGTATTTCATCACCATTGCTCTCGAAACGATAAAGGAAAACATAGTGAGGAACCACGTCCTGGAACCAAAAATTCGAAGACATGTGACATCTCCAACCAACACTTGGATCCGCGTGGTGGATTACAGCGCACTCACTTTCGAAGTTGGGAAGCCTGTGTGCTTGCAGTGGGAACATAACTGGCTAATATGGGACAGTTGATAATGTTTTCGCAATTTCGATGTTGTCTCATTGAGAAACTTCTGTACCCACACTTTTAAATATAACCACACCTTTCTAATTCATTCTGTATGTCTTTGATTGTATCACTTAGCTGCATTTCAATGGAAGACCAAATAGATACTAAAACCATCACCATATTTTCTAAGATCAGTGTTAAAATTTACGAAGTAGGTACGTATAATTCAACCCGTTTTGTGAAAGTGTAGTAAGTGTATAATGCTAAGAGATTGTGAGTTCGTCTAGACGACATACATAAAAGTGCACTGCTTAAACTTTTCAATTTATTTTCCCCTTTGGTGTCATCCGTTTTTTTATATTATTTTATTCTAGTAATATGAGGCAGGTATGTTTAAAAGACTGCTTTATACAATTTATTTGGTATCGGTACAGGCAGTGGAAGTGCTGTTTATTTGAAACTGCTTTTTAGAAAGTAAGCTCAAAATCTAAAATCCGACTATTCAAAAATCACTCTCGAATAAAAACTTTTTTGCAAAAAAAAAAACAACCGACTTCCTTAAAAACACTACAAAGTGAAAAATAACTTTAATTTCGGTAGTCGGTGTCTTAGGATCTGTATTTATGGTTTTTTTGCCACCGACTTCCGAAATTAAAGTTATTTTTCACTTTGTAGTGTTTTTAAGGAAGTCGGTTGTTTTTTTTTTTGCAAAAAAGTTTTTATTTTTAAATTTTTAGTTGTGGTATTCACCCTGCACTAATTCCAAACAAACAATGCATATTTATGCGATAGCAGAAATCGCGGTTGATTTCCTGTCATTTTTTAAAGAGTTCCGGTGTCTGTCTCCCGAACTCATCATCAGATCTATATGAAAATTATATGGGACCATTTCGGAATAAACCCCTTTCGAACAAAAAAAGAATTTTGCAAATCCGTCTATATATGACGGAGTTATGGCCGAACATACATAAAAAAAAAAAAAAAAAAAAAAAAAAAACATATAAACATCCGAATTGATAACCTCCTCCTTTTTGAAGTCGGTTAAAAAGAATAATGATATTCGTGACTGAAACTGGTGGTCATCATCATCATCATCATTTCAGCCGTAAGACGTCCACTGCTGGACTTAGGCCTCCCCCAATTTGGGGGGCTTTGCCATAATCGCCACGCTTGGCAGGCGGGTTGGCGATCGCAGTATGGTGGTAAAATGCATAGAGAACGCTGCTGCCCATTCTCTAGTAAGTCCCTTAGTCGCCTTTTACGACACCCACGGGAAGAAATGGGGTGGTGTTATTCTTTATGTACGGCACCACACGGCACGGTAAACTGGTGGTCATATGCAACAAAATAATGCAAAGGCAAACTACAAGACAAAGTGGCATATGACCCGGGCTTTCAGATGAGAATATTTTCTTGTTTCATAATTTTTCGAGCATTTATGTAAATTAAAACATTTGCAGCCAGTTTTGTCAATAATTCAGTCAGTTAGTCCAAAATAGAGAAGTACGGTCTTGAAACTCCAATTACACACTTTTAAATCAAGATATTACAAAATCCTCGTACGTTGCGTCATTTATGATGTCAAACAGATATATTTCAATGCATGAAACATTGAAGTATAGTTTCTTTCAACATTTTTAGAATTTTGATAGAAAGTATCCCACGCCACTCTTATTATCTCTAATCTCTATCTTAACTATCAATCAATTTACAGGTCGTTTTAAACCATCCAGCAGAAACGTTTTTAAAAACCCAAAACCTATATGCTACCAAGGTAATTGTTCCTCTAACTACCGCGGTATGTAATGACAACGTTGCTGGCAGTGCTGTTGATGGCCGAAAGCGCATCTCCATGCCAAAACCGCGGGGTCAGCATTGCAGTTCTTGATGGACAAGATAGAATAAAGGCCGAGACGACTACAATTGTTCCTCTAACTCCGAACTGACGCTGTATGTAATAATTGCGTTGCTGACAGCGCTAATGATGGCTGAAAGTGCAGCCTAGCGCATCTCCAGGCTAAAACAGCGCGGTCAGCATTGCAGCTCTTTATAAACATGCTGGAATAAAGGTGGAGACAACGTCAATTATTGTTCCTCTAACTCTCAAATTAAGTTAGTAAATACACTAACTTGAAATACAGTATATTTAATGTATTAAGAATAGTTAATACTTCAAAATTGTTAGGTAACGTACCCTCGTATATTAGCTAACGATTTGAAAGCTACATTCGTCAGTGGAGGCACTTAAAAAGTAATTACAAGAGATCTAAAATTCCTTAATGTGTGCCTCTATGCGTAACGGTCTCATTAGGCAGAGATAAAACAATAAACCGTGTGGTGCCGGACGTACAGAATAACACCACCCCATTTCTTGCCATGGGTGTCGTAAAAGGCGACTAGGGGATTTACTAGAGAATGGGCAGCGGCGTTCTCTATGCATTTTACCACCATCCTGCGATCGCCAACCCGCCTGCCAAGCGTGGCGATTATGGTAAAGCCCCCCAAATTGGGGGAGGCCTAAATCCAGCAGTGGACGTCTTACGGCTGAAATGATGATGATGAAAACAATAAATGTTTGTGTATATTGCTATAAGAACATAGCTTTAGCTAATTAATGGGGGTAGATAGATAACTCCCATGAGTGTAGGCAGAAAATATGGAACGCCACCTGCTACTATCCTTAAATACGATTTTTGCTTCGTATATGTTCATACATCTGCTTATATACGCACGCCGGTTACTAGTACTACGCACCTGACCTTTCTGAAGACCACGAATAAAGTCACTATTATGTTCTCCTAGAGCATCCCCTTCCGGCGTATTAACTCACACCTGCCTTGTAAATATCTTTTGTTAGCCGCCCTCCATTCATCCTCTCAACGTAACCAAACTGTCTAAGCATACTCTTTTAAATTTTTGTCACTACATCTTCCTTTAAACCACGCCATTGTCATGTGCCCAAATACAAGTACGAAAATAAACGTAGGAATAATAACAACTTTTATGAAATCGTTGCGATCAGAAATTCTCCCACGGGAACGTAATACCTACATAAAATGTATCATATGTTTTAATCTAGGTTATAAACTACCACTTGCAAAAATTTCTCCAAATTCTTTCAGTCGGATTTGCGTGATTGAGTAACAAACATCCAAACATACAAAATTACATATTTATCACATCACTAGCTTCTGCCCCCGACTTCACCGCGTCAAATTTTTGCTCCCCTGACCCTTCCGTCTTATCGAATTGCCTGCCATTTTTCGTCCAAATTTCGTTGCTGCTCCGTTCCTTTTAATTATAGCGTGATTGTATATAGCCTTACTCAATAAATGACCCAACAAAAAAAGATTTTTTTCAAATCGGACCAGAAGTTCCTGAGATTACCACGTTCAACTGAACAAACAAACTCTTCAGTTAGGAAAAAAAAAATTGTGTTGGGTAGCCTATTGATTGAGGAAGGCCATAGGCTATATAACATCACGCTACAATCAAAAGAAGCGAAAAACCACTACAAAATGAAATTAACTTGAATTTGGAAATGGATTTTTATAAAATTCTTATAGTGGTTTGCCAGCTTAGTTCTTAAATACTTACAAATACAAATATGAATAATTGAATAAAACTGCAACAAAGTTACTAATTTATACATATAAATTTCTACAGCGAGGTATTGAACTTTTCTTTGAAACCGCAGATTTTTGTTTTTTGGTACGACGTTTCAAAGCTAGGGGTCTGGAATGATATTTTGTAGGTGGGCGTTTCGGGGGACAGTCCTAGGTAATTTTGACATTCAAAAAGTGCTGACTCTCAGTCTAGTTTGAATAAATTACTGTTGATTTTGATATCCCTGCGACACTGTGCTTCTATTCGTTTTATATCCATCTAGCTGTCGGAATGTGTTTATTTGTTGTAAAACTGAACACTACAACACAAAAGAAAAGAAAAACTAACAATATAGGACACATCTGCAAACAGAATAGTTTAAAGATGTTACAACTTTTACCGATCATATTTCACAATAACAGGTTGGATTTAAATATAGTGGCAGTGAAATCCCTACTTAAATACATATAACCCAAAAACTCAACGATTTCCTGGTATAAATAAACCCATTTAAATTCAGGTGGTAAAAGTACAAATAATATTTTATGACACCGACGCCCGGGGCCGTAACTGTACGCGGGTAAACTTGGATCCTATTAGAACAACTGACAGTTTGCCTTTATGTTATTTCGCCAGCTTTAATAGTATTGTCATAATAATTTGTAAGATTCAGTGGCAGCACTTCGTGCTTTAAAAAGAAGAGAAAATTTGGTAGTGGCATAAGGGTTAAATGTAATCAACAAATCTTCAATTCTTTTCAATTTAAACTTTTTTTTGTCTGTTTCTATAACAGTTTACCCACGGGTTGGTTATCGATATGATATCTTAGGACAACCAACATACCGTGATCTGATCCCAAACTAGGCTGAGCCTGTACTATGGTAACCAGACAACTGATAAATACACTTATATATTGCTAAATACATGCATATTATAGATATCGAATACAAATGAAATAAAAAAATTAAAAAGCTTTTTGTCAATTTGGTCAAAACTTTAAATGACAATGATCTACATTAATGCAACCAAACGACTGCTGTTCGAGCTTATGGAAGTTCGTAAAAAATATCTATTTTCCACGAAAAATTATAAAACCGGCTGGTCGATTCCAGGATCTTTACCCATCGAATGATGAAAAATACAAAATAAATTTTTACTCCATTCGTTTTCGGTATCGATACAAAACGGTAAAGTATAACCAGATAATTTAATTAAACTCTCTATAATTATTCTGTCTGTGTGAATCTCTGTGATACTTGTGTGTGAGTTTTTAGGTCTCTAGATAGTTTAGATTCACAATTGGACCGGTAGGTAGCGCTCATAAAGCAACACGGACCACCGGCGGACCGGAGTCCGTATTGCTCTATGGTAGCACTTTTCGCGAACCACAACGTCTGTCAGGTTGCTTAGTAATAAATAAAAACCATAGGATCTATACAAAAAACATATTAACACAAAATACAAACAAAAACTGGCATCCATACACACAAACAAACTCACCTCTTGCTTCTTTTGCACATTAAAATAGCACTTACGCAGTTATTTCCAAACACCGCTTATCGGCATTGAATAAAAACTGTAGCATCATGTAACATTATAAGTACTACCATAATCGCCTATGAAGTTCCCACTGCTGGGAGATATAATCTTTATAATTACAATTTGTTTTTTTAATTAAAAAATACAAAGCTTAAAAATATGTACAACTTTGCTTAAATGTAAATTATATTGTAAGACTTACGTGCTTGTACTAGGTAATTCTGTGTTTTAGTCAAGAAGAGCTAAAATAGGTTAACAAAATTAATAAATATTCAAAACTTGAGAATATGCAAATAGTTTAATAAATCACTTAATTTATAAATTTGATAAAATTTAACACTTAAAGTAGATGAATACTTACTTTAACACAGTAAGTAAATTCTCTCAGATAGATTTAAGATAATTCTATGAATGGGATACATACCTCCTGTCTCTGGGATCCCTCCCCATTATCTATCACACGGGCAGGTTGCTGGTATCAAAGACCATACCTAAGTTCTAAGTTCATTTTTTTTGTAGCCTTTATGTTAAGCAATTGTGGACAAGGTATGCCTTGGGCGAAAAATTGATATGAGACAATCCATACAAAAAAAAAGGATTGTGTGGTTTTTATGAAACCACGGTAAAAGTGAAACTTTTTTCATATTATAGACATTTAACTAAAAATTTTCGGAATATATGCAATAGCTTAATAAAAAAACTTAATTTAATATTCATACGAAATAAGTTAAATAATAAATTCAAGCACTCAAAATTGAAATAAATTCATAAACAACAACATGCACCAGCTAGCGTCTTTCACTTTATCCCTACTCCGCGGCCGACCGTCACCCGGCCGAAACCGACGTCGTCACCGACGAAAAGGTGCGAGACGATGTAATAAAAGTTTCACTTTAAAAGAAAAAGAAAATATCTTAGTTAGGATCTGAGTTAGCTTCAAAATAGGTTTTTTTTATTGAGTGTATATTGATAATATTATACTAACTTCCTGTCATTGTTATTTACATAGCAAGTAGTGGTAAGTACTACAAGTAATTACTTACCGCAATGATAAGTAGGTAAACTAATTTATACTACCACTAAAAGTGAAATACAAATAATCTTCTACAAAAAAAAAATATTTAAAAAATCAGCGATAAATAACTTTAATTTCGAAAGTCGGTGGAAAAACACAAAACTACTCAATCAAAGTTGAGTGACATCCGAAAGTGTTTATTTTTTTATTAAGTTTATTGCAATAAAAATAACTAACTTTAAAGTCGTTATTTCCGAAAGAAAAGGACCTCATTTCAAATGATTAAAACCACGGAACAACATGCCGTTAAAACCTCAAATCTGAAAACAACATTCAAAATGTCTTATAAATCACAGTAGAGCTAAGATTCACAAAGTTCATTTTTGCGAATTTCCCGTGAAGTAAAAAGCATTGATTTTATCCTTGAATGTCTTAAAACAAAAGATAACCTTGTCCCAAAGCCTGGATGGATACTGACTGACCCATTCAATAACTTTTTGTGATAGATATACGTAGTTTCAAGATTGATAATACCACAGTATAACTACATCAGTGGTTCAACGTAAGAAAACGTGTAGATTGGGTGGGATGGGAGTAAGCAGGTGGACCTTATATCCCGAACTGCAGTAAAGCAGTTATAATACTCTACCTGTTGTCTGTGACTTCGTCTGTGTGTATTTTGTACTTCATTACAAAAAATACAAAACTATCCGGGATGAAATGTAGCCTTGTCCTTTTCCAAGTCCGCGGCTATCTATTTGTAAAATTTTAAAACGTTCGAGTCGTTTTGGCATGGAAAGGTAACGGATAAACAGACAGTTAGTTTCAAACTGATGTAAAATCGGTCAGTTTACATGTAAGTAATCTTCAAAACTATTCAATTTAGAAAATTCTTACACTACTAGAAAGCTAATAATATAATTGAGTGCCAAATCATCGACTATCAAAAAAAATATCACATCGTAACAGAATCCAGGTATATACAATTAATTAGGTAAGAATTCAAAAAAAAAATGTTGGCATTTCTCCGGTATATTATTATTTCTCCTATCAAATGGTTGGGCGTTGAACCACTGTAAAGAGTTAGACTGTGATAATAACAGCACACGTTAGTTTGATATAGCATCAGTTATATTTTTTCTGTCGAGTGCCGGACGCGATGCAATAAGCTGTCTTTCTTGTGCCTTATCTCAGAAAATTGTGATTGCTCAGGCAGCGTGCGTATAACATTGTAATATAGCTGTGTTTAGATTTTCTATTAGCTTTATATCTTTAGCTAAGGGTAATAACAGACATTATTGAAGGAAGATGAGTTCTTGAAGTCAGGCTTATTGTTTTACTAGCTTTTGCTAGTGTCTTTACTAGCGTGGAGATCGGAAATTAACCTACCGGGGTAAGAAAATATGTGTTTATCTAGGTTATAATTTCTTTGTGTGACAACATCCAAAACGTTAACATTTATATTATTAGAAGGATGTTGTTCAGTTCAGTTTTCTTTTTTTAAATATGCTGGGTTTTCTGACTGTTTTTTTTTTGTGTGTTTTAAGACAAAAGCGATTGGAGTACTCAGTGCTTCCTACATAGTAAAAAACAAATTTGCTGCCCTCGTTTATACGCATGGAACTTTTAAACTAAGCAACAGATTTAAATGCTGTTTTCATCCATAGACAGATTGATCCAAGAGAAAGGTTATACGCGGGCGAAGCCACCGGCAAAAGCTAGTTTATAATATTAGAAAGATTTTGTTTTTGAGTGAATAACAACAGTAAGATCACAATGATATTGTTAGGTCACAGAAAAAAAAAACTTTTAAGATGAAAGTGATTGGAGTACTGAGTTGCTAATTGTGATAACAAAATAAAACGTTGAAATTGTATAGGTACTTAATATCGTGTTATTTACGAAATGATCGTTCCACATCACTTACCAATTTGCTACTATAGTGAAGTTCAGATGTTTTACAATATTGCCAATTCCCTCACAGCCAAATAAATCGGTAGTTTTACATTTTACACATGTTATATTTACATCTACGCATCGCAGGTTTTATGTTGACTGCTTATTGATCCCTACCAAGCGTTGTATTTTTTCGCTAATGCCGCCATTTTGGATTTTCAGTTTTAAATGTTTACAATTCATATGAACTTTAGATATGATTTAAACCATCGAGCCTGTTTTTGAAATAAGAATATAACAGAAACTGAAATACAGTTCTTTTTAAAAATCTGACAACTTACTCCGGTACTAAGTTTATCATTTCTGTATTAAGAACTTTACTCACATAGAAATAAAGTTGGAATTGGATCTGAGTTTTAGCTCTTAGTCAGATTTTGCATTTCTAACTTTCTAGCTTAAAACCTAGAACTAAAGTTACATCGCGTATTGTAATAAGACCGATAACTTAAACATAACTCACATGTATTTTTTTCTGAATGATAACAATAGGCTCGCCCAACTTTTACATGGAACTTAAACATAACTGACAAAATGAGGGTGGATGGAGGAGGGATGAGGGACTTGTACATAAGTACACTTCTGTCCGACTCTTCGACGATTACAGGCATGTGTATCTAGATACGCGGCAGTATGTCAAGCCAAGTTCAAGTAATAGAACTGGCGAGCAGCACCGTGTGTACTAAAATATCGTAAAAATATCTAATAACTACATAAAATACCGTAAAAATATCTAATAACTACATAAAATATCATTTCTTCTTATAACTTATGATAATATATTGTAGCCTAAGGTCTGACTTGGCTAGTTTTCATATAATGAATTATATTATAGCTTTCGCAAGTTCTAAATCTGTTACTTGTCGGTTCTTATTTTATTATTCCGAAAATTTGGCTTGCCGGTAGAAACTAGCCATCGAACATAATAATTCGTATATGAGAACTAGCCAAGTCAAACCTTTTTTTTTTTTTCTTTTTTTTGGATGGGAAATCATCAAATTACTTCTCCCGCTCTGGGTGGAGCGGGAGGGCGTGTCAGACTTTTACTGACTAAAACCCACCCGTGTTCCTTCAGTTGCCCATGTGCCAGAGTCACGGTATCTCTTTCGAACAATCTCGCGACCCTGGCAGGCATCGGTCCTAACAGACCCCTACATTGCTGCTGACATCTCTTTGAGGCGCGCGTAGAACACTACGCGCCGTTGACCCGAGCCTGGTCCTTACCGGGCGGCGAGCTACCCATTGCTCGCCACCCGCAAGCTCGCGCCTACGTTGGCCGGGAGTCCGCTATCGACTCCCGACGCCCGGGGCGTCTCATCCTGCGGCGGCTAGGGACGTGAGGGCACAGAGACTGCCACTCCCTCACGCGCCCCGCCTCCTCCTTCGCGAGCATTACTGCTTCGCAGAAGGAGGTGACGGCTTCCCATGCCCTCTCGCTCCGTACCATGGCTCGCACCAGGGCCGGACGCGAGAGGTCGCCGCCGCCAATCGCCTCCACGAGGACACGGCGGTGCTCCGCCCAGGCAGGGCACACCTCCACCGTATGCTCCACCGTGTCCTCCAGACGATCCTCACAATGGACACACCCGGGCGTTTCCTCCTGCTTTATCCTGAACAAGAACCCACCCAAGCACCCATGCCCGGTGAGAACCTGCGTCAGGCGGAAGGTGAGGACGCCGTGGCACCTCTCAATCCACTCCTCAAAGAGGGGACTTACGGCCGCAATTGTGGCGTGCCCAGCGCTGGATTGCGACAATCGTACCCGCCATGTCGCCATGAGATCCTGCCGACATTTTTGACACTAACCCTTAATTATTCTTCAAAAACTTTCAATTATATCACAGCTTCTGCGAAAGACAAATAAACCATTTCATTTAGCAGCCTTTTAAGGGATTTTGTGGAGAAAATATAAGGCAAGTGCATAAAACTCCCGAGACTTACAAATACAACGACGAAAGACAAATTGCATGTGTTCACGACCCCTTACCACTGGTTCTCACATAGCTAGATGGAAAGTCAGTAGACATAATGGTTAGACGGTTATTGCACTAGTACAATTGATTGATAGATTTCGATAAGGAATAATGAAATTAAAAAACAAAGTTTGTTTTGGATGCCGGGGGTAACCTCTGGAACGACCTGTTGGATTCGCATTAGATAGTCTCATTTTTGAGGAAGTTTATAGTCTATTTGTCATCAAAGACTCTCAGAAAGCGGCAAAAAAAAAGTCGGAAAGAACGATAAGTGAAATCAAAGTTATAGCGGAGCGGACGATGGGATACAACGCGTTGGTTGAGTATTCTGTCTATCGATTTAAATCAAACTTCCAGAGATCGTCGCATCAGTCTTGATCAACATAGGTGTGATAACTCTTTATCTAAATATGGACCGACAGCCAATGCATTATTATTATATTAGATAAACACAGTAAATATACATTTAACCCCATCCCTTTACCCCTGCTTAAGTACGTTTAATTGACTAATCTATTACTGTGTACTCATCGACTATGATATACCGGCCCATTACGCAAGCTTTGATTAGTGATAATGAGGGAATGGCAGAGTAGTATATATCACATACATAATATAATTGCATGTATATTATTTACTGACTATTATTGACTGCCTCGTTGGTCTAGTGGTAGCAAGCGCCACTGCTATGCATGAGGTATTGGGTTCAATTCCAAGGTCGGGCAAAGTGTTATTGGGGTTTTCTATCTGGACTGTCACAGTAGCAGCCCGGAGTCTGTGATACTAAATTGTATGTATGATGTATTTTTTTTATGCACATAATATAATAATAATTTATCAAATAATATTAAAAAAACAAAAATTAAATCACAGCAATAATTATAAATAAAATTAAATACTTAATAAATATGTATAATACAATATAAAAACAATACAATAGCTATAAATAAAATTACACAAAAAAAAAAATATAATAAATTAAAAATTATAACTAATAATTATTTTTGAAAGAACAACAATCCTTATAAATGAATAAGCAGAATTATTATAATAGATAGATACTTATATAAAAATCATATAAATTATGTTAATACATTTTATAGATAAATAAGCGATATATTGGTTTATTCTACGACATCTCCTGACCAAATGATTTTCAAAAACAGAGCTTCCTCTCTCCTATCCTTTTGCTGTGCCCTACATGGTCCATAATGATCTAAATTATATAATTACCACCTAAGTTCACATTATGGTAAAGCAATAAAGATATTGAGTATTGAGTCTAGATTTGTTCCCGATTGATAGCAATAGGCTCGTCCCCTATTATATGGGACTTAAACAAAAATGAGGGTGTGCTATAGGTACACCTGCCCAACCCAACGGGGAAACGAGGCGTGATGTTTATGTTATGTATATTATTTATTTACCGTGTGGTGCCGGACGTAAAGAATAACACCACCCCATTTCTTCCCGTGGGTGTCGTAAGAGGCGACTAAAGGACTTTATAGGGAATGGGCAGCAGCGTTCTCGCCAAGCCGCCTGCCGAGCGTGGCGATTATGGCAAATCCTCCCAAAAAATGTACCGGTCAAATTGGCGGTGCATGGGGGAGGCCCATGTCCAGCCGTGGACTTCTTACGGCTGAAATGATAATGATGATGATATTGTTATTATTATCCTTTATTCCATTATACAAACACATAAATTAGAGAAGACATACAAACACTATACATACTTAGATACAAAACACGACTAAACATACCAACATCCCGCCTAAAAATACACTCATCAAGCCCTCTGGTTATGTCGATAAAAATATTCAATAAGTTACCAGAATCAATAAGAACAGAGAAAAAAAGCCATCTATTCACTAGTAAATTAAAAAAGCTTTTATTAAATAAATGCTACTATAGTGTCAACGAATATTTAAATGATAAATCCCTGCAACTAATTTAGAAAACTCCAAAGCATGTATTTAATTTATTTAATTTATTTTTAATTACTATTATAGAATAAGTTATATTAAAAGATAATCAATAGGTCCTCATCTCTACCTACTGTATTTTCTTTTGCTGTGCCCGACAGGGTCCATGATTGTTACTAAATAAAATGTTTTACCAACTAAGCATATACATTGTGGAATGCAATAAAGTATTGAGTATTGAATTATATTTTTAAATATTAAAATAACAAAAATTATAAAAACATTTAAAAATATAAAAAAATAGTAGCCCACCGGTATCAGGAACAGGGTCCAAGCTACCGGCGGTCAGGGCTCCAGAGAAAGGAACCTCCTGACAATTCGAGCCGTGTCCAGAAGTACCGCTTTCTGAATCAAGCCCTTGATCCAACTGCCCAACGAGAGCCTCTTCAGGTGTTGGTCGAGGCTCTTGGCTATCAAACCATTGGCTGTTATGACTATCGGCACATTATTATTATTATTTATTTAAGAAGTTCCAATGAGATACATGCCAACTATATTTTACAATAAAAAACTTGTATTAGATATAACTACCATTCCAAAAATCTCCGTTCCACCTACAATCGTCGTCTACGATGTCTTTCTCACCGTTCTAGCTTCATTGTTCGGTCGTTCTTTCTTCATTCATTCTTCTTTCTGAGTCCAGCCTCTTTTTGAAATCCACGCCATCTGAACATCTACTACCAGCTGATTTTGTTTTAAAGTTAAGATACGTGAACAATCCGTCATTAGATAGCCGAGACATTCCAGGGCTGATTTGCTGGATTCGTTTGCTCCGCAACCGATTGTTATCTGTCTTGAATGAGATTTTATTACTATTATTTATTATTTTTCTATTTATTTATGTATTTTTTGTATTATTTTGTGTGCCTTTTGAGTTTGTGCTAAATAAATGTTTTTCTTTCTTTCTTTTTCTTTATATTGTTTATGTGTAAGTATGTATCTATGTAAAAGTATTTATTTTTGTATTTTTTCAGTTGTTTCCAAGCTATTTATCTCGTGTATGGCACCTATCAAGTTTATCTCTGCATCACCCTAAGGATGACTGGTAGAAAATGCCTCAGGCATTAAATCCGCCTTTGTGCAGCATTTTTACGTGTGCGTAGTTTTGTAATCAAATAGGTATCTACCTTAATCCTCAATTACTTAGCCACATGCCAACCGAGTGAAAACCAGTGGAATATAATATCTGTAGTCCCGAAACTTCACGCTTCGAAATACAAATCACTAACGATGCCAACTTAAGTGGTATTGGATTGGCTATCAGATAAATGGTAGCCAGTGAGCCAAAATAACCCCAACCACATACTGGGCTTTGATACAGCAATACAGTATAAAGCATGCAATTTAGGTTAGATCCTTCTTGTGTAAACGGTTATTGAGTTTTCCCATTTAGAATTATTAGTAGTAACCTAGCATTGTACCGTGTGGTGCCGGACGGTACCGTGTGGTGCCGGACGTAAAGAATAACACCACCCCATTTCTTCCCGTGGGTGTCGTAAAAGGTGACTAAGGGATTTACTAGAGAATGGGCAGCAGCCTTCTCTATGCATTTTACCACCATACTGCGATCGCCAACCCGCCTGCCAAGCGTGGCGATTATGGCAAAACCCCCCAAATTGGGGGAGGCCTAAGTCCAGCAGTGGACGTCTTACGGCTGAAATGATGGTGAACCTAGCATTGAGATTATTACCAGCGTACCGGATAACAATATTGCGTATAGTTCTCTATTAAATGGGACTATAAAAATAACAACATCATTATCTGTCTAGCCTTTTCCCAACTATGTTGGGGTCGGTTCTCAGTCTAACTGCTTTTTTTTTGGATGGGAAATCATCAAATGACTTTTCCCGCTCTGGGCGGAGCGGGAGGGCGTGTCAGACTTCTACTGACTAAAACCCACCCGTGTTCCTTCAGTTGCCCATGTGCCAGAGTCACGGTATCTCTTTCGAACAATCTCGCGACCCTGGCAGACATCGGTCCTAGCAGACCCCTTCAGTGCTGCTGACATCTCTTTGAGGCGCGCGTGGAACACTACGCGCCGTCGACCCGAGCCTGGTCCTTACCTGGCGGTGTGCTACCAATTGCTCGCCGCCCGCAAGCTCGCGCCTATGGTGGCCGAGAGTCCGCTATCGACTCCCGACACCCGAAGCGTCTCCTCCTGCAGCAGCTAGGGACGTAAGGGCGCAGAGACTGCCACTCCCTCACGCGCCCCGCCTCCTCCTTCGCGAGAATTACTGCTTCAGTCTAACTGGATGTAACTGAATACCAGTACTTTACATGGAGCGACTGTTTATCTGACCTTCACAACCCGAAACCACACAATATCCCTTAGTAAGACTTTCGAGCTTCTGATGACCCGTAAGGACTGTCAAAAATCCACAAATGACAGCCGGGACCAAGAGCTGAACATATTTTCCGAGGCACCCCTTCGTGCCTCGGAAAATATATTAATTATAATATTGGCATATAAAAATGGTCACCGATCTACGAAACAACTGAGGCAACCGTAGTTTAGCTTGATCAATTAATCCATGCGGTAATGATTACTTGGCCATAAGCCCCTGTCACTTAAAAATACAACATAACACAACGCAAAAAAAAAAAAAATTGCACTCCGGGAGTGCCGGCAGAAGTGAAAACTTGATTATTAACGTTGAGCATGTTTGATATTTTGGAATGGTTAGGGAATAATTTGTTGTTCAATTTCCATATTTTAAGCACTTTATATTCACGAATTTTACAAATACACAACAATGTGATCACTACACAGACGGTCGAGCCATCAGCTGTCACCATCCATGGATGCGCGTGGCACGCTGTAACATAGACGAACATTCGCGCAAGCGCCCTGCGCCGCCTAAACGAAACAGTAGGCCCAGGCATACATTTTCGCCGCGCCGTAGAGAGGGGATAGCTGTCTACTCTCCATCCGTCCTACGCTTTTTCGATCAGGTCACGTGTCCTGACGCGAGTTTAAGATTTTATACCCATTACAGAAAAAGTGCTCAACGCCGCTAAAGAAGTTTTCACTTCAAAAATTGAATGATTAGTTTGAGCGCCATCTATAATCGAGTTGCTGTCTTAGAAAAAGTTATTTGTTACAATTATTTAATTCATAAGTAATATTTATTTTATGGCTTATGCTATATTACGATTTTATTTTTTTAGAATTAGACACACTTTTAATGACATATATTTTACTGTAAACTCTTCGTGTTTAGTAGTTTATATTAGCGTCATCTATGATTCCATAACCATACTAACCAAGGCTAGCCAACTGATTCGTATTCGTTTTAATAGATGGCGCTTTTCCAAATTAAAACCATCCGTCCTACGCTTTTTCGATCAGGTCACGTGTCCTGACGCGAGTTTAAGATTTTATACCCATTACAGAAAAAGTGCTCAACGCCGCTAAAGAAGTTTTCACTTCAAAAAAACACACAACACAAACACGAAACACATTTATTGTTCTATTCAATTTTATAACATGACTCTTGTAATCACCGAAGAAATGAACAGAGTTGTACCAATAGCAAAAAAACAAATATAACAAACATACAAATAAAATAAAACAAATATACTTGACGAAAAGTACGGAGTTTACGTCAGGTTTTGAACCGAGCAATGACAATCCAACAAAGGACAATGCAGCGCCTCAAAAAACCTCACTAAGCGACTTTTAAATCTTTGCGCTAAGTAGAGCCTTGAAGATTAATTGAGCGAAAAAAACTCCACTGCGATGTTTTTACGTACGTGTGAAAGTCCACCAAGGGAAAACTGAACAGCAAACATTGCGAGAACAAATAGTAGGTACAGTTCCAACATTCTCAATAAAAGTGGCTCGGAAAGCACTCTACGCTTTTAAAGTGGCGATGCATTTCTTTAACCGCAGCCATTGCTACATATTGACTGTTTACCCCTGTATTGAACGATATGGGGGTAAGGAATTGAGGGCAGAGCTTAAGGCTATACGTATACAAAGTCACGCCTTCCCGGGGGGGTAGGTAGAAAATACAGAACGTCACCTGTACGCATACTTCTTGAGCCTCGTTTACGTTCATTCATCTGATCATACACGCATGTCTGTTGCGAGTGACTTGACCTTTCTGAAGAACATCACCAATAAGGTCACTATCTGTCCTGCTAGGCTGTACCCAACGACTTTTCCATTCACAACTGCCTTGTAAATAACTTTTGTTAACTACCCTTCATTCATTCTCTCAACATGACCAAACCATCTAAACATACTCTTTTAAATTTTGATCGCTACATCTTCTTTTAAACACATAATTCCTCGGCCTTTTATTCGTAATCTCACAACACGGCTATAGTTTTTTAAATGTCGAAAGATGTTCAGTATACATGTCAGTAAAATAATACTACATTTAAGTATATACCAGCGCCATATTCACTCCAGAAACATATCAGAGCGCTAATTTGCTGATTTCAAT
Source organism: Aporophyla nigra (assembly GCA_947507805.1). Lineage (NCBI taxonomy): Eukaryota > Metazoa > Arthropoda > Insecta > Lepidoptera > Noctuidae > Aporophyla > Aporophyla nigra. The sequence continues at coordinate 6,694,583 of OX382313.1, read as the reverse complement.
TTCTCCTCTACCAATCAGTATTTCTCCCGAAAAAGATGACATTGTTTTTATGTTCTTTCCATTAGTATTTATTCTTGCATTTTTTTTTTACTGTTTTTACGCTATGTATCCCGTATAATACTCCGTATTTTTTTTGTGTATAAAGTTTTAACAGTTGTTACATTTTTCAGTGACATGATTTTCTAATTGAACCACCTACACCGCCAGTCTCTTGGGCCCAGTATCAGTGGAGGGAGTTTTTCGACGTAATTTTGTTTGTTGTTGGTATAAGGATACTTATTGTTTTTATTCAATGTATAATTAATGTATTAACAACAAATTAAGAAATACTATTTGATAAAACCATATGAGCTCTGATGGTAGCTCAAATTATAAGAAACACTTAGTTTGGATTCGTCAATAAAAGCTAGACTGAACAGAATTCACAAAATGAAATAATTAATCTAACAATACTTTTCTTTGTATAAATGTACATTAGATGTGTTTACTCAAACTAAAAGGAGTCAAACAATCTTTTCTTGAGTATGTTGGGGTTAGCTTCTAGTCTAACCGTATGCAGCCAAATACCAGTATGTCACATAAAGTGACTGCCGACCACCACCACTTACTGGGTAACACGTTAACCCTTGGTAAGACTGGTTGTCACACTCTTGGTCTTCTGACTTTCCGTAACGACTGTCATTGCGGAGAGATTTGTGGTTAATGGGTGCTGACCCATCCATGAACTGACCGCGGCAAGCATAGCTTTTTAAACTTGTTTTAATTTAAAGATAGAAATCATGACACATTTTGATCTTTAAATTCGTTTCTCATTAATAATAATAATCTAGACAAATAAATAAAATTGGAGTGTCTGTTTGTAATATTAAGATAACCACTTTTTACGAAGTGTATACGGATATATACACGGTAAATATACCAAAACAACATTTTTTTCATTTTTTGTCTGTCTGTCTGTTTGTTCCGGCTAATCTCTGAAATGGCTGGACCGATTTTGACGGGATTTTCACTGGCAGATAGCTGATGTAACAAGGAGTAACATAGGCTACTTTTATTTAAGAAAAAAAAATTGGATCTCACGAAAAAAAAACGAATGAAAAACTTTTTTTGTTAAATACCACGCGGACGAAGTTGCGGGTAACAGCTAGTAATATATAAATTTATTCAGTTCAATTAAAACAGTACAATATTAGAGAAAAACAAAGAACAGATTATATTAAGCCTTAGGTGTTAGTTTTTACAAATGCCACGGACCCCACACTAGGATTCCCAGTGTCGTGAGGTCCAGTCTCTTCCCAAGTGAGCCAAACATTTATATTTATTTAGGTAAACACATTAATATGAAAAACAAATAAAATAATAATAATCATTTGAAAAAAAGAAGAACAATGAAAAATTTAAACCTAAAACTAAAAACTTACAGTGGTAGTCAAATAGTCTTAAAAACATTGCTACACTTGCTGACACCCAGCTTGCAATGCTCGAGAGATTTTAAGTCGGCTTACTTGATACCAACTTAAAATCTCTGAGCTAAAACTGAAGTGAAGTTGCTAAGTGCACGCAGCGCAGTAAAAGGAGCAGTCTCTTGTGGGCTAAAAACTTTAAAGTATGGCAAATATTTATTCTGGACAGTTAGTATAAAAAAGGAGAGAAAATATTTTTTGCGACTCCATTGACTAAGAAATGACGTGTTGCGCGGACCCTAAATAAATTAAGATAAGGGCAAACAAATTATGAATGGTGAGACAACAAATGACGATCAAAAACAGTTTGCGAACAACTAATGACAAAAGAAAGTGTGCGTAAATATCAGTGAATAATTCCATTAATACACAGAATAGAAATCACATTTACGCAGTAAATGAATCCATAAGTCATACTAGTCTGCAAAAGTATGGTTAAATTAAATTATCATCAGTAGCTTATATTGTTCCCACTGCTGGGACACAGGCCTCCTCTCAGTGAGACGAAAAGGGCCATAATATATCACGTGGGCCCAGTGCGGGTTAGCAGATGTTTAATGTTTTTTGAATTTTTGGTAAAATCGAATATCTAATAAATTAAAAACCAGAAATTTAAAAAACTGAAATTTTCAAAGAAGATTAATATCACAATTAATACATTAAAAGTACACACTCTGTTTAGACAACTTATCTTTATACCTTGTGGTTTAGGCGTGCCAATTTTAATCTTTCAAGGAAAAAAAACTATTTACCTTACAGCGTTGTGATTGTTAGCACCGCATGGCAACGTCACTTTTCAATATCCAAGAATTCAAGTTCATTGAATCATTGACCAAGTGACTAAATTCTACAGTGTTAATATATCCTCAAAATTAAAACTCTATTTTTAAACTAATAACTGGAACAATTTCGTTTATTTTTTGGGTATCATCAGCAAATGCGGTAACAAGAATGTGCTTTCATTTATTGCATACCCACATTTATTGCGTACCGTGTGGTGCCGGACGTAAAGAATAAAAGCACTACATTTCTTCCCGTGGGTGTCGTAAAAGGCGACTAAGGGACTTACTAGAGAATGGGCAGCAGCGTTCTCTATGCATTTTACCACCATACTGCGATCGCCAACCCGCCTGCCAAGCGTGGCGGTTATGGCAAAGCCCCCCAAATTGGGGGAGGTCTAAGTCCAGCAGTGGACGTCTTACGACTGAAATGATGATGATGATGATGATACCCACAAATTAGGAACTCACCACTGACCTTTAAAACTAATAAATTGTTCTTAAATGCTAAATACATCCATTACAAACAATTCCTAAGAAGCAAGTCTGCCCTTTATCAAACTAGTTAGTCAATTGTTCAATAGTTATGACATTAAGTTAACCAGCCATAATTTGTCGTTTATAGTTCACAAAGTCTTCTCTCCATCCTTTTCCAACATTCAAGATAGAAAGAGACAAAAAATGTGGAAATTTGCGGTTATTACCGAAGATATTGCAGTCCAAAGTTGCACAATTTGTGCAAACTTTGCGACATAATGCTTCGTACACACTGGCGGACTTTGCTTAAAGACGAAAACGGCTGATCGCAGAACGTTCAGCTAGTTTACACACACTCCAAAATGGAGTTTACGAAGTTGGGATAGAGGGAAACTTATGTCAAATTACTTGTAGACTGATATACGGAAGAGGTACACGATGTTATGGGAAAACGTTACACGTTCGCTCGGTGCCTGTGGGCATCTTTTGCTAAACATGGGCCGAACCAAAGATGTTTGACCAATACCTATGTACACAATAAGGTTTACAGCTTATTTTACTTTAAAACTATAAGAAAACAACTCCGGTACAGTGTGGTGCCGGACGTAAAGAATAACACCACCCCATTTCTTCCCGTGGGTGTCGTAAAAGGCGACTAAGGTACTTACTAGAGAATGGGCAGCAGTGTTCTCTATGTATTTTACCACCATACTGCGATCGCCAACCCGCCTGCCAAGCGTGTCGATTATGGCAAAGCGTCCCAAATTGTGGGAGGCCTAAGTCCAGCAGTTCACGTCTTACGGCTGAAATGATGATGATGAATGACAACTCAAGCGTTCCCGCTAGAGTTGTCACCTGTGACTCAGATTCTTTAAGTCACAATGTAACTTTACCCCCCGTATGACTCGCTTAGAGTCGAGTTTCAATAAAGCCATTCTTATAATCACTTCACGTCGTCTCGTCTAGACAACACACCTACTTAATGTTTATCTTCCCAACGTGTTTCTCTTCAGTGGTTTAATGGATGTTGTCTGTCAGTCAGACACTTTCGCGCACCAGAAGTAATAAATAACCAGTTTCGTTGGATATAGTTGAAGTTTAATAACAAAGTGATGTATGTTTTCGACAAAAGTTAATAGAAAATAAGCAGTTCATATATCAGATTAAATTTCATTCAATAACATCCATCGGTTTCTTCCTAAACTTCAGCTATAACCGATGATCCTGGATACTTACCTCTTTTGGTGACTAAACTGCTACAAAAACCTTTTAACACTCGAATGACATTGACAGGGTGGCGCTGTTGGCAAACATTTGCAATTCGTGAGTGAAAAAAACAAGATGGCGACCTAAGTTCCGAACTTGGCCACGTGCCAAATGATCTTTGTAGTTATAACTATCATCATCTTCATCATCATCATTTCAGCCAAAATAGGTCCAGTCTTAGACTGGTTTCTCTCAAGCACCGCCCAAGCACAAGCCACTCCAATCGGTTTAGTGCTTCTTGCATCCAGCAGATTCCTACGGCCTTCAAGAAGACTGTGACTTCCACCAAGCACAATTACTTTAGACGGTATCGTGTTTTTTGAAACCGACGGATTCCTGCGGCCTTCTCGAAATTTGCGACATCCACCACAAATTGCTACGGCCTTCAAGAAGACTCCAACATCCGCCAAGCACCACTACTTCAACCGTTATCGTGCTTTTTGCAACCCATGGATTCCTGGGGCCTTCACCAAGTCTTCACTCACCCCCAAGCATCGCTACTTCAACCGGTTTCGTGCCTCTCGTATCCAGCGGATTCCTGCGGCCACCATCAGGTCTTCGGCATCCCCAAAGACCGCCACTTTAATCGGTTCCGATAGAGGTATAACTGTATTATATCAGTTGCAGGAATATATAAAAGTACAAAAAAATAACATACAAATTCAGTTAGAGCTGCATTACGAGTATGTCTGAAAAAAATCAACAACATTTGTGTACGCGGCTCTATTTTTTATGCTCATTACTAATGAGTTACAAATCGTCGTGGTCATTTGCAAAATGGCGCTCTCCGTACTAGACCGTTTCTATTTGATAGACGATGGTTTCTTTTCATTCAATATTAAATACCTTTTTTTCGTCGGATTATGGCCAGAGAAAACTTTGACCACAACCCAAAAATATCTTTACAAAATCTACGAATTTTTCATTCATTTCCTAACTATAACTTTCCTTGTATTGGCCGGAATTGGGACTTACCAGAATAAGGATGACCTCATAGTTGTGTTTTCCAATTTGGATAAATGCCTAGTTGTGTACAACTTCTTATTTAAAACGATAATATTTCTGATCAAGAGGGATGAACTTAGAGAACTCATAGACGAAATAGAGAGTTCTGGAGATGAAGTTACAGATGAACGAAAGAAGTTGATGGCAAATTACGTGATAATTTTAACTGGGATGACAGCTGCTGTGGTCGGCGCTTTTAGCCTCCTGGCTCTTTTCGAAGGAACAATGTCTATAGAAGCTTGGTTACCATTCGATCCGATGGAGAGTTCAATGAATTTAATATTGGCGCTGCAAATTCTCGCGTTCTGCGTTTTTCCTGGCCTGTGCAGGGCCTTTGCTATGCAGGGTTTAGTTTGCAGTATGATAATGTATTTGTGTGATCAGCTGATACATTTGCAGAACGAGCTAAGAAATTTGGAGTATGTGAAGGTGACAGAAATGCTGACGAGGATGAGATTCAAGATAATTATAAAGAAACATATACGTTTGATGAGGTAAAGTAGGTTTTCAGTTGTATAATTACTCTACTTTATAAATATCATAAAATCATTCACTGACAGACTTAAGCCAGAGGTTCCATAATATGATATTTCGTATAAGTTCCGTATAAAATTAAAGTGAGCTCTGAAAAGCATTTAATATAGTAGGGTTCATGTTGTATAGAAGTTCTTCATTGATGCCTTAGAGAAATACAACACGGCTTATTGTTTTATCAATTTAAGCTTGTATTTTATTTGCAACATATTTCTAATGGTGTTAAAGGATTAATAACTGTTTCAACACGAGCAAATAGTATTCAATATTGTTCATATAAATCTACCTCTCGATTTGTAATCGACGCACGATCGCTTCTAATAAATTAACGGGAGGATTATTATTGATTGAGTACAGATACATTAATTTGTGTTAAGAATATACATTATACATGATTGGTACAAATTGTCCAATGGATTTTGGTCATTTTGTTATTCGTGCTTTGATAGGCTATCAAAATGCCAAAGAATATTTGTATGATAATATGATGTGATATTATGATATTATGTTTTTTTTTTATTTGTATGTCGATGAAATTTTCGACGCTATATTTTAATTTGTGAATAGTTTTAGTTAAGTTAGGAGATAATTTTGTTTTTTTTTACATAGAAATACGGGGAATAAATATTTTGTAAGAATACATAATTTTAATCGTATTGAAATTCTGGCTCAATCATTAATTTTTAAATAATTCAGGTCCCCGAATTACTGACTTAATTTGAAACTGGTTTTCATGTGTAATATTTTCTTATATGTTGGTATTTTCAGGTCAAGTCGAGGTAATAGACTAAATACTGGATTTTTTTTTTAAATATGATTGTTCTTCTTTTCCAGATACTCTATGAAAATGGAAAGTATTTTCAAAGAATATTTCCTAGTGCAGAATTTGGCAGTTACTGTAGAATTATGTTTGAATGCAGTTATGGTAACTGTGGTAAGTAAATTTCCATTTTAACTGTCTATTTTAACATAAATAGTTCGTGTTTAAGAAAGCAAACTTGGTCAAATCTTGAAAGTTTACGTCAAAGAAGTCTTACTTTCAGTCAAACTTTCAAGACTCCAGTTTTGTATTAGTAGGTGTGTCATCTACATTTGTGAGTTTGTTTGTAGGAAGTAATCTCTAGATTTATCAAACGTATTGCAATTTTTTTTTTTCTACATTTGGTATCCCAATTCTTGAAGAAATTATTAAACATATCGCTACGTCTCTTAGGAGCCGAAAACAATTTTTAAAAGTCGAAAAGAACGCTAAGTGTAAAGAAAATAAAAGCGCGGGTGTGTGATGGGACATGACGCGACGGGCCGGAGGCCATTTATTTGCAATCGTATTTTAGTATACATTTTGGCGTACTAAGAAAAAGACAGATAATAAACCTATCGAAACTCCCATTCGGGTTACTAGATACCGTTTGACTGAATTGAAAATATTAATATTTTTATTTAGACGTTTTCATAACAGAGTATTTCTAGGAATTCTTTTGATGGTTGTTATACTCACACAAGCTGAAAAGGCACAAATACTGGAAATACGCTCAATTAATAAATCACTATGTTATTCTAGGAAGTTTTCAATCAAGTTTCTGCCCCATTAAATCGAAGTTCCGTTCCTAGGATTCGAATCAATATTGCTTATATTTCCAGAAATGCTAAGTATGAATTTAGATTTAAATACTTTATTCTCAATAAGGCTAATAGCCACTTACATGAAAATATAAGATAACCTAATGTAATAAACGTATTCTAGGTAACTGGCACAAATACTAATTACACTTACAATTTTTTTTAGTTTTAATTTGGTTGGGTTACACCTTCATTTTATTCGCAACTAGTAGACTTGACATTGTTAGTGAGTGTTTTCGATAATATAATTTGCTAGTTTTGGATTTAAACTGCTGAAAGAGCTTACATGTTTCTATACCGGTATATATAAACCGGTGCGAGAAAAAAAAGCCACGATATTATTCCGTCCATGTGAACGAAGAGTTACAGGTATGAGTCTCAGAGGCGCGGCTCTCTAAAGTCTAAAACTCGATGCTATCCTGCCCTCCTCATTTGCATAAGATGGCTGAAATTCTATCTGAATTCTAGAAAGTATTAAACCTGGTCAAAATAACAACTTATATTATCTGGTTGAATGGGGAAAAATAATCACGCACGTACCTTTTTTTCAGGTCGGCGTGCACCAAATAACACTTCTGATTACGTTCCTAGCATACTTAATCATAGCACTTATTAATGCCTACATCTATTGCTATTTGGGAAACGAACTTATTATTCAAGTAAGTACTAAACAACTTTACTATAAAATTTACAGAGGCACAAACACCGTTACCAACCCCCCCCCACCCCACCCCACCACACACACGCAAGCACACACACAAAACAGCAGCAATAAATAGATTTTATGGCAAGTTTGAGCCTTTATAATTACGTTTTATTTTATACACATAAGAACGTTTTTTTTTTCATGCATGAAGTAGTTTATTTTTGATATTTTTGTAAGTTTTTGTAATCTTGAAAGGGCTAACCAGTCGTTATTTCAACATTTTATTTAAAATTAACCAAATGTTTTTATGTATAATGGTGTCCAAGATACAGGCTGTGCCTAGTTTGGAACCAACGCAAGACCAAAAATGTAATTTAAATGTTGAAAAAAACGATTTTAGTTTACTTCACTTTACTAAGCGAAATAAAAATAACACAATCAGCGGATGCTGGGCGCACAGTTCCTAAACTAAACTGTGACTGGGCTGGCCATATAAATCGCATATGGAAGCAGCAATACGCAAAAACAACCACTCCGTGGACCCCAAATAGCAGAAAATCACTACGAGACACTGAAAACAAAAGAGGAACAAGACGCCTTTCCTCTGGAAACTGGGACAACGCATGCTTATAATAACCCTGCCAGGGTCGCGTGATTTGTTCGAAATAGTTACCGTAGCTCTGGCATAAAGGCAACTGAAGGAACACGGTTGGGTTTTACTCACAAGGAGACGGCACGAGTGTGGGGTCCTTAAATCGAACGGAGGTTCCGAGTGTTGTTAGTACTCAGTGAGTGTACTCATATACTCAAACCCTAAAGCGCACTACTTCGTCATTGCCGAGAAAAAAAAATACAGAAGATTGTTTTTTTTTTTAAAGTTATAATTTAATAACTCGTTATAAACATTTCCTTTCAATCATTCATCTTTAGCAATACACAAACATGGATGATATTTATCATAAAAAAGAAAAAACACAAATTTTGTCGACAACTTGCTCAACAAATAACAATTTTTTTTCTCGGCATTGAAGAAGTAGTGCGTTCTAGGGTTTGACTATATGGTGTACGCTCACTGAGTACTAACTACACGCGGAACCTCCTTTCGATTTAAGAATCCCACACTCTTGCCGTCTCCTTGTCAGTAAAAGTTTGACAAGCCCGTCCGCTCCACCCAGAGCGGGAGACGTCATTTGATGATTTCCTACCCACAAAAAAATAGGCTTATAACAACACTCAGTCATAAAAACGACTTTATCTAAAGCTATGTAAAGTGTTTTATTTAAGAGTATTTACAGCTTTTTATCAAATATATTATTTCCAAGTAAATTATTCGAAGAAGAAAAATACATTACTGTATTATACTGGCTTCTAATCATCCTTTGTGGAGTATTAATCCTCTTATAACTCCGCCATCTTTAAAAGAAAAAAGTAAAGCAAAGGTAAAGGTAATACCGCCATGGATAATAAACGCGAAGTACATGTGAAGTTGTAATAACTCCATCCCTTATCTCTAAAATACATATAGGAACAGATTTTCTTCTTAATACTTTTAAAAGAAAGATTAAAGAAAAAATAAAAGAAAATTAAAGTACTCTCCCAGAAATAGGACTATTGATATATGAGGAGCAGGGTTTAAAGTGTCGTAGGCGCAAGCTTGCGGGCGGCGAGCAATGGGTAGCTCGCCGCCCGGTAAGGACCAGGCTCGGGTCGACAGCGCGTAGTGTTCCACGCGCGCCTCAAAGAGATGTCAGCAGCACTGAAGGGGTCTGCTAGGACCGATGCCTGCCAGGATCGCAAGATTGTTCGAAAGAGATACCGTGACCCTGGCACATGAAGGAACACGGGAGCGGCAGAAGTTATTTGATGATTTCGCATCCAGAAAAAAAAAAGGGTTTAAAGTGTTGTGCCTGGTGAGCCCATTTCTTTCTCTGGGTGTCGTAAGAGGTGACTAAGGGATTTACTATAGAATAAGTAGCAGCGTTCGACATACTGCGATCGCCACCCTGCCTACCAAGCGTGGCGATTATGGCAAAGCCCCCAAATTTGGGGAGGCCTATTTCCAGCAGTGGACGGCTATCGGCTGAAATGATGATGATGATGATGCCTGGTGGACAACTGCCAGATGATTGATGTCAAGTCATTGTATATGTATACACTGGTCGCGTGGTAAACTTTGTTTGCGCGAAGCAGAATTTTGCGCGTAGTCATTGAGATGCGTATTTTGCATGTGGCGATGTAGATGCCGCCACAAGCCCAGTTCAGTAAAATCAGCTCACACATCCCCCACTTCTTAACACTTGATCTAAGAAGCTGGTTTTCAACAGAGCCTAGCAAGCTACATTTGATAGAAATACTGCCACCAACAATAAATCAACTCAGCCTATCGCGGTGCAATGACTGGACTTAGGCGTCTTCAAAGCTGCGCCACAACTTCATGTCCTCCGCCTTCTGCATCCAGTCTGTCCCAGTAACCTTTTTAAGTCGTAGGTCCATCTACCCTCCTTCCAGGGTCGCGAGATTTGTTCTAAAGAGTTACCGTGGTCTTGGCATAGTCAAGTAAAGGAACACGGGTCGGGTGACTTTTTAATCAGCAAAAGTCTCTACCCAGAGCGGGAGCCGTCATTTGATGATTTCCCACCAACAAAAATAACGGTTCACCTACCTGGTTTGAATCCCACATTACACTTCCCGATCTGTGATCTTACGAGCTATTACAAAGATATATTAATGTTCCTCAGAGCCAAGGCATCGCACTTGCAGCCTATGAATCAACATGGACCTCCTGGCCGGTAGACCTGCAGAAAGACCTGCTGATTGTAATCGTTGCTGCTCAAAGACCCCTGAAGCTGAGTGCTGGTGGTATCGCGTTGCTATCTATACAGACTTTTAGTCAGGTAGAGCTTTTTTTAATTCCCTAATGAACTTGTTGTAATGCATGTTAAGGTTTAAACTTGTTTTGTGTATTTATTTTAATTTGCTTTTTTACTTTTTGTATCTCATTTTATGCTGCACCGGTCGACATCATCTTGCCAGTGCCAGCCGTCACTAAAAACCAGCAGTGTGGTTCTGTCTCTCATGCACAGTATTGTTGTGCTTAGCGATGACTTTTTTTGAGCCATGTTTACGGCAAATAAACGTACAAAAGAAAGAAATTTCTTTCTTTGGGAGTTAAGGGAGCAGTAAGCATTGTCTTTTTCATGGATCAAAGAATAATACTTCTCATAGATAGGACGCTCCCGTTTCGGACACTTCAAAAAGCCTGTATTTTAACTTCAAAATGTCGTGGAGACGACACTTGGAACAGAACCCACAAGGATTTTAACCACAGAACGGATAAAGAGACAGGTATAATTAATTGACTGATAATCGAAAACGCGATACATGCCACAGCTAACGCGCTATACTCATAACAGCATAAGAATCAGTATTAGAATAAAATATAGGCCATAATAAGAGCTTAGATAAAATTATCCGGTCTCTCAGAGGTTAGGTTAGAGGAGGTAGGGTTCTACACAATTACATAAAAATCTTGAATACTACATCCCACGTCACTCTTATCTCTTAACGTATTCTGCACATCAAACAATGAAAAAGATAATGACTATATTCACAATTGTTACGCAAAACTTTCAGTCACAGTAATGAGGACAATCACGGAGGTTTTCATTCCCTAATCATGAACTAGGTTAATTGTATAAAGCGAAAACAGAATAATCTAAAAACGCTAGATACCCCAATTAGTATATTTGTTACTTTGGTGCCTAATACAAAGTCTTTTTTCATACATTAAAATTAAATTATGTAAAAAAAAATACTTCATATTCAGCTTAAAATATTGTCGTGATTAAAATAAAATTAATATGCTGGTGAGAAATATCTCACCAATAAACGTACTTAATACTAATGTCATATAAATTATAACTTCTGCCCGCGACTTCGTCCGCGTTATATTTATTACTCCTCTAACCCATCCCGTCGCATCGAATAACCTGCCCGTGGTAGTCTTGGTTTTTTAAACATTTTTCATTGCTGCTCCGGTCCTATTGGTGATAGCGTGATGTTATATTTAGTAAGCCTTTCTCAGTAAATAGGCTACCCAACACAAAAAGATTTTTCCAATTCGAACCAGTATAACCATAATAATCTAGCAGCATTTGTGGTGGTAAAGAGTTGCTTGTATAGACTCTATCTTCTGAACTAGACAAGGCCTGTATCTCAGAAGATAGCATTCACCTGATAATTTCGTTATTTTGTAACCTAAAAAACATTGTGTGCTACTGTTTTAAATTATTCATTTAAAAAATGCAAGTAGTGAATAAAAGTACGTGTGTGTGCGTGTTTTTAATTAATAAGTTAGTGAAGACAAAAGATATTCGGTTGTTAGGAAGTATTTTTGTAAAAACCAACCCTGAGATTATGTTTGCTTCAATGTAATATTGTTAAGTTTTCTATTCATTTTGTTAATAATTGTTTTAGAAAAGTTTTTTTTTAGATTTTTTAAATAAATTACGCATAAACGACTGCACTGATTCGGATCCTAGATTAACACATAGAATACTTTTTATCCGATTAATTACATGAAGTAGTCATTAAATAAAAATATGCGAAAAACAGAATAATCTTAATACACTAGACACCCCAATTAGGATATTGAATTTGATGCCTAATACGATATCTTTTTAACCGACCTCAAGAAGAGGAGGTTCTGGAGTCATCTGTGTAAATATTAATTAAATTATGTTACTAACAAAAATCATATTCAGTTTTAAAACAAGGTTTTAGGTTTTTTTTTTTAATAAACTGCGCATACGACTAAAACCTAACCTATCCTAGTTTAGGTTTTCGGAATGAAGACATAGAATACTTTCTATCCACATGAAGTAAGTATTAAATAAAAGTATGCGAAAAAACATCTATAGCGGTCATTGCTCTCTCCGAAATAATTATCTTTTCATCGGAATACGAACGAAAAATTGAAAAATCGATTTTCATTCGTGTAATACGTTGTCGACAACGTAGGCATTGACTTAAAATAGACCCGTAGACTATATTCATGGTTTTGATCTATAAAGAATTCTTGAATCTATAAATTAATAAAAAAAGGTCAACGACCATTGTTGCCACCTTATTTGGCACTAATTATAGTTAACTTAGGAAAATATAAATGAAATAGGAAAAGAAAAATATAATTAACTAGCTAACCATACAGACGTTGTCCTGTTTCGTAGAACTCGATAGCAGCGCCACCTACCGGGTCCAATAGTGAATCTAAACCATCCAGGGCGCCACCCTAAATGCATACAAAAAAATTCATTCAAATCGGTCCAACCGTTTAGGAGGAGTTCAGTGACATACACACGTACAGTTGATTTATATTTATAAAAAGATGTTTAATTATACTTAGAGTAATAGTTTAAGTACGCCACGTTACCTTGAAAGGTTCGGCAGAGGTGTACTCATAGTACAACCACATTTCGCCCGTTATGTTTAAGACCCATATAATAGGGTGCAAGCTTGTCGCCATCAACTGGGCACAAATCCGGGCTCTGAGCTGCTACTGAGAAATTCCATATAGATAAACCCAATTTTGCCCGACCTGAGTATCGAACCCAGAACCTTGTGCTCAGCAGTAGCGCATGCGACGGCTATACCAAGGAACCTAGGTTTTTTATTTTATTATTTCTATAAAGTTTACTAGAAAATAAAGCAGATATACATTTGTATTCTATGTGTATAACAACAAGTTCAATAAAAAAAATTACACACTCATGCAATTTCAGATATTTTCAGTAAAATATCTTAAATGGAATTAGTAGGTTAGTATATTCTGAATGAACTACTTTCTAGCCTTGTCCCTATTTTTCTGTTACCATGTTGTATATAGAAATAACGGACGAACAGTCTAGAAATATCCACATAATATAAAACCGCTAACACGCTATTTTCCTTTATTACCTAAGTTTCAATTTTAGTTATTACTACACAATGTTAATTTATTACATTATAAGAATTTGTGCATTTGTAGCCTGAAACACAGGTTCTACCCAGTTCAGGCAAATGAGCAAATCTGCTCTATTTTAATTGTTTAACGTATTTTTTGTAAATGAACTCTTTTTATTAATAAACAATTTATTATTATTATTATTATTTATCTACTAGGCGTTTTGTTTTGATTGCCATTGTCGTAACATGTATTTGTATTGTCTTTGGTCTAACAACAAGCAATGGGCAAACAGTTTTTTTTATTGATTTAAACACTGGACTTTTGGCTACATTGTATGTGAGCATTTTATGTAGGTTTTTTATTACTCGTTATTTTGTTTGTGCAGAACAAACAATTTTCTATGTTCTTTCTTTCTTCATTAGCCTACTTTCAGCTGAATGCAGGAAAAAATATATATATAAACGCAGAAAATCGGAACCCGTTCCGTTTCTAAATAATTGCCTGAGAGCGAACGGAGCCGAGTTCTATTTGAGTAGGTCCCTAATGAGGCATTCGTAAAATATACCGTATTTTTCTAAATAATTTATGATTTTTATAAAAATGGCTTTAAATTAATTTCGTGGAGTGCTTTTGAAGTCAATTACTGGGGCATAATAAGTGATAGATATAATTATATTGTGACTGACATCAAGTATTGGATTTGCGTAATTCTATTTATGATTTATTTTGTTGGGGTCGTGGCTAAATATTGACAGCTGCCCGTGACTCCTTCGTGCCTTGGAAAGCACGTTTAGCCATTGTCATTCATAGATCTTTGACAATCGTTACGGTTAGCTAGAAGCCCAAATCTGAGAATCAGTTTTACCAAAGGATATCGTATTACCTAGTAACCAAGTGAAGTAATGAAGATCAGATAGACTATCATGTAAAATAGTTATATTGAGCTGCTTCCGATTAAGCAATGAAGCCGGCATCACCACCATCACGACCACCACCGCATTCGCATTTTTATTTCCGACAGAATATATCAGAAATTTCTCTCGTAAGCTGTTCTTTGCTGCTGTTGCTTGCAGTGCTGTTGTTTGTGTGTATATACTCGTATTTAAACGATCATGAAATTGATCTAAGAAATCAGCTGCAGGTATATAAAATACGAGAAAAAAAGTTTTCACACCACAGTGTGCGGTAGCATTCGGATATTTATTTAACAAAATTGCTTCGCAAAGTCATTCATTATGGCTGAGTCTAGACGTACAGTGTCCATTCGTTTGAAAAATGCTAAGAGTGTATGTAGGTCAGGGTTAACTGGAAATAAGAAGAAGTAGGCATTTATCGAAACAAAAACAAACTAAAGACTATTTTGTACCAGTTTTGTGTTATTTACATAACGCTTGACACATACTAACCGAAATTCAAATTGTAGTTTGGACGAACTCACTAAGTATAAAAACATACACGCTTATTTGTCTACATTATACCTGAACCAGTATCCCATAATTGAGTTTTTGATATCTTAAACCATTTAATTCATGATAGACAAAATGGAACTGTAGATTCTGTCAGTCTGGTGTCCACCACCACTAATTATTGTGAAAAGGCTAGGAAGAGTCTCATTTTTGAATTCGATGGAAATAAATGTACGTGGCTTAAGCTTTCTTTGGGATTTATTTTGTTTTTAAATACTTTTGAATAAATAATGTTGCCTTCAATTAACATATTATCCAGTGATGTTCTGAAATTGTCTTATTTTATAACAAGCCCGCGAATTGGCAATTAGTGTCGAAATGTTATTAAATGCTGAATATACACTGCCTTTCAGTGATTTTAAAAACATATTTATACCAAACAAAGATGTGACTGTTACAAATTATATCTACCCTCTTTCCGCACAAATGTTACGAGACAATCAAAAGATACCTTCCGAATAAAAGTACTCACAACCAAATGCAAGTTCCAATTTTATAAAAATACATATCTAACTCTTGTTTTTATTTCCAGGCTACGACAAAAATTGTTTGTTTTTTTTTAAACTGACATATTTTTTCTTTTTCCAGGCTCTCTACAACGGATATTCTATCTTCGCAGTCCTCACTGACGCCGTCAATTAATTCTGATTGTTAGTAAACATTTTGTTTTCCGTATTTCTGTATTTAATTCACAATTCTGCTTGTCAAGCACTTTTATGTTGGAAAATAAAATTTTTCGTAGTGAGTTACTCGAGTAGGGTCAGCATTAAAAGTAATGTTTTGGAATTGCAAAGGTAGGTGTTATATGATTTAAAAAAAATCTTAATGTGCAAATCATTATTACTTAGTAGTTATTATAATAGCATCGATAATAATAAATATAGCACCGATTATTGCGAAATAAGTTTTTTATTTTCCATAAACACTTATTTTACCTTATTTTGTGCCTATGACAAACTGTGTATTTGCATTTGTGTTTTTTTTTTTTGGTAGGAAATCATTAAATGAGTGCTCCCACATTGGGTATGCGGGATGCCATGGCATGTCAAACTTTACGGACTAAAACCCACTTGTGTTCCTTCAGTTCCCTGCGCCAGGGCCACGGTAACCCCAGGGCCACGGTAGTGTCTAGCATCCTATCCTACAATACTATAAATATGAAAGTTTCGATCTTTGTTACTGAATCATTCAAAAACAGGCGGACAGATGTACATAGGTTATAACCAGGAGTAACAGATAGGAAATGCCTTTTTATTCCGGTAATCCTGTCCCGTGAGATAATTTCCGACCTGACGTGGGTTAAGCCGCTGTCAAAGGCTAGTTCAAAATACTTTTATCTACCTATACTTACATGTTTATAAAATGATAGGACAATAATTAATATTTAATTTTTTACATACCTAAAACGATCTAGTAATTATTTGACACTTATCTTCAGCCAAAAGATGTCCGCTGCTAGACATGTGCCTCCCCCAATTTAGGTGGTTTTGCCATAAATGCCACGCTTGGCAGGCGGGTTGGCGATCGTAGTATGGTGGTAAAATGCATAGAGAATGCTGCTGTGCATTCTTTAGTACGTCCCACAGTGGCCTCTTACGACAACCACGGGAGATGGGAAGGTGCTGTTCTTTACGTCAGGCACCACACGAAACAATATATTCTACAATTTTAATTTCAACTCATTATTATTGGTTGTCATGGCAATTCAACCTACACTGGACCCGCGCGGATTACGGCCAAATCCCGACCAACTAACAGCCCCTTCTACAGAGAGGAGGCCTGTGTTCCAGCAGTGGGAACATTATGGTAATCATGTCATTTGATTTCAATAGGTTTTTATAATTTACTAGCTTCTTCCCGCGACTTCATCCGCGTCAAATTTTCGCTCTCCTTCCCATCGCATCGAATTGCCTGCCAGTTTTCATATATTTTTCGTTTGCTGCTCCGCTCCTTTTAATCGTAGCGTAATGTTATATAGCCTATAGCCTTCCTCAATAAATGGGCTACCAAACACAAAAAGAATTTTTCAATTCCAACCAATAGTTCCTGAGATTAGCGCGTTCAATCAATCAAACAAACAAACAAACTCTTCAGCTTTATAATATTAGTATAGATTTAAGTAGCATGTAATACAATAACTACATTATTATTTATTTTGTGAATGTGTGAACGTTGTAGATTATTTTCTATTTTATAAGTACTTGGTACTTATTGACAGGCCTACACTGGCCTCCCATACCTATTAACATTCTAATTTGAAAACACTGTAAAAGCCATTTTTTTAAAGTAACCGTGGAGTTTTTTGCCGTCTCTCACGTACATACATGAAATCATGGCCTTTTCCCATGGGGGTAGGCAGAAACTACAGAACGCCACCTGCTAGGATCCTTACATACAAATTTTGCCTCGTTTAAGTTCATATATCTGGTCATGCACGCACGCCGCTTACCAGTACTACGTACTTGACCCTTCTGAAGAACATCACCAAGAAGGTCACTATATGTTCTCCTAGGGCGTGCCCTTCGGGCGTGACCAGTCACATCTGCCTTGTACCTTTTGGTAGCCGCCTTTCATACATCCTCTCAACAAGACCAAACCATCACAGCATACTCTTTCCAATATTTGTCACTCCATCTTCTATTATACCGCACCTTTGTCTTATCACATCATTCCTCAGCCTATCATTTACAGTCACACCACACATGCTTCGCAACAAACGCATTTTCACAGCAATTATTTTACTTTCATGCTTCTTTTGCCATAACCAACATTCAAGAGTGTTGCATTTAGTGGTACGATTACAGCCTTACACGAATCTTCCGGCACACGACCGTATCTCCAACACATATTCAAATTCTGGAACAACAGGCTTGCTACCACCCCGTCACCGCTTTTCAGCAATCCGTCTCTTTTCCATAGGAATCAATCAATTAGCACCATGCACCTAGCTTCTGACGTTTCATAAATGCTCATGAGGTCTATCTATCTACAACTACACTATTATAGAGAAGTAAAGATTGACTTGTTTGTTTCCTCAATGTAATCTATGAAACTACAAATCTGATTTGAAAATTCTTGCAAAACAAAATACATTTCATAGTCCAATTCTTAAGGAAGGTTATAGCTAGTAACAGTAGTAGTACCTAAGTAGTTAGCTAGTAGTAGTAGTAGTGTAATTACACTAATACAGCTTTATTACAGCTTTATTATTGCTTTTATTACAGCTTTTTAGGACCATAGTGTAATCGCTATGGTCCTAAAAAGCTGGGTAAAATGAAAAACTTGGAAATAACAGAACGAAGTAATAGCGCGGGTGGGCGATGGGATACGGCGAGTAGATTTTCGACAACATAAAAATAAAACATAAATTTCAATTCTATTGCTTTTCTCCGTAAGTTTATTAGTTACCTAATTAATTTTGAAATACCAACTATAATATCACCATCAACTTTGCTGCTGACTGTACGTTCAAACGTGTTTCTTAGTCTAGCAATTTTTCCTTTCCTAATTTTCTTTTGAATACTGCTAAATGAGCACTAGTTTCCTACAGGGTATGGAAGTTATATTTATGTACTAATGAGATTCTAGCAGACACTTCTTATTCAAGTATAACCGTTGTGTATTTAAATTGGCTCCCTAAACTGTATGGTTGGTAGAAAGACAGGTAAACATGGTCGTAAACTTCGACTCATTATCATTTCAGCCGAATGACGTCAACTGCTGGACATAGTTCTCCCCGATTTGGGGGACTTTGCCATAATCATTACGCTTGGAAGGCGGGTTGGCGATTGCAGTATAGTGACAAAATGCATACAGAACGCTGCTGCCCATTCTCTAGTAAGTCCCTTAGTCGCCTTTTACGACACCCAAGGGAAGAAATGGAAAACTTCGAATAAGTATGAAAAAAAAAACTACATTGTGTTTATATAGGGTGTCAGAGGGACAATGATGCGCAAACTGTATTGACTTATTTAATACTTTAAGCACACAAATGTACAGAGACGGACTTAATGCGATAGGCATTTTCTACCAGTCAACCTTTGGGTGATACAGAGACAAACAGTAGTGGGTGCGATGAATTTGAGGAATAAATATTTTCAATATAAACGTGTGAGGTTTATAGGTCTCACATTTATATGCACTGGATTGGAGGAACTACTACCTTGTTCACTGATTAAAACTTTGAAAGCATGAAAACTTATTTTTAAACGACGAAAAAAAACGGAGGAGGTTTTTAATTCAACCGTAATATACAACATGTCCCGTAATTAACGCACACCCATAAAAATAAGCTGTTTCATACATTTTGGTCGAGTAGGTATTGAACTTTTGAATGAAACAGCTGATATTTTTTTCGCGATTTCAGGTTTGGTCCCATAGTAAAAGTTGTTTATAATGATGAGTACAATGACCCCTTAAGAGGGTGTGCGTTAATTACGTTACATGTTGTATATTTTTTTATTTGCTCATTTGTACACTTTATAGATATGGATTCACAACTGGTCTAATCGCTTTTTTTTTTGTGGGACTGATCGTTGTTAATCTGAAATAAGATTCTTACAACTTAAACGGATTTTCGCCCGGTGATTTCTAAAAAGTTAAAACTTTTTAGACCTCCAGCCGGGGATCTAATCGCTAAAAAAGCCCTAAACTTATATTAAAACACATAGGTGCAAGTAGCGGTAGCTGTGCCGTGTTATCGAAATACAATTTCCAATAAAATTACTAAACGTAATTTGTGTTTCGCGCTCGACTCTGGGTCCACCAATCAGAGACAGGCTAGGGCGTCTCGAGGTTTCGACAGGTTTTGACAAGTTCAGACCTGACCAAACTTGACTCAGAATAGATCGCAATTACAAAGTTAGTTAGTTAAACTAGTTGAACAGAAACAAACTTATATCTAATACTAACTTATTACTACATAGGTACTATTATTTAGATTGAGTCATCATTATGTACATTAGTGTGAGCTATTAACATATTCTATACGTGTTCTATGGGTGTTCTGCAAAAAAATGCATATCCTATTTAGACTACACAAAACTGTATATAAATATAAGCACACATACTTGTACATAAATAAACGAATTTACTAAAAACAAATAATTCAGCACTAGCTTTTGAACCCCTATTCTAAAAAATTTCATTTTCATTCTTTTTTTCTTTGGGAACCAATAAAAAATGTCAACGCTAAGGGTTCTAGAATCATCTACTGAATTCATGATTACAGTTTGCGCTCCGACAATGCCACCCTGTATGTGTTAAATACAATGAGATAATAAGTAGCACAAATGGCTACGATTACAAAAAGTTTTTGCATGACTTAGTATACAGGCAATTTAAAAATTTATGTCTCGTTCAAAAAAATGTCTAGCTGAAATCTGTAATATTTCATCGAGTTCAGCTACCCTTCTTCATCGAAAAAACATTGCACACACGTTTCAAAAATAGAACCCTACCATATACATAAATCATGACCAAAATGCACTGGCGTGTAAAATATTTTCTTTCAGCGAAAAAATAGTAATTTCCAAAATGTGCTCGCATTAGTTAAAGCCCCAAAGGTTGACGATCTCGGCCGAGCGGTGTTATTAAACTTATTGTTGGGGAAAACATTTGAGAAAAGTGTTTGTTTATGTATCATTAAAGGGGAATAATAAAGGAATGGTGCTACAGAGTAAAATTGTAAGTAGACTAATTTAAGTTGGGATGTTGAATGACGGTGATATTCAACATAATTTGACTTGCATCTCTGTTTTCACAAAATAATTATTTTACAAAATACAATACCACCTGGCCTATATTTCTCGAAGGGTAAAGTTAAAAAAAAATTTATTCTTATTCGAACTTTGTTCAAAACTTTAAATGACATTTCGTTATGGCACCTAAACTACTGTTATTTTGCACATGTGGGTAGGTAAATTATCAGGGCGACTTATTGCCAGCTTATTAATTTGACCGTGTATAGGTATACTTGGTAGCCTGTCACAAAACAAGCACTTAAAAGTGTACAGTTTTCGAAACAACAAACAACATTTTCACGATAAACATTATTAAGAGCGTCAACAAAATACATTTCACAGACTGCCAAAATATTTGTTCGACGGATTAATTAAGCAAAATAGCTAATTTTGTTTATATTATGTTTTCACTGGATTTACCTAAAACAATTAGTTTAACAACATAAAATTTCGTATTAAATGGGGAGGGCACTTCCCCCTTATAAACGACATTTTGAAAGTTAAACTTTTTGTTTTAGGGTACCCGCGATATTAGACATATGATTTTTGCAATTTGCAAGTCATTGTCAGGCTATTATCACCACAACTATTTCAGCTGAAAGATGTCCACTGCTGGACATATGCCTCACCCAATTTTGGCGTTTGCCATTATCGCCACGGTTGGCAGGCAGGTTGGCGCTCGCAGTATGGTAGTAACATGCATAGAGAACGCTGCTGCCCATTCTCCAGTCGCATATTACTTCACTCACGAGTAGAAATGGATGGGGCTATTCTTTACGTCTGTCACCATATTAAGGATTTTTTGGACATAAATGTATTTAAATTCATATTTTATTATTCACCTAAATTGCATGCTTTAATTGTAAGCTAAACATGTATGATCTCATTTTTATAACAACACCTACCATATGTATACCATGTTTTAAGCAAATAAATGATCTTATCTTATCTTATCTATCATGGAACACGTATGTTTGATTAGATGGAGAGAGAGAGAGGGAGAGAGAGAGCGAGGTAGAGAGAGAGGGAGAGAGATGTAGAGAGAGGTAGAGAGAGAGGAAGAGAGAAGGAGATAGGGAGAGAGAGAATATTTTTGTTGAGTGTATACAGGTTTTTTGTACATAATAAATAATTAAAAAATTATAACTATTATGAATCCTGGAAAGGAACTTCGTTCCATCCGGGTGTCCCTTGACACCTCTAAAGTTTTTACATAATTACTTTATTACAGGTTTCCTTAGCACATCCTTCTTAAACAAATAACTTATTTGTTAGTGGTTGGCCCACTGGAATCAGCTACACTGTGTTGAAAACAATTTTCCTTTTCACAGTAGGCTCAAAAATACAACATTTCGACCCCAGCGGCCAACAAATTGTGAAATAAAAAAAACTCTTAGTGCAAGAACACTCATAATTTCTGTGAAATACTGACTTTACTCACTTGTAAATTCGTTAAGATTTTCATAAAGTCGGGAACGCTTTTGCACATTATTTTTTCATCAGAAATATGTATTTAGGAGTTCTGGGTATTGGTTTTTCTTTAGAAATATCTATTTAGGAGAAGAGGTTTGCAGGATAACCAAGGTAACCGGAAAATTGCCAAACTTAATTGGCAGTGGGCAGGGCACATCGTTTGCAGAAGAGATGGTCAATCAGGCCGAAAGGTTATGGAGTGGTGACCGCGTAGTGGAAGACGTAGCGTTGGATAGCTTCCCAAAAGATGGACCGATGTCTTTGTGAAGACCGCTGGTATCCACTGGATGCGATAAGTACAGAATCGATCGAAATGGCGATGTTTGTGGGAGACCTTTGTCCAGCAGTGGACGACTTTTTGGTGGAATATTGAGTCCAGGATCGATATCTTTAGCGTGCAATGCCGAGAACATTGTCCAGCGGTCAACTACTGCCTAATATAAGATGAATAAGATTTCAAGAATTTTGCAAGCACCACTTGTGTTCTGAAGGTGGGAACCGCTGGCCAAATCCAGAGTCATACAGTTACTTCGTTCCCATACTATTAACACTGTAATTTGAAACAATTGTAAAAACGAATTATTTTTAAAAGAGTAACCGTGGAGTTTCTGGCCGGCTCTTCTCCATAGGAACCAACTATTTGGAACCGTGCACCTAGCTTCTGACGTTTCATAAGTGCCCATGTAGGTTTATATGAAATAAAAATATTTTGAATTGATTTGATTTGATTTGATTGACTTGCTCAAAACTTGCATGAACCAAGGTTTCCCACGTTTGCGCGGGCGTAAAAAAATCGCGGCGAGTTTTTAACGCGCATTGGATTTCTTTTGGTGTAGAACCGAAAGTTTAGAATCCAGAACGCTTCCCAGCGCAGCAAAAACACACTGCTCAGATTTTCAACTTTCGGCTCTGAACATTGCAGTGAAGCTCTAGTGTGAACATAGACTTTGCCACCACCCACGAAGGGAAGAAAAGCTTCTAAGGAATATTAAACTGAACAAGATAAGCTCATCTACACCACGAGCAAGAGTTGTAATGTCACCACAATTGTTAATATGGACAGTGACAGCTTTTAAATGCGGTTTCATTGGTAAAATTTCCCCCTGATTTTATTTTGGTACATCTTTTTGAATGTGTGTGTGAAAATCATTTTGTGATTTACCTGTCGTAATTAATGGAAACATTATTTTGATGAAGGTAACATAATTAATGGGAAAATATTGTTGTAATCAATGGTGGTATGTGGTGGTTGGCCAGATAAAGGCGATCAGATCAGGAATATATATACGTAGATGTACAAAAGTGAAGAGTATTTCCAGATTATGTGTTGGGATAAAACAAGGACTATAAAAAACGCTACAAAGTGAAAACTAACTAGAATTTCGGAACTGTTCGCCGTTCTGAAATTAGATGTTTTTTAATCAACTTTTTAATTTTCACTTTTTAGCTGTTTTTTCGCGCCTTTTTTGAGAGCAGTCATGATAAAATAATTTACACAAAAAGTGCCTGCCTGGGTTCGAAACATAACTCGATCGTGGCCGTTTTCACCGCTTGGGTACCAACGACCAACAACTCGATCGTGACTGTTTTCACCGCCTGGGTACCAACGACCCACAACTCGATCGTGGCCGTTTTCACCACCTGAGTACCAACGAGCCACAACTCGATCGTGGCCGTTTTCACCACCTGAATACCAACGACCCACAACTCGATCGTGGCCATTTTCACCACCAGAGTACCAACGACCCACAACTGGATCGTAGCCATTTTCACCGCCTGGGTACCAACAATCCACAACTCGATCATGGCTGTTTTTTAACCATCTGGGTACCAACGACCCATAACTCAAGCGTGGCCGTTTACACTACCTGGGCACTAACGACCCACAACTCGATCAAGGCCGTTTACACCAGTCCACCACTACTCCTTTTTCATTCAGACAAAATAACGGTCTTTGTAAACTACATACAATTATGAGCACCACTAAGCAATTATTTAAGTCACTTCAGCCGTAAGACGTCCACTGCTGGACTTAGGTCTCCCCCAATTTGGGGGGCTTTGCCATAATCGCCACGCTTGGCAGGCGGGTTGGCGATCGCAGTATGGTGGTAAAATGCATAGAGAACGCTGCTGCCCATTCTCTAGTAAGTCCCTTAGTCGCCTTTTACGACACCCACAGGAAGAAATGGGGTGGTGTTATTCTTTACGTCCGTACTTATTTGAGTACAAATATTGATTTCCAAAAGTACCTACAAAAAGTTTGATTAAAATTTACTTAAATTTGACGGATAATTGAGGTTTAATTCTTTCATAGCGTCGACTTAAACAACATTCTAAAAAGCGTCGTGTCAAGTGTTGTTATTATGGGCGCTGATATAATAGCAAAGGACTCTGTCGTTAAAACTTACCGAGTCGGATTACCAAAGAAATAAAAGTTAAAAGTTACGGCTCGGTAAAAACCTATTAATTTACCCGTGGAAAAGTTTGCAACGGCTCGGCATTAAGTTATGGTGACATTGTTACTTAAACCTACAAGAAGTCGAAATTAAAATGATTTTTTAAAGCCTCCGACACTACTAAAAACTTCTAAAAAGTATAAGAAAATCAATATATTGGTCCTTTAAGTTTAATATACGTTGGAACCCTCCCATCTCCACGTGGGTTCATGTCGTACTTGTTCAGTTTTTAGACCTTTGGCAGTACCGACAATCGATATCGAAGGTCGGCCATTTAGGCGGTAAAATAAAACTGGTTCTTGTTTTCAGGCCAGTAAGGTTCACGAGAGCAGTGGTGGCTCAGTGGTAAAGGCCGTGACTTACAAGGTCGTGGGTTCGAACCCAGGCAGACGCTTTACTCTGTGTAAATAATTTCATCACCACTGCTTACAAAACTGTGAAGGAAAACATCGTGAGGAAACCGGCATGTCCGAGAACCAAAATATTTTAAGAAATGTTACATCTATCAACTCGCACTGGGCCCTCGTGGTAGATTACAGCCAGCTTCCTCTCGAAAGAGAGGATTCCTGTGTCCCAGCAGTGGGAACAATGTAGGCTGATTATGTACGTTATGTAAGGTTCTCGAACCAGCGTTTTATGAACAACATAAGGATGCGTTTCAATTGATAGCACTATGAGTTTTATTTTTATTTTTTATTATTCAAGTGACCCTCTTTTTTTTTTCTGGATAGGAAATCATCAAATGACTTCTCCCGCTCTGGGCGGAGCGGGAGGGCGTGTCAGACTTTTACTGACTAAAACCCACCCGTGTTCCTTCAGTTGCCCATGTGCCAGGGTCACGGTATCTCTTTCGATCAATCTCGCGACTCTGGTAGGACGTGACCCTCTTGTGTAGCAGATCAGCAGTGATAGCCCAGTGGTAACGGCCACGAGTTATCTGCAAGTCGTAGATCGTCGGGTCGAAGCCAGACAGGAGCAGTTTTTCCTTTTCCGGAGCCACCTCGATCCAACCCTTACAATACGCGTCAAGGTCGTCTCGCCACCTTGACAGGTGACTGTACTTTGTGTAAATTATTTTCATCGCTACTGTTCTTAGAACGGTGAAGAGAAACATTGTAAGAGAATCGACACGACCTCGAAACAAAAATTCGAAGACATGTGACATCACCAACGCGCACTTGGCCAGCGTGGTGGATTACGGCCCACTTCCAGTGTCCCAGCAGTGAAAACATTATAGACTGATTATGTTTTTCATTTCATTTCATTTATTCTTGAACAATTTACATTGTGTTGAATATGCAATTTACATAAAATTATAAGAACTAAGAATTATTTATTACAATGCCAAAAAAAAAAACAACATATAATACTAACAGTTTCAAGAATAAAGTTCGAAAATAATATAATTATAATGCGTAGTGCAATGTCAAAAAAAATAAACAATATAATTAAATTCCAAACAGCTTTAAAATACGATTTCTAAAAAGCTTTAAATATAATGTCAAACAGTTTTAAATATGATGTCAAGAAATTATATATGTATGACACCCCAAACAACAGATGCTTAATAATTTAGGGACTCCAGGCGAAAAGGGAATTTCTAGGAATTTCTTATTTTACTGATGAAGAATGACACACATATGCATTAAATATGCATAATGGTGATGTTTAACAGACAGATCAACCGCGGCAAAAAGAGTATTACGAATAAAATTCGTTCGATTTTTTTTTGAAAACTTTTCTGACTGTTTATGTGTATTATTCACAGTACGCTCACTTACATAAATAATGAAGGTTTCATATGAAGAACCTAACCAGATTATGGAAGAGTAGACGAATCTCTTGATTTCTGCCTGCCAGTTTAAAATTAAGAATAGTACGAAAAAAGTTAGTTCAAAAACTATTGTAAAACCCGTATACTGAAACATCAAGCTCCAAAAAGTATGAGACAAGAAAATATTTTAATCTGTAATCGCAATGTAGAAACTTCAATATTTACATACACACATAAAATCACGCCTTTTTCCAATGGGGATGGGTAGAAACGACAGAACGTCACCTGCTACGATCCTTAGGTACATACTCCTTTTGTATCGTTTAAATTCATACAGCTGACTATACACGCACATTCAATATTAATTATCTATTAAATAAACAACTTACACGTGACATTTTGCAGGAGGAGACGCCCCGGGCGTCGGGAGTCAATAGCGGACTCCCGGCCACCGTAGGCGTGAGCTTGCGGGCGGCGAACCTCAAAGAGATGTCAGCAGCACTGAAGGGGTCTGCTTGGACCGATGCCTGAGATTTCGAAAGAGATACCGTGACCCTGGCACATGGGCAACTGAAGAAACACGGGTGGGTTTTAGTCAGTAAAAGTTTGACACGCCCTCCCGCTCCGCCCAGAGCGAGAGAAGTTATTTGACGATTTACCATCCAAAAACAAAAAAAAAACACGTGATATATTTGAACATATTTGATACATATTTAGTGGTGAGCATTGGTGGCCCAGCGATATCGGCCGCAACTTACGAGTTGTAGGTCGTGCGTTCGAACTCGGGCAGGTATATTACTAAGAGTAAATTATTGCATCATCACTCCTGTGAAGATTTTATGAATGAAAAATTTAACTAAGATTTGACATTATTCTGTATAAATCATATTTTATCTCATTGGATTCATGCAAATTTGACATATAATTAATATCTTTTACATAAAAAATGTTTCGTAATTTAAATATTTAAATAAATTCTAATGATTAATAACTAAATCTTAATGTAATGATGACCCATAATTTTAATGATTAATAACTAAATTTCAATGTAATGATTACCCATAATTCCAAAACCATATTTGTACGCCGGAAACGGCAGAATATTTGGAACGTAATAATCCACATAACAACTTTGTACAATATTCTGACAAATAAATGCTTTCTTTCTTTCTTCCCTTTTAAAACGGTGAAGGAAAACACCTTGAGGAAACCGACATCTCCTAGAACCAAAAATTCGAAGCCTTACATCTATCAACCCGCACTGGGCCCGTGTGGTAGATTACGGCCTACACCCTCTCACCGAGAGGAGACCTATGTCCCAGTAGAGGGAACAATATAGATTGATATTGCACTTCGAGTCCAGTTTAACAATGCGTTCAGGGTCTCCCCCGTTACTGCAGCTCCTCGACAATTTTTACGGAGGCACGCGTAGACTGTTTTTATGCAACAATGCGCAAGAGAGGCACCTCGTTGGTTCGGCGAGTGCGGGGGAGCTCTAATAGCATGTTGGCCGCGCTCGCGGAAAGGGTCGATTGCGCCTACATCAATCACTGCTGTGGGTTACACATTGTGCGCAGGTAATGTGACAACACTGCAATTAGTTATGTAAATATAAGTTTGTTTTATTTTAATCATTTTTATTTTTAATTGTATTTTAATTTGATTATTTAATGTGACTGTGTGTATTATTAGTTTTTATGAGTCTGTGAAACTTGAAATAAATTATTAATAATAATAATAAGAGGCTCTCGTTAAGCAGTTGGGTCAAGGGCTTGATTCAGAAAGCAGTACTTCTGGTGACGACTCGCATTGTCAGGAGGTTCCTCTCTCTGGAGCCCTGACCGCCGGTAGCTTGGACCCTGTCCCCGATACCGGTGGGCTACTATTTTTTATATTTTTAAATATTTTTATTTTATATTCTAATATTTAAAAATATAATTTATAAGTTTTAAAAATGAATAAAGGGAATAATAATAATATAGGTCGATTATGATTATGATGACTCAGTGATGTTCAGAGGATGTACTCATTTATTTATTTATTTTAATATTGAACGGCCGAAACTTAACATACAATAACACAATTTAACATTTTTTATTTTTGTAGTTTTGGAGGTCATATGCCACTTTGCCCTGTATAAAGCTTATGATTGCTTACTACTGCTAGAATATATTATTTTGTCAGAGTCTATCACGGGTCTCCACAAAATCATAACCCACATTTAGCTTCGCCGTACTTGGGTAAAAAACAACATTTAAAACAAGTCACAAAAAGTCGTAGCTATCGATTTAATTATTATCTAGTTCAGGTTTCCTGTCTGTACCTACCTTCATTTGCGGATGTCAATTTTACAAAATGAAGTCAGTTCAAAAGGCCTAGAATATAATCCCTTGCTAAGACATGATCTCCAACAGAAAATCAGAAAAAAAAAACACAAAGGCAACGAGGGCGTCGAGTTCATCATGGCCGGTACCTAAAATAAGAATGAATCAGTGAAGCGAAGCTAAGAGAAACTTCCCTAAGATCTTTATTATGAAAAATCTTTATACAAAAACACTGGTGGATTTTATGTTCGTTCGCACTTAAGTCGTTTGTTTAAATTACTTGTATTTAGTGTCCGGCCGAAAATGAATTTTCAGCCGAAATCCATAACGAAAAAGAAGCCTCACTTTCGTCTTTTTTTCGGCCGAAAATGAAAATAATTTAGACGTGTAAAAATTTTAAATTCCTAAAACCCCCGACCAAATCAAAAACCTCTAAAAAGTACTAAAATATACGCATTCGGCCTTAAGTATAATATAAAGTTGTAGGTAATATTTTGATCAAAGGATGCTCCTGTCAAAACGGCTGAACTAATGTTGACAAAACATGTTTTACAACCGCTAGTAAGCCTACTATTAAATAAAAATAAATCACATCCAAATCGGTTCACTTGTTTAAGAGCTACGTTGCCATAGACAGATACACATAGCGGTCAAACTCATAACACCCCTCTTTTTGCGTCGGAGGTTAAAAAATATTAGTATTTCCGCTGTATATGCGTGAACGAAAAAAACATTACGTAGGTGCGCTTTACCTAAAACTTCAAAACAAAATTGCGGCCATTAATTTCAGGTTAGTGAGACCAAGAACAGACTCGATTCGCTACGAAGTTAGCCGAATGTCATCTAATATTGCCAAGCTTTACGAAGTAGACCGAATGACGTGCGAAAATTTACGAATTTCTAATTTTCGACTTGGCCGAAGCTTCAGCTGTATTATGCCCAAAAACGTAAATACTGCCGAATTATGATTGTTTGACCGAAAATAGTTGAAATCTAAACTTCAGTTGCTCACTACTTACTTGTATTTGATGACTTGGTTTTAAGAGAAAAAGATGGCTCTGACGCTTGTAATGTTTTAACTTGCATCGTCATTTCAGCTGATAGAAGTCCACAGCTGGACATAGGCCTCCCACAATTTGGTGGTTTTCCTATAATCGCCACGCTTGATAGAGAGGGTCCAGCAGTTTGGCCATCGCATTATGGTGGTAACATTCCCTAGTCAGCCCCTTAGTCGCCTTTTATGACACCCACGGAAAGAAATGGGGCATTAGAGCTACCTTCATATAATTAGAGGGTCGACTTCAAAAAGCTGTTGCAGCTTTTCAGTCTGCCCCTCGACATAACCCTTTCCAAACCTTGCTCAGGTGAACGCATAGTAATTAGGTTGGCAGAAACTGAAATCACGCTCCTGGGAAATTCTCAATAGGTGCCTGGTAATGAATAGTTCCTCCAGTATGGATTCATTCGTTCTCAAGCCGCTCCATAATATACAATACAATATATCTAAAGAAACCTTGCTACAACTTGCTTAGACATCGATACTTCTGTAATACAAACCAATACTCTAACAGGGTTTCAATATCAGCTCAGAGTATTCTCAATTTTCCTTATTGAATACTAGTTTGTTCCCGCGACTTCGCACTCCCAAGGGAAATTTCGGAAAAAACAAAAAGTTTTCAATGTGTTTATTCATCTAGACTTTTCGAACTAGGTCTGTGTTGGCATTTTGACTAACCAAGTGTATCTGATGTTAACATCAATATTTTTCATGGAACTTTAATTTGAGCTCTAAAATCGGTGAGCAATACTAATGTTATTTGAGAATTTAAAAGTACGGTACACCAGCAAGCTATGCCCACTGATTCACTTACGTAACATATTTTCCACTGAAATATTTTACCTACATATTTTTTTTCCTCTGTTTTACGCTTCGGGGAAAACGAGCGAGTCGTAATATGATTTTAAATTTCTACCCCATTTCTTCCCGTGGGTGTCGTAAAAGGCAACTAAGAGAACTTATTAGAGAATAGGCAGCCGCGTTCTCTATGCATTTTACTACCATACTGCGGACGCCAACCCGCCTGCTAAGCTTAGCGATTATGGCTAAGCCCCCCAAATTAGAGGAGGCCTGTGTCCAGCAGTAGAAGTCTCACGGCTGAAATGATGATGATGATAATGTCTCTTTACCGTTATTATTGTAATTCTCAAAATTCTTGTTAAACTGATTCTATCACAATTTTCTAGGTGAAAAGACGGACAGCCAAATTCATTTAGATGATTTCTAAATTTCATTGGAATTGCAAAAATCTCTGTAAGAACTTGTAAATGATCTTACCCAAACGGGGAATTCCCATTGATGTCGTATTGGATACGTTGTGTAAACTTTAAAGTCAAAATAAAAATGTTGTAATACAATGGGTGCCTTCTCATATTGGGATTGAAGGTAATGAGATTGTCGACCGATTCGCTAAAGCGGCATCAACCGAAGGTGAAAAGTGTTCCTGTATCCCGTATCACACCGAACTTTACGGTAGACTAAAACACCTTTGCTATGACAGCTGGCAGGAATATTTCAATGAAAGGAGCCGCAGTAAAGTTATATGGTATGCCACTATACAACCGAGCGTCTTTAAAAGTACCTGGATAGACAGTGCCAATGTGGGAAGGCAGACAATCATAACAGCACTGCGACTTCGCTCCGGACACATACCCTTAAATAAATTTGCATTCCTAATGGGTAAAGTTAATTCACCAAATTGTGTGGAATGCGACATGATTGAAGACGTATATCATATCATCCGAATGTGTCCGGATCGAACCGGAAAGACGAGATTTGTTGGTAATGTATGACAGTATGTGCGAGACTGGGGTATGTAACAGCGTCCTTGCTGCTTCCGTAGCTGTACAGACTCGTATGCATAGGTATCAATCGCAGAGTTAATCTAAGATAATTTTAAGTTGTGTATGTTAAGTCGATTTGTAACGATAAGGGTGGCATAATCTGTCTAGATTAAAACCCTCTTTAATTAAATAAATAAAGAAAAAGAAAACTTGTAAATGATGGTAATAAATGTCATTTAATTTTATTGTATTCTTTTAGAAAAAGTAGGATTTCGCTCTTATGTTTCACATTATTCAAATTCGATGACAACAAATCAATTTTCACTATCGTCGTACCTAAAAAAATCAAAAAACGCAACGCAATGAAAAAGATGAATTAATAAAATGAAATCAAAAATCCCCCTCGAAGGAAACCGAGAACAATTTACGAGTGAAATTCAGAGATGAAAAACCGTTGTGCCAACTTGACAATAATAGAAATTGTGATGAAAAATGTAACCAGGGAACCTTTTTTAACTAAATCGCATACATCCACTGAATATTTAGATTGTATTTTTTTTTTTGTACAATTCCTAAGACGAGATGTAAATTTTGTGTGAAGATTTATTTTTAAATGTGTCTTTACGTCATATGTAATTTATTTTTTGGTGGCTTGCAACAGTGGATTGAAAGTTTAAGTATGGAAAGAATTCTTATTTTGGAGTCATCATTATGCAGACCATCATAGTTTAGTATTCTACAAACTTCGTTAAGATTTTCTTCCAATTTAACTAGATTCTGCTGAATACCAGTATTTTACATGGAAAACTGCCTGGATCTGACCTCCGCAACCCAATTACTGGGTAACACAATACCCCTTGGTAAGACTGGTTACCAGAAGTTTCGGCTTCTGAAAACCCTTAACAACTGTCAAAGACTAGATCTACAAATGACAGTGAAGACCAACGGTTTGACTTACATCCCGGAGTGTGAAGGGATCTCGGTATGCAATGGGTGGTAATCTTACCAAGAACCAACCTCGGCAAGCGTTGCAGCCCTGATATTTTCCTTTTATTTAGCCATGAATAATTTATTTTGGAGTATGTTCATTGGTAATTGCATTGTTACATGCTAGAGTAGGCTCGCTTTTGATCACTATTTCAATCACACGGTGATTGCACTTGATAGAAAAGCTCCAAACGGTACGGCAAATCGATAAACCATTGATACCCAGAATGCATGACCATATCTAGTTTTAAATACTTTCATTTCTTGTTCACGTATTATTAAACTAATTTACATAAATAAATTCATTAATATCATTACCATGGAGTCAAGAATATGTTTGTATTTTACATATATCTTTACATTGTATAAAACAAAGTCGCTTCCCGCGATTGTCCGTTTAGATCTTTCAAAATACGCAACATATTTTAATGCAGTTTTCAAGAGAAAGGTTAATGCGCGGGCGAATTTGCTGGCTAAAGCTGATAAAAATTAATTTAACTACCTACACAACATAGACAATGTGAAAGAAATTTTGACTTGCAATAATTATTTCAATGTGGTTACGTTGCTCAGAAAACATTATAGGCAAAGTTTCGCTTTGGCACTTTTGTTTGCTTACATTTTGCTTACCACAAGATACTAACAACCTCACTTGTTGCCAAACGAATCCAATTAAAGATAACTGCCTACAAAGCTTTTCCCAACATTTTCTTTTTAGCTGTATTACAATATTTCACACGAACACCTACACGTACGCAGTAAACGACGTAAATGTGGTTTTAATACGACTTTTAGAAAAATAAAACGGCCAACGACGGTGTGTCGGACCGCGCGCTGTAAATGGTTTCGTAGTTCAGATGAATTTATCTCATAAATAAACTTTACCTACGTTGTAGTTGAAAAACATGTTCTCTCGTACAACAACATACGTCATGGTCCATTCTCCAAATGCAAATGTAAGTTGTTAATCTTAAGAAAAAGTATTTATGACTGTGTTAAAACTTTGTGTGTTACAGCCACATTCAAATTCCCTAAACCGATATAGCAATGGATGTCACAATGCGATCGATTATTTTAATCGCAATAACCCTGCTGGTTGATCAGATTATTAAATTGAAACACATGAGACATAACATTCAGTCATGAAAAGATAATACCCATGGTATTATTATACGCTGTGCGAATTATGTTATTACATAATTCGCACAGCGTATAACGCGGAAGCAGCGCCCGTCAGGCTCGCAGGAGGCAAGGTAAAGGGCCTCAAAACAACCAGGCCAGATATTGATTCCAAGATAAAGCGGTCACGTGGGAGACACAAGTCTACTTCATCACCGCTGTGTAACCAGTAATCATTATCACCATTTCAGCCAAAGATGTCCACAACTGGACATAGGGCTCCACCAATTTGAGGGGGGGGGGGGTTGCCATAATCGCCACTCTTGGCGGGCGGCTTGGAGATCGGAATATGATAGTAAAATGCATAGTGAACGCTGCTGCCAATTCCCTAGTAAAAAAGCAGTAGTATTTCTAATATTAACTCCCCAACCACAATTATTACCAGTATGAATTCGATAAAATAATGAGATTTTAAGTAACAATTACGTTTATTATGTTTAAATTGAATTATTTCGTGCGATTATGAAAGCGAAACGACAATTTAAATGCTTTATTTATATTTTTCAACTACTTTTATATTGTAAACGTTGGCAACTGGATTGGGATGTAAACTTGTGTCACTCCCGGAATCGGAATACAAGACCGTGGTTTATCATCAAGGATATCATCATCTGCCTGGCCATTTCCCAAGTTTATTGGAGTAGGCTTCCAGTCTCACTGGATGTCATAAGTCATTTATTTCATAACAAAATACTTTGTGTTGAAACATTTCAAGTATACCATAGATCAAACAAAAAAATAAATAATAATACTACATTCACTGCATTCATATTTAGAATTCATCACGTATTTAAAATATAACAATATCACTAGTAAAATATATGTCAAAAAATGTATAACAAAAACATTAAATTATAACACTGCATTAAGATTGAAAATTCAAAAATAAATATAAAAATAAATTATATAAACACAGTAAGTCATCAACTGCCCTGTTGGTCTCGTGGTCGCAAGCGCGACCGCTGAGCGTGGGGTCCTGGGTTCGATTCCCGGGTCGGGCAAAGTGTTACTGGGTTTTTCCATTAGGAATTTCTTAGTAGCAGCCCGGAGTTTGGAAGTTGGCGGTGTGATACCCCCGTGCCTCGGAAAGCACGTTAAGCCGTTGGTCCTACGCCTGATCTCTCTCCGGTCGTGTCGGATTGCTGTCCCATCGGACTATGAGAGTGAGGGAAGAGTGAGTGCTACTGTGTCTGCGCATACACTTGAGCACTATAATATCTCCCGCGTCGATGGCTAGTCTCCGTTGAGATTGGCCGCCGTGGCCGAAATTCGGTCTGGAGGACTATATATATAAGTCATCATTTACAAATAATTTAATTGTGGTTGTCGTTTATCGCCAATAAACTCATCTACACTGTAATAGCCTTTCTTCAATAAATATGCCTTTAATTTGTTTTTAAATACGGTCATGCTGTTCATGCTTTTAAATTCTATTGGCAACTTGTTGAATAAAATGACAGATGCAGTTGAGTATCAGTATTTTTCATGAAGCGACTTCCTTTCTGACCTCTACAACCCAGTAACTGGGTAATGCGATACCCCTTTGTAAGACTAGTGGTTAGGACTTTCGGTTTTCTGACAACCCGTAACCACTGTCAAAGATCTACAAATGTAAGCCGGGACCAACGGCTTATCATGCTTTCCGGGGCACGAAGAAGTCATGGATATATCTATCTTTAAGATAAACAGTTAAGTGGATATCTACCTAGATACCTTTATATAGGTAAGTATTTATATAACAAAAGACAACATGAAACAATACAACGCCCGTCCCCTGAGATCGGCAATTGTTTCCTCAGAAACGCTTCCATATAATTCTATTTCCGTATATCCGAATGATATAGCCCACAGCCTTTGATCATTGAGGTCGTGTGACATTACAATTGTTGCCTCAAATGGATGTTAAACCTGAGTCAATGTTATGGAGATATTTATTTGTATTTTTACTATCGAGACGGGAATATTTGGATGAGCTAATTTAGTTGAGGTAGAGAAAAGGTCGATGCGGTCCAGCCGGTACTCGAGCGCTGGCTCGAGAGGAGGCACGGCTATGTCATTTCGGGTGACGCAAGTGCTCTCGGGACATGGTTGCTTCGGGAAGTACCTTGTCGCATAAACAGGGAGCCGGACGCCCGGTGTCAAAACTGCTTCGACTGCCGGGAAGGCACGGCTAAGCATACGCTGGCAGAGTGTGCTGCTTGGGAGGAGCCGCGCCGTGCCCTCATCTCTGAAGAAGGCAGCGACCTGTCGCTGCCGGGAGGCTGCGGAAAGGGAGCGGGAGATATCTTCCGCCCCCCCCCTAACGTGAGGTGGCCAGCACCCCGTGATCCCCGACGTAGGTGTGGAACGGAACACCGGGGTAGTTTTAGTCAGTAAAAGTCTGACGGACCCCTCCGCCCACCCCAGGGTGGAGGACATCCATGAGGATTTCCACCTCGAGATATAAAAAAAAGGATTTAACCACACAATCTAAATATATCTTACCAATATTATACACATCTGAAAATCGAACCTCAACATTTTAGACTTCAAACCTAAAAATATTGGTACCTACATAGCCATTCGTATGATAACCAAAACCATTGTTTCATACCATTCAAGGCAATGGTATCTTACCCGACTAGCCGATTCAGCTCCTCACGCACAATATGACGATCAAAATCTCATAAACCCATCTTCAACGACCCTTGCAAAATCTTCACATAAACTGGACGTATTCACGACCTACCTATACGCCGTAAAACCTAAATCAATATTGCCGCAATGCCCGACGATTCCCGTCCTTGGTTATCTAGAATACAAAAGGTAGCGATACATACTATTGTCACATCCCTAAATATACCTAACATAAAACCGCGGTCGGATATGGCTGTGAAAATATCCGAAAACTTTTTTTGCCGACCATAGAGGGTTGATACTGTTAGGTGAAAACTGTCTTGTAAGGAAGTTAGTGAAATGTCTAAGTTGGAAGTTATGAGCTAAGACAAATAGCTTCGGTGTTTCTTTTGCAGAGTCGGCATAAGTTATAAAAGTTTGATAGTAAATAAAGTGGGTAGTCAGTTTTATTATTGTGTTGGGTTTCAGTTTTCTGAGTTTATTGTTATTTATTTAGTGGGTGTTTTCCGCGAGTTTCTTTGCGGTCAAACTCACCCTTCCTATATCAGGGTGGCTTCGTTTTGTTTTTACTAAACTTTTATATCCTCATAGAAATATCTATATAGGATGGCCGTGACGTCGAGGCGAAAAATGATTCAAGACCCAATTGCGTAGTCCGTTTCATCATCTGTTTAAACAAAAATAAACTGCTATTTCATAGAAAAGTAGTCAAAATGTATGGAACAGTTATTTTTTTAAATACCTGACGAAATATTATTAGTCTAATTTATTTATTTTACTACTTTTGAGATATATTATAAAATATTTTTTTGTAAAATAACAATAATACATGCCAAAAAAAAAAACTAACACTGTTATGTAAAATACTATAGTTTATCTATGAAGAGCGTTATGGACTGCAATATTGTCTAAAAGTTTTGTGTATTTCTTATATCTACGTTTTATATTGTAGGTAGCTGTTTGTTCTTCCTTAGGGATCATTCAACAATTACGTGATCACCGAAGGGGGGGGGGGGTCGGGTGCTTGTATATACATCTGGATTATTTGGGGGGGGGGGAGAGAATCCATGATTACGTCATCATTTATATAACTAAATATTTACGTCCAATTTTGAAGTCTATACTGGTAACACTAACTATTAGATAGATGGAACGGGATTTCCCCTGCTATAGACAAACTGTGGAACAGTGTGACCAGATTCAGTATTTTTATACTTTTTCGGCATATTTTATCGACTTTTCCAAGCATCATACGTGTCAGTGCTAATAAAACAGCAAACATTAAGCACGGACGAAGATTACGTAATCAAGGCGAGGGGGGGGGGGGGGGTTAAAACAAAAGATTACGCTGTGATCACATAGGAGGAGGGGGGTTAAAAAAACGGCCAAAAATGATCACGTAATTGTTGAACGATCCCTTATGAATAAGACAAAATAAAACTCTCGTAATTATTCCATTTAGAAAGCCTTGTTTCTAGATGATAATAAACTTCAAATAACATTTAATCATCACTAATATTTACGTAAAGCTGAGGACAGAACAAACCCGGAGTACCGTAAGAGCATTTGCGGAATATTTGTCTTACGCTTAAACATTTAGGAACAGCTAAATACTGTTTCATCATTCTGTATAAACCTTTACAAATTAAACTGTATTTACCTGTGCTTGTACCGTAAACATAGAACCAATTTATTCCAGTTTGAATTTCATAGTTAATATTTGATTAGAGTTTAAATTATCTGCAGTTTGTTAACAAAATTGGTTTTAAGCGCGTACTATAATGTGAGATAAGCGGTAGATAGATACAGCTATAAGTATGGTCGATTTTATTAAAAATACGAAAAAAATATACCATATTTCATAAAATCAGAATATTGTCGCAAAAAATAAAAAAAGGAAATTTCTAAAAAAATAGTTTCGACTTGGAATTAGTCAAGATGAGTATGGAGTAAATATTGCATAATACTTCAGTGGTCCAGTTTATGACTGACGCAAACATTTTTGACGCCGTGGCAAGGCCAAAAGGAAGACCTGTCAATTATAGCAGCCGAACTTCATGTTCAGGCCGCGCTTGTTCTGTTACACGTTGTATATATAGCTTGCTATCGATACGCCGTGAAGAAGAATTAAAAAAAAACCTTGCCTTAAAAAAAAACTGTTTTGCCTTTCCAGATACTCAACTATTTACAAGTATTATAAAAATAATATGACTGAATGTCAACAGGGCAATTAAAAAATGTCGCACCGTTTTTAATTGGCAAAACATTTTTTACTGCTGCCACTCCGCTTTTCATACATCACATGCTTAACAATTATATTTATTCAACAAAAACACTTGACACATACAAGGGCCCTTTTTCACAATTGAACTGCAACATAAACCCTTGGCTAGATCAATAGCACTGATTGCTTCGCTACTCGTGCGAACCACGCTTTATTAGTCTCGTCACGATACTGATACGCGAATAACATATAGATTTAAATGCTTGGAGGGTTTCTGCCTAAAATCCGATTTTTTATCTGTGAAAAGTATCGACATTTTAAAACGGCATTATATTTTCCTACCTACAATATGCCACCATATCGTTGATGACTTAGAGAGTTGTACGTGTGTAGTATGTGATGTATGAATGGAAGGCAATTCGATGCGACGGGAAGGGTCAGGGGAGCAAATCGCGTCTAAAAATGCACTCCAATAGTACCTTTGTCATGGCCATAAAAATATATAATAAATTACCCGAAATAATAAAGAATCTAAATAAACATAACATCTTTATTAATAAATTGAAGCATTTCCTTATAAGTAAATGTTACTATAGTATAAGCGAATACTTAAATGATAAATTATAAGTAACGTCATAATATACGCCTACCAACTTATAATGCATAACATTTTTTTTTTAAATAAATTTGGAAGGTACAATTAAATAAACATACCATAAATAAGTATTAAATAAGCAATAAATTATACTAGTAAATTAAGCAATAATATAATAATTATTTAAAAAATATATAAATATATCGTTTTTATCAGTCTACAGTTACTGATTGAACAAGTGTATATATTGTAATTAATAAAACAATAATAAAAATCCTTAAATTCTATACATTCTTATAAAAACAGTAAGTATATTATTAACTAGGTAACTAAAAATATAATTTACAATTAAGCACCCAGTGTTCTTCCTCCTCTCTCCTACTTGATCTTGCTGTGCCCGACAGGGTCCATAATTGTGAATAATAAAGATTTCCGTTCCAACTATGTTTTAACATTATGGTATGCAATAAAGAATTGAGAATTGAGAAAAATTTAACCCGCACGAAGTCGCAGGCAGAAGCTAGTTATAATTAAAGATGAAAATTTCGATCTAAAACATTTTTATGTTTTACTCATCGTCGCCAGAATCAATTCCAGTAACATAAGGTCCGCCACATACTTGCTGTTAGAGTAATGAACTGTAAAATAGTATAAAAATAAAACCATAAAAGTACAGAAGCCTTCGGCGCCTCACAAAAGGTAAAAATCATTTTACGCGATACTACGTTTCCTAGGAAAATGTGGGATTTTTCTCAGAATTTACGCTCACTTTTATGTAAAGTTTCTATGTATATTTAGACATCGTTGAACTTTATAACAGTTTTTTTGTGGGTTATAGACTGATAACATGGCACAATTAATACTCCATGCCTGTTTTTCAAGAAGATTAGGCAGAGGTGAACTTATGTAAGTACACCCAAATTTGAACGTAATCAAATGGACGTAATAGTATAACGTATACCTACTTACGTACGTTACGTACTTACGTATTAGTACTTATAACGTAAACCGAATGGACTGATAACGTAGCACTTTTAATACTGTTATGATGTTATATAACTAAACTTCACGCCTGTTTTCCTAGAGGATTAGGCAGAGGTTATGTTAGTAGACATAGCTAAATATCAAGCTATACATTTCCACATTAAGCTGACCTCTCATTATACGGAAATCCTATACAATGTGAGATCAGTTTATACTGGAAATACACAGCTTGATGTTGTATAGCCTTGCGTACATCCAAATTTTCTAAATAATAAGGGCGAGCCTATTGCCATCAAACGAGCTCAAATCAATAACCTGAACTCTGAAAAACCCTGAGTCCTGAACATAATATATTTTAAGACATGCTTCTTTTAAATATCAATTAAAATACTATAACAGAAAATATAACACACAACATTTAGTGAACTTAATGGTGATGTTATTCAGAAAAGTCACGTGCGTAGTACTCGCAACCGGCGTGCATCTATGACCAGATGTATGAACCTAAACGAGGTAAAAGGAGTATTTATGAATCGTAACAGGTGGCGTGGGTGTAGACGGCAACTGCATAGTTGCTGTCTACCCCCATGAGCAAAAGGTGTGTGTTTATGTATGTGTATACTATAATGTTAATACTTCAATGTGTTTGTATAATACTGGTAGGTTTGTATAATCAATGTGTGCATCGGCAACAAACACGTATGGCATATTCAGCCTATCAGTTTCACACTGCTGGGACACAGGCCTCTCTCCGAGAAGAAGTGGGCCGTAATCCACCACAGGGTCCTGTTCGGTTGGGTATATAATAATAATAAATAAAAAATAAATATGTTAGGACAACCAACACACCGTTATCTGATCCCAAACTAGGCAAAGCCTTTACTATGGTAACCAGACAAGTAATAAATATACTTATATATTTCTAAATACCTACATATTATATATAAATTACACCCAGACACAGAACAAATGATTGTGCTCATCACACAAAATTTGTCCTGGGTGGGAATCGAACCCACGACCTCAGTCTTAGCAGATATCACATGTCATCAAAATTTTTGGTTCTAGGACGTGTCGGCTATATTAAAAATCTTTTTACAAAAAAAAAAAACAACCGACTTCCTTAAAAAAAACACTACAAAGTCAAAAATAACTTTAATTTCGGAATTCGGTGTCTTAGGATCTGTATTTAAGGTTTTTGCCACCGACTTCCGAAATTAAAGTTATTTTTGACTTTGTAGTGTTTTTTTGAGGAAGTCGGTTGTTTTTTTTTTTTTTTTTGTAAAAAGTTTTTAATTTTAACTTTTTAGTAGTTATGGTAGATACCCCGCACTAATCTAATCGCGTTACTCGTTCATTTGTCGCGCAAATACTTAATGCAAATTTAAGACTTATATGGTTTTCACATGGACCCCATTGTCCGAATGGAACCAATCGGGAAGCACCAGCTATCAAATAAAAAAAAAACATCGAAATCGGTTCACGCAGTCAAAAGTTATGAGCTAACAAACATAAAAATAAAAAAAAAAAAATACAGACTAATTAATAACCTCCTCCTTTTTTTGAAGTCGGTTAAAAATGTTTTCCTTCGCCATTTGAGAGCAGTGGGAATGAAATTATTTACTCAAAGTTCGGCGCCTGTCTGTGTCGGAAGCCACGACCACGTACAGCTTGTAAGTTGTAGCCGATACCACTGGGCCACTACTACAAACAAAAAGAAAATGTATAGTGATTACAAACTGGATATGGATCAAGTCCTACCGGTCGAACTACACAGACAGACAGCCAGCCAAACGCAGACAGCCTTTCGAGGCTGACTATATCAAAACGATTTTGATGCTACAATATATTGTATTTTAAGTACTAAAACTAATCCTTTCAGTTACCTCCACAACTCTAAATAACCAGATCATTATGTAGTCAATTAATACAGTCGCATATTATTCTTTCATTTCAAAAGCCTTGCTTTTACATCTAAATAAACGTCAAACTACACTGAATGTTGCAAATATTTACGTAAAGCTGAGTACAGACAGGACAAATACGAATTAGCGTCAGTAAGAGCATTTTCCAGTAGTGGAAACATTATAGGCTGATTATCAAAGAGCATTTGCGGAATATTTTTAGTCGATACAAGATTGTTGAAAGCAGGAATGATGTGACTCCCATTAACTAAACATTTTAATAAAGCTTACCACCAAGGTAAAAAACAATCTGCCTAGCCTTTTTCAAACTGTGTTGGGGTCAGCTTCCAGTCTAAACCAGACGCAGCTGAATATCAGTATTTTACGTGAAGTGACTGAATCTAACCTACACAACCCAGTTACTTAGTACATTTACTTTCACATGTAGGTAGGATTAAGTAAGGACATTTAAAACTTGTTTTCACAAATAAATTTCATAATTGTTGGAAAGGACATGGCTAAATTAAAGTATAGGCGACATCCTGGCAAATTATAAATATGGTACCTAGCAATATGTAAAGCAGAATAGTTGAATATTAGTATTTCATATAAAAACTGTTTCAGGAACTTTTCATATCTTTACAATCGTAAAAATAAAATCGCTATCACGTAACTCCTACGTCAATAGGTATAGAAACTGCAAACGTAGCTTCTGAATTACCGCAGT
This sequence comes from Aporophyla nigra, assembly GCA_947507805.1. NCBI lineage: Eukaryota > Metazoa > Arthropoda > Insecta > Lepidoptera > Noctuidae > Aporophyla > Aporophyla nigra. The sequence goes on along the minus strand of OX382313.1, from coordinate 6,651,558 downwards.
TTATGTATCGCATAATGAATTTATTGAAAGTCAAGACCGTGTAGAGTAGGTAGCAAAAGGTCAGTAGCTAGGTGAGCACACACAATAAGTCTAATAAACAAGCCTGGGTCAGTGAAAATCCAAAATAAAAAAACACAACGAACAAGCAAACGGCAAAGCGTTCAAATGACGTCTGACATCTGACGTTTGGTTTTTATGATAGAGATGGGATTGAACTTCATGTGTAGAAGAATCGATAAAATAATCGAAAGAGTTGAAAAAAAACTTGGTTTTTTCGTCCACTGTTACTATTATTACTTAATATTTTTCGACAGAATATAGATAGTAAGATTAAAAGAAGGAGCACATTCCGACTGATCTGACACTTTAAAAACAACCCTGTTTTCCGAATCAAAACCTGCTGAAAATGCAATAACAAGCAACTAAACAGAACACCGAATTGAACGCCGTCGATTCCCGCTAAAAACTCTGATTGCCAGTTCTTAGTCAGACAATAAATCGTTTTGATAGCAGTCATCAAAAATCGATATAGGAATAGTTTTAATTTGACATTCTGGAAAAGCGCTATGACTCCTCCCTAGCTTGCAGTACTGTATTATTTCCCCTTGACACATCAATGGAAAGCTTAAAAAGCAATAAAGATACTTTTTTATGCTAAACAGTTTACGAAAGTTCATAGAAATTACTAAACACTCAATAATTAATAAATTAATATTTAAATATTACGAGTTAATGTGAGATTCCAATACAAATTGAGGGCACTCATTTAGCCATCTCCTTTGACCTTCAATATCTCTGTAACCAAAAGATACAAGGTAAGGTCCTGAAAAAAAAAACGGAAAAAACCAGTGACTATAGACTTCGCAAGTGTATGTTTACACCCGTTATACCTACCTTTCAATTTAAGTTTATCTCAAGTTAACATTCCGCTAGTGTCGTCTGTACCCAGCATTATTCAAATATTCTGCCTAGTACCAAAAGGCAGAAAGCGTGAAGCGAAGTGCGATGGCTTTAGAATAACTTATGACATGTAATTTAGTAGACGCAATTTTGTAGATATCGTTTTAGTTGTAGAGCTATGAATATCTAGCAATATAGAATAATAGTGGAACTTGTAGGTTTTTTGTTTTTTGACTGTTTAAATATAGGTAAAATACTTTGATTAATGTTTTGTCATCAGAACGCTTTCAATTTATTCATTTATTTCTCCCAAAAATATTATACTTCTTGTTCATTTATTCAAGGCAAGATTAGCGTATTAGTTTTCAAGAGTTTCACCGGAAAAGGTGACCCACACCTAAGAATACTAATCTTCTTCGACGTTCTAAACGAAAATTACTAAATCATAAAATAAATAAGTACATACACAACACAAAACTCAGGTAAGTTATGAACTATATACATTCAATGACATTGATTACAACCTAATTGCATCTTTGGATAAAAAACAGATTAGACCAAATAGACAAATGTACCTACTCGTAAAACTAGCGCTTCCTTACCAGGGGGTAGGCAGAAACCACAGAACGCTACCTGCTACGAAACTAACAAACTACTTTTTCTCAGCTTACGTTATTAGATTTGGTCATACACGCACCCGGGTTTGAAAATATTAAGCTGTCCTTTCTGAAGAACATCAAAATTAAAATCAAAAGTCATTTATTCAAACTAGGCTGAGAGTCAGCACTTTTTGAACGTCAAAGTTACATAAGACAGTCCCCCCAAAACGCTTGCCCTTCATCACTTCCTAGTGCTTTAGCTGGGAAGAAGAAGTGGCGCAACAAACTCCCCAGCAGCACAGCCGTCTGTTAAGTTAGAAGAACTTGATTCTATACAATATTGTGTCATCATCATCATCATTTCAGCCGTAAGACGTCCACTGTTGGACTTAGACCTCCCCCAATTTGGGGGGCTTTGCCATAATCGCCACGCTTGGCAGGCGGGTTGGCGATCGCAGTATGGTGGTAAAATGCATAGAGAACGCTGCTGCCCATTCTCTAGTAAGTCCCTTAGTCGCCTTTTACGACACCCACGGGAAGAAATGGGGTGGTGTTATTCTTTACGTCCGGCACCACACGGTACATTGTGTAAGTAATTAATATTATAAAACAAAACATACATTATTCGCCATCATCAGCAATTATATAGTCGCTATACAACCTTCAAGGGCGTCCCCTTCCGGACGGATGTAAAATTGAATAAATCTAACATTTTAAATAGTACAAACAACCTACTGAACACTAGACATAAAATATATTTTCTACTTTACATTCTAGCTTACAAAGTACTCAAGCCCAACTCAAAAGTCTTAAGCATCCTCAACAAAACGACCCTCATATTGACTTCCACGACATTTCACAAGTATACACAACTTAACATACAAAATCCCTTTTCATCTGTTTAACTTTTAACTGTGTACTTTACAAAGTACTGAGGGTAAAACTCACATACTTATGTCAACAATTAAAACGGTACATTGAAGAAACAATGTTTATTCGAGCAAATAGAGAGAAAAGGGAAAATCTCTTTGATGTTTCAAGTCATTTTGTTAAAAGCAATGTTTTAAGTGGGCTTGTATTGGTATGGGTACATATAAAGCTATATATTTCCAGTATAAATAGACCTCCTACTGTGAAAGCTTTGCGTAAGATGAGAGATCTGCTTCTACGTGTCGACGGCATGATGGCCAAAAGATTTTGTTAGCCCAAAACTTCGCCACTTCTAAGGCATCATCGGTGATAGAGCAGAGGTCGATATGACTGCCTTTTCTGAGGCACGAAAAGATAGGTGCTTCAGTTCCTCAGCACAATGAGAGTTCAGCTTATCATCATCTCCTAGCTTGTTCCCAACTATGTTGGAAGAAAGTGGCCAAGCTGCGCATGTGAAAAGTATTATTCATTCATGATAGCATAATCAGCCTATGTTCCCACTGTTGGGACAAAAACCTTACCTTTCTGTCCAAGCGGGCGAGTGAAATCCACCACGCGGGCACAATGTGTGTTTAGTATATGTCACACGTCTTCAAATGTTTGGTTCTAGGACATGCCGGTTTCCTCACGATCTTTTCCGTTTTGAGAGCAGTGTTGATGAAATAATTTGTGGTGTTCCGCGCATAAAGGTACCAGTAGGGAGGTATTGTAGAATCTAGAAGTGAGCCTTTATTATGCTGATTACAAAAAACTTTTTTGCAAAAAAAAAACAACCGACTTCCTTAAAAACACTACAAAGTGAAAAATAACTTTAATTTCGGTAGTCGGTGTCTTAGGATCTGTATTTATGGTTTTTTTGCCACCGACTTCCGAAATTAAAGTTATTTTTCACTTTGTAGTGTTTTTAAGGAAGTCGGTTGTTTTTTTTTTGCAAAAAAGTTTTTATTTTTAAATTTTTAGTTGTGGTATTCACCCTGCACTAATTCCAAACAAACAATGCATATTTATGCGATAGCAGAAATCGCGGTTGATTTCCTGTCATTTTTTAAAGAGTTCCGGTGTCTGTCTCCCGAACTCATCATCAGATCTATATGAAAATTATATGGGACCATTTCGGAATAAACCCCTTTCGAACAAAAAAAGAATTTTGCAAATCCGTCTAAACGTGCCTATAATATTCAAAGAATTATCCCCTAACCTTCTAACCTTTCACTGTAAGTTCCTATATGTACTGTTCACCGATGAGGAGTTCCATGCGGTATCTTCGAAGACTATAATTAGTTCACCACGGATGGATAGATAGAACCAGCAATTATTTTTGATCTTTAGTACAATATCCAAATCACATTACGTGTACTGTTTGTTTTTGAGGAGTTCCTTCGTTTATCTCCCAAAGTATACATCAAATCTTCACAAAATTAATATGGGACCACCTCAGGAGTATATCCTTACGAATAAAAAAAGAATTTTCAAAATCGGTTGACTATTGGCGGAGAAATCGGTGAACATACATAAAAAAAAAAAAAAAAAATACATACAGTCGAACATATATAACCTCCTCCTTTTTTTGAAGTCGGTTAAAAACAATTGTTTTTCTTAATAATTTTTTTGTGACAGACATTCAAAGTTGAAATTCTGAAAAACTAGTTTCAAGAAAATGGAGATTAAAAGTGGAATGGAGGTTTACAAAAAAAATGCCCCATTCTCGGCAATTCCTGGCAAACGTCCCAACACATTATATGCATCAATGTATCACTAACGTAACCGAATCTGTACTGTCAATATACAAATAGTATTAAAATTCAAAAACTCAACATAATAATTATGAAAATATCGAAATTATATAAGACCTACCGACATCTTATACATTTATACTAAACATTTCCTTTTAAAAAAAAATGTGCTTAGAATTGTTGTCTGTAGATGTTAATTGTATCAAATTGTAGCTTTGTTGTAGGACAATAATCAGTAAAAATCTCAAGATTTCATATTTTCACCCGATTTTACAAGAATGAAAATAACTCGGAAACTAAATGCCGACATTTGCAAAAATTAATGCGCCTGTCAGGGTTCGAACCTATAAACTCGTAAGTCACGGCCCATGGGGCACTACAACAGCTCCATGATGATCATGATATATGATATTTTTTATCTTTAGTGAGCTATAGGTAACATAATTCAATATCTAACGGTTCTTTTGATCCAGGACTGTTCTTGTAACTTCCTCGGTTCGTATTCAATTGTTTTCTTTCAAAATACCGCGACCTCCACTATGCGTTTTTTTTTTTTTTCATATACATGTTTATCACACAATTCCATTCCGCGTAGTCGGGATGAATGAACCTAAATCGGATTACACCGTATGAAAAATAAGAAGAAAAAATTTCATCAAAAATATAGCTATAATTTTCACCGATCTGTTGTTTCACATCCAAATCCGTAAAGTCGTAACAAAACATATAAGGAACTCATATTTCCGATCCCACCCGAGTAAACCCGAAGACAAAATCTGATATCCGAAATCACTAACTCCAATAATTCTCAGCTCTGTAACATTGAGTCAACTATATTAGAACTAAAGGTTCTATTTTCTATGCCACTGGAAACCACTCCTTAAAATGTGGCAGAAAGAGTTGATTCTGAAATGCGAAATATATTTCAATCACATATCCAAAGGTAGTTTGATATTAACAACTGATACTGACTAACCGTTTTATGATCAGAAGATTGATGTTATTTGAGTTAAGATGTTTTCTCTTGTAACTCTGCAGTTTATAACTTTTTAGATATAAGAGCACCTGCACCCTTTTAATCTGGAACACAAAATTTTAATTTTTTGTTAAAAAGTTTTTTATACCTTAGACTTTTATGACAAAAAATCGTATACAGGCGATCCTCCCAAGAGAAATAAGTCTTTTTTTTAATACCTTAAGGCATTTGTTGCCTCGCAAAAATCTTACTATCTGCAATCTACTAACTAACACATTTGTTTAACCCTTTTACCAGTCACAACTAATATACTTAGTCTTCAAATGATCTGACCAATATTATGTCTTGCTTTTAACGAGACTGTGATTTCTGAGTTTGTTTCGGCCTTTCTTCTCAGAGAAGTAAGCGCCGACTTCAACCGGTTTTAAAAATATGATTGACTCGTGAAGTGTTTGCACAAACCTACTCACAGAAATAATAATAATTTCTAATAAAACTTAATAAATAATACAGTACGTAGAAAAAATAATGAAGAGGAAACCTGCACCCTAATTGCGAAACACACTATTTATTAGAATCTGAATGGGATTGAAGATTATTTCTAAACCATTGCGTCATTTGTTCGAATAAATTGTCGGCTCAGCAACGTAAATAACGCAATGAATGTTGTTTAACGATCAATATGAAACCAATTCCTACCGATAAAAAGTTATGCAATTACCCCTCAGGTTACGTGACAGGTTACGTATAGTTCAATGATACCGTTCATATCATCCACTCTATCATACAAGATTTGGAATTCAAAGCTCTCAACTTTTTCATCCACATTTTCCGATACGACTTCCTTGTAACACTAATGTGACTTGAGACATACAAGTTCGGTATCAGGTGAACAAAAATGGCTCAGGAGTTCGCAAGAAAAAATAATAGTTTAAAAAAACTAAAAAACACGCTTCCATTGAAAACCAAACGAAAAAGTACAAAATAATGGAAAAAAAGCGTGGGGTGCTTTTTAAGGTATTTTTTAATTGATATCAAGGAACCCCACGCTTTTTTTCCATTATTTTGTACTTTTTAGTTTGGTTATCAATGGAAGCGTGTTTTTTTTAGTTTTTTTAAACTATTATTTATTTTCTATTTTTAGGGTGTTTCGAATTTTGAGACGTATGTCAGCGTAGTTTGTGACGTATGTCAGCGTAGTTTTCGAAGACAGTTTTTTTTGCTGTCCTGGTAACCCTGGCAAGGATAATGGCACAAATTAATTTGTGACGTATGTCAGCGTAGTTTTCGAAGACAGTTTTTTTGCTGTCCTGGTAACCCTAGCAAGGATAATGGCACAAATTTATGAAATTATTGCATTGTCATCGGTCCTTGACAGGTGTGCAAAGTTTGAATGAAATCTGCTCGTTTAAAGTGGGTCAAAATCGCGCTATAAGGAGTCGGTTACAAACAAACATACAAGTGAAGCTAATATAAAGCGTTAAAAATACAAGACATTACTGAAAGTGGCCATTAAAACTTTTATTTATTAGAAAAACATAAAATTATATTATAGTGACCTTATTGGTGTTGTTCTTCAGAAAGGTCAAGTGCGTAGTACCCGCAACCAGCATGCGGGTCCTTGATGTATGAACGTAAATGAAGCAAAATGATTATTTTTTTCTGCCTACCCAACTTCATAGCAAGAATTCGTGAGTTTATGTATGTAGGTATGTTAATCAATATCTGTAGGATATCGTTTTTATGTGTTTTTCAGAATAACTTCTAAGCCCTAACCTGGGGTCTGAACTCTGAAGTATTATTGTCATCATCGTTGCCAGGCCAACAGCAAGGTTGGGTGGGGTGAGGACTTAAAGAAGATCACAGATGAGACTATCACAGACCAGGAAAACATAGCACGATAGAGAGGAGGTCTATATTATTACTCAGTAGTGGGAGCAAAAAGGCGATGATGACCAAAGGATGATGATGACGACGAATGACACCATGGTTCCAATCTGAAAAAAAACCGGCCAAGTGCGAGTCGGACTCGCGCACCGAGGGTTCCGTACAAACCTTCAGGTATTCACGGTTTATGCATAAGGTTTATGTTTATGAAATTATTTTTTTTTTTAATTTTTATATTTGAGTTGACTGAATGAACGGTAAATTGTGGTTTACGATTTATGACGTATTAAAAAAAACTACTTACTAGATCTCGTTCAAACCAATTTTCGGTGGAAGTTTACATGGTAATGTACATCATATATTTTTTTTAGTTTTATAATTCCTTTATTCTAGAAGTTACGGGGGGGGGGGGGGACACATTTTACCACTTTGGAAGTGTCTCTCGCGCAAACTATTCAGTTTAGAAAAAAATGATATTAGAAACCTCAATATCATTTTTAAGACCTATCCATAGATACCCCACACGTATGGGTTTGATGAAAAATTTTTTTTTTGACTTTCAGTTCTATGTATACCCCAAATATTATTGTTTTTTTTTTTCTATTTTTGTGTGAAAATCTTAATGCGGTTTACAGAATACATCTACTTACCAAGTTTCAACAGCATAGCTTTTATAGTTTCGGAAAAAAATGGCTGTGACATACTCGGACAGACAGACAGACAGACATGACGAATCTATAAGGGTTCCGTTTTTTGCCATTTGCCAACGGAACCCTAAAAATGATCATTCATAAAGAAAAATAATTTGAGAAAGATTTTCAAAGTCCTATTTAATGATACCCAACTTGACATACATAGTTTGTCGGCTTTTTTTTTCTCTTTTTCACTATATATCGCCTAGTGATCACCATATTGCATTTTAACAACTATCATGCCATAACTTGCAAACAAATTGACTGTTGTAAGAATCGTCACAATCGGCCCAAGCGTTTGGTCTCTAGAGTGCCACAAAGGAACAAATAAAGGTACACATACGTACAGAGGCTGATAAACACAATACCCTTCTTTGTATGGCGCAGTCGAGTAAAAAGGGATGATACTACCGGCCGTCTCTCTTTCGCTTTGGAATCATGATGGCATTAAAAAGTCCATAATACTGCACCAAAACTAACCTAACCATAACTCTAATCTTATCCTTCTTTCTCTAAACATATAAATAAAAAATCCATTGCCAGGTTTCCGCGAAAAAAGATCCAAACGTCTCAATTTTCCAATACATTTCCTCCTAACACTAATGTGACTTGGAACACGAGGTACCAGGCTAACAGAACAACTCAGGCGTTCGCAAGTAAATTACATAAGGAACAACTGCCACGGAGATAAGAAGTCAATTTACAACCCTTTTTACTCCAGATAAAGGGATGTAAGCCCAGGGATTTTGATAAATTTGCCTTAAAAACCTAATTTATGATAACGTTGCCTTAAAACATTTTTACCATGATTTTCGGGAGGAAATACCTAAACATTACGAGTCGTATTTTGTTAACAGAAATATGAAATTGAGGAAAAGGTGTGTTTAAGACATTTTTGTAGGCTTTGGTAATGTTTTTGGGTGAATTTATGGTTTTGGTCTGTTGAATATTTTTTATTATATTTTCGGAAATCTAGGAATTTCTTCAGAGTAGTTATAATCTATACTTAATATACACTAATTCTCACTTCTACACTTATATTATAAAGTTGAAGAGTTTTGTGTTGGTTTAACGTACTAATCTCAGGAACTTCTAGTTCAAATTGAAAAATCTTTGAGTGTTGGGAAGCCAATTTATCGAGGAAGGCTAATTTTAAAATAACTATGGAACAAAAATAATAAAAGTTACGGGAAGGCGTGTCAGACTTTTACTGACTAAAAGCCACCCGTGTTCCTTCAGTTACCCATATGCCAGGGTCACGGTATCTCTTTCGAACAATCTCGCGACCCTCGCAGGCATCGGTCCTAGCAGACCCCTTCAGTTCTGCAGACATCTCTTTGAGCCGCGCGTGGAACATTACGCGCCGTCGACCCGAGCCTGGTCCTTACCAGGCGGCGAGCTACCCATTGCTCGCCGCCCGCAAGCTCGCGCCTACGGTGGCCGGGAGTCTGCTATCGAATAGGCCAGGTTTTAGTTCGAGAATGAAAACTGTGATCCGTAACATACATTGTAATCGTTGATCATTGCGCCATACATTAATGATGTAACTTTTTGACTGGCCTATTAATTTAGTGGTTAGTGACCCTGACTGCTAAGACTGAGGTCATGGGTTCGATTCTCACCCAGAAGAAATCTTTGTGTGATGAGCACAATCATTTGTTCTGTGTCTGGGTGTAATTTATCTAGGTTTAGTTTTAAAGATATTTATTCTCAAAAAAGACACAAAGTCACTTTCATGAGAACAATGCTTACAGTAAATTATTAATATAAAACGTTCGTCACAGACGTTATTGTAGTAATTTTACACACATCCAATACATTCAGCTTTTGGGAAAGGTGGTATTTTTCGTTAAATATGCAGCTAATTGTGTTTTGAATGCATGGAATGAGTGCAATTTTTTTATATGTGAGGGTATTTTGTTATATAACTGTGCTCCTTCAAAAGTTTTTTTTTTTTTGCCAAACTTCGTTCTCGTCTTCGGTAAAATCAGAAAACTAGCCCTGCGACTGCTACGTTGTGTAACCTGTTTGACTTTTGTAAACGATAAATTGGTCTGAACACTTTTGTTGAGGGCCTTACGAATAAAAATGCATGTGTTGTAAATATATAATTGTCTAATGTTCATTATTTGGGTTTCCTCATAAATTTTGCATGTTGATGTTAAAAATGGGTAGTTAAAAATCATTTTATCTATAATATGTATGTATTTTTGTATTTACATTTACTTAAGTATCAGTTGTCTAGTTGCCACAGTACAGGCTCTGCTTAGTTTGGGATCAGATAACGGTGTGTTGGTTATCTTAACATATTAATATTATAACTAATATTATTGTAACATAATTTAAAAGAGTGACCCTGAAGTTTCTTACACAGTCTTCTGTATAGGTACCCACTATGCTGTGAAATGGGCAACTAGCTCCTTAATTCTGACAGATCGACTCGTTGCCAATTCAAAAGTGCCTGTAAATGGTTTAATTGAAATAAATGCATTGAGTATGAGACGCAATCACTGTCTGAAATGCATACATATACATACATGCACTTACACCTTTTTACACGCTTTATATTAGCTTCACTTGTATGTTTGTTTGTAACCGACTCCTTATAGCGCGATTTTTACCCACTTTAAACGACCAGATTTCATTTAAACTCTGTAGACTTATCGAGGATCGATGACAATAGAAAGAAGAAAGAAAGAAAGAAAAAATGTTTATTCTGCACAAACAAAACGCACATCTTACGAATAAATACTTACAAGATAAAAATTTAAAAAAAAAGAATCATATAATGCAACGTAGCCAAAAGCCCCGTATTCAAGTCAAAAAAAATTAACAATTTAGCAATATTGACATTAGGACTATTGACCATAGACAAAACAGAATATGTTACGACATTGACAATTACATCACACAATCAAAACAAAAACAAAATGCCGATTGTAGATTGCATTAATTATCTACTCTTGTAACGAACAAACCACAATATTAAATAACAAGTAAGCTGTGCGTCGCATCTGTGCAAGAACAGGTCGTTGCTCAGCAATATGCTGTGACTTCAGAAGAACCTAGTGTTAACAGCGCTGATTTTCAGCAACTACCTTTCAATATAACAATACTATAATTTCATAAATTTGTGCCATTATCCTTGCCAGGGTTACCAGGACAGCAAAAAACTGTCTTCGAAAACTACGCTGACATACGTCACAAACTACGCTGGCATACGTCTCAAAATTCGAAACACCCTAAAAAATAGAAAATAAATAATAGTTTAAAAAAAAAAACTAAAAAACACACTTCCATAGAAAACCAAACTATAAAATAGAAAATATTGAAAAAAAAGCGTGGGGTGCTTTTTAAGGATTTTTTTTTATTTATATCAGACAACCCATGCTTTTTTTTTCCATTATTTTCTACTTTTTAATTTGGTGTTCTATGGAAGCGTGTTTTTTAGTTTTTATAAACTATTATTTTTCCATGGTGATAAGCAGAAACTGCAGAATGCCACCTGTAATAATCTTTATATACTCGTTGACGTTCATACATTTAGTCAGACACCGACGCCGCCGCGCCGGTTGCAAGTATCTACTACGCACTTGACCCTTTGGCTGCAAAACAAAAAGATACTAAAAAATAAATAGATAAAGTCCATAATTCACTAACAGCGTAAGTTATAACTCTAACAAAGTTACCACAACGATCCCTTAGTTAAACAGACACTTTATTACTAAGTACAAAAAAGCCAACCAAGAAAGGTACTACTCGTGAAATGGTAACTTCGCAGAATTTCCGGGGGTTTGAGAAATGGCCCTAAAAGACTTAATTTATTACCGGCCTTTGCCACAAATTCACTTTTTTTAGGGTTCCGTACACAAAGGGTGAACACAAGAGCCTTACAAATAAGTCTACACCGTCAGTCAGTCTGTATGTCACAGAGCAAACGTATCATAGAGGTATTAAAAATGAACTGATAACCGGCGTGCTTGTAAAACCAGATGTGTGACCTTAAACGAGGCAAAAGGAGAATGTAGGGAGTGTAGGTGGCGTTCTGAAGCTTCTTCCTACCCCCATTGGAAAAAGTTGTGGGCATATGTATGTGTAGTTCTGTGATGCGTTAGTGTATGTACAGCTATACAGCTATGCAGTACAGGTTAGGCAGAAACTACAGATCGATAGTTCGTTGTAGTTTTCACAGAACTTGTATGAACTTGCATGTTAAATATTATCAGTATAATTAGGACGTTCTGGAACTAAAGATTTTGATACGGCTTGTTGTAGGAGTAGACTGCTACAAACAATTACGAATCGATAAAAGCGTGATGCAAATTTCTCTCTCTCTCTCTCTGTCTCTTTCTTTCTCTCTTTCTGTAATAGAAAGAGATAGAAAGATAGAGATAATTTTGCCATTATGAGTATCGTTTTCATGGTTTCTGAGAGTGCTGAATATTGGGTTGTCAATAGTGAGGTTAAAATGAAAATACAAGATGGCGACTCATGACAGTTTCTAAAAATTTATATCAGAGGGCTCTGTTTTAAAAAAGCGTATTTGATTCTCACTTTTTGTTTCTCACCGTCTATTTCTATTATATTTAAACGCGTGTATCTATGCGTGGGAATATCGCGTACGGTACTTCGTGTCGTCATGAATTTGGCTAGTGGCTCCGTTAAGAAACCTTGAAAATAATATGATGACACTATATTTCGAAGACACATATGCTGCAAAATTTCTACAGAACCCTTAGCGCAATAGACCGAGTCAGAGTTGGCCAGTTTTTTTATTCTCCTATAATGAAGGTGAGAGCAAAAAGTAGTATTCCAATGAGAAATAATTTTTAATTTCAAAGAAGAAAAATGGTGTATCTAAAGTTATGGGGTGGAGTTAATTAAACGCGGGGTTAAATAAGGGTTGTTTACTCATCAATGAGGCACGCTTTCGAGTTATTTATAACATCGGGGCGCAGTATTTTGAGGCATCTAATTTTATCCAGATGGATTTCATGTAGGTGGAAACAGGTTTTTAATAGGGTTGATGAACCTCGTTAAAAAGAAAGAAAGATTTTTTTTTTTCATTTGGGACACGCACTGGAAATATGTACAAACAATAAAGAAGAATATGAAAACTATTAAATTAAGAATAACAAAAAAATGCAAACAATTAAAAAAAAGAAATAGGAATTTCAGCATAATGCTGCGATTAGAGCCATTGTCTGTAGACATCAGGACTTGTGACGATACATTTGGGAACCGGCGGCACCTTTGGCCTTGATATGATACCGGTATCATAGTACCTATACTTCTGGGTATCAATACCAGAGGTAACACCTGTACTATTGGCACCAATACCACACATAGTACCTGTACTATTGGTACAGGTAGGTAACAGACATAGTACCTTTACTATTGGTACCAGTACCAGACGTCATACTTGTACTACTGATACCGGTAACAGGCGTAATAGTTATACTATTTGTATCCTTTTCTCCCATTTCTCGCCCTGGAGAGCAGTGTTGGCTCAGTAGGGTAGTAACGGCCGAGACTTACGAGTGGTGGGTTGAATCCCCGATAGGAACTTTACTTTATGTAAACATCAAGATTTTATAGAAATCATCGTAAGGAGGTTTCAGATGTCAGCAGCACTGAAGGGGTCTGCTAGGACCGATGCCTGCCAGGGTCGCGAGATTGTTCGAAAGAGATACCGTGACCCTGGCACATGGGCAACTGAAGAAACACAAGTGGGTTTTAGTCAGTACAAGTCTGACACGCCCTCCCGCTCCGCCCAGAGCGGGAGAAGTCATTTGATGATTTCCCATCCAAAAAAAAAGGAGGTTTCGTGGCATTTCCCGGAACCAAAAAATCGTTGATATGTGACATCCACCAACTCACGCTGGGCTCACGTGGTGGATTGCAGCTCTCATTGTTGCGGAGTCTTGATTTGTGCCCGAATCATAGTAATAGGGTCTTCGGACTTACACCTAACAGACGAAATGTGGCTGTACTATAGGTGGGATGGGATTCCTTCTTTTCGCATATGTTATTTATCCTAATATACTTTGGCATACCTATTTTGGCATAATTTGTTTTGCCATAATAATACTTTGCAATATAATTTTTTGGCAAACTGTTTATGTTGGCATAATGATCTAGAAGCCTAATGGGTTTTGGCATAATTTTAATTCGCATAATTTTACTAGGTATAATGACTATTAGCATAATAGTATTTAGGCAACCTTTTTAAAATTAAATTTTTATCCCTAAATTAAAGTTAATGTATAGTCTTAAAAATTCAATATGCTGTGCTACAAAATTTGGTGACAGAAACGAATCGCTGCAAAACCGACTGCACGTAGTCTTATCTGCCCTACTCCTAGAGTGTAATTTAAAACCGCGTAGGCGCGTCGGGGCGAGGCGGCCCGCGAACTGAGGAGCAGGTGGTTTTGACGCTCGCCACCGCGGCTGAGGCTGGGCGGCGAAGCCGGCCAGCTAGCCGAAGCTGTGGTGGTGAGCGTGAAACACATCTGCGACGATAAGCTCGCATGGGACCGCCGCGCCGGAGCCACGCAGCGCCGGAGCCGTGACAGAAACCATGCCTGCTGCATGTTGCATGCCTGCTTGCATGCTGCATGCTTGTTTGCATGCTGCATGCTTGCATGCTGCATGCCTGCTGCATACTTCCTTGCATGCTGCATGCGTAATGTGTGCATGTTTACATGTTTATTAGTGTCTGACATTTTAGGAGTTAATTATTATGCTTCTTTATTATGCCTTTAAATAATATGTTTTAATATCATTATGCGTAAATATTTTATGCTTTAGAATGTTATGCTTAATCATTATTATGATTAAAGAAATTATGCTTAAAAATATTATGCGTAAGCTGTTATGCGTAAATAATATTATGCGATAATATAATTAGGAGAAAAAAAAGTATGCCAAGTTATATTAGGTCTTTAAATTTTATGCAAATGGATAGGGAATCACTATAGGTACATCGCCGCCCAACCTTCCAAGGACAAAAGGTGTGACGTTATACTACCACATTTCCTCAGAAAGACTATTGATATGATTTCCTAACGTCCTAAAGTCCTTTATTAGTACAAAATCAAAGAACACCAAAGCTAATCAAGTAAACCCACTGAAATCACAAAGGTATCACTACGTATTCACCATATCCATTGATATGCCACGTTGCGTATGTACTTTAACTCATTTCCACAATTTTACTTTGAGCGTGAGAGGCATACTAATATTGTTAACCTTGCGAAGATATTTGGTAAAGTATGGATTAGAAAAGGTATAGAGGTTTACAATGCTTGAAGAAGGCTCTATGGGTGCCCGAATATGGAGAGTAGAATATAACGAAGTGGAGATTCGGTCACAGTGGCGTAATTAGCTACTACAATTTACTGCGAAAGACTTGGAGGAATTGGTTCGTGAGCATAGCAGGTGTTATTTTCCGCAGCTAAATGAAGCGTTCAGCGGTCATTCAAATAACAAATGAAGATTATTTTTGATAAAGTTGTATTTTCATGTCATGATAGCACATGGAAGAGCATTATATCGAAGCTTTGATATAATTCCGTATGCCCATTTTTGTGATATAGTAATTTTAATCTAGGTGCAACCTCTTCACATTTATAATTATACAATTAAGGTGAATAACATATTTAAAAACATTTGAAAAAAGTATTAGTAGAGATTCTAGCGAATGAGCTAGAAACTACCAATACTTTTTTCATTTTCCACTCTACCAATACTATCTTTTGGAAGAACTAGAAACAATTGAGAACAAGAGCAACAAGTAACAATACATTTTTAGGGTTCCGTTGCCAAATGGCAAAAAACGGAACCCTTATAGATTCGCCATGTCTGTCTGTCTGTCTGTCTGTCTGTCTGTCCGAGTATGTTACAGCCACTTTTCTCCGAAACTATAAGAGCTGTGCTATTGAAACTTGGTACGTGGATGTATTCAGTGAACCGCATTAAGATTTTCACACAAAAATAGAAAAAAAAGCAATAATATTTGGGGTTCCCCATACATAGAATTGAAACTCAAAATTTTTTTTTTCATCAAACCCATACGTGTGGGGTATCTATGGATAGGTCTTCAAAAATGATATTGAGGTTTCTAATATCATTTTTTTTTAAAACAATAATATTTGGGGTTCCCCATACATAGAACTGAAACACAAAAAAAAAATTTAATCAAACCCTTACGTGTGGGGTATCTATGGATAGGTCTTTAAAAATGAAATTGAGGTTTCTAATATCATTTTTTTCTAAACTGAATAGTTTGCGCGAGAGACACTTCCAAAGTGGTAAAATGTGTGTCCCCCCCCCCCCCGTAACTTCTAAAATAAGGGAATGATAAAACTAAAAAAAATATATGACGTACATTACCATGAAAACTACCAACGAAAATTGGTTTGAACGAGATCTAGTAAGTAGTTTTTTTTTAATACGTCATAAATCGTAAACCACAATTTACCTTTCATTCAGTCAACTCAAATATAAGAATTAAAAAAAAAACATTTAATTTCATAAACGATGATGACGAATGATGATGATGATGACCTGCAGGTTTGTACGGAACCCTCGGTGCGCGAGTCCGACTCGCACTTGGCCGGTTTTTTTTTTTTTTGTAAATTTGGAACGATCAGAAGTGCCTTTTATATTTATCCTTGACTGTTTTGACTTTTCAAGCTGTCGCTATGAAAAGAATCACAAATTGATAAACAAACATTACTTCGTTTATGCCTTCAAAATGTATATTAATGATCATGTTATGTATGCACATAAGCTTGTCTCATTAATACTCTAAGCACACAATGTGGGGAAACTGTTACGTCTATACTGATAAGCTCCCTATGGGAGTTAACGGGAAGTTTGATAAATGCAGAGCCTATTGCTAGGCTTTCAGTGAGATTGGAACGAAAAAAAGAACAGAAACTAATCTAGAGCTTTAACTGCCTATAAATGATCAGGTTTTTCTAGTAGAACTTTAGTAAAATCAAAAGCTAGACTTAAGAAAGCTGTTTTGGGAGGCTATTTCAAATATTATAATATATCAAATCTCAGGCCATGGCAAGCTAAGACAGACCCAGACCCAGAGGTCTAATTGTATGTTTTGTGTAATATAAGGAACATGTATTTTATAAAAATAAATAAATAAAATAATCTGATGAACCAAGAAACGAATTAGTAATTACATTTTTAAGCCTGTACATGGAGAAGACCCATTTGAACTGACGAACTGCGCCAATTCAGTTTGACAGATATACTCAATCCTTTTTTTTTTAACTAGCCTACACTTGACGGAGAGAAGGAGGCCTGTGCTGATCACTGCTGAGCCAAGGCCTTCCTCGATCTCCGTTTTGCCGACAACATAGTCCTTTTTGCCCCCACAGCTCTGCAACTACATATAATACATCAAGTCCTAAGCACAGATACCGTGGCCCTAACATATAAGCAACTAAAGGAACACGGGTGGGTTTTAGTCAGTAAAAGTCTGACATGCCCTTCCGCTCCCCCTAGAGCGGGAGACGTCATTTGATAATGTCCCACCACAGGCTTTCGCCTAAGCACGATAGGTCCCAAAACGTTATAAATGAATTTAATAGCAGTAGCCGAACTGGCCCAAAAGCCTGTATTTAAGCTATCAGCTGCAATCCCCTTAAATAACGATGAATTAATGATAGTGACCAAGGAGAAGTTTTAAAACAGTGAAGGTTTTTTTTTTTTTTGATATTTCTGCTTCATGGCAATCTGTATTCCAACAATAAACCACTTTTAACTTTTAAGTGAAGGTTTCTAAAACAAAAACAAAAATATTTTTTAAATAGCTCGGTTATAAAAAAGCCTGTCAATATCATCTAGTACACGTGTGAATAGATGTTTTTATGTCCAGTATCTGTTATTACCTATGTAACATCTGATACGATCAACTTTGATCCTTCAGGGAGACTGGCAAAGTTTTATTGTTTCGCCTTGGGGTATTTGCTTTTGGGTGCGACTTTAGTAAAAGACGGAGCGAGCATAACTTGCTTTATGTATTACTAGCTTTTGGCAGCGGCTTTGCTCGCGTATTATACATATAAACTTTTCTCTTGAATCACTCTGTCTTTTGATGAAAAGTGCATTAAAATCCGTTGCGTAATTTAAAAGATCTAAGTGCACAAACGCGGGGATCGACTTTGTGACCCGTTTTGTACTATGTAATAAAATAATTTTACTGTGGGTGGGAGGACAGGGTGTTGAGGCGCAGTCTGGGAGAAGCCTATGTGCAGCAGTGGACTGCGATAGGATGAGTTGATTGATTGATTTTGAGTGATTTCAGTAATGATAAATGATTTCATTTCTATAAGTTTTGTACAAATACTTTTACACGTTAGTCATATTTTTAAATATAGATGAGGTCGGCATTTCCTATCACTACTGTGAGGAAAAAGGACGAAACCTCAGAGGTCACAATCTCTTTAAAAGCCAATTTATGAACTTGGTCAGATCATGTGAAATGGTATTTTTTAAAAGCTCCACGCAGATTGACTGGACCTGTCCAGTCTGTGAAGACAACGGTGCAGTTTAAAATTGGGAAGTGTGTAGTTTGTTCTTAGATGGTTTGATCATGTTGAGAGGATGAATAAAAGGCAGCAAACAAAAAGTTTTAGCAAGTTAAATGTGAGCGAAAAACCGGAAGGGGACGCCGTAGGAGAATATATAATATTGGTAATGTTCTTCAGAAAGGTTAGGTGCATAGTAATCACCACTTGTGCGTGTGTTACCAGATGTATGAACGTAAACAAGGCAAAAGGCACATCACACACCACACACACTACACACCTCACACACCGCCACATATCACACGAAAATAGTGTACTACTCTATATTATTATAAGATAACAAAAATGTATCTCCAAAAATAATAATAAGTTAGTTTTGTAAGTTTCAAAAATAGCCAAAGCCATGGAAGTGCGGAGTCTCCTAACACAGGCGTTATCATGCTTAAAAGGAGGCTCCAATCATAGACTAATGTATACTAGTTTGTATTGAAATAAACATTTTGTATTTTTTGTATATTTGTATTGTAAAAGGAGTATGTAAGAATTGTAGCAGGTTCTGTAGTTTCTTCCTACCGTTATGAGAAAAAAGCGTGATTTTATGTCTGTGTAAATGTGTTTTTTTCTTAAGTATTATATGCTGTTAGAAGCTGATACCCAACACGTCTGTAAACTTCCATCAATTAATTAAAAGGGGACTATATTGGTACTGAAAACAAATATTCACATATTCACAAGCAGAACAGCAATGCTGACATTAAAAACGAAACAAAAAAAAAGTTCAACGATCATTGCCCGTATTTAAAGTTAACTGGCCGACGCGACTGCTGATTGCGAATAAAAACGATCAAATTGATCACTTACTCGATCGCTGTCGAATAAATTGACACTATGTTACAATTGTTATGGTTATAGCCGATACTTATTACGCGATCAATCAATACAAATATATCGTATGTGTGTCTAGAAACAATGATAAAAACAATTGAATATAAATTCATAATGAACCCATAAACTTAATAGTATTATTGCACGGCGGCGTCTGCTTCAGCTATGAAATAATGAACTATTTAAGTTTACGTGTATTGTAAACAATTTTATAGTTTGTGAGACCGTATCCCGCAATTTATTCACGACTAGCTTCTGTCTGCAACGTCGTCCGCGTTAAATTTCCTGTTCCCCCGACCCTTCCCGTCGCGTCGAATCGTCTACCCGTGCGATTTTCCCCGTTTTTGCAACATTTTTCATTACTGCTCCGCTCCTCTTAGTTGTAGCGTAATGTTATAAAATTTATAGCCTTCCTCGATAAATAAGCTACCCAAGATGTTTTTTTTTAATGTGTGGAATATCAGTTTGTATTTGTATTTTACGTGCTGTAACGCTCATTTCATAATTTATGTTTAAGTCCCATGACATTTACGAGCCTATGGATCAAACCCAGGCACAGATCCAATTTACGAGCTTTAATTGAGGTGATTATTCCAGATGGAAAAACACAATAACACTTTGCCCAACCCACGGATGGATTCAAACCCATGTTCTCCCCCTCAACCTCTCAAGCTCAGCAGTAGCGCTTGGAAAAAACTTTTTACAAAAAAATAACAACCGACTTCCTTAAAAAAAACACTACAAAGTCAAAAAAAACTTTAATTTCGGAAGTCGGTGGCAAAAAAACCTTAAATACAGATCCTAAGACACCGAATTGTCGCGCAAATACTTCATGCAAATTTAATACTTATATGGTTTTCACATAGATCTCATTGTCCAAATGAAACCAAATTAAAATGGGACCATTTGGAAAGCACCAGCTTTATCAAAATCGGTTCACCCAGTCAAAAGTTATGAGGTAACAAACACTTTTTTTTTAATACAGTCGAATTGATAACCTCCTCCTTTTTTTTGAAGTCGGTTAATAAAAGTAGTATAATTCCCAAACGTAAGTGGCAATGGGCAGGGCACTTTGTTGACCAATGAACTAGTGAAGTCCGCAGAAATCTGCTGGATGTGAGAAGCACAGAACCGGTCGAAATGGCAGTGCTTGGAGGATGACGATGATGAAATTTGCGAACATACGCAATAAAACCCGGGCATAGGTCCAAACACCGGGCTGCCCTATAAAAGCGGCCTAGATTGCCCGATAAAACCAAACTAGAATAAATTAAACCATCATTTTCAAATCAAGATAAACCTTTCCGATTGAAAAAGTGGCCTCACAATATCCTTTATGATAAAATAATAGCTTTAGAGGCAATTACCATCATTTCCACACTAAACAAACGAACAGATGAACAAAAATCAAAATTACATAAAGTCAAGCTAATTGTATGCTCCTAAGAATTAAGCATAGGTTACAGTATGTCTCATTTCGTTACATACCTATGTTTAATAGGTGGTAAGCGTTTTGCTATTAATAGCACAGATCTCAAGACTCCGGACTGCCCTTAAAACATCCTGGTGGGATAAACCGTACAAACCTGATCTGGAGATAAAAACCTGAGGAGTAATTGTGTACTACACTATCAATAGGAATCGATTTCATTTTGACAGTTCCGCAACATTCATGGCGTTGTTCACGTTGCTAAGCAAACAATTTTTTCGAGCATATGAAAGGATGGATGACAAAGGCTTCAAAATGATTCAAATTCTGATTAATAGTGTGTTACGCAATTAGGGTGCAGGACACAACACCAGTCGTATTATCAGCCTATAACGTTTTAACTGCTGGGATACAGAACTCCTCACGGTGAAAGGGAGTGATCCCAGCTGTAGGAGTACTGTAATTAGAGGATTCGATCCCGGGATCCCGGATCCCGGGATCTCCGGATCCCGGATCCCGGGATCTCCGGATCTCGGTCATATTTTAGTCCCGAAATTATCGGGATCATTTTTTTTCAATCCCGGGATTTACAGGATTGATACATTTTTTAAATAAGTCAATAAAAATGTGCGTGAAATGAAACGCACTTGCCTTGATTTGACACCATCTTGTTTACACAGCTGATTTCATTTGTTTTTGCTAACTGGTACCGGATTATGCGTAAAAGTGTGTAAAAATTACCGCTTCACGTCGTGTAAGTATTGATATTTTTTTTGTTAATTGGTGATAATCAATGAAATTATTAAAAAGTAACAATGCATTAATATGTCTCAGTAAATTTCGATGAAAAACAACAAGTATTATTTTCTGTAGCTCTAAGAGGTTATGTTAATGTCGTACATAGACTTAAATGGTCTTTTCATTTTTGTATAAGTTTGAGAAGTAAACAATATCACTATCCAAAGAAAGTTTTTACGTCAAACATAAAGAAGATGAAGATGTTTCGTCAGTGTAAAGTATTATTTTGTTGAACCGCCTTTTTGAAAATTTAAAACTTAAATATTCTATGTCTTCACAAAACTAAAAGATAAATGAAAAAAAAAAGATTTTGATTTGTTTTACTGTCTTTTTTACCATTTTCCATTAAGTGTACAATCCCGGGACTATCCCGGGATCCCGAGATCAACTGTAATTAATCCCGAAATCCCGGCATTGGCAAAATCGACCTGGATCGAATCCTCTAGCTGTAACCTACCTCGTGGACCCAGTGCGGTAGGTATCACAAATCTTGGAATTTTTGGTTCAAGGACATGCAAGTTTCCTCGCAGCGTATTTCTTCACCGTTTTGAGAGTAGTGATGGTGAAATAATGTACAGAAAGCAAGTGCATGTCTTGGTTCTCACTTACGACGACCTACAACTCGTAAGTCGCAGTCGACTACACCAGTCGCACTTGCGACAAATCCAAGTTAATGCTTATTATGGCTTTTAATACAAAATTAGCCTACCCCATTAAAGCTGCAAAACAGATAGCCATGTTTTGCAGCGCAGCGGATGTAGCGCTTGAGGCGTAATTTTCAATAAACACGTTGCAAATCCCCCAATGAGCGCGTGCAGCGCAATTTTGTCAGGCGGATTAATCGGTGAGTTTGTGGTGGCGAATTTCGAACCAGTAACTGTCACATTAATGATTCATTGAATGTCGAGCAATTAATTCGTTTTCGAGTACAATAGGGCAAACCTTTTTCGTGTCATTAATAGACGTGGGAGTTTTCTCTTTAAAAGAAACTAGCTTTTGCCCGCGGCTTCGCCCGCGTGGATGTCGGAAATTAACGCAGGAGGACGTACTACTGCGGTAAGAATGTATTAATCCAGGTTAAATAGGTAATATAGACTCTGTGTGCCATTTTCGATCCAGATCCATTCAGTCATTTTTACATGATTGAGAAACAAACAGCCAATCATAAATATTTTCACATAATTTATATTATTAGTAGTATGTAGGATTATAATATAATTCATATTACTTCGGATTCATAGTTTATGAAAATAGCATGTGTGTAAATAAAATTAATAGTATTCAGAGTAAGAAGACTGCGGCATAGGGCTTGGTTTAGTTGAATATAAGTCTTCCTGGTTTTTCTTAACGCTCGTATTCTACCTATAGAGACACCAAATCGATCATAGGAATTATAGGAACAGTACTTTTTCCAGTGGCTTCGCCCGTATAGCTGTCGGAAAATATCACCTGGGAACCTACTACCGGAATAAAAATATCCTATATAGTAATTATCCAGGATAACCAAAAATCCGAATCGATCCAAAAATCTAAACATTAACTAACTAAGCCATACTTCGCGGTCTCTTACTTGGAATAATACTATTAGGTTTATTTTGAGTGTAACGAACACACATGATAATATTCGCATTTACTATAAAGCCTAAGTAATATGAATTTCAATCCTACTAATCCTGCACTACTCGACCGCTAGCAACCGGGACGGACGTACCTACCTGGCCGCTCCGCCCCCGCTTTTTAAATCTCTGATATCTTCTAAGATATTCATTTAAATTACATGCTGTCAAAGGCCATATTGATCTATATTAAATGCACAATGTATTTAAGGTACTTAATTGGATAAGGATTAGTGCTATATCGCTTAAAATCGCTTCGTAAATAAGCCATTATTTCTCGTAAAAAGTAAAGGATAAAAAATGGTTATTGTGGGTTATCCCTAAGAGATAGACATATACCATTGCGGACTTTTTTGTAGACCTTTTTAAGGTGTACAATACTGTAGTACATTATTTTGATCAATTCTGTAGGGTTCAGCAAAGTGACTTTATTATTTTATATGTAACAAACTTTCATCCCCTATTCCCCATAGTTATTTTACCCCCTTAAGAGTAAAAATTTAACAAACTTTAAATATAATTCATAAATATAAATTATGTAATAAAAGTCAAATAAAAAAGTTTCATCATTCAAGCTTTAAAAATGACAATACTTCCTAACAACCTTTCATCCTCCCTTTCAACCCCTTAAAACTCCTTTTCCGCAATAAAAAGTAGTCCTATGTCCTTTCTCAGGCTCTAAACTATCTGTGTACCAAATTTCAATTAAATCGGTTCTGTAGTTTTAGCAGGAAAGCGAGACAGACAGACAGAGTTACTTTCGCATTTATAATATTACTAGCTGACCCAGCGAACTTCGTATCGCCTAAGATTCAAAATGTTGTAATAAACCTTCCAAGTTTGACAACCTGGTACGCGGTGGTGATCTGGTAAGCGTTTTCTAGCTGATACTCATATGTTTGGGTAGCTCCTACTCGGTTATGATAACCTGTTACTTCGACGGCATAAAGCGTTTTCTGGCTGACACTGCTGTTTAATAAGCTCATACCAAGTTATGACCGCCTGGTACCTCGAAGGCAAAGTTTTTGTCATACCACGTTTTATAGTGAAATGTATTCTCTTTGACGTTTTATGTCACATCACACGAGAACGCGGTCGAAGGGGATAAAAAGTATCCTTTGCCAAAAGCAAAAAAAAAAAAAAAAAAAAAGTATCCTATGTCCTTCTCCTGGCTCTAAACTACCTCCCTGCCAATTTTCAGCTAAATCGGTTCAGCCGTTCTTGAGTTATAAGTGAAGTAACTAACACGACTTTCTTTTATATATATAGATTAGTGTGGAATTGTGGATTACATTTGTAGTACCTGGATTTTTTCAGACAACATGATCCATTTGTAGTTTTGATTATTATCATCTACCTAGTCTTTTCCCAAGTTTTTTGGGGTCAGCTTCCAGTATAACCGGATGTAGCTGAATAACAGTATTTTACATGGAGTTACTGCCTTTCTGTCCTCCACAACTCAGCTACTAGGTAATACGATATCCCTTGGTAAGACTGGTTGTCAGACTTTCGGGCTTGTGACGACCCATAATGACTGTCAAAGATCCACAGATGACCGCCGGAACCAACGGCTTGATGTGCTTTCCGATGCATGCACCATTTGTGGATGAAGCACACAACTCAATGGTACCGTCTCAAGAGAGTCCGGCTCGGATAGAACGGGAGCTGCAAATAAAAACCTGCCCACGATGCCTGCTAATAAAAGATGTTCTTAATTTAATACGGCGATAAATGAAAACACTGGCAATATTAATGCGTTCATTTTGAAACGAATAAATAAATTCTAAAATTGAAATTGAAAACGTGTTTTGTTTTTCAAACAAAGTAAATTTGTAGTAGGTACTGAAATGAAATTGTTTGTTCTGTAAATAGAATATGGGAATCGCTATTTAATGACGTATTTAACAAAACAATAAGGTAGATGAAATTGACGTTTTCTACGTAACTATTTTATAGGCCGACAACGGGTTTTGCCGATCTTTGACTAGCTATAGTGTCTAAACTATTCGATATACTTGATTTAATTTGAATAAGAAACTTATAGTGGAACGAGGTACAGAGTGTAAAGTTCACACATCCTCTTAGAAAAGGGAGGACTAGACGGGTTTTGGCTCTGGTGATCAACTAGCTGCCCGGTGATGAACGTCGGGACATTCTTCGATATGCAAGTTGCGGGATACACACTACTTGTGCTATGCTAGATTTTTGTCAGGCTGTTTGACAGGCTAAACAAAAATTGTATATTTGTCGATTTGTGTATGTACACTGAGGTCGACACTGAATATGCGCAGTTTAATTTACTGTCGTGTTGTCATCATCATCATTCATCATTTCAGCTGAAAGACGTCCACTGCTTTCACAAGGTCATCGGTTCACTTTGTGGGAGGCCTTCCAACTCTACGTCTGCTGGTACCCGGTCGCCACTTCAGAACCTTTTGCCCCATCGATCATCTGTGGAGTCCTACCATGACCTAATTAAAAACGATTCAAAAGCAAGACATTTCAATTTAGGTTCCTAAACTGCAACGCTTCAAATTCGTACCATGACGTCAAATACGCTCAGCGACATTTGGATCGTCAAAAGTGAATGAAAGATCGCAATTTGTAGCTGAACCGCGTTTGAAACCTTTTGGTGAGAAAGAGACAACGCTATTAGTATCGTCTATGTTTGTTTCGCGCACATTGGAGTGTCAGATACGTTCAGAAGCAAGTAACATTTGATTTGTTCTCAACTTAGTATCATTACTTGAAAGTAAAAAAGACACTCAACTGTTGTTTTCAAGATTCATTGTTAATACGGTAACTATTGTTAAAATGTCTAAGTTTATATTTGCTTACCTTTTACTATACGTTTTTTTTTTTCGACGTAATAAAACGGCACGTTTATTATGTTTCTGTTTCGAACGTACCAGAATAAAAAAGGAATGTGTGAGTTGTCACTGTCATGGCAGTGTCAGTTTGACTGATTGACTCAGTGCTGCCAACTCAGGGTAATTTACCCTAGAATTAGAGTAAAACTAATACAGCATGGTAATTTTTGGGGTATTCATTGTTTTAGTATAATGTCTGTTTCGAATACAAGACTACAATAATATTATTTCGGAATGTACCTAGTGTGTATCCAATCCGAAAATACTGGCATGACGTAAAGAATGACCAAAGAACTTTGGATTTATGAAGCATGCTGGAGATTAGAAGGAATAATCGTAACTTTATTTTGAATCTCTGCAATACTACTTCAGATTTCAGATTTTAAAGTTTTAATGAAAGTACCGACAATTTTTTTATAATGTTTAGTTCACACCGGTATCTTTGTACCGTCCGTACCGTAATTGTAGGTATTTACAAAAACAAGATAACGTTGCAGTCGATACAGAGGAAACGTTTATTGTGATTTGCAAATAATATATAAAATGAAAAAAATATGTAGCTGTTGTTTTATTTATAAAGGAAGAAAAACTGATGGAATTAATTTAGGGTATTTTTTCTGTATCTCGAGTAAATTGAGACTAAACCTGGGTTAAAGTGAAAACCAGACCTGGCAACACGGTAGTCTGCGGAAGTCCGGAGTTGTGACTAAGTTTGATAGTACACAATTATTTCAAGGAATGCCGTATGTATTTAAACATTGTATAATTTGTATAGGTACTGAAACTAAACAATTCCTTCGAGAAGTCTATAGGTAAATCTTTTATTGAAAGGGAGTAAACGTATCATGCGTCGAGAAGCCACTTAAGTTTTTGTGACAAGCATCTCAAGTGCTTTTTTTTTCAAATGCGATTTAAAAAGGCATGTAAAATAGGCATTTTAGACTTTATAGGAAAGATTAAAGTACACTTACACTGGTTTTTGTAAAATTCCACAAAAATAGCACTAAATAACTTTGTTTTCGTCAGTAATTCACCAAACGATTCAGTTTATGTTAGAGAAATATTAACTTTTAATGAATCGCTTATTTTGACAGTTGAGCGTTTCAGTTGAGCTGCCTATAGACGTCATGGTACCAAACAAGTACAAAATTGAATGAATGAACCCAAAACTTGCGACTCAGTTTGGAACAATCGCTGTCAGATGGCATGATCTAAATTGAATCGTTAAACTGAGATCATGGTACGAATTAAAAGAACAGTTCAGTTTAGGTCCTAAACTGGATCGCGTTAAGAGCTCGTGGTAGGCTTCCTGTTCTGCGAGCAATGTGGCTAACCCACTGCCACTTAAGTTTTGCAATTCTTCTGACTATATCGGTTACTTTGGTTCTCCTACGGTTCTCTTCATTTCTGATTCGATTGCGTAGGGAAACTACAAACATAGCCCTTACCACCGCCCTTTTGGTGACTTTCAGCCTTTTAATAAGGCCCATTTCGTATTGTAGTTCCCGCTTACGCTCGCACTATGTTCTCACCCAATACTAAAAGAGAGTGCAAAAGTAAGAATTATCGGACTCAAGAGAGGAAAGTTGGGGCCTGCGTAATTGTCTTAATTGGACAAACGGTAACTTCATGAGACTAGAAGGTTTTTGCTTACTTATAGACCCCTCCCTTAGGAGAAGTGTTGGGTTGGAAGCGGTAAACGTTATTTATGAAGAGTGGCTTGAGACAATTAGAAGTACCTACAGGGATCTAGCTTATACATGCAAAAGGTTATGATGTAATGTGTTGTCTTAAAACAATCAGACTTAAATTAAATACAGTGAGATTTGACTCGACTGATTGTATACGTATTTAATAAAACAATTTTTCTATAGTAGTTGATGTCAGCGACTTCGTCCGTGATCCGGGATGAAAAGTAGCCCATGTCCTGGTCATAACCTATGTCATGGTCTATCTGTTTGAAATAATTCCATCGTAATACGTTCAGTTGTTATAGCGTGAAACAAACAAACTCACTTTTGTATTTATAATATTTGTTTGTATTAGGATCATGACTTAGTTGACGGTGTTGATTCTAAAGTGTAGGTATGTCTGACGTATCCTGGACAGTCCTACCTTGCTGACCGGCTGATATTTATCCTCATTCCGAAACACTCTATCAATCAGAATTCAATACTTCACAGAAACAAGGCGTGATATTATTTTTATTTATCTACTTATTTCTACCATTACAGGATGCCATAAATTCATATACTAACATCTACAACTAATTATAAATCATACACTAATTCACTTTCAATTCACATTTTATAACTCTGTGTGTCATATTTAAGTACAACCGTATTCCGTAAAATGTGTGTGTAATACAGGATGTAATTCAAAAGAATAAAAAACAAAAAGTCTGGCAATAAAAAAAAACACAGATAAAACATACTTTAGTGACATCTGGTACGTACAGATTGCGTAATAACTCCATAACTTGTACCATTTAATTCGTACAAAACTGCCGTAAAAGCCTCTGTTCTCTTACTCTGCGTAACATCCCGCATATGAAGGCCGTACCTTTATCTGATTTTGTGTGGGGCTAGGAAAGAGGCGAGTAATTATTATAATATCAAACTTAAGTTTTTGAACATTCATATTAATATCTTGATAAGAATGCCCTGAATAGATACATACAAATAAATACATTAGATACATTACAAAAAAAAAACATTAACGTAGGTGCCTTTCGTGGAATGAAAGTAATTTGTCTTAACTATTCCACCAAACGCACTTATCAAATTTTTGTTTCAGTGCAGTAAGTGAAACAGAGGGGTAATTGCCGAACTTTTTATTGGTAGGAATTGGTTTAATATTCATAGTTAAACAACATTCATTGCGTTATTTACGTTGCTGAGCCACAATTTATTCGAACAAATGACGCAATGGTTTAGAAATAATCTTCAATCCCATTCAGATTCTGATAAATTGTGCGTTTCGCAATTAGTGTGCAGGTTAGGTGCCGTTGAAATCAGTGCTCAAATTGGAATACCTTAAGTAACATTTTCCTTGAAAAATGCTTTTATAGCAAACTAGCTTTTGCCAGCGGCTTCGCCTGCATATTTCATTTCATTTAGAATTCATTTCCTCTAGAATCAGTCTGTCTATTGGTGAAAACCGCATTAAAATCTAAAAAATCTAAATCTAAATATCTTAGGACAACCAACACAACGTTATCAGATCCCAAACTAGGCAGAGCCTGTACTATGGTAACCAGACAACTGATAAACATACTTATATATTTCTAAATACATACATATTATATAGATAAATTACACCCAGACACAGAACAAATGATTGTGCTCATCACACAAACATTTGTCCTGGGTGGGAATCGAACCGACGACCTCAGTCTTTGCAGTCAGGGTCACTAACCACTAGACTAACAGGCCAGTCAAAAATCCGTTGCGTAGAAAAGATCTAAGCGAACAGACGCGGAAAGTTACTTTGTTGTATACTATGTAAAGGTGCAATACAATCTACCGTACCATCGTACATGTGATTGGAATTGCAGAATACTTCTATCGCTTTTGATATACCATAAACACATTTTAATGCAATACCTATTGTATTGCATTAAAATCTACATCAGCAACATAATAAGTCAATGGGTAACTGTCTGCCAGGGTCGCGAGATTGTTCGAAAGAGATACCGTGACCCTGGCACATGGGCAACTGAAGGAACACGGGTGGATTTTAGTCAGTAAAAGTCTGACACGCCCTCCCGCTCCGCCCAGAGCGGGAGAAGTCATTTGAGGATTTTCCAACCAAAAAAAAAATGGGTAACTGTCACTGTTATTTGTGAAACCTCCATTTCAGACGCGAATCTACATGGTTCTGAGTGTGTTTCGGCCTTTCTTCTCATAGTAGTCAGATAGTAAACACCAACCTCAGCTATCATTGAAATATGAGTGACGTGTAAAAGTGTTTGTAAAAATATACTAACGGAAATAAAATAAACAATTTATCTATGCTTTTTCTCTCCGAAACCCGTACTCGACTCCTTTTTTTTTGGGTGGGTATCATCAAATCATTCATCATTCAATCATAAGTAAACTAAAACCTACCATAAATGACTTCCTTCTCTCTCAAAATTATGGAAATACTGAACAACTTCTAAAAAGTATAAAATAATAATAAAATAAAATCACACAAACCCACTCATACACCCGAACACATACATACACACAAACACACCACACCTCACACCATAAGCACTCACACATACATATGTTCATTCATAGGTCACACACACGCATGATAGCTATTTTATTTTATATAATTAATTAATTAAATTATTAAATGTTAAATTATTAAATATATTTATAATTTTGTAATGTTCACCTTTATTAATATTTACTTAGCACCGCACCATAATTGTAACGGCAGCTCGATCACGGTGGTGACGGAAGTAACTGGTGCTTATAGCACAGGAGTTCCTCCTAGTTTAAGCCCAGTTGCACTAGTTTTGTATCTTGCCAGCTACTAATCAGGTTTAATTTAAGTTCCTAAGAATTGTAAATAGGTTTAAGGTTTTGAACAAATAAATATTATTATTATCCTTTATTCCATTTTACAAACATATAAATTATATTTTTAAATATTAAAATAACAAAAATTATCAAAACATTTAAAAATATAAAAAATAGTAGCCCACCGGTATCAGGAACAGGGTCCAAGCTACCGGCGGTCAGGGCTCCAGAGAGAGGAACCTCCTGACAATTCGAGCCGTGTCCAGAAGTACCGCTTTCTGAATCAAGCCCTTGACCCAACTGCTTAACGAGAGCCTCTTCAGGTGTTGGTCGAGGCTCTTGGCTATCAACCCATTGGCTGTGACGACTATCGGCACAATGATCGCTGAGTCCACATCCCACATGTCGACAACCTCGCGAGCCAAGTCTAGATACTTGATTTGTTTATCTTTCTCGGCTTTCACGAGGTTCTCGTCATGCGGGACCGTTATGTCAACAATCATTGTGCGCCGTTCTAGTCGATCCACCACCACGATGTCAGGCTTATTGGCAACAACAGTCCTGTCAGTGATGATGGATCGATCCCAGTACAATGTGATATGGCCATTTTCAAGAACTGGGTCGGGCACATAGCTGTAGTACGGCACTTCTGATTCCACAAGGTTGTATTTCAGAGCAAGTTGCTGGTGGATAATCCTGGCTACAAGATTGTGTCTATGCAAGTACTCTTCGTTAGCTAGACGAGAACACCCGGAGATAATGTGTCTAATTGATTCCCCTGGACGGTGGCATGCCCGACAGATGTCCACCGTGCCGTCTTTTACAATGAATCTCCGGTAGTTGTTCGTCAACATAACTTCGTCCATAATTGCACAGACAAAACCTTCGGTTTCTCCAAATAGATCACCGAAACGCAGCCAGGCTACGGACGCTAGAAAATCTACGTCGGGTCCGTGTAAGGCCCGGAAAAAGCGTCCGTGGAGCTCCTTACTCTGCCATACCTCCATGCGGTCATTAGTGTCAAATATATATATTAGTGTCAATATTATTATTATTATTATTATTAAATCCCGGTCTGGTTGGAGCAGAAGGGCGTGTCAGACTTTTACTGACTAACACCCACCCGTGTTCCTTCAGTTGCCTATGCCAGAGCTACGGTAATTCTTCCCCGTTAATTCCCGGGTCGGGCAAAGTGTTACTGGGTTTTTCCATTAGGAATTTCTTAGTAGCAGCCCGGAGTTTGGAAGTTGGCGGTGTGATACCCCCGTGCCTCGGAAAGCACGTTAAGCAGTTGGTCCTACGCCTGATCTCTCTCCGGTCGTGTCGGATTGCTGTCCTATCGGACTATGAGAGTGAGGGAAGAGTGAGTGCTCCTGTGTCTGCGCATACACTTGTGCACTGTAATATCTCCCCTGCCGATGGCTAGTCTCCGTTAAGATTGGCCGCCGTGGCCGAAATTCGGTCTGGAGGACTATATATATATATATAATTCTTTGGAACAAATCCGCGATGCTGGCAGGGATCTGCGACCCTGGCAGGCGTACTCGACTCCTATGACCACATTTCCTTTTATATAAATTCTACAACTTCATCTGTCATTCTCCATCTCGAAAATATCCGCTATAATTTCCTTCTACGTTCTCACCCTCGAACTTCAAAGCCCCATACATCTGTTCAACCAAAACCACTCGTGATGCGTGCCTCAATTTCGACTAAAATTGAATAGTACCCTCAGAGTAACCAGATCACGTCCACAAGACTTAATTACCGAACTTTTGCTTCAACCACTAGTTTTTAAAATCGTTTTGAGAATAACGTTTTTTTTTTACGAGTTTTTTGATTGGGCTGTAGAATTAAACTGAATAAGTGAGTGTGTAATGTTGTCTATAGAAGTGACACGAGTCGGCCATATTAGCCGTAGAACCGATAACCGTTGGAGCTGACTGCGTTCTTGAGTAGAAACTGCGTATGAAACATAAATCCAATGATGATTTTCATAGATCAGCTGTTACGATTTGCTGACTGGACACGCTGGATGAGGACGCCCTAGGAGAAAATATAGTGACCTTATTGGTGATGTTCTTCAGAAAGGTCAGATTCGTAGTACTCAGACTCTAATAATTCAAATTCAATTTTATTTCACGAACAATTCACATTGTGTTTGAAAACTATAAACTATACAAAATACATAATAAATAAAAAAAAAACAAACTCATTAAAATTATAAACTAAAACATTCATAATACAACAAAATCTCTAATATGATAAATTAAA
The DNA here is from genome assembly GCA_947507805.1 of Aporophyla nigra. NCBI lineage: Eukaryota > Metazoa > Arthropoda > Insecta > Lepidoptera > Noctuidae > Aporophyla > Aporophyla nigra. The sequence goes on along the minus strand of OX382313.1, from coordinate 6,618,902 downwards.
AAAAAAATCAATACAATTAAAAAGTTCAAAAAAAAAAAGTTAAATAGTTCAAATATGACCAGATGTATCAACATTAACGAAGCTAAAAGAGTATGATCTTCAAAATTTAAATTCACAAACTGTTTGAATGGGGTATCTTTTATGTCAGATTAAATAGAACATAAATCAAAGCAAATGACCAAAGACTTTGGAAGCTGTTTTAAACATACCTATGTAGTATTGTTTTATTCATTTGAAATAAATCGTCTGCCTTGTGGGTCTAGTAGTATGCGCTACTGCAGAGTATAAAGTCCTGGATTTGATTTCCAGAGTTGGACAAAGTGTTATTGGGTCCTTGTCTTTGGAATTTCACAGTAGCAGTCTGAGTCTAGATTTATGACAGCTTGATTGCAAGACTCGCGCCATATTACATGCGAGTTAAACTTAACTGCCCAACTCTTCAAAGAAACCAGGCTTGATGAAAGGATTATATAAGTAATTGGTTACCCAACAAAGTCAAACAACAGCCTACAAGGTACAAAGATAACTACGCGAACAAACAACGTTCAGAAGTTTTCTATTTTCGTATTTTTGCGTCGAGTTCGTTTGGTATGTTGATTGGGAAATCCGAAAGGCTTTGAATCTAGAAGGTAAAGAGAAACGCTTTTGTGTTGTACCCAGTGGGTTTGAAGCCAGTTATCGTACTGAAGTATCGGTATTTGGTTAGGCTACCCGTTGTAATAAATGCCCGAGGTTTGCACGTGGGAAAACGGTGCGATCAAAAGGTTTTGTCGAACACAAGAACTTCCTAGTACATTGCGATATAACATTCTACTATAGTGGGATTCTGTTCGACTTCTTCGAAATTGGGACATACCAATGTTGCCCTGAGTAGCGCAACAATTTCAATACATTTCTGCCTTTGTCAACTGAAGTAATAAAATAGATAGATAGATGGGATACTCTTTATTATGTACGCCATAAAAATCTATACTAATATTATAAAGCTGAAGAGTTTGTTTGTTTGATTGATTGAACGCGCTAATCTCAGGAACTACTGGTCCGAATTGAAAAAATATTTTTGTGTTGGGTAGCCTATTTATCGAGAAAGGCTATATAACATCACGCTACAACTAAGTGGAGCGGAGCAGTAATGAAAAATGTTGCAAAAACGGGAAAAATCGCACGGGTATGCGATTCGACGCAACGGGAAGGGTCGGAGGAACAAGAAATTTAACGCGGACGAAGTCGCGGGCAGAAGCTAGTTATGGATATAAATGCAGACAATTTAAAAGGGATGACATAATGGACACTCGTATCGCTAAAAGTGATCTTTTAAAAAGGCCTTTGAATGGCTTAAGGTAGAACTAGAGACCATACTGCAGGTAGACTGTGGTGTACCATTTACATGTATACAAAAATTTTATTAGAAAAATAAAACTATCCACTTCCGCGCCTACGGTAGCCGGGAGTCCGCAATCGACTCACGACGCCCGGAGCGTCTCCTCCTGCGGCGGCTAGGGGCGTGAGAGCGCCTCTCTCTCACCCACCCTGCCTCCTCCTTCGCGAGCATCACTGCTTCGCAGAAGGAGGTGACGGCTTTTCATGCCCTCTCGCTGCCTTGCACCAGGGCCGGACGCGAGAGGTCGCCGCCACCGATCGCCTCTACGAGGACACGGCGGTGCTCTGCCCGGGTAGGGCACACCTCCACCGTATGTTCCACCGTGTCGTCCATGCGATCCACACAGTGGTAACACCCAGGCGTTTCCTCCCATCTTATCCTGAACAGGAACCCCCAAAGCACCCATGCCCGGTGAGGACCTGCGTAAGGTGGAAGGTCTGTCTGTCCACTCCTCAGAGAGGGGACTTACTTATAGAAACATGTAAACTTTTAAATATTGTTGTGAGAAAATGAATAAATTGTATTATAGTCCCAAGTTTTCCGATAGATATCCTCAGATATCTATTACACTGTCTATTATAACATAATACTGTAGCGCTGAAAAAAGATATTAGAATTCCGACGAAGATGTATGGGAAGCCACTTGAGCTTTCAAATAATAAGTGTTTGTACAATACGAAGGATTTTAGCCTTCTTTTCCAAGTAACTTGAATATCTTTAACAAACGAAATATTTAATAGCTTGCAGGCTGTAACTCTTGGCGCTCAGACTATCTACTTTACGCTGTTGACTTTAAAAAATTAGATCACGTTTTAAACAGAAAAAAAGCGATAGCATAGCAAAGTCAGCCTATAATGTTCCCACTAGTGGGTCATAAGTCTCCTTTTCTGTAAAACGGAATAGGCCGTAATCTACCACACGGGCCCAGTACGGTCGACAAGTTATTGAAGTTTTGTACGTACACTGATAACTAATACTTATGTATGTTCAGAGTTTTAAGCTCTAAAAATTGCATATTAGAACCTCGCGTTGCAATTGCCAGCGAATCAAAAAGATGAAGCAAAACATCGAGGGGAAAGCGACATATCCCAAACAGTTTAAGGCGTAATGTGACATCTACCAAACCGCACTCCCTCTACCAGAGAGGAGGCCTGTGGCCCAGCACTGGGAATATTATAGACTGAATATACTTATGCTATGGACCTCAAAGACGCTGTTAAAGATATAATTATTTTAATACATTAATATTAATAGTTAACATCTTAGGACAACCAACACACCGTTATCTGATCCCAAACTAGGCAGAGCATGTACTATAGTAACCAGACAACTGATAAACATACTTATATATTTCTAAATACATACATATTATAGATAAATTACACCAAGACACAGAACAAATATATGAAGCGTGAGTAAAATAGGATTAATATAACTACAGTGTTTTATTCTACACAAGATTTGCAAATAGAAACAAGTGCATGCATGAATAGATTTTAAAAAGATAAAGATAATTAAGTCATTCTAAATGGCTAAAAGTGCGCCCGGCTATACCACAGTTTCTAATAAGACTAGACTACGGGCGTTAGTTTGAACCAGTTATTTTATGCCGCCTGAAAATCAAGATAATTATTGTTTGCCCTCTTTTTTGTGGGTAGGAAATCATCAAAAGACGTCTCCCGCTCTGGGCGGAGCGGGAGGGCGTTTCAGACTTTTACTGACTAAAACCCACCCGTGTTCCTTCAGTTGCCTATATGCCAGGGCCACGGTATCTCTTCCAAACAAATCTCGCGACCCTGGCAGGATTGTTTGCCCTAAGCGCATTAAAAGACTGAGCACCAGCTGCTTAGTTAGAACACGTAAAAATCGTAATAATAAAAATATTTCATACCGCACACAAACCAATTTTATGGATAATATTCTTTAGGATGATCCTTAAAATCTTTTACAACAAAAAAAAACACCATTACAAATTAAAATATAACTTCAATTTAGTAAGTCGAAAGACTTGACCCTAAATAAATTGGGAAAGAGCAGGAGAATGATGATAACAAATAAATGAATGAACATTTTCCTTTCTCATTTTCATAAAAGTTTCAAAATCAAAACTAGGTAATACTAGCTGACCGTACAGACGTTGTCCTGTTTCCTGGAACTCGATAGCAGCGCCACCTACCGGGTCCAATAGTGAATCTAAACCATCCAGGATGTCGCCCAAACGCATACAAAAAAATTCATTCAAATCGGTCCAGCCGTTTAGGAGGAGTTCAGTGACATACACACGTACAGTAGAATTATATATACATATAAAGATTATTAAGCTGAAGAGTTTATTTGTTTGATTGGTTGAACGCGGTAATTTTAGGAAATATTGGTCCGAATAGAAAAATTCTTGTTGTGTTGGGTAGCGTATTTATTGAGGAAGGCTATATAATATCATGCTATGACCAAAAGGAGCGGAGCAGCAGCAAAAAATGGACGAAAAGTGGCAAGCAATTCGATGCGATAGGAAAGGTCAGGGGAGCAAATATTTGACGCGGACGAAGTCGCGGGCAGAAGCTATTTATTATAAAAAAGACGATTTACCCATCCAAAGATATTTTAAAAATAGAAATTCTTTCACATAAAATTCAAGTTACCGTCTTTGACATTCTAAATGTCACCATTAGCATTTTGGTCAAAAAAATGGCGGCGCTACGCACGAATTCGCCTAGAAAATGTTACCTCGCTCACTATTTTTTTTTGTGGCCAGTCCCGAATACAAAGTGCCTCCGGTCTTTAGGAAAAAAAGTTGAGAAAAACCTTCTTTATCATGTAAATAGAATAAGAACGTGTGAAAAACGTTTCAGGCGATAAAATAATTTGCTTCTTTTATGGTTTTCCCTACCAAGTTTGTATTTTTATTTTTATTACATTTGCTGGGTTATATGGAGAAATTTTATAGAATCTATGTTAGTGTCCATTGTTTCTGTATATTTTGAGTTTTTAAAAATTATAGTCACGCCGGGGTTTGCTGTATTATGAAGATAACAATGATAGATGACACTCTTTTGACATTAGTGTTTAGGTAACGGAGATAAAACTCCGGCTTGCTTACTTTATACGTTGCTACTATCATTAATCCTAGAACTTGACAGCTAGCTGTGACTATCCCATTTTTTTTGAACAAGTGACTTGTTTGACGACAATCTACAATAAAAAAAAGCTGAAAAGTTTGTTTCAACGCGCAAATCTCCATATATTTACTCGACCTTCAACAAAAAATACGTAATGTAATCGAACTTGTAGTTCCATAACTACAAGTTCGATTACATCACGTATTTTTTGTATTTGCTTGCCCAATGTTTGATGAAGGTCGAGTAAATATAATAAAATAAAAATAGAATGCTAAGTGAAAACCTATATAAGTCATAGCGCAGGCAGGCAATGCGATACCACGAGGTGGCGGGCAGAAGCTAGTTAAATAATAAGGTCTGTTGTTCAGCTGTTGATTGTAATATTACGTTTTTCACAAACCGGTTAAAAGGCGAAAACTGTGGAGGGAAGCTCTCCAAAGAAAAAATGGAAACCCGATATTTCGTCGACACTACGTGCTATCAATTTTAAACTTGAAGATATTTATGGGAGCTATTCGTAAACAAGTGGTGGTATTTTTCATAAAACTGAGAAATATGTCTGTTTTAATTACAACCACTAACGGCTACTTGTTTTTCCAAAGGGTTGGGCAGAGGTGTGACTGTACCTGCCAGGGTCGCGAGATTGTTCGAAAGAGATACCGTGACCCTGGCACATGGGCAACTGAAGGAACACGGGTGGGTTTTAATCAGTAAAAGTCTGAGTCCCATCCAGAAAAAAAAAAGGTGTGTCTGTATACACCTACATTTGGCCAGTTATGTCTCATGTTTAAGCTTCTTTTAATTGTATCCTACTCCAAATTTCATACAGTTTTATCTTGTTTCCTGGACAATAGCTTTATAATAATGTGCAGAACCCTATTATAAACAACCGTGTAACATGTATTAAAAAATCCTGGTAAAAGAACATTACCTTCTTTTTGAAAGAAGGAAATCGTAAAGATCTTTTAATAGTTTACTGTGTTCGCTTTTGGGTTTCACCGCAACGGAGACACAGGCCTCCACTTGGGAAGAGTGGGCCGTAATCCACCGCGCGGGCCTAGTGCGGGTTGGTAGATGTCAGACGTCTTCGAATGTCTGGTTCTAGGTCATGTCGACGTTTTCCTTCACTGTTTTGAGAGCAGTGGTGATAAAATATTCTACACAAAGTTAAGTGCCTGCCTGGGTTTCGAACCTTCAAATCGTAAGTCACGGCTGTTACCACTGAGCCATCACTGTTCCCAAACTATCGGGACCATAAAACACATTTCTATACAGTATTTATGAGAATCTATACTTGTATACTATATATACAATATTACTAGGTATATATCTATATTAATACTAGCTGACCCAGCGAACTTCGAATCGCCTAAGATTCAAAATGTTGTAATAAACCTTCCAAGTTTGACAACCTGGTACGCGGTGGTGATCTGGTAAGCGTTTTCTAGCTGATACTCATATGTTTGGGTAGCTCCTACTCGGTTATGATAACCTGTTACTTCGAAGGCATAAAGCGTTTTCTGGCTGACACTGCTGTTTAATAAGCTCATACCAAGTTATGACCGCCTGGTACCTCGAAGGCAAAGTTTTTGTCATACCACGTTTTATAGTGAAATGTATTCTCTTTGACGTTTTATGTCACATCACACGAGAACGCGGTCGAAGGGGATAAAAAGTATCCTTTGCCAAAAGCAAAAAAAAAAAAAAAAAAAGTATCCTATGTCCTTCTCCTGGCTCTAAACTACCTCCCTGCCAATTTTCAGCTAAATCGGTTCAGCCGTTCTTGAGTTATAAGTGAAGTAACTAACACGACTTTCTTTTATATATATAGATTATAAAACTGAAGAGTTTGTTTGTTTGTATGTTTGTTTGGTTGAACGCGCTAATCTCTGGAACTACTGGTCCGAATTGAAAAAATATTTTTGTGTTGGGTAGCCTATTTATCGAGAAAGGCTATAGGCTATATAACATTACGCTACAACTAAGAAAAGCGGAGCAGTAATGAAAAATGTTGCAAAAACGGGGAAAATCGCACGGGTAGGGGATTCGACGCGACGGGAAAAGTCGGGGGAACAAGAAATTTAACGCGGACGAAGTCGCGGGCAGAAGCTAGTTACTATATAATATTATAAAGCTGAACAATTTGTTTGTTTGTTTGGTTGAACGCGGTAATCTCAGGAACTACGGGTCTGAATTGAAAAAATCTTTTTGTGTTGGGTAGCCTATTTATCGCGGAAGGCTATATAACATCACGCTACAACTAAGAAAAGCGGAGCAGTAATGAAAAATGTTGCAAAAACGGGGAAAATCGCACGGGTAGGGGATTCAAAGCGACGAGAAGGGTCGGGGGAACAAGAAATTTAACGCGGACGACGTCGCGGACAGAAGCTAGTAATATTATAAAGCTGAACAGTTTGTTTGTTTGTTTGGTTGAACGCGATAATCTCAAGAACTGCTGGTCCGAATTGAAAAACATCTTTTTGTGTTGGGTAGCCTATTTATTGAGGAAGGCTATAAGTTATATAACATCACGCTACGATCAAAAAGAGCGGAGCAGCAACGAAAAATGGACGAAAACTAGCAGACAATTTGATGCGTTGGGCCCTTCCCAACGCATCAAATTGTCTGCTAGTTTTCGTCAGGGGAGCAAAAATTTGATGCGGACGAAGTCGCGGGCAGAAGCTAGTTCTAAATACTTCTATGTAGATAGATACTGACAGCATCACAGGATCCACGCGGATGAGTACCCATTGTAGTGGAAACAAAAAGTATATGATCAGGCTATTACGCCGAGCAAGCTTTGACGCAGCAGTTTGTCGCGACGGGCTATTTTTATAGCCCGGTTTTGTCAATTGCTTTTTTATTCACCTATACAGGTTGGCAGAGACATTAACGGGATAACTGTGAGCATGAATTCAGTACATGACTTTATACCCCCAGCGGAAATGTTTCGTCGGTTATCACAAAAAAAAATCTGCTGTTTCATAGAAAAATGTAATACCTAAGCGGGCAAAATGTATGGCAGAGCAATTTTTTTTAAGTCGCTAGTAAAAACTTGTATAATATAAACTTATTAAATTTAACTGAATAAAAACAATAAAATATCCAAACACAAAACCTAAGAACAGACTAGGTAACCTTGGATCATCAGTATCATCTGCTTAGCCTTTCCCCGACTACGTTGGGTCGGCGCCCAGTCTAACCAGATGCAGCTAAGTACCAGCATTTAACATGTAGCGACTGTCTATCTGCCCTCCACAACCCAGCTTTTGGGTAATACGATACCCTTTTTTTTTGTGGATGGGAAATCATCAAATGACGTCGCCCGCTCTAAGTGGAGCAAAAGGGCGTGTCAGACTTTCACTGACTAAAACCCACCCGTGTTCCTTCAGTTGCCTATGCCAGGGCCACGGCAACTCTTTCGATCAATTCCGCGACCCTGGCAGGTTACCCCTTTGGTAAGACTAGTTGCTAGAGTTTCAGGCTTCTGCCAACCTGTAACGACTTTCAAAGATGCACGAATAACAGCCGGGGTCCACAGCATAACGTACTTCCTGTGGTACGGCCCCTGTGTGCTTCTTCTTATTACGTACATCTTGGTATTTAAAGATTCATGACATTCACGAACCAACCGTGGCACCCGGGGCGTCGGGAGTCGATAGCGAACTCCCAGCCACCTTGCGCACCTTGAGCTTGCGGGCGGCGAGCTATGGGTAGCTCGGCGCCCGGTAAGGACCAGGCTTGGTTCGACGGCGCGTAGTGTTCCACGCGCGCCTCAAAGAGGTGTCTGCAGAACTGAAGGGGTCTGCTAGGACCGATGCCTGCCAGGTCGCGAGATTGTTCGAAAGAGACACGGTGACCCTGGCACATGGGCAACTGAAGGAACGCGGGTAGGTTTTAGTCAGTAAAAGTCTGACAAGCCCTCCCGCTCCGCCCAGAGCGTGAGAAGCCATTTGATGAACTCCCATACAAAAAAAAAACCGTGGCAAGCACAGGTTATCCCCATCGATTGATGTTATTACTTAACCATAAGGCCCACACAGACACAAATACAGACTACCTATAAAAAAAAATCGTCTATGTCACTGTCCACAAGTAATGTGCGCTAGGGTGGCGTTGCCTCGTGGTATGGTAAATTTAGTCAAGATTAAAGTCGGTCCTTGGGTCTCGGCAAATGTAAACCAACCGTTTGTTTAATTTGTTTGTATGTAGATTAGTTTCAACTATGAATTAATAAATTTAGTACCATTATAAATACATCCAAATGGACAAGCCAATAAATAATAGCCAAAATAATACTTTAAAAAACTAAAAAAAAACACGTTTCCATAGAAAACTAAACTAAAAAGTAGAAAATAATGGAAAAAAAGCGTGGGGTGCCTGATATCAATAAAAAAATACCTTAAAAAGCACCCCACGCTTTTTTTCCATTATTTTCTACTTATTAGTTTTTTAGTTTTTTTAACGATTATTTATTTTCTATTTTTAGGGTGTTTCGAATTTTGAGACGCATGTCAGCGTAGTTTGTGACGTATGTCAGCGTAGTTTTCGAAGACAGTTTTTTTGCTGTCCTAGTAACCCTGGCAAGGATAATGGCACAAATTTATGAAATTATAGTATTATCCTCGGTCCTCGATAAGTCTACAGAGTTTAAATGAAATCTGGTCGTTTAAAGTGGGTCAAAATCGCGCTATAAGGAGTCGATTACAAACAAACATACAAGTGAAGCTAATATAAAGCGTGTAAAACGCTTTTTGCCTCGTTTAAGTTAAGCATAATCAGCCAATTTTGTTCCCACCAAAAGGGAGTGGGCTGTAATCAACTACGATGGCCCAGTGCGAGTTGGTCGATGTCACATGTCTTCGAATTGTTTGGTTCTAGAACATGCCAATTTCCTCAAGATGTTTTCCTTAACTGTTTTGAGAGCAATAGTGATTAAATTATTTATCTATACTAATATTATAAAGCTGAAGAGTTTGTTTGTTTGTATGTTTGTTTGATTGAACGCGCTAATCCCAGGAACTACTGGTCCGAATTGAAAACTTATTTTTGTGTTGGATAGCCTATTTATCGAGAAAGGCTATAGGCTATATAACATCACGCTACAATCAAAAGGAGCGGAGCAGTAATGAAAAATGTTCCAAAAACGGGAAAAATCGCACGGGTAGACGATTCGACGCGACGGGAAAGGTCGGGGGAACAAGAAATTTAACGCGGACGCACTCGCGGGCAGAGGCTAGTACTTAATAAAGCACGTGCCTGGGTTCTAACTCACGACCTACAACTTGTGTGGTAATGGGCCAGAACTGTTCTGATCTATGCTCTACTCTGTTCTATTTATTCATACACATACATTGATTTAATTCCAAAATATTTATCAAATAAGTGTTGAAACATTTTAATATTTACTTGAGACTTCGTATTTCACTAATTTTGTTGACATTTAATAAGAATTACAACATCAAACAGGCAATCAAGGTGTTTTATATTAATTTTGTTTACTCGAGAATTTATCACCGGAATTCATTTCATATAATTTGACAAATTATAGAAATATTTGCTCGAGCCATCACAGTTTAAATGAGATTTGATTTAAATTTAAAGAGTTATTCCACGGTAACACGATTTTTTAACGTTGTCTATGTTTGCTTGCTGCTTGCATGCATGCTTGTTTGCATACTGTTTGCTTGCATGCAAGGCTACAGAAAATTAAAATACTTAACGATATCGGTTAGGGGTTTCAAGGATTGTTTTTTTTTTTTAATTTGTGAAGTGATTTAACGGGAAATGGATAATCGTGATTTTTTCATGTAATTTGCCAAAATCTCAAAATATTTGCTCGAGCCATCACAGTTTAAATGAGATTTAATTTCAAAGAGTTAGTTCACGCTAATACGATTATTTAACCCTGTGTGTGTATGCCTGATGATGCATGCATGCTTGTTTGCATGATTGTTAGCTCACATGCAAGGCTACATCAAATTAAAATACTAAACGATATCGGTAAGGGGTTTCAAAGATTGTCTTTTAAAATTTTTGAAAGTGATTTAACGGGAAATGTATTATAGATTTTTTTCATGTAATTTGCCAAGATCTCAAAATATTTGAGCGAGCTCGAATTTAAATGAGATTTGATTTGAATTCAAAGAGTTCATGGTATCACGATTTTTTAACCCTGTGTGTATGCTTGCTGTTTGCATGCATGCTTGCTTGCATGATTGTTTGCTTGCATGAAAAGCTACACATCAATTATAATATTAAACGATATCGGTACGTAAGGGGTTTTAATGATTGTCTTTTAAATATTTGGGAATTGATTCTACGGTAAATGGATAGTCCGAATTTATTTCATGTTATTTGCCCAAATCTCGAAATATTTGCTAGATTTGTTACAGATTAAAAGAGGTTTCATTCGAATTTAAAGAATTAGTGCATTTTGACACGATTCCTCTGCGTCCATCGTATAATCAACTGCATGTTCATGTAGCCAGGATGCAGGGTACAGGTGGAGGTGCTATAAAACCTTAAGGACCTATTTGTATGCAAAACTTGTAGATGACTTGTCAAAAACCGTAGCTTTAGTGTCACTGACGAATGACGTGCCGTATCATACAATGGACTATGACAAAACGTAAACATTCTTTTACAGGTCGTTAAAGGCTTGATATTTTTCCGAATTGTGAGTTTTAAACGTTTAATGTTCGTCTTAAAATTGCCTGCTACCGTTCAGTAATTCAAATGGATCGCTGACTAAGTGGTACGTCGCAGGCGTGAAATTGCTATTGATTTCTAAGACGACATCCTCTATACATGGGCACAGATGCTGGGTCGCGGTATTTTAGTTTGGGGTCTGAGAATTAAATTGTTATTTAGAGTACTTATAAAGGGTATTATTCATTGTTACTTAGTTGCAAAAATATATTCTAGAGAAGGGATTTTTCTTTTATAAAGTTTAAAATATGATGTAAGTTATGATGTGTGGAATATAATATCACGCCATATTTCTCCGAAAGGTTGAGCAGAGGTGGATTTTTGTACCATATTTCACCAGTTATGTTACAGTCCCATGTAATAGGGGAAAACCTATTACCAGTAATCGAGCAAAAATCCAGACACCGAACTGCTTACAGTCCTTTTTTTTAGATGGGAAATCATCAAATTACTTCTCCCGCTCTGGGCGAAGCGGGAGGGCGTATCAGACTTTTACTGACTAAAACCCACCCGTGTTCCTTCAGTTACCCATATGCCAGGGCCATCTCGTTTATCTCGGTATCTCGTTTGAACAATCTCACGACCATGGCAGGCATCGGTCCTAGCGGACTCCTTCAGTATTGCTGACATCTCCACCAGGGCCGGACGCGAGAGGTCACCGCCACCGATCGCCTCCACGAGGACACGGCGGTGCTCCATTCAGGCAGGGCACACCTCCACCATATGCTCCACCGTGTCCTCCAGACGATCCTCGCAATGGAAACACCCGGGTGTTTCCTCCCGGTTTATCCTGAACAGGAATCCACCGAAGCACCCATGCCCGGTGAGAACTTGCGTCAGGCGGAAGGTGAGGACGCCGTGGCGCCTCTGTATCCACTCCTCAAAGAAGGGACTTACCGCCGCAATTGCGGCGTGCCCAACGAAACAGTCCTGTCACACAATACATAATGTCTTAAGTTCTCTTTTGAGGTTTAGCTGCAGGCATAAAATTGATCAATCACACTGTCAACAAAACATTTTTGATTGTCAAAAGAGGTAATTTAGCCCATTTGGCATTTTTCGTATTATGTTAGTTCGTAAATAAATAACCTGTTTTTATATTTGTATATAAAGAACTCCTTTTAAATTAAATCATTGATTGATCAATCACTCGACAAGAAAAACTGTCCCGAAACGGTTAGAATCATAAATTTTAAATCATATAATATTTTCTATCGGCGAATCGCACAAAGATATTTTATTTGTGGGCAAAATAAATAAATTCGTATTGGGCAAGCCGCACGCTTTGTATTTTGTGTTTTAAAGTTAGTGTACTTTCTTATCGTTTTATTCAAAACGTTCTGGAATTGAGGATTACCACAAGTAAATCAACTTCGTCCGAGTCGGCTATAGAAAATAACACATTATTTCAAATTAACAATTTCCTGAATCGGGCGAACTTTTTCGTGTAAATCGACTAATCATAATTATAATTTCAGCTGAAAAACGTACACTGCTGGATATAGGCCTCCCTCAATTTTGGGGGGTTCGCCATAATCGCCACGCTTAGCAGGCGGGTTGATGATAGCAGTATGGTGGGAAAATGCATAGAAAACGCTGTCGCCCATTCTTTAGTAAATCCCATGGTCGCCTCTCACGACACCCACGGGAAGACCGTGGCAAGCGTAGCTTACGCTTGCCCCGGTCAGGACAGGTATGTGGATTGGTGACCATCCATTACATAATATCGACACCCTCTGTGCCTCGGAAAGCACGTTAAGCCAATGGTCCTGGCTGTCACTTGAAGATCTTCAACAGTCGTTATGGTTAGTCAGAAGCCCAAAAGTCCAACAACCAGTCTCACCAAGGTGTACCGTATTACCTAGTAACCGGATTGTGGAGGTTATTCCTTATCAAATACGGATTTTCAGCAGCATCCGGTTAGGCTGGAAGTTGACCTCAAAATAGTTAAGAAAAGAGTAAGTAGAATGTACTAAAAACTCATTAAGAAAGCACGAAGTCATAGTTGAGAACAAAGCCCATTAACATTGAGGCCAACTGTGACTCAGAAACTCTAAAGAAAGTATTCGAAAGACTAAAAACCTATTACTAAGTAACAAAAGAAACGCGGTACACTGTCTGAATTTTTATCAGTTCTAGTACTTTTCAAACAGCTTTCATATAAATGGGCAAGTTTTGTTCTGAACTTTTAATAGGTACGTGCGTGTTTTTTTAAATTCTTCAACAAGTTAAGTCACTCTGAACTTAACACCCGGGCTTTTAAGTACCGGAAAAGTGTCTGTTAAGTAACTTTGCTGTTCACACTTATATTTGCCGTTACGTAATCAGGTCATAATGTAACCACTGCTGGAAAACAGGCTTCTTGTGTTTGCGTGACGGAGTTTAACTTAATCTACTACACGCGCCCAGTGATATCCTAGAATTTTCAGTTCTAGGACTTGCCAGAATCGAACCCAGAACTTCGTGTTCAGCAGTAGTGCTTGTGACCACTAGACCAACTAGGCAGTATTTTACATGAAGCGACTGCTTATCTTACCTCGACAATAGGTACTAGATAACATGACGTCATTGATAAGACTGATTGTCAGAAACTTGGGCGTACAATTAAAAGCCTGAAAATATATGATAATATTTGAAATCCCTATTTAAAGAACCTTATTTTTACTACTAAACCAACGTTTTAAATAAATCGTAAATTAAACAAAAGAAATTATTTGTATTTTCAGTTATAGTCACACTCATGTTCGTGTAAGTCAATAACAAATGTTTGAATTTAATTAAACAAAACAGATTGTGTTGATAAAACACGAAATTGGAAACATAGACTACGGATTAACGTTCTAATCCGTACATTGGAGATGGAAAATATGTGAATGTGAACCAACATAGCTATGCACGACCAATGAACAGCTTGTCGAATTGAAAATGACACATTTCCAGTTACAAATTTTCCCCGTCAGCAAATAGTACTATTTGATTTAAACTGCATTGAGCGGACTGATTCTTTGACGAAAATGTTTAATACTTATTTTCACGGATTTTTTTTGGATTGTAAGATTTTGGGTATTATTATCAGCTAATTGATTCTGACAGGCGCTTTATTTTGTATAAATTATTTCATCACTACTGCTCTCAAAACGGTGAAGGAAAACATTGTGAGGAAACCGGCATCTACTCACATGTACCAACCGCACTGGGCCCTCGGCGGCGGCGACCTCTCGCGTCCGGCCCTGGTGCGAGCCATGGTACGGAGCGAGAGGGCATGGGAAGCCGTCACCTCCTTCTGCGAAGCAGTAATGCTCGCGAAGGAGGAGGCGGGGCGCGTGAGGGAGTGGCAGTTTCTGCGCCCTCACGTCCCTAGCCGCCGCAGGAGGAGACGCCCCGGGCGCCGGGAGTCGATTGCGGACTCCCGGCCACCGCAGGCGCGAGCTTGCGGATGGCGAGCAATGGGTAGCTCGCCGCCCGGTTAGGACCATTCTCGGGTCGACGGCGCGTAGTGTTCCACGCGCGCCTCAAAGAGATGTCAGCAGTACTGAAGGGGTCTGCTAGGACCGATGCCTGCCGGGGTCGCGTGATTATTCGAAAGAGATACCGTGACCCTGGCACATGGGCAACTGAAGGAACACGGGTGGGTTTTAGTCAGTAAAAGTCTGACACGCCCTCCCGCTCCGCCCAGAGCGGGAGAAGTCATTTGATGATTTCCCATCCAAAAAAAAAAAAAAAACCGCACTGGGCCCGCGTGATGAATTATGGCGCAGTCTGTCTTCCAAAAAGGAGGATTTTGTTTATGCTAAATCGTTTTCTAGTTCAAAATTTTTGCATCTATTAAAAGAGCTTGGGGAGATGAAACTTTATTTCGGAACTGCTTCCGGTTGGTTCTTAAACTATATCTCCACCTCTATTTATTTTTCTGTAACTTCAGCGAAAACATCATTATTTTAAAGATAAAGATAACCCAACAAAAACAATAAAACATAAAGTAATTCGTAGCCGGACCCTTTTTTGCCAACTGTACCGAACAAAGATGTCTTCGGAAAAACAATAGAAAAGTATTGTTTGTGAAACTATTCGATATGTAAAAGTTAATCGTGCGTGACTTTGTGTCTGTCAGGGACGGACTTGGGATGGAATGTGATCTTCACTTATTTGTCATTTCCATGTTACCAATTTGAATTGCCTTTTTGAAGTGAAAATTCTAAGGCAGCGATTCAATAATTGGACGAGAATTGAGAGACAAATTTCACACGTTTGGGCATATTTCGTTACATTAGGGAGGTGAAACATTGGTATACCTCTCTCCCTTTCTATCTCTCACAAAAGATATCTGACTTTCTTTAATTTTTAAGAAATTTCACGCCTATATCGTAGAGGAACTCATGGCAAAATAATAACAACAATACGAGTTTATTCGAAGGTTAAAATACGCTTATTCGATAACATATTGGATCTTTGGTTCCGGTTGTTATATCTGTCACATTTTTCACGGGTAGTCAGAAGCCCAAAAGCCTGACAGCCAGACTTATAAAGGGGAACTAACCTCTATTTTTTGGCGGGAATAACAATCCTAGTTCCGTTTGTAACTTTGTACCTACCAACTAGGTAACATTTTTTTTTAAACTATGTAGGTACAATATATTCATAATCATCATCATCATCATCATCTTTGCTTTATCCCGGTTCCATTTATTCAGAACCCGGGGTCCCCTTTCCTGCTTTTAAACCTCCACTTCGGGCATTCTTCTGCATCCCTTATAATGAGTTTGTTGGTACGCATGTACGCATCTGCTACGACGTCAAGCCAACACCTTATGGGTCTTCCTCTTCTGCCGGGGCCCGGCGGAGGTGGCATGGCCACACACTTGTTTCTCACGTAGCTTGCCGGTTTCACAAAACGTTCCTGTACCAACGCAAGCGACACTCCTTCAGTTTGTCTGTTATGCCACGGATATGACGGCTGCCGTGAACTGCGTGAGTTCTTGACGTGATCTCTCCGCGTAACTCCTGATATCCAGCGCAATATGATCATCTCAGTGACACGCAGTTCTTGCATGTGCCGCTCAAGTACGGGCCACGCTTCCCTGCCATGTAAAAGGTCAGGCCCAATACAGTAGAACATTTTGATGTGTTTGAAAATTCTATTATTGTATTTCTTTGTTTGTATTTCAGTATAAGAATTAATAAGTCTGACAATAACAGGAAATTCGAAAACCAATTATTCTCCTACTAATGAACTAATATTAAAAATTGAGACGCCTTTCTAAGAAAATTGCCGATAATTTATTAAAATGACTGTTAATTTACTGAACATACTATTTTTCTCATTTGTCGTTTAATTAAAAGCTTTCGCTTTGATTTCCGAGAAACTTGTAGTATTAAAATTAATACTCAGTATTAATTATAAATTAATTGACTATCGACTAATTATGCTTTATTATTAGAAAGAGGAATATAAATATATCAATTTATTTTTGCCCGGTACGTATGTATGTATGTCGGTGACAAGAGGTTGGAGCTAGTTGTTGACTGTTGAACATTTTTCTGGGCGCAGATATATGTTGCGACAAAAATATTGTTGATTATTGGTTTTTAGGTTATATTTGAACTTGCCAAACGAAACACTGGACAGTTTCTAGACACTTGTTGCCCGCACGATGTCAGATGGCAATAGAGCTGAGCTACATTGTGAGGATCGTCTAGAGGACACGGTGGAGCATACGGTGGAAGTGTGCCCTGCCTGGGCGGAGCACCGCCGTGTCCTCGTGGAGGCGATCGGCGGCGGCGACCTCTCGCGTCCGGCCCTGGTGCGAGCTATGGTACGGAGCGAGAGGGCATGGGAAGCCGTCACCTCCTTCTGCGAAACAGTAATGCTCGCGAAGGAGGAGGCGGGGCGCGTGAGGGAATGGCAGTCTCTGCGCCCTCACGTCCCTAGCCGCCGCAGGAGGAGACGCCCCGGGCGCCGGGAGTCGATTGCGGACTCCCGGCCACCGTAGGCGCGAGCTTGCGGGTGGCGATCAATGGGTAGCTCGCCGCCCGGTAAGGACCAGGCTCGGGTCGACGGCGCGTAGTGTTCCACGCGCGCCTCAAAGAGATGTCAGCAACACTGAAGGGGTCTGCTAGGACCGATGCCTGCCAGGGTCGCGTGATTGTTCGAAAGAGATATCGTGTCCCTGGCACATGGGCAACTGAAGGAACACGGGTGGGTTTTAGTCAGTAAAAGTCTGACATGCCCTCCCGCTCCGCCCAGAGCGGGAGAAGTCATTTGATGATTTCCCATCCAAAAAAAAAAAAAAAAAAAAGCTGAGCTACGCCGCTGTAGCCGCCCTTGTAAATCGCACGAGCGTCAGTCTAGACTCTGCCGAAGCGCGCCAACTTCACGCTTGCGTTTCTTTGTCGGTTGACATCCCGTACTCATAACTCTTCCGATATACAGCATGTAAGGGACAGTCCTCCACAGACTGATGGGGTGATTCAGTATATCATACTAAGATGACCAGTACAAGAAATTATTTCAGGACCGTTATGGGAATCCAATAAACCTGATTTGTTTTATTTTCTCACACGCAATGTATCCCGGATCAATTCGGAAAGCCGCCTTTGTGCAATCGCCGACGTAGAGTTCGATGAACTCTGTAGTTAGACGGGAAGTGAACGGCTGATTTCACGCGTCGTTCGTTAGATTCTTTCAACATCCATTGCTGCTTTTTTGATTTTAGCCGTGTTGTTTACATAAATGGAGTGCTGCTTTCAGAAAATGTAATTTTACATTGAAATGAAACTGAAAAAGCTGAAAAAAAGTTTTAAAAAAAATCCGGAGAAATATTCTGGTGGAATATGATTCAAAATAAGGAGCTGAATGTACTCTGTCAGTTTGTGGAGGGCTGTCACCCAGTATATTTTATTTCTATGATATTAATTTCACCAAGTTTTTCAAGTGAAATTTCCATGGCTGTGATTCAATAACTGGAGAGACTTGAGACCGATCTACTGACCTTAACAAAACAATCCATTCTAACAGTAGTAAGCGACCATAAGCTTTCGAGCAGAGTGGCACATGATGACGGCTTTCTGATGAGAATCTTGTTTCACATTAGATTTTTCAGTAGTCTGGTTTTAGTTTTTGAACTTATTAGCATCATCATTATTTCAGCAGAATAAGGTCCACTTTTAAACACAGGCTGTTCCCAATTTGGGGTATTTGCCATAATCGCCACGCGTGGCACGCGAGTTGGCGATCGCAGTATGGTGGTAAAATGCACAGAGAACGCTGCTGCCTATTCTCTAGTAAGTCCCTTAGTCGCCTTTCGACACTCACGGGAAGAAATGGGGTATTCTTTTCGTCCGGCACCACACGAACTTATTATAATGGGATTTAAATGACAAGTGGAGCTTTAGATCCTTTTTTTTGTGTGTGGGGAATCATCAAATGACGTCTCCCGCTCGTGAGTGGAGCGGGAGGGCGTGTCAGACTTTTACTGACTAAAATCCACCCGTGTTCCTTCAGTTGCCTATGTGCCAGGGTCACGGTGTCTCTTTGGAACAATCTCGCGAACCTGGCAGGAGTTTTAGATCCTTAATCAGTGTTTTACAACATGCAAAGATTTATAGTGACGGCTCAGCCCTAAATCAATCACGAAATTTATTATACTTACGGTCTCAACTGACGTATTGTGTGATGTATTGACTATTACTCTCACATACACACAAACACAATATGCACTCTAATACCTCTCGCGTCGATATCAGGTCTCCTCTGAGATTGGCCGCCATGGTCGATCACAAAATTACTCATTCAATCACAAATTAGCTTTCTCAAGCGGCTTCGTCTGCGTGGAGGTCGTATAGTATCCTTTTTTCGTGGGTGGAAAATCATCCAATGACGTCTCCGCTCCGGGCAGAGCGGAAGGGCATGTCAGACTTTTGCTGAGTAAAACCCAGCCGTGTTTCTTCAGTTGCCTATATGCCAGGGCCACGGTAACTCTTTCGAACAAATCTCGTGACCCTGGCGGGGGTCGGATATTATCCTAAGGGAACATCTACCGAGATAAAAAATGTCCTATGTCTTAATCCAGGTTGTAATCTATCTATATGCCAAATTTTATCCAATCCGTTGAGCCGTTTTCGCGTGATTGAGTAACAAACATCCAAAATTTCGCATTTATATTATTACTAGCTTTTGCCAGCGGCTTTGTCCGCGTATTATACATTTAAACCTTCATACACACTCACTCTGCCAATTAATGAAAACCGCAATAAAAACCCTTGCGTAGTTTAAAAGATCTAACCGTACAAACGCAGGAAGCGACTTGTGGGCGTACTATAGGTACACCTCTGTCTTACACTTTTGAGATTACAGGCATAATGTTATGTATGCAAAACTAACAAAATATAGACGAACAGGGATAGGAACATCTCTGTATTTCACTTCGAGAAATACAAGCGCAATGTTATATCATGTTTTCTTTTACCCCGTCGCTATTGTGATGTAAAAACTCCCTTTATTTCCAAACCCTAGTCATTTGTTCCCCAATTAAATAATAGAAGGCTCTGAATCAAATTAATTTTCAGGCATTTCGTTCCCTTTAATATTAATTTCGTTTTTCTATTTTGTTTGAGAGGTACTCAATGCCGTCAACGGCCTGGTTCAAGCCTGTATTGTTTAAGGGAATTGGATTTTCGCTCGTTAGCATACGATGAGATTTCTATACCTTTTTTTATGAAGCTGGATATCCATTATTTTTTGTGGATAATCCACAAACTACACAGAAATAGCTAGTACTACGACAACATCTGTGCTCTGCGCATCTTTATGCATAATCAGTCCATTATGTTAAAAAAGTGAGCAGTCGCGGGACGCGTGGCAGATGAAACATCGAAATTATTTTGTAAAGATAATATTTATAAAGCATACTTTACGAAAGGAAATGAATATGGTATAATCAAAAATAACATATTAATTATATGTCAATAATTTAATTATCGCATCAAAATAAATCGCATTGATATTGAAACTTTGTTGCCTAAGTACACTAATTTTCGAGATGGGCACACTGTGCGTCGCCACGCTCACCACGACAAAATGTAGGTTTACCCTCGCCTATAGATGTCTCACATCAAAAACATGTCGTAAATCAACATCAGCATCATCATCATCTCAGCCCGGAATCATCCACTGCTGGGTATAGGCCTCCCCCTTCTTCCACCATACATTTCGGTTCCGTGCGTCTGTCATCCACGCGTTTCCAGCGACCTTGACGATATCGTCAACCCAACGCACTATCGTCAACCCAAACCAAGATGCGAAAGGATAAATAGTTTTATTCTCGACTAGCTTCTGCCCGCGACTTCGTCCGCGTCAAATTTTTGTTCCCCTGACCCTTCCCGTGGCATCGAATTGCCTGCCAGTTTTCATCCATTTTTCGTTTGCTGTTCCGCTCCTTTTAACCCTAGCGTGATGTTATATAGCCTATAGCCTTTCTCAATAAATGAGCTACCCAACACAAAAATAATTTTTCAATTCCGACCAGTAGTTCCTGAGATTAGCGCGTTCAATCAAACAAACAAACAAACTCTTCAGCTTTATAATATTATTATATATACCTATTATATACTAGCTTCTGCCCGTGACTTCGTCCGCGTAAAATTTCTTGTTCCCCCGACCTTTTCCGTCGCGTCGAATCGCCTACCCGTGCGATTTTTCCCGTTTTTGCATCATTTTTCATCACTGCTCCGCTCCTCTTAATTGTAGCATGATGTTATATAGCCTATAGCCTTCCTCGATAAATAGGCTACCCTACGAAAAAGATTTTTTCAATTCGGACCAGTAGTTCCTGAGATTAGCGCGTTCAATCAAACAAACATACAAACAAACTCTTCAGCTTTATAATATTATATTATTATTATAAAATATATAATATATATATATACATATATAGTAAATAGTAATATTGTATAGATTACCTATATAATTATATAGTATATACGTATATATAGTATAGATTCAAAAATCGAGTTAGATCAAAAAACTTTAAATTATGTCCGTGCTAGGCCTACTGCTTTGCCGTGGTCGCCATTTTTATGCCAACACAAAAGAGATTGGAATACAGTTTGACATACACAGCTGTTGGATTTTACAGGGGAGTTCATGAAATGGGATTCTTTTTTTGACCACAATATTCAATGTTAAAAATGTTGTTAATCCAGTCTGTCTAGTCAAAGAATTATCGTTGAAAATAATTCGTATTCTAGAAAAAAATAACTACACATTGTTTTGACTGTAAGAAACAGGTAACTTGATATAGTAAAAGCTTACTACTGCCTACAATGTTTTACATGAAAAAAACTCACACGTAGTACGTATACGTAACCGTGTAGGTACTGTGTTCCATTTTAACCACTGAACCACAAAATCTTACACGAAAATATCGCGTCACTGCATTCCATTGCTTCATTCCTACATGTTTCTACACACGATTATCTAACAAATGCGGCACTGGAATGGAAGCAGACAGGAATACACACTGGTACTGATAATGTTCATTGTGACCGCAAAAGATTTATGACCGACACATACAGTGTGAAGCGAACTCTAGCGTGAATTTTAAATCAATTTTGAAGTACATTAATGGTTTTGTTGTGATATTTTTGATTAAGCGCTATGCTGGTGAGTAATTGAGTAACATACATGAAAACATCAACGTACTACAATAGCCACTTTCTTTTAGAAGTCGATTTTTGCTCAGTACTGAGCATTACTTATAATAAATGATTCTGAACTCCTGATGACGACACACAGAGAGCAGTGCTGGCTCAGATTTTTGGAGCCGCCTTTACTTTTTGCATTTCATCACTACTACTCTCAAAACGGTGAACGAAAACATCGTGAGGAAACCAGCATGTGGCATCCACCAAACTGCACTGGGCGCATGACGTAAATTATGGCACATTTCCACTCACAGACAGGAGACTTATGTGTGTTAGTTAGTTAAGCTGTTTTTAAATTGAAGTAATGAAAATATAGGCATAAGTATAGCGACAATACATTCTTGAATTTTTATATGCTTTAACTACTTTCTGGCAAAGAATGTCATCATCTTCATCATTTCAGACGAAAGACGTTCACTGCTGGACATAGGACTTCCCCAATTTGGGGGGATTTGTCATAATTGCCATGCTTGGCAGGCGGATTGGCGATCGCAGTATGGTGGTAAGATACATAGAGAATGCTGCTGCCCATTCTCTTGTGAGTCCATTAGTCGCCTCTTACGACACCCACGGGAAGAAATGGGATGGTGCTATTCTTTACGTCCGCACCCCACGGAACAAAGAATGAGTGTAGCAATGAATGAGCAAAGAATGTCATCATCATCAGCCTATAGCAGTCCACTGCTGGCCATTGGCCTCTCCAATTTCACGCCATTCAGCTCGATTCTCGGAAACTCTCATCCAGCTGCTACCAGCCACCGTGCGAAGATCGTCGCTCCACCTAGCCTGAGGGCGTCCTACCTTAGGTTTGCTTATTCGCGGTCTCCACCTAAGAACACATCTATCCCAACGGTCATCGGTTCGACGGCTAATGTGGCCGGCCCATTGCCACTTCAGCTTGCTAATCCTATGAGCTATGTCGACAACTTTGGTTCTCTGCCGGAGCAAAGAATGTAGCTCCTTTCTATTGTTGTTTTATTCCACCCACAATGCACATTTATTGCACTTGTTTTTTTTTTTCAGGACAACAAACAGCAGTGTAATATTAACAAGACATAGGTTAGAACTTAATAATGTAACAAATTCACTACTCATAACGCTACCCACGTATCACTAAACAGAATTACTCCTTACTCATGTTTTTTACAAAATAAAAATATATTTATCTGTGTGCAGTAGGAGTATTTTAGGCTAATTGTGATGACGTCCAATATATTTTCATTTATTTTTTTGTACTGAGACAATGATGACTTTTAACACTACCCTAGTTGGCCCTCGATCAAGACTCTGATCTGAACTGAGTTCACTAGGATTTTGTTATTTTTTACTTAGTAAAATACATGTAGGTTTTATTAATCTTTAAACCCAACCAACATTCTTACACATTCAAATTAAAATCACAAAATATAAAATGCTTTAGAAGTTAAAACTTGTTCTAAGCAGCTGACAGTTTTATAGAAGCTAGAAATTATGAGGACCCCCCTTTTACATGGCGGAAATAAAAGAAAATTCAAAATAATATATTTTATTTCACATAAACCTACAAGGGCACTTATGAAACGTCAAAAGCTAGGTGCACGGTTCGAAATAGTTGATTCCTATGGAGAAGAGCCAGCAAGAAACTCCATGGTTACTCTCTTAAAAATAATTGGCTTTAACAATGGGATAAAATGGGGAAGGAATAGGAACTTCCCACTCTGTTCTTCTTCAATATTATCCAGCAATGACCATGATCCTTTATCACATATTTCGGGGCCGATATTTAAAAAAAAAATTAAACATATTTATGATTTGCACATGATATTTACTATCAGTTATAAAATACTAGCTTTTGCCCGCGACTTCGTTCGTGTAAATGTCGGTTATCGCGGACGCAGATGAAGTCGCGGAATTAAAAGTAGCCTATGTCACTCTCCATCCCTTCAACTATCTCCACATAAAAATCACGTCAATTCGTTGCTCCGTTTTGCCGTGAAAGACGGACTAACAGACACATTTCCCCATTTATAATATTAAGTATGGATTTATAACATTTAAAAATAAATAGTCTTGAAATAATGATATGTGTACGTATAAATTATTTGTGATTATTTAACTCTTTAGTATCTTTATTATTCATAATTTCAGTCGAAAAACGTCCACTGCTGGACATAGGCCTCTCCCAATTTGGAGGCTTTGCCATTATCACCACGCTTGACAGGCAGGTTGGCGATCGCAGTATGATTGTGAAATGCATAGAGAACACTGCTGCCCATTCTCTAGTAAGCCCCTTAGTCACCTCTTACGACACTCATGGGAAAAAATGGGAGTTAACAGTATATAAAATCTTTTATAATCATAGGGCATCAAAAAATCGTCAACAAGAAAAGTGCCCAAAAGGCTGGCAGCACTGTCACGTTGTATAGTAGCCGATATCATTAAGTTTTTATTCTGTATTATCAGCCCGCGACTTCGTCCCCGTTAAATTTCTTGTTCCCCGAGCCTTCCCGTCGCGTCGAATCGCCTACCCGTGCGATTTTCCCCGTTTCTGCAACATTTTTCATTACTGCTCCGCTCCTTTTAGTTGTGGCGTAATGTTATATAGCCTATAGCCTTTCTCGATCGCTACCTTACTCGAGGCTACCCAACACAATAAGAGTTTTTCAATTCGGACCAGTAGTTCTTGAGATTAGCGCGTTCAATCAAACAAATAAACAAACTCTTCAGCTTTATAATATTATTATAGTATAGATGTTATTAACATAATAGTACATTGTTTCATTACTTAAAAATAAATAATAGTTTAAAAAAACTAAAAAACACGCTTCCATGGAAAACCAAACTAAAACGTACAAAATAATGGAAAAAAAGCGTGGGGTGCTTTTAAGGTATTTTTTATTGATATCAGGCACCCCACGCTTTTTTTCCATTATTTTGTACGTTTTAGTTTGGTTTTCCATGGAAGCGTGTTTTTTAGTTTTTTTAAACTATTATTTATTTTCTCTTTTTTAGGGTATTTCGAATTTTGAGACGTATGTCAGCGTAGTTTGTGACAGTTTTTTTGCTGTCCTGGTAACCCTGGCAAGGATAATGGCACAAATTTATGAAATTATTGCATTGTCATCAGTCCTTGACAGGTGTGCAAAGTTTGAATGAAATCTGGTCGTTTAAAGTGGGTCAAAATCGCACTATAAGGAGTCGGTTACAAACAAACATGCAAATATACAAACATACAAATATACAAACATACAAATATACAAACATACAAATATACAAACATACAAGTGAAGCTAATATAAAGCGTGTAAAAAGTAATAGCATTTGAACAGTCACCGCAACGTTGTAACATGATAACAATCAACGCAAGTGGACCACGTGAATGTCTGAAATCATGAATGTCCCATGTCCTAGTTGTCCGTCCTTTGCCCGGATCTCTCATGAGGGGACAATAATAAAGAATATTCATGTGTACACTGATGAAACTGAGCGTGTTACTGTTATTACAATACACCACAAAATAGATAGACACAGAAGTTCGACTGCCAACAACGTGTGTAAACAAGCGCAAGCTCCAGTGGCGTGCATTGTATGTAGGCACATAAACAGTGCCTACCTCGAAAACTCAGCATAAGTCTGTCAATTATATTTTAAGTTGTCTCCCGAAATTATTCAGTAACTAACTAAATTATCATACCTAAAAGAAACCCGTGTTTGTCTGCCAAGACAAGTATGGGCGCTTTAGTGCCTACCTCATAAGAAAAGCAATGCACGCCACTGGCATGCTCGAATACACGCTTGTCGTAAGCGTGTACATTACCTTAAAAATCAAGGCCAGTTCACGATGCAACTTTTTCAGTCCACAAGCTCGCGTAACTCAAGACTCAAGACCAACTTTCCATGGGTGTAAAAAAAATTGAGACGGGATTTTAGCGCACTAAGTTTGCAAGTCTCGGTGTTGAAGAATCCAACGAGTGCATCCCAGCGCGCCAAAAAACACTTCAATTTTGAACTCTCGATACTAGGCAGTGCGTTGAATATACAGTACGTGAAAAAATCGCAATATTTTAACGTACCTACGTGTGAACGTCGCCTAAACCAATTCCTTGATTCGTTTTCTCTGCAATCGTTGACGCAAGTCGCGTGTCGTCTGAACAATCTTCCTTTTGGTAGGAGCGACTAGAATCAAGTCTATGTTGACGTTCAAAAGTGCGTTTATGTGCGTATTTGAAATAAATGCTTTGACTTTGACTTTGAGTATGTAGCTCATGGTCATGAAGACACAAACTTTCGTGCCTATGTGTGCGTGTATTATCGCCAGTTGTTTGTAGTTGACCTTCTGTAACATATCAATTTTGCGGCAGCACCGAACGGTTCAGATATGCTAATGAATGAAGCATTGTAATAACTGTGATAATGATAAAGCGCTGTTTATTTTATCTACGTTTATCCATATTAAAATGCTTTAGCAGGACAGACCTGCGTACTAATTGAATAAAACACTAACAGTATGAATGACTTTTCAATAACATTCATTGCGTATTGCACGTGGTTGACCAGACATTTTTTCCGAGCATATGAAGCAATAGATTAGCGCACCATCATTCAGATGGATAGTGTGTAATGCATAATGGTGCTGGATACTATTGTATATCAAATACCTGGATGGATATTATATGAAGAAAACGAGAGTCTTACCAACTTGAGAAACAGTAAGTAAGCCAGAAGGACATGAGTCTACAATAGGGCGATTTTATAAAACAAGGAAGTCTAGTAAATTCTAACAGATGAAACATACTGGAAGAAATGTTTTTTCTAAACCGTATTTAAGGTTTCAATTTGACTGATGAAGCAAACAAACATAATTGGCGAAATGAAGGTACTATTGGTACTCCGCTTTCCGAAAATGTATGCATGATATTTTGTTAAATTAATTTGATTGATCATTTCGAAACCCAAGACATTGTAAACCTATTAAATGCAACCACAGTCGATGCCAGCAGCAATTTATACAAACGCGAGGGTAAATATAATTCGGAACGGATGCCAAAGGTCACGAACAGATTACTCTGAAATTGAATGATGCATTTTATATATCTGCAGTTAAAAACCTCATTCGTTTGCCTCAATATTTAAATTAAAAGATTTAAATGAAGCCTCCATTCGTCACACAGTAAGCCGTACTTTTAATATCAAAAGCCATTTTTTATTTTAATCCGGCTTTAACGAATCTCCGGGTTCGGCTCCAAAATTCAGTTTTGACAATCGTTAAAAATCCAGCCGATTTTGTTTCATGCATCGCTTAATTCTGATATAAAATGGATAGGTTTTCACGTGGATTTGGTTGCAACACTGAACTGATACGTTTAGTCGTCATCAACTTACAGCAGTCCACTGCTATAGATGTATACCTCCCCAATTATACGCTGTTAAGCACGACTGTCTAAGGAAGTCAGTCAGAATAAAGAGCAAAGCCGCCCATTGTATATTTTTGTAGTGATTGTAATGTTTTTTTGTTATGTACTTTTATGGTGTACAATAAAGTATATATAAATAAATAATAAATAAAATTGAAGACGTAACACAAACAATAAAGAAACTAAAGTGGAAATGGAGTGGAGGGGAGTAATTATGAAATAAGAGGCATTGAAAAGTGGAACAAAAGCATAGTATTTTGGTACCCAAGAAATAGGAAAAGTAATCGAGGAAGACAGTTTCGAAGATGGGAAGACGAAATAAAGATCATAGCAGGGAAAACATGGACTAGGAGAGCACTAATTAGAACAGAGTGGAAAGAGATGGTGGAGGCCTTTGCCAAAGTTAGGCACATTGGTTGATAACTACGCCACAGTATTTTACTTCTGTTTGCTATCTTTGTGTGCCTTTGTAAATTATTTATTTATTTATTCTTAGGAGAACCAACAGCTATAACAAATGAATAAAAATTGTATAAGTAACATAAAGCCAATTACAGGTTCTCACGGGTAAAAACAGAAAAAGTAATAGAGATTTTAAGATCACTAACAAACACGATAGAACAGATTATATATAAGGTACAATAAGCACTATACAGTTATAAAAAAGTCAATATTCAGCCGTGCGCGTGCAGAAGAAGTTTTGGTGGTAAATGGGAATTAATATTGTGAACTTAAATTGTTCCAAATAAATTTTATTTGTTTTTTTATTTTATTTTTTATAAATAGACCGGTTGTCGACGTCACTGACTCTTCAGAGTTATTAGATTAAGATTCAAACTATTTAATTATTTCTGTGTCTGAATAAAGGCTTATATTATTATTAGCTCGACCCTCAGCCAGTTGCTACCAGCCACCCTGCGAATATAGCTCTACTTAGACTGAAGACGTCCTACAGTAAACACACATACATAATTACATTTATAGGGTGAAATTAAATCAGCATACTTTACCCACATGTTAGGTATCAGTACCGAAAAGTAATGGAACAAAAATAAACAAATTTTATCATCTGATGGCCGAAGGTCCCCGTAATCAATCAGCTGTTTTTGTAACTTTTCCTGAAACATAGATGTTTTTTTTTTTAAATTATCAAATACTAAAACATAACAGTCGTTTGGTTGCCTAAATGTAAAGTTAAAGTTTTGAACAAAGTTTAAATGATGAAAAGATCTTATTTCACTTGTTTTCGATATGACTCAACACGTGGGTAAAACATTGTCAGCTAATGTAATAATAATGTGTTACCAGATAATTTAATTTGACCTTGTACACACAGACCTACATGCATACATACCGAACAAAATGATAACCGTCCTTTTTGCTTCGCCGTAGTCGTATAGAAATACAACTGACTTTCAAAGTAAACACTACAAAGTGCAAATTAACTGTAATTTCAGAAGAAGAAAAAAATACAACGAAAATGCAGCCATAGCCTACCTGCCTAAAAACCACTAGGTATAGTCCGTGCCAGATGTGAAAAAAAATAATAGTCGTTGACACCTGCCTACCAATGTATTCAAATTACCGTTTTGATCGTGCTAGCGACACTTTCTTTACATTTTTTTCGTATCGTTTTGAAATATTTGAATACATTGGAAGGCGGGTGTCAACGACTTTTATTTTTTCACATCTGGCACAGACTATACCCCTATATTCTTTCCCATTAAAATTCAAACATGCACAAACAAACAATCTCATCAGAATGCTGATAGATAGCTGTTCCCACATATCAGTTTGACGGATCAGAAGTTGATTGTGCGTTGTTGCGTTCATTTTAATTAACTTTGATCGTTTGGTATGCGGTCGGTTCCTGTTTGTGCTGAGTGTAGATAGAGTACTATTCACCTGAAAGCTTGGAGCACACCAGCGTGATTATAATTACCAACGGGACAAGTGGATCATAGTAACTCTGAGAACATAGACCATTGATTAGTTTAAGTAAACTCAAATAATAAACTTCTATTTTGTATTGCCTGTTCCCTCAAACAAATCTTTAAAACGTTTGCGTGGGGGTTTTGTTTTAAGTTACTTTAAGACTGCTAGTTATTATTATGTTTTTATCATACTTTTTCAGTGTTACGCTTATTCAAATTACTGAAAAAGAAACAGCTAAGTATACTATTAGTGTACTTTGCTTATTTCCACAGTATTATAGCGTTCGGCAGCAGTTCTAGATCCAATGTTGATTATACAAAAGAGGACAACCCGCGCAATCTCTAGAATGGGGCTTTACGATTTATAGAAATAATTTTAAAGAAATTGATATATGCAACCATAGCTTACCTACCTAAAACCACTACCCCTATATTCTTTCCCATTAAAATTCAAACATGCACAAACAAACAATCTCATCAGAATGCTGATAGCTGTTTCCCACATATCAGTTTGACGGATCAGAAGTTGATTGTGTATTGTTGCGTTCATTTTAATTAACTTTGATCGTTTGGTATGCGGTCGGTTCCTGTTTGTGCTGAGTGTAGATAGAGTACTGTTCACCTGAAAGCTTGGAAAACACCGACTTGATTATAATTACCGACTGGATAAATGGATCACAGTAACCCTCCGAACACTGACCATTGATTAATTTATGTAAATTCAAATAATAAACTTAACTTTTATTATACTAGCTTTTACCCGCAGCTTCGCCCGCGTGGAGGTTGGAAATTATCCCGCGGGAACATACTACCGAGATAAAAAGTACCCTATGTGTTATTCTCGGTTATAAATTAACTGTAGTAGTTTTTGCGTGAAAGAGGAACAAACATCCATACAGCTATACATCCATACATACAAACTTTCGCGTTTATAATATTATTATAAGTAGGATTGTTTGTTCCCATAAGGAAAACTTTTAAATGTTTGTGTGGGGCTTAGTTTTAAGTCCCTTCTTAGAAGACTGCAAATCTATACCAATATTATAAAGCTTTTAAGTTTGTTTGTTTGGTGGAATGCGGTAATCTCAGGAATTACTGATCCGTCTTGAAAAATTGTGTTGGGTAGCCTATTTATTAAGGAAGGGTATAGGCTACATAATATCACGCTACAATCAAAAGGAGCGAAGCAGCAACGAAAAATGGACGAAAACTGTCAGGCAATTCGATGCGACGGGAAGGGTCAAGGGAGCAAAAATTTGATGCGGACAAAGTAATATCATGCTAGTTTAATATCATTAAACTTATTGAAACTTTATCATCATTCATCATGATTTCGCCGAAAGATGTCCACTGCTGCACTTGGGCTTTCTCCAAGCTCAGCCACTTCGATCAGACCTGTGCTGCCCGCATTTAAGCTTCTTAGTTCGGCTAATTTTAATTCCAACGAAATATAGTTTTAGCATATTATGCAATTTGAAACTTCATTTATTTCAGATATAACCCAAATCCTACTAATATGTTTGGACGTTTGTAACTCATACATACATACATACATACATAGAATCACGCCTTTTTCCCATGGGGGTAGGCAGAAACCACGGAACGCCACCTGCTACGATCTCTACACACTTCTTTTGCCTCGTTTAGGTTCATACAATTGGTCATACACACACGCCGGTTGCGAGTACTACGCACCTGACCTTTCTGAAGAACATCACCAATAAGGTCCCTATATGTCCTCCTAGGGCGTCCCCTCCCGGTGTTTCCACTCACATCTGCCTTGTAAATACCTTTTGTGAGCCGACCTTCATTCATCCTCTCAACATGACCAAACCATCTAAGCATACTTTTTTCAATTTTTGTCACTACATCTTCTTTTACACCACACCGTTCTCTTATCACATCATTCCTCAGCTTATCATTCATAGTCACACCACACATGCTTCGCAAGGAACGCATTTCCACAGCATTTATTCTACTTTCATGCTTCTTTTGCCATACCCAACATTCACTTCCATACATAAGCGTAGGCACCAGTACACCATTGTGAACAGCCAGTCGAGCCTTATCGGACATCAACTGGTTGGTCACAAACGCATGTAAAGCACCGATCACGCAAAAATGGCTGAAACGGATTTGAGTGAAATTTGGCACACAGATAGTTTTGACATGACAATGTAGACATTGAGAGGGAACGTAGGTAACCTGGATGGTCGGTCCGAGGTAATACGAGTATGTTGGCCCGTAGATTCTCCCGTTGTAGTGACCAAGTCAAAATCACCTTATTCAAGGCTTTCTGTCAGGGTTTGTACGCGGGGGGTCTATGGCTCAGCTACGCCAAAAGATCGCTAGATGCCACGCGTCTAATATAATAATGTTTTTAGGATGCTATTGGGACTGCCCCGTTTCTGTAGTGCATCAGAGATGTTTTCGCAAAACCGACGGAGTGGCGGAGAGTCCTTACTCCCCTGTTCTGAGGCATTTTGTGGAGAGGATGGTCAACTAGGTAGCTGTTCTCTTGCTTGATCATTCTTTGCGCAACCTGCCTCGGAAACTTAATTCATTATGTGTTGCCAGTATTGTATTACTAACATAAGTAATTTTTTCACTAACAAGATGGATTTTATTGTTATCCGAAATTGAATAAATAAATTAAATTATAACCTGTATTAACACATAGAATACCTTTTATGTCGGTAGTTCGTTCCCGTGGAACACTAAACCCTTAAATTGACTCTGGTTCATCACAGTAGTGAGTAGGTAGCCAGCTATGAGGTCAGCTGATGTTTGTTTGGCCGTTACAGCGCGAGCGGTGGTCAAATATAGTGGGCGGCCGCTTTGACACACTGAATGACTTTTTCAGCGAAAATGTGGCATTAATGTATTGCAATTTCAGTGTATAATTAGATTGAATAGTGGTGTGGTGTGTGTGGTGTGGTGGTGTGTGGTGTGATGTGGTGGTGGTGTATGGTGTGACGTTTAGTAATAAAAAAATAAGGACGTCATTTTTGAGTCTGCCGATAACCATATTGAATTTTGCCTCGTCGCTGAGTTTTTGTGGTACAAGTAATGCCTCTGTCTGAGAAAACCACAGGGACGGTTTATCGCACCAGAAATCAGATAATCGGTTGCCGACTGCTATAGCTGCTGCCTCCTTACTGTGTGATGGCTCCGGCTGCACCGCAGGTGTTGCAATTTATACTGGAAACATTTTATGTTATCACGATCGCGAAACGGTACACTTTATAACACCGCAAAAGTTCACAACGGTTCTCGGAGTCACCACTTTGGAGTAAACTCTGTCGTGTGAGATAAAAAGACGGTTCACTATATAATATTTATTATAACTGACACAACTGAAGGGGTACACAGTACTGTTCCGAACAGCGGTACAGAGCGGTACTGGTTGGCTACGAATGCAACATGCATCGTATGCAAATAGCGTACCTTTACAGTGGACTTAATTCAACTGACTCGTTGATCTAATGGTTGCAAAAGCTACTTCTAAGCATGTGGCCAGGGTCCAGTGTTTGATTCATGTCAGGCATAGTGTTACTGGATTTATCTATCATGAATTATTCAGTACCAGCCTTTTTTTTTTTGTGGGTGGGATATCATTAAATGACGTCTCCCGCTCTGGGCGTAGCGAAGGGCGTGGCAGACTTTTACTGACTAAAACCCACCCGTGTTCCTTCAGTTGCCGATGTCAGGGCCACGGTATCTCTTTCGAACGAATCCCGCGACCCTGGCAAATTCAGTAGCAGCCTGACGTCTAGATTTGTGACCGGTTGATGGCAATAAGCTAACCTCCCTTTTACATAAGACATAAACTGGACAAGTGCGAGTCGGACTCGCCCACTGAGGGTTCCGTACAAATTTCTAGAAGAAAAAATTAAAAATTTGTAGTTTGTTGTTGTATTTGTATATTATCAAAAATAGTTTTTTTAATTACTTAAATATCAATTTTTACGTTTTAATTACATAAGTATAGTTTTCTGATTTTTCCCTATACTTGTAGTATAAGATGGTATTACTTGCCATATTTCATAGTTCTAGGTCAACGGGAAATACCCTATACATTTTGATTCCCTCGAGAGTGTCGAAATATACGTTTTTAGCGGCATAAACGACCGTATCTTTTTTGCACATTAACTTAGAAGTTTGTTTTCTTCACAGCTTCAAGAGACTTTAGACTTGAGATTATCGTTTTAATTTTAACTCGACACCTCCACGCGTTCGCGAGATAAAGAGTCTTGACAGACAGACAGACGGACGGACAACAAAGTGATCCTATAAGGGATCCGTTTTTCCTTTTGAGGTACGGAACCCTAAAAACTGGCGAAATCTGGGTGTTCTATAGGTACACCTTTGTCGATACCTTCGTGATAACAAGGCGTAATATTATGTTAATCGTGATTTAATCATTAGGTAGTTCATTTCATACTTCAAAAAAGTTCTCCTGTTATAATTGCTGTTAAAACCACAAACAAAACACGTGCCAGAAACATTGAGGAATATTCTATCTTTACTCCACGATGTGCCATTGCACAGAAGATGTGCGTTTCTTCCTATCGCAGATTTCGGAACCTAATTTGCTGAAAACAGGCACATCTTATACACCGTGACATTTCAGTCGTCTTACAAAGGTTGTCCACTCAATGTATCCGACATAATATACCTCTAGGCGTGATTAAAAAAATGTTAACATTAATAAAATTAAGATAATAGGTCTAAGAAAAATAAATAATGCACTAGAATTATGAAACATCCTGTTAATAATGTTTAAATATCAGATGGTAGAGAACATTACTACCCAGCGCACGAGTCGACAAGATCATGCCATTTTCCATGAGACAAAATATCAATTACAAACTACGTCACGAGTCATCATAATGAATAATATTTTTATTTTTTAGTTATTCAAAAGTTCTTATGGATGTTTAGTTGACATTGGATACATGAAGTGGGCTGCCGTTGAAAGACGACTAAAATGTCACGGTATATAGTAGAGTAACATTTTACTCAGTATCTTGGTTGTTGAGATCTGATAGACAGTCACTCCATGTTAAATACTGGTATTCTTCCGCTGCATTAGGAAGCGACCCCAACATAATTGAGGAATGGCTAGGCATATTATAATAAGTCACGGTTGAAGGACAAAATTCATCTCCCTTACAAAGAACGACTATCATCATCATGATCATTTCAGCCGATTGACGTCCACTGCTGGAGATAAGCCTCCCCCAATTTGGGGGGGGAGGGGTTTGCCATTATCGCCACGCTTAGCAAGCAGATTGGCGATCGCAGTATGATGGTGCATAGAGAACGCTGCAACCCGGTCTTTAATAAGTTCCTTAGTCGCCTTTTACGACACCCACGGGAAGAAATGGGATGGCGCTATTCTTTACATCCCTTATCATACAGAAAATTAATCACCTCCTTCTTATACAATATCTTTTGGAAAAGAAGGAGGATATCCAAAAGAAATTCGACTCGAAACAAACAACAGTAACTCTTACAACCACAATGCCACTATAGTCTGCCGCATGAAAACTCCTTTTGTGATCAAGTTTAGCAATATTGTTCCCATATCTCTATTCCAACGTAGAATATAGAAACTTCCTTAAAGTTATAACAAGGAAACACTGACGGTATTCAAAGAGAAAATGCAAATTGTGTCAGTGTTGTCAGCACGGCAACAGAAGTTTTGGAGAGTTATACAGAACAGTTCTGTCGAAGTGTTCCGGAGTATAGTTTGAATAATGATACAGCTACTGTACAAGGCAAATCGATGTCGAATAGGGAATGGAGTAAGTAAGAGTACTTTGTGTAAGTATAATGTTAATGTATCTATGCTACTAGTGATAAACTAGCTTTCACCAGCAGCTTCGCCTGCGGAGAGGTCTGAAGTTATCCCTAAGGAACTTATTACCGGGACAAAAGTCTATGTTTCTTCTTATAACATCAGCTGTCTGTCGCTTATAAACAGAACAGAATAAAAAAGAAAGCGGTTTGAAACCATTATTTTTTTTATTTTGTTTCTGTACAAGGGCTATATAATACATATAATCTTCAACTTTCATGTTTAGTCAGGAGCGCTAATATAATATGCACTTGACAACTTTTAAAATATTTTTTTCCTATTGTACTGATTGTAATTTTATGTTATTACGAACATACTATTTTGGAACCAACACCATAATCTCGAAGTTGCAATTATTATAGAAAATCGCTTTTATAATTTGGCTTTTTGTAAACATATTAGGTATTACCTGTGAATGTGCACTGTCAAAGAGTGAATTGCCAACGTTAGTATGGAAGGATGACTGAAAAGCACCACAATATTCACATTTCGATCACCTGATTGATGAATGAATTTCCTTATTCACGCAGACAGGAAAAATAGAAAGAAGGCCGCTTTCACCTTTCTCCCGGCCCTATTTCGGGGTTGAAAACCAAAGAATTTACCTGCCCCAAAAGCTTTTTCTTTGAAAGATATACGGCAACCTATCAGTTAATCTCCAAATCCCGTTACCCCGTATCAGTTTGAGAATAAATAAGCAGAATCTCTCAACAGATGCATCCATAGGGAGCGGGTTGTGTCCATGTGTGTGTGAGAGCCAATTTTTGTGTACGTCTCGCTTCTGGGACTAGATTTATAGGCGGGAGAGATACGTCGAATTGTTAGGTGAGGCCCATTGTTAGCGAGTAGCGGGAAAGATGTTTTTGCAGCTCACTCTATCGCTAAATTTCGCTAGTTTTACTACTGATACTCTCAGCTACTTTTAGCGGCACGGATCGATTCGCTTACCACGGTTGGCCTGTACCCATCTACGGGCGTCTTTACATGCGGACTTTATGCATTTATATTTGAGTCTTACTACCTTGAAACTTTATTATTATTGAATTTTCTTAGCATACTATTTATTATTTTGTAGCAAAATACATCATAAAAAACACCTATAATAAAACTTACTGAATTTCATTCAGTAGTCATTATGAAAAAAATACTTTCACGAAGTGCTTTTATTCTGTTACACCTTTTTATGTATGAGTCAATTTAGAAAATGGAAAGGCGACAAACGCACATAAAGGTGTCAAGTAAAATAATGGTGGCTAAATCGAACTGGAGCATTGATTTTTTATTTGTTTTCCGTCGACTCAAAATAAATAATTTACATTAATTTAGGAGCTAAGTTAGAACAAAAGGTTTTTTAATGCTTTTTACAGATTCTTTTTTCGTCTTTTAATTTCATGAATGTTTGAGATCTGGTTGTTTGGGCTTACGATTTTTAGGGTTCCGTTGCCAAATGGCAAAAAACGGAACCCTTATAGATTCGTCATGTCTGTCTGTCTGTCTGTCCGAGTACGTCACAGCCATTTTTTTCCGAAACTATAAGAGCTATGCTGTTGAAACTTGGTAAGTAGATGTATGCTGTGAACCGCATTACGATTTTTAAACAAAAATAGAAAAAAAACAATAATATTTGGGGTTCCCCATACATAGAACTGAAAATCAAAAAAAAAATGTTCATCAAACCCATACGTGTGGGGTATCTATGGATAGGTCTTCAAAAATGATATTGAGGTTTCTAATATCATTTTTTTCTAAACTGAACAGTTTGCGCGAGAGACACTTCCAAAGTGGTAAAATGTGTCCCCCCCCCCCCCCCGTAACTTCTAAAATAAGTGAATGATAAAACTAAAAAAAATATATGATGTACATTACCATGTAAACTTCCACTGAAAATTGGTTTGAACGAGATCTAGTAAGTAATTTTTTTTTAATACGTCATAAATCGTAAACCACAATTTACCTTTCATTCAGTCAAATCAAATATAAAATTAAAAAAAAAAAAACATTTCATTTCATAAACATAAACCTTATGCATAAACCGTGAATACCTGCAGGTTTGTACGGAACCCTCGGTGCGCGAGTCCGACTCGCACTTGGCCGGTTTTTTTGTATGTACGATACAGAACAAATTTTAGTAAAGTCCAGGACTTAAATTCAACTCCGCTATCACAGCGACCGCACCCAAATCACACGTACGACGTAAACGACGCCGCAGGTGACTGTTGTTGTATAATTTACGACATCAATTCCCGAACTCACACGCACAATGCTTGCGATTTCTCATTGTTTTACGTACACCACCTTTATGTGCCGTCGTGCCGGATTAAA
Organism: Aporophyla nigra; assembly: GCA_947507805.1. NCBI lineage: Eukaryota > Metazoa > Arthropoda > Insecta > Lepidoptera > Noctuidae > Aporophyla > Aporophyla nigra. The sequence continues at coordinate 6,581,481 of OX382313.1, read as the reverse complement.
ATGTCGTGGAGTAATGCCGGAGTGTTTTAGGAAGACCTATGGCTTGGATTTTGTGGTCGTCAGCTGTTTCAAGCCTGAATGGGTTTGTACATGAAGCTACTTGCTTTGAGGAATTGGTTTTGGATTTCCAAGTGTTCGTTTGGGAAATTAAACAGTGTATAGGCACCTATTCAGCCTAAAAAAATGGCTTGTGGTAAAGAAGGGTTTGTGGTTAAGAAATAATAGCCGCACGGGTTGATCGTTCAGGTTAAGCTACGCTTGCCGCGATTGATCCGTGGATGGGTGACCATCGTTACATACCAAGACCCTGCCGTGCCTCGAAAAGTGCGTTAAGCTGTTGGTCCCGGCTGTCTTTCGTAGATCTTAGACCTTCGTTACGGGTCGCCAGAATCCCGAAAGTCTAACAAACCAGTCTTACCGGAGGTGATCAGATTACCCAGTAACTGGGTTGTGGAGGTCGGATAGCCAGTTGTTTCATGTAAAATACTGGTATTCAGCTGCATCCGGTTAGACTGGAAGCTGACCTCAACGTAGTTAGGAAAAGGCTGAGCAGATTGAAAGTGCAGTGTAATGAAACACCACAGACTGGGTACTGAATTGTAGCTACACACATTGATACATACAGGATAACAGAATACAAATTAAAGACACTCAAATGTATTTGTAAAGTTTTAAATTGTTTTCAATAAATAAATAAAAATAAATATCTTAGGACAACCAACACAACGTTATCTGATCCCAAACTAGGCAGAGCCTGTACTATGGCAACCGGACAACTGATAAACATACTTATATATTTCTAAATACATACATATAATAGATAATTTACACCCAGACACAGAACAAATGATTGTGCTCATCACACAAACATTTGTCCTGGGTGGGAATCGAACCCACGACCTCAGTCTTAGCAGTCAGGGTCACTAACCACTAGACTAACAGGCCAGTCAATAATTAATAATAATTAGTAATAGTTTAATTATTTTGAATGTGAATACATACGTAGCTATGTGGATAATATTTTTCAGCAAGTTGTCATAATGATCTGGCAGTTGGAGTACTTTATGCGGCCTACCCAAATATCCTTTCTTTGGTATTGTTCGTCGAATTGTTGAGCTCCTTAAGTTCTGAGTTGAGCTACACGATTAGTGACAAATGCATACACTGACTGGTCAGATCAACTAAGTATGTGTGGTTCTATTGACTGTGTTCGACATTGTGTTCTGTCAGTCTCAGTGCGTCGAAAAAACACAGTGTTTTATTTTCAAATCTTGGCGCTAAACAGTAGGTTGAAGACGTTTCCAGTACACGAAAAAATCCCGCCGGGATTTTATTACGTCGTTGGGAATTTGGAGTCTATTTGTAGCGTTCTGCGCATAAAGGTACCGTTTAGTTTCCGAGTTATTTGCGTTTTTTGTAAAGTCGGGTGAAAATATGGCATTTTGTGATTTTTACTGATTATAATTGTTCTACAACAAATTTGCTACGATTTGATACAAATAACATCTACAGACAACATTTCTAAGCACTTTTTTTTAAGGGGAAATGTTTGGTAAAAACGTACCAGATCACGGTAGGTCTTATAAAATGTCGATATTTTCATAATTATTATGTTAAGTTTTTGAATTTTAATACTATTTGTATATTGGGCGTACAGTATCCGTTATGTTAGTGATACATTCATGCATTTAATGTGTTGGAATCTATGTGGAAAAATCTGTGTAACAAACGAGTAGAACATTGTTTTTTTGTATCCTTAACTTTCAAACTCCATTTTCTCGAAACTAGTTTTTTCAGAATTTCGACTTAGGATGTCTGTTACAAAAAAAGTGTTAGGATATTTTTTTTTTTTTGTGATCAGCGTAATAAAGGGATTCTTCTAGATTCTACATCCGGCCTTAACTCACTTAACTCAATACCTCCCTCATCATCATCATTTCAGCCGTAAGACGTCCACTGCTGGACTTAGGCCTCCCCCAATTTGGGGGGCTTTGCCATAATCGCCACGCTTGGCAGGCGGGTTGGCGATCGCAGTATGGTGGTAAAATGCATAGAGAACGCTGCTGCCCATTCTCTAGTAAGTCCCTTAGTCGCCTTTTACGACACCCACGGGAAGAAATGGGGAATGGGGAATGGGAATACCTCCCTACTGGTACCTTTATGCACGGAACGCCATATTTGAGTCCTTACTAACTTGTATATTAAAAATAAATATGCCTGGTTCAATTTCAAAAAGAAACTGGCGATAAAAGTGCACGCGAAACAAATTGCTCACTCATAAAAGCTTACTCTTCAAAGGTCACAGAACACAGCAGTTTTCCTACCTTAAAATAACAGGAACAGAAAACGATTCCCTATAATCCTCCCACATTCTTCATTGCCACGCCAGGGGAACGCAATCTCAGGCAATTTCCCCTAATATTGCCCAACCTTTTCTTTACAGACATATCGTTATCCCAGCAATATGTTGGGGACCGCAATTTATACAGGGATTTGGTGATCGGGTTATGACGTGGGCGCTCGTCAGAGGTCACACACATATGACATGACATGTGTCAGGTCAGATGAGAGTTTTTAGAGCGTCGTAAAGAAAAGAGCTAACGAGGCAAAAAGTTGAAGATCCAAGATTTCTTGGAGATTTCACTTTTTTTGGCTGTACTAGGTAAAAAGCTTACTGTTTCGTTTGGTGTTATTGTAAGCCTTTAATATAAACCTAGTGGTTGACTTGTGAGCGTTTTAGGAATCTTTTTCTTTCTTTGATTATAGGAACTGTAGGGGTTTCTGATAAAGAGTAAGTCATTATTTCCTTCATGAATGAGTCTAATATTAAAGTCGTTTATCTGTGAGATCTGTGGTATCGGTCCCAATTTATAAGTTATATAGTCGTGAGTTCGAATCCAGGAAGATACTTTACTTTTTGTGCTTGATTTCATCACTACTGCTGTTAAAACAGTGAAGAAAAACCAACAAGAAACCGGCATGTCTTAGAACCAAAAATTATAAAACATACGTGACATCCCCCAACACGCAGTGGGCCCGCGTAGTTGGATAATACCCAATGGCTCTCACAGGAGAGGCCTGTGTTCCAGCCGTAGGAATAATAAAGGTAAATTATGTAGCTGCTGTCATTCAATGATTTGCCAGCCAGCAAAGTTGATAGTGAAGGTAACAAGCCAAACGCTTACCCCATTAAATAGTAAGTAAATCGTGTATGTATAAAAATGCATCAACATCATCATCATTTCAGCCATAAAACGTCCACTGCTGGACATAGGCCTTCACCAAGCACCGCCACTTCGACCAGGCTGTGCTTTTCATATCCAGTGGATTCCTATGGTAATCACCAGGTCATCGGTCCACCTGAAAGGCTTTACAACGCTACGTTTCCCGGTACGTGGTTGCCACTCCATAATCTGAATAACTTTTTTTTAGGATAAATTAAAACGAAAAAGTTTTATTGGAATCGACAAGTTTCCATTTTACGTCAGTGGTGATTGGGGCCTCCTTTAAAACGTATAAAGCGTGTATTAGGAGAATCCGCTTTTCCATGCATTATTAGGATTTATACAATTCTTGTTTATTTCCATTTAACCATTTTGATATAAATAAAATAACTTTAAACTTTTATAGGTTACATTTAAAAGTTAAGCAAAGTATGCTTGTAAGACTTGGATTGTGTGGTTGAGAGGATGAAATGAGTGAGTGCAATGGAGCTAAAGCACAAATTAATACGATTAATACCATTATTAATATTAATCTACTTGGCAAGCACCGTACCGTGTACCGTGTGGTGCCGGACGTAAAGAATAACACCACCCCATTTCTTCCCGTGGGTGTCATAAAAGGCGACTAAGGGACTTACTAGAGAATGGGCAGCAGCGTTCTCTATGCATTTTACCACCATACTGCGATCGCCAACCCGCCTGCCAAGCGTGGCGATTATGGCAAAGCCCCCCAAATTGGGGGAGGCCTAAGTCCACCAGTGGACGTCTTACAGCTGAAATGATGATACTTGGCAAGCTATTTGCCCTGGCCACTTCTACTTAAGTTTCAGTTAAATTTTGTAAAAAAAAAAAAAACTAACCTAGCAGTAAATCCTACCTAGTTATCAATAAACCAAGAAAATTCAAAAGCCTTAGCACCTAGCAGGAAATCTTAAACAAAAACAAAAGAAAATCTATACGAAAACTGAACAACAATTCAACACAAAAACGAACAAATAATGAAAGTTCCTAAATCGAATCATTCCCAAATACGAAAAGGTCAAGACCAGGTAAAGAATAACAATCGTTCAGAGAAAGGGTTACCGATGCGTGGTCGTTAACAGGATGGCTTTACGAGCAGAATACATCACGGATATGGCTGAGTTTCAGTGTAGTTTTATGTGGGAATAAGTGGGTTAAGTTTTTAAAGCTATGTTTGACTTTGGTTTTAGAATAATGTTTTGGAATTTTCCGTCCTATTAACCACAATACTGTCCTAATGATTTTCAGATTATATCAGATCTGAGGTCAATAGATAGATACAATATTCCTTTCTCACTCATCATCATCATCATTTCAGCCGTAAGACGTCCACTGCTGGACTTAGGCCTCCCCCAATTTGGGGGGCTTTGCCATAATCGCCACGCTTGGCAGGTGGGTTGGCGATCGCAGTATGGTGGTAAAATGCTTGGAGAACGCTGCTGCCCATTCTCTAGTAAGTCCCTTAGTCGCCTTTTACGACACCTACGAGAAGGAATGGGGTGGTGCTATTGTTTACGTCCGGCAACATAGGGTACAGTATTCGGATAGCTTTGTATAATCAACCTATAATGGTCCCACTGTTGGGACACAGACCTCCTCTCTACGAGAGCGATTGAGCTAAAATCTACCATCTACCCAGTGCTGGTTGTCACATGTCTTCGAATGTTTGGTTCTAGGACATGCCAGTTTCCTCACGATGTTTTCTTTCACCGTTTTGAGAGCAGTGGTGATGAAATTATTTACACAAAATAAAGCGCCTACCTGAGTTCGAAGTCTCGACCTCGACTCGTAAGTCGGAGCTGATACCACTAGGCCTCCACAGCTCTTAAATTGCATAAATATCGTGCTCTTATAATACGATGGCTTTACGAGTAGATATCTATACTAATATTATAAAGCTGAAGAGTTTGTTTGAATGATTGAACGCGGTAAAATCAGGAACTACTGGTCCGAATTGAAATCTTCTTTTTGTGTTGGATAGCCTATTTATCGAGAAAAGTTATAGGCTATATAACATCACGCTACAACCAAGAGGAGCGGAGCAGTAATGAAAAATGTTGCAAAAACGGGTAAAATCGCACGGGTAGGCTATTCAACGCGACGGGAAGGGTCGGGGGAACAAGAAATTTAACGCGGACGAAGTCACGGGCAGAAGCTAGTTTCCAATAATATCACGGATATTGAGTTTCAGTGTAGTTTTGCATGGAAAATAGCTGATTTTTAAAGCGCTGTGGCATGAAAATTGGATCAGATGTTTTGGGAATATTGGTCCCTCATAACTTTTCATTGTTCCGTGTGAGCTGGTTTCTCCGACCAATCTCTCGTAATCGCATCTAAGTCATCATGCTGACATTTCTTTAGCTTTCCTCGGCGACGATGCCCGAGAGTTTTGCCCAACAAATGGGTATAAAGAATATAACATAGTTCCATGCGCCATTTAGCCATGGGAGATTAATTAAACTCTTGTCTACGATATCAAAGTCATTTTCAAACAAGTATGAAAATGTGGGAAGTTTTTAAAGCAATGCTAATGTTAGACTTTGGTTAATTTTTTTACATACCTATCACTACGTGTTGTATAAATAACAGTGACAAGAAGTTATTATAACATCATCAATATACCTATACTAAATGGTAAAATATGAGATTACGGTACGGGACTTACTAGAGAATGGGCAGCAACTTTTTCCATGTTTTTTACCACCATACTGCGATCGCCAACCCAGGCGGGTTGGCGATCGCAGTTTGCTATAGTCGCAACGCTTGGCAGGCGCTAAGCGTCGCGACTATAGCAAACCCCCCCAAAATGGGGGAGATCTATGTCCTGCAGTGGACGTGTTTCGGCTGAAATGATGATGATGATGAAAATACGTATTCTTGAAGCTAAGCCCTAACCAAAGTAACCATTACTTTGGAAAGTAATCGCCTTTTAATCTGACCGGATAAAGCTAAATCTTATCTCCGAAATTTTACCTACGTAACTCTTACTGGGTAACACAACACCCCATGGTGAGATCGGTTAGCAGAGTTTTGGGCAACTGTAATAAACCCAACATCGTCATTTCAGCCGAAAGACGTCCACTACTGGACATATGCCTCCCATAAAAAGGTTGTTTTTCCGAAATCACCACGCTTGGCAGGCTGTTTGGCGATCGCAATATGTATAGAGAACGCTGCTGCCCATTCTCTGGTAAGTTCCGTAGTCTCCACACCCACGGAAAGAAATGGAAATGACCCGTTCAAATATAACTAAGCATAAACTACTATAAAATACAACCCAGCCATCCTAATGAACCTACAAAATACGGCGCTCTAGTCACCGCATAATTATACAATCACCTAACGTTTCGTATCAGCATTATAATTCTACGCAAATATCGAAACCAAATTCCGGGAAAATGTGCCCGGATAAAAGCTCTGAATGGGGCATGCCCGACGAACATTCCTATTAGCATAATGAAAGCACTGGACAGGCATTTGTCAGCGCGCAACATGTTGAACGAGGCACGGAAATGTTGTTTTAACGCTTATAGCCCTGCATTGCTGGGAGTGAGTTGGGACTAATTGGTTGATGCTATTACTAGGGGCAATAAAATGTTCTTTGGAGCGCAAATTGGCGATAGTTCGATATTCTCTTTAAAGAGTGTCAATCATACAATATTTATGCCAAGTGTCACTTGATTTCATCAGTGGGTCTAAGAACTGCCAGGGTAGCGAGATCTGCTCGAAAGAGTTGCCGTAGCCCTGGCATATATGCAATTGAAGTAACATAGGTTTTAGTCAGTAAAATTCTGACTCGCCCTCTCGCTCCGCCCAGAGCGGGAGACGTCATTTGATAATTTCCCACCTACAAAAAAAATGACAACCGACTTCCTTAAAAAAACACTACAAAGTCAAAAATAACTTTAATTTCGGAATTCAGTGTCTTTGGATCTATATTTAAGGTTTTTTTGCCACCGACTTCCGAAATTAAAGTTATTTTTGACTTTGTAGTGTTTTTATAAGGAAGTCAGTGGTTATTTTTTTGTAAAAAGTTTTTATTTCTAGCTTTTTAGTTATGGTAGAGACCCCGCACTAATCTAATCGCGTTATTCGTTCATTTGTCGCGCAAATACTTAATGCAAATTTAAGACTTATGTGGTTTTCACATGGACCCCATTGTCCAAATGAAACCAAATTAAGAAGCACCACCTTTCAAATAAAAAAAGAATCATCAAAATCGGTTCATCCAGTCAAAAGTTATGAGGTAACAAACACCCTCCTTTTTTAAAGTCGGTTAAAAAAAGGAGTTCTTGGAAGGCTGCTTTAGCAGAATCATAATATGATATCATTATCTGCCTAGCCTTTTCTTAACTATGTTGGGGTCGGCTTCCAGTCTCACTAGATGCAGCTGAATACCAGTATTTTACATGGAGCTTCTGCCTATCTGACCTCCACAACCCAGTGAGTGGGTAATACGATACCCCTTGGTAAGACTGATTGTCAGACTTTCGGGCCACGTAACGACTGTCAAAGATCCATTAAATAAAATAAAATAAATATCTTAGGACAACCAACACACTGTTATCTGATCCCAAACTAGGCAGAGCCTGTACTATGGCAACCAGCCAATTGATAAATATACTTATATATTTCTAAATACATACATATCATAGATAAATTACACCCAGACACAGAACAAATGATTGTGCTCATCACACAAAGATTTGTCCTGGGTGGGGATCGAACCCACGACCTCAGTCTTAGCAGTCAGGGTCACTAACCACTAGACTAACAGGCCAGTCAATCAAATCCATAAATGACAGACAGGGACTAGCGGCTTGTAGCGGCATCTACCGTCACATACGAACTTTGACCGTGCTAGGAACATGAGATGGCGCAAGGGTTGATTGACACAGGTTTTTTTTTTTTTTTTTGGATGGGAAATCATCAAATGACTTCTCCCGCTCTGGGCGGAGCGGGATGGCGTGTCAGACTTTTACTGACTAAAACCCACCCGTGTTCCTTCAGTTGCCCATGTGCCAGGGTCACGGTATCTCTTTCGAACAATCTCGCGACCCTGGCAGAGGGAACTTTGACCGTGCTAGGAACATGAGATGGCGCAAAGGTTGATTGACACAGGTTGCGTCCCACACGAGAAGCCTACGCACCTTCCAAGGCAACAACGTCATACCGTCTGGTCACTTCCCAACCCATCCATCTAACTCATTTTTAACCGACTTCAAAAAAAGGAGGTGGTTATCAATTCGACTGTATTTTTTTTAAATGTTTGTTACCTCATAAGTTTTGACTGGGTGAACCGATTTTAATGATTCTTTTTTTATTTGAAAGTTGGTGGTTTCCAAATGGTTCCATTTTAATTTGGTTCCATTCGGACAATGGAATCCATGTGAAAACCATATAAGTCTTCTATTTGCATTAAGTATTGGCGCGACAAATGAACGAATAACGCGATTAGATTAGTGCGGGGTATCTACCATAACTAAAGAGATAAAAATAAAAACTTTTTACAAAAAAATAAAAACCGACTTCTTTAAAAAACACTTCAAAGTCAAAAATAACTTTAATTTCGGAAGTCGGTGGCAAAAAAACTTTAAATACCGATCCTAAGACACCGAATTCCGAAATTAAAGTTATTTTAGACTTTGTAGCGTTTTTTTATACTTTGTGAATGTGAGAACGTTGCAGGCCTTGTAGACTGTAGGCTATTTTCCATTTTATTAAGTACTTGGTACTTGTTGACAGTCCTACACTGTTCTCCCATACCTATTAATACTGTTATTTAAAACAATGGTTTAAGCCAATTATTTTTGAAATAGTAACCATGGAGTTTCTTGCCGGCTCTTCTCCATAGGAATCAACAATTTGAACCGTGCACCTAGCTTCTGACGTTTCATAAGTGCCCAATTAAAAATACTTTGTCTTGATTTTCTTATTTGATTGGATTTGTTTTTTTATTCACAATAAATCTAAATCAATGCTGCATTATTCAAGGAAGTTAAATAAAAACAAGAAACGGTAATAAAGATTTTTTTTATTCCAATTAATAATTTCGATGTTAAATATTGTTATATTGGCTTTTAGATTCTATCCGAAACAGAATAAGGAACAAAGCCTCACCCTCAACTAACCGAAACCAGATCACAGTTTCACGCCTAAAAGGACCAGTAGCGTTCCAATCCAATTGATCATGCGGCTGAACGCGTGCACTTCGGACACAAGGACCCAGACATGTGAAGAGCAGGACCACAGGCAGAGCAACCAAAACTTGATTACTGTAGTTGGAAAGGATCGTTCACTTGAGCTATGGTTCATTAACCACTTTGTCAGTGCCTTCACGTAGTGATGAGTGTCTGTAGCTGCCTTGTTTTAAGAGGATGATTGTAAACCAGTGGCGTGCATTGCTTTTCTGTATAGGTAGGCACTAAATCGCCTGTTCTTGTCTTGTCGTTCTTTTAGGTATGCTAATTAGGTAGTCTCTTAATAATTTCAGGACACAAATTAAAATGTAATTGTTTTTGTTGTTGATTTTTCGAGGTAAGCACTGCGCGCCACTGTTGTAAACTTACCTGTTTTTGCCGAATAAATAAGGTGCATAAATGGTAAAGCAACATTTTGTCAGTTCAGTTTAAAAAGTGTTAGGGTAGTCCGAAAATTCTAATTTGCAGGTCAGTATTTCATTAAATAACTTTTTCATGAAATAGTCATTAAATTTCATTTCCGTGTGGTAATGGAGGTAAAGAATAACACCACCCCATTTCTTCCCGTGGGTGTCGTAAGGGGCGACTAAGGGACTTACTAGAGAATGGACAGCAGCGTTCTCTTAGGATACCTTTATTTTGGATCATCGTCATTTAGCGAAACGGAATTTGATACTAAAATAATTCACATGAGAAGTAATTTGTGGTTCAGCAAAAGTAAATTACGCACCATTTCCAATATTAACGTTGACATAAATATTTACCAGTGGTTTACAATGGGTTTAAGGGGTAGACTCGCTCTGAAATTAAAATGGGATTTGTCCCTTTTGTTTCGAATGTAAACGCCATACAGTCGTTTTGTTCATCCCTATGTGTGTGACTTTATACAATTCCACAGGAAGACAGTTATGAGAGTTTTAATGAGGTGGCTCATGTTCCACAATATATTGTTTCAAACAAAAACAAAAATCGGGGAAAAAAACACTCGTTTTTATCAAAAGTATGTTGCATGTGTGGAGTAAGTATAGGGGCATTAAATGAAATATGAATTGAAGAAAGTTTTTGAATGAACGACTTCTTTAGTGATGTATAACTGACTGATTGACATGCTATTATTTTATTTGTCATTTTTTATTAAGTACCTACTGCAGTGGTATTCTGAGAGGCTTGACGTGAGCTGTAAATACTGGTGGAATGAGAACTCACTTAGAGCTCACTTCACCTAAGGCCTCACGGTGACATTTTTACAGAAAATATCGGCTGGATACTTGTATTTTTTTATTTTTTTTTATTATTGGTAACTTATTGATAATTTACAGTTTTGTATAATTGTGAAATTTTAAACAAAAAAAAAACAAACAAACAATTTTGAACTTGTATTATCTTATTTGCCTAATTGTTGTTTTTTCAAATGATAACGTTTTTAAATTAAATAATAATATTATTTGCATTTCTAAGTGATGGTAGAACGTGGAGGACTTTTAAAATCTATGTACTAAATACCCATGTTGGCAAAACAATACATTATTTGATTTGATTTATTATTTATATGCTCTCTCAAGCATCTAGGTCTCGACTTAGGAACTTTCTGACTATATCGTACCTAATTATAATTTATTTCCATGTACCTACTCTTTTGCAGACAAAAATTAATCAACCCACTTCTAAAACTTAACATCATTAAGGAGATGACAGGCCAAAATCTGTTTCCACCAGTCAACTTCTAAAAACTGGAAAATTACGAGTTGGGCTCACGCCCTAAACGTTCCGCACAACCAATACTTTTACAGTAAACCTTATATTTATTATTTACCAGAATAGAGGCCATCGCAAGTTACATTCTGACAAAAAATCAGCATCCTAGATTTTTTTTTTTTTTCACAGTTTTGTGCCAATCAAAACGGCTAGCTGTTTACCGCTACTTTGTCTGCAATCCAGGATGAAAAGTAACCTATGTCCTTATCCAGGTCACGGTCTGTCTGTGTGCCAATATAAATCCGCTGAATCTTTTAAGCGTGAAAGAGTAACTACAAACTTAATTTCACATATTTATAAAAAGTAGTCAGGAAAATACGATAGAATGAGACAAATACAACATACATCCGCTATCATATATCATGATCATTATCTACATACATACATAAACCTTTTCCTACATACTCCTCCGATTTTCAAAGGAAAGTCGGTCCGGATCGTGAGAAGCCCGAAAGCCTGACAACCAGTCTTATCAAGACGTATTGTAGTACCCAGTTCCCGGGTTGTAGAAGTCAAATAAGCAGTTGCTCAATGTAAAATACACAAATGCATCCAGTTACACTGACAGCCAACCCCGAAGTAGTTGGGAAAAGGCTAGGCAGATGATTATATATTATTACTACGGTTGAAAATATACAACACTGGCGGAGACAAACAAACATACGCCGTAGTCTTCTATGAACCTAGACATACCCAGCGTAAACCTGATTATAGATTATGCGTTCAAAGACTTTGGCTATAATGCAGTTTGGATTTCGGTCGATAATTCACTATGTCAGTTTTAACTCCAATCCACCCTTTTTTATGTACAGGCGTTATAAATGCCGATTTCCAAAGCTCAGGAACAACACAAATATCCAGAGATTTTATTAATAAAACCAACACAGACTGGGCAATCGAAGATGCAGCCCAATGATCCTTAGTTCTATGGATCCCAAAGAGTATTTGCATTCGTAAAACTGTTCACCAGTTGCGAAAATTTTAAATTATTCCACGTTTTTTCGAACGTGCCATACCCTTAACACATTCGCCGGGCCCAGTGAAATGATTGATGGCCGAGTCCAAATTGCTCCGGGGCCGTCTGCGCCTACAGGCCGAATTTTGACCGTGCTCTTTACTTCAATCATGGCGTAAGTTAGAAGAGGTATGCTGAAGACAATTTGGTCAAGTATGTAGTTGAATTTAGCAAATTTTGGTAAATTGGTTTTAAAACGTAAAAAAAGACTAGAAAGACTAGACGAGGTGGAAATAACATCTCAGAGGTGTTGGCGTTGAGAGTCTACTGCGGACTCCCGGCCACCGTAGACGCGGGCTTTGCTCGCCGTCCGGTAAGGACCAGTCCCGTGTCAACGGCGCGTAATGTTCCACGCGCGCCTCAAAGAGATGTCAGTGGTACTGAAGGGGTCCTAGGACCAATGCCTGCCAGGGTCGCGAGATTTGTTTGAAAGATATACCGTGGCCTTGGCACATGGGCAACTGAAGGAACATGGGTGGGTTTTAGTCAATAAAAGTCTGACACGCCCTCTCCCGCTCCACCCAAGAGCGAGAGACATCATTTGATGATTTCCAACCCACAAAAAAAAGAAGTGTTCGTCGATGGATTATAAAGTCCACCAGACCGAATTTCGGCCATGGCGGCCAATCTCAACGGAGACTAGCCATCGGCGCGAGAGACATTATAGTACACAAGTGTGTGCGCAGACACAGGAGCACTCACTCTTCCCTCACTCTCATAGTGTCCGATGGGACGGCAATCCGACACGATCGGAGAGAGATCAAGGGCAGGTACAACGATTTTTTTTTTTTTTTTGTCGAAAATCTTCTAATGTTTTCTCCCGATCTGGGCGGACCAGGAGGGCGTGTCAGACTTTTACGGACTAAAACCCACCCGTGTTCCTTCAGTTGCCTATGCCAGGGCCACGCTAACTCTTTCGAACAATCACGCGGCCCTGGCAGGATGACCAACGGCTTAACGTGCTTTCCGAGGCACAGGGTATCACACCGCCAGTTTCCAAACTCCGGGCTGTTACTAAAGAATTCTTAAAGGAAAAACCCAATACCACTTTGCGCGACCAGGGAATCGAACCCATGACCTCACGCTCAGCAGCTGCGCTTGCGAGCACGAGACCAACGGAGCAGTTACCCCCGAAGGATTAAGCAAAGATGAACTGATAGAAATCACATGAAGCAGTTTTAGTTGTGATTAAAATCAGCGCCGAAACTCTTTTGGCAATTTTTAGCAATTTCATACAAAGTCGTTTTCAATAAAGAAAAATCAGCCTGTTTACACACACGCCTGCCAGGGTCGCGAGATTTGTTCGAAAGAGATACCGTGGCCCTGGCATATGGGCAACTGTAAGAACACGGGTGGATTTTAGTCAGTGAAAGTCTGCCACGCCCTTCCGCTCCACCCAGAGCGGGAGATGCCTTTTGATGATTTCACACCCAGAAAAAAAAGCCTGTATACACGTCATCCTGGACAATCTCCCATCACTTTAACTCCTTCCTACCGGCCCCTCTCCTACCTTACACCGTCCAGGCACTCATGTCCGACGCGCCAGCTCCAATTTGCATCCAATCAGCCAATGGTAACTGGATATTGTACCTGTACTATTAGATTATTAAACGCCTTTGCTTTTACCGCCGGAGTCCCAGTAAACGCAGGGTTGGATGATCGAGTTCATGTAAACTTGTTAAGTATTGAAGGCAATTGATGCGAGGGTCAATTTGATGCGGGAATGGCTGAGTGAAATGGAATGGTAGATCGGGATGGGAGATCGGTTTGTTGGAAACATGCTGGTCCTGCTCCATAGGACAATTTAGAGTCTAGGCAAAATCAACGTGGTTGCTAATGAATTGTTGTTAATTTATCATTTTTATGACAAGGGTTTTATATTCTGTGATTATTTTAAGTCACATAGAAAATTATTACTTATTTAAATATTAGGAAAATCATCTAATTATCCATCCTATCACGTCATAATTGACCTGCCATTGCTTATTTCTTATTCTTTTTAACTATTATGATATAGAAATTTTACTCTGGGTGAATCGCCTTCACAATATTTTTTATTTGACTTTGACTTTACCATTGATGTCCTGCATTGGTGGTTTGGTAAAGGCGATAATGTTATATTTGAAATGGTTGATAATGAACGGTGAATATCAATAGTCTGGTGTAGTACTGTTGTATAAATAAACGTACGAGGATCAACTTAAGTGTAACTGTGCCGCAGAGTTTTATCGCTGTATTAATTCTTCTTCGTATCGTCTCGATGGCAAAAATAACACGAGAAAATTTATTAGTTGATAATATATACTAAAATGTATACAGATACTTACATAGATTTCTAAACAATTTTGCCCAAAATTCAGCAACGCGAATACCGATCGTTGACGCAGCCATTAGGTCCTCACTATGTAGGTGACAGGGCATGCGGTGCAAGATGGGAGGTGAGCCATTGTCTGCGGAGAGACGCCGCATACACACCGGACATCTAAACCATTACTTTAGCAACAATTTCGTTGAATCTCTTCTAATATCCAATTAATATTTAAAAACATAACATAACATCACCCCGTATTTCCCCGAAGGCAGAGGTTTGTGGTGTACCTATAGTTCACCCACATTCCGCTAGTTATATATTATACTAGCTTTTGCCCGCGGCTTCGCCCGCGTGGATGTCGGAAATTAATGCAAGAGGACGTACTACCGCGATAAGAATGTGTTATTCCAGGTTATATAGGTAATATAGACTCTGTGTGCTATTTTCGATCCAGATCCATTCAGTGATTTTTGCGTGATTGAGAAACAAACACCCAACATACATATTTTCACATTTATAATATTAGTAGTAGTAGGATTATAATTCATATTACTTAGGATTCATAGTTTATGAGAACATCATGTGTGTTGGTGTTTTTAAAATAAAAGTAATAGTATTCAGAGTAAGAAGACTGCGACATAGGGCTTGGTTTAGTTGAATATAAGTCTTCATGGTTTTTCTTAACGTTCCTATTTTACCTATACAGACACTCAATCATTTACCAGACACCGAACATAATAATAGGAATAGTACTTTTGCCAGTGGCTTGGCCCGTATAGCGGTCGGAAAATATCACCCGGGAACCTACTACCGGGATAAAGTAGGTATCCTATCTGTTACGTATCCATAATATAATATATCTTTGTACCAAATTCGATCTAAATCCGTTTGACCGTCTTTGCATCATTGAGAAACAAACATCCAAAAATCTAAACATCTAAGCCATTTCACGGTCTCTTACTTGGAATAATGCTATTAGGTTTATTTTGAGTATAATGAACACACATGATATTCGCAATGACTATGAAGTCAAAGTAATATGAATTACAATCCTATTTATCCTGTACTACCCGGCCGCTGCCAACGGATGGACGGGACGAACGTACGACCCGCCGTTTGCTCTGCGCCCGCTTTTTAAATCTCTAATATCTTCTAAGATATTCAATTAAATTACATGCTGTAAAGGGCCATATTGATCTATATTAAATGCACAATGTATTTAAGGTACTTAATTGGATAAGGATTAATGCTGTATTGCTTAAAATCGCTTCGTAAATAAGCCCTTATTTCTCGTAAAAAGTAAAAGATAAAAAATGGTTATTGTGGGTTATCCCTAAGAGACAGACATATATCATTGCGACATTCCTGTAAGCCTTTTTAAGGTGTACAATACTGTAGTACATTATTTTGATCTATTTCGTAGGATTCAGCCATGGTTTTTCGAATTTTGAGACGTATTTCAGCGTAGTTTATGACGTATGTCACCGTAGTTTTCGAAGACAGTTATTTTTTTCTAAAATAAAAGAATCTTTCTAAAAATAAAAGCAGCCTAAGTTACTCCTTGTTACATCAGCTATCTGCCAGTGAAAGTTCCGTCAAAATCGGTCCAGCCATTTCAGAGATTAGCCGGAACAAACAGACAGACAGACAATAATTGTAAAAAATGTTGTTTTGGTATATGTACCGTGTATATATCCATATACACTTAGTAAAAAGTGGTTATCTTAATATTAAAAACAGACACTCCAATTTTATTTATTTGTATGTATGTATAGAAGATATAGATATGTCTGCCATTCCGCCTGAGATAGCCTATTCAATTTTAATAAACTTAAAATACCACTTAGCTAATTCAATTAAAAAAACAATCAAATCCAAATCACAACGATTCAAAGTAAATCCCATTTCCCACGTATAACTGAGAAAAGTTTTTAACAAAGTTGTAATTTTCTCATTTCTATGCAAATCTTTTAAAAGTCGAAAATTACTTTTTTTGTAACTTTACAAAAGTTTAGAAGAAAAGAATTTGACAAAGAGTTCGAAAGGGTATGCGAAGAGCTGTATAATTTTATAAATTGATTTGAAACTTTTTCAGTCTGGCGTCTGGAGCTGTGCCTGGTTGATGACAATTGGCTCGTCTCCTGTTAGGGACTAAAACATAACTGGCGAAATATTCGTGTACTATCGGTGCACCTCTGCTGGACCCTTTGGCTAGTACATGGCTATCTGAAGTAAATAATAATGATAGTAAGTATATTTGTACAGACAGTTTTATACTACAATCATATTTTAAAAAACTAGATTAGGTTTCAAAATTGACTACTCACAGAAGAAAGGCCGAGACAAAGTCAGAGGTCACAGTCTCTTTTAAAGTTCACACTTAATCTTGGTCAGATCATATGAAGACCATGTAAATTGTCTTTGTAGGAAATAACCACACTCATTGAGTGGACCAGCCCAGTCAAAAATAGTGCAAATTAACTAAAACTGAAAGAGCTCATTGAACCAAAGAACAATACCAAAGAAAAGACATTTGGGTAGATCGTTGGAATGTGAATAGAAAGTTTCGACATCACTAAGCAATGTTCACATGGTACACGTTTTATAGTTTCTTCAACTTATTGAACGCCACTGGCGATTAAATTGCACCCTACAAATAAGGCTCTATTCTGGTGTGAACAGTAAAATTAAGTCAATGAACATCGTGCCCTGTCAACTCTGTTGGTAATATCTTAAGAGCTTGTTTATCTAAAACAGTGTCCTACTGTGCTGCTGGGGAGTTTATTGCGCCAATTCTTTGTCCTAGCTAAAGTACTAAGAAGAGGTGAAAAGCGGGCGTTTTGTGGGACTGGCTCTTGGTCTCCTAATAAATAAAGATTTGTTAGTGTTCAAACAGTTCATAAAAATAATAATCCAATTAAACCTTTAAAAGTGAAAGGATGGAAATTAATTTTATCTAAATTACTATTTAATCGTAAAGGATCACTAGAACCAAGAATTTTCGATAAATGCGTGTGTGTGTGGTTTGTGCAGTGTGCTGATTCTCAGATTATTTTGAAATAAATGATTTTGATCCGAGTAAAATGGAAATATCTTAAATCTACGAAAAAAAACAGAAAACTACAAAAATGTACATTTATTAGACACTTAACACTATTTACACAGAATCATAAATTCTTAAACTAATTAAAATCACGAAATTACACGACGTAGTAGCAAAGTAATTAATTATAAACGTAATTAAATTATAAAGAACATTACCATTTTAATACGTCAAGAAATCTAATGAAGCCTCTAGTTTCGGCTATTTTTTTTAAATTTGATATAATATTTTTAATGTTGGTATTAATTCCACTTGAGATTTAATGAAGCATATTATTTTATTTTTTTACTGTTATATGTAAGTAGCAGGAGCACTGGTAGCCCAGTGGTAGCTTAGTGGTATCAGTCCCAGCTTACGAATTGTAGGTCGTGGGTTCGAACTGGGTTGCCACTCGTACTTTATAATAAAGTATTGTATGTTATTTTACATAATTGTACTCTATACTTTATGAGAACAATTAAGTACACGAAAATACTTTATTTTGCAAGATTTGATTTCTGTGGGATTTTGAAAAGTTTAGTCATAAGTACTTTTTCGATAAACAAAATTTATTTGATACAAACTGCAAAAAGCAATAAAAAATATTTTTTAAATATAATAATAAAGAAAAATAAATCGTACTTTATTTTTATACTACGTATTTTTTTTTTCTTACCTATAATAACCAATGTACTTTAATTGCACAAAAAAAAGGTGGCAACCCTAGTTCGAACCCAGGCAGGCGCTTTACTTTGTGTAAATAATTTCACCACCACTGTTCTCAAAACGGTGAAGGGTAACATCGTGAGGAAACCGGCATGTGACATCTGACATCTACCAACCCGCACTGGGCCCGCGTGTTGGATTATAGCCCCGTCCTTCTCACCGAGAGAAGGCCTGTGTCCCAGCAGTGAGAAAATTGAATGATGATGATATTATAATAAAAGTAGATATATTGCTCAATCTTTCCTTAAAATACTGTAGACCTTAAATTCTCGCGTTACGCATAACTTTTTCCAACTAAACGCTTGCTGTTCACACGATTCGAGTCCGAATTCCAACCACTCTCTACTGGAAACGTATAAACGAGTCTTACAATCCCTTTAGTACAAGAATATGGTGCCATCGGAATGGTTCTCAACCTTGATCGTCGGAGGTGGCGGGTCCCTTTCTAAGAGATATGCTCTCACTTGGATGAGGACCACGTTGGTGGCGGAGCAGAGGCATGCGACTATTAATAACCTGGAAATAGAAGAAAAAGAATTATGAATAATTATGGTGGAACATGGAGTGGCCTATGTCCAGCAGTGGACTGCAATAGGCTGATGATGATGATGATGATGCTGGTGGAACATGATATAAGTCGTATTGATGACGTCTGCCTAGAAGCAGAAATCTTTTTACAGAATACCACGCCTGTGTTTATTCTTCGAAGGTTGCTATTGGTTGTCATAGCAATAGTATCATTTGGTTTAAATAGTGTATTGTCTTATTTATGAAATACTATTATTTATGTTATAGTTGATTATTTTATAGTTGTGAATGTGAGAACATTGCAGGCCTTGTAGACTGTAGGCAATTTTCCATTTTGTTAAATGCTTGGTGCTTGTTGACAGTCCTACACTGTTCTCCCATACCTATTAATACTGTGATTTGGATCCATTGTGAAAGCCAATTATTTTTAAACGAGTAACCGTGGAGTTTCTTGCCGACTCTTCTCCATAGGAATCAACTATTTGGAACCGTGCACCTAGCTTCTGACGTTTCATAAGTGCCCCTGTTGGTTTATGTGAAATAAAAATATTTTGATTTTGATTTGATTGATTTGATTTAGCAGAACTGTTTATATGTGTTTAGTCTAACCAGAATATCCTATCTTGCCACCTATTATTAATTGCCAGCTTTATCATCAATTAAGTTTTATACCGGGCGTTAACCAGGCTCAAATCCAGACTGCGGGCTGCTACTGAGAAATAACAGATAGAAGAACCCAATAACACTTTCACTGACCTGGGAATCGAACTCATGACCTCACGCTCAGAAGCAGGGCTTGCGACCACTATAGCATCGAAGCAGTAAATGCCAATGATTTATTTATGGAAAACGAGTAGGTTTGAATCCAAACAATACATTTTAAAAAATCGTTATACTTCTTTTATTATTATTATTTCAGCCGTAAGACGTCCACTGCTGGACTTAGGCCTCCCCCAATTTGGGGAGCTTTGCCATAATCGCCACGCTTGGCAGGCGGGTTGGCGATCGCAGTATGGTAGTAAAATGCATAGAGAACGCTGCTGCCCATTCTCTAGTAAGTCTCTTAGTCGCCTTTTACGACACCCACGGGAAGAAATGGGGTGGTGTTATTCTTTACGTCCGGCACTACACGGTACTACCAATAAGAATTATACTCCTTACCAATAAGAATATCCAAGACCCGGCCCGGGAACGAATAAGCCTAACGATATATGCGTCACAGCAAGGTGATTCTTCAACCCAGATGTAAGATAGTAAATGCCGAACATTAGCATCACTCCCACTCCCACGAGCGTGGCCGCTGCGTTCGTCCATAGACATCCTGGAAGACCGGAAAGGTTCATATTAATAAAAAAAATAAACGATTAACATACACACATTGTTCTGTAAATGCCTTAATTGCAGTACCTTAAAGTTCCTATACAAATGTCAAATTAAATTTGCTTGCAATATCCATGTGTTGGGTATCGATATCATCGTTATCATCTGCCTATCCTTTTCCCAACTATGTTGGGGTCGGCTTCTAGTCTGACCGGACGCAGCTGAGTACCAGTAGTTTGGTATCGATATAAAATCAATAAAACATAAAAATATATTTTTCATCATTTCAACTTTGTTTAAAACTTTAAGTGACACTGACATGACATTATTTATTTATTTAACACTTTAAGCATATAAATGTACAGGGGCGGAATTAATGCCATAGACCAAACGACTGTTGTTTTTTTCCTTTTTAGAAATTCTTAAACAATAAAGGTATGTTCCACGAAAGTACACAAAAACAGCTGATCGATTACGGGCATTGACTTTCGCTCATAGACATTTTTTTGATGTCATTTTGTGTATTTTTTTGTTCCATTACCTTTCTATATCGATGTGGGGTATGAGCTTGCGGAGACAACTCCGTAAACATTGACACACTAAAAGAGTGAAAAAAACCCCAAAAGAAGTTACAGTTTAATGGTATCCGATGGGAGAGGCCTATGTTCAGCAGTGTAGAGTAGTGGTGACCACCACCAATGGTACCGGCCCTGACTAACGAGTTGTACGTCGTAAGTTCAAACCCAACCATGAGCTTTACCTAGTCTTATATGTATATGTATCATCACCATTGCTCACATAAACATCGGTAAACATTTGGTTTAAATAGTGTATTGTCTTATTTATGAAATACTATTGTTTATTTAGATTATTTTATAGCTGTGAACGCCTTGTAGACTGTAGGCAATTTTCACATTTTGTTAAGTGCTTGGTGCTTGTTGACAGTACTACACTGTTCTCCCATACCTATTAATACTGTTATTTGGAACCATTGTGAAAGCCAATTATTTTTAAAAGAGTAACCGTGGAGTTTCTTGCTGGCTCTTCTCCATAGGAATCAACTATTTAGAACCGTGCACCTAGCTTCTGACGTTTCATAAGTGCACATGTTGATTTATGTGCAATAAAAATATTTTGATTTGATTTGATCATCTGCCTAGCCTTTTCCCAACTATTTTGGGGTCGGCTTCCAGTCTAACCTGATTCAGCTGAGTACCAGTATTTTAAATGGAACGACTGCCTATCTGACCTCCACAATCCAGTTACTAAGTAATACGATACTCCTTGGTAAGACTGGTTGTCAGACTTTCGGGTTTATGACGACCCGTAACGACTTTCTAAGATCAACGAAAGACAGCCGGGACCAACGGCTTAATGTGCTTTCCGAGGCACGGAAGGGTCTTGGTATGTAAAGATAGGCACCCATCCACGGACCAACCGCGGCAAGCGTA
This sequence comes from Aporophyla nigra, assembly GCA_947507805.1. NCBI lineage: Eukaryota > Metazoa > Arthropoda > Insecta > Lepidoptera > Noctuidae > Aporophyla > Aporophyla nigra. Next base: position 6,559,848 of record OX382313.1, on the reverse strand, counting down.
GCTTAACCTGAACGATCAACCCGTGCAGCTATTATTACTTAGCCACAAGCCCTTTTCGTTATTCATATAAACGGTGAAGGAAAACATCGTAAGGAAATCTCCTGGAACCAATTCTAAGCCAATGTAACATCTACTAAACCATATTGGGCCGCGTGGTGAAACGGCCCGTTCCCTTTGACAGAGAAGAGCCCTGTGTGTGTACCAGCAAATGGAAGGGTATAGACTGATTATGCTATGTTCAGTGACTACTGTTATGTAGGCAGGCTATGATAAACTAACCAGGCAATCCAATAGCAGGTTCCGTAGGGTTTTTAGTAGCGTTCAAGATGGTGAGTCCAGCAGAAATCACAGCCAGCACCAGCTGAACGATGAGGAGGATTATAAAGCATACGTAGAACGCGAAGGAAATCACTGGAGGAGTTCTCACTGAAAATAATAAAGAAAGTGTTATAGTTTTTTTTTTTTTTTTTTTGATTTTGTTAATAAATGGTGTATGACCAGATGTATGAACTTAAATGAGGCAAAAGGAGTGTGCAGCCCCGCCTTTAGCGTCGTGGCTTAAAAATAGACAAGAATAAAGGCTGGTGCAGCGCGACGGTCGCGCGCGATACGGTAATTTATATCCGTAGAACAATTTCTATGAAAACTCGCCAGTGTGAAAGGCGTTGCGTCGCGATAAGTCGCAGAATCGCCTCCGTGACACGTCGCGCGACAAGTCGCGCCTGTTTGTACGAGCCTTAAAACAAAATCTTAAATTCAAACAAATAGATACATACATGGGTTGGTCGTTTCGACTGTGGTGGTGCCACCGCAACTGGGACTCGGTCTCAGGCCGACAGCCAGCGCCTTCACCTGAAAACGTATTATATACTGGGTGACTTTTTTTAGCGTCTTGAAAAAAAATGGGGGTAATAGGTGAACGGAATAGAAGCTTTTGGCATAGAAATTTTTATTTTTTTTATTTTTGAATAACATGTAATTAAATTGATCTAGTAATAAATACTACACATTTAAAGTAACATTTTCATACTAGAACAACAAAAACAGAAATTTGGAAAAAAAAAACAAAAAAAAAAAAATTAAAATCCATCGAAACTCAAATCATACGCACCCTACTCAATGCGCGGCATCTATCATTGATTTCGGAGCGCGGTCCTACCCTTTGAAGCCGGCCGATAGGCGGCCTCATTGATCTTTCGTAGGCGCACGAGCCGCACACGCATCCCTGTCCACCCGCGTCCCGCGCTCCTTTAGTCACCTACGATGAATCTGAAGGCCTTCCTGCCTTCTATTCTAGTTACACAACACACCACATGAAGGTCGAGACGGTAAAAAATGTCAACCGGTATATTACGGGATCGCACTACCAGGATAAAAAGTATCCTAGTAGTCCAGATTATAAACTATCTGTGTACCAAGTTTCATTCAAATCCGTTCAGCCGTTTTTGCATCATTGAGTAACAAACTTCCAAAGATCTCAAAATACAAACTATCATATTTATAATTTTAGGAGGATCCACTGAAAAGGAAAATTGTTTGCAGAAAGCTTTCAAACAATTCTCCTTTTTATTCATCATCATCATCATTTCAGCCGTAAAACGTCCACTGCTGGACTTAGGCCTCCCCCAATTTGGGGGGCTTTGCCATAATCGCCACGCTTGGCAGGCGGGTTGGCGATCGCAGTATGATAGTAAAATGCATAGAGAACGCTGCTGCCCATTCTCTAGTAAGTCCCTTAGTTGCCTTTTACGACACCCACAGGAAGAAATGGGGTGGTGTTATTAGTGGTGGGTGGTGTTAGTGATTACTTTAAAGCTAATTGTATAAACAGGGTGGCAGAAACATCGACGTACAACTTGTTATCATAAATTCAATACATGATTCTGAGAACAATCAGGCGTTTAAATATTTAGTCAGTTGTAAAAAAAAATGCTGTTTTATGGAACAGCTTTTTTTAAACATTTTTGAGAAAATTGCAATACCTACTCGGACAAAATATAAGCATCATGACCATTTTTTTTTTTTTTTTCATTATGAATTGCCCTTTCCTATGAAACTGCTGATTATTGTTTTGATAACCAAAGAGAGCTTTACGCTAGGGTCCAGATTCTTGTGCATCACCACTGCTCTAAAAACTGTGAAGGAACACATAGTGAGGAAACCGGCATGTCCTAGACCCAAAAATTCGAAGACAAGTGACTGTGATATCTACAAACCTGCAATGTACTCGCGTTGTGAATTACGACCCATTCCCTCTCACTCACAGGACACTTGTGGCCCGGAAGCGGGAACACTATAGGCTGCTGCTATATTATGGCAGTATAAGCGGTTGCCATAATTCAATATTACAAATAACGAGCTGTTGACTATACTTCTTTTTTTCTGGGTGGAAAATCATCAATCATCAAATTGCGTGTCAGTCTTTTACTGACTATAACCCACCCGTGTTCCTTCAGTTGCCTATATGCCAGGGCCACAGTAACTCTTTCAAACAAATCTCGCGACCCTGGCAAGCATCGGGCCTAGAAGGGGTCCGCCTTCAGTCTTGCTGACGTCTCTTTGAGGTGCGCGTGGAATACAGCGTGCCATCGAGACGGGCATGGTCCTTACTGGGCGGCGAGCTACCCATTGCTCGCCGCCCGCAAGCCGGCGCCTACGGTGGCCGGGAGTCCGCAATCGACTCCCGACGCCCGGGGCGTCTCCTCTTGCGTGTTGACTAGGTATACTTAGACTTTCAAATCAATGTTCAAAACAATTTAAAAATTTGTTGATTACTTACCTCCTGCTCCCTGGCCAACTTATTTGTTTTACAGCTTAAAGCGCACGCTCCGAGGTTCGGCACACATGTCACTGAAATTATACAAAATGGAATGTAACTATTTATTACATAAACAATGGGTAGGTATGACACTTCTTCAGTATTCTATGAATGATGATTTTAAATATGTATTTCGACTTTGACGCACGGGATTTTGTTTGTTGTGTAGTCCATCTCAAAATTCCTTTAGCACCCTAAGATTTAATGTCTAAATCAAAGCGTTTATTTTTTACTAGCTGTACCCGCGGCTTCGCCCACGTAGAAGCCGAAAATTATGTGAAAAGCTGCCGGGACAAAAAGTGGCCTATGTTACTACCTATAACATCAGCTATCTGCCGGTGAAAGTTCCGTCATAATCGGTACAGGCGTTTTGGAAATTAGCCGGAACAAAGAGAAAATGACACAAAAATTTTGAAAAAATATTTTTCATAAGCATTTATAAAAATCTTTTACTTTGACAATAAAAATACTTTAATTGTATTTATTTGTTTTGATAAAAGGCACTTCTGAACATCTACGTTTTTCAACGCTTCATTCAAAGGGTAGTTTAATATGAAGAAGAATTAGCAAAAATCTCCACCGTAACTCTTTTAAAATGTTTTACAGTGTTTTGTTTACATTAAGTTTATAATTTTATGTGAAGACGATGCACCTAGAATAAAATTATTATGCTACAAAAAAGGTTTGATGAATTAAAATGAAGCAGTGACAAACAAATAGTTACGTTATAGATACATGGTGCTCACATATTTACTAACATATTTACAAAATTTCTTATGCACTTAATAAACCGACATATTTATCTAATTGTACAAGTATAAAAAAACTTTTTTACAAAAAAGAAACAACCGACTTCCTTAAAAACACTACCAAGTGAAAAATAACATTAATTTCGGAAGTCGGTGTCTTAGGATCTGTATTTATGGTTTTTTTGCCACCGACTTCCGAAATTAATGTTATTTTTCACTTTGTAGTGTTTTTAAGGAAGTCGGTTGTTTTTTTTTTTGTAAAAAAGTTTTTATTTTTAAACTTTTAGTTGTGGTTTTTACCCCGCACTAATTCCAAACAAACAATGCATATTTATGCGATAGCAGAAATCGCGGTTGATTTGTTGTCATTTTTTAAAGAGTTCCGGTGTCTGTCTCCCGAACTCATCATCAGATCTATATGAAATTTACATGGGACCATTTCGGAATAAACCCCTTTCGAACAAAAAAAGAATTTTGCAAATCCGTCTATATATGACGGAGTTATGGCCGAACGTACATAAAAAAAAAAACATATAAACATCCGAATTGAGAACGTCCTCCTTTTTGAAGTCGGTTAAAAATTGCATGACCAACCCACCGACTTTCGTGAAGTTTCAATTTACTGAGAATTGCGCAAAACTGGCAAGATTTTACGAGGCCGACTATACTTTTTTTTTCTGTAAGTCAGTGTGCTGTCAAAAAAAATGATAGACATCCATTAGAAAAGCATCGAGACAATGAAAGTTCATGAATCCCGAAAGACGAATTTAACTATCTTGGAACTCCCTACGAAAGTGGAGCTGGGAGAAAATAATTGTTTCCACTACTCTCCATATTAATAAACTGACAGATTCTTACAGTATGTACAGTACTGCTATTCTGTAAAAATATCACCGTTATAACTTGGGTGAAGTGAGCTTCAAGTGAGCTGTCATTAATATCAATCCCTAGTATCGGATGGAATGACAGCTCACTTTCAGGTCACTTCACCTCAGTTCTCAGGGTGAGATTTTTACAGAATAGATCGGCTAATGAGCTCATTTAGAACTTTCTAATTTGTGCAGAAAAAAAATGTTAAAATTTTGCATAGTTATTCCCTATAAGTCTGGTTTAGTCTTAGGGTATAAATTATCACGCTATTTGCTGGGGACAGTAGATAGAGTATTGCAATGTATCCACACACTTATTTTCTATAATTTACAGCAAATTTGAAACAAGACGAGGTAGTTTAGAATATTGCAAACAGTTACAAACGTAACCTTTTAAATGAGTGTCATCGCGCTATCCCTTTAGAACTGCCGGTCTATTCTATTAAGATGAAGTGACCAACCTCCATCTATTCACTAACAAATTTAAAAATGAAACTCATTTAGAATACCCAAAGCAACTTATTTATTTATTTTACTTTTAGAATAATGTTAGATTAGAAGATAAACGGTAACTCATCTTTAACTACTATATCTCGTTTGCTGTGCCCGAAAGGGTCCACTTTTGTGTCTAAATCCTATGTTTACCACCAAAGCATACACATTGTGGAATGCAATAAAGTATTGAGTATTCGTCGCTCACAATGGGCCTTATTAGAAGGCTGAAATTCACCCAAAGGGCGATGGAGAGGGCTATGCTTGGAGTTTCCCTACGCGATCGAATCAGAAATGAAGAGATCCGTAGGAGAACCAAGGTAACCGACATAGCCCGAAGAATTGCTAAACTGAAGTGGCAGGGGGCAGGGCACATTGCTCGCAGAACAGATGGCCGATGGGGCCGAAAGGTTCTGGAGTGGCGACCGCGTACCGGAAGACGTAGAGTTGGAAGGCCTCCAACAAGGTGGAATGATGACCTTGTGAAGGCCGCAGGAATCCGCTGGATGCGGGAAGCACAAAACCGGTCGAAGTGGCGGAGCTTGGGGGAGGCCTATGTCCAGCAGTGGACGTCTTTCGGCTGAAATGATGATGATGATTGAGTATTCAGTAGTGAGCTGTCATTCCAACACAGCTCACTCATTTAAGTTTTCACGTTGAGATTTGCACAGAATAACTCACCTGAAGTACCTACTATAAAACATCGCCTCAGCTTCAAAGTAAGTTTTTATATAAGACATTAGTTAAGATTATGACAGTCGAGGATGAATTCATCTAATGTTGCAAATAAAAAGCCTATTGTCTTGAAGTTTAATTTGTTCGGTACTATTGAGCCATAAAACCAACGGGAATTGTAAAAGATCAGAAAGACGAGGTCTGTGTCCCAGCACTGGGAACATTTTAGGGTGAATATGTAAAGTGATGCACTTGTTTCACGGAGGCTAGCAAGCCCCGTGTAATAGGAGGCAACCCTGTTGTCATTAACCGGTCGCCTTTGACAAAATCTATTTGTACAACCATGTTTTATCTCAGCATAACCTTAGGTATACTAGCAGAAGAGTCTTCCTTTGTGCAGTGTTCAGTAAAGCCAATAACTTTAAAAAATTAAATAATAAATGGCTAGGAGTAAAAAATTCCAAATGGGAATCCCTAATTTGGCCGACGGAAAAGTGGGCTGGCTTGAGCAGATAGTGCTTCAGTGGCAGCTCCAGCTCATCGCCTGCGCGCAGGACTTAATAGACTCCGGAAATTGAGATCGCTAATATCCCAGCGCTTCCTGGTGAGAATATGATGCACAGCGTCGGGCTGGTGGCGCCTAAGCTTGAGGCGTCTCTTGACATACGAGCCTGCCTGCCTGCGAGCTGTACGACAGGTACAAACGAGCTCTGCAGTCGGCACGAGTCCGGTTGGCGGAGCGAGCCCAGTGGGAACAGTGTCGGCGACGCGACGATACGCGGACGGCGCATCGTGCTGCGTACTACGCGACGACCTACTACAGAGCGAGCGCGTGTGACGCGGAGCTATCACCACGTACCTTGTTCCTGCTAGGTCTCCCCGTGCCCCCGCGTTGCTTCTTTCTCAAAGAGAGTACAACAACGTAAATCTAACATATGTTTTACCGAGTGCGTGAAACTGGCAGCCGTCTCGGCAGGAGGTATACGTGAATTAAGATCAACCGCAATCTGGGTAAGCAGGGTGAAGGCAAACTCCCTTCACAAAGGTTTTCACAATGAGATTTGTACAGCATAGCACTACAGATATTCAATACCTATTATTTTTTCAGTTTATTTTTAAACAATCTCACTCATCATCATCATTTCAGCCGAAATACGTCCACTGCTGGACATTAGCCTCCCCCAAGAACCGCCATTTTGACCAGTTCAGTTTATCTCACCTACTGATTAATATATACCCTCACTGCACAAACATACTGGGTAAGTAGGAGTGTTTTTATAATAATTACAAAGATATTAAATTCTTATCATATTTGTAAGAGCCTCTACGAATGACGACACTTACTGGCAAGCTATGCACGATGGACATCCCCGCCACTGACTTTGCTGATTGGCTTATCTTTTAAATAATACTTCATTCAACAGACAAAGCCCATTTAACTAAATTAAAACATCAAATTGATGTAAAAATCACGCATCATCATCATTCTCCTACCCTTATCCCAATTTATTTGGGGTCGGCGCCCATGTCTTTTTCTTCGACACTTCTCTATTAGTCGTCATCTCAGTAGTCACCCCCTTTCTATCCATATCATAATTCACACAGTCCATCCATCGTTTCTTTGGTCTCCCTCTACTCTTAAAGCCATCGACATTCATACTCAATACTTTCCTCACGACATTTTCCTCATGTAAAAATCATGCATACTCAAATTAATTTAAAATACACACACAGACACGTGCCACTCAAATCGGATCAAATACACAATACATACAAAAGTCGTTAAAAACTAAACAAAATTAAACGTTTTACCACAACATGAACTACACTTATAAGCAAACATTCTGTTAGTTTCAACGTTGGTCTGGCATTTTGAGTCGAGTGGACAAATGCTTGCACTGACCAGACTGGCCAACTCAAATTTGTTTGGTTTTTTCCTCAAAAGACTATTTCAGGCACTAATAATAAATAAACTAATATGCATTGTCCTCACATAATCTGGACTTTAAAACAGAAGAATTGGCAAAACCACCTCACAGGGAGTTTGTTTCACAATTTCTTCTCAGGGATAATCAGATAGGAGAAGTTGGTTCCATGTAGCTTATTCTATACACGAACACCGCTTACTTCGTGGCCGCAAGAAAGCCCAACACTCCCTCCAGCAAAAGTTATTAGTTTTGCAATTTTACTCGAAAATGTATTGTACCGAGCAACGTGAATTTTGATCAAAATGATTTATTAATAGAACCCTTGAAGTTTGTAAAGGTATTATTTTGTTAACCCTTTTAGAGGTAACAGACATGACTTTATCGCCTTTAAGGCTTTTACCGACTTGTTTTTGAACTTTAGACAACTCGTAGTACAATCAGCTTAAAAAGATGGAAATTTTGATTAGAATTCAATTGAATGTCTACATTTAAACTGTGTTCCAGTTGAGAGGGGCTTATAGCTAAGCAATAACACCCACCCGGGTGGATCGATTAGGTTAAGCTGCACTAGCCGCTGTCGGTCCGTGGATGGGACCCTCTTTACATACCAAGACCCCTCCGTGCTTCGGAAAGCACGTTAAACCGTTGGTTCCGGCTGTCAATTGTGGATCTTTGACAGTCGATACGGGTCGTCCGAGGCCCAAAAATCTGACAACCACTCTTACCGTAGGGTATCGTATTACCCAGTAACTGTTGTGCAAATCAGATAGGGTCTCACTCTATGTAAAATACTGGTCTGGTTTACTGGTTTTAACTGCCCCGTTGGTCTCATGGTCGCAAGCGCGACTGCTGAGCGTGGGGTCCTGGGTTCGATTCCCGGGTCGGGCAAAGTGTTACTGGGTTTTTCCATTAGGAATTTCTTAGTAGCAGCCCGGAGTTTGGAAGTTGGCGGTGTGATACCCCCGTGCCTCGGAAAGCACGTTAAGCAGTTGGTCCTACGCCTGATCTCTCTCCGGTCGTGTCGGATTGCCGTCCCATCGGACTATGAGAGTGAGGGAAGAGTGAGTGCTCCTGTGTCTGCGCATACACTTGAGCACTATAATATCTCCCGCGCCGATGGCTAGTCTCCGTTGAGATTGGCCGCCGTGGCCGAAATTCGGTCTGGAGGACTATATATAAAATACTGGTATTCAGCTGCATCCGGTTAAACCGGGTTCAGTGCTGGTCTGACCAATATGCTTTCGCGAGACATTATGGCTATAGGTATACGCTTCTGCGAAGGCTTCCAACGCTCTGCGCGTGCAGTATAATAATGCGTTGCGGATATTGCTGGGGCTGCCTCGGTTTTGCAGTGCATCGGGCATGTTTGCGGATGCGCGCATAGATGACTTTCATGTCATTTTGCACAAACGGTGTGAATCGATGTTGCGGCGATTCAGGGGCAGCCCTAACAGTATGTTAGCTACACTGGCGGACAAAGTTGATGGTCCATTTATCAGGCTCTGGGCTGGCAGGCACGTGCGTGCACATGTTCACTATTATTATTTAATTTGATTAAGTTTGAATTTACTAACATAGATTAAGTTCTTACTAACACTATAGATCCCTGGTCTGAATTAAAAGGTTGAATTTGAATTAATTCTCATGTTGGATTATGAGCTATTTGCAAAGACATTCAAATATGTCATGCTGATCGGAAATGCAATTGCTGAGGACTCGGCGGTTCTGTCATCAAACCTAGGACTGACCATAGGGTTTATGGGATTTTTTTATGGTATAGGTACTCTCTCAGTAAAAGACCGGAGCCTGTCTTTGTGTCTTGCACCCTAATCGCGAATCATTTGAATCATTTTGAAAATTATTTCCAATGCATTGTTTCCTATGTTCGAATGGTCTGCTATATAACGTACAACTGTTCTACAACTTAAGAGCTACCTTGCACGGGGCGCGTGAGGGAGTGGCAGTCTCTGCGCCCTCACGTCCCTAGCCGCCGCAGGAGGAGACGCCCCGGGCGCCGGGAGTCGATTGCGGACTCCCGGCCACCGTAGGCGCGAGCTTGCGGGTGGCGAGCAATGGGTAGCTCGCCGCCCGGTAAGGACCAAGCTCGGGTCGACGGCGCGTAGTGTTCCACGCGCGCCTCAAAGAGATGTCAGCAGTACTGAAGGGGTCTGCTAGGACCGATGCCTGCCGGGGTCACGTGATTGTTCTAAAGAGATACCGTGACCCCGGCACATGGGCAACTGAAGGAACACGGGTGGGTTTTAGTCAGTAAAAGTCTGACACGCCCTCCCGCTCCGCCCAGAGCGGGAGAAGTCATTTGATGATTTCCCATCCAAAAAAAAAAAAAAAAAAAAAAAAAAAAAAAAAAAAAAAAAAAAAAGAGCTACCTTGCAATGTGTATACATTTATTTAATAAGTTACCAAATGATCTCAAATATTTAAAAACCACATTATTTAAAAATTCAATGTATTGACATAAAATGTTAACTTATGTTACCTACTAAAAATTTGCATGCCGATTATTATATTGGCAAAACATGTTTTGTTCTAAGCTATAGTTTTTAGCATCTTTGTTAAACGTGGCCACCTACTGGGCTCAATCAATATAGTAAAAAGTGTACGAGTACCATCGACACGAAAGAAGAAGACCATCTTTGTATACCGAGTTTTTATGCAAATAATTATACTATTACACAACGCAATGAATATTGTTGAACTACTAAAATGAAAGTCATTCTTTTTGTGAGTGTGTTACGCAATTATCCCACGGTTTATGACAATTAGCTTATTTATCAGACAGTGCTGCTGGGGTATTTGTTTAGACCAGGCCCGTGTCGACGGCGCGTAGTGTTCCACGCGTGCCTCAAAGAGACGTCAGCATAATTGAAGGGGTCCTAGAACCATGCCTGCCAGGGTCGCGAGATTTGGTTGAAACAGTAACCGCGACCCTGGCATATAGACAACTGAAAGAACACGGGTGGGGTTAGTCAGTAAAAATCTGACACGCCCTTTCTCTCCACCCAGAGCGGGAGACGTCATTCGAAGATTTCCCACCCACGAATAAAATACATATATGGGATATTTATTACGACATTTTTTCTTCCTAGCTAAAGCACTAAGAAGTGGTTAAGGGTGGGTGTTTTGGGTGACTATCTAACGTATTTTGACGTTCAAAGAGTGCCAATTCTCAACCCAGTTTGAATAAATGACTTTTGATTTATTTTATCAGCCTTACGTCTTCATAACTAGTGGTTATATGGTCGTACTATTTAGCTCTATTTCTCTATTTGGGGAATATGTACATGCGAAATTCTATGTTTTATACATTTACATATGTAATCCTTTGCACTCCAACTTATTCATCATCGTCATCATCATAAAAGCCGAAAGATGGCCACAGCTGGAAAAAAGCCTCCCCAAGCATCTACATCTCACGTTCAGCAGATTAATGCGGCCTTGACAAGATCTAAGGTCCACCTTGTGGAAAGCCTTCCAACACTTCACTGCAAATGATTGTGTACTGCAAAGTTTGCAGTCCCTACAAGTAGGTACAATAATTTTCGTCGTCGTCTTTTCAGCCGTAAGACGTCCACTGCTGGACATAGACCTCCCCCAATTTGAAGGGCTTTGCCATAATCGCTACGCTTGGCAGATGATTTGGCGATCGCAGTATGATGGTAAAAATGCATAGAGAACGCTGCTGCCCATTCTGTGGTAAGTCCGTTGGTCGCCTCTTACGACACCCATGGGAATAATTTAAAAAAATATGAATAATTTTCATTGTAGACAAATGCTAATATAAGCATAATAATATCGATAGAATAACATAAACTAACATGACATTTCCTACCTCAAAAAATATGACTGATCAGCTTCCAGGAATCGTCGCGTCGGCTTAAATTTTGATGAAAATATTAAGTAACTTAAATTGTTTGCGGGAATATTTTCAAATTAAATCACAAAAGTTTCCTGGAAAATTCGTAAACAATATTCTGTGGTAAATAATAATTACCGTGAATGACGCACTGACCTGTCCTAATTAAAGCATAAATCATTCTTTATTAATATCATAAATCTGTACACAGTGTCGGGAAATTCAAATTGTTTTATTAAAATTAAAAGTGCTATGGTTGATGTAATATCGGTGTACTACAAAGGCCTATATTTTTATTTTCCGTAGAAGTTTTTCGGGCAGATTTTAATTAAGACTTAAAATTTCTTCTTTTTTTCGTTTCGATGGTACATCTTCATATTCATATTAATTTATTTGCGTTCCACAAAGTAAAACACGGTTCTTTATTTCAGCTTGAGTATAGTTTTCAATGTTTTGTTGAAATAATTATTGGCGCGTGCTTGCTGACATATGGTAAATGTAATTAAATTTATGTTTTTCGTAATAATAATTAGTTACATAATATTGTATAGAATCAAATTCTTCTAACTCAACAGACAGCTGTGCTGCTGGAGAGTTTGTTGCGCTACTTCTTCCCAGCTAAAGCACTAGGAATCGGTGAAGGGCGAGCGTTTTGGGGGACTGTCTTATGTAATTTTGTCGTTCAAAATGTGCTGACTGTCAGCCTAGTTTGAATGAATGACTTTTGATTTAGATTTTGATTTTAACAAAAGGCTTAGAGTTAAAAGCCGTTGTAGCTACTGTCAGGGCACGGCATAATTTTTAAAATTATTATTGGACATCACTATTACTTAAAGTTAAAATCTAAATCGTAGGAATTAGAGATAAAATAAATACATGTTCATTGAATAATCACATTCGCATAAAAAATGAATAACAATACCAAAAATAATTCTATTATTGGTAAGTAGGTAGATATTTTTTTAATAACATTTAGATAAAAGTTATATTTACTTGATAATATTATACTAACACTTATTAAATAAGAAATTTGTACTGCTTATACCAAGTAGGAGGCCACGTTTATTTCGGCATCAGAGGCGTTGTCCTAACCGTCAAGAATGCAGATGAACAGACATTTGGGACACTAGCACAAGTGTCACCAAATTACGGACTGCGGTTCGGATCCGGGCCACCTACCTATTTTGTGTTCATTTCTTAATTCATATTTTTAATCTTTTTGACCTTGATGGTCATATATTTTTAAAGGCACCCCTAATTAAACTTATTCGTAATCCCTACTTTTGCAGATGGGGCATTATTCCGTTCAGGGGCACTACACTCACTCTGGATGTAACATTCAGACTTAAGACTGAAACCATCATGTTGTAAATTATTTACCTAGTCTAAGGCATAGAGAATCAATTGTAGCACAGAGAATGCTCAAAATAGTTTGTAATCTATACTAATATTATAAAGCTGAAGAGTTTGTTTGTTTGATTGAACGCGCTAATCTCGGGAACTACTGGTCTGAATTTAAAAAATATTTTTGTGTTGGGTAGCCTATTTATCGAGAAAGGCTATAGGCTATACAACATTACGCTACAACTAATAGGAGCGGAGCAGTAATGAAAAATGTTGCAAAAACGGGGAAAATCGCACGGGTAGGCGATTCGACGCGACGGGAAGGGTCGGGGGAACAATAAATTTAACGCGGACGAAATCGCGGGCAGAAGCTAGTTTATAAATAAAACGCTTTGCCATTGCAAGGCTTAACCAATTTAAACGGCTAATAAAAATATGTTACCCATTCATTTACGACATGCTCATATTCAGAATTCCCGTATTCCGTATCATTACTTAAATTTACCTCATCCTCATAATAAGAGTTCTCATATTTAGTATCATAACTTAACTTTACACGTCATTCTCATATTCAGAATTCCTAATATTCAGTACCATTGCTTAACTTTAAGCAACGTATAAGATACAAGTAAATAGAAATAAGTTTAATATGGAGAATGGAACGGGGTAATGATTTTTTATATTTTTACACGCTTTATATTAGCTTCACTTGTATGTATGTATGTATGTTTGTTTGTAACCGACTCCTTATAGCGCGATTTTGACCCACTTTAAAAGACCAGATTTCATTCAAACTTTGCACACCTGTCAAGGACCGATGACAATGCAATAATTTCATAAATTTGTGTCATTATCCTTGCCAGGGTTACCAGGACAGCAAAAAAACTGTCTTAGAAAACTACGCTGACATACGTCACAAATTAATGTGTGCCATTATTCTGCCAGGGTTACTAGGACAGCAAAAAAAACTGTCTTCGAAAACTACGCTGACATACGTCACAAACTACGCTGACATACGTCTCAAAATTCAAAACACCCTAAAAAATAGAAAATAAATAATAGGTAGTTTAAATAAACGTGGTGCTTTTTAAGGTATTTTTTTATTGATATCAGGCACCCCATGCTTTTTTCCATTATTTTGTACTTTTTAGTTTGGTTTTCAATGGAAGCGTGTTTTTTAGTTTTTTTAAACTATTATTTTTATTAATAAAAACGTCCTGTAAAGTCACCGAAAGGGCCATATAGAGGGCTAAGCTTGGTGTTTCCTTACGTGATTGAATCAGAAATGAAGAAATCCGTAGGAGAACCAAGGTAACCGACATAGCCCGAAGAATTGCGAAACTTAAGTTGCAAGTAGCAGCCCCACATTGCTCGCAGAACAAATAACCTATGGTGCCGCAAGGTTCTGGAGTGGCTACCAGCACCCTAATTGCGAAACGCACAATTTATCAGAATCTGAATGGGATTGAAGATTATTTCTAAACCATTGCGTCATTTGTTCGAATAAATTGTCGGCTCAGCAACGTAACTAACGCAATGAATGTTGTTAAACCAATTCCTACCGATAAAAAGTTCCGCAATTACCCCTCTGGTACCGAAAGACGAAGCCTTGGAGACCTTTTTAGAAGGATTGACCCATTATCTAAGGGATAATTGCATAACACACTGACAGTAGGAAACTTACATATTGACAGTTGAACAACATCCCTTGCCATATTTTACGTTGCTAAGCAGACACATTTTTAACCGACTTCAAAAAGGAGGTGGTTCTGAATTTGGATTATATATTTTTTTTTATATATATGTTCGGCCACAACTCCGTCATATATAGACGGATTTGCAAAATTATTGTTCGAAAGGGGTTTATTCCGAAATGATCCCATTTAAATTTTAAATAGATCTGATGATGAGTTCCGTAGAGACACCGGAACTCTTTAAAAATGACAGCAAATCAACCGCGATTTTAGTGTTTTTAAGGAAGTGGATTGTTTTTTTTTTTTTGTAAAAACGTTTTTTCAAACATATGAAGCAGTGAATTAGCAACATCTTTTGAAATTATTCACGTTTTGATTTATTGTGTGTTTCCCAATTAGAGTACTGGTGAAGTCTGTAGGAATCCGCTGGATGCGAGAAGCACAAAACCGGTAGAAGTGGCAATACTTGGTTTAGGCCTATGTCCAGCCCTGCCAGGGTCGCGAGATATGTTCGAAAGAGTTACCGTGGTCCTGGCATATAGGCAACTGAAGAAACACGGGTGGGTTTTAATCAGTAATAGTCTGACACGCTCTCCGGAACCGCCCAGAGCGGGAGACGTCATTTGATGCTTTCCCACCCACAAAAAAGGTGTATGTCCAGCAGTGGACGTATTTTGGCTGAAATGATGATGATAATGATGACTTACTGTACAGCGTGTTACTGCTAGGTGTGAACAGTTCTCGTAATGTGAGCTCTCCTCTGAACAGGCCATATCTAACCATGCTGTCAGCCGTTTGTGATGGCGCCGTGGCTGTTGATACAACCTGAAACAATGCTCTTCTATCAATCAAACAATCAACTCAGCCTATCGCAGTCCATTGCTGAACATAGCATCTCTCAGGGTTCGCCACAACATTCTATCCTCTTCTATATTAATGGTTTAATCCACTTGGGATTAAGCCATTAATGGTTCAGTTATTTAATTCAGACAAGTGTAATCACATTTAGCAAGTTAGCCTTCCAAAAATACTCTTATTGGAAAGAAGAAATGTCGCGACACGTCTGTCTCGTTATTTGATATGTATACAGATTCAATAGGTACCTAATTCAGTGTAGTATTCAAAGAAGCTTTCGAAATATCCCCTCTTTTCTTGGAATTTTAATAGCCCATAAAGCCACATATAGTCCTCCAGACAGTATTTCGGTCAAGGCGGCCAATCTCAACGGAGACGAGCCATCGGCGCGGAAGTTATTATAGTGAACAAATGTGTGCGCAGACACAGGGGCACTCACTGTTCCCGCACTCTCAAAATCCTATGGGGTGGCAATCTGACACGACCGGAGACAGATCAGGCGCAGGACCAACGGCTTAACGTGCTTTCCGAGATACGTACTTCAAACTCCGGGCTGTGACTAAGAAATTCCTAATGGAAAAACCCAATAACACAAGCTCACATGCGAACTACGCATAACACGGATGTCTCGCAAAATTCTGCAGGGCACAAGTGAAGTTTACCGCGACAAACTGCTGATTACAACATTATTCCGTTACGTGTGGTGACGTAAAGAATAGCATCATCCATCAACCCAATTCTTCCCGTGGGTGTCGTAGAAGGCGACTAAGGGACTTACTAGAGAATGGGCAGCAGCGTTTTCTATGCATTTTCCTTTTTTTTTATGCATCTTACTACGATTCTGCGATTGCCAACCCGCCTGCAAAGCATAGTGATTATCACAACCCTCCATTTTTTGGGAGAGGCTGTGGACATCTTTCAGGTGAAATGAAGATGATAACAACATTATTTGTACGCTGTAACTGTTACATACCTAGTGTTGCACTCATGTTGTTGTTCACTTCACGTTCAACGTTTATTTAGGTAAATAAAATTCTTAGTGCACTTATCAGCTGATATGAGTTTTATTTAAAAAACAATAAAGACAATCAAATAAATCGTCATTCGTTGATAAATATTTAAATGATTGTTTTCCTCCTTTAGGATTTACAGTGGCAAGGTCAATCACCTATCTTTGAAGCTTCTGGGCCAAGGCCTCCCTATCCATTCACACTGAGGTCCCACTTTGTTGCTTTTTCTGTGCAGTTTGCAATTCAAATAATTGAACAACCAAAGCATCTTTTGGGCATTTCAAAATAACATGCTTGTACGGATCAGTCAGGCCTACATTCCTCTAATGGGTTCTATATAATCGTTCGTAATTTTAATAGTTCTTTTTTATAAAAATGTTCTTTAGGTAGGTACCTGTTATGGGAGCAGGAATATTGTCATTAAAAGACACAAATCTAGACGACTAATCCTAAAGTTTTTATGTCAAAACACATAATATTTGGACTTTCCAGGAGATTCATAATAGTTATCTATCAGATTATTTAAATTGGCTCAAATTATAATGTGTCATATTTAACTGATTGTTTATCTAAAGTAAATATATTGCTAAACAACCGGATATACCTAAGTACTCCCCACCAACTTTCATTCATAACATCACGGCAGAGAGACGTGTACGTTATAGTAACCCCTATATTTTGTCAGTTCTGTATAAGTTCCATGTAATGGTGGCGCAAGCGTATTGCCGTCAACTGCACGCGTAGCATGACCACCATAGAAAGAACTTTGTTTATTCTTGGTAGAATAGAGATAGAATTGTCATGCTACGCCAGCATAAAATGGTACAAATCTTTCTACAATCTATAATTCTGTCTTTAATCTTTCTACAGTCTGTTATTTTGTCTATTCTTCCGTCGACAAAACCCATTTCTACGGTGGTCATGCTACGCGTGCTGGGCACAATTCCAGACTCCGGGCTGCTAGTAAGAAATTCATAATGGAAAAACCCAATAACACTTTGCCAGACCTGGGAATCGAACCCAAAAACCTCATACTCTACAGTAGCGCTTGCGACTACTAGACACACGGGGCAAATTAATATTGTCCTGTATTTTACGAAAAAGTAGGAAGCTACCTACTAAAGTTCAATTGATATGGCCGCTTCCAGACAGGCGCGGCCGCAGCCTAACATTTTGGGGGGGGGTCACCATGAGTACTGAAGAATTTTTTAGGAAGGTACATCCTCTTTGGTCTAGTAGTCGCAAGCGCTACTGATCAACATGATGTCCCGGGTTATAATCTTTTTGCAAATGTCCATCAGAGTCTCCGTGGCTCAAGTGAGATCAATTTTAAGATAGTAAGACAGGCAAATCGTTCAGGGTTTCGACAGCATGACTGTCTTTGGGGGGGTCATGACCCCTCGGACCGCGCCTGCTTCCAGAGGAAAGGCCCTCCTATCAATTCGTGCCGTATCTAGTTGTTTTAGTATCAAGTCCTTCATCCATCTACCTCCCTTAAGAGAGTCTCCTAGGATGTATACCACTGGCTGGAACGACATCGGAACTATGACCGACACATTCCGTATGTCAACAGTCTTGTCAGCCAATTCCTGCCTTCTAGATTTCCTAGGTCTGTTTTATTATTTAATCCATATTTAACTTGTGTGTACAGCCTAACGACAACCACCGGTGGCTAAGTAATAACAGCCGCACAAATCTATTGATCAGGTTAAACTACGCTTGCCGCGGTTGGTCCTTAGATGGGTGATCTTTACATATCGAAACCCCTCTGTAGGTACCTCGGAGAGCACGTTAAGCCGTTGGTTCCGGCTGTTGTTCGTGAATCTTGTCAGTTGTTACGGGTCGTCAGAAGCCCGAAATTTTACAACCAGTTCCACCAAAGAGTATCGCATTATCCAGAGGGGTAATTGCGGAACTTATTATCGGTACGAATTTGTTTAATATTCATAGTTAAACAACATTCATTGCGTTATTTACGTTGCTGAGCCGACAATTTATTCGAACAAATGACGCAATGGTTTAGAAATAATCTTCAATCCCATTCAGATTCTGATAAATTGTGCGTTTCGCAATTAGGGTGCAGTAATTGTATTGTGGAGGTCATTTAGGCAATCGCTCTATTTAAAATACTGGTATTCAGATGCATCCGATTAGACTGATATCTGATTTCAACGTAGTTGTGAAAAGGCTAGACAAATGGCAGACTGAAGACAGACTTAACTAAGGATATTTGAGAGAAAACTCATCAACTCACCCAACTATCACTTGCAAGAGCCACAACAACCAGTAAAACACAAAGCACACTCGACATAAACGCACCAAAAATATAACCACGACGGGTGACCGCCATTTTGACCGAAACACATAAAACTAAAAGATGATTTCGCTTTATTTCTGTCAACAATTATCACTGATAAAGGATTATCTTCTGATAATGAATATTTTTTGTTGTGACTCAACTGTATTTGTCGCGTTTTGATAATGCATTGTCGATTATCTGAGGTTCTTCTATCTACTTAGCTTATCGCAGACCGATGCTGGTCACACTTAGGCCTCTGCTATCCTCCTTCCGTAAAAAAGTTTTTTTTTCTTTCCTTTTGCCGCCCTCTTCAAGTTATAAGTTCTCACCGACTTACCGAGGTCCATTCATCTTACGCTACGTTCATCAATTCGCGGTAACCTGGCCGGGTGATTGCAGTTGCCATCGGTGAGTGTTTTGATTTATCTATTCTAAAAATAAATAAATTAGGGTAGGGGTTTAAAGTGCTGCCCACTATTTTAATAAAAGCAACATCAATATTTCTTCATTTACCTAGGTTATTCGCCTAGTAAGAAAACTACTGGGTGGTGCAGGATGTAAAGAATAGCACCACCTCATTTCTTCCCGTGGGTGTCGTAGGCGACTAAGGGACTTACTAGCGGATGGGCAGCAGCGTGCGCTATACATTTTGCCACCACAGCGATCGCCAACCCGCCTCCCAAGCGTGGAAATTATGGCAAACTCCCCCAAATTCGCGGAGGCATATAAATAAAATAATAAATATGT
Organism: Aporophyla nigra; assembly: GCA_947507805.1. Lineage (NCBI taxonomy): Eukaryota > Metazoa > Arthropoda > Insecta > Lepidoptera > Noctuidae > Aporophyla > Aporophyla nigra. The sequence continues at coordinate 6,540,494 of OX382313.1, read as the reverse complement.
TAGGACAACCAACACACCGTTATCTGATCCCAAACTAGGCAAAGCCTGTACTATGGTAACCAGACAACTGATAAATATACTTATATATTTCTAAATAATAATAATAATAAAATGTGTTTATTTCTCACCACAAGCCAAAAAATACAAAAAATGTTTACACACAGGAGATAGCTAACAGTTTTTGGTTGTGGATCGCTGGTGCCTGTGGTAGGTAGTAACACCTGTAATACAAGTCACCAGGTCCCCACCTGTTCATTGTTACACATTTAATTGCTTACAAGTTACATCTGATATCACAGCAAGTAACAAAAGTTTCAAGCAAAAAGTGAGTTTTTTTTTTTTAAATAAAAAATAGAAACAAATGTGTATTACAGTAAAAATAAATAAAACAATTGATTACAAAGCAAAAATATGTTCGGTTTTTTTTTAAATGAATTTATGTTTGTGTGTGTGTATGGAGGTGTGTGTGTCTGTGTGAAGGTGTATGTGTGTGTGTGTGAAAGGGTGTGCATGTGTCTGTGTGTTGGGGAGAATGATATAATGGATGAGTCTGATTAGACTAAAACGTCAAAAAGAGCTTCCGTGGCAGTATATATTTGGGTTACAATACATACATATTATAGATAAATTACACCCAGACACAGAACAAATGATTGTGCTCATCACACAACATTTGTCCTGGATGGGAATCGAACCCACGACCTCAGTCTTAGCAGTCAGGGTCACTAACCACTAGACTAACAGGAAATATCGTCACCCTCCGCGCTAACTGTCATATCTAGCAATTCGTAATTTTTCAGGGCAACAGTTTTTCGGTTGGACGCTACAATCATGTTACTGTAGTTACGTTGGCTGTGGCTTTATTTATGAATTAATTCCTTTTTTTATTGCTCTTGGCTTACTCTTTAAGTTAGTAGTAGCCCTAAAGCCCTAAGGTATCTATTTATTTATTTATATTCATTTGAAGCAGATACGTCACTCTGTGAGAACTTTGTTTTTCAACTTGTGTCTGTTACGACGTGACTGTTTGGTATATAAAAATATAAATAAAGCTCTATTAATCCACACTAATATTATAAATGCAAAGTAACTCTGTCTGTCTGTCTCGCTTTCCTGCTAAAACTACTGAACCGATTTAAATGAAATTTGGTACATCGTTTAGAGCCTGAGAAAGGACATAGGCTACTTTTTATTGCGGAAAGGGGAGGATGAAAGGTTGTAGGGAAGTATTGTCGTTTTTAAAGCTAGAATGATGAAACTTTTTTATTTGGCTTTTATTACATAATTGATATTTATGAATTATATTTAAAGTTTGTTAAATTTTTACCCTTAAGCGGGTAAAATAACAATCAGTAATAGGGGATGAAAGTTTGTACGATAAGGGGAATGCCAAGAATCAGCGGATAGGTCGGAATTGAAAAATTATTTTTTGTAGCCCATTTATTGAGGAACGCTATATAATATCACACTACGGTCAAAAGGAGCGGAGCAGCAAACGAAAAAATGGACGAAAACTGGCAGGCAATTCGATGCGACGGGAAAGGGAGCGAAAATTTGACGCGGACGAAGTCGCGGGCAGAAGCTAGTATCATATATTGTGAAATTGTACGCCGAAAGACGACGTTTATTAAAAACAGCAATTTCATTGCTAATAGGCAAGCTTATGGCTTGTTGGAGGTCAAATGTAGTGATTGTATTGGGGTTGGGTTTTGCTGTGATGCTAGTTTACATTTATTTCTTTCTGATCTAAACAAAGTCTTCTCCTGTTGGTGCTTCCTATACTTTTCGCAAATCTTTAATTTCTCTTCTTCAGAACCTTTTAAATACGTCATGCACAAACTACACTGATCTTTTTATGGGCGATGGAAAAACAATTTCTTGGATTTAAAAACCCTTAAAAATTGTTCCGTGAAGCCCAGCTTTTCTTCATACAGAAATGAAGATAAGCTGGGCTTCACGGAACAATTTTTAATCTTTTCTTCAAACATGTGGTACATCTTGGGTAGCGTCAGTTCACGATGTAAGTATTCTCTAGAAGAATGGTCCCTGCAGTAATGAGAATCAACGTTCGGGAATCTCTCAATGTGCTGTTCGATCATTATTGCGAGCGACCTGTCACTCTACGAAGAATTGGTCGACTAAACAGATTTGATTCCCTGCTCATTCACTGTCCAACCGCCCGCACCCCACCCCCGTGCATACCGCAGTGTGACTTAATGATATGGCAATAAGCTTCTTATTCGTAAAAAAGCTTTGATCTCTAAACGACGTAAATGCAAAAAAAAAATAGTAAACATTATTGAAAAAAAATCTGCATCGGGACGAAAAAAATAAAATCTTACTAACTGTAGTACATACGACAGATAGTGAGAATATTTTTTCCCTCCTTTTGCACATACGCTAAAAAAAAACTTGATTATCTTCTAAACGGTAAACAATAGAGATACGAGGACTAGAGACACCTTTTCGTAACAAAGTTATGAGCACGTAGGTAATGTCCATGTAGATACGTCAGTTTGTGAGATACGACAGTTAGCGGGGAGGGGTGACGATATGTCTAGCAGTGGACAACTTTCAGCTAAAGTGATGATCATTGATTTGATAAAAACAAACCATAATATTTTAGATTACTGGATAAATCTAACAACGCACAGTGACCTTATTGAAGACGATCTCCAGAAAAATCTGGTGCGTCCGAATACTTCGCGACCGGCGTCCACGATGACAGTAATTATATATGAGAGATTTGGCTTTTTATAGTTTCTGCCCCCATTGGAAGATACGAGTTTATGTGTGTACTAGATACACACACATCTAACTATTGGATTAAACATTGTACCTAGTTGTGACAGTTGTCTATGTTGATTTTGGTGTGGTAGCTCCGGTTGCCTTACCTGTTCCTCGTAGTCCTTGAGATGGACGGCAACCCACATACGGTGCAGATTTTCAAGAGGTTTGGCGAATCGGTAATAGGGACTAGTCATTATTATTAATGGTCTTCATGAGCCCATCAGAATCTCCAGACGTTGTATCAATTTGACTCTTGGTTAGTACTTAAATTCATTATCATAATTTCAGCCAAAAGACGTTGACGAGATTGCTAGACATAGGCCTCTCCCAAAAAATGAAGGGTTTTTTCCATAATCCGCTATTTCGCAGGTGGGTTGGCGACCTCGTATGGTAGTAAAATGTATAGAGAACGCTGCTGCCCATTCACTAGTAAGTCTATTAGTCACCTTATTCGACACCAACGAGAAAAAACCGGTGCGAGTCGGACTCGCGCACCGAGGGTTCCGCACAAACCTGCAGGTATTCACGGTTTATGCATAAATAAGGTTTATGTTTATGAAATTAAATGTTTTTTTTTTTTTAATTTTTATATTTGAGTTGACTGAATGAAAGGTAAATTGTGGTTTACGATTTATGACGTATTAAAAAAAACTACTTACTAGATCTCGTTCAAACCAATTTTCGGTGGAAGTTTACATGGTAATGTACATCATATATTTTTTTTAGTTATATCATTCCCTTATTTTAGAAGTTACGGGGGGGGGGGACACATTTTACCACTTTGGAAGTGTCTCTCGCGCAAACTATTCAGTTTAGAAAAAAAACCGGCCAAGTGCGAGTCGGACTCGCGCACCGAGGGTTCCGTACAAACCTGCAGGTCATCATCATCATCATTCGTCATCATCGTTTATGAAATTAAATGTTTTTTTTTTAATTTTTATATTTGAGTTGACTGAATGAAAGGTAAATTGTGGTTTACGATTTATGACGTATTAAAAAAAAACTACTTACTAGATCTCGTTCAAACCAATTTTCGTTGGTAGTTTTCATGGTAATGTACATCATATATTTTTTTTTAGTTTTATCATTCCCTTATTTTAGAAGTTACGGGGGGGGGACACACATTTTACCACTTTGGAAGTGTCTCTCGCGCAAACTATTCAGTTTAGAAAAAAATGATATTAGAAACCTCAATTTCATTTTTAAAGACCTATCCATAGATACCCCACATGTAAGGGTTTGATTAATTTTTTTTTTTGTGTTTCAGTTCTATGTATGGGGAACACCAAATATTATTGTTTAAAAAAAAAATATATTAGAAACCTCAATATCATTTTTGAAGACCTATCCATAGATACCCCACACGTATGGGTTTGATGAAAAAAAAATTTTTTGAGTTTCAATTCTATGTATGGGGAACCCCAAATATTATTGCTTTTATTCTATTTTTGTGTGAAAATCTTAATGCGGTTCACTGAATACATCCACTTACCAAGTTTCAATAGCACAGCTCTTATAGTTTCGGAGAAAAGTGGCTGTGACATACTCGGACAGACAGACAGACAGACAGACAGACAGACAGACAGACAGACATGGCGAATCTAGAAGGGTTCCGTTTTTTGCCATTTGGCAACGGAACCCTAAAAATGATATTAGAAACCTCAATATCATATTTTTTGAAGACCTATCCATAGATAACCCACACGTATGGGTTTGATGAAAAAAATTTTTTTTAGTATCATTTCTATGTATGGGGAACCCCAAATATTATTGTTTTTTTTTTCTATTTTTGTGTGAAAATCATAATGCGGTTCACAGAATACATCTGCTTACCAAGTTTCAACAGCATAGCTCTTATAGTTTCGGAAAAAAGTGGCTGTGACATACTCGGACAAACAGACAGACAGACATGACGAATCTATAAGGGTTCCGTTTTTTGCCATTTGGCGACGGAACCCTAAAAATGAGATGATGCTATTCTTTACGCCCAGCACCACTCGCAACGTAAATACCCTATTTCACTATTTATTCATTACTAGCTTTTGCCCGCGGCTTCGCCCGCGTGGATGTCGGAAATTAACGCAGGAGGACGTACTACCACGGTAAGATGTGTTAATTCAGGTTATATTATAGGTAATAGCTGTTACCCGCGACTTCGTCCGCGTGGTATTTAACAAAAAGTTTTTCATAAAAACTGTCTTTGAAAACTATGCTGACATACGTCACAAACTACGCTGACATATGTCTCAAAATTCAGCGTGTTTTTAGTTTTTTTAAACTAAGTATTATTATTTTTTTCTAAAATAAAAGTAGCCTAAGTTACTCCTTGTTACATCAGCTATCTGCCAGTGAAAGTTCCGTCAAAATCAGTCCAGCCATTTCAGAGATTAGCCGGAACAAACAGAAAGACAGACAAAAAAAATTTTAAATGTTGTTTTGGTATATGTACCGTGTACACATCCATATGCACTTAGTAAAAAGTGGTTATCTTAATATTAAAAACAGACACTCCAATTTTATTTATTTGTATAGAGTATAGATGTATAGATTACCTACATAAAATTGCGCTACTTATCATTATACCTACCGGGCACTCCAAAAAAAAACTAAAAAACACGCTTCCATAGAAAACCAAACTAAAAAGCTTCTGTTTTAACTATTATTTATTTTCTATTTTTAGTGTGTTTCGAATTTTGAGACGTATGTCAGCGTAGTCCGTGACGTATGTCAGCGTAGTTTTCGAAGACAGTTTTTTTGCTGTCCTGGTAACCCTGGCAAGAATAATGGCACAAATGTATGAAATTATAGTATTGTCATCGGTCCTCAATAAGTCTGCAAAGTTTAAATGAAATCTGGTCATTTAAAGTGGGTCACAAACGCGCTATAAGGAGTCGATTACAATCAAACATACAAATGAAGCTAATATAAAGCGTGTAAAAAGGATTTGAATCCACTTTTAAGAGATTCCTGCCCAGTGGTTGTTATGTAGGTATTGTATAGAAATAAAAATGAAACACAGAAAAACATTACACTATTTATTTATTTAACTTGCTGAAGCTTCGAGTTAAAAATATAATTATAAATATTTCAATTACATATTTTCATAAAATATACATATTGTACAACATTATCATACAGTTTTACAGAGAAATAATTTATAAGACACTAGAGCACAATGACGTCACTTGCACGTCTCGCGATTGTCATCCAAAGGAAATAGAACTTTGTCATTTAATGAATAAGGATTATAATTATTTAGAAGTGAAAAATACACAAATTATTGGCATCTGGACTTACTTTAACGTTATTTTATTTAAAATCCAAATAACTCCTTTGTATATTTTATTTTTCGCTGCAACGATTTTTAACACCGTTTCAATAGTATAAATCATTCTGAAATCAACTTTATTTGTATGCAGGTTATGTTGATATTTGTTTAAATGAAAATAATATGTTTTGGAGTCACGCTATCAATAAGACTTAGTTTTACAGAAACTACGATCACTATTATTACTATGGTAAATAGTCTTTCTTAAAACATTATTATTGCAATATATTATTACCTCTACCGATTTTCAAAATATCTTCTCTTAGTATTGAAATAGTATAATATTAGTTTAGAAATTAATAAATTAGTCTACATCGAAAAATATAAGCGCGATTACTTTTTTTTATTATATTGTTATTATAATAATATACTATTAGTAGTTGAATAATGAAAGAACATTGTTCATTTAATTTGTACTATGAACTAATAAAATATTGCTGCTATATAAAAAATAGTGTTACAAGCGCCTCGTACAAAACTTCTTGTCAAAAGTATCGATATATCTTACAAAAGTATCGATACCTAAATATCGACTATTCGAGAATTTACTATCAGCCGCCTATACTGTTCCCATTGCTGGGACACGGCATCTCGGTGAGAGGGAGTGGGCCACAAGCCACCACACGGGCTCAGTGCGTGTTGGTAGATGTCACATGACTTCGAATTTTTGGTTCTAAGACATGCAGGTATCCTCACAAGTATTTTCTATAATAATAAATTATGATACAAATGTGCTGTATAATGTTGTTCTTAAGACTTTTTCAACACACTTGCGAGGAAAAATCTGACTTACATTGTTATATGACTTCTTCCCTCCGTGAAGTCGATATTTTTGATAATAATGAACCATCGAAAACGTTAACAAATATTTATGGCAAAAGGCGCGCTGATTTTGTTTTTTCCGCGCCGCACTAGCGACGCGTGAGCAGATGTAAATAAATATACTGGCCAAACCGCTAAACAGCCTATATAAAACAGTTTGTGGAGATTGAAAAAAAAAAGTCAATTGTGTTTAACAACCTGAAATATGAAGCTGAATGCGTTACCATGTGAGTCACTTTACAAGCAAGTGTGTTGAAAACATAACTACCGCGTTTGTATGAAATCTATTGTACATACAGTCATTAACACGTTAACTGCCATGTCGGACTATGTCTCCGACACTTTTTAATCAATAATCGACTTAAAGTCAAATAACAATAAGTACATTTTTGACTTTTTCTGATTGTACCCATGGCAGTTAACGTGTTAATAGCTTAAGCTCTTAATATGAATAATTACATGTTTATCACAACTTAATATACTATGTATTATAAAATGGATAGTACTCAGGTATCGATACTATTTTCTGATCCCTACTCATCTACAATAAAAGAATAGAGCTACAAAACTTTGAGATTTATATGGCATGGACAGGTGATATAAAGGTATAGTACGTACATAAAGTCAACCATAAATAAGTGGTAACAATCTGAAATTGACAGCGCCTTTATGTATGTCCAAACGATAAGGGCGATTTTCCTGGTGGGGTTAATGTAACATATCAAGTCTTTGAAGTCTGACGCACCGGTATGTGTAACAGAGACCACGCTCTACAAAGCCGAACTTTTAGTACGTAGCGTTTTTGACTCCCTAATATCAAATTCTGGTGAAAATGACAGATTTCATGATGCCCACTATAATATAACGACCATAGCTCTTCTAGGAAACCCTTGCTAGACTCAAACGTAAAAATTTCAAGGCAGGGCTTATCGTGCACTCGATTTTCAACTCTTAGTATTGAACTGAGCATTTGGAATCCAACAGAGTGCTACCCAGCGCGTCGACAAAACATACTTTTCAATTTTCAACCCTCAGCGCTAAGGAGTGCGTTGAAAATACAGTGCACAAAGAAATCCGACCGCGATATTTTTACATCCGTGCGAATTTGGACTTTGTCTGCATGGAAAAGGCGCTATACATTTGAACTAGAGAATCATTGTTCTTCAAAACTTTCTACTGATTTCACGAAGACATTTTCCATCTTAATTTGACTCTCCAACGATTTCTTAAACTCACGATGTTGTCCTAACAGGATGAGAAGACAAACAAGCAAAATACTTTCTATAATAATCATCTATAATCTTCTCTGTAACGCACTAAGCAGGCAGACAATATGCTATTTTTTTAACAGGCTTTTATTAGATTCAAAACGTTGTCCCAATGTCCACAAGAAAAAAAAAGATTATTGTAAAAAAAACTTTTTAACAAAAAATTAAACCGCCGAAAAAACTGAAAAGCAAAAAATAATAAACCTTAAAAGTTTGAATCGGCGCTTTGAGTGATCTTTGTTCATTGATTCTTCTTATCACAATCGGACTACTATGTAAAAAGTTATGCGTGGTCATACATAAAAAAAAAACAAAAAAAAAAAATATACGCGTCGAATTGATAACCTCCTCCGTTTTTTTTTCGTCGGTTAAAAAGTGTGGGATGGTTGATGTAAATTTTCGTAAAATGTTCTATGTTGTTCGAGGATCTTTGACAGTCGTTACAGGTTGGCAGAAGCCTAAAGTCTGGCAACCAGTCTTACTAAGGGTATTGTAGTACCCAGTAAGGGTTGTGGAGGTCAAGAGAGGCAATCGCTTCATGTAAAATACTGGTATACAGCTGGATGCGGTCAGACTTCGGGTAAAAGGCTAGGCAAATAATGAGATGGCAGATGATAGTCTCCGTTAATATTGGCCATGACCGAAATTTGGTCAAGAGAACTATTGAAAATACAAATTAAAAAAACTTTTTAACAAAAGCTTTTTTCTGTTTTTTTCGGCGGTTTAATTTTTTATTAAAAAGTTTTTATTATGACATTTTTTGTGGCTTTAACAAAGATCATTCAAAGCGCCAACTCATAATTTTAAAGTTTATTATTTTTTGCTTTTCCGTTTTTTCGGCGGTTTAATTTTTTGTTAAAAAGTTTTTATTTTAATTTTTTTTTGTGGTTTTAACGTACTAATAATACTTGGCAAGGTATACCCTATCCAATGAAAAATGAATTATAAAAATCGGACTACTCTGTACAAAGTTATGCGTGGTTATACATTACAATCAATGAGTGCACAATCAATCATCCTCTGTTATCCGACCCTTAGGGTTCGATTTTGTTTTCCAAATTTATATGGGACCACCCTCGAAGTATACCCTTTCCAATAAAAAAAGAATAATCACAATCGGACTACTATGTAAAAAGTTATGCGTGGTCATACATAAAAAAAAAATATATATATACGCGTCGAATTGATAACCTCCTCCGTTTTTTTTTCCTCGGTTAAAAAGATAATACTTCATGTGGCAATGACATCCTAGCCAATCAAATATTATTAACACGCAAAGATCTCAAACACGTTCTAAATATGAATAGCCTTATTAAGTCTGCCTGCTTAGTATATTTCTACACTTAGTCTATAACCACCAATCTCTAACTTTCGATCAAAAATACAAACTACATACTTTGGAATGAAAATTTTGCTCTGAAGGAATTAAGAGAATTAAGTAAACAGAATAAAATTGCCTACAAGTACTACCACGCTTGATCTTTATAGAAGGATTAATGGTACCCTGCAAATTCTAAATTATAATTTTTTAATTACCATTAATTTTATTATTATTTATGAAGGTGCGCGCATCATGCTATGTATTTCCAGTATAAACTGATCTCACATTGTATGGGATATCCGTATATTGAGAGATCAGCTTAAACTGGAAATCCATAGCTTGATGTGTAGCCGTGTGTACGACTAACAAAGAATTAAAAGGCCAACTCAAAGTACAACATAACGAATCGAATAATAAACTAAGCGAAGAGAAAAGGGGACGGGTCATTTTCTTCAGACAAGGAAAATTTCTATACTTAACGTATGTCATAAAATAACCGCCTTAAAGCACAAAACTTCTTCAAAACACACTGGTCTCCGGGAAAGCGATCAAGTAAACAACGGGAATAAAACTCAAGGTACCATTAAAACCCTTCAACTTTCCACCTAAAACCTACAAATTCAAACATAAAGCCAAATCGGCCAAACACTCGTTACTATTACAAAGTTCTTTCAACCTTTCAATTTGAGATCCTGTAAAATTAGACTTTATTGACACAACGCACAACAATCTTCTATCATTGAAAGACATTCCTACCTTACCATTCAAAAACTCTTTAAAAATTCCCCAATTTTCTGACATCTCCCCGCATTTGAGGAAACCTATCCTTAGTATGTGGTAACACAGTGGGGAAACGTGACGTATGAGCTGGTTTGAACTGGCTGAAACTAGTAGTGTTTGTAAACAGTATGGTAGGAGGTCTGAAGTTACTTTTCCGCTCAGTAAATGGCATAATGCTTCGAATATCCAGCCGGATAAGACTGGGAGCTGGTCTTGAGTTATCGATGTTTGGAATACCTGTGGGAGAAAAAAGATATTTTTACTATTATTTATTGGATCACTAGCTTCAAACGAATTTGACCTCGTGAAATTTCTTGTTCCCCCGACCCATCCCGTCGCATCGAATCGCATCGCGTGCTCGTGCTTTTACTTGGTTTTCGCTTAGCGTTATTTCTGCATTAATTATATCTCTGCTCGGCTCATAAAGTTCGTAATGTGATGTTAAACGACCATAAACATCCTCAAGAATTGGGCTATAAAATGCAAAAATATTTTTTCAAATTCAACGGGTGGTTCTAAACAAATTACAGTGCATTAAAGGTCTTGATGATAGCAATCTTGAACTGGCCTATGACTGACGTTGATGACTGAATAATCTTTTAATCACGACGTTACTTTTGTCTAGCTAGTTATACGTGTAGGCTTATTTTATGTAGCAGATTCGAATTAAACTCATATTTATGAGTTGCCCCAGGTGAGAATGGGATTTCAATGAACAATGATGAAAATCAAATCACATGCATCTAGAAAAGTATGCACCTAGCTAAGAATGTGGGTTACACCGTTATGAGAGCTGTGGTGAATAAATTACACAAGTTACAGCGCCTTTCAGGGACTTACAATTCGGAAGTCACGGCCTTTACTACAGAGTCCCCCCTCCCCCTTAACAAAGCAAAGTCGTGGGCAAACTAGTGTAGTTCACCAGTACTTACCTCAAAAACAATCTCAGCATTCATAACAGCACTATCAATCCAGCGATCTCTATTCGACACGATCTCCATTTTAATCTTCTCACTCTCTTTGCAACACTCTAGAAACTCTATTACAACTCTACTCAAGGTCGCCGCCGGTGGTAAAGTCTCCCTTAAAAAGTATTTAAGAGAAGTTGTTATGATTTTCTTGCTTTCTCTCTCTTTTGACTGGCGGAAAACTTTGTAGAGTAGAGTGATGCGTTCCATTGAGTTCATTAGAATGTCTGGGTCCATGTTAGAAACGTCTGAAGTAAGTTTTGGACTGAGGAGTTTGTTGTCGGCTGTAAGAAAAGTCGATAATATTTTTTACTTGTATTTTTAAAAGAAATTATGGCGAGAGATAAAATTATTTATTTTTCCATTTATAAATCTTTTTACTTTTACATTTAAGGGCTCGGCGACGGACAGTCTGTCCATACAAACGTAATACCAAAATCATTTGCAATTTGAGCATATTTCCACCATTTTAAGGTGATATTCGGCTTTACAAAGTATTTATCTAGGTTATGGTGACGTTTTTTTTAAAAAAAACGAAGCCAAAACAAAGTTTGAGCGAATTGCATTTCGCACATTTTTACAACATAAATGACATGTTTTCTTTTTGTTTTTTCTGCATTAAAAACAACAATATCTGTAATAATGTTTTATCCATAACACAGATTATATTATCAAGATACTAAATAACAAAAAACAATTGAAAAATCATTAAGTTTTCATTCATCATTTTTGGTATTACGGAACACATCCAAATTTATCATAATTTTCAATAGCTGGTAGTGCTATCGCGTCTCACAAAAATGTCAATGTGTGCACGGTCGTACGACTCGCGGTAGGTGTGTTGTGTACCGCTTGGACATGCATTCACACTAGCGTAACATGCATTTTGGGCGTACTTTTAATTGTTTATTCAATTGTATTGTGATATTTCTGACACTGATATTATTGACCAATGCTATTATTGAACTTGGTTTTTGATTAGTCTTCTGATCTGGTATCGAGTACAGAGACTGAATGACTGATGATGAGAATGCAATGATGATGAACTTTGCTTTTTTTTTGGATGGGAAATCATCAAATGACTTCTCCCGCTCTGGGCGGAGCAGGAGGGCGTGTCAGACTTTTACTGACTAAAACCCACCCATTAGTTAATTCCATCAGGTGCCCATATGCTAGGGCCATGGCAACTCTTTCGAACGAATCTCGCGACCCTGGCAGGAACTTTGTTTACGGACCTGGATGTAATGTTTACGATTCGGTTTGGTTGCCAACATGGACTCCGAACGTTGGGATGTGTCTCACAGTAAGTGAGAACCTATTCTATTACCCAATGATATATTATAAGTTACCTGCCTAATATTGCTTGACAACTAATTGTTTACTTACATATTTTTAAACTCAGCCCAATAAAATAAAGATTTTTTTTTTTCGTGGTCCGAGTTTAATAGTAGTATGTACCAAAGTATATTTTGTATAAGTTGGTATTTACCTACCTATCTATGACTACGTTAATTATTTTATGACTTCCCACGGACGTAATGAAATCGCGGCTGGTTATTTTCGTGCACTGGATTTTCAAGTTACTACTCAGCGCCAAGAGGTGAAAATTCAACTGTGCTTCGACGCGCTGAGACTCACCCGCGCTGCACTCTGTTGTATTCTCAATGCTCGGTTCAACACCGACAGTTTAAAATACAGTGCGCGAAAATAGCCAGCCGCGATCTTATTACGTCCGTGGGAACGTGAGTTTGACCATAATTAACGTAGTTTTAATTATTTCTGGGATAAACAATTACCAGTATAGAAAATAACAGAAATCGATTCTGAACAATTTATTATCATAATGTTCATTTATTGTGTTACACACACACACACACACACTATTTAAACCTACTACCATGTATATTTTTTACTTCACCAGTTTTTATTTATTTGTTGGTATATTGGCATAGTTAGCTGACATATGGCAAATACATAATCAGTCTATAACGTTCCCACTGCTGGGATACAAGCCTCCTTTCTGAGAGGGAATGGGCCGTAATCTACCACACGGGCCCAGTGCGGATTGGTAGATGTCTGATGTCTTCGATTTTTTAATTCTAGGACATGCCGGTTTCCTCACGATGTTTTCCTTTACCGGTGTGAGAGCAATGGTGATGACATTATTTATACATAGTAAAGCGCTTGCCTGGGTTCGAACCCGCTACCTATAACTCGTAACTCGGGGCCATTACCACTGGGCCACCAGACCACTGCTCTCGCAGATATGGTCAATAATGTATTGTAATATTCTGTGTCTCGTAATTACTTTGCCTACCTACTATTGTATAGAATCAAGTTTATGTAACTAAACAGTGCCGCTGGGGAGTTGGTGTCGGGCGGGCGGTTTGTGGGACTGTTTTATGTAATTTTGACGTTCGAAAAGTGCTGATTCTAAACCTAGCTTGAATAAATTACTTTTGATTTTTATTTTATAAGGTTTTTTCCTCAGGAGAGTAACGTGTAAGAACATTACAAATAAATTTTAATTAAAAAATAATAGTTTAAAAAAACTAAAAACACGCTTCCATTGAAAACCAAACTAAAAAGTACAAAATAACGGAAAAAAGCGTGGGGTGCCTGATATCAATAAAAAAATACCTTAAAGAGCACCCCACGCTTTTTTTTTATTACTTATTTATTTTCTATTTTTTAGGGTGTTTCGAATTTTGAGACGTATGTCAGCGTAGTTTGTGACGTATGTCAGCGTAGTTTGTGACGTATGTCAGCGTAGTTTATGTCGTATGTCAGCGTAGTTTGTGACGTATGTCAGCGTAGTTTTCGAAGACAGTTGTTTTGCTGTCCTGGCAAGGATAATGGCACAAATTTATGAAATTATTATACTGTCATCGGTCCTTGACAGGTGTGCAAAGTTTGAATGAAATCTGGTCGTTTGAAGTGGGTCAAAATCGCGCTATAAGGAGTCGGTTACAAACAAACATACAAGTGAAGCTAATATAAAGCGTGTAAAAAACCTTGTTTTTATTAATCCTCTTTTATCGCGTAAATATGTATAAATTATTGGAATATTTGTCTGTTACTAATATTTTGCGTAACACTTTTAGTAACATTTATTCATTATTTATAAGTAGGTAGCTTTTGCCGGCGGCTTCGCCCGCGTGAAGGTTGGACAATGCATCTAAACCTTCATAAATCACTCTATCTATTGGTGATAACCGCATGAAAATCCGCTCAACATTTTTTGAGTTCTTCGCAAGTTGACAGACAGACGCAGCGGGGGACTTTGTTTTAGGTATAATAATATGTAGTGATAACAATTTTTAAAATTAGTAAAAAGAATACTTACTTATACATAATAATGACAGAAAAAGCCTTCGTTTTCAGGGTTCCGTTGCCAAATGGCAAAAAACGGAACCCTTATAGATTCGTCATGTCTGTCTGTCTGTCTGTCCGAGTATGTCACAGCCACTTTATTCCGAAACTATAAGAGCTATGCTGTTGAAACTTGGTAAGTAGATGTATTCTGTGAACCGCATTAAGATTTTTACACAAAAATAGAAAAAAATAATATTTGGGGTTCCCCATACATAGAACTGAAACTCAAAAAAAAAAAATCATCAAACCTGTACGTGTGGGTATCTATGGATAGGTCTTCAAAAATGATATTGAGGTTTCTAATATCATTTTTTCTAAACTGAATAGTTTGCACGAGAGACACTTCCAAAGTGGTAAAAAGTGTGTGTCCCCCTCCCGTAACTTCTAAAATAAGGGAATGATAAAACTAAAAAAATATATATGATGTAGGTACATTACCATACCATGTAAACTTCCACTGAAAATTGGTTTGAACGAGATCTAGTAAGTAGTTTTTTTTAATACGTAATAAATCGTAAACCACAATTTACCTTTCATTCAGTCAACTCAAATATAAAAATTAAAAATAATAATAATCATTTCATAAACATAAACCTTATGCATAAACCGTGAATACCTGCAGGTTTGTACGGAACCCTCGGTACGCGAGTCCGACTCGCACTTGGCCAGTTTTTTAAAGTTGAGACCACTCCATAGGGAATGAACAAACATAAATAGGCTTAAAATTAGTTTACAAGTACCAAGATAGGAAAGGTATGTAAGACTCTCTACAAAAGGCCTAGATCTCGAGATAAATTGTAATAATTTGAGATACGGACATTGTAAAGAAATTTCCACAAAACGCATTACTAGTCTATACATTTACTAACGATTCCCCAAAGTAGTCAACAAAAATAAAGCAAATAACGAACATACCTAATTACAAGTAAATAAAAATGTCTTCGAGTCGTTATGAATACTACTACTCACTCACACACGGCTGCGCACCGCGTCACCGTTGGCCTTCTAATGTCAAACAGAGATAGCAATATTCCGACCGAATATTGCCCTTGCGTCGGCTCGTGGTTTGCGAGTTTAGGGCGCCACGTTCTTAAGATACATTTTTAAATATTTTTACAAAACACAAAAACATTTAAAAATATTAATAATATTATTTGTTTATTTATTAGCAGCTCAGCAGCAGCGCTTGCGACCACTAGACTAACGAAGCAGTCAGTCAGTTATCGACTTTCATAGTCGTAAAACAAATTGGTAATCTCTTAGTAAAGGAAATTATGGAAAGAGTAAGTATGTGATGAGATGATACTTTATTCACATTACAATCTAGCCTATGGGCTAATAAGTAATTTAAATATAACTTAAACTGCTAAGTAACTATAACTAAGAAATCGTCCAATAACGTCTTTCTTATTCACTGACAGTTAAGGGGAAGACACTTGATTAACGTGTTCTTTATAAAATTTAGCACTTTCTCTGTAGTTCATGTTCACTTACACTGCACTACACTAACTCAAAGGGTTTAACCCTTTTTAGTCTTCGCACTAATTCAGTGTTGTCAAGGAGTTGAATCGCCTCGACATTCACGTGATGATGAAGTCTGTATTCATGAGCTTCTGCATATTTTTGTCTAACTATATTTACGACATCCATTTTGAGGTCCCGGTGAAGGTCGCTGTTTCTTATGTACCAGGGCGCGCTGACTATATCTCTAAGTACTTTGTTTTGAAAACGTTGTATGATTTGTCGATTACTTTGGCTGGTGCAGCCCCACAGCTGTATACCGTAGGTCCATACAGGCTTTAAAAAACTAGTTTATATACTAACAATTTATTAGGTATTGACAATAGAGTAAGTACGTAACATAATAATCTTACCAGAAAATAAATGCACCATCAATATTTGTACCGCATGGTGTTCCGAATATTTCTTCATGTTATCCAATAGCTTTTCAATTATAATGTTTTTCAGATCTTTTGGAAGAACTTGCTGTCTTATTGTCGTAGTGATACCCTGAAATCAACATAATTATTAGGAAACTAGCTTTTGCCCGCAACTTCGTCCGCGCAAATGTTGGTTTTTTCGGACGCAGACAAAGTAGCGGAATAAAAAGTAGCGTATCTCCTTACTTGGGGTCCAAACTTATTACCAAATTCCATCAAAATTGGTTCAGTGGTTTATTCGTGAAAACGTAACGGACAGACAGAGTTACTTTCGCATTTTTAATATTAAGTATAGATTGAACAATGTTTTATTGGTTTGATACCAATAACAAGTGCCTACCCACCTACTAAGTCATTGTCGTTAAAAGAAATTATGAGATTACTAATTTTATTTTCTAATTATCTCCCTGTGTACTCAAAATTATAAAACCTGAGGGTCTAGCCAAATGGCCATCGCTACCAAACGATAAACGTTAACGCTCAGTAGTCGTTAATAGATTTTCAACTTTAAACCCTAGATCATAAAGTTGAAAATCTATTACGGATTGCGGAGCGTTAACCACCGGTACGAGCGAAAATGCTCTGTAATCTATACAAATAAATAAAATTGGAGTGTCTGTTTTTAATATTAAGATAATCACTTTTTAGTAAGTGTATATGGATGTATACACGATACATATACCAAAACAACATTTTTTACAATTTTTGTCTGTCTGTCTGTCTGTCTGTTTGTTCCCGCTAATCTCTGAAATGGCTGGACCGATTTTGACGGGACTTTCACTGGCAGATAGCTGATGTAACAAGGAGTAACTTAGGCTACTTTTATTTTAGAAAGATTCTTTTATTTTAGAAAAAAATAACTATCTTCGAAAACTACGCTGACATACGTCTCAAAATTCGAAAAACCCTGGCTGAATCCTACGAAATAGATCAAAATAATGTACTACAGTATTGTACACCTTAAAAAGGCCTACACAAATGTCCTCAATGGTATATGTCTATCTCTTAGGGATAACCCACAATAACCATTTTTTATCTTTTACTTTTTACAAGAAATAAGGGCTTATTTACGAAGCGATTTTAAGCAATACAGCATTAATCCTTATCCAATTAAGTACCTTAAATACATTGTGCATTTAATATAGATCAATATGGCCCTTTATAGCATGTAATTTAAATGAATATCTTAGAAGTTATTAGAGATTTAAAAAGTGGGCGCAGAGCGCGTTGGCAGCGGCCGGGTAGTACAGGATAAGTAGGATTGTAATTCATATTACTTTGGCTTCATAGTAATTGCGAATATCATGTGTATTCATTATACTCAAAATAAACCTAATAGTATTATTCCAAGTAAGAGACCGCGAAATGGCTTAGATGTTTAGATTTTTGGATGTTTGTTTCTCAATGATGCAAAGACGGCCAAACGGATTTAGATCGAATTTGGCACAAAGATATATTATACCATGGATACGTAACAGATAGGATACCTACTTTATCCCGGTAGTAGGTTCCCGGGTGATATTTTCCGACAGCTATACGGGCCAAGCCACTGTACACTGTACTATTCCTATAATTATGTTCGGTGTCTGGTAAATGATTGAGTGTCTGTATAGGTAAAATAGGAGCGTTAAGAAAAACCAGGAAGACTTATATTCAACTAAACCAAGCCCTATGTCACAGTCTTCTTACTCTGAATACTATTACTTTTATTTTAAAAACACCAACACACATGATGTTCTCATAAACTATGAATCCTAAGTAATATGAGTTATAATACTACTACTAATAATATTATACATGTGAAAATATGTATGATCTGGTGTTTGTTTCTCAATCACGCAAAAATGGCTGAATGGATCTGGATCGAAAATAGCACACAGAGTCTCTTATCGCGGTACTACGTCCTCTTACATTAATTTCCTACATCCACGCGGGCGAAGCCGCGGGCAAAAGCTAGTCTTTAATAGATTTCCAACTTTATACTCTAGAACATAAACTTGAAAATGTATTGAAGACTACTGAGCGTTAACGTTTATCGTTTGGTAGCGATGGCCATTTGGCTAGGCCCTCTGGTGTTTTTGCATACGCCAGCTGGCTCAATCTTTGACGAATACTGAATGACACACAATATAAGTTTGTGCCTTAGAAAGCACGTTTAGCTGTTGGTTCCGGCTGTTATTCGTAGATCACAGTCGTTACGGTTCGTCAGGCGCTCGAAAGTCTGACAACCAGTCTTAGCAAGGGGTATCGTATTACCCAGTAACTGGTTGGTGGAGGTCAGGAAGGCAGAGGCTCCGTGTAAAATATTGGTATTCAGTTGCAGCCGGTTAGACTCGAAACCGAATCCAACATAGTTGGGAAAAGGCTAGGCAGATGACGAAGCTTGGGGGAGTTTAGCGTCCAGCAATGTGTTAATTATGTAAGATCTAAAGAATACACAATGGTATCCATATATTGTCCGTCTGGTTCCGGACGTAAAGAATAGCACCACCCCATTTATGACTGGCCTGTTAGTCTAGTGGTTAGTGACCCTGACTGCTAAGACTGAGGTCGTGGGTTCGATTCCCACCCAGGACAAATCTTTGTGTGATGAGCACAATCATTTGTTCTGTGTCTGGGTGTAATTTATCTATAATGTGTATGTATTTAGAAATATGTAAGTATATTTATCAGTCGTCTGGATACCATAGTACAGGCTCTGCCTAGTTTGGGATCCGATAACGGTGTGTTGGTTGTCGTAAGATATTTATTTATTTATTTAAGATATTTATTTCTTCTCGTGGGTGTCGTAAGAGGCGACTAAGAGACTTACTAGAGAATGGGCAGCAGCGTTCTCTGTTCATTTTACCACCTTACTGCGATCGCCAACCCGCCTGCCAAGAGTGGTAAGATAGATATATCTGATCAGTAAGTGCCTAAAACGTAGCAGGTTACTCTAAAGACACACTTAATTATAATGGACTTTAAAAACATAGACATAACTCTTAGATTACCTTAACAACTAAATCGATGCAGTAATGCCTAGGGTGAGTCAGCACAAAGTCCACAGCTATATTGATGAGTTCTGGGTGTCCAAGTTCTATGAGTGTGAATAGCACCGTCCAGTATAGACTTTGTTCGTAGAGGGATATTCTGAAATTAAAGAAATTAATCATTAAAACCATTTACATAGAGAACTATGCGTAGACGACAAAAAAGTCTAAACTAGACTATACAGTAGTTTCAAATGTTTTAATTGACCATTATTCTCGCCAGTTAGTTCGTTATATTATTCGGGCGGAAATATTTTCAGTCTTCCTGCTATACATGGGACAGAACGTTGGGCCACAAAAGAGATGAATGAAAGGCAATTCCATGCAGCTGACCTGAGAATGTTAAGAGGGATGTGTGGTGTTACACGAATGGATAGAATAACAAATGAGTAAATAAGAGGAAGTCTGAAAGTGGCACCGATAGCTAAAAAGTTGTGTGGGAATCGATTCGGGAATCGGAGGAATCGGTTGTCATGAAATAGTGGTGAGGTAAGTATTGACTATGCATGTCGATGGTTATAAGAGTAGAGGAAGACCAAAGAAACGATGGATGGACTGCGTGAATTATGATATGGATAGAATGGGGGTGACTACTGAGATGACGACTAATAGAGAAGTTTGGAAAAAATAGACGTGTTGCGCCGACTCCAAATAAACTGGGATAAAGGCAGGAGAATGATGAAAAAAAAAATATATCTTTCTGCGTAGTAGAATGTGCGTAGCGAGGATGCTAAGCGCCGAGCTTTAACACACGTAAGCCAAGAGTATCGTATACTATTATAAACACGCTTTTCTGTGACTTAATTAGTGAACAATGCACAAAGTACTATTTTCTTTTTCACAGAAACTTTTATCGTTGCTGTGTTTCGTGAACTGTTTAAGAATCTCATAAAAGTTTTTTTCAAAAGTACATCCAGTTTTAGTCTAAATGCTTTGGTCAATCTTATTGCTTTTGGTAATCCAATTTTTTCTCCTACAAGATTGATATATTTATTCAAGTTATGAAACCGTATTTCAGATCTACGACTAAAAGAAATTGCGCATGGTAAAAGGATAACAATTGAAGAAGTTTCTAAGACTTACTTGGTATTAGGAGCAAGATACTGCTTCACAGCGACATTCAACTGCGTAACGAGCTCATGATAAGGGTTGGGCTGACCGTGCACATTGGCCAAGAGATGTGCCTTCCCTGTCAACTGTAGGAGACATCCCTGGAGAGCCGCTTGACGTAACGGTGCATAGCTTGAGGAGAGAGACTTTAGGAGTTTTTGGTGTACTGTTGAAAGTTCCTGGTGGGAAAAGAGGTTTGTTAAATAAGGACTGTCCGTGTGGTACCAGACGTAAAAAATAGCACAGATTGCTTAAATAATTTAAGATTTAACAGGCGTTTAGTCGACATTTAATAAAATCGTTTTCCGTGTGGTGCGCTAAGAATAGCACCATCCCGTTTCTTCCCGTGGGTGTCGTAAAAGACGACCAAGGGATTTACTAGAGAATGGGCAGCAGCGTTCTCTATGCATTTAAGACCATACTGCGATCGCCAACCCGCCTGCCAAACCTCCACAAATTGGACCAGGCCAATGCCCAGCAGCGGACTTCTTTCGGGTATGATAAAGAAAAGAAAGAAAGAATAAAATATAGTTTAAAAAAACTAAAAAACACGCTTCCATTGAAAACCAAACTAAAAAAGTACAAAATAATAGAAAAAAAGCGTGGGGTGCTTTTTAAGGTATTTTTTTATTGATATCAGGCACCCCACGCTTTTTTCTATTATTTTGTACTTTTTTAGTTTGGTTTTCAATGGAAGCGTGTTTTTTAGTTTTTTTAAACTATATTTTATTTTCTATTTTTTAGGGTGTTTCGAATTTTGAGACGTATGTCAGCGTAGTTTGTGACAGTTTTTTTGCTGTCCTGGTAACCCTGGCAAGGATAATGGCACAAATTTATGAAATTATTGCATTGTCATCGGTCCTTGACAGGTGTGCAAAGTTTGAATGAAATCTGGTCGTTTAAAGTGGGTCAAAATCGCGCTATAAGGAGTCGGTTACAAACAAACATACAAATATACAAACATACAAGTGAAGCTAATATAAAGCGTGTAAAAATAGTTTATTCTGCACAAACAAAACGCACAACATGAAATAAAAATAGTTACAGAAAAATAAAAATGCACACGTACAAGGTAGCCAAAAGCCCCGTATTCAAGATAAAAAACGTTGTACAATGTTATCGTGTATCGTTGTTATGATGATTATGAAATTACAATTGTTTTATGAAGCTGTATTGATTTTCTGTATTAAACAAGGAAGTTAATATAAGAAGCTTGATTTTATTTTCAAGTATCTGATAAAAATGTAAACCAATGGATCATAAAATGTATATTGCAGATGCCAATTTCTAGTGCCACTTACAAATTGAGTACTTGGCCTTATTTAAACAATTAAACTCCATATTCCAATTTTAAATCACACACTGTTCTATTTTCGACTTACTGAAATGTACTTTGTTGGAATCTCAACCTTCGGCTCAATACCGAGAGTTAAAAATCCAGTACGTGAAAAAAATCCACCGTGATATTATTACGTCCCTTTATTAAGGCGGAAGGATCTTGGGAACGTGGGATTTGGTAGAAGTTAATTTTATAACGTCAAGATCTATTTACACTGTCATCAGATACTTTTGGAATAGACATTAGATATTTATATATTTTTAACCGACTTCAAAAAGGAGGAGGTTCTCAATTCGGATGTTTATATTTTTTTATTTTTTTTTATGTATGTTCGGCCATAACTCCATTATATAGACGGATTTGCAAAATTATTTTTTTGTTTGAAAGGGGTTTATTCCGAAATGGTCCCATATAAATTTCATATAGATCTGATGATGAGTTCCGGAGATAGACACCGGAACTCTTTAAAAAATGACAGCAAATCAACCGCGATTTCTGCGATCGCATAAATATGCATTGTTTGTTTGGAATTAGTGCGGGGTGGATACCACAACTAAAAATTTAAAAATAAAAACTTTTTTACCAAAAAAAAACAACCGACTTCCTTAAAAACACTACAAAGTGAAAAATAACTTTAATTTCGGAAGTCGGTGGCAAAAAAACCATTAAAACAGATCCTAAGACACCGACTTCCGAAATTAAAGTTATTTTTCACTTTGTAGTGTTTTTAAGGAAGTCGGTTGTTTTTTTTTTGGTAAAAAAGTTTTTATTTGATGGCAGACTTATTAGTCAAAAGATAGACCGTCATTACCAATGGAGGGTGTCGTCATCATCATTAGCCTATAGCAGTCCAATGTCCACACATAGGCCTCTCTATTTGCATGCTATTCAGCTCGATTCTCGGCAACCCTCATCCAGCTGCTACCAGCCACCCTGCGAAGATCGTCGCTCCACCTAGCCTGAGGGCGTCCTACCTTACGTTTGCCGATTCGGTCTCTACTCAAGAACACGTCTACCCCAACGGTCATCGGTTCTACGGCTAATGTGGCCAGCCCATTGTCACTTCAGCTTGCTAATTTTATTAGCTATGTCGACAGCTTTGGTACTCTGCCGGAGGAGGGAGGGGGGTGTAACGGACTAAACAAAACTTTTTCAAAAAAATTACAACCGACTTCCTTAAAAACACTACAAGTGAAAAATAACTTTAATTTCGGAAGTCGGTGTCTTAGGAAATTAAAGTTATTTTAAGTTACCGACTTCCGAAATTAAAGTTATTTTTCACTTTGTAGTGTTTTTAAGGGAGCCGGTTGTTCTTTTTTGGAAAAAGTTTTTATTTTTAACTTTTTCGTTATGGTATGTAGCCCGCACTAATCTAATCGCGTTATTCGTCCACTTGTCGCGAACATACTTAATGCAAATTTAAGACTTATATGGTTTTCTCATGGATGGCATTTTCAGAAATGAACCAAATTGAATTGGGAGCACACGGGAACCACCAGTTTTCAAATAAAAAGAGAATCAGCAAAATCGGTTCACCCAGTCAAAAGTTCTGATGTAACAAATATATAAAAAAATACAGTCGAATTGAGAACCTCCTCCTTTTTTGAAGCCGGTTAAAAAAGGCAGCACGATACAAAGGGTCATCTGCAATAGTGATAAATGTCCTTCTTTTATCGTTCTGAGATAATCGGGTTTTAAGGTTATAAACGGTGAAAAAACACACAGTGTTAGACGTAGGAAAATAGTTTTTATTTATGATATAGGGCATGTATTATAGTAATAGTTCCTTGGAAAATAATCATTCTTAAATAACTTTAAATAATTATATTTAAAAAAAACCAAGGTAAGTACTAAAAATTAAGGACAATAATGGTCAATGTCCACACTTTGACCAAGGTCAATAATGATAGTTGTCCTAGGTTAAAGAAAACGATGTATGTAATTACTATTAATCAACATTTAAATCTCTAATTGCAGCATTAGGAAGCTTATCGTAATAGTCTCTTGTTTCAGGCCTACAGAATCTTTTCAAAATCTGCAGGTCATTATACTTTTCCCTGGAAATAGGCAGCCTGTCTTTATAAGCTAAACCTGGAAATTTAAATTCTCCCTCATTAATACCCTCCTTCATAGAGCGAAGACAAGCTGGTGTGTTAACCACAGATGATTCCCATGGAGTACTACTAAAATTTCTATGAAACATGGTCCGTGGATGTTCTTTATGGACTCTAAATTCACGCACAGGTCTTGTAGGAAAATGGCAATTTGTCTTGTAAAACGGTTTTAGAAATGCAGTCCAGCACTTGAATGCATCTTGTGAACATTCGATGACCTCGAAAGGTTTCGGTCTTTGTCGAGCTCCACGCACGTGATTAGCCCATTCTTCAGGGAGTTCAATTCTAGCCTTTTGATTTAAGAAGGCTATGTTTTGATCACATTCCATGTACGAGTGACCTCTTATTGCGAATACAACTTTGACAGATTCTAAGCGATGGCAACGGTGAACTATGTAGTGTAATACTCTAAAGATGGTGTAATTTTTGTTTTGAGCGCCACATGAGTCACAAAAAATTATAAGAGCCTTGCACTGTTCGTCGATTTCATTAAATATAAAACTGAAGAGATGAGAGGCCACATCATCTGATCTTTCTCGTCCAATGCTCTCATTATATGCGAAAAAATATGATGAGGAATCAGCAAGCACATTTATATTAAACATGAAATAACTGAGCTGGCTTTTATAATATACATCGTTAGTAGAAATGTTCGGTATGGGAACATTTTTTGAGAAACACATTGCTATGGCAATAGTTGTCGCATCTTGCCTTGCTCTCAAACGAGCATTCCTTTTAATAACATAAAAAACTTCAGCTTTCTTTTTATGAGCTAAGTTTTTTATTTCTAATTTTTGAAGTTGAGACAAAATCTGAGATTTTGTCAAACCATCAGGAAGAGAAGTAATTTTTATTTCTAAATGCTTTTTTTCTGCTTGGAATTCGTCGCAAGTTGAAGTCAAGTCGTTCGAAGCAATGGACATTGATCATTATTGCCGTGAACACCTGTGACGTTGAGCGTTCTAACCGTGTAGCCAAATATTAAAAACTCAATTATCTCGAGACTTGAAGCGATATTGCTAAGATTGTAAACGTGATCATAAACTGCATATATCAAGTAACCGAATGACGGTATTAGTTTGAATTTTAACATTTTTGGACATTTATCACTATTGCAGTGGACCCTTCGTAGAAAACTAACCTGTAGTCCTTCGAACCCGTCCAACACACACATACAGTGAGACAAAGCGAGTAGTAAAGCTCGCCCGGCCGCACTGTACTGTGTTAGTGTGGCGTGGGCGGCACTGCTCAGAGAGATGAGCTGGCCGGCTGCCCAGCACCAGTGGGCTGGCTGAGTGAATACTGCGCTGGTTTGAGACATGCAGGCCAGTAGGGCTACGCGGGCTGCGAGGCCGGTTGATGCCTGGAAATTAATAGGCAATAATATATAATAATACATTTTTATTCAAAAGTAAAAGTTGGTAAATCCCTACTAATATTATAAATGTGAATGTAAGTTTGTTTGTTACGCTTTCACGCGAAAACTACTTAACCGATCATCATGATCATGATGATGTTGACATAGGATACTTTTTACGCAATAAAATATATATTTATTTTTATTTTTAACGCGAGCGAAGCTACGGGCAAAAGCTAGTAACAGTATAAATCTTAGAATATAATAAAAGTAGTACAAAGTATGATGCCTGTACTAGGATAAACCTGTATCACAGGTGGCATGAGTTCTTACAATTAATATAAGGTCAACTGATTTCTTAGCAATACTAACTTAAGTTTTATTAAAAGTGATATAATTTGTTAATTTATAACGTTATAATTTATTTAAATAATTTCATAATAAAATAATTTTAGAATTCACAAATACTAGAGGAAAAATCAGGTTATGAACTTCCTTCACTAATATCGACGAACGTCGACGTCCTACGGGCATGTACGTCTTTACATTTTCACAAAACGATAGCGATGCAACGCGTCGCGGTCATTGTGCATTTGTTGAGTTTCATTTAAATACAAAATCAATGGAATGATGGCGTAAAATTGAAACGCGTTCGGAGCGCTGTAGTTAGTAGTTAATGACAAGTTAAGACTGCTTCATATTTTAAATCATTTAATTCTTCGAAATATAAGGTATCCAGTACAAAGTACCTTAGGCTCCAACATTTGCGAGGTGACATCCATCAGTATTTGTAAGCAGCTGTTGACATCTATTTCTTTGTTTCTTCTCACTCGCTTCACTTCTCTTTTTACTTTGTAACTCGCGTCGTCTGTTATATCTGTAGAAAAGAATATTCTACAATTTTATTGTGTTATTTTATGTAGTACAAATATGCAGTCCACGATCACGGCCATAAAAAAATCGTCGCGGGATATTGTAGAGGATCGAATAGTGCGTTTTTTTTTTCAAAGCTCTTTTTTCACGTCCGTCGTTGCGACCGTGTTCTTAGCAACCCATGTCATTATAACTAGGTTTCAATCGCCAGTACATTAATACGGAGGATATTATCTTAACAAACTTTTAATAAAGATGACTTTTCATTGTTTTTCTTAGTCTACAGGACGTTTTAATTTAGAGTTTAAGACGGAATACCACGTTAGTTCCAATTCGTTAGGGAAACTTCACAGACGTGTTTTATATCGATATTTAAAATACATTAAAGATTAATTAATTAATTAAAACTTAAAACATTGGTATTACTGCTGTTTTTCTATTTTGGAATATTTATTTATTTTGTAAATATATTTACTTTTAAAAATTCTAAATAATTTATTTGCAAACATGGGTAAACAATAGACGGATGTTTTACATTCATCTAATACTGTAGTTGGATATCACATTCTTGGTAACACCATATTTTACCGTACGGCTCGTAAACTACATAGAAGGAGAACACAAAAAAATAGATCAATAACACTTGTTTAAAATTTATCTTATACTTTATCCCGCAAATATTCAGATACACTGTTAAGGTTTTTTGTACATATTTCTTTCTTACTTTCTTTCTTTCCTTTCTCTAAACTTACCTGAAGCCAATTTCAAGTACTCAGTATTAAACTGCGCGTAATGATACCCGTCAAAACCGTCGTTCATGAGAGGTATTCGTTCCAAGTTGACGCATTCGAATAGCTTGTAAGACGATGTGCCGACTAGGATGTTGCGTAGGCGTTGCATTCTGAAGAAGCAAGAACACATCTTTATTACAAAGAGCAAAGTGTTTAGTGACATAACAACAATAAAAAACCGGCCAAGTGCCAGTCGGACTCGCGCACCGAGGGTTCCGTACAAACCTTCAGGTATTCACGGTTCATGCATAAAGTTTATGTTTATGAAATTAATTTTTTTTTTTTAATTTTTTTTTTTGAGTTGACTGAATGAAAGGTAAATTGTGGTTTACGATTTATGACGTATTGAAAAAAAAAAACTACGTACTAGATCTCGTTCAAACCAATTTTCGGTGGAAGTTTACATGGTAATGTACATCATATATTTTTTTTAGTTTTATCATTCCCTTATTTTAGAAGTTACGGGGGGGGACACACATTTTACCACTTTGGAAGTGTCTCTCGTGCAAACTCTTCGGTTTAGAAAAAAATGATATTAGAAACCTCAATATCATTTTTGAAGATCTATCCATAGATACCCCACACGTATGGGTTTGATGTAATTTTTTTTTTTTGAGTTTCAGTTCTATGTATGGGGAACCCCAAATATTATTGTTTTTTTTTTCTATTTTTGTGTGAAAATCTTAATGCAGTTCACAGAATACATCTACTTACCAAGTTTCAACAGCATAGCTCTTATAGTTTCGGAAAAAAGTGGCTGTAACATACTCGGACAGACAGACAGACAGACATGACGAATCTATAAGGGTTCCGTTTTTTGCCATTTGGCAACGGAACCCTAAAAACACCACCTTTTTTGGGTGGGAAATCATAAAATGGCGTCTCCCGCTCTGGGCGAAGCGGGAGGGCGTGTCAGACTTATACTGGCTTATACTGACTAAAACCCACCCGTGTTCCTTCAGTTGCCTATGCCAGGGCCACGGTAACCCTTTCAAACAAATCCGCGATACGAAAATATACCACCTAAAGCTGGAACCTACGATTGCCACACGCTAGAATAATTAATAAACAGACCAGGGCTTTGAATAACGTTAAAAATTTGGTATCGTTACTTTCATCGGACGAAGATAACGTTATTAGTAGAGGTAACTTTATGTTTGGTAACGATATTTGGCATACGTTTTACCGGTAACTGAGTAACGTTAAATTTTTATTTATTTTCTTTCATCTCTTTCTTTCGTCTACATTAATGAAGTTGCATTTGCATTGTTTGATTGGCGATGTTGCCGTAGAGCGCCGCCGCCCATGGCGTGCCGCTTAGGTTGCGCAGGTTGACAACAACGCATTAAGTAACGATAAAAGTATCGATACTAGTAACGGTAATGGTAACGTTATTTTATGGATTCGATACCAAAGTATCGTTACCCGTGTTACCGTTAAAAAATTAACTTTATGAAAATAACGTTACTTAACGATACTTATAGTGTGAATTTGGTAACGTTACCAAGCCCTAAAACAGACAGACAAGTGTGTTTCCGTTTTAATAAATTAAAGTTGATAAAAAAAAACCTCAAATAAAATGTTGTAACATAAAGAAATAAAAGCGCACGGAAAGTGATCGGTGTGTTGGATAGGTGTAACGGAGACATAAATTTACCTTTGGGTTGTTTCAGTTTAGTGAACCAACTTTTAAAAAAGTCTTGTCAAACACGCAAAAAATGTAGATACAGCAGTATCTACATTTTCTGCGTATTTGAAAAAGAGTGTAGAATATCGTGGAGATACAAATTGTAGCAAATAAAAGATATCTCACCCTTCATTACAGCTGAGCCTATGTCTAGGCACATGTATCAGCTCCCCGCGGCGCTGCAGCGCTGTAGGCGCAGCGCTTAGCAGCAGCTGAGTGATGCCACGCACGGCCCAGTGAGTTCCGTTCCCTTGTAACGCGCTCAGTAAACCTACCCACATCTCTTCAAACTGTTTCTTTGATGACCAGCCTATTAAGTTTACCCTGGATGAGAAATATTTTAGTTTTATACATGACGTTTATTCAGAATTAAACTAGTTTAAGCCTAATGCGAAATCTGTATAATTTTGGTTTGTTTTTGCATTACACGAGCTCGCGGCAATAATTGCAATTTCAACCTTATTTTAATGACGTAAAAGTGAAATGACGCGTACTCGTGATTTGCAACAACAATTTCATTTGTGTTGTCTTTAATGTCTT
This sequence comes from Aporophyla nigra, assembly GCA_947507805.1. Lineage (NCBI taxonomy): Eukaryota > Metazoa > Arthropoda > Insecta > Lepidoptera > Noctuidae > Aporophyla > Aporophyla nigra. Next base: position 6,511,059 of record OX382313.1, on the reverse strand, counting down.
GACAGTTTCATCAAATCCCTATTCCATAAGTTTACTTTGAATCAAAAAGCATTAGCATCAGTCGTGAGATATAAAGGTTGACAGGAACGCCAACGCGCAAATTGTCACAATAAATTCAGAATTTCTTCATTCATTTTGCTCTAGATTTTTTTAAAAACTTTTTATCATTGGTGTTCCACATGTTATGACCGCGTAGGTATTATATTTTCTTATGAAACAGCATTTTTTTTCTTGTAACCGACGAATTTCTTTTAAGTTGGGCCTAGAATTATGTGCTGAATTCTTGGTTACAGTTTTCCAACCAGTTTACAAGTTGAAATTAGATTAATTTGACAGCAAGCTGATAAAAACCGGATAAAGAAATGAATGGTCAATCTCCTAAAGTTCTCTTTGATTTCCAAAATGAGAGTTATAACTTACCTGAACAAAAACGCTTCTAACACGTCCATGTCCTGTAAAGCTTGTAGAGGCAGATCGATCTTCTGAATCTCATCCTTCTTGGATACGACGTCCACTGACGACCACGCTATCGGTGGTATAAGCGCTATATGGCTTACTATATCTAGTCTGAAATTAATGTACTTTTTAATGAGCTGATCCGAAGGTGTATCAGGAATTTGGACACAAAAGCCTCACAAGTTCTCTAAAATATGCGAGGTTTCTATGAAGTGGTGTTTTTGCTTTTGCAATTTATGAGTACATTATGAACGGCCAAAATTCAGATGTCCTTAGTGAATTTATTACTCGAAATTTTTTATTTTTTATCACACAGAAAGCTAGATATCAACTACAAGAACCTGTGTGTTCAAAATATCTGGAGGAAAATTTGTTACAAGGCCATCATAATCACGTATGAGCTTTTGTATGAGAATTATGACGGGTTGGCCGCTCTAAAAAGCTACAACAAATACAAAGACATGACCGAAATCCAGCTACTAAATTAATTATCTCATTGGATTCACAAGGCCCCTAGTACTTTTTTATTAATGCTTTGCTTCAAGAACTGGCATACGGAATTCCCTAATAATAGTAATATAATTGCTTTAATTGGTCACCATGGCCAATAAATAGGGTGGAAGGTCTAATACTCGAGCACTGGACCAGGACTCAAGTCAAGTCAAGTTGTATTTTATTATTTATGATTTTTACATTATTAATGGTGGTTTTGACGTTGTCAATGGTAATTTTGTAATTATTATGAATAATTTTGGCATTACTACTAAATAATTTTGACATTACTATTAATTATTTTGACATTATTAATTATTATTACCATAATTTGCCAAATATAAAAATGTATGTACTAACGTTAGTGTTTTAGATGTGTATGTATGAATTACTAAAAAAATTAGATTTTTTGAGCATTGAGCTGTTAAATTAATTATTTGATTTGATTTAACTCACCTAGCCAAGGAAACCAGAAGACTCTCAATAGGTTCTCTATAGCACTTCTCCAAGAAATCCCCTGTCCTCTTGGAATAAAAGTTAGTCTCCCAATACTCTAGTAGAGTGATCAGTTTGTCACCAGTGATTATCATGTCGGGCTTAGGACCCAAGTCTTGTGGCTGCATGTAGTTCTTCGGGGTTAGGGGTCGTGTGTCCTGGAAATTATTTTTATTGTATTAACTTTTCTGTTCTTTTCTTCTCATCTGTTTATATATGTGTGAAAATAAATCTTCTCTTATATTATGAAGAGGAAAGGATTGATTTTTTGTAAGGGATACACTCATTAGCTGTTATCATTTACTCACAAGCCCCTCACACAAACTGGGTATAAGTATAGGCAATATTAACATCTCATGGGAAAATTATGGGCTAAACCAGACCTTCATCATCAGCCTACAGCGGTCCACATCAGGACATAGGCTTCTCCTATTGCACGACATTCAACGATTTTCGGCAATTGTCATCCAGCTGTTACCAACCTCCCTGCGAAGATTGTCGCTTCACCTAACCTGAGCCAGACCTTAACCACCCGGATTTACAAATTACAGTAACCGTACCCTTCCTGTTGCTAAGAAACCACTTTCTATAGCGAGATAGAAGCGACCACAGTTTCTGCTGAATCCTTTCTCGGTCTAGTGAAAGATGTATATGAGGGAGAAAAATAAATATGTAGTTACAAACTTTGGAGGAGGACTAAAATCGTAGCACTGCTGAAACCAGGGGAACCCTCGGATGATCCCAAAAGCTACCGGCCCATATCCATGCTATGCCACACGTATAAATTGTTCGAAAGACTATTACTACACCGCCTTACAGCAATAATTGAGTCAATGTTAATACCTGAGCAGGCTGGTTTTAGACCTGGCAAATCGTGCTCCAGTCAAGTTCTTCGCTTAACTCAATATTTCGAAGATGGATACGAGGCCAACAGAGTCACTGGTGTTATATTCGTTGACCACTCAGCAGCTTACGACACCATTAATATCAAAAGACTACTTGCCAAAGGGTGCTCACCCTTACTAACGACCAGGGTTTCATAAACATCCTAAGCGAACTTCTACTCAACCGCCGCATTCAGGTTTGTTTTCAGTCTGATAAAAGCAGATGGCGACGGCAAAAGAACGGTCTCCCTCAGGGCAGTGTGTTGGCGCCAACGCTTTTTTAATATCTACACAAACGACAAGCCTATTACACAACATACTGAACGCTTCCTGTACGCGGATGACTTGGCTCTAGCGGCTCAATCGGCGACTTTCAGTGGTGTGGAAGATAAGTTGTCAATGGCACTTGACTTACTGGGAAAATACTATGATAGCAATGCCGGCCAAACCCATCCAAGCTATAATCATGCTCATTTCATCTCCGCAACAGACACTCGAATCGGGCCCTAAACATCACGTGGCGGGGAACTATAGTTAAACATTGCTCAAACCCAAAATACCGGGGAGTAACGTTAGATAGGGCACTAACGTTTAAGTCACATTGCTACAAAACGAATCAGAAGGTTGGGACCCGTAACAATCTGCTACGTCGTCTAATTGCTACAAATTGGGGAGCAGCACAAGATGCCCTTCGCACAACTGGCATGTCTTTGTGCTACTCTGCTGGCGAATTTGCGTGTCCAGTGTGGCACCGATCCACACACGCAAAATTGCTTTAAATGAGACATGCCGAATAATATCGGGCTGCCTAAAATCAACTCCTCTAAATAAGCTCTACCCGCTTGCAGGAATTGCACCACCTGCCGTACGAAGGGATGTCGCATGCACGCTGTAAAAAAAGAACCAAGAATCCGATTCCTGACATCCCCTCTACGATCACAAGACGACTTCAGGCAGGCTTAAAAGTCATAGGAGGCTCTTACGCTTTACGCAGGCCATCCAGGACAAACCACCCTTTGTGAGGACCAAACTATGGCAAGAGAACTATCCACCACTTCGTTGAACCCAGGAACACTTGCCTTCCGGCCGTGATATGCAGTGGCCTATATGGAAAGCTCTCAATCGATTGCGTACCCAGGTAGGCCGCTCTAGACACAACTTGTCAAAGTGGGGGATTATAGACTCATCCGAAACCCAGTGCGAGTGCGGTACGTCTGATCAGACCATGACCCACCTGCTGGAGTGTCCCAAGTGCCCGTTCACCTGCACCTCAGATGATCTCAAAAATGCCACTGATGCCGCAATAAACGTGGCCACCTACTGGGCTAAAACGATATAAAGTGTACAAGTACCATCGACACGAAAGAAGAAGAAGAATGTAGTTACAAGAAAATGAAATGCAATACCAATTTTGGTGTATAATAAATCATATTCTATCTTTCTAATTCGGGCGGAGTGAGGTCTGGTTCAGCCTTTAGTCGAGATGGTTCTCTAAAGCAAAAACTTCAAACGTAAAATTGTTGAGCTTACCTTGACCAAATACTTGACAACCGCATACAAACAGCTGATAGCCGACTGCGTCCTATTCACATTAGAATCAGTATTTAATTCAGCCCAAATCTCTCTGAAACTCAGCGCTTTAGCCACATTGTCAATCGTCACACTGACAACGTTGTCGACGACAATATTGTCAGTAACTGATGCCGGCACTCTAAATGACACGTCAGCGTGAACAGGCGTTTCAACTATCTTTTTATTTTTAATTATAAAAGATAAATATTGTAAGGAAATAACTGCAAATATTGCCATGTTTTTCGCTAGTGACGTTGGTAAGATATTTTCGATACATTTATCGAGTAAATCGCAGTCGGCTTCATCGACAAACGATATGATTCTCTCTAGTGATGTCAAAAATCCTGTCATTATTGTCTGTAGTATGTTAAATTCTTGGTAGAACAGTTTATCTTGGAAAACTTGATGGCAACGCCTTGTGTATCTGTCTATAGTCTGTTCGACGTTCAAGCTGAAATTTTCAGATTGACTTAAAGGCCGAATTTGTTTAGGAAACAGTCTTATAATGTCTGATAACGATTTTTCTAATGTAGCAATACCCATCGTATACAAAGCTGGCAACTCTGGAGGATCAATTTCGAGATCCTCATCAGTAATCTGTAGATTACCGAAATTCTCTTTCAGATTCTCATTATCAGTGATAGGTATGAAGAATTGAGATTTTGATTCCTTATTATCACTTTTCTTAAAAACATGAAGTGTATTCACAACATTAATTTTGTTACTATCAATGGAAGACGTCATCTCCTCTCTCATTCTCATGTCCCTCTGTTCTCTTGCGCTCTCTTTCTCATACTCTTTTATTTCATGTACGGAGAGTATATTCAAGAAATCTCTTAGGTAACTATCGCAGGCTATTCCGAAGGCTGGGTTAAGTATTTTTCGGTCAAATTCTGGACATGCCATTACGGTAGTTAAGTCTTCTTTGGTAAGATTTGATAGAAATAGTGCTAGTTCATTTTGTTTTAACGATTTTGGTGTTGTACAGTCGGCTTGGCAGCACCTGTTGGAAAGAAGACACATAATGGAAACTAGTATGATAATGTAAGAGCAAAATTTTGGTCATGCCAGATTTTTTTTACAAGTCATGGTATTATATTTGGGGCCTATGAACTCTTCGCTTTATGAGATATAAGTATTGTTTCAGTATGTGAGAAATTTGATGATAAACTGGGGCATACTAGCATAATCAGACCATAACGTTGCCTAGTAGGGTCGCGACATTGTTCGAAAGAGATACCGTGACCCTGGCACATGGGCAACTGAAGGAACACGGGTGCGTTTTAGTCAGTAAAAGTCTGACACGCCCTCCCGCTCCGCCCAGAGCGGGAGAAGTCATTTGATGATTTCCCATACAAAAAAAAAAAGAAGCCCATAACATTCCCACTGCTGGGACACACACCTACTCTTGGTGATAGGGAGTGAGCCGTAATCTACCACGCGAGGCCAGTGCGGCTTGGTAGATGTCACAAATATCTTCAAATTTGTATTTCTTGGACACTTGTTTGTTTTCTCGTCATCATATAAACTGATAAATATATAAAAAAACTAGCTTCTGCCCACGGCTTCGCCCGTGTGGATGTCGAAAAATTCACCATTTCAACCCTCCATTTCACCCTCTTAGGAATGGAATTTCAAAAAACCCCTTCTTAGTGGATACCTACTCCTCACAAAGAACACACCCTCCCAATTTCACGTCTCTAGGACCAGCGGTTTAGGCTGTACGTTGATATATCAGTCAGTCAGTCAGTCACTCAGGACTTTGAATTTTATATATATAGATACATACCTGCTTTTAACTTGATTCAATAACCACTTTTCATCGATATTCGTAGTCGCAATGTGCTGTGGGTTGATCGCTCTGTCCTGTGATAAATCTAACGGCGACAGATCAAACACGCTGGATGCTAGGGTATTTAATTCCACCACTAAAGCTGAGTACCTGGTAAAAATAAAATACAGTTTCATTTACCGATGCTACTACTTACATCGTTTTTAGGGTTCCGTACCAAAATGGCAGAAAGGAACCCTTATGGTGAGACTCTATCTGTCTGTGACAGCTGGATATGTGAAGAACTACTAATGCTATCAACTTGAAATTTGGAATAGTTCAAATGACGTTTGCCCAACAATTTTGAAAATAAGAAGGTTTTTTTTTTTTCTAACTGACTGAAAGGAGTTCTTAAAAATACGATGTGGGGCTATTAGGGCTTGTGGGGTATCATATGATAGGGCGCTGTCTGCACATTCTCAAACACTTATCTCCTTTTTTAGTCCGCATAGTTTTCGACTTTTGACGAAAATGCAATAATCAGTGCAAACACTTCAAAAACGAGGGCTGCATATCTTACTTTATAGAATTAGGAAAATACTGTTTTTGACGGTCACGCCTGATTGAAAGGGATGCATGAGGTATATGAGGCTCAGGAGTGAACTTTCCCAAAATAAGCCTTTTTACTCTTGATTGGAAGGTGTGTATGTCTTTATAGTTTGTCTATTTTACTGACTCAGTGTTGAAATACTCACCGTGTATGAACTTTGTCTCTCTGTAGTAACTCCAAAGCCACTTGGACATCTTCTTTCGATAGCTGCACGTTAATTTTGTCCACTGGCAACTCTTTTAATATCTTACATCTGTCTATAGCTAATTTGGCGAATCTGCAAAAGGTTGAAACATTAAATTAATATATTGTATTTTTAAGTATAACTCTTAAATCTTTCATACTCAATCCACTTATCTATACTAAACTACTAAAAATTAAGCTGAAGAGTTTGTTTTTTTGTTTGAACACGCTTATCTCTGGAACCACCAGTTAAAATTGAAAATTAGTTTTGCATTTTACATCCCGATTCTTGAGGAAGGTTATAGGCTATTTAAGGTCACGCTATGACCCTCCGCCACGAAACCGAGAAAAGATAAACAAATCCAAAAAGAACGCTAAGCGAAAACGAAGAATATAGCGCGAACGGGCGATCCTATGCGCCAGTCAGAAAGTTTAACTTAGTTTTGCCATCCAACGTGGCAACGCTGCCAGCCTTCTGGGCACTTTTCCAACCGACAGCGATGCGGACGAATTCTTTGATGCCCAGTGAGCTCTTCCTTTTTATTTACCTTTATTTAATTGTACATAATATATTTATTTTAGTGTTAGTTTGTTCGTTTTAAACCGATTTTAAAAAATGTAGGACTTCCCTGTTCGTTTTTTACTATTAGGTTGGGGAAAAAGTCTTTTCGCATTATAGTATGTATGAACTTGTAATAAAATCTCTTTGGCTATACTATTTGTATCTGGCTGGTTTTGGTATCATTGAAAGTTTACATTTTAAAGAACATAATTCCAAATTCAAATTAGGAAAATGTGTGATTTTCATTTGTTTTTCGTACCGTCAAGATGAGTGAATCTAATGAAGAAATTCGATACATTTTAAAATTTTACTACAAAAAAGGTAAAAATGCAACGCAAGCCGCGAAAAAAATTTGCGATGTTTATGAACCTAGTGTAGTGTCTGTGAGAGTAGCACAAATTTGGTTTAAGCGTTTTCAATCCGGAAATTTTGATGTCAAAGATGCACGTCGCTCTGGTCGCCAGATTACGGATAAAATGGATGCCATTTTTGAAAAAGTGGAGCAAGGTTACCAGTAGTTACGACGTAGCTGAAGAACTGGAAATTGACCACAAAACAGTTTTGGCGCATTTGAAAAAAACTGGGTACACAAAAAAGCTCGACATTTGGGTACCTCACGAGCTCACTGAAAGAAACCTAATGAACCGTGTACTCATTTGTGATTCTTTATTAGGACGTAATGAAACTGAACCATTTTTGAAGAAGCTGATAACTGGTGATGAAAAGTGGATCACGTATGACAAGAACGTGCGAAAAAGGTCGCGGTCAAAGGCCGGTCAGGCTTCACAGACTGTGGCGAAACCCGGGTTAACTCGCAACAAGGTGATGCTGTGTGTGTGGTGGGATTGGAAAGGCATTATTCATTATGAGATGTTACCACCAGGCAGGACCATCGATTCTGAACTCTACTGCGAACAACTGATGAGATTAAAGCAAGAAGTTGAGAGAAAGCGGCCGGAATTAATCAACAGAAGGGGTGTGGTTTTTCATCATGATAACGCTAGACCTCACACATTTTAGCCACCCAACAAAAATTAAGAGAGTTTGGCTGGGAGGTGTTAATGCATCCGCCGTATAGTCCTGACCTTGCACCTTCAGATTTCCACCTGTTTCGGTCTCTTGAGAATTCTTTAGGCAGTGTCAGGTTAACATCACGAGAGGACTGCCAAAACCACTTGTCGCGGTATTTTGACCAGAAGTCCCAAAATTTCTATAGCAATGGGATCATGTCCCTACCTACAAGATGGCAAAAAGTTATCGAACAAAATGGTACCTACATACTTTAGTTAAATGTAAATAAACTTTATTAAAAAATGTTTTGAATTTTCTTAAAAAATGCGAAGAAACTTTTTCCCCAACCAATGTTGCCCAATGTTTGTTGCCTCAAAACTCCGTCATTTATAAACCGATTTAAAAAATTATTTCTGTCTGTTTTCAATCGGTTTTTGAGTTTGCTTCTATTATTTATATGTATTTTTTCCTTATTGCATGTTGATATAACGATACTAATAACATTCTGACTGTTATTTAGTAATCAAACGAAGGTAGCATGGGTTTTTGTGGGGTAGGTACACCAACTAAAGAGTGAAAAATGGCAAAAACCAAAATACGAAACCAAAAATCCAACTTCCGAAATTAAAGTTAGTTTTCACTTATTCGTTATTATTTTTTAACATGCTTTTGTTTTTGTTATAACGATTTCAACTTGCGATCAAATAACATACCTGCCAGCTATTGCTGGTTCCAGTTTTCCAATGATGCGACAAATTAAAAACACGAGTGGTCCCGACTGACTCTCGTGACATAATGTTAGAATCTTGTATGTATTCAGTGCGAATTCATCCTGAAATAAAAACATAGGAATATAAAATTACACTCCATTTTATAAGAGCTCAAGTAAAGTAGAGGCATAGAGGAGAGATAACACTACCTGACCAGCACGCGTAGCATGACCACCGTAGAAATGGGTTTTGTCGACGGAATAGACAAAATTACAAATTGTAGAAATATTAAAGACAATTAAAGATTGTAGAAAGATTTGTACCGTTTTATGCGGGCTTAGCATGACAATTCTATCTCTATTCAACCAAGAATAGACAAAACCCATTTCTACGGTGGTCATGCTACGCGTGCTGGAGATCGAATCTACAACAGACACTTTCCGACCGAATACTATCTACACCGATCTTCATAAGGTATCGATGGCAAAAGTAACACGAAGAAAATATACAATTATCGTTTTTCTTTCTTTTTTTGGCTCAAAACTCAGCAACGCGAATATCGTTCGCTGACGCAGGTCCTAACGTGTGCAGGTGAACGGGCATGCAGCGCAAGATGGGAGGTGAACCATTGTCTATGTAGAGACGCCTCAAACACACCGGATGTCGGAGCAGTCTATGAGCCTCCAATAGTGGAGGTTGTCCTTGTTGAGGCCTACTTAGGTACGAAGTCTGTTCAAGGTTTTCCAATTAGGCCACAGTGGCTTTCTGATGTTTTAATCCATTGAATGCCGTAATTACAGACACAAAAAACCATTGTGTCTCGCGTCGATCCACGTTTACGGCATATGAAGAGTTAATAAAGAAATGAAGGGTGGGCGTTTTGGGGGACTGTCTTATGTAATTTTGACGTTCGAAAAGTGCTGATCCTCAGCCTAATTTGAATAAATGACTTTTGATTTTGATATCAGGAAGCTTAAGCAATTCATGCCAAAGATCACATCTTCCTGCGAAGGGGTTGCCATCGTCTGGACCCACGCACCCAAGAAAACTACATCAATGAGAGTCATATAAGGATGGAATGTTTGTGAATCTTTTGGGGATTCGATGGAGCTCCAGGCTTTATCTAGAAATAATTTAAACATATTATCTTACCTTCAAACAGCTCTGACACCTAGCTGCAATAGCTTGCAACAGCAATCCAGAAGCTCCTGCCATCTGCTGCACTTTAGCTATCAGAGTCTGCACTATCTCTTCCCGGTACTGACTGACAAGTATGTGTACTCGGTTGACCAGTAACCAGGTTAGGTGTACCGCTTCTGTTAGACCGTTTTCTACCTAAAACGAGAAAGCTGTTAGGGGTCTTGATTTTCTGGACGACGTATATTTATAGATGGGTCATGAATTTAACTGGCAGTGATTTTGCAATCCTAGTATCTTACTATAAATAAATAATAGTTTAAAAAAAAACTAAAAACACGCTTTATATAGAAAACCAAACTAAAAAGTAAAAAATAAATTTTAATAAATTTGAAGTAAGAATAGTATAAAAAATCGAATAAATGTAAATGAATAATAGTGTAAGAAAGAAAAAAATGTTTTATTTCAAAAAAAGCGTGGGGTGCTTTTTAAGATATTATCGAAAAGATAATCCTTCTGGTCATATCTGTCAATGAAATATTATTAACTATTGACACCATGCACCCCACGCTTTTTTTGAAATAAAACATTTTTTTCTTTCTTACACTATTATTCATTTACATTTATTCGATTTTTTATACTATTCTTACTTCAAATTTATTAAAATTTATTTTTTACTTTTTAGTTTGGTTTTCTATATAAAGCGTGTTTTTAGTTTTTTTTTAAACTATTATTTATTTTCTACTTTTTAGTTTGGTTTATTTATAAAACCGTGTTTTTTAACTTATTAATCTACTTTCAATTCCATGATAACTATAAGTAACTGTTGGCTGTTATTGGTCATTAGCTACATCCATAATGCACACATGTTCAAAATTATAGACACGTAGCTCTTTTTATGTGTGTGTCAAGTCGACAGGAACGAACGCGGAGTGCGTACGTTCCTGTCGCTCAGTACGCGGCCGTCCCGCTTCGTTTCGAGTTGTTCAGTGCACTATTCAAAACTGTCGAATAAATACATTTCATTATATATATTTAATAATTTTATTTCATAAATAACAAATATAAACCTAAATTTACAATGTATAAAAAAATATGTAGGTATCTGTAATAGACTATTATTTACAAATTTTCAAAATAATGCAAAAATCGCCGGCGTACGGTATTAGACTAGTTCAAAAACGCGCGGCATTCAAAGTGTTAACACTACTTAAGTTTTAGGAAATTATCCTGAGAAGATTCCATGGCCAGCAACTGGTTTATAAAACAAAGTAAGTATTCAATCGTTCTTTTTTTTTTTAGTACAATCGCAAGTAGTCAAACCAAGAAAACTTTTACAAAAGTTTGAAACGGAACGCAACTGATGGTTGACGTTGACACTTGTGACGTTTGACAATTCAAGGTACAAAATAAAAATAAATACAAGTCTGTTATTTACCATTGTACATAGAAACTTAATTATATTCATCATCATATCTAATTGGTTTCTTAACTGTACGCCCTGATAGTGTCACATATGGTGCTGACTGGTTGGGGATATTATTCTCTGTCCTAATTTCGTTTTCTTTTTCAGATACTGCTACAGTCAACGGAGGAGTGGTTGAAGTTGGTTTCAATATGTGTTCGCGATTTCTATGGAAAGATCCTTGAGGAGAAGTGATAATATAGCTATAAGGAAGACTATCCTTTTCTGATATTATACCAGGAACCCAAGTGGTTTGTGTTTAAAATAGATTTTGTCACCTATGTCTAGTGTTGGAAGTGTTTTTGTGTTTCTATTGTAATAAAATGCTGTTTTTAACTGTTGTTTTTTAATTTTCTTCTCTACCTTACTGGTGTCAACTGTATTTGGTGTTAATGTGGTGTCCGAGGTAGGTAATTTAGTGCCTAGTTGCGTGACATGCACAGTTGTGCAGGTGAATAACCTGTGTGTTTAGGAGTGTTCCTATACATCAGTAGAGCAATGTATGGGTCTGAGTTGTCAGCTTTACATTTTGAAAACATGGATTAAATTGAACCAACCTCTCGTTCCACCATTCCATTTGATCGACTCATGTATGGGCTTGAAGTAGTGTGGTGAATACCCCATTCAGTAGTAAAATCTTTAAATTCTTTACTATTGAAAGGTGGACCATTATCTGAATTCATGGTTTCTGGTATGCCATGACGTGCAAATTAGTTTTTAAATGTATTATTAAAGTTTTAGCTGTTGCATCTGATTTTAAATAAGCTATCTCTACATATTTTGAATAATAATCTATAACAATAAGATATTTACTTTTGTTAAATTCAAAGATATCAACACCAACTTTCGACCATGGTAGCATCTTGTACTCATGGTGTATTATTGGCTGTTTAGCATTGTTATGACGGTAAGTAAGACATGTAGGACACTGTGATATGAATTTAGTGATGTCATCATCTATGCTAGGCCAGTACACAGTTGTCTTTGCATGGCGTATGCAACTGTTTATACCTTGATGTCCTTCATGGACCAATTTTAAAATGTAATCATGCATAGTGCTAGGAATAACTATGTTGTTGCCCTTTTACCAAATCTTCGACCTGTCGAGACTTGTAGAGCAGCACGTCGAAGTTATTAACGAATTCTCTCGTCACGCGTTTTCTAATGCGCGTGTTAAGTAGACCGTATGCCATATCCAATTGAACCTTCTCTGAGAGGTCATCCTTTGGGAACTTGGCTAATATTGTACGTACCTTAGCAATAAACAAGTCAGTGTTTTCATCTTCTTGATGATTAATATTAAAGAGTTTACGGTAAAGGCGATGTGGCGGGTCATGTTCACCGAAGGCGCATTTTATTCTGGTGACGGCTTCCGACCACGTGCTGGTTGACTGCTTCACACCTTGCCACCAAACTGCAGCAGGTCCTTCAAGTACTTAACATCGAAAAACTGCGGAGAGCATTCGATGCTATAAAGCTAGCGAGAGTTTCTTGAGACATTGTAATGTTCACGGCGGCCGCGTCCGCGGCGCCATTCGAGTCCGAGTTTTCTTCTGACCGTGTTCTTGGCATTTTGGTCACTGAAGACACAGGATAAACAAGAAGAACACACTCCTAGGTTTGATAATAGTCCCCTACGGTTATTTTTTGTGATCGTTGCAAGTTATTTCGCGATCTGCACTCCGTAATACACTACACGAAATACCTACACACGTTGGGCAGCCCCTTATAGCGTCGGTGGGGAGCAAATTAGGACTCACTTATTACAATAACAGTTTATTGTTCAAGAAAAACAAGTTTAACACAAAAAAAGTCTTGACAAACTCACTTATTAGCTAGATTTTTATATTAAGCGCGAGCAGTTACCGCTCGAACGCGCAGTGTTGCCAGGTCCTTTTTTTGTTTTACCCCAAGTGTGATCTCATTTTACCCCAGATTTACAGTTAAATGAAAAAAAATACCCTAAATTTTTTAATTCGCGTTCCTTCACTGTCGAAAACATTTACGCCATTTTACTCAGTAATCACAGTATCGTGCGTACACGCCAAGCGAGCAGGATACAAAGTACTTTGCGATAGTCTTGTGTAGTTAGCGAACGAACTAGGTCGTGAGAGCGCTCTCATAGATGAACTACGCGAATTAGTTCCCTCATTCCCCGATCCGCAGTTCGTTAGTTCGTCAGTTCGTGACCGAATGAGCGAGGATGGCGTCAACCGAACTAATACACGAAACAAAATACAAAAAGTTTTTTATATTCACTAAACTAGTTATTTATTGCAACAATAAACTTTGGTATTATTTACAATCATGATCATTTTATAAATTATCATTCAGAGGTTTTTGCTGTTTTTAAAGTCCAAAAATTGTAGTTAAAAGTAGAACATTCCATAATCTTGTCGCATGCAGTAGGAGCAAAATCAAAACGAGCGAACGATCGAACGATCTGCCTCTCTTTGATTCGAGCTGGGAGCTGACGAACTAGAAGAGCGAACTAGTTCGGTAAGGAGCGGTGAACTAAACTGAGCGATCTCAGTCGCGAACTACTATGCCCAAGACTACTTTGCGAACAATGCGAGCGGGCAGCGGGGCAGGGTTGGTATGTAGTAATTTAAATGTGTGTTCATAAAATCTGTGAAGTGAATCATGTTTAAATTTACCCTAAAATTACCCTCACCGAGTTTTTACCCTAAACATTACCCTGCTGATTAAACTTAACCCTAAATCTAGGGTAAATTACCCTAAGTTAGCACCACTGCGAACGCGTCACAGATGTACGTCAACTAACTAGCGCCCTCTAGCGGACAGCATACAAAAGACGCTCAGGCAAGTTAAGCCTGTCCTGGTAATCCTGGTCAGGATAATGGCACAAATTTATGAAATTATTGCATTGTCATCGGTCCTTGACAGGTGTGCAAAGTTTGAATGAAATCTGTTCGTTTAAAGTGGGTCAAAATCGCGCTATAAGGAGTCGGTTACAAACAAACATACAAACATACAAGTGAAGCTAATATAAAGCGTGTAAAAAGAAAATTTGGATGTTCGTCACTCAATTGGCTGAGCATATTTGGATGAAATATGGGACACACATAATTTATAAACTGGATTAACGTAAAGAATACTTCTTATCCCGCTGGTGCGTACCCGTGGGATATTTTTAAGCTCCACGCGGGCAAAGCCGCCAGTAAAATCTACTTAATAAACCTCAAAAGTTGAACGATAAAACGTTACCAAACAGACACGTTAGTTGGAACTTTTTCCCTTTCTATGTTTAGTTTATGGTCATTTAATATGTTCAAAATTTACTGGTACACAAATTTACGGTTTCTGAAACCAAGATAAATTCTTTGATCATTCTAGCTACCAAATGGCATGGTGGCTGTTCTGAATGTATGCACCCAACTAATCACTTGAAAACAAATAAAATTGTTTTTTTTTTTTTCCTTCAGAAACTGGGAAGAAAGATTGTTTACGTACTGTATCTAATTCGAATGGTAGAAATGAAGGTCCGTATATAACCGAAGTGCTATGCGTATGATAGATTGTAGCCTAAATTCCGTGTGGTGGGCGGCTAAGGGACTTATCAGAGAATGGGCAGCAGCGTTCTCTATGCATTTTACCACCATACTGCGATCGCGAACCCGCCTGCCAAGCGTGGCGATAATGGTAACACCCACCCGCAATTGGGGGAGGCCTATGTCCAGCAGTGGACGTCTTTCGGCTGAAATGATGATGATGAAAACGTTTGTGGAGACAACTACTACTATAACTACTATCATTAATTCTGGGACAATAAGACCACATTTGCAGGGACGTAAAAATACTGCAGCGGGATCCTATAACGCACTGGATTTTGGACCTTGTATCGAACAAATCACTGAGAATCGAACAAAGTACATCCCAGCTCGTCGAAAATCACACCGATCAATTTTCAACTCTCGGCGCTCAGCAGTACGCTGAAGATCCAATGCACAAAAAATCCTGCCACGATATTTAACCGTATGTACATGGACTTTACTAAAAGTCTAATTCTAACACACAATGAGTAAAAGTATAAACAAACTCACAAAGTACTCGCAGTAAGCCATGACGCATGCTATCTGCAGTATATCAACTCGTAACAGCTGAGTATCGCCACAGTCTGCGCTCAAAGGAAGGTTGCGAGCGAACCCGATCAGTTTCTGCCAGTATTTGTGAGAGAGGAAGTTTAATCTGAAACAAAGTATTTATTATAGGTCACTACATAAGGCGAGTAAAGGCTTTTAGGAAATCATCGTCTATCTTAGGAAATACGAACGCACGATGATGAGATCTATTACACACCTGTAACAATGATGGACGTACTTACCTGTTTTGTAGTTCTATGATTACAAAAATATAGATTATCAACTCTTTGCCATTCCGAAAAACGATTCAAAACTTTTTCAGTGATAGATGACGGTCTGCCACGTTGTATCAATGCTGATTCTTTGGCCAAAATATAGGCTAGCCCTCTGAACACGTGAAAAGTCGCTACTAAATTACATATACTTTAGCATCAATGACATGTTTTCAAAAATCAGTCAGAGATTGATATAACGTGGTAAGCCAAATTCTGTAATATGTTGCGCAATTTTTAAACGTACTTGAAAATGATTTCTATTTACGGTCATGGGAACTAATTGTTTTTCAAAAAATATACGAACAATTTAAGTTGTTAGTAATTTATTTTAATAAACAATTAATTTTCCTGGCTTTACAATTTTGCTTTAGTTAAATAAAGGAGTATGGGCTTACCTGATAAGTAAATGCGACCAATGTACAGTCAGCAACGGTATCCTATGCGCAGACTTCAAACAAATTAGATTGAGAACATTTAGCGGAATGTTTTCTTCGGGACTGTACAGTCCTGTGTTAAGGCCGCTCTGTTCGTTGTGGAGGAGACTTTGAGCTGTTTTAGCTGATAAGGGGAAGAGGCAGCCGTCTGGAATTAGGAATAAGAGATATAGGTTATTACAAATGTCTGTTTAGGCTAGTAACAGGACTGGATACTTATAAATGTTGTAATGTGAACCCAATTATGTCTACTACTGGCTGAACCCGGTCTACGCACATAAAATATGTCGACACATATCATTGATATCGTCTCCCACATCACTGTACGAGTAACAAACGTGATGGCCGGACTATTTTTTACGTTAGCTTGGAATGTAGGTAAAGTTTCCATCGAATAAACAGTCAGTACACGAAGCTCATTAGCATTTATTTTTTTGTCAAAATAAATGCTTGCTTAAATTTTCAATTTCACTTATTTCATTTAATTAAATTATATCTGTTCCGTGTGGTAAGTAAAGAATAGCACCATCCTATTTCTTCCCGTGGGCGTCGTAAAAGGCGACTAAGGGAGATAATGGGAAAAAGCGTTCTCTATGCATTTTACCACCATACTGCGATCACCAACCCGCTTGCCAAACGTGGCGATTATGGTAAAGCCCCCAAGTTGGGAGAGGCCTATGTCCAGCAGTGGAGATCTTACGGCTGAAATTATGATAATGATGAAATTATAACTATTCTTTAGAATTCTTTAATAGTGTCATTGAAATCTTACCCGTCAAATGCAGCATATGCTTCACCTGCACGATAATATTAATACAGACAGCGTACAGCAATTTATTCTGCTCGCTATCCACACTTTCATAACAATTATCCATCTCCATTATCGCATACGTCAAGGTTTTGAACAAAAACCGGACGAGAATGACGTCAGGCGACAAATTCGCGCAATTCTCGTTCACATTCTGAACGTTTAACGGATCTACGTCAGTTTTGACGTTGAAGAAAATGGATAATGGAGATATGCACGTTGCTTTCAAATAGTTGATTGTTAGGAGGATTTCGCTTTCTGGTATTAGTACGAGAATTTTTCGGAGTAATACCATTATTATTGAGAGGTAGCGGAGTTTCAGTTTTAAGGGTGTTGTGGCCTGAAATAAAAATTAATCATTATTATTATTTCAATGTCTTTGACATAATCTCGGGAACCTGAGGTCCCGGACTCATGGAAGGCGCACGAGGAGCCGAAGCCAACTCGCAGACAGACACACAGACTCCCCCTTAGACATTTTTCAATGATAAGGAGGCACCAACAGTCGATTATTCCTATATGTACTATGCAAGTGCACCCACGGACAACCGTTGGCACAGGACTATTTGCAATATATAGAATCAAAACAGAAGGTGGACGGCCAAAGTACACTGGTAACCTACAACTATGCAGGGAAATCACGAAATCATTTTTATTTTCAACAGATCCGAAATCATTTTTATTTTGTTTGGTGATCAGCTTTCTTTCAAATAGACATCAGACTTATTTTATTTACGTAACATGCTTTTTAGGAGGCAATAGAATTGATTAACTAACCTGATCCGGAGGCGCCTTGAACAAAATCTTCAATAAAACCTCAACTCGACTCTGTTCTAGTAACACATCTTTGTATACCGTATCCAAGAGACGCTCTAGAGAGCCGATCGATCTATGACAGTGTAGCTCTATGGATCTTTGTGTTAATAAGTTGAGTAGAGTGTCGCTGGCTAGCTCTGACCAGCGGTAGTAACTCTCCGGGTGTTCTTGTGAGAGAGATAGCACGCACGATACTAGTTCTAATACCTGGGGGAGAGAGAGACAACAGTATAGTCAGAGTCTAGAGAAACATACAGTCAGTCAGCGTGTTTGGTGATGTCGAAAAAGCAGTCAAAATCTAGGCGTTCGTTGCAAATAAAATGTGCAACGGTTATCACACTATCCAAAGTTACGCACAATTAAATTCGAAGGTGGCGGCTAAGAAAAATGGGTGGCACTTCTCTGGGGTTTGAGAGACCTGATGCCGATAATGACGTACGATTTATGTAGCAACTCCTCTGGAGAGCCGATCGCTCTATTTCTGTGTTCAGTTCTCTATGGATAGTAGTAGCTCTATGGATCTGTGTAAGTGAAGTAGAGTGTCGGTGTCTCGTTCCGACCATTGCAGCAGTAGTAAAACTCCGCGTGTTCTTGTGAGAGAGATAACAGGCACAAGAGAGATAAAAGAACATGATAGTGGAACAAAGGTTATTTTCAACACGTGGCATTTTTCAAAGACCATAATCGAACAAACATTAAAAAAATCAGCCAATATAAGGACGACTAAATAGATAGTAAAATTACAATCTTTTGGTGAAACTTAACGGACGTCATAATTTTTATATCGAATTATAACAAAACAAATGTAAACAAATCTGTTTTATGGCTTTCATTATTTACGGTAACTACACTACCAGCGGGCGTTGACCCTACAATCAGCAGTATAAACTAGAAATGCCATAGTTAACCTTTAGAAAAAAGTTCGAAAAACAACCCTAAAACGTTGGGAACTAATTTAACCTTATGTTGATGCATGGTTTTCTGCAGCATGTAAAATAGCACCTCCCTAGTCGCTTGCGCTTCTTGTTGCTGAGCTCTGCCTAGCACACTAGTACCTGAAACGGAATGAATATTAGATACACACATACTTAAACGTATGCCTTTTTATATTATTGTACACCAAAAATACATACACAACAACACAACAATGAACATAACATAATATACAATGGACCGCCTTATCGCTTTGTGTGATCTCTTCCAGGCAGCCCTTTTTTTATGGGTGGTAAATAATCAAATGACGTGTCCCGCTCTGGGTGGTGCGGAAGGGCGTGTCAGTTGCCTATGCCAGGGCCACGGTAACTCTTTGCAACTCAACCCTGGCAGGCATCGGTCTTGGCAGGTAGCTATGGAATGGACAGTGGTTAGACTAGACATTCCCTTTTTCCGATATGGGTAGGCAGAATCTAAAGAAAGGTACCCGCTTCGATCTTGACATACTCCTATACAATAAAACAGGTATTTCTGGGGCATGTATATTTGGTATCATTATGGCAAATATATACTAATATTATAAAGCTGAAGAGTTTGTTTGATTGAAAGCGGTAATCTCAGGAAGTACTGGTCCGAATTGAGAAATTCTCTTTGTGTTACACAAGCATCACGCTACAACCAAGAGGAGTGGAGCAGTAATGCAAAATGTTGCAAAAACGGGTAAAATCGCACGGGTAGGCGCTTTGACGCGACGAGAAGGGTCGGGGGAACAAGAAATTTAACGCGGACGAAGTCGCGGGCAGAAGCTAGTGATTTAATATAATATTCTGTGTCTTGTTATATTAATTACTTCGCCTACCAATCAGAATCAAGTTTATCTAAGTTAACAGACAGCTGTGCTGCTGAGGAGTTTGTTGCGCCACTTCTTCTTCCTAGCTAAAGCACTAGGAAGTGATGAAGGTCGTGCGTTTTGTGAGACTGTCATAAGTAATTTTAAAGTTCCTATAGTGTCGATCTCAGCCTAATTTGAGTAAATGGCATTTAATTTCGATGTTATCCATGTGCTGTTGTAACTAACTACTTATTTTCCTTAGAGAATAGATCCATTCTATGTTAGTAAGTTAGGTGAAAGATAAAACTTAAGAGCTATGATCTTACCTCCCATATTGCTAAAGACCTTTACAGCTACAGGCTCCAAACCCGCTATACATTCTAAATGAGCACCAGATGCCATTAAACCATCACAGAGTTGAATAAGCTGTAACAAAAGTCATATGAATGTCTAACTTATTACATTTTTACAAGAAAAATGTCGTTGATAATCACGAGCGCGCGTGAAATGATTGTTATTAACATTAATCTAAGGTTTAAATTACAATAGGGTATTTTCCGTTTTTTTAAAAACAGTTTCTTTTTGAAGACTGGGAAGAAATATTCAACAGAAAAATAAAATTTATCTTATCAATGTCCATTTTACGCGTTAGAAGTGAAAAAAATCTAATTTGTTTTAATGGTTTTGAATTTACCGCCAAAACGCTCGGTGCGCTGACGTGTACCGTGTGACGTCACTTTTGTGTGTATTGAATTTTGACTTAGGTATGTGATCTGTGCTCGATCTGTAAATCTCGGAGTGGATTTAGGATATATTTAGGATTTTTGGAATGGATTAATGGAAATACAATGGAAGCTGGTTTTATAAAAGCCGATAGTGCAAATCTGCCCACAGTAGATGTTTTTATAGTTGGAAATTTCTTTGCAAACAACTCCGATTTTTGTGCTACGGAGTAGGTATAAATAGTTTATGTGGCGCATTTTTAAAAGTATTTGTACACAGAGGCACCACACACCAGTAATAACATTTTCTATCCATTTGAGATACGAAATTACTTGATCGAAATACTGTTTACATCGTGTTTACACAAAGATGACGTCACGTTATCGTACGGAGCGTTTTGGCGGTAAATTTAAAACCATTGAAAATAAATTAGATTTTAATCACTTCTAATGCAGAAAATGGAGATTAATTACAAAAAAAATATTTTTCTGTTAAATATTCCTTCACAGTCTTCAAAATTAAATAGTTTTTAAAAAAGTGGAAAATACCCTATGACGCGTGATTTTGAAATACCGTATCGGTGACAAATTAAAACTGTTCTTACCTTTGGTATTTCTATAATCTGTTTGGTATGATGTTTGGAAGAAGACAGCTGTACCAAGAACATTAGTATACTGTTGACTAAATCACAGCAATCTCTGAAAGAAAACAAATACGATAATATTATTTAGGGATGCTAAATATACAAATTTTGCATTGGAATATCATCATCTGCCTAGAGTTACTTTTTGGAGATCGGCTTCCAGGTTAAACGGATGCAGCTGAATACCAGTGTTTAACATGAAACGACTGCCTATCTGACCTTCACAACCCAGTTACTGAGTAACACTAAACCCCTTGGTAATACTGATTGTCAGACTTTCGGGCTTCTGTCGACCCGTCATTACTGTCTAAGATCCACGGTTATCCACGATCCACGATCATGTCAGCCGGGATCAACAGTTTAACGAGCTTTCCTAGGCACAAAAGAGTATTGATATGTAAAGATGGTCGCTCGTTCCTGCCAGGGTCGCGAGATTGTTCGAAAGAGATACCGTGACCCTGGCACATGGGCAACTGAAGGAACACGGGTGGGTTTTAGTCAGTAAAAGTCTGACATGCCCTCCCGCTCCACCCAGAACGGGAAAAGTCATTTGATGACTTCCCATCCAAAAAAAAACGTTTTTACAAAAAAAAACAACCGACTTCCTTAAAAACACTACAAAGTGAAAAATAACTTTAATTTCGGAAGTCGGTGTCTTAGGATCTGTATTTATGGTTTTTTTGCCACCGACTTCCGAAATTAAAGTTATTTTTCACTTTGTAGTGTTTTTAAGGAAGTCGGTTGTTTTTTTTTGTAAAAAAGTTTTTATTTTTAAATTTTTAGTTGTGGTATATATCCTGCACTAATTCCAAACAAACAATGCATATTTATGCGATAGCAGAAATCGCGGTTGATTTGCTGTCATTTTTTAAAGAGTTCCGGTGTCTGTCTCCCGAACTCATCATCAGATCTATATGAAAATTATATGGGACCATTTCGGAATAAATCCCTTTCGAACAAAAAAAGAATTTTGGAAATCCGTCTATATATGACGGAGTTATGGCCGAACATACATAAAAAAAAAAAACATATAAACATCCGAATTGAGAACCTCCTCCTTTTTGAAGTCGGTTAAAAAGAAAAAAGATGGTCGCTCGTTCACTGCCCAACCACGGCAAGGGTAATATAGCCTGATCGATCGACCCGTGCAACTGTTATTACTTAACCACAAGCCCTCTATTTAGCATTGGAATAATCAGACATCACTCTCACGGCTTCTTTTAAAATTTTGTATACTAATCACGACCGTACCTTTTGTGACTTTAAAGGATACTTTCGCCCTCATGAGTAGTCATTTGACTTCCTTGAAGCGACATTTAAGCACAGATAGTTATTTGAACCAGAATTGTCAATACAAAATCAGTTTTATTTTCATTTATATAGAGTAGAAACTAATAATCTTACTACTTACGGAATCTCATGCTGCTCAACTAAATCCAGCTGCTTCATAAGGAACCCTATGAAGATCTGGTCACTGTCCAACATACAGTAGTTTACTCGTAACGTTAAGAGTTGGTTCAGAAGGTTCAATACTTGGCATTGAAGTGGGATGTCATTTTGCATTGTGTAGCTCTGAAATAACAACATAAGTTAAATTAAGAAATGTGGTTTAGCCTGCCAGTCCTCAATATCTCTATAAAAAACTATTTTTTTTTTGGAACGTCATCTCCCAGGTCCACTTATGAGGTTGTTTGATGCTTAACAGGACTTGCCTGTGGCCTTAATGAATTAAGGCCTTGAGCCAAGACTTTAAAACTTAAAACTAGAGCGACTACTCACTAAGGGCATCCCCTGTGGGGTACGGATCTCGGCTTAGGGCATCGCTAATAGACGGCAGTAAGGGACGGGTTTTTAAATAATGAATGGGCCTGCTCTTCCACTCGATCACACCTGATGGAAAGCGATGGATGAGTAGTAAAATTCGTGTCAAATAATATTGCCTCACACTTAAGTCATATTATAAATTTGTGCATAAGCTCTGGAGTATATCCGAATGGTCTAAAAACAGTTATCGTAAAACCACTGTTCAAAAAACACGATAAAGAAAGTTTAGTAAACTACAGACCCATTGCCCTAATTCCTATATTTTCAAAAGTCATCGAAAAGATAATGTATGAATCAATTTATAATTTTTTATGTAAATTTAATATTTTGTGTGATGAACAAAAAGGATTTAGGAAGAACACAGGTATAAATAATGCTATTTACGACTTGCTCCGTATAATAATAGGAAATGTTGACAAGAAATTGCCAATTTGCGCAATCCTGACAGATATGACAAAAGCGTTTGACTGTGTCCATCACGCAACCCTGATTAATAAGCTTAACATGTATGGGATAAGGGGAAATATACTTAGTCTCATTAATTCATATTTAAGTGACCGTAAACAATATACGGAAATATCTAGAATTTACACAAATACTAGACGTGAGAAGAAATACATATCCGAAGCAAGATTTATCAGACATGGTGTCCCCCAGGGTGGAGTTCTTAGCTCACTTTTATTCTTGCTATACATAAATGACCTACCATACCACATTGAACACCCAATGGTCTTATTCGCGGACGATAGCACCGCACTTATTAAATGTACAGACATAGTTAATTACGAACAGGACATAAATAATACGCTAAAAGACATAATAAATTGGCTCGACGAAAATAATTTAGTAATTAACCTGCAAAACCGTAAACTGTACCGTGTGGTGCCGGACGTAAAGAATAGCATCACCCCATTTCTTCCCGTGGGTGTCGTAAGAGGCGACTACGGGACTTACTAGAGAATGGGCAGCAGCGTTCTCTATGCATTTTACCACCATACTGCGATCGCCAATCCGCCTGCCAAGCGTGGCGATTATGGTAAAGCCCCCCAAATTGGGGGAGGCCTATGTCCAGCAGTGGACGTATTACGGCTGAAATGATGATGCTGAACCAGCAAAAAACAAACATAATGCATTTTTATCAACGCACGTCAGTTCCTAATGTAATAATAAAATATAATAATTGTGACATAGACCAAGTACAAGTAGCAAAATTCTTAGGTATACTGATAGATAGTCAGTTGACGTGGAAACCTCAAGCAGAAGAAGTTTGTAAAAAATTGAGCGTATCCGCGTATGTCTTATACAATCTAGCGAAAAAGGTCAACATCACCACAACAGTAACTGCATACCATGGGCTAGTCGCGTCCATTTTAAGATACGGTATAATTTTTTGGGGAAACTGTGCTCAAAAAGAACAAGTCTTCAAAGCCCAAAAACGCTGCTTAAGGGCAATATTTCATATGAAAATGACAGATAGTTGCGTACCTGTGTTTAAGTCCCTCAAACTACTGACTTTCCCGGCTATGTATATTTTAGAAGTTGCAATGTTCGTTAAATGTAACATAAATCTTTTCACTGCAGTTTCGAAAGATAGAAAGAGACCTATAAGAAGTCAGTATAAATATCTACTTCATGTTGAGAGTTGTAATACTGCTTTACAAAAAAAAAGTGTTATTAGTATGGGCCCAATAATATATAATAAAATCCCTGACTTAATTAAAAATGACACAATTCAAAACTTTACAAAGAAACTGACAGCACTGTTAATTGAGAAATGCTATTATTCTGTGAATGACTATCTTAATGATACTGACCTTTGTACTAAATATATTTTTTTTGACATACCTACCTAATATTGACATTGTAATTTATGATTATTATTCCAATTGTATTGCAGCTTTTTGAGTTAATTAATTATTATATGAATTTACCATGCCGAATATGTATTAACTGACTTATAAAATAATAATATTAATTGTTGATGTGTATTAATAATTTTGCATGCCTAATGTAAGGTAGATTGTACAAGGATCACCCATATTTTTTTGTCACATCTTAATTACTGTACCTGCAATCTATGCAAATAAAATTTTACTTTACCTTACTTACTTTACTATGATAGAGCGAGTGTGTCCAGAAGATGCCTGTTCGCTCTTGCTTTGAAGGCAGACGGGATAAATGTGGAAAGGAAAACAGACGCTGGCAGAGAGTTCTATACTTTGGCTGTGCGCATACTGAATGTGGAGGAAAAGCTCTGAGTACTACTACTACTGGTCGGGATATCAACCAAGCGCGGATGGTAACCTGCAGTACGTCTGGTAGTCCGATAGTAAAGGGGCGATGGTGGGATCAAATCGTGGAGCTCATGTGCAAACTCTCCGAAATGCAGTCATAGGATGCCTACAGGCAAGCAACTTTTGTGCACCAAAAGCGAATTTGCTTGATCTTGAAAGAGCTCAGAGAGCTATTCTGGAGGTAACCAATGGCCATCCCTTCTTCTTACCCGTAGATCTGCTATATAAATCCTGCAACGTCGTGACTGTTCGCCAGTTTTTCATTATACACTTAGTATTAAAACAGTACACCAAAGACCTAATATAACCATTGATTATGCACAGACCGAAAATCTACTTTCTGCGCATAGAACCGCTAGCATACGATTTTACTTTTAGTGACCTTAAGTTCCGCGTGGTGCCTGACGGAAGGAGTAGCACCATCCCATTTCTTCCCGTGTGTGTCGTAAAAGGCGATTAAGGGACTAGCTAGAGAATGGGCAGCAGCGTTCTCTATGCACTTAACCACCATACTGTGATCGCCAACTCGCCTGCCAAGCATGGCGATTATGGCAAATCCCCCCAAGATCTTAATTAGTTTCATTCACTTTTTTGTACGGACAGGAAAAAATATTACACTACTGCACCTTTTTGTACCTACCTAAAACAATTTTATCAAAATATAATTAAAATATGCAATAACTACTAACCTTCAAAGCCTGTATAACAACCGGTTCGAACAGCCTTATATACCTCTCCAACTCCTTCTTATTAGTACTCCACTTCCTATCAGACTTATTCTTCGCAAAATTCTCCATAGTCATCAACAGCTGCCTTTCAGCCACCATCCTTGGATTCTTACTATCCAAAGACAACTTCTGACTAGCATTAGAACATATGCTACTTCTTCTAGATTCTTCTTTCAAAGTTGACAACATATTCACCATCATAACATCTTGGTGAAAGCTGGACTTATTGTTGGCCTCAGTTTTGTCCCAAATGCTCATAAAATCTGAATATTGATTCACCATGTTGGTACCAAACAGGCATTTTAAAAGTTGTGTAATGCAGTATACAGTTATGTCGGGGCATAGAGGCATAATAACTTTGAGATAGAATAAAACCTCTTCGGTGATGTTACCTATTTCTTTCTCAGTGGCCAGTTCTAGTTGAATCGCTAAGGAGTTTAGTACTGTTGATAGGAATGTGTGGAAGATACTGCTTTTTGGGTCCAGGTTTATCTGTAAAGATGTTTAGTAATGTTTTACTATGATACGTTTTTTTTTTTAGGAATACTATTTATCCAGAATTATATTTCAAAAATATGGTTAATTTAGATTGTAAAAAACTAAGCTTGAATACGTAATTTATTGGTATTTATTTATTTATTTAATTCTCTATCAACATGTATTAAGTAGAAGTAGGTTGGGATGTTCAAATATTATTAAATACGAGTAAATCGACACCTCCTACGTAGAGTATCGTAATCAACAAATTTCGATTTTTTACTTTTCTTTATTTTCATACTTCTAAATATGCATATTTATATAACAAATTTCAATTTTTTTACTTTTCTTTATTTTCATACTTCTAATTTCGATTTTTTACTTTTCTTTATTTTCATAATTCTAAATATGCATATTTAGAAGTATGAAAATAAAGAAAAGTAAAAAATCGAAATTTGTTGATTACGATACTCTACGTAGGAGGTGTCGAAATATTTCATAGCCATATTTCGATTGCAAACAATTTTAGCATTAAATCATTCTCAAGTGATAAACCTGATTCGAAAGTAGTCTACAGACTAAGTGCCAAGGCCCGAAAGCACGGTACAAACGTAACAAAAATACGAACGAATTTTAATTAAAGTACTCGTTTAGTTTTAAGAGTTTATTCATACCTATGGGCTATAGTACTATTTGTGCATTTTCCAAATAAAATAACCAAATGCTAGGATATTAGTATTTATGGTTCTAAATCATTCGAAACCTCTGCATCTTCTATTGTGATTGATCTTGTATTGAAACGCGTGAGTTTATGTTTACAGTATTGATTTTTTTAAGGATCATATGCTCTGCAATAAAGATTTTATTAAAGTATTTACTCGTTATATTCCTAAACACATACCTTATGATTAGAATACGTTGCTCTCAAAGTCTCATAGAACTTCATATAAAAGGGTTCGTTAAAGAAATGCCCCACGAAGTTAGCTTTAAGACTAGAAGCGGGCGCAGGAGGTTTCTTACGAAGAGAACCTTTGTCGTCCAGCTCGGGAGGATTACTGCCTCTTCGGGGCATTCCGTCTGGAAGGCAAAAGATACGGCTGTTATTTCATACACTAATTGTGAAGAATCTTTGTATAAGTACGCTGAGTAGGTTAAGAGAGATAGATAGACTAGGGAGAGATCTAGGTAAATTTGTTTTCTTTTTGCTGGAAGGTAGGACTTTAAAAGTTTTGTGTTGTTAAATATTTGCAAGATTAAATGAGGCTTGATGGTCGATCAGATCGAATCTGATCAAGAAATTTTGCAGTAGCGTTGTGATTTATTGATTCGTTATTTAAAAACAACAACAACCAAACATATCAGAATTTTCAATTTAACCTGATTATTAGACAATATAATAGATCTTTGCGAGAAGCAGAGGCCTTGAGGAAGCGGTTACCTAACAAAATGAATGGAAGAAACTATAGTTTATGAAAATTCGTACTGTAACTCAACCAATAAAACATAGCTACTTAAAGTTATTGAAACGTTTCCATCCTCTGCTAAGGCAAAAAGGTCTTA
This sequence comes from Aporophyla nigra, assembly GCA_947507805.1. Taxonomy (NCBI): domain Eukaryota; kingdom Metazoa; phylum Arthropoda; class Insecta; order Lepidoptera; family Noctuidae; genus Aporophyla; species Aporophyla nigra. The sequence goes on along the minus strand of OX382313.1, from coordinate 6,483,261 downwards.
CCTGTAGTTTTCCTCCTCACCGGACTCCCAGGCAGCGCAATCCCACCCTTATTTAAATGCACATTAGGATTAACTTCCTCTATCAAATGCACCAATACATTCAACATTTTCAACGTTACTTGTAGAAACTTTTCCGCTAAGTTGGCAACCCTCTCACATTCTAAATGTTGCCATCTCGCATTGGTATTTTGTGTGTCGCGTTCGAAAATGTCTCGGTTTGTTGTTTTGTGACGCATTATGTTGTGGATTTCGACTGGAAATAAATAAATATGAACCTGTATTTCTGATCTAGACTGCTAGATAAGCTAGGTCAATTGAGAGGTGTCGCGAAAGTAATTGGCTGCATTAATAGATCTCAGCTATAGATAGTTACAACAAAACTACGCTAAAATTATCAGCAGGATACATGCATAATCATGCTTATAATGTTCCCTGCTGGGGCAAAGGCCTTCTCTCTGTGAGAGTCAGTGGGTCATAACCCACCACGCGGCCCCAGTGGCAGTTGCTGGATATCACATGTCTTCGAAGCTTCTGATTCTACAATATGCCGGTTTCCTCACGTTTGCCTTAACGGTTTTGAGAGCAGTGGTAATGACATCATTTTCACAAAGGAAAGCGCCTGCTTGGGTAACCCACGACCTACAGCTCGGTAAGTCGCGCCCTTTGCCACTGGGCCACCACTGCTCTCGATCTCATCTTTCGTTACAACAAAACTACGCTCAAATTAATCAGCAGGATACTGAAACATCGTAGCAAACCGACTAGGATTACACGTACATCGTAGTAAAGTGCAAACACAGCAGCCAAAACAGAACCTTTCAAATTAGTCATCACCATCAGACAAAGGCCAGTTCCACTACTCATAAACCTCAACCACTCTTACGCATCAATAGAAGCGTCAAAAAAGGGGAAATAAGGCTACCTTTAGCAGTTTTGAATCTTGAAAGGCTAAAAGTAATCTTACCTGGATATAACAAAGAGCAGAGATCCATTAGTAAAGTCCTAGCCACCACAGTTCCATTGCAATAGTCAAGACTATCGAGACAGTAGCTCAACAACCCTTGCTCGGAGTAGGCTTCCATGTGTTTCCATGGCGACCACTTCTTGCAGATAGCTTGGAGGGCTTCGAGAAGACCTTGCTAGAAAGAAAGTAATGTTTAGATTCGTAAAATATTGATAGGGTAAAAGATGTATGGTTATTAGGCCACTTACTATTATTGAAAATCGCCAATGAGACGGATGTAGGCCACAAATATGTCGGCAAATATGGCCAGCTTATTGCCACTTCAGATGAACAGCCCAGCGTCTTTTTTGATAAAATTGCCAACTTATACTACGAATGCGAAAGTGGGTTTGTTTTTCGTTCTTTCACGCAGAAATGACGTGATTTTTTGCACACATATAGCTCACTAGCCGAAGAATGACAAAAGCTACTTGTTATTCTAGAAAATTTTACACCAAAGCCCAAAAACTAGTTTTAATTTTTTTTTTAAACTCACCGAATAATATTTACAATGCGCTGCCATCAAACACCCAACTAGATTCCCGACAATCATCTTCAAGCTAGCGCCTCCACCAGGACTCAACTGTTCCCCGTACCTCAGTTGTGGTGGTAGATCGCTGTAGAAGTATATATCCCTGACCAGGTCTAGGGCTAAGCCTTCGTGGTCAAAGGTGAACTGCTTGCTTTGTTCTTTGGCTAGTTGGGAGATTACGGTGGTAGGGGAAGAATGTTTCGGTGGGTGAATTGTTGGGGTTATGCTGTGAAGAGAAAAACATGAATGTAGAACAGAAGTTAATGTGTATTCACATCGATATTCGAGCTAGATTTTGCTTCTTTGTCTTTTCTAGATGTGTAATAGAAATGCATTGCAGCAGAATTAGGTCCGACCCAACAAATTTTGAAGTTGATCCATAATTTTGATTCAGTGTGAGTCGGCTAGCCATCTAGTAAATGAAACTTGCTTAATGTTATTGTAGATACCTAGCTAATAAAAATAAACATAACTTAAAATTGCCATAGTTTTAATGAAAACTAATCTTTATTTGACGACAAATCTTTGGTGGATAATAAAATCAAATCAAAATTTGTTTTATTCTTGGCTAATTGAGAATGGGCCATAAGTTGGAAAAAGAAATTTTATACATGGTTTGAAGGCGTGAAAGCTGTTCTCAAAATTCAATCTGAGCTAATAGACCATTTCAAATGCATTGGGCCGTCGTGGTTGAGCAGCCTTGTTATAAAGCTATTCAATTTCCGGATATCGAATGGTTTACATTTTTTTATAAACGGAATAAAAAAAACTATGTTTCAGTAACAGCACAACAGTCATTACAAGTTTAACATTGGCAGCGCTTTCATGTCGTAGCAATAAGGACGATTTTCGTAGTGCAAGTATCACTGATGTGAGTTGTTATTAAAAGAAACTACCACAATATTATCTGCACCAATACTTTCTATAATCTGGATTAAAAACCTGCCGTATTGCAAACCGTATATTGAGGCTTTAGGAGGCCCATGTATTGAAGATTTTTCTAAATTATAACTTACTTGGCTATAGCCTGAGCGGCTGCACTCCTCACTTTCTGATCTTGATCAGCGAGCAATCGAACTAACGTATCCATGATCAATTTGCTTCTGACGTAATACATAGGGTACAGCATGTATAACCTGAAAAATGAATGGAATAAAAATATAAAGGAAAAATAAAGCCGCACTTACACGCATACGTACAGCATCTCAACAACAAAGAAAATTAAACTTTATCTCATTTAGGATAAAGTTCTTGTCAGAATGACAGTTGTCGTGTATTGTCTTCATTCGGAAACATTCCTCGTGTCATTGAGGTAATATTAAATTTTCATAGTTATTGAGATCATTTTGAAAAGTCTGTTCGTCTCGATATTATTGAAGCACACTGTAGAAACCATCCTTGAAGCGTCTATGCTGTAAATACATCTTGTCTTTCAAAGGGGTTAAGAATAGCATTCGTTGCTATTCTTGGTATTTGAAAGACAAGGATTTAATCAAATCTTCACGGTGCATAAAATCCGACAAGTCTCATTCTTCTTCTTAGGGTATCAATGGCAGAAATCTCAAAAATCTTTAGCCCAAAATTCAGTTGCATGAATTCCGTTCACTAAACCAGTCATGAGATCTTCAAATGCTCAGCACGTGTAGCATGACCATCGTAGAAATGGGTTTTGTCGACAAAATTACAGATTGTAGAAAGATTAAACACAAAATTAAAGATTGTAGAAAGATTTGTACCGTTTTATGCGGGCGTAGCATGACAATTCTATCTCTATTCTTCCAAGAATAGACCAAACCCATTTCTACGGTGGTCATGCTACGCGTGCAGGTAACAGGGCATGCGGTGTAGGAAAGAAGGAGGGTCATATAAAGTCAGATTTATTGGTTATAATTTTGTGTCTTTACTTTCTATGAGACTGTCTTTCGTAGATCTTAGGCAGTCGTTACGGGTCGTCAAAAGCCCGAAAGTCTGACAACCAGTCTTACCAAGGGGTAAAACTTATCGTATTACCCATTAATTAGGTTGTGGAGGTCAGATTGGCAGTCGCTTCATGTAAAATACTGGTACTCAGCTGCATCCGGTTAGACTGGAAGCCGACCCCAACATAGTTGGGAAAAGGCTAGGCAGATGATGACTTTCTATGAGCAACTTTACCCATGAGTACTGTAATTCAATATAGCTCAATTGCGAAACATCAGAAAGTCAATTCTCGCAATTCAAAATTCAAAATTTAGTCGCAGTTTCATCTCGGCGACAATCAAATGTCAAAAACTTGCCAATAATGTAGGAAAAACACGAAGTATTTTTGATATTGATGCTGAGATCAGGGGGCATAAAAAGGCCACATCAAGCAATTCCTCTAAAACCAATTAATTTTCTGTATTCCCAGCTAATTTACGTAAAATGGTGACACTTATTAGCGGAATCATACTCTATTCAATTCATATCAGAATCATATTTGATGTTAATGTTGCAGCATGAAAAGAATAAAGACCGTAATTAACGGTAAATATTTTTTCGGTAGGTTCTGTCAAAGTGGCCTTTTTAGGCCCACAGACTGTGAACGTTCTTAAAATGACGAGAATTAATAATAATATTCTACAACTATCACACAACGCCATCTAGTCCCAAGCTAAGCAGAGCTTGTGTTATGGGTACTAGACAACTGATAAACATACTATATATATCTAAATACATACATATTATAGATAAATTACACCCAGACACAGAACAAATGATCGTGCTCATCACACAAACATTTGTCCTGGGTGGGAATCGAACCCACGACCTCCGGCATAACAGTCAGGGTCACTAACCACTAGACCAACAGGCCTGTCTAATTGCCCCTCTGTTGTCGCTATTTAATATCAAAACGAGAAAACTCGACTGTTTGTACTGTATTTTTAGTAAGTAATTGAAAGATATTTTATTCATATTCATATTTTTCGCATGGATAACGATGCTCATGGATAGTAAAGATACCATAGTTGACGGTAGTGGTTCTCATATGTCTACTTTCATAACAAACGAAAGTCAACCTTACAGACTTTCACACACGGCTGAAATTGGTGTACCTGACCCTCCCAGTGCAGTATGTTGTAATCATATAAATTCTACACTTACTTCTGATAAGGCAACTTCTCATACAGCTTACAGAGGTTGACTCTACACAACCAATAATTGTTCGTCTCTACATTGACTAAAGCGTTCAGTACATCAATGAGTTGTGCCCAATGAGAGCTGTGGCATAGAGACGTCGATAGAGTCGTGAGGGATGATAGAGTGTGGTTTACGGTAGAGTGGATGTCGTCGGAGAGACCCTGGAAGAGACAGTAGATTATGTAATATCAGACTTAAAATTGGTACATAAACGGATGGTTTTCCAATCATACTGTTTGCAGTACACAAAAATCAACCCGTACAAAGTAAACTGGAATTCGGACTACTTTCTTGAAGAAATGTTTCACTAGATTTTATTGGTACAGTCAGCGTCAATAATATCGGGATGAACAGACTATTCAAAATGATCTAAACAACTATGAAAATTAAATTTTAACTCAATGACACAAGGGATGTTTCAGAATGAAGACCGTACACGACAACTGTCATTCTGACGAGAACTTTATCCAATTGGGATAAAGTTTAATTTTCTTAGTTGTTGAGATCATTTTGGACAGTTTGTTGGTCCCGATATTTTTGACGCTGGCTGTGTATTTTGACTCCGGAAACCAGCACGCGTAGTATGACCACCGTAGAAATGGGTTTTGTCGACGGAAGAATAGACAAAATTACAGATTGTAGAAAGATTAAAGACAGAATTAAAGATTGTAGAAAGATTTGTACCGTTTTATACGGCGTAGCATGACAATTCTATCTCTATTCTACCAAGAATAGACAAAACCCATTTCTACGGTGGTCATGCTACGCGTGCAGGGGTACAAATTAGGTTATTTTAACAAGTTATAGACTATCTTGATTTTTTATTGAGTTGAACGAAAACTGCAGAGTCCAAAATCTACTTCACTCTGGGCACTCAAATCGTACTTTTTGAATGGGTGTTCATCCCGCTTTTTTAATATTCCGATCATTATTAATCAATATTATGGAATATTTTTAGTCATTGTTTGAAACAAAGAATAAAACATCAACAGACCTTCAAAATAACACCAACCAGCTTATCCATACTAATACACTCCGACACGTCTTTAGACAAAGCACTATAACTCCGCCAACGATGATAGTACCCATGAGACAGATCCAACGCAGCCACCAAGTAACTGACAATACACACCCTCACCAACCCTCTAATTTGGGGGTCATTATGACCCTCTAACAGGGTAATAACATCACTCATATGCTGAAACTCAAAATTCTCTGCACCCTCCACAACTTTCACAACCTCCGCTACATTTTCATTCACAATTTCCGCCAAATCTTTGCTTCGGACTTCATCAGTTCTTTTTAAAGGTCTTTTAACTCTTTCCTCTTTCTTTTCAAAGTCTTTCAAAGCATCTAGGTGGTCTAAATTCGTTGTTGATTCGCCGAAATGATCGAATTTCATGTCTAAATCTATGCTTGAAGATAGAACATCGCCACTGCTAGACATCGGGTAGCCGGTAGACAAAGCATTACTACCGGTCATGTTTGAATTCATTGTGAAATTACTGTTTGTCATATTAGGGTTGGTACTATCAGTTGTCGCGCTTGCAAGCAAATCATTTTTAGGGAAAATTTTGCTGTCCAAAATGTTACTCGGAGCATCCTTAGAGCTTTTTTGCCCTGTGCTCTCAGATTTGCTATCTTTCTTAGATATTTGGTGTGATTGTGTGGTCTGTTGGCTGTCTATGCTTCTGTTGAGGAGGTCTTGGCTTAAGGAGTCTGTTAAAGAATCTTGGTAGCAAACGTTTCTTTCTAGTATGAAGTCGTTTATGTGGTCTTGGTTGGATTCCATGCCTTCGGATGAACCTGGAAGAAATGAAATCTAGATAAATCTTTCTGAACATTCAAATAGGTTGGTTTGACTTTCTGATCGGTTAAAATAAATCGATAGTAAAACGATAATACTGAAAATTGCATTCCATATTCAAGGAAATAAATTATTTGATCGAATTCAGAATGGTTGATACGGAATCATGAAAAATAAACTCATTGCATTTGAATTTACGGTTGATAATATAATGACGAACGTAGATTAACTTCCATTCCCTTCTTTGTCGTATCATTTTTTGTTGTTTTCTTTGAGTTTTCTTTGAAAGTATTTTTGTATTACTGATTAGTGAACAGAGCAAGTTTTTGTAACTCTATTTTATAACTAACGATATCTAGAACATTATATTAATTGATCTAGTAGTGCTGTACACTTCTGTAAGTGACTCGTTCACAATTCCTAAAATTGTATGTGATTTTTGTTCGTATATTTCTTCGTAAATAAATTGTTGAAGTACACTATTAATAAATAAAATAATTATAATATAACACTTACCAGAAATATTATGATGTTTCGCATCAGCATCCTTGTCTAAAAACAACGTTACGGCTTGAGGATATAGTTGTAGAATTTCTGACAAACAGTTCAATGCTGACGACTTCAAAGACACTCTTATTTGTCTGCAAATAAAGTTCACATTACGAACGTTTAGGATGAAGTATTTACATTCTAAGGGATTCTTCAAAAAGTTCATAGAAAAAAGAAAAGAGTTGGGAATACACAAATTAACGCGAATACAGCAGTAAAAATTTAAAATGAAAATATTTAAAGGAATGGGCGTATAACAAGCGACAAAGGAAGTCGGCTGTTATTTTTTTTTTTAAGTTTTTATATTTAACTTTTTAGTTATGGTAGATACCCCGCACTAATATAATCGCGTTATTCGTTCATTTGTCGCGCAAATACTAAATGCAAATTTAAGACGTATAAGGTTTTCACATGGATCCCATTGTCCGAATGGAACCAAATTAAAATGGGACCACACGGGAAGCACCAACTTTCAAATAAAAAAAATAAAAAAACATCAAAATCGGTTCACCCAGTCAAAAATTATGAGGCAACAAACATTTTTTTTGAATACAGTCGAATTGATAACCTCCTCCATTTTTTGAAGTCGGTTTTAAAACCACGTTTTAGCAAATAACAGCATAAAATACATAACATCACGCCTTGTTCCCCCGAAGGGTTGAGCAGAGGTGTACTTATAGTTCACCCAAATTTCGCCTGTTATGTTTAAGTCCCATGTAATAGGAACCATTTCTATTGTCATCAACCGGACACAAATCCAAGCTCGGGCTACTACTGAGAAATTCCAGAAAGAAAACCTAATAACACTTTGCCCGACCTGCACCCTAATTGCGAAACGCACAATTTATCAGAATCTGAATGGGATTGAAGATTATTTCTAAACCATTGCGTCATTTGTTCGAATAAATTGTCGGCTCAGCAACGTAAATACCGCAATGAATGTTGTTTAACTATGAATATTAAACCAATTCCTACCGATAAAAAGTTCCGCAAGTACCCCTCAGGAATCGAACCCTGAACTTCATGCTGAGAAGTAGCGCTTGAGACCATTAGAGCAAAAAGTTTTAGCAAATAATATGTAAATTATTCAAAAGGACTTACCTATCAGGTATAACTCCACCCTTATTCCCGGTTAAAAGAAATTTCGATGTCAGCAATCTTGCGCAGTACTTTAGTGGAATATCGTCGTCTTTCGATGTTCCGATATTGACCTGTAAAACATATTTTAACTTTTCCATGCAAATTCTCTAAAAATCAACGTCGCTTTGCAATGTTCATGAATTCAAATTCATTTAATCATTGAACTAGTGATGCATTTGTAGTGTTCAAATTTGCTCAAAATTAAAACTCTACTTTTGGACTTAATTATTGGACCGATGTTATTTATATTGTATATTGACAGCGAAGTTGGTAACAAGTATTTAATTTCATGTCATTCATAAATGTGGTTTCCATACTGTATATAATAACTAAGGATGTAACACACCTTTTTTTTTTTTTTTTTTTTTGGATGGGAAATCATCAAATGACTTCTCCCGCTCTAACTGACTCTTTACTGACTAAAACCCACCCGTGTTCCTTCAGTTGCCCATGTGCCAGGGTCACGGTATCTCTTTCAGTGTTGCTGACATGTCTTTCAGTGTTGCTGACATGTCTTTGAGGCGCGCGTGGAACACTACGCGCCGTCGACCCGACCTTGGTCCTTACCGGGCGGCGAGCTACCCATTGCTCGCCACCCGCAAGCTCGCGCCTACGGTGGCCGGGAGTCTGCTATCGACTCCCGACGCCCGGGGCGTCTCCTCCTGCGGCGGCTAGGGACGTGAGGGCGCAGAGACTGCCACTCCCTCACGCGCCCCGCCTCCTCCTTCGCGAGCATTACTGCTTCGCAGAAGGAGGTGACGGCTTCCCATGCCCTCTCGCTCCCAACCATGGCTCGCACCAGGGCCGGACGCGAGAGGTCGCCGCCGCCGATCGCCTCCACGAGGACACGGCGGTGCTCCGCCCAGGCAGGGCACACCTCCACCGTATGCTCCACCGTGTCCTCCAGACGATCCTCGCAATGGAAACACCCGGGCGTTTCCTCCCGCTTTATCCTGAACAGGAACCCACCGAAGCACCCATGCCCGGTGAGAACCTGCGTCAGGCGGAAGGTGAGGGCGCCGTGGCGCCTCTCTATCCACTCCTCAAAGAGGGGACTTACCGCCGCAATTGTGGCGTGCCCGATGTAACACACCTCATGTTTACAACAATCAAAATCGGAATCGGAGTTCTATAATGTGAATTATAGGAACCGGAACCGAAGTCGGATGCGATGGTAGAAGATAGGCGTGTTTTAAGGACAATCTAACGAAATTTTATAAAAATAGTAATCGGGACTCCCCCATCATCATCATCATCATTTCAGCCACAATATGTCCACTGCTGGACATGGGCCACCTCCAATTCGGGGTTTGCGATAATCGCCACGCTTGGCAGGCGGGTTGGCGATCGCAGTATGGTCGTAAAATGCAATAAAAACTTTTTTACAAAAAAAAAACAACCGACTTCCTTAAAAACACTACAAAGTGAAAAATAACTTTAATTTTGGAAGTCGGTGTCTTAGGATCTGTATTTATGGTTTTTTTGCCACCGACTTCCGAAATTAAAGTTATTTTTCACTTTGTAGTGTTTTTAAGGAAGTCGGTTGTTTTTTTTTTGTAAAAAAGTTTTTATTTTTAAATTTTTAGTTGTGGTATCCACCCCGCACTAATTCCAAACAAACAATGCATATTTATGCGATTGCAGAAATCGCGGTTGATTTGCTGTCATTTTTTAAAGAGTTCCAGTGTCTATCTCTGGAATCCATCATCAGATCTATATGAAATTTATATGGGACCATTTCGGAATAAACCCCTTTCAAACAAAAAAAGAATTTTGCAAATCCGTTTATATATGACGGAGTTATGGCCGAACATACATAAAAAAAAAAAAAAAAAAATATAAACATCCGAATTGAAAACCTCCTCCTTTTTGAAGTCGGTTAAAAAGAACGCTGCTGCCCATTCTCTAGCCAGTCCCTTAGTCGCCTCTTACGACACCCACGGGAAGAAATGGGATGGTGCTACTCTGATCGCATTCCCCGTGCGTCAAGCGAAATCGGAAGTGTATTTTAAATTGGACGTTCCGACTTATGAAAATCGAACTCTTACCTTAACAGCGCCATCGGTCACAGTTTGTACATGGTCAACTTGGTCACTCTCCTTAGGCTCGACCTCTTCGATTTCTTGTAACTTCTCAGAGAGATCTTTAGACAGTTGTTCCGAGTTCGGTATTTCCATTTCTTGGTCGCTCACTGGGGAATCTGGTGTCTGCAATAAAGGAAAATATTTATAAATGTGGCAGATAAATTCATTATTGCGCACCTTCAGAATTGAAGAGACCGAATCAGAAATTTTAAGATTTTGATTCTCTTAATGATAAAACTATTATTAAAAAAATATCTATGTGACAATCATAGGCCTTTTTTTAATAAGACTTTTATCAATTTATGAGTCAAAGTTGAAATTTTAAAATTTCTAATTCGGTCTCTTAAATTCTGAAGGTGCGATTGTATTTTTTTTTTTTTTTCAAGATATAATTTCATTCACATCTTGGATCATCAGGATTTTTTTTGTGATTTATGTATATAAGCCTGGAAATTGTAGTATACAAGACGAGCTTTTGCATCGCGAACTTTTTTTCTGTAGACTTTTTCGTGTATATACAATTTCGTAGTGCGTTATTTTGATCTATCATTTTATAAATTTTATTTATTTATTCAATTTCGGACAACAATAAAATCCATCTTGTTAGTGAAAAAATACCTAGTCAGCTTTACATAGTACAAATCTTCTGAACTTTGTTTTCTCTCAACTGTAATATACTGTAGTATAAAATTTTCCAGCAGAAATTATCCAATTCGGTGAAAAGAGAACCAGAATCCTATGCATGGTTGGCAGATAGACGAAATAGCAACTTTATATCATTCTAAATCGTATAAAATTGCTATTTTCGATTAGAGAAGAGATAAGCACATACCTGTATAGTTAAATCTTCAACGCTCAAACTAGGCGTATTGAACTGCAACAAGCTGCCGAGCTGCAATGCTCCTGAGAACGATATCTCTAAAGGATCTTTAAGCTCACTCTGAGGACTGGGAGCGTATCTCGATGATATTATACTTGAGGTACCTGGAAATATAGAATATAAATCTCAATCAAAACACCTGCCATCTAATCTCTTCACCACCCTTGGTTGACTGGTAGAGAATGCCTAAGGCATTAAGTCCGCCTTTGTACCTTTTTTTGTGTGCGAGAAGTTTAAATAAATAAATATATAAGTGGCTTTCTCTGAGCTTGGTCTTGGCAAAGTGCTACAGGATTTTACTCCTTAAGAATCGATTTTCATATATAAGCCCGGGGTATGAAAATTTATGGGGAGTAAAATAAAAAAATTCTCCGTTACGTTACGTTATACGTTATGTAATGTTTACTAATTTATATATTTTATAATCGTTCGTATGGAGTAAACTCTAGTCGTGCGTAGGCCGACTGTCACACACAATTTATTATTTCGAAGCAACGCGGTGGCTGACGTTGCTTCGCGATTTTCAGCCTTAAGGTCATCACTCATTATTACCGCACCGTCACCGACTCACTACCTCGAAAGATTCCATCCCAAACTTGGCACGGTTAAAGTTTAAATGGAGGAGTGCAGAAAGTAATAATAGCAATAACTATGCATTTTAAAAACATTAAGTTTCTAATGAATTGTGTTCGAATTTCGACCACTGGGTGACCACTACTTACCTATAATTAATTTATCTGTGTAAAGAATAGCATCAAACATGTCTTCCCGTGGAGGCTACCTACTAAGAAGAAGACTTACTAGAGAATGGCAATATGGCGATTATGGCAAAGCCCCCCCCCCCCCCATATTGGGGAGGCCTATGTCCAGCAGTGGACGTCTTACGGCTAAAATGATGATGATGTAGATTACTTACTAATATTCCTCCGATGTCCTTTCTCGCTGTGAGTATTATCTAGGGACACTTGTTTCGGATGTCTATCAAGTAGAGCTGTCTTGTACTGCCCGGAGGCTAAAGATAGTATCACGGTGAAACACTCCATTATTGCGTTATGTACGTTATGTTCTTTTGTTTGTTCTATGTAGTAGATGCAGAGGTAGTATAGCTGGAATAGAAAAATAATAATTACAAACATCGCTATGTTGCTTGGGGGGTCTTCGCAATACGTTTTCTTCTTCCATTGTCCACTGAGAGCCATCAGGGGTTCACTCCCTTATCTTTTAAATTACAATAACAAAGACAATTTTTTTTTAAATTACAAAAAAGGTGTAACAGAATACACACAAGTCCTGAAAGTTATAAGTTCATAAGTGACTATTGAATCAATCTGTCATTATTAATATGTATTTTTTGGAACGAAGTTCCTTATTGCGCGTTGTGAAGGGGGGCTAAACTGAAAAAATTCTTACGAAAAGTTGTCACGACATGCTTTAACCGACTACAAAAAAAGGACGAGGTTTCTCAATTCGACCGTATATATTTTGTATGTAGTTGTTTTTTTGGTTGTGAGGAGAGCGGGAGAGAGGGAGAGAGGGAGAGAGGGGGAGAGGGGGATAGGGGGAGAGGTGGGGGAGAGGGGGAAAGCGGGGAGTGGAGAGGGGGGAGGAGGAGAGGTGGGAGAGGGGGAGGGCGAGAGGGGGAGAGGGAGCGAGGTGGGAGAGGGGGAGGGTGTAGGGGGGAGAGGGAGAGAGAGAGAGCTAGAGAGAGAGAGAGAGAGGAGGGAGAGGGAGAGAGAGAGGGAGAGAGAGGGAGAGAGGGAGAGAGGGAGAGAGAGAGAATGTTTTTGTTGAGTGTATACAGGTTTTTTGTACATAATAAATAATTAAAAAATTATAACTATTATGAATCCTGGAAAGGAACTTCGTTCCATCCAAGTGTCCCTTGACACCTCTAAAGTTTTTTTAATATCTTTTTACCGCCGATTGAGCCAAAGAAAATTCATGAAGAAATGATGCATGAAGTAATGCTATGCAAAAATCACAGTTTAGCTTTTGAAAAAATCCAGTGCGATATAAAATGCCGCGCTATTATAACGTGAACGCCAACACTCTAAAAATAAGGCCAGCCTTATAGAGCTGTTACATAAAAGGACAATTTTGTTTTGAATATCAGCCACTTTTTGCCTTTCAAAGGTCTCTAGAGTTATTACTGTGAACTCGTAGTGTTGAATGCCATGTGTAAACTTTGCTCATAACCAATTTACGCCCTTAAAATCTCGTATTATAATAACAAAACGATTCATGCTGTCGCAAACAATGATAACTTTTATACACCAAAATGATGTTGTTTGGCGGTTTCAGTAAGAAGGTGTAAAGTACACTTAACCTCCGTAGAAAAGAAAAGAGTCTTTGACATGTCTGGTGGGCAACTGTCCGACGATTGATGTCGGGACGTTGTATACAGGGTGTCCCAAAAATCAACGTCAAGCCGAAAACGGTTGATACGCCAGGTGGTGACAGTTATCAGAAAAATAATAAAAAAATCTAAGTTAAGTACTTTTCAAATTATTGACATTACTTTACACATTTTTTTTTTGTGAGTGATGTAACCCTAAATAACCCTTCTGTAAACTACAGTCCAAAATTAAAACACAACTACCTCAGTTTTAAAGAAAACACCACTTTTTTGCTCCACCATGTACTAAAAATTATGACATCGCCCAACTTTAACTGACTGTACTGAAAAAAAAAAAATATTTGCTTAGATTTTTTTATTATTTTTTTCTGATAACTGTCACCACCTAGCCTATCAACCGTTTTCGGCTTGACGTTGATTTTTGGGACACCCTGTACCTATATGCTAGTTGCGTGGTAGACTCTGCTTGCGCGATGCAAGATTTTGCGTGACGTCAATGTGATGCGTAGTTCCCATATGGCGGTGTAGTTGCCAGTACAGTTCATTAGATTAAAACTATTTCTCAGAACCTTCCGACCCCATCGGCCATCCGTTCTGCGAGCAATATGCCCTGCCCACTGCCACTTAAGTTTGGCAATTCTTCGGGCTATGAAGGCCTCCCACAAGATGGACCGATGACCTGATGAAGGCCGCAGGAAAACGTTGGATGCGAGAAGCACAGAATAGGTCGAAGTGGCGGTGCTTGGGGGAGGCCTATGTCCAGCAGTGGACGTCTTTCGGCTGAAATGATGATGATGATGATGTTTCGTACCTCTAAATAATCCCGAACGCCAAACAAGTCGTTTTCAGAAAATTTCGTAATATCGTTGATTTGGAAAATGGCTTTTATAACACAAAACCATCCCATCACCACTGTGCTGTCTGGCGTCAGTGGCCATAGCTTTTCTGTAAATGCAACAATTTTTATTAAAGTAGTGGAAAGGATTAATAAAACATTTTTTTTTTTAAATCACCAACACAAACTATCCCAAACAAATAAAAAAAAACTACTAAGAAGAAAAAAACCCTCAAACTAAAACTCAGCTTAATAAATAATTTTATATCTCACACATATATATATATATATATAATTCTGCACTAATGTTTTACAAAATAAGTATCTTGTATCTTGAAGTATTTATCACCAATAGGGTCCGAAAACAGCGGTAAAAAAACCTACTTAAAAAAATTAAGTAAGTACATTTTTTTTCGATATTTTAAATATTATTTTATGTTCATGATAAATATTAATATGAAAAGTATTCTTCATCTATTATTAAGTTAAACGCGATAGATCAAATATAGTTTTGTTTTTCACCTTGAAAAAACATATTCTAATCGGATTTTTACTTTTAAACCCAACTTCAATGAATGATTACTACTTTCATTTGAGGCACTTCCATTGGTGAACTTACCAAACACTCTCGCCAATATATTGGTGAGCAGTGGTTCCCTGTGAGAACAGAGATGAGCGACGCACGTAGCTATGCCGCGCCTCACAGCCGGATCTGATGTCTCCACGTGCGCTAGTAGGGCTTTTGATAGCTCTGGAAAAATTAAAGGATTATGATAATTACTCAATTTCTTTTAAAACCCATGAATTAAGCTCATGAAACTTAATACGCCAGTGACACAGTTCCTTCATATACACGTATTGGACCAGTGGAGGCCCAGTGGTAACCGCCCCGACTTCCGATACATTGGTTCAAACCCAAACAGATGCTTTACATGAAATACATTCATACACACAAACACAGGCCTGTCTGTGAGAGGGAGTGTGCCGTAATCCACCCCGCGGGCCCAGTGCGGGCTGGTAGATGTCACGTGTCTTCGAATTTATGGTATTTATGACCGGTGGGTGACACTATGTGTAAATTAGTTCACCACCACTGCTTTCAAAACAGTGGAGGAAAACATTGTCAGGAAACTGGCATATATTTAAATGACATCTACCAATGCGCACTGGGCCCGTGTGGTGGATAATAGCCCTCTCCCTCTTACCGAAAACAAGCCTGTGTCCCAGCAGTAGGCACATTTTAGTCCGAATATGTTATACACTTACTGACTACTACGAAATCTAGAAAGAAGGCGAAGGCATTTTTTGTTTTTACAGATGCACCAGCAATGCCAAGTATAGGAAAAATCATGAGGCAAGAGAACAAGACAAATGAGAATCAACCTCATTTAGATCTTGAATGGCCCATTATGTATTCATGTTACATTCATATCATCCTTTTCCTCATGGAACAGGTAGTAGTGATTATAAACTCTAACCATCTTAAATTTACTTTAAGCCGAAAGCTTCTGAGCCAGCTTTTGTTTTTCGAACTTTATTTCGATATGGGTAAAGTTCTTAAAACAAAAATGACAACTTAGCACCGGACTCAGTTGCTAGTTTTGTAAAAGGAACTATATTTCCGTTTCTTTTAGGTTCTTATTTAAAAAACAGCCTTTATAAGACCGTAGACATCGCATACTTTGATAAAGACTTACCAGAAATCTCCTCATCAGTTGTATACTCAGCCAGCGCCGTCAGTATCCTGGGCAGGTTATTCTCCAACGCCTCCACAATAAGCTGGATCTCATTGGTCTGCCGTACTATCTGACTGAGCTTGGGGAAGAGCGTCTGTGCTTGAGTACGGATCTTGCCGACTCCGGGCCGGAGCCAGCATTCGCCGAGGCATATCCGGGAGAGGGCGGCTCGGATCCATCTAAGAAAAGGTAATAATTATAATATAGGTTATGTATTTTATATATTGTCTATATGTATTGTCTAACTTATATTATTTAAAAGAAGATGTAGTGACAAAAATTGAAAATAGTATGCTTAGATTGTTTGGTCATGTTGAGAGGATGAATGAAAGACGAATAACAAATGGCATGTGGAAACGTCCTAGGACAACATAATGACATTATTGGTGAAGTTCTTCAGAAATCTCACGATCGTAGTACTCGTATGGGGCGCGCGTGTATGACAAGTGGCCCTAGTATAATTTTCTTTCAACCATCTCGACATAGCGCATAAATTGGCTATACACCAATCCAGGGTCAATCGGAGCGCCGAACGTATCTCACCCTAAGGCCTCTCAAGTATGAACGTAAACGAGGCAAAAGGAGTATGTAATGATAGCAGGTAACAGGTGGTGTTCTATACTTTCTGCCGACTTCCATGGGAAGAAGGCGTTAGTTTATGAATGTATGTATGCTATTACTTATGCCGACAGCCTAAAATATCTCTCCTTTCCTGAAGGAAAGAAGGAAATTTCTTGTAGACAAACTTTGCATGGACTGAAGTCCATGCAAAGTTTGTCTACAAGAAATTTCTTTGTGCGAAAAGACTGCACATTTTACACTAGTTCTAAATATGATTGTCCTTTTTATAAGTGGTGTACAATAGAGTGATTAATAAATACGACTATTATAAGTAATATCTGGTTTTTGTGTTTATTATAAAAGAAATATCAAATGAAGAGCTGATAGGCACTATCTAACTAGTGACTAAACATTAGGTCCAAACTTTGATTAAAATAAAACTAGAAGATGTGTCACTAGACGATAATTAGGTCCCGGGCGCCTAATTGTTCTCAGTCGCAATACGACTAGCTTTCGATTGAGACGTCAATACGACTAGCTTTCGATTGAGACGTGCGTGCGTGTATATTCCAATACGCTAGTAACGCACTAAAAAGAAAAACAATGCCTTCGTGTGCCTACACTGGGTGCATGAACCACTCTAAAAGAAAAAAAAAATCACTCGGCATCACATTTCACTCATAAGTACATTTTTCTTATTATTTTTTTAAGATTTGATTAAATAAATTTGTACCCGTTCGAATTTCTTCGCCATTTTGTAGAACGGGATAGAAACATACAATGCGTTAGTGTGCGACACGTCCGGCTAGAACAGGGCGCCGCGTCGCCGTCGGCGCTCGGCGTGACGTGCGTTTCTCGAAGAGCGGTGATGCTCCGTCTTGGTCGCACGCCACCTTTGTGCATTATTCTGTCTCTTTCTTTGTTGGCGTGTAATAATAACGATTGTTTGTGTGAGTAAATGTGTCTGCGTACGTATAAGAGTCACTGTTTGAATACCTAACGTAAGAACGTTACATATCTATTAGTTTTATTTTAATCAAAGGGTCTAAATTCAAGTTTCAATACTAGCTTAGGTGAGCTAAGCTGGGCTTCTTCCAATCTAACCGGATGCAGCTGAAAACCAGTATTTTACATGGAGTAACTATCAGACCTTCACAACCCAGTTCCTGGGTAATACAATACCCTTTGGTAAGTCTGGTTGTCAGACTTTCGAGCTTCTGACGACCCATAACAACTGTCAGAGATCCACAAATGACAGAATTACTGAGAAAACTAGCAACAAAAGAAGTCAAACATTAAGGTATGTTGGGGTAAGTTCGGCACTGGGTTATGATGATATGAATTAAATTACAATTAGGTTATTATTATTTTGTTTGGTTTTGATGGATGGGGCGGATCAAAAAGGCGCAGAACACTATATTGTCAGTATTCAATCTTGTTTATATCGATTTGGCAGAGAAATGAATTTGTACTGTCATGCCATCCCTGCACCTAACTTACCCGAATATACTATACATTTCAATGTTTCATTAGTATGTAATAGCTTGTTATGCTGATGACATAACATTCCCTAAGTACACATTTTATATCATTGCCCCACCCAATTAGTCTAATTAGTCTTTTAATTTCTTAATTGAGTAGCGGTTTCATACATTTAAATTACTTTTTGAAGTATATTGTAACACAACTAATTTTGTAAATTACTTGATGAACATAAAGTTGATTATTTTCGTAAATAAAAGTGATTATTCAACAAGCAGGAAGAAAAATGTTGCTCTTTTAGAAACCTTTTCAAGACAATAAATAAATACTTACAATAAGTACTTTTCATTTGAATTGGAAACTAATGAAAACTTAATATAAATCTTAATTACTTCTTAATTGTTTTTCCAATTATTTTAAAAACTATTATACAGTAATTAAATTCGACACACAATGAACTTTATTGCCTTATAGACTTTAAGTAGAATTTTATTATCCTTTCGATTTTATGTTTATCTATAAATAGCACCATTACAATTCAAATGAAAATGTTGCAAATTAACTGAACAAAACTAAACAAAGATTGAATGTTGTAGCAAAGTTTTCTTTCAGGTTAATTGCCAACTAACAATAATTAACTCATTAAACTTGATGACTGGTCAATAGTTATTATTTTTTATTATTATTATTTATTTAAATTGAATACAGGTATTCATATTGATGTTAGTAATACTTATAAAACTATGTTAGTAAAACAATTCTCATTAAACTAAAATAAATAAAACACCAAAAAACGAATTCAAAAACTTATAACACTAATTCAAATACTTATAAATATTTCCCCTTCCCGCTGCACCAGACCTGCAGCTATGCATACGGGTCCAGGAATGGGCAATCAGGCTTTTGTCACTATTACCCTTAAAATATAGTGTTACAGTGAAAAGTTAGTTGACACTGTAGGACACTAAACATCCCAGACTTACTAACAGTAAAACATATATTGTGTCCTTCAACTAAAATTCATCATAGTCAGCCTATAATGGTCCCACTGCTGAGACACGCCTCCTCTGTGAGAGAGCGCAAGCCGTAATCCACCATGCATTCCCAGAAGGGGTTGGGCGTCACGTGTCTTAAAATTTTTGGTTCAAAGACATATTGGTTTTCTCACTATGTTTTCTTTCACCATTTTAACAGCACTCATATTCAGCCTTTACTATTCCCAATGCTGGAAAACAGGTAATTTGGTGAGAAGAAGTGGGCCGTAATCTACAGGCCCAGTGCAGATTGGTAGATGGCACATGTCTTCGAGTTTTTGGTTCTCGGACATGCCGGTTTCCTCACGATGTTTTTCCTCACAGTTTTAATAGCTGCAGTGATGAAATTATTTACAAACTAAGGCACCTGATAGGTTTGAACTCTTTAACTCATATGTCAGTATTAACAATACTGTTATTTTAATATTACCATATTTTAATATTACAATTAATGTGATCTGGCTTTCGTATTATTCTGAGAAGTTATGATTTAAATATTGGTTTGCTAATTTTTTTAGACTACATAAAGTGTTCTATCAAAATATCTCCAAAATATTGGCTACGGCATGGTTTTATATTATACTATATCAACATACCTTGCATTCTTACTGTGATCAATTTGGTTTTGCAGCACTATATTTGTTTTGTGTGAATGAAAGGCAAATCCTCCGACCACAGCTCTGTTCAATGCTTCATCACCGACGAGACGTACTTCCGCCTTAAAAGGAAATTAATTCGAATTATTATGATGCCTAGAAATGTTAAAAAAAACTCAAAATAATTCCTTTAACATAACGACGTAGTCAATGCAAAATAAAGAATAAAAGTAGCATTATATTGTTTATTTCGCTTATACAAGTTAGGTACTTAAAGATTTACATTTCCTCATTATTTTGTTTCTCAACAAGTACATAATATCCAATTATTGGATAACACAATTGAATAATCCTTCACGCTATTTGCCTAAAAACTTTCAAGGTAACTTACGCTATCGTTACTAGCTAGTAGAAGAAGCGTAGGGGCCGCTGAGTGTAATAAGTTTGCATAGTGGCGAGCGCAGTTTGAACGGCTCCCTAAGGCTCCCAGACAACGCCCGAGCGTCCCAGCCGCCGCCTGTAGCTCATGACTCCTATAAACAACACACATAAAAATAAACCATCACAAACTTCAAGCCAAAAACGGAAAAATTATGCACAAAAGCACAAACTCACTTTGCAGAACTCTCGTTCGCCTTTAGAAATTCTAAAGCTTTTTCAGCTTTCTCCAACACGTTCATGGCTCCTGTTTATCACCCGGTGTACTCGGTATGTACTTCGATCATAATTAAAGCAATTTATTGTTTCGTAAACGAATTTCCGTCGCGAAAAACGCAAACAAACGTCAAAAACGTGAAGAAAATCAATCGAGTTGACGTCTACGTTTTGTTCGGAAATAAACAAAAATGTAATTGGAACAGATCATCAGCTGTGCAAGGAAAATGAGAAATTCAAGAAAAAAAACAATATTTCGAAGACGATATCTTTCTATTTATGTGTAACGAATGTGCTAATAATAGTAATATTTATGTGTATTTCAATTGATTTTACGTTTAGTCTTTAAATTCTATTCTGTGTTTATCATTCACTAACTTTGTTTCTAAACGATACAGAGTCCAATGCCAGAAAAATATATTTTCCGATACGGTATTACCATCCGGATAGAACTGAGCAAAGAGTACTATAAGATATTGGAACTGAGTCTTCTTCTTACAGATCTTACACTCCGAGGGCTCGGTGACCCACTGACCCGTTCATAGTGGTCCAGTATACCTTTTAGAAGCCCTTCTCCCTCGCTAAATTCTTTCCAAAATCTTTCCATCCCCATGTATATTCAGTGATGATTAATGGAGAGAAAACTAATAATAAGAAACGAACATAATGTTCCCTTTGAGTTTAGAAAGGAAACATTTTGTTCGTTCCATATTTTTAGTAGCAAATCTTAAGGTAATGTGGTAAAGATTTCCCAATAGTTTTAAAAACTCTTATAGGCCGTTGGTATGCCTATTCTTCATTTCTACAATCAATAGTTAAATAAGCATATTTTTGTCTTGCCTTGGCAGGCATCGGCCCTAGCGAACCCCTTCAAGAAGTGCTAACATCTCATTGAGGCGCGCGTAGAACACACCACCGTTGACTGGATCGGACGTGAGGGCGCAAATATTACCTCTCCCTCACTCACTCCACCTCCTTCGCGAGCATTACTGCTTCGCAGAAGGAGGTGATGGCTTCCCATGCCTTCTCGGTCCACACCATAGCCTGGACCAGGGGCCGGACACTAGAGATTGCCACCGCCAATCGCCTCCACGAGAACACGGCGGAGCTCCGCTGAGGCAGGGCAGACCTACACCGTATGCTTCACCGTGTCCTCTCCAGGTGAACCACGCAATGGTAACACTGATCCATAGAAATAACAAAATTATAATTAAAAAACCCAATTTTTAGTAACTACAAAAACGTGCTTGGTTCCTAGTCACTAGGATGT
This sequence comes from Aporophyla nigra, assembly GCA_947507805.1. Lineage (NCBI taxonomy): Eukaryota > Metazoa > Arthropoda > Insecta > Lepidoptera > Noctuidae > Aporophyla > Aporophyla nigra. Next base: position 6,461,583 of record OX382313.1, on the reverse strand, counting down.
GTGTATTTATTAGAATCAGATGTATTGCAGCTTGACTCTCCGTTACCAATATTAATATTCTGTGGCTGGACTGCCCCCCCTGCCTGGACTTGATAAATATTGATTTTTCGACATTGACATTTCTTGTGATATGAAGAAGTTGCCAAAGTGTTAATTTATATAGAGTAGCAGAAATAGACGAAATCTCCTAAATAATAATAACTTTAGGGTTTAATTGCGATAATTATGTCATCAGCAGATGAACAAGTTGACGTTATGTTAGGGCTAAAGAAGGTACTATCACAAATCGATGCCGCTGTTGCAAGGCGTAGTAAGGTATGTAAATCGTGCCATATAATCTTTATTTACTACCCAGCAATAATGTTATGTATCAATTAAAAGGTTTTATAAACCACTTTATCACCGTTGCGTCATTCAGCAATACTTACTGACAATAACCGACTTCCTTATATCGTCACATCCACGGCAAACTTACGAATCTGCAGTTTTGGTAAAATCGATATTATGATGAAAATCTGTTCGTAATTTCTAAAATATTGACAATCCGTTATTCATTATATAAAAAAATACCATTTTAAAAACCAAAGTGTACCGTGGTACCTATATACCCATTAACAAAAAAAAGAAATCGTTGATATTTACTTTCAAAACGCTCCCCTGTAAAATACATTTTCTGCAGATTCGTAAGTTTGCCGTAGATGTGACGATATTTAGGCACAATATAACCTGAACATCACATTTTTTTTTTCTTCTTAATTGGCATCTCTGGGTATTCTAGATTTAACTTTTTTCAGGATTTGCCACAAGTTGCGCCAAGGTTGGTGGCTGTATCCAAAATAAAACCTGCTTCTATGATCATTGAAGCCTATGAAGCTGGTCAAAGGCATTTTGGAGAGAACTACGTCAATGAACTAGCTGAGAAAGCCAGTAACCCATTGATACTGGAGAAATGCAAGGATATAAAATGGCATTTTATTGGCCATTTACAAACGAATAAAATAAACAAATTGCTTGGATCACCAAAGCTGTACATCGTTGAGACTGTACATTCCGAAAAGTTAGCTGACAATCTAAATAAACAATGGCCCAAGTATAGAAAGGATGAAGAAAAATTGCCTGTTATGGTACAGATTAATACAAGTGCTGAAAAAGGTATAATATTTCGTTTAATTATTTATTTAAGTACATTTTATCACAAGTATGTAAATCTGATGCAATTTAATTTCAAGAAAACATTGACGAGTTATCATACTATGTAAATTAAGAAATGATGCAATATGTCTCTTGAGTTATTCAAAACAAAATGTGTTTTTAAATTTGTTCTAAAGTCTGCATCATCTGTCTAGTCCTTTCTCAACTATGTTGGGACCAGCTTCCAGTCTATCCGGATGCAACTGAACACCAATATTTTACATGGATTGGTTGTCTGTCTGATCTAATTTGTTCTAAAGTTTTCATCATCATCAAGGCTAGGCGGATGTCTAGCCTTTCCCAACTACGTTGGGGTCGGCTTCCAGTCAAACCGGATGCAGCTGTGTACCAGTATTTCACATGAAGCGACTGCATATCTGACCTCCACAACCCAGTTACTGGATATTCATAATTTGATCCAATATATGCAATCTTTATAATTTTCAGCTAAAAATGGAATTGAGCCATCTGAAACAACAAAGGTTGTGGATCATGTATTAAAGAACTGTCCAAACCTAGATTTCAAAGGATTAATGACTATTGGTATTTATGACTATGATACCTCCAAAGGGCCAAACCCAGACTTTCTGACACTTGCCAAATGTAGACAAGAAGTTTGTGAAAACCTCAAGCTTGATATAAATGAAGTTGAATTGTCTATGGGGATGTCTACTGATTACCAACATGCCGTAAGTACCTACAGACCACTTGCACTTGCAATTCTGGCAAAACATGTAAGATCTTTATTGTAAATTATTGTAACACCATGTATACCATGTTTTATGCAAATAAATACTTACTTACTTACTTGAATATATTGCTCATTGGCAAGAAGGGTGACATAACTAAAAAAATCTGCAATTTTAAATAAAATTTTATACCTTTTCTTACAATAATGACATTCCACAGTAACATGAGCTATATGTTTCATGTTGACAAACTCACGGGCAAAGTGCTAGTGAATAATATGCTGATAGCCTTAATTTAATTTAACAATATGCTTATCTATCTTCCGGCCTATAATTGATAACAGCAATAGCATCACGAATTATGTAATGTAAATCACCTAACACTGAAATATCAAAACAAATCCAAATCATTCATTCTTTTTCCAGATCGAACTTGGAGCTACAACAGTTCGTGTTGGATCAGTAATTTTTGGTGCAAGACCATCAATGGCAAATTAAATTATGATTCAAAAATAGTTCAATATACCATTCTGCCGTCTGGAAATTATAATGCCGTTATCAAACAAAATCATATTTCGAGTTATGGTAAAAAATGCGTGTAAAATAAAAAATTGATGCCGTTTTATAACTAGAACTCACTAACTCCTTTGTGTGAAAGTTATCGGTATCCCTTAGTCCCGATACCCTAAGTTTCTTTTTAGTTTAGTAATATTGCTTACCTGCATTTTAGTGTTGTAAAAATATCAAACAAGGCAAATTAACAACTTTTTTATCTTGATAGTAGAAAAATACTTATTAGATTTTTTCTGACTATGATAGCATCAAAAAGTCAAAAATTGACCAGATGTGAGTTAATGGCATTATTGCTTGTGGACGGCAGCATTTTAACACTGGTTATCATAATTAATCTAAAAATCTATGTCTGTTGTTAAAGTTACAATAAGTGTTAAAATCGAGTAGTAACCTTCGAGTTAAAAAATTATTGTTGTTGTTAAAAATAAGTTAATAAATGGGCTTCCAAATAGTATAATTTATTAAATGCCTTTTATTTAAAAGCTTTTATTTAACTTCATATTTATTTAAACACCACCTTTTTCGGAAAACTCATTTTCACTCGTAATTTAAAAATTGCCGCCCTATATTAATAGTGACAGCGACAACATTTTATCTATGGTAGATGTTGGTTGGCTTGGCGATCCACGATTTTCATTGGCGGACAAGACAAACTTCTAACCAATGAATGATAATGACAAGTTGAGTGAGTTTCCGAACGCAATGGTTGACGCACGCATGAGACGAGTCCGTAGAAACTGAGAAAGTTTGTGTTGTGTCAGAATGTAAAATCAACGACTTTAATCGTATAAGTTTAATTAATAACTCAATTAAACATTTATAAAGTGTTAACAATAAGTCTATACGGTTTCTCAGTTAAGAATCGAGATATCGAACTCGCAGTGAAGTGATCAAGTTTAATTTTTTGTGTCAACAAGTTAACATCCTACTTTGAAAGTTTTTGAAACAAGGCCGTACCTACTAAAAAGGTAAGGATAACAACTTTTATAAATCCAGGATACACTCAACATTCCTAGAATCACACCTTATAAAGTTGTGTAATTTGCAACTGAGATATTCCGTTATTTTAGCATAATATTTTACTCGTGAGAAAGTGTAAATAATTAGTTGCTAGTTTCGAGCAGTTGGTTTATTTATCAAGCCTATGTGATTATAAAGTGTGGTAGATCACAATCGTGTTGTAATTACCATGCATGCATGTCTATCATGGAATCTGCAGTAGGTCAATGTATGTTTCATAGAAAAGTTTAATCATAAATATTTAACACACTATCTGATCAGTCCACGGTATTGCCTGCGCGTAGTTAATTTTATTTTTACTATTTAATAAGTCTTATTGTATGATCAATCAAGATGCTTGATACAGAAAATCATACTTAGCAATAACAATTATTACAGTTCAGAAAAGTAAGGGGTAGGTACAGTACAGATGACGGACAAATAGTTAAGAAAACAAGTTAGAATTTAGCTCGTAGCATTAGTAATAACAGTGTAATTAAACAGTACTTAAGTACTGTAACCATTGTATAAACCTGTCTCAGAACTTTTTATTTTTTTATTCTTTATCAATAAGGGGATTTTAATCACATGGATTATCAACCCCATTGAACCTTATACTATTTACACACAATTATACACCTATAAATTATACTATATATTACTGCACTACTATATAATACCATGACTGTATAGTCGATAATAGTTAATATATGTATATAATAATTATATACTATGAAAATAGAGATGAGCATCACTGCATAGACTTTTGAATTAAGCCACAAATTATGCATTTAGTCCTTTCTGATTTAGGGTATGCCAAAATATTTTGGAGAAGTTCGACATCCCACTTGTTTAGTCTAAACTCCTAAGCCAAAGATTCCCTTTCATCTTTGTTCTTAGCACATTCCATCAGCAAATGTTGCAAGATCTTCAATACTTATAACTTATAAAAATATAATTCAAAACAAAAATAATTAACCAGAAAATAAGTTTAAAAGTATTTTTTTTTTTAAATGTGTTGTTATTTCAGCTACTAACATAATACTAAATAACTACCACAAAGTGAATTATCCGACAGCTCATCATACTGCATTACCACTATTTGACACTGGCTCAATTGCCAAGAAAAGAAAAAAGAAAAGAAATTAAAACTTCGTTCACATCGATGTCTTTAACCAAACAATAGATTGCACCATTCGATCACACTTAACTGCAACTTAACAAACTCTTAAGGTGTGCCTCATGAGTCATGACCTTGTTGGTGCAAATACTGTGTGAATGAGGGCTTAGTAACAGGAAAGGAAGAAAAAAGAATGCTAAGTCTAAATGAAAATAGCACGGTTGGACGATGGGCTATGACGCGACGCGACGTGTCCGGGGCCAAAATTTCACATGAACGAAGTCACGGGTAGACACTCCATAAGCAAGTTGATTTTTAGACATAGTATTAATATCCTAGAGTAATGGGATATCACAAGAAACACCTTGTATAACTGGCCGAAAGTGGGTGGACTGTGTGACAGGTATACCTCTCTGCCTAACGTTTCGGGGATGACAGATATGGTGGATGATGTGGATATTATGTCGACGGTTGAAATGCTATTTGATCTAAGCGACATTTGCTGAAAGTTGCAGGAGAGTGATTTAAAATTTGTTTTTTCAAATAAAAAAATCATTATAAAAGAACTAGTTAGTGGATTTTGGTAAATAAGTATAATACAGTTTTTTCCAAAATCCACTTACTAGTTCTTTTATAATGATTTTTTTTATTCTAAAAATAAAACTTTGAATCACTCTCCTGCAACTTTTAGCAAATGTCGCTTAGATCAAATAGCCTTTCAACCGTCGATGTGCACCTCAGGTCAGTAAATCGTCATTGTTGAAGTAGGAGAAGATTCCTTCTCCTACTTCAACATTGATTTGTATTTACATGATTCATCATATTGTATTTGTGTTGTTATATAAATACTAAGCATTCACTTTGATCAGTCCAGCAATAAGGTTAAAAAAAATAATTCAAAGCCCCAACCTGTCCTGCCAAGGTCGCGAGATTGTTCGAAAGAGACACCGTGACCCTGGCACATGGGCAACTGAAGGAACACCGAGTGGGTTTTAGTCAGTAAAAGTCTGACACGCCCTCCCGCTCCGCCCAGAGCGGGAGAAGACATTTGATGATAACCAATCCAAAAAAAAAGCGCCTACCTGTCCTGCCATGGTCGCGAGATTGTTCGAAAGAGATACCGTGGCCCTGGCAACTGAATGAACACGGGTGGGTTTTAGTCAGTAAAAGTCTGACACGCCCTCCCGCTCTGCCCAGAGCGGGAGACGTCATTTGATGATTTCCCACCCACGAAAAAAAAAGACCCAACCAGTACTAAAATAAATATTTTTATCTGTTTTGATAATTAATCAGTATTTTAAGCTATTGACCATCTATCAGTCACAAAACTATTAAAAAAAAAATATAATACGAAGTAAGCAGTTTAAATTTACATGTAAAATGTATAAAAATCATAATTTACATACTTAAGCACAGCCTACAAACACTGTAAGTAGTTAAATTTTTTATATGCAGTGTTTAATATGGGTGTGTTTTCTTGTAAGTTTTCACTTTCCGCTTTCTAGCACCTGTCTGTATTAAAGGTGTGTAAGGGCAAAAAAAAGGAGAATATAGATTTTAAAATATACAATCTAATTAGAACCTCAATGAATTTGTATTTTTTACTAGCTTTTGCCAGCGCCTTCGCCTGCGTTTAGGTCGGAAACCGCGACAAAAAGTACACTATGTTAATCCAGTTTATATCTGGGTCCCAAATTTCATCCAAATCTGTTCAGTTGTTATTGCATGAAATAGTAACAAACTTTCATACAGCCTCACAAACTTTTACATTTATTATATTACTAGCTGTTGCCCGAGACTTCGTCCGCGTCAAATATTTGCTCCCATGACCCTTCCCGTCGCATCGCAGCTTGCCAGTTTTCGTCCATTTTTTGTTGCTGCTCCGCTCCTTTTGATCGTAGCGTGATGTTATATAGCCTATAGCCCAGCGATGGGCGTAACTACTTACTTATGTAATCTAATTAATAATTGAATTAATAATAATTTGATTAAAATGTAATCTAATTACATAATATTCAATTACATTGTCATTAGATTACTTTGGATGTGCTATGAAATTAATTACAATGTATTTAATTACAAAATCATTTGATTACAATGTAACCTAATTGTAATTACATAGTATTTAATTATATTGTAATTATAATTACTTTGAATGTGAAATGTCGCATGCTTGCATCGCATGGCTGCGATCATAGATATCCAGAGATATGCCTTCATTGCGGAATAGTGGAGTCCTAGTGTCGCCGCTTATCTCCCACCCAAAAAATTACAACATTAATAAATAGTGTACTGACGACACACACTTAAAATTTGAACACGCACACAAGAAGAAAGCAGCTACACTAAATCAATTTCTAATAGCACACATACATAGAATGGGCGGGGTGAAAACGCAACCTATTACGGGATATTTTTGCCGACTACACTTTCTTTGAAAAAAAAGTTTACAAATCTAACTGAAACAAACGACTATGAATACTGCAGTACTCTGACTGAAACTTACCTCAAAAGTGTGCAACCAAGATTTAAAGATTTTCTAAAAATTACGGGATCTCAAGCTGAAAATGCTGCTTTAGCTGCCATTTCTCATCCCAAATATAAAAAAGTTAAAATGGACATCATTAATTGGCCAGTCAGAACATGGTGTAATGAATAATTTACTAGTAAAGGAAGTCATAAAGATTATACCAAATCAATTATCTTGCGAAAGACCATCAACGAAGTCGAGGGAGGATGACTATTTTGAAATAGATTCAAGTTCGGATTCAGACAACCAGAGCAGTGAGCCAAGATCCAAAGCTGAATTATAGTCACTAATTTTTTGGCAGAAGACAGCAGAGAACTTCAAATATTAAATAATCATAAGGAAATGAAAGAAATATTTTTAAAATGTAATACCCCTCTACCTTCTTCTGCGCCTGTGGAACGTATGTTTTCGTACGCGACAATGATCAATTGTCCGAAAGCAAACCGTCTGTCAGACGAAATGTTTGAAAAAAGAGTCGTATTAAAAGTTAATTTAAATTATAAATCAGAAAACTATTTTTTTTATCAACCAATGGTGAAAATTATAATTAATAAAAGATTTAAAACTATAAATGATTGACAGATGATTATTTTTATTTGTATAAAATGAATTAAATAGGGCATTTTTTTTAGGTGCAGGTGTCCTGCCTATTACGGACATTAATTAATAATATAAATGTGTAATTACATTTTATAGGATTACTTATGTAATCTGTTATAATATAATTAGATTAACTTGCAATTAAATTACTTTGTATTTAATTACAGTAAGTACTCATCTCATTGCAATTGGTTACTTAAGTAATCTGTTCCAAAGTATTTTAATTACTAATTACAATGTAACTGTAATTTGTAATTATTAATCTAATTACTTTTTGCCCATCACTGCTATAGCCTTCCTCAAGAAATAGGCTAACCGACTCAAAAATAATTTTTCAATTCGAACCAGTAGTTCCTGAGATTATCGCGTTCCACCCCCCATTTTAGGGAAGTGGGGGGTTAGAAAGAGACAAAAAGTAGCCTATGTCACTCTCCATCCCTTCAACTATCTCCACTTAAAAAATTACGTGAAATTCGTCGCTTCGTTTTGCCGTGATAGACGGACAAACAGACACACTTACCCATTTATAATATTAGTATGGATTAGGATTTTATATTTGTTACCTCAAGATTTGTAAATTCGTCTTTTGTTTGAAAGGATCGTCTAGAGGTGGTCCCATATAAATTTGGTCAATGTTTGACTAGTGGTTTTTGTCTTAGCCTCTTAGTTGAAGAGTAAGCCCATCCGCCATCTTTTACGGGGCCTGCAGCGACGCCCTCTGGCTGTGTCAGGGTTCCACGTAATGGTTATTTTAGCCCAACCTACAAATGACATTCAAACATTCACTCTTTTAAATCAAAACACGGACATGTGGATTTCCTTGAGAGCATTCAGTATTCCTTTTATTGTTTCAAACTCAGAATGCGTATAGACATCTAAAGTTTCCATATTAAATATGCAATCTGCGGAATATAGAAGGTCATCTGCATAGCTGTTCACAACCATCCGATAGGCTTCCGTACCGGATCGAACATCAATCCGTGTTATCGTAGGATTAGCTTCTGCCCGAGATTTCGTCCGCGCGTCAAAATTTCTCACGTCCCCGACTCAACCCGTCGCATCGAATCACCCGCTCGAGCGAGGTCTCCGTATTCGTGACTATTTTTGCTCGGTTTCTAAGGGTCCTAACGTGATGTTGTACAGTCTATAGCCATCCTCGATAAATGAGCTATCCAACACTAAAAGTAGTTCCTGTGATTAGTACCTTCAGCCAAACAAACTCTTCAGCTTTTGACGTGACAACGTCTTATAATTCGATGCAGCCGGCTGCACGCACGAAAAAACATGACTCATGCGGCGTTACCTCGCTCTGAGGCGTTCCATTTAAGGCTTGAAGTGCAAGCGAGAGCGCATCAGTATTTTCTTATGACGTTGTCACGTTCAACTATCGTCAGTAAACCGACTTTACAGACAACCGATTTTTAATATTAGTATAGATACCTATAAGAGCTGTTTTCAAACCAGTCTAGACCACGGCTATTCTTCCAACAGCTGTTTGCTGTCGGGGGCTAGGCATATCAGGTTTTCGAAATGTCATTTTCGATACGAAAGCCGGTCGAATGGTTGTGAATGCTGGTTGGAATCTGTTAACTCTGTGGTGTTAAGGTAAAAGGGGATAAGTCATAAATATTGAAAAATGAGTTATTTTCATAATTCGATACTAAACATTAATATCTATAAAGTTAAAAAGGAGATGCGTTGGTATTTGTATAACAATTTTGTAAAATTCAGTTTTGCAAAACGAGTCTAGTTAGAAACAACAAAATACTAAAAAAGTAAAAAGAGTTAAGTTTACTCATCTCATTATTGCGTACGTAATATTTTGTATTCATACATGTATAATGAGATAAGTCGACTCGTCTCTAAATGCGAATCGTCCTATTCCATCAGTTGCATTTTTCACGCGAAGTTGACGTGTTTTGACCTGCGTAAAAAAATCATAATAATATTTTGTTTCTAGGGTTTAAGACTGTTAAAATTCTTAGAAATGAACAGAATTCAACGTCAAAGCATTTATTTCAATTACGCCCAAAAAAGGCACTTTTTGATGAATTATGCGCATTGGGTGATTACAAGAAACTTTCGGCGTATTTGTCATCGTTGATTTTAAATTATTTAAAATCAACGATGACAAATACGCCGAAAGTATGCCGCGCCGTATCCTCCCGGCAGTCAACGCAGTGGTGACACCGGGCGTCCGGCTCCCTGTTTATGCGACACAGGTACTTCCCGAAGCAACCATGCCCCGAGAGCACCTGCATCGCCCGAAACGACAGGGAGCCGTGCCTCCTCCTCGGCACGGCAGGACCGCCTCGACGGTGGCGAAGCCGGCGGTATGGCGTGAAAGCCTGTCCTGCCAGCTCGCCACCAGGGCTGCGTGGAGCTGCGACCGACGAAGCTCCATGTGTCGCTCCGTCAGTCGCTCGCCACGCGCCCGCGCTTCCTCGCGCCACCGATACAGTGACGCGAGTACTTTCGCCTCGAGGTCCCACGGTGGGGATCCAGCCAGTACACAGGCCATCAACTTGAAGCTGACTCAGCTTAATCAATGAAAAAAAAAAGACAAAGAAGAGTCCAGTGACGTTAAAAGAGTTTATTGTTTTGATCTGCAGCAATGCCACCCAACCCCCTTGCGGTGGGCACGCCACAATTGCGGCGGTAAGTCCCCTCTTTGAGGAGTGGATTGAGAGGCACCACGGCGTCCTCACCTTCCGCCTGACGTAGGTTCTCACCGGTGTTACCATTGCGAGGATCGTCTGGAGGACACGATGGAGCATACGGTGGAGGTGTGCCCTGCCTGAGCGGAGCACCGCCGTGTCCTCGTGGAGGCGATCGGCGGCGGCGATCTCGCGTCCGGCCCTGGTACGAGCCATGGTACGGAGCGAGCATGGGAAGCCGTCACCTCCTTCTGCGAAGCAGTAATGCTCGCGAAGGAGGAGGCGGGGTGCGTGAGGGAGTGGCAGTCTCTGCAGCCTCACGTCCCTAGCCGCCGCAGGAGGAGACGCCCCGGCCGTCGGAAGTCAATAGCGGACTCCCGGCCACCGTAGGCGCGAGCTTGCGGGCGGCGAGCAATAGGTAGCTCGCCGCCCGGTAAGGACCAGGCTCGGGTCGACGGCGCGTAGTGTTCCACGCGCGCCTCAAAGAGATATCAGCAGCACTGAAGGGGTCTGCTAGGACCGATGCCTGCCGGGGTTGCGAGATTGTTCGAAAGAGATATCGTGACCCTGGCACATGGGCAACTGAAGGAACACGGGTGGGTGGTGAAGTCATTTGATGATTTCCCATAAAAAAAAAGAGATCCCGATATTGAAGAGTTCAATGATGTTTAAGTTCCTAGTATTTTTTTTTTTTGTCAGCATTGCTTATTTTACCGTCCCAATTTATATATTAGTTTATAATAAACAATATTTCAAAACTCTATAAAAAAAAACTACGAAAAAGAAAAATAAATATTGCACAGATATGAGTCAATAATATAAATATAATATTTTTGTTCTTGATAAGGAAAAATGAGACATGTCAATTATTTCTATTAATAACAAATACAATTATGTTTTCAAATTACAATAAACAAGAGGCAATATTGGTATGTGAAAATAGTAACAAATTTGTAGTATGTATCTTTTATATTCTTGATTATATACATTTATCTTTTGAAACCAAAGAGCGTTTTTTTCTTTTGCCTCTGGTGAAAAGTTGTGTTTATTGACTTATCCCCTTTTACTTTAACACCACAGAACTTTGGGTTCGTTTTTATGGCTCTCTTCTTCAACTTGTCCATTCCATTCTCAATATAGCTCAAATTACTGAACACTGGATTAGAGCATTCAAAAAGACACTGTTCTCATTGCAAATACCTAAGTCGTACCGCATCGCATTTGCTCTCCTAATCTCGAAACTGTTGACAAACACAACAAACAGTTGTCGTCAATCTGTAATGTTTGTCTCCTCAGAAGTCTTAAAGAAAAAAGTGTTTCTAGATCCTTAAGCACTACATTTTGATACCGATGGGTGCAATGTTTAGCGCCTTCGTAATAATGTTCAACAATACGCAAAATCATGGTCTTTTTGGCATCTCTCTTGCACATGCTTATCTTTCCTAAACACTACTACAATAAAGTTTAAAATAGCTTGAATTTAATCATTTAAAATGTACTTACGATTACTATTGTTTACCTGCAAGAATCCGTCACGCTCTGTGCGCTAGTTTTGTCCACAAAGCGGACTAATTTCTTTATTTTTTCTCTTCCTATGTTGTAACTTAAACGTCAGCCAAACGTTAGATTACGTAGACGTTATTGTTAACGTTATAGTTTCACGTTTTGTTCTCAATGGAGAAAGAAATCGGTCAAGTACATTAGCAGGTGCATGGTAATTGTTTAGTACTTAGTACAATGTAAGAAAATGTTGATTGAGGCTTCCATAACTCCTACACAATGGCCGCTTTTGCTGACTACAACCTCCATTCATTAGCTTTTGATTAAGTACCTATATAGTTACGTACGTGTTCTTGAGTGGAGACCACGAATCGGCAAACGTAAGGTAGGACGCCCTCAGGCTAGGTGGAGCGACGATCTTCGCAGGGTGACTGGTAGCAGCTGGATGAGAGTTGCAGAGAATCGAACTGAATGGCGTAGAATTGGAGAGGCCTGAGTCCAGCAGTGGACTGCTATGGGCTGATGATGATAGTTACGTATGGATACATGTACCTACTTTTACGTAACCTATTAATCAAATCAACATATCGCAGTCTACTACTACTATATTGGCCTCTCCCATGCTTCGCCACAACATTATATCCTCCACCTTCCGAAGCAAGTCTGTCCCAGCCACCTTTTTGAGGTCTTTGGTTCCTCTAGCTGGGGGGCGTCCTACACTACGCTTGCCGCTACGTAGTTTCTAGTCCAGGACTCGTCTGCTCCACTGGGCATTGGTCCTTCGACAAACATGACCAGCCCATTTTCACTTCATCTTGCTTTTTATGCAAGCACTATGCTATGATGTAAATGTACAAGAAACAAACGCAACAAGTACGTGACGATCATTCCACGTGCTTTTCTATAGTTACTTCATTGGTTTCTTAATGATGTTTTATGTATGCTGAGATAAGATAATGCAAGCACTGTTGATACTGCTTTGCTGGAGATTCGAGAAACTTATATGAAGAAAAGATAATGGCAGACATCTAAGAACTGTGAGAGCGTGCTCAATCTCGATATAGAAGGCCCCTCGCCTTATATATCGAGATTGAGCAAAAAAATACTTCGATCTATGATTTTATATCCATATTTCTTTTATTCAACGCTTTCGTGTTAATAACAGCCACGCGCCTGCCATGCAAGTCATTTATTTCCGAAACAAAATATCTTTGCTAAAATTTTCGAAAGCTATTCTAAATCCGTAAGTACCGTGTGGTGCCGGACGTGTACCGTGTGGTGCCGGACGTAAAGAATAACACCACCCCATTTCTTCCCGTGGGTGTCGTAAAAGGCGACTAAGGGACTTACTAAAGAATGGGCAGCAGCGTTCTCTATGCATTTTGCCACCATACTGCGATCGCCAGCCCGCTTGCCAGGCGTGGCGATTATGGCAAAGCCCCCCAAATTGGGGGAGGCCTAAGTCCAGCAGTGGACGTCTTACGGCTGAAATGATGATGATGATGATGATGATTCTAAATCAACCGGATCCATATTGGGTCACCTAAAGTTCTTTATCCGAAATTGTTCTTCCTAATGATTTCTAATCCGAATGATCACTCTTCCTAAAATTTTTCATCCTAAAGATTTCATTCATACTATTTGTAGTGCTACCGGCGATGTTCATAACACTCATGTTTCCAATTATCGGAGTTGAAAATTTAGGTGTATTTTGGCGCACCCAAATCAACTTGATAGTTCGAGTATGATTGAAGTTAATTTGTTGCCAACCTAAGTAACTTTAGGTCGTCTTTTGCTGACAACCTCTACATTACTTACCTACCTACCCATTTGTTACCTTCGAGACCCCTTAATGATAGGAACATCAACATCATTATTTCAGCCGCAAGACGTCCACTGCTCGACATTGGCCTCCCCAATTTGGGTGTTTGCCTTAATCGCCACACTTGGCAGGCGGGTTGGCTATCGCAGTATGGTGGTTTTTGCCACCAAGAACGCAGCTGCCCATTCTCTAGTAAGTCCCTTAGTCACCTCTTACGACAACCACGGGTAGAAATGGAATGGTGCTATTCTTTACATCCGACATCACACGGAATGATAGGACCAAGGACAGTAAAGAAATCAGATGATACGGAAGCACTGCAAGCGGGAAACGCGATAATCTTAGAGACAATGACGAGACATCTGCATGCAAAGTTTCCAGTGCCACTAAACGCGTAGATTTTTTATGATCACTGATCGCTAGTCAAAAACTCGTGTCGTCTAGTGAGCAGTCTAACCACTTATTTTAATTGAACATCGTCTTGGAAACTCGTGAGAAAAATCACACGTTAATAAATGAATTGCAGACATGAAGTCCTCAAGAACAAATGGATTGCTCCACACATTGGTCATGATTGCAGAGTATAATATATTTTTATTTTGTCGCAGGAGATAGTACAGTTTGCATGGTTTCGTTACGCCTATGCGACGGGATAATAATAAACTATGCGTACCAAGATCACCCACGGCATTGATGCGTAAAAGTATTTTTTGTTTAGCACCAACCATTTATAATAAAATCCCAAAACCTATTAGACAAATGCCGACTGCCATGTTTAAAAAAAATTAAAAAAAAATTCTTATAGCCAAGTGCTATTACACCATATCGGAATTTTTAAATGAACGCAATTAATTAAATAGATTCCTTTAATTACGACATTTTCACAATTTGGCCCTCGTAAAAAATTAAAAATTAAAAAAAAAACTTTTTTTTATTTTTCAATTAGCATTAGGAATATTTTTTTATTAGTTTGTGTAGAATCAAGATTTTTTCATTTTGAATTTTTTTTATGTGTTCATGTGTTTGCAAAATGTTATTTTGTACGCCACAATGGCAAAACATGCAGATCAACCTGTTATTTTAAGACCTTGCACATATTATTTGATGTATACTCATGTTTTTACAATAAATATATTCTATTCTATGCCTGAATCCGAAATACAGAGTGACGCTTTTTTCGTAGGTTATTAAAAATAAACGAGCCAGTCTTATAGTAGTCGTATATGAACAGAAACATTTTATCAACCTTCGGAAAATTGGTTGGCGCCATCTGACGGCCAACTATTCCACCGCTTGCACACATTGGACAAATCAAATGGGGTGCGGATTCCTTCGCTCCCCGGATTCCTTTTAAACGAAATCACTACCACAGTGTTGGAAGAAATCTTCTGTTTCATAGAAAAGTGCAATACCTACTACGTGGTCAAAATGTATGGAACTGTTCCATTTTGTTTGCTGTTCTATTGGAACAGTAATTTTACGTCGTTTAATAAACGACGATAAATTTCAACGCAGTTCCGAATCACGGATTGATATGGGAACAGGTTACATTTATTTAACAGACACTTTGAAGTACCTACTTTGGGTTGCCTAATCAGAGGTAGCGAATGTGACATCTTGTTGAATGGGGAAAAACTGGAATTTATTGATCAAACGGTTTTCCTAGGAATCACGCTAGACGAGAAATTACAATGGGGACCTCATATAACATCTCTTGCGGGGCGGTTGAGCTCGGCCGCTTATGCTGTTAGAAAGATAAGACAGTTAACAGATGTAGAAACCGCGCGTTTGGTCTATTTTAGCTACTTCCACAGCATTATGTCGTATGGCATTTTACTGTGGGGTAGGGCTGCTGACATTGAATCCATTTTTATTTTGCAAAAGCGAGCTGTCAGAGCCATTTATAATCTATGTCGCGGCGAATCCCTCAGGGAACTATTTAAAAGGATTAATATTATGACGGTACCTTGCCAATTCATTTACGAAAATATTATGTATGTAAGAAAAAATCTACATCTTTTTAATAAAATAAGCGATAGACATAATTTTAATACTAGAAATAAAGACAAGATAGATCAACCATTTTTCAGATTAGCAAAAGTACATACATCTTTTATGGGGTACTGTGTTAAATGTTACAACAAAATACCTTCTGATATATTGCAATTAAATGAAAGGAGGTTTAAAAGTCATATTAAAAGTACACTTTGTAAACGAGCTTATTACAAATTAGAGGACTACATCCAAGATAAGAACGCTTGGAAACATGCTGGTCTCGCTCCATAGGACAGTCTTAGAGTTTATCAAACTAGTTGCTAACTTAATTGTGTAGATAATATTTATTTTTTCTTCTATGACACTGTTTTACATTCTGTAATTACTGTAACTCACACACTGACAGTTTATATGGGTAGTTCATATAATTGTTTTTTTATTTTATTTTTTATTTAACTGCTTTTGTTAATTTATTTTTATTTTCTTTTAATTTCATTTGTTGTGTATATGTATCATTTGCATCGTTGTATATGTAAGCGGGCACGCCCTTTATGCCTGGAGGCTTTAGTAAGGTTTTAAGTTCTGTTTACGATTTTGTTTCATTATTCATTTCAGCTTGAGTTTAGTGTTCAATGTTTTGTTGGTATAATGGCGTGTGCTAGCTGACATATGGCGAATAATGTATGTTTTGTTTTATTATATTAATAACTTATACAATATTGTATAGAATCAAGTTCTTCTAACTTAACAGACAGCAGTGCTGCTGGGGAGTTTGTTCCGCCACTTCTTCTTCCCAGCCAAAGCACTAGGAAGTGTCGAAGGGCGGGCGTTTTGGGGGGACTGTCTTATGTGACTTTGACGTTCAAAAAGTGCTGACTCTCAGCCTAGTTTGAATAAATGACTTTTGATTTTGATTTTGAGTCGATCAGTTCTCGAGGACCTATGACTCCTAAGAAGCAAATCTAAGCTCAAATTAAAATCTGTAAAAACGTAAACCACAACAAGCTTAAAAGACAAACAGAAAAAGATGAAAATACTTCCCAATATCAGAACGAAACCAAGTCCTCAATATCCTTATATAACTTACGCACAAAATTAAAGTTATAATAAGTCTGATAATTAAAAGAAATGACCGTAAACGCTCTCAACAACCGTAAAAAGACACTTTACACTCGGGGGCACTTAAAATGGTCGCTTTCAAAGTTAAACATGGAGATAAAAGAAATTATAATACTCAGCGCAATGATTTAGAAATTTATCCAGCGACACTTTCGAATGGACAGTAGCTGTTGCTGCTCATTAAATTTAAAACGACCGATCATGTTTTCACTTGATTTCAATGAACGTGGATCGGGTGTAATGAGGTAAATTGAGGGTATTATGTAAGACTAGGAGGTACTTGGCTGCATAAGCAGTTTCCGCAGTCAACTCACCTTCGTGAAGATCCGTCGGTTGTCAACAAACTGTCATTAAACTGTCTAGAAATTGTAAAAGTAAGTCTCTCGCTTCCACTTTTCAACTAGTAGGATATTCTACGTGAAATGTTAAAGTGTGAATGAGAGTGTACTACTTTCAGCTGCAGCTGACAAGAGTCTGCTGGGCCAGATGATTCCGTCTTCGTAACGAGCAACGTACTCATCTGGCCCAGAAGCCACTTAACATCTTGTAGTTTAGATAACTGTAATTACTATATTGTAAAGCATATAAATTTATATCTAAGATCATATTTCTATCTGTGCTAAGCCCTCGTTCTGCATAATATTGTACATCAACCTGCTTTACGCACATCGCGAAACAGGTTGAACGAAGCCGATTCAATGAATGAAGTAAAAACAATGGGAGCTGATTATCATGTCGTGCAGCTTGGAATCTTCAGTTAATTGAGGTTAATGGATTGCGGTAGACCGATTGCTTTTCTGTCTGTGTTTATTTGTACATCATTCCTATCTTTATCTTGGTATATCGTTAGGTTCCGTTTACGACTTCAAGTCTCACGAAGAGCGAACTTTGTTTGATCACTCTTCGCAGTCAATTTGTTATTTTTCGAACTGACTTTTAAATTGCACTTGTTTGCTTATGTTGGTATCTCTCGTAGTCTTATTTCATTTTATGTCCCAGGTAGGTTTAATAGTATTAGCGATGTATTACGATTTACCTGTTCATTACATTCAAGAATAAGTACGGTAATGCTTTCCAGTATTTCCAATATTGCAAGTTAACCGTTTCGCGTTGTTTCAAAGACTTGCGGTCAACAAATGTTACGCACTATGCGTAACATTAAATTGAAAACAGAAATTGACAGAGCAGTGGCAACCTCAAGTGAAAGAGCCAAGATGGTTGCCGACAAACGACACCCTTTGCACGATAACATTCTCGTGTCACAAAATGCTGAAACCCCACTCACCGGCGAACGTTATAAGGAAAAGCTAAGCCTGTGGCGAGATGGTGATTACCTACTAAACCCATTCGTTCCTCCTGCTGAAAATTTTACAGTTGAACATGAGTTGTATTGACTTTCCTGGGAGTCTTTAAATTAAATAGACTTCGGATTCAGGTAGGCTGAAGCAAACAAAACTTACTCAGGTGAAGACTCCGCCTTGGAGTGTAAATGTGGTGTTGTCTTACAAACAATGTGACACTTAATATCTTGTCCAGCGTGTCCTGTTGTCTGCACGCTACAGGAGTTGATGGACACTGCTGAAACTGCCAAACTCGTAGCCATATTCTGGGCTAACTGTATTTCGATTACTATCGACACGCTAAGAAGAAGAATTGAAAACAATCCGGAGAAAACTAACATGGCAAAGACAAACCATTACGAAATAACCATTACCCTTTAACTTTACAACTATCTACAAGAACGATATCCAATTTTAAACGGCCATTGCCTCTGGAATAGCACGACAAACTATTGAACGGCTCCACGTTAACCGTAAACCGGTGTTTAACTGCTCTGAGAACTGTTAACTCACTGTGAATAATTAACCGGTTATGACCAGTTATACAATAAAACTGAAAGCATGACTGAGTTAACAAAGGCTTGGACTGAGTAACAATGAGTTGACTCTTCAAGGAAATAAGACTGGAGGAAAGCAGTCGAGGAAATAGTGTGGTAATAGATGAAAATGAAGTAATATTGAGATTGAGGAAGCGGTTACCTAATAGGCGTCTTTACTTTAACTGTCGGTCTCATAGATAAAGTTGAGCAATCATATATTGGTACTACGAGTGAGCTGGTTTTCCTTATTTTATGAAATTGCAGATTAAGGTGTTTCAAAAATAATTCAGGATAATACCGTCTATAATTCAGACCAAACTTTGAATCTCTGAGGAAATGGATAAAGTATCTGAAACTCAAATAACTTTATTACTTATTTACTTATTGTTTTGTAGCCGAGAAGTTTTGTTTTTGCGAAAGTTTTAGAACCAAAACTTCTCGACTCTCGATAGACACATGTCATTATATACGTTTTTTTCTTCTAATATAATGTATAAGTTCCATTAGAATCGAGGCATCGTAATTCTGAATTATACTGTATTTCCCACAACATTGCACATTGCAGACTGACATAAATACCTATGTACTTAATTGTCCGTTACTAATTCCGAAGATTAGCCATTAACCATTCAAGTTCATTACTGCGTTAAAAATTAAAACTCATTGAGTTTTGAACTCAAGAACACCATTTACATCATGTAATCCATTACCAAAGAGACAAAGAATTCCAATAACTGTTAACTATAGCAATTCAGCAATGGTAGCTATTAAGTTAATTAAAATAGCCGTATAAAAGCTTTTAGTGCCCACAATGGTTGCGAACAATAATAGGGACCTCAATACGTATTGTTTGATAAACACGAAGGTCAAAAATGATGAAATGTATGATGATACAATAGATGAACAGGTGGATGTTACCATTTATACAGTACATGTGGACAATTTAGTTCATGATAGTACTGTCAGGGTTAGCAATGATACTGTTACTTGTGCTTTTGATATCATTAGGGGGATTAAACTTGTCATTTCCGGGTTAGGAGTTAATGAAACTGCACTTAATGACAATTTTCCTTACAACCACCATCATGTGCCTAGCCATTTACCAACTATGTTGGGGTCGGCTATCCGTTGGAAATTTGACATTAAGAACTTTGGATTACGAAGATGATAGCTCAAGTCCATTAAATCAGAAAATAAAATGGTGGTAAAGTTGCTCCACCACAAAAGGGTATAAAATCCACATTCAAAATTATATATATCACAAGTATGACGAAACCAAAGACGAGACAAGCCATCAAAAATCAATTTCCCAAGCAAACCACGAACAAATCTTCCAACTTTGTACATCTAGATATGAGAACACAGCTTCCATATTAAATAGAACACTCATGAGAAACTAGAACTGCAAGTGCATATAAGGAAACGGTCTCAAGACATTTCTTCCGCAATGTAAACGATACCAGGAAAACTGCATGTAATTTTAGTCATACGTTACATGTGTTGCTTTTAAGATTAAAAATGGCAGCTTTAACGGTTTTTGGCTGACGGCATTGACAGCTGTGATTAATTAATCGATTCCAATCATACTGTTGATTGAAGTGAGAAATGCGTTGTGTGAGGACTGGCTTTGCGGTCACTTGTAGCGGTGACCACCGACGAAGTAGGTACGGGCCTTGCATAATAATGTCCTTGAGTGAATTAGGTGTTTGTAGTCAGTTGTGTAAATGACGCATCGAAGCATTAATTACGGATTTTGTAAGATGGTACATTGAGAAGATTCCATTCCATTCCATATCCAGAATTTTGTTACATCTTCATCTAATAGAGCGTCCTTGAAATTTCTTGCCCGTTCTTCTCCAAAGAGATCTACGGGTAAATGGGCAACTATCTTCAATTATTATCTGACTAACCGACCGACCGATTCTTACAATTCAGGTGAAATATATGCTTTGACTTTGAAAATTGGGCGATTTTTGTGTAGTTGTGTGTGTTTTTTTCTACATTACATTTAGTTCAAAGTTCGCAACCATTTAGTCGCGAGATGTTAAATTAGTTCTGCCATCTGTTTCGCTTCGTTGCGAAGATTTCTACGTGGGATCCATTAAAGTAGCCATAGTTCGTATCTAATTGGTGTTGCAAGGACAGGATTTGAAAAAGAACAAAGACATACATGTCCATAACGTGATTGTTTTATAGACAATGCTATCGGCGTAAGTTTTGGTACAAGTTACGTAAGTTACTTGCGGAGTTTGCTGCAACTCGATGAATCAATATACTCTAGTCGGATTTCGAAAATCTGATATCTGGAACAGATTTATTGATATCTGAAACATGGCCTAACTGGAGTTTAGAATTGTTCAATTGAAACGGAAAATCAATTATTTATAGACAGACATGATTTAACGAGGTGAGATATTCGATAAAATGGACATATGATCATTCTGCATCTTTGTTCTCATTTTGCTTTTATCATCAAAGATTTATAAAATACTAGCTTTTGCCAGCGACTTCGGTCGCGGGAGAATTTTCCCAGGGGAACTTACCACCACGATACAATATCCTATTTGTTAATCCAGGTTAAAAAGTATCGGTATGCCATCCGTTTATCTGTTTTTGCATGACTGAGTAACAAACAAACTTTCACATTAATAATATTATATTAGTAGGATAGTACGATTGAATGTAGCTGAAATCACTTTACTAAACTAAAAAATCTTCTGAAGTATGAAAGAGCCGCAGCAGTAGCGTTCGACAGAATTAAGGTATTTTTGGTTGCTTTTCCTCATAATTAATAAAACAGCATACGAAATCAATAACAACAAAAACTCCACATAAAACCCTGAAACTGACAGATACAAATATTAACCGAAGTAATTTACTAACAGCCTTTACATAATCGCGTGCCACTTCACATTTCGGTTCAAATATTCGACCATAATAACAATGACCTTACTGTATACTCAGTAGGGGCAGCCATGCGTGTCTCAATACTAGGGTGTAAAAGGGATGTATGGAACATGTGTGTGCTTGCTTATCCATAACGCCAGTCTTACTTGCACATGGCGTGAGTTCTACTAACTGACCATAATCAGCGTATTATGGTCTCACTGTTGGGACACAGGCCTTCTGTAAGCGAGAGGGAGTGGACCGTATTCCACAATGCGGGCTCAGTGTGTAGATGTCGCATGTCGTCGAATTCTAGGTTTTTCACGATGTTTTCCTTCACCATTTTGAGAGCAGTCAGGGTTCGAACCTACGACCTACAACTCGGTAAGTCGCAGTCGTTAGCACTTGGCGTGAGTGCTACTAACTCACGAAAGACTATCCTTGGCCATTCAAAAGTATTCTTGTCATAATTCTTATGCCCTTAGGGGCTATCCATAAATTACGTCACACGTTAAGGGGGGAGGGGGTCGACGAATTGTGACATTGTGTGACAAGGGGGTGGGAAGGGTCCTAAATTTTGTAACGTCACATATCAAAATTGAATATACATATTTAAAGTACTATTAAAACACGAAATATGAACTATGAAAGAAAAATTATAAAAAATATGTGACGTCACACTAGGGAGGGGGGTCTAACAAATGTGACCGGCTGTGACAAGGACGGGGGGGGGGGGTCAAAAAAATCAAGAAACTTGTGTGACGTAATTTATGGATGGCCCCTTATCCCCATTTATTTGGGATCGTCGTTCCAATCTACTGCATCGCAAGTCTCCTTTCATACATCTGTATCTGCCAGCAGCAGTGGCCATCACCCTGTGGTTTGATTGAAACGTAAAGGGTCAGTTCGGAAAAATCCTCGAGCAGGCTCGAGCCTTCCCTATGCATTTCCAACCGAGGTCAATGTTCGATATTCATACAATTTTCTACTTTACGCTATAGTAATACAGACCTTTTTTCAATGGAACCAGTAAATGCTCGTGCATTTTTCCGTTCTGTCTGAACTGACGCCAAGGGTCAGTTAGTAGTAGAAAATTGAATGAATATCGATACAGTCGGCTTACCAGTCGGTTGCTCTTTGTTTGAAGGCTCGAGCATGTGCAATTTTTTCTGGGTGTAAAATCATCAAATGACGGCTCCCGCTCTAGGCGGAGCAGGAGACGGCAGGAGACGTTGATCTAGGTCTAGGATCTATATAATGTAGATTCTTAATTTTTTTGTGAATGTAAGAACGTTGTAGGGCTTGTAGACTGTAGATTTGTAGACCTTTTTTCCAATTTTTAACCGACGAAAAAAAACGGAGGAGGTTATCAATTCGACGCGTATATTATTTTTTTTTGGTTGTTTTTTTTTTTTAAATGTATGACCACGCATAACTTTTTACATAGTAGTCCGATTGTGATAATTCTTTTTTTATTGGAAAGGGTATACTCCGAGGGTGGTCCCATATAAATTTGAAAAACAAAATCAAACCCTAAAGGTCAGAAAACAGGGGATGATTGATTGTTCACTCACTGATTGTAACTTTATTCAGAGTAGTCCGATTTTGATAATTCTTTATTCATTGTATAGGGTATACCTTGCCAAGTATTATAAGTATATTAAAGCCACAAAAAACTATAAAATAAAAACTTTTTAAAGGTTTTTTTTTAAGTAGAACCTGGTACCTGGTAACCTTGTTGACAGGCTTTTTTTTTCTGGGTAGGAAATCATCAATCAAATGACTTCTCTCGCTCTGGGCGGAGCGGGAGGGCGTGTCAGATTTTTACTAACTAAAACCCACCCGTGTTCCTTCAGTTGTCTGTGCCAGGGCCACGGTAACGTTTCCAACAAATCCGCGACCCTGGTAGGTCTGAACTGACCCTTAGACATGAACGACGCATTCGCAATTGAATGAAACTCACAGTTGAAAGACGTTCGAATTGTTCACGCGGTGTCCTTACTCGAGCTGTTCGATAATGAACCAGATCGATTACAATTAATTTCTTTCTATCTATAGTGTTCATAATTTTCCATAGCAATTACCAGTAATTCCTACGGTATGACGTCAATTCAACGAAATTGATGTTATATTTTTATATTGACAGATTGTCAAATGACTACTCTACGCAATCTAATATTTATAAGACAATTATGGATGGATATTTAATAAATGAATTACGAAGTTTGTTTTTGAATCGATAGACTAGTTTGCTGTTGGTGAAGAGTAGCACTATCGAGAGACCTGAATCAGCGGTCATTGTTCACTTTACCACATTTCTGACAAGGAAGTCTTCCGACTGGAGTTCCTCCTGCCAGAAGTGTGGTCAAAGAAGGACAGAGAGAGAAAGAAAAGGAAGGAATCCCTTTTCCTTCTCGCTCTCTGTCCTCTTTCTTTCAAGAGACTCATTTATCTACGTCAAAAACATAAACCTCCTCCGGTTAATGTTTTGTTTAGGTATTGTAGCGAGACGGTTGAAAAAAAAAACACCAATTCACCACTTTTAAAAATTACTGTATAATTTTGAAAAATAAGAAAAACAATAGTATATAAAAAGGTATATGTTAGACTGTAGATTGAGAAAAAAATGGATTTTAAAAAAGAGGGACGAGTCAAACTTAGTGGTTAAACAGATATAACGGAAATTATCTTCGCGCACGACCTATCCCTAAAACGATTGCAATCGATTCAAAATATAGGCCTATGCACGTAGATCAATATGATCCTTTTTGTAACGTACACTAAGTTAAACCGTAAAATACACGTTATAATTATTAGTATGCGAAGTTAGATAACAGAGTAGAAAATAATTATTAGATAATCTACTACAGTAAAATGAGAAAATAGGTAATGTAAAGAGGTTCCTTAAACTAGCTGGATGTGACGCTCTGGAAGGTTGCCGTTGGTGCCGATGTCTAGCGACGCCAATGGATCGGTGTCAGCGAGGTCACCAAAACTCTGCGACGGGAGTCGAATGTCCGCAACTATGTTACGACGACGTCGACTGGACACGTCGTAGACCTCACAATGAGCCGGTTCCCAGAAGCCCGTCGGGGAAAAGCCGAAATTCGGCTTGTATGGTCGTCGTCAGCTAAACGGATGAGTTGCACACAGAACTTTTCACTTTGAGCGGATAGCACTTAATACAACGTAGACTTATTTAAAATATAGGGCTCAATAATAGAAATTTAGGCCTGGAGGTTCCGAAAATAAAAAATTCATCTGATTCGTTCGGATTCAATCTGCAGTCTGCCCGTTGACAAGAGAAAATTTTCGCCTTCAATTTTTACAGGTTCGAAATTTGAGGTAGAACAAAAAATATAAAGGCCAGTGTTTCAAAAAAAAGGTTGATTTAGAAACCAAAAAGTTTCGACCGCAGCGGATTTACGCTGCAGTACCCCTTTTCCAGCAAAAAAAAAGATGTGTGGCAACCCTTAAAGGAAGTGACAACCCTAAGTGAGTGACACCATATAAGAGTGCCAAACCAATAACACTCAAATGTATAAGCAGGAAACAACCCTACAGGGGAGGACTGAAATAAACTAACCTAAATAACCTAACTTAATAAACCTATAAATAATATGACTCAGCAAAGGTATTAAAAACTAACAACATCGCAGTGCAGCTGATACAGAATAAAATTGAAAGTCGACCTTCACTTAAACGTTATCAGTGCGAGCTCCAGATGTGTCCACTAAACCTAACAATAACGAAAGACATAAAATCTAGGAATTAATTAATGAAAATAAACGACCTAATTAAATCCTGGAAATCCCCTAAATATATACAAGAACAAAAAAAAATAAACGACTTGCAGTCAGACATAACGACTTGCAGTAAGACATAACGACATGCAGTCAGACAAAACGACATGCAGTCAGACAAAACGACATGCAGTCAGACAAAACGACATGCAGTCAGACAAAACGACATGCAGTCAGACAAAACGACATGTAGTCAGAGAAAACAACATGCAGTCAGAGAAAACGACATGCAGTCAGACAAAATGACATGCAGTCAGACAAAACGACATGCAGTCAGACAAAACGACATGCAGTCAGACAAAACGACATGCAGTCAGACAAAACGACATGCAGTCAGACAAAACGACATGCAGTCAGATAAAACGACATGCAGTCAGACAAAACGACCTGCAGTCAGACAAAACGACATGCAGTAAGACAAAACGACATGCAGTCAGACAAAATGACATGCAGTCAGACAAAACGACATGCAGTCAGACAAAACGACATGCAGTCAGACAAAACGACATGCAGTCAGACAAAACGACATGCAGTCAGACAAAACGACATGCAGTCAGACAAAACGACATGCAGTCAGACAAAAAACGACGTCAATCAGAAAAAAAATGACTTCTGTCAGACAAAAAATGGATATTAAGAAGGTTAAATAAATGTAATTAATCATTTAAGAATATCTTTTATATTTGCCGGTATGAGAGGAATCACAGTCTTGTAGGACATATGTAAGTCCTAGAGACGACCCTGATCACTCGGCATTTAATAAAACGAGGAGCAAGCTTTCCAGAAAAATATTCACTAGCTGAAGACTTGAAAAATTACGCCTCCATACAATGTCACCAGTGTTAAGTGTAATTGCTGTCCGGTTTGTATTATAAGTTCGAGAATTTCGTAGGAAAGCAGAAGAAAGATTGTCTGCCACTTTCGCATAAATCTCAGCCAGAGAAGTCAGATTCTTCGCGTGTTGTTCCCGACTTTCAGCTAAATTAGTGCTTAGAGTCTGGCTACTAGCGCGAAATGAATCCATACAGACCTATCGCCAGAGAAACTAACGTGCCATTTCATAGGTGAGAATCTTTTTTGGGGGTAAGGCGGACAATCTTCAGATTTCATAGGAGATGGAAGACTAGAACCTGGAGTTGCCCTAGGTGGGATCGGTGGTGGTCTAGAAATAATCGGGCTTTCGCGAAGGGGTGTCTCACTAATAGAAGCTTCTTCTGCCATGTTTATAACGCAAAGGAAAAATCAGGAATAAATGTCAAGTCTGCTGAAACTAGCTGGAACGCGTTAGATACCGAGTAGTAAGAACGATAGGGGAATAGGACGACAAATAAACGACAAAGGTAACAGCTGGGCTCAGAATCTAAAAAAAGAAAATAGACACTAGCAAACCAACATTCAAAAAACTTACCTTATTATCGCGACGCCTAAACATCCACACATCAAACACACACTACGGGAAACTAACTACAGCTACCTATAGGAATGGAATAAAACACGGGTTAAATATGTATTTCTTTGGGGGAGAAATAAAAGAGATAGATATTGGGTATGGTTACAAAATTATTCTTTGAAATAATAATGCACAAACATCACATTAAAACAAGGAAAATAAACTTCAGTAAGCAGTTCCGTAGTCCACACGCGTATGAGGTATATTCAACGAAGCATCCGAAACAAAATCCTTTCTAGTTCCACACCGGTTTCTGCCGATTGTAAAATCTGAAACTCACAATAAAATTAAAATTTGCTCATA
Source organism: Aporophyla nigra (assembly GCA_947507805.1). Lineage (NCBI taxonomy): Eukaryota > Metazoa > Arthropoda > Insecta > Lepidoptera > Noctuidae > Aporophyla > Aporophyla nigra. The sequence continues at coordinate 6,434,467 of OX382313.1, read as the reverse complement.
TGGAGCAACCACACACAAGGTAACAAAAAAAAATTAAATTATTAGTAATGAACTTACCTTTAGTTCGGGCGCCATTTTGTAGCGAGACGGTTGAAAAAAAAAACACCAATTCACCACTTTTAAAAATTACTGTATAATTTTGAAAAATAAGAAAAACAATAGTATATAAAAAGGTATATGTTAGACTGTAGATTGAGAAAAAAATGGATTTTAAAAAAGAGGGACGAGTCAAACTTAGTGGTTAAACAGATATAACGGAAATTATCTTCGCGCACGACCTATCCCTAAAACGATTGCAATCGATTCAAAATATAGGCCTATGCACGTAGATCAATATGATCCTTTTTGTAACGTACACTAAGTTAAACCGTAAAATACACGTTATAATTATTAGTATGCGAAGTTAGATAACAGAGTAGAAAATAATTATTAGATAATCTACTACAGTAAAATGAGAAAATAGGTAATGTAAAGAGGTTCCTTAAACTAGCTGGATGTGACGCTCTGGAAGGTTGCCGTTGGTGCCGATGTCTAGCGACGCCAATGGATCGGTGTCAGCGAGGTCACCAAAACTCTGCGACGGGAGTCGAATGTCCGCAACTATGTTACGACGACGTCGACTGGACACGTCGTAGACCTCACAATGAGCCGGTTCCCAGAAGCCCGTCGGGGAAAAGCCGAAATTCGGCTTGTATGGTCGTCGTCAGCTAAACGGATGAGTTGCACACAGAACTTTTCACTTTGAGCGGATAGCACTTAATACAACGTAGACTTATTTAAAATATAGGGCTCAATAATAGAAATTTAGGCCTGGAGGTTCCGAAAATAAAAAATTCATCTGATTCGTTCGGATTCAATCTGCAGTCTGCCCGTTGACAAGAGAAAATTTTCGCCTTCAATTTTTACAGGTTCGAAATTTGAGGTAGAACAAAAAATATAAAGGCCAGTGTTTCAAAAAAAAGGTTGATTTAGAAACCAAAAAGTTTCGACCGCAGCGGATTTACGCTGCAGTATGTATGGCAAACGTGGATCGATTTTGAAAATTCATTTTTTAATGGTATGCCTCAGGGTTAACATAAAATATAAATTTCATTAACTTTGCTTGGGTAGTTTTTGCGTTAGCTTCGATAATACAAGCAGTAGTGTCCGAATTGGTGTGGGGTTGGTACCATAACTAAAAAGTGAAAAACAAATAGCTCTTTCAAAAAAAAATAAAAAAAAACCGACTTCCAAAAAAAAGAAAACACTACAGAGTGAAAAATAAGTTCAATTTCGGAAATTGGTAGCAAAACACTAAAATACAGATCCAAAGACACCGACTTGCGAAATTAAGTATTTCTTCACTTTCACTTTGTAGTGTTTATTTATACAATACCAACCCCTCTCGCCCCGTGCCTCGAAAAAATCAAATTAAGCCGTTGGTCCCGGCTGTCATTCAGGGATCTTTGACAGTCGTTACGGGTCCTCATAAACCTGAAAGTCTGACAACCAGTCTTACGTAGAGGTATCGTACCTAGCACTCTACGTAAATACTGGTTGCATCCGGTTAGACTGCAAGCCGATCCCAATATAGTTGGGTAATGGCTTGGCAGATTGATTAAGAGTATTTTTTGGGCTATATGCTGCTGGTGATGTCATTCCACATTTGTTCGAAACAGTCAGCATAACAATGACCTTATAGCCAGCCAGGCGTATAGCGACGCGTGGCTACTCCGCGTCCGTTACGTCTGCCCATTGTCAAGGTTGACAGGATTCATAAGCTGAAGCGTACTGATTTGCGTAATTGCCTGGAATTATGTAGCTTTTAATGCGTGTTGAAAGAACAGTAATGTGGAAGAAGTAGATTGTGACTTTGGAAGCTACGGGAAATTATATTGACTAAGACTATGGGAAATTACTGTCTCGTTGGTCTAGTGTTCGCAAGCGCTACCGGTGACTCTGAGGTCCTTGTCTCAATTCCCAGATCAGGCAGTGTTATTGGGATTTTCAATCTGGAAATTCTTAATAGCAGTCCGGAGTCTCGATTCGTGTCCGGTTGATGGCAATAAGCTCGCCCCCTATTCCAGGGGGCTAAAACATTACTGGCGAAATGCGGGTGTACTATAGGTACTCTTCTGTCAAGCACGCGTAGCATGACCACCGTAGAAATGGGTTTTGTCGACGGAAGAATAGATAAAATTACAGATTGTAGAAAAATTAAAGCCAAATTAAAGATTGTAGAAAGATTTGTACCATTTTATGCTGGCGTAGCATGACAATTCTATCTCTATTCTACCAAGAATAGACAAAACCCATTTCTACGGTGGTCACGCTACGCGTGCAGGAGCCCTTTGCAGGGCATGATATTATGTACCTATCATGTAAGAAAGATTAATAGAATTTTGTGAATATCTGGACTTTGAACACTGAATTTTTTTTTAAACCCATCCCAAATTAAGATTTAAGAGATCGTCGTCTCGAAATCTTTAATTTGACGCCACTATCAAGTCATTTATCAGTTATTTACCTTGAATAACAGGTATAATCTTGCCTACATATTCGAAATAAACATCGGACCTGCTAGACAGAAAATCAAAGTCGTTTTACGAATCAAAAACAAAAGTCAGCAAATAACGTTTTACCTTTTTTGATATAACAAAAACTGCATTAAGAAAATGTTCCACGGTAAGGCTCTAGACAGACGGACTGCATTTCAACTGCAATCCAACCGCAAATTGCAGTTCAAGTGCAGTTTGAATGCAGTTGACACGACTGCAATAGAACTGCAAACCAACCGTGCAGTTCGATTGCAGTCGGTGTGCAGTTCACACGATTGCACGCCGACTGCAATCGGACTGCACGTTTGTTACACACTAAGTTTATTCGTGCAGTCCGATTGCAGTCGGCGTGCAATCGTGTGAACTGCACACCGACTGCAATCGAACTGCACGGTTGGTTTGCAGTTCTATTGCAGTCGTGTCAACTGCATTCAAACTGCACTTGAACTGCAATTTGCGGTTGGATTGCACTTGAAATGCGGTCCGTCTGTCTAGAGCCTAACTTGCAATTTCTTGAATTGTCTACACGTGCCAGAGAATGGCAGGTGCAGCTTTTTCCACGCATTCCTTTTCAGCATCGATTTTCCAATTAAACACTGTCTGTTGATCTTCCTCGACTTTCCCACATAGTATGCGAGTTGTGTTAGCTATGAATAAAACATCTATGTACATCATGCATGGGGTGAAATCGCAATGTTTCATAGTTTCATGTCGGTAGAAAGTAGTCCAAATTTCGATATTGGATTGGATTCCTCGTTTTCAATGGCGTGAAATCGGACAAGAATTGATGGATGCCGTGTGAATCGTGATTATGTTTGGCTGTTTCGGAATGTTTAATGAAATGGATATATTGTTGTATGACAGTGAATGTGAGGCGGTCGTAAATGGTTATCTTATGCAAAATATAATTTGTACCGCCATCATTCAAGCTTCCATCGAGTTTGATATCGAGTGATTTGAGTAAGTCCGTAGAACAACTGAGTACAAGCGTAGGAGCTCCGCAAATGTAAGAATATTCCAGTTGTGGACATTTGCTCCGTCACTGTACAAAGAAGTATTGCCGATGACTCGGTAGAAAATGTTGAAGAGGAGGTTAAGTGTAGACATGGATATTTCCACATTCTTACTCAGTAAATTCGAGTAGGTCTGCAGCATAGTTGGCACTTCACTTTGTTAAAGAGCAAAAGCAAAAACTATCAGTCTCTTCGATATCGAATAATCATAATATCATCCTACTGTATATGAATTATTTTGACCTTCCTCATCGGAATGTAAATAAGAAATGCTTCAATGGAATATATAATGTAAAAATCGTGTATTTTAAACATAATTCAAACTAAATTGATTGGGTCTATAGTCTGTACGAAACAGTGTCAAAATGGTGCGTAAGTTTTTAAACTTTCATTATGTTTGTGATATCATACTTTTATCTTCGTTTGTTTCTTCGTCGTTGTTTTATTTACGTTTTTGCAGCGAGGATCCTGTATAAATGCCCACAAATCTAAAAGATACTGGGTATAACGTTCGAAGTATTTGCCTTTGACGACAGTCATACTTGGCTTCTAAATCTGTCTTGTGATTTTATATATGTTTTTGCTCTTTTCAAGGCTCATATGTTTTGCTTCGAATTGACCAGTTCCAATTCCAATGATATGAATATATGTATTATTATTATTAACACAATTTTAACATGTTACGTCAACTAACGTCTTTTTAACCTTGAATGTAAATGGCAGCATATGAGTCTAGGTATATATTTTTGTTGTTAAAACAACGTTGAACTTGAAATGTTAAAATCTGAATCTGTTTCTGTTTTGTGAATTTATTTCAAAAGTAATAACTATGTATCTTGTGTTGATGGCCCACTGGCCCACTTTGGTCTAACGTCCCATATAAGAGGGTCATCGAATAGGCCCCCATGCATATTTTTATTATTATGTATTACATAACAGGCGCTCAGGTGTGACTAAATTTGTACCACCTGCCATTATATCCAGCACCCTAATTCCATAACACTATCATCCAGAATCTGAATCATTTTAAAGGATATTTCTAATTCATTGCTTCATCAAAATCAAAGCATTTATTTCAAACTAGTTTCTGCCCGCGACTTCGTCCGCATCAAATTTTTCTCCCCTGACCCTTCCCGTCGTATCGAATTGCATGCCAGTTTTCGTTCATTTTTCGTTGTTGCTCCGCTCCTTTTAAACGCAGCGTGATGTTATATAGCCTATAGCCTTCCTCGATAAATAGGCTACCCAAAACAAAAATATTTTTTCAATTCGGTCCAGTAGTTGCTGAGATTACCGCGTTCAACCACACACACAAACAAACAAACTTTTCAGCTTTATAATATTAAAGTATAGTTAGGCACATAAAAGGAACTTTTGACCGTCAACATTAACATTGATACAGAATTGATTCTAGTCGCTCGTTCCAAAAGGTAGTTTCGTATGGAGAAGAATGGGCAAGAAACTCCACCGTTACTCTTTTAATAATGATTTACAATATTTTAGATATGTATATTTATTAAATATATTTTAGATATACTAAATACATTCCTTAAATATAATTGAGTTACATTCATTTGTTCAAAATATTTGTCTGCAAAACAAAAATAATAACATAATGAATGTTTTTGCACTATCAAAATGAAAGCCAATCCTACTGTAGTGTCTTACGCATACAGTAGGAATGTCTTACCCCGCAGAAGTCATTACAGCATAACTTAATTAACTAGTGGTGATAATTACATTAAGGAGAGCAGTGGTGGCCCAGTGGTATCGGCCTCGACTTACGAGTTGTAGGTCTTGGATTCGAACCCAGGCAAGCGCTTTACTTTGTGTAAATAATTTCATCACCACTGCTCTCAAAACGGTGAAGGAAAACATCGTGAGGAAACCGGCATGTCTTAGTACCAAAATTTCGAGGACATGTGACATCTACCAACCCGCACTGGGCCCGCGTGGTGGATTACGGCCCACTCCTCACTTAGGAGGCCTGTGTCCCAGCAGTGGGAACATTATAGGCTGATCATGTGATGTGTCGTGTGATAAGTACATACCTACCACATGGAATGCGTACTTATAGCCAGTAGTTAGTGAATTAATGACAGTTTTAATGATGCGGTGTTGTATGCCTATTAATTGATGACAGCATCATTCAAATATTTAGCGTGATCAATGCGAGAAACGAATCATTGCCTGCCTTGACGACGTTATTATGGAATGTTGCAAAATCTGATTCACGTCTGTACGTATGTGTTTTTAGTATCAACTGCTTTTGCTGGCGGCTTCGCCTGCGTATTATTATACATATAAACCTTCTTCTTGTATCACTCTGTCTATTGATGAAAACTGCATTTAAATCCGTTGCGTAGTGTAAAAGATATAAGCGTAAAGACAAAATGCGACTTTATACTTTGTGAAGAAAGATGATCATTAAAATTAAGACGAGAAGCACAGAACCGGTCGAAGTGGCGGTGTTTGGGAGAGTCCTATGTCCAGCAGTGGACGTCTTTTGGCTGATATGATGATGCAATCATCAAATTATCAATTCAACCCACTTATTTCTGCCAGGGTCGCGAGATTGTTCGAAAGAGATACCGTGACTCTGGCACATGGGCAACTGAAGGAACACGGGTGGGTTTTAGTCAGTAAAAGTCTGACACGCCCTCCCGCTCCGCCCAGAGCGGGAGAAGTCATTTGATGATTTCCCATCCAAAAAAAAAACCCTCTTAGTTCATTTAATCCCAGTAAATGTTTTTTTTTTTTTTCATGAAATAGATATTCAATGGAATGAAATAGACTTAAGAACTGCAATAACATACATAAACTCACGCCTTTCCCCATAGGGGTAAACTACAGCACGCGAACGATCCTTACATACACTTTTTGCTTCGTTTATATTCATACATCTGCACGCGTAGCATAACCATCATAGAAAGAACTTTGTCTATTCTTGGTAGAATAGTGATATAATTGTCATGCTACGCTAGCATAAAACGGTACAAATATTTCTACAATCTTTAATTCTGTCTTTAATCTTTCTACAATCTGTAATTTTTTCTATTCTTCCGTCGACAAATCCCCGCTCTACGGTGGTCATGCTATGCATGCTGGTCATACACGCACGCCGGTTACCTACGCACCTGACGTCTCTGAAGAACATAACCAATAAGGTCACTATATGTTCTAGGGCAGGGCTGGGATTACTATTATTAGATAAATTAATTAATTAAGAATCAATAAACGTATAAAGAAATGGTTACTCTGTATTTTTTTTTACTTGAAAACGGAAAATATCTGTTTCTGCGGCCATCCAGCTTTTGTAGTAAATTTAATTAGCCCGCGAAGGTATGTAGCTTGGACAGCCCTGTTCTAGGGCGTCCCCTTCCGGCGTATACATCTGCCTTGTACTTTACATAAACTAAACCTTGAATAAGCGTAAGAAAATTTAATTCGTTCGGCTAACCTGGATCTGGTCTAAAGATGTTATCATAGCTTACTACAGTGCAGTGCATTTATTGTTAAGAAAATACATTCGTTTCTTTCTTTTGTGTCCGGATGTTCAAACTGTTCTTACTTGTAAACATCCGGCAACAAAAGATAAAATCAGACAATTTCCTCGTCGATGCTATCATTACTGGACCAAAAGTAGTGAATTTATTACCTGAGGAATTTTATTATTTAAGTCGCAACCTAACAGACCGTATAATATTCGACTATAATGATTATAAAATGAAACTTTCGTCGCAAATTGTTTTCACCGCTTAATGGCAGAGTAAATCAAATTCGGACACGCAATATTAGATCGTGAGATCATTATAAAGGTTTGTTCTTTTTAAATGAAAGGTTGTACGGTAGCTGGTTAAATGAGATAATAACAGGCTCATAGCTTTATTTAATACGTAGGTAGTGTAGGCACTTAATTGAGATGAGAAGCATGACCAATGCTCGGTTCCTATGAGCAAAAACGATTAGTTTTACTTAAGAATGGTTGGATTTGACTCGCCTGTTAGTCTAGTGCAGCCTTTCCCAAAGTGGGCGATAACGCCCCCTTGTGGGCGCTGCAGGCCTAAAAGGGGGTGGTAAGAGACCCAGAAAAAAAATGGGGGCGTTGTTTAGAGTCTACACACCCCACACAGTCTTTTCTGGGTTTCTTACCACCCCCCTTTAGGCCTGCTGCGCCCACAAGGGGGGCGTTATCGCCCACTTTGGGAAAGGCTGGTGTAGTGGTTGGTGACCCTGACTGCTAAGACATCAGGTCGTGGGATCGATTCCCACCCAGGACAAATCTTTGTGTGATGAGCACAATCATTTGTTATGTGTCTGGGTGTAATTTATCTATAATATGTATGTATTTAGAAATATAAATTTTATATAAGTATATCAGTTGTCTGGTTACCATAGTACAGGCTCTGCCTAGTTTGGGATCAGATAACGTAGTTTTGGTTGTCCTAAGATATTATTTTTATTGCCAAACTAGGCAAATAAATAGATTCGTACGCTAATTTTACCATATGGGATATTATGTATGTATGGAATCTATTATGAAGAAATATGAGGTGGGTGGAGCTTTGCTAGCTTTGCATTTTCCGTAAAGATACAAGAGTCTTAAGTTTTTCCATAAGAGAATCGTAGATATTTTTCGGTTGTTACGAGACTTGGGCTTCTGACTACTCAGTCAATAACCAGACGATCCATTTTCTTAGTTAACTCACACTGAACCTATGTATTATGAATAGTAAAACGGTGAACACTTTACAAAAGTTTTCATTTACTGAAATCATTAGTTTGTCTTTAGTTATTTGTCGCAATTTTCTCTTACATTCCGACACTGTTTAGATTTTATTTAAGAAATGGCAGTATAGAAATTTTTGAGAAACTGTGGTGTAACTTTACAATCGTTTTATTTACTGCAAGCATAAAGTATATACTTTCATTGTCAGCTACATTCATTGTCTTTAGTCATTGGTCACAATTGTCTTTTACACTCGGACGCTGTTTAGATTTTTCGAAATTATTGAAAAACTGTGATATTAAATGCACTTTACGAAAGTTTTTATTTACTGAAAGAATTAAGTACTTTCATTGTCTTTAGTCATCTGTCGCGATTGTCTCTTTCAGTCGGCCGTTGTTTTGGTTTTGTATACTGGATACATTAAGATGAATCGTTGAAAAAACTGTACGTACACACTTAATTACATAAGACTAATTTACAATCCTTTTTATTGGTTTAGGAAATCCGGTCGCCCAAATGTGTACATTACCTTTCCGCAGTTCCGGATCATTTAAATAAACATTCGGAAACTTTATTTGCAAAATAATGAATGGTGTCATTTCACTTAATTAGTTTTTAAAATAAATACAAGTTTTTATTACTCTTTCTATTTTATTACACAACGACGCAACCTCAGCTGTTACCAATTAAAATACACTTTAAAAGATCCATAATAATGTTTGCATAATCGATTTTCTTTTAATTGTTACAGATTTTCATCTCACCCCGTGCGAAGATAAAGCAAAGGGAAACTGTTATGATGGCAATGAATGGCTCGAACAATGGACGTATCAGAGAGCCAATCCCACAACTTTAATAGCTAGAAAATATAATAAAAACAAAACCAATTAGCGCGAAGAGCTATGTGAAAAAATAATGTGACATAACGCCATCTAGTGGTTTATTGATGAACTCGGTAGACAGTGAAAGTGTTCTAAAATCAAATAAAAATGAAGTTGAATTTGTTTAAACGGTCGATGATTTTTGCGACGTTTTTCGGGTCGTGTTTGTGTATAGCGTTGATAGTGGCGTCTTTGGGGACTACGCATTGGATTGATGCGCGTGCGCGAAGGACGTCGAATCGTTTGGAGTCCGAAGGAAGGATCAGTTTCGGACTGTTCGAAGGTCGCAAAGAGCTGAACCTGGGTTATGGATGGAGGAATCATGATTTTAGTGGTAAGGAAGACTCTTTTTTTTACTGCTTTTAACTAATTTAGATTTCTCTTGAAGCATTGTAATTTAAAGAAATGATGCGCTAATTTCTATTCGCAATTCATGAAAAAGAATTTTCTCAATTCATCGTCATTGAAGCTATAAGAAACTGGTACACAATACAGTTAGCAATCTTTGAATTCAAATAGTATAATGTTAGTGATTCCGTCAATGTTTTCGTCAAAAAACGTGTTATTTCATAATATTTTTACCGATCCTTATATTATTTCATGTTCTCCATCAGCAAGACCGAATGGGCCTTCTCTTGACCTCTATCACGCCTAATGGGAAGCGATGGATGAGGTCTATGATGGGTGGAGCGTGCCCAGAAGAAGCCTGTTCCCTCTTGCTTTGAAAGCACTACGGGTTAAATGTGGAACGGACGCAGGCAGACAGTTCCACACTTTAGCTGTGCGCATAATGAATGTGGTGGAGAACCGCTGAGTACTACTGGTCGGATATCAAAAGAGTGCGGATGGTAACGTGAAGTACCTACGTCTGGTATTCCGGTAGTCAAAGGGTGACGGTGGATGACTTTTAAATATAGCCTTTGAAGGAGTCAGCCGTCTCAGCTCATGCTTTCAGGATTGAGAACTCAACTGAATAATGGGTCTCAGCAAAGTCCTAAATTAGAACTCTGCGTTATCGAGGATTTAAGAGCTGAAGGTCTATTGTTGACAGCCCCGATGGTTTAGTGGTCCCAAGTGCTACTGCTGAGCATGACGTCTTGAGTTCGTTTCCCAGAGGGGTAATTGCGGAACTTTTTATCGGTAGGAATTGGTTTAATATTCATAGTTAAACAAAATTCATTGCGTTATTTACGTTGCTGAGCCGACAATTTATTCGAACAAATGACGCAATGATTTAGAAATAATCTTCAATCCCATTCAGATTCTGATAAATTGTGCGTTTCGCAATTAGGGTGCAGGTCGGGCACTTTTATTGAAATTTTTCTATCTGGAATTTCTCAGTAGCGCCCGGAATTTGGATTTGTGCCTGGTTGATGGCAATAGGCTCGCCCCTTTTTACATGGGACTTAAACATAACAGGCGAAATGTGGGTGTACTATAGGTACACCTCTGCCCAACTCTTCAGGAAAACAAGACGTGATATTATACATAATATATTCATTTCTTTGGTTTTCAAAAATCGCTCTCTGAAATACAATTTACTTTTAATTTATTACACTCACTCTTATTAAAATTTAAAAAACCCCCGACCCAACCAAAACCCCCATAAAATGTACGTTATGTATGTATTGGCCCTTTAAATTTATTAACAAGTCAGGTAATATTTTGATCAAAGGATCGTGTCGAAACGGCTAAACCGATTTAGATAAAACTTGTCTGAGAACCACCGCTACAAAACTTAATCTATACAAATAAATAAAATTGGAGTGTCTGTTTTTAATATTAAGATAACCACTTTTTACTAAGTGTATATGGATGTATACACGATACATATACCAAAACAACATTTTTTACAATTTTTGTCTGTCTGTCTGTCTGTCTGTCTGTCTGTCTGTTCGTTCCCGCTAATCTCGGAATTGGCTGGACCGATTTTGACGGGACTTTCACTGGCAGATAGCTGATGTAACAAGGAGTAACTTAGGCTATTTTTATTTCAGAAAGATTCTTTTATTTTAGAAAAAAATAACTATCTTCTAAAACTACGCTGACATACGTCTCAAAATTCGAAAAACCCTGGCTGAATCCTACGAAATAGATCAAAATAATGTACTACAGTATTGTACACCTTAAAAAGGCCTACAAAAATGTCCTCAATGGTATATGTCTATCTCTTAGGGATAACCCACAATAACCATTTTTTATCTTTTACTTTTTACGAGAAATAAGGGCTTATTTACGAAGCGATTTTAAGCAATACAGCATTAATCCTTATCCAATTAAGTACCTTAAATACATTGTGCATTTAATATAGATCAATATGGCCCTTTACAGCATGTAATTTAAATGAATATCTTAGAAGATATTAGAGATTTAAAAAGTGGGCGCAGAGCGCGTTGGCAGGGGCCGGGTAGTACAGGATAAGTAGGATTGTAATTCATATTACTTTGGCTTCAAAGTAATTGCGAATATCATGTGTGTTCATTATACTCAAAATAAACCTAATAGTATTATTTCAAGTAAGAGACCGCGAAATTGCTTAGATGTTTAGATTTTTGGATGTTTGTTTCTCAATGATGCAAAGACGGCCAAACGGATTTAGATCGAATTTGGCACAAAGATATATTATATCATGGATACGTAACAGATAGGATACCTACTTTATCCCGGTAGTAGGTTTCCGGGTGATATTTTCCGACAGCTATACGGGCCAAGCCACTGGCAAAAGTACTATTCCTATAATTATGTTCGGTGTCTGGTAAATGATTGAGTGTCTGTATAGGTAAAATAGGAGCGTTAAGAAAAACCAGGAAGACTTATATTCAACTAAACCAAGCCCACAGTCACAGTCTTCTTACTCTGAATACTATTACTTTTATTTTAAAAACACCAACACACATGATGTTCTCATAAACTATGAATCCTAAGTAATATGAGTTATAATCCTACTACTAATAATATTATATATGTGAAAATATGTATGATTGGGTGTTTGTTTCTCAATCACGCAAAAATGGCTGAATGGATCTGGATCGAAAATAGCACACAGAGTCTATATTACCTATATAACCTGGAATAACACATTCTTATCGCGGTAGTACGTCCTCTTGCATTAATTTCCAACATCCACGCGGGCGAAGCCACGGGCAAATAATATTATAAATGTGAAAATATGTATGATTGGGTTGTTGTTTCTCAATCACACAAAAATGGCTGAATGGATCTGGATCGAAAATAGCACACAGAGTCTATATTACCTATATAACCTGGAATAACACATTCTTATCGCGGTTATACGTCCTCTTGCATTAATTTCCGACATCCACGCGGGCGAAGCCGCGGGCAAAAGCTAGTTTTAAATAAAAATATCGCACCCAATCGGTTCACCCGTGGAAGAGCGGTCAAATTTATAACACCCCTCTTTTTGCGTCGGTGGTTATTTACCAATGAAATTTCCGATTTCACTAACACTAAGCCAAACCTAAATGAACCCTTCCAGCGACAGCCTACGGTATACGGCAGCTGAAATATGATTAAATTTTTTCTTGACAGATAGCGCCCCTATTGCATTTTCAACTCGGCTATAATATTTTACTCCCACAAAACTATGTTTTAACACGTGCTGTTCTGAGATAAGATTGCTAAATAATAGAACGAAGATGTTGCTCACGTCCGTTATCTTTCATACGTGGTGTTATTAAAAACCACGCAACAAACTTGTAAGATTTCTAGTCAAAGCTAGCATTGACACCCTCTCTTGCTGACCTGACCCAAAAAACTGTAATGACAAAAGATTCTTCAAACACAACTTACAAGCTCTGATAGTTTCGTGTTGTAATCAGTTGGTGAGCTGACAATGGTCTTACTCATGGCTGTTGAGATAATATAAGTAACAATCTCTGAAGCAATAACTTGTCTTATTTGCTATTGAAATAGCAAAAGAACTATTGTGGAATAAGTCGACGTACACAGGGATGTATGAATATAGCGACGCGAAGTTTTCGCGTTCGCAAAGATCTAAGTATCTTCAACGTACTATCTGAACAAAAAAAAAAAACAAAAGCCCTGAGAGTTGAATTTCCAACAGTATGTTTTTCGACGCGCTGAGATGCACTCAATGCAAAGAGTCAGGACGTCATAAAATAACGGCGGGATTTTATTGTGCACTTGATTTTTGTCTCTCGGTGCTGAACCGAGTATTGAGAATCCAACAGAGTGCATTGCATCGTGTCGTCAATCGAACAGTGAGTTTTGCTCTTCGATTTCGAACTCTCGGGGCTGAGCAGTGCGTTGAAGATCCAATGCACGTAACAATCCTGTCGCGATTTTATTACGTCCGTGTTTGACGTCGACTACGCAAAGACCTTGCTTTTGGTTTCATTAGCTCCGCAATGTCATTTTAATTATCACTATGACATCTTCTATTTAGATTGAAGTTATTGGAAGACACATTAGGGATTCCTATAATTGGTTAGGAGTTGGTTTTTCCTCTTATGAGATGCATAAGTGGAAAACAATACTTATCTACGCTGGACATCATCCGTATTTTCATTTTGCTCATCCGTATTGCGACGAGCTTCTATTACAAGTATAAGCTTTAAATAGTCTCCGACACATGAAATCCCTTGCACGACAACATTCTTGTGTCATAAATACTGAAAAGCCGAAACAGTTTTTAAAGTGTCGTCCCACTCAGTGGCGAACATCAGAAGAAAAACTGAAACTGTGTCGAGACAGTGCTTCCCTACCCAGATCGTTCGTATCACCCGCTAAAGATCTCCACCAACATGAGTTGCTTTAGGTAACCTAGAAGTCTTTAAAATAGACTCCGGACCCAGGTGGGCGACGCCAGGAAAACCTGTTCAGGTAGAGATTTATAGACGACCACACCTTTATTTTTGTTCTGGGTGGGAAATCATCAAATGATTTCTCCCGCTCTGGGCGGATCGGCAGGACGTGTCAGACTTTTACTAACTAAATTCCACCCGTGTTCCTTCAGTTGCCAGTGCCAGGGCCACGGTAACTCATTCGAACAAACCCGTGATCCTGGTAGAATCCGCGACCCTAGCAGAAATGGTCTAAACCTTGCATTGTAAATGTGGCGTAATTCCATAAACGATGGGACACTTAATGTCATGTTCTGCGTGTCCTTTCAGCTGCACGTTATAGAAATTATGACGTTAAGGATGGCGTTAAATACGTAACCGAATTCAAGGTTGTATTCATTTACATTGCCATCGACACGTTAAGAAGATAAAGTATAAGCTTTTGCCCAGATGTGGATTATAATCATCCTTTCAGTCGAAAGACGTCCATTGTTAGGCAGAAACCTCCTCCAATCTCCAGTTTGCCTTAATCGCTACGCTTAGCAGGCGGGTTGGCGATCGCAGTAAGCTACTAAAATACATAGAGAACGCTGCTGTCCATTCTCTATTAAGTCCCTTAGTCGACACCCACGGAAAGAAATGGATACTGACGTGGATACCGTCTCCTTACCATGTTACACCAGTGTATGCCAGAGAAATGGACTTATTCCAGCCCATATTTTTGAATATTACACTACACTGAACCCTCCCTAGGAAGCTTGCTAATAGTGAAGCTCAAAAGGAATTTAACCTTTCAACGAATGAAGCAGCAAAATGCTAGCTACTGTCTCAGACTATATTGTGACATCAAATTTATCCATATCAGCTGTAAATCGAAAAACTAGAACAACATGAACAAGTCTTGTGTCTAGTCATTGCTACAGACGCTTTGTGTCCACGATAAGATCAGGACATTGCGACTTGCGTTCGGTTTCGTAATCCATTCAGATTCGGAGTCGTTGCGTTTGGTCAATCGACGATGGCATCGGGTTTTAAGTTGACATGATTCATGTTGTTTGTATCTTTAATGC
The DNA here is from genome assembly GCA_947507805.1 of Aporophyla nigra. Lineage (NCBI taxonomy): Eukaryota > Metazoa > Arthropoda > Insecta > Lepidoptera > Noctuidae > Aporophyla > Aporophyla nigra. The sequence continues at coordinate 6,419,414 of OX382313.1, read as the reverse complement.
GATGTGTTTGATAGGGATTAATTTCATTTCATTCAATTTCATTTCGGTGCCGGACGTAAAGAATAACACCACCCCATTTCTTCCCGTGGGTGTCGTAAAAGGCGACTAAGGGACTTACTAGAGAATGGGCAGCAGCGTTCTCTATGCATTTTACCACCATACTGCGATCGCCAACCCGCCTGCCAAGCGTGGAGATTATGGCAAAGCCCCCCAAATTGGGGGAGGACTAAGTCCAGCAGTGGACGTCTTACGGCTGAAATGATGAATTTCATAAGCAACAGCTTTCAAATTTAAATTGTCGAAGCCTGAATCATTTGGAACGTTATCCTGTTGTGTCTTATCAGTAATATTTCGTTCCTGAAGATCGTGGTGGGCTTGGGCATACATTTGCGCTACGATACCCATCAATTCGTTCCGTGTTCATCGTTTTCCGTGTGGTGTCAGACGTAAATAATAGCACCAACCCATTTCTCCCCGTGGGTATCGTGAGAGTCGACTAAGGAGCTTACCAGAGAATGTGCAGCAGCCTTCTCTATGCATTTTACCACCATACTGCGATCGTCAACCCGCCTGCCAAGCGTGGCGATTATGGCAGACGCCCCAAATGGAGGGAGGCCTATTCCCAGCAGTATACGTCTCTCGAATGAAATGTTGTTGTTGTTGGTTGTTGATTTAGCACACATGCACCCCAGACATACACGCACCTCCACATACTCCCACACCCACACATACACAATTACACCCACACACCACCTCACACACTCACTCCCACACCTACGCACCCATATGCATGCACCTATATCATTTTTATTTTATTTTACTTTAGTTTCTTTTATTTTGATTTTGAGATTTTGCACTGTATGTGGTCTCAACATTGTTGTGTTAGATTTGTAAGGGAAATAGCGAGACAGCCCCAACACAAGTACTTCGGTAACTTACTGGGGCTGCCTCAATTTATGTTATAAATGCAATGTTTGTAGATGTAATAAAAACATTTTATTTATTATTGTTGATTAATGTTGTTTGTTACTTCAATGCGATGTGTTTGATAGGGATTAATTACATAAGCAACAGCTTTGAAATTTAAATTGCCGAACCCTGAATCATTTGGAATCTTATCCTGCTGCGTCTTATCAGTAATGTATTCAGGCCTTGGACATACATTTGCACTACGATACACATCAATTTGTTCCTTGTTCATCGTTTTTCGTGTGGTGCCGGACGTAAAGAATAGCACCATCCCATTTCTTCCTGTGTGTGTGTCGTAATAGTCGACTAAGGAACTTACCAGAGAATGGGCAGCAGTCTCTATGCAGTTTACCATTATACTGCGATCGCCAACCCGCCTACCCAGCGTGGCTTGGGTTATTCTATCTGAAATTTTTCTTTCTATCCATATCATAATTCACACAGACCATCCATCGTTTCTTTGGCCTCCCTCTTCTCTCATAGCTGATATTCATATTCAATACTTTCCTCACGACATTTTCCTCATTCCTCCGTATCACGTGACCATACCATGACAACTGATTCCCAAACAACTTTTAACTTATCGGTGCTAGTTTCAGACTTCCTCTCATGTACTAATTTCTTATTCTATCCATTCGTGTAACACCACATATATTATCTCTCTTAACATTCTCGTCAATATTCAAGGAAAATATATTAAAATAAAATTTATCTGGGTTTCAGTGAAAGCCGGTACGCACCCCGCACGTCGCTGGGCGTGGTGTGGTACGGCGGCACTACTGGCCGCGTCACTGCTGTCGGCAGGCGGCGCATGCGTGCTGGCCGCGTTGGGCTCAGCGGCGCGCGCGCGGTGCTCACCTCGACCGCTGCTTGTCAGCAACTCTTTAGCAGGTAAATATTCGTTACTAATATTGACGAATCCTGGAGTGGAGACCGTGTATACGCAAGAGTAATGTGGGACGCCTCCCAGCTAGATGGACCGATTACCTCAAAAAGGTGGCTGGGACAGACTGGATGCGGAAGGCGGAGAACAGGGTGGTGTGGCGCAGCATGGGAGAGGCCTATGTCCAGCAGTGGACTGCGATAGGCTGAGTTGATTGAATATAGAGATAAAGAATAAAGAAATACAGATACGTTTATCCTTAACAAACACGACGCACAGAAAGAACAAACAAAAAAAGAGTTGGGAGAAAATATGCGTCACATTCACGCAAAACGGCCATCGCTCAGCATAATGCTACTACTCTATGAAAAACAAAGCCCCAGCGCTGGTTTTAAGCGACAGCCGGAGGCGGCGTTGACGTAATGACGTCAACCGATACAGCATGTGTCAAATAAAAACAAATTAAGAAACAATAATAAAAACCACCTTTTGTGTGTGCATCACCCAATGATGCACAGGTAGAAAATCCATATGGCATAAGTCCACCTCTATAATTATATTCTGTACTTGAAGTCACCATCATCATCCTTTCAGCCGAAAGACGTCCACTGCTGGACTTAGCCGCCTCCAAAGGGGAGGGTTTGCTATAATCGCCACGCTTGACAGGCGGGTCGGCGATCGCATTATGATGGTAAAATGCATAAAAAACGCTGCTGCCCATTCTCTAGAGTTAGTCGTCTTTTACGACACCCAAGGGAAGAAATTGGATGATGCTATCCTGTACGTCCGGCAGCACTCGGACAAGGACTTGACGAATTAAATAATGTAAAAAAAAAAACCGGCCAAGTGCGAGTCGGACTCGCGCACCGAGGGTTCCGTATAAACCTGTAGGTATTAACGGTTTATGCGTTAAGATTTATGTTTATGAAATTAAATGTTTTTTTTTTTTAATTTTTATGTTTGAGTTGATTGAATGAAAGGTAAATTGCGGTTTACGATTTATGACGTATTAAAAAAAAACTACTTACTAGATCTCGTTCAAACCAATTTTCGGTGGAAGTTTACATGGTAATGTACATCATATATATTTTTTAGATTTATCATTCTCTTATTTTAGAAGTTACAGAGGGGGACGGGGACGGGACACATTTTACCACTTTGGAAGTGTCTCTCGCGCAAACCATTCAGTTTAGAAAAACCACACGTATAGGTTTGATGAAAAAAAAAATTTTGAGTTTCAGTTCTGGGAACCCCAAAATTTATTGTTTTTGTTTCTATTTTTGTGTAAAAATCTTAATACGGTTCACAGAATACATCTACTTACCAAGTTTCAACAGCATAGCTCTTATAGTTTCGGAAAAAAGTGGCTGTGACATACGGACGGACAGACAGACAGACATGACGCATCGTTTTTTGCCATTTGGCAACGGAACCCTAAAAACTGCGAGTAAATTCAATGGCATTGCCCTTTAACAGCTAGTATTACATTCAATGTATTAGTCAACGCAGGGTATGTTTTACCATATTTTATTAATCACGTTTATATCAATAACAAATTTCTTCTCGCATTTCAGTGCTATTCAGCCTGGGCGCAATAGCAGTATGGCTGACGGAGTACTTCCTGAGACTGCAGCACAACGTCATGTCGGACGAAGACCTCGCCAACACATGGTCTTCTGACGACAGTGCTGACCTTGGACTGTCCTTCTGGTAAGCTTTGGAGTCATCAACATCAGTTTAGCCGACAGACGTCCACTGTTGGATATAGCTCCGCCACTTCGACCGGTTTTGTGTTTCCCGCATCCAGCAGATTCCTGCGGCCTTCACAAGGTCATCGGTCGAACTTGTCCTTGTCCTCGTCCTTGTAAGGCCTCCCAACTCGTCATCGTAGTAATATTAAGTGGTAACAGTGACTTGCACACTCTACAGTGGTGCTCAACAATTTTTTAATCACGCCTAGAGGTATATTATGTCCGGATACATTGAGTGGACAACATTTGTAAGACAATTAAAATGTCACGATGTACATATATATAAAAAACAGCCAGAAAATTCAACGGCACTTACCCTTTACTATCCAGTATTACATTCGATTAGTCAACGCAGGGAACGTTTTATTGCGTAAGACACTATCAATCAGAATCTGAATTTGACTATGATCAGAATTTGACGGGCCTGTTAGTCTAGTGGTTAGTGACCCTGACTGCTAAGACTGAGGTCGTGGCTTCGATTCCCACCCAGGACAAATGTTTGTGTGACGAGCACAATCATTTGTTCTGTGTCTGGGAGTAATTTATCTATAATATGTATGTATTTAGAAATATATAAGTAAGTATATTTATCAGTTGTCTGGTTGCCATAGTACAGGCTCTGTCTAGTTTGGGATCAGATAACGGTGTGTTGGTTGTCCTAAGAAGATATATTATATTATAATTATTTTAAAAGACACTACTAATCCGTTGCCTCATATTTCCGTGTGGTGCGGGACGTAAAGAATAGCACCATCCCATTTCTTCCCGTGGGTGTCGTAAGAGGCGACTAGTGGATGGGCAGCAGCATGTTCTATGCATTTTATCACCATACTGCGAATGCCAACCCGCGTGCCAAACGTGGCAAAGCCCTTGAAATTGGGGGAGGCCTATGTCCAGCAGTGGACGTCTTTCGGCGGAAACGACGATATTTTCGAAGAATTGGTTTGCTCGACAACGTTATTAAAGAAGAAAAATGAGTATATCGGCATTACAGCTAAAAAAAAAAAAAAAAAAAATAACGCTACCAGCGCCTCACTTAATAACAAATGACAACACAAGGTGTATCCCGACGCTGATTTTCAGCTACAACCCACAAGTGTCATATGTTAGAATTGTGGACGTATAAGGAACATGGTGTAAACTTCACGCAACTTTCGTAGGAAAGGGCGGATGCTCCGACTAGACGGTAGTCGTGTCTGCGGACAACGGCCCGACGATTGATGTCGGGCCGTATACATATGTGCTAGTTGCACGATAAACTCTTTGCGTGATGTCAGTGTGGTGCGTAGTTCGCATGTGGCGGTGTAGATGAAGAATAATAAAAAGCGTGGGGTGCTTTTTAAGGTATTTTTTTATTGATATCAGGCACCCCACGCTTTTTTTCCATTATTTTGTACTTTTTAGTTTGGTTTCAATGGAAGCGTGTTTTTTAGTTTTTTTAAATTATTTTTTTTCTATTTTTTAGGGTGTTTCGAATTTTGAGACGTATGTCAGCGTAGTTTGTGACGTATGTCAGCGTAGTTTTCGAAGACAGTTTTTTTTGCTGTCCTGGTAACCCTGGCAAGGATAATGGCACAAATTAGTTTGTGACGTATGTCAGCGTAGTTTTCGAAGACAGTTTTTTTGCTGTCCTGGTAACCCTGGCAAGGATAATGGCACAAAATTATAAAATTATTGCATTGTCATCGGTCCTTGACAGGTGTGCAAAGTTTGAATGAAATCTGGTCGTTTAAAGTGGGTCAAAATCGCGCTATAAGGAGTCGGTTACAAACAAACATGCAAACATACTAGTGAAGCTAATATAAAGCGTGTAAAAATATAGAGGTGTTTTAATCACGCGCGTAACAACCCTACCGAAAATTCTAAGCTTGGGACTTCAGAATCCTGCGATGAATTCATGGTTACAGTTTGCTCGTCTATATTCCTTCTGCCATTTATTTTATACGTAGAGTTGTCAACCGTACTCTAAAATAGAGTATTGTACTCTTTTTCTCATGGGTGTACTTTATAATCTATAACACTAATAGAGTTCCCTAAATTACGCTTAGATCTTTTAAACTACGAAACGGAATTAAATACCGTTTTCATAAATAGACAGAGTGATTCAAGAGGAAGGTTTATATGCATAATACGCGGGCGAGGCTGCTGGCAAAAGCTAGTGTTACATAAAGTAACTTTTTAGACGCATTTGATTTCGTTTTTCTGCGGTTTTTCTATGTTTTTCACTGTGAGGCTTGATTATTATTTGTCAGTTATATGCATGTGAAGTGGCGAGTCGAGAGGGTTACGGCTTTAAATTAATTAAAATTAGCTTCTGATGATATTATATTAACGTAGAATTACGATGTTTGGAGTCCTACAATTATTGTAAAATCAATTAAATTGTTATGTAAAGGAAAGTGCTAGAAAATACATTTAAAAAAAATGTAACTCTTTTTTTATTAATCTATACTCTTTATATACTCTGTCTGTATCAGAAATACATACTCCAATTCTTAAAGAAGAAGTTCGCAACGCGAAAACGTTCATAGTGTTTGGTTCATAGTCTCTGTTTTATGCCCATAATTTATCTCACCCTCTCTCTATTTCCAGGCTAGTGGTATCAGCAAGCATAGCGGCGTTCATCAACGACGTCTGCATACTCATAGCCATGGCGGATGGACGGGATATCGACACTATAGCTCCGGCTTTAGAGGAGAAAGTTAATGGAGCTATCATGTTGTATTAGATGTGTAGCTCATAGATTTGAGCTTGAGACTGGGCTACTGTTTTGAATTTGTTTGATCTATAACGCACAAAAGCACTTGAATGTAACAAAAATTTGAACTTACCTTAATATTACACAAGTGGATCCCTTAGCGAGGGTTTCGTTGGATATGTCTGTATATTGAACACCATGCGGAAAAAACATTCCCACTTTACGTGTATTTAAGTACCCACTAAATCAAGATTTTATTTTACCATTTTGGCGACGTGACTGATACGTAAATCCATGCCAAATTACTGCTTTATAGTTCTAAGAGTCTGAGCTAAGCTGTGGGCGGACATGGCGAAACTGTAATGGATCCTTGTTGACTACAGAACCCTAAAAAGATGAGTTGAGTGTTTCCTATCCAACTAATCTGAGAAGAACTACCGAAACACACTCAGAGATCATTGTCTCTTTCAAAGTCCGTCAAACCATATGATCAGAGACTTAATAATAGTTTTATGGACTGTCTGTAAGCTTTTTAGTCGGAAAATAGGACAAACAAATCGGAAATACAGGCCCAAATCAAAATACTCAGTTGCATAAAAATATGAGCCCTATGTATCAATTTAAATGATACAATATTGCCACACGATCAAACACAGTAAAACATTTATTGATTTAAATGAAACAGTATTGCCAGACAATCAACCACAGTAAAACTTTTGTCTAATTAATTTAAACAATATCCCCAAACGATCAAACATGGTAAAATATTTATTTCGGTTTAAATTAAACAATATTGCCAGATGATCAAACACAGTAAAACATTTATCTAATTAAATTAAACAGTATTGCTGAATGATCAACCACAGTAAAACATTTATCTAATTAAATTAAACAATATTGCCAGACGATCAAACACAGTAAACCATTTCTTATCGATTTAAATAAAACAGTTATTGATTTAAATAAAATAACGACCAACGACAGTCAAACATTTATTGATTAAAAGATGTTTGAATTAGACGGTTAGTCATGCACTGTGGTTACTATAAAGACACATTTTAAATAGGTACAAAATACATTTTTGCATTTACAATTATAATAGATCAGATTATATGCTACAAAAACGCGTTACCGCACAATACTAAGAAATTAATTGATGTGTAATTGAAAACTTTATATTTATCTCACGAAGCGACGCATGCCTTGCTGACACACACGAAGTAACCAAGTGTACAAACACACTGTGAATGTGTCCGGGAAGATGAGTGGCGTAAGAATATAACACACATACACACACACACACACACGCTTCCGACTTCGCTAATGTCTCGAGCTTTACCGAGAGCTACTGCGCTTTTTTTGGAAATCATCAAATGACGTCTCCCGCTTTGGGTGGAGCGGGAGGGCGTGTCAAAATTTTACTGACACAAGAAACCCACCCGTGTTCCTTTAGTTGCCTATATGCCAGGGCCACGGTAACTCTTTCGAACAAATCTCGCGATCCTTGCAGGGAGCTTACACACACATTTACAAGATAAAGTGGGCGTTTTTTCGACATAAAAAATAAATATGGAACGTATTGTATTTCAGTACCTTTCACCCGCGAATGTGACTTAAAAGGTCGCGTTCAAGAGCTTTCAGTGTCATTGACAACACATAATGATAACTCTGTCAGCAGCTCTCAATCGAGGTTTATTAAAAATAATGAAAATAAAACAAAAATAAATAATGGACAATCATTATTTTTCGCAACGGAGGTGTGCTTAGGCCATTTCATTGACCGCGAATGAGACATAAGGGTTAAAACTCCCTAAAAGTGTATTATGTTAATCCCCAAAATAATTTATAAGATGTTACGAAGGCTGAATGTTAGTTTTTAAGCTTGTTGGTAACTTAAGTTGTGATTAATTCCGTCCATTTTTATTATATTTAAGTAACTAATGTTGTACATTTATTATATTATGAAATGTTAAGTTCATTAACTCAATTATGTAAATTAGTTTTTCACCCATTTAATGTACTTAAACCGATCAACTGTTAAAAAAGACGATCTAAATGCGAAATTGAATTTTTGAATTGATTGCTTTTAGATTACGTAGTACTTACGACATTCTTTCGGAAAATGCTAAAATATTTTGGACCATTTTATTTTTGTCCTTGACCACTGTATATTTTTACACACCGTTTTGTAGAATGCATTGGTTTCAGTTATCGTAAACACGTACATTTTTTCCAAACAAATGATTCTGCATCAATGCAATGATTTTTATTAATTAACTTTATATATATATGGGTGGAAAGCTATTCAATTAAAAGTATTTAAATAATTACCTCATAAGAACAGTTATATCTCAATAGAAGTCTATATCACCTAAATGGTGAACGGAATCTCCGCTGCCTCCGTTACTCAAATGGAGTAGGCAGAGGTCTGTGCCTATCATAATATGTTTCAGCTAGTGCTGCGTATTTTAGTAATTGTTATATACTACAGCAGAAAAAGAGTAGCTGAACAAAGCCTACTAGCTGTGTTCCAATGGATTTAAAGTATGCTAAACTCAGCATTGAATCTCAACAACACAGTTTCACTATTCATTGCAGGGGTAGACTGTTAAATACAGAACAAATCTTCTCAGTATTGAATTTTATACCATTTCCAGAGCATAAGATTTTATGACATTCCATAATAAACTTAATGGACCAAGGTGGCTCAGGTTTCGTTTGCACTTTAAGACACCGAGAATAAGGTTAATTTTTCAATGTTAGCTATGCTTATTGTAGAGCTTAGCTACTCTGAATTCATCTTTCAACAAGGTACATAGCAATAGTTTATTTAACAATATCTCCGTCCAAAGGTTAAAATATTTACTCAGCACATATTTTGTTTATATAAGTTGTGCCATTAGGTTAGGAAACACCTCTATGTATTAATTTTATTCAATTTATTCTTATTTTAATGGATTTTGTATTATTTTTTTGAATAAATAATGATTGGTAATAATGTATTATTTTTTTACTAGTGACTCGCCCTTGATTTGCACGAGTGCAGTCTAGCAGTCTACACACCAAGATGTAATGAATAAACGAAAATTCATCTGAAATTCATTTCTCTAAATGATGGTAAAAATGCATCAATATCTATTGCGTAACTAAGAAGATACAAGGGGTCACCCAGGCAGATACGAAAAGCCTATAAAACAGTGGTAACACAGGGTCAAGTGAAATTAGCTGACAATAAAAAAACAGGCCAAGTGCGAGTCGGACTCGCGCACCGAGGATTCCGTACAAACCTGCAGGTATTCACGGTGTATGCATAAGGTTTATGTTTATGAAATTAAAAGTTTTTTTTTTAAATTTTTATATTTGAGTTGATTGAATGAAAGGTTAATTGTGGTTTACGATTTATGACGTATTAAAAAAAAAAACTACTTACTAGATCTCGTTCAAACCAATTATCGGTGGAAGTTTACATGGTAAAGTACATCATATATTTTTTTTAGTTTTATCATTCCCTTATTTTAGAAGTGGGGGGGGGGGGGGCTACACACATTTTACCACTTTGGAAGTGTCTCTCGCGCAAACTATTCAGTTTAGAAAAAAATGATATTAGAAACCTCAATATCATTTTTGAATACCCCACAGGTATGGGTACGATGAAAAAAAATTATTTGAGTTTCAGTTCTATGTATGGGGGGGAACCCCAAATATTATTGTTTTTTTTTCTATTTTTGTGTGAAAATCTTAATGCGGTTCACAGAATACATCTACTTACCAAGTATCAAGTAGTAGTAGTAGTTCTTATAGTTTCGGAAAAAAATGGCTGTGACATACTCGGACAGACAGACAGACATGACGAATCTATAAGGGTTCCGTTTTTTGGCATTTGGCAACGGAACCCTAAAAAGACATCATTCGATGGGCGAAGGTAACCGATCGGCGGTTTTTGTAATTTTTCGTGGAAATTACGACTTTCCAAAAACCAGAACATAACAGTCGTTTGGTTGCCTTAATGTACATGTCAGTGTTAATTAAAGTTAATTAAAGTTTTCGACAAAGGTAGAATGTTGAAAACATTTTTTTGCTTATTTGTTTATTCCGTTAGTTTTCGTCACTAACCCCCACGTAGGTAAATTATTGCCAGCTAGTTTAATTTGAACCTGTCATCATCTGCCTAGCATTTTCCCAACTATGTTGGAGTCGGCTTGCAGTCTATCCGGATGCAGCTGAATCTCTATCAACAGCCTCTATTGGGTTCACCTGGCCGCTGTCCTTTGTTAGAGTGCCTTCACCAACTTTTAGAAGAACATCGGAAAATTCTTGAATGAGTTCGCCAAGGTGTGAAGTGAACCTATCAAAGAGTCAACCTTTTCAATGTAGCATTCACCTCGTCAGTTCCTCATGTCACAACAGATAGTGTTTGCCGGAAATTGCCACTACACAGAACTTTGACCACCAATCATGTCATGATTCCTGCGGATATCTTGTCCTGGTGTGCGCTGTTTTGCCACCTAGAAGCAGTGTGGTAACGAATTGTAAACGTCGTGGGTTCGATTTCCACCCAGGACAAATCTTTGTGTGATGAGCACAATTATTTGTTCTGTGGCTAGGTGTAATTTATCTATGATATGTTTTATTTATTTATTGATTATAATTTATGTATTTAGAAATATATAAGTACATTTATCAGTTGTCTGGTAGCCATATTACAGACTCTGCCGAGTTTGGGATCAGATAACGGTGTGTTGGTTGTCCTAAGATTTTATTATGAAAAATGTAAAATGAAAAAAAGGTTTGTTCGAATTAACAAGTTTAAACTAACATCAGTGGTGATTGGAGCCTCCTTTTAAGCGTATAAAGCCTGTACTTATTAGGAGACTCCGCTCTTCCATACATTATTAGTATTTATAAAATACTTGTTTATTCGTACTTAACCAATGTATACAAATGAAATAACTTAACACTATGATGAATTAAATGTATTAAACGTTATGCAGAGTGGGCTTGTAAGACTGGGATTGTGTGTGAGTGAGGATATATGTGAGTTGTGTGTGTGTGAATGTATGTGTGTCGTGTCGTCGTCGTCGAATTTTTGGTTCTAGAACATTCTGCTATCCTCACGATGTTCTTCTTCACCGATATGAGAGCAGTGATGGGGTTTTTAGAGAATGAATACGTTTAAAGAACCACATTATAGTATTACTAAATGTAAAATAAAAAACAACGACCAATAGTTGGAAATCGAACTGACAACTACAGATTCGCAAAGGAATCGTCCAATCGCTTATTTAATTTGCGTTGTCGAAAGTAAGCTAAAATATCTGTTCTTACAGTATGACTGACTGCTTAGCTCCTTAAAAGTGAAAGGATGTTATTCATACCTGTAGGTAACTATCTTCGTTGTTCTCTATTCAGCCCAGTGATGTAATGGAATAATTTCGCTGTTGTCATACACGGGTATAATGTGCTCGCTCACATCTAATCTCCTTTCCTATGTACTGTAAATGTTTAGAAAGATTTCTTGCGATTTTAGACTTTTCTTATTCCCAAACCTCAGTGGACTGTATAAGAAACAGGGGAGAGCCTTCAGGGCTTATCAGAAGAACACTGTAACCTTGAATTGATGCTGCCATCACCTGGAATTTCCGGGATACTCAACTTGTTAGTTGTGTTTAACTACTCCAACAAATAGCAGAAGTATCGTGTTTGGGTTCATTGGAAACGTCCCAATTAATGGGTTATACATCAATCGTGATCAGAGGGGTAATTGCGGAACTTTTTATCGGTAGGAATTGGTTTAATATTCATAGTTAAACAACATTCATTGCGTTATTTACGTTGCTGCGCCGACAATTTATTCGAACAAATGACGCAATGGTTTAGAAATAATCTTCAATCCCATTCAGATTCTGATAAATTGTGCGTTTCGCAATTAGGGTGCAGGTTCTGGTCATATAGTAGCAAAGAGGAATGAGGATAAAGGAGTCACAAGCTTCACTACAGGAAACATACGTTAAACTGCACAAATTTGAGCGAGACGTGTCAATCGTAGCGTGTTTACTATTAAGTACCATATTCAATATAACAAGCAGGAAAATTTATGTAAAGTAAAAAAAAATGTATTGGCCATTTAAATTTATTAAGAAGTTGTTGTAGGTAATATTTTGATCAAAGGATTATCGTGTCGTAGGAAGGTCAAAGAAAACATCAAACCGGCGAAGCCTGGCAATAATAAATGTATGCTATTGTAGAAAGGTGATCTAACATTTTCCTAAATTCCAAAATATTTCTCAAATTTGACAAATGAGTCGTGATGACTTGATCGTCCGCTGGTTTCATTTCAGTCATGGTTTCATTTTTCAGAATTCCGTACCAAAATGGTAAAAAGGAACCTTTATGGTGAGACGCAGTCTGTCTGTCGGCCAAGAAATGGCGCTCACCTTAAACTGCAATGATATAGGTACAGGGCTGTAGCTAGACTCGAATTTGAGGTAGGGCAGCATTGGCTACAGGTAGGGCGGAAGTAAAAAATACACTAGTCACAAAAATTAAGGGATATTTAAAAAATCCAAATTTTTGGGTGATTTTCAACAAGCTGTAACTCCGAGGAAAATGATCGTACAGCAAAAAATAAAAAAGCACGTTGTAGTTCAATGTATCTAGTTTTCAGATGCGGCCACGATTATATTACAGATTTTTTATCATGTTTGGGTCTGGAGAAATAACAAGGAAACAATAAAAAAAAATTAAAAAAAAATCTCGTCTAAAAATTGGTATACGGGCTTCAAAAAAAAAATTTCTAGTGTTTTACTCATAAGTTCTTTTAGAAAATTTAATGCCCTTTAATTTGAGGTATACAGAATGCCTAAACGATAATTTGCCGCGGAGTTATCGTCAGTCGAAGCAAAAAGTACTTTTTAACTTTGACAATTAATAACTCTGGAAATAATGATTGTATAGAAAATCGGAGGAGGGTTTTGAAAACTGCACAACATTTTCTTTAAGATACCTTGATTGGCAATTTTTCTGCGGCTAGTGGTGCCTTTCCATGCTCATGGAAAGATGCTCAAATAATTCCTTTACCTAAAAAGTCAAATCCCAAATCCTTTTCTGAATACCGTCCTATTTCCGTTTTACCATTCCTATCCAAAGTCCTTGAACGGTTGATTCACAATCAAATTAGCATTTTCCTCGCTAAAAATAATCTCCTCAACCCCTTCCAGTCTGGTTTCCGTCCTGGTCATAACCACCACAGCGCTTCTAAACATTACGGATGATATAAGGTCATCGATGGAAAGCCGTAATCTTACTGTTTTAGCTTTATTAGATTTCAGTAATGCTTTCAATACTGTTGATTTTGATGTGCTGCTTGGAATCCTATGCTCTCTTAATATATCTCCATCGGTAATTGATTGGTTTCGCAGTTACCTGTTCGGTCGTCGGCAACGTATTTTCCTTGGAGAGACTTTGTCTTCCTGGAGTAATACTTCTGTCGGTGTACCTCAGGGTGGTGTTTTATCCCCTTTACTTTTCGCAGTTTTTATAAACTCAATCTCTGATGAACTTATTTCTTCCTACCATCTTTATGCAGATGATTTACAAATCTACTCGCGAGCTCCTCTTGGGAATCTGTCCGAGGCTATTTTAAAAATAAATCGTAATCTGGCCCGTAGATGCGAATGGAGCAAGAGATATGGACTTATGGTTAACCCTATAAAGACGCAAGTTGTGGTGGTAGGCAGTTCAAGAATGGTCTCAAGGATTGACTGGAGTACTCTTCCCCAAGTTTCTTTTGACAACACAGTTGTTCCTTTCAGCGATACAGTCAAAAACTTGGGAATATTTATTGATAAGAGCTTTCTTGGACTGTCCAGCTACAGGAAGTTAGCCGCAAGCTATTTGCATCCGCTGCGTCTTTGAAGAGATTGCGTAACTTTCTCCCGACTACCACCAAGATTGCGCTTGCACAATCCATTTTTCTACCCATCCTTGACTATGCTGATGCCAGCTATCTTGACCTTACCCAAGACCAACTGAACAAACTTGAGCGCCTTCAAAACTTTTGTATAAGGTTCATATTCGGTTTGCGCAAATATGACCATTTTCCCGAATTTCGAGTGAAGCTCAAGTGGTTACCAATTCGCCTTCGCCGGAATGCTCATATTCTTTCTCTTTTGTATAATGTGCTATTTTCTCCCTCCACTCCTCTCTATCTCAAAAAACGTTTTCAGTTTCTTTGTGACTCCCACACGAAATTTACCCTTAAGGTCATCAGATAACTTGAAGCTTAAAATGCCTATGCATTCCACAACTTTCCTCGACCATTCCTTTACTGTCCAAGCCGCTCGGTTGTGGAATGCATTGCCTGTTGAAATAAAACGCGCGCAGACGTTACATGTTTTTGAAAGACTCGTGAAAGAACATTACTTGTCGTTATGATCTTGTTGTCCTAACCGAACTGTAATTTTCTATGTACTATCGTCATTAATTTTTGTGTCTTATATGTATATTTAGTATGTAGGTATTTATGTATATATTATTTAGGATATAAATATCTGTTTACTTATTTTAGTAAATTGTATGTTTACACCATTGACATACCCATTTTATGTCCACGCTTATCACTGTCCATTCCATGGTTGCCTGGAAGAGATCGCTTAAAGCGATAAGGCCGCCCATTGTATATTTTGTAATCGTTGTGTTTTTTTTTTTATGATGTATTTTTATGGTGTACAATAAAGTATATATAAATAAATAAATAATGGCTTTTGTCGAAAGTTTTTTTTTTTACTTGAAAGCTTTGACTGAAAAAAAAGACAAAAATTCGCATAATTAAGTATATTTGAATAACTTGGTATAACTTTGGATAAAATGGATGAACGAAAGATATTGTGGGTAATTTTTCAACCTCAAAGTGTCCCCTAATATCCCTGAAAAATTCAAAGCGTTATGATTCTTTTTTCATAGTGCCCCGAAGCTTCAAATTCTTTGTTTTTGCAAAAATCACCATAATGAACAATTTTTATTCGTTTTTTGATGCTAAAATTTTTTTTCTCAATAATCTTTTTTTTCTCAAAGATTTTAGAAAGAAAAAACTAATCAAAATCGATTTTTTTTTGCAAAAACAAACAATTTGAAGCTACAGGGCATTATGAAAAAAAAAATCGCAGCGCTTTGAATTTTTCAGAGATTTTTTAGGGGACATTTTGAGGTTGAAAAATTACCGACTATATTCTTCGTTCATCCATTTTATCCAAAGTTATACCAGTTATCCAAATATCCTTAATTATGCGAATTTTTGTCTTTTTTTCAGTCAAAGCTTTCAATTTTTCGACAAAAGCCATTCACGGTATCTTATAGAAAATTTTATATTGTTTCCAAAACCCTCCTTCGATTTCCTATACAATCATTATTTCTAGAGTTATTGATTGTCAAAGTTAAAAAGTACTTTTTTGCTTGCTAGAGGCATTCTGGATACGTTAAATTAAAGGGCATTAAATTTCGTAAAAGAACTTTTGATTGAAACAATGGAAAAAAAATTTTGAAACCCGACCCGACTTTTTTTAAGATGAGAAAAAATTTGGAAAAAAATTTTTTTGGTTGTTTCCTTGTTATTTCTCCAAACCCAAACATGATAAAAAAAATATCACCCAAAAATATGTTTTTTTTTATATCCCTTCATTTTTGTGACTAAGTATATCATAATTGATCTGCTCTGAAGCACGGGCTACTAAATCAGTCAACATCACCTGTAGGTCAGTGATGTACATTCAATAGCTATTCATAGACAAATAATTAAACATGAGCATGGATTTAAGGACAGCTATTAAATCCTCAATGATGAAGAACAAGCGAACAAGACGGTTGAAATTTATCTCTGCATCGGCATATTATAATTAAATAGACCCATTGCTTCATGTGATGGCGCTTCAAATGCCATCTATACACAGAGAAAATAATTATTATAATAAGAAATGAATGTCCCAAACGATGGTATGTTCGGAAAAGTTTAGATACCTATTGCTACATTTTTTTTATCTAAAACTATAAACACACAATCCAATTCTAATAGGTTCTCTTCGTTTTTGGTATTTTTAAGGTAGGGCATTGCCCCACAATGCCCCCCCCTAGCTACGGCCCTGTATAGGTATCATCATCATCATCATCATTTCAGCCGTAAGACGTCCACTGCTGGACTACGGCCTCCCCCAATTTGGGGGGCTTTGCCATAATCGCCACGCTTGGCAGGCGGGTTGGCGATCGCAGTATGGTGGTAAAATGCATAGAGAACGCTGCTGCCCATTCTCTAGTCAAATCAAATCAAATCAAAAGTCATTTATTCAAACTAGGCTGAGAGTCAGCACTTTTTGAACGACAAAGTTACATGAGACAGTCCCCCCAAAACGCCCACCCTTCGACACTTCCTAGTGCTTTAGCTGGGAAGAAGAAGTGGCGGAACAATGATTATTAGAAACCTCAATATCATTTTTGAAGACCTATCCATAGATACCCCACACGTATGGGTTTGATGATTTTTTTTTTTTGAGTTTCAGTTCTATGTATGGGGAACCCCAAATATTATTGCTTTTTTTTCTATTTTTGTGTGAAAATCTTAATGCGGTTCACAGAATACATCTACTTACCAAGTTTCAACAGCATAGCTCTTATAGTATCGGAAAAAAATGGCTGTGACATACTCGGACAGACAGACAGACAGACATGACGAATCTATAAGGGTTCCGTTTTTTGCCATTTGGCAACGGAACCCTAAAAACTAGAACTGCCATTTTATCTCACACTAAGAAGTAACTACCTTTGTTCACTACGTTTGCTCTTTCGTATAAGAATCAATAATAAAATTGAGCAAAGAAAACCAATAAAAACATAGACACAAATACAATTTCCCTGTCTCTGATAAAAGCCTTTTCGAATATAGGTTTAATTTTAAAAGAGGCTTACATCTGAACATTGTGTGCCTGATAAATGTTATAGAGCGTACTGTTAGGAGCTACCACAGAATCTTGTTACGACTTAAAGTAATTGGGGGAGGTTTTAGTGAGAAGATGTAGCGTTTTTATCATAATTCCTCTCAACCAAGGCACTTACTGTCTAATCTCTTCACCACCCTTGGTTGAATGACATGCCCTTGGTTGATGGTGGTGTTGGGTTGGTATAATATTCTACAGTTATCATCATCATCATTAGCCTATAGCAGTCCACTGCTTGACATAGGCCTGTCCAATTGCACGCCATTCAGCTCGATTCTCGGCAACTCTCATCCAGTTGCTACCAGCCACCCTGTGAAGATCGTCGCTCCACCTAGCCTGAGGGCTTCCAACCTTACGTTTGCCGATTCGCGGTCTCCACTCAAGAACACGTCTACCCTAACGGTGATCGGTCCTACGGCTAATGTGGCCGGCCCATATCCACTTCAGCTTGCTAATCCTATGGCTATGTCAACAATTTTGGTTCCCTGCCGGATCACCTCATACAGTTATAGTTATACTCTATGCAATTTCCCTGTATGTTCATGCAGGCTTGCGTCGATGTTTTATTGCCATCAGGTATATAATATTTATGCGCGTGATTGTTCGTTATGGAGAGCATGATTGATCGTAACTATGTATATTTATCACCTCTTTGGCTTTAGGCTTGATTGAAAGACAGTTTGAAAAATTCCATTGCATTTCTAGAATGGTATCTCTACATAGGCTATGTGCGGTCACAAAAAGAGATAAGTAACCAGGTTCATCGGGATTAGTTCACGTCTAATACGTAACCCATGGATGTTTTCGAAAAAACAATGTAATTACATTAATAGAACACAAACAGTTAATTATCAAATTCAATTCCATCCGATGACACTGGTTACTTTTTTACACGCTTTATATTAGCTTCACTTGTATGTTTGTATATTTGTATGTTTGTATATTTGTATGTTTGTTTGTAACCGACTCCTTATAGTGCGATTTTGACCCACTTTAAACGACCAGATTTCATTCAAACTTTGCACACCTGTCAAGGACTGATGACAATGCAATAATTTCATAAATTTGTGCCATTATCCTTGCCAGGGTTACCAGGACAGCAAAAAAACTGTCAAAAACTACGCTGACATACGTCTCAAAATTCGAAATACCCTAAAAAATAGAAAATAAATAATAGTTTAAAAAAACTAAAAAACACGCTTCCATGGAAAACCAAACTAAAAAGTACAAAATAATGGAAAAAAAGCGTGGGGTGCCTGATATCTATGAAAAATACCTTAAAAGCACCCCACGCTTTTTTTCCATTATTTTGTACTTTTTAGTTTGGTTTTCCATGGAAGCGTGTTTTTTAGTTTTTTTAAACTATTTTTTTTTTTTTGGTGATTGTACAGACGCTAGAACATTTATCTACCCGAAACTGACAAATTCTGCCAATCAACCTTGAACCTAATGCTTTAGCGATTAAGGTGAAAATCTATTAAATAAATTTGACAGATTGTAGTAGTTTGATGTGCTGGCGTCTGTACCTTCACAATAACTACCTTCATACACCAAAAGAAAAGCGACAGCAATCCGCTCCCTCCTCTCACCCTAACCACACCATTTCCAGCCTTCGTAGGAGTGCTATTACGGTCCCCTTCCTCTGTTATACGCCCATCGGAGAACCACTCGTCCCGCAAACATTTTTAATGAACACAATAACATACAATAACAAGGTAGACTCTGTAAAATCAACCAAGTTACTTTGTACGCGAGTTTGGTTCTTATTTTGTAGGAAGCGAAACAAGATTTACATGATCGGTGCAACTTTTGGCATACAACACTGACGTAAAGAATAAAATTCATTCAGATTTTTACATAGGTAACATAAGGCCTGAATCGACTATGCATTAGATTTTTTTTGGAATTCCTTTTACTGTCATCCCTACGGCCTTATTCTGCGGAAAAGCAGAAGAAGTCTCCCATCGCATGATACGATGCATATTTTCATCTCATACATATATCGCTGGAGTGGAAGGGTGCGCTGGTTGCGGTATTAAACTTATAAGAGATCGTCACATATATAACGAAAAAGCGATAAGCCCTTCTAAGGGACATTTTATTGGTTCAATAATTTATCATGGTTGTCGAGGGTGCTGAAGCCGAGAGGAAATCAGAATGACAAAGAAGTTACATTTAGAGTTGAAGAAAAAGCGTTAGGAACTTCGTTCCTGACCCCACACTTATTACCATTCGCCACCCCAGGCATAGCTTTCACTCATAGGTACAAGGTCGTGGCCAGGCTGTGCACGTCAAAGAAACTCATTTTTTAATCTAGAAAAACAAGATTAAAAGGATGGCTCAACATTAGCAAACCTTTGCAGCATTCGACTCTGCATTCTTAACTGAACACATAAACTAACGCTTACTCCACAAAAGCTATCGTTTCCTAGATGAGCAGGAGACGCTTCATAAAAGCTGCTGTGACGGGTGTCATGAAAATTTTGGTATCGGGGTTTGTCTTTACGGTGTCAATAAACGCTTTCTAGGAAGACACACCAATTTACTTTGATATACAGATCAAAATGGATTAGCAAGCGATGAAATCAAATAAAGACTAGGCTAGGGCGACATGTCGCGCAGCGAAACGCTCGCTCCGCTTCGAGCAGCGCGACAACATAAGGTACTTTTTACACGCTTTATATTAGCTTCACTTGTATGTTTGTATATTTGTATGTTTGTTTGTAACCGACTCCTTATAGCGCGATTTTGACCCACTTTAAACAACCCGATTTCATTCAAACTTTGCAAACCTGTCAAGGACCGATGACAATGCAATAATTTCATAAATTTGTGCCATTATCCTTGCCAGGGTTACCAGCACAGCAAAAAACTGTCTTCGAAAACTACGCTGACATACGTCACAAACTAATTTGTGCCATTATCCTTGCCAGGGTTACCAGGACAGCAAAAAAAACTGTCTTCGAAAACGACGCTGACATACGTCACAAACTACGCTGACATACATCTCAAAATTCGAAACACCCTAAAAAATAGAAAATAAATAATAGTTTAAAAAAAACTATTATTTTGTGACTGTGGCGTCGCGGCCGTGAATCCGCCGCGACGCCATGCAAAATGTACAACAAGCTGTCACAAGGTGTTGCGTCGCGATAAATCGCAGAATCGCCTCCGCTACACGTCGCACGATAAGTCGCGCCTATTTGTACGAGCTTTTTTATTAATAAAAGCCGGCCAAGTGCGAGTCGGACTCGCGCACCGAGGGCTCCGTACAAACCTGTAGGTATATAAGTAAAAATTCACCCATCACGAAAATCGAGTCGTAGTTCTGTTCTGTTTCTTGGCTTGGTTTTATTTCTGTCTGTGTTTTGTTCTGTTTATTATATGATGTAACTAAAAATTTACGGTTTTCGCAATTTTTCCTTTATCTATGCTATAAGACGTAGCTTCGTACCAAATTTCAAAATTGTAGATCGACTGGAAGTACCCTTTAGGTTTTGATTCCCTTGCGAGTTTCGAAAATTTGAGGAAATTTGCGGTATAAACGGCTGTATCTTTTGATTGCGTTATCTTAGAAGTTTGATTTTTTCACAGCTCCAAGGGACAGTAGACTTGAGTATTTGCTATAAATTTCAGCTTGATACCTCCACTCAGTCCTGAGCAAAAGGGTCTTGACAGACGGACGGACGGACGGACGGACGGACGGAGGGACGGACAACAAAGTGATCCTATAAGGGTTCCGCTTTTTCTTTTTGAGGTGCGGAACCCTAAAAAACATTATGATTAAAACCCGACTGCATAAAAGGAAGCAAAAAAAAGAATGGACAGCGTTGGGTGGCAACGCTACGTCTTATAGTACGCGGTCGCCACTCCAGAACCTTCCGGCCCCATCGACCATCTGTTCTGTGCCCTGCCCACTGCCAGTTAAGTTTGGCAATTCTTAAACTTATTTCTATAAGCAAACGCATGCAGTCGGAGGCAATAAAGGCCTTTTTTGTTAAATTTAAGAAGTTGCTAGCTGGTGGTATTGTTACTTGAAGTTAAAGTAAGAAAGTTGAGAAAATCGGTTTTCTTTTGTTTCATTTTGGTTACATAGCGATTACCCATCACATCTGTAAAGTTTTCACAAGAAAACTTAACTTATTTTTAAAACGAATATTTCATGTGACTTCACCAAATGCGGTCATTGACCTCACAATAAAAATAATTTATTTATAGTTTTATCATTTTGCTAGCTAATTTAATTTGACCCTGTATAACGTTTTAGTGACGTCGTGCCCTTGTAAATTGCAGACTGTATGTAGCGGCCACCGCTCTTTTAAGAAAACATATCTTAACAAAACCTTTTCCAATGGGCCCGAAACACTTGAGGGCAAATTCTTCTACAAACCATCTCACTTTACCAGAAGGGGTACCTACCTATTTCAGACGGCTTACAAAGGGCCAATGAATGCCCGAAACTTAGATTACAAAACATCACGTACCGTGAATAAACTACAGGCAATAATGTGCACGTAGGTATTTGATACTTCGGACCTTTCTCGGCCATTGAAGGGTGCTGCTACCTTACTAAAAGTTGAGTTGTAATCATGTACGAACTCCTAAACTATGGAGCTTAGAGTTAGGGAAAAGTTTTTAGGCAAAGAAAAAGAAATGTGAGATTTTTTGGGAAACTTTTTAATGAAAATTTTGTATTTGAGTTGTTTTGTTGACTTTTGAACTTATGTGGGTAGGTTTTAGGTACTTTTTTGAGTAGCGAGCAAGGGGAACTCGATATCATGTATGTGAGTAAATGTGACTCATAGATCTAAAGAAAAATAATCGTTACTTTTAAAAATATTTTGCACAAACGATGATAATGGTTCTGCTGTGCACCAACTGAACTTAATTTAGGTTATGGCTATCTTTTTCCTTGTAATGAAATTAGAGAGAGACGGAATTAAATTAGAACTGCCAAATTTAGTTTTAGGGAAAAAGAAAGTATTATTATCGTTCCATATACATAAAAAACATCATGCCTGGCCTGACTGACCTGACTGACTGGCCTGTTAGTCTAGTGGTTAGTGACCCTGACTGCTAAGACTGAGGTCGTGGGTTCGATTCCCACCCAGGAAAAATCTTTGTGTGATGAGCACAATCCTTTGTTCTGTGTCTGGGTGTAATTTATCTATAATATGTATGTATTTAGAAATATATAAATATATTTATCAGTTGTCTGGTTACCATAGTACAGGCTCTGCCTAGTTTGGGATCAGATAACGGTGTGTTGGTTGTCCTAAGATATTTATTTATTTACTATTTATTTTATGCCTATTGGTAGGGAAAGAGTCTATTGTCATCAACCAGACTCCTACTGAGAAATTGCTGATGGAAAAACCAATAGCAATTTGGTCGACTAGGGAATTGATGCCAGGCCTACATGCTCAGCAGAAGCACTTGCGATCACTACCGCATTATAGTAACTATTTAATAATCGTTGAGTGGACTTATGGTTAGTGACAAATAAACATACTTTCTTCAATGACATAGGTCAATACATCATAGATTTTCTTTCTCTCTTTTTTTAACATGAACTCTGCCTACAGCACGAAAATGGTTAGACTAGGTTCTACAATATTAGTCTGTGATTACATCATTTTGGGGCTGACTGTACTAGCAACCTTCATAATTTCATTGTAGCTAAATTGCATTGAAGCTTGATTATTAGATTCAATATTCTGCAAGAAATTCAGTCTCTAAATCCTTTCTTTTGTTTTTACTCCGAATCTCCCAGACAACAATGCTCAACGAAACAAAAGAGTTACTGCAGCGTAAGTCACGTAAAACACGCTTGTACTTGAAGTCGGGAAATATTATTTCTTTGTTTATTTTATTCCTTCGTGCGTTTTATTATCTACGGACGATGTTTCTTGGGGAGCAATGTGCCAAAACAGATAGCTCAGTGACACAACACAGGTTAGGAATTATGGGATAAAATACGAGTATAATATTAGATCTACTTTTAATAAAAAAACCGGCCAAGTGCGAGTCGGACTCGCGCACCGAGGGTTCCGTACAAACCTGCAGGTCATCATCATCATCATTCGTCATCATCGTTTATGAAATTAAATGTTTTTTTTTTTTTAATTTTTATATTTGAGTTGACTGAATGAAAGGTAAATTGTGGTTTACGATTTATGACGTATTAAAAAAAAACTACTTACTAGATCTCGTTCAAACCAATTTTCGTTGGTAGTTTTCATGGTAATGTACATCATATATTTTTTTTAGTTTTATCATTCCCTTATTTTAGAAGTTACGGGGGGGGGACACACATTTTACCACTTTGGAAGTGTCTCTCGCGCAAACTATTCAGTTTAGAAAAAAATGATATTAGAAACCTCAATTTCATTTTTAAAGACCTATCCATAGATACCCCACACGTAAGGGTTTGATTAAATTTTTTTTTTGTGTTTCAGTTCTATGTATGGGGAACCCCAAATATTATTGTTTAAAAAAAAAATGATATTAGAAACCTCAATATCATTTTTGAAGACCTATCCATAGATACCCCACACGTATGGGTTTGATGAAAAAAAAATTTTTGAGTTTCAATTCTATGTATGGGGAACCCCAAATATTATTGCTTTTTTTCTATTTTTGTGTGAAAATCTTAATGCGGTTCACTGAATACATCCACTTACCAAGTTTCAATAGCACAGCTCTTATAGTTTCGGAGAAAAGTGGCTGTGACATACTCGGACAGACAGACAGACAGACAGACAGACAGACATGGCGAATCTATAAGGGTTCCGTTTTTTGCCATTTGGCAACGGAACCCTAAAAATGAGACGGTAAAACTATGGATATAAAACTGTGGTGTGCAGTATGCGAATGCGAGAGCTCAATGACAAGACGCTAACCTGCCGAATCATTCATTCATAATCAGTATTTCAGCCGAAAGACGTCCACTGCTGGACATAGGCTTCTCCCAATTTAGCAAGGTTTGGAATAATTGCCACGCTTGGCAGGCGGGTTGGCGATTGCAGTATGGTGGTAAAATACATAGAGTTGTTGCTGCCCATTCCATAGTAAGTCCCTTAGTCGTCTTTTCGACACCCATGGGGAAAAATGGGATATTGCTATTGTTTACGTCCGGCGTCACATGCACAGAGCATGGCAGAGCTTGGTCCATATTAAATTTATATGCCGGCCGCACCGCAGCTTGTCGTTACGTCTAGTCGCCATTTCAAAAAGCTCCAATAAAAAAATTTATTAAGTATAGTACAATAAGTACAGGCCTAACGCTTTTCTTTGGTATTGACTGTCGAATCGTTGAGCTCCTTAAGTTCTGAATTGAGCTGCACGGTTACTCACATTTGTGCGTACATTCACCTTTAAGGCCCACTCAATCTGTGTGATTCTTTCCTCAAAAGACCATTATGAAGAAAGAACCACAAGGTCTTCTCATGATCTGACTAAGACTATGACTGAATTTTAAAAGAAACCGTGTCTTCTGAGTTTGTTTGGACATTTCTTCTCAGAGCAGTAAGATACGGAACGACGATCTCATCTAGTTTTAAAAATATGATTGACATGTAAAAGAGTTTGTACACACAGCTATATAACAAGCTTTAAAAAAACAGTTTTAGCTGACCTTGCTTTGTAAAGGCTTTTCGTACAGTGAGAAGTCAGCTTATAGGACTGGAAATGTACAGCTTGATTTGTCACCGTGCGTACAAACCTTCTTACTGAAATAAAATCATTCATGATTTGGCGTATTCCTATAATAGGTGCATTTACAAACCGAAATCTTAGTTCAGCTCGAAATCATAACTCTATGGTTTGATGTATAAAGTCTGTTCAGCCCTAGGAGAACATATAGTGACCTTATTGGTGATGTTATTCAGAATGGGTCAGGGTCGAAGTACTGGTAACCAGCGTACGTGTATGACCAGATGTATGAATTTAAAAGAGGCAAAAAGAATATGTAAGGATCGTAGCAGATGGTGTTCTGTAGTTTCTACCTACCCTCATGGGAAAAAGGCGCCATTTTATGTATGTATGTATATCCAGCTCTGGCTATCTACCGTTGATTACCTACAAAGCGAACTTGCTCTTCATTTCAAACTTCGACAACAGCGACTGATTTCACTGAGCTCGTTAGGTAGGCAGGTAGGCACTACAATCAACTCATCCTATTGTCAGTCCTCCGTTGCACATAGGCCTACGATTGTTAGGACTTTATTCAATGGAATTGGAACAAAGAGCATAGGCTTAGAGGAAGGACTACTGAGTTATACAGGGTAGGTTAATAATGTAGGTAGTACATATAAGCTTCTGCCCACAACTTCGTTCGTGTGTATTCTTCTGGCCACAACTTCGTCCCATTGCCCACCCGCGCTATTATTTCGTTTACGCTTAGCGTTCTTTTCGGCTTTTTCTTGCCCTAATCGCTACGCTTGGCAGGCGGGTTCGCGATCGCAGTTTGTATTGTGTTGAGCATTGAGTATCTTAATAAGACGACTGGCATTGCCATTGGCGCACAGGATTTCATCTGCCATCTCATCAGCAGCGCGGGTGTGTTACGCGGCGAAGGCAGAGATTTACATCTCCGCATTGTGGCGCTTGCTGGCAGGGCCCTGGAAGCGGCAGTTTGTTACAACTGTTGAGCCGACAAGGGTTGAAAGAGGAGCTACTGAAGGCGCTGGGATGGGCAAGATTTTCGGTCCAAATTGTAAAATTTCGGTAAGTATTACGAAAATCTGCGAGACCACAGCAAAACATAAGGGCGTGAAAATCAAATAATGGAAAGTAGCTAATTCAGTCATTACATATGTCCAGCTTTATTGAATACGGAATAGGGAGAGGTAATATGACGTGAGGTTCCTGTAAATGCATTCTAAGCGAATCGCAGTCTTTTGTTTTTTCATGTTTGTTCTTTGTCCTTTAGTTTTGGGTCGTGGTATGAAAATGCGTCTAATGTGCTGCACAAAGGGCGCTATTCGTTTCATCTGCAGACTGGAAAGCATAATATATAGTAAGGTATATAACTATGGTCGCTACAGACAATATGTAGAGTGACAATGCTTTACAATCTGCACGTTTCCAAGTATCTATCAGGAAGCCCGTTGAGGTAAATCTGAGTGAGATATTCAGTCCAGATTGCAATGACAAAACAACTCGGTAACTCTGTCTAGTTGTTACCATTTCTCGCCTTACGGCTGGACCGATATGGATGAAACTCGGCAAACAAACTTGGTAGTCCATTATCTAGGTAGCAGTATAACATCACGCCTTATTTCTCCGAAAGGTTGAGCAGAGGTGTACCTATAGCAGAGCAGAGGCAGCTAACTACAGGCTTATCTATCCTCAGACAATAGATTTTATCCAGTCGCCAACCAAAGGAAAGTTGAAATGGAATTGTCGGTTTAATAAGAATCCTGAAGCCACTCAGCGGAACAAGAAACTGACCCTAGCAAGCAGAAAGGCTAGCCAAAAGGTAAATTAGCCCTAGAAGCTCAACAATCTAACAAACAATCACAACAATAGGAAATCACAGTTCGCACAATAACTCCGCACTCACGTAACACAAAAGGGTTGATTTCAATGGGCCAGCATGGCCCATGTAATCGGTATTACGGCACGTCTCAATACCATTGTGCCGGTCCTATGTGGAGTATGCAGTTCGGTATTATGGCTGCGTATTTCCAAAGGTTCAGTTGAATGAAGATTGGCGTATTGTATGTGTTTGTTTTTTTTCGAAGCAAACTAATAGCGAAGTGTGATGTTGGGTTGTCGCGGGTCGGCTGACACTAAGGTATCTTTTAAAGATGACTAATCTAGACTTACTTGTGGTCGCCCAGTACTCGAAATAGGACCATAATTTAAAAATATAAGCTATCTGCACTCTTTCTCTACATAAACTGTAGCTGTGCCTAATTTCAGACTCCTCGTTCACATATTAATATAGAGATCATATCCATACTAATATTATAAATGGGAAAGTGTGTGTGTCTGTTTGTCCGTCTTTCACGGCAAAACGGAGCGACGAATTGACGTGATTTTTACACGCTTTATATTAGCTTCACTTGTATGTTTGTATATTTGTATGTTTGTATATTTGTATGTTTGTTTGTAACCGACTCCTTATAGTGCGATTTTGACTCACTTTAAACGACCAAATTTCATTCAAACTTTGCACACCTGTCAAGGACTGATGACAATGCAATAATTTCATAAATTTGTGCCATTATCCTTGCCAGGGTTACCAGGACAGCAAAAAAACTGTCACAAACTACACTGACATACGTCTCAAAATTCGAAATACCCTAAAAAATAGAAAATAAATAATAGTTTAAAAAAACTAAAAAACACGCTTCCATGGAAAACCAAACTAAAAAGTACAAAATAATGGAAAAAAAGCGTGGGGTGCCTGATATCAATAAAAAATACCTTAAAAGCACCCCACGCTTTTTTTCCATTATTTTGTACTTTTTAGTTTGGTTTTCCATGGAAGCGTGTTTTTTAGTTTTTTTAAACTATTATTTATTAAAGGGGAGATAGTTGAAGGGATGGAGGTGACATAGGCTACTCTCTATTTTTTATTTTTTAGGTGGCTAGGGTTATTTATTTTTTTTTGGATGGGAAATCATCAAATGACTTCTCCCGCTCTGGGCGGAGCGGGAGGGCGTGTCAGATTTTTACTGACTAAAACCCACCCGTGTTCCTTCAGTTGCCCATGTGCCAGGGTCACGGTATCTCTTTCGAACAATCTCGCGACCCTGGCAGGGGGTGGCTGGGGTGAACTTAGAAAAGCCGTGCTTTTTCCATGGACAATTGTATGTAGCATGTTCGCGTGTGTCCAATGCATTCTATCCCCAAACAGAAACACATATAATATCGTCTACAGTAGCGTATTAAAATAAAATTCTGTTCCGAGTGCTCTTCTGTGTTCTAAATCAGGAAAGGGGAACCGTGTTACCCCGAATTTAACGCGAGCGAAGCCGCGGGCAAAAGCTAGTAGTATATACAGGTACAATTTGTTTGTTTGTATGTATGGAGTAATCGAATCGGTCGGATTTGAAAAAAATCTTTCCACATTTTATTGTGAAAGGTTAAGGCAATTTAATCTTAAAAGACCCTTAGGAGCCTAGCATAAAGAAAAAGACTAAAAGAGCGCTAGCTGCCAACACGCAGATTTCGGTGCCGCTTGGGCTACATCGCAACAGAGGCGGGCCGTAATGTCGCATGGGAAGCATCGCAACTGAGGGTGGGGGGAGGTCGCAGCAGGAGAGGATTGCTGGTATTGAGGTGCGCCGCTCCTTCTACGGCCTCGACGGGGTGACCACATACACGGGGTCGTCTGGCGCCTATGTGCTATTTGGTCCCTGAGGTGGTCACGGCGTGTTGTCTTCTGATGCGCCGGTGACGGGGATATCCCCCAGAGGAGGGTCCAGTAACAGACAACCGTGGCAGGTTCGCGGATGAAACCTTACGCATGCCCGTGGTCCCACTATAAGCGGCACAGGAGGGCACCGTGGAGTTTTAGTGGGTTGGAGTCCCATAAGGTATTTTGTTTTTTTAGTTGCAAAACAAAAACAAAATACCGAAATAGACTGGACGCCAAACTTGATATGAGACTTAAATTCTCTTCTATCAAACCTGATAAAGAAACAGGCGTTCCACCTGCTGAAAATCTCGCACCTGGATACGAGTTGCCTTGGCTATCCTGGAAGTCTTTAAATAAACTTCGCTAAATCTTTGAGTAAAGACAACCTGGAGTGTAAATGTGGTGCTGTCCCACAAAACAATGCAGCACTTGATATCTTGTCTAGCATGTCCTGTTGTCTGCACGCTACAGGAGTTGATGGACGCTACTGAAAGTGCTAAGCTCGTAGCCACATTCTGGGCTCACTCTATTTAGATTGCTATCGACACGCTAAGAAGAAAAATAATAGTTTAAAAAAAACTAAAAAACACGCTTCCATTGAAAACCAAACTAAGAAGTACAAAATAATGGAAAAAAAGCGTGGGGTGCTTTTTAAGGTATTTTTTAGGGTGTTTCGAATTTTGAGACGTATGTCAGCGTAGTTTGTGACGTATGTCAGCGTAGTTTTCGAAGACAGTTTTTTTTGCTGTCCTGGTAACCCTGGCAAGGATAATGGCACAAATTAGTTTGTGACGTATGTCAGCGTAGTTTTCGAAGACAGTTTTTTTGCTGTCCTGGTAACCCTGGCAAGGATAATGGCACAAATTTATGAAATTATTGCATTGTCATCGGTCCTTGACAGGTGTGCAAAGTTTGAATGAAATCTGGTCGTTTAAAGTGGGTCAAAATCGCGCTTCAAGGAGTCGGTTACAAACAAACATACAAGTGAAGCTAATATAAAGCGTGTAAAAAGAAGAAACAGTTTCATACCTCCCATTCGATATTTAATTATTATTTACTTTAAGTGCTCCGTCAAATATTGTATTTCAATTTCTAAAAGGTTCCGTCACCAAAAAAGTTTGAGAGCCGCTGACCTACACAAGATTCATCTAAACTACAAAAGCCATGGCCCCAATAGACATTAGCGTGCAGATCACGAACAAGCGGGGCAGATTGAAAACCTTAGTACGAATACTACCTACCTAGGGACGGTCCCTAACAACGTGACAATTTGTTTACAAATTGAACGTTGTTTACTGTATGTCTCGAACCCTTTTAGATTAGCTTTCAGACTTCTGATTGTTAGCGTATTAGTTGATTGGTTAAGGGTAGTAGTCACATACTGACGTGAACTGAGAGAATTTGCTGACTACGGCGTATTGTTGCTATGCGATCTATGTACATCGAAGCAGAGGGTGGCCTAGTGGTGACGGCCTCGATATCTAAGTTGTAGGTCGTAGGGTCGAACCCAGTCAGACTCTTTACATTGCGTTAGTTATTTCATCGCTGCTCTCAAAACGGTGAAGGAAAGCATCGTGAAGAAACCGGCATATCCAAGAACGAACAATTCGAAGCCAGGTCACATCATCCTGGTCACAACAACCTGTACGGGGCCCGCGTGGTGGACTACGCCCTACTCCCTTTCACAAACAGGAGGCCTGCACCCTAATTACGAAACGCACAATTTATCAGAATTTGAATGGGATTGAAGATTATTTCTAAACCATTGCGTCATATGTTCGAATAAATTGTCGGCTCAGCAACGTAAATAACGCAATGAATGTTGTTTAACTATGAATATTAAACCAATTCCTACCTATAAAAAGTTCCGCAAGTACCCCTCTTCATTTCAGCAGTGGGATTATTCGTCATCATCATTTTCCCCTAATTAGGAGGGGTTGGTCATAATCGCCACACTTGGCAGGCGGGTTGGTGATCGTAGTATGGTGGTAAAATGCATAAAGAAAGCTGCAGTTCTCTAGTAAGTCCATAAGTCGCCTCTTGGACACCCACGGGATGAAATGGAATGGTGATATTCTCTATATCCGGCACATTACAGGCTGATTATGCTATGAGCAACACCATAGCACAAAGATGCTGCAGTATGTACCAGCGGGCAGCGCCTTTGTTTCGCACAACTTTAGACAGTATAGAGGTTTCTGTATTATATCTAAGTTCAACAATTCGACTGTATTTTTTTTTTGTTTGTTACCTCATAACTTTTGACTGGATGAACCGATTTTGATGATTCTTTTTTTATTTGAAAGCTAGTGCTTTCCGAATGGTCCCATTTTAATTTGGTTCCATTTGGATAATGGAGTCCATGTGAAAACCACATAAGTCTTAAATTTGCATTAAGTATTTGCGCGACAAATGAACGAATAACGCGATTAGATTAGTGCGGGGTATCTACCATAACTTAAAAGTTTAAAACTTTAGAGTTGTCAAGGGACACCCGGATGGAACGAAGTTCCTTTCCAGGATTCATTATTGTTATTATTTTTTTATTATTTATTATGTATACATTCAACAAAAATATTCTCTCTCTCTCTCTCTACTCACAACAAAAAAAAAAATACAAACAACAAAATATATAGATAGACTGGCCTGTTAGTCTAGTAGTTAGTGACCCTGACTGCTAAGACTGAGGTCGTGGGTTCGATTCCCACCCAGGACAAATGTTGTGTGATGAGCACAATCATTTGTTCTGTGTCTGGGTGTAATTTATCTATAATATGTATGTATTTAGAAATATATAAGTATATTTATCAGTTGTCTGGTTACCATAGTACAGGCTCTGCCTAGTTTGGGATCAGATAACGGCGTGTTGGTTGTCCTAACATATTATATTATTATTATATACGGTCGAATTGAGAAACATCCTCCTTTTTTGAAGTCGGTTAAAAAGTATAGTTACAACTTTTTCTCTTTATTTCCGTCTAGCCCCCTTTCGCAACGCGCCATAAGGAACTTCGTTCCAAAAATAAAAACTTTTTACAAAAAAATAACAACCGACTTCCTTAAAAAAACACTACGAAGTCAAAAATAACCTTAATTTCGGAAGTCGGGGGCAAAAAAACCTTAAATACATAAGTTGGGCAAAAGATCCTAAGACACCGAATTCCGAAATTAAAGTTATTTTTGACTTTGTAGTGTTTTTTTTTAAGGCAGTCGGTTGTTATTTTTTTGTAAAAAGTTTTGTGAATGTGAGAACGTTGTAGGCCTTGCAAGCTGTAGACAATTTTCTATTTTATTAAGTACCTGGTACTTGTTGACAGTCCTACACTCTTCTCCCATACCTATTAACACTGTAATTTGATACCATTTTAAAAGGTAATTATTTTTAAAAGAGTAACCGTGGAGTTTCTTGCCGGCTTTTCTCCATAGGAATCAACAATTTGGAACCGTGCACCTAGTTTCTGATGTTTCATTGCCCTTGTAGGTTTATGTGAAATAAAAATATTTTGATTGATCATCGATCGTCCGACAAACATGGCCAGCTCACTGCAAAAAGTGTAATTTGTAAGATTTCATTACAGACATCGGGACACCGGGAGACATCGTCGGGGGTAACTAAAGAAAACCTTGTAAAAATGGCAAAGGCCGAAGATGTAGCAAATTCCCATGAAATAACACCGCAAACTTACAAACCATCATTCATAATTCCCATAACATAATGAAATTCTCCGTTCCCAACCATAAATATGTCGGTACTTCTGTCACTTTGAAACATCGAAACAATAACAATATGAACAATGGCGCGATATCAATTTGTTATTATGCCCGACGGACATCTTGTTAAGCCATAATGAATAATGTGATGATAGTTGAATGTAATTTTAACATTTATTATGACGTTATTTTCGACGTCATTAAAGAATATGAAGCATCTGCTATTAAAAACTTTAAAAAAAAGCAACCGACTTCCAAAAAAATATTCCTTTTTTTCACTTTTCCGTTATGGTATCCTCCCCACACCAATACTTATACTACGCACTTGCTATGTAAACAGCATTGACAGAAAGTATTAGAACATTAAGACAAAGTGAACTGAATACTAACGCAAAAACTACCGGAGCAAAATTAATTAAACTTGTATGGGACTACCCCTGAAGCATACCCTATTCATAACAAAAAGAATTTTGCAGTACTGTTGTGTACAAATAGTATATTTAAGTTGCAATTTTTTAAGGAATACTGCACTCCTTTAAAGTATGTTCCTCGTTTAATCTAACACACTGTTATCGGTGGCTTTATGAACGTTCACGGATCTCAGTTTCAATCTATCAAAAAAACCGCGAATGTTCATACATTTTCGTCAAGTTTTTGACATTTGATTGCCGCCGAGGTGAGCTTGCGACTAGATTTTGAACCTTTTTTGGTGAAGAGAATTGGCCTTCAGGTAAGTCCCAAAACTCATCATCATCATCATTTCAGCCGAAAGATGTCCACTGCAGGACATAGGCCTCCCCCAAAGAGGGGGGTTTACCATAATCCCCACGCTTGGCAGGCGGGTTGGTCATCGCAGTATGGTGGTAAAATGCATAGAGAATGCTGCTGCCCATTCTCTAGTAAGTACCTTAGTCGCCTCTTACAACACCCACGAGAAGAGATGGGATGGTGCTATTCTTTAGGTCCAGCACCACACGGAACAATATTAAATAGTCCTAAAAATATTTACAGCAAAATATCTCTACTATCATTTATTTTATTTACCTCCAATAATTTCATCAGACATCATCAACTTCAAAAATAAAGCACTCCAACACACATCTGTGTTTGACGCGACAATACAATCAAAGCCTTTGATTTCGATAAACAATACAGATGGGGCTTCAGTGAACAAAATCAGCCAGATTCGGGTTTGATTTTTAATGCGATTCAGCATTATGCGGTTGGAAGGCAATCATTGTATGTAATGGTGAATCAAGTCTTAATTTTGTTATCAATGGAAATATTAAAGAACGAGATCTATGGCTGGTAATTCTAAGATTATTCAGCGTTAAGGCTCGTACATCTCATGTTCGCGATTCGTCGATTTATATTCGTAGAACAATTTCAATGAAAACGCGCGCGACAGTTCACACAGAGGCAAACTGTTGCGCCGCGCCTTGATCGCTACGCGTCGAGCAGCGCGACAACATAAGGTACATTTTGTGTGGCGTCGTTCGCAGCCGCACCAGTGCCTTCGCGGCCGCAAATTCGCCGCGACGCCATACAAAATGCACTACAATCTGTCGCGACGAGTGGTCGCGCCAGTGTGAACGGTGTTGCGTCGCGATAAACCGCAGAATCGCCTCCACGACACGTCGCGTGGCTAGTCGCGCCTGTTTGTAAGAGCCTTTATTCTCGTAAAATATGAACAAACAACGAAGATAGTGATCGGAAGTACGACTGTTGAATAATCTCAGTTATATTCCCAGCGGGGTGATTGTGTAACATATTATCAGCAGGTTTGCTGTTTTTTAGGGTTCCGTTGCCAAATGGCAAAAAACGGAACCCTTATAGATTCGCCATGTCTGTCTGTCTGTCTGTCTGTCTGTCTGTCTGTCCGAGTATGTCACAGCCACTTTTCTCCGAAACTATAAGAGCTGTGCTATTGAAACTTGGTAAGTAGATGTATTCAGTGAACCGCATTAAGATTTTCACACAAAAATAGAAAAAAAACAATAATATTTGGGGTTCCCCATACATAGAACTGAAACTCAAAATTTTTTTTTTCATCAAACCCTTACGTGTGGGGTATCTATGGATAGGTCTTCAAAAATGATATTGAGGTTTCTAATATCATTTTTTTTTTAAACAATAATATTTGGGGTTCCCCATACATAGAACTGAAACACAAAAAAAAAATTTCATCAAACCCTTACGTGTGGGGTATCTATGGATAGGTCTTCAAAAATGAAATTGAGGTTTCTAATATCATTTTTTTCTAAACTGAATAGTTTGCGCGAGAGACACTTCCAAAGTGGTAAAATGTGTGTCCCCCCCCCCGTAACTTCTAAAATAAGGGAATGATAAAACTAAAAAAAATATATGATGTACATTACCATGAAAACTACCAACGAAAATTGGTTTGAACGAGATCTAGTTAATAGTTTTTTTTTAATACGTCATAAATCGTAAACCACAATTTACCTTTCATTCAGTCAACACAAATATAAAAATTAAAAAAAAAAAACATTTCATTTCATAAACGATGATGACGAATGATGATGATGATGACCTGCAGGTTTGTACGGAACCCTCGGTGCGCGAGTCCGACTCGCACTTGGCCGGTTTTTTTTTTTTCTATTATATTTCCTATTACTTTTTGCGCGAGGCTTGGCTCACGTGGACGTCGAAAATTTTGTTGCGTGAGTTTCCAACCATATGCCTAAATAATAAATTTAATGATGTTTACTTTGAAAATGAAGGACTACAACTTCATCTCCCTTTTTAGCTTTTCTGGAGTGGAATTATCAAAAACGCTGATGTATAAATGATTTTTTAATCGTTAGCCTAAACACAAAATTGGAAAATCGTAGCTTCGGAACTGACTGCGTTTCAAACAAACTTCCACCCCCGAATTTCACCCTATTATGGGGGGGAGTTGCCTATTTTAACTGACGTCTTCTACTCAAAATCTACTTCTGTACCAAGTTTCATCTTCATATTTGTAGTAGTTTCTTTTAAATTTCGTGACCATCAGTGAGCGAATGAATGTATAAATGCCTTTCTAGCCTTAATAACCTTTCTCTTTTATATGTATAGATAGATAAACCTAGAATTTTGATTGTGTTTTTCAGAACAGCCAAGAGGAACCGAATTTAATGCGGGCAAAATACTCAATAGATCCGTCTTGAAACTAAACCCACTATACAACGAAAAGCCCTCACAAAAATATAATATCGAAGTCGTATAAAATATTCCAGTTTGATTCATTTTTAATGCCGGCTCAGTCTATTGTCCATTGAGTTCGACGATATCCATTGTGTTTGCAGACGTTGGGCAGTAAAAAATATGCGTAAAAGGTCTACTTTTCATAGTCCACCAATTGGTCATAATCACTATGCTCGGCAGATAAGTCACAGCTGTTGTTTTAAATGGATGCCAGAATGCTATGCATTTTCTTCATCATTTCAGCCGTAAGACGTCCACTGCTGGACTTAGGCCTCCTCCAATTTGGGGGACTTTGCCATAATCGCCACGCTTGGCAGGCGAGTTGGCGATCGCAGTATGGTGGTAAAATGCATAGAGAACGCTGCTCCGCATTCTCTAGTAAGTCCCTTAGTCGCCTTTTACGACACCCACGGGAAGAAATGGGGTGGTGTTTATGTTATTTTCTTATCAGGGTCTTAAACCCCGTGCTTAAACCATCTTGTACCTCTTAAAGCGAAACGATTGACAGAAAGATAAAGATGTTTCGATGTTCTACTACGACAGGAACGTCGGGCGTCTGGTGACGGGGGCCATCACGGGACACTGCCCGCTAGACAATCAATTTTACACAATAAGCATTACAGACAGTCCTATATGCAGGGCTTGCACGGAGGCTGAGGAAACCGTTGCGCATGTACTCTTCGAATGTACAGGCATTGCCCAGCTCAGGACAGAAATACTCGCGGCACACAGATCTTACACGGGTGTTCTCAATAGACCAGGAGATTAAATCAACTACAGGCGGGAGATGGGCTGGTTGGAATAACCACGGTCGGCCGGCGAAAATGACGAAAATGGTTTATGGTCTGCAATTGGTTGAAAAGGGTAGTGTAAATAGTCTCTTTTCTATCCATTCAGCTTAGTACACATACAGCTTAGTAGTTGGTCTCCTCTTCAGATTCCCAATCCAGCTTTTCTGAAAATGATGATGAAATAAAATCTAGTTGTTGGTCCCTACTTTGCCACCTCTTTAATTGACCTTCTAATATTCCTACCTCTTGGCCTGATGTCCTATTCTAGAATATCGAGAGCTTATTGATCCTCTCCGGAGATAAAAGAAAAAGTAAGGGTGCTTATTTTTGTGCAAGTTGTAGGTACCAGGAGAGAATCCTATTGTGCGGCAAGATAGACGGCTCAAGAGTTATTGACCTGGGATAAACAAATAATATTAGTAGGAAAATTATTAGACTGCGTAATATTACTTATAGATGTTTGTAATCCAGTTATGTTTAATTGGCTGTTTGTGAAGATTCGTGAATCTTTGACTGTCGTTTTATCGTCAGAAGCCTGAAAGTCTGACAAGCTCTGACGAGATGAGAGAACAAGTTCAAACTTACAGGGGTCCTAAATGGGGGAGAGTGACTTATTTTTGTGGGTGGGAAATCATCAAATGACGTCTTTCGCTCTGGGTGGAGCGGAAGGGCGTGTCAGACTTTTACTGACTAAAACCCATCCGTGTTCCTTCAGCTGCCTATATCCCAGGGCCACAGATAACTCTTTCAAACAAATCTCGCTGCCCTGGTAGGGAGAAAGTGGCTCGTGACAGAATACAATCGAGAGTGCTAGAGGCCTTTGTCAAAAAGCATGCTGAATTGAGAGATATACTGTAACTTAGATAACTGTATAAAACAATTCAAATAAAGAGGCATTATTATTTTATCGAGTTCTTTATCTTTCTTCTCTTTTAAGAGAGTTAACGACCTTACACACGGGTTGGAGCCAAATGAGTGAAGGGGAATTTTAAATTGAAAAGGTGGATGATATTGTAGAAGAAGTCAGGAACTTTTGTGTGATACGACAAGTGTTGAGAAGGGTGGCTTTTTGGAGCATGTAAAATGTGTGAGAAGGCATGTGTAGTGTGTTAAGACTTTGTATAAGAGTCTTCGGTACTACACCGGTAGATGAGAGTACTATAGGAACGATATGGACGGTTTATGCTTTCCATTGGGTTTTTATTTCAATGGCGAGGTCTTGGTACTTATAAAGTTTTTAGGATTGTAGTTTGAATGTTATGTGAGTTAAGTATATCTATCAAGTAAGTTTTATTTATACTGTCGTGAACATTGTTATCAGGTCTATTGTTATTTCTCATTTTTCTTACGAAAACCTTATCAAAATCCATTGCGTAGTTAAGAAGATCTAAGCGTACAAACACGAAATGCGATTTTGTTTTATACTAAGTAAAGATATTGTTATTATGATTATTTAATTTGACCTTGTATACAAACCAACTACTTTTAGTAATTACAGTCCATCGGCACTTTAAAATAAATGCTGTTTTACTATAACAGAAACACACATTAATTGTACCTGTTGGAGTCTTACGGCAAAACTCGCCAATTTCTCACCTACAATGCAAGGAAACAGTCTTGTGACTCGTTGGAAATTGCACTGTCAGGCGAAGACTGAGTATAAATGTCAGTTAAATGCCGGCTGGCGGTATATAAGCGTCTGCACTATCTCCGAGGTGTATAATAGAAGACATTTCTCTGTTTATTGTAAGTACGAAACTGAGGTACAAAATCATTCCTACTCATGCTGATGTAACGAAATCCTAATGAAAGTCTTTTCAACTTATAGTGTATTACGCAATTGCCAGCGGGGCAATTGCGTAATTTAGCTTCGACGTATGGATTGACATGGATCTTACACCGAATAATGTTTTGCTATTGTATAATATTCAATTTACTTCTAAAAATAAGTTTAGGAACTTTGGAGATAAAGCTGTATTCACAACATAGATCACTGTATTCAAAGATAGAAACAAAAACAGTATAGCTATAAGATTCTGTTCTGTTCAATTAATTCTCTAGAAAGAAAAAGATTATATGGACCTCGCGCAGCTTAGCTAAAAACAGTCCTATTTGAAAGGAATCAAACTTTTGGGAGCAGTGGTGGCCCAGTGGTAACGGCCGCGACTTTCGAGTAGTAGGTCGTGAGTTCAAACCCAAGCAGGTGCATTACTTTGTGTAAATTATATCATCGCCACTGCTCTCAAAACGGTGAAGGAAAACATCGTGAGGAAACCGAAATGTCTTAGAACCAAAAATTCGAAGACATGTGACATCTACCAACCCGCACTGGGCCCGCGTGGTGGATTATGGCCCACTCCCTCTCACCGAGAGGAGGCCCTTGTCCCAGCAGTGGGAACATTATAGGCTGATAATGAAACTTTTGAAACTTACGTAA
This sequence comes from Aporophyla nigra, assembly GCA_947507805.1. Classification (NCBI taxonomy): domain Eukaryota; kingdom Metazoa; phylum Arthropoda; class Insecta; order Lepidoptera; family Noctuidae; genus Aporophyla; species Aporophyla nigra. Next base: position 6,380,611 of record OX382313.1, on the reverse strand, counting down.
TTAATGATGACGTATGCTTCTAGATTGGCATTTATATACCTGTCGGCGAGGCATAGAGCTGCCATCAATGATGATGCTGGCAACCATTCGTGGCTGTAAGTTGAGATTGACGTCTGTCACAGAAAACTTTTCTAAAGCACAGGTTTTTGGCCTAGTTTAGGAGGCATCAGTTTGCCCTTTAATGAGACTCTATTGTACAATTTTTCCCTTAATCCTTGTGTACTTATATAAGTTTTTCTGTCTGTACAAATAAACATTTTTATTTTTTATTATTATTTAAAACGTCACTCGGCTAGCGGTCAACGTGCGCAAGTCACCTTTTTATTAGGGTTCCGTTGCCAAATGGCAAGAAACGGAACCCTTATAGATTCTTCACGTCTGTCTGTCTGTCTGTCCGAGTATGTCACAGCCACTTTTTTCCGAAACTATAAAAGCTATGCTATTGAAACTTGGTAAGTAGATGTATTCTGTGAACCGCATTAAGATTTTCACACAAAAATAGAAAAAAAAACAATAATATTTGGGGTTCCCCATACATAGAACTGAAACTCAATAAAAAAAATAATCAAACCCATACGTGTGGGGTATCTATGGATACGTCTTTAAAAATGATATTGAGGTTTCTAAGATCATTTTTTTCTGAACTGAATAGTTTGCGCGAGAGACACTTCCAAAGTGGTAAAATGTGTGTGTCCCCCCGTAACTTCTAAAATAAGGGAATGATAAAACTAAAAAAAATATATGATGTACATTACCATGTTAACTTCCACCGAAAATTAGTTTGAACGAGATCTAGTAAGTCGTTTTTTTTTTAATATGTCATAAATCGTAAACCACAATTTACCTTTCATTCAGTCAACTCAAATATAAAATTAAAAAAAAAAACATTTAATTTCATAAACATAAACCTTATGCATACACCGTGAATACCTGCAGGTTTGTACGGAACCCTCGGTGCGCGAGTCCGACTCGCACTTAGCCGGTTTTTTCGAGCCGCCATCGGCATCGCCATCAAGCAAACACGGAACGCACGGAACATTACGTTTATAAAAGTATTCTTAATCTATTGGGGCTTTTACTTTTACTATTCGTCCCTGTCTGTCCCTGAGCATATGGATCACCTCTCTCCGACATACCTATTAGCTGCAAGGGTACAGGTTCCTGCCAGGGTCGCGAGATTGTTCGAAAGAGATACCGTGACCCTAGCACATGGACAACTGAAGGAACACGGGTGGGTTTTAGTCAGTAAAAGTCTGACATGCCCTCCCGCTCCGCCCAGAGCGGGAGAAGTCATTTGATGAATTCCATCCAAAAAAAAGGGTACAGGTTCATGGAAAAGTGTACTAACTAAATAGTACAAAAAACGTAAGTAGAAACTAAATAGTTATCACGTACAAATTTTGCTCTTAATGTTTTTCTATATCTATTTTAACAAAATAAACTAGATTCTAGGTTTCATGTAAATAAGTAGCTGGTTATTAAATAATTCATTTCTAGAAATAAGTCTAAGCTGCACGTGTCCGAAAAAAAAAACGGTCATAATGTTCCTGTGGGAAAAAGTCGGTAATATGGGTTTTTCTTGGAGTGACATTATGCAGGTCAACCTATGAGGTTGCTTACCTTAATAAATTAAGGTCTTCAGCCAAGGCTTAAAAACTTAAAAGTAGAGCGACTACTCGCTAAGGGCACCCCCATTGGGGTACGGACCTCGGGTTAGGGCTTCGCTGGTAGAGGGAAGCAAGAGACGGCCTGGATCTGAATGATTATTATTTAGGGGCAAATTTAAAGCTACAGGCTCAGCGGCGCGGGCTGGGTCGAGCAAGGTTAGGGGCGGTCGGTGGCATCCGTTGATGCTTTTGTTATAGTGGTTTTTGGTAATTACACAGAGCTATCTCTATCTCTCTCTTTCATGAATTATGAAGAAAAATTGGTTTAAAGATCCCCTAAGACAAGAAGCATCCCTACCTTTTAATGTAACAATGCTGCCCCAGTGCAACTGATAACAAGTCATTCAGAAAGTTGTATTTATTGAACAAATTGTGATTTTTTTTGGTGATATTTTCAATGTCAAAGTCAAAGCATTTATTTCATCAATTAGGCCCAAAAAAGGCACTTTTGAACGTCAACTGTTACATGAAAAAAAGAATTGTTTCTAGTTGCCCCTTCCAAAAAGTAGATTCGTATGGAGAAGAATGGACAAGAAACTCCACCGTTACTCTTTTAAAATAGTTTTCAGTATTTGTATACAATATTTATAAAATTACTTATATGTGAAGACGATGCACCTACAATAAAAATTACCATACCACAACAGGTAAAAGAACTGAAAATGAAGCAATGAGAGATAGATTGATTATATGATAGATACATGGTGCTCAAATATTTACAAAAACATTGTTAAGGCAATAATACGAATTTCCTAATATATTTACAAGTTACAAGTGTATGAGTTACAGTATATAACATCTCTTGCGGGGCGGTTAAGCTCGGCCGCTTATGCTGTTAGAAAGATAAGACAGTTAACATATGTAGAAACCGCGCGTTTGGTCTATTTTAGCTACTTCCACAGCATTATGTCGTATGGCATTTTACTGTGGGGTAGGGCTGCTGACATTGAATCCATTTTTATTTTGCAAAAGCGAGCTGTCAGAGCCATTTATAATCTATGTCGCGGCGAATCCCTCAGGGAACTATTTTCAAGGTAAATTAATGATATTGTCTGGACTACCTAAATTATTAACAATCTGATTACAACTAATATTTGCACGCCATAATACGTGGCAAACATGTCTGAACTTATATTTTCTTTTATGTTATCCTGCATGCACGTTGTAATTTCTGTATGTGTACACATGTTTGGGCAAATAAATTTACTTTGACTTCATTTTGTTTCTTGATATAAAAGAGGTGTCCATAAACGATTTTAGCTATGTAGAAACAAATTTTACATCGTCCGTCGTCTGGCCAATGTCACTAACAGCGTCGCCCGTATGAGGAAATTGTTTTACGATCCAATTTTCTCACCTCCCCTTAAATACTAGTCATCGCCTCTTCATTTCCTTTTTATTTAATGTAAGAAGGAGTTAGTCTTATCTAAGACATAACGGTCATTTCATAAAAACCTCGCACTGTTACCCAACACAAGTTACTGGGTCTTCAAAGATAAGAAAGAAAGAAAGAAATAAAGAATATCGTTTATTTGGACACAACTCGTGAAACACAAAATACAATAACAGAGTAAACTGAGTGAAAATTAAAAAAATAACAACAGTATGTGCCTCACGGCTGCACCCAAAAGGTTCATTTCAGTATTAATGCCAGACTGATGCTGTTCCTTCGGTTGTCCATATACGTGGGCTACGTTAGCTTTTTCGAACAAATCTCGTGACCCTGGTAGGTATCGGTTCGTGGACCCCTTCAATTCTGCTGGCATCTCTGTATATATCGGATGACATTTTTTACCGTCTCGACCTTCATATGGTGTGTTGTCTAACTAGAATAGAAGGCAGGAAGGCCTTCAGATTCATCGTAGGTGACTAAAGGAGCGCGGGACGCGGGTGGACAGGGATGCGTGTGCGGCTCGTGCGCCTGCGAAAGATCAATGAGGCCGCCTATCAGCCGGCTTCAAAGGGTAGGACCGCGCTCCGAAATCAATGATACATGCCGCGCATTGAGTAGGGTGCGTATGATTTGAGTTTCGATAGATTTAAATAATTTTTTTTGTTTTTTTTTCCAAATTTCTGTTTTTGTTGTTGTAGTATGAAAATGTTACTTTAAATGTGTAGTATTTATTGCTAGATCAATTTAATTACATTTTATTCAAAAATAAAAATAATAAAAATTTCTATGCCAAAAGCTTCTACTCCGTTCACCTATTACCCCCATTTTTTTTCAAGACGCTAAAAAAAGTCACCCAGTATACACTTTGTATTCTTCACTACAATTTGTTTTTCGTCGTTCATGTGAACACAGTTTTAGAGTCCATCTCAAGGTTTTTAAATCTAATCCAAATCCGAAGGACGTACTTACGAGCGAGGTCCGACGTCATATGTGGCCGGGATTGTAACCAGTAACACGTGTCACCTTGTTATAAGTACGAACGTAGATTTCGGAAAAATACGTTAAGGCCCTCTTGTAGTTGAAGACGTTTCGGCGAATACTGGCCGGTCGTTGCGAGCGCTTGAGCTGCTAGATTTTGTGTATAATTGTTTCGTGGAGACAAAATGATAAGGAAATTATAAAATATTTTCTCAGCATACCCTAAAAAACAATAAAACCTATCTTTTGGTATAAGTTTTACATGGTTTAATGATGGAATCTCTTCAAGGTACACGTTTTAAATGGCGATTTATCTTTATGATTATTTTTTATCGAGCCAATTGTTTTAATTCACGTTTCTATCTTCACACAGCGCTTAACAGTATGTTCAATTTTCCTAGATTTTTTTTTTTTACGGAAACTAGCCATTTTGCTAGATTTACAGAGGTTTAAAAAAGTTAAAAAGTACTGCAACCTCGCCTTAAATACTTCATGGAAAAGTAAGTATATTATTTGACTAAGTTCAGAGGCAGGTTGTATTTTGAACAAAATATTATTCGCGAAGATTTTCCAAAAAACTTTATTTCAAACTTAGACGTAACTCTTTATTTGAAATAAACGTTTTTGGCGGCGTTGAGGTCGGCAAGTAGCCCACGAGAATGTACTACCGGAATAAAAAGTATCAACTGTTAATCCAGGTTCTAAACTATTGTTTTTGCGCGATTGAGTAACTAACTTCCAAATATCCATTCATATAATCTTTCACATTTATAATATAAGAAGGATTACTAGCTTTTCTAGCGGCGACGCCCGTGTGTGGAGGTCAGAAATTATTCCACAGGATCGTACTACCAGTATAAAAAGTATCCTTTGTTAAACGAGATGTTTGCCAAATTACATCCAAATCTGATTGGGTCCTTTTTGTGTGATTGAATAAGAAACCGGCCTATACCTATCAGTGGGTGATTCTAGGCTGAGATGATGATGATGAATAACAATCATCCAAATATAGAAACTTTCACATTTACAGGTGATTAGTTTTTGTCAGTGGCTTCGCCCACGTGGTGGTCTGAAATTATCCCACGGGCATGTAGGTACTACCAGGATAAAAAGTATTAATCCTAGTTATAAACTGTTTGCCAAATTTCATACAAATCTGTTTGGGCCATTTTTGCGTGATTGAGTAACAAACATCCAAACTATCACAGTTAGAGGTAATATTAGTAGATCAGTCCAAACTACGTTAAAATAATCTTTTAATACCACAAAACATTATTAAACACCAGTATTCCACACGCATGTCAACTTGTCGATTCCCAAAACATCAACACAAATATCTACTGAAACAGCGACAGTTAATAAAATAGCTGTTTGTTGACACAACCGCGTGTTTGGCGACACGTACCTACTAAACGTCACTACATTGCTTATTTTACGCGGTGTGAGTCGGTTCGGGCTAGGATGTGGGAAAGGGAGTTAGTAGTTTGATGGGAAATTCCAGGGAATAAAATGGGATAAGTTTTGATGGTGGATCGAGCAAAATGTTCTTGTAAATATATTTATTTAGAAAGGAAAGTCTGTGTATGGAAAGACGGATTGTTTTTCAGGGTAGGTTCTTTTGCACTTGACAGGACAATAAATGGATGTAGATACAGAATTATAATTAGCTGTATATATAAAATTCAAAGTCCTGAGTGACTGACTGACTGACTGACTGACTGACTGACTGACTGATATATCAACGCACAACCTAAGCCGCTGGTCTTAGAGACATGAAATTTGGGGGGTGTGTTCTTTGTGAGGTGTAGGTATCCACTAAGAAAGGGTTTTTTGAAATTCCATCCCTAAGAGGGTGAAATCGGGGGTTGAAATGGTGATTTTTTTGACATCCACGCGGACAACGCCGTGGGCAGAAGCTAGTTAAAATTATAATACAACTCTCTAAGTTCTTCAAATCCCATTGAATTATTATTCATGAAATAGGCATTGCAAAAAAACGTAATTTCACGGGCTACCTTACCGCAACCCCCTTAAGGGGAGGCTAAGAAAACCACTTCCGCTGCAGCGTAAACATAACTCCTCATTTATACACAGATACGGAAAGACGCAGCGAGCTCGTTAAAAGAGAGAGCATAATTATAACAAAACTAGCTTCTGCCCGCGACTTCGACCGCGTCAAATTTTTGCTCCCCTGACCCTTCCCATCGTCCATTTTTCGTTGCTGCTCCACTCCTTTTGATCGTAGCGTGATGTAACATAGCCTTCTTCAATAAATAGGCTACTCTACGCAAACAGAATTTTTCAATTCGGACCAGTAGTTCCTGAGATTACCGCGTTCAACCAAACAAACAAACTCTTCAGCTTTATAATATAAAGTATAGATTATAATATAAGTATAGATAGAGGATTATATCCGAGATAAGAATGCTTGGAAACATGCTGGATTTTCTACATAGGACAATCCAGAGTTTAGACAAAAAGAAACTGGTTGCTAATTGAATTGTACCATTAATTATTTTAATGAAATTGATTTACACTCTGTGATTATCTAACGCACACACTGACTATAACTTGTTAATATTTTTGCAATGTTTGTAAATATCTGAGCACCATGTATCTATCTATCATATAATTAATTTATCTGTCATAGCTTTATTTCTAATTATTTTTATCTATTGCGGAATATTATTTTTTGCTAGGTGTATCATTATACATATCATCATATATGTAGGTATAATGATTTTTTTTTCTACACTAATATCATAAAGAGGAAAAATTTGTATTTTTGTTTGTTTCTTGTTTGTAATGGATAAACTCAAAAACTACTGGACCAATTTAAAAAAAATCTTTCACCATTAGAAAGCTACATTATCTGCGAGTAACATAAGCTATATAACATCACGCTACAATCAAGAGGAGCGGAGCAGTAATGAAAAATGTTGCAAACGGGGAAAATCGCACGGGTAGGCGATTCGACGCGACGGGAAGGGTCAGGGGAACACGAAATTTAACGCGGACGAAGTTGCGGGCAGAAGCTAATTATACATATTGTGAAACGCATTAAAAAAAAGTTATGGTAGAGTTTCTTGCTCATTCTTCTCGATCAGAAACTACCTATTTGAAGGGGCGACTAGAATCAATTCTATTTTAATATATATATTGACGTTCAAATACTATTTGAAATAATTTTTTTAACTTTGACTCTTTCTTTCTAACCACTATTCATACAGTCCATCCATCGTGCCTTTGATCTTATAGCTATCGACATTACTTTCTCATTATTCTTGTCATAACAAATTCCTAGCCGTAAGACCTTGTAGTATCCTATCCTGGCATATTACAGTCACGTTCCATGTCCGGAAGCTCATTTATGTAGTGGCAGCCGGGTAATACAGTCAGGTACACCGTGTCACTGTGAGGGTGCAGCTGAGGTTCATTTCGAAGATGTCATACTATGTCATGAGAATGACTTGCGCATATTGGTTTAGAAATGTATGAATAAGCAAAACTGTGTTTAGTTTTTGAGGTTATTAGATAGTGCTAAGGTCGTTTTGCGTAGACGTGAATCGTGACTCGTGACGCAAAGGGTTTAGAACCGATCTGACATATCGACCCGTTCGTCGTTTTGTGTTTTTTTTCGAAACTGTGGCGCACGATAAAAATGGTATTATATGGATAGAAGACACATAGACGAACAAAAATGTTAAATAACAGGATACCCCAAAATCAAAAAATCAAAATCAAAAGTCATTTATTCAAACTAGGCTGAGAGTCAGCACTTTTTGAACGTCAAAGTTACATGAGACAGTCTCCCCAAAACGCCCACCCTTCGACACTTCCTAGTGCTTTAGCTGGGAAGAAGAAGTCGCGGAACAAACTCCCCAGCAGCATAGCTGTCTGTCCAGTTAGAAGAACTTGATTCTATACAGTATTATGTAATTATTAATATTATAAAAACAAAACAAAACATACATCAAATTATGCGTCATATGTCAGCTAGCACACGCCAATATACGAACAAAACATTAAAAAACTAAACTCAAGCTGAAATAATAAAATCGTAAATAGAACTTAAAACCTAAATAAGAGCCTCCGGGTATAAAGGGCGTGCCCGCTTACATACACAACGATGAGGAAAGCTAATTCTGATTCTGGTTGAAAGAACATAAACATTGAGTTAATTACAGCGACCAACTATTCTTATCGTTTAAGAAGTCGTTGATAGAATAGTATGCCTTTGAACAAAGGTTAGATTTTACTTTAGCTTTAAACTCATTAAACTGCAAATCTAGGAAAGCAGAGGGAAGCTTGTTGAAAAAGGTAATATATAATCAAGACCAACAAATGAATTATGAACCTTATGAAGCCGGTGAAAGGTAGAAAAAACAAAGTGTCACGTTACCGAGATATTTAAAGGTTTACCTTTCCATATATGAGTACAACGACAATCATATAGACTTATTACGTGTCTATAGGCGTTAGATTGTATCCAAATAATCGTTCCCAGGTTGATTATTATTATTACTGTTTATTGGAAGAGAGTAGGTACATTACATACTACTAGGAGCACGAGAATACTGCTATTACAATTAATTGTGTTTTTCATTTGTGTCATGTTTACAAATAAACGTATTTTCTTTGTACTGTGGAAATATAACCGAAGATCAAACAATGAATTGATGCGAATTTACTGTATTGTTTCTAGACCCCTTGTGTAGAAATTTCCCGTCTGATATTAAAAAAAGAAAACGTGAGCAGTTTAAAGAGCAGAATATTATTGTTGCCTGTGGCATACAATAATACTGGTGCAACAAATGACCTGCACTTATCGAAACACTGCTTAGATGGTGCAACGTTTATTGTTTCTTCCATCAACTTTATGGACTGTGCTACTGGTACAAAAAGTTTATGAAGTCGCTTCCTCGTCAGCACCTTCGTCGAAACAGAGGGGTAATTGCGTAACTTTTTATCGGTAGGAATTGGTTTAATATTGATAGTTAAACAACATTCATTGCGTTATTTACGTTGCTGAGCCGACAATTTATTCGAACAAATGACGCAATGGTTTAGAATTAATCTTCAATCCCATTCAGATTCTGATAAATAGTGCGTTTCGCAATTAGGGTGCAGGTTCTTTAACGATAAACACTGTACTAAAATTAAATGACGCCCATGTCGATAATTACATAGCACAGACCTACTAAGGCCTTTTATTCTAGTTTTTATTTTTTGGATTTTTTGTAAAGATGATATGACACAAGACTCATGCACGACGTTGTGGGCTAAAATTAGGGAGAGTTACTATTTATACGGCGGCTTCGCCCGTGTGTGTTTCCAAAATTATCCCACAGGGACGTGGTTCAGAAACGAAAATCTATATTACTCCATATAACATTAGATATCTGTCAAGGAAATTCCCATCAAAATTGGGCCTCCCGTTTCTGAGATTAGTCGAAACAAACAGACGGACAAAACGTAAAAAATATGTTTTTTTTTTATTAAAGGTACCGTATGTATGTGTGCGTATTATATTTGCATAAGGTTTTAGCAAAAAGCTGTTATTTTAAAATTACCAACAGACTTCAATTTTATTCATTTGTATGTAGTATGTATTGTAGGAAAACAGTAAGAAAACTGGCATGTCCTACAATAAAAATAAGTCGAAGATACGTAACATATACCGACCCACGATGGGCCCACGTGATAGATGATGGCTTATTCCTTCTCACTGAGAGGAGGCCTGTGTCCCAGCAGTGGGAACATTATAGGCTAGTAATAAATAATATAAATAATATCTTAGGACAACCAACACAACATTATCTGATCCCAAACTAGGCAGAGCCTGTACTATGGTAACCAGACAACTGATAAACATACTTATATATTTCTAAATACATATTATAGATAAATTACACCCACACACAGAACAAATGATTGTGCTTATCACACAAAGATTTGTCCTGGGTGGGAATCGAACCCATAAACTCAGTCTTAGCAGTCAGGGTCACTAACCACTAGACTAACAGGCCAGTCAAAAAGAAATGCATATTCTATGTATTGTATGTAAGTAACTAAGTATAGAGACTTGATAGGCATCCACATTCTAGATTGCTTTGATTTTCATCACAAAATTAACTAGTATTTACAACCGTTGACATAAATAGGCATTATATCAAAACAATAGTTTCCGGAACCTCACAAAAGAAAGGACGGTGCTGAACAAAAACTGTTCCGTATTCTATCATTGTGTCGAGGTTTTGTGTTGCTAGTGGATAATTATGCATCTGAGGGGTTTTAAGTGCAGTTTGTGGACAAAATGGCCGTCTATTTTGGTTCTAAAGAATACGTAGGCTTTAGTGGAAAGTGTCACAAGCTAACAATTTGGTCGAAAACATAATTAGGTATGTTCGGTGCGTATAAGAACTCATCTAATTTTATGTCATTATCATAATTTCTTAATGCATTTTACCCACCATACAGCGATCGCCAACCCGCCTGCCAATCGGGGCGATATGACAAACCCCACCAAATTGGTGGAGGCTTATATCCAGCAGTGGACGTCTTTCGGCTGAAATGATGATGATAATGACAGTGTTGAAACGCAGCTGTTTTCTGCAAATGAAGTAGGTTAAAATATATATTATGATTATATCTATGTATATTTGGAACGAAGTTCCTTATCGCGCGTTGTGAAAGGGGGCTAGACGGAAAAAATCTTACGAAAAGTTGTCACGACATGCTTTAACCGACTTCAAAAAAAGGACGAGGTTTCTCAATTCGACCGTATATATTTTGTATGTGAGAGGGGGAGAGGGAGAGGGGGGAGGGGAGAGGGGGAGGGGAGAGGGGGAGGTGAGAGCGGGGAGAGAGAGGGGGGAGAGAGAGTGGGAGAGAGAGAGAGACAGAGAGAGGGAGAGAGGGAGAGATAGAGGGAGAGAGAGAGAGCGAGGTAGAGAGAGAGAGGGAGAGAGAGAGACAGAGAGAGGGAGAGATAGAGGGAGAGAGAGAGAGGGAGATAGAAGGAGATAGGGAGAGAGAGAGAATATTTTTGTTGAGTGTATACAGGTTTTTTGTACATAATAAATAATTAAAAAAATTATAACTATTATTAATCCTGGAATGGTACTTCGTTCAATCCGGGTGTCCCTCGACACCTCTAAAGTTTTTTATTATAATAAATTGTATCAATATTTTGCACCAGTGACAACCCTGTTTTTATGTCCACGCAATCACTGTCCATTCCCGGGGTCACGTGATTGTTCGAAAGAGATACCGTGACCCTGGCACATGGGCAACTGAAGGAACACGGGTGGGTTTTAGTCAGTAAAAGTCTGACACGCTCTCCCGCTCCGCCCAGAGCGGGAGAAGTCATTTGATGATTTCACATCCAAAAAAAAAAAAAAACTGTCCATTCCAAGGTTGCTTGGAAGTGATCGCAGAAAGCGATAAGGCCGCCCATTGTATGTTTTTTGTGTTAAATGTTCTTGTTGTTATGTATTTTCTGGTGTAAAATAAAGCATATATAAATAAACTAGCTTTTGCTCGCGGCTTCGCCCGCGTGGATGTCGGAAATTAACGCAGGAGGACGTACTACTGCGGTAAGAATGTATTAATCCAGGTTATATAGGTAATATAGACTCTGTGTGCCATTTTCGATCCAGATCCATTCGCCCATTTTTGCGTGATTGAGAAACAATCACAAAAAAAAATGACATCCACGCGGGCGAAGCCGCGGGCAAAAGCTAGTACACATATAAACCTTCCTCTTGAATCATTCTATCTATTAACTCAGCTCAGCTCAGCTATCTCTTATCAGCTCACGGACAAGCTAGTGAAGTGTTACTAACATAGTTTAAGGAACTATTTCATTAACACAAGATTTGTATAATACCTATGTATGTTAGTTTGTAAGGTATGTGTCTATGGGTCATTGTCACCTGAAAATAAATGTTTTATTATTATTATTATTATTAAAAAAAGTTGCGTCAAAATCCGTTGCGTAGTTTTAAAGATATAAACATACACAGGGACAGACGGACAGCAAAGTGACTTTATTATTTTATATGTAACAAACTTTCATCCCCTATTCCCTATAGTTATTTTACCCCCTTAAGGGTAAAATTTTACAAACTTTAAATATAATTCATAAATATGTAGATATTATGTAATAAAAGCCAAATAAAAAAGTTTCATCATTCTAGCTTTAAAAATGAAAATACTTCCCAACAACCTTTCATCCCCCCTTTCAACCCCTTAAAACCCTTTTTCCGCAATAAAAAGTATAGCTTATGTCCTTTTTCAGGCTCTAAACTATCTGTGTACCAAATTTCATTTAAATCGGTTCAGTAGTTTTAGCAGGAAAGCGAGACAGACAGAGTTACTTTTGCATTTATAATATTAGTGTGGATATGCTGAGCGATGGCCATTTTCCGTGGATGTGACGCATGTTTTCCGCCATTTTTTCTTTTCTTCTTTTTGTTTGTTTTAGTATTTCTATGCGTCATGTTTGCCGCAAATAAACGTATTTTCTTTTTAATTGGTTAATATGATACAACTTAGTAAGACTGGTTGTCAGACGTTCGGATTTCTGACGACCCGTAACTACTGTCAAAGATCCACGATAAACGGCCGGGACAAACGCCTTAAAAATGACTTACCAACATTTAATTATTTGTGGTCAACTGGCTGGCCGCCTGCTTCACACGGAATCACACTTAAAAGGCTTGATTAATTAATGTGAAATGAGGTTAATTGAAATAATGGAGTTTTCATTATAATCGTCAATTTAATTTGCTTAATAAAGACCACTATATTTACGGTGAGTGGAACGTTAATAAGATTTTTTGGCGAATTTTGCGGTTATAGTACATGATTATCTCGCTTTTCGTATCGTTAAATTCGAATTATAAACTTTAAAACGACTTTATACTGACACACTTTACAAACACAGACCCGAATTTTAAAAATAGAATCATAGTATAATACTTTATCTATTACATAATAATGTTATTTTACACTAGCTGACCCGACAGACGTTCTGTCTCTTTGATGATATTTGAGCACGCATTCTGTCAATTCTATGTCAAATGTCAAAATGTTACATGAATAAAGTTTACATTGTCCTATTATATGGTTGTTAAGTAGTCTTAAATAAGAGTTCTTAAATTTTCTAATTTTCCGCGCAATTTTTTATTTTTTTTCTTTCATAAGAACCTTCTCCTGACAATTACAAACACAACAACAACAAAAAAAGTGAAATCGGTCCAGCCGTTCACGCGTGATGGCGTGACCAAGGGAAATAGGGATTCATTTTTATATATATATAGATTACCAATACGAGACAGGGCAAATACATGAAGTTTATATGACCAAAGAATTTCCATAGATTATTTTAGGGCTCATCCGTACCTCAAAAGGAAGAAAAACAAAACCCTTATAATAAGATCACTTTGTAGTCCGTCCATAACATTTTGTAGTGAAACTATGTTGAGGTCGGCTTCCATGTAACTGGATGTAGCTTGTACCAGTATTTTACTTGGAGCGACTGCCTATCTGACCTCCACAGCCAATCCAACAAGACAGTTATCAAAGTTCTAAGACTGGTTAACAGATTTTCGGTATTCTGACGACCCATAACGACCGTCAAATATCTACGAATGACAGCTGGGACCAACAATTTAACGTGCTTTTCACAGCACGGAAGAGTCTTGGTATGTATAGATGGTCACCCATTTATAGACCAACCGCAGCAAGCGAAGCTTAACCTGATCGATCGTTTGCGGCTGTTTTTATTTAGTCACAAGAATTTAAGTGAGCGTGACATTATAATTATGTAACGACGTGTCGTCGTTTTGTCTTTATATTTTTCCCAGACACTTCGATCCACCACCATATTTCTTTATCCAACAAAGTGACACCTGAATATTTAAACACTGTAATAACACACTGTCTCTTGTCCTTATTATAGCAGAATATCAGACGTTACGATATTAAATTCACATTCTGGGAATCATATCAGTTGTATAACCTGACATTTTCTTTTCAATTGGAAAGACATATTCATATAAATATTAAATGAAGGCTTGTTTCAAATCGAATATAAATTTCGAAGCTTCATTAATTATTCTGTTTTTCTTATTTTTTTTTTTTGTGTTTTTTTTTGGTGGGCCATCTCGTTGTTAATCCTGAAAAGATTCTTACAACTTAAACGGATTTTCGCCCGGCGATTTCTAAAATGTTAAACTTTTTAGACCTCCAGCCGGGCCATAGAAAAATTACAAACTAAAGCGAAAGTCCTAAGGGTAACCCCGAGGGGGGTTCGCACCTCGGCTTAGGCCATCACTGGGGGAGGGCAGCAAGTAATTATTCTGTACAAAAATAGGCTAGACTAGACTTTCTTTCTTTTTAACTGTTTTCAACACAAGGAGGATGCTGTCAATTCGACTTTATTTGATTTTGTATACCTATCATCATTTCAGCCGTAAGACACTGCTGGACATAGGCCTTCCCCGATCTTGGGTGGTTTACCATAATCACCACACTTGGCAAGCGGGTTGGCGATCGCAGTCTGCTGGTAAAACGTATACAGGGTGTCCAGTAAATAGCACGACATACTGCAGGGGGTGATAGCTTGGGTCACTACCTATCAATACAACACAATATATGTTCAGCAAAATCTTACGGATTTACAGTTTTACAAAATTTTCCGAAATACCGAAAAATCTCTACCTTGAAACAGATTTTTAAGTTTCTCGTAATAAAAAAATCCTTTTCTAGTACTTTTTTTTACATCAAATTATTCGTGAATAGTTACTTTACTCATTGATAAGTCTTTTTTCTATCAAAGACAAGAATGTTTTCAAGAAATACTATTTTTTGATTAAATTTGCACAGAACTATTTTCTTATCACTTAAGTTTAACCTACAGTGGTGAAAATAAAAATAAGTAAGATTTTGCTGAACATATATTGTGTTGTATTGATAGGTAGTGACCCAAGCTATCACCCCCTGCAGTATGTCGTGCTATTTACTGGACACCCTGTAGAGAACGCTGCTGCCTATTCTCTAGTTAGTCCCTTACTCGCCTTTTACAACACCCATGGGAAGAAATAGAGTAATGCTATTATGTTCGTCCGATACCACACGGATTTCCGACACCACACGAATCTTGTATATATGTGATGCGATATCTCCGACAATCGTGGATTGATACCGTAAATTCATCAATAAAAAAATAGGGTATTCCTCAAGGGTGGCCCCATATTAATTTTATTAGCTTTGCTTGGGTAGTTTTTAAATAATCTACGTATTTTTTCCACTTAGTGTATATTAATTATGTTAAAGTAACTTCCTGCCACCGTTATTTCAGGTAAATAATAGTTTACGAGTTTTTTGGAGTAGGTAGATCATCAAATAGGTCTATTCAGTTATACCCCAGATACACCTGACATAGTTCGTAGACTTACTTTTTTTTTGCGCTATTTGGCGTCTTGTTGTCGCCATATTGAATTTTGATGACTGTCACAAGAGTAAGACAACTATTGACGTAAAAATAATCAAAATCGGCCCAAACGTTTGATCTCTTGAGGAACAGACACACATATACACATATAGTCTGATACATTACCCCTTGGCATCACACATAAAAACACTAGGTAGATTTTCTTGGTGATTATATATTACTACGTCTTCTGACCTCTTTTTTTGACCCGTTAGCACACAAATATACTTTAAACCATTTCACTGTTTTACTTTTGTTTCATGAACTGACGCTAATTGCCTAACACACTAAACATTCACTCGACTCAATCAAAATATAAATGAATTTAAAGGATATTCCCAATATATTGCTTCTTATGATCGAAAAAATTGTCTGCTCAACAACATAAATAACGCAATGAATATTGTTGAACCGTCAAAATTAAGGTATTCCTACTCTGTATTACGCAATTACCCCCTCTGTTATCAAATAAATTTTATGCTGTCTTTCTGCATTTGAGGACAATTCCAAAACATGTAGCGCCGTTTCGGCTTTGATAAACTCAAAAGAGAACTGCACCCTAATTGCGAAACGCACAATTATTTATCAGAATCTGTATGGGATTGAAGATTATTTCTAATTCATTGCGTCATTTGGTCGAATAAATTGTCGGCTCAGCAACGTAAATAACGCAATGAATGTTGTTTAACTATGAATATTAAACCAATTCCTACCGATAAAAAGTTCCGCAATTACCCCTCTAGGCCTATAAACTAGGGTTTACTATGGTCATTTTCAAATTATAGTCTATTCCCCATACAGCCAGTCTTACCAAGGGGTTCGCATGTTACCCAGTAACTGGGTTATCGAGGTCAGATAGGCAGTCGCTTCATGTAAAATACTGGTACTCAGCTGCAGCCGGTTAGACTGGAAGCTGACCCCAACATGTTGGAAGGCTAGGCAGATGATGAGTCTCTTCCCCATACGCGTGAAAACCATACAAATTTAAAAAATCATTTAAAAGAACAAACAATAAAAACTTCCACACCGACGTCAACTTCCCGCCGCTAGGTGGCGCTGATTTCCCTTTGTTCTAAATTCAAGCGCTTGTCTTCCGGTGGCAGGGCGCTACCCAATATCCGGTGTGCGAGTGAGACAGCGATATTTATTGTAATATTACATTCTGTGATGGATGTTCGGATCGACTATTGAATATGAATTGTATGTTGGAGAATAGGTACAGATGTTGTCAGAATTGAGCTTCGTTGTGTGGATAAAATGTTTTAATATTGATACTAAGAAATGTCGGTGAAAGTAGTTTAATATTGTTCAAAGTTGCAAAATAGATGACATAAGAATGAAACATTGCAAAGCACCTACATACGGGTTATTTTTTTTCTTTTTTTTTTTGGATGGGAAATCATCAAATGACGTCTCCCGCTGTGGGTGGAGCGGAAGGGCGTGTCACACTTTTACTGATTAAAACCCACCCTTGTTCCTTCAGTTGCCCATATACCAGGGCCACGGTACCTCTTTCGAACTAATCTCGTGACTCTGGCAGGCATCGGTCCTAGCAGACCCCTTCAGTTTGCTGACATCTCTTTGAGACGCGCGTGGAACACTACGCGCCGTCGACACGGGCCTGGTCCTTACCGGGCGGCGAGCTACCCATTGCTCGCCACCCGCAAGCCCGCGCCTACGGTGGCCGGGAGTCTGCTATTGACTCCCGACGCCCGGGGCGTCTCCTCCTGCGGTGGCTAGGGACGTGAGGGCGCAGAGACCGCCACTCCCTCACGCGCCCGCCTCCTCCTTCGCGAGCATTACTGCTTCACAGAAGTAGGTGACGGCTTCCCATGCCCTCTCGCTCCGTACCATGGCTCGCACCAGGGCCGGACGCGAGAGGTCGCCGCCGCCGATCGCCTCCGCGAGGACACGGCGGTGCTCCGCCCAGGCAGGGCACACCTCCACCGTATGCTCCACCGTGTCCTCCAGACGATCCTCGCTATGGAACCACCCGGGCGTTTCCTCCCGCTTTATCCTGAACAGGAACCCACCAAAACACCCTTGCCCGGAGAGAACCTGCGTCAGGTGGAAGGTGAGGATGCCGTGGCGCCTCTCTATCCACTCCTCAAAGAGGGGACTTACCGCTGCAATTGTGGCGTGCCCAAAACTTGCAAAGCTTGCATACGGGTTGGCGTGGCAATTATGGCAAATCCTCTCAAATTGGGGGAAGCCTATGTTCAGCAGTAGACGTCTCTCTGAAATGATGATGATGATGATTCTTCCGACAGCTGTCACCGGCAAGGCAAACATATTGTTATTGAAATATGTAATTTCCAATACGATAGCCTGTCGAATGCTTGTGAGAAGTCATGCTGGTCTACTTTCTAAAAGGAATTCTTTTGCAACGAACTCTGCTACAACTTAATCAATCAAACCAGTCCATTAATGAGGACCAGAAAAAGTGGAAAGAGGGAAGGAAGGCCTTGCCCTGTATTGGAACAACACAAGCTTCATCATCATCATCATCATTTCAGCCGAAAGACGTCCGCTGCTGGACATAAGCCTCCCCCAAGCTCCGCCACTTCGACCGGTTTTGTGCTTCCCGCATCCAGCGGATTCCTGCGGCCATCGGTCCACCTTTTAGGAGGCCTTCCAACTCGACATCTTCCGGTACACGGTCGCCACTCCAGCACCTTTCGGCCCCATCGGCCATGTGTTCTGCGACCAATGTGTCCTGCCACACAAAAACACGAGCTTATCTATACTAATTAAGGTCTTTTCCTGATCTATTGACTACCTTCTTCCAAGAAATAACCCTGAAATAAACTCCCACGCGATGGCCTTTTTATGCAAGCCACCTCTCTTAAAGCACAATCTTATAAAAAGTTATTTCCTTTCCTATCCTTAACTCAAAAGAAATTCACAGAACTGCTATCTAGTTTAAAGTAAGGTCAAAGGAAATATATTTCTCGTTGCAAACTCTTTGACTAACTTGTATGATTTCTACAGACTTCCATTTGCTTTCCATTTGATTTTATAACTTCAAAGTAAAAGCAATAAATCTTTGAAGAATATTCTGCACTAGGGTCTGCCCACGACTTTGTCCGCGTGAAATTGCCTTGACCCACTGCGTAGGAGGTATTCCGTGAAGCACACCCAAACGAAGCACACCCAGACGAAGCACACCTAAAGTATTCCACTAAGCACACCCGTAGGTGGGCTTCAAATAAAAATTTAAAATAATTAATTTCCTATTCCACGAAGCACACCTACGAATATCACTCGCATAGTGCGGGGACTAAGAAATAAAAATGTCGATAGAAGAAAATATTTATTACATTAATATTACAAAAATTACAAATATTGTGTCACATTATTATAATGAAACTGAATGATGTTAGAAATTTAAGTTAGTCTTTTAAATAATAAATATTTTCTCCTATCGACATTTTTATTTCTTAGACCCCGCACTATGCGAGTGATATTCGTAGGTGTGCTTCGTGGAATAGGAAATTAATTATTTTAAATTTTTATTTGAAGCCCACCTACGGGTGTGCTTAGTGGAATACTTTAGGTGTGCTTCGTCTGGGTGTGCTTCGTTTGGGTGTGCTTCACGGAATACCTCCTGCGTTGCATCGCATAGCCAACCTGCGCTTGTACTTCGTGTTTGCTCTTTAACTGTTCTTTCTAACTTTATTCGTTTTGCTCGGCCCAGTAGAGCAGTGGCCTCCCTCGATCGATTTACCTTTGTGCCAACTATCATCCAAAAATGTTTTGCTGTTTTAGCAGAAAAGCATAGCAGATCAACTAACATACAAAAAAAAGAAAACAATTTCTTTTCTTTATAATAATAATAAATATCTCTAAATATCTTAGGACAACCAACACATCGTTGTCTGATCCCAAACTAGGCAGAGCCTGTACTATGGTAACCAGACAACTGATAAACATACTTATATATTTCTAAATACATACACATTATAGATAAATTACACCCAGACACAGAACAAATGATTGTGCTCATCACACAAAGATTTGTCCTGGGTGGGAATCGAACCCACGACCTCAGTCTTAGCAGTCAGGGTCACTAACCACTAGACTAACAGGCCAGTCTTTATGATATTAGTATGGAAAATAGTTTTTGAGATTTCGTGATTAATCAGTGAGTGAATGTTTGAATGAGTGACCTTTCGCTTTGATATACATATATAGATTTATAAAGATTTAGTAAAGCTCGTTGCTTGTAGATTTCTTTGATCAAGTTTATGATTGTCAGCGGTATCCTTGGTAAGCCAGACCGAGCTTAAGGTTCAAACGAAATTGTGCTATTAAATCTATCAGTCGTTGCGACTTATTTAACTCTCAGAGAAATACTTTTTTTTTGTAAGTTTAACTTAGATATCATTATCATCATTTTCCTACCCTTCTCTATTAGTCGTCATCTCGGTAATCATTTAATAACATAAGTAAATTTAATAAAAAAAAGTCAACAGTTGTAAAAATAGATTGTAAGTCATGAAGACGACATGTTAAATTTCATACTGTAGGTTTGGAATTTACGTGTCAACTTGATGACTTAAAATTAATTTTGAAATCTCAATTCAATACAATTCAATTATGTTTATTGATATCCATAATGTACACATATGTAGTACGTAACAAATAGAAACAATAAATAAATATTATCGGTTTCACATAAAATAATAAATTACTGTTCATATATTGAATGTAATTTTGCTCAATAGGCCGTGTGAGTTTTAATGAGAGCAGATGATGTGTGAATAACAAATTCTTGATAATAACTCTTCCCGTTGGTGTCGTAAATGATAGCTAAAGGATTTACTAAAGAATGGGCAGCAGCGTTCTCTATGCATTTAACCACCATACTGCGATCGCCAACCCGTCTGCCAAGCGTGGCAATAATGGCATCTTCTCACTCAAAGAAGTCACGAGGATTGATGCTTTTCACTGATGTCGGTGATGTTCAAGATAAACTCAGAAAGCACTATATCTCCCTCTATAAAAACCCCAATATTAAACACTGTCTGTTCACACAGCAGGCGAGTTCTTGTTTGTCGAAGCAACCAGAGCTATCAAAGAATACTCGCTCAATGACCTTCGCTTGGCGGGCAGAACACTCGCTGAGAGACTCAAGCTTGATACATACGCATAGTAGCGAGTAATGGTTCGTCGCCGTGGCGCACTCGCTGCTCGTCACGTTTTAGTTGCTAGCTCTATTTGCTTCTCTTTTTAAAACCTATGATTTCTGACTGTTCATACGGCCGGCGAGTTCTCGTGTATCGCAGTGACCAGTGGCCCGAGTGTGAGTTTCAGCGCTCCAATTGGACATTCACCAAGGGACAATTGGAGCCACTGTGGCCAATTTCTAGCGCTAGACTTTGTCGCTAGAAATGGCGATTTTTACCTAAATCTTAGTGAAAAAAAAGTTATGTCGACCAAAAATATTTAGCGATTTATCTGACTGGTTTTGGAGTACAAATCACGGTGGCAGACAGTTTTAGCGACTTTTGTCTTTGAACCTAGTGAGTCGGTTTTTCAGAAAATGGCAACACTGATGGGAGCGCCGAACGCGGTCGATGCGAAAAGTCAAGGTGGTAAAAGAAACTCACATTATTGCTGCAGAGCTATCAAAGAGTACTCGCTCAATGACGCTCGCTTGGCGGGCATAATACTTGCTGAAGCCTCGGTCAACCACAGTGAATACTCGCTGCGAGTGCATTCGCTGCAAATAATGATCGCAGCGACAATTCGCTGCCTGCCTGTCACAAAAAACGAGTTCTACACGAGAATTTCGACAGTATGTAGCACGGACGTGTCTAGTCTAGTCCAGAGCGGCGCGCTGAGCGGAATGGCTATCCGCAGCGAGTACCCTGTCACATACCCAATACTCGCGGCGAATGCGCATACGCCGCGAGTAAAATTGAATATGCTCAATTCGAATCGCGGCGAATTCAGCTCGCGGTGACTGAATCTACTCGCAGCAAATAGCCTGTCACATACAGCGAATACTCGCGGCGAGTGGGCATTCGCAGCGATTAATCGCTGTATGTGACCGAGGCTTTTAACAGAGAATTTGTTGACGCTATATGTAGGTTAGGATGTACGTCGTGTATTTTTACATGTGCTATTTAGGTGTTATTGCTTTCTGAGAGTAGCGACTTATTTCTGTGTAGGTGACCTTAGGTGCCATGACATTGATGAAGTGAAAACAGAAACATGTGACATAAAGGTGCCTGATATCAATAAAAAAATACCTTAAAAAGCACCCCACGCTTTTTTCCATTATTTTCTACTTTTTAGTTAGGTTTTATAAGGAAGCGTGTTTTTTAGTTTTTTTAAGCTATTATTTATTTTCTATTTTTTAGGGTGTTTCGAATTTTGTGACGTATGTTACCGTAGTTTGTGACGTATGTCAGCGTAGTTTTCGAAGACAGTTTTTTTGCTGTTCTGGTAAATCTGGCAAGGATAATGGCACAAATTTATGAAATTATAGTATTGTCATCGGTCCTCGATAAGTCTACAGAGTTTAAATGAAATCTGGTCGTTTAAAGTGGGTCAAAATCGCGCTATAAGGAGTCGGTTACAAACAAACATACAAACATACAAGTGAAGCTAATATAAAGCGTGTAAAAATATAAATAGTTTATTAGCACCTTCAAGTAATTTAATTTATTTTTTTTAAGTTTAGTTTCGTCGGTCCATCTAGCTGGGGGATCCCAGCTAGATGGACCGACGACCTCAAAAAGGTGTCTGGGACAGACTGGATGCGAAAGTCGGAGGACAGGGTGTTGTGGCGCAGCATGGGAGAGGCCTATGTCCAGCAGTGGACTGCGATAGGCTGAGTTGATAGTACCTTCAAGTAAGACAAATATAATTAACAATATAAATAGCCTTAGGTAGGTTAAGTTACTTAGGTTAGTAAGATTGTATGTTTGAGTTGGAGCCAATAAATAAATAAATCTTTATTTCTCCATAAATTAATTTCCATTGTTTCCATAAAAAAAATGGCTTAAGCTTTGTGTTCTAGAGTGAAAAACCCTGATTTCTAAACTAGGTATACAATACCTAAGCTATCTTAATCATTTCAGCCGAAAGACGTCCACTGTTGAACATAAGCCTAGAATTTGGTCGGAAACATAATTATGTACGATGAGTATAAGAACTCATCTAATATTAAGTCATCATCATAATGATTTCAGCCCAAGACGTTCACTGCTGAACATAAGCCTAGAATTTGGTCGGAAACATAATTATGTACGGTGAGTATAAGAACTCATCTAACATTAAGTCATCATCATAATGATTTCAGCCCAAGACGTCCACTGCTGAACATAAGCCTCCCCCATATTAGGGGTTTGCAATAATCCCTACGCTTGGCAGGCCGGTTGGCGATCGCACTATAGTGGTAAAATGTATAGAGAACGCTGTTGCCCATTCTCTAGTAAGTCCCTTAGTCGCCTCTTACGACACCCACGGGAAGAAATGGGATGGTGCTATTATTTACGTTCGGCATCACACGGAGCAGATAACTTAATATCTTATAAATATCTTTAAACGAGCAATTCTTGTATATAAATATATATATATATATATAATTCTTCTTTTATATATTAATTCTTGTATATATATATATATATAATTACAAGAATTGCTCGTTTAAAGATATTTATAAGATATTAAGTTATCTGCTCCGTGTGATGTGCTCCAACGATTTTCAAGAAATTTAGTATACAGGAGGTTTCGGGCGCGATAAATCGATCTAACTAGGATTCATTTTTAGAAAATGTCGTTTTATTTGAGTTTTCAATAATCAACTTTATCGATAAATCAACTTAAACATAAACGTATGTATTTTTTTTTAATTTTGGAAGAAAAATAACAAAATGTTATGTGTATTTAAATATAATTTCTTAAAAACACAGTTTACCAAAAAAGAAAAAAAATACCGAGCTAAGCTCGGTCATCCAGGTACTGTTTTACCTAATAATAGGACTAATAATAAGCTCGTAGCCAAATTCTGGGCTGACTATATTTAGATTACTATCCACACGCTAAAAAGAAGAATAATGGAACTCAGAGCCCATCTTTTCTTTTAATGGGAAATCATCATATTACGTCTCCCGCTCTGGGCGGAGCGGGAGGGCGTGTCAGACTTTTACTGACTAAAACCCACCCGTGTTCCTTCAG
This sequence comes from Aporophyla nigra, assembly GCA_947507805.1. Taxonomy (NCBI): domain Eukaryota; kingdom Metazoa; phylum Arthropoda; class Insecta; order Lepidoptera; family Noctuidae; genus Aporophyla; species Aporophyla nigra. The sequence goes on along the minus strand of OX382313.1, from coordinate 6,356,883 downwards.
TTGCCTGTGCCAGGGTCACGGTAACTCTTTCGAACAATCTCGCGACCCTGGAGAATCAGAGCCCATCTTCGTTATTACTATAGCCGATGATCAATAAGGTAAAACATGTGTATTTTTTAGGAATACTTTAAAATGTCTAAGTAGTAATACTAAGCTTAAGTTATAATAAGTTGACTTTCAGATTGTCATATGCAAAGCACAAAAATTAAGGAGTAATCGATCAGAAAAATAACAAATCATCTCGCTAGTATTCCTTTCAGGGTTTGGCAGAGGACTACACCCATAATTGGTCAGTTGTGTTTTTATCACATAATTTTATAATAGTGAATACTTAATAAACTAGGGTACAATCCTACCGATATTATCTTAGTTGATCTTTCTTCATGGCCACTGCAGTTCCTTGAAAGGAAAGTTCAAGAGAAATTTAATATTTCAAGAGTTAAGGCTACAAGATACTCAGAAGAATTGAAGTTCTTGCTTTCTTTACGAGTAAGGTTCGAACTTTAGTAGCAGTTTTCGATATTTTATTACCCGTTGGAAATTCCTGTCGGTTTTATTTACAGGAAATGCTTAAGGGAAACTTTTGCTAGTGGATAAGGAATCTAATGAAGAAGGGATGAAAGATCTAATGAAGGGCGATCTTCCTCTATCCCTCAAGAGAAGACTCATCGACATGTGTATTCTTCCCATCCTCACGTATGGTTCTCAAATATGGTCTTTGACAATTCAGCAGAGGTCGCTCGAGGTTAGCCAGAGAGCTATGGAACGGAGTATTCTGGGTATTAAACTTGTGGACTGAGTTAAGAATACAAAAATCCGTTTCATTACTATAATAACTGATGTCTCTCGGAAAACTACTACGCTTAAATGGAATTGAGCTGGACACATCTGCTGTATGTCAGTCAATCAGTAGGCCAAACTTACAACCCAATGGGTCCCGCTTAATGGCAAGAGACATCGCGGCAGGCCCAGACGGAGATGGCGGGATGAGCTGGAGTCTTTGAATAAAGACTGGTCCTTGGCAGAGAGTACGTGGAAAGAGAGTAGAAAGGCCTTCCCCCAGCAGTGGAACGTGGGAGTAACGGCTAATAATAATAAAATAAGGAATAACAGCCGGACAGGTCGATATGTATACGTATTAGTACCATACGTACTAATACCTGTATTTTATATAAAGCGACTACTTATCTCACATTCCAGTTACTAGGTAATTCGATACGCCTTAATACAACAGCTGCTCTGATTTTAGGGCTTCTGACGATCTGTCTGTCACACCTGTCCAAGATCTACGACTTACAGCCGGAACCAACGGCTTAAAGTGCTTTCCGAGGCACGGAGGGTGTTAAAATGGTCACCTATCCGCTGATCAATCGTTTCAAGCGTAGCTTAATCTGTATAATCGGTCATGTGAAGAGACGACCAACCGCTTGGCGATGTCTCAAAAAACCAAATGCGCACCTATTCTTAATGTTTGACTCCAAATGACTCAAATATATAATTTGATTTAACTTAATAGATACCTATTAGAATTTGATAATAATATTTTAGTTACACAACTTAAATATTATTATTACATTTTTTATAACAATATTTAGGTTAAATATTATTATTACATTTTTTGTAACAATATTTAAATTAAATATTATTATTACATTTTTTATAACAATATTTAGGTTAAATATTATTATAACATACATTGGACCCTCGGTAATCTGACAAACGTTTTGCATGGCAGTATCGAACTATCGAATTTGTCGGATTATAGAGTACTAGCTTTTGCCAGCGGCTTCGCCCGCGTGGAGGTCGGAAATTATCCCGCGGGAACATACTACCGGGGTAAAAAGTACTCTATATGTTAATCCAGGTTATAAACTATCTGTGTGCCAAATTTCATTCAAATCCATTCAGTAGTTTTTGCGTGAAAGGGTAACAAACATACACATACACATACATCCATCCTCACAAACTTTCGCATTTATAATATTAGTAGGACTGCCTAAGGAGAACCCCTATCTATAGTCCGGATTTTTTTACAAAAGATTACCTTCTAATCCGACAAATTTCAGATCCATTTCCCATTCAATCATGCATTATCTATATTAGCGAAGACTGTCAAAAAATATTCAATAATAATAGACATGTCGGATTACAGAGGGTGTCGGATTAGGCAGGGGTCGGGCCGGATTACCGGGGGTCCACTGTATTTAAGTTACACAACTTAAATATTATTACCAAATTTACCTTTAACCGACATTCTAGAATAACACATCTTTATTACTTTTCATTAGTTTTCCCTACATGATATAACGGCCTTTAATAAATCTAATAAGATTGTTCCTGTGTCGACAAATAACCCTTATTACCTAATATATTGACCATTACGTTTATATGGTGGATGGTCATATATTATGTAGTTAAAGATGATGAATGAGTAGATATTTTTAGGTCTTAACTTGGCCTAGTGGGGATATTAATTGTAGGTCATCATCATGAGCAGTCTATAATGTTCCCACTGCTGGGACACAGGCCTCCTCTCGGTGAGAGGGAGTGGGCCATAATCCATCACGCGGCCCAGTGCGGTGTGGTACATGTCACATGTCTTCGAATTTTTGGTTCTAAGACATGCCGGTTTCCTCACAATGTTTTCGTTCACCGTTTTGAGAGCAGTGGTGATGAAATAATTTACACAAAGTAAAGCGCGTGCTTGGGTTCGAACTCACGAGCTACTACTCGTAAGTCGCGGCCGTTACCACTAGGCCAGCACTGTTCTTAATTTATTAATTATAAGCACTTTAATTTTAATAATTCTACTCCGGATCACCATACCATCACAGGTACCACCATAGATTCTGCGATCTACGGGTATTATAATACCTAAGTTTATTCTTACCACCATTCACCACCTTGAAACTACCATTTAAAATATCTAAAGATCGTTTCACCAATTTTCCTAATAACTAATGATGGGATGGGAAATCATCAAATGACTTCTCCCGCTCTGGGCGGAGCGGGAGGGCGTGTCAGACTTTTACTGACTAAAACCCACCCGTGTTCCTTCAGTTGCCCATGTGCCAGGGTCACGGTATCTCTTTCGAACAATCTCGCGACCCTGGCAGGCATCGGTCCTAGCAGACCCCTTCAATTTTGCTGACATCTCTTTGAGGCGCGCGTGGAACACTACGCGCCGTCGACCCGAGCTTGGTCCTTACCGGGCGGCGAGCTACCCATTGCTTACCGCCCGCAAGCTCGCGCCTACGGTGGCCGGGAGTCAGCTATCGACTCCCGACGCCCGGGGCGTCTCCTCCTGCGGCGGCTAGGAACGCGAGGGCGCAGAGACTGCCACTCCCTCACGCGCCCCGCCTCCTCATTCGCGAGCATTACTGCTTCGCAGAAGGAGGTGATGGCTTCCCATGCCCTCTCGCTCCGTACCATGGCTCGCACCAGGGCTGGACGCGAGAGGTCACCGCCGTTTATCTGTGGTCTTGTGTTTGATTTACTGGTGATTGTGTATATGTCATTCATTCTTTACGCGAAATCGTTCACTACCCCAACACTATTATTTTTAGTATGGTATCATTATTTTTCTATGAACTGTCAAGTTACTGAATATGATTAAAAGTCCAACCATAGTAAAACTAGAGCAAACCATAATGACGTGCTCTTGAGATGCACATCCCACATCTTAAGACATGCTCTCAAACGTTGCGTGAATATAAGTGTTGCTTTGAGTCAGTTTATCTGTCTATGGGACTTGCTTTTATGTGTAAAAGTCTTTAATGCCGTGAATAGATGTGTATTCTTGGAAATATCATAATCGGATTGAAAGTTTCTGTGTAGCAAAGGTGAATATCTAACGATAATTAATGTTTTAGTTTTTATTTAATGATTGTTGCTGCATCGGTTGACGTCATCACGTCAGCGCCAGCTGTCACTGAAAACCAGCGCTGGGACTCTGTGTCGCATAGGGTCACAGCATTATGCTGAGTGATGGCCGTTTTGCGTGGAATGACGCATGTTTTCTCACACCTTATTTTCTATTTTTGTATAATTCTGGTCTTTCTGTGCGTCATGTTTGCAGCAAATAAACATATTTTTTTTCTTTCTAATATGTTATGCCTTGGCTTTTGCAGGAACTAGGGCATATTTTTAAGAAGATATTTTCGAGGTCGCTAGCACAATTGTTGAGCATGGGATGCTAGGTTCGATGCTTGGGTTGGGGAAATGGTATTGAGTTTTCCCATCACGAAGTTCTAAGGAGTAGCCCGTGTCTGAATGTGTCCTTAGACTCTTATGGAATTTTTGCAAAATTATTTGAAATTGGGCTACTTTGATACCTTTTTCATTGATTTCATCTCAGTCATTTGAAGTCCTCAAATGATTTCCCCTGCTCTGGGCGGAGCGTGAGGGCGTGTCAGACTTTTACTGCCTAAAACCCACTCGTGTTCCTTCAGTGCCTGTGTCAGGGCCACGATAACTTTTTTGACAAAATTCCGGTGCTTCTAGCAGGCATCGGGACCTCTTCAATTATTGCTGACATCTCTTTGCGACGCGCGTGGAATACAATGCACCGTCCACCCGGGTCTTGTCCTTACCGGGCGGTTACCTTTTGCTCATCATTCATTCACTCCGCTGTGCCGTGATTTCTCGTGGCAGCGCGACGGAGTTACGCCGACAAAACGCCTCCAAAGATCACTTTGACTTTAATAATGACGTAAAATTCGAGGCAAAGTAACTGTGAATGGGCTGTAAAACGAAATTTTCATTATTAATTATTTTAATTAAAATCTTATAATTAACTTCACTTGTATGTCGTGAAATTTGCCATCAATATTTCACCCCCTTCCACTGAAGCTATCGGGCTGAAATTTGGCACACACCTTTGGTTCTCGTGACAATGCTTTTTAGCTTTTTTAAAATAAGTATTTAAAAAGAAAAAATTACTAATGATATCAATTTTAATTTTTACGCCCGCGACTTCGCACGCATGAAATTTCTTGCTCCCCCGACCCATCGTATCGCTTGCACGTGCGAGATCTTCATATTCGTGATTTTTTCTTTTTTCTTGGCTCCTAACGGTCCTTGCGTGATGATGTCTATAGCATTCTTCAATAAATGAGCTACGCAACGCAAGAATTTCTGAGATGAGCGCGTTCAACTAAACAAACAATCTCTTCAGCTTTATAATATTAAAGTATGGAAGTATAGACAAGTACATCAGTTTACTCACCTGTCTATGATACTAATAGACAGGTGGATAAGATGTCTTTTTTAGTTTAGTAAGCAACACATCTTACCCACCTGTCTATTAGTATCATGCCAAAAAATGGGGTCTGGTGACCTGTAATACAGGTTTTTCCCCATTTGGATCCGCTGTCCTTGTACAGGGACAGTTGTTCAACTACCCACAAGCTTTCATATATTTTAGATGTCTTTAATTTTAAACTTAATTTCGTATGCTAAGTAGTGTATCTTATGAATTTAATTTTAAATATTGACAGTTTTTTAGAAAAAAGTGATCAAATTGTTATTTTCGTCCGCAGAAGTTAAAACAAAAATTATCTTCACGAGGTAAGGCTTTTTATTGTATGTTGCTATGCAAATTTTTACCACTTTTTTGGGATAATTATTAGTTACTACTATCAATAAGAATATAAATGGATAATACCTGTTTATTTTGAAGTTTTGTTGACGGGAGGTCATAGTTTATTCAAGTGTCCCTATATAGGGACCATAGATATCGAGAGATATGCCTTCATTGCGGAATAGTAAGGAGTCCTAGTGTCGCCGTTTATCTCCCACCCAAATATTTACAACATTAACAAATAGTGTACTGACGACACACACTTAAAATTTGAGCACGCACACCAAGAAGAAAGCAGCTACACTAAATCAATTTCTAATAGCACACATACATAGAATGGGCGGGGCATTCACTTGTAAACACTTGCTATTCCAATGCACACGCATGCAATTAGGGAGTCGAACGCGATGGTCGATTATTTTTATCGATATTTAATTTTAGCACATTCTTGTGTTATAATAACTTCGTTTAATTTTCTTTAAATAATTTCTTTTTTTATATACCTATCCGAAAATATAGTTAACTTTTACTAAAACCAAATGGGAATATTAAAAAAAAATTGTGTTATCCATTAAAGGGAACGCTCTCTGTTACATATCATGCTGTATACATAAATAATATATTACTTAATCTTAAAAAATATATATATTTTAATCAAAAATGCCTACCTACATTCAGGTTTGGTTTAATTCAGTTAGGCTACTGTTATACTCATATTCAAACTCGATCGCGTTAACACATATTTCTAATGGAATTAAAATAACGCCATCTAGCAAACTAGTTTCAATTTTAGACAAATAGTAGGTAGTTGATGCTGACAGGATCGAATTCGGACGATTGTGGTACGGTAATAATATCTACAGTATTTTGACTCGGCCCTATCCTTGAAATAATTACCTACAGCACACGCGGTACGTAAACACGCCATAGACGCGGTAGGGCTGCCTGCATAAAGTATTTTAACTTCATCTACCTACTTCAGTTTCTTTGATTGTAAATATTATATTATTATTAAAAAAATGGAATGCTTGGACTGTTTTTTTTTTATGAAAGTGACAAGGGTGGAATATTTAAATTATGTAAATTTTACGTACGTAACTTGTTACGTGCGTAAAATTTTGAAAATGAAAAAACGCTTAGTTATAATATTTTTTTTATTTTATTGTACCTAACACTTTTGAATATAATGAACTATAAATACTTAATTTTTACTACACTACACTTGCATTCTTATTAAAAAAATCACTACGAATTCCGTACAATCAAATATACAAATACATAAAAAAACAACAACATACAACACAAGAAGTAAACACAAGTTTCAACTAAAGACTGCACGAGCACGGACTAATTACGGTCGAAAGACAATATTGTTTGAGGTAGCACAAATGTTCAATAATTTACCGGAGGAGTTAAAAAAGTGTGACAATATAAACATTTTTAAAAAAAATCTTAAGAAACATGTATGTACACTGTAATGTCACCGGAGGCAAATATGTATAATTAATTAGATGTAAGCACTTTTGTATCTCATTTTAAGTGAACTGTTATTTAATTTCTTATGAGAAAATAAATTCTTTAAACCTAAACCTAATTTTCAGTTGCCAATATAAACATTATCGACATGGTCACACTCGAAGACTCTCGAGGCACATCACTAACTGACGACTGCGAGCAGCGGCCGCACCACGTTATTAACGTATTTTGTTAGTTTCGATATATTCATTATACACTGCGGTGTTAGAGCTCAGCGTTCGAATTTTCGTTAGTACAATGCAAGTATTGTAAACGGGCATAATATAGTATTGCGACTATCATTCTGCCACATAATAAAAAGATGCAAAAGCAACAAATCAATCTAAGTAATAAAGTTTTTGAATTTTTAGTTAGAAAAACATATCATTTTCAATATTTAATGATGGTATATGTTTCCATTTGACTTAAAGTTACTGGTATTGCTTCGATTTTTGCAAATCACTACAGAACAACACGGCATTTTTAAAGAATCCCGTCCGACGGTCAAACTTCAACTAAACGTGCCGCGAGTAATGTGGTCTCTTTTTGCGCATATTGCTGAGACACCGGCCCCGCCCCCTTTTCATATCTCCTTTAGTTCTGTGATCTGTGATAGGGACATTGGGCACATTACTTATATTTTTATAATAAATTTGTATTTATTTTCTATTTTTTTTTTTTAGAACCCATTCCTTATCTATAATGACTGAAAGGCAATTTGATCTAATAAATGATTACCGAGGGCTTGAAGAAGCACTGGAGAGTATTTTGAACGAAGGAGACGATCTGGAAACTGATTATGAATTGGTAGCTATTCCTCCAGATCCAAGTATTCTTACTGATGAAGAAGAGTTTGACGAAGACAACATCCAACAGAATATATTACCTCGGGACATTCCTGGCAGAGTAGAAGTTTTTGCTTCTCAAAGTGATAACAATTGGGACAGCAGTGATAAAAAGCCCTTAAAAAAACAAGTTAGAAAACCTCCGGAAACTGAACCAAAGTGGCGTAAATGCGAAAGTTCCTACGAAAATATTGCGTCAACTGATGAAAATCTAAATAGGTGCAAAGAAAACTTAGTTACTGAACTAAAAGATTTAGGGCCATTAGAGATATTTGAAAAGTGTTTTGATGAAGAAGTCACGCAGATGATTTTAGTCAATACAAAACTGTATTCCGCACAAAACAATAAACACGACTTTGATGTGACCATTGAAGAGCTCCAAAAATTCTTTGGAATACTTATACTCACAGGGTAACATACATTGCCAAGGGAACGTTTATACTAGTCTCTAGATGAGGACTGCAACATACCAATTGTTTCCAAAACCATGTCGAAAAATAGGTACTTCGAAATAAAGAAGTTTTTACATTTTTGTGATACTGAAGCTGCTGTTGGATCCACTGATAAAATGTACAAAATACGACCACTGGCTAATGTTCTTATCAAAAAAGATACAGATCTGAAGATGAGAGAATGATTACAGATTTGCTACTACCTACTAAATAAATTTTGTTCGTTCGTTGGCTTGACAATAGCATGTGTACTTTGGGCACCAACTATGACAGTGTACACTCGTTGGGCAAGGTAAAGAGATGGGACGGTTTACAGAAGAAAAAAGTAGATATGGACATCCCACACGTTTTTCAAAACTATGATAAAGGCATGGGTGGTGTCGGTGTCTGTTGCAGTATATAGATCCACAATTCGAGACAAAAAATGGTCGTGGATGTTGTTTACATATATGTTAGATTTAGCTATTGCTAATGTTTAGCGTCTGCATACTCTGACCCATGAAAAAAAATTGATCAGCTTCAATTTCGTCGTATCATCACGAGATCTTACTTGAAATCTGATGGACGCCAAGATCGAAGGCGAAAACCATCATCCACAGTACCAGGACTGGCAGAAGATGGAGTTGTACACTTTCCTCAGAGACTGCCTAACGAACTACGATGCGTTGTTTACCATAAAAAGTACGATGGCAATGCAAAAAATGCATAAAAACCTTGTGCATTAAAAATAATAATTGCTTTGAAATACCACTCTTGAGCCCATTGTCCCTGTACAAGGACAGTGTTTTTTTTTAATACTTACTAATTATGTTTTTTAATTTTTTTTATTCAATTACTCTCGTAAGCCTCCTGTCGTTTATTTAATAAACAATTTTTCATAAATCTTTGTTTCATTTGTATTTGGGTCCAAATGGGTTAAACCTTCATCAGGCCAGCTCTCACAATGTGAATTATTATAGTTGAAAATGGTAAATGCTACAAACCAACCGTTACGGGTCGTCAGATGATGATCCCTCAAAATCATCTGTCTAGCCTTTTCCCAACTGTGTTGGGGTCGGCTTCCAGTCTAACTGGATGCAGCTGAGTACCATTTTTTTTTTCATGGAGCGACTGCCTATCTGACCTGTATAACCCAGTTACTGTAATACAATACCCGTTTGTAAGACTGGTTGTCAGATTTTCGGGCTTCTGACGACTCGTAACGACTGTCTAAGATCTACGAAAGACAGCCGGGATCAACGGCTTTACGTGCTTCCCGAGGCACGGTAGGGTCTTGGTATGTAAAGATGGTCACCTATCCACTGATCAACCGTTTCAAGCGTAGCTTAATCTGTATAATCGGTAATGTGAAGAGACGACAAACCGCTTAGCGATGTCTCAAAAAAACCAAGTAGGTCTTAGTGTTTTACCCCAAACGACCCGACCACGGACCGACCGCGGCATGCGTAGCGTAACCTGAACGACCGAACTTCTTAATGCTACAAACCATTGTGAGAGAAATAAATAAACTTTTATTATTATTTTATTATAGTTTTGTGATCATTATATTGAGTTGTTTTTCTCTGACCTCAGCCCCTATTCCCTCAAAAATTAGTCGCAAAAAATGCAAAGCAACGCATTATATCTAGGGCATGTAATATCGGAAGGTTTTCAATTCCGATACTGATTTCCGATATTAGATCTCAATATCGGAATTCCGATATTAACATCGGAATTTCATAATTTCATTAGAAATTGCATATTTTAATTGCAAATTCGGTATGAGGTTGAATGGAGTACAATAAAAATCATTTTTAAATCGTATTCTTTAATTTTTAAATCGTATTCTGTAATAATATCGCGTATTAAAAACAGAGCTGCTGTAGCTGGCATGGACCCCGTTATTTTGACGAGTCCAAGATTTTTGAATTCAAAACCTCCAAAAGCTCTGCAATGAAGGTTTATGTTCATATATCTCCTGTTTCGAAGAGAGGTCTACTCGTTGAGAGTCATTGTAAATTTTTCTCAATTTTCCTTCATGAGTGTAATGGTTTTCACTGTTTCACATTTGACTTGTTCAGCATGTTCAAGAACTATTTTCGCAATAGTATTTGGCGTTTTCGGTAAGTCGTATTCACTCTTTTTGAAGATTTGCTGGAGATCTTGACTTTCAGAAAAGAATCTGAAACCGCTGCACCATTTAAAGCGGTCATTCGAGAAACAATAGCTTCCATTGATTCTGAAGACCTAAAGTACTCAGTCATTAGTTTTCGTTTCTTTAGTTTTGTCGTCTGCTCTTAGAATGTTGATGTGCTTGAAGTACTCTCCGATGAAGAGGGTCCATCTGCAGTAATGTTTGAGTGCACTGTTCGTAAATGAGTGTGCAAGCCCGTAGTAGACCCACCAGTTGATGATCTCATACATTTGATGAGCGTTTGTTGAAAAGTTCTGAGTATGTCTCTTTCTTTTTTGATAAAGCCCTGCAAAGAAAATAATTGTTTTATACTATATAAATATATAATTGTATGAAAGCTTTGACTAACCTAGGTACCTGGGCCTGGAACGGACAAACAAACCTACCTTTAACAGATAATATTAAATATTACCTGATACAAGTAGGTTTTATGACTCTCTCTCTCTACATATTAGTGTTCTGCCGTATTAAATAAATTTTAACTTTCATTTACTTTAGTTCACTAATGGAGAAATCATCTTTTTACGATATATATAATAATACAAACTAACATCCTAAATATCTACGAACGAAGTAATCATTTTTGGCGTTATTTGTTTTATTTTGAGATAGCACAATTATAAAACCATTTAAACAAAGATATTTATACTGAATTGGAAAACTACAATTATATATAAAATTGTACTTACATCTTTTAAAGCGACGTTGCATGCCCACACTAGTCACATAAAACACAAACACGTCTTAACTCACACGGTTTACGAGTGTAACTGATCGACAGCATATTTTTTTCGTTTGTGCGAATAAGCAAGATGGACACGCACAGGTTAAGAGTGAGCGAGACAAACAATATTATTATAGCTCTTGTATTGTATCGCATGCTTAGCAAGCTGACAACAAGAGTACGGTTAAGCGCGCTAACACGCTTGGCGTTACACACGGAGCTAAAATATACCTAGGTTTAATTTAAAACTCAAATAAAATATTTGTCTGATATCGATATTGGATCACTCAGTATCGGAATTGTAATACCGGAACTTACGTTCCGAGATTCCGATATTGCGATATTCCGAGATTCCGAGATTCATGCTCTAATTATATCTACCCTACATATAAATCACCCGTGATAGTACATCCGATTAGATCAAGAAATTCCTGAATGTTCCTTCCCGCTCACCTTTCAAGCATCACTAGACAAATTCATTTCACTCGAAAATCGCATTTTGTTCGAGCCATTCGTTTCAACCGATTGTCTGTGAAAATAAAGAGCTCTTCGATGTCTTTTCATAAAGTTATAAAGTCTTTTGTATAAGTTTTTTTGGGAGATAATTGTGTCTAGTTATAGAAAAGTTTATGAAAGAATACTTTGTTAACTGATTCTGAGGAACTTTGTATATACCTTTTTGTTATTCTGTTTCAATAACTATTGAAATGAAATGAAATGAAGTGAAATTATGAGATATTTACAGTCGATACACACACACTGTTAACTATTTACACTTCAATGTTTCGGTGTGAAATGAAAATGAAAAAAAAATGGGAGAAACGAGCCTAAAGGAGTATGTGCGGATTGTAGCAGGTGGCGTTTCGTAGTTTCTGCCTACCCCCATGGAAAAAAGCCGTGAGTTTATTTATGTATGTCTGTAAATGGGAGAAAAGCTTTTACTCAGAAGTATTTGTACGTAAAATTCATCATCATCAACAATAACATTTTAGCCAAAAGAAATCTACTGCTGGACATAGGCCTCCCCAAAAATGGGGGGTTCGCCATTATCGCCACGTTAGGCAGGCGGGTTGGCAATCGCAGTTTGGTGGTAAAATGCATAGAGAACGCTGCTGCCCATTTTCTAGAAAGTCCATTAGTCGCCTTCTACGACACCCACGGGAAGAAACGGGATGGTGCTATTTTTACAACCGGAACCACACGGACACACGAATATTATAAGTATTAGGACCTAAAATTAGGGAAATTAATTTCTAAGCAAATTGTCTACCAACTTAAATTGTTCGTATATTCAAAATGCAACTCATGTTTTGTCAGCAAACATGGTTTGTACATTGAATTATTGTCAATTTATATAACAATTTACACAAAAATTTACAACATTAGACGATCTGATTACAAAACTGTCATCATTCAACATAGCGAGAAAACACTACACCTGGCAAAGTACACTTAAAAAATTACTCTACTCAAACCCTATCAACATTCCCGTAGATTGCGTTTCATAAACTGTTACTAACTTCGCGTAAGCTGGATACCAATCAGCTTAGCTCAGCTCAGCTCCGCTTAGCTCAGCTTATGTACACGGCGCTAAGCGCATTGAGGCAAGTTTAATTTGTGGACATAGCTTTAAGTGAGGAGGTACTATCTTATTATCATCTGCCTAGCCTTTTCCCAACTATGTTGTAGTCGGGTTCCAGTCTAACTGGATGCAGTTGAATACCAGTATTTCACATAGAGTATAAAGAATGGGCAGCAGCGTTCTCTATGCAATTTACAACCATACTGCGATCGCCAACTTGGCTGCCAAGCGTGGCGAAAATATCATGTCCCTCCTTCCCCCCTTTGGGTGAGGCTTCAGCAATGGACGTTATTCAGCTCAAATGATGATGACGGCCGATCTGAACTCCGCAACCCAGTTACTGGGTAATACGATATCGCTTTATTGGTTGTCGGAATTTTGAACTTTTGACGACGTGTGGAAAACAGCTAAACTTTCTTAAGATTTTTATGTTCTACTCTGGAATAATTATTTGGATTCACGTGTTTTAAGAGGCATGGAAGGGTCTTGGTATGTAAAGATGGGCATTCATTCGCGAACCATCCGCAGCAAATGTAGCTTTACCTGTTTGATCAACCCGTGCTCAGTGTAGTATTTGCTAACACAAATGATCATCGACGAGTGATAACGTTTCAATATGTCAGCAGCAGGGTTGACTTCCTAAGGAGTCCCAAAACAATCTTGCTGTCTGGACTCTATTTAAAGTAACTCATAATGCAACGTAAGTACTTTTCAATATTTTTTTCTTTATATTACATACTTGTGACATTTTCACGACTGGGACTAATTATAACAGCAGACTGTATAAAAACTTACAAAATTTTCAGATTGTCGCCTGTCGGTTTAATAAATAGGGTTTATATTTTGACTAAGGCATGTGGAGTTCGATGGACCGACGACCTTAGGAAAGTGGCTGGGGCAGGCTGAATGCGGAAGGCGGAGGACAGGGTGTTGTGGCGCAACATGGGAGAGGCCTATGTCCAGCAGTGGACTGCGATAGGCTGAGTTGATGGATTCACCATCATCATTTCAGCCGTAAGACGTCCACTGCTGGACTTAGGCCTCCCCCAATTTGGGGGGCTTTGCCATAATCGCCACGCTTGGCAGGCGGGTTGGCGATCGCAGTATGGTGGCAAAATGCATAGAGAACGCTGCTGCCCATTCTCTAGTAAGTCTCTTAGTCGCCTTTTACGACACCCACAGGAAGAAACGTGGTTTATTGATTGATGCGGAGCTAATCCGCCAACAAACTGGATTGTCCTCTTATCTGGCACTTAAGTCAGCTTCATGCTCCTGTATATATTAGTAATGTCCACTAACATAGTTTTTTAAGTTTTTATGTTACTAAAATCTTTGTATTGTATTATTTTATAGGCTAACATAGTGTTTAAGTAATCCTTTACTAACAAATATGTACAGTTATGGAATTTAATTCTGAAATAAAGAGATAATAATAATCCGGATATTATTTTAGAGGAAGACCAAAATAAACATCTGATTGCTTGATTGTATGAAAACATCAAAATCAGCCTATAATGTACACTCTGCTGGGACATAGGCCTCCTCTGTTTGAGAGGGTGTGGACCAACCAATCCACCGGGCCCATTGTGGGTTGGTAGATGTTACATGTCTTCAAATTTTTGGTTCTAAGGCATGCCGCGTTCCTGACAATGTTTTCTTTCACCGTTTAGAGAAAATTGGTGATGAAATTATTATTTCACAAAGTAAAGCGCCTGCCTGGGTTCGAACCCACAACCTACTCGTAAGTCGGTGCCGATACCACTGGTCCGACACTGCTCTCGTGTGAAATAATGAATGCGTAAAAACGGGGTGAATCAAGACCTTACAGCTGGTACGGAGAATGGTGATTGTAAAAGTAGGGATTAAGTATGGAAAATATCCACATATTATCCAAATCTATTTTTTTTTTTACTGTGGGTGGGAAATCGCCAAATGACGTCTTTACTCTCTGGGTGGAGCGGAAAGGCGTGGGAGACTTTTACTGACTAAAACCCACCCGTGTCCCTTCAGTTCCCTATGCCAGGGCCACGATAACTCTTACGAACAATTCCACGACCCTGGCAGATATTGACCAACACTGTGACCTCTCCATAGGACAACGGTAACACTCCATATTAATAATTTCATCAGAAAACCTAACAAAATTAAAACTCTCCGACATTTCCCCAGGAGACTGAAAACAGGTGAAGTTGAGTTTGTTCACAATTAGTGTTAGTAGAAGTTTAACGAAGTAACTTCGGTTCGGGGAGAACCATTAATTGAATCAATGGTCGCTTGGAGAAATAACTGGGACTAAGTTAGGTGTTTGGTGGCCATTTTCTTAGATAGGTATTTATTATGACTGTTTTTGAGCAGTCTGAAGAAAGTGAGAGCCATGGTGGTCCAGTGGTTCAAACGCAGATAGGTGGTTTACTTTGTGTACATTAATTCATCACCACTACTCTCAAATCGGTGAAGGAAACCAACGTGCGGAAATCGAGATATCTTAGAACCAAGACATGTGGCATCACCCAACCCGTACTGGGACCACGGGATGGATTCGACCCACTCCATCTCACAGAGAGGAAAATTTCTGTGATCGAAACTGTAAAACTGAGGCTCGATAAAAGATTTTGCCCGTGACATTAGCTGCCTGGCACTTGGTTAACAACATGGTATGTAGACAAATAACTGTTAAGAAATTGGAACATAACCACATTTATGTATAAAATATGCATAATAGCCGCATACGCATGAGCACGGCTTAATGCTACATATAATATCAGATAGAGAAGGAGGAGGACGATCTGAGAGTCTCAAACCCATAATTACTATTTTAGTGTTAAACTGCCTAAGTAGTCTATTCCCAACTTTGATCAGTGTTACGCGCCTGAGTCGGCCGCTCGTTCTACAACGTCTTTAGAAAAACGACACTATAACAAAGGATGTAGCGTTGAGCATTGTAGAAACGATAACAATTCATTCTATCATTTTGAACGATGTGAACTTGGCTACGAATTTTCTATTCGTTTGTTATAACCACGTGACTTAACGTTGCGATGATATGATTCCCATACATTTGATTCGTTTTCGACTAGCGTTAACGTTTGCAGATTATCAACTTGGCTATGGGTGCTGGTCAGCTTCCAGTCTAATAAGTTCTCTGTCAAGAATGGCACAGATAAATAATATCCGGCGGCACGTGCGTCATATTGCTGTTGCAACGAAATGTTGCCACTTTATAATAATGTGTTTTTATTGTTTAAATTTTAAAATTGTATTTCTTTTACTCTTTATTTGCCTTTTAGTATTGTGTTATTTATTATCAAATCAAATCAAAATCAAAAGCCATTTATTCAAATTAGGCTGAGGATCAGCACTTTTCGAACGTCAAAATTACAAAAGACGGTCCTCCCAAAACGCCTACCCGTCGCGCGTATTATTATTGTTACTTCTTTTTAGTCATGATTTGCTGCACCGTCCGACGTCACACGTCAGCGCCAGCTGTCACTGAAAACCAGCGCTGAGCCCCAGCACTGGTTTTCAGTGACAGCCGTCTCGCACAGAGTCGCAGTATTATGCTGAGCGATGGCCATTTTGCGTGGATTTGACGCATATTTACCCCAGCTATTTTTTTTAAATATTTGTGTTGTGTTTAGTTTGTCTTTGCATCATATTTACCACAAATAAGCGTATTTTCTTTCTTTCTTCTTCTAATAGAATGCGTCTAATTTCCAGTACTTTACATGGAGCTACTAACTAGCTGATCTTCCCAAGCCAGTTACTAGCCTTCGGTAAGACTGACTGGCAAACTTTCGGGCTTCCCACGACCCATAACGGCCGTCAAAGACCCTCGAATGGCAGCCGGGACCAACAGTCAAACTTGCTTTCCGAGGCACGCAGGGATCTTATGTTTTAAATATAGTCACCCATTCACGGACCAACCGCGGAAAGCGTAGCTTCACCTGATCGATTAGACTCCGCTATTTAGCCGCAAGATACTCTAGTATTAATCTAAATCTAATATTTCAATAGTAAATTGCATCAATTCGAATCAGATAGATAAGGTAAATAGTGAAGTGATTAATTAATCGACAATACAAAAGAAAGTTTAATAAATGAAACAATATATAAAATCATATCTATCATACTCTCGGCAAATTGCACCTATGATCAGAAATTCCTTTTGCAGAATATTGAATCTAATAATCAAGCTTCGATGCAATTTAGCTATAATGAAATTATGAAGGTTGCTAGTACAGTCAGACTCAAAAAGATGTAGTCACAGACTAAGATTGTAGAATAATCTTTGTTCTATGATATTATGTACATTTGTGGCTAAAATTAAGAAGGCCCTTTCCGATCCATTATTGTCAACGTGAGCATGATTGTGAAGAAGCTCGCTTCGCTTGCTCATTGCGTGACTAGACTTGCTTACTTTATGGGCTTGCTTCGCTTTCTCATCACAAAACTGTGCTCGCTACACTGGGGTGAGTTCGTGTGAAATATGACCATCTTATATTATATTGAATAATAAGTTGGATAGACCAAGCTAAGCGTGATAGTGGCTGGCAAAATGCTAGCATTGAGTAAAGATTGTGATCATTAGATAATTGCCCACCCAGACATGACACCCGACTGGTCGAAAGATCCTCCCTGCAATGGAGATTGAGTGAACTTTACTTTCTGTTCCTCATACTTCCTGGTGACCCCGATGTGATTGATGGCGATATTACTACATGCTGATGTGGATATCGTATTGGGGGTTCAGCAGCTTTAATATCAGAATCAGTTCGTTATGAACGTGGTATGATAGCTGCTCCTCTAACATTCTATCATTCTGTCTTCAGAAGACAGCCGCTACGCAACCATCATCGACGCGAAGCTCTCCAGTTATCAGCCAGTGTATCTCTTATACGACCTCTTCGGTGATTCCAGTAACTTCGTAACAAAACGAGGCGGCGCCACTTTCTACGCAATCATAAGGCTGACTTTACCTACCAATACCTAAGCATACGTACCAAGGATCAATGCTCGTCTATATATCTATATTAATATTTCAATCAGGTCTCTTTAATGGAAAATAAATTGTCTTTCAATTCAGTTTTTTTCTTAATAAAAACGGAATCAATTATCGTTTTATTCTCAAGAAAAGTCTAGAATTTAATATTGGACGCTCATTTTTCTTGGCATTGACGCTTCTCGGTGAAGCTTTTTGTAATTTGCTTTACGTATTTTTAAGTTGAGAAGGAAAGAGTCGACTACCAAGTGGTCTTGGGTTCTATTCCCACGCCGGGTAATATGTTCATGGGTTTTCGGAGGTATGATGTTGGAACATGCATGGGTTTTGGAACAGGGTGTAAATTTCACTCAGTCTCCGTAGAAAACCCCAGATGGGTGCCATGTCTAGTGGGCAACTGCTTAACTATTGGTGTCGGAGGGGTTACCTCTATCTGGCAGAATCTTGATGCTCCGTTTATTTGGCATAACAAACTTGGCATAATCTTCTTTAATCGAATATTTTTACGGCATAGATATTAATCAATACAATATAATTGTTTGGCCGAATGTTTATATGTCCGAATTTACAATGGCATACTTTAAAGTTTAGAATTTAATTTGGCATAACAACCATTGGCAAAATTATTTCTCATAATTTAATTTAGCATAACGTTTATTTAGAGCGACGATTATTTGGTAGAATTTCACTTGGCGTACTATGAAGGTGGCAGAATTTAATTTGGAAACTTAAACACAATTAGTGAAATGTCGATATAACTACTAAATATCTGTACCTAATCCTTTGGGGAATACAGCCAGACGATGTTGTGTGTTTATTGCACGTGGTCTGACCAATCTTCCTAACACAGACGCGCAGACTGAATGTAACATAAATTGGAACAATTTAACCTTTTATAGAAATAGAGATTTTTTAGAGAATGGGCAGCAGCGTTCTCTATGCATTTTACCACCAAACTGCGATCGCCAACCCGCCTGCCAAGCGTGGCGATTATGGCAAAGCCCCCCAAATTGGGGGAGGCCTAAGTCCAGCAGTGGACGTCTTACGGCTGAAATGATGATGATGAACCTTTTATAAGGCCGAATAAAAATTCTTAGTAAATTGTTAGTATGTTAATAATAACATTATTAAGTATTTTTTCAAAATTGGGAATTCGATGGGATATTTGCGGAAATGTATATGTTATGTATCAATGAAAAATAAAATCGTCGTCAACAATACAGTTGAATAAAACAAATAATTTTATTGGTGGCATGTATACTGCCTCTACCTTAAAAAGGGTTAAAACTTAAAACACAAAATAAATAATATGTATTTAGTTTGAAGACTTTGAAATGATTTTAATTCTGCAAGTAGGTTTGCAGAAACACTTTTACACGTCAATTAAATTTTTAAACTAGATGATGTCGGCGTTTCCTATCTGACTACTCTCAGAAGAAAGGCCGAAACAAATTCAGAGGCCAGAGTCTCTTATGAAGGCCAGACATTATCTTGGTGAGATCATGTGAAGACGATATGGATCGGTGTCTGAAATGCTCTTTTGAGGAAAGTACCACACCGTTTTAACTGTGCTTGCCGGAATTGGAACTAAAAAATAATTAACAATACGTCCCATCGTCAGTGACTGACGAGGAGTGAATAGGAATAGCGACTGAAAGCGAGTTGAGTAATCACCAGTGAGTGCACGCGACAAGTGATAACTCACGTATTCACGTCTGCGTGAGTCTCTCAACGAGTGTCTTCCCCGCCATGAGTTAGCACTCTCTTTTATAGCTCCCATCGCTGAGCTAAACAACTCTCACCGTTGGGTGGTGTGAAAACAGTCAACTATCAACTATGAATATTAAGAATCTCTTTGATTTACTGTTTCTGTTCACTTCTTGAGTGAGTAAATCGTTGGTAGCTACTCGTTTCCTCATCGGCCGTTAAGCCTCGGTCACATACAGCGATTAATCGCTGCGAATGCCTACTTGCCGCGAGTATTGGCTGTATGTGACAGTTTATTTGCTACGAATAGATTCAGTCGCCGCGAGCTGAAGTCACCGCGATTTGAATTGAGCATGTAAAGCCTCGGTCACACACACTGCGAATACTCGCTGCGAGTGCATTCGCTGCAAATAATGATCGCAGCGACAATTCGCTGCCTGCCTGCCGCGAGTATTCGCTGTATGTGACAGACTATTCGCTGCGAATAGATTCAGTCGCCGCGAGCTGAAATCGCCGCGATTTGTATTGAACATGTTCAATTTTACTCTCGGCAAATGCGCATTCGCCGCAAGTATTCGCTGCGTGTGACAGGGTACTCGTTGCGAATAATCATTCTGAGCAGACGACATTTTGAATTTGCGCACCAATAGACTGTCGAAATTCTCGTGTAGAACTCGCTGTATTTGAAAACCAGCATCAGGCACTAGGTGTCTGGCTTTTTGCTGAACTGGACCTTTTTGGCGCAGCCGTGAGGCACACTATAATGCTAGTTTCTGACATCTCACCTAACACTTTTTTTATTTTACTTTTTACTCTTTCCTGCTGTATTAACTGTTATGTGCCTTTCAACTGTGCTAAATAAATGTATTTTCTTTCTTTCTTGTTTCTGTGTGTGACAGGCAGGCAGTGAATTGTTGCTGCGATCATTATTTGCAGCGAATGCACTTGCAGCGAGTATTCGCTGTGTGTGACCGAGGCTTTAGAGAGATGCCTTACTTTGCTCGATCGCACTGCTTGTTAGTCCATTCACACGAAGTTACTCGTCTGAGTTTTATACAATACAGTTAAAAGAAGAGGTCACTGCAAATACAAGCAATGAAGTGCTTTAAATTCAAAACATAGAGTTGTAGATTCGCCGTCAAATATATTAACTTTGTGCAAATCTCTCACAGCAAATTATGTATTATTTATGTGTCCATTCATCCGATTCATGCGAGTGAATTCGTGCAAATTAACTAATAAGCCGCTCGTTCTAGGGCCTCTGTTTTCTAAAGAAATGTGTTGCAGTTACTGTATAACAAAGTTCGAGATCAATCCTTTCTATCTAATTCCAGATTGCAGGATAATGCAATGAGCTTTGAGTCCAGCTTGTGTACTGTGTTCTTTATAAAAGTATGTTGAGTGGCTTGTTTCTCACAATTCGTTTTGTATGTTTGTCACTAAGGGTGATCAAAAAAAAATATAACTATTTAAATCGTACGTTTATGTACGGGAACAAATCGTTAGTTTATAATAATAATAATAAAACATTTATTTTCAGGTAACAAAGACCCATAGACATATACCTTACAAACTAACATTACATAAGTATTATACAAAAACGTATGTTAATAATAGTACCCTAAACTATGTTAGTAGCACTACACTTTTAAGTTAGCTTGTCTGTGAGCTGTCCTGTGGCACTTGTCCGCGGAAGCGACGGAACACAACGTCCTGTGGCCAAAAGTCTTCGTCCATGACGATGGGCAGATAACAATTCGGTACACGCACCACAAACGCCTTGAAGTGGACGTGTGTGACTCCAGTAACTGTACCCTCGGCATGTACTTCGTCTTCAGGCGTACGTACTCCACAATGTCTTCCGCCTTAGTGGTGTAGGTTTATGTGTGTGTGTTTATATGTGTATATAATATAATATGATCACGCCTCGTTTCCTAGAAGGATAGGCTGAGGTGTACCTATAGAACATCCACTTTTAGTCAGGTATGCTTAAGTCCCATGTAATAGGGCGAGCATATGGTCAACAACCGGGCATGAATTCCGACTCCAGTCTACTATGAAGAAATTTCTATAAAAAAAAGCCAATAACACTTTGATCGACTTGTGAAACGATCCCAGAACCTCATGTTCAGCTTGCGACCACTGGACCAACGAGGCAGTCTCTCGTTTTCGTAATTAGATTTTTATTATACATCATGTTGCTAATATCATTCATCATCATCATCATTTCAGGCGAAAGACGACCACTGCTGGACATGGCCTCCCCCAAGCACCGCCACTTCGACCTATTCTGTGCTTCTCGCATCCATCGTATTCCTGCGGCCTTCACCAGGTCATCGGTCCATCTTGTGGGAGGCCTTCCAACGCTCCGTCTTCCAGTACGCGGTCGCCACTCCAGAACCTTCCGACCCCATCGGCCATCCGTTCTGCGAGCAATGTGCCCTGCTCACTGCCACTTAAGTTTGGCAATTCTTCGGGCTATATCGGTTACCTTGGTTTTCCTACGGATCTCTTCATTTCTGATTCGATCGCGTAGGGAAACTCCAAGCATAGCCCTCTCCATTGCTGTTTGGGTGACTCTGAGCCTTCTTATGAGGCCCGTTGTGTGCGACCACTAATATCATTATGTTACTGTAAGTAATTAAGTAAATCATCATTATCATCAATACAGCCGAAGAACATAGGCTTCCCTCAATTTGGGAGTGATTGCCATAATCGCCACGCTTGGTTGGCGATCACAGTATGGTGGTAAAATGCATAAAGAACGATGCTGCCAATTCTCTCGGAAGTCCCTTAGTCGCCTGTAACGAACACTTACGGGAAGAAATGGGTGGTGCTATTCTTAATATCCGTCGTCACACTGATTAAGTAGATAGTAATTTACAAATTAGGCATTTTTTTTCTAATTGAGATTCTTTAGACACCAGCAAAATGCAACACACAACCAACTTTATTTTTATTTTACTTTGTTCCTCGATTCTTAAAATACCTGTTTAACTATTAATCTAAATTTTATCTTTACCTTAATACAACATTTCGTTTGATAGCAGCATTTATAGTAAGAATCCTTTCAAAGCATCTACGTATCCGTAACCATCTTCTTAGAAATAGGGCAAACGGTAGAAGGAATATCATAAAAGAAACATCCAAACAGAAAATCGCATTTGTAATCATATTTTTACGCAAATTTATCACAGGCTTTCTTCACAAAGTAAACATTTCGCGTATGTAAACGCGAAATCTATTTTAGCTTCGCCAATAAAATATGACTGAATCAATATCTACATAGCTAGGTACTACCTTATTACAGTATGGTATTTGTCTACCTAGGCTGTTAGGATATCCGTAGGAGAATCAAGGTAACCGACATAGTCCGAAGATTTGCTAAACTTAAGTGGCAGTGGGCAGGGCACATTGCTCGCAGAACAGATGGCCGATGGGGCCGAAAGGTTCTGGAGGGGCGACCGCGTACCGGAAGATATAGAGTTGGAAGGCCTCCCACAAGGTGGACCGATTTTTTAAATTAAATTAAAACTTTTATTTCGGAACAATAACACAGGACAAGTTTGACAAGTAAAACGATGGTAGCTGCAAAAGTATAAACTGTAGCGCAGCTAACAACGCCCTTCTCCAGATACAGAATGGAATGATGTTCCATGCGAAAAATTCTTAAAAAATTAGATTTATATAATTAATATAGAAACAAAAAAAAAAAAATAGTCTAAAATATACAAAATAAAAGGTGTGATTTGGGATGTATTTTGACGTTGATGGCCTTGTGAAGGCCGCAGGAATCCGCTAGATGCGGGAAGCACAAAACCGGTTGAAGTGGCGGAGCTTGGGGTAGGCGTATGTCCAGCAGTGGACGTCTTTCGGCTGAAATGATGTCCTAGGAAACTTTAGGTTACTGCATAACCAGCCTTTTATGTTCCCATTGTTGGGACAGAGGCCTCCGAGAGAAGGAATGAGCTGTGATCTGTGATCTACCATGCGGGGTCAGTGCAGCTTTTTACAAAATGCATATTAAAATATATGGTGCTTATGACAAAACCGTTTTTTAGGATTCCGCACCTCAAAAGGAAAAAGCGGAACCCTTATAGGATCGCTTTGTTGTCCGTCCGTCCGTCCATCCGTCTGTCAAGACCCTTTTTCTCAGGAACGCGTGGAGTTATCAAGCTGAAATTTATATCAAATACTCAAGTCTACTCCCTTGAAGCTGTGAAAAAATCAAGCTTCTAAGCCAACGCAATCAAAAGATATAGCCGTTTATGCCGCAAATTTCCGTAAATTTTCGAAACTCGCAAGGGAATCAAAACCTAAAGGGTCCTTCCAGTCGATCTAGAATTTTGAAATTTGGTACGAAGCAATGTCTTATAGCACAGATAAAGGAAAAATTGCGAAAATCGTAAATTTTTGGTTACATGATATAAAAAAATATTTTTTAAAATTTTAAACTTTATACCTACAGGTTTGTAAGGAACCCTCGGTGCGTATTTCCATTATGTACAAGGCCAAAACGCAACCATAGGAATCTGCTCGCGTATATTTTGTAATGCATTTTTTAAATTTGTGATTACAATGTATACACGAATTTTGCGTACTACTCGTATATAGTTTGTAACGTAGACGCGCACGTGCATCTTTCCAATTTATACAAGGCTAGAATGCCACCATAGGAATTTGGTAGGACTTCTGATTGCCGGGCTTCGATTTAAGGGGTGTTACGGGAGGAGGGGGGAGGTGTATAGCCTCTCCTGTGAAGGAAAAGTTTCGAACCCCCCCCCCATTTTTGAGAAATATGTTTGTTAATATTCTAACCTAACTTTCGAATTTTCGTGTATCGATATCGATTTAAAGGCCGGAAGAGGTGTGGGGTTGACGAATAAAATGAAGGGAAAGTAGCAACGCTCGACAGGACACTTCGCTGACAGGGCTCGTCAACAGAATCAAGTCGTTTCCATAGGAGGTCACAGTTTTAACTCAACCTAACCTCCCCAGACCATGTCGCTTCTGGCACTCGCCGGCCGCTGCCGCGGCACCGCTCGCTTCGCTCGCTCGGCTCGTGCGTAGGAGGTCGCAGTTTTAACCTAACCTAACCTAAACTCCCCAAACCATGTCGTTTCTGACACTCGCCGGCCGCTCGTCTATACCTACAGGTTTAGTTTGCATGCGGAGTAGCACTGTATATTATGGACCAATTTAGTAACTTTGGCCACTACAAAGTATACACGAGTATTTGCGTACTACTCTTGTATAGATTGGAAGACCTTGATTAAAAAGTGATTTCCAATCTATACGCGACTAGTTTCACACCCTTGCGTTCTAGCCTTGTACAGATTGGAAATACGCACCCTCGGTGCGCGAGTCCGACTCGCACTTGGCCGGTTTTTTTTAATATTTGTTTGTCTGTCTGTTTAATACGACTAATCTCCAAAACTGCTTGATCGATTTAATGGGATTTTCGCAGACATACCAGTAGTTTTTTTTTGTGGGTGGGAAATCATCAAATTACGCGTCCCGCTCTGGGCGGAGCGGGAGGGCGTGTCAGACTTTTACTGACTAAAACCCGGGTGAGTTTTGTTACTTCAGTTGCCTATATGCTAGGACCACGGTAACTTTTTCAAAACAGACAAATAGTTGATGTTATAAAGAGTAACAAGTTTTTTGTCTTTGTGTTTTCAATAAATACCTTAAAAGTTTATGTATTTGCCAAAGTTCACACTGTATTTGGTCTCTGACTGTACAAGGAAAGTGCGGGGGTGGATCCGAGTCTTCCGATTGACTCGGATTGATAATGTCAACAGACGGTATCGTGTTTTGTTCTATTTCCTTATTGTCCCTGTAATCTTGAGAAGTGCGAGTGAAAGATAGTGATGGGAAATAATATTTTTGTGAACTTACCTAAATTATTTTAATTTTAAAGAGAACTCGTCCGATTTGAGTAAGAAAACTTGGGTTTCGCTACATATAAAACCAAATGTATAGTGTATAATTTTTAGGGTCCCGTACCCAAATGGTAAAACGGGTTCCTATTACTAAGACTCCGGTGGCCATCCGTTCGTCCGTCTGTCACCAGGCTGTATCTCATGAACCGTGATAGTTAGAGAGTTGAAATTTTCACAGACGATGTATTTCTGTTGCCGCTATAAAAACAAATACTAAAAAAATGCATACCATAAATATTTAAGGGTCCTCCCATACAACAAAAGTGATTCTTTTGCTGATAATGGCACGGAACTCTTCGTGCACGATTCCGACTCGCACGTGGCCGGTTTTTTACACAATATAAAATAAAGTCGTATTTCGGGTGTGTACGCTTACATCTTTTAAACTATGCAAAGGATTTAAATGCGTTTTTAGGGTTCCGTTGCCAAATAGCAAAAAACGGAACCCTTATAGATTCGTCATGTCTGTCTGTCTGTCTGTCCGAGTATGTCACAGCCACTTTTTTCCGAATCTATAAGAGCTATGCTGTTGAAACTTGGTAAGTAGATGTACTCTGGGAACTGCATTAAGATTTTCACACAAAAATAGAAAAAAAAACAATAAGTTTTGGGGTTCCCCATACATAGAACTGAAACTCAAAAAAAAAATTTTCATCAAACCCATACGTGTGGGGTATTTATATACCCCACACGTATGGGTTTGATGAAAAATTTTTTTGAACCCCATAGGGATAGGTCTTCAAAAATGACATTGAGGTTTCTAATATATTTTTTTTCTAAACCAAATAGTTTGCGCGAGACACACTTCCAAAGTGGTAAAATGTGTCCCCCCCCCGTAACTTCTTAAATAAGGGAATGATAAAACTAAAAAAAATATATGATGTACATTACCATGTAAACTTCCATCGAAAATTGGTTTGGACGAGATCCAGTGAGTAGTTTTTTTTTAATACGTCATAAATCGTAAACCACAATTTACCTTTCATTCAGTCAACTGAAATATAAAAAATTAAAAAAAACCTTTAATTTCATAAACATAAACCTTATGCAAAAACCGTGAATACCTGCAGGTTTGTACGGAACCCTTGGTGCGCGAGTCCGACTCGCACTTGGCCGGTTTTTCATTCATAAAGTGATTTAAGAGAATGGTTTACATGCATAACACGCGGGTGAAGCCGCCAGCAAAATCGAATAGCAAATAATTGTTGCAACTTATTTGATAAATAAATAAGTCATTGGTTTTTGTTGATTCGTAATGATACTAATCGCCACTTTAGATAGATAAATAACACGGAAGATTGACGCAGTAATTGGCAAAGAAGAAAATGGCATCCTGAGGAAGGACATATGCGTCTTTTTGTCCCGGTAGCAGATTCTTGTAGGATAATTTCCGATATCCACGCGGGCGAACAGAAGCTACCGTGTGGTGGCAGGTGTAAAGAATATCTCCATCCCATTTCTTCCCGTGGGTGTCGTAAAAGGCGACTTAAGGGACTTACTAGAGAATGGGCAGCAGCGTTCTCTATGCATTTCACCACCATACTGCTATCGCCAACCCGCCTGCCAAGCGTGGCGATTATGGTATACCCGCCCAAATTGGGGGAGGCTTACGTCCAGCTGTGGACGTCTTACGTCTGAAATGATCATGATAATGATGATGCTGAACAGAAGCTAGAATAATATAAAGTATCCACTACAGATTTCTTTATCGTTATTCCACAAGAAAACATTCAGGCACAACACTATTGTCGATTCTACGAAGGTACCTCGTTTATTTTTGTTCTCGAGTTTCAAGTACGGATGGCTCAGGTTAACGTAAACGGGCTGGTATCGGTAGAATCCGAGGAAATGAGCCTCGCATCGTCATTCAATCAAAATATTTTATTTCATATAAACCTACAAAGGCACTTATGAAAAGTCAGAAGCTAGGTGCACGGTCCCAAATTGTTGATTCTTATGGAGAAGAGCCGGCAAGAAACTCCACAAACATTTTATAGACAATACGGTTTTAATGTATGTTCCAAAAATATGTGACGAATGTGTAAACAAACACTACAGAGATAATTGCGTAACACACTAACAGCAGCGCGCGTGGAGGGTTTTGGGGGATTGTCATATGTCATTTTGACGTTCAAAAAGTGCTGACTCTCAGCCTGGTTTGAACAAAGACTTTTGATTTTGAATAGCTTCCGTTTATGACAGTTAAACAACATTCATTGCGTTATTTACAATGCTGAGCAAACAAAATTTGTCGAACATATGAAGGCATGGATTCGTAATATCTTTCAAAGTTTTTCAGATTCTGATAGATAGTTTAATGGGCAATCAGAGTACAGTTCAGAGATATTCTTACGCAATCACTTTTTTCATTCGTTTGAGCCGAAAAACGTCCACGGTTAGATATAGGCCTCCCCCGATTCGGAGGGGATTTCCATAATCACCACGCTTGGCAGGCGGGTTAGCGATTGCAGTATGGAGGTAAAATGCAAAGAGAACGCTGCTGCCCATTCTCTAGTAAGTACTTTAGTCGCATTTAGGATACCCACAAGAAGAAATGGGACGATGCTGAATCCGTTGCGTAGTTTTAAAAGGGGAAGCGACTTTGTTTTAAACTTTGTAGATATAGAGATATCCATAAAAAGCACGCACACACAAGCAAGCTCGCACTTACATTATCTTAGTCGTTTGTTTTCATTTCCGTTAGATAGTTTTGAAACACACCATAGATGCTCGGATTATTTATTGATTAAGATAATATTATGTTAATCAATAAATAATTGTTGTAGCTTACTCCTAAAATTTGCTTGATTAAACTGCGTGGGTCGATAATAATTGTCTTGAATAATTTGGTATAGGCTTGAGTGCCTCTGTGTCTGCGCGCACACTTTGCAGACTATTTTGTGTTTCCGTGCCAATACGGCTAGTCTTCGTTGAGATTGCCGAAATACGTTCTGGAGGAGCAAAATAAAATATGAAATGAAAAACCGTAAATTGAAAAGCGACGATTTTTCTTCGCTTTTCAGTGTTCAAGGATTCAGCTTAATTTAATCATTGACCTAGTGATAAATTCTACAGAGTGTTAAAATTTGCTTAAAATGTAAAATATTTTTTTTGACCTAATTTATAATCCAACTTATTTTATATTTCATCAGCAACGGCGAAAAAAAGTTTGTGGTTTCATTTATTGTATACTAGCTGACCCGACAGACGTTGTCCTGTCTCTTTGATGATATTTGAGCACGCATTCTGTCAATTCTATGTCAAATGTCATAATGTTACATTAAAAAAGTTTACATTGCCCTATTATATGGTTGTTAATTATTCTTAAATAAGTGTTCTTAAATTTTCTAATTTTTCGCGCAATTTTTGAATTTTTTTCTTTCTTAAGAACCTTCTCCTGACAATTACAAACACAACAACAACAAAAAAAGTGAATTCGGTCCAGCCGTTCACGCGTGATGGTGTGACCAAGGGAAATAGGGATTCATTTTTATATATATAGATAGATAAAAATGTGGTTTCTATTATGTACTTATATGAAAAGTGGGTAGTCAAATAACTGAAGTGCAGTTGGGTTCATTTTTTTTTTTCGATGAAGCCCTATTTTAATTTCGGAATCAACAGGTGTCCTTACGTATACGTAACTTATCTTTAATAATTTCGTATTAAGTGTCGAAAGAGACTGGCTCCCGTACTAGGATACCCTGTATCTTAGTGCGGGAGCCAGTGTAACATCTCAATATTGTTACTCTTTTTATGAACCAATAAATAACCCGCCAATAAACCCAACCTTTCACGGACATAATAAAAGGCTTTCTATTACAACAACTCCTTGATGTGATGTATGTGTGTGAAGAAGTAGCTCAAAACAAGGTTCTACAGGACTACCACAACCTAAAATACAGTTAAAACTCATGGATTCATCCATAGGCGTAGTCAGATTATAATGGTCGTGGAATTGTTCGTTACCGAAAAAAGAGAGAGCTAACTAAAAGTGTTACCGTGGCACTGGCATAGGCACCTGAAGAAAAACGGGTCGGTTTTCGTCAGTAAAAGTCTGACACGCCCTTGCGCTCCACACAGAGCGGGAGACGTCATTTGATGATGAAACCAACCCACAAAAAAAAGCTAATAATGTTTAATTAATTATAAACCTATTCTTCATCTTAAAACAAGATAAACAGGACAGTTCCTTCTTCATCTATACTAACAGTTGGAAGATTTATTTATCTTTAATTAAAAGGAGTGACGGAACAAACTGCAGTTTCCTTCAAACGATAAAAGTTGAATTAAATACTGGCTACCTGGAGTGCCAAGTATTTCTTATGTTGCAGTTAAGTAAGGTTTTAGTAGAAAGCTGTGTCGACTAAATTATGTAGGAGAGCAGCACCCCTAGCCAAGTTGATAATCTGCAATCGTTAACGCTAGTCGAAAACTAATTAAAAAAAATTGTATGGGAATGAAATCATCTCAACGTTAAGTCACGTGGTTAGAACAAACGAATAGAAAATTCGTAGCCAAGTTCACATCGTTCAAAATGATAGAATGAATTGTTATCGTTTCTACAATATTCAACGCTACATCCTTTGTTATAATGCCGTTTTTCTAAAGACATTGTAGAACGAGCGGCCGACTCAGGCGCGTCAACATGGCTACCAACTTATCGTTTTCTACAATTGCTTACACCAAGGCGTTACCGATTGGAGAATGGAATTCGACACGAAACGGTTATAACTTGACTAGGGGGGCTGACTTTATAAAACTAACTATACCAATAAATCCCATTTCTTCCCGTGGGTTTCGTAAAAGGCGAATTAGTGACTTACTAGAGAATGGGCACCAGCTTTATGCATTTCACCACCATACTGCGATCGCCAACCCACCTGCCGCGTGGCGATTATGCAATATTTCAAACAAATCTCGCGACCCTGGCAGGGTCGTTGGTGTGACTTGCTTGGTGAATAAATAAATACACAGACCATAAATATTTTTAATCACGACAAAAACTAAACTTGTGTTACTCGTGCCGACACGAGACAAGATTCTATTAAATAATCAAACTTTCCCAATCGCTAACTTATAATTACATGGCTCAAGAGACATGCTGACGTAGGATTAATCAAAATAATTAACTGTACATGTTTATGTTTGATAAACTGATGAGTCAAACGTTTCTTGCTACATAAACTTTAGTGATTGCTTGAGTTAGCTGAGACTTTTATACCTGTGAAAGTTTCACGATTTAAACTTATTCAATACGTATTAATCGTTGTTAAATTCAAAGCGTCTTTTGTAAAATTATGTTTTGTTGAGAAAACAATGTGTTATTTGTTAATATGCTCTATCACTCCGTTGTAACATTCCAAGTCTCCGTGTCTCGGAAAGCACGTTAAGCCGTCCTGGCTGTCATACGTGGATTTTTTGACTTTGACTGTAATTACGGGTCGTCAGAAGCCCGACAGTGTGACCACCAGTCTTACCAAGGGGTCTTACCAGTAAGTAACAAGATTGTGGAGGGGGGGCAGTCGCTACATATAAAATAATGGTATTACCAATAGCTGCATCCGGTTTGCTGGAAGTCAACTCCAACATAAGTGGGAAAAGGTAAGTCAGATGAAAGTGATGATAATGCACTATATTCTGGAATGTTTTAGTCATAAATTAAGTATGTGAATAGATAGAGAAATAACTGATTACAGATGACCAACTTTAATTTTCCGTATATTCAAATCACAACTTTTTTTTTTTTTTTGATACAAACAATTAATTTTACTGACCGTATATAAAAGGAGAAAGAGAGTAAATAAAAGGAGGAATAAATAGCTCTTTTAGAATTTACATCAAAGCCGCAGGGCTTTTATTTCACAATAAGTTTTAATAGAATCAACGAACGTGTTCTGCTTATGTTTAAGGCAGAAATCATTCCAATAGCTTTATGCAAAACACAAGATCATAGTCCGCTGCATCTGAAAAGAAGTTTATTGGAATGTCAGAAGCTTATAACTGCCTACAACATAGCAAGTTAAACATAAAAACGGCTAGTGTCTGCAACTTGTCCGCAACTTAGAGCATACAACTGTTAAAGCCAGTGTTGCATAAAGAGACAGAAGTTTCACTTAAACCGTTTCCGCGTAGGATGCCAACTTCTCAAAATAGTGCGAATTCATTTTCCCCTCATGATCATCATCATTTCAGCTGTCAGACGTCCATTGCTGGACATAGGCTTCCCTAAATTTTGGAGGATTTGCCATAATCACCACGCTTAGCAGGCGGTTTAGCGATCGCAGTTTGGTGGTAAAGTGTATAGAGAACGCTGCTGCCCATGCTTTAGTAAGTCCCTGAGTGGCCTCTTACGACGCCCGCAGAGATAAACGGGATAGCTATTCTTAACGGGCAGCACCACACGGAACAAATAAATAAATAAATATCTTAGGACAACCAACACACCGTTATCTGATCCCAAACTAGGCACAGCCTGTACTATGGTAACCAGACAACTGATAAATATACTTATATATTACTAAATACATACATATTATAGATAAATTACACCCAGACAAAGAACAAATGATCGTGCTCATCGCACAAAGATTTGTCCTGGGTGGGAATCGAACCCACGACCTCAGTCTTAGCAGTCAGGGTCACTAACCACTAGACTAACAGGTCAGTCAAAAAAAAATCAGTCAGTAAATTAATTTAAATAGTATCTTCAGCTTAAATGTATTGCTTTATACACTGTCATTATTAACTTGCGATGCTTTTTATATCCTTGTACATAATATATTTTACAGTAACACTTTTATTACATCGTCTCACACTTTTTCGTCTGTGTGTTGCATGTCGCGTGACGGTCGGCCGCGAAGTAGGGATAACGTGAAAGACGCTCGCTGGTGCATGTTGTTGTTTGTGGATTTATTTCAATTTTGAGGGGTTGAATTTATTATTTAACTTATATCGTATGAATATTTGGGGGGATCGAATCAGAAATGAAGAGATCCGTAGGAGGACCAAGGTAACCGACATAGCCCGAAGAATTGCTAAACTGAAGTGGCAGTGGGCAGGGCACATTGCTCGCAGAACAGATGGCCGATGGGGCCGAAAGGTTCTGGAATGGCGACCGCGTACCGGAAGACGTAGAGTTGGAAGGCCTCCAACAAGGTGGACCGATGACCTTGTGAAGGCCGCAGGAATCCGCTGGATGCGGGAAGCACAAAACCGGTCGAAGTGGCGGAGCTTGGGGGAGGCCTATGTCCAGCAGTGGACGTCTTTCGGCTGAAATGATGATGATGAAATGTATGAATATTAAATTACGTCTTTTTATTAAGCTATTGCATATATTCTGAATTTTTTTAGTTAAATGTCTATAATGTGAAAAAAAAATCACCTTTACCGTGGTTTCATAAAAACCACACAATCTTTTTTTTGTATTAGTTTGTATAATATATTATATATTTAACTAATACTTTATCCGCGTGAAATTTAGGACCCCGACCAGTCGCGTCGCATTCCATTGCCCGCGCTAGTTCTTCATTTTCATATAGCGTTCTTTGTACCTTTTTTCTCCTTGCTCGGCTTTTAAGGGTCGTAGCGTATTTCTAAATCAAACTATCTCCAATTTTAATTGGTACTTCCAGAGATTGCTACTTTCATAAAAACTTACAAACAAACAAATTGTGTATAACAAGCTGTTACCCGCGACTTCGTCCGCGTGGTATTTAACAAAAAAAGTTTTTCATTCGTTTTTTTTTTTTTCGTGAGATCCTATTTAAAAAAAAATAGACTACGTTACTCCTTGTTACATCAGCTATCTGCCAGTGAAAGTCCCGTCAAAATCGGTCCAGCCATTTCAGAGATTAGCCGGAACAAACAGACAGACAGACAAAAAATTAAAAAAATGTTGTTTTGGTATATGTACCGTGTATACATCCATATACGCTTAGTAAAAAGTGGTTATCTTAATATTACAAACAGACACTCCAATTTTATTTATTTGTCTAGATGTCTAGATTAGTATAGCATAGATTATATTAAACAAACAAATGTAATCAAATTAACTTTCTGTCTTATCACTGTTAGTTGACAGTCTGCATAATGCTATTAAAGAGTGCAACTGTGCAGTCTGATTGTAATTAAATGCAGACCGCTATAAACTATGCTAAGAGTTTGAAATTGTTTCAATAAATTCAGTTCGTGAGTTATTACTTATTAGTTTTAAGGGCTTATTGGTTATTGAGAATTTTGTGTTGATGTTCTTGTTTCTTAGTAAAAAACTTAAGATTTTTAAGGTACAGACGCCAGCACATCAAGCTACCCGAAACTGTAAAAATTTTCCCCATCAATATTGAACTTAATACCTTGGCGATAAAGTTGAAAATCTATTAAAGAAATTTGACAGATTGTAGTAGCTTTAAGTGCTGGCGTCTGTACTTTTGTTAGCTAGCTGTCAGTTCTTTCGTTATGAGCAACCAATGAAACATCAGTGGTTGCCTGTTGGTATCGATCACGACTTAAGATTTGTATGTCGTAGATTCAAACCCAAGCCGGCCTTTTACTTTGTGTTATTCAGCACTACTGCTCTCAAAACGGCTAAGAAAAGCTTCGAGAGGACAATCACAAGAACTGCACTGGGCCAGCGTACTGGATGACGGCCCAATCCCTATCACAGAGAAAACACCTGTGCCCCTGCAGTGGCATCATTATAGGCTGATTAAGTATCCCATGAATCTAAGTAGACTAAAAGAAAAGTCAACCAAGCTATTACTTATGATGAGCAATAATTCGCAAGTCACGAGCAAGGTTCTGTAACTGCGAATTATTGCCCATCTTCAGAAGTAGCTTAGTTGCTTTTTGTTTACGGAACTTACAGCCAGTAAAAGGAAATAGTCCATTATCTGCCGTCATACTAATTATGTTTCCACGCAAATATTATCACCAATAGCCAAACACCAAACAATTATAGTTGCGCCCTTGTTTCGTGCCTTTGGTCCGTGTTGGATCAAATTCGTTACCCGTAGGACAAAACTTAGAAGCCAATCTCACAATAATTTCCTTAACTTGATATACACGCAAAAAATCAATACTTACAGGTCGACTTTTAAACCCCTCCAAAGTCAGGGGTAAAGCACACAATACGTTAACATGACAAAGAGCCCGCAATGGCAGGTGAAGAAGGAGTGAGCAACATTTGGGACGCATGGCTTTACGATCGACAGAATGCCCGCCTCGGCGGAGACGCGGGCTCAATGGCTCGAGAAATTAGGCCGTGGATGTAAGAAGATATATTTATATATTATGAAATTGTTGTTTTGAGTGCGTTAAAAATATGGAAGGTTAGGTTCAGTAGTCCCTCTCTACCAAAGAAGTTTTTTTATCCTGGGAAAGGGAAGAATCTACGTCGATACTGGTCGTCAGAAGCCCGAAAGTCTGACAACCAGTCTTACCAAGGGGTATTGTTTTACCCAGTAACTGGGTTGTGGAGGTCAGATAAGCAGTCACTCCATGTAAAATACTAGTACTCAGCTGCATGCGGTTAGACTGGAAGCTGACCCTAACATTGTTGGGAAAAGGCTAGGCAGATGATGAAAGGGATGACTCTACCAGCCTGTAATGTTCCCACTGCTGATGAAAAAATAAATTGATGGTTACTCCTTGGTGACATTATCTTCTTGGATTTAAATGGTTTTAACATTATTTTGTTTGAAAAATTATTCCTGTTAAAAATTGTTTTTACATTATTTTGTTTGAAAAAAAAAAATGTATGTGAGAAAGTTTTTGATTGTCTGTTTAAATTTCGGTATTGTGTTTACAAAGTATGTCAATGTAAACTTGAAAGAAAGTTTTTATTTCAAATGTTACGATAAGAAAGTAGATAAAATAATTTATATATCAAGACTTCCTTCGTAGCTCTCCGTCCAAGATAGAGTTAGCATCATTATAATATACACCTATGTAGATGCGGTATATGTATGTACGCATGAGCCCTAATGATATTCACATTGTAAAGTGTCTGCGAGCGGTCGTTTGATGATATCATATTCTAAGGCAAATAGGTACGGCGCGGCGAGTAAAAGAGATAGGTATTTTAACCTTCTTCTTTTGACGTTTTTACCGTAATCTTTTTTGATTATATTTAAATATAAGCGTTATAAACTCACCTCTGTTACATGGGACCATTACTATGTATATACAATATAAAAATATGTATATTATACGCAAATAAATAAATATCTATATTTTTATTGAATTGATTGGTGGGTAGCAGTGGCAACCGGCGTGCGTGTATGACCACATGTACCTATGAACGTAAACGAGGTAAAATAAGTGGTTTTCTTTGAGTTTATGTGTAAGTAAATAAAACTGAAGTGTCTATTTGTAATGTCAAAATATATACGGTTTTTATAACAAAAACGATGTTTTTTTAAGCTTTTTGTTCCGGTTTATCTCCGAAACGATGAGACTGATTTTGACAGGACTCTCACCGACAGATTGCTGATGAATAAAGAGTCACAAGGGCCTGGTAGAACGTTCCCGTGGAATACTCTCCAACATCAATGTGGGCTACAGTAGCTAGTAACTAAACAAATGTGAACGTACGGTACATAGGTATAACTACGTATATTCCTTTGGGGAATTCGGGCGTGGGGTGGTTTTATGTTCCCAGAAATAGACTGTTCCATTCTGAAAATTACGATGATAGGTATTTTCCCTATTTTCAACCATTCAACTATTCCCCCAGTCTTATTCGTTCTAATGGTCCTCGAAAATCCTTTTTCTCAAGAGTCTAATTACCTTAGCGGATTATCTCTACATCCACACTAATATTATAAAGGCAAAAGTAACTCTGTCTGTCTGTCTTGCTTTCCTGCTAAAACTACTGAACCGATTTAAATGAAACTTGGTACACAGATAGTTTAGAACCTGAGTAAAGACATAGGTTACTTTTTATTCTGTGACTTCGCCTGCGTCCGCGATAACCGACATTTACGCGAACGAAGTCGCGGGCAAAAGCTAGTAGTATATAACAAAGTCGCTTCCTGCGTCTGTACGCTCAGATCTTTTAAACTACGCAGCGGATTCTAATGCAGGTTTCATCAATAGACGGTAATTTTCAATTTTTTTATTGTGAAATGACGTCTCGCAGTTTAATCTATGAGGTTGTCAGCTGCTTAATAGACAGAGTGATTAAAGTGAGTGTGAGTGTGTGTGTTTGAGTTTTTAAACTGCTGAGCAATGGTAGCCCAGTGGTATCGGCCCCAACTTACGAGTTCAGGTGCTATACTTTAGGTAAATAATTTCATCATCACTGCTATAAAAACGGTGAAGGAAAATATTGTGAGGAAACTGGCGTGTCCTAGAGCCAAACATTCTAAGAAATGTGTCATCTACCAACCCGCACCTGGGTCCGCGTGGTATGTTACAGCCCATCCCTCTCACCGAAACAAGGTCTGTGTCCCAGCAGGGGGAACAGTTTAGGCTGATTATGTACTATATATTAGTACGCGGGCAAAGCCGCTGGCAAAAGCTAGTGAAAAGATAAAGGATTAATTCTCGTGCGGGAGAGTTAAAAATCGAACAGTGTGATTTTTCGAACCGCTGGGATGTACTCTATTGGATTCTTAATGCTCGGTTCAACATCGAGAGTTCAAATCCCAGTGCGCTATAAAAACCCACCGCGATATTTTTACATTGGCCAGAACGTGCGCTACTTGGGCCCTGTTGCTTTTTGCGTGATAAAAAGATTATCTGCCAGCAAGATTGGTAGCGATGCATTTGCATACTTGTTAGCTGTCTGCGCCAGACGTATTTATTTTCAACCGACGAAAAAAAGACGGAGGAGGCTCTCAAGTCTTTTTTATGTATACCACGCATTACTTTTTACAGAGTAATTCGATTTTGATCTTTTTTTTTAATTGGATAGGGTATGCTTCACCAACTTTTATTAGTTTTATTAGTAGCCACACAAATTGATAAAATAAAAGTTTTTTAACACAAAAAAAATAACCGCAGAAAAGAAATGAAAAGCAAACAAATAATAAACCTTTCAGTCATTTTGAGTCGGCGCCCAACAATTAATGAACAAAGATCACTCAAAGCAGCGACTCAAAATGACTGAAATTATTTGTTTGCTTTTCAGTTTTTTCGGCGGTTTTTTTTTTGTTAAAAAGCTTTTATGTGAAAGCATTTTTAATGTTTGTATTTTTTCTTTTATCTTTCACAAACATTATTTTAATCAAGTCCACTTTTTCATTATTATTTTCCACAAAATCGCACCTCCAGAGAAACTTAACAGAATTAAATTAAAAACATAATCTGAACTAAAAAATTCAGGTTCTTTATGTGCTAGAATTTTTAAGTAAGACTAGTCGGAATCGTTCTTTTTTATTATTTGATTTAGTCTAGAC
Source organism: Aporophyla nigra (assembly GCA_947507805.1). Taxonomy (NCBI): domain Eukaryota; kingdom Metazoa; phylum Arthropoda; class Insecta; order Lepidoptera; family Noctuidae; genus Aporophyla; species Aporophyla nigra. The sequence continues at coordinate 6,318,959 of OX382313.1, read as the reverse complement.
TGTTAATCTAGTCTAGATTAAAATTCAATGCATATTGACTTTAATTTTACACTGTTCTGCAGTTTACAGTGAAGTTCGAATTGTTTGAGTTACAAAATGTGAAAATTAACTTAAAATTTACATTGCAATGTCAATATGTGCTTTCCTCGAACTAATTTTCGTTTATTGACATCCTACTAATATTAACCCTTCAACTGCCAGCCTCCGTACTGCAGAGGATGAGAATTTCACAGTTCACTCCCCTACGTTGTACAGAGGCTAGTTCGTGGTCACACTGTTTTGCGATTATTATCCTAATTAAGCATCTTGTGTTGCGATTATAATCGCAAAACAGTGTGACCACGAACTAGCTTCTGTGAACAGAGGCTAACCTCTGTACAACGTAGGGGAGCGAACTTGTGGAAATTCTCATCCTCTGTAGTACGGAGACTGGCAGTTGAAGGGTTATGAATGTGGAAGTTTGTATGTCAGGATGTTAGATACCGTGACCCTGGCACATGGGCAACTGAAGGAACACGGGTGGGTTTTAGTCAGTAAAAGTCTGACACGCCCTCCCGCTCCGCTCAGAGCGGGAGAAGTCAATAGATATAGAATTTCCCATCCAAAAAAAAAGGATGTTAGTAACTCAATCAGGCAAAAAAGAATCGAATTTGGCAGTTAATATTCTGGTTTAATGCCGGTAGTAGGTTCCCGGAGGATATTTTCCGACAGCTAAATGAGCGAAGCCACTGGCAAAAGTTACGTAGCTAATACAACTGGCAAATTCATATACATAGCTATGATTGATTTTGTAAGTGACTGAGTGTCGCTATAACCAGGAAGACTATTTCAATCAAGCTCTATGCCGCGGTCTTCTTACTCCGAATACTATTAGGTGTATTGTAACCACATTAAACACACATGATATTCTCATATCCCTTGGATCCGAACTAATATGAATTACAATATAATATAATCCTACTTCCTACTAATATTATATAATTATGTGAAAGTTTGTTTCTCAATCACGCGAAAACGACTGAACGTATTTGGATGAAATTTTGCACACAGCTAGTTTGTAATCTACAAAAATTCGAGATATACAATTTATCACAATTGTATTAAGAAAAATATCTTTAAGTGATTCAAAATTAGAATCTTGGTTTTAATTATTTAAACCAACCCGTACTGGGCCCGCTTGGTGGGTATTGGCCCACTTACAGTCCCAGCAACGTAAAAATGACTAAATATATCCCTAACAATGATAATTTTCTGTGTGGACTTGAAGAATAGCACCATCGCATTCTTCCCGTGGGCGTAATAAGAGGCGACTAAGAGACTTACTAGAGAATGGGCAGCAGTGTTTTCTATGCATTTTACCACCATTTTGCGATCGCCAACGCCTGCCAAGCGTAGCGTGGCAAAGCACCCTAAATGGGCGATGCCTATATCCAGCAGTTGACGTCTTTCGTCTGAAATGATGAATATGTTCCCGTGGGATAAATTTCGAGTTACACGCGGGTGAACCATCTAGCAAAATCTATATAAATATTTTGTGTTAGGCTAACAGCATTACCACGTTGTATGGCAATGCTGATTCTTTGGTTAAAAAATAGCCCAGCCCTCTAGTCACGCGAAGAGACGACCAGCTGCTTGGCAATTTACATTGGAATATTAGTTCCATTTGAGGTTTTTCGTAACTCCAGCAGCCGCTCCAGCACAGCCCGCCGTGCTAAGAAAATGGGAAGTATAAAATGGGAATAGAAAAAAACATACACTCGCTTTGGACAGCATTATACTTGAGGCCATGACTCTCGGCATATAAAAATTGGTTCACCCAGTCAAAAGTTATGAGGCAACAAACATTTAAAAAAATACAGTCGAATTGATAACCTCCTTCTTTTTTTTGAAGTCAGTTAAAAATGTGCAAACATCTGAATTGATCTTTATAAGTATTTTTTCTATCTAAAAATAAACCCGTATTGAGACAAAAAACGACCGTGTTTTTAACATCCCATTTTAAAATCCGAACATGTGAGAATACTTTCGAAGTACATACCTGAAGCTGGGCTTTATTTCTGAAGCACAATTTTTCGACCCATCAAACCTTGCAAACAATTGCCTCTGTACCAACTTATACCTGCTGTTCCTTACACCTTATCAACATTGTTATAAGGTTGATATTTCTGTGTTGTTGGTGATATTTTAAATTGTCAGGTAGATACAGGCTGATCAATGTTTGCAAAGCCATTGACGGTGGCTTGTGTGAACGCTCAATATCGAAGCTTTAAGTGAAATGTACGTGATTTTCTTCACATTTTTACTGTCTGTTCGTACATATTGTGAATGAAGAATTATTGTGGATTAAAACAGCAGATGTTTCAGAATATTTTGTTTGAATATTTGATTGGTTGCTAAGCAACGTCTACCTACCTACATTATCATTCATAAATATCATCATTTCAGCCGAAAGACGTCCACTGCTGGACATAGGCCTCTCCCAATTTGGGGGACTTTGCCATAATCGTTATGCTTGTCAGGCGAGTTGGCGATCGCAATATGGTGGTAAAATGCAAAGAGAACGTTGCAGCCCATACTCTCGTCTCTTAGTCGCCTCTTATTACGCCCACGGGAAGAATTCGATGGTGCTATTTTTCAAGTCCACACGGAAAATTTTCATTTTTAGGGATATATTCAGTCATTTTTATATTGCTGGGACTGTGTGTCAGTGGGCCATTACCCACTAAGCGGGTCCAGTACGGGTTGGTTTAAATACTTAAAACCAAGATTCTAATTTTAATCACTTAAAGATATTTTTCTTAAAACAATTTTGGTTAATTGTATATCCCGAAATTTCGCAGATGATTTTTCAGTTATAATTTAATATTGTTATTGAAACAATAAATGAAATATAGGATTAAAACTTTCTACATACAGATAAATGTGTTACTAATTCCCTTTTGTGAGTGATTGCGTATGTATTTACTTTTGCAACGGACGATATAAATCAACATTATTTTGGAATAGGAAACAAAATACTGATGTCAATTATTTTCTTATACACCGTGACATTGAATCGTCTTAAAACGGCAGCCTACTTCATGTATCCAATGAGTACTATACATCCGTAAGAAAAAAATGAACATTTGAATAACTAAAAAATAAAAATATTATTCATTATGATGACGCTTGACGTAGTTTGTTTGATATTTTGTCATGGAAAATGTAGCTGGAATGGTCTAGTCGACTCGTGCGCTGGGTAGGTATGTATGGTGTCTACCATATGATACGTAAACATTATTAACAGGATGTTTCGTTATTCCAATGCATTATTTATTTTTCTTAGTACGTATTTTCTTAATTGGTAACAATGTTTTTATCACTCCTAGAGGTATATTATGTCGGATACATTAAGTGGACAAGCTTTGTAAGACGACTAGAATGTCACGGTGTATTTTATTCATCACCTTAACTTAAATAAAAGTATTGCTATCTCTTACAGACAGACCGCGAAAGAAAAAGACAGTGATACTTTAGAACTTTCAAATTAAAATACGTCCCGATTGACTTGAATTTGGCGTGATCATAAGCATGATGAATTTAAAGAGCAGTGTTGTCCCAGTGGTATCGGCCCGAATTACGAGTCGTAGATCGTGGGTTCGAACCCAGGCAGGCGCGTTACTTGGTGTAAATAATATCATCATCACTGCTCTCATAACAGTGAAGGAAAATACGTGAGGAAACCGGCTTGTCCTAGAACCAAAGCTTCGAAGACATGTGACATCTACTAAACCGCACTGGGCCCGCGAGGTAGATTACGGCCCACTACCTCTCACCGAGAAGAGGCCTGTGTTCCAGTAGTAGGAACAAAATAGGCTTATTATGATGTATTTAGTTCCTCATAGTTGCGTCTAATAAAAGTTACAGCTCTTATATATTTCCGTGTCTTTCTAGTTTCATCCTACATATTATAAATGTGAAAGTTTGTGAGTATGGATGTATGTTTGTTGCTCTTTCACGCAAAAACTACTGATCGGATTTAAATGAAGTTTAGCATATATATAGATTATAACCTGGATTAACACATAGGATACTTTTATCCCGGTAATACGTTCCCGCGGGATATTTTCCGACCTCCAGGAGGGCGAAGCCGATGGCAAAAGCTAGTTAGAAGCATAAACACGGCAATAGCCTAAATTAAGTTGGTTGGCACAATAAAATCAGTAACATTGTCTACAAAACACAGCTAAACGCAGGAACATACAATTCCATACGTTCAAATTGCATCGTCGGCGATTCCATTTCTTTGTAATATCCTCTTGAGACGTTTCACTTCCTCGGTAGTATGAGCAAAAGATTCGATGAAGCAGCGTATCTATTGTTCAGTATTGCGCCATGTTAGAGGGATATCGAGGGTTTTAACAGCGCTTTGTGGAAACGACTGCATTTATATGGTAGTTGTAAAAGGTAATGGTTTGATTTTGATGGTTATAGCAACGAAAACAGGTATTATTGTTCATGTTTGTGAAGAATCTAGCTTTTGTACGTGGCTTCTTCCGACGAAATTATGCGACGGGAACGTGCTATCGGTATCAAAGTATTGTTTCTACCTTTTAACATTGGTAAACCATAACTTGGGTAGAGACATCTGTGTGTCATTATCTTCCAAATCCGTGCAGCCGTTTAGTCGATGAGCCGTAAAAGATAACATAGAGACAGGTAGATCGACATACAGACAAAATTAGCGTAAGTAATAATATTCAAATAAATCAAAATATTTTATTTCATATAAACCCACATGGGCACTTATAAAACGTCAGAAACTAGGGCTAGGAAGCTAGCAGGGTTCCAATTTGTGGATTCCTATGCAGAAGAGCCGGAAAGAAACTCCCCGGTTTCTCTTTTAGAAATAATTGATGTTTATAATGGTTTCAAATTACAGAGTTAATAGAATTCAGAGGAGAGTGTAGGTCTGCCAACAATGACCAAGTTCCTAATAAAATAGAAAATGGCTTTTAAGGCTACAAGTAGTCTACAAGGCCTGTTCTCTCATTTACCAAATACAAGAAGAATGGTTGAAATACATAAATCTACTAGCTTCTGTCCGCGACTTCGTCCGCGTCAAATTTTTGCTCCCGTAACCCTTCCCGGCGTCGCAACGAATTGCCTGCTAGTTTTCGTTCATTTTTCATTGCTGCTCCGCTCCTTTTGATCGTAGCGTGATATTATATAGCCTATATCCTTTCTCAATAAATAGCCTATCCAACACAAAAAGATTTTTTGAATTCGAGCCATTAGTTTCGGGAGCCTATTCAATACAAACAAACAATCAAATCTTTCCTCTTTATAAAATTATATTGCGACTATAAATTGAGATGTAAGCTATTTTATCTTTCAAGTTGAATCAAACTGCACACGGTGTGCAAATTTTATTAAAATCGGTTAAGTAGTTTAGGAGTCCATCTCGGACAAACAACGTGACGCGTAATTTATATATATTAAGATTTAAATCAAATGACATGATTGCCATAGTGATACGAAGACATACGAGGGTCTTTGGTATCGGAAAACATATAATGAAACTCAAACTAATTTGGGCAGGACACCTGTCAAAACGCAGTGATGGCAGGTGGAGTAAAGTATGGAAGACGAGATGTTGGTCATCTGACGGTGACATTGTAGCCATAGCAGAGCCTGGATGAGCCTGGCACAGGAGTGTGAGGATTGGCACAAGAAGAGAGAGATCTGTGCCCAGCAGTGGGCTAAGTCGGGCTGTCGATGATAATGAAGGCACTTAAAGAAAACTTTCTCGCTAAACCTCTGAGAATAGGCTTTAGTGTTACACTGTGTATGCCACATTCATAGGTGAACCCTCTGGGGACACATCAGCCAGACTTTTATCGTTTGGCAGTAGTTGGTACACTACCTGTTAGCAATTTTTACGATGGTGTAACAATGAATGTAGTGTTGTAAAATATAATAATCTATACAAATAAATAAAATTGGAGTGTCTGTTTTTAATATTAAGATAATCACTTTTTACTAAGTGTATATGGATGTATACACGATACATATACCAAAACAACATTTTTTACAATTTTTGTCTGTCTGTCTGTCTGTCTGTCTGTCTGTTTGTTCCCGCTAATCTCTGAAATGGCTGAACCGATTTAGACGGGACTTTCACTGGCAGATAGCTGATGTAACAAGGAGTAACTTAGGCTACTTTTATTTTAGAAAAAAAATATAACTGTATTTATTTATTTATTTAACCATTTATGCACACATAAAAATAGACAAGAAGAAAGGAACAGAAAAATATGTACAAAGGTAATGCTTATTTCTATAGAAATCTCTTCCAGCATACCTGCAATAGGAGAGAATATACAAAGAGATGTAGACAACGTGTGTAATATAATAGTAGAACAATAATAATACTATAATTTAAATATAAACATACAAAATAGAAATATACATACATGCAAACATACATAAATACTTCTAGAATAAATATCACTAAATATATATTATACTAATAATGTAATTGAAATGAAAACATTCATGAGCAATTATGACAACGTGGAGAGATAGTGTTCTTTCACTCTTCTTTTAAATACAGCAATAGTAGGGCTGTCTTCGAAAACTACGCTGACATACGTCTCAAAATTCGAAAAACCCTGGCTGAATCCTACGAAATAGATCAAAATAATGTACTACAGTATTGTACACCTTAAAAAGGCCTACAAAAATGTCCTCAATGGTATATGTCTATCTCTTAGGGATAACCCACAATAACCATTTTTTATCTTTTACTTTTTACGAGAAATAAGGGCTTATTTACGAAGCGATTTTAAGCAATACAGCATTAATCCTTATCCTATTAAGTACCTTAAATACATTGTGCATTTAATATAGATCAATATGGCCCTTTACAGTATGTAATTTAAATGAATATCTTAGAAGATATTAGAGATTTAAAAAGCGGGCGCGGAGCGCGTTGGCAGCGGCCGGGTAGTAAAGGATTAGTAGGATTGTAATTCATATTACTTTGGCTTCATAGTAATTGCGAATATCACGTGTGTTCATTATACTTAAAATAAACCTAATAGTATTATTCCAAGTAAGAGACCGCGAAATGGCTTAGATGTTTAGATTTTTGGATGATTGTTTCTCAATGATGCAAAGACGGCCAAACGGATTTAGATCGAATTTGGCACAAAGATATATTATATCATGGATACATAACAGATAGGATACCTACTTTATCCCGGCAGTAGGTTCCCGGGTGATATTTTCCGACAGCTATACGGGCCAATCCACTCGCAAAAGTACTATTCCTATAATTATGTTCGGTGTCTGGTAAATGATTGAATGTCTGACAGGTAAAATAGGAGCGTTAAGACAAACCAGGAAGACTTATATTCAACTAAACCAAGCCCTATTTCCCAGTCTTCTTACTCTGAATACTACTTTTATTTTAAAAACACCAACACACATGATGTTCTCATAAACTATGAATCCTAAGTAATATGAGTTATAATCCTACTACTAATAATATTGTATATGTGAAAATATGTATGATTGGGTGTTTGTTTCTCAATCACGCAAAAATGGCTGAATGTATCTGGATCGAAAATAGCACACAGAGTCTATATTACCTATATAACCTGGAATAACACATTCTTATCGCGGTAGTACGTCCTCTTGCATTAATTTCCGACATCCACGCGGGCGAAGCCGCGGGCAAAAGCTAGTATAATATAATATCTTAGGACAACCAACACAACGTTATCTGTTCCCAAACTAGGCAGAGCCTGTACTTTGGCAACCAGACAACTTATAAACATACTTATATATTTCTAAATACATACATATTATAGATAAATCACACTCAGACACAGAACAAATGATTGACATCACACAAAGATTAGCCCTGGGTGGGAATTGAACCCACGGTCAGGGCCTCTAACCACTAGACTAACAGGCCAGTCTATGTATATGTTTATTCATACATATCTACGTGTACTTAAATAAGGTTCTTGAAAATAATAGATTGGTGAAATTCCTAACTCATAAATTTACCAAGCGGAACTAGGAACATGTATAATCAAATAGAAGTAGAATTTCCTTAGTAAAAGCTATATTTCCTTAGTAAAATATATCTAAGTCAATTCTAGAGAAGTCGTAAGTACATTAAGATCAGTGGAGCGTTTCGTGTCCATATTTCTGTATCCCTTAGTGTAGACTGCGGAAGTTTGTCGACGGAAATGAGAGCTCGAAGCGTCCAGATATGGACTAAGTCTGGGGAGAGTAGGGTGACCCTGAGTAGAAATAGAAATGATACTATCAATTCAAATAAAAAATATATTTTACAGATCATAAAATCCACTTTTGTTAGTAATTACATACATACATACATACATCTTAAAGACTAGCGTTAGTACATACATTTTATTTTTTAAATAATTAGTCATGTCAAAATTATTCGTAATAATGTCAAATTTACTAATAATAATGTCAAAATTACTATGAATAACGTCAAAACCACTATTAATAATGTCAGAATCATTAATCATACAATAACGAAAAATGCAATAAGTTCAAGCAACAACATTATTTCAAGGCACGGTATACTGGGTCATTATAGTTTATTTAGTGACTTTGAAAATAAAATGTATAATTAAAAAAAAAATACTTTATTCACCTCATCATCGTTATCAATTTCTTTCGCTGGACTCGACCTGAGAACATTTTATTTGGAGATATTGAAGGTCAAAGTTCCAAGTCATTATCACGAAAGTTTTAAATACAAATGGTCTTTTCTTTTTTCACAATTTGGAGGTCAGTTTCAGGTGCCATATTTGCTACGGTCACGAATCATATTTTAATGAATATACAGCCAGACATTGACCAAAAAACTAGGGCTATCGGAATCACTAAATGACGTCTCCCGCTGTTAGATGGAGCGGGAGGGCGTGTCAGACTTTTACTGACTAAAACCCACCCGTGTTTCTTTAGTTGCCCATGTGCCAGGGTCACGGCTTAGGGCTATTTCCATAATTTTGAATACCTTACAGCTCCTGTAACGTTGTATGTACCCAAACTATTTTTGTGCGCGTTACACTGTGAATAAAATTCGTTCGGCGAAAGACTTATTTACGAAGTGTCATTTTAAACACCAACAAAGATCACTGTTACTAGATTTGGAAAACAGAATGAATAGATAACCGCCATGTGCTGGGTCATTTTACACCATATATATTCCACTTTATTGCTAAGTCAGGAAAATTAAATGTCAACTTTAAATTGACTACCAACTTTGACAGTTGTTTGAAAAGCACGGTAAATTTAACAAAGGGTGTCAACTAACTTTGCAATTGATTCAACTGGCTGTACTTATAATAAGTCCATAATGCTATAAGCGAATTTATAAGTCGTCAGTAAAAATACTACTTGGTAGTTTTATTCGTGGAATGAATACGGTTTCAAATTAGATTATGTCGGTGAATTGCTACGAGCGTAGCAAGCGTAGCCGTGCGTAGCAAATTCGTAGCCGCACGTAGCTAAAGCGTAGCACTAATTTATATAATATTTTTTGAGGCACTACTTGAATATTTTAATGTAGCTAAATTGTAATGCAATGAAACGTCGAATACAGTTTCAGACCATCTGTATGATGTTCTGTAGCAGCAATATCAAAGAGCTTACCACAAACCAGAAATTATATTTTAGTTGACAATACAATTTATGTTAAACTGACAATACTTTGCAGACATAATTATATACTTCCTAGAGAATATATTACTAGAGACTGTGTAATTGTTTTATGAATGAATAAATAATAATGAAATACTATAGTCCAGAAACTGAAATAAAATAAAACCAGGAAAGTCCAACCTTAGTCTTCATAATATCTACCCTCAAAGAACGGTATTACTGTCCTCACTTCCCCCCGCCTCGGATTACGTTTGATTTATTATTGTTTTCGCGATAAACACCGGTGTGTGGCGATCAGGAAGGTTTTTCGACAAAATATGGCAATAACCTCGGATTAGGGAACCGTTTGAATAACATTGAATAGGAAAGAAAAACTCATTACGTACAAATTTTTTTGGGGAGAAATATTTTTGGTTGATCTATATATAAACAAAATTGATGTGTTTGTTCGTAATGTCGAAATATCAGATTTCTACTAAATTAATGTGAACGAAAACATCGCGAGAAAACCAGCATGATAATCCGAAGACATGTCCCATCCACCAACCCGCAATGGGGCCGCGTGGTGGATTATGGCACACTTCCTTTTGCAGAGAGGAGGCTTGTGTACCAGCAGTGGGCTGGCAGGCTTGTGTATCATCACAAACGGCAAAAAAATGCCTTTCGAAATACAAAAACGGTAGCTATTTTCCATAGAGAATCGGAAGGTTTTAATCACATTAATAGACCTTGTATGTAAAACAAACTCTTAAATAATGTACCTACCTCATATGGAAATAGAAAATAATAGACTACCTGTCTGCGTGTGTCTCAATCAATATTACCCTTGAAATATCTGGTGTACAAAATGTATGAGGCTCACAATCGATTTGTTTGAACACCATTTCTTGGAATGACAGTAGCGATCCAATTTTCATAGGCAAGTTCATAGTTTGTTAGTAGGTCAAGGGTAGACCCATGACACGGTGGAGCATACGGTGGAGGTGTGCCCTGCCTGGGCGGAACACCGCCGTGTCCTAGTGGAGGCTATTGGCGGCGGCGACCTCTCGCGTCCGGCCCTGGTGCGAGCCATGGTACGGAGCGAGAGGGCATGGGAAGCCGTCACCTCCTTCTGCTAAGCAGTAATGCTCGCGAAGGAGGAGGTGGGGCGCGTGAGGGAGTGGCAGTCTCTGCGCCCTCACGTCCCTAGCCGCCGCAGGAGGAGACGCCCCGGGTGTCGGGAGTCGATCGCAGATTTCCGGCCACCGTAGGCGCGGGCTCGCGGGCGGCGAGCAATGGGTAGCTCGCCGCCCGGTAAGGACCAGGCCCGTGTCGACGGCGCGTAGTGTTCCACGCGCGCCTCAAAGAGATGTCAGCAGCACTGAAGGGGTCTGCTAGGACCGATGCCTGCCAGGGTCACGAGATCGTTCGAAAGAGATACCGTGACCCTGGCACATGGGCAACTGAAGGAACACGGGTGGGTTTAAGTCAGTAGAAGTCGGACACGCCCTCCCGCTCCACCCAGAGCGGGAGAAGTCATTTGATGATTTCCAATCCAAAAATAGAACCCTGCATGCGGGGCCAGTTCGCGTTGTTATATGTCACATTTCTCAACGATGTTTTTTCAATTTTTTGGTTTTCGGACACATGTTGGTTTCCTCACGATGTTTTCTAACTCGTTTTGAGAGCAGTAGTGATAAAATAATTGAAACAATGTCAAGCGCCTGCCTGCGTTCGAACCTATCTCGGCTTATAAGTTTTTGGTAGGGTAAAAGCCGGATAGTTGCCCTAGCGGGATACTTGCTCCGGTTTCAAATACACTGTGTTGGGGATGTTAGTGGCGTTAGGTCTTTACTGTAATTGTAAGTGGCTCTCTCTCAGACCTTAGTGTCATGTAAACCGTCACTAGGTATATAGTATGTTATGATTTTCTTATAGATAAAACGAATCATAATTGTTTATTACAAACACCCGTAAAGCCAATGTCACCACAGACATCAGTTTCAATCGCTAAAATAAAAACAAAACAGACCGGAGTCTGTTTCCACTCTTATTGGTTCTATAAATAATATCTAAAATGGTTTCCAATAATTCTAAAAGCCTGACAACAAGTGATGTAGTCTCATGGCTCTTGCTGGTATATTGTTAGAAGATATAGATAGCCGTAGAGTAACGTGGTATAAGTGGAAAATTTGAAATTGTTTTTCAGCAAGCTTGAAAACGAAGAGCTAGATTTTTTGCAATATCAAAGTTGGCTTACACTATCTATTGCACATTAAAATTCAAACAGTGCAAAAAATTGTTGTTGATAACTATCTTACCAGAATGTCTACAGGTATTGAGTTTATGCAAAAATCCCATAGGAACAAACACTTTCCGTTTTTTCCTATTTTTCCAATTTTTCGGGCAATATTTCAAATTTTTGTTAGCCTAGTAACCGAAAAAGGAATTTAAAAAAAAACAAAAGGGTCCATCTATTTTTAACCGACTTCAAAAAGGAGGAGGTTATCAATTCGGATGTTTATATGTTTTTTTTTTTTTTTTTTTTTTTTTTATGTATGTTCGGCCATAACTCCGTCATATATAGACGGATTTACAAAATTCTTTTTTTGTTCGAAAGGGGTTTATTCCGAAATGGTCCCATATAATTTTCATATAGATCTGATGATGAGTTCGGGAGACAGACACCGGAACTCTTTAAAAAATGACAGGAAATCAACCGCGATTTCTGCTATCGCATAAATATGCATTGTTTGTTTGGAATTAGTGCAGGGTGAATACCACAACTAAAAATTTAAAAATAAAAACTTTTTTGCAAAAAAAAACAACCGACTTCCTTAAAACACTACAAAGTGAAAAATAACTTTAATTTCGGAAGTCGGTGGCAAAAAAACCATAAATACAGATCCTAAGACACCGACTACCGAAATTAAAGTTATTTTTCACTTTGTAGTGTTTTAAGGAAGTCGGTTGTTTTTTAAGTGGTACGCTTACTAACAAAAAATCTGTTTTCTATGTCGTAAGATATCTACTATATTTTAAATTATACTAGCAAACCGCCGTCGCTTCGTAAGCTGTTTATAACTTGACAAAACTTCTAGATTTTTTGATTATAATAATGATAGTTTAATATTAATGTATAAAACATAAATCTTCCGGAATAGACTCTCCAAGTGATTGTGAAGACTGCATTAAAATCAGTTGCGTAGTTTTGAAGAATAACGCTATTACACAGATAGACCTGAAAAACGACTTTAATTTACGAAATCAAAACACATCTATTCAAACTAGGCAAATCAGCTTTTTAAAAGTACTAATTACATAAAACAGTCCACCAGAACGCCCTTCACCACAACCTGATGCTTAAGTTGGGAATAAGAAATGGCGCAATAAAGGTGGTGGTTAAAGTTTAGAACATTTTTCGCCTATCATAGTCATGAAAATTCAAAGTATTTATTGACGTCATGATAATGTGTTTATGTGAAGTTTAGGTATCGACCTTTACATCTATTCTAAAATAGTAAGAAAAAAAATAGCAAGACATAAAAAAAAAATCAACAAACTTGGCAAATTCGTTGAAGTTTTGTTATTTTAAGCACTTTTTTTTAAACTTTTATTACAAAATAAACTGTCAAGCGCTTTAAGCAACAAAATATTTTTTAATCTCTCAAATACTACAGTAAATAGGCTTTTTAACTAGCATTCATTTGTTTTGGTGCATAAAGCGCTTAACAGTTTATTTTGTAATGAAAGTTAAAAAAAGTGCTTAAATTAACAAAATTTCCTTTCCCAGCAGCACAGCTGTGTATTCAGTATGAACAACATGATGTAGATAGATACTATACCTGTGTTACATCCTCCAACGTCCGATAATTTTCATCACATATTTCCTTGAAATAGCAAATTCTGGCCGTGTGCCAGTATGAGATAGTCGGAGTAATATCTAGCTCAGAATCTAGGCTACCTCACTCCATCTGATATAAGCCGCTTCAAAAGCGGTGGCTACTTCCACGTCCCATATTGAGAACTTCTTACAAAATTGCAATATCATTTTAACCGACCGAGGATTTTATTTTCCTACAATTTTATTTATACTGTGGTTATTGGGTAGGTTTGCTTGTAATACTGAACAACAAAAAAAGTATAAAAAAAGCTGGGGGAAAACATGCGTCACATCCACGCAAAACGGCCATCGTTTCAGCATAATGCTGCGACCCTATGCGAGACAGAGCCCCAACATGGACTCCCGGCCACCGTAGGCGCGAGCTTGCAGGCGGCGAGCAATGGGTAGCTCGCCGCCCGGTAAGGACCAGGCTCGGGTCGACGGCGCGTTGTATTCCACGCGCGCCTCAAAGAGATGTCAGCAGCACTGAAGGGGTTTGCTAGGACCGATGCCTGCCAGGGTCGCGTGATTGTTTGAAAGAGATACCGTGACCCTGGCACATGGGCAACTGAAGGAACACGGGTGGGTTTTAGTCAGTAAAAGTCTGACACGTCCTCCCACTCCGCCCAGAGCGGGAGAAGTCATTTGATGATTTCCTATCCAAAAAAAAAGTTCAAGTTTAATGCCACATGCCTTTATTTGTATCATAATCCCCAGGTTATTAGCAATACCTTTCTACTTTATACACTGTCACTTTAGTCTTTTAGAAAAAGTATTCCAAACAAAACAACATCTTCTTTACCGTCTAATATTTCAAGTTACCAGGCAATATTCACTTAATATGATACATAAAAGTTGTCCCCCGAAGCGATATTATTTACTAAAACTCTTCGAGGAATCCTCAGGACAATAAGTGAGCAGTTTATCTTTTTATTGAACCTTCTGCTGCCAAAGGAATATAAACTTTATGACAATGGTGTAAAGTTTTATTTTACGGTTAGTGCCAAGGTGAGTTTCTTGGCGGTATCATTAGTCCTGTTTAGATATCGCTCTAAAGGAAGATGGATGATATTTTTTTTATAAGGAAGTGTTGGAAAGGAAATTGTTTAAATTCTGGAGACGATTAATATTATAATATACTTTTATAGACTACTAGATTCTGTCCGTGACATCGTCCGGGTAAAATGTCTTGTTTCCCTGTTCCACCGCGTCGCATCGCCCGCACTTCATTTTCGCTTAGCGGTCTTTCTGAGATTTTCTTTAGTTTTAATCGGCTCGTAAGAGATGTAGGTAGCGTGATGTCAAACAGTATGTGGGTTGCACACTGGGCTCGCGTAGTGGATTACGGTCCATTTTCTTTAATAGAGAAGGAGCTTACTTCCTAATTTCGTAACACATTATCAGTAACAATGTGAATAATTATCAGTAACAATGTGAATAATTTAAAGGATAAGGCTACTTCTTTCTGGAGGACACGGTGGAGCATACGGTAGAGGTGTGCCCTGCCTGGGCGGAGCACCACCGTGTCCTCGTGGAGGCGATCGGCGGCGGCGACCTCTCGCGTCCGGCCCTGGTGCGAGCCATGGTACAGAGCGAGAGAGCATGGGAAGCCGTCACCTCCTTCTGCGAAGCAGTAATGCTCGCGAAGGAGGAGGCGGGGTGCGTGAGGGAGTGGCGGTCTCTGCGCCCTCACGTCCCTAGCAGCCGCAGGAGGAGACGCCCCGGGCGTCGGGAGTCGATAGCGGACTCCCGGCCACCGTAGGCCCGATTTTGCGGGTGGCGAGCAATGGGTAGCTCGCCGCCCGGTAAGGACCAGGCTCGGGTCGACGGCGCGTAGTGTTCCACGCGCGCCTCAAAGAGATATCTTATATCTTAGGACAACCAACACACCGTTATCTGATCCCAAACTAGGCAGAGCCTGTACTATGGTAACCAGACCACTGATAAACATACTTATATATTTCTAAATACATACATATTATAGATAAATTACACCCAGACACAGAACAAATGATCGTGCTCATCACACAAAGATTTGTCCTGGGTGGGAATCGAACCCACGACCTCAGTCTTAGCAGTCAGGGTCACTTACCACTAGACTAACAGGCCAGTCATTCAAGATGTCAGCAGCACTGAAGGGGTCTGCTAGGACCGATGCCTGTCAGGGTCACGAGATTGTACGAAAGAGATACCGTGACCCTGGCAAATGGGCAACTGAAGGAACACGGGTGGGTTTAAGTCAGTAAAAGTTTGACACGCCCTCCCGCTCCGCCCAGAGCCGGAGAAGTCATTTGATGATTTCCCATCCAAAAAAAAAAAGGCTACTTCTTGGCTTATGTGTTCCAAACATTTTTCTGCTCTACAACGTAATTATTTCAATAAATGTTGTTGAATTGTCACAATGTAAGCTATTCCTACTATTAGATCGGCAGGATACCTGTGTCACGCTGCCATAAAAAAAGAGATATAAATGTGTATGGCTGGAAAAACGGATGAATACTGAGATGAACTAATAGTAACTTTTAAATTCTCTTACGTCCCATGTCTCTCAAAAACTTTAAAAGTTTACGTTCACGAACATAATCTTTTCAAGTGTTTCAAGGCTACACTGGCGGGACACCGTCACGCTGCCGTACAATTTACGTCACCTGATAAAATACAAAATAAATAACTAACCGATTTTTTTTAAATCAGAAAGTATGTTCTCCTCAAGTTTAATAGTCTAAATAAATCAATTTATTCTGTCACATACTTCAAAAGCCAATTTTAAAAGTCTACATTCACGAGCATTATCTTCTAAATTGTTTCAAGGCTACACCGGCGGGACACCTGTCACGCTGCCGTATAATTTACGTCACCTAACGAGATTTCGTGTCCAACTGTAGTTTAATGTTTCGTCTGTCTGGGAATAATCTCGGCCACTTGAGAGTTTTAGTGTTCGTTAGGAGAGTCTTTTGTTGAAGATGTTTGTGGAGAAACTCAACCGACGTCGACAGAGTTTTTAAAATTCAAAAACGATGCATCCGGGTCATCAATAAGGCATGGTTCCTAGACAGTTGTCAACCCTTATTTAAAAAGTGTAAAATTCTTCCAATTCCTTGCATGCACATAAAAGATATCTGCATCTTTACAAAAAATCTCATGCACTACTTACTTTAAACAACGTAGTGAGGTACTACCTAGACAAAAACGGGCAAAATTTCGCAACTTACTGTATCAACCACCCTGTCATAAAGATGTGTATAAGAAAAATGTGTATAATATGTGTGTTTTAATTTATAACAACTTACTGAATGAACTGAAATTATTAAAGGGCATTGTGTTTAAGACAAAGTTGACAGAATGCCTTCTAAAGTGTTGTTTTTATAGTATTAAAGAATTTATAGGACATACAAATATAAATTTAAATTTAGTGTAATTATAAATATATAATCAATATAAATTAAAATGTAAGTATGTAGTTCATAACAATTGTGTAATAATGAATGTAATTTAAAATGTGTATAATGTATATATTTAATATTTGCACGCTTGCTCGCAGGCAGAATACAATTACCCTTAGGTTATAAGTTCTCACCTTCCCTAAAAATGTATTTCTAGCAAATAAACATTTGATTTGATTTAATTTGATTTAAGAAACGTGGATATTGGGACATTTCGGTCGAGAAAATGGTCGCTCACAATAGGCCTCGTTAGAAGGCTGAAGTCACCCAAAGAGCAATGGGAGAGGGCTATGCTTGGAGTTTCTCTAAGCGATTGATTCAGAAATTAAAAGATCCGTAGGAAAATCAAGGTAAGCGACATAGCCCGAAGAATTGCTAAGTGGCGGTGGGCAGGGCACATTGCTCGCAGAACAGACTGTCGATGGGGTCGAATGGTTCCGGAGCAAGGACTATGTACTGGATGACATAGCCTTGGAAGGCCACCCATTAAATGGACCGATGACTTGGTGAAGGCCGCAGGAATCCGCTGGAAGCGAGTAGCATTGAGTTAGTACTAAGTGGCGGTAATTAGAGAGGGCTCTGTCCAATGGACGATTACAAATGTAACAATGTATGTTTGTTAGTACGCCCATCACTTGAAAACGGCAGGACCAGTGTTTGTTTCAATCTAAATACTTATAATAGATTTTTTACGGGAAAATTTTGTATTCCAGAAAAAAATAATATAAGTCGGGAAAAACTGAACGTCGAAATTTCGACGGGTTTTTTGTTTGAATTATTTCAATTCGGACAGGACCACGTCTGTTGGGGATAGCTAGTATTAAATTATAATAATAAATAATTTATTTACAGTTTTCTTGTGAGGATTCATTTACACGCTGAAGTGTGTGTGATGAGCACACACACTTCACACACACTTCTATCATCATCATCATCATCATTTCAGCCGTAAAACGTCCACTGCTGGACTTAGGCCTCCCCCAATTTGGGTGGCTTTGCCATAATCGCCACGCTTGGCAGACGGGTTGGCGATCGCAGTATGGTGGTAAAATGCATAGAGAACGCTGCTGCCCATTCTCTAGTAAGTCCCTTAGTCGCCTTTTACGACACCCACAGGAAGAAATGGGGTGGTGTTATTCTTTACGTCCGGCACCACATAGTACACACTTCTATAACTGACACTAATATACCTGACGTTTTTTTTTCTACAAATGTAAGTAAGTAGTGAACTTTGAATCTTACTTATTTTGTGTCAAACAGCATTTTCATATTTGTGTAAGGAGAGAATACAATGCTGTCTCTAAGGATAGCACCGTGTCGGCAAACTCCGTAGGGACTAGGAAGTTTCAGGTGTCTATATATTTACGGCGTAGATCACATGTCTTTTAAATATAACGCTCGCTTGCTTTTGAAAATAAAAAGCTGCGCGACTTTGATTACGCACTACACTATTTTATCACACAAAAAGTCAGAACGAAATCTTTACGACCGGTAGGAGTAGATTTATAATAAATAAATTATTATTTTGTTTAGCCATTGAGAATTTAATATACAGGGTAGCACGGACATCGAGGAGCAAATTGTAACGATGAAATCAGCACATGGTTCTATACCCCCAAGCGCATACATTTTTGAGAAATGTAAAACGATCAAAATGTATTGCATAACAGTTTTTAGGGTTCCGTTGCCAAATGACAAAAAACGGAACCCTTATAGATTCGTCATGTCTGTCTGTCTGTCTGTCCGAGTATGTCACAGCCACTTTTTTCCGAAACCATAAGAGCAATGCTATTGAAACTTGGTAAGTAGATGTATTCTGTGAACCGCATTAAGATTTTCACACAAAAATGGAAAAAAAATCAATAATATTTGGGGTTCCCCATACATAGAACTGAAACCCATACGTGTGGGGTATTTATGGATAGGTCTTCAAAAATGATATTGAGGTTTCTAATTTCATTTTTTTCTAAACTGAATAGTTTGCGCGAGGGACATTTCCAAAGTGGTAAAATGTGTCCCCCCCCCCCCCCCCCCGTAACTACTAAAATAAGGGAATGATAAAACTAAAAAAAATATATGATGTACATTACCATATAAACTTCCACCGAAAATTGGTTTGAACGAGATCTAGTAAGTAGTTTTTTTTAATACGTCATAAATCGTAAACCACAATTTACCTTTCATTCAGTCAACTCAAATATAAAAATTTAAAAAAAAAAACAATTTTCGGTGGAAGTTTACAACTTCCACCGAAAATTGGTTTGAACGAGATCTAGTAAGTAGTTTTTTTTAATACGTCATAAATCGTAAACCACAATTTACTTTTCATTCAGTCAACTCAAATATTTAAAAAAAACATTTAATTTCATAAACATAAACCTTATGCATAAACCATGAATACCTGCAGGTTTGTACGGAACCCTCGGTGCACGAGTCCGACTCGCACTTGGCCGGTTTTTTATTAAACCGATGAAATATTTCAGCGCAGTGGCGTTCAGAATCATGTTTATTACGTGGTAACAGATTTGCAACCATGTCCCTGCCGCCCTATATCATCATCATAATCCATCTATACTGTTCCCACAGCTGGGACACAGGCCTCCTCTCGGTGAGAGGGAGTGGGCCGTAACCCACCACGCGGGCCCAGTGCGGGTTGGTAGATGTCAAATGTCTTCGAATTTTTGGTTCTAGGACATGCCGGTTTCTTCAAGATGTTTTCCTTCACCGACATGAGATTAGTGATGATGATATTATTAACTCAAAGTAAAGCGCCTGCCTGGGTTTGTTAAACCCACAACCTAAAACTCTGTAGGAGCTGATACCACTGCCTCTCCCTGTATATTAGTGTGTTATTTTTCTGTTAAAAACTTAAAAAAAAACAAAGAAAATACGTTTATTTGCGGCAAACATGACGCACAGAAAGACCAGAGGTATACAAACATAAAAATAAGGTGTGGAAAAGCTTTGATTTTAGGTCTAAAGCAACAGCATTAGAAGTAGTCTGGCATTCATTTCAGGGTCTGAAGTGTCCCTAAACTATGTCATATATATTTTACAGGTAGGTACGCTTTATACCTTCTAACCAAACAAGTGAAAATGAATTGAATGAGGCTGATCAAGTGATCACCCCTGTATTTGACGCTCCAATTTGCACACACAGGATCTTTGATTACCTGTCTCATATGATAACTCGTCACTCCGTATCCGGGGTAGGTACCTATGTACAGTTACCATCAAAAATTTCGGGAGCACCAGACCTTCCAAAATTGAGATCATTTTGAAAGGTCAGAAGGGTAATTCTTGTAAAGAAAACTTAAAAAAAAATTAACTGCCGAAAAAACTGAAAGGCAAAAAAATAATAAACCTTAAAATTTTGAGTCAGCGCTTTGAGTGATCTTTGGTTATTGATTTTTCAGCGCCGATCAAAAGTTTAAGGTTTATAATTTTTTAGCTTTTCAGTTTTTTCGGTGGTTTAATTTTTTTGTAATTTTTTTTTTGTAGCTATATACTAATAATACTTGGCAAGGTTTATATAAAAGAATTATCAAAATCGGATTACGCTCTACAAAGTTATGCGTTGTAATGTATGTACAATCAGTGAGTGAACAATCAATCATCCTCTGTTTTCCGACCCTTAGGGTTCGATTTTGTTTTCCAAATTTATATAAAACCACCCTCGGGGTATAACCTTTGCAATAAAAAAGAATTATCACAATCGGACTATACTATGTATAAAGTAATGCGTGATCATACATAAAAAAATAATTATATTTATACGCGTCGACTTGAGAACCTCCTCCGTTTTTCAAACGATCAAAAACTAGTTGTAGTCTCATCTCGGTGGCAATAATATGTTAAAAAACTGGTCAAAAATTTATGGAAACTTGAGGTATTTTTGACAGATTGAGACTGATATCAGACTGTGAACGTTCTTAAGAATACAAGAATCGACCCTCTGTTTCTTGCGATATTTTTGTTTGAAAATACAAACGGTCTTATGAATTTTTGAGCCCGTGTTATGTATTTCAAACTTTAATTCGATATAAAAATTACAATTTAGCACCGATATTATTTGAGTTTAAGAAAGGCTTGTGGCTAAGTAATAACAGCCGCACGGGTTCATCTTTCAGGTTAAGCTGCGGTTGCCATGGTTGGTCCGTGGATGGATGGATCTTGACATACCAAGACCCTTCCGTGCCTGCCGTGAAAGCACATTGGTTGGTGGCCGTTGGTTTCGGCTGTCTTTCCAAGATCAACCAGTCTTACCAAGGGGTATCGTATTACCCAGTAACTGAGTTGAGGAGGTCAGATAGGCAGTCGCTCCATGTAAAATACTGGTACTCAGTTGCATCCGGTTAGACTGGAAGCCGACCTCAACATAGTTGGGAAAAGGCTAGACAGATAATCACTTAGTTTCCTACAAGGAACTGAATTTCGATTTCTGTTAGGTTCATAGTTCAAAAACAGGCTCGAGATGGTTTAAAACATATCAAAACAAAAGTCTTACCAGTTGAGTTTCAAAGAGAATGATGTAAGTTCATTTCGATGTGTTCATTCTGAAAAACCCTCTTTACAAGACAAGTGTGCTTCTGACACAAAATTATCCAATTGAGATAAAATTCAATTTATATTCGTCGTTGAGATTAGTTTGAACAGTCAGTTGTATTGATGCTGAATGTGTGGTCAGTAATAACAATTATCCAAATATTCGGAAGCACGAGAAGAGATTAAAATGGAATTAAGCTAATTTTGTATCGTTTGCAACAATTTATTGAAGAAAACAGAATATTTTAAAGACTAGCATCTTCCTGCGGCTTCGTTGATGTGGTATATCGCTAAAAAGTGGTACCTTTTCCAGGTTTAAAAATATTCCCATACCAAATATGATCAAAATCGGTTCAGCCGTTTACGAGAGAAGCCGGAACAAACCAACAGACAGAGGGACGAAAATATAAAAAATTGTTTTTTTTTTGCATATAACTGCCCCGTTTTTCCATTAGGAATTTCGTAACAGCCCGGAGTTTGGAAGTTGGCGGTGTGTTACCACCGTGCCTCGGTAAGCCCGTTACGGGTCAGCGCACACCGAACTGCAAAATGCTCGCGCATGCTCGAGCAAAATGTTGACTGCTCGAGCATGCAGGCGGCATGCTCGCGACTCCGTGAACAAGCTCCGTTGAAAACGCTCTGGGTTGCCAGGCGGGCGTGCATAACCAGTTTGATGGCAAAATCCGACGTTGGCAGGCGTGTTCAATATAGTTGATTGGGACTTTGTAATTATCGTCCTTTTGGTAGAAGAAGAGGAGCATTGAAGAATATGTAAATAAAATAAGATGTCATAAAAATGAGAAGAACAGTATTGGTAGAAGAAATGTGGCGGGAAAAATGTACCTTTTTTTTCTACTTAGCTTGATTCGACTCGGAACCATAGACACCTGCCAGGGTCGCAAGATTTGTTCGAAAGAGATATCGTGGCCCTGGCACATGGGCAACTGAAGGAACATGGGTGGGTTTTAGTCAGTAAACGTCTGACACGCCCTCCCACTCTGCCCAAGAGCGGGTGACGTCATTTGATGATTTCCCACCCACAAAAAAGAAAAATGTACCTTAGGCGAATATTATACACTGTGTTAGAATTTGGTTAAATAGGTTTTCCCATTTCTTGAGATATTCTTTCCCAAGCATTGGCTTTTAACATCCGATCGCTGTATGTTGGATTCGATATATATTGTACAAACATTCAAAACGCTGCACCAAACCGATCAACTTTTCTTCGTCCATGATTTCCATTTGACGCCGGCCGTGCCGTACGTAGGTAGTAAACGCACGCCCGTCCAGACAATTTTCTCGCTACGACAACACTGAGCGCGGGCAGCGGCGCGCGGCGGGTGCTCGCGCATGCTCGAGCACGCATCCTGCAAGCTCGAGCATTGTCGAGCATCAAGTTTGAACGTGTGTTCAATTTTGCAATGTAAGGAATTGTCATAAGATAAATTTTTCATTAGTCTCAGAAAATGCTCTGCTCTGCTCTGCTCTTGGTGTGCGCTGACGCTAAGCCGTCGTTGCTCCTGCACCTGATATCTCTCCGGTCTTGCCGGATTGCCGTGCCATATATGAGAGTCCCGGACTATGAAAGTGAGAAAAGAGTGAGTGCCGCTATATCTGCGCACACACTTGTGCACTATAATATCTCCCGCGCCGATGGCTAGTCGGTATTGAGATTGGCCGCCGTGGCTGAAATACAGTTTGGGGATCTATACATACGCATTTAGTAACAAGCTGTTATTTTGACATTATAGGCACTTGAATTATGTTTATACACCGTGACATTTTAGTCTTCTTACAACGGCAGCCCACTTCATGTATCCAATGACGACTACACATCCATAAGAAAAAAATGAACATTTGAATAACAAAAAAATAAAAATATTATTCATTATGATGACGCATGTCGTATTTTGTCTCATGGAAAATGGAGATGGAATGATCTAGTTGACTCGTGCGCTGGGTAGGTATTTATGTTCACTACCATATGATACGTAAACATTATTAACAGGGTGTTTCATAATTCTAATGCATTATTTATTTTTCTCTTTAGAGCAGTGGTGGCCCAGTGGAGAGCAGTGGTGGCCTAGTGGTAACGACCGCGACTTACGGTCGTGAGTTCAAACCCAAGCAGGCGCATTACTTTGTGTAAATTATTTCCGCCACTGCTCTCAAAACGGTGAAGAAAAACATCGTGAGGAAACACAGGTCACATGTCTTAGAACCAAAAATTCGAAGACATTTGACATCTACCAACCCGCACTGGGCTCGCGTGGTGGATTATGGCCCACTCCCTCTCACCGAGAGGAGACCAGTATCCCAGCAGTGGAAATATTCTGGCTGATGATGATGATGTTTTTTTTCGAATGTATTTTTTTAATTAGTAACAATTTTTAATCACGCCAAGAGGTATATTATGTCGGATACATTAAGTGGACAACCTTTGTAAGACGACTAATATATCACGGTGTATATGTATTGTTTGTTTTAGATTATTTGTATAAATAAATATCTTAAATATAACAACCAACACAACGTTATCTGATCCCAAACTAGGCAGAGCTTGTACTATGGCAACCAGACAACTGATAAACATACTTATATATTTCTAAATGCATACATATTATAGATAATTTACACCCAGACACCGAACAAATGATTGTGCTCATCACACAAAGATTTGTCCTGGGTGGGAATCGAACCCACGACCTCAGTCTTTGCAGTCAGGGTCACTAACCACTAGACTAACAGGCCAGTCATATAGATTATTATAGTCGTATAGATTATTATTAGGTTTCTGCAATACAGGTGTACTCCGTGTACTTATCTCCTATTTTTCTCTGACTAATCCTGCGAGGAATACAGGCTTGATGTTGCGTCTTCCTTAATATTCACTAATTAATTTAGTTCGATTTTATTTCCTAATCACCTGCAGTTACAGTAAACCATATTCTATACTAATAAATATTCCGAAACGTTCACCGACTCATGTAGCTGACTGTACCAGCAAAGTGGAATGTTCCCGGTAAAATAATTTGATTCGTCAATTCAGGGACGGCAGGTATTATACCTACTTTACATAAAGGTAGGGTTGTCAGTTTTGTTGGGTTGATTGAATTTTGTTTAGGACTTGTTAGCGGTGAATTGATTGTGATTTTGAATTGATACATATAAATGTCCGATTCAAACCCAAATAATTTATGTAAAAAGAAGTATTTACAGATACTTTTTGAACCGTCCAAAGGCCGGTCAGAAAGATGAAGGTTTTCTATTTCAAAGTGATGATAATAGGTGCCTTAGGAGAAGAACGGGCATGAAACATCACGGACACTCCACTTTAAATCAAAGTTTTGTTACAAATAAACATTTTTACAAAAAAAAAAAAAACAACCGATTTCCTTAAAAACATTACATAGTGAAAATAACTTTAATTTCAGAAGTCGGTGTCTAAGGATCTGTAAGGCTTTTTTGCCACCGACTTCCGAAATTAAAGTTAGTTTTCACTTTGTAGTGTTTTTAAGGAAGTCGGTTGTTTTTTTTTTTTTGTAAAAAAGTTTTTATTATTTTTATATTTTTAATTATGGTATCCCCGCACTAATTCCAAATAAACAATGCATATTTATGCGATAGCAGAAATCGCGGTTGATATGCTGTCATTGTTTAAAGAGTTCCGGTGTCTGTCTCCGGAACTCATCATCGCCCGCACAGCCTGACGTTGACCTACAAATTGCAAAAAAAAACGTGCAGAAATATGAATTTAAATTTCCCTCAGGCTTTTAAAAAATTGTGATGTTTAAAAGCTTAAACTGTCAAAGTGCTTTGTCATTCCATAACAAACCTCGTTATTGAGCAGCAAAGGTAAACACTGATAGAGCTAGGAAGCGGATGCAAGAACATAAATATAGTGTATAACCATAAATTCATTACAAGCGAACTACCTTGTTATAATGAACGGTACCGTCAGCAGTATAATGTTTGAGGGATTTTGATGCATAATACCATAGAATAAAAAAATCGTGTAATGGATGAGAATTTGTGATTTTAAAAGTTAAACTGCTCCCAAATTACGACGTATTTTTTTTTTTTTTTACTTTGACGTGATCTAATCATGTAATATACCTACAATTCAATACAAAATCTAATTGGAAGCGTGCACCTAGCTTCTGACGATACATAAGTGCCCATATAGGTTTATGTTTTTTTTTTTTATATACATATATTCGCCGTACCGGAAGAAGTAGTTTAAAGACCACAAGGTAGATTGATAACCTTCTGAAGGCTGTAGAAATCCGCTTGATGCGAAAAGTATATAAAAACTTTTGACAAAATAATAAAAACCGACTTCCTTAAAAAAAAAAACACTACAAACTCAAAAATAGCTTCAATTTCGGAATTCGGTGTCTAAGGATCTGTATTTAAGGTTTTTTTGCCACCGACTTCCGAAATTGAAGTTATTTTTGACTTTGTAGTGTTTTTTTTAAGGAAGTCGGTTTTTATTTTTTGTAAATTATGATAGATACCCCGCACTAATCTAATCACGTTATTAATAATAATATCTTAGGACAACCAACACAACGTTATCTGATCCCAAACTAGGCAGAGCCTGTACTATGGCAACCAGACAACTGATAAATATACCTATATATTTCTAAATAAATTATTATAGATAAATTACACCCAGACACAGAACAAATGATTGTGCTCATCACACAAACATTTGTCCCGGGTGGGAATCGAACCCACGACCTCAGTCTTAGCAGTCAGGGTCACTAACCACTAGACTAACAGGCCAGTCAATTAAAAGTTATTCGTTCATTTGTCGCGTCAATACTTAATGCAAATATAAGACTTATATGGTTTTCACATGGATCCCTCTGTCTGAAAGAAACCAAATTAAAATGGGACCATTCGGGAAGCACCAGCTTTCAAATAAAAAAAATCATCGAAATCGGCTCACCCAGTCAAAAGTTATTAGCTAACAAACATAAAAAAAATGCAGATGAATTGATAACCTCCTCCTTTTTTTAAGTCGGTTAAAAACCGGTTGAAGTGGTGGTGCTTATGTAGGTGTGCCTATGTCTATCAGTAGACAATAAAATGATGACCATTTGTAACCATTTTTGACAACGACAACGACGACCATTTTGGTCTGACAACAAATGACAGCTGGCAGTAAGTTTAATGCCCTTTTTTTTGGGTGGGAAATCATCAAATCGTCGTTGCAAATTTAAAATCTCCTATGTGTAAAAAGTAACTTTTCGAGAAAAACGAAAAAAACTGTTTCCTGAAAAAGAAACTGAGGAAACATTCTTATTTTTTTTTAGATGTAAAGTGTAAAGGACTTATAATGTATTGAGATAGAATTTGTCTTATATCAATGTGTCGTTCAGCGTATATTTATATAAATTTAATTATTTTTCTGCACATAGGAGATTTAAGTTGCAACTTTTTGTCACATAAGTGGTTTTACAGTTTATTACATCAGGCACATAGGAGTTTTCGATGGTCAATAAACATGAGATTTTATTAAATTAGCGAATATTTTAACGATACATTAAGATATTCACATATGAGTTTTTGCAATAGGTAGGTATACAAAATCGCCTTTAAAATATATGCATAGCTCGTATTTGTGAAAATTGTTACATGGGAGATTTTAAATTTGCAACGACGAAATGACGTATCCCGCTCTGAGTGGAGCGGGAGGGCGTGTCAGACTTTACTTACTAAAACCCACCCGTGTTCCTTCAGTTAACTGTGCCAGGGCCACGGTAACTATTTGGAATAATTCCACGACCCCGGCAGGAAGTTCAATTCCCTGTGATGCTTATGTGTGAAGCAGAAGATTTCCTTCTACGAGTATCTAACCGTAATCTATGACATTACTCATTTGAATAATTAAATATCATAATCAAAGGTATTTGTGAGAGAATTTCAGGGAATGTCAGTGAAATACTGGCGTTGAAGAATTCTAGGAACGTGGCTGATTGCTGCTGTCGATATTAAGTTTTAATTAATAGATGAACTGACGGTAGGGGTGGGAATGTTGATTGCGATTCGATTATTTCTACCGTTAAAAAATCATTTGCCATGCATTTTGCTAGCTATGTTAGGGTCGGCTACCAGTTAAACCGGATGCAGCTGATTACCAGTACTTTATATGGAGGGACGGCTATCTAACAACCACAAGCCAGTTAGCGGGTAATATGAAACCCGTTGTACCGTGTGGTGCCGGACGTAAAGAATAACACCACCACATTTCATTCCGTGGGTGTCGTAAAAGGCGACTAAGGGACTTACTAAAGAATGGGCAGCAGCGTTCTCTATGCATTTTACCACCCAACTGCGTTTGCCAACCCGCTTGCCAAGCGTGGCGATTATGGCAAAGCCCCCCAAATTGGGGGAGGCCTAAGTCCAGCAGTGGACGTCTTACGGCTGAAATGATGATGATGATGAAACCCGTTGATAAGACTGATTGTCACACTTTTCAGCTTCTGTCAAAGATCAACGAATGACAGTTAGAACCAACAGCTTAATGTTGGCGTGGCATTACCCGAAGGAGTTTCGATATTAAAAGAGGCGCGAACCGGACTGGCTAAAGCTGCATCAGTTTTCGTTTTGTATGTGCCTTCGGCAGCTACAAACATTGTGAAAAACAAGAAAAGGAAAGCTTTGACTGGTCAGGATGTGTTACACGCTATGCGGGATATAGAATTCGATAGCTTTGTGGAGCCTCTGAGTGAATCTTTAGAACTATACAAGCAGGTGGTGCTCTGCTCGGAAATCCAAGACGAAAGATGAAGGAGAAGAGGTGGAAATAATAGAAGACGACTGAAGTGATATTTTAAGTAAATAGTGTTAAGTGTAAGTATTTTGTTAATAAATCGGTTTTAGTTTGTAAAGATGGTTACCTATGCGAGCAGCGAGCAATGAGTAACTCGCCGCCCGGTAAGGACCAGGTTCGGGTCGACGGCGCGTAGTGTTCCACGCGCGCCTCAAAGAGATGTCAGCAATACTGAAGGGGTCTGCTAGGACCGGTGCCTGCCAGTGTCGCGAGATTGTTCGAAAGAGATACCGTGACCCTGGCACATGGGCAACTGAAGGAACACGGGTGGGTTTAAGTCAGTAGAAGTCGGACACGCCCTCCCGCTCCACCTAGAGCGGGAGAAGTCATTTGATGATTTCCAATCCAAAAATAAAACCCTGCATGCGGGGCCAGTTCGCGTTGTTATATGTCACATGTCTCAACGATGTTGTTTCGAGGGTTGCGAGATTCGTTCGAAACAGTTACTGTGGCCCTGGCACATGGGCAACTGAAGGAACACGGGTGGGTTTTAGTCAGTAATAGTCTGACACGCTCTTCCGTTCCACCCTAGAGCGAGAGACGTCATTTAATGATTTCCCACACAAAAAAAAAAAAAAAACAAAAGATGGTTACCTTTTCACGGACCAACCGCGGCGCTTAACTGGATCAATCAACCCATACGGCGTTGTTACTTAGCCACAAGACCCACAGATTTTTGCCGATTATACCATTTTTACTGTATTTAATTCTACGTGAAATAGATATTGATATTGATGGTTTTTTATTTGTATATCTATCCCTGGATAATTAATTATTGTACATAGTTCAGTTTTCTGACTATCCTTTCAATTTTAGAACATTATTTTATTTATTTTCTTATTATTATACACCCTAGAGGTATGTTGTTGAGATACTTGTTTTAATTTTCACTATGTTCTCCTGAAAACCACCTGCATAAACAATATTATGTTTTATTCCATTCTGTTGGTTTTGGTGTCTGAAATAATAACATTTTACAAAATATAGTGATCGTTTTCACATTTCATTGTGATTTTTGATTTTGAAGCTTCTTTTGAATTGGCTCACAAAGACTTCAACATTGCAGTTACCCCTATTCTGACCTTACTATGCACTTTAAAGAAAAATGCGGAGTATGGCCAGATAGTAGTATCTGAATTCAATTGATACTACTTGTTGTTTTATCAATAATCGCTAATTTTTTTTTAAATAAAATCGTTTTTAAAGATATATTTACAAAAATAGATACCAGTATGTATCAGCGAGACAGATGTCATAAACATTTCTATTTAATTTCTATAAGTATATACCCTTGCAAAAATAGTTTTTTACTGACGTTGCACGTTCAACTCATTAAAGACACACCGGGACGCAAGTGAGCCGAATACATCACAATTTTTACCGACCACTTATAACGTTTACTGCAGAGAATCCAATAAATTTTGATATGAGCACAATAAATAGTGAACCCTGTTGATTTATTAAAAGGATCGCCAGGGGTTTCATTTAACAATGAGTTATTAATGTAAAACGTTTTCTGATAATAGCGTACTTGTTGATAGTGTATCATATTTAGCCCCCAATTGACTTATAGTCACCAGGGGCAAAATAAATATTAGATAATTACTAAATTATGTTATTACTGTAACTGCAATTTCTGTGGTGTTCCGACAATGCAGTAGCAGGAAAAAACAAGAGAAACAAAAGACGGTGACAGTTCAGCGAGCAAAAGGAAAGATAGCATTTAGCTGTTAGTTACCTGAGAGACAATTCCCGTATAACGTACTGTCGAATATTATCTGAGCAGTGCACAATGGTAGCCCGAGTTGTAAAACAAGAATTCGAAACCAGGCAGGTAATTTACTTTGTGTATTTCATTTCTTCACTACTGCTCCCAAAACGGTGAATGAAGGAGTAAGGCTGGTTGGAATAAACATCGACGGCCGCCATGGCTCACGCACAATGGTCCAGTCAAAGGTCTAAGTGCGGAAACCAAACCCCTTTAACATAGGACATAGTTCTTTACAGATCCCCCGACTGCAATGAAAAGATTGGTTAAGTTTGTTTTTATTTCTTTAGTTCAATTTATTTTATTCACTTTTAACGTCATTTTTAGGGTTCCGTTGCCAAATGGCAAAAAACGGAACCCTTATAGATTCGTCATGTCTGTCTGTCTGTCTGTCTGTCCGAGTATGTCACAGCCCTTTTTTTCCGAAACTATAAGAGCTATGCTGTTGAAACTTGGTAAGTAGATGTATTCTGTAAACCGCATTAAGATTTTCACACAAAAATAGAAAAAAAAAACAATAATATTTGGGGTTCCCGATACATAGAACTGAAACTCAAAAAAAAAAACATCATACCCATACGTGTGGGGTATCTATGGATAGGTCTTCAAAAATGATATTGAGGTTTGTAATATCATTTTTTTCTAAACTGAATAGTTTGCGCGAGAGACACTTCCAAAGTGGTAAAATGTGTGTCCCCCCGTAACTTCTAAAATAAGGGAATGATTAAACTAAAAAAAAATATATGATGTACATTACCATGTAAAATTCCACCGATAATTAGTTTGAACGAGATCTAGTAAGTAGTTTTTTTTTAATACGTCATAAATCGTAAACCACAATTTACCTTTCATTCAGTCAACTCAAATAAAAAAATTTAAAAAAAAAAATAATTTCATAAACATAAACCTTATGCATAAACCGTGAATTCCTGCAGGTTTGTACGGAATCCTCGGTGCGCGAGTCCGACTCGCACTTGGCCAGTTTTTTTCTCTCTTTTTCTTTCTGAATGTAACAATTTCTATACTCGCTTGGTCTTATCATAAGCTTTCCTTCTTCATGTTGTTGAAGAAAAATAAATATGAAATAATAAAATATGGTTTCCAACTTTATTTTCTGTCTGTACACGATATTTGTCTTTGAACCGTCACGTAAATATAAACTTAGCGATAGCAAAATGTCAGATCATGTCTCACCAACTTACAAACTTTACCATATAATGTTTTTCAACAAGAAATATTAATTTAGCGCGTTAAGTACTTTCTGAACAACATAATATATTTGTTTTGATAAAGTTATTCATCGAATATGGTGATATTTGGCGGCAACTCAAAAGTTGGCATGTCAGTATTGATTCTTCCAAAGAATCTTTTAGATTTCGATCTTAAAAGTTGGTCGGGGTAAAACGTTGTCGTTATGTGACGTGATGAATATTTAATCGAGTCCTATATAATTCACGTTTTGATTTCCAAAATTGAATTCCAAAACAAATCTTAGTAAATTTATAATATAGTATGCACGGCCACATATCAAGCTATATGGTTCCAATATAAGATGACATCTCATTGCACGAAAAGCATATACAATGCGAGGTCAGCTAAATCTGGAAATGTAAAACTTGACCTGTGCCGTGTGTACATGTAGCTCTTTTTGTGACCCAAAAATAATTTCATTTTTGTGGCTTAAAAATATTAAATAGCCAACTCATACCTAATCATTTCAGCCAAAAGACGTCCACTGCTGGACGTGGAGCTCCCTCAATTTGGGCGGTTTTGCCATAATCGCCACGCTTGGTAGGCGGGTTGGCGATCGAAGTATGGTGGTAAAATGCATAGAGAACGCTGCTGCCGATTCTGTAGTAAGTCCCTTAGTCGCCTCTTACGATACCCACGGGAAGAAATGGTATGGTGCTCTTCTTTACGTCTGGCACCACACGGAACACTAACAATAGCTAAGTATCTGCTATCAACTTTAATTAATTGGTTGTTGCAAGCTCTTTTATGGAAAAAAAGCGTACGTTTCCTAGGACAGCGGTCGTTGCCACATAACGTCTGCAATTTACCGGTGTATGACGTCTCTGAAACATTGTCATTTCATAGCGTTTGACCACGTGATATCAAACCCTACTGTCATCCTTTTTATGACAGCCGCTTCATGACAGCTGCGGCTGCTATGTGGCGACCAGCGCTTTTCTAGGAAACCGTAGCTTTGGAAGTCCAAAAAGTTAATAGTGCTGAAAAAAATAAAAATAAAATATGGTGAAATGTTTTCAAAAATAATCCCTCAAGTTCTCATTGTTGATGCATCGAAATATTTCCCAAAATTTCTGTTTGCAATTTACTATACAAAAAAGTTAAGCAGTCTGTATACAGTCAGATTAATAAAGTTTCTACGAACATCAGTGTATAGTTATTGATACCGAGGAATTTCACACATTTCTGTGAAGGTTTGTTCAGACCAGCAACTTTACACTACAAGCGCAATAAAGTGGTCGCACACACAAATTCGAATTTTGTTTACCATAGGGATGGTTACCAAAAATCGAATTCCCATAAAGTCACTAATAGGTCAATGGTACAAAGAAACATCTCATCTTCATACGTATCACGCACATCGTCATCCACATTTCATTATTGATATTTCTCTAAGTATTTACATAATCCTTAAAAAACGTCGGCCCGACGGCCGTGGGGTCCGAACACGCCGAGTGCTCATCGAGTATTCCGGGATAGCGCCAAATCTTCACGTGACCAGAGGGCTGGCTTTTAGGTCAAAGAATCAGCATTGCCTCCCAACGTGGCAACGCTGCCAGCCTTCTGGGCACTTTTCCCACCGACAACGATGCGGACGAATTCTTTGATGCCCAGTGAGCTCTTTCCGTTTTTTTTTTTACCTTTATTTAATTTTACATACCTAATATATTTATTTTAGTGTTAGTTTGTATATTGTATTGTTGAAAAGTGTAAGTAAATAATGTTATTTAATAGTAAAAAAGTGTCTTTTGTTTTCTTTTTCATATTTTTATAACCAACAACTCAAGAGAAGTGGAAAAAAATTAGGGAGATCTTCGCCCAGCAGTGGGACATTAACGGCTAATAAAAATATATAAACAACAAAGTAATGACTATTATAATGGAACAACTCCCAACTAACTCCTAAGTCACAAATGAATAAATGATTGTTTAAAAATTAAAAAAAAAACGCTGTCATGGAAAACCAAACCAAAAAGTAGATCATAATGGAAAAAAGCGTGCGGTGCTTTTTGAGATATTTTTTTTATTGAAATCGAACATCCCACGCTTTTTTTCCATTATTTTCTACTTTTTAGTTTGTATTTTTATGAAAGCGTGTTTTTTGTTTTTTTTTTAATAATCATTTATTTTCTATTTTTGAGTTCGGCTAGCTATAAAAGCGGGTTTATTTTTGTTATGGTGATCCTGGCCATGATAATGGTACGAATTTATTATTGTATTGTCATCGGCCCTTGATGAGTGTGCACAGTTTTAAATTAATTATGAAGGGCGTGAAAATCAAGTTCAAAGATTCCGCTACATATGTACATATATATCAAGGTAATACAAGGGTGTTAAAACCTACTTTGAGAGCCATGTTATGCTTAAGATATATTTCAAACGTAGTGTCTACTAGCTTTTGCCAGCGGCTTCGCCCGCGTGGAGGTCGGAAAATATCCCGCGGGAACGTATTACGGGGATAAAAAGTACCCTATATGTTAATCCAGGTTATGAACTATCTGTGTGCCAAATTTCATCCATTTTCGTCCAGTGGTTTTTTCGTGAAAGGGTAACAAACATACACATACATCCATCCGCACAATCTTTCGCATTTATAATATTACTAGGATAACAATGTTGTCACTTGAAAAAAATTACACCTACAACTGCAAACTACTTAATAGTTGGCATAAAGTGACTCGAAAGTTGCCCGTTTGACTACACAGAGAGCCATATTTCAATGGCACCAAGCACGAGCGGTTCCACATAATCCCCACTGTGTTGCTGACTGTACATTTCGGAGTTTGAGCTGCAAAATAATACGGTAGGTAGGTTCTCAAATATCATGAAGCCTTATTCAGGGCGGGGTTTTATTGAAACGAATATGATATTATTTCTGTGAAATATATTTCACTTTTTTTTTTGTCTGAAGTTAAGCGAACAAAAGAACATACAAAATGTTTGTTTGTCCTACCTGTTGGATTTGAAAAATTGTTTTTACATTTGATAATGGAAAATTTATTTTAATTTATCACGCGACAAGGAGTCGAGCAAAAAGGAAAAAAATATGAAGTTATCGTAAGTGTAGCCTATGTTAGTCCTTATAACATTAGCTCAGCGTCAAGATCAGTCCAGCCGTTTCGGAGATTATATATTTTTTTTTGCAAAATGTTTCGTATAGGTACTTTCATATGGTAAAAACCTGTTATTTTGACATTACAAAAAGACACTTCAGTTGTATTGTATTTTTTGGATTTTATTTAATGTAGTATGTATTTGATCATGGCCCGTGTAATGTGGTGTATAAAAAGATTTTGTTCCTTTATTTTGATATTCAAAGTTACAACAGCAATTTCAAAGCTAGTGTGCTCAAAAAAGTGGTTGGCTAGCTGAATTTAATACACTTTAAAATTATTTTACTGAACACATTTTTGCTATCCATACCTAATTTACTATCTTAAGAAGCAACACCGCAGACGAAGTTAAGCTGCAACGAGCTCCAAGGTGGCAGTCACTGATACTGCAATAATATTGTTTACTGTGATGTATCCACCACTTCTACTTAACCACAGAAATGCAGGTATAAATGGACTAGCTTCTACCCGCAATTTTGTCCGCGTCAAATTTTCCCCGTTTTGCATTGATGCTCTGCTCCTATTGGTCGTAGCGTGATGTTATATAGCCAAAACCTTCCTCGATATATAAGCTACCCAACACTGAGAATTTCGACCAGCACGCGTAGCATGACCACCATAGAAAGAACTTTGTCTATTCTTGGTAGAATAGAGAATTGTCATGCTACGCCAGCATAAAACGGTACAAATCTTTCTACAATCTTTAATTCTGTCTTTAATCTTTCTACAATCTGTAATTTTGTCTATTGTTCCGTCGACAAAACCCATTTCTACGGTGGTCATGCTACGCGTGCTGCTCGAAGCCTTTGAGCTGACTGTATATAGATTGCTGTTGACACACTAAGAAAGAGAATACATTTTTTAACCTTACTATAGAGGCTCACAGTTAAACGATAACAGCCACAACTGGCGGTCGAAGGCTAAGCTACGCTCGTCGTGATCGGTTCGTGGATGGGTGACCAGACCATCTATTACATATCAAGAGCTGTCCATGCCGTTGGTTCCGGCTGTAATTTGTAGATCTTTGACAGTTGTTACGGATAGTGAGAAGCCTGAAAGTCTGACAACCAGTTTTATAATAATAATAATAAAATAACACAATCTTGTAGCCAGGATTATCCACCAGCAACTTGCTCTGAAATACTGCCTTGTGGAATCAGAAGTGCCGTACTACAGGTATGTGCCCGACCCAGTTCTTGAAAACGGCCATATCACACTGTACTGGGATCGATCCATCATCACTGACAGGACTGTTGTTGCAAATAAGCCTGATATAGTGCTGGTGGATCGACTAAAAAGGCGCACAATGATTGTTGACATAACGGTTCCGCATGACGAGAACCTCGTGAAAGCCGAGAAAGATAAACAAATCAAATATCTTGACTTGGCTCGCGAGGTTGTCGACATGTGGGATGTGGACTCAGCGATCATTGTGCCAATAGTCGTCACAGCCAATGGGTTGATAGCTAAGAGCCTCGACCAACACCTGAAGAGGCTCTCGTTAAGCAGTTGGGTCAAGGGCTTGATTCAGAAAGCGGTACTTCTGGACACGGCTCGCATTGGCAGGAGGTTCCTCTCTCTGGAGCCCTGACCACCGGTAGCTTGGACCCTGTTCCCGATACCGGTGGGCTACTATTTTTTATATTTTTAAATGTTTTTATTGTATATTCTAATATTTAAAAATATAATTTATAAGTTTTAAAAACGAATAAAGGGAATAATAAAACATTTATTTTCAGGTTACAATGACCCATACACATATACCTTATAAACTTACATACATAAGTATTATACAAAACTTGTGTTAATAATAGAAGGTACCTTAAACTATGTTAGTCATCATCATCACCATCATTTCAGCCGTAAGATGTCCACTGCTGGACTAAGGCCTCCCCCAATTTGGGGGGCTTTGCCATAATCGCCACGCTTGGCAGGCGGGTTGGCGATCGCAGTATGGTGGTAAAATGCATAGAGAACGCTACTGCCCATTCTCTAGTAAGTCCCTTAGTCGCCTTTTACGACATCCACGGGAAGAAATGGGGTGGTGTTATTCTTTACATCCGGCACCACACGGTGCAAACTATGTTAGTAGCACTTCACTTTGTTAGCTTGTTCGTGAGCTCTCCTGTGGCCCTTGTCCGCGGAAGCAACGGAACACCACGTGCATGACGTCGGAATGATAGCAATTCAGTACACGCAGGACAAACGCCTTGAAGTTGATGCTGCAGTGTGACTCCACTAAAAGCACCCTCGGCATTTACTTCGTCTTCAGGCGTACGTACTGCACAATGTCTTCCGCCTTAGTGGTGTAATGTAGGTGGGAAATGTACACGGGAGTGTTTGGCTTAGCAGCGCGCAAGCTGATTTCGGACTTCGCAGTAACTTTCCCGCAGCGGTTCTAAAGCGGTAGCGGTTTTACCGTGGTTATCGTGTTATCGAGTTACTGGGTTGTGCAGGTCAGATAGGCAGTTTCTCCATGTTAAAAAATAAATAATAGTTTAAAAAAAAACTAAAAAACACGCTTCCATTGAAAACCAAACTAAAAAGTACAAAATAATGGAAAACAAGCGTGGGGTGCTTTTTAAGATATTTCTTATTGATATCAGGCACCCCACGCTTTTTGTTTGGTTTTCAATGGAAGCGTGTTTTTTAGTTTTTTTTTTAAACTATTATTTATTTTCTATTTTTTAGGGTGTTTCGAATTTTGAGACGTATGTCAGCGTAGTTTTCGAAGACAGTTTTTTTTGCTGTCGTGATAACCGTGGCAAGGATAATGGCACACATATATGAAATTATTGCATTGTCATCGGTCCTTGACAGGTGTGCAAAGTTTGAATGAAATCTGGTCGTTTAAAGTGGGTCAAAATCGCGGTATAAGGAGTCGGTTACAAACAAACATACAAACATACAAGTGAAGCTAATATAAAGCGTGTAAAAATGGTAATCAGCTGCATCCAATTAGATTGGCAGCTGATCCTAACATAGTTTGAAAAAAGCTAGGCAAATTGATAATGCATGCATCCTATTTGCCATAAACCTACATCAGCAGCCTTTAACGTTCCCGCTGCTGAGACACAGGCCTCCTCTCGGTGAGAGGGAGCGGGCCATAATCCACCACGCGGGCCCAGTGCGGGTTGGTAGATGTCACATGTCTTCTAATTTTTGGTTCTAAGACATGCCGGTTTCCTCACGATGTTTTCCTTCACCGTTTTTAGAGCAGTGGTGATGAAATAATTTACACAAAGTAATGCGCCTGCTTGGGTTCGAACTCACGACCTATTACTCGTAAATCGCGGTCGTTACCACTGGGCCACCACTGCTCTTAATAAACCTAACATAAACCTAACACCTAACAGCTATACAAAGAAATCACAAATTTACCTAAACAAGTCCAAACGAGAGGGCAACCTTCTTACATGCCTACATTGACACCGAAAGTATCTCCCATTCAGTTCGCCAGTTTGTTAATCAGTGCTGTCAGAACTTTTCGGGACGGAGTCCCAAATAGAATGCTCGGGGCTATGAGATTTCTCGGGAGATAATTTGTTCCTGTTTGAATTTGGACGGTGAGAAATGTATTCCACGTGTAAAAAAACTTCGACATGGCTATTATGTTACAGTAGGTATTTATTTTTTTGTAGTTTACTATCTTTTTATGATTATTTCATGAAAAAGTGATTTAATGAGAGTAAATGAACTAAGTGGGTTGGATTGATGATTATAATTATGTAACTATAAATGTATCGTTTTTGTCTTTTAACAGCAAACTATTTTGTATGATAATCTGTGGGTAACGTTGTTAATAGTGTATATGCTACTCCTATAGAGTAAGTGTTGTGATCAATTTAACCGACTTCAAACAAAGGAGTAGTTTATCAATTAGACTGTTTTTTTTTTAAATGTTTGTTGCCTCATAACTTTTGATTGGGTGGGCCGGTTTTGATGATTTTTTTATTTGAAAGCTGGTGCTTCCCGAATGGTCCCATTTTAGTTTGGTTCCATTCGGAGAATGGGATCCATGTGAAAACCATATAAGTCTTAAATTTGCATTAAGTATTTGCGCGACAAATGAACGAATAACGCGATTAGATTAGTGCAGCGTACATACCATAACTGAAAATTTTAAAGTAAAAACATTTTACAAAAAAATAACAACCAACTTCCTTAAAGAACACTACAAAATGAAAAATTACTTTGATTTCAGAAGTCGGTGGTAAAAAACCTTAAATACAGATCCTAAAACACCGACTTCCAAAATTAAGGTTATTTTTCATTTCAACCTACAACCTGACTCTAACCCGCAAATGACAAAAAATTAAAGAAAATTAGAAATTCCCATTTAAAACATACCCAAAACTTCAAGCTCCTTATTATACTGATTAACAAAACCAAGAGAAAGATGCTAATCTTCATTAATTAGTCAGCGGTTATAAGCAGCTAAAACTTGTGTAACTTTGACAGAGGTGTCCCAAAGATTACATCAAGGGACCGCACGTAATTGCTATCGCAGAGAACTTTGGCAATATTTTAGTTAATTTTAAAGTTGGTAGCCTTGATTTTGAGTTTGTATTTAGATTTTAATTATGATTTATTCGTTGTAACAATCTCTCTATGAGAGTCTCGTGGAAAAGTATTATCTGCCGTTGGGTTAGTCGATCAGGGCTACACTTGCCGCGGTCGGTGCATGGATGGGTGACCATCAGTACATATCGCGATCCTCCGTGCGTCGGAAAGCACGTTTTACCGTTTGTCCTGGCCGAAGAAGCCCGAAAGTATTTATTTTTTTAGGATGGGAAATCATCAAATGACTTCTCCCGCTCTGGGCGGAGCGGGCGGGCGTGTCAGACTTTTACTGACTAAAACTCACCCGTGTTCCTTCAGTTGCCCATGTGCCAGGGTCACGGTATCTCTTTCGAACAATCTCGCGACCCTGGCAGGCATCGGTCCTAGCAGACCCCTTCAGTGCTGCTGACATCTCTTTGAGGCGCACGTGGAGCTCTACGCGCCGTCGACCCGAGCCTGGTCCTTACCGGGCGGCGAGCTACCCATTGCTCGCCGCCCGCAAGCTCGCGCCTACGGTGGCCGGGAGTCTGCTATTGAAGCCCGAAAGTCTGACAACCAGTCTCACCACCATGGGGTATACTATGTATGTATAGTGTTCCCCAGTTACTGGGTTGTGGAGGTTAGATGGGCCGTCCCTCTACGTTTAACTGCATCTGGGTAAACTAGAAGCCGACTCAAAAAAATGTTGGGAAATGGCTAAGAAGATCATGATTGTTTATAATAATGGCGAATTAAAATCTTAATTGAACCTCATTTAGTTTTAATTTAGAACTGTATGTATGTTTTAAATAACGAACGAAACCATTCAATTGTTAGATTTAAACTGAGAGAGGTCAAAACTTGCGCAAGTACTTACAGATTTATATAACGTCACGGCTGTATTCAGAGGTGTACCAATTAGCCAGTTGTGTTTAAGTCCCAGATAACAGGAAAAGCAAGCACCTTATACCTAACTAAATAAATAGAATGTACACACGCAAGTACATCAAGCTACCCGATACTGTTAAATTCTGCAAATCCACCTTGAACCTAATGCGTTACCAATAAAGTTGAAAGTCTATTAAAGAAAGACAGATTGTAGTAGCTTCATGTGCTGGCGTCTGTACTTCCTTGTTCATTATAAGTTAGAAGAAAAAATAAACAATTTTCTTTCTACAAACTTGAACAAATTTGGTTATATTAAAAAAGAATCAAATCATGTTATTAAATATAGCAATTTAAGCAAGTATACAATATAAGGCGGGGTTTCGGTTTTTGAAATAAGTCTGGTGAACTAAATCTAAAATCGTTTTACTATTCAAAATTCTAGCAATATTAAGAGGGCTCCCGGTCCGTACCTATCGTCAATGCAACCATGATTGAAAAATTTGCTGTTTCATCCAACGCAATGCAAATGAGTGACAACGCGATAACAAAGAAGGAAAATTGGCGCGCAGAGATTCCACAAAACTTGTTCCAGGAAATACGCCTTAGACGTGTTTGGTAAAAATGTTTATAATCTCCATTACCTATGTACATGTGCGAGGTGTCTATAAAGATGTTTTCTTTACTTTTTCATTGTATGAGTTGACATCTTCGATCCGTCAAAGTATGGAAAAAATTGTGCAAAAAAAGTTGATTTTTAGACGTCTACAGAATTTGTTTCTCAATAAAGTTTTTATTAACTAACTTAAGAAGTTAGATATAAACTATAAGATACCTGCAGCAATTGTTTGGGGTCGAATCATTTGGACGAAAATTTATTTCAACATCATAATCACGTACGACTGTTTGTATGAGAATTATAACGGCTTGACCGCTCTTAATCGACTCTCTTACAAAACTACCCACATACTAATTAGGCAAATCAAATCAAACCAAGAGACTTTACCAGCCTTAGTTTCTGACATAAATCAAGACAAAGACAGGCTTTGCATGAACGGCTATGTAACCGCAAATTAGCAAGAACTTACCACCTGTGGTCTCGGCATAATTGGGTGAAACTGACATTTCTAAATTGAACTTTAACACTAGGGAGAAAGGTTGGGAATTGTTTGTGTGTCATTTGAAGTCAAACCCCCTAATTACTGCCTCTATTTTGTTCATTTGCATATAAACAGTGATATCGAATGAGAGATTGAGGGCTTGTTAAATACAATGTGTTCCTATTTAGATCCCAAAACTCAAGGGTATTAAAGACAACACGATTTGACAGTTGTCCCTAGGTGTGGTGTTGGATTTAATGATTATAGTATTTGATATTATGACAGTATAGTTTTAGAAGCAAAGATAATTATGTAACACAAAATTTTGATTTTTTGAATATTATGGTTACTGACGTTTATAGCTAACGTGTTATGGATTTTCGGACAAACGATTTTAGGAGAAGAAAGGGAGTACCGTGGTTTTGCCTGTCCGGAAAAAATAAAACAAACTTGTTGTGACGGATCAACTGTTTCACGGTCTTAGAAAGACCCCCTGATGTGATGTTTATGTGAGTGAAAACGCTAGGAACGACGCCCTAGGAGTTCAAATTTTGGGCTAAGTAGTGATGTTCTTTATAAAGCCTGACCTTTCTAAAGAACATCAATCATAGATGGTGACGTTCTGTAGTTTCTGCCTATTCATGAAAAGAAGGCACAAATTTCACGAAAAAAAAACCACGCCTCATCATCATCATTTCAGTTGAAAGATGTCCACTGCTGGACATAGGCCTCCCCCAGTTTGGGGGTCTTGGCCATAATCGCCATGCTTGGCAGGCGGGTTGCAGTATGATGGTAAAATGGATAGAGAACGCTGCTGCCCATTCTCTAGTATGTACTTTAGTCACCTTACCTTACGACACCCACGGGGAGAATTAGAATGGTGCTATGATTTACGTCCGGCACCACGGCGATCGGTTAGTTGGTTTCACAATTTGCCCGAGCGGAATTTTAATCCCTGAAGAAGGAATTAATTTATTGATGAAAAAATTGGACTTCAATAGAATAGGCTTGCAACGAATAGTATATTCGGCAGTATACCGAATATTCGGCAAAACCCCGGACCGAATAGCCGAATATTAGGCAAAAGTATTCGGCTGGATTTTAGCGCCGAAACTTGTACAGACGTGATTGTTTCGCGCTCGTTTGTTCTAACCATTCTACCGCTGTCACTGTCAAACGTCAAAAAATATAGTTTGCCAACAGCCTTGACGAGATCCCGCCTCTTTTCGGGCCACTTGTGGTTAAGCCAAAATTTCTCGATATTTTACTATGAAACCCAGAAAAATTCGTAACTGTTCTAATATAGAAGTTGATTATGTACCTGTGTTATGTACCAATGACTACTTAAATGATGATAAGAGAAATGAAAAGATGAATATATACGTAATGAATCGTTTTTTTTTATTTTACCAATTATCTCCCTATCATTTCAGCCGTAAGACGTCCACTGCTGGACTTAGGCCTGCCCCCAATTTGGGGGGGACGCCTTTACCATAATCACCACGCTTGGCCGCACGCTTCGTCGGCCGCCGCCGGAACCCCGACCCTCGAGGCTGTCAAGAGGGGACGGGGTTGCGTAGCAGCACGGTTCGGGGAGATTGTTGTGGTAGGAGTATACTTCTCCCCGAGCCGAACTCTCGCCGAGTTCCACAACTCCCTTGCGGAGTTGAAAGTTGTCGTCGTCGGGTTCCGTCCCCTCCCCGTGCTCGTACTCGGGGACTTCAACGCCAAGAATTTGGCTTGGGGTTCCCGGCATACGGACACACGGGGCAGGATGGTGGAGGACTGGGCTCTGGAGACAGGCCTAGTCGTCCTTAACCGGGGTTCTGTCCCTACGTGCGTACGGATGCGGGGCGATTCAGTGGTGGACATTTCGTTCGCCAGTCCCGCTCTGTCGCCGCAGGTTATTGACTGGCGCGTAATGGAGGGGGTGGAGACGTATTCCGACCACCGGTATATCCGGTTTGACGTCTCCGCCCAGACCTCGACCGCGCCGGTCCAACAGGCCTCGTGTGGTCCGCGGTGGGCGCTTAAAAAGATGGACCGGGAGCTTCTCCTGGAAGCCTCGATCGTGCAGGCCTGGGTGTCACCACCAGACAGGCCTGCTAACATAAACGACGAGGCAGAGTGGTTCCGGGAGGCCATGTCCGAGATTTGTGACGTGGCTATGCCCCGAGTCCAGCCAGGACGGGCTTGGCGCCAGGTGTACTGGTGGTCGCCGCAGCTGACAGCGTTGCGCGAAGCGTGCGTTGCGGCACGATACCGGTACACCAGGCACCGCAGGCTCCGTATCCGCCCTCCGGATACGGAAGCCATTCAGGCGGAGCTATATGAGGGGTACAGAGCAGCGAAGACCGCCCTCCAAGAGGAGATCCTGAGGGCCAGAGGACTGGCCCGCAAGGAGTCGCTGGAGACTCTGAACAGGGACCCATGGGGACGGCCCTACAAGGCCGTCCGGGAGAAACTCCGCCCATGGGCCCCCCCGCTTACTCAGAGTCTCCGGCCCCAGCTTGTGGAGGGCGTGGTGAGCGCTCTGTTCCCTTCGCGAGGGGAACATAGTCCCCCACCTATGGCTCCGCCTCCTGCGGTGCCTAATGCGGACCACAACACCGATGACGACGACAACGCCCCAGAGGTGACCGAGGTAGAGTTGAGAGTGGCGGTGCGTCGGCTAAATGCCAAAAATACCGCCCCAGGACCCGACGGCTTGCCTGGCAAAGCCTGGGTCCTGGCCTTAGAGGCTCTCGGGCCTCGACTCAGGGGGCTCCTAAGCGCATGCTTGGAGAGGGGCCAGTTCCCACTTCGTTGGAAGACGGGGAAACTGGTCCTCATTAAGAAGCCGGGGCGCCCAGCGGACTCTCCGTCCGCTTACCGGCCCATCGTGCTGCTCGACGAGGTGGGCAAGCTCTTTGAAAGAGTAATTGCAGACCGCCTCGTCGGGTGGCTGGTGCGGGAGGGGCCGGACTTGTCGGACGGTCAGTACGGCTTCCGCAAGGGGCGCTCTACGGTGGACGCCATCATGCGCGTGCGAGCCCTCACGACGGGGGATGCAGTGGCCCGGGGTGGGGTCGTCTTGGCGGTGTCTCTAGACATCGCCAATGCCTTCAACACCCTGCCCTGGAGTTGCATTAGGGAGGCACTCCGGTATCACCGGATGCCGACCTACCTCTGTCGCGTGGTCGAGGCCTATCTGACGGATAGGGCTGTAATCTACCCCGGTCACCAGGGAGAGTGGAACCGGCGAGAGATGTCGTGCGGTGTCCCACAGGGATCGGTCGTGGGGCCGCATCTGTGGGACATCGGTTACGACTGGGTGCTGCGCGCCGACCTCCCTAACGGCGTCAGCGTAGTCTGCTACGCTGACGACACGCTGGTCTTGGCGCAGGGGAGGTCGCACGAAGCGGCGGCCGAACTAATGACACGCGGGGTTGCGACAATCGTCGAAAGAATCCGGCAATTGGGACTCGAGGTGGCCTTGCACAAGTCTGAGGCCATGGGTTTTCATGGTCCTCGGAACACGCCACCTGCGGGTTCCCAACTCACGGTAGGAGGGGTTCACATCGGCGTCGAGTCGACGATGAAGTACCTGGGACTTGTCCTCGACAGCCGGTGGAACTTCGTCGAGCACTTCCGACGTTTGGCTCCCAGACTGGAGCGGGCTGGGGCTGCCTTAAAGCGGCTCCTGCCTAATCTGGGGGGTCCAAACGCCTCCTGCCGGAGGCTCTACACGGGGGTCGTGCGGTCCATGGCCCTCTACGGGGCACCGGTGTGGGCGCCCTCATTGAGGCTGCGCCCAGCGCGCCGCTTGAGTGCGGCCCAGAGGGTCATGGCCATTCGGTTAATCCGGGG
Source organism: Aporophyla nigra (assembly GCA_947507805.1). Classification (NCBI taxonomy): domain Eukaryota; kingdom Metazoa; phylum Arthropoda; class Insecta; order Lepidoptera; family Noctuidae; genus Aporophyla; species Aporophyla nigra. The sequence continues at coordinate 6,274,067 of OX382313.1, read as the reverse complement.
ATACCGCACGGTCTCCTGCGAGGCGGCGAGCCTCCTTGCCGGAGTGCCGCCATGGGATCTGGAGGCAAAGGTCCTCGCCCACATGTGGGAGTGGCGCGAGGATGCGAAACGCCGGGGCGAAACTCCGCTGCCGCGACAAATCGCGGCACGGCGGACAGAGCTCCGGCAGGATCTCATGGCGACATGGCGGGTACGATTGTCGCAACCCAGCGCAGGGCACGCCACAATTGCGGCGGTAAGTCCCCTCTTTGAGGAGTGGATAGAGAGGCGCCACGGCGTCCTCACCTTCCGCCTGACACAGGTTCTCACCGGGCATGGGTGCTTCGGTGGGTTCCTGTTCAGGATAAAGCGGGAGGAAACGCCCGGGTGTTTCCATTGTGAGGATCGTCTAGAGGACACGGTGGAGCATACGGTGGAAGTGTGCCCTGCCTGGGCGGAGCACCGCCGTGTCCTCGTGGAGGCGATCGGCGGCGGCGACCTCTCGCGTCCGGCCCTGGTGCGAGCCATGGTACGGAGCGAGAGGGCATGGGAAGCCGTCACCTCCTTCTGCGAAGCAGTAATGCTCGCGAAGGAGGAGGCGGGGCGCGTGAGGGAGTGGCAGTCTCTGCGCCCTCACGTCCCTAGCCGCCGCAGGAGGAGACGCCCCGGGCGCCGGGAGTCGATTGCGGACTCCCGGCCACCGTAGGCGCGAGCTTGCGGGTGGCGAGCAATGGGTAGCTCGCCGCCCGGTAAGGACCAAGCTCGGGTCGACGGCGCGTAGTGTTCCACGCGCGCCTCAAAGAGATGTCAGCAGTACTGAAGGGGTCTGCTAGGACCGATGCCTGCCGGGGTCACGTGATTGTTCTAAAGAGATACCTTGACCCTGGCACATGGGCAACTGAAGGAACACGGGTGGGTTTTAGTCAGTAAAAGTCTGACACGCCCTCCCGCTCCGCCCAGAGCGGGAGAAGTCATTTGATGATTTCCCATCCAAAAAAAAAAAAAAAAAAAAAAAAAAAAGGGTGTAAAATAATGTAGGACAAACTTTTTACAGAAAATCAACCAACAGATTTTATGGTTACGTAGAAAGAATTTCCACGAACGAACCCGATATCGTACGCTAGTTACTTTAGTAAATAATTTATAGCGCGTTTACAGCCACACTTTGAGTGCAGGTGTTAACTACTAAATGGAAACATTATTATACTGTTAGGGATATATTTAAGTGCTATGTCGACGGAGTTTTTATTATTATGGCGGGCAGAATTTTAATGTGTTTGTAAGTAGTGTTTATGATGTCTATGGATATGGTATCTGGTATTGTGCAGTAAATTTCATATTTCATGTGTTATTGGAACGGAATTCTTTAACGCGGCTAACCATGGGAGTAAACTTGTAGAAATTATCACGTAACGACAAATCATTATATCTCATCCATGCAACTTTATATTAAACATAATAAAAAGAGAGAGAGATAGTTTTCATGGTCTTTGAGGGTGCTGAAGACAATAGCGAGGTTAAAATGAAAATCCAAGATAGCTAAAACTTTAAACGGTTTTCTCATCATCTGCGTAGCCTTTTCCTAACTAATTTTGAGGTCAGCTTCCAGTCTCACCAAATGCAGCTGAACACCAGTATATTACTCGGAGCACCTGCCTATATAACCTCCACAACCCAGTTACTAGATACCACTTTACCTCTTAGTAAGACCGATTGTCAGATATTCGGGCTTCTGACGACCCGTAACGACTATTCCCGAACCACGAATTTTCAAGGCACGGAGTATCGACCGTGGTAAGCGTGGCTTTATCTGACCGTTTCACCCGTGAGGTGGTAATTACTCAGCCACAAGTAGGTACCCGGCATTTTATACCCTACCGAAAAATTAAATGAAACCTAAATTATTAACAATCTGATTATAACTAATATTTGCACGCCATAATACGTGGCAAACATGTCTGAACTTATATTTTCTTTTATGTTATCTTGCATGCACGTTGTAATTTCTGTATGTGTACACATGTTTGGGCAAATAAATTTACTTTGACTTCGCTGCAACAGTGAAATAGAAGCAATAATTTACTCAATTCAACGTTAGATATGTCAAGGTACGACAGATGATAAAGCTATTAATCTTTCCCCAAGACTCAGATATTACTTTTGTAGCTATTCATAGGAGAAGTTACAGAAGTAGTCATTCTGGGTCTTAGGGTAAGGTAACCTAACCTTTGACAATCATGTCCATGACAGCTATTTTAACCTTGTAATAAATAATAAAACGTTGAATGAAGGGTCCACAATAGGGCCTTCATTAGGCAAGATTGCAATGTAAATTTTAAGATATCTGAACTAAGATGGGATGCTTGATAATTATTAATATTCGGGGAGCGTTAGTTACGAGCTATTTGAATGCAAATTGGTGAAGGATCGTGCCTTAGGGCTGGACTGGGGATGTAGACTGGCGATTTGGATTTGTTTTGAAAATATTGAGTTTGTTGTTTAGTTGGATGATGAAATCCATCCAATTTTATGATAGATAATGTTATCATTATTATCCACGGCCGCCGGAATCCGCTGGATACGGGAATCACAGAACCTGTCGAAGTGGTATGTATGTGTAAGTATGTTTCTTGGGCGTGTGTGAGTGTATGTGTTTAAAGTAACCGAAAAAGTGAGGTCACTTTGGGATTTATCTCTATTTTTAGGGTTCCGTACCTCAAAAGGAAAAACAGAACCCTTATATGTTTACTTTGTTTCCTGTCCGTCCGTCCGTCTGTGTCTGTCAAGACCCTTTATCTTGAGAAAGCGTGGAGGTATCGAGTTGAAATTAAAACGATATACTCAATTCTAAAGTCTCTTGAAGCTGTGAAAAAATCAAACTTGTAAGTTAACGTGAAAAAAAGATACGGCCGTTTATACCGCAAAAACGTATATTGCGACACTCTCAAGGGAATCAAAATGTAGGGTATTTCACGTTGACCTAGAACTATCAAGTAATGCCGACTTATTCTACAAGTATAGGGAAAAGTCTGAAACCTGTACATTTGTAATTAAATCATAAAAAAATAGGGTCTTTATTCAAGGATCGGCGGTTCAAATTTTGAATTGAGTTAAATGTGTCAATTCGTACGGAACCCTTGGTGGGCGAGTCAGACTCGCACTTGTCCGGTTTTTTAAATGAAGATGAGCGCTCCGACCATTATTTTGGCGATAAACGATCAGAAAATTATAATGTATCTTATTTATTTTTATTTACCTAGTGGCCCTAAATTCCGCCTTCGACTAAAAAACTATTACAGAAAATACAAATAGCACTCCTTCCTCATTCCAAGAGCCAAATGTTTATTTACCACGGTTATCCGACAGGGCAGAATAAAACTACTATTAACTGCGACAAAAAAGTCGCCAGTCTGATCAAGAAATCTTCTGCGCTACGCTGACATAATTTTGATGAATCTCTAAATGTAAATGAGGCATTTAGCCTGTTGAGTGCCTTAGACCCTAGTAGGGATGTAGATGATATCAAAATGAACAACTAAAGTGTACCAGAGGGTACTTCACTACCTGAGTTTAACGATCATTTTGGTAGGGAGGCACTTATTTACATCTGACCTTAATTCAAGACACAGGTAAGATGTTCAGGACAGGGGTTAGGACACGATGTCTTTTGAATCAGAAAGCATGTTCCAGCATTATGTATACAAGGCGTAACAGAATAAACGCAGGTCCTGAGAAAAGTTTGTTCATAACTTACTACTGAAACGATTTTATTATTTACTAGTTTCTGCCCGCGATTTCGTCCGCGTCAAATTTTTGCTACCGTGACCCTTCCCGTCGCATCGAATTGCCTGCCAGTTTTCGTCCATTTTTCGTTGCTGCTACACTCCTTTTGATCGTAGCGTGATGTTATGTAACCTATAGCCTTCTTCAATAAATAGGCTACTCAACACAAAAATATTTTTTCAATTCGGATCAGTAGTTTCTGAGATTAGCGCGTTCAAACAAACAAACTCTTCAGCTTTGTAATATTAGTATAGATGTACACGGATTAAATAAAAAACAAAAAATGTATTTTGCCAAAACTACCGCCGACTGAACCAAAGAAAATTAAATCTTAGCTTAAGTCTACAAGACTTAATTTTAAATGCATGAAGTAATGCTTGGGTCAACGCGTTATTCTTAATAGTAATAGCTTTGAAAAAAAAAACTAAAAAAAACACGCTTCCATTGAAAACCAAATATAAAAAAATGATAAGTAATTGATTATGCTTTTAACTAAATGTACTAATTTGGGTATATGAGGTCCTCCGTTAATTATGTTACATGTAGTATAAAACGTTGTAATAACATTTAAACGATGATGGTGTAGATGCAGATTAATAATATTAAAACTATATTTATTTATTCAGACAAAATGATCTATTTTGTTATATTAAAAATAGTGCTTCAAACAATGTTAGTTCATACATAAACGTAATGAATTTTTAAAGTACTCAGGATTACATTGAGGATGCTGTTGCTACTCTTACGCACTCTGTGCAGCAGAGACGCCACTTTTCTACGTTTACCAAAAGAGATAATCAACTAGGGTCATCGGATTTAGTTGAATTTAATACAGTGAATAGTAAAGAAAAGAAAATTAAGACATTTTCTATTTCTAAACATTAATCGGTTTTCACTGAAGAAATTAAAAACATCACCAAAAGATTTCATCAGACCATCTCTAATTCAAACTTTTCAAGAATCATTGTTTAATTATTTCTTAAGTTTCAAACTGGATTTGTGTTCGTGACTTTACTTTTTAATTATTTGTCTTAGTGAAAGAGTTCTTCACTCCATTCTTCCAAAGTTTCATTAAATTCTAGGCCTTAATTTGTCAATTGTGAACCGTTCATTGTTCAGAATTTTATTATATTGTTCAAATCCAGCATTATCAAAAAGGTTTCGAATCATTATTGTTGTGTATATGTTTATTGTGTTGTTTGTTGTTTGTGTTCTTTGCCTAGTTTTTAAGATTTTATAAGCAAGGCCACAGCAATCCCGGATGTATTTTTTTTATTTAAAGCTTCCTATATTAATCAATCGGTCTAGTCTTTACAACTACTTCGAGGTGGCTTTCAGTCTAACTGGATGTAGTTTATATGAAGCGATTGACTATCTGATCTCCAAAATTCAGTTACACGGTACTTCTTAACACTCTTTTGTAGGACTAGTTGTCAGACATTTATAATTTTGATTATCCGTAAAATCATCATGATTCCAGCCAGGAGACATCCACTGCTGGACTTAGACGTTATCCAGCGGATTCCTGTGGCCTTCACAAGGTCATCGATCTCGGTTTCACCGAAAATTGTGCCCACTGCCAAATATCTAGATTTGACAGTCAGGAGCGACAGCTTCACGTGCTTGCCAAAGCACGGAGGGCCGATATAGTATGGATGATCAGTTGGCCACCTTGGATACCTTACCAAGCGTAGCTTACCCTTCGATTGACTCGTGCGGTTGTCACTATCTAGCCATGAGCCCATGCTTTTGATATAAGTACTCCTCATCATTATCTGCCTAGCCTGTTCCTAACTGTGTTGGGGTCAGCTTCCAGTCTAACCAGATGACGCTGACCAGTATTTTACATGGAGCAACTGCGTTCCTGATCTCCACAACCCTTACGAGGTAATACGATACCCCTTGACAAGACTGGTTGTCAGACTTTCGGGCTTCTGTCAACGCGTAACGATTTACAAACATTTAGAAATGACAGCCGGGAAAAGAATAACGCTTTTTCAGGCACGGAGAGATATCGAAATGTACCAGCCACGGATATAAGGCTTCCTACACTTTAAAAAACAAAGCATAATTTGTCATTAGTCAAGACACAAGAAACTCCTTTGGATAACCTCAAAATGTTAACACTTGTATGACAGAAGAAAAAATCCTCTCGCGTCAAAATCTATCAAAGTAAACCTGTCAACCCAAGCTTTAGAAAATGTAAATTCAATGTTTACAAATCATACTTTAGTACAAAGTGTGATAAACACCGAACAAAATGAACTTCATGGACAAATTGCCGACCGTTATAAGCTGTTGCTTCTGCTGTTTCCTTAGAGCAGGATGTGTGGTGATAGCAATATTTTCATTCGTAAGTACCAAACTCATTCCCCTTATTTATACCTTACTTAAACCAATTTTATACAATTAGATAAACAGCCTAGTGAGATGACTGCTAAACAAATGTTTACAAACGATATTATCAAACTAACAGTCATAAAATAATTATATTTACAAGTATAGAAGTCGAAAGTGTAACCGGTCTTACCACGGAGTGTAATTTAATGTTATCCAGCAACTGGATTGTGGAGGACAGATAGGCAGCTGTTCTACATATAGTACTGATACTCAGCTGCTTCCCGTTTGACTGGACGCGACCATAAAAATTGTTAGGTTATGGCGAGGCAAGTGATGATGCGTGGCGATAATGGCAAACCTTCCTAAATTGCCAAATTGGGCAAGGCCTATGTTCAGCAGTGGACGTCTTTCGGTTGAAATGATAATGATGCTGATGAGGCCATGATAAAAAAATCTTGTTCAGATCATGTGAAGACCATGTGGATTGGTGTCTGAAATGGCCCGAATGATCTTTTATCTTATCCATAATAAGCTTGGCTTCTTTAAACACCTTTCAAAGTCTTTGGTGAACATCTTCAATTCTTTTGCAGATAGTCGGCGTAATATTTGCTCCAAATGTAAGCCAGACACCTGGCTTCTGGGATATGAATACGGTGCTCTCAAACTACAGTGATATTACCGAGATAGTGGCTCAGATGACGCTTGGCATTGCTTCCATCATGCTTTGTATAGCTAGCGGCTTACTACTCGTTGGTTCTTGCTGTGTAAGAAATGTTTTAAATTTTTTTTTGGAGTGTGCGTTCTGATAGCTGTCAAATAGTTCACTGTTTTGATTTAATTTAACAATATAACAAAATTACAAACGGCAGTGGTGGTCCACAGGTAACGGCCACGACTTATGAGGGCTTAGGGTTGTGCCAACAGCATTAAAATTTACTCTCAGTAAATTATTTCATCGCCACTGCTTTCAGAACGGTGAAAGAAAACATAGTCAGGACACCGGAATGTCCTAGAACCAAGTACAATATTCAATACGAAGATATATTATGTGAAGTCTACCAACTTGCATTGGGCCCGCGTGGCGTATTACGGCTCACACCCTCTCATAGATGGAAGGCCTGTGTCCCAGTGGTGGGAACACGATAGGCTGCTAATGCTACTAAATTAAATAATTTTCATACCGATCTGTACTATAGTGTATCGTATTGATTATAAATTGAAATTGTTTAAATCGTTATACAGAAAATTTTGTTTTACTCGTAGGTGTCAAAAAATTAATTAGATAATTTACAAATGCTTTCTGTACACTTAAAACAGCCAATTCTGTGTTATTATTGTAATTTATAATGTATTATTATTTTAGTGCAATTTAGTATGATATTATATATTTCCATTTAGTAATACATAGTATTTAGTATAACATCACGACTGTATTTCCCAAACGGTTAGGCAGAGCACCTATAGTACCACATTTCGCCAGTTATGTTTAAATCCCATGCAATAGGGGGCGAGCCTATTGCGATCAACCGGGCCCGTATCCAAAGTCCCGGTTGCTACTAAGTAATTCCAGATTGGAAACTCAATAACTAATTCTTAACCGACGAAAAAAAACGGAGGAGGTTATCAATTCGACGCGTATATATTTTTTTAAAGTTTTTTTTTTTTATCTATGACCACGCATAACTTTTTACATAGTAGTCCGATTGTGATAATTCTTTTTTTATTGGAAAGAGTATACTCCGAAAATGGTTCCATATAAATTTGGAAAACAAAATCAAACCCTAAGGGTCAGAAAACAGGGGATGTTTGATTGTTCACTCACTGATTGTAATGTTTAACCACGCATAACTTTATACAGAGTAGTCCGATTTTGATAATTCTTTTTTCATTGGATAGGATATACCTTGCCAAGTATTATAAGTACATTAAAGTCACAAAAAATATAAAATAAAAACTTTTAAACAAAAAATTTAACCGCCGAAAAAACTGAAAAGCAAAAAATAATAAACCTTAAAATTATGAGTCGGCGCTGAAAAAATCAATGAACAAAGATCACTCAAAGCGCCGACTCATAATTTTAAGGTTTATTATTTTTTATTTAGTAATATTGACAAAATACTCAAAACAGTGAAATATTTGATAGCTATTTGCGACGTTGCCAACTTATCGAACTACTTTCAGAAGTTAGTCGCACATAGATACCCCTTGGCTCCTGCCAGTATCACTTAGTAACTGGGTTGTGAAGGTCTGATAAACAGTCATTCCATGTTGATTGCTGGCAAGCAGCTGCTTTCTGTCACACTCAAAGCTGAATCCAACACAAGTGGAAAAAGGCAAGGAAGATGAGGATTTTCCGTAGTCGGTTCAGTCACAAGGATATAAACAAACTAGCCAAACGGTGGTCCTTCTTTGCCAACGTACTATAAACTGGTTTCAGTATTAAATAAATAAATATCTTAGGACAACCAACACACCGTTATCTGATCCTAAACTAAGCAGAGCCTGTACTATGGTAACCAGACGACTGATAAATATACTTATATATTTCTAAATACATACATATTATAGATAAATTACACCCAGACACAGAACAAATGATTGTGCTCACCACACAAAGATTTGTCCTGGGTGGGAATCAAACCCACGACCTCAGTCTTTGCAGTCAGGGTCACTAACCACTAGCCTAACAGGCCAGTCGACCAGTATTAATCGAAATGGATCTGAGTGGTTTTAATCAGGACTTCCAACTACCATTTTAATATTTTGTAGGACAGTATGTTGCGCCATTTTCTCTTTCAAGCGAAAAGTGCTAATTTTAGGCCACTTAATGGAAATCTTGAGCCCTTTCATTCATTTACTAACAAACGTCGCATAACATAAACCCCTGGATTCAATAACATGAAATTTTGCAAATGAGTTCCTTTTTTAAGAAAATTCATCCCATAAGGCCTGATTGCGTTAATCAGACGCCCGCGTGGTTTCAAACAAAAGCCCTCCATCGTGGGAATTCACGCGTTGAACCACGCGGGCGTCTGTCGCAGGTACCCACGTGGGCGTTTGTCACTGGGACCCACTTGGGCGGTAGTCACGGCATTCCACGCGGGCGTCCGTCGTGGAGATTCACGCGAACCTCCCTCGCGGGGAACCACGCGGGCGTCGTTCGCGGGGATCCACGCAAACTTCCGTAGCGGGGACTCATATAGGGCCGGATTCGTGCGACGAACTCCATCGCGGGGCACGCGCAGAGACTTAATCTTAATAACAATATGTAGATTATTTGTATATATTTTATTTATAAAAACAATTTCTTTTTAAGACACGCAACGGGCGCCCGCTTAACGCAGTATCAGGCCTAAAGGGGTATAAGGGGGATGAAAGGTTTGTATTGAAGTTTGTCATTTTCACCGATGGGAAATCCCATTGGGTATACGGCTGGTTATAATGAATATCCCTAACAATAATCTTTTTTTTCCAGAATATACCCGTGCTAATAGAAATATATCAGTGGGTCGCGCTTGTATACAGTGGTACTCTGGTGCTGTTGTTCTTCGTACTCGCCATCTTCTGCTTTTTTGTTCACGCTAACTGTGTTATGGCCGGCGGTGTGTTGTGTGCCTTGATCGTGGTCATAGTATTGTGTGAGTTCTTCTTAATATTTTACTTCTGTAATGTTTCTACGTCATATCTTAGAACCAAAAATACAAGAATATGTGATATCTACCAAGACAAAAAGGTAGCGCGTCTAAGTTCATGTAATACCGTTGAAGTATTCAATGGGATCATATAAACTTGATGATGATAACAATTCTGCATAACCATATTTATTACAGCCACGAATTGTATTTTATTTAAAGAAATCTATAAATTGGCAAAAACGTAAGAAAATTTTAATTTTGCAAGCTTCTTTATCGTATCCACCTGAATATTTATATTACTTTAACATAGACGTATATTCACCAATGCAAGTCTGATTTCACAAACCTGCGTTGAGCAGATATGGTGATCAAGACACGAGTGTCACCTCTGTATAAGATTAGGCCTTTGGCCTGCAGTGGGACAATATTTTATTGTTCGTTTTACATTTTGAAAAGGCCTTATCTAATTCTGTTCTGTAGGTAAAGCGTGACAGCTATGCAATGTAATCTATACTTACAGGAGAAACTGACTGAAATATCGAAGCACAGCCAAAACTATCGGGACTAGGAAAGTGAAATTTTGCAAAGGGCTTCCTTTTATAAAGTAGGGGAGAATTAAGAAAATGCTATTTCTTAGCGAATGCCTACGTCATAATAACTATCTGTATGCCAAATTTCAGCGCAATCCGTTCAGTGGTTTGAGCTGTGCGTTGATAGATCAGTCAGTCAGTAACAGTTGCCTTTTATATTTAGAGAATAGAAGATAATGCAGTTATAATCATCATCAACAGCCTATAATGTTCCCACTGCTGGGACTTTGGTCTCCTTTTGGTGAGAGGGAGTGGGCCATAATCCACCACGCGGGCTCAGATGGTAGATGTCACTTGTCTTCGAATTTTTGGTTCTAAGACATGCCATTTTCCTCACAGTGTTTTCCCTTACCGTTTTGAGAGCAGTGGTGATGAAATAATTTACACAAAGTAATGCGCCTGCTTGGGTTTGAACTTACGACCTACTACTCGTAAGTCGCGGCCGTTACCACTGGGCCACCACTGCTCCATGTACTGCTGCATTTGAAATATATTAAATTGGTTTTAAAAAGACTTGGTCGAATTTCCCCCTGTAGCCGACCACCGTTAATATAGATAGATTCTAGATAGGTTTATATGATTTTATTTACTTTTTCAGTGACGGTTTACTTCTTAATCGTGACAAACAGTCTCAGGATGTCCCTCAAATTCCTAGCCAGTACTGATATTGTAATCTGAACGTGATTTGACCCCAAATTGGTTTTGAGTAGTCTAAGTAATTGTGGAACTAATATGCTTTGCGTTGGTCTTTTTGTCAATAAAGTTTATGCATTTTCTGTAGTTTTATTAATTAATGACTGTAAAATGCATAGAGAACGCTGCTGCAGATTCTCTAGTCATTCGCTTAGTCGCCTCTTACGACACTCCACTATGTTCCGGAATGCTGAAAAAGTCCTGCGATTCCCCGAGCAGTTTTTCGGAAATATTTTTGGATACATGGAGTTCAGGGGACCATAAGAGGTCAAGTTTTGAGTTTCGAAAGGTCAGGGGTGTGTGACTAGAAAATAGGCAGCAGCGCTCTTTATGAATTTTACCACCTTACTGCGATCGCCAACCCGCCTGCCAAACGTGGCGATTATGGCAAGCCCCATCAAATTGGGGGAGGCCTATGCCCAGTACTGTACGTCTTTCGGCTGAAATGATGTGATGGTGACCACTATAAATGGAACGTTTAAATACTCGAAAGTTCTTAATATCGAATGGTTAGTAAGTCGAACATTCAATATATCGTACACTCAAAACATCGAGTGTTAAACGCTCGATCAGGGGGGCGATTCTACTAATTTGCAAAGTTACACGTTCAATTGTGTTTCGGCAACAGTGAGATTTCGATCGCAGGTCGATATGTCTTATAAAGTCATTCTGCTATTTTTTAAGCACAAGGGCAACTATACTTAAACCCGATCGCAACTGAGTCGTAACGGGAACATACGGGTGGGCTTCCGGTGTTACCAACATGCCAAATAGTATGTTTTATTATTACCACAAAGAAAAAAGTTGAATCTAAAAATGTCACTAAACACGAATAAATGGCACTAAAGGATTTTTTAATATAAAAAATATCTTGACCATAATTATAGTTTTGTGCTGATATTTTATTGTTACAAAAATAGAACATTTTAACTTACGAATAACAAAAACTCAGAAGAACGTTTCGTTCTACGTCCCTAACTAGCTAAAGCTGTGAAATCAAACCTTTCGGTTATGTTAAAGACTCGAAGGGAACTTCTATTGATCGTATTTTACCTAACCAAATCTGTTTTGATTTAAAAAAAAATACTGTTGACGGTGCAGGTGTTTAATCCCGTTTTTAAGTTCGCTTACTCTCGCATAAAGTGGTTTAAAAATCATCGTGAAACGGATTGGAGTTTTTGGTGGCTTGTCAGTTTGACTAGTGATGTTACTACAACTAGTTATAAATCGTCAGGCACTGATTTTCTCAATTTAATTCAAGTTGAATCTAAGGTAGGTACCTCCCTTTAGAGACGTTTCTAGCAGCTTTGTTAGTTAAAAACGAGACATTAAATAATAATTTAAAACGAAAATAATCATAGAAAAATTCAAAATGCGGCTTCCGATCAATATTGGGGCTACAATCGACTCTTGCTGTTCGGGGAGCATTTTCTCCTTCTCACATTCCACTGGCAATATGTTAAATAATGACAATATGATGACAAATTACCTACACGTTATCAACTGACTAGTACTTACAGAATAATGCAATGCATAATCACTCTTATTTAAAACATCCATGATTCAGTACATCACATTATTCTGACAGATTGTTACACGATATTATTAATATTGAATTATGAATTGGTGTAGTTGAAGACTCCGTGATACTTATCTAAACACGACTACATCGAGTGACATGACAACGCGTGAGAAAATAAATAAATAAAATGATCTCGAGCCTTTAGTTACTCGAGTAACGAGTTAAACAAAATCGAATCGCACCACTATCTGACATAGCTGAAAGACAAGTGTCAACTGTCAAGTGACATGACAGCAACACACTTTATTTACTTTAGTTCAAAGAGTTTTAATTGCTTTAATTAATACTTTTATTCCTCTTAACATACATATAGAAGCAGCCTATAATGTTCCCACTGCTGGGATACAGGCCTCCTCTCTGTGAGAGGGAGTAGTTAATCCGTTTCTTTCTAATTGCACGAAATTGATATTTCAGTTTTCATGTGTGTATTTGAAGGATTATTATGAAAATTGAATCTTCAAGATGGTACAGCATACTGCAAAATAATGTGCTGTTAACTGTTCAGTAAGATTTCAATACAATTTGTGAAGATGTTGCCCGAGACTGTTCCAGATTTGAAATAACTTATGAATGTTTCCCTTTCTTCAGTAAAACCATCTAGATGCAGTTTGAGGAAAGTGTGTATTGATGATGCAAGAAAGAATTTGAACTGTTTATTCAATATGGAGATCTGGATACAGGAATATTTACATTCCATGGCAATCTGCAAAACAAACACATACTGTCCTGTTCGCAGGGAAAAAACATTATTATGTAGTGGGTACCAGCACACTGATGAGAAAAATAATAATATTAGTTAGCCCCTTCTAACATAAATATATATTTTTTCAGGAACATTACTTAGTACACCCGTACATCAATTTCTGACTCAAGAGTTGCTCGTGCTCGATCTGCTGACTGTTGGCTGTTGTGTACTTATAATGTTCAGCGTGCAATATTAATATATTATAGGTGATGAAATACTAAGTATCTACTTCTCAAGTGGTCTGATGTTAAAATTGATATACTTACAGTAATAAAAATGCTTTGTTCCATTATTTGTTTTTTGATTTCATGAACCATTCCAATACTAAATACTTTATTGCATTCCAGAATGTATATGCTTAAGTAGTAAACATTGGATTTAATTACAATAAAATTGTGGACCCTGTCTGGCCCAGCAAAAGAAATATAGTAGGTAGAGGAGGACTTATAATCTAACTTATTCTAAAATCAAAATAAATAAAAAACATCCTTGGGTATTCTAATTGCGTTTCAGGTATTTATCACTTAAATATTTGCTAATGCTGTAATAACATTTACTTATTAATAGATTTTTTAATTTGTTAGTGAATAGATGGAGTTTATTTTCATTTCCAATTGTTTGGGGTAAATTATTGTATATATTTATTGATATTATCAGAGGGCTTATTGAATGTATTTTTAGGCAGTTTTAGTCGTGTTTTGTATCAGAGTGTGTATCTTGTTTGTATGTCTTCTCGTTGAGTGTGAAATTCTTGGTGTTAATGTGCAAATTTGCATATTTCAAGTATAGTGACAGAGTTAAAATATTTAGCTTTGTCAAATGCGGTTTGCAGCTATCTATCTGTTGTATATTTACTATGATATGGGCAAATTTCGTTTGAATGGTAAACAGTGTTGGTGCATCTGTACTGTTTCCCCACATTATTATGTCGTAACTAAGCTATGCATATACATAGGCGTAATATGTTACAAGGGCAGTCTGTAAATTTGTGGTTTTTTTAACTACCAATTACCTGATATTCCATTATAATCTATCTTTACTAATATTAAAGCTGTAATTTGTTTGTTTGGTTGAACGCGGTAATCTCAGGAACTACTGGTCCGAATTGAACAATTCTTTTTGTGTTGGGAAGCCAATTATTGAGGAAGGCTATAGGCTATATAACATCACGCTACAATTAAAATGAGCGGAGCAGCAATGAAAAATGGACGAAAACTGACAGGCAATGGGATGCGACGGGAAGAGCATTATTGCATACTCGTGACGCAAAATTTCTTCCTCTTACCTTTCCAACATCACCCACATGGGCAAGTTCAACGAAATCTGTATAAAACATAATATATTTAGGAAAAAAACGAAAGCAATCCCAGATCGATGCGATAAAAGTTGCATTTTACTGACTTTTGTTCAACCGCAAATTTTGACAGATGAACTGCCGAAGTTCAGCGTTGTTTCGATTCTAACGAGTGTCAAAATAATAGCAGAATGTGACTAAACGTCACGCTCTTGTGCGATGTTGTTAGCACTGTTAGCAGAATAGATTTTTACATTGTTTCGATCGATCGTTGGCGTCAATTACAACATAATCGCAGTTGGATTGTTGTTCATTAGTAGAATGAGAAAACGCTTAAAAGTCGTGATTCAGTCGTGGATCTATTGCGATTTGTGCACAATTTTGTTAGTAGAATCGGCCCCCAGACATACATTCGATATTGGAACGAAGTTCCTTATGGCGCGTTGCGAAAGGGGGCTAGACGGAAATTAAGAGAAAAATTTGTAACGACACTTTTCAAAAAAAGGAGGTTTCTCAATTCGACTGTATATATTTTGTTGTTTGTATTTGTTTGTTTGTTGTTGTTTTTTTTGTTGTGAGTAGAGAGAGAAAGGGAGAGAGGGAGAAAGGAAGAGAGAGAGAGAGAGGGAGAGCGAGAGGGAGAAAGGGAGAGAGAGGGAGAGAGGGAGAGAGAGAGGGAGACAGAGAGTGAGAGAGGGAGAGAGAGGGAGACAGAGAGTGAGAGAGGGAGAGAGAGAGGGAGAGAGAGAGAGTGAGGGAGAGATAATATTTTTGTTGAGTGTATATAGGTTATTAGGCCGTGTGGTGCCGGATGTAAAGAATAACACCACTCCATTTCTTCCCGTGGGTGTC
Source organism: Aporophyla nigra (assembly GCA_947507805.1). Lineage (NCBI taxonomy): Eukaryota > Metazoa > Arthropoda > Insecta > Lepidoptera > Noctuidae > Aporophyla > Aporophyla nigra. The sequence goes on along the minus strand of OX382313.1, from coordinate 6,258,574 downwards.
GTAAAAGGCGACTAAGGGACTTACTAGAGAATGGGCAGCAGCGTTCTCTATGCATTATACCACCATACTGCGATCGCCAACCCGCCTGCCAAGCGTGGCGATTATGGCAAAGCCCCCCAAATTGGGGGAGGCCTAAGTCCAGCAGTGGACGTCTTACGGCTGAAATGATGATGATGATGATATAGGTTATTTGTACATAATAAATAATACAAAATAATAACAATCATGAATCCTGGAAAGGAACTTCGTTTCATCCGGGTGTCCCTTGACACCTCTCAAGTTTTTTTGAATACTTCGAGTATTTAGACGTTCGATTTTTTATAGTGGTCATCATATCATAATGCGTTACAAAGGAATTCACGAAAACCCAGCAGTCGAGTGAAGGATCGCGTTCGCATCAAGCGACTCGGCTCGCTGCAATGACTACTGTAACATGTTACAAAACTCGATACATTACAAACAATCGTTGCAAGTCTGTCTCCACCTTATGATTTCCGGGTTTGTGGCATCGAGTTTACACCTCTATAGTACCTCTCCTGTATGGTAAATTTATGGTTACAGAGTATTTTCTTTTATTTATGGTATCAATGTCATGGCGTCAGCTTATTTTATTTATTAAAATATAGTTTTTTTGAAATTCTATTTACATTTACATCAAAATTACGTAAACATGTCACATTATTCATGAACATAACAGTTTGAAGAAATGAATCGATAAATTCACAATCATGTGTGAAATTTTCCCAGAAGTGAGTTCCTGTTGTGGGGTAGTATCCCTCCGAGTAGGGATGATGCTCATAGCAGTCCTCTCCATAGTGAGTACCTGATTTTCCTAACAATATCTAAAAATGCGCTAGCAAAACAACAAGAAAAATAAAACTACAAAAATATTTGTTGAGATTTTATGTACCTAATTTAAATAATGGCCTGGCCCGTATTGATACTTCTTGGTCGAATCAATTACAATTTTTTATTAAGTTGGATTTATTACCAACAAAGGGCGAGATATTAACATGTTTTGAAGATCAGAGTGTTCTGAAGATGTCCAAGTAAGTTTTTTTTTAAATATTTGCTTTACATATTGTGCTATACATATAACACATGAACATAGTGTTTAAAAATTGTATTAGACTCTAAGAAAGTGCTACGGACTTGTATAAAAGTGCAAATGGACACTATTCTTAGTTAAAACTATGACAACTAATACAACACAACAACACACTACCAACTATGCACTGTGACAACTATCACTATGATTATATTAAAACATAATCTATTACGTAACATATTAAGTTAGAGTTAAATTGCTAATTAGCCTTTTTGGCTAGATTGTAATTAATTACTAAGAATTCTGTTCTTACTAATAAAGTTTTTTTTTTTTAATTGCTTTTTTTCTTGGTGGGAAATCATCAAATGACGTCTCCCACTCTGGGTGGAGCGGGAGGGCGTGACAGACTTTTACTGACTAAAACCCACCAGTGTTCCTTCAGTTGCCTCTGCTAGGGCCACGGTAACCCTTTTAAACAAAACCGCCACCCTGGCAGGCATCGGTCCTAGCGGACCCCTTCAACGTGTGCTGACATCTCTTTGAGGCGCGGGTGGAACACAACGCGCCATCGTCGATCCGGGAAAAACCAAGGGAGCCGACCTGCCTATTGTTCGGAGGTACTAGGTTTTGTTATTTACAGTTTCGTCTTGTTGCGATTAGTTTTTGGTTCTCATACCTAATTTATAGATACTAAAAAATAAATGATTAATTTTCTATTTTTTTAGGGTGTTTCGAATTTTGAGACGTATGTCAGCGTAGTTTGTGAAGTATGTCAGCGTAGTTTTCGAAGACAGTTTTTTTGCTGTCCTGGTAATCCTGACAAGGATAATGGCACAAATTTTTGAAATTATAGTATTGTCATCGGTCCTCGAAGAGTCTACAGAGTTTAAATGAAATCTGGTCGTTTAAAGTGGTTCAAAATCGCGCTATAAGGAGTCGGTTACAAACAAACATACAAGTGAAGCTAATATCTGCCAGGGTCGCGAGATTGTTATAATATTATATGTAAAACTGAACACTTGTAATAAATAAAACTGAAGAGTTTGTTTATTTGTTTGAACGCGCTTATTGCATACTAGCTATTGTCAGCGTCTTCACCCAAGTCGGTCGGAAATAATTATAAACGAACTACCTAGGTAATAGGTAAAAAGTACCCTGTGTGTTCATTCAGGTTATAAACTATCTGTATGCCCAATGTCATGTAAATCCGTTCAGGAGTTTATGCGTGACAGAGTAACAAACTTCAATACATTCTCACAAACTTTTAAAGACCAACCAAAGTACCGAAAAAAAACCCTTTTTACAAAGAACCGGATCCTAAAATCGTACCGTTTTTAAATTACAGTTAGATTCTCACTATGAATTTCTTATATGATCCAGTCTGCCTGTATGGCATCTAGATTTTAACCGCTAAAATACAGAATGGTTTATCTTTACACATAATTAACCCAACCAACGGAACATTCATAGTGGAAAAGCGACTAGTAAGGGAAAATGATGTAAAGCTCTCGTGAAAAGCGGAAGCATAGAAATAGATGTTCTATTTATTAGTAAACAGGATGGCATAGAATGCTAAACAATTTCGATTCAAACGATACGTTGTATCTATCTACCGAAAACCAATATGGCTGGTGTTTCGCGCTTAATCTCAAATTAGAGCGTGTCCTCAACGCACCGCAACCACAAATGTTCATGTGAATGTCGAATTACATCATTTATAGTAAATAAAATGAATTTAGCACCTATATTATGACAGGATTACATGGATATCGATATGCAACCTTTTATAAACCCTAACTGAGGATCGGAATCGCGAAAAAAATGTCATATGTCCTATATATTTGGGGCGAGTAAATCGCGATTACGATGTTACTCCCACAGAGATTTTTCAGGTTAATACTCTGTACCACAGCCTTAAAAGTGACCTCGTATTTCTGATACACGCTATATGTTCAACATATTTAAATATATGTTGATTTAATTAATTCTGGGACAGCGTGGGAGTTCAAACATCTGTTGCAAATTGATCTGTGACATTTGATTCTATGTCAAATGAAATGAAAGATACGGTCGAGAGAATTTAACTCTGTGATAATTTGATAGAATGTTTATATTGTAAATAATATCGTGGGTGTATTCTTCGTAGGGTTCCATTCTCCAGCCACCATAAGGAGGGGCCTGCGGGCGGCGAAACGAAATAAAAAAATCAAAACAATTTATTCAAACTAGGCTGAGTCAGCATTTTTGAACGTCAAAATTACATAAGACAGTCCTCCAAAATGTCCGGCCTTCACCACATCCTAATGCCTTAGCTGGAAAGAAGAAGTGGCGCAACAAACTCCCCAGCAGCACAGCTGTCCGTTAAGTTAGAAAAACTTGATTCTGTACAGTAGACCTACTATTATATTATAGAATAACTAGCTTCTGCCCGTGACTTCTTCTGCGTCAAATTTTTGCTACCCTGACCCTTTCCATCTCATCGAATTGCCTGCCAGTTTTCGTCCATTTTTCATTGCTGCACCGCTCCTTTGGATTGTAGCGTGATGTTATATAACCTATAGCCTTTCTCAATAAATAGGCTATACAACACAAAAAGAATTTTGCAATTCGGACCAGTCGTTCCTGAGATTACCGCGTTCAACCAAACAAAAAAACTCTTCAGCTTTTTAATATTAGTATAGATTAAATGTTTCCGTTGCCTAGTGTTAAGTCGCAACCAGTCAGGTAGAGCTGTATCGTCGCTAGAAGCTCAAACAAGTGGCACACAGTTTAGCAGTCCCCCCTTTATAACAAGAGAAGTGCGGTCGTGGGACCGGCCCTTATGGTTATGGTCCAGTCCAAAAAAAGCGATTCCAATGATGGAGCATGAGCTTGCGGGCGGCGAGCAATGGGTAGCTCGTCGCCCAGTAAGGACCAGGCTCGGGTCGATGGCGCGTAGTGTTCCACGCGCGCCTCAAAGAGATGTCAGCAATACTGAAGGGGTCTGCTAAGACCCGATGCCTGCCAGGGTCGCGAGATTGTTCGAAAGAGATACCGTGACCCTGGCACATGGGCAACTGAAGGAACACGGGTGGGTTTTAGTCAGTAAAGTCTGACACGCCCTCCCGCTCCTCCCAGAGCGGGAGAAGTCAATTGAAGATATTCTATCAAAAAAAAAAAAAAAACAAGGGAAACCCGGATGGAACGAAGATCCTTTCCAGGATTCATAATTTCTCTCTCTCTCTCTCTCTCCTCACAACAAAAAAAAAAAAAACAACAACATACAAACAACAAAATATATACGATTGAATTGAGAAACCTCCTCCTTTTTTTGAAGTCGGTTAAAAAGTGTCGTTACAACTTTTTCTCTTAATTTCCGTCTAGCCCTCTTTCGCAACGAGCCATAAAGAACTTGGTTCCAAAAAAAAATACGGGGTATACAAATAACACTCGACTTCATTGTGCGTCTTTTCTACGTTTTTCTCTGACTAAATAGACAGCGGTGCTGCTGGGCAGTTTTTACTGAGCCACTTCTTCTTCCCGGCTAAAGCACCAAGAAGTGGTGAACGGCTGGTGTTTCGGAGGATTGTCTTATGTAATTTTGACTTTAGAAATTGCTGATGAATTATGATTTGATTGACTTTACTCTTTGTTGCAGACGACGGGTGCCGAAACTCTCGGCGTGATGGAGCAAAGGAAAGATATTAATTACGGCTCCGTCGTGCAATTATACAAGAATGTCTCAAATTACACCCGTGAGTGTGAGTTTGTTAAATAATACATCATAACTTATCATCTTAATATTACATGCGTGCAAAAGTGGTAACGCTTTTATGCTCAAACGGCTGAACTCTGGATAGTTTAATTTCTGATTGAATCCTTCAAAGATGCTCCGAGCGTAGCCTACTCCATATGCGAAGTTTATTTATCCAAAATAGTCCATGCCTCTCATTTCCTTACACATTACATTACACATATTTACGAACGTTTCCAATTAATTTTCTTTTATTGTTTATTCTCTGCGTTTTGGTCTGTATCCATTCATCTGTTAAATGAGTAATTGATGTTTATATTATGCCCTATTTCTTTATATTTGTTAACATACCGTGTGATGGGCTGTCGGTGATCTGCTATACCTACAGGTATTCCTAGTGCAGACACCAGTCTGTCACACATTAATGTCACGTAGTTTTTCAGCTTGTTCTAAATAATATGATGTCATTTCGTATGTGAAGAGGAAAAAATAAATTACGTTAATTTGGTTTTCAAAAAGACTAGGCAGAGGTGTGCGTGCCTATCTAGATATAATATACCTATATAGCTATACCCTTATTTTTGGTCTCGAGGTGGAAATTCTCATGGATGTCCTCCACCCTGGGCTGGGCGGAGGGGTCTGTCAGACTCTTACTGACTAAAACCACCCTGGTGTTCCGTCACACACCTACGTCGGGGACCACGAGAACCAATATGACTTTCGCGATCCCCGACTGGTGCTGCCTTTGCGGGCCTTCTCACATTAGGGGGGGAGTGAGGTGTCAAACTCCCCCCCTCACCCCCCGTACATCACAGAGAGGCGCGCGTGGAACACTACCCGCCACCATTTCGGGTCCTAAGGAATAAGGGGCGATGGATGTCCCCAGATTCGTCGCCCCTGGACCCATTTAGGGGGGAAGAGGGCGTTGTCCACTCTCCGCCGACGCCCGGTGCACCTGCTGTGGGCTGGGTGAGCGGAAGATATCTTCCGCTCCATTTCTGCAGCTTCCTTCTGCGACACGACTGTTTCGCAGAAGGATACCATCACGTCCCAGGACTCCTCGCTGCCGACCATCCACTCGACCACGGCCAGCAGGGATAGGTCGCTGCCTACTTCTGAGACGAGGGCACGACGCGGCTCCTCCCAAGCGGCACATACTGCCAGCGTATGCTGGGCGCCATGTACCCAACCCAACCTCCGGGCTGCTACTGAGAAATTCCTAGTCAATAAACCCAATAACACTTTGGTTGACCTGAAAATCGAACCCAGAGTCTCATGCTTAGCAATAGCGTTTGCGAACACTAGACCAATGAGTCTGTGTGTCTTTTGAAACTCGATGTGTCATTTAAACGCCCAGGTACTGCGTATGAAAGTTGATTTCTAAAAGAGTGGAGTTAAACCGAGGAATTGATGGGTAGACTGTATGAAACCTGATATGATTAGAAAGGGAGTGACTACCGTGATGACGGCATATAGGACTATGGAAATAAATAATAGTTTAAAAAAACTAAAAAACACACTTCCATAGAAAACCAAACTAAAAAGTAGGAAATAATGGAAAAAAGCGTGGGGTGCTTTTTGAGGTATTTTTAATTGATATTAAGCACCCCACGCTTTTTTCCATTATTTTCTACTTTTTCGTTATGGATGTATGCAGTGTAGTTTGTGACGTATGTCAGCGTAGTTTTCGAAGACAGTTTTTTGCTGTCCTGGTAACCCTGGTAAGGAGAATGGCACAAATTTATGAAATTATAGTATTGTCATCGGCGCTCGATATGTCTACAAAGTTGAAATTGAAATCTGACCGTTTGAAGTGGGTCAAATTCGAGTCCCAAGGAGTTGGTTACAAACATACAGGTGAAGCGAATGAAAGCGTGTTAATAAAAGACACGTCGCGCCGACACCAAATTAATTGGGATGTTCTTCTTTTCGTTTCGATGGTACTCTTACACTTTTTTTTTACGTATACAACGTGTCCCAGAAATCAACGCCAAGCCGAAAACGAGCAATAGGCCAAGTCGTGACAGTTATGAGAAAAGTATTTTAAAAAAACTTGGCCATGCACTTTTCAAATTTTATGGATTCAAAAATAAATCTCAAAAAGTGACATCCTCTAAAATTCTTTCAAGTCCTGTGACTACAAATATTAACTTTTCGTCAGTTTTTTTCCTGTGACGTAACCATGAATAACCCTTCTGAAAATTACAGTTAAAAGTTAAAACATTACTAGTTACCTCAGTTTTAAATAAAATGTTAGATTTTTCCCAACATTGAATTCATACCTATTACATCACTACACAACTTTAACCGCGTGTAATGTAAAAAAATGTACTACACTATTTTGGCAAGTAACTTTAAAAGATGGCGCGTTTAGTCTGAATTACAAAATCGTATGCCACTTACTAATTGCTACTAAATTTGAAAAGTACATGACCAAGATTTTTTTTAAATATTTTTCTAATAACTGTCACGACTCGGCCTATTGCCCATTTTCAGCTTGACGTTGTTTTATGGGACACGTAGTTGTATAGTTTGAGCCCAGTAGGGGGTCACGTTCATTGCGGCACCAGTGGCATTATTTGAATCATCCGAGGTGCGAGTGGTACTTAGGACACTCCAGCAAAAGGGGCATGATCTGAGCAAAAGCACCAAACTCTCGCGAGGTATTGGATAGGTCAGTAATCCCCCGCTTTGACAAATTGTGTCTACAACAGCCTACTTGGGTACGTAATCGATTGAGAGCTTTCCATATACGGTTATGAGCAAGAGAATGATCATCATCATCATCGTCGTCATTCCAGCTGAAAGACGTCCACTGCTGGACTAGGCCTCTCCCAATTTGGGCGGATTTGCCACTATTACCACGCTAGGCCGGCGGGTTGGCGATCGCAGTATAGTGGTAAAATGCATAGGAACCCTGCTGCCCATTCTCTAGTAAGTCCCTTAGTCGCCTCTTACGACACCCACGAGAAGAAATGGGATGGTGCTATTCTTTAAGTCCACACGGAACAGAATGATGATGGGTTTAAATATTTCTTAAAGTGTAAACAGCACTGTGTATGTTTAGCTAAGCCATTAGATAATGGTGTCCTCAGTCAGATTCACTAAGCGTAAGATCAAGGACCACCGTTTTAACCCTTTATCGGGCACAGGGAACTATTTTTCCACCCCGTCAATCTAGCTAAATACATGAATATTTTTAAAATGACAACTCTCCAGACTTTATTTTTTACCGAAATCTAAACTTGGATAATTACTGATTTACATTTGGGTAAAAGACAGAGTCTGGGGAGTTATTATTTTAAAAATATTCGTGTATTTAGCTAGACTGACACTTTTAAAAACTTAAGTGTTTTTGACAAATAAAAAACAGTAACAATGTATCTGAATCTTTCGAGGATAAACTACAAAACTTTTAACTAATGACCTCAGTATTAATCATTCTGGTCCTGGGTATGATTCCTGTTTCGAAAAAATGTAATTGGGTTTCGATATAGAATTTTTCAGTATAGCAGTCCGCATTTGTACCCAGTAATAGCCGAGGATGGATAATGATTGATGATAATGCGATTTCCAACCCGCCTGCCAAGCGTGGTGATTATGGCAAACCCCCCAAAATGGGGGAGGACTATGACCACCAGTGGACGTGTCTCGGCTGAAATCATGATGATTATGATGGATGGCCTAGGGGGGGAATTGGGGTGAGTTCCGAATTTAAAACTAATAGAAAATCATGGAAGAAAGAGACATGTTGCGTCGACCACAAAAAATGGGAAAAGGGTAGGAGAGTCAATTCAATTCAATTTTATTTCAAGAACAATTCACATTGTGTTTGAAAACATACATAAAAAAAAATAAAAAACTCATTAAAATTATAAACTAAAACATTCATAATAATACTATAAAATTATTAATATTATAAATTTAAAAAAATCTATACAATTAAAACGTTCAATATCATTACAGCTGCTATTACATGCTAATATTACCTAGTCTCTAGTGATGGATTAATTAGCATTCGCATTCATTGTTAGCATGCGAATGCTCATTTAGCATTTAGCAAATTAAATTAAGTTGCGAAATTCTGTGAAGTGCGAAGTGAATTTGTCGCTTCGTACTTTCATACTATCATATTACGTCAAAGCGTCGACGCACGCAGCGGTAGTGTTCGCTCTCCGTCGCACCCACGGGAAGTCCGGAATACTAAATCTATCGGTTTCGGTTTCACGTGAATGAGACTAAGAAAATTATTAGCAGGCCCTGCGAACTTGTGAAGAATGGGTTAAGCAATTGTTATCTTATTAACTTTGATTTGCGCGTACTTAGGGTTGTATATTGAATGAACGCTTGTGATTGTTTAGTTTATTTAAATTATTAGCATTAGCAGGGTGCTGCGAAAAATGATGTTTAGCAATTACTACCTTATTGTCTTTTATTTTGTGTTGTGACTTAGGGCCATGTATTGATAGAATGAATGCGTGATTGTTTATTTAATAATAATTTGTTTGGGACGTGCGTGGCGCGCGTCTTTTTGTGTCAAAGTTCAGTACGTTTTGGCAAGTAATAGTGAGAGTTTAGTTTACGTATTTGATCTTACAGTAATTACATTATTTCGTGTTGTGCTTATTATTGTACTTAAATAGATCATAGTGTGAACATAGTGTAATAGGAGGAAGTAAGAAGTGGTCAGGTATAAAAGTGTAAATAATCATTTTAAGTTTTGTATATAAATATTTTAGTGTAAACTGTTGAACGGATCACATTAAATATGCATGTGTACCAGCATTAATAATACGTTATCAGCGAGTAAACTAAACGCACGTTAGGAGACGTCCTAAGGCGAACGCGCTTTTTAATTCGCATATTAACAAAATTCACATATCTACTTCATTATTATCAATTATCGTCATATTAGCAAATAGCATAGCAATAGTAATTAGCATGCTAAGACTCAAGAATTCACATGCTAATGAAATTAATGTGAAATCGCATTAATTGACATTACTACTAGTCTCACATTAACTAATATACAAAATTTAAAACGTGGATAAGTCATCTTCTATCGAATACAGACATTTCTCCAATAGGAACACTTTAGAGTCTTTATGAATCATGATATTACTGTACTGTGTTAAATTACAATTTTTGTTTCAGAACCTGATCAGGCTTTGTCAGATTTGTCCAATTTAATCCCAACGACGATTACCTTAATGGCCGTGGCATTCATGTTTGGGGGGCTGGCGTTACTGTTTGCCACTTTTTCGGTTACTATACTTAATTAATACTCTAATATTATTCTTCTTGGTAAGGGCCTCGACTTACGTCTTGTATGTCATGAGTTCGAATTGATCTGAAAACGGTGAAGGAAAACATCGTAAGGTAAGCGGCATGTCTTAGATCCAAACATTCGAAGACATGTGACATCCACCAATCAGAAATGGGCCCGTGTCGTGGACTATGGCCCACTTCCTCTCACAACGGTGGCCTGTGTCCCAACATTGGGAATATAACAGCCTATTATGGTATTCTTCTTAATCCGAATAAAAGCTCAGAATTTAACTACGAGTTTGGCACTTCCAGTGGTGGCTATCAATTCCTAATGTGCAGACAACAGGACACGCTGGAGATGATATCAGATATCCCATTGTGTATGGTCTCATCACCATACATTATTCTGCTTACTACGTATCTTACTGTAAGCCAACGATGCGCGTCATAATTTAGCACAATAAAATAACTTGACTCACTTATTTAAATTTAAATAAAGTGTTCTTATAATTGGGTAGCTATCATCAACTGAGAGAAATAATCGCCTTCCAATCTACTTATGTTACTTACTGTTAACTTAAATTAATTTAACTAGGCTACCCCAGACAAAAATAATTTTCCATTTCGGACCAGTAGTTTTTGAGATTATCGCGTTCAACCAAACAAGCTCTTCAGTTTAATAATATTCGTTTTTTTGCTTGCAGGATCAAGAAGGATTCGCCCAAGTATTCGTGTGGCTTGCGTTTACAAATGTAGTTGTCGGATGTTTTGTAGTCCTATTGATAGCTTTCGAGTGTGTTTGGGTGGGGAGTAAGTGCTTGCTCGGCGATATGGACTGGTTGTCGGCATCTACATTCCTCGTAACTATAGTTGGGTTCTTAGCAGGTAAGATATTTAAACTCGCTTTTATTAGCTTCAAACATAATTATGTTAGTATGTTTGTATGTGCCTATGTAACGGAAACTTTGAACATGATTTTGACTCCCTTTAAAACGTCGGATTAACTCGAAATTTGGCATACTTATCAAGGACCGATGACAATACAATATTTTTTTAAATTTGTGCTATTTGTTACCTCAAAACTTTTGACTGGGTGAACCGATTTTGATGATTCTTTTTTATTTGAAAGCTAGTGCTTCCCGTGTAGTCTCATTTTAGTTGGGATCCATGTGAAAACCATATAAGTCTTATATTTGTATTTAGTATTTGCGCGACAAATGAACGAATAACGCGATTAGATTAGTGCGCGGTATCTACCATAGCTAAAAGTTAAAAATAAAAAAAACTTGAGAGGTGTCAAGGGACACCCGGATGGAACGAAGTTCCTTTAATTCATTATTGTTATTATTTTTTTACTATTTAGCTGTATACACTCAACAAAAATATTCTCTCTCTCTCTACTCACAACAAAAAAAACAACAACATAAAATACAAATATTTTGATTGAAATACAAACAACAAAATATATACGGTCGAATTGAGAAACCTCCTCCTTTTTTTGAAATCGGTTAAAAAGTGTCGTTACAACTATTTCTCTTAATTTCCGTCTAGCCCCCTTTCGCAACGCGCCATAAAGAACTTCGTTCCAAAACTTTTTACAAAAAAATAACAACCAACTTCCTAAAAAAACCGGTGTCTTAGGATTTTTATTTAAGGCTTTTTGCCACCGACTTTCGTAATTGAAGTTATTTTTCACTTTGTAGTGTTTTTTTTTAGGAAGTCGGTTGTTATTAAAAAAAATGTAAATGTTGATGTTTAAAGTTCCTTTTACGTGCCTATTTGAAATAAATGCTTTGACTTTGATACTCTGTGGCGCGCCATTCGTGCTAATTCGGAAACACGATGATTACCGAAGTACATTCCTTTTCCGTCTGGTACCGGACATAAAGAATAGCATCATCCTATTTCTTCCCGTGGGTGTCGTAAAAGGCGACTAAAGGACTTACTAGAGAATGGGCAGCAGCGTTGTCTATGCATTTTGCCACCATACTGCGATCGCCAACCCGCCTGCCAAGCGTGACGATTATAACAAACCCCCTCTTCCAAAAATGAACTGGTCAAAGTGACGGTTCTTGAGGGAGGCCTATATCCAGCAGTAGACGTTTTTAGGCTGAACTGATGATGATTCCCTTTCTGGTTAAACTGTTCCTAGACTACAATGCGTTACCCTTTCCATTGTTTCAGTGTGGTATTACTTCTGCTGCGTGGCAAACAGTTATGTTTTAAATCCAAATCCTTAACGAAACTAGATCTGACCTTACACCGACCCACCTTATCTGTTATTTTAATGAGTTTTTTTTTTTCAAAGAAAAAAACAATCTCGTTTTAATAATTAGATGACGGTGAGTCGATGTTGGGTCGGATCTTGGACTATGAATACGGTATGTATCGACAAATCAAGACTTTCGGGTTTCCAAAGTCACCCAGTGTTTTGTACTCATTTGGCATCATTTTGTCAAAGACATTGTTACTGAATCAGATAGCATTGTCAGATATTTTTTGTACTGTTGAAGGTACAATTTTTTTATGAATGATTTTTTCTGTCAAATATATTTTATTTTGACGATGGCTTGGTGTTTTATTTTTTAACTTGGATGATCTTTATTTTTCCAAGCAATTGAAATTATGAAAGAATGAAAAAAAAAGTTATGTAGCCACAGAAACACGTGCATATAAAAAATATAAGTTAGTAAGGGTTTTTTTAGTGCATACTATCTGCTGCCTGCGACTTCGCCCGCGTGGATATCCGAATTTATCCCACGGGCACGTACTACCAAGTAGCCTAGGTTTGTTACCCTTTATAATATCAGCTATCTTATAGTGAAAGCCCCGTCAAAATCAATCCAGCCGTTTTGGAGATCGATTAATCAAACTCAAATAATATGTAAAATAAAAAAAATCGCTTATTTATTAGATCATTCATAAAATGATTTTTCATGTTGTGCATTAAATCTTATACCGTATATACCGTATTTTAACTGTAAAATCACGAAAATCAGAGACACCGGAGAAATGTCGTGTAAGGGCTCTTAAGTTCTGCCAGGGTTGCGAGATTCGTTCGAAAGAGATACCGTGGCCCTGGCACATGGGCAACTGAAGGAACACGGGTGGGTTTTAGTCACTACAAGTCACGAGACGTCATTTGATGATTACCCATCCAAAAAAAAAAGGGCTCTTAAGTTTGAAACCTTTAATTGTATTTTGACGACGATGACACCAAACTTCACGGGGCCACGTGGTGGATTATGGCCTATTCCCTTTCACAGAGAGGAAGGCTGATTATTTAGCGTAACTTTTGATAATTTCTATGGATTACACAATCCTATCGAAAACACTGTTATTCTTGAATAAATGGCCTGTATAAAACTAGATGATGAGACATAGCAGAGTGCTGAGAGAAAGTTGGTAGATATTTTTAATCGCTAGGCCGCCAATCCTTTAATTTAGACTAAGAAACATGTTTGGGCTTCTAAAACCACGAATTGAGGTCTACAATTATTCATTGTGTGATTAGAAATAACTCTGGTGTTCAGTATTTACTTATTTTCCAAAGCTTCGTCATAACTTCAGTTATCTATTTAGATTTGATACTCTTTACTATGTACACCATAAAAACAACCGCCATACCACCAGCACCGCCACCATTCACCTGCATTTTGAAATTGCAGTGGACTATACATTTTTTCATCATTATTTTAGCCGTTAGACGATCGACAAAGGCAGCGGAAAGCGTGGGTGAGGACTTTAAAGCTTCAGCATTACGCTGTTTTTTCCTACCTGTTTCATCATTTATTATTTGCCAGGTAGTTTTTATTTTATCATCCGGTGATTTTATTTTATTGCTAATATAAAACGCTTTAGCCAAGCTGCACACACTTAAAAAAAAAATTGAATATTTTGCAACATATTGATGAAAGCTTATATTAGTCATATGTTGCTTTAAGCCATAAAGTTCCTGCCAGGGTCACGAGATTGTTCGAAAGAGATACCGTGACTCTGGCACATGGGCAACTGAAGGAACACGGGTGGGTTTTAGTCAGAAAAAGCCATGATGAAATTACCAAATAATGTATCAATTTAAATTATATTCTTACTTAAGATTTAATCACTAATATTATTTTGACATTATTACTTAATATATGACATTTTAAATTTGAAATTTTTTTGATGACATTAATATTAACTTCATTAATTGTTTCACTGATAAATAATAATGCTTGTGATTTGCATGCCTTAAGGTGTAATATGGTTGGACTGTGCTATATATATATATTAACAACTTTATGTAATTTACCCATATTAGCAAATAAATGATTATGAATTAAAGAGATACCGTGACCCTGGCACATGGGCAACTGAAGGAACACGGACGGGTTTTAGTCAGTAAAAGTGTGACACGCCCTCCTGCTCCGCCCAGAGCGGGAGAAGTCATTTCATGATTTCCCATCCAAAAAAAAAGGTTACTCTTTGAATACAATGTGTATTGATGTCGCCTCGGATTTCGTGGCCACAACTTTAACATTGTCTAAGAAGTGCCTAGAACTAAGCAGTTAAATTTAATGTCAAATGGTCACTCTTACCTAAGTGCTGTTTAAAACAGACGAAACTTATTTTATCCGAGACCTGGCTAAGTGAAAAAACCGGGCAGGTGCGACTCGGACTTGCATATAAAGGGTCCCTTACTACCGTACAATATTTAATACTATACATTAAAAAAACCACGTTTCTTGTACTGAGGGACAAACTTAACTTTGTCGTTGGAAACTGTTGTCACTATACATCGACATTGGTCGCGGTTAGTGTATCAATTGCAAAGGAGAATGCTCAAAAGTGGTACCAAAAAGTCTCACGCATCAAGACCAAAATTTTGTAGTAATTAGTTTCATATTTTTTTACGAAATTACGCGTCCGGGATTTTGTTTTTGAACAGGGTATTTATTTTTGAGTTTAAAAGTATGGATATTGTTTTACGTAAATTCATATCCTTATAAATGACGTTCCGTTTCACTTTACACGATATATGAGTAACACAACCTTAATTTTTTAAAGTGCCATTATCACTGTAAAAAAAAATACTCTGCCGATTCTACATTAATTTAATAAAACTACAATAGAATAAAATCTCTATTTAAAAGAATATCATTATTGATCTTTGGTTAATTAGCCCTTAACAGCCGGTAAAAAAGATGTAGAATGCAACAGAATCGATTAGTTATCTGTGCATCTGAGTCGGACATTTTGCGTATAATGTACTCTGTGGTTTGCTTTAGCGCTGTGTTTTTGGGAGTTGACATTGAATAATAATTATTGAATTGTTTTTTGAAAAGTAGAACTTGTTTGTATTTTATGTACTTTTTGGTGAGTATTTCATTGTGCAAATATCTCGAGTAGACCGATTGACATCATCAGTCACCCGGCAAAACCGACGATGTATCAATTGCTCGTTTTTGATACCCAGAAACCGACCCACATAATCATTATAACAAGCGTCTACTCCAATGATTAACTTGTTGCAGTCTTGGATAAATCCTACTCAGGTAAGCAGATCTTATTTTACTCTTTGAATATATAATTACTTATGAATGTCAGGCACCTATTTCCTGACTAATCTTTTAATGACTGTACAGCTGTCAGCTTACAAAACATGTTTAAAGAATGAAAAAAATCATATTTAGACTCGAACAGGGAATATCCAACAAACAAATAACGAAAAAAAAAAACGAATCTGTTTGAGGCCAAATAACGCTTTACTCTTGATTACTTGTAGGTGTAATTTCTTTGAATATGTTACAGAAGATAGATAACGTCTTATAGGGTAAAATCACACTTTTTCACTCATTGTTTTAATTGCAGGTGTCTTCAGAATGTGTGCTTTGTACAGAGTGTTTGACACTGCTTCAAGATTGAGCAAACACAGTCAATGAAGGCAGTTTATCTTTGCCTGCGCAACTAGAACAGATCCTGTGAGACAAGACCGACAAGAGAGAAACATTTTAGTTAGAAATGTCCCGCTGCATTTGGTAAATATTTTTATTTATGTTGCAACATAAAAAAGAAACCTAATTCAACTTATATAACTGTTCTTCTTTTCTCCAGTTTTCTATAAATGATAGTGATAATATTATTATTAGATGTGTTTAAAATATTGAGTCCTGATAAGTGAAGGTTTCACAAATAAATAATGTAAATATTAGATAGTATCATCTATTTTGACACAATTACTGCCTAATGATCAGGCCTGTATAATGTATAATGTAATCATGTATTCCTAGTTACTTCATATTACAATACATACTTTTATCAATCTACTAGCTTCTGCCCGCGACTTCGTCCGCGTTAAATTTCTTGTTCCCGCAACCCTTCCCGTCGCGTTGAATCGCATACCCGTGCGATTTTTTCCGTTTTAGCAACATTTTTCATTACTGCTCCGCTCCTCTTGGGTTTAGCGTGATGTTATATAGCCTTATAGCCTTTCTCAATAAATAGGCTACACAACATAAAAATAATTTTTCAATTCGGACCAGTAGTTCCGGAGATTACCCCCTACATACAAACTTACAAACAAATGTTACCTCTTTATAATATTAGTATAGATATAGTATAGAAAACCCACCCGTGTTCCTTCGGTTGGCTATGCCAGGGCCACGGTAACTCTTTCGAACAAATCTCACAACCCTGGCAGAAAGTTATGACCACCTGGTACTTCGAAAGCATAAAACGTTTTCTGTCTGACACTGCTGTTTGATAAGCTCATACCAAGTTATGACCACCTGGTACTTCGAAAGCATAAAACGTTTTCTGTCTGACACTGCTGTTTGATAAGCTCATACCAAGTTATGACCACCTGGTACTTCGAAGGCATAAAACGTTTTCTGGCTGACACTGCTGTTTGATAAGCTCATACCAAGCTATGACCACCTGGTACTTCGAAGGCATAAAACGTTTTCTGGCTGACACTGCTGTTTGATAAGCTCATACCAAGTTATGACCACCTGGTACTTCGAAGGCATAAAACGTTTTCTGGCTGACACTGCTGTTTGATAAGCTCATACCAAGTTATGACCACCTGGTACTTCGAAGGCATAAAACGTTTTCTGGCTGACACTGCTGTTTGATAAGCTCATACCAAGTTATGACCACCTGGTACTTCGAAAGCATAAAACGTTTTCTGTCTGACACTGCTGTTTGATAAGCTCATACCAAGTTATGACCACCTGGTACTTCGAAAGCATAAAACGTTTTCTGTCTGGCACTGCTGTTTGATAAGCTCATACCAAGTTATGACCACCTGGTACTTCGAAGGCAACATTTTTGTCATACCACGTTTTATAGTGACTTGTATTCTCTTTGACGTTTTATGTCACGTCACACGGGAACGCGGGCGAACGGGATAAAAAGTATTCTATATCCGTCTCCTGGTTTTAAGCTACCTCCCCACCAATTTTCAGCCAAATCGGTTCAGCCGTTCTTGAGTTATAAATAGTGTAACTAACACGACTTTCTTTTATATATATAGATAACCCATTATGAAATGTTTTGTATTACATATTTAATCATGTTATTTTTATAGATATCAAGATTGGAAAGAGTATGTGCTGCTTGCTGAAGGTAAGCTACAAGAGAAGTTCAACGTCATGATCTGCACGACTCCATTCGCCTAGATCTGCCTGATGCTGGACCATGTGGAGATCTCAATAATCCTGAGCCGCCACCTCTTCCACAACATAACCTACACCCTGCTCAAGTTAGATCAAATCCATGACATAGATAGATAGCTCAACATTTAGATAGCTTTCCATGATTGACAACAACTGATTTAAAATGGTTAGCTCTTGGGACCTACCAATTCAAACAGGCTAGATCTTATTATGGGGAACACATCTGTTGGACTGGTATTTATTCAGTTGAGGTAAATAATTCTATCGATGATGATATGTACCTTTGATTTTAGGGCTTTAGGCTTTTAGGGCTTTACCTCTTAAGAGGTAGGATTAAATCAAGACATGTCAACAGTCATACTTATCACATGTATTTATTGATTAGCAGAGATGTTGCTGTGGCCAATACATTAGAAACCATAGTAGGTTATTGCTGCAGCTGCCTCGTCGGTAAGCGAACAGTGGGCTGCTGTGCTCATGTAATGATGATAGTGTGGTATTTGAGCTGGGGACGGTATAGTGACGTAACTGCGCCGGCAATAGATTCAGATGATTTTTTTCAGAAATATGTTCAGTGATTTATGTAAAAGTATTTTAAATAAATATTTTTGACTTTGATCCCTAATAAAAACCCAAATGGACTTGTTTGTTTCATTTTTCTATCATTTACCTATCAGTCTGACTGGTCTCCCTTATTTATGATAATGTTAAGTTTAATTGGTATTGGTGAGCAGTGGTGGCCCAGTGGTAGCGGCCGCGACTTACGAGTAGTAAGTACGTCGTGAGTTTGAGAGGAGGCCTGTGTCCCAGCAGTATGAACATTATAGACTGCTGATAATGGTATTAGTGTTGGTGTGGGAGTGTGATCACGGTGGCGTCCAATGATATGTTACCCATATTACCGGCTCACTAATTCTCGCGTAATTCTTCCCTACTAATATAAGTGGATTACGCTGCTTTCAGAGCAATAATGTCCGTCATAACGTGCCTAAGTAGGTATATAAAATACGTCGTTGGTAGCGTCGAACAAAATAGACCTAGTTTTTAGGTTATATTGATTTTATAAAATAACTCCGAAACCTGGGTTTATTTTTCAAAAAGTACTTTTGTAGGAGTTAATGTGATCAATGTAGTATATAAAAACAAAGTTTGATTTTGATGCAGCTTGGTACGGGATTCCATACATCCATGAGCATTGTCCTTTATAGTCGCGATACGTAATTATTTTGTGGGTGAATCATCAAGACTGGCCTGTTAGTCTAGTGGTTAATGACCCTGACTGCTAAGACTGAGGTCGTGGGTTCGATTCCCACCCAGGACAAATGTTTATGTGATGAGTACAGTCATTTGTTCTGTGTCTGGGTGTAATTTATCTGTAATATTTATGTATTTAGAAATATATAAGTATATTTATCAGTCGTCTGGTTGCCATAGTACAGGCTCTGACTAGTTTGGGATCAGATAACGTGTTGGTTGTCCTAAGATATTTATTTATTTAAATGACGTCTCCCGCTCTGGGTGGAGCGCGTGTCTGACTTTTACTGACTAAAACCCACCCGTGTTCCTTCAGTTACCTATATGCCAGGGCCACGGTATCTCTTTCAAATTATTTTGTGATGTAACAATAAATAAATGGTTTTCAGTTTTTTTCTTTTAATCGAGCTATATGGCGCTGCATCTTGCCAAATTCCATGATTCTAGGTGAAGAAGTCCCATGGAATTTGGCAAGATTGGCACCTTTAAGATTCTAGGTGAAGAAGTCCCTTAAAGGTGCCAAGCGTGGCGATTATGGCAAAGCCCCCCAAAATTGGGGGAGGCCTAAGTCCACCAGTGGACGTCTTACGGCTGAAATGATGATGAAGTTTATTTTAATACTGACTGAGTCTTAACATCAGTCTCAAGCTCAGTTAAAGCATAGCGTGTGTAGATGTTAATAAATCTTAGTAGGCCATTCATTACACCGGCAGGAAATGGCCATATAGCGCGCGATATGGCTAGGAAATCCGTCACTATATAGAGCCAAGATTACTCTGTGTCTATATGTACAATAGTTACTTAGTGGTTGCGTATGGGGTGGTGTTAATTATCATTAGTAACTGTATCGTGTATATATACCACAACATGTATTTCATTTATTTTTAATTACTATTTTAGAATAAGTTACATTTTAAGATAATCAATAGGTCCTCATCTCTACCTACTGTATTTTCCTTTGTTGTGCTCGACAGGGTCCACGATTGTTTCTAAATATAATATTTTACCACCTAAGCATATATGCTTAGGTGAATGCAATAAAGTATTAAGTATTGAGTATCAATTAGCGTGTATTTCTATACAAGGGATTTTCAGTAGATAAGTAAATTAGGGAAATCAATGTTATACAAATTTACTATCAATATAAAATATCCGTATGTTCAAAATCCTCAATGTATGAAGACTAAGGTCTTCAGCCAGTAAGTCCTGCCCGTAATGACATACTGTGCCAAAACGTGGGCATTGATAGTTGGGCTGGTACACAAATTCAAGGTCGCTCAGCGCGCCATGGAACGGGCTATGCTCGGATCTTCTTGGAAGGATAAAATAAGAAATGAAAATATAGGGATATAACCGGAGTTACCGACATAGCTTGCAGAGTAAGCAAACTGAAGTGGCAGTGGGTTGGCTATGTCAGACGAAAGACCGATGGCCGTTGGAGTAGACGGGTCCTGGAGTAGAGACCGTATCGGTAAGCGTAGTGTGAGACGCCCTTTAGCTAGATGCCTGATAGCCTGAAGAAAGTGGCTGGGACATACTGAATGCGGAAGGTGGAGGACAGGGAAGGAAAGGCCTGTATCCAGCAGTGGACTGCGTTAGGCTGAGTTAATTGATTGACGTTCGAATTACAACCGTTTTTCTTCGGCAGTAGTATGAAATTAATAATGTGCGGAAAATTGACATGGTGTTAATTTGCTGAATACTACAAATAATTTATTAGACTGTACCTATACAGTGTGGTAGGGACATAGACCCAAAACCTGTTTCCATGGATTCAGTAGGTAAAGGATTCTGAAAATTTACTCTGCCATATATTTTGACCGCGTAGGTAGTTGCACTTTTTTATGAAACAGCAGATTTTTTTTTACTGAGAAAAAACTTCTACTTTATAATCATGGGCTAAATTCATGGACACAGTTTGGGCGTCCATGTCCCAGCCAACCTGTATATATTGTTAAAAACTATGATTTCGTACAACTGTCATTTTGATTCTAATATATTTGTAAGTCTCGTATTTCATCACATAAAACTTTTGACACGTTAAATACAGCCCAAAGGAATATCCAGAATTTTCCAAAATTCACAAAACTTGTTTGAAATAAAATTTTAAAAAGTATCGTCGATCACAACTTGGGTTGTTGAACTCATAAAAACCTTTGCAGTTTTAAGTTCTTTTTTATTTGTTATACGAGCAATATTTTTGGGCAATATTTCGTACCTATATTTTTATTGATATTGCAATATATGCGAAGCGAATATACCATATCGTGTCAGTTTGCGTTCGAAGAACTTGTACCGCTGTAAACCACTCGTTAGGACTAGTCATGTAGGTACTGAGTTCTTTCATTATATCACGTCTGTGATAAGAATTAAAGAAGTGTTTTAATTACATACACACTCACCCATACATACATCACACACACGCACACCCACACACACACACCACACACACAAACACACACACATCACATACACACACATAACACACGTACATCATATCTTAAACAATACATCTGTACACCGGAATAAAATGTAAGTGGCTGCGTTGTAATGGTTTTCACTAAATGCATGTGAAAATATATCATCGTTTCAGTCGAGATACTGCTGGACATAGCCCCCCCCCCCCCCCAAGCTCCGCCACTTTGACCGGTTATGTGCTTACCGTATCCAGTGGATTCCTGCGGCCTTTATAAGGATATTGGTCAACCTTGTGGAATACCTTCCAGCTCTACGTCTGCCGGTATGCGGTCACCACACCAGAAACTTTCGGCCCCATTGGCCATCTGTACTGCGAGCAATGTGCTCTTGACAGAGCTACTAAAAATATTCCCGTCAAACAGTACCCAGTGTGTCTAAGTCATCTCACTAGAGCCGCTGGTGCGCAGAAACTGCAGCCTCCACCTGTTTTAATAAGGTGCAAGCACTTATTACCGCTTCCGCAGCCTCGGTTTACTGGTCGCCATGTCAGCACTCTCAGCAGAACAACAGGGCGTGGAGCTGCTTCACAAACTATGCTCCACCTCTTTTCATACCAAAAACATCCACCAAGGTGACCTCTGCGCTGCCATCGATAATGCCGTCGAAGTGGCGAAGTCTTCTTCATGTTGTTGTCCAGAAGAAGCAGTAACATGGAGAGGCCATTCTCAACAGTAAATCAGTTAAACCTTACAAAAAGAGTGCCCAATGTACCTTCTCTTCTAGTCTTCCGAAGGTTTCCCACCTTCGAATGGCTTAAGGGATAAAACCGGGAAGTTATTGTTACCTCTTTTTTTTGGATGGGAAATCATCAAATGACTTCTCCCGCTCTGGGCGGAGCGGGAGGGCGTGTCAGACTTTTACTGACTAAAACCCACCCGTGTTCCTTCAGTTGTCCATATGCCAGGGCCATTGTTACCCTCACCACTGAAAAGACCAAGTTGAAATTTCTTCTGCGCTGCGCCTGTTAGGACAAAATCCTGCAGAGACACAGCTTTTAGTATTTCCACTACTAAGACACTAGTCTCCTATCTGTGAGAGGAAGTGTGCCGTAATCCAACAAGCGGTCCCAGTGCGGATTACTGAATGTCACATGTCTTCGAATCTTTGAATCTTCGACATGCCGGTTTTCTCACGATGTTTTCATCAACGTTTTGAGAGCAGTGTTAACGAAATTAAATATATTAACAGCTTCGGCGCCGGTGTATCATTTTTGCACACACTTGTTTATACAATGTGTATATCGTCAGCTGTCAGCTGTCAAACGGCAAACATCTCGTAGTCTAGTCTAATTAAGAATTAATTTATTTTTTCTATAAATATTCCCTAAAATTCAATAGTTACACTTAAAATCAGTGATTATAACAGTGACAGTGTTATCTAATCTTAAATCACCTAACTTTCGTGGATAAGGTGGTGTCAAGGTGAGAGTGATTTCAACAGTGATTAAGGACCACCATCTGTATAAGCACCTTAAATCAGGTTGGCTATAAATTACTATACACAATAAGTCGACAGTACACCATAAAACACGGCACTCCGCCCCACAACAACAAAAACAACTTTATAATTAACAGTTGTAAATTCAAAAACAGAATTTTCAACATAAACAAAGAACAGATAACTCATTCGACCAATCACCAAACAGCTCACTATTTTGACAGCAAAATATTCGTCCAGAAACTTGACTTGCAAAACTTGAATACCGGTCTTTTGAGATTGCGTTCCATTACCCACAGATAGCATAAGACCATTATATTAATCTAAAATGGAGGAATGTAACAATATTACTCACCGTAAAATTCACCGTACCAGTTCATTAAACGACATCACCATAAATAGTTCGGCGCTTTTTGATGCGACTATGATGAGTTTACCTAACACATCCTTAAAGGAGATGTTTCATTTTTATATGGGCCTCCGGCCATAACGTGTACCGTTTAGCGAAGCTGGGTAAATTACTCATGAATAGAATAAAGTAACATTTTTTTCATAATTTCAAATGGTTTTTATGTACAAAATAAAAATTAAAATGTTTGACGTTTGGCCTAAGAGTTAGCAAGTGGTTATTTTGAATTCGTTTAGAAACACACTTCAAGAATGGAGACTAAAGATTTTTGTAATGATGAAATAGTCACACTTAATTATGTTTACTCAAAAATATTAACAAGAGAATAATAGTAATTTATTTTTAACACTACAAGAATACACACATTTTTTAATTATTTTCTACTTAACATTGATTTGATGAGACATGATTTCAGAACGAATGAAGTCTGCAAGCAAACGAGACGCCATGTTGAATAAAACATGGTAATAATTGAAAAACTGTTATTTTTTGTACACAACAAATCAGGCGCAATTTAACCAAAGAATATTTTTCCCTAATTTGTGGTAGTTTTTCCTCTTTTTTGATAAATGTACATCTGATGGCCGAAAATGAAACATCTCCTTTAAGTCAAACTGACCTAAACGATAAAATAAAAAAATTATCTGATGATTTACTAATAGCGCACCAAGAAATTGAGAATCTAAACTCTGAAAATTTTCGACTAAAATCAGATCTACATAAATATCTGAAAGTCATAGATACCTACAAAAGTTTAAGTATCACGGATAACAAAAATAGTACACCACGAACTGGTCAGAAACGCAAGCAAAAACAAAGAACCACTACAACGTCTACTTCAAATAGCAAACAAACGATGACATCACCAC
The DNA here is from genome assembly GCA_947507805.1 of Aporophyla nigra. Classification (NCBI taxonomy): domain Eukaryota; kingdom Metazoa; phylum Arthropoda; class Insecta; order Lepidoptera; family Noctuidae; genus Aporophyla; species Aporophyla nigra. The sequence continues at coordinate 6,234,420 of OX382313.1, read as the reverse complement.
CTGCACATACAGTGAATGATACTACCGACACACCGAAAATAACAAAACTTTTTATAACTACCCCCCCATGTGAACAATCAAACAAAAACATAGATATCCAAAGTCAGCAGACTAGACCGTGTTCTGAAAATAACGAGCCACACAAAAACTCTTCAACACAACGTGCAGAGTCGGCAAATAAGACTGCACACATAATAACTCAGAGGGTCAAACGAGTGCACAACAAATCGAAGTTATGCATCATAAGTAGCAACAGCGTGAATAATGTATTGTCACTAGCCGAAAATACGTTTGCAGAGACACAAATATGTCACTATCTTCTGCCTAACAGAGGAATTAAAAATCTGTTTAGTAACATCACTATGAAATTAGCTGACTACTCAAGAGACGACTACTGCGTTATTTTTGTTGGAGACGAAGATTTTGGACAAACTAACAATTATCTTGACTTAACTATTTATATTAGAGAGATGTTAATGACTGTGCAACACACTAATGTTATAATATGCCTACCAACCTATAAAAATGACCCTTCTACTGTTATGTATAATTCACGAATTGAAACTTTTAATAACTTATTATATCTTGACATTTATACTCATAACTATGCCATACTGTTTGACACTAATCTAGATTTGACATTTGATCGTTCCATGTTTAAGCATAATGGAACAATTAACTATTACGGCATGGTGAACATATTTAATAATTTAAAATATTATGTTATACATACTGTTAATCAGGAACACAATGACAGTGATTCCCTAAATTTTTTTCGAGACTGAACATGGTAAACAATACACAAATATCAATATTTTCCATCAAAATCTATGTGGGATTAACAATAAAAAGGATGACCTTGAAATTTATGTAAGCGAATCATCCAAAACACTTGATTTTATATGCATATCTGAACACTTTCTGAATGTCACTCTCGCAAAACAGTTTAATTTTATAAATTACAAAATGGGGTCTTATAACACGAGAATTAAAAAGAATAGGGGAGGTTCGATGATATTAACACTCAACGATAGTAATACTTCAAGTGTGTAAGCAATTATATAAAACCGATTATTTCGAAGTATGTGGAGTCAAAGATATTGAGACAAATTTGTGTGTTATTTGCTGTTATAGGACTCCGACAAACAGTAATTTTGATAACTTCATGGATAGCCTTGAAAAACTGTTACAGCATTTCCTCAATAAACTATGTGTAATTTGTGGAGATTTCAATATTAATGTCTTAAAAGATGACATGAGACACAATTCCTTTTTATTGTTATTGGCGTGCTATAATTTCCGCCATTTAATTAATTCCCCCACCTTCATAAGAAATAATTCGGAATCATGTATAGATAATATTTTAACTAACCTACCTGACGGCCTTGTAGACTATACTAATGTCGATCACAATGGGTTGTCAGACGGACACGCGGGTCTATTCTGTACACTAAGTCTGGAAAAGGTTAAGTATAAGAAGAAGACAAATTACCTTCGACTTTGGAAAAGAAAATATAATAACGAGAAAATAGGCGAGTTTAGGAACAGTGTATTAGAGGCTAACTGGAACACAGGTATTAACACATTTATCAGTAAATTCAGGGAATTACACTCTTCTATCTTTAAAAAGTAAAAAGTAAGGGTCAATGTTAATAGAAGTAAATATTCCAAATGGATAACAAACGGAATTAGAATATCTAGCAAAGTAAAACGTTTCCTAAACACATTGGATAAGACGAAATGCAACAATTCAGTTGTTGAATTTCGTAACAAGTATATTAGAACGTATAGGAAAGTGTTAAGTTGTGCAAAAAGGAACAGAAAACAAATAGAAATGGCATCAGATTCTAGTAGGATGATTTGGAAAATAGTCAATCGACAGCGCAATGCTACGAAAAACCTTGACAATGACCAAATTATTCTAAAGATAGACAGCACAATAATTAATGACGCTGTGGACGTAGCTAACATTTTTTCGACAAAGTTCGACAATAATGTGTGATTATAAATTGGCAATTACATATCTGACTGAAAGTGTCAGCAGAGTAAATTCTAGCATGAGTTTTGAGGCAGTCACACCCTTTGAAATTTTCAACATAGTTAAAAAGATGGTCAGTAAATCCTCTACAGGCTATGACAAAATTCCCTTGACTATCATTAAAGATAATATTGACATTTTGGCAACTCCACTAGCGTCACTTTATAATAACTGTATTGAGCAAGGCCTGTTCCCTGATCAGTTTAAAATTGCACGAGTAATTCCAATTTTTAAGAAGGGCTCAAAAACGGATCCTGGCAACTACAGGCCGATTTCCCTATTACCTGTACTATCAAAGATTTTTGAAAAGATTATGAAGGATAGGCTTATGAAACACTTACGAATGCATAGCATCTTAAATGGACAACAATTTGGCTATCAAAAATCATTGGGAACGGCCGAAGCTGTTGGGGCATTAGTCGATGAGGTTATTTGCCATCTTAATGACAAACATAAAGTGGCGGGTGTATTTCTGGATCTTAGTTCAGCCTTCGACACGGTAGACCATGAAATTTTGCTGGCCAAGTTGGAACATTATGGTATAAGGGAGAACACGTTCTGAAGCTATTTCGATCTTATTTGCATAATAGACGTCAATTTGTTGAGATAAAGACGGTAGTAGATGAAGAACAAAAAATATTGAACTCCAATTTAATGACAGTATTTCGAGGTGTCCCTCAGGGATCTGTTTTAGGTCCAATTTTCTTCATAATATTCCTTAATGATTTAATTGAGTACATAAAAAAACGTTTTACAGACACTAAGCTCGTTATTTTTGCGGATGACAGTAATGCAATAGTGTCTGCAAATAATTAAAATAATTTAGAATTAAAAATTATCGACTTATTTGTTAATAAGTCGTTAATTTTTAATTCTAAATTATTTGAGCACTGGTTTGGTACAAACAATCTTAAGCTCAATGTAAATAAAAAAAAATGTGTACTATTCAAGTCAACCGTCCGTAACAACGCTTGTCTTGAGGTTTTGTCTTGTGGCAACAAAGTAGAAGTGGTTGACTATGTAAAGTTCCTAGGTGTTCACATTGATGCATTATTAAACTGGAAGGTTGAGACATCGTCTGTAACGAAGTCTGTTAGCTCAGCATGCTATGCAATTAGAAGCCTGAGGGAAGAACTGACCTTAGCCCAGCTTAGGATGGTTTACTTTGCCTTGGTTGAGTCCAGGCTTAGATAAAGTATTGAGTTTTGGGGCAATAGCTATAAGTACAATATCCACTCGGCATTTGTAATTCAAAAAAGAGCCTTAAGGACAATGCTCCGCTTAAAACAGACGGATTCGTGCAGAGACTTTTTCATTACACTTAATATTTTGACAGTGCCATGCCTTTATATACTGGTGCTGCTAACCAATTTTGTTAAGAATTTGCACAAATATGAAACTGATGACCAACGGCAAGTTAGAGTAAATACACGCAGGAAAGACTTACCTAACACAATACAACCGAAAATAAACGTGGCTCATCACAGTCCTAGGTACCAACCAGTATTTCTATACAACAAGCTTCCCTTAGAATTTAAAAGCATAAATAGCGCTAACTTATTTAAAAACAAATTGAAGACATATTTATTGAGGAAGGGCTATTACAGCGTCGATGAGTATATGATAATATTATTATTTAGAATGGAATTAAATTTTGATGATTATGAAAACTTTGACATCATTTAAAATCTGAAATTTCTTGACATCATATTTAAAACTGTTTGACATTATATTTAAAGCTTTTTAGAAATCGTATTTTTAAAGCTGTTTGGAATTTAATTATATTGTTTTTTTTTTTTTTTTTTGACATTGCACTAGACATTATAATTATATTATTTTCGAACTTTATTCTTGAAACTGTTAGTATTGTATGTAGTTGTTTTTTTGGCATGTTAATGAATAATTCTTAGTTCTTATAATTTTATGTAAATTGCATGTACATTCAACACAATGTAAATTGTTCAAGAATAAATGAAATGAAATGAAATATCAAAAATGACACACATGGCCAAAACACACACAAAAGTATTTGGTAGACCAGTGTATCATTACACGCTTTATATTAGCTTCACTTGTATGTTTGTATATTTGTATGTTTGTATGTTTGTTTGTAACCGACTCCTTATAGCGCGATTTTGACCCACTTTAAACGACCAGATTTCATTCAAACTTTGCACACCTGTCAAGGACCGATGACAATGCAATAATTTCATAAATTTGTGCCCTTATCCTTGCCAGGGTTACCAGGACAGCAAAAAAACTGTCACAAACTACGCTGACATACGTCTCAAAATTCGAAACACCCTAAAAAATAGAAAATAAATAATTGTTTAAAAAAACTAAAAAACACGCTTCCATTGAAAACCAAACTAAAAAGTACAAAATAATGGAAAAAAAGCGTGGGGTGCCTGATATCAATAAAAAATACCTTAAAAAGCACCCCACGCTTTTTTTCCATTATTTTGTACTTTTTAGTTTGGTTTTCAATGGAAGCGTGTTTTTTAGTTTTTTTAAACTATTATTTATTTTTGATACAAACTCTGAAGAACATGAGAAAGAGAAGAGAAAAGGGAGATAGAAGCTTAAACCACATTAATATAATAAAACAAAACAAAATAAATAAAAAAGTATATATATATATATATATAACAAAAAAAAAGTGTGTTTCTGGAAATTATGCTTGGCGCCGGAGGTGTTAAGTGCCTGCCTCGGTTGGTAGGCTCAGTGCGGGTTGGTGAACTTCACATGTCTGCGAATTTTTGGTTCTAGACTGGACTGTCAAAGAGTCTTCTCGAAAACTAACTAAGCAAGTTCGTGAGGTAGCATTTCACCACTTCGAAGATAGCGTAGGCTTGCTCCCTGAAATTACTAAGTGAGTGGAGAACAGCGACCCTGAGTCAGTTTACCTGACGGAATGAAAACTCTATCTGCTCACACGACATGTTAAACTGTTTTCTTAGAAATAACGATTTGCTTAGAGCAACCACTATTAATTGTAGTAGTTTTCGCCGCCTGATTATGCGTGTGCGAGGTCGGATCGTAAATGAGGAAATACTGAAGGTTTATTGAATGTATCCTATTATGCCTAGCTATCAGGGATCAAGAAACATATAGGGTTAGTTTTCAAAGACCTGCCAAGTTTAAGGGTGTAGAATTGACCACTTTCTCCGTGGGACCGAAATCGTAATCGCTAAAAATTCATGCAGTGCAACATACAAAACTTCAACAAACACTCGATCTAAATGTAGGGGACGGCAGATTTTTTTTTGCGTTAGGCATGTTGATCCCACGGAGAAAATAATTCAGTCTAATGGTTAATACCATTTTATTTAGCAGATCTTTGAAAACTAACCCTATAAAGTGATTATGTCAAATTAATGAAATTCTTATACCGTGTATAATTTAACTGCTCGGTGCAAGATTTTGCTCATTTCGGCATTAAGTTAATAACAGTTACCTATGTAGTATGAGACTCAATTTCAAACTAATTAATAGATCTACTATCAATTATTACGTTCAGGATATTAGTTTATTTAAGGATATCGTATATCAGGGTTATTCTGTTGTCGGTACGCAAAAAGGCTTCCGCTGACAAGCGCGACGCGGCAGTTCCTGACGATTCTAGTGTAACAATTCGTATGAAGCTTGAAAAACCTTTCTATTAGAATCACGTTGAACTTTCAAATCGCACCTGTCTATGGGGGCCTAAATACACGTTTAGGGAAACTTCTTACTATCTTGGAAATGAAATGAAACTAGTTATAATGATGCCATGATATTTCTTTATTTACCAGAGCATTATAGTACTACTGTGCACTAAAAACTCATTCTAATTGTTCAATCAGAAAGGGGGCGAATCTTTTGTATTTTGATCCACGATCCTTACGCATTTGCATATATAATCACGCAGCGCCGCGAGCGTCGTCTTTAACCCAGATCCAGCCTGTTCCTTGCTGCCCTTCCTCAGTGATCGCCTAAGCCGAGGTTCGAACCCCCCTCGGGGTTGCCCTGAGGACTTTCGCTTTAGTTTTTTAAGTTATCATATGGCCCGGCCGGAGGTCTAAAAAGTTTAACTTTTTAGAAATCGCCGGGCAAAAATCCGTTTAAGTAGTCAGAATCTTTTTAGGATTAAGTACGAGATGTCCCACAAAAAAAAAGAGCGTCGTCTTCAGTCACTAAATCGGCGCGCCGTTCGAACAACATAGGAGCAGCCACGGTCCTCAGCGCATGGCCGCGCGCGCCGTCGCGGTTGGATGTTGATGCTGCTGTAATTATGCCACTACACACGTTAGGACGTGGAGTTGTAGATATCGACTCATTACACAATACCATCATCTGTGATTGCTGTGATCGCTTACTGAGCCAGTGGTGTCGGCCCCGACTTGGTCATGGGTTTGAACCCAGGCAGGCACTTTGCGGTAATAATTTCATCACCATTACTCTTAAAATGGTAAAGGAAAAACATCGCGTGGAAACCGGCATATCCTAGAACCAAAAATACGAAGACATGTGACATCTACCAACCCGCATTGGGCCCGCGTGATGGATTATGACTTACTCCCTCTCACCGAGGAGGTCTGTGTCCCAGCAGTGGGAACAATATAAGTAGGCTGATTATGATGTGTTACCTTATTTTACATATACGCTACGCCCTATAGACGACAAACTTTTCACTAACGCGACAAATAAATGAATGTCTAAATGAATGCTAGATTTACAACTTTGAAAAGGGAACACCCAAATACTCCGAAATATTTTATTCCGAATTTAGATGTTCCGATTTTTAAAAGTCCGAATTTCATAATACCTAAGAATTATAATATCTATTATTAAAAATCACGAAATTTATTTTACCGAAAGTCGTAAATGCGATTTGATAATTTTCCGATTTTCATACGTTCGTAGAATCAAATGCTCGAAGGGTTCTCGGTCCGAAAAACGACAATAGTCATTATACACGTTAGGAATACTGAAATTTAGGAATTAAAAAAATATGAGTAATGATAAGTCGGAGTTGTTGTGTTCGGAATTTTGAACCGTTCGGAATTATGAAAATCGGTATTTTCAAATTCGTATTTGTGACTGACGGGATAAAGTTTTTCGTATTTATGTAGTTTACCCCTTTGAAAAAGAACAACGTGCTTTTAATGAGGCATTCTTTAGATGTCGCCTAATTTAAAAGAAATTGACCAATAGTAATGCCCGAATTTAACCACTCGCATAACTTTCGTCCTTCCAAAGATAGCGATCGGTTCCCACTGAGAAACAGAAATGAGACACATCTAAATCACCTTATCTTTTTGGCTCTCACTTGCAGCAACCTTCGTTCCAGTGAGTTTAGGACCTGAACATTATTGCTTCCGTTTGACATATTCGTTCCTACCGGATATTAGATTCGGGTGCGCATTTTGTACATTTTATACAATGTAGTAAATAAATACAGTTACATTTGTGTTTATTGAATTGATTGTAATGTTAACGTGAGAGTGAGTTTTTATGACTGTGTTTTTCTGATGGAAAGATATAAAGAAAATGTTTTGGTTCAATCACAAAAGTTAGATGTTATTTATCCACCAACGCTTAAGGTGTATTCCTGAACATGCAGATAAAAAACAGAATAACCGGTTTTGTGATGGATAATGATCTTATTGGTGATGTTCTTCAGAAGGGTCAGGTGCGTAGCACTAGTAACCGGTGTGCGTGTCTGACCAGATGAATGAACTTAAACGAGGCAAAAGGAGTATGTAAGGGTCAGGTGGTGTTCTGTAGTTTCTGCCTACCCCCATGGGAAAAAGGCTTGGTTTTATGTATGTATGTGATGGATAGTTCTTGATGTTACTAGGAAGTAATTAGAAAATGTTTTAGAACCTACTGGTAAATTTTATTATCTTCATGTATATAATTCTACTGTACGTGTGTATGTCACTGAACTCCTCCTAAATGGCTGGACCGATTTGAATGGATTCTTTTGTATGCGTTTGGGTGGCACCCTGGATGGTTTAGATTCACAAATCATCCCGACAGATGGCGCTGTTATCGAGTTCTAGGAAACAGGACAACGTCTGTACTGTCAGCTAGTGAAATATTATATAAAATTCAGGATGCATTTCAAAATTAGAACAGACAAAACCGGAATACAATCAAAATGCACGTCACACTGCACAAAACGACCTAATAAGTCAACAAAACCACTTTATTGCTATCCACAATAATAATGTACGAGTACTGTAACACAGTCTACAAAGGTTTTAGTTAATTATGTGCGCAATTTTAGTAGTTTCACGTTCAAACACATTGTTTACAGTACGAGACAATGGCTGAGAGCGATGGCACTGAGTGCACTCATTTGTTGATGAGGTTTCTTTTTACGGTATACTATCTAGAATCACGGATCTGGTTGTGTTTAAAACTTATTGGAAAATACACTTCTCTTCATGCCGAGCCAACCCATCCTTTGCTGCCCTCTACCAGTGATATCCTAAGCCAGCAGAAATAGCAGAGTACTGTTTTCCTAGAGAACTTTCCTTTGAAACCGTGAAATCAAACCCTGCTGCCATAAATTTGACGTCAAATGACGTCTCGGTTTCGTTTAAAGTTCAGACATAATCTTGGTCAGATCATTTGGAGACTATGGGTATTGGTGTCTGAAATGGTCTTTTGAGGAAAGAACCACGCAGATTGAGTGGACCTGTCAAATCAGCGCAGGTAGACTGAGTTGATTGACATTTTTGCCAAACTAAGCTGCACCATCAGTAAAATTAAAAAATAGTCAATCAATTAAGTCCCTTCGCAATTGCAGGCGTTTGCTACATTTATGCTTCCTTCATAAATTAATTAATAGAAAAATACGGTGCAAATGCCTTTTGCAAAGTGTTTCCTTAGCAGTTCCAAAAAAAAAAAATAAGTATTCGATATACCTTTTGTAAATACCAATCTAGGTTTACAGTCTCCTGTTATACGAATGAGCAGCGAATACAATAATATTGTATTAAACATACCTAACTTAGATATATTCCACGCCAAGCTACCGTATTCAGAAAGAAAATCGCGCTATCCAAGCCAAGTTGTTCCTAATTTTAATTTTGGATTCTATTTTTATAATTTTTATTTCTTAACTTAGCTTATACTTTCGTTTAGTTTGTTTTTAGTTTAAAGTTTAGTTCAGAATGCTTTTTAGTTTAGTATTTCAAGGCAGCAAGATATTTTAATCAGTGCTATGTACGCCGTTATTGTCTTGTACATTAGTTCTTTAGTTAATTAAGCTAAAGTGCAAGTTTAATGTATGTGATGTGGCTGTGCTCTTTTTACATCAATAAATCAATCAATACATAAACAATGCGGCACTTAATTTGCACTTATTTTGTCCAGCATGTCCTGGAGTTTGCACGCTACAGTAGTTTATGGACGCTACTGAAACTACTAAGCTCGTAGCCAAATCTGGGCTGAATATATTTAGTTGCTATCGATACGCTAAGAACATGAACAAGTAAAATCAAGCTACATCTCTTGCATGGAATTTTACGGCTACAAGCAATATTTAAACACAATTTTCCTGATGATAAAATACTTTTAAAGCTCAAATTATGCAACTCAAGCGTCAAATTTTATTAAAATTGACAAGGGCATGGCTTATTAAATTTTAAAAAAGATCGATGTTCATTTATCCCCATGTTATGGTGTACGGGAAACGTTTCACCCTTCATTAACGTGATGGAGGGAACTAATTGGTAATTTAATATGATTTCATGGTAGAGCATTTGATTAAATTTTCGAGCGTGTGATTAAACCATCGTTTTCTATAAACTTATTCTCGTTTCTCCTAATGACACACCTAGATGACACACCAAAATGTCTGAAAAAAAAGTGTAAAAAAACAATGTTTCTTTATTTTCTGTAAAAATCTCAGCGTGAAAACTTTGGTGAAATGAGATTGAAGACACATAGATTCCTGCCAGGTTCGCGAGATTCGTTCGAAAGAGATACCGTGGCCCTGGCATATGGGAAACTGAAGGAACACGGGTGGGTTTAGTCAGTAAAAGTGTGACACGCCCTTCTGCTCCACCCAGAGCGGGAGACGTCATTTGATGATTTCCCATCCAAAAAAAAGACACGCAGATTTGATGGTGATATTTTTGAGAAGTGCTTGACGTAGCGAATGACATGCGTATAAATAGAAATATTGTGTATATTGTAGGAAGTCGTCGCAGTCGAGTTTATTATTGGTTTCATAACGTAAAATATCGATTGTTTTGCTGAAAACACTTTGTTAAATCTTAATTTAATTTCATAACATTTTGTAATTGTGTAACATAGTTTTCATTTATAAATATTTATAGCACTTTGTGACATAATCCCGCACTTAAGTGACGGTTTTCTGTGATTTAATACTGATTTAAGACTGGCCTGTTAGTCTAGTGGTTAGTGACCCTGACTGCTAAGACTGAGGTCGTGGGTTCGATTCCCACCCAGGACAAATCTTTGTGTGATGAGCACGATCATTTGTTCTGTGTCTGGGTGTAATTTATCTATAATATGTATGTATTTAGAAATATATAAGTATGTTTATCAGTTGTCTGGTTGCCATAGTACAGGCTCTGCCTAGTTGGGGATCAGATAACGGTGTGTCGGTTGTCCTAAGATATTTATTTATTATTTATTTATAATAATCTTTACTACTTAAGTCACAGGGGAGCGTGACCTAAATGCGGGTTTATGTCACACTAGTTATATATATAATTGTATCTTCAGTAAGTTTATGAATGCACAGCATCTAGTACGCTCGTAAACGTGTAAAAATGGACTACTAAAATCAGACGTATCCTAATCTACTACTATCATATTTGATAATTTCTTATGAAATGTATCGAAGTGTTTTATATCATCTAAGGTCGAAGGTCCCATATCAATAAACTCAACAACATATACATTTCAAAGGCACATTATTGAAATAAAATATCTTTCTACACGCTCAATTCGCAGTTTTACAATATTCCCTGAAAAAATAACATCTAAAGGCTCATAGGAATTGTGTGAAAAATATTGCGTGTTACTAAAATACAATAAAAAATTCATACCTTTAAAAAAATGCGTTGAATGTCTATAAACATTTTCTGTTTTAAGAGACGTTTACGCTTTGCTATTATAGGTTACAAAATCTATATATATAAAAATGAATCCCTATTTCCCTTGGTCACGACATCACGCGTGAACGGCTGGACCGATTTCACTTTTTTGTTGTTGTTCTGTTTGTAATTGTCAGGAGAAGGTTCTTATGAAAAAAAAAAAATTAAAAAATTGCGCGGAAAATTAGAAAATTTAAGAACACTTATTTAAGAATACTTAACAACCATATAATAGGACAATGTAAACTTTTTTAATGTAACATTATGACATTTGACATAGAATTGACAGAATGCGTGCTCAAATATCATCAAAGAGATAGGACAACGTCTGTCGGGTCAGCTAGTATAAAATAAAATTTAATCAATTGAATAGAACACAAACGGTTCATTTATCAAAATAAATTTCATTCAAAAACATCTATTGGTTAAATATATTTATATAACTTCTATCGGTTATACTATACGTACTGCAACTATATCCGACGACCCCGGTGACTTATTAGTTTTAGATTTTTACATCAGTTTTACATGTTGTATACTGTTGAGAAGACGAATGTTCAATACTACTATGAAGTAATGATTTATTTATTTCTTTGAAAATCTTTTAGTTTGAAATTGTCTGTACGTTATTAGGGTATTTCTTCAATCCAAACGAAGACATTTGATTTACTCCAACTTGTACGGGACCCGCGTAGCGAACTGTGATGAGGGCGCACTCTCTCTCACATAGAAGAGTGGTCAGTATCTCACCAGAGAGGGTATCATAGGCTGATTACTAGAGATCGGATTTTCAGATGCATATTCACCTAAAATTTGAAATGTTGGCTAATATGGAATGCGCGTTTTTATCGTGTTTTGAGTGTTGTTTTAACTAACACATACTACCCTACACACATATTATTTACATCTGGGGTTAAACATTAATTTTAAATAAATATGATCCAAGAAACCCGGCTTTAATAAAAAATACGAAGCCGCTTCCGTGCTTTCACAGCTAAATAGTAACATTAGGTAAATATGCATCCGAATCTCCGATCACTGCTGATTACGCTAACCCAGATTTAAAATGAAAATACCCTATAAGCCAACAAGTGATGTGACAAGCAATCAAGAGTTATCTAACTCATTTATAACTCCATACTAAGCACATGTAAAACACAAGTTTCGGTAAACCTGTCAGTTAAGTTGTGACGACAATATATCAAGTTGTGGTTAAGTGTTCAGAAACTAAGTTAGCAGTTGGGGACGTCACTACTTGTACAGCTAAAGGGTTAGACCGCTATTGTTCATGAGTTTTGACAGGTTGACCTTTGTAGTGAGTTCTAAAGTGCTTTGTTTTGCTGTTTCTCATTACGTAGGAACTATGTGTATATTTGATATTGATTGCTCTCTAAGAAATATTAATGGGACTTGGTAAAATCGGCAACGACTCGTGACTGACGCACCAAAAGTTTTGTGTAACTTTTTAATCTTGAAATTATGGAAAGACTATTGTTTTCTTTACGTGGTGAACAATTTCTTGAATGTAACTAACATCCATCCACACTATTAACTATATAATATTATAAATGCAAAAGTAACTCTGTCTGTCTGTCTGTCTGTCTCGCTTTCCTGCTAAAACTACTGAACCGATTTAAATGAAATTTGGTACACAAATAGTTTAGAACCTGAGAAAGGACATAGGCTACTTTTTATTGCGCACAGGGGGTTTTAAGGGGTTGAAAGGGAGGATGAAAGATTGTAGGGAAGTATTGTAATTTTTAAAGCTAGAATGATGAAACTTTTTTATTTGGCTTTTATTACATAATATATATTTATGAATTATATTTAAAGTTTGTTAAATTTTTACCCTTAAGGGGGTAAAATAACAATAGGGAATAGGGGATGAAAGTTTGTACGATAAGGGGAATGACAAGAATCGGCGGAACTACTGGTCGGAATTGAAAAATTCTTTTTGTGTTGGGTAGCCCATTTATTGAGGAACGCTATATAACATCACGCTACGGTCAAAAGGAGCGGAGCAGCAAATAAAAATGGACGAAAACTGGCAGGCAATTCGATGCGACGGGAAGGGGAGCGAAAACTTGACGCGGACGAAGTCGCGGGCAGAAGCTAGTATATACATACATAATAGGTTGGGGAAAAAGTTTCTTCGCATTTTTTAAGAAAATGCAAAACATTTTTTAATAAAGTTTATTTACATTTAACTAAAGTATGTAGGTACCATTTTGTTCGATAACTTTTTGCCATCTTGTAGGTAGGGACATGATCCCATTGCTATAGAAATTTTGGGACTTCTGGTCAAAATACCGCGTCAAGTGGTTTTGGCAGTCCTCTCGTGATGTTAACCTGACACTGCCTAAAGAATTCTGAAGAGACCGAAACAGGTGGAAATCTGAAGGTGCAAGGTCAGGACTATACGGCGGATGCATTAACACCTCCCAGCCAAACTCTCTTAATTTTTGTTGGGTGGCTAAAGATGTGTGAGGTCTAGCGTTATCATGATGAAAAACCACACCCCTTCTGTTGATTAATTCCGGCCGCTTTCTCTCAACTTCTTGCTTTAATCTCATCAGTTGTTCGCAGTAGAGTTCAGAATCGATGGTCCTGCCTGGTGGCTCATAATAAATAATGCCCTTCCAATCCCACCACACACACAGCATCACCTTGTTGCGAGTTAACCCGGGTTTCGCCATAGTCTGTGAAGCCTGACCGGCCTTTGACCACGACCTTTTTCGCACGTTCTTGTCATACGTGATCCACTTTTCATCACCAATTATCAGCTTCTTCAAAAATGGTTCGGTTTCATTACGTCGTAATAAAGAATCACAAATGAGTACACGGTTCATTAGGTTTCTTTTTCAAATGCGCCAAAACTGTTTAGTGGTCAATTTCCAGTTCTTCAGCTACGTCGTCACTACTGGTATGCCAATCTTGCTCCACTTTTTCAAAAATGGCATCCATTTTATCCGTAATAGGGCGACCAGAGCGACGTGTATCTTTGACATCAAAATTTCCGGATTGAAAACGCTTAAACCAAATTTATGCTACTCTCACAGACACTACACTAGGTCCATAAACATCGCAAATTTTTTTCGCGGCTTGCGTTGCATTTTTACCTTTTTTGTAGTAAAATTTAAAAATGTATCGAATTTCTTCATTAGATTCACTCATCTTGACGGTACGAAAAACAAATGAAAATCACACATTTTCCTAATTTCAAATTGGAATTATGTTCTTTAAAATTTAAACTTTCAATGATACCAAAACCAGCCAGATACAAATAGTATAGCCAAAGAGATTTTATTACAAGTTCATACATACTATAATGCGAAACGACTTTTTCCCCAACCTAATACGTTCCGTGTGGTTTCGTAGGTAAAGAATAGCACCATTCCATTTATTCTCGTGGATTTTGCAAAGGCGACTAAGGGACTTACTAGAGAATGGGCAGCAGCGTTCTCTATGCAGTTTACCAACAGTCTGCGATCGCCAACCCGCTTGCTAAGCGTGGCTATTATGGCAAACTCCCTAAGTCCAGCAGTTAACGTTTTTCGGCTGAACTTATTATAATCATGGTGGAGTAATATACATAATCAGTCAGAAAATGGATATTTCTACTGCTAGGGACTGAGGCTTTCTCTCTATGAGAGGGATTGGCCACAGCGCGGGCCCAGTGTAGGTTTTTATGTGCAAGTAATACCCTGAATTTATTAGGTCAATTTCAGCGATTATTGCTGACAAAACAATTTCTTAATCCCCGACAAAGAAATAGAGAGAAAGAGATAATTTAATACGAGAAAATTACGCCCACAATGATGCTACGTTGCAGCCCACTTTAGCTTTCCAGCTCTGAATTTCAATTCGACAACCAGCTGACGTAAATTTTGCGCTCAAAGCAACTTCACATCAAGGTTTTTTTCTTTCTTGAAGAGCTTCTTTCTTTGACAGCTAATGAAATTAACTAAAAAAGAATGCGATAAACAAGTCCAGGCCGGTAGTCACGCTTAACGAAATAAAAAACAAAGTCAGCTCAAAGAGCAGACTGCGCTGAGATCGATTGTACACGGATATAAAACTGAGCGACTTTTGAAATGGATACTGTATAAAAAGGGAAGAGAAATTGCAAATAACTTTAAAAAACATAGCGTAATATCACGCTTTTTTCCCCAAAGGGTTGGGCAGAAATGAAAATACCTGTAGAGCACTCACATCCCAACAGTAATGTTTAAGTCTCGTGTATCAGCGTGTGGAGCGAGCCTATTGCCTTGAATTGGGCATATTCCCAGACTCCAGGCTTGTACTGAGAAGTTCCAGACTTAAAAAAAACTATCTTCTTTCATCTGATCCCCCACAATCCCAATATAATATGATATAGCCTTGGTTTAAACTGATTCGGGCTATTGACGGCCCATAATTTTTAAAATAGTGTTTGATGTCATTTTCAAAAGCTTGATGTTGGAGTTATTTTATTCATCATTTAAAATCGTGAAAGATTAACCTGATTTATACTTGATGTTGCTCTTTATTTATGTGTCAACTAGCTTCTGCCGCGACTTCGTCCGCGTTAAATTTCTCGTTCCCCCGAACCTTTCCGTCGCGACGAATCGCCTACCCGTGCGATTTCCCCCCGTTTTTGCAACATTTTTCATTACTGCTCCGCTCCTATTAGTTGTAGCGTGATTTTATATAACCTATAGCCTTTCTCGATAAATAGGCTACCCAACACAAAAATAATTTTTCAATTCGGACCAGTAGTTCCTGAGATTAGCGCGTTCAATCAAACAAACATACAAACTCTTCAGCTTTATAATATTAAGTATAGATGTATTGCGTACATCTATTGTTGGAGATCCTAAATAAATAAACTTTAGTTACCCTAAATATGTACATTTTAGCGTAAGGCCGCGTCTTAATCAAAAGCAATACGAGTACGAGTACACGATCGTCGCACGAATGAGATCGCGTATAACTAACTAACTCGGTGTCAAAATGTCCTAATATAAGCGATTGCCAAGGATTGATGTTGGAATCGCGATTTTGTGTTAATAAATCACTATTCGACTCACGTTACGAACGCGCAGAAAAATACGAAACATTAAAGGAATTTGCAACAAAAAAGCGAAAACAGATTTCTGTGGTTTTACTTTAGTTTCCTTACTCATGGCCTCCCCTGCCCTCAAAGCGTGCGGCGCGACGTGATAACGTTCGCGCGAATGTCAGTTAGGCCACCTGTTTGCTATGAGTATGTTTGATCGCCCATTCATACGAACTAAGTTAGCCTGAATTAGTAATTAAACATTATATTCGCTCGAATAAACCCCATGAATGTCTATTAGGACATCAGTTCGATTTCGATACGTATTATCACTACTTTTTATGAACAATGTTCGCGCGAACGTGCAATGGTCGCATAATCGATTTCAATTAGGACTCGGGGTATAACACTTCGAAAACATATTGAACTCTTGTTAAATTTTAAAACTTTTTCCTTACGCAAAATCTTAGGAAACACCAAACTTTTTATTCATGATGCTAATAGGAAGAAATCTCGTAAAACTCGCCAGCGAAATGTATTACCAAATTTTGTATGAACTCGCAAAAATAAAACTTTTCTTCGTTGATAATCTTCGTAAGATTTGTAAGCAGTTGGGAAGAGAACTTTGGGTATGAATGAGACAACGCATTGAATTAATCGATGCAGCGACACTTGTTGAAGATTTCTTGCGATATTTGATGAAATTATATTCTAGTCTACGGTGCGAAAACCAAGGCAGACTTAGAAAACCGCTAAGCCGCTAAATGGGACTGAATGGAACATATCTGCCACATGCCAGATGAGAGATGGGCTAAAAGAAATACCGTGTAGACCATTAAACGCACGACGACATCGTGGCCGGCCAAGGCGCATATAGTGGGACAAACTTGACTCCTACTAAAAGGACTGCAGTAGCTTGAATTGTATGGAAAAGGGAGAGTAAGGCCTTTGTTCTGCAGTGCGACAATACAGGCTAGTTAGATAAGATTCAATAATTTAATTAATTTGATAAAAAGGCGTTGTTTTTAATTACATTTAGGTACGTAGGTAAGCTAACAATCTCATTTCTTTCTGAAATATTAGATTGTAAGATACAACACACCTGCTTGCAGCGGGTTAATTGCCTAACAGACTAACAGTACGAATGGCTTTTATTAAGACAGTTCGACAACATTAATTGCGTTACTTACGTTGTTGAGCAGACGAATTTTTCGAACAATATGATGCAATGGATTAGCAATATCCGTCAAAATGAATCATTTATAATTATTTTTTATACAATTTCAGTTGTGAACACACTATCAAGTGCACACACTGTACACAACGCACTCATGGCGTCACGAATTTTATTAGTATTCACAACTGTCCCTAAACGCTGCTGCCGCGACGTTGTTTAATTCATACTTAGCGGTAAAAATATATTGAATCCGATTAGCAATTTATGAGGGAAATCTTTTCCTGTTAGAAACGTTTGTGGTATAAGTTTGGTATTCAAATGTATTGAAGTTTGAAATTGATTTCTTTTTTTATTTGACAAAAAAATTCTGATGCTTTATGGGTATTTTTTATGATAATATAGCAAAGTTTCAAGATAGCTAACTCTTTTTAAAAGTATTTCGAAGCTCTTTTTTCATTGGTGTTATAAAAATTGAATTAACACCTTTTTGGTCTAATGGTCGCAAGCGCTGCTGAATATGTGGTCTTCGATGTGATTCCCGGGTCATGTAATGTGTTATGTGTTATGTGTGTGTGATCTCGCGACCCTGGCAGGGGCCAGGGTCGCGAGATCTGTTCGAAAGAGTAACCGTAGTCCTGGCATATGGGTAACTGAAGGAACACGGGTGGGTTATAGTCAGTAAAAGTCTGACACGCCCTTCCACTCCACCGGTAATGTGTTATTGGGGTTTTTCCACCAGGAATTTCTCAGTAGCAGCCCGGAGTATAAATGTGTGCCCATTTGAGTGCAATTAGCTCGCTCCATGGGACTTACACATAACCGGTGAAATGTGTGGGTTCTTAAGGCGGGTGTGCCTTATTCTTCGGGATTTCAGACGTGATATGATAAAAAATATAGAAAACTGTAGTTTCCACGTCAAAGGTATAGGTAGGAAAGAAAGAATAAAGAAAATACGTTTATTTGCGGCAAACACAAAGTTTAATAAAATCGTATTAGTAAATTGGTAAGTATTGCAATATGCCTTTGGGTAAACAATAGCGTGCTATGAGCCCATTATTTCATTAAATGGGCTGAGATAATAAATTATTGTGATGAAGATATTCTTCTCCATTTTATTACAAATAAAATTATATAATATATTTCTGTAAAGAAACTTTTTAACAAAAAAATTAAACCGCTGAAATAACTGAACCTTAAAATTTTGAGTTGGCGCTTTGAAAGATTTTATTTTTAACTTTTTAGTTATGGTAGATACCCCGCAGTCGTCCATCGCGTTATTCGTCCATTTTTCGTACAAATAATTAATGCAAATTTAAGACTTATATGGTTTTCACATAGAGCCCATTATCTGAACGAAACCAAATTAATTATTTCCAAATTAACCAAATGGGACCACACGGGAAGCACCAGCTTTCAAATAAAAAAAGAATCATTAAAATCGGTTCACCCAGTCAAAAGTTATAAGTTAGCAAACATAAAAAAAATACAGTCGAATTGATAACCTCCCTTTTTGAAGTCGGTTAAAAAATAACAACCGAATTCCTTAAAAAAACACTACAAAGTGAAAAATAACTTTAATTTCGGAAGTTGGTGGCCAAAAAAACTTAAATACGGATCCCAAGACACCGACTTCCGAAATTATAGTTATTTTTCACTTTGTAGTGTTTTTTTTTTTTTTTAAGGAAGTCGGTTGTATTTTTTTTTTAAGTTTTTTTTACAGATTGTGACTGAGATCAGACTGTGAACGTTCTTAGAATAATGAGAATTGGCTCTCTTATCTCAAGTAACAAAATGTATGGAACACAAAAAATAAAATATATAATATTTTGGCATTTTGGTGAACTAAGAATACTGAAAATATTTTTTTTTTTGTGACTGTGCATCATTAAATGACGTCTCCCGCTCTGGCCGGAGTGGGAGGGTGTGTCAGACTTTTACTGACTAAAACCCACCCGTGTTTCTTCAGTTGCCTATATGCCAGGGCCACGGTAACTCTTTCGACCAAATCTCGCGACCCCGGCAGGAACTAGGAATACTGAACTGAATTTCCTCGTGGCATTGCTGTAAGAACTTTAAAGAAAGTTATATCGTCTGGAATAAAGAGGGTATAAAAAGATAATATCTTTTATGAAGAAAAATGTAAGAAAACGGACGCAGTGCCACCTGCTGCCACTTAACAGATGAATCTTTAATAAGGCATCATGCTTTATCAATATTAAACAATAGCAAGTGGGTACAGACGCCAGCACATAAAAGTACTACAATCTGTCCAATTTTTATAATAGATTTTCAACTTTATTGCTAAAGTGTTAGGATCAAAATTAATTAAGAAAATTTGACAGTTTCGGGTAGCTTGATGTGATGGCTGTACTTAGATTAAGTAAGACTTGCACCTATAGCTTGATGGTTCATCATGTGCCTAGCTTAGCCAACTATGTTGGGGTCAGTTTCCAGTCAAACCAGATTCAGCTGAATACCAGTATTTTACCTGGAGCGACTGCCTACCAGCAGTGGTGGCCCAGTGGTAACAGCCGCGACTTACGAGTAGTAGGTCGTGAGTTCAAACCCAAGCAGGCGCTTTACTTTGTGTAAATCATTTATCGCCACTGCTCTCAAAACGGTGAAGAAAAACATCGTGAGGAAACCGGTATGTCTTAGAACCAAAAATTCGAAGACATGTGACACATCTACCAACCCGCACTGGGCCCGCGTGGTGGATTATGGCCCACTCCCACTCACCGACAGGAGACTTGTGTCCCAGCAGTGGGCACATTATAGGCTGATGATGATGGTGATGACTGCCCATCTAACCTCTACAACCCATTTACTGGGCAATACGATACACCTCGGTAAGACTGGTTCTCAGATCTTCGGACTTCTGTCGACCCGTATTGACTGTCAATGATCGACGTATGAAAGCCGTGACCAACGGCTTATCGCCCTCTCCAAGGCACGGAGAGGTCTTTGTATGTGAAGATGGTCACCCATTTATGAACTAGCCGCGGCAAGCGTAGCTTAACCTGGTCGGCTGACCCGTGCGACTATTAATTATCAAGTTCTTATAACTGTCCAGTTAACTGCCTGTGTTCTCGTACCTGTCTATCGAGACAGCTGTGCTGCTGGAGAGTTTGTTGCACCACTTCTTCTTCCTAGCTAAAGCTCTAGAAATTGGTGAAGGGTGAGAATTTCGGGGGACTGTCTTATGTAACGTTGACATTCGAAAAGTGCTGATCCTCAGCCTAATTTGAATGAATGAATTTGATTTTGATTTGATTATAACTTTTCCACAAGCTCTGTAATCTTTAGTTTAATGGTTATGGGAGATTTTCACTAGGTCGATTTTCGCCGTGCGGCTGGTCGGTTACCAAATCGTCTCACGAACCGAATTGCCACCCCATTTACACAGGTCGATAAAATTCGCAGCTGACTAGTTCAATTTGCACCAAAATGTCGACCTTCATGCGGCGGTCGATCGTCTGCGAGTGAGCATTTTCATGGTCGATTTAAGTCTCCTGCCGCATGCGAAACTTACTCTACATTGGAAGTTGCAATTTTAGTCACCAGGCTAAGGAAGCGGTTCGGGTTTGTTTTCCTGCTTATTTCAAACGCACAGCTTGAATACAACTTACTCGTACAAGCTAGTTTTCTACCACAGTGGTATGATTCACGAAGCGGGGAAAATAAGAGATTACTTCAAATCATCAATCATGTACCGTGTGGTGCCGGACGTAAAGAATAACACCACCCCATTTCTTCCCGTGGATGTTGTAAAAAGCGACTAAGGGACTTACTAGAGAATAGGCAGCAGCGTTCTCTATGCATTTTACCACCATACTGCGATCGCCAATCCGCCTGCCAAGCGTGGCGATTATGGCAAAGCCCCCCAAATTGGGGGAGGCCTAAGTCCAGCAGTCTTACAGCTGAAATGATGATGATGATGACTTCAAATCATCATCATCATCTGCCTAGCTTTTCTCTACTATGTTGCGGTCGATTTTCAGTGTAACCGGAGGCAACCAGTATACCAGTACTTCCCCACAACTGCCCCGTTGCTCTCGTGGTCGCAAGCGCGACTACTGAGCGTAGGGTCCTGGGTACGATTCCCGGGTCGGGCAAAGTGTTACTGGGTTTTTCCATTAGGAATTTCTTAGTAGTAGCCCGGAGTTTGGAAGTTGGCGGTGTGATACCCCCGTGCCTCGGAAAGCACGTTAAGCCGTTGGTCCTACGCCTGATCTCTCTCCGGTCGTGTCGGATTGCCGTCCCATCGGACTATGAGAGTGAGGGAAGAGTGAGTGCTCCTGTGTCTGCGCACATACTTGTACACTATAATATCTCTCGCGCCGATGGCCAGTCTCCGTTGAAATTGGCCGCCGTGGGCGAAATAGGGTCTGAAGGACTATATACCAGTACTTAAAGTAACACGTAGTAAAAACCTATTTTCAACGATAGTCTAGTAGATAAATAAAAACATTATGATTCCCGCAATTCACACAAAAAACAACGAATAAAGTTAATTTGATCTTTCAGTACCGCAACCAAAAGAATCAATAACTATCAATAAATAAACACTCCACTATCCCAGCGGTGGGCTAACAAACTACTTGCATCGACTCGAACCTCCTCGCCAATAAAACAGCGTCTGGCAGTTGATTGCAATGTAATGAATTAAGTGACTTAGCTTGATGCAGACACTGTGGGGCTAGTAAGTTAGCGGGTACGTGAAAGTGGAGCGGGTTTAAATTACTTATGCACTTGTTTCGGCTGGACACGTATGCCGCTTGTCAGACAGTCAATGGACCAAACTTACGACCCATCTGCTGAGTAAAAGGCCCATGACCCACAATTCTTTCGACCACTGGTCGTGTGTTTTCTTCAACTCGTCGCGATACCTTCGACGGGGTCTCCGCGACACCTTCTGGCTGTGTCAGGGCTCTATGTAATCGTTATTTTGGCCCAAAACTTATTGGCTATACCGCAGATGTAGCCAGCTCGGTTCCATTTCAGGTTATCAGCTTTTTGAGCAACGTCAGTAGTCTGTGTTTTGAAGCGCAGTGTGGTGTTGCGAATATTGTTTGTGAGTAACTTCGCAGATACTCTATAAAATGTTTTACAATATGTTGTTCACATGAATTAAATAATTCTATGTGAAGACAATGCAACTAGAATAAAGTAACCATAATAGGTAAAAAAATAAAAATAAAGTAATGACGTGAAAATTTTATTTTATGTAAAAGTATGTATATGATTTTCCCAACACTTTATTAAGTAATCATTTAGTGTGCGAATTAAACATGACATAGCTTGCTCAGAAATCTTCTCTCCATCTCTCTTTTTGAGATAATCTCATAATATAAAATTTTGCAATCATAATGGTCTAGATTTGAGGTCGACCCAATGAGGTTACGAAACAGTCTGTCTAAACATGTGTACAATTTATGCCAGAGTCCATAGCAAACTAACAAAATAATTGTTGCACTACTTGTAAGACAGATAACCGTAAAATTAATTGAATGCTTTCGTGGCCACACACTTGGTGATTCGTTAAGCCAATAGTTGAAGGTTCGAAGTAAGTAATACCTATTCGTTTTCTTTAATCTAAAAGAAACTTATTAATTGTTCGTTTTCATTGTCTGCACGATACACGGGAAATCGATCAGCTGCAAATTAAATTAACACAGGTGTAGGCAGAGGCGGCTCGCCCTAAGGAGCGCTGGTGCAGTGAACTCCCTCCCATAAATAATTATAATAAAATTATACTCGCTTAATTTCATTACTAATATTACTTTTTAAAATCTATCGTAAAAAACTACTGTAAATACCAATAAAATAATTACCTTTACACATTTAATTACCCATCCATATACCCAATCCCATTTCATTTCATAGGTAACGCGCGAAGCGGAGCGCTCACGATTGCGCTCCAATGAAACAAAATTCCAAAATTTCACAGTCCTGCGCGTGAAACAACAGATTTTCTATGAAAAAGTAGCCAATTTCGGAGCGCCGCCGCTCACGCGACGTTGCCGGTGGTTCGTTTTACCGGCGCGGCCGCACGACAGCGATTGCGCGCGACGTTGCCACTCTTATATAAACAAACACTAGTCAAGTTAGATGCATGCGCGCGAATGCGAATTCGGGAATTTTCTAATTAATAATCATTTAATACGTGTTGAAATAGCCTGTACTTATCAGTTATTACTTGTGAGTGTTGAAATGGACAATTATAATGTGGAGTTACTTCTTACGCTATGTATTTTAATTGTTTTATTTCAAGTGAACACCCATACAATTTTGTCACGAGCCTCCTCTGGGTGTAGGAGTGTTTGATAGCTTTATATTAATAACTTATTTTCATTTTGTGAACCCGTAATGACTGTCATAGATCGACGAATAAAGCGGGAACCATAGGTTTTACGTGCTTTCCGAGGTACGGAGCGGCCTTGGAATGTAAAGATGGTCACTGATCCACGGAACAATCGCGGAGAGTGTAGCTTATACTGATCGACCGACCCCCCATGATTTTTGGTTACTGTTATTAGTATAAAAAAAAAACAACTTTATTTTCTACAACTTATGTAAACAACAAATTATAATTATAGGAAGTACCTTTTAAGCAAAGCATTGCTTGTATTAGGTACTACCACTCTACTGCTTTAAATTATCTTTACATAAGTGAGGGATTAAACAATTGCAATAAATTCAATACAATATTACAATAGTATGAAATGTTAATTTATTTTACTCCGAAGGGCATTCAAAATTTGTTACTTAAACTTAACTATACGCATCATTGTATATGTAACATAATGCATCATTGTAAATGTAAGCAGGCACGCCCTTTAGGCCGGGAGGCTTTTATTTACGTTTTTAGTTCAGTTAACGTTTTTGTTTTTTTAATTATTGTATCTTGAGTAGGTATATTGGCGTGAGCTAGCTTACATATGGCAAATAATTTAATTTATGTTTTGTTTTTCATTATATTAATTACTTACTTATTATTGTATAGAATCAAGTTCTTCTAACTTAACAGACAGCTGTGCTGCTGGGGAGTATATTGCGCAACTTCTTCCTAGCTGAGGAAGTCGTGAAGAGCGGGCGTTTTGGACTGTCTTATGTAATTTTGATAAACGACTATTGATTTGATTTAATTTGATTCGTACAGCTGTCAGTACTAAGTCTGGGACGTTTAATCGCATCGCATGTATAGTTCATAAAACAAAAATATGTTTTTGTGAGGGCGGCAAAATGTTCAAAGCGCAAGCACTCTACGGAAAAGTAACCTTGAAAAAATTAAGGAAAAAAAAACCTTTTATTTAAAACCCAAGTTTCACGAATCAATCAACATTTGAATAAACGTTTCAATTATGTGTCTCGTTCCGTGTAATCCGCACAAATTGTCTGTAATCTGGGCGACTCAATAATTTGCGTGGGACTAGGTTCACCTCCCAAATTGTTAAATAAACGAGCACATCGAGCCATGTGTTGTTATTAAAATGGGATTGGGTTTGTGTGTGCTGGGAGGATTTCGTCTCATCATGTCATGTTGCAATTTTTATCATGATCTATAACAATTCATACAGTCGTACATATTGGTGGCATTGGCCGCGACTTACGAGTTTGCAGGTCGTGAGTTCAAGCCCAGGCAGGCGAGCTTTACTTTGTGTAAATAATTGCATCATCACTGCTCTCAAAATTGTGAAGGAAAACGTTGTGAGGAACCGGCATGTCCCAGAACCAAAAATTTTATGACATGTGACATCTACCAACATCTACAGAGAACATTATAAGCAGATTATTCGGAACGTGCACGACAGCTGCGTTTGCAAGATGGCGCCATCTTGCAAACGCAGTTTTAGGGACATATATATGTCAAAAAATGAATAACAAGAGCTTGTTTATTTTGTATAATTTATAGTAAATAAAATATATTTAGAAAGACAATAAATGGCATTTTTAGAGGAATTTGTTAAAAACTGTTGTATGGAAAATTTTACGTTATTTTAAAAACTGATTTTGAGAGTGTAAACACAATAAGTTTCCAGCCCCAAACTTTGCTAAAAGGAAATAAATAGGTGTTAGCAGAACATGTAAGGAATGTAGAAGAACTGAGAATTAATGGAAACAGTTATTTAATACGAGCCACCATCATTTGTAAAACATCGGTGACTTCAACACCCTTCAAAACAAGTTTAAACGTAAGTACTCTCTTAACTTAGAAACATGACTAAACATTTAGTTAAAGTATGTCAAACATTTTTATTCATTTATTATTTTTGGAGTCTACGATACAACGACAATAATGACCCATTTTCAAAAATTTCAAAACAACATTGACAATTTTGTTTTTCTTTACTGACTGACCCCCTTTAGTTGCATATTTCTACCGCGACAAGCGCAGCGATCGTTTTCTTTACCCCTTTCCATCCACTTCGCACGTTGCGAATACACCATCAAACTGAACAATCTTCTCAATGGAACTAACATCGTTATGTGTTATTGGGTTTTTCCATTAGAAACTTAATAACAGCCCGTAGTTTGGAAGTTGGCGGTGTGATACTCCCGTGCCTCGGAAAGCACGTGAAGCCTTTGGTCCAGCGCCTGATCTCTCTTCGGTCGTGTCAGATTGCCGTCCTATCAGACTATGGGAGTGAGGGATATAAATACATACAGAAAGTGTATCAATCACACTTAATGAGAGACTATTCATAATTAGTAGTGATTGCCTAGTGCTCGAAATGAGCTATTTAAAAAAAAAAAGCTTTCTAAACTCCTTTTCCATATAAACGTAACTGTAAAAACATAGTCCTCCGACCGCATAATTTTCAAAAAAAAGGGTACAAAGTTTTTGCTTCACATATTAATATATAGATGACGCTAATTTATTTGCAAAAAATACACCAGTATTTTTATCAGATGACCGTTTTTTACTCAAACTGAGGTAGTGTGCATCAAACCCAACGATAAGAGTTGATTTATGCTAAACCGTCCCGGATCCGAACCGTGGCACATACGAGGTACGGACGACGACTATAATGGGAACACTTATATGAATTAACATAATGCACTTAAGGATGCGGTAGCCCGCGAAATTCAAATTTAAGTTCTAACGTTTTTTTGCAATTTACGGGACAGTGTCAGGTGGTATGTTGATTGAAATATGATTCACGACCGTAACAAATATGACTCCACAGAATTATAATCATAAGATTCAGCAATACAAGATAAATTTTTAACCAATGCGCAAATTTTTTTGGTGGTTCAGTAATCAGTAATAGAACACATTTCAATTATTTTTTCAATACCTTTTTTAAATTTTTATCCTACCTTAAATCAGTAAACTGTGGACACCCTACATATTTCGTAATATGATATTGACAATAGTAATAGGTCAGTAACCGCGCGTCGGCGTAGGTAGGTAGTACTTAGAGCCGGTAGGTAGTACTTAGAACTTCTTAGAATTTTGATCGATCGAACATTTGGTAGGTACTAATAGGTCAGTAACCGCGCACTGGATTAGGTACTTCGAACTTGTTAGAATTTTGACCAATTTAACAGCTGGTCGGTCGTTCACCTTCGCCGCCACGCTGGTGCCGCGCGCAAGTTACCATAAAAACCAGTTTCAAAATAAACATCTTTCATTAACCATAACTTGTTTTTTTTTTTTTGTACTAAGATATATCAAAATAAAAATTGCATGGTTATTATAACTCGTTTAAGTTTAATTTGTTAATATTTGCGCACTGGATAAAAACTTATCCTATATAACTCCGTAAGCTAGAACAGGCCTCAAATGTCATGATTTCATGAAATAGTCATTCAGTAGGGTAATATAAACTTAGAAACATGTATTGATGATTTTTAACATACCATCTGGTTGGGCAGAGGTGTACTCTTGCATTTTGTTACTCCAGTTAAATTAAATAAGTTGCATGTTGCAAGTCCCATGGAATAGGGGGAACCTATTGCCATTATCATTTCAGCTGAAAGACATCCACCGTTGGAAATAGTCCTCCTCTGATTCTGGGAATGTTTGCCATGATCGCCACGCTTGGCAGGCGGGTCGGCGATCGCGTTGACGCTCGACCACATCAATCGTTGAATCTTATTGCTTAAGGCATATGGGTAAAAATAGATCCACAGCTATTGTTTGTATTTGTACTTAAATTGTGCTTCAAAGCTTTCACGAACTTGGGAACAGAAATCACAATTAAAGTATTCAAGAGTTTTTTTCGCCTTTATTCTACGGTATTTCATTCTCATATTTCACTGGAAGGTCTCAAGTGCGGTTCGGGCAAGAGCTGTTCAAATCAGTGCTGTTAGTGGAATACCTCTTTCACTAGTTTTGAACACAGAATCCAGTAGGTATAAGGCAGTTTGCATGTTATGCTAAGTATAGCAATGGAGGCTAAAAATATAGGATTTTATGACCAACTTTATGTCAACACAACAGGTGGACAGTCCGCTTTTATCTTTCTACTAAGTACCATGATACAAGGGATTGAATGGTGTTCTTAAAGCCCTATTGGTCGTTGTTAAGTTTGATGACGTAGATTATGTTGCTATTAAAATGTTAATGTTGAATATACATACAAAACATATTGGTTTTTTTTGCTCTGTAAATATGTTACTAATATTGTAGGTTTACTTAGTCCATTTGAGATTGACACTTATGTTATTAGAAGATTTTCAAACTGCAATACTTGTAATAACTATAATATATCACACATTTATATCTCTGCAATATTTTTAGTTTTATAGAGTACTGCTGCTGCCCCCAAGGTCACCTGCATGTGTTTTATCATCTTTTTAACCGACTTAAGAAAAGGAGGAGGTTCTCAATTCGACTGTATTTTTTTTTTTTTTTTCTTTTTGTGAAAAAACACTACAAAGCGAAAAATAACTTTAATTTCGGAAGTCGGTGGCAAAAAAACCTTTAATACAATACAATAATACAATCCTTTATTTCAGGCAACTTAGGCCCATAAAAACACAGTAAACAAATAATATAAAACAATAACTATAAACTAATACAAATTTTATAAAAACAAAACTTAAACTATCACTAAACACGTAATGATGACGGCGTCGTGTTCCGCTGCGTGGTGTCGCATAACCGTCCTCGGAAACGACGATATAAGACACCTTTCGGCCAAAAGTCCTCTCTCAAGCAGGTCTGTAGATGGTGGGTTGGAACTCGTACCACAAACGACTTAAAATTGATGTTGTGGCGCGATTCCAACCTTTCGACCCTCAGAGTCCAATTGGTCTTTACTTTTAAGTACTGTACAACTTCCTCAATCGTGGTGGAGTGATGCAGACGTGAAATATACAGCTGCGTCGTAGGCACAGCAGGGCGCAACAGCATGTTGGGTCCACTCGGAGCTGTACCACACTGGTTTCGTGAACAGGGCTTCTTCTTCTTCCTTTCACCAAAGGGCGTTGTACCACCGACGCTGGTGTTACCCTAATAAAGAACATTTTTAACGCCTGGGAAGAAGCACAAGATGCCATTGGAATCTTTTGTGACCTTTCCAAGGCGTTCGATTGCGTAAACCATGAGACACTTTTGCTGAAACTAGAGCACTATGGAATTAGAAATACAGCTCTTGACTTAATAAGATCATACCTGAAGGATAGAATGGTCAAAGTCCAAGTAAACGGCGTAAACTCATTGGGGTCTGAAATGGCAATGGGCGTTCCTCAAGGCTCGATATTGGGTCCATTCCTTTTTTTAGTATACATTAATGATCTACCCCATCTACTTCCAAACCAACCGAAGATGGTGTTATTTGCAGATGACACATCATTGATATTTAAAATCGACAGACGGTCTCAAAATCTTGACGACGTCAATAACTCCATTCTTCAGGTCCAAGACTGGTTTACGGTAAATAATTTGGTACTTAATAAAAAAAAAACCAAGTGCATTAGATTTCAATTGCCTAATGTCAGAGGTAGCGAATGTGACATCTTGTTGAATGGGGAAAAACTGGAATTTATTGATCAAACGGTTTTCCTAGGAATCACGCTAGACGAGAAATTACAATGGGGACCTCATATAACATCTCTTGCGGGGCGGTTGAGCTCGGCCGCTTATGCTGTTAGAAAGATAAGACAGTTAACAGATGTAGAAACCGCGCGTTTGGTCTATTTTAGCTACTTCCACAGCATTATGTCGTATGGCATTTTACTGTGGGGTAGGGCTGCTGACATTGAATCCATTTTTATTTTGCAAAAGCGAGCTGTCAGAGCCATTTATAATCTATGTCGCGGCGAATCCCTCAGGGAACTATTTAAAAGGATTAATATTATGACGGTACCTTGCCAATTCATTTACGAAAATATTATGTATGTAAGAAAAAATCTACATCTTTTTAATAAAATAAGCGATAGACATAATTTTAATACTAGAAATAAAGACAAGATAGATCAACCATTTTTCAGATTAGCAAAAGTACATACATCTTTTATGGGGTACTGTGTTAAATGTTACAACAAAATACCTTCTGATATATTGCAATTAAATGAAAGGAGGTTTAAAAGTCATATTAAAAGTACACTTTGTAAACGAGCTTATTACAAATTAGAGGACTACATCCAAGATAAGAACGCTTGGAAACATGCTGGTCTCGCTCCATAGGACAGTCTTAGAGTTTATCAAACTAGTTGCTAACTTAATTGTGTAGATAATATTTATTTTTTCTTCTATGACACTGTTTTACATTCTGTAATTACTGTAACTCACACACTGACAGTTTATATGGGTAGTTCATATAATTGTTTTTTTAATATTTTTTTATTTAACTGCTTTTGTTAATTTATTTTTATTTTCTTTTAATTTCATTTGTTGTGTATATGTATCATTTGCATCGTTGTATATGTAAGCGGGCACGCCCTTTATGCCTGGAGGCTTTAGTAAGGTTTTAAGTTCTGTTTACGATTTTGTTTCATTATTCATTTCAGAATAGGTCGAAGTGGCGGTGCTTGGGGGAGGCCTATGTCCAGCAGTGGACGTCTTTCGGCTGAAATGATGATGATGATGATGATTCATTTCAGCTTGAGTTTAGTGTTCAATGTTTTGTTGGTATAATGGCGTGTGCTAGCTGACATATGGCGAATAATGTATGTTTTGTTTTATTATATTAATAACTTATACAATATTGTATAGAATCAAGTTCTTCTAACTTAACAGACAGCAGTGCTGCTGGGGAGTTTGTTCCGCCACTTCTTCTTCCCAGCCAAAGCACTAGGAAGTGTCGAAGGGCGGGCGTTTTGGGGGGACTGTCTTATGTGACTTTGACGTTCAAAAAGTGCTGACTCTCAGCCTAGTTTGAATAAATGACTTTTGATTTGATTTGATTTGATTTCCACTTTCGTGAAACCCTCTTCATCAACTTGCCCCGATCTCGGCAAGGAGCTACGGACCGCAGCCAGGGCAGGTTGTGCACCCTTCATTTGGTTTTCCCCAATTTTATTCTGCCGCATAGACTGCGACACACCTGATTTGCTGGTGGTGACAATAGCGGCGTAGGCACGTTTAGGGGTCGACGTACCTACGTGTGACGTTTCCGCAGCCGGTGTTGTGGCGCGGGCGACGGCGGCGGCGGGCGACGCTTGCTCAGCATTATCGGCAGCCGGTGACGCACTTGTGTTCGCCGATTCTAAACTGCCGATTGATGCATTTTGCGCCCCTCGACGTGTGTTCACCTTAGAGGCCTCAGGTGACCCAATTACTGAACCCACCTTGCGCAACAGTGTTATTTCTGCTCGCAGTTCAGTGTTGGTTTTTTCCGCAACCTCCATACGGGACTGCATCTTGGTCATCTCCACCTTCAAGGTAGTGATGTCCTTTAGCAGCCTTGTAACATCAACGTGATCGAACGTGACGGGAGGCAGCTTACTCAGCTCCTTCGCCACGAAATCTGGCACGTCATCTGGGTCGGTCTTCTTCAACATATCAAGAATATCTTGAATGCTCCTCTCAGTTCCATCTCTGCGGCGAGACGGCATCTGGTCCAGCTTTCCAAGTGACTGGAACAGTAGCAGTTTACCACTGCTGATCTCGTCCTCCTTGTAATTGGACCGGCCTATCTATATATATATATATCTGCAGGATGCTCACCTCGTCCATGTAGTCGATGGCATGGACTAGGAAAGCCAGCAATTCATTGACTATGAGTGGTTTGGAACTCATAGTGATAGTACGGGCAGCGGCTATGGCCGCGCTACACGCGAATAAAATTCGTTCCGTGCACAGTGGAAACACGTCCGTATTCGACCGCGCCACCGACACCGACTTCCGAAATTAAAGTTATTTTTCACTGTGTAGTGTTTTTTTAAGGAAGTCGGTTGTTATTTTATTGTTGGTTGTTTTTAATAAAAATAAACACACATAAATTCACGCCTCTTTTCGCCAAAGGGTTAGGCAGACGTGTACGTATAGTACACTCACATTTCGCCAGTTGAGAGTCCCATGTGTTGTGTTAAGTCCCATGTCATACAGGGCGAGTCTATTCTCATCCACGGAGCGAAAATTCAGACTCCAAAAAATCCTGATGGAATAACCCAATAACACTTTGCCCAACCTGGGAATCAAACCCAGACTTGTGGCTACAAGACCAATGATCATAATCATCATTTCAGCCGTAATACGTCCACTGCTGGACATAGGCCTCCCCCGATTTGGGGGGTCACCCGTTCAAATATTGGCGTGAACCCTACAACATTCCAAAAAATTAAAGCTATTTCGAATAGTAGTATTAACGGGGTGTTGACATAATCGCCACGCTTGGCAGGCGGAATGGCGATCGCAGTATGGTGGTCAAATAAATAGAGAACGCTGCTGCCCATTCTCTAGTAAGTCCCGTGGTAGTCTCTTACGACACCCACGGGAAGAAATGGGGTGATGCTATTCTTTACCAAGACCAATGATGCCTTCAGTTTATTAAAATGTGTAGTTAATTAAATACAGAAAAAAATAAGCATAAAATAAAATGTAGAAATGATATATCTTCAAGAAAAGAAATAATATTATATTTTACGAATATACCAAGAGTCGGCCTCCTGAATATTTGTTTATATGTTGAAGGAAGGAGAATAAATCACCAAATCAAGGGACTATGTAAGTATCTACTAGGTCAACTAGGGAAAAACTGAATTCTGAGGAAGTGCCTTAAGGCTTGAGGTTGACCCTTTGGTCCGTCATTTACTTGTAGTCCAAGTCATAAGATTTCAACGTTTTAGTATATTTTTATGGTTCCATTAGAGAAAATATTGGACAGTTAAACAGAAAATCGTTGTTCTGGTGAGTTATTTCGTGACTCCAAAAGTTCCCCGATGCTTTGTTGAAGTTTGTCCGTATTTTAAAGAAGCTGATCCGCTCAGACCGGGAGATACCATTTGATGATTTCCCACAGAAAAAATCCTCTAAGATAGAAAGAAAGAAAATACATTTATTTAGCACTGACTTAAACCCATCATATAAATAATATCCAGTATACAAAAATAGAGTTATGCATCGACAAGAATTTATTTATATGTCTTCAATCTTTGATCTATAATATTGTATCAAAGTGTACTCACTGAGTACCTAATTGTAGGTACATATTGTTACAGTATAATTATGGAACTATAATTGTAGATACATACATCGACAATTTGTGTCATCTTTGTCATGTTTATAACCGTACCAACGCACAAAAAATCTTACTATAAATAACTCCAGGAAAAAACAAAAACTTCTCAACAGGTTGTTCGTTATTCGAAACTTCATTCGATAAGCCTCAATACTGGACCTTTGTACTGATATTATTGTACTATCTGTGTAGTAAAGTGGCGACCAACCCTGCACGTAAAGCATTGTTTTAGATGTGCAGCGCTGAAACAATGCTGCATTCAGCGGCTTTCTATACCGCTAACAGCTCATACCTCGACACGAAACAATTTGCGGTGCCGCTGTCATTGCCGACCATACCCGACGTTACCCGAGAAAGCCCGAAGGTTCGTCCTTGAGCTAGGTAAATTAATTAATTGATGAGAATTTAATCAAGTGTGGCTCTGGCTTTTTGTGGAAAATTTTATGCATTCAAAATGTTTAGAAGTAGTTAGGGTTTAAGTGGTCGTAGTGCGACCGACGTATTCACAATCATTCACCAAAATTCACTTACAAATTCACTACCATTCACCACACACCCTTTGACTACTTATGTTATTTTATTTTTTTAAGTACTAAAACTAGTTTCATAAGTTTAACTGCATTGATGAGCCTTGTAAGTTTAACAATAGCTTTACGAGGGAGATGTTTTAGGATTTCACCCGTAATAAGGTCATACCCTGGGGATTTCTTTTTTAGGCTTATCATTTGAATTTCCTTTGCAACTTCTTTCGGGGTCACAAGCTTAATTCTTTGATCTTGCAGAATATCGGGAACTTGCAGGTTTTCTACAGACCCGTCATTTGGCTGAAAGGTTTCTTCTAAATGATGTGCAAATCTTAGGGCTTTTTGCTCGTTGCTTATGGCCCACTTTCCATTATCATCTCTGATCGGGGGAATTGATGTGACTGGCCTTTTCAACAACTTTGTTGCTTTCCAAAGAGAGTATTGCGTTGTATGATCACTGCTTAACTGCCGTAGGTTAGTGTTGAGAGCCTCATCTTGAAAGGTTTTTATTGTTCTCTGTAGTCTTTTCGATAGATTATTCAACAGAGTTTTGTCTTTCGGAAATCTAGTTTGCTGCCATATTTTCCTTTGATTTCTTTTTTCATATAATAGGTCTATAATTTCCTTTGGGTAGTTATTTCCTTTACATTTTTTATTTGACTGTGGTGTGTTGTTCCATGCACATTGTTGGATATCGTTGCCAAACTTGTTTACTTCAAAATCGAGCTGATCTTTGCTTTTTAATGAAGTTTTTAGGTCAATTATATTTCGTAAGTCTATGCTAAAACTCTCCCAATCTGTAAACTTATTTTCCAATGTCAGGTGGTTTTGTCTCAGTAATATTTTGTGACTCAGTTTTAATAATATCGGAGAGTGGTCGGAGTTCATATGATACCCCTCTTCCACACTCAGGTAATTGGTGGATATATTTTTGACAATGAAAAAGTCTATAAGGTCTGGAAGTTTCTGGGGGTCAGTCGGCCAGTATGTAGGTTTTCCAGTACTTATGACCTCACAACGCATGTCATTCACTGCTCTAAAAAGCTGTCTTCCCTTAGTTGAAGTTAGTCTCGATCCCCAATGAGTGTTCTTAGCGTTAAAGTCCCCGCCCAATATAAATCTTGGTCCAAGAAGTCTGAGAAAGTTCACATATTGTTCTTTGTTTATCATGTGTCTTGGGGGAAAGTATGCAGCTGCTACTGTAACATTAAACTTTTTTGTTTTAATTGATACCGCCACAGCTTGCGTGTCCAGCTCCTCGTATTTACTCTGTTCGTAATGACAGATATTTTCTTTAATAATAACTGCACTACCTCCTCGGGCCGTGTTGTTAGGGTGCAGCGAGTGATACACTTTATAACCTTTAAACTGTACAAAAGACTGCTTAGTGAAGTGTGTTAAACTTACAAGGCTCATCAATGCTGCATTCGTACTAAAGCATGTTCCTGAGCCATGGAAAGTTGCTGAAGTGATTATGATTGCAAAGCCCGGCAAACCACCTCACGAAGCATCATCATACAGGCCCATATCCCTGTTGCCGATACTATCAAAGCTGTTTGAAAAATTATTTTTAAAACGCCTAAAACCGATTATAAGCGAGAATAATTTGATCCCTGACCACCAGTTTGGTTTTAGAGAGAAACATTCTACGATAGACCAAGTACATAGAATTACCAACATCATCGAGAGAACGCTTGAAGATAAAAAAGTTTGCTCCACCGTATTCCTAGACGTGGCACAAGCTTTTGATAGAGTTTGGCATGAGGGTTTGATGTACAAGCTAAGACTAATGCTGCCTAATGATTTTGCCGATATCTTGCAATCATACATTACAAATAGAATGTTTAGAGTAAGGCACGAGGATGCTTTTTCCGAGCTAAAGATAATTAAAGCTGGTGTGCCCCAAGGTAGTGTGCTGGGACCAGTGCTCTATTTGCTGTACACGTATGATTTAC
This sequence comes from Aporophyla nigra, assembly GCA_947507805.1. Classification (NCBI taxonomy): domain Eukaryota; kingdom Metazoa; phylum Arthropoda; class Insecta; order Lepidoptera; family Noctuidae; genus Aporophyla; species Aporophyla nigra. The sequence goes on along the minus strand of OX382313.1, from coordinate 6,198,931 downwards.
CAGAGCTCGAAAATAATACAATTGCAACCTTTGCGGACGACACTGCCATCATGGCGACAGGATCATGCCATACGGAAGCAATCGAAAAGGTACAAATCGCTCTAAATAAAGTTCATGATTGGGCACAAAAATGGAGAATCAAATTGAATGAATCAAAGTCGCTTCATAGTGATTTCACCAACAGAAATTGTGACTACCACCCAGTCTTCATAAATGGTCAACGAGTGCCATACGCAAATACAGCCAAATACCTTGGCATAACGCTTGACGCGAAACTGCGCTGGAAAGCGCACGTCAAAAAGAAAAGGCAGGAACTAGACATGCGCTTTAAAAACATGTATTGGTTGATTGGACGGGATTCCTGTCTATCAATACACAACAAAATACTATTATATAAGCATGTTCTTATGCCAATATGGACATATGGCATCCAACTGTGGGGATGTACTAAACCAACCAACATCAAAATCATCCAAACATTCCAGAACAAGGTACTCAGGAGTATAGTTAATGCTCCCTGGTATATAAGAAATGACGACCTCCATCGTGACCTGAACATGGAACCCGTCACCAAGATAATACAAAAATATGCTGAAGCCCATGAACAACGACTCCATCATCATGTGAACATCGAGGCGATTCAGCTGTTAGACCAAACGAATATAGTGCGAAGACTAAAACGAACAAAACCTTTTGATTTAGTGTAGTGTAAAAAGTGCAGAAATAACAGTGACAGTGACACACATAATAACACATGAACAAAGTGTTTATAATATCATCATACCAGACTCTAAGAAAGTGGAACGGACTTGTGTAAAGTACAAAGGACACTATTCTAAGTCTTAAAATAATCATCATGTATAAAATTAAGTTAGATTTAAATTGCTTATTAGTCTTATAGACTAGATTGTAATTAATTATTAAGAACGGAGTTCTTTATAATAAAGGATAAAAAAAATAAGTTTAACTGTACTAACATTCTATGGATTTTTAAATCTGAATTAAAAAGTTTTTTTTTATTATCCAGCTGAAGATCCGTGTCGGGTACACGGATCTTCAGCTGGATAATAAAATGATTATGCTCTTTGGGAACTCATTTCTGCCGAAGCTGTAACCCGTCTCAAAGTCATGTCTTTGTAGAGAAACGTCATAGAAGCGGAAATTCTAACAGGTGAGCCGAGAGTGTTCATACCGCGTGTACCACTAACTCCACACAATTACCCCTTCCAGTTAGGACATGTGCAGTTCCCTGTGAGTGTATGCTTCAGGATGACAATCAAAATGTCCCAGGGGCAGACACTGAAGGCTGCGGGTGTCAACCTTAGGAACAGCTTCTTGAAGCAGTAATGCTCGCGAAGGAGGAGACGCCCCGGGCGTCGAGAGTCAGTTGCGGACTCCCAGCCACCGTAGGCGAGCAACTGGTAGTTCGCCGCCCGGTAAGGACCAGACCCGGGTCGACAGCGCATTGTGTTCCACGCGCGCCTCAAAGGAATGTCATCAAATATCGAAGGGCTCCATGAGGACTGATGCCTGCCAGGGTTGCGAATTTGTTCGACAGATTTACCCTGGCCCTGGTACGGGCAACTGAAGGAACACGGGAGGGTTTTAGTCAGTAAAATTCTGACACTATTTGATGATTTCCCACCCAAAAAAAAAGACCGACTCCTTCTCACACGCACAACTGTACGTGTTTCGTTCCCAAGTCACCAGTTCTGTCTCTCTCTATATTTTGGCTGCTTAGAACAAAATTACAAACGTAGTACATAGGGAAGTTTTATAAAATGTGGCTGTTAGTACTTATATTGTGGAATCTCACGTTCATGCGAAAGAAGTCGCAGGTACAAGTTAGTTATTATTTATTATTAGTAGTTAGCTTCTGCTCGCGAATTCGTTCGCTTGAAATTTTGGCCCCTAACCCTTCACGTCGTATCCCATCGCCCGCCCGCGCTATTACTTCATTTACATTATGCAATTTTTCGACCTTTTTCATTTTGATCAACTTCAAAGGGTCATACCGTGATGTTCCTTAAGTACTAAGCTATCAAGTACAAGAAGAGTTTTTTTTTTAAATTCGACCGACAGTTCCACAGATTAGCGCGTTCAAACGAATAAACAAACTCTTCAGCTTTATTATACACCGTGACATTTTAGCCGTCTTACAAAGGTTGTCCACTCAATGTATCCGACTTATTGGACTGGCCTGTTAGTCTAGTGGTTAGTGACCCTGACTGCTAAGACTGAGGTCGTGGGTTCGATTCCCACCCAGGACAAATCTTTGTGTGACAAGCACGATCATTTGTTCTGTGTCTGGGTGTAATTTATCTATAATATGTATGTATTTAGTAATATATAAGTATGTTTATCAGTTGTCTGGTTACCATAGTACAGGCTCTGCCTAGTTTGGGATCAGATAATGGTGTGTTGGTTGTTCTAAGATATTTATTAATTTTATTTATAATATACCTCTAAGCGTGATGAAAAAATTGTTACCATTAATTAAGATAATAGGTACTAAGAAAAATAAATAATTCATTAGAATTATAAAACATCCGGTTAATAATGTTTACGTGTCATACGGTAGAGAACATACCTATCCAGTGTACGAGTCGACTAGATCATTCCATCTCCATTTTCCATGAAACAAAATATCAAATTTCAAACTACGTCATGCGTCATCATAATGATAATATTTTCATTTTTTAGTTATTCAAATGTTCATTTTTTCCTTATGGATGTGTAGTAGTCATTGGATACATGAAGTGGGCTGCTGATGTAAGACAATTAAAATGTCACGGTGTATTAGTAGGTATTGATTTATCATAAAAGCGTATGTTTTCATTCCCAAGAAGCTTCAAATATTATTTCCCTTTCAATATTGACACTAACACCATATTTATTTTAGCAAACAGAATTGGCTAACAACCTGTGCGTCCGATGGGATTTTCCTCCAACAAAATTATCGTATTTCACACCATTAAAACTTTCTTTCCTTTAGGGAACGATTATTCAAAAATACTTCCTGTTGTCAAGGTGTGCTCATCTTTGTTATAAAATAATACTTCTATAAAATTGTATGCTTCTTACCACAGAGGTTTGAGCTATGTGATGTCTGTCAGAGAATTCAAGATTTGTGTTGAGTAGATTAATTATGATGAAAATTTACTGAATGGAAGTACAAGTGATATTTCAGTTTGTATAAACTAAAAATATAACTCAGGTAAAAATTGTTTGTTTGTTAGTTTTTTCTTTATTTATTTATAGGCTTTTACGCATAGCGTATGTCAGTCCCATCGTAGCCTGAACAACTTTTTGCTTTCAGAAGACGTGGGCCATGAATTTGAAGAATCTCTTTCGCATCGTCGCCATTTGGTTGGGATAGAGTTCAACGACATTGCCGAGTTATTTCTACTGGACACATTCCATCAATAAATGTTGTAGGTCCTCATTTATAAGTTTGTGTTTAGATAGGTAATCTTTTCAACTACCAAAATAGCATTTGACAGCCCACTTCTTGACGAAGGGCCTATTTAATATCTCGCTACGACCTTTGAAAGCTGAGAAAAGGAAAATAAACAGACAGAAAGCTAAGAGAAAACGAAGTTATATTTTATTTTTATTTTATTAATTTTAAGAAGACTTTCAGCTAATACATACATTCGAGTAATCAAAAGTAACATGTAAAAATAAGCCAATTACCAGTTTCCACTTATATACCTTATGTATGAAATTTTCAAGACGGCACAAACTGCTTGAGAGTGAAACAGAGGCAAATAAAGAGAATAAATAAAAATTAAATTCATTACACAACAAATTTACACTACTAAGAAAAGGTTATGTAACATTTTTTTTTTATATCGCGGGCGATGCGATGCTATAGGATTTATTTTATGGTAAAATAAGAAATTTCACGTGAACGACGTCGCGGGCAGAGGTTAGGCCTAAATACAAGGCCTATATATAATTTAGTATTTACTTACACATATTTCTTCGAATTACTTTTGCTATCGACACGCTACGAAGAATACAAGGGCAGAGATCACGCTATACTCACACAAATCAACCTAGAAACATCGAGAACAAAATGTATTTATATATTACGGTCCCTACATAAATCCTTATTGCAAGAGAGCTCCCTCGTTCCTTCACAATTCAATTTCAGAGACATATCCTGTGCTATTCACCTTTTATGAATATACGGGAACCTTGAGCAAAAAATATTGTCAAATAGTTATTATTGGCTACTGAAATATACACGTATTGGTATAAAAGTGACATACCTGAATTTATTGAAAAGCTTTTCGAGCATGTAGGTATCTAGTTTTATTAAACCTGACCAAGATTATGTCTTGACTTTAAAAGAGACTGTGACCTCTGCATTTGTTTTGGCCTTTCCTCTCAGAGTAGTCAGATAGGAAACGCCGACCTCATATAGTTTAAAAAAATAAAAAAAATATGTTTAACGTATAAAAGTGTTTGTATAAATCTACTTGCAAAAATAAAGTCATTTGTCATTAAAAGATCATAATTTAAATGCTCAGTTTATTGCACAGTCAGTCTATAATGTTCCCACTGCTGGGATACAGGCCTCCTCACTGTGAGGAAGTAGGCAGTAATCAACCACGCGGGCCCAGTGTGTGTTGGCAGAAGTCAAAATGTCTTCGAATGTTTGGTCCTAGGATATGCCGATTTCGTCTATGAGCAAATATTATCAATCGTCAAAAGAAAAACTGAATCAAACTCATTCAAGGTGGGGTGCTAAATTTATTGAGTTTGCTTTACTCGCTCTAGCATCCTAGGTTCTCTTAACTCTTAAACTTTACTGGCTATGTCAACAAAGTAACTCTAATTCCTGTCCCTATGGCCAAATAAAATCTATCCTATCCGAGGGGAGGTGCGAACGAAGATCTTTAACATGGCTGCCGAAAATTTAAGATTTTTCATCATTGGTGTAATTTTCTTGGTTTTTGAGGGTGCTGAAGAGCAAAATGAAAATCTGAGTTTGGTGGCTGCACAAACGACTCGTGAGGGTATATTCCCAATTCGTAAACGTACCTAAACGTGATATTCTGTACCATTAGAATCTAGAAAAGCAGAGTGACATAATTTTAAATGGATATTTTATTGAAACTGTTAAAATAGCAACATTTAACAGTTTTTTTTCCTTTTTAGGGTTCCGTTGACAAATGGCAAAAAACGGAACCCTTATAGATTCGTCATGTCTGTCTGTTCGTGTATGTCACAGCCACTTTTTTCCGAAACTATAAGATCAATGCTGTTGTGTGTGTTGTGCATATAAACTTCCACCGAAATTGGTTTGAACGAGATCTAGTAAGTAGTTTTTTTTAATACGTAATAAATCGTAAACCACAATTTACCTTTCATTCAGTCAACTCAAATATAAAAATAAAAACATTTAATTTCATAAACATAAACCTTATGCATAAACCGTGAATACCTGCAGGTTTGTACGGAACCCTCGGTGCGCGAGTCCGACTCGCACTTGGCCGGTTTTTTTTTTTTTGTAATGTAATTGTTCATTTGGAAAAACAAATGCTGAGTTGATCAATTTATCTATTCATTGTTACTATTCGTCTTCAATCGACGTTTAGACACATTTTGTTTTGTGTGTTACACAAAAAGAAAATTTAACATAGAAACTCAACTACGAAACTTAGTTTAACTTAGTTATAAAACGATTGGTTCAGATATATTACAGACGTTCTAAGTTATGTTTCATTAGTTACTTATTGAAGTAGAAGAATAAGTGAATGGTGAAAGAATCTTAATCAATCAGGAGAAAGCGATCACTCATTTTCTTGTGTCTTTAATTTGATTAGAAAAACAGACCATTAGTCGACATCACACAGACGTAAAAAAAAAACCGGCCAAGTGCGAGTCGGACTCGCGCACCGAGGGTTCCGTACAAACCTGTAGATATAAAGTTAAAATTAAAAAAAAAATTTTTTATTATATGATGTAACTAAATATTTACGGTTTTCGCAATTTTCCCTCTATCTGTGCTATAAGACGTTGCTTCGTACCAAATTTCAAAATTCAAGATCGACTGGAAGCACCCTTTAGGTTTTGATTCCCTTGCTAGTTTCGATAATTTGAGGAAATTTGCGGCATAAACGGCTATATCTTTTGATTGCGTTAGCTTAGAAGTTTGTTTTTTTTTTTTTGTTTTTTTTTTTTGTCAAGGGACAGTAGACTTAAGTATTTGATATAAAATTCAGCTTGATACCTCCACGCGTTCCTGAGAAAAAGGGTCTTGACAGACGGATGGACGGACAGACGAACGGACGGACGGACAACAAAGTGATCCTATAAGGGTTCCGCTTTTTCCTTTTGAGGTGCGGAACCCTAAAAATGGCGACTGGATATTATGGCGCATTGTATTTTCTACTCTCAGTGTTAAACCGAGCATTGAGAATTCAGTAGAGTGCATCTCAGCTCGTCGAAAAACGTACAGTGTCTTACCCTTCGATTTTCAACTCTCGGAGCTCAACAGTGGGTTGAAAATTGTTTGCGCGAAAAAAACCCTCCGCGATTTTATTACGCGCGTGTCTATGTTAACTTACCGCAAGAGATATAGGATTTTTATGGAAATAGTTAAGCTTCTGCCCGCGACTTCGTCCACATTAAATTTCTTGTGCCCCCGACCCTTCTCGTCGCGTCGAATCGCCTACCCGTGCAATTTTCCTCGTTTTTGCAATATTTTTTATTACTGCTCCGCTTCTCTTGATTGTAGCGTGATGTTATATAGCCTATAGCTTTCCTTGATAAATAGTCTACCCAACACAAAAATAATTTTTCAATTCGGACCAGTAGTTCCTGAGATTAGCGCGTTCAATCAAAGAAACAAACAAACTCTTCAGCTTTATAATATTATTAGTATAGGATAATATTAAACTAGCTTTTACCAGCGGCTTTTCCCGCGTAGTATACATGTAAACCTTTCTCTTGTATCGCTCTGTCTATTGATAAAAACCGCATTAAAATCCGTCGCGTAGTTTAAAAGATCTAAGCGTAAAGACGCGGGAAGCGACTTTACTTTACTCTATGTAAGTATGCCTCATTGCTCTAGGGTTACAAGCGTTATTACAGAGTCTTGATCACGGATCAATTTTAAAAGTAAAGCAACGCTTGCTGAGGTTGGTCTGTGGATGGGTGACCATTAATACAGAGACCCCTTCGTGCCTCGAAAACCACGCTAAGCCGTTGATTCCAGCTGTTATTTGTAGATCTTTGAAGGTCGTTACGGATGGTTGAAAGTATGAGTAAAGTGAGAAGAAGCAAAAAAGCAAAAAAGGGTATGAACATTATTGACTTCAAATAATGCACTCCATCAGGCACCAAACATTGTCAAACGTGACACAATTACGTTGGCCCGACGTGTACAGTGTTCCTGTAAAGGTACATCAAACAATGGAAATTGTAAATATGTTACAAATAATACGGAGTCGATATATCAAATTACAGTGGCGTGCACGTGTTTTCACACTTCTTTGGTTGATGTTGCGTGGTGCATGTTTTAAGATTTTTGAGATATATGCTACAATATACGAATCTCGAAAGTAGCCCGCGAAATTTCTAAATTAGCCCGCGATATTTAAATATTCTTGCCCTGTAAGGTCACCATAACCTGCAAACCTGACCATGACCCGCAAATTGAAACAAAAAAAAACACGGCCAAGTGCGAGTCGGACTCGCGCACCTCGGGTTCCGTACCGCAACCGTTAGCTTTTTATTAAAAATATTTTTATAATATGATGTACCTAACTAAAAATTTACGGTTTTCGCAATTTTTTCCTTCTTCTCTCTTCCTATCTTTTGATAGCGTTGGCTTGGAAATTTGATGTTTTCACAGCTTTAAGTGACAGTAGAATTGAGTATTTGATATAAATTCCTGCTTGATACCTCAACGCATACCTGGAAAAAAGGGCCTTGACAGACAGACGGACGAACAAAGTGATCCTATAAGGGTTTAGTTTTTTGCTTTCCAGGTACGGAACCCTAAAAACGTTAGAAAATCTGAATTTCGTGGGCTTTTCTAGGATTCCATCTGCCTAGCTCTTTCCTATTTGTTTACTAACTTTTGTATCAGCTCAGTGTCATATAGCGGCTTCGGCATAGGATGTAGGAGCCTGAAAAAAATCGCTTATCGCTTTTCACTTCTCCCCAGCAGGTACCTACCCAAGTAATCGTGTTAGAGGGCCTCAGTGGTACCCTCGGGGATTGTCGTCAAAGCTCAGAATCAGACATAAACCTACCTTTTTATATAGTAGGTATATTACCGGAGCGAGGCCATTTTTGAAAGTCGGTGATTCTTTTTGTATCAGTAATTGTCTTAACCTAACATATATTACCATGCCTGTATTCTCGAAGAGTTATGCAGAGTTGTACCTTTATTATGGCCACCAAATGACGATAAGTAACCGAGGTCGTTGCACAAAGTTGAAGTTTAGAATGAAATGAAATTGAGCTAATAGCAAACTAACAGTTAAATTATCAAATTACATTTCAATCGAAAATATTCATCGGTTTCTTACTAAACTTCAATAAATCCGACCATGCTGGTTCATCATCATCAGTCTATATCGTTCCCATTGCTGGGACACAGGCGTCCGCTCGGTGAGATGGAGTGAGCCGTAATCCACCACGCGGGTCAAGTGCGGGTTGGTTGGTTCGTTTCCTCACGATGTTTTCCTTCACCGTTTTGAGTGCAGTGGTGGTGAAATTATTTACAAAGTAAAGCCCCTGTCTGGGTTCGAACCCACGATCTCTCGTAAGTCGGGGCCGACACCACTAAGCCACCACTGCTCTACTGGGTGAATTCTCGCTTTTAAATATGCAATATCACGTCTTGTAACACAGGTCAGTACCCATCTTCAGGATTATTTTTACATGTATTTATTATTTAACTGATGTTGGTGAACTCAGACAGAAGAAGATTGGTGTATCAATTTAAACTTATCTATTCTAACTAGCTTGAATTGTCGCATTGCAGGGCAAAGGCCTCTCTCTTTCTCCCTTTTCCACAGAATTTTGTCTTTTACTAGTGCTGGTCAGTCTTTTCTCGTCTCGGCCTGCCGCAATGGTGTCCTCCGTTAAGTGGGACTCAATCGATGGTTCATCATCATCATCATCATTTCAGCCGTAAGACGTCCACTGCTGGACTTAGGCCGCCCCCAATTTGGGGGGCTTTGCCATAATCGCCACGCTTGGCAGGCGGGTTGGCGATCGCAAAATGGTGGTAAAATGCATAGAGAACGCTGCTGCCCATTCTCTAGTAAGTAATCGATGGTTATATCAGCCCATTTGTCACCTGACATTCCGTGGACATGTCCAGCATGTGCAGCATGCATTACATCCCAGCACCCACTTAAACTGAGCAGCTTTCTGGGTAACGTCCGTGACCTTGGTTTTGGCGTGTTGTGTTTCTTATATGGTCTGAAATTTTACAATATTAAAATCCTTTTTCTGCATAAAATTATAATTAATAATAGTCAATCATGTTCAATACAAAGAATATTGGTGTCGGATCAGTTTAAAAAAGTACAGGTTTTAAAATACAGATGTGATTTTTTGTAACCTTTTGTACAACTTAACATTAAGTACTTCAAAAGTTATTTACGGAAGAAAAAATATCGTATTGCTATTTTATACAAACATTAAATAATTTCGTAGACCCAACTCATCCGATTTTCTCGTAGCATCTGCGTAGCGCTCGTAGCACCTGCGTAGGTGACTCGTAGTATTGCGTAGGCACCTAAATAAATATTTGTGAGATATTTATTGAAATGAAATCTGAGTTTCCATTTATTACTTATTTACATAATTTATATTATAATCTTATTTAATGGGAACGATTATTAATTATCATTTTGATAAAATCTTTGGTTTCAGACAAAATTTGCCAGTATCGCAATGTTTCTCAAAACAAAGGGTTGTTTAGAACATTTTTTTTCTTTATTCATTCACGAGAATCCAAAAATTGCCTTAATATTGTTATATACAGGGTGGCACGGACATCAACGAGCAAACTGAATCCATGAATTCAGCAAATGATTTTAGACCCCCTACCGTATCTATTTTCTGTCGGTTATCAAAATAAAATCAGCTGTTTTATAAAGAATACTATACACTTACGCGGTCAAAATGTATAGCAGGGAACTTTTAAAATAACTGTCATTAAAATCTACAGAAGGGGGTTTAGAATAATGTCTCTGCCATTCTGTATTAATTGTAAGACAAAAAACCCTTTTTACTATTTGATTTCAAATAATTTCAAAAACACTTCCATTATCATTGAATGCACTAAAATGTATTTATTAATTGAATTATCACAATCATACTCCATTACCCAAACACATGTGATAAATCATCAAATTAGCGCAGTCTAATGGAAACGCAGATATATACAAAATTATACACAAATGAAATACTATTATTATTCTTGTTTCGTTCATTATGGAACTGATCTTATTTCATTTTAATAATAATAGCATTGCTATTATGGATGTGTGGGATGGATCAATATTATCCTTTTTTGTTTTGTGGGTGGGAAATCATCAAATGACGTCTCCGCTCTGGGCGGATCGTGAGGGCGTATCAGACTTTTAATAACTACAACCCACCCGTGTTCCTTCAGTTGCCTATATGCCAGGGCCACGGTAATTCTTTCGAACAAATCTCGTGACCCTGGTACATCAGTATTATCCTGGAATAATAAAAGTCATTGAATTTGAATTCAATTTTACCATTGCTATGTCAAATGGATTATATTACCGGTAACAGTTTTTATTTTAAGTTGAAGTAATCGTGTCTCTTCAGATGCTTTTCACCCGACTGCACAATGCAAAGGAGGGTGAGGTGAGGATGTGATTATAAGCCTATGTATGGATGTTTGTTCCATTGTGGTCGTCCACTCTAGTAGAGAACTAACGTATGGGTGACCAACGCAATTTTGATGATTCTTACGTCAATCGATTTGTCAAAATTGTTCGAGTGTCTCTAAAGACATGACAGTAATTAAAACTAATTATGGCAACAAACAAACGCCATATTATAACGAAGAAAAAACAAAATGTCGACGACCTATTTTTAGTGGAGTCTCACTGAATAACCATATTTCGTATTGAATTATCATTGAGGTGTCAATAACTTGAACAATAACTATATTAACTAAAATCTGTAAAATAAAGAAGTTAATATAAAATATTAAGAAAGTTGACTGCGCAAAGGTGAAATTTTGAAATGTAAATAAGGTCATTTTTTCATGACTTTTACACACTAATCATCTCCAAAAAAGGAAACCACAAAAATCTTTTTCCTCTCAACAATACATACATAAAAGTTAGACACAAAATGCCAGTGTTTTCTCAAATAAGATGGAAAAAAAACTTTTAATGGCCAGTCAAGGGTCGGCCTACTTCTCAAGGGGATCACTCATAAGAAAAGCCGATTATATCTATGACTACCTCGTGGCCGCAAGCGACAGGCGTAAAGCGACAGTGAGGAAAAAATGAAAGAAATTGTTAAGAGCGTGCTATGAGTCAAAATTGTTGAGAGAAACAGGTGACGCACGTATAGACGCCAGCACATAAATCTACTACAATCTGTCAAATTTCTTTAATAGGAGTTTAACTTTATCGCTAAAGTATAAGGGTCATGATTGATTGGGAAAACTTGACAGTTTCGGGTAGCTTGATGTCCTGGCGTCTGTAAATTTCACTAAACGGAAGTTGCGATGCAACGATGCAAGCCACATCGTTCTAGGTTGTAACCACAAGTTAAACGCTCAAGGGACAGTGACCGCGGAGAAAACAAATGAAAGAATGTGTTAAGAGCAACATGAGTCCTCGCGATTAGCCTTGCGGAGCGACAAACGGAAACAAGTGACTTTTTTTTTTGGATGGGAAATCATCAAATGACTTCTCCCGCTCTGGGCGGAGCGGGAGGGCGTGTCAGACTTTTACTGACTAAAACCCACCCGTGTTCCTTCAGTTACCCATGTGCCAGGGTCACGGTATCTCTTTCGAATAATCTCGCGACCCCGGCAGGAAACAAGTGACTTACACGCATTTCACTTAACGCAAGTCGCTTGTTCCGTTGTTGCCGGACGTAAAGAATAGCACCATCCCATTTCTTTCCGTGGGTGTCGTAAGCGGCGACTAAGGTACTAGAGAATTGGCAGCAGCGTTCTCTATGCATTTTACCACCATACTGCGATCGCCAATCCGCTTGCCAAGCGTGGTGATTTTGGCAAACCCCTCAAATTTGTGGAGGCCTATGTCTAGCAGTGGACGATTTTCGGCTATTATTATGAAATTGCTTGGAAAGCTGCATTGCTACAGGTCACACTTCTTTCATTCGTTTGTTTTTCCATGTAAAAAGCGTGGGTTGCTTGATATCAATTCTGTCAATCGACAGATACTGATAAAAGTGCAGTCACTAGAAAATATCTCAAAAAGCCACGAGGTATTAACTGAAGTGACATACGTCTTCAAAAAAAAATTAAGAAGTTGTTTAGAGCATACCACGAGTCGACATGACGCGATTTGCGGAATGACGGACGTAAACAAGTCATGCAGGCGTGTTACTAGTCCCTACCTAAATGCCCAAGCGACACGCGACATGCGGATAAAACGTTGAAAGAAGTTGTTTAGAGCATACCACGAGTCATAGCTGCGCGACTTGTGGAGCGACAGACGGAAACAAGGCACAAGTAATACGCTCATTTGACACGCATCATGCTACGGTGACTGCAGAAAAACATATGAAAGAAGTTATTTAGAGCATGTCACGAGTCACAGCGACGTAAATTGCGGAGCGACAGACAGAGACAGGTAACGCTCTCCTATTGCTTTTACACCATGGCCGCGACCTACACGCTCAAGCGACACGCGTCTTGCAACAACGATTGCGGAGAAAAAAATTAAAGAAGTTGCTTAGAGCGTGGCACGAGATTCTGCGACGTGATAAGTGGAACAACAGTTGGAAACAGGTAACGCGCGAGTGTTGCTCGTCGCAAGTCGCACCGCTCTAGGCTGTGAACGAGGCCCACGAGTCTGTTCATCTGACCTCATGTTTTTTAAGGACAGAAGGTAAACCTGATGTTTTTAAAGGATCTTAGTCTTACCTTGTGGTTAGAGTTGTCTTTGTTTTTAGAACAGATTTTGGCAAAGCTTGACTGGGTCTGTTTGTCTTTCGCGATTTTGGAGGCTAAATAACTTTTGTTTTGGTTAGGAGTGACCTAGGAATATAAGATGGCCTCGTATAAGTACAACATAATTGGGGCTATAATAATCCTACAACTGGGACACGGGTCTCTTTTCTTCGAGAGGGCGTGGGCTGTAATCTACCAACTGACATAGTTCGGCTTGCTATTGATCACCGTTTTGAGAGCAGTAGCGATGAAATGATTTACCACAAAGTTAAGGGCCTGAGTTTGAACCCACGATCCACCATCAAACTCGGAAGTCGAGGCCGTTACCCCTGGGTCACCACTCATGGCTTTAGGTACGCCTTAAATACTTGTCGTATTATGGTCACACACTAAGCTGTTAACTGTTTTGTAAGACATTTAATGTCACAAGGTAAATGGCTCGTGATATTTCGTTTTTTTTAAATATCGTTGCTGATTTTCTAGGCTGTAAAATTTACTATTTTCGGGGTGCAATGAAACAGACCGATCATTTTATTTTTAATTGAACGCGATAGGTGGAATCGATATCTAAACACGACGATATAAAATATAAATTTTGATAATATATTTTTTTTGTGGTATTATCAACCGCAGTTGTATTAATCATTTGAAATATCAGTTAAAAAATGATGTATTTTTATATAGGCTTCACAGACCTGACAGGTATCAATATTTTATCACGATAAATCATAAGAAATCATATTTTACTAACTCATACTTCACGTAACATTCCTAACAGCGGTCGTTGATCCCTCAGAAAACATTAAATTTATTTATTTTTTCTTGTTTATTTGTCGATACCCATCGCGCCTGTGGAGTTAAGAGAGCCATTTCTAACTAAATCCGTACTATAATATTATAAATGGGAAAGTGTGTGTGTTGGTTTATTCGTCTTTCACGGCAAAACGGAGCGACGAATTGACGTGTTTTTTTTTAAGTGGAGATAGTTGAAGGGATGGAGAGTGACATAGGCTACTTATTCTTTTTTTTTTCTTTTTTATGTGGTTGGGGTGAACTTAGAAAAGCCGTGCTTTTCCCATGGACGTAGCATGTTCGCGTGTATCCAATGCCTAGAATCTTTACATTCTATCCCCAAATGGAAAGACATATAATATCGTATACAGTAGCGTATTAAAATACCATTCTGTTCCGAGTTCTCTTCTGTGTTCTAAATCAGGTTACCCCGAATTTAATGCGAGCAAAGCTGCGGGCAAATGTTAATAATATTATAAACGCGAAAATAAATTAGTGAGTTTGTTATGCTTTCACGTTAAAGCAACTGAACGGATTTGAATAAAATTTAGAAAACAAATATACCATGACCAGCACTCTATTTGCGTAACAAACTATTGATCAAAATCTATTTTTCAAGGTTATTGCTAACCCATTATTTCATATGTTCGAAAAAAAAATCTGCTTAGCAACGTAAACGACGCCACGAATGTTGTCGAACTGTCAAAATTAAAGCGATTCCTACTGATAGCATCTTAAGCAATTTCCCCTCTGAATAAGGACACAGTTTACTTTTCGTCTTGAATCGCAAACGAAGTCACAGGCAACTGTTAGTTTAAAATAACTCTGAGTAGATACCTTGGCACAGACGCCAGTACATCAAGGTACCCGCAAATGTCAAATTTTCGCAATTAATCTTGAACCTAATGCTATAGCGTTAAAGTTGAAAACCTATTAAAGAAATTAGACAGATTGTAGTAACTTTCAGTGCTGGCGTCTGTACATAGTTTCACCAGAATATGTAATGTTTGTGAATAACAATAACAAAAGAAAGTTACATAGGGTGTCACAGTAGACAGTCTTATCACTAGAAACGATCTTCCCAGACGGTTGTCAATTACGAAGGGCAAGACGATTGAAAATAACGGCAGTCTGACAAACCCCTCTGAGAAATTCTACATAAAATAAATGTAGGTTTGTAAGCATCGGGTGTCGCGAAATTGTTCGAAAGAGTTACCGTGGCCAGGCTACTGAAGGAACACGGGTGAGTTTTAGTCAGTAAAAGTCTGACACGCCCTTTTGTTCCACCCAGACCGGGAGCCATCATTTGCAGATTTCCCACCCACAAAAAAAAAGGGTAAGCATCGGTAATTGAAGTTGCTATTTCAAGCACTAGTTGTCTAGTATTTAGGCTTAATTAGGCCTATTTGGCGCAGTCGTGAGGCACACAATACTATTTTAAGTTTTTTTTTTGTTTTTGTGTAAATATTGAGCTTATTAGTAAATTCGCATGGATTTACTTTGTTTTTGGAATTGTCGATTCGCCTACAAATAAATTAACTAGAAACCAAGATTAATACGATTACCAAATAAGTAATAAAAAGAAAATAAACTTTTTATTAAATGATGAATTTTATAATCCACAAAAGTATCATCATTTCAGACGCAATAGGCTTCCCCCAATTTGGGGGGGTTTGCCAAAATCGCCACGCTTGAGCGACGGATTGGCAATCGCGCAGTATTGAGGTAATCAGTGATTGTAGCATTGTGGGAAGTATAGAGAATTACATAACATAACATAATATTTCATTTCTCTCAAAAAAGGTGCAAGTTTGGTACATGGTTCTTAGTTACCGGCTAATTTACACCTTTGTGAGAGCTGGAGTCTATACTGGGTTTGGGACCTGTATTACAGATCTCCAGGCTTCCACCCTTAAAATAGTAAAATAACACTTACGTACAACAACATTTAAAAGCATTAAGTACTGAGAGGAAGAGGATGAATATAAAAAGCAAAAGGAGATGTGCTATGTGTGTCTTTGTAGAGTGTTGTGTGTCCGTGAGTGCAGTATGTCTTTACGTCCAGCGCCCGGCACGGGCACTGGGCGTGGGCTGCCTGAGAGTGTGTGTGTCTGTGTGTGGTTAACAAGGTGTTACGCGATTTGAGATTAATTTGATAAGCGAGATTATTTTAGAATATTTAGTATATTTTCGTTTACGACACCTATGGGACGAAATTGGATCATTTGGTGACTCCTGGGCATTACTATGACTTCATAAGCAATAAGGAAAAAGTCGAAAAATGTAGGGAAATCATAAAAATGACCGTGTTAGTGTTGGTGGAGCGTTTGACAATAAATTGTCGCAGTTGTTGCGATGAGCCCCGAGAGAGCTATACCTAGATTGGTACAATCGTCAACATAATCGGAAACGGTAGAGAGAGAAGTACTTGTGTAAGGTTAACTCATGTCGTTTGTCGGTGTCCGATCTAATTTAAAGAGATAATTTTAATATGGCTTTACATAAATTTATGGTCTATAATTTTGTCCTCATTTTTTTGTCCATTAGTAATTCGGTGAATTGGTTGTTGTGTTTTAATTATCCTCGGTTTCTCTTAGCTGGCAGTCATTAATTAAATACTACTTAGTAATCGGTAGTTAAAACCAAACTCGCAACTTAATTTTATTCATATTACTAAAATTTAAGGTGTTCTGCGATAAACTTAATGGTCGACCTTAAAGTGAATGCGCTAAGCTATTCCGCGAAATTCAAATTGCTTTCTGTTACATACGGGTCCAGGTCACGTTGTTTTCCACGCGCGCCTCAAAGAGATGTCAGCAGTAATTGAAGGGGTCCACTAGGGCCAATGCCAGCCACGGTAGCAGATTTGTTCGAAAGAGATACCGTGACCCTGGCACATGGGCAACTGAAGGAACACGGGTGGGTTTTAGTCAGTTAAAGTTTGACACGTCAACTCATTTGATGATTTCCCACCCAGAAGACAAAAAAAAAAAACGCCTGACAATGACCAGCAGTTAACAAAAAAGGGAGAAAATTTAAATTCCGACTGTGATCCTGGGGTTTCCTTCTTAGCGAGTTGCCACTTAGACGTCACAGATGAGATCCGATTGTTCACCGATGTTCACTCAAGAGAAGCAAAATATTTTGTTTAAGCCCGCTGTAATTTTATTTGTTGTTTCTTTTTAACGAAGTACAGTTTTTAAGTACTGGTGGGTTCTAACATTAACCGAAATCAGAATAATACCTATAGCTGTGTTTAGGTCTTTCATGATATAACTATATTATAGGCCAAATTAACATATCGCTCACCATAATCTGACCGAAATTTTACACAAAAATTTAAAATTCTCGAACACTTTTCCTAACATCAGTACCACCCATTTTCATACAGCACTCGGTGGGGAGGGGGGGGGGATGAATTAATTCGCCATATCGCGCAAACCGGACATTTTTCATGTCCCAACAGTTTTAAAAGAGACAGATAGTATCTTTGGAACAAAGGAAGATTTTTGAACAGATTTTAATTAACCTGCGACCGGAATTTTAAATGGAATTTGTGTTAGTTATGTATTCGTGGGTTAAAGTTTAAAGATATAGCTTTGAGGTTTTTGGCTTAATATATAATACGATCTCCTATTGATTTGTGGAGCTTGATTATCGAGATCAAATCATTGAAGTTTTTTTTTTTTTTGGATGGGATATCATCGAATGACTTCTCCCGCTCTGGGCGGACCGGGAGGGCGTGTCAGATTTTTACTGACTAAAACCCACCCGTGTTCCTTCAGTTGCACATGCGCCGGGGTCACGGTATCACTTTCGAACAATCTCGCGACCCCGGCAGACATCGGTCCTAGCAGACCCCTTCAGTGCTGCTGACATCTCTTTGAGGCGCGCGTGGGTCACTACGGGCCGTCGACCCAAGCCTGGTCCTTACCGGGCGGCGAGCTATCTATTGCTCGCCGCCCGCAAGCTCGCGCCTACGGTGGTCGGGAGTCAGCTATCGACTCCCGGCGCCCGGGGTGCCACGGTTGGTTCGTTCATTGAAGGTTGAGCTAACTATTCTTTGATTATTGAAATTATATTTGGGCACTATCAAAACCTTGTGAAGGCCGGAAAAATCCGCTGGAAGTGGTAAGCACAGAACCGGTCGAAGTGGTGGAGCTTGGGGGTGACCTATGTCTAGCAGTGGACGTCGGTCGGCTGAAATTATGATGATGATGATGATCATGACGGAACGTAATTTTTCACACAGGGAACCCTCTGAAGGGTTTTAAAAGTATTCATTCTTAAAAACACGATAAGCCGTTGGTGGTCATTCGTGAATCTTTGAAAGTCATTACAGGTTGTTTAGAAGCCCGAAAGTCTGACAACAATCTTACTAAGAGGTATTGTATTACTCAGTAACTGTGTTTTACAGGTCAAATAGGCAGTTTTTCCATATTAAGTTCTGGTATTCAGCTGTACCCGTTTTGACTGGAAGCTGTTTGGAAAATAATAGTTAAAAAAACTAAAAAACACGGTAACTTTGGTTTTCAATGGAAGCGTGTTTTTAGTTTTTTTAAATTATTATTTATTTTCAATTTTTTAGGGTGTTTCGAATTTTGAGATGTATCTCAGCGTAGTTTGTGACGTATGCCAGCGTAGTTTTCGAAGACAGTTTTTTTGCTGTCCTAGTAACCCTGGCAAGGATAATGGCACAAATTAGTTTGTGACGTATGTCAGCGTAGTTTTTGAAGACAGTTTTTTTGCTATCCTGGTAACCCTGGCAAGGATAATGACACAAATTTATGAAATTATTGCATTGTCATCGATCCTTGACAGGTGTGCAAAGTTTGAATGAAATCTGGTCGTTTAAAGTGGGTCAAAATCGCGCTATAAGGAGTCAGTTACAAACAAACAAACAAACATACAAGTGAAGCTAATATAAAGCGTGTAATAAAAAGGCTAGGTGGTAGATGACTCTTTCAAAATATCTTGTTTTACGTATCTCATATTATTTTATTCATATCATAAAGGTATATGCCAAGGGTAGCAACAACGCTACCTTACATGCCAGTATGTTTGGTTAACGTATCAAACATTAAGGTATGTAAACGTCCCTTCCAATTAATCGAATTAAATTGAATTGGAGTACTAAACTTCGGGAGGTCGCGGGTTTGATGTTTGGGTATTGTATAAATTAGAACCGACTCCCGGATTATAAGCAATCAGGTTTTGGTTGACACTGATCCTTCAATTTTGATGGTTTACCTTGTTGCTAGAATTTTGAGTAGATAGTAAAATGAATTGCTTAATTATAAACTGTGACTGTCATACTGAAAGAAATATGTAGTAGATGACATATAGATTTGTCAAAAAATAAATAGACCATCTTTACATACCAAGGAGACCTCGTGCCTTGAAAAGCGAGCAAAGCCGTTGGTCCCGGCTAATTGTGGATCTTTTAAGTAGTTATGGGTCGTTAGAAGCTTGAAAGAACCGGGTTTTGTCAAGGGGTATCATTTTACCGAGACACTTGATTGTAGTCAGGTAGGGAGCCGAACTACATAAAATACTATTATGCAGCTGCATCTTGTTTGACTGTAAACCGACCCTAACATAGTTGGAATAAGGCTAGACAGATGATAGCGAATAAAATCAATGATTTTATTTAAAAAGTATAATTTTACGAATGAATACCTTATAAGGGCCACGTTTAGTTAATTTTAATAGTTTTATTTTTCGTTTTATTCAATTCCATCTTCATAATTTACAATGTTGGTTTAGTGCGTCTGCATGTTGACACTAAGTACTAGACTTATACCTAACAATGCTGTGATTCTATAAGTGCAAAATAATGTATGGTTTAGTCGATTCGCACGAATGTACATTACCGAATCGGGCGAATGTACCTTTGCTTTGATTGCTTGCCAAGTGCAGTTACCTTTTCCATTACTTTGTTGCACATAACATTCAAAAGCAATATTGAACATACATTTTATTCAAAACTCTTTCATTAATTTAATATACAATGAATATGAATCACGAAACAAATAGTATTTTTTTATAATGCATTACTTAGTTCTTTAGTTCACTTCTTATTTCATGTTACATTTTTCTGGTGGACGAAACGCAAGCCCGAGACGCGTTGTCTTCGCGACGTCCAAAAGTGACTCGAAAAGAATATGAATAAATATCTTTTCTTAGCAAACTGCTTGAATTCTCACCAAGGTAAGTTAGTAAGTTCGATTTTTGATTGAATAAAGCACAACAAAAAAAAAAAAGTGTTATGGGTCTAAAACAGAGATGTAAGCGAAGCAACATCATATGGCGTGATGTCACAATATAGCCGCGATAGTAATGTTTAAATAGTAGTAGAAAACCGTTTAATTTTAATAATAATATTTTTGAGCAACACACCATAGTATAGTCTAAATACTTTCTTAGGGTTATATTACCGAGCTTCATTGATAAAGAGAAAAAAAAATGCTTATTCCCTAGTACCTAATACGTATTTCTGGAGTTGTCAATTCACCCACAGTTAAATTAACGTTATGCAAGTCGCCTATAGAAAATAATGTATTATTTAAAAGTGTCGGCGAAGTGTTGTGAGTGTGAAAGTGAGTGTGTATGTATGAGAGTGGGTGTCGATTCACCCGATACGGGCGAGTAAATTCGTGCGAATAAACTAATAAGCCGTGTGTAGTGAGTAACGAACGTTGATTGATGCAACAAGCTTTCTTCATTATCCTCCATTGAAGGGAATAATTCAATAAGAAATAACTTGGAGAATAAATCGTCTTGTATTTTTTTCAAGACGATATGAGTTTATTAGATAAACTTATGAATAGGACGATAGATACGCTGGAAAAGAAATATAACGGTTGCTCCTTTTATTTAATTTCCATTTTATTTTTACTGTGTCCTTATCCGACGGAATAATTTTTATGTACGCCATTTCTAAACATACTTTAGATGGTTCCGTCTTTAAAACGGTAAATTATATTTTCCTAATAAGTTAAATAGCTTAAGCATAAGTAAATTCTGTCGATATTTTTTTACTGCTGGGAAACATGCCACCTTTCTATGAGTTAAAAAAAATCCACAATTATAGTTACTAAAATCGATTCAGTAGTAACTTATGAACAAACTGCTTCATGAACCTGCGCTTATACTGTTACAGCTTGTATATATAGAAATACATTTACAATTACGTTGCCTTGACTTTGAATTACATTCGACGCTTGTTATGATTGCACGGACACAATATTTATACTATACAAACATATAGTATGGTCTAAAGGACTTTTTCTTTTAAGGAGTTCAATTATATATAATTTAAATATAATATAGGATTACATTTTATTCAAACCAATGCGCAATCTGTAACCATATGATCAGTGATTCTAGACTCCTAAAGCAGAAATTATTATAACATCCATTATAAAAAACTAGACTACTACTACTAGTATAAAGATAATATTAGGTATGTTCTGTACATTTTGACCGGGTGACACAGCACATTTTTGTTTTGTTTACCAACGAAATATTTCTCCTTTTGGGGGTCTAGAATCATAATTACGCTGAATACATGTTGACAATTTGCGCACCACCATATTCATGAAATAAAACTTATTTTTATCAAAATATACACCAATTAAAATAATTACTAAAGCTTTTCACTACTCTAAAACCTAGGTAACTATTGGTTATGACAAATGGGAGACGCCCGTAATCCACTATGTGTGTGATGCCTGCGTCTCAGCAGTGGGAACGTATAACTGTATTATGATATTATGTAGACGGTATACTTACATTCAAAGTAGGTACATAGACATGTTTTTGCCAAATTAAAAGTTTTCTTTCTTCAAAACGTCTCGTGTATAAGTCGTTTATAAACTAAAATAGTTCTCTTGTGTGCACTTATCTTTAAATTCCAACCACTCAATCTACATCTAAATGGTCTAATTGTAACTTCATTTCACAATGGATCTTGTTCAATAAATTCTAACTAAATTAACTATGGAATCTAACGGTTCTCTATAAATTTAGCCTTTCAAATAATTAATTATGTTTTGATAAAATTCCAACAAGAAATTCACTTAATTGATTTATTGAAAGTGAAGGTACTTTAAGCCATTCAAATTATTGTTGTATTAATGAGTCTTATCGAGTTAGTTTTCGATCTGTATGCTAATTTGGTGATTAAGAACTAATTTTGAAACATAATTGAATTGGTATTGTCTAGCGACAGAAGAAAACCTTACTATAATATTATAAATGTTAAAATTTGGATATTTGTTACTCAGTCGTGCTAAACAGCCGAACAAATTTTTGCACATACGTAGTTTATAACCCAGAGGATACTTTTGCCGACAGTACGTTCCTGTGGGATATTTTCCGACCCTCACGCAGATAAAGCCGCTGGTAAAAGCTTGTGAGTAAATAAATATATTCTTACGCAAAAATCTTTGACCGACATAAAGATAATCTCTTTTCAACTTCATCATACTGTGAAAAAAGGAAATCTGTAAATAAAGTCAGTCACAACTGTAATTCTTTGACAGTTTTATGGTGTTTTATAACGTGGCAAATATACTTAGGGTGTCATGTCACCTGCCAGGGTCGCAAGATTTGTTCAAAAGAGTTACCGGGGCCTTGGCATATAGGCAACTGAAGGAACACGGGTGGGTTTTAGTCAGTAAAAGTCTGACGCGCCCTCCCGCTCCATCCCCGCGAGATGTCATTATGATGTTTCCCACCCACAAAAAAAAAATTGTACCCCCCGAGTGCCGACCAATCAGATTCTTCTCACGTCTATCGAGCTCGAAATACGTCCGCCGGAGCTTTTCTTGTAATTAAGAAGAAAAGTTGGGTTTTTCACCGTGATGGACAGCAAGAAAGAAGAAACTCGTTATAAACACCCAACAGTGATCTGACAATCTGGTTCGTGAAAGTGCTTCACGGTGTGAGCTGGTGTGAGCTGGCGTCCCGAAGCCAGGTTAGTGGTCCAATAGTTTGCAGAGCTGACGTCGAAACCATTTATCATTCTTCAGCTCACAGGGTGGGTTTCCTAGGAATTAATATAATTACTATCAAACCATAACTTTTCATAATTGAGTTCCCCGCGTGTGGTTGGCTATCTACACGCCGGCTACACCATTTAATTGGTCCTTCAAAAAAAATTTGTTACAAAAACTAAATATCAAAGTATGAAGAACAACGGTAAAGTTTTTTTGGGACTTCGAGCTCAATAGCAACCGGAAGGTCCTACTTCAAGATATCATTTTCTGTAAGAAAACAGTACTTGGTTTTTGTTTGTCACTTAACTTTTGGGTACGAAATGTTCGACACCTAAATCTCTTCTGCTGTCACAACCATTCGATATGCGTTTGTACCGAATCAAATATCAATCAACGTTTTCGTAAAGTCCTATAAATGCTGCGACAAATCCAAAACCTTAAAATTTGTCAGGATAAATCTAATAGACGACCGCTGCGCTTACGATACTGTATACTGTCGAGGTCGAGGCCAATCAGGTTATCGATGTAGGTCATTTTCGATACGATAGCCTGTCGAATGTTTGTGCATAGCCACCCTTTTTTTTTGGATGGGAAATCATCAAATGACTTCTCCCGCTCTGGGCGGAGCGGGCGGGCGTGTCAGACTTTTACTGACTAAAACCCACCCGTGTTCCTTCAGTTGCCCATGTGCCAGGGTCACGGTATCTCTTTAGAACATTCACGCGACCCCGGCAGGCATCGGTCCTAGCAGACCCCTTCAGTGCATAGCCACACTAATGTCATTTTCTTAATAACCTGTACCAAAAGTAATTGGTGATTAATTTCGGGGTACTTTTTTCAAAAGTGTATAAAATGTGTTCCGTGTGTTGTCGGATGTTAAGAATAGCACCATCCCATTTACTCTCGAGGGTGACATAAAACGCGACTAAGAGACTTACTAGAGAATGGGCAGCAGCGTTCTCTATGCGCTTTACCATCATACTGCGATAGCCAACCCACCCGCCAAGCTTGGCGATTATGGCAAACCGCACAAAGAATGAACCAAAGTGGCGGTTCTTGGGGGGAGAAGAAGAAGAAAGAAAGAAAATACATTTATTTAGCACAAACTCAAAAGGCACACAAAATAATACAGCAAAAAAAAATACACAATATTAACAAAAAACACAAATTAAAAAGAAAATCAATAAAAAGTGTACAGTGCGATGTTATAAACTAGCATTTAAGTGTGAGGCCTAAGTCCAGCGGTCCAGTGGACGTTTTTTGACTGAAATGATGATGAAATATAATATAAAAATATTAATGGGTTACATTTATTACACTGTAGTTATGATCAAAATTTGAAAGAAATAATCTTAGAATAGTACATGTAAATAATAAATAATAGTTTAAAAAAAAAACTAAAAAACACGCTTCCATAGAAAACCAAACTAAAAAGTAGAAAATAATGGAAAAAAGCGTGGGGTGCCTGACATCAATAAAAAAATATCTTAAAAAACACCCCACGCTTTTTTCCATTATTTTCTACTTTTTAGTTTGGTTTTCTACCTATCTAATATCTCTATAGTATATTTTTTAAACTATTATTGATTTTCTATTTATTAGGGTGTTTCGAATTTTCAGACGTATGTCAGCGTAGTTTGTGACGTATGTCAGCGTAGTTTTCGAAGACAGTTTTTTTGCTGTCCTGGTAACCCTGGCAAGGATAGTGGCACAAATTTATGAAATTATAGTATTGTCATCGGTCTTCAATAAGTCTACAGAGTTTAAATGAAATCTGGTTGTTTAAAGTGGGTCAAAATCGCGCTATAAGGAGTCGGTTACAAACAAACATACTAGTGAAGCTAATATAAAGCGTGTAAAAATGGTACTTTTGTATCATATTAAAGGTAACCAGAGAAAAACTATACTTTTATTTTATTTTGTACTTTCGAAAAAAGTACCTCGAAATTCAATTCAAATTCAATTCATGTACTGCTGAACATAGATATAAATACATTTGAAGAAGTTGAGGAAATGCGCAGTTCATTATGTCCCACTAATAACGGCATACAAAATATTCTTTATAATTATTAATATATGCAAGAAACATTTTATAAAATTAGAAATAATTTAAAAGATTGGTTACTTATGTCAAAAAAGAAAAAAGAAATTCAATGAATCACCTATTACATAAACATATATAACATATCCACCAAAACTTTAAAGTCTGCGGCCTGTATGCAGTGATACTTAAAACCAGTTCTGACCCAGTTTCAACCAAGCTTCACATAAAAGATGCTTCGTTAGTTTTCAGCCGAGTTTCATAGAAAGAAATATGCTGAGTTGGCTTGATTAAGATAATTCTGTAAAAGGATTTTTGATGACGAGATACTGCAAGAAAGAACTCGTCGT
Source organism: Aporophyla nigra (assembly GCA_947507805.1). Lineage (NCBI taxonomy): Eukaryota > Metazoa > Arthropoda > Insecta > Lepidoptera > Noctuidae > Aporophyla > Aporophyla nigra. The sequence continues at coordinate 6,173,575 of OX382313.1, read as the reverse complement.
GTTTTTTCCCTGATGAAATTAATTAAAAATATTCTTAAAGAGAAAATTGTAGTAAATCTCCTTGTAAAGATGCTCTACTGAGGAAATATATTGTGTAAAAGAATGAGGTATGCAGTTAAACAAGCTTTAAATAAGGCTATTATAATGACTATTTATTGACAGTAGTTCTATGCTTGAAGTCTGCGGAACAAATAGACTCTGCGTCTATGCGGGGTCATCGTTGTCACTCAGGTTAACCACGCCCCTTGACCAACTGAATCATAGTAAATTAGAAAGCCGTGTTCACATTTACAAGTTGAAGTTAGCTATTCAAATAGTACGTTATAATTTCATCGTTTCTGCTGAACTGTCGTCTGAACGGACATCTATTGTTGAACATAGAACTTCACCTCGTTCTAATTTACTATGATCTAATTGGTCAAGGGGCGTACCTAAGCTGTTTGACCACGATGAGTCAGTATTTTCTTAAAGCGAATAGACTTATAGAAGTGTAAACATAACGTTCCTCTCCAGATCGCTTAATGGAACTCCGAAGCCATAGCCACATGCCAGTGATAAAACATCTTATACGAAAACGTTTCTACACTTACGAGAAACCTATAAAAAGGCATTAAATTCTAAGAAGTTTACGATTAGTAAAGCTAAGAATGGGTCGTAAGACGGACGTACTATAACTAGACAATTTTATGATGCATTTTATGAATTAGGTGCTATCTAAACGCCCCTGCTTTGCACGGTTGCAATAATCCAGACCAAATTTCGATCATAGCAACCAATCACAGTGAAGATGGCGAAAAAAAGTTTTTTTGTATGAGAGACTGGCCAGTTATAAACTATTATAAAAATAATAATTGTTTATAAGTAAAAATAGGTACGTCCCAATTTCAAAATTTCCCTCCACATTTTTTGCAAGCTAATTAAATTATCGTGTCTCATTGGAAAATGGATTTGCGCCGGGAATATTTTCGCGCTATGATTTTTTACAATTTCAAGTGTCGCCTGAAACCGGACGAATCATACGATAGACTTCAAATTGCATTCATGTTGAAGGCACTTCCAAGGCAACTGTGTATCGTTGGTATAATGAATTCAAACGTGGTCGACTAACTTTGGGGGATGAAGAAAGAAGTGGTCGCTCTTTGACGGCTGTTACGGAGGAAAACGTGCTAACAGTGAAAAATTTAATCCAAGACAATAGGCGAATTACATATAAGTAGGTTCAACACATACTGCAGATTGGATAGGGAAGCCTTCACGAGATTCTACACGTGCATCTTCGCGTGAGGAGGATAGTTTCACGCTGGGCGCCGCACAACCTCACCGATGCTCAGAAACAGGTCCGGGTGGAATGGTGTCGTGCTATGATCAACAAATTTGAAGCAGGCTCGTCTCGGCCAGTTTACGACATTATTACAGATGATGAGTCCTGGATTTATCAATACAATTCAGAAACGAAGCGCCAGTCGACGGTTTGGGTGTTTCAAAACGAATCAACGCCTACCAAAGTAAAGCGATCTAGAAGCGGAGGCAAGATTTTGATCGCGAGCTTTTTCAATTTGACTGTCTACTTCAATCCTTTTACGGAACCAAAGAAGCATCAACGCCGAATGGTATTTTACCAAATGCTAGGCAGAAGTTTTTTCTGTTGTGAGCAACAAGCGACCAAACACAGGGCTCCGCGGGCTACTGCTCCATCACGACAACGCACCCACGCACACCGCGCCCAAAACGAGGGACTTTTTAGACAGCACACCGGTCAAACTTCTGGGTCACCCTCCTTACAGCCCTGACCTAGCACCGTGTGACTTCTTTTTATTCCCAAAAATTCAAAATCAGCTCAAAGGGATAAAATTTTCGTCGCCGAAATATGCGCTGTCAGCGTTCGAGCAGGCTGTAAACGATGTGTCTGCGGCGGACTGGAAAAGTGTTTCGAAAACTGGTTTCAGACGCATGAAACTTTACATAGAGGCTAGTGGAGAGTATTTGAAAAGATTTGATAAAAATATTTACCTGTAGAACACTTCTTTTTATTTTCGCAAAACTTTCTGAGTGTCCCACGTATTATAGTGCTCAAGTGTGCGCGCAGATACAGGTGCACTCTCTCTTCACTCACTCTCATAGTCCGATGGGACAGCAATTCAGCACGACCGGACGGAAATCAGGCGCAGGACTACTAGCCTAAGGGGGATACGATAAGGTAGCTCGCGAAATTTTCGTTCGGTTTGTGCAATTTGCAGGTCTTAAAATACGACTTGGGGCCATAACCGGCGAAGTCTCCTGTATTAGCACACACTATATTTAGATAAGGCACTTGACAAAGGTAAACAAAATGTGCAAATTACCAAAGTAGGAAGGTCGGCAGACCAAACGCTTATCTGATTATGGCTGGTTGAAAGAAACACATTATTTTATTAGGATGTCAGTCGTCAGAAATGAAAATCAAGCCATTTTGGTTGCTAAGGCAATAAACTTTGTCAGTAGCCAAAACCCGTCTCATTTTCTAAAGGAATATAATATTTAAATCTTGCAGATTAGTATGAAATTGCATGCCTCGCTAATACTTGTTACGGTAGGAATTCTGCCCAACACTTTGGGGACACAAGGCGTGATGTTATGTTATGTATATTGTGTGTATGTACATAAATGTCTAGTATGTACATCTATATTAATATTTTAAAGCTGAAGAGTTTGTTTGTTTGTTTGATTGAACGCGTTTATCTCAGAAACTACTGGTCCGAATTGAAAAATTCTTTTTGTTTTGGGTAGCCTATTTATTGAAAAAGGCTATAAGCTATATAACATCACGCTACAACCAAAAGGAGCGGAGCAGTAATGAAAAATGTTGCAAAAACTGAGAAAATCGCACGGGTAGGCGATTCGACGCGACGGGAAGGGTCGGGGGAACAAGAAATTTAACGCGGACGAAGTCGCGGGCAGAAGCTAGTACATAATACGACAAATCTTTACTCTTTACATACATTTATGTGGTTCTGTGTGTTGTCGGACGTAAAGAATAACACCATCCCATTTCTTCGCGTGGATGTCGTAAAAGGCGACTAAGGGACTTACTAGAGAATGGGCAGCAGCGTTCTCTATGCATTTTATCACTAAACTAAGATCGCCAACCCCCATGCCAAGCGTGGCGATTATGGCAACCCAGCAGTGGACGTTTTGCAGCTGAAATGATGATGAGTTTATATATAGAGTATAGATTCGTATTGATAAGAAATTTTTCAACGAAGTTTCTTCTTCCGAAACAAATTCACAAAATAATTAAAAGCAGCTTAAAAGAACTACGCCCACAAACAGACATGAAAATCGATAAAAAAAAATCTACTATTTTATAGATGGTACTTTTTATGAATTACCTACTGCCTACCTACAGCAATAAAATCATTTATCATATACCAAGACCGCTCAATCGTAGATTCGCTCTTCATCGTCAATAGATGATCGCGCTTCTGTTTCGTTGTGTCACCTGACACACAGAATGTAGCAAAGATGTGACTTGATTATTATGGAAATGCCATTATTATTGTCTGAGCTCACTCAAACGAAGTAACCCAGAAAAGAGCTGGATTTACCGATTTAGCTTGCAGAGTAAGCAGGTTACAGTAGCAGTGGGCTGGCCATGTTTATCGAAGGACCGATGGACGATGGAGCTAACGAGTCCTGGAGTGGAGACCACGTATCGGCAAGTGTAGTGTGGGACGCCTCACAGCTAGATAGATCAACGACCTCAAAAAGGCGGGTGGGACGGAAGGCGTAGGACAGAGTGTCGTGGCGCAGCATGGGACAGGCCAATGTCCACCAGTGGGCTGTGAAAAGCTGAGTTGATTGAGCTTACTCTTCCCAGTATGACCACTTTTTGACGTAACTTAGTACGGTGAGGGCAAATTTAACGATTTAAATCTCCGATGTTCATTACCATCCTTAAAGCAACATAACTTTTCCTAAATAAGCTACAATGTTTTCCTTTTACGAGCTCATAATCATAAAATTTCTAAAACCCAATATACAAATTAAGAGGCAAATATAATGGTACCATTAGCCATTACCCGTGGCCAGTAAAGACCCGGGTATAATCTTACTTATCTCATTATGCCGGGGTTTCTGCCCACAAAATTATGTAAAGAAGGTTTATGTCGTATCTACCTATTGTACAGGTAGATGGCCAAAAAGGGTAAAAAAAGGTTGAAATTAAGTACTATAAGGTTTTTGTGTGGGATTGAGCTTGTCCGGGGAAAAACTACCACCACCTGAAGTTCTCGTAACTACGGGCGATTTTTTATCGTGGCACATTTTTATCGCGCACTGTAAATTCAACGCACAACTTAACGCCGAGAGTTGAAATTCCAACAGTGTTTATTTTTTAACGCGTTGGGATGCATTCTGTTACTCAATGCCACTTATGCTCCTAAGTAGCTATGTTTCAGTATGAACCGATGCACGGGAACATCAAAGTTACATAAGACAATCCCCTAAAAGCGCCCACCCTTCACTACTTCCTAGTGCTTTTGCTGGGAAGAAGAAGTAGCGCAACAAACTCCCCAGCAGCACAGCTTTCTGTTAAGTTAGAAGAACTTGATTCTAAATTAGTTCTTACTGCAGACGTCCACAGGTAGTGGTGACCAATAAAAACTACCGTCAGGAATAACTCCATTTTGTTAGTCTACCACCGTATTATACGTATACAGCGTAGAGGGATATCGACGCGCAACCAGTTACCGTTTTGTTGTTCTCTGCCAATAAGCTGTGCCAACCGTAGCAGTAGTTGGTGAAGCTGGCACAGAAACTTAGGGCAATCCCCACTCTCCTATGCCAACCTCATCCAGGTCACTAGAAAAGAGAGACCTTTGTCCAGCAGTGGTTAAAGTTGAACTGAGAATTCTGAATGACAGTGAGCAAGCAGGTTGTTCAATGTCTCCCTCATTCCAAATTCGAATTATAAATATTTTATTGACCTACAAGGGTCCTTATGAAACGTCAGAAGCAATTAGATGCACGGTACCAACTGGTCGTTTCTTATTTAGAATATCCGGCAAGAAACTTGACGGTTATTCTTTTAAAAATAATTGGCTTTGAGGCCTTTGTCCCATAGTGAGACAGTTACAAATATTTTATGAAATGAGTGTTGTTAGTTTCATTATATCTATGAACACAACGATAAGAAAGAAACTTTTCAAGTTGTTCTTTTGTATTTCTTTTTGTACGTAATCTTAACGATCCTTGGAGTAACAAATTCAGAAAGTTTGTTTGTGCCAAAAATTATCATCGAAAACTTTGTGAATTATTAAAATTTCTTCTTAATTGCTTCATTTGCTAGGTAATTTTGTGGTTGTTCATTTTTAGAGAGTAAGCAGGACCCTGGCTGCTAATGTCTTCTTTATGAACTTAATGAGGAAATGCCCTTTGTTTTGAATAAAATTTTACATTATATTCTGATGAATTCAACAATAATATGATAAAAATAAGACGCATTGAAAGAAATAGGTTTTCATCATATGATTTTCCATATTATTTTGAGGTCGGCTTCCAGTCTAACTAGATGCAGCTAACTGGCCTGTTAGTCTAGTAGTTAATGACCCTGACTGCTAAGACTGAGGTCGTGGGTTCGATTCCCACCCAGGACAAATCTTTGTGTGATGAGCACAATCATTTGTTCTGTGTCTGGGTGTAATATATCTATAATATGGATGTATTTAGAAATATATAAGTATATTTATCAGTTGTCTGGTTGTCATAGTACAGGCTCTGCCTAGTTTGGGATCAGATACCTAACAATGTGTTGGTTGTCCTAAGATATTTATTATTATCACTTTCGGACAACCCATGAGGAATATAAAAAAATAGTCTAATTATTTATATTATCAAAGTGTCTAATCGTAGCTTTACTAACATTACTTTCTCATGAGCGGTTCTGTGCTATTAAACCTTATATTTATGGATGTATTTGATAATCTGAAATGAATGAATACAGTAATTATATTCAGACTACATGAATATTTAATGTCTCTATATCTATATGATAATTAGATTAGTTTTATTGCAACCCAAAAATAATTAAATTAGGTTTCTTAAATATGTAATAAGAATTTTTATCAATTAGAACGGAGCGGTCGCGATGGAATTTATTTTCTTGTATGTGTTTCTTGCAAATGGTAGTCTAACCAAACATGAAGTGTTCCGTACCGGACACATTAAAAATATCACGTTTCTTGAATCCTTATATTTTTAACGTTATTTTAATTTTTGTTATTATAGCAGCCATAGTAACTAACAGAGGAAGCGTCAATAATATCGGAACGAACATTGTTCAAAATGATCTAAAGTACTATGAAAGTAAAATTTATAACTCAATGACACAGTGAATATTTCAGAATGAAGACAACAAGACGTCTGTCATTTTAACAAGAATTTTAACGAATAAAGATAAAGTCAAATGTTTTTGGTTCGAGATTATAATGAACAGGTATTTTCGTGCGGACTCCCGGCCACCGTAGGCGCGAGTTTGCGGGCGGCGAGCAACGGGTAGCTCGCCGCCCGGTAAGGACCAGGCTCGGGTCGACGGCGCGTAGAGTTCCACGCGCGCCTCAAAGAGATGTCAGCAGCACTGAAGGGGTCTGTTGGACCGATGCCTGCAAGGGTCGCGAGATTGTTCGAAAGAGATACCGTGACCCAGGCACATGGGCAACTGAAGAAACACGGGTGGGTTTTAGTCAGTAAAAGTCTGACACGCCCTCCCGCGCCGCCCAGAACGGGAGAAGACATTTGATGATTTCCCATCCAAAAAAAAAAGTCTTTTCGTCTCCATAATTTTGAAAAGGAATAAATACTGTACACACACACGCTGTGTAAATGTCTAGTGTCTACTTATTACGGAAGGGACAGTGGAGCCTTAGTAATGGTTCCCCTTGGCACTCTTTGGATACGGAACACTAAACAAGGTCAATGGAGATAAAAAAAATAACATAACTGATGTAATTTAATTGCTGTTTTCATAAGAAATTAGTCGTTTTGGCTTCTTTCGAGGAGAAAGAAAGAACATCGTAATATACAAAACAACAAAATATACATATTTACAAAATCTTCATTTAATATAACAACAACAACTACAACATGCCTGTAATATCCGCAGCGTTAGGCAAAGCAGATGTAGCTATAGTTTTTTTTTTTTTTTTTTGGATGAGAAATCATCAAATGACTTCTCCCGCTCTGGGAGGAGCGGGAGGGCGTGTCAGACTTTTATTGACTAAAACCCACCCGTGTTCCTTCAGTTGCCCATGTGCCAGGGTCACGGTATCTCTTTCGAACAATCACGCGACCCCGGCACCCACACCCCCCTTAAGATGGTTTCTGAAGCACGGAAGGGTCTCGCTATGTAAAGATGGTCACCCACCTACGGATTAACCGCGGCAACCATAGCTTAACGTGTGGCTTTTATAATTTAGCTAGCACCAGCTCCCTCACTCGACTCTCGAGTCACCTTCAAACCAGAAGCACTAAATTAAAAACAAAGATGAAATCATAGTTTATATCTACGGAACCAATTGGCTTTCTAAAGAGTCGTTCTGTTTAACTGAAATCGTTAAAGTATTTCCGTGTTATTATTAAGGTAGGTTGTGAATCGGGCAACTTTTAGTTGGGATACTATTGCGTGGCTGGTTGTCCGTAATGAAGCCATATTTGGAAGAGATGACACTCAGTGATAAGCGATTAAAATAATGATCATATAACTAAGTAGACTAGTAGACCATAATTAATTTAAATCTTAATGTATTTCTAATGCATTATTATATAAAAAATATTAGCTCTCTGCGCTCCTTTTCCATATAAACTTTAAATATGCCAAATTCCATACTCCTCTGTTCGTCTAATTTCGTAAAAAGGAATACAGTATAGTTTTTGTTACACGTATTGATATTTAGAGCCTGTCGATATCTATTTACTAAATTAGGTAACGCAAGTCCATTAAAACTGCTAAAAATATAAAGTCTGAGAAAGTAAATTTAGCACCCAGTTTTCTTCTTGCAGGGAGAGAAGAGAGTCAAAGTAGTTTTTTAAACTTGATATCAATAACAATCAACTTTGCTAAATGTAATCAAGATTGCAATTTAAACTGCACCAATAAATTAATCTGCCTTGTCTTTTTTTTCTACCGTGTTTTATGCATAATTAAATACATATTATTTCTATTTCTATTTTCCAATTTCGTTGGGGTCACCCGCCAATCTAATCAACCTGACTTCCACAACCCATTTACTGATTAACACGATATTAAACGTGCTTACCCTGTTCCCCAGTTACATGACACCACACAAACTTTACACATACACTCATATTAGAGATATCGCTATTTGTAAAAACAAATCCTCATTTGTTTCCCCTATTGGCTAATCATTCAGATAGAAATAGACTCTGGGTGAAATCAGTCCCCGCCAAAACAGCATTTCTATGGAAAAGTGTAATGCATGGCCCCATTAATATACAATAAAATTCCTAATGCCATTAAGATAATGAATATTAATTCATTCAAGAGAGAACTAAAAAATTTGCTAATTAGTATGGGATATTATAATGTTACGGAGTTCTTGAATGACAAATTTTGAATTATATTATACTAGCTTCCGCCAGCGGCTTCGCCCGCGTGAAAATTCAACCCCCCAATTCACCCTCTTAGGGATGGAATTTCAAAAAACCCTTTCTTAGTGGATACCTACTCTTCACAAAGAATACACCCTCCAAATTTCATGTCTCTAGGACCAGCGGTTTAGGCTGTGCGTTGATATATCAGTCAGTCAGTCAGTCAGTCAGTCAGTCACTCAAGACTTTGAATTTTATATGTATAGATCATAATTTAATATACCATTTTTATTTTGGTTGAAGTAATTTTATTGTTTTAATTATTGTAATTTTATTGTTTTAGTTATTTTAATTTTATTGTTTTAATTATTTTTAATTTCTTGACTATATTTTTGTATTGACTGTAATTATGTATTTGAATTGATTGAATTTTGACATTTATTTCCGACTAAAACTATTTTTGTACGCCGAATATGGCAAAACATGTTGAACCAGCAATTTTAAACTCGTTTCCATCTATATGTGCATATTTATGTATCATGTTACACATGTTTATACAAATAAATGCATCTTTATCTTTATCATACCATACCATACCTGAAATCACCTCTCTAGGCTCCACGAAGTGTAGATAATAATATATAATATAATAAAAGTTTATTTATTTCTCTCACAATGGTTTGTAGCATAACAGTTTTGACTATAGACTAGAGATTCTATTGTGAGAGCTGGTGCCTCATGTAGGTTTCAGAAAAACCTGTATTACAGGTCACCAGACCCCATTTTGTGGCATGACATTAATAGAGAGGTGGGTAAGATGTGTTTCTTACTAAACTATTATTAGGCAAAAATGGAATTAAATACAAAAAAATAAATAAAAATAAATAACTAGCACAATTAAACAATTAAAACAAAAATAAAAAAATAAATAAAAAATGAACACAAGATAAAATAGAAAATATAATAACACAACTGCAGCAGTCAAAGGGTGCATTGTGAACATTATAGTTATAAATGTTGTTGATGTGTACGTGAATGGAGGTGACTATGTAGGTGAATTGAAGTGAATGTGCAGGTGAAAGGTAATGAATGTGAGGGTAATGATTTGAATACAAGTTTTATTTAATTGAGTAGAGCAATTTCTCTGTGTCCTCATAGGAAAGAGTTTTCAGGAAATCAGTTACTTTTTGCTTACAACAGGGTTTGAGTAGAGGAAAAATATGTTGACCCTTGTTTATAACATTATAAAATCAAAAGTCATTTATTCAAACTAGGCTGAGAGTCAGCACTTTTTGAACGTCAAAGTTACATGAGAAAGTCCCCCCAAAACGCCCGCCCTTCGACACTTCCTAGTGCTTTCGCTGGGAAGAAGAAGTGGCGGAACAAACTCCCCAGCAGCACAGCTGTCTGTTAAGTTAGAAGAACTTGATTCTATACAGTATTGTGTAAGTTATTAATATTATAAAACAAAACATACATTATTCGCTATATGTCAGCTAGCACACGCCAATATACCAACAAAACATTGAAAACTAAACTCAAGCTGAAATAAATAATAAAACAAAATCGTAAACAGAATTTAAAACCTTAATAAAGCCTCCAGGCATAAAGGGCGTGCCCGCTTACATATACGATGCAAATGATACATATACACAATAAATGAAATTAAAAGAAAATAAAAATAAACTAACAAAAGCATTTAAATAAAAATAAAAAAAAGAATTATAAAGATGATGATAAGAACTTGTGGGACAGACTTACACGAAGAAAGTAGTACTGCACACAGTACCTTTTCTTCGTTTCAACTCAGCCTATCGCAGTCCACTGCTGGACATAGGCCTCTCCCATGCTGCGCCACAACACCCTATCTTTACCTTTCTTCGTTTATCTTTTAATAAATGCGAATCGTAGACTAGCTCCGAATGCTTTTTCAGAACTGTATGCAGAATGAAGGTTTGTCTTATTGACAATACAGACACAGACTGCCTAGTTTGGGGTTGACTGACAAATAATATACTGTAACTAGCTGCAGGTAATATTTAATCTACTCATGTCGTCTCAACTTGATGTTAACCTATGTTTGCTTACTGTATTACTTGGACAATAAAATATTCTTAACTTCTTTTTTCTATATAAAATTGCATCCCAACAGTCGCGCCACAAATAGTCTCCCATTTTAAAGCCGTCCTTAGAAAAGTTTAACTTGTTTTCTTGGCCCTGAACGCTCCACAAACATTAGCGGTCATCCCCAGTACAAGGTCACAGCTGCATTTAATTTTTATGACAATGTTATCGCTTCCACACAGGTAGTTTGTTTAAACGGACGTTTTCCTTCGGTTGATAGGTCGTTCGGTTTTATTATGATGTGGACAATGGGATGCGGACTTATGGGTACGGATGTGTTAGTGGGGCGGTATGTGGACAGCTTTATCTTTTGTTTGTTTGTTTTATATTCAGAACGGTTTTTATAAAAAACTTTTTTACAAAAAAAAAAAAACAACCGACTTCCTTAAAAACACTATAAAGTGAAAAATAACTTTAATTTCGGAAGTCGGTGTCTTAGGATCTGTATTTATGGTTTTTTTGCCACCGACTTCCGAAATTAAAGTTATTTTTCACTTTATAGTGTTTTTAACCGACTTCAAAAAGGAGGAGGTTATCAATTCGGATGTTTATATGTTTTTTTTTTTTTTTTTTTTTTTTATGTATGTTCGGCCATAACTCCGTCATATATAGACGGATTTGCAAAATTCTTTTTTTGTTCGAAAGGGGTTTATTCCGAAATGGTCCCATATAATTTTCATATAGATCTGATGATGAGTTCGGGAGACAGACACCGGAACTCTTTAAAAAATGACAGGAAATCAACCGCGATTTCTGCTATCGCATAAATATGCATTGTTTGTTTGGAATTAGTGCAGGGTGAATATCACAACTAAAAATTTAAAAATAAAAACTTTTTTGCAAAAACAAACAACCGACTTCCTTAAAAACACTACAAAATGAAAAATAACTTTAATTTCGGAAGTCGGTGGCAAAAAAACCATAAATACAGATCCTAAGACACCGACTACCGAAATTAAAGTTATTTTTCATTTTGTAGTGTTTTTAAGGAAGTCGGTTGTTTGTTTTTGCAAAAAAGTTTTTATTAAGGAAGTCGGTTGTTTTTTTTTTTGTAAAAAAGTTTTTATTTTTAAATTTTTAGTTGTGGTATCCACCCCGCACTAATTCCAAACAAACAATGCATATTTATGCGATTGCAGAAATCGCGGTTGATTTACTGTCATTTTTTTAAAGAGTTCCAGTGTCTATCTCTGGAATCCATCATCAGATCTATATGAAATTTATATGGGACCATTTCGGAATAAACCCCTTTCAAACAAAAAAAGAATTTTGCAAATCCGTTTATATATGACGGAGTTATGGCCGAACATACATAAAAAAAAATATAAACATCCGAATTGAAAACCTCCTCCTTTTTGAAGTCGGTTAAAAATACGGTTGGCATCTATTCTAACCAGATGCACCTGGATACTAGTATTTTATATGGATCGACTGCCTATCTGACCTCCGCAGTCCACTTACTGGGTAACACTATACTCCTTGGTATGACTGGTAGTAAGACTATTGACTGCTGACTATATGACATAAATCTTGCAGAAGTTCTACGACTGACAGCCGGGGACTTACTGCCTCATAAGTTTTTTGTAGATGCTCACCCATCTATGGACCGACCTCAGCAAGCTTTGCTTAACTATAACTTAACTTTAGAGATCGACTGATACGGCTTTTCTAGCAAAAATACGTTTACTCTTTTCCTGACAATAAGAACATAATATATTTCCACATAATACTGAAATAATAAACTAAATTATGTTGACCTGAAAAAATAATACTTTTAATTTTATATAAATAAATAAATAAATAAATAAATAAATACCGATATTTTTTATTAAGAATATTTTTATTAAGAATGTATCAACTTTACCTGAAAAATGGTAAAGGTATTCTATAAAATTAAAATATATTTTCTTCATTTTGGCTATCATCTTCATTATACAGTTCTATTGTTTAGAGCGGGAAGGGGGCTTATGTCCAACAGTGGACGTAATGATGATGATTGTTTACAGTCCACACAGCTAGATACTAAACATGGTTCATACACCTCATGTTTAAGACTATACAAATGAAGTAAAAGTAAATCTTCATTTACAAGAATAAAACTAAAAACAATCAAATAATACTTAGTCTAATCTCCCAAGTGGGATGAAGAATCCGACTCGAACAATTGTTCGCTTCAATTTAGTATAAGGATCCCGTTTGATTGCTTTCCGATTGCACTGCCCCACTTGTTAAGGCATTAGGCTTAACTCACACGAACTAGTTTACAATGTGCACTTTTTAATTTTAAACGCGACATCCACGTCATGGCATCATATAGTACAGGGAAATAAAATGTATAGAAATATACGAAGACGCTGGAAACGTGCACGTATTTCCATATGTTTTATGAATGGAGGGTATAATAAGGAGGAAAGGTGAAAAAGTGTCCATCTATACGCAGTAAATAACACTTCTAAAACCCGAAAATTATGAGAGCGCAGTCACAGGGTATGGTATGAATGTAGTTGTTGTTGACGGATTGTAGTGAGCCGAGTTAGAAAATTTTATATTTTCGTGACTAAAGTTGTTAGTGCAGTCCAGGATACCCCACCAGAACTCTTGTTTGATCGGCTAACGCCCACAAAAGTGGACTATTTGCCCGGGTGGCTATCGACTGCAGAATGATGTTGGGACTGTCAGGCAACTTGCGAAGTAACGAGGCAGATTTCTCGCGCCATAGTGCGTAAAACATGCGCGGCAGCAAACATCGCCAACGCACTGCAGAAGCGTGGCAGTTGCAACAGCACTCTGAACGCATTGTTATAATGGATACGTAGAGCATTGCCAGCTCTGCAGGTGTATCTGAACCACAGGGCCCCCGCGTACAGTGTTGTGCAATATGCCTTAACCAGATTACTAAACTATCGTAAAATTTGCGACGGCAAAATCATGATTCCTGGAAAAAACAAAGTTCACGTCGTTCCCGCGTCCCGTTTAAACTATGTATAGCAAAAAAAAAAAAACTATTTTCATTATTATGTGATCTCTTAAACCCAAAGAATAAGTAATTGTAATTTCTAAAATAATTAAAATTGACAATTCGTAGATTTATTGTTTTATTTTCCTGTCGTATTTTTCACGAATGTGAAACAACGTCACTTGTCGGATAGTTTAGTGATCTAGGGTTAAAAAGGGCTATTTTAACTGCGATTGTACGACGAGAGAGCCAGCCAGCCTGAGGACCAGCATTATTATAACTGCTGTCAGAAATTTACGCTGTCGCCATTGTAGCGCCACCCTTATTTAATGCATTTTAACGGATACTTTTTCATACACAGAAGCAGTTCTCCTTTCCTCTACCCTCCGTAGTTTTATGAACAAAATTATTGAATGAATGAAATGAACGTGTTCCGTTGGTTAAAACTACTCATCTCTTCACTACCAAGGCTTTTTTTTATCTTATACTAGCTTCCGCCAGCGGCTTCGCCCGCGTGAAAATTCAACCCCCCAATTCACCCTCTTAGGGATGGAATTTCAAAAAACCTTTTTTAGTGGATACCTACTCTTCACAAAGAATACACCCTCCAATTTCTTTTTTACATTTTTTTTTCACGTGTAGAAACAACAAGAAGAATGTATCCAAGATTTGGTAATATCTTGATTATAACGAGTGGCCATGGTGTTACTTGCCCATTCTTCTTCGTAGTGATCTACGTAAGTACGTGCTTGAATAGGCAACTAGTTTCAACTTTCTTCCCGAAAACTTGACTATCAAAAAGTGCCTGTAAATGGTTTAACAGAAATAAACGTTTTGAGTCTGAGAATGATAAAATAGCACTTTAACTTTGAAAGCCCGAGAAAAGAAAAATTATTGTATATGGAGAGTAGTTAAGCATTAAGATTGACGTGTAAAAATGTTTGTACAAACCTAGTAACAGAAAGAAAATCTTTTATCATTTCATTTATCATAGAAGCTAGTTCTATGATAAATGATTCTGATTGTACCCGCACCTTCGTCCGCGTTAAATTTCTTGCTCCCCCGACCCTCCCCGTCAAAAAACTTATAGTGAGCCAACCTCAAAAGATAGACATATGCTATCACGAGCATTTTTTTAAACTTTTAAGAGAGATATTAAAATTCCTTCGTACATGATTGTTGCACTACTTTAACAGTTAATGTACCGCAAGCAACGGACGACTCAAAAGAAATAAATTTTCTCCGTTTTAGCAACATATTTCATTGCGCCTTGATCAACTCATTTGGTTTTTAGCTAGCTTAGCCACGAAAACTAGAACAGTCAAATACAAAATTGTCGAAGTTATCATTCATCATCGTTTCAGCCAAAAGATGTCCACTGCTTGCTAAACCTCCCCCAGTTATGGGGGGTCAGCCATAATCGCCACGCATGGCAGGCAAATTGGCGACCGCAGTATTGTTCTAAAATGCATAGGGAACGCTGTTGCCCATTCTCTAGTAAGTCCCTTAGTCGCCTTTTACGATACTCACGGAAAGAGAAACTATGATGGTATTCTTTACGTAAGGCACTACCTACACGGAATCGAACCAAAATTGTCGTACTCATGAATATGCAATTCACCCACGACTGACGACAGCTGCTCTGACTGATTTGTGGTTCACATATTCCCACGTACTTTGGAGAACTATAGGATCCCTACGGCCTCCAAGTAGCGGGATCTATTAATAAAACACTCATGTGAAGGAATATAGCTAATTATTCAAAATAGTTAATTTGTTTGACAGATCGAATTACTGAAGTTATGGATATAAATATATATGGATATGGATCGAATTATTTCACAGGCTTAGGCACTGTAGACTTGAGTCACGAATTTTATCACGGTTTTTGCTCCCAAACTGTGATAAAAATGTGTGACTTAAGCCTATCACAGTAAGTCGTGGTTGCCCCGCAGACGGACAATACTCGTAATTTTAAAAAAATATTCTGTCTGATCTTAGTCTCAATTCGTCAGAAATACACAACAAACATACATTTTTGAAAAGTTTTTAACATTAGATTGTAGTCGAGATGGGCTTATGGCTAAGTAATAACAGCCGCACGGATCGATCGTTCAGGTTAAGCCACGCTTACCGTGGTTGGTCCGTAGATGGGTGACCATCTTTACAATGCAAGACCTTACCGTGCCTCGGAAAGCACGTTAAGCCGGTGGTCCCGGCTGTTTTTCGTAAATCATAGACAGTCGTTACGGGTCGTTAGACGCCCGAAGTTCTGACAACCAGTCTTACCAAAGGGTATCGTATTACCCAGTAACTGGGTTATGGGGGTCAGATAGGCAGTTGCTTCATGTAAAATACTGGTACTCAGCTGCATCTGGAAGCCGATCCCAACATAGTTCGGAAAAGGCTAGGCAGATGATGATGTCGCCGAGATGAGACTGCAACTACATTTTGAACATTTCTAATCACGAGACTAGGTCTTCTGGTTGCCTGTGGTAAAGAATATCTTCAGTACCTATCACTGTTCTCAAAAAAAAAACTGTGTTACAAAGTAGTCGAGTGCTGTAACTGTTTCACTACACCAAAACGACGTTGGGAAATGGTACGTGTGAGTTGACCTTTAAGAAGTGTAGGTATTGAAACTCTATTGCATTAGAAGAAGGAAAGATAAAATTAACAAGTTACTTTGTGGTTTTAAGTGGAACAAGAACACTGTGGTTAGTATAGTAGTAAAGATTTTCCAATATCTTCATACGCTGCTTGTAGGTACAATGTTTGTGTATTTTCTTGGCGGCACTCCAAAATATGGCTCGCATCTGTGGACTATTAGTAGAAGGTAAGGTTTATTAAAATCAGCCTATATTGTCCCCACTGCTGGGACGCAGGCCTCCTCTGGATGAGAGGGAGTGGGCCGTTATCCACCACGCGGGCCCAGTGCGGGTTGGTAGATGTCACATGTCTTCGAAATTTTGGTTCTAGGATATGTCGATTTCTTCACGATGTTTTCCTTCACCGTTTTGAGAGCAATGGTGATGAAATAATGTACACAAAGTAAAACGCCTAGGTTGAACTTACGACCACTTGTAAGTCGTGGCCGTTACCACTGAGTCATCACTGCTCACTGAAGCTGACGTAAAGGTATATTGTATTGCTTTCCTTCTCTTATTAATGAATAAAAGTAAAAGATAAATGAGACCAAAATCACAGGGAAATGAAAAAATATAATATTTATCATCAATAACACACTTTTGACACAGAAGCTTTTCATCATTGTTTCAGCCGTAAGACGCCCACTGCTGCACATGGGCCTCCCTCAAGTATCGCCATTGCGACCGAGTTTGTCATAATTGCCACGTTTGGCAGGCGGGTTAGCGATCGCGGTATGGTGATAAAATGCATAGAGAATTGCTGCCGATTCTCTAATAATTCCCATATGTAACGTTTATTAGTCCAAAAATTCCACTCTAAGTTTGAAAAATACTTCATAACAAACTTTAGTAAAATGGCAATATTTTTCTTTATAAGTATTCAGCTAAGCAAAACATAGAGGCTTATTCAGACAGGCGCGACGCGATATTTGTAGAACGCTTTCGATGAAGTTTTCATAGAAATTGTTTTACGAGAGTCGCGTCGCACCTGTTTGTGGGGGCCTTTATGCTGCCAACATCAACCAGCATTTCCTTTTAAACATTGATTGCATTAATTTCTGCAAATATCAATATTCACTTATTTTTAATTCGCGTAAGAAAATAACTTCAACTGTGTTTTTCTTTTTTCATAATTTGTTTCAAAGAATTCCTCATCAAGGAAATAAAAAATAATAAAGCACTCAATGTTATCTTTGAAGTATGTTTATAATGAAAACCGTTTTCCTTAGAGCTCATTAATTTCTGTTAATTAATGATGTTCTTAGAAATGAATCTTTAATTATGTCGTCTTAGTAATTAAACAGTCCTGTTGCTTATTTTGTAGAGGTTTTATCCTTATTATGACAGTGGAAAAAATTGTTTTACAAATCTTTTAAACCATAATAAAACAAAGTCTGGTTAACATTATATATTAAACTTTTTAACAAAAAAATTTAACCGCCGACAAAACTGAAAAGCAAAAAATAATAAGCCTTATAATTTTGAGTTGGCGCTGAAAAATCAATGAACAAAGATCACTCAAAACACCTACTCAACATTTTAAGGTTTATTAATTTTTTGCTTCTCAGTTTTTCCGGCGGTTTAATTTTTTTGTTAAAACGTTTTGTTTTTATGTTATTTTGTAGGTTTACTGTACTAATAATACTTGGCAAGGTATGCCTTATCCTATAAAAAAAATATTATTGAAATCGGACTACTTTGTATAATGTTATGCGTGGTCATACATTTCAATCAGTGAGTGAACAACCAATCATCCTTTTCCAACCTTTAGGGTTAGATTTTGTTTTTCAAATTTGTATGAGACCACCTTCGGAGTATACCCTTTCCAATAAAAAAATAATTATTAAAATCGGCCCACTCTATAAAAGTTAGGCGTGGTCAGAAAAAAATATAGGTATATATGAATTGAGAACCTCCTCTGTTTTTTTCGTCGGTTAAAAAGTTCATTTGAGTGTATATCTATAAATATACAATGTGTTACATAATTAACGCAAGACCTCGTTCACCCCAATTAGAGTATTGAGTAAAAACCATAATACACTGATCAAACTTAATTTTTTTATAGCTAACTGTTATAATTTGGGAAAAACTAATTACGTCAATTATCATACGACAAGGATACAAGAAAGGTATAGCTTATTAATTTGTATCAATTTACTAAGCTTAGCTTTAGCATAGCTTGCAGATTCAAAGGGAAAACACATTCAATATCGGAAAATATAAATGCAACCACAAATGCCTCACATTCATTTGCAATCAGAAATCAAAATGGAAAATCTATTGAAACCTGCAACGATTTAATGCTGCATATTTCCGTTATAAATACATCTAAAGCTATGCGATACATTTTACATGCCTCTGCTTTCATATGTGGGTACTATTGGTTTTAATCTCGTATCGAAGCGGGTTTCTAATCACTGTCTTTGACAGCTTTGTCGGTCTTGTATGTCTTGTTTTAGCCCCTGAGGTTAATTTTGAAAAATGAATTCTTAAAGGCTCGTGCAGACTAACGCGACGTGACCGTTGCGTGTGATTCGGCGATTTATATTCGTAGAACAATTTCTATAAAATGCGCGCGACACTTCATACAAGGGCTACCTGTCGCGCCGCGACACGGGCTTAGAAATTGTTCTACGGATATAAATAGCCAAAGCGCGCGCGACCGTCGCGGCGTGCTAGTCAGTACGAGCTTTTATGCGTTTGTCCACCGCCGCAATCACCAGAATATCACCAAAAACGAGATGACCGCATAACATCATCTGCTTGTAAAGTTACCACTGCTAAAACACTGCTCTTTCAAAAGCAGTGGGCTATAATCAACTCGACAACACGAGCTCAGTGCGAATTGGTAGATGTCACATGTCTTCTAAATTTTGATTCTAGGACAAACTCATCTCTTCACGATGTTCTCTTTCACCGTTTTGAGGGCTGTGGGCTCTTTTCAGTCGCAGCCCATACCAATTAGCCAGCACTGCTTCCAGACAAAATCCAATAAAATTTAACTTTAGTTGAGCATTGTCTCAACTAGAGTTAAATTTTATTGGATTTTGTCGATAGGTATTTTTATTTTTGTTAAAACTCGAGCGTAGATGTCAAGAGAATCGCCTCATACATGGTACATACCGGATGACATTTATTACCGTCTCGACCTTCATATGGTGTGTTGTGTAACTAGAATAGAAGGCAGGAAGGCCTTCAGATTCATCGTAGGTGACTAAAGGAGCGCGGGACACGGGCGGAAAAGGATGCGTGTGCGGCTCGTGTGCCTGCGAAAGATCAATGAGGCCGCCTATCAGCCGGCTTCAAAGGGTAGGACCGTGCTACGAAATCATTGATACATGCCGCGCATTGAGTAGGGTGCGTGTGATTTGAGTTTCGATAGGTTTTCAATTGTTTTTTTTTTTCCTAATTTCTGTTTTTGTTGTTCTAGAATGAAAATGTTACTTTAAATGTGTAGTATTTATTGCTAGATCAATTTCATTACATGTTATTCAAAAATAAAAATATCAAAAATTTCTATGCCAAAGGCTTCTACTCCGTTCACCTATTACCCCCATTTTTTTCAAGACGTTAAAAAATGTCACCCGGTATAAATACAACTGTGTGGGAGTTTTATATATATATCTCTGCTTACGCCTTAAAAGAATATAGGAGTGAATATTATACAGTCAGATTATTTCTTTTATGTTTTCTACAGTGGGTAGATTACACAGTTGCTATCTACTGATGATACTATTACTTTTGAAATTACCCACGCAAAAATGCTGGACTTTTCTTTGGATTAATGTAGTGGGTACTATGGAAGTTGTAACCTGACATAGTTATAGAATGCACCCTAGCGGGTTCGTTATTAAGCGATCGTTATGCATTTTACCACCAAACTGCGATCGCCAACTCGCCTGCTAAACGTGGCGATAATGGCAAACACCCCTATTTTGGGGAGGCCTATGTCCAGCAGTGGACATCTTTCAGCTGGAATTATGAATGACGCTTTAAAAGTAAATAGTATTTTATTGATGAACGTTCCCGAAAGCGCAATATAATAACGAGTAGATTTTATAGCGTTTAATTCAAGTTCAATAAACTAGTGACCTCTCCATTTGTCTCACGTATCGATACCTGAGGGGAATCTCCAAACCCTAATATTAACTCAATCACTCACTTAAAAGAATTAGTAATGCATTTATCTGTTAACAGGTTTCAACTTTTTATCTCACCATTTGTTTCAACCATTAATCTTTGAATCTAAAGATTACATTGTTATTGAGAAAACTTTGACAAAAATTTGGTTATACAAGGTATTTCTTTTGATATTTCATAATTCTACGGTAAAGTGAACATGTCAAATAGAATTGTCTGCATTTTAATGTATTTTCCGTTTTAATTTTTCGTACATAATAATTCAACATCCCATTTATTTGTGTAAAATAACCTTTTTTTGAGGATGGGAAATCATCATGACTTCTCCCGCTCTGGGCGGAGCAGTGTCAGACTTTTACTGACTAAAACCCACCCGTGTTCCTTCAATTACCCATATGCCAGGGCCACGGTATCTCGTTTGAACAATCTCGCAACCCTGGCAGGCATCGGTCCTAGCAGACCCCTTCAGTGCTGCTGACATCTCTTTGAGGCGCGCGTGGAACACTACGCGCCGTTGACCCAAGCTTGGTCCTTACCGAGCGGCGAGCTATCCATTGCTCGCCGCCCGCAAGCTCGCGCCTACGGTGGCCGGGAGTCCGCGATCGACTCCCGACGCCCTGGGCGTCTCCTCCTGCGGTGGCTAGGAACGTGAGGGCGAAGAGACTGCCACTCCCTCACGCGCCTCGCCTCCTCCTTCGCGAGTATTACTGCTTCGCAAAAGGAAGTGACGGCTTCCCATGCCCTCTCGCTCCGTACCATGGCTCGCATCAGGGCCGGACGCGAGAGGTCGCCGCCGCCGATCGCCTCCACGAGGACTCGGCGGTGCTCCGCCCAGACAGGGCACACCTCCACCGTATGCTCCACCGTGTCCTCCAGACGATCCTCGCAATGGAAACACCCGTATAAAAGACCCTTACGTGAAATATGATAACGTCGCATTTTCTTTGCTTTAAATTTGAATGAATAGATTAACTCGTACTTATCAATGAAACTTACCCATGTTTAAGAAAAAAAAAGCCAAAAAATAACATCTTTCACCATATCATAAAATCGCTCCCAAAAACAAAGTACTAACAACTTTTTCCTTGAAAGCACAAAACAGAAATTTAATCGTCGTGGTAAAAAAAAACTGTTTCGATGTGCTCAATTTCAGATTTACCCAAACAGTTGGGTAAACCTTGAGTAGATCGATGGAAATTTTTACCATTTTCCCTGTAATTATGTCTTTCTAAGTTGGGGACACCTTAGAAGTACATATAGTGAAAATACCGGCGCGCGGCGTTTCCGCTCACATCTGCTTCGTAAATACCTTTTGTTTTTCCTCTTTCAAACGTATAACCTGCGTATAAATACACGCTCTTCCTTAATCACAATTTTGCTCACGAGGTAAAAAGATAAAAATGCGAGGGAAATTGCATGGTATTAGCATCTCAAAAGGTGTCATAATCAAAGGGTAAGCGCATACAATTTTAATAGATAGTCAGTAAACGTATTTTCTCAGATATAAAGTTCATTTATCAAAGTCATAGAGGGTTAAGTTACGTCTATTCGTGGACCATCCATTACGACGCCTCTCCGTGCCTTGGAAAGCACATGAAGCTATAAGTCCCGGCTATCATTCACTGGTCTTTGTCAGTCATTAAAAATAGCCAGAAGCCCAAAGTCCAACAACCAGTCTTACAAAGTGTAGAGGTCAGAAGGCCAGTTGGGAGTTAGGGCTATTTTTAATTAATTGGGACTAAGAACGTTCTTAAAAATCCAGGAATTGCCCCTCAGATAGGCAGTCGCTCCAAGTAAAATCGTGATATTCAGCTGCATCCAGTATGACTGAAACCGACCACAACATAGTTGGGGATATAACATGTGGAAGCTTTTTTTTTGTGGGTGGGAAATCATCAAATGACGTCTCCCGCTCTGAGCGGAGCGGGAGGGCGTGTCAGACTTTTACTGACTAAAACCCACCCGTATTCCTTCAGTTGCCCATATGCCACGGCCGCGGTATCTCTTTCGGAGAAATCTCGCTACCCTGGCAGAATATATGTGGAAGCTTGCAATGAGCAAAATTTTCTAGCCTAAGAATGGTTGTTCGTTTTTTTATTAGTCTGTAAGCTTTCTGTAAAATAAATAAATAACAAAGCAGATTGATTGTGGATCCTTTTTTTCAAACCAAACTGAAGTGAACCCTTACAATACTTTTTTTTAGCTATATTAACATATATAAACTGAACTGAACTTACGACTCCTTACTTAAAACGCTTGTTTTCCCGCAGTGTGTCCCAGAGCTTTGATATTATAGAGGGATGAAGAGCACGGTGTAAAGTTCACTCATCCTCTAAATAAACCGAAGGATCCTCCAACCAGATGAAAGTTGTTGCCCGACGATTGATCGACACGTTGTATACAATATATTAGTTGCCCGGTAAACTTTGCTTGCGCGATCCATGATTTGCGTGGCGTCAGTGGATGCGCAGTTAGCATATAGCAGTGTAGATAATATGTTTTATTTTATTTTTAGTTGCACAATTGACGTATACGAGCAAAATCATAGTAACCTAATTACTGTAAAAGCGATCAGCTATGAACCATTTTGTTACTCCAGAAACGACTGTTCACACCGCCGGCAAATACGTTTGTTGCAGCGGTAAGAGCTATCAAAGAGAGAATTCGCTCGACGACGCTCATCTGGCAGGCAAAATTCACGCAGAGAGACTCACGCTTGGTACATACGCTTACTAGCGAGTGATCGCTCGTCGCTGTCGTGCACTCGCACGTCATTGCTCGCCAGCTCGTTTGTAGTAAATAGGTCTACTCTCGGTGGCGGTGTATCAGGGACCTTAGTTTGGAGTGTGTTACCAAGTACCAGCAAAATAATCTCCGGTATATACACGGTGCAGTTTTGGATCTGCAAAACATTTCAAGAGGTAATTATATTAATGACTCTCGACATTAAAAAATAAAAGTTTTTATTGAAAAAAAAAAATACCTGCCCATTTTATTGTTGATTTGGATCAACAATAAAATGGGCAGGTATTATTTTTTCAATAAAAACTTTTTAATTCAGATTAAAAAATCCATAGAATGCTAGTACAGTAAAACTTATGAAACTAGTGTTAGTACTTATAAAATAATGGATGAAACATAATTACAAATGTTTTTGTCAGCTGTTATTCTCCAACTAAATCATCGTTCAAACTATCAAGAAAATAAAAAGCAAAAAAATACCTATCTCGACCCGTTCCGGCATTATTTTCTAGCTAGCAGATTATTTACGACTACTGCCGTAGTAGGAGCTCCGATATTAACGGTGGGAGTGAGAGAAATGCCTGTGCATGGAATAAAATAACCTCATAGAAGCGAAACTTTGATAGCAGTGGTGGATCACTGTTTACGGCCCCGTATTAATTGTCTGGTCGTGGGTTTGAACCCTTTTTTTTGGGGGTGGGTAATCATCAAATGACGTCTTCCGCTCTGGGTGGAGCGGGAGGGCGTGTCAGACATTTACTGACTAAAACTCCCCCGTGCTCCTTCAGTTGCCCATATGCCAGAGCCGCGGTATCTCTTTCGAACAAATATCACGACCGTGGCAGTTGAAATTCGGCCTTAGAATGCATCCAGATAAACTCATTTATGCAACCTCATACACCTTAATTAAAGTACTGACTTAAAAGCATAATACAATGACCAAAACTTTTTTTAAGCTTACTGTTCATCATAATCCGCCTATATTGTTCCCACAGCTGGGACACAGGCCTCCTCTCGGTGAGAGAGAGTGGGCCGTGATCTACCACGTGGGCTCAGTGTGGGTTGGTAGATGTCACTTGTCTTCTATTTTTTGGTTCTAGGACATGCCGGTTTCCTGACGACGTTTTCCTTCACCGTTTTGAGAGCAGTGGTGATGAAATTATTTACACAAAGTAAAGCAACTCGAAACGAAAAAGAAGAACAACTCGAAAACTGTCCCTATGATTACTGTATGCATTTAAAATTGAGTCTTATTGCTTTAAAATAAGATTTAAATTCCTTTGGCTCAACCGACGGTAGGTATGGCAAAATGCATAATTTTGAAAAAGAAAATACCCATATTAAAAATTACTGAAATCGATTCAGTAGTTAATTAGGAACAAACTACTTTCAGGTCCTGTGTTTATTCTATAACACCTTGTATATCTTTAGTCTATGACCTGTACAAACATGTTCGCTGCGTGGAAAAGGCCCGTATTATTATGTAATTGCAGCGCTGCAGGGAAAATCTCGTATTACCCTGAAGAGGTTGGAAAGTACGTGAGTATTTGTGAGGCAGGATTTTCCTATCTAGAAACAGAAATCTGTTTCGAGTAAATGCAAAGTACCTAATTTTTTTTTTTGTTTGATATTTATATCTAAAACAAAATAAAAAAACTTGAAAACAACTAAAACTGTCTCCTTGATCTTGTGGTCGATTCCCGTGTTATTTAGTTTTACTGTCTGGAATTCCTCAGTAGGAGCCCAACGCCTGGTAAAAATGTAGCTACAAGTATTTCCAATCAGTTTTGAAACATGAAACTTTGTATTCAATTCAGCGTTTCTATTACTAAGGTAACAAAGTAACCACTAGTTTAATACAAGCAGTCTGTTTTCGCTAAATACGAAAACAATGATGATGGTATATTAGACAAATGCCGACTGCCCTGTTTAAAATAAATTGAAAAAAATATCTTATAGCCAAGTGCGATTACGACATTTTCACAAATTGCCGTGTTTGTTAAAAAAAAAAATACTTTGTTTTATTTTTCAATTAGCATTAGGAATATTTTTATTAGTTTGCGTGTTACTTATGTGTAGAATCAAGATTTTTTAATTTTTATTTTTTTTATGGATTTATTAATAATCCAAAAAAAAAATGATATTTTGTACGCCACAATGGCAAAACATGCAGATCAACCTGTTATTTTAAGACCTTGCACATATTATTTGATGTATACTCATGTTTTTACAATAAATATATTCTATTCTATTCTTCAGAAAGGTCAGGTGCGTAGTACTCGCAACCGGCGTGCATGTATGTCCAGATGTTTTAACCTAAACGAGGCAAAAGGAGTATGTTGGGGTCGTAGTAGGTGGCGTTTCGTAGTTTCTGCCTCCTCATGGTAAAAAGACGTGAGGATGTATTTAAAATGGAATGTTTAGTTCTAAGATCAAGAAAAATACAAATTGTAGAATTTATTTAGATAAAAAAGGAAATTAATGTTATAAATAAAAGCACAGTAGGTACCACGCATAATATTGAATTTATTCTGCTAATACAGCTCTTACATTTATTTTTACAAACTTTATTTATTACTAATTAATAATTTAGTTACATTTAATACCCGTGACGTGGAATAAAAAACAGTAAAACACTAATATTTACATTTTAGAGATGTACCGTGTACGATGATCTTGTATCGATGATTTGTAATTTTGAAATAAAAAAATATTTCATAAGAAAGTGGTTACTTAACAAGTCTCTGACATTTGGGCCAAGTGGTTAACCTGTATTATAAGAACCAGTGCATAAATGTTATTCAATTTTTAAAAAAAAAACATTGATTAAAAAACAAAAACTTGAGTGTAACAATTCAAGATATCTTGTCCTGCTAAATGTATCAATTTTTTTTTAAATATGAAGTAGTCATTAAAATTTCAATTTTTTTCTACTTATAAATATTAGAAATCTTTACACACGTAAATGTCTATACCTACTTAACACTGACTTTTTCTCCGAATTTACATAAATATACTACTTGAATGCAATATACATACACAGATCACAAAATAGGGGTCAATTTAATAATTATAAACACTCAAGGTACTATGTACAAGGAACGTGAAGCCATTGATCTAATTATTATTATTGTGTATTATTAATAATTTATTTTGGCACATTATTGCCGCATTAAAGATATGTTACATTTTTTAAATTCACATTTTATGTAAATTTTGTATTTATAAAGGGTGATTTTAATTATTTTCAGTTATAGAATTATTTTCTGTATAAAAATACAAATTAAATGTTGCTTTTAAGAGTTACAGTTCAGTTATTAATAAATCTTAAAAAATACTACTAAAAATGAAAGGAATGTGTGTTTCACAGTAAAGTGAATAATTAGACAAAAAAGACAGTATAATTTTATAAAATACACAAACCACCCTTCAAAATACAGTTCTTTAAAATCTTAGTACAATGCAAACATTTAAATACAATTCATAAAATTAATATTTACATTCTTATAATTATTCGAATAAATAAATACATCTTTTATAATTTTTACAATTGATCGATTTTAACAACACACATTTATGAAAATAATAACTTGAAATAAAAATACATTTTGGTATTTATATTGTCTATTCTTGTTGTACTTGCATTTAGGTACTTACCTACTAAACATGGCTTTTTAAATGTTCTTGTGCTCTGGACATTCAATTAATTAAAGATGAGCTTAAATCTAGTTGATGACTCATAGTCATAAGTGCGCGTACGCACAATGTATTGCATATGTTACAATACACCTTTCCACGAACAGTGATTTTCACAAAAAAAAATAATAATTATGTAACAATTCTTTCTGCTCAATGTTACTAAATTTGAGTCAGATGAGCAGAATGCGTAGGCGATAGTGACGTGATAGATATTAATACAACAATTTACACACGGCTACATCATCATCATCAGCAAGCAGCCTATAATGTTCCCACTGCTGGTACACAGGCCTCCTCTCGGTGAGAGGAAGTGGGCCATAATGCACCACGCGGGCCCAGTGCGGGTTGGTCCCACATGGCTACACATCAAGCTATACATTTCCAGTTTAAGCTAACCTCTAATTATACGGTAATCCCACACAATGTGAGATCAGTTTATACTGGAAATGCATAGCTTGATGTGTGCTGTGCGTACAAATGGGCTGTAGATCGACAGTTCGCTTCACGTAAGTTCTCACGATGTATTTTTATAGAATAGTTCGTCGAAACAGAAACTGTACTCTGATATCATGATACACTATCAAATAGAATCTTATTCATTATGAAAAATATTGCTTATACATTGCTTCGTATTATCGACACAAATGTCTGCTCAACAACGTGAATAACGCAATTAATGTTGTTGAACTATGTTGAAATGAAATTCCATTCGTATTATTTTAAATAAGACTTGACCTATTCGAACACTTGTACAGACAAGTTGATGTAGGCACACTATGCACAGAATAAAGTATGTCCGTTAAAAATATGGATTCGGTTGAAAATAAAATCAACTTACTGCAATGGAAAAAACTATATGCAGAATCTGGTTGTACAATTTTCCTATTGTGTTTTTAGAATATCAGAAAATATTTTCAAATTCAAATTCATTTTAATAAACTTTCACATAGTTTACAGACATACAAGCATCATACTATGAGATTCTAAGTAGCAGAAGACTTAATTTAAATTTAACAGCGGATCAAACAAACTAGGCACAGCCTGTATCTTGTTTAGTACCCGCTGTTAAATCTAAATTAAATCTTCTGCTGCTTAGAGTCTCTTTTTCAACTAGATTTTGCAATCGTGGGGTTCGGAAATTGTCCCAAGGGAACGTACTACTGGGATAAAAAAATTTACATGTGTTAATTCCGTTTTTGAACTATGTTCCAAATTTTGTAAAAAATCGTTCACCCGTATTAGCGTGAAAACGTAAGAAAGAAACAAAAAATTAAATGTTTTCTCATCACTACCTCGTAGTATAAAACAAAGTCGCTTCCTTCTGTCTGTCCCAATGTATGCTTAGATCTTTAAAACTACGCAACGGATTTCGATGCGGTTTTTTTTAATAGATAGAGTGATTCGAAATGAAGGTTTTATACGTATAATACGTAGGGAAAACCGCTGGCAAAAGCTAGTTATAATATAGTTTTTGATCTTAGTTGAAATAAGTCCAGACGGACAGTGTTGGACAAAAGTGGTCATTAATGTTCCTGCGGTCTTTGTATGAAAAAGAGCCTTTGCCTTACAGTGAAACAACAATCATCATTATCATCATTTCAGCCGAAAGACGTCCACTATTGGACATAGGCCTCCCCCAATTTTGGAGGTTTTGCCATAATCGCCACGCTTGGTAGCCGGGTTAGCGATCGCAGTATGGTGGTAAAATGCATAGAGAGCGCTGCCGCCCATTCTCTAGTAAGCCCCTTAGTCGCCTTTTACGACACACACGGGAAGAAATGCTATGGTGCTATTTACGTGCATCACGACACGGAACGCGGAACAATAATAATCTGATATTCTTATTAATAACTGCCCATTGCTGAGTAAAGCCTCTAATATTTCTAGTCACACAATAGAAATAATAAAAAATCCGACCTAAGTTATTTGCGTGATAAATTCACCACAGTATAGTCTATAATAATAGGTTAGCTAGTCGTCAGGTGTAATTTACTAGCAATCGAGCAAAGCTGTTGCTTTATTACGAAGAAACATTAGAAAAGAAAATAGCTGAGTTATTAAGTGGAAATAATAATGTAACTGTCGTGGCTAGGTAATAAAACCCGCAAAGGGGATGGGTGACCATCTTTACATACCGAGACACCTCCGTGCCATTTTTCTTTTTTTTTTGGATGGGAAATCATCAAATGACTTCTCCCGCTCTGGGCGGAGCGGGAGGGCGTGTCAGGCTTTTACTGACTAAAACCCACCCGTGTTCCGTCAGTTACCCATGTGCCAGGGTCACGGTATCTCTTTCGAACAATCTCGCGACCCTGGCAGGCATCGGTCCTAGCTGACCCCTTCAGTGCTGCTGACATCTCTTTGAGGCGCGCGTGGAACACTACGCGCTGTCGACCCGATCCTGGTCCTTACCGGGCGGCGCTCCGTGCCTTGGAAAGCACGTTAAGTTGTCAGTCTCGGCTCTCATTCGTCGATATTTTGACAGTCGTAACCGGGCAGTCAGAAGCCCGCAAGTCTGGCATTCAGTCTTACTAAGGAGTATTGTTTTACCAGTTACTGGGTTGTGGAGTTCAGACAGGCCATCGTAAGCAAAAATAGTTGGGAGAAGGTTAGACCGATGAGGAATGATCCTTCTCACTATTGCATTAGAAATTAAGGGGTTGGTTTGTGGTATAGATTTTCCTTTTTATGAGTTTAATATAATACAAAATGGTAATGTCTCTATATACAGTTTTAAGAAAGTTTCTATGTTTCTATCCCAATAACAAAAGAACCGACACGAAACAAGAAAATAAATGGACTTAGATAACATATTAATACAAATACACTTTTTAAAATCAGAATACTCTTGCATTACGTAAAATGTACCACTTTTAAATGAAACAACAGCACACAAAGTACACGTCAGATTTAGCTCGTAGCGGGTCGCTTATCTGCTACGACAGCGTATCTCTCGTAGCTCGCGTAGCCGTCAGCTACGGCGTAGCAACATTTTAGCTTGAATTTGTCACTGTAAAACCTGGCTTTTAAACCGACTACAAAGAGGAGGAGGTTAACAAATGTACTGTTTATATTTTAATACTAGCTTTTGCCACCGGCTTCGTCCACGTGGAGGTTGGAAATTATCCTGCGAGAATGTACTACCGGGATAAAGTGTATCTTATGTGTTAATCCAGGTTATAAACTAACTATGTTCCAAATTTCATCCAAATTCGTTCAGTAATTGTCCGTAAAAGAGTAACAAACATCCATCCATACTCACAAACTTTCGTATTTATAATATTAGTAGGATTGTTCATACGATGATGTTACAAACTTTTAGTGCGAGGAAAAAAAATGGTTTTTAGGTACTGGAAATATTTAGGTATTGATTTTATATTTTTAATATCACCCTACTGTGCCAAGTATAGGCTGCTCTGTTTTAGTCTAAAGTACTTTTTTATTCAACCTACTTTCATGCCTTAATATAGGCTTCTACTGCGGTATTTTAATGTAGAACGTTTTTTGTAAGTAAAAGTAAATGTTTCAATAGCTACTGAAATATTAGAAGATCTCCTTATAATAGATTTTACAAGCAATTGAATGCTTTGAAACAAATCGTCTTTAAGACAGACAAAAAGAAAAAAAATAATATAATAAAGTATCTTAGGACAACCAACACAACGTTATCTGATCCCAAACTAGGCAGAACCATGGTATCCAGACACCTATGGTAACCAGACAACTGATAAACATACTTATATATTACTAAATACATACATATTATAGATAAATTACACCCAGACACAGAACAAATGATTGTGCTCATCACACAAAGATTTGTCCTGGGTGGGAATCGAACCCACGACCTCAGTCTTAGCAGTCAGGGTCACTAACCACTAGACTAACAGGACAGTCAAAAAAAGAAAAAATCGCCAAATTCGCAAAGACTCCCAAAGTCTTCATACACAACTATACTGATCAGCTCTTCTGTGCTCTTCACTTCTTCTTCTCAGCTTAAGTACTAGGAAATGGTGAAGGGTGGGTGAGTTGGAGGACTGTCTTATATAACTTTGACGTTCAAAAAGTGCTGACTCTCAGCCTAGTTTGAATAAATGACTTTTGATTTTGATTTGTACACGGTGTGACCGGGTTTCCAAGACCAAATTTGGTGATTCATCAGAGACCTCACGAGAGGAAATAAAAGTAAAATGTTGAATGACTTGTGAATTTTCTTTATTCAATCGGTGGTTATAAGAAGAATACTCATAAGAAGGCTCAAAGTCACCCAAAGAGCAATGGAGAGGGCTATGCTTGGAGTTTCCCTACGCGATCGAATCAGAAATGAAGAGATCCGTAGGAAAACCAAGGTAACCGATATAGCCCGAAGAATTGCCAAACTTAAGTGGCAGTGGGCAGGGCACATTGCTCGCAGAACGGATGGCCGATGGGGTCGGAAGGTTCTGGAGTGGCGACCGCGTACTGGAAGACGGAGCGTTGGAAGGCCTCCCACAAGATGGACCGATGACCTGGTGAAGGCCGCAGGAATACGTTGGATGCGAGAAGCACAGAATAGGTCGAAGTGGCGGTGCTTGGGGGAGGCCTATGTCCAGCAGTGGACGTCTTTCGGCTGAAATGATGATGATGATGAATCGGTGGTTGCTATGGTTAAATTCTTTTTTTTTTTTTTAAACTGAAATCAATTCAATAGTCAAATATAAACAAGCTACTGTAGGGACACATGTAAGTATGTAAGGCAGAGGGCAAGGTTAGCAAATTGTATGCACGCGTGATGTATGCCTGAGAACGAGTAGTTACTGCGCACTGGTCCGGGCGAACGGTTCTATCTGGGATCACGCGAAATATATTCGGTAAACGCACTCCGGTTTTCATTGACTGCAGAATCCCGATCAGAAGAAGCAGTACTCAAAGTAAGGATTACCGTGAACACTCACACGTGTTGTATAATCCCTAAACTACTTTCAGGACTTGCGTTAATTTTGTTACACTTTTTACACGCTTTATATTAGCTTCACTTGTATGTTTGTATATTTGTATGTTTGTTTGTAACCGACTCCTTATAGCGCGATTTTGACCCACTTTAAACGACCAGATTTCATTCAAACTTTGCACACCTGTCAAGGACCGATGACAATGCAATAATTTCATAAATTTGTGCTATTATCCTTGCCAGGGTTACCAGGACAGCAAAAAAACTGTCACAAACTACGCTGACATACGTCTCAAAATTCGAAATACCCTAAAAAATAGAAAATAAATAATAGTTTAAAAAAACTAAAAAACACGCTTCCATTGAAAACCAAACTAAAAAGTACAAAATAATGGAAAAAAAGCGTGGGGTGCCTGATATCATTTAAAAAATACCTTAAAAAGCACCCCACGCTTTTTTTCCATTATTTTGTACTTTTTAGTTTGGTTTTCAATGGAAGCGTGTTTTTTAGTTTTTTTAAACTATTATTTATTTTCTATTTTTTTCCATTATTATGATACTAGACTTTATGCAATATTCATTCTTGTAATCCTTAAAAAAACCCTAACGATTCAGCAGAGATAAGGGCTGCTGACTACTCATAGAGACTGTCAAAGATCCACCTATGAAAGCCACGATCAACGGCTTAGCATGCTTTCCGAAGCACGGAGAAGCCAAGAATCCGATTTTTAAATAATTGAATTCACGAAATTAACGAACCGACCACGGCAAGCGTTGTTCATCCTTCTGATTGACTCGTGCCGTTGTCAAATTCTAATTTCGTTTTTTTTTAAAAACGTTTAAATTTACGCTACGTTTACTTCGCGCCTTCGTTCTAGGAACTCTCTTTTTATCCTTTAACAAAAAACAAATTGAAAGCCGGATACTCTAAATTGCAGATTTTCTCTTAGTCTTCAACCACAAAGCGTTGTCTTGATTGCCAGCGATTACTCTCGAACAATTGAATGTCCTTTGCCTAAATAAACACGGCTGTGACTGCCAAAGGGTTAACAATATACCCTCTAATCTTAGAAAGGGTTTATTTCAATTTCAACCCTCTGAAGGGGTTGTTTTTACTGCTTGTCTTTCTTGTTGGACATTTTATGTTGACGGAAATGAGTTAAATCTTTGAAGCTTTACGATGGAGTTTTTAAATCTATTTAGTCAGGTTAGAGAAAGTAATTGCAAGCCACAGAAAAGTAACGATTGATGAATTAAAACCTTATTATATTTTTACAAGATAACATAATGGTGTCAAAAGCTATTTTTTGTAAAGTTCCAAACCTTATCCATATGATTTAGTAATATAGATAAAAAAATACTTGAACATCTTAAGAAGCTCTCTTTAATTAAACTTTAACACTAATTTTAAATTACTAACCACGACTATCACACACATCTTCCTCTTCCTGCCTTTTGTTTCGTTTACGTTCATACATTTGGTCACACATGCACGCCGTTTGCGACTACTATACACCTGACCTTACTGTAGAACATTACCAATAATGTCATTATAATAATGTCTATGTTTCTCTAGGGTGTTTCCATTCACAGTGGCGTTTTAAATACAAGTTTTTAGTTGCCCTTCATTCAACTTCTCTACATGACAAAACCATCTAAACATCATGACTATCATAACTAACAAACCAACAAATATCTCATTTTCTCCACAATATGCCAATCACCATATAGTCCTACTTTTAAACTTAAGAGAAAACACAGTTCAAAATCAATCACAAGAATAACACAATAAAATGTCACAAAATGGCATGCAAATATACAAAACCGTTGAAGCACTCTTGTGGCCCGGAACCGTATCGGATGCGAGACGGAACCGGCACGCGAAATGGAAATAAGGAAACATCGAATATTTCGTTTGCACTTCTAAAATGCAACACCATAAATTCGATTGTGTATTCTGAAAACTGTTTCAGAAAGAATGTATTCTTGGTTCTCACAGAATTTCTCTTAGAATTTTTGCGTTTTCTTTATATTTTAGTTTAAAATGCTTATTTTAAAGCAAATACCTAGTAGAGTTATGAAATTGTTTGACAAATTTTAAACATAAATATAGGCAGTATAAATAATATGATGTACCTTTTCATTATTGTACCACATATTTTGGCTCTTTGCTGACAAAAAAGATAAATAAAAACAAACCAATCAACTGATAGTCAAGTACTACTGAAAAACATAGGCTTTATTAGCCCCTATTTCGATCTTCAATGATCTGACCAAGATAATGTCTGAATTATAAATGAGACTGACCACTGAGTTCGTTGCAGTGTTTCAGAACAGTCAGTTATGAACGCCAACCCATCTATTTTGAATTATTTTCATGTTAAAGTGCTTGTATAATTCTAGCTAAAGACCTAAATTGTACGTTTCAAGTAAAACCAACCTGAAGGTACTCTAAAATAATGGAATTCAAACACTCCCTACGGCATTCAAGCGTTCATCAATACAGAGTTATTTATAGAAGCAATGTGACCCTAGCTTCGTCCTGCTCCCATTATAGACGCCTAGTCGACAAAGTGCATTCGAGTGGCTCGCACGGAATTTTCATTATAGCACTCAACCAGACTATTAATTTTAACGCTACCGTGTCACGCTTGATTAATATGGCGCCGTAATTAAAATGTTAAAACCTTTCTTAGGTAGTAAATTAAATTGACGATAAGGAGAAGATTTTTGAAGTGGGTAGGGGGAGACAACAACACATAATAAATGAAAACACTAGCAAAACATGTAAGAGTATTTAGAAACTATCAAATTAATCTAAACATGAAAAAAGGTGATTTTATCAAACAAACTAAATAGCTGTGTAACTCATCAGCTGACTAGTTATAGTGAATTAACTGTATTTGTTTGTATTTTTCTATCCAGTGTTGGGAACGTCATTTTATATTCGAAGTTTAATTTTTTGGCGTATTGTCAACCTCCCCTAGTATCTCTTGTTAGAAAACGGCAAATTTTTACTGGTCGAAATTATCCCCCAAACCGCCTCACTCTAATAGTAGCCACAGGCGACGACTAGTCTTTACTAAAACTACAACAAAAACAGTTTTAGATTCCAACTGGATTAAACGAAATCAGATACAGAAGTATTTTCCAATTCCTATTTTAAATTGAAAAAGAAAAGCTGATAGGTATTTACTTAAAGAGACTACCTGGGAGCCTTTGGATTTGTGCCAGCGCTGAACGCAAACCGTGACAACTTATTCGTTCGTCACTGACAATTTTTTTATGTAAACAAATGTTCATAGACTTTCTTGCTTGTTCTTCTTCTGTTTTTGTGTGAGTATTGTGTGTTTTAACCTGGATTGAATAAGTTTATTTTTATTCTTTCTTATTTATTTCTTTAGGTAGGAACTAGTTTCATATTTCTGACTTCGGTCAGTCTACTTGACAATTAACAAGTGAATTTAATTTAAGTTATAATTGAAAAAAATATGCTTTGTGTTTCAGTTTGAATTAAATCATGTAAAGATACTCAAATGTAAAAATTAAGACATCAAAGAAAGATGATTTAAAACGAATGCCAAGTTCAAGAGTCTCATAACAGGCCTTTGAAAGTTTTTTAACCCTTAATTTTGCATCATACTGATCTTAATTGTAGTTGCTATTAGGTCCATAATTGATTGCTGTCAAGGGGAAAATAACTATTAATAGACTTTAAAGAACTTTATCTGTGCAATTCTTAAATCAATATAATGATTGGTAACAATCAATCATTCTTAAAAAAGGAGGGTGTGTGTGTTAATGACCTCACAATAGAAATGAAAAACCTACGACTGGAGCCGAGTATAGCCGATCAAGCGTCATTGACCCGAGTTAGTCGGTGCAATTTCGTTCAATTTTCAAAATGACCGCACACTGCCCTAGGAAGATTTAACTCAAAACAATTCGAAATTCTTATTTAGAACTCCAATCAGTAAATGCCTTTCCCGAAATTCCTACCTTATTTTCCAATATCAACTACATTTCACCGTGATATAATACATTATGTAAGGAGGACCAAAGGTCGTTCCAATAATACCACCTACTAAATATTTCGTGAAGGTATTTCATGACACAGTCCATCTTCACTAGTGTTGTCAAGTTTCCCGTTTTTTCCGGGACTTTGCTTTTTGTTTTAAGGCGCGGACTGACTACGATTTTAAATGCTACAACTACATGCTACAGCTCCAACAAATAAGGTTGAAAATTGAATAAATATTTGGATTGACGATGTGACTAAGCTGCGAATTGGCATTTATTTTACGGTTTTATTTAGATTATTCGGACTACACACATTAAATTAAATAATTGTCTGGTTAAAGTTTTAAAGTAATGTTTATTCTATTGAACACTTTAAAAAAAAAATGTTGTTATCGCTGAAAATACAGAGATGTTCGACGTCAAAGTTTTTTTTGTGAAACAATTTTTATTGGGAATATCAAACAATTTTTCACTATTCTATTCGGTTAGAATTTTTCTTTAAACCCTTCTCTGTCCACTGTATTTTTTGTGTCGTATATTTTCATTGCGTTACGTCATACTCGATTGTCAAAGACACCAGTGTTTTGTGAATATTGAGGTAACACCGCGCCTTAATGGTTTTTTTTAGTTTTGTTTGGTAGTGGAGGGGATTATGAGTAACTAAAAACAGCTGCACCGATAGATCGATAAAGTTAAGCAACGGTTGTCGCGGTTGGCCTACGGATGGGTGACCATGAAAACATACCAAACCATGTCTCAAACCTCTAACGTGCCGAAAGCATGTAAATTCGTTGGTCTCGACTGTCATTCGTAGGTTAGTGACACTAATTAAGGGTCATCAGAACCTCGAATCTGACGACCAGTCTTACCAAGGGGATCGTATTACCCAGTAAGTGAGTTGTGGAGGTCAGATAGGCAGTCACTCGATTTAAAATACTGGTATTCAGCTGCATTCGGTTAAACTGGAAGCCGATCCTAACATAGTTGAAAAGGGCTAAGTAAATGTTGTTTTGGTAATTTTAGGTAATGAATGAAAATTTAAACCCTTTATAAGGGGTGGCTTGATATGTCAAGCCACCCCTTATAAAGGGTTTTTTTATTCTTATTAATGGTATGCCATAGGAAAGGAGGTCATACAGAAACGTCAAATGAATAAAACTTTCAACCAACATCTGCAACAGCTTATGTCTAAGCTTCTTTAAAATAAACTATTATTATTATCTTAGTATAATCAGATGTATGAATGCTTCTTCTTGCTTACTCTCAAAGAGAAAAGCTGTAAGTTTATCTCTGTCCCTTTCTTTTGTGATTGATTTCGGTCATTGCATTGATAAGTTCTGATTTAATATACTGTGAACAGGTCGTTCTTTACCGTGATTAGTCAATTTGAATTCGTAGTGTCTGTCGTTAAATTCATCCATTGTTTATTTTGGGATCCTTCGAAAAGTTTTTGTCTTTTATACGAACCGATGACAAAAAGTTCTTTGTGACTTTTGACCTTACAACGAAGATTGATTGAGAAAGGTGACACAACTTTCTGTTAAGAACTAAACTTCTAATTGATTACACAAAGTTTCTTTTAGAAAACAAAGGTTTTTTTGCAATGTTTCCGTTAAAAACAATCCTTAAATCGTTTTAATTTAAATCACGGGATTCATGAGCAAAATTGCACTAATCTCGCATAATCCCGGGATGTGTCATCAAAATATCCCGTACTCCTAATCCCGTGTCCCGTTTTTCCCCACACTACTCTACTTTATTGAGATACCTCGAAGGGTAAAAAATGTCATTCGGAATATGAAAGTGATTACGTCATACCGACATGAAATATTACGGAGAAGAATGGGGAAGTAATCTTCTGAGTAAAAAGTTTCCTGGAATATTTATAAAGTTAGTGGAAAATTTGTTTCATATAATTTTGTAGCTTTTATAAAGATTGAAGCAAGAAATTTCGGTGTTGCTGGGTAAAATTTGCTTAGTGTCTTAACCAAGACGCTTAACTTGCATCTTGGAAAACTCGCGATCAGTTCGAAAAAAAATATTCTTTGTGTTAATCCAATAAATATTCCGTGTGTCATTTTCTCGTAAATCGGATCAGCCGTGTAAGTTTTTGAAAATGATTTGTACTTATTGACTAATACAAAACTACTTAAAAAACTTTCACTGTTAAGTAAGGGTAAGGTTAAACCTAGCATCACGCCCCGCTCAGCCCTGTTGATCTGGTGATCACGAGCGCGACTATTGGACATGGGTTCGATTCCCAGATTGGGCAGAGTATAAATGGGATTTTTCCATTAGAATCTCTCAGCAGCAGCCCAGAATTCGGAAGTTGGTGGTGTGATAGCCTCGTGCCATGTAAAGCTGTTCGTTCTGCGCTTGATCTCTGTCCGATTGTGGCAGATTGACGTCCCACTGTGAGAGTAAAATATATTGCTATTATTATATAAAGAAATATTTTGTTAGAATTTTTCACAGTGTTGCACCGCTATTGCAAACCTTAGAAACTAAGTTTGAAATAGTAGCGATCAATTATATCCACTTTTATAAGTCTTAAGAAATCTCTTCTCAGCAATGGGCATTGTTAAAAATGTAGGTTCCTACGTAGATTTATTTTAACGGGAAAGTACTCAATATTCATAGCGGTTTTCGTCACGTGGCTATACAGATTTTAAACAGTACAGCTAGGGTTTTCTAGAAAAGCAGTAGTCGACACAAAGCATGATAATGCGTAATTCACCGGTAAATTGATAAATTTACCGGTGAATTACGACATTGAATCGTCATTCATGAAAGTAATTGTGCGTGTTTTCTAGAGCAATTTTTGACACCGTGTACTCAAAGTCAAAGCATTTATTTCAATTAGGCCCAAAAAAGGAACTTTTGAACGACTCAAACCTTGCTGCGATCATTTTATGATACCTGTCACTAAACCTGTTATGGCGGCCATCGCTCTTCGAGACCGTAGCTTTAGAAACTGTCAACTAGTTCAAATATTTTGTCTTTTTTATATTTTCACAGCGGAAATCACAGAACCGGTCGAAAAGGCGGTGCTTGGGAGAGGCGTATGTCCTGCATTGGACATATTTTGGCTGAAATGACGATGATGATGATGATTCGAATCAGTGCAAATATTAGTTTTTTTTTTTTTTAAATATGAATATCTTCTATCGTCTTCATGAGCTACACGAAAATATGTGCTAAAGTGTATAGGTTTAAGTTTAAATATTTCTGATTCCATTAAACGACACCATGTTGTGTCTCCACTCTGAGATGTTTCACACAGTCTCATACATGTCTAACACACAACCTAAGTGAACTAGATTTTACAATAACATCTAACATATATACATTTTAATGGGCACATTAAACATTCATTGACATCCTACTAATACATTATAATGGTTTTAAACCATTTACATTAAACTAACCGTTTAAGCGTTTTCTGCTTATTTGTAATACTCTAAATAATACATTCTTCTTTGGTTTTCGATTTACTATATAACTTAAATGATCTATTAACGAAATTGAACAAAAATAATCTTTTCACAACCATCTAATCTATTTACCTCCTTCACAACCTTAACTACTTAAAAAGCATTTCAATTTAAAAATAAATACTCTCTAAACTTTCCCCTTTGACATGAAAACGCACTTAGTGCGTTTCTTTAAAGTAAATATAATATCATTTACATAGACATCTAGATAAGTTGACACACTCATTTAAATAACACGATACTTATAATCTATTTGAGTTTTATTAAATATGTTTGTAATGTATTTATGTAAGATGCGAGCAATTTATTGGCGAAATTAAAAATAATATTTAACTGAATAAAGAAAGAAAATATGTACGTTTATTGGCGAACATAACGCAAAGCAAGAACGTAAACCAAATAAAGAATAAGTTGGGGTCCATTGTTCAACATTATGCCCCATGATCCGATAATGACCCGATGCGAGATAGAGTGTGATACTTTTTACATCTAATGGATTTCATACAATTCAGTCGTACGTGACAGACTGCTAAGAAAGCGTACACAGAAAATGAGATAGTGTTTCTCGAACTTGTAAAATGTACTAATTACTGACACAAAAAACACGTCAATACAAATTTAATCTAACACTGTCATATTTAAAGATCATAATAGAAATCACGTAAACCGACTTCGATCTTTTGAAGTCGCGTGGTGAAAATGTTTCGTCATTATTTTACGTCACAGTCTGGTTAAACCCTAAGACCGCAAAATAAATACGTACAGAAGATCGGCTCCATATAACTAGAAAAGAGGCGCACACACACAGATGCGTACGGTGCCTCAAACTAACTCGCTCGCATGCTAGTTGCATGCGTGCGTACTTGCGCTGTGCATGTAGCATGTCTGCGTGCGTGCGTTTTTGCTAAAAATTTAAATCGTTAAATTTGTCCTCACCGTACTTATGTTGTGCGAAAAGTGTCCAATACTGAGAAGAGTGAACTCAAACATCACGCATAATCGTTTCCATGACGACAAAGCAAGACTGCACCATTATTGCGTAACAAACTATCAATCAGTATCTGAATCATTTTGAGTTTATTGCTTATCCATTATTTTTTAAGTTCGAAAAAAAAATTCTGTTTAGTAATGTTTATGATTGTTTTAGAACTGTCAAAATGAAAGCGATTCCTACTGATAGTGTATTACGCAATTACCTCTCTGTGCGTCATTGTCCGTAAAACAGTTACAAAAAAAAAAAATACGATTCAAATCTTTGGTTTTCGCTTCTTTTATAAAGCCGACCTTCTGAATCTATTCAATTTTGTGCAAGGACCTTTGTTCTCTACGCTGTCCCAAAGACGATTTCCTCTGGTCTGGAACAGGACGCATGGTGTGCTCGCAGAACATCCGCGGATGTTGACTTGACGCAGTTGTTCATGTGGATGTCTGAAGACGCATTTGAGTGATGCTGTTCACGGCGCTGTCGCTGGCAGCAGTAGCGACGGGCAACGTCACCGCAGAGAGACCTGGAGGAGAGAAAATTGGGTAAGAAACCTTTGTACATTTGTAGTCAATGCAGTGTAGTATGTGCATTTATCAATAATATACAGGATGTAAGGGTAAACACGTTTAGCTAAAAAGGTTTAGAATGAATTTACGCGCGAGAAATGAGAAACGCTACGACGCGGCGTTACGTGCGCTCGCTAGCGAGACTGACAGCTGACTGACTGGGGTCGCGACCCGTGCGTCGGCGTCGGGCAACGCGGCGTATTGAGGCGCAAGTTTGTTGCTCTCGCGCATAGGGTGAAATGTTTTTGTGGAAAAAAGCAGATTTCTTTAAAAAAAAAGGTTGTTTTTTTTTTCATTGATTTTACGTTCTATTAACGAAACCAAATCACTGGTTTCAAGGATAACGGTGTTTACCCTTATATCCTGTAGATATAATAAAAAAAGTGAATTGAAAATCATCAAATGACTTCTCCCGCTCTGTGAGGAGCGGTTCGCACCCGTGTTCTTTCAGTTGCCTTTGCCAGGACCACGGTAACTCTTTCGAACGAATCTACGACCCTGGCATCGGTCCTGGCGGACCCCTGCAAGAAGTGCTGTATAATGTAGATGTAGTCTGTCTTGTGGCTAAGTAATAACAACGGAACGGGCGATCGATCAGGTTAAGCTACCCTTGCCGCGGTTGGTCCGTGGATGGGTGACCAGCTTTACATACCAAAACGCCTTAGTGCCTCTGAAAGCACGTTGAGCCGATTGTCTTAGCTGTTATTTGTGGATCTTTAACAGTCGTTACAGAACCCCAACAAACGTCTGGCAAGCAGTCTTACCAAGGGATATTGTGTTACCCAGTAACTGGGTTGTAGAGGTCAGATATGCAGTTGCTCCATGTAAAATACTAATATTAAGCTGCATCCATTTAGACTGGCAGTCTACCTAACGTAGTTGGGAAAAGATTAGGCAAAATGAGTCGTTAAGGAAGGTATGCAGATCGTGGTTTCCCCCTGAGAAAAAAGGTTGAAGTTTACCTGTGAATGTACTAATATGTATTGAAGGGTGCAATAGGGTTACAATAAAGGGACTGGGGGTCAAGACATTATTTGCCCTAGTAGCACTGGCGTATTCTGCCGAGGATTCTAGAACTACCTTCCAAAATATTTTGAAGATAGCGTGTAGGTTATCGGTTGATCATACATAAATAATTGAAGGAAATGGGGTTCTTCAAACTTACAATGATTTTTTTTACCTACAGCTATCTGTAGATAGGGAAACTTAAATGAAAATAATTCTAAAATTTTGGTATTAATAAAACAATAATGATGCTATGATGCTTATCATGAAAATCATTTCACACTTGTTACAAAAAGACCACTGAGACTATAAAAAAATGTTCTCTAATTATATTTTACTCAGTTGTCCTGTATGTTAAATAGAAGTCGACCTAAATGACCTATAAATTCTAGACGATTCCGGAAATCAAAAGCGTTCAGGGTGCAATAGATCAAGTACGGTATTGATCGGCATTAATAATATGGTACTAGATAGAATATTCAATGACATGAACTAGATTTAGTATTGACTATTTTCTTTCTTCGTTTCAGAACCGGGTGTCGGAATCCTGGAGCGTTTTCACT
Organism: Aporophyla nigra; assembly: GCA_947507805.1. Lineage (NCBI taxonomy): Eukaryota > Metazoa > Arthropoda > Insecta > Lepidoptera > Noctuidae > Aporophyla > Aporophyla nigra. The sequence continues at coordinate 6,131,120 of OX382313.1, read as the reverse complement.
TATTTATTCACTTATATAACTAATATCACCTGCCAGTTCCAAAAGGATACAGTGAACGAAGTTCCACGTTCAGTCGATTGTTTGATTTAGCATAAGAAACTTTTTGTGATTCTCTTAGTGTTTGAAACGTCTTGCACCTGGTTTTGGCAACATTTGCTGATGCAATTTAGTTCATTCCCGTGATGTAAGCAGTATATGTAGTCCGATGACCTTGTGAACTTCGGTGACTTCCCTGTGACCTTGTGGTCGTGAGTTCGAACCCAAGCAGGCACTTTACTTTGTGTTAATTTTTTCATCACCACTGCTTTCAATCGGTGAAAGAAAACATCGTGAGGAAACCGGCATGTCTTAGGCCCAAAAATTTGAAGACATGGGACATCTACCAACCCGCATTGGGCCCGCGTGGTGGATTATGGCCCGCTCCTTCTCACCGAGAGGAAGCAAGTGTACCAGCAGTGGGAACATTTTAGGCTACTTATGATGATATTCTTGTGAAGACCGCTGGACAGTACTTGGGCGATACTGCAGATTGATTATACACGTGCACACATCATGGTAAAATTATAACCAATACGGCCACACACACTAGCACACTGATCCGACGAAATATTGCTATCTCCTCCAAGATTTGTCGACGGTCGAGGAGTCCGAGGGTTTGTGATGCCAAAAATGTATCTTATTGTGGTGTTGGTTTGTAGTATATTCATGGTTGTAGCTCTGAGTCTCGGCATCCCGAGTCTTGGGGTATTCTCGTTGGGCTTCATTGGAGGTTAAGTCCCGATGGGTGGAGGTTTGTACTTGGCGTTATCTTTAGTGTGAGTTTCTTTGCTAATGCTGCTGTGTCCGTCGCACTTCTTGTTCATGTTTTTAGTATGTTAAGAGCACAACCTCACTCTTTGAATGCAGCGATGACACTGAATTTTGGTGGCAGGATCATTGCACGTAAAACCCATTGTCTAACTATGCAACTAATCAGTTCAGAAATAGTTCAGTATTAATATTATTAAAAGGCACGTACAGTCTACAGATTGTATTGGATTTGTCAATAATGTAACACAGTAAAATTAATGGAATCTTACCGTTGTTTGATGATTCAAACTCGACAACGTTCTATTTGACACGTAAAGGTGACGCGATCCCTGACTAAAGCGATGATCGGTATTTGGAACAACGGAAAGCGCTGTTCAATTGGATCGGTAGAGATTATAAAGTCGTGAACGCTGAGCCTGACTTTGAGTCTGTCAATTCAGAGAAAAACTCCTGAATCCTTCAAAGAGGTCAGTGTACCGTGTGCCCAATTAATCCTCGCTCAAAAGTGTAATCTCATCATTATCATCTACAATCTTACATCACCCCCTGCTGGGGTTAGGTACGTATTATAATACCTAAGTTTATTCTAACAATTTTCAAGATAACTACGGTTGATTCACATATGTTTATAACGCATATTGGTCGACTCAACTACTGTTTAACTTACTTAATGTTGATTAAACTAAAATTAATAGCACTAAGGAACGAATTACTCACGAGTTTTTAAGCTATTTAATATTTCAACTATGTTTGAAATGTTTAATGGACGACTCGCCTACAGTTTATTAATAATGCGCGCTGGATTGATTTCTAAAGTGGTGGGTAGTTACAATGTCAATCTTTTTACACGAGCAACTTAGAGTAGAGAGCTCACCCAGTTCAAAACGACGAATCAAACAATCTGCCGTAGAAATGTTTTTACCATTGTCTTATTATCCGTGTTTTTGAAATATCCCCAGGGTTTTCACGAAAATTCGAATAAGCAAATCATCCAATCGACATACACATAATCACTAGGAAATCAAACACAAGACCACAGATAAATCAACAGTAGGTGAATCGACCATTAGTTTAATCAATCTTAGTTTAATTCATTGTAGTTGAATAAACCGTAGTTGAATTCTCCTTTATGGCTTTCATTCATGAGTTATTACAAAATCGGTGAAACGATCATTACATATTTTAAACGGTAGGTCTTTTGATTCGTAGTTATCTTGAAAATAGTTGGAATAAAGTTAGGTATTATAATACGTGACCACTGCTGGGCATAGTCCTCTCCTTACTCGTACCAATTCACACGCTCCTGTGCCAGCCTTATCCTGGTTTTGCCTGCTATGGCAACAATGTCACCCGGCCATCTCGCCGTTTCAAAATTGTAATCTATTTCATTTAATTAAATTATTTACGAAGTAGTGTTGCAAATGTTGCAATGTATTTGTCATTGTCATGAACTTTTTTCAACGGGCATCTTCATCACAATCAGTCGAGCCAATTTCGAGTATTTGCGAGACTTACGCAAGGCAATTTATTTAAATTTAAAGGTGGAAAATTAATTAGATGAACTACATTTAGTATTGACTACCTGACTATTTCTCTTTACGAAATTCTATCTAGGTACCTTATTATTAATGGAGATCAATACCGTATTTGATCTATTGAACCCTGTACTCGGTTGATTTTGAAAAAGTCTAGTAACTATTATCTACCAAACTAGTTGCCCGGAACCTATTTAGAGGAGCTAAAATCATTTGGAAACTTTGAAAATCCTTTGTAATTTTCTCTCATGGATATAATTACATAACAACATCATCCTTTATTCATCAAAAGGACCAGGCAGATTCAACTAGACAAACACACACAACCCCAGTTCACATAACCCTTTTTTTATCGTGGAGAAATGCTCATGCATACTGCGCTACTAAGGGGAAATAGCGCAGTTATGTGGGACTTCAACCCACTAAAACTATCTGTAATAATTTTCATCTGATATACAATATTATTAATCGCCAATAACCCGACCTAGAACCCGGGTGGTAACTGATGAAAAAATCTAATAACATTTACCCTTTTTCGAGAATAGAAACAAGACTTCAGACTGACGTAAATATACTGAGGTGGGCTTTTATTGCGTACTGGATTTTAAACTCTCTTAAACTTGAGAATCTAACAGAATGCATCTAAGTGCGTCAAAAAAAAAAACACAAATTTTGCGCTGGAGGCGCGGCGGAGAGCAATTGAAGATAACATTTTAATATAAACCTTAACTACCTTGACATACGGTCAATATAAGAATAAATTCGCATGCGGTGCGCGGAGCGCCCTGAGCATGTGCGCTACTACTTCAGTCGCCGCCGTACTGCTCTGCGCTAAGCCGTACTACTACTCTCGAGGGCTCTCAAGGGCTCTTGGCGCCCCTCGGGGACCGCGGATTCCGCCAGCGCGTTTCGAGAAAATGCGCTCCGCCGCGCCTCCAGCGGTGTGCGCTAGGCCTAAGACATTGTATATTGGTGCCGATGTTTTTTGTTCACAACCTAAATTATCTATCTCTTAATGACAGACTGCGACAGACAAAGACAAGTGACGCTTTAAAACTGTCAAAATAAATCACGTGTCCATTGTCTTGAATTTGGCGATATTTTAACCATGATGAATTTAGTTCGTCGCAGTTGCGTCGAAGAAAATCTTAGTTGGACAAAATTTTACAGCTTTAATTTATTTCCATCTCTTTCATGTTTCATTAGACGGAAAAAGATAGCAATAGCCTAAATTAAGTTGAGTTGGTCTGCAACAGAATCATTATTATGTATTTGCTTCTGCCCGCGACTTCGGCCGCGTCAAATTTTTGCTCCCCTGACCCTTCCGGTCACTTCGAATTGCCTGCCAGCTTTCGTCCATTTTTCATTGCTGCTCCGCTCCTTTTGATTGTAGCGTGTGTTATAATTATAGCCTTCCTCAATAAATGGGCTACCCAACACAAAAATATTTTTTCAATTCGGACCAGTAGTTCCTGAGATTACCGCATTCAACTAAACAAAAAACAAACTCTTCAGCTTTATAATATTACTAGCTTCTGCCCGCGACTTCGTCATCGTCAAATATTTGCTCCTCTGACCCTTCCCGTCGTCTCATCGAATTGCCTGCGAATTTTTGTCCATTTTTCGTTGCTGCTCCGCTTCTTTTGATTGTAGCGTGATTTTATATTGCTTATAACCTTCCTCAATAAATGGGCTACCCAACACAAAAATATTTTTTCGATTCGGACCAGGAGTTCCTGAGATTACCGCGTTCAACCAAACAAACAAACAGCTTTATAATATTATAAGTATAGTTGTTTTATAAAGAAACACATACCTGCAGCAAGAATCCAAGGTTTTCCTGAAGGCGGCTCTAAAGTCCCTGTTGAAGTAGGCATAGATGAGGGGGTTCAGCGCCGAGTTGAAGTACCCCACCCAGAAGACGGCGGCTACCACTGGAGGTGGTGAGGGGCACGCATCTCCACAGAGGGCTGTGATTATGTACCTATGAGGAAGGAGGAGATATTAAAGGCAATTGCAGGAAGATTTGACTAGTTTACAGTCTGTTTTAAAACTATGCGGTAAATGTGTGATCAAAAGACTTGAAACCTATCGGCTTCACACGATAATACCTATATATTTTAATAGAGGACATATAGAGGAAAAAAAATGGCATATAACATGATGTCTTAAATTGGCACATTAACTAGATAAATAGGGTGAAATATTTCATTTTACCAACAAAAAAAATACCGCGAATTTAATAATTAATTAAATAACACCCAGAATTTTACTACTAGCTTAGCATTTTCAGCAGCGTCCATCAACACCTGTAGCGTGCAAAGAGCAGGACACGCTGGATAAGATATCAAGTATCAACTGGGCGCACCCTGGGCAGTCAGCGAATTTCCGCGCTGATTGGCCAATTCTTTTACCACGATGGCGATCCAAAGTCCCCCTATAAAGCCGTCTTTGTGCGAAGTCTCGATCAAAATCGAAAGTTTAATATTAATTTATTGTAAATGAAAGCCTTCCAGAATAAATTGGCTCTATATGATGGTGAACATCACATCATGTTTCGTAGTTTAGAAGAACGAACATACAGACAGACACGAAATGCTACTATAATTCAATATATACTAGGGACTCACTTCTGCTTCACACGGCTTTTAGACCAACACCGATATTTCTTTATTATCTTTAATCTTTTTTCACACAAATCTTATGGAATAAAAACATGTTTGTGAAAATAGCATGAAAATCTCTTGTTACTGTTAAAAATTTGGAAGAATAACGTGGTCGTATAAACAGACACAATTTATTTTTAATTTGTCATCATTCCTGAGAAATAATTGCGTAACACAAAAACAGTAGTTCAACAACATTCATTACGTCATCAACATTGCTGAGCAGAAAAAAATACTGAACATATGAAGCAATGGAATTAGAATTTTTGATAATTAATTGATAATAATCTTTATTGAGAGAAAATGATTCTAAATGATTCAGATTATGATTAATAGTGTATTACGCAATTAGGGTTCTGGTCATTTTTCAACTATATTGGGAGAATTTATAAATGTATAAATATTAAACTATCCAAAAGTCTCTTACCATAAAAAGAAAGGCAGCCAACATGCCAAGAAAGCCGACATGATGATCCCAAGTGTTCTGGCCGCTTTCCTCTCTCGCTTCATCTTGCTGCTGGCCATAGGCTGCATCTGTATGCTCTGTCTCTCTCTCATGACCTCGCCCATCGAGATCCCGTTGATCTGCAGGTGCTTATCCAGGAGTAGGGCTGCTACTTTACTCCTGAGGACAAGGGGAGAATTTCGGTTATTTTCTGCTTATATTTTCAAGGATAATGAAAAGAGATGACAATATTTTTTACATAGACGTGGTGTTAGTGGTAATCTGTTGATGGCCATATGGGCATTTGGTATACATATTTATGTAACAGCTGATAAACAAAGTAAGAAAGAAAAACATTGTATCCGAGACTTGTATTGAACATACAAACAATAAAAAACAATATAACCCCAAAACGAATATAATTATAATAATTATTTAATTTGATATAAATACAATAATAATGATATAATTATAATAAATTACATTTTTGTTTTCATATCACAGATATTCTGAGTGATATTTGCATAATTGTATGCTTCTTCGTCTGCTGCTGGTGTCTCTTAAATACCTACTTGAATTTTGTCTGTTTATAATGTAGCTACATCTGTTCAATATTCATGTTGGCTAGAAAAATTGCAGACTTCGTAATCCAAATAATAAGTACGTCAAATTATTTTTTCGGCCTGTATAACCTGCTTCGATAAATAATGTTTATCAAAACAGGTCGAAAGACATTCCTGAAATTCACAAACATAACTTTGGATACTAGTTTAACACATGACCGATTTCTGAACTAAAACAAACCCAAGAAAATCCCAAAATACGCAACGAAGTTCAAAATCTTTCGATCAGATATCCACAAATAATAATCAAAACGATCTTCCGTTCACTCGTTCATTCGCTCCTGTAAGCACTATCAGAGTAAATGACAAGAAAAGGCCACTCCGATTGTCAAGAACTGAACGATTCGAAAGGCCAATAGATTTTATCGTTCGCAGAAACCGATGCGATAGTAATTCAAGCCGACCTTTGAGGAAAAATTGATCTAGTATAAGTGCTTACTGGAAACTCTAGGCTTCGAATTTAGATTGTAGGTACGTATATGTGGAATTTTAATCTTGGAAGTGCCTTAGCAGTGTTAAAAAAAAAATAAGCAAATAAGTCATGACACATTTTGGTTGTTTGAATTTGCTATTTATTCTTTTGGAATCTACACTACATTACGTGTAACTTTTGAACTTAACTTCATAACGGTAGACGTGGTTATGAATGGTTTAAAGCTCGATTTTTAAACATTTTAGTTCAAAATTTGGAAAAAGATGTCCATCTCTTTCCAAATTCTCTTTCAAAATTTTAAAAATTCTACTATATGTTATCCGCATCTGTAGTTGTGTAGTGGTGGCCCAGTGATATCGGTCTCAACTCACGAGTTGTAAGGCGCGAATTTGAAACTAACTGGGTTCAAACTCACACCATCAAAAAGGTGACGGAATTCATCGTGAGAAAACCAGTATGTCCTTGAACCGAATAATTTGGAGACATGTGACACCTGCACCAGTGCGGTGTCACATGCGGGTCTCTAAGTAATCTGTTAGGGGCCAACCATAAATTACGTCACACAAATTTCATGATTTTTTGACCCCCTCCCCCGCTTATCACAGCTGGTCACATTTCTGAGACCCCCACTCCCAAGTGTGACGTCACATATTTTGCAATTTTACATCAAGACAGTGAATTTTTTTTAAAATTTTCTTTTATATTTCGTGTTTTATTAGTACTTTAAATATGTATATTCAATTTTAAAATGTGATGTCACAAAATTTAGGGCCCCTCCCCCCGTATTGTCACACAATGTCATAATTCGTCGACCCCTTAACGTGTGACGTAATTTATGGCTGGCCCCTTACATCAGGCAACAAAACAAACTGAACTTTAAGACATCTAATCATAAAGCAAAACCGTCAACAACTCGCTTAACAAAACAGCTACACCTCTAAATCTATACTTTAGTACAATATACATGATAAGAAACAACACCCAAATATGGTACAAGTAGTGTAGTGAGTACCCCAAAAAAAGAAGGCCAGCATTGTATTCCGGATTCTGTTGTACCGCTTTCTGAATCAGACACTTGACCCGGCCGCTAACGAGAGCCTCTTTAGATGTTGGTCGAGGTTCTTTCCCATTAATATTAATTGCTTGACATATCTTAAAAGTCTGGTTCTTTCTAAATTATGTACTTACACATTCAGACTTTATTAATGGTTTATACAGACGTATACTTTAGTGTGTTTTCATTTTACAAATGACTAACGCTTCATTAATAATTCACGGGAGCAATCTGACATTCACGGTGTTACCAGATTCTGATGAAAAAAAAATTGTGTTGTGACAGGAAGATTGCCATTAATCACACTCACTCATTCATTCTCATTACGTCCAGAATCAAATCGTATTATATTATTTATTTCAATAATATATCTCTCAGTCTACTTAGTTATGTTTAATCGAAATAAAAATATTAGTAATAATCCCTTATTTTTTTGTGGGTGAGAAATCATCAAATTTTAATAAAGACTCCCGCTCTGGGTGGAGCGGAAGGCGTCATTCTTTTACTGACTAAAACCCACCCGTGCTCCTTCAGTTTCCTATATGCCAGGGCCACGGTAACTGTTTCGAACGAATCTCACGGCCCTGGCAGAGTAGTAATACCTAATAACTGAATTTTATAAAATGAAATAAAAATGCATTGGATATATTTTTATTCCTCGTCGTCAGACATAATATCAGTATTATCGCTGTTGCTGTTAATGCCACTTATTATAAACGTAGAATTAACACGTTCATTATTTTTGTATTCTTTTAAAACGCTGTATACGGTGACTTAGCTAATACCTAAGATTTCGGCCGTTTCAGATACACATTTCGATATTTACCAAGATTCACACTCTGTTTGGGAGAAGGCTGCTTTCTCTTAAAAAATGTATTTGTAGACATTGCATATTTTAAGTTTTTCGTTGGTGCTAAGAGCAACCTTTGTTCTCTTTTTCTTTGGAGAAAGAAAGTCTTGCCCTGACATCAACAACAACATCGACGACATACTATTGGAATACGGGGCTTGTGGCTACTTTGTAAGGTTGGCTTCCAGTCTAACCAGATTCACCTTGGATTGACAATTGTTTTGTTACCAGGGAGGACTTAACCATATTATTAAGGCTTCGTTCAGGACATATGCCTCTCAATAAATTTGGTTTCATGATGAAAAAGTTAACTTCACCTGTTTGCAGTACGTGTAACGAAGATGAGGACACGTATCATATTTTGATGAGATGTGTCCGGAATCAATCACTCAGAACGCAAATTGGCGCGCATAATATAAACCTATCAATCCCGTTATCGGATAATATAGTTCCCATAATAAATATGGTTAAGTTCGCCTTGAAGAGCAGGCCCAGAACCTAGCTGTAGAATGCACAAATGTAAATTAATGTTAATTTTTTGTATACCTATAGAGTGACATATTCGCATTTAGCGAAAAAGCTCTTTAAATAAAGATTAAAAAAAAAAAAAAAAAAAAAATCTGACCTCCACAATACGGGTAATACAATATCAGTATTGTATTACCCGTTTATCAGACTATCACTATACATACAAGTTTATCAGATTTTTGGACTTCTGACGACCTATAAATGATTCTATATACATTACATTCTATACTACATTATGATTACAATAGTAAGTTATTAATATTATATGGCACAAAACGTAAAATTATGTGCCTGTTTTCAACAAAACTTATACGTGGTTCATACATGCTACCACTCAAAGTAGAAACAAATAAAACCATAAAAATAAGAAAAATACTTTCAATAAAAGTAAACGCGTAAACGTTTTATGTAACTGACATAAACATGAGGATACACATCCTGTATTTTAAATGAGATAACAGCATGAATGTACCTTTGCATACCTGTCCTTATTTTACGTACAAATATATACATACGAGTATGTAGGTAGCATATGTTTTTCCGTCAGACATTTTTTTCCGGTATTTCAAGCATGGGTTGCGAATTTGTATGTATGCGATGACAAAAGTATTTTATGAGTGAAAAGTGATGATAATAAATGATATTTCAGTGAAAAAATAAGTACAAAAACTTTAAACCCGACTACGGAAAAATCAATGTCAAAAGAGACAGATACAAGAATTGGGAAAGCATGGAAATGTTACTGGGGGCTAAAAGAAATAATGAAGAACAAAGAAACAAAACTATATAACACCTGCATACTCCCAGTGTTAACATGGTTGCCAGACTTGGGCCCTCACTAAAGCGCAATACAATAAACTTGAAACGTGCCAGACAGCAATGGAAAGAAGCATGCTGAATATAAGGAAGTCTGACAGAGTAAGGAACCAAACTATCAGAAGACGCACAAAAATTGAAGACGTAACAAACAGAATAAAGAAACTAAAGTGGAAATGAACAGGTCATTTAGTAAGAGGCATTGAAAAGTGGAACAAAAGTATAGTATTTTGGTACCCAAGAAATAGGAAAAGAAATCGAGGAAGACAGTTTCGAAGATGGGAAGATGAAATCAAAATTATAGCAGGGAAAACATGGACTAGGAGAGCGCAAAACAGAACAGAGTGGAAAGAGATGGAGGAGGCCTTTGCCAAAGTTGGGCAAACAGACCGTGTTGTTGGTGTCACCGACTCGTCAGAGTCAGATTAAGAGTTCAAACTATGTAAATTTCTGTGTCTGAATAAAGGCTTATATTATTATTACGGAAAAATCACGCTCTGAAAAGTATGAAGTAAGAAATTATTCACATCTGAAAGCCGTGGTCGTATACCACTTTGCTTTTCTAAAGCTTATGATCGCATAATACTGTTGGAATTTAATGTTTTGTGAGGTGTTCAGTTAGGTGACATTTTATTTAGTTCGTGAGTTTGAGAGAGTGCCATAATTGTTTATTAATGTGACGTCACTTAGCCTTTAACCAGCGGACAATCAAAACGCTTCCAATGATACGTCATTTGTCAAATTATGATTACCAGTTTAGAAGTTACGAGGGAACAGATGAACATACATTGAAACCGGTCAAAATCATAGCCGTCCCTTTTCTTCGTTGCAGTCGGGTAAGAACTATAGCGTTTGTCACAAATAGACTACAGTCCGTTCAATTTTTATAATGAGCGTGAACGACTAATTACTAATTTTGCGTCACTATCAAAATCAAAGTGATCTTTGTTCTCGTCACAATAATGTTGATTTTGGGTGGCCGGCTAAACTAGATGAGGTCGGTGTTTCCTACCTGACTACTCTAATGTAAGAAGAAAAACCGAATGAAACTCCACAGTCTCTTATAAAGTCCAGAAATAATCTTGCCCAGATCATGTGAAAACCATGTAGATTGCTGTCTGAAATGGTGTTTTGAGGTAAGGACCATACAGATTGAGTGAGTCACAGTCAGTGCACGCATTTGTCACTAATCGTGCAGCTCAACTTAGAACTTAAGGAGCTCAACAATTCGACGAACAATACCTAAGAGAAGATTTCCAAAGTATTTTTTTACACATATCAACATTTGAAAAGCTAAAACGATCTTTTGATTTCACGACTGTACGTACTAAAACAAAAAAAGATTTACAAGTTCTACCTACTAACCTAAATTAAACATAAAGCGTCTGGTAGCCGTGGCGATAATATTCAATAAGCCGACGTAATACTCGTAATATTCGCCGTATTTTTGTAGTACCTTCCTTTTCTTGTAGATTTACCTTCTTAGTGTAATATTTTTGGTAAGTACTTAGTTGATTTTCGATCAAGTTTCTGGGTTTATTTTACGGAATTTGGTATTTTTACATTTTGTTTGAAAATAATAAATTTAATAGACAATATTAAAAAAAATGCTATTAAACCTTTGTTTGCCGGAACGTAGATCCACGAGAGATACAATGACTTTTTAATTGTTTCTGTGATTGCGGCATTCAACCAGTTAATGACTGTTTTCCTAAGAATACTCACTGTGAAACAAACATAAAAAATTATGATATTTTGCGAACAATAATATAATAATTTAAGTGTTATACCGAGAGAGCAGTCGTGGCCCTGGTAACAGTCGCGATTTACGAAGTAGGTCATGAGTCTGAACCATAATCGAACCCTCATAGGTGCTTTGCTTCGTGTAAATTATTTCATCACCACTGCTATCAAAACGGTGAAGGACAACATCGTGATGAAACCGGCTTCTCTTAGAACTAAACATTCGAAAACATGTGATATCTACAAATCTGCACTGGGCCCACTTTGTGGATAATAGTCCACTTCCCTCTCGAAGAGAGGAGGCGTGTATCTTATCAGTGAAAACATCATATGCTGATTATACCTCTTTTTTTTTTTCTCGATGGGAAATCATCAAATGACTTCTCCCGCTCTGGGCGGAGCGGAAGGGCATGTCAGACTTTTACTGACTAAAACCCACCCGTGTTCCTTCAGTTGCCCATGTGCCAGGGTCACGGTATCTCATTCGAACAATCTCGCGACCCTGGCAGGCGTCGGTCCTAGCAGACATTACGATACTTTAAATTAGGGATGCCCGATCTGAATCGATCTTTACGAAGATCGATTCATGGCCATACGATCTACCGATTTTTTAAATTGATTCAACAGGATACGATCTTTGCCGATAGAATCTTATGTGCCTAGAAGATCGTATGAAAAAATCGTATCAACTAAAACCTAAACTGTATGAACTACAAGTTGTCGGATATGTTAGCATTCCGAACGTCTGTTTTCTCAATTAAGTTATTAATTTTGAAAAGTATAAAAGATGTTCTACACAAAACAGATTCCAGCTGTCTACATTTAAAATTTTCAAAATTAATCATTTAAATGGACGCACTGGGTCCTATTACGGCTGTCAAAGTATATCCAGCTAGAGAAAATAAACGTTTGGACGGGAATGCTTACATACCCGACAAGTTGTAGTTCGTACGGTTCGTTATTTAGGTTTTAGTTGATACGTTTTACTGTCTTAACTGCCTATTACAGTTATACGCCATCATGACGGCGTCCGAGGGTTTTTTACCGTTATTCGGTACTTATAAAAATCGAAATATTGTCAATTGTTTTGTATTTGAAGTACTTAATAATGTTAAATGTTTTCATTTAAGAGTTAATGTTAAGAATAATTTGAAATACCAACGACAAAAATTGTTTTTTTTTTACTTGACACAGTATAAAACAAAGTCGCTTCCCGCGTTTGTACGCTTAGATCTTTTAAACCACTCAAGGGATTTTAATGCTTTCACCCATAGACAGAGTGACTCAAAAGGAAGGTTTATATGTATAATAGCGGGCCAAGCCGCTGGCAAAAGCTAGTAATTCATAAAATAATCACGAAAGCTACTAGAAATGCGACGTTTCCAGCCCGCGCGGGAAGAACCCTTTTAACTGTTTTCTACAATTTACTATTTCACAAAAACATATAGTATAAACAGAGCCCAAAGAAATGTAGGCGTAAATTAACGAATAGAAATGAAATCCCTTATTTAAATTACGTTCGAACAATAAATAAGTCTGTTCAAAAACAAGGATTACTTGTAGCGACTTGTTTTGTGTTCCTAATCTTTAGTCTACACATGTATCCATAGATACCTCCTTTATCTTAGGCCGTGAGTTTGTTTTGTTTATTTTAATTTATTGTGTTGTAAAGAAAATCTCAGTCTGGCTGGTGGAGATGGTGTGGAGTCAGACATTTTAAACTTAAACCTGAAGATCCTGCCAGGGTCACGAGATTGTTCGAAAGAGATACCGTGACCCTGGCACATGGGCAACTGAAGGAACACGGGTAGGTTTTAGTCACTAAAAGTCTGACATGGCCTCCCGCTCCGCCCAGAGCGGGATTTGATGATTTCCCATCCAAAGAAAAAAAAACCTAACGATGTTAGCGTATATTTTCATGCTCATGGAGTCGAGAGAAGGCATAAATATTAATAAATGTCTAGTAGTTGTTCTGATTTGATTAGAATGATGGTATAGTAATTTCCTTTCTTTTTGTGATGGCAAACGAATTAAGGCTTCTTTAGACTAGCGTGACGCGAGAACGCGACGCGAATCTTGTAAAACAATTTTCATGAAGTTTACATATAAATTGTTCTACGAGTGTCGCGGTGTGCTGCCGTGTTGTGCCTGTTTGTGAGAGCGATTAATTGATGAAGTTGGTTTTACAAAGTCCTATCTCATGTGTTTTGACACTATACCCATAATCACGAAGCGATTATACGTCGAATTGGTATTGTGTCATTTTGGACAGATTTAATAAACATTACTCTTCCTGGAATGCACATTTATATTAATATCTCTGAATTCTCCTTCAAATATTGTATCAGTTGAATGCCGAAATCAAACTAAATATAAATTTAACATAGAAATGTTTTGAATAGCGAATTAAAGGGTTTTCAATATCAGTTAAATTCATAATTCAAATTGTGAATTCGTATTCCGTAATTCCTTTTGTCGTTTCATTCTTTTGTTTAATAATATAAATTTAGAACAACAGCAGGCTCTGGATGGAGTTTATACTTTATTTATTTTAATTTAATTTATTATATTGTACTGCCAATTCAAATATTAATTATACAACGTATTTCTATTCAACGTATTGCTATTATTTATTTTTACTGTGCAATTTTGCCATGTTATATAGGCTAACAGACATAAATAATATTAATAATAGGTACAAGTATATAAAAACAGAGATAAAAAGAATCACAGGGTATCAAAAAGCGCGTGCGCATTCCTATCAATGGAAAAAGTGCTAAAAAGGCTGACAACATTGCCACGTTTTATGGCAATGCTGATTCTTTGACCAAAAATAGGCCAGCCCTCTGGTAACGTGAAGAGTTGACCAGCCGCTTGGCTGTGTCTCGAAAAATCAAGTGAGCTCTTGGATCCCATGGACCTAGATTTCTTATACGTAAACGTATTGATATTGCATATTTCTAGGGTATTAATGAGACCTTGTCAAAGAATAAACCTGCATATAATGTTTTATTAAGTTTTGTTTTCCTCGAATACAGGTGTAAGTTTCATTAACAAGAACCAGTAAATCTTTTTATTAAAACCATTAACAAAATTTTAAAGCTAAGAAAATATGACGTTATCATATTTCACATAAGGGTGTTTTACATAAATAATCGTGACGTCGAATTATTTTGTATGAAAAAATAAAAAAAATATACATATATGCCAGTTGATTCTGTAACATGGTTTCATTTATACCCTAGAGTTATGGGATATAAAAAGGAACACCTTGTATATAGACTTCTCCATTGCTCAGAAACTACGTTACGTATTTAGAGCCGCACGGGCCGATCGATCAGGTAATGCTACGCTGGCTGCTGTTGTTCTTGTATGGGTAACAATCTTTACATACTAAGTCACCTCCGTGCCTCGAAAAGCAGTCGTTACGGGTCGTCAGAAGCCCGAAGGGGTGATGTGTTATTTCACCAGCTGCATATTTTATTTGTTTTATTACCACATCATCATCATTTCAGCCGTAAGACGTCCACTGCTGGACACAGGTCTCCCCAAATTTTGGGGGCTTTGCCATAATCACCACAATTGGCAGGCGGGTTGTTGATCGCAGTATGGTGGTAGAATGCATAGAGAACGCTGCTACCCCTTCTTTAGTGAGTCCCTTAGTCGCCTCTTACGACACTCACGGGAAGAAATGGGATGGTACTATTATTTACGTCCGGCACCACGGAATTTTTTACACGCTTTATATTAGCTTCACTTGTATGTTTGTTTGTAACCGACTCCTTATAGCGCGATTTTGACCCACTTTAAACGACCAGATTTCATTCAAACTTTGCACACGTGTCAAGGACCGATGACAATGCAATAATTTCATAAATTTGTGCCATTATCCTTGCCAGGGTTACCAGGACAGCAAAAAAAACTGTCTTCGAAAACTACGCTGACATACGTCACAAACTACGCTGACATACGTCTCTAAATTCGAAACACCCTAAAAATAGAAAATAAATAATAGTTTAAAAAAACTAAAAAAACACGCTTCCATAGAAAACCAAACTAAAAAGTAGAAAATAATGAAAAAAAAGCGTGGGGTGCCTGATATCAATAAATAAAAAAAAATACCTTAAAAAGCACCCCACGCTTTTTTTTCCATTATTTGCCTTTAATCAGAATTCTATTTAACAAATTAGGTGACAAATTACATCCATATTAAACAATTTCCATTATTAGCGTTTAAAAGCCTGCGTTGAAATGAAACGAACAAAAATTATATCATCGAAGTACCTTCAGTACAAAGGTATTGAAAATTTCAGGACAAATCTTTATGAAGACGTTGTAATACCCAAAATTACGACGGAATTTATAATGTCGACGGCATTTCATTTTGTCTTTGAATTTTCAGGTTAACGATATTGAAATCTTGTGTAAGATACGGAATTTATTATCAAAATGAAATAATGAAGGAGTGTCTGTGCTACAGTGGAGTGAGAGAGCTGGAGTGTGTACCGTTTTATTTCGCATGGGTTGGGTGGAAAATGACAAAGTAAATCTGAAGAAATTTAAGTAGTTGATTTTTACTAGTGCTACCATTATAACACACTTCTTTTTTGGTGGGTGGGAAATCATCAAATGACGTCTCCCGCTCTGGGCGAAGCGCGAGGGCGTTTCAGACTTTTACTGACTAACACCCACCTGTGTTCCTTCAGTTATCTATATGCCAGGGCCACAGTATCTCTTTCGAACAAATTTTGCGACCCTGGCAGGCATTGGTCCTAGCGGACCCCTTCAATATTGCTGACATCTCTTTGAGACGCGCGTGGAACACTACGCGCCGTTGACACGGGCCGGGTCCTTACCGGGCGGCGAGCTATCCATTGCTCGCCGCCCACAAGCCCGCACCTACGGTGGCTGGGAGTCCGCAATCGACTCCCGACGTCCCGGGGCGCCTCTTCCTGCGGCGGCTCGGGACGTGAGGGCGCATAGCTTGCCTCTTCCTCACGCGCCCCGCCTCTTCCTTCGCGAGCATTACTGTTAACACACTAACAGTAGGAATGGGTTTCATTTTGACAGTTCAATGACATTAATCGTTATTTAAGTTTTTTTAGAAAGGTAGAAAATCATTCATTGTGACTCGCACGGGAAGATCATATACTTAACTAAACACACACAATTATAAAAAATTAGAACAGAAATATTTCTAGAAAATAAAAAAAGAAACTTAACGTAATTTACGTTGTAGAGTACATATTTGTTTTTTGCTATGATGTAGCCAATATCCTTCAACATTATTCAGATTGTCATTGCTAGTGTGTGCTGGATGAACCTTTACATCTTGACTGATCAGTGTTTTAGTTAAGAACAGCGTCGCTTTTCTTTTATGTAAACTGATATGTATTGTTTTTGCTTTATAAAATGTCACAATTGATGATAGGTACTTTATTCGCATTACAATCTAGCATAAATTGCAAATATAACTTAAACGGCTAAGTAACTATTAAACTAAGAAATAATCTCGTTTGTCATTCTCATTGTCTTGAATAATGTCTTTCTTATTCACTGTAAGTTAAGGGGGAGACACTTGATTCACGTATAAAATATGTCGAAAGAATATCAATCTGTGCCATTGTTCTATGTTCATACGTATCTACAGTCACCGAAAGAGATATGTAGAAAAATATTAACTATATCTGATGACCCTGGGGTCGTCAGATATAGTTGATATTTTCGAATAATTTTTTATTTAACTAGTAGAAAACAGACAGTTCAGTTCTCAAATTAAATGTTATACGAAAACTTCAGATTTATGCGACGACCGTGGTTACTTTGAAACTGAATCTGTGCATTTCTTTCGGTGAATGTACGTACGTATGTATGTTCCATTTTCTTCTTAAAACAAAAAAAAACTATACAAAAGCGTTCGATTAGTCCCAAATTTGCACACAGTAAAAAACAGTTTAATTTCTTGATAAGTTAAATCGATAAATAGGTTTTACTAAAACATACGATTTGAAACCTTCATATTCAAAACCACGAACAAGTGAAAAATTTTAAATAGACCTGCACCCTAATTGCGGAACACACTATTAATCAGAATTTGAATCATTTTGAAGCTTATTTGTCATCCATGCTTTCAAATGTTCAAAAAAAATGTTTGATTAGCAACGTAAACAACGCCATGAATGTTGTGGAACTGTCAAAATGAAACCGATTTCTACTGATAGTGTAGTATGCAATTACCCCTCTGACATTTTATTTATCTTACTAGACATCACCGTCAAGATTTATTATAATTTTTTTGTTTTTTTTTTACTTAGTCATTGGAGTATTTAGAGTATTTTTGTCTCACTTTACTTGTGGTAACCACGTATATAAACACGCTGTGAATGTGTGCGTGAAAACGAGTAGCGTAAGCACATAACACACACACACTTGCGACTTCACCATTGTCTCGGACGTTACCAATAGCATATTTATACTTTGGTGACCACAAGTACACCACGCGTAGCTTCGTGAGATATAAATGCAATACAAGAATATTACAAAAGGACCTAAAAATTCGTTGCATAAATTAATCCCAACCATCTACCACGTCTAGGTTGAAATCCAGGCTGAAGATTAAAACATAAAGTCGTTAGAACTTCGTCTATGAGCAGTTAATAAGAGAAGAAAAGTTAATAATGAAAGGATGAAGTTTCCTCCCAAAATTCTTCAGCCGGACGAAACTTTTGAACTATTTTGTTATTAGTTGGATAAACTTTGAGTAATTCAATTGATTCATCAATAAAGGGGGCTTAGAATAAGGCCATTTATTGGTACTAAGGTACTAATAACTACTTTAATAATGAATATTACTCACGAGGAGGATTGTTCAATCTAAGTTATGTCTTATTATTACTTTGTTTAAACTCAAAGTCAAAGTAATTTATTCAAATAAGGCTGAATATCAAACGCCCGCCCCTCACCAGTCAGAAAAAAGTCAATTCATTTATTTCAATTAGGTACTTTTTAAAAGGCTTTTAATAGCTTCATATGTATGTTGGTATGTTAGTATGTAACGGAAATTTTGAACATGATTTTGACCCCCTTGGAAACGTCGGATTAACACGAAATTTTGCATACTTATCAAAGACTGATGACAATACAATAATTTTATAAATTTGTGCCATTATCCTTGCCGGGGTTACGAGGTTAGCAAAAAAACGGTCTTCAAAAACTACGCTGACATACGTCACAAAAGCGTGGGGAGCTTGATATCAATTAAAAACTCCCTCAAAAAGTATCCCATGCTTTTTTCCATTATTTTTTATTTTTTTGTTTGGTTTTCTATGGATGCGTGATTTTTTGGTTTTTAAAATATTATTTTTGTATGTTCGTTTTGTATGTGTTCCGTGTTATTTTTTCCCGTAGGTGTCGTAAGAAGCGACTTAGGGACTTACTAGAGAATAGGCTGCAGCATTCTCGATGCATTTTACCGCCTGCCGAGCATGGCGATTATGTCCAGCAGACGATGTCTTTCGGGTGAAATGAGTTACTTTTGAACGACAACATGTACAAAAAAAAAAAAAGGGAATTCAAGTTGCTTCTTCCAAAAGATAGTTTCGAATGGGTAAGAATGGACAAGAGACACCACAATTTAATGCTTTAGCTGGGCAGAAGTAGTGGTGCAACAAACTCCCCAGCAACACAGCTGTCTGTTCAGTTACTTAAACTTGTTTCGATTCAATAACATCTCCTTTAACATTGAAACAAAGACATAAATGTTAAAGATACAGGGATAGAATAGACACGTTTGACAGATTCTGTACGCCAGATGGTTTAAATATGAGTACATGTTATCAAAAAGCAATATCGTGAAAGCTTTGCCACTGCAGTATCGTATTTGATGTCTATTTCGGCAATATATTTAAGATAGACCTTTATTTGAAATAGCAGTTTCCAACCTGGTACTTCGAAACCTGGTACTTACATAAACTGTTTTTGATAACCATTGACCAGGATTACTCGCAATCACTACATAACTTCGACCGATTGATTTATTAATCTTATTAACAGTACTTCTAACAAATTAACATTCTGACTAATTGACACATAAATGAATATTTATTCAGAGTTCAGAATATTTTATAAAATCCAAATAATTCATTTAAATTCAATCGGAAGCGAATGTTGGAATATCAATTTGCATTTTATTTCGAAACTAACTGAATTGTTAACTTAGTTATTGACAATCAGGAATTGTTAGGGTTTATATTAAATTATTATTCGGAAAAGTTAGTAGAAATAACGCTATTTTTCCTTTCACTATTAATATTCTTTACTAGCTTTTGCCCGCGGCTTCGCCCGCGTGAATATCGGAAATTAACGCAGGAGGACGTAGGTACTACCGCGGTATGATTTGTGTTAATCCAGGTTGTATTATAGGTAATAGCTGTTACCCGCGACTTCGTCCGCGTGGTATTTAACAAAAAGTTTTTCATAAAAACTGTCTTTGAAAACTACGCTGACATAGTCACAAACTACGCTGACATACGTCTCGAAATTCAGCGTGTTTTTAGTTTTTTTTTTACTATTATTTATTTTTTCTAAAATAAAAGTAGCCTAAGTTACTCCTTGCTACATCAGCTATCTGCCAGTGAAAGTTCCGTCAAAATCGGTCCAGCCATTTCAGAGATTAGCCGGTACAAACAGACAGACAGACAAAAATTGTAAAAAATGTTGTTTTGGTATATGTACCGTGTATACATCCATATACACTTAGTAAAAAGTGGTTATCTTAATATTAAAAACAGACACTCCAATTTTATTTATTTGTATGTATAGATTAATTGGTAATGATTTGAATAACATGCTGAAACATAGGTTAAAATCATTATGAATACTGAGATGTTTTGGTAGACTGTACTGCACATAGATATCCAGAGATATGCCTTCATTGCGGAATAGTAAGGAATCCTAGTGTCGCCGCTTATCTCCCACCCAAAAAATTACAACATTAACAAATAGTGTACTGACGACACACACTTAACATTTAAACACGCACACCAAAAAGAAAGCAGCCACACTAAATCAATTTCTAATAGCACACATACATAGAATGGGCGGGGCATTCACTTGTAAACACTTGCTATTTGCGAACATCCAATGCACACGCATGCAATTAGGGAGTCGAAAGCGATGGTCGATTATTTTTATCGATATTTAATTTTAGCACATTATTGTATTATAATAACTTCGTTTAATTTTATTTAAATATTTTGTTTTATATATCTATCAAAATATAGTTTACTTTTACTCTAATAAAATGGGAATATGTTTTTAAAATGTTGTATTATCGGTAAAAGGGAACGCTCTCTGTTACATATCATGCCGTATAAAAAAAAATATATTACTTAATCTTAAAAAAAAAAATATTATTACTAAGGATTTTTTAATATAATACGTTATGTTATATCTATGTGGGCTAAGTTTATTACTACGTCAGAGGCCGGATTGGAGCCGAGAGCGTAATAATACAATGTTCACGCAAGTTATACGACATTTTTAACACATTTGTGTAGAAATAAAATAAAATGTGAAACCCTCAGTATTATAGACAAAGATTTGACAAAATAGCGACGGACCGCGAATTTTCTAATTTAAACTTCGAACCTTAGATCGTCGGCCTCATGATTGACTAAGATGGGCTTGCGATTTAGTGATCAATACAATAATGTTGCGGAAAATATATTTTTATTTTCAACAATATTTTACCATCGCAATCATCAATATTTATTATTATTTTTCAGAGCAGTGGTGGCCCAGTGGTATCAACCTCGACTTACAAGTTGTAGATCGTGGGTTCGAACTCAGGCAGGCGCTTTACTTTGTGTAAATAATTTCATTACCACTGCTCTCAATAACGGTGAAGGAAAACATCGTGAGGAAACCGGCATGTCTTAGAACCAAAAATTCGAAGACATGTGACATCTGCCAACCCGCACTGGACCCTCGTGGTGGATTATGGCCCACTTCCTCTCACCAAGAGGAGGCCTGTGTACCAGCAGTGGGAACAATATAGGCTGATGATGATGATCTTCAATATTAATCTTACTTGGTCAATAATATTGCGCAATATTATTAATAGTTTTTAATTTGCTATTTGGTGGTTTCGTAAGGTGGGCCACCTTATGAAACCAGCCCACAATACGAAACCACCAAATAGCAAATTTAAAAAAAAATTGAATATTTTTGTATTTCGAAAACAAATTATTGTAATTATTTTACCAAATATAAATAATTGGATGAAATATAATATTTATTTATCATATTACTTATCATATTGTACAATAAATTAAAAACTGTTAATTTGTGAAAATCTTTAGGCATAATATTACTTTAAGTAACACACAGACTTAACTGTATTGGAATTATAATGTTTTAATTTGGTTCAAACAACATTAAATTAATAAGTAAATTAACTGTTTTACTATACAAGTAATACGAGGATATCCATTGAGTTCTGTAAAAAATATTCAACTGCAATAATACGCATATCGATAAAATCAGCCGCACGCAAACGATTGCACCTCTCTAAGTCGAAAACGTTCGTTTCGTTCGGGAAGATTCGGGCTAGTTCGGGTTAGTTCGTGTCGCTCCGCACGTAAGTTAGTAAATCATTTAAAAATTGATTTAAAATATAAAACAGTGACTTAATTGTTTATTTACCGGTGGTAGGACATTTGTCTTCAGGTTGATGGTATTTGGTCTATTTTTACAAATAATTACTGCACAACTCGGCATTTTGGCTTTTTACGCATCAATAGTGCACTGTACGCAGTTACAAAGCGACTGAATGAAGCGTACAGCCGCCGTTCGACAATACTATCAAATTGATAGTATTGAGGCGGCACGTGCCACGCCCCCAAGGCATATCCCTCGATATCCGTGGTACTGCACCTCTCTTGGGTTTGAACCCGACCTATAAGTCGTAAGTTGAAGCTGTTTCCACTTGCCCACCATTGATCAGTTTATAATTCTAATACAATCAGTTAATAAAGGGTATTAATAACAAATTCTTCGGTATTGAGGGTTCAACTTTTTATCTCCGTACTAAAGAGTATTTTGTAGCATCAATTATTGTTTGAATAGCATTATTAAACTGAATTGAAAACTCGATGGCGGAAATAATTGAAGTTACAAAATTAACCTGAATAGTCAATTGAAACTCAACTTTAAGGTGATTTAAGATTAGAATTTAGGGTTTAAAATCAAAGCTCTCAATTTGTGAGTGGCCCTATATTTTGATAGGTACGATGTCTGATCCATAATTTTGAAATGAACTATAACAAGTTTTAGTGAAACTTAAGTTACCTTTATAAGCGTAGCTTTAGAGATACAAAAGCGAGTGTCTTTTGTTTCGTGCCAGTAAACTTCAGACAGTATATATATTGATTGATAAGGGAAGAACTAGTTTATAGGGCCGTAAATCCGTTGCGACCTCATTTTGTCCCATTTTATTTTCTGTCTTTGTTTTATTGGTAGTCTATATGGGATGAGGTGGTTGACCAGACCGAAATATCTTGGTGACAAAGAAAATAGAGTTGCCGCATTGACTTTTTTTGTGCTGAGCAAACGTAGGGTATATTGCTCGCAGAACAGATGGCCGATGGGGTCGAAAGGTTCTGGAGTGGCGACCGCGTGAGGGAAGAAGTAGTTGGAAGGCCTCCCACAAGGTAGACCGATGACCTTGTGAAGGTCGCAGAATCCGCTGGATGCAGGAAGCACAAAACTGGTCGAAGTGGCGGAGCTTGGGGGAGGCCTATGTCCAGCAGTGGACGTCTTTCGGCTGAAATGATGATGATGATGAAATGTATGGTTCTCCTCGTCGTTAGTTAGAAATCGTCGAAAAAAAAAACAACAAGTATTTTCTTTCACTATAAATAAGTCACTAATATTGAAAAACTAGCTTCTGCCCGCGACTTCGTCCGCGTTAATTTTCTTGTTCCCCCGACCCTTCCCGTCGCGTCGCGTCGAATCGCCTACCCGTGCGATTTTCTCCGTTTTTGCAACATTTTTCATTACTGCTCCGTTCCTCTTAGTTGTAGCGTGATGTTATATAACCTATAGCCTTCCTCGATATAATAGGCTACCCAACACAAAAATAATTTTTCAATTCGGACCATTAGTTCCTGAGATTAGCGCGTTCAATCAAAGAAACAAACTCTTCAGCTTTATAATATTAAGTATAGATAAGTTTCCTTATATCATACGATTCCTTTCAGAGCTCAAGGAGTCAGGCAGTCAGAACGTTGATGCTAGTTAGAAAAGTAAAAGCAAAATAAGCCAGTAAGAAGTTAGTAAAGTAGCTTGTTAGATAGTTTGGATCACTCGCGACCAGGCCCAGTGACAATAGGGTTGTACAACTTGATAAAAACCGGCCAAGTGCGAGTCGGACTCGCGCACCGAGGGTTCCGTACAAACCTGTAGGTATAAAGCTTAAAATTTAAAAAAATATTTTTACAAATAACCCTGTATATGATGTAACTAAAAATTTACGGTTTTCGCAATTTTTCCTTTATCTGTGCTATAAGACGTTGCTTCGTCCGTACCAAATTTCAAAATTCTAGATCGACTGGAAGTACCCTTTAGGTTTTGATTCCCTTGCGAGTTTCGAATATTTGCGGAAATTTGCGGCATAAACGGCTATATCTTTTGATTGCGTTAGCTTAGAAGTTTGATTTTTTCACAGCTCCAAGGAACAGATTTGAGTATTGGATATAAATTTCAGCTTGATAACTTCACGCGTTCCTGAGAAAAAGGGTCTTGACAGACGGACGGACGGATGGACGGATGGACGGACGGACAACAAAGTGATCCTATAAGGGTTCCGCTTTTTCCTTTTGAAGTGCGGAACCCTAAAAACTGCAAGATTTTTTTTTAATTAGAAGTTAGTCTATATTAATATACGTTGAATCCATAACAGCCATTACTTACGAGTTGTAAGTCGTGGGTTCGAACCCAATGCAGGCACTTTATTTTGTTTAAATTATTTCATCACCACTGCTCTCTAAACGGCGAAGGAAAACATTGTGAGAAAACCAGCATGTCTTAGAACCAAAAATTCGAAGTCTTTCTCAAGAATTGGGCTATCAAATATAGCCCAATTCTTGAGAAAGGCTTTTACATCACTCTGCCACCCTTAGGAGCTGAGCAAAATGAAGCAAAGCCGGAAATAACGCTAACTGTAAATTAAGTAACAATGCGGGCGGGAGATGGGATACTACGTGACGGATCGGGGGCTAACATTTCACACGACCAAAGTCGCAGGAGCTAGTAATAATAATATAATAATAAAATCTTGGAACAACCAACACACCGTTATGTAACTGTACTATGGCAACGAGACAACTGATAAATATACTTATATATTTCTAAATACATACATATGATAGATAAATAATACCCAGACACAGAACAAATGATCATGCTCATCACACAAACATTTGTCTTGGGTAGGAATCGAACCCACGACCTCAGTCTTAGCAGTCAGGGTCACTAACCACTAGACTAACAGGCCAGTCAAAACTAGTAGTGCTTAATACTTATAAACCTTTCGAAATGAATGTACTGAATGATGGTGATCACAGACCAACTAGTGGCTTTTGTTTTAAGTGATTACGTGTAAGTTATTACCGTTACGGACTGCTTACTGCGGACGTAAAGAATAGAACAGTTCCATTTCTTCACGTAGGTGTCGTAAAAGGCGACTAAGGGACTTACTAGAGAATGGGCAGCAGCGTTCTCTATGCATTTTATCCGCTGCGTACTTTAATAACAACGCGGTCATAAAGACAGACTAGTCAAGCGGCTTTTGTTTTAAGCGATTACGTGCAAGTGATTACGGCTACGGACTGTGGACTGTGGACGAAAAGAAAAGCACAACTTATCACATTTCTTCCCGTGAGTGTAGTAAAAGGCGACTAAGGGAGTTACTAGAGAATGGGCAGCACCGTTCTCTATGCATTTTATCACCATACTGCGATCGCCAACCCGTCTGTCTAGGGTGGCGATTATGGAAACCCCACCCTAAAAAATTAACCGTTCGAACTGATGGTGTTTGGGGGATGCCTATGTCCAGCAGTGGACGTATCTCGGCTGCAATGATGAATAAATGATGATACTAGGTACGGACCAGTTTTCACCAAAATTGATCCCTAATTGTTTCGTTGAATATTTGAACCATTGTGTAATTTGGACTGAAAAGAATAATTAACTAGAAAGCGGTGTTAAAATATTTACAACTCACAGAAAAGTTTGGTTATTTTTTCTCGTTTTAATTTTCCAGCCACATCTGGTCGTACCGGAGTCTGACCTCAATATAGTTGTGTAATGGTGATTGATGTCCCTAATGACGGTGGAGTGTTTGCGTCCGGTTGCTGGGTTAAATCTGTAGAATGGACCCGGATAACATTATTTTTTACCCATTGATAAAGGCTGGATATTTTCGTGAATGAATTTTTGAATGAGTGTAAATGATTTGTGAATGCCCACATTTGTATTTTATGTACCTAATACATAATCAGCATATAATGTTCCCTCTGCTGGGGCACAAGCCTCCTCAGGGCCGGATTTAGAGGTCTGGAGGTCCTGGGGCAAGAGGGAAGTGGGCGGCCCCTAATAATTTTCCAAATTGATGAATAAATTTTTTGAATTGTAGTGTTTCAATAATTTATTACCAATAATTAAATAATAAGAATATATCATTCTTAGTTAGTGGTAGCATGTTATTTTTTTTGAAATTCTCAGTGTGGGGGCCTCACTTGTGGAGGCCCTGGGGCTGTAGCCCCGGTTGCCCTCCCCCAAATCCGGCCCTGGGCCTCCTCTTTACTCCCTCCTAGAGGGAGTGGGCTGTAATCCGCCACGGGGCCCCAGATGTCACACGTTTTCGAATTTTTGGTTTTATGACCATAAGTAGGTTGTTCATAATTGAGTACTGAATGGATTTTTGTAATTTCTTGTAGGGGTATTTTATTCAAAAACTGGATTTTGCCTTACCTACCGCCGATTGAGCAAAAAAATAAATAAACATATCTCAAGCCTATAAGACCCAATTTTAATTGCATAAAGTAATGCTTGGAGCAAGACGTTTTTCCTTCTAATAATATGTAGTTAGCTTTAAAAAAAGTTTTTGTTATTTTATTACGGCTTTAACTTAATGTTTAAATTTGGGTTTTATGGTCTGCGTTAATTATGTTACACGTTGCAAATGTATATTTTTACGTATGACGCATAACTTTTTAGAGTCATTCGATTTTTATTTTCTTTTTTTATTGGCGAAGTATACTTCGAAATGAGTCCCAATTAAAACTGAAAAATAAATTCAACCCCAGTCTGTAGAAAAATTGAGGTTGATTGATTTTTCACCTACTGAATATTCACTTGTGTCGTAATTTGGCACTTTCTTATGACGCTTCACCAAAATAGAGACCAAGAGTCGATCTGATGATGAAGACGGAAGACAGAGTTCAGAGAGCTACTCAACAGTCTACCACCCTTCATACCATTCATATTGGAACACAGCAAAGCTGCTTTGTATCAAAATTAAGTATGGAAGTAACAGGTACCTCTCCCAATACGCTCCTTCAGAAAGAATCCTTTTTTGGGTGGGAAATCATCAAATAACGTCTCCAGCTCTGGGCGGAGTGGAAGGGTGTGAGACTTTTACTAACTAAAACCCACCCGTGTTCCTTCAGTTTTCTGTGCTAGGCCACGGTAATTCTTTCGACTCCATCCGCAACCCTGGCAGGTATCGGTCCAATCTGACTCCTTCAATACTGCTGACATCTCTTTCAGAAAGAACCCTACGACTAAATTCTCAAGCACTACCAATCAACAAATCATATACTCAGATAATCTTCATTACATTAAAAGGGACCGCACTCCATAACCCATCCCTAATTCTAAAGATACAAACGCAAGCACTCAAGACATCCCTTGATCGTGGCTTCAAAATTACCTTTTCCCACTCAAGTGATCTTTACCGACCTTAATCTTAACTTTCTCATAGACTAAATTATCCGCGTAGAAGTGAACATCATGCCTGTATTGTCTTCATATCAATGTCCTTTCTTTGGTATTGTTCGTCGAATCGTTGAGCTTCTTAAGTTCTGAGTTGAGCTGTCGTGCAGCAAATTTTTGGTCTGGCGTTAACTATGTTACACGTTGCATATTTTTACGTATAACGCATAACTTTTTAGTGTCATTCGATTTTTCTTTTCTTTTTTTATTATCGAGGGTATACTTCGAAATGAGTCCCAATTAAAACTGAAAAATAAAATCAACCCCAGTCTGTAGAAAAATAGAGGTTGATTGATTTTTCACTTACTGAATTTTCACTTGTGAAATTGTGTCGTTATTTGGCACACGTATGTAGTTCTTATGACGCTTCACCAAAATAGAGATCAAGAGTTGATCTGATGACATGCCTGTATTGTCTTCATATCAATGTCCTTTCTTTGGTACTGTTCGTCGAATCGTTGAGCTTCTTAAGTTCTGAGTTGAGCTACACGATTAGTGACAAATACGTGCACTGACTGGACAGGTCCACTCAATCTGTGTGGTTCTTTCTTCTAAAGACCCACATAGTCCTATTTCCTAGAACGCGACAGCAGCGCCACCTACCGAGTCCCATTTCATAATGGTTTAAATTCATATCCAAACCATTCAGAAACCCACCCTAACACTCATAAATACTTTCATGAAAATCGGTGCAGCCGTTTAGGAGAAGGTCGGAGGCACTCATATTATAAAGAGGAAAGATTTGATTGTTTGTAAAATTGATTGCATTGACCCAAAAACTACCAAAATAATTAAAAATTCGTTCACCTATGGAGACCACCATTATTTCGGAGTATCGAAAGCTATAAATTTTACGCGGACGAAATTTCTGGTGAACTAGATAAACTCGCACCAATCGCCTATCATACCGTTCTAGATTTTTTAAATTGTTATTAAACCTTTATATCTGATAATAAATATGATATTTTTTATATAAAGTTTTAACTTATAATCTAGCAGTATTTTCCGGTTTAGTGGTCAGCGTGTCCTGTGACACATGCCTCTTCCAGCTGTTTCTATTTTTACTAACATTTTTTGTAGAGCATTTCTTGACAAAATGGTATATGTTTGAACCTAACTCGGAGTTATCTAATAATATCTAATATCTTAGGACAACCAACACACCGTTATCTGATTCCAAACTAGGCAGAGCCTGTACTATGGTAGTATTGGGCGTACGGGCCCCGCTCATGAATCCACGTAGCCGGTGCTGTGCTGCCGCACTGCCGGCCGATGCTTTGCACGATAGCCGTCGGCGCCCGAATAGAACATGATAGACAAAACAAAGCTAAAGAAACATCTCTCTTCATTCAAATGTTGTGGTATTTCTTGTTTTGACACTGACACCGGAAAAAATATCACAATCTTGACTGTTTTTAACTTGTTTAAGGATTCCATACTGTTAAAGTATCAAAATAAATATCCAATCGACTAAATGCACAATCACACCACTTCCTCCTTCCAAATTATTCCTCGTTCCGCTCATTCATTCTTCACTTCCGGAAACAATCATTCGACACAACTATCGCGAGAACTCAACAAGCAAGATGGCTAACATAAAATAAAAACCTACCTACAAATAATAGCAACAATTCTGTGAAGTGATAAGTGTGTTCAAAGGGACGTTCCTGAACTGTGTGTGGGACTAGAGGAGCCACCGAGAAGCTGTCGACGGTGTGAAAACGAGTGAGTCTACCTTTCTTTCCTTCCCTATCCTGGTGTTAGTGCAGACTAGAGGCTCACCTTCTTTCAATATTTTGAGTTATAACACGTAATAACCCTCGAAACATACCGTAATAACCCTATTACTTAATGTACGCCGTCTGTATATCACACGGTTTTACCTTTCTGACCATATTCGTAGTCGGTTAAAATGTTTACCTACCTACGTGTAAAGGCCCTGGATATGAGAAGCACAGGACCGGTCGATGTGGCGACGCTTGGGGGAGGCCTATGTCCAGCAGTGGACGTCATTCGGCTGAAATGATAATGATAACGACGTGAAACCTCTATTAACCGACTTTTAGTGGTAGGACCACACACAAATTCATGTAACATATAAAAAAACAATGTCTATTGCATAGCCTCCTCCTTCTTCTGAAGTAGGTTAAAATAGGAAAATTAGCCCTTAGTCATAAACGTAAACGTTCCCACTGCTGGGATACAAGCCTCCTCTCTGTAAGAGGGAGTGGGCCGAGTTGGTACGCAGGTTGGTTGAAACACTTAGTGGTCGCGTCTAACTCATTGGCTGGTTTTAAACCTCGAAACTGTAGGCATTTATGCCGTCGGTACGAGTCGCGTCTATTCGTTCATATTCTATGCCACTGCCTTAGGCTCATCTTAAATTAAATTGATGTTTTTGTGGGATAATACATCTTAAATTTTCGAGTGGGTACGAGGGAAGAAGACAACCGGTAAATTGATAAAGTTTTTTTTTTTTTGCGAACACTTGAATATTTTTGTTTGGGTACAAATTTTAATGATGTTCTGTTTTTTAGCAAGACGATAAGTATGTTTATGCATAAGTGCCATCATTGCTCCGTTGGTCTCGTGGTTGCAAGTTCGACTATTGAGTGAGGGGTCCTGATGGCTCGTAAAGCAGATTACTAGAATTTCATAATGATTAAGTATACCTTAATCAAGAAAGCACGTCAAACTGTTGGTCCCGGCTGTCATTTATAGATCTAAGTCTAACAACCAGTCTTAGCGAGGTCGTAATACCCAATAACCAGGTTGTGGAGATCCGATAAGCACTCGCTATACTAATTACTAATAATATTATAAAGCTGAAGAGTTTGTTTGTTTGATTGAACGCGGTTATCTCAGGAACTACTAGTCCGAATTGAAAAAGTCTTTTTGTGTTGAGCCTATTTATTAAGAAAGGCTAGCTATATAACATCATGCTACGATCAAAAGGAGTGGAGCAGCGATGAAAAATGGTCGGAAACTGGCAGCCAATTTGATGCGACGGGAAGTATTAGGGGAGCAAAAATTTGACGCGGACGAAGTCGCGGGCAGAAGCTAGTTACTAATAATATTATAAAGCTGAAGAGTTTATTTGTTCGTTTGTTTGATGGAACGCGGTTATTCCAGGAACTACTGGTCCGAATTGAAAAAATCTTTTTGTGTTGAGTAACTTATTTATCGAGGAAGGCTATAGGCTATATAACATCACGCTAAAACCAAGAGGAGCGGAGCAGTAATGAAAAATGTTGCAAAAACGGGGAAAATCGCACAGGTAGGCGATTCGACGCGACGGGAAGGGTCGGGGGAACAAGAAATTTAACGTGGACTAAGTCGCGGAAGTTAGTGTAAAATATTGGTATTGAGCTCCATCCAGTTCGACTAGAAACCAACTCCAACATAGTTCGGAAAAGGATAGGCAGATGATCATCATCATCATCATTTCAGCCGTAAGACGTCCACTGCTGGACCTCCTCCAATTTGGGGGGCTTTGCCATAATCGCCACGCTTGGCAGGCGGGTTGGCGATCGCGGTATGGTGGTAAAATGCATAGAGAACGCTGCTGCACATTCTGTAGTAAGTCCCTTAGTCGCCGTTAACGACACCCGCGGGAAGAAATGTGGTGGTGTTATTCTTTACGTCCGGCACCACACGGTACTGCGGTAGGCAGTTGATACTGTTCGTTAATCAGGAATTCAGAACCATTAAAAAGAAATGATGAATGCCGATTGACTGATCTCATTCGACAGCCTCGGCTGCGGTGATCTCCTATTCCAGTTAATTATTATTTGAAATACCTATTCCAGTAAAGGTATGGTAGTTAGGTACCTACTGTAGAAGTTGTCTGTAAAAGACGATCTTACATTGTAAGTAGGTTTTATTCATTTCTCACCACAATAAACAGTGCAGGAATTGTTACACTTACGGTACATGATATGGTTTCGTTTACTGTGGGAGACTGGTCCTAAGATAGACTTTAAGGACCTGTGTTTCAGGTCACTAAGTCACCCAGCAGCAGTCAGATATATTTCATTTCATAATATTATAAATGCGAAAGTTTGTGAGGATGGATGTATGTGTATGTGTATGTTTGTTACCCTTTCACGAAAAAACTACTGAACGGATTTGGATGAAATTTGGCACACAGATAGTTCATAACCTGGATTAACATATAAGGTACTGTTTATCCCGGTAGTACGTTCCCGCGGGATATTTTCGCGGGCGAAGCCGCTGGCAAAAGCTAGTATTTCATAATAATAAAAAAATAATAGTTTAAAAAAACTAAAAAACACGCCACGCACGAAAAAAAGCGTGAGGTGCTTTTTAAGGTATTTTTTAAATGATATCAGGCACCCCACGCTTTTTTTCCATTATTTTGTACTTTTTAGTTTGGTTTTCAATGGAAGCGTGTTTTTTAGTTTTTTTAAACTATTATTTATTTTCTATTTTTTAGGGTATTTCTAATTTAGAGACGTATGTCAGCGTAGTTTCTGACAGTTTTTTTTGCTGTCCTGGTAACCCTGGCAAGGATAATGGCACAAACTTATGAAATTATTGCATTGTCATCGGTCCTTGACAGGTGTGCAAAGTTTGAATGAAATCTGGTCGTTTAAAGTGGGTCAAAATCGCGCTATAAGGAGTCGGTTACAAACAAACATACAAATATACAAACATACAAATATACAAACATACAAATATACAAACATACAAATATACAAACATACAAATATACAAACATACAAATATACAAACATACAAATATACAAACATACAAATATACAAACATACAAATATACAAACATACAAATATACAAACATACAAGTGAAGCTAATATAAAGCGTGTAATAAGTGATTTTTGCGTTGTATAAATAATCAATCTATACCGTTCCCACTGTTGGGACACCAGCTTGCTTTCCGTGAGAGGGAGTAGGCCGTAACCTACCATGCGGGCCCAGTGCGTGTTGGTAGATGACACATTTTTTCGAATTTTTGGTTCTAGGACATATGTATCCTCACAATGTTTTCTTATCCTAATTACCTGCAATCATTTTGAAGGAAGCCTTAGCTAAGTTCCATTCAAACATTATCTTCAGTTCACAGCAGTCTTTAGACCGCAAAGACTTATCTTAAGACGATTATGCCCTTGTAAGTTTAACTCCATCCGGATTTAATTGAGTTCTAGACAGTGATTGAATATCTCTTCAGCTGCAATATTGATATTTGAGGACCAAATGGTCCTCTCGCCCAATATTGATGTTGACTTTGTCTGGGCAATATTGCTCATTTAGAACTAGATATTGTAAAACGTTTACATAGAGCATATTCTAGTAATGATAGACCGATTGGTTAGATAGTACGTACGGTAAACTGCAGCACCTTAATTTCGTGCCTCGAATCTTAGTCATCATTTCAGCTGTAAGACGTCCACTGCTGGACTTAGGCCTCCCCCAATTTGGGGGGCTTTGCCATAATCGCCACGCTTGGCAGGCGGGTTGGCGATCGCAGTATGGTGGTAAAATGTATAGAGAACGCTGCTGCCCATTCTCTAGTAAGTCCTTTAGTCGCCTTTTACGACACCCACGGGAAGAAATAGGGTGGTGTTATTCTTTACGTCCGGCACCACACTGTACACGAATCTTAGTAACTTTGAAAGATATGGCTTATTCTTCTCGTCATATGTTTGATTATTAGAGTTCCGTACTCAAAGGGTAAAACGGGTCTCTATTACTAAGACTCCGCTGTCCGTCCGTCCGTCTGTCACCACGCTGTATCTCATAAACCGTGATAGTCAGGCAGTTGAAATTTTCACAGATGATGTATTTCTGTTGCCGCTATAACAACAAATCGTCGTTGCAAATTTAAAATCTCCTATGTAACAATTTTCACAAATACGAGCTATGCATATATTTTAAAAGCGATTTGGTATATCCACTTATTGCAAAAACTCATATGTGAATATCTTAATGTATCGTTAAAGTATTCGCTAAATTAAAAAAAATCTCATGTCTATTGCCCATCGAAAACTCCTATGTGCCTGATGTAACAAACTGTAAATCCACTTATGTGACAAAAAGTTGAAACTTAAATCTTTTATGTGCAGAAAAATAATTAAATTTATATAAATATACGCTGAACGACACATATAAGACAAATTCTATCTCAATACATTATAATTCAATTACACTTTACATCTAAAAAAAATAAGAATGTTTTCTCGGTTTCTTTTTCAGGAAACTGTTTTTTTCGTTTTTCTCGAAAAGTTACTTTTTACACATAGGAGATTTTAAATTTGCAACGACGAAATACTAAAAAATAGAATAAAATAAATAATTAAGGGCTCCCATACAAAAACGTGTTTTTTTTTGTCGATTTTATAGACAATGGTACGGAACCCTTTGTGCGCGAGTCCGACTCGCACATGGCTGGTTTTTTTTTGTTTTGTTTTAATATCTCACATCTCAGCGATGGCGCCAAACGGAGGAAAAAAAAAATGAAAATGAAATTGCTTAATTATGTATTTCAAATATAAATATAATATGAGCAAATTGCACAATAACATAAAAACAAGTAAGATCAAAAACTAAAACCCGGCTACTGAACAATCTCGCGTTAAAACGTGTAAAACAAAATAACAGAACCGGACCGTTTCTGTTATAACTATCTACTAATTACGCAACAAATTACAGTATGTAAATACTTTTAATTTAATTAAAATATTAACTAAAACACTAAAATTCCGTGTTACAGCTGTTCTGAAAACATTCTCAACTCAAGTGACCATAAACCAGAAGTTGTGGCGGAAAGACCAGAGTTCGAACCTCACTATTATGTAAAGCTTTAGTAGTTTATAAAAGCGGGTTCGTTTTGCAGAAATTAAATTCATAGTTCTACCACAGAGAAAAAAGAGGTAACATTTGTTTGTATGTAAGTTTGTATGTAGATTTCATTCATCATTTCAACCGATAAACGTCCACTGCTGGACACAACCCTTCCCCAATTTGGGGGGATTTGCCATAATCGCCACGTTTGGCAGGCGGGTTTGTGATCGTAGTATGGTGGTAAAATGCAAAGAGAACGCTGCTGCCCATTCTCTAGTAAGTCCCTTATTCGCTTCTTACGACACCCACGGGAAGAGATGGGATGGTCCTATACTTTATGCCCGGCACTAACGGAACGAATGTAGATGTAATTACTAAAATACTAATCGAATTTGAATTACTAGTTACGTGTTTGATAGCTAAATTCTAGAGAAAGGTAATAGGCTAATTCAAATCACACTAAAACCCTTGGTAGTCGAACAAAAACAAAAAAGGTCGGTGATTCGCTAAATGGAAATGAAGTTAAAGCGCGGACGGACAATGAGATGTGACGCGGCGGGTCTGGGGTCAAAATTTCACGCGGGCGAAATGCTATAGTCTGTGCCAGATGTGAAAAAAAAAAGTCGTTGACACTCGCCTTCCAATGTATTCAAATTTATCAAAACGATACGAAAAAAATGTAAAGAAAGAGTCGCTAGCACGGTCAAAAAAGGTAATTTGAATACATTGGTAGGCAGGTGTCAACGACTTTTATTTTTTTCACATCTGGCACAGACTATAGTAGCATTTATAACATCCAACTAGTCAGCGGTGCGAACGGCGACAAATCAGTCTATACATTTCCAGTATAAGCTAACTTTTCATTGTACGGAAAGCCTATACAATGCAAGGTCTCTTAGAACTGGAAATGAATAGCTTGATATACAAGATGCAGTTTTGAAGGAGGTTGTTATGAGCCTCGTAAATAAACATATAACAATACGATACCAAGTCAATAATGCTTTTTATTTTAGATTCTTCAATTTTATTGTTTTTCAGAATAATTCACTTAATAACCCTCTTCATAAAATCTATGAAAGAAATGTCGGTTGCGTTTGTTTGTGTGTGTAAAAGCGCAGTTTAAGGACACGTACAGACTGGCCAGATTTAAGAAGGGAGTTAACACTTACCGATTTCCGTAAGTAAGAATAAAATGAAAAAAAATTACCTGCCCATTTTATTGTTGATTCGGGTCGAGAATCACTAACATAATTACCTCCTAAAATGTTTTGCAGACGCAAAACTGCACCTTATATAGCCGTGTGTACTCACTCTACTGCAAATTGTAAGTTACACTATCAGGGGGTAATAACAACTAAGGTAAAGCGTCTTTGATCTCAATCCACCTGGCCTATTGCCGACTGTTAGGGTCTGCTTCCAGTCTAAAAATTACTTACGGATGCAGCTGAATACCAGAATTTAACATAGAACGACTACATGAACTGGCCTGTTAGTCTAGTGCAGCCTTTCCAAAAGTGGGCGATAACGTCCCCTTTTGGTAGAGTCTACACAACGCTCCCATTTTTTTTCTGGGTCTCTTACCACCCCCCTTTAGGCCTGCAGCGCCCACAAGAGAGCGTTATCGCTCACTTTGGGAAAGGCTGGTCTAGTGGTTAGTGACCCTGACTGCTAAGACTGAGATCGTGGGTTCGATTCCCACCCAGAACAAATCTTTTTGTGATGAGCACAATCGTTTATACTGTGTCTGGGTGTTATTTATCTATAATATGTATATGTATTTAGAAATATATAAGTATGTTTATCAGTTGTCTGGTTACCATAGTACAGGCTCTGCCTAGTTTGGGATCAGATAACGTTGTGTTGGTTGTCCTATGATATTATATATTACATATCTGACTACAATAACACAGTTCATCATCATCATCATTCCAGCCGTATGACGTCCACTGCTGGACATAGGCCTCCCCCAATTTGGGGGGGGGGATTTGCCATAATCGCCACGCTTGGCAGGCGGGTTGGCGATCGCAGTATGGTGGTAACACAGTTACTGGGTAACAAAAACACCCCTTGGTACGATTGCGTACCAGGTTTTTGGGGTTCTAACTACCCAATACGCCGATGTCTTAAATCTACGAATGACAGCCGAGATAAAAAGCTAAACGTGCTTTCCGGAGCACGAAGATATCTCGATATGTAATGGATGGTCATCCATCAACGATCCGACCATGAGAAACGTAGCATAACTTTGGATCGATCCGTGTGGCTGTTATCATTTCACCATAAGCGCGTTTGTTTGTCTGAAAGGGGATTATACACCATGACATTTTGGTCGTCTAACAAAGGTAGTCCACTCAATGTATCCGACATAATTAATTAAGATAATAGGTACTAAGAAAAATAAATAATGCATTAGAATTATGAAACATCCTGTTTCGTTCCGTTGCCAAATGGCAAAAAACGGAACCCTTATAGATTCTTCATGTCTGTCTGTCTGTCCGTGTATGTCACAGCCAGTTTTTTCCGAAACTATCAGAGCTATGCTGTTGAAACTTGGTAAGTAGATGTATTCTGTGAACCGCATTAAGATATTCACACAAAAATAGAAAAAAAAAACAATAAATTTTGGGGTTCCCATACTTAGAACTGAAACTCAAAATTATTTTTTTCATCAAAGCCATACGTGTAGGGTATCTATCAATAGGTAACTTCCCCCCCGTCACTTCTAAAATAAGAGAATGATGAAACTAAAAAAAATATATGATGTACATTACCATGTATACTTCCACTGAAAATTGGTTTGAATGAGATCTAGTAAGTAGTTTTTTTTAATACGTCATAAATCGTAAACCGCAATTTACCTTTCATTCAATCAAATCAAACATAAAAATTAAAAAAAAAACAGCACTTGGCCGGTTTTTTTTTCTTATGGATGTGTAGTAGTCATTGGTTACATGAAGTGGGCTGACATTGTAAAACGGTTAAAATGTCACTGTGTATACACAAATATTCATCATCACCTTAGAGATGTATGTGTGTACTGAGTCCTTAGTGAAAATGAAGATAAAACCTTTCACTAAACGATGCTAACAGAATAAAGTTTTTTCCCTTTAATTCATGCAGACGTTAAACAGAATTTTCTTATAGGTACACACGGGGAAATATTTAAGTACGTAGGCGCTTTGTTTAAAATAAAACCTTTATCTAATATTTTTGCATAAATATTTTATTTCATTTCTAACTTAAAATAATAGCCTAAAAGGATAGGCTGTCTAAAACAAAGGTCCCTCTTTTCACCTTGAGTTTCAGAAGTGACTTTAAAAGAAATAAAATAAATAAATAAAATATCTTTATTTCAGACCTAAGCAGTCCATACGTAGTTAGTGGTTAGTAACAAACTGTGCTTACATGGCATGTTTTTGTTGTTAGTACTTAATTCTATTTAACATTAACCTATACCTAATTTTACCCAGTGCCTTTGGATGGGCCACTTTAAAAGGCCTACTTGGAATGAATGAATTGACTTGGTGCGAAGACAATAAAGTATTATATTCTGATCTAATAATAACTACATACGGAGAGCGTTCTTGTACCTTCTAGTAGATAACTTCTCCAAATGGAGAGACGATCGAAATTTTGAGTAATTCCACTTGAAAACTAGTGTCAGGCCCAAATGTCTGACATTTATGCTGTACTAGGCCTATTTAGCGTAGCCACGAGGCACGCAATACTACTTGTAAGTTTTTTTAGTTAATGTGAGAATATTGTGTGCCTTGGTCAAATAAATTTATTTTCTTTTCCTTTTAGATAAATTATTAAGAGTCTATTGTCATCAATCAAGTAAAAATCCATAGTCCGGACAATTGCTGAGAAATCCTAGATCGAAAAACCTAATAACACGTAGACCAAACCCTTGCACACACTCACTTCTACTCAGTAGTGCTTTCGTCCACTAGCCCAACGGCAACGTGTCAGTTAATCGAAATTTTGACAGATGTAGCCTGCTTACCAAATTGCTTTGCCACGTGTACTTCAACGGAAAAGAGCAAAGGTTTTATGTAATACTATGCAAATTCAACAAGCGGCTTAGCAGTTTGTTTGGACATTAATAAATGTTTGCCGGCCTCCTATTCAATTTTCTTGGAAAGTTTCCTTCAAGACTTTCAGTCTGTTTTGCATTTTGTGCTAAATCAAGTGGCGCTTGCATATCATTACTACCAGTTTCGAGATTGCGAGGTTAAGACCATTTTTATACGGCGGTTTTCAAAGCAAACCTTTTAATACTAAAGGTCATCATCTACCTAGCCTTTTCACAACTATTTTGGCGTCGGCTTCCTGTCTATCCGGAAGCACCTGAATACCAGTGTTTTACATGGAGCAGCTGCCTATCTGTCCTCCTCAACTCGTTATTAGGTAACACAATAGCCCTAGATAAGACTGGCTGTCGGACTATCGAGCTTCTGACGACCCGTAACGACTGTCGAAGATTTACGAATCAGCCGGATCCAACGGCTTTACGTGGTTTCCGAGGCACGGAGGGGTCTTGGTATGTAAAGATGGACACCAAACTGAGAGGAAAAATCTCTTTTAATAGCTCTACGTTTAATACGTGGTTACCAAGTGTTGCTAACTTAGTGTTGTTAACTGCCCCGTTGGTCTCGTGGTCGCAAGCGCGACCGCTGAGCGTGGGGTCCTGGGTTCGATTCCCGGGTCGGGCAAAGTGTTACTGGGTTTTTCCATTTGGAGTTTCTTAGTAGCAGCCCGGAGTTTGGAAGTTGGCGGTGTGATACCCCCGTGCCTCGGAAAGCACGTTAAGCCGTTGGTCCTACGCCTGATCTCTCTCCGGTCGTGTCGGATTGCCGTCCCATCGGACTATGAGAGTGAGGGAAGAGTGAGTGCTCCTGTGTCTGCGCATACACTTGAGCACTATAATATCTCCCGCGCCGATTCACACATACGCTGTGAATGTCATGCTACGCCCGCATAAAACGGTACAAATCTTTCTACAATCTTTAATTCTGTGTTTAATCTTTCTACAATCTGTAATTTTGTCTATTCTTCCGTCGACAAAACTCATTTCCACGGTGGTCATGCTACGCGCGCTGTCTACTTAGTCCTTTTCCATGCATTTGTTGAGTTTAAAAGCTTTTAAAGCACGGTAAGAAGCAAATATTTGGGTATTTGACGATGGCATCGCGGCAAAATATAAGATTCAAAACATCGATGCGTTTGATGTAGTTGAAGCGAATGACCGCTAAAATAAAAGTAATTTTGCAGTTTTAGTAATATTAAATGCACGGTTCAGAGCAATATTTTTAGGTATTCATTTAGTTGATTTAATACTCTTTATTATCATGACATAATTACTATGATAGTTATATTTTGTAATTATATTTTTTGAGCTCTGTTATACGATTGTTGTATAATGATACGATTTTATTTTTATCAAATATATTTGAATAAATATTTTCTTTGAATATTTGAAAATACGTTCTCTGGCTAACCAATTCTCCTAACTGTGCGATACAAAATGAACGTTTTATCGTTTTACGTGACCTACGTATGGACAGCGCCTTAAGCAATATTTTATTTACAATCAGATTTTTCATAAAAGAAAATATAAATTATTTTTTTATGCAAATACACATTTCATTACTGTAATTGTTTAAATCTAACCGAAAAGGTTCTGAGGTCACAAACCTATTGTAAAGGTCAAATAAGACGATTCAATAGAAACCAAGTAAATAGGTACTTACTCTTGATTTCACTTCAGATTTACACAAACAAACTAATAATTTTTACTACGAGCCGCAAAGTAATTTGTGGAGAAAAATATACCATTGTAGTATCCGATGTTCAGTTGTTTTGCGTGGTAGAACCTTGAAGTGTCTATCAAGTTAAGCAAGCCATATAACGGAACAATCCTTTCACAGTGATTTTACCCCTAACAGCAGCAACCCAACAGCAACCCTATTGTTACCTGATTAAAGATCACTTTGATATTGACAAACTTGTTTGTGGGAGAAATCCAAAAGCAACCGTATTTTACTGAGAATAAAGATCACTTAGATTTATCCAGTGATGCGAGATCAAAGGTAATATAAGTGTGAACGGCCTGTATTTGTTGCTTTGACAACTGCCAAGCAATAATCACACAAATAAAATATTATAGTGCCTTTATTGATATGTTTTTTGTCTGCTTTGTAATATTTTTTATATTTTTCTATGCTTGCGAATAAGTAAGTACTTATACTTTGATATGGCTGTTGATGGTATGCAAATAGATAATATACAAAATGGATTGTACGTGAATGCATTAAATAAAACTTGAGAGGTGTCAAAGGACACCCGGAGGGAACGAAGTTCCTTTCCAGGATTAAAAAAAATATTCTCTCTCCTCCTCCTACTCCTCCTCCTCCTCCTCCTTCAAAACTATCTCTCTCTCCTGTCGAATTGATGAAAGCTATGTGGTAACAAACATACAAAAAATAACAGTCCAATTGATAACCTCCTCCTTTTCCGAAGTTGATTAAAAAGTGTCGTTACTACTTTTTCTCTTAATGTTTTCCGTCTAGCCCCCTTTACGCGCCATAAGGAACTTCGTTCCAATAAAAAATAAGTACATAAGAGGTAGTCTGAAAGTGGTACCGGTAACTGAAAAGTTGTGTATGAATTGGATATCACGGTATGGACATGTGATGCTAAGGATTGACGAAAATGTCATGAGGAAATATTAAGTATGTATGTCGAATGCAATAACAGTAGGGGAAGTAAACAAACAAAAAGATAGATTGACTATGGGAAGGATGATATGGCTAAAATGGTTGTTATACCGGGATATACTATAACAACCATTTTAGTAGATGACATATCTGCGTAGCCTTTTCCCAACTATGTCGGAGTCGGCTTCCAGTCTAACCGGATGCAGCTGAGTACCAGTATTTTACATGGAGCGACTGCCTATCTGACCTCCACAACCCAGTTATTGCGGTGATATGATCGCCTTGGTAAGACTGGTTGTCAGACTTTCGGGCTTCTGACGACTCGTAACGACTGCCTAAGATCTACCAACGGCTTAACGTGCTTTCCGAGGCATGTTACTACCGGGAT
Organism: Aporophyla nigra; assembly: GCA_947507805.1. NCBI lineage: Eukaryota > Metazoa > Arthropoda > Insecta > Lepidoptera > Noctuidae > Aporophyla > Aporophyla nigra. The sequence goes on along the minus strand of OX382313.1, from coordinate 6,089,632 downwards.
ATGTAAAGACGGCTAATAATGAAGTATTTATAGAATAAGTAAGGATGAAAAAGAAATTATGCGCTTACCCCAAATAAATTGACATAAGAGTTCGCGAATGATGATAATTTCATTGTAGTTTGTAATATACAGGGTTATTTGTAAAACACCGGCAACCTCTCAGGTCTATGTTACTAACATCATAATCAACAACTTTTGTTCTGTGACTTTTAAAAATTCATCACATTTTAGTTCATCAGATTTTCAAACAAAAATAAAAATATTTAAATTGAACGCTCTAAATGTTACGGAGTCTATGCGAAGCAAAAGAAAGCGATAGTATATTAGCAAGGGGAGCGGGGTTAGGGCGGCGGGGGCGCTTGAACTTGACCTATTTACAGGCAGTCGATTTTTGTATGAAAATCTGATGCACTAAAATATGATGAATTTTTAAAAGTCATAGAACAAAAGTTGTTGATTATGATGTTAGTAACATAGACCTGAGAGGTTGCCGGTGTTTTACAAATAACCCTGTATATGGCAACATCTTCAATACCAGAGGGTATTGGTTAGCACTGTAACATATATGGACATCTGCAATACCAAGGGGCATTGGTCAGCGCGTTAACGACACCCCTCATCATCAGCCTATAATGTTCCCACTGCTGGGACACAGGCCTCCTCTCGGGGAGAGGGAGTGGCCATAATCCACCACGCGGGTCCAGTGCGGTTTGGTAGATGTCACATGTCTTCGAATTTTTGGTTCTAGGATATGACGGTTTCCTCACGATGTTTTCCTTCACCGTTTTGAGAGCAGTGGCGATGAAATAATTTACACAAAGTAATGCGCCTGCTTGGGTTTGAACTCACGACCTACTACTCGTAAGTCGCGGCCGTTACCACTAGGCCACCACTGCTTTCCGACGAAACCCACGGGAACAAAAAGGGTGATGCTATTCTTTGCGTGTACATAACACCACATGTTTGTGTACATTTCACTGAATATAACCATTTATATTTTCATTTCTCTATACTGGTTCAATGTTTTTTGTACACAACATTCTAATTTATTTGTCTACTAAAATGAGCACTCTGAAGTAGGAAACCCTTTATTTTATTTTTTAACTTTGGCTTACAGCTAACAATACAGAATTAGTAGTGATGTAATCAAAAATTTATTTTACAGAAACCCGGTTGTACACGTGTAAGGTCTAAGTACTTACACGTGTCGCTTGTTTACATAAGTACATGCATGTTTCATCACGTTTCGGTGGCACAGCAGCAGGTAAATTTAATACAATGTCCTTTACCGAATAGATAAAATATATGTCTTCCTACATATTACGTTGTTTGTAAGTAAATAAAAAAGATTGAGGTAACGTCGATCAAGGGGGTAGCGCGGTAATGTTATCATTAAAACCACGTCTCTAAACTCAATTTAAATAACTAAATCATACAGTTGCGGCATAATAAGCCTATAATGGTTCCACTGTTGGGACACAGGTCCCAACAGTGGAAAGCTCTATGAGAGAGAGTGGACCATAATCCACTAAACGCCTGGTGGGTTTTAGCCAGTAAAAGTCTGACATGCCCTACCGCTTCACCCAGAGCGGGAGAAGTCAATTGACGATTTCCCATCCAAAAAAAATAATCAGGGGGATTGGTTGATGTTTCAGTGAAGCTTGGTGGAATTTATTCAGTAAATACTTATTCGTAACGGTCGCGAATCCTATTTTGTTCCACCATACAGCCTGGCACTAATCTGCTTATATGTAGATGATAATATTATCAATGATGAAATAAATAAATAGAATCGAGAAAATAAATGTTTTGCGAAAATAAAAATGTTAAGTCTTTTTTTCCCATTCAATTGATATTCAGTGACGAATTCTACGAAATTTCTAAAATTACACTAAACTTCGCTTTCTTGGATCCCATGAATTTTAGCCTAGGTCTAATGGGGTGCTTAATTTTTTCAAAATGGTTTCACTATCACGACCTGGAAGAAATAATTCAAATTACAAGTTATCCTCTCATAACACTGCTTCACGGACTTCTTCGCGTTCGAATGACGATGACAGTTTGTGAAATCTTTTGAAAAAACGAAGATGGCGGCTTTAGTTCAAATTTTGAAATGATAGAATATTATTAATCGTTGCTGATGGTAGTTAACAAATAAAGAAGGTTAGAATAAAAAAAAAAGTATATCAAAATCATACCTCTAAGATATACAGTATAAGAAAAGAATTATAAACAAATTCTAACATCACAATCATTTCAGCCGATATACGTCCATTGCTGGCCATAGGCCTCTCCCAAGAAATGGGAGGATTTGCCATAATCGCCACGCTTGGCAGGCGGGTTGGCGATCGCAGTATGGTGGTAAAACGACGTCTTTTTGCTACTGGCCTCTGTAAATCCAAAGCTGGCTCGCGTTCACCACTTCATCGTTTGGTTAACACATATAACGATGAATTTAACTTAATCGACATTATTTTCCTTAGTAAAAATGCATTTAAGAAGCAAATCCGAGCAACCTTAAAGGATCAGCAAAGTAATTTAAAATAGCGCAATATAATTTAATCATGTATCAATATAATTTAATCATAATATATATGCACACAAACTTACTTTTTCTTACTTTTTTTTTAAATTTCAAAATCCAGATCCAGAGTTCTAGGCCAATGGCTGTTGTATAGGTATTGTATCTGTGTTACCAGCTAGTTTTAAATACTTTGCATTGTAATCTGTGGAGAACGTTGTGGGCAGCACAATTGTTCAAGATTTAATGTCTAAGATAATATGTCTATGTCTTATTGTGTTACTGTTTGTTTTTCCTCAAATAAATAAATAAAATGCATAGAGAACTCTACTGCCCATTCTCTAGTAAGTCCCTTAGTCGCAATTTACTACACCCACGGGAAGAAATGGTGTGGTGCTAAACTTTATGTCCGGCAAAACACAGACTCACTATTCTATTCTAACATATAAGGTGTCGTTTTACAATTCGAATTTCTTATCTCCACTATCCCCTCTAAAAGCTTATCTCATAACACTAAACTACGTATTCACTGAGTAGGTAGGTACGTACACTATCCACAGGAAACTCAACTTACATACTTACCTAAATCAATATCCTAAAACCACCACTGCATTTTAGCGTTCATCGTTGCACTGCACAAACTTTGCTCTATCCGATCACGTAATCCTTACACACTTAAACTACCCTCGAACTGAACCATTTAGAAAGTTCTATCCTGTTTTCACAGGTGGTCCAACTGCTCGTTCAATTTAAGCAAACGCCATCTATTGATGCCAAACGATACTTATCCATGCAAGCGAGGAAACTTTTAATTTAATCTAGCGAAATGGTATTAGTTTTGGGTTTCATTTCTAGTTTAGTGTTTGTGTTGGTTTTGATTAAATTAAGGAATATTTTATGATAGTACACGAGTTTAACTCGGTCTGTGCAATACAGGGTGGCAGGAACATCAACTTATTATCATGAATTCAGTACTTGCATGAATTTGAAATACCTGCAGACATTGTTCGCGAGTTATTATAAAAAAAATATTTACCATATTTTTTTATCTCTACTTAATATTATAAAGCTGAAGAGTTTGTTTGTTTGGTTGAACACGGTAATCTCAGGAACTACTGGTCAGAATTGAAAAAAAAATTGTGTTGGGTAGCCTATTTATTGAGGAAGGCTATATAACATTACGCTGCAAGCAAAGGAAGCGGAGCAGCAATGAAAAATGGACGAAAACTGGCAGGCAATTTGATTCGACGGGAAGGGTCAGGGGAGCTAACGCTAACATATAACGCAGACGAAGTCGCGGGCAGAAGCTAGTAGCTTATTAAATATTTCAATAGTCCCTAGCATAGAAATTATATAATATTATTAATATTTTTTATTTATCTAGAATCATTTGCCGAATACATGGCTACAGCTTTCTTGTTGATGTACCTGCCATGCTGTACATAGTTCTATGTGTAAACTCCGAACTTGCCATGTTCGAAAGAAGGTATAGAAATTCATGTATATAGGTAATATTTGTATTGTGTTCTTACAAAATTAAAAGCTCTCTTTAGTTTGTAATCTTTTGATCCGACTTCAAAAAAAGAAGGAGGTTATCAATTCGTCGTTTTTTTTATGTTTGTTACCTCATATCTTTTGACTGGATGAACCGATTTTGATGATTCTTTTTTTATTTGAAAGCTGGTGCTTTCCGAATGGTCCCATTTGGTTCTATTTGGACAATGGGGTCCATGCGAAAACCACATAAGTCTTAAATTTGCATTAAGTATTTGCGCGACAAATGAACCAATAACGCGATTAGATTAGTGCGGGGTATCTACCATAACTAAAAAGTTAAGAATAAAAACTTTTAACAAAAAAATAACAACCGACTTCCTTAAAAAAAACACTACAAAGTTAAAAATAACTTTAATTTCGGAAGTCGGTGGCAAAAAACCTTAAATACAGATCCTAAGACACCGAATTCCGATATTAAAGTTATTTTTGACTTTGTAGTGTTTTTTTTAAGGAAGTCGGTTGTTCTTTTTTTGTAAAAAGTTTTGTAACATATTATTTGTTCATCAGGTATAGTTTAGATGTCCACTGACATATAAATCATGATCATCATCATTTCAGCCGTAAGACGTCCACTGCTGGACTTAGGCCTCTCCCAATTCGAGGAGCTTTGCCATAAGCTCGATTTGGTTAATTTTCTACGTGGTAAAAAAAATTCTTCCCAGGAGGCAATACAAAATGCTTTTACACAGTTTGTCGAAACTGAAGCCCACAGTTCTATCGCAAAGGCATAAATGAACTTCCGATTAGATGGCAGCAGCGTAAAGATAATCAGGGTAAATATTTTGAGTAAATAAATATGTTACAGTTTGGAAAAAAAATCGTTTTAAATTTTGTGATATAAATCGGCAATTTCATACTTTAACCCCTAATAATAGAATTCAAAAGCAGACCGATAATCTCTACATCTACAAACGAGACGTCAAAGCACAGATAATTACAAGCCACTCACTAATTAGTAAGGTAGTAGTGAGCACCTACTATACCGAAATATCATCTATTCAAAGGTAGTTAATTGACACCAAAATCTATAAGCCCATTAGCAACAATAATACCACAGAATAGGCACAAAATAGGAAGTACAGAAGGCTGATTCCAAGTTCCTAGAGACGTAAAAATATCGCGACAGGATTATTTCCCACACTAAATCTTCAACACAAATGGCGGCAGGCCATGGGTACAATCTGCGACCCCACATTGGCCTTAAACTTAAGGGGAGGATATATAAAACCATGGTCAGACCTGTTGTCTTGCATGGTTCAGAATGTTGGGCCACAAAAGGGATGAATGAAAGGCAATTGCATGTAGCTGAGATGAGAATATTAAGAGGGATGTGTGGTGTTACACGAATGGATAGAATAAGAAATGACTACATAAGGGGAAGTCTGAAAGTGGCACCGATACGTAAAAAATTGTTTGGGAATCGGTTGTCATGGTATGGTCACGTGATACGGAGGAATGATGAAAATGTGGTGAGGTAAGTATTGAGTACGAATTTCGATGGCTATAAGAGCAGAGAGAGACCAAAGAAAGGATGGATGAACTGTGTGAATTATGATATATGGATAGAGCGGGGGTGACTACTAAGGTAACGACTAATAGGTGTGGAAGAAAAAGATAGCGCCGAGAGTTAAAAATCAAACAGGATGTTTTTTCGACGCTCTGGGGTACACTCTGTAGGATTCTCAATGCCTGGTTTATCATTTTAGAGTTGAAAATCCAGTGTGCGACACTACGTCCATGCAAACGTGGTCTGACTGACCCACACATTGAAAATAGGCGCACGTACACATAGAAGCGTTCGACAGCGCGTAGTGTTCCACGCGCGCCTCAAAGAGATGTCAGCAGCATTGAAGGGGTCTGCTAGAACCGATGCCTGCCAGGATCGCGAGATTTGTTCGAAAGAGACACCGTGACCCTGACACCTGGGCAACTGAAGGAACACGGGTGGGTTTTAGTCAAAAGTCTGGCACGCCAGCCCGCTAAACCCAAGAGCGGGAGACGTCACTTGATGATTTCCCACCCACAAAAAAAAAAAACGTGAATGCGCTTGCATTTACTGTGTACCTGAAACGTGTCTATGCGTACGTGCATTTTGACGCATTGTATGGAGTCGGCTTTCTGTAGAGGGGTATCTATTTTGTGTCATTACAAAAGTACCTACTGATTAAATTGAAGCGGTTCCACCAAAGTGGGTCACCACCTTTACGAAAATCAGGTCGTTTATTTTTAAAAGGTGCTATTTTCGGATTGGACTTACAAGTTTTGTGGTTTTCAATTTAAGCCTAAAAGGCTCTTAAAAATATTACGATTTTTTCCCGACGAAGTAATATGATTGGTCTATGATGTGGGCTTTCGAATATTGTTTAGAATAAAAAAAGCTAAATTAAGTTTCTCACACAATATTGTAATGTTGCAACAAAAGATTTTAGGTTTTACAAAAAAATGTATCTACTTAGATAGGTTTGAATACTTTATTCTGATTCCGTGTGGTGCCAGAAGAATAGCACCATCCCATATCTTCCTGTGGGTGTCGTAAGAGGCGACTAAGGGGCTAACTAAAGCATGGGCAGCAGCGTTCTCTAAGCTTTTTACAACACTGCGATCGATTAACGAACGATTAAAATCTTTGACCTAAACATTTTAAATGACATAACCATTTTTTTTTTATTGGATGGGCAATCGTCAAGTGACTTCTCCCGCTCTGGGCGGAGCGGGAGGGCGTGTCAGACTTTTACTTACTAAAACCCACCCGTGTTCCTTCAGTTGCCCATGTGCCAGGGTCACGATATCTCTTTCGAACAATCTCGCGACCCTGGCAGTATGACATAACCCTTAAATAAAATTAAAACTCTGTGGTGAATGTAACAAGTATTACAATAGGATAACAAATTTTCCATAGGTATTTAAATATGATTGTACAATATCTGTTACAAATGCCCTTATCCAGTTGAATAAGCTTGAGGCAATGCAGACCTGTCGTATTGTTTGCCGCTATGTGCTTTGTGGCTCTGACTATAATACTATTGTCTGCGGCATTCACCCAATCAGTATTAGAAAGAGCATTCGATCTAACTAGGTGAGCTAGATTTTAAACAATAGCTATCTCGAGTAGGTACATTAGGAAGCAAGTTTCACAGATTAATAATAGCCGGCAGCGCCTGCGTCATATTGCAGTTGGGACGGAACATTGCCAGTTTTATTTTTATATTTATTACATCCAAGAATAATATATTAGTATAAGTTTTACTGATTGTTTGCTGCACCGGTCGACGTCATCACGTCAGCACCGGCTGTCACTGAAAACCAGCGCTGGGGCTCAGTCTCGCATAGGGTCACCGCATTATTGAGAGCGATGATTAAGGCATCGTATGTAGTTGAAATAGGTAAGAAATCGATGAATGTTTTTGGATGAAATTTAATTTGTTAGATGAACAGTTTGTTTTTTCTTTTTTAATGAGCCTACACTTAGGTAACCGACATAGCCCGAAGAATTGCTAAACTGAAGTGGCAGTGGGCTGGGCACACTGCTCGTAGAACACATGGCTGATAATGCGGAAAGGTTCTGGAGTGGCGACCGTGTACCGGAAGACGTAGAGTTGGAAGGCCTCCCACAAGGTGGACCGATTACCTTGTGAAGGCTGTAGGAATCCGCTGGATGTGGGAAGCACAAAATAACAAGCCACGTTTTTCGGCTGAAATTATGATGATGAGCCTACACTGAGCAAAGGCCTTTGTAAATCCCTCCACTCATCTTTTCACGACGCCAGCACAATCCTACACCTGTTTTCTTTTAATAAAGAATCTGAACTCAACTAATAAATTTTTAAATGATAAATTTGATTCAAAATTTAAATTAGACGACGACTTACCTCCTAATAATTGAATGGAATTTATTTTTATGACATTGTATTTTAATATTATTTTTATTTTTTCTTCATTGTTTTTAATAATTCTTGACAGTATAATTAAAAACCTTTGACATTGTATTTAATCATTCTTGACATTATAATTAATAACCCCTGATATTGTATAAGTATATTAGTAGTTAACGTTTTCTTTTTCTCGACATTGTATGGTTTAATATTAATTCTTTGAAATATTTGTACGCTGGAAACAGCAGAATATTATGGACATCATATTATGTAACACCTATGTAACAACAATATTCTAACAAATAAATTTATTATTATTATTATATATAAAAGTACAAAAAAAAAAGCAAAAACATCCATCGGTTTCATCATCAATCATCAACTCAGCCTGTCGCAGTCCACTGCTGGACATAGGCCTCTCCCATGCAGCGTCACAACACCCAGATCGGTTTCATACTAAAGTTCAATTTGATCCAACGACCTTGGTAACTTATCTCTTTGTTTACCGTACATCAGACTACGGGCGGCATCGCGCGTCGCCTCGTCGCATACGTTACTTAAAACTTACAAAAACTAATTTTCTCAAAAAAAGCACCATTGGCTAACTTCATTCCTTTGTCTGGCCACTACATCAAAACAAGGAAAAGAAATACAAAACAAGCGTTCCAATCTTCAAATTAAAATAAGAACACCGTTTCGGAAGAGATCTGTATTAGGATGTATTTATAAAGATCGCTGTTAACCGGCGTCGATGCCAGCGCTCGTTGTCAATGCTGTTTTTATACTTTTTGTCAAATCAGTGCAAATGTGAGCTAACCGGCGCTTATCATCGACAGTTCAAAGTTCAAAAGCGAAATCCTGACTACTGAAAATCACGCTCAAAAAAGTATGATACAAGGGAATATTCTCATCTGAATTCTCAGCCGTGATCATTTTTTTTTATGGTTCATGCCATAATTTTTATGTGACATAGCTTATAACCAGCGGATGATCAAGACACTTCTAACAATACCTCAAATTGTGATGATATGTTTAAAAATTGTTACGGAACTGATAGACAGATACTGTACCGGTCAAAATCTTAACCCAAGAAGGATTTGGTGGATTCGCCGTAGTGGGTAAAACGTATGAAAACTACATGTACCGACTAGTGTTGACATATCAGCGACACATAGTGGGCTGAAAATGAAGCTCCATAGTTTTTGCGTCGCTCATAAATAAAGTACCGAATTTTGAAAAGACAAACATGCAATTACTGAATTGCAATATTTTATGACCCGTCACATTTTTTGGTAAAGCTATTATTTAATAAGTTATTTGTGTTTATTTTTTTGTAGGAGCTGAACAGTTTTTTTTTTTAATTTTATTCCTTATTCTTAAGCTTTCTTAAGATAAAACTTTCCGTATGATAAAATGCACCATATAAGCTATATTGTCAGAAAAGTCTGAGTCTCGGGAACCCTCAGAATATTGACATTTTAATGTTAAATATAAAATATTTTATGCAAGAAAGTCATTTAAAATGTACTGCCTGGAGGAGCTTCTTTCTCAGCCCACTGTGCTCCAGTTACCAGCGTTCTATATGAATACGCCCTTAGTTTTAAAAACAAAATTGTTCTTGTTCTTTGTCCAAAACAAACAAAACAAGAGAATAATGGAACACTAGAGTTCCATTTGTGAACTGGGAAATAAATAAACAGAGATACGATTCCGAAGTAAGATTCTGAAAACCGGTTCACTTCAGTTCACTTATTGAATTAATTTGAAAGTAATTAACTGGTGCCGGATTAAGAAATTAAGAATTCATTTACTTTACAGGTTCAGTTCATTGTTGACCTGTATTATATTTGTCTTTGTTACTTAAGCAAAAATACAGAGTATCTTATTTCAATCAGCCAGCAACTCGAATGAGTAACTTTTTTCTCAATTTAAAGAATTTTGTAAGAAAATCCCAATGCATTGCTTGCATGTTTGAAGAATTGGTCTGCTCGACCGCATTTATCTATATCTGACGCAATGATTATTGTCGAATTCGTCGGCCGGTTTAGTTGGATAAAGATATATTTATTGCGTAACTGTGTACAATCATTTGGAGTAAACTGCGGCAAATGTATGTTGTGAGGTATAAAGTACTATGGCATCCTTTATTTCAATTAGACGTTGAATCATATTAAACATGCTATTCCATCTTGTAGGACACTCTTGAATAACTGAAAGCAGAGGCAGACCCAGACGTTCTTGCAAACCTTTTAATTCGCTTTGAGCAATTATGGAGTGGTTAAAATGTGTCGCGATTTGCTTACAATTAGCCAACAAGGACGAAATGTTTTCATCAATTGCTAAGGCCGCACGTATGCACAATTGCAATTGATGGATATTGCAAACAATGTCGTTAATCTGTGACACGCGGGCCGCTCTCTTCATGTACACATCCTACATTAAGGTCTTATTAATAAACATTACATTTTTGGTTTCAACAGTCTACCCAAGTCGGATATGCAATAGTATGTTAAGAATTTAATTTACAAATATTATTTTTTATCAAAACACTCATGCAGATTATAAAATACATTATCAATTAACATTTTTTCAATTTATTTTTAAATATATTTCCGTTTAATTGGTTGGTTGGTTGTGAAATTAAATCAAATAGTTTATTCTGTAAATAGGATATCGGAAATTTTTAAACGTGTAAAAGATTTATACGCCTAATTTTCAAAAATAAGCTAAATAAAATCGACATTTCCTATCTGAATACACCTGAGAAGATAACGGGAAAAAAACTCAAAGTATTTTTTAAAGTCCAGATCTAATCTAGGTCAGAAGATTTTTGATTATATCAAGCCCCCTTCTTTTATCAAGTCAGCCGAATGACGTCAACTGCTGGCTGCATAAGCGTCTCCCAATTGAAGGGGTATTGCCATAATCGTCACGCTTGGCACGCGGGTTAGAGATCGCAGTAAGTTGGTAAAATGCATAGAGAACGTTGCTGCCCATTCACTGTTAAGTCTCTTAGTCACCTCTTACGGCACCCACGAGAAGAAACAGCAAAGGGCTTTTTTTGAATAAGAATTTAGAATCTTAGCAATATCATCAAACCTATTTTATTTTCTTCGTTTTATAGAAATGAAAACAAAGATAATGACCGCAATAGCCCAATCGTTGAGTCTGACGAGTGAAATGTGGCGGCGAACCCTACCATATTTAATTTTAAGTTGAACCTTTTTTTATTTAATTAAATACTTAAATCACATGTAAACTTTAGGGTAATGCTAAGACAAACAATACTAATAATAATCTATACTATACATATACAGGGTTATTTGTAAAACACCGGCAACCTCTCAGGGCTATGTTACTAACATCATAATCAACAACTTTTGTTCTATGACTTTTCAAAATTCATCATATTTTAGTTCATCAGATTTTCATACAAAAATCGGTCGCCCGTAAATATGTCAAGTTCAAGCGCCCCCGCTGCCCTAACCCCGGTCCCCTCGCTAATGTACTATCGCTTTCTTTTGCTTCGCATAGACTTCGTAACATTTAGAGCGTTAAATTTAAATATTTATATTTTTGTATCAGAATCTGATGAACTAAAATATGATGAGTTTTGAAAATTCATAGAACAAAAGTTGTTGATTATGATGTTAGTAACATAGTCCTGAGAGGTTGTCGGTGTTTTACAAATAACCCTGTATACTATAATATTATAAAGCTGAAGAGTTTGTTTTTTTGTATGTTTGTTTGTTTGATTGAACGCGCTAATCTCAGGAACTACTGGTCCGAAATGAAAAAAATATTTTTGTGTTGGGTAGCCTATTTATCGAGGGAGGTTATAGGTTATATAACATCACGCTACAACCAAGAGAAGCGGAGCAGTAATGAAAAATGTTGCAAAAACGGGGAAAATCGCACGGCTAGGCGATTTGACGCGACGGGAAGGGTCGGGGAACAAGAAATTTATCGCGGACGAAGTCGCGGGTAGAAGCTAGTAAAACATAATTGGCTAGAAATGGGTAGCTTATTCTTCCAATAGTTCCGTATGTTGCCGGTCGTAAACAATAGTACCATACCATTTCTTCCCGTGGGTGTCGTAAGAGGCAACTAAGGGACTTATTAGAGAGTGGACAGCAGTGTTCTCTATTATGGCAACCCCCCGTATGATGCCTTTCTGCTGTAATAATGATGATTTGGTTAATGGTAATACTTTATTTGACAGTGGTGCCGATTCCCTTATTCACAAACAAAACTAAATTTAATTTCAGTGCATCTTTTTCTTTCTATTTCATTAAGGAAAGGACAGAAGATAAATTTTAGTTTAGTCCTGTCAAATTAATCAGCGCTTGAAGTAAATTGACGTAATTTTAGTAGGCAAGTTTTTAATCACGTCTAAACTTGTATGGAGTAGTGACAGGCGCTGATTCATTTGACAGGACTAAACTAAAATTTTTCTTTTGTCCTCTTCTTAATGAAATACAAAGAAAAAGATGCACTGAACTTAAATTTAGTTTAGTTTGTGAACAACGGAATCGGTACCAGTGTATCAAACACTTAAATCACCCTAAATTATCTATATATATAAAAATGATCCCTATTTCCCTTGGTCACGCCATAACGCGTGAATGGCTGGACCAATTTCACTTTATTTTTTGTTCTTGTGTTTGTAATTGTCAGGAGAAGGTTCTTATGAAGAAAAAAATTATCAAAATTGCGCGGAAAATTAGAAATTTTAAGAATACTTAACAACCATATAATACAACAATGTAAACTTTTTAAATGTAACATTATGACATTTGACATAGAATTGACAGAATGCGTGCTAAAATAAATATCATCAGAGACAGGACAACGTCTGTCGGGTCAGCTAGTAGAATATAAAATAAATGACCACTTAAAAAGTAGTCAAATATTCAATTACACGGTTAAATACTTAAACGAGTAATTAAATTAACTGCGAAAAATGTAATTAACGGTCACTGGGTTAGGGAATTAAGAATTCATTTGGCGGTCAACAAATTGACGTGACCGACGACCCACTTCAGGTTATTTCCGAAAATCCGTCGGAATTACCAGTTCCTACGTGATCAAAAATTTAATTTGAACTTTGATGGGAGTGGGATAACGTATATACCGGATGACATTTTTTACCGTCTCGACCTTCATATGGTGTGTTGTGTAACTAGAATAGAAGGCAGGAAGGCCTTCAGATTCATCGTAGGTGACTAAAGGAGCGCGGGACGCGGGTGGAAAGGGATGCGTGTGCGGCTGGTGCGCCTGCGAAAGATCAATGAGGCCGCCTATCGGCCGGCTTCAAAGGGTAGGACCGCGCTCCAAAATCAATGATACATGCCGCGCATTGAGAAGGGTGCGTATGATTTGAGTTTCGATAGATTTTAATTATTTTTTTTTGTTTTTTTTTTTCCATATTTCTGTTTTTGTTGTTCTAGTATGAAAATGTTACTTTAAATGTGTAGTACTTATTGCTAGATCAATTTAATTACATGTTATTCAAAAATAAAAATAATAAAAATTTCTATGCCAAAAGCTTCTACTCCGTTCACCTATTACCCCCATTTTTTTTCAAGACGCTAAAAAAAGTCACCCAGTATTATGTATGTCGCATTGTGTTATTATTTATTCGTTTAGAATCTCCAGCAAAATATACCTATTGATTATACATGAAACTTAATAATGGACGATATCAGAAAAATATCATTTAAACTCACATCGACTTAATGTCAGCTAGGTCCATAACTCCTCTTTCAACAGAATCAAACACACAACGTAAATATGGTTCCAAGACAATCATACACCGAGGCGCGTGAGGGAGTGGAAGTCTCTGCGCCCCCACGTCCCTAGCCGCCGCAGGAGGAGACGCCCCGGGCGTCGGGAGTCGATTGCGGACTCCCGGCCACCATAGGCGCGAGCTTGCGGGTGGCGAGCAATAGGTAGCTCGCTGCCCGGTAAGGACCAAGCTAGGGTCGACGGCGCGTAGTGTTCCACGCGCGCCTCAAAGAGATGTCAGCAGCACTGAAGGGGTCTGCTAGGACCGATGCCTGCCGGGGTCGCGTGATTGTTCGAAAGAGATACCGTGACCCTGGCACATGGGCAACTGAAGGAACACGGGTGGGTTTTAGTCAGTAAAAGTCCAACACGCCCTCCCATCCAAAAAAAAAAAAGACAATCATACACCTCAACTGAAGTAATCCTAAGTATAACCATTCTTGGTTAGTTGACTTTCTAGTCAACTCGACAAAAACACCCGTAAACACACACAAACACACAGCAGTACAGTAAAATTTTAATGAAATTTATTGACTTTGGTTTTCCTTAATTTGTTCGTTTGTATAAATAACTATTATTTATGGCGATTAGTCGGTGTCGTGTGATGGAATATTGTGAACAACATTTAGACATATTATTATATTATATCTATTTATTAACAAAACCCCATTCAAATCGGTTCAGTGGTTTTAAGAAAAATCGCGGACAAAATAATACATAATACACATATGCAGGAATACATACACTTATACAAACGGGTCGATTACAGACCCAACATTTTTGAAGCCGGTAAAAAATACTTTGTTTAAGTTTGAACCTTAAATACTCCCCCGTTGGTCTCGTGGTCGCAAGCGCGACCGCTGAGCGTGGGGTCCTGGGTTCGATTCCCGGGTCGGGCAAAGTGTTACTGGGTTTTTCCATTAGGAATTTCTTAGTAGCAGCCCGGAGTTTGGAAGTTGGCGGTGTGATACCCCCGTGCCTCGGAAAGCACGTTAAACAGTTGGTCCTACGCCTGATCTCTCTCCGGTCGTGTCGGATTTCCGTCCCATTGGACTATGAGAGTGAGGGAAGAGTGAGTGCTCCTGTGTCTGCGCAAACACTTGAGCACTATAATATCTCTCGCGCCGATGGCTAGTCTCCGTTGAGATTGGCCGCCGTGGCCGAAATTCGGTCTGGAGGACTATATACTCTTGTTCAGCTTTAATATAAACAAACAAACAACAAAATTCCTACACCTCCACCCGCCTCCTTACTCATTATCTCCTTTTTATTTTTCTCCGAATTACCTTCATTAAGGGAGGACTCGAAAGGTCGCTCCTCCAGGGACCCTGTTACCTCTATTAGTGAGGGTCACTGAACTATTGATGTAGTTTGGTGATTAAAGTTATGTGCATGTATTTTTTTGTTTTTTTTTTGTTAAGGTTTAGATACTGTGTTCATTAATAGTCAAATGAAAGAAGAAAATACTCAATTGTAAAAATAGCTTTAATTTTGGAAGGGACGTTGTTTTTAACACACTATTAGCTTCATACGTATGTTAGTATGTGCCTATGTAACGGAAACTTTGAACATGATATTGACCCCCTTTAAAACGTCGGATTAACTTGAAATTTGGCATACTTATCAAGGACCGACGACATTACAATTTTTTTTACCTATCTACCAGAAAAGCAAAAAAAACTGTCTTCAAAAATTACGCTACATACGTCACAAAATTTGGAAAACTCCAACAAATAGAAAATGAATACCTAATAGTTTAAAAAGCTAAAAAACACGCCTCCATAGAAAACCTAACGGAAAAAAGCGTGGGGTGCTTAATATCAATTAAAAGTACCTCAAAAAGCACCCCACGCTGTTTTCCATCATTTTTATTTTAGTTTTCTATGGAAGTGTGTTTTTTTTTTTTTTTGCAACTACTGGTTTTTACCTTTTACGTACCAAACGCACAGTCAAAAGACCATGAAACTGAACAACTTACAGAATGGCAAATTTCTTAAACTTTCCATTTCTAAACCAATGGTTTTATTTTAAACACAACATTATCATTGTTGCGGAGATATTCATCTTCCAAGCCTTTTCCCAACTATGTTGGGGTCAGCTACCAGCCTAACCAGTTGTATAGCAGTACTTCACATGGAGCGATTGCCTGTCTGACCTCCACAACCCAGTTACTAATAGGTAACACAGTATCCCTTGGTAAGACTGGTTGTCAGACTGTCGATCTTCTGACGAACCGTAATAACTGATGATGACTGAGATCCGCAAATGATAGCAGGGAACAACGGCCTAACATACGTTACGTAGATGTTAACAGCTGTAATTCAAAAACTGTTTTTAAAAGTAAAATGAATAAGTACCTATTAGCTATGTTTTTCCAAAGCCTCACTTTAAAGAATAGTTAAAAAACTTGTGTATTGTATGTCTCTGTTTATTCTTTACATGTTTAAAAGAAAAGGTGTCAATATAATATATTTTTTTTTTTTATATTGGAAAGAAGGAGCTACATCTGCCAACAAACTGCCTTGCAGTTTGGCAGAAATAATATATTTTGTAAAAATTCAAAACAATGTGAATAAACACTTTTTCATTATACCGTGCCGGACTTTCATGCTGTTATTCGATCGCGCATAGCATCGTTTTCCAGCACTTTGAGAAACTCGACCAATCAACTGTTGAGGGTCGTTAGTGAGGATTTGAGCAGTCCGATGCGCAGGTATTGGCTAGAGGTGCATCGGAGTGCCAATCGACGATAAAAAAAAAATATTGCGTAATTTTATTTTATAATGGTTTTTTTTTTTTAAAGGAGATTAAATCTGAGTGTATTTTACTGTATTGGTGGGATTCGATTTGATTGTGAATGAGTTTTAATTTAATGTATTTTGATTTAAAGTATTTTAATTTAATATATTTTGAATTAATTTATTTTAATTTAATGTATTTTGGTCTAATGTATTTTAATTTAATGTATTTTAATCTAATTTATTTTAATGGTGTAATGTATTTAATGTATTTTGTTTTAATGAATTTGATATATTTGTGATGTAGTTTAGTTATTGGGACATTGTGCCTTAGCAAATAAATATTTTTTTTTTTTTTTTAATACTTTCTGAAGCAGGGAGGGGTCTTGGTATGTAAAAATGGTCACCCATCTACCTGATCAATTGATCTGTGCAGTTGTTATTATTAGCCACAAGTGGAGGCTTGTGGCTAAGCCCCCACCGCGTAAGTACGGGAGTGAGAACACTAAATAAACACAAAGTTATCTACATTGAAATTTAAGTAAACTATGAAGTTTAAACTAGTACGATCTACGATATTATCATATTGAAGTTTCTTATCATTTGCACGTGATTTATGATAACAACACAAATGGTGCTTGCGTCAATAAAACTGTGATTTTACTAGATACGGTAGAAGTGATACATCTTGATATACATAATCATGTACATACCAATAAATAAAATTGTATTGTCAGTTTACAACCTAAAAAAACAGCTTTTTACTAAATGCATATGAAAGTATAAACGGAACTTACAACAAAAATAAAAAATAAACCGTTATTGATCGGTCTCTCTGTTGGATTCTACTAATATACGAAACAGCTGGAACGATTTTCATAAGACTTTCACTGGCAGATAACATATGATTTTTGTCCTGGAAGCACGTTCCTGTGGGATAATTGGACTCGCCTGTTAGTCTAGTGGTTAGTGACTCTGACTGCTAAGACTGAGATCGTGGCTTCGATTCCCACCCAGGACAAATGTTTGTGTGATGAGCGTAATCATTTGTTCTGTGTCTGGGTGTCATTTATCTATGTATAATGTGTATGTATTTAGAAATATATACGTATACTAGCTGACCCTGCAAACGTTGTTTTGCCGGGTGAAAAGAGTGAAAATTTAGAGTAGTATGTATTTTTCAATGCTCAATCATAATAAAATAAAAGTTTTAAAAAAATTCAAAAAAATAAAAAAAAACAGGGGTGGACTACCCCCAACATTTAGGGGGATGAAAAATAGATGTTGGCCGATTCTCATAGATACCGGATAAGCACAAAAAATTTCATCAAAATCGGTCAAGCCGTTTCGGAGGAGTATGGCAACGAAAACTGTGACACGAGAATTTTATATATTAGATTTATCAGTTGTCTGGTTGCCATAGCTTTGCCTAGTTTGGGATCAGATAACGGTGTGCTAGTTGTCCTAAAAAAAAATCAACATTCTTGCAGATGGAGTCTCGGGCAGCGGCTAGATCCTAATATATTACATACTAGCTTTTGCCAGCGGCTTCGCCCGCGTGGAGGTCGGAAAATATCCCGCGGGAACGTACTACCGGGATAAAAAGTAGCCTATGTCCTTTCTCAGGCTCTAAACTTTCTGTGTACCAAATTTCATTTAAATCGGTTCAGTAGTTTTAGCAGGAAAGCGAGACAGACAGACAGACAGAGTTACTTTTGCATTTATAATATTAGTGTAGATAAGCACTTTTCCCGCGAATTCTTCCGCGTGAAATACATATATATCTTATCATCATCATTTCAGCCGTAAGACGTCCACTGCTGGACATAGGCCTCCCCAAATTTGGGAGGCTTTGCCATAATCGCCACGCTTGGCAGGCGGATTGGCGATCGCAGTATGGTGGTAAAATGCATAGACAACGCTGCTGCCCATTCTCTAGTAAGTCCCCCAGTCGCCTCTTATGACACCCACGGGAAGAAATGGGGTGATGCTATTCTTTACGTCCGGCACCGCACGGCACCGTATACCTTATGTTACTCCGAAATAATGTAGCTATCCAAAGGGTAAATAATTTTTTGTATCGGTTAAGGAGTTTATGAGTTTATCGGTTACAAAGAATGTTACAAACAACCAAATCTTTCCTCTTTTTAATATCAGTCAGTAATATAAGACATAAACTCATTCTTTCTTCTCAGATTAGGTAGAAATTACAGAACGCCACCTGCTACAATTCTTACACTTGTTGCTCCCTTTGCTTCGTTTACGTTGATACACGCACGCCGATTGCGAATACGACGCACCTGTCCTTTCTGACCCAAGAAGGTCACTAAATTGTAGGGGTCTATTAGGACCGATGCCTGCCAGGGTCGTGAGATTGTTTGAAAGAGATACCGTGACTCTGGCACATGGGCAACTGAAGGAACACGGGTGCGTTTTAGTCAGTAAAAGTCTGACACGCCCTCCCACTCCGCCCAGAGCGGGAGAAGTCATTTGATGATTTCCCACCCAAAAAAAAAGTAGGTCACTAAATGTCATTTCCCCTTTTTCTGTTTCCCGGCGTTTCCACTTATTAAATATCTGCCTTGTAAATACATTTTGTTGGTCACCTTTCATTCATCCTCTCAACATGAGCAACCGTCTAAACATACTCTTGAATTTCTCCTCTCTTTTTTATACATATTATAAAATAAAGATTGCGTATAGATTGCTAAATATTTTGGAAAAGTTTTAATGCAATACTATCGTTTCCATTTCTTCCCGTGGGTGTCGTAAAAGGCGACTAAGGACTTACTAGAGAATGGGCAGCAGCGTTCTCTATGCATTTTACCACCATACTGCGATCGCCCAACCCGCCTGGCAAGCGTGGCGATTATGGCAAAGCCCCCCAAATGGGGGGAGGCCTAAGTCCAGCAGTGGACGTCTTATGGCTGAAGTGACTATCGTTTCATCAAATCATATAAAGAATCAGCATTGCCATCCAACGTGGCAGCGCTGCCAGCCTTCTGGGCACTTTTCCCACAGACAGTGATGCGGACGAATTCTTTGATGCCCAGTGAGCTCTTCCCCCCTTTTTTTTTCTTCTTTACCTTTATTTAATTGTATATTATATATTTATTTTAGTGTTATTTTGTGGATTGTATTTAAGTTAGTACGTAATAAAGTGAACTGATACCCTTTCATTCAATCAAATCAAATAATTCGAATTAATTAGGTATTCAGTAATTTCAACATAAAACAAATTCCAATAATTGTATAAACGTTTTGTTATTAAATTCTGAAAACAAGAATCACTAGGTAAAATAAAATATGCACCGACGTTATGATTGGTATGCTGGGGCTGCCAATGTTTTCGGGTCATTAATTTAAATAAATTTCAAATACTATTAGTTTTAGTACATATCAGTAGTTTCACATGTTACAGGCTTTTGTATTTAATTCAGCACTTTTCACTCCAAGTGAATCGTCGAAACAAAAATTTAAAATCAAAACAAAGAAAAAAGTATTAATTATTGAACCGATCCAATGATGTCGGGTTTCAGCTCTTTCACTCATTTTCCAAATAATCTAATAATGAAATAAATGAGAAGTAGAATGTTCATTCTTACGTTATTTCGTCAGTGTCGTGTGTACGTATTCTCTTCCCGTACCACTTCAAAAAAATAGATCAAAATATCAATTTGTTAACAAGGTGATCATGAGACAGTTTGTACGATTTATTATATCGCTAATAACTTAACCAACCCTGTTAATTGTGACTCATAATAAGTAAGAACAGTACAGTTAAACTATCACCATATTTTAATATTGTAATAACGTTTTGGAACAAAACAACCAGTCGCTCGAGTGAAGCATTTGATAATAGCCTTAGATTGAGACTAGTTGGCCAATGCTGAAATTATACATTATTAGCAACTATTTAATAACGGTTATCTAATAACAGTTGTTTCAAAATATATTTCTTTATTGAGTTTGGAATTTATTGATACTACGGAGTCTCGGACTTCTGAAAGGCGTGCGAGAACTCGAAAATAATTTACTCAATACTCAATATCTTTATTGCTTTGCAGAAGCCTATTTATTAGACGCCAAAGGCCAATTAGATGCAGATGCTCTAAACGAAATGTGATGCTTACCGACGATTATCTCTGTATGTACTATGCAAGTGCACCCGAGGAAAACCCTCGGTTGATGAAATGTTCGTGGATATAGAATATTTGATAACTATTATAACTAGTGGTCGCCCAGTGGGCGAAATCCGACCATCATACATTTAAAACTTAATAAATTTCTAATCCGATTGCAGTCGGGAGGGAATGTTGCCACTTTTGTTTTTTTTTTTTCTTTTTGTTAAATTTAATTATTACATCTAAGGATAATTAATGTTTTAGTATTTATTTAATGATTGTTGCTGTACCGGTCAACGTCATCACGTCAGCGCCGGCTGTCACTGAAAACCAGCGCTGGGACTGTGTCTAGCATAGAATCACAGCATTATGCTGAGTGATGGCCGTTTTGCGTGGATGTGACGCATGTTTTCCCACACCTTATTTTTTATTTTTGTATACTTCTGGTCTTTCTGTGCGTCATGTTTACCGCAAATAAACGTATTTTTTTTCTTTTTCGTTTCTTTCTAATAAATTATTACATAAAACTCATACTCTCTTTCTCAATACAAACTTCTGTACAGACCAAACTTCTGTCTTCTGTCCGTAGTTTTTGTAAAGAGGGGTACAAAAATTTTGCTTCACGTACTAATATACAACATGTCCCGTAATTAACGCATACTCTCTTAAGGGGTCATTGTACTCATCATTATGAACAACTTTTACTATGGGACCAAACCTGAAATCGCGAAAAAAGAATCAGCTGTTTCATACATTTTTGTCGAGTAGGTATTGAACTTTTGAATGAAACAGCAGATTTTTTTTTGCGATTTCAGGTTTGGTCCCATAGTAAAAGTTGTTCACAATGACCCCTTAAGAGGGTGTGCGTTCATAACGTTACATGTTGTATAGATAAAAAATATTTTCTCACCTGTACAACATCCTCTCCTGCCGCTCAGCCTCCAAGTAGATCCTGTAGTACATGTACAGCATGATGACTCCCGGGATCCAAAAACTAACACTACTTGACACCACAGCGTACACTCTGTTCACAGTGAAACTGCACACGTTTGGGAACCTCTTGCGAAAGTTCAAATGATCCTCCGTTGTATACCAGCCCATGAAGATCGGAAGAAATGAAACTAAAGCGGGACTGCACCAGACTACAGCCAACATGATTCCGAGTTTAGCTGTCGTCATTATTAAAGGATAGTCCAAAGGCTGAACTATGGCGTAATATCGATCAACACTGATACAGCATAGATGGAGAATAGAAGCTGATGAGAAATACACGTCCAGAGAGTTCCAAACATCACACATAAAGTATCCGAACAACCATTCTCCGTTAGTTATTTCTACACTGAAGTTAAAACACATGGCCCAGATAGCGACCAACATGTCAGCCAAAGCTAAGCTTACGACGAAATAGTTCGTAATCACTCGTAGTTTTCGGTGCCTCATCACAGACACAATCACTAATAAGTTCCCGAATATCGCGGCCAGAATGATGAACAGCATTATCAAACATTTTAGTATCACCAAAAACACTATTAGAGGATCATCTTCAAATTGATTTGAGTACACCAAGTCATTAGTAGTTTCATTGACTTCCAATGTCTTGTTCACATAGATATCCGTCAGATACATTGAAGTTGATAAGTCGGCGAGGTCCAAAGTAAAATTGTCAGGTTCAAGGACGATTTCAAGTTTCATGGTTCACATTTTTTCAGGTCGCGTTTACTTTTATTCTGTAAGCGTTGACGTGTGATTCCGTGGAGGTGATTTCCATTGTTGTTACCTGAAAAGAAAAATAAGTTAAGCTTTCTTCTGTTCACAAAATGGTAAAGGTTTTTCGTAAAGGGTGTTACACACTGGTTCGGGTAGGCGTGATTCGGAAACACTGGGCGGTGAAATCAAATATATAATAGCCGAGCGACTTTTCCTATGTATGTATCTACATATTTGAGAAAAGCCCTCGGATTTGCTAAAGTTGTGGGAGCGGAAAGTCGACTCCGTAAGCAGAAAATCTGAACTTTCAAAATACAGGCGAGTACTACTCCGTATTACTGACGAACACAAAATGAGTTTGGGGACCGACTTAAGAATGCCACTACGATTCAACAGCTGTCCCAACCCTTCATGTGGTTTTTCATGACCAAAAAGGTAAGGGCGTAGGGTTCACTCCAAAGTTTCTACTTTCGTATCTTCAATACTCAATATCTTTATTGCTTTACCATAATGTGTACTTAGGTGGTAAGTGATGGTCTTCGTTGATGTATTTAAAAAGTAGGCCTCTAGCTCCCAAGATGATTAAGTAAGGGTAGATGCCGAATGGAGTTTGCCGATAGGTGCGAACCGAATGAAAGTCAAATGTTTAGTAATTGTTTCGGGTCGACTTAGACGTTTAAAAATTCTGGGGAATGAAGTGTACCGAGCCGAACATGTGTATACCGGCTTGTATGGAACGTTTTGCACCGTTTTGACATCAAACAGTTTTCACGCGTGTTTTTGATCAAAGGGAAATCCGCGCTTTCTTTTCAAGAAAACTGTAGCCGTCTGTTCCATTGTGTGATGTGTGGAAATGTTACGAAAACCTTTGAGTATTTTGTTTTGAAAAGTTACCAATACATATTTCTGACTCAGTATCATTTTGCGAGTTGTGCCAAATAAAACCCTGAAATTGGTCCATTGGTCGTTAAAAGAGAATCAAAAATCCACCTAACCCTTTCCTAACTATATTGGGGTCGGCTTCCAGTCTAACCGGATGCTGCTGAATGCCAGTATTTTACATGGAGCAACTGCCTATCTGAACCCCTCAACCTAGATACGGGGCAAGATAGAAACCTCTTGGTGAGACTGGTAGACGGGTGTTACGATGGTATGATGTAATTCAGCGCTGCTGACGATAGATTCGTCTGACGTCGCAGCATTTTGCTGAGCAACGACCTGTTCTTGCACAAATACGACGCACGGATCAAGTGTTCTTATTTTTGTGGTATGTTTGTCACAGGACTAGCCAGAAATGCAATCTGCATCCGGCAATTTTGTTTTGTTTTGTATTATATAATTACTGTCAGTGTCATAACGCCAAAGACCTTATACCCTAAAAGTTTTAAGTATAAGGTCTTTGCATAACGCAGATATATGATTAGTATTGTCTTTGGTCCGTAGCCGGGATATCAATGAGCCATAGATAACATTGTACAACGTTTTTATCTTGAATACAGGGCTTTTGGCTACCTTGTACGTGTGCATTTTTCTTTTTGTAACTATTTTTTTTTTCATGTTGTGCGTTTTTTTTTTGTGCAGAATAAACTATTTCTCTTTCTTTTTCTTTCTAATTAAAAGAGAGTATTGTAATAAATTAGGACATGAAATATGAGTAGCAATTACGACGACTTTTTGAAATTGCGTAGGTTGTATTTGATAGACTCCCCGCCTACAGGTAGTAATTTTCAACCCACGCTTCTTATAAATAGGTCTCTACGACAGTTGATTGAATTGTTATTCTAGCTGTCTTATAAATTTTATCAAGTAAATAATGTCAAATATGTTTTCAATTTTCAGAATCAATTTATTTTCATATTTAGAAGAAGAAACATCAGAAGCGCGTCATACGTCACGACGTACGAGTTTCAAGTCGTCGGTTCGAAGCCAAGCAGGCATTTTACTTTTTGCAAAATTATTTCATCACCTTGGCTCTCAAAGCGGTGAAGAAAAACATCGTGAGAAAACCGGCATGTCTTAGAACCAAAAATTCGAAGACATGTAACTTCTACCAACCGGCACTGGGCCAGCGTGGTGGATTATGGCTCACTCCCTCTCACTGATACGAGGCCTGTGTCCCAGCAGTGGGAACATCATAGGCTGCTAATGATTAACAAAAAACATCGAAAAACAAACTGTTAATGAATTAAGCAAAAAATTACTTACTTAAAAAACATCATACTTTACGCTTAGTACAAACAGAATACAGATCATCTTTAATTAAATAATAACAGTTATTTTTGTGTACTTTATTTATAGTAATACTCAAAACCGATAACTCATTTTTTATGTTACATTTAATGGACCCCTTTTGCAATTTGCACTCAAATTACCTGCACTGCATCGAAAACCAATCAATTAAGTTCTTTAGTTTACATGCGAGGCTGAGGCATGCTGTGATAAGGCAACTGTTGCAGTTTAAACGAAAATGTAGTGACTACAATTGAATAAAATATGCTTAGGTCATGGTTTCGTTATGGTTATGTTGAGAGGATGAATGAACAAACGGTATTTACAAGGCAAATGTGAGTGGAAACGCCGGGAGGGACGCCCTAGGAGGACATTTAGTGACCCTAATGGACATGTTGTTTAGAAAGGTTAGGTGTATAATAATGGCAACTGGAATGCGTGTGCTAAACTAGGCAAAAAGAGTGTCTAAGGATCTTAGCAGGTGGTGTTCTGTAGTTTCTACCAAACCCATTGAAAGAAAACGTCAGTTTCTGTATGTAAAAGTATGTAAGTCCTGCCAGGGTCGCGAGATTTGTTCGAAAGAGATACCGTGGCCCTGGCATATGGGCAACTGAAGGAACACGGGTGGGTTTTAGTCAGTAAAAGTCTGACACGCCCTTCCGCTCCACCCTAGCGCGGGAGACGTCATTTGATGATATCCTACCTACAAAAAAATATATGTTAGTACTTACATGAATATTTAATCGCTTCATCCCGAATAAATGAAACAAACGCACATACATACGTATAGTACAGGGGTCATAATTCCGACTGTTCACAATATATTCGGAATAACAGCTGTTCTCATGAATATGTAAACTTCGCTTTGACATGATCTCCAAATGTTTTCATACGCACAGATTTTAAAAATTGCCTCGAATCAGTGGCGGGCTGCGATTTGGTGGATAAGCAGAGCGATTTGCGGGTAGCGGGGTATTGCTGGGGGTTCCGAGGACAGTTACGCGACAGCACACAGCGGAACAACTTTTAGTTAACGGCTTTTCAACATTTAGTTATAAATATTTTAAGTTTTTTATTTTATAAAGTACAGCACTTCGCCCGCGACTTCGTCCGCGTAACTAACAGAAACTGTGCATTTTTTTCGGGATAAAAAGTAGTCTATGTTACTTGGTGATAAAT
Organism: Aporophyla nigra; assembly: GCA_947507805.1. Lineage (NCBI taxonomy): Eukaryota > Metazoa > Arthropoda > Insecta > Lepidoptera > Noctuidae > Aporophyla > Aporophyla nigra. Next base: position 6,063,918 of record OX382313.1, on the reverse strand, counting down.
TATCACCAGGAAAAGAAATTCTGTCACCTATAGAAAGTTGCATTATCACTGGTAATGTAACTTTCTATAGGTGACAGAATTTTTTAAATCAGTTCTGTTGTTTTCGAGTTTATCCATTACAAACATGCATATAAAAAATCAAATCTTTCCTCTTTATAATATTATACGATATATACATATCATCATCATCATTTCAGCCGAAAGACGTCCACTGCTAGACATAGGCCTCCCCCAAGCACCGCCACTTCGATATGTTCTGTGCTTCTCGCATCCAACGTATCTCTGCGGCTTCCACCAAGTCATCGGTCCATCTTGTGGGAGGCCTTCCAACGCTCCGTCTTCCAGTACGCGGTCGCGGTCGCGGTATATACATATAGTATTGATGTATTCGTTTATAGTTATTGTTTTTATGCTTATTTATCTATTGTGTTTTATGGGCGTTAGTTGTCAGAAATAAAGGATTGTACTGTATTGTATTATTATCATAGTCCATCCATTTCAAATGGAATTTGATATTTTTCGGGACCTTAGAGTCCAGGACCTTTGGAAGACGTACGAGAAGCCGAAGTCAACTCACAGTGGCCCGTTGGATGTTTTTAATGAAATGAGGGTCAACCAACGACCAACCCTGTAAACACTTTGTAAGTGCATCCAAGACTCCCGGTTGGTGTAGAACTTTCGCAAGATATGGAAACAAAGTTACTGGAATTCGAGTTTGGATGCATGAAATGAAATGTTTCTTTTTGGTATATTATTGTAAGCATTGGTAGCTAGGAAAAAGATGGATTTTAAGATATATATCAAAGCCAAGTCACGCGACGCGCGCACCACGCCTACCATATTTTAGAAATAAACAAGTGTGCAAGCAAGACGGTTGTTATCTTTTCTATTCCCGCATATCGCTGGCTACAAGGATGGGATATCCAACAGTTATTGCGAAGTCAATGAAGACGCAGTTAAATAAATAAAAATTAAAATTAAAAAAAATGTTTTATTGTTTCTCATACAATTGTTACATAACTTATAATTGAGGCAACCCCGATAAGTTATAAGAATACTTGTGATGGGGTTACCTCGCAACTTCCCATGTGTCACTTGCTACAAATGTTGAGACATAATTAAAAGAAAATAAAAAAAAGTTTAGTTACTAGGATTTTACAAAATTGTTGAAGTATGGTCAGGTATATGTAGTGTTCGTGTATGTGTGTATGTGTGGGGTGGATGTGTGGGGTGAGTGGGTGTAAGTGTGTGTTAACGGTTGAATAGCTGATGTATGTTATGGTTGGGGACAGGATTCTTCATTAGAATATTCTGGTTAATATACATTCAATTTCATCGTATGTTTGTGATTTTAGCCATTCCGTTAATTTATTTTTACATTCGTATCGCAGCATGGGGTAGATACTCAATAAACAAGTGTGCAAGCAAGACGGTTACTATCTTTTCTATTCCCGCATATCGCTGGCAACAAGAATGGGATACCCAACAGTTATTGTGAAGTCAATGATGACGCAGTTAAATAAATAATAATGTACGTAATTGCTGGCTTTTTCGAGTTCTAACATTTTATGAGTAAATAGTTTGCAAACTTTAGTGAACCCGCTATGCCACTACGGAGTACGCTACGCGACCCACTATGCCACTACCAAGTTGACTACGCGACCCGCTACGGCGCCGCCACGAAGTTTGATACAAGACCTGCTACGCCACTAAGAATTTTGCTACGTGACCCGCTACGCCACTAAGAAGTTCGCTACGCGTCCCTCTAAGGCGCTATGAAGTTAGCTACGCGACCCGCTACGCCGCACCGAAACATGGTTTCAACCATACAACCTTTTCATACTTATACAAAGATTACAAAATGCGAACGACGGTAGTACCGGTGTGCCCTGATAAGCAAATAAAGCCTTTTGAAAAGGATTGGTACAATAATGTTAATTTTTAATAGGGCTAACGAACTTCAGAATTATATCATAATATAGATCTGTACGGACTGTGGGAGACTAAAAAAAATTCAATACAATTTTGTGTTTTCGTTTAATTTTAAATCCCTTCAGTTTGCTTGCTGAAATACTTGTAAGATAATTTAAGTAAAAACACAGACAAACTGATAACCTACTTACTAAGAGAAATTGAAGTGCATACTTTAATTTTATGGAGATAGATTACTATTAACCTTTTACTAAAGAATACCCAAGGGACAGAATGTTATGATTTTACTATTCCAACCTTTGCCCTCATATATTACTACTATTTTTTTGATATCAAATGGTTCGGACGCACCGTTATTTAATCCATAACTCTATTTCACCGTTCGGAAATATTTTCGGTAAACACAGCCTTCATTTTACTTTAAGCTCATAATTAGCCGATATTTTTCCCACTGCTGGGACACAGGCCTCTTGTCGGTGAAAGGGAGTGGGCCGTTATCTACCACGCAGGCCAAACACAGATAGGTAGGTGGCACATGTCTACGAATTTTTGGTTCTAGGACATGTGGGTTTCCTCACAATGTTTTCCAACACCGGTTTGAGAGCAGTGGTGATGATTTTATTTACACAAAGTAATGCGCCTGCCAGAGTTCGAACCTACGACCTACAATTGTTGAGTCGGGGCCGATATCAGTGGGCCACTAGGACTTTGGGCAGCTACTGTAAAATATCGAATGATAATACCTAGTGCTACACTCCCATAGGATATTTACCGACATCCACCCAGGCGAAAACGCGGTCATTCGCTAGTTTCTGAATTAAACACATAAATAGGTCACGGTCTAAAAAATATATATTATGACTTTTCGCGAATAGAAGGAAATTGCTCTATTTTCTCACAATATTCTTTGAGTCCTCATCTCGTTTGTTGAGCACACAATGTCTTTCAAAGTTTGTAGCAAATAAGGTTACAGATAATCTTGTAGCTCGCGCTTACTGGAGTATATAAATGTTGTGTTTTGGCTGGCTCTTTGTTCGGTCGCTTTTTATTTAAAAGTAGCTTTTGGCTGTGTGTACCTTTGTGAAAGTCGATAAATATCCTGCGGGAACGTACTACTGAGATTTGTAGTACCATATGTACCCAAATTTCATCGCAATCCGTTCAGCCGTTCGTGTGCTCATCCGGAACAAACATTCAAAAAAACGGACAAAAAATTTAAAAACGATATTTACGGAATCAGACTCGTTCCCACAACTAGTAGTAATTCCTTCTTTTTTTATTTTCAAATAAATTTGTTACTATTTTAAATTGGCTACCTTTTCACTAAATGATTGAAAAACAAAATCTTTGCTGCATTAATAACCCAGTCTTAAGTCAATATATGTATACATTTATGTATATTAACTTTTGACTTTCACTTCTCAACTCTCGTTAATATTAAAAAGAGGTAAAAAAATTGTAAGTTTGTAGAAATCTCTGGAACTTCCAGTTACAGTCAAAACCTAAATACTTATTTTATTTCTCATTTATAAACGTAGTAAATATTCTATAAAAACTAAATTTTTTGTAACTAGCAAAAACGTGATTGATCCCTAGACACTCGTAATGTGTGTATATGCAATACCGCTCGATAGCTAACATACATATAGCCAGCCCTTATAGCGAGCCATATAAATAGATATATCTGCAGATCCCCACATGCATATCAACCTGTGCCTACACTATACAAGATAAGTTTTTATCCAGTGCGCAAACTGTAACCATGAATTCAGCATATCATTCTAGAACCCCCAGTGTAGAAAATTTTCGTTGGATATTTAAAAAAAAAATCATTATTTACATACATTTTGATCCTGTAGGTATTGCATTTTTCTATGAAACAACTGATTTTTTTTTTTTTGTAAAACCGTCGAAAAATTTCTGCGCAATAGGGGTGCAATAAATGCGTTGGCTTGAATTTATCATAAATTTTATTCTGCTGAGCTTTTACAGAACTTCGCATAATCAGGTCATGTATTTGATAATTTTCAGAAAAAATATACAAAACATAACATTGCGCTTGTATTTCTCGAAAGGTCTGGCATATACAGGAAAAAATACAAAAAAAAAATGGTAAAGGTCTTGACAGCACTTTTCTATGAAACAGCAGATTTTTTAATACGCTTTTATTAGCTTCACCTTTTTTTTTTTTTTTTTTTTGGATGGGAAATCATCAAATGACTTCTCCCGCTCTGGGCGGAGTGGGAGGGCGTGTCAGACTTTTACTGACTAAAACCCACCCGTGTTCCTTCAGTTGCCCATGTGCCAGGGTCACGGTATCTCTTTCGAACAATCTCGTGACCCTGGCAGGTCTCGTGACCCTGGCAGGATTAGCTTCACCTATTTGTTTGTTTGTTTGTAACCGACTCTTTTGGACTTGATTTTGACCCACTACAAACCGTCAGATTTCATTTAAACTTTGTAGACTTATTGAAAACCGATGGCAATACAAGAATATCATTTTGTGCCATTATCCTCGCCAGGGTGTCTATGAAAGCAAAAAAAACCTGTTTTCGAAAACTACGCTGACAAAAACACACAAAATTGGAAACACCCTAAAAATAGAAAATTAAATACTCACATCTTCCTTGTCAATACATTTTAGTTAGCCGCCGTTCATTCGTCCTCCACACATGACCAAACCATCTAAACATCATTGTCAATCTCAAAAAATAACGTATCCATTATGAAACAAAAAAAAGTATATTCAGAATATTATATTTCATCATCTATTCGAAAATTGATCGCCGCAGCAAACCCACGGGAAATCTACTGGTGAAGTTTATTGCCTTGAAAAGCGAATAAAACGAGCAAAATGGCGATTTTAGCTGAACAAGGACCGTCACGACATCCCTAGTGTGCGTCAGCAGAGTTTATAGTTTTTGGGATCCTTTAATTTGAGAAGGCATGTGAATAAACAATGGAATTTTAAGCAAATTAGAACGCGTAGTAAAACTACCGTGGGTCTGACAAAATAAAATGCTTTCAATTTTTTTTTAAATATTATTAATTGTTAATAATGGCTTGTGAATCCACACGTATGAAACTTTTACAATAAATCTTTTACTAACCGACTTCAAAAAGGAGGAGGTTCTCAATTCAGACGTTTATATTTTTTTTTATGTATGTTCGGCCATAACTCCGTTATATATAAACGGATTTACAAAATTCTTTTTTTATTCGAAAGGGGTTTATTTCGAAATGGTCCCATATAAATTTCGTATAGATGTGATGATGAGTTCCGGAGACAGACACCGGCACTCTTTAAAAAATGATAGCAAATCAACCGCGATCTCTGCTATCGCCTAAATATGCATTGTTTGTTTGGAATTACTGCGGGGTTGATACCATAACTAAAAATTTAAAAACAAAAACTTTTAAACAAAAAAAAAAAGGTGGTTTGAACGAGATCTAGTAAGTAGTTTTTTTTTTAATACGTCATAAATCGTAAACCGCAATTTACCTTTCATTCAATCAACTCAAATATAAACGTATAAGTCGGTGGCAAAAACCTTAAATACAAATCCTAAGACACCGACTTGCAAAATTAAAGTTATTTTTCACTTTGAAGTGTTTTTAAGGAAGTCGGTTGTTTTTTTTTTTTTTAAATTACAAAACAATTAATAGAATAGACTTTTCTTAACCATAATCAGCCTACATTGTTCCCACTGCTGGGACACAGGCATTCTCTCGGTGAGAGGGAGTCGGCCGTAATCTACCACGCGAACGCGGGCCCAGTGCGAGTTGGTAGATGTCACATGTCTTCGACTTTTTGTTTCAAGGACATGCCGGTTTCCTCACGATGTTTTCCTTCACCGTTTTGAGAGCAGCTATGATGAAATTATTCACTCAAAGGAAAGCCCCTGTATGGGTGCGAACTCACGGCCCACTCATAAGTCGGAATCGATACTTCTAAATATCGAAAACATCAAAAAAAGAATCTATTCTATTTTTATAAAATGGCAAGCAAAGGTGATGTCGACTACTCTTTACTGTCTAATTTAAAAAAAAAATCACTTCGGTCTTATTTCCGGGCGCCATTATTTTCTGTTCCAATTTTGAATAGGCAAAGGGTATTGCAGCTCATACAGCCAGTCTTTGTGCACAGCGGTATCTAGCGCACCGTAATTACAAAACTCAGCACTCTCAGCGCTTAATCTATGACTAAGGTTTTTAGTTACAAACAGAATAAAGCGATTGAAAGTGCTGTTTTGAAGAAGCCATGAATTGACACATCTCACATTTGATAATAATGACAGTCCTTTATTTGAGCACTCTTGACCTAGAGTAAATATTTTCTGTGACCAACCACGTCTGCTGGTTCTGTTGTGTGTATTTGTTTGTGTTATTACGATTTCTTGGTATTCTGTTCCGATTGTATCTAGCAAATTGGCGTGAACAAAGGTCTACGACTTCCTTGAAAGAGAAATATCGACCTCTGGCCGTGATTGATACGGACCTACCACGAACAACGATTTGGCATTAAATGTTCGGAATTAACATGAATTTGGACACTGTTTCTGAAACGCTGAAGCTCTAGTTGCACTCGAACAGTCAAAAAAATTTAGAAATGGAATAGCAGATAAAGAATAGTAGTCGTTAGATTACGAGAAAATGAGCAGCAGCATTCTCAATACATTTTACCACCATACCGCGATCGCCGACCCGCCTGCCAAGCGTGACGATTACGGCAAACCCCTCCAAAATGGGGCCTATGTCCAGCGTCGTCGTGGACGTCTTTCGGCTGAAATGGTGACGATGATGAGTCGTGAGATTTGACTTGACAAGTGAAGGGAGAAGATTAAATAAGAGTCTTAGAATTTTTGTTTAGTAAACTATACTAATACGTGAAGCAATAACTTTATGCGACTTTTTACGAAAATTATCCGGACGAAGGAGTTTGAAATCAGGCACAGATGAAGTTTATACATATAGTCCTCCAGACCGTATTTCGGTCATGGCGGCCAATCACAACGGAGACATACTCATCGGCGCGTGACATATTATAGCGCACAAGTGTGTGTGCAGACACAGTGGCACTCACTGTTCCCTCGCTGTCATAGTCCGATGAGACGGCAATCCGACACGACCGGAGAGAGATCAGGCGCAGGACCAATAGCTTAACCACTGAGGCGGAAGACATTGTGGAGTACGTACGCCAGAAGACGAAATACATGCCGAGAGTGCAGTTACTGGAGTCACACCGCAACGTCAACTTCAAGGCGTTTGTGGTGCGTGTACCGAATTGGTATCTGCCCGTCGTCATGGATGAAGACTTTTGGCCACAGGACGTGGTGTTCCGTCGCTTCCGCGGACAAGTGCCACAGGACAGCTCACGGACAAGCTAACAAAGTGAAGTGCTACTAACATAGTTTAAGCTACTATCATTAACACAAGTTTTGTATAATACTTATATATGTTAGTTTGTAAGGTATATGTCTATGGGTCATAGTAACCTGAGAATAAAATGTTTATTATTATTTCCTTTATTTCATTTAAATACATATTAATTACATTTTTAAATATTAAAATATAAAAAAGATATAAGAAAATATTTAAAAATATAAAAAATAGTAGCCCACCGGTATCGGGAACAGGGTCCAAGCTACCGGTGGTCAGGGCTGCTGAGAGAGGAACCTCCTAACAATACGCGCCGTGTCCAGAATTACTGCTTTCTGGATCAGGCCCTTGATCCAGCTGCCTAACGAGAGCCTCCTGAGATGTTGATCGAGGCTCTTGGCTATTATGCCATTAGCCGTAACGACTATCGGCACAATGACTGCCGTATCCACATCTCACATGTCGACAACCTCGCGAGCCAAGTCAAGATACTTCATCTGCTTATCTTTTTCAGCTTTCACGAGGTTCTCGTCATGCGGGACTGCTATATCAACAATCATTGTGCGACGCTCTAATCGATCTATCACCACTATATCCGGCTTATTGGCAACAATAGTCCTATCAGTGATGATAGATCGATCCCAATACAACGTGATATCGCCATTTTCGAGAACTGGGTCGGGCACATACCTGTAATATGGTACTTCTGATTCCACAAGGCCGTATTTCAGAGCAAGTTGCTGGTGGATAATCCTGGCTACAAGGTTGTGTCTATGCAAGTAGTCTCCGTTAGCCAAACAAGAACAGCCAGAAATAATGTGTCGGATTGATTCACCCGGACGGTGGCATGCCCGACAGATGTCCACCGTGCCATCCTTCACAATATATTTCTGGTAGTTATTTGTCATCATAACTTCGTCCATAATCGCAAAGACAAAACCTTCGGTTTCTCCAAATAGGTCTCCGAAACGTAACCAGGATACGGATGCTAAGAGGTCTACATCGGATCCATGTAGGACCCGGTAAAAGCGCCCGTGAAGCTCCTTGCTTTGCCATACCTCCATGCGGTCATTAGTATCTAATACGGTTTGCGCCAGTTCTCGACAAATTATTATTATTAACGTGCTTTCCGAGGCACGAGAATATCACACCGCCAACTTCCAAACTCTGGGCTGTTATTGTGAAAGTTTATTTAGAGAAGGAGAGCTGAAAGCTAATATGTTTGACTATTGATGATTGTAATTAAAACAAATGGTCAAATTTCAACCACTGGGCGAACACTAGTCTATATTAATACGTGAAGCAAAAACTTTCTACCCTTTTTTACGAAAATTACGTACGGAGAAGTATGAAATTTTGAACAGTTAAAGTTTAAATAGAGGAGTGCGGAAAGGTAATAGTTTTGAGTATTGTTAATTAAAATTCGCTTTTGCTTTACGTATTAAAATAAAGTAGTGGTTGCACTAGTTTATATATGGGCGTAATATGTGAAATAAGAGACCTTTGTACACTCTTTTCATGAAAATTACGCGTACGTAGGAGTATACAATTTGGCATAGATAAAGTGTATATAGAGAAGAAGTACAGAAAGCATTTTTTATAATAATAAATAACGTTCAAACTTACAATTTATTGATTAATAAAAATAACAACATAATATATTAACTTCACCAAAACTATATATACACAAACTAAAATAAAGCGTCGAAAAATTCATCCTCATCGCTGTCTACTGGCAATGTACCCAAGAGACTGGCGGCATTACCACGAAACTTACAATTTAAATGATCTATGGTCGAATTTCGGCCACTTTGTGATCACTAGTAAATATAAAACTGGAACAAGAAATGTTTTTCATTACTCGATTCAGTACAAAGAGCTCATAAGGCCCCTATCCTCCTAACTTTCAATGGCTAAGATTGGTTTTGGTTCGCACTCAAATTTGACTTAGGATATTATTGCAAACCTACATTTCAAATTGATATTAAAACTTTTTATTTTACTTTCACTCCAGATTAGGTATCTAGAGCCTAGACTTTAGACCCCTCACAAAACACTTTAACTACAAGAAAGATCAACCTATACCAGACCCTAAATAAAGTATACTAAGGTCTAGTCTTCAAAGTTGAGCATGGACAAGTCATCACCAAGGAGTATCTCAAAGACAAACATTTGAAGTTTACCTATCAAAGTAGGTTTAATTACATAAGTTTTCAGATTGTAATCAGGATCGGTATCCGAGAGTATGAATATGACAAACTGACAGGAGCGACAAGGCCGTTAACAGTTGTTGTATCTCTGACAGCAGCAAGCCAACAGCAAACTTATTGTTACGAGAATAAAGATCATTGTGATTTCGACAAACTTGTCAATGGCAGCAACCCAAAAGCAAACTTATTATAACGAGAACAAAGATCACTATGATTTTGACCCGTTGCCGCAAACGACTATTTGGAACGTGCAATCCCAACGAAATATGCGTATTATTCAGCATACCACGTAAAACCATACACACAGCAGCAGTCGAATAAAAAAGCAAAAAGGAGTGTGTATATGCAAACATATACAATCATTTTGACTGTTAGTCTAGTGGTTAGTGACCCTGACTGCTAAGTCTGAGGTCGAGGGTTCGATTCCCACCCAGAACAAATCTTTGTGTGATAAGCACAATCATTTGTTCTGTGTCCGGGTGTAATTTATCTATAATATTATGTATATATTTAGTAATATATAAGTATGTTTATCAGTTGTCTGGTTGCCATAGTACAGGCTCTGCCTAGTTTGGAGTCAGATAACGTTGTGTTGGTTGTCCTAAGATATTATTATTATACAGGAACGGCTTGTGGCTAAGTAATAACAGCCGCACGGATCGATCAATCAGGTAAAGCTACACTTGCCGCGGCTGGTTCGTGGATAGGTGACCATGTTTAAACATCAAAACCCCTCCGTGCCTCGGATAGCATGTTAAGCCGTTGGTCTCGGCAGTCATTTCTCAGTCTTTGAAGGTCGATAAGGGTCGTCAGAAGCTCAAAAATCCGACGACCAGTCTTACAAAGGGGTATCGTATTACCCAGTAACTGGGTTGTGGAGGTCAGATAAGCCGTCGCTCCATGTAAAATACTGGTATTCATCTGAATCCGATTAGACTGGAAGCTGAAAAGGCTAGGCACACAATACAATATATAATTACTATACTATACAGGGTGTCCCAAAAATCAATGTCAAGCCGAAAACGGTTGATGGGCTAGGTGGTGACAGTTATCAGAAAAATAGTAAAAAAATCTAAGTTAAGCATTTTATTTCAGTACAGTCAGTTAAAGTTGGACGATATAATAATTTTTAGTACATGGTGGAGCAAAAAAGTGATGTTATCTTTAAAACTGAGGTAGTTGTGCTTTAATTTTGGACCGTAGTTTACAAAAGGGTTATTCAGCCTTACATCACTCACAAAAAAAAAAAATGAAAAGTAATGTCAATAATTTGAAAAGTACTTAACTTAGATTTTTTTATTATTTTTCTGATAACTGTCACCACCTGGCCTATCAAACGTTTTCGGCTTGACGTTGATTTTTGGGACAACCTGTATATACTACACTATACACAATCTATAGACAGTCACATTCATACTTTGATGTCAGTAACATAAGTTAGTAATATCACTTTGTTCACGTATAAGTCATTAATGTTATCAAATTATTTCGAAATCAACGTGATTAAGTATTGGAAACTCGTTAGGTAGCAACAAAACACGTACACAGTTATAAAGACATCACGTAGGTACGTTCCCTTAGGCTTAATTAGAGCCTAGACATATATTATAGTTATACAGGTATACATCAACAATCTGCCTAGCATTTTCCTGACTATTTTGGGTTCGGCTTCCAGTGTAACCTGATGCAGCTGAATTTTACATGCAGTGCCTATCTGATTTTTTTTAGTTTTTCTGTGCTGCTATGCTGGAGGTCGTGGGTTCGATTCCCACCCAGGACAAATGTTTGTGTGATGAGCACGATCATTTGTTCTGTTTCTGGGTGTAATTTATCTATAATATGTATGTATTTAGAAATTTATAAGTATGTTTATCAGTTGTCTAGTACCCATAACACAAGCTCTGCTTAGCTTGGGACTAGATGGTGTTGTGTGATAGTTGTGGAATATAAATAAATAAATAAATAAATAAAATCTCCACAATCCAGTTATTGAGTAACACGATACCCCAGTAATACTGGTTGTCAGACCTTTCGGCCTCTGGTGACAGCCGTATGTCAGCCGGGATCAACGGCTTAACGTGCTTTCTGAGGCACGTTGGGCTCAGTTACACACATAAGTTATACACTATTTGAGTATGAAATATTTAATTCCATCTCAATAAAAACTAAACCTTATCTCAATCTAAATATAATATAAATCTTACAGGTTATCATTACCAAAAAAAAATGTAATCAAATGAAAATAACGCCTACAGAACTTTTTAGATGGTCAATTACCTTTGTTTTCAACCACGCAGATGAAAAAATCTTAGATTATCTAAACATAGTAAATTAAAGATTAAATGCTATGTCTGAAGGAATCCATCTTTTATCTCTCATCACTTTCATAATTGAAAATTCAAAGAAATTATTAAGTTACAAAGTTTTTTAAATTAATAATTTTAATATAGACAACTAGAAGACCTTTTTTATTTAAATTCTTTGTCAGTTTTTTGAAGGTTCAGAGATAATGGAATTAATATCAAAGGTTATGTTACTGGCATACAATTACCCCACCCCCTCATCAAATCGGTTGCGTGAATACGTTTTTTTGAAAACCGGAAGGCTCCCTCTGTCGGCGTGACGATACGGGTTCACCATACAAAATGCACGCAACTGTAACATGTTCGCGCGACCGTTACTTTGGTTAGAATGCGGCCTTAGACTGCAAGGCTGTCTTTCGAGTCAATAAAGGCCTTCAGAATGGCACGGACATTGACCACAGCTGTTTCATAGAAAACTGCCAAACGTACATGGTTAAAATGTATGGAACTAAGCTATTTTTTCATAAAAAATAGTTACAAACAATTCCTACTGTAATTTTTTTTTTATGACATCTCGCTAGTCAACCTATGAGGTTGTCGGCTGCTTAACCGGACTTGCCTTTGGCTACATAAATAAATTAAGGACTCCAGCCAGGGCTTAAAAACTTAAAACTAGAGCGACTACTCGCTAAGAGCATACCCTGTAGGGTACGGACCTCGGCTTAGGGAATCACTGGTAGAGGGCAGCTAGAGACAGTAGGCTGGATCGGAATGAAGATTATTTAGGGGACCTACTGTCTAGAATTGTTTGCTGAATTTATGGTTACAATTTGCGTGGCGATGTTTCTACCACCAATAGTTTATATTTTTAACCGACTTCAAAAAGGAGGAGGTATGTTCGGCCATAACTCAGTCATATACAGGAAGATATTTTAGTCACCGTCCAAATTTTTTCCAGGCATTAGGTATCATTCAATAAATCAATTTAAAAAAAAAAAAAACGATACATAAAATTTTCATTTTAAATCATTTTGTCGAAAGAATTATCCGCTCTGCGTGGTCACTAAGTTAAACGTAAATAATACTACACTTGCCGCCCGTGAGAGTATGAAGGGAAAATTTGCAACTTTGTTTATTATTGTTTTCAATTAATTTGGGGTGGGCCGCCGAAATTAATACCTAGCGCGGTGCATATGCACTAGGTAATAGCCCGCACTATTACCTAGCGCGCGGCGGTGTCCAGAATCATCAACTTTTTATAGATAACTTTGTGATGTGATATCTCAATAATTTTGTATTGAGTGATAGTAAAAGAAAAAACACGTATTAAATGATTTTCGCAAAATATTAATATATCATAATTTGGACGGTGACTAAAAAATCTTCCTGTATAGACGGATTTGCAAAAATCTTTTTTTTGTTTGAATGGGTTTATTCCGAAATAGTCCCATATAAATTTCATATAGATCTGATGATGAGTTCCAGAGATAGACACCGGAACTCTTTAAACAATGACAGCAAATCAACCGCGATTTCTGCTATCGCATAAATATGCATTGTTTGTTTGGAATTAGTGCGGGGTGGATACCACAACTAAAAATTTAAAAAAAAACCTCTTTTACAAAAAAAAAACAACCGACTTCCTTAAAAACACTACAAAGTGAAAAATAACTTTAATTTCGGAAGTCGGTGGCAAAAAAACCATAAATACAGATCCTAAGACACCGACTTCCGAAATTAAAGTTATTTTTCACTTTGTAGTGTTTTTAAGGAAGTCGGTTTTTTTTTGTAAAAACGGTTTTATTGGTACAGAAAATCGGCTGGAAAGGTACTGGGATCCTTCAATATCCATGGTATGATTTATGTTCGGGTAATTTTTGCTAAAAAATAATAGTATTTTAAGAGAGTTTTAAAGGAGTGCACATATATTCGGGTCGGCATGATTCGGCCTGTGTCTGTTTACGAGATACTTCGCTGATGGCTTATTATCCCGACAGTAAATTAAAAGACGGAGTTTAGTATAATCAGTCTATATTGTTCCCACTGCTGGGACAGAGGCCTTCTCTCTGTGAGAGGGAGTGGGCCATAATCCACCACGCGGGCCCAGTGCAGGTTGGTAGATGCCACATGCCTTCGAATTTTGGATTCTAGGACATGCCAGTTTTCTTACGACGCGTTCCTTCATCGTTTTGAGAGCAACGGTGTTGAAATAATTTACACAAATTAAAGTGCCTGCTTGGGATTCGTACCCACAACTCGTATATCGTGGTCGTTACCATTGGGGCACCACTGTTCTCCACTCTCCACTCTCATCATCATCACTCTCCTGCCCATATACCATTTTATTTGGACTCAGCGCAACATCTATTTTTCTTCCACTCCACACTTCTCTATTATCTTCACACTCCACTCTACTCGGATATATATATGTGTATGGATTTAGAAATATATAAGTATGTTTATCAGTTATCTGGTTGCCATAGTACAGGCTCTGCCTAGTTTTTGATCAGAAAACGGTGTGTTGGCTGTCCTAAGATATTATTATTATATTATGAGCTTCTGCCCGCGACGTCGTCCGCGTTAAATTTTTTGTTACCCTTCACGTCGCGTCGAATCGCCTACCCGTGCGATTATCCCCGTTTTTGCAACATTTTTAATAACTGCTCCGCTCCTCTTGGTTGTAGCGTGATGTTATATAATCTATAGCCTTCCTTGATAAATAGGCTACTCAACACAAAAAGAATTTCTCAATTCGGACTAGTAGTTCCTCAGATTAGCGCGTTCAATCAATCAAACAAACAAACTCTTCAGCTTTATAATATTATAGGATTTGGCCGTCTAATTAACAATTAAACCTTGGTTACCCGTATTCAGCATATATGTAGTACCCTCATTTGAACACACCGGACGCAGCTATGGAACCTTACTCACATTTATTTCAGTATCTGTGACAATTAAAGTCAACCTTTTAAAATGGAGCTCAAAAATCAAATGTCAAAGGCAAGGTCACATATTTTATTAAAATGGAACATTCTACATTTCATATTGTACCTATTATAAATATATGTTTATACTCGTGGGATAAGGTTGAATCTAACCTAGTTATATGTATTTTCTAACGAACGAAATATCATGAACCTTTTGTAACATAAATGAATCCAATTAAAATTCATACTCACATTTCTAAAAACCTTTCTCAAAACAAACAGATGAGTTACCAAAAACTTTGACAGTATATCCCAAAAATAGTTCAGTTCAAATCCGTATGTGGCGATAGTGGGCGCTAGTTTATGATAACACATCCCCCCGGGTGCAAAACTTTGTGGTTCGCCGTGTGAGTAACACAGCTACTGGTAGTTAGGGCTGTCGCAAAAGTTGATCATTGTTTTCCTTATAAGTTTAAGTTATTGAAAAAACATGTCGAAGGTTTTGCGTCGTCCCAGAAATATGTTTTTTTCTAAGAAAGCGGTTCTTGACAAAAATGACGCTGCTGCAAAACGATTGGTCGGGTAGATAGTCGCTCTATGTAAAATGGTGGTATCTGTATCCAGGTAGACTGGAAGGAGCATTGCTAAAACAAACATTTGACCAATTGCCTGTCAACCATCATTGCTGCAAATGACAATTCTTCTTTACACACGGTGACAAATCAAGCTATACATTTCCAGTATAAGCTATTAAGTTCAAGTATCAAGCTATACATTTCCAGTTTTAGCTAACCTTGCATTGTATAGGCTTTTTGTACAAAAAGATTTCTCATCAAGCCTATACAATGCATGATCAGCTAAAACTGGAAATGTATAGCTTGATATATACCCGTGTATACCATACTTTAACCATTCCTCGTCCAAAATCTAAAAAACCAAAGCCCAATAGTTACAAATCCGCGTACAAGGCTTGGCCGGATAACCGATATTGATATTCATGGAAGCTGGATGACGTATAATAGAGACGAGAACGTATCGTAAAGCTATTTGGTATCCGGGCCAAAATATTCATCTTTCTACTACACTGCCAGTATCGTTTTATTATGCGTAAAAACTTTATACTCGAATGCGTGACGGCAAAGACAAGGTTATGTTTTTCAAGGTTTTTTTATCGAAATATTTTTTTTATGTAGATGACGCTTATGTCGCAAGACAATCCGTCATGGTAGCTAATAATATGTAGTTAATTTGCTAATACAGATTTAACAGGTAGAAATTAAATATAGAGCTAATGAGCAATGGTATCTCAGTGGATTCTCATTTGTCAAATTCTGACAACTAATTTAGAAGTTACGAGGGGCAGATGAACAAACGTAGATACTCACAAATATACAATATGTACGGTCAAAATCATAACCCTCTTTTTTACTTCGTCGCAGTCGGGTAAAACCTAGATACCAGTGTGCCAAAGAGCTTATACAACGTTACTTACCTTGTCGTTTCCGAACATGCAAAACAAAAGAGCTATCTATGTTCTTGCCAATAAATTTTGATGAAATTCTTTTGTTTGAACTGACACGGAACTCTTTCTATTCATCAGGCAATAGAACAAAGAGATTTTTTTCAAACTCGAAGCAAGATGTAAAGTAAACTTTTGAAGCCAATGTATCTACTGACAATTACATAAAAAAAAAATATTTACTTAAAATCATTAGTCCTATAATGTTCCCACTGCTGGGACACACTGCACAAGCCTCCTCTCGGTGAGAGGGAGGGGGCAAATAACCACCAAGTGGTGGTTATCAAGTGGTAATCCACGCGTATGGTTCTTAGACATGCCAGTTTCCTCACGATGTTTTTGCTTCACCGTTTTGAGAGGAGTGGTGATGAAATAATTTATACAAAATAAAGTGCCTGTTTGGGTTCAAACCCACGACCTGCAACTCGTAAGTTACGGCCGTTACTACTGGATGACCACTGCTCTCCATTATATTATGTACTAGCTTTTGCCAGCGGCTTCGCTCGCGTGGAGGTCGGAAAATATCCCGCAGGAACTTACTACCGGGATAAAAAGTACCCTATGTGTTAATCCAGGTTATAAACTATCTGTGTGCCAAATTTCATCCAAATCGGGCCAGTAGTTTTTGCGTGAAAGAGGAACAAACATCCATACATACGAACTTTCGCGTTTATAATATTAGTAGGACTTCCATTATACTTATTACTTACTTATTTTATTATTATAATTTAAAATTTTAAGGTGTTGTCTATATTGTTTTATTTACATGTTGATATACTATTGAAGAAAAGTAAAATTATTATTTTTTAATGGTTGATGAAATTTATGGAAACTCAAATGTATTTAAGTGAATAATATACTGTAATTGTGTATGTAATTTCAGATACAAGTTACTTGTTCATCAATAAGTGACTGTTGTCTGTATTTATTTTATTATAAGTCATAGTCATCTATGACTTATAATATAATAAATACATTTTATATTGTACTTATATTAAATAAATTACCAAAGGTAGCAACCCTACAGGTTTTCTGAACACCAGCTTTTGGACTTAAACTTAATATTAATAAATTCTCCCGAGTATTCACTTCAGAACTTTGACAACTTTCTGATGTGTGTTTGTCAGAAAAGATAAAGATTGGCGTTTAGGAAAGAAAGAAAGATTATTGTGGTAATGTTAGACGAAGGTTTGTAGGTACTGTCAGAGATGATCTTTTGTTGGAAATCTGTTAAACTATATTCGTTTTCTTCGAATAAGTGTTTCATTTTTAATGCTTCCGTTTCAAGATGAGTTGTTCTTGGAAACGAGTGGTAACATAACATAAAAAATAATATTAAAATAAGTTTATTACATATAATTTTAGCTGAGATTGCATGTCTAGGAGTCTCCATTTAGGCATAGAAATACCTGTAGTTGAAGGCTCCGCTCTTCCCTTACATTATAAATATACAAATAACAAAAGAGAAAAACTAAGAAAGAAAATACGATCTATTGTATGTGTGCGTGAGTGTGATTTTATGTGTGTGTGCGTGTGTGTGTGAGGGTGTGTCTAAGCATGTGTGCGTGTGTGTGTTTGTGTGTTGTATGAGTTGTTCTTAGAAACGAGTAGTAACATAAACAACCAAGTTTGCCCCCTTGTCACGAGTCATAAGACTGGTGAATATTCAGTGCAGCCTGAAGAGGTTAACAGAAGTAGCGCTGAGGTGCATTGAAAATATTTAGAAATTAAATTCTTGTTAATTTTGTTAATAAGTTAAGTCTGCTATTTTTGTTCTTTTTTTGTATGTGTATAGGTAGTAGTAACATCGCATTGGCGCTTTATAGCTGTTAGAGTGTTATGTACTATAGCGTCGGTGGGGAGCAAATTAGGACTCACTTATTACGATAACAGTTTATTGTTCAAGAAAAACAGCTTTAACACACAGAACAGTCTTGACAAACTCACTTATTAGCTAGATATTTTATATTGAGTGCGAGTAGTTACCGCTCGAACGTGTCACACCCGTACGTCAACTAACTAACGCCCTCTAGCGGACATCATACCAATGACGCTCACGGGTTGCCACGCTATAGTACGAAATTTTAAATAAATAAAAAAAATAAAAAAAACGCCTGTACTGCACAAAGGGTTAGACAGAAGTGCCCACTTAGCACACCCACCACCCATGCTCACAAATTCAGATTCCGGGGGTCTACTCAGTCTGTCAGTTTGCCCAACCTGGGAACCTGGGCATAGAACGCCAGCACTAGTCCAACGATGCAGGTAAATGGTACTTGGTAGTAATTTATGTATACGTCAGTCACGAGCACCTTTCATTCACGAAAAAAGAAACAACCGTCGTGCAGTTGGTCACCAGACATGACACACGTCTGGTCGGAGGACGGTTCCTCTCTATTCTAGGGAGGTTAAGTGAACTTCACAACCTGTACCCTAATTGCGTAATGCACTATCTATCAGAATCTTAATGGTATTTAACATTATTTCTGATCCATTGCTTCATTTGTTCGAATAAATTGTCAGCTCACAACGTAAATAACGCAATGTATGTTGTTTAAATATCAAAATGAAACCGATTCCTAGTGATAGTAAGTTACTCAATTACCCCTGTATTCCTCATACTTACAAACTCTAATTAATTATATATGACTTTATTTTTGCAAGAAGGTAGTTACAAGCACTTTTATACGTCATCACTTTTACACGTTAATAGGCAATCATTTTGACCACACCTTTTTTTTTTTTGGATGGGAAATCATCAAATGACTTCTCCCGCTCTGGGCGGAGCGGGAGGGCATGTCAGACTTTTACTGACTAGAACCCACCCGTGTTTCTTCAGTTGCCCATGTGCCAGGGTCACGGTATCTCTTTCGAACAATCTCGCAACCCTGGCAGATTTTGACCACACCTTGAGGTTTTAAACCCACTACCAGTTTCTCAAGAAACGAATAATTAAATCAGGCCAACACGTGTATTTTACCAACAAAATAATATTGGTAACCACTTTAATAAATTAACTAGAGACGCAACCTTTCCTCAATATTTCTGTGGGTGGGTTATAAAAAAAAAAACTGTGTTATTATTATCTAGAGAGAGTTTCTACATTCTACCCACAGTGTTGAACGTTTCCAATGGGACTTATAAAAGCCGGAGCAACTTTTATTTACAGTTTTTATAATCAGAAATTAGAATGGAAAACACTGGGAAAGTTGGACCGGGGCCTCTAAACTAACGGGTTTGTTTATCTTTTTGTATGTTTTAAATACTTTATTGGGATTATTTATTGTACCTACACATTTACTCATTCATTTTTTAAACATTTATACAGGGTAAGTTTTTATCCAGTGCGCAAACTGTAACAGTGTAGAAAATTTTCGTCGATTATACAAAAAAAAATCAGCTGTTCCATACATTTTGACCCTGTAGGTATTGCATTTTTCTATAAAACAGTTGATTTTTTTTTTTCTAAAACCGACGAAAAATTTCTGCGCAAGGGGGTCTAGAATGATATGCTGAATTCATGGTTACAATTTGCGCACTGGATAAAAACTTACCCTGTATATTTAATGGTGTACAGTGTACATGGCTCATCGTCATCGTTTCAGCCGTAAGATGTCCCCTACTGGACATAGCTTTCCCCAGTTTGGAAGGCTTTGCCATAATCGCTACGGTTGATAACCGGTTAAATGTACCAAGTGAGTTTTGTACTGCCAGGGTCGCGAGATTGTTCGAAAGAGATACCGTGACCCTGGCACACGGGCAACTGAAGGAGCACGGGTGGGTTTTAGTCAGTAAAAGTCTGACATGCCCTCCCGCTCCGCCCAGAGCGGGAGAAGTCATTTGATGATTTCCCATCCAAAAAAAAAAAGTGAGTTTTGTAATTTTTTCGTATTTTATATTGTATTTCTCTATAATGCATATGAATCGAACCCAGTGGAACCAACCAGCCCCAGATAAGAACACGCGTGACGTTCGATTTCCGTTGTTACATTGATGATTTGTTATAACGGTCAATACGAATAAGGGACAAAAGTCCGTTGTAGCACTTTAGCAGGTAAACGGGTCATCATTATCATCAGCATTTCAGCCGTAAGACGTCCACTGCTGGACTTAGGCCTCCCCCAATTTGGGGGGCTTTGCCATAATCGCCACGCTTGGCAGGCGGGTTGGCG
This sequence comes from Aporophyla nigra, assembly GCA_947507805.1. NCBI lineage: Eukaryota > Metazoa > Arthropoda > Insecta > Lepidoptera > Noctuidae > Aporophyla > Aporophyla nigra. The sequence goes on along the minus strand of OX382313.1, from coordinate 6,043,476 downwards.
ATCGCAGTATGGTGGTAAAATGCAAAGAGAACGCTGCTGCCCATTCTCTAGTAAGTCCCTTAGTCGCCTTTTACGACACCCACGGGAAGAAATGGGGTGGTGTTATTCTTTACGTCCGGCACCACACGGTACACGGTAAACGGGCGGTAAGATGCATACAGAAATTGCTGCTGTCCATTCTCTAGTAAGTTAAGGTAAGTTTGTAGGTAGTTACTTATAACACCCACGGGAAGAAATGGAGTGATGCTGTGCTTCCCGTCCAACACCACACGGATAACGGTTGTCGGATAAATTGAAATTTAGTAAGAAACCGATGAATGTTTTAACTGTTTGTTTTCTATAAATTCAATCAAATTTTATTTGAAAACATTCACCGGATTATGAGAAACTAATGTTAGTAATGAGACGTGACATTTTTAAGAAATAAATGCGAATGAAAAAAAAAACTAAAAAACACGCTTCCATTGAAAACCAAATTAAAAAGTACAAAATAATGGAAAAAAAGCGTCGGGTGCTTTTTAAGGTATTTTTTTTTATTGATATCAGGCACCCCACGCTTTTTTTTCCATTATTTTGTACTTTTTAGTTTGGTTTTCAATGAAAGCGTGTTTTTTAGTTTTTTTAAACTATTATTTATTTTCTATTTTTTAGGGTGTTTCGAATTTTGAGACGTATGTCAGCGTAGTTTGTGACGTATGTCAGCGTAGTTTGTGACGTATGTCAGCGTAGTTTTTCGAAGACAGTTTTTTTTGCTGTCCTGGTAACCCTGGCAACGATAATGGCACAAATTAGTTTGTGACGTATGTCAGCGTAGTTTTTGAAGACAGTTTTTTTGCTGTCCTGGTAACCCTGGCAAGGATAATGACACAAATTTATGAAATTATTGCATTGTCATCGGTCCTTGACAGGTGTGCAAAGTTTGAATGAAATCTGGTCGTTTAAAGTGGGTCAAAATCGCGCTATAAGAAGTCGGTTACAAACAAACATACAAGTGAAGCTAATATAAAGCGTGTAAAAATACAAAAACATCTATTTGTAAGGTATTTTTTCTCATGACTGTACCTACTTTACACCCCGGCTTATATTATTGGACACGTCAAACATTTTATTTAAAAATATCAAATTCCATTTTAAAATGAGCAAGCATTATCTCACTTTTACATTAAGGGGGAAGTGCCACGGTAGCTCGTGAAATTCAAAGGGGACCGAACTTTTTTGTATGGAGCCTATGCTGTTCTACTCCTGGGAAACGACATTCCTCCACTCCATCCATCTTTGCGGAGCCCATGCGACCTCCTTCAAGTTTTGACGGAAGCCATCTAGCTCGTCCAATCGTACCTTTATTTGTTTGACATGATTTCATTAATAAGTTAGAGATATGAGATACTAAAAGGAACACCTTGTTAAAACATATAGAAATGTATTGATGATTTTTGTGTTTATAATTATGTAAATACATACTTGATTTAATCACACGGAAACCTCTATATAGCTAAAAAAGTTAGTTAATTTAAAGTCCGTGAGCTACCGTGGCGCATCCCCTTAAATATACCAAAAGCTTATCGCCCCGCTGTTTTCCGAGCTCACGGAAACTGCGATGAGTGCAAAAAGTTTTAATGAAAGGATAATGGCCGGCGGTATGAAACAACGCTTATTTTGTGCTCTCCCGCCGATTCATACTGAAACAGTTAATTAGGCTGAAATGTATGGCGTTAGGTTTATTTGAACCTTGAAACAAAGGGGAGATAAATGGTACTTTATAATCAGTTTTATTTTTTTATGTAGATTGTTGAGTTATATTTTAAAATTTAGTTCATGATTTTGGGAATTTATCACGTCTTGATCGCAACATCATCGTTTCAGCCAAAAAACATCTACTGCTGGACCACAAGCACTGCTACTTCGAACGGTTCTACTGCCCGCATCTAGCACTTTTAATCCCATAAGGTTAAATAATTCACCTTCACGACAGATTGGGATAAGATCGGTATTCATCATTTCAGTCGAAAGATGTCCGCTGCTAGACATAGGCCTCCTACTATTTGGGGAAGTTTGCTATAATCGCCAAGCTTGGCAGACGGGTTGGCGATCGCAGTATGGTTGTAAAATGCTTAGATAACACTGCCCATTATCTAGTAAGGCCTTTATTCACCTTTTTCGACACCCACGGGATGAAATGGACCCAGAGACCGGTATTATTTTATCCTAATTCCTATGGAGAAAGAACGCCTAACATAAGGTGTTAATGGATTAAATTAAACAACCATATAGTTGCAGTCTGTAATGGTAGTCCTGAACACACAATACTAAAATCCAAATTATTTAATCAATAAGTAAGAAGCAAGCGAATCACAACTCAAATTAAAACATTTCATGCATTATTTAGTTCCACATAAACGGGTCACTATTGAATTGTACCGTCGACAAACTCGTGTCTCACATATTACCTACTCGTATCTGAATACATTAATATTCATCTATCTCGCACTAGGACGACCGCTCACGGCCACATCTGATCTGTTAATGACGTTATCGCTTCCCCCACCCTTCGGCCTAACGAGAGCATGATCTACCCACATTATGGTAAAACTATTTGTTCTTTTATTTTCAAACTAGGGTTGTAATGGAACATCGCCTAAGCCTCCACAAAGGTGGAACTTACGCAAGAAATCGTACCAGTGCCTAGATTTCTATATGATATACGAGTATATAATCTATATAGATACATATAAAATTTGAATTTTATATATAATTATAGATTCAAAGTCCTGAATGTCTGACTGATATATCAACGCACAGCCTAAACCGCTGGTCCTAGAGACATGATATTTAGAGGGTGTGTTTTTTGTGAAGAGTAAATTTCCAGTAAGGAAGGGTTTTTTTTTTAAATTCCATCCCTAAGAGGGTGAAATGGGTGGTTGAATTTTCTGTGAAACTTTTTTCCTCTGGGTCGGATAAGACAAACCCAGCAGTGCGATAAGACATTGTTTATCTGGATTATCACATATTAACCCCGGTATGTAGTAAGTTCCTATGGGATATTTTTCGACATCCACGGCGGCGAAGCCGCGGGCAGAAGCTAGTCAAATTATAAATAATTTTGCTTTGGTTTCTGCGGTTTCTGTATTTTTCGTTTCGTTTTTGTTTTGTGTTTGTTAGTAAGTATGTTTAATGGTTAGTTTATTTATTTATAATTATTAAATAATGTATGTTGATACTGTATTGTACTCTTCGTCACTTGTCCCTATAGGTTCATTAGAAAACCAGCGTCAGACAGAATCTGTCTGGCATTAATGCTGAAATGAACCTTTTTGGCGCAACCGTGAGACACACACTTGTTGTTATTTTGTGTTTTACGAACTGTGGCAAATAAATGGTATTCTTTCTTTCTTTCTTTCTTTCTATAAAGCTGAAGAGATTTTTTGCTCCCATGTGACTACCGCTGACAGATTCAGTAGATAGTAAGTTATCATCTGTTTCGAGGAACCGGTTTAATTTTGAATACCAAGGTGGGTTTTTTACTCGCCCTCCACGACACGGCAAGCACGTTAAGCTTTTCGCCCCGACTGTCATTCGTGAATCTTTGTCAGTGGTTACGGATCGTCAGAAGCCCAAAACTCTGACAACCAATCTTATCAAGAGGTATCGTATTACCCAGTCTCTCCCCAGTCTTACGAAGTCTGGCGCCCATGTGCTTACTGGTCCCCGGGGTGGTCACGGCGTGCTATGTGTTCTGGCGCGCCGTAAATGGGGGTATCTTATCCCCCAAAGGAGGGTCTGGAAACGGTCAGCCACGGCGGGTTTGCGGAAGAATTACGTGTGCCCGTGATCCCAAGGCACAGGAGGACACCGCAGAAGCCAACCACAATATAGTTGGGAAAACGCTAGGCAGATGATGCGGGCACACACTCATATACACGGGTTGATTACAGACCCAACATTTTTGAAGTAGGTTAAAAATACTTTATTTTTGATTTTGACCCGTAAATACTCAAGTTCAGCTATGTATGTGAAAAATACGGATACTGGTATTCAGCTACATTCTCTTAGACTGAAAGTCAACTCCAAGATAGTTTGAAAAAGGCTAGACGAAATATGAAAATGCTTTTTTTTATTTATGTTCAGCCTCTCGCTAAGAAATCAAAAGTCATTTATTCAAAATAGGCTGAGAGTCAGCACTTTTTAAACGTCAATGTTACATAAGACAGTCCCCCAAAACGCCCGCTCTTCACCACTTCCTAGTGCTTTAGCGGGGAAGAAGAAGTGGCGCAACAAACTCCCCAGCAGCACAGGTATCTGTTAAGTTAGAAGATCTTCAGATCCACTCATGCCTACTTCAAACCAATTCCCTGGAGGGTAGGTAGATGTGAAAACATGACATAGCTTATTGGTTTGTATACAGAAATTTAACAACAGATTGCAACGGAGGAGGTTATCAATTCGACGCGTATATATATTTTTTTTTTTTTTAATGTATGACCACGCATAACTTTTTACATAGTAGTCCGATTGTGATTATTCTTTTTTTATTGGAAAGGGTATACTCCGAGGGTGGTTGCATATAAATTTGGAAAATAAAATCGAACCCTAAGGGTCGGAAAACAGGGGATGATTGATTGTTCACTCATTGATTGTAATGTATAACCACGCATAACTTTGTACAGAGTAGTCCGATTTTGATAATTATTTTTTCATTGGATAGCGTATACCTTGCCAAGTATTATTAGTACATTAAAGCCACAAAAAACTTACGAAATATTTTTTTTTAACAAAAAATTAAACCGCCGAAAAAACAGAAAAGCAAAAAATAATAAACCTTAAAATTTTGAGTCGGCGCTGAAAAATCACTCAAAGCGCCGACTCATAATTTTAAGGTTTATTATTTTTTGCTTTTCTGTTTTTTCGGCGGTTTAATTTTTTGGAAAAAAGTTTTTAATCTTAGCCTCTCGCTAAGATCCACTCATCACTACTTCAAACCAATTCCCTGGAGGGTAGGTAGATGTAAAATCCTGACATAGCTTTTATTGGTTTGTATACAGAAATTTAACAACAGTTTGTTTTGCAAAGAACATGCATTATTTTGTGATCGCAATATGATATTGCTTTCCTTGGTATAATAGATCGTCGTTTTGTGCATTTTCCAATGTAAACAAATATTGTCGGTAGAACAACAGACGGTTTCAATGAAATATATTACATGCAAAAACTTTCAAAGCGCTATATTGCAGTAGATAATTTTAGTTGTTTCATGAGAATATGATCGATCTACGTGTTTAGTGGTTGCAAAGTTGGCTAACCTATGGTGAGTGCCATGGCAATAATTTCATTTGGTTGAAATTTCTATCATGATCTTTTTTTGTTTTTTTGTTTATCGAGTATATAGGTAAATCTTTTTTTTTTTCTAAGTGTACGAACGTTGTAGGCCTCATAGACTGGAGATTTGTAGACCACTTTCTAGTTTATTAGTACCTAGTACTTGTTAACAGGCCTTAAATTTTGCATTTCCAATTTTATTTCAATGTATGTAAAGTTAATAATACTAAAATGAAAATTTTGCACCGGACTAAGTTTTTCAGTTTGGAAAAAGAACTGCATTTATTTTTATCGGAAGAGCCCTGAGTACGGGATGTCAATTGGCAACGAAACGCAAGCGTGAAGTTGGTGCGCTTCGATAGAGTCCAGCCTGCCCCCCTAGCCAAGTAACAACCGTTTCGTGTCGAATTCGGACGGAATTCCAATCGGTAACGCCTCGGTGTCAGCAATTATAGAAAACGATAAGTTGGTAGCCATGTTGACGCGCCTGAGTCGGCTGCTCGCTCTACAATGTCTTTAGAAAAACGACACATTATAACAAAGGATGTAGCGTTGAACATTGTAGAAACGATAAGAAATCATTCTATCATTTTGAACGATGTGAATTTGGCTACGAATTTTCTATTCGTTTGTTCTAACCACGTGACTTACCGTTGAGCGACTAGCGTTAACGATTGCAGATTATCAACTTGGCTAGGGGTGCTGACATTCGTGCGAGTCGACAAGACTGCTACAGCTGCGTGGTGGAGCTCTCTTGACCATGTGACATCATGCGGCCAACAAGTGTCTGGGAACTGTCCAACTTTTCGTTTGGCAAGTTCAAATATAACCTAAATATGTATAATCATATTCATAGTTTTTCTTCTCACACGCAACACACATCTACACCCAGTAAAATGTTCAACAGTGAAGAATCCAGCTCCAATCGGCCTCTTGTCCCGACTTATACATATTGGGTTATTAAATTAAAGAAAAAACTTTTATATGCAGTAAACATGACGCAAAGAAAGATCAAACACAACAAAAGTAAAAGAAAAAGCTATGGGAAAACATGCGTCACATCCACGTAAAACGGTCATCGCTCAGCATTATGCTGCGACCCTATGCAAGGCAGAGCCCCAGCGCTGGTTTTCAGCGATAGCTGACGCCGACGTCATGTCGTCGACCAATGCAGCAAACAATGAGTAAAATAAGCACAAATACTAAAATTTTAATGTTATGAACATAGTATTACAAAGTGGCAACATATCGTTTCGACTGCAGCGTGACGCACGCTCAGCCGAATTTTATTAATCTGTACCACGCAGCTGTCAGAAAACTATTTTTGACAATGACATGGGTACCTACTGTTAGTCTTATCTGTGAAAAATTGGTTTGGTGGTTTACACCTGATAAAATAAAAACCTTGCCTTGTAATAAGGGGGTAACTGTCACATATACTATTACCACCTGTATTGAAGCTTCCTATTACTGTTGCTATGACACATATCACTTCCTTAATTGACATAGGCCCATCCCATGAAAGCCATACACAAACACATCCAAAAAGCGGACAAACGGTTCTATATTGATGTCGATCAATATCAATTAAGTTCTAGGAAAGTTGTTTAACAATATGATTGACCGGTTTCATGTGAAATGAAGTGATGAGGTGGAATAAATATTTTATGAGAAGAAGGTTTTTGATACTAAATCGATCTGCCTAACCTTTTCCTAACTACGAGCATGATGGGGTCGGCTTACATTTTCCCAGATGCAGCTGAATTTTAGATGCAGCTTTATAAGTTTGTAATTTATGGATTTTACGTGGAACGATTGCGTATCTGACCTCCACAACGCAGTTTCTAGGGTTCCGTGGTCATCAAAGAACTCTTATAGTTTCGCCATGTCTGTCCGTCTGTCCATCTGTTCGCAGTTTAGCTCAGAAACTCTTATAATAATAATTACAGCTTTCTAGTAAGAAAGCTGTAACTTGGATATACACGTACATATTAGTCATGCAGACTAAGTGGTAACCAATTGTACAAGCATGCTGTGAATGTGTGCATGAAGACGAGTAGTGTCAGCACATAACACACAGACGCACACACGCATACTTCCGACTTCGACATTGTCACACTTACACATTCATTGACAGCGTGTTTGTATACTTGGTAACCACAAATAAAGCGCGCGTCGCTTCGTGAGATAAAAATACTATTCCCATGTACGATGTAATCACCAATTTTGTCAGTTTTTCATATATTTCTATTTTTTATTCACTATTCCAAATATTAACTTAATTTAATTGAATATTGGCGCTTATTCCTTGTATTATATTATTACGTTGTAATTTCTGAAAAATTATTGGTAAACCGAATAATAATCAATAAATAAATAACCAGGAAGACTGCACTTAAAAATACAATTTTACATAAAATAAGTCTCTCGAGACCAAGACACTTTTGGCCACAACATCAAGTTTTCCCAATTCAAAACCATTAACAAAATTAGCACTTTTAATGGAGCCTGTTGTTTATTCATGAGCTTTATAAACCGATCCTGTAACGAATAATTAGGTCAGGTACAAAGAATATTGCCATTACTATTCAGAAAAAAAATATAGGTACTTAACAAAAAGAAAAACAAACAAACGACTATCAGGAAAAAAAGTACAAAGTGAAAAATTACTTTAATTTCGGAAGTTGTTTTTGGCTTCCGAAATAAAAGATTTATTTTTTGAAAGGGGATTTTTGTTTACTTTTTAGTTTTGGTACCTTCCCCTTATAAAGTCATATATCTTATGGCTAAGTAAATAATATTATCAGAAACTTATAACATCATCAACATACTAAGTTAGGAAAACTACGTATTATTGTACCTCACTCAAAACCCACGGAACAGACCTTAACCAAATATGTTTGGGACCACACTATAAGTTTACCCTTTGAAACAAAAGAAGAATTTTTCAAATCTATACTAATATTATAAAGCTGAAGAGTCTGTTTGTTTGTTTGGTTGAACGCGCTAATCTCAAGAACTGCCGGTCCGAATGAAAAATTTTTTTTTTGTTGACTAGCCTATTTATTGAGGAAGATTATAGGTTATATATAATCACGCTAAAATTAAAAAAAGCGGAGCAGCAACTAAAAATGAAGGAAAACTGGCAGGCAATTCGATGCGACGGGAAGGGTCAGCGGAGCAAAAATTTGACGCGGACGAAGTGGCGGGCAGAAGCTAGTCGGTTCCTGCCAGGGTCGCGAGATCAGTTCGAAAGCGTTACTGTGGCCCTGGCATATGGGCAACTGAAGGAACACGGGTGGGTTTTAGTCGGTAAAAGTTAACACACCCTCCCGCTCCGCCCAGAGCAGGAGACGTCATTTGATGATTTCCCCCCACCAACAAAAAAAAAGAAAAAAAGCTAGTCGATTTATAAAGGACGGAGTGCTAAGGTAATAAATATTAAAAAAACTTACAACCGAATTGAGAATCTGCTCCTTTTATAAGTTGGTTAATAACAGTTTTTTTTTTTTTTTTGGAAATAGTTATAGTCAGTACCTAATAAGTTTGCCCCATATTGCATGGGATTTACATAACTGGTGAATTTAGGTGTTACTACCTATAAGTAGGTACACCCCTAACACAAGGAAAACAGGGTTAATGTTATATTATTAACAGTCACTTATTTAAACAAATTTATTGCCTGGATACCCATTAATCACGTAGATTCAGCATAAATGGTATGAAGGTAAAAAACACATTCATTTTCCCTAAGTACGGTCACTAAAAGAGACGTGGGTGGGTGGGTGAAGCAGGGTGGTCCGATATAGTTAAAGTTTAGTAAGAAACCGGTGAATGTTTTCGAATGAAATTTAGTTTAATTAATAGAAAAAGAAACAGAAACAGTTCATAATGAGAGCTGTGATCACCCAATGGTAACGTCTGCAACTTATGAGTTGTCTAGGTGCTTTACTTTGTGTAAATTATTTCCTCACCACAGCTCTCTAATCGGTGAAGGAAAACATCGTGAGGAAACCTAGCGAGGAAATTGGAATATGTGTGACTTCTACCAACCCACACTGGGCCTTCGTGGTGGATCACGGCTTACTCCGTTTCTCGGAGAGAAAGCCTATTTCCCAGCAGTCGGGATGTTAGATCAAAATCAAATCATTTATTCGTAAACATAGGTGACAATTATATACAAGATCTTAAGGATTAGGTAGTGCGCTATGTTTTGCCAATTGACATACAAATTATTAAGAAAAAAAAAATTATATTATTAAATTAAAACATAAATTCGTCATAATATGATTATGCAAGCAAGTACAATTATAATATTCTTAATCAATTTCATCTCATGTCAAAATTTATAGTCAATTCAGAAGATTAATTTAAAAATAAAGTAAGTAAAAAAAATATATTAAAAATGTCAAGTATAAGTAAAAATGTCAATATTATAAAGTTACAGAGATTCATCATTAAGAAATTCACCTAGAGTATAATAACATTTTTCAAGTAGTAACCCATTAAGCGTTTTTTTAAACTTCTGCACTGGCATACATTTTATTTCATTGGGTATTTTATTATATATTTGCGGTGCAATACCAAAGAAGCTTTTCCTCATAAGAGATGTTTTACATTTCACAAGGCATAAATCATTATGCACGTATGGGTGTTTTCTTTACTGTACTGAATTTCTTAAATAAATGTGGATTCATTTTTACAAATAATGCAATTTCTAGGATGTATAAAGCCGGTAGAGATAATGTTTGTAGGTAAAGGCTGATTTTTAAACATATATTTATCATATTAAACTTCCTTTGAAAACATCCATCGGTTACTTACTAAACTTCAGCTACGAGTATATCCGACGGCCCTGGTTACTTATTTCTTTTGGTGACTGTACGTATATACTTTGTGTTTGCCAACCAATCCCGTAACGAAAACAGTTCCATTTTCTTAAAACCATTATACTTATTAACGTAATAGAAACAAACATAATCACTGAAATCGTTTTATGACAAACATGTTCCACACGTATTCACATATTTATGACTTGTTATTCTCTTTATTACATTTAAAAAACCGATGAATTTGATTAATACAATGACAGGAATATTTGTAAAGAGGTCATCCACAATGGACCTTATTAGAAGGCTGAGAGTCACCCAAAGGCCAATGGAGAGAGCTATGTATGTATGTTTTCCCACACCTTATTTTTTATTTTTGTACACTTTGGTTCTTTCTGTGCGTCATGTTTGCCGCAAATAAACATATTTTCTGTCTTTCTTTCTATGCTTGGAGTTACCCTACGTGATCGAATCAGAAATGAAGAGATCTGCAGGCGAACCAAGGTAACCGACATAGCCCGAAGAATTGCTAAACTAAAGTGGCAGTGGGCAGGGCACATTGCTCGCAGAATAGATGGCCGACGGGGCCGAACGGTTCTGAAATGTCGACCGCGTACTGGAAGACGTAAAGTTAAAAGGCTTTTCACAAGGCGGACCGATGAGCTTGTGAAGGCTACAGAGAATCCGTGGAATGCGGGAAGTACAAAACCGGTCGAAATGTAAAGACTACATATCGCTCATTGAATACAAAAGGGCCACAAATCAAAAAACATAAATTACCTTAATTAATTATTTTAATATTTTTAATAATTTGTTTTTTTCTTATGATTACATAACGTGTTAATACGTGTGTTTTTATGTGATCATAAAAAAAAACATAAAATATTTAAACAAATCGTGTTCTAAATTTTGTTTTGGCCGTCCTACACAATTTATGTTTTTTTGATTTGTGGTCCTTTTGTATTCGTTGAGCGATATGTGTGTAATTATTGTGTTGGCTTTTTTATATTTTTTTTTCAGTTACATTTAATCATGATCTGGCGGTTTGAGTATGCAGCCTTAAATGTCCTTTCTAGGTATTGTTCGTCGAATCTATAACCTCCGTAAGATCTGCGTTGAGCTGGACGATTACTGGCAAATGCGTACACTGACTAGTAATAAAGGGTGCTTGAAGTTCAGCAGTGTGTGGCAAGAACCAACGATAATAGTTAATCACCCCAAGGAAACGGCGAAGACCACTAACTGTTTTAGGAAGAGTGTACTCCCGGAGGGCCGACACTCGTTCCGTGGGAGGCCGGGTTCCTTCCGCATTTATGCTATATCCCAAGAATGTGACTTCTTTGGAACCCAACATGCATTTAGCTGGATTTAAGACAACTCCGAAGTCCTGCAAGCGCTTGAATAGTAAGCGCAAGTGCTGGGCATGTCCACATTAAAGTCTGGACTTTAAAAGAGAATGTGACCTCTGAGTTAGTTTCGTCATTTCTATTCAGAGTCACTAGTTAGATAGGAAATTTCGACTCCATCAATTTTTTTAACCATGTATATCACGCGTAAATGTGATTTCGATATCCTATTTACAAGGTAAACAATGACATCCCAACGATTTAATTATTTACAATGTTGCCAAATAGTAGTCAAATAGTAAAGACCAACCACATCTAGTTTAAAAAAAAAACACTCCTAAAAGTGTCAGTATAAACCTACTTACAGAAAAAAATAAAATCATTAACACTATTACCGAGCGCAATAGGAAATAATATGTTTTATGGCATAGTGAACTTCCAAGTGTATGAAATCGCAAACAGGCGCCAGTCAACGATACAAGAAAGGCTATGTTACATCAATGTGTTTGATATTAAGAGCACTATTTTCAAATATTTGCCCCAAATCTAACTTTAAACCGAATTTTATTTAAACTTTTAGCGTTCCTCATTAACAGTGCCAAACAAAAATACTAAAGTTCTGCATGTTAAATCCTAAGCTTTGAAATGGCTTTGACTTAAAAGCCACTTACTCAGTTGTTAGTTATAACAGAACATGAAATGGAAAAAATAGGTTATACAGTGGTCGGATTATCATAAAAACACAAAACTAGTTTTCGCCAGCGGTTTCACCCGCGTGTTTTACATATAAACCTTCCTATTGAATCACTCTAATAAAAAAGCCGCATCAAAATCCGTTGCGTAGTTTTAAAGATCTTAGCATACATAGGGACAGACAGCGAGAAGCGACTTTGTTTTATACTATGTAGTGATTAGCTTTTACTACTTCACCCGCCTGAAAGAAACACAACGAAGTATTCTATGAAATGACACACAGGGTTATTGTAGCATATGCTGGTCCTGGCATCGATTCCCAGATCGGGCAAAGTTTTATTGAGTTTTGTCATCGGGAATTTCTTAGTAAGAACCTGTGGTCTGGATTTGTACCCGATTTATGGCAATAGGCTCCCCCCCCTACATGGCCCCTATTACTTTATCCTAATATCATCATACTCCTGCATTTATCCCAATTTATTTGAGGTCGGCTCAACATGTCTTTTTCTTCCACACTTCTCTATTCATCATCATCATCATAATTTCAGTCGTAAGACGTCCACTGCTGGACTTAGGCTTCCCCCAATTTGTGGGGCTTTGCCATAATCGCCACGCTTGGCAGGCGGGTTGGTGATCGCAGTATGGTAGTAAAATGCATAGAGAACGCTGCTGCCCATTCTCTAGTAAGTCCCTTAGTCGCCTTTTACGACACCCACGGGAAGAAATGGAGTGGTGTTATTCTTTACGTCCGGCACCACACGGTACACTTCTCTATTAGTCGTCGTCATTTCAGCAGTCACCCCCTTTCTATCCATATCATAATTCCATCATCGCAATCACAATCCTTCGTTTTTTTGGTCTCCCCCTCTACTCTTATAGCCATCGATATTTATATTCAATACTTTCCTCACGATATTTTCCTCATTCCTCCGTATCACGTGACCATACCATGTACAATCGATTCCCACACAACTTTTCAATTATTGGTGTCAGTTTCAGACTTCCTCTTATGTACTCATTTCTTATTATATCCATTCGTGTAACATATATATTTAATAACACAATGGAAGAAATATGGGTGTAATATACATAGGTACACCTCTGCCCACTTTCGGGCTACCAAGGCATGATATTTGATGATGACATTAATACTGAAATTAACCTTTTTGGCGCAGTCATAAGGTACACACTGTTGTTGTTATTTATTTTCACTTATTTTACTTTGTTGTTGTATTTTCTGTTCCACGAACTGTGCCCAAATAAACAATATTCTTTCTTTTATCTTTCTTTCTTTGATGTTACCTTGTATGTATATAGGTATTACATCACATATATCAGAATTGCAGTGCACAAATAATTACTGAAGTGCTCGATTGCAGCGCACAAGAGCGTCATAATTCGGCTCAATGCACAGAAAATAGGTTACCAAGCGTATATACAGCTTAAAATCGGGCAGCAAAGCTCTATATTGCTAACATACATGGAAACTAATTATATTACCTTGCAATTTTTTTTGAAATAGTAATAATTAGTTTTAAATGGTTATTAAGACATGGTTAGGTGGCTAAGTAATAACAGCAGCACGGGTCGATCAATCAGGTTAAGCTATGTTTGCTGTGTTTGGTCCGTCAATGGGACCATCTATACATACCAAGACCCCTCCAAACCCCGGAAAACACATAAGCTGTTGGTCTTGGCTGTCGTTTGTGAATTTTTGACAGTCGTTACAGGCCGTCAGAATTTCGAAAGTCCGGCAAACCAGTCTTACCAGAAAGTACCATTTAACCCAGTATCTGGGTTGTGCAGGTCAAAAAGACAATCGTTTCACGTAAAGTACTGGTATTCAGCTGCATATGGTTGTACTGTTAGCTGATCCTAACATAGTTGGGTAAAGGCTAGGCAGGTTATGGTTAGTAAGACATTTCAATTTTCAAAACCATTCAATTCTTCACAATAATTATTATTTGAAAGCCACAGAGTATCCGCATTATTCAATTTGTAACGTTATACTAAATCAATTCAATCACACCCAAATTAATTAATTAATGAAATTATTATAGCCTATAATCTAATTAAACCGAACAATTTACTAAGTAATCTGCCTATAATGTCCCAACTGCTGGGTCACAAGAAATCTCCCATTGACTGGCCTGTTAGTCTAGTGATTAGTGACCCTGACTGCTGAGACTGAGGTCGTGGGTTCGATTCCCACCCAGGACAAATCTTTGTGTGATGAGCACGATCATTTGTTCTGTGTCTGGGTGTAATTTATCTATAATATGTATGTATTTAGAAATATATAAGTATGTTTATCAGTTGTCTGGTAGCCATAGTACAGGCTCTGCCTAGTTTGGGATCAGATGACGGTGTGTTGGTTGTCCTAAGATATTTTTTTTTTAATTGACTGGGAATGGGTCATAATCCACCACCTGGGTCCCGTGTTGGTTGGTAGAAGTCACATGTCTTTTAAAATTTTTGGTTGTAGGACGGTTTCCTCACAATATTTTCCTTCACCAGAACAGTGGTGATGAAATCTTTTACACAAATTAAAGTATATGTCCTATAGCAGACGAATCCTGGAGTAGAAACCGCGTAGCGTAGTACGCGCCCCCCAGCTAGATGGAACGACCACTTAAAGAAAGTGGCTGGGGCAGACTGGATGCGGACGGCGGAGGACAGGGTGTTGTGACGTAACATGGTAGCGGCCTGTGCCCATCAGTGGACTACGATAAGCTGAGTTGATTGAAAGCACATGGCTCGGTACAAACCCCACCACATGGTCGTTATCGCTGGGATCTACAACTTATCAACAACTTACTATCCTAACTTATGACGGAACCCAGCAACGCTATCACAAAATGTTGTTATACCCTCTTACCGAACATTATCGCACCACTGCACCGCTCGATTTTTCAGCACTTTTCCGAACGCTTCAATACTTTCACGAGCATAATTGAATATGCACAGTTATAACAGTCGGGTATAACACACGGTGGAAATTCATTTCCAGTATGTTTATTTCATTGGAGAACGTGTTTGCCAATGCATATTATGATGGCATTTTCAAGGAAAATACTATATGAAAACAATAGTTATTTTTGAGTTGTGAAAAGGTTAAATTTACGCATGGTCGGTTTTGTTGGTCCATTGGTTTTATCATCCGTATTTATATGTTTGTTACTTGTTTTGGAGAAATTTCGGTTATTGTTGTATCTATGTATTAAGCTGGCCGACATCTTAAAGAATTGTAGATTTCTTTAGTACTTATGGTGCATATTTGACAATGGTAAAGCTGTTCATTGTGTGGGTAAGTGAGATTTATGTATATTTTTTTACTCATGATAGACGACCACCAGGACATACTGTACTGTGGAGATTTTTTTTTAACTTAAATATATAGCGACTATTTCCGTTGATAATTTCTTTGAAATATATGTAGTCGTTGCAAGATAATTTTTAATGTTACTACAAGGTAGCTAAAAGGAATAAATCGATATTTGGATCTAATATTATTTTTAGGAATAAATTATTAGTCTCGGCCTGCCGCGATATCGTCTTGCGTTTAGTGGAACCCAATTGATGGTTCTATTAGCCCATTTGTCATCTGACATCCGTCATACATGACCGACCCGAGATAAAGATGGCGGGACGAGCTTGGCTCCTACCGAAAAGACTGGCAAGCACTAGCAAAAGACAGAATTCTGTGGAAAAGGGAGAGGGAAACCTGTCCCTTGTGGTGGGCCAATACGGACTAGTTAGATAGAATTTATTCTATAGTTTATTGAATGTGTTCTGTGTGATCTCGGCAAAACAAGCACTTGACCGCGGTTGGAATTAACCGATCGATTTAAGATTGCCTGAAGAATAAAATCATAATTTGAAGGCGTAATATTTTCCATCCCATATTTGTATAAAAACCTATTATTTACATACAATGTTCAGTTTAGTTTAAATTACACAAGGGTCGGAGGGCATCCCTTGGGAAAAATGGACGAATTGATTCGTGAAAAATCGCTTATAGAGGGTACAATGAATTTTTTACCCTTTTTTGGTACAATGGGCCGATATTTTTAGCTATAGCAGGCTATTTATTCACTTTTGGTAGCGTTACTAATTTTAATTGTCAGTTTTTGGAACAGTGTTTTATTTTTAAAATTTTGTAGGCCTAATTCATTGGGTCATGGCAGGTAAATTTAGTTACATTTAATTAGGTATAGCCTATTATTTTCAAGCTTAATTATATTGCTCATAGAGAGCGTCAAAAAAAATTGGTACCCTAGGCATTCGCCACTATGCTTACTGACTGGCATATATTTTTCCGTTGTCCGTTTTACATCATGGGGCATCATGTTACCTACGAATTTGGTTGTGGACTAAATGCAGGCCGTCTATTTAAAATATTAGTATTCCGAATTCAATAAGACTGGAAACTGACCCCAATATTGTCTAGAAAACGCTAGGCAGATGATGCTGAATTGGTGATCCGGCAGAGAACCAAAGATGTCGAGATAGCTCATAGAAGCCGGCCACATTAGCCGTAGAATCGATGGCCGTTGGGGTAGACGTGTTTTTGAGTGGTGACCGCGAATCGGTAAACGTAACGTAGGACGCCCTCAGGCTAGGTGGAGCGACGATCTTCGTAGGGTAACTGGTAGCAGCTGAATGAAAGTTGCCAAGAATCGAACTAAATGGCGTGCAATTCGAGAGGCCTATGTCCAGCAGTGGACTGCTATAGTCTAAAGATGATGATGAGCTATTTTGATTAAGGAGTTGTCGAAATAAATCGGTATCCTTAAAAGAAAACTTAACTTAAAACAAAAGCCTACAGTTCAAATCTAAATTCAAATTGAATTTCGTTTATCGATTCCACGATTAAGGAACGGATTTACGTCATTCACTTAAAAATTTATGATCCATATTGATGACTGACAAGCCGACGACTTGACGCCAAAAATACTTTCGAGTCGATATAATTACTTTCGATAGCTATACGAGTAGAGGGAGACCAAAGAAACGATGAATGGACTATGTGAATTATGATATGGATAGAAAGGAGGTGACTACTGAGATGACGACTCATAGAGAAGTGTGGAAGAAAAATAACTAAAAAACACGCTTCCATTGAAAACCAAACTAAAAAGTACAAAAAAAAAATTTCCTTTATTTTGTACTTTTTAGTTTGGTTTTCAATGGAAGCGTGTTTTTTAGTTTTTTTAAACTATTATTTATTTTCTATTTTTTAGGGTGTTTCGAATTTTGAGACGTATGTCAGCGTAGTTTATGACGTATGTCAGCGTAGTTTTCGAAGACAATTTTTTTTGCTGTCCTGGTAACCCTGGCAAGGATAATGGCACAAATTAGTTTGTGACGTATGTCAGCGTAGTTTTCGAACACAGTTTTTCTGCTGTCCTGGTAACCCTGGCAAGGTTAATGGCACAAATTTATGAAATTATTGCATTGTCATCGGTCCTTGACAGGTGTGCAAAGTTTGAATGAAATCTGGTCTTTTAAAGTGGGTCAAAATCGCGCTATAAGGAGTCGGTTACAAACAAACATACAAACATACAAGTGAAGCTAATATAAAGCGTGTAAAAAGTCATATTGCGCCGACCGAAAATAAATTGGGATAAGGGCAGGAGTATGATGTTGATGATGACGATGGTTTACTTTCGAATTGCAGTCAATGACTTCGCAGTCTAAATTAGAATAGGATTGACCTTTAGCGCGATGAGCAGTGATGGCCCAGTGGTAACGGCCGCGACTTACGAGTAGTAGTTCGTGAGTTCAAACCCAAGCAGGCGCATTACTTTCTGTAAATTATTTCATCGCCACTGCTCTCAAAACGGTGAAGAAAAACATCGTGAGGAAACCGGCATGTCTTAGAACCAAAAATTCAAAGACATTAGACATCTACCAACCCGCACTGGGCCCGCGTGGTGCATTATGGCACACTCCCTCTCACCGAGAGGTGGCCTGTGTCCCAGCAGCGGGAACATTATAGGCTGATGATGATGACCTTTAGAAGTTAGCCTCTTGTGTAATGGGATCACGTAATCATATTTTTAACATATCTTGTCTGTTATATGATTGGGTCCTCTACCTAACAAACCTGAAGCGACAATATTTTCTTCATGGTGCGACTGCTATGCTTTCAATCAATCTGCCTATTCAGGATGGATACGCATGTTGTATGTTAGGTTATGCTAGCCTAACATTGCCAAATGATCTTTAAGGGTCATACAGACAGGCGCGACATGTCGTGCGACCTGTCGCGGAGGCGATTCTGCGATATATCGCGACGCTACACCTTTCACACTGGCGCGACCACTCGTGCGCGAATCGCGCGCGAACCGCCCGCGATTCGCGCGCGACGTCCTTGTAGCGGCGCGACAGCTTTTAGTACATTTTGTATGGCGTCGCCGCGTCACAGCGAATTCGCGGCGAAATCGCCGCGACGCCATACAAAATTTACTAATAAGCTGTCGCGCTACTCGACGCGGCGCGACCGTGTCGCGGCGCGAGAGTTCGCCCCTGTGTGAAGTGTCGCGCGCGTTTTCATAGAAATTGTTCTACGGATATAAATCGCCGATACGCGCGCGACCGTCGCGTCGCGCTTGTCTGAACGAGCCTTTACGCGCGTATATTATTTCGAAAACACACAGTGGCTCAAAAACGTATTTTTAGATTATATAAAATCAACAATTGAGGGTCCGGGCGCGGGCGATGCGGCTGAACTGGAGTTCGACAGGACTTCTAGTAGGATGGCGAGATGGCCGATGGAATAAAGCTGCGACCAAATGATGGCCAAGATTGGGCCAAAACTAGAGTTATCCAAAAGCACGTTGGGCTGCTGATATCGTAAAAGTGGCGGGAAAACCTGAACAAGGGACGCATGGATCCAGAAAGAATGGCAGAAAAAAGCGGAGGTCTATACTCTGCAGAGGATGATTCTGGACTGAAATGGTGGTGATTGAATGGTAATGGACGACACGGTTGGCGTAATGGCTGAGCGATCGACTGCAGCGCAACGTGTCACGGGTTCGATCCCCGCACGGAACATATATTTGTATGATTTGCAAGTAATTGTTCCGGGTCTGGGTGTTTGTGAGTTTTTATGTTTGTAAACGCACCCACGAAACAGGAAGAAATTCCTAGTGAGGAGCAAGGTTTAAAAAAAAAAAACAACGTTGAAATCAAATACATCTTTCGCGAATAAAAATATAACATCCTTTCATAATCTACAAAAAATAAATCCTCTTCAAAGACTTTTGCTCTCCCCATTCTCACAAACCCCTACATCACTCGTTTGACACAGTGCGATTTTGTGAAAAACACTCCGACGTAAGACCTTTGGGGCTTGAGTCTTGGATTAGTGTAATGCCTCCTGAGCCTTCAGACATAATCCTGCGCCTTTCAACCCGAAACGGCTTTGTCATCAATACAATCATCTTTTGTTGTGACCATAAATAATTCAGTATTATCTTCATCGCGTATAGGGTTCGTCCTTTGATACTGTTTTATGTCAAAGTGAATTGATTTATTTTATTCGCATACATTGACAGATTTACTGCAAATATCAACCATGCAAATTGTTTCGAAAAGAAAGAAGAAAGGAAGAAAAATAAGTTTATTCGTCACAGAAACACGTGCATACAAAAAGCTGAGATCACATTACAAACAACATAGATTTATACTGAGGAACACAGAACATAAATAGTCGGCAGCTGCACGCCGCGACTGTGACACGACTCAGCATGATGGTGCGCTATAAAAGCATGTCTACTCCGTCATATTACCGTTACATTTGAAAATAATTTAATTGGTTGATTGGAAGGGCTTGTGGCTAACTAATAACAGACGCACGGATTGATCGTTCAGGTTAAGCTACGCTTGCTGCGGTTGGTCCGTGGAAGGGTGGCCATCTTTACATACCAAGACTCTTCCGTGCCTCCGAAAGCACGTTAAGCCGTTGGTCCCGGCTGTCTTTCATAGATCTTAGACGTCAGAAGCCGGAAAGTCTGACAACCAGTCTTACCAAGGGGTATCGTATAACCCAATAACTGGGTTGTGGAGGTCAGATAGGCAGTCGCTCCATGTAAAATACTGGTACTCAGCTGCATCCGGTTGGACTGGAAGCCGACCCCCAACATAGTTGGGAAAGGGCTGGGCAGATGATGGTTGATTGGAAGGACTAGTGGTCGCAAGCGCTACTATCCCTGAGGTACTTGGTTCATTTCTCAAGTTGGGCAAACTTTTAGTGGGTTCTTACAAACAGCCCAGATTATGGTTTTGAATTTAGTATAGTGCTCACGCCCTTGCAGTGGACTCAAACATAACTGCTGAAATGTAAGTGTACTATATGTCACCACTATCTGTACATCTCTGTTTAACTCTTCAGGGGGAAAAGGTGTTATGTTATGTTTTATCAAAAGATTACCACTTATCAATACATCCATACTTAACGTTCTGATATACATATAATAATAATAATATACAACCAACACACCGTTATCTGATCCCAAACTAGGCAGAGCCTGTACTATGGTAACCAGACAACTGATAAACATACTTATATATTTCTAAATACATACATATCATAGATAAATTATACCCAGACACAGAACAAACGATTGTGCTCATCACACAACATTTGTCCTGGGTGGGAATCGAACCCACGACCTCAGTCTTAGCAGTCAGGGTCACTAACCACTAGTCTAACAGGCCACTCAATATGTAACTGTTCACGTTATTTCACCGTTGCCCCATCTGTTAGCGACTAATGGAAATGACCTTTTCCATACTCGTATAAATGTAGGTATGTGGCCGAAGCATGATAGAGAGCCCGCATAAACTCGAATTTTGATCACTGACTTTGTTTCGGTTTTTCTTGTAAGAGTTATCAGATAGGAAACGCCGACCTCATTTAGTTAAAAAAATATGATTGACGTGTAAAAGTGTTTGTATAAACCTACGTATAGAAACAAAATCATTTATCATTTAATCATTTTGCTTTTGGCTAAGTCGATTCGATAGGAAGCTTTAAACAGGGTAGCTGGGACACAGATTGCTAACATTTTCACCGAACATAAAAAATATGCTGTTCCATACATTTTGATCGCGTAGGTATTGCGTTTTACATTTCGATCGTTATGGAACAGCTGGTTTTTTTTAAAGCGACGAAAAATTTATAAGCTCAGAATCATGTGCTGCAAAAGAATGGTCCTTCAAAAAAGCTAACAGAAACAGCTATTTTTACTTTCTTATTCTTTATACTTTCAGGTGAATAGATTAATATGGTTAAATTCATTTACAACATCCATTTGGTGGCCCAGTGGTAACGGCTCTGACTTAGGAGTCTTAAAACGCAGATAACACAACTGATTGTTGTGGTCGTAAGTGGGGTAACAATCCAGGCAGGCGTTTTACTTTTTTTAAGTTATTTCATCACCACTTCTTCCAAAACGATGAAGTAAACTGAACTGTACTCTAGTAGTTGGTTGGTTGATAGATGACACATGTGTTTGTGTGTCATCTACCAATCCAGGAGGAGTAGGAGGCCTGTGTTCCAGCAGTGGGATCATTATATACTTATTTTGCTATCCATTCGACTGATTGAAATAATCAGTCTGTTGGTATGTGGTTCCATACCAACAGACTAAATACTTAAAAGCGTGTATTTAATAGCTGAACCAGTCCATTAAATCAGGCTAACCATTAAATTGACAGCTACAAATTGGTTGAAGCCGTAAACACCTATAAAACGTGCCATTACTGCTGGATTAATATGCTATAATTTCGAGTTATAAATATGTTATATGGGGATTTTTATGACTGCCAAATACTTAGTGATTACTTATGATAATTTTGGTAAAATCTATAAAGTCACGAGCTGTGGTATCATCGGCCTTGACAAGATGTAGATCGTAGACAGGAATTAAGATGGGCGTTTTTATTATTATATATGTTTTTTTACCACTGCGCTCAAGACGGTGTACGAAAACATCATGAGGAAATTGATATGTAGATACAAATTTTTTAAGATATATGACCTCTACCAACCCGCACGGCCCAAGTTGTTGTGTAGGCAGACATTCTCGTTTGACGATTCGATGTCTTCGTCAGATAGGGTGTCGCTCAATGTAATGTATTGGTGTTCCAAGCGCCGGGCTGTTACTAAGAAATTTCTAATCAAAAAACACAATAACACTGCCCAAGCAAAGGGAATCGAACCTAGGACCCCACATTCAGTAGTCGCGCTTGCGACCTTGTGACCAATGGGGCAGTTAACGTACAATTATCATATATTCAACATCCAACGCATTTCATACGAGCCAATTGAAGTTAATAGCTACTTATTATCTCTCATTGTAATGTACGTAGGTGGAGACCAACAAACTGCGATTATCTACTTGTATTCTAGATTGTTATCTAAAACTTATAGCGTATTTAACACAAATGCTCAGTTAAGTGGTGTAATTGGCGCGACTTACGAATTTCAGCAGGAACCATACACTTCATTTTACTCTAATTTCTAAGACACTACAATGCTTACTGGCTTAAAAGTTCCTAGTTTCGAGATAATAGCTCTAGCATGTGCCAATCCAGGATTTCAGTTTTACTTACTTGGTATCTAGCTTCAAAAAGAATACTCGTATAACAAGAGCAAAATAAGCCTATACTGTTACCACTGCTGAGACACAGGCCAGCACTCGGTGAGAGGAAGTGGGCCGTAATAAAAAAAAAACCGGTAGATGGTAGATGTCACAAGTCTTTGAATTTTTGGTACTAAGACATTCCGGTTTCCTCACACATATTCTACACCATTTCATATAATTATATAGTATGTTTATCATTTGTCTGGTTGCCATAGTACAGGCTCTGCCTAGTTTGGGATCAGATAACGTTGTGTTGGCTGTGCTAAGATATATTATTATTATATCATAAACTCCAAATTATTTTTCCAGATTTACAAACTCCTCTGCCTACTTAGGAACCTGAAAAGTTGTCTCATCAGTGTAGCCGTTCGTTTTTATTAAAACCAGTTCAGTAGTACTGAGTTACGATAACATTTAGGCTAACGAGCTAAACTCGGACGTGAGTCAAGTTAGGGAACGCACAAACTTTTTGTACCATTCCTTGGATTAGGATTTATTTTTTGACTTCAAATGATAATTTATGATCTGGCATGCTAATAAATTAAGTAGGTAGGGAGGGTATCTATAGGTGTAGTTTTTGTCCAATAAATTAAACTTTTCTTCGTTTGTGTCAATGATTCATTTATGGTGGCAGAATTTCCTTAGGGCCTGCGATGGTGGCGCGTAGTGTTCCACGCGCGCCTCTCTATGATATACGGGGGGGAGTATAACACGTCATTTACCATTGACATGCATGTAAAAGATAAATTTTATTTGATTAACTATGTACAAATAATACATTTAATTTATATACTTTACTATTGACATGCATGTAAAAATAAATTATAATTGACTAATTATCTATTCAAATACATAAAATTGGCATTATTAACACGAACGTGACATTGCATTGTATAAATTCAGATTTATTACTACCAACTTAATATATTACTACCAACTTAATATATTTGTACACCAATTTTCATTGGTAGGGCATAGAGCTCGACTAGAATGTATACATAAGACCTTTATTACCTGTGTTCACAAATAAAGACTGATTGATTTATTGATTGATTCATCATCATCATCATTTCAGCCGAAAGACGTCCACTGCTGGACATAGGCCGCCCCCAAGCACCGCCACTTCGACCTGTTCTGTGCTTCTCGCATCAAACGTATCCCTGCAGCCTTCACCAGGTCATCAGTCCATCTTGTGGCATCTTTGTATAACACGTCGCTCTTCCCTAACGTGAGGAGGCCCGCAGAGGTGGATCGGCACCAGTCGAGGATCGCGGAAGATGCATTAGATCCCCAACGTAGGTGTGGGACCGAACACTAGGGTGGTTTTAGTTAGTAAGGGTCTGATAGACCCCTTCGCCCACCTCAGGGTGGAGGACATCCATGAGGATTACCACCTTGAGATCAAAAAAATGGTGGCAGAATTTGGGTCAAAAAAAAAGCTCAAAAAGTCAAATTCGCGCTCGGTAGGTTAGAAGCTAGCAGAACACGGTGCGTAGTGTTCCACGCGCGCTTCAATGAGATTCAGCAGTACTGAAGGGGTCCGCTAGGACCAATGCCTGCCAGGGTCGCGAGATTTCTTCGAAAGAGACACCGTGGCACTGGCACATGGGCAACTGAAGGAACACGGGTGGGTTTTAGTCAGTCTTCTTCTTAGTCAGTAAAAGTCTGACACCCGCTCCGCCCAAGAGCGGGAGACGTCATTTGATGATTTCCCAGCCAAAAAAAAAACTAGTAGAACTAAACTATCCATGATAGAGTTATAAAAGATTCAACGTCACAGCCAGCAGAGGCAAGTTAAAATCATGAATGAAATATATCTGGAATACAGACTGTTTTAGACAGATCAATACTACCTGTATCGTCGCTCTAGGCGGTTCCCAGTAGTATTAATTCTATATTTGTCTCTTCGTGGTAGAACCTGAGGCGTTGGCGAAAATAGAATTCTAAGTTCGAATTCGTTTTAAGAATGGAATAACTTGAGGTAACTTTTAGTGGGCGAATTTTTCACTAAATCGATGTTAGTGTAATTTAATTTTTTTTTTAAATCATTTCGTGTGACTTTTAAGTTTTTCTCAAGAAAGGCAATGCACCAGCTATGCATCTAGCACCTATTGTAGGTTTCATCATCTACCTAGTGTTTTTGCAACTATTTTTGGGTCGGCTTACAGTCTAACCGGATGCAGCTGGACACCGGTAGGTTTTGCAAGCGACTGCTTATCTGACTTCCACAATCTATAATATTTACTGAGTAATATTGGGAATCCGTTACGACTGCCAAAGATGTACAAATAACAGCCGGAGCCAACGGTTTTAGAGGCCGTACACGAAATTTTTAGGATGTTGCTGAATTACGTGATTTTATATACCTACATGTTTTAGCAAAATACTGTATTTCTATAAGTTTTAATGCAGCATATGGAAGATCTTTTCAAAATGTATAAAATAATTAGTTAAGTACTATTTTTACTATTTAAGTTTGGTTAATCGACCTCAAACCGACGAAGGTTTTGTAAAATTTGCGCTTTTAACGTTTACACGGAATGAAAAAAATACAATGTGTTTTGTAAAAGTCATACAATGTCACTTTCACTTTCTACCAGTTTCATATTCAAAACATAGTTTTTTTTATCCCTGAACTTTTTATGGAAAATGGGCAATGAATTGGCTTTGATTTCACCCACTTAGAACTCTCATTCATTAAAATAAAACGACAGAAATAAAATTCAATTCAATATCAATCCATTTCCTGCCAAAAATAAATAAAAAGTGTTGGTAGTAAATAATGTTTCAAAATAACCTAAATCTCGCATTATAAATCTCGACAAAAATAAAAAGACGCCATTCATTAGATAATGACTGAAACAATCTTTTCAATTTGTACATTAAAACATAAGGGAATGCAGTATTTTAACTGTAAAAGCTCGTCTGTAAAATCAAGTACATCAGCGAGATCGACAAAATTTCGTATACGGCCTCTTAACGTGCTTTCCGATAAGTGGACAAATATAAACCAAGCTTATTTCAGTCAAGTTGGAATTAGCTGCCAGTCTTACAAACCACTCCTGTATATTTTCCAGTGAAATACATTCTATTCAACCACAAGGAAAGAAACCGACTACCCTGTTAAGAGAAACCTCGTATAAAATAAAAACAAAAGCACCATTTGCACATTAAAGTCTCGAAGGAAATCTAATTCCCATTCAGTTTCCTAAGAAAAAGCAATTTACCTTATTTTGATACAATTTTCTGCTTTCCACTTGTTTTAGTCAATTGCTTTTGGGTGTCAGGGTATTATAATAAATTGCGTTATGATTTGAACCGAAAGGAAAGTGCCCACTATGTGGGAAATAGATCAGTTCCCCAAAAAAGAAAAATTGATTTGCACAGTTTTAAGGAATTCTAAATAAATGAACCTAGAACGATAATAGTGCTGAGCACATAAACACTATAAAAAAACTAAGTATCGGATTATTGACTTGATAGCCAGATTTTGTTCCTAATATGGTGGCGGAACATCGATTTAGTTTTTAGCTTATATTTAAGTCTACTCATCTAAAATTGGGCGTATAGTCACTTTAAAAAAATGTATTATTTTCTATAAGCGAGTCGAACTAAGTTAATTTATTTTTAGGTGAATCGACTGTGAGGGGTTTTTTTTTCTGGATAGGAAATCATCAAATGACTTCTCTTCTTTTTTTTTTTAACTTTACCACTTATGTTTACTAAATATTTCTTGTAATTCCAATTTTGAATAATCGTGTGAGTTTAAAATTGGATAGCGCTGGCATTCAAAATTTAAATCCTTTGACTTTTCACTACTAATACTATTTCTCTGCACTCTCAATTTTCCATCAGCAGTTAATTCTAGCTCTAAGTGAAACTGCACAGGAATAGTCGACCAATTTTTGAACTCCGGGAAAGCATAGATTTCTTTTGTACTCAATTCAAAATACACACAAATTCCTACGTTTGGCATTTATTACGTTGGTAGGAAAGTAATGAGCGTTTTTTAGTAGATTTTCTATTTTTATCTAGAAACGTAACAGATCTTTCTAGAGTGCACTAGCGCATTGTGGTGGGGATGAACAATATAATTATTGGTCGCCTAGCATTGAGCACTTCATTTCTTGCTAAAACATGGAAGCGACAAGATAGCAAGTACGTCACTGTCTTTTGTACGAGTACCGTTTGGGCCACTCAGCAGCAGTAGCTGCTCGAAATATACGCAGTGTAGAAGGTGTAGATGCAGTCTCTGACGCGACAGCAAGACGTTGGTTTGAAACGTTCAGGAATGGGAATTATGATCTCTAAAGGACTTGCCTCGCAGTGGAAAACCAGTTGAAGTTGACGTAATTCGTTTACAAGAATTAATTGATAATGATCCCCGGCTTACTTCTCGTTGTCTTGCAGAAGAGCTCAATTGCATCCATGTGCAAGTCTTGGAACACTTACACAAGTTGGGTAAAGTCTGGAAATTAGGGTCGTGGGTACCACACCAGCTGAGTGCCACACAATTACATGATCGCGCCAACACCTGCATGAGTCTTTTGTCCTTGCGTCGCACACAACATTGGCTTGACAGTCTGGTTACTGGAGAAGAGAAGTGGGTTTTGTGTGTGAACCATACGCGTAAGCGTCAGTGGTTAAATCGCAATCAAACACCTGTGCCGACGCCAAAAAGTGAACCACATGCAAAGAAGGTTTTATTATCTGTATGGTGGGACGCAAACGGAATTTTATACTGGGAGCTACTACCAGATAATACCACCGTAGACTTGACAATATACTGCAGTCAGCTCGACCGACTCCGTACAGAAATTGACAAAAAGCGCCGTGAACACTCAAAGGTATACTTCCTTCACGACAACGCTCGGCCGCACATAGCCAAAGTCGTTCGTCAGAAGCTACTGGATTTTGAATGGGAACTGCTGCCATATCCAGCTTATTCTCCCGATCTAGCGCCAACGGATTTTCACTTGTTTCGCTCTCTCAGCAATCACATACAGGGCAAACAATTTGATGATAGAGCACAATTAACAGATTTCCTCGAAAGCTATTTTGCCTCACGACCCCAAAGTTTTTATGCTGAAGGTATCCATGCTTTACCTATTCGCTGGATATGGATTATAGATAACAACGGTACCTACTATAAAGAAAAGTAATTGTAAATTAAAAATATAGTTTAAATTTGTTTTGTTTGTTTGCAACGCTCATTACTTTCCTACCAAGCCAATAGAATGTACATTTCCAACAGCACCGACCTCATTGAACGTTCTATTCCCAAAGCACGCTTTATGAATTTGGTCCACGTTTTTTGCTGGTCGAACTCAACCTCAAATAAGGTTCACTGACCTAATTTTTCGCATTTTACGTATCAAAGAATCCTTGGATAAGATTAAATTTTAAATTAAACATGGAACAAAATTTTATTAACTTCCCATTTTTTGTAGTTATGTATGTACAGACGCCAGCACATAAAGCTACTACAATCTGTCATATTTCCTTAATAGGTTTCAACTTTATCACTTAAGTATAAGGTTCAAGATTGTTGTTGAGAGCTCTCTTTTGTTAACCGACTTCAAAAAAAGGAGGAGGTTATCAATTCGACTGTATTTTTTTAAATTTTTGTTACCTCATAACCTTTGACTGGGTGAACCGATTTGGATGATTCTTTTTTTTATTTCCCATTTTATTTTTAGGTCCCATTTTAATTTTGGTTCCATTCTGACAATGGGATCCATGTGAAAACCATATAAGTCTAAAATTTGCATTAAGTATTTTCGCGACAAATTAACGATGCGATTAGATTAGTGCGGGGTACATACCATAACTAAAAAGATAAAAATAATAGTTAAATAAACTAAAAAACACGCTTCCATTGAAAACCAAACTAAAAAGTACAAAATAATGGAAAAAAGCGTGGGGTGCTTTTTAAGGTATTTTTTTATTGATATCAGGCACCCCACGCTTTTTTTCCATTATTTTCTACTTTTTAGTTTGGTTTTTTCGGTTACCTTATGGCAAAAAAACCTTAAATACAGATCCTAAGACACCGAATTCCGAAATTAAAGTTATTTTTCACTTTGTAGTGTTTTTTTTTAAGGAAGTTAGTTATTATTTTTTTGTAAAAACTTTTTATTACTGTTGACGTTCTAAACATGACAATATTCAGCCAAATTAATGGAGTTAAGTTTTTTTTGGAAGTATGAGATACAGGGAGTCTTCTCCGACCAGCAGGTGAGGGTAGGGCAACTGCCCAATGATTGACGTCGGGACGTTGTATATACGCTAGTTGTGCGGAAAACTCTGCTTGCGCGATGTAAGATGTGCGTAATGTAAGTGTAACACGTAGTTCATAGTTTTATTATAACAAAGCTGCTGAAACTCATCTACTTCTCTATTCAAGTAAACAGTTGCATTTCCGTGCCCAATTAAAGAAAACATTCTGAATCTTCCTGCGATCTGTCCGTTTCGGCGCAGATAAGTTTGCGAGGTTTCAAAGGATTTAATACAAGTAACTCTAAAATTTGATTGTTCCGGATCGCTTGTTTGCGTGTACGTTGAAAATACCTCATGGATTTGAAATTTTCTTCATCAATCTGTCAGTCAATACCCATTGAAGACCCGCTAAGACCCGCTAAGACCTCAGTTTTTTATTCCTTAAATCTTTATTCACTTCTATTTGCATGAGGATAACCAACCAATTAGGTTCCCACGCAGACCCAGTACGGGTTAGTAAGTGTCACATGGCTGCGAGTCTTTGATTACAGAACATGCCGGTTTCATAACGATGTTTTCCTTCAGCGTTTTGTGAACGTTGTTAATTAATTAATTTGCACAAATTAAAACGCTTTTCTGGGTTAGAACCTATAACTTATAGCTTGTAAGTCACAGCCATTACCACTGGGATACCACTGTTCTACTGCCATTTGGATCCGGCCCAACAATACCTTTGTTCAAGAAAATATTTACAACAGCATAAAGCATAGTACACATTTTCTGAGCGTATCGTAATCCCATTTGGCCCGCGGCACCACGTCTCGCCTATAACTCAGACCGCCCATCTGGCGGTCTACACACCCCCTTACAATTTATTATTTATACTTGTGGTTACCTTTACCCTAATGTATTTTCGTGTATCATTCATAGGTAGAAATGGAGCTAGTTTAAATTTCTATACGGAATGTAATAGCCGTAAATGTAGAATATTGATTTATGTTACCTTGGCCCTTAAATAAAATGTAGCCTCTATATTACCTAGACTCTTAGATAGAGTATAGCATATCGCTTTATATTACCTAGGCTGTAAAATAAGTTCTATCAGAGTTCGATTTTCTTGATAACATATAGTCCTCTACCTACAAACAGTAAAAATGTGGTATTTAAAACTATAAAATTCACAGGAAAAATAACTAAAATATTAAATGTGCGAGACCTAAAAGGTAAATATGAGATACAATACTCTCTGACAAAAGCTACGCAAAGAACTTTACTATTTCATCAATAGTAGACATGATTAATGACATGTTTAAAAAATCAAGATATTTTGCTTTAAACATGTACTAATATGGATAATACTACAATATATCAAATGGCAAGCCTATCACTATTTTAAATGCAACCCTATGCCTTACACATTTAAACCTAAAATCAGGTCGGCAAATCCCAAGCAAAGTGACCACAAAAACAGACTCCGTTAATTTTTCAACCGCAGAACTATAACAATGTATGCAAAGGTTTAACCCTCAGTTACTCATTCTGACCGTTATGTACAAAGTTTTGGTCCTTAATAATTCTAGGAGAAAAATCGTGTGGAGCGCGTTGTAAATTGAACAAGCAAGAAAAAGTGTTCATTACAGCTGGGTCAGATTTAAGGGTTGGTTCTTGTGAAGTATGGAATCACCCCTTTTTACTGGATAAAGTATGAATTTCTCTTTCTGTTTTGTAAATGCAAACACACTTGGGTCATACAACGCCTTACGCGTTCAATACAACAACGCGTTTAGGGTGCTGCTGGGGCTACCACGATTCTGCAGTGCTTCGAGTATGTTCGCAGACTAAGCACATACAGATGCTCCATGCTCTTATAAGGAAGCAGTGTGCTGCTGCTGAGTCGTGTTGGGTCCAGTAGTAATAGTATAATAAGCGTGTTCGCGGGCAGGTGGGACTCTCTACTGCTGCGCCACTGGATACGTTTACATACTACACTGTGAACAGCGGACAGTTCCTCTCTGTGTGTCTGTGTAACTGTGTCCCAAACCGCTATATTTTTTTTTTCTTTTTTATGTGTTGTGTTTGCTCTGTTTAAACTAATGTGTGTGATGTCAATTGGTTGTTTTTAAAATGTTTGTGTCGAAATATGGACTTTTATTCGTAGATAAATGTTGATTGGTTGATTTGAAATGGTTTGGTCTGAGAAATATACGTGCAGCTAAAACATCGATCATTGGTAAGCGCATAACTATAGCCAGAGATCGATAGGTCAAAAAAGTTTATACGAAAATAGTGCTTGCTAACTCTAATTTTATTTCGGAAGTCTGCGAGTGCAAATCAAAATTTCTCTAAATGTTAAGGAACATCTGGTAAGACCATTTCCCTGCAACTGCAGCTGTACCCGCCCTTATCTACTGCCCCATCTCAAAAAATCCGCCCCGTGTAAGGGCCGCACAACCAGCACGGGATTTTCTAATTATGCAAAAATATCCGTGTTCTCAGTTCTTAAAATTAAAATAAAACTTTTTTAAATGTAGCTAGCCAGCTCGTTCAATAAAAAATCAAGTCTATTTCGAAAGTAACCTATTCAATCTTTACCTGTAAATTATTCATTCTGACCGTTCGTAGGGTTCCGTACCAAAAGGGTTCTAACGGGACCCTTTCACTAAGGTTCCGCTGGCCATCCGTTCGTCTGTCCGTCCGTCTGTCTAAGGGCTGTCTCTTTTGAACCATAATAGGTAGACATTTGAAGTTTTTACAGACTGTGTTTTTTTTTTGTTTTTTTATCAGTCTTTAGCGTAAATCTCGGAATCCTAGAGATCTTTGGAAGGCTTAAAAGGAACTGAAGCCAACTCACAGAGGGCTGTTAGACATTTTTAGTGAAATGAGGCATCAACCGACGATTATCCGTGTTCGTACTATCCAAGTGCACCTTAATATTTAGATAAAAAGGCAAGTGGTGACTTGCACATTCAATAATAGACCCTCGGAAACAGACGCTCGACGCTCGATAGACCGTATTGCGGCTCAGGAGATATTATCGTGCACAACTGTCTAAGGTGCTTGAGAAGTGGAGAGTTAGTTCACAGCTATTAAAACAATCCTAAAAAATCCTATAGCCTGTAAGATGGTCAAAATCCTTACCAGCTCTTTCTGGAATACTTCCTTCCTCCCAGCTTTTCTCTCTCCCAGAATCTCCAATCAAAGCAAAAAAAGTTAAGAGCTCCGTTCCTCGTCAGTGTTCACTCCAGCCGGCCAATAAAGGCAAGCCCAGAAGGTGAGAGGCACAGACCTAGATTTCGGAGCGCGCAAGCCTTACCACTGCGGCAACGTAAAGAGATGATGGGGTAATTTATTTTATTACTAGGGCACTGCTATAATAACAAATATTAAAAAAACCCCATAAAAGAATAGGTTTTTTCGGCGCTTAAAAAATGTTTAGTTTTAAATATTGTACGATGGTACGGAACCCTTCGTGTGCAAGTCTGTCTCGCATTTGGCCGCATTTTTACAAAGTTTCGGTGCTTAATTCTTAAAGAAAAATCGTGTAGGCCCCCTTTATAAATTGGACAACCAAGAAAAAATGTTCACCACAGCTGGATAGGGTTGCCGATTTATTGGTCAGATTCTTTAATATATTTTATTTAAGGCAATTTTGGGCAAGCTTTTTAACGGTTGGGTTCTTTTGAGTTTAGCCATTAAATTGATATAAAGCCAGTTAAATATAATATAATCGTATATAGAAGCATTTAATGTTTTTTGTATGTGTATACAGGGTGGCAATGACATGTCCCTCATAGTGAAACCATAGATTCAGCACATGATTCTACACCTAAAATTAGACCTATTATTAATATATTAGTATTGAAACTTATCGTCAGTTATTTTAAAAAAACTCTTTCGTAGAAAAGTGCAGAACGTACACGGTCTAAATGTATGTAACAGCAACCTTTTTGATGTTTAGAATCATGTACTGAGTCCATGGTTTCAGTTTTCTTGTCGATGTAGGCTAAACTGTATAATGTCATGCATAGTATAGTCCTCCAAACCGTATTTCGGCCACGGCGGCCAATCTCAACGAAGACTAGCCATCGGCGCGGGAGATATTATAGTGCACAAGTGAGTGCGCAGACACAGGCACTTGCTCTTCCCCCACCCTCATAGTCCAATGGGACGGCATTCTGACACGACCGGAGAAAGATAGGGCTAATGCATTCACGGGCTTTCCGAGGCACGAGGGTGACATACCGCCAAATTCCAAACTCTGGACTATCTAAGAAAAGTCATATAAATTCATAGGATCAAATAAAGTTACTATTTTTGCTTAAGATTTAGGCACGCTAAAGACACACTAATTACTTAAAGCTAACTTAAAGCCGATTGATTTAGTCGAAACTATTTGTAAGTAATGCTCAAGATTTAATACGAACTTTGATTTCTTTATAAGATGTCAAAGAAAAGAAAAAAAAAAACTGACCCGGCACACAATATTTACACAAGAATACAAAAAAAAAACATGGAATAAATTAAAAATAAAGAGATGAATGAAAAGCAATTGCATGCAGATGAGATGAGAATGTTAAGAGGGATGTGTGGTGTTACACGAATGGTTAGAATAAGAAATGAGTACATGAGAGGAAGTCTGAAAGTGGCACCAATTATTGAAAAGTTGTGTGGTAATCGGTTGTCATGGTATGGTCACGTGATACGGAGGATAGAGGAAAATGTCGGGAGGAAAGTCGTGAGTATGAATGTCGATGGCTATAAGAGTAGAGGGAGACCAAAGAAAGGATGGATGGACTGTGTGAATTATGATATGGATAGAAAGGGGGTGACTGCTGAGATGACGACTAATAGAGAAATGTGGAAGAAAAAGACATGTTGCGTCGACCAC
The DNA here is from genome assembly GCA_947507805.1 of Aporophyla nigra. NCBI lineage: Eukaryota > Metazoa > Arthropoda > Insecta > Lepidoptera > Noctuidae > Aporophyla > Aporophyla nigra. Next base: position 6,009,533 of record OX382313.1, on the reverse strand, counting down.
AAATATATTGGGATAAGGGCATAAGAATTATGAGTATTGTGTGCCTCACGACTGCGCCAAAATGTTGGTTGTCTTAAATTTAAAATGTGGTTACTTACGAATACAAACCTACCGACACGAATACAGAAAATAATAATAAAAATAAAAGTCAGATTTAGTACAAGCATACCAACATTTTAAAAAGGCCTAAGGAATTATATATTAGAAATATAAGTTCAGCTTTTATATATAAGATACATGAGTGTAGCTTGAACTGTTTTATTTAGACTCAAGAACATACCTGCTACATTTCATAAATAAACCTGTGGTGTTCAGTTTTTTAGATGGCTTGAACGTCGTAATAGAAACTACAACCTATTGATAATTTAGTTAAGTATATCTTTAAGTGAACTGTAATTATTATTTTCTTTAAGAAAATACATGTCGTTAAACCGAATAATGAAACATACATACTAGAAAGTAAAACATACACAGAGATGCTAGAAGCATCTTTATTGAATCATCATGTCATCATCAGCCTATAGCAGTCCACTGCTGGACTTACGCCTCTCTAATTTAATAATAATAATAATATTCCACAACTATCACACAACGCCATCTAGTCCCAAGCTAAGCAGAGCTTGTGTTATGGGTACTAGACAACTGATAAACATACTTATATATTTCTAAATACATACATATTATAGATAAATTACACCCAGACACAGAACAAATGATCGTGCTCATCTCACAAACATTTGTCCTGGGTGGGAATCGAACCCACGACCTCCGGCATAGCAGTCAGGGTCGCTAACCACTAGACCAACAGGCCATTTCACGCCATTCTGCTCGATTTTCGGCAACTTAAATCCAGCTGCTACCAGCCACCCTGCGAAAATCGTCGCTCCACCTAGCCTGAGGGCGTCCTACCTTAAGTTTGCTAATTGCTAGACTCAAGAACACGTCTACCCCAACGGTTATCGGTTCGACGGCTTATATGGCCGGTCCATTGCCACTTCACCTTGCTTGTTCTGTGAGCTATAATTGAGATACGAAGAGCTAGATTAAATGATAAATACGAATTCATCATTTTATTATGACAAACACAATCTACACATCAGCAGTAAACCATATTGACTTAATAGATCAAACTGCGGTACTCGCGGCTTTCTAAGTAAAGTAAACGTTATAACGAGAGAATCGTCAATATTGACTCAAGTTTAACTGCCGCAGATCTTGTTCTTAGAGTCTTTGGTATTGGTTTAGCTAGCAAATGCTAAGGAAGATATAGTTAAAGAGGTATAGTTGAAGAGTTTTGCTTCCAGGAAATCATCAGCTTATAATGTTTCCACTTCTGGGACACAGAAGAGCCTCCTATCAGAAAGAGTAACATCTTTACTTTCCGTGGGATAATTTTCGGTTCCACGCGGGTAGAGCCGAGGGCAGCAGGTAAGTAATATATAAGTAATATAAATCTAAAGTGGTTTTTAGGGTTCCGCACCTCAAAAGGAAAAAGCGGAACCCTTATAGGATCACTTTGTTGTCCGTCCGTCTGTCCGTCCGTCCGTCCGTCCGTCTGTCAAGACCCTTTTTCTCAGGAACGCGTGGAGGTATCAAGCTGAAATTTCTACCAAATACTGAAATCTACTGTCCCTTGAAGCTGTGAAAAAATCAAACTTCTAAGCTAACGCAATCAAAAGATTAGAAGCCGTTTATGCAGCAAATTTCCGCAAATTTTCGAAACTCGCAAGGGAATCAAAACCTAAAGGGTACTTCCAGTCGATCTAGAATTTTTAAATTTGGTACGAAGCAACGTCTTATAGCACAGATAAAGGAAAAATTGCAAAAACCATAAATTTTTAGTTACATCATATAATAAAAATATTTTTAATAATTTTAAAGGTAATACAACGTTTTTACGGAACCCTCGGTGCGCGAGTTCGACTCGCCCTTGGCCGGTTTTTTACTGTCAGTTCTATGCACTTTCATAAAGGTATTACTTTTCAAACTTACGTGCAATGCGAAATCCGCATGATTATTTTCATGAATACTGGTGGTTTATGAGTTGTAGTTCGTAAGCACGAACCCAAACAGGCGCTTTATTTTCAGTAAAGGCTCGCACAAACAGGCGCGACGCCACTCTCGTAGAACAATTTCTGGGAAAACTTCATCAGAATTGTTCTACAAATGTCGCGTTGCGCCTGTCTCAAGAAGCTTTAGAATTTCCACTACCACTTCCCTCAAAACGGTGAAGGATAACGTCGTGAGGAAACCAGCATATCCTGAGACTAACAATTCGAAGACATGTGACATCTACCAACCCGCACGGGGCTTTGTAATGAATTACAACCGGAGTGGGTTCCACTCCACTCTGGGTGGCCTTTACTGAAAATAAAGCGCCTGTTTGGGTTCCTGCTTACGACCTACAACTCATAAATCACCAGTATTCATGAAAATAAAATATCTGCTACTGCTGAACGTCCCGTCAAAATAGATGCAGCCGTTTCGAAGATCAGCCGGAACAAAAAGACAAAAAAAAATACGATTATCTTAAACAATTATGTATTTAATAAAAAGCTATGATTTTGAAATCATCATCATCATCATCACCATTTCAGCCGTAAGACGTCCACTGCTGGACTTAGGCCTCCCCCAATTTGGGGGGCTTTGCCATAATCGTCACGCTTGGCAGGCGGGTTGGCGATCGCAGTATGGTGGTAAAATGCATAGAGAACGCTGCTGCCCATTCTCTAGGAAGTCCCTAAGTCGCCTTTTACGACACCCACGAGAAGAAATGGGGTGGTGTTATTCTTTACGTCCGGCACCACACGGTGATTTTGAAATAGCTCATAGATACTTCAATTTTATTTATTTGAATAGATGTATAGATGCCACCAACAGCCTAACTCAAAAAAATGCATTTTCGTACCTAACTAGGGTAGGTACGTAGGGGAGACGACATGTTAAGGTGATATTTAGGCCAATGTGAAAGAGGGAAACCCTTGACCGGAAACTTTGGAAAAATATGGGGGACGCCTATGCTAAAGTCTTCGGAAACAGATGTCTGAAAAAGTTTTATTTTTCTTCTTTTTAACTATTTATTAAATGTAACTAGATTGTAAGGTTGTTTATAGAAGCTAATATATTATATTATTTCTGTATCAGCACCTGCCTAGCCTTTCTTCAAGTAGCTAGGTATGTTGACGTCGACTTCCAGTATAACTGACTGAAACTGAATACGTAGAATTTAACAAATGGTTTGACCGTCACAATTCAGTTTCTGGGTAACACGCTGCCACCCCATGGCGCCCTTGAAGACCGCTATTTTAAAAGCGACTCAGATAACTGAACATAACAAAATCCTCTTTTAGTGTTTTTTTGGAAGTCAGCTGTGTTTATTTATTTATTTTTTGCATTTTTTTTTCATATTTATTAATATATCTACCCTGCACTAATTCGTAAACCACTACTGGCCATGTATTTATCAGGGACAGGAAGTATTACAATAGAATATCATCACGATAAACGAAGTGGATTTAAAACGTATTAATAACGAATAAACTAACAAAACAAATTCAATAAAATTTATATGAGGCCACCCCTGAAGCATAACTATACATATATTAAAAAAATAGTTTTTGAAATCGGTACACAGTTGGCGGAGAAATCAATGAACATAATATAAAAAATATACAGTGGAATATATTACAACCTCCTCCTTATTTGAAGTCGGTTAAAACTATTTCCACAAATAAACTATTGGACATAACAGTGGTTTGGTGTGAGTTACTACTTAGAACAACTATCGAGGTATCCTGAACAACGAGAAAACTCAGACTCACCCCAATGCCTGATATTGACACTTTTGACTGGTTGCTTCACTTCAGTTTTCACGGTGAGTTTTCTACAAAATAGATCGACTTTCGAAATAGATGGGCTGGCTGTAACACTTGATATATTATGATTTATTTCTGCAAGTAGATTGGTACGAACACTTTTACACGTCAAGCATATTTTTAAAACTAGATGAGGTTAGCGTTTCCTATCTGACTACTCTGAGAAGAAAGGCCGAAAGAAAACCCAGAGGTCACAGTCTCTTTAAAGTCCAGACATAATCTTGGTCAGATCATGTACCATGATCATGATCATGTATGTATTACCTTGTGAAATGGTGTCCGAAATGGTATTTTGAAGAAAGAACTGCACACATTGAGTGAACCTATTCAATCAGTGCACGCATTGCACTTGTATTGTCGACTGGCCTATTAGTCTAGTGGTTTGTGACCCTGACTGCAAAGACTGAGGTCGTCGGTTCGATTCCCACCCAGGACAAATCTTTGTGTGATTAGTACAATCATTTGTTCTGTGTCTGGGTGTAATTTATCTATAATATGTATGTATTTAGAAATATATAAGTATATTTATCAGTTGTCTGGTTACCATAGTACAGGCTCTGCCTAGTTTGGGATCAGATAACAGTGCGTTGGTTGTCCTAAGATATTTATATTTATTTTATTCCGCCGTTTTGTTTACCCGTTTGGACTTCCACACATCTACAAATGACAGTAGTAGTAGGGATGGGGCCGGAAGGTTCTGGAGTGGTGACTGCATACTGTAAGACGTAGCGTTGGAAGGCCTCCCACAAGATGGACCGATGATCTGGTGAAAGCCGCAGGAATTCGCTGAATGCGAGAAGCACAGAATCGGGCGAAGTGCTTGGGGTAGTGGATGTCTTTCGTCTAAAATGATAATGTTGAGTAGGGTTCCAGTTTGAAATTAATAATTTTACCCGTCCACTAAGTGACCTTGGCAACCTTGATCGACTTACCCGTACAGGGTGCTTACTCTCGAATATAATTCCGATAGATCGACATTGGAATTGTCAGTCAAACGTCAGTGATTGGCTGGACTCACTGAGTCTAGCCAATCCCTGACGTTTAACTCAACCAACTGACGTTTGATCAATGTCGATCTATAGGAATTATGTTCGAGAGTAAGCACCCAGGTTTCACTTAGCCATGAGCCCCTGACTGACTACGTTGTATTAATCATCGTAAAAGGAACTGAGTATAGTTTGTCTAAACAGCAACGTCAATTAAATACCTATATCTGTTTACATAAACAACACAAACATGACGAAATTGGCTCTTGTTGTAATGTCGATTACATGACTGCTTTTTGACACTCAGACATTTGTGTAAACAGTTTGTATTATCTTAGGCGGTGAAGGAAAACAATTAGTTTTAGTACTTGTTGAATGTGTTAACAAATTAGGAACGTTGTTTTGTTTCGTGTTGATGATTAAACTAATAGAAACATAGCATACGCTTAATCACACTAGAATATTCTCACAGGCCTTACTCGCCTGTACCAAGGAGTGGGCCCCTATCCACCACGCGGGCCAAGAAGGATTTATAGATGACACATGACTTGAATTGTTTGGTTCTAAGACATGCCGGTTTCGTCACGATGTTTCCCTTCACCATTTTGACACCAGTGGTGGTGAAATAATTTACCCAAAGTAAAACGACTGTAATGGTTCGAATCTACGACCTACAACTCATATCTGCGAGCCCAGAGTGGGTTGAGCGGGTTGGTAGATGTCACATGGCTTTGAACATTTGGTTCTAAGACACACCAGTTTCATCACAGAATTGATCAGATAAATTACCCAAAGTCTTTACTTTGTGTTACCTCATCACTACTGCTCCTATAAGGGCCCATCCATAAATGACGTCACACAAATTTCATGAATTTTTGCCCCCCCCCCCCCCCTCCGTCCTTGTCACAGCTGGTCACATTTATGAGACGTCCTTAGTGTGACGTCACATATTTTGCAATTTTACATCTAGACATTGAATTTTTTTTTCATAGTTCATATTTCGTGTTTTAATAGTACTTTAAATATGTATATTCAATTTTGAAATGTGACGTCACAAAATTTCCCCTCCCACCCCCTTGTCACACAATGTCACAAATCCCCCCTCCCCCCCTTAACGTGTGACGTAATTCATGGATGGCCCCTAATGTTACCACTCCTGGGGGCCGATTCTACTAACAAAATTGTGCACAAATCGCAATAGATCCACGACTGAATCACGACTTTTAAGCGTTTTCTCATTCTACTAATGAACAACAATCCAACTGCGATTATTGTCTTTAAAATAAACTCCATCTATTCACTAACAAATTAAAAAATCTATTAATAAGTAAATGTTATTACAGCATTAGCAAATATTTAAGTGAAAAATACCTGAAACGCAATTAGAATACCCAAGCATGTTTTTTATTTATTTTGATTTTAGAATAAGTTAGATTATAAGTCCTCCTCTACCTACTATATTTCTTTTGCTGGGCCAGATAGGGTCCACAATTTTATTGTAATTAAATCCAATGTTTACCACTTAAGCATATACATTCTGGAATGCAATAAAGTATTTAGTATTGGAATGGTTCATGAAAACAAATAATGGAACAAAGCATTTTTATTATTATAAGTATATCAATTTTAACATCAGACCACTTGAGAAGTAGATACTTAGTATTTCATCACCTATAATATATTAATATTGCATGCTGAACATTATAAGTACACAACAGCCAACAGTCAGCAGATCGAGCACGAGCAACTCTTGAGTCAGAAATTGATGTACGGGTGTACTAAGTAATGTTCCTGAAAAAATATATATTTATGTTAGAAGGGGCTAACTAATATTATTATTTTTCTCATCAGTGTGCTGGTACCCACTACATAATAATGTTTTTTCCCTGCGAACAGGACAGTATGTGTTTGTTTTGCAAATTGCCATGGAATGTAAATATTCCTGTATCCAGATCTCCATATTGAATAAACAGTTCAAATTCTTTCTTGCATCATCAATACACACTTTCCTCAAACTGCATCTAGATGGTTTTACTGAAGAAAGGGAAACATTCATAAGTTATTTCAAATCTGGAACAGTCTCGGGCAACATCTTCACACATTGTATTGAAATCTTACTGAACAGTTAACAGCACATTATTTTGCAGTATGCTGTACCATCTTGAAGATTCAATTTTCATAATAACCCTTCAAATACACACATGAAAACTGAAATATCAATTTCGTGCAATTAGAAAGAAACGGATTAACTACTCCCTCTCACAGAGAGGAGGCCTGTATCCCAGCAGTGGGAACATTATAGGCTGCTTCTATATGTATGTTAAGAGGAATAAAAGTATTAATTAAAGCAATTAAAACTCTTTGAACAAAAGTAAATAAAGTGTGTTGCTGTCACTTGACAGTTGACACTTGTCTTTCAGCTATGTCAGATAGTGGTGCGATTCGATTTTGTTTAACTCGTTACTCGAGTAACTAAAGGCTCGAGATCATTTTATTTATTTATTTTCTCACGCGTTGTCATGTCACTCGATGTAGTCGTGTTTAGATAAGTATCACGGAGTCTTCAACTACACCAATTCATAATTCAATATTAATAATATCGTGTAACATTCTGTCAGAATAATGTGATGTACTGAATCACGGATGTTTTAAATAAGAGTGATTATGCATTGCATTATTCTGTAAGTACTAGTCAGTTGATAACGTGTAGGTAATTTGTCATCATATTGTCATTATTTAACATATTGCCTGTGGAATGTGAGAAGGAGAAAATGCTCCCCGAACAGCAAGAGTCGATTGTAGCCCCAATATTGATCGGATGCCGCATTTTGAATTTTTCTATGATTATTTTCGTTTTAAATTATTATTTAATGTCTCGTTTTTAACTAACAAAGCTGCTAGAAACGTCTCTAAAGGGAGGTACCTACCTTAGATTCAACTTGAATTAAATTGAGAAAATCAGTGCCTGACGATTTATAACTAGTAGTAGTAACATCACTAGTCAAACTGACAAGCCACCAAAAACTCCAATCCGTTTCACGATGATTTTTAAACCACTTTATGCGAGAGTAAGCGAACTTAAAAACGGGATTAAACACCTGCACCGTCAACAGTATTTTTTTTTAATCAAAACAGATTTGGTTAGGTAAAATACGATTAATAGAAGTTCCCTTCGAGTCTTTAACATAACCGAAAGGTTTGATTTCACAGCTTTAGCTAGTTAGGGACGTAGAAAGAAACGTTCTTCTGAGTTTTTGTTATTCGTAAGTTAAAATGTTCTATTTTTGTTACAATAAAATATCAGCACAAAACTATAATTATGGTCAAGATATTTTTTATATTAGAAAATCCTTTAGTGCCATTTATTCGTGTTTAGTGACATTTTTAGATTCAACTTTTTTCTTTGTGGTAATAATAAAACATACTATTTGGCATGTTGGTAACACCGGAAGCCCACCCGTATGTTCCCGTTACGACTCAGTTGTGATCGGGTTTAAGTATAGTTGCCCTTGTGCTTAAAAAATAGCAGAATGACTTTATAAGACATATCGACCTGCGATCGAAATCTCACTGTTGCCGAAACACAATTGAACGTGTAACTTTGCAAATTAGTAGAATCGCCCCCCTGGACACTAGCGCCCCTTCCGCTGAGACGGAGTGGGCGGTAATCCAGCACACGTACCCAGTGTATGTCGGTAGGCGTGTGAAACTAGCAGAATTTGCTTTTTTTCATGTTCCGACGACCTCCTGAAAATAACACGCTGTTATGTCCATTTATTTCAAACACGAAGTTTCAGCCATTGGTCTTTGAATGCATTTTCTTATACATTCATACATAAACAACAATTAGTTCACGTCTTTTTCTCATGGCGGTAGACAGAACTACAGAACGACACCTACTACGATCCTTACTTATAAACGTGAACAAGGCAAATGGAATCTTCCATTTGCCTCGTACACGTTTAGAGGTACAGACACCAGCACATCAAAGTACCCGAAACTATCAAAATCTCTCAATCAAACTTGAACCTAATGCTTTAGCGATAAAGTTGAAATTCTATTAAAGAAATTTGACAGATTTTAGTAGCTCGATGTATGTGTGTACACCCTGGTCATACACGAATGCCGGTTGCGAGCGTACTGACGCGCCTGGCTTTTCTGAATTTAAGCAGTCAACATAAAATGTTCGAGTTATACATATAATAAATACGTAACAACAAACTTGACTCCTATCGAAATCAGTCCTTAAGCAGTGGACAGAAGTGTTTCGATAAAGAAAATGGAGGCCTTTTCCCAGCAGTGGAACATAACGACCTAAATTACATAGATAGATAGACGTAACAGCCAGACAAACTTCAAACAAAGCCTACCGCGCAGATTTGCGATGTTCCATAAAAAGATAAAACGAAAATAGAAAATTGGTTTTGTTACTGTCGGTCGCACGTTATCGATAAGTGACGGACATATATAAAGTTATACCTTTTGTGCGCGCTCAAAATATAAAGGTTATAGAAAAAAGAATTAAATTCTAACTCCTAAACATCTTTATCTTTCTTTAGATAGTATAAAACAAAGTCGCTAGCCGCATCCATACGCTTAGATCTGTTTAACTACGCAACGGATTTTAATGAAATTTTCATCAATAGACAGAGTGATTCAAGAGGGTGGTTTATATGTATAATACGCGGGCAAAGCCGCTGGCAAAAGCTAGTAATATTATAAATTTGTAAGTTTGTTTGTTTGCTACGCAACGTCTGAACGGATTCGCATACAATTTGACACACAGATAGATCATGACCATTGCGCAACTTTTTATTGGTAAGAATTGGTTTAATATTCATAGTTAAACAACATTCATTGCGTTATTTACGTTACTGAGACATAATTTATTCGAGCAAATGACGCAATGGTTTAGAAATAATCTTCAATCCCATTCAAATTCTGATAAATTGTGCGTTTCGCAATTAGGGTGCTGGATAGGGAAATACCACTATATTACTTTTATCCTGGATCGTAGACGAAGTCGCCGGTAACAGCTATTATTTTATAAGTACGAACCGATTCAGATCATAAATTACAGGCGAATCAGTTCCTGCTTCGATCGACTTCGATTGAAGTTTAGTTAATGTGCTCCTTTTTCATCAAATAATATATTAAAACGTTTGGAATTCAAGCAGAATATTGAGTACCTAATTAGTTGTAGAGAGCAGTGGTGGCCTACCGGTATCGGCCCCAACTAAAGGCTCGTACAGACTAGCGCGACGCAAGGGTCGCGCGCGATTTATATCCGTAGAACAATTTCTATGAAAACGCGCGCTACGCTTCACGCAGGGGCGACCTGTCGCGCCGCGACACAGTCATAGAAATTGTTCTACGGATATAAATCGCAGAATCGCGCGCGACTGTCACGTCGCGATAGTCTGCATGAGCCTTTACGAGCTGCGGGTCGTGGGTGCGGACACTGGCAGGCACTAGAACCGATGCCTACCAGGGTCGCGGTTTTGTTCTAAACAGCTACCGTGGCCTGGCACAGGCAACTAAAGGAACACGGGTGGGTTTTAGTCAGTAAAAGTCTAACACGCCCTTCCGCTCCACCCAGGGTGCAAAACGTCATTTGATGATTTACCACCCAGAAAAAAAAGGCAGGCACTTTACTTTGTGTTAATAATAATATCATCACCACTGCTCTCATGACGGTGAAGGAAAAATCATGAGGAAACCGGCATATCCTAGAACCAAACATTCGAAGACTTGTGACATCTACCAACACGCTGGGCCCGCGTGGTGGATTACGGCCTACTCCCTCTTATCAAGAGGAGGCCTATATCCCAACAGTGGGAACATTATAGTCTGATTATGATGATGGATTAGTTTTATTTAATATTAGAAATCAGAATTATGATTTCTATTATTGACGTGACAACGCCTTATAATTCGATGGAGCCGGCTGCACGCACGAAAAAACATGTCTCATGCGGCGTTACCTCGCTCTGAGGCGTTCTATTTAAGGCTTGAAGTGCAAGCGAGAGCGCGCATCAGTATTTCCTTATGACGTTGTCACGTTCAACTATCGTCAGTAAACCGACTTTACAGACAACCGATTTTTTTATCTTTATTTTTCATACTCCAAATTCAGCCCTAGACTGCTCAACATCACAAAGGTTCCTTTGTTTAACAACCTGTATATTTATCCTCCCAGTACCTTTAAAGAAACCTTGTTCGTTTTTCCATCTCATTGACTAGTTTATTTAAGAAGGTTAACCAAAGTAACACGATTTAATGGAATAGTAAATTCGCGTTTGGGAAAATCTTTTTTGTAAAGATTCGACCGTAATTCCCAAAGAAAAAAATAAATAAATTATACACACAAATACTTTGGAAAAAAACAAGGTCACCTCGCTGAAAAAATTATAACAAGTATCGTTTTTGTTCGTGCTACTTTTTATTTGACCTTTGAGAAAGGCCAAAATTATACTTAAATTTTTTTGACGTTTGGTTTTATATTTCTCATATAGATTTAGCTTTTGCCAGCGCATTGCCCCCGTGGAGCTTGAAAATTATCCCACAGGAACCGATCACTGGAATAAAATATACCCCATGTGTTAAATCAGGTTATAAATTATCTGTGTGCCAAATTTCGTCCAAATCCTTTCAGCCGTTTTTACATGATTGAGTTAAAAACATCCAATCTTTCACATTTACAATATTAGAAGAATGGTATAAAGTAGGATAGTACGATCATTGTATGCTTATTGCTATCGTGAATTCAAAAAAACTTTTTATCAAAAAATTAAACAGCCGAAAAAACTGAAAAGCAAAAAATAATAAACCTTAAAATTTTGAGTCGGCGCTTTGAGCGTTTCATTGATTTTTCAGCGCCGACTCAAAATTTTAAAGTTTATTATTTTTTGCTTTTCAGTTTATTCGGCGGTTTAATTTTTTGTTAAAAGTTTTTATTTTATAATTTTTTGTGACTTTAATGTAGTAATAATACTTGGCAAGGTATGCCCTTTCCAATAAAAAAAAAATATTATCAAAATTGGACTACTCTGTATAAAATTATGCGTGATCATACATTACAAATATTAAATTGTTTAAAAAATACAGTGATATCCATAGTATAAATACGAGGAACAAACACCAATTTGTTGTACCTTCAACAAGGCTCAAGAAAATAGGTGGCTCATTCAGATGTCAATGTATACGCTTTTATAATAAACTTCCAAGCCATGTTCAAAATCTAAGTCTCAATAAATTTAAATCATTCATTAAACGTAAGTTGTGCCAGAAAGCCTTTTACACTGTTAAAGATTATATTGAGGACAAAAAAGCTTGGGATTAAGCTGCTCCAATTTCTATTTTTAAATTATTGTTATATTGAATGATATTTTATTTTCTTTTTTATTATTAATTATTTATTGGGAATATACACTTTGACATTTGATGATTATTGACATATGACATGAATATATACTATTCATATATACATTGATTATTTTATATATACAATGACATGAATATTTACTTTGTTAAGTATCATATTGTTTTAATTATTGTGAATGTGAAGTCTATGTGGGTCTTTTTTTATTTTATATATTTTTTTTATTTTGTTTTATTTCTTTCTCAGTAATCATGATTTGGCAGTTTGAGTAATTTATGTGGCCTACCCGAATGTCCTTTCTTTGGTATTGTTCGTCAAAGCGTTGGGCTCCTTATGTTCCGAGTTGAGCTCAACCATTAGTGACAAATGCTTGCACTGACTGGACAGGTTCACTCAATCTGTGTGGTTCTTTCCTCAAAAGACCATTTCAGTCACCAGTCTACATGGTCTTCACATGTTGTGACCAACAAAATTATATCCGTTTTTTTTTTTATATACACATTGACATTGATAATTTTTATATATACAATGACATGAATATTTACTTTGTTAAGTATCATATTGTTTTAATTATTGTGAATGTGAAGACTATGTGGGTCTTCTTTTTATTTTTTATTTTGCTTTCTTTCTTTCTCAGCAATCATGATCTGGCAGTTAGAGTAATTTATGTGGCCTACCCGAATGTCCTTTCTTTGGTATTGTTCGTCACAGCGTTGGGCTCCTTATGTTCTATGTTCCGAGTTGAGCTAAACGATTAGTGACAAATGCTTGCACTGACTGGACAGGTCCACTCAATCTGTGTGGTTCTTTCCTCAAAAGACCATTTCAGTCACCAATCTACATGGTTTTCACATGTTGTGACCAACAAAATTATATCCGTTTCTTTTTTTTTTTATATACACATTGACATTGATAATTTTTATATATACAATGACATGAATATTTACTTTGTTAAGTATCATATTGTTTTAATTATTGTGAATGTGAAGTCTATGTGGGTCTTTTTTATTTATTTTTTATTATTATTATTATTATTTTCTTTCTTTCTCAGCAGTAATCATGATCTGGCAGTTTGAGTAATTTATGTGGCCTACCCGAATGTCTTTTCTTTGGTATTGTTCGTCACAGCGTTGGGCTCCTTATGTTCCGAGTTGAGCTAAACGATTAGTGACAAATGCTTGCACTGACTGGACAGGTCCACTCAATCTGTGTGGTTCTTTCCTCAAAAGACCATTTCAGTCACCAGTCTACATGGTCTTCACATGTTGTGACCAATATTATGTCTGGACTTTTAAAAGAGACTGTGACCTCTGAGTTTGTTTCGGCCTTTCTTCTCAGAGTAGTCAGTTAGGAAACGCCGAACTCATCTAGTTTAAAAAAAATATATCATTGACATGTAAAAGTGTTTGTACAAACCTACTTACAGAAATAAAATCATTTATCATTTATCATTTACAATCAGTGAGTGAACAATCAATCATCCCCTGTTTTCCGACCCTTGGAGGTCGATTTTGTTTTCCAAATTTATATGGGACCACTTTCGGGGTATAGCCTTTCTAATAAAAATTGAATTATCACAATTGGACTGCTATGTAACAAGTTATGCTTGGTCATATATAAAAAATAAATAAAAAATATACGCGTCGAATTGAGAACCTCCGCCGTATTTTTCGTCGGTTAAAAATTGATCTATAGTTCAAAAGAATCTAAAAATGAGTACAGATTCATTTAAAATCGTTTAAAAATTCGGGACGGAAGAATCTAACGGCACACAGATAAATAGCAATATTTTACATGGAGCGACTGCCTATAAGACCTCTTTAACCCAGTAACTGGGTAATACGATACACCTTGTTCTTGGCAAGACATTATCCGATTTTCGGGATACGGATCCGAGGCATGGTCGAGTCGCGATATATTTTGGATGTTTACTCATCAATGAACTGACCGCGGCAAACGCAGCTTAACCTTCGACAGACCCATGTGTGTGTGTTACTATTTAATAACGAGCTCCTCTATACATATAAGCATTTATGACACCCATATAAAGATTACAGGTGACGTCATAATTTGCCAAAACGGTTTAGCAATACTTGGAAAAGTAAGGTTCACATATAATGTACCTGTAAAGATGCTTTTATGTATAAATTGAATAAAAACCTCATCACCATAAGTAAACTAAAACCACTCGAGCGTGTCTAGAATATATTACCGATCGATCACCTGTAGCTAATACTGATATTATTCGTCTCTTTCAAAGAAACTTCGTTTTTCTTTGATAAAATAAATTGTGTGCTTCAATATGAAGCTTGTTTTGTCTTGTAATCAAAGTCTTCAAATTACTTTACACGTGTCAAAATAATGAGCAGAACGCAATAAAGTGAAAACCTGGCCGTTTTTAATTTTGACCCTGTATAAGGTAAAATTTAAAGACTATTCGATTTTTAGTTCATTTTTATTTTCATACCGGCCAGAGTATTGGAGAGGGGCTTGTGAGTAAGTCTAACAGCTGCACGGATTGACCAATGGTTAAGCTACGCTTGCCAGTGGAATGGTCACCCATCCACGGCCGGCTCGTGGATGGGTGACCATTCATTATTTATCGGGACCCCTCTGTGCCTCGGATAGCCCATTAAGGCGCCAGCTATCATTTGATATTGACAGTCATTACGGGTAAAGCCGAAAAGTCTGACAACCAGTCTTACCAATGGATATCGTTTTACCAACCTAGTAACTCATCATTTCAGCCATAAGACGTCCACTGCTGGACTTAGGCCTCCCCCAATTTGGAAGGCTTTGCCATAATCGCCACGCTTGGCAGGCGGGTTGACGATCGCAGTATGGTGGTAACATGCATAGAGAACGCTGCTGCCCATTCTCTAGTAAGTCCCTTAGTCGCCTTTTACGACACCCACGGGAATAAATGGGGTGGTGTTATTCTTTACGTCCGACACCATACGGTACGGTCTTATGGCTGAAATGAACCTAGTAACTTGGTTGTGGACGTTAGATGGGCAGTCGCTGCATGTAAAATACTGTAAGGGGGCATTCATTAATTACGTGAGGCATTTTTGTCATTTTTTCGATCCCCCTCCCCCCTTGATGAGATATCGTAAGATTTTCCTTATCTCCCTCCCCCCTCCCCTAAACTCACGCGAGATTCTTCGAATCTTCTATTTGGGCTGTAAACGTGTTGATTTATTGAGAAAAAAAAAAACAAAAATAAGTAAAATTTTCTTAGACCAAGTATGATTTCTTAACTCAAGAATTTATTCTCTTGACTCAAGAAAATCATTTTCTTCAAAATACTATTCTTGGTTCAAGGTTTTGGCTCTTGAGTCAAGTTATTTTTTTTATCAGTGTACTATTGTCTCAGATTTAGTCATATTTTATTGCAGAAATAATTTTTCACGCAATTTTACACCGTTTTCTGCGAGAAAAATAATTACGTAATATTTGCCAAGACCGCCCCTCCCCCCTAGGAGAGATTTGGAAAGATTTAGCTTGACCCCTCCCCCCCTAGAACACCTCACGTAATTAATGGACGCCCCCTAATGTATTTAGTTGCATTCTGTTATACTGGAAGCCGACCCCAACATACTAGTTTATGGGTAAAAAAAAAAAAACCTTAGCAGATGATGGTGCGTTCAAGGTGAAAAAAAAGAGGGTCAAAGGAGGAAATGTAAATTTTGGTGTACACGAAAGAATATTCCATATATCTTAATTATTGATGCAAATTGCTAAAACACAAAAGAAAACAATAATTTATTTTATTAAATAAAACATCTGACAGAATTATTATTGTGTGATAAAATATGAAAGAAAATTAAGTGAATGTTGGCGTGACGGCTGACGAGGGAGATCAGACGAGAAACCATGTTCCGCCGACCCCAAGTAATATGGGACAGGGGCAGGGAAAAGATATATTTTGACATGAACGCCAAAAACTACTTTGTGTTATTTATTTGCAACAATCAAAGACAATGATGAGGAACAAATAGCTCACTTTGTATATGATTAAATTTTTTTTTTTTTCATACAAACCTTCATACTAAAACTAATGCCTTTTCCCCTTGGGGGTAACAAAAACTACGGAACGTCTTAAACGCCGAATAAAATTCATTCTGCTTTTTGAGGTATTTTTAATTGATATCAAGTACCCACGTTTTTTTCCATTACTTTTAAACACTTTTGTTGGCTTTCTATGAAACCGTTTTTATTTTTTTATCCAAAGGTTTTATTATAAATAACTCTTTTAAGCCCGCCCATAGTTTCTCCTTATACAAAATGTCTACATTTATATCTGTATTTTGTATAGAGAACTTAAAAAAGAATATTCTGTTATATCAAAGATCTAAAAAACGCAATAGTGTCTACTACTAGATATGCATCTAACGGCTTAACGTACTTTTTGAGGCACAAAGTAGCATCTGCATGTAAAGATTACCCATCCACGGACCAACCGTGCTTAGCGTAGCTTAACCTGATCTATCGACCATAGCTGTCATTATTTATCCAAAAGCCCGCTTACATATTGTATATACATAAACCTAAAATAAAACCAAAAACCGCATAATGTTAACTAATAATTTCTTCATCATCTGCCTAGCCTTTTTCCAATGTTAGGGTCAGCTTCCAGTCTACATGGATGCAGCTAAGTACCAGTATTTTACAGAAAGCGACTGCCTATCTGACCTTCACAACCCAATTACTGGGTAATACGATATCCCTTGGTAAGACTGGTTGTCAGACTTTCAAGCTTTTGACGACGAGTAACGGCTGACGAAGATCTACGAAAGACAACCGGGACCGACGGCTTAACTTGCTTTCACAGGCACGGAAAGTCTTGTTTTGTAAAGATGGTCACCCATTCAAGGACCTACCGCAGCAAGCATAGCTTAACCTGATCGATCAACCCGTGCGGCTGTTATTACTATTTCTTATGAAAATCTAATAATTTTTTTTTATTTCGCATAAACCTACATGAGCACTTATGAAACGTCAGTAGCTAGGTGTACGGTTCCAATTGATTGATTGTCATGGAGAAGAGCCGGCAAGAAACTCCACAGTTACTCTTTTAAAAATAATTGGCAAAACTTTTACTAGTAACTAATACCGGTCACAGAACGAGGAAAAGAAGCATACATTTTTTTATGGAACCAGTTTCTTCAAGCTGAAAGCCGAGGAAAAAGAAACACGAAACAAAAAAAAACTTAGCCGACTTCCCGGGAAGTTGTATAAGTGCGAACAAAGGTACCGTACTTTTAATGAAACGATGTTTTTATGTATAACAGAATATTTTACGACTTTTTTAAACGATATAAATAAAAGTCACCTTAATTGTAAACATAACATGAGGACTTTAACCACTGAAGGACCGGGCAGAAGTAAACCCACATTGAGTGGCCTGTTAGTCTAGTGGTTAGTTACCCTGACTGCTTAGACTGAGGTCGTGGGTTCGATTCCCACCCAGGACAAATCTTTGTGTGATGAGTACAATCATTTGTTCTGTGTCTGGGTGTAATTTATCTATAATATGTATGTATTTAGAAATATATAAGTATGTTTATCAGTTGTCTGGTTGCCATAGTACAGGCTCTGTCTAGTTTGGGATCAGATAACGGTGTGTTGGTAGTCGTAAGATATTTATTTGTTCAGTTATGTAAAAGTCCCATGTAATAGGGGGCGAGTCTGGGGTGGGGAACCTGGTGTCCTGAAACACAGGTTTTGGCCTAGTTTAGGCACCAGTCTCCCACAATATTGTAAAGAATGTTAATAGCTTGATACTAAATAAAATGTACCTGTAAACGTTCAGTTCAGTTCAGTTCAGTTTATTTATTTGTTAACATAGGTAAAAAAATACAGATCTTATTTTTATGAACAGAGCGCTATGTTATGCCAGGAGGCGTACAAATATGGTGTCCAAATTAAGATGAGGATTACAAATAACCATTTACTAAAAAATATCAAATAATCATGCATTATGGTATCAGAATAGAAAATGAATTGAAACAATTACTGAATATTTTAGATTATGTCAGAACTAAATGAGGAATTATATAAACGTCAGAATTCGTATGTCAAAAAAAATAAAAAATAATAATAAGAACATGTCAAAATAATTGCAATGTCAAAATAATTAAAATGGCAAAATAATTTAATGTCAATATTAATGATTCCAAATTAATTCGTCATTTAGGTATTCGTCAATGGTATAATAACATTTATCAATTAAGAACAATTTCATTTTTTTCTTAAATAGTGCAAAATTTAATTCTTTTATGGCGTTTGGAATTTTATTATAAATGTGAGGAGCCATACCCAAGACACTTTTTTTTACTAGTGCAGTTTTACATTTATAATTACTCAAGGAATTTTTGTATTGACTACGAATTGGAACATTCCGTACCCTGGCAATTTTTTCAAAAAGGTTGGGATTTGTTTTGACGAAGATGCTAATTTCTAATATGTATATCGACGGTAGCGTAAGTATTTTTAATGACTTAAAATACGGTGCACAGCTGTCATCTGTTTTCAGACCACACATGGCTCTAATGCACCTTTTTTGTGCCTTGAACAGTAATCCCTTATCTGTGGAATTACCCCAAAAAATTATTCCGTATCGTAACAGTGAGGCTACTAGACCATGATAGGCAACAAGTAACGCGTCTATATTTACTTTTCTAGCCAACTGAAAAAGTGCATAGGCAGATTTATTAATTTTTTTACATAGCTGTTCTATATGAGCTTTCCAATTAAGGTTATGGTCAATATGGATACCTAAAAACACACTTACTGCTACTTCTTCTATTTCGTTGCCACTGTAATTGACACAAATGTTAGGTGTTTCAACTCTTTGGTGGAAGTGCATGACTTTGGTTTTTTTTAGATTGATTATTAAATTATTCAAATTAAGCCAATTAATTATGTCAGTAAGAGTATTATTAATGTCAAGTTGATAAGTATTTAAGTCCTTACATTTTATTATAGCAGTGCTGTCGTCTGCAAACAAAATCATTTGTTGCTGTGTCACTTTTGGCAAATCATTTATGTAAATGAGAAATAAAGGTGGCCCAAGCACACTACCTTGAGGTACTCCATATACGTGTAAATATTGTGGTGAGAAAAATATTTTCTGGTGGATATACCTAATAACATTTTGCCTGACCCGGGAATGGAACCCAGGACCTCATTCTCAGCAGTAGCACTTACGACTACTAGACCAACGAGGCAGTCACTTAATTATAACAATTCAATTCAATTCAATTTATTTCAGAAACAATTTACATTGTGTGTGAAAACATAATAAATAAAAAAAACAAACTCATTAAAATTATAAACTAACACATAAAATAAAATCATGAAAACTATAATTTTAAAAAAAATTCAATACAATAAAAAATTCAATGTCATTACAGCTGCTATTACATTATTAATATTACCCATTCTCACATTAACTAATATAAAAAATTTAAAACCTGGATTTGTCATCGTCTATCGAATACATACATTTCTCCAATAGGAACACTTTGAATTTTGATTTAAATGAGCTCTTGTAAGAAAATAAAAAAATACTACTAAAAAAATACTGAATAACATTATTTTGGTTTTTTCGGTGTTAATTATTAGTTTATTACTTTCAAACCAAGAATTAAAATTTTTTAACACTGCATTAACCTTAGCGGAAAGCTCCTGTATATCGTTAGCTTCAACTATTGCGTTGGTGTCATCTGCAAACACTGTCAGCTGTGTGTCAGAAAATTTAATTAAATCATTAGTAAATAATATAATGTAAACAATTGAATTGGCCTTCTCAGTAAACTTCCTAGCTTCAGATAAATTACACAGCCCGACGTGTCTCTTGCTCCTTGAATGAGAGTAGTCATTCCCCGTAGATTTTGGGTCACTGAATTCAAATTCGGCCTCGGAATTGCTCCATCACATCACATTTTTTAGATAATCTAACTTAAAAGTGCAAAAAACACGATTTTAGTGAGTTTTCACGGTTCGCGACAAATTTAGCTATCGAACTTCTTCTTATTTTTATATACATGAATTGTATGAAAAATTGTATATTGAATATATATAAAATTTTCTAAATCAAATTTCTCGATGATGAAAAAAGATATTCGCGCAAACTCAACGCCATTTGAAAGAACAATGCTTAAACTTTAAAGCATTGTGTGTATTTAGAGTATTCGATAGCTTAATTTGTCGCGATGCTACATAACCGTGAAATAACGCTAAAATTGTGTTTTTTGCACTTTTAGGTTAGGATGTCTAAAAAATATGATGTGATGAAGCAATTCCGAGGCTGAATTTGAATTCAGTGACCCAAAACCTACGGGGAATGACTACTCTCATTCAAGGAGCAAGAGTCACGTTGGGCTGTGTAATGCATTCTGCATTCGGCAATTTTGTTTTTGTTTTGTTTGTTATTATGTACCTAATTGTCAGTGTCGTAACGCAGATCTATTTGTATTGTCTTTGGTCAGTAGCCATAACATCAACAAGCAAAGGCAAATATTGTACAACTTATTTAAACTTGAATACGAGGCTTTTGGCTACCTTGTACCTACGTCCTACGTGTGTATTTTTCTGTTTTGTTACTATTTTACATTGTGCGTTTTGTTTGTGCAGAATAAACCATTTTTCTTTCTTTCTTTTCTCTTTCATTCCGAGGCACAAAGGGGTTTCGGTATGTAATGGATGATCACCCATTCATGGAGCGACCTTAGCAAGCGTTGCTTTACCTTGAAAAACGATCCGTGCTGTTCTTACTATTTCGCTACGAGTCACGAACAAACGGAGAAATTAAATCGAAAATATACACAAGAAAATATGATTTACACAAGAAGAAAAAAACGAAATTATAGTTCTGTGGTATCGTTCCGAAAGATTAATGTGTTAAGTAATTATGTCCACGAATGTACTGTACTAAGTTAACGCTCGTGTGCCGAACCGTACAAAAACGGTCATTTATTATTGGTCCGAGAAAGAGATAGAGAGATACAATGCTTTGAAGACAGAGAGAGATGGTGATATTAGGAAAATGTCGTTCGTGCCTTTTATTAATTATGTGGGACAGGCCTGAATAATGAAGAATTCGGAATAGAAAGTAAGATTACAGGTTACTTGTTACTTTCGTGATTTGACTTGAAAGAGAAATGGCGGAATAAAACCTTGATTCTTTCAGTCATTTCGGGTCCTTTAATTCGATTATAATGCTTGATTGTTAATGCTCAAAATATACCTTTTTGCCGTAATGGCAGAATGGCGTAAAGGCGTAAATAATCTTCTACAGGACATGGTCATTTCACTTTTCAATGTTGTAATAGTTTCATATACGTGCTTCGTATAGCACGCTAAGCCGTTGATCCAGAGGGGTAATTGCGGAACTTTTTATCGGTAGGAATTGGTTTAATATTGATAGTTAAACAACATTCATTGCGTTATTTACGTTGCTGAGCCGACAATTTATTCGAACAAATGACGCAATGGTTTAGAAATAATCTTCAATCCCATTCACATTCTGATAAATTGTGCGTTTCGCAATTAGGGTGCTGGATACCATTCGTGAATCTTTGACAGTCTTTGCAGGTCGTCAAAAATCCAAAAGTCTGACAAAGTCTTACCAAGCAGTATCATCTTACACAGTAACTGGGTTGTGGAATTCAGATAAGCAGTCGCTCCATGTAAAATACGGGTATTCAGCTGCATCCGGTTAGACTGAAATTCGACCAGAACATGTTGGAAAAAATCTAGCCAAATGATAAATCGTTTCATATTAAATTTGATTACTGAAATAATATTTTATCAAGGTGTCTGGAGTGTTCCCACTATGATTTTGAGAAGTAATTCCGGCTGTTTCTCCACCCAGGTTGTGGGGTTAAGATCGGGGATTGTGGGACTTTTAACTCTCTAAAACCACCCCGGTGATAACTATCTACACATGGAAGGGGGTACCGTTACCTGTCAAAAGACCGATCCGTTAGCCCGTCTGTTGTCGCACAGAAGGGGTTTCGGATCGGTCGATCGGACCTGTTAGGGCACATCTCTGGGGAGACTGTAAAAGTCTCCCTGAAACATAACTCTCCAGGTGTGTGAGTTAGCACGTACCCACTGTGCGCCCTTTGTTTTTTTTTCTGGGTGGGAAATCATCAAATGACGTCACCCGCTCTGGGTGGAGCGGAAAGGCCGTGTCAGACTTTTACTGACTAAAACCCACCAGGGTTCCTTCAGTTGCCCATATGCCAGGGTCACGTTAACTAACAAAGTAGGCTAAATGACTGATTTTGGAATTGGCCGAAACTCCATCTAGTTTACGGGCGACAGTGATAATATGATCGAATCATGATTTTTTAACCGACAATGACTAAAAACGAATTTATTATATTTTGCTTTTCAGTTTTTTCGGCGGATAATTTTTTTGGTAAAAAGTTTTTATTTTATAACTTTTTGTGGCTTTAATATACTTATAATACTTGGCAAGGAAAGGCCCTATACAATGAATAAAGAATTATCAAAATCGGACTACTCTGTATAAAGTTATGCGTGGTTAAACATAACAATCAGTGAGTGAACAATCAATCATCCCCTGTTTTCTGACCCTTAGGGTTGGATTTTGTTTTTCAAATTTATATGGGACCACCCTCGGACTATATTCTTTCCAATAAAAAAAGAATTATCACAATCGGACTACTATGTAAAAAGTTATGCGTGGTCATACAAAAAAAAAAATACAAAAAAAATATATATACGCGTCGAATTGATAACCTCCTCCGTTTGTTTTCGTCGGTTAAAAACAAATCTTCGGTCGGTCACTATAAGAATTTAACAATACCTATTTTCCACTAATACGGCTCCACAAGCCGAGCAATTGAGTAAATTACCCAGTTCCTCAAACTCCAAGAAAATAGCATGAATAAATTAAGATCCGCCTCAAGTGTCACAGCCAATGAGCCAATTAGCCAAGTCAGCACCCAAGTAGGTGGAACATGTCATTTGTTCCACACCACGCATCTAGGCTACATAATACGTGAATTTTGTTGAAGTAACGCGAAACTTGGGCATTAAATAAAGCGGTTTGTCTAAAGATTTCGTTCAACTTTTATAATATCTCCCGTCTACGCCTTTGTAAAAAAGAAAAAGTAAAATACTTGTAAGAAGTAGAGATCGTCTACTTTGTAACATGTTACAACTTTTAACTACTGCTTACCAACCTATTACTTTTACACACGACAGAATTTCAAAATTTTGCCTTCAAAGCGATGAAGGACATGGTGAGGTAATGTAAGGCATGCCCTAGAAACCAAAAATTCGAAGATGTGTGACATCTCTGCACCAACCTGCATTGGGCCCGCGTGGTGGACTACAGCCCCCTCCCTCTCGGAGAGAGGAGGCTTGTGCACCAGCAGTGGTAACATTATAGGCTGATTGCTTGCTACAACATACTTTTGAATCCCTGTGTGAAGAAAGGTTTGTTGACTGTGGTATAGACCAAAATCAATCAAGCTAGCCCTTTTCCAACGATACCCCTTGACTGGTTGTCAGACTTTCGGGCTTCAGTTCGAAGCCCGAAAGTCTGACAACCAGTCAGTTTAGCCATTACGCATGTCAAAGATCTACGAATACAGCCGAAACCATCGGCTTAACGTATTACCGAGGCACAGAGGAATGTCGATATTTATATTAGGTTGGGGAAAAAGTCTTTTCGCATTATAGTATGTATGAACTTATAATAAAATCTCTTTGGCTATACTATTTGTATCTGGCTGGTTTTGGTATCATTGAAAGTTTAAATTTTAAAGAACATAATTCCAAATTCAAATTAGGAAAATGTGTGATTTTCATTTGTTTTTCGTACCGTCAAGATGAGTGAATATAATGAAGAAATTCGATACATTTAAAATTTTACTACAAAAAAGGTAAAAATACAACGCAAGCCGCGAAAAAATTTGCGATGTTTATGGACCTAGTGTAGTGTCTGTGAGAGTAGCACAAATTTGGTATAAGCGTTTTCAATCCGGAAATTTTGATGTCAAAGATGCACGTCGCTCTGGTCGTCCTATTACGGATAAAATGGATGCCATTTTTGAAAAAGTGGAGCAAGATCGGCATACCATTAGTTACGACGTAGCTGAAGAACTGGAAATTGACCACAAAACAGTTTTGGCGCATTTGAAAAAAACTGGGTACACAAAAAAGCTCGACATTTGGGTACCTCACGAGCTCACTGAAAGAAACCTAATGAACCGTGTACTCATTTGTGATTCTTTATTACGACGTAATGAAACCGAACCATTTTTGAAGAAGCTGATAACTGGTGATGAAAGGTGGATCACGTATGACAAGAACGTGCGAAAAAGGTCGTGGTCAAAGGCCGGTCAGGCTTCACAGACTGTGGCGAAACCCGGGTTAACTCGCAACAAGGTGATGCTGTGTGTGTGGTGGGATTGGAAGGGCATTATTCATTATGAGCTGTTACCACCAGGCAGGACCATCGATTCTGAACTCTACTGCGAACAACTGATGAGATTAAAGCAAGAAGTTGAGAGAAAGCGGCCGGAATTAATCAACAGAAGGGGTGTGGTTTTTCATCATGATAACGCTAGACCTCACACATCTTTAGCCACCCAACAAAAATTAAGAGAGTTTGGCTGGGAGGTGTTAATGCATCCGCCGTATAGTCCTGACCTTGCACCTTCAGATTTCCACCTGTTTCGGTCTCTTCAGAATTCTTTAGGCAGTGTCAGGTTAACATCACGAGAGGACTGCCAAAACCACTTGTCGCGGTATTTTGACCAGAAGTCCCAAAATTTCTATAGCAATGGGATCATGTCCCTACCTACAAGATGGCAAAAAGTTATCGAACAAAATGGTACCTACATACTTTAGTTAAATGTATATAAACTTTATTAAAAAATGTTTTGAATTTTCTTAAAAAATGCGAAGAAACTTTTTCCCCAACCTATTATATCGACATTCCTCTGTGCCTCGGAAATACGTTGGAAATACGTGGAGGGTCACCAACCCACAAACCAACCGCGACAAGCGTAGCTTCTGAGCGACGCGTGGGGCTGATATTATTTAACCACGAGCCACTTGACTCTGATCAAGAGAATACATTGTAAAAATGAAGAAATACTTCGAGCTGTATATGATACTGTTTAGGCTCCTACACACTATGCTAGCAGCACAGCCGACGATATGCCATCAATAAGCCCGACTGTAATCGTGGAGTCTGCAGCAAGTGCTCGTGTCCTGATGATACCGGCAGCATACCCACGCGGTAAACACAAACGGGTTGTGCCCCTATACACCAGTATGTACATCAGCTCTACAGGAAAAACAACCAAGTTTGAAATATATCCATAATTCACAATTAATAACTTACAGTTATTAATTTAGACGTCGGAAATAATTCTACCAACCCCCACGTGACAACGCGATGATTCATGATGAAAAATGAATGTCAAGAACTCCAGTAAATATACCTTTCCGCCGAA
The DNA here is from genome assembly GCA_947507805.1 of Aporophyla nigra. Lineage (NCBI taxonomy): Eukaryota > Metazoa > Arthropoda > Insecta > Lepidoptera > Noctuidae > Aporophyla > Aporophyla nigra. The sequence goes on along the minus strand of OX382313.1, from coordinate 5,983,783 downwards.
AATATTTCAATGTGATATTTTTGGGCACCGTTTTTACGAAGACGAAATTAATCAACGATATTATGTTAAAGGTATCTGCTATTTATAAGCAGGATTAGATATTTTTATACTAACCCGGTTTTTTGGGAGACAATTTTGTTTGGCCCTAGACCCTCGACAACGAATTAATACTATGACCTCCTTTGGAGCCTAGATCAGCCTTTCCCAAAGTGTAGACTCTACACAACGCCCCATTTTTTTTCTGGGTCTCTTACCACCCCCCTTTAGGCCTACAGCGCCAACAAGGGGGCGTTATCGCCCACTTTGGGAAAGGCTGGCCTAGATAGATCCTACTAATCCTATCCTACTAATATTATAAACGCGAAAGTTTGTATGTATGGATGTTTGTTCCTCTTTCACGCAAAAACTACTGACCCGATTTTGATGAAATTTAGCACACAGATAGTATATAACCTGGAATAACACATAGGGTACTTTTTATTTCGGTAGTATGTTCCCGCGGGATAATTTCTGACCTCCACGCGGGCGAAACCGCTGGCAAAAGCTAGTAACCTCATAAATCAAGATTGAGATATAATATGGCGTTACGTATAATTGTATTCATCAAACCAACATAGATAAAAAAAGAAGAGTTTACAGAGCAGTCGGTATTTTCTATAATGCATTACACCTGGTGCTAAGGATCAGGATAGTTCCACGAAGTACGCTAACTTATATGTTGGGAGTCATTAGTATAGAGGTATGAGCGATAAGGCCGGCCATTGTATGTTTTTTGTGTTAAATGTTCTTGTTGATATGTATTTGCTTATGTACAATAAAGCATATATAAATAAATATGAGAAACTGAATGTATAGTTCACTCAATCTTCATAGAAAACGGATATTGTGTCTGGTGGGCAGCTGACTGATGTTTCATGTTGGGACGTTGTATATATGCTAGTTGCGCGGTAAACTCTGATTGTGCGATGCAGGATTTTTATGTCCGTCAATGTCATGCGTAGTTCGCATTTGGCGATGTTCCACTACATATCACTTCGAGTAGGTTTTCACGGTGAGATTTAGACAGGATGGCTCGTCTGATTTTGCCTTATGCTCTCCTGTGTTTTCTACAGATTGTACTTTGGAGAATGTGCGCAGAAGCTCCACGACTTAATCCTAACATTGCCCTTTCACTACCGGATTACCAGACGTACTGCAGGGTACCATTAGCATTTGGTTGATATTCCGACCAGCCGTACTTAGCGCAAGAGTCAACAGGCATCTTCACTTTCTAGGTACGCTTAATCCATCATAGACCCCATAAATCGGTTTTCATCAGGAGCGAAAGAGGTCAAGAAATATACAGTTGTAGCAACTGTCAGTCTAACAATCACTGCTGCTTTGAACATGATTTGTTACATTAAAGCTAACGCCAAATTACTAGAAAGGTTATAATTAGAATTTATAAAACCTCCGACTAAAACAATAACCAAAAATTTAAAAAAAAAAAACGTATTGGCCCTTTAAGTCTAATAAGAACTTGTTGGTAATATTTTGATCAAAAGATCGTAGTGTCAAACCGGTTGAACCAATTAAGATAAAATGTTTAAGAACCACCGCTAGAACCGCATCCAAATCAGTTCACCCGTTTATGAGCTACACTGCCACAGACAAACACACATAGTGGTCAAACTTATTACACCCCTTTTTAGGGTTCCGTTGCCAAATGGCAAAAAACGGAACCCTTATAGATTCGCCATGTCTGTCTGTCTGTCTGTCTGTCTGTCTGTCTGTCCGAGTATGTCACAGCCACTTTTCTCCGAAACTATAAGAGCTGTGCTATTGAAACTTGGTAAGTGGATGTATTCAGTGAACCGCATTAAGATTTTCACACAAAAATAGAAAAAAAGCAATAATATTTGGGGTTCCCCATACATAGAATTGAAACTCAAAAATTTTTTTTTCATCAAACCCATACGTGTGGGGTATCTATGGATAGGTCTTCAAAAATGATATTGAGGTTTCTAATATCATTTTTTTTTTAAAACAATAATATTTGGGGTTCCCCATACATAGAACTGAAACACAAAAAAAAATTTAATCAAACCCTTACGTGTGGGGTATCTATGGATAGGTCTTTAAAAATGAAATTGAGGTTTCTAATATCGTTTTTTTCTAAACTGAATAGTTTGCGCGAGAGACACTTCCAAAGTGGTAAAATGTGTGTCCCCCCCCTCCCCCCGTAACTTCTAAAATAAGGGAATGATAAAACTAAAAAAAATATATGATGTACATTACCATGAAAACTACCAACGAAAATTGGTTTGAACGAGATCTAGTAAGTAGTTTTTTTTTAATACGTCATAAATCGTAAATCACAATTTACCTTTCATTCAGTCAACTCAAATATAAAAATTAAAAAAAAAACATTTAATTTCATAAACGATGATGACGAATGATGATGATGATGACCTGCAGGTTTGTACGGAACCCTCGGTGCGCGAGTCCGACTCGCACTTGGCCGGTTTTTTTTTTGTTTCGGGGGTAAAAGAAATGCAACTGTGCAAACCACTTCAAACCTGCGTTACTTCTGAAATTCAGCCTTAAAAATCATTATCCATCCTGTCCTATATACAATAAAACAAACTCCTCCATAGTAATGAACAAATGATACATGACATGCCTCCGGTGTCATCAATAACAATGTCGATAGCGCGACGAAATTATGTCGAGCGTGCGGTGAGAGGAGTAAAACAAATGGACAAGCTTCGACATACGAATTATGGCTTTATTCTGACGCGTGTAATAAGTATTCTTTATTCATAAACGTTGTTTAAACTTAAATAATGATTAGTGAGTGTTTAACCATACATTTTTTACATTTAAACGTCTCTCAATTTTAATCAACGTTTATGAATAAACCCCTAAATGTTTGAATGTTCACTAGTCAATCACGCAAAAACAACTTAATGGATTTGGAAGAAATTTGACCCACAGCTAGCTTATAACCCGGATAAAAAGCATGATACTGTATATCCCGGTAGTACGTTCCTGTGGGATAATTTTCGACCTCCAAGCGGGCCGTCAGCAAAAGCATCCATAATATTTGTTAGGGGAAATATGTAGTAGTGCTTCTAAAAACTTTAAACACGAAAACATTTATTTAAAAAAGCGTAGGTATTTTATGCCATACCATCGCTGTTATTTAATAATAAATGATGCTCGTTTTAACTGTCTGGCCCTTTCTTAAAATTGGTCGCAGTGAATGGCGCCAACTAAATGGTTCAGATTCGATTAGGTTAGAACTGTGATCACTGACTCGCGAGCCGAGCGAGCGAAGCGAACAGTGCCATTGTGCGCTCAAATACCACACATTATAACACGCGTTCCTTCTCAAATTCAGCCATATAAAAAATTCACACCTGTCCTTCAACAGTAAACCAAAAAACACCTCTATATTGGTAGTATACATGACATGCCTCACATTGTCATCCACAACGATGTCGATAGCGCGGCGAAATATGTCGAACGTGCGTGAAAAGAGTAGGACAAATGGGCAAGTGTCGAGTACGCAAGTTATGGCTTTATTCTGTCGCGAGTAATTAATAACGGCGTACATACCTACCTGGTTGGCATTGGTGATCAATTTTGAGGCAATGTCAGCGGAATAAAGTCGGTAGACAATTTTTAATTTAATAATGAATTTTCCTAGCCTATCCCAGACTATGTTGGAGTCGGTTTTCCAGGCTAACCAGATGCAACTGAATACAAGTATTTTTAACCGATTTCAAAAAAGGAGGAAGTTATCAATTCGACTGTATTTTGTTTTTTTTTTTATTTTGAAAAAAAAACTTATGTTTTTTTTATGTTTGATACCTCATAACTTTTGACTGGGTGAACCGATTTTGATGATTATTTTTTAATTTGAAAGCTGGTGCTTATTTATTGGTTCCATTTGGACAATGGGATCCATGTGAAAACCATATAATTCTTAAATTTGCATTAAGTATTTGCGCGACAAATGAACGAATAACGCGATTAGATTAGTGCGGGGTTTCTACCATAACTAAGAAGTTAAAAATAAAAACTTTTTACAAAAAAATAACAACCGACTTCCTTAAAAAAAACACTACAAAGTCAAAAATAACTTTAATTTCGGAAGTCGGTGGCAAAAATACCTTAAATACTGATCCTAAGACACCGAATTCCGAAATTAAAGTTATTTTTGACTTTGTAGTGTTTTTTTCTAAGGAAGTCGGTTATTATTTTTTTAAGGTTAGGTTAAGGGTGGTATTTAGGCAAGGTTCATCCACACGTTTTAATACATTTTAAACACTGAAGTCTTCATCCGAAGACAGTGTTATTAAGGCTTAAATTTCTATAATCATCTGCCTAGCCTTTCCCATCTATGACGAGGTCAGCTTCCAGTCCAACGAAATGATATGATTGTCATGCCACTCTCGTTTTGTTAACCAACTTTGCAATCACTAAATACATAGTCAATCATATTCTCATAAAACAACTAACATTATCTTCAGAAATATAGTATGGATGGCTTTCAAGCTATCATGCGCAAGAAAGCTAACTCGCTGCTGCTGCGTCTACGAAGTAGCAGCAACAGCATCCTACAGGTGATTGCTGCCCGTTTTGACTGCCCTTTCCAAAATCATTGGATAAGGATAGCCATAGGTATAAGTTAGGTATAGTATAGGTAATAACAGTACTAACATAATTTTAAGTCTAATTTTTGTTATTAACACACTAACTTTTTTCTGATTGTCACTTTATTTTTTATTTTTTATTGTGTACAATGTACTTTTATGGAGATTTTCTCTGACATAAATAAATTGAATTGAATTGAATTGAATAGTGCATTGAAAGTTAATGCATTTAATATCATATTTCATTGGAACCGTCTGTTGTTCTACCGACAATATTTGTTTACATTGGAAAATGCACGAAACGACGCGACGGTCAAGTAATACAATATCATATTGCGATCACAAAATAATGCATGTTCTTTGCAAAACAAACTCTTGTTAGATTTCCTTAAAGAAAACAATAAAAACTAAGTCATGTATTCCTATCTACCCTCCAGGGACTTGGTATGAAGTAGGGATGTATCTTACCTCAGGAGGTGGAAAAAAAAATCAATGAAAATAAATCTTTTCACCTACTGTATTTTGGGGTTGGCTTCTAGTCAATCCGGATGCAGTTGAACACCAGTATTTTAAATGGAGCAATTGCTTACCTGACCACCACAACCCAGTAACTGGATAACAAGATACCTCTTGGGCAGACTTTCAGGCTTCTGACGACCCGTATCGACTGTCAAGAACCACGAAAGACTGCCGGGAGCAACGGTTCAACATGCTTTCCGTGACACGGAGTGGTCTTGGTATTTATATATGGTCACCCATCCTCAGACCAACCGTAGCAAGCGTTGCTTAACCTGATCGATCGATTCATACCACTGTTATTACTTAGCCACAAACCCCACTGGGTACAATTACCTTTAATTTTGCTAAAATCATTAAGTGCATAGGAGAAAGGTTACTTCAAACCATCGTCGGTACGGTATTTTTCGTGGAATCGTTGAGCTCCTTTAGTTTATAGTTGAGCTGCACGATTTAAAAATATTTTTTTTTTTTTAATCAGAGGCATGCATTGATTGGACCGGTCCACTCAATCTGTACCGTGTGGTGCCGGACGTAAAGAATAACACCACTCCATTTCTTCCCATGGGTGTCGTAAAAGGCGACTAAGGGACTTACTAGAGAATGGGCAGCAGCGTTCTCTATGCATTTTACCACCATACTGCAATGGCCAACCCTCCTGCCAAGCGTGGCGATTATGGCAAAGCCCCCCAAATTGGGGGACGCCTAAGTCCACCAGTGGACGTCTTACGGCGGAAATGATGATGATGATGATGATGACTCAATCTGTGTGATTATTTCCTCAAAAAACTATTTCAGACACCAATCTACATGATCTTGACATGATCTGACTGAGGAACTGTGTGAAAATGTAAGTCTGTTTCGGCTTTTCTTCCCAGAATACCTAGTCAGATAGGAAACGCCGATTTCATTTAGTTTTCCAAATATTATTGACGTGTAAAAGTGTATGTACAAACCTCCTTCATTTATCATCATCATTTCAGTCGATAGACGTCCACAGTTGGACATAGCCCAATACGGGGGTTTGCCTTAATCACCACGCTTGGCAAGAGAGTTGGCGATCGCAGTATGGTGGTAAAATGCATAGAGAACACTGCTGTCCATTCTCTAGTACGTCCCTTAGTTGCCTCTTGCGACGAATGGGATGTGGACACACAAACCTACTTACATAAATAAAATCATTTATCAAGCTATAATAATATACTGCCATTTACATAATTAGCCAGCATTGTCTTGAAGTTTCTGCTCCATTTGGCTAATGGGCGCAATCTACTGAGATTGTGGTTATCAGATAAATCAATTATCGTTAACAGTACTGATTGGAATCAGGCCAAGAGGTTAGTTAGTTAGGAGCCTTCACTTTATGACTTAATCGTAGGCATTATTCATATAGAATGTGTTCCTATTGATAACCCATAACTCTAGGGGTTAATGAGACCATGCCAAAGAAGCAACTGGCATATGAATGGTATAACAAAAAAGATACTTTTTTTTTTCTTGAATAATGGTGTAGGTTTCATTGGTAAGAACGAGTAGGTTATTTTTTTTTTTTCAAACAGTGAATCAAATTTAAAGCTCAGAAAATGTGAATTTATCATAATTAACATAAGGGTGTTTTACATATGTAATCGTGATGTCGAATTGTTTAAAAAAAAAGTTTCATTTTATCGTCTATCAAATGACGTGTCCCGCTCTGAGTGGAGCGGGAACGTGTCTGACTTTTACTAACTAAAACCCACCCGTGTTCCTTCTGTTGCCTATGCCAGGGCCACGGTAACTAGCACTAGTCCCAGAGGCCTCATGTTTCATGGTGCCATAGAGGCCATTACATATCAAGGAGAAGATGAGGGGGCGCTGTAATGGTAGAGAAGACGTGCCCTTAGGATAGGAAATATGCATCCTAGAGTAGGCATTAAACCAGTGGAGAAACGGGTGGTATTTGACTATAGGATCTATTCACGTCGTTGCGGATGATTCAGGTCGAGCTTTGTTCCAATTTATCCTCTTTCACACTAAAACTCACTTCAATTTAGGTGGAATACTTCACTCATTCTGTCCGAATAATTGCAAGCATAACGGAATAATGCCATTATTGGACGGATCCAATTCGACGCGCTGTTACATTGGTGTCAATTTGTTCATCCACTGTCAATACGATGTGAGTATATTATCATATTACGTCTATTGTATCAAGCTGTTAATTGGTTCTACGTACTACCTTTTTTCTCTGGGTGGGAAATCATCATATGACTACTCCTGCTCTTGGTGGAGCGGGAGGGCGTGTCAGACTTTTACTGACTATGAACCACCCGTGTTCCTTCAGTTGCCTGGCCACGGTAACTCCTTCCAACAAATCCATGAACCTGGTAGGACTCGGTTCTAACGGATCCCTTAAATTTTGTTACGGACTACCTAGGTTCACATTGTAGAATAATGTACTAAAATGTCGGCAAAATGGGGGTAAACAAAATAGCAACACAGATAAATGCTGTTCTAATTGATTTATTGTTATTTTAAATTTGCCACAATATTATTATTATAATTTAATTGCTTAGTTTTTTTGCTGTTTAAAGAGAATGCTTTAATAATAATATGCTTTCATATTTGCACGTCATATCATGTGGCAAATATGTCAGTACTTTCAATGTTTTGACCATCTTGCATGCGTGTTTTTCTGTATGTATGACACAATATGTTTAACCGCTTGATTGAAACGCGCGCATCCTTCTTAAGCAAATAAATATTATCTTATCTTATCTTATCTAAAGGAAAAGTTTGTTTCACTTGTACTTGACTTGCAAACAAAGGTTTCCTTTGTTTTGTTTTATTGATATCTCTCTTTATTGATTAATGCTAATTCTCTTGATAATGTAATTGTATTCATCTAACTTTAATGTCAATTTTTGTTCTTATTTTATTGTTAAACTAATTTAGTATTGTTTTATTACAGGTGGAGCAGTGGTGGCACAAAAACAACCGCTCGAGTAATGGGTTCAAACCCTGGCAAGCGCTTAACTTTGGGTAAATTATTCAATTACCACTGCTCTCAAAACGGTGAAGGAAGACATCGTGACGAAACCAGTATGTTTTAGAATATAAAATTTAGCATGAGTTTCCCATAATAGCCAAGGTTATCAGTAAGGATTCTTGAAAATTTTAGGAGATTAAATTTTAATAAGGTATAAAAATTTGTTTTGTAATAAGTTATTTTGAGGAAACACCCACACAGATGGAGAGTACGGTATGGTTTAAAGAAAATCTTTGTTTTATAATGAGACGTTTGGAGCACCCTTATTCCCATTTTTCTGCAACGGCCATCCAGCCAGAGCAATTGCCCTCATATTTTAGGGTTCTAAACAGAAACAAATATCACATGAACACTTAAAATTAATCTGGAACCAATCCAAATATTTGTCTCAATTTTTAACCGACTTCAAAAAAAGGAGGTGGTTATCAAATCGACTGTATTTTTTTTTTATCTTTGTTACCTCATAACTTTTGACTGGAGGAATCGATTTTGATGATTCTTTTTTTATTTGAAAGCTGGTGCTTCCCGAATGGTCCCATTTAATTTTGGTTCCATTTGGACAATGGGGTCCATGTGACAATCACATAAGTCTTAAATTTGCATTAAGTATTTGCGCGTCAAATGAACGAATAACGCGATTAGATTAGTGCGGGGTATCTACCAAAACCAAAAGTTAAAAATAAAAACTTTTTACAAAAAGTTTAAAGTCTAAAAGTTTTTTTGTAAAAAGTTTTTTCTCACTGCTCATATAAAGACTTCTCATATTATTTCTTCTTTGGTAATGACAATTCGTTTCATGTATCAAATAGATTGATTAATGTTCATGCTTTGACATTCACGTTGTCATCTTCATTCGTAATAATCTCGATTTGTATGACTATGGGAATCAATGATAATGTGATGTGCATGTTGATTAGTGTAGAATCCTGTTGATTCCGTATTTAAGTTGGATAATATTACTTCACTGGCTCATCACCACATCAAGCGCTCACATGCAGACTCGGTTTTTAATCTCTGTTTCCCGCCATTGCTACCGACTGACAGATGACATTAGTGACAGGAGCTGCATCCGCTTATGGGCATGAGATAGTGTTATATATCTATGGAATAGATACACTACATCCCTTTCTTATTTTAATTTTATTTATTCGATTCAAATACGTTATCACATAATTATGTAAAATCAAAATTATGAACATGTTTATTTTAACTATACATTTATGCCATCGAATACTAATTGCTTTTAACTGAACTCATTCCTCACAACTCAAGCCTGATCATTTTGTCTCATTGACATGTTGGACAAGGACTTCTTATTTAATCTCATCTTTTGTCCAGTGTCCATGCTCCTAACATTCACATCCTGCGTGGTCTATTTGGTGCGGAATAGGATTCAATCCATCCCTCTCTACATCAGTCGTATCGCCTAAGTGATTCCCAAATCTTTCTCTTCCTATATCCGATTCCCTTTCATTTAAAAGATTTTTTATTTTTTTATGTCGCCATTTTTCAACATTTTTCACAACTCAAAGATTACCTAATATAGTTCTATGATTTGTTATTCTGTTTTAATCTCCTGTATTTCAATTTTTTAACCTTATGATACTAGTTCACGAATGCTTTTGTTGGTTTTCGCTCATTTTTTCCGCAGGTTTTTTTTTCATATGCTGCAGCCACATTAAATAATGTGTATTTTAAGGTTTTGTTTAAGTGTTCCTCCTTCAACATCTCTATGATAATCATTGTAGGAGGTGATAAAGCCATCTTAGTACTTAATTAAAACAGGCACGTGCCTACATCAAAAGACCGATGTAAATATTATCAGCCTATAACACCCCCCTCAATTATTACAAACATATTATCCGCGGGGAACAATAAATCATGTTTGAGTGAAATAACTTTACGGGTTGTAAGCCACCACGCGGGAATAGTACAGCCCGGTGGATGCCTAAGTCTCCGAAGTATTCGCTCTAGGCCACGGCGGCCCACCGAATATACTTTCCTTCACCGCTTTGATACATCCAATAACATGGAGTGTTACATTAGGTTTCCTCACGATGTTTTACTTCACCGTTTTATACATCCAATTTAATGGAGTGTAAACATTTGGTTTCCTCACGATGTTTTCCTTCACCCTTTGATACATCCAGTTTAATGGAGTGTTACATATGGTTTCCTCACGATGTTTTCCTTCACCTTTTGATACATCCAGTTTAATGGAGTGTTACATCTGGTTTCTTCATGATGTTTTCCTTCACCATTTTGCTACGTCCAATTTAATGGATGTCAAATGCGTCCAATTTAATGGATGCCCATTGCGTCCAATTTAATGGATGCCCATTGCGTCCAATTTAATGGATGCCCATTGCGTCCAATTTAATGGATGCCCTTTGCGTCCAATTTAATGGATGCCCACTGCGTCCAATTTAATGGATGCCCAATGCGTCCAATTTAATGGATGCCCTTTGCGTCCAATTTAATGGATGCCCACTGCGTCCAATTTAATGGATGCCCACTGCGTCCAATTTAATGGATGCCCGTTGCGTCCAATTTAATGGATGCCCATTGCGTCCAATTTAATGGATGCCTATCTACCATGCGTAAACAGTGCATGCTGGTGTAGATGTCACATGTCTTCGAAGTGTTGGTTCTCCGACATGCCGGTTTCCTCACAATGTTTTCCTTCACCGTTGTGGTTGTTGCATCCAATTTAATGGAAGCCCATCTACCACGCGAAAACAGTGCGTGCTGGTGTAGATGTCACACGTCTTCGAAGTGTTGGTTCTCCGACATGCCGGTTTCCTCACAGTGTTTTCCTTCACCGTTGTGGTTGTTGCATCCAATTTAATGGAAGCCCATCTACCACGCGAAAACAGTGCGTGCTAGTGTAGATGTCACACGTCTTCGAAGTGTTGGTTCTCCGACATGCCGGTTTCCTCACAGTGTTTTCCTTCACCGTTGATGAACAGTGGTGATGAGTGAAAATACACAAAATGCCTGCCTGGTTTCGAACCCACGACCTTAGTCGGGCTAGACCACCACCACTGCTATGCTGAAATAAAATATTATATTATTATCACGGTGAGTGAACTGTTTCCGTCGCAATTAACCAAAGGTTGTAGTTACGTAGTTGATATTGAATCACACAAAACACTGACTTCAAATAACTTGTTCGGCAATAACAATAATGTTTTGTTTTCCTTAACACAGCTTCCAATCCACACCGTACAGAGTGAGTTTGTGCGTTTTCATTCAATTCTATTCTTTTACTTCTGTCATTCTTGTTGCATTTTTACAGTGTATAAATGTTTTTCTTTCTCTCTTTGCATTTTCAATTACCAACCATATCTACTTGAATAGGTACTTAATCAAATTCAGATAATTTACATGTATTTCTACATAGGTAACCAACTATTCCCTTGAAAGTGTAATAAGTCTAACCTCTTGACTACGCTGAAATTAAAAACGCATTTTATTAAGGTTTACAGGTAAACCGGTTGGTGAACAGCCACCCGGCAACAATGACACAGACTACTTTTATTTTCTTTCTTGAGCTCTCTGATGACTAGCAAAACCTACGGTCCCAACAGTCGCAATGGACTTTGACCTTTATTTTGAAGGTCTAACATTAAGTTACGTGTCCACAAAACTTGCTAATTATCTGAGATTCTGAATCCAAATATTAAAACAGAAACTTCTAAATTACTTAGTTGATTATAACCAAAAGTACTTACCTTCCCATGTTTTTTATAAAACTAGGTAGGTACTATATAAAATAACTTTGCTATAACAACTTTGTCCAGTACAAAGAATAACTTGGTAATAATGTTTACATGCAAGTACTCTTGTGATAAAGTAACAATTCATTATTTCTTTCTTTCAGTTTATTTTGAAATAAAAATAATGTCTAAATGAACAATAATTTATACTCATATTTCAAACTATCGTATGCCTTAGGTACATAGTGTAGCAGTGCAAACGCATACCAAAATATCTCAATAACAACTCTGTAACCACTGTCTCACAATAAAGAGCTTTGACATTGATAAAGAAGAGATCAATGCAAACAAAAATTAATAAGTAATAATATTCAGAAATGCAAAGGCATTTTAGGATTGAAGTAAATTTAGTAGTATCATTACTTTAAATTACAACTTCAACATTAGATACTTACTTCACAGCATTTTCAATAGGTAGTTCAAGAACTTCACTCAGCCAAAAGGCTTTTTTGCTTATAAATTGTTTGTGTAAAATAATCAAGTTATTTATTGTGATTTACTTAGAAATTGATTTATATCAAAAATCACATTTCATAATCACAACATTTTCCAGGTACTGTAACCAACTTACCTAATATAACAACTGTGCCATTGTTAATACGTATATCTAAAAACCTAAGTCATAATATGCAATGATACCTCTCAATTTTAACTGTGGATTGTAACTAAGACATTGAAATTAGTTCAATAAGCCATCTTCCAACAATACATGCTGAGTCCTAATGTGACAAACAGTACAAAAGATAGTGCTGATCTCATAATAAAGGAATAAACATTTTTACCCACTGTAACAGTTGTAACGGTACCTTACAGAGACCAGTATTTACTTGTACCTTTTAAATGTACCTTACAGAGACTACTTATTATTATGATAAAATTATAATCTCTTTATTCAACATCATGCCTATGCTCACCGGAGAGCCAGATAGAGATATAAAAGAATTGTTAACAAACTTACCTCAGCCAGTGCTGCCCAAATCCATGCACAGGGAGCGGGTCCACAGCCATGAAGAATGCACAATGCCTGACTATGTCCGATGTCACCCCCTTTTTGCAGCTGGAGAAAACTCCACAACACTTGTGTCACCTGGGGATCAAAGCCCAGGACCACCCAGGTCAGCAGTAGCGCTTGCAACCACTAGGTACTAGCTTTTCCCAGTGGCTTCGCTCGCACATTACACATACAAACCGTCTCCTTGAATCACTCTGTCCTCAGATGCAAACCGCTTCAAAATCCATTGCAGTTCAAAAGATCTAAGCATGCAAACATGGGAAACCCTGTTTTATACAATGTAAAGATTATTAAGATTATGAAAATCTTCATGGCAACATTTATAAAATTATGTTTGAATAGGTAAGCAATCTTAACTGCTATCTAAGTACCTATGAATTAGTTTCACATATTACAATGCACCTGTTACTGTTTAACCTTTGTAAGTACTGCCGTATTTAGAAGATATAAGTACTTAACATAAGAATGGAATTTCTTCCTTGGTCTTGTTATGTAAGATTCCTGCTCAAACATAATTGATTTACCAACTAACATATCCATTCATCATAAGATATTATGTCATACTAATAAATTATTGCATTGGATGTTATTCATCAAACAGCAGTCAGTTTATTGTTATTGACTTTAAATATTTCCACTTTGCACACATTTTATTTCATAGTATGAACTTATTATTTTAACTGGTTGGTACTAGTATTTAATTATGGTAACAAATACAAATCTTTTGTCTTTTTCTTAGGCTGTCCATTAGTACTTGGTGTGTGCAGGAATATTAAGAGACATAAATTCTCTGTGTAACAGCTCTACACCATGACTCCTCTTTTAGTTTTTTTTTTTTTAGTGAGTAGTCCAGTTTCTTTTTTTTTTTTGAGTGTTCAGCAAAACCTAATCCATATCACTGCTTGTACTGCAGCCAACATATGTCCAATTTCATTAAGTTATGGATACCCATTTTGTTCCCGGTAAGTAAAATAATTAAGTACTTTAAATTCTTATTTTAATGAATAGGTTTACATTAAATACCACAGTCAGAGTTAAAAGAATTATAATTGTTATAGCTGCACATTTCATTCCCGTAAATCACAAGGTAGGAATATGGATAAAATGTTGTTACCATGTCCCAGCCCGCTGATAACAGCACAATAAACATAATGCAAGAGTGAATTAAAACATTACCATTCTGTTTTCAAGTAAGCAAGTAGTCTGTTAGCACTCATATTAACCTAATGACTGTGATTTAGATTATTTCATACAATTTATATTGGGTGTACTAGTCATATTGTGATGGTGAAATCCGATGCAACATAGAATTTATGAGATCTCTGATTCTCCCTCAATCATGATTTGATTAACATAAACACCGGCAGAATCCTCAATTCTGCTGGAAATAGTTTGTCACTTGATGCAAAAATTAACAACTTACATTGTGAGGTAGGCATCAGAAGCAACCTGTGTGTTTTGTAAATTGACTTGGTCAGCCGCACACGTACCTGTGATCAGATTTTTCCCAAAAATTGTTTATTTTTTCTGACCTTTATCCTCGTCGCCATTTGTAGAATCCTGTTGATTCCGTATTTAAGTTGGATAATATTACTTCACTGGCTCATCACCACATCAAGCGCTCACATGCAGACTCGGTTTTTAATCTCTGTTTCCCGCCATTGCTACCGACTGACAGATGACATTAGTGACAGGAGCTGCATCCGCTTATGGGCATGAGATAGTGTTATATATCTATGGAATAGATACACTACAATTAGTATTACGATGTGTATTGGTATGTTATCCACGCAGAATATTGTGAGGAAATGGATACCGAGGTATATCAAAGGGCCAATTCCTGTACTTTTAAGTAAGCATTCTAATAAAATTCTAGCCGTGATTTTCACTGAGAGGCAATTGCGATTTGACTTCCAATGCTTGTGAAACATTAAAAGGAAAAGTTCAAATTTTCTTACTTTTTTATCATTTACAGATCAGTATTTCACAAACATACTGCTGTTTGTTAACAAAATGTGATTCACGGCCATAAATCATCAATACGCTTCGCTACAGTTTCCAGTTTAATCAGATGCATACCAATATTTTGACTGGCCTGTTAGTCTGGTGGTTAGTGACCCTGACTGCTAAGACTGAGGTCGTGGGTTCGATTCCCACCCAGGACAAATCTTTGTGTGATGAGCACAATCATTTGTTCTGGGTCTGGGTGTAATTTATCCTACTAATATTATAAACGCGAAAGTTTGTGAGGATGGATGGATGGATGTTTGTTACTCTTTCACGCAAAAACTACTGAACGGATTTTGATGAAACTTTACAGTAATGTAGCTTATACATCAGAATAACACATAGGCTACAATTTATAAAGATTTTATGTGATTTGGCCATAATATAACGATAAGTATCAAGTAAGTCGGAAAAATCCTGCCCTCTGAGATCTATCTTTGCGTGCGCTGCCTAAACCGTTAGAATTACATGAAGAGAATGTATTGTGGGATTGTTTATCTTAAAGAGTTCTATATAAAAGTCCGCGACAGCATATATCTACCTTTTATGTGGAAGCCATTATAACCAAAATAGTGAGCTATAAAAACATTTAAATTGAATACTTTTTTTACATTGCATATTTTAGAGTATTTAGTTAATTCTTATCAAATTAAATACCTTCATCACTTTCGGTATTTAATGTAGATGAAGTTTGTCTTTTACACTAAGTAATTTGGACTAATAGTTTAAAAGTTATAACGATAAGAATGACCTGCGATGAGTCGACGGCGCGGCCAGCAGAACGAGGGTGGAGGGGCGGGCCAGGCAATGACGCGCCATCGCCGAGTAAGCGACCCGAACGCGGGCAGACGCGTGAGGGCAGACGTCGTTGACGGTTGTATAAATTCTGAGATTTTTTCACAGCGGATTCGACTCGAAGCGATTTATAATTTTTAATTAGGTTATAAGATTCGTTTTTATTTTAATTAGAATTGTTTTTTTGTTTGGTTATTTAGTTAAAGATTGTATTTTTGTAGTTTGTTTAATTTAAGAATAACGGTTTTTAATTAGTTTATAAGATTCGTTTTTATTTTAATTAGAATTGTTTTTTTGTTAGGTTATTTAGTTTAAGATTGTATTTTTGTAGTTTGTTTAATTTAAGAATAACGGTTTTTAATCTATACAAATAAATAAAATTGGAGTGTCTGTTTTTAATATTAAGATAACCACTTTTTACTAAGTGTATATGGATGTATACACGATACATATACCAAAACAACATTTTTTACAATTTCTGTCTGTCTGTCTGTCTGTTTGTTCCCGCTAATCTCTGAAACGACTGGACCGATTTTGACGGGACTTTCACTGGCAGATAGCTGATGTAACAAGGAGTAACTTAGGCTATTTTTATTTTAGAAAGATTCTTTTATTTTAGAAAAAAAATAACTATCTTCGAAAACTACGCTGACATACGTCTCAAAATTCGAAAAACCCTGGCTGAATCCTACGAAATAGATCAAAATAATGTACTACAGTATTGTACACCTTAAAAAGGCCTACAAAAATGTCCTCAATGGTATATGTCTATCTCTTAGGGATAACCCACAATAACCATTTTTTATCTTTTACTTTTTACGAGAAATAAGGGCTTATTTACGAAGCGATTTTAAGCAATACAGTATTAATCCTTATCCAATTAAGTACATTGTGCATTTAATATAGATCAATATGGCCCTTTACAGCATGTAATTTAAATGAATATCTTAGAAGATATTAGAAATTTAAAAAGTGGGCGCAGAGCGCGTTGGCAGCGGCCGGGTAGTACAGGATAAGTAGGATTGTAATTTATATTACTTTGGCTTCATAGTAATTGCGAATATCATGTGTGTTCATTATACTCAAAATAAACCTAATAGTATTATTCCAAGTAAGCGACCGCGAAATGGCTTAGGTGTTTAGATTTTTGGATGTTTGTTTCTCAATGATGCAAAGACGGCCAAACGGATTTAGATCGAATTTGGCACAAAGATATATTATATCATGGATACGTAACAGATAGGATACCTACTTTATCCCGGTAGTAGGTTCCCGGGTGATATTTTCCGACAGCTATACGGGCCAAGCCACTGGCAAAAGTACTATTCCTATAATTATGTTCGGTGTCTGGTAAATGATTGAGTGTCTGTATAGGTAAAATAGGAGCGTTAAGAAAAACCAGGAGGACTTATATTCAACTAAAACCAAGCCCTATGTCACAGTCTTCTTACTCTGAATACTATTACTTTTATTTTAAAAACACCAACACACATGATGTTCTCATAAACTATGAATCCTAAGTAATATGAGTTATAATCCTACTACTAATAATATTATATATGTGAAAATATGTATGATTGGGTGTTTGTTTCTCAATCACGCAAAAATGTCTGAATGGATCTGCATCGAAAATAGCACACAGAGTCTATATTACCTATATAACCTGGAATAACACATTCTTATCGCGGTAGTACGTCCTCTTGCATTAATTTCCGACATCCACGCGGGCGAAGCCGCGGGCAAAAGCTAGTCTATAATATGTAATGTATTTAGAAATATATAAGTACGTTTATCAGTTGTCTGGTTACCATAGTACAGGCTCTGCCTAGTTTGGGATCAGATAATGTTGTGTTGGTTGTCCTAAGATATTATTATTATTATTATTTTACATGAGACGGTTGCCCATTTGACCTTCACAACCCAGTTACTTGACAATACCCCTTGGTAGGACTGATTGTAAGACTTTCGGGGTACTGACGACCAACGACGGCTAAATATGCTTTCCGAGGCAAGCAGGGATCTTGCTATGTACAGATGGTCACCTAGCCTCGCCAAACGTGACTGAATCTGATCAATCGACCTGTGTACCTGTTGTTGGTTATCTCCCATTTATACAATGATGCCGCGTATCTAACTTCAAAAAATGTAATGTTGTAATG
The DNA here is from genome assembly GCA_947507805.1 of Aporophyla nigra. Taxonomy (NCBI): domain Eukaryota; kingdom Metazoa; phylum Arthropoda; class Insecta; order Lepidoptera; family Noctuidae; genus Aporophyla; species Aporophyla nigra. Next base: position 5,965,847 of record OX382313.1, on the reverse strand, counting down.
TAATGTTTCCCAAATTGGTTAATGCTAGTTATCTAACCCTTAGAAGTAAACTTTGTAGTACCGAATTCTAAGAAAAACCTAAACAATCTCAGAACTACGATACTTCTAGGTTCTATGAAAACATTCACGGAATGATATAGTATGCATAACAAATGAGACCTCAAAACATGTCTTTGTAGAAAGATTCTATACATTTTAGGCCCATTTCTGTACAATAGATTAAAAAGAAAACTAAGTATCTATAAATTAAACTACTATAGCTGTTAAAAAATATACTTCAATATTTGCTAACCATAGATTATGCACAGACAGAAGATTTACTAGTTGTCTGCAAATAAAACCGCTAGCACGCTATTTTACTTTTGTTACCTGAGTTTTAATTTTAGTTATTATTACACATTGTTTATTTATTACATTAAGAATTTGTGCATTTGTAGCCTGAAAAACAGGTTCTACCTAGTTCAGGCAAATTAGCAAATCTGCTCTATTTTAATTGTTTAACGTATTTATTGTAAATGTGTTCCTTTTCATTAATAAACAATTTATTATTATTATATTATTTACTCTCTGACTACCTAGAATTTTATATAAGATCAGCAATCGACTTGTATTACGTAAACTGAAATCTTCAGCTAAATTGCCAACTATTTTAGCACTAAATACCCTTCGAAAGAGATCGAGAAGTCTTTAGGGAGCCAAACTTGACCCAGACTTAAATGATAAATGTTTGACCGTCTGTCCGACATTGAGAAGTTCTCAAGTCCGTTGCAATTTCAGAGAAACTTTAAACTGCCATACATTTTGTATGGGAGTTACACTATAGAGCTTTATTGTTTAATACTGTTTGATTTATACAGGGTCAAATTATATTTTACCCACGTTTTGGGTATCGATATTGAAAACGAATGGAAAAAAAAAACATCATTCGATGGGAGAAGATAAAAGGCCCATAATCGGTCAGCTGTTTTTGTAATTTTTCGAGGAACATAGATACTTTTTACCAGTTTCCAAAAACCTAATGTTAACAGTGTTTCGTTGCCTCAGTGTATATGTCAGTGTCGCTTAAAGATTTGAACAAAGTACGAAAAACGCGAATATAATTTTATGCCAGTAAATTTAGTTTGGCTCTGTATATATGATAATTATAATTTTATTTACGTGAGGTTTGTACTAGCACTTTTACACGTCAACCATTTTTTTTTTTTTAAACTAGACAAGCTCGATGAGCTAATTTAATTCGACTCTGTATAAATGATATAATTTTAATTATGTGTGGTTTGTACTAGCACGTATAAAAAATATTGAACCCACAATTTAGTAGTGTAGAACTCTATTGCGTATCTAAAAAGCTTTAAAATAACATCACAAATTAACTTTGACTATCTGCACCTATTCTAAAGCCACTTCTAAACGAAGCCATCCAGGAGTTAAGTCATCATTAATTAATTAATTCTGCTAAAAGCAGTTCGTTCCAAGAAAAAACGCTTTCACCGCATTGTTTGTTCTACAAAATAAGAAAATGAACTAACTACGTAAGTATATTAAGAACGTATTTACTAATAAAAGGCCAGTCACTTAAAACATCATAGGTCGCAAAAAATTGCACTACACAGATTCGTGTAAAACTGAGTGTGCTTTGAATAAGTGTTTCGAATCTAACAACTGCGTGGTGCTCGAAAAACCATCGAGAGTTCGAAGTTTCCTGAAGAAAAAACAAACTGAAGTTTCCTGCAGCAGATGTTTAGCCCTTCTGTCAATCATTCAATCGTTGTATCACTATATGATAAGGAGCCCAGAGGGTGTTTAGGCAAGCATATGCAGGGCGAAACGTTGCTAGGTGCAGCATGATGAGAGAACACAAAAACATAGAAAAATAGTAAAGTACTCCATGTGTCCGTCAGATATTTATATATCCAAAGTCAAGACATATCACACTACTGCACAAAACAGTTTGTTCTCCCTGAATATCCTTATAGAAATTGTCCAAATCTGAGTTTTTTAGGAAAAGCCGACAATGTTTGCTCCCTAATCAAGCCGGGTTAGGCCACCCACGATCATATAAAAGGCAACGGCTCTGAAGATCACTTTAGTTTTGGTCCTGTTTCGAAATCTTAAAGTGGACTCCTGAACACGACGCTCCTATCCCACTTTTGAAATATATTTTCACACCTACTCAACTGTCAACTTTTCACTTTGCATATGCTTGCTCAAAAACCCTCTGGGCTCCCTACCAATAGTTTTGGAAAGAAAGAAAGAAAATTGCGTTTATTAGCACTATATCATTTTAAAGTAAAACCTTAAAATTAAAAAAAAATAAGCAAATACAATGATAATAATGCCAAAAGGGCCTCAGCTCAGCATAATGTCAAATGACAACACAATGTGTGCCTGACGCTGATTTTCAGCTGCAACCCACAAGTGCCATACGCTAGAATAATAAATACATAGGGAAGTATGTGTCCGTAAAGATAAATTAAAAAACCGGCCAAGTGCGAGTCGGACTCGCGCACCGAGGGTTCCGTAAAAAATATATTTTTATATGATATGATGTTACGAAAAATTTACGGTTTTCGCAATTTTTCCTTTATCTGTGCTATAAGACGTTGCTTCGTACCAAATTTCAAAATTCTAGAACGACTGAAAGTACACTTTAGGTTTTAATTCCCTTGCGAGTTTCGAAAATTTGCGGCATAAACGGCTATATCTTTTGATTGCGTTAGCTTAGAAGTTCGATTTTTTCATAGCTCCAAGGGATAGTAGACTTAAGTATTTGATATAAATTTCAGCTTGATACCTCTACGCGTTCCTGAGAAAAAGGGTCTTGACAGACGGACGGACGGACAACAAAGTGATAATATAAGGGTTCCACTTTTGAAGGGGTCTGCTAGGACCGATGCCTGCCAGGGTCGCGAGATTGTTCGAAAGAGATACCGTGACCCTGGCACACGGGCAACTGAAGGAGCACGGGTGGGTTTTAGTCAGTAAAAGTCTGGCATGCCCTCCCGCTCCGCCCAGAGCGGGAGAAGTCATTTGATGATTTCCCATCCAAAAAAAAAAAAGGGTTCCACTTTTTCTTTTGAGGTGTGGAACCCTAAAAGGTACAAAAAATATAATATTATGGCATACATGAGTGTGAATGTGTGTTGTCTTGAGATTAATGAACATCTAAAAACTAATATCTGCATATAACCATTAAAATAAGAAGTTTATAAATATAAAGTACCTAGAAGTATATACCTAAAGTACGCTATAAGGCAAAAAACTGACTGCGGTGTTCTTTTTAACTAGGTTCTTTTTAATAGCATCACTATGTAGTAAGTTCTACATGGTAAAAATCCTTTCACTATCAAGTAGAAAAAGATCATAAATTTTTCCGTTGTAGGACATTAAGCAGTCACAATCAGAGATCGAACTTCGTTTGATCTCCAGGAGTGATTGATGATCATCTCGTATCGATTACTGACCACTATCAGTTCCACATGAATGCTACAGATATTTTGAGAAACTAGTCTAATGTATCGTGGCTAGATTTGGGCTGCGTAGGTATATGCTTGTACCTTTTTTTTTGTGGGTGGTATATCATCAAATCACGTCTCCCGCTCTAGGGTGGAGCGGAAGGGCGTGTCAGACTTTTACTGACTAAAACCCACCCGTGTTCCTTCAGTTGCCCATATGCCAGGGCCACGGTAACTCTTTCGAATATATCTCACGACCTCGGCAGACGCATGCACCCTAAGGGCAATTCGCGTAATTTTTAAGAATTTTCAATCTGATATCAGTCTCATTCTGTAAAAATTTCCACGAGGTTCCATAATTTTTTTACTTGTTTTTGACATTTGATTGTCGCTGAGATGAGATTATATACCTATATGCTTGTACCTTTTTTTTTGTGGGTGGTATATCATCAAATCACGTCTCCCGCTCTAGGGTGGAGCGGAAGGGCGTGTCAGACTTTTACTGACTAAAACCCACCCGTGTTCCTTCAGTTGCCCATATGCCAGGGCCACGGTAACTCTTTCGAATATATCTCACGACCTCGGCAGACGCATGCACCCTAAGGGCAATTCGCGTAATTTTTAAGAATTTTCAATCTGATATCAGTCTCATTCTGTAAAAATTTCCACGAGGTTCCATAATTTTTTTACTTGTTTTTGACATTTGATTGTCGCTGAGATGAGATTACGAGTAGATTTTGAACGTTTTTAATTACAAGAATTCCTAAATTTTCAAAAATTTCTATATCACACAAGAATTTGCCTTCCTATCCTCTTACAAAATCGTTGATTTCTAATAAACTACAACGCTCTTATTTGTGAATGGCAACGCACTCGTCAACCTCGTTTGTCGGCTAATATAAAGGCCTAGCCTGTAGATGCCTTAATGAATTAAGGCCAGAAGTAACTCCAAAACGTCTCACAATGGTTTTATATATTTCTGTCGCGTGTGAAAACAAATACACAATAGGGTGCAAAAGATCCCGGAAAAACTGCACCAAATAAAATACACTGAATGCACTTGTAAAATTTTGATTTTTAAGTGACATCAAGCCGTTGGTCTTGGCTTTCATTTATGGATCGTTGACAGTCGTTACGGGTTGTCAGAAGCCCGAATGTCTGACAACCAGTCTTACCAAGGGGTATCGTATTACCCAGTAACTGGGCTGTGGAGGTCAGATAGGCAGTCGTTCCTTGTAAAGTACTGGTACTCAGCTGCATTCGGTTTGACTGGAAGCCGACCCCAACTTAGTTGGAACAAGGCTAGGCAGATGATGATGAAGTGACATGGAACCTATTTTACTACCAAATGAAATAAATAAATATTCTATTCTATTCCGAGGCATAAAACTGGAAGTAAGGGACTACACGCTAAGGGCACCCTTGCGGGGTACGGACCGAAGCACCCCTAGCCAAGTTGATAATCTGCAATCGTTAACGCTAGTCGAAAACTAATCAAATGTATGGGAATGAAATCATCTCAACGTTAAGTCCAGGCGCGGTCCGAGGGGGGGGGGGGGGGGTTCTAGGGGTCATGACCCCCCCAAAGACAGTCATGCTGTCGAAACCCTGACCGATTTGCCTGTCTTACTATCTTAAAATGGTTCTCACTTGAGCCACGGAGACTCCGATGGACATTTGCAAAAAGATTATAACCCTGGACATCATGCTGATCAGTAGCGCTTGCGACTACTAGACCAAAGAGGATGTACCTTCCTAAAAATATTCTTCAGTACTCATGGTGACCCCCCCCCCCCCCCCAATGTTAGGCTGCGACCGCGCCTGGTTAAGTCACGTGCTTCGAACAAACGAATAGAAAATTCGTAGCCAAGTTCACATCGTTCAAAATGATTAAATGAATTGTTATCGTTTCTACAATGTTCAACGCTACATCCTTTGTTATAATGTGTCGTTTTTCTAAAGACATTGTAGAACGAGCGGCCGACTCAGGCGCGTCAACATGGCTACCAACTTATCGTTTTCTACAATTGCTGACACCGAGGCGTTACCGATTGGAGAACGGAATTCGACACGAAACGGTTGTAACTTGGCTAGGGGGGCAGACCTTACACGTCTACATAGTTATTGTAGCTCGTGGCCAAAATTCGGACTGCCGTCGTCATCATGGTTGTCAATACAATGATGTAGGTCGGGCAAATCAAATTGTATGTAAATGGTGTCATCATAGCTAGGTCCCAACGGCCTACAATACATTTGATATTTCGTTAATTCATTCTATTGTTCATTTCATTGGTGAGTTTGGTTTTTAACCGACGAAAAAAAACGGAGGAGGTTTTTTTATGTATGACCACGCATAACTTTTTACATAGTAGTTCGATTGTGATAATTCTATAATTCTTTTTATTGGAAAGGGTATACTCCGAGGGTGGTCTCATATTCATTTGGAAAACAAAATCGAACCCTAAGGGTCGGAAAACAGGGGATGATTGATTGTTCACTCACTGATTGTAATGTATAACCACGCATAACTTTGTACAAAGTAGTCCGATTTTGATCATTCTTTTTTCATTGGATAGGGTATACCTTACTAAGTATTATTAGTATATTAAAGCCACAAAAAATTACAAAATAAAAACTTTTTAACAAAAAATGAAACCGCCGAAACAAACAGAAAAGCAAAAAATAATAAACCTTAAAATTTTGAGTCGGCGCTGAAAAATCAATCACTCAAAGCACCGACTCATAATATTAAGGTTTATTACTTTTTGCTTTTTGTATCGCATAAATCCTGCCGATCTGGTAGCGTCTTGTGTCGGGTCATTGAGCTCCCTAAAATAGGGTTGAGCTACGCGATGACTGATACATACACGCCGTCTGTTAGGACAGCTCAAGCTGCAATGCTTCTTTCTTCAAAAGGCTCTTCCAGACATGGCCCTGCATTGTAAGACTCACATAAAATTCTAATGTTTGAACTTTAAAGAGACCATGACTCCTGAGTTTGTTCTGGCGTTTCTTCTCAAGGAACAGTCAGCTAGGAAATGCCGGGCGCCATCTAGTTTTAAAATATTGACGTGTAAAAGAGTTTTATAAGATTTACTTACATAAATAAACATTTCATTTCATTAATTTTCACTGTTTCGCTATTTTAGGTGATTTCAAAATTTTTGAATTAATTATTTGACATGAAAGGTGTCAGAATTTTAATTAAATATTTCCTCGTAAAATCTTGAAAATGTTTCCGACTTAACCTCGAATTGTCAAGTTTTAAAAATCTCTTCGTGTAAAACGGAGATTTCCCCAATTTCTGAGTATATAGGCACAACTACGAGTTTCTATATAAAAAAAGAACTACCTCACACATTGTGTTGGGAACTAACTATGACAGCCCCATTTTTACAATTGCCTTTCCCATTTCTGTGACGCATTACTCAAATTTTTACTGACAATCCCTATAAATGTTGTCCCACCCAGGGATGACTGGGTGGAGGACCTGAGCGGCTCAGTGACCCTCATTTTGTCGGCCGCCGCCGGAACCCCGACCCTCGAGGCTGTCAAGAGGGGACGGGGTTGCGTAGCAGCACGGTTCGGGGAGATTGTCGTGGTAGGAGTATACTTCTCCCCGAGCCGAACTCTCGCCGAGTTCCACAACTCCCTTGCGGAGTTGAGAGTTGTCGTCGTCGGGTTCCGTCCCCTCCCCGTGCTCGTACTCGGGGACTTCAACGCCAAGAATTTGGCTTGGGGTTCCCGGTATACGGACACACGGGGCAGGATGGTGGAGGACTGGGCTCTGGAGACAGGCCTGGTCGTCCTCAACCGGGGTTCTGTACCTACGTGTGTACGGATGCGGGGCGACTCAGTAGTGGATATTTCGTTCGCCAGCCCCGCTCTGTCACCGCAGGTCATTGATTGGCGCGTCATGGAGGGGGTGGAGACGTATTCCGACCACCGGTACATCCGGTTTGACGTTTCCGCTCAGACCACGAGCGCGCCGATCCGGCAGACCCCGGGTGGTCCGCGGTGGGCGTTGAAGAAGCTGGACCGGGAGCTTCTCCTGGAAGCCTCGATCGTGCAGGCCTGGGTGTCACCACCGGACAGGCCTGCTGACATTAACGACGAGGCCGAGTGGTTCCGGGAGGCCATGTCCGAGATCTGTGACGTGGCTATGCCCCGAGTCCAGCCAGGACGGGCTTGGCGCCAGGTGTACTGGTGGTCGCCGCAGCTGACAGCGTTGCGCGAAGCGTGCGTTGCGGCGCGATGCCGGTACACCAGGCACCGCAGGCTCCGTATCCGCCCTCCGGATACAGAAGCCATTCAGGCGGAGCTATATGAGGGGTACAGAGCGGCGAAGACCGCCCTCCAAGAGGAGATCCTGCGGGCCAGAGGACTGGCCCGCAAGGAGTCGCTGGAGACTCTGAACAGGGACCCATGGGGACGGCCCTACAAGGCCGTCCGGGAGAAACTCCGCCCATGGGCTCCCCCGCTGACTCAGAGTCTCCGGCCCCAGCTCGTGGAGGGCGTGGTGAGCGCTCTGTTCCCTTCGCGAGGGGAACATAGTCCCCCACCCATGGCTCCGCCTCCTGCGGTGCCCGATGCTGCGGACCACACCAACGATGACGACGACAACGCTCCAGAGGTGACCGAGGTAGAGTTGAGAGTGGCGGTACGTCGGCTAAATGCCAAAAATACCGCCCCAGGACCCGACGGCTTGCCTGGCAAAGCATGGGTCCTGGCCTTAGAGGCTCTCGGGCCTCGACTCAGGGGGCTCCTAAGCGCATGCTTGGAGAGGGGCCAGTTCCCACTTCGTTGGAAGACAGGGAAACTGGTCCTCATTAAGAAGCCTGGGCGCCCAGCGGACTCTCCGTCCGCTTACCGGCCCATCGTGCTGCTCGACGAGGTGGGCAAGCTCTTTGAAAGAGTGATTGCAGACCGCCTCGTCGGGTGGCTGGTGCGGGAGGGGCCGGACTTGTCGGAAGGCCAGTACGGCTTCCGCAAGGGGCGCTCTACGGTGGATGCCATCATGCGCGTGCGAGCCCTCACGACGGGGGATGCAGTGGCCCGGGGTGGGGTCGTCTTGGCGGTGTCTCTAGACATCGCCAACGCCTTTAATACCCTGCCCTGGAGTTGCATCAGGGAGGCACTCCGGTATCACCGGATGCCGACCTACCTCTGTCGTGTGGTCGAGGCTTACCTGACGGATAGAGCCGTCATCTACCCCGGTCACCAGGGAGACTGGAACCGGCGAGAGATGTCGTGCGGTGTCCCACAGGGATCGGTCGTTGGGCCGCATCTGTGGGACATCGGGTACGACTGGGTGCTGCGCGCCGACCTCCCTAGCGGCGTCAGCGTAGTTTGCTACGCTGACGACACGCTGGTCCTGGCGCAGGGGAGGTCGCACGAGGCGGCGGCCGAACTAATGACACGCGGGGTTGCGACAATCGTCGATAGGATCCGGCAATTGGGACTCGAGGTGGCCTTGCACAAGTCCGAGGCCATGGGTTTTCATGGTCCTCGGAACGCGCCACCTGCGGGTTCCCAACTCACGGTAGGAGGGGTTCACATCGGCGTCGAGTCGACGATGAAGTACCTGGGACTTGTCCTCGACAGCCGGTGGAACTTCGTCGATCACTTCCGACGTTTGGCCCCCAGACTGGAGCGGGCTGGGGCTGCGTTAAAGCGGCTCCTGCCCAATCTGGGGGGTCCAAACGCCTCCTGCCGGAGGCTCTACACGGGGGTCGTGCGGTCCATGGCCCTCTACGGGGCACCGGTGTGGGCGCCCGCATTGAGGCTGCGCCCAGCGCGCCGGTTGAGTGCGGCCCAGAGGGTCATGGCCATCCGGTTAATCCGGGGATACCGCACGGTCTCCTGCGAGGCGGCGAGCCTCCTTGCCGGAGTGCCGCCATGGGATCTGGAGGCAAAGGTCCTCGCCCACATGTGGGAGTGGCGCGAGGATGCGAAACGCCGGGGCGAAACTCCGCTGCCGCGACAAATCGCGGCACGGCGGACAGAGCTCCGGCAGGATCTCATGGCGACATGGCGGGTACGATTGTCGCAACCCAGCGCAGGGCACGCCACAATTGCGGCGGTAAGTCCCCTCTTTGAGGAGTGGATAGAGAGGCGCCACGGCGTCCTCACCTTCCGCCTGACGCAGGTTCTCACCGGGCATGGGTGCTTCGGTGGGTTCCTGTTCAGGATAAAGCGGGAGGAAACGCCCGGGTGTTTCCATTGTGAGGATCGTCTAGAGGACACGGTGGAGCATACGGTGGAAGTGTGCCCTGCCTGGGCGGAGCACCGCCGTGTCCTCGTGGAGGCGATCGGCGGCGGCGACCTCTCGCGTCCGGCCCTGGTGCGAGCTATGGTACGGAGCGAGAGGGCATGGGAAGCCGTCACCTCCTTCTGCGAAGCAGTAATGCTCGCGAAGGAGGAGGCGGGGCGCGTGAGGGAATGGCAGTCTCTGCGCCCTCACGTCCCTAGCCGCCGCAGGAGGAGACGCCCCGGGCGCCGGGAGTCGATTGCGGACTCCCGGCCACCGTAGGCGCGAGCTTGCGGGTGGCGATCAATGGGTAGCTCGCCGCCCGGTAAGGACCAGGCTCGGGTCGACGGCGCGTAGTGTTCCACGCGCGCCTCAAAGAGATGTCAGCAACACTGAAGGGGTCTGCTAGGACCGATGCCTGCCAGGGTCGCGTGATTGTTCGAAAGAGATATCGTGACCCTGGCACATGGGCAACTGAAGGAACACGGGTGGGTTTTAGTCAGTAAAAGTCTGACATGCCCTCCCGCTCCGCCCAGAGCGGGAGAAGTCATTTGATGATTTCCCATCCAAAAAAAAAAAAAAAAAAAAAAAAAAAAAAAAAAAAAAAAAAAAAAAAAAAAAAAAAAAATCCCTATAAATGTCATTTAGGTGCTATAGGATCCTTGCAACACTCTAGTTCGGTAGCACTTTTATAAAGAACACGAGAAGCAAGTGCCCCTTAACTTACAGTGAATAAGAAATACTTTATTGGACGACTAGTTTCTGCCCGCGACTTCGTCCGCGTTAAATTTCTTGTTCCCCCGACCCTTCCCGTCGCGTCGAATCGCCTACCCGTACATTTTTTCCTGTTTTTGCAACATTTTTCATTACTGCTCCGCTCCTCTTAGTTGTAGCGTGATCTTATATAACCTATAGCCTTCCTCGATAAATAGGCTACCCAACACAAAAAGAACTTTTCAATTCGAACAAGTAGTTCTTGAGATTAGCGCGTTCAATCAAACAAACAAACAAACTCTTCAGCTTTATAATATTAGTATAGATTTCTTAGTGTTATAGTTACTTAGATGTTTAAGTTATATTTAAATTACTTATAAGCTAATAGACTAGATTGTAATGTGAATAAAGTATCATCAATTATTGTGACTCTAGAAACTCTAGTTCGGTGGCAAGCCACATTTTTGACGTCATGATTAACATCGTCATTATGGCAAGGTTGTAAAATTAAGGTCTTCGTAAGTGGACCTTACTTATCATCTGTCTAGCCTTTAGTAACTATATTTGGGCTAAACATCAATAATGTAAATTGTATTTGTAGATTTAGTAAGAACAGTGGTGGCTCAGAGTCAGTTTGAATCCAAGCAAGCACCTTATATTAACATTTAATTTGATCACCATTGTTCTCATAACGGTGAAGAAAAACATCGTAACTGTACGTATGTCCTCATCATCACCATCATAATTTCAGTCGTCAGACGTCCATTGCTGGACTTAGGCCTCCCCGAATTTGGGGGGCTTTGCCATAATCGCCACGCTTGGCAGGCGGGTTGGCGATCGCAGTATGGTGGTAAAAACGTATGTCCTAAAAACCAAAAATTCGACCACATGTGAAATCCACCAACCCACGCTGCGCCCACGTGGTGGCCTACTGCCTCTCACAGAGAGGAGACCTGAGGTCCAACAAATCTGCCAAGGTCGCGACATTAGTTCGAAAGAGGTACCGTGGCCCTGGTATATGGGCAACTGAAGGAACACGGGTGGGTTTTAGTCAGTAAAAGACTGACACGCCCTCCCGCTCCACTCTAGAGCGGGAGACGTCATTTGATGATTACCCATCGACAAAAAAGGGCCCAACAAATGGAACATTAGATTTTGATGAGATTTCGTTATATCGATGCTGAAACACCACTGTAGATAAAACCCTCGTAAAACAAATGAATCTTAATTACAATGTTGGTGTCGGCTTCCAGTCTTAATGTATGCAGCTGATTACCAGTATTTTACACGGGAGCGACTAAGGTACTAAGGTACTTTGGTTTTTTTTTTTTTCCACAACTATCACACAACGCCATCTAGTCCCAAGCTAAGCAGAGCTTGTGTTATGGGTACTAGACAACTGATAAACATACTTATATATTTCTAAATACATACATATTATAGATAAATTACACCCAGACACAGAACCAGAACCTTGACTAGGTCGAATACTTTTTTAAATATACTCCTACGATAAAATTCTGCGTTTACATTGTCGCGGTGAAAACATTGCCAACAGATGTGTTCAGATATAAAGATGTCATACTATTTACTTTTATGGAGATGGTATCTTTTGTGTGGTGGGAAAGAAACAGGTTTATGAGACAAATACGGTAAAATAATGATGTGGCATGATTTTACATTTCTCCAACTATAAATGTTAGAAAAATACTGTAAGAATTTCTTTTGAATAAGCATATTTTTATTAAGTTACTTTGTGGCATTTTGATTTTAGCAACATTTATATTTAAATTAAAATTCTTAAAGCTTGTTCATAATTATTTTTATAAAGATATCTTATTTCGAATATAAAAATATGCGTTGTAATTTTAAGTACCAGTGCAAAAAAGATGCCATATTTATTATACATACATTGTAGGCAAACAACCATATTTATGTTAAACAAAATGAATATTTTTCAAATAAAAATAATTAATCTTTGAACATTGTATTTTCGTTAATAAAATAAAATTCATTACGTTTGTATTTTATCTTTCAAAAGAAATTCAACAACACGTGATGCATATATTATTGATATTTGGCGAGGTTTTAATTAATCTTTGTTTTATTTCATTAAATTGCTTTTCAAGGGATTGTTATTTTTCAATTTAAAAAAGAATATTTTTCTTATGAAAAGGTTGTTATTATTCAAATATGGATTAAAGCTGAGAAGTATACAAAGATACATTTTGATTATTTGATGACGTGACCAGAGTGTAGGCCGCAAGCCTATTTTTTTTTTTAACCAAAGTTGTGTGAAAGCCGTCAGCATGGCAATGCCAACGCTGCCAGTCTTTTGGGCACCTTTCCTAAAGACAACTAGATATGCTTGATGCCCTATAAAGCTTTTCTTTTTATATACTTGTTCATATAATTTTTTCAAGACTTAGCCAACTTATTATTTTTTTCACGTTCATTTTGCCATAACTACTTCTGACAAGTAACTGTGGCTCACAAACTACGTTCATACTTTCGTGTAAGATTCTATGTCATCATCATCTGCCTAGCCTCTGCAGCTCTGCAGCTGAGTACCAGTATTTTACATGGATCGACTGCCTTTCTTACGATACCCTTTGGTAACACTGGCTGTCAGACTTCTGACGACCCGGAACGATTATCAAAGATCTACCTACGAGTGACGGTTGGCGTTCGCAGTATGGTGGTAAAATGCACAGAGAACGCTGCTGCCCATTCTCGAGTAAGTCCCTTAGTCGCCTTTTACGACACCCACGGGAAGAAATGGGGTGGTGTTATTTTTTACGTCGCACGCAATGATGCTGGAGAACTGTGAAAGTGAGTGTCATTCCCACTGTCTTTATAATACGTGATTAACTCGCTGATTACATTACTTTTTATTACACAAAGAGAAGAAAAGATAAGGCTGCTATAAGACGCAAAATAAAGTCATTAGCCGTAATACGTTTATGACATAATAATGTGAAGTTAGTTTTATATCCACTTATCTGCATACCCAAAAAATGTACTTGTAATGTTTTCATTCTGTTCACTGAGTAGCTGACAGTGAACACAATTTGGATGATATTTCTTAATGGTAGAATAAAACGGATATCAGCTGGTATCCTACTAACATTATAAACGTGAAAGTTATGAATTTTTGTTACTCAATTAGTGTCTATTATTGAGTAACAAACATCAAGAACTGGCTGAACCGTGTTCTTTAACTCACACATTGACGTATCATCATCATCATCATCATTTCAGCCGAAAGACGTCCACTGCTGGACATAGGCCTCCCCCAAGCACCGCCACTTCGACCTATTCTGTGCTTCTCGCATCCAACGTATATTGACGTATATCTTGTTATTATTATAATATAATTAATTTATCTCTCACCGCTTCATTTTCAATTCTTTTATCTGTTGTGTTATGGTAATTTTATTCTAGGTGCATCGTCTTCACAAATATTTATTTATTGAATACTTGAATTGAATACCTTATGGCCTCGTACAGGACTTTATTTTTTTAGTAAGTATTTTGTATTCCGTTTATCCTGTGATATTCTTGTGTTATCACAATAAATACTTTTTATTTCTTTCTTTCTTTGTACGAGCCAATAGTTTATACTAAGTAGTATGTATATCAATTTAGCACTCTGAATATCCTTCAAAAGTCTCGTGAATTCGTCGCACCCATCTTGAGCAAGCGTGATGCTCTTGTCTTCTCTGTATCAGGGAGGTTTAAACCTGTCGGGAGTCGATAGCTGACTCCCGGCCACCGTAGGCACGAGCTTGCGGGCGGTGAGCAATGGGTAGCTCGCCGCCCGGTAAGGACCAAGCTCGGGTCGACGGCGCGTAGTGTTCCACGCGCGCCTCAAAGAGATGTCAGCAAAACTAAAGTGGTCTGCTAGGACTGATGCCTGCCAGGGTCGCAAGATTGTTCGAAAGAGATACCGTGACCCTGGCACATGGGCAACTGAAGGAACACGGGTGGGTTTTAGTCAGTAAAAGTCTGACATGCCCTCCCGCTCCGCCCAGAGCGGGAGAAGTCATTTGATGATTGCCCATCCAAAAAAAAAAAAACGAGGTTTAAACCTTGCATTGGGACAAAACTAGTCTTGTATTATAATCTCATTCGACATTTAAATCTCCAAACTCCTTGTGTAAACACGAATAAAAAATCCAGCGTAATTTCCGTAAGAAACATACACGTTAACGTAAGTATTGGTAATCTTATAAGATAAAATGTTTGCGCAAGATAAGGCTGAGTACACACCAAACAATGTGTGACTTGATATCTCTAGAGTGTGATACCATATTTGCGTGATTTTCATTCAATTGAAGTAGGTAGATGCACTTAAGATTGCGTTTGTAAACGTGATCTTTTATATACATTCATCAGTATACTAGGAATTTGCTGGTAGGCGTCTTTTTTTTTTTTTGGATTGGAAATCATCAAATGACTTCTCCCGCTCTGGGCAGAGCGGGAGGGCGTGTCAGACTTTTACTGACTAAAACCCACCCGTGTTCCTTCAGTTGCCCATGTGCCAGGGTCACGGTATCTCTTTCGAACAATCGCGCGACCCCGGCAGGCATCGGTCCTAGCAGACCCCTTCAGTGTTGCTGACATGTCTTTGAGGCGCGCATGGAACACTACGCGCCGTCGACCCGAGCCTGGTCCTTACCGGGCGGCGAGCTACCCATTGCTCGCCACCCGCAAACTCGCGCCTACGGTGGCCGGGAGTCTGCTATCGACTCCCGACGCCCGGGGCGTCTCCTCCTGCGGCGGCTAGGGACGTGAGGGCGCAGAGACTGCCACTCCCTCACGCGCCCCGCCTCCTCCTTCGCGAGCATTACTGCTTCGCAGAAGGAGGTGACGGCTTCCCATGCCCTCTCGCTCCCAACCATGGCTCACACCAGGGCCGGACGCGAGAGGTCCTGGTAGGCGTCTCACAATCCTGCCAGGGTCACAGATTTATTCTAAAGAGTTAACGTGGCCCTGGCTCAGGCAACTGAAGGAACTCGGTCAACTCTTCCCATGCTTTTGCCGCGGGATTTTGTCTGGAAACACAGAAACTTTCCGGTGCATCCACTACGGAGTTTCTTTTTAATATACACATCTTTAGCTACTAAAGAAGATATTTTAATAATTGTGTAATAGGGCTAAAATAATGCTTAGCTTTAGCAGTGGTGTCCTTGTGGTATCGGCTGCGACTTACGAGTAGTAGGTCGTGAGTTCGAACCCAAGCAGTCACTTTACTTCAATTAAATAATTTCATCTCCACTGCTCTCAAAACGGTGAAGGAAAACATCGTGAGGAAACCGGCATGTCCTAAAACCAAAAATTCCAAGACATGTGACATCTACCAACCCGCACTACGCCTGCGTGGTGGATTATGGCCCACTCCCTCTCGCCAAGTGGAAGCCAGTGCCCCAGCAGTGGGAACACAATAGGCTGCTGATAGGGCTGAAATAATGCTTTACTTTTAAATACACCGACATTGATACTATTCAAATTGTAGCACAGCTAGGCTAGGCAATACATATCACAATATCTTCAATAGACTATTCAACTTGTTTGTAGAAAAGACACAAATTTTCTTTTCAACTAATTATTTTCAACTGAGAAATAAATCTTATAGTCTTTTTAAGGGATTTCTTTCAAACTCAAAGATGTACCTTAACAAGGCCGTTTCCGATGACCCCGGGAAGCTAAATAATATTTACTATTAGTAAACAGTTGGTATTTTTAGAGGAACAATCAAACAATACGCCTACGGAAATAATTTTATATACTTAGAATAACACATAGTTAGTATTGGTATTCTTTATCTTGTACAGTACTATATTCACCCTTTGATTTGGTACTGAACAGGATTGGTCCTCTTGCTGAGAATGATTTTGTTGTTGTTAGTAATGTAATGGTCCTAGTTTATCAGTTGTGGCCTCGAATTGTAACTCGAGTCATTACAGCTATGTGAATACAAACCAGCATTGCACATGTAAGCTGTCACTTTAAGCATAGAGGCTTTTATAAAAAATTTTTACTAGAGTATTTTTTCATTTTATTTGTTGGTATACTGGCATGACTAGTTGACATATGGCCAATGATATAATTTAATGTGCATGGGTCTCGTAATTTTATGTTAATTATTTTGCCTACCTACTATTGTATAGAATAGAGTTTATCTAACTGAACCGACAGCTGTACTGCTGGGAAGTTTGTTGCGCCACTTCATCTTCCCGGCTAAAGCTTTAGGAAGTGGTGAAAGACGGAGAAAAAAAATAACTCTTAACTTTTCACGCTTTAACAGCGAATGATTTTTTTATCCCGGTATAATTTCCGACATCCACGCGGGCGGAGCTGCGGGCAGAAGCTAGTGTTATAAAGTACCTTTAGTAGGCAAACAGTGGTAAGTATATAATTATGTAACTGTATTAGTATTGTATAATTAATTACTCCCAGTCTAAACACTGTTAAGACGCCGACGATTGTATTCTGCGATCGTGTAGGTCTAGGCCATGTAATGTAATATATTCTAATAGAATTGTCTAGACTTTAGACAATTGGTGTCATGTGTATTTTATACCCTTGAAATAGCCTGTTCTCACTAACATTTACACCTAAATGGATAAAGGGTGGCAGAAATCGACTCGCAACCTGTTACCATGGATTCTGTTAGTATTTGGAGGTAAGAGGAATAGATTGTAAAGTTCACTCAACCTCCGTAGAAAAAGAAGGAACTTCCGACGAGATGTTTTCAGGCTCAGTAATGATTGCAACCAAAGCGATACGATAGCGACATGTCAACTGCGTTTCATTGCTGTGCAATTTCATCATCATCATCATCATTTCAGCCGTAAGACGTCCACTGCTGGACTTAGGCCTCCCCCAATTTGGGGGGCTTTGCCATAATCGCCACGCTTGGCAGACGGGTTGGTGATCGCAGTATGGTGGTAAAATGCATTGAGAACGCTGCTGCCCATTCTCTAGTAAATCCCTTAGTCGTCTTTTACGACACCCGTGGGAAGAAATGGGGTGGTGTTATTCTTTAGCGAAAAGCGCAAATTACACCACAATTAAAATTCGATTTTTTGTGCGATTTAGTAAACAACTAATGTATTATAGCAGTACTTTTCTCGTGCTTCTAATAGTATGTAATGTATCTACTCTCTTCCAATAAACAGCAGTAATAATAATCAACCTGGGAACGATTATTTGGATACAATTTGACGCCTATAGACACGTAATAAGTCTATTTTTCATCATTCTCGTTGTACTCATGTCGATGTTTACTTTCAAATATCTCGGTTTTGTTATACTTTGGGGTACCGTGCTACTTAACATCTTTTGTTCACATATGTGTCTTCTACCCATACACACAACTTTCATCGTGCGCTGTGATTTCGAGAAAAATCACAATGGCGGCGGGTTGATATGTCAGATCGGTTCTAAGCCCATTAAGGAGTTGTTTAGCTGATTCTCATGGTTTTTTATCATCTTGAGACCTTCACTGCTGGACATAGGCCTCCCCCAATTTAGGGGGCACCTAATGGATCTGGATGAATCATCTTCAATGGTTATAATTCTGTTATACCATATTTTTTACGGTCGCGAATTATATTTAATTCAACACACAACCTGACTCTGACCTGCAAATTAAAAAAAAGTTTGTAAACGTGACTTTTAAAGGGTCAGCTTTGAGCATTATCCCTTAAAGGGTGAGTTCCAGTTAGACAAACTTATTACATAAGCACTTTTCACCTCCACGTCTTAAAGCCAACCCAGGTGCTAACACCTAAAACTACTCTTTAAAGCTGTTAAAACACCCCACATTCACCTTAATTGTGTTCGCTAAGACCTAGACTAGCACTTTGGGTTTTGAGGGCTTAAGCTAACGTGTATAAACGTTACTGAGCACGTGTTTTGGGTTAGACATGTTCCCATCTCTATCTTGCAGATAGCTAAGCGTTACTTAGCAAAAGTACGTGCTAAGTATCGTTTATGAATCTCAGCCTTAATGTATTTTTTTTTTTTGTAATTATGTCTCGCAGGTCTACCTATGGGGTTGTTTACGTAAGTCTGGTTAAACAGCTGACATCCTCATAGGATGACCAGCGATAAATCATTCCGAAAAAAACCAACAAAATATCATCTTATTTAGTGTCGTGAGACCTAGGAAAAGTCGTCATTAAAATACACTTTATTTTTGACAATCCCAAACAGTTAAAAAAATCTTGATCCTTACTTTGACCTCTGCCTTGTTTATATTTTCCTTCGTTCCCTCTTCCGCCATCAAAACTCATGAATATAAATCTAAGATTTAAATAAACATCGTATTTTGATTTAAAAAGTAACTCAAATCAAACTTAAGTCAACATTGGAATGAACGACGTCTCTTGAGGAATACGTCTATCTTGATTAAAAAATAAGAAAGTATGAATAACGCTCATGTGCAAATAATAAATAAAAAATGAAGTTTCTGTTTGTATTGTCAAAATGTAAATAAATAAAAATTAAGTGTCCGTTTGTAATGTCAAAACACAAATAAATAAAAATAAAAGTTTTTTTTTTTAATTAAGATTTTTTTTATATTACTCTGTAACATATTTGTATTAGACCTCGTCAGTTACTTTATTTTATATATATTTGTATAGCTGCACAAAGACTCAAATATTTATACAAAAACAATATATTTGTAACATCTGAAGGCAATTGCCTTTCGTTATCAAAAACGTTCAAAATCTTGTCACAGTCACATCTCGGCGACAATCAAATGTCAAATACTTGTCAAAAATGTATGGAAATTCGCGGTATTTTTGACAGATTCAAACTGAGATCACACTGTGAACGTTCTTAAAATTACGAAAATTGCTCTTTTGATCTTTCATACCTTCATTTATTGCATACTAGCTTTTGCCCGCGGCTTCGCCCGCGTGGATGTCGAAAATTAATGCAAGAGGACGTATAACCGCGATAAGAATGTGTTTATTCAGGTTATATAGGTAATATAGACTCTGTGTGCTATTTTCGATCCAGCTCCATTCAGCCATTTTTGTGTGACTGAGAAACAGCAACCCAATCATACATATTTTCACATGTATAATATTATTAGTAAGTAGTAGGATTATAACTCATATTACTTAGGATTCATAGTTTATGAGAACATCATGGGTGTTGGTATTTTTAAAATAAGAGTAATAGTATTCAGAGTAAGATGACTGCGACATAGGGCTTGGTTTAGTTGAATATAAGTCTTCCTGGTTTTTCTTAACGATCCCATTTTACCTATACAGACACTCAATCATTTACCAGACACCGAACATAATTATAGGAATAGTATTTTTGCCAGTGGCTTGGCCCGTATAGCTGTCGGATAATATCACCCGGGAACCTACTACCGGGATAAAGTAGGTATCCTATCTGTTACGTATCCATGATATGATATATCTTTGTGCCAAATTCGATCTAAATCCGTTTGGCCGTCTTTGCATCATTGAGAAACAAACATCCAAAAATCTAAACATCTAAGCCATTTGGCGGTCTCTTACTTGGAATAATACTATTAGGTTTATTTTGAGTATAATAAACACACATCATATTCGCAATTACTATGAAGCCAAAGTAATATGAATTACAATCCTACTTATTCTGTACTACCCGGCCGCTGCCAACGGATGGACGGGACGGACGTACGACCTGCTGCTCTGCGCCCGCTTTTTAAATCTCTAATATCTTCTAAGATATTCATTTAAATTACATGCTGTAAAGGGCCATATTGATCTATATTAAATGCACAATGTATTTAAGGTACTTAATTGGATAAGGATTAATGCTGTATTGCTTAAAATCGCTTCGTAAATAAGCCCTTATTTCTCGTAAAAAGATAAAAAATGGTTATTGTGGGTTATCACTAAGAGATAGACATATACCATTGAGGACATTTTTGTAGGCCTTTTTAAGGTGTACAATACTGTAGTACATTATTTTGATCTATTTCGTAGGATTCAGCCAGGGTTTATCGAATTTTGAGACGTATGTCAGCGTAGTTTTCGAAGACAGTTATTTTTTTCTAAAATAAAATATTTTTTCTAAAATAAAAGTAGCCTAAGTTACTCCTTGTTACATCAGCTATCTGCCAGTGAAAGTCCCGTCAAAATCGGTCCAGCCATTTCAGAGATTAGCGGGAACAAACAGACAGACAGACAGACAGACAAAAATTGTAAAAAATGTTGTTTTGGTATATGTATCGTGTATACATCCATATACACTTAGTAAAGAGTGGTTATCTTAATATTAAAAACAGACACTCCAATTTTATTTATTTGTATAGATGTATAGATTAATATATATATTCTAGGTATGGGATCTCCCATGATACAACGAATAAGATAAAAATGTCATAATATACATTTTAATGCAGGCGACATTTTTATCACGGAAGAAAGTAAATACCTTTTGACGTTTAAGTGAAAATTTCGGAAAAATTTAAATATTTGAGCTATAAAAAAAACAAAGCTTAGTTAAAAGCATCGTGTTTTTTTTTGTGCAAAATATTGTGTCCAATTATCTCAAATACAGAATATTATCTTGATAAGATGTCACAATAGATAGTACAAGAGATTTAGTGTTCGTTAAGAATTTTCGAAGGGAATTTGATAAATCTGAGAAATAACTACGCAATTATGTCATTGGTTTAAGGGTTCCCGAAAACAGGCGCGATGCGACAGCGCGACGAGAATTTCGCAGATCAATTACTATGAAAACTTAATGTAATTTGTTGCGCTGTGTCGCGCTGTCGCTTCACGCCTGTCCGAAGAAGCTTTAAATAGCTTGAATTTTATTATATATATTTTAAACGTTGGACAGGTTGATCGATTAGGTTAAGCTACGCTTATTGCGGTTGGTCTGTGGATGGGTGACCATCTGTACATACCATCTTTACATCCTCGAAAAACATGTTAAGCTGTTGGTTCCAGCTGTCATTTGTTGACAGTTGTTATGTGTCGTCTTATTATGTGTCGTTATCTTTGACAGTTGTTGTGTCGTCAGACGAAAGTCTGACAATGAGGCTTACTATGGGATATCGTGTTACTTAGTAATTGGGTTGCGGAGGTCAGAGTCGCTGCATCCGGTTAGACTAGAAGCCGACTCCATCACGGTTGAGAAAAATATAGGCAGATGATAAAAGATTATTTTCTATTTAGTGGATCAGATTTTACTAAACAACTGTTGCTTTATTTTATTTATTTATTTGGCTCACCATCAATCGAATATACAGATACAATTATGTGAGATACATCCAATAGACTAGTGTACCAAATTCTTACAGATAAGCACATCATGCATTACTTATTTGTCGATTGATATTGGGCGCCTACTTAAAATTAGATGAGTTCTTATACTCACTGACATATAATCACGTTTTTGACTTAATTATAAATTGAAACTAATTTTTTTGGCTTGCAAAAATTTGAACACATAAAATCAAATCAAAAACAAAACTAAATCACCATCCAAATACAGTTAAAATCAAAATACAACTAAAATCAAACTACAATTAAAGTTAAAATCTAAATTCAAAATCATAATAAAACATCAACTTACGTCCGTCGCCTTAAAATTTCGCTGAATGAGCTTTATTTGAAGCTTCATTAATCGAAGCAAACCCAGCCTAACCACACAAAGAATCAGAAGAAAATCTTCTTATTAAATGTTGAACATTATTCCTAAACAAATTGCAATTATTATCAAGTGTTAGAAAACAAATAAAGCCGCAAAACAAATTTGTTAAAGACTTGAAACTGATCGGAGAAGTAATTAAAACCGTTAATTTATTTGTAAAGAGGTTGTATTGCTACTTGATGGGGTAGCAACCTCCTTTGATCTTTATTTCTAATTTTGTTTCAGAATAGCGTCCTCGAGTGGCGACACTTTAGGTGGATGCGCTGAAGTAGCCCGCCAATTTGAAATTGCCATTGAGTGATTATTTCATTAAAAACTCATTCAATGGGATTCAATCAGGGAATAGAGAAATGGATTTTATACAACATAAAACATGACACTGGCCTGCATATTGGAAAAAAATGTAAGAAAATTTGTATTTCTCGGGCTACAAGGCAGGCTTCTCGTCGCGTATTCCGCAGAGCCTAAAGACGGAGCCGAAACGTGGACACTCACGGTACGGCTGGTCCATAAATTCAAAGTTGCTCAGCGAGCTATGGAACGAGCTATGCTTGGAGTATTTCTGAGGGACAGAATCCGGAATGAGGTGATCCGGCAGAGAACCAAAGTTATCGACATAGCTCAAAGAATTAGCAAGCTGAAATGGCAATGGGCCGGCCACATTAGCCGTAGAACCGATGACCGTTGGGGTAGACGTGTTCTTGAGTAGGACGCCCTCAGGCTAGGTGGAGCGACGATCTTCGCAGGGTGGCTGGTAGCAGCTGGATGAGAGAGGCCTATGTCCAGCAGTGGACTGTTATAGGCTGACGATGAAGATGATGGGCTACAATGGCTCTTCTCCTTTAGGTGTATAGCTGTACAGAGAATTTTGGCACGTGGCCATAATAAGTACTAACATCGCCAGCACGCGTAGCATGACCACTATAGATAGAACTTTGTCTATTTTTGGTAGAATAGAGATAGAATTGTCATGCTACGCCAGCATAAAACGGTACAAATCTTTCCTACAATCTTTAATTCTGTCTTTAATCTTTCTACAATCTTTAATTCTGTCTTTAATCTTTCTACAATCTGTAATTTTGTCTATTCTTCCGTCGACAAAACCCGTTTCTACGGTGGTCATGCTACGGATGCAGACTGTATTTTCTATAATTTTACAAAACAATTGAAAGAAAGAAAAAGTATTTATTGTGACTCTCACAGGAAGATCACAAACTAAACACAATCATAAAAGTACCTATTTTTTTTTTAAATAAGCCTACATTATCCCGCTGCTGAGTAAAGGCCTCCCCCAAATCGCTCCAGGCATCCTTTTCCAGGGCCACCTCGACCCATCCCTTGCAATTTGCGCTTATGTCGTCTTGCCACCTGTTCTTGGTCAGGGCTTCGCGGCGCCGTCCATACTCAGGCATCCACTGTGTTGAGACTATTGCCACTGTCACTGTATATTTAGCTGACTGGACCCGCCCAGTATAAAAGTATAAAAAACAAAATAATCTTAAAAGAAAGTGTAACACTGAAACGAGGCCAAAAAGCCATCTCAGCATTATGCTGCGACATTTAGAAACGGTTTCCAACGGGGGCTCCGTCCTGTCAACGTCATTCGAGAGGCGAAAATTCATAGTGGTAGTGTACGTCCGACGCACCCTTTTTTTCCGTGTGGCCTCCGCCTGAGGAGATTGGAGGATCATTTCGGACATTTCTATTTAGGACCCAGACAGGTGCTTAACTTTTTGTAATTTATTTAAACAACACTTCTCTCAAAACGGTGAGTGAAACATCGTGGGGAAACCTGCATGTTCTAGAAGCAAACATTCAAAGACATGTGACATCCCACGCACAATGGTCCACTCAAAGGACTAATTCATCATCATCATCATTACAGCCGTAAGACGTCCACTGCTGGACTTAGGCCTCCCCCAAATTGGGGGGCTTTGCCATAATCGCCACGCTTGGCAGGCGGGTTGGCGATCGCAGTATGGTGGTAAAATGCATAGAGAATGCTGCTGCCCATTCTCTAGTAAGTCCCTTAGTCGCCTTTTATGACACCCACGGGAAGATATGGGGTGTTGTTCCGCCACTTCTTCTTCCCAGCTAAAGCACTAGGAAGTGTCGAAGGGCGGGCGTTTTGGGGGGACTGTCTTATGTTACTTTGACGTTCAAAAAGTGCTGACTCTCAGCCTAGTTTGAATAAATGACTTTTGATTTGATTTGATTTGGTGGTGTTATTCTTTACGTCCGGCACCACAAGGTACCGGACCACGGTACGGTACCGGGTAAAGGACTAAGTGCGGAAACCAAACCCCCATAACATAGAACATAGACATGTGACATCGACCGATACACACTGATCGCGCGGGGTAGATTACAGCCCGCGCCATCTTATAGAGAGGAGACCTGTGTTCCAGCACGCGTAGCATGACCACTATAGAAAGAACTTTGTCTATTGTTGGTACAATAGAGATAGAAGGTCATGCTACGCCAGCATAGAAACGGGTTTTGTCGACGGAAGAATAGACAAAATTACAGATTGTAGAACGATTTATACCGTTTTATGCAGGCTTAGCATGGCGCTTTCATTTCTACGAAGAATAGACACAGTTCGTTTCTCTCTAATTTTGATATTGCACCGTAAAAATCTTTCTGCAATCTGTTATCTTGTCGTTCGTTTCTCACGATCTTTGTCTACGTCCCTTTAGATGTAGTTTATTTCAGAAGAAAGTTTTCTATCCAAACTGTGA
The DNA here is from genome assembly GCA_947507805.1 of Aporophyla nigra. Classification (NCBI taxonomy): domain Eukaryota; kingdom Metazoa; phylum Arthropoda; class Insecta; order Lepidoptera; family Noctuidae; genus Aporophyla; species Aporophyla nigra. Next base: position 5,941,005 of record OX382313.1, on the reverse strand, counting down.
AAATCGCAGTGACAACTGTTAGTTGTATAATATAGTGATGACAATTTGATTTAGAAATCGCTATAACTAATCGAGTTGATTTAAATTTAAAACAAAACAACAAACGTGAGTAAATAAATAAACTTTGGAAAAATTTAGTTTATTGTTGTTAATTTTCACTTTGTGTGAACTATCACTTTGTCTATTCTTCCGTCGACAAAACTCCTTTCTACGGTGGTCATGCTACGCATGCTGCAGTTATTAAAATCCTACCTACTCTCAGTAGTTCAAAAACTAATGTGGCTTGAATGTTAAGCTTTTCCATTTATTTTCTTTAGTTCGAAAATTGTAAGAACATTATCCTAACCTCTTCCCTATGTAGTAATAACATTATTTTATGGACCGAAAACGCTAAAACGCTCAATAAAGTTCCACGTAAGATTGTCGGGTGAGCGCACATCCCATGAACTTATGTCCCAAACTCCAGTCCTTTTCCAACTCATTAGTCAATAATGTAACACATAAGATATTAGGTATGTCTTCTCCAGTGAAGTAACCAAAGAGGTTTTACATGGACTCAATAAGTCTATAACCGTTTCATTGCGCAACTCTGACGAAAAAAACTTAAGAGGTGTCAAGGGACACCCGGATGGAACGAAGTTCCTTTCCAGGATTCATTATTGTTATTATTTTTTTATTATTAACCTGTATACACTCAACAAAAATACTCTCTCTCTCACTCTCTCTCTCTCTCTGTCTCTCTCTCTCTGTCTCTCTCTCTCTCTCTACTCTCAACAAAAAAAACAACAACATACAAAACAAATACAAACAATTGAATTGAGAAACCTCCTCCTTTTTTTGAAGTCGGTTAAAAAGTGTCGCTACAACTTTTTCTCTTAATTTCCGTCTAGCCCCCTTTTGCAACGCGCCATAAGGAACTTCGTTCCAAAAAAAAAACATTTTTCTTTTAGCAAGTAAAATATCCGAACCTCATCAGTAGTAAAGCTCGCAACTACTAGACCAACGAGGCAGGTAAATGGTACTTGGTTGTAATGTGGTATGTATGTATATATAGTCACAGTAAATGAATTATTAACTTTCATTCGAAGAACTTTCAAAAGCGACTATCACGTGAAATAATGATTTCAACCTCAAAAAATATCTATTTCATAATTATATGGTTTCGAGAATACTATTTATGTTCTCACCGCCATAAAATGGTATATCAATATTTGAGGAGGTCAGGTAGGCAGTCGGTCCAAGTAAAATACAATATTGATATTCAATACGCTATTATCTTTATTGCTTTACCATAATGTGAACTTAGGTGGTAACTATATAATTTAATTTAATTTAATTTATTGCTAATTGCTAAAAACATACTAAGATATCGCTTATTTATCTAGAAAATATGATATTCAGCTGCGTCCAGTTAGACTGGTAGCCGAATATTTGGGAAAAGGTAGATGATAACGATAGTTTAAAGTTAATATTTCATCATGATCATTGTCTGGCTGGATAATCCCAATTTATTTTGGGTAGCTACAACATGGCTTTTCTTCCATACCAAACATTATTACTCGCTTTATATTAGCTTCACTTGTATGTTTGTTTGTAACCGACTCCTTATAGCGCGATTTTGACCCACTTTAAACGACCAGATTTCATATAAACTCTGTAGACTTATCGAGGACCGATGGCAATACTATAATTTCATAAATTTGTGCCATTATTCTTGCCAGGGTTACCAGGACAGCAAAAAAACTGTCTTGGAAAACTACGCTGACATACGTCACAAACTACGCTGACATACGTCTCAAAATTCGAAAAACCCTAAAAATAGAAAATGAATAATAGTTTACTATAAACTAAAAAACACGCTTCCATAGAAAACCAAACTAAAAAGTAGAAAATAATGGAAAAAAGTGCCTGATATCAATAAAAAAATACCTTAAAAAGCAACCCATGCTTTTTCTCCATTATTTTTCTATTAGGTAGTCATTATATTACTTGTTACCGGGTTAAGAATACAACAATCGATCCATTACTAAAATAACTTATGTTACTCGGAAAGTTGCTACGCTTAAATGGAATTGGTCAGGACACATCTGCCACACGTCAAACGATCAATGGACCATATGTGTAATTACGACCCAATGGGTCCCATTTAATGGCAATCGACATCGTTGCGGGCCCAGACGGAGATGACAGGAACAGCTGGACTCCTTTAATAAGGCTTGGTTCTTGGGAACTCTGGATAGAGCGTAGTGGAAAGACCAGGGAGGCTTTTGTCCTGCAGTGGTATAATAATGGCTTGTAATAAAGGAAATAAATAAGTGGTAAATATCGTTGATAGCATTTATTTTCTTAAATTTTAAAATTGCTGAATTATTATCCTTATGTCTTCCCTATGTAGCATTCAGCCGATAACATATAGGGTAGGCGCAACAGTTATTCGATTGCGGACTCCTGGCCACCGTAGGCGCGGGCTTGCGGGCGACGAGCAATGGGTAGCTCGCCGCCCGGTAAGGACCAGGACCAGACCACGTGTCGACAGCGCGTAGTGTTCCACGCGCGCCTCAAAGAGATGTTAGCATAAAAAGAAGGGGTCCGCGAGGACCGATGCCTGCCAGGGTCGCGAGATTTGTTCGAAAGAGTTACTGTGGCCCTGGCATATAGGCAACTGAAGGAACACGGGTGGGTTTTAGTCAGTGAAAGTCTGTCACGCCCTTCCGCTCCGCTCAGAGCGGGAGACGTATTTCGATGATTTCCCACACACAAAAAAAGGTGTAACAGTTATTAAAAAGACGGAACAAAAGAACTAATTTCATATTAAATAATTTTCAAATTAGGAGGAAATGAAAATAATTATTTCTATTTATACGACAAACAATCAGCTTTTATTGGTTCCTTCGTAAATATTTTCCTACTTCATTTAATTTTACTTAATTAAAGGCCTTGATTAAATAGAGTATTCTATTGTTAAAACTCGTACACTTTACTATCTATTTGTACCAATACTATCTATTGTTCTACAAACAATGCTGTTTGGTTTAGATGTGTTAGGTTAAGTTGCACCTGTCACGGTCAGCACTTTGATGGGTGATCACCATAAGAGTCAAGGATAATTCCAAATAACAAAAAAACCGGACAAGTGCGAGTCGGACTCGACCCAGAGGGTTCCGTAAAAATTTGGACCGCGCGCCGTTCCTTGCATAAAGATCCATTTTTTTAATGATTTAATTAAAGATGTATTGTTTTTAGATTTTTCCCTAAACTTGTAGTATACGACGGTATACCTTGCCATATTTCATAGTTCTAGGTCAACGGAAATCCGCCGAAAAATTTTGATTCCAGAGTTGAGAGTGTGACAGACAGACGGAATGACGGACGGACAACAAAATGATCCTATGAGGGTTCCGTTTCTCCGGAACCTTAAAAATAAATAAAAAGAAAAATTTAGAAAAAAGTAAACAAAATGAACGAAAAGAAAAAAGAATAACATTTTTTATATTGGTATTGTGTAAGTATCTAACCCGTCCCTTGCTGCCCTTCCCAGCTACGAGAAACTGAGGTCCGTACCCCACAGGTGGTGCCCTTAGCGTGTGTAATTAATTTTGTACGCCATTTATTGGCAAAACATAGTGCACATATTTTTAACATGTACTATCTGTAACTATACCTTTGTTTAACAAAATAAATGATTGATTGAGTTTTTAAGTATTTAGCCCTGGCTAGAGGTGCGAACGCTTTGTCCACGTATTTATTACCCAAGGAAGAAATTACACACCACATTCACTTTTACCAATGTCTCTTCATTTTTTATTAATCGATCTTCATCTTTTTCTAGTGTTGCACAGATTAACAATAATTATAATGTCGCGAATACACATTGTTGGAACCTTTTATATTGTTGTACAGACGGGCGTCAATGAAATACCAGAGTCTAAAGAGAGAGAGAATAAAGTCTATTAGTTAATTACAATGACGTTTCTTACATAACTTATACACACGTTATTGGTACGGCACGGGGAAGACGACTGGCCGCTCTCTTGAGGGGTAATTGCGTAACTTGCTAGCAGTAGGAATTGGTTTCATATTGATAGTTAAACAACATTCATTGCGTTATTTACGTTGCTGAGCCGACAATTTATTCGAACAAATGACGCAATGGTTTAGAAATAATCTTCAATCCAATTCAGATTCTTATAGATAGTGCGTTTAGCAATTAAGGTGCTGAATGCCGGTGTGACCTCGCACTTAGCACCGTCAGCATTATTGCTAGCTGTAGTTCCTTCACACACATTCCTTAACAAGAGGCATTAATGTATTGAAGCACGCACAAGCTAGCTTACCAACCTGCGAGATGATCATTCACTTGCCCATTTATCCCAATTTATTTGGGGTCGGCGCAACATATCAACAACATGCAACATGGCAACATGCAAGCTATCATCATCAACATCATCAATTCAGCCGAAACACGTCCTCTGTTGGACACAGACCTTCCCCAATTTGGAGGGCTTGCCGAAATCACCACGCTTGGGAGTCAGGCTGGCTATCGCAGTATGTTGGTAAAATGCATAGAGAACGCTGCTGCCCATTCTCTGGTAACTCCCTTAGTCGCCTTTTACGATACCCACGGGAAGAAATGGTGCAACAATGGGGGCATGCTATTTCGTGTATGTTTTGTTGCTGAAATCTAATCCATGTAATTGTTTAATGTAACATTTGTTGGCGATCCTTAAATTAATTAATAAATGTCATTTTTCTCCCACACTCCTCTATTAGTCGTCATCACGGTAGTCACCTTTCTATCCACATCATCATTCACACAGACCATCCATCGTTTCTTTGGTCTCCCCTACTCTTATAGCCATCGAAATAAAAGTTGTTAGACACTATCTGCTACTAGATAAGTTATCCAGCACTTATCCAAATGTGATGAAATAGACCACAGTTTAAGAATTATGGTGATAAGCAAATTTAACAGATGATATCAAGATGTTATCCCCAAATGACAGAATTGTTCACCACTTACAAACAGTAAACTATAATTTATTTTACTCTAGAGACACGCCTCTATTCTGCACGGTTTTACGACTTGAAAAAACATCTAGATTTCTTTATTACTTGTAAATTTACTAGAAAAAATGGCTGAATTGGTCTAGATTGATGTCAGATTCAGCTTTTGTGTAAACTTAAGTGAACTATCATGTAAACGTTTGATGGTGAATTGTAAAATATGGCTGAACTTTAATGCAAACTTATATTTGCAAAATAAATATTCTTAAGTACCTTTCAGAAAAAAATCTCTAAGTAATGATCTAAACCACACCAAAAACTATTGCGTAGGCTAGAAGAACAATGCAGTCGCACTATAGTCCGTAAAATCTATACTTTTATATAGTAAACTATATAAAAGTATAGATTTTACGGACTATATGAGGTCGGCGTTTCCTGACTACTCTGAGAAGAAAGATTGAAACATACTCAGACGTCACAGTCTCCAGACCATGTAGGTTGGTGTCTGAAATGGTCTTTTGAGGAAAGAATCCACACAGAGTATGAGTGGACTTGTTCAGTCAGTGCACGCATTTGTCATTTATCGCGCTGCTGAACCTAATTCAGAAATAATTATTATTATTTCCGAAATCACATATTTAAAAAAAAAATGTTTAATGTGTAAAAGTGTTCGTACAAACCTACTTTCAGAAATAAATTAATTTATTATTTATAGTGACTACAAAATAATATTGGTAATTAAGAGTTAATAACCGCTACCAACTGATTTTAGCCCTGTGAGCATAGTATCCGTGTTTAAAACTAATTGTATCTGGGTAAATATAGCCCGGTATTGTTTAAAACCCTGATGATATTTATTTACAGTTGGAACATAACACAATTTGATAGCCATCAGAAAATACAGTATTTGCCGAAATGACTAACGTATAGAATAACAACTGCAATTAATTATAAAGGTTTTTAATATAATGAACTTGTTGACCCAATACACCTTCATCATCATCATTTTAGCCGAAAGAAAGACGTCCACAGCTGGACATAGCATAGGCCTCCCCCAATCTAGAGGGTTTGCTATAATCGCCACGCTAGGCAGGCGGGTTGGTGATCGCAGTATGGTATTAAAATACATAGAGAACACTGCTGCCTGTTCTCTAGTAAGCCCTTAGTCGCCTTTCACGACACCCACGGGAAGAGATGGGATGGTGCGTCAGTCACTACACGGGACAGGTAGACCTAGAACCCGATAGACCTTAACCTGTCCAATTTACAATCCATAGAAAAAAAAAACGTTCAATTGTTTCCAAATTTGAAATTTTTCCGGGAAGCTTCACATTTTTCTTTAAAAATAACAACGTAGTTCAGACTATTAGGATCATTATAAAAAATACAAATAGAAGCACCCATTCTCGACGAATGCATTTACCACCGAACAAAATTAAATTTAGGGTTAATATTATTAAACATTACAATGTTAAAGGTTTTTCCGATTTCTGAGGAAAACCACTTGTTACCTAAAATACATACTTGAGATTTATATGCTCTTTCTTTCTTTAGGCCTAAAATATGAAAAGTTACCTACTTTTAATATTTTATTACCATCTAAAATGGAGAATTAAAGTATGAGACCAGTAGTATAGTAGTAGTATAAATAAACCGGATCCAATTGGGTACTTCTTCAAAAATACTTTTCTATAAATAAAACTTTTCATTGATTATAAATTAATTACGACAATATGTCATAGAAAAAAAAAACTTTGAGACCGTAATCAAATTCAAACTTACCAATCCTATTAAAAAAAAAAAACAAAGTAAATACGACAATATCTCGCAGAAAAAAAAAAACTTTTACCGTAATAAAATTCAAACTTACCACTTCTATTAAAAAATAAATAATCCACACTCACTTAAAAACCTTCACACATTCACTTTAAAAATATATATTTTGAATTAACACACGTATTCCACACAAAGGATCACTTTTGAATTTGGAGCGCAAATAGGGGCGGTTGTAGGCATGCGACCATCGCACGGCGCGACACGAGACCGACTGGAGACGCGGACCGTAAGACTCGCTGCAGTGAATTTATTGCTTATAGCGCAGGTTCGCTCGTAACCGCTCGTATGTACACGGTCTAATAGTGCAGTTCAGTTTCCTAGAACACGAATTAACGATGCAGATTTTTTTGGGTATTATTTTTAAAGTAAAAACTTCTTTAGGCGCGTGGAACATTATGGGTTCGCGTTACCGACAGGTAAATGCTAAGATAATATATGTATCTGTTGCTCTGCGTTCTTTTAAATTTTCACTCCTCTCGACATTTCCCATGATTGCGACCTGAGGGGTAATTAGTATAATATTGTAGGAATTGGTATAATATTCATAGTTAAACAACATTCATTGCGTTATTTACGTTGCTGAGCCGACAATTTATTCGAACAAATGACGAAATGGTTTAGAAATAATCTTCAATCCCATTCAGATTCTGATAAATTGTGCGTTTCGCAATTAGGGTGCTGTTCTGTTTTTTATTTCGTAAGTATCAACTTAGGGTCGATTTTTAAATCGAGCATTAATCTGACATTTCAAGTCTTCGTGTGTAGTGCAGGAGTTTGACATGACACCTGTCAAATTACTATTTTGTTGTAATAAGGGTTTAATAAACGAACTTTACGTTTGGTGGTGGTGTTACCGTTTGGTGGGAAAAGATTGTTTGTATTTCGAATACGGCAGATGGATTCCGATTTCTACGAAATCAATTTTCACCTTTTTTTAATTTCAGCTGGTGTGTTCCGTTTTTAGAGTGAAAGTCGAAAATATTGAAAAAATCGTCTAGATTTGTTGAAAAAATATTGAAACACAGTTTTTTGCCTCCTCTCGTGTTTCTTGTACTAGGAAATCTATGAGGCAATGACAAAGAAGATGGGTCTTTTGGACTAAAGTTTTGCTACGTCTAATGCTTGTTAGCTTTTAAATTATAGTATGAGTACATTACTGCAGCGGTCTTCAAAAGTGGCATTAATTTCACTCATAGGTGAATACAATTTTTTCATCTCTAATTCAAAAGGTCTTAATTACTTATGTTGGACTAAGTTGTCGACGCTTACATCAAAGGATAAAACCTATAGACAAATCAACAAAGAACTTTCGACAACATCATCATCATTTCACACGCCTCCCCCGATTTGGGGGCTTTGCCATAATAGCCACGCTTGTCAGGCGGGTTGGTGATCACTGTATGGTGATAAAATGCATAGAGAACACTACTCTCCACTCTCTAGTAAGTCCCATAGTCGCCTCCTACGACAACCACGGGAAGAAATGGTATGGTGCTATTCTTTACGTCTGGCTAAACACGGAAACTTTGCATTACAATGGAAAATAATGTTTGTCTTTTAACACGACACCCAAATTTTAATAAGAATAATAAAAAGCACAATAAAAGTGCTCAGTTGTTTTATAAGTAGCTATTCTTATCCGTCTTTTCTTTCTCAGTGTTTCATAAGATTTTTATTTTCGTTTTTAAGACCTCCGGCCCTTTTTGTAAGCGAACTTTTTGTAAGTTATTAAAATTATATCTTAGACTAAGCTTTTGCCCGCGGCTTCGCCCGCGTGGATGTCGGAAATTATCGCAAGAGGACGTACTACCGCGGTTAATGTATTAAGAATGCATTAATCCAGGTTATATAGGTAATTACCCGCGACTTAGTCCGCGTGGTATTTTTAACAAAAAATTTGTCGTTCGTTTTTTTTTCGTGATATTCTATTTTTTTTTTTTCTAAAATAAAAGTAGCCTATGTTACTCCTTATTACATCAGCTATCTGCCAGTGAAAGTCCCGTCAAAATCGGTCCTGCCATTTCAGAGATTAGCCGGAACAAACAGACAGATAGACAGATAAAAATAAAATAAAATGTTGTTTTGGTATATGTACCGTGTATACATCCATATACACTTAGTAAAAAGCGGTTATTATAATGTTACAAACAGACACTCCAATTTTACTTATTTATCTAGATTATGAAAAGAAAAGTTTACTTTATATTACAGTAATAATTTGCTTGTGAGAGTCACATAGGCAGTTTCTCATCATCATTTCAGATGAAAGAGGACTACTCCTGGACATAGGCCTCCCCCAAGCATCACCAAATTAATCGATCCCTTGCTTTTTGCATCCAGCAGATTGACACGGGTCTTGTTTTTTTTTTTCTGGGGGGGTAATCATCAAATGACGTCTCCCGCTCTGGGTTGAATTGCGTGTCAGACTTTTACCGACTAAAACCCACCCGTGTTCCTTCAGTTGCCCATATGCCAGGGCCACAGTATCTCCTTTGAACAAATCTCGCGAGCCTGGCAGCTGACAGGGGTCTCACCACCAAAAACCCACCCGTGTTCCTTCAGTTGCTCATATGCCAGGGCCACGGTATCTCTTTTGAACAAATCTCGCGAGCCTGACAGCTGACACGGGTCTCACCACCAAAAATCCACCCGTATTCCTTCAGTTGCCCATATGCCAGGGCCACGGCATCTCTTTTGAACAAATATCGCGAGCCTGACAGCTGACACGGGTCTCATCACCAATAACCCACCCGTGTTCCTTCAGTTGCCCATATGCCAGTGCCACGGTATCTCTTTTGAACAAATCTCGCGAGCCTGGCAGTTGACACGGGTCTCACCACCATCCGAATTCCGTAACACACTAATAATGACAATCTGAATCATTGTAAAGGATATTCCTAATCTATTCTTCCTTCATAATATTCGAAGAATGTATCTGCTCAACGACGTAAATAAGACAGTGAATGTTGCTGAAGTGTTAACCTTTCTTTGGTATTGTTCGTCAAAGCGTTGGGCACCTTATATTCCGAGTTGAGCTAAACGATTACTGACAAATGCTTGCACTGACTGGACAGGTCCACACAATCTGTGTGGTTCATTCCTCAAAAGACCATTTCAGTCACCAATCTATCGATTAACCGTCTTCACATGATGTGACCAAGATTATGTCTGGATTTTAAAAGAGACTGTGACCTCTGAGTTTGTTTCGGCCTTTCTTATCAGATTAGTCGGAAACGCCGAACTCATCTATAATAGTTTAAAAAAAATATCATTGATATGTAAAAGTGTTTGTACAAACCTACTTACAGAAATAAAATCATTTATCAATATGTAAGCCATTGCTACGCAAAGTATATTACGTAACTACCCGCCGGTATTTGGTCCACCTATAATGAGGCATTCTAACACGGCGCATTTCGGACTGCGGTCGCCTCTCCAGAGTCTTTCAGACCCATCCGTTCTGTGAGCAATGTGCCCTGCCCACTGCTATTTAAGTTTGGCAATGCTTCGGGCTATATCGGTTACCTTGGATGTTTTGCGGATCTCTTCATTTCTGATTCGATCACTTATGGTAACAAAAGCCCAACGCCCTCTACAATGTGTAGCTGTATTGATGACTTTATAAAAGTAGTTTGTTTAGAATCGTTTACTGATCCGATTTCTGTCATTCTTACTGATGGTAATTCTTAATCCGATAAAAAAAAAAAACTTTGTAAATTACAAGCACACTTCCGTAGTACAATCAAAACAAAACAAAATAGACGGAGTACCTACTACGGTAGACACTTACACTTCCTGCCAGGGTCGCTATTTTGTTCGAAAAAGTTACCGTGGCCCTGAAGGAACACGGAAGGCAAATAAAGGAACACAGGTGGGTTTTAGTCAGTAAAAGTCTGACAAGCCCTCCCGCTCCCCCCAGAGCGGGAGACATAATTTGATAATTTTCCACCAACAAAAAAAAAGCAATGAAAAAGACACACTTGTGTGCTTGTGTGCGTGCGTAGATTTGTAATGTGACCACAATTTCCTCCCACAATCAGTACAACTAATTCAATCAATAAACAATGTTTCATACATAATAGTGAAAGTTCAGTGTACGTATTGTGATTATAACATAATATTCTAATTGGGGTGCCTGGTGGTGGGCGTTAATTTCGATCATGATGTATATTGCCGCAGTAATTAAACAAGTTAAACTAAGTCTATTTATAGATCTTTGAAGGATCATGGAATAACCATTCCTTCTGAAATACGACGAACTATCTCCATCCTATTTTCCTTTATAATTAAGAATAATTAACGACAAAATAGAAGGATAAACCACACGTAATTATTTTGCTAATAATTTTGCCCGCCAGTAATTTGTTTTACCAGCTTGTCATTATTAATTATGATGAAACTGTGACAATGAATAAGTGTATTATTTTCAAGGGAATAGAGATAATAATGAGTATTATTTACTTTCATCCCAAGGGTTTTGTTGTACGTCACTACGATTTAAAGTGATTAATAGTTTAGTTTCATCTATCTTTATATACAAGTGGTTGCCATGTGGTCGAAAATCGACCAGAATACATTTAAAACTTTAGTAACGTACAGTATGAGACTGGGCGGATCACGCCAGCCGCATGCACAGTGACCGCTGGGCAATAGTCTCCACACAGTGGGTCTGAGGATGGACGACGCCGCCGAAGCCGACCCAGGAAGAGGTGGCGAGACAACCTAGACGCGTACTGCGAGGGCTGGATGGAGGTGGCCCTGGAAAAGGATGCCTGGAGGGATATGGGGGAGGTCTTGCTCAGCAGTGGGACAGTGATGGCTAATAAAGCTATTTCTAATGCATTATAGTATACAAATTTTGGCAGGCGGGTTGGCGATCACAGTATGGTGGTATAATGCATAGAGAACGCTGCTGCCCATTCTCTAGTAAGTCCCTTAGTCGCCGTTTACGACACCCACAGGAAGAAAAGGGGTGGGGTTATTCTTTACGTCCGGCACCACACGGCGAGGCGAATATGGCAAATCCCCCCAAATTGGGGAGGCCTAAGTCCAGCAGTGGACGTCTTACGGCTGAAATGATGATGATGATGATGATGATGATGATACAAATTTTAGCTTTCTGCGCTCCTTCTCCATATAAACTTTAACTGTGCCAAATTTTATACTTCGTCCGAGTAATTTTCGTAAAAAAGGGTACAAAGTTAATGTTTTACTTATTAATATATAGATACACTTAACCTAAATTGAAGTAAAAGGCCCTTCCAGACATGGCCCCGCATTGTTAGATTCACATAAACTTCTTATAATACAGGGTCAAATTAAATTAACTGGCAATACTTACTCTTATCATGTGGATTTCAAAAAGTAACGGAACAAAAAAAAAAATTTTTTTTTCTTCATTAGATTCGCGACGTTCAGTGACCGGAATCGACCAGCTGTTTTTGTGAATTTTCGTGGAACATAGATATTTTGTACGAATTTTTCAAAAATCATAACTTATCAGTCGTTTGGTTGCCGTAACGTACAGACGCCAGCACATCAAGCTACCCGAAACTGTCAAATTGTCCCAATCCATTTTGAACCTAATACTTTAGCGATAAAGTTGAAAACCTATTAAAAAAAATTGACAGATTGTAGTAGCTTTTTGCGCTGGCGTCTGTACATGCCAGTGACATTTAAAGTTTTCTTTAAAGTGGATTGCTGAAAAATTTTCCTTTATTTTGGTAATTTAATTTCATTCGTCTTCGATACTATTCGTGGCATTTAATTTGACCCTGTATAATGTTTGAACTTTGGCTTTAAACAATACCGCACTGTTTACCCAGACACAATTCGTTTTAAAGTACCACTTAAAAACATTTAATGGTTCACTGGGCTAAAAGCAGTTGGTAGCGGTAATTAACTCTTAATTACCAATATTATTTTATAATCACTTTCATTATAATTGAAAAATGCGTGTACTGATTGGACAGGTTCACTCAAATCTATGTGGTTCTTTCCTTAGAAGACCATTTCAGACACAAATCTACTTGGTCCTCACATGATCTGAACAAGATTGTGTCTGGACTTTAAAAGAAACCATGATCTCTGAGTTTGTATCGGTATTTCTTCTCAGAGATCAGTCAGCTAGGAAATTCCGGCGACATCTATTATTTCAATACTACCTTCTGCCCGCGACTTCGTCCGCGTTAAATTTTTTATTCCCCGACCCATCCCGTCGCGTCTAATCGCCTACCCGTGCGATTTTCCCCGTTTTTGCAACATTTTTCATTACTGATCCGCTCCTTTTAGTTATAGCGTGATTTTATATAGCCTTTCTCGATAAATAGGCTACCCAACACAAAAAAAAAATCAAGTCGAACCAGTAGTTCCTGAGATTACCGCGTTCAATCAAACAAATAAACAAACTCTTCAGCTTTATAATATTAGTATAGATTGACCAATAAATAACATACATACATAAACTCACGCTTTTCCCCATGGGAGTAGGCACAAACTACATTTCAGCCGTAAGACGTCCACTGCTGGACTTAGGCCTCCCCCAATTTGAGGGGCTTTGCCATAATCGCCACGCTTGGCAGACGGGTTGGCGATCGCAGTATGCTGGTAAAATGCCTAGAGAACGCTGCTGCCCATTCTCTAGTAAGTCCCTTAGTCGCCTTTTACGACACCCACGGGAAGAAATGGGGTGGTGTGCACACGGTACGACCAAATAAAAACATATAATTTTATTTCGGATCATTATTTTTGACATCACATAGCATAACATCACGCGTACATTCCCCAAAGTTTCAGGCAGAGGTGTACCTGTAGTACACCCAGCTGTGCCCAGGTATGTTTAAGTCCCATGTAATAGGGGGCAAGACTATTGCCATCAACCGGGCACAAATATAGACTCCGGGTAGCTATTGTGAAATTCCGGATAGAAAATCCCAATAACATTTGCCTGTTCGGAATCGAACCCAACTTCATGTTCAATGGAGGGGCTGCTGTTAATATTTTAAATATTAACCCAATATTATTAAGAAAATTGTCTACTCACTATTATTGGAAAAATGTTATTATACTGTAGAAGATTGTATTAATGATAATAATTTTAATATTTCTTAAGCGATGCGCATGCAACAAATGCAGCGAATGTAACTTTAAACACTGTTTTCAGATTTTTGAGACTGTTTGTTTTTAAGTTCTATTTAATTTTACATTTTATAATGTTATTTAAAATAGTTCCTTTTCTCATAAAAGAGTTTAATTTTGTTTTTCTTCTTATGTTAGTAGTTTAATTGTTATTTTATTTTTATTTCAATATTTGTACGCCTTCACGGCTAAACATAGCGCACATATATTAACCTAAGATCTTTATGTAAATACCTATGTTTTACAAATAAACATTCTGATTCTGATTCTGATAAACATAGTTATTGTTGTTTTATCTTCCCTTAACAACGTTAAAAAATTCACCAATAATTATAATCTGTCTCGAAAATCCAAAAAGCAATTAATACTAACTCGGTTCTTAAATTCCTTCCATCAATTAATACTCTACCGAAAATATAGCGCGGCAAAAGTTAATTTATTCAATATTCGCTTACACAAGCTTTTATGTAGCACAGTAATCTCAAACCTAGGATATTGTGGCCTTGAGAGCTGCTGTTAAGTTGGAGGAAAGGCCACTTTCTTTCTCTGTGGGAGGTTGAAGGGATTATGTTAGGAAAATGGTTAGCAGTATATTGTATTACGCACTGGTTAGTCAAGGAAAGTCTCTGTAGCAGTTTATTTAGCCCTTTGTGCAACCACGCGAGATACAGTGACTATTTAATATGTTTCTGTAATTGCAGCATCAACAAGCTTTTTTTAACTTCCTTTATTTAAGGGAATTTTGTACACATATGTGACAATGTCAATCCCATCGTGCTTTTACAGATTATCACTTACTCTTAAACAAAATAAATCAACCATAGTCACATAATCATCTTTTTTTTTGGATGAGAAATTATCAAATGACTTCTCCCGCTCTGGGTGCAGCCGGAGGGCGTGTCAGACTTTTACTGACTAAACTACCGTGTTCCTACAGTTTCCCATATGCTAGGGCCACGGTAACTCTTTCGAACGAATCTTGCGACCCGTGCTTGCGACCCTGGCAGGCATTGGTCCTAGCAGACCCCTTCAGTATTGCTGACATCTCTTTGAAGCGCGCGTGGAACACTACGCGCCGTCGACCCGAGCCTGGTCCTTACCGGGCGGCCTTAGCTCGCCCCTACGGTGGCCGGGAGTCCGCTATCGACTCCCAACGCCCGGGGCGTCTCCTCCTGCGGCGGCTAGGGACGTGAAGGCGCAGAGACTGCCACTCCCTCACGCGCCCCACCTCCTCCCTCGCGAGGATTACTGTTTCGCAGAAGGAGGTGACGGCTTCCCATGCCCTCTCGCTCCGTACCATGGCTCGCACCAGGGCCGGACGCGAGAGGTCGCCGCCGCCGGTCGCCTCCACGAGGACACGGCGGTGCTCCGCCCAGGCAGGGCACACCTCCACCGTATGCTCCACCGTGTCCTCCAAACCATCCTCGCAATGGAATCATCATCATCTCAGCCTGGAATCACCAACTGCTGGGTACCTATAGGCCGCCCCCTTTTTCCGCCATACATCTCGGTTCCGCGCGTCTCTTATCCATGTATTTCCCGCGACCTTGACGATATCGTCAATCCAACGAGCTTTTGGACGACTTCTTTGGCCTAATCTTGGCCACCATTCGGTCACTGCATTACTCCATCGGCCGTCTCCTCGTCTTACCAGATATCCTGCCCAACTCCACTTGAGGCGTATCGCCCTGTCCACGATGTCGAAGACTTTATTACCAAAAATGTTAAACTAATCTAATTTATTATCGAATAAAAAGGTATTTCATATTTTTGCTACTTCACAAGTAGGCTTAGCTAAAAATACCACGGATCATTCTAACATCTATACCGACAGTTTCAACGAGCTCAGCAATGCATCCAACCAGTTAAAAACTACCATCACCGCATATTATAGATTTTTTACACCATCTGTATAGCCAGATACAAGATATCGAATATATCGATATGGCGGAGGTGGTTTGATCGCACAAGACAGTGAGATTAGGAAGGAAAAAAGGGCTTTGCCAGACATACTCTATGTCATAATACAACTAACAAAAGAAAGTCATATAGATAATGGAGTGGAAAGTATGTTTATTCGGTATTATGTGGTGATCTTAAATGTTTTCTGAAATACTTGTTTTTTGCGACATCTTTAACGGAGCTAATAAAAATGCCCGTTTTTTGTTACGAGTGCTATAGCTATAGGTATAGTCATAACAGGTGGAGAGGGGAGGAAGGGTTTAATGTGGTGCCAGAAGTAAAGAATAGCACCGTCCTATTTTTTCCCATGGATGTCGTAAAAGGCGACTAAGTTATTTACTAGATAATGGGCAGCAGCATTTCCAATGCATTTACACGCCACCATACTACGATCGCCAGCCCGCCTGCTAAGCTCAAACGTAGCGATTATGGCAATTTCTCTCGCCATATGGAGAAGGTCCATGTCCATGCGATGGACATCTTTCAGCTGAAGTGATGACCATGATGCAGAATGGCACCGGAATTAGATACGAGTATCTTCATTATCATGCGCCTAGCTTTTTACCTCGTGGTCGCAAGCGCGACCGCTGAGCGTGGGGTCCTGGGTTCGATTCCCGGGTCGGGCAAAGTGTTACTGGGTTTTTCCATTAGGAATTTCTTAGTAGCAGCCCGGAGTTTGGAAGTTGGCGGTGTGATACCCCCGTGCCTCGGAAAGCACGTTAAGCAGTTGGTCCTACGCCTGATCTCTCTCCGGTCGTGTCGGATTGCCGTCCCATCGGACTATGAGAGTGAGGGAAGAGTGAGTGCTCCTGTGTCTGCGCATACACTTGAGCACTATAATATCTCCCGCGCCGATGGCTAGTCTCCGTTGAGATTGGCCGCCGTGGCCGAAATTCGGTCTGGAGGACTATATATATACCACCTTTGTTGGGGTCAGCTTCCAGTCTAACCGGATGCAGCTGAATACCAGTATTTGTCATGGAGCGACACACGCTGTTTAACCCATTCCCTGTCCCATATGGTACAGGTTAATTGTTTAACTATTGTGTCTACTATATGGACAGTGATTGTGTTAATTTATTGTCTTAATAACTTTTGCCAGCAGCTCCGCTGCGTGGACTACCGGGATAAAAGTATACTATGTGTTACTCGTGGATTTTTTTTTTGCTTTGTTCCTAATTAAGGTGGTTTTGAATTAATAATGCCTTTATTAAACAAAAGGTATCGTAAAAAATATTCTCTTACAAAATCACCATTTCATTGTACGTTAGCTAACCTTGCTCACTTATACAACTTCACGCGAAGTAGGCTAAGTTTTGTGTTTCGCGTTTCTTTTTCCTTGAAGCCTGTTCAGGTTTTCAGCCTGAAGAACTGGTTCCGTTAATTTTATTTAATGATTTTGATTTTAAGTAATATGTACATATTGCTAGATGGATGAGAGACGCTCAGAACCGAGATATATGGCGAAAAAAGGGGGAGGCCTATATTCAGCAGTACATGATACCAGGTTGAGAAGATGATGACATACTACTACAACGTGACAAATGCTTGCACTGACTGGACAGGTCCACACAATCTGTGTGGTTCTTTCCTCAAAAGACCATTTCAGTCACCAATCTATCGTATAACCGTCTTCACATGATGTGACCAAGATTATGTCTGGACTTTAAAAGAGACTGTGACCTCTAAGTTTGTTTCGGCCTTTTTTCTCAGAGTAGTCAGTTAGTAAACGCCGACCTAATCTAGTTTAAAAAAAAATATCATTGACATGTAAAAGTGTTTGTATAAACCTACTTACAAAAATAAAATAATTTATCATTTACTAGCTTTTGTCAGCGGAGTCGCCCGAGATCTAAAATTATCCCACGGGAATATACTACTAGGATAAAAAGTATATACTATGTGTTAATCCAGGTTATAAACTATCTGTGTGCAAAATTTCATCCAAATCCATTTGGCTGTTTTAACGTGATTGAGTAACATACATTAACACATACAAAGTTTCACATTCATCATTTTACTAGGATATAGTAAGAATAGAAGAAATTGTCGTCTCCGCTTTTGATATTCTATCTATCTATGAACATCAAGAACCAATATTAAGATAAACCTCGTCGGATCACTAATGACAATCGTCCTAACGATCCACACACAACAATACCTACTATACAGCTCCTTTCATCAATAAGATCCGAACAAAGCCGACCACAGCCGAACACGCCCGAATCCTAACGAATAAATTATCTTTTACCTCAATATCCGATGACAATATTAATTAATTTATGGCCAGGCCACGGACTGGCAAGGTCATTTTAGGCCGTTTATTATTTAAGCTAAAATGTGGGTTTCCGTTTAAATTAATGCTAATCAATGCGATTTTGTAATTAAATTAGTTTGTCCATGTTAAAGCTTTCTGAAATTTACTGAATGTTTCTGGAAATTAATTTTGATTATTATAAATCTAATGTGCTAATTTTGTAGGCATAAACCGTTTCTTAGATAATTATAATAATTATTAAACGCAGGACCCCTCTGTCGTTCCGTCTATTCATCATCGTACCGTACCGTGCGACATCCACTGGCTTTACCACAATCACATGCACATCGCCATGCTTGGCAAGCGGGTTGGCGATCGCAGTATGGTGTTAAAATGCATAAAAAACGGGGATAAATATAATGACCACCATAAAATGCTTTGATACCCTTAGTTTTGTAACCAAAAATATCTACTTAACACCAAAAAAATAAAGTCTAAAAATACAATAGTACCAGCTATTTTAGTCACGACTCCACTTTAAATTGTATTCGACCACCAAATTTAGTAAATGATCACCAAATCTTAATAATTGGGTGTACTACGTGAGCTCGACAAATGAATGTACGAATGCACGCTTGTGCGACGCACTCGAGCTCATATAGTACACTAGGTTAGGTTAAAACTGTGACCTCCTACGCACGAGCCGAGCGAGCGAAGCGAGCGGTGCCGCGGCAGCGGCCGGCGAGTGCTAGAAACGACTTGATTCAGTGTGCCGCACAAGCGTGCATTCGAACTATGTCAGTCGCAATACAGTTTTGTCGCTCAAGTGTTATTCGCACATCCATTTGTCGAGCTCACTCTTAATAATTTGGTGTTCATTAACAATTTTTGGGTTAACAATTATTTTTTTGGAGTCAATTTACTTAAATAGGATAGCAAGATGTAAAAACTTTGGTTATAATTTTACATTGAAACGCTGGTTTAATTTTGGTGATCATTTACTACTTTTGGATTAACAATGATTTATTTGGAGTCATTTTGCTTAAATAGGATAGCGAGATGTTAAAACTTTGGTTATAATTTTACATTAAAATGCGGGTTTTAATTTTGGTGATCATTTACTATTTTTGTCTGTTATATGTTACTATTCTGGTGGTAAGTTAAACATAAGCCTAAAAAAACTGCTGCCCATTCTCTAGTTAGTCCATTAGTCGCCTTTCACAACACCCAATAGAACAAATGGAGTGACGTTCAGTTCTCTACGGCCGGCACCACTCGGAATTTTTCGTCTAATAAGGAAGCTCATTATTTGGAAACCACTTAAACGATTTCCAACATTTTTGTTGTAAAAAGAAGAGAGATAGGAATAAATACGTATAACGTATTAATTTCTGTCTCTCTTCTTCTTAGTTGGTACCTATCAAACTTACTTATTATTACGTATTAATTTTTATGTGATACTAGCTTTTGCTCGCGGCTTCGCCCGCGTGGATGTCGGAAATTAACGCAGGAGGACGTACTACCGCGGTAAGATGTGTTAATTCAGGTTATATTATAGGTAATAGCTGTTACTCGCGACTTCGTCCGCGTGGTATTTAACAAAAAGTTTTTCATAAAAACTGTGTTTGAAAACTACGCTAACATACGTCACAAACTACGCTGACATACGTCTCAAAATTCAGCGTGTTTTTAGTTTTTTTAAACTATTATTTATTTTTTCTAAAATAAAAGTAGCCTAAGTTACTCCTTGTTACATCAGCTATCTGCCAAAAATCGGTCAAAATCGGTCCAGCCATTTCAGAGATTAGCCGGAACAAACAGACAGACAGACAGACAAAAATTGTAAAAATGTTGATTTGGTATATGTACCGTGTATACATTCATAAACACTTAGTAAAAAGTGGTTATCTTAATATTAAAAACAGACACTCCAATTTTATTTATTTGTATGTATAGATATTTGTGGGGACTTAGCGGAATTAATACACCGTTCTCAATAAAATTATAACGTTTATTCCACGCTTGCATAGTTACAGCAATGCGCCTGTCATAATGTTCCCTTTTCAAAACAAATCACTTATTCTAATTAATTTAAATTCTGATTCTAAAAACGCTGGAATGTTTGAATGTTATTAAAGTTTACAGTACCTACTGTAGTCAATAGTGGTTCCAACCTGCATATGTATTCCATATAACCTCCGCGAGTATTTTATAAGTTGATGATGGCATATCATCATTATTCTCCTGTTAGTCTAGTGGTTAGTGACCCTGACTGCTAAGACTGAGGTCGTGGGTTCGATTCCCACCCAGGACAAATGTTGTGTGATGAGCACAATCATTTGTTCTGTGTCTGGGTATAATTTATCTATAATATGTATGTATTTAGAAATATATAAGTATATTTATCAGTTGTCTGGTTGCCATAGTACAGGCTCTGCCTAGTTTGGGATCAGATAACGGCGTGTTAGTTGTCCTAAGATATTATTATTATTATTCTCCTGAACTTATCCCTATTTATTTGAGGTCGGCGCAACATGTCCTTATCATCCCCTCTCTCTATTAGTTGTCATCTCAGTAGTCACCCATTTTCTATCCATTTCATCATTCACACAGTCCATACATCGTTTCTTTGGTCTTCCTCTACTCTTAAAGCCATCGAAATTCACACTCAAAACTTTTCTCACGACATTTTCCTCATTCCTCCTTATCACGTGCCCGTACCATGAGAACCGATTTCCACATAACTTGTCAGTTATCGTTGCGTCTTTCAGACTTGAATAATGATAATATACGTACAGATAGTTCGGCAGATAATGTCTATAATAAGATAAAAACTATTTCATATTTAGAAAATAATAGAGGATGACTTTGGAGAGTTGAAAGGGTGCAAAATGAGTAGTATAAGTTATAGAAATAATTAATACACTGACAGCAGCAAAGCCAAACTGGAACCATGAACTCATAATTTCAGCCGAAAACGTCCACTGTTGGACATAGGCCTCCCCCAAGCACCGCCAATTTAACCGATACATTAGGGGGTTTGCCAGTATAGTTATAAAATGCATAGAGAACGCTACTGCCTATTCTAGAATAGTACAATCCCATTTCTTTCCATGGGTGTCAAAAAGTCGACTAAGGGACTTCCCTTAGTCGACTTTTTGACACCCATGGAAAGAAATGGGATTGTACTATTCTTTACGTCCGACACCACACAGAACATGAACTCAGCACATTATTCTAGACTCCCTAGCGTAGAAAATTATTTTTATTTATATAAACGAGTACCGCTATGGAATGACAAAACAACATCTTGCCACCCACAGCTCCAAAATAAAGCATTCGACTCGTGTCAAAGCAACTAACAAAATGAACAGAATAATAATAACAAATTTCTGTTCTCGTAATAAGTCCCAGCTTAGACAAATAAAACTATTGTCACTAACACAAGACACCGGAATAAATAGCTAAATATTTCGGCTCAGTGCGTAAAGTTGAAAATCCAACAGCACTTATACTGGCTAGACACCGACGCGCAAATTGTATCCATGAATTTAGCATATATACCCTCTAGAGGAGACCTTATTCATTGGTTATGAAAAAAAACCGGCCAAGTGCGAGTCGGAGTCGCGCACCGAGGGTTCCGTACAAACCTGTAGGTATATAAGTAAAAGTTCACCCATCACGACAATCGAGTCGTAGTTCTGTTCTGTTTCTTGGCTTGGTTTTATTTCTGTCTGTGTTTTGTTCTGTTTATCATATGATATAACTAAAAATTTACGGTTTTCGCAATTTTTCCTTTATCTGTGCTATAAGACGTTGCTTCGTACCAAATTTCAAAATTCTAGATCGACTGGAAGTACCCTTTAGGTTTTGATTCCCTTGCGAGTTTCGAAAATTTGTGGAAATTTGCGGTATAAACGGCTATATCTTTTGATTGCGTTAGCTTAGTAGTTTGATTTTTTCACAGCTCCAAGGGACAGTAGACTTGAGTATTTGTTATAAATTTCAGTTTAATACCTCCACGCGTTCCTGAGAAAAAGGGTCTTGACAGACGGACGGACGGACGGACGGACGGACAACAAAGTGATCCTATAAGGGTTCCGCTTTTTCCTTTTGAGGTGCGGAACCCTAAAAATGAGCTGTTTCAGAGAAAAGTACAATACCTATGAGGGCAAAATGTACGGTAAGCATGTGTTTTTTCTTTATACCCGATTACAATTTTCAACGCATGGGTGTTCCATGGGTGTGGGGGTGTGGGGCGGCAACAACAGTATCCTGTTTCTAATTTCGGGCAGGCTTAACTGTCCGTACGTGAATCACTGCTGCGCCTTTTCTCATGGAATGGTACAACCGCGGTGACGCGTCGGACAGTGCTGCCGTTATGTATATTAGGATGTATGATATAAAATTAGTCACTATCACAGGATTATGGTTGAATCTCAACCACTAGGCGACCACTAATTAATACAAATACGCCTTTTATTTATTCCACCCGGGACTGTAAGGGCGCGCAGCGCTTAAAGTAGGTACCTTCTCTGGTCATGTTTCAAAATAATTATACCAGTACAGCCGAAGATATTGTGAATATTAACCCAACAAAAATACATTTTGAAAATATTTAGCATAGAAATAATTTGGTCCTTCATTTTACTTATCAACTATTCCAAAACCCAAGTTCTTTACTAACTACAGCAGTATTCTTATCTCCCCTATTACCCCTTGTATCCTTCGTTACTGTAGACAAGTTTCATCAAAACAGGATACATCAGCTGTTTATCTCACAAGGTCTCAACTAAGAGAAATGGCTCTTCTTAACCCTTTAAATGAACTTATCATCCGTCACTGGTATTACAATAGAAGGACTCGAACTTTTGGCCTCGATGCCAACTGGCCTTGTGGACTTGTGGCCTTTATTTAGAGGTCATGTAATAGTGTTTTCAACAGGTGTCAGAACTTGTATTGAAACACTCAAACTGTAACTGAAAACATTGATTGAAATAAACCAGTTACACACTTTTGAATTGCCAAGGACTCTGTTAGTCAGAAAAATGTAGTGAATTGCCCATTCCAAAGTGTAGTTCATTCCTATGGAGAAGAACGGGAAATAAAATACCATTGACTCTTTTTTACATCAAAATATTAGTAGAACGGCATAGAAAACCTTTTTAAGAAAAGTTATCGTAGTTTAAAAAAAAATTTTACAAAAAAAAACAACCGACTTCCTTAAAAACACTACAAAGTGAAAAATAACTTAAATTTCGGAAGTCGGTGTCTTAGGATCTGTATTTATGGTTTTTTTGCCACCGACTTCCGAAATTTAAGTTATTTTTCACTTTGTAGTGTTTTTAAGGAAGTCGGTTGTTTTTTTTTGTAAAAAAGTTTTTATTTCTTAAATTTTTAGTTGTGGTATTCACCCTGCACTAATTCCAAACAAACAAAGCATATTTATGCGATAGCAGAAATCGCGGTTGATTTGCTGTCATTTTTTAAAGAGTTCCGGTGTCTGTCTCCCGAACTCATCATCAGATCGATATGAAAATTATATGGGACCATTTCAAAATAAGCCCCTTTCGAACAAAAAAAGAATTTTGCAAATCCGTCTATATATGACGGAGTTATTGCCGAACATACATAAAAAAAAATATAAACATCCGAATTGAGAACCTCCTCCTTTTTGAAGTCGGTTAAAAACATGGCATAATGAGGTTACATTAATTCTAGATCTACGGTATGAAACTGAAAACTTTTTCTAACTAGAAATAGGAGGTTCAGTAACTGTAACATACTTAATTAGTATAAATTGTCATTCCCCAAATGTAAATTCTTGAATCTGTTGTTTTGAAATAATGCTATGTAAGTAATAGCCTTCATGTAGACAGGAATAACCGGCGTATCAGTCATAGAAAAACTTAAAATAGAGAACTGAAATATCAAATTCTGCGCGTACCTGAATAGCGCAGAGTTCACAACATGGCGTTTATTGGCAGTGCGTTGAGCTAGCGGCCGTTTCCCTAATTATGACGTTTCCTACGAAAAAAAGGGTGCGTAACTATATTGACAAAATGCTTGCACATTATGTGCATCCCTTTGCTTAATGACATGCTCAAATTTTTCTTTATAACAGTTTGACAATACAGTACATTTTAAGTTGGCGCACCGATTACGCACGTACAAGAACGGCTGTAGTACGAAAGGAATGGCGACGGATTGTGAAGCTTACTGCCATACCTGTCACATCTGACAACCACAACCGCACTGTCAAGATTGTAACGACGAAGAAGAAGAAAAATTCAATTACATCCAATACATGTTGTGTAGACTGAAAGAAAGAACATCAGCAAGTTATGTACAATATAAAGATGGTACTAACAGGCGGCGTTTTTATCGTTGAGAGTTCTGCCAGACAGCCATTAAAAAAATCACTTAAGAAAGTATTAACGTTAAGTACAATTTGCAAGTGGGTACGCCAAGTGTATCTAGTGTTTCATTTTTATGCATATCTCATTCTTCCAAAACGAATTCTTCAGTTACATTATTGACAAGGACTGTATGATTTCTTATAGAATGCGCCAGAAAAAAACAACAGTTTTTTACTTAATGCAAAACAATTTTTGTCTATCTGTTTGTTCCGGCTAATCTCCGAAATGGCTAGACTGATTTCGACGAGCATGTAAGTGATGTTATAAGAAACAACATAGGCTACTTTTTGTCTCGTGTGATAATTTTCGGCTTACAAGCGGCCATAGCGAGTTAATTAAATAAAAGACCAACCTCCTCTTTTTGCTTCATTAAATTAATTGGCAACAGTACGTAATTTATTAAAAAGGTACAGTTTCCCTGTTATGAATAACGTTGTATGTGAATCTGTTTCGTCTGAAAAGATCAATGAGGCGACTAATAAGGAAGCGACCCAGTTAACGTGGCCTTTGTTTGTATCCTTAAGGCCATAGAATTGCATGGACTGACGTCATATTAAAATTTAATTTTAATGTGATCATCAGGCTACTTATAACTAACAGCTATCTAAATCCTCTGATAATTAAAAATAATACCAACCTCCACTTTCTGCTATAATAAATAATTATATAACAGTAGGTAATTTATTAAAGAGGTACGCACGGCCATACATCAAACCATACATTTCCAGTATAAGCTGACAGCTCATTGTACGATAAACCTATACAATGCGAGGTCAGCTAAAACTGGAAATGTAAAGCTTGAGCTGTAGCCGTGTGTAAAGTTCCCTGTTATGAATAAGGTTGTATGTGAATATATTTCGTCCAGAAAGCCCGACGAAGTAACTAATAAGGAAGCGACCCAGTAAACGTGGCCTTTGTTTGTACCCTTAAGGTCATGGAATAGAACGCTCTGTTCATGTATGATTTAATTTAAATGTGTATTTCAATATCATAACAAATAATTAATAAAGAATGGAAAATTGATTATTACATCAAGCCTGTATTCCTAAAGGATGTAGTAGAAAGAAATGTTTGAAATACATTAATTTTTCGTCAGACGTGGGGTATCAAGCCTATTGCCAATCATTGAGTAAAAATCTAGACCCCGGGCTGGTACTAAGGATTTTTTTATGGGAACATCAGTAACATTAGGCCTGATCTAGGAATCGAAACCAGGATCCCAAACTCAGTCTTGCTTTTGAACTACTAAGCAAGAAAGGCAGTCATAATAAATCGCATGTATTTTTTCCCATAGCTCTATTTTATTTTTGGGAGCTTAACTCATACTATTCTAAAATTCCGAAAAACATTTTGTTGACAAGTTTACAGTATTCTATCACAACGTATTCAATAACAATTTTCCCGGACTTCAGAAACCTTTGTAAATCGAACGGGTAATATTGTTCCCTCTGGAACTATGACCAACTTTCGCAGAAGTGACCCCAGCAAACAAGGCCTTTGTTATCCATTATGAGGCCACAAAGTACGCGTAGACAAATATGGCCTGAATTTATTCATGTCTAATAGAGTACCCACTACAGTATGTAGAAAAATGTTTCTTCGTTTGCTGTAGTAGCTTTTTTTTTTTTCTCAGTAACACTACGATATCTGGATTTGTGCTCAGTCAACATGCCCTTTACATAAGATTATAACGTAACTGTTGAATTGTGACTGTACGAGACATCCGTGCCTACCCGTTTGAAATACAGGCGTAATGTCAATGTCTGTTTATTTTATTTTTCTTTTACTAACAAGCCAAAAGGGATGCTTTCAAAATGAGCTTTCTTACGGACAGCAACATATTTTCTCATGTAATATGATAAAATTAATAAACTTGTCGTTTATCGCTGTATTCGAGGCCACACACTTAACGGAACTCGGTTGCACTTCAATCATGAGGGCTATTTTCCAAGGATACCCACCATAAATGCATACAAATATATTAAATTAAAATTAAAAATTGTTTATTTCAATTACAAGGGGCATTTCGATACATGTTATTGGAGATCACCTTTTAAGCATATATATATATATATATAATAATACAGAAAACTCGACCTGTTTCTAGTCAAAGATAACGCTTTACCGAGTAATGATTCTATTCAAGACGTGGCCGTCTTTGCTATTTTTAGAATGAAAAATACTTTACATAATCGCATTGACCAACCCGCACTGGGCCCGCGTGGTGGATTATGGCCCACTCCCTCTCACCGAGAGGAGGCCTGTGTCCCAGCAGTGGGAACATTATAGGCTGATTATGTTATGTGTAAGTAAAGATATGTATGAAGTTTCAGTAAGATCTCTATGATGTTGCCAATCGAGGCGATTATGACGAATCCCCCTAAATTGGGTGAGGCCGATGTCCAGCTATGGACGTCTTACAGCTGAAATGGTGATGATGTTGACAGACTTGTTAGTGGCAGCAACCCAAAAGCAACCTTACTACCACGAGAACATAGATCACTTTGGTTTTGCCAGTAACGCAAAATCTGTAATTAGCTGACTGACATAACAAAAGGTCTTACGATATGAAATTGGAAAGAATAGTTGGACTATAATTTGTATGTTTATTCTCATAGTTATTATTGTTACATAACAATTGAGGGATGAGGTAATCTTTTGTCCATGACATTGTCTCCAAGACCGTCTCCAAAATTGTCTAGGAGACAATTATAGAGATAATATTTTCTCTCCGAAAATAACTAGATTAGTAGAAATGTATGTCATTCACGCTTACTGAAGCTACTAAAATCTAATATGACATAAATCATAAGTATCATAATATAATAAGAGAGAGCAAACTCATTATCATCTGCTGGCCTGTTAGTCTAGTGGTTAGTGACCCTGACTGCTAAGATTGAGGTCGTGGGTTCGATTCCCACCCAGGACAAATCTTTGTGTGATGAGCACAATCATTTGTTCTGTGTCTGGGTGTAATTTATCTATAATATGTATGTATTTAGAAATATATAAGTACAAAAAAAAAATACAAAATTTTATTTGAAATAACTTTACAAACTTCTACAGTATTTAATCTTACATAGAGGTTTCCTTTTAAGTAAACAAATACCTGTGCTAGGAGACTCCGCTCTTCTAAAACTAGAAACAATAATGTAGGAGTGTACATAAAATGAAATCAACTTATATCTAGGAAGGTGTGTGTGTGCGTGAGGGTGTGTGTATGTGTGTGTGTGTGTGTGTGTGTGTGTGGGTGTGTGTGAGAGAGAGTGAGTGAGTGTCGCTTTATGTCAAATTATCGCATGTTGTTGAATAAAAGTGTTTCAATGTCGTCATAGCTCTTGCATTTTAGCCAGTCTGTTAATGACTTTTTACATTCGCGATATGTCATGGGGTAGATATTTATAAGTTTGTTTAATTTGTTGTACATGGAAGCGGATTGTCTGGAAGTATGTTTATCAGTTCTCTGGTTGCCATAGTACAGGCTCTGCCTAGTTTGGGATCAGATAACGTTGTGTTGGTTGTCCTAAGATATTATTATTATCTGCCTAGCCTATTTCGAACTATCTTGGGGTCGACTTCCAGTCTAAGCGGATGCAGCTGAGAACCAGTATTTTACATGGAGCGACTGCCTATCCGACCTCCACAACCCAGTTACTTCGTAATACCACTCTGATTGGTAAGACTGCTTGTCTGAGTTTCGCGCTTCCGACGACCCTCAACGATTGTCTAAAGCTCTACGAATGACAAACAGGACGACGGGGTATTGATACGTAATATGGTCAACCATCCACGCACCAACCGCAGCAAGCTTAGTTTAACCTAAGCGATAGAACGTGCGGCTGTTTTACTTAACCACAAGCCTCTCAAGAGAGAGTAAACGATTGAATAAATATTATTGTTTCTCATATGTTACTTTATTTGTCCCATCGAACTTTCATATCACTTCCAAAGTCCCAAAGCACTTGTGTATGAGCACACACTTGTGCACTATAATATCTCCCGCGTAGATGGCTAGGCTCCGTTGAGGAAAAGGAGGGAAATGCTTACCATTTCGTAGGTACTTCTTTTATTTCTTTCTTTAACCTGTTGCAAAAATAGGGAACATGCAAAATTTTTATTTTTGTTTTCACTTTAAATAATTCCATGTAGAATAGACCACAAATATATTAAAAAATTAAAACATTGTAATTTATCGGAAAAAATGCGGTTTTAAATTGACAGTTTAAATTTTCGCGCGAAAACGGGCCTATAGTTCCGATGACGTCATTCCTGTCACTGGTCGTACTTGTTCGTCGCATACTTTTGCATATATTTTCGACTTTGGAAATATTTTTTGTATAAAAATTTAAATGGACTATCCATCAACATCAGGTGATCATAACAATACCACTAATATTTCAGAAAAAACCGTGTTGACTCATCTTTTGTGCCAATGTGTCCGTGTCTACTTCAACAAAGTTTCCAAATAAATTGTTTTTGACTAGACGTTCTAACCCAAAATTGAGAAAAAAATTATATCAATCTGCAAAAAGAAATGACAATTATTCTCCAAAGACCACTATTCGATGCTGTGAAAAACACTTTGACGTAAGTCATAAGGCGAATATACTTGTTATATGTCGTTTGTGTTATACGTCATAAGGCGAATATACTTGTTATACGAGTATGCTTAGTTAATCTGCTTGTACGTAAAAACACGTTAGTTACCTACCTAATACTTACAAAACTTTTCTATAGTAGATTTTTAATTTTACAGTTTGAGATCGTCGATAATTGGTAATAGTTTAAAATGTGTGGAGGAAACCTTTTTCTGAAAAAATAACTCTTGGTAAATTCCTGGAGTCTGCTTTGATAATCCCAACTACCATTTTTATTTAAAAACGCAATTAATATTCCCATAAAATAATATTCACTTTTACAACCATAACCTCAACAAGTCGTCGTAACAGGAGTGACGTCACTAAACGCTGATTGGTGTTTTGAAATACGTTTCGTTTCAAGTCATTTTTAATACGTAATTATTGTTAAAAATCAACATTATGTAAAATAAAAACATTGCAGTGGCCCTTCTTTTATACTTTTTTAACATTTAAATCATAAATATTTAATAAATATTATATTTGCATCTTCCCTATCGTAAAAATACAAGACTTGCTAAATATAATTCATCGCTCAAAAAAAGTGCTTGAGGTCAATTTGTGGTCTTAAACCTGACGAATCATGTCGACCAATATTTAGGAAACTTGGTTTGTTACCGTTACCGTCACTGTATATTTACGAAATATGTGTATTTGTAATTAAAAATAAACAATTGTTCCAGACAGCAAATGATGTTAATCCTAGGAACAGACGAGATCCTCATAAACTAGTGTTACATGATTTACCTAGATTAGCTAAATATAATAAGAACTGCCTAGCCATGTGTGTGCGCATTTATAACAAACTACCACAACATTTCAAAACATTAAATACGAGATCATTCAAAATTAAGTTTTCTAAATGGATACT
This sequence comes from Aporophyla nigra, assembly GCA_947507805.1. Taxonomy (NCBI): domain Eukaryota; kingdom Metazoa; phylum Arthropoda; class Insecta; order Lepidoptera; family Noctuidae; genus Aporophyla; species Aporophyla nigra. Next base: position 5,910,882 of record OX382313.1, on the reverse strand, counting down.
GGAATGCAGTTTTTATAGTTTAAAAGAATTTTTTGATAAAAAATGTTGATGGTTGTTGCCTTCTTCACCTAACTTTATAATTTTGCATGCTATGTTATATCCTAGCTGAACATGATTGTGCCAAATTTTTTTATTTAACACCATTATATACCATGTTTTAAGCAAATAAATATATTATTATTATTATAGCATATGCATATTCAGCCTATAATGTTCCCACTGTTGGGACACAGACCTCCTCTCTCGAGAGGGAGTGGGCTGTAATCTACCCAATGCGGGTTAGCAGATATCACATGTATTAAAATTTTTGGTTCTAAGACATGCCGGTTTTCTCACGATGCTTTTGTTCACCGTTTTGAGAGCAGTGGTGATTTTAATTACATTAAGTAAAGCACTTGCCTATGTTCGAATTCACCACCATTGCTCTCATAAACTATGAAACACCATATGACTTACAAATATATAACTGGACTCTACATAGGGTGACACACTGGGCGGTCTTATCACATAAAACGAACTTTTAAATTCAATTTTTGGATGGATCCAAAGGAGAGACACAACTGCGGGAGGTTCGTTATGTACAATTTACATTTATACATACATAAACAAAAACAGTAACGAACAATTTTTGAACGTTTTTTTCTATTTTTTAACCGACTTCAAAAAGGAGGAGGTTCTCAATTCGGATGTTTATATTTTTTTTTTAAATGTATGTTCCGCCATAACTCCGTCATTTATAGACGGGTTTACAAAATTGTTTTTTTGTTCGAAAGAAGTTTATTCCGAAATGGTCCCATATAAATTTCATATAGATCTGACGATGAGTTCCAGAGATAGACACCGGAACTCTTTAAAAAATTACAGCAAATCGACCGCGATTTCTGCTATCGCATAAATATGCATTGTTTGTTTGGAATTCGTGCGGGGTGGATACCACAACTAAAAATTTAAAAGTAAAAACTTTTAAAAATAACTTTAATTTCGGAAGTCGGTGGCAAAAAACCATAAATACAGATCCTAAGACACCGACTTCCGAAATTAAAGTTATTTTTCACTTTGTAGTGTTTTTAAGGAAGTCGGTTGTTTTTTTTTTTTTTTGTAAAAAAGTTTTTATTTGAATGTATGTTCCAGACTAGAGTCAAACTGGTGAAGGATTTTGGCTGCAATTCAGCACACAGATATTTTATAACTTAGACTAACACAAACTACTTTTTATCCCGATAATACGTTCCCGTGGGGAAATTTCCAACCTCCAAGCGGGCAAAGGCTAGTAAAGAACAAACCCGTACTTTCGTGTTTTAATTTCCTGTACTTAATCTTTTACAAACACTAGCAGTTTATAAAACGGAAACAAAATGTTTTAAGCCTTTCGCCACACTTATCTCTTACTTTTATTTACTCTAGCGTCTTTATGTACATTGAATGAAGATTTATCGTTCTTCCCGGCGGCCATTTTCTCGCTTATTATTTTAAAGCTGGCTTTAAAGATGGCGGCACTCTATTAAATGTTTGCCCGCTTAACGTCCAGTGACTACATTTTTCTTTGCGTGACTGTTAATAATTTTGCTAGGAAGAAGAAAGATGGACTCGCTTAAAAATTGATTATATTTTCCTGCTCTTAAACAAAGTAGTTGTTTATTACTGTTATGAATAACTTGTTGATTTATTTAGTACTAGCTTCTGCACTCGACTTCGTTCGCGAAAAAGTCGTAAAACACACAAATCATAATCAGCCTATATTGTTCCCACTGCTGGGACACAGGCCCTCTCTCAGTGAGAGAGAGTGGACTATAATTTTACCACGCGGGCCCAGAGCCGGTTGGTAGATGTCACATGTCTTCGAATTTTTAGTTCTAGGACATGTCGGTTTCCTCACTATGTTTTTCTCCACCGTTTCGAGAGCAGTGGTGATGAAATAATTTACACAAAGTAAAGTGCCTGCCTAGATTTGAGACCACGACCTACAACTCGTAAGTCAGTGTAGATACCACTGGGCCACCACTGCACCTAACACCCGAATATACTACACTAACAGCCACATTTAAAACTTCCCGACATACTTTTTTTTTTTGGGTGGAAAATCATCAAATGCCGTCTCCCGCTAGCAATGTGCCCTGCGCACTACCACTCAATCTCTCTCTCTTTCGCAATTCTTCGGGCTAGGTCGGTTACCTTGGGTTTCTTAGGGATCTTTTCATATTTTTATTTAATTAATTAATTTTCAGCTACACTTCAAAGTTGCAGGTTACATTGAGTAGTATGAGCGTTAACCTTTTCTTTTTTTTTTGTGGGTGGGAAATCATCAAATGCCGTCTCCCGCTTTGGGTGGAGCGCAAGGGCGTGTCAGACTTTGACTGACTAAAACCCACCCGTGTTCCTTCAGTTGCCCATGCGCCAGCGCCACGGTATCTCTTTCGAACGAATCCCGGCAGCCGATATACGTTTGTGGTTATGTTCTCAGCAGCTAAAATATACCGAGAGTCATGACTGGTGACCCGAGAGCAAACTACATTCAGTTATCCGTACAAGAAGCAGCTTGTCCTGAGGTCGACACCTGCAGCCTTCAGCGTCTGCCCCTTCTGCCTTCACCAACATGCTGATAGTCAACGCGAAGCCACTTACAAGGATCAGAAAATTCTTAATCTGGACCTGTCCATATCCTGTTATCTGTGGGGAATAAAGCCAGTTTGATAACTGACTCCTTTATATTAGATCATTCACCACTTTACCATTACTAACTGCTTCATCTACTCACTGCTTTATCTGCTGAATTTCAGCCGATATACGTCAACTGCTGGATATAGAACTCTCCGAAGCCTCGCCACACCGACTGGTCCTGCTTATTGATACCATGAAGTCTATTATTATTTTCTTGAATAGCAGTCGCCGGCACCTGCCGTTCGGCGACTGAAAACAATACTGATAAATTGTTCCACCGAACAACACGTTACAAAATTTTGTTTCAGTACTGTTAGTGGAAGTGCTCAAGTGCGGTTCAGGCAAATTTTGTTCAAATCAGTACTGTTAGTAGAATACATCCATATTACGGACTATCGGGCTCCTGACGACTCGAAACGACTGGCATAGATCCGTAAATGACAGCCGGGACCAACGTCTTAACGTCCTATCCGAGGCATGGTACTGTATGTAAAGATATTCACCCACGGAGCAACCGCGATAAGTGTAACTTAACCTGTTTGATTGACCCGTGCGACTATAATATAGTTACATAGCCACAAGCCACCACACAATTGAATGGCTGCAAAATTCTATCACACTGAAAACTTGAAATATTCTTACAACGTTCACTGACTTGATATATTCACAAAGATGTTCCAAAAATAAATAACACATACCCGGATACGGATGCCATGTGAGTGAAAAGTCGACGTAAACGCGTTACCCAAGATCCGGTAAAGCTAAAACATTCTATTTATAAACTTTATAAAGACGGCGGAACCCAAAGAAAACAAAGAAGTGGCAACCATGGCCCTTCACACGTCCGACTTATGAGGATGGTTGTTTAAGGTTGGCACGCACGTGAAGGAAACTAAATAATAATTTGTCTTTATTAAAATTGGTTATGTTAAGTTAAAATCGCTGATCTTCTTAAGTTCTGAGTTGAACTGCAATATTAGTGACAAATGCATGCTTTGACTGAACAGGTCTACTCAATCTGTGTAGCCCTTCCTCAAAAGACCATTTCAGTCACCAATCTACATGTCTTCATATGATATGACCAAGATTTTACTGAACTTTAAAAGAGACCGTGACCTCTGAGTTTGTTTCGTCCTTTCTTCTCAGAGTAGTCAGTTAGGAAACAACGACCTAATCTAGTTTAAAAATATATGATTGACGTGTTAAAGTGTTTGTACAAACCTACTTGCAGAAATAAAATCATTTATCATTTATGGTACCATACATGCGCCATGTTTGTTCAATGATCCATAGCCGTGTAGAGGCATGAGGTTTAAAATTCACTCAACCTCCGTAGAACAGAGAGGATCCTCCAACAAGTCGGATGTTGTATCTAGTGGGATCCGACGATTCATGTCAAGACGCTAGCTGCGCGGTGAACTCTGTTCGGGCGATGCAAGACTTTGCGTGTCGTCAGTTTTAAGCATTGTTTGCATGTAGCGTTGTAGCGGCATCTACAACGCTACAGCCAGTTGAGCAGCATTGCACCGCGAATCGGCAAGCGTAGTATGGAAACCGTCAGTTGGTGTACATCATCATCATCATCATCAGCCTATAGCAGTCCACTGCTGGACATAGGCCTCCCCAATTGCACGCCATTTAGCTCGATTTTCGGCAACTCTCATCCAGCTGCTACCAGTCACCCTGCGAAGATCGTCGTTCCACCTAGCCTGAGGGCGTCCTACCTTACGTTTGCCGATTCGCGGTCTCCACTCAAGAACACGTCTACCTCAACGGTCATCGGTTCGACGGCTAATGTGGCCGGCCCATTGCCACTTCAGCTTGCTAATCCTATGAGCTATGTCGACAACTTTGGTTCTCTGCCGGATCACCTCATTCCGGATTCTGTCCCTCAGAGATACTCCAAGCATAGCTCGTTCCATAGCTCGCTGAGCAACTTTAAATTTGTGAACCAGCCGTACCGTGAGTGTCCACGTTTCGGCTCCGTAGGTCATAACAGCTAGGACGCACTGGTTGAAGACTTTCGTCTTTAGGCTCTGTGGAATACGCGACGAGAAGACTCGACGAAGCTTCCCAAATGCTGCCCAGCCCAGCTGAATTCTCCTGTTAGCCTCCTTCTCAAGGTTGTTCTTACCAAACTGCAGAGTTTGCCCGAGGTAAGTTGGTGTACCATTGACCTTAAAAAGGTGGCTGGGACAGACTCGAAGCGGAAGGCGGAAGACTGCCTCGTTGGTCTAGCGGTAGCAAGCGCTACTGCTAAGCATGAGGTCCTGGGTTCGATTCCCAGGTCGGGCAAAGTGTTATTGGGTTTTTCCATCTGTAATTTCTCAGTAGCAGCCCGGAGGCTGGATTTGTGCCTGGTTGATGGCAATAGGCTCGCTCCCTATTACATGGGCCTTAAGCAGAACAGGCGAAATGCTGCCTAACCGTTCGGTGAAATAAGGCGTAATGTTATGTCAGAACTAAGTATCAATACTAACCATACTTGGTTTTTGGATGCTGGCAAGTGTGATGGTTTTTTTTTTTTTTGTTAAAGAACATGCAGACTAACAATAAATAAAAATGTTTGCAAATGCAAAATATAATTTGTTAAAAAAAGTTATTTATTTAACACATAACCATTTACACCAGCTACTAAATTAAATTACTAACTAACTAAATAAATAAATACAAAAACAAAATGACATATAGGTGTAGAAGTATTCGTCCGCATCGCTGTCATCCGTATACATGCCTATAAGACTGGCATCGTTGCCACGTTGAATGGCAATGTAAATTGTTTGGCCAAAGAACGACCCAGCCCTCTGGTCACTTGAAGTATTGTTCAATCAGCAAGAAACTTAAAGAGACCTGCCGAGGCCCCCCAAACGGCTGTACTTAGTTGCCCACATCATTCTTATATCCTTATTCCAATTTTGAGGTGGTCAGTGCAACAAGTTCTTTTTAACCGACTTCAAAAAATGGAGGAGATTCTCAATCCGACTGTATTTTTTTAAAATGTTTGTTACCTCAGATCTTTTGACTGGGTGAACCGATTTTGATGATTCTTTTTTATTTGAAAGCTGGTGTTGACTGCGTAGTTCCATTCTAACAATGATATCCATGAGAAAACCATATAAGTCTTAAATTTGCATTAAGTATGTGCGCGATAAATTAACGAATAACGCGATTAGATTAGTTCGGGGTACATACCATAACTAAAAAATAAAATCTTTTTCAAAAAATAAGAACCGACTTCCTAAGAAAAAAACATTTTTCACTTTGTACTGTTTTTTTTAAGGAAGTCGGTTATATGTTTCGGTTGTCACCTCCTTTCGATCCATATCACCATTTACACAATCCATTCTACATTCATTCTTGGAACTTTTCTCACATATAGAAACGGTATTTGCGCCGCTTGATTGTCACAGCAAATATATTGTTATTTTTATTCTTATACCTAACGAGAAACTATTTCAGGATTTCCTTAATGTTCAAAGACGACACGCGTCACATGTAAACTTCCTTTATTACTATATTTTCTATAACAGTACCTGACAGACGCACACCGTTAAAATAGATTGCTATTTTTAAAACGCCCATGGGAGGAAATACTCTTTTTACAACCGACTTACCAGGAATTTTGAATATCAACTTAACTGTCGTGAAAATAACACTGGTTATCATACCTAGGTGTACACAACTCGTAATTATAGTCCAACTAGCAGTTGGGTGCGACTTCGTTTGCATGTAGGTAATTTTTTTAAACCAATGTCCAAGATAAAAACTAGCCTATATCCTTTTCTGGGTTCCAAACTACCTACTATGAAATGATATCAGACACACAGACAGAGTTACTTTCGTAGTAATTACAATACACAATCTTTTACCCGCGACTTCGTCCGTATAGGGGTCAAAAATTATGCCACAGGCACTTACTGCCGGTATAAAAAATATTTATTATTTTATTATTTAAGCGCGGATTATAAATTCATTCACAGTAGTTGAAACATGCAATAAAGTAATAATAAATAGTTCACAATGAATTCTTTAAATAAATAGATTGGTTACAGATAATAAAATTGTATAAAATGTAATAATTTAAAATAGAATTAATTAAATTAATTTAATTAATTAATTTATATAATTATTGGGTGCCCATTTATGAGCAAAAGCCTCCTCCATCTTATGCCATTCCTCTCTGTCTTGAGCTATTCGAGTCCAGGTGGGACCAGCCATGGCCATAATATCGTCGCACCACCGGCGCCGGGGTCTGCCTCTGGTTCGTGGTACATCTCGAGGGTACCAATGGAGAACTCTCTCACTCCAACGTCCATCTTTAGCTCTGGCAACGTGTCCTGCCCATCGCCATTTCAACTTACAAGATATTCCACGGCATCTATTATTTTAGTGCATAGTCGTATGTCTTTGCTTCTTTTACGGTCTCGAAGTTTAATTCCCAACATACTCAACTCCATTGCTCCATAGCTTTCTTTTTCAAGCGAATCGGGATGTGTGATTTAAATACTTCTCTCAATGACCAGTATCTTCTCCATGCACTGTTTATTCTGCGGTCTACTTCATTTTCTGTCAATCTATTAAATGAAATGCTTTGCCCAAGATAGACATAGTTGTCTACGTATGCGATTGGTGTGTCATGTATTATCGTAGGTACTCTTAAGCTGTTGGTTAACAGGCATGTTTTTTCAGCGTTCATGTGAAGACCACATTTCTGACTCTCCTCGTCTAGACACTTCAGCATGTGCTCAATGTCTGCATGTGTTTCGCTTATCAAAAGAATATCATCTGCGAAGCGGAGGTGGTTAAGGAACTCTCCATTTACTTTGATGCCGATATTGTGCCAGTTTAGCTGCCTGAAAATATGATTCAAAACTGCGTTAAATAAATTAGGTGAGATGGGGTCACCTTGTCTTACTCCTTTTTGAATGTTAAATGGCTCATCCTTTTTCACCAGTTTGATTATGGCTCTACTGTTTTTGTAAATTTCTTTCAAAAGATTAATGTATTTTGTCTGAACACTTTGTTCACGAAGAGAGCACCACAGAGATTCATGGGAGATAGAGTCAAACGCTTTGGAGTAGTCTACAAATGCTACGTAGAGCTCTTTATTGTGTTCATTGTACTTTTCGATAATTTGTGTAATCGTAAAAATGTGGTCATTTATAGAGAAGCCCGATCTGAACCCTGCTTGTTCTCTAGTTTGGTTTTCGGCTAAGGTCTTTGAGATCCTTTTTAATATTAGGCTTGTAAATAATTTATAAAGTGTCTGTAGCATACTCAGTGGTCTGTAGTTGTCCATTATGCCTGGATCACCTTTTTTTTAGAGTAAGGTTATAATCGCTGTGTTGCAGTCAGGTGGTATTGATTCTTGTTTCACGATTTCGTTGAATATTGTGGTTAAAATAGGTGATATTGGCTCTCTGATGGCTCTTAGTATGTCATTTGTTATGCGATCTGTACCAGGGCTTTTCTTCGATTTCAGCTGATTTATGGAGTGGCTAATTTCATGCTTCAGAAATTCTGGTACACTATCTAATAAAAAGTATAGTACGTGGTAATTCAGGTTATAAACTATCGTTGCCAATTTTTATCCAAATCGGTTCAGCCATTTTTGCGTGACTGGGTACCAAACATACAAATTTTCACATTTATAATATATTATTTATTTGGAATTAAAATAATATAATATATAAAATCCCCAATATTATATACAGGGTGTGGCGTAAGTAGTGATCCACCGTTCAGGATTCGATGAACCAGATAATTAACTATAACAATTAAAAACCACTTTACAAAAATCGCTCTTGGACTTGATGGTGTGTTAAAAATTGGGGTTAAAATTAGAGAAGAACCAACTTTTTCTTCAAAAGAGCTGAACGTACATACAAAATCATAATTTATCATGATAGTTCTAGTATTTGGCAGTAATTAACAGAAATCAGAATGAAAAAATAATGGTTTTTGTTGAAACTACAAACAAATATGTAATTAAAGGTAGAAATTTCGTAAATAAAAGACAAAAATGATATATTTTCGGAACCCTTGGGTAAAAATGGTTAATTTTTTTAAATGTTATAGTTAATTATCTGGTTCATCGAATCCTGAACGGTGGACCATTACTTACGGCACACCCTGTATAGTAGAATTAAACATGCTTCTTTCTTTCTAATAAGTCAGTTAGAAACAGTAACTTCCAGCGAAAAATACCTATATGGAATTATCGTCTCCCCCATAGGAAAAAGGCGTGAGGTGTAAGATATGTATGTATCGCCATTTCTATCACTATGTTTGACAAATCTCTTATTATTTACCTTAACTTGCATTCTTTGGGTGAATTAGTGAACTCACCTAAAGGATGATTTTTTAGAAAACGCCTGTTGAAAACGTGTTCTTAGTATTTTATTTCACTATTTGTGGAAATGTTTTTAGTAGAAAAGTTTCGTTAATCTATGGATAAGATCCCCCATTGTCTACACACGCACATACGCGTTATTATATTTTATATTTTAAAACTAAATTAAGCCCGCATCTTAACCGAAAACTTTACGTTACGTTTCTAGCCGTTGCTCAATAAAATTGTCAGTGAACAACTAACTTTTAATAAATAGTAAACATTAAAGAGTTTTTGACAGCCCTACCCCAACCGCACGGGATGCGGGTCAAGAGAGTGCCACTCGCGTGTAGAGGGCACACAGCACACATATATTTTGTAATGCAATATCTGCTTTTATCATACCCTCTTTCATAATCTGTGCTCGCGATCTTACTTGTATCTTACTCAGTCGACATCAAAGGCATGAAGCCTTTGAACAAAGAGGGAACGAGAAGTGTATACACTAGCTCAATGCGTGCTGGTGCTTTCAGATTATCACAAGTGCATATTTTCTAGCATGTTCTTGTATAAGATTATCAGACTTATGTATACACCGTGACATTTTAGTAGTCTTATAAAGGTTCTCTATTCAATGTATCCCACATAATATACCTCTAGGCGTGACAAAATATTGTCACCATTAATTAAGATAATAGGTACTTGGTAAATAAATAATGTATTAGAATTATAAAACATCCTGTTAATAATGTTTACGTATCATACGGTAGACAACATACCTATCCAGTGCACGAGTCGACTAGATCATTCGAATCATCTCCATTTTCCAATATCAAATTTCAAACTACGTCATGCGTCACCATAATGAATAATATCTTTATTTTTGGACTATAGTAGTCATTGGTTACATGAAGTGAGCTGCCGTTGTTAGACGATTAAAAATGTCACGGTGTATAGCGACTGAGTATTGCGAACGACGCATCACACTGACTTCATATAAAAATTCTCATCAAAATATTTCTTTGTCCCCAATCCCATGCTCATCAACACTCAGTCTTCTAGTTTCTTGACTAAAGATGCATTTTCATACGTTGAACAGAATGTAATCTTCGAAAAAATTGTCCTTCAAGAGGCAGATGCAAAACTTATTTCTGTAATATCTAGCGGTGCATCATCATCATCAGCAATTTAGCCGCAAGACACCCACGGCTGGACACAGGGCTCTCCCTGTTTGGGGGGCTTTGCCATAATCGCCACGCTTGGCAGGTGTGTTGGCGATCGCAGTATGGTGATAAAATGCGTAGAAAACGCTGCTGCATTCTCTAGTAAGTCGTACTGAGTCACCTTTTACGACGCACGCGAAGAAATGAAGTAATGCTAGTCATCACGGAAAAGTGGTTAGTTAGAAAATAAAAAGTTCTACGTTTCCAACTTCACACCGTGTTGGTTAAAGCTTGCGTAGGCGGCAGTTCTTGTCTAGAACTCATATAAAACTATTTAGAAACTTGTGAAAACTAGCTAATTTTATTGTTCTTCAACAGTCAAGTTCGTTATAAACTGAATAAAAGTAATGTGTGAGTGTAGAAGCTGTTAGAAGTAAAATTGCGTGGGTTTATTGAGTATTAATTCAGATTAATTACAATAAATTACAATCGTTACATTATAATAATCCATACATGTTTTAATTTATTTTATTATAATTTTGAAATAATATAATATTAATAAAGACTACACAACAGAAACACTGGATCAAGACCGCACTACTTTCGAAAGAGATACCGTGACCCTGGCACATGGGCAACTGAAGGAACACGGGTGGGTTTTAGTCAGTAAAAGTCTGACACGCCCTTCCGCTTCGCCCAGAGCGGGAGAAGTCATTTGATGACTTCCCATCCAAAAAAAAAAAAAAAAGTCCGCACTACTCGTACATGTAGTTTTGTCCAATGCTCCATCAAGGAGCAGTCCACATCTATTCTCCCTGCAATAAGCTGCAGGAAGCTATTGGGGCTGCCCCGAATGCGATGTATCAGAAACGAATAATGCGAAATTGTTCTTGTATACTAATTTGACAAAACATAAAATAATATAAACTCGTCATAAACAGAGAATCCTCTACACTAATCCATGTCCGCCCCGACCCTTTCTCGATCCAGCCCGCGCCGCTGAGCCTGCAGCTTTAAATGTGTCCCTAAATAATAATCATTTCAATTCAGACCGTCTCTTGCTGCCCTCTACCAGCGATGTCCTAAGCCGAGATCTGTATCCCACTTGAGGTGCCCTAAAAGAGTAGTCGCGTTAATTGGTTAAGCCCTGGCTGGGGGCTTTATTTTATAAAGGTGCCACAAGCAAGTCCGGTTAAGCAGCCGACATTTCCTGTTTGACTACCCCAGAGAACAAAAGACAAAACAAAGTCAAGGGTCAAATTTTCTTTCCAAATCTGAATTTGGAATGAAATTTGACCCTTGACTTTGTCATGTCACTTTGTCTGGACATAATCTTGGTCAAATCATGTGAGGACAATGCAGATTAGTGCCCTGAAAGAACCACACAGATTCGAGTGGACCAGTCCATTCACTGCAAATAGTTATCAGTTATCGTATAGCTCAATGAAATTCTTTCTTGGTCATAAGAGGACTTGTAGTTTGATTAACAAATGCATTTTAGTTATTTTCTTGTATTATTTGCAGCTAATAGGTAGATAAAATCGTGTGGTGCCGGACGTAAAGAATAACACCACCCCATTTCTTCCCGTGGGTGTCGTAAAAGGCGACTAAGGGACTTACTAGAGAATGGGCAGCAGCGTTCTCTATGCATTTTACCACCATACTGCGATCGCCAACCCGCCTGCCAAGCGTGGCGATTATGGCAAAGCCCCCCCCAAATTGGGGGAGGCCTATGTCCAGCAGTGGACGTCTTACGGCTGAAATGATGATGATGAGGTAGATAAAGTCTGCAGTTAAAAACGACTCCCTACTCTATATTTAGACAACATTGGGTTTTCATAACTAAACATGGTTCCCCTCTCTCTTATATCCATATTACCCGCTATATCTTGACTAGTATAAATTATTCACCCGTGTGGTGCCTCAGGTAAAGAATAGTAGCGTTAAATATGGTTCCCCTCTCTCTTAAAACTCTATTATTATCCCTATATATTGACTAGAGGAAATTATTCAAAATCAGTTTATCATTCCTAACAGCCCCGAAAGTTAATTATTCTAATACATAATTTGATATTGTGGCTCTTCAATCAGGCAAGCTTAGATTTGAACGAATTAAGCTTCATGGAAAATTTATAACAAACCAAAAACGTATTAATTTGAATAATCCAGAGAGCTCATAACTTGCGGAAATCTTAAAAGTCAAAGGGATTGACGAATTGTGGAGCAGTGGCTAGTATTATCGCAGGCTCGAATTCACACAGCTGCCTTACTTTGTGTAAATTATTTGACTACTGCTCTCAAAACGGTGAAGACAAACATCGTGAGGAAACCGGCATGTCACAGAACCAAAAATTCGTGAACATGTGACACCACCACGCATGCGTGATAGATTACGACCCATTCTCTTTTACCGAGATGAGGCCTGTGTCCCAGCGGTGGGAACGGTATAGGCTGATTTTATGTATGTATGTGGAAGAAATCCTCAAACCATAACTTAATAAATCCACTACGGTCTAACTAGTTATTTTGTGCCTGTCTATTTGCACGCTTCAGTCAAATGCTACCTTGAGGGATTTGTGGTGTTACACGAATGGATAGAATAAGAAATGAGAACATAAGAGGAAGTCTGAAAGTGGCACTAATAAATGCAAAGTTGTGTGAGAATCGATTGTCACGGTATGGTCACGTGATACGGAGGAATGAGGAAAATGTCGTGAGGAAAGTATTGAGTATGAATGTCGATGGCCTAAACTAAAGAGTAGAGGGAGACAAAAGAAACGATGGATGGACTGTGTGAATTATGGGGGGTGACTACTGAGATGACGACTAATAGAGATGTGTGGAAGAAAAAGACATGTTGCGCCGACCCCAAATAAATTGGGATAAGGGCAAAAGAATGACAAAGTCAAGTGCTACCTTGTATACTGTGTACTGTTTATGTCAGAATAAATCATTCTAATTCTAAATCTTATCACAGTTCAAAGATTTAGAATTAGATTTTTTTTTTTTTTTGATCTTATCACAGTGGTGATAAGATTTAGAGTTAGAATTATTTATTTTGGCTCTCAAAACGGTGAAGGAAAACATAGTGAGGAAAATGGCATGTCCTAAACGAAAAAATTAAAAGGCATTTGACATCATCATGTAATATTAACCCGCACTGGGCTCGGATGGGAAACTAAAGCCTTCCTCGAAGAGAGGAAACCCGTTTCCCAGTAATGGGAACATTATATTTTACGTAGGCTTATAATGTATATATGTAAAGAAACCGTTATAGAATATAATAGAACATTTTTATTTCAGCGCGGAGTCCATAGGGTTAGTAACAATTTTTCTTAACGTCTAGTGTTAGTAGGTTACAGACACGGGTATAAATATAAATTCAGCATGGAGCCGCATCTATCACCGCAGCATCAGGGAATCCCACCGATCCGGGAATACACTGAGAATACTGTTGGTGCTGCCGCGAACACGAGTCATCAGGAATGCACATCTATTTCTAATAATGGCGGGAAAACCATCAATATTATTATCTGTAAACATCCCTGACGCACTACTACGCCACGGCAGCCGTAGCAGCACTCTCAGTATGTGTGTTTGTTATTTGTATGGGTCTTGGATCGTTAAATTCCCTTCGTTGACTGGTGCTGATCCAAAGATCATGTTCGTGAACGGGCAACGTCAGTAGGGACTGGTCATATCTTAGCTGTCACTGCCTATTTCGAAAAAATCTTACCTTGTGAACGGTGACTTAGTAAAAAACTGTAATTTTGACATTAAAAACAGATACTTCAGTTTTATTGATTTGTATAGATATCCATATATATAAAATTCAAAGTCCTGAGTGACTGACTGACTGATATATCAACGCACAGCCTAAACCGCTGGTCCTAGAGACATAAAATTTCGAGGGTGTGTTTTTGTGAAGAGTAGGTATCCACTAAGAAAGGGTTTTTTGAAATTCCATCCCTAAAAGGGTGAAATGGGGGGTTGAATTTTCTGTGAAACTTCTAATTCTCTGGGTCGGATAAGACAAAGCAAGCAGTGCGATGAGACATTGTGTACCTGGAATAACACATAGTGTAATTTTGATCCCGGTAGTACGTTCCTGTGGAATATTTTTAGACATCCACGCGGGCGAAGCCGCGGGCAGAACCTAGTATGTAGATATAAAGAAGAGCAAATAGCCTTGGTCCAGCATCTGTTCTTTGCTATGACTGAATAAAACGGTGCCATATGAAATATTTTTCTATGCTCTATTTTTCCATAAACAAAACCTTCTTGTCTAATCCAGAAAACAAGGCGTAGTGTAGGAGATTGTCAATATCTTACTTTTATAGTCTATAAAAAAAAATTAAATGTCATTGAACTGAAAATCAAACAATCATTTATTAGATAAATATTATTTCATGAAATTATTGCTATTGCAAATAAAGGAAAATCTTTTGATTAATGAAGTCAATTCTTAAATATTTAATGAATCAACCGTAATGGGAAAGTTCTTTACATTAGTAATTACTTTGCGAATTATTTGTTGCCCATCTTTATGTGTTTGAAAGGGTAAAAGCATTTCCCAAAACAGTTTATTTTAAGACCAAGTTGATTGTAGAAAATGGCGGATTGCACACACTGTCTTTGTGGGTAAGTACAGTCGAATGAGGTATATGGTGTACAGGCAGGTTCTTCTTCTTCCTCATCTTTTCGTATCGATGGTAATTTACTTCGATGTTTTCATTATTTGAACGCACATTAATCTTGGCATATAGGCAGCAAATTTGCTTACATGAACTCACACCTTTTTCCCATGAGGGTTGGCAGAAACTACAGAACGCCACCTGCTACGATCCTTACATACTCTTTTTGCCTCGATCAAGTTCATACACCTGGTCATACACGCACACCGGTTACCAGTACTACGCGCCTGACCCTTCTGAAGAACAACAACAATAATGTCACTATACGTTCTCCTAGGGCGTTCCCATCGCCGCGATTTGCAACTACTTTTAAATAATATTGTGAGTGTGCTCCATAGTCAATTCTTTGATTCATTTGTCTTAAATATTCCGCCGAAAAAAAAATGCGCACACAATTAAAATAAATAAGTGTTAACCGGGTTTTCCCACCAAGAATTGCACCCAGGGTATGCATTAGCAATGGGTATATCCCCATAAAATAGGACTAAAAGAGAATGCGCTAAGGCAGCCTGCAATATTCAAATTTTCCACGGTTTTTTGCAATTTGCAGTTCAGTGTCACATTTTAAATTGATTAAAATATGATTTGCGAACGTAGCAAAAAATGGCGTTACAGAATTATAATTCTTATAAGCTTCTATACATCCGATTAACTAACTTTTCATGAAATAGTTAGTCAATTGAATTCTGTTATGAATTGAGAGGATTGTGTTGATGATTTAAATAATTATAATGGCATAAATACATCCGTGTATGAATCTTAAACATAACTAACGCAATAATAATAATTCTTAGGACAACCAACACACCGCTATCTGATCCCAAACTAGGCAGAGCTTGTACCATGGCAACCAGACAGCTGATAGATATACTTATATATTTCTAAATACATACGTATTATAGATAAATTACACCCAGACACAGAACAAATGATTGTGCTCATCACACACAGATTTTTCCTGGGTGGGAATAGAACCCACGACCTCTGTCTTAACATTCATGGTCACTAACCACTAGACTAACAGGCCAGTCAGTGAGAAGTGAGTGGTGAGTGCAATAATATGAGTGTACTATTGGTGCACCTCTATAAAATTCTGCGGGGTGATCCACAGGTGTGATATTTTTCAATAAATATTACAGTGCAGTAGAAAAAATTATCAAACAAAAAAAAAACTTTCTGCTTTATTATTTGCTTGTATACCAAATAGCTTGTTCGAGTGTACTATATAAACCGATTTTAGCAAAAGTGTGGCAGGATAGATCGCATATCACTGTTTACCAGCATAAGATGGCCCATCATTCTATTGAAATTCTGTTCTATGTCAGGCCAGAGAAGCAATTGCAAAACGCAGATACAATGGCAGTCACTGGCAATGCCTTTCATTTTAACAGTTCCTAGCCTTTCCCCAAAAATATTGGTATATTGGTTGGGTAGGCTTCCAGTCTAACCGGACGCAGCTGAATACCTGAATTTGACATGGAGCTACTTTCTACCTGAGCTCCACAACCCAGTAACTGGGTTAAACAATACCTCTTGGTAAAACTGGTTGTCAAACTTTCAGGATTTGACTATCCGTAACGACTGTAAAAGATACACGAATGATAGGCAGTCCCAACGGCTTAACGTATTTTGGAGACACGGAGAGGTTTCAGTATGTAAAGATGGTCACCCATCGACAGACCAACCGCGGCAAGCGTAGCTTAACCTAATCGATCGACCTGTGTGGCCATTATTACTTGGTCCGAGCCCCCTACACTGTTACGCTTTTTTTTTGGGTGGGAAATCATCAAATGACGTCTCCCGCTCTTGGGCGGAGCGGGAGGGCGTGTCAGACTTCTACTGACTAAAACCCACCCGTGTTCCTTCAGTTGCCCATGTGCCAGGGTCACGGTATCTCTTTCGAACAATCTCGCAACCCTGGCAGACACTATTACGCTTATGTTTTATTTCAATTTCCTATATAGAAATATATTCAGATACCTCTCCTTCTTTTAACCTCTCTTTCTTTTATGTTTCAGCTATATACTATGCGCCTGCCCTCAACCGCTACAGATCGAGGATCCTATAAAGCCCTTCTACAGATCCCCGATAGACTGTCTCGGATATCCTTACAAATGCTGTTGTTGCTTCCCACTGAGGGCAGGCGTTTCTGTAATATGCTTTATTTCTTTCGTAAGTATTTATTATTAAAAATTTATTGTATTTTGTTTTTGTTTATTTTTGGTTGTTGTTTGTTTTTTTTTTGTTGCTGCTTGTTTAGTGTTGTGTTACGTGAGGCCATTCACGGAAGTCGCTAGCATAAGCGATGACCCAAAACAACATCTTTACACGAACTGCAACTCTTGCGGAAGTTGTCTTGAACGTGCAGATCAACGTGTGACCGTGAACGTGTTACCAACGCCGTCCTAAGTCCAAACTGGGACAAACGTTATAATCTCCTGTATGATAGAATTTTAAGACATTACTGTTTCACACTTCGAGCAGTAATCACCTTAGTGTAAATTAGCTTATAGTTTTGGTTTAAATTAAATTTATTAACTACAGTTTCGTTTCTTTTACAATCCCCGACTGTAGTCTACGTAATTGGCGCAGTCGGTAGGATACTCGCGGGCCGGTTCGCGAATATTAGGGACATCTTAAATAGACATCCGCGCTCGCGTGCCGCCCGGGTGGCTATCAAGCTCCGCAGTCGAGTATCCTGAATCTACAGTGGCTGCAGTCCAGGGGTGAATCCAGACATCGATTCAGTAAAAGAAATCATGTTGTAAGTACTCTGAATCTTTCTTTGTCCTTACTTTCCTAATATTACCTATACCTATATCCTATTCTATATAATAATATATTTCATGATATTTCTCTTCATATAAATACGTACTAATTCATTTATAATAATTAATGTTCACATATTAGATTAGTAGGTAATATCATACGTACTTTTTATGTAAAAGCATAGGTACACTGACCTTCCACAAGAATTATTTTCCGAGCGTATTACATAATCTTAACGTTTCAAGGTTCATGACTCATACTATTATTGCAATTGGATAGTGCAATTCTATTTCTAGAACCGATATAACTTCGGTGTGAGTTTAATTAATGTTTTTTCTATTCTTTTAGTTAGATATTGAAATCTTTGTGCGTGCATATATAGGAGGTTTTCAAAATTTTTCACCCACGGGGATTACGTGATTCTAGCCTAGGTAGTAATAGTAGTAGTAGGGCGTCTAGTAGGCTCAGTACATTTGACGACCAGAGATTTTTAGATACAGATATGGCTCAAGATAATGATATGGATGCTATGTACAAAGCTCTCCGGTTCGTACCCGATTTCGACGGAAATCCCCACGTATTGACGCGTTTCATCAAGGTATGTGATCAGTTAGTTTTGACGTATTTTAATACCGAGGCAGGTCACGAGTTATCTAATGTGTCCCTCATAAATGGAATTCTAAATAAAGTCACAGGTTCCGCGGCTAGGCTTATAAATTCAAACGGTATTCCTATCACCATAGTTACTGACAACGGCACGGAGTTTACTAACCAACTTGTAGCGGAATTTGTCAGAACTCACAAAATTCATCACCACAGAGTAGCGCCTCACGCACCTAACGAAAATGGCATGGTTGAAAGGTTTCACTCAACAGTACTGGAACATCTTCGCATTCTGAAACTTAGTCATAAATCAGAATCTATTACAAACCTCATGTCATACGCAATCCTAGCTTACAACAGCAGTATTCATAGTCACACTAAGTGCAGACCAATCGAAATAGTAACTGGTCATTTTGACCCCCGCGACCCGTTTGATATGGATATTTCCTCACAGTTACTTCAACAATATATGCTTAATCATAAGGATAAAATGCTTATAGCATATAGCACGATCCAAGAACTCTCGAAGGTGTCTCGTGAGGACCAGATTATCAAACGTAATGAGACTAGGGAACCAGAATCAGAATATTTGCCGGAACAACAGATTTTTATTAAAAATCCACTTGCTTCCCGCCAAAAACTAGCATCCAAATATACTAAAGATACCGTAACGGCCGACCTTCCAATCCATATATATACCAAGAAAAAACTAGGTCCCATAGCGAAAACTAGGCTTAAACGTGTCCCTAAATCAGGGGTCGGTAATAAAAAGCATAACAGGTAATCTCGATTACACTGATGCAATCCGTTATGATCAAGCTCTTAAATCCCTCCAGAATAATGAGAACAAACTAATTACAGAATTAAACATGCATATCAGTCTATCTAAGAACCGGACTTCTGAATACACTAAAGTATTAGATAACATCGTAGAAAATCAGAATCGAATGGCAACCTTAATTAATAAAATTAATGGAACTGAAACCGGCAGGGATCAAGAACTTGTCAAATACGCACATTTAGCTCAAGTCCTTATGATATTAGGTGACAATGTAGACTCTATCTCCCAAAAATTAAGTACCTTACAGAATATTTTAGCTTTTATTAAAACATCCACTATGCACCACACCGTTCTAAATTTGCCTACCTTACGCACTATGATTAGCAGCCTTAAGTCACTTTATGGGAGTGATAAAATCGTAGATTTAAACTATAGGGAATACTTTGATGTAATTAAGCTAGGTTCCTATTACACAGGGAATGAAATAGTCATAGTATATAAATTCCCCATTGTCCTACCTACTATATATGATATGTATAAACTTTCTATAGTCCCAAATAAAAACCATGAGATCCTATCACCACCCTATCCGTTCCTAGCAACCTTTGAGAAAGACTTCAGGTACATAGAGGCTGAATGCCCGAAGACCACCAAGTGGTATTTATGTGAAGAGACATCGAGCCCGCAACGCCGAACACCAGATGATTGTATCCAGCAACTTATTACCACGCAGCAGATGAACAACCACTGCAACCCGATAAAAATATCACTGGACAGAGCAGCCTATGAAAAACTGGACGAGAGACATTACACGGTCAGCTTTCCCTTCGCGACGAAAATTCACCTACATTGCACTCAGGACTCCTACGAGACTTTACAGGGCAGCTTCCTCGCTGCCATCCCGCATCAATGCTATATAGAAACACCGCAATTCACTATAACCAACCAGAACGATCGTGTACAAGGACAAGCGCTCAAATTGCTCGACTTAGTAAATGACACCGCAATTACTCCAACATCAGCACCAGAACTAAAATTGCAATCAATTCATCTTAATAACCTACATGCAGTCAACGCGAAGTTATCTCTGCAACAGCCTGTGCACACGGATAACGAGATCAACTACAGTCTCTATCATACCACTACACCTATGTACGTGGTAATATTAAGTGCATGCGTACTGGGTAGCGGTCTGTACTAATACATACGGCGCACGAAAAGTTCCTCAAAAACTCAAAAGGAGGAACCGCGTGAACAAGAAGCTATCTATGCCCTTCCAGACTCCAACCAAGCTGATCCCAAACAACCGCCAGCTCAATTTACGACTTCCGTCTTCAATTAATCGCTGTTCTTCGGGGGGAGGTGTTACGTGAGGCCATTCACGGAAGTCGCTAGCATAAGCGATGACCCAAAACAACATCTTTACACGAACTGCAACTCTTGCGGAAGTTGTCTTGAACGTGCAGATCAACGTGTGACCGTGAACGTGTTACCAACGCCGTCCTAAGTCCAAACTGGGACAAACGTTATAATCTCCTGTATGATAGAATTTTAAGACATTACTGTTTCACACTTCGAGCAGTAATCACCTTAGTGTAAATTAGCTTATAGTTTTGGTTTAAATTAAATTTATTAACTACAGTTTCGTTTCTTTTACAATCCCCGACTGTAGTCTACGTAATTGTTGTTTACTTATTTTTGTTGTTTATGTTTTATTTACTTGTTGTTGTTTGTTTATTCTTTGTTGGAGTTTGTTTAATTTTACTGTTATTGTTTGTTTATTATTGTTGTTGTTGTTTGTAGTATACAAAAAAACAACCGACTTCCTTAAAAACACTACAAAGTGAAAAATAACTTTAATTTCGGTAGTCGGTGTCTTAGGATCTATATTTATGGTTTTTTTGCCACCGACTTCCGAAATTAAAGTTATTTTTCACTTTGTAGTGTTTTTAAGGAAGTCGGTTGTTTTTTTTTTGCAAAAAAGTTTTTATTTTTTAATTTTTAGTTGTGGTATTCACCCTGCACTAATTCCAAACAAACAATGCATATTTATGCGATAGCAGAAATCGCGGTTGATTTCCTGTCATTTTTTAAAGAGTTCCGGTGTCTGTCTCCCGAACTCATCATCAGATCTATATGAAAATTATATGGGACCATTTCGGAATAAACCCCTTTCGAACAAAAAAAGAATTTTGCAAATCCGTCTATATATGACGGAGTTATGGCCGAACATACATAAAAAAAAAAAAAAAAACATCCGAATTGATAACCTCCTCCTTTTTGAAGTCGGTTAATAAAAAAGATTATTATTTCTATGTTCTATGTATTATTATCAGTGATAGGAATAGGTAGTGCCTATTTGCCTAAACTTCGAAGAACAGAGACGAGACTTCCTTAGGACTAAATTTTTTCCGGGACATCTGTCCCGAAATTAATAAGGCCATTATTTTAATATCATGCACATTTTTAATATACTTTAGAAATATATTTCATTAAGATAAAATACAAATACGGTTTGTTTTTGAAATGATAAATTCGTCCTACTATAGAGAATGCTAAAATTATAAAAATTACCGTTTTATTATTTTAAAGACAGAATGTCTTTTTTTTTTCAAAATAATGGCCTTATCAGTGATAAGGCCATTATTTTAATATCATGCACATTTTTTAATGTATTTAAAAGTGTTGTCCCGAATTTCGGAACAGATGTCCCGGAAAAAATTTAGTCCTAAGGAAGTCTCGTCTCTGTTCTTCGAAGTTTAGGCAAATAGGCACTACCTATTCCTATCACTGATTATTATATATGTCGCTGGTAATCCATAAATAAGTAATGTTTGTAGTGAATCTGCTAGTACAACTTTAATATCGGTATTTAGTGTTCCTAGAGAAAAGTTCCTGTGGAAAAACTGTAGACTAGAATATCGGCAATTTTATAAGCTTAAACTCAAACTATAAGGCACCTTTGAATTATCAAAGAGTCGTTCAGTTAGTACCATCCAGCTTCAACTTTCTGACTAGTCCTCCAAGGACACTCTTTTAAACCAAAATATTTCAAAATCCTGGGCACATTCTTCTTGCTCCTATATGTAAGAACAATGTAAAAAATAAGGTTAATTTTCAAATAAAAGATTAAAAGTAAACCCTGGCAGTTACGAGGTGACCAGTCTTAACCGACGGCGGTGCACATTCACGAGCATGATTTAAGTTTTATGATCCGTTAGCTGGGGTAACGGGTTGTAATAAAAGAGTGGTCTGTTTCATAAGGCTGGTATATTGCTGTTCTTTTTATCAAATACAAACTTTCCCGGACAAACATTTAATAATTAAATTAGAGATGTATATCATCCGATACGGTAGAGTCTATGGAAGCGAGAGATAATCGGGTCGAGCCGTGTCCCTATCCAGACAGCGTTCGCCTTCTGTACACAGAAAACCTGTAAACAGGTGAACAACTGGTGACGTCAGTGGTGACGTCAGTCTACTCTTTCACCGAAAATATACATGTAAATTTATAAAAATATCACAACCAATCTTACCAAGGGGTCGTATAACCAAGTAACTAGGATTTGGAGGTCAGATAGGCGGTCGCTCCATGTAAAATACTGGTATTCACCTGCATCCGGTTAGACTGGAAGCCGACCCCAACATATGTAGTTGGGAAACGTTAGGCAAATGACCTAATCCCAATTTATTTGTGGTGGGCGCAACTAATCTGTTTTTTCCTCGCTTCTCTATTAGTCGTCACACCCTTAAGTAGATGATATGCAAAAAAAAAAACATTTATTCATTAGATTTCCTAACTGATCCTTCAACGAATCAATTAAAAACGTTTGGTGAGTTAAAACTTAGTTCTTTAACTCCTAAATGTTGGTAAACGTGTTAATCTATGTATCTACTGCAAGTAGCAAATTGAATTTGAAACTTGTACAGATGTAAGTTGCTCACTTGCAAGTTGAGATCGGTTTGATAGTTGGAAGCTGTGATTTGATTTACTGTTTAATAGTCCTATTAGCGCGTATCTAGTTCTTACATCAGCAGCCTATACCGTTACCACTGCTGGGACACAGGCCTGCTCTCGGTGAGAGGGAGCGGGCCATAATCCACCACGCGGGCCCAGTGCGGGTTGGTAGATGTCACATGTCTTCGAATTTTTGGTTCTAAGACATGCCGGTTTCCTCACGATGTTTTCCTTCACCGTTTTGAGAGCAGTGGTGATGAAATAATTTACACAAAGTAAAGCGCCTGCTTGGGTTCGAACTCACGACGGACTCATAAGTCGCAGTCGTTACCACTGGGCCACCACTGCTCTCATCTGGTTCTTATCCCCATGTATTTATGGGCCTTGAAGACTTGAGATTTTTAGACCATTTCATATTTTACTTGAAGGCCAATCCTCGTGATCTGCAATATTCAAAATCTAGTTGCAGTCTCATTTCAGCAACAATCAAATGTCATAAATGTATGGAAACTCGAAGTATTTCTGATAGATGGAGACTGTGAACGTTTGTAAAATTACTAGACGTGCCCCTCTGGTTGTGTTGCTTGTTAACAGGCCTACAATTTTCTCCCATACCTATTAACACTGTATACTGTAAAAAACTTTTGGCAAAAACCTTAAATACAGATTCTAAGACACCGACTTCCCAAATTAAAGTTTTTTTTCACTTTATAGTGTTTTATTTTTTTTAAGTAAGTCGGTTGTAATTTTTTTGTAAAAAGTTTTATTTTCAACTTTTTAGTTATGGTGTTTACCTCGCACTAATCTAATCGCGTTATTCGTTCATTCGTCGCGCACATAGTTAATACAAATTTAGGACTTATATGGTTTTCACAAGGATCCCATTGTCAGAATGGAACCCAATTAAAATGGGACACAGGAAGCACCAGCTTTCTAATAAAAAAAAGAATCATCAAAATCGGTTCACCCAGTCAAAAGTTATGAGCTAACAAATATAAAATAAAGTACAGTCCAATTGAGAACCTCCTCCTTTTTTTGAAGTCGGTTAAAAAGCCAATTATTTTTAAAACACTAACCGTGGATTATCTTGCCGGTTCTTCTCCATAGGAAACAACTAATTCAACCGTGCACCTAGCTTCTGACGTGTCATAAGTGAACATGAAAGGTTTATGTGACGAAAAATATTGTGATTTGATTTTATCAAAAATACTTTTAAAAGCGTTGACTTTTATCCTAGTAAAAGTAATAATATGTATAGCATTTTGCTAAGCTTTTAAATCACAAATCTTACATAAATGAAATGCTGTTCGTTGGTAAGCGTATCACTTGAGATGGCTGGACCAATTCGGCTAAAGTTTGTTAAAAATTATGAGAATAAACCGAAAAATAGGTTTTTATGGAAAGAAAACGGAAAAATTTAGATTCGAGAAAACAGAACGTTCTTTTTTCTATGAGACTTTTGGATGAATTATTATAATTTACCAGGACAACGTCCAACATATTATAATAATCATTAAATCTAATAATAACTAGCTGCATCCGTGCTTACTCCCGCATATACATAATATAGCTAGCTTGGTTCCTGCGGCTATATACATATTATGTATATAGCCGCAGGAACCACGCATTTTTCTGACATATAACATTTTTCTAATGTCATTCGGGAATTGTGTAACTTTCTATCAATAAAAGTCTTTTTGTAATCGGATCTATGATATCAAAGATGACCTTTACAAACCTCCAAACAACTCTAGATACTTCTATATTATATGAGTTCAAAAGTATCAAGAAATAAGAAAAGATTTCTGGTATCAGAGATAGATAATAAGGTTTTCCCAGAAAAGTCTTTGATAGACAAGGTATTTTACGTAATGCAAAACGTTTTGATACTTCCAAGAAGCTCTTTATTCTTAAACGGGGAAAGTAGATGATTACCTACCCGTCTAAAGTTTAGCAGCTACTTTTGTGTAAAAAATCGTACAAAATAACACTTTTACACAATTTTGTTAGACTCTAAGAAAAACACTAAAGTAAACTTAGAAGTCCGAGTCTCTCTAAATTAAAGCTAATATCAGCATTTGCTTAACCCTTATCCAACTATGTTGGGGTCACCTTCTAGTTTAACGGGATACAGCTGAATGCCAGTATTTTATATAAAGCGACTGCCTATCTGACCTCCACAACCCAGCATGATCAGTTACTGGGTAACCTGATAATCCTTGGTAAGACTGACTGTTGAACTTTCGGGATTCTAAAGATCAGTAATGACTGTCAATAATCCACAAATAACAGTCGTAGCCACAGCTTAACGTGCTTTCCGAGGCACGGAGTGGTCTTGGTATGTAAATATGGTTACCCATCCACAGATCAACCGCGGCAAGCGTAACTTAACCTAATTGACTATATCTTTGTATTTATTATTCTAGCGTATGGTACTCGTGGGTTACAGTTGAAAATCAGCGTTAGGTGGTACACCTTGTGACATAAAGCTGAGCTGAGGCTGCCAACAAACACATTTTTCTTTCTTTCTTTATTTATTGACCGGCGCGTGCGGCTATCTTATCCACAAATCCCTCAGTCATATTAAAGTTAGTACGCAGATTTTATGAAGACTATAAAGGTTGATGTTTGCGGTGGTCTCTTAAAGAAAACACTTCACAGATTTGAGCACTAAAAACTGTAGTATAAATGCTACCTACCCTCAATTTGTTCCAAGTGAAAAGACGCCATATTTGTTGAATGTCAACAAAACATCTGACAGTTGGAAGCGGAGATTCACAGGCACGGGTCATTTGTATGCAAAGAGCAGTTCAGAATTACATAATGTCTGTATGCACACCCGACTTGGCACTCGCGCTGTCTTTTCAACATTTACGTCTTTTCTACACGTTTAAGAGAATTGTGCTGTGGATTTATATAAACGGAGGTTTTAAAATCAAGGTAGTTTTAATATATTAACACAAACAATTGTTCACACAGCCAATGTTTGAGTGGATATTTTATAGAACACATTAGACGTAACTGGATATTGAATTTCATTTTATCATTACATTTCAGAATTCCATTATTTCATTTGATTTATTCATTTTATTTCATCACTTAATTATTTCATTTCATTTAATAATTTCCTTTAATTTCATCATTATTTAATTTGATTGAATTATTCATTTCATTTCATCATTATTTTATTTGATTTAATCATTAATTTCATTTCATAATTATTTTATTTGATTTAATTATTCACTTCATTTCATCATTATTTTATTTGATTGAATCATTTATTTCATTTCATAATTATTTTATTTAAATATTCATTTCATTTCAAGTCATTTTATTGACTGTCGATGTGATTTCACTTAAATAAATAATATAAATTCGGAGTGGCTACAGGACAACTATAAATTTTGTAACTAAGTAGGTTCTATCTTTAATACGATTATTTTTATCATTGTTTTCAGGTGTGGGCCTTGGTCGAGCTTGCACGATCAGGAAGGACGATGGCTACAATATACCCTAATAAAGACAACGTATTAAAAAGCGCTAAAATGATCCACATCGTCGTGATAACTGCATACTTGCTGTCTTGTGGTATGCTCATGGTTGGCATTATTCGTGTAAGTAAATAACTTAACCAAATACCAAATAAAAGTTGGATGGGCTGTGTGAAAGATTATAAGGCTATAATGTGACTAAAGATGATGAATAATAGAGCAGGATGTAAGAAAAGACATGTTATGTCGACCGCTCTGACCGTCCGCCGCTCTATAGGCAACTGAAGGAACATGGGTGGGTTTTAGTCAGTAAAAGTCTAACAAACCCTTCCGTTCCAACCTAAAGAGGGAGAAGTCTTTTGATGATTTCCCACCCACAAAAAGGGGGGGGGGTTCTTTTTTTTTTTTTTATATATATTAGCCTACACTGTCCCACTGCTGAGCAAAGGCCTCCCCCAAATCCCTCCAAGTATCCTTTTCCCGGGCCACCTCGATCCAACCCTTGGAGTACGCGTCGAGGTCGTCTCGCCACCTTATTATTTATGTTCTTTATTTATCTTCTGTTTTATTGTTCCGTGTGGTGCCGAAAAGAATACCATAATCCCATTTCTCCTCATGGGTGTCGTAAGAGGCGGCTAAAGGACATACTAGAGAATGGGCAGCAGCGTTCTCTATGCATTTCACCACCATACTGCGGTGGCCAACCCGCCTGCCAAGCGTGGCGATTAAGGCAAACCTCTCCAAATTGAGGGAGGCCTTTGTCCAGCAGTGGACGTCGTTCGGCTGAAATGATGATGTTGATGTTTTATTTATTTTACAGAACAAATTCAAGCTTATCAACATATATGTCTGGGCCGCATTGATATTCAACTGCATAAGCATTGTAGTAGTCTTTGTATCGCTCAGTTCCCAGGTCATAAGGACAGGGGGTATGACTAAGAGGACAGCTATGCTGCTGACATTGGCTGTTTTTTGGTATAGCTGTAAGTACCTTTTAAACCCCTGTACGCACGAAGGCTTACTTAACGCGTTTTTTTAGGGTGCGATGGAATTTCAACTCTCGACGTCGAGCCGACTGTTAAAAATCCATAGAGTGCTTCTCTAGTCCGTTAAAGAGTGCACGTGCTACTTGGGTTTAATATTGGAACTAATTAATTAATTTATACTAGTTGTCGCCCAGTGGTCGAAATTGGACCACAATTCATTATAAATAAAAATATAGATATATATGAAAATATTAGCTTTCTGCACACGTTCTCCTTATAAAGTTTAACAATAACATATTTCATACCCCACCGTTGCCGTAATTTTAATTATTAATAAATATGTATGCTTTATTAGAAACTCTCTATTTCAAAGGATTTTTTTTATTTAAAAAAGTGTGTATTATTAGATGGTCAATAAGTTATTAGAGGAAGAGTTAAACACTTACCGTTTACATGTATGTTAAATAACTGAATGACGTGTTTGTTTGTCCGCAGTGTTCTTCTATTACATAAGTGTGGTAAACAGTTATAAGTATCGTGTTTATGGCGAAAATGTTTTACATTAAAGAACTGAAATTAATTCGAATTGTTTTTTTTTTCCTACAGCCCTTGTACTATTATTTTACAGCTGTCCACTGTTGAACACACGCCTCTTCAATTGGACGGCATTTAACTCGATTTTCAGCAACTTTTATCCAGCTGCTTCCAGCCATCCTAAGAAGATCGTCGCTCCATTTAGCTCGAGGATATCCTACCTTACGTTCACCGATTCGAAAGCCGTCATCTGTTCAATGGCTAATATGGCCGGCCTTTTGCCACTGCAGCTTCTTGCTGTGAATTATGTCGACAACTTCGATTCTCTGCCCTGAGTGGTTCGAGCACGATGTACTATGACATCACTTAGTCACACATTTTATCACAGATTGGGCGATAAACCATTATATCTCAAATGCTAGCACTAGAGAGACTCCAAGCATAGTCAATTCCATCGCCGACACATTTTTAGGAAATAAATGAATGTTAAATGTTCCTCTTCTACTTACTCCTTATATATACGTACTGAATACAAGCAACAACAAATGTCTGGACTTTAAAAGAGACAGTGACCTCTGAGTTTGATTTTTCATTTATTTATTTATTCATTTATTTGCGTAAAACATGGTATAAAAGGGTCTTATGGTAACAAAATAGAGCAGACATGTTTTGCCAAGATTAAACATAGCATGCAAATATTCAACATTATAATTATAGTAACAATTTCCTAAGCATAATTATTACTAAAATATTACAAAAATACTATTTTCGCTCGAGAAAATGTTTTATACTGTAGAAGTTGTTATCATTTAACCATACATACAATTTATTCTTAAAAGCATATCTCGAGTTTAACATTTTCAGATCAGTAGGTAATTTGTTATAGATTCGTACACACATAGTTAAGCAGCTTTTATTGTACTTAGCAAGCCTGGGAGCATTGTTAAGCATGAGCCTGTGAGGATCTCGTCGACTTCGAGGATTTACATCGTTTGCTATTTTAAATAATTCCTTATGTTTCCATACAAACATGCATATTTCATTAATGTACAGACAAGGTAGCAGTAACAAGCCAAGTTTCTGACATGATTCCTCAGGATGAAGTCCGTGTAAAGCCCTAATGCATTTTTTTTGAGCAAAAAATGATCTATTCTGGTCGGTACTGTTACCCCATATTATAAGTCCATAACGTAACATAGATTACACATATGCATGGTAAGCTAATATAGCTGTTTTTAGATTAGTACTTTTTTTTACTTGTCTAAGAGCATACACAAATTTGTTTATCTTGCTTAAAACACTGTCTGTTTCTGCCTTTCTTCTCAGAGTAGTCAGTTAGGAAACGCCGACCTCATCTAGTTATAAATAATATGATTGACGTGTAAAAGTGTTTGTACACATCTACTTGCAAAAATAAAATTTTTGCCCTAAGGATCGTCATGGAGAGGTACAGGTCGAAGAATACGCCTCTACATTTCCTATTTTTGGACATGGAGAAGGCCTTCGACTGTGTTCCTCGTGTGATGATCTGGTGGGCACTGCGGTCCAAAGGAGTACCAGAGGCTTATATTGACACCATCCGAGACATGTACCGCGATTCCGATTCCGTGGTTCGGACCGCTGTTGGCGACACTAAACCCTTTCCCATTACTGTAGGTGTACACCAGGGATCCGTCCTGAGCCCGTTCCTATTCAGCGTAGTATTAGACTTTGTGTCAGACAGCATCAGGAACTCCCATGAGCAGCCCCCGTGGCTGCTCATGTATGCTGATGATATTGCGCTGGTAGACGCGGACAGGGGACGACTGGTGAGACGCGTGAAGGCGTGGAAGGGTACGCTTGAGAACGGTGGTCTGAAGCTTAATGTGGCGAAGACAGAGTACTTGGCCTGCAATTCAGCAGATCTCACATCCGTCCGCATAGGCGAAGACACGGTCGAGCGCACGGACCAGTTTAAGTACTTGGGATCTGTACTCCACGCGTCTGGTGACATCGACTACGACGTCAAGGCACGCATTGCTGCAGCGTGGGCTAAATGGCGAGAGGTGTCTGGTGTCATTTGTGACCCCAAGATACCGGTTAAGCTGAAGGGACAGGTCTATAAATCCATCATTAGGCCTGTCCTTTTATATGGCAGTGAGGCGTGGCCCGTACTTGAGCGGCACAAGCAAGAACTGCGTGTCACGGAAATGAAAATGTTGCGCTGGATGTCCGGAGTTACGCGGAAAGACCGCGTCAAGAACTCACGCATTCGCGGCAGCCTTCATATCCGTGACATAGCAGACAAATTGCAGGAGTGTCGCCTACGTTGGTACGGGCACGTATTACGGAAACCGGCTAGCTATGTGGGGAACAAATGTCTGGCCATGCCGCCTCCGCCGGGTCCCTGTAGAAGGGGCAGACCCAAAAAGTGCTGGCTTGACGTCGTAGCGGATGACATGCGTACCAACAAACTCACCATAAGGGATGCACAAGACCGTCCGAAGTGGAGAGTTAAAAGCAGGAAAGCGGACCCCGGGCTCCGAAAGGATGCAACCGGGATAGCGCTAGGATGATGATGACTTGCAAAAAAAAAGTCTTTTATCAACATCATCATCATCATTTCAGCCGAAAGACGTCCACTGCTGGACAAAGGCCTCCCCCAAGCTTGGAGTTTCCCTACGCGATCGAATCAGAAATAAAGAGATCCGTAGGAAAACCAAGGTAACCGATATAGCCCGAAGAATTGCCAAACTTAAGTGGCAGTGGGCAGGGCACATTGCTCGCAGAACGGATGGCCGATGGGGTCGGAAGGTTCTGAAGTGGCGACCGCGTACTGGAAGACGGAGCATTGGAAGGCCTCCCACAAGATGGACCGATGACCTGGTGAAGGCCGCAGGAATACGTTGGATGCGAGAAGCACAGAATAGGTCGAAGTGGCGGTGCTTGGGGGAAGTCTTTTATCATTTAAACAAAATTATTTATCAATCTGGAGTCTAACTAATAAAACCAACAGACTAATAGGTGACAATCCTACAACCTAACATAGATTTCGTAATTTTTTACGTCTGTATCAGCACTTGATGTGAAAATATGTCTATTTAGTCATTTTTATTGGGGTCTAAAAGGGCTGCATTGCCAGAATCATGATAGGATAGGGTAATGAATCATTTATAAAATCGTAACATGGTCACAAACTAACAATTCATAATATTATCTGAATACACAGCACGTAATTCAACTGTTTAATAGTTTTGTATGAAGATTCGTATTAACAATTTGCTCACAAATTGTATGGCGATTTGTAATATGGTTCACAAATTATGAATTTCTTTATTGATGTTTAATATCAAATAGCGAAATCATGAGAGAATTCAGGACATGAATCGCTTTTAGAGGAATTGTTTAATATGGTATTTTTAAGCCCCCAGTTGTATCAAAATATGATCCTAGTTTCAGTAGCTTTTACCAGCGGCTTCGCCCGCGTGGAGATCAGACATTATTCCGCGGGAATGTACTGCCGGCGTAAAAAGTACCCTATGTGATAATTCAGGTATCTGTGTGCCAAATTTCATCTAAACCCGACCAGTCTGCCGGGGTCGCGTGATTGTTCGAAAGAGATACCGTGACCCTGGCACGTGGGCAACTGAAGGAACACGGGTGGGTTTTAGTCAGTAAAAGTCTGACACGCCCAAAAAAAAAAAACCCCCGACCAGTCGTTTTTGCGTGAAAGAGTAACAAACATGCATACTCACAAACTTTCACATTTAAAATATTAGTAGGATTTCTCAAACTATTGTTGCAATTGAATACTGTGAAAAAATACTTTTGGTGCTCGCAGTTCAAATATATACGTATTTATACATGATTTCTTTAAAGAATACAACGTGGGACGATTAATCATTTAATACAGCCAAAATTGGAAAAACAGCCTACAGGTATAGCAGAACTAAATCAAATGTCAAGCAACTTAAGTAAATACTTGACAGTTGGCGTAGGCAGCATAAAGTACAACGCGTACATCAAGTACATCAAATGCCTTCTTAGAGAACAACTTGAATAAGTAAGATATATTGGAGAAACTGAAAGTTTTTCCATGTCACTTCGCAAATGTGGGTAGATTGAAATACGTTGGGTTTATATGTTTAGGTATTTACGTGTGTGTGTGTGGGGGAATGTTATGAGCATTTTGACCACTTATTTGTAGCAAATAATAAGTGCCAGCGCAAACTATGCGCTTGTCGCTGTGTGTAGTTGCTACAACAGGACGCAGAGTTGTCTTTTTTTTTGTGGGTGGTTAATCATCAAATGACTTTTCCCACTCTAGGGTAAAACGGAAGGGCGTGTCAGATTTTTACAGAGTAAAACCCACCCGTGTTCCTTCAATTGCCCATATGCCAGGGCCACGGTATCTCTTTGGAACAAATTTCGCGACCCTGGCAGAGAGTTGTCGTTTAGATCTTTTTTCTTATCGCTGCAACAAGATACAAAGCCGTGTGCAACGTAAGGACAATCGTTACGACACATGTTTTTCAGGAAGTGACCATTTTCTTTGAGTATTTGAGATACATACATAATGAAATAATTTATCAAGTCCACTTACCCTTTTTTTATTTGATTTTATGTAAGTAATTGTCTTTGATCCACAAACATTTACCCAGCTTTTTCAGTTTGGGTTGTCATCATCATTCATTTCAGTCGTAAGACGTCCACTGCTGGACTTAGCCCTCCCCCAATTTGGGGGGCTTTGCCATAATCGCCACGCTTGGCAGGCGGGTTGGCGATCGCAGTATGGTGGTATAATGCATAGAGAACGCTGCGGCCCATTCTCTAGTAAGTCCCTTAGTCGCCTTTTACGACACCCGCGGGAAGAAATGGGGTGAAGAATGGCTTCCCATCTAATAGAATGCAGCTTAAATGTGTAATGGAGTGACTGTCTATCTGACCTCCACGACCAAGTTACTGGGTAACACGATACCCTTTGAAAAGACAACAATCACCGATAATTCAAAAGCAATTTATTAAACATCTGAATCCACAAAATGCTTCGTCATCATAGTCAACTTATATTGTTCCCACTGCTGGGAAACAGCCCTCCTCTCGTGATCAGGGTGATGGATTACGCCCTACTCCCTAGTAGGCCGTAATCCACCACCCTGGCCCAGTGCGGGTTGGTAGATATCACTTGTCTTCAGTTTTGAATGTTTAGTTCTAAGACATCGTCTCCTCACGATGTTTTCCTTTACCGTTATGAGAGCGGTAATGATGATATTGAATACACAAAGTAAACTGGCTTCTTCGGTTCGAACTCACGACCTACAACTCTTTAGTCAAATTAAATTCATCAATACATGTCTAGAAGTGACCAGCAATAAGCATTGGATAAGCTTATAACGTAACGTTCTTACAATGACAACTCAATGCATTTTGACATTCATTGCATTATTAATGCTGTCGAGATGTCGAATTTTTCATACATATGAAACAATGGATAAGGGATTTCCTTAAAAATTCATCGATTTGTGGTTGAAGGTGTGTGTGCATTATAGGTATAATTTCTCGCTATCCGAAGGGTTTTGAAGGATTGCATTGCTTAATATCATTAAAAAAATCGAATTCTAAAAACGTGAGTGATGCAACGTAACTAGAGAAGTGGCAGCAGCGTTGTCCATGTATTTTACCACGATACTGCGATCGCCAACCCGCCTGCCAAGCGAGGTGATTTTGGCAAACCCCCTTATTTAAGTAGGCATATGTTCAGCAGTGGAAGTTTTATAGCTGATGATGATGATGGAGAGTGACGCATTGAATGATGTTCAGTGGTCAAAATTAGTAGTAGTGCCATTTTAAGCGCAAATACTCCGCAGTTATTAAGAAAAAATGCTACTATTATTGACCTAGTTTTTAGCGCGTGCTTGCAATCCACGCATCGAGTATATAGGAATAAATTTTCCAGGAAATTTTTGAGTGCAAATAAATCCTTTGCCTGCAGATTAAAATGTTTCATAGCTATGAAAACAAACTTTCTAAAAATAACATGAAAATTTAGAAATAGTGGAATATTTGAACGCGAACATGTTTTTCAAATAACTAATTCTTATTCTCTTCTTTCACCTATTTTCTCTTTTATTTATTTTTTATTCACAACAATCTATTTATTTTTGGTTCATTCTTTTTCATCACCAACCAGCATTAGCAGCTTAATCCTAAATATATTGAGGTCGGCTTCCAGTTTAACCGGATGCAGCTGAAGACCAGTATTTTACATGAAGGTCCTAGTCAATTTAATGGTATTTTGTGTCCTTACTAACAATACTAATATAAGCTTTAAGTATTTTCTGTTACTACCATCACTAACCAACCTATGGACTACTCATGTCTGAAATAAAGTATTTTTATTTTGTTTTTTATTATTTTATAACCTAGTTACTAGGTAAACCTTACTAAGTCTGGAAACACATTGAAAATATTTGATGGTAATTTAACCTTTTTCTGTGAAGAAATCAAAGTCTAATCATTTCAAATGGCCACTTAATACACTTTCAAACGTCAAAATTCATAAAAACAATAGAATTGATTCTAGTCTTAGGTAGGTGGTCTTGCGATATAGCAAACATTTTAATCTCTTTGGGTCATAGGGTAGTTTCGTATTGCGAAGCATGGACAAGAAACTCCACCGTTACTCTTTAAAAATGATTTACAATATTTGAATATATTAGATAAATCTATATCTATACAAGGTGCAGTTTTGGATCTGCAAAACATTTCAGGAGGTAATTATGTTAGTGATTCACGACCCGAATCAACAATAAAATGGGCAGGTATTTTTTTTTCATTTTATTCTTATTTACGGAAATCGGTAAGTGTGAACTCCCTTTTTTAAAACGCTGGCCGCGTTTTAAAAAAGGGAGTTCACACTTACCGAGTTTGTACGGGTGTACGGCTAAACTGCGCTTTCACACACACAAACAAACGCAACCGACATTTCTTTCATAGATCCAAAGCCGCGCTCCCCATCCAGAGTTATTCAAAAGCAAAAAAAAAAAAGTATTATTGATTATATTGACTTGGTATCGTATTGTTATATGATTATTTACGAGTCACATAACAACCTCCTGAAATGTTTTGCAGGTTCAAAACTGCATCTTGTATATATAAAATTCAAAGTCCTGAGTAACTGACTGACTGATATATCAACGCACAGCCTAAACCACTGGTCCTAGAGACATGAAATTTGGAGGGTGTGTTCTTTGTGAAGAGAAAGTATCCACTAAGAAAGGGTTTTTTGAAATTCCATTCCTAAGAGGATGAAATGGGGGCTTGAAATGGTGAACTTTTCAACATCCACGCGGCCGAATCCGCGAGCAGGAGCTAGTATAGTTATATGTGAAAACGATGCACCTAGAATAAATGGATGCAGCGGAATACTATTTTAGATGGAGGGACTGACTATCTAACCTTTACACCTAGTTACTGGGTAAACTCTTAGTAAGACTGGAAACGCATTAAAAATACTTGGTGTTAATTTAGCCGCATTCTGTGAGAAAATCAATGACTATTTTCTTTTCTTTTCATAAAAAAACCGGCCAAATGCGAGTCGGACTCGCGCACCGAGGGTTCCGTACAAACCTTTAGGTATATAAGTAAAAGTTCATCCATCATGACAATAGAAAGGGGTAGTACCTTTAAAATTATTAAACATTTTTTATTGATGTAACTAAAAATTTACGGTTTTCTTAATTTTTCCTTTATCTGTGCTATAAGACGTTGCTTCGTACCAAATTTCAAAAATCTAGATCGACTGGAAGTACCCTTTAGGTTATGATTACCTTGCGAGTTTCGAAAATTTGCGGCATAAACGGCTATATCTTTTGATTGCGTTCGTTTAGAAGTTTGATTTTTTCACAGCTCCAAGGGACAATAGATTTGAGTATTTGATAAAAAGTTCAGCTTGATACCTTTACGCGTTCCTGAGAAAAAGGGTATTGACAGACGGACGGACGGACGGACGGACAACAAAGTGATCCTATAAGGGTTCCGCTTTTTCCTTTTGAGGTGCGGAACCCTAAAAAACAAACATCTTCCTCGCTACGTTTATCTTACAAATCTCGATAACTTCTTACTGACACTACTAGCAATCAAGTCGCTCCTCATTAAAACTAGAGGTCGTTCATCGACCACATCCGTGGTCTAGTATTGTAGAGGTGCCACTTCATATCGATAGATCTTCACATTCAAAGCAACACTCTGGGCAGCTTGTTAGTGTGACACAGTTTTTTTTAAACGTATCCATGCTCTGTTATCCACCTTTATGTAAGCACAACACAAGTGTGGTGTGATCTTTCAATCTATATAGAGTCCGCCTAGAATGTTGGCTACGAGCTTGGCACCTTCAGTTCTGTAAATTGATTTACATCTGTCACATCATACTGCAAGTGCAGTTGAAAACCATCGTTAGGCACTAGTTTTCTGGTATTTTTGCTAAACTGGGACATTTTGGCGAATCCGTTAGGCGCAATATAATGCTAGTTTCTGACATCGCTCCTTAAATTTTTTATTTGATGTCTTTTTACTCTTTCCTGCTGTATATTGCGTGATTTTTAGTTTATGTAATGTATTTTACTAAATGTTTTTCTTTCTGTAACATGCGAGCATCTTGACACGCTGGCCACGATATTAAATGCCCTATTATTTATGGGACAGCACCATATTTACTCTCCTGAGCAGAGTCCAGATCGGTCCAGGGCGGTGATCCGTGTCATTACCGTGTGTTTTCCGTGTGTTACTAACATAGTTTAAGGAACTATTTCATTAACACAAGATTTGTATAATACCTATGTATGTTAGTTTGTAAGGTATGTGTCTATGGGTCATTGTCACCTGAAAATAAATGTTTTATTATTATTATTATTATTTCCACCTGAGATTTGCGATATACATACAAAAATAAAAATGTTCCTCTTTTGTAAATGAACACGCGTTCATTAACGATGCCGTTTGCAGGTAAACTTCTGAATCCCTGAAACTGAACGCCGCTGTAGAATTCAAACTATCAATTGCCAAGTTACAAAGTTGAAGCATTACATTGGTATCGGGTATCCGTAACTTTGAATGAGCCAACTAACTCTACCTTTATTTTGTATTGGATAAACAGTCTGCTAGTTAATCATCTATAAACAGTTAAATAATTTATTAAGTACCAACCAACGACTTTTAGGTAAAGTTGATCAACTATAAAATAGTACATATATAACAATACTACAAAAACATTTTAAAAGACTAACGGTTGAGTTTCTTGTCCATTCTTATACGAAACTACCTTTTAGAAGGGGTGACTAGAATTAATTCTATTTTGGTGTAAATGTTCACATTCAAAAGTACCTACATTTTATGTGCCTATCTATACTAATATTATAAAGCTGAAGAGTTTGTTTGTTTGTTTGTATGATTGATTGAACGTGGTATCTCAGGAACTTCTAATCTGAATTGAACAATTCTTTTTGTGTTGGGTAGCCTTTTTATCGAGGAAGGTTATAAGCTATATAACATCACGCTACAACTAAGAGGAGCGGAGCAGCAATGAAAAATGTTGCAAGAACGGGGAAAATCGCACGGGCAGGCGATTCGATGCGACGGGAAGGGTCAGGGGCGCATGAAATTTAATGCGGACGAAGTCGCGGGTAGAAGCTAGTTTGAAATAAATGCTTTGACTTTGACTTCATATTGCTAAGTAATAACAGCCGCACGGCAAAATCGATCAGGTTAAGCTGCGCTTGCCACGATTGATTCGTGGATGGGTGAGCATCTTTATATACCAAGACATCTCATGCCTCTGAAAGTACGTTAAGCCGTTGGTCCCGGCTGTCATTTGTGAAACTTTGACACCTATTTGGAACCGTGTAAAATATTTTATTGTACCGTGTAAAATGTTTTATTGTACCGTGTAAAATATTTTATTGTACCGTGTGGTGCCGGACGTAAAGAATAACACCACCCCATTTCTTCCCGTGGGTGTCGTAAAAGGCGACTAAAGGACTTACTAGAGAATGGGCAGCAGCGTTCTCTATACATTTTACCACCATACTGCGATCGCCAACCCGCCTGCCAAGCGTGGCGATTATGGCAAAGCCCCCAAATTGGGGGAGGCCTAAGTCCAGCAGTGGACGTCTTACGGCTGAAATGATGATGATGATGATGAAAATATTTTATTTGTGTGAAATAAAATATTTTAATTTTGAATTTACGGAAATCCGAAAGTCTGACCACCAGTTTTATCAAGGGGTATCGTATTACCCAGTGACTTGGTTATGGACGTCATATAGGCAGGAGTGGTAACATAGAGTGCCATGTAAATTACTGGTACTCAGCTGCATCCGGTTACATTGGAAGCCGACCCCAGCATAGTTGCCTGCCGGGGTCGCGTGATTGTTCGAAAGAGATACCGTGACCCTGGCACATGGGCAACTGAAGGAATACGGGTGGGTTTTAGTCAGTAAAAGTCTGACACGCCCTCCCGCTCCGCCCAGAGTGGGAGAAGTCATTTGATGATTTCCCATCCAAAAAAAAAACCCCAGCATAGTTGAGAAGAGTCCTGGCAGATGATAATGATGTAGGTATTTTAAAAACTTAATAAAAAGTAAAGTTCGATACTAAAAACTGAAGCAAAAAGAAACATCAGTAACTTCTTATTTCATTATATTCTACCTTGTTACACACTTTTTCTAGTTATTTTAAACGTAATGAAAAAATAAAAGGGATTTTCTTTTGCGAGCCTTCGGAGTTCCGGGGCGTTGATTAAAGTTTGCCCGGGCATAAAAGTTTTTGATGGCGACACGAACAGTAAACAACATTGAAGTTCTGTTAACTTCCAATAAGTTTACCTGCAATAAACAAGCGAGGTCTTTTTTTTGGTGGATGGGAAATCATCAAATGACGTCTCCAGCTCTGGGTGGAGCGGAAGGGCGTGTCAGACTTTTACTGACTATAAAAACTTTTTAACAAAAAATTAAACCGCCGAAAAAACTTAAAAGCAAAAAATAATAAACCTTAAAATTATGCGTCGGCGTTTTGAGTGATCTTTGTTCATTGATTTTTCAGCGCCGACTGAAAATTTTAAGGTTTATTATTTTTTGCTTTTAAGTTTTTTCGGCGGTTTAATTTTTTGTTAAAAAGTTTTTATTTTATTTATTTTTTTGTTGCTTTAATATGCTAATAATACTTGGCAAGGTATACCCTATCCAATGAAAAAAGAATTATCAAAATCGGACTACTCTGTATAAAGTTATTCGTGGTTCTACATTACAATTAGGGAGTGAACAATCAATCATCCCCTGTTTTATGACCTTTAGGGTTTGATTTTGTTTTCCAAATTTATATAGGACCACCCTCGGAGTATACCCTTTCCAATAAAAAAGAATTATCACAATCGGACTACTATGTAAAAAATTATGCGTGGCCATACATAAAAAAAAAAACAATATTCGCGTCGAATTGATAACCTCCTCCGTTTTTTTTCGTCGGTTAAAACCCACCCGTGTTCCTTCAGTTGCCCATATGCCAGGGCCACGGTAACTCTTTCGAACAGATCTCGCGACCCTGGCAGGACGGTCTAGGTCTTAGAGCAATATCATGAAATACCTACAAGTAATGGAAACAAACTTTAGTGTTCCTCACCTAAATATTAATCTGTCATATATATACTGGGTCAAATTAAATTAGCTGGCGAGTCACGTGATAGGTATAGATATCGAAAACTAATTTAATTTAAAAAAAAAAAACATTTTTTCATTATTCCTACTTTGATGACACTGTGACATGTAGTTGAAAAAAAAAAAATTGTTTTATTAAAATTCCTACTTTGTTCAAAATTTTAGATGACACTTAGGGGTCTGCTAGGACCGATGCCTGCCAGGGTCGCGAGATTGTTCGAAAGAGATACCGTGACCCTGGCACATGGGTAACTGAAGCAACACGGGTGGGTTTTAGTCAGTAAAAGTCTGACACGCCCTCCCGCTCCGCCCAGAGCGGGAGAAGTCATTTGATGATTTCCCATCCAGAAAAAAAAATAAAAAAATGGCTGTTATATTTTTGTTTTTCGTACGAAACACCCACAAAACAATAGTTATGATGATAGTCACGATGAATTATTTTTTTTTTGTTTCATCTGATCTATGATATCCATTTCGATCGATGTCATGTGTTGTTGCAATGTTTTGGACGCCTCAGCTGGCACAGGGATAACAATTATTGTCGCTAATTTTATATTAACACATGTTAGACAATCTGGAAAATTAGCTCTGGTAGTGGCTTCTTCAGGGATTGCAGGTACTTTATCGAGCGACGATAAAACTGTACACTCTACTTTGAAGTATACCATTACCAATATACCTAAGTTTCAAAATTGGACTACTCAGTGAAAAGTTATATACAAAAAAGGCCTTGAGAACCTCCTTTTATTCGTCCCTCTAATATCAAGTTTCAGCCAATTAAAAAAAAACTGTCGTGCACGCACAAAAGCTTAGTGTGCATGGTATCCATGTCCAATCGTGTGTGCGTATCCATTCTATATTGTTTTAATGGGAGGCAGTCGACCGGCGCAGTACCGCCATCGCACCACTTCACCTGTTGATGTACTTTGCAGGGTACAGGGAGGAATTACAGAGCGAGTATGTTATTCTATTCGAATGTTAGTGTGTTATTTATTTATTTAAACTTCTCGCACACAAAAAAGGTACAAAGGCGGACTTAATGCCTTAGGCATTCTCTACCAGTCAACCAAGGGGTGGTGAAGAGATTAGATGGCAGGTGCTTTCATTGTGAGGAACAGTTATTGAAAAAAAAACTATTAAAATACATCCTATATCAAATTATAAATAAGATGGGGAATATAAATAGATTATAAACTTATAATACACACATACATATTTACTATAATATATACTTACATACATATATATTTATATATATACACAGATTAAACCGAGAGATGTTGAGATGACTCTACGCTATTTGTTTTGAAAATAACTCCGCAATTTCCGCTTAAACGCATACCGAGTGGTGGCCGTCCTGATATCGAGAGGGAGCGCATTCCATAGAAGAATGGACTGAATATTAAAGGACGAATGAACAAAGTCAGAGGTATGAGAAGGACAGGGTAGGAGAAGATTGTTAGAAGAACGCAGATTTTTGACGTGAGAAGAACATAGATATTGAAAGTGAGGCACGAGATAAGAAGGTGGAGTGTTAGTCCCATTTCATCCCGTGTGTGTCGTAGAAGGCGACTAAGGGACTTACTAGAGAATGGGCAGCAGCGTTCTCTATGCATTTTATCTCCATACTGCGATCGCCAACCCGTCTGCCAAGCGTGGCGATTATAGCCAACCCCCCAAATTGGTGGAGGTCTATGTTCAGCAGTGGACGTCTTTCGGCTGAAATGATGAGTAAGTACTACTACTCCAAATAGCTTTAAATTCTTAGAATGTTACAGGTTTTACGCCATATTTCTTCGAGTGGTGATCGAACAAGGAATGTTTGCTTTCCTTGCTAGCTTCTTGACTCATATACACGTTTATCATCTGCCTAGCCTTTTCCCAACTATGTGTACGTTGGCTTCCAGTCTTACCACCAGCTAAATACCAGTATTATACATGAAGTGACGGCCTATCTCACCTTCACAACCCAGTTACTGGATTGTGTGCAATGATTGGTGACAATTTTTACTGCCAAACATTGCTGCAATAAGGAATGCAATGAAGTATGAGGGTCTTATATTTAAACAGCAATAAAATTACAGGCTCAGGAGAGAGCGTGATGTCCGTTTAATTATATAAAAAGTCGTATTCAGACTTTAATGCTCTAGCATTTCTACTACACTATTTATAGTTTGTATGATCTACAAACCCACGTGCTACAACTAAGCCAACAAGAAAAACTTGATTACTTCTAGTACAAAATAGTTATTTATTCGGCTCATACAACTCCCACACACTAAGACGTAGGCAGCTTATTCCTAAGATCCACAAACTGAATGTTACGCAAATACGAAATCATTCCTCAGTTAATACATATTAAATGAACCTTTTATCTTATGTAAGTTAAACAAAAGAAAGGGAATATTTTATTGGATTAGTAGGCAGAAATAGACGTTGATCTTGACTGTCAATGGTCCTTTACAGTCGTTACGGGTAGTCAGAAGCCCGAACGTCTGACAACCAGTCTTACCAAGGGATATCGTGTTATCCAGTAACTGAGTTGTGGAGGTCAGATAGGCAGTCGTTCCATGGAAAATCCTGGTAGGCACCTGCATCCGCTTAGACTGGAAGCTGACCCCAAAATAATTGGGAAAAGTCTACGCAGATGATGAGTGGACAGAAATAGATGATGCTGTTGATGGATGATCTTATTCTTTCTTTATCTATTATTGTAAATATCCACAGTTATAGTAAGGTCACCATCGATTTTAAGTATGGGAATAAGCTTTTCATTTTCACATAAAAACTACGTAATTCATATTACCAGATTTATTTCTGATTCGTTTCGTTTAAGTGAGAGAGATTTTTGGTTTATTTGAAGGTTGCTATTATTTTCGATCGACCATTCTAAAAAGAAGATAGGAAGGTTCTGGAGTGACGACCGCGTACTGGAAGACGGAGCGTTGGAAGGCCTCCCACAAGATAGACCGATAACCTGGTAAAGGCCGCAGGAATACGTTGGATGCGAGAAGCACAGAACAGGTGGAAGTGGCAATGCTTGGGGGAGGCCTATGTCCAGCAGTGGACGTCTTTCGGCTGAAATGATGATGATGATGATTCTATAAATACGTATTAAGCAATTGGCACGTTTTGTATCAAACGTTATGGAAACAACGAAAAGTTAAGAAAAACTAACACTCCCTAATTGCCTAATACATATTTCTACAAATTGTCTATTCGCCCACAAATAAAAGAACTTCATGCGGGTTGCCTCTAGAAAATATTATATTTTTTTAAAGAGACGATTCGTTTGATTCAGGCGAGAAAATTCGTGGGAATCGTCTAATAAGCCGTCATGACCTGAAGACGAAAATTTTCGTGAAAACCTAAATGCGAATTAAGAAAACATAGTGATTATTGTAACAGGCACCTTCTCTGTTTAAGAAGAGGACAGGCATTGATAAGTGTACCATTGCAGGGCATAGTCCTCGTCCACGTCATCGTCTCGAAAAGTGTCACTTGTGTTTTTCTTTCGCGGTCTGTCAGTAAGAGAGCAATATACTTTTATTTTAGTTAAGGTGGTGAATCGGCACCAATGTCATATTGAGCTAACCGTCAAAACTGAAAACTATTTAATTATTCGAAGCTCTATTTACTCTGCTACAAAGATCATTTTGCGCTTAGGTAATTGACATCGACAAGGGGGCGCTATTGGTAAAAAACATTTTTTTTTGAGAAACGTATTGAAAAGCCAAGATGGTGGTGTTAGTAACGACTTTGACCACGCGCCAAAGAGTCCGTGTACAGCTATAGTTAAAACAAACATAATATTTACCACACACGGTGACGTCATTTGCCGTTTATGTTTCCAGATGTGTCACCACGTCTGCCAGGGACGCGAGATTTGTTCGAAAGAGTTACCGTGGCCCTGGCATATAGGCAACTGAAGGAACACGGATGGGTTTTAGTCAGAAAAAGTCTGACACGTCCTCCCGCTCCGCCCAGAGCGGGAGACGTCATTTGAAGATTTCCCACCCACAAAAAAAAGAAGATTTGTTACCACGTAGACTGACTTCGAGAAAATTTCAGGAAATGTCAGAGTGGCACTCTGACATTCCTGAGAAAAAATTACACTTACGTCCCACTTTTCATCATCACAACACAAATAAAGGTTTTAGATGCAAATAAAAGCTCTAGAAAGGTGTTAAGCTGTAAGTTATAGCCTGAAATCTCGTGGAGCAATAACAAAGGAATTAAAAATTGCTCTACTCTCTAGGCAATAACTTAGATGAAAGTTACGACTTGTGCAAGATAAGAAAATTGCACAGAATTATTCCTTTCTCAACAAGTTTAGAATACAGAGAAAGTAGTTTGAGATGGAAACTACATCATTTCTTTTGTTCATAATGGTGATATTGCATCGGGCT
The DNA here is from genome assembly GCA_947507805.1 of Aporophyla nigra. Classification (NCBI taxonomy): domain Eukaryota; kingdom Metazoa; phylum Arthropoda; class Insecta; order Lepidoptera; family Noctuidae; genus Aporophyla; species Aporophyla nigra. The sequence goes on along the minus strand of OX382313.1, from coordinate 5,866,818 downwards.
GGCGATTGCAGTATGGTGGAAAAATGCATAATGAACGCTGCTGTCTATTCTCCTAGTAAGTCCCTTAGTCGCTTCTCACGACACCCATGGGAAGAAATGGGATAGTGCTATTCTTTTCGTCTGGCAACACAACTGCAAACAAAAACAACTGCAACTGAACTATTTATTTTAATCAAATTAGCGTCCATGCACATGTTGTCGTTTGGGAGTGATTGTGGTCGAGCTGTAGCACGTGTGATTGGGCCCTAAATATGACATTTTGATAATATGAAATAAATAAGTCACACTTTCTAACAAGAACTTTGAATTAATAAAAATCTCTTCAATTGTTTCCACTATCTCAGTATTAGTCATCGTTGCCAAAGTCATAAACGTTTAAACTGTTAAGTTAAACGTTATTTAGAGAATTAGTACACTAAATACATGTGAACTGCATATTGGAAATAGAGGAAAGTTTAAAGTTATTAACACCCTCATAAGCTTTATCGAAATATTCCACATTAAAGTTACAAATACGAATGAGTGCGGTAGTATTCGTAATCCTTTCAAAATACCAATTAAACTCCAAAATTACGGAATGCGCTTAAAACATCTGTGACTTCGACACTGAACACGAGTTTTGAATGTACTGTATTTTCGTTAGGGACTTTGTATTTGATAGTCTTCATTTAGTAAAAACAGTCAATTCTCGTACCTAAAACCGTTCAAAATCTAGTGTCTCCACTGCAATATCGGTGACAATCAATTGTCAAAAATGTATGGAAACTGTAGATATTTTTGATAGGTTGAGACTGAAATCAGACTGCGAACGTTCTTAAAAATATGAGAATTAATAATATATAATATCTTCTTTAATAATATCTTAGGACAACCAACACACCGTTATCTGATCCCAAATTAGGCAGCGCCTGTACTATGGTAACCAGACAACTGATAAATATACTTATATATTTCTAAATACATAGGTACATATTACAGATAAATTACACCCAGACACAGAACAAATGATTGTGCTCATCACACAAAAAAACGAAACGAAAACTTAATCGGCTATAATGTTATTAATGTATCGCTGAGACACAGGCTTCCTCTCTCTGAGAGGGACTGGACCACGCGGGCCCAGTACGGATTGGTGGATGTGACATGTCTTCGAATATTTGTTTCTAGGACATTGCTTGACCTGGAACCTCACGATAGTTTCCTCACAATGTTTTGCTAACTGTACTTAGTACATTTTATGTTTTGTTCTGTCGTACCATAAATAAACAATGTAACCTTTCCCCCGCATTTTCGATTAAACTTAATTAAATAATCGGATCGCAATTACCGCTTTCTGAAAAATAAATCAAGCGTTTCAAATTCCGACAGATGAATTCCTTTTTAATTAAATACAAAATGAAACGTTTGCTTGAAGAATTTAAAGGAAATGCCTATGTTGGTTTTTGTATTAAAGATCTTGTTTGATTAAATGTATAAATAATAACTTTTTTGAGTTACGTTCTAGGAACCACCACGAGGAGCATTTTTTTTACTGGGTATCGAATGTCAGTTTAGCTACCAATCCCCACAGCTACGGTTGGTGGAGGTAAGCAAATTTTACCACACATAATTACTTAATGACATATTGCATTTTTAATTACGTTGATCATAATTATTTGATCATTGTTTATTACTGATTAAGACATGATTAATGGTGGTTTTGACGAAATTAATGGTAATTTTGACATTACTATTAATTATTTACACATCACTATCTTTTATTTTGACATGATTAATAATCGTTTTATATAATTGGCCGAATATAAAAATGTGTGTATTAACACTAGTGTTTAAGATGTGTATGTACCTATGTAATTACAAACAAAAATGGATTTTATGGTCTATATTTTTTTTTTATTTGGCCTCCTAAAGGAAACAGCTGTAATTAGTAGTTAGGGTAATCAAATTAATCAAATTGTTTTGCATCAACTGAATCTTTATTTACTAGACTACCAATCAGCATTCACAACACTAAAATCTTTTATCATAATATTCATTGTGGTTTTTAAGGATTCGCAGTCCACAAGGAACTCTTATAGATTCGCCATGTTCGTCCATCCTTCTGTCCTTAACTCAGAGACTCTTAGTTATAGAAACTTATATTTTGGCATAGACTTATATATCAATACCAACCCGCGCTGGCCCTTGGTGGATCGCCGCCTTCTCAGAGAGAGGAGGCCTTTTTTTTTTGGATGGGAAATCATCAAATGACTTCTCCCGCTCTGGGCGGAGCGGAAGGGCATGGCAGACTTTTACTGACTAAAACCCGCCCGTGTTCCTTCAGTTGCCCATGTGCCAGGGTCACGGTATCTCTTTCGAACAATCTCGCGACCCTAGCAGGCATCGGTCCTAGCAGACCCCTTCAGTTTTGCTGACATCTCTTTGAGGCGCGCGTGGAACACTACGCGCCGTCGACCCGAGCTTGGTCCTTACCGGGCGGCGAGCTACCCATTGCTCACCGCCCGCAAGCTCGCGCCTACGGTGGCCGGGAGTCAGCTATCGACTCCCGACGCCCGGGGCGTCTCCTCCTGCGGCAGCTAGGGACGCGAGGGCGCAGAGACTGCCACTACCTCACGCGCCCCGTCTCCTCCTTCGCGAGCATTACTGCTTCGCAGAAGGAGGTGACGGCTTCCCATGCCCTCTTGCTCCGTACCATGGCTCGCACCAGGGCCGGACACGAGAGGTCGCCGCCGCCGATCGCCTCTACGAGGACACGGCGGTTATAATTAAAGAATATAATAATTGTGCAAAGAAATAAAACTTGTATATTATTTCTGATGAACTTATGACGTATAACTACGGGTACGAAGATTATTGGCCCGAAACTGACGTAGCTCGTCAAGTAAATGGCATTACGTCTGGATCACTTCACCTTCCATTTCGGAAAGCCGATATTCTCTGAATCTATAAATACTCTTTACATTTACTGGATGCAATGTGATTCACTCATGAGCACAATTTACACATTCACTCACACATGCATAAAGGTTGTTCGATTTGGACAAAACGAGCGAATGCTTATTTATCAAAGCTTAATATAACACTCACAAACACACCCTAAACCTACACTACACACACCACACACATTCACAACCTACACCCACACTACACACACCACACATAATCACTTCCATCAATCACCCGTCAAGTTTTAGATATAAGCTACTATTGTCTCTCCTTTCATAGTCTAAGTCATTTAATTGTGGAATTGTCATATATGTGAATTTATAGTTCTTACACCTATTTTACCATGGAAGAGAACTGATTTCCAAGATACAGGTTTTTGCCTAGTTTGGAATTCAGGAGTTCATATAGTTTTAGCCGTTTACTCACCCACATTATTTGTATCCTATTGAGTCCAAATAAACGTTATTATTATTAATATGTTAGGGATGTTTTGTTTTTTTCAATGACATGTCGAAGTTGACCTTGAGAGATTGTTACAACTTAACCAGGTCTGGTACTGAAAATCGAACGCTGTGCTGTGGGTCCCATAGCAAAGCATCATGCTGAGTGGAAGCTCTTTTGTCACAGTCACGGCGTGCAGCTGCCGATTATTTGTGTTCTGCACCCTAATTGCGAAACGCACTATCTATCAGAATCTGAATCGGATTGAAGATTATTTCTAAACCATTGCGTCATTTGTTCGAATAAATTGTCGGCTCAGCAACGTAAATAACGCAATGAATGTTGTTTAACTATTAATATGAAACCAATTCCTACTGATAGCAACTTACGCAATTACCCATCTGGTTTCGTGAGTAGGTACCTATACATCTTTTGTTTTTTATTCGAGTGGTGTAATATTTTTGCTATAGTGACAAATAAATATAGTTTTAGTTCTTTTTTTCAAGGCACAGCTCGGACAACGAAAGAAAATGTTGTGAATTTCAGTAGCATTTTGGTAAAACTAGATTTCTGAATGGGCTCGCCCCGAATACGAAATTGAGATATTCCCTATTATTGCCTTCCACATCTGGAAATACAATTGAAATATCTTTCCTTGATCTTTAACAGAAATCTCCTTATTAAAATCCATTGCATTAAACTATTGTTGAACACCACGACCTTATCACGAGTTCCCCAAACATCTGCAAACACACGACTGCCGCCTCCTATGCAGATTGTGTTCGACCTCGGCTTGTACTTATACTTAGGCACCGAACTGAATTGTAGCCCACAAGTGAGGACTTTTACATGATGTGGTACAGAAGTTGTTGCGTCAAGTTTTTAAGTTAGAGGTTATCGAAAAGAATACACCGAAAAAGGTTAATTATGTTGCACAATATCACGAATTGCGCGATGTTTTCGACTGTTTACAGTTACTATTGAAGATTGCGCATTATTATATTTGCGTAATAGGCCAGCTATATTAGCCATAGAATCGATTTCTGTTAGGTAGGACGCCATCATACTAGGTGGAGCGACGATCTTCGCAAGGTGACTGGGCGCATCAGATGGGTAAGAGTTTTTGAAAATCGAAGTAAATGACGTATGAGGCAATAGGGGAGGCCTTTGCCCAGGAGTGGACTGCTGTAGGTTTGTTGATGATGACGATTAGAGACCTTAGAATTATCGATATGAGTGATTTCATTGGCAAAATTCACTAAAACTATTAGCATTCTTATTTCATCATCATCATCATTTCAGCCGAACGACGTCCACTGCTGGACATAGGCCTCCCCCAAAGTCACCCCAATCGCCATGCTTGGCAGGTGGGTTGGCGATCGCAGTATGATAGTCTGCAATGCATAGATAACGCTGCTGCCCATTCTCTAGTATATCCCTTAATCGCCTCTTACGACACCCACGGGAAGAAATGGGGTGGTGCTATTCTTTTAGTGCGACGCCACACGTACATTCTTATTTATATAACTATATTCTTTTTCTCACTTAGTTTGAATAATGATCTGGCAGTTTGAGTAATACTATTATCCTTTCATTGGTGCTGTTCGTCCAATCATTGAACTCCTTAAGTCCTGAGTTGAGCTGCAATGACTAGAGACAGACCACTTAATCTGTGTGGTTCTTTCCTCAAAAAACCATTTCAGACACCAATCTACTCGGTTTTTACATGATCTGATCTAGATCATATCTGGACTTGAAAAGGGACTTTGATTTCTAAGTTCTGTTTCGGCCTTTCTTCTCAGATCAGTCAGATAGAAAACGCCAACCTCATGTTGGTAGTTTTATAAATATGACTGGCGTGTTCGTAAAAACCTACTTACATAATAAATATATACTGTAAAGGTCGCATTTCACAGGTATTATATCGTAACCTACCTTTCCAAATTATAATTTGATTTAAAACTCTGTAGACATATCGAATTGAAAAAATGTCCTTCATCAGTTGGTCCCTTCCTGTAGCAAATTAGACCTGTATCACGATTCATAAGGAACCGTTATTAGGGTTCCTTATGCAAATTGTACCACCAGGACCTATAACTTACTGTTTTGCGGAGACTTCGGAGAAAACAAATGAAAGAACTGGTTTCGACCATGACACGAGTCACCAAGACGGGACTTGCTAAGCGACGACGAATGGGAATAAATAACGCACGTGCATCTATTTTCACGCAAGTCGCGTCTCTTTTGGCGCAAGTCGCGCCTTTTTTGGCGCAAGTCGCATCTCTTTTGGCGCAAGTCGCTTCGCTAGTCGCATCACTCTAGCCCGTGAACGGGGATTAGTCTGAGGGCCAGGATGTGATGAGGTTAATGGGCGATGCTTAAGCGGTGATGCTGCGGTAACCTACCTACAGAATATCCATGGTATGCCACATGGTCCGTTCTGGCATCGCATCGCACGTTTAACTTCCACCATATCAGCCAAAAGACATCCAATGCAGGGGATAAGTCTTCCCAATTTAGAGGGGGGTTGCCATAATCGCCACGCTTGGCGACGCGGGTTGACGATCGCAGTATGGTGATAAAATGCATATTTATTTAATTATTTTGTTTAAAGTTGTAGAATCATCATTATATCTCAAAATTTGCATGCCGAATTTAGTTGGCGAAATATGATGAACTATTGTGTGTTTTAAAATCTGTAAAATACCATATTTCAGGCAAATAAATAAATCTATCTATCTATAAAGAACGCTGCTGCCCGTTCTCTAGTACGTCACTTAGTCGCCTCTTACGACACCCACGGGAGAAATTGAAATGGTACTGTTCTTTACGTCAGGCACACGAAGGTCCGGTATCACACGGAACGAATGCGGCATCCTACCTACAAAATATCCATGGCAAGCCACACGGTGCGTTCTAGAACTAGACGAGGTTGGTGCACCGGTGTGTTTAGAGTGTACTCATGATATTGCAGCACTCTTCAACCATTACAGCGTTGATGTACCAGCACCGTACGCGAAATGTACGACCATTTTTTTGTAGGTGGGTTATCATCAAATGACGTCTCCCGCTCTGGGTGGAGCGAAAAGGCGTGTCAATCCGCGACCCTGGCAGGGAAATCTACTATCTCAAAATCAAAATCAAAAGTCATTTATTCAAATTAGGCCGAGGATCAGCACTTTTCGAACGTCAAAATTACAAAAGACAGTCCCCCCAAAACGCCCACCCGTCACGCACTTCCTAGTGCTTTAGCTGGGAAGAAGAAGTGGCCAACAAACTCCCCAGCAGCACAGCTGTCTGTGTCCAGTTAGAAGAACTTGATTCTATACAATGGTATATAGTAAAACATTAAGAGACACAAATTAAATTAAATGATTTGCTATATGCCAACAAATAAAATGAGAACTATACTAGTGACCAAATACCATGAATGTTTCACGTGCTGGTAAAAAAAAAAACCGGCCAAGTGCGAGTCGGACTCGCGCACCGAGGGTTCCGTACAAACCTTCAGGTATTCACGGTTTATGCATAAGGTTTATGTTTATGAAATTAAATGGTTTTTTTTTTAATTTTTATATTTGAGTTGACTGAATGAAAGGTAAATTGTGGTTTACGATTTATGACGTATTAAAAAAAAAAAACTACTTACTAGATCTCGTTCAAACCAATTTTCGGTGGAAGTTTACATGGTAATGTACATCATATATTTTTTTTAGTTTTATCATTCCCTTATTTTAGAAGTTACGGGGGGGGGACACATTTTACTACTTTGGAAGTGTCTCTCGCGCAAACTATTCAGTTTAGAAAAAAATGATATTAGAAACCTCAACATCATTTTTGAAGACCTATCTATAAATACCCCACACGTATGGGTTTGATGAAAAAAATATTTTTGAGGAACCCCAAATATTATCGTTTTTTTTTTTCTATTTTTGTGTAAAAATCTTAATGCGGTTCACAGAATGCATCTACTTACCAAGTTTCAACAGCATAGCTCTTGTAGTTTCGGAAAAAAGTGGCTGTGACATACTCGGATAGACAGACAGACAGACAGACATGACGAATCTATAAGGGTTCCGTTTTTTGCCATTTGGCAACGGAACCCTAAAAACAGAGAAAAAACAGTGACAATACCTACGATTCGCACTTTTCCCCTTATTTTCACATTCATGCCCGTTCTGTTTATTTTTAATTTATATTTTCCTTTCATTCTACGCGTGGTATAAATAAAATACCTACATTACCCTCTGTATTGAGATAGAACACAGATGCCAGACAATGTAGGTTTTACTCGTGGCTGTATTTTTCAAAGCGTAATTTTATATTGCGGTATTGTTTTTTTTTTCGCATAGAATAGGCAGCCCCTTTCTGGCCGTGGGTGTATAAAAAGGTTGCTAAGGGAATAAATGTAAAGCAAAAAAATACAATGTGCAATAAAAACTGAAATCATCAGTTTGTAAGTAGAATATGTGCTGTATTTTTTAAATCTTTAATGTAGCTGGCATTGGGTCTATTATGTCAGCTTCTGTTTATGACCTCATTATCGTGAAATGTCTTGTAACATAAAATATATCTCATTACACATGTCAATGCTGTTGCTTCACCTTAGTAAAAGATGTTTCGGAATCTAATATTACCTCGTACATACAAACTCACAAATCATCGTTACAGCTAAAAGATGTCCACTGCTGGACATAGGCATCTCCCTATTTGGGGGGCTTTGCCATAATCGCCACGCTTGGCAAGCGGGTTGGCGATCGCAGTATGGTGGTAAAATGCATAGTGAACGCTGCTGCCCATTCTCTAGTAAATCCCATAGTCGCCTTTTATGACACCCACGGGAAGAAATGGGGTGATGCTATTTTTTATTTACGGCTCCACACGGGAAAATACAAGTTACTAATAACATACCCTATAATATTTGCAATTGACAACTGCAACTCGCACATAAATGGCTGAAAAAAAAAGCAAATAAAGTACGGATTCTGATTCTAATTCTGAAAGTGATTCAAGTGGACCATATAGTTTAACACCAGAAACATTTTCACACGTTACTAATATGCGACTAAAAACCGAAAACCAAACGACACGTCTGTACAGCGTCACTAAAATGGCTGCCAAAGCAGCGTGTTGGTACAACGTTGGGCATTTCACATTTACTGGTACCTCTTTTTGCAACTAACTCATTTGGAACAACTTACCCCTGGCACTTTAAGCCCGGCCTTCCGTTTTAAATTTCAAAATTACATAAGACAGTCCCCCAAAAAGCCCGCTCTTCACCACGTCTTAATGAATATATAATATTAGGATAAGAAGTGGCGCAACAATCTCACTAAAGCTCTCAGCAAAGCGTCTGTTCAGTAACAAGAACTAGATTCTATACAATACTATGCAATAAGAACTATTGATCCCGTACCATCAGAGAGCAATGGTGACCCAGTTCGATCTCAGGCAGGCGGTTTACTTTGTATAAATAATATCAAACACCACTGCTCTCATAACGGTGAAGGAAAACGTCGAGAGAAAACCGGCAAGTCTTAGAACCAAAAATACGAAGACATGTGACATGTACCAACCCACACAGAGACCGCGTGGTAGATCACGGCCCACTCTCTCTCACCGAGAGGAGGCCTGTGTCCCAGCAGTGGGAACAATATAGGTTATTTATGATGATCCTGTACCTACCTAAAGTTAACATTAAATAGATAAATATAACTTTGCGCGCCTTAATGCCTGACACGGTTTTTTCTCACATTTAAATATATTTGAAGGACTCATAGTCTCTGGAGAATAGACACATTTTCATCCGAGCTTGTACTTAGAGAGATGAAATCCAACCTGTCCCACTTTTGTGAGAGGTAGTCAAATATAACGCGTTAAGTTATTAAGTTTTCGCCTCACTTAAAGAGTTTGTGATATTATTTTTGGATTTCTAAGTTATAATGGTTTTATTTTTGTATGAAAGTTAAGGAAAATGGTGAATAAGAAATTTTTCGAATAGCTTTTCCGAAAATGTCCCGGCACGAATTCTGCTAAGAATTATTTTTATATTGGAAGGAAATCAAAAGATTTTTTTTTTATTTTACATTATTTTATTTAAAAAATCTTAGTATATTTATTAACAAAGATATTAAATGTTGGATGGATGTCAACTTTATATAAAATTCCTGCCTTTAATTGTGTACATTCTTTAAAATTAAAGTATAAATAAAGTAGGTACATACATCCGCATAAAGTTTGGAAGTTTTCAGATCATCTAAAATTGACAGCTCTCATAGGGATGTCAGTCTCCTTCTTATTACACGCTTTATATTAGCTTCACTTGTATGTTTGTATGTTTGTATATTTGTATGTTTGTATATTTGTATGTTTGTTTGTAACCGACTCCTTATAGTGCGATTTTGACCCACTTTAAACGACCAGATTTCATTCAAACTTTGCATACCAGTCAAGGACTGATGACAATGCAATAATTTCATAAATTTGTGCCATTATCCTTGCCAGGGTTACCAGGACAGCAAAAAAACTGTCACAAACTACGCTGACATACGTCTCAAAATTCGAAATACCCTAAAAAATAGAAAATAAATAATAGTTTAAAAAAACTAAAAAACACGCTTCCATGGAAAACCAAACTAAAAAGTACAAAATAATGGAAAAAAAGCGTGGGGTGCCTGATATCAATAAAAAAATACCTTAAAAGCACCCCACGCTTTTTTTCCATTATTTTGTACTTTTTAGTTTGGTTTTCCATGGAAGCGTGTTTTTTAGTTTTTTTAAAATATTATTTATTTTATTAGAGAGAAAAACCTATCTATGTACTTGGTTCACCTTTGTTTGCCAAGTAATAAATGATTTGATTACAAACAGTGTCTACCTTGCCTTTTCTCAACTATGTTGGGGTCGGCTGCCAGTCTTACCGTATCAGATTATCAGTACTTTGCATGAGGCGACAGCCTATCTGACCTCCGCAACCCAGTGACTGCGTAATATGGACACACTAAGTCACACTGGTTGTCAGATTTTCGGGGTTTTTCGACTCGTATTGACTGACAAAGTACCAAGACAGCTGGGACGAACGGCTTAGCGTGTTTTTAGAAACACGAAGTTGTTTATGTATGTAAGCATGGTAACCCATCCATGGACCGACCGTGGCAAACGTAGCTTAACCTGATCGACCGACCCTATGTGGCTGCTATTATTTAGCCACGAGCTCCTCCTTTTGTCTGATTACAAAGAGACTAAGCTAAATAAATATTGTTTGTGCACAGCATAATTAGCACCAAAAGACAATGTCCCATACAACTTTGCCGCAGGTATTTTGCAGTTTCCTTTTTATCTAATTAATCATCATCATCACAGAAATCCCGCCTTAACCCACTGCTGAGCAAGGCCTCTCTTTCCTGGCACCAATCCCCACGCACACGAACAGGAGCACCAGCCTCATCCAGGTCTTTCCCGCGATGTCAACAACCTCATCCGCCCATCTCGCCACACGCCAGACGACAGCCATTTTGCATTTACACTTTTTTGTAATTACCTACCAAGAAATAACATCGTTTAACAAGCATCTCATCCTACAATCTATTTATCACTAATTCAATTGGTGTGTGCCTCGATGCCTCGCTTTTACCTGTGAAGCCCCAAGCGGGTAACTGCGGCCTCGCGTCTAATAATCGCATTATTACTGAACACTCCCTCGAGACAAACCTTACTTTTGCTGGAAAGGCTCGAAATAATCATCTATCTTTATTAGCTTCACTTTAGGAAAAATTTTGGGTTCGATGGTTGGATATTGACGCTTGGAAATCACCACTTCTGTTGTAATCAATGAAATAAAGTCCGAGAGCAGCAATAAAAATAGTCTGATTCGAGTGGCCAGCAAGATATTATTATGAATTGGAAATTCATCTAGCTAGATCAAAACAATATAGTTATGCAGCACTACATTGAATGACAATGCTGCATAGCTATACTTTAGCTAGACACGTTTCCGGATGTGGACAAGTACTTCAACGTAAGTAACCAAAACACAAAAATATTTATTTGAATACTAGCTTTTGCCCGCTACTTCGTCCGCGTCAATATTTTTTGTTATGGAACTTAATTACTTGAATGCTAGATGACGTTACAGTAGCTAGATTTTGAGATTTTTTGACAAACAATTTTTTTATCTTTTGTATACTTTTTTACACGCTTTTTTTCGTATAAGTATCCTATGTTACTTTTAATACCTCCAAGAATATGTGTACAAAGTTTCATGATGATCGGTTAAGTAGTTTTCGCGTGAAAGCATAACAAACAAACTTACATACACATTTATAATATTGATTATTATAGTAGGATTTAGTTAGTCATTTAATTTAATGAATACCTGGTGCTAATAGTAATTTGCGTTAAATACTGTAGTACATATCCCCATTTCTTCCCGTGGGTGTCGTAAAAGGCGACTAAGGGATTAACTAGAGAATGGGCAGCAGCGTTCTCTATGCATTTTACCACCATACTGCGATCGCCAACCCGCCTGCCAAGCGTGGCGATTATGGCAAAGCCCCCCTAATTGGGGGAGGCCTAAGTCCAGCAGTGGACGTCTTACGGCTGAAATGATGATGATGATGATGACTGTAGTACATCTAAATTAATATTATACGATTGCACTAAGTAACAAAATGTAGTGTCTGTACCGTTACGGTTGGACGTCAAGAAGTGTCTTCGTCTGAAGCTAATCCTGCGGGTTAAATGGGATCTAAATTGCATTGTCTTTGAAACAGAATCAACTTGTAAAATTTTAGCTCCATAGGATAACGGGAAGTGGTTTCAATCCAGCTTGCAAGATTTGACCTACGCATACTAACTTATTAACAAGGCAAGTTGTGTTCATAAAACATGCTAGTGGACAGTACGCATTAAATACATAAGTCAATATTATTAGAACCTAAACCTGCACAAAGAGCAATCTTTAGCAAAAATACGGTTGTAATTTTTATCATTGCCTGTAGTTAGGGTTGCCAGGTCTTAAAACCGAAAAGCCGGACAGACCGGTCAGTTTAGCCGGACATTTGGCTAAAAAGGTCTGACATCTTTAATTATTTAATCTTAAAACAAAATTAAACAAAACACTAATGAAATAACGTTAAAGTGAATAAGTAACATAAACGAACTAATATTTTGATTGGCAGACACCAGACACATGCTTCAAAAGCTAATTTTCCTTTAAAATTGAGTAGTAATAAGGCGGGGAGAACAGTGCTACTTCGCTCGCTTGCGCTAGCGCCACAAGGTGAGGCGGGTGAAGCGGAAACCAAGGCAAAAATGATCAAATTTGAAAAGCCTAACAAAAAGTCGGACAGTCCGGACACCGTCTAATTTGGCCGGACACACAACCAAAAAGCCTGACTGTGTCCGGCTTTATCCGGACGCCTGGCAACCCTACCTGTAGTGACATCTTAACCACCACATGCGAACTAGGTACGGATCACAATGACGTCACACAAAATCCTGCATCGCGCAATCAGTTTAACTGCGCAACTAGTACGTATACAACGTCCTGACCATCGTCGGTTATTTGCCCACCAGACACGATACACGTCTGGTCGGAGGATCCCCCCTTTTTACACGCTTTATATTAGCTTTACTTGTATGTTTGTTTGTAACCGACTCCTTATAGCGCGCTTTAGACCCACTTTAAACGACCAGATTTCATTCAAACTTTGCACACCTGTCAAGGACCGATGACAATGTAATAATATCATAAATTTGTACCATTATCCTTGCCAGGGTTACCAGGATAGCAAAAAAACTGTCTTCGAAAACTACGCTGACATACGTCACAAACTAATTTGTGCCATTATCCTTGCCAGGGTTACCAGGACAGCAAAAAAAACTATCTTCGAAAACTACGCTGACATACGTCTCAAAATTCGAAACACCCTAAAAAATAGAAAATAAATAATCTATATATATAAAAATGAATCCCTATTTCCCTTGGTCACGCCATCACGCGTGAACGGCTGGACCGATTTCACTTTTTTTGTTGTTGTTGTGTTTGTAAATGTCAGGAGAAGGTTCTTATGAAAGAAAAAAATAAAAAAAATGCGGGGAAAATTAGAAAATTTAAGAACACTTATTTAAGAATACTTAACAAATAGGACAATGTAAACTTTTTTAATGTAACATTATGACATTTGACAGAGAATTGACAGAATGCGTGCTCAAATATCATCAAAGAGACAGGACAACGTCTGTCGGGTCAGCTAGTAGTTTTAAAAAAAAACTAAAAAAACACGCTTCCATTGAAAACCAAACTAAAAAGTACAAAATAAATAATAGTTAAAATAAAACTATTATTTTCTACAGAGGATGAGTGAACTTTGCACCCTGTTCCTCATTCCCCGAAACGATGAAAGAAATCATCGTGATGAAAGCGGCATATCCTAGCTCCAATAATTCGAAGACTTGTGAAATCTACTAATCTGCACTAGACTCACGTTGTGGATTACAGCCCACTACCCTGAGAGCGAGCTTGCGTCCCAGCAGTGGGAAGTTATTTGCCGATTGTGCTACGGCTCATCAGAAGCTCGAAAATCTGACAGTCAGCTTTACCGGTTGTCTTTCGTAGATCTTAGACAGTCGTTACGGGTCGTCAGAAGCCCGAAACTCTGACAACCAGTCTTACCAAGGGGTACCGTATTACCCAGTAAATGGCTTGTGGAGGTCAGATAGGCCATCGCTCCATATAAAATACCGGTACTTACGATTAGCTGCACCCGGTCAGACTAGAAGCCGACCCCAACATATTTAGGAAAAGGCTAGACAGATTGACCGTAATTCAATATTTATCTTAATCATTATATCCCAAAATCAGCAAGAAAAGATAAACCACATAAGGAAAATCCGTACAACTATTTATCTTTTATTCCCAAATGACTCAAGTATTACTTAAGTTAACAAAGTAAGTTGAGACTTATCCTACTTTTTTATAGGTTGGAAATACGCTGTGGTATCTGTATAAATATTGTGTAGGAATAAGCAGATAAAATTGCTTTGTTATACTTTATTTGCACGCTTCAATGGTCGAGTGATCGCAAAATAGATTATACCCTAATCTATGGATCGCAAAAAGCACTCAAACAGAAAGGACTTAGGTTTGGAATCCAGTGATAGCAAACTCTTGATTCGTTATCATCATAACCAGCCTATAATGTTCCCACTGCTGGGACACAAGCCTCCTCTCTTCGAGAGGGAGTGAAGATAAAAAAATGTTTGTCAAAAAATCTCTAAATCTAGCTACTTCAACGCCATCTAGCATTTCAGAAATGAAGTTCCAAAAAAAAATTTGACGCGGACGAAGTCGTGGGCAGAAGCTAGTTCTACTATCCCACTAATATTATAAATGCGAAAGACTGTATGTACTATAATATTATAAATGCGAAAGTTTGTGAGTATGGATGTATTAATATTTGTTACTCTTTCACGCAAAAACGAAATTTGACAAACAGATAGTTTATAACCTGGATTAACACATAGAATACTTTTTGTCTCGCGTAATACGTTCCCGCGGGATAATTTCCGACCCCCACGCGGGCGAAGCCGCTGACAAAAGCTAGTAATGAATAAAATTACGTTAACGAACTAAGATAACAATACAAACATCAAGAAAAGATAAAAGAAAGCACCCCACAACTATTTGTCTTATCTCCCGAAAGATGATTGGAGTACCTACTTCTTTAGTTTTACCTACACAAAGCTAAGTAACAAAAATTCTCTTCAAGAGTATGTGATATCTGTGTTGATCTTTGTAACAGAATAAGTTGTATTTGTATTCTTGTTAGGCATCGTAGTGCCACATGGCTAGATATCTAGCAGACACCGATTTTCAAACAACAGCACTGATATACGTAACTAAAATGTTGACATATTGTTACACAAAATTTATATGCAAATAGCTCAAAATAAAATTATTAAAGTTCTTTTTAAGTACAATTACCGAACACCTACACTAAAACTTTACAATGACACGAAGCTCATGAATATTTCACAGATATTTAGGTATAATACCTGCATACTTGTACATAAAATTTTAAACAAAAACTTACACACACAAATAACTCTTACAAAACAATCACAATTAAAAAACAGATACAGAACTAGACAAGCAAATGACATAGCGTTACGGGCACCTAGAATAAACTACGGCAGGAGAATCATTCTATATGAAGGAGCACAGCTTTACAACAAATTGCCTCGAAATGTAAAAGATCAAAAATCCATGTATGGTTTCAAAAAAATCTCTAAAGAAACACATTTTAGCGGATTTAAAATTTTAGGCTATCTTCGGTAATCTATACTAATATTATAAAGCTGAAGAGTTTGTTTGTTTGTTGGATTGAACGCGGTAATCTCAGGAACTACTAGTCTGAATTTCTTTTTGTGTTGGGTAGCCTTATATCGAGGAAGGCTATAGACTATATAACATCACGCTACAACCAAGAGGAGCGGAGCAGTAATGAAAAATGTTGCAAAAACGGGGAAAATCGCACGGCTAGGCGATTTGACGCGACGGGAGGGGTCGGGGGAACAAGAAATTTAACGCGGTCGAAAACGCGGGCAGAAGCTAGTAATTTAATAATTTAACCATTTTTGTTGCGTAACCGTCACGTCGGTTAATATATCTTATTAGAAATAAGTTTTTTCTCATATAAGTGAATGTAATTCTTTTAGAGAAATAAAGTTCTTAAACCATAATATCACACCTCATTTCCTAGAAGGGTTGGCCTGATGTGCACCAATGGTACGTCCACATTTCACCACTTATATTTAAGTCCCAGTTCTTAAAGAATAACACCACCCTATTTCTTCCCGTGGGTGTCGTAAAAGGCGACTAAGAGACTTACTAGAGAATGGGCAGCAGCGTTCTCTATGCATTTTACCACCATACTGCGATCGCCAACCCGCCTGCCAAGCGTGGCGATTATGGCAAAGCCCCCCAAATTGTGGGAGGCCTAAGTCCAGCAGTGGACGTCTTACGGCTGAAATGATGATGATAATGATTTAAGTCCCATGTATATTAGGGGGCGATCTTATTTCTATAAACCGGGCACAAAGCGCTTGGATCTTTTAAAGTATGCAAAAGATTTTAATGCGGTATTCATCAATAGGCAGAGTGATTCATGAGGAACACTTATATCTGGGTATAATACGCAGGCAAAGCCGCTAGCAAAAGCTAGTCCTACTAAAATGATAATGAAGACACTAAGCCACATCAAACAGTACTGTACTTATCTTACTGCTATTGTATGGAACTCAGGTGTCTCTTTTATATGTACTCTATGGCAGGTAGGTAAAGTATTTGTGATAAAAGGCAGTGTTTCCCTCCCAAGCGGTTAGTGTTTCCTCGCTGAACCTCTTAAGGCACTTACGCACTAAAGCCGTGTCTACATAGAGAAGGAATTTTAGAGCAGAATCGAATGTTTTGACTGCTAAAATAGCTTTTATACTTTAATAGCAGCTGGTAGTTTTTAGCAGCGTTATTTTACTAAAGTTTAGCCTTTCGTATGCCGGAACGTAGATCAACGCTCAAAATAAGTTAGTCTTAGTCTGCCGCAACGTATATCTACGCGTAATTATGTGACAATGAAAAATTAATTTGGTGCGTGTAACCGAGAGTTCAAATCACTTTAAACGCATTTATGATTGAGATTATGACCGAATGAGCCTAAAATATTACCCGAAATATTTTTTTTTAACTGTATGTTATATATTTTTGAAATATTAACACGGACTGCCGCGCGCGTACTATTTTCCGCAGCAGACAGCGCATTCGGTGCGCGTTGACACCCGGCGAGTCATACGAGAGGTTAACTGAAAAGGTCTAACAGCTAAGACCTTTCGTCTTCTTCATCATTTCAGCCCAAAGACGTCCACTGCTAGACATAAGCCTCCCCAGTTTGGGGTGTTTTGACATAATCGCCACGCTTGGCAGGCGGGTTCGCGATCGCAGTATGCGCAGAAAACGCTACCCATTCTCTATTAAATCCCATAGTCGCCCCTTACGACACCCACGGGCCAGTATGTGGAATAGATGGATAGCTCAAAAAAGCACGACAAAGTGAAAAATAACTTTAATTTCAGAAAACGAAAATACAAGAAAATCAAAGTCGCTGACTTCCACAGGTAAATTCATTTTTCACTTCGTAGTGTTCAGCTCACCTATGACGTGGAATGTGTGAAGGATCTTTTGTCTCTCGAATGACGCTGACAGGGTAGCACTGCTGATAAATATTTGTGCAATATTGTTTTGTGAAGTGAATTGAAAAAACACGAGAACGGCCTTAGTTCGTACTTTATCGACGCGTCAAAAGAAAGGTGTAGAGCTATAAAGGATTTTTGGATGCCAGTGAAAAAGCAGACATATACATAGGACGCTCAAAGGAATGCCACGTAAGGCAATGCCGCCAATGATGTTGCAGGTATCGCTTTCCGAACGTTACACGTGAAATAAAATTGCAACCTTCTCTTTGTAAACCAATTCCAGTATACCTACAAAGAATAGGCATTTTCACTTAACACGAAATGAACTTAAGTAGAGGGTGTAGCCAAGCCCTTAGTAACAAGCACATGCATAATATATTTATCTGGAGTGTAAGCAGCTACTTAAAAACCACTTACTAAGCTACTCTTTACTAAGTTTATATAAATCGTGATTAAAGTGTAGTGTAGTTTTGCTAATGAAGATAGAAACTTCGAATGAAGGTTTGCAATTCAACATTTTTTTTTATAAGCTTTTTCTCCGACCGTTGTGGCTAAGGGTTTGTGGCTAAGTAATAACAGCCGCACGGGTCGATCGTTCAGGTTAAGCTACACTTTCCGCGGTTGGGCCGTGGAGGGGTCACCTAAACATACCAAGATCCTTCCGTGCCTTGGAAAACACGTTAAGCCGTTGATCACGGGTGTCTTTCGTAGATCTTAGACAGTCGTTACGGGTCGACAGAAGCCCGAAAGTCTGACAACCAGTCTTACCAAGGAGTGTCGTCATCATCATCATCATCATCATTTCAGCCGAAAGACGTCCACTGCTGGACATAGGCCTCCCCCAAGCACTGCCACTTCGACCTATTCTGTGCTTCTCGCATCCAACGTATTCCTGCGGCCTTCACCAGGTCATCGGTCCATCTTGTGGGAGGCCTTCCAACGCTCCGTCTTCCAGTCCGCGGTCGCCACTCCAGAACCTTCCGACCCCATCGGCCATCCGTTCTGCGAGCAATGTGCCCTGCCCACTGCCACTTAAGCTTGGCAATTCTTCGGGCTATATCGGTTACCTTGGTTTTCCTACGGATCTCTTCATTTCTGATTCGATCGCGTAGGGAAACTCCAAGCATAGCCCTCTCCATTGCTCTTTGGGTGACTTTGAGCCTTCTTATGAGGCCCATTGTGAGCGACCACGTCTCAGTGCCATATGTCATCACTGGCAACACACACTGGTCAAAGACTTTTGTCTTGAGACACTGCGGTATTTGGGACGAGAAGATATTGCGTAGCTTCCCGAACGCTGCCCAGCCGAGTCGGATTCCACGATTGACCTCTTTCTCGAAGTTGGATCTACCTAACTGGACAGTCTGTCCTAGGTACACGTATTCATCCACAACTTCGAGTGTAGCGCCTCCGATCTTCATTGGAGTGGGTATCACACGAGCATTGGACATGACCTTTGTCTTGTCCATGTTCATCCTAAGACCCACTCTTTCGGAAGCTCTACTGAGGTCATCGAGCATTGTACTGAGGTCCTCCATAGTCTCAGCCATGACTACTATATCGTCGGCAAATCGAAGGTGAGTGATGTACTCGCCATTGATGTTGATGCCAGCCCCTTTCCAGTCCAAAACCTTGAAGACATCCTCCAGTGCAGCGGTGAACAGTTTCGGAGAGATTACGTCTCCCTGTCTCACCCCTCGCTGCAGAAGGATAGGTTTCGAGGCTTTGACCTGGAGCCGGACTGACATAGTGGCGTTTTCATACAAACACTTCAGCACCTCGATGTACCGATAGTCTATCTGGCACCGTTGAAGAGACTGCAGTACAGCCCAGGTCTCGATCGAATCGAAGGCTTTTTCGTAGTCCACAAACGCTAAGCAGAGAGGCAGGTTATACTCTTCGGTCTTCTGTATAACCTGCCGCAGCGTATGTATGTGGTCTACGGTGCTAAAGCCTTTACGGAATCCAGCTTGTTCGGGAGGCTGGAAGTCGTCAAACCTGCGCGCGAGACGATTCGTGATGACTCTTGAAAACAGCTTGTAGACATGGCTCAGAAGTGAGATGGGCCTATAATTCTTAAGGAGTGTCGTATTACCCAGTAATTGGGTTGTGGAGGTCAAATAGGCAGTCGCTCCATGTAAAATACTGGTACCCAGCTGCATCCGGTTAGACTGGAAGCCGACCCTAACATAGTTGGGAAAAGGCTAGGCAGATGATGATCTCCAACAGTTGTGGACTGATTTTGAAAATTCTTTGTTCTGTAATGGAAAGGGTATGTTTTAGCGGTCATCATAGTCAGCATATAATGTTCCCACTGCTGGGACACAGGCCTTCTCTCGGTGAAAAGGAGTGGGCCATAATCTACCACGTGGTCCCAGCACCCAGTTGGTAAATGTCACATGTGTTCGATTTTTTAGTTCTAGGACATGCCGGTTTCCTCACCATGTTTTCCTTAACCGTTTTGAGAGCAGTGGTGATGAAATTATTTACACAAAAAAAACCGCCTACCTGGGTTCGAACCCACGATCTGCAAATCTTAAGTCGGGACCGATTTAATATTAACTTTGTTTTAGTAGTGTTTGGGTTAGATTCAATAATACGTATTTTTCTATTAATACGTATACCTCCGGTCACTGCTATTTAGAAAGCAAATGGTATACGATTTTGTATGGGCTGGGTACCACAGCTGAAAAATAACTTTATTACAAAAAAAAACAACATGCATCTTAGGGATCATCCATAAATTACATCACACAAATTTCATGATTTTTGACCCTGTCCTTGTCACACTTGGTCACATTTGTGAGACCCCCCGCCCTCCCTATTGTGATGCCACATATTTTGCAATTTTACATCTAGACATTGAAATTTTTTTTAAATATCTTTCATAGTTCATATTTTATGTTTTAGTAGTACTTTAAATATGTATATTCAATTTTGAAATGTGACGTCACAAAATTTAGGGCCCTCCCACCCCCTTGTCACACAATGTCACACTTCGTCGACCCCCCCCCCCCTTAACGTGTGACGTAATTTATGGATGGCGCCTTAGTGAAACTACTCATTGAAGAAAAGTTTACGTTTTATTTTCTTACTCATTTTATCTTGTGTTGGAACACGTTGGAAACCTTAAATGAATTTATAGTAGCTACCTATCTTTTGACGCTGTAAAATTGCGAAAAAAATTGATTTGTGTGTAAATAAACCTACTTTGTTTCGTACTTTTGCCTGGGTAACGCACTTTGAAATGAAATATGTTATTATTATGTAAATGCGTATGTAAATTACTTTTCCATACCATCAAAAGAAACTTTGTAAAATTAATATTAAAGATCTCAATCACAGAACCTTCTTTTGATGAGACGTAGCAACGCGTCACCGCTACGTCGTAGCCACGTCTGTACTACGGAATAGCGCTGCTACGAATATTCGAATAATTCCGATTGATTAAAAATCTCGAAATAATACAATGATTTTTTCTCCAATCGAGTCTTTATTCTGAACTAAGATTAAAACAACTAGCCAATAATAGCTCTTTGCCAGAAAAATTAAAATCTTCTCCGCACAGTGGGTAGCTGAGGATGGACGGCGCCGCTGTTGCTGGCCCAAGAAGAGGTGGCGAAACGACCTAGACACAAATTGCAAAGGTTACATCGAGGTGGCCATGGAAAAGAATGCTTCGAGCAATTTGGGGGAGATCTTTGCTCAGCAGTGGGGCACTGTAGGCTAATAAAAGTCCAGTCCGTTCCCAGTTGTTTCACCTTTGACTGCAGCAACCTGACAGTAACCTTTTTGTTACAACAATAAGGATCACTATGACACTGATAGAATTGTTTAGTGACAGCGATCCTAAAAGCAACCTTATTGTAACTGAAACAAAGATCACTTTGGATTTTGACAGTGACGCAAAATCAGAGGTAAAATTTGTGTGAACGGACTGTATCTCCAGGTGTGTCCAAGTGTGCAGCGTATAATGTGCGATGAGAACCTTCGTTCCAAAAAACATAGTTTTTCCAATAGGCTAGTCAAATGTTCATTCGATTCAAAAACCTCAAAGGACTCATTCGATTGTTGAATCGATTCACTTCGTCTTCGCATCCCTATTCCCCTCCGGATGTTTATTTCATACGATATGATCGATTCTTGTCGTTTCCACTCGATTTCATATGGAGAAATCTTTCTGTTTATTTGTTCAGATGAATGTAAAATGTGAGAATGAACATGAATCAATATTAATTTGTTTTACAACAATGTTGTAGATTGTGTAGGTTGTTACTAAAAAACCTATAGCCCTTTTTGTAAGAGCAACGACGTTATGCCATTCCACTATTTTCTAAATGCCCACCATTAAAGACAAATAAGCATTCAGGTCGTCATGGCCAGGTCATCTTTGTAATCTATGCTTTCCAAAATTACACCACTTTAAGTTTTCCTGTATTCCCCAAAAAGTAGGGATGGGTTGGTTGGTTAGGTCGAAAAATTTGTTATCTTTGGTTGACAATTTTTTTTTTTTCATAAATCAAGAAAACTGATACACAAGCAATACCCAATCTAATCGCCATTATTCATACATCTGTCGTTATTCATGTGTCCATGACGTCATCCGGGTAGCAGTGATGTGGTCACATACAAATGTGCGTTCATAAAATACAGCGGGGACCAACATTACCTTATGGTAGCTACTTCTATAGGTAAGAGACATGATATATAATATGTCGTAGGCGTTTAAATAAGCATTCTTTGGGACTTGAGAATGTTCGCGAATTAATACCGGAAAAATAGACAAAATTTAATTAGTAAAAACAGGGATTTAGGTATACAAAACCTGGACTTATAGAAAGTGGCTGGGAGAGACTGGATGCGGAAAACGGAGTACAGGGTGTTGTGGCGCAGCATAGGAGGGGCTATGTCCAGCTGTGGACTGCGATAGTCAGAGTTGATTGAAGAATGAAAAAAAACAGTGGTGGCCCAGTCTTTAACATATTAAGGTAGCCACAGGCAAGTCCAGTTAAGCAGCCAACTAACTCATAGGATCATCATTTCAGCCGTAACACGTCCACTGCCGGACTTAGGCCTCCCCCACTTTGGGGGGCTTTGCCATAATCGCCTCGCTTGGCATGCGGGTTGGCGATCGCAGTATGGTGGTAAAATGCATAGAGAACGCTGGTGCCCATTCTCTAGTAAGTCCCTTAGTCGCCTTTTACGACACCCACGGGAAGAAATGGGGTGGTGTTATTCTTTACGTCCGGCACCACACGGTACGCTCACTCATAGGATGACCAGAAAGATATCATTTCCAAAAAAGAACCGGTAAATAATAAAATAAGTGTATTAACACAAAAAACCTTTGTATACAATAACAATATCTACTCACATAGGTAGGTTAAATTGGTTTTTGGGAAAAGGCTGCACAAATAGTGGAAAACCCTGCCCCCTAAACTAGGGAAACCCTGTGACCTAGGAGTCAGTGTTCGGCCCTGGTGCGAGCCATGGTACAGAGCGAGAGGGTATGGAAAGCCGTCACCTCCTTCTGCGAAGCAGTAATGCTCGCGAAGAATGAGGCGGGGCGCGTGAGGGAGTGGCAGTCTCTGCGCCCTCACGTCCCCCGCCGCCGGGAGTCGATAGCGGACTCCCGGCCACCGAAGGCGCGAGCTTGCGAGCGGCGAGCAATGGGTAGCTCGTCGCCCGGTAAGGACCAGGCTCGGGTCGACGGCGCGTAGTGTTCCATGCGCGCCTCAAAGAGATGTTAGCAGCACTGAAGTCTGCTAGGACCGATGCCTGCCAGAGTCGCGAGATTGTTCGAAAGAGATACCGTGACCCTGGCACATGGGCAACTGAAGGAACACGGGTGGGTTTTAGTCAGTAAAAGTCTGACACGCCCTCCCGCTCCACCTTTATTTAAGTGTGTGTTTTTAACAATAAATCCATGGTGGCCCAATAGTATGAACAGTGGCGGTCCAGTGGTATCATTACTTACAAATTGTAGTTCGTGAGTTCAAAGCCAGGCAGGCACTTTACTTAGTGCATCTCTTTTCATCACCACTGCTCTCAAAACGGTAAAGGATAACATAGTGAGGAAACTGGCATGTCCTAGAACTAAAAATTTTAAAACATGTGACATCTACCTACTCGCAGTGGGCCTGGTTAGTAGATAAAGTTATCTGATTAGTAACTGAAACAAAGTTAAACAAATTCTAACTGATTTGAATGAGTTTTTAGGTGAGAGATTTTGATTATGCTTTAACAATTTATTATTTTTAATGTTTTCTTTATTATTAGGACATTTTTATAAAATTTGACTCGGAGTGACATTATCAATTACTGTATTAATATTTACATGTCATTAATTATAATAATAATAATAATAATAATAACCAACGACTATCGGATCAGGTGCGGGTCATCCAGCGTAATCGTATGTTGGAGGACACTGTGCTTGATCGCCTACGAAATGAAATGCTGAGTAGCCATGTCATCGCACCTCCGTTGCAGACTGTTGTGGTCCCACCACCGTACGTCACAAATCAAGCTGACGAGGAGAGTGATGACAGGGCTTCAAACGTAAGTACCCAGTGCAATGAGGAATTGAGGATTGCTTTGGAGAGTGCGATTCGAGAATATCGGTCCATGACACCAGAACTTAGGCCACGTTTACCTCGTTTGCCCATGCATAAAAAAAACAGGGCGCTGGTGGCGGCTCTGGATTCGCAGTTGTCAAACTATTTTGATGACTGCGAAGACCTCACTGATACACATGCAATTCTGTACTGCGCGGCTGTAGCGGCATGTCGTGTAGCTCACGTCAAATTTGCTAGTGACTCTAGAGCTACGCGACCAAAACCAGCCGTACCAGCTTGGCAGTGCAGAATTGAGCGTCGTATTAGTGGGGCCAGAGCGCTCATCGGAAAACTAATCTGCTTCAGGGAGGGCAACACTCGCCCTAGAGTGATGCGCTTTGTGAGACGGGCGTTCTCAGGGACTGATACCAGCCCTCAGGATTTTATGTCCCGTGTCACAGAGCGCATAGACTTCCTGAAGCAGAAAGTTTATGCATGGGCAAGCCGTATTCGTAGGTATAAGCGGCGAGTGGACCGATACACTCAGAATCGTGCTTTCCAGAGTGATGAAAGGTGGGTTTATAGGGCTTGGGAGCGACCGATCCAAGGCGTGGCTGACACGCATCTGCCGGATAATGACGCCATGTGTTCTTTTTGGCGCAGTATCTGGTCGGTGCCTGTCAGTCACACCGAAGGTGATTGGGCTAGAGAAGTCGAACGAGCCTGCGATCCTATACCAGAAATGGGGGCTATTACTATCTGCCCCCAAGATGTTGCTCGTGCAGTCCGTCCGTTGCCTAACTGGAAGTCTCCAGGACCGGACGGACTGCACAACTTCTGGATAAAATGGTTTGTAGGATCGCATGCTCGCTTGGCGGCTCAGTACCAGACTGCTTTGGAGTCTGGTTCGCTACCCCAGTTCCTTACAACAGGAGTTACCCACCTGCTCCATAAATCAGGTAGCACCGCGGAACCCAAAAATTATAGGCCGATCACGTGTTTACCGACGGTCTATAAAGTCCTCACATCCATTTTGAGAGCTAAAATTTACAATCATATAGACGCTAACTCCATCATGTCTGTCTCTCAAAATGGATGTAGGAACGGGTCCCGCGGTACTAAGGAGCTGCTCCTCATTGATATGGCCATTAGCCAACAGGTTCGTCGTTCCCGAAAGGATCTGTCGACATGTTGGATAGATTACAAGAAGGCCTATGACTCGGTGCCACATACATGGCTCATGAGGGTGCTGGAGTTGTATAAAGTAGATGCAACTCTGCGCGCCTTCCTGATATCATGTATGGGGCAATGGAGAACGGTCCTTCGCTATCCAGGATGTCGAAATATCCAGAGGAATAGCGAGCCGATAAGGATCGAGCGTGGCATATTCCAGGGCGATAGTTTGAGTCCACTTTGGTTCTGCCTAGCTCTGAATCCTCTGAGCACACTGCTTGAGGATTCAGGTATAGGCTATCGGTTGAGAAGAGGTGGTCAGGTTATATCTCACCTCCTGTACATGGATGACCTTAAACTCTTTGCCCACAACAATTTGCAACTGATGGAACTACTGAAGGTAACTGAAACCTTCAGTAGCGCCATCAGGATGGAATTTGGTGTGGACAAATGTGCAGTCATGCATGTAAAGCGAGGGGAGATTGTCGAGTCCGTGGGAACCCAACTCTCGGATTCCACAAACTTTCGAGCCCTCTCCACATCCGAAACCTATAAGTATTTGGGTATGTCGGAAGCTTTGGGAATCAATGTTACTGACATGAAGCAATCGTTGAAGGAGCGCTTCTTTGGCCGCCTGAAGAAAGTATTTAATAGTCTTCTCTCAGGCGGAAACAAGGTGCGCGCCTTCAACGGTTGGGTCATGCCAGTTTTGATGTACTCTTTCGGCATACTCAAATGGACTCAGACCGAACTCGACGCCCTGGATAGGAGGGTCCGTACGCTGCTGACTGCATATCGAATGCATCACCCACGGTCATCGGTTATGAGGCTGTATATCCCGCGAAAGTGTGGTGGTCGAGGCTTTTTAAACGCTAAGACTCTCCACAATCGCGAGATATGCAGTCTCAGGGAATATTTCCTGGAAGCCGACGTGGGGATGCATCGAGATGTGGTCGCTGTGGACAAGGGCCTCACCCCGCTCTCCTTGGCTAACAAGAACTGGCGCAAGCCTGTAGTACTTGACACTAATGATCGCATGGAGGTATGGCAGAGTAAGGAGCTCCACGGACGCTTTTTCCGGGCCCTACACGGACCCGACGTTGATTTTCTAGCGTCCGTAGCCTGGCTGCGTTTCGGTGATCTATTTGGAGAAACCGAAGGTTTTGTCTGTGCAATTATGGACGAAGTTATGTTGACGAACAACTACCGGAGATTCATTGTAAAAGACGGCACGGTGGACATCTGTCGGGCATGCCACCGTCCAGGGGAATCAATTAGACACATTATCTCCGGGTGTTCTCGTCTAGCTAACGAAGAGTACTTGCATAGACACAATCTTGTAGCCAGGATTATCCACCAGCAACTTGCTCTGAAATACAACCTTGTGGAATCGGAAGTGCCGTACTACAGGTATGTGCCCGACCCAGTTCTTGAAAATGGCCATATCACATTGTACTGGGATCGATCCATCATCACTGACAGGACTGTTGTTTCCAATAAGCCTGACATCGTGGTGGTGGATCGACTAGAACGGCGCACAATGATTGTTGACATAACGGTCCCGCATGACGAGAACCTCGTGAAAGCCGAGAAAGATAAACAAATCAAGTATCTAGACTTGGCTCGCGAGGTTGTCGACATGTGGGATGTGGACTCAGCGATTATTGTGCCGATAGTCGTCACAGCCAATGGGTTGATAGCCAAGAGCCTCGACCAACACCTGAAGAGGCTCTCGTTAAGCAGTTGGGTCAAGGGCTTGATTCAGAAAGCGGTACTTCTGGACACGGCTCGAATTGTCAGGAGGTTCCTCTCTCTGGAGCCCTGACCGCCGGTAGCTTGGACCTTGTTCCTGATACCGGTGGGCTACTATTTTTTATATTTTTAAATGTTTTGATAATTTTTGTTATTTTAATATTTAAAAATATAATTTATATGTTTGTAAAATGGAATAAAGGAAATAATAATAATATTCCACAACTATCACACAACGCCATCTAGTCCCAAGCTAAGCAGAGCTTGTGTTATGGGTACTAGACAACTGATAAACATACTTATATATTTCTAAATACATACATATTATAGATAAATAACACCTAAATAAATAAATAACATAGATAATTAAGGCAAATGTGATGATTTGTATTTATGTTTACATCTCTTGCATGTTGAGTTTGTGTTGTATGTCTTGTACTCTTTTTTGGGCAAGTTAATGATTAACTTATCATATTACGACCCAATCCCTCTCACAGAGAGGAAGCTTCAGTTCGGTCAAATGAAACAATATAGACTGATACATTTTGACAGATAAGTTGATCATACAAGTAATAGTTAGTGAGCCTATTGCCATCAAAAGTGCACGGACTGCCAATCTGCTCCTAAAAAAATAAACCAAAGGTCAAAATATTATAAACTAGCTTCTGCCCGCGGCTTCGCCGGCGTGGATGTCGAAAAATTCACCATTTCAATCCCCCATTTCACCCTCTTAGTCTTTCTTAGTAGATACCTACTCCTCACAAAGAACACACCTTCCAAATTTCATGTCTCTATGACCAGCGGTTTAGGCTGTGCGTTGATATATCAGTCAGTCAGTCATTCAGGACTTTGAATTTTATATATTTAGATGTTAAATAACTGTGTTTCTGTAAGTTGGTAACAACACATCAATCATATTTTTTAAATCCACACATAATCATGGTCAGATCATGTTAAAACCCTGCGGACAAATGTCTTAAATGGTCTTTTGAAAGAACCACACATACTGAGTGGATCTGTCCAGTCAGTGCATGCATCATCATCATCATTTCAGCCATATGACGTCCACTGTTGGACTTAGGCCTCCCCCAATTTGGGGGGCTTTGCCATAATCGCCACGCTTGGCAGGCGGGTTGGCGATTTCAGTATGGTGGTAAAATGCATAGAGAATGCTGCTGCCCATTCTCTAGTAAGTCCCTTAGTCGCCTTTTACGACACCCACGGGAAGAAATGGGGTGGTGTTATTCTTTACGTCCGGCACCACACGGTACCCGCGGCACCCCCGTCAGTGCACGCATTTATCAGTAATCATGGAGCTCAACTCAGAACTCAGGGAGGTCAACTATTACACGAGTAACTCAAGTAAGCCATCTCCATCAGTCCATAATAGCTCGAAAATCATGCACAGTCATCGTTTTCCCATTAATAATAAAATTGCGTATCATGCCTTTTGTATAATACAGCGTCAAGTGTAAAAATAAATGTCTAGGGAAAATAAATAGGATTTCCTAATGTTGTATATTGCTTTTATAAAGAACTAGCTTATGCCCGCGGCTTCGCTCGCGTTAAATTCGGGGTAACACGGTGGGGTTTCCTGATTTAGAACACAGAAGAAAACTTGGAACAGAATGTTATTTTTATACGCTACTGTAGACGATATTATGTGTCTTTCCATTTGGGGATAGCATGTAAAGATTCTGGGCATTGGACACACGCGAACATGCTACATACCTACAGCCGTGCTTTTCCCATGGACAATTCATGGGAAAAGCACGGCTTTTCTAAGTTCACCCCAGCCACCAAAAAAGAAAAAAAAAGTAACCTATGTCACTCGCCATCCCTTCAACTATCTCCACTTAAAAAATCACGTCGATTCGTAGCCCGTTTTGCCGTGAAAGACGGACAAACAGACACACACACTTTCCCATTTATAATCTTAGTATAGATAGCTTCAGCTTACGACTTCAGCGAGAATTTTGGATATAATTAACTTAATACCTTTAATTTGACTGATTCTGTCGTGCATTGTCTCGCTACTGTACTCGGTACGTGTAATCTAGGTATACCGGGTGGCTGGGACCTCAACAAGCAAACTGTAACGATGTAATTTAGATAAAGCACATCATTCTAGACCGATTCGAGTGGTGCCGGATTTCAAGAATAGCACCACCCCATTTCTTCCGGTAGATGTCGCAAGTGGCGACTAAGAGACTTGCTAGAGAATGGGCAGCAGTGTTCTCTATGCATTTTACTACCATACTGCGATCGTCAACCTGCCTGCCCAGCGTGGCGATTTTGGCAAACCCCCCAAGTTAGGGGAAGGCCTGTGTCCTGCAGTGGACGTCTTTTGACTGAAATGATGGTGGTGGGTCAGGTCTGATAAGTTCTGACAAATAATTTAAGTGCTTACAGATAGATTAGATTTAGATTCTAGGGTAAATCTTAGATGGTACAGCATTTAAGTATGTTGTACCTGTAACCTTAGAATCTAGACCTTTATATAGGGACTAGCTTCTGCCCGCGGCTTCGCCCGCGTTGATGTCGGAAAATTCACAATTTCAAACCCCCATTTCACCCTCATAAGGATGGAATTTCAAAAAACCCTTTCTTAGTGGATACTTTCTCTTCACAAAGAACACCTCCAAATTTCATGTCTCTAGGACCAGTGGTTTAGGCTCTGCGTTGATATATCATATATCAGTTAGTCAGTCACTCAGGACTTTGAATTTTACATATACAAGATGCAGTTTTGAACCTGCAAAATATTTCAGGAGGTTGTTATGAGACTCGTAAATAATCATATAACAATACGATACCAAGTCAATAATCAATAATGCTTTTTATTATAGATTTTTCAATTTTATTGCTTTTCAGAATAACTCTGGATGGGGACCGCGGCTTTAGATCTATGAAAGAAATGTAGGTTGCGTTTGTTTGTGTGTGTGAAAGCGCAGTTTAAGGACACGTACAGACCCACGCGTTTTACAAAAGAGAGTTCACACTTACCGATTTCCATAGATAAGAATAAAATGAAAAAAAAAAAATACCTGCCCATTTTATTGTTGATTCGGGTCGAGAATCACTAACATAATTACCTCCTGAAATGTTTTGCAGATCCAAAACTGCACCTTGTATAGATAGATAGACCAGCACTGAAAGACACAACATCAAGTACAAAATAAACGTCTCAGGCTGTTTAGTAGGATAGCCTAATCATATTTTATATCGTACACAGAGGTACGAGAGTAGGGAGAGAGGAGGTAGGTAGGTTACATCTCATCAAAAACCCGTCGACGCCGGAAATTGGGTACTGAGCCGATAGCAAATTCAACTTCCTTAGAAACTCATAAATATTACGTTTTTACCATTTTCGTACTGATATGGTTATAATATAAAATTTAAGAAAAATATGACGTAGAAATGAATTTATTGAAAAATTAATACGATCGTCTTTAATTTTATAAATAGGATTTAGGCACACTGGAATTCTTAAAACTCAACATTTGCCTAGACAACTAGGTTGGGGCCGTACTGCGATCGCCAACCCTGCCAAGCGTGGCGATTATAGCAAACCCCCCATATTAGGGGAGGCCTATGTCCAACAGTGGACGTCGATCGGGCCAAATGATGATGATATACGTGTAGGATGACATGACTTTTTACTCTTAATTTTTTTCAGATTCAAAAACCGCCGAAATTAAAACATTTTTCCTTAAAATGTTTGAAATGTATTACAATCAATAAAATTATGATAGTTATTCTCTATAAAAGGTCCATAAAACTGATAAAAACAGTAATCATAATATTTGTTACACAGATTTTCTCAATAATTCTCAGTCATTTGTATAATGACATGCGATTTTATATAATTTCAGAGAGATGTCGGTATAAAATATGTTGACGCTACTGGCAGCCCTGTTGCCTTTTTGATCCACGAGGCAGTTAAATATTTTTTCATCCCTACAAGAATATTCAACACTGTGTAATATCTAGAAATAAAATTGCGCTATGATTACTATTATACGTTACTCTTTGTATCATTACGACAAGCTCTTTGAAAATTATCTGACATTCAACTCACTGGAATATAGAATTTTATTTTTTATTACGGCTTCATATAATTCTATTTCAGGACTGCGATATTTGAGTTATTTTCACAAATATGACAGTTCGTAATTTCTATAGCGTGGGTTGCGTCCCTGCGCTCCTACAAGTTGGACCAACTCAAGGTCGTCAGTATTTAATTCATTGGATGAGAGTGCTGCTGTTTCGGGTTGCAGCCCGAAAATCTGATAACCAGTCTTACCGAGGAGTATCTTATTGCCCAGTAACTGAGTTGTGGAGGGCAGATAGGCAGTCGCTTAATCCAAAATACTTGTCCTGTATCTGGTTAAACTGGAAGCGGATCCCAACATAGTTAGAAAAAGGCTAGACAAATGAAGATGGGAGAGCCCAGTTACGGTTGCCAAGAAGAAGACGTTACGGGTTTTAATGCAACCAAACAATGGTCAGCAAAGACCCTAACAAGACTGAGCGATTTAAACGTACATAACATAAATGGAGCAAAGACATGTATTCGTCGGATATGGTAGGTATAAAGTTGGGTAAGTAAAATGTTCAGGACACATCCACCGCTAAAAACGACATACGAAAATTGTATTTTGATTTTGTAATAGAAGATTATATAAGTAGAATTACGACTATCCTTTAGCATTTTGGTTTAAATGTTTGGGACAAGCACACGTCAACACCAATAGATAGGAATCAAGTCTTAAAACTAAATAAATGTTGTAGCTGTAACAGAGTCCAAGGACTGGAAAACGAGATGCCGACCGTCGTCAGGCAGCGAGATGGTTGGACGATATTGTTGCCATCGCGGGCAAAACATTGATGAGGCTGGCACAGGAGCGTAGAAATTGGTACGAGAAAAGAGAGTTCTATGTCCAGCAGTAAATTAAGTCGGACTGTGGATGAGAATGATGGTGATGAAATGTTATGTCCGAAACGACTCCCTACCTATTTCCAATTTTAAAATCATTTGAATTTTGTTGCGTTACAATACCACCATTGATCACTATCTTAAGCCGTGTACGCACGTACGAACACGAACATAGTGAACACAAACATCAAACATGAACATTTGGTTTGTACGTATGTACGGCATATGCGAACACGAAGGCGAACATAGTTAAGAGTCGAGTTCGCGCACAACAGTCGTGAACTCTATCTCAATGGCCATAGCGGTGCATGCCGCCCCGCCTGTACCCCGCCAAGTTATATACGAATAGTTTTGTTACGTAACCTTTATTAAAGCTATTCGAACACCGTCCATACGGAACATACAAATAGGGTCGCCGCAAACATGTTTGACGAACAGAGTGTTCGATGTTCATTAGTGGTACACACGTGCGAACCAAGTTATTGCGTATCATGCAACGCAACAAAGTTGTTCGTACGTGCGTACGCGGCTTTATAAACCTTATGTTCCGCAGTGGACCGATTACGTTAGACTACGGCATCACCTGCTCACACACACACACTCACCACCGCATACACCCTTACACACACTTACACATGTTTTAATTTCGTTGTTTTAAATGTAGACAATGGTTTAATTACTTAAAAATATTAACATCCACCACCACACCAAAAAATACAGTGAAAAATGTAAAAAATAAGTTGTAGATACTTATTACTTTTTGTTAAAACATCAAACATGAGCAGAATAAAATAATAAAACTTTTTCATATGGTTCTCGGCTGTAACAATCCCTCAGTATTATTGAAATGCGCACTTCAATAAATGGTGTACCCAAGGACTCTACTAGACAGGACCGACCTTGTGAGGAGTTCATGAGCAAAATGCTTCGTTTGCGTCTTATTCTTGTTTTTTTCTTTTCCGTAAATATAGCTGTTAATGTAGACAAATATAGGGAAATGTGAAGCACTGTTTTTAGCAAACATTATCTAATCTATTTATCCTCCACGCTCTGAATTTTTAACACTCGTTTTTCAGTTTATTATTTTCCTATCCCACATCAGTTAGTAGACCACTAGAAAACGAAACATCAATCATAGACAAAATATTAACAACTTCTTCAAGAAAAACTTCAAATAAAATATGCAATTCAACAACACAAGAAGTATCAAGTGTCTGTAATCAGCTGTAATGTTCTCTGGATAATATTTCAAACGTCATTACATTTTTTGAAATGCTTGCTGAATGTTGTTTTAAAGGTCAATCCTTTACAAGAATTTGCTATCAAAAAATATTTACTTACTGTTTAAGAGTATCTATATTCCTCTCCAAGAAATTCGCTGACGAAGATCACAAATAACAGGATGATTAAAAGGTTCCTAGACGTCAGTGATCCTGATAGCTTTAACTTCAGTCTTGGTCTCAAAAGTGGATGCATATTTTGTGCTCTTTTTGGCGCTGTGAGTTATACTTCCCTTTCCTTATTATTTTGGCTAGGCCTTAAGTTTGACAAATATGTGGAAAGGAAAGTTATTGCGGGAAATAAAGTAAATGGTGCTATACATGCGGTTGTGACCAACCAGTTGATGTCAGCTAAGGCTCGACTGTTCACAATGGTGTGCTGATGTCTACGCTTATGTATGGAAGTAAATGTTGGGTGTGGCAAACGAAGCATGAAAGAAGAATAAATGCTGTGGAAATGCTTTTATTGCAAAGCATGTGTGGTGTGACTGTGAATGATAGATTGAGAAATGATGTGACAAGACAACGGTGCGGTTTGAAAGGAGATGTAGTGACAAAATTGAAAAGAGTATGTTTAGATGGTTTGGTCATGTTGAGAGGGTGAGTGAAGGGCGGCTAACAAAAGGTATTTACAAGGCAGACGTGACTGGACACGCGGCAAGGGAACGCGGCAAGGGGACGCCCTAGGAGAACATATAGTAACCTTACTGGTGATGTTCTTCAGAAGGGTCAGGTGCGTAGTACTGGTAACTGGCGTGCGGATATGACCAGACAGCATGAACATCAACGAGGCAAAAAGAGTATGTAAGGATCATAGCAGATGGCGTTCTGTAATTTATGCCTACCCCCATGGGAGAAAAGCGTGAGTTTATGTATGTATGTATGTATTCTTTCTGAGTTCAAATAGGAAGTATGACAGTTTGTTTCGACAGTGAACCATGGTTCCCCAAACAGCTGATGTGCGCGAACAAAGCCTGCCTCATCAGCCTATTCCCAACTATGTTGGGGTTGGTTCCAGTTCAATTGAATGCAGCTGAATATCAGTACCTATTTAATTGTATTTTACATGAAGCTACTAGCTATTGGTGTTGGTTCGGATTTTCAGGTTGTTCACTACCCATCCGTAAAGACGTGTCCGTTTCGACTGCTCGGACATAGTGTCGTAGAAGAAAAACGACTATGTCAATATTACGATGGAATTTGTAAAACACTAACAGTGAAAGCCGCAAATTCGTAGATTATTCAAAAATTTATAAAGGTTTAACCATGGCCGCGAGGTCGGAACATGGCGAACGCAGTTCTCTTAAACGAAGCTTAGTAGAGGTCCTATCCTTTTTGTTAACCACTGATATGATGTCGAAGAAAATGTAGACGATATGAATAAAGTTCTAATATCTGCCCCCCTAGCCAAGTTACAACCGTTTCGTGTCGAATTCCGTTCTCCATTCGGTAACGCCTCTGTGTCAGCAATTGTAGAAAACGATAAGTTGGTAGCCATGTAACTTGGCTACCATTTATGCATTATAATAAAGGATGTGGCGTTGAACATTGTAGAAACGATAACAATTCATTCTATCATTTTGAACGATGTGAACTTGGCTACGAATTTTCTATTCGTTTGTTCTAACCACGTGATTTAAAGTTGAGATGATTTCATTCCCATAAAGATTAGTTTCCGACTAGCATTAACGATTGCAGATAATCGACTTGGCTAGGGGGTGCTGTACCTACTTCACGGCCTACAGAACTTAAATACTATGGCCGCTGGGTCGGAACATTCAGAACCGCGCGGCCACGTAGTTCTCTTAAACGGAGCCGGGTAGAGGTCCCATTCTTTTTGCTAACCACTTATACGATTTCGAAGAAAATGTAGACGATATGAATAAAGTTCTAATATCTGTACTTCACGGCCTACAGAACTTAAATGCTATGGCCGTTTGGTCGGAACATTGAGAACCGCGCGGCCACGCAGTTCTCTTAAACGGAGCTCAGTAAAGGTCCCATTCTTTTTGCTAACCACTGATACGATTTCGAAGAAAATGTAGACACTACGAATAAAGTTCTAATCTCACCCTTCTTCTAAATTGCATTATAGGTTTTAAGTTTTGTAGGTCATTAACTCCCGACATTAGGGCATTTCGGACTCAACTCTCCTCGACAGCAACAACTCGAGTCAAGCGGCTTATGGTAAAGAAATAACAGCCACACGGGTCGAACGATTAGGATAAGCTAGGCTTGCCGCGGTTAGTCCGTAGATGGGTGGAAGGGTCCATCTTTATATCCCAAGACCCCTCCATGCCTCGGAAAGTACGCTAAGCTGTTGGTCCCGGCTGTCATACGGCGGTAGGAAGAACGACGGGCGTTATCTTCGAAAAAAATACCCATATGAAAAGTTACTGAAATCAATTCAGTAGTCAATTATGAACAAATTACTTTCAGGACCTGCGTTTATACTGTACACCTTGTATTCATAAAATATTCTAAGCAAATCCATTTTATTTTTGTATCTAGACATCTAGACAAATAAATAAAATTGGAGTGTCTGTTTGTAATATTAAGAGAACCATTTTTTACGAAGTGCATATGGATGTATACACGGTACATATACCAAAACAATATTTTTTTCAATTTTTGTCTGTCTGCCTGTTTGTTCCGGCTAATCTCTGAAATGGCTGGACCGATTTTGTCGGGACTTTCACTGGCAGACAGCGGATGTAACAAGGAGTAACTTAAGCTACTTTTATTTTAGAAAAAAAAATTGGGTCTCACAAAAATAAAAAATACTAATGAAAAACTTTTTTGTTAAATACCACTCGGACGAAGTCGCGGGTAACAGCTTATGAATTATAATCCTACTAACTACTAATATTATAAATACCGGATGACATTTTTTACCGTCTCGACCTTCATATAGTGTGTTGTGTAACTAGAAGGCAGAAAGGCCTTCAGATTCATCGTAGGTGACTAAAGGAGCGCGGGACGCGGGTGGAAAAGGATGCGTGTGCGGCTCGTGCGCCTGCGAAAGATCAATGAGGCCGCCTATCGGCCAGCTTCAAAGGGTAGGATCGCGCTCCGAAATCAATGATACATGCCGCGCATTGAGTAGGGTGCGTATGATTTGAGTTTCGATAGATTTTAATTATTTTTTTTTGTATTTTTTTTCCAAATTTCTGTTTTTGTTGTTCTAGTATGAAAATGTTACTTTGAATGTGTAGTACTTATTGCTAGATCAATTTAATTACATGTTATTCAAAAATAAAAAAAATAAAAAATTCTGTGCCAAAAGCTTCTACTCCGTTCACCTATTACCCCCATTTTTTTTCAAGACGCTAAAAATAGTCACCCAGTATGTATGATTGAGTGTTTGTTTGTCAATCATGCAAAAATGGTTGAATGGATCTGGATCGAAAATGGCACGCAGAACCTGGATTAACACATTCTTACCGCGGTAGTACGTCCTCCTGGGTTAATTTCCGACATCCACGCGGGCGAAGCCGCGGGCAAAAGCTAGTTTTAAAATAAAATGAAATAAAATTTAGAAGGATTTTTTCTTTGTTACAGCTACTATGGTGCACAGATGTGTTCTTCGAGAAAAGGTACAAAATTCTCTCAATGGTCAATGAAAGGCGCTATAAAATTCTGTACACACTTGTATGCTGTTTGTATTTCACTTGTACCCTCACCTTTATGATACAAATTATTCGATTTTCATCGCAGGTCTCAATATAAAGATTTATTTAACTTTATTTTGGAATTTTTATTTATTCATTCAAACTAATTGCAGGTAGACTTTATACCTATAAAAAACTTTTTACCAAAAAATTTAACCGCCGAAAAAACTGAAAAGCAAAAAATAATAAACCTTAAAATTATGATTCGGCGCTTTGAGTGATCTTTGTTCATTGATTTTCCCGCGCCGACTCATAATTTTAAGGTTTATTATTTTTTGCTTTTCAGTTTTTTCGGCGGTTAAATTTTTTGGTAAAAAGTTTTTATTTTATAATTTTTTGTGGCTTTAATATACTTATAATACTTGGCAAGGTATACCCTATACAATGAATAAAGAATTATCAAAATCGGACTACTCTGTATAAAGTTATGCGTGGTTAAACATAACAATCAGTGAGTGAACAATCAATCATCCCCTGTTTTCTGACCCTTAGGGTTTGATTTTGTTTTTCAAATTTATATGGGACCACCCTCGGAGTATATCCTTTCCAATAAAAAACGAATTATCACAATCGGACTACTATGTAAAAAGTTATGCGTGGTCATACATAAAAAACAAAAAACAAAAAAAAAAATATACGCGTCGAATTGATAACCTCCTCCGGTTTTTTTTCGTCGGTTAAAAAGCCGCGACGCTGGCAAGACCTCCTGCCAGGGTCGCGGGTTTATTCGAAAGATTTACCGTGGCCCTGGCACAGGCAACTGAAGGAACACGGGTGGGTTTCAGTCAGTAAAAGTCTGACACGGCATCGCACTCCGCCCAGAGCGGAAGAAGCTATTTGATATGTATATAGACTTTATACTTATACCTGCAGCTGTAGGGAATTGGCAACGAAAGGCAGTCAATAGGTAGAGTAAATGCGCCAATTATGGACTGGTTCTGTAATATGGACTACCCGCGTTTCTCAAAGAATGATTTTTGTATCGAGCCGTTGGTCAGCGCACGCAAAGCTTCACACCTCCCGCGCCTCGCTAGTCACTTGTAGGGCCGGCAGAGAAAGCACATGTATTCATGGGAGCCATTCAACGTTTTTATCAACGCGCGATGTAGTTTCATACCTAATTTCGTAAGCTCATAATTTCAACAAATAATATTCTTTGTATAAATGGATTAAACCAGGAGAAAGGTAATTTATTTTACAATTATTCATATTAAGTTTCAATATTCAATCGTTTTTATAATTTTATGAATAACAATATAAATCTACAAATGTTTGTGTATTATAATATGGACCACTGGCATGTTCTGAATATGGACTAGCGGAAAATATTACAAACAGTCACTTATATTGCATTTTAATGTTTTAGGATGGCCTCTACAACCATAGAAAATAACAGACAAACTTAAAATAAAAATGCAATGGCAAATGGACTTATTATCAATGGGCTTTATATTAAGCATCCAGAACTTACGGAGTACCCAAAACTAAGCTTATACGTTTATCAAAAATAGAAGACCAATCACTTAGCGAACATAAATCATAAACTTGGAAGAAAATCGACTTTACCGAGTGAATTGGAAGGTGAATTAGCTGATTCATTCTATAAATAATAAAATCTGGATTTGGTCTAACACGCAGGAAAATCAGAATATAGCAGAAAAAAAATACAAAGCACGCGGATAATGAATCTGTGCGGAGATCATGGTTGAGGTCATTCCTCAAGCGTCATCCTAACCTATCGTTTTGCCGTCCAACGGGCACATCAATCGCAAGCATAAAAGACTTAAATAAAGAAAATGTAATCGCATTTTTCGACTTGTTGGAGTGCTGTAATGGGCTTTATTCTGAAGATGTTTATGGCAAGAAATGGGTCCAATGTGCATCTTGTAGTCAATAGGCTCATGAAGAGTGTACTGGCGTAGAAGATATGGTTGATTTCTAAGCGAGCGAATTGTGTACCAATGATTAGTTTAACCCTAATAATTGACTGATGCAATTTTAGGCATCACGACTAGTTTAAAAAAAATTAATTTTGACTGTAGTCCGTATTTGAAACCATGTGGTCCATATTTTGTACACTTTTTGCAAATTCACCATAATGACATATTTTAGAAAATGTCGATTATTTCTACGATGTTGATCTTTCTAAAGAATTTTATTAATCATTTTAGATACCAAATAATTATCGAAGTGTTTAAAATATAAATTATTCATTATACTTTAAAATTCTGAGTTTTATTGGACAAAATTCTTATGTCTATCTGTATGGTGGTCCATAATTGGCGCACTTACTCTACATAAATATACTCACACCTTCTTCCCATGTGGGCAGGCAGAAACTACTTAACACTACCTACTACGATCCTGACATGCTGTCAATACTTCCACTTCCGTGCGTGTCAGGTTCTGTAATTGGTATTCAAATGGTTACGCATGCACAATATTGATTTAATCCGAATATTCCCAGTCACCCCACATGGATGGCCACCAGGTGGCAATCGGGAATGAAACTCCCAGTTGCCACTGGCTGGTGACTGGGAAGTTATTGCTCCTACTTTAAATCGCTGCACACTGCGACGTGGATCACTAGCCG
The DNA here is from genome assembly GCA_947507805.1 of Aporophyla nigra. Taxonomy (NCBI): domain Eukaryota; kingdom Metazoa; phylum Arthropoda; class Insecta; order Lepidoptera; family Noctuidae; genus Aporophyla; species Aporophyla nigra. The sequence goes on along the minus strand of OX382313.1, from coordinate 5,827,216 downwards.
CCCTCATCGTTGTCTGACTTACAGCCGCGATGAGGGGCTTGGCGATCAGACTTTTCAGTCGCCACCCGGTGGCAACTGGGATTTTTTTTCCCCGATTGCTGGAAATATTCGATGATGATGATGATGATGATGATGAAAATAGGTTAATTCATAGAATATCTCAAACAAACAAAAACGTAAGTTATTTGTGTAGTTGCAACCAAAAACATATTTCGATTTGGAAGGTCTCAGTAGTAGCCCGGAGTCTGGACTTGTACCCAGTTGGCAATAGGCTCGCCCCCTTTAATACAGGACTATAACCGGTGAAATATTGCCGGTTATTGGGTACTTTAGGCTCACTTCTGCCTAGCCCGTCAAGGAATACAGGCGTGATGATATGTATGTTTATGTTTTTAACTGCCCCATTGATCTCCTATCGCAATCGCGACTGCTGAGCGTAGGATTTCGGGTACGGTACCCAGGTCGGGCAGTGTTATTGGGTTTTCCATTAGGAATTTCTTAGCCCGGAATTTGGAAGTTGGCGGTGTGAGACCCCTGTGCCTCGGCAAGCACGTAAACCCGTTGGTCTTGCGCCTGGTCTCTCTCCGGTCGTTTCGGGTTGCCGTTCCAACGGAATATGAGAGTGAAGGAACAGTAACTATGTATATGCACACACACTTATGCACTATATCTCCGCACCGAAGGCTAGTCTACGTTGAGATTGGCCGACATGGCTGAAATACAGTCTGGAGGACTATTATGTATGTAAACAGTGTCCACCAAACTGAATTCATTAAATCTAAACCATTTTCCAACTATTTTGGGGTCAGCTTCCAGTGTATAAAAAAGCTGAATAAAAAAACTGAAGTCAATTTTAATATTTTATTTAACTTAATTATTCTGTCTCGAAAAACCCCAGTGTACGTCTTCGGGTAACAATATATCTTTTTAACTACACATTACAAATTACTTAGAAAATCCTACTCGCATCACAGAATCACTTTTTTACACAAAGGTACACCTTTTAGTCTAATCCTAGCCTGAAAAATTTGGCATTTCAACAACATAATTCCTCCTTAAAGTCGATGAACATTATTATAGTATTATGAACTTTATTTGCCTATGAATAAAGGCGTTTGCATTTGCATCAGACTCTTTTCTGATTTATGTCGTATTCTCTAAGTAGGGCTATACTAAATATTTACAATAATACAATCTTTGATTACTTTTTTTCATGCAATGTTGATATGGTTGGAGGATAAAACTAAAGAAATTGTATAATAAAATAATTTAGACCAGTCAGCTGGTCAATTCTATGAAAACTTATGTGAAGTGAACTGTTAATATTGAAGTGAGATGTCATTATCTAGCATGAGATGAATTGACAGTTCAATTCACATATCTCTTCACGGAAAAATTTTAATCGAATAGACATACTGATGGCAGATTATTATAATTTATATTAACAACGGTTGTGTTCACATGATTTTAATTTTATTGAAGATACAACAATTTTGATTAATTAATAAGCAAATTGAAACCGTATTTCAATTTGCCATTTCATATAACCATCAAAGAATGAAAGTTCTGATTTTAAAATATGTACCGACAAAATTTAAGTAGGTTGTCAACTAGCTCAATTTATTTTCCCTGATTGCGTTTGATGAGCTACGTAACAATAGACAGTAGTGCATTGATATCAGAGTACATTTTTTATTGCACAAAAATTCTTATAGAACTCTTACAGAGAAGTCAAAATAAAAATTGTGCGTAACTGCAAACGAACCTAATACTTCTTACACTATCTATTTATCTCAGCCTATATCGTTCCAACTACTTTGTAACACCGTTTAAAAGTTCAACACCCATTTTGCCCCAACACATAACAACATTTTAGTTGTTACATTTCACGAACGCGAAATTTGAACCTTATATCGTTGACATAGCAATCACAAAACGCGTTCGTGATTTGCAAAATCTTTTACTCAATCGCCAACATCAGTATTTTCTTCCAACTTATTTTTCTTAGCGCTTGGTGACTCAGAACCGTCACAGGGCGTAGTTTCTTCTGTAGAAAAACACATTCGTTTTCTTTTTAACGCTTTCGGATTTCTTTCGTATTCCGAGCTCATGCTTCGGGAAGATTCGTCACTAGAAATGCCGCTAGTCGCATTTCGGATTATTAATACGTCTTTTTCGATGTCGGTCAGCTCTCTCGGCTTTGGTGGTCGGCCTATGGGGCGCTTCGGCTTGTTTTTGGTCGAAGGCGATTCTTCTGTTGTTTTTCTTTTCTTGTATGTCCGCTTGCCTGGTATTTTTGGTTTCTTTGTTTGAGATTCGTCCTGGAAAGTTTAAGGATCACGTTAGTTTCCACAAAAATGGACCAAACTTGGCTTAAAACAAGAACAGTAATGGAATTCGCTATGAATGGTTTATATTTTGACAGTTCAATAACATTCATTGTGTTATTTACGTTGTTGAGTAGACAAATTTTTCAAACGTATGAAGAAATATAATAATAATAATATTCCACAACTATCACACAACGCCATCTAGTCCCAAGCTAAGCAGAGCTTGTGTTATGGGTACTAGACAACTGATAAACATACTTATATATTTCTAAATATATACATATTATAGATAAATTACACCCAGACACAGAACAAATGATCGTGCTCATCACACAAACATTTGTCCTGGGTGGGAATCGAACCCACGACCTCCGGCATAGCAGTCAGGGTCGCTAACCACTAGACCAACAGGCCTGTCGAAATGGATTGTTAATATCCTTCAAAATGATTCTGATTCTGATATTTATTTGAATTTAATTTATTATAATAGACTTTGTTTGAAACAATAACAAAATTAATGAATGAAAGCGTCCCACACCTGGGTTTCGAACCCACCACCTACAATTTGTTACCACTTGGCCACCACCATCATTTCAGCCGATAGACGTCCATTGCTGGACATAGGCCTCCCACCAATTTGGAGGTATTTGCCATAATCGGCACGCATGGCAAGCGGGTTGGCGATCGCATTATGGCGGTAAAATGCAAAGAGACTGCTGCTGCATATTCTCTAGAAAGTCTCTTAGTGCCCTTTTACGACACTCTCGGGAAGGAATGGGGTGATGCTATTCTTTACGTCCGGCATCATATGGAACCACGGAAACTGGGTCACCACTGGTGTTTTGTTTATTTTATCATCCACTCCTCTGACCATATTAAAACAAATATCTTACTCAACAAGATTCAAATGTGGGTAGTTTTAAAATCTAACCATTGAAAGGAAAGTTTAATCATTTAATCATTATACATCTGCCAGGGTCGCGAGATTTGTTCGAAACAGTTACCGTGGCCCTGGCATATGGGCAACTGAGGCAACACAGGTGGGTTTTAGTCAGTAAAAGTCTGACACGCCCTCCCGCTCCACCCAGAGCGGAAGACGTCGTTTAAAAAGTATACATACTTGTTTAGGCTTAGCGCCTATATATCCGGAGCAGCGCTTCGCTCCACACATGCAGCGCTTCTTTTCAATGCCGGCGCACTCCAAGTTGTAATTGAAAGTCACTTCACTGTTCTGTAAATTAGACAAGTTTTTGTAAGTTGAGAGGGTTTTGGCTAAGTTATAACAGCCGCACAGGTCGATCAAACAAGTTAACCTACGCTAGGTGACTTAAGGTGACCATCTTTACATACCAAGACTCATCCGTGCCTTGAAAAGCACTTTAAGTCGTTCGTCGCAACTGTCTTTCTTGGATTTTTGATAATCGTTACAGACCGTCAGAAGTCCGAAAATCTGATAACCAGTCTTACTAAGGGGTATTACCCAGTAACTGGGTTGTGGAGGTCAGATAGGCAGTCGCTCCATGTAAAATACTGGTGCTGCATCCGGTTAGACTGTAAGCCGACCCCAACTGTTGGGAAAAGGCTAGGCAGATGATGTATTAGGCTTTCGTGGGTTCTGGTAACTGAAAATCAGCGTCAGATCAGAGGTAAAAAGTTCAAACATCTTTAGCCCAAAATTCAGCTGCGTGAACTCCGAACTGGGGTGACTACTGAGATGACGACTAATAGAGAAGTATGGAAGAAAAAGACATGGTGCCCCAACCACAAATTAATTTGGATAAGGGCAGGAGAATGACGATAAATCAAATGAAAAAAACTGGCCAAGTGCGAGTCGGACTCGCGCACCGAGGGTTCCGTACAAACCTGCAGGTGTTCACGGTTTATGCATAAGGTTTATGTTTATGAAATTATTTTTTTTTTTTTTAATTTTTATATTTGAGTTGACTGAATGAAAGGTAAATTGTGGTTTACGATTTATGACGTATAAAAAAAAAACTACTAACTAGATCTCGTTCAAACCAATTTTCGTTGGTAGTTTACATGGTAATGTACATCATATATTTTTTTTTAGTTTTATCATTCCCGTATTTTAGAAGTTACGGGGGCGGGACACACATTTTACCACTTTGGAAGTGTCTCTCGCGCAAACCATTCAGTTTAGAAAACCATGATATTAGAAACCTCAATATCATTTTTGAAGACCTATCCATAGATACCCCACACGTATGGGTTTGATGAATTATATTTTTTTTGAGTTTCAGTTCTATGTATGGGGAACCCCAAATATTATTGTTTTTTTTTCTATTTTTGTGTGAAAATCTTAATGAGGTTCACAGAATACATCTACTTACCAAGTTTCAACAGCATAGCTTTTATAGTTTCGGAAAAAAATGGCTGTGACATACTCGGACAGACAGACAGACAGACAGACATGACGAATCTATAAGGGTTCCGTTTTTTGCCATTTGGCAACGGAACCCTAAAAACAGATCATTGTTTAACCTATAGATAGAATAAGAAATGACCACATAAGAGGAAGTGTGAATTTAATTGAGTATGAATTTCGAGGGCTATAAGTGTAGAGGGAGACCAAAGAAACGATGGATGGACTGAGAAAATAATAAAAAGTGGTGACTACCGAAATGACGAGTGTGTATTTAGTTGGTTTGCCTAAATAAATAAATAGATAGAGAAGTATTTAAGAAAACGACATGTTGCACCGACCCCAAATAAATTGGGATAAGGACAGTAGAATGATAATAACTAATGTACTAACCGCTGGTATGTCATACAAAGCAAAGAGTCCTACTCGAACGTCACCCAGCACTGTCCATTTTTGTGTCTCACAGTTTGGCTCGCAACAGTGATTCATGAACCTGGAAAAATAAATGTTTTAATTTACTTAAATGTTTAGAAAATGAGTTAAAGATTATGTCTAATTTTTATGTCATGCTTTAGCATCATGCTCATATTCCTCAAATGGTTAGACAAAATTGTACCTATAGCAATGAAATAAATTGGAACATTAAGTTATGTAAGGAGATCTATAAGACACTTTTTTGCACGTCACGTGTTTTGTTTTGGCAATATTTTAAAACTAGATGGCGTCGGCATTTCATAGTCCAGCTATCCCTGGGATCCTCGTGGAGGCGATCGGCGGCGGCGAACTCTCGCGTCCGGCCCTGATTCGAGCCATGGTACGGAGCGAGAGGGCATGGGAAGCCGTCACCTCCTTCTTCGAAGCAGTAATGCTCGCGAAGGAGGAGGCGGGGAGCGTGAGGGAGTGGCAGTCTCTGCGCCCTCACGTCCCTAGCCGCCGCAGGAGGAGACGCCCCGGGCGTCGGGATCTATAGCGGACTCCCGGCCACCGTAGTCGGAGCAATGGGTAGCTCGCCGCCCGGTAAGGACCAAGCTCGGGTCGACGGCGCGTAGTGTTCCACGCGCGCCTCCAAGAGATGTCAGCAGCACTGCAGGGGTCTGCTAGGACCGATGCCTGCCAGGGTCGCGAGATTGTTCGAAAGAGATACCGTGACCCTGGCCATTGGACAACTGAAGGAACACAGGTGGGTTTTAGTCAGTAAAAGTCTGACACGCCCTCCCGCTCCGCCCAGAGCGGGAGAAGTCATTTGATGATTTCCCATTAAAAAAAAGCTATCCCTGGGAAAAATGTCGTAACAAACTTAGAGGTCTTGGTCTCTTTTAACCCATTTACTGCCGCTGTACTCATATTCATATTCATATATTTGCGTTCCACAAATAGGTGTTAACAAAAAGCTTAAAGCTAAGAGCCGTTGTAGACCCTGTTAGGGCACAGCAAAAGGTATTGTTTAACACATTATTATTTCTAAAAGTTAAATAAAGAGTAAATCAAAATCTTAGTAACCAGAAATTAAAAATTAAAATTATACAAAACTGAGTAATTGGATTCGAATAAATTAATTGCAATAACTAAATAAAAAATAAATCAAAATCTTAGTAACTAAAAATTAAAATTATACAGAATTAAGAAATTGGATATGAATGAAAATTAATTGCAATAACATAAATAATAACACATTTGGTCAGATATTTCCATAAACAAATACAACCAAAAAAAAAATATGACCTATAAGTAACAGAAAAACACATAATGAGAATGAAATTATTGCAATTGTGGTTTATCATCGAAGTATTCATTTATATTATAATAACTCTTGTTTAATAGAAATAGTTTCAATTTATTAACAAATATATTGTATTTATTTATATTTTTTATTTCTTCTGGTAATTTATTATACAGGGTTATTTGTAAAACACCGGCAACCTCTCAGATCTATGTTACTAACATCATAATCAACAACTTTTGTTCTATGACTTTTAAAAATTCATCATATTTTAGTGCATCAGATTTTCATACAAAAATCGGCTGCCTGTAAATAGGTCAAGTTTAAGCGCCCCCGCCGCCCTAACCCCGCTCCCCTTGCTAATATACTATCGCTTTCTTTTGCTTCGCATAGACTCCGTAACATTTAGAGCGTTTAATGTAAATATTTTTATTTTTGTTTGAAAATCTGATGAACTAAAATATGATGAATTTTTAAAAGTCACAGAACAAAAGTTGTTGATTATGATGTTAGTAACATAGACCTGAGAGGTTGCCGGTGTTTTACAAATAACCCTGTATATTTTTATTGACATGACATAGGTACTTGATGAGTGCATTTTTAATCGGGATGTAGGTATGTTTAATCTATTTTTATGTCTTAAAGTAAATCTGGTTTGTAGGTCTTCTCTTTTTGTGTAGAGTTCCGGGTATCTACGTACAAATTTACAGAGTTCAAAAATGTAGAGGCACGGTAGGGTCAAAATTTTCAATTCCTGAAAGTGGGGTTTACAGCTATCCATTTGTTCAATATTTACTAGAATTCTAATAAGTTTTTTTTTGTAGGGTGAATAGTGTAGGTGCGTCTGTACTATACTCCATTTGTTTAGGTAGTTAACTAAAGGTAAACAATCTTGATATGTCTTTTTATATAAAATAAATCGTATAAAAGACCAACAAATATTATTTAAATTAAGTTACTTACCTAACATCGGTTTAAGTAAATACCTAATTGTAAACATTTTTAGATTCAATTTTTAGACAGTTTTTTCGATAAAAGACATGTTAAGATTGTTTACATTTAGTTAACTACCTAAACAAATGGAGTATATTACCCCATAGCATGACATGTATTTAAGCCATGCATAGGCATATGTATAATATGTTACCAACGCAGTATTGATGTCTGTAGTTTTTTTTTATTTCCCGAAGGGCGTAAGAGAATTTAGATAATTTAGCTTTCAATTCTTGGATATGCGACTTCCAATTTATGTGTGTGTCTATGTCTAGTCCTAGCAGGGTGAATTTATTTACTACTTCTAACTTGTAATTTTCAAAACTGAAGCTAACTGTTATAGGTTTTTTCTGTTGTGGGTGGTAGGTCATTATTTTTGTCTTTTTAAAGTTAATTTCTAAGTTATGTTCTGTCATCCAACTGTACTCGACTGAGTACAGTTAAACTTTGAAACAAATTTCAAAACTTAAAAAGACTAACATATTTCTTTGATTTGAATGGCCTGTTGGTCTAGTTGAATGGCCTGTTGGTCTAGTAGTTAGCGACCCTGACTGCTATGCCGGAGGTCGTGGGTTCGATTCCCACCCAGGACAAATGTTTATGTGATGAGCACGATCATTTGTTCTGTGTCTGGGTGTAATTTATCTATAATATGTATGTATTTAGAAATATATAAGTATGTTTATCAGTTGTCTAGTACCCATAACACAAGCTCTGCTTAGCTTGGGACTAGATGGCGTTGTGTGATAGCTGTGGAATATTATTATTATTTAAAATCAACAGAGGGTAAAATTGCTTCACCATCATTATCATCATTTCAGCCGAAAGTCATCCACTGTCGGACTTAGAGGCCTCCCCCAATTTATGAGGATTTGCCATAATCGCCACACTATTTTATGTAACTCTAACAATACAGGGCCATATCTGGTAGGGCCTTTTGAAGAAAGAGCCATTGCACCTTTTTTTTTTTGGATGGGAAATCATCCAATGACTTCTCCCGCTCTGGGCGGACCGGGAGGGCGTGTCAGACTTTTACTGACTAAAACCCAACCGTGTTCCTTCAGTTGCCCATGTGCCAGGGTCACGGTATCTCTTTCGAACAATCTCGCGACCCTGACAGGCATCGGTCCTAGCAGACCCCTTCAGTACTGCTGACATCTCTTTGAGGCGCGCGTGGAACACTACGCGCCGTCGACCCGAGCCTGGTCCTTACCGGGCGGCGAGCTACCCATTGCTCGCCGCCCGCAAGCTCGCGCCTACGGTGGCCGGGAGTCCGCTATTGAAGCCATTGCAGCTTTAAGCTGACAACCACATTTCACCAGTTATGTTACACAATCGGTTGCCGGATGCCGGTTTTCTACGTTATTCTTCACCGTTTTGAGAGCAGTGATGATGAAGTTAGGGCTAGGCAGAGATGTTCTCTATTTTATTAAGTGCCTGCTACTTGTTGACACTGGCCTACACTGTCCTTCCAAACCTTCTAACATTGTAATTCGGAAATATTATAAAAAGTCAATTATATCTAAAAGAGTAACACCATGGAATTTTTGTCGAATCTTCTATATCGTCGTTGCAAATTTAAAATCTCCTATGTGTAAAAAGTAACTTTTCGAGAAAAAAGAAAAAAACAGTTTCCTGAAAAAAAAACTGAGGAAACATTCTTATTTTTTTTAGATGTAAAGTGTAAATGAATTATAATGTATTGAGATAGAATTTGTCTTATATCAATGTGTCGTTCAGCGTATATTTATATAAATTTAATTATTTTTCTGCACATAGGAGATTTAAGTTTCAACTTTTTGTCACATAAGTGGATTTACAGTTTATTACATCAGGCACATAGGAGTTTTCGATGGGCAATAGACATGAGATTTTTTTAAATAAGCGAATACTTTAACGATACATTAAGATATTCACATATGAGTTTTTGCAATAAGTAGATATACCAAATCGCTTTTAAAATATATGCATAGCTTGTATTTGTGATAATTGTTACATAGGAGATTTTAAATTTGCAACGACGATATAGGAAACGACACAAGTGCATCGGGGCGCGCCTATTACAAAAATCATGATTCTTAGTAAATAAACTCACCTAGCAAGATTCCCTTTAGGTCCAGCATCGATCATCCTCTCCTTATCCAGCGTCAAGAAATAAAAGTTCTCATCTCTGATCTCATGTTTCCTCCTCATTCGGCGACGGAACTCTTCTTCGTCTATTAACTCGCCCACATACTCTATCACGAACTGTCCTGTAAAATGAAAACGTTATTAAGCGGCTAGAATTAACTAAACAACAGCTGCGTACAGTTATAGCAGGTTTTTTTTTTTGTGGGTTGGAAATCATCAAATGACCTCTGCCACTCTGGGCGGAGCGGGAGGGCGTATCAGAGTTTTACTGACTAAAACCCACCCGTGTTCCTTCAGATGCCCATATGCCAGCGCCACGGTATCTCTTTCGCCCCTCTAACTGCCCCGTTGGTGTCGTGGTCGACCGCTGAGTGTGGGGTCCTGGGTTCAATTCCCGGGTCGGGCAAAGTGTTACTGGGTTTTTCCATTAGGAATTTCTTAGTAGCAGCCCGGAGTTTGGAAATTGACGGTGTGATACCCCCGTGCCTCGGAAAGCACGTTAAGCCGTTGGTCCTACGCCTGATCTCTCTCCGGTCGTGTCGGATTGTCGTCCCATCGGACTATGAGAGTGAGGGAAGAGTGAGTGCTCCTGTGTCTGCGCATACACTTGTGCACTATAATATCTCCCGCGCCGATGGCTAGTCTCCGTTGAGATTGGCCGCCGTGGCCGAAATACGGTCTGGAGGACTATATCTCTTTCGAACAAACCCGCAACCCTGGCAAGAAATGTACAGACCCAGGAAGTGACTTCGTTTTATACTATACTAGCTGACCCGACAGACGTTGTCCTGTCTCTTTGATGATATTTGAGCACTAGGGCATGCAAAAAAAGTTTGCTTGTTTGGTTGAACGCGGTAATCTCAGGAAGATTACCGCGTTCAACCAAACAAGCAAACTCTTCAGCTTTATAATATTAGTATAGATGAGACCTGCTGATAAAAAGGCTCTCTCTGATTCCACACTTGTTGGAGGTATAGATTCCAAAGGTTTATATACTTTTATTAAGTGCTCTCCCATTTTTCCTCCACCGTCGTAAAGTGCCATTTCTACCCTGATTTTAGTTTCTAAATCAAGTTCTGTAGATAGGCTTGCACCAGAGGTATGTTGTTTGAGAGCCTTCTTTATTTCTTGTTGGAGTTGGTCCTTTATGTTACATGAAACATTTACTAGGTACTGTATAGTCTAAGTTTTCCTGAGTTGTAGTTGCCGTCAGTTTAGTAGTCGAAAAATGCTTACTTATAATGTTAACCGAAAAAACCGAAAACTCCGGTTTTGTTATCCTAAAAAAACCGGGTTTCAAATCAGTCGGTTATCCGGTTTTTTCGGTTATCCGGGTATCCGGTTTGCATGCCCTATTGAGCACGCATTCTGTCAATTCTATGTCAAATGTCATAATGATACATTAAAAAAAGTTTACATTGTCCTATTATATGGTTGTTAAGTAATCTTAAATAAGTGTTCTTAAATTTTCTATTTTTCCGCGCAATTTTTTTATTTTTTTTCTTTCATAAGAACCTTCTCCTGATAATTACAAACACAACAAAAAAAGAAAAAGTGAAATCGGTCTAGCCGTTCACGCGTGATGGCGTGACCAAGGGAAATAGGGATTCATTTATATATATATAGATAATAAGGATTATCAAGCAACAAAATGCATAGCAATAGCATTTTGTTAATAATAACGCTTCAGGTTGATCATAATTTCTAGTTGGGGTATGAAACCAACCTGCTTTAATATCCTCTAAGGTCTTCAGCCCCCATCCTCTGCTGGGAGTCCTGTACGGCACCAGTTTGGGGTACAGTCGTTTCTCAAACGCGCGGTTGTTGCATCTGTCTCCCGCTCTACAGGTCGGTCCGCACTCAGTCAGGAGCATTCTGTGAAAGAAAATACATATTATTATTATTTATTTATATACCACTGAGGGTTTGTGGCTTGTGATCTGGTTAAGCTACGCTTGCTGAGGTTGGCCCATGGATGGGTGACCGTCTTTACATACCAAGACCCCTAAGACTCTTTCGAACCTCGGAAAGCCTGTTAAGCCGTTGGATCTGACTGTTATACGTGGATCTTTGATAATCGTTACAGGTCGTCAGAAGCTACGATTATCTGACAACCAGTCTTACCAAAGAGTATTTATAATCTTTGACTGGCCTGTTAGTCTAGTGGTTAGTGACCCCGACTGCTAAGACTGAGGTCGTGGGTTCGATTCCCACACAGGACAATTCTTTGTGATGAGCACGATTATTTGTTCTGTGTCTAGGTGTAATTTATCTATAATATGTATGTATTTAGAAATATTTATGTATGTTTATCAGTTGTCTGGTTGCCATAGTACAGGCTCTGCCTAGTTTGGGATCAGATAACGTTGTGTTGGTTGTCCTAAGATATTTTATTTATTTATTACCCAGTTACTAACTTGTGGAAAAATTCAGTGTTTGTAATATGATTTTAACATAGTATTCTAATTGGTGTGCGTTGGTTGCGTGTGGTGCCGGACGTAAAGAATACACCATCTCATTTCTTTCCGTGGGTTTCGTAAAAGGCTACTAACAGACTTACTAGAGAATGGGCAACAGCGTTCTCTATGCATTTTACCACCATACTGCGATCGCCAACCCGCCTGCCAAGCGTGGCGATTACGGCAAAACCTCCCTTTTGAAGGAGACCAGGTCCAGTAGTGGACATCTTTCGGCTGAAATGATGATGATGACGAATTCCGGGAGATGTTATATATCCTCACCTGTTAAGACATTGTGAGTAGGCCCCACAGGGGTCTTCATCGTTCGGGTTGCACTCGCACTGCGTCAGTGAGCTCTCAGGGTCCTCCAGTTTCCTCCCACACAGTGACCCGCAAGGTTTGTTGACCTTCAGCTTCACGTAGTGGGGCGGGAGGAGGGATGACGCGATGTCTAGAGATTCTTCCTCGTTTGGAGCTGCACCTGAAAGAGTTAATCAACCAAGTATGAGGAAGGTTATCTCACGAAACTAAGTTTATTGGAAAAGTAAAACAAAAGTTATCTATACTAATATTATAAATGCGAAAGTAACTCTGTCTGTCTGTTACGCTTTTACGATGAAAATCAATTTTGATGAAATTTGGTACGGGGTAATTTTGAACGGATATAAATGCTACTTTTCATTCCGCGACTTCATCTGCGTCCGCGATAACCGACATTTACGCAGACGAATTCGCGGGCTAAAGCTAGTTATAAACAACATTGGGAACGGAAAATATCCTAAATAATAGTTTTCTCGTAATATTGGCGGTACGACGTAGGCACGTGGCTACTTGAGCGGGATATTAAAATACGCGTCTATGCAGTAAGTAAGCCCACGTACCCACGAGTGCGATAAAATCGTTGCGGGGTTTTATCGTGCTCGTGGGGACGTGGGCTAAGCGTGTGGGCAGTTCATCATCCTCCATTTTAGAATGCCATTAGAAGTTACAAGGGCACAGATGAACATACATAAGTACCCACTTACAGATATACATTGTATAGCACTCAAAATCATAACTATTTGCTTCGGCGCAGTCGGGTAAAAAATAATGTGACTTACTTTTTAATATTTCGCAAGCTCTTTGTGCGTGTTCCATGGCAGTGGTGAAGGCTGCATCAATTTTCGACTTCTGGCTTGATACACGGCCAGAATCACCTGTAAACATAAATTTTGAATTATTTATTCTGTAAGTAGGTTTTGTACACTTTTAGACGTCAATGATATTTTTTTTTAACTAGATTAGGTCAGCGTTTCTTATCTGACTACTCTGAGAAGAAAGGCAGAAAAAAACTCAGAGGTCTTTTTTAAAGTCCAGAAATAATCTTGGTCACATCATGTGAAGACATTTCAGTCACCAATCTACATGAGATTGGTGAGTGAAATGATATTTTGAGGAAGCAGGTCTTTCGATCAGCATAACGGCATAGATATTGTTACTAAGCGCGCTTTGTTCAAATTCCAACTCGTTCCAATTGTTGTGACCCACATATTATTTACGACGGTTGTTTTCTCTCTCTAACTCCGAAGACCAAGTATTCATTAAAAAAACAATTGCAAGTCATTTCTTGAACCTTATTCATTTAAATTGATGATTATTTGTATAGTTATATTTGAACTAGTTTGCCCGCGATTTCGATCGCGTCAAATTTTGGCCCCGAACGCGTCGCATCGTTTCCCATCTCCCGCCGTCGAGGGTTAATTTTTTGGAACAAAATTTAAATTTTAGAACAAACATTTGTTTAACCGTAATGTTTATTAATTTTTTGCGAAACTCACCTTCTTGGAACGGGAACACGCGTCCCCTGTTGACCCAGTAGTGGTCGTACTGGCCAAAGAAGCGCACCACGAACTCTCCGTGATTGTGCTTCACGGCCATAATGTTCTCGGGTATCTCTGATGGGTGCAGGATTATACCGGGCCACCATCTGTGGAGTAAGTTCATGTGTTCTTCAATTATACAGTAACCCGTTTGTAGTGGCAGGCTTTGTAGTCTCACAAAGAATAAACATAGGGTTTAAAAGACCCACGAATACAAAGCATTTTGGCTACATAAAAGTGTGCATTTAATGTTTTTTGAAGTGAAAACTTCTTTAGCGCCGTTGGTTGTGATTTGAAACTCAATGAAACGAAAAAGCGACAGTAAAAAGAGACAGACATAACTTCATAAGATTTAACGTGGGAGAAAATGAGATAGGAAATACATGACGTCATGACCATGGACGAAAGAAATATGGCAAATATTGTCACATCTGAACTTCAAAAAATTAAAACACATTATCACAAATGTTTTATGTACTTGTACATATTATTATTATTTCAAGTCTATTATCGTACCTATATATTATTTATGTAAATACGGGAAAAAACGAATGCAGAATATTGTCGCGATAAATCGATGTAATTTATACGAATAATAAAATGTTAAATAATTATCAAACGTTGTATCACTATAATCATTACTAAAAACCTACAATTATCCTCTTCCCGTAATTTTACATTCGTATCATTATCTTGAAGCCAAAAATTTTGAAGGTTTCACTTCTACCACGTGTGAATTGCACACATGCCATTTTTTTATTTTATTTTTTATTTACTGTATTTTTTAAAAGGTTCACTTACAATGAGTAAAACTGCTGGAAAAATCCCTAGCCATACTTCAATGATTATTGTTAAAGAAATCTTGATAATAGTGGCGGTTCTGTTGTGCACTAATTAAATTTAAGGTTCTTGCTATCTTTTTTCTACTAATGAAACAAGAAAGCGACGAAAATAAATTAGATCTGTCAAATTAGCAACGACGACAAATTAAATTTGTCATGTTTAAAATCACACCAAATTCAAGGCAATCAGACTTAGTTAAGTTTGACAGTTCTAAAACATCACTTTGCTTTTTCTTTCAGTGTGTTAGTAAGAGATATCAATACTCTTTATTTTAGTTTAGTTGGTGAAGAACCAGCACCAATAACACATGATAATTGATTTCATTTCTGTAAGTAGGTTTGTACAAACACATGACAATCACATGTTTAATAAATAATGGAAAAAAAACGTGGGATGCTTTTTGATATCAGGCACCCGACGCTTTTTTTTCCATTATTTTATACTTTTTAGTTTGGTTTTCAATGGAAGCGTGTTTTTTAGTTTTTTTAAACTATTATTTATTTCTATTTTTTAGGGTGTTTCGAATTTTGCGACGTATGTCAGCGGAGTTTATGTCGTATGTCAGCGTAGTTTGTGACGTATGTCAGCGAAGTTTTCGAAGACAGTTTTTTTGCTGTCCTGGTAACCCTGGCAAGGATAATGACACAAATTAGTTTGTGACGTATGTCAGCGCAGTTTGTAACGTATGTCAGCGTAGTTTGTGTCGTATGTCAGCGTAGTTTGTGACGTATGTCAGCGTAGTTTTCGAAGATAGTTTTTTGCTGTCCTGGTAACCCTGGCAAGGATAATGGCACAAATTAGTTTGTGACGTATGTCAGCGTAGTTTTCGAAGACAGTTTTTTTGCTGTCCTGGTAACCCTGGCAAGGATAATGGCACAAATTTATGAAATTATTGCATTTTCATCGGTCCTTGACAGGTGTGCAAAGTTTGAATGAAATCTGGTCGTTTAAAATGGGTCAAAATCGCGCTACAAGGAGTCGGTTACAAACAAACATACAAGTGAAGCTAATATAAAGCGTGTAAAAAGAAGAAAGGCCGAATCAAACTCAGAGGCTAGTCTCTTTTAAAGTCCAGACATGAGGGTCAGATCATAATAATATGAAGACCATGTAGATTGGTGTCTGAAATGATCTTTTCAGGGAAGAACCACACAGATGGAGTGGACCTGTCCAGTCAGTGCACGCGTTTATCAGTAATCGTCTAGATCAAACCGTTATTACTCACCTGTAATGTCCAAGTTTGACCCACACCATTTCTCCATACAGCGGTAGTCGTCCCGTCTCACAGTCTTCGCACATGTAACCACCTAAAAACAAATAAAAGTAAATATTTAGTTTATTAAAAAACAAAACATGCTGATTAAAGGAAGAACATTTTCTGGTCGTAGATTCGAACCCCGATAACAGGCGCTTGGAAATTGCTAGAGGAGGCCGTCGCCAAGAGGCATGCTGAATTAAGAGATATACTTTAACTTATCTTTATATATATAATTCTACTGTACGTGTGTATGTCACTGAACTCCTCCTAAACGGCTGGACCGATTTGAATGAATTTTTTATTTGCGTTTGGGTGGCACCCCGGATGGTTTAGATTCACTATTGGACCCGGTAGGTGGCGCTGCTATCGAGTTCTAGGAAACAGGACAACGTCTGTACGGTCAGCAAGTATAACTATAAAAACTAAAAATAATTCAGAATAAAGAGGCATATTAAATTAAATTAAAAAAACAGGCGCTTTACTTGGTGTAAATTATTTAACCACCACTGCTCTCAAAACGGTGAAGGAAAACATCGTGAGGAAACCGGCATGTCTTAGAACCAAAAATTCGAAGACATGTGACATCTACCAACCCGCACTGGGTCCACGTGGCGGATTATTGCCCGCGTGGCGGATTATGGCCCGCGTGGCGGATTATGGCCCGCGTGGCGGATTATGGCCCGCGTGGCGGATTAGGGCCCGCATGGTGGATTACGGTCCGCTCCCTCTCTGTGAGGAGGCCTGCAGTGGGTACATTGTAGGTTCATTATGTCCAGTTGAACAAAGAGCTAACGCATAACTACTTCTAAAAGAGTAGACGACTCACGCTTTTGTCCAATGGGGTTAGGTAGAAAATATCCTTATATATAATATCGATAAAGAATACATCCTTACAAACTCCTTTTGCCTCGGTTAGGTTCATACATCATACAACCGACGTTTCCACTCACATCTGCTTTGTAGATACCTCTTGTAAGCCGTCCTTCGAGTAGACGACTCTATTATATTTCATACATCACTTTTATAAGTGTGTCTTAAAGCGTAAAAAGTTATTATGCACACAGGAGAAACGAATACTGCCAGTTTGGGGGAAACATTAATATTTTTAACACGCTTTTATTAACGTCATACGTATGTTAGTATGTGCCTATGTAACAGAAACTTTGAACATGATTTTGACCCCCTTCAAAACGTCGGATTAACTCGAAATTTGGCATACTTATCAAGGACCGATGACAATACCATCTAATATATAAAATTCTCGTGTCACAGTTTTCGTTGCCATACTCCTCCGAAACGGCTTGACCGATTTTGATGAAATTTTTTGTGCTTATCCGGTATCTATGAGAATCGGCCAACATCTATTTTTCATCCCCCTAAATGTTAGGGGTAGTCCACCACAATTTTTTTTTTTTTGAATTTTTTTAAAACTTTTTTTTTATTATGATTGAGCATTGAAAAATACATACAACTCTAAATTTTCACTCTTTTTCACCCGGCAAAACAACGTTTGCTGGGTCAGCTAGTAATTTTATAAATTTGTGCCACTATCCTTGCCAGGGTTACCAGGATAACTAAAAAACTGTCTTCGAATACTACGCTGACATTCGTCACATAATTCGAAACATCTTAAAAAATAGAAAATAAACAATCCTTTAAAAAAAAACACGCTTTGATGGAAGCGTGTTTTTTGGTTTTTAAACTATTATTTTGCTATGTCCATTTGGCACAAAACTCGTAATTCGACTTGTCTAACTAGAAAAAGTAGTACAAAATGTGCCAGGCTAAGTAGTATTTTTATTAAATCTCGTAATAGGAAAGGGTCTACCCAACAGAGTCTAAAAACCAAATTATTTCAAGTTTTAATCCGTATGAAAAAAGGTTACACGTGTTAACATTTTTCATAGTTTTTTTTTTCTATTCAAAAACACGTCATGCTCCATTTGAATACAATCGCTTATGTATTTTATGTTCGAAGAAACAACGGGCGGCGCCAGCGCACGGCCGGTTGTCTGCGTCCCGCTTGTGAAAAGGTCAAGGTCTTAATTCTTGTTCATGCAAATGTTTCTATGACGTAATTGTGTGTTTAAATATTTTGGTTTGATCTAAAAAGTTCCTAGATTTGCTGGTGTGTTGGCTACATTTTTATAAATAACATACATTCATAAAATCCCGCCGTCTTCCCGTTGAGGTAGGCAGAAACTAGAGAATGCCACCTGCTCAGATCCTTACATACTTCTTTTGCCACGTTTGCCACGTTAACGTTCATACATCAGAAAGCCAATTCTGGTAATTAAAAACGTTCAAAATCTAGTCGCAGTGTCACCTCGGCAACCATCAAATGTCAAAAACTTGTCAAAAATGTAGGCAAATTAGAGGTAATTTTAACAGATTGAGACTGATCAGACTGTGTATGTTGTTATAGTTACGAGAATCCCCCCCCCCCCCGGCCATACACACACGCCGCCGGTTGCGAGTACATCGACGAGGTCACTGTATCCTAGGACGTCCCCTCCCAGCGTTTCCACACACATCTGCCTTGTAAATACCTTTTTGTTAGTCGACCTTCTTTCATCCTCTCAACATGACCGAACCATCTAAGCATACTCATTTTCATTAATTCTATTAAAATTGTGAAATTCAAAGTATCAGTTGTTGGCTCGCCAACAGGCTGGTAGCAAATCTGATTAGAATGTAATTACTGCCATATTATACAACATGTAACATAATTAACGCAATATCTCATACATACTAATTAGTGACCCTTTTTTTAAAGCTAACTGTTACTATTAAGAAAATCGTGTTGTCCCTAGCAATACTTTGTGCATTTAAAATTGAGTCTTATCGCCTTGAAATACGATTGAATTTTCTTTGGCGCAATCGGCGGTAGGTTTGGCACAATACATATTTTTTTGAATAAAATACCAATTTTAAAAGTTTATGAAATCGATTCAGTAGTCATTGTAAACAAATTACTTTCAGGACTTGCGTTTATTCTGTTAGACCTGGTATAATATACGACAATGGTGCCGATTCTGTGGTGCAAAATTCACTAAACTGAACTAAAAATCACTAAAATTTGGTTTATTCCTGTCAAACAACGATTTCCTATTCTGAAATACACTAAAGTGACACAACTTAACTATATTTTAGTTTGACAGCACTAAGATTGCATTGAGTTATTAGTTTAGTGAAAATGAAAATTTTGCTATTCTGAGTTTGCCGGTTTTCACCAAAAATTTTGACTATAATAATTTATTTTGACTAAATCTGACTATTTTTAATCGCGATTAAAAAGGTGTGGAATAAAACTAGTGGTCATGAACAAAAATTCACACGAACGCCTCGCCTTCACGTACAAAAAAAGTGCTGAATTTTTTATTTTTTCTTTTGCTTATATCTCAAAAATGACGTGTCCTATCGCAAAAATAATGAAATTTTCGACCCCCTTTATTAGCCCAGGAACATATAAATCCCAAGACGTGGGTAATATTTTTTTTATATTTTTCAAACAAAAAGTGAAAAATTCCATATAAAACACGTCCAGGCTGCCCCATTGCGCGCGCCTTCGTCTCTAAAAAAAATCATTGCGTAGCGCACACAAGTACCACGTTGCGAAACCAAAAGAAAAAAAAAACAACGTTGATTGTCAAATTTGTTTTTAGTCGTGTCAAAATAATTTTTAAATTTAAAGATTTCTTCTTGCAGAATAGCGTTAAAATTCTCATAGCCAAAAGTAAGGAATTTTAGAGATAGTTTAGTTAGTTTAGTTCGGTGTACAACAGAATCGGTACCAATATTAATTTCCGAAGTCGGCTTTCTTCTTGTATTTTCATCAGTTTCCGAAATTAAACTTATTTTTCACATTGTTGTGTTTTATGTAATACAAAAAAGTTTTGTATTTTTCACTTTAAAGTTATGGTATCTATGTATGACCAGTGACAAGAAGTATTAGAACATTGTCAAAATACACAAAGTGGATTAAATATGTATTATCGCAGCTAACGCAAAAACAACAAAGTTAATAAAATTTGAGAACCTAGGTATGCCCATATCCTATTCAATAAAACATAAAATATAGAAGAAATTCAGTAAAGGACATAAAGTCCACCTTTGTACAGTATTTTTTACTAGTGCATAAAGTTTTAATAAATAAATAAAGCGGAACATACAAAAATAAAACAACAGACGAAATGAGAACCTCTTCCTTTTTAAAGTCGGTTAATAAAATGTAAAACTGCTTACCTTCTGGTGGTTTTATGTTAAGGCACTCAGCGTGGAAGGAGGTGGGGCAATACTCGCAGCAAATAAGTGAACCGCCCAGCGCGCAAATAAAACACCAGCCTGTATTCACGTGGCAGGGGACTTTGCCAGGCCTGTGGGGGGAAAGGCGAACATTTAATGTCGTTTAAATTAACATAACTGAGTGGCTAGGACTTGGACGCACAGACTGTAACGATGAATACAAAACAAAGTCGCTTCCCGCGTGTGTACGCTTAGATCTTTTAACACTAGAAGCGCTGAACATACCGACTGAGGTAAATTTGGATAAAAAAATTATGTATATTGCAATTACGTGGTTGAAGTCTCGTATAAATAAAATATCATCATATTTCATGAAAAGTCATAAAAAGTTACGATTATTTGCATAATGAAATATTAATTAGAGCAGGAAGAACATCGAAATGGGTCAAATTTGGGACGCCTGCACTTCTAGTGTTAAACTATCCAACGGATTTAATGCGGTTTTCATCATAGAGTGATTCAAGAGGAAGATTTATATGTATGGGAGCCACTGGCAAAAGCTAGGTCAGCATAATATGATTCTAAATCCCATAGAGTAGGATTTTTTGTCGGTTTAAAAAAACATCTGCATTTTCCCTTTATTCCCGGTGTCCCCGTACGCCGTGTCCCCGTCCTACGGGGACAGCGGTACTACAATTAAATATTTAAAAATACTTCCCGTTATCCCCGTACACTGTCCTCGTTAATATAGTTAAATAAAATAAGTAAAAATTATTGCCCACTGTCCTCGTTTTTTCTTTTTTAACCGTCAACATACAAAGTGTATGGAATATTGGTAGATTAGTCTTGGTACCCGGTAGGTAGATTAATATAAAGGATTTAGACCTTATTTCAATTTATTTTTTTACCTCTAATTAGAATTCGAATACAAATAAATACATTTTGTTTTATTCCCCTTTTCTTTTTCCGATGCTAAAAACTAAGCTTATAACAGAATGCAGATTTAAGAGGACAAAGACTCGTGAAAAGTTTACTTCCCATTGTCCCCGTTAGCCGAATGTACGTTATGGGGACAACGGGAAATAAATTTATTCACGTCCCGCTGTCCCCGTAACGGGGATATGGCATACGGGGACAACGGGAATAAAGGGCATTTTCCTACAAAAGAGTAATCAAAATGTATGGAACAAGATTTTTTTTTTTTTAATAATAACTGACAGCAAATATCAAGTGAGTTTCAGAAACATGTATAGAATCAGATAGTATTCGCGCAATTTCAGTGTACGATTTTATAACGATTTGCATCAACTTACTAGTCATTTATATTATATTAAAAACGCAATTAAAATTAAATAAAACACTCACCTTTGGTCATAATGCCTCGGACAGATAATATGCGACGCTGTCAAAATCAACGTTCCCGCCGGCAGACATTTTGTAAAAGAATGATAAGTAGCTGGACACCTCACACATCTCGCCAACTTATCCCCACTGAACCGTGTCTTACAGCCTCGAGGGTCATCAGAAACACATGTATGACACACGTGTCTAGGACACGTCAAAGCCTCAAAATACTCATTGATTTTCTTATTAGTCTTCGAAGGTTCCCCTCCATTGAACTGAGTTTGTGGCCAGTGGTCTAAGCACTTCAAATGATAGTATTTATGACAATGCGCTACATGGCATTTTTGTCTTAAAGTCGCTTCGTTTTTAGATACTGCCGATTTGCATACAAAGCATACGGGTGTATCGTATTGCTGGCAATTCTTGCATTTGAAATTGGAGTAATCGGCGTCGTTTGAGCGTCGAGGTTTTAATTTTATATCGATTATCTCGCATTTGCCGGGTACTGTGTCGGACCAATCGCAGCCGTCATCGCTCGAGTAAGAATCGTAATCAATTGTCTCGTTTTTAGTTTCGAGTAGTTCTTTCATTTTCGCTTCTAGCTGAGCTTCTAAAGTCTCAGCGTCAACTGTACACGATTCTGTTTCAAGGATCTCTTCAATTGACGTGCTTTCTTCGGAAACATCTTGGGATTTCTCGTCTTGACTGTCAAAGTCATCGGGGTTTTTCGGTTTCCGACCCAACTTTTTCTTCCGCCTTCTCCCTCTGGTAGGGAATGGGGTTTCTGCTTCCGTGTCTTCTTTATTTACGCAGTCGACATGGAACATTGCATTGCAGCCTTTACATTTGACTAGATTTCCAGTCATCTCACAGATTTCACATACTTTCTCTCTAATTAAACCTTTGAAAACATTGGGTTTTGGTCGGGCTAGTTCTTCAAAGTAAAGTTCCACTTCATCAATGTCGTTTCCTTCAGAAATTGGTTCTTCACATTCTTCTCCATTTTCATCTATCTGTTTGTTTTTAGGCTTAAATATCGCGAAGACTTCCAGCTCTTCCTCGACATCTGAAAATTCTTCATTGTAATAAGGTTTTATTACTTTTCTTTTAGGTTTATCTTTTGGTACACCAGCATTGTCAGTGTCTTTTTCTGTTTTCTCTTCTTTTTCTTTTTTCTCTTCTTTTTCTTTTTTCTCTTCTTTGTCCTTTTTCTCTTCTTTGTCCTTTTTCTCTTCTTTTCCCATTTCTTTCTCAGATTTGATTTTTCTTTTAACTTTTTTGGGTTGTTGTATGACGGTGTCTTCGAGCCCCTTTACTGTGCCAGACTGTTCAATATTATCGTTTTTCTTAATTTCAGACTTTGTATTCTTCTCATACAACCAAGTTTGGTATAAATATGCGACTATTTCATCCTGCGTTAATTGTTGAGAGTCGTCCATCATGGAGTCTTGTCGCATTTCCAAATATTGCACAAATTCGGGATCTGATAGTGCATTTTCCAAATTTTTAGGAGGAACGTTCTTTTTACGTTTAGTTATAGATATTTCACTGTCTCCGGAACTTATGGAAATCGTGTCAGCCTCTTCGTCTTTAATTTTAATATCTTCTTTGACACCATTTTCTTTTTTAGCATTTGAGCGTAGTTTGCTCTTAATAAAGGATGCTTCACTACTTTCTGGATGAATAGAGGCTACGTCTAAGTCATCGTTTAATTTACTTTCCTCTGGTTCCTGTGGGAAAGTTACTGCGTTTGAAGAATCTGTTGACAATATTTCTTTATTTTTTTCTATGCTATGCTCATCACTACTTGCCAATGTTACTTTACAATCATTGTCTTGTGTCAAATCTTTTGTTCCTGCACTTACGTCTTTTTGTTCGGGAGGTTCTAAAGACGTAGTGGATCCCAATGTTCTTTCTGTTCCATTCGTTTGAAATGTATCCTGAACTGTAGAAGCGGACTGACTGGATTCAGGAGTATCATCGTCTAGTAGTTCATATGCCGGTGATGGTACTTCGTCGACTTCATCAGATGATTTGTCGGTTTCGTCATTGATTTCAAAATCCCTGTCAACATCTGTATAGACCATTTTTGTTTCGCCTCTTGTCTTTCTATGTAAGAATTTCCGCATCATATTTTTATTTAGACTCAAATTCCTTTTATGAGAGTTCCTTTGTCTTGTGTGATTCCTTTCTCTTGGTTTCTTTTTCTGTTCAGATTCAGAATTCAACCCTTTCACTAGTTTCGAATCTAGCAAATCGTTGTTTTTTGTATTATCGGATTTTAAGTTTTCTTCGAAAAGCCACGTTTTATACAAAAAGGCGACAATTTCGTCTTGCGTAAACTCCGGATTATCTTCCATTATGGCATCTTGGTTAAATTCAAGATAATTGAGAAATTCTACATTTTCTAAAGGATTTTCTGGTTTTTGATATTGATTTGAGCGTAATTTGCGTTTGCTTTCAGATTTCGTTGACGTCAGACTGTCTTCTGAATTCAAAGAACTCGTTTCCAAATCTATATCACCGTTCATAGCGTCCTCATCGTGGAAGCCATTTTCTTTGATCACTTCAGGCTTCAAAACAGGTATGTGAACCTCTTTGGCAGTATTCATATCAATCTCTTTCACATTTAAACGACCATTAAGAGGTCCATTTCTTATAATACTTTCGACCATATCACGATTTGGGATTTCATCACTAACATTACTAAGAGGGATAGGAAATTTATTTGTATCCTCAATTGTATCTAAATTTGTATTCTCACCAAGTTTATTAGAAAAATCAAATTGCTTACTGCCTTCTAGTCTAATCTGGTCCACTTTGGCTTCTTCTGTGATTTTTTCAGTAAAACTAATTCGTTCATTTTCTAAACCTTCTGTAACGCGATCCAAACTTGGAGGTGTACCATAATCGCCATCTAAAATAATGTCCTTACTCAATTTAGAAGGCACATCATTTGTTATTTCATTATTAAAATCACTATTACTACTACTAATTGAAATAATGTCATTTTTCTTTGCAGGCAAATCAGATATCGAATCGTCATAAATATCATGTGCAGTATCTATTATACTATCGTTACTGAGAGGAGCTTCACTGAAACTATCATCAGTCTGGCTTTCAGTTTCATAATCAGGTTTATAATCACTGTCTTCATCACCTGAGGGGTAACTTGGCTCAGTACTGGCACCTGTTGAATCATCATTTGTTATTTCGTCCTGTGAGCCAGCAGAAAAATTCACTGGATTAGTTTTAGGAGTGATTTCTTCATTTTTCGTGTGATTTCCATAATTTGAGGCCGGACTATATTGGTTGTCATCAAATGAATCTTCATAAACAGGACTTATCGTACAGTCTCTGGTAGTTTCAGGATCTGGGATTGCACGATTTTTAGCAGTCCCTTCTACTTCATCTTTATAAAAAGACACCTTTGCAGCTTGTCCATCTTCTGTCCTATTATTATTGCCTGGAGATGTTGCTGAACTTATAATGCTGTCCTGACTATTTTCATCCATGCTCTCATCTTCAGAAAAAACACTTCTTCCATTCGTTTTAGTTAATGTTCCTGGATTTTCTGATTTAGTATCATCTTCGTGTGCTGTGGTTTCTTCTTTTTTTTCATTTTCTTCAGTTTTAGTACTTAGACTTTCAATGGGGGCTTCAATATGAGTAGGTTCCTGAGAAACAGAGGTCTTACAACTATCTGTATCATTAGAATTGTGATCCGAATCAATAACTACAATAACATTTTTACTATAATCATGGTCATTTACAAAAGGAATCATATTCTGAGATTCGGTCATAGATTTTCTTAAACTATAAGGCTTATTTACTGCTACTTTAGACGAAGTTTTTTTTTGTTTTGATCTATTAACTTTCGTTTCTTTTTTTTCTTCTCGTTTTAGTTGAGGACCTTGGGGATTAGACTGAGTTTTCTCTGGAGTCTTAGACTTGGCTTTCTGTAGCCACCTGTCCATATGGGACTGTCTTTGGATTTTAGTGATGCCAGTTTTGGCCGCCATATTGTCCAGACAAGCTGTGACGACGTCAATCATGTCCAAAGACTTGTTCCTGGTCCTATTTCTTGCACGTTCGGTATTGTCTGTTTTACCATCGTCTTCTGAAAACAAGCTGTCATACAGACTCTCACTCAAAGATACGTCACTGTCCGTTCTAGAAATTTTCCCGCTCTTCTGTTGTTTTACTTTAGTTCTAGACTTTTCTAGCATGTCATTGAAGGTGTCTATTCTCAGACGTTTTGGTTCCCTAAGCAGCATTTCTGCTTCTTCTACCGAGTTATTCCATAAGGCTTGTTTCTTATCTGATACGAAGAAAGCTGCAAACAGTCTGGGATCTTTTTTCTTATCCTGAAAACGAAGATAGAAAATTGTCAGGTATTTTTGTACAACATTGGATTTAGAAAAAAGTAACTTTAGGTTTTATTTTTACATTTAATGCCACACTAACAGAGCTTTCGAATCAATGCAAAAAATAAACTGAAAATGCCAACCACAAAAGAAACACTAGAGTATAAAAAGTATTTCTTTTTCTTCACATGCTAGAAACTACGAGTAAGATACAAGATTGGTAACATCAACATTCATTGTTTTAAATAATGTCAAGGTTGGAACAAAAATTAATTTATTCATATCAACCACAAAGTTCAGCAGATAACCGAATGTCAGGAGATAAGGACAGATACAAACCTCAGGTGTGAAATTCTGCCGGGTATTCTCAAATTCGAACTGGCCGAGGTACTTCCGGAGCATGGTGTCAACGATCCAGCCGCGACGCCCGTTGTCCCCGAAGAATGTCACGTGAATGACGTCACGTTCTATGCGGCCAAATACTGTGGAGGAATGAAATAAACGAAGGTTAGATTTGGGTAGTTTTATAGAGTATTCAAAACTTTTTTACAAGTTTCGTTGTTCTACAAACTTGACATCCAGGTAATTCCATAACCAGATTTATTCAATGTGGTAATACAATCTACACAGGGTGGCAAAGCCATCAATGCAACACCTATTTCTATGGACTGAAATTTATCATTGGTATATAAAAATAGCATTAGCTGTTTCCTACAAAAATGCATTACCTAAGCAGCCAAAATGTATCGAACAACTATTTCTTTATTTTAATTACTAAATTAAAATTATCAACTCTGGGGTTTCCAGAATCATGTTAAGACTCCATGGTGACATGTTGTCTCTATGTCCACCATGGGTGTCCTATTGCCACCCATTATTTTATGATTTCATTACGTTTTTTAATGCCCTATGCTTTTTGCTAGGAAACTAAAAATAATAAATGTTGCTATTTTAGAATCAGTGTTGATTGTTTTTAATCTGTTATTGTACTGCTTTCGTGGTACAGATAAAGAATAAACAACCCTTGTCTATGAGTGTTGTAAAAGGAGGCAAAAAGTATTATTTCAGAAAAATAAGCAGCATGGTAACAGCGTTGTTTATTGATAATGGCTGAATAATCAATTAAGTTATACTAAACTGGCTAATATACACTACTAATATTTTATTTTCGCAAGGGAGGGTTTAATTGTAAGGCGGGTAAAATACACATGCACAGCAATAATATAGGAGTATTATCATTATAGTCAATAGCAGCAAGCTTATGTAAAGATAAGCAGTTCCAATAACTGTAGTTAAATTTGATAATCTTATTTAGGGATGTTGATTATTAAAATATCAATATTCAAATTAATTTGCTGTTAATTTCTATCACATGATTGTATAGGATGTTAGAAACAGTATTGTAAATACACAGATTATCTCTTTACCTTGTAACAATACACCATTATGAATTCTATACTGTGAAGTATTTTCTTACTAAAGGAAGTTAGATAAAAAATTCTGAATCCATATTAAATGAGCATATTATTATATGCATTGCATGAATGACTGTTCATGATTGAAGATGTACAGGAAATTGTTAGTAAAATGTAGGTAATTATTTGGACAGTTATTCTCAAATTAAAAAAATAATAATACTTACACTTCTTTTTAACAAAAATCCCATTTGAGGGGTCTCTAGTGACAATGGATGGCCAGAATGGATAGGTACCCATTCTAGCCCAGGCTATGTCTCCAACTTGATAGGCGCATTTAGCTTCCAAATCAAACAAATCACTCTTGGACAAAGTTTTAGTATCTTTCTGATCTTTTTTCTTCTTTTTACTGTCAAAGTCCAGCGTCTTGACCACAGAAGAATTATCTAAGAATCCATTCTGCTGCTTAGCGGCACCAATGCTGTACCTTTCGGAAGACCGTTCTAAAATATTATTCAAATGAGTACTGGAAGACTTCTTTGCACTTTTTACTGGCGATAAGGAACTCTTGATAAACACTCCATCATCATCAGATTCCCTCTTTTGGATCAAGTCCTTTCTAATGTAAACTTTCGGGAACTTCTTAGCAGGAGACGGACTGGTATTCTTAACTTCCTCAGTGCCAAAACGGCTCAATGATATGTTTTCTTGGTAAATACTCTCTATTTGATTCTCCAGAAAAGTTTCTACACCAATTAATTTTGGTGGTTCCGATCTCAGTGGAGAATTTGATGCATGCATCTTGTATGCCGGTGATTGAGTCTTCACTGGTGACTTTTCAGCCTGTGGTGACTTTAGGTCAGCTGTCACTTTCTTGGTGTCGGACTGCTCAATTTCAGACTTGAGCCGGCGAGCCCTGCCATAGCGGCTGGTACTAGTTCCATCACCAATGGACACCGGGGAAGTCACTCTTGAAGTCAGACTAGTTTCAAGTTCACGTTCAATGAGTGACCTTTTCTTTGGTTTTGATTTGACAGTCAGCGGACCGTCTGATGCCTTTAAGTCCTCAGAACTCATATTATCCTCAGACTCGTCCATTATGGTCTCTTTCAATCAATGTAGGCCCTTCTGTATGCGTCTGACGTAACAAAATAGCACATCGCAAGTATCGCCCCAAATCACGAATATTTTATTCCAATCCCATATTTATGAGAAAAAAACAATGCGAAATGTGACGACAAACCTACATTTACAGGTTACGCCCGTCTAAGAGCGTTTCACTTGGTTTTCTGAAACAAAAGAATCGAAATGAAGTTTCGTTTTTCTCATGAAATAGGTTAATTCAATATTTGAACACAATATCATGTTTTGGAAGAGGAAATTGAATTTTTTCTGAATTAAAACATAAAATGTCGACTCACCTCCGCTTTATTCAGTTTACTCGCGTCAGTGATTGCAATTTGCACAAGGCAAATCGTCAGATTGGCGGTCTCCTTGGTGCATAATTGAACCACAGTACATCGAAAACTTAATATCCTTTTTTACACAACGCTGTTTCTAGATATAATTGTTTCAACACCAGATTTAGGATCGCTTTATATCACAGAAACAGGAATATTAACTATAATCGTCAGCGCTCAAATATCATTCGAGCAAAGTCCTAATTTGTTACGAGAAAGCACTCAGTTACACAGTCAAACACGCGCCATCATAATTCCATACATCGACTTGAGCGGAACCAGCCCACGGTGGGCATTACCGCGCTTTCTACAAACGTTACCACTAATTATCTCACAAATAAAACTATAAACACTGAATAAAAGGCATTATATTTAGAATTATAAATGAAAATAAGTTCCGCCACTGAAATACCGACGCTTCTCAGTGCCGCGAAAACACATGAATAAGTCGTGTTTGTGTGAGTTAGAATACGACGAGAATTTTTGTGCTGATTATACACACATGTCTATAGTTCCACACAGTTCAATGGCTTTGCTTATCACAAACTGTTTTACCGACGCTTTCAAAATACATAGTTCGTTTTTAGGGTTCAGTAATTAGGAGAATATTGACTGATACTGATGACATATTCATAAAAAAAAAACAGTAACCAGAGACAGCCTGTATTTTTAACCGATTTCAAAAGGAGAATCTCAATGCGTATGTTATTTCGAGGTAGATGCACTAAAAGATTATTTCTTTTATCTACTTTGGCTAAATATTCAATCACTCTTGAAAGTTAGAGGCACGGTTGGATCAAGTAGTTATAATATATATTAATCCGATCCAGCCCCTCCCTTGCTACCCTCCCCCAGCGACGCTTTAAACCAAGGTACGTACAGTGGGTACCCTTAGCTTGTAGTTGCTTAAATTTTAGGTTTTTTAAGCCTTGGATAGAGGCCTTAATTAAATCAGGCACCCTCAAGCAAGCCTCGGTAAGCAGTTGACCTCAAAGATTGAACTGCGAGATGCCTCACAAACAAAATATAGATTTACAATTACATTGAAAAACAACGTCATCTCCGAAATGAATAACATAATAGAAACTAGTGGATGCGCCAGGGTAGGCTACCCCGCGAAATTTAAGTTTTCTTACGTTTATTGCAATGTGCAGATCAGTATCAGTTCGTATGATAATTAGTCAGGTTGATGTCCAGATAGGTAGCACGATTTTGTAACACAATTTTGAGTGTTAGACTGCTGCCACGTATGACAACGCTACTATAAAAAAATAAGATTTTTAGATTATTAGATTTTATTTGTTAAAAACCTAAACCCATGAATAAGAAAAAAAAAGTCAGTCTCCAATGGTTTAAAAAGTATCTCTGCAACATACTTTTCCAGTGTAGTTGCCTACAATTTTTGATTAGAAAATAAATAAAAAGAATATCAAAAAGAAGACAGTAGTCATTATATAGAAAAGTAAACTGTTGATAGTACTAAGATGGAAACGAAAAAAAACTGTTGTATATCGATTAATGAGTGGGAATGGCGTTTCGCTTCGCGATGATTTTGTGCCACGCCGATATAAAAAAAATGTGAAGTGCGTCAGGCGAGTAATTTCCAAGCATTTTATTTCACTACTGGGGGTACCAGGTGATGGCATCACGAACGTTTGAAAACACGCTTATGATGACGATTCTTCGTAATTACTAAATAATAATAGGTAGGTACTGAACCACAAATCATTAACATAAACTGATTTTGAAATCCTAAAACCGAATGTCAGATTAAATGTTTATGGTTTGTTAACGGAAATACAAAATAATACTACGAAAAGTCTCCCTGATTTCTATTAAAATTTTGTAAAACAAATATTTGTAGTCATTAATTTAAAACCTTATTTTTATAGGTACCATTAACAAATCAAGCAAATAAAAGCACCGACTGCTTATAAACAAACCATAAACATCAGCTGGTATGTGTCACTTTTATCAGCACTCAGTTGTCAGTTGTCACATTTACGTTAACAATGTCACTCTCCACTCACTGCATGACTGTAATAACTAGGGCTGCCAAGATTTCTTCGGCAGATTAACCTTTAAAAAAAAAATCTTAACATAGTATAAAACAAAGTCGATTCCCGCGTATAAATATTTTATGAAAAGCAAAAAAATCCACCCAAACATGTTTCTTCCAAGTTGAATGCTTATTTATTTTATACTAGCTTTTGCCAGCGGCTTAGCCCGCGTATTAAACGTATAAACCTTCCTCTTGAATAACTCTATCTATTTAAAAAAACCGCATCAAAATCCGTTGCGTAGTTTTAAAGATCTAAGCATACATGGGACAGACAGAAGGAACCGACTTTGTTTTATACCTACTATGTTAAGATTTTTTTTAAAAAAGGTTAGTCTGCCGAAGAAATTTTGGTAACCCTTTGGTTTATACTACGTAGTGAAAAACGTATATTTTGTCGAAAATAAAAACGTTGGATGCATTCAATTTTTAAATGAATGTAAACCAAAACTTTATATTTTTATTACTTGGAAACTATTTCTATTTCTTTTTTCTTACCATTTCGAATTCATAACCGAAAATATCCTTTTTGTGACTGCTGCAGTGGTTCGAATTGAGAGCAGGAATATTATACTTTAACACTCTCACCGCCATGTATATCTAGGCATTTTCTTGAGAAGCAGGCCATGTGGGCGGCGCGCGCGTCACATATATTTTTATGCAGGTGGCCACACTACAATTGAACTAACTTTTGTTGCGGGAGTTGTCGAACGCCGGCTGTCCATGTGGCCTGCGGAGATAAGTTTTAAAAAGCATATTGGCTTGCAATGAAATAATTTATGTGGGTAGCCGGCGGCGCGGCGACGCGGCGACGGACCACATGGCGGTGAGAGTGTTAAATAAATTTGGTAAGACATTATTGAAAAGTTCGGTACACATTAAGTACACGCTATGGCCTCAATCAAAAGCTAATGTCAAGGCGCGTTCATACATTCTTTAAATGAATTATTTGTTTGTTAGACTTTGGTGATGAAATATAGTTTTATTTTTTTGCGTATCATAAATTTCTCAGCATAGTTAAGGGGGATGCTCCGACCAGCCCGCGAAATTCAAAATTTCTTACGTTTTTTGCAATTTGCAGGCCAGTGCTAGGTTGTATGTTGATTAAAATATTATTCGCGCCTGTAAGACATATGTAGTTACAGAATTATAACCATCAAAATCATCAATACAATGCTCTAAGTTCATAAAGCTATAGGAATGACTTTTTCTCTTTTTAGGGTTCCGCACCTCAAAAGGAAAAAGCGGAACCCTTATAGGATCACTTTGTTGTCCGTCCGTCCGTCCGTCTGTCAAGACCCTTTTTCTCAGGAACGCGTGGAGGTATCATGCTGAAATTTATAATAAATACTCAAGTCTACTGTCCCTTGGAGCTGTGAAAAAATCAACCTTCTAAGCTGACGCAATCAAAAGATATAGCCGTTTATGTAAATTTTCGAAACTCGCAAGGGAATCAAAACCTAAAGGGTACTTCCAGTCGATCTAGAATTTTGAAATTTGGTACGAAGCAACGTCTTATAGCACAGATAAAGGAAAAATTGCGAAAACCGTAAATTTTTTGTTACATCATATAATAAAAATATTTTTAATAATTTTAAACTTACTATCCTCATGAACGCGTAGAGGTATTAAACACTACAGGTTTGTACGGAACCCTCGGTGCGCG
The DNA here is from genome assembly GCA_947507805.1 of Aporophyla nigra. Lineage (NCBI taxonomy): Eukaryota > Metazoa > Arthropoda > Insecta > Lepidoptera > Noctuidae > Aporophyla > Aporophyla nigra. The sequence continues at coordinate 5,794,685 of OX382313.1, read as the reverse complement.
AGTCCGACTCGCACTTGGCCGGTTTTTTTTTTGTTCTTAGGGCTTTATGAACTTGGAGGGTTGTATTGGTGATTTTGATGATTATAATTCTGTAACTACATACGTCTTACAGGCGCGAATAATATTTTAATCAACATACAACCTAGCACTGACCTGCAAATTGCAAAAAACGTAAGAAATTTTGAATTTCGCGGGCTGGTTTGGAGCATTCACCTTAAGTGATATTCCGCCACTTGATATTCCGCCACTTGATATTCAACTCGTGGAAAAAAATGATGTGGTGTGTGGTGAGCATCACCGCCGCCTACGAGTTATATATTTGTAAGATTCATTGACATTGAGTTGGCACTCACAGCAGAGGAAAATATCTTTCGACACCCTATAGAGCCCCGCATGTAAGGGTAAGGCTGGTAAGTGTCTGGGGGCCCCCGATCACAGACAACAGGCACAGGTGCATGAACTTAAACGAGGCAAAAAGCGTATGGTAGGATCATAGCAGGTGGCGTTCTGTAGTTTCTGCCTGCCCTCATGGGGAAAAGGCGTGAGTTTATGTATGTATGTATACATTTCTCTAACAGTATATTACGCAGACCCGGAAAATAGTACAATACTATATAATAAAGTACGGCTGGCAACCCTCCCTCGTCTCAACTGTCAAGTGTCAGTCAAGAAATGTAAACGTCAAAACGATAACTAGAAATTCATGCAATTGCTCGAAATTGATTAATAATTTCTTAATTTCCACTAATTTTAACCTAAATAGACATAAAAATGTCTGTAGCTAAAGTGACTAAAGATAATAATATCAAGTCCGAGCCCGTTGCGTACAGCGACGCTGCGCTTAGGAACAATGCTGTGGTCGTGGAATACTGTAGAACATCCATGGCTGCATTGTCCGGTTCCACTGCTGGTAATTATTCCATTATTTATTTATTAAATAAAAAGATGTATTTCCTTACTGCCAATTGGATAAAATTACAACAATACAATACAGTACCACATTGAATTTCTTTTAATGAGTGGTTTCCTTTCTGGGAGCCAGATCTATATCAATAAAATAGTTTTGTCTCCATTCATATTAGGCATTGTAATAAACAAAAACTGTAGCTATTTACAAGAACAAACATTTATAAGAGTTGTTATAAATGTAATTAAAACAGGGCTTGTTAACGTTACCAAATTCACACTATAAGTATCGTTAAGTAACGTTATTTTCATAAAGTTAATATTTTAACGGTAACACGGGTAACGATCCTTTAGTATCGAATCTATAAATAACGGTACCTCTTAACGTTACTAGTATCGATACTTTTATCGTTACTTAATGCCTTGTTGTCAACCTGCGCAACCTAAGCGGCACGCCATGGGCGGCGGCGCTCTACGGTAACATCGCCAATCAAACGATGCAAATGCAACTTCATTAATGTAGACGAAAGACAGAGATGAAAGAAAATAAATAAAAATTTAACGGTACTCAGTTACCGGTAAAACGTATGCCAAGTATCGTTACCAAGCTAAACGTGACCTCTACTAATAACGTTATCTTCGTCCGATGAAAGTAACGATACCAAGCAAAACGTGACCTCTACTAATAACGTTATCTTCGTCCGATGAAAGTAACAATACCAAATTTTTTACGTTATTCAAAGCCCTGAATTAAAATACATAAAATTAATCACAATACACAATAATTAGGAATGTGATGTGCTTACTGCTTATTTATGAATGCCTAACTTAATTTTTTAGTATTTACGGTATGCCTAAGCTGTTTTCAAGATGATTGGTTGCTCCTCTCAGTTTTATATGCACAAGTCTCGCTTCCGTGGGAATATGATGATAAAAATCCTATGTGAGGACATAGAATTATTATCCTGATAGTTTCATGGAATCCAAGTCATGATCTACCTATGTGCTCTATTCCATCTAAATAAATTCAGCCGTTTTAGCATTAAAAAACAACAAACAAACATACAAGAGGTTAAGTCTTTTCTCTATAAAATATTAGTTGAAAGATGGTCTACTCCTACAAGATGAACTGATAATCTGATGAAGGCTGCTGGAATCCGCTGGATATGATATGTACAAAACTATCAAAGTGGCAATGCCACGGGGTAGACTTATGCCCACCAGTGGATAGTCGGCTGAAATGATGATGATAATGAAATTACTCCTTATAACATCAGCTATTCGCCTGTGAAAGTTCCTTTTAAATCAGTCCAGCAGTCCAGAACAATCAAACAGAGAGGCGGAAAATGAAAATTTGAAAAAACATCTTTTTTATATGAACCGTATATACTTTCGTATGCATTTAGTAAAAAAAAACTTATTTTCACATTACAAACGGACACAATTTTATTAATTTGTATAGAAGAACAATACTTACCCTTGACTTTCTCATTTCCAGGTGTCCTAGGCCTCACAGGTCTGTACGGGTTTGCCTTCTACGTATTTGCAGTTGTCAGCCTATGGGTGATGTTTATGGTAAAGACGGGACCGAAATGGAGCAAATACTATGTGTCACGGCAGAGCTTACTGACCAACGGATTCTTTGGAGCACTATTCACTTATGTATTGTTCTGGACTTTCATTTATGGAATGGTACATGTTTATTAAAATTAGGTTAGGTTAGTTTGTAAGCATATTTTAGTCAAATTGTGAGTTGACTTTTAAATCTTAGTAAGAGGTAAAAGTGCATAGTTACTGTTGCCACGTCTTAGCATGGCAATAGCAGTCATTGACCTACATACATTTTCTGGCATGGTTTATTTAATAAACTGTAATGGTGTAAAAGGAGTTACTGTTTACACCCTAAATCAATAAATGATACATTATTTTATTTCTGTAAGTTGGTTTATATGACCACTTACGTGATAATCATATTTTAAAAACTAGGTAAGTTCAGCATTTCCTATTTGAATACTCTGAGAAGAAAGGCTGAAACAGTCTCAGAGGTCACATTCTCTTTTAAAGTCCAGACATGTTTTTGGTCAGATCATGTGAAGACCATGTAGATTGATGTCTGAAATGCAATTTGAAGGAAAGAACCACAACGAGAGTGGACTTGTCCAGTCAGTGCACGCATTATCTATCATGGTCTTCAACTTGTTCTAAGAATGAAAAACCTACATAGATTATTGTTTGGGTTTCTTTAGAGAGAAATCAAGGAAAGGACAATGACCGCTATTGCCATGATAGAACAGGACAACTATAGAATTGTTGATTCTTGTGTGGCCTTTGGCATGACCAGTCAGATCAGTCTGAAAGTCAGTAATTTCGTTGGTTGGAAGTCACTAAAACATTAATAAAGTAAATATTTCATTCCCTAATCCATATCAATAATAATGTTTCTATCCTTCACTTACTGGTTGGTTCTAACATCTAGAATAGTTATTGGGCCAACATTCCGGGCCAGTCATTTGTTACAAATGTTAGTCAGTCAATAAGTGGAATATTATTTATGTTTAAAACATGGTTAAGAATTTACTATTTATTCATTTGTTTACTTATGCATTTAAATGTATAAAATGTTGGTTGTAAGCTCAACACTGGTGTTTAAAGTATGATTTAATTTATATTGTAAGTAATATAATTGTTTTACTAAATAAAATGGTTACCTATTGTATAAAATGTTAATTTTAATCTGTGTCCATTGAAGTTACCCCAAAACTCCGACAGATGGCGCTGTTACGCAAGTTTTTTTTTTGTGAATGACGATGATACGTAAACTTTGAAGGCACACAGATACTAATTATCAATTCTACTGTCCTGTCACAGTTAATTTGCCGCTAACAACAAACTTACAAAAATGAGATTAAAGATCACTAGGATAAATAAAATAGAATATGTTTACATGAGTACATTAGGGTCTTATTAATAGAATTATGATCTTGCATGTTTCGCCATGGACTGACATACAAAAATATTTAACCAAATTGGATACCTAGATGTAAAAATTGAAAACATCACTGTAAAAAATATTATTCTAACATGTCTAATAACGTGGGTGAAATCTCAACACTATTAGATAGGTTTAGGTATCGCACAAGCGTGCATTCGAACTATGGTGAATCGCAGTACCTACAGTTTTGTCGCACAGGTATTATTCGCACGTCCACTTGTCGAGCTCACGTAGTACACCCCGCAGCAAGCGGGATTTTTTCGCGCACTGGATTTTAATCGTACTTGCTAAGCGCCTAGAGTTGGAAAACGAACACTTGTGATTTTTTCGAAGCGCTGAGACTCACTCGTGCTGCACTCTGTTGGATTTTAAAAGGTCTGGTAAACACACAGTTGAAAATCTAGTGTGCGAAAAAATCGAACCGAGATTTGATCGCGCTCGTGGAAACATGGGGTCTGCACCAACGAGAATGTAGCTATTACAAGCTGAAGCTTCCCATAATAGCTTAGCAACTCAATAACGATGCTGCTCTGATGACAGTAATTGAATTGACCCGGGTGTTGGGGCATGTAGGTCCTGTATTTGCATACAAATAACATACAATCTACTGTATTGATCTGTACAGGGTCAAATAGGGAAGATGCAAATATAATATTTATGAAAATTTTATGATTTAAATGTTAAAAAAGTATAAAAGAAGGGCCACTGCAATGTTTTTATTTTACATAATGTTGATTTTAACAATAATTACGTATTAAAAATTACTTGAAACGAAACGTATTTCAAAACACCAATCAGCGTTCAGTGACGTCACTACGGTTACGATACGAAGACTTGTTGAGGTTATGGTTGTTACAGTGAATATTATTTTATGGTAATATTAATTACGTTTTTTAAATAAAAATGGTAGTTGGGATTATCAAAGCAGACTCCAGGAATTTACCAAGAGTTAGTGTTGACAAGACATGAGATCTTTTTTCAGAAAAAGGTTTCCTCCACACATTTTAAACTTTTACCAATTATCGACGTCGATCTCAAACTGTAAAATTAAAAATCTACTATAGACAAGTTTTGTAAGTATTAGGTAGGTAATTAACATGTTTTTACGTACAAGCAGATTAACTAAGCATACTCGTATAACAAGTATATTCGCCTTATGACGTATAACACACACGACATATAACAAGTATATTCGCCTTATGACTTACGTCAAAGTGTTCTTCACAGCATCGAATAGTGGTCTTTGGAGAATAATTCTCATTTCTTTTTGCAGCTTGATATCACTTTTTTCTCAATTTTGGGTCAGAACGTCTAGTCAAAAACAATTTATTTGGAAACTTTGTTGAAGTAGTCACGGACTCATTGGCACAAAACATGAATAAACGCGGCTTTTTTCGGATTATTAGTGGTATTGTTATGATCACCTGATGTTGATGGATAGTCCATTTTAAATTTTTACAAAATGTATCTCGAAAGTCCAAAAAATATGCAAAAGTATGAAAGCCGACGAACAAATACGGCCAGTGACAGACAAGAATGACGTCATCGGAACTATAGGTCCGTTTTCGCGGGAAAATTGAAACTGTCAATTTGAAACCGAATTTTTTCCGATAAATTACAATGTTTTAATTTTTTAATATATTTGTGGTCTATTCTACATGGAATTCTTTAAAGTGAAAACAAAAATAAAAATATTGCATGTTCCCTATTAAATTAGCATTGAACATGACAAAAAATAATTTTAGGATTTATGCTTTTCATATCATGACATTCAGAAGTCATCGGAAGCCCGAAAGCCGAACAAACAGTCATATCAAGGGGTATCGTATTACCCAGTAACTGGGTTGTGGAAGTCAGACAAGCGGTCGCTTCGTGTTAATTCCTGGTATTCAGATGCATCCGGTTAGATTGGAAGCCGACTCCAACATGTTGGGAAGAGGCTAGGCAGATGATGAAATTATTTAATAACACGGCTGTATTTAATACACCCACATTATGCCAGTGGTAAAGCCCTATGTAACAGGGGTCGAGTCTGTTGCCATCTACCGGGCATATTTTTGATTTTCCTAGTGCAAACAAATGGTTTCCTGTCGACTGCCGACAGATAGCGATACTTGGCGCATCTCAGCGTAGGTCATGCGTTTTTCGCTTACAACTTACCTACTAATACAATTACTATCACTAAAAGATTGTATTGTAAAGATATGATCGTCTCGTAATCGTATCGAATAAAAGGTTAGTCATAAATAACCGTCATATAAAGAAAATGCAACAGTTGATAGTATATCAAAAAACACCCTAATTACTTAATACAACATTGATCACAATCAGAATAATTTTGAAGGATATTGGTAATCGAATAATTTGACTAATTAGCAACGTAAACGTAATTAATGTTATTATTTCATTGCTACCTTGATTAGGTAGCAATGAAAAACTATTATTATTATATATTTCATCTAGATATCCGTATAAAGAGAACAGCAAGTTAAGCCGTTAGTCCCGGCTGTCTTTCGTAGATCTTAGACAGTCGTTACGGGTCGTCAGAAGCCCGATAGTCTGACAACCAGTGTTACCAAGGGGTATCGTAATACCCAATAACTGGGTTGTGGATGTCAGATAGGCAGTCGCTCCATGTAAAATACTGATACTCAGCTGCATCCGGTTAGACTGGAAGCCGACTCCAACATAGTTGGGAAAAGGATAGGCAGATGATGATGATGATCCGTATATAGAGAATTTCATCCCTGTATTGAAAATTAATAAGGTAAAAGATCCGCCTAAAAAGTACCGCAAAACGGGACTACTTTCGACTTCCAGGGTTACTTTGACAGATTTTGGGGCTACTTTGACAGAGCGCCAAAATCGGTTTACACGTGTGCTCAGCAAGTGTGCGTGACCTTGAGTAATATTGCGCGAGCCGCGGGGTGTGGGGAACGCGTCATAGTTTGTTGTCATCGTTTTCATTTAAATCCATGTAGTTTTCAATAAAATAATAGTTTTTTTGGTCAAAATGATGTCAAAGTAACCCATGCTTTTACTATCTTTGATGTCAGTTGCATTTCGATGCCCTGTCAAAGAAACCCCACTTCTGGGGTTACTTTACATTTAATAAATTTAAAAAAAGTAGGGAGTTAGGGGGGTGGTAGGTTTTAAATTTGCCATAGATCTGATAACCAAAGGACACATTGTTCTGTTGGCGTAAAAAAAAGTGTAATTCGAGCCGTAAAAAAAAAGTTACAATCCAAAAACCTCCAAAACCTGTTCAAAGTAGCCCCGTTTTACGGTAACGGATACGGATTATTCTTCTCCCTCGGATATCCGCGGATAAGGATACGGATAGGGATATCCAATACATCACTAGTTGTGAAAGCCACTTCCTCGTCTAATAAAGTTTAGCTGCAATAGCCCCAGACAGACTATTAGTTGTCTTTAAACCAGCCGATAGCTTCGTAATTGCCGACACATTCTCTAGTTTATAACTTCGGCAGCTAAATGAATTGGGGACAACCGACTTCCTTAAAAACACTACAAAGTGAAAAATAACTTTAATTTCGGAAGTCGGTTTCTTAGGATCTGTATTTAAGTTTTTTGCCACCGACTTCGCTTACACACACATTCATATCGTATTTGTACACTTGGAACCACAAGTCAAGCGCGCGTCGCTTTGTGAGATAATATACCTACTGTACTAACTTTGTCGTTACGTAGTTGTGCACAATAAAAGCCAATTCCTCGTTTAATAAAGTTTAGCTGCAGTAGCCCCAAGCTATTAGTTGTCTATCAACCAGCCGATAGCTTCGTAATTACCGACACATTCTCGAGTTTATAACTTCGGCAGCTGAATGAATTGAGTTAACTCTTAAAGACAGGGTACTGTTTCGTGTGCCGTTGATTTAATTTCATGAAAAGGGAAAAGTAGGTCGGTATTGCGGTTCTGGGTAGGTAAATAGTTAAGTTGGTTAAGTAGTTAAGGTTGAAGCTAAATGAAGTTCGTATAGAGAAAGTGCCTCGATAATTCTACTATATGTATACCTACATCTGTATAAATATCTTCTACATACATAAATTCACGCCTTTTCCCCATTGGGGGACAAACCACAGAACGCCACCTACCACGGTCCACACCCCTTTGGCCTCGTTTAAGGTCATACACACACACACGCCGGTTACCAGCACTACACACTTTTGGTTTTTGATTTTAATTTTGATTTTAATTTTGATTTTAATTTTGATTTTAATTTTGATTTTAATTTTAATTTTGATTTTAATTTTGATTTTGATTCTGATATTGATGTTATTTTAATTTTGTTTTCGATTTTGATGTTTATTTTAATTTTGATTTTGATTTAATTTAATTTTTTGTTTATATAGTCTCAATTTTGTTTAGCATCCTGGGAAGGAGCGAGGCAACCCCAACACAAGTATTTTTAATTACTTACTGGGGCTGTTTCATTTAAAACTTTGAAAGTGTAATCGTTTGAGACCCAATAAACAATTTATTTATTTATTTATTTAACACACCTTCTGAAGAACATCACCAATAAGGTCACTATATTTACTCCTAGGGCGTTCCCGGCCATTTCCGGTGTGTCCAGTCACACCTCAACATCATCAGCCTAATGTTCCTACTGCTGGGACATAGGCCTCCTCTCAATGAGAGGAATGTGGGCCATAATCCACTACGCGGGCCCAGTGCGGGTTGGTAGATGTCACATGTCTTCGAACTTGCGGATCCAAGACATATGTCTCCTCACGATGTCTCCTCACGATGTTTCCTTCACCGTTTTAAGAGCAGTGGTGATGAAATAATTTACACAAAGTAATGCGCCTGCTTGGATTCGAACCTACGACCTACGACTCGTAAGTCGCGGCCGTTACCACTGGGCCACCACTGCTCTCAAGTCACATCTACCTCGTAAATACCTTTTATTAGCCGCCCTACATTCATCCTCTCAACATGACCAATGATAAATAAATTATTTTATTTTTGTTAGTAGGTTTCTACAAACACTTTTACATGTTAATCATATTTTTTTAAACTAGATGAGGTCGGCGTTTCCTATCTGACTACTCTGAGAAGAAAGGCAGTAACAAACTCGAAGGTCAAGGTCTCTTATAAAGTCCAGACATAATCTTGGTCACATCATGTGATCATCAAGTGACCATGACCAATGAACTAAGTATATTTACTCTTTTCAATATCTTCGATTAATACATTTTAACACAAATAAATAAAATTAAAGTGTCTGTTTGTAATATCCAAATAACAGCTGTACTTAGGTAGTGTTTGCCAAATGTAAGTATATGAAACTTTATACTTACAGTGCTTTAAAAAAAAAAAAAAAAAATTTGTCTGTTCGTCTCTTTGTTCCGGGTAATCTCCGAAACGACTGGACCAATTGATTTGACGGGTCTTTTACTGGCAGGTAACCTGATGTTGATTTTTGTTCCGGTAGATACCACGGTGCCGTGGGACAATTTCCAAAATCCAAGCGAACAATAAAATAATTAAATACAGAAATATAACGTGACATCACGCCTCACCTGTATTCCCCAAATCGTGAGGTAGAGTTTTACTGGTACTGTACCTACATTTAACCATTTATGTTAGCCTAGTCCGATTTAAATGAAGAAAAAGCTTGAACAATAAACTGAAAATCGTTCTCGTTTTTAATTTCATCGAAATTAAATTTCAGGTAGATATCTACCCACATAGGTACTAGGAGAAACTCCAGTTAAAACAAATGACGTTCGTGAATTTTTCCTCCGACCCGCATCTGGTAACGTGGACTTAACCGGCGAATGAGAGTTGAGCAAATATTTGTGGTAGCATAGCAAATAATTGTCCACAAACTGTTCCCAAATGGACGTTTAAATTAATTGATTTTACAATTTAAACTGTAATATTTATTGTCCCACAGTTTGTAGACCCCACTCGATGAAGATAATATTTAATTTGTAAGCGGACCGCGTCGTCACATATTTTTTTTGCTGGGTAATGTCTGTCGTTGTCCAACCTTTAGGTAAAATGGTGGTCTTTTCTTTTAATGGCTTTTTCATTCACTAAACAGTTTCTTTGTATTTTTATTTTCCATTTTCACTTAATAAAAAACACATTCAAAAGCACCCAATAACAATATCAATTACATGTTCTTTCTTTTAATTAACTGTGTACTTTATTCTATCCTCCGTCTGAAAGCAATTTTGGGGGAGCGTAAATTGACGACAGCCCCCAAACTGCGGTCGTTGGTAGTTAGCCGCTTTTAACCGTGTGCTTTGTCTCAGGTGCTTTTATTAGGCAAGCTCAACACGATACCTGGGATGAAAGGCGTGAGATGCCTTATTTATGGGTCGTTGGGTTAGGTGAAAGGCCTTAATGTGTGAGTGTTCGGAATAAGGGTTTGACGGATGAACTAAGGTGCTGGATTTTGATGTGGTTTGGTTTGTGAGTTTGACTTATTAGGTAAGTTAAGTTAGGTTTAGTTATTATATCTTATTTATGAAATACTATCATTTATGTAGATTATTATTTTGTACTTTTTGAATGTGAGAACGTTGTAGGCCTTGTAGACTGTAAACAATTTTCTATTTAATTAAGTACCTGGTACTTGTTGACAGTTTAGTAATTTAACATCATAATTTGAAACCATTGTAAAAGCCAATTACTTTTAAAAGAGTAACCATAGAGTTTCTTGCTGGCTCTTCTCCATAGGAATGAACAAATTGGAACCGTGCACCTAGCTTCTGACGTTTCATAAGTACCCATGTAGGTTTATGTGAAATAAAAATATTTTAATTTGATTTGACGTTTGGATGACAATCGTACTGAAACGACGTAAATTGATTCGGTAGGTGTTATGTAGGTACATACTGTAAATGGTAGTCTGCAAAAGTCGACCTTATGTTGTTCAGGCTGGCGATGAAATAACTTTAGTTACAATTGGTTTTAGAATCAGCTTTCAAATTAATTAGAATACATTTTTTTTTGTTCCGAAAAGTAGTTTTATCGGTGTATTAATCCCACAATCGCCAAAATAAGTAAACTATAGTACAATACAACAAACAAAATCCCAGAGGAGCAATTCTTGTAATTTTAAGAACGTTCACAGTCTGATCTCAGTACCAAGCTGTCAAAATTATTTCGAGTTTCCATACATTTTTGACAAGTTTTTGACATTTTATTGCCGCTGAGGTGTGACTGCGATTCGATTGTATTGGCCTGTACTACCTGACATATGGCAAATAATTGAATTGATGTTTTTTGTAATGTTAATTACTTACGTATTATTTTATACTAGCTTCTGCCCGCGACTTCGTCCGCGTCAAATTTTTACTCCCCTGACCCTTCCTGTCGCATCGAATTGCCTGCTAGTTTTCGTCCATTTTTCGTTGCTGCTCCGCTCCTTTTGATTGTAGCATGATATAATATAGCCTATAGCCTTCCCCAATAAATAGGCTACCCAACACAAAAGAATTTTTCAATTCAGACCAGTAGTTCCTGAGATTAGCGCTTTCAACCAAACAAACAAACTCTTCAGCTTTATAATATTAGAATAGATGCAAACAAAAGGCGTGAGAAAATGGGGCGCTACCAATGAGATCACGGAGGGCAGACAAAATGTAGAGGATTTTATTTATCTTTTTTTGAGTTAATCGTATCAACTCTAATAGCCACTTTGATTTACTGTATAGGTACCCTGTGCCCTATACTCGGTGAAAAGTAAGGGCCCACACATATGTATAAATCCAAATCAAAAACATTCATTTCAAATAGGCACAAAAAAGCGTGGTGATTTTGGAAAACCCCCCTTTTCGGGGGAGGCCTTTATCCAGCAGTGGACGTCTTTAGGCAGAAATGATGATGATGATGAGGCACAAAAAAGGCATTTTTGAACGTCAACATTTAAATTAAAATATAATTGATTCTAGTTAACCATTCCAAAACGTAGTTTCGTATGGAAAAGAATGGGGAAAAGTCTGTTTTTTTTTTGCTAGCCTGCACTGTCCCACTCCTGGGCAAAAGCCTCCCTCCACTTCTTCCAACTATTACGAAGCCGTGCGTCCCGCTGCCAGTTTTGATGGAACATATCCAGCTCGTCCAGCCATCTCCTACGAAGTCAGCCGCGACGTCGCCTCACTGTCTCAGGACACCAGTTCTGTGCTACTTGGGCCCACAGTTTGGTGGCATGCGGTGCGGTGACATGCGGCAAACATGTCCTGCCCAGTCCCATTTTAGTTGGGCAGCTTTTTGAGCCACGTCAGCTATCGTTGTTTTGGAGCGCAGTATAGACTGTTAATCTTTTAAATTCCGCCATGCATTTTAAAATCTCCCACATAATTAAGCCTTTAGATATATTTCAGCAATATCCATAAACATTTCAGTTTCACGATATCAAAACCAAAACTATCCATTTAAAATTTATAATACCCACAAAGCACTTTAGCGAACGTATGGATAGACAGATTTACTGCAGGCACAGACGCGGCACATTCGCAGCAACAATTTTTCTTTGATACCGCCCTTATACCGTAGTATTAAGGTCGGTTTTCATAGATAAAATGTTACTGCTGCGTTTAGATTTTTATGTCGCGTCATATAGCTTGACATCAGCCGGATTTATAGCTTCGCTGTGGCTTCACTTGAGAAGTGGAGAAGCCGTTAACTGTGGGTGACAGACTTTATTGTTGCTATAGTTGCGAGTGATTAGGAGTCGTTGGGTTATTTTTGGAGTTGGATACTGTTAGGTTTTCCCAACTTTTTTTTAGAAGAAGTAGAGTCTTTCTGATTTCAGAGAGGGTAAATAAAGAGTACACATCTGCACTCTTTTTTTAAAGAGTTCAAGTTTTGTTATGTATTTTCTAGGACTTTTTGCGGTACAATAAAAAAAAATCGTTTTAACAAGAATTGTAGAAGGCCAAACATCTTTATTATAATTTTTTATAAGGCCAGGGACGATCAATTTTAACAAAGCCCTATTCCTCCCTAGATACAAGATGAAGTTTTTTCCTCAAGTCGCCGTAAATCAAAATCAAAGCTTTCTTTTATTTTAACGAAACCAATTTTATTACAGGCACTTTTGAACTGTCAAGCCTACGACATAGAACGCCTCTACTTAATTCCACTGACATATTACTCTGTATTAACCCACAATTTATAAGACGAATTGTAAAACTGGAAATAAAGATTATTTATTTATTTATTATTATTTATAATAAATTCGCGGCGGGATTTTTTCTCGCACTCTATCTGCATCGCAGAGCTTAGCGCCGAGATTTAAAATTCGTATCGTTAAACACACTGTTCGAATTTCGACATGCTGAGATGCACTCTGCGGGATTCTCAGTGCTTGGTTCAACACAGAGAGTTGAAAATCGAGTACGTATGAATGTCAACAAACGGCTGCAGTGACGGCTGTCATGAAAACTACGTCAGCGAAGTTTGACCCATTTTTCTTTCTTTTGTCTCGTTTTTGATGTGAAACATCTATAGGCGAGGATAAACCTAAATTTTGGCGTGGCGACCGTGGCGACGCACAGTGGGCCCATACTGAAACTTAGTGGACTTAGGCAACAAAGTTCCAATATCTTTATAAATATTATCTTTACAAAATATTTTTTGTTTTGCCTTGTGTCGCAGGTTCGCTAGGTTAAGCTGCACTTCGCAAGGTCAGCCTTTGGATGGGGGACCATGTAGTTTTTGTTTTACCTTGTGTCGCAGGTTCGCTAGGTTAAGCTACACTTCTCAAGGTCAGCCTTTGGATGGGTGACCATTTAGTTTATGTGTGGCGTTTTGTCGCAGGTTCGCTAGGTTAAGATGCACTTCACAAGGTCAGCCTTTGGATGGGGGACCATGTAGTTTTTGTTTTACCTTGTGTCGCAGGTTCGCTAGGTTAAGCTACACTTCTCAAGGTCAGCCTTTGGATGGGTGACCATTTAGTTTATGTGTGGCGTTTTGTCGCAAGTTCGCTAGGTTAAGATGCACTTCACAAGGTCAGCCTTTGGATGGGGGACCATTTAGTTTTTGTTTTGTCTCGTGTCGCAGGTTTTCAGTTTAAGCTACACATCTCAAGGTCAGCCTTTAGATGGGTGTTTTTTTTTATGTGTGTCTTTATAAAATAATTTCGATGTTTCACATTCTATCAGGCGTCGCGCGTAAATTTTGGACGCTATGTGGCGGCCACCGTTGTCCTAGGTAACTGTAGGGTAGAATCCTGTTGATTCCGCATATAAGTTGATTAAGTATATCACTTTATCGGCTCCTTACCACATCAAGCGCTACCGTGCTGACCTGCTTCTGAGACTGACATTAGTTACAGCAGCTTTTTACTTAGCTATTAAATAGATACATTACACCACAGAGCATTATTTATAATGCGTGCACACTACACCTGCTTTGATTATGTTCAAAGAGATAAATCGACAGTGTAACCCGTCGCCATAATTAATTTTAACTCACACTACCACACACCACGTCTAACTTTTGATAAAACTATTCATAAAGTCAAATGTCGCTAAAATGGCGTCGATATAAAATGATCAGGGTGTAACATTGAGTCCTACATCCTCGTCTGGAATCACTTCATATATTCAGCATAATATGGCCGACCCATTTCATCTGTGGTAATAGTTTGTGTCAATTTGGTTGGAAAATCCATTTTGATGGAGATCATGACGTGGACATTTTTGGGATTACTTTTTAACTTTTTTACATAACATGATGCCTGTTATAACAGAATGGTTAGGCAGAGGTGTACCTATAGTTATCATCATCATTTCAGCCGAAAGACGTTCAATGCTGGACATAGTCCTCTCTCTAGTCTGACAGAGCTCTCCCTCCGACCCATCCATGAGGATTTCCACCCCGATACCAAAAAAAAAGGTCTTTGTATCCTCCTACTAGAGGGTCAGGTAATAGTTTTATTAATAGTGGAAATGAATGGGCTAATATGACGATGATTGAAGCCAACTTCAGGAAGAATATAGGTAGGTATAATTTGTGTTCACCACTGATTTCTTTCACAGTAAATCTTCATTTACGAAATTGTAGCCGTCTGTAGTAAAGAAATGATATTTGATTATGGTAAGTAGGAAGCATGTTACCGAATATTGGATTTGGTTGAATCACTTATCTTGTTATATTAGGTTTTCTGTAGCTTGGAGCCTTAGATAAAAACGTCGATTCTTCATTTGTTGACGGGGTAAATGACCTCATCTGCCATAGAGGAAAGGAGACTAGTAATAGGAGATTTATTCAGCACTGATCCTTTGTAATTAAGCTACAGTATGTTGTTCCGTGTGGTGTCGGATGTAAAGAATAGAACCATCTCAATTCATCCCGTGGGTGTCGTAAAAGGCGACTAAGGAACTTACTAGAGAATGGTCTGCAGCGTTCTCTATGCATTTTACCACCATACTGCGATCGTCAACCCGCCTGCCAGGCGTGGCGATTATGACAAACACCCCCATTTGGAGAAGGCCTATGTCTAGCAGTGGATGTTTTTTCGGCTGAAATTATGATGAAGCCAAGTGCACATTGTACTCGCAACCGGCCACTGCCCAACGTATTTTCATACATAAAAATCCGACTATTGAAAAATCACACTCTAAAAATTACGAAACATGTTTTTCCTTTAAGGCCCTCTTGTAGTTGAAGACGTTTCGGCGAACACTGGCCGGTCGTTGCGAGCGCTTGAGCTGCTAGATTTAGTGTATAATTGTTTCGTGGAGACAAAATGATAAGGAAATTATAAAATATTTTCTCAGCATGCCCTAAAAAACAATAAAACCTATCTTTTGGTATAAGTTTTACATGGTTTAAATGTGGAATCTCTTCAAGGTACACGTTTTAAATGGCAATTTAGTATCATCTTTATGATTATTTTTTATCGAGCCATTTGTTTTAATTCATGTTTCTATCTTCACACAGCGCTTAACAGTATGTTCAATTTTCCAAAATATTTTTTTTTACGGAAACTAGCCATTTTGCTAGATTTACAGAGGTTTAAAAAAGTTCAAAAGTACTGCAACCTCGCCTTAATTTATGTCGTTATGTCTTTTAGTGCGCGCCATGTTCAATATTTAATTTGATGTCACATAGCCCATAACAAGTGGACATTCGTTCCACGCCTTGACGTTAAGAACAGCACCATCGCATTTCTTCCCGTTTCCCCCTAACTATTGTATAAAATCAAGTTATAGGTCGTCAGAAACCCGAAAATCTAACTACCAGACCTATCAAGAGTTTTTTATTATTTATATTTATTATATTGTTCAGAGGTGTTCCATATAGTACCGGACGTAATACCATCCCATTTGTTTTCGTGGGACTCGTAAAAGGGGACTTACAAGAGAGTGGGCAGCCGCGTTCTCTGTGCATCTTACCACCATACTGCGATCGCCAATCCGCCTGCCAAGCGTGGCGATTATGGCAACTCCCCTTCCAAAAAGCGCGGTGTTTATAACAGCCCCAACCCCCCCTTGGGGGAGGTTTAGGTCCAGCAGTGGACGTTTTTTGGCTGAAATTATGATGATTATGATGAATTGAGCTACCTACTAAATTCAGAGAAGATGGAATGCTCTAGGTTTCTTTTCTCCAAATTCAATTCATTTAGGTACCTATTTAGAGGCAGGCGCGATCTTTGGGCCAACCTTATTGGGCCTGTGTGGTAGTTTATAGCCCAGATCCCTTTCACAGAGAGAGAAAAGGTTTGAGTTCAGCAGTAGGCACGTTGTTGGTTGATTATGCGATCCCACGAGGACTCCCGTGAACGAAACTCCCAATTTTGGTTCAAATAGGTTAAAACCTAGGGCATTGCGGTAGAGCCAAGTAGACACCCATAAAATCTTGGGCTGCGACAGTGACTGGGAAGAGTCTTGATACCCAGAACTTAGCGATTTACTACTAAGACTATATCCACTAATAGGGGTTTCTGAAACTAGGTAGGTACATGGTTCACAATGTGCTAAAGATTTATCAATGTTTAATGTAAATTCGACCTCGTTCACGAAAATGTAGGGCTGTCACAAACAATAAATTATCGAAAAATCGGAATATTCATTCGTGATTTTGAAATACATTTGAGCAGGTCCAGGATTTAATTCACAGATTTTTATGGAAAAACCATATGCTTTAAATAATTATTGTAAATGATTGATTATTGATACTTGTTGTGATCAGTCATTTGGATCGGCGATATAAAATAAATCTGCCTAGCTATTTCCCAAAATCCCAACTATGTGGGGATCGGCTTCCGGTCTAACAGACTGCAGCTGAATACTCTGAATAAAAATATTTTATTAGCCGGCGAAAAAAACGGAGGAGGTTCTCAAGTCGAAGCGTATATATTTTTTTTAATGTATGACCACGCATAACTTTTTTCTGAATAGTCCGATTTTGATAATTCTTTCTTAATTAGAAAGAGTATATCCCAAAGGTCGTCCCGTGTAATTTTGGAAAAAAAATCCAACCCTAAGGGTAGGCAAACAGGGGATGATTGTTTTTTGATTCACTCATTGATTTTAAAGTATGACGCATAACTTCTCGTGTAGTCCGATTTTGCAAGTATGTAGTAATTAGTAGATTATAAAAAATTATATAAAAAACTTAAAAAAAAATTAAACCGCCGGAAACACTGAAAACCAAAAAACAAGAACCCTAAGTAATTTTGAGTCGACGCCAAACAATCAATGACCAAGGATCACTAAAATAATTTAAATTTATAGAAATAACCAAACCAAATTAGTTAATTAATTTGTTTGTTTGGCGCCGACTCAAAATTACTTAGGCTAATTATTTTTTGCTTTTCAGTTTTTTCGGCGGTTTAATTTTTATGCCACAGAATGTCAGTTACTGGGTAACATATTATAGATAAAAATATTCAAACAGTAAAAGAAGTCGGTATAAATCAGTGTGGCCGGTAAAAAATAAACTTTTTGTCCTAATTTAGACGATGTAGTTACAAAAACACAGCCATTTGTATGCGTCCCAAACAATTTGTGGGGTTTCCCTAGGGTTGCCAACGAACTACTTTCAGCTGATGATGTGCCAGATTTTAAAATTCGAAACTACAGTAACAACTACAATCTTTACTAAGACGATGGTATGGTGAAATTTGGAGTAATAACTTCATAAATGGAATTGGTCAAGGGTAGTCCAGAAGACCGAAAGTCTGACGACCAGTCTTACCTAGGGATATCGTATTACCCAGTAGGGTTGTCGAGGACATATAGGCAGTCGTTCCTTGTAAAAAACTGATATTCAACTGCATCCAGGAAGACTGGAAGCCGACCCCAACAAAGTTGGGAAAAGGCTAGGCAGATGATGAAACCGAATTAGTTATGATAATTATAATTAATTAATTATAATATAATTATAATATATCTTGGGACAACCAACCCACCGTTATCTGATCCCAAACTAGGCAGAGCCTGTACTATGGTAACCAGACAACTGATAAATATACTTATATATTTCTAAATACATACATATTATAGATAAATTACACCCAGACACAGAACAAATGATTATGCTCATCACACAAACATTTGTCCTGGGTGGGAATCGAACCCACGACCTCAGTCATAGCAGTATGGTATGATGTCTTGTTGAATTGCTCCTGAGGGTTAATTTAGTAATGCACTATCAGTAGGAATCACTTTCATTTTAACTGTTACTGTCTGTTACACAACATTTATGGCGTAAGGTTTTGAGATGGTTAAGGTATGCCCACGCGCGCATCGCAGTGATGTACAGGGGGGGGGGGGAGAGTTTAACACACAGAACAGATAAAGAGGTTAGAAGGGCCTTGTGGGCGGGGCGCGCGCGCCGCTCATATTGTGAACGCTCATATATGTCGACCGAAATTAGCGTCACCGGCCAACAGTCGTGCTCATATTGTGACAACGTACGAAGCTCCGCGAAAAAATAATAATTATGCTGTCTTGCGCTATCATAACGTGTCGGAAAAGAAGCCAGATGTGTAGTGTAGCCCGAGAAGGGATTTCTTTTCACCGGTAAGTTCTAAAACCTTATAATACGAGTGTTATTTGTAATTATTACAATTGTATTATGTAGTTTGTAGACAAAACGACACAATCGAAAAAAAGATGCAAAATTATACATTGCTTGCAACGCATGGGTACCATCTTGTACTACGCGAGTGATCGCGCGATGTATTGCGATCATTGCGAGAGTCGCGTGTGCCGAGCCAATGCTTGAATTCCGCGAAATTCCATGCGTATCGATAGCGTTGCACCAAGTTGTAAATACTGTCGATATTCGGAATGTATTCAAATGATTATTATCAGTAATATTGGAATTAAAATACCTTTGTTAATTAACACCAATTATTGTTAATTGTGGTTATCAATATAGTTTCTGAGTGGGGTTTTCGTCTAAAATTTGGATTGAGGTTAGCTGTTTATAATGAAAACATATATTTTATTATTAGGTTTCCAACAGATCCAGATATAAGGAAATTGTGGATTGAGGCAACCGGTAGAATACAATGGATACCTACTAAATGTAGCACAATTTTCAACAAATGGATTCTGTTTGATAACCGAGAAACTGGCACATCTCCAACCAGCATTGGTCAATCGCTCGTCTCCGCTGCTCCTGCACGACAACGCGCGACCTCATACTGCACAGCAGACGGTCTCCAAGTTGCAAGAACTGGGGTTGGGGCTGGTCATCCGCCCTACTCACCAGACTTTGCGCCTACAGACTACTACTTTTTCCAGAATTTGGATAACTTCTTGGCGGGAAAAAAATTCAATATCCGAGAGGCAGTACAAAATGCCTGTGAAGAATTTGTTGCCTCCTGTCCAGCTGATTTTTTTAAGAAGGGCATCAATAAACTGTCACTGCGTTGGCAAAGATGCATTGATTGCATGGGTGATTATTTCGACTAATACAAATAAAAAATACATGAAAAAAATTCGTTTAATTTTTTTCATACAAAACGGCAATTTCATAGGTAAAGACCTATTATTATGTATTTAGAATGTCCACACTATTCCAACCCCGTCCCTCTCCCGATATTATAGCAAAAAATTGCAAAACTGAAATAACAAAAATTTTAAGAATTACAGTAATTTTATCGATATCGATTATCGACTTTTTGTTCCCCGTAACATGTATGAGAAATAAATTGCTTTTCGTGTGTGTGAGTGCACGTCAAGTACAGTGTTTGCGTTAGTGTGACAATCAATAGCAAGCTCGCGATCTAAGTGTGTGTAATTTATTAGTGTGCGTAATTCGCGTACGTTCGGGACCTTTGCTTGTAGTGGAGTTAAAGAGTGGGAGACAAGCGGCGACACGCGTTCTAATACAAATTAGGAACTATTTCCTTTCTAACCTCTTTATCTGTTCTGTGGTTTAACACCTCACTCCCCCCCTAACGTGAGGAGGCCCGCAGAGGCGGGCCGGCACCAGTCGGGGATCGCGGAAGTCGCATTAGTTCCCGTGGTCCACGACGTAGGTGTGGGACAGAACACCGGGGTGTTCAAGCGACGCCTAGCGGGCTACGCACACACTACGGTGCGCGCCCGCCATTTTGCAAGCCAGCGCGTGAGTCGGCCCACTGCAGCGACGTGAGCCCGTGTGTCGACACCCTCACCACAATGTATTTCTTTTTTCAAAACCTTGTACAAGTAAATCCTCAACATGTAATAAAATATTAGAAAGTTAATATAAACTCTTGTATCAATTAACACGGGGTGGTTTTAGTCAGTAAGAGTCTGACAGACTCCATGAGAATTTCCACATCGAGACTAAGAAAAAATAGGAGTCCCAATTTGAAAATTTCTTTATCTTAGTAATGGTAATTATAATAAGAGTGCCCGCAGTGTTTCTTGCTCGATCTTCTCCATTGGTACCGCTTTGGAACGGGCAACTAGCTTCATGTTTCTGACTTACCGACTCCTTGATAATTCTAAAATACATGGTACCTAATTGGTTTTATTTTAATAAATAATATAATAATGTATCTTATCTTAGGACAACCAACACACCGTTCTCTGTTCCCAAACTGGGCAAAGCCTAGTAGTACTATGGCAACCAGACAACTGATAAATATACTTATATATTTCTAAGTACAAACATATAGATAAATTACACCCAGACACAGAACAAATAATTGTGCTCATCACACAAAGATTTGTCCTGGGTGGGACTCGAACCCACGACCTCAGTCTTAACAGTCAGGGTCACTAACCACTAGACTAACAGGCCAGTCAAATAAATGCTTTGGGTTGGAGTTTAATAAATATAATTGGACTTACTATGGCATCTTCCCATCGTCACCATTATCATCAGTTTATACCTTTCCCACTGCTGGGAAACAGGCCTCCCCTAGACCCCTATGTGAGAGGGACTGGGCCGTTTCTACCAACCTGCAGTAGATATCACAAGTCTTCGTATTTTTGGTTCTAGGATATGCTGGTTTCCTCACGATGTTTTCCTTCACCGTTTTGAGAGCAGTGGTGATGAAATAATGAACATAGAATAAAGCGCCTGTCTGGGTTCGAACCCACGACCTACAACTTGCAAAACGGGGCCGATACCCCAAGGCACCACTGCTCGAGGCGGGGCGCGTGAGGGAGTGGCAGTCTCTGCGCCCTCACGTCCCTAGCCGCCGCAGGAGGAGACGCCCCGGGCGTCGGGAGTCGATTGCGGACTCTCGGCCACCGTAGGCACGAACTTGCGGGCGGCGAGCAATGGGTAGCTCGCCGCCCGGTAAGGACCAAGCTCGGGTCGATGGCGCGTAGTGTTCCACGCGCGCCTCAAAGAGATGTCAGCAGCACTGAAGGGGTCTGTTAGGACCGCCACTGCTCACTCTACTAACCTAACCTAACCTATCCCAATTACACCAATCAAGGTTAACTGTAGAATAAAAACGAAACAAAAGCCAATAACCAAAAGGATAAACCAACAGGATATAAAAACAAAAGCTAAATAAAAAAGTTCTGTAATACAGGATTTGGAAGATCCTTGCCCCCATTTGCGTGCAATCAGGGTAGGCTAACTAAAAGCAATTTATTTCCTACGAAGGGCAACTGTTCTTTATTTATTAACTTTGGCCTACAAATACCTTTAAGACACGAAGATTTTCAATAGATTTTAGAGGTAAATGTCCTTTAAAGAGAGTTTATTACTCCCCGTTGGTCTCTTGGTCGCAAGCGTGACTGTTGAACGTGGGGTCCTAGGTTCGATGGGTTTTTCCATTAGGAATTTCGTAGCCCGGAGTTTAGTAGTTGGCGGTGTGTCACCCCCGTGCCTCGGAAAGCACGTTAAGCCGTTGGTCCTGCGCCTGATCTTTCTGGTCGTATCGGATTGCCTCCCCATTGGACTATGAGAGTGAGGAAAGAGCGAGTGCCTCTGTGGTTGCGCGCACACTTGTGCACTATAGTATCTCCCGCATTGATGGCTAGTCTCCGTTGAGAATTTTATTTTTTTATTTTATTTTATTTGGAAAAAAAAAACATAATTACATCACATATTAGATCTGAAAAAAGTTATATAAAACAAAATCAATGTAATAACAACAACATTTTCCACGAATTTACAAAAAGGTATGCTATGGTGAGCTGAGGACTCATCGGTAACGTAGTTCTTATTCCTTACAAACTTACCAGTTAGTTACCACATTATTTATCTAATTTTTTCAATATTTTAATAACTTTAGTGCGAAATGAATTTCTATGTAGCATAAATAAATTTAAATCTAGGAAATGTTAATTGTACATTTGCGTGAGACGCCGAAGAGGTGCACGCTTACCAGCGTTTGCCCGCTGAAGTCCGAGAAAGGCCGCCATGGCCGAAATACGGTCTAGACTTATGAGTTGTATGTCATGGGTTAGAACTCAGGCAGGCGCTTCACTTTGTGTAAATAATTTCATCACCGCTGCTCTCAAAACTGAGGAAAACGTGAGGAAATCGACATGTCCAAGCACCAAAAAATTCGAAGACATGTGACATCTACCAACCCGCACTGGGCCCGCGTGATGGATTATGGCCGAAATCCTCTTACCAAGAGGCCTTCTTGTCCCAGCAGTGGGAACATTATAGGCTAATTATGTACCTATGTATGATGATGTTATTAAATTCACTCGAATTTGCGACATCTCATCTCATTCACGAATGCGATGGATATTACTTGGATCCAGGTCATGTATGTGATAGAAACTGCATATTAAAATTTTAAAATCGTTTCAGGCATGCCTTCCTGGGAATATGTAGGTTAAGTACCTACTTTGCAATGCATCCTGGTGTATTGTTGACGGTATAATATACAGAGTGCTAAGGATATCAATGTGCAAACTAAAACCATGAATTCAGGTCATGATTCTAGAATTAAAGAAGAATTTTTCGTAAATCTAAACCCCCAAAAGTAGACCTTTTTCGTCGGTTTAAAAATGTTAAGTACATTGTAAAGTGCAATGCCTCATCATGCCTGCCAGGGTCGCGAGATTTGTTCGAAAGAGACACCGTGGCCCTAGCACATGGGCAACTGAAGGAACACGGGTGGGTTTTAGTCAGTTAAAGTCTTACACGCCCTCCTGCTCCGCCCAAGAGCGGGAGACGTCATTTGATGATTTCCCAACCACAAAACAAAGGGCCACGGTAACTCTTCCCAACAAATCCACAACCTGGCGGGCTAACGGACCTCTTCAATTATGCTGACATCTCTTTGCAGCGCGCGTGGAACCATTGCACCCCCTAACGTATAAACTTTGCATAGGTAATAAATAAAAAAGTTGTTAAGTAAATAGTAAAGAGCATTACCTCGTTGTCATCTGCCTAGCCTTTTCCCAATTAGTTTCGTTGGGGTCGGCTTCCAATCCAACTGAATGCCGCTGAATACCAGTATTTTACATGGAGCGACTGCCTATTTGGCCTCCATAACTCAGTTACTGGGTAATATGATACCCCTTGGTAAGACTGGTTGTCAGACTTTCGGGCTTCTGACGAGCTGTAACGATTGTCAAAGATCTACAAATGATAGTCGGGACCAACGGCTTAACGTGCTCTCCGAAGCACGAAGGAGGTTTGCTATGTTAAGATGGTCACCCATTCACGAACGATTCTAAACCCAACTCATATTTCATCCATCAGTTCCAATATCCAATTCAACTCCCCCAATTTCAACCAAAAACGCATTAACGGGACTACAAAATACATAAAACAAATCAATTTTCGCTTGGCTGATCGGAAGTTCGGATGCCAGCAAAAAGGCCGAACTTCCGTACGTCCGTTGCGCCCACTGATTGATCGGAAATGCCCTGTTTTAACTCACTTAGCTCCCAATATAGACATTCTATCTTCTGTTGATGCTATTATGACGTCTCGTCGAGGCTTAGTAATAATAGCTGCACGGGTTCATCGATCAGAGGGGTTATTGCGGAACTTTTTATCGGTAGGAATTGGTTTAATATTCATAGTTAAACAACATTCATTGCGTTATTTACGTTGCTGAGCCGACAATTTATTCGAACAAATGACGCAATGGTTTAGAAATAATATTCAAGCCCATTCAGATTCTGATAATATGTGCGTTTCGCAATTAGGGTCCAGGTTAAGGTACATTTGTCGCGGTTGGTCTGTGGGTTGGTGACCATCCTTACACACCAAACCTTGGAAAGTAGGATAAGCTGTAGATCCCTGATGTCGGTTATGGATCTTAGGCAGTCGTTACGGGTTGTCAGAAGCCTGCAACGCTGACTATAAAAGTATTATACACGCCGACACGCCCTCCCGCTCCGCCCAGAGCGGGAGAAGTCATTTGATGATTTCCCATCCAAAAAAAAAAAAAAGGGGTATTGTATTACACAGTTACTGGGTTCGCTCCATTTAAAATACTAGTATTCATTTGCCTCCGGTTGGACTGGAACCCGACCCTAACATAGTTGGAAAAAGGCTAGGCAGATGATTTCCGTACTGGTTTCAACATACATATTGGAAATAGTTATCTACTTCTTGCCTCGTATCGCATCGAGCTTTACAAGAATAGTTTTTGCCGAGGTATGAAGATTGACCAGGCAGTAAGGTTTGTGGCGATACTGAATGTCTAGGATAAATGTTAATTATTGAAGCTCTTCATACAGGGGGCCAGGGACATTGACGCACAAACTGACACCATGAATTCCGCACATGACTCTAGACCCCCTACCTTAGATACTCTACGTCGGTTAACAAAATAAAAATCTGGTGTTTCATACACAATTTCTATACTTACTTGCGCGGTCAAAATGTATGGAACAGACGCAATTTTTTTTAATGCCATAAAAATAATCTGCTTCAGGGGATATTGAATCATATCGCACCTTCAGAATATAATAGATACCTAATTAGACATTTTAAGATTTCTCCTGTAGATAAAGACCAAATTAGTTTTAAGACTTCATCTTTGACTCTTAAAACGATAAAAAACATACTTATTAAGTTCTTTTCTGTTATAGGCCTCTGTTTTAATATTTTAATACGTTATATTAGAAAATCTTTGTTAGGAAAAGCCAGGAAAAAACAGAAACAAATTGACTACACAGCCGCAGCCCGTTCACACTTATTTCACCTATGATTTTACGTCCCTGTCAAATCAAAGTGATCTTTGTACTCTTTACAATACGGTTACCTTTAGGTTGCTTCCAGTAACAAGTCCCTCAATATCACAGTGATCTTTATAAGCGTTAAAATAAGGTTGCGGTTGGATTGCTGCTGTCCGAGGTAAAACAACTATGAACAGACTGAATTCTAAAATGGATCATGGAATGACATGCCACCAAGCGACAGAGGAGACGGTTGCATTACGAAATTTAAAATAATATTTTATTTCCATGACTATTTTATGAAAAAGTCATTAAATAGGATTAATGAACTTCAAGGGTGATTTTAATGCTAATAATTCTTTAAAGCTATATATGTTGCAGTCGCGAATAATATTTTAATCAATATAAAACTTGACACAGGCCAGCAAACTGCAAAAAAAAAACCTGGTGTACCTTTTTGAAGTGAAACTTCTAATGCGACTCCCAACAAGGTTGCGTTAAACGTTTAACGCTACCATGGAGGGGGTATGAAAGCACAATAAGTGTTCGTGCACACGCCAATGATTTGACGGATAGAGTTTTTGTAAAATCGAACATTTTAATGATATCAGAAACGTTTACCCCTTCCTATTTTCATTTCCATATTACGAAGTTTCACTTCTTCTGCGCGGAGGGACTCCACGTACTATTTTTTTTTTTGTCACCCATGTTCCTTTGGTTGCTGAACGTAGGGTACCTTAGCGCATCTACCTTAAACGGCACTACTCCAAACTCCAGGTTTTCGAACATGAGTGTCACGAAAACAAAAAAAAAAAACTACCAAGTTGTGCAAAAACCCAGAAGATGTATGGCTAAGACAGTACGAACGAAGATGATTTAAACATCGTAAAATGGAACCAAGTTGTAAGAATAATTCACATTTTAATTTAATTTTCTCAATGGAAACCTTTAAAAAAAACAGAAACAAATTGACTACACAGCCGCAGCCCGTTCACACTTATTTCACCTATGATTTTACGTCCCTGTCAAATCAAAGTGATCTTTGTACTCTTTACAATACGGTTACCTTTAGGTTGCTTCCAGTAACAAGTCCCTCAATATCACAGTGATCTTTATAAGCGTTAAAATAAGGTTGCGGTTGGATTGCTGCTGTCCGAGGTAAAACAACTATGAACAGACTGAATTCTAAAATGGATCATGGAATGACATGCCACCAAGTGACAGAGGAGACGGTTGCATTACGAAATTTAAAATAATATTTTATTTCCATGACTATTTTATGAAAAAGTAATTAAATAGGATTAATGAACTTCAAGGGTGATTTTAATGCTAATAATTCTTTAAAGCTATATATGTTGCAGTCGCGAATAATATTTTAATCAATATAAAACTTGACACAGGCCAGCAAACTGCAAAAAAAAAAAACCTGGTGTACCTTTTTGAAGTGAAACTTCTAATGCGACTCCCAACAAGGTTGCGTTAAACGTTTAACGCTACCATGGAGGGGGTATGAAAGCACAATAAGTGTTCGTGCACACGCCAATGATTTGACGGATAGAGTTTTTGTAAAATCGAACATTTTAATGATATCAGAAACGTTTACCCCTTCCTATTTTCATTTCCATATTACGAAGTTTCACTTCTTCTGCGCGGAGGGACTCCACGTACTATTTTTTTTTTGGGTGGTAAATCACCAAATGACTTCTCCCGGATTGAGCAGATCAGACTTTTACTGACTAAAACCCACCCATGTTCCTTTGGTTGCTGAACGTAGGGTACCTTAGCGCATCTACCTTAAACGGCACTACTCCAAACTCCAGGTTTTCGAACATGAGTGTCACGAAAACAAAAAAAAAAAACTACCAAGTTGTGCAAAAACCCAGAAGATGTATGGCTAAGACAGTACGAACGAAGATGATTTAAACATCGTAAAATGGAACCAAGTTGTAAGAATAATTCACATTTTAATTTAATTTTCTCAATGGAAACCTTTAAATCTTGGACTTAGTCCAATTGAATAAAAATCTGAAAAGGAAAATTCCACAGTTTTCGTATTTATTTGATTTAATTTATTGTTGTTGTGAAATAGTAAAGCGGCAGTGCGGTGATATTAATACTGAATATTACGGGTTCGCTTCCAGAGACATAAAAATGAATTATACGGAGGTTAAAATTACCATAGATCTTCCAAAATAACTGTTCTAGTACAGATACGCTAGCACATCAAGGTACCCGAAACTATCAAGATTTCCAAATCAATTTTGAACCTAATACTTCAGCGTTAAAGTTGAAAACCTATAAAAGAAATTTGACAGATTTTATTAGCTTTAAGTGTTGGCGTTTGTACGTTCCCGGTACTGTCAAAATCATCACGCAAATAGTAGACGGGATTTAGTAGCAGATTGATTAAGTTTGATGATAATATCGGATGGTGGTAATGCCGTGTGGAGCCGGACGTAAAGTATAGCAATACCCTATTTCTTCGCGTGGGTGTTATGAGAGGCGACTATGGGACTTACCAGAGAACAGGCAGCAGCGTTCGCTATGCATTTTACCTCCATACTGCGATAGCCAACCCGCCTGCCAAGCGTGGCTGTATGTGAGATAGTCAGTAACACCAAGGCGTTGCTGGCCTTCCTCGAGGAGCTAGGGTGGATCGAATAACCGATTTTCCCTCCCGTACGTAAAATAATAAATAAATATCTGAGGACAACCAACACACCGTTATCTGATCCCAAACTAGGTAGAGCCTGTACTATGGTAACCAGACAACTGATGAACATACTTATATATACGTATTTCTAAATACATACATATTATAGATAAATTACATCCAGACACAGAACAAATGATTGTGCTCATCACACAAACAGTTGTCCTGGGTGGGAATCGAACCCACGACCTCAGTCTTAGCATTCAGGGTCACTAACCACTAGACTACCAGGCCAGTCTGTCTGATTGATTAAGTTTGATGATAATATCGGTTGATGGTAACTCCGTGTGGAGCCGGACGTAAAGTATAGCAATATCCCATTTCTTCCTGTGGCTGTTGTGAGAGGCGACTATGGGACTTCGTGCGTTCTCTATGCATTACCACCATACTGCGATAGCCAACGCGCTTGCCAAGCGTGACTGTATGTGAGATAGTCCATAACACCAAGGCGTTGCTGGCCTTCCTCGAGGAGCTGGGGTGGATCGAATAACCGATTTTCCCTCCCGTATACGTAAAATACGCGCTTTAACGCACTAGCACACGCAGACCAACCTAAATAAAAGGTTCCAGGCATAAAGATGCCTGGAAGCTTTTATTTAGGTTGCTCTATTTACCTTTTTTTTATTATTTATTTCTACTTGAGTATAATTTTCAAAGTTTTCTTGGCAAATGGCAAATACAATAATTGATTAGATTTTTTCGTGTTTTGTAATGTTAATTACTTACACATTATTGTATAGAATCAAGTTCTTCTAACTTAACGGACAGCTGTGCTGCTGGGGAATTGGTTGCGCCACAACTCCTTTCCAGCTAAAGCACTAGGAAGTGGTGTAGCGCGGGCGTTTTGGGGGACTGCCTTATGTTATGTCCCTAACTTTGACGTTCAAAAAGTGCTGACTCTCAGCCTAGTTTGAATAAAAGAGTTTTGATTTTGATGTGGAGTTGCGGACACCAGCCCTAATTACTTATCACCAGATTGTAAGTAAATAATATGCTGATGAAATACTTATTCCTTCGCTGTAACAGACGGGCTTGTTGTGTTGAGAGATAGTTCCAAGCCGACATTTACTTTACAAAAATCGCAGTGGATCAGATCTGTCAATAAGAAAATATCTAACTTATTCCCTCATTGTTCGCAATAAGGGACATATTTCCATGGCCGACTGTTCTTGATAGCCGGCCTGATTGATCGCGAGTGCTCTGTTTTTATTCACTCCGGGCCAAACGGGGTTAGGAAGGTTTAAGAATTGAACTTAAAAGAGATGCCTTCGGTTTTATCTGGTTCATAAAAGAAGTAAGGAGTTTTTATTCCGATGGATTGTGAAATACGATATCTTTTGTGACTGGGCTCGGAAATATTGCAAACATTGTTGATTTTGAGTGGTTCTTAGTTGAAGCTTTAACGTGGTTTTGCTGTTATCCTTATTGGTATTTATTTTTTATTGTTCACTTCAATCTGATCTGCTAGACTATTCTCTAAGAGACAATGTCTTGGATGTACTCTAAGATGAGTTCTTCTGCTGTATTTGCTTCACTATGAAAATGCCGTCAACGGTTCCTCTGGTAGATCTAAAACCGCACTGAAACTCTGGGAGTATATGCTCAGCAAGATTATCCAAACGGCGATTGATGATAACCGCCAGTACCTTCCCAGCAGAGGACAGGAGAGAGATGCCCCTGTAGGAAACTACAGTAGGATAACTCACCTTTGCCTTTATAAATTTTGCAAATGGAGGCATCCTTTTAGTCCTGAGGTACCACTTCGGTTTCCCATACTTTGAACACGAAATTGAAGAGCCTACTTTGTATATGCGGATCACCATATTTGTAGACTTCCAATGGGAAAGGACTAGACAGATAAAAATATATAATTTGTTCTATGATCTTTATTTTAACATTTGATTTAAGATACATTTTTTGTCGTTTTTCTAACTTGTGTTTGTAATACTTCTATGAGCTGTCATAACTCATAAACATTCTGTAATTCATCAATCTCTCACTCAAAATAACTAAACATTTTCATGAAATCTGTGAGAAAAATTAATAGGCGTGAAAACTGAAATTAACGAGCAACATGATTGATTGACGTATCACTGATTGATATAACATTACACACTTTTATAAAAGTTTCCAGACGCAAATCAATCAAAGCGACCCCGCTTGAAGATTGTCAGGTTTCCACCTACATAAGTAGCTTCTCGATATTACTTGCGTAGGTAGGCAAAGCTTTTTTATTGAAAAGGTAATGAAATTAAATCTGTCTAGCCTTTTCAGTTTAACCGTGGGTGTCGTAAGAGGCGACTAAGAAACTTACTAGAGAATGGGCAGCAGCGTTCTCTATGCATTTTACCACCATACTGCGATCGCCAACCCGCCTGCCAAGCGTGGCGATTATGGTAAACCCTCACAAATTGGGTGATGCCTATATCCAGCAGCAGACTTCTTTCGGCTGAAATTATGATGACTGTCTGTCTGATCTCCGCAACCTAGGCAGATCGGTTACACGTTACCCATTTGTTAGACTAGTTTGTCAGACTTTCGGACTTCTGAGTACCTACCTGTAACAGTACCCGTAACGACTGTTATTATTTAAGAATGACAGCTGGGACAAGTGTTTTTCGAAGCACGAAGGTATGTAATGGGATGGTCACCCATCCATGAAATGACCGTGATCGGCGCATACGGCTATTAACATTTAGCCACAAACTCTTTTGAAATTAAAGCGATGAAATCAATCACTGGATATCCTGGATGTAGAGCCTAAAGTAAAACTTTATTTTAGTTGGGTGGTAAAGATGCAAATTGTTGGTCACGGTCAACGAACGTTACAGGGAGCTGTATTAGGCACTTGATGACCTGACCATACCTGATCTACAGCCGCCGACTAACGAGAATTGAGTAGAGCTAGAAACTAAAACGAGTTGATGCGCAACGAGCAGCGAGTGAGCGACTGCGACGAGCGTTTCCTCGCTAGTATGCGTATGTACCAAACGTGAGTATTTAAGCGAGTGTTCTGCCAGCCAAGCGAAATGAAGCGTTGCTAAACGAGTATTCTCTTTGATACCTTTGTCGCTGCGACAAGTACTCGTCGGCAGTGTCAACGGTCAGCGATCAACTATTAATATGTAATATGTATCTCTTTTACTTACTCACGGGACCCATGATCGTTTGTATGTTTCTTGAGCGACAAAATCGTTGATAGCTAGTCGCTTCATCGTCGACGGTGGGACAGGTAGGCACCTGTTCCACCGCCAACAAGTAAGTGACTGGCATCATAAACTAAGATGACAGGAATTTGAAAACTGAAATTGAGACGTCTTTTCCCGGAAAATGCTTAAAGTTACAATCGAGAACTAAATTCCATATTTGTCCGTATTTATGCAAAATGGAACAACACTAAAGTCTTATACAAAAAAGAACCATATGATTTTTGCCTTGGAAACAAAGTATACTATTTTTTGTATAAGAATTTAGACCATTCTTAAATGAGTATTCTTCAAAAAAAAGTAAAAAACAAAATTTGTCGTGTAGTTCCATTTTGCATAAATACGGACATTTCATCCTTATAAACAGAATGCCATTTTACAAATCAAATATTTACTCTACAAAATGTCGTATTGATTTCAACGCCCACAAGTTTCAATAATTCGAATCAACCGTCAAAGTCGTGGGTGTAAGGCTACGAGCTTCAAAGGGCAGTAAGTGTAGAAAACTGCTCCTCATATACTAAACGAGGTCATATTCAATTAGATTACTATGTCTTACTTGACATATTTCTTTGGATTCCTTAGAAAAAGTTAGGACATACGTGCATAAGTACAGATACGGGGCTATAAGGATTTAGTCTCAGGGATGCTTTTCGCCATCATCATTTCTGCCGAAAGACGCCCACTGCTGGACATCTGGTCTCTCCCAAGGGGGGTTTTGCCATAATCACTTCGCTTGGTAGGCGAGGAGAACGCTGCTGCTCATTCTCTAGTAAGCCCCTTAGGCGCCTCTTACGACACCCACGAGGATAAATGTGATGGTGTTATTCTTAACGTCCGGAACCACACGAAACAACCGCACCTAAAGTAAATTAAATAAACTTTATAACAAACAAAGGATTATGGAGAATAAAAAATATTTATAGACCTAATACAACTTACTTAGTTATTAGGGGTAATCTCGAATTACTTCCGACGTGATAATCTGATCCTGTTAAACTTTAAAAAAGCTAAAGCTTATCTATTTGTGGATAATCTGCAAATCAGTATGGGCTTACTTTAGATAAGAAAAGTTATAGGCATTTAAATGCAAATAACATATTTTTAGGTACAGTTTAGTTACTAACTAACACAAACTTTTTATGACTTTGTGATACGTACTATGACTATGTAACTAATGTTTAGTAATTTCAACGTCATTTCATAGTTGTTAAACTAAATATGTACTTCATCATCATCATCATCATTTCGGCCGAAACACGTCCACAGCTGGACATAGCCTTTCACCAATTAAGGGGGCTTTGCCTAAACCACCACCTTTGGCAGGCGGGTTGGCGATTGCAGTATGGTGGTAATATGCATAGAGAACGCTGCTGCCCATTCTCTAGTAAGTTTCTTAGTCGACCCTTACAACACCCACGGGAAGAAGTAGGATGGTGCTATTCTTTATGTCCGGTACCACACGGAACAAAATAGGTATGAGCTTGACATATGTTATCTATGCTCTTCTAACTTCACCTCATGAACAGTGTGCACACGTCTCTTACAAACGTAAATAAAATGAAATAGTTTAAGTAAAAATATAACCTTGTGACTGATATTGGTGTACGCACTGTTACATCTATGCATTTCCAGTATAAACTGATCTCAGATTGTATAGGATTGCTGTATTATGAGAGGTTGGCTCAAACTGAAAATGTATAGCTTGACATATAGCCGTGCGTACAACAATGTTCTGAATAAACAATAATACTACATAAAGCAGTGATTTAAATCAAGATCCAAACATTCTGGTCCTTCGAGCCGGATTGAATCAGCGACCTACACAAGTGGTTTAAATCAAGATCTCAAACAACTAATACGTCGCTATATAATTTGCATTAAAAAAATTGCTGCTATAGTAGTATCTACACACTCTGAACATTTCAAGTGTTACGGTTTAAAGATACAGTGTACCCTGTGACTAGGGCTTGCAATCCGGATATCCGGACATACGTATTATCCGGATATCCACCGATTTTAAAATCAGGATTTTACTTGCAGCACTATCCGGAGTTTTCGGATGTTACGTATAGTTGTTTTTATTTTTGAAATATCAAATAAAAAGCTACCAACTCCACGTACGTAACTATTTTACGTTATTTATTAGAGATGGGCCAACTATGACTTTAGCCGCCTAGCCGACTAGTCGGTTGCAAAATAGCCGACTAGTCAGCCAAGCCGATCATTGATTTCAGTTGAGTTCGGTTGACATCAGCTATGTTCAAAATGGCAAACCTACTTCTTGCCAGTTGTTTGCTATAGACTTTCTTCCTTTTGAAAATCTTTCAAAGGAATCTGTGAGTCTGACGATTGTTAAAATTAATTCTACGTTTTTTGATGCACAACAACCAGATCAAACAGTCATAACTTCAGCGGACAATACACAAGATACAAAAGGTTGTTCTTCTTCAACTGTAAGCGTATCAATTAAAACGTAAATACGAGAAGAAGTAATCCGGTATATGAGTCAGCCATCTTCTGCGCAGCGACCGACTTCTTCAACAAATGATTAAGACACCACAATTCGAGTAGAGATGGCGTTATTTAATGAGAATGGTCAGAGAAGCAGGAATTTAGAAAGGGTTGACAATCTACTTTTATCAATACCACCGACCAGCGTTGAGTACCGACCAGCAGAAAGAGTGTTCTCTGCTACAGGATATTTATGTAACCATTTAAGAACTTCCATAAAAGAAGATTCATTAAACAGTTTAAGCTTTTTAAGATCGTATTACCAGAATTTGTATAAAAAATAATTTAAGAATAACGTAATATTATATTATGAAGGGTTATTTGATTATTTTGAGATATTTTGTTCAGTTTTAGGGTTCCGCACCTCAAAAGGAAAAAGCGGAACCCTTATAGGATCACTTTGTTGTCCGTCCGTCCGTCCATCCGTCCGTCCGTCCGTCCATCTGTCAAGATGGACCCTTTTTCTCAGGAACGCGTGGAGTTATCAAGCTGAAATTTATATCAAATACTCAAGTCTACTGTCCCTTGGAGCTGTAAAAAATCAAACTTCTAAGCTAACGCAACCAAAAGATATAGCCGTTTATACCGCAAATTTCCACAAATTTTCGAAACTCGCAAGGGAATCAAAACCTAAAGGGTACTTCCAGTCGATCTAGAATTTTGAAATTTGGTACGAAGCAACGTCTTATAGCACAGATAAAGGAAAAATTGCGAAAACCGTAAATTTTTAGTTACATCATATAATAAACAGAACAAAACACAGACAGAAATAAAACCAAATCAAGAAATAGAACAGAACTACGACTCGATTGTCGTGATGGGTGAACTTTTACTTATATACCTACAGGTTCGTACGGAACCCTCGGTGCGCGAGTCCGACTCGCACTTGACCTGTTTTTTTGTTTTATTATATTTGATTTATACTATTGTTTAACAATTGAGCTGATTTACCAGGAGAAGTGATATTTTTATTTAATTATTATTTTTTATATAGGTTGATATGATTGAGATGTTGTGATTTGTGGTGTGCGGTATCGGTGTTTTATTGTATAATTTTAGAAAATGAACTAGTTTTTTTAAATGTGATTGTTACTTGAAATATTGGTATAGTTTATTATTTCTTTGTCATATTGTTGGAGAGTCTGATTAAAACGTGTTACAAAAGCTAATCATATTTATATATCATTTATATTTTATATAATAACTAGCTGACCCAGCGAACTTCGTATCGCCTAAGATTCAAAATGTTGTAATAAACCTTCCAAGTTTGACAACCTGGTACGCGGTGGTGATCTGGTAAGCGTTTTCTAGCTGATACTCATATGTTTGGGTAGCTCCTACTCGGTTATGATAACCTGTTACTTCGAAGGCATAAAGCGTTTTCTGGCTGACACTGCTGTTTAATAAGCTCATACCAAGTTATGACCGCCTGGTACCTCGAAGGCAAAGTTTTTGTCATACCACGTTTTATAGTGAAATGTATTCTCTTTGACGTTTTATGTCACATCACACGAGAACGCGGTCGAAGGGGATAAAAAGTATCCTTTGCCAAAAGCAAAAAAAAAGAAAAAAAAAAAGTATCCTATGTCCTTCTCCTGGCTCTAAACTACCTCCCTGCCAATTTTCAGCTAAATCGGTTCAGCCGTTCTTGAGTTATAAGTGAAGTAACTAACACGACTTTCTTTTATATATATAGATGAAAAATAACCGTATTATCCGCATTATCCGGATACTCCGGATAGTAAAATATTAATATCCATATTTTCCGGATAGTAAAAATGAACGGATATTGCAAGCCCTATCTGTGACAGACGGACGCACAGCGAAGCCTCAGTAATAGGGTCCTGTTCGAAATTGTCGGGTATGGAATCCTATAAATAAAGGATCCAGAAACGAACGTTTGAATTGTGTAGTGAGAGAAACTAGGTTAATTGTTCAAATCATTAGGAAAGTGGGCAGGGATTCGAGACTAATCTATTAGCAACAAATTGTAGGTGAAATGGTGCAGGGCTTACATAGGCTGGTCTTAAGGGAATTTTATTGCCAAGCCACTGGACTTTGCTATACATTTTGATATAGAAATGGTGAATGTAACTAATTTGCGGTGTTTTAATCTAGTACGTGCATAAAGTTTCTTTTGGTAGGTAACTACTATGACAATTTACGTGTTTGGACGTTGAATGTAAAACGTTATAATTTCTACTAATATTACAAATGTGAAAGTATGTATGTTTGAAAGAAAGAAAAATATTTTATTTGAAACACGCACAGGAAATACAAACAAAAAAGAAGAACATTAAAAGTTTGAAGTTGAAAATAACAAAAACATTTTAACAAAAAATTAAACCGCCGAAAAACTGAAACGCAAAAAATAATAAACCTTAAAATTATGAGTCGGCGCTTTGAGTGATCTTTGTTCATTGATTTTTCAGCGCCGACTCAAAATTTTAAAGTTTATAATTTTTTTGTGGCTTTAATGTACTAATAATACTTGGCAAGGTATACCTTATCCAATGAAAAAAAGAATTTTCAAAATCGGACTACTCTGTGTAAAGTTATTCGTGGTTATACATTACAATCAGTGAGTGAACAATCAATCATCCCCTGTTTTCTGAACCTTAGAGTTTGATTTTGTTTTCCAAATTTAAATGGGACCACTCTCGGAGTATACCCTTTCCAATAAAAAAAGAATGATCACAATCGGACTACTATGTAAAAAGTTATGCGTGGTCATACATAAAAAAAAATATACGCGACGAATTGATAACCTCCTCCGTTTTTTTTCGTCGGTTAAAAAATGCGAAAACTTTAAAAAAAGAATGTCAGAAAGGCTCCTATCTAAATACATGTCTTAACCTAACCTATGTCGCAAAAGCGTGCATTCGAACTATGGTGAGTCGCAGAACAGATTTGTCGCACAAGTGTTATTCGCACATCCATTTGTCGAGCTCACGTAGTCCACTTCTAAGTAACCAGTAGACTGCGCTCGTTATAGGGTAATAAATTGATTTTACTATTTCATCTGCAGTATGCGGTGCTGTAGGTACATAAATCAACTGATAACTGCTGCATTGAGCGAAAGCAGGTGGAAGTTTTTCTGTTTTGAGTAAAAAATATTTATGGGAAGAAAAGTTTTGCAGGCACGGAGCCAAATCGTATCAAAATATTACCTATTAAAATTAACGTATAATCGAGTTTTACTTAATGCAAACTATTTTGTACGAGACTTCATCTTTGCTAGGACTAGAGACATGTCAATATATGGAATGCTAGTTATGGGAGAGAACTTGCAGATCAAAAGTCATCAATTTTTATCTAGTAATTAATTATAAGAGCAGTGGTGGCCCAGTGGTAAAGGCCGTGACTTACGAGTGGTAGGCCGTGTGTTCGAACCCATGAAGCAGGCACTTTACTTTGTGTAAATTGTTTCATCACCACTGCTCTCAAAACGGTGAAGGAAAACATCATGACGAAACCGGCATGTCTTAGAACCAAAAATTCGAAGACAAGTGACATCTACCTACCCGCACTGGGCCCGCGTAGTAGACTCCGGCCCACTCCCTCTCACCGAGAGGAGGCCTGTGTCCCAGCAGTGGGAACATAATAGGCTGCTGATGAATGTCTTATAAATAGCACCAAATCAAATATTCCCCCCATATCCCATAAGTTTTGACAAGACTTATCATCAAAACTTATGTGAACTTAGCGCAATATCTTTGGAAGGGGTCGCAACTAACATATTTTTCGCTGCATTGCAAGATAAGCGCAAACAAGATTAAACTCACATTAAAACTACATAACATCGGAAAAACATTGAGCATTAAAAACTCATTTGTGCAAAATAAAAGGGAAAATTCACGAACGCGACCACAGTTTAAAAAGCAATGCAGAATGCAGGTTAAGAACACTTTAAAAAGTAAAATAATGAAGACCACAACGTTCTACGTTCGTTCCAAATTCATTTAAATTTCCCGCGCGTTAGAATTGTGCCGAATATTTGAATAAAAGCAAGTTGATTAAATATTTAGACGTTCCAGAGGTCTATTAAAACTTAGGAGTTTATACGTGCTGTAAATTATCGCTTAATGGTGGCTTATGTTGATATTAACATTGCTGATATTTTTGGTTGAAAATGAAAACAAACTTTGCGAAGGGACATCAAACTAAATAGATTCATAAAAACGGACAAATAAAGTTATAAATAAAAACAACATATCATTATTTACGACAAAATATTTTGGTACGTAACTCTAATATTTTACTGTAAATTAAAATGGAGAAAAATTAACCGTTGATTCCTTGCTTTCATCCGTTGATTCTTTTCTTTTTTGCATCAAGGTTGCGATTGAGCAGAACCGAGGGTCGAAAGTGTTCGCTCGGCAATTAGGGAGGTCCCATCTGACGAAACTAAGAACTGCGGATGGCAGAATCGTGACTTCAAAGTCCGAGATACTCGAGGAGGTTGAGAACTTCTACGGTCACCTTTACTCAACGCGGACGGTGAAACCAGCGGGACATAGTGAAGATGACCATCGAGCTGAATTAACGCGCCACTATACGGAGGACATCCCGGATGTCGACCAATGCGAGATTAGGGCGGCTCTCGAGCAGCTTAAGAACAATAAGACACCTGGGGATGACGGAATAACGACAGAGCTCCTTAAAGCCGGAGGGGCACCAGTCCTGAGAGAGCTCGCAAGTCTCTTCACTTCCGTCATCTTAGAGGGTACAACACCTGAAGCGTGGAGCAGGGGTGTGGTGGTTCTGTTCTTCAAAAAAGGTGACAAAACCTTGCTGAAGAATTATAGACCCATCTCACTCCTGAGCCACGTGTACAAGCTGTTTTCGAGGGTCGTCACGAACCGTCTCGCCAGGAGACTTGACGAGTTCCAGCCACCAGAACAAGCCGGTTTTCGAAAAGGCTTCAGCACCGTAGACCACATCCATACTGTTCGGCAAATTGTACAGAAGACCGAGGAGTACAATCAGCCGCTGTGTATGGCATTTGTGGACTACGAGAAAGCCTTCGACTCTATCGAAATTTGGGCAGTTCTGGCCTCTCTGCAACGATGTCGAATTGACTGGAGATACATCGAGGTGATGAGGTGCTTGTATGTCGCTGCAACGATGACTGTCCAGATCCAGGATACGAAAACCAGCCCAATCCAACTGCTCAGGGGGGTGAGACAGGGGGATGTTATATCCCCGAAACTGTTCACCAATGCGCTGGAGGACGTATTTAAGACGCTGGACTGGACTGGACAGGGAATCAGTGTGAACGGCGAGTACATCTCACACCTTCGTTTTGCCGACGACATCGTCATAATGGCAGAGACGCTGGAACAGTTAGACCAGATGCTGCATAGCCTAAATGGAGCCTCACGGCGGGTAGGCCTCGGCATGAACTTGGACAAGACGAAAGTCATGTACAATTCGCACGTCTTGCCGAGTCCAATCCGCATCGAAGGGTCGCTTCTCGAGGTTGTGACGGAGTATGTCTACCTTGGGCAAGTCATACAGCTTGGTAGACACCACTTCGAGAAAGAAGCCGACAGGAGGATCCAGTTGGGTTGGGCAGCGTTTGGAAAACTTCGTCAAGTCTTCTCGTCACCGATACCGCAATGTTTGAAGACCAAGGTCTTCAACCAGTGCGTCCTGCCCGTCATGACATACGCTGCCGAAACGTGGACACTGACGGTTGGGCTGATCCACAAATTTAAGGTCGCTCAGCGCGCTATGGAGCGGGCTATGCTCGGAGTTTCTTTGATGGATAAGATCAGAAACGATGTTATCCGGAAAAGAACTGGAGTTACCGACATAGCTTGCAGGGTCAGCAAGCTGAAGTGGCAGTGGGCTGGCCATGTTTGTCGAAGGACCGATGGCCGATGGAGCAGACGAGTCCTGGAGTGGAGACCGCGTATTGGCAAGCGTAGTGTGGGACGCCCCCCAGCTAGATGGACCGACGACCTCAAAAAGGTGGCTGGGACAGACTGGATGCGGAAGGCGGAGGATAGGGTGTTGTGGCGCAGCATGGGAGAGGCCTATGTCCAGCAGTGGACTGCGATAGGCTGATTTGATTTGATTCCTTGCTTTCCAATAGAATCGCTACCTTTGCCTTTACCCGCCAAAAAGTCGCATTC
Organism: Aporophyla nigra; assembly: GCA_947507805.1. NCBI lineage: Eukaryota > Metazoa > Arthropoda > Insecta > Lepidoptera > Noctuidae > Aporophyla > Aporophyla nigra. The sequence continues at coordinate 5,754,665 of OX382313.1, read as the reverse complement.
AAATATTTCGACATAATGCCTTTTACAAGTAGGTACTTTTCTCGTGTTTTTATTTACTCTTTATGTTTTTAATGGCGTTGGAGTGTTTGAATGGTGTTCTAAATGTGTTTCTGAGTTAAAATAGTAGTATCTAACGTAAGCAAAGTTGCGTGTATACCAGCTAGATCAAAAAACCACTTAGCTAATGTTTTCTGGTTACTGGCCGGAAAAAATAACGTTGTTGCGTAGTAAGGATTTTTACTAAAAGTGAGATAGGTTGTGTTTTTTACTATCTGCCTAGTTTTTTCGGCAGAATAATAATATTGTGGATGGAAATTACGACTTTCTGTAGTAAAAAAAATGGGTAAAAAAGGTGAAAAATATTGTGATTTGTGCGTAATGGATGATTAAATATGATACGCAGTAATGATGCTGATTGTGACATTTAGTTAAGAAGGTACATTTTATTACCGTACACATATTATAGTGACAGCAGTCTGAATTGAAATTTACCAATTTATGTAGATTCCTATCACCTATGAAAGAATTGTTTTTTGATTTAGCAGAAGCTAAGAAATTTACAAAAATAAATAGAACAAGCACAGAAGTAGAGCATCTGGTTACAATGACTACAAACAATGTTTCGTTTATCGCACAAGGCTACAGCATCTAGGAATTTTATTAAAAACTCACCTGACGTTATTCTGTCCTGTCCAAATTTCAATAATTCATACAAAATTTCCATAGAAAATGCACTTTCAGTTTTCCCGATTTTTTTTCATATTTTTTCATACAAACCTGATTCGGAATATAACGAATTAAAAAAAAATGCCGAATTGGCCCATCTGTTCTGAAGTGACGCGCTTAATCCGTTCCGACGAACAACATTTTATTTATATTGTATACAAAATATAACGCTAGCAAATACAAAACTAACGCAAAACTATCGCATGCCACAGTACCCTTATCTTTTCTTTTATCCGGATGCACCGTCAACAGTATCTGTAGCGTAAAATGCGCCATTAAGGAGCCTCTCTAGCGCCCAGTGTTTCTTATGTTGGCCGAAATCAGGAACTAAAGATATTTGTGAGCAGCCGGGCGTCGTAGCTGATGCCAGAAGATAGCGGCGAGAGGTGGACAGAATCTATAAAAGTCAATCTACATGAAATCTAGATTGAATTAATTGGGACAAGAATTTCAATTATCTTGGACAGGTCTAATGGGGAAATCTCGTGTGTATAACGCAGCCTGGGTGAGGCTTAAGTCCAACAGTAGACTGTGATAGGGTGAGTTGATTGATTTGTTCCACGTTCATTGTTACTTGGTCGGTCGGTCCCTTAATTACGTAGGCGGAAACAGAGTTTTACATATTCCACGAAGCGCTATTACGAAGAGTCAAGGGCGTTTGTTGCAAGTAGCGCCTCTATAAAAGATCCAAATATACTTGTACAGTGAAACATCTTGAAGTCGGTACCTACATTTGTAGGTATTGCACATTTGTATTGTATTTGTACATTTGAATGCAGAAATTACGGATCATAGTGACTTGGGGTGACGATAGAGAAGGTGAAAACCTCGCTAGGAGTTTTGTATTGAAATTGATGTTCGGCTTTCAGTGTCACATCACCTAATAGCGCAAATGACTTACCGCCTATCCGTTCCCTGTTCACAGTCACATCTCACCCAATCGCGCAAATGACTTACCGCTTACCTGCTACCAGCTGTCAGTGTCACCTCACCCAATAGGGCAAATGACTTACCGCCTATCCGTTACCTGTTTATAGTCTGATCTCCCCCAATCGCGCAAATGACTCACCGCTTACCTGCCACCCGCTTTCAGTATCACTTCACCCAATAGGGCAAATGACTTACCGCCTATCCATTACCTATTTACAGACTCATCTCACTGAATCGTGCAAATGAATTACGGCTTACCTGCTACCCGCTTTCAGTGTTACCTCCCCAATAGGGAAAATGACTTACACCTATCCGTTACCTGTTTACAGTCTCATCTCATCCAATCGCGCAAATGACTTACCGCTTACCTGCTACCCGCTTTCAGTGTCATCTCACCCAATAGGACAAATGACTTACCGCCTCCCCACTATCTACTTTCAGTCTCACCTAGCCCAACTGCGTAAATATCATACCGCCTACCGCTACCCGCTTTCATTGCCACCTCACCCAATTGAGCAAATGAGTTACCAACTAGCCGCTACCCGTATAGAGTCGCACCTCACCCAATTGTGCAAATGACTTACCAACTAGCCGCTACCCGCATAGAGTCGCACGTCACCCGATTGCGCAAATTACTTACCGCCTACCTGCTACCCGCTAACAGTCTCACCTCACTCAGTTCAATAAAACATACCCGATACCGTTTGCAACTACGACCATTGTCATTGGCAAGTACGCACAACTCGAGAACTTTGTAAACTTTGACAATATACACTTTTTTGTTCAGCCCATTTGGCTCCGAACAATAATGACACAAATTTTCATAAAAACTTTCAGAATTTTACGCTGAAACAATATTTAGTAGACATGGATTTGTCTGCAGATTCGCTTATATTGAAGTGAAATTTTAATTGAACATATTAATTTATAAATATATTGGAAGAAATTGGGGGAGGCCTTTGCCCTGCAGTATTTATGAAGGTGGAATATACTATCTAACTGAAACCGGTTTTAGTTTTTAATGGTATTTACGAACGCGAAATGCAATATCTAACTGAAACCGATTTTTTCTCAGATCTTCTACTACATAAAATCTTAGATGGAACAATGATTACCTATTATTTCCAATGTTACAATATAAAATTATTGTCAAAGTAAACCTAGTTGTTATGAAAGTAATGTGATAATGACTGCTTGCAGTTCATGCAGACTAATTTAATTACGCATCAAAAACATTTACATGTAGTATAGAGGAACATCGTCAGGAAACCGATATCTCCTAGAAGCAAGAATTCGAAGACATGTGACGTCTACCAACTGACTGGGCCGGCTTGTGGTACATTTTAACCCACTCCGTCGCGAGGGAGTAAGACCCAGTAGTGGGAACATTGTAGACTGATTATGAGAATGAGATTAGCAGAAAAGACCGTGACCCTGGCACAGGTAACTAAAGGAACACTAGTGGGTTTTAGTCAAGCAAAGTCTGACACACCGTCCCGCTCCACCCAGAGCAGGAGATGTCATTTGATGATATACCACCCAAAAAATACAACACAACTGCAGCATCACAGCAACATCATCTCGCAGCATTATGTTGAGATAGGAGTCTTTTTGTCCTCGCACAGGTCTTGCTCTTTTAATTTTATATCTTTTACCATTTTGTTATTTGTATCTATCCTAAAAGTTTCTTTGTTCTTTTTATTGTTTTTATGTCCTGTTCGTGTCGCAAATAAAATATATTTATTTCTTTCAGCATAACAGAATAGGTAACAGTAACAGTTAGCATTCTGCAGTTTTTGCCTACTCGCAATGAAAAAAGCCGTGAGTTCATGTATGTATGTTCTTGGTTGATTTGTATAGGGCTATTAGGAAACTCTAAACGCAGTTCCAGTTTTGCCCCAAATCAATTCCACCAATCCTTTGACATTGTAGCGACATCTACAACGCTACACTGACACTAACACGAACTACGCATCAGACTGACGTCATGCAAAATTCTGCATCGCGCAAGCAAAGTTTTCCGCGCAAATAACAATATGTCGGGTCATTCCGTTCCAGCCCATCCCTTGCCACCGTCTACCAGCGATGACCTAACCTGAGGTCTGTAATTTATTAATGTAGCCACAGGCAAGTCCTGTTAAGCACCCGACAACCTCATAGATTGACATTCGAGATGATATTCGCAAAAAAACCCTCGAGCAGTAGCCCACCAGACTCAACACCCGTTTGGCCGGATCATACTGCCTTTTTATGGAGGCTGAGTGAATATTACACCCTTTTCCTCATTCCTTTATAACATCATCACCAAACAATCCATCCACTGGACTGTAAGTAACCCTGTGACGAGGAGGTCTACCATAAATGCTTTAACAATGGTCATCATCAGCCTATAATGTTCCCACTGCTGGGACACAGGCCTCCTCTCGGTGAGAGGAAGTGGGTCGTAATCTATCACGCGGGTCCAATGCGAGTTGGTAGAAGTCACATGTCTTCGAATTTTTGGTTCTAGGACATGCCGGCTTCCTCACGATGTTTTCTTTCACCGTTTTGAGAGCAGTGATGATGAAATAATTTACACAAAGTAAAGTGCCTGCCTGGGTTCGAACCCACGACCTACAACTTGACCTACAAGCCGTGACTGCGTCGCGGCGCGACCGGTCTACCTTGTGTGAAGTGTCGCGCGCGTTTTCATAGAAATTGTTCTACAGATATAAAACGCCGAATGGCGCGCGACCGTCGCGTCGCGCTAGTCTGCACCAGCCTTAAGTCGGGGCAATAACATCGTAACCCAACAATTCATCTACTGGACTGTAAGTAACACTATGACGAGGAGGTCTACCATAAATGCTTTAATAACGGTCGACTAACCAATATTGGTATAGTCTCTTAGAGCCAATGTTAGTGACAAAGCCCTGGTCGATTTCGTATGCATCAGGAATACACAGCTTCGGAACTTCGTCTAACGGGCCGTGTTCAGTATTCATGGAGCATTAGCAACGACAATAATTGACGAAGTATGTTAGGAAATGATAGAATTACTTTGTGGGTTGTGGAGGTTATTTGAATCAAACAAATTCATCATCTGCCTAGCCTTTTCTCAACTATGTTGGGGTCGGCTTCCAGTATTTTGCATGGAGCGACTGCCTATCTGACCTCCAGAACTCAGTTACTGGGTAATATGATACTCCTTGGTAAGACTGGTTGTCAGACTTTCGGACTTTCGACGACCCGTAACGCCTGTCAAAGATCCACAAATCAAAGTTGAAACTGTAAGAGCTCAGAAAAACAAGGTAAAAGATTTTTTAAATATTTAATTAAAAATACACAATGAAGTACCTACAACAGAAGGTCCAGAAGGTAGATTTTAACCCGTCGGCGTCCGCGAGGAAAGAAAAGGAATGTCTCGGCGCATGCCAGCAAGGCGTACTGCCCGCTCGTTGCTAGCTTCGTAGTTGTCAACTAGCGCCATCTATTGCCTTACAAAACCAACGCCTTTTTTTTTTTTGGATGGGAAATCATCAAATGACTTCTCCCGCTCTGGGCGGAGCGGGAGGGCGTGTCAGAGTTTTACTGACTAAAACCCACCCGTGTTCCTTCAGTTGCCTATGTTCCAGGGTCACGGTATCTCTTTCGAACAATCTCGCGACCCTGACAGGAAAACCAACGCCTTAACGTGCTTTTCGAGACACAGAGGGGTCTTGGTATGTAAAGATGGTCACCCTTCCATGAACCAACCGCGGCAAGCGTAGCTTAACGTGTGGCTGTTATTACTTAGCCATAAGCCATCTAGATGTACGGATTTGTATCATTTGCATACAAATCCGTAAAACTAGGGTAATTTTCCACTGTGCTACAGACATTTTTTTTTCTGGTTTCCTTTTCTTCTCATTAAATTTTTATCACGGTCTGGCAGTTTGAGTAATTTATGCGACCTACACAAATGTTCTTTCTTTGGTATAATGTTCGTCGAATCATTGATCTCCTTAAATTCTGAGTTGAGCTAAACGATTAGTGACAAATGCGTGCACTGAGTGGACAGGTCCACTCAATCTGTGTGGTTCTTTCCTTAAAAAACCGGCCAAGTGCGAGTCGGACTCGCACACCGAGGGTTCCGTACAAAGCTGCAGATATTTACGGTTTATGCATAAGGTTTATGTTTATGAAATTAAATGTTTTTTTTTAAATTTTTATATTTGAGTTGACTGAATGAAAGGTAAATTGTGGTTTACGATTTATGACGTATTAAAAAAAAACCACTTACTAGATCTCGTTCAAACCAATTTTCAGTGGAAGTTTACATGGTAATGTACATCATATATTTTTTTTAGTTTTAGCATTCCCTTATTTTAGAAGTTACGGGGAGGGGGGGGGACACACATTTTACCACTTTGGAAGTGTCTCTCGCGCAAACTATTCGGTTTAGAAAAAAATGATATTAGAAACCTCCATATCATTTTTGAAGACCTATCTACATAGACACCACGTATGGGTTTGATGAAAATATTTTTTTTTGAGGTTCAGTTCTATGTATGGGGAACCCCAAATATTATTGTTTTTTTTCTATTTTTGTGTGAAAATCTTAATGCGGTTTACAGAATACATCTACTTACCAAGTTTCAACAGCATAGCTCTTATAGTTTCGGAAAAAAGTGGCTGTGACATACTCGGACAGACGGACAGACAGACAGACAGACATGACGAATCTATAAGGGTTCTGTTTTTTGCCATTTGGCAACGGAACCCTAAAAACCACTTCAGACACCAATCCATATGGTCTTCACATGATCTGACCAAGATTATGTCTGGACTTTAAAAGAGACTGTGACCTCTGAGTTTGTTTCGGCCTTTCTTCTCAGAGTAGTCAGATAGAAAACGCCGACCTCATCTAGTTAAAAAAAAAAATGATTGACGTGTAAAAGTGTTTGTACAAACCTACTTGCAAAAATAAAGTCATTTATCATAGCTAAGTCGTCAATTTTGCTGACTTCACGGGTGCACCACAAAAATACTAAAGTTCTTATCAGTTTATATTTTCATAATCTTTACATATATATATATATGAACTGAAGTCGCATTTCTTGTTTGTACGCTTAAATCTTTTAAACGGATTATTCCGATCTGTCACCCCGCTTTGTCCCCTTAGGGGGACAGATCAGAAAAAAAAGTCTGATCTGTCCCCTTGTTAGCAATGAGGGGACAGTTCGAACTTTATTCACTCCTTAACGATTTGATAGGGGGACAGATAAAACGTTTTATTCCTGTTTGTCCCCCATAGAATTTAAATTAATTCTTAAAAGTAATTCTACACGTTATAAGCTTTTTTTTTACATGCAGAGCACAGACAGAAATTTTATTTTGTTTGATAACTCTTACAGGAATGAAAAAGAACGAACTGAACAAAAATGAAAATTGGTGACGACTAATTTTAATGCTGGTTTTCATCAATAGACAGAGTGGTTGAAGAGGAAGGTTTATTATATATATACGTATATGTATACATGGGCGAAGTCGCTGACAAAAGCTAGTCACAAATAAATTATTTATATTACTTTACTGACAATCGCAAGAAAGTTTAATGACAAGAGGATTGTACTGTCCTTCCTCTTAACCGTTTTATGTTAAGAAATTTATCGTGTTGTTGACTTTCCTGAGTGTGGATTTGTTCCCGGTCGATGGTATTAGAATTGCCCCCTGTTACATGGGAGTTAACCTCGTAAGGCCCAACGTACAACGTATTGAACAAAGTGACATGCAGCATTCCGGCCCAGACTTAAAAATAAAATCTCCTAAACGCCCAATTTACCTTTTATTTAAAGGTAAATTGGACACAAAATATCAACTTAAAACTTGTTGTAAGTATTAAATTCCTTTCTAACTGATAGTAGTACCCAGAAAATTAATCTGTTCTTAAAGAAAACTAGTTGAATGTGCTTGGGCCGGAATCATGTTAGACGATACTGTTCATTGTATTGTACATTGTATGTTTTAGCTCATCATGGGAAACTTAGCTTGGGACACATAACTGTTGGAAACTGTGGGTGTATTATAGATACACTTCGGCTAAATCTTTCAGGCGGGATGTTTTATTTAGCTGTTGAGTTTTTTGAACCAATGAAAGTCACAGTTATAATTTCCACTGTTTTTTTTTTGGCGGTAGAGCTGTGTGTGTGCTCTCGCTTAGTACAGACAGAACACCGTCTGATTTATTAGCAGCTAAGTATGTTGCACATCATCATCATAATTATTTCAGCCGAAAGATGTCCACTGCTGGACATAGGCCTTCCCCTAAAAAGGAGGGCTTTGCCGTAATCACCACGTTTGGCAGGTGGGTTGGCGATCGCAGTATGGTGGTAAACTGCATACAGAACGCTGCTGCCCATTCTCTAGTAAGTCCCTTACTGCAACCTTAGCAAGAAATGGGATGGTGCTAGATATTCTTTACGTCCGGCATCGCAGGGAACAGTATGTTGCACAGTACCTAGCTAAATTATCTAGTAAATTCACTAGATAAATTCTTTTTTATGGTTCAAAAAGTGTCCTCAGATTTTTCTGAAATTTTCAAGATTGCTCTAACTGCTATCAGTACGGCGGCGGCATACTCAAAGCCTACGCATAACCACCTGCGACTAACTAACTTCCCGTTAAACACCAAACAAGGGTAATCTGTCAACAGGAGATCGGAAAATTCTGTTAAATTTCTATATAATCCTGGATCTAGAGACAAAGTTACATTTTCCAGGCTTTGTTTTATCGGAAAAAGTTCACGTATGAGATTAAAACTCAGATTTAGATTTCTGCAGTCCGTTAGTAGCTCATAACATCACAGTTTTTCATGGGTTTTATGAAAATGAAACTAAGGAGGCCAATTCTCGAAATTAAACCGTTCAAAATCTAGTCGTAGTCTCATCTCGACGACAGCCAAAGTTCAAAAACATGACAAAAATGTATGGAAACTCGGTATTTTTGACAGATTGAGACAGATCAGAATGTGCACGTTCTTAAAATTACGAGAATTGCGCCTCTGATCTTGCGCACAAGTATATGTGAATGTAAGAAAGAAGAAAATAAAAGTATTTATTTGGACTTGCGAAGGAAGATAATAACACAAACTTAATTATATGACCAATAATAGAAAGTTAAAAAAATCTAAAAAATACATAGTATCAAAATACATAAAAGGTTCAAATCTCCTCGACAAAATATCAAAAATTCTCTATCATCCATAAGAAAGCCAGTGCACAAAGGGTGCACTGGCTTTCTTATGGATGATAGAGAATTTTTTGCCAGTGCACCCTTTCTTTGACACAATTTCATCCATCTATCCCTTTTAAATCCACAATTGCGGCGGTAAGTCCCCTCTTTGAGGAGTGGATTGAGAGGCGCCACGGCGTCCTCACCTTCCGCCTGACGCAGGTTCTCACCGGGCATGGGTGCTTCGGTGGGTTCCTGTTCAGGATAAAGCGGGAGGAAACGCCCGGGTGTTTCCATTGTGAGGATCGTCTGGAGGACACGGTGGAGAATACGGTGGAGAATACGGTGGAGGTGTGCCCTGCCTGGGCGGAGCACCGCCGTGTCCTCGTGGAGGCGATCGGCGGCGGCGACCTCTCGCGTCCGGCCCTGGTGCGAGCCATGGTACGGAGCGAGAGGGCATGGGAAGCCGTCACCTCCTTCTGCGAAGCAGTAATGCTCGCGAAGGAGGAGGCGGGGCGCGTGAGGGAGTGGCAGTCTCTGCGCCCTCACGTCCCTAGCCGCCGCAGGAGGAGACGCCCCGGGCGTCGGGAGTCGATAGCGGACTCCCGGCCACCGTAGGCGCGAGCTTGCGGGTGGCGAGCAATGGGTAGCTCGCCGCCCGGTAAGGACCAGGCTCGGGTCGACGGCGCGTAGTGTTCCACGCACGCCTCAAAGAGATGTCAGCAGCAATGTAGGGGTCTGCTAGGACCGATGCCTGCCAGGGTCGCGAGATTGTTCGAAAGAGATACCGTGACTCTGGCACATGGGCAACTGAAGGAACACGGGTGGGTTTTAGTCAGTAAAAGTCTGACACGCCCTTCCGCTCCGCCCAGAGCGGGAGAAGTCATTTGATGATTTCCCATCCAAAAAAAAAAAGCCTTCTATTCTGCGAACAATGGTCACAGTAAACCACACATAATTCGAACCCAAAACTTAAAACTAAGAAATCTCGCAGAAGAAAATCAAATAACTCTTCCTCCAACTCTAATGTCAAATCCAGCTTAATTGTAAGGCCACACAGTAATAGAATTTCATTCTCCTCCACATCTCACTAGCGATTCCAATAGAAAATATGAAAGGTTAGTTCAGTAAAGCTGTTTATAACGTCGCTATTTCTCTATTGCAAGCCGCTTACTTATTGACCTCTTTGGCTCAATAAAGAAACATAGAAATATACAGGGATAAAATATTTTACAGTACCCGTCCAGAAAAGTAAAATTAAAAAAACCCTCGACTAAAAACAAAAACATGTAAAAAAAATATACGTATTGACTTTTTTAAGTTTAAGAAGTTGCATGTTAGGTTCTACCGCAAACAAGACTACTTTTAAATACAAAAAATAAACCGCACCTATTTCCGTTTTAATCAATTAAAAGCTACGGTGGTACATAAAGCCACACATAGTGGTCATACTAATAACACCCCTCTTTTTGCGTCGGGGGTTACAAATGATAATACTGATAGAAAAACATCACGAAAATGATCTAATTTTCGCGTATTTAAAATTTACAGTTTTGGGGTATAGGTTTTGACATCAATTAAAATTTCGATTCCCTGAGCTCGACCTTGGTGACAATATCATAAAATTTGTTTTGCATTGTTGATACCATCGGCCCACGGGGTGGCGTATATTTCGTGTCAATTTTTACGCTATTTATTTTGTTTGCAAAATTCAGCTTTATATTTTTATTAAAATTGATTATTTTATTTATTTTTTTTATTTCATTCATTCTGTGTACTTTACTTAATGACTTTACTGAGTGACTTTAAATTTTTTAAACTTAGACTTTTAGATGCCATCGCAGGCAAAATCTGGGGAGCATAGGAATTGGCACAAGAAAAGAGAGGCCTTCAAAGAGACTAAAGAGAGCCGTGAGTGAAATCGGGCTCTGGACGATGATATAAAGCGCAGCGAATTTTAGCAATAAAAACCGGCCAAGTGCGAGTCGGACTCGCGCACCGAGGGTTCCGTACCAACCTGCAGGTATTCACGGTTTATGCATAACGTTTATGTTTATGAAATTAAATGTTTTTTTTTTTTTAATTTTATACTTGAGTTGACTGAATGAAAGGTAAATTGTGGTTTACGATTTATGACGTATTAAAAAAAAACGACTCGAGATCTCGTTCAAACCAATTTTCGGTGGAAGTTTATATGGTAATGTACATCATATATATTTTTTAGTTTTATCATTCTCTTATTTTAGAAGTTACGGGGGGGACACACATTTTACCATTTTGGAAGTGTCTCTCGCGCAAACCATTCAGTTTAGAAAAAAATGATATTAGAAACCTCAATATAATTTTTGAAGACCTATCCATAGATACCCCCCAAGTACAGGTTTGATTAAAAAAAATTGAGTTTCAGTTCTAAGTTTGCGGAACCCCAAAATTTATTGTTTTTTTTTTTTTTTTTTGTGTGAAAATCTTAAGGCTCCCTTAAACAAGCGCGACACGATAGCGCTGTGCGACTTTCGTAGAATAATTTCAGTGAAAACTCAATGGAAATCGTTCTACCAGGGTCGGATCGCGCTATCGCGTCGCGCCTTCATCTACTTACCAAGTTTCAACAGCATAGCTCTTATAGTTTCGGAAAAAAGTGGCTGTGACATACGGACGGACAGACACAGACATGACGAATCTATAAGGGTTCCGTTTTGGCAAAGGAAACCTAAAAAGGCTTCATACATAAAACGCCCTCACAGTTGCGTTTATCCTAGTAGCAGTCTCTGTCAATGCTCAATGTAACCTATTAGTGCCTTTTTTTTAGGTTGAAAATCATCAAATGACTTCTCCCGCTCTGGGCGGAGCGGGACGGCGTGGCAGACTTTTACTGACTAAAGCCCACCCGTGTTCCTTCAGTTGCCTGTGCCATATTAGCGCCTGGGTACTGTCCAAGCTTTAATTAAGTTCCAGGGTTAGATTTACATTTCAATTAGAGTTAACAAAGGAGCCGTCACAATGCTTCACAAGCACTTATTTGTGTGTTGGTCCGGCGCACTATGGGTGGTCAGCCGCACTACTAACTAGCTGTCTAACTCATCTTTAATCACGGCATGAACATGGTCTCCTTTATGCTATTGAAGTAGAGAGCCAACAAGAGTGTTTATGAATGCATTTCGTACAGTCAGGAAAATTAATTGGTTATGAAATTAGGACACTACTCGATTTTTTGTGTTATAGCCAACTGTACAACTGTCTGTGTGTGTGTGTGTTTTATAGTTGGTAGTCAAAATGCTTAGCAATTAATTTCCCTTACTTTACTTACGTCTGAGCCAGAAACCAATTCTGATAAGTTGTTTACTAAATAAAATAGACATTCTTTACTAGAACAATAACAATTTTTAGGATGAAAATAGCATTTTATTATCGCTTCTCTTACTTGAGTTAATAATTATTAATATTAGTACCAAAATAATAAACTCATTAAAAAACCCAGAAAAAATCGTAGTCTCTGCGTTTACGCCCACATTCTCTCTCCGTATGATCCCACTAATAACGAAAAGAACTGTTTCATAACGAAATAAACAGCATTCCACACGACCCGGCGACTTTATTGTGCTGTCGTATTGAGCTGGTAAGCTACTTTGGCGACTTCACTTCTTTGATTTTACTCACAGTGCGAAGAATTGAAAAATCAACTATTACAGTAGTACGTTTTGTGACAGACAAAGATGGCCGGTTGAAAACGGTTTAGCGGCATGTACTTAAATTGCCACAGGCAAACTATGTAGCTTCCAAAGTCCAGCATCGCGCATTCATGCGTACGTCTGGTCGGAGGCGCGATGCAGCGGAACGCACGCAACTGAAGCTCCTTTGCGTGCGCTGCGTAAACGGTTAAAGTAACGCAACAATCATGTATGGCGGCAAAGTTTCTCTTAAAAAGTTCAAAAAAAAAAGTCTGCGATAACATATGTCTAACTTTTAAGGTTGGCTTACTATAACGTTGTTAATTGCAATCATCTGTTACTAATCTCAGGAATAGGCCATTTATTGCAGAAGCCTAGACCAGATGGAACCAGGATCAGGCTAAGGTAGATGAAAGATAGACTTTATGACATCACACTAGAACCCTAAGGAGCCAAGCAAAAAGAAAAAAGTTACGAATACGAAGACCTTGCACGGGCAGGCAATTCAATGCGATGGGAGGTGTTGGGGGAGGAAGAAATTTAACGCGGACGAAGTCGCAGGCAGAAGCTATACTCAAATAAATCTTCTACTCCAATATTTTCACAATTAACAATTAAGTCACAATTACTTCAGCTCTCATCAATCCCTGTGGGTTACCAACTAAAGGAAACAACCACTAAAATATTAAGCTGGTATAAATTATCATTTAAGTCCCTTTAAATTATGCGGACATTGCATAATCACCTCTAAAGGGTAAATGGTCAAGTTAGGCTGAGCTCCTAGTGTCATTAATTACTCCTTAAGGCTTTGGTCGGAACTAAATGTGAAGGATTTTCAGCTTTGAATTGTATTAGTATAGAAATAAAAACATTGAAGTGTCTGTTTGCTAAAAGGGAACATTTTTGCAAATAAAAATTTCTAAATGAAAGCTTAGAACTAAATGCATATGAAATTATATACGTTATTTATAACAACAAAAAAAAAAAAACATTTATAAATTATTGTCTGTTTGCTTGTTCCGGCTAATCGAAACTGTAGAACTGATTTAGACTCACTGGCATATAACTGATGTTATAGGATTACCATGGGCTACGTTTTGTCCCTGTAGCACGTTCCCATGAGATTAGGGTCACCATGTGACTGTATAAATACGGTCTTGACCGGTTTTTAAGAGCTTACTTAGAGCAGACTCTGCCACGGATGTCATTCGAGACCAGATTTTTTATCGGTGTCGGCAGAGAAAAATATTTTCAATATTGCCATGTTAGTGGACGAAAGAAAAAAATAGATTATCAGTAGACTCAATAAGAGCTATACTAGTATCACAATTAACTTTCAAGATATCACTTGTGAAGAATTTCACATTAAAATATGTGGAGAGGCCTCGATTTTGAAAGCTTTTGTCAGTGGACCAAAACATAAGGCGTAAAGTAAATAGCCCACTATTTTTCAATTTATTAGGATATATGCGACCAGGTTTCCGATTTTAGTTACTGGTAACTCTACGTGGGATAATATTCATATTCATATATTTTGCGTTCCACAAGGTAAAAATAGGTGTTAACAAAAAGCTTAAAGCTAAGAGCCGTTGTAGACCCTGTTAGGGCACAGCAAAAGGTTAGTTAGTTTAACACATTATTATTTCTAAAAGTTAAATAAAGAATAAATTAAAATCTAAAAAAAAATCTAAAATATCCGACATTCACGCGGGTGAAGCCGCTGGGAAAAGCTAGTCCATAATAATTATTGCTGGACTTAGGAGTTTTGTTAGCTTACTAGCCTAATGCTCCAAGTCCTGTCGACCTAAAATGTCCTATTAATTTACCTGCTATCCAATTGTGGTAGGAATAAGTTCGGTAGACGTCAGTTTAACTCTAGAAGAGCTCCTAGCTAAGTAATAATCGGTCGTCGCTCGAGGCGATTGAAGTCCTTGCAGGGTCGCGAGATCTGTTCGAAAGAGTTACCGTGGCCCTGGCATATCGGCAACTGAATGAACACGGTTGGGTTTTAGTCAGTCAAAGTCTGACGCCCGCTCCGCCCAGAGCGGGAGACGTCATTTGATGATTTCCAACCCACAAAAAAAAGGCTAAGCTCCGCTTGCCGAGGTCTGTGGATGGGTGAAAACACTTATTATTTGTGTCCCTTTGGAAAGTTCTACAGTGGTGTCCCAGTGGTCACTGCTGTGACGTATGTGTCGTAGGTTTGATACCAGACTGGCCATTTACTTTGTGTAAATTATTTCATCATCACTGTTTACAAAACGGTGAAGGAAATCATCGTTAAATAACCGGCATGTCTTAGAACCAAAAATTCGAAGACACGTGATATCTAAGAACCCGCACTGGGCCCGCGTGGTATAACAACCCATTCTCTGTATCACCTAGAGGAGGCCAGGAAGATTATAGGCTTAGTTTGATAGGTACTAGCTTATACACCACCAATCAGAGGGGTAATTGCGGAACTTTTTATCGGTAGGAATTGGTTTAATATTCATAGTTAAACAACATTCATTGCGTTATTTACGTCGCTGAGCCGACAATTTATTCGCACAAATGACGCAATGGTTTAGAAATAATCTTCAATCCCATTCAGATTCTGATAAAATGTGCGTTTCGCAATTAGGGTGCAGATTTTTAGGTTGACACGCCATTATTGATAATATGAAACCAAAGGTTTAACTTTTTCTGATTGTCTATCTTCATCTTGTCTCGACCCACCGCAGATTTGTACTAGCTAACATAACTATCACAGACAAGACGTATACAATAAAATCTTTCTCCCACTGTACGTTTGGGCTGAAACTTCCGTTTGCTCCGAAAGACCTCAATTAGTACGAATGTTCTGTTGTAACCCAAACACGTTATCGTTTCCGTATTTAAGGCTGTTACTAGGGATGGGATGGTTTTTCGACCAACATTCGGTATTCGACATTTCGGGGAAAATATAGTTCCATTCAATTGCATAAAAATAGTCAATGTTGCAAAACACTGTTCGTTATGATCTGGAACATTAAATATAAGACCTGATATCAAATCTAACAAAATCTAAGGGAACAGACACGCACACTTTCACTCACCAGAAAAACATTATTCAGACAAACTATACCTGAAATCACCTCTAGTCTCCATTCTCGAATTATTCGTACCTCGAACCCCAAGATAAAGAAAGAAAGAAAGAAAGAAAAAGTATTTATTGGGACACGCACAGTAACTACACAAAAAACAATACTTCATAAAAATAAAAATCAATTATAAACAAAAAAAAAAAAAAAACAAAAACAAATAAAAAACAAAATTTAAAAGAAAAAAATAGAAAGTCCTGTGCGAGGCCAAAGGGCCCCTATCTCAGCATGATGCTGCGACATTTAAAAATAAGTATCGCAGCGCTGGTATTCTGATAGGACCCAGTGTGTTGTGATGTCACGAACGAATACAGAAATAAATAAATTATAATAGGATAACGTATGTGTGTAAAGTAACATAAAATAAAATAAATAAATAAAAAATATGTCATGAATGATACATTGAGCGTGCCAGTACCTGACGTAGCATCAAGTTACTTGTCTATACCCATGGACCTAAAAAAAAGAACGGACGGAACTTCACTAAGAAACAATTGAAGCACCACAATGGCGGCTGCGTAACTATGTGTGCGTGTATAAAGGGATGCCAGATGAAGGAAAATTACCCCTTTTAAAATAATATTTCAATAAGATCTCCCTTGCACTTGGTTTTATTACAAGTTTTTGTGACGGATATTGTTAAAATAAAGGTAAAATAAATAATAGTTTAAAAAAACTAAAAAACACGCTTCCATTGAAAACCAAACTAAAAAGTACAAAATAATGGAAAAAAAGCGTGGGGTGCTTTTTAAGGTATTTTTTTATTGATATCAGGCACCCCACGCTTTTTTTCCATTATTTTGTACTTTTTAGTTTGGTTTTCAATGGAAGCGTGTTTTTTAGTTTTTTTAAACTATTATTTATTTTCTATTTTTTAGGGTATTTCGAATTTTGAGACGTATGTCAGCGTAGTTTGTGACAGTTTTTTTGCTGTCCTGGTAACCCTGGCAAGGATAATGGCACAAATTTATGAAATTATTGCATTGTCATCGGTCCTTGACAGGTGTGCAAAGTTTGAATAAAATCTGGTCGTTTAAAGTGGGTCAAAATCGCGCTATAAGGAGTCGGTTACAAACAAACATACAAACATACAAATATACAAACATACAAATATACAAACATACAAGTGAAGCTAATATAAAGCGTGTAAATAAATAAAACACATTGGATTTAAAAAATATTTACAACTCATTTAATGTAAGATTAGATTACAGTAGGTTAGGTTGTCAAAGGTGTCATTACATTTTGTGAAAAAGGCTGTTCTATTTTTTTTTTGCTGCCCGGAATCTGAAGCTACTGCTGCAATCACTATACTCCATTTGTTTAGGTAGTTAACTAAAGGTAAACAATCTTGATATGTCTTTTTATATAAAATAAATCGTATAAAAGACCAACAAATATTATTTAAATTAAGTTACTTACCTAACATCGGTTTAAGTAAATACCTAATTGTAAACATTTTTAGATTCAATTTTTAGACAGTTTTTTAGATAAAAGACATGTTAAGATTGTTTACATTTAGTTAACTACCTAAACAAATGGAGTATAGTGAACTCTAAAATAAATAATAATATCAGGTTAGTAGACCTGCACATAGAACAACGTTAATGTTACTTTAATGTAAAAATCAGAAAAACACACCTCGTCAGAAACGCTGGAAGTAGTTACTTCAGTCGGTTGATCTTGAATTGTTGACGTATCGAATAAAAACTAAAAATAAGTTCAATTGTTAAACTGATAAAAATTAAAATTGACAGGTTAGGTTATAAGGAGAGGACCTTAAATTAATTGAATTACCTTTGTTGATATGGCATAAGCAACAACGCGAAGAAGTCCGCCTTTAGTTGTATACAAACAATTCTTCTCAAAATGTATATTGCAGATTACGCTACATTTTGATGGAATCCAATTATTTTCATTTCTACACTCCCTTACTATTTTTATCCAATAATTTTTTCATGCATCATTTGCTGAGGAAAATCTAAAATATAGAAGAATACAATAACGAAATAGTAACATAAAAAAAAATATCTCCCACTTTTAAAGGAATTTGAAACTTGAAATAGTTGCAACACTGATTGATTTCAAGATTTATTAAATATATTGACGTAAAATCGAGAAATAAGCTTTAAAATGACAAGCTTACCTATGAAAAGTGATACTCTGACTTTTTTAAATTGAACCACTTTGGTTTCGACAACTTTTCACAACACACGATGGGATACTTTAATTTTTATTAAGCAAAATAACACCGAATAATACGCGGGCACCGTTCGAAGCGTAATGGCCGACGGCTGACTTACTATGGTGTGAATGTGTGCGTGCTGGCTTGTCTACATTATTGCACTGACTTACTATGGGTGCTTCAGTTTTTGTTAAAGGAGACGGCGTCCGTTCTTTTTTTTAGGTCCATGTCTATACCCTAGCGTGTCAAGATATGTGACACTCTATGGCATCGAACAAACAAACAAACCAACTCTATGGCATCGTTATGACAATTGACAAGTAAATAGACGCAGGCGCCGACGACGCTACCGTAAAACAAGGGCAAAACACAACTTAATTGAATGAAAGTGAGTGATAAAGTGTTACGACCGTTTTGAAATACAGTCCTTTTGTGGCAATAGAAGAATTAAAGATAAACGAAGGTTATAAGAGAACAGAATTACGGTTTTTACAAATGACAAACGACAAGAAACTAGGTACTAGAAACAAACCCAAAATGCTTAACAAATACTGTGGTGCCAATATTATCGCTGCTAATCACAGGCCACCAATGCCAGCTGCGTGCAGATCAAGGGTAAGTTCAGAGTATGATATCTTTTTGAAGCTGTAGTAAGTGCTGTTGGAATATGATTTTGAAAGAACTAACTGTCTTTATAGCACGAAAGGGCGGTGGTAGGTCGTTCCAGCAATGAGAGGCGGCAAATTTGAAACAACCACGGAATGCAGCAGTTCTGTGCGTTGAGGCCAACAAGAGGTACGAAGATGCTCTCGTTTTAATTTTGTTTACATCGCGCGACCAACACAACTTTTTATATAAATAGTCTGGTTTCTTTGTGAGAATTTTGTGCCGAAGAGCAGGGTAGCCAGGTGAAGCTTTCTGCGCGCTGACATTCTCATCAAATTACCCTTATTCAAAAATGGAGTAATGTGGGATCGGGGTGGGACATTGTAGCAGAATCTTGCACAAGCATTTTGCACCCGCTGTATCAGTTTTTCGCTTCTGCTGAGAATGCACGCCCCATACACAGTGTCAGCGTAGTTCAGCTTGGATAGAACCAGTGACTCACACAGCATGACACGCATATCCACACTTATGTAGGGACGGACACGGTACAAGAGCTTGAGTCGGTAGAAGCAGTTTCGCACAGCCTCCATGATGTGTGTTTCGAAGTGGAGCTGCCCGTCAAATACTAACCCAAGATTACGAGCCTCCAGAACCCTTTCCACATCACAACCATCAATCCTGAGGTCCAGATTGCAAGCGAGCATTTTGTTCAGGAAATCCCGAGATCCCATCACAATATACTTGGACTTACTTGGGTTCAGGACCAAGGAGTTTCTTCTGGACCAAGCAGAGATTCTCTCCAAATCCTCATTGATTTTTTTAACAGTTTCAGCAGTATCCCGGGAGCGGAAGGAGAGGTATAACTGCAAATCATCAGCATACAGGTGGAATTTGGTGTTGATCATACAGTTGATAATGTCAGCAGTGTAAAGAATGAAGAGAAGCGGACCAAGGATTGATCCCTGGGGTACGCCCCTGTCCACGTGCCTTGATCCAGAGGACATGGTATCTCCGCTGCTGTCACATGTCACCTGGACAAACTGTGCTCGATCACTGAGGTAACTTCCAAACCATTTGACCGTTTCAACATCACATCCATAGTACGACAGCTTGGAGAGAAGAAGTGAAGTGTTAATAGAGTCGAAAGCACGCGAGAAATCTAGCAACACCAGCAGGGACCCCAAGCCCTGGTCTCTTGCTTCGAGAATGTTTCCAACTACATCCAGGAGAGCTGTCGCTGTGCTGTGTCCCCTGCGAAATCCGGATTGAGCCAGTGGTAAAATACTGTGTTGCTCAAGATATGCTCTAAGCTGGTCTGAGACAACTCTTTCTAAAATCTTAGACAGACAAGGCAGTAGGCTTATTGGACGAAGGTCTTTTAGGCTAGTGGGGTTAGATACTTTTGGGATTGGTCTAACTATTGCCGTTTTCCACAGGTCAGGGAAAGAGGAGGTGACTATAGATCTATTGATAATAGCTGTGATGACTGCAAGTGTTCGAGGAAGTGTCAGCATAAGCATCTCCAGAGAAATTTGATCCGAGCCCTGTGCATTGGACTTAAGACCACGCAAGATCCTCAGCACCACATTCTCCTGGACGGGTTCAAGCCGAAAATGACTGTTACTGTATCTATGGTGCTCAAAATATGTTAAATCAGCAGTTGTGACCTTATCATTGCCAGGTACATCCAAAAAGTGTTGGTTGATAGCTTCTGGGTTGTTACAGAAATGTGGTAGACTATGCTCTGGTTTTTTAGAAGTGGTTATAGTTGATTTAATATGTTTCCATAATTTCTTTGGATGCTTGATATTATTATTAATGTATGTTTTAAAATATGCACACTTCTCACTGTCAAAAGCGGCTCTGACGAGGTATTTAAACTCTTTATAGGATTTAATGTGATGTTCAGATTTGGTTATTTTAGACTTCAAATGGCACTTGTCACGCAACCTCATCATTTCCTTAACTGTGTCAGTTATCCAGGGATAAGATTTCTCTTTAATTAAGACCTTTTTAAGAGGAGCATGCAAATCAAATAGTGTCAAAATGTATTGATTAAACATTGCAACCATGGAGTTCACATCTTGAAGACTTATAATATGTTCCCAGTCCATTTTATTTAAGTCCTCATTAAAAAAGTCAGGAAGGATGTCTTTAAGTGGCCTAAAGGTAGTCCAGTATGGAGCAGGCTTCTCTAGTTTAAAATTAAATTCGACACAAATAATTGCGTGGTGCCCTAGCTCTGGTATGTGTGATACTGAGACCCCACACACACGAGCGTCAGTGCACACAATATCAATTAGTGTTTCACTATGATCTGTGAAATGGGTTGGCTCGGTAACTACTTGTTTTAGCTTGCAGCAATGTATAAAGTTATTTAGAAGTTTCGATTTGTTGTCAGTTTGATTTATTAAATTAATGTTAAAGTCACCAAGTAAAATTACCTTGTCAGCGTTTGCAAAGGAGGAGAGGGAATCCGTAATCGCATCCAGAAAAACATTGACATCAAGCCAAGGCGGCCTGTAAGCTGTACCGATGATTACTGAATGCGAGTTGACGTTAAGCCGGAGCCACATCTGCTCGACCTGCGGCGCGGGCGGGTGCGGCGCGGCCCGCACGCGCAGCCCGCGGCGCACATAGAAGCCCACGCCGCCCCCGCGGCCGCCGCGCACGGTGCGCGCGCGCGGCACGTGCCGCAGGCGGTAGCCCGGCACGGTCGGCGCGCGACCCTCCTCGCCCTGCCTGAGCCAGGTCTCATTTATAGCCATGATGTCCACTGACAGGCCATCCATAGCGACCAGAAACTCATCATGACGCGATCCTAGCGACCCGGCATTAAATAATCCAACTTTTAGATTTCTTGTCTTAAGCATTTTTGTAGATAATGGTGTATATACTACTATGTTTATTGTAGATTATGGTATTGGATGTAGTCTTATTATGTAGTATGGAGTTTTGCATTATACTGCCATCAGTAAGTATACTACAATACATAGTGTTAGAGGTCATTCGTAATGTTATAAAGTGTAATGTTATATATTTTACAGAAAAATACCTTTTCCACCCATGTGTAACAATATAAAAAGTCCATAAAAATAAAAATATTATCATAAATATTGGATACGTAATAATAATTATCGGAAGTGTGATACTTATAATAAAATATACATAAATAATCATCTGTAGTGCAGCTGGGCCACTAGAAGAAACCAGAGTATACTGAGACAGGAAAACAGCTGACCTCGCACAAGCAATCATCAAAAAGCGAAGCGTAAACAAAACATATAAAAAACAACATAAATAAATACACAAAGTACTGTGACTGTAATTGGCCAAGCAATCAGACATCCTTTGCAGTAGACACCTCACCACCAAAAACCCGCACAAGGTCGTCCTCCGAGCGGATGCAGTGTGTGGGCTTTCCGTCACCCTGCTTAGCCAGGATGCGACCAAACTTCGTCCAGGTAAACCTCCACCCGAGACGGCTGCCAGCTTCACGCACCCGGAAAAACAATTGTCTATTGATTTTGGTGAGCCTCTCGTTCAGAAAGAAGCGCCGTGGGGGTGCGGATAGTCCTAGGTCTGCGGTGGTGGCTCCGCGCCGCACGCGCGCGCTCTGCAGCAGCTCGTCGCGCAGTGCACGGCGCGCCAGGCGCACCACGATGCGCCGCCCACGCGCTGTCGCCGCCACTGCTCCTGCTGGGCTCGCTCTGCCGGCTGGACTCGCGCCGCCCGCCGAGCCCGTCTGTGCCTCTCGTTCGGCTCGAGGGCCCACCCGCTGTGCGAACACTATATCCCGCTCGTCGAGAGTCACCCCGAGCTTTGCCGCCACTAGCCCGATGATATGCAATATATTTTCCCCAGAAGTCTCTGGGATGTTGGCGATCTCCAGGTCGGAGCCCAGTAACTCCTGCTCGCGATCGTTGAGATCAAGCTGCAATTGTGTTACCACGCGCTCGAGCTGGCTTACTTTGGCATCTGGCAATGAAGCACTCTGCCGACTTTCTATAGCCTCAATCCTGGCTTCCAGGCTATCAACTCGTTCGGTACAGACGCTCAACGACGAGTGCAGGCCGGCCATCTCACGACGAAATTCCCGCATTTCATCGCGAACCTCCCGCAGCTCGGATCGAAAGAGTCTTATTTCCTCGCGAAGAGTCAGCTGGGTATCTGGCGAGGGCTCCCCATCAGCACCCTGCTCGCTACCAGCCCGAGACAGTACCTTGGCCTCGGCAAATGGGGGCTTGGTCATAGTGTCCCGAACCTGAGTCGCCGCGACCGGTGACCTGATCATGCTGCCTTTGACTGGTGCAGGAGCTGCTACCGCTGCCGTGACAAGATCCACTGCTGATCCCGACTTTAACTCGACAGGGGCTACCGCCGCTGTTGACGATGCTGCTGGACAACCACTACCCAGGTCCTTAACGGGGTTGGCGCTGTTGTCTCCCCTGGGCAACTTTTTACTGCACTCAGGGCACAGCCAGTCGCAGCTAATCTGATTTGAATCAGGTAGTAGCAAGCAGGCGAGGTGGTACCTGTTGTGGCACGCCGAGTTGCTACACTTAGCGCCCCCTTTTGCCGAAAGGAACCTACCACAGGCAGCACACTTCACCATAGTACGGCTAGGAGCAAATAGATGGCGCAGGTTGTTTTAGGGCTCTTTTGCAACAATAGATGGCGCCTGCTACACAACAGAATATAGATCCACAATACACAATCTGTGGGCTGTACTTGTCAAAAGTTGTAAAATGACACTTTTTGGGGGTACCGGTGGAAGAAAATAAACAAAAAGTAACTGCAACGGAAAATAGTTACTAAAATTAAAAAATTAAATTTGCGGTTTTACACTACCGAACTGTTGTTCAATTGCTTTTGTAACAATCACTCGCGTTTGGAACACTACAGTGCCAGAGTACACACGAATTCTGATTCTGATTGATTATAACTGATACAGACTAACTGTCTAATTTGGGGCTCATTAGCAAATAATTTTAAGCTACTCAGTCATATCAACTTTGCTGTTAACCTTTGAGCTGACTTACTGTAGTGGACAATAAAATATTTTCTATTTTTGCTAGACAGTAAACCATGTGATTGGAAATACAGAGTTTTTGTTTTGACAGCCAAAATGTGGCGAGACGACCAGAGTCCGTTCGAATAGCACCATCCCATTTCTTTCCGTGGGTGTCGTAAGAGACGACTAAAGGACTTACTAGAGAATGGGTAGCAGCGTTCTTTATGCATTGTACCACCATACTGTGATCGCCAACCCGCCTGACAAGCGTGGTGATTATGTCAAAGTCCCCCAAATTGGGGGAGGTCTATGTCAAGCAGTGGATGTCTTTCAACTGTTATGATGATGATGATGATTTTAAAACGACCTGTTTTACATTCATTAATCTACGTATCCTATATGATAAAGTAACTATGGTCTTCATCCTGAGCGCTGTCATCAAAAGATGGACACAATACATTTCCAACCAGCTTGCATCAATTGTAACGGAATTTCCAGTTTCCAATTCCTATTTCGAATTTTCAAATTCGAACACTTTCATTCTGTGTTCGAATTTGTTCCATCTCTATTTAACTGAGGTCACCGCACTTGACCTTTCATACAAAGAAACATTATCCTTCGACCTTCAGACTGCTCTTATTATTTCAGTTTCAGCTTGGTATTGTTAAATAGGTTATGAGAAACCGATATTTGGGATTTTCGCCATCTTGCGAATTGTTTCTCTGACCAATCGGTTGATAATGGGTGTCCTAGAATCCTGAATCGAATGAATCGCAGATAACAAGGATGTTTCTCTTTGCGAAATGTATTTGATTTAGGTAAATGAATAAAGGAAAGATCTAGGTTCAGGAGTATCAATTTCTAGTCCGTTTTAGCCTATATTCGCACCGGCGATTTTTTTTAGTTTTTGGTATTTTTCTATAAGATTTAGTATCAAACGTAGGAGATGACTAAATCAATTCGCTTTTGAGCTCTAACAGAAAAATTTTTCCATGTTTTATTCTTCTTTTACATTTATCATCCTTAGCTCACCTGAGCTAAGGAAAAAAAAAACATCGCGTTAAAAATTGTCCGTGCAAACCTTTGCACTGACAATTTTTAACGCGACGATTTTTATACCGCATTGGATTTCCAACCCTTGGTATTAAACCGAACATTCAAAATCCCACAGAGCGCATCCCATTTCGTCAAGATATATAAATAGAATACAATATAGATAGAATAATCAACAAAAATCAATATAGATAGAATACACTATTGAGTTTTCTCTGGGCGCTAAGAAAATTAAAATTCAATTAAGTATTGAAACTAGGCTGTGAGTCAACACTTTTTGAACCTCAAAATTACATAGACAATCCCCCAAAACGCTCGCTGCTTTAGCTGGGAAGAAGAAGTGGTGCAATAAACTCCCCAGCAGCACAGCTGTGTTAAGTTAGAAGAATTTGATTCTATACATGAGTAACTAATTAATTAACATTACAAAACATTAAATTAAATTATTTGCCTTAATATGTCAACTAGCACACGCAATCCAGTCCAGTTCAGTCCAAAAATACGCCCGTGCAAACCTGGGCTTACTCTATCGAATCGTTTTGCCGGGCTATACATTGCTTTGATTCTGTTCTGTTCAAGAAAACATTTAGGCATCGATAAAGGTTTCTGGTTTCACCCGAGGCGTCTACCGTCTGGGCTTG
This sequence comes from Aporophyla nigra, assembly GCA_947507805.1. Classification (NCBI taxonomy): domain Eukaryota; kingdom Metazoa; phylum Arthropoda; class Insecta; order Lepidoptera; family Noctuidae; genus Aporophyla; species Aporophyla nigra. Next base: position 5,729,529 of record OX382313.1, on the reverse strand, counting down.
TTAAAAGAAATAGGTCAATATAACGCCTGAGGACGTTCTCAAGATATTTGACTAAATAAAGCTTTATAAATAAAAATATTGGAATATTTTAAGAATTGCAAAAGGAGTGCCAACACTGAAGTGAAGTTTCGCATCAATTGCTTTTAAACATTTCATAGCCTCTTCGTGAAAATACTGGCTTTGACTAATATCGTATGTCATCATTATTTGCCTAGATATCTCCCTATGTTGGGATCAGCTTCCAGTCTAACCGGATGCAGCTGAATACCACTATTTTACATGGAGTGATTGGCTATCTGACTTGTACAACCCAGTTACTGGGTTAATACAATACTCCTTGGTTAGACTAACAGGAAAATTTGTTTTCTTTCTTTCTTAAATTCGCACGATATTAAAATTGAAAATTTGTTCCATACATAATATTTTCTTAGTTTTTAATACCCGACTGCGGCTAAGCTACCAGGAGTGTTATGATTTTGAACGGTATGTATATTAATATGTTGATCTGTCCTCATTGGTTCTAAACTTAGATATCATTTGACAAATAAAACATCGTTGGAAACGTTTTGACCGTTAGCTTGTTATAGGCATTAAATGCCACCTATTAACCCTAGATTACTAAACTATCGTAAAATTTACGACGCCAAAATCATGATTCCTGGAAAAAAAACAAAATTCGCGTCGTTCCCGCGTCCCGTTTAAACTGTGTAGAGTAAAAAATAAATAAAACTATTTTCATTATTATGTGATCATTTAAACCCAAAGAATAAGTCATTGTAATTTCTATAAAAACTTTTTTGCAAAAAAAAAACAACCGACTTCCTTAAAATCACTACAAAGTGAAAAATAACTTTAATTTCGGAAGTCGGTGTCTTAGGATCTGTATTTATGGTTTTTTTTGCCACCGACTTCCGAAATTAAAGTTATTTTTCACTTTGTAGTGATTTTAAGGAAGTCGGTTGTTTTTTTTTTTGCAAAAAAGTTTTTATTTTTAAATTTTTAGTTGTGGTATTCACCCTGCACTAATTCCAAACAAACAATGCATATTTATGCGATAGCAGAAATCGCGGCTGATTTGCTGTCATTTTTTAAAGAGTTCCGGTGTCTGTCTCCCGAACTCATCATCAGATCTATATGAAAATTATATGGGACCATTTCGGAATAAACCCCTTTCGAACAAAAAAATAATTTTGCAAATCCGTCTATATATGACGGAGATATGACCGAACATACATAAAAAAAAAAAAAAATATATAAACATCCGAATTGAGAACCTCCTCCTTTTTGAAGTCGGTTAAAAATAATTAAAATTTATAATTCGTAGATTTATTGTTTTATTTTCCAGTCGTATTTTTTACGAATGTTTAGTAACGACGGCGACGTCACTTGTAGGATAGTTTAGAATCTAGGGTTAAAGTAACAAAACAATACATCCTAACAGTATAATACGATCAAAGGGCAAAGTGATTTACGACCACGCCTTTCATAGGAGAATATTTTCTTGTTTACTTCTTTTTACAGCGTGATATTTCAGCAGTCGGGTTTTAATTTTTGAACTTGATAAATGATAAATGACTTTATTTTTGCAAGTAGGTTTGTACAAACACGTTTACACGTCAAACATATTTTTTTTTAAACTAGATGAGGTCGGCGTTTCCTATCTGACTACTCTGAGAAGAAAGGCCGAAACAAACTCAGAGGTCACAGTCTCTTTTAAAGTCCAGACATAATCTTGGTCAGATCATGTGAAGACCATATGGATTGGTGTCTGAAGTGGTCTTTTAAGGATAGAACCACACAGCTTGAGTGGACCTGTCCAATCAGTGCACGCATTTATCAGTAATCATGTAGCTCCACTAAGAACTTAAGGAGGTCAATGATTCGACGAACAATACCAAAGAAAGGACATTTGGCTTACTTTTTAGGGTTACGTTGCCAAATGGCAAAAAACGGAACCCTTATAGATTCGTCATGTCTGTCTGTCTGTCTGTCCGAGTATGTCACAGCCACTTTTTTCCGAAACTATAAGAGCTATGCTCTTGAAACTTGGTAAGTAGATGTATTCTGTGAACCGCTTTAAGATTTTCAATAATATTTGGGGTTCCCCATACATAGAACTGAAACTCAAAAAAATATTTTTCATCAAACCCATGCGTGTGGGGTATCTATGAATAGGTCTTTAAAAATGACATTGAGGTTTCTAATATAATTTTTTTCTAAACTGAATAGTTTGCGCGAGAGACACTTCCAAAGTGGTAAAATTTGTCCCCCCCCCCCGTAACTTCTAAAATAAGGGAATGATAAAACTAAAAAAAATATATGATGTGCATTACCATGTAAACTTCCACCGAAAATTAGTTTGAACGAGATCTAGTAAGTAGTTTTTTTTTGATACGTCATAAATCGTAAGCCACAATTTACCTTTCATTCAGTCAACTCAAATATAAAAATTAAAAAAAATACATTTAATTTCATAAACATAAACCTTATGCATAAACCGTGAATACCTGAAGGTTTGTACGGAACCCTCGGTGCGCGAGTCCGACTCGCACTTGGCCGGTTTGTTTACATTAGGTATTGATATAAATTTTAACCAAAAAGCTATGGAGTTCCTTGGTATATTTTCTATTAAAAAATCTTTTGTATTTACGTTACATTTACATAGACAATTCCGTTATGGGCCACAGAAACCAAAAAACTTGTCTTCAGTGTGTAAATCCGTCAAGGTCCATCGTTAACCAGCAAATCTAATCCCTAGCGGACAAAGAATTGACCGTAAAATGTTACACGACACGACACGACTTTTACAAGGTGGACCCTTTGTTACGGTAGAAAAGTGATTTGTCATGTGTATTTTGTTGAGTGATATGGGTTTGAGTAAAAAACTGTATTATCTCTCATAAATTTCAGTTGTTGCGAATTGAAAATGTCTAGTTTGTTTGCACGTTCACTGCTGCTTTTTCCTGTGGCGGAGCCTAAATTGAGGGTACATAAAGATTAACTCTGAAGAATAAATAACAGTTTCAAAAACACGCTTTATCTACTATTATTTAGTGTCTAAGTTTTAGTTCGGCTAACCATAAAACCGTGTTTTTTAAGTTTTTTTTTAAATATTTTTATTTTAGCCAGGTAGTGGTGTACCAATTTATGAAATTATTCTATTGTCCTCGGTCCTTGATAAGTGTGTAAAATTTTAAATTAATCTGAAGTCTTGAAATTCTAGTTACAAGATTCCGTTGCATACATAGATAGATTGACACAAGCGAAGCTACTAAAAGTATGTGAAAATACGAAAAAATATATACTATGATAAATATCCTCCAGCCAATTATAACGATGCATCTTAATAAAAGGAGATTCAATTTTATTCTCAATTTTGTTACTCATAAAGGATGTTTGAACTCAATTCTGAGGGACGTCCCTTCAAACTGGATCACGCGGCATCACTGTCCTGTAATGTAACCCGTTGAAGTGACTATAAACTGTCATCTACCCTCTCCTTAAACATAACTACAGGCTGGAATAAACTTTAAAGTTAACCAGTTAATGGTCAGATTCCCTTGAAGTGTTAGGTATAGGAAAGTACTCAGACCTCTATAAAGAGAAGATAAGTGTGGCTGCATATTTATGATGAGTCGTTTTTTTAATACTCTTGAAGGAATGTTTTTAAAAGGATTTATGGTTGACACAGATATGTGTCGTCAATTTATTCGCAGATGCTTCTCTGAAGGAAGGGTTTTTAATAGTCTTACGACTTTTATTAGTTTTTTAGATATGATTAAATGGTTTAATGTTTGAAAGCGTAGCTTGGAAAAGTGATTGCTTGGAAGCATTTGATATGTAAGAGTAATAAATGACTGTTTTCTAGGAAGTAATGCTCTGTTATTTTTAATTGGTAATCGAATATGTGGATTTGTGGCTAAGTGATAATGGCCGCAAGGAGATTAAGCTTCGCTTGTCGCGAATGGTCCGTGGATGGGTGACCATCTTCTCTCTTCACCAAGACGTCTTCGTACCTCAAAAAGCAAGCGGGTCGTCAGAAGCAGGTGTCGTATTACCCAGTAATTGGGATGTGGAGGTCAGTTAGGTACCTCCATGTAAAATACTGGTATTCAGTTGCATATTGTCAGACTGGAAACCGACTTCAACATAATTTGGAAAAGGCTAGGCCGATTTTTATGCGAATATGGTTCTAAAAAAATGAATCAAGAACATTTAATCCAATTCATTTATTGCAGAACATAGAAATAAATACATTTTAAGATGTTGAGTAAATGCGCAGTTAATTATGTCCTACCAATTAAGGCATATATTATTAACTAACTATGATAAATAATTTTATTTCTGTAAGTAGGTTTGTACAAGCACTTTTATATGTCAGTGATATTTTTTTAAACTAGATGAGGTCGGCGTTTCCTAACTGACAACAACTTGTTTTGGAAAGCTTGTGAGGCGATGATGACTAGATATGTTAAGGTGCGTGATCTTAGTAAATTTCTACAGTGGGTCAGTCCCATGAATTTGACTTTACAAGTATTTATTTTTCATCGTGTTGGAAACGTTTACAGACAGCACGGGTAACATAACACTACGCCTTGTTTCCAAACAGGGTTGGGCAGAACTGTGATTATAGTACGACCTTGTTTTTTATGGGTGGCAAGCTACCCATTGCTCGCCGCCCGCAAGCCCGCGCCTAAGGTGGCCGGGATTCCGCTATGAACTTCAAACGCCCGGGGCGTCTCCTGCGGCGGCTAGGAAGGTGAAGGCCCAGAGATTACCTCTCATTCACGTGCTCTGCCTCCTCGTCGAGCATTACTGCTTTGCAGAAGAAAGTAAGGGCTTCCCATGCCCTCTCGCTCCGTACTATGGCCTGCACCAGATGGCTGGACGTGAGAGACCACCGTCAGATTATGGGCTGATACTGAGATATTCTAGACGGAAAAACCCAATAACACTTTGACATGTTCAGCAGTGGCGCTTGTGACCAGTAGACCAAAGAGGCAGAAACACACATGACGACACATCAGCAGCCTAAAATGTTCCAACTGCTAGGACACAGGCCTCCTCTCCATGAGAGGGAGTGGGTCGCCATCCACCACGCGGGCTCAGTGCGGGTTAGTAGATGTCACCTGTCTTCCAATTTTTGGTTCTAGGACATGACGGTTTCCTAACGATGTTTTCTTTCACCGTTTTGAGAGCAGTGGTGATGAAATAATTGATTGTTTTTTTTTTTTTTTTTTTCTCCTACTCCAGGCAGTGCTTGTGCTAGCTAGGCTTCTTGTTTGTAAGACAATAACCCAGAACATGTAATTTTAGGCAATACCTACACATAATTTTCCCGGAATCACACTTTATCGCCAAACCATTACTTCAACCGTCCGTCGTATACAAAAAGCTTTTTACAAAAAAATGACTTCCTAAATTAAAGTTATTTTTCACTTTGCAGTGTTTTTTTTTTAAGGAAGTCGGTTGTTATTTTTTTGTAAAAAGCTTTTATTTTTAACTTTTTAGTTATGGTATGTACCCCGCACTAATCTAATCGCGTTATTCGTTCATTTGTCGCGCAAATGCTTAATGCAAATTTAAGACTAATATGGTTTTCACATGAATCCCATTGCCAGAATGGAACTGAATTAAAATGAGACCAAACGGGAAGCACCAGCTTTCAAATAAAAAAAGAATCATCAAAATTGGTTCACCCAGTCAAAAGTTATGACTTATGAGCTAACATAAAAAAAAATACAGTCGAATTAATAACCTCCTCCTTTTTTTGAAGTCGGTTAAAAAAAGTGTATATGTCTGAAATTGTTCATTTTAAAACTCACATGAATTAAAATACTGTCTGTTTCGACGTATGTTCCTTCTAAAGAAATAAATGGCGCGAAGTTCAATTAATGAGTTGTTTATTTACATTTGTTACTTGTGCCTTATTTATAGTCCAGCCCGTGACAGGTTGGAGTGTAAACAACGGGAATATGCATAGTAGCGGCAAAAATACAGTTCTCATACATATAAATATTTACTTGTTCGTATCATTCATTATGCGGGTTTGGTGCAAGTTGAAAATTAAAATAATAGAAACTTGGACGGAGAGCAATAAATGGTATATTAGTAGACAAAAAAAAAGCTTTTGTACTTCTGGTCTTTACAAATAGCTCATCATATTACAATCTTATCGTTAAAATGTGACTTTACAATGAAATTTCAATAGACAATAATACATAGTATGGACATCTGCGATTCTCGTGCCGCTGCTTTCAGTCTTCTATTTAATATTCTAACTGGAAATACTGTTTTCTTTAAATAATATAACTTTGTATCAATTATGTACTTTACCTGGCATGTTTGGTCTCCTAAACTTTCCCTGTCGAAGTAGAAGTCTGTCGGAGTTAGTCAGTATTTCACTAGGTTCACATAGGTATCGACCTGATTATCACCCAGAGCGTAATCGCATAATGTGACTAAAAACAACAATAGTAATGATGAGAAATGATGATGATGATGTTTCTACAGAAAGAGGGAGAGGGAGAAAGTGACATTTGATACGCGTTTCTAATACAGGTAGTTAATGGAAGCTCTCATAAAGTTGTCGCATCGCATCATTTAATTATCCTCACCAATCCTCACCTTGAAAACCATCTAAATCGTACCCATGATGAAAACTTTATCAACTTTCATATCTGCCATCTTAAACTTTCATTCTGATTCTCGCAATTAGTTTCAGCTCCCTTGAAAACCATGAAAACTGCCACTCTCACTACTTGGATCTTTCTTTCTTTCTATTATTATGAAAAGTCGTAAGGGGCGTTGCGCTATTTGTAACGTGATGATTTCGCAAGTTACGTAAAAGAAATTAGTTCCGATCATACTTGTCGCTACCGCTCATCGCTTGTGCGTATACTTCCCAACGTTTATAAATATGACGTCTGTTAGATTCGTCTCGAACATATCTCAATGTGTCCGCGCGTTTATACGTTTTAACTGCAACAAACTTTGTTACCGGTACTTGTGCTGAGTTTAAACAGTATTTCGTTGTGTTGAAAAGCTATTAATCTGGAAAAATTAAGTTTCTATTTCGGTGGAAATTGAAAGTGATTATTCACATTTTCGTCAATTTGGCATGGATATTGGGAAAGCTAAATAAAGAAACGTTTATTTAGCACAAACTCAAAGGCACACAAAATAATACAGCAACAATACACAATACATAAAATTGTTTTCCTAAATTCGGTAGGATTCCAGACCATCAACATCTACCTAGCCTTTTCCCAACTATGTTGGGGTCGGCGTCCAGTCTAACCGGATGCAGCTGAATACCAGTATTTTTCGTGGAGCGACTTCATATCTGACATTCACAACCCAGTTATTGCGCAATACGACACCCCTTGGTAAGACTGGTTGTCAGATTTTCGGGCTTCTGACGACCTGTAACGACTATCAAAGAGTAGGATTCCGAAATCAACAGGGTTAAAATCTGAAAAGCAAAAAATAATAAACCTTAAAATTATGAGTCGGCGCTTTGAGTGATCTTTGTTCATTGATTTTTCAGCACTGACTCATAATTTTAAGGTTTATTATTTTTTTGCTTTTCAGATTTTTCGACGGTTCAATTTTTTGTTAAAAAGTTTTATTTTATAATTTTTGTATTTATACATACATACAATCACGCCTTTTTCCCATGGGGGTAGGCAGAAACCACGGAACGCCACCTGCTACGATTTCTACACACTTCTTTTGCCTCGTTTAGGTTCATACAATTGGTCATACACACACGCCGGTTTGTAGCTTTAATGTACTAATAATACTTGGCAAGATATACCCTATCCAATTAAAAAATAATTATCAAAAACGGACTACTCTGTACAAAGTTATGCGTGGTTATACATTACAATCAATGAGTGAACAATCAATCATCTCCTGTTTTCCGACCCTTAGGGTTTGATTTTGTTTTCCAAATTTATATGGGACCACCCTCGGAGTATACCCTTTCCAATAAAAAAAGAATTATCACAATCGGACAACTATGTAAAAAGTTATGCGTGGTCATTCATTAAAAAAAAAATATATACGCGTCGAATTGATAACCTCCTCCGTTTTTTTTCGTCGGTTAAAAAATAGTACGCAGGTCATTAAAAAAATTTGCAATACCTACACGGTCAAAATGTATGTTGTCTTGAAACATGTGCTGAATTTATGATATCAATTTGTACGTCGTTTGCAGTGGCGGCCATCTATAAGTCTTACTAACCAGTCCACTGTAGTCACCCAAACCCATAGTCAATTTTTTTTTTATATTCTGCAATATTCCTTTACCAACCGCATAGTGTATATAAGGATAATTAATCATCGGTTAGTACAGCATTTTATTAAAATTGCCTAATGACCCTCGTACGCCTTTCAAAGGACGGGGACCGCCATGCACCCGAGATATCATCATCATCATTTCAGCCGCAAGACGTCCACTGCTGGACTTAGGCCTCCCCCAATTTAGGGGGCTTTGCCATAATCGCCACGCTTGGCAGGCGGGTTGGCGATCGCAGTATGGTGGTAAAATGCATAGAGAACGCTGCTGCCCAATCTCTAAGTAAGTCCCTTAGTCGCCTTTTACGACACGCACAGGAAGAAATGGGGTGGTGTTATTCTTTACGTCCGGCACCACACGGTACCCGAGATATGTAGAGATAAAATCCATTTAATGGTATTAAAACCAGCAGCAAAAACACAGCGAAAGAGATTTATATTTTGTACAGCTAAAGAGATTTATTTTATTAGAAAGTTATACCTAGATAAAAACTTTTTCACAAAAAAAAAAAACAACCGACTTCCTTAAAAACACTACAAAGTGAAAAATAACTTTAATTTCGGAAGTCGGTGTCTTAGGATCTGTATTTATGGTTTTTTTGCCACCGACTTCCGAAATTAAAGTTATTTTTCACTTTGTAGTGTTTTTAAGGAAGTCGGTTGTTTTTTTTTTTTTTGTGAAAAAGTTTTTATTTTTAAATTTTTAGTTGTGGTATCCACCCCGCACTAATTCCAAACAAACAATGCATATTTAAGCGATAGCAGAAATCGCGGTTGATTTGCTGTCATTTTTTAAAGAGTTCCGGTGTCTGTCTCTGGAACTCATCATCAGATCTATATGAAATTTATATGGGACCATTTCGGAATAAACCCCTTTTGAACAAAAAAAGAATTTTGCAAATCCGTCATCCGAATTGAGAACCTCCTCCTTTTTGAAGTCGGTTAAAAATATGATAAAACTTTTCCCCCGATCGAATACAATAATATCGAATAAAAGGTTTTATGATTCTTTGTAAACTTTGATATAACTGCACCAAATACTGTTCATTATTGCGTCAAAGAGAGCAGAAAATACCGTACAATATCATGACGAATTCCTCCATAAAAGAGCAAAAATAAACAAAAGAATGTGCCACAAACTCTTTGACGCTGGTATCTTTTATGAATTTCATATGAACAAAGTTATTCATGAAACTAGTTGGAAGTTTCGGCATGTTTATCTTTTATCTGTGCTGCTTATGTCAGTCGGCGGGAACAAATTGATATTATGTTTTTCTGGTTTATTTGCGAGGAATAATTGCATAAAGATGTTATGGTAATTAGAGGAATAACGATCTTATGAACAAGAGAACTTCACGTCTTTTTTTTGGTATGGCATGTACTGCCGTACTAAGCGCAAAGTAGCGCGTGTAGTAGTTGACCTAAAAGGTCGTAACTACTTAACCGGGCTTTCCTGCGAATTCCTTAAATGAATCTAAGGCATCCAGCTAGGGCTTATATAAAATTAAAAACTAAAGCGACTACTGCCTAAAAGCACCCCCCTGTGGGGTACGGACCTCGGCTTAAGGCGTGACCGGTAGAGGGCAGCAAGAGACGGACTGGATCTGTGTGATTATTATTTTAGGACGAATTTAAAGCTACAGGCCCAGCGGCGCGGGCTGGCTCGTGCAAGGGTTGGGGGGAAACTTCAAGTGTATTGATGTCTTTCTTTTTATTTGGATTATTTCACTACGAGTGACCCTTGCTTCGCAAAATTTATAATGACCTAAACAAACATTGAAATTTCATTATTCGCGAAAAATCAAAAAAATCAAAATCAAAAGTCATTTATTCAAACTAGGCTGAGAGTCAGCACTTTTTGAACGTCAAAGTTACATGAGACAGTCCCCCCAAAACGCCCACCCTTCGACACTTCCTAGTGCTTTAGCTGGGAAGAAGAAGTGGCGGAACAAACTCCCCAGCAGCACAGCTGTCTGTTAAGTTAGAAGAACTTGATTCTATACAGTATTATGTAAGTAATTAATATTATAAAACAAAACAAAACATACATCAAATTATGCGGCATATGTCAGCTAGCACACGCCAATATACGAACAAAACATTAAAAAACTAAACTCAAGCTGAAATAATAAAATCGTAAATAGAACTTAAAACCTAAATAAGAGCCTCCGGGTATAAAGGGCGTGCCCGCTTACATACACAACGATGAGGAAAGCTAATTCTGATTCTGGTTGAAAGAACATAAACATTGAGTTAATTACAGCGACCAACTATTCTTATCGTTTAAGAAGTCGTTGATAGAATAGTATGCCTTTGAACAAAGGTTGGATTTTACTTTAGCTTTAAACTCATTAAACTGCAAATCTAGGAAAGCAGAGGGAAGCTTGTTGAAAAAGGTAATACCAAGACCAACAAATGAATTATGAACCTTATGAAGCCGGTGAAAGGGAGCACGTAGCTTGTCCTTATTTCTAGTATTAATATTATGAATATCACTGTTCTTAGTGTACAGATGTATATTTTGCTTAATATATAAGATGTTGGCAAAGATGAATTGTGATGCCACCGTAAGAATACCAATATCTTTAAACAACTCTCTCAGAGAAACTCTAAACAACTCTCTCAGTTGGTATATAGCTCGAACAGCTCGTTTTTGAAGAACAAAAATATTTTGAATGTCCGCGGCTTTGCCCCACAGCAGAATGCCGTAGGACATAACGCTATGAAAATAACTAAAATAGACTAATCGAGCTGTATCAACGTCCGTGTATTGTCTAACTTCCCTGACGGCGGAAAGATGGAAGGAGTGGAACAGCGTCATCATTTAAGCCGTAAAACGGCCACAGCTGGAGTTAGGCCTCCTCCAATTTGGGGGGCTTTGCCATAATCGCCACGCTTGGTAGGCGAGTTAGCGATCGCAGTATGGTGGTAAAATGCATAGAGAACGCTGCTGCCGATTCTCTAGTAAGTCCCTTAGTCGCCTTTTACGATACCCACGGAAAGAAATGGGGTGGTGTTATTCTTTACGTCCGGCACCACACGGTACAGCGTAGGCTAGTAGAAAAAAACCGGCCAAGTGCGAGTCGGACTCGCGCACCGAGGGTTCCGTACAAACCTGCAGGTCATCATCATCATCATTCGTCATCATCGTTTATGAAATTAAATGTTTTTTTTTTAATTTTTATATTTGAGTTGACTGAATGAAAGGTAAATTGTGGTTTACGATTTATGACGTATTAAAAAAAAACTACTTACTAGATCTCGTTCAAACCAATTTTCGTTGGTAGTTTTCATGGTAATGTACATCATATATTTTTTTTAGTTTTATCATTCCCTTATTTTAGAAGTTACGGGGGGGGGACACACATTTTACCAATTTGGAAGTGTCTCTCGCGCAAACTATTCAGTTTAGAAAAAAATGATATTAGAAACCTCAATATCATTTTTGAAGACCTATCCATAGATACCCCACACGTATGGGTTTGATGAAAAAAAAAATTTTGAGTTTCAATTCTATGTATGGGGAACCCCAAATATTATTGCTTTTTTTCTATTTTTGTGTGAAAATCTTAATGCGGTTTACTGAATACATCCACTTACCAAGTTTCAATAGCACAGCTCTTATAGTTTCGGAGAAAAGTGGCTGTGACATACTCGGACAGACAGACAGACAGACAGACAGACAGACAGACAGACAGACAGACAGACATGGCGAATCTATAAGGGTTCCGTTTTTTGCCATTTGGCAACGGAACCCTAAAAAGCGATGAAAAGTTTCAACACATAAATTTACGTCTTCTTTCCATGGGGCAGGCAGAAACTGCAGAACGCCACCTGCTACGATCCTTACATACTCCTTTTGCCTCGTTTACGATCATACATCTATCTGGTCATACACGTGCGTCGGTTGCGAATACAAACTTGACATTTCTGAAAAACATTACCAATACCTAGAGCGTCCCCTGCCGGCGTTTCCACTCACATTTGCCGTGTAAATCTATATCTTTTGTTAATCACCTGTCATTCACTCTTTCAACATGACCGGGCATCTAAACATACTCTTTAAAATTTTTGTTACTATATCTTCTTCTAAACCGCACTGTTGCCTCAGCCTATCATCATTTCAGCCGAAAGACGTCCACTGCTGGACATAGGCCTCCCCCAAGCACCGCCACTTCGACCTATTCTGCGCCTCTCGCATCCAACGTATTCCTGCGGCCTTCACCAGGTCATCGGTCCATCTTGTGGGAGGCCTTCCAACGCTCCGTCTTCCAGTACGCGGTCGCCACTCCAGAACCTTCCGACCCCATCGGCCATCCGTTCTGCGAGCAATGTGCCCTGCCCACTGCCACTTAAGTTTGGCAATTCTTCGGGCTATATCGGTTACCTTGGTTTTCCTACGGATCTCTTCATTTCTGATTCGATCGCGTAGGGAAACTCCAAGCATAGCCCTCTCCATTGCTCTTTGGGTGACTTTGAGCCTTCTTATGAGGCCCATTGTGAGCGACCACGTCTCAGTGCCATATGTCATCACTGGCAACACACACTGGTCAAAGACTTTTGTCTTGAGACACTGCGGTATTTGGGACGAGAAGATATTGCGTAGCTTCCCGAACGCTGCCCAGCCGAGTCGGATTCGACGATTGACCTCTTTCTCGAAGTTGGATCTACCTAACTGGACAGTCTGTCCTAGGTACACGTATTCGTCCACAACTTCGAGTGTAGCGCCTCCGATCTTCATTGGAGTGGGTATCACACGAGCATTGGACATGACCTTTGTCTTGTCCATGTTCATCCTAAGACCCACTCTTTCGGAAGCTCTACTGAGGTCATCGAGCATTGTACTGAGGTCCTCCATAGTCTCAGCCATGACTACTATATCGTCGGCAAATCGAAGGTGAGTGATGTACTCGCCATTGATGTTGATGCCAGCCCCTTTCCAGTCCAGAACCTTGAAGACATCCTCTAGTGCAGCGGTGAACAGTTTCGGAGAGATTACGTCTCCCTGTCTCACCCCTCGCTGCAGAAAGATAGGTTTCGAGGCTTTGTCCTGGAGCCGGACTGACATAGTGGCGTTTTCATACAAACACTTCAGCACCTCGATGTACCGATAGTCAATCTGGCACCGTTGAAGAGACTGCAGTACAGCCCAGGTCTCGATCGAATCGAAGGCTTTTTCGTAGTCCACAAACGCTAAGCAGAGAGGCAGGTTATACTCTTCGGTCTTCTGTATAACCTGCCGCAGCGTATGTATGTGGTCTACGGTGCTAAAGCCTTTACGGAATCCAGCTTGTTCGGGAGGCTGGAAGTCGTCAAACCTGCGCGCGAGACGATTCGTGATGACTCTTGAAAACAGCTTGTAGACATGGCTCAGAAGTGAGATGGGCCTATAATTCTTAAGCAGGGTATTGTCACCCTTCTTAAAGAAAAGTACCACCACACCTCTGTTCCATGCCTGTGGCGTTTTGCCCTCGAGTATGACGGAATCAAACAGCTTCTGAAGGGCCTTTAGAACGGGTTTTCCGCCGGCCTTCAGGAGTTCGGCTGTAATTCCGTCATCACCCGGCGCCTTATTGTTTTTGAGCTGCTTCAGAGCCATCCTAATCTCGTACAAGCTGACGTCCGGGATATCTTCAGTGTAGTGTCGAGTCAACCTAGCTCTCGGGTCGTTAGCTAGATTCATAACGGGGTTTCTGGTGGACGTGTATAACTGTCCGTAGAACCTCTCAATCTCCTTAAACAGCTCAGGTTTGGCGGACACGATTCTGCCATCGTCGGTCTTCAGTTTCGCAAGCTGACTCTGCCCAATAGACAGATCTCTTGCAAAGACTTTGGAGCCCTTGTTTCGCTCTATCGCGTCTTTAATACGTTCCGTATTAAAGAGGCGAAGGTCGCTTTTCAAGGACTTAGAGATCCGTCTATTGAGTTGCCGGTACTCGAGTGCAGCTTCTGAAGACTGCAGGATCATTCCGCGCCTCTGTTCCATGAGCTGTAATGTTGGATCTGAGAGTTTCTTTTTTCTATTTGTACGGCGGGTCTTGAAGAACTTAGACCCAACCGTATGGACAGTTTCCACAAACCCATCGTTATAATCGTCCACGGAGCTCCCTAGGCACTCAAAACGATTCTGGAGTTCGAGCTGAAAGCTCTCGGGGTTCTGAAGTTGGATCGGTGCTGGTCGGAGCGTTGACTTCATCAGCCGAGATCTTTCCAGCTTGATATTGATATTCAATGTGCCTCTTACCATGCGGTGATCACTCCCGGTTTTCACCGCGTTGATCACAGAGACATCATTGAATATTTGCCTCTTCGTCGACATAATGAAGTCAATCTCATTCTTAGTTGCACCGTCAGGACTCTGCCAGGTCCACTTCCTGTGCTCACGTTTTCTGAAGAAGGAATTCATCATAAAGAGGCCTTCCTTCTCCATAAAACTAGCCAGTAGGTGACCCCGGTGGTTCCGACGTCCAACTCCAAATTGCCCCACTCTCAACTCATCATCGCTTCGCTTGCCCAGTTTCGCGTTGAAGTCCCCCATAACAACTGTGAAGTGAGTTTTGGAACCATGCATGGCTCTAGAAATATCCTCATACATGGTCTCCACCTCATCGTCGGGGTATGTCGAGGTCGGGGCGTACACCTGTATGACCTTCAGCGAATACCTTGCGGATATTCTGAGTATAAGGAACGCCACCCTGGTCGACACACTCTCGATCTTCACAACGTTGCTCACAAGGGACTTATGGACGATGAACCCGACACCACCTTGGGACTGCTGGTCGCCCTCCCGGAAATAGAGCAGGTTTCCGGAATTCAGGATTATCGAGTCCTCCCCCTCTCTTCGGACTTCAGATAAGCCTACTATACTCCATCGTAACCTGCTCAATTCTTCCTCGAGCTCGGCGATCTTCTCGTCGGTCCGGAGTGTACGCGTGTTGTATGTTGCCAGGTCCAGTTGTCGGTAATTGTGGTAGCTGGATCTCTTCCGGGGATTCTTAGCACCCCTTGCCTCACCGTGACCTTGACCGCTACCATAGCCAAGGGTAGGTGGGCCGCCGGGAACTAGGGGCCGTTTTTTGTATGTGCTTGTCATTATTTGGGGGGGGTTTGCCATAATCGCCACGCTTGGCAGGCGGGTTGGCGATCGCAGTATGGTACTCTACAATGCATAGAGAACGCTGCTGCCCATTCTCTAGTATGTCCCTTAGTCGCCTCTTACGACACCCACGGGAAGAAATGGGGTGATGCTATTCTTTACGTCCGGCACCTACACGGACGTCACCTACACAGCCTATCTATACTTACTAATATTATAAAGCTGAAGAGTTTGTTTGTTTGTTTGTTTGATTGAACGCGCTAATCTCAGGAACTGCTAGTCCGAACTGAAAAAATCTTTTTGTCTTGGGTAGCCTATTTATCGAGAAAGGCTATAAGCTATATAACATCATGCTACAACCAAGAAGAGCGGAGCAGTAATGAAAAATGTTGCAAAAACGGGGAAAATCGCATGGGTAGGCGATTCGACGCGACGGAAAGGGTCGGGGAAACAAGAAATTTAACACGGACGTAGTCGCGGGCAGAAGCTAATCATTCATAGTTACAGACTCACACCACCCGGGGTTCGCAATAAATGCAGGTCCACAGTATTTATTCTACTCCTAGTTCTTTAACTGCCTGTAGATGTCGCAGGTGCAATCATCAGCTTCGTTCAGACTAGTGCGACGCGACGGTCGCGCGCGATTCGCCAATTTATATCCGTAGAACTATTCCTATGAAAACGCGCGCCACCGTTCACACAGTGGCGACCTGTCGCGCCGCGACATGGTCATAGAAATTGTTCTACGGATGTAAATCGCCGAATCTCGCGCGATCGTCGCGTCGCGCTAGTCTATACGAGCCTTTAAGCTTGACATGTTTCATAGACAAATGTTTACCTACCCATTTAATAAATGTTTCAACTAAATGTATAGCAATACTCCCAGAATTTCATACATTTAAACCACTAGAACTTTCGTAGAAAACAATGATCATAGACGTACCTAATAAATCTAGCTCAAACCTAGCCACTTACGAAATCACTCGAACCAAAGAGCATAAAGCTGCGTATTAACAAAACGCCTTTCACGTAACCCGTTGATCGCAATTTAGTAAAGTGCATTTTGGTAATACGCCTCCCTCAAAGCTTTCGATGTTAGGTGCCAATCAAGGTTTTAGTTAAAAGGTGGGGGTTGCCAACCTTTTCTATCTGAAAGGATTTTGAATAAAAGATTTTTTAAATTAAATTAAGTTGAGAAATACTATCATTTGTTTTGTGTTGCATTGATTTATGTTGTTTGAAAAAATACACCAGCTTTGTTTCCAAGAGTTAAAGATTTTTCCTCTTGCCGTCTATTGTCTGGGTCTATACTATCATAATTCCTTCAAGTAGTTTGAATGATGGCTCCTCGAACCACGTACGGAGGACCTCGCTACGCTTGCACTGCAGAAACACAGAAAAAAGAAAACATTTGAATTGAGAACTTCCGCCTATTTGTGAAATCGGTTAAAAATGGTTTTCCTATAACTTGGTCTCCCTAAAATCCGAACAATTATCCTTTCCTTGCTAACAATTCTCTTGTTCCCTACTGAGCCTAAACAGCGAGTATTGTGTTTATGTAAATCTAAAGCCCATTAGTAAAAAGCTTTGAGGATTTGTGATACTTAGATAGAATATACATATTCGTTTGTTCTATAACATTTAAATACTTTCTTTTGAAAAAGAGCCGAAAAACATCGTATTTTAAAACATAACATATTTCTTTGGTACATTAAAAGTATTGAGTATGAATGTCGATGGGTATAAGAGTAGAGGGAGACCAAAGAAACGATGGATGGACTGTGTGAACTATGATATTGATAGAAAGGGGGTGACTACTGAGATGACGACTAATAGAGAAGCGTGGAAGAAAAAGACATGGCCGACCCCAACTAAATGGGGATAAGGGTAGGAGAATAATGATGAATGATGACATTAAAAGGTAACATCAAAGGGTATCGTTATTGGGTTGCAACCCAGTAACTGGATGTGGAGTTTAGGTTGGCAGTTGCGTCATGTCATCATCATCATTATGTGTGCTGAAAGACGTCCACTGTTGGACATAGGCCTCCCTCGAGCATGGCCAGTGTGTTTCGCGATCCAGCAGATCCTGCTGTCTTCACCAAGTCATCGGTCTATTTTGTGAGTGGCTTTCTAACGCTACGTCTTCCAGGAGCGAATGCGTATCTGCCCTCCACAACCCAGTTTCAGGGTAGCACGGTACCCCTTGGTAAGACTGGTTGTCAGACTTTTTGGGCTTCTGACTACCCGTTACGACTGTCAATGATCTACAAATGGAAGCTGGGACCAACGTCTTGCGATTTACTTAGCCAGGAGTCTATCAATATAATAAATAATAGTTTTAAAAAACACGCTTCCATTGAAAACCAAACTAAACAGTACAAGCAGTGCTTTTTAAAGTATTTTTTTACTGATATCAGGCACCCCACGCTTTTTTTCCATTATTTTGTACTTTATAGTTTGGTTTCAATGGAAGCGTGTTTATTAGTTTTTTTTAAACTACAATATTATTTAAATTTTCTATTTTTTAGGGTGTTTCGAATTTTGAGACGTATGTCAGCGTAGTTTTCGAAGACAGTTTTTTTGCTGTCCTGGTAACCCTGGCAAGGATAATGGCACAAATTTATGAAATTATTGTATTATCATCGGTCCTAAAGTGGGTCAAAATCGCGCTACAAGGAGTGGGTTACAAACAAACATACAAGTGAAGCTAATATAAAGCGTGTAAAAATAACACATTTGATAAAACCAACACCCACTAAAGCTTTCGACCTACGCCAATTTAGTTTCAGAAGCGTTTCGCTTGCGTCACGACAAATTGTATTAGACAACTTTTAGTTTTTTCATTGAACAAGTTACGGTATTTATTCCGAACACGTTTAGACCATCGGAGGCCCTTGTCCGAAGTTCGAACTTTAACTAGTTAGGAATAAAAATTCAATTTTGAAAATGATAAAAATAAAGTTATTGTTTTCGTAAGTAGTTTTTTTAGTGACAGAAGTTGCAGTCAGTTTGGTTGGTGGTAAAAATGTTGTTTGTCTCCGCTTGTTTTGTTTGTAGAACTTATAAAAAAACTGGCCAAGTGCGAGTCGAACTCGCGCACCGAGGGTTCCGTAAAAAAAATATTTTTATTATATGATGTTACGAAAAATTTACAGTTTTCGCAATTTTTCCTTTATAGGGCCTGCAGTCTCGACATAGAAAGCGACACTATCGCAAAATACCGATTGCTAAATAAAACCGAAAAAAATCGGTTGCCGTAACGATGCCAGCGACAAAATGGAAGTCTCGACATCTGAGATACGGACCAAAGTCATACATTAACTTGAACAAAACGATGTCAGTTGGCGCAAAACGTATTCATAGTTCGGTTTAGTAGCAATGGTACGATATTTGGTAGTCTCGACACTCAAAGTTATTGATTGACATCGACATTTCGATGAACTTTACCGTATTTTCTTAATGTTTACGAGCATGTGTTGCGTCCATTTTTGAAAGCCCGCAAAGTGATTCGTTAGCAACGCAAACTATATGTTTTGGTGTTTGCAAGTGTTTATTAACAAAAATGGCGTACCCGAAGGATGTGACTGTACTAATGAGGATTTAAGACCATATATTTATGGGTTCCGACAAAACTACGTGCGAACGAGCGTCGCCAACAACCATCGTATTAGAGGGAGCCAATTACATTTAGTATCTTTTTGAAGGGAGCCGATCGTTCAGTTTTAATATAAGTACATATAAATAAATAACACAACTGCAAATCATGTTTCCAACTTTATTAAATCTCCATTAATCCATTGAATGCAGTAATTACAGACACAATTAAAAAACCATTGTGTCTGGCGAGGATCCACGTTTACAGCATATGAAGAGTTAAGTATCATCACAGACAATCATCTCCTAATTACACACGTTCGTTTTAGCTAGAATTTCTACATGAAACATGTTGCAGTCATACCCACATGACATTTCCAATGCATTCTGCAGTTTAATAAAGTAGCTCGACATTATTAATCTAAAAATATAATATTTAGTGATTGATGATGATTATATAAATAATTCACAACGGCAAATAATGTTTTCAACTTTATTAAATCTCTATTAAGTTTCAACAGTTCATCACACACAATCATCTGATTACACACATAATTTTAATCTAAACACTTTACACGGCACATGTTGCATTCCTATCGGCATAACATTTCCACACTTTAATAAAGAAGCTTGACAATAATAATTTAAATATACATATCCAAAAAATTGATATCATGCACTATTACTAAAGGATAGCCGTGAGAGACTTGTCATAAATTACAGTAGTCAAACCGTTAAACTGAATAAATAAAAAGTATTTATCATTTTGTATATAAAAAACATACAACGGCAAATCATGTTTTCAATTTTATTAAATCTCCATTAAATATCAACAGTTATTCTCTCTCTATTCTATAAAGTTTCAACAGTTCGTCACACACAACTGTATTAAGTTTCAACAGTTCATCACACACAATAATATAATTACACACATTCTTTTATACACTTTACATGTCACATGTTATTCCTATCCGCATAACATTTCCACACTTTAATAAAATAGCTTGACAATAATAATTTAATTATAAATATCCAAAAAAACTGAAATCATGCATATTAGGTACTAAAGGATAGCCATGAGAGTCCTGACATAAATTACAATAGTCAAACTCACTGTTACTTTATAATTTAAACATTGCAATCTTAAATCTCCACTACGTACAGAAGAGCACCATATTCACTACATTATGCGCAGACAATAAAGAAATGCAATAAACTGGTTTATAAATAAAAAAGTTAATCTGGCGACAATATGGGTGGCCTTCCATGTTTTGATACTTCTTTGTCTCCCTACAAGGAGCCATACTTGAAGCTAACAAACAATATTTTGTACCTCAAATGTAACTGCCTATGTATAGCTCTCGCCAAACTTCTAGGCCGCCCTGAAGTTGGCTTTCTGAAGCGCAAGGCACGGATCGGTGCTGTTTTTCATTCGATCCAGCCATTGTAGCCAACTTCAGGGCGGCCAAGAAGTTTGGTAAGAACTATAGTTAACGTCGGATCTCAATATCAAAACTAATTGTGAATAAACATCTGTACTCAAGAAACATTTTGTATTTTATTTTTTTTGTTTTATGCCTGTAGTTATAGACTTTTAAATAAAACACCTTCCAAAATTGAAAGACATACCATTGCAAACATTAAAAACAACAGGTACAATAAATTAAACATAGAACTTTTTAATATTTTTGCACAAGATTTCTTAACCGACAAGAACTATTAAAATTTTGTTTTTGTAATTTAAATGTACTAAATTTACTAACTTAAATAGGTAGAAAGTACATAGATTCCTCACAACTGTAACAACTGATTGTAGTACATACATTCTTTGCAATTAAATATATCTATTCTATTGAAAAATACATAAATAACACATAACCGCAAATCATGTTTTCAACTTTATTAAATGTCCATTAGCAGAATCATCTAAGTTCACACATTCTTATAATTAAGATACTGTTTACATGAGGCATGGTGCACACCTATTGAAAAATCTTTATCAATTGTTTACACTTTCACTATCCACTTAGTTCAAACTGTTTTCTTCCATGTTGTGCCTTCCTTACAGCAGACAATGACTGAGGTACTACAAATGATGCATCTCCAAGCATAGTTCAAGCTGTGGGGCCTTTCAAAGTGTGGACCGCATGTTTCACAATGCCTGTCCTCCGACAGTCTTGATATGGCTATGAGACGGCAAATCTCACGCAAATGAAAATCCTTTGGACTTGTTCATATCTGTATATTTACAGAATAACAGTAGAGGCGTTAACCAAGCTCTTAACTAAACATTAACCATTTCTTCGAATACAACAACCTCTCGGAGTTCTGTGTCTGTACGCAGCTATGATATGATTTAATAAGAAACAATATGAAGAGAAGTCGCCGCTTGATTAAAAATGGGT
This sequence comes from Aporophyla nigra, assembly GCA_947507805.1. Lineage (NCBI taxonomy): Eukaryota > Metazoa > Arthropoda > Insecta > Lepidoptera > Noctuidae > Aporophyla > Aporophyla nigra. The sequence continues at coordinate 5,708,130 of OX382313.1, read as the reverse complement.
TAGCCGAGTAATAATATGCTGCAACCTTGGCTATTAATGAAAAATTATCATGTTAAATACCACAAAATTTGCTATATCAACAAATTAAAAGACTTTTTCCATAATTATTTGACACTTGACAACTTTGGCATTATGTTAACTGTTTAATTTTTTTAATGACTTGAATACGGGGCTTTTGGCTCCGTTGCATTTTATGTATCTTTTTGAAATTTTTATCTTGTTATGTGCGTTTTGTTTGGCAGATTAAACAATTTTTCTTTCTCTATTTGTTTACAATGTTGCAAGGAGGCAGATTGTAATGACCATATATATTTTTTTAATCCTAGCTGACCCAGTAGTAATAACAGATTCTACAAATTTTTCACTCATTATTTTCATACAATCAAATTCACCGACTTAAAACCATTTCATGAAAAAAAAAAATCGGCCAAAACCAAAGTGATAAGTAGGTACAGTATTGGAATGTTGAAATTGAGCACTCAGATATACTCTTTTTGAATTAACATTTCATTTATCTCGTCTTAGTTTGTATCAAATTAAAAAAAAAAATCACATTGACCTACATGGGCACTTATGAAATGTCGGATACTAAGTGCACGGTTCCAAATTGTTGATTCCTATGGAGAAGAACCAGTAAGAAACTCCACGGTTACTCTTTAAAAATAATTGGTTTTTACGATGGTTTCAAATTACAGTTGTAAGTCAATACCACTTTAAATAAGAATAACTAAATAAATAGGCAATAGACTTGATCACTTTTAATTTACGATCAGTTAAATAATTAAAACAAATATGGCAATGATAAACAATATAGTAATATTTCTATGGCGAAGCGTAAGCAGCCAGTAAGTCCAGTCCCCTGAGCTCAGGGTCTTTTAAAGACTTTGTATTCTCCCGCCGAAGTGACGTCAGCCGATGCAGACTGCCAATCACTCGCCAGCGTGTTCAAACGTCCGGTCCGGTGCAGATGGCAGCACTGCGCCCCACAGTGCGTCGCTTAAATTGGGGCTAAGTTAGATCGCCCGAAACGGTGGCGCCAACACAGTGTTAATATCGAAGGATATCATTACCTTGATTAAGTCTAATCATGTTTTTTAAACTATTCTTCATCATCATTTCTGCCGAAAGACGTCCAGTGCTGGACATAGACCTCACCCAAAAACCACTACTTTGACCGGTTCTGTGCATTTACAGGGGGTGTTGCCATTATCGCCATGCTTGGCAGGCGGGTTGGCTATCGTCGCATTATGGTGGTAAGATTCATAGAGAACGCTTTGGCCACTTTCTAGTAAGTCCCATAGTCGCCTTTTACGACACTCACGGAAAGAAATAGGATGATGCTATTCTTTACGTCCGGCACCTCACGAAAAACTATTATTTACTTTGTAATTTTTTAGTTCAGCTAGCTACAAAAGCGTATATTTTTTTTTTATCTGTCCTGATAATCCTGGCTAGAATAATGGCACAAATTTATGAAATTAATGTATTGTCATCGGGTAATAAGCATCTTATAGTAAATTTTAAATAATTCCGATGTTTTGAGATGAAAATCACTTTCAAACATTCCGTTACATACACACTTACATACTTACACCCATAATAAGTCAATGAAATCGTTTTAATAAAAATCAAAATTAAATACAAAAAAAAAAAAACAAGCATGAAATACTTACACGTTTTTGAGGTAATATGGAGATTAATAAACAAAAAAATGTGTCTATTAAGTTAAAAAATAATACACTTCACAATTATACAACGATGTAAGAGAGTTGTATCGAACTTACACCGACATCTATTAGTGATTCCAAGAACTAACCAATAAATAAACACCATTGTCGCTTAAATGATACTATTTTCCAAACTGTATCGTTTGGAAAATAGTATCATTTAAGCACAATACACACTATAATAAAAAAAAAACATTCACGAATAATTAAAATAGTATTGTTATGTCGTGAACATTACTTACATCACCATCTTTTAGGAATTCCTAGAACTAACCAATAAATACAAACTATTTTCGTATAAGAAACATTTTTTTTTTTTTCAAATATAAAGGTCAGTAATAATTGAGATAAAAACTATCCTATCTTTTAGGTTGGATCAAATTATAAATAACTAAGAAGTTTGTTATGAGTCTGTTCTGTAGTTTCGGATTTTACCCGTAACAAACATGGTGGCCCGAGATTTTTTTTTATAATGTTTATCACTCCTTCTAAGTTTCTTTAATAAACAGTTTCCAAGATATGGTTTAAAAAGTCACTATACAGTTTGTAGTAAAAAATATTTTTTTACTAATCAATGGTCTCCAATTTTTTTCAGAATTCAATGAAAATTTCTCGCGGCCAATAATTGAAGTCGAACTATAAATAGTAGTCTTCGGTAGTGTCTCAACATCATTTTATACGATTTTGCGAGGTATCTCCGATGTAGAGACTTGCTTTTGTCGTATGCATAGGTACGGCAAGCGGGGTGTTTTCGGTATTATCTAGTGATCCGAATGTTCGATGAGATAGTAGCGGCCGTAAGAATTTCTCCTTGAATTCACGGAAAATTGGAGAACATTTATTAATAAAAAATTCCATTTTTCTAGAAAATTGTGCAGTGGAATTGTTAATCATATCTTGCAAATACTCGTTTTTTTATGGAATCTACTAAGTAGCAATAACTGTTTTACAGGATTAAAATAACTTGTTAAAAATCTGAGGTCATTACAATCTGTATCCTTGCAACACTATAAAACTAATGCCAAACTTGTGAAGTCATGTAATTTTTGTTTTCATTGATTTTCTTTCTCAAGTGTATTTTACACATATTTTCATAGATAGCCAAAGTTACAGCATATTATTACTCGGCTAACCCATTTTAATCAAGCGGCGACTTCTCTTCATATTGTTTCTTATTAAATCATATCATAGCTGCGTACAGACACAGAACTCCGAGAGGTTGTTGTATTCGAAGAAATGGTTAATGTTTAGTTAAGAGCTTGGTTAACGCCTCTACTGTTATTCTGTAAATGTACAGATATGAACAAGTCCAAAGGATTTTCATTTGCGTGAGATTTGCCGTCTCATAGCCATATCAAGACTGTCGGAGGACAGGCATTGTGAAACATGCGGTCCACACTTTGAAAGGCCCCACAGCTTGAACTATGCTTGGAGATGCATCATTTGTGGTACCTGAGTCATTGTCTGCTGTAAGGAAGGCACAACATGGAAGAAAACAGTTTGAACTAAGTGGATGGTGAAAGTGGAAACAATTGATGAAGATTTTCAATAGGTGTGCACCATGCCTCATGTAAACAGTATCTTAATTATAAGAATGCGTGAACTTAGATGATTCTGCTAATGGACATTTAATAAAGTTGAATACATGATTTGCGGTTATGTGTTATTTATGTATTTTTCAATAGAATAGATATATTTAATTGCAAAGAATGTATATACTAATATCAGTTGTTACAGTTGTGAGGAATCTATGTACTTTCTACCTATTTAAGTAAGCAAATTTAGTACATTTAAATAATAAAAACAAAATTTCAATAGTTCTTGTTGGTTAAGAAACCTTGTGCAAAATACTAAAAAGTTATGTTTAATTATTGTACCTGTTGTTTTTAATGGTATGTCTTTCAATTTTCTTAGGTATTTTATTTAGAAGTTTAGAACAACAGGTGCAAAACAAAAAAAAAATGTTTCTTGGGCACCGATGTTTATTCACAATTAGTTTTCATATTGAGATCCAACGTTAACTACATGGGTAGTTACATTTGAGGTAGAAAATATTGTTGGTTAGCTACAAGTATGGCTACTTCTTAGGAGACAAAGAAGTACCCAAATATGAAAAGCCACCCATATTGTCGCCAGATTTTTTATTTTTATGTATTAACTACTTCATAGTCTGCACATAATGTAATGCATATGTTGCTCTTTTGTAAGTAGTAAGGAGATTAGACTTAAGATTGTAATGCTTAAATTATAAAATAACAATGTATTAATAAAATAATTTCAGTTTTTGGGATATTTTTAGTTAAATTATTATTGTCAAGCTATTTTAGTAAAGTGTGGAAATGTTATGCGGCTATGAATGCAACATGTGCCATGTATAAGGTTTTGATTCAAATAATGTGTGTAATCAGATGATTGTGTGTGATGAACTGTTGAAACTTAATAATAGTTGAAAACATGATTTGCCGTTGTGTGTTATTTATATACGAAGTGATGAATACTTTTTATTTATTCAGTTTTCATACAGTTTGATTGTTGTAATGAAATGTCAAGTGAATAAGAATGTAACATATATAAGCAGCATCTAGATTATAAGAATATGTGTAATTAGGAGATCATTGTGTGAGATGATGATGATACATGGAGATTTAATAAATTTGGAAACATGATTCGTGGTTGTTTGTTATTTATTTATAAGAGGCGATCGTACGATTCACTCCCTACAAAAAAAAAGGCTCCTTCTTATGCAGTATTTGTTGGCGACGCTCGTTTGCACGTAGATTACCCGGAACCCATAAATAAGTGGACTACAAGCCTCATCAGTATAGATACTCAGACACACTTTCAAGAACCCCCATTCCCCATAATTTTTGTTTATATTTACTTCCAAACACCTAAAAAACATAGTTTATGATGCTAACAAATTGCTTTACGGGCTATCCAAAATGGCCGCAAAACGACTCGTAAACATCAACCGAGCTCAGTTGCGACAGACCAACGACAGTTGATAACTTTGAGTGTCGAGACTACCAAATATCGTTCCATTCCGATCTTCGGGACTTTGCAACTTTTTCGTTTGTTAAAATGGTCGCTATCTATGTCGAGACTGCAGGCCCTGTGCTATAAAACGTTGCTTCGTACCAAATTTCAAAATTCTAGATCTACTGGAAGTACTCTTTAGGTTTAATTCCCTTGCGAGTTTCGAAAATTTGCGGAAATTTACAGCATAAACGGCTATATCTTTTGATTGCGTTAGTTTAGAAGTTAGATTTTTTCACAGCTCCAAGGAACAGTAGACTTGAGTATTTGATATAAATTTCAGCTTGATACCTCCACGCGTTCCTGAGAAAAAGGGTCTTGACAGACGGACGGTCGGACAACAAAGTGATCCTATAAGGGTTCCGCTTTTTTCTTTTGAGGTGCGGAACCCTAAAAACTACACTACTACTACTTATTATTAAAGAAAAGTGACGCTATCGCAAACTACCGAAATAATACCGAAAAAATCACCTTGCCGTAACAATGCAAGCGACAAATGCAAGCATGTAATGTAAGACTTTGCAGCTGGATTCGGTTGTAAATTGATCGCTGTCTATGTCGAGACTAAAGGCCCAGGTGTAAGAACGTAAATGAAGCAAAAGGAGTTTGTTAGGAATGTAGTAAATGGCAGTCAGTAGTTTCTGGCTAATCCATGGCAAAAGGGCGTGGGTTTATATATGCGTGTATAATTGTCGTTTCTGTACCATGAGAGATGTTGATGACGTACCGTGTGGTGCCGGACGTAAAGAATAACACCACCTCATTTCTTCCCGTGGGTGTCGTAAAAGGCGACTAAGGGACTTACTAGAGAATGGGCAGCAGCGTTCTCTATGCATTTTACCACCATACTGCGATCGCCAACCCGCCTGCCAAGCGTGGCGATTGTGGCAAAGCCCCCCAAATTGGGCGAGGCCTGTGTCCAGCAGTGGATGTCTTACGGCTGAAATGATGATGATGATGATGAGAGATGTTAACTGACTTAAGCTTTCTAAAGAATTCGACTACCCAATGTTTTTTTTTTAAATCTGACCGGAACTTTCAGAGATATGCACCCTCAAATAAAGAAACAAACTCTTCAGCTTTATCTATACTAATATTATAAAGCTGAAGAGTTTGTTTGTTTGGTTGAACGCGGTAATCTCAGGAACTGCTGGTCCGAATTTGAAAAATTATTTTTTGTTGGGCCTATATGTTTAAGCCTATTTATTCAGGAAGGCTATATAATATCACGCTAATTGTAGCGTGATGTTATATAGCATATAAGCCTTTAATTTTTCATTTTTCGTTCTTGCTCCGCTCCTTTTGCAATCAAACGCAGAGAGACGAAAACTGGCATGCAATTCGATGCGACGGGAAGGGGAGCAAAAATTCGATGAAGTCGCGGGCAGAAGCTAGTTATTAGTATAAAGGTGAGTAAGTTAGTCACCCCAAACGCGGCATCAGTGGCGTTAGGTTATGTAAGATGTCAGTAATGTAGCATTTACTCCGAATAAATTTATTGTTACAGTAATTCTACCATACATTTTGTTTTGTAAAAGTCCAGATTTTACGGAACTCCGCAATCCCCGGGGAAACCCGCAAAGTCTAAAACCAGTAAAAGTCGGATTTGTACAATTTATACTGTTCGTAAACGTGTGAAATACACGTGGCTGTACTGGAACCGATATCCGGAAAGTTATTTTCTTTTACTTTAATTTTATTTTCAGAAATATTTATATTGATATAGAAATATAGAAATATTTATAGGTTTGGTCATGTTGAGAGGATGAATGAAGGACGGCTCACAAAAGGTATTTACAAGGAAACACCGGGAGGGGACGCCCTAGGAGGACATATAGTGACCTTATTGGTGATGTTCTTCAGAAAGGTCAGGTGCGTAGTACTCGCAACCGGCGTGTGTGTATGACCAATTGCATGAACCTAAACGAGGCAAAAGGAGTGTGTAGAGATCGTAGCAGGTGGCGTTCCGTGGTTTCTGCCTACCCCCATGGGAAAAAGGCGTGATTGTATGTATGTATGTGAATATTTATACTTACTAGTGGTCGCTCATTGGTCGAAATTCGAAGTAAAAAGACGTCCAGCGCTGGACTCCTTCAATTTGGGGGGTTTGCCATAATCGCCACGCTTGGCAGGCGGGTTGACTATCGCAGTATGGTGGTAAAATGCATAGAGAACGCTGCTGCCCATTCTCTAGTGAGTCCCTTAGTCGCCTCTTACGACACCCACGGTAAGAAATAGGATGGTGCTATTCTTTACGTCCGGCACGACACAAAACGAAAAATATTAGCTTCCTGCACTCCTTTTCCGTATAAACTTTAACTGTTTCAAATTTTATTCTCCTCCGTCCGCATAATTTTCGTAAACACGGGTTAAAAAATTTGGGCTTCACGTATGATAAGGTTTTATCCAGTGCGCAAACTGTAACCATGAATTCAGCATATCATTCTATGCGTAGAAATTTTTCGTCGGTTTTACAAAAAAAAAACATGCTGTTTTATAGAAAAATGCAATACCTACGGGGTCAAAATGTATGGAACAGCTGTTTTTTTTTGTATAACTGTCGAAAATTTTCTACACTGGGGGGTCTAGAATGATATGCTGAATTCATGGTTACAGTTTGCGCACTGGATAAAAACATATCCTGTATAGAAGCTATCTGCCTCCAAGCAGCGTTGCTATGATCAGCAGCCCAGGCTAGTTACGTAACACACTACCAATATCTATGGCTTTCATTTTGACAGTTCATCAACATCCATTACGTTATTTACGTTGTTGACTACTACAACAGGTATTAAAAGAATTCACGAAAAAGCCGACAGTCGAGTGAAGAATCCGGCGCTCGCATCGAGCGGCTCGGTTCGCTGCACTGAATACTGTAACGCGTTGCAAGAAGTCGATACATTACAAACAAATATTACAAGTCAATCTCCGCCTTACGTATTAGCATTTCAATATAAATAATAATAAGTCATATTTTCTCTCCTTTTTATTATAATATTATTATAACATAAATGTTATTTGCAACAAGTTTTAAAGTATCTTCCATGCTGTCATAGCTAGTACCTAATGCTGTATGGTTCTGTATGTTGTAATGGTTCTGCCTTGCAACTGTTTTAAGTCCAACATTCCTCACGGTATCAGCAGCAGTCTTCAATAATTAGCACATGCTGCGGTCCCCGTTTCTATTAAAACTTGCGTGCTTCAAACTTGCTTCGATTTGCGCTCGCGTTCGCTTGCAGTTTGGGCATAAAACGCGCGGACAGCGATGGAGACCTGTAAGTCTGTCTTTTATGGGGTCTACGTTATAGATAGTCCACTCTTCTACAAAGTCCTTTAAAAAAAAAACATGATAGCTCCGATAGTTTTTTTCTGTGGGCACTTAGCGTGAAATAAAAAAAAAACAATAAATCGGTCATAATTTTTCGACAGTCAAAATTGCACCGACATTCTCAGCGTAAAAAAGTTTAGAAATTACCTTGCCCACGCACCTATTTCATTTGATCCATACTTCCAAAGACACTCTGTATAAACATGTCTCTATACAAACTCAAGGGAGAGAGGTGTTGAGATTACTCTACGCTACCTACTGTATTTCCTTTGCTGTTCCCGACAGGGTCCACAATTGTATCTAATCAAATGTTTACCACGTAAGTATATACATTGTGGAATGCAATAAAGTATTGAGTATTGGAAATAACTCTGTAATTTCCGCTTAAATGCTTACCAATTGGTGACAAATTTCAACGCAGGGATCAGAAACATGTACTGAATCTATGGTAACAAGTTGTCAGTCAATGTCCCAGCTACCGCGCCAGCTCCATGTCTCCTGGCCCCACATTTCAGTCCTGCACTTGAAGTATTTGCGGATAGTGTGAGCAATTTGCTTGTTTGTGCAACTTGGATACTCGCTATGTTGCACCAGTTCGATACAACTCTTAGTAATGAAGAGCATCGATGGTCACGATAATATGCACAACTTTTAATTTAATTAACAGTTCATTTTAACTTGGTAAGTAGATCAAGGCAGTCTTTGGGTGTGTGGTCTGAACTACTGGCGAACTATTGCCCACTTTAAGACACGTACATAAGATGCAGAGGTGTACCTATAGTACACCCACGTTTCGCCAGTTACGTTTAAGGCCTATATGTTACTATACTAGCTTCTGCCCGCGACTTCGTCCGCGTTAAATTTCTAGTTCCCCCGACCCTGCCCGTCGCGCGTCGAATTGCCTATGCGATTTTCCCCGTTTATGCAACATTTTTCATTACTGCTCCGCTCCTCTTGGTTGTAGCGTGATGTTATATATCCTATAGCCTTCCTCGATAAATAGGCTACCCAACACAAAATAATTTTTCAATTCGGAACAGTAGTTCTTGAGATTAGCGCGTTTAATCAAACAAACAAACTCTTCAGCTTTATAATATTAGTATAGATAGGGGGCAAGCCTATTGCCATAATCATCATCATTTCAGCCGAAACACGTCCATTGCTGGACATAGGCCTCCCCGAATTTGGGGGGCTTTGCCATAATCGCCACGCTTGGCAGGCGGGTTGGCGATCGCAGTATAGTGGTAAAATGCATAGAGAACGCTGCTTACCATAGGTACCCTACTATTCCATGCCTGCTTCGTGGTTCTAGTGGTTAAGGCCCTCTTGTAGTTGACGACGTTTCGGCGAACACTGGCCGGTCGTTGCGAGCACTTGAGCTGCTAGATTATGTGTATAATTGTTTCGTGGAAAAAAAAAATGATAAGGAAATTATAAAATATTTTCTCAGCATGCCCTAAAACAGTAAAACCTATCTTTTGGTATGAGTTTTACATGGTTTAATGATGGAATCTCTTCAAGGTACACGTTTTAAATAGCGATTTAGCGTCATCTTTATGATATTTTTTATCGAGTCAGTTGTTTTAATTCACGTTTCTATCTTCACACAGCGCTTAACAGTATGTTCAATTTTCCTAAATTTTTTTTTTTTTTTTAACGGAAACTAGTCATTTTGCTAGATTTACAGAGGTTTAAAAAAGTTAAAAAGTACTGCAACCTCGCCTTAAAGGCGGTACTACAGTACATGGGGTCCTGAGTTTGATTGCCTTTACATCAAGAATTTCTTGTTGGATTTGTGACCGGTTAGTGGCAGTATGTTTTATGTGGTGCCGGACGTAAAGAATATCACCATTTCATTGCTTCCCGTGACGTAAGAGGTGACTAAAAGACTTACTAGAGAATGGTAAGCAGCGTTCTCTATGCATTTTACCACCATACTGCGATCGCCACCCCGCCATCCAAGCGTGGCGATTATGGCAAACCCCCCCCCCCAATTTGCGGGAGGTCTATGTCCAGCAGTCAACGCCTTACAGCTGAAATGATGATGATGATGATGATGATGATGAACCGTGTCGTGCCGGACGTAAAGAATAGCACCACCCTATTTCTTCCCGTGGGTGTCGTAAGAGGCGACTAAGGGACTTACTGCCAAGCGTGGCGATTATGATAAATCCCCCACAAATCGGTTGAGGCTTCTGTCCAGTAGTAGTGGACGTCTTTCGGCTGAAATGATGATGATAAGCTGTAAGTCTTCCAAACTTCTTAATTAAATAATAATAAATAATTCACGAGCACGACACTTTTCTTTACATTCATTGGCAACAAAATGTTACAAAAATGAGGACAACAAAGAATCCACATTGTTACAAATTGGACAAGATGGATGACGTGCTAATGTGAACATCGAGTGTTAATACGACTGGAAGGCTGGCTCATTCTTTGGCCAAAGAATTAGCATTGCCATTCAACGTGGCAATGCTGCCAGTCTTCTGGGCACGTTTCCAGATGACAGCGATGCGGACGAGTACTTCGACCCCTAAGTGTCTTTTGTTTTTTTTTATTTGTTTGTATAGTTAGTTATTTACTTTATTTTTAATGTTATTAATGTATAGTTATAGAAAATAAACATTATACTAGTGTTAATTGAATAATTCAATTAATCGACCATTACGTTTTAAACAGTGTCGACTGTTGAGTGTTGCAATAGTTATTTATAAAGAATTTTATTGAAGGGAGTGGTGTTTTGAGTATACATATTATTTTAACGTATGAGGAACGGTTTGTATTGGGTAAAACAGACTGAATTTGGAGGTAAGAGGAACAGCGTTTTTAAGTTCACGGAACCTCCGTAGAAAAGGGAGGATTCTCCGACCAGACGGGTGTCGTATCTAGTGGGCAACTGTCGATGTCGGGACGTTGTATACCGGATGACATTTTTTCCCGTCTCGACCTTCATAGGGTGTGATGTGTAACTAGAATAGAAGGCAGTAAGGCCTTCAGATTCATCGCAGGTGACTATAGGAGCACGGGACGCGGGCAGACGGGAATGCGTGTGCGGCTCGTGCGCCTGCGAAAGATCAATGAGGCCGCCTATCGGCCGGCTTCAAAGGGTAGGATCGCGCTACGAAATCATTGATACATGCCGCGCATTGAGTAGGATGCGTATGATTTGAGTTTCGATAGATTTTAATTGTTTTTTTTTTTCCAAATTTGTGTTTTTGTTGTTCTAGTATGAAAATGTTACTTTAAATGCGTAGTATTTATTGCTAGATCAATTTCATTACATGTTATTCAAAAGTAAAATAACAAAAATTTCTATGCCAAAGGCTTCTACTCCGTTCACCTATTACCCCCATTTTTTTTCAAGACGTTAAAAATGTCATCCGGTATAAGCTAGTTGCGCGGTAAACTCTGCTTGCGCGATGCAGAATTTTGCGTGACGTCAGTCTGATGCGTAGTTTGCATGTGGATGTGTAGATGTCGCTACACGGCTTTTTATTTACAAAATACTTATTGAAGCTCATAAATAGTACATTATTTACATAAATAGTTACAGTTACCTACGAAATACCATAAGTAATCAGGCATAAAAGCATATTCAGCCGATAATCTTCCCACTGCTGGGACACTGGTCTCGTCTCGGTTAGTGGGAAAGGGCCAAAATCCACCACGAAGGTCGAGTTTACAGATGTTACATGTCATCGAATGTTTGGTTGTAAGTAAAATTAAAATACAGATCCAAAGACACCGATTTCTTACATTAAAGTCATTTTCAGTTTGTTTTTTTTTTTCGGAAGTCGATTGTCTAATAAACTCACGCATTTTTTCGGGGGTAAGCAGAAACTACGAGACGCTACCTGGTACGATACTTACATCACATACGCGTATACGCTCATTTTGCGTCTTGTTTAAACGTTTTTTCATAGTTTTATTTAAGTTAGTCCTCTATAATACACTATTTTCCTTTATAACAAGTTTTTATTTAACTTGCGATGTTTGTATGTATGTGTGTTCGGTGCGAATCTTGGAAGCTAAATGTGAACCACTTTCCGATGTAGGATTGTGCTCAAATTTGGTGTACATGTGTATCTTCTTACAATAATACGATACCATAGAACTGTTCTGACGATAGAGCTGGAAGGAGGCTGTAGGAATTTCTTGACTAAACAAGATAAACCCATCGAGTTTGGGCTGATTTGTATTGTTTAGGTTAGTATTTTTATTTTCCTTTATGCTTAGCTATCAAAACCCTGTTTTTTTTTTACAATTAATTTATTTTCATTTTCCTATTACATATTTTTTACACATTGTATTTTTTCATCTTGTTAGAAGTCTTTCGGATGATCTTGATTGTGTATAACTAAATCAGACGCTATCTCTATGATTCCAATTCTGAAATTCAAAATTATCTTTTCTCTCTCTCTTTTCTTACATTATCCTTTGTCCGACGAACTTACATTACAAACGTGCACACAAGTGGCAAATTATCCCGGCGAACATTTAATGACATAATTTATTTGTGGACAGTAACAGCCACAATGAGTGATCAAAATGGTGTTCACGTACGGAACAGCAAATTGGGTTAACTAACCGTGGGGCTCCCGGTAATGTTGCCACTTTAGAACGAAATGGAAGGGATAATAAGTTACGGGTTGCAAGATAGGGGGAACAAAATCTTATTGTGTTAAAAGATGAAGAAGAAAACATTTATTTAAAAGAGAATAAGAAGATATATTTTCGCAAACATGAGTATACATACAGAATTAAAATAATACTTGCATGCAAGATCTTCAAATGTGGTGCTGTCCCACAAACAATGCGGCACGTAATATTTTGTCCAGCATGTCCTGCTGTTTGTACGTTACAGGAGTTGATGGACGCTTCTGAAAGTGTTGAGCTCGTAGCCAAATTCTGGGCTGACTATATTTAGATTGCTGTCGACACGCTAAGAAGAAGATGCAAGATCTTAAATAAGAGTGGCTCACGACATGTCTGCTATTTCTCATTGCGTGCAAATATTTAAGGTACAGACGTCAGCACATCAAGACTCAAACTGAAAAATTCTGCCAACCTTCAATGAAGTTGAAAATCTAGAATAGAAAGGAGGTGGGTAAAGCTTAGAACATTTTTCGCCTATCATAGTCATGAAAATTCAAAGTATTTATGGACATCATTTTTGTGTTTATGTGAAGTTTAGGTACCTTTACATCTATTAGTTAGCGATTAATAGTTTATTTTATAATGAAAGTTAAAAAAAGTGCTTAAAATAACAAAACTTCAACGAATTTGCCAAGTTTGATGACTTTTTTTATAAGACTTGCAATTTTTTTTTTCTTAATATTTTAGAAATTATGTAAAGGTCGTTGCCTAAACTTCACATAAACACAATAACAAGACGTCAATAAATACTTTGAATTTTCATGACTATGATAGGTGACAAATGTTCTAAACTTTTCCCACCTTCTTTGACAGATTGTATTAGCTTGATGTGCTGGCGTCTGTACAATTAATATTATTTTTAAATAGAGGAAAGTTGGTTCATGAGCATCACCTCCTTAGATCAAGAAGTAGATTTTATGGTTTATATGGAGAATACTGGCGTAAATGCATGTTACGTGTAAGTGCGGATCAATAAAAACTTTGAGATGCTTGTAAAAAATCCATTACATAGGGTGGCAGTAACCATAATTTCAGTAAGTACATAATTCTGAAACAGGGGCGTTGAGATTTTTATTCGATTATTAATTACAAAAACTAATAGTTTATGAAACTAAAACACATGCTTTAATAGAAAACCAAATAAAAATGCTGAAAATAATAAAAAAAAGTGTGGGTTGCTTTTTGAGGTATTTTTATAATATCTACTTTTGTAAGTATCTGTCGATAAAATATTCACCTCAATTGATATCAAGCATTCCATGCTTTTTTACATTAAAATAATTTGATTGATTGCTAGAAGTTAAAATAAACAATAGAGTATTTTGAAAAGTTTGCAAAGTGAATTAATCATAATAATTTGGCTTTTTATTTAATACAATTTTTTAAGTAACCATTGGTGGTCAAGTAGTATTCACTTAAGATAAACCCATCTAGTTTTGGCTGATTTGTTTTGTTTAGGTGAGTATTTTTTTTTGCATTTATGCTAAGCTATCAAAAGCCTGTTTTTTTACAATTAATTTATTTTCATTTTCCTATTACATATTTTTTACACATTGTATTTTCTCATCTTGTTAGAAGTCTTTCGGATGATCTTAATTGTGTTTATCTAAATCAGACGCTATCTCTTTGATCCAATTCTAGAGTTCAAAATTATCTTTTCCTTGTATTACAGCGTTTGCAAAGTCAATTAATTACAATAATATGGCTTTTTATTTAATACAATTTTTTAATATTGTTATATTCGGGGTATTCGGTCCGACTTACGAGTGAGTTGCGTAAGCTCAAACCCAGACAAGCACTTTACTTTGTACAAATTATTTCATCACCACTGCTCTCAAAACGGTGAAGGAATACATCGTGAGGAAACCAGCATGTCCTAGAATTAAAAATTTGAAGACGTGTGACATCTATCAACCCACACTGGGGCCACGTGGTGGATTGTCGCCCACTCCCTCTAGAAGAGAGGAAGCCTATGTCCCAGCAGTGGGAACATTTTACCTACCTGAAACAGTGACTGCAGATAAACAGAATGGATGAATATTAATTTTGAGAAATTTCTCATGGAGAAATCCAAAAGCACTTTGTTTGATGTGAGAATCGAACACAGAAGGCCAAGCTCAGCGCATTATTGATTCCGCAATATAGGTATTATATAATATTAATTAATTCCATTCCAAATTGTAAAAAAAAAAAATATAAGGGGCTTAAAGCTACGTATAAAAATATGGACCCAGTAAGGGCACAGTAAAACGATAAAATTAAGATAAGCTAAAATAATTTTAACTTAAAATAAAATGAGACCATAAATTACAATTATTTATTATTGTAATTATAAAATAATTAGAATTAAAATTCATAAAAATCTATAAATATTTTTATTATTTTGAACTTGAATATCGAATCCAGCATCATTCCCGCGACGCCTCGCAAAATATCACGTTCTTACTCTTACAAAAATATCTTGGCGTCAATGAATCACAGTGCAGTGGTACAAATACTTATTATTACACATCAGTTTTAAATATATCACGTTTGCATCGCCAGGTGTAAGCAGAGCGACAATTATGAGAATCGGAAAAACAAAATCAAACACTCATTTATTCAAATTAGGCTAAGGATCAGCTCATTTCGAAAGTCAAAATAACATGAGACAGTCCCCCAAAACGCCCGCTCCTCACCACTTCTTAGTGCTTTAGCTGGGAACAAGAAGTGGTGCAACAAACTCCCCAGCAGCACAGCTGTCTGTCCAGTTAGAAGAACTTAATTCTAAACAATAGTAAGGAGTAAACATTAAGACACAAAACATTAAATTAAATCATTTGCCATATGTCAGCTAGCCAACCCAATATACCAATAAATAAAATGAAACAAAGGAAATATATACACCGTGACATTTTAGTCGCCTCACAAAGGTTGTCCAATGTATCCGACATAATATACCTCTAGGCGTGATTAAAAATTGTTACCATTAATTAAGATAATAGGTAGATACTATGAAAAATAAATAATGCATTAGAATTATGTAACATCCTGTTAAGGGCCTTGGTCCGGTTTAGTGCCGTAAAACGGTCACTTTATGAACCTATCTTCTCATTAACGACTTGGTTTGAAGATTTGAAAAAAAAATATTTTTGCTATAGATTCATATACATAATTTTTACAAGAGCACTTTTTTCGTAGGGTTAAAACCTTTGCTGTAAAAAAATATTTACGACAACCCAATTTTTTGGCTTATATTTCATACTCCTACTAAACAGCTTTGTTATTTGGAAATATTTTTACACATAAAAATAAACGGTTATAGGCACTACGATTTTACAATAAAATATTGTAAATTAATCAAAATTTTGCAAAGAAATACCCGCATTTTAAGCCGTCAAGGGTAGAGGGGCTCTGCGCAGGCGCGGGCTGCAGTCGTGCATTAGCACTCAGACGGGAGGGCTGTGTCGCTCGCTGCTCCGCTCCAGCTATCGACCGACTACGCGCGACGTGTGTGTTAGTGTAAATACTTACGAACGTATTGTAACAGTGTGTGTTTATAGACTAGCTCCTTGCAGAGGAGTCGATTTGTTTGAGCGCGACGCGCGTGGACGCTTTATTAGTGGTGGCATTTCTAAATACTTTTTTGTGTATATATTTCATTGTGTGAACTGTAACATAGTTTGTATTTAAATAAAAATGTCCAGGCAAAGAAAGTGTTTAATTTATTAGCGATTATCCTACAGTTATTGACTATTTCTGTTTTGTTGTATTTTTAAACTTTTAGTGTTTCTTTACCAAAACTGTGCGTTACAAAAACAATCTTTTTTTTTTAAATTATGTTAATATTTCTCATGTAAGTGAAATTTGTTTTTTATGGGAAATAAAGATATCTCTAACCCGAAAAGTTGTCTTTCTTTAATCAATCACATACCTGCATGTTTAAAGAAATATGTCCAGTATAAACATCAAATAGTTGCGTCTTTCTAAAGTATCAGCCATTGATCCACCATTCGGTACCTTTTACAGCCGTAGGCAAAAATACCGACTTTCGTCCGTCTCTGCATAATCTTTGGTCGTCGTTTTAGTTTAGCGCGCCGCCGCCACTCGTTACGTGTGTGCGGGAGTATGGAGCTTAGCTCCGCCCATATGCTCAAGGTTAACGAGGATACTATACACCTTAATAATGTTAACGTATCATACGGTAGAGAACATACCTACCCAGTGCACGAGTCGGCTAGATCATTCCATCTCCATTTTACATCATAATGAATAATATTTTTATTTTTTAGTTATACAAATTTTCATTTTTTTCGTATGGATGTGTAGTAGTCATTGGTTACATGAAGTGGGCTGCCGTTGTTAGACGATTAAAATGTCACGGCGTATATAACACCTAGCATAATACCAAAAAAAAAACCGGCCAAGTGCGAGTCGGACTCGCGCACCGAGGGTTCCGTACAAACCTGCAGATATTCACGGTTTATGCATAAGGTTTATGTTTATGTTTTAAATGTTTTTATTTTTTTATTTTTATATTTGAGTTGACTGAATGAAACGTAAATTGTGGTTTACGATTATGACGTATTAAAAAAAAACTACTAACTAGATCTCGTTCAAACCAATTTTCGGTGGAAGTTTACATGGTAATGTACATCATATATTTTTTTTAGTTTTATCATTCCCTTATTTTAGAAGTTATGGGGGGTGGACACACATTTTACCACTTTGGAAGTGTCTCTCGCGCAAACTATTCAGTTTAGAAAAAAACGATATTAGAAACTTTCTTCTCCATAGGTATCAAGGTAGGTGGGTACTACGCTTTGGAATGGGTAACTAGTTTCACGTTTCTGGGTCTGGATTCACACATAGGGTACTTTTTATCCCGATGGTACATTTCCGACGAAAAATGTCAAACCTTCACGCGGGCGAAGCTGGCTGGAGTATGTATTACTCTATCGCAATAATAGTGTGCGCGTGGTGTTATAAAATTGTGATAAAATTGTTAAGCAAAGGCTAGATAAATATGATTGGGCCCAGTTAATAACAATAGCGTGCCCGGTATTATTGTATCAGACGATGTGTAGTGTATTTAATCGTATTTACAAGGAAAGCACAATTAAGATCAGCACAGATAAAAAGAGTGTAATAAGGCAGCCGTGGATAAATAGGCATTTATATACAATGTTATTGCGAAGGGATTATTTATTTAGAGTTTCGAAAGCGGATCCAAAAAACATGAACATGCGATTACCCTATACAAAATATAGAAATAAAGTAAATAAGTTAACAAATATGGCTAGAAATAAATATAAACAGGAACAAAATGTAATGGAGATTTTAGGAAAATATGGAAAAATATAAACAGTTGGTTGGGTCAAAACAAAACTAGCTTGGACGATGTTATTTTAAGGCATTTAGGAAAAACGGATTGTATAGAACAGATTTGTACAAACTTTTCTAAAACGGTTACGGAGGAAATAAAGGGAATTAAATATGTATGTAAATTGAAGTTATTGTATAGAAATGCATAATATATGTCAAACCGAGCGAGGTAAGCTATACAAACAATAAGGTGACCGCGTCGGAGATCGAACAGGTCATAGGAAAATTGTCTTGTGAAAAATCAGATCACCTTTTTTTGAAGTCGGTTAGAAATAGATTTATTAAGAAAAAAAGTAAAAATTTGTAAAGGATCACTAAAAACAAAACTGAAAAACTGGAGGATAGCTAGCAGAAATAAATGTATTGTAGAAGATTAAACCAGCACCCTAATTGCGTAACACACTATTGATCAGAGTCTGAATCATTTTGAAGATTGTTGCTAATCCATTCTTTCATAAAATGTTCGTAAAAACTGTCTACTGTTGTGGAATTGTCAAAAGGAAAGGGATTTCTACTGGTGGTGTATTACGCAATTACCCCCTCTGAACAAATTAATATATAAGTAGTGGCTATGTAAGTTTTCATTGTTATTAAAAAAAATAACAATCGACTTCCTTAAAAAAAACCCTACAAAGTAAAAAATAACTTTAATTTTTAATTTTAATACTTAATGCAAATTTAAGACTTAGTGGTTTTCACATTGATCCCATTGTCCAAATGGAACCAAATTAAAATGGGACCGTTCGGAAAGCACCAGCTTTCAAATAAAAAAAGAATCATCAACATCGATTCATCCAGTCAAAAGTTATCAGGTAACAAACATTAAAAAAAAATATAGTCGAATTGATAACCTCCTCCTTTTTTTGAAGTCGGTTAAAAAGAGCGCCTCTCGCCATCAAACGTTTGGCGAGTTTAGAATTAAGTTACATAAATAAAAAATAAATAAAAAAATATGCTTATTTATGAATTGTATTTTATGGGCCTTAGTTGCCTGAAATAAAGGATTGTATTGTACCGCATTGCAAAAGCTAATTTGAAAAAATACCCTGAGAATGAAACCCTAGTTTGAAATAAATGCTTGGAGTTTTTGTTTGTGTTTTCGAGTCGTTGTTTAATTTTTGTTTTGGTCGAGAGTTTTTAAAATATAACTTTTATTAATATTGGTGTAGATTAATACCCTGAAAACTTTCATATTTTAGATTAATCAAAACCAGACAAAACTGGAATTTGATAACGTAGAACAGTAGCAACTCTCCTTCAAGAATTACGCTAAAAAGTTATAAAAAACTTTCGAATATTACTTTTTAAGCATCACAGTCTAATAATCGAGAGTACGTGACGATTTGACAAATCGCTGAAAACTTGGCCCTTGATTGAAAATTATTTACGACCGTTTTTATGAGCGATAAAAAATATAAAAAGTAAGATCTTAGTCAGGTTGATAAAGAGCTTGCGCCAGCGAAATAAGATTACCAAAAGTTCTTTTTTTGAAAGTTACAATCCATCATATTTTTCTGTTGTAGATAACACATAAACTCACGCCGTCGTACGTCCCACGGGGTAAGCAGAAACTACAGAATGCCTCCAGTTAGGGTCCCACCTAACTCCATTTGAGTAAACCGACCAGCTAATGGAAAAATAACAACTAGACTATCTTTATAAACCAATTACCTATGTCGTTTGAAATAAGTTTAATTAATGACTATCCATATTATGATTCTTCTCATGGGGGTACTACGGAAAAACACGCAACCTGCTATAACCGTTACAAACTCCTTTTGCTTCGTTTCTGTTCATACATCTGTACCATCGTTCTGTTCACGTATTCTGGTAGTACGTTCTCTTGAGATAATAATATTATAAAGCTAGTAATATTATAAATGGGAAAGTCTGTATGTTTGTAAGTCAAAAAGCAAAATTCATTTTCATAAAACATTAAGATATTTTTATCTCAGTGGGTACTACGTTATAGAAGTCGGTAATTAATCGTTCATAATGCATATCATATCATCATTGTCTACACTTTAATTGCATAAGATTAGTAGAAGCGCGGAGTCTCCTAACACAAGCAATTTCTTGCTTAAAAGGTGATCTCCGATCATAACATGCGTCAAAATGCTCTTTGTAATTGAAATAAACAATTTATTTATTTGTTATCTTACGTAACTCACTCACCACATATTCATAGGTACCTATACTTTTTAACCGACTTAGCAAAAGAACTCTTTTGCGAAGTTGGTTAAAAAGTATACGTTGTATTTTTGTGATCCGCTCACAAACATACTACTAACATAGGTTCCAAGTCTTATCTAGGTTTCCTTATCACCCTATACTTTGCTTCCTCAACAAACATCTTGCAGAACTCGGAACAAATTCTTCTATAACTCGGTAACGAAGAGCATAATCACGATATCTCGGTTCACACAAAGGCAGGCATGGCTGCTCAGCTCCTGACAAAAGGCGGCCATTGCCGGCCGTGTAACAGCTGAAATAAAACCTTCACGGAGGTACGATCTCAATGGGGGTTAGCACTTGATTGAAAATCTATGAACACAGATAAGTATAGCTTTTGTTTATAAAAACCGGCCAAGTGCGAGTCGGACTCGCGCACCGAGGGTTCCGTGCAAACCTGGTATTCACAGTTTATGCATAAAGTTTATGTTAAAAATTTTATATTTGAGTTGATGGCATGAAAGGTAAATTGCGGTTTACGATTTATGACGTATTAAAAAAAAACTACTTACTTAGATCTCATTCAAATCAATTTTCGGTGGAAGTTTACATGGTAATGTACATCATATATTTTTTTTAGTTTTATCATTATCTTATTTTAGAAGTTACAGGGGACGCACATTTAACCACTTTGGAAGTGTCTCTCGCGCAAACTATTCAGTTTAGAATAAAATGATATTAGAAACCTGAATATCATTTTTGAAGACCTATCCATAAATACCCCACAGGGATGGGATTGATGAAAAAAAAAACAATTTGAGTTTCAGTTCCAAGTATGGGGAACTCCCAAATTTTTTTTTTCTATTTTTGTGTGAAAATCTTAATGCGGTTCACAGAATACATCTACTTACCAAGTTTCAACAGCATAGTTCTAAAAGTTTCGGAAAAAAGTGGCTGTGACATACGGACAGACAGACAGACATGACGAATCAACAAGGGTTCCGTTTTTTGCCAATTGGGTACGGAACCCTAAAAATGGGAATGAATAGTTTGTAACTATACTCCATTTGTTTAGGTAGTTAACTAAATGTAAACAATCTTAACATGTCTTTTATCTAAAAAACTGTCTAAAAATTGAATCTAAAAATGTTTACAATTAGGTATTTACTTAAACCGATGTTAGGTAAGTAACTTAATTTAAATAATATTTGTTGGTCTTTTATACGATTTATTTTATATAAAAAGACATATCAAGATTGTTTACCTTTAGTTAACTACCTAAACAAATGGAGTATATAGTACAAAGTATACATTGTATTTGTTTCGTGTGGTGCCGGACGTAAAGAGTAGCATCACGCCATTTCTACCCGTGACTGTCGTAAGAGGCGAGTAAGGGACTTACTAGAGAATGGGCAGCAGCGTTCTCTATGCATTTTACCACCATACTGCGATCACCAACCCACCTGCCAAGCGTGTCGATTATGGCAAATCCCTCCAAATTGGGAAAGGCCCTTGTCCAGCAGGGGACGTCTTTCAAGTATTTGTGTGGGTGCGTGTGTGTGTGTGTGTGTGTATATGTGTGTGTGTGTGCGTGTGTGTATTTGTGTATGGGTGTGTGATTTGACGTATCTTTTATTTATTTATGCTGTTGCGAGCTTTTCTGTCTCATTGTAGGTATGATGACATAGTATACAAAGGTTTTGTGACTATATTGCGAAGTAACTGAAGTAAATGTCGGAAATTGTCCCCCGGGAACGTACTAGCGGATAATTTGTTACTCCGTATAAGATCAGCTCCTTATAGCATTAGCCAGTGAAAGTCCCGTCCCAATCGGTCCAGCCGTTTCGGAGATAAGGAACAAACGGAGCTAATGGACGGACCAAACATATCTTTTTTGTTATAAGTACCGTATATGCTTTTATATTACCTTTACCTCTTTATAATAGTGTACTTATTTTATTTTAAATAAAATAAAATAAGTGCACCGTAATCGATCAGCTGTTTTTGTCATTTTTAGGGTTCTGCACCTCAAAAGGAAAAAGCGGAACCCTTATAGGATCACTTTGTTGTCCGTCCGTCCGTCCGTCCGTCCGTCCGTCCGTCCGTCTGTCAAGACCCTTTTTCTCAGGAACGCGTGGAGGTATCAAGCTGAATTTATATCAAATACTCAAGTCTACTGCCCCTTGGAGCTGTGAAAAAATCAAACTTATAAGCTAACGCAATCAAAAGATATAGCCGTTTATATCGCAAATTTCCACAAATTTTCGAAACTCGCAAGGGAATCAAAACCTAAAGGGTACTTCCAGTCGATCTAGAATTTTGAAGTTTGGTACGAAGCAACGTCTTATAGCACAGATAAAGGAAAAATTGCGAAAGCCGTAAATTTTTAGTTACATCTTATAATAAACAGAACAAAACACAGACAGAAATAAAACCAAGCCAAGAAACAGAACAGAACTACGACTCGATTGTCGTGACGGGTGAACTTTTACTTATATACCTACAGGTTTGTACGGAACCCTCGGTGCGCGAGTCCGACTCGCACTTGGCCAGTTTTTCGTGGATCATTCATATTTTTTGAAAGTACCAAAACTTAACAGTAGTTTGGTTACCGTCATGTACAGACGCCAGGACGTCGAGATACTACAATCTGTCAAATTTCTTTAATAGATTTTCAACTTTATCGTTAGAGCATTAGGTTCAAGGTTGATTGGTAGAATTTGACAGTTTCGGGTACCTTGATGTATATGCCAGTGTCGTTTAAAGTTTTGAAGAAAGTTGGAAAGATGAAAAAAAAATCTTTTTGTTTTCTTTTATTTCATTAGTTTTCGATATTGATATCCAATACGTGGGTAAAATTGTAAACTAATTTCATTTGACCCTGTATAATATTATTATTCATTTATTCTCGTTTTGGAGTCGGCTTACTAACCTATGTATTTGGGTATCTGGCTCACGTAATAGCTGCCGTCTGACCTCTGACCTACCAGGGGAATCCTGAAATCCAATAGATAGACTAATGTTATCGGTAATGGACAGGTCAAGGTTCGCTGATCTGTAGGCCAATTGTTTAACGTGAATATAAGGAAAAAAAAAATGCAGTGATTTCATTCATAAATTTTGTTCTTGATCATGATCAATGACCTGATAACTAATGTTATGTTTGCCAAATGCCTGCTATATGTCGACGATCTTAAGTTAGTTGCACAAATCCGAACGGATGCGGATTGCAAATTCCTACAGCAGAGAGATACTGACGCTGTCCATGAGTGGAGCATTGCAAACAAATTGTTTTTTAACACAAGCAAATGCTACGTCATGCATGACATACGGTAGGGTTGCGACCAATTCATTACGACTACAGTTTGGGTGGTGAAGTAATTACTCGGGTCACCATCATAAAAGATTTGGGAGTGACCTTCGACCGCGGTCTGACTTTTTTTTAACCTGTTTCTATTTTAATTAATGTAATTGGTGTTGTACCGTTTTAATTATCAATAAATAAATAAATACTAAAAAGTATTTTTAATTGAAAAGAATTAATAATTCACCGTGAAAAAGACTTGATTTAAAAAAAATATATATTTACCACCCACGTTTTTTGAACTCTCTTTCTTGTCTGTTTCCCTGGTACATTTTTAGTAATCAAATTTTGTATTGTCCTACCGAGCTATAATCTATCTGTATATTATTAATACCTGCAGCAACCCCTCTTTACAAAAAATACGTGGACAAAATACGTGGAGTATAAAATTAGGCACAGATAAAGTTTATAAGGAGGAGTGCAGAAAGCTTTAAATATATATGATAATAATGAATTAGAAATACATTAAGTTGCCACCACTATGCCACCACTAGTAATCACAGTTTCTATGAAAACTTTTTGCATTTTGTCCCACCAGAATCGCGGCGCACCGTCACGTCGCGCCTTTCTACGGGAGCTTTTATTTTAGGAAAGATTGTGGGCATTTTGTTATTAAATACCTTTAATAAAACATAGTACCAACAACATAGACCCAAGCACCATTCTAGAACCACATATTTCCTTACCTAGATTTCACGATTACTGACTCCGAACATCATCATCTATCCCGGGCAAATGCGATCATTCCCGGCCTTACGACGGCACTTCATAAGACCGGGATTCCGGGTCGCCTGAACGCAGGGACTTGATTGAAAATCATTTACGATGGAACTTACGGCTTATTGGTGGCTTCGGTTGATGTTCGTCTAAGTGTCGGGTGTGTTCCAGTTTATGGTGAATCTAAGGGAATCTGTCGAAGTGTTGGTGTTGGTATGTGCGTTAAAATTTTGACGATTATGGTCGATTTTTAATGTGGCGTTACATTTTTATCTGAAAGAGATATAAAATGAAACTACTGTTATCGCACCAGTATCATCTTTATGTCCGTACATGTGTTGTCACAAGAGAACCTTGCGGTTACCCAGTCGCCGAAGAAGTGTGCCTTCTGCCATTGCAAAATGGCCAGACATCACCTCCAATGTGATTCATGGGGAGATGTCTCCTAACTTCACATAGATCAATACAACAAAATATAACTATTTTTAATAGGTAACTACCCGACAGTACAAATGTTTACTAATCATTTAAATACTTACAATGCATAGTATGAATTAGGCACCTATTTTATGAGGAATGAACAGTTTTTAAAATCGTTTTACACTCCCGTTGAAATTCTAAACTGAAACCAGGTACTGAACTAGAACAATATTCATAATATTGCAATAATTTACAATGAATCACGACATTCGGCCATCCGACTACGTGCAAAACTCCGATGCACGCAAAATCAAGGCATTCCATATATCCATTTCATATTTGTAATAATTATTTTACATGTATTGTAATTGGTTTTGGATAGCATTCATATATTGCGCTGTTAGGTATAGTTAAGATAAAACCTATCTACCGCAAAATCACGCTCTAAAAAAAAATTAAACAAAAAATATTCTCCTCTGAAAGCTGTGGTCGTTTGTTACTTTGCCTTGTTTGATGTCGATCGTACGATCACTTACGAATGGTGGGATGTATTGTTTTGTTAGGATAGGTACTCGGGTTTTAGTTTTTGACCTTACTTAATTTTTTATTTAAATTATTTTGGTTCACAATATTTATGGTATTCGAAATGTCCTAAGTAAGTCCTTTCCTTTAGTACCCAACGAGTATATTTGAAAACATTTTTTTAGTTTGTTCTTTATGAGTTTGTTCTCTAGAGAGCGCTATATAGTAAATGTATTGTAACTCACAGATAGGGTTGTAGGTTACATAGCCTATAACAAACAGATGATCTAGACAAACAGATGATCTAGACAAACAGATGATCTAGACGCTTCCAATGTTATCTCATTTGTGACATTACGATAAGGAGTCTAGAAACTTTGAGGAAACAGATGAACAAACAAACATATCCACTACAGAACAACAAACCAGTCAAAATCAGAACTCTTCTTTTTGCTTCGCTGTAGTCTTATTGAAAAGTCTCACTCCTCAGTTTGTTATGTAATAGATATTTTATGAAACTACCAAAAAATGGAGCTAACTAAGTTAGTAGTCAATTAGGCATACTATTTGTTTCTCTGACCTAACAAGGGGTTTTCAACTTAATTTTTTGAGGCGAAACCAGGCTAGATGTTACAATGGTACAACATTATAAGACGTGTGTTTTGAACTCATTAAACTACAATTATAGTTCTCAATGCTGTTTAAGTTCGACTTAACTTGATGTTAAGCGAAGTTTAACTGTTCCAACTGTAAACCTCTGTTAAGTTTTTGATTAATAACAGTACTGCAGCTGTATTCAATTTTGTGGTGTAACAGCCCCGTCGCTCTCGTAGTTGTAAACGCGACTACTGAGCGTATGGTCCTGGGATCGATACCCATTTCGGGCAAAATTGATTAGGTTTTTCTACTTGGAATTAGGTATGCAACGCTAATATACATCTGTTGAAAGGTTGCCTCTTCATGAGGGACTTGTGGCTAAGTAATAACAGGCGCACGGGTCGTTCGATCAAGTTATGTTGCGCTTGCCGCGGTTTGCCCGTGAATAGGGGGCCATATTTACATAATAAGACCCCTTCGTGCTTCGGAAAGCATGTTAAGCCGTACTGATATTAGACAGTTGTTTCGGAGCATCTGATGCCTGAAATTCTGACAACCAGTCTTACCAAGGGATTTTGTCATCATCATCATTTCAGCCGCGAGGCGTCCACTACTGGCCTTAGACCTCCCCCAATTTGGGGGGCTTTGCCATAATCGCCACGCTTGACAGGCGGGTTGGCGATCGCAGTATGGTGGTAAAATACATAGAGAACGCTGCTGCCCATTCTCTAGTAAGTCCCTTAGTCGCCTCTTACGACACCCACGGGAAGAAAGGGGGTGGTGTTATTCTTTACGTCCGGCACCACCCGGTACACAGGGATTTAGTATTACCCTGTAACTGGGTATTGGAGATCAGATAGCTAGTCGTTTTATGTCAGCGGCATCCGGTTAGACTGGAAGCCAATCCCAATATATTAGGGAAAAGGCTAGTCAGATAATGAGGATGACTCTTTCATGAAGATAATCTAATAACAATTTTCGTTGAAGTTTTAAATAGCTTGTTATTGTACGAAAACTGTATAAACAATCTTTGGAACACTTTGAGAACAAAAGTATTTGATCTCTTCAAAAATGTGCCATGAACGCCAGCATTGTTATGACGATAAACTATATTTAATATGAATTTCTAACAATAGGCAAGTTTTATGGAGTTTTCTGTAGTTACGTAGGTAAGTATATTATTTCTTTTTCGATTGATGCCCTGTATTCGACTTGTCTGGTTATGCCAGGAAAATAATGGTTGAAAACGCAGTCGCCATGTCGCTGTCGCGTTGCGTTGGTCGCAAATTATGTGACATGTTACTCAGCTTGAAAATATTTTTTAACCTCTAATTCCCTGAGATACCACATTTGGTTCGCCTCGTACCAGCGAACTTTAACCTTATTTGTAGGATAAAATAAGGCTCTGAATCGTTTGAAACGATGCGAGCATAACGTAGGTAATCTATATATATAAAAGAAAGTCGTGTTAGTTACTTCACTTATAACTCAAGAACGGCTGAACCGATTTAGCTGAAAATTGGCAGGGAGGTAGTTTAGAGCCAGGAGAAGGACATAGGATACTTTTTTTTTTTTTTTTTTGCTTTTGGCAAAGGATACTTTTTACCCCCTTCGACCGCGTTCTCGTGTGATGTGACATAAAACGTCAAAGAGAATAATACATTTCACTATAAAACGTGGTATGACAAAAACTTTGCCTTCGAGGTACCAGGCGGTCATAACTTGGTATGAGCTTATTAAACAGCAGTGTCAGCCAGAAAACGCTTTATGCCTTCGAAGTAACAGGTTATCATAACCGAGTAGGAGCTACCCAAACATATGAGTATCAGCTAGAAAACGCTTACCAGATCACCACCGCGTACCAGGTTGTCAAACTTGGAAGGTTTATTACAACATTTTGAATCTTAGGCGATACGAAGTTCGCTGGGTCAGCTAGTTAGGGATAAAGAAGCAGGTAATTAATGCAGCTAGTTAGATATGCTACTTTTTAATAGGTACTGTGTTTTTTATTATTTAAGTTTTGGTATTTGTACTTCTTTTTACTCATTGTTTGCTTTTAATACTGTTTTTTATTATTTAAGTTTTAGTATTTGTACTTCTTTATACCCATGATTTGCTGCACCGTTCGACGTCACACGTCAGCGTCGGCTGTCGCTGAAAACCAGCGCTGGGGCTCTGTCACGCACAGAGTCGCAGTATTATGCTTTTTATATTTCTGTTGTGTTCATTTTTTTTGCGTCATATTTACCGCCAATAAACGCATTTTCTTTCTTCTTTTTTTCTTTATATGTAATACCTACTTAACACTTATTGTTAATTTCATAATGCGGCGGGATGAAAGACAAGCCAACACGCGCATGCAATATTTTTTGGCATAATATAGCGATTCATTGCGCTGCGATTTAGTAGACAAATAATGAATTATGGCAGCAGTTTTCTCGTGCTCCTACTAGTATGTAATGTACCTACTCTCTTCCAATATACAGTAATAATAATAATCAACCTGTGAACGATTGTTTGGATACAATCTGACGTGGAGACGTAATAAGTCAATTTTTAATGATTGTCGTTGTACTCATGTCGATGTTTACCTTCAAATATCTCGGTGGGGTACAATGTTACTGAACATTTTTTTGTTCGACTATGTGTCTTCAAACCTATACATAGGGGAAGGTCGCGCATAGTGAACACCCTGGGCAAAGCGGATGCCCTCCATTATTTCAAAATGGTGCGCCCAAGTGTGCTCTAGTCGAGCCACGAGGTGCTTCCCGCGACCCTCAGTTGTAAACAAATAGAGATAAAGTAAGGTCACACATCGTTTGCGAAAAACATAATAAAAATAAAAATGTGAACATTGCTTACGACTTTTCAAGGTACGTAATTCTGTAATTACTCATGTTTAAATAGTACTACTGTATTGGCTAGCCTACCTCTTAAAAGTGCATGTCTTCGTGCAGAATTACTGCTAGTTATATTGGGAATTTGTTTCTAAATTTGATTTTACAACAAGTACACGCCGGGCAAAGTGAACACGGGCAAAGCGGACACCGTTTCCACATTGTTTTCCGATATCCGAATTTACAAGATTTTATTTAATTTTTCCTTTCCATTTATTCTGTCTGTGTATGTATGTGTTGGTCTGTCTGTCTGTATTGAAATGTTACTGGTTTACATTTGACCCACTTGCCGGTGTCCGATCAATCTGAAAAGAAAGATGCACGGCTTACGAGGGAAATTGCATATTTCTTTGTGACAACTCCACTGATGACTGATTAGTTGTATTCTTTATTAATGTCTCCTTTATTTAACTATGTTTTTTTATATACTTTGGTCATTCATCCTTAATACACCATGTGTTCAGTTTGCCCTATGAGTCTATCCGCTTTACCCGGCGGATGGGGCAAAGCGGATAGCGGTACCCACTTTAATGTGATTATTAATTATAAGTAAAGTACTAATGTTACGTGATTTTTGTTGATTTTATTGAAAAATTTCAAATTCAGTCATTATTGTTTATCTATCTGTAAAGGCTACCTTCCGATAGGCCGCTTAGGCCGGTTTAGGTGTTCACTTTGCCCCGCCTTCCCCTACCACTTTTATCGAGCGCTGCAACTTCGAAAAAAATTAAAATGGCGGTGGGTCGATATGCCAGATCGAATTCACAGGGCTTAGAACCGATCTGGCATATCGGTCAGATCGGTTCTAAGTCCTGTGAATTTCGCGGGCTACCTTATTGCATCCCCTATACCTATAATGTCAAAGTGTTACTACCAACGTGTGGTCTACTGTACAAATCTGGTTTAAAAACAAGACTTTAACCGCTGTATTATACGAACTCCACATCACTTGCAAATCGAATCCCCAGTGCTTCGAACTTAAGATAAAACATCTCGAATGTATATCGAGTGACACGATACGTTATTCAGAGAAACAGGTTGACGACCCCTGCTGAATCAAATTTATACACACTACTCTTGAATACTGATGTCAGGGGGAAACAACCTTCGGGTTGTGTAAGAATTATTCTTTGTGATATTATGATGTCATAGTTAACGAAGACGAAAGGTTTGATAACACCAGCCTGAGTCTGCACTACTGCAGCAAAAAGGCGTATTAAATCAATCTGCCTAGCCTTTTTCTAACTATGATGGGGTCAGCTTCCAATCTGACGAGATGCAGCTGAATACCAGTAATTTACATGAAGCGACTGCCGATCTGACCTCTAAAATCTCTGGGTTATACGATACTCCTCAGTAAGACTTGTTGTCAGCTACATTTTGAAAAAGGTTCGAAATTCGGACCGGTCGGTCTGATTAGGTCGGTTCGGACCTTTTGTCTCTAAAGCTAGACTCTCCGTATATTCAAACTTTTATGCCAGTTGTATGGAATGACTATGGCAAATTGTGGGGCGTCAATTTGCTTAACAATTAATAAGACACGTATTGGAAAAGGCTCGAATTTGTAGAGCATTTGCCTTTATTAATCATGTCTATGTGTCAGTCTGAGGTTCTTTCCTCAACTATATTGAGGTCAGCTTCCAGTCTAACCGGATGCAGCTGAGTACTAGTATTTTATATGGAGCGACTGCCTATCTGACTTTTAGAACCCAGTTACTTGGTAATACGATACCCCTTTTTTTGTGGGTGGGAAAGCATCAAATGATGTCTCCCGCTCTTGAGTGGAGCGGGAGGGCGTGTCAGATTTTTACTGACTAAAACCTACCCGTGTTCCTTCAGTTGCTCATGGTGTGTGCCAGGGCCACGGTAATACGATACCCGTTAGTTAGACTAGTTGTGATTTCTAGATCTTTGACAGTAGTTACAGTTCGTCAGAAGCCAGAAAGTCTGACAACCGGTCTTACCAAGGCGTATCGTATACGTGTTCGGTAATTTTCCGAAATCTACTTGGAGCTGCGAAAAAAGCTAGTCCGAAATAAAAGTAATTAGAAATTTCGCAGTTAGGTAAATAGTAAAAAACACCAAGGTACTTTTCTCCCACAAATAAGCCCTGTAAACTCCTGTAGTTGAGCCATTAAAAAGGCAAACCGTTTTGCTTCGCAGCACAATTTAAAATTCTACCCTAATTTAGGTTAATTTAAAATTATATCCTGAGTAAAGTAGCTATTTATTTTTACCTAAAATAAAAGAATTTAAACACAGTTTCAAAAGCCTGAATATCTCACAGAACTTTGTGTTATCTATTCATTCATTTATTCACTTTATCTCATTCAGTCTTGTCTTCGTTCATTCAATATTCAGGCAACTAAAAGCTTCAAGTTATTTTTAGAGATACTTCACTAAATGTCTCCTTTACCTATTACCTTGCTGAACAATTTCATAAAGTTTTACTCGGACTGTTGAATAAATATACAGTCAATACATTTTTTATTTTTTTTTTGTTTGGGAAATCATTAAGGCGAGGTTGCAGTACTTTTTAACTTTTTTAAACCTCTGTAAATCTAGCAAAATGGCTAGTTTCCGTAAAAAAAAAGCGCTGTGTGAAGATAGAAACGTGAATTAAAACAATTGGCTCGATAAAAAATAATCATAAAGATGACACTAAATCGCCATTTAAAACGTGTACCTTGAAGAGATTCCATCATTAAACCATGTAAAACTCATACCAAAAAATAGGTTTTATTGTTTTTTAGAGCATGCTGAGAAAATATTTTATAATTTCCTTATCATTTTGTCTCCACGAAACAATTATACATAAAATCTAGCAGCTCAAGCGCTCGCAACGACCGGCCAGTGTTCGCCGAAACGTCTTCAACTACAAGAGGGCCTTAAACGACGTCAGACTTTTACTGACTAAACCTCACTGTGTGTTCTTTCAGTTGCCCTATGCCAGGGCCGCGGTAACTCTTTCCAAAAATTCCGAGCCGAGACCCTGGCAGGACAGTCAATACATCTAGATTAAGATTTTGTTATTTATATACGCTTTAGTGTGCACCAGAAAATACATAACAACAAGAACATTTAACATAATAAAAAAATTTTACCAAAAAATTTAACCGCCGAAAAAACTGAAAAGCAAAAAATAATAAACCTTAAAATTATGAGTCGGCGCTTTGAGTGATCTTTGTTCATTGATTTTTCAGCGCCGACTCATAATTTTAAGGTTTATTATTTTTTGCTTTTCAGTTTTTTCGGCGGTTAAATTTTTTGGTAAAAAGTTTTTATTTTATATTTTTTTGTGGCTTTAATGTACTTATAATACTTGGCAAGGTATACCCTATCCAATGAATAAATAATTATTAAAATCGGACTACTCTGTATAAAGTTATGCCTGGTTAAACATTACAATCAGTGAGTGAACAATCAATCATCCCCTGTTTTCCGACCTTTAGGGTTCGATTTTGTTTTCCAAATTTATATGGGACCACCCTCGGAGTATACCCTTTCCAATAAAAAAAGAATTATCACAATCGGACTACTATGTAAAAAGTTATGCGTGGTCATACATAAAAAAAAAACAAAAAAAAAATATACACGTCGAATTGATAACCTCCTCCGTTTTTTTTCGTCGGTTAAAAAAACATACAATGGGCGGCCTTATCGCTTTCTGCGATCTCTTCCAGGACACCTCCAGACCTCCTCTCTTCCAGATATATGCCTATTGGTTTACAATCTATACATACATACACAAACAAATAAAATTGGAGTGTCTGTTTTTAATATTAAAATAACCACTTTTTACTAAGTGTATATGGATGTATACACGGTACATATACCAAAACAACATTTTTTACAATTTTTGTCTGTCTGTTTGTTCCGGCTAATCTCTGAAATGGCTGGACCGATTTTGACGGAACTTTCACTGGCAGATAGCTGATGTAACAAGGAGTAACTTAGGTTATTTTATTTTAGAAAAAAATAAATAATAGTTTAAAAAAACAAAAAACACGCTGAATTTTGAGACGTATGTCAGCGTAGCTTGTGACGTATGTCAGCGTAGTTTTCAAAGACAGTTTTTATGAAAAACTTTTACAGCTATTATCTATAATATAACCTGAATTAACACATCTTACCGCGGTAGTACGTCCTCGTGCGTTAATTTCCGACATCAACGCGGGCGAAGTCGCGGGAAAAAGCTAGTTAGTAATAAGAACCGTACCTACGGGTCGCTCAATCGCCACTTCTTCCCAGCAAACTTCTTCCCTTCTTTTTAAAGCACTAGGAAGTGGTGAAGGGGGGGCGTTTTTGGGGGACTGTCTATTGTAATATTGACGTTCGAGAAGTGCCGATTCTCAGCCTAATTTTAGGGTTAAGGTTCACTTGCCGCAGTTGTTCCGCGGATGGATGATCATCTGAACATACCAAGGCCTTTCATGCCTCGGAAAGCATGTCAAGTCGTTGGCTCCAGCTTTTATTCGTGGATCTTCCACAGTCATAATGGGTCATCAGAAACTCGAAAGTCTGACAACCAGTCTTACCAAGGAGTATCGTATTATCAAAAGTCTTATACTTAAGGAACTTTTTAATAATTAATAATTATATTTATGAAAATCATTTTACATGGTAGTTAATTTATAGTTAGTTTATATTAGTTAAAAAAAATAAAGAAAGTTTAATGTACTAAAAAAAAATAATGTATTTGTTACCCTAGCGGTTATTATTTTCACTGTTATGTATTTTAGTTAGTCTGTCAACAGCGTTGTGTGCTGCAATATTATCTATTTTTAGGGTTCCGCACCTCAAAAGGAAAAAGCGGAACCCTTATAGGATCACTTTGTTGTCCGTCCGTCCGTCCGTCCGTCCGTCTGTCAAGACCCTTTTTCTCAGGAACGCGTGGAGGTATCAAGTTGAAATTTATATCAAATACTCAAGTCTACTGTCCCTTAGAGCTTTTTAGCTAACGCAATCAAAAGATATAGCCGTTTATGCCGCAAATTTTCGCAAATTTTCGAAACTCGCAAGGGAATCAAAATCTAAAGGGTACTTCCAGTCGATCTAGAATTTTGAAATTTGGTACGAAGCAACGTCTTATAGCACAGATAAAGGAAAAATTGCGAAAACAGTAAATTTTCTGTTACATCATATAATAAAAATATTTTTTTAAAGTTTTAAACTTTATACCTACAGGTTTGTACGGAACCCTCGGTGCGCGAGTCCGACTCGCACTTGGCCGGTTTTTGTGTTTATCTTATATCTATGTTTTATTTTGTAGCTGTTTGTTGTTCCTTTTGAATAAAATAAAAAAATAAAATAAATCAAATACCTAACTGGGTAGTGAAGGTCAAATAGGCGGTCGTTCCATGTAAAGTACTGATACTCAGTTTCAACCGGTTAGACTGGAAGCCTATCAAAACATAGTTGGGTAAACTGACATATAGGTTTAGAAACAATGACACACAGGCTTGATCGACAGAGTGACCAAACCTCTAAAAATTCGAATCTTTTCCAAAACGTGCTTTATGTATGTACATTTGAAGTTCAAAAAGATGGCGGTTGAATTCAGAATAGCTATCTTATACCAAATATTCCACACTACGTCCGAGTACTTTTTAATGAAATCCACTCACGAAGGATACTATCCAACTACAAACCACACATTGAACTAGTATTCAACTTACTCTGTCACACTTAAATTGTAATGTGTTACTGTATTTAGGTCCTAATGAAGTATAATAAAATCTACAGACCGGAAAATTGATTATTAAGCAATCTGACGTCCCACATCAATTTTCCATACTCATTTTATACAACTGTCACATAATTATA
This sequence comes from Aporophyla nigra, assembly GCA_947507805.1. Classification (NCBI taxonomy): domain Eukaryota; kingdom Metazoa; phylum Arthropoda; class Insecta; order Lepidoptera; family Noctuidae; genus Aporophyla; species Aporophyla nigra. The sequence goes on along the minus strand of OX382313.1, from coordinate 5,673,501 downwards.
ACCAGAGGGGTAAGTGCGGAACTTTTTATCGGTAGGAATTGGTTAAATATTCATAGTTAAACAACACTCATTGCGTTATTTACGTTGCTGAACCGACAATTTATTCGAACAAATGACGCAATGGTTTAGAAGTAATCTTCAATCCCATTCAGATTCTGATAAATTGTACGTTTTGCAATTAGGGTGCAGGTTTGAATATACGGACAGTTTATATTGGTAGTCTATCAATTAATATTCTTGAGGTTACAAGTAAAGGCTAGTGCTAATCAGAGAAATACTCCTTTATCAGTTTCGTATATTTTCTTAGAATCAACGCACACTACTGAGAACTGCAACGCACTCTATACCTGACTAGGGCGCATAACAAATATGTTTAAGGGTATGTATCAGTCTGTTCATCAGTTCACTCGTTACTTCTTTATTCTATATCATAATTTAATAAATAAGATATGGTTAGAAGCGTCTTAATTGTCCACTCATCATTTCAGCCGAAAGACGTCTACTGCTGGACATAAGCCACCCTCAAATGGTAATGTTTACGATAATCGCCACGCCTGGCAGGCGGGCTTGGCGATCGGAGTATGGTGCAGCACAGAGAACGCTGCTGCCGACTCTCTTGTAAGTCCCTTAGTCGCCTTTTATGAGACCTACGAAAACAAATGGGATGGTATTACGTCCGGTGCTACATAGAACACCTTTGAACAATATAATAAATATAAATAATAAAAAACTCTTGATAAATCTGGTTGTTAGACTTTTGGGCTTCTGACGACCTATTCCTTAAATTTAATAAAATAGGGGGAAACGGGAAAAAAAGCGATGGTGCTGTTCTTAACGTCAAGGCGTGGAACGAATGTCCACTTGTTATGAGCTATGTGACATCAAATTAAATTGAATATGGCGCGCTCTAGAAGACATAAGACATAACTAAAAGAAAAACATGTTCACTTCTTAGAGCGTGATTTTTCAATAGTCGGATTTTTATGTATGAAAATACGTTGGGCAGTGGCCGGTTGCGAGTACAATGTGCACTTGCATAGCTGGGCATTAACTCGTTAATCCGTTAATCGTTAATTAACGAAGTTAACATTTTGATTAACGGATTAACTTTTAAGTTAACTTTTTAAAATGTTAACGGATACGTTAACTTCCGTTAATATGCAGAAGTCCGTTAATCGTTAATGCAATGCTTATTATTTACCGCACAGCACCGCGGCGCGGCGCGAAAATCAGGTTCAGACAAGTATGAAACGACAAGTGCCGGGTGGCGCGTGGCAGCGAGTGAAACAAAAACAAAACTAGATATATTTTGCCGGCGCGTGTGAGTGAGAAACGAACTGCGAAGAGATGTGTTTCGTTTAATCATTCTATTACTGAGCGCCGGTGCTTAGAGTGACGAGTGTTTGACGTCTGTTTTCCACGGGTAAAGTTAATTTAACACTAAAACGAGCCTCGCTTTCAGACGAGAACTTCAACATGTTAATGTTCATAAAGAAGAATATGCACTTTATGCCCGACGATTAAATCACACATTTGAATTATACAAGTATTTTGTTTTGTTCCTAACCTGTTAACTTCCAGAACCTAAACCAACAGGTTTTATTAGTTCACTAATGCAACGATATAAAAATGCAATTTTACACATATTAACGGATTAACGATTAACGTTAAGTTGCGTTAATTCTTCCGAAATGTAACGCTTTAACGTTTAACGAAGCTAACTTTTTTTGTAGCGGATTAACGATTAACGAAGTTAACTATTTGATTAACGGTGCCCAGCTATGTGCACTTGGCTACATCATAATTTCAGACGAAAAAATATCCACTGCTAGACATAGGCCTTCTCCAAAGGGGGGTGATTGCCATAATCGCCAGTTCGCCACGCATGGTAGGCGAATTGGCGATAGCAGTATGGTGATAAAATGCATAGAGAACGCTGCTGCACATTCTCTAGTGGCACTTGGCTTAAACCTTCATTATTCTTATGCTCGATGAATGTTAATAACTTTATACGATAAGTGCCATTTAAAATAGCTAAGATGTATCATGAATAATGTGTAAAGTAACATAAATGTTGCATTTCCTAGAACTAGGTTATTTTCGTGTCAGTGGGTGTTGGAAGATGTGTTTTAAAACGTAAGGCTATAAATATCTTGGTAAACAAGGTTGAAACCTCCGAATGAAATTGGTAGTAGAAGTGATATGAATTTAAAGGAAGGAAGTGAAAACTGGAATTACTACTAGTGTTATTTTAGTATAAGATTTACTTGGTGTAAATTATTTCACTGCCACCCATTGCTCCCAAAACGGTGAAGGAAAACATCGTGAGGAAACCGGAGTGTCCTAAAACCAAAAAAACGAAGACATGTGACATCGACCTACTGTTCTGGGGTCACGTGGTAGATTACAGCCCTCTTCCTCATACAGAGAGAAAGCCTGTGTCTAGGGTTGCCACCTTTTTTTCTTGCAAATAAATTACATTGGTTATTGTAAGTATAAATATATATATAGTATAAACAGGCCTGACAGGCCTGTTGGTCTAGTGGTTAGCGACCCTGACTGCTATGCTGGAGGTCGTGGGTTCGATTCCCACCCAGAACAAATGTTTGTGTGATGAGCACGATCATTTGTTCTGTTTCTGGGTGTAATTTATCTATAATATGTATGTATTTAGAAATATATAAGTATGTTTATCAGTTGTCTAGTACCCATAACACAAGCTCTGCTTAGCTTGGGACTAGATGGCGTTGTGTGATAGTTGTGGAATATTATATTATTATATTATATAAAAATAAAGTATGATTTATTTGTCTTTAATATTATATTTAAAACCATTTTTTTATTGCTTTTTGCAGTTTGTATCACATAAATTTCGTTGAGCGAAAAAGTACTTACGGCTAAACTTCACAAAATCCCAAAGAAATCAAATCTTGCAAAATAAAGTATTTTCGTGTACTTTATTTTTCTCATAAAGTATAGAGTACAATTACGTAGGTCACTCTATAAATTTTGAGATACCAACCAACAGAAATACTTACTGTTGATGGTACTGCATAAATAGAAACTATAGTATTCGGTTCATTCATCATCAATAAAAATTATTTGAAGTCAGTGATGGAGTTGTCGCGTGAACACTACTGTCCTATGATTTATTATGATTTTAAAGTCGGGTTAAACAAAAATCAGTGCATCGGGCTTCTCCAACAAGCATTTGGTGAAGAAGCTCCGTCCAGGGCGACCAAAGACTAGGTTATATTCTCTTTGAGGGCAACCGTGTTTCGCTGGTATGGGGAATTCAAGAGAGGCCGTATTTCACTGGGTGATGAGGAACGTCCGGGCAGACCATGCTCAAGTGCTACACTAGAAAATATTGCAAGGGTTCAGAGATTAATCGAAGAAGATCCACGATGCATATATCAAACGATAGACGCAACACTCAACATCAGATCCGCAACAGTGCATACTATCTTCCATCAACACCCTCATTTACAAAAAGTTGTATTGAGATGGGTGCCCACATAAACTTTCCGATTTTCAAAAGACAGAACGTGTTAGAATTTGTCGTGAAACTTTGAAGTTATTTATTACGGCGGCCATCGCATTATATCAAAAATAATAACAGGTGAAGAAACAAATATATCATTTTATGACGTGCCTACTCGTCAGGAAAGCTGTGTGTGCATCCACGAAGATGCGCCAACGCCAGTAATGGTCAAAAAACAAAGAACAGTGAAGAGAATTTTGTAAGCAGTTTTTTTTTCGTAGCACAGGTTTAATGACAGCAATTGAGCTAAAAGGACAGAAGAGTGTTACAGCTAACTGGTACGTTAATTAATATTTACCACAAGTTCTTAGAGCACTGAAAATATGGGGCCTGATTCTTCATCAGGATAACGCCTCCTCTCACACCACTCAACAAACTTTGGAATTTTTGCATCAAAATAAAGTCAAACTAATTGAACATCGACCTTACTCACCGGATTTATCTATGTGTGACTTCTGGCTATTCAATGATCTAAAGAAAAACCTACGTGGGTGAAACTTCACATCAGAAGACGAAATTGATCAGGCGATAAATGATTTTTTTGCCGACATTCCAAAGACAGGCTGGCTTGATGCGTTCCACTTGTGGAAAATTAGATTACAAAAGTGCATTGATGTCGGAGGAGAATACTTTGAACATACGTAATATATTTAAAAAAAATCACTTGTAGTTTTTTTGTATCTCAAAATTTATAGAGTGACCTACGTATGTGAAATAACGTACAATACTTTATTATAAAGTACGGGTGGCAACCCTACCTATGTCCCACGAGTGGGATCATTTTAATTTGATTATTATGATGCTATGTATGGCTAAAAATTATTAGGAAATGTGCAGGAGGATGATAAGGATGAATGAATCCAATCAACCAAAACCAAGATCACGCAAAGCCGCTCAGCTTAAGTGGGACATGTCTGCTGCATGTCAGATTGGGTCCTATTAAATGCAACATATGACGACAAAGTGGCTGGCCGATACGAAGATAGAGGGACGAGCTTGACAACTAGGGACATATGGTTGCAAATAAACCATTTTAAATGTTAATCTGTGGTTTAAAACCCGTTTTAAATTTGTTGAAAATGGTTTAAGGCGCGGACTGACTACGATTTTAAATGCTACAACTACATGCTACAGCTCCAACAAATAAGGTTGAAAATTGAATAAATATTTGGATTGACGATGTGACTAAGCTGCGAAATGGCATTTATTTTACGGTTTTATTTAGATTATTCGGACTACACACATTAAATTAAATAATTGTCTGGTTAAAGTTTTAAAGTAATGTTTATTCTATTGAACTCTTTAAAAAAAAAAATGTTGTTATCGCTGAAAATACAGAGATGTTCGACGTCAAAGTTTTTTTTGTGAAACAATTTTTATTGGGAATATCAAACAATTTTTCACTATTTTATTCGGTTAGAATTTTTCTTGAAACCCTTCTCTGTCCACTGTATTTTTTGTGTCGTATATTTTCATTGCGTTACGTCATACTCGATTGTCAAAGACACCAGTGTTTTGTGAATATTGAGGTAACAGCGCGCCTTAAAACCACGACCAAGCGAGCCTTATCTACATGGAGTACTTATTTCTTGAAAAATTATATTGAATGGCTAATTTAAATCACTCGCCATTTTAATTAAGATATGTAAAGTCAAATATCATATTTACATTACTTTTTTTTAGACAACACAGCCTGAAAACAATTGTTATATGCGTTTGTATTAAAATATTCATTTATAAACAAACGGCACTTGTTTTTTTTTACTATTTTTAATGTAACTACCCCCAAACCCATCCATACTACATTATTTGATATGTAAGCAACAATGACAGGAAACAGTAGAATGTCGTTATAAATATACAAAGTGGATTCAAAATGTACCATCGATGCTAGCACCAAAAATACTCAAGCAAAACAAATCAAATTTATATGGGACCACCCCTGAGCTTTACCCTTTTTTTTTGGTGGGTGGGAAATCATCAAATGACTTCTCCTGCTCTAAGGTGGAGCGGAAGGGCGTGTCAAACTTTTACTGACTAAAACTCACCCGTGTTCCTTCAGTTGCCCATATGCCAGGGCCACGGCATCTCTTTCGAACTAATCTCGCGACCCTGGCAGGTGAGATATACCCTAACCACTAGAAAAATATTTTTTGAAATCCATTCACTATTGCCGGAGATATCGCGGAACGTACAAAAAGAAAATGAATTGATTACCTCCTCCAAGTCGGTTAAAAATAATAAGACTACGACTTCTTTTTAAACTAGAATCTAAACTCATTTGCTAGACTTACATCTAACCACTACTTTTAAGTAAAAAAAAAAACAGCCAAATATTTTATTTTATTCTTAAGACTGTTTAACACCAAGAATCAATTTCTATGAGAGGCCATTTTGTGTAACGATCTCTGTGAAGGGTTTTCAATTACATTGATTTGATCATAAAAACTCATTTGTTGAAACCATCTCATTGTTTCGATTGCCCGTCGTCCGTTTGTGTAAAGATAACCCTTTTACTTGACTGGGCAAAGAGAAATGGCAATTATTTGGGCTATTTTATTTTATTTGCAAATAGCAAATAAATTGGTTTGAGTCGGTGAAGGAAAACCAAATGTTTTGGAAATGTTTTGGAACCAAAAATTTGACAAGTGACATATAAAAAAAAATAGTGGTAGTGTTGTGTTTGTGTGTGTTAGTGTTGTTGTTGTGTGTCTGCTTAGTTTGTGTTTTGTTTGTATGTGTTGTTGTGTGTTATTGTTGTGTTGTACCAACCCGCAGTGGTAGATGCTTCACTCCCTCTCACCGAGAGACGGTCTGTGTCCCAGCAGTGGGTACTTTATAGACTGTAGATGACTTGGTCTATTCGCACGAATTTACTCGCCCGAATCTAAGGGCGAATCAACAGTTTCAAACAATATATTAGTTTCTATAGTCTTGCATGAAGTTAGTTTATTTGCGGATGAATAGAAACTCCAGAAATACGTACATATTATCCAATTTACGCTATAAATATTCGCCCGGTCTGGGCGAGTAAATCCGTGCGAATCGACTAAAAAGCCGTATCAAGCGCTTGCTAGTTTATCAGTATTTTTTGTCTGTCTGATTTTTTTTTTGCATTTGAAACGGTATGTTGAGCACAGCTTCCCAGACATATACGATAGGTAGGTATCGATACACCTGTCTGGTAAGTGTGTGAAAATTCGCTAGTTCGCTTAGTAAACTGTCATATTATATCATCATTTTACTGCTCTTGTCTCATGTTTTGGGGTTGGCGCAACAATTTCTTCTTCCATTCTCCCCATCTGTCATTCTCCTTCAAATCCTTGCACTGACAATCCATCCATGTTTTCTATGGCTCTCCTCTCCCTCGCCGTCCATAAACATTTGTTCAACTTAATTTGACTTAACAAAAACAATATTAATCCATCGTTTTTTTGAGTACTCTCTTTACCTAAGGGGAAACAAAAAAGATGGTTAAGATTTTGAGCAGTCTGTATGTATGTTCATCATTTCCCTCATAACTTCTAAACTACTTATCATAATTTGACAAATGACGCATCGTTGGAAGCGTTTTGATAGGTCGCTGGTTAAAGGCTATGTGACGTCACATTAACTTTATTATTATTTATTTATTTCATAAAATCGTTGCGGGATCTTTTTTGCGCTCTGGATTTGAAACTCTTTTTGGTGAACCGAGAATTGAGAATCCAACTGAGTACAGCGCGAGTGAGTGTTAGCGTTAGCAGTGGTAGCCCAGTGGTCGTGGATTCGAACCCAGGCAGGCGCTTTACTTTGTGTAAATAATTTCATCAGCACTGCTCTCAAAACGGTGAAGCAAAACATCGTGAGGAAACTGGCATGTCCTAGAACCAAAAATTCGAAGACATGTGACATCTACCAACCCGCACTGGGTCCGCGTGGTGGATTACGGCCCTCTCCCTCTCACCGAGAGGAGGCCTGTGTTCCAGCAGTGGGAATAATATAGGCTGATGATGATGAGTGACGACAAAACACAGTTTTTGATTTTCAACTTTCGACTCTAAGCAGTGCATGGAAGAGCCAGTGCGCGGAAAATTCCCACCTCGATTTTAATACGTTCGTGGGAACGTAGGCTACATGTTCCGTGGTCATAAGCCTACCCTATCAAAATAATACATTCTAACAGTAGGTAGCGACCATTTTTTTTTGTGCTTTAGACATTGTCAAATCACGTCTCTCTTGGGTGGAGCGGAAGGGTGTGCCAGACTTTTTCTGACTAAAACCCACCCGTGTTCCTTCAGTTGCCTATATGCCCACGGTACCTCTTTCGAACTGATTTCGCGACCCTGGCAGGAGTTAGTGACCATAAGCTTTAGGTTTTCAGAAGATGATATTTTCTTGTTCCATATATTTTAGAGCGTGAATTTTGGACTAAATTTTTCTTCCTTTTAAAACAATTTCACGTAGACGTCTCCGATGTTTTCCAGTTAACGTACTACAAACCTCTTCCACTTTCTGTCCCCTCTCAAACTAAAAGTTACAGCGACACATACATTACAGTGCCCAATAAGACCGTAATAGGGATGGTTTTAGGTGTTATTGTCGGGCAAAAAGCTTCTGATTCAGAGGAATGACCTCTTACATTGACCTTCGGGGTTAGGGATGTGACACGATGCTTGTATCGATATCATCATCTACCTAACCTTTTCCCAACTGTGTTGGGGTCGGCTTCTAGTTTAACCAGATGCAGCTGAATACCAGTATTTTAGAGCGTTTGCCTATCTGCCCTCCAGAACCCAGTTACTGGGTAATGCTTATATCGATAGGTGAGAAGTAAAATTGTAAATAAACTAACATATGAAATTCTATTTATTTCTTAAGTTTTTCTAAGTTTTCTTCTGCTTTCAAAACGTTGATGGAAAACATATTGAGGAAACTGGCGCGTTCTAGAATTTAACATTCGAACAGTAGTAAAATCCACCAACCTGTATTGGATCCACGAGGTTTGACAGAACTCACTCTCTCACAGAGAGGAAAGGAAGGCCTGTGACCCAACAATGGGGAAATTATAGGGTACTTGTTATATGATAATTATTCTATCTTATAAATAACAACTTTACTGCATTATATTTTGCGTTCAATATTGCTTTAACGTTATTTATCATCATAAGCTGCTTTTCTCGGTTCAAGTTGCAAAAACACTTAATCTGTCAAAGAGTTTTCGATCAATCTGTGTATAAAGATTTTAGTGTTCGGTATTATTTTATTATTTTGCCTTTCATCCTGTATTAAAATCAAAAGGGTAGGTAGGTACTTTTAAGCAGCTATAACTTCGTTTTTACTAGCTTTTGCCTGCGGCTTCGCCCGCGTCGAGTCAAAAATTATACTACGGGAACATACTACCGATATCAAATGTATCGTAGGTCGTAATAGGCCACGTCATGGTCTACTCATGTGCCAAATTTTATTAGAATTAATTCAGCTGTTTTAGAGTGAAAACGTTACAAACAAAAAAATACAAACTCACTTTCGCTGTTATAATATTAGTTAGGCTGTTAGAATTCGATGACATTCCTTTTTTCAACTCGACACGGTTAAGGTGAATCCCGGAGGAAACGAAATTCTTGATCATATCTTATCTTGATCGACCTTTTTCAACGTTTTAGTAGGTTTTTAAAGGGTGAGCATTGAGCAATATATAGCGTTCTATGTATATGTATTCAAATGGTTCTCGTATTTATAATGTGTTTTCGTCGCTTTAATTTGTAAAGACCTTTTAAATTTTGGGTCTCATTCAAATACAGAATAGGGCTTTGACACGAAAAACGTTTTCCGCATGAACAATTGTTCCAAGTTTTAATATTTTTTTGGGTGCCAACTGAAGATAACACAGTTAAAATGTTTCAAGGTTTAAATGAAATAAAATTGGTATTGAAACTTTTTATCTTCTTCTCGGCGTATCGATGGCAAGAATTTCAGACATCTTTGGCCCAAAATTCAGCTGCGCGAACTTCGCTCACTGCTGCAATCATAAGATCATCAAAAGCACAGGTGACAGGGTATACGGCACAGGATGGAAGGTGGGCCATTGTCGGTGGGGAGGTACCGCACACATACTTGGGATCTGAGCCATCCGTGAACTCTTTGGAGATTGCCTTCGCTCTGGCCAACTTGGGTTCGTATAATAGCAAGATAATGTGTTACCCTGTTAACTTACCAAAAACTTTGTCAATTGGTTTTATAATTAATAGTGATATGGCTTGGTTAGGGGCTTGTGTAAAACAGCTGCACGGATGGACTGGAAAGATATACCAGAGGTCACGTAAGTTAAGTAATTGATATTATATCCTAATTATTGCCTATTATGACAATGTTGTTGTACTGTTTATAGTGTTGCCAATATTGCTAATGTTTTAAATCATATAAATAGAATATTTTTTTTGGTGCTTGTCATTTTAGGGGAGGGGGGGGGGGGTGTTGCCATAATCGCCACGCTTGGCAGGCGGGTTGGCGATCGCAGTATGATAGTCTGCAATGCATAGAGAACGCTGCTGCCCATTCTCTAGTATATCCCTTAGTCGCCTCTTAGGACACCCGCGGGAAGAAATGGGGTGATGCTATTCTTTACGTCCGGCACCTACAAGGCGCCAGGGACCGATGACCTTGTGAAGGCCGCAGGAACCCGCTGGATGCGGGAAGCACAAAACCGGTCGAAGTGGCGGAGCTTGGGGGAGGCCTATGTCCAGCAGTGGACGTCTTTCGGCTGAAATGATGATGATGATGATGAAATAGAATATTCGTATTCTTTTCTTAGATATTGTTATTATTGTGATTGTGTTGATATTATTCTGAGTTCTCTTGGACCATTGTCCATTGACCATTGTGATAGTATTAATGTATTTAAGATAACGATAATGTATGGCAATGTAAGAAATGTGTTGATATAATACTTCAGTACTGTTTCCATGGAGTTTCTTGTCCTTCTTCTCCATGAAGACCTAGTTTTGGAAGGCACGACTAACTTTCTGATTAATACTGACAAGTCTAACTGAAATATATGTGTAGCCTTGTCTTTCTGTACTTATTGAAACCCTTTCCTGTACACAATAAATAAGCCATTACCATTCTGACATTCAAGGCTTGATAATTGGTATATATATATCTAAAATAAATATCTTAGGACAACCAACACACCGTTATCTGATCCCAAACTAGGCAGAGCCTGTACTATGGTAACCAGACAACTGATAAATATACTTAGATATTTCTAAATACATACATATTATATATAAATTACACCCAGACACAGAACAAATGATTGTGCTCATCACACAAAGATTTGTCCTGGGTGGGAATCGAACCCACGACCTCAGTCTTTGCAGTCAGGGTCACTAACCACTAGACTAACAGGCCAGTCACAGTCAGTTATATATCACTTATAGTTATATACTGCTTAATGCTGCTGCTGTTACGGTACGCTTACCGCGGTTGGTACGTGGATTGGTTACGATCTTTACATACCAAGACCCCTCCGTGCCTCGGAAAGCACTTTAAGCCGTTGATCTCGACTGTCATTTGTGGGTCATTGTTAGCCATGACGGGTCGTCAGAAGCCCGAAAGTTTGACAATTAGTCTTATCAAGGGGTATCGCATTACTCAGTAACTGGGTTGTGGAGATCAGATAGGCAGTCCTTCCATGTAAAATAGTATATTCTGCTTCATCCGGGTAAACCGGAAGCCGACCCCAACATAGCTGGGTAAAAGGACAGATGATGATGATCTAAATGCATAATTATTTTTATACCTTTCAAATTATATCGGAATACCAATTTCTTGCGAACACGAGAAAAGAAGCTTACATTAGCCAAACAAGAAAATCAACGGCAAAAAAATGCAGTTTTAAATCTACCTATCGATAGTCGATAAAATTCGATGCAGCGCATCAGCACATCCCTACCCATTTAAACACTGTTTTTTACGCATCCACGCGAGTAGGTGTGACGCTAGCAAAATGCGAGAAAAAGTAAGTTCAATACAAAATGCCCGACGGAGATTTTCATTTTATTTTATTTTAGCACATTTTGAAAAGTACCTACCATATGAATTGCTGTTGTTTGTTATGCGAAATAAATCGGTACTTTTTAGTGTGCACCGAGTTTAGTGCAATATTTTATGCCGAGAATTGTGTGTGAAATACAAAATGGATTTATCTCTCGCATATTTTTTGGTTGGGTTTGAAATCAAAAAAAGTTTTGAAGCACTTTCAGCAATTAATTGTTTTGTACGAAAGTGCGCTTGAACGAAACTTTTTTTATTGTTTTAATATAGACCTTAAGTATTTTCCAAATTTATATTTGAAGTTACTCTCCCTGAGCCTTTATTTTATGCTATAATGTTTCACAAGATGTCAGTTGTAATTCTGATATGGTTAGGGCATTTTAGTCATGTTTTATTTAAACTGCATCGATTTCTGTCATTGTTGGTTTGGTCGAATGATCACGTTTGATGGCAAATGTAGGTAGATATTTAAAATGGTAGAATCAGAATATAGGTCTCCTTGAAGAATATTATTACTAAGCGACTTCCTATCTGACCTCCAGAACCCATTGACTCGGTACCCGATACCCCTTAGTAACACTAGTTGTCGGACTATCAGGCTTCTGACCTGTAACGACAGTCAAAGATCTACAAAGACAAGTGGGTCAAACGCCTTAACGTGCTTTGTGAGGCACGGAGGAGTCTTGGTATATAAAGACGTCTGTCACCCACGTAGCAACCTTTGCAACAGCGAGCTTAGGTGTCCTGAAACGCGCAACTCAATGAGATTGCACACATTGAAGGGGTCCGCTGGAATCGATGCCTGCCAGGGTCACGGAATTGTTCGAAAGAGTTTCCGTGGCCCTGGCATAGGCAACTGAAGGAACACGGGTGGGTTTTAGTCAGTAAAACTCTGACACGCCCTTCCGCTCCGCCCAGAGCGGGAGAAGTAACTTGATGATTTCCCACCCTCAAAAAAAAGCCCTATACAGTGTATACAACGAGTATAGAGCTTTTTTATACAATATACCAATTGTGTGATAAATAAACATATAGATAAATTCAGGATGTCGGCACCATGCGACCTAAGGTTACAGCCGGATAGTGGGCAGGAATTCCAGGTTCGGGAAGGGTACACTCACTACATCCGCCGCCCCCTATTTCTTAGGACTCGGGATGGCGGCGCGTAGTGTTCCACGCGCGCCTCTCTGTGATGTACGGGGGGAAGTTTAACACCTCACTCCCCCCTAACGTGAGGAAGCCCGCAGAGGCGGGCTGGCACCAGTCGGGGATCACGGAAGACGCATTTGTAATAATATATAATAATAATAATATATCTTAGGAGTCTTGTTTTGGAGTCTTATTAGTTCCTGTGGACCCGACGTAGGTGTGGGATGGAACACCGGGGTGGTTTCAGTCAGTAGAAGTCTGACAGATCCCTTCGGCCGCCCAAGGGCTGAGGATATCCATGAGGATGTCCAACCCGATAGCAAAAAAAAAGTTAATCTCACTGCCAGTCCCGAATAACCTTCGACCGACCCGTGCAGCTCCTATTTAGCTACAAACCCCCTTAACAAGAAACCTGCCACACACTAAAGAAATCTGTTAAACAAATGCCAACAAAGAAAGCAGTCTAAGTAGGATCTAGTCCTTGTTCCATGTCCTTCAGCCTCATAGAGCAACACGGACCACCGGCGGACCGGAGTGCTCTATGTTCAGCCTTCAGATACATAATATCGTGACGAAGAGCGACGTATTCAGTTGATTGACTGACGTTATCAACTATCAGAACTATGACAATATGCTACGTCTATAACTCATCGTCAATGTCTCTGCAGTGCGTCAGTCACTGATATTGTCGGGATATGCTAATAGTGCTTTGTTTTTCTAGACTGTCTTTTGTTTCTCTTCTTTCCTTTTTACAAGCTTTTATTTAACTTCCGATGTTTGTCTGTATGTGTGATTGGCACGAATCTTGCAAGCTAAATTAGAACCACTTCCCGATGTTCGATTGGGCTAAATTTGGTGTACAGACGCAAGCATATCGACCTACTACAGTCTATCTTTCTTTAATAGATTTTCAACTTTATCGCTAAAGCATTAGGTTCAAGGTTGATTGGGAGAATTTGACAGTTTTGGGTACCTTGATTTGCTGGCGTCTGTACATATGTATCTTTGGTGACAGTACAATAATATGGTACCATGGAGCTGTTACGATGATGGAGCTGGAAGAAGGCCGTAGGAACTTCTCAACTAAACAAGATAAATTCATCAAGTTTGGGCTCATTTGTTTTGTTTTTTTTTTTTTGATCAGCCAGGCTATCAAAAACTTGTTTTAATATATATTTTTTTACAATTAATTTATTAAAGTAAGTAATTTATAGATGTTGTAACAAGATGGTTAACGCTTCCAGAGCAGTGGTGTCCCAGAGGTAATGACCGTGATTTACGAGTAGTAGTAGGTCGTGAGGAAACCGGCAAGTCTTGAGTACCCTTTTGCAGGCGATTCAAGCAAGATACACCTTGGTTACAAAGCTAATATACAGTTCTACATACAATCTCTACAATTCGAGACTTAAAAACTATTTCCCTATTCAAATATCGAATAAAAGGGCATTTTCTTTCCTCATAATTTTGTATATTTACATACATATGTGCATAATTATTTATGTTTATTTATACATTTTAGCTTTATATATTTATTTAGGTATATGTAAATTTCTTGCATTATACAGGGTGTCCAAGAACCTGGCGTCCAACTGGATTCCCACGATGCCCCAAGTTCTAACAGTACTCAGAAAAATATTTTAAAAAATCCACCCCATGTACTTACAGAATTATACTGATTTCAAAAAAAAAGGGGAAATGAGCACCCTGTGACATACTTTTGAATGCTGTGACTGCTAATGCTGATAATTTCGATATTTCTTGGAGGTTTTGTAATCTAGGGTATTGCTGTGTCTAAATAGAATGTAAAAATAAAGTACTTATTGTACCATTTTAAAATAAAATATTATTTTAACTAAAGGTGATATGGAAAACTATTGAATTTCGCAACTTTGACCGACTGTAGTGTAAAAAAAATGTACCAAAATAGTATGGCAAGTGACGTCAAATTTTGACGCGTTTATTCCTCTTTTTAAAAAGGTATAATACTTACACATTAATTTGAAAAAAAAAATTTTTGATAATATTTTTACTCAACAACCCAATTTTTACGACGTCTTACAGAATTCAAGAAAGAAAAATTTACGACGAATTGAATCTAACCTCTAAAGAATTACTATTGTATGCTCATAAAAATAACAACAGGCCTCTCAAAAAACAGGTTAGACCGTAAGGGACGGTATGTGCATGCATCTCACCATAGTGATTCGTTATTACAACAGGAGGGAGCAAGACAGAAACTATCTTTGCGATTTGCTGGTTCTTCTTTATGGTACCCCATTATTCAGGTAAGAGTGAGGGAGAAAAAGGTTAGAGGTGCGAGTGAGATAGATAGTGACGCTATCTGGGATCGTGCTATTTAGGATAACAGTACGGTCAGTACGCGTCACTGCCTCCTGCCGTTACTACGCACCTCTCTCTTATTGTTACCATTGATCACGTACTACGATTTAAAGCTTTGTTTATTGGACTCGATTACTCTTTGTGCTCTGGACTTTGAAACGAACTCTTTACGACGACCTTTGCCTGTGTTTGGACAGTTTGTGTTTTGTGTGTGCTACCATGGCGACCTACACTCCGCAAGAATACGCAAATATGCACTACATTTATGGAGAATGTAGAGGTAATGGACGAGCTGCAGCGAGACTTTACAGAGAAAGGTATCCGAGGGCTACGCGATATCCCGACCATCGAGTTTTCATTAATGTGCACAGATCACTATGTGACGGGCGGTTCCCCAATCAAGTAGCTGGTGAAGGACGACCCGTAAATGACTTCATACGCGATGAAGTTTTAGAGGCGGTGTCGGCAAATCCAAGCATCTCTGTGCGAGGAATAGAAGCTGATACGGGGATACCGAAGAGCACAGCACACAGTATTCTCCAAAAAGAAGAATATCATCCGTACCACGTACAGCGAGTGCAAAGTCTTTTACCTCGAGACTATCCGAGCCGAGTCGCGTTTTGTGAAACAATCCTGCAAAAACATCGAGAAGACGAAAACTTTATCGACAAAATTTTGTGGTCAGATGAATCAACATTTAAGAAGGATGGCTACATGAACCTACACAACTTGCACGAGTGGCATGTGGAAAATCCGCACTTGATGCGAGAAGATAGATCCCAGTACCGGTTCAAAGTGAACATGTGGACCGGTATTCTCTGTGGGAATATTATTGGTCCATTTGAGATGCCCGAGAATTTGACTGGCGAATCATATTTAAATTTTCTTCAAAATGATTTGCCAAACTTACTAGAAGAGACCCCACCAGATATGTGGTTCCAACACGACGGCTGTCCAGCACATTTTCGCGTATCCGTTAGAGAGTTTTTGGACGAGCAATACCCGAACAGGTGGATTGGGCGATCAGGAACAATCCCGTGGCCAGCCCGCTCACCTGACTTAAATCCGCTGGATTTTTTTTTCTGGGGAACTATGAAGGAGCTCGTTTATGCGAAGCCCATTAATGACATCGCTGACCTTCGTGAGAAGATAACACAAGCAGTGCAGGTGATACGTCAAAAAAGTTACTCGCGAAACATAAAGCGGTCCTTTTTAAGGAGAGTGAGAGCTTGTATTGCCGCGGGTGGTCAACATTTTGAACATTTATTGTAATAAAATATCTTTAAACTAACATTCTTTGCTTTTATTCTACTGGGAACCCATCTACCTGTGTGTATTTCCTTCTTGCTCACTCTTGGAACCGAAGTAAATAATAGTAGTAACATAACAGTTTCTAAGATAAGAAAGGGTCCGACAGTTACCGTTAGTAGGTAGGCACTTCGTAAAAATTGGGTTGTTGAGTAAAAATATTATCAATTTTTTTTTTTTTCAAATTAATGTGTAAGTATTATACCTTTTTAAAAAGAGGAATAAACGCGTCAAAATTTGACGTCACTTGCCATACTATTTTGGTACATTTTTTTTACACTACAGTCGGTCAAAGTTGCGAAATTCAATAGTTTTCCATATCACCTTTAGTTAAAATAATATTTTATTTTAAAATGGTACAATAAGTACATTATTTTTACATTCTATTTAGACACAGCAATACCCTAGATTACAAAACCTCCAAGAAATATCGAAATTATCAGCATTAGCAGTCACAGCATTCAAAAGTATGTCACAGGGTGCTCATTTCCCCTTTTTTTTTTGAAATCAGTATAATTCTGTAAGTACATGGGGTGGATTTTTTAAAATATTTTTCTGAGTACTGTTAGAACTTGGGGCATCGTGGGAATCCAGTTGGACGCCAGGTTCTTGGACACCCTGTATATGTATTAGTATATTTTAGTTTAAGATTTCGCATAATATTCATATTTTCTCTTCTTGTTTTCACACACTATTGTCTACATTTCTTTTTAATTTCTCCTTTCGCGGGTCTAATGGAAGAAATTTCTTAAGAAATAAGCAGTACCTTTGTACTCAATTCTATTACTATACCTTATCACTCTGTATTTTACTGTGTGTACATAAATAATAAAATAAATAAATAAATACAGTATGTGATATGTTTGAACTAAGTTATTGTAATGTACATTATGGATAGAGCGGTGGTGGCCCAGTGGTAACGGTTGCAACGGGTGCGAACCCAAGCAGGCGTTTTACTTTATGTAAATTATTTCATCACCACTGCTCTCAAAACGGTGAAATAAAACATCGTGAGGAATCCGGCATGTCTTAGAACCAAAAAATCGTAAACATGTGACATCTACCAACCCGCACTGTGTCCGCGTGGTGGTTATGGCCCGCTCCCTCTCACCGAGAGGAGGCCTGTGTCCCAGCAGTGGGAATGTTATAGGCTGCTGATGATGATGATGATGGTTAACACTTCCGGCCAGCAATTATCTACCTTTTGAATAACCAGTACGATTTCAATTTCGCTATTTTTTGTTACCTAGAAGATGTATCAGCTGGCAGTCGCTCCATTACTAATATTCGCAGCCGGTTAGACAGGAAGGCGACCCGAACATGGAAGAAGGCTAGGCAGATGATGACATTCTTACCTAGAAGATTTCCACAGAAAAAATGCCTGTAAAGCTTAAGACAGTGAAGAAACCACTCTACCTATCTTGTATTTGCTCCATTTCCATCAGATTTGTTTTTGTTGCTCTTGGTTTCTTTAGAAGATGGGTTAGGAAGTAGAATATGTCTTATTGGATAACGCTGCCAAGACTGGATTAAAATAAAGAAGAAGAAATTGTTTCTATATGTACTTCATGTCTACAGTAGACCCGACACTATTTTCTCGGATGTATTCTCCCAGCTTTAAAAAAATTTTTTTTGTCTGTAGTCATACTTTGCGTCATGTTTACCGAATATAAACGTATTTTATTTTTCTTTAATTTACTAACTTCAGTGGTCTCTCGATTGCGATATTCTGGCAGCGTTGTCACATAAAATGTGTCAAAAACCACGTGATACCTTCCTTTGAAACATTTACATTCTGTGTGTTGCTGGACGTAAAGAATAGCACCATGCCATTTCTTCCCGTGGATGTCGTAGAAGGTGACTAAGGGACTTACTAGAGAACGGGCAGCAGCATTCTCTACGCATCTTACCACTATACTACGATCGCTAACCCGCCTGCCGAGTGTGGCGATTATGACAACCCCCCGGCTGAAACGATGAAACATTTGCAAAAGCAGGTTTGACAAAATATCTCTGAAACAAAACTAACTTAGGTGCTTATCAAGTAAAACTATGCGCACCTACTTCATTTAAGAAAGCCAAAAATACCAAACATTCTTACATTGGGCTACTTAAAAGATTAATCTAAAACAATTTGTTTTTTGGCCTTAACAAATTGTTAACGGAACCGTTTCGGCGCCTGGCACAAGAAAGACCGCTTAAGTGGCTATATCTCAAAGGTGTTTGCTTGTAAAGGTACGACATTGAGCTAAGCTAGAAATGAGATGAGCTTCGAAAACTCGAAAGCCTATTTTTATCCGACTATAGTGTAGCAAAACGGGGGGTTATTATTTCGGCCACTCTGTATGAATGTCATCTGTTTACTCTTATGAGTAATTTCTAAACCACTTATCATTCATTTGACAAATAAATTATTGTTGCATGTGCCTTTTTTTTTCTGGATGCGAAATCATCAAATGACTTCTCCCGCTCTTCGTGTCAGATTTTACTGACTAAAACCCACCCGTGTTCCTTCAGTTGCCTATGTGCCAGGGTCACGGTATCTCTTTCGAACAATCTCGCGACCCTGGCAGGCATCGGTCCTGGCAGACCCCTTCAGTATTGCTGACATCTCTTTGAGGCGCGCGTGTAACAATACGCGCCGTCGACCCGAGCCTGGTCCTTACCGGGCGGCGAACTACCCATTGCTCGCCGCCCGCAAGCTCGCGCCTACGGTGGCCGGGAGCCCGCTATAGACTCCCGACGCCCGGGGCGTCTCCTCCTGCGGCGGCTAGGGACTTGAGGGCGCAGAGACTGCCCTCACGCGCCCCGCCTCCTCCTTGCATGTGCCTTGATCGTACATTTAGCCGTGTATATGAACGATGTCACATTAAAATGAATATGGCGGCTTGTAGAGGTCAAAAAGTCCTGAACTAAAAAATATATGAAAAATATGCCGTTTTGGGTATGAAATGAAATGGTTTCAGATTTTGAACTTACTTTTTAGGATGTAGTACTTCGCTTCTGCATGCTAAGTACGAGCACCGTCTTATCGACGGAAGAGTAGACAAGGTTGACGTTCCGTGTAGACAATACGACGGCAGCAAAGTAGAAAGAGTCAACTGCAATATTTATGAAATTCAAAATTCTTTGTTTTGTCAAAGGATTTTTTTATCTGTTCTGTTCAAAAGTGCCTTTTTTGGGCCTAATTGAAATAAATGCTTTGACTTCGACTTTTGTTTGATTCAAATTTTTACTACAACATGTTTTTATCAAAGTGTCGAAGTAACGTGTTTTGAAACGAAAATAATATTACAGTAATATTTCCGTAAACCATTTCTTCGGTAAAACCCTATTAACTAAATGATGTAAAATAGGAGAGCTTTGATCTTCTATTAATTATCACAGTTTTGCGATCAAAACGCTCTCCTGTAAAATCATGATTTTGTAGATAACCGTATATATACATTTGGCCGATGAGGAGAAAATTTTCTATTGTCTTTATCACGGCGATTACAAAATTAAATTGTCTTCACTACCATATACAAATGTCAGTAGTCAGTGTGATTTAATTTACATAAAAAAACCGGCCAAGTGCGACTTGGACTCGCGCACGAAGGGTTCATATTCATATTCATATTCATTTATTGCATTTCATGTTGTTTACAGGTTGTTACATTATGATAGTTCCAAACAATGAACCCTGCTAGGGCACAGCAATGTATAGGCGACAGGTTTTAATTAATTTAACATGCTATCATTATTCATTATTAATACAATTTGTTGATATAGATTAATTTAAAAATTATTAATTATTATTATACATTATGTCATTCTTACAAACTAAATAAATAAAATTAACATTTTCTGACTGATGTCTTATAGAGTACCTAGTTATGTATGTGTAATGTGTTCGAGTCGATAGTAATTTATTTATTTCTCAGTTAAAAATTCTTTTAGGCTATAATATGATTTTAAGTTTAAGTGTTTTTTTAGTTCCGTACCATTGTCAATAAAAACTGGCCAAGTGCGAGTCGGACTCGCGCACCGAGGGTTCCGTACAAACCTGCAGGAATTCACGGTTTATGCATAAGGTTTATGTTTATGAAATAAAATGTTTCAAAAAAAAATATATATATTTGAGTTGACTGAATGAAAGGTAAATTGTGGTTTACGATTTATGACGTATTAAAAAAAACTACTTACTAGATCTCGTTCAAACCAATTTTCGGTGGAAGTTTACATGGTAATGTACATCATATATTTTTTTAGTTTTATCATTCCCTTATTTTAGAAGTTACGGGGGGGGGGACACATTTTACCACTTTGGAAGTGTCTCTCGCGCAAACTATTCAGTTTAGAAAAAAATGATATTACAAACCTCAATATCATTTTTGAAGGCCTATCCATAAATACCCCATACGTATGGGTTTGATGAAAAATTTTTTTTTGAGTTTCAGTTCTATGTATGGGGAACCACAAATATTATTGTTTAAAAAAAATGATATTAGAAACCTCAATATTATTTTTGAAGACCTATCCATAGATACCCCACACGTATGGGTTTGATGAAAAAAATATTTTTGAGTTTCAGTTCTATGTATGGGGAACCCCAAATATTATTGTTTTTTTTTCTATTTTTGTGTGAAAATCTTAATGCGGTTTACAGAATACATCTACTTACCAAGTTTCAACAGCATAGCTTTTATAGTTTCGGAAAAAAATGGCTGTGACATACTCGGACAGACAGACAGACAGACATGACGAATCTATAAGGGTTCCGTTTTTTACTAAAAACAGTGATATTCATAATATTAATACTAGAAGTAGGGATAAACTACGTGCTCCCTTTCACCGGCTTTATAACGTTCATAATTCTTTTGTTGGTCTTGGTATTACCTTTTATAACAAGCTTCCCTCTGCTTTGCTAGATTTGCAGTTTAATGAGTTTAAAGCTAAAGTAAAATCCAACCTTTGTTCAAAGGCATACTATTCTATCAACGACTACTTAAACGATAAGAATAGTTGGTCGCTGTGATTAACTCAAGACAATGTTTATGTTCTTTCAATCCAGAATTAGTCTTCCTACTGACAGTTTATATGGGTAGTTAATATAATTGATTTTTTTGTTGTTTTTATTTAACTGCTTTTGTTAGTTTATTTTCATTTGCATCGTATATGTAAGCGGGCACGCCCTTTATGTCTGGAGGCTTTATTAAGGTTTTATGTTCTGTTTACGATTTTGTTTTATTATTTATTTCAGCTTGAGTTTAGTTTTCAATGTTTTGTTGGTATATTGGCGTGTGCTAGCTGACATATGGCGAATAATGTATGTTTTGTTTTATAATATTAATAACTTACACAATACTGTATAGAATCAAGTTCTTCTAACTTAACAGACAGCTGTGCTGCTGGGGAGTTTGTTCCGCCACTTCTTCTTCCCAGCTAAAGCACTAGGAAGTGTCGAAGGGCGGGCGTTTTGGGGGGACTGTCTCATGTAACTTTGACGTTCAAAAAGTGCTGACTCTCAGCCTAGTTTGAATAAATGACTTTTGATTTTGATTTTGCCATTTGGCAACGGAACACTAAAAATGGCAAAAACATCACGTTTGTTGTATGGGATCCCCTTTAAATATTTATATTATTATGTTTTTTAGTATTTATTGTTATGGCGACAACAAAAATACACCATATGTGAAAATTTCAACGGTCTAACTATCATGGTTCATGAGATACAGCGTGGGTACAGACGAATGGATGGACAGCGAAATTTTAGTTATAGGGTCCCGTTTTACCCTTTTGGTATGGAACCTTAAAAATGGTATAGACAATTATTGTGAGAAACGAAAGACAAATGACAGATTGTAGACGGATTTCTAAGGTGCGATGTCAAAAATGGAGAAACGAAATGTCACTTTGTATAGAAACAGCTTGTCTATTCTTCGTAGAAAGAGAAAGCAACACGCTAAGCTTTTTTTTGTGGGTGGAAAATCATCAAATGGCGTCTCCCGCTCTGGGTGGAGCTGAAGGGCGTGTCAGACTTTTACTGAACAAAACCCACCCGTGTTCCTTCAGTTGCCTATATGCCAGGGCCACGGTAACTCTTTCATACAGTTCCGCGTCCCTGGACATGCTAAGCCTGCTGGAGGAAAGATATACTGAACAATTAAATGGCCAACCTGTCACTGTCCCACGAGTTTTGAGCAAACTCCGCTTACATAGACAAGCAATAAACATTGATTTTATATTAGACTAGCTGTGCCCACGGGTTCACCTGCGTGATGTTCAGAAATTATCATACAGGGACGTGTTACTCAGCCAAAAAGTAGCCGACTAGCTACCTTCCAGTGAAAGTCCCGTCAAAATCGGTCCAGCCATTTCAGAGATTAGCCGGAACAAACAGACACATATAGACAGACAGACGAAATTTAAAAACAATATTTTTTTTTTTATGTACTATATATACTTTCATATGCATTTAGTGAAAAACTGTTCATTTGAAATTACAAACAGACACTTCAATTTTATTTATTTGTATAGATGTATAGATATGTTCATTTGATGTTAATATAAATACAGATGGTGGACCTTTAGAAAAAAACCAAAGACGAAACTTAGTTTGCCTAAGTATACCATTGCCTACGCTTCACATCACAAATGATAATCATTGTATTATGGCGTGATTTTGACAGATGTCAGCGTTAGAAGTATGTAGGTACACGATAGCTACCACATGGTTTAGTGGGGTGCCGGACGTAAAGAAAAGCATAATCCCAATTTTTGGCTTTTGTGAGAGGCGACTAAGAGTAACTAGAGAATGGGCAGCAGCGTTCCTTATGTATTTTGCGACCGCCAACCCGCCTGCCAAGTGTGGTGATTATGGCAAAGCCCCCCAAATCGGGGGAGGCCTAGGTCCAGCAGTGGACGTCTTACGGCTGAAATGATGATGATGAATGAGATACTGCATTTGTAAATAAAAGATATAACGTACTAACTACAGTTTTCAAATTGTCCTGATGCAATTTACTTTGCATACGTTTAAAATTATTCATACTTAATGAAGACACGAAAAAGGCTGATCCCTTTAGTTTCTCTCTCAGCATAGCATATAAATTAATCAAGCTCAAAATGCAAAGCACACTGCAGAATAAGATATACGAGATAATTATTTACATAGTAGAACTGCGCGCCACCCGACTCTAGCTTTATTAGAAGTCAAAACGAGACCAGAGAACCAGATATTTGCATAGTACATACTAAAATTAACAACATAAGGTATCATTTCAGACAGCTCGGATCTAAATGTAGAATAGCTTTGTCAAAACATTCTTTCTAATGGCATTACTATTAATTTTGTATGTTAGTGTTTTGTCTTACTGCCAGGGTCACGGATTCAATCGGAAGACTTACCCTGGTCCTGGCATAGGCATCTGAAGGAACACGGGTGGGTTTTAGTCAGTAAAAGTCTGACACGCCCTTCTGCTCCAGTCAGAGCGGGAGACGACATTTGATGATTTCCCAGCCAAAAAAAAAAATGTTTTGTCTTAAGCATTACAGCAAAGATTAAAAATAAATTATTTTCACATACTTAATTTTTTTGCAAAAGTATAAACACAGAAATAAAATCGGATGTCGCATTGATGACGTCAGTGTCAACAACATCAGCTACGCTGACGATATGGTTCTGCTGAGCCCTACGGTCAGGGCGCTTAGAGACCTGCTTACATGTTGCGAGGGCTATGCTCGAAAGCAAAAATGCGAGTTCTTGGTATTTAAGGCTAGCGGTGCTAAATGTCCTGAGTAAATGCCCCCGATTAGATTAAATGGGAATGACATATTGCGAGTGTATGAGTTCAAGTACTTGGGGCATTATGTAACCGACGACCTTAATGACCAAGTGGATATTGAAAGGGAACGTAGGGCGCTGGCAGTCCGATTTAACATGTTGGCACGTAGGTTTGCACGCTGTAGCAGCGCTGTCAAAATGACGCTTTACAAAGCTTATTGCCAAGTGTTTTACACGTGCAGTCTGTGGACCAACTGTACTCAGCGGGCTATCAGCGCCCTACGGGTCCAATATAATAATGGCTTCAGGATGTTGATGGGGCTGCCCCGTTTCTGCAGTGCATCAAACATGTTTGCACAAGCAAACGTCGATGGCTTCCATGCTATCGTCAGACGGAAATCTGCCTCATTGATATGCAGAGTGCGGGAAAGCTCCAACTCCATCCTAAAGACCATAGTGGGGAGGTGTGAGTCTCCTTTATTAGGTGATGTTGTTCGAAGATGTGTAAAGAACAACAACCTTGTCTCTAAATAGATTATAAGTTTACTAACATAGGTATAAGTTATCTTTTATTTGTTTACTAACCCTTATGGATGTTTACTTATCTGAATTAAAGTTTTTTTTGTTTTATAAAGTCATTGCTCTAGTGGTCGCAAGCGCTACTGCAGAGCATGAAGTTCTGGGTTCGGTTCCCAGGTCGGACAAAGTGTAAATGCGTTACTCCATATGAATTTACTCAGTAACAGCCTGGACTTTGGATTTGTGCCTGGTTGATGGCAATAGGTCGCCCCATATTACACGGGACTTACACATAACTGGCGAAATGTGGCCGTCCTATAAGTACACCTCTGTCTAACCCGCCGGAGAAACGAGGCGTGATGTTACGTATAAAGTGTGTTAATCGAAAATAAAGTAGGAAAATCCTACTAATATTATAAACGCGAAAGTTTGTATGTATGGATGTGTGGATGTTTTTCATTTTAATTATTATAATAAGAATAATTGTACCAGCTCAGATATTACAAACTATATTATAATAATGTTTGAATAACAGATATAGAATTAAGTACGAGCGTTGCATAGAACTAAAACAAAATCAATGGAGATTTGTATGTAGGTAGGTTGTCATTATTAAAAAATTGGTCTCTATCAACCAGTCTTTCATTTACAAACAACATGCATTTTGCAGACTACCCTGGCTCTTTCACTTTAACAGAATAACTTAAACACAACAAGAGCTAAACGAGGTATGTGTTCTTTGCGCTCCGCAACGCTCCGCAACGCTTAGCATCGCTCGTATAAGCACAATTTAGGAACATTTGTCATTGTCAGGGTGTGACAAACGGTGTTTAGCTATGCCCCTATCTCCGACATCATTGTTCTACTTAATTAATAGGACAAATAAAGGTGAGACAATGGGTTATATTAAGTGTGTTATTCTCATAGGTTGTTGTATTTTGTGAAATGGTTTTATGCGTAAATATTTTCTTCTATACCCTTATAAGAACTTATAATATGACATGACAGCCTGTAATTCCCTTTTTTTGTGGGATGTCATCAAATGGCATCTACCGCTCTGGGTGGAGCGGTAGGGATTATAACCTACCCGTGTTCCTTCAATTGCATATGCCAGGGGTAACTCTTTTGAACAAATCTCGCGACCCTGGCAGGCATCGGCCTTAACGGACCCCTTCAATTGTTGCTGACATCTCTTTGAAGTGCGCGTAGAACACAATGCGCCGTCGACCCGACCGTTGCTCGCCGCCCGCAAGCTCGCGCCTGCGGTGGCCCCCGCAATTGACTCCCGACGCCCGGGGCGTCTCCTTCTATGGTGGCTAGGGGCATGAGGGTGCAGAGACTGCCTCTTCATCATGCGCTCCGCCTCCTGCTCCGCGAGCTTTACTGCTTTACAGCAGAAGGTGACGGCTTCCCATGCCCTCTCGCTCCGTACCATGGCCTGCACCGTGATCTCCAGGTGATCCACACAGTGGTAACACCCGGAGCCTGTAATCTTCTAAGGGTTAGTTAGAGGTGTACCTTTAATGTATAAGCGTGGAGATTAGGACAAATAAATGAGAGGTTTATGCCCAGCAGTGGCTTAAACCAGACTGTTATAGAAGACTTCATATATACACGTCTTGACGTGGTATTTACCCATTTGCATCCACTACTGGTTGCGGGCCCACATAACTCGTAAACAAAAGTTGTTTACAAAAAAAAAAAAAAAACAACTGACTTCCTTAAAAACACTATAAAGTGAAAAATAACTTTAATTTCGGCAGTCGGTGTCTTAGGATTTGTATTTAAGGTTTTTGCCACCGACTTCCGAAATTAAAGTTATTTTTCACTTGGTAGTGTTTTTAAGGAAGTCGGTTGTTTTGTTTTCTTTTTTTGTAAAAAGTTTTTATTTTTAAATTTTTGAGTTCCGGTGCCTGTCTCCGGAACTCATCATCCGATCTAAATGAAATTTATATGGGACCATTTCGGAATAAATCCGTTCCGAACAAAAATTAATTTTGCAAATCTGTATATTATGACGGAGTTATGGCCAAACATACATAAAATAAACCACCGAACTGAGAACCTCCTCCTTTTTGAAGTTGGTTAAAAAGGTAAAAGTATGAGAACTTTCAAAAAATATTTTAAAAATTAATTCCGACGTGAAAAAATACGCCGTCTAACCGGGGCGATGATCTAAAAGATTTATGAATATCAAACTGGCAGCCTAGCTCAGGTAAATGTTGCCGGAATCCTCTTAAAAGTTTTTTAAATCTGCGCGACTATTAAAAAAAGTTTCGTTATAATTCGGAATGAAGCTTGATTTAAACTGAGAAATTAAAACGGCTGAGATAAACATTTTCGGTTATCATTCACTGGCCTGTTAGTCCAGTGGTTAGAGACCCTGACTGCTAAGACTGAGGTCGCGGGTTCGATTCCCACCCAGGACAAATCTTTGTGTGATGAGCACGATAATTTTTTCTGTATCTGGGTGTAATTTATCTATAATATGTATGCATTTAGAAATATATAAGTATGTTTATCAGTTGTCTGGTTGCCATAGTACAGGCTCTGCCTAGTTTGGGATCAGATAACGGTGTGTTGGTTGTCCTAAGATATTTATTATTATTTTTATTATTATTCGAGATAAAGTTAGGTAATAAACTAAGAACTTACGGCGAAACACTCCTAAGATGATATCTTCTATCTATCTACGTTATCATATCACTCAGTAACTGGGTTGTCAAGGTCGGGTAGGCAGTCGCTCCATGTAAAATAATAATATTCATCTGCATCCGGGTAGACTGGAAGCCGACCGCAACATAGTAGGGAAAAAGCAGACTTATTTACTTTCCTCAAACACTCTCCACTGCTATTAAATTTAGTCTATCCAGATTTATTTATTGCTAAAATGTTGACTCCATTTTCACAATGAACTATCCTAGACTCCTTTTAGACACCCACAACGCCCTTTATCAACATTTCCTCTCTTACAACCTACAAGGTCTATATTCCTATACACCCACATATAATTTGTTCAATTTAGTAAACATACCGAAGTAAAACAGTCCCAACCGGTTTTGTACTTTAAGTTCGGTAGCACTTAAGTGCATATTAAGATGCTATCACACTCACTACTTAGCTGTAAAATAACTTTATTAAAGAAATGTTTAAATATACAGGTTGGTGACAAAGAAAAAGGTTTCAATTCGGTTATTGTTTTTTTTTTTTTTGTTTTATAATAAAAAAATAAAAAACAACTATTTGAAGAAAGTAGTACCGTGTGGTGCCGGACGTAAAGAATAACACCACCCCATTTCTTCCCGTGGGTGTCGTAAAAGGCGACTAAGGGACTTACTAGAGAATGGGCAGCAGCGTTCTCTGTGCATTTTACCACCATACTGCGATCGCCAACCCGCCTGCCAAGCGTGGCGATTATGGCAAAGCCCCCCATATTGGGGGAGGCCTAAGTCCAGCAGTGGACGTCTTACGGCTGAAGTGAGTGAGTGATGATGATTTGAAGAAACATCTTTTGTCTGGAAGAACACACTTCTATAGTGGTTACATCATATAAATTTGGTCAAGGTCTGATAGCAATTTTTTGAGTTAGCTACAATAATACTTACATATTTTTTCCACTTAGGTAGGATATGTTGACAATGTTTCAATAACTTAATTTTGGAAGTCCATGGCAACAAAAAAAAAAAAATACCATAGACACCGACTTCTGTCGGTAGAAATCGTTTTTTTTGTTTTTTTATATTTTTATTTGATGTAAGTTACTGTGGCCGCGTTACTGTATAAAAATGCTTCCAAACAAAATTTCTTAAGTTAATTTCTTGAGTTCCCATACGTAGTTTAAGAAAATTACTTTAAAGTTTTTTAACGTGCCTGAGGCATAGCACTTTTGTCCTCTTTAATCACTCTATCTATTGATGATCCCCGCATTAAAATCCGTTGCGTAGTTTAAAAGACCTAAGCGTACAGATGCGGGAAGTGACTTTGTTTTATACTATTTTAAGAATAAGATATCTATATTCTTACTCTAACAAAGCGATAGTTCACAATATGTCTTAACTCTGGATGTTATCCTTACAGAAGAACTAGCAATTATTGTGTGTGTTGGTAACACACATCATCCAGCCTCCCCCAAAGGGAGTGTTTACCATAATCGCCACGCTTGGCAGGCGGGTTGGCGATCGCAGTGTGGTGGTAAAATGCATAGAGAGCGCTGCCCATTTAATTCCCTTAGGGCCGATTTTTCAATCCTCAGATAAAAGTACCAATAGCTACCTAAAGAATAAAGTTATTAGACTCTTTATTCGTCGGATAAATGGTTGTCAGTTTTTCAATCGTTATTTTATTTAAGAATAACTATCTGACCGAATATCACATCTGTGAATACGCTAACTTCAGAGAGGTGAAACAAATATGAACGAATGTTAGAACGGGACGGACTATTTCATTGTTTATTGTCAATGTTATAAAAACAATGTGCGGCAGCCAGATGTCCCTTTTTTACGTTGAGATGTTGTTTTTCTTGGTTGTGTTGTATTTTTATTTGTAATTCTGTTATTTTTAATTGTATTAAAATAATCATGGAAAGCATAGATGAATCCCACACTTTAAAGTGTTCGACACTTGGTCTTACAATTCTTTCTTTTCTTTCATATTCTTTCTTTATTTTCGTTCATAAACGTATATTAATTCATTATGGCTTCATCCTCAATTGCCATTTCGCCAATACTATCGAAAATATAAATTTTAATTAAATACACTTGTTAAAAATGAAAACTAACCTCAAATTAGTAACGCTAACGTCATTTATCAATGGAATAAGCAGTTATCTGGCCGTCAGAGAGCCAAATAGATTTATTCCTCAGTTAAGGGAATTGTTCGACGAATAAAGCCTATTTGACGATTGAACTACAGGTTTTTTTATTATCTATTGAATAAACCCTATCTGTCTGTTTATCTGAGGATTGAAAAATCGGCCCTTAGCCACCTTCTGCGACACCCACGGGAAAAATGAGATTTGCAACAAAGAGAATTGATAGTTATTCGACGGCGCATATGCCCCATATGCGCCTAGATGTACATCTCTGTCTACCCCGTCAAGATTTCAAGCATAATGGTATGGTGTTTTCACTCCAAAATTGTTTACCTAAACCCCCAGACGTTATCAACATGAATCTGCCAAAACAACTCGATATACGTCTACCCCCATTGAAGGTATTCCTCGTTATGCCAAGCGATTAACTTCTAACTGCATCAGAATGCCAGAATTAATGGCAAACTTGACATTTCATATTACTCGTCTTTGTTCGTGTTATTATTCGTAGTATAAACTCGAATATTATTGTGGAAAATATGCATATTTTAGTTACCATTATGTTCTGTGGCTTTCAGTATTTAAATTTGAATAAAGAATATTTAAAAGTTTTCCAGGGAGAGGTAAATAGATCCACTATTACCTATTTAACGTTTTCTATGCTAATGTTATTGTTACGACATCAACTTAGAGACCCTTGTAAATAATAAAATTGTAACCCTTGTAATACATTGTTTTTCAGCTCAAGAAGAGACAAGCTTTTTCACTGTTCAGACTAGGGCATGCAAACCGGATACCCGGATAACCGAAAAAACCGGATAACCGACTGATTTGAAACCCGGTTTTTTTAGGGTAACAAAACCGGAGTTTTCGGTTTTTTCGGTTAATATTATAAGTAAGCATTTTTCGACTACTAAACTGACGGCAACTACAACTCAGGAAAACTTAGACTATACAGTACCTAGTAAATGTTTCATGGAACATCAAGGACCAACTCCGACAAGAAATAAAGACGGCTCTCAAACAATATACCTCTGGTGCAAGCCTATCTACTGAACTTGATTTAGAAACTAAAATTAGGGTGGAAATGGCCTTTACGACGGTGGAGGAAAAATGGGAGAGCACTTAATAAAAGTATATAAAGCTTTGGAATCTATACCTCCAACAAGTGTGGAATCAGAGAGAGCCTTTTTATCAGCAGGTCTCATCTATACTAATATTATAAAGCTGAAGAGTTTGTTTGTTTGGTTGAACGCGGTAATCTCAGGAACTACTGGTCCGAATTGAAAAAATATTTTTGTGTTGAGTAGCCCATTTATTGAGAAAGGTTATATAACATCACGCTACGATTAAAAGGAGCGGAGCAGTAACGAAAAATGAACGAAAACTAGCTGGCAATTCGATGCGACGGGAAGGGTCAGGGTAGAAAAACCGGCCAAGTGCAAGTCGGACTCGCGCACCGAGGGTTCCGTATAAACCTGTAGTATTTAATACCGTATATATCGTACCGTGTGGTGCCGGACGTAAAGAATAACACCACCCCATTTCTTCCCGTGGGTGTCGTAAAAGGCGACTAAGGGACTTACTAGAGAATGGGCAGCAGCGTTCTCTATGCATTTTACCACCATACTGCGATCGCCAACCCGCCTGCCAAGCGTGGCGATTGTGGCAAAGCCCCCAAATTGGGGGAGGCCTAAGTCCAGCAGTGGACGTCTTACGGCTAAAATGATGATGATTTAATACCTCTACGAGTTCATGAGGAAAGGGGTGGTAAGTTTAAAATTATTAAAAATATTTTTATATGATGTTACTAAAAATTCACAGTTTTCGCAATTTTTCCTTTATCTGTGCTATAAGACGTTGCTTCGTACCAAATTTCAAAATTCTAGATCGACTGGAAGTACCCTTTAGGTTTTGATTCCCTTGCGAGTTTCGAACATTTGCGGAAATTTGCGGCATAAACGGCTATATCTTTTGATTGCGTTAGCTTAGAAGTTTGATTTTTTCACAGCTCCAAAGGACAGTAGACTTGAGTATTTGATACCTCTACGCCCTCCTGAGAAAAAGGGTCTTGACAGACGGACGGACGGACGGACAACAAAGTGATCCTATAAGGGTTCCGCTTTTTCCTTTTGAGGTGCGGAACCCTAAAAAATTGACGCGGACGAAGTCGCGGGCAGAAGCTAGTCTGTTTTATCTATAACAATGACAGATTTATTTTGTTTTGGTTTATTAGGGAATAAGACTTCCATTATATGCGATATTTCAATAATTATTTTGATTTCATTTTACGTACTGTTGATTTTGCCTGTTTGTATTTTATGACAGTTCAATTGTTATTTAATATTCTGTAATTTTTAGCCTTTGTCTACCTACCAAAGGTTCCAAATTGTGTATGTTAGGTTTTAAAGAATATGTTATTTTCCTAAATAATAAGCTTTATGATTATTATTCTATGTTTTGTATAAAGAAAAGAAACTTTTTGTTTAGCCTGTTAGTACTTGTAGCTTATTTCAGTCCGTAAAAAATTCATATTTTGATTAGACTTCAGCATTTTCATTTCTGTAGACATATTTCTCATTTATTAAAAATCAAATAAAAAAACCCGAAAAAACCGATTTAACCGGTTTCACCGGTTTTGTAAACATAAACCCCGAAAAACCGGTTTTTATAAACAACCCGGTTTTTGCATCCCCTAGTTCAGACTAGCTGCTATCCCAGGTTTCGCCCACGTGGATATAATCGGCATATAATGGCAAAAAATCTGCTATATTTACCCGTAAATTAGCCGGAACAAACAGTCAGACAGACAATTTTTTTTTTAAACATAAGTACCGTGTATATTTTCATATGCATTTAGTAAAAGCTGTTTATTGTTCAATAGACAGAGATATACACAGAACACACATACAGCACAGTACAGGTCAAATGGTGGTACTTGGGGGAGGGCTATGCCCAGCAGTGGACGTCTTTCGTCAGAAATGATGATGATGATGATGTCTCATCAAGACAGAGATATTTAAGAGGAGGAAAGCTTATGTATAGGCTTATGTTTAACTTACCACCAGATATAGTAACATATAACAGACAAAAATAGTAAATTATCACCAAAATTAAAACCCGCATTTTAATGTAAAATTATAACCAAAGTTTTAACATCTCGCTATCCTATTTAAGCAAAATGAATCCAAATAAATCATTGTTAATCCAAAAGTAGTAAATGATCACCAAAATTAAACCAGCGTTTCAATGTAAAATTATCTATAACCAAAGTTTTTACATCTTGCTATCCTATTTAAGTAAATTGACTCCAAAAAAATCATTTTTAACCCAAAAATTGTTAATGAACACCAAATTATTAAGAGTGAGCTCGACGAGCGACAAAACTGTATTGCGACTGACATAGTTCGAATGCACGCTTGTGCGGCACACTGAATCAAGTCGTTTCTAGCACTCGCCGGCCGCTGCCGCGGCACCGCTCGTTTCGCTCGCTCGGCTCGTGCGTAGGAGGTCACAGTTTTAACCTAACCTAACCTAGTGTACTATGTGAGCTCGAGTGTGTCGCACAAGCGTGCATACGTACATTCATTCGTCGAGCTCACGTAGTACACCCAATTATTAAGATTTGGTGATCATTTACTAAATTTGGTGGTCGAATACAATTTAAAGTGGAGTCGTGACTAAAATAGCTGGTACTGTTGTATTTTTAGACTTTATTTTTCTGGTGTTAAGTAGATATTTTTGGTTACAAAACTAAGGGTATCAAAGCATTTTATGGTGGTCATTATATTTATCCCCTTATGTATATTGCGCGGGCGAAACGATAAGACTGGTTGTCAGACTTTCGGTAATACTATCCCATCCTAACCAAAATAATACCTACTACTGCCATTACCGATGTCAATCAATCAATCAACTGAGCCTATCGCAGTCCACTGCTGGACATAGGCCTCTCCCATGTTGCACCTCAAAACCCTGTCTTCTGCCTTCCGCATCCAGTCTGTCCTAGTCACTTTTCATAGGTCATCGGTCCACCTAGCTGTGGGGCGTCCCACTCTACGCTTGACAATACACGGTTTCCACTCCAGGACTCGTCTGCTCCACCGGCCATCGGTCCTTCGACAGACATGGCCAGCGCACTGCCACTTCAGTTTGCTTACTCTGCGAGCTATGTCGGTAACTCCAGTTTTTTTCCGGATAATTTCATTTCTGACATGATATTTATCGATGTACTTACTTATAAATAATAATTAACTTTTGGAATCAGCTTTTTATTGGTTATCTTAATTGCAATGTTGGACCGTTCGAATGTCGTTAAATTGTGATTTTAATGCATTCACATTAAAAAAGGTTAAGTAAAATTATGCAAATTAAAATTATAATTAAAATCTGCATTTTTCGACCTATTTATGTTTCAATTAAAGGGGGCAGGTATGGATGAATATTGGTGTTTTTAATGTTTCTGAGTCTCTTAAGATAGGCCGGGGCTGCGATATCCCAATAGTTAGGGCACGAACTAGCAAATAACAGGTCGTAAGTTCGATCTTCACTCGTTGCATTATTGTAGACATTTCTGGTAGGATCATAACTATTTGTTGGATATATTGGGAAACAGTCGGTACAAGATACAAGATATTTATTTTGCTAAAACGTGAGTGTACACATAAATGCAAGATGTTACATAAAGTTCGGTCAAGTCGCTGTCATGTTTTGCCTTAATAGCGTAGAAAATATAAATGATTAAGAAAAAAAATATCATCACAACACTATTTACTCATAAATGCATTATTTAACAACAATTATTAACGGTCAAAAAGTTCTGATTTCCATAATGTCAAAATTGGTTTGTTACATAAATAATCATAGTCAAATACAAATTTAATATTACAATAAAAATTAGAATAATTCAAATATGTCAAAGTATGTTACTTAAATAACTAATAATAATGAAATACTTATACAAACAATTAAACAATTTTATTATTATTATATGTCACCGTCAAATTGTAAATACCGTTAGATTATACCTAATCCGTCTCGCGAGATTATAAACTGTCAAAGGATTGTTAACCGTGACACCCTGCAACTGTCAAGTTGATGAAATAACATATTTCATCTGCGGTATAGCGGCAGCTGTCACTGGAAGAGAATGGAAAGCTAAACGGATTGATACGGAAACTCCAAGTATAGCTATTGCCCTTTGGGTGACTTTGAGCCTTCTAATAAGGCCCATTGTGAGCGACCATGTTTCAGTTTCATTTATGCATAAGAGTATTTTAGAACTTTCGAATAAATCCTAGTTTCGACATTAAGAGATTTTTCAATAAAAAAATATTACCTGGTAAGTACTGAGTCTCACAACTAGTCTTGCCAGCCGTATCGTATTACCCAGTAACTGGGTTGTGGAGGTCAGATAGGCGACGCTCCATGTAAAATACTAGTATTCAGCTGCATCTGGTTGGACTGGAAGCTGACCCCCACGTAGATGGGAAATGGCTGGGCAGATGATAACTGGAAACTTTTTAACATTAGATATAGGAGTTCAATTTATTCTCGTATTGTCTTCACCATCTTGAATAATAGTGGATGGTCGGTAAGTGTTACTTTGTTATCTTAATTATGACGATGTTTTTGTCTTAGTTTAATTAATTAAACATACATCGCTTTGATAATAGGGAAGTCCGGATTCCAGCAATATCATACCTACTTTTTATTTAGATACTTAATCAAAATAATAATTTCATCATAATGTATATGATTATACCTTACTAGCTTCTGCTCGCGACTTCGTACGCGTCAAATTTTTGCTCCCGTAACCATTCGCGTCGCATCGAATTGCCTGCCAGTTTTCGTCGATTTTTCATTGCTGCTCCGCTCCTTTTGATTGTAGCGTGATGTAATATAACCTTCCTCAATAAATAGGCTACTCAACACAAAAATAATTTTTCAATTCGGATCAGTTCAGTTTCTGGGATTAGCGCGTTCAACCTAACAAACTCTTCAGCTATATAATATTACTAGCTTTTGCCCGCGACTTCGCCCGCGTGGATGTCGGAAATTAACGCAGGAGGACGTACTACCGCGGTAAGATGTGTTAATACAGGTTATATTATAGGTAATAGCTGTTACCCGCGGTATTTAACAAAAAGTTTTTCATAAAAACTGTCTTTGAAAACTACACTGACATACGTCTCAAAATTCAGCGTGTTTTTAGTTTTTTTTTTAAACTATTATTTATTTTTTCTGAAATAAAAGTAGCCTAATATACTCCTTGTTACATCAGCTATCTGCCAGTGAAAGTTCCGTCAAAATCGGTCCAGCCATATCAGAGATTACCCGGAACAAACAGACAGACAGACAGACAAAAATTGTATAAAATGTTGTTTTGGTATATGTATCGTGTATACATCCATATACACTTACTAAAAAGTGGTTATCTTAATATTAAAAACAGACACTCCAATTTTATTTATTTGTAAGATAGATGTATAGATTATATAGTATAGTTTTTGATGATTATTATAAAATATTATAGTCTGATGCCTATAATATTCCCACTGTTGGAATACAGGACTGCGTTTTGTGAGAGGGAGTGGGCCGTAATCCACCACACGGGCCCAATGGGTTGATAGATATCAAATTTCCTCTATTTTTTGGGTTTGTAAATGCCACAAATCGTCGAATTTTTGGCTCTAGAATATGCCGATTTACTTACGATGTTTTCCTTCACCGTTTTAGGCGATTATCACACGGCACCGCGTACCGCTGCGGAGGGCGGTGGCGGTAAATCGAATTGGCCGCGCGGTCGGTCGGTGTACGTGTGTTAGGCATCAACGGATTTAATAGAGGGCAATGCGACATGAGATCCGCTTCACCGCCTACCGCGGCTGTGCGCGGTGCCGTGTGTTAATCGCCTTAAATAACCGACGAATAAACCAAAACATGATATCAAAATCATGTACTGAATCTATGGTAATATTTTGTGTGTCGATGTTCCTGTCACTCTGTATACAGCATGGAAACCACACATAAAATTGAAACTATTTTTTGACCTCATTACTGGTCCGATTTCGTTCAAATTTTGTATATTGTCAGCAATGGTGGTAACAAGAATGTGGCTTCAGTTATTGCATATATTTAGTTTCCATACCGTATGTTACATTTAATCAGCCTGTGTTTTCACACTGCAGAGCAAAGGCCTCTCTTTCCATTTTCGACTCAGCTCTATCCTCGGCCAATGTGGACCAACCTCACATGAACGTCGAGTGCATCCCGCCATGTATGCCTGGGGTCTTCCTCGATACCGTCGAACGATTTCAGGAACCCATACTATGGTGGTTTTAGGCCACAATGCAACCGACATGCAACAAACGTGTCCGGCCCAGTCCCATTTGAGCTTGGCTGCTTTTTGGATGACGTCTGTGATGTGTGTCAACGATCTCAGAATCGTGTTCCGTCCCAGAAGTTAGCAGAGCGGTGGCATGCTCAAGTAAAGAGCCAAGATAGTTTCTGATACACAACATCCTCGTTTCACAAAATCTAGAAAGCCGCAACTGCAGGTGGACAGTCTAAGGAGAGGCGAGATAGTGGTTCCCTACCAAACCCATTCGTTCCACCAGCGAAAACCTCGCATCTGGACATGAGTTACCTCGACTCACCTGGAAGTCTTTAAATAGAATTAAGACCTAAGTAGGCCGAAGCTAAGGCCTGCTTTTTTTTTTTTTGGATGGGAAATCATCAAATGACTTCTCCTGCTCTGGGCGGAGCGGGAGGGCGTGTCAGACTTTTACTGACTAAAACGTGTTCCTTCAGTTGCCCATGTGCCAGGGTCACGGTATTTCTTTGGAACAATCACGCAACCCCGGCAGGTATCGGTCCTAGCAGACCCCTTCAGTACTGCTGACATCTCTTTGAGGCGCGCGTGGAACACTACGCGCCGTCGACCCGAGCTTGGTCCTTACCGGGCGGCGAGCTACCCATTGCTCGCCACCCGCAAGTTCGCGCCTACGGTGGCCGGGAGTCCGCAATCGACTCCCGGCGCCCGGAGCGTCTCGTCCTGCGGCGGCTAGGGACGTGAGGGCGCAGAGACTGCCACTCCCTCACGCGCCCCGCCTCCTCCTTCGCGAGCATTACTGCTTCGCAGAAGGAGGTGACGGCTTCCCATGCCCTCTCGCTCCGTACCATGGCTCGCACCAGGGCCGGACGCGAGAGGTCGCCGCCGCCGCTGCTCCACCGTGTCTTCTAGACGATCCTCACAATGGAAACACCCGGGCGTTTCCTCCCGCTTTATGCTGAACAGGAACCCACCGAAGCACCCATGCCCGGTGAGAACCTGCGTCAGGCGGAAGGTGAGGACGCCGTGGCGCCTCTCTATTCACTCCTCAAAGAGGGGACTTACCGCCGCAATTGTGGCGTGCCCTGCGCTGGGTTGCGACAATCGTACCCGCCATGTCACCATGAGATCCTGCCGGAGCTCTGTCCGCCGTGCCGTGATTTGTCACGGCAGCGGAGTTTCGCCCCGGCGTTTCGCATCCTCGCGCCACTCCCACATGTTGGCGAGGAGCTAAGGCCTGCTTAGGTGGAAATTTACAGATTACTCTGCCCTGGAGTGTAAATGTGGAGCTGTCCCACAAACAATAGGGTCCTTAATATCTTGTCCAGCGCGTCCTATTGTTTGTACGCTACAGGAGTTGATGGACGCTGCTGAAAGTACCAAGCTCGTAGCCAAATTCTGGGCTGGTTGTGTATAGATATGCTATCGACACGCTAAGAATAAGAATTGTGTTCTTATGTTTATGTTACCGGCCAAACTCGATTTTAGGATGACCTAGTTTCACCTAGGCCAAACCCGTTCTCCTTACACGCGAAAAGACAAACCAGTATAGACCTATGTAGAAAAGACGAAAGAAACATCATGTACAGCCTACTACAGTAAAAAAGGTAGCGATTGTCATTCCAATGTGAAATTTTAACTGTTGTCAACTGTTACACATAAACTTGTAGTCATTATGTTGATGAGAAGGGAGAAATGGTTAGGCCTAGGTGAAACTAGTTTATCCTAAAAGCGGGTTTGGCCGGTAACATGTATATAGTATTAGAATTAGGTTAAGCTACGCTTGCCGCGGTTGGTTCATGGATGGGTGACCAGTTTTAAATATCCGTGTCTCGGAAAGCACGTGGAGCTGTTGGTCCCAGCTATCATTTCTGGATCTTTGACAATCGTTACGAGTCGTCAGAAGCTGACAACCAGTCTAACAAAGGGGTATCGTATTACCCAGTAACTGGGTTGTGGAGGTCAGATAAACAGTCGCTCCTAGTATTCAGCTGCATCCATTAAGATTGGAAGCCGATCCCAACATAGTTAGGAAAAGGCTCGGCAGATGATGTTTATATTATATTAGGAAAATAAAACACATACATTTAAATATTACATGTATTTTCAACTTTGCACATAAACAGGCAATATGTGAATACAATATAATTACATTCATCTAAATTAACACATTTTGGATATATTCCTGATTCTGAGAAGACAAAACTCACTGTTTTCTAGTATCCTATCTGATAGATGAAAGTTAATTAAGAATAGTTTTCTACAAAAAGGCCAGTATTTTACAGAACTGTCGTGATGGCCCAGTAGTTAAGACCTCGCGTCTCATGCTCGAGGTTGCGGGCAAGTACCAATTTGAATTTTTCATTTCATTTGTACTTTCTGTGTTTATCTTGGACATTACATCGATGAAGGAAGGTATCGTGAGGAAACCTGCACTAATAAAATGTGTAACCTAATTGACGCAAAACATCATACACCCTAATTAGAGTATTGAGTTAAAACCATAATACAATGACCGAAACTTTTTTGAAGCTAACTGATATTATTAAGAAAATCTTGTTGACCCTAGCATTACTTTATGTATTTAGAATCGAGTATTAATGCCCCTAAATAAAATTGAATTTTCTTTGGCTCAATCGGCGGTAGGGGTGGCAAAATACATAGTTTTTGAACAAAGAATCGATAGCAAAAGGTTCTGAAATCGATTCAGTAGTCTATTATGTATAACTTACTTTCAGGACTTGCGTGTATTCCGTTACATCTTGTAGTTAATAAAATTCTGAAATCGCCTACATTTTGAAGTCAGTTAAAAATAATAAGTAGGTAGCAAAAAGTTACTGTTTTGGTCTTCTCACAATCATTATGTTATCAAATTAATTAACATATTATTTTAATATTCTATTACAGTCCTCATACACTTTATTTACACAAAGCCTTTATTTTGGCACTTTCATTCGTTCAATACATATTATTATATATTTTTTGGTTATTTTAAATTGACTAAAAGTTACAGAATGAAACCAAATTAAACCAGTGAAGCTTAAAAATGTCCTCCAAAATTCTACATATTATTTTAGTAATGATTATGACATTTATTCACTAAACGTGTTTGAATTATACTATTTGATGTCTGTTTTAAGTTTCTTTTTGTAGGATAGAGCATCAAATTTAAAGGATGACTAGACATAATTTACCTTTGAGCTAAAATAATCATTTTAAAATAGTATGGTACACAGGCATGGGCGACTTTTAAAAGCGGCCATTTTTTTATGTTCCCTGGATTTTCAACTGTCAGTTTTGAGCCGAACATTCAGAATCGAAAAGAGTACATCCCAGCTCGTCATAAACCATACTGATTAGATTTTTGACTCTCGGCGCTTAGCAGTGCTTTGAAAATTTAGTACGCGATAAAAAAACAGGTGTAAAGGTGTCGTGGGACACCTGACTAGAAGGAAATTCCTTTTACTATGACACACTGACAAACGAGAACCGAGAAATCAGACTGATAAAAGTGTAACATTTTGATGCTTTTTCGCGACGATAGTGCCAGTAACTGTCATTTCCAAGTATTGCAATTCATCGCGGAATAAAAAAGTTCGTTCCAAAAAACGCGGCAACAAAAAATCGCCCGTGTATAAGAGGGCTAACGTAAAGTTCTCTGTATTTATTGTACATTACTAGTCTACAGCTTTACCATATTAACGTACATAATGTAGTTCAACAAACTCTGTAAGTTCTGAAACTATCGCTTGAACTTCAAGGCAAGAATAAATTAATTTCTAGTGTGCCTCTGAACATTGTCAGACTCTAGATATTGTATTTCTATAGTCATCCAGCGTTTCATATTCACTCGTTGTTGGCCCACTCAAGTCATTATGTATTAATTAGGGAACAATAATTTATAATGTTATGAGGGGCTCATTGCTAAATAAGTCGGAGGCCTTTAGTGTGTCTGTTTTTATGTAATTGTCGAAGCAAGTAGGTATGCTGATATCTTGAGGCCGATTTTAATGATTATACAGAGTGGCTGGAACATCAGTTCGCGAACTGTTACCGTTAGTTCAGTACATGATTCTGAAGCCGCCGGTTTTTACAAAAAAAAAAAAGAAAAACTTGAACTGTCACATACATTTTAAGGTCGTAGGTTTTGCACTTTTGTATGAAACGACGAAAAATTTCTACGCTAGGGTCTATAAAGATTGTGCTGAATGTTACATACAAAATGTTACAGTTTGCGTGTCGATGTCTCAGCCATCCCGTAATATATCTATCGACTTTGCAAACTGTTTGAAATTCAACATTATTTTATTCTATTTGAAGTCGATTTTTCGTGTGCATGATTTTAATTAGTGAGCAAAATATAAATATTAAAGAAAGTTCATCCGGTTTGCACTGGCCATTTTCTTTTGCACACTCTTTTTTCAGTGAACTGCTTAGCGGCGACTGTTGAGAATCCAACAGTCTGTTTCAATGCGCAGTGTTCTGTTGGATTCTCATTGCTCGGCTCAATACCAAGAGTTGAAATTCTAGTACTCTATAAAAACCGCCCGATCGTACTGAGCTTATTTTCACAATTTAGATTAATCCCATCAAGCAGAAATTATGTTAACTAAGTTATTATTACATTGTAATAAAATATATATTCATTTAACAACTAACATTTCCCAACTTGGTTCGCGATTGTCAATCACCTTAGGCAGTATAATACCTACTTTCCGTTCTATAATTCGTTCCCTTTAGACATCGTTTTTAATCTATGTTCTACTTAATATACAGGTTGTCCTTGTAACACTGTCCAAAAAGTAAAGAAAAAATGTCTTTGGGAGATGTTTTGACAGATCGATCGTAGAACTTGTAGACTTTTTATCGATCGTAGTCTAGTGCGAATTTTCCAAAAATATTAGCAGAAAAATAGTAGTTCCTAAACTATTAATATGGGTATACAGAGGCTTTTTAAATAACTTTTTGGACGTCGTTTGACGGGCTACCATATTTAATACGTTATTATGTAGGTAATAATAACATTAATAACACAAAGTAAAATATATATATTTAACACTTTTTATATATTCACAAAATAATTCATTTCAATTCATAAACATTTTCAAATAAAATCTACGTATGTATAGTAAATTTAAATGCTTAGGAAATCTTTAACACAATCCTCTTTTTTTAAAGAAATGAAAGCTCTCGTTTAGGTTGTTATTCTTAATATCGAGGTTATTATTTACATAAAATATGGTACAAAATTTTAGTACTTAATTTCAAATTAACTTTATTGAGATCAGTATGAAATTATAAATATTTAAAGAGTAAAAAGTACACGGTAAGTTCAAAGATAATTTTTTGGTATTTTTTTTCTACACTTAGGAGTAGATTTTGTAAATAAAATGTAATTTCATCGACATGAGAACCTCTTCTTTTTTCGTCGGTTAAATATGCCAGAAAATATGCGTAGCTCAATAACCACTATAACCATTTTATTTTTGCTCCTTTACAAATTCAGATCATATTTTCTCAAATCTACTTACCTAATCCAATTATTATTTACCTCACGTATTCAATTTCATTTCGTAAAATTGCCCACCCGTCTGGCTTAGTGCTTAGTAAAGATCGTTCATCGAATGGTGCCGTTACTGTAAGCCTCAATTCTCATCAAAGCTAAATAACTTTAACTTATAGTCAGGTGAAAGAACCTATATTGGCTAACAAGGGCATATTAACAAAGTTAGTGCCTCTCTTCATACCTGAAGCAATCTTGAATTAAGTTGGAGTGCATTTTATATATCAAATAACATCATCTTAACATTTTGTGGTGACATGGTGCTTCACTACCAAACCCATTCATTCTACCTGCTGAAAATCTCGCACCTGGATACGAGTTGCTTTGGCTTTCCTGGAAATCTTTGAATAGACTCCGGACTCAAGTAGGCCGAAGTAAAGAAAACCTGCTCAGGTGGAGAGTCACAGATGTTTCTGCCCTGTAATGTAAATGTGGTGCTGTCCCACAAACAATGCGCCACTAAATATTTTGTCCAACGTGTCCCGTTGTTTGCACGCTACAGGAGTTGATGGACGCTGCTGATAGTGTCAATCTCGTAGCAAAATTATGGGCTGACTATATTGAGATTGCCATTGACTGGCTAAGATGACAAAGTATGAACCAATTTCTGAAAAAAAAAAAAAACTTCTTATCATCCTATCTAATCTAATTAGCCTGTATTGTCCCACTGCAGGGCAAAGGCGTCCCTGTCCCTTTTCCACAGAATTCTGTTTTTTGCTAGTCCTGGCCAGTCCTTTCGGTAGGAGTCAAGCTCGTCCCGCCATCATCGCCTCGGCCTGCCGCGATGTCGTCGAGCGTTTAGTGGAACCCTATTAGTGGTTCTTTAAGCCCATTTGTCATCAGACATCCGGCAAACATGTCCGGCCCAGTCCAACTTGAGCTGGGCAGCTTACTGGGTGACATCTGTAACCTTGATTTTGGCGCGCAGTGTTGTGTTCCTTATACGGTCTGATACTTAAACTGCCTCGTTGGTCTATTGATAGCAAACGCTGAGCATGAGGTATTGGGTTCAGATTGCCCAGGTTGGGAAAAGTGTTATTGGGATTTCCCATTATCAGCCCCAAGTGTGGATTTAAGTTAGTTTGGATGCAAAAAGCTCGCCTCCTATTTCGTGGGACTGTAACATAACTGGCGAAAATCGGGTACTAAACAGGGTGACGTCGACAAAATTTATAGGTGTGTTTGGAGAAGTAGGAATTTCAAATGGTCCATTCGGTTTTAAACCTTTTTATGGAAAAGTCGTTTTTTTTTACATATTTGAAATTGGTCCCTTAGTAAAAGTTTTTCATGTTGATGGGTAGAACACTCCTTTAAATTTTGTTGATTGTTATCAAAGTCACCCTGTATAATAAGTATGTAGGTGTGCTTTTGCCTAACTCTTCGGCGCAATATGAAATATTGGCCAAAAAAAATGGGTAAAATAAAGATAGAACCAAACTATTTAATGAGCTGCAGTGAGTTTCAAAATGACTATAAAAGTTGCAGGATCACTGGGCCGAGAAAAGGGCTGACTATTATTATGCCGATAAGGCTAAACTGAAATGAATGAACTACCACTTTTTTTTTAAAGGAATAAGCGGCCAGTCTCACGTTTTGCATTGCATTTAAACGTTCGTTCAATGAGGGCTTGGTTTTCAGTTGTAACTGGAATTCTTAGAGCATAATCTTTAGTGTGTAGAGATCGTAGCAGGTGGCGTTCCGTGGTTTCTGCCTACCCCCATGGGAAAAAGGCGTGATTGTATGTATGTAATCTTTAACAAGTTTCAATCTTGAACTGGAGATCTACTCTTTAAGTCCGAAAACTAAGATACAAATCCGTGCGAATGTAGTTGATTCGTCAATACGTCTCAAATTCAATTTGTAGTACGGGCAAATATACTTTGGGTAAATTTGTTGCGCCACTTTTTCCC
Organism: Aporophyla nigra; assembly: GCA_947507805.1. Classification (NCBI taxonomy): domain Eukaryota; kingdom Metazoa; phylum Arthropoda; class Insecta; order Lepidoptera; family Noctuidae; genus Aporophyla; species Aporophyla nigra. Next base: position 5,629,223 of record OX382313.1, on the reverse strand, counting down.
AGCTAAAACACTAGAAAATGGTGAAGGGTGGGCGCTTTAGGGGACTGTCTAATGTAATTTTGATGTTCAAAAAGTGCTGACTGTCAGCCTAGTTTGAATAAATGACTTCTGGATTACGATTATGAAAAAAAAAAACTTGATGTCACTCTTCTTATGTCCGTGTGTGATACGAAGTTGGAACTGCTGAACAGCTCAACATACGGACTCTGGGTTTAGGGAGTAAACTACCAGTTGGGGCTTTTCTATTCTAGAATTCCCGGAGAACGAAATTTCCCGCATACCAGTTCATGTTTAGACAAAGTATGAAATCCTTAAGCAAAACAATCGCTTACACCAATTTCTATACAAACACGCAGACATTAGTTCAAAAAGTGTCGGAAATGTAACAAAGTCAGCAATACAAAAAGTACGTAAGTTAGGAGAAATAAACTGTTTCCATGTAAGACCATTTATCATAGAATCTATGTGACAAATAGGCCGTACTTTATCAAACTGTCACGGATATAAGATGAATATGACTGAACGAGATAACTTGAGCTTTCATTTCTCTTAAAGATGGATAATGTATGGAGGATCGATTCATACGTCACTGGTCAATGATTATGCTTATGGTCGATTAATTTAATTCATTTGATTTAGTATAATAAAAAAATATAGGTCTGATTTTAAAATATTCGATAAGGAATGCATTAATATAATATGTCTGAATCAAAACATATAATTTTGCAGTCGCATAAGTTAACGAACCGAAAATGCAAACGACAAACGCCATTTTATTTTGCAAAAATGCAAAATACAATGGCGACTCACTCAGAAGATTAAATAGTTTTAGAGGTTGAAATACCAAAGTATCATACTTGAAAGTAAGAACATGTTTGTCTAGTCACTACACTATTAGGCTCTTAATTTTAATTATGTACTTACGTCTAGTCTCAAGATCACTTAAATCTTTTTAAGAACTTCATTTTCAAGCACAATTTCAAGCCCCAATATTAAACACATAAATTTAGGACCTATCTACCTAGTTCATATATACTAGCCAAACAAATAGGTACCTTTAATTAATAGGCCCATCTATCGGAAGGCTGTTTTGGAACTGTTCGCAGCCTAATTAATGGTCCCGCAAATTGCGTGTGAAATTGGAACATTGCAAGCCATTTCCGAACAAAACGATCTGTCAAAGGCCTTTGATTGATTTCAGTAACTAACAAACATGAGGATTCCTATAGTTATATGATGCCAAAACTTGTCTATCAATGGCATCTATAGATTTTGCGTTAATAGAAATACATATAAGAATTTATTCAGAGCATTTTAGTGCGATTATCTTAACCGAGTGATGTATGAATCGATCGTAAATATATTTGTTTGTCTTAAGTAAATGCACTGAACTGCCTGGCTCCTAGCCAAGCACACTACATCAAACGAAACATTTCATACAAAGCTCTCCTTAGTTCTGTAATCGTATATAAATATATTATTCTCTCTATCAAGTGTTGGTATACAAACGAATTTGTTTCTACCCTCTACTGTATCACTTACATCTAAAGTTATTGAATAAACATTGTTAGTCTTTACATCTAGGTTCAATATTTGTATTTGTTTATTGTTCTCATTGGCAGTATCTATTGCTAATTCATTAGAGTAATGGTTATCGTGTACTTCAGCATATATGTCGTTATCGGTCTCGTTTAGGGCTGCTACCATTTTCATACTGTTTCGTCTTGTGTTCTCTACATTTATGATTTCTCCTACTTTCATTTGATGCACGGTCTCTTCTTTGACTTTTTTACTTTCTCTGTTAACAAAGATTTTCTGAGAGGATGTCCTGTTACTATACCTTCTCCAAAAAGAATCTGATGTATTTTGACTACTGGAAAATCCTGTTGAAGTAGTTGTGTTGAAAGTATCTCGCCTCTGCATTGTCTCCCTTAGAGTCCTGCTACACCTCATCAACTTATTAATCTTTAAAAGTTTCACAAATCCTTCCCTAAACTTAGACGACATCAAATTGTATAATATTGGATTGATCGCCGAATTTAAATATAGCATTACCCTACAAAAATATAAAAGTATATAGTAACCATCTATACCTAATGACATTATTGTCTCTGGTGGGAATACGATGATCCAAAGCGTGAGTGCTTTGAATGGTAAGAGGCAGAGGAAGAATGATAAGACAACAGTACCAAGCATAAGGATGACTTGTTTCCTATATCGGACTACATTGCCGGTATTGTTAGTGTTTTTGGTATTCTGTGCTATGATGACTGGGTTCTCCATAAGGTTCTTTGCGATGACGCTGTAGAGAACGAGGAGTACTCCGAGAGGGACGATGAAGAAGATAGCGATGGTCAGTATAAAGAAGAGTGCTGCCCAGAAGGTGTCCGCTTGTGTGAGGCAGACCGGGACCTGTGTGCCGTCGTCGTAGACCTCGTACGTGAAGGTTGCCACGGCAAGGATGGGGCTGTGGAAAAGAAAATTCTTTGTAAATAGTCAAATACATATCTTGTTTCATTAGAACAATGCCTAGCGTCACTTTCTTACAATATAACTACGGCTGCAAATTCCAACAGGTAATCCGATGCAAGTTGGTGCAATGGTATGTAAAATAATTTTTTTTCACTTTTCATGCAGAATATCAAATATTCTCACAATGACCCATAAAATGAATTGCTACGTCTGAAATCGAGCATTTCATCCTTATTGTACGATTTGTCAAAATTGATTATCGCTAGCGACTATTCAATGTGCTGATTGATCAAAAGTACGATTAACATGTGAACACAAAGAGTGAAAAGTGTCGGTAAATAAGGGATTTACCCTTATTTACCGACACTTTACATCTACAAGCCAAGTATTTTTAAACGAGTAATTGTCGAGTTTCTTGCCATCTCTTCTCTATTGTACTAGACTTTGATTTGTAGACTATTTTCTGTTATAGTTACTTGGTGACATGCCTACTCTGACCTCCTCCTGACCTCCACTGGCCTACACAGAAATTATTTCTAAGAGTAATCATGGAGTTTCTTGCTGGCTATTCTCCATAGGAAACGATCAATTGGGATCGTACCTAGCCTCTGACGTTGCCTGGCATTACACTGCATTTCTTCAACATTACTTAATTAACATCATACACATTTTCTTGGATGCTTTAATCCACCCGATAGCAACCCCTCCGTCAACCGGGAGATATGATCTGTGGCACGAACTGCTCAACTCTCCTGATTTCTTCATTGAACTATTTGAGAGCCTCCCATCCAGGCACACGTTACCGTGGCCTACTTAGAAAACCTTAAACAGACTTCGTACCCGACTAGGTCACAGCTAGGACAACCTTTACAAATGGAGGTTCTGGACAGCTCAAACCTCCGGTGTGTATACGGTGGTGGCATTTCTCCACAGACAAATATGGCTCACCTCCCATCTTACACAACATGTCCTGCAACCTGCACAACTATATCTCTATATAATTTGGTATATACCTACTTACTTAATTTTTTTTGTGTTATTTTTGCCATTGGCACGCTAAGAAGAAGTCGAACGAACATGGTACTATTATCCTCTTGACCTATTTCACGATAAGCGGGAAAGAACCGCACCGATAATTAGGTATTAAATTTGGTAATTACTGCGCCGCTATTATAACTTGCGGTCAAATGCGGTCAGCTGCGATATCACTAGGAACAGGGGATTCCATGGAGCACTGAGAATTATGTGTGCTGGATGAGCTTTGGACAATGTTGAGCGTAGTTTAGTGAAAGATGATTGGGAACGTAACAATATTAATTTGATTGATTGACATGAAACACATTTTTAAAACAGTAAAGGCTCGTTCAGACTAGCGCGACGCGACGGTCGCGCGCGAATCGGCGATTTATATCCGTAGAACAATTTCTATGAAAACGCGCGCGACACTTCACACAGGGGCGACCTGTCGCGCCGCGAAGCGGTCGCGCCGCGTCGAGTAGTGCGACAGCTTATTAGTACATTTTGTACGGCGTCGCGGCGATTTCGCCGCGAATTCGCTGCGACGCGGTGACGCCATACAAAATGTACTAAAAGCTGTCGCGCCGCTACAAGGACGTCAACGACGCGCACGAGTGGTCGCGCCTGTGTGAAAGGTGTTGCGTCGCGATATATCGCAGAATCGCCTCCGCGACAAGTCGCGCGACATGTCGCGCCTGTCTGTACGAGTGCCCACTCGGTTTTTCGAGATATTGCCAAGCGGTTGAGAAACTCTTCACGTGACCAGCAGGCTAGCTTATTTTTTGGCTAATGAATCAGTATCGTAACGTTGGAATAAGCTAATTTTTAATTATAGTCTGTTAGCTTATACATTGGTGCCGATTCTGTTGTACAAAATTCTCTAAACTAAACTAAAAATCACTAAAATTTAGTTTATTCCTGTCAATCGACGATTTCCTATTCTGAAATAGACTAAAGTGACACAATTGAACTATATTTTAGTTTGACAGTAATAAGATTGCACTGAGTTATTAGTTTAGTGAAAATGACAATTTTGCTATTCTGAGTTTGCCGGTTTTCACCAAACATTTTCATCATCATCATCATCATTTCAAAACATTTTGACTATAATAATTTATTTTGACTAAATCTGACTACTTTTAATCGCGATTAAAAAGGTGTGGAATAAAGTGCTGTATTTTTTTTTCTTTTACTTATAACTCGAAAATGACGTGTCCTATCGCAAATATAATGAAATTTTCGACCCTCTTTAATAAACCCCACCCACACATATAAATCTCAACACGTGGGTAATATTTTTCAAACAAAAAGTGAAAAATTCCATATAAAACACGTCCAGGCTGCCTCGCGATTGTCAAATTCGATTTTAGTCGTGTCAAAATAATTTTTAAATTTAGAGATTTTTTCTTGCAGAATAGCCAAAAGTAAGGAATTTTAAAGATAGTTTAGTTAGTTTAGTTCGGTGTACCTACAACAGAATAGGCACCATTATGTATGTATTATATAGTCTTTGAAAATAATTAATTACAACAAGTAATACATGTATTAAACAAATAATAACTTAAACAGTATATTGTATTGTTTGTAAAAAATGCTCAGCTGGAGATTGATGTAATAAGTCAGGGAAAAGATTGTTCATATTTAAACGTATAGCATTGTAGTAAAATCTCTTTGGTTGTAATTTTTTGTATCTATCTGGTTTTGATACCATTACATATGACGAACAAAAGTGTATAATTGATTTCCCGCCCTTTTTTAAACTGTTTTTCTGGCCGCCAAATTGAGTGAATCGAACGACGAATTCTATACGATGTTTGAAGTTTTATTACACAAAAACGGCAAAATTCAACACAAGCCCCGAAACAATATGTGATGTTTATGGCCTTAACACAGTGTCAGCAAGAGTACCACAAAGTTGGTTTAAGCATTGTCAGCCCGAGAATTCTAATCAACAATGTAGATGTCTCTGATCGCCCTGATGAGGATAAAATGTCAATGCCCTTTTTGAAAAAGTGGAACAAGATCGGCATTTTACTAGTGACGTCATAGCTGAAAAGTTTGTGGTTGAACACAAATCAGTTTTGTCCCATTTGAAAAAGTCTGGGTAAATTAAAAAGTTCGATATGAGGGTGCTACATGAGTTCACTTCCACTTCTCTATTGAAACGTATTGAAATGGAACCATGTGGATCATCTACGATAACATCTTGTGAAAAAAATCATGGTCCAAGGGCAGTATTCTGCGCGTATTTACGCTCACATATTATGTACACAAATGGCCTCATCTAGTAATAAATATATCTCTGACTCGGGACTCTCACATCCCTTATCAATACACTCGGTGCCCAGTATAAATAGGCGCGCTAACACTCTAAACATCATTCGACAACGTCTCTTTAATATTCTGCACTCCAAGAAAAACCTAAAAAAATATTTGAACAAAATGTTCGCTCTAAAGTTGATACTAGCGACACTATTCGTCGTCACAAGCGCCAGACATCTACCATGGGACGACCAAGGATACCTCCTCGGATTCGACGAAGAAGGACGCCCAGTTTTCAACCACGGAGATCTGCTTCCAGAACCGGAAGAATCTTACCATCCCGGCAGCTTAGCTAGGACCCGCAGAGCATCCCGAACCGTCACCCTCAACTCGGACGGTGGTTTGGGCTTAGTGGGTAAAGTACCAATAACTGGCAACGAGAAGAATCAACTCAATGCACTCGGGACACTGGATTTGAATAGTAACTTAAATACTGCCAGTAAAGGTTTTGGATTGCAACTTGAAAACAAAGCTGGTCACAGCTTGACGGCGCTGAAGCAAAATGTTCCCGGGCAAGAAAGTTCTTGGACTGGTGCTGGGAAATTGAATGTGTTACAAAATGATAACCATCACGTCGATGTGCGAGGTTCTGTTACTAGGCATATACCTGATGTCCCAAGTATGCCAAACTTTAACACTTATGGCGGAGGAGTTGATTATATGTATAAGGATAAGGTGGGAGCTTCTCTCGGCATGTCAGGTACCCCGTTCCTCGATCGTAAGGATTACTCCGCAATGGGAAACCTTAATCTCTACAGAGATCCGACCACTTCTTTGGGATTCTCTGGCGGCGTCAGAAGGATGGACGTTCCCAACTTCAGCACTGGCTGGGAACCGAACTTCTTGTTTTCTTGGAGCAAGTCTTTCTAGATTTAGATTTATTGTAAAATGATTTTTACTAATCTTACTCAATATTTTTTCATCAAACCATTTTTATAATTTTGTATGATATTTTTTTAGCAGTTTCTTGCCATGGCCAGAAGATTCTGTATTCTATATAATAATTGTTATGTTCACATGTAATCTTTTTTAAATTGTAATAATAATAGAACAGAGATTTTGATTATTTTATTTCAAACAACGGGGTAAGTCATACTCATAAGTCATTTATTCCATAACAAAATACCTTGTGTTGAAAATATAACATTGATCATTAATACAATAATAATAATATTTTTTTAAATACATTACGTATTAAAACAAAATCACGCCTTGTTTCCAAAAGGGTTGGGCAGTGGTGTTCCTATAGTGCACCGACATTCCGCCAGTTATGTTCAAGTCCCATGTAATAGGGGCCCGTATTAACTGCCTCGTTGAACTCGTGGTAGCAGGCGCAATTGCTGAGCGTCCTAGGTTTGATTCCCAGGCCGGTCAAAGTGTTATTGGATTTTCCATTAAGAATTTCTTAGTGACAGCCTGGAGTTTGGAAGTTGGCGGTGTGATACCTTCCTGCCTCGGAAAGCACGTTATGCCGTTGGTTCTGAGCCTGATCTCTCTCCGGTCGTTTCGGATTGCCGTCCCGTTGGAATATGAGAGTGAGGGAAGAGTGTGTGTCCCTGTGTCTGCGCACATACTTGTGCACTATAATATCTCCCGCGCTGATGGCTAGTCTCCGTTGAGATTGGCCGCCATGGCCGAAATACGGTCTGAAGGACTATAATAGGGTGCGAGCCTATTGTCATCAACCGGGTACAAACGCAGACTCCGGGCTGCAACTGAAAATTCCATATTGAAAAACCTAATCATATTTTGCCAATTTAATAATTACATTGTGGGAGACTGGTGCCTAAGCTAGACGTAAGGCCTGTATTTCAGGACACCAGGACTCCCCCCATTCTGAGATACATTTTGTAGAAAATTATGTACTCGCACATTATTAAATCTGGTAGAATAACCCTTATTAGCACTAATTATGTAACAATAATCTTTAATTGCAGTGTTAGTAACTGAATAAATATGTGTCATGTGTGTGGGTGTGTGTGTGTGTGTGTGTGGGAGGGAATAAGACTGAGTAATATCATTAAATTGTTTTCTTAAGAAAGAAAAAAATAAAATAAAAATTTGGTATATTGCGTTAGCAACATTTAGTTTACGTTTTAAGTTAATTCATGTGTTAACAAGTTATATCGGGGCAGCAAGAAGTTTTCCGTGTCGTCATAACTTAACTCCTAGAGCCAATTCCTTACCTTTTTTTTTTTTTTTTCTGGATGGGAAATCATCAAATGGCTTCTCCCGCTCTGGGCGGAGCGGAAGGGCGTGTCAGACTTTTACTGACTAAAACCCACCCGTGTTCCTTCAGTTGCTCATGTGCCAGGGTCTCGGTATCTCTTTCGAACAATATCGCGACCCTGGCAGGATTCCTTACCTTCATTGTGCACTTATTACTGGTAAGACTATAAATAGAGAGCGATCTATTAATGGTATTGTAAAGAAAGCGACCCAGGTAGCAAAAGAAGCGTTTGGAGAAGATAGTAGTCAGCCGATAATGATGGCGATCGATAGGATCAAATCGTCTTTTACCATGTGGTAGTAAGGCGTTGAAAGTAAGGAGTCCATGCTGTTTTAGGACCGTTTGTAATATAAACAGCTGACGTACAGTTAAAACTTTAGACTCTTTGTATAAAAGTGCATGGGATAACGGAATGGTAGATAGGAGAAAACCTTTAAGATAGCCCTCTGCGCCCTTTCCAGTTCCAAAATTGTGAATTATGACAATGTTCACGATATTATGACGACATCTTGAGGGGATTGTGGCTAAGTTATAACAACTGCAATGGTCGATCGATTTGGTTAAGGAACCCTGGCTGCGGTTGGTCCATGGATGGGTAACCATCTTAATATTCCAAGAATTATTCGTGTTTTGGAAAACACGCTAAGCTGCTGATGCCAGTTGTCATTCGTGAATCTATGATAGTTGTTACGGGTCGTCAGAAGCCAGAAACTCTGGCAATCAGTCTTACCAAGGAATGTCCCAGTAACTAGTTTTGGAGGTTAGATTGGCAGTCGCTCCATGTAAAATTCTGGTATTCAGCTGCATACCAGACTTGAATTCGACCCCAACATAGTTGGGTAAAGGCTAGGTGATGATGACATGAAATTTAAAATGATTTATGACCTAAAAAACAAAAGGCTACATATCTGACTGGCCTGTTAGTCTAGTGGTTAGTGACCCTGACTGCTAAGACTTAGGTCGTGGGTTCGATTCCCACCCAGGACAAATCTTTGTGTGATGAGCACGATCATTTGTTCTGTGTCTGGGTGTAATTTATAAAATGTATGTATTTAGAAATATATAAGTATGTTTATCAGTTGTCTGGTTACCATAGTACAGGCTCTGCCTAGTTTGGGATCATGATAATAGTGTGTTGGTTGTCCGAAGATATCTATTTAAGATATTTATATTTATATACACCGAGAAATTTTAGTCGTCTAACAAAGGTTGTTCACTTAATGTATCCGACATAATGTACCTCTAGGCGTGATTAAAAAATTTCAACCATTAAAGGAACTAAGAAAAATAAATAATGTATTAGAATTATGAAACTTTCTGTTAATAATGGTTACGTATCATACGGTAGAGAATATACCTACTCAGCGCACGAGTCGACTAGATCATTCTATCTCCATTTTCCATGAGACAAAATATCAAATTTCAAACTACGTCATGCGTCATCATAATAAATCATATTTTTATTTTTTGGTGTTTTTAATGTTCATTTTTTTCTTATGGATGTGTAGTAGTCATTGGTTACATGAAGTGGGCTGCCGTTGTAAGAAGATTAAAATGTCAAGGGACTAAGTTAGCTAAGTAAACTAATAAATTAAAGAGAAATAAGTGGGTGTATATAATATTTAAATGCTTATTACAAAGTTTTTCCATTAGCGGGCGGAAGCCTGAGCTTAATATGGTCTTGGCCTAAAGATCCTATTTTAATCATTTTCTCTTCTATTATGATAAACATAACATAGCATCAACAAAAACCGTAAATATACGCTTTTGTGGATAGATTAACCAAAAAACTAGATGAGGTCGGTGTTTCCTATCTGACTACTTTGAGAAGAAAGGCCTCACAACAAAAACAACAGAATGTAAGACCATTGTAACAAATTGGATAAAACCAATTAACTTTAATCAGACGGAAGCCCTATTGGAATAAATAATAGGGCTATATTTATGCTGTACCATTCTACCTTATGATTCATTCATACTCACATTCACACACTCACACACCTTCATATACACACACTCTCACTCTCACTCACCTACTGACATACGTGCGTGCTGCATATTTATCTTCATTTCTCTTTTTTTTATTCTTGCTTATTTCTTACCCACATTTGTATAAAACAAGTAAAATATAATAATAAGTTGTAGAAGAGCGGAGTCTCCTAACACAGGCTTATCTGCTTAAAAGGAGGGTCCAATCACTAGTTGTTAAGTTTTACTTGTCAAAATAATAAACATTTTTTCATTTTCATTTCATTTCATAACAAACTCAGCGGTCACAGTCTCTTTTAAAGTCCAGACATAATCTTGGTCGGATCATGTAAATACCTTGTCTAAGACCATCATCTGCCTAACCTTTTCCCAACCATGTTGGGGTCGGCTTCAAGTCTGACCGGATGCAGCTGAATACCAGTATTTTACGTGAAGAGATAACTTATATGACATCCACAACCCAGTAACTGGGTGATACAATATCCCTGGGTAAGATTGGTTGAATGATTTGGAGGTCGGACTACCCTTACCGACTGTCAAAGATCTACAAATGACAGCTGGGACCAAGGGCTTAATGTGCTCTCCAAAGCAGGCAGGGGTCTCGATATGTAATGGATGGTCACCCATCCATCCGTTCCGTGCGGTGCCGGACGTAAATATTGTAATATCACGGACCATTTCTTCGCGTGGGTGTCGTAAGAAGCAACTAAGGGACTTACTAGGGAATGGGCAGCAGCGTTCTCTTTGCATTATACCTCCATACTGCGATCGCCAACCCGCCTGCCAAGCGTGGCGATTATGGCAAACTCCCCCAGATTGGAGGAGGCCTATGTCCAGCAGTGGACGTCTCACGGCTTAAATGATGATGATTGTCACCCATCTACGAATCGACTGCGGCAAGCGTAACTTAACCTACGATCGACCCGTGCGGCTGCTAAAATATATAGCTTACCTAACAAAAAGCTTGGAATTCTTTGAAAACTTTTAGCTCCCACGATATTACCTTGTTTAAGTATTCCTCAGTAATGAAGCCTATTTGTCTATTTGTCTGAGCAAATTAAATTAATTTATCATCACAAGTGGCCCAGACACTGGGAATAAAGAAAAACATTGCTTCATTATGAAAAGTTTTTCCATGTTTTTTCACAATAAAGTTGCGCGGCAGCCATTTTAAACCGACTTCAAAATGGAAGTTCGTTTTTACTACAGGATTTTTTTAAACCAGTGCGTAAATTATTATTTTTTTGTGGTTCAGTTTCAGTAGTAAAACACATTTCAATAATTTTTTCAATACTTTATTTTTATTTTTATCCGAACATAAATCAGTAAACTGTGGACACCCTATATATATCGTAATATGATATCGAAATAGTAATAAGTCAGTAAACGCGCACCGGCGTAGGTACTTCGAACTTCTTAGAATTTTGACTGATCGAACAGCTGGTAGGTACTAGTATCTACGCTCGGTCGTTTACCTTCACCGCCGCACCGGGGCCACGCGCAAGTTACCATAAAAACCAGTTTCAAAATAAACATCTTTCGTTAACGATAATTAAATTTGTTTGTACTAAAATATTATTTGGTTGATGGTATGGTTATTATAACTCGTTTAAGTTTCATTTGTTAAAATTTGCGCACTGGTTAAAAACTTATCCTGTATAGTAGACTGTTCTGAAAGATATCTAGCGAAATATACGGTATGGGTGCTCTTGGTGCACCTCTGAGTAGTCCGAGGAGTACAATAAAATTCTTTAAAACATTATTCATCGTCATCATCAGCAGCCTATAATGTTCCCACTGCTGGGAAGCAGGCCTCCTCTCGATGAGAGGGAGTGAGATTATCCACCTCGCGGCCCCAGTTCGGGTTTGTAGATGACTTCGAATTTTTGGTTCTAAGACATATCGGTTTCCTCACGACGTTTTCCTTCACCGTTTTGAGAGCAGTGGTGATGAAATAATTTACGCATAGTAAAGCGCCTGCTTGAGTTTGAACTTACGACCTACTGCTCGTAAGTCGCGGCTCTTACCACTGGGCCGCCACTGCTCTCTTATTCGTCGCACGTTATGAAAATGCAATATAACTAATCAATACTACTTAATTTCATCATGGCAAATTACTAACGTCGTCAGGATAAGCTTAAAATTGTCGTATATCTACTAATAATAAATCTTATGAGTTTGTTTGTTTGAACTTTGAACGTACATTTTTTCGTGGATAAATCATCAAATTACGTCTCTCGCTCTGGGTGGAGCGGAAGGGCGTGTCAGACTTTTACTGACTAAAACCCACCCGTGTTCCTTCAGTTGCCCATATGCCAGGGCCACGGTAACTCTGTTTGAACGCCCTAATTTCTAGGACAGCCAGTCGGTAGCCCAGTTCTTCAGACAGGCACTAGAACCTGAAGCAGCCGAATCAAAAGAGAAAAGTCAGAAATAACGCAAGGATAGCGTTGTCTAATAAATAAAACTGAAGTGTCTGTTTGTACCGTCAAAATAACAGCTTGTTTACTAAATGCATAATAAAGTCGTATAACAAAAAATCTGTTTCCAAATTTTTGTTTGTCTGTCTGTTTGTTCTGGCTAATCTCCAAAAGTCCCGTCAAAGTCAGTCCAGCCGGGACTGATTTTGACGGGACTTAACTAGCAGATACCTAATGTTAAAAGGAGTAACATAGGCTTTTGTTCGTGTAACACGTTCCCGTAGGGTAATTTCCAAAATCCACATGGGCGACGCCACGGGCACAGCTAGTAAAAAAAAGTAAAAACGTGAATACGACGTAGAAGCGCAGGCGGATGACACGAGACGCGGTGCTTCGGAGGCCGATATTTCACACGGGCGAAGTCGCGGGCTGTAGCTCGTTTTCAATCTAACAGCAAGAATCTTTAAATTATATCTCTGTTTGGCATTGAAAAACTATTAACAATTTGATTAATTCCGGCTTTATGCATAGCAAATCCATTTCATTGAAAACTGCTAATATTACTGAAATATTTTCAAATTGGCAGGAAAAGATGTCATCATCATCATCATCATTTCAGTCGTAAGACGTACACAGCTGGACTTAGGCCTCCCCCAATTTGGGGGGCTTTGCCATAATCGCCACGCTAAGCAGGCGGGTGGGCGATCGCAGTATGGTGGTAAAATGCATAGAAAACACTGCTGCCCATTCTCTAGTAAGTTCCTTAGTCGCCTTTTACGACACCCACGGGAAGAAATGGGGTGGTGTTATTCTTTACGTCCGGCACCACACGGTACAACGGAAAATATGTAGTGACAAAAATTTAAAAGACTATGCTTAGATGGTTTGATCATATTGAATCAGAGAGGATGAATGAAGGGCAGCTAACAAAAGGTATTTACGAGGCAGAGGTGACTGGTCACCAGCAGCCATCAGCCTATAGCAGTCCACTGCTGGACATAGGCCTCTCCAATTGCACGCCATTCAGCCCGATTTCTGGCAACACTCATCCAGCTGCTACCAGCCACCCTGCGAAGATCGTCGCTCCACCTAGCCTGAGGGCGTCCTACCTTACGTTTAATTCGCGGTCTCCACTCAAGAACACGTCTACCCCAACGGTCATCGGTTCTACAGCTAATGTGGCCGGCCCATTGCCACTTCAGCTTGCTAATCTTGCCCTAGGAGAACATATAGTGACCATATTGGTGATGTATTTCAGAAGGGTCAGGTGCGTAGCAACCGACGTGCGTGTCTGATCAGATGTATGAACTTAAACGAGGCAAAAGGAGTATGTAAGAATCGTAACAGGTGGCGTTCTGTAGTTTCTGCTTGCCCCCATAGGCTAAAAGGCGTCATAGTATGTATTTATGTATTTTCAGTTTGACTCAAAACACAAAAGTTTCAGTTCATTTAATAGTATTTTTGTCTCCACTAGGTATAATTTTACTTCATATATTTCATTAAAATTATTTCTGCTAGATCTGTGACATCGGGACAAACCATCATCCAACGTTTATTATGTGTCAGTTCTTATTTGGATTCAGTATAATGTCAGATGCTTAGGCATTTGATTCTGAATTCTGATTGATATGAATAATAATTCGTATGAACCATTAGTTTTCATTTTCAGTTATGTCTTTTTTAATACTTTTATTTTTAACTTTCAAAAGATTTTATTCTAATCTTCTTGGTTCATGTAATTAAGTTCTCACATGATCGTCTTTAAACCTTATAATATATTATTGTGTTGCTGTGGGGGATGACCTGTAAACACAGGCTTTTTATAAAACCTACTTCAGGCATCAGTCTCTTACAATGTTGAAATATAATATTGTCATAAATATTGTTTTTTTTTAAGGAAATCAATGTTGTGAAGAGAGAACAAATAAATGAATTGAATTCTCAACTCTACCCAAGCATTTATTTTGCGACCGTAATTCCAAAGTACAAAATCCGACCATTATGAATAAATATTAACTTTCTGCATTCCTACTCCACAGAAACTTTAACTGTGCCAAATTTCAAACTCCTCCATGCGTGTAATTTTCGTAAAATTGGGTACAAAATGTATGTTGTTAGGTGGCAATACTTTAGCCGCGTGTTGGTTTTTTTTTATATTTCGATATCGATATATCGAAATATAAAAGACCAAAAAAAAAATAGGCACCTAACAACCAATATGCCTGTAGTTCAAAATATAATGTTGAGTCCCGTATCTGACGTAGAGTTACAGTCAAAAGAGAATAAGTAACCAGAATCGTCGGATATAGTTGCAATTTAGTAAGAAACTGATAGATATTTTAGAATGAAACTAAATTGGATAAATTAACTTTTAGTTTTAACCGACTTCAAAAAAAAAAAGAGGAGGTTATCAATTCGTCTGTATTTTTTTTAATGTTTGTTACCTCATTATTTTTGACTGGGTGAACCGATTTCGATGATTTTTTATTTGAAAGGTGGTGCTTCCCGAATGGTCCCATTTTAATTTGGTTCCATTCGGACAGTGGGATCCATGTGAAAACCATATAAGTCTTAAATTTGCATTATGTATTTGCGCGACAAATGAACGAATAACGCGATTAGATTAGTGCGGGGTATCTACCATAACTAAAAAGTGAAAAATAAAAACTTTTTACAAAAAAGAAACCAACTTCCTTAAAAAAACACTACAAAGTCAAAAATAACTTTAATTTCGGAAGTCGGTGGCAAAAAAACCTTTAATACAGATCCTAAGACACCGAATGCCGAAATTAAAGTTATTTTTGATTTTGTAGTGTTTTTTTAAGGAAGTCGGTTTAAAAAAAAAAAAAAGTTATTCTATTAATTAAATTACATTTTATTTGCAAACATCCATCAGTTACTTATTTAACTTCAACTTTATCTTTCGACCCTGATTTCTGATCTCTTTTGGTGAACCTACCTACATCCTACGTGGTATCCTGTTTATTTTCGGTAACATATTATGTAAGAGGGTGTGTAAACCCTTCAGCCCTTTGCAAACAGCCGTGAGGTTAACTTGGTAAACAAATTGTATAATTCAGTGGCTGCCTTCATGTTTAACACCTACATCATACATGATTTGACATGACTGGCCTGTTAGTCTAGTGGTTAGTGACCCTGACTGCTAAGACTGAGGTCGTGGGTTCGATTCCCACCCAGGACAATTCTTGTGTGAGCATAATCATTTGTTCTGTGTCTGGGTGTAATTTATCTATAATATGTATGTATTTAGAAATATATAAGTATATTTATCAGTTGTCTGATTACCATAGTACAGGTTCTGCCTAGTTTGGGCTCAGATAACGGTGTGTTGGTTGTCCTAAGATATTATTATTAAGATATTATCATAAGGGTTGCCGCAGCTTTGAGGAGCGTGCTGTGTTCTGGTACGCCGGTGATAGGGGTATCCCGCAGAGCTGGGTTCGGTGACGGATAGCCGCGGCGGGGTCGCGGAAGAATGCTTCTGCGTGCTCGTGTTCCCGCCAGAAGCGGTACAGGAGGACACCGTGGAGTGTTAGTGGGTTGGAGTCCCACATACCTGCGCTATTTCCCCGTACTAGCGCACTATGCATTTCTCCACGTTAAAAAAAACTTAGAGGAATGTGACTTTGATGGTGAAGCTGTGAAAATGTACTTTTACTACCGGTCTTTCAGTCATACTGCAGGTTACGATGTTGGTTGATATCCCGACCAGAGCTCAGCGCTTGTCCTCCACATTTATAACGCGCTTAACAAAAGTGTAGAACTCTCTGCCAGCCTCTGCGTTCCCTTCCATATTTAACCCATCTGCCTTCAAAAGCAAGAGTGAACTTGAGGCATCTTCTAGGCACGAGCGTTCCATCATAGACCTCATCCATCGCTTTCCATCAAGTGAAATAGAGGTCAAGAGCGTACCCTAGTAGCAATAATGAAAAAAGTTAGGTAGATAATTAATTAAATAACTTTAACGTGCTTATAAAATTCAATACTTAGAAAGTAAATCTCTTTACTTGATCTTCGATTTTCTTTTTTTGCTGCGGGTATTTAATTACTTTATTCCAGGTGTCTTAATATTATAGCCATCCTTATTTCTTTTTCACCTCATATCTACTATTGAGTGATCTCTTTTTAAAAAGAAAAATAAATAATTTTGCTTCATTATTCGCCAGGGGCCAACTTAATATAACTGACAGTTCGACATAAGGAACCATCCATAAATTACGCCACACAAATTTCATGATTTTTGACCCCCCCTCGTCCTTGTCACAGCTGGTCACATTTGTGAGACCCCCCCCCCCCCTCCCTAGTGTGACGTCACATATTTTGCAATTTTACATCTAGACATTGATTTTTTTTTATTTCTTTCATAGTTTATATTTCGTGTTTTAATAGTACTTTAAATATGTATATTCAATTTTGAAATGTGAAGTCACAAAATTTAGGGGCCCTCCCGGGGTGGGACACAATTAACAAATTTAAAAAAAAAAAAAAAAAATTCAAAAAAACAATGTCACACTTCGTCGACCCCCTCCTCCCCCTTAAGGTGTGACGTAATTTATGGATGGCCCCTAATTGTCAAAAACTTACAAGATATAAGTGGCACAATCTACGTGACGCTGGCAGAATAGTCGACATTGGCTCAGTTGCCAAAAGGGAAAAAAATTTCACGACAGTGCTGGTTCAGTGAAAACTACATTCTTATGAGAAATCATAACCTGCCTAGCCTTTTTCCAACTATGTAGGGGTCAGCCTTCCAGTCTAACCGGATGCAGCTCGATGCCAGTGTCCTACATAAGGCGGCTACCTATCTGACCTCTACAACCCATATACTGAGTAATACAATATCCTTTGGTAACAATGTCAGACTTTCAGGCTTCTGAGTGGCCGAACTACTGTCAATCATTCACGATTGACAGCGGGACCAACAGGTTTACGGGCGTTCCGAGGTACGGTGGAGTGATATATAAAGATGATCGTTGTTCACCCATCCACGGACCAACCACGGCAAGTGTAGCTTAACCTGCACCCTAATTGCGGAACGCACAATTTATCAGAATCTGAATGGGATTGAAGATTATTTCTAAACCATTGCGTCATTTGTTCGAATAAATTGTCGGCTAAGCAACGTAAATAACGCAATTAATGTTGTTTAACTATGAATATTAAACCAATTCCTACCGATAAAAAGTTCCACAATTACCCCTCTGATCGATCAACTCAGGCCGTCTGTGTGTAAAAATTACGTTCTTCTTGTCAGTATATTATGTTTAATATACTGAAAACCGGTCGAGTTTTTTTTTTGTTTTGTATTCCAAATAGACTTACTAGAGTAAGCTTATACATATTTCACGGGTCATTGAACTATAGTCAAACCATTTTTATTTTGTACACAAGTTTAAGTTCTATCGACAAAATAATCATTTCAAATCAATCTCGCGACAACCCTATCCCCCCATTGTCAGAACACAATGTGCAATAACTTAAAGTTCGCAATAACTTAACAGGCTGTGAGGGCGTGCATTGTCTGCTAAATCTTCCACATGAGCTATAACTTATCGATATAAAATAGCTTTCGGTGTGTGCTTATTGTTTCAGATTACATAATTCATGTTGTTCACATATTGTTTTAGCGCTCTCGAATTAAGTGTTTCTCGTGTATAAGTTATGATCTACATATATTAGTGTTATAATATCTTAAGAACTTCGAAAAAAAAATGATGAGGGTACTTCTTGCAGCTTATAATTTGAGCTGCAAGAACTGCACTCGTGGACAAAGGCCTTCCCCATGCTTCGCGACTTTGACTGATTCTGTTCTTTCCACATCCAGTAGATTTCTGCGGCCTCCACAAGGTCATCGGTCCTCCTTGTTGGAGGCCTTCCAGCAGTAGAAGAGTTAGGCAGAGGCGTGTCTGTGCACATCCTCATTTTGCCAGTTATGTTTAAGCCCCATGTATCAGGGGGTGAGCTAATTGCCATCAAGTGAGCACAAACCATACTCTCTGGTGTAGCTGAGATATTCCGAAAATACAATAACATTTTACCCGGGAATCGAAACCAAGACTTCATGCTCAGCACTCAGCAGTTATAGTACTCACAAAACAGTCCATGCAAAAGAAAACGACTTCGTCACTGGAACGGCAAAATTTCTTAACCGTCAAATTGGACATATTGATGTACATGCTTCAGTAATTGGAAAAAAAATTACGGGTTACTGAAACGCCACAAATGTGCTTCGATTGCAATGCTACCTAAACAGATCGATGCAGACAAATTCGCTGATTTCGAATATGTATGTAACTCAATATGACCAATTTGGCGGTTAAGTAATTTTGCCTTTCCAGTGACGACTTCAATATTGAATCTTATGCTTTGGAAATACCTAAGTCTTTCAAAAGAAGATCTAGCCAACAGGCTTCGCAGATATCTTGACTTTAATTCAGGACTACCTCCTTTTATTAAATATTTATAACAAATTAAAACTTTCCACCCTCTTTCACAGTAACAGTTGGTCTACAAATTAATTATTTTACAGCTCAATAAAAGATGGTGAATATTTTTATGGCTACTTCCCTATGTGACGAAATTTAATAGATTATTAAGGGATTTGAAAGCCCTATTTCCGTCATAGAGAATTTAAAGATAAGTTTACCCTAATAAAAAACATTTGATAGCATACTCTGTAAACCTAAAGAAAGTGGCAGGGACAGACTAAATGCGGAAGGCCGAGGACTGGGTGTTGTGTTCTAGCCTGGGAGAGGCCTATGTGACTGCATGAGTGAGAGCAGTGGACTGCGATAGGTTAAGTTGATTGATACTGTCAACTTTGTCAACATCATGTGATTTGACATTTGGCAGATTTATTCACCGACTTCAAAAAAAAGGAGGAGGTTCTATAGTGTTTTTTTTTTATTTTTGTTACCGGCTGTTTCTGAACTCTCTCTCATCAACAAACCGATTAGAAGAAATCTTATTGTCTGAAAAAGTCTACAGAAACTCATCATAATGACAGAAATTCATCATATTAATAAGGAAGAAATAGAATCCAATAGAATAGAAATAGAATAGAATAGAATATTATCCTTAGAAATATGATGAATTTCTGTTTAGTCATGTTTTGAGTTCATTTCAATAACACGTATTTTTCCACTTAGTGTATGTCGTTGATGTTGTAATAACTTTCGGACACTGTTACTTAGCTAGTGAAGTTATAGGTGTGTGGGTGGGGTAGTACAAGACTAAAATGAAATGAGATATAAAAAGATCATTAAAAAAAAAAACTTTTTAACAAAAAATGAAACCGCCGAAAAAACTGAAAAGTAAAAAATAATTAACCTTTCAGTCATTTTGAGTCGGCGCTTTGAGTGATCTTTGTTCATTGATTATTTGTGAAAAAGTTTTATTTTTATAATTTTTTGTGGCTATAATCTACTAAGTACTACATGCTTGCAAAATCGGACTATAATGTAAGAAGTTATGCATTACAATCAGTGAGTGAATAATCAATCATCCCCTGTTTTCCTACCCTTAGCGTTGGAATTCTCTTTCCAAATTTACATGAGACCACCTTCGCGATATACCCTTTCCAACAAAAAAGAATTATCAAAATTGGTCCAAACTATAAAAAGTTATGCGTGTTCATACATTTTAAAAAAAGACAAAAATAAATATACGCGTCGAATTGACAACCTCCTCCATTTTTTTCGTTGGTTAAAATCCAAACGACTTTAATTTCGGCAGTCAGTAGCCAAAAATCGAATAAAAAAACTAAAGACACTTTTCATTTCTATAGACTTTCATAAAACGTTGAGTGGTAATGGGAAGGAAGGCCTTTGCCCCGCTGGGGGACAACACAAGGCTGGTTTATTTATTAACACTTTTACTGGCCGTATAGTACACACAATAGTGAAATAATTAATAAGTTTTTCCCGTCCTTACACACATTTAAAGGTGCGAACCAAACAAGACACTCACTCACTCTCATATGCATACAAACAACACACTTCCACCACATGCACATTTACACACATACACTCAACTAACACAACTTCACATACAGACATACAAACACACATAACTCTTTAGCATTATACTTTCTTTCTGTAATTTTAATTCCTACATAATATGCGTGTTATGCCTTCTATTTGTAATTTATAAGTATTTTTTAACTATTGTGTTACCAAAATAGCGACAACCAAGGCTGTCAACTTTATAAATTGAATCTTGAACCCATGGCTGAACGCTGACCCCTAAAATACAGGCCCAGGCCTAGTTTGGGGGTTAGGATCTATTTTGTGGCAATACATTCATGTGCTATTTCATTATGACTGGCTGGGATGTATTTATAAGAGTCAAATAAAATGTTTTTTTTAAATAATTAACTAGCTGTACCCAGCCACGCTTCGCTGTGGCACATTCGAGTGTTTTCCTCGCTTCCGGCAGATGGCGCGGTCACAGGTACACAGCTGATCGTTAAAAAAACAGTTTTTTCGCGGTCGCGGATATGTGACTAATGCAAAAAACCGGCCAAGTGCGAGTCGGACTCACGCACCGAGGGTTCCGTACAAACCTATAGGTATAAAGTTTAAAATTTAAAAAAAATATTTTTATTATATGATGTAACAAAAAAATTACTGTTTTCGCAATTTTTCCTTTATCTGTGCTATAAGACGTTGCTTCGTACCAAATTTCAAAATTCTAGATCGACTGGAAGTACCCTTTAGGTTTTGATTCCCTTGCGAGTTTCGAAAATTTGCGGAAATTTGCGGCATAAACAGCTATATCTTTTGATTGCGTTAGCTAAAAAGTTTGATTTTTTCACAGCTCTAAGGGACAGTAGACTTGAGTATTTGATATAAATTTCAACTTGATACCTCCACGCGTTCCTGAGAAAAAGGGTCTTGACAGACGGACGGACGGACGGACGGACAACAAAGTGATCCTATAAGGGTTCCGCTTTTTCCTTTTGAGGTGCGGAACCCTAAAAATAGATAAAACAATCCTTGATGCGGGTTATATATCATGCTAAAATTTCAGCTCGATCGGTGCAGAACTTTTTGAGTGTTTGAAGCGTACACAAACCAACATAACATTTTTATATATATACATAGACTTGAACCATACCGTATGGTGCAAGAGACAGAGTAGGGATTAATACGGTACCAATTCAGACTATAAAACCCAATATTTTGTAACAAGGTTAAATAACAAAACACGTCTATACTTTGGCACTTATTATATTAATATCTCGTTTATTTTCTTTAATATTTCAATAAATAGGCATTTCCAATCACATTTATAACAGGGGACAAACATTTAAATACAATTGTCATAATATACTCTTCAAAATAACCGGCCGTTAAGGCACATCCAGCTTTACAAAGAGACTCTCATACAGGTATGAGTGCAGGGCTTGGACCGGTACCAAAAGTATAGGTTCTCTATCTGTACTCAATGATAGGTAGGTACAAAATTAAAATGAAAAGAAAAATAAAAAGATTACTTAAAAAAAAATAACCGACTTCCACAAAACACACCACAAAATGAAACGTAACTTTAATTTCGGAAGTCGGTGCCCAAAGAATGAAAATTAAAAACTAAAGACAATTTTTATTTCTATAGACTTTCATGAATGTTGAGTGGAAAATGGAAAGGCTGGCGAGGCCTGGACAGGTATGACTACAGGGCTTGGAACTGGTACCAAAAGTACAGGTTCTGTATCGGTACTCAGTGGTTCTTGCGATTTCGGTACCTGGGTACCGGTTCCAGACGGGTATCTCTCTTCTATTCACCTACAAGTACCGATACCAAATTAAGGTGCCCGACACGTAGGTACTACAAATGTCATAGTGTACGAAGAACCACGTACAGCATCCTTGAAGCTATTTTTTTAATGCCTATTAACTATTCTCTTTACATACTATATCTGTTGTCTTACTCTCACTTGAGTTATTAGAAATTACCAAAAGTACAGATAATACGTCTGGTGCCGGTTCCAATAGTACAGGTACTACTCTGTAGTGTGAAACTGGTACTCCCGAGTACCAGTTTCACACTAAGAAACTATGAAAACTGTGAAACTGGTACTCCCGAGTACCAGTTTCACACTAAGGCCAATGGTACCGGTTCCCAAAAATACTGGTATTTCAAGGCCTGGATATGAGTGACACGGCCGAAGTATTACTTAAACTCGATGTGCCTTATTGTTGGCTGGGTATCTACCTACTTATTAATAGGTATACAGGGTCCAATTAAATTAGCTAGCGAAACTCCGCAGTCGGCATGACAAAACAAAAAAAAAATTTTTTTTTGGTCATTTTCTTCGGGATCAACGACCGCAGGTAGTGTCATGTCAATAGATTTTTTTTTATCGATACCTGTCACATTTTAACATATCACTGCATAGTATAAAATAAAGTCGCTTCGTTCTCCGTTCGTGTGCTTAGATCTTTAAAACTCCGCAACGGATTTTGATACGTTTTTTTTAATAGATTGAGTGATTCAAGAGGAAAATTTATACGTATAATACGCGGGCGAAACCGCTGGCAAAAGCTTGTTAAATTATAAAGTGATAATTCCAGAAGAGACACACATGAAAAATAATATCGTTACAACGTCCTAAAAAAAAATCTTAACATGAAAGCATCACAAACCAATAAAATTACTTTCGCATTTACTTATTTGTTATGATTATAACAGATTACGTTTAGATATCGAAACTTATGAAATCTGCGGAGTTTTGCTGAGTAATTTAATTTGTCGTTGTATAATTTAGCGCTAAACTACTATCTACTGGCAGGTATGACAAGATTGGTTCTTTTAAATATAGGAGCTAGTTTTACTAAATGCTTTATACCAAGCTACTATATACTTTGAATAACGTAGCTTTGACTGCAGCCTCAAAATAAAATACGTAAATATAATATATAGGGTCAACTTAAATTAGCTGGCAATACTTTACTCACGTGTTGGGTATGGATATCGAAAACTGCAAAATAAAAAAATAAAAACTAAAATGTATCGATCCACCTTTGTCAAAACTTTCAATGACGCCGTAATATGTACTAGGACAACCCAACCAAACGACTGTTATGGTTTTTGCAAATTCGTAAAATATATCTAAGTTACACGAAAAATTAATAAAATAGCTAACCGATTACGAGCATTGACCTCCACTCATCAAAATAAGAAGCATTAAAAAAAATGTTTGTTTTTTATTTCATTCGTTTAAGTATTGCCAGCTACTTTAATTTGACCCTATATATGCTAAATTGAAATAAATCAAAACACTGAATACATACTATGAAAATACAATGAGAAAATATGCATGTGCATTCTGCCAAGTGCAGCCAGAGAAATAATTGTTCATCAAAGTGACACGCTACGTCAATTTTCTCCGCTAGAGACATTTCACACATCCCGTGTGAAATGACAGCTGTTATTATTGACATCTGTCAACAATGACAGCTGTCATTTGAGTAGACGAACAATTTACGGTAGTAAGATGGATAAATTATTTTTTTCCCTGACTTTAACTAAAAAATAAATAAAAATTCAGACGAAAGCAGAATATACAGATTGTTTATAGAATATAAATTGCCTACTCCATAATTTGTACATCATCATAATTCCTCCATTTAGAAGCATTATACCTAAGGAATAACAGTAACTCTGTAAAAGCATTGGCATTTTAACACGTACACCTGTGTCGCAAGAATACTTTATTAGATGTCAGTAAACTTTATAACACATCAAGGAATACTTTATTACTAAAAATATCAATTTTCTTGCAAAATTTACAATTTATTCAGCACCCTTATTGCGTAATAACATACTGTCAGTCAGAATAATTTTGAAATATTTTTCTAATTCATTGCTTTATACCGTCGAAACATTTGTCAGCACAACAACGTAAATACCGTAGTTTGGTCCTACTTTGCTCCAATATTTGCTCTAAATGTCGAAAATCTATACAAATACATTAAATTGGAGTGTCTGTTTTTAATATTAAGATAACCACTTTTTACTAAGTGTATATGGATGTATACACGGTACATATACCAAAACAACATTTTTTACAATTTTTGTCTGTCTGTTTGTTCCAGCTAATCTCTGAAATGGCTGGACCGATTTTGACGGAACTTTCACTGGCAGATAGCTGATGTAACAAGGAGTAACTTACGCTACTATAATAGTTTAAAAAAAAACTAAAAACACGCTGAATTTTGAGACGTATGTCAGCGTAGTTTGTGACGTATGTCAGCGTAGTTTTCGAAGACAGTTTTTATGAAAAACTTTTTGTTAAATACCACGCGGACGAAGTCGCGGGTAACAGCTATTACCTATAATACAATCTGAATTAACACATCTTACCGTGGTAGTACGTCCTCCTGCGTTAATTTCCGACATCCACGCGGGCGGAGCCGCGGGCAAAAGCTAGTTATGAATATTTTTTAAACAATCAACTATCAAATTTACTTGATGTATTATTATAAAGAAATAATGCTTATTTGACATGTGTTTATAGGGAAATGGATATTATGAAGTATATTATGAATTTATTTTTGACAAATTATAATGAGCAAAATTACCCATATTGTTGGGTATCTTTGCTCCTAGAAATAGTTTCTATGTAATCCCCATTAATAAAGCAGTTGGAACAAATTAATGCTTTCCAAATCAAATTCTGCTCCAGTTATAATATTTTCTGCTATTATGGATGATACAAATTGATGAGATATGGATATGATATGAGATATTCACAATTTAACGAATTGTTGCAAAATTTTCAACGTAGAATAGGCGAATACATTTTACAGAACAAGAGCATAATTACCCGTAGAGGAGCAAACTAGGAACAGATTACGGTAACACAATGAATGTTGTCGAACTATCAAAATGAAAGACATGCGTGGATGTCTATGTGTGTGAAGTAATTATACCGACGGTATGTTTTTGCTTGCCTTTTTTCAGCATATTCCAATTTCTTAAGCTCCTACAGTATAATGCCCTTTGACAAAAATAGTCATAAATATAGACTCAAGCCTAAAACTACAAAGAACAAACAATATCCCTGTGACATACAAAAAAACATCATACAAAACTTTCTGGAAATTCATAGTCGACACTTTTAGACTTCTGAAAAGCGACCACGCAGTCGACTTTTATCTTTTGGTACGAAACGAATTTCTTTTCACAATCCATGCTCCTAGCTTTGGCACTGTTTATTAAGACGCTACGTCTCAAAGAGTGGCTTCGACCTAAATTATCAACCTCACTGTCTGACCTAATATTTTTACTATTGGAATGACCGATAAACTTGCCCGTATCACCTCCCCTACCATCTTCGCGATCAATTTTATTTTCGACGTCAACCACTTCGGATATCTCGATGTTTCCTTCGCTCCTCATCCTGTTTATGATCGGCTTTGTATTCGAACAAACAGGCGCCGATTGTTGTCTCACAAATGTTCTGTTTGGAAATATTCTATCAAATAGACCCTTTTCTATTTCATCTTTGCTTTCTGATTCTGTATCAGTGCGGTCGATGCTGCTTCTTTGGCTGAAAAGTTTCTTCAAACTATTCGTTGTTCGCGTCAAGCTGCTGCTCGTCGTCGATCCATTGGTAATCGTCCTCTGAGCTCGTCTTGTCTTATCTTCCATCTTTCTCTTATAACATAAGCAGACCTTACAGAATCCGATGCGAAATTTTGAAGACATTAAGTTGTAAAGTATAGGATTGATCGCTGAATTTATATATAGCATGACTCTGGCAAAGTAGAGTATGTTATACCATTTCTCTGCGCTGAATTCTTCATAGAATTCTGGTGGTGTTATTATTATCCATAGTGTGAGAGCTCTATAAGGCATTAGACATAAAAAGAAACATAACACAACCGTCCCAAGCATTAGAATAACCTGCTTTCTTGCCCTCGTATTGTAAGGATCTACAGTTTTGTTCATAACAACTTTAGAAGCTGCGGTGATTAAATTTTTGGCTATAACGCTGTATAATACTATGAGGATGATTAGAGGTAGTACGTAGAGGAGGATAATGATGGTGATGAAGAACGTGATCTGCCAGAAAGTGACAGCTTGTGTGAGACACTGGCCGTAGGCGGTGCCGTCGTGACGAGTGACGATGTGGTGCTCAGCAATGGCCAGGATAGGACTGAAAACAAGAAAGATTATGATCATGACATCTACAAAGCTAACAAAAAATCTACAGATGATATTGCAACAGAAGAGTCTATCTACGAAAATAATAGGTGGATCTCTAATAATGAGGCATCGCTTTCTCTAATATTTATGTGTCATGCAACCAACCTACATACTACACCATTATGCTCTGCAAATAATATTAAATCATGCAGACGTTTATGATATGTAATTTCCTGTATATCGCTCAAATTCTTCATTAAGATTGTGTGCGTGGAGTTAAATGACACGTTATATTTTATTAATATTAATTAGATATAACTCTTGGTTGCAGTGTATAAATTCTGGTAGCAGACTAATTTATGATCTGCGTTTAATCGACCGTATTTAATAACTTCTAATTTTTTAACATCATGGAAGCTTGTCGGATAGTCCTATCGTTTTCAGACTGAGAATTTTGAATATTCTATGTCATTTTAAAGGATAATTATAATATCATTTTTTTTCCCAAATAAAATTTAAAAAAAGAAAAAAATTAAGAATTAAATAAGTTAAGTCATGGTTAACTTCAATACCCAAGTATGTGTCAACGTAACAAAAGAAAAATTAACTTCTTCTTTTTATTCTTTTTTTTTTTTGTTCGGGCTGTTTTCTGTAAAATAATTAAGACAGTATGTCACATTTTCGGTTGACACATATTTTATGCTGGCAGACGTCAATATTAATTCATCACATAAATGCTTCTCGTGTTTATGTATGTGTATACATGTAGCAAAAATTGCATCTGATCTGGCGTATTTGGATTCTGATAACGAATCCTAAAGAAGGAATTGTCCTTTTATATGTCTTCCTAAATCTTGAATAAGGAAGAAATTTTTAGCAGATAAACCTAATTGTTCTTCTTCAATCGTTGTAATAGTAATAATATTTTGACTTTTTAAATTTTACTTTAGTTTTTCTTTTTTTTATTATGTTAAGTATAGTGTGTTTAGTTTAGTCTATGGTTTTCCTATGTGAGTCACAATACACACTTTTACTTTCTTTTAGTAGTAGTAGGATTACAATAAAAAAACCTACATAGTATTTCAAATTGCGTTTTAAAACCAATTAATCAAATAAAAAACCCGCTCGTTATTCAAGCCCGTTGAACATGACAGACGGCCCTCATAACCAAAGCATCCATGTTTATTGTTTTTATGTAATGGATGGGCCTTAAATATTTTAGCCAATAGAAAGTGGGTCGTGCCCAATTCGGGACGCTGTGCTAATGACTCATCTGTCCATGTATTAGATTTTGGTCAGCATCTTTTGGTACAGTATCCGCCTACGTTTTGTTCTGCTGAATAGATTTTTTTTATCTTTCTTTTGTTTTCGTAATTAATTGTTGTTTTAGTTTTCGATTGAATATAGGTATTTGACTGAAAGTCTTTGGTGTTTAAGATATAGGAAAATAAATAGCTTTAAAATAATTAGGTTGGCCATTTTCGATCTGGTACTTATTTAAGCCTAAAAATATAATGGACTTAATTTCGAGTGTGATTTTAGGTTGTTGAATAATTTGTTAACCAAAGAACCAAAAATAATTAGATTTCAATATTCTTCTCTAAATATATTTTAGTGTAGTTACTTAAATATGTAGATTTTAAGTTCTTAGTATTTACATTAAAATGCTATTGTTTGAACTCGATAGATATGAAACCGTTGCAAAATTTTCAAAATAATCTCATAAAATAAACATTTCTTATAATACTGAAGAGTCAGTTAAAAGGTAACTTCACCTGTCACATTACTTTGAATATTTATGAATACTTTCTGCAAGCATTTCACTTGATTTAATTTTCTTATCGTATATATTTGAAATACCATTTTTCAATATTTATTTTTCAGCAGAATTTTTATTTTTAAAATATTCCTTGCTTTGTGACAGGACGAGTTATATTTTAACTTCTCTCATAAATAATTTTTATTTTGCCATATATCATAAAACACAATTCATAGATGAAGAATACAAAAAGTCGTGCACAGAAATCTAATAAAAATAAAATATGATAGTGCGATTCAAGCAGTTAGTCGAAACATAAAAACATATTTAGCATCCATGTCATAACAACAAGCCATAATTATATAATATTTTATTATTTATTTTAATACCTACCTAACTATAACATTCTTTGGAAGTTTCCTTTAAAAATAATGTACCTTATCTTATCACAATTTTAGCCGAAAGACGTCCACTGCTGGACATAGGCCTCCCCCAATTCAGAGGAATTTGCCATAACCTCCACGCTTGACAAGAACCCCTTGTCAAGCGTGGAGATTATGGCAAATTCGCGATTGCAGTATAGTGGTAAAATTCATAGAACACGCTGCTGCCCACTCTCTAGTAAGTCTTTTAGTCACCTCTTATGGCATTCACGGGAAGAAATGGGATTGTGCTAATTATAAGGAACAGTTATGAAAATAGTTTAATAAATACGGGCTTATCCCCTTTTCACCTATCAGTTTAAGAGCTTTTTTTTTTGGGCTCGAGGTGGATATCCTCATGGATGTCCTCCACCCTGGTGTAGGCGGAGGGGTCTGTCAGACTCTTACTGACTAAAACCACCCAGGTGTTCCGTCCCACACCTACGTCGAGGACCACGGGAACCAATATGTCTATTTTTTTGTTTTTGGATGGGAAATCATCAAATGACTTCTCCCGCTCTGGGCGGACCGGGAGGGCGTGTCAGACTTTTACTGACTAAAACCCACCCGTGTTCCTTCAGTTGCCCATGTGCCAGGGTCACGGTATCTCTTTCGAACAATCTCGTGACCCTGGCTGGAACCAATATGTCTTCCGCGACATTTAAGACTGTGTTAACTTACAAATTAGGTACTTATGTGCATATTTTATTTTAATTAAAGGTTAATCGTATCTCCTTAAAAAAAAAACAGTTAGCTAATCTTTTCCCAACTAGATTGGGAAAAGATTAGGCAGCTTCTAGTCCAACTAGATGCAGCTAAGTACCAGTCTTTTACAAGGAGCGACTGCTTAACAGACCTCCACTCGCCAGCTGATGACCCGTATCCCTATCTCGTTTGTTGACTGTGTCTACTATTCGAGGACAACATAACTAACCTACTTAGTACCTACTTGCTTTTCTATTTCATTAATCTAATGTCTCTACAAAAAACTTTCCTACAAAGAATTTCAATTAATATTACCAAAGTTTAATTTCCATTTGTAATGGCGGCTTGCAAAAAACTCACGTATCGTGCAAAAGATCGCCGCGGACTCAAATGGGGACAGGTCGTGAACCTATTGCTTTTGAACGTCATTTCAAATTTCCAGGTCAGTTGACTGACACTGCATGATGTACGAGAATTAATTGACTTGAGTTTTTATTAATTGTTCTGTATGGAAATTGTAAAATTAACTATGTGCATTTATTACTTAAGTAACAATGATTGTTGAAACTAAAGGAGCTTTTAAAGTCTAAAACGCTCTGAATATATTCTTATTAGGTACTAAAGGTCTTCCAGGGTCGCCAGATTTGTTCGAAAGAGATAACGTGGCCCTGGCATATGGGCACTCTGACACGCCCTTCCGCTCCACCCTAGAGCGGAAGAAGTCATTTGATGATTTCCTACCCACAACAAAAAAAAGGTACTAAAGGTGTTTCTATTTTAAATATAATAATTTAATTCATAAATTTGTAAAATTTAAATATAAATAATAAAACATTTTAAATGCATAGCAACACTTGTCTTATCATATCACGTATGCTAAATATGTTTACAGTGCAAGAACCAACAAACAAACAAACAGACAAATAAAGCACAACACACACAATAGCTGTCACAAACATTTATAAAGTTAAGCGTAAAACTGTACGAACCTTGTTTCTCAAAGGGTTTTAGTTTAAAGTCTGAAATACGTATCTTTTTATCACAGTTTATTAGTAAATTATACGTTGCGTATTTTACATCTGAAAAGCCGAATTAAATTTTGAAAACGAAAGCCGGTCGAATTTCATGAAATCAGCTTAGTGAAATTCTGAATGACCTAAAACTTAAATAATTATATTTTACTTAAAAGACCTTTTGGGGCGACAACATTTCTAGAAAGCAACGACAAATCGATTGATTCCAAATTTCTCCGTAGTTATTTAAGAGCACTATCAAAAGAATGTCAATAACAGAACTACATGAAAGGATAAAATATCTATAACAATAATTTTCCGCAGCACAACAACGCAATTTCAAATTAAAAATAGTTCCATTCATTCATTCAAACGGAGCGCTCAAACAATTGAACTGAACGAACGACAGACGGCCAATATGGCGACTGAACCAAGGATTTATTGCAAAACGCCATCTATTATTTAAACTCGGAACCAATATAGGGCAACGTCGCGTGTACAGCTCCAATAACTGCGGTATTAAAAATTCTTTAGAATAATATACTAGAGAAGCAGTCTACTAGTACGGATTCTTTGTGAAAATGCTGGCAAATGTAAGGCGTTTTGTTCAGACAGACTTTTGTGGAACAAATGTAGGACTTTTCAAATAAAGAACTGCTGTTTCCAGTACAGAAATAATTGTTGCAGTGGATGACTTGAAAAGCAACAAAAGGTTCCTGTAAACGTAACACTCTTCTTATATCTGCAAGTGCGCATTATTACAAATATCTACGGTATGTACTAGTTATCATATGCCTACCCCGTTCTCAACTATTTTCGGGGTTAGTGTCCAGTCTAACTGGATGCAGCTGAATAAAAGTATTTTAAGTGGAGCGAACAACCCAGTTACTAGGTCACCTTGGTAACACTGATTGTCAGGCTTTCTGGCTTCTGACGACTCGTAACGACCGTCAAACATTCACGAATGACAGTCGGGATTAACGTTTCAACGTGTTTTCCGAGGTATAGAGACGTCTTAGTGTGTAGAGATGGGTATCCATCTAGAAACCAACCGCGGTTAGCGTAGGTTAACCTGAACGATTGACCCGTGCGGGTGTTATTACTAAGCAACGAGATTCTATTAGTCACGGACTCACGGTATCTACTAGTAACTATTCTATTTAACAAAGTCAATGAGTGAATACTCAAATATATATATTTAATTGAAACCTAGTCTAACTTGAACAAAACGAATAAAATTCTACTAAATTACAGTATGAAAATTGTCGCAACTTTTCCCAACTATTATGAGAAATTTAGGACCGATTCTGTGAATGGTGGCAACCCTAGCTTTTATGGTTGCCAGCCAATAAAATGCAAAGCGCAGAAACTTGCAAGTAACGTTATGACAAGCGTCCAGCTGTTTTATAGTTTCTCGTAATATGTAGCCGGGACTCGTTCAGCTATGAAACTATAAACCACCTCGCACACTATGCGACACGCGACTGCGACAGATCAACGACAAGTCGCTGTGACCTGTCGCATTTGACTGGTGAATCAGACGCTGCCGCAAATAACGAGAGCGTGTGACGTGTCTGTCATTGTTACTCTGCAACTTGCCGTCGAGTGCGTTTTATTTCTTGGGGAAAGCATCTAGCTGGTCAACGATAAAGGCGTTAAATCGGACTTCGTGCCTCAATAAATGAAGGCCTCCAGCCGAGGCTTAAAACTAAACTGAGTACACGCTTAGGACACTCACTGTGCGGTACGGACCTCAGCTTAGAGCATCACTGGGGGACGGCAGCAAGTGACAGGTTGGACCGTATTAAATGCAACTCAACGCCAAGCTTTAGAGAATATATATGAAAATTGTCGGCCGCGATCTGTAGTTACGTCTTGTCGCAATCGCATGTCGCATAGTGTGCGCCATTTCTAAAATAGCTCGGACAGTATGTCCGAATTGTTCAAAGGACTAAAAACTTGAGGTTTATAGCTCAACTCGTTAAAGTGTTCGAGAAATATTTTAGATTAACAGAAATATAGGTCGAGTGAAAAAGTTATTGTTGTAGAAGCTGGAGCAAAGTTCTAACTTTAATTTCAAATAAACTTAGAATATTTAGGAAATGTAAGCTCGTCAATTCGTAGTTCTGAAACACGGATTAAGCCTTTTTGAATAAAAGTATGGACAAGATCATTTTGACGAACACAATTAAGTGCTACATATGGTTTTAGAATATCAACGTAATTCTTAACCTTAATCTGAAAATCTTCTACAAAACAAGGATTCCGACGATCCAATGGTTTTTCACCATTATTAGAAATAGATGCACATCCCTGCGTGTGCGGTCGCGCACCAACAGTATTTTCAATGTATACACAGATGGGATTCCACGGAGTTTCAGAGCAAGCAGCTCCACGCTGAATTTTAATTGTGTATGTAAAGTAACACTACAAGTTAAGTAAAATTGTTACTCAAAAATCAAAATAATGTTATTTCACATAAACCTACATAGGCACTTATGACACGTAAGAAGCTAGGTGCACGGGTCCACTTTGTTTGATTCCTATGGAGAAGAGTCTGCAAGAAACTCCATGGCTACTTTAAAAAAAAAAAATTGGCTTTTACAATGGCTTCAAATTATAGTGTACTAACCCTATGGACTTCTGTCTAAAGTTTTTTATTCTATTCTATTGCAGTACTTAGGTTTATATATTGTGGTGTCTTACGGTTTCCATGCGAATGAAGTCGCGGACAGAAACAAGTAAACACAGACTTTGCCAAGAACACCTAGACTTACAAATGTACACTAAACAGCTCTTTCCAAAAGCATTTTCCAGGAAGTATATCTACAGAAAGAAGAAATAAGCCTCTTACCAACTAACATGTCCAACAATAATACGAAGTCTAACAACATTAAACCTTCGGGACCTGACTCAAAGACGCACCAAATAAGTTTTCTCCATCGGAAACAGAATTACTGTCAGGAATGGAGTTTGTTGAAGTCATAGGCTTTGGTACTTAGCCATAGACAAACAACAATTTTGGCGTCGACACAATTTTTGATATGGTTATTGGACGTATTATTTTAGATGATATTTTTCTGGATCTAAAGAACAAAGTTTTAATGAGAATCTTTGTTTAGTAGGTTAGGAATACATGTCGATATTCTGCGTTGCAAAATATATGGGATGAAATTAAATATTATAATATAATTGAAGTGTAAATGTGGTGCTGTCCCACAAACAATGCGGCACTTGATATTTTGTCCAGCGTGTTCTGTTGTCTGCACGTTACAGGAGTTGATGAGCGGTACTGAAGTACTAAGCTCGTAGCCAAATTCTGGGCTGACTATATTTAGATTGCTATCGACACGCTAAGAAGAAATTAAAAGATTGGAAATTAAGAGTTCGGTTTTTGAGTATGGGTATGGGGCAGTTCCCCTATACTCTTCCAGTTCTCTTTTTCCTTCTCCGGTCAATCGATCAGGCACGAGTCCAAATCATCACGCCCAGTGCAAGTCGGTACATGTTAGATGTCTTCGATTTTTTGGTTCTAGGACATGGCGGTTTCCTCACGATATTTTGAGAGCACTGGTGATGAAATTATTTACACAGAGTAAAACACCTGCCGAAACTTGTAATTCGACGCAGTTACTGCTTAGCCACCACTGCTAGAAAAATACTGTAATCGTTCATACCATCATCAGCAGCCTATAACGTTCCCACTGCTGGGACACAGGCCTCCTCTCGGTGAGAGGGAGCGGGCCATAATCCCAGCGCAGTGCGGGCTGGTAGATGTCTCATGTCTTCGAATTTTTAGATCTCGGACATGCCGGTTTGTTCACGCTGTTTTCCTTCACCGTTTTGAAAGCAGTGGTGATAAAATAATACACAAAGTGAATCACCTGTCTGGGTTGGATCCTATGAACGGAACTAGTAATTCGAAGACGGGACTACTTGGCTACCACTGAAAAAAAAAATGCTGTAATCGTTCATACCAAATCTATACTCTATACTTTAATATTATAAATGCGAATGTAACTCTGTCTATCTGTTACGCTTTCACGACTAAACCACTGAACCGATTTTGATTAAATTTGGTACAAGTTTGAACCCCGAGAAGGGACATAGGCTACTTTTTATTTCGCGACTTCGTCTGCGTCCGCGATAACCGAAATTTACGCGGACAAAGTCGTGGGCAGAAGCTAGTTTTTTTTATATGTCAGAATCAACAGTTTATCAAAATATTCTAAGCACTCTTTCAACTACTAAACTATTCCAGCATCCAACCCAAATTGTAAAACCCAAAGGAAACTATAAAATACACAGCTAGCGTTCCATAAAACCTAAGTTGAACTAAAAACGTTGTTACAAGAATCCATTTCGTATTGGAAGTGGGAATTGCAATACTGAAATAGTAACAGGATAGCTGAAACGACGTTATATTGAACATTGGTCGTCTTGAACGAGTTGCTAGGAAATAATCAAGTCACATTCGGTTTTTTGTCTTTTTCTAACACCAGCTGTGATGTAGTGTGTCGAAGTTTTAAGTTAGTTAAGTTTTGTTTAGAAGCCTAAAAATAGACTTATAAGTCGATTCGCATGCATTGACTCGCCTGAAATCGGTGAATTGAACCTTTAAGATAATACACTATTTTCTGTAAGCGATTTCAAAAATACGTATTAGGCAATTTAGGTATGGAATTGTTTGCAATTTTTTTTTTTTAAAATAGTTCGATTTTCTCCAATTATCTAGTAAGAAAATTACAAATTGTTCTTTACATGTTGCATAAAATTTAAAACGAGCTAGTTGCCTAACATGTATTTCTAGAGTTGTCGATTAGCCCACAAATAAATTAAATTCGTGCGAATCGACAAAAAAGCCAAAAAGTTTACCAAATGAATTCTTGTTATCTGATGAATAAATGAATAATCAAACAATGTGTTGTCAAAAATCCATCTGTTGGTAATATGTGAACGAGGCCAAATTTATGATTTGTTTCATTTAATATACAGAATAATAGTTAAAACAGCTGAAAAAGAAAAGTCTATATTTCGATCCTCAGTTATTTTTATTTGCTAGATCAAGGACAAGCACAGTGGTGGTCCAGTCGTAAAGTTCTCAACTTACGAGTTGTAAGGTCATGGCTCCAAACCCTGCTAGGTATTTTACTTTGTGTAAATTGTTTCGATCACCACTGCTCTCAAAACGGTGAAAAAACATCGTGAGGAAACCGGCATATCCTAGAACCAAATATTCGAAGACATGTGACATCTACCAATCCGCACTGGGCCCGCGTGGTAGATCACGGCCCACTCCCTCTCACTGAGAGGAGGCCTGTGTCCCAGCAGTGGGAATAATATACGCTGATTATGAATATCCAGAATAATAATTAAAGTAGCTGAAAAAAAAACGATATTTCGATCTTCAGTTTTTTTTATTTGCTAGATCAAGGACAAGAACAGTGGTAGTCCAGTGTTAACGGTTGCAACTTAAGAGTTATAATCGTGGGTTTGAGCCCTGACAGGCGTTTTACTCTGTGTGAATTATTTAATGACTACTGCTCTCAAAACGGTGAAGAAAACATCGTGAGGAAACTAACATATCCTAGAACTAAACATTCGAAGATATGTGACATCTACCAACCCGCACTGGGCCCGCGTGGTAGATTACAAACCAATCCCTCTCACAGAGAGAAGGGTTTTATGGGTTCGAACCCTGAAAAGCGTTTTACATTATCTTAAACTCAAGGATGTGTTAACGTAAAATTAGTGATGTGTTGGATATCCTTATCCGTATCCGTGGATATCCGAAGAAGAAGGTAGATCCGCATCCGAATTCGCATCCACAGCACTGCTCTCAAAACGGTGAAGAAAAACATCATGAGGAAACAAGCATATCTTAGAACCGAAAGACATGTGACATCTACCAACCCGCATTTGGGCCCGCGTGGTGGAGTACTGTCCTCTCCCTCTCACTGAGAGAAGGCATTTGTGTTCCAGCAGTGGGAATATTAAAATGAAATGAAATGAGATGTTTATTTCTGTAAGTAGATCTTATAAGACACTTTTACACGTAAACATTTTTTTGGGGATTAAATATAATGACCACCATAAAATGCTTTGATACCCTTAGTTCTTTTACCAAAAATATATACTTGACACCAGAAAAACAAAATTACAATAGTACTAGCTATTTTAGTCACGACTGCACTTCAAAATGTATTCGAACACCAAATGTAGTAAATGATCACCAAATCTTAGTAATTGGGTGTACTACGTGAGCTCGACAAATGAATGTGCGAATAACACTTGTGCGACACACTCAAGCTCACTAGGTTAGGTTAGGTTAATACTGTGACCTCCTATGCACGAGTCGAGCGAGCGA
This sequence comes from Aporophyla nigra, assembly GCA_947507805.1. NCBI lineage: Eukaryota > Metazoa > Arthropoda > Insecta > Lepidoptera > Noctuidae > Aporophyla > Aporophyla nigra. The sequence continues at coordinate 5,592,332 of OX382313.1, read as the reverse complement.
AGCGAGCGGTGCCGCGGCAGCGGCCGGCGAGTGCTTGAAACGACTAGATTCAGTGTGTCGCACAAGCGTGCATTCGAACAATGGTGAGTTGCAGTACAGTTTTGTCGCACAAGCGTTATTCGCACATCCATTTGTCGAGCTCACGTAGTGCACTCTTAATAATTTGGTGTTCATTAACTATTTTTGGGTTAACAATGATTTTTTTGGAGTCAGTTTGCTTAAATAGGATAGCAAGATGTTAAAACTTTGGTTATAATTTTACATTAAAATGCGGGTTTAATTTTGGTGGTCATTTACTCTTTTTGTCTGTTATATGTTACTATATCTGCTGGTAAGTTAAACATAAGCCATTTTTTTGTCAATGTTTTTTAAAACTACATGGCGCCGGCATTTCCTAGCTGACTGTTCCCTAAGAAGAAACGCCGAAACAAACTCAGAGGTCATAATCTCTTTTAAAGTCCAAACATTATATTATTAGAATTTTATGCGAGTCTAACAATGCAGGGCCATGTCTGGAAGAGCCTTTTGAAGAAAGAGCCATTGTAGCTTTGAGCTGACCTGTCCCAACAGATATCATCATCATAGGTTGACTATGGAGCAAAGACAAGACATTTAAGTACGGATCTCAAATACCAATGGTCATCATCAACACCATTTCAGCCGAAAGACGTCCCACTGCTGGCCGTAGGCATCCCCAAATTGGGGGGGGGGGAGGGGCGTTGTCATAATCGCCACGCTTGGCAGGCGGGTTAGCGAGCGCAGTATGGTGGTAAAATGCATACAGAATGCTGCTGCTCATTCTCTAGTAAATTCCTTAGTCGCCTTTTACGACACCCACGGGCAGAAATGGGTATGTATAGTTTGGTTTATATTGTCGTAATTCTAAGCTCTTCTTGTTCATTTTCACACCAATATTAACTCCATTATTAGCCAGAATTATACTTGTTTGTGAAACTTTGACAATGGCGTGACGAAGTCATAAAATAATTTGGTCTCCTCACTATGAAAGCGTAGGTGTCTGTAGATGTCTTTCAGTCTTAAGTTCGGTGCCCAACAATCGTAAACAACGAATTTCCATAATAAGAAAACTTGTTGGTGCCTATAATGATAGCAATTGTCTAAGTTTTGGTCCGTTATAGAGTTGTTTGTTCAAAATTTTGTAGGAATTGCAAATGACGTACGAAAATAATTATTAACTAAAGTAGACTTTTTATAATTATTTACCTTTGTCAACAACTAAACAGCAACCTTATGACAATGAGAATAAAAAAATATGTGATGCAAAATCAAAGGTAAAACAAGTGTGATGAGACTATTTATAGGTGTATCCTTCAAATTCTCATAGAGATCTTAGTTCCCTAAGAAATACGAAATGAACTCTATTGAAATGAAATTATTTGTTCTGTAAATAGGACATGAGAATTACTTCTACACGTCATATTATAAAAAATAAGCTATATGGAGCTTACATTTCTATCTGAATACCCTGAGAAGAAATGGCGAAACAAACTTAAGGGTCAAAGTCTCCCTGCCGGGGTCGTGTGATTGTTCGAAAGAGATACCGTGACCCCGGCACATGGGCAACTGAAGGAACACGGGTGGGTTTTAGTCAGTAAAAGCCTGACACGCCCTCCCGCTCCGCCCAGAGCGGGAGAAGCCATTTGATGATTTCCCATCCAAAAAAAAAAAAGGGTCAAAGTCTCTCTACCAAAAGAGACAATATCTTGCGCAGATCAAGTGAAGATAATGTAGATTATTATCCTAAATGTGTCATTTTCTTCTTTGCAATTTTGTTGATAGAAGTCTAAGAGTAAGATTTATTTATTTATTTACCAATAAGTACAACATCTTACAGTAAGTGTTCCAATACGATGTTATACACACTAAATAAACTATCTATATATTATAAAATTTACTTAAACATAAAATTGAACAATAAACACAGAGCTAAAAAAAAAAAAAAATTGTTTCAAATTTTAATGCCTTCTTCAATGCACCTTTGTGCTCCCGATACAAATTTCGGCAGGCTATCAAACACATCTTCTAACGGCATATTATTTATAAGACGTGCGGCCCTTGACAAAGATAACTCCAATGGAATGATAAATAAATACAGAAAGAAAGCTCAATAAATTCTTCTTAATATTCAAACATCTTTATTCAAGTCGACTACAAAGCCCTGTAAAATATGATACCGTGAAACTACCAATTGAATTGTTGAAACCCATATGGATAAGTTCGTATCCTAATACGAGGAATGCAAGTAACAACATTCGAATCGTAAAAACGAAGAATATGAAATGAAGACATCGATAAAATGCCAAGAATATGCTGAATATGTGAATTTTAGTGTGAGGAAACGACGTCGAAAGTTTGTTCGGAGTTCGAAGTGGTTTGGTATGAGAAACTTATTATAGAGGCAAATGAACCAATGTGTAGGGACGCCGGCCAAAGAGTAAGGAACAGTGGAGCAAGTGAAAATGGACCTTAAATCGCAGATTAAACTCGAGTCAAACTTTTAAGCACAGTTAAGAAAGAACTTCTTCGTTTTCTTGAACTATCGTTTTAGAAAGATTGTTTCTTTGATCTTGAAACTATTATACTAGATCTTCATCGGCCGGTCTAGCCGGATGCAGCTTTATATCAGAATTTTACTGCTTATCTGACCTGCATAACTCAGTTAGTGGGTAGCACAATACCCCTTGGTAAGGCTGGTTGATAGACTTCTGATGACTCAAAACGACTCTGATAGATCTACGAATAACAGCCCGGACCAACAGCTTCACGAAACTATTCTAGATAAAGACCAGATTGAGTAGGGTCCTGTAAAAGACGAAAATTCTATGGAAGGGTTCACTGATCATGATTTATGTACCAATGATTTGACGGATCTACATATTGGGATTTAGGAAGACAGGGAAAATGTATTAGCTTTCACATTCACATGCCAATAACTCGTCATAATGATCGACACATGAATAATGTTTTTCTACCCTCCGGGATATGAAGCCTCGTCTCGGAGAATATTTTGGTCCTTAAATCCGCGAAACATATAACATGGATACGCGCTTCGAAAATGATAAATTGCCTGTAGAATATCGGTTTTAATACGAATTTATTGTTTACAAATTATTTAAATCTTCATCATTTCAGCCGAAAGACGTCCACTGCTGAACATAGGTCTCTCCCAAGAAATGGGGGGGTTTGTCATAATAGCCACGCTTGACAGGTGGATTGGCGATCGCAGTATAGTGGTAAAATGCACAAAGAACGCTGCTGCCCATCCTCTAGTAAATCCCTTAGTCGCCTTTTCCGATTCCCACGGGAAGAAATGGGGTGGTGGTATCCTTTACGTCCGGTACCACACAGAATAAAAATTAATTTAAATCTTAGCTAGAAGCAAAACCAACGCCCATAGTCCAGTTTGGGTGTATAGTTAATAGCGGGAGTGTGAAACTTGTTAAAAAGCTGCAGTCTCAGCGTTTCCACACTGCTTTCCGAACACGGCAGACAAACGCACAAGTCTTGTATTGTTAATCAATGTAGCACCAGGCTTCACGATGCAAAAAATAACACCGCAGTCTTGCTTGTTATAAATGGCAATTTTGACCAATCAGCATTTTGAAAATACACTTTACACTTTTACATTGCTTATACAAAACTTAAAACTATTTTCCTTATTTTTAACGAGGGCAAAATGATCAGTGATAGTTCGACCAAATATAAAAAATATAATTTAATAGGAGACTTGTTATTATATCGAAACTTCTGGATTTCATGCAGAGAAATAAAAGGATCATCTTTTGACGTGACAACGTCTTATAAATTGGTTTGCCGGGTGACACTTCAAGAAACTGCGTTACGCTCCGCTCACGTTATGCGCTCACAATGAGAGCGAGTGAGAGGCACGCGTCCCTTCCACTCGGGCATGGTTAGCCCGCCTAAGAGCGAGAGAGACAGACATAAAAAGTGAAAGGCACGCGTCCCTTCCACTCGAGCACAGTTAGCGCGCCTAAGAGCGCCTTAGATGAATAAATTGTTACTATTATTTCATCCTTCTTCCTACTATACGAATGAATATTCACATTAAAATTATTTTACCACTCAAAGTCGTTGTCACGTAAAACTTTCGCCCGTATACCGACTTTACAGGCAACCAATTTTTTTTCAATAGGCTTACAAATCAAAGCCAATTGAAAGTCCCTAGGTTAGAGTTAAGAATTAAAAAATCTAACCCTTAATTATTAGGTACCATCACTGACCACTAGCCACTAAAAAGTACCTGGTGAACAAAGCAGCGAAGAACCACACTAGCGCGCAGATCAGCGTCGCCCTGGTCTTGGTGCAGACGTACCCGGCGCGCAGAGGCTCGCAGATTGCGTAGTATCTTTCAAAACTTATCGCGAGGATAGTCAGAACTGATGCGTGGGTTACAGTGAGCTCAACGAATGGTACTGCTAGACCTGGAAAGAAATACACAAGTACCTGTAAGTATGATGTGGTCCTAAATTAATATTAAAATTTAAAACTAGGGTGGTCTTTTGGTCAGTAACGTAGATTACCAAAACGTAACATAACACCGCGCCTATTTGCTTCGAAAGTTTACATTTAGTACACCTATGTTCCGCTAGTTAAAAAGTCCCATGTAATAGGAGGAGAGCCAATTAACACCAACGTGCAACGGGGCACAAATCTAGATTCAGTGCTGCTACCCAACCTTAGTATCAAACCCATGACGTCATGCTCAGTTGAAGCGCTTGCGACAGCAAATTAGTATCATCATAAGAGACGAGGAATCCATCACTTATTTAAATGTTTTACTAAAATAAATAGACTATAGTTGGTTCTTTCGAATCCCAGATCAGATTCTTAATATTTTGATTTATTTTACTAATTAATTATCTATATTTATTTTGTACATTATAGTTGTATTTTATTTCCCTAGTTTTAGTACGGTACGAAATAACTTACTTTGGCCTATTTATATAACCTTTCTACACAATTTAAGTGCAAAGTCATGTTCTGTAAGTTTTTAGGGTTCCGTTGCCAAATGGCAAAAAACGGAACCCTTATAGATTCGTCATGTCTGTCTGTCTGTCCGAGTATGCCCAGCCATTTTTTTCCGAAACTATAAGAGCTATGCTGTTGAAACTTGGTCAGTAGATGTATTCTGTAAACCGCATTAAGATTTTCACACAAAAATAGAAAAAAAACAATAATATTTGGGGTTCCCTATACATAGAACTGACACTCAAAAAAAAAATTTCATCGAACCCATACGTGTGGGGTATCTATGGATAGGTCTTCAAAAATGATATTGAGGTTTCTAATATCATTTTTTTCTAAGCTGAATAGTTTGCGCGAGAGACACTTCCAAAGTGATAAAATGTGTGTCCCCCCCCCCCCGTAACTTCTAAAATAAGGGAATAATAAAACTAAAAAAAATATATGATGTACTTTACCATATAAACTTCCACCGAAAATTAGTTTGGACGAGATCTAGTAAGTAGTTTTTTTTAATACGTCATAAATCGTAAACCACAATTTACCTTTCATTCAGTCAACTCAAATATAAAAATTAAAAAAAAAACTTTTAATTTCATAAACATAAACCTTATGCATAAACTGTGAATACCTGCAGGTTTGTACGGAACCCTCGGTGTGCGAGTCCGACTCGCACTTGGCCAGTTTTTTACTTTAAAAGATGTTCTAGGTTACTCTTGAATCAAATATTCTTTGGTATATTTTTGGAGTGTAACATGCAATATTCCTGCTAGTCATAAACGAAGGCAATTATCTGCCTCCACTATAAACGCGGTGTAACAGTCAGATTACCAGCTTTTTATAAGTGATTAGCTTCTGCCCGCGGCTTTGTCCGCGTCAAATTTTTGCTCCCCTGACACTTCTCGTCGCATCGGATTGCCTGCCAGTTTTCTTTCATTTTTTTGTTGCTGCACTGCTCCTTTTGACCGTAGCGTGATGTTATATAACCTTCCTCAATAAATAGGCTAGCCAACACAAAAATATTTTTTCAATTCGGACTAAGGTAGAAGTACGTATTCCCGTTAGTGTCCCAGTACCCGTTAACATGTCAGATTTTTTATCATTACACTTTTTTACTAATAATAAGTTAAAGTTTGCGAATGACAACATATTCTTGGTAATATTTTGCACAATTTAAATGACAACACTGACCGAAAAGTTTAATGGTGTCAAAACTACTCAATCAAAAAAGTTTAGTATTAAAAAAAAAAAAATGTAAATTCTAAGTTCTGACAGTGAACTAGCAAACCACCACGTCGCGTTGATCAACTAGCTACGCTGCGACGAGAAACGTAAAGGTAAGAGTGTTAATTTTCTAAAATATTTGAGTTTATTCTTTATCGATATAACATATAAATTGGGGTGAATCTTATTGTAAAGTATTTATTTTTACACATCACATCTATTGGTACTCAAAAACCCCTAGTTGACCCATTACCCGTTAAAGTCGTATTATTTTTTACCGGATATTGGTACACGATCAACCCGATTATACAATTACACTGAAACCCGTTATTGTACACTTATTGCCTTGAAATAGGTCACATTTTCCATTAAAAATTGTAGAATACATTTCTGCCGGTTATTGTTGTAGTTGCATTTAAACCCGGCATCGTTCTTAATACCTTGAGTTAAGTCTTATTTTCCTTTACTTAACTTTTTTCGTTTTTTCTGTATGATTTTTATATTTTGCACATTTTACTTTACTAATCTGCTGTTCTGAAATCAGGCTTTTCTATGCACATTGTATGGCGCGCTTTTGACTAAGGCAAACTTCAGAGCTACAAACTTTCATGATGCGATGTGGGGGCACTTGTTCTTGTACCGGAGGCACGGAGGCAAAGGGGAAATTTTCACCTTAGGGTTTTGTGTATTTTTAAATAATTTGAACCACCATGTTTTTATAGTTAGTTTCATAAGATATTTTAATAGTATATATATTGTTTGATACGAATTCAGAAACTTGTAAGAGCCGTGTTATTTTTTTTTTCAGCTAGCCATGACTGATAGGCAGAAGGCTATATTAAAGGCCATGGAGGCAGTCAGAAAAGGGGCCTCAGTTTCAGCTGCTGTCAGGCAGTTCAGTATCCCACGTTCGACGTTGGATGATAAGATACGGGGCCGCTATTCTGTTGAATGCTCCAAGGGACTGTCTACAATACTCACAAGAGATGAAGAAGAGCATTTGAAAAGGTGGATTATTTTTATGGCTGATAGTGGGTTTCCCATAACTAAGGCGCAGTTATTGGATAGCGTCAGCTTACTAGTAAAAAAGATGAAGCGAGAAAACCCATTTCAAAATGACCGACCAGGTCGGCATTGGTTTGAATCGTTTATAAAACGACACCCCGAAGTAGGCCAACGAGTGGCTCAAAATTTGACGCAAACCCGTGTCTTAGTCAAAGAAAGTAATCTAAGGGCTTGGTTTAAAGAAGTGGAAGATTACTTTATAATGACTCATTTAGAAGAAGCCGTTAGAGATCCACGTAGGATATTCAATTGTAATGAAAGCGCTTTCTTGTTATCACCGTCTGATAACAAAGTCTTAGCTAAACGGGGCGCAAAAAACGTTTACAACATTATTCCCAGCGGTGAAAAAGAGTGCGTAACCATTTTAGTTACGGCAAACGCGGCAGGTGAATTGGCACCTCCAATGGTATTATTCAAGCTTAAGTCAATACCACATAAAATTTCGAAAACAGCACCGAAGGACTAGGGTTTGGGATTTACGCCAAAGGGTTGGATGACAGGAGAGTCCTTTTATGAGTACATGGCTAACGTGTTCTATCCCTGGGTTTCAAAAACCAATATTAAATTCCCAATAATATTTTTCTTAGATGGCCATTGCTCACACACCACGCTACCATTGAGCAATTTCTGTCGGGAGAAAAACATGCAATTGATCGCACTAAACCCCAATGCGACTCATCTTATCCAACCCATGGATGTGGCTGTTTTTCGCCCTCTTAAGAGTATTTGGAAGAGATCGGTTTATGACTGGCGAAATGAAAACCACTTTATATAACTACGAAAAAGAATTTCTGCCCGCTGCTACATACATCTCTTATGCAATTGGATCCCAACTCGATCAAAAATGGATTTCGCAAATGTGGGTTGTCACCTTTTGATGCAAATGGCGTAGATTATTCCAAGTGTGCAACAAGTCACCCTAAAATACCAGCCAAACCAGATAACCAAATACAACCAGATGCCGTTAGCCATTTCAAATTTTTTGAATCACAAATAAGTCCTGAAAACCTCGAAGCTTTTTACGGTACCAGAAGTCCAACTTGGAAAGGGGATAAATCCTTAGAAGGATTATTCAATGTCCGGAGGCAAATGCATGTTCAAAATAATATACCAGACACAAAAAATAATGGTTCTTCAACTTTAACACAATCGTGTGCTCAAGAAACGTCGTATAATAACGAATTGCTATCCAGAGATATAGGAAACTTCACAGGCCTGACTAAAGTCTTGGAGTTGAGTCCAAGATGTCAGTCAGACTTGTCTTTGTGTGTGAATATTAACTCAAATGAGTTCAGTGACATAGTGACTGACAATGAAAGCCTTACAGGAAAAATAGAAATGTATGAAAATGTTAATGGGATACTAACGAAAATCGTGGATGCAGAAATCCCAACTAATGACACTTCTGAACTGACAAATTTTATCGAAGAAAATCAATATCGTCCTCAAAATGAAACTCAAAACACACACCATTTATCTGGTCATGTAATCCGAACAATAGCCTCGAACCCTATATACATCACTTCTAGCAGAAACACTGCACTGGAAAACATCAACCACTGGAATGACATCAACAGCTATACTGAATTAGTGCCGACACAAACACAATTTCAGTCAACTATGACACAAACGTCATTTTGTAGCAAAGAACTCGTTCCTATTATAACACCTCCAAGTAAAACATCACCAATACTTCCAAAGAGAATGAATGCGACATCGATAATGGCTGATGATACAACTCCTGATTATACACAGAACATAATTCAAACATCCGAAAATATGAAGACACCGCCACATACACTATCGTACAAGCGTTACCTGAAGATGACAACCGCAACTAACCAAAAACTAAATATTATGGAGATTTAGTTGTACCGACACCATTTAAAGACGCTTTATTTTGGCCAGAAACTCCGAGTAGCAGCACAAAAAGTAAAGTTAAATTACCCAGCGTTATAACATCTGAAAAATCAAATCTTTGTACAGAAAAAAACTAGAAGCAAAGACAAAAAAAGAGGAGAATAAAGTTAAAAGCAAAACAAAAGAAAATTAAAAGATCTGAGCTTGGAGTTGATAACAAGAAACGTAAGAAGAAATCAGTAGACACTGACATCACAAATGAAGATTGGTTTTGTCGGTTATGCCAAAGAAGTACGAAATTGGACATGATACAATGTGTGACTTGTAGGATCTGGTACCATACGATTTGTGCAGAAGTTTCGCCAAACGAAGTAACGTTTACTTGTATGTATTGTAAAGTGTCGTTCGATGAATAAGTAATGTGAAGCGTTGGGTTTGATTGCCTTGTCAATTATTCGTAAACCTGATTTAAATAATAACAAAGCTCTAAGGTTTCTCGTTCATTATTTTCTTACACTAAGATGATGCTTTTAAGCTGGGTACCTAATTTTAATTAAAAATATTGTTTAACTGTGATCCGGTATCCATTATAACTAATTTCGAATTGAATTAAATGATACTCGTTTTTATGTACGAGATATTGTGTAGATTTACTTGAATATTTCAAGCTGACACGAGGTTAATTCTTCTCATTTTTCCTAGTGTTCTCTTTACATTCTTCCAAATATTAGCTGTAAAGTTGTTTTGCATGGTGTCATTTTAATTTAAACATTTTTTATAGTATTTAAAAAAAAATGACCAGATTTGTATTTTTTTAAAGACTTGACTTTTTATAAGACTGCTCATGTTTTCCTTGGTAGGTAAAACCTAACCTAAGAATTTGTTAAGTATTTAGGGAATAAATTGTGATATTTGAAAGCCAAGTACAATCATAGTTATAAAGTACTTGATTATACCTATTTACTTTATAATGACTGATTGTCTCTAGACAAAAAAAAAAAAAAAAAAACAAATACCAAAAAATACTTATCTCTTAGTCTCAATTAAAAGTTAGTTAGTCTTTAATTAGTAGAAAGTTAGTTAGTCTTTAATTGAGACTAAGAGATAAGTATTTTTTTTTCGACTAATTTGTAAGTAAACCAGTAGATTTTCTTTGAATATGTACTTATAGACCCCATGACTTGACCGGACCCTTTCTTATATAACTTAAATTGAAATTTAAAAATAGTATTTCTGTGAACTTTAACGTAAAGCAATAGAGTTCAAATTCGCTATGAAAATTACCGGATTCTGGGACAATTTAACGTTTACTAGTACAAATCTACCGGGTACTGGTACAATTGGTCCTTTATGTATTTTTTTTGTATTGTTGTTAAATAAAATTGGCACTAATTTAAAAAAAGCATATAACACTAAAACTTTATTAAATTATCTATCTAGTCATGTAAAAAATGTATTTGCAAGTCTAGCAATTATAGCATAGTAGACTTGCAAACTCTGTGAAGTTCGAAACTTCACGGTTATTGGGTCGTTTACCTTAGTAGTTTCTGAGATTACGTGTGGGTGAACTTGGCAGAGCATTTCCCAGCAGAGCATAAAAAAATGTGAGTTCTATTCGCATGCAGTTGAGTTCTAGAGTTCCTTATACTTAAAATAAATAGTTCTGTGATTTTTGCCTGAAAAAGTTCGAATGAAAATATGCTCTGCTAACTTCCGTTGGCAGATCATTTTTTCCAAAAAAAATTTTTTTAACTGTTTTAGGTTCACAGTGGTGAGTTCTATAGTTCCTAATACTTTTCGGAAAGAGTTCTGCCGAAATAGGGTACTTAAAAAAAAAAAAGGAAAATTTTACCTGTTGTTAGAAAAAGAAAATCGATTCGTTTAAACAGGCGCAAATGGCGTAATTTGCCGAGTTTCGTTGATTCTATGGAATCAGTTTTGCAACCAGCACCACATACACAGAAAAATAATACATAGATGCAGATATCTCATAAAAGTATAAGCAGAGCCTTGCGAAAATGTAAGGTTAAATAAAATAAAGATTTCATTGAATATTTGCGATAAAATGATCAAAAAAAAAAAGTAAGAGAAAAATTGAGAAGCTAGATCCCCACATTTAGTATTGCCACTATAAAAGAACTATTCAAAATATGCAAACTTAATTTAGAACTCTGACTAAGGTATCAGCAGAGCATGGGTGAAGAAATGTGTTAGTTAAAATCAAGGTTTAAATGAGTGTTCTGGTAAGATGACTCAAAAAAATAAATACATATTTTGGCCAGGAGCGCGAACTCCTCGTTTTCAGATGCACCTGTAACTAAGCTACTTGACAGCGTGCAAAAGATATACAGAACTCTGACTAAGGTATCAGCAGAGCATGGGTGAAGAAATATGTTAGTAAAAATCAAGATTCAAATTACTGTATAGGTGGGATGATTCAAAAAATAAAATATTACGGTCAGGAGTGGGAACTCCTTGTTTTCAGATGCATCTGTAACTAGGCTACTTGAAAGCATCCAGAAGAAATCCAGAACTCTGACTAAAGTATCAGCAGAGCAGGGGTAAACACATGTGTTATTTAAATTCAAGATTTAAATGAGTGTTCTAGTGAGATGAGTTTTTTTTTGTGTCATCTCACTAGAACACTCATTTAAATCTTGATTTTAACTAACACATTTGTTCACCCATGCTCTGCTGATACCTTAGTCAGAGTTCTGTATATCTTTTGCAGGCTGTCAAGTAGCTCTGTAACAGTTGCTTCTAAAAACGAGAAGTTCTCGCTCCTGGCCGTAATATTTAATTTTTGAACCATCCCACCAATACAGTAATTTGAATCTTGATTTTTGCTAACATATTTTTTCACCCATGCTCTGCTGATACCTAAGTCAGAGTTCTGTATATCTTTTGAAAACTGTCAAGTAGCTCAGCTACAGGTGCATCTGAAAACGAAGAGTTCCCGCTCCTGGCCGTAATATTTTATTTTAATGGGTAATCCTACTAGAACACTAATTTGAATCTTGATTTTTACTAACACATATATTCACCCATGCTCTGCTGATACCTTAGTCAGAGTTCTGTATATCTTTTGCACGTAGTCAAGTAGCTCAGTTACAGGTGCATCTGAAAACGAGGAGTTATCGCTCCTGGCCACAATATGTTTTTTTTTTGAGTCATCTCACCAGAACACTCATTTAAATCTTGATTTTAAATATTACATGTGTTTACCCCTGCTCTGCTGATACCTTAGTCAGAGTTCTGTATATCTTTTACAGGCTATCAAGTAGCTCTGTAACATATGCACCTGAAAACGACGAGTTCTCGCTCCTGGCCGTAATATTTTATTTTAATGAGTCATCCTGGCAGAACACTAATTTGAATCTTGATTTTACTAACACATTACTTCACACATGCTCTGCTGATACCTTAGTCAGAGTTCTGTATATCTTTTGCAGGCTGTCAAGAAGCTCAGTTACAGATGCATCTGAAAACGAGGAGTTCCCGCTCCTGGCCACAATACTTTTTTTTTGGGTCATCACACCAGAACACTCATTAAAATCTTGATTTTAACTAACACATGTGTTTACCCCTGCTCTGCTGATACTTTACTCAGAGTTCTGGATTTTTTATGGGTGCTTTTACGTAGCCTAGTTTTAGGTGCATCTGAAAACGAGGAGTTCCCGCTCCTGACCGTAATATTTTATTTTTTGAATCATCCCACCAATAAAGTAATTTGAATTTTGATTTTTACTAACATATTTTTTCACCCATGCTCTGCTGATACCTAAGTCAGAGTTCTGGATTTCTTATGGATGCTTTTAAGTAGCCTAGTTACAAGTGCATCTGAAAACGAAGCGTTCTCGCTCCCGGCCGTATTATTTTATTTTAATGAGTCATCCTACCAGAACACTGATTTGAATCTTGATTTTTACTAACACACTTCTTCACCCATGCTCTGCTGATACCTTAGTCAGAGTTTTGTATACCTTTTGCAGGCTGTAAAGTAGCCTATTTACAGGTGCATCTGAAAACGAGGAGTTCCCGCTCCTGACCGTAATATTTTATTTTTTGAATCATCCCACCAATAAAGTAATTTGAATTTTGATTTTTACTAACATATTTTTTCACCCATGCTCTGCTGATACCTAAGTCAGAGTTCTGGATTTCTTATGGATGCTTTTAAGTAGCCTAGTTACAAGTGCATCTGAAAACGAAGAGTTCTCGCTCCCGGCCGTAATATTTTATTTTAATGAGTCATCCTACCAGAACACTAATTTCAATCTTGATTTTTACTTACACATTTCTTCACCCATGCTCTGCTGATACCTAAGTCAGAGTTCTGTAAATCTTTTGTAGGCTGTCAAGTACCTCTGTAACAGATGCTTCTGAAAACGAGGAGTTCTTGCTCCTGGCCGTAATATTTTATTTTAATGAGTCATCCTACCAGAACACTAATTTGAATCATGATTTTACTAACACATTTTTTCACCCATGCTCTGCTGATACCTTAGTCAGAGTTCTGTATATTTTTTGCAGGCCGTCAAGAAGCTCAGTTACAGATGCATCTGAAAACGAAGAGTTCCCGCTCCTGGCCACAATACTTTTTTTTTTGAGTCATCTCACCAGAACACTCATTTAAATCTTGATTTTAACTAACACATGTGTTTACCCCTGCTCTGCTGATACTTTAGTCAGAGTTCTGGATTTCTTATGGATGCTTTCAAGTAGCCTAATTACAGGTGCATCTGAAAACGAGGAGTTCCCGCTCCTGGCCACACTATGTTTTTTTTTTGAGTCATCTCACCAGAACACTCATTTAAATCTCTATTTTAACTAACACATGTGTTTACCCCTGCTCTGCTGATACTTTAGTCAGAGTTCTGGATTTCTTATGGATGCTTTCAAGTAGCCTAGTTACAGGTGCATCTGAAAATGGGGAGTTCCCGCTCCTGACCGTAATATTTTATTTTTGAATCATCCCACCAGTACAGTAATTTGAATCTTGATTTTTGCTAACATATTTCTTCACCCATGCTCTGCTGATACCTTAGTCAGAGTTCTGTATATCTTTTGCACGCTGTCAAGTAGCTTAGTTACAGGTGCATCTGAAAACGAGGAGTTCGCGCTCCTGGCCAAAATATGTTTTTTTTTTTGAGTCATCTCACCAGTACACTCATTTAAATCTTGATTTTAACTAACACATGTGTTTACCCCTGCTCTGCTGATACTTTAGTCAGAGTTCTGGATTTCTTATGGATGATTTCAAGTAGCCTAGTTACAGGTGCATCTAAAAACGAGGAGTTTCCGCTCCTGGCCACAATATGTGTTTTTTTTTTTTGAGTCATCTCACCAGAACACTCCTTTAAATCTTGATTTTAAATAACACTATGTTTCCCCCTGCTCTGCTGATACCTTAGTCAGAGTTCTTAATATTTTTTGCAAGCTGTCAAGTAGCTCTGTTATAGATGCATCTGAAAACGAGGAGTTCTTGCTCCTGGCCGTAATATTTAATTTTAATGAGTCATCCTACCAGAACACTAATTTAAATCTTGATTTTAACTAACACATGTGTTTACCTCTGCTCTGCTGTTACTTTAGTCAGAGTTCTGGATTTTTTATGGATGCTTTCTTGTAGCCTAGTTACAGTTGCATCTGGAAACGAGGAGTTCCCGCTCCTGACCGCAATATTTTATTTTTCGAAACATCTCACCAGTACAGTAATTTGAATCTTGATTTTTACTAACACATTTCTTCACCCATGCTCTGATACCTTAGTCAGAGTTCTAAATTAAGTTTGCATATTTTCGAATAGTTCTGTTATAGTGGCAATACCAAATGTGGAGATCTAGCTTGTCAATTTTTCTCTTACTTTTTTTTTTTTTTTGATCATTTTGTCGCAAATATTCAATGAAATCTATATTTTATTTAACCTTACAGTCTCGTAAGGCTCTGCTTATACTTTTATGAGATATCTGCATCTATGTACTATTTTTCTATGTATGTGGTGCTGGTTGCAAAACTGATTCCATAGAATCAACGAAACTCGGCAAATTACGCCATTTGTGCCTGTTTAAACGAATCGATTTTCCTTTTTCTAACAACTGGTAAAATTTTCCTTTTATTTTTTTTGTACCCTATTTCGGCAGAACTCTTTCCGAAAAGTATGAGGAACTATAGAACTCACCACTGTGAACATAAAACAGTTAAAAAAAAAAAAATTTTTGGAAAAAATGATCTGCCAACGGAAGTTAGCAGAGCATATTTTCATTCGACCTTTTTCAGGCAAAAATCACAGAACTATTTATTTTAAGTATAAGGAACTCTAGAACTCAGCTGCATGCAAATAGAACTCACATTTTTTTATGCTCTGCTGGGAAATGCTCTGCCAAGTTCACCCACATTGAGATTACCGCGTTCAACCAACCAAACAAATAAACTCTTCAGCTTTATAATATTAGAATACACTTATATTACTGACTAAAGAAATTATCTTAAGTAAAGCTTGAATTTTAGCTGATAAATTTTGAAAAAGTATATACGTTCATCTGACTCTAACACCGCGAAATGCGTTGTTTGAGAACCATTTGTGGTATAACTATGAATGATAGGATGAGGAATGATTTGATTAGGCAAACATTGCGGTTCAAATTATGAATAAATAATTATTATATATATAAATAATTATTTCAAAAGAGGGTGCTTAAATAGTTTCGGTCATGTTGAGAGGATGAATGAAAGGCGACTAACAAAAGGTATTTATTTACAAGGCAGATAAGAGTGGAAATGTCGGGAAGGATGCCCTAGGAGGACGTATAGTAAACATTATTGGTGAAGTTCTTTCTGAAAGATTCGATGCGTAGTACTCGCAACCGACCAGCACCCCTAGTCAAGTTAATAATCTGCAATCGTTAACGCTAGTCGAAAACGAATCAAATATATGGGAATGAAATCATCTCAACGTTAAGTCACGTGGTTAGAACAAACGAATAGAAAATTCGTAGCCAAGTTCACATCGTACAAAATGATAGAATGAATTGTTATCGTTTCTACAATGTTCAACGCTACATCCTTTGTTATAATGTCGTTTTTCTAAAGACATTGTAGAACGAGCGGCCGACCCAAGCGCGTCAACATGGCTACCAGCTTAACGTTTTCAGACACCAAGGCGTTACCTTGGATTGGAGAACAGAATTCGACACGAAACGGTTGTAACTTGGCTAGGGGGGCAGAAGTATGAACGTATACGGTATATAAAGCAAAAGGAGTGTGTAACAAACGTCACAGATGTCGTTCTTTATTGAGTGAGTTTATGTATATCGGAAGAGTCATGAGTACGCGATGACAATTGACAACTAAACGCAAGCGTGAAGTTGGCGCGCTTCGACAAAGCAAAGTCTAGCCTGACGTTAGTGCGAGTTGACAAGAGCGGCTACAGGCGGCGTGGCAGCTCTCTTAACCATCTGACATTGTGCGGGCAACAAGTCTAGAAACTGTTCAACATTTCATTTGGCGAGTTTAAATATAAAATAAACATCAATAATCCTCTTCAGAGTTTTCATCTCGCCCGCAACACACATCTACGCCCAGTAAAATGTTCAACGTGGAATAATCCAGCGCAAATCAGCCTCTAGTTCCGACATGTAGGTATGTACTATAAAGCCGTGTCTTCACATTACACAACTAGCTACAAAGTGGAACTTGTATCAGAACAAAGTCTTTGTTCTTTACGTATTGATTTGTGCGCTAGTACAACTCGTGCAGATTCACGTTGACTTGCATGTTGCGCTGCATTATGTATGTAGCCTCCCTTACATTTAAATATGCTAGTGATTCTTTCCATCTGTATTTTTGGACGTATCTACTGCACCAGTTCGCAAACCTTTTGTTCAACTTTTCCTTTAACCCTTTATAGGACGGCTCATACAAAGTGGCCAGTAAACTAAACAGTGAAGAGTGAAGAAGTGACTGTCCAGTTTACTGGCCACTTTGTATGAGCCGTCCTATAAAGGGTTAAACTACTGAACCGAATTCAGAGGTTTTTGGTGAAATGTAGTTTGATATGTAGGACTGGATTTGCATTTTTTCAGGTCAGAAAATAAGAAACAGTTAAACAACCATTCATCACCATCATCAGTTCAGCCGAAAGCGGATTCATTCAGCGGATTTCTGCCACAAAGTACGGATAAGAAACTCCAGATTCACCCTTTTAAATCATTTTTTTTTTTCACAAACTTATTGGTTACATCATCCCTGTTGAAGTTACATAAATAGATGATGATGGTATATGAGAACGATGTAAAAAGACGTGCACATTAAATGCGTACAAAGCAAAAAAAAATACTAATACTTAAAAAAACTTAAACACACGCTTTCATAGAAAACCAAACTAAACCAAAAAAAAGTGGGGTGCTTTTTGAGGTATTTTTATTGATATCAAGCAGGTTTTTTTTTCCATTAATATCTTCTTTATAGTTTGGTTTTCTATGAAAGCATGTTTTTAACTTTTTGAATGATTATTTATTTTAATTATTTTAGTTCGGTTAGCTACAAAAACGGTTTCTTTTATTGCTATCCTGGTGATCCTGGACAAGATAATGGCGCAACATTTTGAAATGATTGTATTTTGATCGGTCTTTGATAAGTGTGCAAATTGGTCCGACGTTTTGGAGGGGGTGAACATCACATTAAAAGATGCCGTTACATATACCGGGTGACATTTTTAACGTCTTGAAAAAAAAAAATGGGTGTAATAGGTGAACGGAGTAGCAGCCTTTGGCATAGAATTTTTTATCATTTTTATTTTTGAATAACATGTAATGAAATTGATCTAGCAATAAATACTACACATTTAAAGTAACATTTTCATACTAGAACAACAAAACCAGAAATTTGGAAAAAAAAAAAACAATTAAAATCTATCGAAACTCAAATCATACGCACCCTACTCAATGCGCGACATGTATCAACGATTTCGGAGCGCGGTCATACCCTTCGAAGCCGGCTGATAGGCGGCCTCATTGATCTTTCGCAGGCGCACGAGCCGCACATGCATCCCCGTCCGCCCGCGTCCCTCGCTCCTTTAGTCACCTGCGATGAATCTGAAGGCCTTCCTGCCTTCTATTCTAGTTACACAACACACCATATGAAGGTCGAGACGGTAAAAAATGTCATCCAGTATACATATACACCAAGCTTATAAAACCGTGTTAAACGAACATTTCAAAAATATATATTTAGGTAATTAAAATAAGCCGCAGCTAAGAGATGACCAGCCCTAACTGACAGCGTTCGTTTACGAACATCATATCTTAGTATTATGAGCCACATTATATAAGTTAATGCAAGACGCCAATGCAGTTCCTTTCATAAAACCAGATGCATAAGAATGCGGTCGTAAATTATACATAAATGCAACAAAGAAAACTTTGCGACTTTTGCGACCTCCATGTTTTCTGATTAGTTGTCCACCCACATGCTCTAAAAGTCAGATGCCGAGGGAATAACTTTGTTTTAAGAGTGAAACTGACTTTAATTTATTATGTATAGAATCAAGTTCTTCTAACTTAACAGACAGCTGTGCTGCTAGGAAGTTTGTTGCTCCACTTCTTTTTCGCAACTACAGCACTAATATAAAACTAAAAAACTATGTGACTCTAGTTTGTAAGAGACTGGTGTTTATACTAGGAACACCTGTTTAACAGATCACCAGGGTCTCACCACACGGTATGTAATTATTATCAGTTATTTGAAGGGTTAGGCATAACTTAAAAATCAATGAGAAACTCGCAGATTAAAAACAAAAAGAGTAGTAAATGGTAAAAACGAATACCTCTGCCAAACCCGTCGGGTACTAATTGCGTGATGTTATTTTATGGGTTGGTTTTTTTTGTTAGTTACAGATGAATAAAGGGTTATGTTTACGTATGCCAAAAAAAAAACAAAAAGTTTTTCTACGGCCCATAGAAAATATAACCACTTTACTTATGTTGTCCAACATCTAAAATACAGCCTTATTACTGTCCATATCCACAAAAACATAGTAAAGTATGTGACAGTTTAGCCCATAAACACTAACATAGTGCTAACATAACTTTAGCAACCCAAACTAATGTCCAAAATAACAACAGAGGCCATTACGAGCCGATCTGGTATCGACGATTCTCGATACGAATTTTACAGGCCATAAAATCTACTAAGTTTTGGCCAAGGCCAGTTTTTCCAATGAATAGAATCTAAGAAGTACAATAGATACAGAACTACGTTTTCATTATGATGTATCATCGATATTATCCCTAAAAGTTGGCATTTAACTGCTCCCAGACTCGGCGCCAAAAGGATATCGTAAAACCGAACGCCGGATAAATAGCTTTTGGTCCTTCTGGGCGCGAAAATTTTGGCGAAGATTGGCACAAATTGAAATGTGCGCCTTTTAGTGGAGGTGAGAAAAGTCTTTGGGGATTTATTGGCAGTTACGAAGCCATTATTGCGATATATGGTGTTACTAAATTAAGAGGTGCAGTAAATTGTGATTCGGGAAAGTATTGGTAACCCTGTTCGCACCTGTGGGTGCCGTAAAAGGTGACCAGGATTTTAAATCAAGATCTGCTAACCACAATACACTGAGATCAGCATCTGGATGTAGTGTAAAATTAAGTGTATTGCACAAATTGAATACCGCAAAATGTATTTTTATAGTTCCATAAAACTGATATCCACCGGCCTTTGTTATTCTTCTAAGCGTGTCGATAGTAATCTATATACAGTCAGCCCAGAATTTGGCTACGAGCTTGGCACTTTCAGTAGCGTTCATCAACTCCTGTAGCGTGCAAATAACAGGACATGCTGGACCCCATTATCCCAATGCCTTATTAAGTGCCCCATTGTTCGTGGGACAGCACAATATTTACACTCCAGGGCGGAGTCATCTGTGAATCTCCACATGACTGGGTTTTTGAATGATTTCTAGGTAAGCCGAGGCAACTAAAGTTCACGTACGAGATTTTCAAAAGGTGGAGCGAATTAATTTGTTAGAAAAGTACTATCTCGCCTCAACTTTAGCCTTTCCTCTTAGAATTGTCTCCTACACACTGGCATGGGTGAATAAATTAGTATTGAAAGACAATTTAAAAAGCCGTTATGGCTTTTCAGGCTTAGGTATTACGGGCTGGTGTTCAATTATTTAATAACCAGCTGTCACCCGCGGATAAGCCTGCGTGGATCGGTAATAATCCCACGGGAATGTGCTTCCGGGTCAAAGAGTAGCTATCGGCCAGTGAAGTCTCGTCAAAATTGGTCCAGCCGTTTCGAAGATTAACCGGAACAAATACATAGACAGACAAAAAAACCTTAAAAAAAAGTACCGTTTAGGCGTTCAATTGAATTTAGTATAAAGCTGTTATTTTGATAATATAAGCAGGTACTGTAATTTTATTTATTTGGGGTAAGAGGGACCTTGAAAGTATGTTCAAGCCACGAGGCAATCATTAGCAAAATATTTAGATTTGAGCCGACCCAAAAATACATAGATACGGCATTAATAAATCCTGCCCGCATGCCTACTAATAGTTTTTACATTACCCACTAAATAGAGGCGTTTTGGTTCAACGTGATTTATCGCTCACAGATAAATGTGTTTTTTTGTTAAATAGTTACAGTTCTTTCATAAAAACTATTCCTTTTTCCTACTTTTGTTGATTCTATTGAGGTAAAAGTGGTCCTTTGGAAACAAATCTATTTTCTATGATTTTGTTTAATTAACATCTGAAGTATTGGATTGGATGTCAAATGTCCTGTAGATCTGGTTGTGTCTTGTAAAGGGCCGTTGAGCTCCCTAAAACAGGGTTGAGCTGCACGATGATGATGCATGCATGCTGCCTGTTGGGACAGGTCAGCTCAAGGTACTGGCTCTTTCTTAACGAGGGCCTTCTAGACATAGCACTGCATTGTTAGACTCATAAAATCCTTATAAAATCTTTGGACCCTTAAAGAGACTATGAGCTCTGAGTTTGTTTCGGTATTACTTCTCAGGGATCAATAACCTAGGATATGCCGGCGCCTTCTTATTTTAATATATTGATTTGTAAAAGTGTCACAATAATTGTCTCTTAATTCAAAATTCAAGGCCTAATTGCGATTAATTTCCATTTATGTGTGTTATGCAATGGGGTCATTGCATGCTAGAGTCACACACACTTTCACACACACTAAGCACACAGAGTACCTACTTGACACTGAGCACTTTAATAGGAAACGAAAATTATATAAAAAATAAAGTTACCAATGTCAAAATAAATATACCTCCCATCACCAACTTAAATTGCTGACAGTCAATTTCACCAACTATCGGCTTCCAGTCTAAACGAGCTGAATACCAGTATTTTAGCTGGAGCGACTGTCAATCTAATCTCCATAACCCAGTTACTGGGAACCACGATAACCCTTGATAAGACTGGTTGTCAGATTTTGTGGCTTTATACATATTATTTAAAAGTATTGATTCCCCAAATTCGGGCGTGTAAATTCGTGCGAATCGAGAGTAATAAGCCCGCGTCAAGTCAGAATTCTAAATACAAGTTACATTTATAAAACAGTTCATTCCACCCTTTAAATATCTTAAAATTCCGAAATTAATTTAATTCAAGTTGTTCCTCCTACAACGCGGACCAAAGGAATAAGATACTGTAACTATAGTCTTGGGACCGAATATCGTGTTTCTAAATGTAATACTGTTATAATATTTTAAGTAGTGATGTGGATACAGATCCGAATACGGATTTTTGGTGAGAAGATCCGCGGATACGGATGACGGTGACGGTGAGTGACTTTAAAACGACAGTTGACGCCACGTGACGCTTTGCTTGACAGGACATGTTTCGACTTGCATTGCGCGGGTCTTTCTTTTGTTTTGTCACGTCACTAGTTAAGTCACTAATTTGATTTGAAGAAATAAAAAAATAATCCGAATGGAGTTTAATAGTTTTACATTGCTACTTATATATGAAATTTAATCTATGTATTTAAAATTAATAAGGTAAAAGATCCGCCAAAAGAGTATCGGATACGAATCATCATTGGCAGCATTGTTCCCTTTGCTAGGACACAGGCCTCCTCTCGTTGAGAGGCTGCGGGCTTTAATCCACCACGCGGGCCCAGTGCGGGTTGGTAGATGTCACATATCTTAGATTTTTTGGTTCTAAGACATGCCGGCTTCCTCACGATGTTCTCCTTCACTGTTTTGATAGCAGTGCTGTGGATGCGAATACGGATACGGATCTTCCTTCTCCCTCGGATATCTGCGGATACGGATAACGATATCCAGCACGTCACTAATTTTAAGTTAACACATCCTTGATTTTAAGACATGCGTGGGTTTACCCTGGTTTCTTACTGTTTAATGTGGGTTAACTTTGGTATTATTTTGGGTGGAGAATGTTCAAGAAATATTTAGTACGTATACCTTACACGGCAATTGAGTAAATGCAGTTAGCAGATTATTATAAACTACTAGCTTTTACCAGCGGATTCGCCCGCGTGGAGGTCGGAAATTATCCCGCGGGAACATACTAGCTGCACAAAAAGTACCCTATGTGTTATTCCAGGTTATAAACTATCTGTGTGCCAAATTTCATCTAAATCGGGTCAGTTGTTTTTGCGTGAAAGAGGAAGAAACATCCATACATCTATACATCCATACATACAAACTTTCGCGTTTATAATATTAGTAGGATTTGCGCTCCGTGGTTTCTTCCGTTGAAGTGTAGATGCCTTGAAAATATAGAGAAAATAAAAATTGTAAAAACTATTCTATGTCCATAAGGTGAATGCTCAAAACCAGCCCGCGAAATTCAAAATTTCTTGCGTTTTTTGCAATTTGCAGGCCAGTGCTAGGTTGTATGTTGATTAAAATATTATTCGCGCCTGTAAGACGTATGTAGTTACAGAATTATAATCATCAAAATCATCAATACAACGCTCTAAGTTCATAAAGCTGTAGGATTGACTTTTTCTGTTTTTTATACGAATAATATTTTAATCAACATACAACCTAGCACTGGCATGCAAATTGCAAAAAACGTAAGAAAATTTGAATTTCGCGGGCTGATTGAAGCATTCACCTTAAACAAGTCATGGTTTACTTATGTGCCAAACATCAAAATTCGAAGACATGTGACAATTACTAACTTACACTGGGCCCGCGTGGTAGATTACGGCCCACTCCCTCTCACCGAGAGGAGGCCTGTGTCCCAGCAGTGGGAACAATATAAAAATTATTAATTTAAATTACTTCAATAGTATTTGGACATGTAAATTAAACAATATATAATTATAAGTTATAACTTAAATTATGTAAATATACCGTTGTTTCTCGTCACAACACAAGACATCAAGACATGAAAATCAACATTTTAGAACCGTAACAAGACTTCTAACCCACGCACTAATTGGCTAACAGTAGATAAGACTCTATTTCTAGTTTGATAAATAAGGCATTGACTAAAAAACACAAATCGATTGAAACTATATTATTGTTTGACTTTTAAGCATTATACTAATTTCGAGGCATGGATAAACTTTAAAGGTAAGTGAGTCTTATTAAGGGGTATCGTTTTACCTACTAACTGGGTTGTAGAGGCCAGATCGGCAGTCGCTCCGTCTAAAATACTAATATTGAGCTGCATCTAGTTAGACTGAAAGCCGACCCCCATATTTGGGAAATGGCTAGTCGATTGTAGCTAAAAATCAGTATCTTACTTGGAGTAATTGCCTATCTGACCTCGAGAACCAGTTACTGGGTAACATGATACCCCTTGGTAAGTTTGGTTGTCAGACTTTCAGGCTTCTGACGAGTCGTAGCGGCTATCAAAGGCTCAAGAAAGACAGCTGGGACCAACGGCTTAAAGCGCTTTCTGAGGCACGGAGGGGTGTTGGCATCCACGGACCAATGCATAGAACAATATCACTGTTACTACTTAGCCGCAAGCTGCTCTTACGTTAACAATAAATTTAACTGTGGCTCCAGTGTGAGTTTCTTTTAACCATCTCGATCAGACGCATCAACAGCATTCCGCGTTCCCATTGGCCCTGGTTTAATGAAGGATCAATAGGAGCGCCGAACGCGGCCGATGCGTTAGATCGAGATGGTAAAATGAAACTCACACTATGACCACTGCAGTTCCCATTAATGGTGGGGCGCGTGAAAGACAGGCAAGCAATTAAAGAAGTTCATACCCTAAAAACTTAACGTATAGTAAGTTATACGAATTGACATTAATTTTAGAAGACAATAAAGCCATTCTACATGTTATCACTGTACCCGCCAAACACAATTCACATTACGCTTTAGGCCATAGTAACTGCATTCAATTCTGTGCAGGAATACCAAATTCCTACACAAAATTGAATGCAGACCTGATTTCTGTTCAAGTGTCCCCTGGGAATGTTGCCAAATATACCGATATTGCCAAATACTACTAGTTCAGGAAGATCTATAGTTGTGAATATTGGTTGGTATAAGAATTCCTACGTATAATTTATTCTACAAAATAAGAATACGTATTATGGAAGAAATGGAATGGCGAATTCTTTACGACTGGCACCACACAGAATCAACGGGCTATATCATCATCATCATCATTTCAGCCGTAAGACGTCTACTGCTGGACTTAGGCCTCCCCCAATTCGGGGGGCTTTGCCATCATCGCCACGCTTGGTAGGCGGGTTGGCGATCGCAGTATGGTGGTAAAATACATAGAGAACGCTGCTGCCCATTCTCTAGTAAGTCCCTTAGTTGCCTTTTACGACACCCACGGGAAGAAATGGGGTGGTGTTATTCTTTACGTCCGGCACCACACGGTACCTGGCTATATTCCCAAGTAATTATAAAAAATACGTATACCTATCGAAAGTTACTAAAATCAATTCAGTTGTTAATCGTGTACAAACTACTTTCAGCACTTGCATTTATTCTGTTACACCTTGTAAACATAAAGATGCTATGGACTATATTAATAAAGGATTTTTTGTAACCAGTGCGCACATTTTTTTGATAGAACACATTTCAATTATTTTTTCAATACTTATTTTTTTAAATTTCGTCCGACCTTAAATCAGTAAACTGTGGACACCCTACATATTTTGTAATATGATATTGACAATAGTAATAGGTCAGTAACCACGCGCCGGCCGTAGGTATTTTGAACTTCTTACAATTTTGACTGATCGAACAGCTGGTCGGTCGTTCACATTTGCCGCCGCGCCGGCGCCGCGTGCAAGTTACCTTAAAAACCAGTTTCTAAATAAACATCTTTCATTAACGATAACTTAATATTTTTTTGTACTAAGATACCTAATAAAAATTACATGGTTATTATAACTCGTTTAAGTTTAATTTGTTAAAATTTGCGCACTGGTTAAAAACTTATCCTGTATATGAAAGCAAATTCGCACAATGCTTTAACACGTACGCTTTCATTAAGACCCAGCGGGGCTTCTCTTAATTTGCTCCAAATATACGATATTTTTTAAAATGTTGTACTTAGAATTCCGTGAATGAGGATGTCTTTGAAAACAGTCAATTATCAACACGGAAGCGAGAACGCCTCATTCCTATATCTCGCCCGTCTTCATTCATAGTCTAATTTTACGAACGCTTTTGCTACATTTAGGATCATTATCATATAAAACATTCGCGGCTAAGGGAAACTACGATATTTCGCAAAAAAAATCATGTTTTTGTATTTTTAGGGAGTTCCCATGGAATTTCTTGGCAGCCAGTCTTTTTTACCATAAAATATTCGGTAAGTCTATATTTTTAAAGTTTGGGACAAGAATAGAATACTTTCCTATTACCTTAAATTCAGCACATAATTTTGAACCCGCAATTTTTTTTTTTTTTTGATATGCGACAAAAATGTCTACACTAGGGGTCTAGAATCACGCGATGAATGCATGGTTACAGTATGCGTATCTATTTCCCTGCTTCAGTGTATATCTACAATAAGACAAGAATATGCTCTATAAAAAAAAAGTTTTCAACGTGATTTAGGTACTGTACCCATAAACATCACGAAATAATATACCACAGTCCGTCCGTTCACACTTATTTTGCATCCCTATCAAAATGAAAATGATCATTGCATTCATTAAAATAAGGTTGCTTGTCGGTTGCTACCACTAACAAATCTGTAAATATCACAGTGAATTTAATTCTCGTTCAAATAAGGTTGCTGTTAGGTGGCTGCTGTCACTGCTCTCAGAGGAAAAAAAACTGTAAATGGACTACAGTAGGTACTGTTTCTAACTGACAGAAGATCGCTGTTGCATACTCTAAATTTAAAATGGACTGAAAAACTGTTTCGACAAAACTGAGGGGAATTCCAGTATTGGGGTTCCGTTTCAACATGGTAAAAAGGAACCCTTATGGGGAGAGTCACTCTGTCTGTCCGTCTGTCTGTCACAGCTGGATATATCAAGAACTACTGATGCTATCAACTTGAAATTTGGAATAGTTTTAGATGACGTTTATCCAACTATTTTGCAAACAAGAAATAAATAAAATATGTATTTTTTTTTTAACAGGGGCTGAACCCGGGACTTCTGCCCCACTTCGATTTTTTAGGAACTAGAGCATGTGGAGTATGATATGAAAGAGCGCTATTTGCACATTCTTAAGCAATTTTCTTATTTTCGACCCCTTCCCAACTTATCTCCGAAGTTTGCCGTTTGTTTGTCGTTTATTTGTTTGTAGTTTGTTTTGTTTGTTGTTTACCATGTTTTATACAATTAAATATTATTTCTTAAAAAAAATATATATTATTGTGTTACCACTGCTCTCAGAAGGGTGAAGGAAAACATCGTAAGGAAACCGGCATGTCCCAAAACCAAAAATTCGAAGACATGTGACATCTACCAACCCGCACTGGTGGTGGTAAATTACGTCCCACTCCCTCTCACAGAAAGGAGGCCTGCGTCCCAGCAGTGGGAACCGTATAGGCGGATTATGTAATTTAATTTCACCGGTTACGCTGGTTACCTTAAAATTGTTCACATTATAATCTGTCTAAAATTAATAAACTTTTCCTTAGCGTGTCAATAGCAATCTAAATAAAGTTAGTCCAGAATTTGGCTACGAGCTTAGCATTTTCAGTAGCGTCCATCAACTCCCGTGGCGCGCAAACAACAGGACATGTTGGACAAGATATCAAGTGCCTCATCGTTTGTGGGACAGCACCACATTTACACTCCAGGGCTGAGTCGTATATGAATCTCCAACTGTACAGGTTTTCTTTACTCCGGCCTACCTGAGCCCGGAGTCTATTTAAAGACTTCCATGAAAGCCAAGGCAACTCGTGTCCAGTTGCGAGATTTTCAGCAGGTGGAACGAATGAGTTTGGTGAACGAATTAATAAATTACATTTTTGACATTGACTATCGCTAAAATGAGACTAGACCAAGATTTAGAACGTTTCTATATACGAGAATTGTCTATTGGTAAAACTGTTCCAACTTTCGTGTGCGCACTCTAGACCTAGGTACAGACGCCAGCACATAAAGCTACCACAACTTGTCAAATTTCTTTAATAGGTTTTCAACTTTATCCGTTCAAGATTGATTGGGAAAACTTGACAGTATCGGGAAGCTTGATGCGCTGGCGTCTGTACATACTAAATGTCACGGAATCTGCCAACAGCACATTCAATACAACCATAGACTACCACGCACGTGTAAACACAGCCTATTGGCGTCTGTACTTTATGATAAATTAGGCGCAGATATGCAAATAGGCATAATTGTCGGTTTTGCGGTTAGACATGGCGAACGAAATTGGCATAGTGAAGAGACTTATGGTTTTGTCAATGGCATTTGAATTTTGAATTTGGAAATGACTTACTAGAAGAAACCCCAATCAATCTACCTAGTATTTTCCCAACATGTTGGGGACGGCTTCCAGTCTAACGAGATGCATCTGAATAACAGTATTTTACATGGAGCGTCTGCCATTCTGACCTTCACAACCCTGTTACTGGGTAACATGATACTCTAGTTAGACCGGTTGTCAGAATTTTGGGTTTCTGACGACCTATAACAACTGTCAAAGATGGCGAATGACAGCTGGGATCAACGGCGTAACGTGTTTTCATAGGCTCAGAGAGGTCTCAGTATGTTATGGATGGATAACTTAGCTTAACTTTCGAACGACTCGTGCATTATCCTATTCTTTTACTAACCTTTTATGCAATTCGGTATTAACTTTAAACTTATAATGTAAAAATAATTTCTCAAGCAGAATGTGGATAAAGATAAGGAAATACGAGACCTGACTTACGGGTGGTGTCTTAATTTGTAGAAATATTTCCATCACCACTGCTCTCAAAATAGTGAAGGAAAACATCGTGAGGAAACTGGTATGTCCTAGAAACAAAAATTCGAAGACATGTGACGTCTACCAACCCGCAGTGGGCCCATGTGGTATATTACGGCCCACTTCTTTTCACCGAGAGGAGGTCTGTGTTCCAGCAGTGGGCACAATATAGGCTGATTATAACGGAAATATAATATATGAATATAGATATAGAAAATTTAAATGTATACAGATATAGATAAACAGAATACAAAGTGACAAAACCTTCCAAACAAACAAACATAAGATAACAAATCAATCAGTTCAACAGAAAAAGTAGATCAAGATAAAACAATAAATTCAGACAATCTTTCAAGAAATCTCAACTGCATTAAATTCAATCCTCCCAAGTCCCAACAGATTTATTCTTTGACAAATCCGCATTTTCTTTGGCAAGGCAATTTTATACTCACCGCGGAATTTAATACTGTTTGCATTCTTGGTGGGTTACTATCTTCAAAACGATGTATTGTTGCGAAATATACCTTTTAGCTTGGAGTTATTATTTCAACAAGTTATGAAGAAGCTTGGTAGGTTGTCGACCTGTATGGTAACTACCTACCTAAAGTGGCTCCAAACTATTATTATCTTGTGTCAAACAAAAACTCAAACCGCCTTTTAAAATAACCAGGTTTTTAGTTAGATAAGGTCATCGGTCCAGCTCGTGGGAGGCTATTCAACGCTACGTCTTCCAGTACGCGGTCACCACTCCAGAACCTTCCAGTCCCATCCGCCATCTGTAATTCTGCGATGTGCTTGCTCACTGCCACTTAAATTTGGCAATTCTTCGGGCTATGTCGGTTACCTTTGTTCCCCTACGAATCTCGGAGTGTCTTGAGACAATGCGGAATGTGAAAGGAGAAGATATTGTGTAGCTTTCCGAACGCTGCCCGGCCGAGTCGGATTCGGCGATTGACCTCTTTCTCGAAGGACCTAACTAACTATACAGTTTGTCTTAGTTAAACATAATCGTTCACTACTTTGAGTGTAAAGTCTCCGATCTGCATGAGAGTGGGTTTGACAACAAATAAATAAAATAAATAATAAATACATAAATATTGTACTTATATCTATCTCATTTTATACCATTATCATCATTCTCCAGCCCTTATCCCAATTTATTTGTGGTCCGTGCACCATGTCTTTAACTTCCACACTTCTCTATTAGTCGTCATCTCAGTATGTAAAAGGGGTGACCTGTCATTCCATATTATAATTCACACAGTTCATCCATCGTTTCTTTGGTCTCCCTCTACTCTTATAGCCATCGACATTCACTCTGTAAGAATTGGGGGACCTGGTGACCCGTAACACAGGTATTCAATGCGTTCTTTGGGTACCAGTCTCTCACAAATGTTATTATATATTTTTTAATTAGTTTAAGCACTTTATGTACCTACCTGCAACATTTGTGATGAGAAATTAAATTTGATTTATTCTCATTTATACTAAGGTAATCATTTGTTATTATTTTAAATTGTCATGCAATTAGTATAAGTCGCCTCATTTAACTATCCCGCTATTTAGGGTCGCTCTTACAATAGACAAATGGCATGGCCAATTGGCCACCCACAAACCAATTTATCTCAGCAGTCCAATTCCTGTTATTACCTCTAATTATTCAACAATATAGACAAATTGATTCTTATTTTTAACTGACGAAAAAAACGGAGGAGTTTCTCAATTCGACGCGTATTGTTTTTTTATGTTTGATCACGCATAACTTTACAGAGTGGACCAATTTTGATAAAAAAAATTAATTGAAAAGGGTATATCCCGAAGGTTTCATGTACATTTGGAAAGAAAATTCCAACCCTAAGGGTAGGACAACAGGGTATGATTGATTGTACACTCATTGTAATGCATAACTTCTTACAGAATAGTCCTTTTTTGCAAGCATGGAGTAATTAGTAGATTATAGCCACAAAAAATTATAAAATAAAAACTTTTGAACAAAAAATTAAACCGCCGAAAAAACTGAAAAGCAAAAAATACTAAACCTTTCAGTCATTTTGACTCGGCGCCAAACAATCAATGAACAAAGTGCACAAAAAGTTTTTGAATGCCACTTGACCCAAGACCCTTTTATCTTATCTTCCCAATTAAAAATACCTACTGAACTATCCTACTTAACTTTAAAAATGATCAGTAAAACAAAAATCCAAAAACTTTATTGTGTTCTTGCTATGTTTTTTTTTTTAATTCTGTACCTGCTTGGAAAGCACTTCCGACTTTTTAAAATGAGGCAGCATTCTGCCTCATTTTTACTGTTCAACAAATTTGTAGGTCGAAAAAGTGTAAGTTTGAAAGTCCATTGAAATCGTAAATGATCGTTGAATTTTTGTGTTTTTTCGAAGCCTTTGCTCGTGCACTATCAATATATCTCTCGGAAGAAAACGTGAGTCTCAACTCGTGTGTACAGTGCTTGTGGCACATTAGTCCAAGAACAAATGGCTGATGGGACTGTAAAGTTCTGGAGCAGTGACCGCGTACTGGAAGACGTAGCGTTGGAAGTTGGACTGATGACCAAATAAGACCGTAGAAATCCGTTGGTTGCGGGACGTACAGAGCCGGTCTAAGTAGTGGTGCTTGGAGGAGGCTAATGTCCAGCAGTGGACGTCTTTTGGGGGAAATTAGGATGACGATGATGTGTATTAAGACCCTCGGCTATGTCTCCCAGGTGAGTCCCGTCTACACTCTCGTTAGTTATCGGTAACTTTGTCCCCTCGGTGAATATAAATTTTGACTGGCCTGTTAGTCTAGTGGTTAGTGACCCTGACTGCTAAGACTGAGGTCGTGGGTTCGATTCCCACCCAGGACAAATCTTTGTGTGATGAGCACAATCATTTGTTCTGAGTCTGGGTGTAATTTATCTATCAGTTGTCTGGTTACCATAGCACAGGCTCTGCCTAGTTTGGGATCAGATAACGTTGTGTTGGTTGTCCTAAGATATTTATTTATTTATAAATAAGATTTTTTATTTGTTAACACGGTGTGATCACACACCGTGTTTACAAATAAAAATTTCTTTACAATATACTTAGTTAGATTCTCTGTGTTTTGCCAAGAAGCGTACAAACATAAACAGATAAATGCCCTAGTCAAGAAAACAGTTTATCAGTGAGAGTACCATGCATTGATAACTTTATGAAGCTACTACAGTAATTAGCTTAAAAGAAATGGAATCTAAGTTAACATTTCCACAACCGTTTAATGTAATTAAAATAATACAAAAAAATAAAATAGATACCTGGGTCGTTCTACTTTTCTACCGACAACGGTCTGTCTCTCGTCTTGTTATGATATCTCGTTGGAGTATTGATATTTACGGTATTTTAATTTGGTTCAAATAAACGTCCGTATTTTTCTTATCTATTAATATTATGTGATTTTTAATTTTCTCTAACCAGCATATTTAATACGTCTTTTTCCCGTAGAATGCCGTGACAGAGTGGTAAGCCGAAATGTGGTCTCCACAGAAAAAGGCCACTTTGTCACATTATTTTTTTCTAAAACAAACATTAAAAAAACAATATTAGCTGGAAAGACAATTTTAATTAGTTCTAATGAAAACATAGATGCATTTTTTTTTCATCCCACACAGAAACCACAATTATGGATAGTTCAAAAACCAAAAAAAGTAGAAAGGTAGAAAAGTAGAACGACCCACCTATAAAACATTTTCAATGAATTAACTAAAGATAATATGATTCGTGAGTGGTTAACAATGTACTATTCTACTATTCTGTTCTATCATAGTTCTATATCCAAATAGTACCTAAAAGCATAAGAAACCAAAACTTCCATCTACAAAATCAGATAATACAATTTCGTCTGACCAGTTACAACTTATAAAGGACAACAGACCTTGTGAGAGGCAATTCGGCTAATCGAGCAACACTTAAATGTTTTGGCTATAAATTCCGTACTTCTATCGATTCCAGATGCCTTGATTAATAGGAACAGGCCTTTGTCTGGTTTGGCTAATCCCCCTCCCCCTCCTTTTGGCAATAGAGACATGGCGGTGAAATTAAGTGCCCTCTAGTAGCTTAAATGGTTTAAGTACTGCTATTAAAGTGGTATTGTTGGCACAATAATAAGTGGGTCTGTTTTTATCTCTCTCAGTAACTTAGAAGATATACCTAGTATTTATCTCGTGTGTAATTAGTACCTAGTAATTACAGTTTTACGACAAAACTTTTGGTTTGTAAATATTTTGAGTTTATTAGTCGACTTGCACGAATTCATCATCATCATCATTTCAGCCGAAAGACGTTCACTACCGGACACAGGCCTCCCCTAATTTTAGGCTTTGCCATAATCGTCACACTTGGCAGGCGGGTTTGCGATCGCAGTATGGTGGTAAAATGCATATAGAACTCTGCTGCCTATTCTCTGGTGAGTCCCTTAGTCGCCTCTTACGCCACCGGCGGGAAGAAATGGGTTGATGCTATTCTTTACATATACCATACATATATTACCATTACCGGTAATGGTAATTCAAAGCATTTGAATCTCTGCTGTCACGTAATTTGTCCGTTTTATGATGATTATAAAATAATAATAGAAAGAAAGAAAAAACGTTTATTTGCGACAGAAAGTCCAAAATATACAAAAAAAGATGCTGGGAGAAAGCTTACGTTACATCCACGCAAAACGGTAATCGCTGAGCATAATGCTGTGCGAGACAAACTCTATGCGAAACAGAGCCCCCAGCGCTGGTATTTAGCGACAGCCGGCGCTGACGTAATGACGTCGACCGATGCAGCAAACAATCAGTAAAATATATCATCATCAGCCGAAAGACGCCCACTGCTGGACATAGGCCTCCCCCAAGCACCGCCACTTCCACCTGTTCTGTGCTTCTCGCATCCAACGTATTCCTGCGGCCGTCACCAGGTCATCGGTCCATCTTGTGGGAGGCCTTCCAACGCTCCATCTTCCAGTACGCGGTCGCCATCTCAGAACCTTGCGACCCAATCGGCCATCCGACATATGGCACTGAGACGTGGTCGCTCACAATGGGCCTCAAAAGAAGGCTCAAAGTCACCCAAAGAGCAATGGAGAGGGCTATGCTTGGAGTTTCCCTACGCGATCGAATCAGAAATGAAGAGATCCGTAGGAAAACCAAGGTAACCGACATAGCGCGAAGAATTGCCAAACTTAAGTGGCAGTGGGCAGGGCACATTGCTCGCAGAACGGTAAAATATTAAGAAAAAAAAAAACAATCATAAAGCAGTCAAATTACGTAACATCATAGCGACTAGTTGCTATCTAGCGTGAAGCACATTAACTTAACGATGATGTTCCTAAATCCGTGACCACCTCATCATTTCCACTTTATTTATACCTGAAAGAATATAATGGCCACTTAATAAAAAGCTCGTAAAAACAGCACTTCGTTTCCACGAACACTTGTTTTGATTTCATTCGGCCATATGGCTTAGGGTCGGAGTACACTTTGATATAAACAATCGTATCGTAATTTTATATTGTGTAAAAATTACGTAAGTACCTATAGCGTAAATGTTACGTAAGTGTTATTGTACTCGAATATTTTTTTTTCAGTGGTACAGTGCTAACGGCAGTGATTTACGATTTTTTGGTGGTAGGTTCGAAGCCAGGTTCGCGCTTTTTAAGTATGTTTATTAGCCGTTAATAAAAAAATAAAATAGGGTTTTGTTGCGGGCATTATACAAAAAAAATATCGACAATAAAATAAAATGCAATAAAATCAAATCAAAATTAGAAGCAAAATTAAAATTAAATTAAAAGAAAAATGAAAATAATAATCAAAATTCAAATCAAAATAATAAATAAATAATAATAATGATTGTCCCACTGCTGGGCGAAGGTCTCCCTACTCTCATTCCACATCTCTTTGTCAAGAGCTGCCAAGGCCCAATCTTTATTAAAAGAGTCCAGCTCATCCCGCAATCTCCGTCTGGGCCTGCCGCGATATCGTTTGCCATTGAGTAGGACCCATTTTTAGCGTTGGTTGACGCTTTGCTTTGTGTGAATTATTTTATCATCACTGCTCTCAAAACGGTGAAGGAAAATACGTGAGGAAACCGGCATGTCGTAGAACCAAAAATTCCAAAACATGTGACATCTACCAACTCGCACTGGGCCTGCTTGGTGGATTATGTCCCAATTCTAAACACGGAGAGGAGACCTGTGTCCCAGCAGTGGGAACATTATAGACTGATTATCCTAGTAATTCAGTTCTGCTAATAACATGACTGAACAGTGTTCCCAACATCCAATGATCGATTACAATATTATGTTGATATTAATTAGGGGCCATCCATAAATTACGTCACACGCTAAGGAGAGGGTCGACGAATTGTGACATTGTGTGACAAGGGGGTATGAAAAATTTGTGACGTCACATTTCAAAACTGAATATAAGTACATATTTAAAGTACTATTAAACCACGAAATATGAACAATGAAAGAAAATTTAAGAAAAAAACAATGTCTAGATGTAAAATTGCAAAATATGTGACGTCACACTAGGAAGGGGGGTGGTCTCACAAATGTGACCAGCTGTGACAAGGACGGGAGGGGGGAGGGGTCAAAAATCATGAAATTTGTGTGACGTAATTTATGGACGGCCCCTTAGTAGAGAATTTCATTTGTAATGCTTCCTACTAACTATATCAATTTAATCGAAAAGGGTTTGTGGCTAAGTAATAATACCCGCACGGGTTAAATGAGCAAGTTAAGCTATACTTGCCACGGTCACCAAGACCCCTCCGAGCCTCGAGAACACGTGAACCTGTTGATCTCGGCTGTCTTTCATAGATCTTAGACAGTCGTTACGGGTCGTCAGAAGCCCGATAGTCTGACAACCAGTCTTACCAAGGGGTATTGTATTACCCCATAACTAGGATTGTGGAAGTTTGGTAGGCAGTCGGTCCGTGTAAAATACAATGGTATTATGCATCCAGCTTGACTACAAGCCGACCTCAACAAAGTTGGAAAAAGCTACGTAGATGATGATCGTAATGCTGCCGTGCTAAGGGTAAGAGCAGTAAGTCGGAAATTTCAAAGTTGAGAAAATGGCGATCAAAGTTATCGATTAAATTTTTACTTACTTCTACTTTAACTTACAAGTTTTAGTAGGTCTGTTTTTTTCAATATGTAGCTTGAATGGAGTTCTTTCATGATACCAAGTTAATAATTACTATTATATACGAATACGAAAACTCCTATTATGTCTAGTACGAGTTAACTCTATTTATACTGATTGCTTAGAATAACCGCAGTAAGTACTCTAGTTGCTGCTTTAATGCTAAGTATTCCATACATACGATATCTACATTTTGTATGAAATTACGTGTCACCTTGGGGTCAAAAAAAGATAAGATGTTAGCTAAATAGTATGATTGATTATATATCATTTAAAAGATCATTTATTGAGAAATCTATGCATACCTTGAAATGTAGTGAATTACGTACAGGTTTTTTCGTACAAGGCTCTGAAAGTATGTAATTGAAGTTAATACCGTTTAATTTCTAAAGCATTTTTGTTTTGTTTTTTGTAAGTAACTTACTATATTTTATACCTAAATCTATTTATTTATTATTTTTGTTTAATATGAAGTGAAACGGACTGAGTTAATGAGTGTTTGTACTTGTTGAAATGGTAGCAATGAGTAATAAATAAAAGAATATGTTTAATTACAACAATCAAAACTTTAATTGTTCAAAACTTCTTATCAAAATTACAGACACAATAAACTTAGACTATTTTAAACAATACTTAGAGCCAATAGGTACCTACTCCTGTACCTATTCCTGAAATATTATAATCAGTCTTGTAATAAAATCTGCAACTATAAATACTCCTATGGAGTTTTATGTTAATAATTCAAGAAAAAAGTACCAAAACTAGCTAATATATTAGCATTATTTTAAATGCAGAGAGTTAGCATT
Organism: Aporophyla nigra; assembly: GCA_947507805.1. Taxonomy (NCBI): domain Eukaryota; kingdom Metazoa; phylum Arthropoda; class Insecta; order Lepidoptera; family Noctuidae; genus Aporophyla; species Aporophyla nigra. The sequence goes on along the minus strand of OX382313.1, from coordinate 5,555,842 downwards.
AATTATTTATTAAAAAATACTTTAAAACTAAATCATGTGAACACAATTTGAGATCAAAGACACATTATTATAAAATCACAAAAGTGTTATACTTATTCTAAGATTTTTGAACAGTTGTACTTACAGTAAGTGTGATTACTGCTGATATTCTAAGTATCCAATACTAAAAAGTTTTTGATTACGCTCATTTACACAACAGTATGTTCACTTACTGTTTTTATTATTAGCAAAATAGAATAAAAATGTCGGCGGTACACTAATTACCGTGAAGTAAGTATATTTCCTGCTTTTATGCTAAGTAAAGAAAATCATTTCATTGACTTACTGCTGTTATGCTTAATGATATTTTTAGGTTCCAGTGAATATAGAAAAACGGGAGTAAGACCAGTTTATAGGGCATTACGTGGGAATCCAGGATACGTACTTAACTCATTTTTGAAAAAAAATCGACTTGCTGCCCTTACTGTTAGCGCGGCAGAATGGTGTACCGTATAATTTGTGCTCATGAGAAGAGCTTTTTACCCTGTAGAAAGAGTGCAATTTTGAAAAACATAGTCTAAAGGGTAAAATTGATGGAACTGTCAGATGTCCTGAAGTTTATTTTGTTTTTGACAACGGAGTCACTGTGCACTATTTTCGGGAGTTTTTTTTATGAGTAATGATCCACATCATGCTATGGGTCAAGCCTAACCACTAAAAATCCCACTGCTGGGATACAGGCCTCCTCTCTTCGAGAGGTAGTGGGCTACATTCTACCACGGGGGTTTAGTGCGAAATTTTGGATCTAGAACATATCAGTGTCCTCACGATGATTTTCCTTCACCATTTGAACAGCAGTAATGATGAAATTATTTACACAAAGCGCCTGTTTGGGTTCGAACTCACGGCCTACAACTGGTAAGTCGGAGCCGGTACAAGTATATGCCATAAGTTCGTCAAATTATCATAATTGAGATAACATTCGTGGAAAAAGTACCTACGTACAGACGCCAGCACATCTGTTACTCAATCTGTCAAATTTTTTTAATAGATTTTCAACTTTATCGCTAAAGCATTAGGTTCAATGTTGATGTGCTGGCGTTTATTCCTACCTACACTGTCCAGAGAGGACTAAGGAATTAAACTTAGGTACTTATGTAGCTTCCTGCTTTTTAATGTTACAGCACTCTAATTAATGGTCACATGCTTCTGTTTGTTTAATAAAAATAAGCACGAAATGAAAATAAAACAATACCTTCGAATGCCATAGAGTCAATAAAAATACAGTAATTACGTTACTGCGTGTCCAAAGCATATTATTTTCACATTTTACAACATAAAACACAGGAAATATATTAACGTTTTTGTTTCTCTGTGAACTCCAAATGAAATCACCATAAAATAATCAAAAATAACTGGTCTAAGTACAGGTTCCACGAACATAAAAGTCTTAAGGCTTCTTCAGACAGGCACGATGAGACTATTGTAAAACAAATTACTTTAAGTTTTCGTCGAAATTGTTCTACGAAAATCGCGTAGCGCCTGTTTGTGGGAGCCTTTATGTTAACAGTTATTGTCAGTACCTATCATTAGATATTGACATTATGTACAAATCTTTTTTACAACGAAAAAATAAAACATCGATTCACAACGTCGATTTCTTTTGGAAGTCAAGTTTTTTTTTTTGTGAAATTACACCACATAGTAAAAAATAACTTTGATTTGCCACAATAACTTTCTATTTGTCAGAAGGTATGAGAACATTATCAAAATAATAAACAAAGTGCATTTAATACGTTTACGGAGCTAATGCAAAAACTGAAACACGAGACGTCTCGGTCGTCCGCAGACGTGATGGGCTGACGACATTGTTGCCATCAAAAACACAATGAATTATGAATCGTTCGTGATTCGGAACGCAGTAAAGAGCCATAGAGGATATGCTGACAAGTTATGTCAAATAATCAAATTCAAAAGTTGTTCATGAGTCGTGATTGTTCATAAGCGAGTTTGTACTCCGACTCGCACTTGGCCAATTTTCGGGTAGCTGGAACCGCAACCTTTTTTGAGGGCTGTGCCATACCCAGCAGAGGGTGAAGTCGGCTATGGATGATGTTGATGATAAATGAGAAAACTATCCAAGCAAACTTAAAAACTAATTTGCGAAATCGATACACAATTGCCGGATATATTGCAGAACAAACACACAACAAACAAAAAATAACAACCGACTTCCTTAAAAAAAACTCTACAAAGTCAAAAATAACTTCAATTTCGAAATTCGGTGTCTTAGGACCTGTATTTATAGTTTTTTTGCCACCGACTTCCGAAATTAAAGTTATTTTTGACTTTGTAGTGTTTTTTTTTTTTTAAGGAAGTCGGTTGTTATTTTTTTGTAAAAAGTTTTTATTTTTACCTTTTTGGTTATGGTAGATTCCCCGCACTAATCTAATCGCGTTATTCGTTCATTTGTCGTTGCGCGACTACTTAATGCAAATTTAAGACTTATATGGTTTTCACATGCATTCCATTGTCCGAATGGAACCAAATTAAAATGGGACCATTTGGGAAGCACCAGCTTTCAAATAAAAAACTGGCCAAGTGCGAGTCGGACTCACGCACCGAGGGTTCCGTACAAACCTGCTGGAATTCACGGTTTATGCATAAGGTTTATGTTTATGAAATTAAATGTTTTTTTTTTAATTTTTATATTTGAGTTGACTGAATGAAAGGTAAATTGTGGTTTACGATTTATGACGTATTAAAAAAAAACCACTTACTAGATCTCGTTCAAACCAATTTTCGGTGGAAGTTTATATGGTAATGTACATCATATATTTTTTTTAGTTTTATCATTCCCTTATTTTAGAAGTTACGGGGGGGGGGGGACACATTTTACCACTTTGGAAGTGTCTCTCGCGCAAACTATTCAGTTTAGAAAAAAATGATATAAGAAACCTCAATATCATTTTTGAAGACCTATCCATAGATACGCCATACGTATGGGTTTGATGATTTTTTTTTAGTTTCAGTTCTATGTATGGGGAACCCCAAATATTATTGCTTAAAAAAATATGATATTAGAAACCTCAATATCATTTTTGAAGACCTATCCATAGATACCCCACACGTCTGGGTTTGATGAAAAAAATTTTTTTGAGTTTCAGTTCTATGTATGGGGAACCCCAAATATTTTTGTTTTTTTTTTCTATTTTTGTGTGAAAATCTTAATGCGGTTTACAGAATACATCTACTTACCAAGTTTCAACAGCATATCTCTTATAGTTTCGAAAAAAAATGGCTGTGACTTACTCGGACAGACAGACAGACATGACGAAACTATAGGTTCCGTTTTTTGCCATTTGGCAACGGAACCCTAAAAATACTGTCGAATTGATAACCTCCTCGATTTTTTGAAGTCAGTTAAAAATCAGAAAAATTGAGAACCTCTTCCTTTTCTAAATCGGTTAAACGGTCATCAAAACTACAGCTGTGTGCAAAACTTCAACTCAATCAAATTATACAGACATACAGAATATAATATACCAACCACAAGATTTCAACCGACTTAAATAAACGTGGAAAACTGCTCCAATTACGAACCCACAAGCGATTAAACTCCACAAGTGATCGCCGATTAAAAATCGTGCGATTAAAAGTCGCGCTTGCAATCTTCGCTGAGCGTTTACTTTATTACACTTAATTAGAGCGTTTCGCGGTTTCGACTTCCGAACGAATTTACGAAGAAGTTCCAACCTTATTGCTGTAGAAATAAGAGTAGTTTTTAGTTATAGTGTTGTGTTTGTATCCAGTTGTATCGGGCGTTTAGCACAAGTCAGCATGTGCTTCGAATGGTTTCTTATTTAGTGGGTGTCCATTACCAGCGAGTATTGTTTTCTTTGGCTCATAGCCACTATCATTTCTAGTAGTCACATGATATTTGTGTAGGAATATTACTGAGAATTTTGAAAGTAAAACTATACCTATTAGATGCACGTCATTGAAGACAAGTCGAGCTAGGAAAAACAGGTAAGGTTATTATCAGTTTGGACGTTTCTGGGTAGGTACGTCGCATAAATTATTTTACTGTTAAGTTGCAGACCTGGGTTTCATACCATCTCCGGGTCGGGAAAAGAGAGATGAAGGTGTCTCCGTTTTATGGATTTGCCTTTGAGTATGAGTTTGATCCAAGCCATCGTCTCCATGCGTCCCGAATTTCAAATCTGTTCACACGTAGACGTGGAAAAATAACAGACAAGCAAGAGATACTTTGGAATTAATAATAGTAATAGAATGAATACCAGAAGCTGTATTTTAGCTGTGTATTTTTGGACTGTATCATAGTTCGCAGAACAGATGAGGTCGAAAGATTCTAGAGTGAAGACCACGTACTGGAAGACGTGGCGTTGGAAGGCGTCCCTAAAGGTGGACCAATGACCTGATGAAGGCCACAAGAATCCGTTGGATGCGAGAAGCACAGAACTGTTCGACATGGCTCCTTGGGGGACGCCTAGGACCAGCTGTGGACATGTAAGCTTTTTTGGGGGTGGGAAATCATCAAATGACTTCTTCCGCTCTTTGTGTCAGACTTTTACTGACTAAAACCCACCCCTGTTCCTTCAGTTGCCTGTACCAGTTTACGGTATCACTTTCAAACGAATACGCAACCCTGCCAGGTGAGCTGTAGGGAGTATGATAACAGAATATCGCTGTCACAGACACCCCAACCTTAGGTGTAAATAGTCGTATACAGAACAATACTAGCTCCGATCTATACCATGAACAGCTTTATTCTGATCGCGTAACTGTTGCACTATCGGTAAATATGGGGGATGTTGGTTATATTGCTTTTAGCACTCAATAATGTTATGTTGTTCTGTGCACCGGTGGGTTTAGTGGCATGCGGAGCTTTATTGATGATTTTATATTGTATTTTTAACTCTTCCTACGTAAAAACGGGTTGAATAGGGACATAGGAGATCGGGACGAAACTTTAAAATCAAGTTTAACGTTGAAATCAATGATGATTTACGTTTAGATGCCTTACCAGCGCCCAGTAGTGGCAAGATAAATGCAAGGCCTGAAGTTTTATTAGTCAAGTACCAGCAGCAGAACATGCAGCAGCGAGTGAAGTAACTATATATATATATATATATATATATTCATCTCTTTCTAACAACAGGAATCCGTACGGTTCTTTCTTGTTCTTCGCGGATTGTTTGATTGTATGTAAAAGTATGTAGCTACATTCATGGCTTACGCTGCTATTCAGTGCACTAATGTTCGTGTATAACGCGTTTATTTAGAAATGATAGATATCTTCGGAAGATGATTTTAAACGTTAAACACGACAAGAAAATAGTATCCAGTTCCAAGAAAATGATATCTCCTTCCGTCTCGCGACCTTCGCTCCGTAATACAATAGATTCCGTTACACATAACCTCTTGACCTCGGGACATTGTCCCGTCTATCTCGAAATAAGCAATAAGTGACAACTGTCCAAATACGGCGGTTAGCCATACAATACTACAATACATGCCATATGTACAACAATACAACATACTACAATAACTTGCGTTGAAATGCGGTCTCGTTTTTATTTGAAGCTATTTTTAGAGAGGACGGAATACCCGTTCTCTTTGTCATGATATAAGACCATGGTCTTATGGCCTTTATTTTAACTTAGCAACTTTTAATAACTATTAATGGTAAGTTTAGTCAAGAGTCCCCTACAGGGCTTTTTTTTTTTGGATGGGAAATCATGAAATGACTTCTCCCGCTCTGGGCGGAGCGGGAGGGCGTGTCAGACTTTTACTGACTAAAACCCACCCGTGTTCCTTCAGTTGCCCATGTGCCAGGGTCACGGTATCTCTTTCGAACAATCACACGACCCCGGCAGGCATCGGTCCTAGCAGACCCCTTCAGTACTGCTGACATCTCTTTGAGGCGCGCGTGGAACACTACGCGCCGTCGACCCGAGCTTGGTCCTTACCGGGCGGCGAGCTACCCATTGCTCGCCGCCCTACAGGGCTTGTTGCTAAATAATAATAGCTACACGGGTCGATAGAAAATTGAGCTACGCGTGGCGCAGTTGGTTCCTGGATGGGTGACCATCATCATTTTACTTTCATCATCGTTTCGGCCAAAAGAGGTTCACAACAGGATATAGGCTTAACCTAATTTGGAGGGATTTGCCATAATCGCCACGATTGGCAGGCGGGTTGACGATCGCAGTATGGTGGTAGAATGCGTAGAGAACGCTGCTGCCCATTCTCTAGTACGTCCCTTAGTCGCCTTACGACACCCACGAGAAGAAATGGGATGATGCTATTCTTTACGTTGCGCACTACATGGAAATGGATGACCATCCATTACATATCGAGGCAACGCCGTGCATCGGAAAGCACGTAAATCCATTGGTCTCCTGTATTTCCTAGATGTTTGACTGTCGTTACTGGTAGTCAACAGCCCAAAAATCTGAAAAGGAGTCGTATCAAGGGGTATCGTGTTACCCAGTAACTGGGTTTGTGGTCAGACAGACAGTATCATCATCATCATCATCATTTCAGCCGAAAGACGTCCACTGCGGGACATAGGCCTCACTCAAGCACTCAGCTTCTCGCATCCAGCAGATTCACTAGGTCTTCGGTTATTAGTCCATATAAAATACTGGTATTCAGTTGCATCCAGTTAGACTGGACGCCGACCCAAACCAAGTTAGGTACAGGCAAAAGTAAAGGCTAGCCAGGGAGATAAGTTTGAACCAAAAGTCGAATATTTTTACGCGACATTCAAAAGGTTCCGTTTGGTGCCAGATGTAAACAATAGCACCATCGCATTTTTCTCGTGTGTCCATTGCTGGACATAAACCTCCTCCAAGCACGACCACTTCAACCGGTTCTGTGCATTTTAAGGGGATCCCCCCTAGGGGATTCCCATAATCGCCACGCTTGGCAGGCGGGTTGGCGATCGATTACGGCATACCATACCCCCCTCAAATTATATGTCCTATGTCCAACAGTGGACGGCTTTCGGATGAATTGATAAAAATGATGATGACGTTCAAATTAGCGTAACAAAAACCACTAAAAATTAAAGTGTTTTGTATATAATACCTATCTATATCTACCGCAAGGACATTTTAATAGCCTTTTATGCAAAAAATTATCCTCCCAGTAGACCAAATTAAAAGAGTCTCGGCTACCTTATTAAATAGCAAATTAATTTGAACCAAGTACCACTTACATTTATAGTCAAATATAGCGTAGAGCTCTCTTAAAGTCTATTATTAAAATAATAGCAATGGTACGGACAGGAAATCAAAACATCTCGTTCAAAGTATCATTTAAATAATAATACACTACACTATCATTCGAATCTATACTTTAATATTATAAAGCTGAAGATATTGTTTGTTTGTATGTTTGTTTGATTGAACGCGCTAATCTCAGGAACCACTGGTCCGAATTGATTTTTTTTTTGTGTTGGGTAGCCTATTTATCGAGAAAGGCTATAGGCTATATAACATCACGCTACAACCAAGAGGAAAGCAGCAGAAATGAAAAATGTTGCAAAAACGGGAAAAATCACACGGGTAGGCGATTCGACGCGACGGGAAAGGTCGGGGGTACAAGAAATTTAACGCGGACGAAGTCGCGGGCAGAAGCCAGTAAATTATAAGATTTGTTTTTTGAACAACTTAGTTATACGAGTAAATAATGAAAAACCGAAGTTTGCAGGTTGAATTGGTCCCAGAACCATTAAACAACCAGTGTTTGCCAATCAAAAAAGTAGTTTATTTGAAAGAGAAGAAAAAAAAAACGTATATTTGTGGTAATAATGACGTGAGGAAAGACCACAGACAGCAAAAATAAAAGAAAAATGTGGGGAAAACATGCGTGACATTCCACACAAATCGGCCATTGCTCAGCATAATACTGCGACCCTATGTGAGACAGAGCCCCAGCGCTGATTTTCAGCGACGCGCGGCCGGTAAGTGCAAACACTAAAACCTAAATATGTGGCGTTCCGCGCATAAAGGTATCAGTAGGGAGGTATTGAGTTAAGGCCGGAAGTAGAATTTAGAAGAGAACCTTTATTATGCTGATTACAAAAAAAACCTAATACTTTTTTGTAACAGATATCCAAGTTGAAATTCTGAAAAAACTAGTTTCGAGAAAAAGGAGTTTGAAAGTTAAGGTTACAAAAAAACAATTCCGCATTCTCGACAATTCCTGGCTAACGCCCAACACATTATATGCATCAATGTATCGCTAACATAACCGATACTGTACTGCCAATATACAAATAGTATTAAAATTCAAAACTCAACATAATAATTATGAAAATATCGACATTTTATAAGACCTACCGACATCTGGTACCTTTTAACTAAACATTTCCTTCTAAAAAAATGTACTTAGAAATGTTAAATGTTGTCTGTAGATGTTAATTGTATGAAATTGTAGTAAATTTGCTGTAGAAAAATAATCAGTAAAAATCACAAAATGCCATATTTTCCCCCGTTTTTACAAAAACCCAAATAACTCGGAAACTAAATGCCGACATCTGGGACCTTTTGTGCGCGGAACGCCACATATGATAAACAATTAAACATAGTATTAAAAAGTGTCAACATTTCTTGGCGATGTATTTCGAAAAATCCTAAGATTTAGAAGTCATCAAGGCATGTAAAATGTGAAAGGCATGATCTGCAATTATGGGGTTCGAAGTTCGACTGCTTGTCGGACAAATCGTACCTACAACAGTTATAAATTAACAGTCCGTTTTTATTTATATGCCTTTATTTGACACTATCTATGTTGGTAAATAATAACACACTTTTTACACTATCTTATCAAGCTCGTGCTTTCGAGTACTTTTCCACTTTTTCAATAGGTATATATATATAATATCAATTAATTGATCCATGGAAAGACGTAATAGATTTCAAGTGCTTTATTATCGACTTTGATAACAGTTCAGTTCAGGGCAGTTTGAAATATGCAGCATCAAAGATCTGTAACAATATACCACCCCCTTTTCGAAACATTAAAACCCAAGTAATTTCAAACAAACGTACATTAAATTACTATGTAAGCTGTTCTGTTCATAGTCGTTTAGTAGTGTTCCATTTATACAGGATCTGTTTTTATCCAGTGCGCAAACTGTGTGTAGAAAGAGAAAGTGTAGAAAATTTTCGTCGGTTATACAAAAAAAAAAAAAAAAACAGCTATTCCATACATTTTGACCCTGTAGGTATTACATTTTTCTATGAAACAGCTGATATGTTTTTGTAAAACTGACGAAAAATTTCTGCGCAAGGGGATCTAGAATGGATTTATTCCATTCTAATACCAAAAACTAATACCACTGGTATTTGTTTCAACTCATATTTTTTTTCTATTCCGAACGGATACCACTTTTTAAATAATTTAATTTAATGTACGAACGAATACCAACAACTTGAATTTGGTACAGTCAGCGCAGTCAAACCTAATCAAAGTAAATTTGTTTTTCAATATTTTTATGTAATCGTAATATAATGCTTAAAACTTTCCAAATTCACTTCACTCCAATATTTTACAAAGGTTAGCATAGGTAAGAGTAGTTTTAGTGAATCATCTTGCTATTTTTTTTACCTGCGAGAAAGGGTGAGTTTGCTCTATTGTTCCAAAATTCGAAACAACCAATCAGAGTCAAGTGTGACTGGAATGTTGTGCTTTGACTCGGAGAGAAATTTTATCTACATAAATTCCTCAGTACATTTCCGTGCGGTGGCGGTGGCGTATTGGTATTGATATTTTATCATTGAACAAGACGTTTGCTAACAAAATTTGATTTTTTTGGAGTTATCTGTTTTTTTTTTTCAATTAAAGGTCTTATATTTACATACAAAGCATTTTTACTGACTGTACCTTATATCTTTGAACTTGTTTTGGTATTAGTTTAAACAATGGTATCGGTTCGGAATAGAAAAAAAATATGAGTTGAAACAAATACCAGTGGTATTAGTTTTTGGTATTAGAATGGAATAAATCCTAGAATGATATGCTGAATTCATTGTTACAATTTACGCACAGTTTATTTTTACAATTTATTTTACAATTTATTTTATTTTTTGTCCTAATTTTATATATATTAGACAGTCGTGTCCACAACCAGTCTTTACCAAGGGGTATAGTATTACCCAGTAACTGGGTTGTGGAGGTCAGATAGGCAGTCGCTCCATGTAAAATACTGGTACTCAGCTGCACCCGGTTAGACTGGAAGCCGACCCCAACACAGTTGGGAAAAGGCTAGACAGATGTTGATGACCCAGTCGTGTACACAAAACCTATTCATTTTACATACATATGTACATACAATCACGCCTTTTTCACATAGGGGTAGGCAAAAACCACGGAACGCCACCTGCTACGATCTGTACACACTCCTTTTGCATCGTTTAGATTTATACAATTGGTCATACACACACGCTGGTTGCGAGTACTACGCACCTGACCTTTCTGAAGAACATCACCAATAAGGTCACTATATGTACTCCTAGGGCATCCCCTTGCGGTGTTTCCACTCACATCTGCCTTGTAAATATCTTTTGTGAGCGTCCTTCATTCATCTTCTCAACATGACCAAACCATACCATTTAAGCATACTTTTTTCAATTTCTGTCACTACATCTTCTTCTTCCCCCTTTTCTTCTTTATCATCAGCCTATAATGTTCCCACTGCTGGGACACAGGCCTCCTCTGGGTGAGAGGGAGTGGGCCATAATCCACCACGCGGGCCCAGTGCGGGTTGGTAGATGTCATATGTCTTCGCATTTTTGGTTCTAAGACATGCCGGCTTCCTCACGATGTTTTCCTTCACCGTTTTGAGAGCAGTGGCGATGAAATAATTTACACAAAGTAATGCACCTGCTTGGGTTTGAACTCACGACCTACTACTCATAAGTCGCGGCCGTTACGACTGGGCCACCACTGCCCACTTTTCTTCTTATTCATTTTATTTTTTTTATTTTTTATTTTACCAATCAAGTTTCACTTGTGTGCAGCAGCGAGGAAGAAAAAGTGTAAGTAGCCTCTCACTACTTGTTTATAAATATGTTTGCGTAACTGTTTGTTTTCCTAAAATAAATAAACGATAACACACTTTTAACCTCTCTGCTTTCGAGTACTTTTCCAGTTTATAAAAGGTATATATTCTATTAACTGATTCATGGAAATAGGTTAATTTCAAGTGCTTTATTTACACTGTGTTTGATGACCTTAATTTAATAAATGTAGGTATCGCAGTAGGCCAGTGGAACAATTTATTTTTTTTCCATTATGTTTTCCTGTAACAAATAATTTTATCGACCACTTTAGTTTCGAGATCAGAGGGGTTATTGCGGAACTTTTTATCGGTAGGAATTGGTTTAATATTCATAGTTAAACAACATTCATTGCGTTATTTACGTTGCTGAGCCGACAATTTATTCGAACAAATGACGCAATGGTTTAGAAATAATCTTCAATCCCATTCAGATTCTGATAAATTGTGCGTTTCGCAATTAGGGTGCTGATTATTTTAGTGCAGTGATAATCCTGGTGGTTTTGCTGAAAATTTGATGATTTCCAGAATCAAAACATTTTACTCTTTCAAGGTAGAACTTAGGATGAATATAAATGGCCAAAACGAAGCAATCAAATTCCGCAATTCAAATTCTTTTTTTTTTTTTGACCTTTCGTGTGTTTAAGAAATCCTTATCCTTGTGTGCCTAAACGTGGATCCACGTCCAAACCTAACAAACTTTTAAATGTGATTTCGTTCATTATACTTTGGCTGTTTGGGTCTTTTTTTCTTTGCATGGACCGAATTAATCTGTCGACGGCCATTACATTTTTTCAACAATAAAAAATAGATATCCTATCACCGCTCTATGTTCATCAATATAATCAGCCTATATTACTCCCACTCCTGGAACACAGGCCTCCTCTCAGTGAGAGGGAATGGGCCATAATCTACCACGCTGGCCCACTGCGGGTTGGTAGATGTTTCACTTATATACAAAGGAACGCTCGCTGCTTGCTCGCACCAGTTCATGGCGGCCGGGCACATGACGGGATTTATTACGAACGTGGGTCAAGCACCCGAAATGTTAAAGTCGTACATGAAATGTTTAAGTTGGTTGGGTTGACCGGTGTGTATTTGTCTGTTTTTTTTTTTTTGTTTTTTTGTCAAATATCATCAACGAATAGTGATATCGAGAAGAATACACTTGATTTGGCCGCATTTAGAAAACTGAATGACGTTTTGAGATCAGCCAAAATTCCACAATATCTTAAGTCCCGGCTCTTTAACCCTTTATCGGGCACAGGGAACTACATATTTTCCCACCCGTCAATCTAGCTAAATACACGAATATTTTGAAATGACAACTCCCCAGACTCCGTCTTTTACCCTAATCTAAATCAGTAAATTTAATTTTTACCGAAATTTAAACTTGGATAGTTTTACATGTTCTGCCCACCATGGGTATGGTGCTGAGATGTGGAAACTCACGCAGAAGACTGTACACAGATTGAGAGTTATACAGAGAGTCAATAAGCGTTCCATGATCGGCATCAGGCTAAAAGACCGATTTCCAAACGACGAGATACGAAGAAATACGAAGGTCTTCTTTTTTACACGCTTTATATTAGCTTCACTTGTATGTTTGTATGTTTGTATATTTGTATGTTTGTATATTTGTATGTTTGTTTGTAACCGACTCCTTATAGTGCGATTTTGACCCACTTTAAACGACCAGATTTCATTCAAACTTTGCACACCTGTCAAGGACTGATGACAATGCAATAATTTCATAAATTTGTGCCATTATCCTTGCCAGGGTTACCAGGACAGCAAAAAAACTGTCACAAACTACGCTGACATACGTCTCAAAATTCGAAATACCCTAAAAAATAGAAAATAAATAATAGTTTAAAAAAACTAAAAAACACGCTTCCATGGAAAACCAAACTAAAAAGTACAAAATAATGGAAAAAAAGCGTGGGGTGCCTGATATCAATAAAAAAATACCTTAAAAGCACCCCACGCTTTTTTTCCATTATTTTGTACTTTTTAGTTTGGTTTTCCATGGAAGCGTGTTTTTTAGTTTTTTTAAACTATTATTTATTAAAACTTACTATGGAACTCAAATGGAGTTGGGCAGGACACCTGGGAAGGCGCCGTGATGACAGGTGCTGTGACAGAGTGGCGTCCAAGGGCCAAGTCGAAAACCTGTATGAGGCTGGCATAGGAGTGTGAAGTCTGGCACAAGAAAAGAGAAGCCTCTGCCCAAAAGTAGGTGAAGTCGGGATGTGGATGATGATGATTTGACTATACTTTTCCAGTTTAATCTGACCTCTCAGTATACGGTAAAACATACAATAGGAGATCAGTTTATAATGGAAAAGCTTAGCTTGATATGTACCCGTTCGTACGTAGCCGTTAATATTTTAGGCCATAGGTTGTATTACGTCAAACCCAACTAACAGATTTAACGGATTTTTCCAAACCACGTTTTGATGAAATTTTTAATAAATCCGGCTTAACCTTTTACTTATTTTAATGTATTCGCTCGCTTGTATATGTTCCTATGGATTTACTACTCAGACACATCATTATCGTCGTCAATTCAGTCGAAAGACGGCGGTCTTTCGACTGAATTGATGACGATAATGATAACGACTGCTGGACATAAGCTTCCCCCAATTTTAGGGGGTTTGCCAGAATCGTCACGCTTGGCGGGTAGATGGCGGTCGCAGTATGGTGATAAAGTGCATATAGAACGCTGCTGCCCATTCTCTAGTAAGTCTCTTAGTCACCTTTTACGGCACCCACGGGAAGAAATTGGTTGGTGCTATTAAATCCGTCTGGCACCACGCGGAAGAAGGCAGGTACTCAGACACGGACCACGTACTTTAATTAGGTAGAAAAAATTTAAAGAATATATTGCCGTCAAACCACCTGATTTTAATCCATTAGTCGCCTCTTACGGCTTAAAATATACATTATAAAGAGGACTCGATAACATTTTACAGTTATTCATTAAAATCAAAAAACGGTTCAAAATTACTCGGAACTCAATTCATATTTGTACAAGGAATCATCGCATTTATTCCACAATTTGCGCAGAATTCATAATTAAGTCCTTCCATATAAGGGAATTTTATGTTAAAACGCAATAAAAATAATGCATTTTTCCAGTGTTCGAAATGTAGGGTGGTCAAGTTGGCACTCGATGGCGTAAAATATGACAACCGCTTTTTCAAGAGACCTTTATGAACATTCCGAGAAATAAAAATTGCGTTTTAATGTTAATATAATCATATTAAGAGCAACTGCGGCTTCATCTTGTAACCATGGCAACCAGCAATCGATTGCGGGAAAAATCTTATATGACCTTGAAGGCGTATTTTGACTTGTTGGTGCTATGAATACATAGAAAGAACGCTTTCATGTATGTAGATTATTTTATATTTAATGAATGTGAGAACGTTGAAGACCTTGTTGACTGTAAATTTGTAGATCATTTTCTATTCTAGCAAGTTCCTGGTAGGCTGGTACTTCTTGACAAACCTACACTGTCCTCCCATAAATACCTATTAAAGCTGTAATTTGAAACCATTGTTAAAACCCTTTTTTTTATTAACTTAGTAGGTAACCGTGGAGTATCATGCCGGCTCGTCTCTATAGGAATCAACCAATTGGAAACGTGCACCAGCTTCAGACATTTCTTAAGTGCCCATGTAGGTTTCATTGTATCATTTCAGCAGAAAGACGTCCACTGCTGGACATAGGCCTCCCCCAATTCGGCGGGGGGGTTGCTATAATCGCCGCTTGGCAGGCAGATTGACGACCGCACTATGGTGGTAAAATAAATAGAGAACGCTGCTGCCCATTCTCTAGTGAGTCCCTTAGTCTTACGACACCCACGGGAAGAAATGGGCTGGTGCTATTTTTTACGTCCGGCAATACAAGGTTCATGTAGGTTTCTGCACTTGTTTTGCCCCATTGCTGGATAGTCTTACATCGATATCAGCGAATTTCTATCCATCATTCTTACATTTGCCCCTGTGATACGTATTCTATACACCTATTTCGTGTTGGCGCAGCATTTGCCCTCCATACATCTCTATTAGCTGACATCCCTCTGATCTCACACCATCCTTTCGGTGATATTATAACGTAACATCAAGCTTATTTTCCTTAAAGGGTAAGGTACAGGCGTGTCTATATACCACCCTCGTTTCATGGTAATATTATATTTCAAACTAGCTTTTGCCCGCGGCTTCGCCCGCGTGGATGTCGGAAATTAACGCAGGAGGACGTACTACCGCGGTAAGATGTGTTAATTCAGGTTATATTATAGGTAATAGCTGTTACCCGCGACTTCGTCCGCGTGGTATTTAACAAAAAGTTTTTCATAAAAACTGTCTTTGAAAACTACGCTGACATACGTCACAAAATTCAGCGTGTTTTTAGTTTTTTTTTTAAACTATAATTTATTTTTTCTATAATAAACGTAGCCTAAGTTACTCCTTGTTATATCAGCTATCTGCCAGTGGAAGTTCCGTCAAAATCGGTCCAGCCATTTCAGAGATTAGCCGGAACGAACAGACAGACAGACAGACAGACAAAAATTGTAAAAATGTTGTTTTGGTATATGTACCGTGTATACATCCATCAACACGTAAAAAGTGGTTATCTTAATATTAAAAACAGACACTCTAATTTTATTTATTTGTATAGATTATGCAATATACTTGGCACACATTGTCGATGCGAGGCATGTACCTCCTAATGACTTCGTTGTATTTGGAATGATTTTGTTGTATTTGGAACAATACATTGGAGCTATACATTTCCAATTTAAACTGACCTCTCATTATACGGAAATCCAATACAATGTGAGATCAGTTTATACTGGACATGCATAGCTTCATATGTAGCCGTATGTACCAACCCAGTTGCAAAATAAAAAATTGTTAGACAGAGGTATAACTAGAGGGTCAAATTAAATTAACTAGCAATAGGCCACAAATTCAGACTCCAACCTACTACTGAGAAATACCTTATAGAAAAAACATAAACACTGCCTGACCTGGGTATTGCACCCAGTACCTAATGCTAAACAGTAGCGCTTGCAACCACTCGACCTAAGAGGCAGTCAGTATTTTTTACGCCATAATAATGATATTACGTTTATGAAATACCTAGAAGCAACTGCTACAAAAACTTTGCAACTGTCGCGATACACTATAAATCTGCTACAAAATGTTAAATGTAGAAGCAAGTGCAAAGTATTTGTATGCCTTAATGTTTATTTAATGGCCCATAACCGAGAGGATTGACAGGGTACACACCTACTTACATTAAAGAGCTTTGAATATACAGTACTTGAGGAAGATGCTTTTGAGACCTGTTGGACAAAACGGGACGTATGGGTAACAATTTTAATATTCAAATTTATTTGTTGCACTCAGAATTCTGTAGGTAAAAGTGTGTTATTATATATTTCCTTGCCTTCAAATGAAATATGTTACCTATCATCAAATGACTTCTCCCGCTCTGGGCGGAGCGGGAGGGCGTGTCAGACTTTTACTGACTAAAACCAACCCGTGTTCCTTCAGTTGCTCTCTTTCGAAAAATCAAACCCTTGTAACACCGGTTTTTCCTAGCATAGGGGTCATTGATCATTTATCTTGTACCAGTCTATTTGCATATAGATTAAATGTCACCCTGTATCTGTGTACTTTATGTCAAATAAATTATATTCTCATCATCATCATCATCATCATTTCAGCCATAAGACGTCCACTGCTGGACTTAGGCCTCCCCCAATTTGGGGGGCTTTGCCATAATCGCCACGCTTGGCAAGCGGGTTGGCGATCGCAGTATGGTGGTAAAATGCATAGAGAACGCTGCTACCCATTCTCTAGTAAGTCCCTTAGTCGCCTTTTACGACACCCACAGGAAGAAATGGAAGAAATAAGAAATGGGTTCAATTCTATTCTATTCTAATAAAAATATTTTTATTTCACATAAACCTACATGGGCACTTATGAAACGTCAGAAGCTAGGCGTACGGTACTAAATTGTTGATTACTATGGAGAAGAGCCGGCAAGAAACTCCATGGTTACTCTTTCATAAAATAAAGAATAGCTCCAACCCAATTCTTCCCGTAAGTGTCGTAAGAGGCTGACTAAGGGACTTACTTGAGAATGAGTAGCAGCGTTCTCTATGCGTTTTACCACCATACTGCGATCGCCAACCCGCCAGCCCGCAACTGCTGCAATTATGGCAACCCCCCCCCCCATTGGGGAAATCATATCAACATACATGACACACAATGTGAATGATTTTTTAAATTATAAATCGATCTTGAGAAATTGACTTAAATTATTATTTCATTATTTATTTTGTGTCGCATGCGTACTGATCTAGTGTTTTTAATCTAATCATATTGTTTAATGTTAATAATCTATTTTTATTGCTACTCTTTTTATTTTAAATCTTATTGTCTTTCGACTAAATTTGTACATCAGCCATGGTTAAACATGTTGAGCCACAACCACCCACTTTGTAACAACCATACTATACCATGTATATTATCTACACATGTTTTTGCAAATAAATAAATCTGAATCTGAATCTGAATCTACAACCTGACACAGACTTGCAAACTGCAGAAACCGTAAGAAAATTTTAATTTCGCGTTTAGTTTCGCACATCCCTTCTTAAACTGCATTACTTCATTAGAGGTTTAAAGAGGGCGCTACAACTTCCTACATCATTACCGTCGAACACATCTCATGTTGTATAACATTGTCGCTTTGAGTTGAGGACCTTACAATTGTAACTTCATTCATTCTAAAGAGCAACATGTAGTGTTCCAGAAATGTTAAAATCTATTTAGTACATACAGTCTAAAGGCTTCTTCTGACTGGTGTGACGCAACAGCGCGACGGGATTCTTCTAGGACAATTTCCATGAAGAAATTGTTATTGAAATGAATAGAAATTGTTCTACGAAAAACGCGTCGCGGTGTCGAGTCGCACCTGTTTGTGGGAGCCTTAAGGTGTTCCGTCATTTTGAAAAACTTATTCAATTTAAGTTCAATTAAAAATATTTATTTCAGATTGAAATTCTTATAATGTTAGTAGTTAAACAACAACCCTAATCAAACCCCATCACACACCACACACACGCACACCAAATACGCCACATCTTTGCCTTACCCAACATAAAATTTTGTAGCTGGGTGTCGTGATCTCATTAAAATCACCCTTTGTATTAAATGTATGATGAAAGTACCATCCTTTACCACTATCTATGTTCAAAGAGAGAGAAAGGTAGCGAACAGTATCTAAATTAAGCTGAAACTGAGCAGCGTAAAGGGTATTAAACAAAAAAAAAAAGTTGTTTTTCTGGTGGGTCATCGACCGCAGTTAGTAAATTCACTTGAAATGTCAGTTTAAAAAACCAACAAAAAAAAATCTAAATCTAGTAGCAGTCTCATCTCGGCGACAATCAAATGTCAAAAGCCTGTCATGTATGTATGGAACGAATGAATGAGTAAAATATGAATGTATAAACTCGAGATATTTTTGAGACGGATCAGATTGTAAACGTTCTTATAATTTCATGAATTGCCCCTATGTTTTTTTATTGAGTGAATTTCAGAGACGTCGTAGGTAAGTTTAGATAATCTTAACACGATAAAACACATTTTTCTCAACTCATACGAGTATTGCAACAATACCAGTGAAAAAAACATAAAGTCCGATTTTTATTTTATCGTGTTTAGATATTGATACTTATCAAGTCTGCAAAGTTTCGCTCACTTACTTAATTTGACCCTGTAATTTTAGAGGCGATGGCGGACCAAAAGACCAATATTTGTTTATTGATATTATGATAAATGATTTATTTCTGTTATGTTTGTACAAACACTTACAACGTCAGTCATATTTTTAAAACAAGATGAGGTCGGCATATCATATCTAACTACTCCGAGAAGAGGCCGAAAAAAACTTGAAAGTCACTGTCTTTTTCGAAGTCCAGACATGATCTTGGTCAGATCATGTGAAGACCATGTGGATTGGTGTCTGAAACGGTGTTTTAAGGAAAGAACCACACAGATGGACCTGTCCAGTCAGTGCGCATTACGTTACGTGCACATTATCATTATAAATCAAAGGACCAGCGGAGTAATTACGTAACACACTAAGAGTAGTAGGTAACGGCTTTCATTTTGACAGTTCAACAACATTCATTGCGTTGCTTACGTTGTTGAGCAGACAAAATTAGCGAAGATATAAAGCAATGAGTAGCGTGTTACGCGATTAGGGTGGTGCTTACTCTTTCGTTTTTGCTCATCAAAAACTTAAATTAGTATACAATACAATTGTTATCTTATGAAGACTTTTGGCCTCAGTGCGTTGTATTCCGTCGCTTCCGCGGACAAGTGCCACAGGACAGCACACGGACAAGCTAGTAAAGTGAAGTGCTACTAACATAGTTTAAGGTACATACGCCATGACATCAGGCTACCCGAAACTATCAAATCTTCCTAATCAATCTTGAACCTAATACGTTAGCGATAAAGTTGAAAACCTTTTAAAGAAATTTAACAGGTTGTAGTGGCTTTATGTGCTGGCGTCTGCACTATTATTAACACAAGTTTTGTTTAATACTTATGTATGTTCGTTTGTAAGGTAAACGTGTATGGGTAACTATTGTAACCTGAAATAAATATTTTATTTATTTATAATACTCACATAACTCCTTTCCCAGCACCCAAGTCTCCGGCTTAGAGTTCACTTCCACCAGCACAGTCGGAGTACACACCAGAAGCACCATCAGATCCGCAATGCTCAAGTTCACCAGAAAAATGTTTGTGGAGTTCCTCATATCTTTAGTCTTTAGTATCACTATTGGGACCATCACGTTCCCTATAACACCGAGACACATTATCACTATACAAAATGTCATCGATGTCGCTTTTATGTAATATGGGATCTCAGCGTACTCCGTAAAATTGTCATTCGACATCGCGTATGTCGCGTTCGTGAAATTTGTCCTCGCGAAACCCGAGTTTTCGTAGTCATCCGAAGTGTCATATGTACAGTTTTGTGTTTCATTTTTGTAGTTAAATGTTATGTTCCTACAGTCGTAATGTAGTGTGTTCACATCTGTCAGTGTGTGTGTGAAATTGGTTGTTGAAATCATGTGTGTGTGTCAGTTCATAATTTCACATTGTTCCTCTTTAGTGTCTGTTAGGACGGTGACGTTTTTCTGGTCATCTGTAACAAGAAGAAAATTTCATATTACTTCTATGAACAAACAATATATTATATATTGTTAACTGCCCTGTTGGTCTCGTGGTCGCAACTGCTGAGTGTGGGGTCCTGGCTGAGATTCCCAGGACAGGATTTTCCCAATAGGAATTTCTTATTAACCGGAGTTTGGAGGTTGGCGGTGTGATACCCCCGTGCCTCGAAAAGCACGTTAAGCCGTTGGTCCTGCGCCTGATCTCTCTCCGGTCGTATCGGATTGCCGTTCTATCGGACTATGAGAGTGAGGGTAGAGCGAGTGTCTACGCACTCACGTGTGCACTATAATATCTCCCGTGCCGATGGCTAGTCTCCGTTGTGATTGGCTGCTATGGCCGAAACACGATTTGGAGGACTATATAATACTGTCAAAAAATTGACGAGCTACGAAAATGGGGATAAAAACTGCCACTACCTCACTTCAGATATCGCTTCTATCCAACGTCCAGGAATTTGACAGCTAGCTGTCACTATCCAATTATTTTTTTTAGTAAACAAGTGACTTCTTTTACACATAATTAATATTTCCCAATGCGCAGCTGTTGACTGCAAAAACGAAGAATGTATTTACCTAATATGTTAAAATACAAAAAAACGTGGGGAATCTCCAGTTTGTTTGTCATTTGACCCTACAGATCGTAATACAATAGTAGATTCTTTTACGTCATCACCATCGTCATATTAGCCGAAAGACGTCCACTGCTACGAATTGACCTCCCCAAATCTTACCATAGCACTTGGTAGGCGGGTTGGCAGTATGGTAGTAAAGACGCAGCTGCCCATTCCCTTAGTCGATCTTTACGACACCCACGGGTAGAAATGGGATGGTGCTGTTCTTGACGTCCGACACCACACGGAACGTCTTCTACGTGTGCTCCTTCAATTATGAGACCACAACATGCACATACAGAATCAGTTTTTATCCAGTGCGCAAACTGTAACCATGAATTCAGCATATCATTCTAGACCCCCCAGCGTAGAAAATTTTCGTCGGTTATACAAAAAAAATCAGCTTTTCCATACATTTTGACCCCGTAGGTATTGCATTTTTACACGCTTTATATTAGCTTCACTTGTATGTTTGTATATTTGTATGTTTGTTTGTAACCGACTCCTTATAGTGCGATTTTGACCTACTTTAAACGACCAGATTTTATTCAAACTTTGCACACCTGTCAAGGACTGATGACAATGCAATAATTTCATAAATTTGTGCCATTATCCTTGCCAGGGTTACCAGGACAGCAAAAAAACTGTCACAAACTACGCTGACATACGTCTCAAAATTCGAAATACCCTAAAAAATAGAAAATAAATTAAAATTAAAAACTATTATTTATTCTATGAAATAGCTGATTTTTTTTTTTGTAAAACCGACGAAAAATTTCTTCGCAAGGGGGTCTAGAATGATATGCTGAATTCATGGCTACAATTTACGCATTGGATAAAAACTTATCCTGTATATCTGATTGCGTAACACACTATCAATTACAATCTGAATAATTGTGAAGAATATTCCTAATTCTTTGATTTACATTTTCGAAAAAAAAAACAGCTCAATAACGGAAATGACGCAGTGAACGTTTTTGTACTTTCAAAATGAAAGCAGTTAACAGGGACTGTTTCGTATTAACCCTTAGTTAAAATTGGAAAAAGGAAAATAAAAATAACCTGTCTAGAATGCGCCTTCATGTTATAACAATGGTGTCTATAGGTCCTGCCAGGGTCGCGAGATTTGTTTGAAAGAGATACCGTGGCCCTGGCATATGGGCAACTGAAGGAACACGCATGGGTTTTAGTCAGTAAAAGTCTGACACGCCCTCTCGCTCCGCCCAAGAGCGGAAGCCGTCATTTGATGATTTCCCACCCACAAAAAAAAAAGTGTCTATTGGTTAAAATGATAAAATAGAGAAAACGAATTATTAGATTTTAGGAAAAACAATTACATGTATAAATTGATTCATGGCATTCGTATTATAATTGGTTTGTATTATAATTAACTAGCTTCTTCCCGCAACTTCGTCCGCGTTAAATTTCTTGTTCATCGACCCTTCCCGTCGTCGCTTCGAATCGCCTACCCGTGCGATTGTCCCCGTTTTTGCAACATCTGTCATTACTGCTCCACTCCTCTTAGTTTTAGCGTGATGTTATATAGCCTATAGCCTTTCTCGATAAATAGGCTACCCAACACAAAAAGAATTTTTCAATTCGGACCAGTAGTTCCTGAGATTAGCGCGTTCCATCAAACAAACAAACAAACTCTTCAGCTTTATAATATTAGTATAGATTTATGTTTGTTATATTATTATTAATCATCGTTCCTTCCAAGATTGAAGTACTAGGAAAGAAGTTGTATTGTAACAATAATTCATAAGTCTGTTGCTCGACAAATTCGTTAAAACAGCTGTGTCTCTGTACCTATTGTGTAAACTGTAAATAATTTCTTCGCAAATAGCCAAGCTGTTACATTTTGGAGTCTTGGACAAACTTCATTTCCTTTTTGTTCTGTTTATTCTTAATTTGGTCCTATTAAACAATGTTTATTTAGAGTTTGTAAATATGATTATTTTCATTAATCCATATATAGGTGTACATGAGAGATAATTAATATCTCTCATTTACAACTATATAGGGATCAAATAATTTTGCTACCCCGACGCCCACGCCTTCGTTTTCGATCACTGTTCTTTCTGACTTTGTTATTTTTGCTGGCCTCCTAATGGTCTTAGCATGATATTAATAGCTCACAACCTTCCTCAAGAATTAGGCTATCCAATTCAACAAGTAAGTTTCTTATCTGACGGACAGTTCCAAAGATTAACAAGTTCAAACAAATAAACTCTTCGGCTATATTATGTAAGAGATATAAAATATTGTTAATTGCTTCAGTTGCATTTGTTAGAGGATAAACTTGCGTAGCAATGTGAATCAATCACGTAAATATTGAAAGTTGGAATTGATTGTTTCGGGGACCCTTTATTTCAGACTAGTTTCTGTCCACGGCTTCATCCGGGTGGATATCATAATAATATCACGGGAACGTGCTACCGGAACTTAAAGCCATGCTACTCCTTATAACATCAGCTATCTGTTAGTGAAAGACCCATCAGAATTAATCCAGCCGTTTCGGAGATTAGCCGGAACAAACGTATAGACTGACAAACATAAAATAATTATTTGATGTTATCTAGTACCTATTACTTCCATATGCATTTAGAAAATATCTGTCATTTTGACATTACAAACAGACACTTCAATTGTATTTATTTGTATAGAGTTAAACGGATCAAAAATATTCAACATGTCGTATACACTACGTTTAACAACCTTTTCGTAAAGCAAGGTATTACAAAAATCTTCTAATTACACTATGTTTTACGACCTTTTTTATCTAAAGCCACGTATGCACATACATCAGAGTTATTTCAACCCAATTTCAACTAGAATTTCCGTCCTGCATCCCTGCTAAAAACAAAATTACTCAACCTAAACGTTTAAATTACAAAATTCTACAGTAAATTACAAAGCAAATTAGAGTAGGTAGCGTCGACCGGCAAGCGTAGCGGAGGGTCCCCAGCTAGATGGACCGACGACCTTAAGAAATGGGCAGTGACAGACTGGATGCGGAAGGCGCAGCCAGGGAGAGGACTATGTCCAACAGTGGACTGCGATAAGCTCCGTTGATTAACCGTCTTCCACACATCGGCGACAAACTTTGACACTTCGGAGCTAGCGTAGTAAAGAGTTTTTCCATAGATTAATGGTACTTTTCTGTGGTGTGGACGGTTAATCAACTCAGCTTATACAGTCACACGCACAGTCATAAAATACCACCGCAGAAGCGCGTCCTGTTGTCGGGAGATCTGTTCGAAAGAGTTACCGTGGCCCTGGCATATAGGCAACTGAAGGATCACGGGTGGGTTTTAGTTAGTAAAAGTCTTTGTTTTTTTTTTTGGAGTTCATCAAATGACGTATCACTCTCTTGGGCGGAGCGGGAGGGCGTGTCAGACTTTTACTGACTAAAACCCACACGTGTTCCTTCAGTTGCCCATGTGCCAGCGCCACGGTGTCTCTTTCGAACAAATCTCGCGTCCCTGCGTGGTAGTAAAAGTCTGACAAGGCCTTCCCCTCCACCCAGAGCGGGAGACGTCATTTGATGATTTCCCACCCACAAAAAAAGGGATTTTGTCGCAAAATGTATCTTTAAGGCACTGCGCTGAGAGTTGATAATCGAAAACTGCTTTTTCGACGCGCTAAGATGCACTCTGTGGGATTCTATATGCTCGGTTCAACACCGAAAATCGATAATTTTTTCACCTCCGTGCAAACGTCGAGTTAAAGGCCAGCTTATACTGGTTTTTTACCATTTCCGTGAGACCTACTGTACGCGTAATAACCCCAAAATGAAGGGAGCGTGTTATCATACAAATTAGTTTGAGAATTTAGCACATTACGATGGTGAAATTCATCTTGGTTATAACCAGGCTTGGAGATAATCTGCGAGCAGAAGTATTTTAGGGTGTTTTGTATTTTAGACTTGGGTTACATTTTTGGTTACGTTAATCTCGGATGGCCTTTTGCTTCTTGAAAATATTTTTATTAACTGCTAAGCGTGAAGGTGGCAATTTATCTCGCGGGAACGTACTATTGCTATTGGGATAAAAGTATCTGAAATCTTTTGCGCTAGGTGTCTGTCTTGCATACATAGGGCCTATATGGTCACAGCATTATGCTGAGCGATGGCCCTTTTGCGTGGATGGCAGCTTTTTCTTTTTTTGTGTGTTTTGGTGTTTCTATGTGTCATGTTTGCCGCAAATAAACGTATTTACATTCTTTCTTTTCTTTCTGTCCTATGTTATTACAGATTATAATATATCTGAGTTTGATGTTTGCGTGATTGAGTAACATCTAAACATACAAATTTTCACATTTACGGTATTTGTGAAAAGAAGGTTGAAAATGCTTTTGGCGTTGTTGTCATGCTATTCCATCAAAATATTATTTTAGTAACTATTTAATCAATCTGCCTAGCCTTTTTTTTTTTTTGGATGGGAAGTCATCAAATGACTTCTCTCGCTCTGGGCGGAGCGGGAGGGCGTGTCAGACTTTTACTGACTAAAACCCACCCGTGTTCCTTCAGTTGCCCATGTGCCAGGGTCACGGTATCTCTTTTGAACAATCACGCGACCCCGGCAGGCATCGGTCCTAGCAGACCCCTTCAGTGTGGCTGACATCTCTTTGAGGCATCTGCCTAGCCTTTTCTCAACTATGTTGGGGTCGGCATCCAGTCTAACCAGATGCAGGTGAATACCAGGATTTTAAATGGAGTTACTGGCTACCTCCAAAACCCAACTTCTGGGTTTTTTTCTGGCATGGGAAATATCAAATGACTTCTCCCGCTCTGGGTGGACCGGGAGGATGTGTCAGACTTTTACTGACTCAAACCCACCCGTATTCCTTCAGTTACTCATATGCCAGGCCACGGTATCTCGCTTGAACAATCTCGCGACCCTGGCAGGAGCTTCTGGGCTATGCAATACTCCTTGATAAGACTATTGGTCAGATTGTCAGGTTTCTGACAACCCGTAACGACTGTCAAATAACAAAGAATGACAGCCGGAACCAACGGCTTAACGTACTTTACAAAGTACGGTAGGGTCTCGGTATGTAAAGATGGTCACCCATCCACGCACCAACCTCGGCAAGCGTAGCTTCACCTAATTCATCGAATTGTATGTCTGTTATTACTAAGGAACCAATCACTATTAACAGACCAATTTGAACCAAAAAACCATTATGGCTTTTATCAGATAACGTAATGGCTTTTATAGTGTAAATTGTTGATTTATGACCCGATCACAAAAATTCCATCATCATCAATTTTTGTGTGAATAAATACAGAACATTTGAAATATCAGAGGTCGGAGTAGGTAGATTGAAATGGGATCAATGAACTGGCACGTATATATTAGTACGGATTAGCCTCTGGGATTCCGGTATTTTGAAACTAATTTCAAATGTTGTAATGTGTAGAATAAAGAATACATCAATATGAATAAGAAATGTTTATCCTTTTGCTGTCTTTTTAACCGACGAAAAAAAACGGTGGAGGTTATCAATTCGACGCGTATATTTTTTTTTTTTTATGTATGACCACGCATAACTTTTTACATAGTTGTCCGATTGTGATCATTCTTTTTTTATTGGAAAGGATATACTCCGAGGGTGGTCCCATATAAATTTGGAAAACAAAATCGAACCCTACGGGTCGGAAAACAGGGAATGATTGATTGTTCACTCACTGATTGTAATGTTTAACCACGCATAACTTTATACAGAGTAGTCCGATTTTGATAATTCTTTATTCATTGGATAGGGTATACTTTGCCAAGTATTATATAAGTACATTAAAGCCACAAAAAATATAAAATAAAAACTTTTTACCAAAAAATTTAACCGCCGAAAAAACTGAAAAGTTTTTTCGGCGGTTAAATTTTTTGGTAAAAAGTTTTTATTTTTAATAGTACTATATAGGAGACCGGCGTTCTACAGTAAAAAAAAAAAACAATTTTAAAATTTATCTATCGCATTCTATAAATTCCTAATGTAGTACCTAGTTTAAAAATCCTTACTTTCACAATATTTGATTCAATCCCGTAAGTACCAAAATGAAATCCTGGAAAAAAGTCTTATACTTGTTATGATTTCTATGACTATTCATGATGCGAGTACGTAAAATCAATCTACCTACTCCGACCTCTGGTAATATACTGTGAAATAACAGCTTTTTACTAAATGCTTAAGAATGTGAATTTCTTTTTACTAGCCTTCACTGGCCTCCCCTGAAAGTATTTTTTTTTTGTCTGTCTCTCTGTGCAGAGTGCCGCGGTCACAGCTAGTGAATTAGATACGTATGTAACATGTTTGGTTCTTAGACATACTCACGACGCTTTCCTGCGTTCGAATCTATGACCTACAAATCGTAAATCGCGGCCGTAACCACTGGGCTATCGATGCTCTCAACGGCCTATTCAAAACCTATACAAACTTCTTACCCTACTCAAGGCATTTAATCTATACTAGACGATAATTAGTTACTCTATGTCCTGCAATGAAAGGAGTCTACGAAATTACTCATACACCGTTAGAAACCTTTACAAGGAAACTTATATAATTTGGGGTCCCTCGAATTGCGTGGAAACTCACCAAGTGACATTACGGTAAGTCATTTAGGTGATATATATTCGTGTATACGGTTATTAAACCGTGTGGGGATTAAGCGAATCTTGGTGTAATTAGTCTATGTTTAGGAACTAGATTTTGTTTGTAAAATCGCTTATTTGGTTAAGGTAAAGTACCTAGTCATATTAACTTTAAAACTACGGTAAATTCATCATCATCTTTCAGTCAAAGACGGCCACTGTTGGACACAGGCGTCCCCGAAAGAGGGGGTTTGGCGTCATCGCCACGCTTGGCAGGCGGGCGATCGCAGTATGCTAGTAAAATGCATAGAGAACGTGGCTGCCCATTCTCTAGTAAGTCCCTTAGTCGCCTTTTACGGCACCTACGGGAAGAAATGAGATGGTGCTATTCTTCTGTCCAGCACCACACGGAATTGTATGGAACGGTAAAGTAAGTACCTTTAAGTAGTGCTTTTCTAGATGTCATGGAACATAAAATAGAGAAAAAACGGCGTTCGTAAAACCACATTCGTAATGACGTAAAAATATCATAACGGAATGTGTTATCGGGCACTGGATTTTCGACTCTCGGTGTTAAACCGAGTATTGAGAATCCAACATCAATCAACTCAGCCTATCGCAGTCTACTGCTGGACACAACACCCTGTCCCATGCTGCGCCACAACACCCTGTCCTCCGCCTTCCGCATCCAGTCTGTCACAGCCACCTTTTTGAGGTCGTCGGTCCATCTAGCTGGGGGGCGTCCCACAGTACGCTTGCCGATACGCGGTCTGCACTCCAGGACTCGTCTGCTCCATCGGTCATCGGTCCTTCGATAGACATGGCCAGCCCACTGCCACTAGCCCAATCCAACATAGTGCATCCTAATGTGCAGAACGTCGAAAAAAGACTCTGTTCGATTTTCTACGTTCAGCACTAAGATTTCGGATCGCGGCAAAATGCAGGCGCGATATTTTGACTCCCGTGCAAATGTGGACTAAAAGGCAGAGAAATATGGTAAGTGGAAAAATGCTGTGTTAATTATTATTTATTTACTAAGGCACAAAGTCCCATTAAGTGTTATTTTTTTCCAGTTATTTTTTTTTGTGTTAAATGTTCTTGTTATTATGTATTTTCTGGTATACAATAAAGCATATTTAAATAAATAAATAAATACAACATTAAAATAAAATACATTCTTCGTCTTAGCGTGTCGACAGCAATCTAAATAGAGTTAGCCCAGAATTTGGCTACGAGTTTAGCATTTTCAGGAGCATGATACAACAAACAAAAACATATACATACTCATACATGCGGATACATTAAAAGTCAAATTCAGTACAATCAATATAGTAAAATATAGAAAGAAAGAAAAACATTTTATTCGACACACGCACAGGACATAAAAAGAAAACGAAGAACATAGAAACTTTTAAGATACAAATAACAAAATAGTAATAAAAGATATAAAAATAAAAGAGTACGACCAGTGCGAGGCCAAAAAGGCTGCTATCTCAGCATAATGCTGTAATATTTGTAAATACAACTACCGCAGCGCTGGTTTTGCGATAGGGCCCGCTGTGATGCCACGGACACACGGACATGACAATGACTCCCACAATCAACAAAATATTACATATAGAAAATAAAATAAATGAAGAACAATATCATCATCATCATCAGCCTATAATGTTCCCACTGCTGGGACACAGGCCTCCTCTCTTCGAGAGGGAGTAGGCCATAATCCACCACGCGGGCCCAGTGCGGGTTGGTAGGTGTCACATGTCGTCAAATTTTTGGTTCTAAAACATGCCGGTTTCCTCACGATGTTTTCCTTCACCGTTTTGAGAGCAGTGGCGATGAAATAATTTACACAAAGTAATGCGCCTGCTTGGGTTTGAACTCACGACCGTAAGTCGCGGCCGTTACCACTGGGCCACCACTGCTCTGACCAAGAACAATATAATACATTTAAATATAAAAAAAACCGGCCAAGTGCGAGTCGGACTCGCGCACCGAGGGTTCCGTACAAACCTGCAGGTCATCATCATCATCATTCGTCATCATCGTTTATGAAATTAAATGTTTTTTTTTTTTAATTTTTATATTTGAGTTGACTGAATGAAAGGTAAATTGTGGTTTACGATTTATGACGTATTAAAAAAAAAAACTACTTACTAGATCTCGTTCAAACCAATTTTCGTTGGTAGTTTACATGGTAATGTACATCATATATTTTTTTTTAGTTTTATCATTCCCTTATTTTAGAAGTTACGGGGGGGACACATTTTACCACTTTGGAAGTGTCTCGCGCAAACTATTCAGTTTAGAAAAAAATGATATTAGAAACCTCAATATCATTTTTGAAGACCTATCCATAGATACCCCACACGTATGGGCTTGATGAAATTTTTTTTTTGAGTTTCAGTTCTATGTATGGGGAACCCCAAATGTTATTGGTTTTTTTTTCTATTTTTGTGTGAAAATCTTAATGCGGTTTACAGAATACATCTACTTACCAAGTTTCAACAGCATAGTTCTTATAGTTTCGGAAAAAAGTGGCTGTGACATACTCGGACAGACAGACAGACAGATAAACAGACAGACATGACGAATCTATAAGGGTTCCGTTTTTTGCCATTTGGCAACGGAACCCTAAAAAGCAAAATGCTAAGCTCGTAGCCAAATTCTAGCTATTTAGATTGCTCTAAGAAGAAGAAGAAGAAGCAAAATATCACAATAACATAATCGTCGGTTGGCATTATGATGAACCTCGAGTGTCTAATGTTATACAACCAGGACCAGCGCGTCGGACTGCTCCAATCCTCACTAACGACCCTCAACAGTTGATTGGTCGAGCATCTCAGAGTGCTGGAAAACGATGCTATGCGCGAGCGACTAACAGCACGAAAGTCCGGCCGGAACTCTCAGTACCGCAGAAATTCTATTAAAATGCAGTGGGCATCATTGTACTGTACACGCGTGGCGCTAAGTGTTAATGATTGCGGTTGTTTCCTATCGAATATTTATGAAAGGGAAAATATTTATAAAGGAGATGATACAAAATATATCAAATCTACGCTTTATTCCAAGTAAATTACACAGGCCATCATCATGCTTGAAAACTTTTATTTTTGATTTTCAGAAAAATATTGTATTAGGTTGGGGAAAAAGTCTTTTCGCATTATAGTATGTATGAACTTGTAATAAAATCTCTTTGGCTATACTATTTGTATCTGGCTGGTTTTGGTATCATTGAAAGTTTAAATTTTAAAGAACATAATTCAGAATTCTTTAGGCAGTGTCAGGTTAACATCACGAGAGGACTGCCAAAACCACTTGTCGCGGTATTTTGACCAGAAGTCCCAAAAATTCTATAGCAATGGGATCATGTCCCTACCTACAAGATGGCAAAAAGTTATCGAACAAAATGGTACCTACATACTTTAGTTAAATGTAAATAAACTTTATTAAAACATGTTTTGAATTTTCTTAAAAAATGCGAAGAAACTTTTTCCCCAACCTATTATTTACTTACAACGAGATCGAGATCTGTATGTGTATGAATTCTCAAAAGTAGAAAAATCCACGTATATGAAAATTTCAAAATACGATATCTCAGCGAAAAAAAAAGATATTTGAGTAAACTTAACGTCATTTTAAAGAGGAAGACTAGTCCCTTGAGATGCTATCAATAATTTTTGAAAATAACTGGGATCCGCCTAGCTACATATTTTTTGCACTTTTAGGTTAGGATATCTCAAAACCCTAACATGACAGAGCAATTTTGAGGCCAGATTTGAATTCAGCGCGTCAGAATCCTTCGGAAAAGTATAGTCTGGTTTCTGGTAAAAAATTTGTCGGCCTGTGTTATCATTTTAATTCGCGTCTCTGTGTGTGTGTAGTATCTATAGTAGTACGACGTACGACGGATGTAAGAAAGATGTTTATCATCTTGATGTGATAACATCTCTTTGAGATTGCGGAGCATTGCAACTAAGAGGCGTTCATACGTAGATCCTTCATTAATCTTAATGGTTACTGTTCTTATCAGTTAGTTAATCTATTTTAAAGGAGATGTTTGTAAGGAAGTGACATTATGCATCGTTTAGATCTGAAGAGGTGTCAATTTCTGGTTTTTCTTTGAACATTATTTTGGGCTTTATGACCTTTACTTATAAATATCTAGCTTTTACCAGCGGCTTCATCCACGTAGAGGTAGGAAATCATCTCGCGGGAACGTACTGCCGAGATAATAAAGTACCCTATGTGTTAATTCAGGTTACAAACCATCTGTGTGCCTTTCATCTAAATCCAATCAGTAGTTTATGAGTGAAAGAGTAACAAAAATCCGTACATCCTCACAAAACTTTGACAATAATAATATAAGCAGGAAGTAGGATATCAAGACTTGCACAATCGGCCTATAATGATCCCACTCTTGGGACACAGGCCTCTACTCTGTGAGAGTAGGCCAAATAACCCGTTCAGTTCAAGCAAAGGATCGCTTAAACCCTATTTCCTGATCCTATAATTTACAGTTTATAGCGCTTGAATAATTTAACCTGTTTTCTAATTAAACGTGATGTGAGGTCATTTTTTATCAAGCAACATTTATTTACATTAATACATAAAAGCATTTAAAAAAAACTAGGCTAAATTATGCGAACTCTGTAAAGAAAATCAACATAGGCCACTTTTTTGTAAAAACGTTGTTACTTTTTAACCGACTTCATATCCCGTGAACCATTCATATAGCAAAATACTTTACCTGTGTCCCCCGCAGGGTTGGGCATCTATCTATAGCAATAAAAATATCTGATTTACTTACCGTCATCATTATTTCAGCCGAAAGACGTCCACTGCTGGACATAACCCTCCCCCATATTTAAGTTTTCCATAATCGCCGCACTTGGCAGGCTGGTTGGCGATCGAGGAATGGTGGTAACATACACAGAGAACGCTGCTGCCCATTTTTAGGGTTCCGTTGCCAAATGGCAAAAAACGGAACCCTTATAGATTCGCCATGTCTGTCTGTCTGTCTGTCTGTCTGTCCGAGTATGTCGCAGCCACTTTTCTCCGAAACTATAAGAGCTGTGCTATTGAAACTTGGTAAGTAGATGTATTCAGTGAACCGCATTAAGATTTTCACACAAAAATAGAAAAAAAACAATAATATTTGGGGTTCCCCATACATAGAACTGAAACTCAAAATTTTTTTTTCCATCAAACCCTTACGTGTGGGGTATCTATGGATAGGTCTTCAAAAATGATGTTGAGGTTTCTAATATCATTTTTTTTTAAAACAATAATATCTGGGGTTCCCCATACATAGAACTGAAACACAAAAAAAAAATTTCATCAAACCCTTACGTGTGGGGTATCTATGGATAGGTCTTCAAAAATGAAATTGAGGTTTCTAATATCATTTTTTTCTAAACTGAATAGTTTGCGCGAGAGACACTTCCAAAGTGGTAAAATGTGTGTCCCCCCCCCCGTAACTTCTAAAATAAGGGAATGATAAAACTAAAAAAAATATATGATGTACATTACCATGAAAACTACCAACGAAAATTGGTTTGAACGAGATCTAGTTAGTAGTTTTTTTTTAATACGTCATAAATCGTAAACCACAATTTACCTTTCATTCAGTCAACACAAATATAAAAATTAAAAAAAAAAAAACATTTCATTTCATAAACGATGATGACGAATGATGATGATGATGACCTGCAGGTTTGTACGGAACCCTCGGTGCGCGAGTCCGACTCGCACTTGGCCGGTTTTTTAATAAGTCTCTTAAGAGACGACCTCTTACGACACCCACGGGAAGAAATGGGATGGTGCTATTCTTAACAACCAGCACCACACGGGTTTACTTATGGTTAAGTAATATCATTGACCGAAACGCATTCAAATAAAATCACGGAAGAAATTAGTGTGGATCTCCTAGTAAGTCGTCAGAATCTGTCTTGTCTGAGCAAATATTAGCAAAATCAACACGCTTCGCAAATAGATGTTGACATGTTACGTTTTTATAGCCCACTGGAGGCTACCGTAAACGTATGAATATTATAGCCTTGTACCATTAGTAAACCCTGTCTATTTTTCTAGGAAACCATCTGTTCAGTGAAGTGCTGGATATCCGTATCCGTATCTGTATCCGCGGATATCCGAGGGAGAATAAAGATCCGTGTTTGTATCCTTAATTGTTACTTTTCAGCGGATCTTTTACAGATCTTTCACGTTATTAATTTTCAATACATATGTAGATGAAATTCTATGTATAGGTGATTAGGTAGTAGTGAAAAACTATTAAATTCCATTCAGGTTATTTTTTACTAGCTTCTGCCCACGACTTAGTCCGCGTTAAATTTCTTGTTCCCCCGACCCTTCCCGTCGCGTCGAATCGCCTACCCTTGCGATTTTCCCCGTTTTTGTAACATTTTTCTTTACTGCTCCGCTCCTTTTAGTTGTAGCGTAATGTTATATAGCCTATAGTCTTCCTCCATAAATAGGTGACAAATAGGAATAACAAAAACAAAAATATTTTTTCAATTCGGACCAGTAGTTCCTGAGATTATTAGCAACAAACAAACAAACTCTTCAGCTTTATAATATTAGTATAGATTTCTTAAAATCAAATATTAAGTAACTAAAATATAAATTAAAACAAAAAAGACCTAAGAAAAGCAAGTCGAAACATATCCTATCAAGCAAAGCGTCAAGTGGCGTTAACTATTGTTTCAATGTAACGCGCATAGTCACCGGTTGAGTAAGAAAGTTAAGATCCGTATCCGCGGATCTTGATACCCAATATCCGTATTCGGTTCCGTATCCGCAGATACACATTTTTAACGATCCAGCACATCACTAATTCCTATACCTACTCTTCGTAAGTGAAAGTGTGCGTGCCGACTAATGTAGGGAGATAGTTATCCGTGTCGCTAGCTTCCCGGATATCCGGCCAATTAGCACAATGCTGGGACATTAGGCAGGTTCATCTCTTAATAGTTTCCAAGGTTGGGGGTTTCTAATCTTGATGGAGACCCTTTGAGAGGAAATTGAGTGAAGAGATAAAAATTGTGATGTTTATTGTATGGAGATCCTGTGTGCGTATTTTAATGATGATTTTATCTGTTATTCATTCTGGGAAAATGCGTACTCATTCAATTCTATCTATAGTCTATATCTATTGAAATATCGCTACATAACAAAATATTTGGACGGATACAGTTCAAATATTTATTATATCGAGGGTTCACGGGCTATTTTATGAAGCGACATTTTTGGAACTTTGGAAGTTTCGTTGTTCGGAAAAAAAAAAAGATTTTATGAACGCTGTTTTCCTTCACGAAATCCTTACAAATAAACTTAAAAAAATTGACTAAATTCTATGTTTTAAATATTGTTATTCGAAGGTTTAGGCAGAGCTGTATTGGTACAATATATCCACATCTTGATAAAATTGTATCTTAAAAATTGTAGCTTCTTCAAGAGTTATAAAACTTGTCAGAGTTTTATAACTCTTGAAGAAGATAAAAATTGACTCTCACCCAAACAATAATAGGAATCTCAAGTTGACACAAGTTAAACAAACAGGTGGGTAGTCGCAGTACAGTGATAAAATGCATAAAGAACGCTGCCGCCCGTACTTGTAGTCTCCCTTTTTTTTAAGGGTAGGAAATCATCAAATGACGACGCTCGCTCTGGGTAGAGCGGGAGGGCGTGTCAGACTTTTACTGACGAAAACCCACCCGTGTTCCTTCAGTTGCCCATATGCCAGGGCCATGGTAACTCTATCGAACAAATCTCGCGATCCTGGCAGGTACTGAAATCTCCCTTAGTCGCTTTTTACGACACCTATTCCTTTACGTTCGGTACCATACGGAGTCTACTTCTAAAGTGATAATTTAATTTTAAGTGCGTAATGTAAATAGTTTGAAGGCTGAAAGTCACCCAAAGGGTGATGGAGAGGGCTATGTTTGGAGTCTCCCTACGCGATCGAATCAGAAATGAAGAGATCCGTAGGTGAACCAAGGTAAACGACATAGCCCGAAGAATTGCTAAACTGAAGTGGCAGTGGGCAGGGCACATTGCTCGCAGAACAGATGGCCGATGGGGCCGAAAGGTTCTGGAGTGGCGACCGCGTACCGGAAGACGTAGAGTTGAAAGGCCTCCAACAAGGTGGACCGGTGACCTTGTGAAGGCCGCAGGAATCCGCTGGATGCGGGAAGCACAAAACCGGTCGAAGTGGCGGAGCTTGGGAGAGGCTAATGTCCAGCAGTGGACGTCTTTCGGCTGAAATGATGATGATGATGATAATGAATGTAAATAGTTAGTTAATTATATAAAAACATTTCAATGCTAAAATATTTTGTGATAAATGTTTCTCTAATACCAAAAGAAATATATTCCCGAATATTTCCCGCATTTTCTTGGACAAAACAAATACATCAACAGTTCTACCTGGCCGTGGACAGAACATTGAATTAATTCACTTTCGTCTACGCCTCTTTCCCTTGTAAATACAAGTTAAGTAAATATATGCGCAGAGGGAATAAACGGACGAAAACATCGCTTCCGGGGTGGTTGGAATTGTAACAGGATAACTTCATCGAGAAAACTGATACTTGTTGTGTTCATAATCTGCCTAGCCTATTCCCAACTATATTGCGGTCAGCTTCCAGTCTAAACGGCTGGAACTAAATACCAGTATTTTACATGGAGCGACTGCCTATCTGACCTCCACAAGCCAGTAACTAAACAATACGATACCCCATGATAAGACCGGTTGTCAGACCTCCTGACAACCATTAACGACTGTCAAAGATTACGAATGACAGGATACAGTACTAATGGTTTAACCCGTTTCTGATGAGAATGGCACAGTTAATACACCGTACTATAGCGGCCATTTAACTAATTCTTTTCGTGTCTGAAAAATTCTTTTAAATTCATATTTTTTTAGGAAATAATCACGGACGCTATCAGAAAGAGCACACTTTGAACTAAAAAAATATGTCTGTTTTCAATTTTTCAGACACGAATCGAATGAGATTTTATTTATTTCAATACTTTAAAGATTTCAATTAATTAAGAAACAAAATTGTAACCTAAATTAACTAAAACTATTGACAAATTAAAAAAATGCATCGTAAAATCATCCGCATCGCTGTCGACTGGTAGTGTACCCAAGAGACTGGCGGTATTACCACGTTGTATGGCAATGCTTAGCCTCAGGCCAAGATAAAAACTAAGTCCACCAGCCGTTTTAAATAGCCGATTAAAATTTCCTTAAATAGGCTAAGAGCACTCGGACCCCACGGCCCGAGCGTCTCAACCCCAAACGGCTCAAAAATATAATGACCAATAAGGTTATTATACTTACGCCGCTTGAGGTTTTCCGCAGTCGCAGCAGCGGCAGCATCACAGCACGCCGTGCCAAGAAGAATCGAATCGAATTAGTTATGAGCCGCTTAAGTGCGGTGTATAACAGTGCCTTTCTCGTCCAAAACGGGTTAACGTGGTTTCCGAGGCTCGTCACTTTCCGTAGGTATATAATGACTTATATAGAATTCATTGGTTGAAAATAGATACTCATAAATATTCATTTTTGCTGTGTGACCGTCTAACAGAGCTAAACACAACACCTCCAACCCTTAGTCGTTCAGACAGACGTAAGAATGTCGTGGCGGAATTTTATCTGGAGCTCGGTCTTGTCCAATAGAGTGCATCTCAGCGTTTGGAAAAAATACCTTGTTCGATTTTCGACTCTCAGTGGTATAAAAACCGAAAAAAATCTTCGGCGATATTATTAGACTTAGAAGGATGTTAATGAATTTAGATTAAACCTGCAGTACCTATACCTACAAAAAAGTTGACGTTTATATAGACTCCCAAGAAAATAAATTTTACATAACATCACTAGATTTGACTTTGACCAACAAGGCATTGTTGGTCAAAGTCAAGTATTTTGCTGGAACAAAAACATATTTTTGTGATATGTTTTTGTTACAATAATATACCTACTTATTGGAAAAAAGACATAAAACAAGTACTGATATTTTTTTTTAAATCAACCGGAAAATACATTTAGTTTTAAGGATATACTATCCTAACAAACAAAAGATTTTTTTAAATCGGTTTATATATGACTGCGATCTGAGGTAAAAGCATTTTAAAAAATTGCTTCTGTAAATTGGACCCATCCTTAAATATCTATTCAAAGATAAATTGAAACTAAACCTTGTTTATCTGCAGGAGGAGACGCCCCGGGCGCCGGGAGTCGATTGCGGACTCCCGGCCACCGTAGGCGCGAGCTTGCGGGTGGCGAGCAATGGGTAGCTCGCCGCCCGGTAAGGACCAGGCTCGGGTCGACGGCGCGTAGTGTTCCACGCGCGCCTCAAAGAGATGTCAGCTTTATTGAAGGGGTCTGCTAGGACCGATGCCTGCCGGGGTCGCGTGATTGTTCAAAAGAGATACCGTGACCCTGGCACATGGGCAACTGAAGGAACACGGGTGGGTTTTAGTCAGTAAAAGTCTGACACGCCCTCCCGCTCCGCCCAGAGCGGGAGAAGTCATTTGATGATTTCCCATCCAAAAAAAAAAAAAAAAAAAAAAAAAAAAAAAAAACCTTGTTTATCTTCGTAAATGATTCATTCACGAATATCTCCTTTTATATTGAATTCACGAAGTAAACAAGGCAAAACAAATGACGGTATCCCAAATAAATGGTTTAAATTCTAAAAATAGCTCTTCGTGTAACATAAAGAAGTTAATTTCAGTTGAAATCGAGGTTGTTATCAAACATGGTGTCAGAGTTTGTTAGCGGCTTATAAGGCTGGTGTTTCATTGGAGGCGAGTAGCGAGTCTAAAGATATTTGTAAGAAACGTTTTTAGGTTGAGCGAAGCTTTTAGAACATGCTATTATATTTATTTTATATTAATTGTTTATTTATTAATTGAAAATGAGGCCTTTGACTACTTTGGATGTGTAAATTTTATCTATATCTTTTGAATAACGTGCGATTTTAAAAAAATACACACGCTTTTTTTTGCGAATTTGCGAAATCTGTTTCTTACTACATTTTAACAATTTTGAAAGAAAGAAAAATTTATCAGGATCACTCAGAAATTATTCTTTCTTTCTATTTAGTTAAAAAGTAGTAAGAACGAATTCCAGAAAAAAAAGCGTGTGTGTATTTTTTTTTTCTTTGTACTTTACTTTTTGTTTGTGCAAAATGGCCAATTTTTCTTTCTATTTTCTTAATGTAAACAACTTTGAATGGCCAGACCCAAATTATACAGACTGCAACAAAAATAAATATGCAACTACTCTTTTTATAAGCTCATCGACTTACTAATAATTACACTTATCTGCTATACATAACATACATAATCAGTCTATTATGTCCCACTGCTGGGAGACAGGCCTCGATGAGAGGGAGTGATCCATAATCCACAACATGAGCCCAGTGCAGTTGTCACATGTCTTCAAATTTTTATTTCTAGGTCATGCCGGTTTCTTCACGATATTTTCCTTCACTTACTTACCTACTTACTACTGAGCCACCATTGTTCCTTAATAATGCACAAGACACTGCCAATTCCCTCAGAGCCCTTTTCCACCCACTCAAAAATCGCTTCGTACGATAAATTCGCCTACAGTCAGACAGCTCCCTAACATAAAGACCTGCCCAGACAATGTCTAGTGCAGTGCGTAGGCGAAGTATGTCTAGACTAGACTCGGTTCATTCATAAAGTTGCTCCACCAATTGTAATAGTCTAGTCTGAAATTAAGGCGTTTTGTAGCTGCGGTTTTAAATTGTTTGGTTTGTGATAAGTAAGAAGTTATTAATTCTTGTTATTTAGTTGAAGTTTATACAAAACTACGAGTTCTTATGGCAAGTGTAAGAACAGAGGTTGCATTACTTTGCCCTTGTATTAAGTTTTTAGGGTTTCGTATCTCAAAATGAAAAAAAACGGAACGCTTATACGATTACTTCGTTATCTGTCTGTCTGTCAAGGCTCTTTATCTCGGACACGCGTGGAGGTATCGAGGTGAAATTAAAACCATATCTACAGACTATGACTCGGGTCTACAGTCCCTTTCTTGACACGCGACAACCTCATAGGTGGACCTGCGTGGTGACATTTCCAAAAACAAAAAACAATCTTTGGGCAGTTGCCCAGCAGTAACAATACCCGTGTGAAATGAGGATGAGTGTACTTCACACCCTGTTCCCCATACCTCTCTAGTTTACCATTAACTACTTCACTTTACGGCTGCCAGTCACTTCCAAGATAAAAATATATAGGAACTATAGACATACACTGTAGAACAGCGACCACGCGCGCCACAATGACCGGGCCATCCTCGTATTAGTCGCTTGATCGAGTGATTCACTGCCGGCCGCAGGGAGCAAGGGTTACTTGGATCATTTAGCTATATTTATTAGCTGGCCACACCACTCCACAGGGATTGCGTTTTCTTATATTTTCTTTTAGTAGGTAGGTAGGTATGCGTTTATGGAAATCGGGTGACCCACTTTGGTTAATGTTTAAATCTGTTAGCAATAGAGTCGGAGTTTACTACATGGGACTTAAACATAACTGGCAAAATGTAGGTATCCTTTAGGTACTCCTCGGTTTAACCCTTAAATCTGATTTAAGCTGATGGATCCGTCTTCGATGCAGCAAAAATAGCATTGATTGATGAACACACCCTCCAAATTTCACGTCTTTACGACCAGCGGTTTGGGCTTTGCGTTGATATCAGTCAGTCATTCAGGACTCTGAATTTTGTATATATCGATTAGCATAGTAGGATTTCCCTATAGAGACAATACAATAGAATATGATAAGATTACTGAATATTCAGAGTTGCTTTCCGTAAAAATCTACATGTGAACCTTACAGCAAGGCAAAAAGCCAAAATTATTATGAATTTATAATAAAGCGAGAAATAAAACTCATTCTACGAAAAAATATAGTCAGCCAGAAATTTGCAGGCCTCTGAAAAGTTTAAAAGGCTGCCTTAATATAGATAAGGAGATGCGGAGCTTAGTTAAAAGTTATCAAAGCCAAACTTTATCTATTTCAATTCTTTCATACGGAAAGTAACAATTTAATATTACCACCAGAAGAATTTCGTTCAAAAACTTTATAGGGTCTTCATTATCTGCGGGTCAATTAAAAGAGGTCTAAAAAGCAATAAAACTTCTTGAAAGATACAAGATAGAAAAAGTGTTAACAACTTTGTTTTCCACTATTAAGGAAAGACAGCGACACCGATAGCGTCTGTGATGATTAAAAATATAGATGTCTCAAGTCTTGGAATTTTTGAGTCTAAACATGCCATTTTCCTCACGATGTGTTCGTTCACCGTTTTGAGAGCAGTGGTGATGTAATAATTGACTCAAAGTAAAGCGCTTGCCCAGGTTCGAACCCTCGACCTACAACTCAAAGGTCGGAGCACATTCCTCTGGGCCACCACTGCTCCCACTGTTATCACGTTAATTATACGGATATAAAAGAACTTTACCACCGATTTATTATAAAACTAGCTTCTGCCCGCGACATTCTTTCGCGTCAAATTTTTGCTCCCCTGACCCTTCCCGTCACCGTCGCATCGAATTGCCTGCCAGTTTTCATCCATTTTTCGTTGCTTCTCCGCTCCTGTTAATTGTACCGCGATGTTAAATAGCCTTTATTTCCACAGCATTAATTCTGCTTTCATACTTTTTTTGCAATACCCAAAATTCGGTTCTATACATAAGCTAGATACGAGCTCACCACTGTGAAAACAGCCAGTCTTCAAAAGTTTAAGACAAATCGATTGAAAGAATAGTCCCTTGAGCGCCACAAAGGAAAAAACATACAGGATCATACTGAAAGTTTTTAGAATAGGCCAGTAAGAAAAGCAGCCAACGAAAAATACATTTAAATTTCGAATTAGAACGTCGTAATTTGATGGTTTTGTTTCCATAATAATAGAGCAAGCAAACAAGGAAGCATCTACATCACCTGTAACGTAGGGATCTTTATTAAATGCGATATTGAAACCCCTGCATAAAAGGGTTTCTAAAACTCCGACCAATATGTAGCGTCAGCACATATCTTCGTGAAGTATTGAGCTCCACTGAACTGTCCAAACTAGTGATAGATTGCTGACCCTTGCTGGGGCATTACAATAACCTTTGGAGCATTCTTGCTCTTTGGGCAGTGAGAATATTGAATATACTCAAACATGTTTAGAAATAAATATTTTCTGTGTAACTAACATGATCAGTGAGCTAGTTAACTATTAGCAGTGAGCACATGTAACAAAATCGCAGCGTTTTATTTCACGCATTGTTCGATTTTCGACGCGCTGAGATGAGCTAGCTCTGTTGGATTCTCATTACTCGGTTCAACAACTAGAGTTGAAATTCAGTGCTCGAAAAAATCATGCTACGATTTTATTACGCAAATGTGAACGTCGACGTATCATCATCATCATCATCATCATTTCAGCCGTAAGACGTCCACTGCTGGACTTAGGCCTCCCAATTTGGGGGGCTTTGCGTCGTGGAACGTCGACGTATAGCTTTACACAACTTTACTGACAAAGAATCACAACTATGATTTGAGAAAAACGGTCAATTTTATTTCTCTGAATTAAAATCTTCATTGAAATGTCAATATATCTCTCAAATAATATAGAACTGTTAACTATTATTCAAAAGTCACTTATTCAAATTAGGCTGAAAATTAGCACTTTTGAACGTCAAAACTACATTATCCAGTCCCCCAAAACGCCCGCCCTCCACCACTTCCGAGTACTTTAGCTGACAAGAAGAAGTGGCGCAACAAAGAGAGATACAAGAGATTACAAGTTTTCTCTACATAGTGAGAATATTTTATGTTTTACTACCCCGCTAGCTCCGTGATTGCAAGCGCGACTGCTGAACGTGGGGTCCTGGGTTCAATTCCCAGGTCGAGCAAACTCCATTGCTTTTTTCCATTATGAATTTCTTCATCATTTCAACCGTAAGACGTCCACTGCTGGATCCAGGCCTCCCCCAATCTGGGGGGCTTTGCCATAATCGCCACGCTTGGCATGCGGGTTGGCGATCGCAGTATGGTGGCAAAATGCATAGGGAACGCTGCTGCCCATTCTCTAGTAAGTCCCTTAGTCGCCTTTTACGACACCCACGGGAAGAAATGGGGTGGTGTTATTCTTTACGTCTGGCACCACACGGTACATGATGAATTTCTTAGTAACAGAGGATTTGGAAGTTGGCTGTGTGAAATCTCCGTGTTTCGAAAATCACGTTAAGCCATTGGTCCTGCTCCTGATCTCTCTCCGGTAATGTCGGATTACCGTCACATCGGACTATGAGAGTAAGGGAAGAGCGAGTGCCCCTGTGTCTGCTCACACACTTGTGCACTATAATATCTCCCGCGCCGGTGGCTAGTCTCCGTGGAGATTGTCCGCCATAGCCTAAATAAGGTCTGGAGGACTATATTTAATAGAGGTGATAAATTTCTTCTCTTTTAGAATAATGGTGTTTTTTAGAAGAAGATCCAAGCCTGCCCATGGACCTGAATAAGCTATTTCTTCAATAAATAAGGCTATACGTAAACATTGACCACCAGTACACATTGCTTACTAGGCTAACTTTGTTTTCTTGCAAATACGAATAAATTAGCCTTTAATATATCTTACTGTTGACTCCAGGAAAGGGGACGATTGAGTAAAATTTATGGACGAAATCAAATAACAAACAAAATGTTTTTGGTTGCAAATAATGGTTATAAATGGTACATTTACATGAGTTTTTGAAAAGAAAAGCGCAAAGTGGATCTATGCATAATACATATACGAAAACAAATGGACCAACAGTTAACTTCGAAAGAACTGGATATGGAAGGCGGAGAACAGGTTGTTGTGTGGTGGGTGCAGCATGGGAGAGGCCCGTGTCTAGCAGTGGACTGCGATAGGTTAAGTTGATTGATTGATTGGAACTTCGGAAGGAGAGCTTTGGTTGAACCCCACGTTAGTGTTTGATTACTTCAAAAATGAAGCCTTGAATGAATGAACTTGTCGTTACATATATCAGAACATGCCATCGAAAAAAAAAACGTTAACAATTATAGACTACAAAAGAATTTAAACTAGTATTTAGGTATCTACAAAACAGTACCCTAATTGCGTAACACACTATTAATCAGAATCTGAATTATTCTGAAGGATATTGCTGATATCTTCATACATCTCTTCGACCCAGCCGTCCAGGCCTAAATAGCTGATTCGAAAATTTTTTGTCTGCTCAACAACGTAAATAATGCAATGAATGTTATTGAACTGTCAAAATGAAACCTATTCCTTTTGATAGTGTCTTTCGCAATTACTCAGTAAGGTCTCAATTCGTCAAGAACTACAAACTGAGTGAAAACTA
The DNA here is from genome assembly GCA_947507805.1 of Aporophyla nigra. NCBI lineage: Eukaryota > Metazoa > Arthropoda > Insecta > Lepidoptera > Noctuidae > Aporophyla > Aporophyla nigra. The sequence continues at coordinate 5,511,872 of OX382313.1, read as the reverse complement.
CAATCTTAGAACAAGATGACAATAAAAAGTCCACAAGAAAACATTTAACTAAACAAACCAAGTAACTCATCTATTTACAATCAGTTTAAGACTGCCACAAGATAAAACGTTCACAGGAACTGAACTCTAAACCAAGTTAAAATACAATTATTTAACAGCTGAACTAAGAAGATAAACTCGAACTTAAACAATCAACAGCAAGTTTGAAACACTGTATTAAAACTAAAACAAGTTTAAAAGCAGTTGTTCGGACTTCCTACTGCGCAACTGTGTCAAAAGCCTAACTCAATTCTGTTGCAGACTGCATTTTTTAATTCAACTGTAATGGGATTTGATTTGCATTTTCTACTTCAGTCTTTTCACTTATAATTTTAAATTCTATATTTTAAAATGAGTCCGCATATAACTTTCTTTCATTATTTTTTACATGATTTTATTAGCTTGGTATTTATGTATTTATGAAACGGAATCTTTGACCATAATTTTCACCCTCTTCAAATCATCGGATTAATTTGAAACTTCGCACACTTATCGAGGACCGATGACAATCCAATAATTTCACCCTTATTGCAAAACGCTCTATTTATCAGAATCTGAATGGGATTAAAGATTATTTCTAAACCATTGCGTCATTTGTTGGAATAAATTGTCGGCTCAGCAACGTAAATAACGCAATGAATGTTGTTTAACTATCAATATGAAACCAATTCCTACTGATAGCAAGTTACGCGATTACCCCTTTTTATTTATTTTTTCTCTCGCTCTAGGCGGAGCGGGAGGGCGTGTCGGACTTTTACTGACTAAAACCCACCCGTGTTCCTTCAGTTGCCCATGTGCCAGGGTCACGGTATCTCTTTCTAACAATCTCGCGACCCTGGCAGGCATCGGTCCTAGCGGACCCCTTCCGTGCTGCTGACATCTCTTTGAGGCGCGCGTGGAACACTACGCGCCGTCGACCCGAGCCTGGTCCTTACCGGGCGGCGAGCTACCCATTGCTCGTCACCCGCAAGCTCGCGCCTACGGTGGCCGGGAGTCCGCTATCGACTCCCGACGCCCCGGGCGTCTCCTCCTGCGGCGGCTAGGGACGTGAGGGCGCAGAGACTGCCACTCCCTCACGCGCCCCGCCTCCTCCTTCGCGAACATTACTGTTTCGCAGAAGGAGGTGACGCCTTCCCATGCCCTCTCGCTCCGTACCATGGCTCGCAACAGGGCCGGACGCGAGAGGTCGCCGCCGCCGATGCGATTACCCCTCTGACCAGGATCATCAGGATAGCAAAACAAAAACCAAGTACAACATAGTAGCACAGTCTAAAAATCATACAGTCGTCCGACGAAGACGTCTAGACAGGGCAATCGTGCGGGGTGTGAGGGGCGAGACGGGGGAAGGGCGCTCCCGAACTGCATACGCTACCGTGTTAGTAGTTCGGGATAAAACTTTCAGGGCTATCGTGTGTCACTTTATTTTTGTTTTAATTAATTAAAAATAATTTTATTAAAATGGTGCATACGATGTGTGCTGTGAAGGATTGCAAGTCGTCATCTTACATTAATAAAGAATTGCGATTTCATCAATTGCCGTGCATGGATGAAAGGTAAACAAATAAATAAAATATTGTTTATTTAATAGAAAGCCAACATGGCGGCGCGACGTGTAGCCGATATTCATTTATTGTGCGGCGGCCAAGATGGCGCCGACGAAAACTTGCAAATTTTTCGTCATGGGTATCATTTTCATGGGTTTAGAGGTCGCTAAAACCGACTATGGGGTCAAAATTAAAATCCAAGATGGCGCAACGAAAATTTGCAAATTTTTCGTCATGGGTGTCATTTTCAAGATTTACGAAATCCCTACAAATAAAAATGAGGTCAAGTGTCTTTCGCGGAAATGTCTATCGTGCAAGTGTACCTGACCCAGGATGGAGGACATTTTTTGAAAAAAAAAAAAAATAGTTATTCGTGTCAATTTTGTGATTTCTTGGGGTGAAGATTATGAAAATAACATCAATTTTCAAATCCAAGATGGCAGATATTTCTCTAAATGAAATTTAATTTAGAGAAATATCCGCCATCTTGGATTGTGACATGTGTTTTTTCTCAACCTCAATCTAGAATTGTATATTTTTGCGTGTCAGACCATAGACGAAGCACATTAATATAATAGTTCCTGTATTATAAATTTCAGATGCAAATTATGGTTAGGCAATAATGTTGATCTAAAATAAATTTAAAAAAGTTTACTTGAGACAACCCTAGCTCTTGCGACAATGCCTACACGTTGTCGGCATTTACAAGGAGATCAAAGGCGTTGTCCTACTGTAAGTTTTTATACTGTGATAGTAGTATATAAAGAAGTTAAAAGGAAAACTATCACTGCAAGTACAAGTAAACGAATAACAGTCGAGAATTATAGTAGAACATGTTTTTCGATCACAATGTTTTGTTATGTTTATTCTTAGGATAAATTCATCCCAACTACGTAACTCTACATTATGTGTGATCCGAGATGCACTTTGCCAGTTTTATTAACCGACGAAAAAAAAACGGAGGAGGTATCAATTCGACGAGTATATATTATTTTTTTATGTATGACCACGCATAACTTTTTACATAATAGTCCGATGGTGATAATTATTTTTTAATTGGAAAGGTTATACTCCGAAGGTGGTCCCATATAAATTTGGAAAACAAAATCGAACCCTAAGGGTCGGAAAACAGGGGATGAAAGATTGTTCACTCACTAATTGTAATGTATAATAACCACACATAACTAAAATATTTATTTTTATTTTTATTTATAACTTTATACAGAGTAGTCCGATTTTGATAATTCTTTTTTCATTGGATAGGGTATGCCTTGCCAAGTATTATTAGTACATTAAAGCCACAAAAAATATTAACATAAAAACTTTTTAACAAAAAATTAAACCGCCGAAAAATAGGAAAAGCAAAAAATAATAAACCTTATAATTTTGAGTGGGCGCTGTAAAATCAATGAACAAAGATCACTCAAAGCGCCGACACATAATTTTAAGGTTTATAATTTTTTGCTTTTCAGTTTTTTGGCGGTTTAATTATTTGTTAAAAAGTCTTTTTTTATTCATTTCCAGTGATCACAAATGTTTATCGTCAACGTTATTTGGGAGCCAAAAGATAGTTGTCGAAGCATTTATTTGTTTGATTAAGATGAATGTGGCTAGAAAGAAGTTAACATTACATATGATGACGAATATAAGAGATCTTTGGAAAAAAAAGGATTACACCGAAACAAACCGAAACCTGAAATTGCGGGAGTATACATTTTTCTCTCATTTTTAAAAGATTTGTAAGAAATGTAACTAAACTTACGTCACACCAGAACAAAGTAGGAAACAATAAGAAGTAAACGAACGTACTTAGTCCTGCACTAAGTTCAAGTATGTAGCCTCCAAACACAATTGTAGTTTAACTTAACAATCAACTTTAACTTAAGAACGCTTGATTAAACCAGAAACAACTTTAAAAGTCTTCATTCCAACCGCTTAACTGAATAAAGCCTCATTTAATTTCAACTGCATTCTCAATTTAAAAAATCTAATTTATCCTTAACAAAGGAGGTCGCATAAATCCTCTTTTTTCCGACCGTTGTCTCGCTGTGCCCCACTTTTTTATATTCTTTTTTTTTGCTCGCAATAAGGGAAATCTGATTATTACTTGAGTTGTATTCATATTAATAGAGCAATCTCTTCAATACAAAACACTTGTCTCAATTGTCTTCTCTGTCATTACTTTTTCTGTGGAAGAAGAGACCTTCGCCGGCCTCCTGTGAGGGGAACTTGCAGTGGGACATTAATAGGCTGGTTTCTTTGCACAATAAACATATAACAGTCGCTCCTAGAGGCCTGTTTTCAAACGGAAAAAGAGAAACTAAGGATCTATGCTTGCTCTCAATTCCTTTTCTGTAGTCTTTTGTCAGATCAGTTATGGTTCCGTTGTAGTTATCAGTTTCACTGTCTTAAGTGAATTTTAATCCCTAATTTAATTACGCATTTTTTTATGGAGAGCAGCCGATGTCCTAGAGCTAAAATTTCGAAGACATGTGACATCAACCAACCCGCACCAGTGAACCCGCGTGGTGATTATCTATAATCACCCACTCCCTCTCACTGGTAGGAGACTTGTGTACCAGTGCAGTGGGAACATTAAGGCTGATTATATATTTTTTTTAAATACAAAAAATAAAACCTATCTAAATATATAAAATTCAAAGTCCTGAGTGACTGACTGACTGACTGACTGACTGACTGACTGACTGATATATCAACGCACAGCCTAAACCGCTGGTCCTAGAGACGTGAAATTTGGAGAATGTGTTGTTTGTAAAGAGTAGGTATCCACTAAGAAAGGGTTTTTTGAAATTCCACCCCTAAGAGGGTGAAATGGGGGGTTGAATTTTCTGTGAAACTTTTTATTCTGTGGGTCGATTGACACAAAAATTGGTACACATACTCTTCAATTATAGTTATGAGATACGTGTATCACAGTTTTTCCAAAATCATCCCCTTACAGAGTCAAATAGGGCTTCGAAGATGTGGATAATAAACTAATTCTCCCTACAGCTAATAGTTAAAATCTACCCAGATATTAGTCATATTCACGACTAGCTTCTGCCCGCGACTTTGTCCGCATACAATTTCTTGCTCCCCGACCCCGACCCTGTCGCATCGAATCGCCTGCCTGGGCGGGGTCTTCGTATTCGTGACTTTTTCTTTTTGCTCGGCTCCGTAGGGTCCTATCGTGATGTTATATAGTATATAGCCTTCCTCAATAAATAGGCTATTCAACACTAAACGTAGTTTCTGAGATTAGAACATTCAGCCAAACAAACTCTTCAGCGTTATAATATTTAGATTTAATTACAATTAAAAACGTTATAGTGAGCCAACCTTAAAAGATAGACATATACTATCACGGATTTTTTTAGAACTTTTAAGAGAAACAATTTTGTCATACATGATTCCTGTGTTACTTTAACCGGTTACGCAGCGCATGCAACTGTTGCTTTCAAAAGGATAAGTATTCCCCGTTTTCCAACATTTTCATTGATGCTCCGCTCCTATTAGTCATAGCATGATGTTATATAGCTTATAGCCTTCCTCGATGAATAGGCTACCAAACACTTAAAGAAATTTTCAATTCAAGTAGTTTTAGATATTAGCGCGTTCAATCAAACAAACTCTTCAGCTTTATAATAATAGGTTGGGGAAAAAGTTTCTTCGCATTTTTTAAGAAAATTCAAAACATTTTTTAATAAAGTTTATTTACATTTAACTAAAGTATGTAGGTACCATTTTGTTCGATAACTTTTTGCCATCTTGTAGGTAGGGACATGATCCCATTGCTATAGAAATTTTGGGACTTCTGGTCAAAATACCGCGACAAGTGGTTTTGGCAGTCCTCTCGTGATGTTAACCTGACACTGCCTAAAGAATTCTGAAGAGACCGAAACAGGTGGAAATCTGAAGGTGCAAGGTCAGGACTATACGGTGGATGCATTAACACCTCCCAGCCACACTCTTTTAATTGTTGTTGGGTGGCTAAAGATGTGTGAGGTCTAGCGTTATCATGATGAAAAACCACACCCCTTCTGTTGATTAATTCCGGCCGCTTTCTCTCAACTTCTTGCTTTAATCTCATCAGTTGTTCGCAGTAGAGTTCAGAACCGATGGTCCTGCCTGGTGGTAACAGCTCATAATGAATAATGCCCTTCCAATCCCACCACACACACAGCATCACCTTGTTGCGAGTTAACCCGGGTTTCGCCACAGTCTGTGAAGCCTGACCGGCCTTTGACCACGACCCTTTTCGCACGTTCTTGTCATACGTGATCCACTTTTCATCACCAGTTATCAGCTTCTTCAAAAATGGTTCGGTTTCATTACGTCGTAATAAAGAATCACAAATGAGTACACGGTTCATTAGGTTTCTTTCAGTGAGCTCGTGAGGTACCCAAATGTCGAGCTTTTTTGTGTACCCAGTTTTTTTCAAATGCGCCAAAACTGTTTTGTGGTCAATTTCCAGTTCTTCAGCTACATCATAACTACTGGTATGCCGATCTTGCTCCACTTTTTCAAAAATGGCATCCATTTTATCCGTAATAGGGCGACCAGAGCGACGTGCATCTTTGACATCAAAATTTCCGGATTGAAAACGCTTAAACCAAATTTGTGCTACTCTCACAGACACTACACTAGGTCCATAAACATCGCAAATTTTTTTCGCGGCTTGCGTTGCGTTTTTACCTTTTTTGTAGTAAAATTTTAAAATGTATCGAATTTCTTCATTAGATTCACTCATCTTGACGGTACGAAAAACAAATGAAAATCACACATTTTCCTAATTTGAATTTGGAATTATGTTCTTTAAAATTTGAACTTTCAATGATACCAAAACCAGCCAGATACAAATAGTATAGCCAAAGAGATTTTATTACAAGTTCATACATACTATAATGCGAAAAGACTTTTTCCCCAACCTAATATTAGTATAGATAAACCTGCAGACCTCCTGCCATCATGACATCATAAAACGACTAGGTCACAATCATGAATTAAATTATTTTGAGATCGTTCGAAGGAGTTGAAAATCATTATAAATAAGTGGACTCAGTGATAAACAACGATGACGCCATACTTTCATAATCAACCGATAATGATTCCATTGCTGGGACACAGGAGCGCCATACTTTACCCGGTTGAATTTCTTAACACATTGAAGCCTCCGGGTCACCCAACTCACATATTAAAATTGAGAATTGGCGCCCAGTTATGTTGCTGCGTAATTGAAAACCGCCAAAATTATGTAATGAAACCAGGTTGTGAGTAAAAACATTGCAACGTTATCGAGGCAACTAAACTGACAGGTTGTTCCCGAGAGGAGTACAGACTCCTCTCGGGAACAACCTGTCAGTTTAGGTCAGTTTATTCCGAGGATTCCTCTAACACCATCGAACTACCCTTTCGAGTTCAGAAACGTGCAGTTTCCCTTCAAAGTCTGCTTGCCATGACCATAGAACTATATACTTAAGGGGGACCTGTTTTCACGTGGCCTGCTCCAGAGTAAGCTCACGGAGCAGCCTGGTGATTCTAACACCTGAAGGAAAAACAATAAATAATGCTTACAAAGAAAACTGCGATAGGTATATTATTTAGTTGTAAACAACATTAATTGTTTATATTGCATGCATCCGGCCAAGTGGTGCAACCTGGTCCAGGTTGCGTGAAAACAGCGGGATATGATCTTAGAGGGGACTACTATTCGCACGGCCAGTTTTCCGTGGCATGCTCGAGAGTGAGCTCATCTAGCAGCCTGGTTGTATCAACACCTGAGGGCAGAACTTCTTGAGTAGTATATAAAGAGGTACTTTTAGAATAAACTCAAAAATATATAGTAACCTGTACCCTGCCTGTGAACAACTATGTAGGGAATAAAGAGGATTTATATTTTCGCTTTAAAGTTGCCTTCAAATTTGGCATGCAAGTAGGTAATTTGCCGTTCCGTTATATATTCCGTTACTATTGTTACATTTTAGGATTTATTTATCCTACAGCAATCATTTATCAATCCGAGCGCCGCTCCTCGGATAACACAAAGCAAGCAGTGCGATATTAAGACATTGTTTACTTGGATTAACACATAGGGTACTTTTAGTCCCGGTAGTACGATCCTGTGGGATATTTTTCGACATTCACGCGGGCGAAGCCGCGGGCAGAAGCTAGTATATCTATATAACCTTTTGAAAGATGCAACTAGAATCAATTCTACTTTTTCCTTGAAATTTCCTACGTTAAAATGCCCTTAAATGGCTCAATTGAAATACACGATTTGACTTTAGTTTTAAAAAGTGGCTTTGGAGATTCTTCCCCATTCTTCACCATATGAAACTACGTTTTGGAAGGTGCCACTAAAATCAATTCTTCTTTCTTCTTATAGTTTGTGACGTTCAAAAGTGACGCTTAAATGGTCGAAGAACGATTTGACTTTGAACACTCAATGAGTAGAAAAGTGAAGTTGAATATGAAGTTGCCCGGGTTTTAAAACTACAACTTACGTCCTAGATTCATCTTAGTCACTGATTTATTCCCATTTCAACCCCATTTCTGACACAATTTAATTATTTCTACGTCGTCTAGGGATGTACATAGTCATTTCAAGCTATGCATAAAACAATTAAAGGTTAGGAGAGGGTTGGAAGTTTTTACGATGTGGCAAAATATTAATCTGGGTCGGAAGGTGTTAAGGACCGTATTTTAACATGAAGCCTTATGTAAGATGGATGTAAAACCGAAATTTATGTGTGGGGTGAACAACTTTAATTATTATGAAAATAACTTTAAGTAAGGTGTAAGTTAAGTCACAGATGTTAATGGTGGCACAGACAATTATGACCAAGTTAAATTGACCGTATTATCAAATCGCAACTGTCACTCTTTGACAGTTGTATCAAATGGGTACGATACGGCAAATTGATTGGGATAGATTGAGGGAAATTATATCACGTTGTCATAAAAGACAAAAACATAATGAAGAAAAATGACGATGATTACTTTACTAGTATCAAGATTTGCCGAGAAATTGCAATCAACTATACAGAATTCTAGATGAATAAATTTTGCTAAGTAGGTGTCCGTATGGATTGAGGAGCCATGTTTCATTATTAAACACGTGTACTTCTACTACTACTACTACTACCAATATTTATGGAGTGAAATTGGTCGATTTTGTAGGCCCGATCATAGAAGCCCCTTAACAACTTACAGGACGATTAAGATTTTTTTTTTGCTCTATAAAGTTTCACAGTTGAAGATACTTTATTCACATTATTATAGTCTGACCTATTAGCCTATAAGTAATTCAAATAAAATTTAATCTGCTTAGTAACTATAAAATTAAGAAATCGTCCAATAACGTCTTTTTTATTCACTGTAAGTTAAAGGGTAGACACTTGCTTCACGTGTTCTTTATAAAAGTTAGCACTTTCACTACAGTTTAAGTTCGCTAACACTGCACTAAACTAACTCAAAAGTTACCCTAAAAGGATGTACACTGAATTAGTGCGAAGACTAAAAGTCTTCGCACTAATTCAGTGTTCTCAAGGAGTTGGATCGCCTCGAAATTCCCATGATGATGAAGTTTGTGTTCATGAGCATTTTTGTATGATCCTGTTTACGACATCCATTTTGAGAAACCGACGTTTAAGATGGCTCTTCAATTTACTGTCTGTATTGAGGAGCCAAGTTAGACCTCGACAATTAGTCGATGGAAATTTTTGAAATGATAGCTATTCAATTCAAGCTATGTATTCATTAAAGAAGTTATAAGGTGAGAGTCTAAACTTTTCACGACGACGCGTGACGTGGCAAAATATATTAATCTCGGGCGGAAGGTTCTCAAGGCCGTAAATTTAAACGTAACTTATGTAAGATGAACCCGGAATTTAAGTGTGCGGTAAACAATTTTAATTATTATGAAAATAACTTTAAGTCTGATGAGAGTAATTTAAGTCACAGATGTTAATTGTGTCACAGAGTTACGACCAACTTAAATTGTCCGTATATTCAATTTATCTACATTTCTATTTTTTTTTTTACATATCACGAACTATCAGAAATATACATAAAGTACGAAGCGAGGATATAAGGCAGAAAACAAAGATTAGATATGCACTGAGACTATTATAAACGCGAAAGTTTGTACGTATGGATGTTTGTTCCTCTTTCACGCAAAAACTACTGACCCGATTTGGATGAAATTTGAAACACAGTTAGATTATAACATGCATTAACATATAGGGTACTTTTTATCCCGGTAGTACATTCCTGCGGGATATTTTGCGACCTCCACGCGGGCGAAGCCGCTGGTAAAAGCTAGTTAACAATAAAGTGGCAATGGGCTGGTCCATCGCACGCTATATAGATAGAAGATGGACAATAGAGACGACTAAATGGAAGGGACCATCAGGCAAAAGAAAAGCAGGCAGACCAAAGCAGCGATTGGCAGACGACATCGTGCAGCCGGTGGGGAAAGATTGGGTAGACCAGGGCAAGGATAGGCAAAGATGGAAAAGGTTGGGGGAGGCCAATACCCAAAATGGGATCCATATCCTAAATAATTAGATTCAATTTGGATACTCTTACTGTAACTAAAACTAGATATTAATTAAACATTTGAAATGTAAAATTAAGGGCTATGCAATAAATGCTCATTATATTAAATACTAGCTTCTGCCCGCGACTTCGTCCGCGTTAAATTTCTTGCTCCCCCAACCTTTCCCGTCGCGTCGAATCGCCTACCCGTGCAATTTTTCCCGTTTTTGCAACACTTTTCATTACTGCTCCGCTCCTCTTAGTTGTAGCGTGATGTTATATAGCCTATAGCCTTCCTCGATAAAAGGCTACCCAGCACAAAAATATTTTTTCAATTCAGACCAGTAGTTCCTGAGATTAGCGCGTTCAATCAAGCAAACATACAAACACACAAACAAACTCTTCAGCTTTTTAATATTAGTATAAATTCAAATCACAACACTCTTAGCGCTCCAGAAAATTTGCGAAAAATGTTTTAAACTTTACCCACCTCCTTTGAAATTAACGGGGTACCCCGTTAAATTCAAATTTTCTTACATTTTGACTAAATAACAACTGGACACGCACCTTCCGTGTCCAGTTGTTAGTTAGTGTTTAACTAACAACTTGAATTTAGCAGGCTACTCGGAGGTTCCACCTTAAAGCAAATGAATTTTTTCGCATGCTTAAGGCAAGAGCGGACACCGGTGCAGCATAGCAGAGAACCTGGAGCCACCGTTCTTTCTTTGTATGAACCCCACTTCCCACCACGTCTACATAGAACATATTTAAAAGGAACTCGCCAAAAGGTGGCAACAAATGGTGACACGGACAGACAACAGAGGCCCAGTAGTACTGAAGGAGTCTGCTAGGACCGATGCCTGTCAGGGTTGCGAGATTGTTCGAAAGAGATACCGTGACCCTGGCACATGGGCAACTGAAGGAACACGGGTGGGTTTTAGTCAGTAAAAGTCTGACACGCCCTCCCGCTCCGCCCAGAGCGGGAGAAGTCATTTGATGATTTCCCATCAAAAAAGAAAAAAAAAAGTCCAGTAACGGCCACGACGAGTTGTACGTCGCAGGTTCGAATCCAGACAGGCAATATACGGTGTGAGAAATCGGCATGTCCTAGAACTTAAATAAGCAATAAATTATAATAGTAAATTAAAAAATAATTAATCATTTAAAAATATATAAATATATCATTTTTATCAGTCTACAGTTACTGATTGAACAAGTGTATATATTGTAATTATTAAAACAATAATAAAAATCCTTAAATTCTATACATTCTTATAAAAACAGTAGGTATATTATTAACTAGGTAACTAAAAATATAATTTACAATTAAGCACCCAGTGTTCTTCCTCCTCTCTCCTACTTGATCTTGCTGTGCCCGACAGGGTCCATAATTGTGACTAAATAATGATTTCCGTTCCAACTATGTTTTAACATTATGGTAAGCAATAAAGAATTGAGAATGAGAATGTTAAAATTCTAAGACAAATGTCGTCTACCATGCTGGTTGCTGTGGGCGTGATGGAAAATCCTTCTCACTGAGAGGAAGCCTGTGACCTAGGGAACAATATAGGCTGATTACAGTGCCAACTAGCAGTGACATGAGCTGTACTGCGTTATAGGTCGCGCCGAAACGAGTGGAAAACATCACGCCAAAATCACAAACATCCTGCAAAATTCTTCCGAAATTCTTGTCCCCAATTTAACCTTTACTCTGTTACACAGAGCCGTCTAACGATACACCCGGAAGACATAATCGTATAAACCGTGGATCGCTCGAAGCCAATCCAGCGGACCGCTACAGCGCTGTACCAGCTTTCTAATTTTGTTGCTGCAACGGATAATCCTAATGAGATTTGCGTCTAACGGATTTTACTAGAGTTTTAGCTCGACATAGTTAATAGCTTTAAGTTCGACGATGAAGGGGTTGGCAGGAAATATTTTAGGTACAAAATGCTGACAATTTAGCTTTAGCAATTGTTAAGGTGTACCTACTATTTGAAATAAGAGGCCATCCATAAATTACGTCACACGTTAAGGGGGGGAGGGGATCGACGAAGTGTGACATTAAGGCCCTAAATTTTGAGACGTCACATTTCAAAATTGATACATATTTAAAGTACTATTAAAACACGAAATATGAACTATGAAAGAAATGTTAAAAAAAATTCAATGTCTACATGTAAAATTGCAAAATAGGTGACGTCACACTAGGGAGGGGGGGGGGGTCTCACAAATGTGACCAGCTGTGACAAGGACGGGGGGGGGGTAAAAATCATGAAAATTTTGTGGCGTAATTTATGGATGGTCCCTGAGCGATAGATCAGATCAAGCGACCCCTCTGCGGTTGGTCCATGGAAGGGTGAGCATCTTTACATAGCAAGACCCTTCCATACCTCAGAACAATAAGCATGTTAAGCTGTTGGTCCCGGCTGACATAAATGGATCTTTGGCAGTCGTTACAGGTCGTCAGAAGCCCGAAAGTCAGACAGTTGTGTCTGGGGGTATCGTATTACCCAATTACTGGGTTATGGATCTGGTCAGACTGGAAACCGAATCTAACTGAGGTGGGAAGAGGCTGCCCACCTCAGTTAGATTCGGCTATGCCGATGCCCTGTCCCAAATTTATGACGTCAGTGTGATGTCGAATAAACAAAATAGAATAATCAAATAATTGAAAGCTTGTTTCCTACCCACTACCCACTCAACAGTTATAAATGCGCTGATAGGAAAATATTAATTTCCGGATCAAACCAATATCGAACTTAATCTCAGTTGACATTTAGAAGGTTTCACTAATTACCTTAGAACTGAAATTTCAGCTGAAAATACCTTTGATAGCAGCCGAAATGGGTACAAACTCAATAAGCAATATGAAAGACGGGTAAGTCACAATAAAATAAATTTCCTGAGAACCATAATTAGTATTCATATTTCGCTGTGAATAAAAGTTAATTTGCGCATTTTAAAACCCAATAACACTCTAATCCGGAGATCAAACCTTGAGCTCGGATCGAATCCAAAGGGCCCAGACAAATTGATATTTTATAAGCAATTACGACACATTAAAAGTCAAAAATATATGGGACTGATATAAGCTACTGAAAAGTTTATTTCAATCCCATTGAAAATCATTGTATCTCCATATAAACTTTAACTATGAGATTATGACTATGACTTGGAATGACTCCATAGATTCCTGGGTCCAGGTGTTAACTGAATTAAACTAGCCTTATTTGTTAGAGGATATAATAACAAGGCCTCACTGAAAATTTGGTGAAATTTTGCTATCCAGGAACCAAGTTATATGATTTATAGTAAAAGTGAGGTTTACACAGCAATCCATGTCGTTAATATCCAATCGATAGGCTTAAACAGTTGTTCAAAATAGAGAGCCAGGTAATTTAGAGTAGCAAGATCCGTCAAATAGTCCGTTATAATATGCAAAGCCGAGTCGTGGGGTTAAACAATAAAACAAGGAAAATATATGCGCACTCAGAACGAAAGAAAACGAACGATTGCATCTGTCAGTCAGTGACTGACGGATGTCAAGCACAAGCGTTGCAGGAAGAAAAGAAATCACTATGAATCGATTCAATCGATTCCACGAAAGCTTGATATGCACTTGTCACTCGATTTTCATACATATTATCAGATTTTACCAATTTATTCATAATCGATTAGTAGTCATTCAGACATTATTTAATCGATTATTTAGTTTCATTAACTTAATTTAAGTTTTCTCGCTTTCTAGGTAAAAATGGATCTTTCTTACTAGCATGAGACCGAAATTCTTTTATACACTTCTTGAGCGGGAAAATAGTTGATAGGTCGCTTTTTCGTCGTGGTGGTACAGATGCTTTAAGTTTCTGGCATGCAATCAAAGTGTAGCAACCACTAAAAAACAAAAAAAACCTGCCTGAAATGAAAGTTACAATACTGCAGAACGGTCCAGAAAGGATGGTAACGAAACGGTACAAATTATTCTCTCACAGTGGAACTTACTATATTTTTGTTATGTAAATGCAGACATGCAGACGTATTACTTTAATTAATATCTTCCAGACAACGATGTGCTAAGAAATGAATATTTTGGTGAGTGGTTAAAAACTCCATGATAGTTCAATAAACGTGTGCTTAGATATTTATGGCACGGTCAGAAGCAATTTTTTTAGTATTTGACCATAGCGCCGTAAACAAGGTTTAAAATAGCGATGCTTTTGATGATGAATCGATTGACCACCAAAATAAAAGTAATTTTGCAGTTTTAATGAAAAAATTTATAACATAATAATATCTTCGGAAACCAACACACTGTTATCTGATCCCAAACTAATAGGTTGGGGAAAAAGTTTCTTCGCATTTTTTAAGAAAATTCAAAACATTTTTTAATAAAGTTTTTTTACATTTAACTAAAGTATGTAGGTACCATTTTGTTCGATAACTTTTTGCCATCTTGTAGGTAGGGACATGATCCCATTGCTATAGAAATTTTGGGACTTCTGGTCAAAATACCGCGACAAGTGGTGCTGGCAGTCCTCTCGTGATGTTAACCTGACACTGCCTAAAGAATTCTGAAGAGACCGAAACAGGTGGAAATCTGAAGGTGCAAGGTCAGGACTATACGGCGGATGCATTAACACCTCCCAGCCAAACTCTCTTAATTTTTGTTGGGTGGCTAAAGATGTGTGAGGTCTAACGTTATCATGATGAAAAACCACACCCCTTCTGTTGATTAATTCCGGCCACTTTCTCTCAACTTCTTGCTTTAATCTCATCAGTTGTTCGCAGTAGAGTTCAGAATCGATGGTCCTGCCTGGTGGTAACAGCTCATAATGAATAATGCCCTTCCAATCCCACCACACACACAGCATCACCTTGTTGCGAGTTAACCCGGGTTTCGCCACAGTCTGTGAAGCCTGACCGGCCTTTGACCACGACCTTTTTCGCACGTTCTTGTCATACGTGATACTTCTTCAAAAATGGTTCGGTTTCATTACGTCGTAATAAAGAATCACAAATGAGTACACGGTTCATTAGGTTTCTTTCAGTGAGCTCGTGAGGTACCCAAATGTCGAGCTGTTTTGTGTACCCAGTTTTTTTCAAATGCGCCAAAACTGTTTTGTGGTCAATTTCCAGTTCTTCAGCTATGTCGTAACTACTGGTATGCCGATCTTGCTCCACTTTTTCAAAAATGGCATCCATTTTATCCGTAATAGGGTGACCAGAGCGACGTGCATCTTTGACATCAAAATTTCCGGATTGAAAACGCTTAAACCAAATTTGTGCTACTCTCACAGACACTAC
This sequence comes from Aporophyla nigra, assembly GCA_947507805.1. NCBI lineage: Eukaryota > Metazoa > Arthropoda > Insecta > Lepidoptera > Noctuidae > Aporophyla > Aporophyla nigra. The sequence continues at coordinate 5,496,447 of OX382313.1, read as the reverse complement.
ATTATGTCTATAAACATCGCAATTTTTTTTCGCGGCTTGCGTTGCATGTTTACCTTTTTTGTAGTAAAATTTTAAAATGTATCGAATTTCTTCATTAGATTCACTCATCTTGACGGTACGAAAAACAAATGAAAATCACACATTTTCCTAATTTGAATTTGGAATTATGTTCTTTAAAAATTTAACCTTTCAATGATACCAAAACCAGCCAGATACAAATAGTATAGCCAAAGAGATTTTATTACAAGTTCATACATACTATAATGCGAAAAGACTTTTTCCCCAACCTAATAGGCAGAGCCTGTACTATGTCAACCAGACAACTGATAAAATATACTTTTATATTTCTAAATATATACATATTATAGATACATTACACCCAGACACAGAACAAATAATTGTGCTAAAAACACAAAGATTTGTCCTGGGTAGGAATCGAACCCACAACCTTCGTCTTAGCAGTCAGGGTCACTAACCACTAGACTAACAGGCTAGTCAAATAATAATAATGCACGGCCCAGTGGAATAACAAACAAATCCAACTGAGTTAAAAGACCTTAGGTTTATGAGTATTCTGCCTTGTTTTCTAAAATTATAGCTATCTATGTATATTCATTTCTATGTTTACTATTTATCATAATTAGACAAGTCTTTGGAAGCGTCTTAATCGTCCGTTGGTCACAGGCTATATGCTGTCACATAAAATTGTACATGGCGCACTCTAAATCAGTAAAATTATTTTAAAAAAAACCTCTAAAATTAGTTCATGCGTTCTCTACGTTACAGCATGAACTAATTTTACTGATTTTTCAGAAGGCAAGTTTTCTTTTTGAACAAACTTTTTATTGAACCAATCAAATCATTTTTTTTATTTCACATAATCCTAGAAGGGCACTTATGAAACATCAGAACCTAGGTGCACGGTTCCAATTTTTTGATATGGAGAAGAGCCCGCAAAAAACTCCATGGTTACTCTATAATACTATTCCTAGTAGGTTGATTTACCACCACATCCAAAATTTCATTGTGTTCTGCCATAGTTTGCAGTTCGCATGTGCCACTTGTTGTTCCCCGTCGGGCTAACGTTTATTCAGTCGTTAATTAATTTAAATTATTGTCTGATGTCGTTGCAATCTACATAGCTGCATGACATTGGAGTTTAAGTAAGGATAATTTCACTTGTTACGAGTAGCTAGTAAAATGTTCGCTTCGACTGGCTCTTTTACAATCCAAAAATTATTTGTTAAATTATTCGTTAATATGATTTTATTTAGAATAGAATTCAGAAGTAAGCAAGCTGAAGTGGCAGTGGGCTGACCATGGCTGTCGAAGGACCGATGGCCGGTGGAGCAGACATTCGTATCGTTTACTAGGTGGACCGACAACCTAAAGAAAGTGGCTGCGACAGACCGGATTCGGAAGGCGGAGGACAGGGTGTTTTGGCGCAGCATGGGAGAGGCCTATGTCCAGCAGTGGACTGCGGTAGGCTGAGTTGATTGAGAATGCACGAATGGATGTGTCATTTCATTTAATCATCTTTTTAGCCGACATTTTTACGATAAAACAATATTGTTATTTGCTCCGTAAGATTACCTCATTGTTGGATTCAATTCCCAGATCGGGCTACGGATTATTGGGTTTTTTATCTGGGTTTTCTCTGTAGCAGCCCGGAGTCTCGATTTGTGCCCAGCTGATGGCAATAGGCTCGCCCCCTAGACTATACATGAAGCTTAAACATAACTGCCGAAATGTGAGTATAGAATTCAGGGTAGAACTAAATTATCTGGGAGTACTTTACCGACTGGGTATTGATTTCGAAAAGTAATGAAATTAAAAAAAATGCATCCAGCGTTGTTCAAAACTATAAATGCCACTGACATTCGTAGTGAAGCAACCAAGCGTCTGTTATGTTTTGGTTTTGGAAATTCGTAAAAAATATGTATGTTCCACGAAAAATTACAAAAACAGCTGATAGATTACGGGCATTGACCTTCGCCCATAGAATGAAGACTTTTAAATGTTTTTATTTTGTTCCACAAATTTTCGTTATCGATACCCACAAGTGGGTGAAGTATTGCCAACTAATTTATTTTGACCCTGTATACGATTTTGACGTAAAGAATAGCACCATCCCATATCTTCCCGTGGGTGTCGTAAGAGGCGACTAAGGGACTGACTAGATAATGGGCAGCAGCGTTCTCTATGCATTTTACCACCATACTGCAATCGGCAACACGCCTGCCAAGCGTGGCGATTATAGTAAACCCCCCTGAAATTGGGGGAGGCCTATATCCAGCAATGGACATCTTTTGTCTGAAATGATGATGAAGTACACTTCTGCCCAACCCTCGGGGAAGGAACCGTGATGTTATGTTATTTGCTCCCTACAAAACTTATTTCCTGCCTACTTCAGAAGCTACTCGTAAAGATTTTGATGTGGACACGCACGGGTAAGGTTTTCCGGTTCACGTGTCATTGAACTAAGAGGATCCGGAATAAACTTGCTAAGAGTATCAACTGACTATTTTATGGTTCCTCTTGGTTTGCTAGACTATGTTAAGTGAAAAAAATACTGAGATGTTTTTTACTGTGTTCTTAGAATTTTATTTGTTATTGTTTATAACAGTTAGGACTTCCCATCTCGAGGGAACCTTACCCCTAGAAAACGCGTCCCCAGGTGGCGGATAAGGGAAAGTTCGGCAGATATATAGGGTAGTACGACAATATAATACCTCCCGCGGACTAACAGGCAACCAACCTCCGTCAGGCCGTTCGGACATATTCTCATCACGAGCTGGCAGAGGGCAGTGGCTCCATGGTGTCACGTAGAGAATGGCGGCGGAAAAACTTTTGAGTAAACGGCGGCGTTCTAAGCCCCAGTAAGCAGGAGGGGTTACTGTCTTGGCGTCAGGTGGCAACCGGCCAAAAAAACTACTCCTCATCATAAATAATACCCAGGCGCTAGCAAAAGCATAGTATGCATAATCAGCCCATAATTTTCCCACTGCTGGGACACATGCCACCTCTCTTTGAGAGGTAGTGGGCCGTTATCCACCATGTAGGCCCATTGCAGGTTGCTAGATATCACATGTCTTCGAAATTTTGGAACTAGGTCATGCCGGTTTCCTCAGGATGTTTTCCTTCACCATTTCAAAATGGAGCAGTGGCGATGAAATTATTTACAGAAAGTAAACCCGACGCTGCCTTTTTTTTTGGGTGGGAAATCATCAATTGACTTCTCCCGCTCTGGAATCGTCAGATCACGTCTCCTGCCTGGGGTGGACTCTGCGACCACCAGTGCTCAAAAGTTAGTAAATAAATAATATCTACGAAAGTCATTGACCCATGTGACATCTAAATTACACACATTTCAAATCTGGAACACAGTCATAACCGTGACAATTTGTCAAAACAATAGAAGATCACCCTATATCACTGTTGTCTGTTGTTGTTGTCTATCCTTATCAACTGTATTTGCCTAACAACACCCTTGGGAATCTACAGGTTCAGTCCATTTAGAGATATACACGGCTTTTACATTTACTCCACTTTAGTTTGTAATTACTTTTAGTAGTTGCGGAAGACGTGGTTTGTTTTGGGAGATAATGTGAACCGTTTTAGAATACCTATAGTCTGATATTTAATTGCTGTCTTATCTATATAAGCTTAAAACCTGATTAACACTATGTAATTCATTTACGGTGTAGTAGGGACATCAATGCATAAACTGTAACCATTTTTTGAGTTTAGTTGAGGATTTAAAAAATCGAACAGTTGCCTAAAAATGTCTACATGCCAACTTTTGTAGAGCTGATTTTACATCTTTTTGGAATTGACACTGACAGCTCTTGAATGCCGTTTAAAGCCACTGATTGCGTTCAGTTACAATGATGAAATTGGCGCTTCGTTGTAAACATGTTTTTTTTTTTCTTTTAAGCTGTTCCTCGTCTGTCAATCAGTTATGTAAAAGATCATAGAATCCAATTTCCTGTGTGAAACTGAAATGAACGTATGGTATGTTATGTAAACAAATAATTCTTAAAGAGCGGAAATCTTTCTGATGTTTGGCATTGAATAGAACAATTATTAAATAACTTCTGCCCACGACGCATCCGCATGAAATTTCATATGTGGCAAAAAAATAGACATTAGTCGTTTTGCTGGGCACCTAAAGGTAGCGTAATAGCCGTTCTCAAGAATTGAGCTACAAAAAACTTTTTTACAAAAAAAAAACAACCGACTTCCTTAAAAACACTACAAATTGAAAAATAACTTTAATTTCGGAAGTCGGTATCTTAGGATCTGTATTTATGGTTTTTTTGCCACCGACTTCCGAAATTAAAGTTATTTTATTTATTCAATTTGTACCTAGTGTTTTTAAGGAAGTCAGTTGTATTTTTTTTTGTAAAAAAGTTTTTATTTTTAAATTTTTAGTTATGGTATCCACCCCACACTCATTCTAAACAAACAATGCATATTTATGCGATTGCAGAAATCGCGGTTGATTTGCTGTCATTTTTTAAAGAGTTCCGGTGTCTATCACTGGAACTCATCATCAGATCTATATGAAATTTATATGGGACCATTTCGGAATAAAACCCTTTCAAACAAAAAATAATTTTGAAAATCCGTCTATATATGACGGAGTTATGGTCTCCAGACGTCATGTAATACTCAGCAAAAAAAAAAAATATAAACATCCGAATTGAGAACCTCCTTTTTGAAGCCGGTTAAAAATGCAAAAATATCTTTTTTTAATCCGCTTTGTGGTCCAATTGGTTCCATTAATATTTAACTAAACTTGATATTGTATTAAAATCGAACTTCAATTTTAATATTTCTACGCCGGAAACGATAGTATATATGAAGCTGTTTATTAATATTAAGATATCAATGCTAAGAAATAAATTATATTCTGTTCTATTCTAGTTCCAGAGACAAGCGCGTTTAACCAAAAAAATAAAGAAACTCCTTAGCTTTATCAATATAAATATAACTAAAGAAGGCCAAACTAAATTAGCTAGCGAAACTCTGCAGACGTGATTTGTATCGATAGGTGTAGCACCTACACATGATTAAACAAAAAAGAAATCAATTCAATGGTTCCCTTTGTGAGGTCATCGACCGTAGTTGTGTGTAGTTACTTGAAACATTAAAATCTTATTTTCTCAAATTTAGTCAAAGTAACGGAGCTTGTTGACGCCAAAAAAAAAACATTTTTAACGTGTTTTTGACGCATCATGTCTGTAGAGTTTCACTAGGTAAATTAATTTGACCCGGTTCATGTAAGTACATATTTAGATAAACAGAATCAGTATCTAATAATACAATTGTGTTAAGGGTTTAGTGGCCTCGCGAAACATTCTGGACTATAAATAGAGCCCATTCTAATCTTGGAATGAAAGACAAATAAAATTGTAACGGAGAATTATTATGTGAGCCAAATTTCATTAAAAACCAGTGCTTAACAGGTAGCAGACAAAGTTGTAATGAAGTTCTCATCTAGGTAGGTAGGCCTTTAACACTTTTATACGTCAATATTTTGTTATTTTAAAACTAGACGGCGCCGACGCGCGGCGTTTCCTAGCTGACTGATTCCTGAAAAGAAATGCCGAAACAAACACAGAGGTCACGGTCTCTTTTAAATTCCAAACATTAGTATTATTATAGATATTAGGATTTTATGTGAGTCGACAATGCAGGGCCATGTCTGGAAACCCTTTTGAAGAAAAAGCCATTGCAGCTTTGAGCTGACCTGTCCCAAAACACGGCATCCATGCATCATTTATCGCATAGCTCAACCCTTTTTTCAAGGAGCAGACTTATATTATTAGCACGAATAATTACAGCTTTATCATAATGACACACAGAACTTATAACACCCAGACAAACTTAGCCTAACTGGATAATAATAGTTCCTCCAGCTTACTCAGAATGTCTGCCCCCCTCTCCTTCCACGTACCCCCTAAGTCTCCAGACGTCATGTAATACTCAGCAAATGTTGACCGACTCAGTAGCTAGGAACTACCTTCTTTGGGAACCTACTGAGTACACTTGAGGCCGTGAGAAGTGGTCTACGATTTATTGGTGAAGAAAATATTGTAGTTTCAAGCGTATGGACGGCTGGTTTTGCTTGACAAAGAAATGAATTGTACACTTAAAGACAAAATAACTGAACACTTTTTATTGTAAAGATTTTTTTTATGACAGTATTGGATTTGACTATTCGTTTAATTGAAACCGTAATTTGTTTCTTAAAGTTACAGTACTTTACATTGTTGAATAAATTCAGTGGATATATTTTGGTTCTGTTGAGAGGATAAATGAAGGGCAGCTAACAAAAGTTTTTACAAAGCGGATGTGACTGGACACGCCGAAAGGGGACCTTTTAACAATGTCGGTTCTGCAAAAAGACTATTGTTCAGTGGAGCAGTTCAAAGTATGTTTTACTTCTAACACTGTTGCCCGGACAACCGACAATATTATCTTTTAAACTGGCTAAATATCATGATTTTCAACAAAAAAAAAAAAAACCGTTCAAGTGCGAGTCAGACTCGCGCATCGAGGGTCCCGTACAACAAACCTGTAGGTATACATATTTAAGTTAAAATTATTAAAATATTTTTATTACTTTATGTAACTAAAAATTTACGGTTTTCGCAATTTTTCCTTTATTTGTGCTATAAGACGTTGCTTCGTACCAAATTTCAAAATTCTAGATCGACTGAAAGTACCCTTTAGGTTTTGATTCCCTTGAGAGTTACGAAAATTTGCGGAAATTTGCGGCATAAACGGCTATATCTTTTGATTGCGTTAGCTTAGAAGTTTGATTTTGTCACAACTCCAAGGGACAGTAGATTTGAGTATTTGATATAAATTTTAACTTGATACCTCCACGCGTTCCTGAGAAAAAGGGTCTTGACAGACAGACGGACGGACAACAAAGTGATCCTATAAGGGTTCCGCTTTTTCTTTTTGTGGTGCCAAACCCAAAAAATTAGGTCCGATAGATCTTTTTATTGTGATTCGATTTATGTAAAAAAGTGAATATTGGTAAAAATTCATAACCGACATTGTTAATAGGGACCATCGACATAGTGACGTTATTGGTGATGTTCTTCAGAAAGGTCAGGTGCGTAGTACTGGTAACCGGGCGTGCGTGTATAAACAGATATTGTATGAATATAAACAAAGTGAAAAGAGTACGTAAGGATCGTAGTAGGTAGCGGACTATAGTTTCTGCCTACTCCCACGGGAAAAAGTATGAGTTTATTTATGTAGGTATTAAAAACAAGTATAATTGTAACAAGACTAGAAAAGCCAGAATTCACGCTAATTAGTTACAAATTGAGTCAAAGGAAAGTTATTTTGAGCGTAATTATGAGTCTTACTATAATCAAGCCCCTGAATAAAGATATCAAATGAATTCGTTGTAAAGTAATCAGCATGAAATTATTTTGAGGCCAAAGTAAAATTAAATTTGACTAATTTCCTCTTAATTACTCTCAAGTTCACATTTCATTCTACTTGTTTTCAAAGGCAAATATTCCGTAAATAAAAAAACCGGCCAAGTGCGAGTCGGACTCGCGCACTAAGGGTTCCGTACCATTATCCATAAAAACGGCAAAAAAAATCACGTTTGTTGTATGAGACCCCCTTATATATTTATTTTATTCTGTTTTTTAGTATTTGTTATTATAGCGGCAACAGAAATACATCACCTGTGAAAATTTCTACTGTCCAACTATCACTGTTCATGAGATACAGCGTGGTGACAGACGGACGTACGGACAGCGGAGTCTTAGTAACAGGTTATACCCTTTGGGTACGGAACCCAAAAAAAAGGCCAAGTGCAATGAAGGGTCCCGTAGTTGGACTGAATTTATCCCAAAAATCAAACCTAACATGTTGTATAAATACAGAGAGAAAAGAATCAGAGGGCATAAAAAAACTCGTCCAAATCGCTGTCAATGGAGAAAGTCCCTAAAAGGTTGGCAGCATTGCCACGTTGTATGGTATTGCTGATTCTTTAGCCAAAAGATACGATAGCACTTTGGTCACGTGAAGAGTCGACCAACCGCTTGGCAATGTCTCGAAAAACCAAGTGGGCAGTCGGACCCCATGGCCCTAGTGTATCAAACCCAAACGGCTCAAATCTATAACTCCTATATTGTCCCATATACCGATTTACATACGCCACAGCTGCAAAAAAAAGTTTGTAAAAAAAACTGGTAAAAACACAAATGAACAATTTCAGGACTTCTTTCTTTATTTGAGCTGTGATAATTATCTACCTTCTTGCCAAATTTCATGATTCTAGATCCACGGGAACTACCCTATAAGTTGTGACTTATTTACAAGTATCGGAATAATATGTCTCATAAATAGCCTTTTATTTTTATTGCGTTAGCTTAGAAGCTTGATTTTTATAGAGTTCTAAGAAACTATAGACTCACGTATTAGTTATCAATTTCTACTTGATACCTTCGCGCATTACTGAAGAAAAGAGGTCTTGATAGACTGACAGACAGACAGACAGACAAGCGGACCACGAAGTGGTCCTATCCGTTTTTTTTTCCTTTTAAGTTAAGTTAATATTATTCCAACGTAATTTTTTTATATCAAAATATAAGTACTATTTGACCCTTGACCTTATACATAATTGCTAAAACAACTAGGCGGTAAAGCTAGATCAAAACAGTGATATAATAACTAGAAGAAATAACAGAACACTAGCTCAAGAAACTTAAATTGTGTTGGTGGACATTTAATAAGAAAGAACGAAAGTCACAGAACAGTTATTCAGTGGATAATCTTAAATGTAGGCGCACCAACAACACTTATTATTTCCGGACAGTTTTATTTAGTGTTGGCGGTTGGTGTTTCACAACTATACTCTGGAGAGATATTCATTTCTTTTACTTACTTGGAAAAGGAAAAATATTCTGGTTTTTAGGGTTCCGTTGCCAAATGGCAAAAAATGGAACCCTTATAGATTCGTCATGTCTGTCTGTCTGTCCATCCGTATGTCACAGCCACTTTTTTCCGAAACTATAAGAGCTATGCTGTTGAAACTTGGTAAGTAGATGCATTCTGTGAACCGCATAAAGATTTTCACACAAAAATAGAAAAAATTTTGGGGTTCCCCATACTTAGAACTAAAACTCTTTTTTTTTTTTCATTGAACCTATTCGTGTGGGGTATCTATCGATAGGTCTTCAAAAATGATATTGACGTTTCTAATATATTTTTTTTCTAAACTGAATGTTTTGCGCGAGAGACACTTCCAAAGTGGTAAAATGTGTCCCCCCCCCCCTGTAACTTCTAAAATAAGAGAATGATAAAACTAAAACAATGATATGATGTATATTACCATGTAAACTTCCACCGAAAATTGGTTTGAACGAGATCTGGTGAGTAGTTTTTTTTTTTTTTTAATTTTTTAATACGTGATAAATCGTAAACTGCAATTTACCTTTCATTCAATCAACTCAAATATAAAAACAAAAAAAAATAAACATTTAATTTCATAAACATAAACCTTATGCATAGCACAGCATTTTGAGGTTAATCGTGAATAAGCCTGATTGCCCGTTCCTGGGGCACTGGACCCGTATGCATAGCTGCAGGTCTAGTGCAGCGGGAAGGGGAAATATTTATAAATATTTATAAGTATTTAAATTAGTTTTATAAGTTTTTGAATTCGTTTTTTTTTGGTGTTTTATTTATTTATTTATTTTAGTTTAATAAGAATTGTTTTACTAACATAGTTTTATAAGTATTACTAACATCAATATGAATACCTGTTTCCATTTAAATTAATAATAATAATAATAAACCGTGACCTACAGGTTTGTACGGAACCCTCGGTGCGCGAGTCCGACTCGCACTTGGCCGGTATTTTATTACTAAAGTGATTGAATTGACTATAAATTTTTATATTATTATTTTTATTGATTTTCTTACATAATCTATGCTATTTTGTCTTTAATTCATTAATTAATTTATTGTTATTATTTTAAATTTTAAGGTGTTCTCCATATTGTTTAATTTACATGTCGATTGAAGAACAGTTAATTTATTATTTTTAAATGGGTGATGAAATTTATTAAACTCAAATACATTTTAGTCTGATAATGTACTGTAATTGTGTAATTTTGTATGTAAATTCAGATACTAGGTACTTGTTTATGAATAAATGACTATGACTATGAATCTTGTAAAGCTAGTTTGCTAGGCCCTGATAGTTTTGTTCCTTGTGGTGTCGGACGTAAAGAATAGCATCATCTCATTTCTACCCGTGGGTGTTGTAAAAAGCGACTAAGGGACTTACTAGAGAATGGGCAGCACCGTTCATTATGCATTCTACCACCATACTGCGATCGCAAACCAGCTTGCCAAGCGTGGCGATTATGGCAAAGCCCCCAAAATTAGGGGACGCCTATGTCCAGCAGTGGACGGCTAAAATGATGTTGAATTCTTTGTATATCTAAATTTTTTAAGCAAAATCTTAACTACCTTGGGCTTGTGAGTCTTCATTAAGCGAAATTTAATCAATACAAAAAGAGTTCTAACTTTAGTCCGCGCTCAAACTATCGATCCCGTTATTATATTTTGAATATTCCAACGATTGCAAAGTTTTTAATATCAAATTAGCAACACAGATTCGGTTCTTAACTCAATTTTTGTATCAAGAACTTTATGCTCGTCGAAATGACGTTCGAAATACAATAACTGGGTTAACTGGCTTGGACTTACTAAAATTAGAACTCAATGAGACGGAATAGGGCCTATTACAAAAAATACTTCAACTATTAAAACTCATTCATCACGTGAAATCAGTTATAACTGATTTCACGTGATGATACAGTTCGATCCAAAAATTGCGATGAAAGTACTAGTCTACTCAAATCCAAAACACATAAAAAACTCAGCTAGATCTCAACCTGTCAGCACACAAAATATTCCAACATACAAAAACAAGTGTACGAACTCTAATATATGAATAAATGAGTAGGAAACACGTAAATAACAGAATAAAGTCAAAGAAAGCAATAAATAACTCAGAAGAAAGATTATTTGCTCACAAGACATTCAATTTAACATTCTCATATCTAATAGAGTGCTAAATATTGAAATGTTACTTTATTTCATACATAATTTATTATCATGACCGTATTTTCGGAGCAAAAGATTTTGGGGCAATTTGGAAAATTTTATTTCATGTTGTCCTTTTCCATTGTGGAATAGTAGTTGTCAGACGTATAATAAATGAAATGCTATGTTTTCAAAAGAAACCAATTACTTAGATAATTTATGCGTGCTTCTATAATAACAGTCTAAAAATTATGATTTACAGAACAGAATTATGTTGAGAAAAATATATTTATTTAGATCACTACCTGTGTTTTTCCTACAACATTAGTTATCAGTGTGGTTTCTCACATATACGTATACAACATGTCCCGGAATTAACACACATTACCAAACGCGCTATGTAGAATATTATGTTATAATCATAATATAAACTCTTAAGTTTAATAACTACGTATAAAACATTGTTTATTTACTAATCTACTTGTACTTATTGTGGGCAAAAAATGTGGTCACATTACAAATCTACGCTCGTGCATAGTTGCACACTTATAAAGGTAATCGTCCACTTTGTTTTATGTTGAATGTACAGAGGAAGTAGCTAGTTTTAATTATTTTAGGTATAAAAAATACCTATATCAAAAATTATAGAAATTGATTCAGTAAACGATTACAAACAAACTACTTTCATAATGAGCGTTAATTCAGTCATACATTGTATAAATATAAATGTACCGATGCAATTTATCCATTACCAAAAATAACGCAAAAGTAACTCAGCGACACAAGACATCATACAACCAAATGCAATAAACGTCTGCACAAATTTATTGACACAGTAAAACAATAGAAACTAAATTAATTTATGGCAAACAATTAAGAGCAATATTTTTACGACTTACTGCGAATACTTCGTTCCATACAGCTTAACTTTGTGTAGTTTTTGGTCATCTTTTCCTTGACACAGACATTTTATATGACATCGTTAAGTGACGCTCATTAAATTCGCGAGAAGTTTGCAATGACTGATCTATAAAGATATGCTACTTAAACTACTACTGTGCTATAAAATGAATCAACTAAAGTGTCTTATAAAATAGTGTAGTAAATCTAAAGTTTAGAAATGAGTCGTAAAACACAGTAGAACGTAATTCACAGCTTATATGGACGTTAAAAATCAGTGGATAGGTATCGTGGTTGGGACGAATTTCTTTTCAGTTTTGTCCAACGTGTGAATGAGAGCTAGACCGAAAAAAATGTAACGTTCTGATCTCCAAGTGTCTGCAATGAATGGTTTATTTTCTGTATGGATTTTTTGATGGATAGATGGTGATTTGGTTGTCATCAACTGCCTAGAGGTCCGCTTCCAGTGTGACTGGATACAACTGAATACCAGTATTTAACATGAAGTGTCTCCCTATTAGACCTTTACAACCCAGTAACTGAGTAATACGATACACCTTAGTAAAACTAGTTGTAAGACTTTCGGGATTCTGACGACCCGTAACGGCTGTCAAAGATCCACGAATGTCAGCCGGGACGTACTTAACGTGCTTTCCGAAGCACGGAGGTGTCATGGTCTGAAAAAATGGTCACCCATCTATGGACTAACCGCGGCACGCGTAGCTTAATCTGAGCCATTGACTTATGTGGCTGTTAGCACTATTTAGCCACAAACCCGGGTTTGTAATGTATATCGTGCGATAAAGAACTTCTTTCGAAAAAGTATTGACTGATTACAGTTAAAAAGAAAAAACATTTAAATACGTGGGTAAATTTATTTGGCTTCAAGTGCACGAAAAACACACATTACGAAACAACCAAATTGCTAATATCAACACAATATCTGAAAAATGCCCACAACATAATCGGCTGTCCCATTTTGCGGGCCCGAAGTGTAACGTAACAAAGCGGACACAGTAACGCACTTAACTTGTACGTAACTAGCCTCTGTTAACAGTGTATCGACTGGGTCAATATTATGTACACTTGTCTTAATGATTATTTACGAAGCTTTTGTATTTTGATTTATGTGGATTATATTTTCGTCACAAGAAAAATACAGAAGAAATCTAACTACAACGAGTCGATATTTAAGTTAAAATGTGAGCTGTTTATTTATCACGCCTTTTTTCCCTGAAGGGAATTTGGCAGATCATATCCCAGCCAGTGTACGACTAAACGCCGTCAGATACTACGCCGACAGACTGAACACTGACAAGACTTTAAAGTCAAAGTCAAAGCAGTTATTTCAATTAGGCCCAAAAAGGCACTTTTGAACGTCAACTGTTACATGAAAATAGAATTGATTCTAGTTGCCCCTTCCAAAAGGTAGGCTAAGGTAGGTTTACTTCGACGGACTCTTCGCCGATAGGGCTCATTTTCGGTGTTCAGTCTGTCGGCGTTCAGTCGTACACTCATCCCAGCAGAGCAAAAAAAAAAAATGAGTTCTATTCGTATGCGGCTTAGTTCTAGAGTTCCTGATACATAAAGAAAATAGTGCAGGCGTTTTTGCCGGATAAAAAGTCGAATAAAAATATGCTCTGCTATCTTCCGTTAGCAGATATTTTTTTCAAAATTAAAATTTTAAAACTGTTTCAGGCGCACAGGGGAGATTTTTATAGTTCCTTATACATTTCCAAGAGAGTTCTGACGACCTAAGTAAAACTAACAAAAGGTATTTACAGGGCACATGTGATCTCCTAGTTTATCATTTGTGGCCTCGAGTTGTTATTCGGTTCGTAACAGCTATGTGAACGGGATTCAGCATTGCATATGTTGTTGTGTTGCGTATTGTTGTCACGCCCTTTATGCCAGGAGGCTTTTATTTTGGTACCTATATTTAAATTATATAAATCTTTTTTTGCTTTTGCTTGAGTATAGATTTCATTTTATTTGTTGGAATATTGGGTTGGCTAGCTGACATATGGCAAATCATTTAATTTAATTTTTTGTGTCTCTTAATGTTTACTACTTACAATTGTATAGAATCAAGTTCTTCTAACTTAATAGACAGCTGTGCTGCTGGGGAGTTTGTTCCGCCACTTCTTCTTCCCAGCTAAAGCACTAGGAAGTGTCGAAGGGCGGGCGTTTTGTGGGGACTGTCTTATGTAACTTTGACGTTCAAAAAGTGCTGACTCTCAGCCTAGTTTGAATAAATGACTTTGATTTTGATTGAACGAACGAGACGCCTTAGAAGAACATATACCTAGTGACCTTATTGGTGATGTTCTTCAGAAAGGTAAGGTGCGTAGTACTCGCAACTGGCGTGCATTTGACCAGATGTATGAACCTAAACGAGGCAAAAGAGTATGTAAGGGTCGTAGCGGGTAGCGCTCAGTAGATTCTACCTACCCCCACGGGAAAAAGGCGTGACTTTATGTATGCAAGAAACATCGACCTTCCTGCACTAATATTTACTTGGAAACAAAACAATTTTAAGTGGAACATTCATAAATAAATCAAACGAACATCTTACCTTCACAAACTTATGTTGGATTTCGAAACTAAAACTAAGTTTGTTAGAAGACACGCGAATTATCCACAATGATTTATAAACATTAGAAAGTAAAGCCAAGTCCTCTATAACAAAACCCAAGATGGCCGCCGATGACATCTATTTCCTCGCAAATAATAATAAAATGTTGTTCTAAGATTTATGTCTACGCTAGTTTCTATGCGAAATTAGCTGCGGTGTTTCGTAGAAACGTAGATATAAAATGTTTCAGTAAACTAGTGCGTGAATGATTAGCTCTAAATTATAATGAAACAGCTGTTCTAGATAGTTTTACTGTGATTCTTTGAAATTGTTAGTCATCATTTCAGCCGTAAGACATCCACTGCGGGCCTCCCCCAGTTTGGGGAGCTTTGCCATAATCGCCACGCTTGGCAGGCGGGTTGGCAATCGCAGTATGGTGGTAAAATGCATAGAGAACGCTGCCGCCCATTCTCTAGTAAGTCCCTTAGTCGCCTTTTACGACACCCACAGGAAGAAATGGGGTGGTGTTATTCTTTATGTCCGGCACCACACAGTACGAAATTGTTAGTATTAGTTGCTAAATTAGCATTACAATTACACAGGGTGAAATCAGCTAACAAAACTCCACATACATCAATCAACCCAGCGTATCGCAGTCCACTGCGAGACATGGGCCTCTAGCTATGTCGGTAACTCCGGAGCATATCCTGATAACTTAATTTCTGATTTTATCCTTGATAGAAACTCCGACGATAGCCCGGACGAGAGCGCTGAGCGACCTTTAATTTGTAAACCAGCCCAACTGTCAGTGTTCACGCTTCGGCACCGTATATCGACACTGAGGGATAAGCGACGAGAAAACTTGAAGAAGATTCGCGGCTTCTTTATCAAAATGGTGTCTACCGAGTTAGATAGTTGGAGGAAACCTCTTCCATTTCAAGATGCCCGTCTATGTTGCTTGCCTATCGGTCATCTACAGACTACTTCGAAAAGTGGGCGCAGGAGCTCCACAAACTGATCCCACCATCGCCCTTTTACTACCGGACTACCAGACGTACTGCAGGGACCAAAGACTATATTCTCTTTGGCAGGGACCCATCCACACTTAGTTGATATCCCAACCAGTCGTACTCAGTGCCTCTCTGGGTACACTCGTTCTATCATATACTTTATCCATCGCTTTCCGTCAAGCGTGATCGAAGTGAAGAGAAGGCAAAATCTTATTTCTTTTCGTCGTTTTTTATCGATACCTACCTATAACATGTAGCACAGGCGCGGTCGCAGCCCAAGATTTTGGGGGGGGAGGGTCACCATGAGTGCCTAGGAATATTTTAGGAAGGTATACCTAGCGGGCGAAGCGAGCTCAAAAATTTTAACAACCCGCCTCGTACAGGCTAGGTTTTGTTTTATATTTTATGGCTTAAGTAAGTAGAGTTACAAGTATATTTATTTAAAACGGTTGTGTATCATTCAGGCTCTCAACAGCTTGGATGCTTTGGGGGGGGTCATGACCCCTAGAACCCCCCTCGGACCGCGCCTGATGTAGCACGTGTGTGTTGTGTATGTGTGTGTGTGCATGTTGTGTGTGTGTGTGTGTGTGTGTGCATGTTGTGTGTGTGTGTATTTGTAGTGTCCCCCTATATATAGCAAGTGGTGCTTTTCTGTAACTAGTGAGGCACTTAGAGTTAAGATTACAATGTCATAATTATAAAGTAACAGTGTACTTACTATTGAGAAGCCAAAATAAATAAATAAAATAAATTAGTCCCTGTACGCTTTGAAAAGCGCATTGTGGATTTGAAACTCAATTCATGTTTGAAATAAATTCGTGAAGAAACCGGCATTTCGTAGACGAAAAAATTTTATGATATGACATGTAAAACCTCACTGAGCCCGCGTAGTGGATGAATACGCTCATTCTCTCTCACAGAGACGTAGCCAGTCGAACTTTTCTCATTTTAAATCTCATTGTAAGACACGTCGGTGAGTTTGAAGTGAACTGTCAATAGTGTCAATGTCATCTTCACTTAAGCTCGAAGCTTCAGTGTACTCTATGTAATTCAATTTTTCTTATTTTTTTTTTTTAAATGCAATTTGTAGGTCGCCTTGTTGGATGTATGTTGATTAAAATATGACTGTCGACCGTCACACATATATATTTACAGAATTATTCTAATTAAAGTCATCAATATAACCCTCTAAGTACATTTAATTTCATTGAATGACCTTTAATTCCATTAAATAAACGTAAAACAATTTGAATTACGCGATCTCTTTGGAGCTTTATGTTTACATGGTGAGATTTTTACAAAATAGAATCACTATGCTTCAGTAGAGATGGTCCAGTAGTAGTTGTAGGTTATACATGCATTTTACTTAATCTAAATTATTTCATCACCAACACTGCTCTCAAAACGGTGAAGGAAAACATCGTAAGGAAATCAGCATGTGCTAGAACTAAAAATTCGAAGACATGTGTTGAGGTAATAAGTTTGGATAATGTTTAATTTTGGTAAACTTATTACCTATCTATGTTTAGAAGTTTTTCCCAGAAATATGTACATAACGAAGTTGTTTTGTTTATTTATATAATACTTTCCGATTTTCATTAACACCAAAATACCTACTTGAAACATGTTTCACGAAATCTTTAAAAAGAGTTCCTACTCACTTTTCTAAATTTAAAATAACATTGACACATTCTATTTTCAAAACAAAAGCTGTCGATTCATCACGAAGGAATGGCGATAAATTCTAAAATTCCATAGACTCAACAAGTTTTGTGGTTGATCCAACATCGAACTCAATTTTACGAAGCGAAGACACACTGATTGATGTTTTGGCAAAAAGGAGGGCGCGCCAAATTGGTCTTTAAAAAGATCTCACAACTTGGCGTAAGTTTTTACACTACACGACACGTTGATTACAAAAAGTGACGGGTGACAACACTGAAATAAACTGGGAATGGATAGTGATGGACTTCGGTACGCTTCGTGTTTTTTCGGAATGTTTCGGATATATCCTTTTCCATTGTGGCAGCAGTTGAGTTGGCTATTTGGCTTGTGGATTCTAGTTCCATATTGCTTTTAAAGTGAACACTTATTTGGGCTCACTTTGCGCTCTTTCTAAACATTTAACGAAACTGAACCGTCACGCTCACGTCGGTGACGCTGAATCGTAGGAATATACTCGGCTCCAGTCGGTAAGTGACGTTGAATCGTATATACTCGGCTCCAGTCGTTCGGTGACGCTGAATCGCGAATACTCGGCTCCAATTGGTCGGTGACGCTGAATCACGTATTTTCGGCTCCAGTTGGTCGATGACGCTGAGTTGCATATACTCGACTCGAGTCGGTAAGTGACGTTGAATCGCGTATACTCGGCTCCAGCCGATCGCTGACGCTGAATCGCGTATACTGGGCTCCTGTCGGTCGGTGAAGCTAAATAACGTATAATCGGCTCCAGTCGGAAGTTCTCGGATTTTTCCGAAAAATTATTCATTTGAGTTGTGGATTCTGGTTCCGCAATGAAAACAAAAATGTATGAACAAATGGGCTTAGAACCTTTTTTTGTGTTAGTAAACAAACCCACAATCCGAGAGGAAACCTGCCAAGCGTGGCGATAATGGCAAACCCTGAAGGGAGACCTATGTTCAGCAGTGAACGTCTTTCGCCTGAAATGACGATGGCAAAAAAAAAACGAGTACAGAAACAAACTTACAGCCTTAATTCTCATCTATCTATATATATAAAAATGAATCCCTATTTCCCTTGGTCACGCCATCACGCGTGAACGGCTGGACCGATTTCACTTTTTTTGTTGTTGTTGTGTTTGTAATTGTCAGGAGAAGGTTCTTATGAAAGAAAAAAAATAAAAACTTATTTAAGAATACCTAAAAACCATATAATAGGGCAATGTAAACTTTTTTAATGTAACATTATGACATTTGACATAGAATTGACAGAATGCGTGCTCAAATATCATCAAAGAGACAGGACAACGTCTGTCCGGTCAGCTAGTATCAGTATAAATAAATGAGATTTTCATAGAGATATGATCTGAATATGTAAATCGAGCAAAGATATGAAGTGTAACATGTAGATCGTTCCTAAAATGGTGGACGTTATATAAGTGAGTCGGAGAGCGGTAAGGAATACGAGAATATAATTTTAATATACTTCATTTTACTTTGATGGTAGAAACCAGAAACATACTAGCTAAAGAGGATGATATGAGATTATTAAATTTGGAAAGGAATTGTAAAGAAAATGTTGGGTAGTTTGCTCGGAAATGTAAAATCTAATTTGTATCTTAGTACTAAAATGTTAAAGTAAAATATGAAACACAATTTACTCACATACTTGTTTATGTAGGATGCAGTTATTTCGACATCAGCTTACCTAGAAGAAAACAAAGAAATCTGTCAGTAAGAAAGTTCATCATCATTATCATCATCATCATCAAAGACGTTCACTGCTGGACATAGGCCTCCCGCAAGCTCCGCCACTTCGACCGGTTTTGTGCTTTCCGCATCCAGAGGATTCCTGCGGCCTTCAAAAGGTCATCGTTCCACCTTGTGGGAGGCCTTCCAACTCTCCGTCTTTCGGTACGCGGTCACCACTCAATAACCTTTCGGTTATGTAAAAAACATACATACATACAATCACGCCTTTTTCCCATGGGGGTAGGCAGAAACCACGGAACGCCACCTGCTACGATCTCTACAGTATGTTATGTAAAAAAGTTAGTTAAAAATCGACTTTTTTTTTCACACTAATTTTTTGATTGGAATTGACAGCTTATGTAGAAGAACTGTAAATATTTTTCTTTGCAAAGTTTAGACGCCAGTCTGTAATGTTGGTAACAAAACTGACAGCTGTTTAATATCCAGTCCTGCATAATCGTCATATAATGTTCATACTGCTGGGACACAGGCCTCTAGGTGAGGGGGACTGGGCCATAATACGCCACGCGAGGCCAGTGCGTGCAGTTATATGAAATGAGGGTTACCTCACCACTGCTCTCAAAACGGTAAAGGAAAACAACGTGAGAAAACCGGCTCGACCACGAACCAAAAATTTAAAGACGTGTGACATCTACAACACGCACTGGACCGTTCGCAGTGGATTTCAGCCCCCTCACTCTCAAAGAGTGGAGGCCTGTATCCCAGCAGTGGGAACAAAATAGGCTGATTGTGATTAAAAATTACAAACGATTTTTGACACCGTGCATTCTATCTCGTCTTTACCCCGTCACCATATTGGTTGTTCCAGACTTAATTCTCCCAATCATTCGTCCTTCACTTACGTTTCATTCTCTCTATTCCCACTGCTGGACACAGAGTTCCCTCAATTTGAGGAAGGTTTGCCTTCATCGCCTCGCTTGGCAGGCGGGTTGGCGATCGCAGTATGGTGATAAAATGCACAGAGAACGCTGCTGCCCATTCTCTAGTAAGTCGCATAGTCGCCTGTTACGACACCCATAGAAAGAAATGGGAAATTCCACATTCATTCCCACATAAATCGTTACCATTCCAACATTTTTCACCATTTTTCTTGTCAACAAATCACAGAGAATTTGATCTTCAAACTGCGATCTGCGTCAAACGACCCAAATTCCTACGTTTCATACATTGAAAAGTAACAAAGATAATTCATGTATGTGACAGATGAACACACAGTTGACAACCGGAAATGGACAGAAGCGAAGAATTTTGTATATTATTTTTGACATGAAGCAGTTAGCGTTATGACATGTCTAGACATCGCAAACAACGGTGAAGGTCGAGGTTTGGTTCCCAGTTGGCTTAATATTGTTTTTACCATCAGCCTATATTGCGTGGCGAGCAGTCACGCCCAGCATCCATCAAGAAGGTGATTTGAATTTCGCTATGAAAATCATGCCCGAATTTAAAAAAAATACATTTTTGAGATAAATAAGATAAGAGATACGTCTTCATTTGCTTTAAGCATGGTATAAGGTTGTTACGGTCAGGTATAAATCTAAGGTCCACATGTTTAGCTACACAGGATATGTATCAATTGCATGCAAAATAATAATTAATAATTAAATGTCGTTCAACGTCTCAGATATAAGGTCAATACAATAATAATATAATATAACAGTTTTATCTTTACATTATCAACAGTAACACAATAGGTCAGAAATTTATAGTTTATGGTTAAAAAAATCTTTAATGTCATAAAACATATGTTCTTTCAGCCAATGCAATAATTTGTATTTAAATGAGTTTGTATTATATACCAATTTAATTTCCTTTGGAATTTTGTTGTAAATGAGTATACACATGACTAGGAAACTTTTTGCATACTTGGCTGATTTAGTGGTATCCTGCAATGCAAGTCTGCATGGATCTCCATTTCGAGAGTTCAATTGATAAGCTTTTGAGGTATGAGGAAAGTACATTCAACCTCCGTACAAAAAGAAAGAACTTCCGACCACACGGGAGGTCTGGTGGGCCGTGTCTATTGGGCTGGAGCCCTACGATTGATGTCAGGGCGTGGTATACGCCGCTACATATTCCTCGAAATAATAAAATATCACGGATCAAATAAGTTTCTTATCAAAAGTTGTTTAAAATGACGACTACAATTCTCTTTACGGATGCAGGTGACT
The DNA here is from genome assembly GCA_947507805.1 of Aporophyla nigra. Lineage (NCBI taxonomy): Eukaryota > Metazoa > Arthropoda > Insecta > Lepidoptera > Noctuidae > Aporophyla > Aporophyla nigra. The sequence continues at coordinate 5,475,239 of OX382313.1, read as the reverse complement.
AAATCGCCAATCCGTATAAGTCTAGTACTGGACAGAAGACTCTCCAATCACCGTCATGTAAGTAGAACCTCGGGTCCTCTCATCCAGGTAAGTTCAGTACTACCAGCCGCCTCGCAAAAAAAAATTATAACTAGCTTTCTCATCCTTCTTCCCCGTCAGATTTTACCCCCTGAACCATCATGTCACATCGTATCACCCGACAGTGCTATTATTTCGTTATTACTTGGCGTAGGGACTTCTTAACTTTTTCTTTTTGCCCGACTCCTACGGGTCGCAGCGTGATATTAAATAGCCTATATCACTTATGAGTTTTTTATTAGCAAACCAAACTTTCTGAACTAGTTCCCTAGTTTAGGAGGCAGGGTTTTCCACTATTTGTGCAGCCTTTTCCCAAAAACCAATTTAACCTCGGTAGGTTAAATTGGTTTTTGGGAAAAGGCAACAATAACCATTCACATAGGTATGTGAATGGTTATTGTTATTATATACAAAGGTTTTTTGTGTCAATAAACTTATTTTATTTAATGAGAACTTAAAACCCAAACTTATTCATATTAAATTAATTAATTAATTTTATCTTAGCGAGTATCGCGTGGAAGCTCGCCGATAATAATCAAAAACTTTGTTTAAGGAGACGCCGACGAAAACTGAGAAACATTTTTCTTAACAATCTTAAAAACTTACGAAACGTAGCATCAACAAGATAAACGATCCGCTTTCATCTTGTTTGTCCTACTAAAAATGTAAAGGGCTTAAGTACTAATAACTTTCTTTATATTTTTTTTTTTGCAGGAAGACGCAATTAATACTTATTATTTTTCACGAGTAAGTTTGTTCAAATGTAAATACTACAGTTACGTTTTTAAAAATACCTATCACTCCGCTCCCTCATCCGCACCTTCCTGCATTTTCTCAACCAGTCTAACTGGATTCAGCAGTATACATGGAGCGGCTGCCTATCTGACCTCTTCAACCCAGTTGCTGGGTAACACGATACCGGATGGCAAGACAAGTTGTCGGATTTTCGAGTTCCGACGACCCGTAACGACGGTCAAAGATCCACGAATGACATTCGGGACCAACGGCTTAACGTGCTTTCCAAAGCACAGAGTAGTCTTGATACATAAAGATGGTCACCCTTTCTTGATCTTTCACTTTGTGTATTAAAAGTTATGGAAATGCAGTATTTTAACTGTAAAAGTATTTTATGTGTAAAATCACCTAAATCAGCTAAAACGACAAAATTTCGTATACGGCCTCTTAAGACGTCATATTAAAAAAAAAATACAAATTTTTAATAACTGCCCGTTGAAAGGCTAAATTCCCGTATTAAATATTTCTTCTCTTTAGTATTAGAACGCCAAAATATGTTTTCAGCACAGTAATATCATTTAAAAAGAAATGGCTGGAAAGAATTCGCTCTTGATCTTACAAAACAAAGTTGTATCTGAGTGTTAACGAACATGTTGCAAAAGGAAATAAACACGTCAACATATTTAATATTACATATTGTAATAATGTTTTACATTGATTACAAGAATAGGTGTTTATTTTAAATTATCAGCATCATTTCAGCCTCAAGACGTCCACTGCTGGACATAGGCCACCTCCAATTTAGGGGGGTTTGTATAAACCCATAAGGGTTTGCATTTGAATATCTTCAAATTTATTGCACCTACCACTGTTTATCTCTGCATCACCCAAAGGTTGACTGGTAGAAAATGCCTATGGCATTAAGTCCGCCTCTGTACATTTATGTGCTTAAAGTGTTAAATAAATAAATAAATAATCGCCACATTTGGCAGGCGGGTTGGCGATTACAGTATGGTGGTAAAATGCCTAGAGAATGCTGCTGCCCATTCTGTAGTAAGTTCCTTTGTCGACTCTTATGATACCCACGGTAAATAAATAATAGTTTAAAAAAACTAAAAAAACACGCTTCCAATGAAAACCAAACTAAAAAGTACAAAATAATGGAAAAAAAGCGTGGGGTGCTTTTTAAGGTATTTTTTTATTGATATCAGGCACCCCACGCTTTTTTTCCATTATTTTGTACTTTTTAGTTTGGTTTTCATTGGAAGCGTGTTTTTTAGTTTTTTTAAACTATTATTTATTTTCTATTTTTTAGGGTGTTTTGAATTTTGAGACGTATGTCAGCGTAGTTTGTGACGTATGTCAGCGTAGTTTTCGAAGTCAGTTTTTTTTGCTGTCCTGGTAACCCTGGCAAGGATAATGGCGCAAATTAGTTTGTGATGTATGTCACCGTAGTTTTCGAAGACAGTTTTTTTGCTGTCCTGGTAACCCTGGCAACGATAATGGCACAAATTTATGAAATTATTGCATTGTCATCGGTCCTTGACAGGTGTGCAAAGTTTGAATCAAATCTGGTCGTTCAAAGTGGGTCAAAATCGCGCTATAAGGAGTCGGTTACAAACAAACATACAAACATACAAATATACAAACATACAAATATACAAACATACAAGTGAAGCTAATATAAAGCGTGTAAAAATGGGATGGTGTTATTCTTTACGTCCGGCACCACACGGAACATTGATTAAAGAAAAGTTGTTTATTTTAAACTAGCTCCCGCCCGCGACTTCGTTCGCGTCAAATTTTTGCTCCCTGGACCCTTCCCGTCGCATCGAATTGCCTGCCAGTTTTCGACCATTTTTAGTTGCTGCTCCGCTCCTTTTGATCTAAGCATGATGTTATATAGTCTATAGCCTTCCTCAATAAATAGGCTACCCAACACAAAACGATTTTTTCAATTCGGACCAGTAGTTCCTAAGATTAACGCGTTCAATCAAACAAACATACAAACAAACAAACTCTTCAGCTTTATAATATTAGTCAAGGTGTGTCCAGTCTTACTAAGCATACGTTACAACTGGGTTGCGGTGGTGAAATTAACAGTCACTCTATGTAAAAAAAAAAATGGTATTCAGCTGCATCTGGTAAGACTAGCTACCTCAATAAAGTTAGGAAAACGCTAAGCAAATGATGACCTAAATAAAAAGTCGAAATGCAATCATGTGTGTATATTTGTTCAAACGAAAATAACAACCGACTTCGAAAATAATTACTACGAAGTGAAAAATAAACTTATTTTACTTTGTAGTGATTTTCTTGGAAGTCGGTTGTTTCTTAAAATGGGTAACTATAATACATGCGAACTGAAACCTCCTCTCTCTTCTTTTCAACTCGGTTGACCTGTTTTTACCCGACTTCGAAAAAAAAACGGATTTTGAATAAGAATTTCTAATTTTTGACGCATTTTATGAGAAGATATTTTATGTTAGGTAGTATATACAAAATTATTGCTTCAATGTTTAATTGTATTAATTATGTTCATAATGTTTTAATTACTTTGAGGTTTCAGCTAAGATTCATTAAAAACTTTGCTTAACTTTATCCTCTTAGAATAATTCACTACCATTAAAATTTTGCCTCATTTTTCAAAGTTAAGCAATACTGTGAATTTCCTTTAAATAAATCGAATACTTACTCTTAAAAAATAGACAAAAGCGAACAAAACTTTAAGTCGACATACACACGGTCGTATTAAAATCGCGACATTATATTTTGACGCACTTGATTTGCAACCCTCTGTGTTTGACCAAGCATTGAAAACTTAACAGAGTGCATCTCAGGGCGTCGAAAACCCGACAATGTATTTTACTGTTAGATTTTTAACACAATTCAATAAAAAAAAAAACACATAAACCTACATGGGCACTAATGAAACGTTAAAAACTTAGTCCACGGTTCCAGTTTGTTGATTCCTATGGAGAAGAGCTGGCAACTCTACGGTGACTCTTTTAACAAAAATTGGCTTCTACAAAGATTTTAGATGTTTGTAGATTACAGGGTTAATAGATATTGGAGGACAGTGTAGGCCTCTCAAGAAGTACCCGATCTCTGCTATGGTCACAACTCTTGGCGAGAAAAAAACCTGCCGCAAATTTATTGCGTCCGTGGGTACGTCGGCTAAGACCTAACAAAATTATCTCCACCCTAGTTATTCTGAAGAATTTCATTATAAAATTAAACAGACCATTCTAATTTTGTAGAAAACAATAAAACTAGTTCACACAAAAGAAAGAAGAAAAAAACAATAAAAACACTAATTTCGTCAGATCAAAAGGATCGCTATCAAGCATCTACAGACAGTTCTGAGTTTTTGACCTTCTGAAAGCGTTATATCACGTCAAAAGCAGTGCACGACCGAAAATGGATTCTTAGCCGAAAACGATACCGAAAAACAAGCTTGGGCTTTTGAAAATGAAAACAAAAGTGATTTAGACATTAAAAAGTATTTATTCCATCTAGCTTTGGACGCAGACGTAGTCGCGGAATAAAAAGTAGCCTAAATCCTTTCCTGGGGCTCAAACCTACCCCTTTCCAAATTTCATCAAAATTGAAACAGTGATTCAGTCGTGAAAGCATAACAGACAGACAGAATTACTTTCGCATTTATAGTATTATAGTTTAGATATAATTATAATAGAATGGATGTATGCATGTACGCTCGTGAAGAAAAAATACACCATAACCTAGCTTTACAATTTCAAAATCACCTCCATTTATGTAAGCTGAGTGAAAACACAACCCGACTCGATTCACCCCGAAATTAGCCGAACGTCACCCTGATATTCTCGAGCTTTACGAAATGGCGCGAATGGCGTCACTCGGCCTGTCAGCCGAAAATCTGAAATTTCGGAATTTTGCTTGTGCACAAATTCACCTTTCACCCTCTTACTGAGAGGAGGCCTGTATCCCACAAGTGTGAACAATATAGGCTAAATATGTATGTATTTGTGCAAAAATTCACGAAATTTCGGGTGGTTTACGGTGGTGAAAATACAACCGATTTTTGCCGAAAACTCGGCTACCTTTTCGTAAATTGGCCGAAAACGAAAATGAAACTTCAGTTAGTCACTAGTTAAAAGTCGTATTACTATCGGCAAGAGTATTTTATTGGCACAATCCAAACATATCGCTTTTTTTCGCGATAACCATCGTGCGCGACTATACCCGCGACAGACTGGCGTTCGGCCAAACGCTTTGATGTCGCCGAAACGCTAATCTAGCCAAACAGGGGGCCTTCCATGCGTGGGCAATTGTTTTTTGTGCGGCTGAGTGGATTGAAATCGACTCGGCTATGTATTAATGGTATTTGTGAATTATATTTATACATTTTGTATAATGTCGCCAAAATGTCGAGGAATGCGAGAAGATTGAGTGTTTTGTGGCGGAGAGCGGGCAGGCTATTCGTTTGGATCTGAAAGTTTTGGATTAATGTTGAATGATTTCATGTTGCTAATTACATAAATTCACGCCTTGCTTACCCAGAGGGATGGGTAGAGATGTACTTTTAGCTAACTCACATTTCGCTAATTATGGATTAATTTAATCCTATGTATTAGGAGGCGAGCTTACTATCATTAATAATTTATCATCCGGGCATAAATCCAGCCCCTGGGCCGCTTTTGAAAAAATACAGATATAAAACCCAATAATACTTTGGCCGACCCGGGAATTGAACCCAGGACATCATACTCTTGCTCAGCAGTAACGTTTACGAGCACTTCTACACCAACTAATTACATCATAAATATTATTTATACTAGCTTTTGCCCGCGGCTTCGCCCGCGTGGATGTCGGAAATTATCGCAAGAGAACGTACTACCGCGGTTAATGTATTAAGAATGCATTAATCCAAGTTATATAGGTCCCCCGACTAAAAAAAAGTTTATCGTTCGTTTTTTTTTTTCGTGATATTCAATTTTTTTTTCTAAAAAACAAGTAATACTCCTTGTTACATCAGCTATCTGCCAGTGAAAATCCTGTCAAAATCGGTCCAGCCATTTCAGAGATTAGCCGGAACAAACAGACAGACAGACAAACGAAAATTTAAAATATTTATTTGAATAGATAACTTTATTCAAACAAAAAGAAACATTCAGATAAGCATACTAATAATAACTATTGCTCTATCAAAAAATATCAAAGCCCATATTTAACTATTTTAGGCACTATTAATGTACTTAATTAATACCTATTGAAAATCTAGCTGCTGCCCTCTGCTTCGCCCGCGTGAATTTCGGGAATTATTCCGCGGAAACGTACTCCCGGGAGGTAGTCGCCTATCCTACTCTTTGTTACACTAGAGGGGCAATTCTCGTAATTTTCACTCTGTCAAAAATACCTCCAGTTTTTCAATAATTAATGCAAGTTTTAGACCTTTGAATGTCGCCGAGATGAGTCTGCGATTAGATTTTGAACGTTTTTAATTACGAGAATAGGCCTTCTGCTATCTGCCCGTGAAAGTCCCGTCAAAATCGATCCAGCAGTCTTAGAGATAAGCCGGAACTAACAGACACAAAAAAATCTTTTGTTATGAGTACTTTGGTACCTACTAATAAAAAATGCAAATATAAACGTATATTTTCATATGCATTTAGTAAAAACTCGTTATGTTGAAATTACAAACCGACGACCCTTCAATTTTATTTATTTGTATGTATGTTTGTATAAATGCAGGAGAACTTTTATGAGAAAGTCTTTTTATTTTACAAAATATCTACACACTTAAATAAAAATACACTGCAAAGTTATTTTTACTGAACAGCTCAATTTAGCGACACTTACGTCGTCGCTTGGATTTAAAAAAATAAAATACTAAAAGTACGTAAGCGCAATGTTGTTTAAATGGTTCGCTAAAAACAGTGAAAGCTTTTTTCTAAAACGGTCTATATGGCTATATTAAACAGCACCCTGTTACTCTTTTTTGAAAAAATAAAAAGCTGCACAATCTTTAAACATTAATTTAAAAGTCTCGCCCTGAAGGGAAAAAATTTTTTTGGCTAGATTTAGGTACCACTTCAGCATTTTTACGTAATAAACAACACCTTGTTACTCTTTTCTGAAAAATAAAAAGCTGCACAACCTTTAAACATTTATTTAAAATTCTCGTCCTCAAGGGAAAAAATTGTTTTGGCCAGATTTGACACTTCAGTATTTTTATCTATGCTAGATTAAGACAGCAGTAGCAATAGTAGCAGTGATGACTCAGCACCCTAATTGCGAAACGCACAATTTATCAGAATCTGAATGGGATTGAAGATTATTTCTAAACCATTGCGTCATTTGTTCGAATAAATTGTCGGCTCAGCAACGTAAATAACGCAATGAATGTTGTTTAACTATGAATATTAAACCAATTCCTACCGATAAAAGGTTCCGCAATTACCCCTCTGGACCTCATGCTCAACAGTGGCGCATGCGACTACTAGACCAACAAAGCAGTGTTTTAAATCGAAAAAATACTTTCAAAATAATCTAGTAACCCAAATCTGAGTACCAGTGGGTACCGAATGTACAAAAATTCTAAACCTTGTAAACGTCAAAACTTCACAACTTGCACATAAACCATTTCACAATTTACTGAACGTCAGCAAGCGCACGAAACCGATGTAAATGAGGGATAAGCAGAACTAGAGGTTCAATGGTCTGTACTCTGTACCAACTTGAACCATTTCTGATTGTTTCGTGAAATGTGATGTAAGGTTGTAGCATAGTGAAGGCGGAAGAGGGATTATTTTAATCTGAAGATACATAGACAAATTATAGCTATATGAACATAATGCAGCATTGTATAAGTAAGCGGGCACGCTCTTTATGCGAGGAACCCTTTATTTAGGTTTTAACTTCTGTTTACGTATTCGTTTTTATTATTTAGATAAAGTAGTTCTCAATGTTTTGTTGGTATATTGGCGTGTGCGAGCAAACATATGGCAAATAATTTAATTTATATTTTGTGTTTCTTAATGTTAAATAGTTACTCAGTATTGTATAGAATTAAGTTCTTCCAACTTAACAGACAGCTGTGCTGCTGGGGAGTTTGTTGCGCCATTCTTCTTGTTCCCAGTAAAAGTACTAAGAAGTGGTAAAGAGCAGGCGTTTTGGGGGACTGTTATAAGTAATATTGACGTTCAAAAAGAGCTGACTCTCAGCCTAGTTTGAATAAATATCTTTTGATTTTTTAACCTTACTCCCAAATAATGACCTTTTTCGGCCGGGCAAGAACATCTTGCGAGTAAGCACAACTGTCAAATGGTCATTCATTCTTAGTTCAGGCCGCGAACTAATTTTATGTTCGTAGGTGTACACGGTAGAAAACACCCGTATCTTCCGACGAAACTGCGGATTTCGTGAATAGAGAGTATACCTCGAGGTTTAACGGGAAATGACTTACCCAGCCGGTCTATGCGTAGAGCATGGGAGGTATGGCTTAAAAAAGTTATGACGATCACTATTGACGTCTGTTTGAACTGATTACTTCCAGTCTGCATGTTACTTGAATTTTGCTAACGTGAGTGCACTGTACACCCTTGCTGAAAAGCATTTGAAGGTATAAAGGCGTGATTTTATGAAGAAATTTCTGTTCCGGTTTTTTTTGCGCAAATGTCCTTTCGCGCAACTGAATTCGCGCAAGTGGATTTACGCAAGTGGAATCGCACAAATGGACTCGCACAAGTGTATTCTACTACTCGCATGTGTGTACTGACTGACTTCCTAGGCTGAAGGAATATTAGATGTTTGCTTGATTTAATTTTCCTTTGCAAAATTATTAGTTTTTTTTTAATCAAACACTGTACATTTGAAACTATTTCTTTTAGTGCAGATAATGTCGTTTTTGTTGAGAAAATATGGTGTAGTGACTTGCAATTGTGACGCCTTCGCTAGAATAACGTTCAATGCAAAAGCTTCCTGACGAAATTCCGCATCATACTCTACATACAATATGAATTTGTGAAGTAGGTAATAAAACAAGTTTATGTCTTTTTTTCATTGTCGATATTTTCTCCTTTTGAGAAGCTCACACTCTGCTAAAGTGAATACAAAGAGACGCTTTGAATAAATCCACAATCAGATCGCTATCCTCCTTCGCTCCGCCTCTCACCATGTCCCACTCTTCAAACTAACCCAGATACAACGACGTAATAGATCTAGTATCGCGATAGCATTGTGCTACTCATATATTTGTGGAAGTTTCCCAAGTTTCCCCCGTATATCATACGCTGAGCGTTACGCTAAGTGGTATTGCCTATACTGAAGATAATATTCGGGGAATCGGTACTATTGACTAGTAAAGTGTTATTGTCACTAGCAAAGTACCTACTGTAAAGATTGTTTGCAAAAATCGATCTTATGGCTATAAAATAACTTTAGTTGCATTGGAATATTCAAGCGGTTTTTAGAATAAACTTTCAAATGTATGCGAATGTTTCGAAAATATAGGCGCGTTGATGTAAATACCGTCGCTTGAATAATAATTTTAATGATCTTTATGAATGAATAAGGGCTCCCCTTGCAGTTTCCTGCGGCCTTCACAAGGTCATCGGTGAACCCTGTAGGAGGCTTTCCAACGCTACGTGTTCCGGTAAGCGATCGCTACTCTAGAATCTTTCGCCCATATCGGCCATCGGACGCTCACACTGTTGTTAAATTATTACCTAACCAGCCAGTAAGACAGAAGCGGGCCTTACTGCCAAAAGTGTGACAGAGGCCCATGCATATATGTACATACCTTCAAAAATCCGGATCAAAAGTAATTTATTAAAATAAGGCTGCTAATCAGCACTTTTCAAACGTCAAAATTACAAAAGACCGTCTCCCTAAACGCCCGCCCTTCACTACTTCCTAGTGCTTTAGCTGGGAAGAAGAGGTGGCGCAATAAGCTCCCCAGTAGCACAGCTGTCTGTTAGTTAGATAAACTTGATTCTATATAATAGTAGCAAATTAACATAAAGAGACACAGAACATTAAATTAAATCATTTGTCATAATGTCAGCTAGCCAGTTAAAAAATGATATTCTGGTCAGTACATGAGTACAGACCAGAATATCATTTTTAGCTACTCTAAAGCTAGGTTCCCACGGTGCGTGATTCTGCGGATCATCACGTACAGCTGACGACCACGGACGGCATCGCACAATTCGCACACAGACAGGTCTCTTTCAACGGTGCGTGTCGGTCTGTGTAGATCTTTTGATTGCTTCATTTGAAAATGCAAAGTGTAAGAGAAATCTCGTAAAAGAGAGAGTAAAAGTAAAAGAGAGTAAAAGAGAGCTCGGATCGCGTCGCACCGCACCTTTGAAGTTACCGCCTCGCGACGGATACCGGCGCACCGCCACAGACAGCACAGGACGTGCTACCACGGACGAGACCCTTCCCATGGTGTGTCGTGCGGACTCATGCGAGATGGTCCGCGTCCGTCCGCGATATCACGGACCGTGGGAAGCTAGCTTTACAGACCCACAGCAAAGGGTGATAATCCCTTGCATTACGGTATTTAATATTCCATTAATGCTTAATGACTCAATATAAATTACAAACATTATGTTATAACGTATAATGGTCTGCGTCGTTACCGGTCCAGGATATCCGTCATGGAGAGTTAATGTGCATATCGATATAAAGTCCACGTAACACAGGAAATATAATATTTATCTCACGAAGCGATACGCGGTTTTTAAGTGGTAACCAAGTGTACTTATACGTTTGTGACTGTGTGCGTGAAGACGAGTAGCGTCAACACATACACACACTTCAGACTTCGCCATTGTCTCGGACGGTACCGAGAGCTCCTAAGCTTACACACACATTCACAGCGTATTTGTAAACTTGATAACCACAAGTAAAGTGCGCGTCGCTTCGTGAGATAACATACTGTAGCTGTAAATATCACAGTTTTTTTCACTGATCTTACGGCTAAGTAATAACAAACACAGGGGTCAAACGATGCAGGTAAGGTTACGCTTACTGCAGTTGGTCCGAGGATGGGTGACCATCTTTTTAATATATCGCAAGACGTCTCCGTGCCTCGTAAATTAGTAGAAGCCCGAAAGTCTGACAATCTGTCTTACCAAGGGGTATCGTATTTTTTTTGTGGGTGGTAAATCAAAAAATCACGTCTCCCGCTCTGGGGCGTGTCAGACTTTTACTGACTAAAACCCACCCGTGTTCCTTCAGTGGTCTATATGCGAGGGCCACGATAACTCTTTCGAACAAATCTCGTGACCCTGGCAGGAGGGGGTATCGTATTACCCTGTCGTCGCTCCATGTAAATTACTGGTATTCAGCCGCATCGATTTGACTGGAAGAAAATCCAACATAGTTGGAAAAAAGACTTGGCAGATGAAGACAACATAACGAGATGCTGTAAATAGCATTTATAGCCCATACGATTCAGTGACCATCATCAGGGTTCTATCATAAAACCCCACACAGACGGCCATCACGCCTTATCAGACACGTCTATTTACGAGGCAGTCTAAACCGGTAACCAGAGACATCGTCAAACATATCTCAGTACTTTTACATCGAATTTGACGACAGTTATAAACAAAGAGAGACACAATAAAAAAACGGCCAAGTGTATGTCGGACCTCGCACTAGGGTTCCGTAGACGGGATTAATAGTTACGCATTTATTAACCGCAAAAATAAGTTTTAATTCCTTTGTATCTCCTCGTTTATTCCTGGAAAAATCTAAGAAAAACAACGTGATAAAGGAATGCAAAATCGATATAATAAGTACTTAAGCTTGGAAATGCGCCATCTCATTTAAAAATATTAATCAACAAAATATTGACGTGTAGAAGTGCCGTATAAGATCTACTGTCATAGATAAATAATTCATTCATCATTTCAGCCGTAAGACGTCCACTGCTGGACTAAGGCCTCCCCCAATTTGGGGGGCTTTGCCATAATCGCCACGCTTGGCAGGTGGGTTGGCGATCGCAGTATGGTGGTAAAATGCATAGAGAACGCTGCTGCCCATTCTCTAGTAAGTCCCTTAGTCGCCTTTTGCGAAACCCACGGGAAGAAATGGGGTGGTGTTATTCTTTACGTCCGGCACCACACGATACTATAATAATTCATTAGATTTGATTTAATTCCATAAAACTGCGGTTATAATACAAATATCTAAAAATAAAAGTCTTAAATAAAATAGAACACGTTTCTTGTACGCCGTTTAGTTTAAAACTTTATTATTTGTTGTCATACCGGCCATAGTAATGAAAACTCTGTGAAAATTTCAGGTGTGTACCTGTAACAGTTCCTTAGATACAGTCCTGTGACAGACAGACGTACTGCGGAGCCTTAAATAGAGTTCCGTTGGCACTCTTTACATACGTAATCCTAAAAACCATGTCGCTTTATCTCCTTCCAATGAAAAGGCTGTTGTATTTTCTTCTCTATCATAAAACTGTTACAATTTTATCCGAACAAAGAACTGGGATTTAATCCGATTTTCTTCAAACAGATTTTTCTAGAACTATTTCTAAGTGAAAACATTAATTTGCTGTACGGAATTACTTAAAATACTTATTATATTTGGCCAGTTATGTTTAAGTCCCAAGTAATTGGGGGCAAGCTTATTGCCATCAACTCGGCACGAATCCGGACTCAGGACTGCTGCTGACGAATTTTTAATAGATCCCAATGACACTTGCTACTTTGTTGTATTTTCATCTTGTTTATCTTCTGTATATGTATACCGGATGACATTTTTTACCGTCTCGACCTTCATATGGTGTGTTGTGTAACTAGAAAAAGAAGGCAGGAAGGCCTTCAGATTCATCGCAGGTGACTCAAGGAGCGCGGGACGCGGGCGGACGGGGATGCGTGTGCGACTCGTGCGCCTGCGAAAGATCAATGATGCCGCCTATCGGCCGGCTTCAAAGGGTAGGACCGCGCTACGAAATCATTGATACATGCCGCGCATTGAGTAGGGTGCGTATGATTTGCGTTTCGATAGATTTTAATTGTTTTTTTTTTACAAATTTCTGGTTTTGTTGTTCTAGTATAAAAATGTTACTTTAAATGTGTAGTATTTATTGCTAGATCAATTTAATTACAAAGCCCCCCATATAGGGGGAGGCCTAAATCCAACAGTGGACGTCTAACGGCTGAAATGATGAATATAATTACAAGTTTTTCAAAAATAAAATTTATAAAAATTTCAATGCCTCCGTTCACCTATTACACCCATTTTTTTTCATGACGTTATAAAATGTCACCCGGTATAAAAGGCAACCATTACTGACTCATCTATCAACATATAGCTAAAACCAATGAACGGATTGCGCTGAAATTTGGCACGCAGATAGTTTTTATGACGTAGGTACGCGCTAAGAAATGATTTTCCAAAATTCACTCCTTTAGGCGATGAAACGGGGGTCCAAAGTTTTAAGGGAGAAACAAGATTAAATAGTTTACATTATTCGAAACTCCACAAGTACTGGCAAAAAAGTATAATGTCGTCAATCGACTTATTAGAGATTGGGCAGCAGCGTTCTCTATGCATGATACTATAATACTGTGATCGCCAACCCGCCTGTAATTACCGACATCCACGCGGGCGAAGCCGCGGGCAAAAGCTAGTACTGTGGCTTGACGGAGAAATCGGTTTTGGAGGGTCTGCATCCTATGAATATAGCGTGGTTTTGCGTGTGCAAAGACCGCGTCATTAGTCATAATCGGCATAATGCAAGCGGTGTAAATGCGCTTCTTTGCACAGAAGCGACAGTTTAGTACGCTTTGAATTCGTGCGAATCTACTCGACATTTATGCTTCTGACTGTACCTAATAATAGTACAATAGTCACGCTGGTACCGTATGTTGGACTTTGCCGTAGTTTGGAAGAAAAGTACAAATGCTAGCTTTTTTTGTGAAATTCAGGCTCACGAATCGAAGTTCCTTTGAGAGATTTATTACCAATATGGGTTCGACATACAAAAGTGAATGAAACAGCTGTTGGAAAGAGAAAAAGTTGCGGAAATAAAAAAGAGGTGTAATAAAATCAATGTATGGTTATCTATTCACTCATAATTGATTTCAGCCTGCAATTTGGGGGGCTTTGCCATAATCGCCACGCTTGGCAGGCGAGTTGGCGATCAAGTAATCCTATTTGGACATAGAATCACGTCAATCTAGAAGGATATTAAGAAAGATTTGAAGGTGTATTTAATGAGTAGCCTTTCCCAACGGTTTTTGGGGTCAACAGTATTGCTAACTATCCTAAGATAAAATCAATCTGTTTAGCATTTTCCCAACTAAGTTGGGCTCAAGTTTCAGTCTGATCGGATCCTGCTGTATACTAGTATTTGACGTAAAGTGACGGAGTAGTGGTGGCTCAGTGGTAACTGCCACGACTTACGATTTGTAGGTCATAGGTTCAAAACCAGGCAGTTTTACTTTATAAATTATTTCACCCCTACAGCTCTCAAAACGGTGAAGAAAAACATCGTGAGGAAACCGGCATGTTCTTGAGCCAAAATTTCGAAGACATGTGACATCTATCAAACCGTACTGGGCCCACGTGGTGGATTACGGCCCACTCCCTCTACCTGAGAGGAGGCTTGTGTCCCAGCAGTGGGAACATTGTAGGCGGGTAATAGTGGTAATGCTGACTATCTAACCTCTACAACTCAGTTACTGGGCATCACGAAACCTCTTTTGCCTCACTTTTCCTTCGACATTTTGAGGAACTGTCTCCTAAGTTTGACATTCGAAAAGTGCTGATTCTCAGCCTTGTTTGATTAAATGACTTTTGATTTTGAATAAGGCAATAGAATTCACCAAACAATGTTGCGTTTGTCCACTACCAAATTTAATAAAAACTATTTTAAGCCCATAAAACTCAGTGGGCGGACCGGTTTGCCAAATCTTGATTTCTTAATATCCTTTACTAAAACAACCTTCACTTTGACCATATCGAGCACATCCAAATACGCCCGGCGATTTCGCTAAAGATGACACAAACACACATACGTCAAAACCATGACCCTTTTATTCATAGTCGGTCAAAACACATTTGAAATCCCACTGACCTACTGTGGTAATAGAAATAAGATAATACTATAGATTATGGAATTGTTTGCGTCAGAACATTTGAAACCATGTTAAGGGTTTAGACAGACATGGCGACATATGATTTGATACTAGCTTTTGGAACGAAGTTCCTTATCGCGCGTTATGAAAGGGGGCTAGACGGAAAAAATTCTTACGAAAAGTTGTCACGACATGCTTTAACCGACTTCAAAAAAAGGACGAGGTTTCTCAATTCGACCGTATATATTTTGTATGTTGTTGTTTTTTTTTTTGTTGTGAGTACAGGGGGAGAGAGGGAGAGAGGGAGAGAGGGTGAGAGAGGGAGAGAGGGAGAGAGGGGGAGAGGGGGAGAGGGAGAGAGAGGGAGAGGGAAGGGAGAGGGGAGGGAGAGAGGCCGAGAGGGGGAGAGGGGAAGAGGGAGAGGGAGAAAGAAGGAGATAGGGAGATCGAGAGAGGGAAAGAGGAGATAGGGAGAGAGAGAGAATATTTTTGTTGAGTGTATACAGGTTTTTTGTACATAATAAATAATTAAAAAATTATAACTATTATGAATCCTGGAAAGGAACTTCGTTCCATCCGGGTGTCTCTTGACACCTCTAAAGTTTTTTATTTTTTTTCTGGGTGGGAAATCGTCAAATGACGTCGCCCGCTCTGGGTGGAGCGGAAGGGCGTGTCAGACTTTTGCTGACTTAAACCCACCCTGTGTTCCTTCAGTTGCCCATATGCCAGGGCCACGGTATCTCTTTCGAACAAATTTCGCGACCCTGGCAGATATGATACTAGCTTCTGCCCGCAACTTCGTCTCCAACAAATGTTTTGTGTTCATATATGTATATACCCTATGGTTCGTGGTTTAATAATAACGGCCGCACGGATCGATCGAAGGTAGCAGAACTAGGCTTGCCACCGTTAGTTATTGGATGGGTGAGCATCCTTTACATACCACGAGCCCTCCGTGCGTCAGAAAGCATGTTAAGGCGTTAATCTCGACTATCATTCGTGTATCAGTCGTTATGGGTCATCAGAAACCCAAAAGCCTGACAACCAAGGGGTATCGTGTTACCCAGTAACTGGGCTGTGGAGGTCAGATAGGAAGTCGCTCCATGTAAAATACTGGTATTGAAGTGCATCCGGGCAGACTCGATGTCGACCCCAACATAGTTAAAAAAACGCTAGGCAGATCGATTATATCTTAAGAGACTCGGCAATACTGTTGCTTTCCATTAGTGTAAGAATTTTTGGAATGGTATCAGTAGTTTTGTAGATTATCCCGTACGTACACACGGCTACAGGGCAAGCTATACATTTCCAGTTACAGCTGACCTTGCATTGTATAGACTATTTGCATAATGAGATGTCAGTTTATATTGGAAATGTAAAGCTTGTCGCCATGCGTACATACAAACTCACAAATTTTGCCTTTTTTATAATAAAATAGATAACCAAATAAATGTAGATATTTTGCTGTCTGTCGAATAGTTGATTTTGGTCAAATTAACAATTTCGTTACGCATGTAAAATTTGAAACAATGGTTTCCAATTCAGTGAACTGAAAATATAGCAAATGGATTATGAATTTTACTAAAACTATGTAGACAAATTATAATATTAATAACTGATACATGGTTTAATTGTCTATAAAAACGGCAAAAAAACACTTTTGTTGTATGGGAGCCCCCTTAAATATTTTTTTTTTAGTATTTTTTGCTATAGCGGCAACAGAAATACATCATCTGTGAAAATTGCAACCGTCTAACTAGCACGGTCCATGAGATACAGCGTGGTGACAGACGGACAGACGGACGGACAGCGGAGTCTTAGTGATAGGGTCCCATTTTGCCGTTTGGGTACGGAACCCTAAAAAACAAAGATCTGTTGCCTTAAAAATAAACCTCTTCACTAAAATGACACCAGCGCGCGGTCAAAACGCAAGTCCATCCTCCGCCTTACCGAAGTAATGGAATGACACTAAAGTGGATAATGCACGCCGCGCGGATCACTTTACAAATTCGCTTGTGGAGTGGTCACACAGATTCCTGATATTGTTTACTGAGCTTAAGTGCTTGTATCGGGAACAATATTGAAGTTTGTTTTTTGTTTGGTTTTACATAGTATAGGAAAAAGGTTAAATTGTCAGCTGTGTTTTAGCGAGCTAACTTACAAGTCGCTAAGGCGGAACCCTATACCGACAATAAGTTTGCGCAATATTTTTATTGCGCCATATGATCGAAACGGCGCTTGAACTCAAACGATTATTATTTTCATGAAATAACATTGACCGCCTATAGACTTCAATGTTTCTACGTGAGCAAGATCTGCGCAATACTTATCCTACACGGTGCAGTTTATAAGCTTCAATATTCAAATCAAATCCAATGAAAATATTTTTATTTCACATAGCTTCTGCACGAGACTTCGCCCGCGTCAAATTTTTGGTCCCCTGACCCTTCCCGTCGCATCAAATTGCCTACCAGTTTTCGTCCATTTCTCGTTGCTGCTCCGCTCCTTTTGATCGTAGCGTGATTTTATATAGCATATATACTTTCTCAATAAAAAGGCTACCAACACAAAAAGATTTTTTTTATTCGGACCAGAAGGGTAATTGCTCTAACTTTTTATCGGTAGGAATTGGTTTAATATTCATAGTTAAACAACATTCATTGCGTTATTTACGTTGCTGAGCCGACAATTTATTCGAACAAATGACGCAATGGTTTAGAAATAATCTTCAATCCCATTCAGATTCTGATAAATTGTGCGTTTCGCAATTAGGGTGCAGTAGTTTCCAGAGATTACCGCGTTCAACCAAACAAACAAAAACTCTTCAGCTTTATAATATAAAAAATATAAAGTATAGATAAACCTACATGGGCACTCATGAAATGTCAGAAGCTGTGTACATGTAAGCATGCAAGTGCACGGTTCCAATTTGTTGATTCCTATGGAGAAGAGCTCCATGGAAACTCCATGGTAACTCTTTTAAAAATAATTAATTTAAATAATTAATAATTAAATCATCATATTTTTTTAAATTATTTTCAATTATTAATTTTTTATTGACTTGAATACGGGGCTTTTGGCTACGTTGCATTATATGTATCTTTTTTTTTAATTTTATCTTGAAAGTATTTATTCGTATAGATGTGCGTTTTGTTTGTGCAGAATAAACATTTTTCTTTCTTTGCTTTTACAATGATTTCAAATTAGTGTCCTCCCATACCTATTAAGGTTTAGAAAATCAAAGTTTAGAAAGCCGAGGTATAAAATAAATTACACAAAGTAAAAAAAAAGCCTGCCTGGGTTCAAATCCACTCGTAGGTCGAGGACGTTCCCACTGAGCCACCAGGCCTAGGACGACTAACTTAATTTTTATGGGGATATGAATGAAATGTGCCCTATTCCTGCAGTAGGAAATAACAAGAATAACAACTATTTATTTGCAGAGCCTACCAAAACACACCACACACTAAAATTTCTCCCTCGATTGATTTTAACAGCTCGCCCGGATAGCTGACGACATGTTCTCCCTACCTACCATAATGCTGGGACATGTTTATATATTGTCTTTCCAGGACATTAAGTTAATGTGTTCCTGAAAACAGCCTGTAAAATGGTAGTAGGCTGAAATTTTACTTCGCAGAAGATTGGGACAATCGTTATGGCCCATGAAAATGTCTGGAAGAATATTATGTCGGTTATAATGCTTTTATAAGTCGTTTAAGCGACGTGAGGTTGTTTTTATGTCGTTATAGTTTTGTTAAAGGTTTAATGGTGGTTGTAGTTTTTTTGTGTTCTATAAATGTAGTGTAATAACTGGTATCTATGTTTTTAGTTTAACAGTTATGACGTAAAGTAGAGCTTATGTTTTTTTAAGGCAGATTTTTCAGTATTCCGATAACTTTTAACTGGCAGATAAATATTGCGGTTTGAAAACGTTTGTGAAGAAAAAATCAAAAGATATATTTAAAAGGGTAAAAAATATTTATATGTTTTGGCTCTTTTAATCTATACTAATAATATAAAGCTGAAAAGTTTGTTTGTTTGTTTGATTGATCGCGGTAATCTCAGTAACTACTGGTCCGAATTGAAAACATATTGTTATGTTAGGTATCCTAATTATTGAAAAAGGCTAACTACCAGGCAATTCGATACGACGGGAAGGGTCAGGGTAGCAAACATTTGACGCAGACGAAGTCGCGGGCAGAAGCTAGTTTAATAATAAGTTGTAGGTAATATTTTGATCAAAGGATCGTAGTGTCAAAACGGCTGAACATTTTAATAAAATATCTATGAACCTGGAAAGCCTTCTTTTAAATAAAAAAACGTATTCAAATCGGAAACCCGTTTAGAGCTACGGTGCCATAGACAGACACACATAGTTTTCACACTTATACCAACCCTCTTTTTGCGTCGGGGGTTGGAAATAAGTTACATTGGTATATATTTTTTTTTTATCTTATTGATTGATATACTATAAGTACACCTCTGCAGGAGCTCTCGGTACCATTCGGGATATTGGCACGGTCGGAAGTGTATGTGTTTTGTTTACACCACAATTATAGCGCACGTAGCTTAATGAGATAAAAATACTGTAGCAATTTAGATTATAATTTTTAATTTTTTTTGGTGGGACATCATCAAATAACTTCTACCGCTCTAGGTGCTAGGGCGTGTCAGACTTTGACTGACTAAAACCCACCCGCGTACCTTCAGCTGCCTGTGCCAGGGCCACGGTAACTGTTCCAAACAAATCCGGGATCCTGCCAGGACTTATTAAACCCTGACAACATAAAAAACAAACATTTTAACATACATTTTACGTTTCCAGTCTGCTGAGTAACAATACTCCATTTCTTTTCTGAATAAAAATAACTAATGGATAATCCATTAAGAAGATGGGAAGCTGCATCCGCTAGAACTGATTACGTCATACTGTGACATTAGTTACTGGGCCATATTCCACGTTAAAGTAGCACGTTACTTTGATTGTATTGCATATTGTCTTGGCACGATGTCGGGTTTTAACCTATAAGTAATATTGTATTATGTTAGCTTTTCTTAAAAGGGTTTTAAACGTGATAAAATGGTAGCGTTCCTCGTTTTCTTTTTAACAAGATGAAATAAATAAGCCTGAAGGCCTTTTTAAATTCGAGATAAGCAATGTAGGCATCTTCTAAAGAATGTATTTTTAACACGCCTTTATTAGCTAGTAATACATAATCTACGTAACGAAATCTTTTAACGTGATTTACGACCCCATCAAAACATCGAATACATTTGAAAACTTTGCACACATATGTGTGCAAAGACCGATGACAATACAAAATATTCATAAATTTATGCCATTATCCTGGCCAGGATCGCCACTAAAGCAAAAAACCGCCCTTGTAGCTAGCCGAATAAAAAATAGAAAATAAAAGATAGTTTAAAAAAAAATACACATTTTCTCAGAAAACCAAACTAAAAAGTAGAAAATAGCTAGCTTTTTGTTTTTTTTTTAAATTGATATCAAACACCCCACGCTTTTTTTTTTTTCATTATTTTCTACTTGTTAGTTTGGTTTTCTATGAAAGCGTATTTTTTTGTTTCTTAAACTATTATTTTGAATACACTTTCAAGGATTTAACAGAATAATGTTTTAGTTTTGTGCGTAAACGTATCGAATTCGAAGAAAAATATTACAACTGCCCTGGAAATCCCTTCGAAAAGGCTGAAAACAGCAAACGATTAAGTTTTTATAACTTGTCGCCAAGTCCACTAAGGATGTATTCCCCAAAAGGGTAGGCGGCAGTACTACTGGGAATTTCCTGAAAGCAAACCCCAATAACCCGCTGCCCTATCCAGAAATAACTCACTGCCCTATCCAGAAATAACCCATTGTCCTTTTTGGAAATAACCTACTGCCCTATCCTGAAATAACCCATTATCATATTCGAAAATAACCCACTGCCCTATCCAGATATAACCCACTGTCCTATCCAGAAATAACCCATTGCCCTATCCTGAAATAGCCTATTGCCCTATACAGTGTCCATTGCCCTTTCCGAAAATAAAACTCAAAACTGGCGCAGCAGTATTGCTCACTAAATTATGCAAGTATGTCATACAGGAAAGGCTTCATAGCCTTATCATCAACATAATGTTAAACATATCCTCAAACTACATATCAAGACGTAATGTCCTGTTATCAGTTACATTTCTTATCACTTTGTCTTGTTACGAGTTTTACGTGTTTTTAAGTAGCGTACATTTTGTTTCGCAAATGCATAACGTTTTGATAAAACTGTGGAGGTCGGATATTGGTTTGTGAAAGGACTATTATAAGTGGTTAGTATTTCTTTTTGGGAATGAGATCTCGTAGTTGACCTTTAGAGATCATAACTACTTTACCGGGTTTTGTCTACGAATTTCTTAAAAGCTTTAGTTATAAGTTTATAAGCCCTAGCTTATAAACTTAAAACTAAAGCTTTTAAGGCGACTACTCGCTATGGGCACCCCCTGTGGGGTACGGACCACGGCTTAGGGCGTCGCTGGTGGAGGGCAGCAAGAGACGGACAGATTCAGCATCTGAATGTTTATTAGCAACGAATTTAAAGCTACAGGCTCAGCTACAGCGTGGGCTGAAACTTCGTTGAGTAAAGGTCGGGGGGGACTATTTAGTCGGGAGCGTCGCGACGGACCTCGGCGGTGAGGTCGGAAAGACGTTTTGTCTTGAGTATAGTACTGGTGGCCCTAATGCTTTCCTGGAGGAGCGAATGGAGTCATCAGGGTCGGTCAGAATTAGCTTTAACAGCTTAACCTGATTGCATAATAATAACGTGGTTGGATCGTGGATGGGTGACCATCATTACATACCAAGACCTCTCCGTGCCTCGGAAAGCACGTTAAGCCGGTGGTCCCGGCTCGCATTCGTGGATCTTCAACATTCGGTCGTCACAACCTGAAAATCTGATAACCAGTCTTACCAAGTAGTATCGTTCTACCCAATAACTATGTTGTGGAGGTCAGATAGGCAGTCGCTCCGTGTAAAATACCGGTATTCAGCTGTATTCCGTAAAATTGGTAGCCGACCCGAATATATTTGTGTAAAACCCTAGTTTTACACAAATATATTCGGGTCGGCAGATGATGATTATGGGTGATAGTGGAGTATTTTTGAAAAGATGGTGCAATGATGGAAAATGGCACACCTGAAAATAAGGTAGCTTCTTAAAAAAAGAAGTGCCTATAAGTGAAATCTGCCTCCGGAAATTTTTGTCTTAAATTGTGCTACAGAATATTTATTAAGTTTGTATTCCATGTTTTCTTATTTTTATGGCGCTTAACATAAGGGGCTTTTGTTTCTTAAAATTTTATAACAGAAGGCAGATTTTTATACTATTCAGATTTTAGGAGCGAATTTTAAGAAAGTATTACATAAATAAAATTGTATCTGGAAATATAAAAGAAACAAAACCACCATTATAAAATAAAATTAAAAAGCACAACGTTCTAAAATCAAACTTCAAAAACCCGCCAAAAATATTCCACATTGTCTATGTAGGTCAACTTTAATAAAAGGCGTTTGAACATACTCCTTAGATCTTTTTGCAATGAACGGAACGAGGATAAAATTGCTCGATGTCCGGGGAAATCTGCAACTTAATTGCTGGCCCGGGGCATTCTGTTCACGCTGGGGATATATCAGCTGGTTTATTGAAAAATGGAAGGATTAATTTAAATGATTTTTAGTTTGCAACACGAGGGAGAGGTTTTAAAAAAGAAAGATATAAAAGATGTCCATGTTTCGATGCTCATATTCAACAATGCCTTTACTGTTAAGAAATGGTACGTATGCTCAATAGAACTGTGTGAAATAATAGGTACACTCGTGAATATCAAGTATGGAATTTTTCCTAGAGTCAATTTCCGTGATGTTGCCAGACGCATAGAATAGCACCATTCCATATCTTCCCGTGGGTGTAGTAAGTGGTGACTAAGAGCTCTTACAAACGAGCGGCATGTTGCTAACGGCAAGTAACTGCAGCCGTCGACACGCGATGATGACGCTGATCTTTGAAAATGGCATGTCGCCGGCTGCAGTCGGCTACCGTCGGCTGCCGTCGAGACACGTCGACGGCTGTCGCCGACACGTATCGACGGTAGCAATTACCTTTGCCGTTCGCAACATGCCGCTCGTGTCTAAGAGCTCTATGGAGTTTACTAGAGAATGGGCAGCAGCGTTCTCTATGCATTTTACCAGTATACTGCGAACGCCAAACCGCCTGCCAAGCGTGGAGATTATGACAAACCTCCTCAAATTGGGGGAGGCCTATGTTCAGCAGTGGACGTCTTTCGGCTGAAATGATGATTTTTTCCTAGATTGCAGGGTTAATATACTTTCAAAAAGGTATACATACCTGAAAGAACATATAATGTCTAGGTAAGAAACAACGCTGCACATAATAGATCATGTGTGTGTGAAAACTAGAACTCGGTTTGATCTTGAAATATTACTGTAGATTTTTCAGTGACATGTCAACGTCAAGTTGATTACAAAGATAAACTACTGTTACGTTGATACCCTGGATAACAGCAGACGTTGTTTTCTGATTTTTGTGTAACTGTTTTTTTCTGGGTGCGAAATCATCAAATGACCTCTCCCGCTCTGGGTGGAGCGGAAGGGCGTCAGACTTTTACTGACTAAAACCCACCCGTGTTCCTTCAGTTGCCTATATGCTAGGGCCGCGGTATCTTTTTCGAACTAATCTCGCGACCCTGGCAGGAATGTAAGGGTTCATAATTATTATTTCAAGGTATACTTGAAATAACGTATGTCTAGATAGCAAACAAAGTAGCATAAAATATATCATGTGTGACTGACTATTAGTGTATGAAAAC
This sequence comes from Aporophyla nigra, assembly GCA_947507805.1. Lineage (NCBI taxonomy): Eukaryota > Metazoa > Arthropoda > Insecta > Lepidoptera > Noctuidae > Aporophyla > Aporophyla nigra. The sequence continues at coordinate 5,451,453 of OX382313.1, read as the reverse complement.
TTCAGCTCGGTTTGATCCTGAAATACTGCTGTAGATTTTTCAGTAACATTTCAATTTCAATTTGATAAAGTAAACTACTGCTACTTTGCGCTGCGTCTGCTGTTATCCAGCTGTTGTTTTCTGATTTTTGTATAAGAGCTATATAAATATCGTAAAAGTAGCTAAGTAATATCAATCGCACGGATCGATCGATCAAGTAAAGCTAATCTTGCCGCGGTGTGTCAAGGATGGGTGAACATCTTTACATTTCGAGACCTTCCGTGCCTCGGAAAGCACGTAAAGCTTTTTGATTCCGACTGTCTTTCGTGGATCTTTGACCGTCGTTACGGGTCATCAGAAGCCTGAAAGTCTGACAACTAATCATACTATGGGGTATCGTAGTACCCAGTAACTGGGCTGTGGAGGTCAAATAGGCAGTCGCGTATTAATAAATCCGGCTAGACTAGAAACCGACCTCAACATAGTTGGGAACTGCCAGGGTCGTGAGATTCGTTCGAAAGAGTTACCGTGGCCCTGGCATATGGGCAACTGAAGGAACACAGATGGGTTTCAGCCAGTAAAATTCTGACACGCCCTCCCGCTCCGTCCAGAGCGGGAGAAGTCATTTGATGATTTCCCATCAAAAAAAAAAAAAAAACATAGTTGGGAAAAAGCTAAGTAGATATAAATTGGCATCGTACAACGTCTGTTTGCTTAAATCTAAATCTGATACATTACCTAATTCAGTGCTATTTTTGCAATTTACCAATCAATATTTTAGTTCTAAACAAAGTGATACGTAAAAATAAAAAATGTTTATTTCAATCACATAAAAAGCTTTAACATACATGATTAGGAGATCACCTTTTAAGCATATAGATGCTTGTGTATATTGACAAATTAATGTCAACAGCAAAATATTTTATGGCCTTTTGCGGCTTTGCCAACCTCTTAAAAAATATCTCCAGTGATAATGTGAAAACTTTTATTTTTATTCGTCAAAACCGTATTCTTCGTTCACCATAAACAACAAAGCCAATGACCTGTTCACGCCATAACAAAAATAAACTAATCCGTTTAAATCGAAGCCATCCGCAACCGAATCAAGTAATTAAAACTTGAACCATAAAAATATATCGCCCGAAATTCCGGGACAAACATTATTTTAAGTAAATAATTATCAGAACTTCTTAATTTAGCAGTCAATAAAAAACAGAAGTTTGATAAACTTAAACAATAAGGCGAAACTAGATGGTGACGGAAAATGAATGATCGCCAAGTTTGGTAGCACATTTACAGCCTGACTTTTTTTTAAACTTATTGTTAGTTAAATAAATAGCACGCGCCTAATATAGGAAATATCCAAATAAATCGCTTAGCTATTAAAATATTGATTTCGATAAACTTATATTCATCCTACTTACTATATTGGGAAGAAATCAATGCCAGTGGCGATAGATTTTTAATATATTTATTTGCTCAGGCCGTGGTAGAATCTTCAGTCCAGCTCTTTCTCAATCAACCCAGAATGTGAATTAACAAAGCACCTGCCATCTAACCTCTTCACAACCTTTGTTGACTGGTAGAGAATGCCTAAGGCATTAAGTCCGCCTTTGTAACTTTGTGGGTGCAAGAAGTTTAAATAAATAAATAAATGTGCTTCCACTTTTGCCAAAAACCGATCACTATTTCTAACAAAACACCTGTAATCCCACACGCCTTAGTACAGCTACAGTTCGCCAGGTCTGTCTAAGTCCCATGTAATAGGAGCGGAGCCTATTACCACCAACCGGGCACGAAACCAGACGAAGAGTTACACATTCTTACTATTTCTACATGAAACAATTATTTCAGTTTGACAAATTCATGCGAAGTCTTTACACGCTTCTATACAAGGTGTGGCGTAAGTAGTGGTCCACCGTTCAGGAATCGATGAACCAGATAATTAACTATAATAATTAAAACTTAAAAAAAAAATTACCCAAGGGTTCAGAAAATATTTCATTTTTGTCTTTTATTTACGAAATTTCTACCTTTTATTACATATTTGTTTGTAGTTTCAACAAAAACCATTATTTTTTCATTTTGATTTCTGTTAATTACTGCTATCATGATAAATTATGATTTTTTATGTAAATTCAGCTCTTTTGAAGAAAAAGTTGGTTCTTCTCTAATTTTAACCCCAATTTTTAACACACCATCAAGCCCGAGAGCAATTTTTGTAAAAAAAAAATTTGGGTATAAATGGTTAAAATTTTTAATTGTCGTAGCTAATTATCTGGTTCATCGAATCATGAACGGTGGACCATTACTTACGCCACACCCTGTATACACGAACCCCAAACAAAAATGTACAAGTAAACTCCCAGATACATCAGTAAACAATACTGTACAGAACTTTTCATTCAACATTTAAATTGTACGTCTGAACCAGCTCCATGCATCTTACAAATCCAACTGTCATTGCCCAAGACACGTACGGAATAGTTCTGCGAGATTTGCTAATAGCATTTACACATATTCTGCATATTAGAGTGATTTTACACTTGTATGTAATTCCCTCTGATTTATATACCACTCCGAGTAGAAATAGGGGATGCATTCAATGAACGGCATGATTAAATGAACACTTTTATAAATAAACGACCCGTTTTTTTAATTTTCTGGCCTTGTCCCAAAGTTGGTTATCAGTAAATAAACTTTTTTTGTTTTGATGTCAGGGTGGAAATCCTCATGGATGCCCTCCGCCTTGAGATAGGCAAAGGGGTCTGTCAGACTCTTACTGACTAAAACCACCCCGGTGTTCCCTCCCTCACCTACGTCGGTGATCACTGGATCTAATGCGACTTCCGCGATCCCCGGCTGATGCCTGCCCGCCTCTGCAGGCCACTTCAAGTCAGGGAGTTGAGTGAGGTGTTGAACTCGCCCCCCTTACATCTTCGAGAGGCGCATGGAATACTACGCGCCGCCATCTCGTGTCATAAGGAATAAGGGGCGACGGATGTAACTAAGATAGGGCTACCTGACCAAATGGGTTAGGTCAGATTAGAACTGTGACTAAAAGCGCGCGAGCCGAGCGAGCGAAGCGAGCAGTCTCGCGGCAGCAAAGGACGAGTATTGCGTCCAAGTTAGTCCTAATTATTTGGCTATTTAGTATTTTTAGGACAAAAAAATGAGAATATATAATATTTGTAAGTCACAAATTTAATATTATATATTCGAGAGTTAGTTTGAAAAATGGAAATAATTTGGAGTCCGAGTATATTATAAACAATATTCTACTTTTTTAATCCGCGTGGTCCGCGTGTCCGCCAGACGTAAAGAATAACATCACCCCATTCCTTCCCGTGGGTGTTGTAAAAGACGTGTAAGACGGCTTACTAGAGAATGGGCAGCAGCGTTCTCCATGCATTTAAAGACCCTATACTGCGATATACCCGCCTCCCAAGCGTGGCGATTATGGCAAACCCCCGAAATTGGGGCTGGCATATCTCCAGCAGTGGACGGCTCGCGGCTGAAATAATGATAATGAAAAACTATTATGATAAAGTTTGTGTCGATAGAAAAGGAGACGAAGGACCTATTTAACTTCCCTTTTTAACACGCTTAGTAAAAATATCAATGGCTAAAGTGCCCTAAATTGCCAAAGAGAAAAAGCTGCCGGTTATTTATTTGGTCCAAAAGCTTTGAGTGAATTGATTAAAAGTTGAAACGCAGTTTATAAAGTTAGGCCGGCAATTTTTCTAAATCTCTCCCAACATAAATTATGTTGTATGGGAACCTATCATTAGTATAGATTTGGAGGCTTCCTTGGCTCAAGCGATTAGGTTCGTTGCTTTTTGATGGAGAGGGCGACGACATGGCATTTTTTATCCTTATTAGCTTCATAAATAAACCCCCCCCCCCCCCCCCTATTTAGAGGAAAAGCTGTAACTGAAAGTGCCGAGGTCGTAACCGAATTCTGGGCTAACTGTATTTAGATTGCTATCGACATGTTAAGAAGAAGACTACCCTCACTCATGTGCCAATTGTGACAAAGCAAAATCAAGCAAAAACAGCGTTACATTTCGCACGAGTTATATATACAAAAGAAAGGTCAAAACAAGATCGTCTTTGACTATTGAAGAAATCAAACACGTCTCACTATAGTAGCACCTGAAACGAGCCTCCGACTACAAAACAAATCCCCTCTAGTAGATGTATATGTCCAATCAAGTCACCGAAACAAATTCTAGTATAAGAATCCTCTCGCAGATTGTCAGTCAATAAACCACACACGTTTTTGCAAAATCTACATGTTCTGTTTAAACATCTCAAGCATCCAGAAGGATAAGAATGTTGTAGCTTTTCTACGACAACATAACATAAAATCACGCCTTGTTTCTCCGTGAGGTTGGGCTGAAGTGTACTTATAGTACACCCGTATTTCGCCAGTTATTTTTAAGTCCCATGCAATAGGGGTGAACCTATAGCCATTCAGACTCCGGGGTGCAACTGAGAAATTCCAGATAGAAAAACCCAACAACACTTTGCCCGACCTAGGTGTCGAATTCAGAACCTCATGCTCAGCAGTAGCTCTAGCAACCTATAGACCACCAAGGCAGTTAAAGTATATATAACTTTAATATCTATAGGTGCAAAAATAGAGATAGAAAACAAATTCACTGTTCGTGTCGGTCTGTGTGTCTGACCGCTAATTTTTCTTGTTCTTGAAAAAGTTTCTTGTCTGGGTAATACAGTAAGAGAGCAGTCAGGGCCTATAGGTAACGGTTTTAACTTACGACTTGAGGTCGTAGATTCGAACCCAGACTGGCGCTTTACTTTGAGTAAATTACGATTATCTTATTCATCATCATCATCATCATCAGCCTCTAATATTCCCACTGCTGGGACACAAGCTTCCTCTCGGTGAGAGGGAATATTATCTTATAACCATCGTAAAAATCGTGAGGCAACGGCAATCGGCATGTCCCAGAAAAAATATCCGAAGACATGTGGCATCTACCAAGTACCAATCCGCACTGAGCCTGCTTGTTGGATTACGGACCCCTCCCTTTCACCTAGAGGACACCTGTGTCACAGCAAAATATACATCAATATTTTAGGAGGAACTCGCTTTTGAACATTGAGTAAGTGTCAGTAAGGCCTGCTGTACTGTAAATGATACATAATAAAACTAAACGAATTGTTCTATTTTATTTATTCAAAATTCTCGGAAAATACTAATTAATTAAAATGTTTTTTTCATGAAACTACTTTAACCCCCTTTTAATAAAATTTTAACTAATAATGAACTTGTAACAAGTTTTCTGCACTTTAATAAACTTTTGTATTTCATTTATTGCAAACTTCTTAAAACAATACTAACAAAATTATGAGACGAGAATGAATGAATTATGTACTAGAGAATAGGCAGCAGCGTTCTCTATGCATTTTACCATCATACTGCGATTGCCAACCCGCCTGCCAAGCGTGGCGATTATGGCAAAGCCCCCCAAATTGGGGGAGGCCTAAGTCCAGCAGTGGACGTCTTACGGCTGAAATGATGATGATGATGATGAATAAAATTATAAGTATTTTTTTTTATTTTCAAATATTTTAACACCCAATTTTTTTTCTTTTTTGATAAATGAACTAAATTAAATTTCATTAATTATTAAATTATATTTCATTCGAAAATATACATCGGTTTCTTACTAAAATTCAACAATATCCGACGACCGGCCACTTATCACTTCTGGTGACCGTACCTTGTCAATTTACCTACTAGTTTAATTTCACCTGTACGGCAGGATCACAGCATTGTAAAAACTGCTGAAAAGGGGCTGAGGACGTTATGTTCAGGATTTGTTTTTAACCGCAGTAATTTTGGAAGGTTTTTCAATGTTATTCGAAAAACTCTCCATGCATGACAGTACTTACGTCCCTACCTACTTTTCGATGTTATCGCCAGTTAGTCCTTTGTCAACTAAGCCAACATGCACCGCGAAAAAGGCATGGTAAAAAATACATTCTTTGGTCACCTCTTTCGGCTTCGAGTCAAACCGAATTCAGGTGAATATCTTACACTAACTTCTGCCCACGACTTCGTCCGCGTAAAATTTTTGCTCCCCTGACCCGGAACCGTCGCATCGAATTGCCTGTTAGTTTTCGTCCATTTTTCGTTTTTGCTCCGCTCCTTTTGATTTTAGCGTGATGTTTTAATAGCCTATAGCCTTCCTCAATAAAAAGGCTACCCAACACAAAAATAATGTTTCAATTCGGACCTGTAGTTCCTGTAATTACCGCGTTCAATCAAACAAACTCTTCAGCTTTATAATATTAGTATAGATGAATTGACTGCCTATCTGACTTCTATATCCCAGTAAATGGGTAATACGATACTTATCCATTGGTAAGACTGGTTGTTGAACTTATGGTTTTATGACAACACTTAACGCCTGACAAACATCAACGATTGACAGCCAAGATTAGTATCAAAGATTACTTAGTAAAAAATCTTAAGTTTATTCCTTGGCCAAATAAGCAAGCAAGGTTCCGTGTGGTAGCAGACGTAAAGAATAGCACCATGCCATTTGTTCCCGTGGTTGTCGTAAGAGGCGACTAAGGGTCTTACTAGAGAACGGGCAGCAGCGTTCTCTATGCATTTTACCTCCATACAGCTATCGCCAACCCGCCTGCCAAGCGTGGCGATTATACCACAGTCCCCCAAATTGGGGGAGATCTATTTCCAGCAGTGGACGTCTTATAGTTAAAATGATGAAGAGTAAAATAGAAAAAGCAGTCACTGCATTCGTCAATTAATTTTTATTGAGGCATACTCATTCATCTATATATATAAAAATGAATCCCTATTTCCCTTGGTCACGCCATCACGCGTGAACGGCTGGACCGATTTCACTTTCTTTTTTTTTTGTTGTGTTTGTAATTGTCAGGAGAAGGTTCTTATGAAAGAAAAAAATTGAAAATGTGCGCGGCAAATTAGAAAATTTAAGAATACTTAACAACCATATAATAGGACAATGTAAACTTTTTTAATGTAACATTATGACATTTGACATAGAATTGACAGAATGCTTGCTCAATTATCATCAAAGAGACAGGACAACGTCTGTCGGGTCAGCTAGTTAAGTAATAATTATAAATATTCAATGAAAGGTTTACGGCCATTAATAAAACCAGTTCCTTCATAATTTAATGAGCGCTAAAGATTGCATTCCATAATATCAATAAATTAAGCACAACCAAGACACAAAAACGCTGTTTACAAAAAAAGCATAAGGATAAAATAATTTTGAGGTTCTCAACATAAATAATGAAGGTGATTACGAAGAGGCATTTTTTTTTTTCTGGGTGGGAAATCGTCTAATGACGTCTCCCAATGACGTCTCGCGGTCTGGGTGGAGTGGAAGGGCGTGTCAGACTTTTACTTACTAAAACCCACCCGTGTTCCTTCAGTTGCCTATATGCCAGGGCCACGGTAACTCTTTCGAGCAAATCTCGCGACCCTGGCAGGCACCGGTCTTAGCGGACCCCTTCAATTGTTGCTGACATCTGTTTGAGGTTCGCATGATAACTAACTAACTAACGATAACTAACAGCCGCACGGGTAGATCGTAGGTTAATCTACGCTTACCATCCATTACATATCGAGACCCCGCTGTGCCTCGGAAAGTACGTTAATCTGTTGATCCCGGCTGTCATTCGTAGACCTATGATAGCTGTTACGTGTCAAATCAAATCAAAAGCCATATACAGTGGACCCCCGGTAATCTGGCCTCTGTCTAATCCGGCACCCCCTGTAATCCGACATGTCTATTATTATTGAATATTTTTTGACAGTCTTCGCTAATGTAGATAATGCATGACTGAACGGGAAATGGATCTGTAATTTGTCGGATTACAAGGTACTCTTTTGTAAAAAAAGCCGGACTATAGGGGGTCTTCTTAGGCAGTACTCTATAATCCGACAAATTCGATAGTCCGACACTGCCATGCAAAACGTTTGTCGGATTACCGGGGGTCCACTGTATTCAAATTAGGCTGAGGATCAACACTTTTCGAAAGTCATAATTACATAATACTGTCCTCCAAAATGCCCGCCCTTTACCACTTCCTAGTGCTTTAGCTGGGAAGAAGTGGCGCAATAAACTCCCCAGCAGCACAGCTGTCTGTTGTAATCAGATATCCAAAAGTCTGGCAACCAATTGAGTATATATCGTGTTAACCAGTAACTGACTTGTGATGGTCAGATAGTCAGTGATTTATGTAAAATTCTGGTAGTCAGGAAAATAGTTGAGAAAAAGTCTAGACAGATTGTAGACTGATTCTTGATGATAGTTATAGTAATAATAGTAATATCTTAGGACAACCAACACAACGCTATCTGATCCCAAGCTAGGCAGAGCCTGTACTTTGGCAACCAGACAACTGAAAACATTCTTATATATTTCTAAATACATTCATATTATAAATAAATAACACCCAGACATAGAACAAATGATTTTGCTCATCACACAAAGATTTTTCCCGGGTGGGAATTGAACCCACGACCTCAATCTTAGCAGTCAGGGTCACTAACCACTAGACTAATAGGCCAGTCAAAAAAGTTAAATTAGCATCACAAGAAACTATAAAGATTACCCAGGTAATTTAATACAGGCGCCAAACATTAATTTGTCACCGTCTTTCGTTCGTGAATCAAAACAGATCTCCAATCATTGGGAATTGGTCGTAAAATATATCATTCAAATATGTCATAACTTTTGCCAAAACATAAACAAGTCGTTACGTAAACGTGTGTTAACGTTTCCACATATTCGTATAATATAAAGACATTGACCTTATGGTTAGAGTCAGTGATATTCCAATTAAGATTAACATAAGATTAACTATTTTTGGCAGACTGGTCCACTGGGTTATTTCGAATATTTCTTTATTTGGGGATATTGTTAGCTGCTGGAGCTCGGCAAAGTTTTAATCATAGAATAGAAAACAATAAGAAACAAGTTGGAATTAGTGACTTGCGCCATTCATATTCATATTGATATCTTTATTTGCATTCCATAATGTGAAAAGTGTGACAAGTGGCTTAAAGCTAACGTACAATTACGGACCCTGTAGGGCACAGCAAAAAGTTTTAACTCATTCTAAAAAATAAAAAACTTTTGAGGTGTCAAGGGACACCCGGATGGAACGAAGTTCCTTTCCAGGATTCATAATAGTTATAATTTTTTAATTATTTATTATGTACAAAAAACCTGTATACACTCAACAAAAATATTCTCTCTCTCTCCCTATCTCCTTCTCTCTCCCTCTCTCTCTCTCTCCCCCCCCTCTCCCCTCTCCCCCTCTCCTCCTCTCCCCCTCTCCCCATCTCCCCCTCTCCCCCTCTCCCCCTCTCTCCCTCTCTCCCTCTCTCCCTCTCTCCCTCTCTACTCACAACAAAAAAAACAACAACATACAAAATATATACGGTCGAATTGAGAAACCTCTTCCTTTTTTTGAAGTCGGTTAAAGCATGTCGTGACAACTTTTCGTAAGAATTTTTTCCGTCTAGCCCCCTTTCACAACGCGCGATAAGGAACTTCGTTCCAATAAAATCAGAAATTAATAACAATAAACAATTTTAAAATAATTATGTCATTAAAATTAATTAGGTACATAATTTATTAAATTGAGATCAATTATATATCCTATACTAATATTTAGCTATGTGTAGTGTCTGACTGTGTACAAATAATGTTTTTGTCATGTAAGTATTCATTTATTGTGTAGTATGCTTTTTTGATCAATATTTGTTTGAGTTTATTTATAAATGTCGTATCTTTGGTTTCATCTTTTATTGCATCTGGTAGTTTACTATATATTTTTATGCACATTACGTAGGGGCTATTTGAATGTAGTTTGCGTATGCGTGAAGTGGGTAACATTAACAAATTTTTGTATCTGATGGATCGGTCGGTATGTTTATCGCCGCGGGTTGTGAAAAGGTGTATGTATTTCCTTACAAATTTGCAAATTTCCAGGATATAGATTGATGGTAAGGTGAGTATTTAATGTTTTATAAAAAAGGGTTTACAGCTATCGGTTTGTTTTATGTTGACTATGATCCGAGTCAATTTCTTTTGGATAATGAAAAGCTTAGGCGCGTCTGTTCATTCTCTCTCTATCAGTCAACTATAATGTACATCGAACCAGAATTCTAATTGCGTAACACACTATCAGTATTTGCATCATTTTGAAGGTTATTCATCCATCGCTTCATATGTTCGAAAAAAATGTCTGCTCATTAATATAAATAACGCAATGAATGTTGTTGAACTGTCAAAATGAAAGCCATTCCTGTGTTAGTTTGTTACCGAATTACCACAAGCCAATGTGGACTAAATTATTACTCAGCGAAGAGCCGGATTTCATCAACAGCCAAGCCTTTTCCCAAATTGCCTTCTGAAAAATATATAATATAGAAGCCTTTTTGAAATTATATTGGGGTCGGCTTCCAATATAACCGGTTGCTGCTGAATATCAGTATTTTACATGGGGCGACTGCACTTGCTGGATAGTACGATACCGTTCGTTTCGTTTATCGTTCGTTTTTCGCTTCGTTTTTCCCTTGGTAAGACTGGTTGCCCGACATTCGGGCTTCTGATAACCCGCAATGAACTTTCAAAGATCCTCTAATGACAGAAGGGACCAACGCCTTAACGTGCTTTCTGAGGTAAAGAAGAGTGTGGGTATATAAAGACGATCACCCATCCAACAGCGGGATTTATGCTTTACTTAATACTCTTTTACCCACTTTATTTCTTCATCCATCTATATATTGATATAGTTTTCATGGGATAAAAACATTCCCAAATATACTTAAGTCACTAGATATTCTTCATAAATATACAGACAATATGGACAATATACACACATTATGACGAGACGATATACATAGAATCCTTTGCACAGATTGTATTCACAATAACAAAAAAAAAACAATAACAAAAGTTTATTAAAAGAACAAAACAAATGAACAAATTTTATGTGAAAACTTTTTTATTTGTCCATAAAATATGTCTGTCTGTAGTTTTTATTTTTTTTACAAACCATTGATAATAATGCGAATTTTTCAAAGTATGTTATTTTTATGGAAATGCAAAGGTTAATCTTGAATATCATAAAAATCATATCGTTAACATAAAGTTTAAACAAGTGTCGTAAGTTAGATCAGTAATATCGGAGTGGGATTTATCGTGCACTGAATGTTTAACCCTCGGTCCTGAACAAAGACTGGAGAAACCAATAGCATAGATAGATATATAGAATATATATGGATAATAGAGCATCCGAGCACGTGGAAAAAAACATTGTCTGATTTTTTTACACTTGGCGCTTAGCAGTGCGATGAAGATCCAGTGAAAATTTGGGCGCGATATTTTTACGTGCGAACGTGGTCATCAACCAAAACTAAAAAAGTCGAAAACTAAAGAATGTAAAAAAGATATTTATATATGGCAGCAGTGAACGTTTAACGACTGAAATGATGATGATTAAAGAATGTATTGTTGACGGTAGATAACATTTCTAGGTACAAAATTAAAGTGAGAATTCACTTTTATTTTGTACCTATGAATTTTATCATACAATAGACAAATGAACTTTGATGATGTAATTAGGACTGCAGAGTTTAACACAATACAAAAAGTCAAAGAGTTTCGTTCTTTTTAGAGCGTGATCTTTCTGTAGTTAGGTTTTAGTTTTTAAAACTTTTACCAAATTTTAAAATTCTGTAAAATTTTAGTCATGCTTCATTGAGCTACCACCTAACCTCTTACCCAACGAAGCACGTAATAAGATAATGTTATCTTTACACCTATTTACCTCCCGGGCTTAACGTATCGATAGTTTCTAAATACACGATAGTGCACCCTATTTACTTATGTTTAACCTTGTCGTTATTTATACCTATAGAGGTATGAGGAACGGACCACTCCGTGCCTCAGAAAGCACGTTAAACCGTTGGTCCTAGCTGTCATTTGTAGATCTTTGACAGTCGTTACGGGTTGTCCGAAAATCTGACAACCAGTCTTACCAAGGGGTATCGTATTATCCAGTAACTGGGTTGTGGAGGACAGATAGGCAGTCGCTCCATGTAAAATACTGGGATTCTGTTGTATCTGGTGAAATTGGAAGCCAACATAGATAACATTGTACAACTTTTTTATCTTGAATACGGGGCTGTTGGCTACCTTGTACGTGTGCATTTTTCTTTTTTTTTAACTATTTTTTATTTCATGTTGTGCGTTTTGTTTGTGCAGAATAAACTATTTTTCTTTCTTTCTTTCTTTCTGGTTGGGAAAAGGCTAGGTGGATGCTGATGAGGTATGAGAAACGAGGTGTTTATTTCACGAACTAAACAGACAGCTGTGCTGCTGGGGAGTTTGTTGCGCCATTTCTTCTTCCCAGCTAAAGCACTAGGAAGTGGTGGAGTGCGGGCGTTTTTGGGTGACGACCTACTGTAATTTTGCCTCAGCCTTATTTCAATAAATGACTATTGATTTTGATTTATCCTCCTTAGCAAAGGGATCTTCCGCTTTCGAGACAAGTGTTGAGTAGTTGGCTAGTGCTCGAGAGCTTGAAGGCTTGAAGCTTGATAAACGGACCATTACATAAACAGCCTATAACGTTCCCACTGCTGGGACTCAGGCCTCCTCTCGGTGAGAGGGAGTAGTCTGTAAACTACCATGCGGGCCCATGCCAGTGCGAGCTGGTAGATGTCACATGTCATCGAATCTGTCTGGGTTCGAAACTACGACCTACAACTCGTATGTAAGTCGCGGCACCATTATATGTTATATGTTAGGACAACCAACACACCGTTATCTGATCCCAAACAAGGCAGAACCTGTACTATGGTAACCAGACAACTGATAAAATATACTATATATTTCTAAATACATACATATTATAGATAAATTACACCCAGACACAGAACAAATGATTGTGCTAATCACACAACATATCGCACCTTGATAACAAAAGTGGCATTATACCGAAAACGGCAATATTGAGTTATAGCGACATCTAGATTCCTTGAAAGAAAGCGCTCTTAATGCAAAAACAGCCATTATCATAGTTTCAATACTTTTTCCTAGAGGCCGCTAGTGTCAGTTTATACTTTCGGGTAAAATGACAAAGTAGTAATTCATAAGGTGACACTAAATCAGTTGAAGAGAAGCATTCGGAGTGGACACACACTGCGGTGAGTAAAAAAGTGGCATTTTATGTTTAGTGTCGTTTTAAACGTTATTCAAGCTAATATTTTAGTAAAGTAATTACTACAAAAATGACATTTTAAGAGTAGTGTCGCTTATTCAGTTAAAGTAATACGAAAACAATTTTTCTCATGAATCATAAAATGACATTTTAAGTATAGTGTCTCTTATTTAGTTAATGTTACACTAAAATATAATTTTTGATGAATTTAAAAATGGCATTTTTTGTTAAGTGCCTTTTTCAATGTTATTGTTTTGAATAATTTTCTGAACTAATAAAAGTATTAATGGCTTTATAACCATAGTGCCATTTTTTTGGTAAAATTTCTTACAAATCAGCATTTTTGAGTGATTAAAAAATGGTATTTTCTATTTAGTGTCAGTTTTTAAACAACATTCGTAAAATGTTGACTGTTTCATTTATTGTTAAAGTGTCATATTGTTCTTAGTGCCAGTTATACTATAAAGATAAGCGGATGATGATGTTTCATTTAGTTAAATAAGCGTCATATAGAGTATAGAGACACTGTTTTGAAAAAAAACCTCTAAAATTTTATTTAATGACATTAATATTGCGAATTATAACCTAAAATTATGTTTTTTTAGTACTTATGGAGTTTTCCAAACTTCTTTTAGCTATATTTGGATGTCATTCTTGCTTTTGTGAAACGTTTTTTCTTTCCTTATTTTTAGGTTATCAACATGAACCCGTCAAGAAATAGGGGTAGAAAAATTGTTTTACTAGCTATTCAAAACAAAGAAAACTGTTCAGACCCTGAAGCCTCAATATCCCATTTAAACAATTTACCATCGAATAGCAACCAAACATATCCAGCTGACAAAGAAAACCTCTGCGATGATGATGATGGTGACTTTTCACCCGCTTCTGATGATGATACAACATACGCACCTTCTAAGAAAACATGCCGGAGATCCAGCTCAAGTTCATCATCGTCTTCGAGCTCTTCATCATCGTCTTCATCTTCCAGCAAATCATCTGATTCATCTTCAACTTTTTTGGCACCCGATCCACCAATTATTCGTCAAGCCACAACTCAAAGTATCAATATAGGTGACAGTAATTTAGAATTTGTTAATGACTGTACGGAAATGATTTTGAATGAACAAAGTTCTGGGAATGTACTCGTAGATAATAATATTGCAGTAGATTTTGCACCAGCTGTTGATTCGAATGACCAAATTGTTCGGAACGAAGATAACAATATTGCTGTGGTTATTCCACCAGCTGCAGATAATATTGAAAAACCGAAGAAAAAGAAAATCTTAGGGTTTCCTATACTTCTAAGACATTAAAAGACTGCGGAAAAGAATACGTTTCAAGCTCCAAAACAAAAAAGGTTTTCCCAGCTAAGTTTCTAAAAGAAGCATGTGAGTCGACCTGCCGCTTAAAATGCTCAGAGAGAATTACAGAAGAATTGAGGAAACAAATATTTCAAGATTATTGGGGCATGGCTTCACTGGTAAGACAAAGGGAATATATTGCTCGCAATATGGAAGAAATTATACCCAAGTATCAGTATAAGAGAGTTGATTCCAACAGAAGGTTGAAGAATGCTTTTTATTTTGATTTAAACGGTATTAGAACTAAAGTATGTAAAACATTTTTCAAGAATACATTAAATATAACAGACAGATGTATTAGAACTGTGATAGAGAAGAAGGATAATACAACAGGTATATTAAAAGGAGAACAAAGAGGTAAGCATGGAAAGCATAAAAAAGTACCTGAAGATTTGATTCAAGGAGTTAAATGTCACATTAATAGTATCCCTAGAATAGAAAGCCATTATTTACGGCAACAAACGACTAGAGAATACATAGACGGGGGAAAAACCTTAACGGATATTTATTTTGATTATAAAGAAGACTGTATTAAGCAAGGATTATCCTACGTAATGATACATATCTACCGAAAAGTATTTAATGAACAATTTAACATTAGTTTCTTTATTCCAAAAAAGGACCAATGTGAGCAATGCTCTATATACCAGCTCGCAGAAAGTGATGAAAAAGCTGCTCTTAAAGAAAAGTACGATCAACACTTAGCAGAGAAAGAAAAGAGTCGTGAGGAAAAGGCTAATGATAAAGCAAAGGTGTCGCCTACTTTTATTGTCGCATGTTATGATTTGCAAGCCGTGATGACAGTACCAAATGGTGAGATTTCTACGTTTTATTATAAGTCTAAAATAAATTGTTTGAACTTTACTATCTCTGAGCTTAAACATAACCAAACTGAATGCTTCTTCTGGGATGAATCTCAAGGACACCGAGGAGCAAATGAAATAGGTACTTGTGTATTAAAATATTTGCAAAAAAAGTCTTCTTGTGCCAACGAATATCTCGACATAGTTTTTTACTCTGATAATTGCTGCGGTCAGCAGAAGAACCAATTCATTATAGGATTGTATATTTACGCAGTACAATACTTAAAAATAAAATCCATAACACATAAGTTCCTTATACGTGGCCATACACAGAATGAGGGAGATGCTGTACATTCTGTAATTGAGAAACAAGTTAAACGATGTCTTAGATCTGGACCCATATACGTGCCTTCGCAATATATTTCTGCTATTCGAAGTGCTAAAAAAGGAGGAACACCTTTAATTGTAAATGAAATGGGTTACGACGATTTCATAGATGTAAAGCAACTACCAGTTCCTAAACTAAATAAAGATGTAGATGGCCAAGTTGTGAAGTTGTCGGACGTGAAAGTGATCAAAATTGAGAAAAATGAACGCAGTGAGATTAAAATACAGTATAAAACATCGTATTTTGCTGATTTTAAAGAGCTTGATTTGAGTAAAAGAACAAACAGAAATAATCGGACAACAGAACTGAAACCGCTATATCAGCGTAAATTGGCAATATCCGAAAGAAAGAAAACTGACGTAAGGAGCCTTATTAATGCTGGTTTGATTCCCAGTTATTATACCTCCTACTATGAAAGTATATTTCAGTAGTATGTATTAAGATACCAAACGATAATTTAGACCTATCTACGTATTTTTGATGATCTCTTTAAAATAATTGGCATAAGTGCCTAGATCAGTTTATTTTCTAGAAGAGTTTATTTTTTATTTTGATAAAAAGTCTTTTTTTAGTTAACTTTAAGTTTAATGTTTGTTTCATTGTTATTAGTTGTAAGATTTAATTGATACTCCCAAAAATTGTGGGACCCAAATACGTGACTTGCATTTGAATGAAAAATGTTATATTATTATAGTGTATCTTGATTGAACTGATTGTAACTTAATTGTTTTTGCCAAATAAAAAAAGGTGTCTTTTTTATGAGTTAGTTTCATTTTATTTCTGTTTTTTTTATTATTCCTATTCTCCCATCTTTGGGTAATTATTCAAAAACGGGTAGGTTTACGTAAAACAAAAGTGGCACTATGCAGAACTTTTTTTTTAAACCTTGTTTTCTAAATAAGTCCATAATTTACTAGAATGTTTTCAGTACATAACTTACATAAGATAGTCAAACTGATAAGTAAAGATGATTGCAGTGTTTTATTCCAGTTAATTGTTAAGATATTGACCTAAATGCCGCGTCAAAAACTTTAAATGGTCATACTGAAAAATGCTAATTTTTGTATAACGCCACTTTTGTTTTCAAGGTGCGATATGTCCTGGGTGAGAATCGAACCCACGACCTCAGTCTTAGCAGTCAGGGTCACTAACCACGAGACTAATAGGCCAGTCAAATGTTCTCAACTTATCTTTGGATCTTTGTGAGGTGGAATGCACCTACCGTTGTCATGAACATAAACATGATGGTGGCGCGTCTGTCGGATAATTTAGCTCCCTTCAAAATGGTTGAGCTGAATAGTGCTGATCTATGTCATGTTTGAGAACAAGCGCAGTCAGTTCGGACTGGTCACTTATTTATCAAAATACGACGACTAGTTTAGGAGTTATGACTGAACATTTGACTAAACATACAAATACAGCCTGTTAAAATCATAACCCTCCTTGGCTTGGCCTCCCTAATTTAGGGGGGGGGGGGGGGGGGGGGTTGCCATAATTGCCACGCTTAGCAAGCGGGTTTGCGATCGCAGTTTGGTAGTAAAATTCATAGAGAACACTGCTGCCCATTTTCTAGTAAGTCCCTTAGTCGCATCTTACGACACCCACGGAAGGACATGAGACGGTGCTATTTTTTACGTTCGGTACCACGCGGAACAACAACGGGTTTGTCGTAGATGGGTAAAAATAACAAATACTCCAAAATATTCTTACCAAATTTTTATCAAATTGGAATAACTAGAGGTGTATTCGGATCAGGGATGTTGCGGATGCCGATTTTTTCACATCCGCGGATGCGGATGCGGATGCGGATATTTGTAGGCTCACATCCGCGGATGCGGATGCGGATCTTAAGATTTATTATAAGAAACTTTGTTAGTGGAGAAATAAAATAATAAGAGAGTAATTATTAATATTTTAATCAAATATTTAGTACCCAATTAAAGTGGAAATTAGAGCATTATATTTAATAAATATCAAAATTGCCACCGTTTCGGGGTCTAGTCTGTTACGCAGAGGTTCATAAATTAAACCCGCACTACTAAACAATCGTTCGCTAGGAACACTGGCTGGTGGTGTCAATAAAAATCTACGTGCTGTTGGTGATAATAGTTTAAATTCTCGATGTACGCTCCACCATTTAAGAGCACAATGCTGTGTATATTCACAATTTTACAATACACTCGAAACCTTAAATGTTTATACGATAAGCGCAACTAATCAACACCATAAGACTTATTTACTGACAAAAAACAAATGATACACATTACACAATAAAAATCTCGTCGGATCTTGTCACCGAGCGAAGTCTTCGCTCCTATTGGCCAATGATCACGTGCGCACGGCACGCGCCAGTCGCCGGCTACGTCTATTTTGTTTCTTGTCGCGCCCTGTGGAACATCTGCATCCGCATGAACATCCGCAATGATTATTACGGATGCGGATGCGGATGCAGATGTCCAAATCAATGCGAAAGCTCCGCATTTGCGGATGCGGATAATTATTAATAGTATTCGCAACATCACTGATTCGGATGTTGCCAGTTGGCATAATAATAAAGCGTAAAATTCACAATAATTCGGCAGTCGGCACTAAACTTATTCATTTACTTTGTCTTCTCTTTTGTTTTCGTTAGCCACAGACCAGTTGTAAGTTTAGGTCTAAATAAATTCAATGGGTTGACTGACCTATTTTGTTTGTTGGTTTGAAGAAGATAGAGCCAATAGCTTCTTATTATTTTCTTTTACTTTTGTTTACTTACATTTAAAGGTATTCTTGACTACTTTTGTATTTCTTTTAAGATCGGTTCTGATTTATTAAGATCAAAAAAACAGTTTTAGGTGTTATTTTTTTTGTATATACCTAACAGCTATTTACCGGATGACATTTTTTACCGTCTCGACCTTCATATGGTGTGTTGTGTAACTAGAATAGAAGGGAGGAAGCCCTTCAGATTCATCGCAGTTGCATATGTTGACTTCTCATTGTACGAAAAGCCTATAAAATGGGAGGTCATATAAAACTGGAACTGTATAGTTTGATATGGAGCCGTGTGTACATCCACATTTCGTTGCTATTGTTTAAGTCCATATAACAGGGCATTTACAATGATAAATTATTTTATTTCTGTGAGTAAGTTTGTGCAAACACTTCTACACATTAATCATAGTACATTTTTAACAATAGATGAGGCCGTAGTTTCCTATCTGACTACTTTGAAAAGAGAGGCTGAAACAAACTCAGAGTTCACAGTCTCGTTTAAATCTCAGACATAATCTTAGTAAGATCATATGAAGACCAAGATCAAGATTGGTGTCTGAAATGAGTTTTTGAGGAAAGAAGTCCACAGATTGAGTAAATGTCCAGTCAGTGCACGCATTTGTCAGTAATGTATTAAACAAATGTATTCCCTTATGTCCTACTGTAGTCATTAGGCCTCCTTATATTTGGTATTTACAAGCAATTATCATACATGAGTAGCAGTGGTGGCCCAGTGGTATTGCTATGAGTTTGAACCCACGCAGGCACTTCACTTTGGTTAATGTTATCACCACTGCTCTCAAACGGTGAATGAAAATATCATAAGGATACTGGAATGTCCTAGAACCAAAAATGCGAAGACATCTTTCTGGGCCCACGTGGTGGATTATGAATGTGAAGGGCGGGCATTTTGGGGGACAGTCTTATGTAACTTTGACGTTAAAAATTTGAATAAATGACTTTTGATTTTGATTTTATGGCTCTGTTTCACATGGAATTCGTTCCGGCTGTCATTTATGAATCTTTGACAGTGGTTTCGGTTCACCAGAAGTCATTTGATCATCATCATCGAAATTCTGAAAACCAGTCTTTTTTTTTGGATGGGAAATCATCAAATGACTTCTTCTGCTCTGGGCGGAGCGGGAGAGCATGTCAGACTTTTACTGACTAAAACCCGCCCGTGTTCATTCAGTTACCTATATGCCAGGGAAACGGTATCTCGTTTGAAGAATGTTGCGACCCTGGCAGGTGACAACCAGTCTTACTACAGGATATCGTGTTTCCAAATAACTGGCTTGTAGATGTTAGATAGGCAGTCCTTCCATGTAAAATACTGGGATTCAGTTGCATCCGGTTAGACTAGAAACTGTCACCCAATATACTTGGGAAAAGATGATGATCTGGGCATATGATTATGATGTCAGAGAGTTATCCGTTGCATCCACTTAAAAGGCACTTTGATCCCATATTCTACAGTTACAGACAGTAGATGCAAGCAAAATTTAAATCTCGAATCCGCCATCTTGAAAACGTTTAGTTCCATCTCAGAAGATCCGCAATCACTATCGTAATAACTCTAACTAATGAGGCGTCAGAGGGGATGATAAAGTCACTCAATGGGTTAAATCTAACCCACTTTTAACCCAACTTTCATCCCAGATGACAAGGAAAGACAGATATTAAGTGTCTTACAACTTTAAATTACTTTTTAAATTCGCAAACTTGGATATTTTGAGTCGGACAGTTAAAAGCCTGACATCAATTCAATCGGAATTCCTGTTTTTAATCTTCTAGAAAACTTACTATTTTAATTATTAAAGTTTTTTGACATACATACATACATAAAATCATGCCTTTTTTTCATAGGGGTAGGCAGAAACCACAGAACGCCACCTGCTACGATCTCTACACACTCCTTTTGCCTCGTTTAGGTTCATACAATTGATCACACACACACGCCGGTTGCGACTAGTACGCACCTGACCTTCCTGAAGAACATCACCAACAAGGTCACGATGTCCTCCTAGGGCGTCTACTCCCGGTGTTTCCACTCACATCTGCCTTGTAAATACCTTTTGTAAGCCGTCTTTCATTCAACCTCTCAACATAACCAAACCATGTAAATATACTTTTTCAATTTTTGTCACTACATCTTCGATGAATGATAGGCTGAATGTGGTAAGACAACGGTGTGGTTTAAAAGATTTTAAAAATGCCTTTTAATACCGTTTTTATCTTTGTTTGTTTTTTTTTTTTTGGTAAGGCTATACTGCCCCAATGCTGGGCAAAGGCCTCCCGCAAGTCCTTTCAGGAACTCTTTTCCTGCACCAGCTAGAGTCAGCCGTTGCGTTACGCGTCTAGGTCGTCTCACCACTGTTTTTAGGCAAACCGTAGCGGCATTGTCCATTTTCAGGCACCCGTAGCGTAAGACCTTTCCCCATTGTGAGAGATCTATGCTTTAGAGTAGAAAAGGATACATGTGTCCACCTATGGGAGTGGCTTATCGTGCTTTACGAACCACGGGGGGATCTTGGTATGTAAAGATCACCTATCCACAAGTTACGGCCACGTTGCGTGTGGTGCTGGACGTAAAGAAAATTACCATCCTAATTCTTCCGGTGGGTGCATTAAGAGGCAACTAAGAGACTTGCTAGAAAATGGGATAGATTATACCTCAGGGGTGGTCCCATATAAATTTTATTTACTTTACGGGGATATTTTTGGCGTTAGCCACGATAATACTCGTACGTTTTAAATCCACTTTGTATTTCTAGATGACATTCTACTGTTTTCTGTCTCTGTTGCTTACATAGCAAGAAGTGGTATACGAATTAGTGTGGGGTAGGTACCATAAATAAACCATAAAAAACAACCTCCGAACTCCCGAAAAACAACTTTAAAGTGAAAAATAATTTTAATTTCGGAAATCGTTGTCAGAAAACTAAAAAATATATCCAAAGACTTCCGAAATTAAGGTTATTTTTCTTTGTAGTGTTATTTTTTCAACTACCCTCATTCACTCAATTTGCGACAAAAATATCGAATTGCAAAGCGAAACCTGATGAACTGACAAAGTCGAACAAAAATTGGAAATCCCGACACTGCTCGACACGAAACCCGATACAAATTCTCAGTTAGACGAATATAATACAAATAAGTTACTCGAAATATCTTCCTACTGACTTCATAAACCTACTGAAGTTATTTTTGGTAGGAATAACATTGGCACAATGTGTGGCTGCGAACAAACTTGGAGATTTATCGAAGTAACGAAGTCATCATCATATATTAAGGACACGGTTCTTACTTAAGAGAATATGGCAAGTGGAAAATTGAAGATTTCCTTAATGGAGTGGGGGTTAGGTATTTTATTACACTGCAAAAGTTAATGGTGTTATTTTTTTTCCTTTTCACGAATCTACTTCACCCAACCTCCTCTAGATTGTAGCTGAAAGAAAACAGCGGCATTTGTCGATTGAAGGTTAACCCTTACTGCAGTCAATTCGTGGATGGGTGACCATTCATTAAATATCGAGATTCCTCGGAAATCTTTTAGACCGTTGATCCTCGCTGTCATTCCTAGATGCTTGAAAGTGGGTATCGGAAACTAATGGAGTAAATATAAAAAAAACAATTCGTCATTCCAATTATGTTGAAAACTTTCTGTAATGCACACACGTCGACATTTGAAGCTTTAAATGTCCAGTTTAAGCAGACCTCGAATTGTATCGGCTTTCCGTACAGTGAGAAGTCAGCCTATACTGGAAATGTATTGCTTGATTTCGCCCAGATTTCGCCTATCGTTTGATGATTTTTTTAATTCCATTAGTTTCCGATACCGATACCCAACACTTAAAATATGACCCGCTTATTTATTTGACCATGTATATACTATTAACAATTGTCTTATTCCAAGTTCACCTCTCAAAGACATCAAACATCATCAAAACGAATGAATAATATAACGGGAGCACATGTTTTGACAATTTTAATATCACATACGTTTGCGTTTGTGTTATTTTACCAAGTTTATGACACGTGCGTGTATATACAGCTCGGTTTTAAATATTCTGCGTACTGTACTAAAAACTGCCGTACATCTGTACCTCCTTGTTTATTTTATCTTCCTCTTTAACTATATACAGTCTTGTCAATCCTTTTAGGGTGTCTCAGCTTGATACGATTCTCATCTTTGCTGCTTTCTTAACAAGGTTTAATGTTCATGATAATCAGCCTATAATGTTCCCACTGCTGAAACGCAGATCTCCTCTCTGTGAGTGGAAGGGAGAGTTTCTCCCATGCCATTTCCGTGACGCGAAATTAATGAGATTGGCAGCGAGGCTAACTGCCCAAAAATTAAATTTAAAAAAAACCCCGAGCAAAAACCCTCTTGGTGAAAGTGAATGGGCCGTAATCCACGACTCGGGCCCAGTGCGGGTTGCTAGATGTCACATGTCTTCGAATTTTTAGTTCTAGAACATGCCGGTTTTCCTTCATCGTTTTGAGAGCAGTTATGATGAAATAATTTACACAAAGTAAAACGCTTGCCTTAGTTTGTTTTTTTTTTTTGGGTGGGAAATCATCAAATGACGTTTCCCGCTCTGGTTGGAGCGGAAGGGCGTGTCAGGTGGGCGCTTTTACTGACTAAAACCCACCCTTGTTCCTTCCGTGAACTTGAGACTTACAATTCGTAAGTGGGGACGTTAGTCTTAGCAATAATAGACCTGTCAGCATAGCTATTCATGAAGAAGTTCTTCAGGTGCCGTAGTATCATCTTAGGTAGTAGTTTACTGGTAGTTCACTGTATTTCAGGAGCGATAGAGGAATCAAACACAACAATCGAAGATGCATTTCGAGACCCTTCCGTGCCTCAGAAAGCACGTTATGCAGTTGGTCCCGGCTGTTATTTGTAGATCTTTGACGGTCTTTATGAGTAGTAAGTAGCCCGAAAATATGATATCAAAAAAACTGGCCAAGTGCGAGTCGGACTCGCGCACCGAAGGTTCCGTACAAACCTGCAGGTATTCACGGTTTATGCATAAGGTTTATGTTTATGTTTTTTTTTTATTTTTTTTTTTAATTTTTATATTTGAGTTGACTGAATGAAATGTAAATTGTGGTTTACGATTTAAGACGTATTAAAAAAAACTACTTACTAGATCTCGTTCAAACCAATTTTCGGAGGAAGTTTATATGGTTATGTACATCATATATTTTTTTTAGTTTTATCATTGCCTTATTTTAGAAGTTACGGGGAGGGGGGAGGGGCACACACATTTTACCACTTTGGAAGTGTCTCTCGCGCAAACTTTTCAGTTTAGAAAAAAATGATATGAGAAACCTCCATATCATTTTTGAAGAGCTATCCATAGATACCCCACACGTATGGGTTTGATGAGATTTTTTTTTTTTGAATTTCAGTTCTATGTATGGGGAACCCCAAATATTATTGTTTTTTTTTTCTATTTTTATGTGAAAATCTTAATACGGTTCACAGAATACATCTACTTACCAAGTTTCAACAGCATAGCTCTTATAGTTTCGGAAAAAATGGCTGTGACATACTCGAACAGACAGACATGACGAATCTATAAGGGTTCCGTTTTTGCCATTTGGCAACGGAACCCTAAAAATGTGATGAGAATCTGGATGTTAGATACACCACGGTACCACTTGGTAATTAAGTCAAGTAGTATTGTATTACCCAGTAACTAGGTTGGAGAGGTCACATAGTCAGTTGGTCTATTTAAAATCCTGCAAACTGTATCCGGTGGAAGTCGACCCTAAGGTAGTTGGGAAAAAGAGGCAGATAATGACGAATCGTAACGATTAATATATTATCATTTCAGCAGAAAGACGTCCACAGCTGGACGTAGGGCTCCCCTAAAAACGTAGAGGTTTCCCACGCTTGGCAGTCGGGTTGGCGGTCGGAGTATAGTAATAAAATGCATAGATAACGCTGCTATCCATTCTCTAGTAAATCCCTTAGTCACCTTTTACGTTACCCACAGGAAGAAATGGGAATAAATACATACATCGTTATAATTATATTGTCACAGCAAGAATAGAACTGACCTCTAAAATAATGAAACTTTTCCGTATTTTTCAGAAAAGAGATCCATTAGTTCCGTCCTATATTTCGGGGCTGCGCTAAATCTGTTGTTCTGTATGCTAATCATAATTTCGCTAAAGTCTGTCCTACAATAGAAATTCTCTACTTTAATAATTTCCGCGAAACTTTACTTGAAATTTCAAGTTTGGGATTGTTTCTTTTGAATTGACAAACTTTTGTATTGTTTCCTTTTTTTTTCTTTTAAGCGTTGTTACTATCGTAGATTATCATCATCTGCCTAGCCTTTTACCAACTATGTTGCGGTCAGCTTCCAGTCTAACCGGATGCAGGTGAATACCAGTATTTTATATGGAGCGACTGCCTATCTGAGGGGTAATTACGGAACTTTTTCTCGGTAGGAATTGGTTTAATATTCATAGTTAAACAACATTCATTGCGTTATTTACGTTGCTGAGCCGACAATTTATTCGAACAAATGACGCAATGGTTTAGAAATAATCTTCAATCCCATTCAGATTCTGATAAATTGTGTGTTTCGCAATTAGGGTCCATCCACAATCCAGTTACTGGATAATACGATACTCCTTGGTAAGACTGGTTGTCAGACTTTTGTGATTCCGGTAACACGTAACAACTATCAAAGATCCAAAAATGACAGCCAGGACCAACGGCTTTACATGCTTTCCGTGGCACGGAGGGGTCTTGGTATGTAAAGATGGTCACCCATCCACGAACCGACCGCGGCAAGCGTAGGTTAACCTGATCGATTGATCCGTGCGACTATTATTACTTAGCTACAAGCATCTGGTTGGACTGGAAGACGACACCAACATAGTTGGAAAAAGGCAGCTGAATCTATACTTAATATTATTAAGCTGAAGACTTTGTTTGTTTGTTTGATTGAACGCGGTAATCTCAGGAACTCCTGGTGCGAATTGAAAAAATCTTTTTGTATTGGGTTGCCTATTTATTGAGAAAGGCTATAGGATATATAACATCACGCTGCAATCAAAAGGAAAAGGCGAAAAATGGTCAAAAACTGGCAGGCAATTCGATGCGACGGGAAGGGTCAGGGGAGCAAAAATTTGACGCGGACGAGGTCGCGGGCGGAATCTAGTGAGTGTATAATCTCAACAGTCATTTTCTCTAGGTGTAACCTAAATAATACATAGCTTTACTATTATTTACTTTAGCACTTACGTCAATACATACTCGTCTTCAAAGACGTCTAGTTACAGTTGAGTATCACAGCCGTAAAACTTCACTACTGACCATGGAACTGTTATCAATGGATATTGTAAACCATCCTTGGTTCACTTTGTGGTAATCACTTCACTTGGCAGGCAGACTTGTGATTTTAGTACAATTTTATTACCATACTATTTGCCTGTGTGCCGTGACCGTGGATTCGCTCGCGTGGAGATCGTAAATTATCCAACAGAAATGTACTGCCTGGACACTAAGTACACTATGTGTTAATCCAGGTTATAAACTATCTGTGTGCTAAATTTTATTTAAATTCGTTAAGCTTTTTTTGCGTGATTGAAGTAAGAAAAATCGAAATATCCAAAACTTTCACATCTATACTATCTATACTAATATTATAAAGCTGAAGAGTTTGTTTGTTTGTTTGTTTGATAGAACGCGCTAATCTCAGGAACTACTGGACCGAATTGAAAAATTCTTTTTGTGTTGGGTAGCCTATTTATTGAGGAAGGTAGGCTATATAACATAACGCTGAAATGAAAAATGTTGCAAAAACGGGGAAAATCGCACGGGTAGGCCATTCGACGCGACGGGAATGGTCGGGATAACAAGAAATTTAACGCAGACGAAGTCGCGGGCAGAAGCTAGTTTATAATATTATAACTTAGCTTAGTTTAACTTAACTAAACGTATCACTTTAAAATGCGATAACCTGATCGCCACTCTGTAATAATTTTATGAAACCAGGTTTGCCCTGCAAAGTAATATATATTCTAATATAATTTAAAATTAAAACAGACCATCGAAAAAGCGGTTTTGTATACAGGCGGATATTTTGCTACACCAATTCTTCACTCCTTTTAGTACCTCTAGTCTCGATAGATGGCGTTGTCCCGTTCTGAATCGCGCTATGGTTTCGTTACAACCGTAAATATAAGGATCGGTAGAGCAGTCCGTACTTAACTAACTCAGCTCTTTTCACAGGTGAATTACAGTTGAAGGAAGCTATGGTAAGCATAATTTTTGAAAAGTCAGTCTTTTCTACTGACTTTATAACAACCTATCATAACGTTACTCCTAGTTTCGCCAAAAGATTAGGCAGAGATGTGCTTTTCAAGGTGGAAGCGGCGGGGTAGCCCGTAATTATTTTTTTTTCATCTATACATACATACAAATAAATAAAATGGGAGTATTTGTTTTTCATATTAAGATAACCACTTTTTACTAAGTGTATATGGATGTATACACGGTACATATACCAAAACAACATTTTTTACAATTTTTGTCTGTCTGTCTGTCTGTTTGTTTGTTCCGGTTAATGTCTGAAATGGCTGGACCGATTTTGACGGAACTTTCACTGGCAGATAGCTGATGTAACAAGGAGTAACTTAGGCTACTTTTATTTTAGAAAAATAAATAATAGTTTAAAAAAACTAAAAAACGCTGAATTTTGAGACGTATGTCAGCGTAGTTTTCAAAGACAGTTTTTATGAAAAAAATTATGAAAACTTTTTGTTAATTACCACGCGGACGAAGTCGCGGGTAACAGCTATTACCTATAATATAACCTGAATTAACACATCTTACCGCGGTAGTACGTCCGCCTGCGTTAATTTCCGACATCCACGCGGGCGAAGCCGCAGGCAAAAGCTAGTTTATTAATATTTTCACACATACATTTTTAAATAGTCTTACAAAACAAACAAAAACAGTTAAAAAAATAAAAATAGTGGCCCATCGGCAACAGGAACCGGGTCCAAGCTACCGGTGGTCAGGGCTCTAGAGAAAGGAACCACCTGACTATGCGCCGCGCAATGAGAGCCTCCTGAGGTGTTGGTCGAGGCAGTATTAATATTCACATTCATATTCATTTATTGCATTTCATGTTGTTTACAGGTTGTTACATTATGATAGTTCCAAACAATGAACCCTGCTAGGGCACAGCAATGTATAGGCGACAGGTTTTAATTAATTTAACATGCTATCATTATTCATTATTAATACAATTTGTTGATATAGATTAATTTAAAAATTATTAATTATTATTATACATTATGTCATTCTTACAAACTAAATAAATAAATTAACATTTTCTGACTGATGTCTTATAGAGTACCTAGTTATGTATGTGTAACGTGTTCGAGTCGATAGTAATTTATTTATTTCTCAGTTAAAAATTCTCAATTCAGTACGCTATTAGCCCATTTATTATTTCAATTATTGGTATAATGATTACAGAATCCACTTCCCACATGTCGACAACCTCGTGTGCTAAGTCAAGATACTAAATTATTTTATCTTGCTCAGCTTTCACGAAATTCTCGTCATGAGGGACAGCGATATATAACGGCGCGTGATGATTTAGGCGATTTATTGTAACACGTTATAAAATTTGTAATCAATTATTTTTACTCTGTGATTGAGAATTTATTTCGTTAGTGGTCATTTTAATTTAGAGCGGGTAACACCGAATGGGGTTGTGAGTGTCATGGTGGCGGAAGCGATGACGTTTGATGCGATCGCCACGTGGTGCACACGCATAAATCCATTGGCTCCGAACTTCAGTTGAACAATTAATGTGATTTTATTTAAATCAGTATTTATCTTTGCAATCGTTACTTTTTATCGTATATTTTGAAATTGATATAATTTATTAAAATATTATTATTATTTATTTTCACTAGGATTAAATGAACAAAGAGGTACATTTATGTATCGATTCTTTTAATGATTATAATTCTGAAAAGACATAAGAAAGTGACTGGGACAGACTGGATGCGGAACGCGAAGGACAGGGTGTTGTAGCGCAACATGGGAAAGGTCTATGTCCAGCAGTGGACTGGGATAGGCTGAGTTGATTGAAAGAATGTGATTGTTATGGTCGCCAATCTTATTTGAAGAGCTGGCGGTCACAGCCGGAGTAGTCTGCCTAATTAAATTTTACCGGAAAACTAAAAAAACGAATATTATTATATGGATGAGGTTAATAAGACAACATTGCATTATATACATAGGTGGATTCGATCAATATTGCATAAGTATTTAATTTTTAATTTAATTTTATATTCTAGAAGTTATTCAAGAAATAAGAATTGATTTATCTGGTTTTGTTTGAAAACGGTGGACTTATCCGGTTGTGAAACGTTATTACTTTTCTGTCACATTTTCATTCATTTTTAACAGTTAAAATGTAACGATGAACACAAAGCACTCACAGTGATTGAAATGGTAACAACTGATTTTTTTTTAAATTATATTTTAATGTTGCCAGATTAACGCTAGTGTTACAATACAAAAGAATATGAAAATATTTTTATTTTTGCTGCACATGTACGCTTTTGATCAAAAATATGTTGAGGAGATGATGGGATTAGTCCGCTTCAGAATGAAAAATTGATGGAATTTTTAATATCTTTGAAAAACATTACTAAACCGGTTTCGTTCGAAAAAACCATTTTCAAAATTAGCTATAAAGAGTGCATTTACAACGTGAGTGAGTAATGGTGGCCCAGTGGTAAAGACCGCGACTTACGAGTAGTAGGTGGTGCGTTCGAACCCAAGCAGGCGCTTTACTTTGTGTAAATTATTTCGTCATCACTGCTCTCAAAACGGTGAAGGAAATCATCGTGAGGAAACCGGTATGTCTTAGAACCACAAATTCGAAGACATGTGACATCTACCAACCCGCACTGGGCCCGCGTGGTGGATTATCGCCCACTCCCTCTTACCGGGAGGAGGCCTGTGTCCCAGCAGTGGGAACGTTATAGGCTGCTGATGATGATAATCCGTGGGTCACACTGAAAGATTTTACTAAATATTGATCGGAATGACATAGTAGCCTGTTAATATTTTTATTGCTCTTCGACGTAGTCTCCGTTCCTTTCTAAGCAACATCGGTTGCGATGAAACCATTAACTGAAACAGTGGGCCCACTCTTCTTTAGGGATCTCTTCCACGCCCTTTTCAATCGCCACCACGACATCAGTCTCATCAGCAGTTAGTCTCTGTCATCGGTTTATCTTTATAAATAAGTCAAAAGGTGCCAGGTCCGGACTGTAAGGAGGATGACCCACTAACTCCACACCTTCGATAGACAAATATGTGATAGTCCGTCTGGCGGAGTGAGCTGGAGCGTTGTCGCAGTAGAGAAGGATCCTGCTTCTTGGGCGCTGCTTTCTGACATTTTCCAAGACAACTGGTAAACAGTTACTGACATACCAATCTGCAATAACAGTCCTTCCTTCTGAAAAAATTGTTGCGAAATGACCCATCCGTCTAAAGAATGTGGAAATCATCCTGAAGTTGAAGTAGAGAAGGGCCTTAGTCAAGGGTAAAATAATTAAAGGTCTATGTGTGCTATCCGCAGACGGTATATCTCTGCTTCCCACATGCCAAACAAATCGTAATATTAACGGTTGTGTAATATATAGGTTGAAAAAAGGGTGAACATTTGTTTGGAAAGTCGTAATTTTTGCTCATGGGAAATCCCATGGCTTGTCATAGGACAAGCATGGATCTTATGTAAGTTTTTAAGGGGGTGATTTAAGAAAAAGTCTTCCTTAGTGTTCATTTCCGTTTCGTATAAATGAGGAATATTATCTTCTTCACATAGTTTAAAACGAAGTCTTCCCACATCTTTACGCTTCGATCTTTTAAAATACGCAACGAGTTTTATTGCGGTTTTCATCAATAGACAGAGTGATTCTTGAGGAAGGTTTGTATACATATAATACGTGGGCAAAGCTGCTAGCAAAAGTAAGTCATTAATATTATAAATGTAAATGTTTTTATGTTGTGTTGTTTGTTACTCAATCACACAAAAAAGGCTAAATGGATGTGGTTTAAATTTGGCACACAGATAATTAATAACCTAGATTTACACAGGATACTTTTTATACCGATCTTCGACCTCCACGCAGGCAATAGCTAATAAATAAATTAATTAATTGTAAAAACAATATATTTTTAAAACAAACTTTTGATAGATTAGCATATCCATTAAAAAAAAACACTAAAACTTGTTCCAAATCTTGTTTAGTTCAGAAGTTCCTACGGCCTACCTCCAGCTCCGTCATCAAAACAGTTGTATGGTATCATATTATTGCATTGTCACCAAAGATACGTACTAACACCAAATTTGAGCCCAATTGGACATCGGAAAGTGGTTCTAATTTAGCTTCCAAGATTTGTGCCTAACACACATATATGCAAACGTCGTAAACTCAATAAAAGCTTGTTATAAATGCGTACACCCGCCCCACTCTTCTCAATCATCAATACCAAAGATGGCTACACTCCTCCCTGCCAGGGTCACGGAATTGATCGTAAGAGTTACCCTGGCATAGGCAACTGGAGGAACACGGATGCGGTTTAGTCAGTAAGATTCTGACACGCCTGCTGCTCCACCCAGAGCGGGAGACGTCATTTGATGATTTCCACTGACAAAAAAAGGCCTCACTACAAAGCACAAACTTCATATGTTTTTTTCAACACCTCCAGCAATATACGTCAGTAGTTTACAGTAAAATCCATTCACAGTTACCTGTAACTATAGCACCACTATACGACGGCTATACGATGTCTATTCTGGTGGCTATTCGGCCACATAAAACGGTTCTGTTCAACCGATTAGTATCAATTTGTGTTCAATTGACGAGATTTATGGTCTCCAGTGCACTCTGTGTTGCTTCACCGTCCGGCTGTAGGAACACTATGATTTTGGAGGGATAAGTTCTATCTTTTCTTTTACTAAAAGTAAAAATGATGTTTTATTTTTATAAAATGGGAAGGGGCGGGGAGGGGTTGACTGCGTATAAGTTGAGTTAGTGCGACAGGATATACAACATGTAACGTAATTAACGCACAATCTCTTAAGGGGTCATTTTACTCATCATTTTAAACAACTTTTACTATGGGACCAAACCTGAAATCGCGAAAAAAAATCAGCTGTTTCATTCAAAAGTTCAATACCGATACGACGACCAAAATGTATCTGACCCCTTAAGAGGGTGTGCGTTAATTACGTTACATGTTGTAGTTCCGTGCTTAACTATCTCTTCTTCCATCATAACAAATTGGTTTTCATCAGTCATTAGTGATGATTTTGTTGTGCACCAACTAATCTTTACTTAGGCTATTGCTATCTTTTCTTTCCAATCAAACAACAAGAATGTCGATTAAGAGATAACAGGCATGACAAAGTGGCGGAGCTTGGGGGAGGCCTATGTCCAGCAGTGGACGTCTAACGGCTGAAATGATGATGATGATGATGATGAGGCATGATTTCCTCATGATTGCTTATGCGTATGCCTACGGATAATCATAATGTTTGTCTAAAATACGTGGATAAAGCATAGCTTCCGATGATCAATAACTTACTATGTAATTAACGATCAATACTAGTTTAGTTAGTACTAGTAAAGTTTAGAGAGCAACAACCACTGCTGTGAACTACTTCGGTTCGTGGTTTAAGTTGGTGGTATGGTATTATAGATCTAGTTCGCAAATGAGACAAACTTTTGGAAGTATGAGGAACAGGGTGTAAACCTCCGTAGAAAAGGGAGAATACTCCAACCAGACGGGTGTCGTATCAGCATGCGTAGCATGACCACCATAGAATTTTTTTTGTCTATTCTTGGTAGAATAGAGATAAAATTGTCATGCTACGCCAGCATAAAACGGTACAAATTTTTTAATCTGACTTTCATCTTTATACAATCTGTAATTTTTTCTATTCTTCCGTCGACAAAACCCATTTCTACGGTGGTCATGCTACGCATGCTGGTGGGCACTGCCCGACGGTTGATATCGGGACGTTGTAAATATGCTAGTTGCACGGTAAACTCCGTCTGCGCGATGCAGGATTTTTGCATGACGTCAGTGTGATACAAAGTTCACTGCTCAAATATTTCCGCTTAGGCTTGGACAGAGATATACCCACCTATAAGTACCTACATATTTCGTGTATGGTTGGATAGCCCATTTATCGAAGAAGGCTATTATAGACTATATTACATCACTTTAGGGTCCTAAGGAGCCGAGCAAATAGAAAAAAGTTGCGAGTACGAAGACCTGACACAGGCAGGCGATTCGATGCGACGGGGAGCAAGAAATTTAACACGGACGAAGTCGCGTGCAGAAGCTAGTGTTATATACATATATACACTGTATAGTAAAGAATAAACAAAGAAACTTCAATTGAACAATTCCATATTTTGTCTTATGTTCTTCCCTTTATATGTTTTTACAATTTCTTTGATAGATTCTAGATTTCTTTCTTCTTCTAGATTCGTAAGCATTTTACTTTGGCCATTCGTAAGTTTTGTAGGCTTTTCGGTAAATACTGTTTATCTATATCTTGGTCCATAAACGTTTAATGGCTTGTTTGTGCCAATGGACGTTTACGATTTAGGTTATATGATATCCAGTACCACTAGCCAAGTTGATAATCTGCAATCGTTAACGCTAGTCGAAAACGAATCAAATGTATAGGAATGAAATCATCTCAACGTTAAGTCACGTGGTTAGAACAAACGAACAGAAAATTCGTAGCCAAGTTCACATCGTTCAAATTGATAGAATGAATTGTTATCGTTTCTACAATGTTCAACGCTACATTCTTTGTTGTAATGTCGTTTTTCTAAAGACATTGTACAACGAGCGGCCGACTCAGGCGTAAACATGGCTACCAACTTATCGTTTTCTACATTTGCTGACACCGAGGCGTTACCGATTGGAGAACGGTATTCGACACGAAACGGTTGTAACTTGGCTAGGGGAGCTGGTATCTAGAATTATGTATTGTATTCATTCTCATATGAAGATCATGATATCTTTAGAAACACTGTTCTATTTTATCACAATCTCAGCCTACGTTCCCTTAGCTGTGACTCAGGCCTCCTCTCGGTGAGAGGGAGTGGGCCGTAATCCACCACGCGGGCCCAGTGCGGGTTGGTACGTGTTACATATATCATTTCTCATCTCATACACTCCCGCCTTCTTCCGTTGGTGATAGGCAGAAAGTACAGAACGCCACATGCTCCCATCCTTACATAGTCCTCGTTTACGTTCATACATCTGATCATACATGCACGCCAGTTTCGAGTAGAGAACTTTATATGTCTTAAATTTTTGTTTCTAGGACATTCCGGTTTCTTCACGATGTACTCCTTCACCGTTTTGAGAGCTTCTTTTATTGTGGGTGGGAAATCATCAAATGACGTCTCCTGCTCTGGGTGGAGCGAAAGGGCGTGTCAGAGTTTTACTGACTAAAACCCACCTATGTTCCTTCAGTTACCAATATGCCAGGGCCACGGTAACTCTTTCGCGGTTGAATTTATGTCTTAATTTGTTTTGTTTCTAGGACATGCCGTTTTCCATACAATGCTTTGCTTCGCAGTTTTGAGAGCAGTGGTGATGAAATAAAAATATCCAATGAAAAGTGCCTGCCTGGGTTCGAACTACAACTAGTAAGTCTGACTTCTAAGTTCGCCGATATCTCTGTGCCAACATTGCTTTCAACATATATCCTAGCTGTTCTACACATTACAAAAATAATTTCAGTATGCCAATTTAAAGTGAATAAAAACTACTTTCATATCTTTTATGGGTTTTAAAGTATCTCATTTCATAGCGTTAGCAACACGTTTCCGAGTAATCAGAAATAAAATAGAACAGTAAAAGCGGCCAAGTGCGAGTCGGCCTCGCACACTAAGAGTTCCGTACCAGATAGCAAAAATCCCCTGTTTTTAGTAACTTTATTGA
Source organism: Aporophyla nigra (assembly GCA_947507805.1). Lineage (NCBI taxonomy): Eukaryota > Metazoa > Arthropoda > Insecta > Lepidoptera > Noctuidae > Aporophyla > Aporophyla nigra. The sequence goes on along the minus strand of OX382313.1, from coordinate 5,416,857 downwards.
TGACAACTGTCTAAACATAACGGTTCATGAGATACAGACCAGCAGACAGACGGATGGACAGAGGAGGCTATGTAATTGGGTTCTGTCGGCACCCTCTGGATACGGAACGCTAAAAATGGTTAAATCCATATATCTACTTTTTTGGTTACCTACTTTTACATGCATATACAACCAGCCTATATTGTTTCCACTGCTGGGACACAAGCCTCCTCTCTGTGAAAAGGAGTGGGCCGCAATCCACCACGCTGGCCCAGTGCGGGTTGGTAGATGTCACATGTTTTCGAATTTGCGGTCCTAGGATGTGCCACTTTCCTCACAATGTTTCCCTTCACCGTTTTCAGAGAAGTGGTGATGAAATAATTTACACGAAGTAAAGCCGGGTATTGATGATGTTACTTACAAATAAGAAGAAATTTATCTCTAGGAATAAAACATGTAAAAGTTTCAGTTATTTTTCTCTTTGTAATCATTTTAACAAAAATAGGTTTATGTGTTTGCTTCTCAATGGTTGATGTCCATCATATTATTTTGTTTGTTCGTTATTTGCTCAACATACAAAAAAAAACACAGAAAAGAAAACATTTCCCCTTAGGCTTGGACAGAGATATACCCACCTATAAGTACCTACATATTTCGTCAGTTATGTTTAACTAGCTTCTGCCCGCGACTTCGTCCGCGTTAAATTTCTTGTTCCCCCGACCCTTCCCGTCTCGTCGAATCGCCTACCCGTGCGATTTTCCTCGTTTTTGCAACATTTTTCATTACTGCTCCGCTCCTCTTGGTTGTAGCGTAATGTTATATAGCATATAGCCTTTCTCGATAAATAGGCTACCCAACGCAAAAAGATTTTTTCAATTCGGACCAGTAGTTCCTGAGATTAGCGCGTTCAATCAAACAAATAAACTCTTCAGCTTTATAATATTAGTATAGATTACACACGGCTACACATCAAGCTATACATTTCCAGTTTTAGCTGACCTCGCATTGTTTACGCTTTTCTTACGGTAAGAAGTCAGCATATACTGGAAATGTATAGCTTATTCCGTGTGGTGCCGGCCGTAAAGAACAGCATCATCTCGATTCTTCCTGTGGGTGTCGTAAGAGGCGACTAAGGGACTTACTAGAGTATGGGCAGCAGCGTTCTCTATGCATTTTACCACCATACTGCGATCACCAACCCGCCTGCCAAGCGTGGCGATCATGGCAAACCCCCCAAAATTGAGGGAGGCCTGCGTCCAATAGTGGACGTCTTTCAGCTGCAAAGATGGTGATGATGATGATGACCATGTAATTTAGGGGCGAGCCAAATATTTTTTTTTTTTACTGAACTATTTTTTGAAAACAAATAAATAATTTAACATTAAAATGATCAAAACATATCACAGATAATATGTTTATCGCCAATAAATACTCCAACGAGGCTATTTAACATATTACAATTTCCACCGCGTGTAGACCTCATTCTCACAACGTCCGTAATGAAACCATAATGACATTTAAATCAGTCAAATTGGGAGAAAGTACATGAAAAATTGGGTTTTGGCCGACTTCCAAATGACTAAATAACTTTTTTCCGTGGGCTGTCTAAGTGTAATACACTGAAATCTGTTTTATGTGCCCAAGACTGTAATAATTGTAAAAGTGTAATAACTCTTGCAGCACTTATGTTTTTTTGGTTTTAGTTAAAGGCAGCCGTAGACTAGCGCAACTAGACGGAGCGATGCAATTCTGGTAGAACATTGTCAATGAAGTTTTCATAGAAATTGCTCTATTTCATAGAAATTGTTCTGAGTAGAGTCTAGCTGTCGCGTCTCGCTTCCAACCAACTTCGCTAATACGTAAAAATATCGTGGCGAGATTATTTTCCGCACTGGATCTTCCTTGCAACGCTCAGTACCGAGAGTCGAAAATCGAACAGCACCCTGAGATGCACTCTGTTCGATTTTCAATTTAACGCTTCTCTGTTTAACGCCGAGAGTTAATGCGATATTTGTACATACGTGCGTATGAACGTGCTCTAATAGCTTAGGGTGAAATAAATTTTAGTAAAAACTGTTCGTAGGCGTCAGAGGAAGTTGTAAAGTTTGTCCAAGGAAGTGGATAATGTTTACCTAGAAACTAAAAGCATAGTTTGTGATCATCATGATCATCAAAACGATTAGTTGGTGGCGGAATTAGGTCAGGAACTAAATAAGTAGTAAATCTATGATGCGGTAAAAGACGAGAATTTTTAATTCTTTATGATGGAATGGCCAACTATTACGGCCAGGATGCAACTGTAACTAGTAGGTATTTTATATGAAGCGGCTGCCTATCTGACGATCACAATCCATTTACTGGGTAATACGATACCCCAGGGTAAGACTGGTTGTTCGATTTTTGAGCTTCGGATGACCCGAAACGACTGTCAAAAATCCACGATGACATGATCATCCATGGCCCAACCGCGGCAAGTTTATAAAACTATATTAGATATTTTTATTCCTTTCAAGACTTAAACACAACCCTTTAGTTGATTATAAAAAAAAAAAAACCACTGCCTTCCAAAAAAAATAATTTCAAATTTATATATTATTAAACTTCGAACATTCGTGTTTTTGGTTATGTATTTTCGTAATTTTTTTTTGACACCTATTTTTCACTTTGTAGTTTTTTTTTTTAAGTCGTTTTTTTTTAGGTTTCCCTTTTTATTTACGGTACCTACCTACCTCACACATATTCGTATACCTTCACTCGCTTAGTAGATAACAGCGGCAGATATTTATTATAACATCATCTACATACACTAACTGGAAAAAAACGTATCATTGAAGCTAAGTCAAAAATCACTAATCAAAACTTGAAAATCTATAAGGGACCACCCTTTCATCAAAAACTGATCAATTTCATTTACCAACAGAAAGATACATTTCAAAGCTGACAACTCTAAACTTGAATGAACTTCGTCATTCATTCACTCATTCACTAAAATATAAAGACACCGTTCGTTCAAAAGGTCACATCCTTACAACCAAGTACATCGTGATATTTTCTAAGCGTTTCTCTTAGAGCCTCAATCCTTTTAGCGTCATGTTCCATTTTCGTGGGTACAAGGATTTTTGCGTGGAATGATTTACGATCAGCTTCTAAGCTATTCATGACACGGAAAGTGGTTTTAACATTTTAGTAGCGTTTTTTCACTTATTTATCAAATGGGTTTAGTAAATATAGGATAGGTACTCCTTTTTAGATAAGCTCGTTTGGTTAGTAGTAGATAAAAACATATAAAAACAACTGTTATGGCCCGATTTAATCGACATTGATGAAAATATTTCTAAGGTCTTTACGTTTGGAAACATTAATGACTACTGTAATGTATGTAATTAATAGATATGTAAACACTGTCTCAAGTACACAAGCGGAGGCAGCTGCTGTCACTAATGTCATCTGTCAGTCAGGAGAAATGGCGGGAAACAGAGATGGTAAAGCGGGTCTGCACGGTAGCGCTTGATGTGGTGGTGAGCCAGTGAAGTAATATAATCAACTTAAATACGGAATCAACAGGATTCTACAGCTACCGCTTATCAAAATAACATAGTACAAGAAGATGGAAACGCCAGGGATGCTTGCGAAATTTAATTTTTCTTGCGTTTTTGCGATTTACAGGCTTATGTCTGCCTGTTTGTTGAAGAAAATATGATTCGTGACAATAACACGTATGTATCTACTGATTTAAAACCATCCATACAACGCTCTAACTTCATTTATTCCCAAAAAAATGCATGAAAATTTGAATTATGAAAGATAACCCACCTAACTTAGCAAATTTAAAAAGACACCGATCATCACATTAAATGTACCTAATTTTGCATTTTTACTCTGAAACTTTTATTTTATTTTACATAATAATTTAACTAATTGAATAAAACACTGATTGTGAAAACCATAATATTATTTACAAAAAATCATATTTATCATTATCATTTTCATATACAGTCACTAAAAAAAATAAGTAATCAGGGTCGTCAGATATAGATGAAGTTTCGTAAGAAACCGATAGATGTTTTCGAATGAAATTTAATTTGAAAATTTATGTTTCTATTAATTAAGTGAATCTAAATTCGAAAACATCCATCGGTTTCTTTTTAAACTTCAACTTTTTCCCACAACCATAGTTACACTCTTTTGATGACCGTACTTTATAAACATACCTTTACCGAAATAACTTTTAGGACTGTCCCGTACTATCTCCGACATGGACACCCTACAAGCAACACATTATAGAACATTTGTTTCGGGATATCTTAATGAAGACACATGAAGGGGTCAATGTTTTTATGTCCCAATGCCCAACCTGTTCGGACTCGGCGAAAGATTTGTACGCGTATATGGGACGTAAATTATTATTTATATTCTATTTGGGTTATGAAATGTGGCATAATAATGTGGGATATTTATGTGAGTGAGAAGATGCAATGATATTTTCTGTATCATAATTATAAATATACCATCCAATGGCATAATAGCCAAGAGTTGGCTCCTTATGTTCTATGTTCCGAGTTGAGCTAAACGATTAGTGACAAATGCTTGCACTGACTGGACAGGTCCACTCAATCTGTGTGGTTCTTTCCTCAAAAGAACATTTCAGTCACCAATCTACATGGTCTTCACATGTTGTGACAAATATTATGTCTGGACTTTTAAAAGAGACTTTGACCTCTGAGTTTGTTTCGGCCTTTCTTCTCAGAGTAGTCAGTTAGGAAACGCCGAACTCATCTAGTTTAAAAAAACATTTCATTGACATGTAAAAGTGTTTGTACAAACCTACTTACAGAAATAAAATCATTTATCATTTAAGAGCTTCGTGAAACACCTGAAGAAGCTCTCGTTAGGCAGCTGGATCAAGGGCTTGATTCCGAAAGCGGTACTTCTGGACACGGCGCGTATAGTTAGAAGGTGCCTATCTCAACAGCCCTGACCACCGGTAGCTTGGACTATTTTTAAATATTTTTGTATGTTTTGTAATATTCTAATATGTATTTAAAAATATATTTAATATGTATGATTCAAGAGATAATAAATATTTTGTTACATCACTACCTACTTTCTTCAGACTAAAAAAAAACTGGGCAATGACGGGTGAGTGGGATTCCGCACATAGGGCTGCGTACCACAAGGCAAAAATACGCTGAGAAAAACACGTTTCTTCAATGGAGACCCCCTTTTAAATTTTATTAAATTTATTTTGTTTTTATTACTTGTTATTATAGTGGCATAAGAAATAAAAACTTGTAACAGACAGATGGACATACGGTCAGCGTAGGCTTAGTAATAGGGTTCCGTTGACTAAGGAACACTAACAAGGTCTTTACTAAAGGGGAACAATAAGTACCTACAGACACCAAAAGAGATAAGTAACCAGGGTTGTCGGATATAGTTGAAGTTTAGTAAGAAACCGATGGATGTCTTCGAAAGAAAATTAATTTGATAAACGAACTGTTTGTTTTCTAATGATTAAATAATTTTTTATTTTAAAAATAAATAATAGTTAAAAAAAAAAACTAAAAAACACACTTCCATTGAAAGCCAAACTAAAAAGTACAAAATAATGGAAAAAAAGCGTGGGGTGCCTTTTAAGGTATTATTTATTTTCTATTTTTTAGGGTGTTTTGAATTTTGAGACGTATGTCAGCGTAGTTTGTGACGTATGTCAGCGTAGTTTTCGAAGACAGTTGTTTTTGCTGTCCTGGTAACTCTGGCAAGGATAATGGCACAAATTAGTTTGTGGCGTATGTCAGCGTAGTTTTCGAAGACAGTTTTTTTGCTGTCCTGGTAACCCTGGCAAGGATAATGGCACAAATTTATGAAATTATTGCATTGTCATCGGTCTTTGACAGGTGTGCAAAGTTTGAATGAAATCTGGTCGTGTAAAGTGGGTCAAAATCGCACTATAAGGAGTCGGTTACAAACAAACATACAAACATACAAACATACAAGTGAAGCTAATATAAAGCGTGTAAAAATCCATCGCTTTCTTAATAAACTTCAACTATACTCTGGTTACTTATTTCATTTAGTGACCGAACATTAAAAAAAACAAAGGCTTCACTACCTACGGCCACCTACAGACCTATCCTAATACCTACGTACCATAATTATGGACAGACAAGAAGTGATATGAATATTCTGAGCTAAAACAACCAAAATCCTTGTCACACTTCCCCCAAAACATAAATAATCCCTAACAAGCAGGTGATTGACCGCAGATTACTAAAACATCATGTTTCACTAAACCCCATCAGAGTTATGATGGGTAAGAACATCTATCATAAAAGATTATGACTTAATCCACATCGTTAGTTTCATGCCCAGTTTCACTAACTCCAAGAATCATGTAAATGAACGCCTTAATATTTTTGCTATTAGATTTTCAACCTTAGGCTCTCAGCCGAGCGTTGAATTTCCAATGGTGGTATTTTATTAAGGCGTTTATTTAGGTGACACGTAAGTAGTGTTGGTGAAAATGGGCATTACTTTGCTATGATATTCTCAGCTTCTAAAGTAAATGGTTATACGACGTTTTAAAGAGTGATATAAGGTATGACTGAGGCAAAAGGGTGAAATGGAATACCAAGTAAGGGTATCTTTACCTTACCTGATAATCATTATACCTGATTAACAGGTACGGCAAAGATAGGGTATCTTAGTTAGGATGAAATGTGAATCCCTTTACGTGAAACTACACTGTGGTTGAGTTTCTCATTTAATCTACCGTAAAATAACTTTTGCTTGTAGTAGGGTCAACTACCTACGTAGTGTATAGGCGTCTAAGGGACTTACTAGAGAATAGGCAGCAGCGTTCTCTACGCATTTTATCACCATACTGGGATCACCAACCCGCCTGCCAGGCGAGGTGGTTACAGTAGAGAACATACTTACCCAGCGCACGAGTCGACTAGATCATTCCATCTCCATTTTCCATGAGCTAAATATCAGTTTAAAACTACGTCATGCGTCATCGTAATGAATAATATTTTTATTTTTTAGTTATTCAAATGTTAATTTCTTCTTATGGATGTGTAGTAGTCATTGGATACATGAAGTGGGCTGCCGTTGTAAGTCGATTAACATGTCACGGTGTATATCTCCACTACATTTCTTTAGATCATTCTGTATGCGGCGATAGAAAATACGGTAAGTATATTGTGTAACATGCATTTATAATAGACATATCTCATCACATGCCTCGGAAAGCACGTCAAGCCGTTGGTCCCGGCTGTCGTTTGTAAATCTTTGGCAGGCGTTACAGGTTATCAGTAGCCCGAATGTCTGATAACCAGTATTTCCAAGGGCTGTTGTATTATCCAGTAATCATCCGGTTAAACTGAGAGTGGATCACAACATAGAGTGCACGTCTGTGTAGCTCAAATTGGCGTTCTGTAGTGTTCTAGTTTTAGGTCTCTAGACACACTTTTTATTTTTCTCTTTAGTCTCAATATCGTTTAATATTCATAACCTAATGCCAAGCACCTGTATTTGTACGGTTACTGAAGTGCCAATTTTAGATGTGATTTCATTTGAATTGTAAGTAACTGTTCTGGTAGTGTGCTTGTTATTAACTAGCTTTTGTCAGCAGATTCGCCAGCGTATTAAACATATAAACCTTTCTCTTGAATCTTGAACTCTATCTATTGCTGAAAACTGCATTAAGATCCGTTGCATAGTTTAAAAGATTTAAGCGTACAGACACGCGAAGGGACTTTCTTTACACTATGTAAAGAAAAGATATACAGATGAAAAAGCCTGAAGTTCGTAGGTACTAACTTATTTATGTAGAAAAGTATTTCTGTGAAGTTTGGAAGGAAAAAGTCAGTCTAATTTTGTTCCCCGATACTAACTTGAGACCAGGGGGTCTCATTCACTACCTGCCTACGTTATAATCTATCTGCGTGCCAAATTTCAGTGCATTCCGTTCATTGGTTTGAACTGTGTGTTGATAGATCAGTCAGTCAGTAACGGTTGCCTTTTATTGTATATATATACAGGTTGTCCCAAAAATCAACGTCAAGCCGAAAACGGTTGATAGGCCAGGTGGTGACAGTTATCAGAAAAATACTAAAAATAATCTAAGTTAAGCATTTTTTTTTTTCAGTACAGTCAGTTAAAGTTGCGCGATGTAATAATTTTTAGTACATGGTGGAGCAAAAAAGTGATGTTTTCTTTAAAACTGAGGTAGTTGTGTTTTAATTTTGGACTGTAGTTTACATAAGGGTTATTCAGGATTACATCACTCACAAAAAATAATAATATCAATAATTTGAAAAGTACTTAAATTAGATTTTTTTAATTATTTTTCTGATAACTGTCACCACCTGGCCTATCAAGCGTTTTCGGCTTGACGGTAATTTTTGGGACACCTTGTATAGAAGATAAATAATTTGATAAAAGTTATTTACAAGGCTAATGTGACTGATCACGCTGGAAGGGGACGCCCTAGGAGAACATATAGTGACCTTATTGGTGATGTTCTTCATAAGGGTCAGGCGCGTAGTACTGGTAACCGGCGTGCGTGTATGACCAGATGTATGAACCTAAACGAGGCAAAAGGAGTATGTAAGGATCGTAGCAGGTGGCGTTCTGTAGTTTCTGCCTACCCCCATGGAGAAAAGGCGTGATTTTATGTATGTATGTATAAATAATTGGGAAAAGGGTAAACGTAAATCTACACTAATATAATAATATATCTATACTAATCTATACTAATATTATAAAGAAGTAACATTTGTTTGTAAGTTTGTATGTAGGGGGTAATCTCCGGAACTACAGGTCCGAATTGAAAAAATCTTCTTGTGTTGAGTAGCCTATTTATCGAGAAAGGCTATAAGCTATATAACATCACGCTACAACTAAGAGGAGTGGAGCAGTAATGAAAAATGTTGAAAAAACGGGGAAAATCGCACGGGTAGGCGATTCGACGCGACGGGAAGGGTCGGGGAACAAGAAATTTAACGCGGACGAAGTCGCGGGCAGAAGCTAGTGTATAAATAATTTGGAAAAGGCTAAACGTAAATCTCAAATATTACTGATATTTTCGATTAGTTAGTAATAACATCATCAGTAGTTAGTCCGATACCGTCAACTATGTTGATTGCAACATTGCAATATACGGCATTCCTGCTACGCAATATTAAATTGCTGCTAAATGGCCGCTCAAACTAGTCAAGAGTAGATTTTAAAATTGCTATGAAATGACATTAGCCTTCATCTATTACCTACACAGTGCAGGGACCCAATGGTATTGGCCCCAACTTACAAGAGAAGGTTGCGGGTTCGAACCCAGGCCGGCACTTTCATTTGTGTAAATAATTTCATCGCCACTGCTCTCAAAATGGTGAAGGAAAACATCGTGAGGAAACCGGCATGTTCTTGAACCAAAAATTCGAAGACATGTGACATCTACCAACCCGCACTGGACCCGCGTGGTAGATTACGGCCCACTCCCATTGTTTAATAAGTATCTCTACTAATATTATAAAGCTGAAGAGTTTGTTTGTTTGGTTAAACGCAGTAACCTCAAGAACTACTGGTTCGAATCGAAAAATTATTTTTGTGTTGGCTAGCCTATTAAATGAGGAAGGCTATATAACATCACGCTATGATAAAAAGGACCGGAGCAGCAACGTAACATGGACGAAAACTTGCAGGCAATTTGATGCGACCGGAAAGGTCAGGGGTGCAAAAATGTGACGCGGACGAATTCGCGGGCAGAAGGTAGTCGTATATACTTTAATAAGCATTTAGTAACACTTCAATTTTATTTATTTGTATAGATTTTATAATCCAACAATTAGGAGAGCCAGTGAAAATAATGATAATTTATTCTCGGTATGTATGGATGATTTACCAAACTATATGACAGTTACAAAAATATGTTATCTCTACCCGAACTCAGCTTGACACAGTGCCGTGCTTCTAGATCCCAGCATCCTACTTATCTGACCAAGATCATTTCTGGACTTTAAAAGACACTAACCTCTGTCTCTGTTTCGGTTTTTAGGGTTCCGTTGCCAAATGGCAAAAAACGGAACCTGTCTGTCTGTCTGTCTGTCCGAGTATGTCACAGCCATTTTTTTCCGAAACTATAAGAGCTATGCTGTTGAAACTTGGTAAGTAGATGTATTCTGTAAACCGCATTAAGATTTTCAGACAAAAATAGAAAAAAAAAACAATAATATTTGGGGTTCCCCATACATAGAACTGAAATTTAAAAAAAAAAAAAACATCGAACCCCGTATGGGTTCGATGTTTTTTTTTTTTTTAAAAATAATAAACCTTAAAATTATGAGTCGGCGCTGGAAAATCGATGAACAAAGATCACTCAAAGCGCCGACTCATAATTTTAAGGTTTATTATTTTTTGCTTTTCAGTTTTTTCGGCGGTTAAATTTTTCTTTTCTTTATGCGTAAGCTAGTTCAAATTAATTCAATTATTTTACATTCTAATAAAAGTCGATTAATATATTTATCAAATAAAAGTCTGTTTATTAAATAACCAACTAAAATTGTTATTACAATAAGAATAATTAAAATATAATTAAAGAAAATAATTTGTTATTGTATTAAAGGAGATGCTCCATTTTGTAAATTAAAATTAGATCATGTTGCAGTGCTAAGCTGTTCGTGAAGGAAACGGATCTTGCGTTGTGTGAATTATACCGGGTGGTAGGGTTATCGATGCGTACACTAAAACCCGGAATTCAGCATACCATTCTAGACCCCTTAACGTAGAAATATATTATGATATATTCACAAATTCGCGTTTAAGACTTGGTTTACATTCCTACTATTGTTTGATAAAACTAATCATAACGTACCGTGTGGTATCGGACGTAAAAAATAGCATCACCTTCTTCTTCCCGTGGGTGTCGTAAGAGGCGACTATGGGACTTACTAGAGAATGGGCAGCAGCGTTCTCTATGCATTTTACCACCATACTGCGATCGCCAATCCACCTGCCAAGCGTGGCGATTATGGCAAATCCGCCCAAATTGGGGGAGGCCTATATCCAGCAGTGGACGTATTACGGCTGAAATGATGACTAATCATAAGATCTTAGAAATCCTTAAAAAAAATCAGTGTGAAGGTGCTCTTTTTATTCACTATTTAGTTAAATGCTGAATGGAAAATATGCCGCACGCTTTATAAGAGAGTAAACTGAAACAAATAAAGATTCCGTGAGAGTTCTTTTTGAATATTTTGTACTTAAAAAATCTTAAATTCATTTATTCACTGAGAGACAACACAGTTTAAAACAAGACATGCCAACTGCCTAATACGTCTTTATGGTGTAAGTCTTTTTTTGATTCACCCACACATAAATTAACTCGTGAGAGTCGCTTATCTATACTGATATTATAGAGCTGAAGAGTATTTGTTTGTTTGTTTGGTTGAACGCGATAATCTCAGGAACTACAGGTTTGAATTAGTAAAATATTTTAGTAGTGGGTAGCCCATTTACATAAGAGCGGAACAGCAATGAAAAAATGTTGCAAAAACAGGGAAAACGTATTCCCCTTTTTTTTGGATGGGAAATCATCAAGTGACTTCTCCCGCTCTGGGTGGAGCGGAAGGGTGTGTCAGACTTTTACTGACTAAAACCCACCCGTATTCCTTCAGTTGCCCATGTGCCAGGGTCATGGTATCTCTTTCGAACAATCTCGCGACCCTGACAGGAACGTATTCCCTTTGAGAGCTTCCGTTGCGTACGCTGCGTAAACTGTTAAAGTAATGCAACAATCATGTAAAGAAAAGTCAATCAAGAAAAGTGTGCTAATATGATCCAAAGGGCTGTTTCTCCTGCCAGGGTCACGAGATTTGTTCGAAATAGATAGCGTGGCCCTGGCACAGGCAACTGAAAGAACACGGGTGGGTTTTAGTCAGTAAAAGTCTGACACGCCCTCCCGCTCCGCCCAGAGCGGGAGAAGTCATTTGATGATTTCGCATCCAAAAAAAAATAATCATGTATGACGGAATTGTTCCTCTTAAGATGTAAAAAAAATCCGTGATAGCATATGTCTATCTTTTTAAGTTGGCTCACTATACCTTTTTTAATTGTAAAGAAATCTAGATATTATAAAGCCGGACAGTTTGTTTTGTTGAACGTAATAATTTCAGGAAATAATATGTTTAACGTTGGATACCCCATTTATCGAGGAAGGATGGAGACTATACAGGATATTTTTTTATCCAGTGCGCAAACTGTAACCATGAATCAGCTGTTTCATAGAAAAATGCAGTACCTACGGGGTCAAAATGTATGGAACAGCTGATTTTTTTTTGTATAACCGACGAAAATTTTCTACGCTGGGGGGTCTAGAATGATATGCTGAATTCATGGTTACAGTTTGCGCACTGGATAAAAAATTATCCTGTATAACATCACGCTAGGAACCATAGAAGCTGGAAGCTAGTAGAATATAATATGTTATTTAAACATGTTGATTCGCCCGGATCTAGCGATGAAATTCGAACGAATCGACTAGTAAGCTGGCTTATTATTTTATAAAATTGAAAATTGCCGCTGACGAGCTCAGTTTCACAGCTAAGGTAAAACTTAAGCCTGTAATGCAATTCCCTTGCCTTTTATTATCCTCTTCACGATAACATTTCGATGAGTCTTTTTTTTAAAGCAGCGTAGGCGCCATAAATCTTGTTACATAATTAAACTTTTCCGGGACCTATTCAAGACTTTTCCAAACCATAAACAACGGCCATATTCATAATTTCTAGAGCTGAATTAATGACAGTATCTTGAACTATTTATACTTGTGTTAAAATTAATTAATTTTATGTTAACATATTATTAAGATATATAACTATGGTAGGAAGATGAATTTACTAAAGTGATTTATAAAGTGCGTTTGTTACTAATATACTTTTGAAATGAGAAGCAAAAGGTACGAGTAGGTACTCGATTTTCTTTTTTTTAGGGTTGTTTACATGCATTCTTTTTTTAAACCGTGTTCGGACCTTTTTTGTGACTGCGAAGGCATTTGTATCTTCGGGGAAGTTTATTTATTTATCTACCGGCACCTAATATTAGAGCATTTCTCAAAAAAAATGTACATTCGTCTATTAGCCCTGTCCTACTTTTGAAAATATTTTTTCTTTGTAAGAATAAAGCATTACTACTTTTTATTAAATTGTTTAATAATCACTACAACAACTTTAACCAAAAAATAATAAAAAGACACAAATCCATTAACAACTTTTTTATTAAAATATTATTTTTAATAATCGGTCTGATCTAGTTGTATGGAAAGTGAAGTGTCCCAATTTGAATACCTTACCAAACTATCGATTTTTAATTGAGTAAACATGGGTATTGCAAAAAAAACAAATGTATAAAATTAATAACTATATGTCACAATTCAGTAAAAAAAGACCGTTTCTTCATTTATTGTTTAATATATTTGTAATGAATTATATTAACTTGTCCTGTAAAAAGTTCCTATTGAAATTTCCAGTTTTTGTTACCATAATTTCGGTAATATTGTTACGATTTGGTAGTAAACATATTTGAGAATAATAGCAACACTAGTAAGCTTGACATCCATCTTGTTTTCATTTTGATCGTTCTTTTATGTGCCATAAGCGGACGTTGAAAGTCGTACAATAAGTTACCGGTCAGAATAAAATCCCCGTTTTGTTACCGGAAAAACACAGGTAAGTTCAGCTTTAATTGCTGTGTCACTTAAATTACCATGTAAGCTCTCAATTTGGATTTCTTTAATCAAATCATAATCGAGATTAGTTTCAAGTTGCATGTGTCTACAGTTTGAATACTTTGTTTGTGCTTGACTTGTTACCTCCTTTTTTGTTACTTTTGAGTGGTAACGTATCTAAGGAAAAGAGAGTAACAAAATAGGAAATTATTAGTCAGAGTATTGACTGTCGGATTTTGAAAATTAAATAATCATTTAATTAATTTCAAGCTAATGAAGTTTAAATTAAGTTCAATATTTTATTATTTTGGTAGTAGTGTGAGATATGGGTCATTTTCACAAAAAGTGTAAATATTTAAATAATTTAATCGCTCAAAATATTTAAATAATTTAATCTTTGCGGGGACATAAACTAGTTAAAATGGAAAATTCCATTCCGAAACCGCATTTTTTGCAAGAGGATGCAATCAAAACTATCTTAAAAGCGTATTTTTTTAATATCGGAAACATTTTTAATGCTGTCAACGGGTTCCAACAAGTATTTCGGTCATTTTGACGGCAGCCAGCGGACGAACAAATACACATCAGCAACGGTCCAGTTTTAATTTTCCAGTGCCGCGACCAATTTCAAAGTAAGTTTACAAGTTTATTTCTTGCAAATTATTTTGTTATCTTTATTAGCTTTCAGTGAACTTAAATTTGTACCAAGCTTGTTGATCTGATGTATTAGTTTAAAGTAATTAAAACAAAAGTGTTTAAAGTCAGAGTTCCGAAACTTCCGTTCCGTAACCAAAACGCAGGTAACGTAGAAATGGAATTGAAAAGTTTCGGAATGGAATTCTTAGGAAGATGATACAATAAATTTGTAGTAGGGTGGATTTACTAGTGTTCCTTAAAGCGATTATGGTTTTATTAATTCTTATATTTGAGTTAATTATAAACGGTGTACCTAATTATACAGCTAAAACTTCTTTTATTTCAGACTGGGAATAAAGTATAAGTTTATAATACAATATGAAACTAATTTATTATATATTAGTAATAGACACTAATCGTAACATGCCTAACCAAAATCTGTTCCTCCATGTTCTGGAAAATTTTGATGTAATGTATGCGACGTATGAGGGTGGAATTTGTAAAGCTCTGTGTGAAGACTCGAAAAATAACAAAATATATAGAATATATGAACAACAATCAGATTTGAATTATTATAATGTGTACATTCAAAAAACAGCCACAATAGAAACAGTGCGTGTGCTATTTCAGGATATGTTATATGTTTACAACAAATCAGATTAAGTACAACAATCAATGAAGGAAGCGTAGTTTTTTAAGAGAAGTTCTAACTCTGGGGTGATCAAATCATCGAAGTAAATATAAAAAAAACAGTTTTTAACCAACTATAAATAAAAATAATAATTTACGAGTATAAATAAAGTATGTATAAGTAGAATTATGTTTCATGTTGTTCCCTACCCTTAGAATATTGTACCAATTAACATAACTGTTTACATTCAGATCACAACTATGAGTAAAAGAAAGCTAAGTATAGAAGTTCAGTTAAAAAAACAGAAAATAGCAATAAATAAACGTAAAAGATACTCCACCATGAAGCAGGATCCTGAATTGTATGATCTTATGAAAAAAAAAGAAAAGGAAAGGTATAAAAATAGAAAAGAGAAATTAGGTCAGTTCGAATCAATCAATGAAAAAAGTCCAATTTTTAATAGTGTACACTTTTTCTGAAAATGACCCATATAATGATCGTCTCAACTTTGCTGTTTTACTAAAAAAAAACACAATAACACATTTACATTTGCTGCTGTGGAATATTTGACTTCTTTAGGGTTTCGTAGTATACCAGATACTCATAAAGTTTTACCATTTCCCATCGTCCTTTCGTTCGTGTGTCATAGCCATTTTTTCGCAGATTTATGTGCATGAAAGCTAAAATTTGGCATGGTTGCCTGGCATGCAGGCATAAAATCTATAAAACGCTGAAAATTAAGGATACCTATCCTACCACTTTCTGCATGGTAAAGCTTCGTTATTTTACAGCTTCGAATCAAAAATGCCTCTAACTCCTGCTGAAAAAATGAGGCGGTACCGAGAAAAGCTAAAAGAAAATCCTGAAAAGTTGGAGGAGCAGAGAAGAAAAAACCTTGAGAGAATAAAATCAAAGTATTCGTATAAAAAAGTGGAGGAAATGTCGGAGACTGAAAAAAAAAAACAAAGACAAAAGTGGCGAGAACAAAAAAGGAAGAAGAAACAAAACAATAAAACAGCAACGGAAAATGCGACGGAAACTACTTCGGTTCCAGATATATCGCAAGAAAATAATAAACGCCTAATAAGAAGCAGAAACATGTATAGAAAACAATGGAATAATGCTCAAAGTCGCATAGCATATTTAAAACGGCTGACAGAAAATTTAAACAAAAAGATGTACCGTGCAAAACAAAAACATATAAAGATAGAAGAAAATTTAAATGAACAAATACTTAAATAGATTAAAGGTTAGGAATGAAATACTGGAGTTATCACTGAAGAATGCCTACAAAAAATGTCAAGGCAACAAAGAAAAAGATGTTTTCAAGTCTATGGCCAACAGCGACATAGTGAAACAAAAGAGAGCATCATCTTACATTGGCAAAACTCTTGGCCTAAGCGGTAAAATACGTAAAAAGCAAAAGACAACTAGAGAACTAAAAACTAAGCAATCTATTGTAAATTTCTTTTTAAGAGACGATATAAGCCGATCTACCGCTGGTAAAAGAGAATGCAGAACTCTAAATAAAACCAAAAATCAAATCAGATATCTCAATAATTCATTACAATGCCTTTACGATAAATATAAACGGGAGAGTAACTCTGCATCATTTGCAACTTTTTGTAGATATAAGCCCTTTTATGTTCTTTCACCGTCAATTAAAAATAGAGACACTTGTTTGTGCGAAAAACACAGTAACATTAACTTTAAATTTTTAGCGTTAAAGAGGGCGGGGGTATTTAACTACATTAATATGACCGATCTTTTAACAACAATTGTATGTGATATTCACTGTTATGAATGTATGTATGATATGTGTATTAACTGTAAAACTAAATCCCTAAAATACGACTCTGAAAACTACAATCCTACAGAGGAAATCAGTTGGCAAATGTGGGAGTTAATTGACCATACCTATAAAAAAAATACAAATGGTAAACAAATTTTAGTTAAAACAAAACGAATGACCAAAACTTTAAAGAAAAATACTACTGCAGACTTAATAAACATATTTGAAAATCAACTAAAACTTTTTAAAATTCACTGTTATAACATGTGGCATCAAATAAACGAATATAACAAATGTATTGCTAACTTAAACCCGGGTGAAGCGGCCATTCATTGTGACTTTTCACAAAACTTCGAGTGCAAACTGAGTTCAGAAATACAATCAATGCACTTTGGTGCTTCTAAGAATCAGGTAACCTTACATACAGGCATGCTTTATTTGAATGGCAAAAAACAATCATTTTGTACTGTTTCGCCTTCAAATATACATCAACCAAGTGCGATATGGGCTCATCTTACACCGATATTAGAATTGATGAAATGTTTGGAACCCCACTTAAAAGTAATTCATATATTTTCGGACGGGCCAAGCTCGCAATACCGCCAAAAAAATAACTTTTTTTTGATTAATCATTTCGCAACAATTAAAAATATTAGAATAACGTGGTCATTCTTTGAGAGTGGCCATGGAAAAGGCGTGGCCGACGCTATTGGAGGTGTAGTCAAAAGAACATTAGACAGACAGGTAGCATATGGAAGAGATGTGTCTAATGCGGATGATGTATATAACATCATTTTAGAATGTGTGAAGTCTGTTCATTGTTCCTATATTGCACAACAAAATATTGACGAGATTTCCAAATTACTACCTCCGACACTCAAAACTGTTCCAGGTACAAGATTAATTCACCAAATTATCACTTTACAAAACAATCAAATTAAACATCGAATACTTAGTTGCTTTTGTAGTTCGGACTATTGCCCCTGTTTCATACCGAAATTACACACATTTGAAAAGTCAAGATTACCAGTGGTTAATGTTGGCAATGTGTACAATATAACTTCCGATGAAGAGTTTGAGGCAATTTACCTGGAAGATATGGAGAATGTTTCTTCCACTTCTAATAGTAACGCAATACTCACACGTGAAACATCTCCAGTGACTACTGAGAGCACTGTAGAGAATATAATTTCGGAATCAATGTGGAACGAAAGTAATATAGTTGCGATTAAAGACATACCTAGAACTCCCGCGTACTCTAACATTTCGACTACACCTGCAGGTCCAGGACCTTCTACTTCTGTTGGTTCAAAGGTGTACAATAAAATAATCCAGATTCCTATTTCTAGTCCTCAAACCCCTGAAGTCAGTAATTCGAAGACAGTAGAAGATAATTTATCAATTCATATAGATAAAGAAAATATGGGTGAATGTAACAATAAATTAAAGATTGGAATTCCACACACATCCTCTTCAAAAAGTTGCTTAGGAATAAAAATAGTTTCAAATGTACTTATAAAACCACCGCAAGTTGTTGATTACCACAAAAAAATATCAGATTCAAAATTTAAATTTAAATCACTGCGTAATATTGTAAGACGGCAAATAACATGTAACCAATGTAATCATTCCATGTTGATGCATGAAGTAACCAAGTGCATGATATGCAATCATTACTACTGTCAAGCGTGTGGCGGTGGTCAAACTTTTAAGGATTTTATAATTTGTTCATCTTGTTTTAAACTGTAATTTTGAGCAGCTTCGCCATTTTTACTATGGACTGATAATGGTAAAATAATTTGTTTCAGATATTTTAAGGAATAAAACACAAAAGTAATCTCGAATAATGATACTCCTTGATATAACGGATTTTTTGCGTAAAGACGACTTCATTAAGTGTTTGCTCCTAGGTCTATCATGGCCTTGGTCTTCGACACATTTTATCGCGGCACCGAAATGTTATGGCTGTGGGTTTATTCCAGAAACGTCTAATAATTTGCTGCATTTTGTATCCACGATGAGTGCTGAACAAATAAAAATGTTATTGCGTAGTCAATTTTTCTGGTGCCAAAGATGTAACTACGCTATATACGACCACTATCCAGCGGATGAGTGTGATTATTGCAATTAATTGCTTTTACTGCTTAATGTGTGACCGTGTGTGTCCTTTTTCATAATTATTAAATTAAGAAACGTTTTGAAACGATATTTGTGTTACAAAAATAAATATTAAAAGTTGTGTACCGTGTACACATCAAGCTATATATATATAGTATAAGCTGATCTCCTATTGTATAGAATACAATGAGAGGTCAGCTTATACTGGAAATGTGTAGCAGTGTGTACCGAATCAAACTTATTATAAGAGGCAATTTGTATGATACTCATTAATTGTTAAAAACTGTTAAACTTATTTTTAAGCTACTTCGATGTACCTACGTTATATTTCAGTCATATAAAATGTTCCTAAATATTATCAATAGCATATTGTTTTCAATTATTTTTAAGTATAAATGTCCCTTGATAGCAGTTCAAATAATGACGTTTAATTAAAATAATAAATTTTAATAATGATTTGAACTGCTGTGAACACTAGGCTTAAAAGATCCTAGTTTGTTACCAGAATTCCATTTTTGTTACTGTCCTGTAAAAGAGGACGACTATTTCTTTCAATATTGTTATAATTTTTTAATCTTTTAGATGTTTTTATAATAAAAAAACAGATATGTGCTTTGTTTTCGCATATGTATATATTTAACATATTAATAAACAACACCATAGCTGCGTTACTGTAATTTTAAAACAGAGGTGTGGCCAAAAGGTAACGTAAAGGATCCGTTAGCGCTTAAAATGTAATGTTTTACTCTTATTATTAAACTGATTTTATTAAAAACACGTTAAGTTTTACTATGAAATCCTTTATAGCTCATTAAAACTTGTCGAAATTGATTTGGTGATATAATTTACGTAATAGATTGAAAGTAACAAAATGAGATTTTTTTTCCGCCTTGGGTTTAGTTTTATACATTTCACTGCTTTTTTACAAATTAAATCTCTAAATAAACCTTATATTCTAAATCTTTAGACATTTATCTATAATTTAAAATAATAAAAACAATTTTATTTCAACATTTAAATTTTAGTGCGTTTCTGATCAATGGTACATTTTTTTTGAGAAATGCTCATTACAGGATTTAAAAAAGAAGTTGTAAATATGACATCGATCCCTAAATGTCTCTGTAGGTATGTTTGTTGATATTTATTAATTTTTTACGACATGATTTGTCGTGGCGATGGCGTATTGTAAAGTGTTTAGAAAATAATGAGCGTAAAATGTTTGGATAAAAACATTACTGTATTTAGGTACAGACAAGACTTTATAATTGTTTCGCACCAAAATAATATCTACCTATTTATTTGAATAAAATTGCACTGAATATTATTTCTGAAAAGAACACGTCAATCACAATTTTACTCCATAAACAATAAACCAATTCCTGCAAATCCGAGAAAGGCTTGTTTTTCCTCAAAATACAAGGCAAAGGAAAAAATCCAAGAATAAGAAATCGATATTAATGTGACTACCATGTAGGTTCAATATCACTATAACTTATTAGGTCAATCGTGTGTGCGAGAATTGAAAGAAAAAGGGTCTTTCTTAATTAAGACCCACATCTTTGGTTTATACCTACTTATGTTATTATCTGTGGACATAAGTTGCGCGGGAAAATATGTAACAGATGGCTCTCTTGTTTGTGCGAAATTCTAGGAAAATCATCAGTTTCTTATTTGCAACTCTTTTCTGGGAAAATTGTCATTAGGTATCAGATCTTAGTTGATAGTAAAGTATTTCTTGGTGTTTGCTTTTACTTTTTTAACTGTTAAAAATATTGAGCATTAATTCTGACGTATGTGAAGAAATGATTACCATTGAATTCTCATGTTTTTACCAGTCAACTTTGATCATATGTTATGTAAAAATAAATGCAATGTAACAATGTTACAATTTTTTTAATATGTACATGTATAATAAAAATAAATAATTATAAGGCATCAAAAAATTCGTCTGCATCGTTGTCAACAGGAAACGTGCCCAAAAGGCTGGCAGCATTGCCACGTTGTATGGCAATGCTGATTCTTTGCCCAAAAAATAGGCGAGCCCTTTGATCACGTGAAGAGTCGACCAGCCGCTTGGCTATGTCTCGGTATATTATGTGGACACTCGGGCCCTAGAGTTTCAACCCCAAACGTGTGTGGGGTATCTATGGATAGGTTTTAATTCAGTGAACCGCATTAAGATTTTCACACAAAAATGGAAAAAAAAACAATAATATTTGGGGTTCCCCATACATAGAACTGAAACTCAAAAAATATTTTTTCATCAAACCCATACGTGTGGGGTATCTATGGATAGGTCTTCAAAAATGATATTGAGATTTCTAATATCATTTTTTTCTAAACGGAATGGTTTGCGCGAGAGACACTTCCAAAGTGGTAAAATGTGTGTATGTGTGTCCCCCCCCCCCCCTGTAACTTCTAAAATAAGAGAATGGTAAAACTAAAAAAATATATGACTTACATTACCATGTAACCTTCCACCGAAAATTGGTTTGAATGAGATCTAGTAAGTAGTTTTTTTTTTAATACGTCACAAATCGTAAACCGCAATTTACTTTTCATTTTGTCAACTAAAATATAAAAATTAAAAAAGCCATTTAATTTCATAAACATAACTTTTAGCATAACAGGCTAAAAGGCTTACCGAAGTGAGTATTCCAATTTATGTTTAAAAGGTAGGCACGTCTGGTATTTCTTAAAAAACGATTTACGAATTTAATGTTTATTTCCTTTGAGAATTTTATAGACTTTAAAACATTGAGCTGACATTTGAAGTCCGTTTTATTTCAGCAAAATATTTTAAATCAATGTTTTATGGTTCCATAAATTTTCCTTTGATAGGTTTATAGACAATGTTTGAACTTGTTTGTTTTATAAACCTTCGTCGGTAGCATTTTACACGGAGATAAAATCTCTCTTGAATTTTTCATTGATTTTTATCTTGTTTTTTTATAATCATTTAGAAATAATCTGTCATATGTGTCAAAGCAATTATATTTTTAAGGCATAAATAAACCGATGTCCAAAAATCCCAGAAATATGAATGAAAAAAAGATTGATAAACCACCTCTTAATTCAATTTTAAATGTGTCTGATATTATAACAGACGTGAAAAGAGTATGCAATCTTAATCCCGAAAAACATGTCACATCACTACGCCTTTGAAGATTTTTCATTAAGAATGTCAATCTAGAATTAATAATTCTGTCGTGAAAACCACACTCATTACAAATTTATCCCAATAACCTATTTCGGAAACATCAAATAGTCGAATTAAAATTAAAAGTCAAAGATTGGAATACTTACATAAATCGGTCGGTCACTAGTTGAAGAACTCACATATACACAAATTATAAGGAAACAAACACTGTTCTATCACTATTGTAAAATTATTTTGTCACTTATGTTTACGAGAAAACTTTCGCGCGGTAACTTTGGTGGGAGCGACGTGACTACGTCTGCACTTGACGCTGTTCGCGCGAAGACTGGCCCACTGAATTTTCACACCCACGGAGTTTTCATTTGGATCACGCGTCGAGGGCGGGAATGCCGAGTTCGAGATTTGAATGTTCATCATTGTCTATGACGTGTTCGTACCTACGTAGGGCGAGAGCTAATTACTGGCCGCCAAGAGATTATTTATCGCTAGTTGTTGAAAGGGAATATTATTTTTCTGTGGTATTTTCTCTATAAAATATTGTTCGTTTCACGTGACAATAGTTTACATAGTGATGAAATATTCATGGAGCAATTCCTTTCGAATTTATTAGAAAATTAAAACGCATTTATTCAAAATAGGCTGAGAATCAACAACACGGTTTCCTAATGTTTAAGCTGACAAAGAAAAATCACCTCTCGCATCTTTGATCATTTCACATGCCGTGTCTACCGTTTAATGTTGTCTTGGCTTGTATTAATTAATTGAGCAGTGGTGACCCAGTGGTAACGGCAGTGACTTACGTGTTGAAGATCTTAGGTTCGGATACAAACAGTCGCTTTTCTGTCTGCAAATTAATTCATCACCACTGCTCTCAAAACGGTGACGGTAAACACCGTGAGATACCGTGGTGGATTTTACTCACTAACTCTCACTGGGTCCACCCTTTATGGCAGAATTTTTTTGGTCATAATATTATTTTGCACAACAGCGGATAGCATAAACTTCATTTCGCAGAAAACCGTTTGGCATACACTCATTTATCATACATTCACAACGCATAATTTTATAAGTCAGAATCATCTTTAGGCATAAATTTTATATCCATAATAATGAAAAAGGAGAACCATCATATCGCAGAAAGTTCGCAGTCAGAATCGTCTCTCGGCATTATTTCATATCGATAGTCCTTAAAAGGCAGAACTATCATATCTCAGAAACTTTACAGTTAGAATCATCTTTTGGCATACATTTCATATCCATACTAATCGAAACGCTCATCTATTAGATTACAGAAAAATCATATTTAGCACGCTGCATGCAAGCAAGCATGCAGCATGCAAGTAAGCATGCAGCATGCAAGCAAGCTCACAGCATGCAAGCGAGCATGCAACATGCAGCATGCATGCTTTCTTTCACGGCTCCGGCGCTGCGTGGCTCCGGCGGTCCCACGCGAGCTCATCGTCGCAGATGGTTTTACGCTCACCACCGCAGCTTCGGCTTGCTGGCCGGCTCCGCCGGCCAGCCTCAGCCACGGCGGCAAGCGTCAAAATCACCTGCTCCTCAGCTCGCGGGCCGCCTCGCCCCTCCGCGCCTACGCGGGCTTAAACTACACTCTAGGGGTAGGGCAGACAAGACTACGTAGAGTCGGTTCTGCAGCGATTCGTTTCTGTCAATAACTTTTGTAACACAACATATATTGAGTTTTTGAGACACAATTTTAATTTAAGGTTAAAATGCAATTTTATAGAAATGACAATATGCCTAACAAAATTATTCTAAATGAAATTCTGCCATCTTCATAGTATGCCAAGTGAAATTGTACCAAATAATTGTCGCTCTAAATAAATGTTATGCTAAACGAAATTCTGCGGAATATTAAGTCTGCCAAAGTTAATTATGCTTAATAAAATTCTGCCATCTTAAAAGTATGCCAGCGTAAAGTCGGACTTATAAATAGTCCGCCAAACAATGATTATGCTAAACATCTTTTATGCGTTACAAATATTCGTTTAAAGAAGATTATGCCAAGTGTGTTATCTATACATATAAAATTCAAAGTCCTGAGTGACTGACTGACTGACTGACTGACTGACTGATATATCAACGCACAGCCTAAACCGCTGGTCCTAGAGACATGAAATTTGGAGGGTGTATTCTTTGTGAAGAGTAGGTATCCACTAAGAAAGGGTTTTTTGAAATTCCATCCCTAAGAGGGTGAATTGGGGGGTTGAATTTTCACGCGGGCGAAGCCGCTGGCGGAAGCTAGTGCCATATAAAATTCGGAGCATCAAGTTTCTGCCAGATAGAGGGAACCCACTCTCACTAAGTGCCCTGTGTCCCAGCAGTGGGAACATTGTAGGCTGATTATGTATGCTATATGCTAATTAATTGGTTGAACCGAATAACAATAATAGATAGACCAACAAATAAATCATCATCATTTCAGCCGAAAGTCGTCCACTGCTGAACATTGGCCTCCCCCAATTTAGGGGGTTTGCCATAATCGCCACGCTTGGCAGGCGGGTTGGCGATCGTAGTATAGTGGTTAAATGCACAGAGATACTGCTGCGCATTCTGTAGTAAGCCCCTTAGTCGATCTCACCTCTTACGACACCCACTATAAGAAATATGATATTGTTATTCTTCACATCAGGCGCTATACGGAATCATCATCATCATCATTTTAGCCGTAAGACGTCCACTGCTGGACTCAGGCCTCCCCCAATTTGGGGGGCTTTGCCATAATCGCCACGCTTGGTAGGCGGGTTGGCGATCGCAGTATGGTGGTAAAATGCATAGAGAACGCTACTGCCCATTCTCTAGTAAGTCCCTTAGTCGCCTTTTACGACACCCACGGGAAGAAATGGGGTGGTGTTATTCTTTACGTCCGGCACCACACAGTATACGGAATATATAAGCCAAATAATTAGTTGGACCGTGTGGCAATTATAGACAGACCCACAAATAAATATATAGAAGCCTTAAATCTAAGTCAACACTGTATTTTTACCAAAAACCCGTTAGATCTTAGATCCACATAGTGATAATCTTTATTCCTTTTACTTTCATCTGGTATGTTTGGTAAGGTTTTACTTTCTCTTGAGAACAAAACAGTTTACCGTTGTAGCGATTAATTTAAACGCTAAACATGTTTTAGAACTGCTGTTGAATATTGGATTAGGTTATGTCATATTAAATTGTAGTTAGCCATTGTAAAATGACGTTTATAAGGAATTTGGCATCTCTACGGAATCATCAAATACTTTTTTTATACTTTAACTAGCTGACCCAGCGAACTTCGTATCGCCTCAGGCTCAATAAATGTTGTAATAAAGCTACCAAGTTTGACAACCTGGTACGCGGTGGTGGTCTGGTAAGCGTTTTCTAGCTGACACTCATATGTTTGGTAAGCTCCTACCAAGTTATGATAACCTGGTACGTCGTCGGCATAAAGCGTTTTTTATCTGACACATACTCAGAGGGTACGTAATACACTATCAGTAGGAATCCCTTTCATTTTGACAGTTTTACTTCCTTTTACATGTATTTTCTATCAATAAAATAACTTCGATCGACGCATTTGTTTTGAACATTCTCTTTGATGATATTTGAGCACGCATTCTGTCAATTCTATGTCAAATGTCATAATGTTACATTAAAAAAGTTTACATTAAGTATTCTTAAATAAGTGTTCTTAAATTTTCTAATTTTTCGCGCAATTTTAGAATTTTTTTCTTTCATAAGAACCTTCTCTTGACAATTACAAACACAACAAAAAAAAAAAAAAGTGAAATCGGTCCAGCCGTTCACGCGTGATGGCGTGACCAAGGGAAATAGGGATTCATTTTTATATATATAGATATGCGTTACAAGTGTGTATGACATATCGTCGTTGCAAATTTAAAATCTCCTATGTGTAAAAAGTAACTTTTCGAGAAAAACGAAAAAAACTATTTCTGAAAAAGAAACTGAGGAAACATTCTTATTTTTTTTTTAGATATAAAGTGTAAAGGACTTATAATGTATTGAGATAGAATTTGTCTTATATAAATGTGTCGTTCAGCGTATATTTATATAAATGTAATTATTTTTCTGCACATAGGAGATTTAAGTTGCAACTTTTTGTCACATAAGTGGTTTTACAGTTTATTACATCAGGCACATAGGAGTTTTCGATGCTCAATAAACATGAGATTTTATTAAATTAGCGAATACTTTAACGATACATTAAGATATTCACATATGAGTTTTTGCAATAGGTAGGTATACAAAATCGCTTTTAAAATATATGCATAGCTCGTCTTTGTGAAAATTGTCACATAGGAGATTTTAAATTTGCAACGACGATATTTAAATTCTTTGTAAAGAATTACGCCCAAAGTTTAAGGTGAATGCTTCAATCAGCCCGCGAAATTCAAATTTTCTTACGTGTTTGCAATTTGCAGGTCAGTGCTAGGTTGTATGTTGATTAAAATATTATTCGCGCCTGTAAGACATATGTAGTTACAGAATTATAATCATCAAAATCATCAATACAACGCTCTAAGTTCATAAAGCTGTAGGAATGACTTTTTCTGTTTTTTTTTTTTTTTGTTCCTAAGTCTTTATGAACTTGGAGGGTTGTTTTGGCGATTCTGTTAAAGATAAAGACTTAGGAACAAAAAAAAAACAGAAAAAGTCATTCCTACAGCTTTATGAACTTAGAGCGTTGTATTGATGATTTTGATGATTATAATTCTGTAACTACATACGTCTTACAGGCGCGAATAATATTTTAATCAACATACAACCTAGCACTGGCCTGCAAATTGCAAAAAACGTTAGAAAATTTGAATTTCGCGGGCTGGTTTGGAGCATTCACCTTAACAGAAAAATGACAACACGCAGGTCAATCTTTGAGGTTGTCGGCTGCTTAACCAGACTTGGCTGTGCCTATCTTAATAAATTAGAGCCTCCAGCCAGGGCTTAAAAACTTAAAAGAAGAGCACTACTCGCTAAGGGCATCCCCTGTGGGGTACGGACCTCGGCGGACAGGCTGGAGCGGAATGCCAACTTAGCACAGAGTTGTCAATTTTGTAAAAAAAAGCATAAGTCTTTATTTGCTTTAAACATGGTATTAAGTTGTTACAGTCTGGTTTTGAATTTATTTTTATATTAATTTTTGAATTTTCAACTTAATGCAGTGTTATTATTTAATGTTTTTTGTTATAAATTTTTTGACAGATATTTTACTAGTGATATTGTTATATTTTAAATACGTGATGAATTCTAAATATGAATGCAGTGAATGTAGTATTTTTATTATTATTTATTTTTTTGTTTGATCTATGATATACTTAAAATGTTTCAACACAAAGTATTTTGTTATGAAATAAATGACTTATGATTGTGAAGGTCTGGTAGGTCAGTTGCTCCATGTAAAACTCTGTTATTCAGCTGCATTCGGTTAAACTGGCAGCTGACCCCATCATAGTTGAGAAAAGGCTAGACAAGTGATGATATTAAAAAATAATTATTTCTGTAAATTTTTCGATACTTTAGGAATCCCTTTCATTTTGACAGTTTTACTTCCTTTTACATGTATTTTCTATCAATAAAATAACTTCGATCGACGCATTTGTTTTGAACATTCTCTTTGATGATATTTGAGCACGCATTCTGTCAATTCTATGTCAAATGTCATAATGTTACATTAAAAAAGTTTACATTAAGTATTCTTAAATAAGTGTTCTTAAATTTTCTAATTTTTCGCGCAATTTTAGAATTTTTTTCTTTCATAAGAACCTTCTCTTGACAATTACAAACACAACAAAAAAAAAAAAAAGTGAAATCGGTCCAGCCGTTCACGCGTGATGGCGTGACCAAGGGAAATAGGGATTCATTTTTATATATATAGATATGCGTTACAAGTGTGTATGACATATCGTCGTTGCAAATTTAAAATCTCCTAAGTGTAAAAAGTAACTTTTCGAGAAAAACTAAAAAAACTGTTTCCTGAAAAAGAAACTAAGGAAACATTCTTATTTTTTTTTTAGATGTAAAGTGTAAAGGACTTATAATGTATTGAGATAGAATTTGTCGTATATCAATGTGTCGTTCAGCGTATAAATTTAATTATTTTTCTGCACATAGGAGATTTAAGTTGCAACTTTTTGTCACATAAGTGGTTTTACAGTATATTACATCAGGCACATAGGAGTTTTCGATGGTCAATAAACATGAGATTTTATTAAATTAGCGAATATTTTAACGATACATTAAGATATTCACATATGAGTTTTTGCAATAGGTAGGTATACAAAATCGCTTTTAAAATATATGCATAGCTCGTATTTGCGAAAATTGTTACATAGGAGATTTTAAATTTGCAACGACGAAATAGCGTACTGTCATATCTTTAGTGACACTCACTTGATTAAGTCAAATCGATTGACGTAAGAAGTGTCAAAATCCGCCACACGTTTGGTCTCTAGAGTGCACTAAAGGAACAAACATATATACCTACATAGGCTGATAGACACATTACCCTCTGTAGTCGGGTAAAAGAGGCATAATTTAAGCTCAGTATTTTCTCAACAAAATACTACATGTCATCCAATATTTCAGTAAAAATTCAATAGAAACAGACATCGTCGTACAAAATCTCCATTCAACCTAAACAAGAATTAGGTCAAGTGCACAGGTTACTGAGAAAGGTTGACGAATCCGAACGAACATGATCTACATCACTATTATGTGTTACCAAGGAATTCTGTGACGCTGAGGAATACTCGTTCTTTTTCCTCGTCTGTTTTCAGGAATTTGTTAGGTCAAAAATATAAATATATTAGCTATGTAACGTTTCATTGGGAATGTGTATAGTGCTCATCCATTCACACTTTCTTATAAATATCTAATGTGACGCTATGTTTAAAATAAAAAAAACTTTTTTACAAAAAAAAAAACAACCGACTTCCTTAAAAACACTACAAAGTGAAAAATAACTTTAATTTCGGAAGTCGGTGTCTTAGGATCTGTATTTATGGTTTTTTTGCCACCGACTTCCGAAATTAAAGTTATTTTTCACTTTGTAGTGTTTTTAAGGAAGTCGGTTGTTTTTTTTTTTGTAAAAAAGTTTTTATTTTAAAATTTTTAGTTGTGGTATCCACCCCGCACTAATTCCAAACAAACAATGCATATTTATGCGATTGCAGAAATCGCGGTTGATTTGCTGTCATTTTTTAAAGAGTTCCGGTGTCTATCTCTGGAATTCATCATCAGATATATATGAAATTTATATGGGACCACCTCAGGAGTATACCCTTACGAATAAAAGAAGAATTTTCAAAATCGGTTGACAATTGGCGGAGAAATCGGTGAACATACATAAAAAAAAAAATACATACAGTCGAACATATAACCTCCTCCTTTTTTTGAAGTCGGTTAATAAAATACACAATGTTGCAACTGTTCTCCAGCTGATGAGCTGAAGACCCTATGACACTGACAGCTTCGTGCCAAGTGTACTTCTTGATTAAAAATAGACTCATGCTGGTAAGAGAGAGAGAGACAGTAGTAACCATAGATAGTTCGTTAACTTTTTACCATAGATATCAGTATCCAGACAAATACATCAGCTTCTGCACTTAGCAAAATTGTGTTTTTTTTTTTTCACACAAAAAAAAACAGAATAATAGTAAAATAGTTATATTATTGTGGTCCATGTTACGTTATCATGATAACTCGGAGCTAAAATATAATGGATATTAATATTTTGAAGACAATTTGTAATTTCCGTCCTCGATAACGGTTTAACATATTTCCTTCCATTATGTGGACGTAGACTATAATATTGGGCGTGTTAGAAATTATAAAAGCACAAAATTATGGCGGACCGACCCGTTTTGGGCCCGCTTAGTGGAACACAACTCCATCTCACAGAGAAGGCGTCCGTCCCAGCAATGGGAACATTAAAGCCAGCGTATCCAACAACCTGTACCGTGTGGTGCCGGACGTAAAGAATAACACCACCCCATTTCTTCACGTGGGTGTCGTAAAAGGCGACTAAGGGACTTACAAGAGAATGGGCAGCAGCGTTCTCTATGCATTTTACCACCATACTGCGATCGCCAACCCGTCTGCCAAGCGTGGCGATTATGGCAAAGCCCCCCAAATTGGGGGAGGCCTAAGTCCAGCAGTGGACGTCTTACGGCTGAAATGATGATTATGCAACAACCATGGTTAACGAAATAGAATTACCGAAGGACAGAGACTGAATAATCCAAATCAAAAGTCATTTATTAAAACTAAACAGTCCCCAAAACGCCCATCCTTCACCACTTCCTAGTGCGTTAACTGCAAATTGCAATGACCAATTACAAAGCACATCTACACGCGTCGTTGCTCTATTTCAACATTCGAAAAATCCGTCATCACTAAAAAATTCAAGATCAAAATAAATTCCCGAACTATTGTTAGAATCAGTACATTAATAACAATAACCTCGAGACCAAAATATTTCTTTCATTCATTCACAGATCACTGCTTCAAAAAAAATAACACTACCCACTATTTATGTATCGTTACAGTAAATTATTAGGCAGCTAACACATATCAAAACAACGTTGAAATAAATTAGGTCTAACTTGTTTACAAAAAGTCGGCAAAAGAAAAGAAACTCGCTTAAACTGGATGAAACTGGTTCAAACTGGATGTAGCCAGAATTGAATGTTTTGTGACTGCTAATAAATTCTGGCTTGTTATTTCCTTGTTCGCGTCAAATTCCCGTCAAATTGTAAATGTCATCGCTCAAAAAGGTTCTATGATATTATGTGTATCTGTGAGCGCAAAAGTCTATAACTACCCCAATTTAAATTTAGAGCAAGTAAATTAGGTTTTAAGATTTGTTTCATAAAGAGTATTTGTGATTTCAACAATCATAGGGTTTTAAGATTTGTTTCATAAAGAGTATTTGTGATTTCAACAATCACAGATAAGGTGTACCAAAATCATAGCAATGTATATTATTTTGAATTTTTAGTTTGTTTCTTTTTCTTTGCTTATGGTGCCCAATATCGAAACATCTCACTCGCTTGTAACTCTACTGGTCACAGCAATGAGGAATAATACCCCACTGTAATACAGTATCAACTAGAAAGGGGGTATTATGACTGTTACTGGGGGCATTATATATTGTTACTAGCTTCAGCCCACGACTTCGTCCGCATCAAATTTTTGCTCCCCTGACCCTTCCCATCACATGCAATTGCCTTCCAGTTTTCGTCCATTTTTCGTTGCTACTCCGCTTCTTTTGATTGTAGCGTGATGTTATATAACCATAATAAATAGGCTATACAACACAAAATGAATTTTTTAGTTCGAACAAGTCGTTCCTGAGATTACCGCGTTCAATCAAACAAACAAACAAACTCTTCAGCTTTATAATATTAGTATAGATGTGAACAGTATACATCATCATCTATTTAGCCTTTTCCCAACTATGTTGGGGTCGGTTTCCAGTCTAAGCAGCAGAATACCAATATTTTATATAGAACGACTGCCTATCTGACCTCCACAACCCAGTTACTGGGTGATACGAAACCCCTTAGTAAGACTGGTTGTGAGGCTCTCGGGCTTCTGGTAATGACTGTCAAAGATCTACATATAACAGCTAGAACCAACGGCTTAACGTGCTTTCCGAGACACGGAGGGATCTTTTTATGTAAAGGTGGTCACCCATCCACGAAGCAACCTCGGTAAGTGTAGCTTAAGCGATCAATCGATCCGTGCGATTGCTTCTACTTAGCCACAAGGCCTTGAAGTCAACAGAATACATAAGGTAACGAATTAGTAAATAGAGAGATGTGTGGTGTTATACGAATGGATATAATAAGAAATTAGAACATAAGAGGAAGTCTGAAAGTGGCAGCGGTGACTGAAAATTACATACCATGACAACCGATTTCCACATAGAAAATCGGCTGTCATGGTATGGGCTTGTGATACAGAGGAATGAGGAAAATGTAGTGAGGAAAGTTTTGAGCATGAATGTCGATGGCTTCAAGAGTAGAGGGAGATCAAAGAAACGATGGATGGACTGTGTGAATTATGGTGAAAGAGGGTGACTACGGAGATGACAACTAATAGAGAAGTATACAAGTAGAAGACATGTTGCGTCGACCACAAATAAATTGGAATAAGAGCAGGAGAGTGATGAATTGATGATTGATGATGAATTGGTGACAAACAAATGAAAAAATGAACTGAATAAAAAAGCCACACTATAACTCATCAACTTGCAAATGAACGAACTCTGTTTACGTTTCTATCACATCATGATGGATGCGTAGATTAACACTGTTTGTGAGCAAACAAATGTGATCGATTGTTATTGAGCAGTTCTGTGTGACTTAGCTTCATTAAGTTATAAGTAAGTTCAACATTCGTAACTTAGAATGTGGGGGTAATGAACTGGAATGGAATGTTTATTTGGAAGTAAATAGATCTTCTAACGGGTACCCGAAACGATCAGTTGCCGTCTTACAAAGTTTGTCCACTCAATGTATCCGACATAATATACCTTTAGGCGTGAATGAAAAATTGTTACAAATTAAGAAATTACTATTAATTTATTTATTTATTTACTTAAAGGTCCAACCACAGCACATATATATATATACATAAAAATATTAAATCATAAGGTAATATTCTAATATATATGCCAATTACAGGTAAACACAGCATTGACTACAGGGATGCCAGATTACCGCTTAATTGCTAACTTAAGTCTAGGTGTACACTAAATAAGAGAAAATAAATAACAATTTACGAAAATAAAATGAAAAACAAAAATAGAATTTAAAAAAATAAAAACAGTAAATGTGATAAGATTATTTTGAATTACATATTAGTCTGACATTTCAACTACGTTGTATTGGTGTGTAGGGAGGCCAATATTCTTGATTTAAACTTCACCTTTGAGTCGTTACATATTTCTGCTTCGGGTATGGACTTACTAAATGAATTAAGGTTCTCACACATCTTAATTAGTGGTGAATTGAGACCTATATTTCTAGAGGTAATAGGGCATTAAGAAAAATAAATAATGCATTAGAATTATGAAACATCCTGTTAATAATGTTTACGTATCATATGGTAGAGAACATTTATACCTACCCAGCGCACGAGTCGACTAGATCATTCCAACTCCATTTTGCATGAGACAAAATATCAAACAAACTACTTAATGCGTCATCATAATGAATAATATTTTTATTTATTTAGTTATTCAAATGTAAATTTTTTTCTTATGGATGTGTAGTACTCATTGGATACATGAAGTGGGCTGCCGTTGTAGAACGATAAAATGTCATGGTGTAGATCTAATATGACACTTTTAATATTTTTTGGTGAATATTTTAAAAGCTATAGATAGATGGCGCCGGCATTTCCTAGTTGACTGTCCCCTGAGAAGAAACGCCGAAATAAAGTCAGGGTCATGGTCACGGTCATTTTTACAGTCCAAACATTATATTATGAGAATTTTATGTGAGTCTAACAATGCAAAGCCATGTCTGGAAGAGCCTTTTGAAGAAAAAGCCATTGCAAATTTGAGCTGCTCTGCCCCAACAGACGGCATGTACACTCGTACATTCCGTCTGTTGGGGCAGACGTTCCCACAAATAGGGTTGAGCTACACGATATCTGATACATACTCATGTATCAGATATCGTGTAGCTCAACCCTATTTGTGGGAACTCAACGGCCCGACAAAAGACGCTACTAGATCTGCAAGACATTTGCGTGTTTGCAATGCTTTTGTGATTGAAAATTTCATACAATGGGCGAATGCAACTCTAATTATAGGTGCATCATTTGCGCTCGCCTCATTCAATGTCTAAATTGCTGAGAAAAGTCCCATCAATCTTAGACTTTTTTTTTTAACTGGTCAAGTGCGTATCGGGCCACGCACAATGAAGAGTTCCGTAGTTGGGATGAATTAACCACTAAAACAAACTTTACATTGAAGTGGAATAACAATATATTCCCCCGTACTTTCCAACTGCAAAAGTAAGTTGATAAACTACTACTTGGTATACACAAGGAACTAACCTCTTGTTTCATTTAATTCCACTGCATTATATTTTCATGAAATAGTCTCGCGAGCTCCCTGGAGCTTTCACCTTAAATCAAATAGATGACCGCTTTTCTTCCATAGATAAAGAAATATGTTATTTTCGATACGATAGCCTGCCGAATAATAATAAATAAATAAATAACTTAGGACAACCAACAATTGTGAACAATAGCTATTCACAAGCATTCGACAGGCTATCGTAGATCATTATACGCAGATCAGTTTCACCACAGTTAATTTGTCTAAATTCTTAACAAAACACTCATCTGTGACATTTGATAGAGTATCATACCATATACACTTTATTCCATTTCAGAATTAGCAGTTGTTACGTCTAAAATAACACTCCGATGCTCTCGAACTACACATTTTGATTCAGCGATATGTTTATTCAGTTAATTAAAATCAGTCTGAATGGCAGGTTTCCAGAGAGGCGCGTTTACTAGTGCAATTCAATCAAAACATTTGAAGATTTACTCGTTGACCTAGTGGGGTGAGCGATCTTCTTTATGCATTAAATGCTCTCGTAATATTAATTCGTTTTAAATCTCTAGAGTGATTTATGATAATAACATTTTAATGATCGAATCATAGTGATAAATTAAATAGGAGACTTTTGAAAACAGGCACAGTTCTAGTCATGTTAAACAATGCACTTTTGTTTTTTAACCGACGAAAAAAAACGGAGGAGGTTATCAATTCGACGCGTACATTTTTTTTTATGTATGATCTGATCACGCATAACTTTTTACATAGTAGTCCGATTGTGATAATTCTTTTTATTGGAAAGGGTATCATCCGAAGGTGGTCTCATATAAATTTGGAAAACAAAATCGAACCATAAGGGTCGGAAAACAGGGGATGATTGATTGTTCACTCACTGATTGTTATGTATAACCACGCATAACTTTATACAGAGTAGTCCGATTTTGATCATTCTTTTTTTATTGGATAGGGTATACCTTGTCAAGTATGATTAGTACATTAAAGCCAAAAAATAAATATAAAATAAAAACTTTTTAACAAAAAATTAAATCGCCGAAAAAACTGAAAAGCGAAAAAAAAATAAACCTTAAAATTATGAGTCGGCGCTTTGAGTGATCTTTGTTCATTGATTTTTCAGCGCCGACTAAAAATTTTATGGTTTATAATTTTTTGCTTTTCAGTTTTTTTTTGGGTTGGAAATCATCAAATGTCTTCACCCGCTCTGGGTGGAGGGAAAGGGCGTGTCAGACTTTTACTGATTAAACAAACAATGCACTAACAATTTCGTCATAATATCAGCCGAAAGACGTCCACTGCTGGACACAGACCTCCCTCAAGCACTGCCAGTTCGAGCGGTATGTGCTTCCCGTAATCAGCAGATTCATGGGGCCTTCACCAGGTCATCGGTCCACCTTGTGCGAGACCTTCCAATTCTACGTCTTCCAGTACGCGGTCGCCACTCCAGAACCCTTCAGCCCCATCGGCCATATGTGCGAGCTGCGAGTACCGTGCGCGTTTTTTTTTTATGCACTTTGATCTTGATAATGTTTTAATACTTCCCTTCACTGCTGTTTGCGGGCAGATCATCACCTGCCTAGAC
Source organism: Aporophyla nigra (assembly GCA_947507805.1). Taxonomy (NCBI): domain Eukaryota; kingdom Metazoa; phylum Arthropoda; class Insecta; order Lepidoptera; family Noctuidae; genus Aporophyla; species Aporophyla nigra. The sequence continues at coordinate 5,381,118 of OX382313.1, read as the reverse complement.
TTCTCCCAAGTATGATGGGGTCTGCTTCCAGTCTTACTGGATGCAGCTGAGTATCAGTACTCTACATGAAGTGAATGCCTAAAGATGGTGACTCATCCACGGACCAACCGTGGCAGGCGTAGCTTAACCCGACCATTAGACCTGTCTGACTCTTGCTTGTGGCTATATAATTATAGCCACAAGCAAGAGACCTGCCCTTACTTTAACTAAAACGTGAAAATAATAACTTTTATTTTTAAAAAAAACTTAGGTACAGCCAACTTCCTAAAAGACAACAAACACCCACTTGCAATAAACTTTTTTAGGAAGCCGGTTGTTGTTGTTGAACACGGCACTTAATTACTCGTACATTATAAAACCCATACACATTTAGTAAAACCCTATAAATCACCGAATTACGAACAGAAAAAAATACTGATTACAAAACCACAATTTCAACCGACTTCAAAGCACAATTTTCTCACACCGCGTTACTCAATAAACGTTCAAAACTGGCCGCAACTATAAAAAAACTCTTGATAATGTAACTGAACGCATAAAAACGTAAGAAACATGGAACGGACGGAAGCTGAATGTATGACGATATGTAGGTTGGAATGTACGTAAATCATTTTTACAACGAGCACAATTATTTGCCCACAGAAGAACCAGTCTTGAATCTATGAGCCAGGAAAGCCAACCAATTTGTTTGAAAATGTATCCGTTTTCTGACAAAATAGTCCCTAAAATACGTGGGTGGATAAATAGGATATAAACAAAGATGGGTAACGTTTTTCGTGTCTGTCTTTGTAACCGCATGATAAACAATTAAATCAATGCTTGGCTAAAATTAACGTCATTTTGAAAGATATTCTGCATCTCGAGGGGTATAAGGTTTATTAGAAAGGTATTAGGGTTGGGTAGCGTCACTGTGGCTGTTCAACTTGTACATGGATAGTTGTCTGACAGATTTGAAAGAGGGTGAGTGTGGATTGACATGAATCATGAATCATCATCATCATGAATGAGTTGCATGTTAAATGTCTTCTCTACGCAGATGATCAAGTTCTACTTGCATTGTCAGCAGAACAGTTGCAAGACATGGTGACTGTAATGGATGAAGCATATAAGATGAATGGGTTGAATATAAATGTGAATAAGACAAAGATCAGGGTAGTTTAAAGAGAAGAGAATGTATCAGTGTATCATGTGAAGATAAATGATAAGAAGCGTGGAGCAAGTAAATGAGTTCGTTTATTTGGGGAGTATGTGTATAAGGGATAGAAAGATTGATAAAGATGTGGAAAGGAGAGTAAATGCGGGAAATAAATTAAATGGTGCTCTACATGCGATAGTGACCAAACAGTTGATGTTCGATAAGGCTCGACTGACTGTTCACAATGGTGTTTCTGATGCCTATACTTACAAGGCAGATGTGACTAGTCACGCCGTTAAAGGACGCCCTAGGAGAACATATAGTGACCTTATTGGTGATGTTCTTCATAGGGTCAGGTGCGTAGTACTAGTAACCGGCGTGCGTGTATGACCAGATGTATCAACTTAAACGAGGAAAATCGAGGGACATCATCAAATGACGTCTCCCGTCTGCCAGGGTCCCGAGATCCGGTCCAAGCGGACCCCTTAGTTATGCTAACATCTCTTTGAGGCGCACGTGGAACACAACGCGCCGTCGACCCGAGCCTAGACCTTATCGGGCGACGAGCTACCCATTGCTCGCCGGCCGCAAACCCGCGCCAACGGTAGCCGGGAGTCCGCAATTGATTCCCGACGCCCGGGGCTTCTCCTCCTGTGGCGGCTAGGGGCGTGAGGGCGCATAGCTTGCCTGTCCCTCACGCGCTCCGCCTCCTCTTTCGCGAGCTTTACTGCTTCGCAGAAGGAGGTGATGGCTTCCCATGCCCTCCCGCTCCGTACCATAGCCTGCACCAGGGCCGATTCCAAGAGGTCGCCGAGCCCCACTGATTGCCTCCACGAGGACACATCGGTGGTAACGCCTGGGCGTTTCCTCCCGCGTTCTCCTTAACAGGAACCCCGCAAAGCATAATGAAAGGGCTAGAACATAGATAAAAGAAAGAAGTTTTTCATATTGCTATGGCTAGAAACACTATCGATTTTTATTGTTACTCGTAGTTCTGGTTACTTTTCGCCCGCAGTTCAATATTGAACACGTAAATATTTTGAACATCAATCATTTTATTTTAAGACACCTATAAATCTTTGCAAACATTAGGCAAGCCGTACACGATGTGAAACAATAAACAAGTGAGTAATATTGCACAACATTGTACTGCTGCAAAGCATCAATCAAAATGTATGTTATATCATGAAAATATGTTTAATTTTAGCCATTGATACCTTTGATTAGAAGACTATTCGATTTGATACACCTACAAACCCAATGATTTTCTTCATACCAAGCGATATTTAAGCACTCTAATTATGGTGGAACTACACAATTTAATTTAATTTCATAGTTAGATTAGGTTCTTAAAGTACTTATTAATAAGTAATTACCTACTTCTTATACGGCAGGGACACCGACATGGATCCTAATACCAAGGATTCAGTACATGATTCTGAACACCTTATGTTGAACATTATCGTCGGATATTTTAAAAAATGTTGCTCCACACATTTTTTCACACAGACAGCGTAGATATTGTAACTTATTAAAATCAGCAGATTTTGTATTGTTTAATCATTTTACACGAGTTATTTGCGTTTTTGTAAAATCGGGTGAAAATATGGCATATTGTGATTTTTACTGATTATTGTTCTACAACAAATTTGCTACAATTTGACATAATTAACATTTACAGACAACATTTCTAAGCACATTTTTTTTTAAGGAAATGTTTAGTAATAAGGTACTAGATGTCGGTAGGTCTTATAAAATGTCGGTATTTTCCTAATTATTATGTTGAGCTTTTTCATTTTAATACTATTTGTATATTGGCAGTACAGGCAGTATCGGTTATGTTAGTGATATATTATTGCATGTAATGTGTTGGGATCTATGTGGAAAAATCTATGTAACAAACGTAGAACATTGTTTTTTGTAACCTTAACTTTCAAACTCCATTTTCTCGAAACTAGTTTTTTCAGAATTTCAACTTTGGATGTCTGTTACAAAAAAAAGTATAGGATTTTTTTTTTGTTTTTTGTAATTTATTTATTTATTTATTTAATACTTTAAGCACATAAATGTACAGAGGCGGACTTAATGCCATAGGCATTTTCTACCAGTCAACCTTTGGGTGATGCAGAGACATACAGTGGTAGGTGCAATGACTATGAGGACATATAAATATAAACGCTTAACATATTTAAATCATAAACATAATATATATACCTAACTATATATAAACATAAAAACACATAAATAAATATACATAAATAATCGAATTTACTAAAACAAACGAGACAAACAATGACGAAACATTACCGTTGTGATGATACTGCCAACTTCTTGCGAATCAGCATAATAAAGGGACTTTTCTAGATTCTCAAATACATCCGGCCTTAACTCAATCCCTACTGGTACCTTTATGTGCGGAACGCCACATTTATCGAGAAAGGCTATAGGCTATATAACATCACGCTACGACCAATAGGAGCGGAGTAGCGATTAAAAATGTTGCAAAAACGGGGAAAATGTATTCATTTGAGAGCTTCTGTTGAGTGCGCACGGACGATTCGATGCAACGGAGAGGGTCGGGGGAAGCAAGAAATTCAACGCGGACGAAGTCGCGGGCAGCAACTAGTATCATTTGAATTGTGTAATGATGACGATTGCAAAAGTTTTAAAGGCAATTTTTTTTTATTATTTTTTAGCGCATTTGAATAAAAGCTTGTTTTTTACTTATTTTTTTTTTAAATGAAAAACGGCCAATAAATTTCTATACCAGGAAAACATGTGCTGAATTCATAGTAACAGTTTGTGCACCTTGGTATTTCGCAACGTGTGTAGCAAGCTTAATAATACACTACCATAATTTCGTCAGAAGCCGATAAAAGTTCGATATACAAATAAAACTGATTTATTTGCGTATTTTATTTCTATGTAGTCTATTGTTTTACATTTGTTTTCCCGCCTTTTTAACAGTTAAATATTTATGTATTAGAACTACGCGAACGGACGTAAAGAATACTTACTACCTTCCCATTTCTTCCCGTGGGTGTCGTAAAAGGCGACTAAAGGACTTACTAGAGAATGGGCAGCAGCGTTCTCTATACATTTTACAACCATACTGAGATCGTCAACCCGCCTGCCAAGCGTGGCGATTATTGCAAATCCGCCAAATTGGGGGAGGCCTATGTCCAGCAGTGGGCGTCTTACGGCTGAAATGATGAAGATGATGATGATGTTGTATTAGTTACTTTTCTTCGTCGACTCTTATGGCCTACATAAGACGGTAGACGGTTTAGACGGTTCTTCTTCTTTACATAGTTTAAAATAAAATCTCTTCCCGTATTTGTACGCTTAGATCTTTTAAACTATCCAACAGATTTTAATGCAGTTTTCAACAATAGACAGAGTGATTCAAATGGAAGGTTTATATGTATAACTAGCTTCTACCCGCGACTTCGTCCACGTCAAATTTTTGCTCCCCTGGCCCTTCTCGTCGCATCGATTTGCCTGCCAGTTTTCAACCATTTTTTATTGCTGCTCCGCTCCTTTTGATTGTAGCGTGAAATAAGCTACCCAACACAAAATTCGGACCAGTAGTTCCTGAGATTAGCGCGTTCAAACAAACAAACTCTTCAGCTTTATAATATTAGTATAGATACGAGGGCGAAGTCATTGGCAAAAGCTTGTATGGTATAAATAGAAACCAATTCAAACTAGAAGGAAACAAGGAGATAGACATACAAACAAACATACTACATCCACACACACACCCCACATCCCCCCCCCCTACATCCCACACATCCCTACATCCTACTGATAGTGTATTACAAAACCGAAACCCTCATTTTGGGCTCCAATGCAGTCAAGGGAATGAATTAAAGTTCGTCTTCAAAACTTTTAATAATTTCGTCTCTTACCAAATCTATTTGAAACACAAACGAAAGATTAATGGATTGTATCGTTGATCAAATGAATAATTCATTTATAGATCATGGAAATGAGTTCAACAAAATAAAGCAACATTTTATTTTTAACATCCACATGCATACGCATCTATCCATATAGTTACTTGTGATGCCGGACGTAAAGAATACACCATCTCATTTCTTCCGTGGACGTCGTAAGAGGCGACTAAGGGAGTTACTAGAGAATGGGCAGCAGCGTTCTCTATGCATTTTACCACCATACTGCGATCGCCAACCCGCCTGCCATGCGTGGTGATTATGGCAAAGCCCCTCCCCTATGGAGGCCTATGTCCAGCAGTGCCAACAACAGTGCAACAACAGTGCAACTGCCCCGTTGGTCTCGTGGTCGCAAGCGCGACCGCTGAGCGTGGGGTCCTGGGTTCGATTCCCGGATCGGGCAAAGTGTTACTGGGTTTTTCCATTAGGAATTTCTTAGTAGCAACCCGGAGTTTGGAAGTTGGCGGTGTGATACCCCCGTGCCTCGGAAAGCACGTTAAGCCGTTGGTCCTACGCCTGATCTCTCTCCGGTCGTGTCGGATTGCCGTCCCATCGGACTATGAGAGTGAGGGAAGAGTGAGTGCTCTTGTGTCTGCGCACACACTTGTGCACTATAATATCTCCCGCGCCGATGGCTAGTCTCCGTTGAGATTGGCCGCCGTGGCCGAAATTCGGTCTGGAGGACTATATATATGTCCAGTAGTGGACATCTTTTGGCTAAAATGATGATGATGCTAATAATGCTAACGTACTTTCCGAGGGACGGAAGTGACTTGATATGTAAAGATGGTCACCCATCCACGGACCAACTGCGGCCAGCGTAGCTTAACCTGAACGATCAACCCGTTCGGCTGTTATTATTTAGCCACAAGCCCTTCTAACTATGTACTAAGATCATTGTCAACAACAATTATTTCATTAGTGAAGGGGCTCTATTGTTCCTGACAAGCGTCACGTATATGTTTACAAACTCAATTATAAGCCTCCATGACGTACAATATAATTGTTGAATTGTGTTAAATTATTTGGCACAGTAACCTACATAGTTGACCTTATGCCTTTGAAAATATATCTATTCATAGACAGACTCAAACAATTGTTTTGTGGGTCAAGTATTTTCGTTTTCGACACTTTTCTAAGCCACTGTAGCATTTTGGCTTCGGCACCTTTGTTAAAAATAATAATAATACATTTAATTCAGGCGACACAAGCCTATGGAAATACCTTATTTAGGCACCTGCCGGTACCTTATCTGGGGATATTATTATTATTTAGGTGACAGACATCTTCTATCTATACTATAATATAACATTATGAAGAGAAAAGACATGACTGTTTTTAAGCAATGCATAAACTCAAAAACTACTTAAACAATTTAAAAATCATTTCACTCATCGAAAGCTACATTATTCGAAGTAATATAATTTTACGCAGACGACGTCACAGGTGAAGTGCACTCACAAACTCACGCCTTCTTTTTTTTTTTTTGGACATCTCGTAGTTAATCTGAAAAAGATTCTGACTACTTAAACGGATTTTCGCCCGGCGATTTCTAAAAAGTTAAACTTTTAAGACCTCCAGCCGGGCCATAGTAAAAATTTAAACTAAAGCGAAAGTCCTAAGGGTAACCCCGAGGGGAGTTCGCATCTCGGCTTAGGCGATCACTGAAGGAGGGCAGCAAGGGACATGCTGGATCTGGGTTAGATTATTTAGGGGCTAATTTAAAGCTACAGGCGCAGCATCGCGGGCTGGCTCATGCAAGGGTCGGGAGGGACTATTAAGTCGGGGTCGCGACGACGGACCTCGGCGGCGAGGTCGGTGCGATTTGTACGCCTTCTTCCCCCGGGGGTAAGCATAAAGTAGAGAATGCCACCTTATACTATCCTGAAATATTCAATTTCGTTAGTTTACGTTCATAAATCTGGCCATACACGCGCGCCGGTTTCAAGTACTACGAACCTTATGACCTGTCAATATAAATGTATGGAATCTATTTTTTCTCTAATAGGTACTAGTATTTTAATAGTCTTCTTCAGGTGTTCAGAAATCAGTTAAAAATAATAGATTGATGTATTTCAATAATTATTATTTTTTCCAATAGCAGATGGAATAAGGGGGTTTTAGTCGGTAGGACTCCGACATAATCCTCTGTTCTCCCCAGACGGAGGGTATCGATGAGGATTCCCTACAGATAAAAAAACGTGTATTCCCTTTTTTTTGGTTGGGAAATCATCAAATGACTTCTCCCGCTCTGGGCGGAGCAGGGTGCCGTGTCAGACTTTTACTGAATAAATCCCACCCGTGTTCCTTCAGTTGCCTATATGCCAGGGCCACGGTAACTCTGTCGAACAAATCCGTGACCCTGCCAGGCATCGGCCTTACCAGACCCCTTCAGTACGTGCTGACATCTCTTTGAGTTGCGCCAACAACGCAACGAACGTGTCTTCCCTGGAAATACAAGTAGGTAAGCCAAGTTATTAAACACAATACAGAAACAATCAGAATTGACTGCTAAACAGGGTGTGGCGTAAGTAATGGTCCACCGTTCAGGATTCGATGAACCTGATAATTAACTATACCTAACAATTAAAAATTTTAACCATTTTTGCCCAATTTTTTTTTTACAAAAATTGCTCTTGAACTTGATGGTGTGTTAAAAATTGGGGTTAAAATTAGAGAAGAATCAACTCTTCAAAAGAGCTGAATTTACATAAAAAATCATAATTTATCATGATAGCTCTCAAAATTCAAAATGAAAAAAATAATGGTTTTTGTTGAAACTACAAACAAATATGTAATAAAAGGTAGAAATTTCGTAAATAAAAGACAAAAATGAAATATTTTCGGAACCCTTGGGTAAAAATGTTTAAAATTTTTAATTGTTATAGTTAATTATCTGGTTCATCGAATCCTGAACGGTGGACCACTACTTACGCCACACCCTGTAAGAAGCTGTTAGAAATGACGTGTCCACAATCAAAATTTAAATGGCGCGTGACTCATAATATTATTGTTACATTGACCTAGAACGTCTATCTGTATTTCAGGAAACGAGCCGCGGTATTCCCACGGTACTTCAGGGAAAAGTGGTTAAAAATAAACAAATCATACATTATAACTATAGTATACAGGGTCAAATTTGAGTAACCGGCAATACTTTACCTATTTGTTGTTGGGTAACGATATTGAAAACTAATGAGAAGCAAAAAAAAAATTTCATCGTTTGATGGGCGAAGGTCCGTGGCCGTAAATGGTCAGCTGTTTTGCTTATTTTTGGGAACTTACGTATTTTACTAATTTCCAAAAACCTTAATATAACAGTGGTTTGGGTACCTAAATGTACATGCTGGTGTCATTTAAAGTTTCGAACAAAGTTGTAAACCTGTTTTTTTGTGTCGTTAGACCAGATGTTGGGGCTTGTGGGCAAACTGTTTTTTTTTAACAGAAACGAAACCAAAAACAGCTTTTGAAGTATCGTCGACATTGCAAAACCTGAAAGTAACCAAATTTTCAGGCATAGAAACTACGTAAGAAAATAGATGTATTCGTCAAAATATAATTAACAGTAATTGCTACATGATCAAAAATTCAAGTTATAGGTAGGTAATAATTCATTGATCATCAATTCATCGTAAAAAAAAATTGTGGAAAGAAAAAAATTCAAAAGCTTGTAATTTTTTTCTTCTCAACATTTTTTTAACTCATAGCTGTATATATCTTAGCTTAGCTTATCCAAAAAAAACACACAAAAACAAATAAACCCAAACTCGAGGGGTCCATGCCTTTCAGTTAAGAGAAGTTCCTACGGCCGTCTTCCAGCTACATCATCAGAAGAGCCCCAAGATACCATATTATTGTATTGTCACCAAAGATACATTTTAGCCCAACCAGACATCGGGCAGTGGTTCTGATTTAGCTTCCAAGATTAATGCCGAATATATGCCGTATAATTAGGTAGCTTTTTTAAAATTAATAATGAAATGAAAAAATAAGTTATTGAGTAATAAAAGCTTTCAATTCATTTCAATTTCAATTCATTTATTTATTGTAAAACATAGGTACATTATTAGTTCTTATTTGGTAAACATTGAGGGCGCTATGTTTTGCCTCTAGGGCGTACAAAAGTAGTCGTACATGCAATATAATTAAACATGAAATTAATTTAGACACATGAACTACAATTAAACAAGTACATTAATTAGATCGCATTAAGAATTTTCAATCACACTGAACAATGCCAATTACATAAATTATGTGTAGTGAGAAAAAAATTAAAATAAAAAATAAATGTCCGCACTTTTCTAAAAAATGTCAAGGAATTTGAACGATGTTATAAATTAAAATGTCAATATGGAAGATAATATAATAATTGTAAAATAAGAAATGTCAGAAATTTTATAACAGCATGTCATTCAAATATTCAGTGATTGAATAGTAGCATTTTTCTATTAAAAAAATCTTTAATTTTCTTTTAAAGTTCTGCAAATTTTCATTCTTAATGCTATCAGGAATTTTATTGTATATAACCGGACCCATGCCTAAAATACTTAACTACTTACTTACTTTGATGTGTTTTTGAACGAAACCATAATCAAGAGGGACCTAAATAAACGGTTACTCTTCAGGGTACATAATGTAGAGGTAGCGGAAGCAGGTAAGTCGCACCGTTTTATTTTCTATTTCCAATCTTAGAATTCAGTTATCCATTTCTAGGGAAACGAAACATGACCAGCCCTTTGCCGCTTTGATTGTTGATTCGAAAAGCTACATACACACAACTCCGATGTTACCCTCATTTCCGACCTTTCTTTTCATTCAAAGGAACCCTGTATGAAGGATAGTTTTAGGTTACTTGTGGTCTAAACTAAAGGAAACTGAGAAAGTCTGAAAGTGACAACGGTTACTGAAGAGCAGTCGGAAAATCAGTTGTCATGGTTTACGCATGTATTTTTTTGTGCTTTATAAAATATCTTAGAACAACCAACACACTGTTATCTGATCCCAAACTAGGCAGAACCTGTTCTATGGTAACCAGACAACTGATATATATACTTATATATTTCTAAATACATACACATTATAGATAAATTATACCCAGACACAGAACAAATGATTGAGCTCATCATACAAAGATTTGTTCTGGGTGGGAATCGAACCTACGACCTCAGTCTTAGCAGTTAGGGTCACGAACCACTACACTAACAGGCCGGTCGATATCACAACTGATGATAATTTATTCACATTACAATCGAACCTATTACCTAATAAGTAAATTAAATATGAATTAAACTGGTACGTAACTATAAAACTAAGAAATCGTCCAGTAACGTCTTTCTTATTCACTGTAAATTAAGGGGAAGAGACTTGATTCACGTGTTCTTTATAAAAGTTACACTTTCAATACAGTTTGAGTATGGGAAGAGTATGGGTGATGCGGAGGAATGAGGAAAATGTTGTCAGGAAAGACCTGAATGGCTATAAGAGTTGGAGAAGGACCAAAGACACGATGGATGGTCTGTGTGAATAATGGTATGGTTAGAACGGGATGACGACTAATAGAGAAGTGTGGAAGAAGACATGTTGCGCCGAACCTAAATAAATTAGGAAAAACTGACTTTTTACCGACTTAAAAAAGGCGGAGGTTCTACGTTCCACTATATATTTTTTTCATATCTCCGGCAATTGAGAGTCAACTTATTTTTTTTTTTTTATGAATAGGTTTTGCTTCAGGAGTGTTCCCATATAAATTTTATTGACTTTGCTTGAGAATGTTTTGCGATAGTTTCGATAATACATATTTAATCTTCTTCTTATTCCTCCTAGACCTTATCCTATTTACTTGGGGTCGGCCTTCCTTGTCCGGATCTTCCATTTAGCACGATTTTGTGCTGCGTCTTTATCTAAATTAGCTTCTTTCAGATCTTTTTCGATCGTGGTCAACCAGGTGGCAGGTGGTCTTCCACGAGTGCGTCTCATTGATGGCAAGTCTAGGGCAAGTTTCACCATATGGTCCGCTCGGCGTCTTTGAATGTGACCGTACCACCGTAAGCGTCTCTCTTTGACCTTATCGACTTTGTTTATCATGATGATGTTCCTGATACTTCCTGTCACTGCTATTGACCTGCTCGGTAGTGGTAGGTATATGAATTAGTGTGGGATAGATCCCATACTACCTCTTTGAGTTTTCTGCTAACGACTTTAGAAATTAGAGTTATTTTTCTCTTTGTAGTGTTTTTAAGGAAGTCGGTTGTTATTTTTTTTTTTTCAAAAATATTTTGGTGCCTCTATATCTGTTTTCTACAGATGTTTTACAAAGTTTCGTTAATAAAACACGGCGATTAAAAGCGTATCGTTTAACCTACCGCAAAGCGAATTGATGCCAAGAATTCTTGTTACGATGTACGACCCAATTGAGACTTTTTGTTTGCTGCGCGTGAAAGCTAAATATAAAATCAACTATATGCGAGTATAAAGTATATTTACATATTTATAGTATATACAATAAATAATAAATAAATATCTTAGGACAACCAACACACCGTTATCTGATCCCAAACTAGGCAGAGCCTGTACTATGGTAACCAGACAACTGATAAACATACCTATATATTTCTAAATACATACATATTATAGATAAATTACACCCAGACACAGAACAAATGATTGTGCTCATCACACAAAGATTTGTCCTGAGTGGGAATCGAACCCACGACCTCAGTCTTAGCAGTCAGGGTCACTAACCACTAGACTAACAGGCCAGTCGACAATAAATATGATTTTCATATTACAGCCACCTTAGTATTAGATAATGACCGTAACTTACGAGTTGTAAGGTCGTCGGTTCGAACCCAAGCACAGGCACTTACAAACTCGGCCTTTAATATTTCCACTGCTGGAACACAGGCCTCTTCTCAGTGAAAGGAAATGGGCCGTAATCTACAACGCGGGACCAGTGCGGGTTGGTAGATGTCACATAATAATAATATAATAATTTCTTGGGACAATCAAGACACCGTTATCTGATCCCAAACTAGGCAGAGCCTGTACTATGGTAACCAGACAACTAATATAGGTACATACTTATATATTTCTAAATACATACATATTATAGATAAATTACACCCAGACACAGAACAAATGATTGTGCTCATCACACAAAGATTTGGCCTGAGTGGGAATCGAACCCACGACCTCAGTCTTAGCAGTCAGGGGCACTAACCACTAGACTAACAGGCCAGTCATGTCACCACATGCCCACATGTCTTCGAATTTTTGATTCTAGGACATACCGGTTTGCTCACGATGTTTTCCTTCACCGCTTTGAGAGCAGTAGTGTTAAAACACAAAGAAAAGCGCCTGCCTGGGTTCGAACTCACGACCTACAACTCGTAAATCGGGGTTGATGCCACTGTGCCACTACTGCTCTCTCTTACTTTTACTTTACTTAGTGTGAATTATTTCATCAACACGAGCAGCGTGTGTGTCAAAGCGGTGAAGAAATCGTGAGGAAACTGTCATGTCCTAGAACCAACGATTCGAAAACACGTGACATCCGCCAATCTTCACCTGGGCCACGAGTGGGCCCGAGTGGTAGATTATGAACCAATCCCTCTCAGAGAGTGGAGGTCTCTATCCCAGCAGTGGAAACATTATAGGCTGATTATACTTATTCGTATTTGAATTTAAAACCAATATCTTTCCACATTCATCAGAGGGGTATTTATGTAATACACCATCAGTAGGAATCGCTTTCATTTTACCAGTTCCGCAACATTCATGGCGTTGTTTACGTTGCTAAGTAGAGAATTTGTTTCAACTTGTGAAAGAATGAATTAGCAATAATTTTCAAAATGGACTGGCCTGTTAGTCTAGTGGTTAGTGACCCTGACTGCAAAGACTGAGGTCGTGGGTTCGATTCCCACCCAGGACAAATCTTTGTGTGATGAGCACAATCATTTGTTCTGTGTCTGGGTGTAATTTATCTATAATATGTATGTATTTAGAAATATATAAGTATGTTTATCAGTTGTCTGGTTACCATAGTACAGGCTCTGCTTAGTTTGGGATCAGATAACGGTGTGTTGGTTGTCCTAAGATATTTATTTATATTTATTTATTTATTTAAAATGATTCAGTTTCTGATTTACGCAATTAGGGTGCTGGTCTACCAAAGATGTTCAGTGAAAGAAAACATCTGATGGAAAGGTCAATGTTAGCAATGGTATAAAATCGGCAACACTTTACACTAAATGTTGCCGATTTTAGCGCAATAATCAAAGACTCAGAAGTGGGACAGTTTCAGGACGATAATATTATTTTCATTGCTCTTACAGCAAACAAAATCGTAAAAATGAGAACAGAAGTCATCATAACTAGATACGTATCTCTACAACTATAGATACATACATCTACAAGGTGTAACAGAATAGACGCCGCCGGTCCAGCAACTAGTTTGTTCATAATTAACAACTGAACCGATTTCAGTCATTTATAATATAAAATTTTAAATTTTTCGTTGATTTCTTTTATGTATACTGTATCTATACTTTCATATGTTTTTTGTAAAAGCTGTTTATGTGATATTACCTACAAACTGACAATTCAAATTTATTAACACAATTACACAACATGTAACATAATTAACGGAAGACCTCATTCAGAGTATTATATAAAGCTGTTATTATTAAGAAAATCTTATTGACCCTAGCAAAACTTTATTCATATAAAATTAAGTATTATGGCCTTGAAATAAGTTTCAATTTTCTTTGGCTCAACAGCGATCAAGCGGTAGTTATGGCAAAACATTATTTTGTCCATATTCAGTCAATGAAATCGGTTCAGTACCAACTTAGTAGGGGAGTTTGTTGGCCACTTCTTCTTCCCAGCTAAAGCACTAGGAAGTGCGCGACGGGTGGGCGTCTTTTGTAATTTTGACGTTCGAAAAGTGCTGGGGGGCGATTCTACTAATTTGCAAAGTTACACGTTCAATTGTGTTTCGGCAACAGTGAGATTTCGATCGCAGGTCGATATGTCTTATAAAGTCATTCTGCTATTTTTTAAGCACAAGGGCAACTATACTTAAACCCGATCGCAACTGAGTCGTAACGGGAACATACGGGTGGGCTTCCGGTGTTACCAACATGCCAAATAGTATGTTTTATTATTACCACAAAGAAAAAAGTTGAATCTAAAAATGTCACTAAACACGAATAAATGGCACTAAAGGATTTTCTAATATAAAAAATATCTTGACCATAATTATAGTTTTGTGCTGATATTTTATTGTTACAAAAATAGAACATTTTAACTTACGAATAACAAAAACTCAGAAGAACGTTTCGTTCTACGTCCCTAACTAGCTAAAGCTGTGAAATCAAACCTTTCGGTTATGTTAAAGACTCGAAGGGAACTTCTATTCATCGTATTTTACCTAACCAAATCTGTTTTGATTTAAAAAAAAATACTGTTGACGGTGCAGGTGTTTAATCCCGTTTTTAAGTTCGCTTACTCTCGCATTTAAAAGTGGTTTAAAAATCATCGTGAAACGGATTGGAGTTTTTGGTGGCTTGTCAGTTTGACTAGTGATGTTACTACAACTAGTTATAAATCGTCAGGCACTGATTTTCTCAATTTAATTCAAGTTGAATCTAAGGTAGGTACCTCCCTTTAGAGACGTTTCTAGCAGCTTTGTTAGTTAAAAACGAGACATTAAATAATAATTTAAAACGAAAATAATCATAGAAAAATTCAAAATGCGGCATCCGATCAATATTGGGGCTACAATCGACTCTTGCTGTTCGGGGAGCATTTTCTCCTTCTCACATTCCACTGGCAATATGTTAAATAATGACAATATGATGACAAATTACCTACACGTTATCAACTGACTAGTACTTACAGAATAATGCAATGCATAATCACTCTTATTTAAAACATCCATGATTCAGTACATCACATTATTCTGACAGATTGTTACACGATATTATTAATATTGAATTATGAATTGGTGTAGTTGAAGACTCCGTGATACTTATCTAAACACGACTACATCGAGTGACATGACAACGCGTGAGAAAATAAATAAATAAAATGATCTCGAGCCTTTAGTTACTCGAGTAACGAGTTAAACAAAATCGAATCGCACCACTATCTGACATAGCTGAAAGACAAGTGTCAACTGTCAAGTGACATGACAGCAACACACTTTATTTACTTTTGTTCAAAGAGTTTTAATTGCTTTAATTAATACTTTTATTCCTCTTAACATACATATAGAAGCAGCCTATAATGTTCCCACTGCTGGGATACAGGCCTCCTCTCTGTGAGAGGGAGTAGTTAATCCGTTTCTTTCTAATTGCACGAAATTGATATTTCAGTTTTCATGTGTGTATTTGAAGGATTATTATGAAAATTGAATCTTCAAGATGGTACAGCATACTGCAAAATAATGTGCTGTTAACTGTTCAGTAAGATTTCAATACAATGTGTGAAGATGTTGCCCGAGACTGTTCCAGATTTGAAATAACTTATGAATGTTTCCCTTTCTTCAGTAAAACCATCTAGATGCAGTTTGAGGAAAGTGTGTATTGATGATGCAAGAAAGAATTTGAACTGTTTATTCAATATGGAGATCTGGATACAGGAATATTTACATTCCATGGCAATCTGCAAAACAAACACATACTGTCCTGTTCGCAGGGAAAAAACATTATTATGTAGTGGGTACCAGCACACTGATGAGAAAAATAATAATATTAGTTAGCCCCTTCTAACATAAATATATATTTTTTCAGGAACATTACTTAGTACACCCGTACATCAATTTCTGACTCAAGAGTTGCTCGTGCTCGATCTGCTGACTGTTGGCTGTTGTGTACTTATAATGTTCAGCATGCAATATTAATATATTATAGGTGATGAAATACTAAGTATCTACTTCTCAAGTGGTCTGATGTTAAAATTGATATACTTACAGTAATAAAAATGCTTTGTTCCATTATTTGTTTTTTGATTTCATGAACCATTCCAATACTAAATACTTTATTGCATTCCAGAATGTATATGCTTAAGTGGTAAACATTGGATTTAATTACAATAAAATTGTGGACCCTGTCTGGCCCAGCAAAAGAAATATAGTAGGTAGAGGAGGACTTATAATCTAACTTATTCTAAAATCAAAATAAATAAAAAACATGCTTGGGTATTCTAATTTCGTTTCAGGTATTTATCACTTAAATGCATTAGCAAATGCTAATGCTGTAATAACATTTACTTATTAATAGATTTTTTAATTTGTTAGTGAATAGATGGAGTTTATTTTCATTTCCAATTGTTTGGGGTAAATTATTGTATATATTTATTGATATTATCAGAGGGCTTATTGAATGTATTTTTAGGCAGTTTTAGTCGTGTTTTGTATCAGAGTGTGTATCTTGTTTGTATGTCTTCTCGTTGAGTGTGAAATTCTTGGTGTTAATGTGCAAATTTGCATATTTCAAGTATAGTGACAGAGTTAAAATATTTAGCTTTGTAAAATGCGGTTTGCAGCTATCTATCTGTTGTATATTTACTATGATATGGGCAAATTTCGTTTGAATGGTAAACAGTGTTGGTGCATCTGTACTGTTTCCCCACATTATTATGTCGTAACTAAGCTATGCATATACATAGGCGTAATATGTTACAAGGGCAGTCTGTAAATTTGTGGTTTTTTTAACTACCAAATACCTGATATTCCATTATAATCTATCTTTACTAATATTAAAGCTGTAATTTGTTTGTTTGGTTGAACGCGGTAATCTCAGGAACTACTGGTCCGAATTGAACAATTCTTTTTGTGTTGGGAAGCCAATTTATTGAGGAAGGCTATAGGCTATATAACATCACGCTACAATTAAAATGAGCGGAGCAGCAATGAAAAATGGACGAAAACTGACAGGCAATGGGATGCGACGGGAAGAGCATTATTGCATACTCGTGACGCAAAATTTCTTCCTCTTACCTTTCCAACATCACCCACATGGGCAAATTCAACGAAATCTGTATAAAACATAATATATTTAGGAAAAAAACGAAAGCAATCCCAGATCGATGTGTTAAAAGTGGCATTTTACTGACTTTTGTTCAACCGCAAATTTTGACAGATGAACTGCCGAAGTTCAGCGTTGTTTCGATTCTAACGAGTGTCAAAATAATAGCAGAATGTGACTAAACGTCACGCTCTTGTGCGATGTTGTTAGCAGAATAGATTTTTACATTGTTTCGATCGATCGTTGGCGTCAATTACAACATAATCGCAGTTGGATTGTTGTTCATTAGTAGAATGAGAACACGCTTAAAAGTCGTGATTCAGTCGTGAATCTATTGCGATTTGTGCACAATTTTGTTAGTAGAATCGGCCCCCTGATCCTCAGCCTAATTTGAATAAATGACTTTTGATTTGACTTAATTATGAAAAACTTTTTACAAAAAAATAACAACCGACTTCCTTAAGAAAAAACCGGCCAAGTGCGAGTCGGACTCGCGCACCGAGGGTTCCGTACAAACCTGTACGTATAAAGTTTAAAATTTAAAAAAAATGTTTTTATTATATGATGTAACTAAAAATTTACGGTTTTCACAGTTTTTCCTTTATCTGTGCTATACGACGTTGCTTCGTACTAAATTTCAAAATTCTAGATCGACTGGAAGTACCCTTTAGGTTTTGATTCCCTTGCGAGTTTCGAAAATTTGCGGAAATTTGCGGCAACAGCTATATCTTTTGATTACGTTAGCTTAGAAGGGTGATTTTTTCACAACTTCAAGGGACAGTAGATTTGAGTATTTGATATAAATTTCAGCTTATTACCTCCACGCGTTCCTGAGAAAAAGGGTCTTGACAGACGGACGGACGGACGGACGGACGGACGGACAACAAAGTGATCCTATAAGGGTTCCGCTTTTTCCTTTTGAGGTGCGGAACCCTAAAAACACTACAAAGTCATAAATAACTTTAATTTCAGAATTCGGTGTCTTATAGGATCTGTATTTAAGGTATTTTGCCACCGACTTCCGAAATTAAAGTTATTTTTGACTTTGTAATGTTTTTTTTTAAGGAAGTCGGTTGTTATTTTTTTTTTTTTGTAAAATGTTTTTACTTTTAACTTCTTCGTTATGGTAGATACTCCGCACTAATCTAATCGCGTTATTCGTTCATTTGTCGCGCAAATACTTAATGCAAATTTAAGACTTAAATGGTTTTCACATGGATCCTATTGTCTGAATGGAACCAAATTAAAAAGGGACCATTCGGGAAGTACCAGCTTTCAAATAAAACAAAATCATCAAAATCAGTTTGCCCAGTCAAAAGTTATGAGGTAACAAACATAAAAAAAAATTAAATTTAAAAAAACAGTCAAATTGATAACCTCCTCCTTTGTTTGAAGTCGGTTAACAAACTACTTTCAGGACTTGCGTCTATTCTGTTATACCTTGTAAATAAACACACATAAGTATAAAAAGAAAAAACTGAAATAACAGAAAAACAATTAGATATAAATGTTATACAAATTTTCAAACAAACCACTTCATTGGCCGTCAGGTCACTGGGACTGAAAACCTAAGATCTTACACCGGATGCAATTAAGTACACGAAGACACACACAATTTCATAAATTTGTGCCATTATCCTTGCCGGGTTACCAGGACAGCAAAAAAACTGTCTTCAAAAAATACGCTGACATACGACACAAACTACGCTGACATACGTCACAAACTACGCTGACATACGTCACAAACTACGCTGACATACGTCTCAAAATTCGAAACACCCTAAAAAATTGAAAATAAATAATAGTTTAAAAAAACTAAAAAACACGCTTCCATTGAAAACCAAACTAAAAAGTACAAAATAATGGAAAATTTAGTTTTTTTTAAACTATTATTTTATTAAGTATCTGGTACTTGTTTACAGTCCTACACTGTTCTCCCATACCTATTAACCCTGTAATTTGAAACCATTGTAAAAGCCAATTATTTTTAAAAGAGTAACCATGGATTTTCTTGCCGCTCGGGTCGACGGCGCGTAGTGTTCCACGCGCGCCTCAAAGAGATGTCAGCAGCACTGAAGGGGTCTGCTAGGACCGATGCCTGCCGGGGTCGCGTGATTGTTCGAAAGAGATACCGTGACCCTGGCACATGGGCGTAAAAAGAAGTCAAAAGTCTGACACGGCCTCCCGCTCCGCCCAGACCGGGAGAAGTCGCACGCTCTGGGCGGAGCGGAAGGGCATGTCAGACTTTTACTGACTAAAACCCACCCGTGTTCCTTCAGTTGTCCATATGCCAAGGCCACGATAACTCTTTCGAACGAATCTCGCAACCCTGGCAGACCAGTATATACCTGGAGCGACTGTCTATCGGTCCTTCATAGCCTAGTTACTGAGTAATACAAAACCCCTTGGTAAGACTGGTTGTCAGACATTCGGGCTTCTGACGACCTGTGACAACTATCAAAGATCCACAAATGATGGCTTAACGTGCTTTCCGAGGCGCGGAAGGGTCTCTGCTATGTTAAGATGGTCACCCATTCATGTATCGACCCGTACGGCTCTTAATACTAAACCACAAGCACCTTAAAGGTGCAGTTGATATTCAAAATACCTCTAAGTACAAGTACTAAGTGCAGTCAGGTAGTATCACTTCCACAGTTCCATTTGCAGTCAATTGACCCGGTTCCCCATCATTGGCCACAACGGCTATCTTTTTTATTAGGGTTCCGTTGCCAAATGGCAAAAAACGGAACCCTTATAGATTCGTCATGTCTGTCTGTCTGTCCGTGTATGTCACAGCCACTTTATTCCGAAACTATAAGAGCTATGCTGTTGAAACTTGGTAAGTAGATGTATTCTGTGAACTGCATTAAGAGTTTCACACAAAAATAGAAAAAAAAAAAACAATAATATTTCAGGGTTCCCCATACATAGAACTGAAACTCAAAAAAACATTTTTCATCAAACCCATACGTGTGGGGTATTTATGGACAGGTCTTCAAAAATGATATTGACGTTTCTAATATCATTTTTTTCTTAACTGAATACGCGTGAGAGACCCTTCCGAAGTGGTAAAATGTGTCCCCCCCCCCCCCCGTAACTTCTAAAATAAGGGAATGATAATACTAAAAAAATATATGATGTACATTACCATGTAAACTTCCACCGAAAATTGGTTTGAACGAAATCTAGTAAGTAGTTTTTTTTTTTAATACGTCATAAATCGTAAACGACCATTTCCACCACCACCTTTCATTCAGTCACCTCAAATATAAATTTAAAAAAAAAAAAACATTTAATTTCATAAACATAAACCTTATGCATAAACCGTGAATACCTGCAGGTTTGTACGGAACCCTCGGTGCGCGAGTCCGACTCGCACTTGGCCGGTTTTTTTAAAGTGGTCTTGGTTACTATTGTTTCCAGCTTTTGTTAGGCTTTTAATAAGCAAAAGAACTTCTAGTTGTACAAGCTGTATAGATCCTGATCGATGTGTTTGTGATTTTTACGTTACATTAAGCATCACGACTACATGTGTACATTTCATCTCAACATCTTCTGAAAACGACGGACAAAACGGACCGGAAATCCTCGGACTCCTACCGAATAAAACCCTACTGTTCCTTTTAGTACATACCATGAGTCGGAGGCCCGGGAGATACTTGCTAATTCGCCGCACTCCCGACTGATAGTAGCCCTTCGATCAAAAATGTACTATTGATCGAAGAGCCCATACTTAGCGGTGCTAACACAAAACACGGGGGTCACAAAATAAGGCCCATGCCATGACCGCACATCCTCCCCCGAAGACGCACATACTATGTGCCACCTCTCTGAATCTGACTGCTTGAGCCACGACATAGGCCCAATTTCGCCGCCGACACTATTGGTGGTCGGATATCATAAAGCGCCCTTCCAAGCCCAGCTGCTCTTCTCTTGTATGCTCTCTCTCTCTTTCCCTATGCCGCCTATGACGACAACCCTGCCACGTTCTATACAGCTTCATAACGAAAAGCTTTTATCTACCAATTACTACAAAATCATGTCTTTTCATTTTTAACTCAACTCATAAGCCTGCCACAACACCCTATCCTCCACCTGTCCGCATCCAGTCTGTCCCAGCCCATTTTTGAGATCGTCAGTCCATCTAGCTGAGGGGCGTCCCACGCTACGCTTGTCGATACGCGGTCTCCACTCCAAGACTCATCTGTTCAACTTGCTCTGCAAGCTATGTTAAGAAATCTTTTCCTTCTACAAATGGGAAAAATAGATTATAGTAGATCATATCTTGACACGTTATCAGACACAGTATTTTATAACCATAAGAGCTTTTGAAGCCCTAAAAGAAATAAAATTGAGCATTACCAAATCATGATCCATAACGATGAATAAATCAAAAAGGCAAAAAACGATTGTGTTTCAATTTCAATAGTACACACTCACAAAATATTATCTGCCTAATAGACATTAAAGCAGGGATGTCAACTTTTTCTTAAAAATAACTCTCAAGAATTTGAAGAAAATGAGACAAAAATTTAAATAGTGTCCTTATATTGGTCTATTTACGTAAACGTTTGCCATTCTGGGGGACTGTTTTATGTGATTTGAAGTTTGAAAAGCGCTGGTTCTTAGCCTAATTTGAATTAATCACTTTTAGATTTTGAGGGAATGAGATAACGGCGACTAACAAATGGTTAATTTACAAGGCAGATGTGAGTGGAAACGCTGGGAGGACGCTCTAGGACGATATAGTGATTTCATTAGTGATGTTCTTTAGAAAGGTCAGGTAAGTAGTACAAGGAACCGGCGCGCGTGTATAACTAGATGAATAATAAATGATTTTATTTCTGTAGATAGGTTTTTACAAACACTTTCACACGTGAATGATATTTTTTTAAACTAGATGAGGTCGCCGTTTCCTATTTGACTACTCTGAGAAGAAAGGCCGCAACAAACTCAGATGTCACAGTCTCTTTTAAAGTCCTGACATAATCTTGGAACGTTTATGAACGTAAAGCAAACAAAGGGAGTAGTGAAGGATCGCAGCAGGTGGCATTTTGTAGTTTCTGCCTTCCTGCATCGGAATAAGGCGTAAATTTATTTATAACATACAACATAATCTACAATGTTCCCCCACTGGGACACAGGCCTTCTTTCGGCGAGCGGGAGTGGGCCGTAATCCATCCTGCGGGCCCAATGCGAGTTTTGTAGATGTCACATGGCTTTGAATGTATGTGTGTATGTAAATAATAATAATAATCAGCCTGTATTGTCAACTGCGACGTGGTCCAGTCCTATATTTATCTTGGAGCGTTAATCTCGAATGGAGGTGGGTACATTGATGAAGTTAAGCGACGTATGGCAATAACTAAATCATCGATGGACACTCTGAAAAAGGTCTGGAGGAACAGAGATCTAACAAAAGCCACCAAGGTCCGACTAGTTCTGACACTGGTTTTCCCTATTTTCCTATATGCCGCTGAGACGTGGACGGTTCGTGAAATTGAGAAGAAAAAGATAGACGCTCTGGAAATGTGGTGCTGGAGAAAAATGGGTGGGGTATCGTGGAACGAGTTTCGTACCAACATCTCGATACGCCAAGAGCTCAATATCAAAAAGCGTCTATCTGATCTGGTCCAAACGCGCATATTAAAATACTTCGGACACGTCTCGAGGCGTGACGGTAACTCTTTAATATCGTGCAGGGTAGAGTGGAGGGCACTAGACCTCGTGGACGGTCACCCATGAGATGGACTGACCAAATAAAATCCGCAGTTGGCGATTTATTATATAAGTGCACGCACAATTCCAAAAATCGGATTGGATGGCGAGAAATCGTGAGGCGAATCACATCATTTCCTATTCAAGAAATTTCATGAGGACCACGACCGCTCTGACAAGAGTGTTACGAAGAAGAAGATTGTCCCATTGCAGGGCAAAGATCTACCTTTTCTTTCTTTTTTCAACTCTATCCTGAGCCACTAAGGACCAATCCCTCATGTCGCTGGCCCCGGGCAATAAAGCGGTAATATCAAGAATCGATTTTTACAGAAAAAATAAAAGAAGCTATTTTGTTTATAGTGCAGCGTACAGTGATCCAAAACAGGCGTTCAAAATGTCAAATGAAAGCTAATTTTATTACTAGTTTAACCTTTTAAAAATAATTGTAATGGTATAAATATTTAATGAAATAATTGAAAAAATATATAATACAAATTATAGACGATGTTGTTTCAATTGCAACATCATTAATGACTTTATAAACACACCGTGCACTGGGATTCAGGACTGTAAGAATATAATACGACGTATTTTCCGCTTTAGATCTCGAGCGCACCAGCCGATTACCACCTTCTTCAGGGAAATTTTATAGGCAAAGCTTAGCTGTGTCATCCACTAATCGCTATTTTAGAATCCTATCAATAATATTACTGCTACTCTTTGTTCTGAAATGTAGTGTAAAGATGTTCACCGGTTTTTTGTGTTATGTTTCATAGAGTAATGCAATAATACATTTTTAGTCGTAAGAAAATTTTCCATGCAATAAAGCTGTTATTGTCATTCATTCTAAATAAATATTAATTTTTAAAAATTGAAAACAATAAGAGTGATAGACTGATACTCAGAGAAGCCAAAAATCAAATAACATTAAAAAGGGCGTAACCGGCGTTTACCGCTATATTGCCCGGGGCCAGCGATGTAGGCGTCGAGTTACGCCATCCGCCATCTACGCCTGTTGTATAGTATAGTATTACTACGAGTGTATGTAAATCTCAAGAAGAATTCTACTTTTAACCTTCACCATCCTCCTCCTGCCCAATTTATGTGTCGTGAAGTTTTGATGACGAAAAAACATTTCGAATTTTCAAGGTTTTATAAAGCTGAAGAGTTTGTTTTAACGGACAACTAAAGGCAACTCCACATCCTCTTTACACCACCCCGCATTAGATCCACGTAGTAGAGTACTACCCACTATCTCACAGGAGCTCTGTGTGCCAACAGTGGGAATTATAGACTGATTATACTATACTAAGTTATCCTCTTAACGTTTTCGCCTTGTATATTTTCGACTCTCACGCATCATGAAGTCATAATCTTTTATCTGGAATATTTTTTACTCGAAAGGTTTGCCAACCCTGAACATAAAGAAAGAAGAATTATGTCTTACAAAGACATGCATCAAAAGTACGATTAAATAAAAATAATGGCCGATTCGAACAAAAACACAGACATTTAAAATAATAATACTGTGATTACGAAATAATTTAATGTTCCTATTATTCTAGATACAATCATTGAGCTTTCATTGTTTCTAACGCGTATGATACGTGCGTAAAATCTATACTAATCTATACTAATACTATAAATGCGAAAGTAACTCTGTCTGTAACGCTTTCACGAGAAAACCAATGAACCGTTTTTGATGAAATTTGGTACAGGGTAAGTTTTAACCCCAAGAAAGGATATAGACTATTTTTTATCCCGCGACTTTGTCTACATCCGCGATAACCGACATTTACGCGGACGAAGTCGCTAATAAATTGTTCAGATCAAGGTCAGTATGAATGAGAAATAAGATTTTTTTTTACATCCCACGCGATTCGGTAGAATTTTAAAAGTACGCAAGTGATGATTGTAGTTTTATTAAAACATTTTTTACAGTTTTATGAATGGAATATTCCTAATTATTTCGTGTTGTCCATGAGTTTTACACTACTTACGGGCTCAAAAGAATTCATGTGCCAATTCTACAATGTCATAGATCGCACTGTGTAGTAGTCATCATTTCAGCCGTAAGACGTCCACTGCTGGACTTAGGCCTCCCCCAATTTGGGGGGCTTTGCCATAATCGCCACGTTTGGCAGGTGGGTTGGCGATCGCAGTATGGTGGTAAAATGCATAGAGAACGCTGCTGCCCATTCTCTAGTAAGTCCCTTAGTCGCGTAGTAGTACCTAGTTCTAGTACTGTGCACAACATCACGCCTCTAATTAATTATCTAAACCTAAATAAATAAATGTTTCCTCAAGGGTCAGTCAGAGGTGTACACATCCACATTTCGCCAGTTATATTTAAGTCCATTTAACATCGAGCTAAACCACCACCAACCTGGTCTGGATTTGTGCCCATCCAGACCAGGCTGCTATTGAGTAATTCGTGAAAGGAAACCCAATAACACTTTCCTCGACCCAGGAATCGAACTCGGGACCATGAGGTCTTAGTTTTATTCCCGGGTCGTACAAAGTTTAAAAAAAAGTTTTTTTTTTTAAGTTTTAAATTTTTTATTTCGGAACAATAACACAGGACAAGTTTGACAAGTAAAACGATGGTAGCTGCAAAAGTATAAACTGTAGCGCAGCTAACAACGCCCTTCTCCAGATACAGAATGGAATGATGTTCCATGCGAAAAATTCTTAATAATTTAGATTTATATAATTTAATTAATATAGAAACAAAACAAATCGTCTAAAATATACAAAATAAAAGGTGTGATTTGGGATGTATTTTGACGTTGAGTTTATGTGGTGAGTGTATGGTGAATTGGTGTGTAGGTGAGTGACAGTGAGGTGTGCGAGGAGTGTTGAGGTTCTGTGTGTGAGGGAGTTTTTTTTTTTTTTTTTTTACTTTATAAAGTATCACATTAGGTGATACTTTATTTACATTACAATCTAGCCTATTAGCTAATAAGTAATTTAAATATAACTTAAACTGCTAAGCAACTATAAAACTAAGAAATCGTCCAATAACGTCTTTCTTACTCACTGACAGTTAAGGGGAAGACACTTGATTAACGTGTTCTTTATAAAAGTTTGCACTTTCACTGCAGTTTGTGTTCACTTACACTGCACTACACTAAGTCAAAGGGTTTAACCCTTTTTAGTCTTCGCACTAATTTAGTGGTGTCAAGGAGTTGAATCGCCTCGACATTCACGTGATGATGAAGTCTGTGTTCATGAGCTTCTGCATATTTTTGTATTACTTGGCTTACGACATCCATTTTGAGGTCCCGATGAAGGTCGCTGTTTCTTATGTACCAGGGCGCGCTGACTATATCCCTAAGTACTTTGTTTTGAAATCGTTGTATGATTTGAAGATTACTTTGGCTGGTGCAGCCCCACAGCTGTATACCGTAGGTCCATACTGGCTTTAAAACTTGTTTATATACCAACAATTTATTAGGTATTGACAATGGCGACTGTCTACCAATTAGCCAATACATTTTTTTGTATCGAATATCTAATTCAGCTCTTTTCTTTGTGACATGCTCTTTCCAGCGCAGTTTTGCGTCTAGGGTCATGCCAAGATACTTAGCAGTATTGGCATATGGGATTTGTTGATTATTCATGAATACCGGGATATATTGTGGCTTTTTATTCGTGAAGTCAATGTGGATAGACTTGCTTTCATTAAGTTTGATACGCCATGTTGCAGTCCACTCATGAACATGATTTACGTACTGTTGAACCTTTTCTACGGCTTCCTCGTGACTATTTCCAACAGCCATGATAGCGGTGTCATCAGCAAAGGTTGCAATTACTCCATTTTCTAGCTGTGGAATATCACAAGTGTATAGTAGATACAGGACCGGGCCTAGTACACTTCCTTGGGGTACGCCAGCTTTTATCTGCCTAAGGTTTGAGTAGGCATTTCCTTGTCTTATTCTAAACAATCTGTTTGATATATAGGACTCTATGATATCTGAAAACTATTGAGGCAGCATTGTTCTTAACTTATAAATGAGGCCTTCGTGCCACACTTTATCGAACGCCTGTGCAACATCAAGGAAAACCGTGGAGCACACCTTCTTCTCCTCTAGTGTCCTTTCAATAATATCAGTGATTCTGTGTACTTGGTCGAGCGTAGAGTGTTGTTCTCTAAATCCGAACTGATAATCGGGGATTAGATTTGCAGCTTCAATAAGAGGCTTCAATCTCTTTAGAAAAAGTTTCTCAAATATTTTTGACAACACTGGTAACAGTGAGATTGGTCTGTAAGATGTGGTTTCATAAGGTGGCTTCCCAGGCTTGGCTATCATAATGACCTCAGCTACTTTCCACATGTCAGGAACGTGTTTCAACCGAAATACAGCATTAATGAGCGTGGTAAACTTAACTACAGCTTTACGTGGGAGGTTCTGTAAAACCTCGCCTGTAATTAGGTCGTAACCAGGGGATTTTCTTCGATTAAAATTACACTTAATTTCTCTAGATACTTCTTTTGGGGTAACTAACTTAATGTCTGAACTAATTTGTACTCCCTGGATTATCATCTCATCAGTCTGGGCTTCATTTGGTTAGAATATTTGCTCTAAATGCTCAGCGAACCTTAGGGCTTTTTGTTCGTCGGTCACTGCCCATTTTCCATTTACTTCCTTGATAGGAGGAATTTGGACGATCGGTCGTTTTATGTGCTTTGTAGCTTTCCAAAGCGAGTAGCCGGTTTTAATGTCACTCGTTAATTGGCTAAGGTAGCTGTTTGTTAAGGAGTCACTGTGGTGTTGGATTTCTTTCGTAAGGCGTTTAGTGAGGTTGTTCAACAGTCTTTTATCTTGTGGACATCTAGTCTGATGCCATTTGTTTCTTTGTTTGCGCTTTTCGGTTATAAGACACCTAATTCTTGCAGGGTAGGTGGTTGCTTTGACCCGGTGTGTTTTTTCAGGTGTATTTTTCCAGGCGGCTTTCTGAATACTAGTTGTAAAATTACTCAATTCCAATTCCAGCTGTTCCGGAGTTTTCAATGGAACTCTTAATTCTATTGTATTATCCAAGTCTATTCTGAAACTCTCCCAGTCTGTGTTAGTGTTTACAAGCGTTGGATTGTTCTCTGTGCGTAGGATCCGATACCATACTGATAAAAATATCGGTGAGTGGTCCGAATTCATGTCAAAACATTCATCGATGCTTAAGTAATTACTAGAAATATTTTTAGTTATAAAAAAGTCTATTAGATCTGGGAGTTTGCGTGGATCGCTTGGCCAATAAGTTGGTTTTCCGGTAGAAATAGATTCACACTTTAGCTCTTTCATAGCACTCATTAGTTCCTTTCCTTTAGTCGTGGTTAGTCTTGACCCCCATTGTGTATTTTTAGCGTTGAAGTCACCACCTAAAATGAATCTTTGTCCGAGTTGCTGTAAGAATCTCGCATAATAATCTTTTTTTATATTATATCTCGGAGGCGAGTAGATGGCTGCTACAGTGACTGGATACAGTTTAGATTGAATACAAATCGCCACAGCTTGAATTTCATGACATTCGTACTTAACTTCTTCATGATGACGGAGATTCTCTTTGACTATAACCGCGCTACCACCACGGGCAGTATTGTCAGGGTGCAGTGCATAGTACACCTTATAACCTCGGAACTTTATGTATGATTGCTTAGTAAAGTGAGTTTCAGATATAAGGCATACATCGATATTTTCTGTGATCAGGATTACTTCCAATTCTTGTTGATGTTTAAGTAATCCGTTTGAGTTCCATGCCATTATTTTTAATGGATCCATTTTTTCCGTATCGTAACAGCATTCGTAGCGCTATTTTCAAGTTTATTTAAACGAGCGTTAAATGAGGACATCAGTTTTATAATTTCGTCCAACTTTCCTTCCATACCTTTATCGGAATAAACATTGTTTTGGCTGTAACATGCGCGTATGTTTTCTTGTGAGTGTTTTGTGTCACGTAATGATTTTGCATTTTTGAGCTAGTTTGCACTTTTTCGTTGATTTTACGCTGGCTTTTTGCCGCCGGTTTCTTCAATGTTTTGTTCTTTATTTCTTGCATTTCCCGGGCTACTATACATCCTCTATAATTAGCAGGATGTGGTTCTCCACAGTGGACGCATTTTGGCTTTTCGTCTGACGGCTTTTTGCAGTCAGCAGTCAGATGTTTGCCCGTACATTTGACACATCTAGGTTCTTTAGAACAGTATTTGTGTGTATGTCCGTACGCCTGGCATCTCTTATATTGAGGTACAAGCCTCGAAGTATGGAGAGGCTGTACTTCTACTTTACATCCTAATATTGACTTAATGCCATAGATTTTATTTATGTCTTCCTCATTTCTGAAAGTAAGCATAAACATGTTCAGGGGCTCCTTGTTTTTCCACCTCAATTTGTTTGCTGCATCTTCAATCTGAAAACCTTTATTTTGTAAGTCCTCAATTATTCTCTCAGGCTTGCATGTGAAATGAAGGTTTTTCACCATAACTCTTATTGGCCTTTCCTGCTTATTTTCGTAGGAGTGCCAGAGAAAGTTACTATCAGTTAATAACTTTGTTATAGACTTATATGTGTCTTCGTTCGTGGAATTTATTTTAAGGCATTTCCCATTCAACATTTTAGTAGTAAATTTATCACCAGACACAGACTTTGACAATAAGTCAAACAGAGACTGGTAGTTTTCGACGCCATCTACTACTACAGGCGGAGGTGGTGGAATCTTTTTGATTTTTGCTTTCTCGGTTTGAACAGTCTCGAGGTGTTCAATGTTATCAGTTTTAATGGGCGATGTGTTTAATTTGCGTTTTTTCCTGCTCTTTTGCCTAATCCACTGAGTTTCCCTGGCTAACTCTTCCTCATCCGTACAGTATTCAGGACACTGTGTTGGACTTTTTACTGGCTCAGCTGGCTTACTGGTGGCAGCTGTACTTTCCTGCGCTTTATGCTGTAAATAGCTCACTTGTTCTTGGAGGCTTTTTATTTGATTTTCCATAGCAGAAATAACATTACGCAGCTGCTCATTTTCTGCTCTTTCTTCGCTGTAGTATTTATACAGCAGTTGTTCATTTTCGGTTTTTATCTTAATTTTGGTGGTCTCAGCCATGTTATTGGCGAGTTAATAAATTACACTTAATAATTATAATTGGAATGTAGGTCAATTCTTACATGATTGTGTGTGACATCGCGGCGTGCGCGGCCGAGCCGGCGCGGTTGATTTGCTGCGTCTGCATTTTGCACTTAAGTAGAGCACGCGAGCGACGCGACCAATCTCAACGAATATCAAAACACGACGAGATGAGTGTGAGGGAGTGATGAGTATTTTACACTTCCACGAGTTTCTCTGTTTCATCATAATTTTGTGATTTTAACCAGGAGTTAAGTTTCATTTTGCATTTGCTCTTTGTTAGGGGGTAGATGTGCAAGCTTTTGTTTAATTTATTGTAGACTAGCTTTTGCCAGCGGCTTCGCCCGCGTGGAGGTCGGAAAATATCCCGCAGGAACGTACTACCGGGATAAAAAGTAGCCCATGTCCTTTCTCAGGCTCTAAACTATCTGTGTACCAAATTTCATTTAAATCGGTTCAGTAGTTTTAGCAGGAAAGCGAGACAGACAGACAGATAGACAGAGTTACTTTTGCATTTATAATATTAGTGTGGAAGTGTGGATGTGGATTTTTGAGCTTATGTGTTTCAAGTGACGACTTGCAGCTACGGTTCTACGAAACTCAGTGTTACAAACCCTATTCGAGCGACGTGTAGAACAATTTTTAGGACTAAACGGAAATTGGCTGTATTTGCGAAGGATAGTCTGCAGGATAAATAACTGTCTGACGGTGAGGACCTGGCAGAGGGTGTACAGAGAAGATGTCGAATATCGGATTGGTTTCCTTGCCAGCACCTTGAGGACAGCTCTCTGCGCTCGCTCGACCCGTAGCATCGCTGTTTTACCGGCACCACCCCAGACCGTGAGGCAATACCCCAGAACAGACTGAGCGAGCGCAAAGTAGACTGTTATCAAACAGCTGAAATCGGCCGCGCCTCTGAGTTTCTTGAAAATATAAATAAGTTTTCTCACTCGAGCTACAGTTGCAGAAATATGATGCTTCCATTTCAAATTGCTATCAAGAGTGACTCCAAGATACTTAATAACTGAGGTATTTTCCAGTTGTTGACTACCGCAGTCTGCATGTAAGTTTGGGCAGGTGTGAGCACGAATTTCAATCGGTGTAGGGGGCTGACTTGACTTCATAGTAGAGAATGTGACAAATTTGGTCTTATTAACATTCAGAGTGAAAAGATTTGTGGTCAGCCACCTCATGACAGTGGTCAAGGCAAGCTCCGCGTTAAGGCGAGCTTCAGTCCAGTCCCAGCCATGAACAATTAGAGCTGTGTCATCGGCATATGCGATAATTTTGCAGTTGGGTAAGGATAACTGACACAGCTCATTCACGTATATAAGGAAAAGTGGGGGTACCAGGACACTGCCCTGGGGGACACCAAAAGTAATCGTCTCCGGGTTGCTGAGGCAGTTCTGAAGTTTTATTATTTGCTTACGACCTGTAAGATAACTCCTGAAAAGATTGTGGGCTGGCCCGCGAATACCAAGATGCTGTAGCTTCGAAAGAAGTTTGGGAATTGAGACAGTGTCGAAGGCTTTGGATAGATCTAAAAAGAGAGCAAGAGCTTTGTGTTTATTTTCCCAATGACCAATAATAGTTTCTGTAAGTTCCAGTACAGCATCTTTGGTGGATTTTCCAGTCCTAAAGCCAAGACCGAAAGCAAAGTGACCACAGATTACACATTAACATTGTCTTTAATTGGCCGATTCCAGCGAGGCGAGCACGGCCTCTTTCATAGGCTTGAGTCACACATTTTTATCACAGTTTGGGAGCAAAAAGTGTGATAATAATGTGTGACTCAAACCTATCACGTAGGCCGCGCTTGCCCCGCTGAACGTTTCTTCTCGAACTATATAAGACTACATTCGGACAGACGTAAAAATATCGCGGTGGGATTTTATAGTGCACTGGATTTTCGATTCTCTGTGTTAAACCGAACATTGAAAATCCAACAGAGTGCATCCGAGTTGAAAATACAAACTGTTCAATTTTCAAATTTTGGCACTAAAGAGTCTATTGAAGATGCAGTGCGCGAAAAAATCTACACAAGATTTTATTATCAAATCAAATTTATTTCGGATTAAAAGATCCATAGGTGTTAGTGACAATAAACTTAGCCTAATATTAGTAGTTACAGTAGATAAAATTAATTTAAACATGCGCCGGACTGAGCGCCCTTTGCATGAACACTCATCCAATGCTTCAACAGTAGAGAATCCCACCTGTTTAACAACGTGTCCAAAGGGGTAATTGCGTAACTTTTTATTGGTAGGAATTGGTTTTATATTGATAGTTAAACAACATTCATTGCGTTATGTACGTTGCTGAGCCGACAATTTATTCGAACAAATGACGCAATGGTTTAGAAATAATCTTCAATCCCATTCAGATTCTGATAAATAGTGCGTTTCGCAATTAGGGTGCAGGATGCTGTTTGCGGTGCACCCCGCACGCGTCTCAGCAGCGAAGCGCTTCGCTTACGAATGATTGCATAGAAAGAAGCAATCAGTGTGCGCCTCAGCAAACATAGTCGACGCGCTGCAAATTATGCAAATTATGCTGCAAATTATGTCCGTGGGAACATTGGCTAGTCAAAGAGAAATACGATCGGATCAGACTTTTCCCTGGACACCTATCCATCTTATAAATAACCTCTAATTACTGTTCTACCACCCCACCAGATCAACTTATTTTTATCCGAAGTCAACGAACTCTGTATCTTTCCTCCCGCCAAAATCTTTATAGCCCTATTAGGGATAGCGAATCTAAAATGCGACCCTTAACCGACCTATCATAAACTGTGACAAAAATATATGTGTTCCAGGAAAAATAACAAATAAAAAATGTCGGCAGACACTTCCTTTTGCCATTATGTTCTTCTGTTTTCCTTGATTCTGAGTAGATTCAGCGAATTGTTAATTTAATTGCCTGAATGGCTGTATTTTCCTTTAATAGATCATGGATATAATGGAGTTAATATATCTTTTAAATGACCGATCTATTGGTAAAAAAGTATTTCATTCACAAATTTTGAATAGTTATTTTAAAACGCTCCGTTTCTCTGTCTGTCTGTTTGTTAGCGTGATCGTCTATAACTCGAATAACGCTTATCCGATATACGTGTATATTTTGATTTAATCGTTGATTTTGCCCATGTTGCCACATTATATTTCATAATCAGCCTATACTAACGTTCAAAAGTGCCTTTTTTGGGCCTTATTGAAATAAATGCTTTATTACTTGGACTATTGTTCCCACTGCTGGGAAACTGAGCTCCTCTCGGCGAGAGGCAATGCGCCGTAATTTACCACGCGGGCCCCCTGCGGGTTGGAAGATGTCACATTTCTTCGAATTTTTAGTTCTAAGACATGCCTGTTTATTCACGATGTTTTCCTTCACCGTTTTGAGAGCAGTGGTGATGAAATTACTCACACAAAGTAACGCACCTGTCTGGATTCGACCCCCCAAGACAAACAACTCGCAAGTCGGGACCGATATCATTTGGCCACCACTGCTCACACATTATATTTGAGATATTTGAGTCTTCGTATATACTTTTTTGGAACGTCAAGTAGTAAAAAAATTATGAATTTTTAACTACGACCGCGTTGTTGGTCTCTTAATCGCACGCGCTTCCGCTAAACATAAGGCATGGATACGATTCGCAGTTCAGACTAAGTGTTACTGTTTTTTTTTTAAATCTAGAATTGCTCAGTAGCAGCCCGGAGTCTTTGTGATGCAATATCAGTCATTGTAACAACACTGTAATAACATTAACCATCTGACTTCAAGATTAAAAGGCGTATTACACAGCATATAAATATACCAAGACCCACCTCAGTGATTTTGGCAGAGTCATAAATTATATCTTTGAATTATTAGCCCTCTGTGCAAACGTGTTGGCTTGGACACTGCCCGCGCTTTGGCAGATACCACTAAACCCAAAATCTTTACGACCGATTCTTTCATTTAAATTCCATTGCTGGTAGGTACTCTTTGGATAGGTGAATGCAGGTGCTAGTAAAAACGAGGCAATGAATGCTAAAGGCGTAAGAATGACGTAGGGAATGCGTAGTTCTATGCCACCTGTTCATCTGATTTTAGGCCGTAACAGACAGTTGCCCACCTGCCGCCGCCCTGTCTGGTTGTCTAGTTAAAAAAGATGGAAGTGAGGACAGAAGACTCAATACGTACGACTATAGACTGTTACAAACTGCTTAATGTTTGGATTAGAGATGTTCCGACTTGTCTGTAAAGCCAACTATCCGGTAACTTTTGTCGTTGGCGACTATTCGGCAAAGAGCGCCGCCGCGCCACGCCGCGCCGGCTGTCCGGCTTCATACTGTATGTTTTTCTCAATAAAATTTATAAAGATAGGATGGTATTACATAAAATCCTAGATTGCTAATTATTATTTATTTTTTATTAGTCAGTGATATCTAAGATTATCCGTGTGAAGATCCATGTGATACCTGACTTAAATCGAAGCACTATCCTATTTATTCCCGTGGTGTCGTAAAAGGCGACTAAGGGAGGGACTTACTAGAGCAGGGTTGTCCAAACTACATACCTTCGCGGGCTAATTTTTACTACAAAAGCGGGAGGGCCGCAGAAACAAATATTTTCAGTTTTCAAGTAAAAAAAATACAAGGTAACCATTTCTTTATACGATTATTGGTTCTTCATTAATTTATCTTTAACAATCATATCGATATCAACGTCAACATTCATTGTTGCCAGACGCATTGCATGAAGAAGTGACTTATCTGAACAATGAAGATCTATACTTAGATTTTATAAAGTTCACTGTTGAATACGTACTTTCACATAAATAAGTGATACTAGACTATAACTGAAGAAGTAAAACAATTTTCTGATAAATTTACACTTTAAAACATCCGTGGCGGGCCGCATGAAAACAAGCCGCGGGCCGAACGCGGCCCGCGGGCCGTTTTCTGGACAGCCCTGTACTAGAGAATGGGCAGCAGCGTTCTCTATGCATTTTACCACCATACTGCGATTGTCAACCCGCCTGCCAGTCGTGGGGATTATTGGCAAACCCGCTCTTTTAGGGGAGGCCTATGTCCAGGAGTGGACGTCTTTCGGCTGAAATTATGAATACTCATAACGATCACGCACTATTTTCTAACTTCGAGCAAACCGATAGTTTCGTATAGGAGAAGTGGAAGTCTGCATTCGTTTGTTGTCCTCACAAGATTGACTCGTCTTGCAGTCAGTTCTCCTCACTCGACTCTGGTCCGCCCCGCCCGCAAGCGCGTCAGAGCTTGTACCCTCACCTTACTACTACAGTCATCAATTGAGAGACTATTATCGCTTATATTTTACAAACTACGAGTACGACATACTTATTAAGATACTGAAGCTTCAAGCTGTTGTCATCGGTCCAAGGGAAAAGTATGCCAAATTTCGAGTTAACCCGACGTTTTAAAGGGGTTTAAAATCATTTTCAAAGTTTCCGTTACATAGGCACATACGAACATTTATTTATTTACTAGCTTCTGCCTGCGACTTCGTCCGCGTTAAATTTCTTGTTCCCCCGGCCCTTCCCGTCGCGTCGAATCGCCTACCCGTGCGATTTTCCCCGTTTTTGCAACATTTTTCATTGCTGCTCCGCTCCTCTTGGTTGTAGCGTGATCTTATATAACCACCCAAAACCTCCATAAAAAGGCTACTCAACACAAAAAGAATTTTTCAATTCGGACCAGTAGTTCCTGAAATTAGCGCGTTCAATCAAACAAACATACAAACAAAAAACAAACAAACTCTTCAGCTTTATAATATTAGTATAGATTTATAGTTAATTAAAACGGTACAACACCAATTACATTAATTAACATAGAAACATGATTGGTTGACAATACTAATATTTTAAACAATTACGTAAATTAAAAACTAACCTGTGTATCCTCTGTTCCATCAGAGGATACACATATGAGGCTAATAATAAAAATAAAAAGCGTGTTAAATAAGTCAGAATGCGATGCGCACGTAGCGAAGAGAATCGCTACGCTCCTTTGCCACGCTTCTGGAGTTCTTCCAGACAGAGTTGAAGAGCTCCCGAAGCTCTATCAGTACAAGACCCACTCTATATAAAATACTGGTATTCAGCTAAATCCGGTTACACTGAAAACCAGTTCCAACATAATTGGGAAATAATGATGAGGAGTAGAATTTTTTGGAGAAAATGCAAAATTCACGCGAACGAAGTCGCGGGGAAGGGCTAGTGTGTAGTAACTTGCCTTCTGCAGTATATTTTCCCTCCAATCTACTCTAGATAGTATTCAATTATTTACTATAGCGAACGTAAATCATGTTACGTAAAATAGTTCGCTTGATTTATGATTGTATTGATGTTTATTTTGGGCGAATATCTTCACATAAATCCTTAGATATAAGGCCGTCTCTAATGGAGTAAATAAAATTATAGGACATGTATTTTTTCTCCTAGAAAAGTATGTGACATATATCAATAATATACAAAAGACAATAACATATAGTCTTGGCACTGATAGACAGATATGTTTTATGTACTGAATAACAAGAATATTTGGATCTGTATCTCGGTTCACACTGTATTTTACAAGTAAGTATTCGTTTTATTTTTGTTTTTCTGTCTGATTCTAAATGCAGAGGGGCTAGTGGCTAAGTAATAACAGCCGCATGGATCGACATTAACATTTTCGTTCGATTCTTTCATTTTACGTATGAGGACAGCACTGTGGGAAGATTCGGTTTTTAAAATGATGCTGTCCCAAACAACCAAATGGTGGATTTTGAAATCACTCTTTCGCTACCTTAGCGCATGCTATTGTCCGAAATAAAACATTTTAACTTCTTCTTAACGTGTCGATAGTAATCTTAATACAGCATGTAAGGGACAGCCCTCCACAGACTGATGGGATTCAGTATATCATACTAAGATGACCAGTACAAGAAATTATTTCAGGACCGTTATGGGAATCCAATAAACCTGATTTGTTTTATTTTCTCACACGCAATTAATATGATTCAAAATAAGGAGCTGAATGCACTCTGTCAGTTTGTGGAGGGCTGTCCCTTACACCCAGTATAGTCAGAATTTGGCTACGAGCTTAGCACTTTCAGTAGCGTCCATCAACTGTAGCGTGCAAACAGCAGGACATGCTGGACAAGATATTAAGTGCCGCATTGTTTGTGAAACAGCACCACATTTAGATATTTTAACTGATATTGTCACATTAATTTCAGTGCTAAGCAGAAACCATTTCGATTTTCCTCGTCAGAACATTTCGTCGCGTGCGCCATCTTTCTCAGAAACCGCAGCATTTTACTCTTGCATCATCACACTTGTATTTCGTGAAAGGGAAAGCAGAGGCGTATACAGATTGTTTCTTGTTTCCTGATTCATTCTTGGGAAACTACCCGAATATCAATATATATCTCATTTCGTTCTGCAATTGCATAATTTCCGGCCATGAATGCCGAAAAAGAAACCAACATTGGGACTTTTTTTCAACAATTTTTGGAATCGATTTTCATACATAAGCCCGGGGTATAAAAATTTAAGGGGAGTAAAATCAAACTTCTTTGTTACGTAATGTTACGTTATGCGTTATGTTATGTTTATTAATCTAAATATTTTTTAATAGTTCGTAAGGAGTAAACTCCATTCGTGTGTCGGAGCTGAGACACCCTTTTTTTTCTTTATAATATCTTACAATATTTATATAATTAAAAAGCTAACCCTTAAAAAAAAATTAAAAAAAAAAACCGATAAATAAATATAATTTATAAAACCCTTTTTTTTGTGGGTGGGAAATCATCAAATGATGTCTCCCGCTCTGGGCGAAGTAGGCGGTCGTGTCAGACTTTTCCTGACTAAAACCCACCCGTGTTCCTTCAGTTGCCTATGCCAGGGCCACGGTAAGTCTTTCGGACAAACCCAGCGCACCTGACGGGAAAGAAAAAAAAACCCTGTGATTGACTCTATAATCTTGCAGTCGTCATCCTAACTAACAACAACTAGACCATTGAAATAACCGTTGTAACAAAACTATAGGTACTGAATAGTATTTAGCTAAACTGTCACAATTAGCAGTAACTATTTTGATGTTCCTCGTACGCGCATTTCGTCGTCTGCGCATGATTCTTGGAAGCCGTCGTGAAATAATATCTAGTAACATTACATTGACATATTCTAAGAAATGTACAAATTAATGTTCCACGCATATTGTTATGTTTCTTCGGAAAATATAAAATTAAATGGTGCTTGATAGCGGAATGCAACTAATGGGAAAAATAGGTACCTACACAGAATTTTTCATGGGTTTAAAAAATTATAAAAGTTTAAGGTGAATGCTTCAACCAGCCTGCAAAATTCAAATTTTCTTACGTTATTATTACGTATATTTTAATCAACATACAACCTAGTACTGGCCTGCAAATTGCAAAAAACGCAAGAAATTTTGAATTTCGCGGGCTGGTTGGAGCATTCACCTTAAACCTTAACGTATGTATCTGTTTGTGGCATCGGAGCTCCCAAACAACTGATCCGATTTATTTTTTTGTTTTTCTCTAATAGACGACTTAATCGAGAGTGTTATTAGCTCACGCACAATCAGATTATAATGTTCCCATTTCTGGGACACAGACCTCCTCTGTGTAAGAGGGAGTGGGCCGTAATCCACCACGTGGGCCCAATGGGGGTTGGTAGATGTTAAATGTTTATAATTTTTAGTTCAAGGATATGCCGATTTCGCCAAGATATTTTCCTTCACCACTTTTTAGAGCAGAGATGATGAAATAATTTACACGAAGTAAAGCGCCTGTCACAAGATGGACCGATGACCTGGTGAAGGCCGCAGGAATACGTTGGATGCGAGAAGCACAGAATAGGTCGAAGTGGCGGTGCTTGGGGGAGGCCTATGTCCAGCAGTGGACGTCTTTCGGCTGAAATGATGATGATGATGAAAGCGCCTGTCTGGATTCGAATCTAAGACCGTAAGTCACGACCATAGATATCCGTGGTCACGACCGTTACCACAGGACCACCACTGCTCTTGCAGCAAAGTTTCTAAAATTTTATTTTTTAAGAAACTATTTATTTACGACAAGAGTACCTAAGTTGGACTATGGTCCTCCCAAAACCCAATTAGTTTCTATCGAGTAGCTTTCTTATGTAACATACAGAAGTTTCAGTCTAATTCTGTTCCGTTCCTCTTAATCTCGGTTCCTCGAACTGACTACAGAAAGTTGCAAGCGATGCATTTCCTAGAACAGATTGTCTTAGCGATATATTTTCCAGAGACTACTGTTGGTCTGTAACAGGACTCGGATACGTAACTGCTTCACACAGTAACTGTAGAAAAAGCTTTCATTTTGACAGTCCAACAACATTCATTGCTTTATTTACGTTGCTGAACAGACAAGTTTTTCGAACATATGACGCAATGGATTTTATAATGGATGGAGATTATTTGGACGTAGTTAAGCGAAAAGGATCCAATCATCGCCCAATTACTTCTGTGATATTGACGTTTGAAGTTCAAGAGGTATTTTTTAATTAGTAATTGTTTTAAAATTAACAAAAAGTATAATTTTATCAGTGGAATATTAACACGTTTTTTTAAATTAGTAATGGAATATTTACCTTTCTGTAAGAAATACTAGTTCAAAACCAGAGACTTTGAGTTGTTTGTGATGAAAATAAATAAATAAGAAGCGACATATCATTGGTTCTAAAGTTTAAGTATACGAAAATAAAGCAATATTTATCTAGCTCCTTTTTAGTACGTATAATTTGGATCAATTTGGCGCACTTAACTCATTATTGACCAATTTTTGGATTGGATCTTTTTTAACCGACTTCAAAAAAAGGAGGAGGTTATCAATTCTTGCTTAACTATGTCCAATTTGTGTTACGCAATTAGGGTGCAAATCACAAAACAGTATAATTGCTGGGAGATTTAATATTTTACCCATGATTTCTTTATTTTATAATAAAACTAGTTTAATCTATTTCGAGATCGCAGAAAGCGATAATTAATAAAGGTTAAATTATATAAAGGTTACCTAAGGCTTGTAGTCCGCAATATAAATAACGTGATATAAAATAGATATATTGAATATTTCTCTCCCTTTAAACTTGTCAAGTGCGCTATAATATCGCATGCGTCACGTCGTATCGTAAAAGATTCAATTTTCAGTTTGACGCAAACCGTGACGTAAACGCACACGTAAACGTTGTCTAGTACATACAAACTAACTAGTTCTATTTTATCAAACTGCTATAATGTAATGGCAGACTACCATAACGTTGTAAGTGACTTATATAAAACAAACTAATTTTTTTTGTGGGTTGGTAATCATCAAATGACTTCTCCCGCTCTGTGCGGAGCGGGAGGGCGTGTCAGACTTTACTGACTAAAACCCACCCGTGTTCCTTCAGTTGCCCATGTGCCAGGGTCACGGTATCTCTTTCGAACAAATCTCGCAATCTTGGCAGATAGACTAGCTTCTGTTCGCGACTTCGTCCGCGTCAAATTCCTGCTCCCCCAACCCTCCCCGTCGCATCGAATCGCCTGCCCGTGCGAGGTCTTCGTATTCGTGAGCTTTTTTCTTTTTGCACGGCTCCTATTGGTTGTAGCGAGATGTTATATAGCTTGTAGCCTTTCTCGATTAATGGACTACCCAACACTAAAATAATTTTTCAATTCAAACGAGTAGTTTCTGAAATTAGTTCGTTCAACCAAACAAGAGTTTGTTTGGTTGAACGAACTAATTTCAGGAACTTCTCGTCAGCTTTATAATATTAGTATATAGATATCTATTGACGTTTAGGACTTAAAATTGAAATTTGGAATAGTTTTAGATGTTGTTCGCCCAACTATGTTCCAAATCAGTAAGTTTTTTTTTTTTTTGCAGCACTGGCTGAACGAGTTTCTTAAAAGTTCGAAGAGGGACTACCAGGGCTAGTGGGATATCATATGAAAGAGCGCTATTTGCACATACTTAAAAATTTTCCTTTTCTTATATTTTATTTAAGTTCACATTTTGTAAGTTTTGTTTAATTTTGATGTGTTTTACATAAAATATGCATGCTAGATTTACATCTAGTAGCTGTCAATCAAAAATATTGTGTTGTAAAAACAGTTACATCAGTTTTGTGAATTACAATTTTTAAAAATATAGTTTTCAACTTTTTGACGAAAAATAAAAAATAAAATACCGTAAACTTTACGTCGGTTATTTAAAAGATCAACAACTCAGCCTATCGCAGTCCACGGCTGGGCATAGGCCTCTACCAAGCTGCGCCACAACACTCTGTCCTCCGTCTTCCGCATCTAGTATGTCCTAACTAACTTAAGGTCGTCAGTCCATCTACTACATACTCCACTGGAATAAAAACATAGTCATTCTTATTATAACTCCAAACTGCCCTTGAAAATAATCACTTACTCCTCTTCAAACAAATTTTTTCACCATAAAAATCTCATCCCAAGTGCCACTCAAACTGAAATTAATCCGTCTTCGTCTACGTCGTGTCGCTTTCCAATGTCCCACATACATTGCGCACCAGCTTTGTACAATATCAAGTCATGTGGTTACAAAACGGGCAATGCTTCAGGCTTTTCGTGGCACCAGCTGTGTTCGGTCGCCAACTGACATATGTGTCAGAGTAGATGACAAGCATTTTAATATATCTCGCCGGTTTCTCGATTCCATTACGGGTGGAGGGTTATTCTGGTGTGTGTAGTTAGTTTTACGTTGTCCAATGAACCAAATTGTCGAATATGTTGTTGGTTGCATACGAGGTTTTTGGCTTCTCTTTATGTCTGTATTTATTTTTTCTTTTTCTTTAATAAAATTGAAATAAAGCGCAGTGCCCATTCTTGTTAATTTTGTGAGTCCATGGAGACATTTTTTAATTTTCCTATTGCTTTTATTTTCTGGCCATGATGAAATAGGTACTTATAATAATGTTAGGTTAGTTTTAATTTGAATATGTTCCGTGCATACGATACTGTGCCAAATAATCATTTTTAAAGTAAAACCTTTTCTAGGCGCATTGAGCAATATTTTTGGTAGGGACAAAACTTACAGGTTCGCGTCATCGACAAGCTAGTGTTCTTTGACGATCAAAAAGTGCTGACTCTCAGCAAAGTATGAAAAAAAACTCTTCAAATATGCTGCACCATTTCCTGAGATGACTTCGTTTCCCTATGACAAACGTTCTTTATCATGACCCGTACATAAAGCACCCAAAACCACTGTTCTTCCCAAGATAAGGACAGCATCATGAAAAGCAAAAACAACGATTTCTCAAAGTCGAAGACGTGACATTCTTAAACCTGTAACCCAGCGGTGGGGACGTTATAGGCTGAACAAGCTTATGCTTAATCAAAATATCATAATCTTCCTACATAATCACTAACAATACACAAACAGGCACAAAATAGATCGCTTGAATCCTTCGATCACTAAGTTTATTTTAGACTAGATTTTGCCCGCGGCTTCGCCCGCTTGGGTGTAGGAAAATATCCGACGGGAATATACCACCGGGATTTAAATGTAACTTATGTAATAATGCCGATAAAGGCTCCCATAGCAAGTCGTCACGCGAAAGCGTAACGCAACTCTCGTAAAACAATTTCTATGAAAACTTCATGGCAATTAGAGTTCCAAAAATATCTGAAAAAGCCTTTATAAACTGCCAAATTTTATCGAAATCCGTTTAGCCGTTTTTGCACCAATCCGAAACATGCCCAAACAAACGGAAAGAAATAATTTATAACGATAATTTTCGGTATCAGACCATACCTCGTAGAAAATAAAATAGTAACTAAATCAAAATTGTACATTGAATATTTTCGAACGAAAGTAGTTGTAGTTTCGTTCAAAAATATTCAATGTACAATGTGTTTTGATTTCGTTACTATTTTGTAACTGCAGTAATGCACGCTATGAAATTATGTTCAGAATTGTTTACTGGTTTCTCGATTTTTATTATCTTAATAAATTATACGGAACGTGATACTGCGCCATAAATCTAAGACATAAATCGTAGAGAGACGTCACCGAAAAAGTAGCCAAGCTCAAATGGCAATGGGCCGGACACGTTTGCTGCACGTCGGATGCATTGTAGGCTCAAACCACCACATCATGGATCTATGTAGTAAATTACCAACGGTATCGCGGAAGACCTAGGCGTAGATGGCGGTATAAACTTGTCACTTATATGAGTGATCAGTCCAAATTGGCTCAGGATTGAGTGGAGCTGAAAAGGAAAGAAAATTACATTTATATTTCCGCTGTCCAGTCAAAACAAACCAAAATGGACGTAGTATAGTATGTTGGGGTAAGTTCGGTGCAGGGATAAGACCGTACTAATTCAATTCTCGGCTAAATTAATATAGTACAAGGTTATTTTGACTACAGGCAATATTGTGTTCTGCGCTATTCGCGCCCCATCCATCAAAACCAAACAAAATAATAATAACCTAGTTATAATTCAATTCTTACGGTCTTAACCCAGTGCCGAACTTATCCCAACATATCTTATATACTACGCCCTAGTACGCTAGAGCGTAGTATATAAGGTTAAGGTTAAGATTTTGGGGCCAAAATGGACATAGTATATACCGCAGTAGTCACCACCAAACACTCAAAATTACACTTAAGAACCTATCCCTAAATGTAATTTTGATTGTTTGGTGGTAACGCACACACATTTATTCCGCGACATGTCGTTAAGATGTACAGACAAATAACACATCAATTAATATATAGATCATTAATAAAATAAAGCCCTACATTGACGTGTTTCAACATAACTGTATTCAATAAATAAATCCGTGAACTATTGGTGGTGGCACGTTCCGGATCTAACAATATACAACGCTTATGATACGAAATACGGTTCAACGATAATACTGTTTACTGTTTTAAGTACTTAGTGTCGGTTAATTGAAAAGGGTGTGGATTGAAAGGAGATTATCGGGAAATTATAATCTGTAGTCTATACGGCTTAATGGAATATGAGCCTTCCTATTATCAATCTTCCTAGTCTTTTCCCAAATATGTTAGGATCGGTTTCCAATCGGTTTCAAATCGGATGCAGCTAGACCAGTAA
This sequence comes from Aporophyla nigra, assembly GCA_947507805.1. Lineage (NCBI taxonomy): Eukaryota > Metazoa > Arthropoda > Insecta > Lepidoptera > Noctuidae > Aporophyla > Aporophyla nigra. The sequence goes on along the minus strand of OX382313.1, from coordinate 5,337,036 downwards.
ATGGAGCGACTAACTATTCGAAAAAAAAACTGACATCCAAAAAAATACTACAAAGTGACCAAAAACATCGAATCCTTTGCATTTCTTATTATCAACTAGATTTTGCCAGCGGCTTTGCCCGCATATTATACATATAAACCTTCCTCTTGAATGACTCTGTCACAAAAATAACCGCATCAAAATCCGTTGCGTAGTTTTAAAAATCTAAGCATACATAGGGGCAGACAGCGGGAAGCGACTTTGTTTTTTACTATGTAGTGATGTTATAGAAATGTTAGTTCCGAAATAAAAACAGACTGATCAGAGTCGACTGAGAAGGAAGTGAGTAGTTCTCACTATTCACTTTATTCTCAATCGAAACTCATCAAAGAAGAGATGTAAGGTGCATGATCCATGTCTTCAAGGAAGACAAAAAGTGTACAGGTAACCATCACCATCATACCAGCCATAGGTAAGACTGCAGGACATAGGTCTCCCCCAATTTCGGGAGCTTTGCCATAATCGCCACGCTTGGCAGGTGCGTTGGCCATCGCAGTATGGTGGTAAAATACATAGAGAACGCTGCTGTCCATTCTCTAGTAAGTCCCTTAGTCGTCTCTTACGACACCCACGGGAAGAAATGGGATGGTGCTATTCTTTGCGTCCGACACCACACGGAAGGCATACAGGCAATATCTAGTTATTAAAATGTAAATATGGCGTAAAACGCTCTATGTTGTATAAGTTCCTACCCAGAAAAAAAAAAAATATTTACCTTTCTCTATCTTTTTACACGCTTTATATTAGCTTTACTTCTATGTTTGTATGTTAGTATGTTTGTAAGTTTGTTTGTAACCGACTCCTTATAGCGCGATTTTGACCCACTTTAAACGACCAGATTTCATTTAAACTCTTTAGTTTGGAAGCGTGTTTTTTAGTTTTTTTTAACTTTTATTTTTAAAGTTAAAAACTACTACACAACTAGGTACTAACGGATGATAAACTATTATTTAAAATAAAGTATATGGAATTTACTACATAACGTTTTTGATTTCATAACTCTGACTTCTTTAGTTTAGGAGAAATTATAATTTTAAAAGTGCGGTTCTAAATTCTGAAGGCCAGTGTAGTTACAAATATTGCAACTAGACGTTTTTCCCTAACAACTTTATCTTTCGGCAATCAGAACCTCACAGAATAAGGATGGCTTATGAAAAAGGCAGCGGAACGGAAGTATCATTAATCTCGCGTAGTGGCTACATGTGTCACCATCAGACTCTGATACCGAAGAGTGAAGGGGAAAACATGCAGAGGGGAGATTTGGAGGGATAAATTAAGTCAAGTTGGTACTTGAGTAGATAGATAGTATAATGATAATATCCTCCCGACCGAATTCCGGCCACACACACACACTAAGTCCAGACAAGACCAGACAAGTACGGAGGAGATATTATAATGCACATTGTGTACTCACTCACTTACTCTAATAAGTATGAGATGTAACGAGAAGAGAAGAAGAGATCAGAGAGGCAATTCTGGTAATTTAAAGAACGTTCATAGTCCGTTCTCGGTTTTTCCAAAATACCTCGAGTTTTCATAAATTTTCGACAAGTTTTTGACATATTTTCATTGACGCCGAGATGAGACTGCAACTAGATTTTGAACCTGAACACTTTACCTGACCTGAAAACCTCCCAACGCCCAACTGCCGTGCTTGCAGCCACAAGACCAGCGGGGCCTTGTTGAATCGGTACAAAAATGAAAGAATATTGGATTGAATTGTGACATGTGACGAAAAGTGGATTCTTTATGATAACCGTAAGCGAAAACTGCAATAGTTAACGACAGAGGTTTTTTTCTTTCTGGATGGGAAATCATCAAATGCCTTCTCCCGCTCTGGGCGGAGCGGGAGGGCGTGTCAGACTTTTACTGACTAAAACCTACCCGTGTTCCTTCAGTTGCCCATATGCCAGGGTTACGGTATCTCTTTCGAACAATCTCGCGACCCTGATTTTGATTAAACAAATACATCTTGGAAAAAAATGAGTTTTAGTTTTGCAGTATAAATCGGCAATTTCATACTAATAAATCGAGATTAGGGCAGGACAATGATGAATGATGATGAAGTAGCTCATATTTTAAAATTGCCTACACATCATCTTACGACAAATATTTACCGGTTTTGTGGCTAAATATGTCGCCAACAGACTCTCATACTGAAAAAGAAAAACGTGCACGAATATATTTACAGAAGAAGGGTGAAATGAGTCAAGTTACGGTAAATAAGAAGGAAAAATCTGTTAAGTGTTTGTCGGTAGGGTTTCTCATTGTTTGGCATAGTAAGCGTATAGTAGCATGTGTAGTAGTTTGGCTACGTTAGTAGAACAAACATTTTCAATATGCGCAGAACATAAATATTGAATTTGGGAAGTCGGGCAAGAAGGAGATGTGGGTTAGTCGCGAATAGAGAACACCGTAGACAGAGCCTTGAACTCTCTACGCCAGCCTTTCCTAAAGGGGTTTCCTAAGGGCCCTTGTGGACGCTGCAGGCCCAGAAAAAAAATGGGGACGCTGTGTAGACTCTACACAACGCCCTCATTTTTTGTCTGGGTCTTTTACCACCCCCCTTTAGGGCCTGCAGCGCCCACAAAGGGGCGTTATCGCCCACTTTGGGAAAGGCTGCTCTACGCTTACGAATATTCACGAATACTACGCGTACTCATTTTTTGGCATAGATAGAATAGAATAGGTCTTTATTTGCTTAGAATGTAGGTACATACATATAAGTTGTTAAATTAAATAATGGGATCCATATACATTCTGCCTTAATATAGCATGTAAATATCATACAAAGTAGAGAATAATAGAAAAAATTACAAAAAACAATTACAAAAAATTATCATTTAAGAAGTCCTGCACAGAATAATAACATTTATCTACAAGTAATTCTGCGAAACGTTTTTTAAATTTGCGCAAAGGTAAGTTTTTAGTTCGGTCGGATATTTTATTAAAGATTACACGAGCCATACAAATTAAATTTCTTTTTAATAAGCTAGTTTTATATACGCCCGAGCATAATGGGTTCTGGTATTGATATCTCATAGCTGTACTTGTTTTCTAGTTTCTATTAAAGTTGCAAATAGACCTCGATTCGTTATTATTACAAATATTGCTAACTCAAGGATATAAAGGCATGGGAAGGTTAGTAATTTTTCTGAGACTTAAATATAGGTACGCAACTGTCTGTCACTCATATTAGCCTGTGATGTTCCCACTGCTGAGACAGGTCTCCTCTCGATGAGAGGGAGTGGGCGGTAATCTACCACGCTAGCACGTTGCCCGAGTGTGCTGGTTCTAATACATGCCGGTTTCCTCACGATGTTTTCCTTCACCGTTTTGAGAGCAGTGGTGATGAAATTATTTACACACAGTAAAGCTCCTAACTGGGTTCGAACCTACGACCTACAATCACTACTGCTTAACAGTCCAAACAGACTTTTTTCCTAAATAAATAAATAGTGCTCTGATTTAGTCCAAATTAACATTGAATTCAAGATGACATGTATGATAAAATTACGAAAGTATCCTTAGTGCTGCCTTGAAAACATTCCCATACGAAGATTAGCCTTGAATATTTTGTGTGAATCCAGTAGCAAGGGACTAAAATTGAAATTTTAACTTTGCTAAGAGTATCAAACATCGTGACGAAACCGGCATGTCTTTTTTTTTTGGGTGGGAAATCATCAAATAACGTCTCCCGCTCTAGGGTGGAGCTGAAGGCCGTGTCAGACTTTTACTAAGTAAAACCCACCCGTGTTCCTTCAGTGGCCCATATGCCAGGGTCACGGTAAGTAACTCTTTCGAACATTTCTCGCGACCCTGGCAGAACCGGCATGTCTTAGAACCAAATTATTCGAAGACATGTGACATCTAACAACCCGCACTGGGCCCGCGTGGTGGATTATGGTGGATTATGGATTATTAGTGGGATGAATCAAAGAGTTCTTGGAAAGATTAGATATGAAGACGGATATTTAATAGTTTAAACTAGATAAAATAAATAAAATGGAAGTATCTGTTTGTAACATCAAAATAACAGCTTTTTGCTAAATGCCTATGAAAGTATACGGTAATTACAACAACAAAAAAACTTGGTTTTTTTGTCTGTCTGGTAGTTTGTTCCACCTTACCTCCGAAACGGCTAGACAGATTTTAACGAGCAAATAACTGGTGTTATAAGGAGTAACATAGGCTACTTTTGGTGCCGGTAGCACGTTTCTGTTGTATAATTTCCGACATCCACGCGAAGAAAGCCGCGGGCAGCAGCCTGTTGAAACTAAAACAATACATCATATTTCTTACTTACCCACACAAAATATGAACTTCTTCCACCATTTGCCAACCGAAGGACATTCTTAGAAACAACATACGCACGCGGTGCAGCTTGTAATGTTATCCTAACGAAATGATATGTTACCCCACCCACTCCCACAAGTCTAGAATGATATTTGAGTGGAATATACGGGAAAATATTGCGAGCGTTTTAGAGATGGGTTTGGTTGGTTGGCTTTTTATTAAAAAAATATGCATTAGTTTTGAAAATGATTCCATTATTTAAATCAATTAATAGATTTAAATATGGAATAATGGAATAGGTGAAACATCGTAACTAAAATGGTTTTTTTTTTTCAAGGTATCATCACATCGTAGTCTCCATTAGCGGTTTCTATGATTCGATGAATGAAAAAATAATAATAATAAATATAACCGTAGTCAAAAGTAAACGATTTATGCTTTAATTTACATCAGATTTAATCATGAACTATGACGCCTAATGTCTTGTTTAATACTATATAGTCGGGCTTCGGTTTTAACTTTATTTTTAACTAACTTTTGCAAGCGGCTTCGCCCACGTATTATACATATAAAACTTTCTCTTGAATCACTCTATCTATTGATGAAAATCGCATTAAAATCCGTTGCGTGCGATTTTGTTCTATACTATCTAAAGAAACCGCATACCACTGTCAATATTTCCAATGATGAGCAAGCAAGATATAAAATCACTAGGCAATTATCGAAAAACGTTAACACGAAGCAAACGCCCTAACTCTGCAAATCCGTACAATCATTTTCCAGACAAAAATATATGTCAGAAATCGCGTGGGAGTATTAGAAGTGCCAACACATTCGTAGCCTCCCACCCGTCAGTTACAATTGAGTTACAGAATTCTACTGAATCCAACAGGTGAACACAGGTGTACTTAAATATGTATGTAGTTTCTATTTATAGTGTCGCGGGCTGATGAGATTTGGGTGAAGACTGCATAGAAAGTAAAATAAATTGATTGTTTTTAACATTTTTGTGGAAATGTGGATATTAAAAATTAGACCTAAATCCATCCTGGTACTCAAGTGTATCTGGTTAGACTGTAAGCTGACCCCAACATAGTTGGGAAAAGGCTAGGCAGATGATAATGAGACCTAAATCCAGTTATAGAAAAACAATCGACATTGAAAAAAATATTACAAATAACTGTAATTTCGGAACTGCTTTTTTTGCCACCGACTTTCGAATTTCTTTTTTCCTTTATACCTTTTTCACTGCTTGACATAAACCTCCTCCAAGCACAGGTTCTGTGTTTCTCCCATCTAGCTGATTACTGCGGACCGAGGCCATCGGTCCACCACATGATACGCCATCTGTTCTGCGAGTAATGTGCCCTGCCCACTGCTACTTGAATTCAGCAATTCTTCGGGCTATATCGTGTTCTACGGATCTCTTTATTTCTGATTTGAATAATATAACTCCAAATATTCACTAAAAGTTTGACTACAATTAGAAGTATTCGCTACTAGAACTAGACTTATTCTCTAGAATCATTATTTCAGCCAAAAGACTTCCATTGCTGGACTAAATTGGGGGGATTTGCCATAATCACCACGCTTGACAGACGGGTTGGCGATCGCAGTATGGTGGTAAAATGCATAAAGAACGCTGCTGCCCATACTCTAGTAAGTCCCTTAGTCGCCTCTTACGATACCCACGGGATCAAAAATAAATTATTTATTTATTAAAAAAAATTGGATGGTGATATTCTTTACGTCCGGCTCTACACGGTAAGTTAGAATACATGATCTATTCTAGCGAATATACAATACAAGATAACAATGCGAATTATGAAATTAAGCCAATTCTCAGGTTTATCAGCGCATTTAAAAACGTTCCGGCTATGATCACATTGTCTCTCCGTATCCTCTCCATCTCATAGACGACCTGTGTTGAACTTAGCTCTGCAAGTGGGTCATATTTTATGGTTTTTCAGTCAAGCTGCTATTTATAACTCTTGTTCGTTCGTCACAAATGGTCAATTGCGGTCTCGACACACCTCTTTGTCGTATTTACTGTTTGTTGCATTCGCATTGCAAACAGCGTAAAGTTAAGTTAACAAGGTAAGTAGAGCGTAACCGTTAACCGATTTTCGCAGAAGCTAATCGTCACCATGCCATAGAAAGAAATATGAGCTAAGAAAAAATAAGCCGACACAAGACACTCGATTGATATACCCTTTTATGTCTTTGTTGTGGCGCAGCTTGGTAGAGGCCTTTTTCCTGCAATGAACTACGATAAGCTGAGTTGAAACATCTAAACATACAAAATGTCATATTATAATTATAATATTAGTGGCATTAGTAGCATTTTTATATAGTCGTCACCTTCTAATACGATAAGCCTTATCTTTATTGACGCAGACTAAATATGAGCATTGATAATCACGTCTACATGATAGAACACTCTTCTCTTTTTCCCCTCCTCTCTTCTTTTCTAATTATTTTTTACATACATACATAAACTCGCGCTTTTGCCTCGCCTTCTTTTTTAAATGGTTTGTTACCCTATGTATATTCTAGGTTCAGTTTCCTCTCTTTATTTTTATACACGTTCTAGTGTCTAGATCAGTAACTGATCCAATACGTAGATTTCAGATTGAAAAGCTTACTTTTTATTAGTTTCTAAACATAGCAGTCTAAAACTCTGATTATTAAAACTCCCGGCCCCTATTTATCGTCTCAACCAAAGATACCAAATTAATTACACCTTCACAAATATTAACCTTAATAAACCTTTCGTTATTAATCCCCTCAGTTACCAGGGCTCCATACTTCCAAAGATAAACAATTACATACTTATAATTGCAAAATTTCTCAAATATATCCCATAGACGAAGGTCATGTTACCACAGATAATACCAGGGCGCCATACTTCTAAAGATCATCATCATCATAATTTCAGCCGTAAGACGTCCACTGCTGGACTTAGGCCTCCCCCAATTTGGGGGGCTTTGCCATAATCGCCACGTTTGGCAGGCGGGTTGGCGATCGCAGTATGGTGGTAAAATGTACAGAGAACACTGCTGCCCATTCTCTAGTAAGTCCCTTAGTCGCCTTTTACGACACCCACGGGAAGAAATGGGGCCATGACCTCATCTAGCTTAAAAAAATATTATTGACGTGTAAAAGTGTTTGTACAAACCTATTTGCAGAAATAAAATCATGTATCATAAATATCTCTCTGAGCTGAAGGTCTACCCACAGATGATCGAAGGTCAACCGCTAACACAATACAAACAGTCCTTCAATACGATACCGAACGGGTTTGAGGAGTACGCAAATATAGGAGTCAGATGATTTGATGCGATCGTCGAGCGTAGAAATGGGACGATATGCTAAATGAATTGGCAACAAATACCTAGTATGTATAAAGTAATTTATGTACCTGTAGACGTGTTGACCTGAAGCTATGCTTGCCGCGGTCGGTCCGTGGATGGGTGACCATGTTTACATACCGAGACGTCTCCGCACCTCGAAAGGCACGTTAAGCTGTTGGACCTCGCTGTCATTCTTGTATCTATGTCGGTCGTTGCGAGTCAATACTCAATTCTTTATTGCATTCCATATGTTACATAGATGGTAAAAAATAAAAATGGTGCAAGGTCAAAATATGGACCCTGTCGGGCACGCAAAAATTTGGAGAGAGGAAGAGGGCTGAGTTACAATTTAATTAAATAAATATTCTCATTTACTGTCTTTCATTTGGTATATCATTATATTGTATACATATTATTATTATGTTTGTGTAGATTGGTTTAGCATATCAGTTGTTATTATATACATTTGCACGAGATTACATTATTACTATCAAATTCTTACAAGTTTTCGCTTTTATTATGTACTCAACTAGATTAATTATTATAAGTAGCATACCATATACATTTATTTTAATAAATTATGAAAATTATTTTCGTCAGAAGCCTGTCTGTAACCAGTGTTATCAAGAAGTTTCGTGTTACCTAGTTACTGGGCTGTGGAGGTCAGATAGGCAGTTCCTCAATGTAAAATAAAGGTATTCAACTGCATCCACTTAGACTGGAAGCCGACCCTAACATGGTTGGGAAAAGGCTAGACAAATTGCAGTGTTAATCATAGGTATACCAGGAGAGTGCAGGCCTGTCAGCAAGTACCAGGTACTTACGATATTATAAAGCTGAAGAGTTTGTTTGTTTGTTTGATTGAACGCGCTAATCTCAGGAACTACTGAACCGAATTGAAAAATTCTTTAGAGTAGCCTATTTATCGAGGTAGGTTATAGGCTATATAACATCACGCTACAACCAAGAGGAGCGGAGCAGTAATGAAAAATGTTGCAAAATCGGGGCAAATTGCACGGGTAGGCGATTCGACGCGACGGGAAGAGTCGGGGGAACAAGAAATTGAATTAAACAAGGAACAAGAACACGAAGTCGTGGGCAGAAGCTAGTATCGAATAAAATAGAATCGCTCAATACGGCTACTAGTATTTCTTTTTCTATATCTTATCTTTTTATATTTCTATGATCCATGTCCACGTCTTAAATTCCTATTTACACAAACTCCTGACTATGTAGAAGGTCAGATTGGCCCACAAATTTGGCACTAACCTATCTTGTCAAATAAGGTGAGATGTGACTTCTTACTTATTTATCTACCAGATTTATTTCCCTAAGGAAATAAGCTGAATTGTACTTGAAAAGTTGTCGACCTCAACCTCTGAAAGTGGAGGAAAGATGTCTAAGATTTTCACCTGCTTCTATTGTTGCATGATCCTTGAATTGTAAAGGAAACATTTGCTTCATCATTTCAGCTGAAAGACGACCACTGTTAGATATAGGCCTCCCCCAATATATTTGCCATAATCGCCACGCTTGGCAGGCGTTTCGGCGATCACAATATGGTGATAAAATGTATAAAGAACGCTGCTGCCCATTTTCGAGTAAGTTCCGTAGTCGCCTTTTACGACACCCACGTGAAGAAATGGGATGGTGGTATTCTTTACGTCCGCCACCATATGGAAGCAAAATATTTTGCTTAATTTGTTTCTTCTAAAAACTTATTGACCCTCAAATGTTAAACTATCGAGTAACTTGACGTCCACGCAGATGTAATAAAATCGCGACGAGAAGTAGTCGCGCACTCGATTATCAACTCTCGGTGTTGAACCGAGCATTTAGAATCCAACAGAGTGAGGCGCGAGTGAGCCTCAGCGCTTCGTCAAAAACACAAACAAAAAAAAACAAATACAAATACTTTTCCTTCCTTTCTTCGAAAAAACACACTATTCGATTTTCAACTCGAAATAAAATAATAAAAATCGATCGTTCGCTCGATCGATTGTTGTTCGATGATAAAATATGATTTACGACCGCATTACGTATGTATTTACAGAATTGTTATCATTAAAATCATGAATACAGCCCTCTAAGTTCATTTAATCCACTGAATGACTATTTCATGAAGAAATCAATTCATCATCATCATCATCATTTCAGCCGAAAGACGTCCTTTGCTGGACATTAGCCTCCCCGAAGCTCCGCCAATTCAACCGATTTTGTGCTTCCCGCATCCAGTGTTTGTAAAGAAATCAATTAGACCTTTGTAATTTTACTAAACTAACGTCAAAAAGTTTGACTGGTTTAATTGAAGGAACGTAGCAACCGCCTTTTATTTTTGTTCATTTTTAGGGTTCCGTTGCTAAATGGCAAAAAACGGAACCCTTATAGATTCATCATGTCTGTCTGTCTGTCTGTCTGTCTGTCTGTCTGTCCGAGTATGTCACAGCCATTTTTTTCCGAAACTATAAGAGCTATGCTGTTGAAACTTGGTAAGTAGATGTATTCTGTGAACCGCATTAAGATTTTCACACAAAAATAGAAAAAAAAAACAATAATATTTGGGGTTGCCCATACATAGAACTGAAACTCAAAAAATTTTTTTTCATCAAACCCGTACGTGTGGGGTATCTATGGATAGGTCTTTAAAAATGGTATTGAGGTTTCTAATATCATTTTTTTTAAAACAATAATATTTGGGGTTCCCCATACATAAAACTGAAACTCATTTTTTTTTTTTCATCAACCCCATCCGTGTTGGGTATCTATTTTTTTCTAAACTGAATAGTTTGCGCGAGAGACACTTCCAAAGTGGTAAAATGTGTGTCGTCGTCCCCCCCCCCCCCCCGTAACTTCTAAAATAAGGGAATGATAAAACTAAAAAAAAATATATGATGTACATTACCATGTAAACTTCCACCGAAAATTGGTTTGAACGAGATGTAGTAAGTAGTTCTTTTTAATACGTCATAAATCGTAAACCACAATTTACCTTTCATTCAGTCAACTCAAATATAAAAATAAAAAATAAAAAACATTGAATTTCATAAACATAAACCTTATGCATAAACCGTGAATATCTACAGGTTTGTACGGAACCCTCGGTGCGCGAGTCCGACTCGCACTTGGCCAGTATTTTTTCATATTTTGGTAAACCACCATCGATCGACTGCCACCATTGATCGACTGGCCTGTTAGTCTAGTGGTTAGTGTAGTAGGGTAGGTTAGTTCGATTCCCACCCAGGACAAATCTTTGTGTGATGAGCACAATCATTTGTTCTGTGTCTGGGTGTAATTTATATATACTAAGTATGTATTTAGAAATATATAATTATGTTTATGAGTTGTCTGGTTGCCATAGTACAGGCTCTGCCTAGTTTAGGATCAGATAACGTTGTGTTGGTTGTCCCAAAATATTATTATTGATTGGAGTACAACTCACCTGACCTAAATTAAACCGCCTATATTCTCCCAAAATATTCTTAACTACTTAATCAAACAATGAGGTAACATTTGAGAGATTTATCACCACAAAATCAACCATAAAACTTCATAAACAAATCAAATAAGATTGTTACGAAACACCGTTCATTGAACTTCGCTTCTGATAAATAAACAGACAGTCGCTTTCAATCATCGCTTTGACTATATTAACGTATTTATATGCTCTTTGAAGACTGTCCAAATGTTTAAGATTCGGTGTTGTAATGCTTTTGTCCCTTGAAGCTTGATACCCTTTATGTTCTTGATCTATGAGTGTCATACCTTTTAGTTCAATTTAAGTAGATCACTTTGGTATCAGATTTCCTAATAGAATAGGAAAAGATGAAAGAAAAAAGTGCATTATAAAAAGTGGAAAACGAATGAATAATAATGGACTTCAGGATTTTTTTGCTTTTCGATAATATAAACGCAATCAATTATGATTGCGTTTATTAAAACGAGAATGTAAAAGGAGTATGGAGAGTACAGTCTCTTTATTAACCGACTTCAAAAAAAGGAGGAGGTTATCAATTCGACTGTTTTTTTTCTTCCTTCATCACCACTGCTCTCAAAACGGTGCAGGAAAACACCATGAGGAAACGGGCATATCCTAGAAATATATAATAAATTAATTGTCGATATTCGAAATATATAATTTGAATATCGACATGTGACATCAACCATCCCTGGATTTGTGCCCGGTGGTTGGCAAATAGAATCCTTGATGAAAAAACCTAATAACACTTCCCGACCTGGGAATGGAGCCTTGGAGTAGTACGAATGCTGTTTCCACACACTCGCATAACACCTTCCAAACATTAGCAGAACCCCAGCCAGTCGCATCGAGAGGGCGAAGCTACAGGCTGACTTACGTCACGCAATGCACAAGTTCTACGTCTCAGTGCCCCAGAGACTGAAGAGCCGAAAAAAAATTCAAGAGCGTGTGGGTCCAGCTAATCCAGCCAATAGTAACGCCTCCACACCGCGATGTAATCTAGCGGGAGCTGTATAAACCTACAGACAATTTTGCCTGATCCTTCCACCCAGGCACGCGTCCCCTGGGCCACCTTAGAAATCTTCAATAAGACTTCGATCCAAACTCGACCGGAGCAAAGACAATCTCCACAGTTCGGGGTGCACGGACGGCTCAAGATCTCAAGTGTGTATGCAGCACCTACCCACAGACAATGGCCCACCTTCCATCCTGCACCGCAGGCCCTGTGCATTTGATGATCTTATGACTGTCAGTGGGCCAAAGATGTTTGAACTATCTGCCATTAATACGATAACAAGGAGATGGTCAGCGTAGCTCCTGCGAATACGAGACCAACGTGGCAGTCACTCACAAACAAATGACGCTGATCATCATCGTCATCATCATTTCAGCCAAAATACGTACACTACTGGACACAGGCCTCTCCCAATTTGGGGAAGTTTGCCATGATCGCCTCGCGGTTTAGCGATCGCAGTATGTTGGTAAAATGCATAGAGAACACTGCTGCCCATTCTGTGGTAAGTCCCTTGGTCGCCTCTAACGACACCCACGGGAAAGAATAGGATTAAAACTTATTAAACCATGTTAAAGTATTTCATCATTCACTCTGCCGTGAAAACAGACTGCAATAAACAATTTCTCATTCACACTCTGATCTAAATATGCAATAAAGATTACAAACAGCAACATTAATGTAATTTACTATATATAATAAATAGAAGATTTATCAACTAACACCATGTTAACAAACTGGTATAAATAACGTTTTATAGCTAAGAACTGTTATTTATTATAATAACTATAAATATTAGATGTCAAAAAATTGTGTTTATCTGTGGTTGCAAGTGTTGCAACTGTCAAAATGAAACATTGTTTTTCTTTTGCTTTTTGAATGAAGTTTGGGTTTGGTGTAAGTAATAATCAGCCTGTAATGTTCCCACGGCTGGGAAACAGGCCTCCTCTCGGTTAGAGGGTGTGAACCGTTACCACCAGAGGGCCCACTGCAGGTTGGTAGATGTCAGATGTCTTCGAATGTACGGTTCTAGGACATTCGGGTTTCCTCACGATGTTTTTCCAACACCGCTTTAGGAGCAGTGATGCACACAAAGTACGATAATATTTAAACATATCACTGACTCAATAACTATGAGTTTTACTATCTATAATCATTTCAATACGATCGGAATCATTTAGAGGGATATTGTTAATCCATTGCTTTATATGCTCGAAAAATTCGTTTGCACCACAACGTAAACAACGCAATGAATGTTGGCAAAATTAACTGCTGCCATTTTTACTATGTTACGCAACTAGCCCGCATCTTAGACATACTGCGTAATATGTAAGCTAAACACAAACAAATTACAATATAAGTACATTCAAAAATTGCTAGAATCGTTTTTTGGGTCATACGTGTGTATTCAAAAAACCAACTCACTATATTTTTAGCTCAGTTATCTGTACCCAAATCGAGATTGCTTTTTCATATCCGTGAGGTCTCGGGAGAATTTCAGTTAATTCTTTATTTTTATTACTTTGTGTGCGTGCTCTAACTATAAATCTGCACCTAGTTATATTTAATAGGAAAATATTTATTTTTATTGCGGCTTTTGCTATGTTCCTATAACTATGGCCTGGCTGGTAAGAAGTAGACGTGAACCCACTTTCAGCTAACTTTCATAAATTGTTGAACCTTATTGTTATAATTTTAATAATAGATTACGATACATGTGACTTAAATTGATCATTATTTCACTGCATGAAATTATTGTAATAATGGTATCGTATACTATTTAAAGCACGTGTGACCTAAACCGTCCCGTGTCGTGCCGAACGTAAAGAATAGAACCACCCCATTTCTTCCCATTGGTGTCGTAAAAGGCGACGAAGGGACCGGGGCAGGCAGAGAATGGCAGCGTTTTCTATGCATTTTACCACCATACTGCGATCACCAACCCGCCTGCCAAGCGTGACGATTATAGCAAAGCCCCCTAAATTGGGAGAGACCTATGTCCAGCAGCTTTCTTATCTGATCATCTGCCTAGCCTTTTCCCAACTACGTTGGGGTCGGCTTCCAGTCTAACCTATGCAGTTGAGTACTAATATGTTTAAGATAACACTGGTTAGGTTAGACTTGTCTAAGTCAAATTTCCTGGTTTCTGACGACCCGTAACGACTGCCAAATATCTACAGATGACACCCGGGACCAACTGCTTGCTTAGCATGTATTCCGAGGCACGAAAGTGTCTTAGTACGGAAAAATGGCCAGGCACCTACGGAACAACCGCAACAACGCTACACACCACTTTAATTTACACACCTTCTATTCTATTATATGTACAGTATTTCTGAGCTAGCAACCTACTTATTTTCCGCAGATAAACGTGAAATTGGGTAGTAGAGTATAGCATCACCTAAACCAATCACTACCACTTTCCTACGCCACATTTTAATTAAACTGAACAATCAAGGGCTCTTCCGTTACCAAATAGTTAATTAAGCACCCAGGGAACCAAACTTTAATAATATTTCACACAGATTCTATATGATTGGACACGTGCCGTGAAAGTAGACTGATTGACACGTGTCGCTATATATAGCACGTGCCTATCATGTGTCTTTGTACGTATCAGTGTGATTTCCCTGGACAGTTGCTGATAAATATTCAAGGTGTGATGGATGTAATCATTGAAGTATGAAATACTAGCTTCTGCCCGCGGCTTCGCCCGCGTGGATGTTGAAAAATATCCCACAGGACCGTACTACTGGGATTAAAAGTACCCTATGTGTTAATCCAGGTAAACAATGTGTTATTGCACGGTTTGCTTTGTGTTATCCAAGGAGCAGCGCTTGGATTGATAAATGATTGTTGTAGGATAATTAATACTAAAACCTAACAATAGTGACGGAATATATAACAGAACGGCAAATTACCTACTTGCAACTTTAAAGCGCAAATATAAATTCTCTTTATTCCCTGGGAATTTCGAAAAAAATTGTAACCTAAATTATTCAAATGAAGATTTTACTTAACTTGCTGTTCACAGGGGTTTAAGACTATTAATTTTTTAATCTATACTTAAAGTATTTCTTTAAATACTACTTATAGGTTCTGCCCTCAGGTGCTAATACAACCAGGCTGCTAGATGAGCTCACTCCCGAGCGGGCCACTTAAAAGTTTGTGGTACGAGTTCCAACCCACCATCTACAGACCTGCCTGAGAGAGGACTTTTGGCCGAAAGGTGTCTTGTATCGTCGTTTCCGAGGACGGTTATGCGACACCACGCAGCGGAACACGACGCCGTCATCATAACGTGTTTAGTGATAGTTTAAGTTTTGTTTTTATAAAATATGTATTAGTTTATAGTTATTGTTTTATATTATTTGTTTATTGTGTTTTTATGGGCCTAAGTTGCCTGAAATAAAGGGTTGTATTGTATTGTATTGTATTGTAAAAGTGGGCGAGAGAGAAGAAGTCCCCTCTATGATCATATCCCGCTGTTTTCAGTGACTGTTCTCCTTTAAGTCTACCCCTGTTAAATTTAGTGTTTGCCTTGAGATTTATTTATGGTCTTGTCAAAGCAGACTTTGAGGGGAAACTGCACTCTTTTGAACTCAAGGGGTAGCTCGATGGCGTAAGAGGAATCCTCGGAATAAACACAGACTCCTCTCAGGAACAACGTGTCAGTATAGTTGCCTCGATAACATTTCGTTGCAATATTTTCACTCACAAACTGGTGTCATTGCATAATTTTAGCGGGTTTAAATTACGCAGCAACATAATAGCAGGCGTAGCATGAACAATTCTATCTCTATTCTACCAAGAATAGACAAAGTTCTTTCTATTCAATTCGACATCTCTTCGGCCCGAGCACGGAGCGACCCGAACTCGGGTTTCTATGAAGACAGAGACAGTTATTCTTTCCATAGCAAGAGAGTGGTAACTAATGTAATTAAGGTGGATCCGCTAAGGACTTTTTCATTGAATAGTCATACAGTGTGATTAAACGATCTTTGAGTATTATTGATGATTATAATTAATATGATCTTGTAAAAAAAATGTACCCCCAATCGAATCTCCAACTCAAAAGTAGAGAAAAATTGGTCGCCATGGTCGACATCGTAGTATTCGATCGTAGTCCACTGATTTATAATTATTTTCAACTCCGTCAAACGATCTCAAAGGAATTCCATTGATGATTGTAGATTGGTCGTTATGTTTTACTTTAATGTAATGTTAAAGTCGCACTATTGCTCACTGAACGTACAGATTTAGATGTTAGTGCATAAAGTATTATAGTAGGTATGTGCCCAATTAGTTTTATTTATAAAGTTACATAGGTATCTATTAAAGAATAGTTAGTGTAGTCATTTAATTTTATTTAATACAGGAACAAACGCGTTTTTTTACATGTCACTTCATGATCATCTGCCTAGCCTTTTCCCAACTATGTTGGACTCGGTTTCCAGTCTAAACGGATGCAGCTGAGTACCAGTATTTTACATGGAGCGACTGCCTACCTGACCCCCACAACCCAGTTACTGGGTAATACGATACCCCTTGGTAAGACTGGTTGTCAGACTTTCGGGCTTCTGACGACCCGTAACGACGGTCTAATATCTACGAAAGACAGCCGAGATTCCGAGGCACGGAAGTATCTTATTATGTAAAGATGGTCACCCATCTACGGACCAACCGCGGCAAGCGTAAATTAACCTGAACGATCGACCAGTGCGGCTGTTATATCTTGCAAATATCCCTACTACAACATATTATAAATTTTAATGTGAATGTAAGTTTGTTTGTTACGCTTTCACGCGAAAACTACCGAACCGATCATCATGAAACTTTATACACATATTCTTGGAAGTATTAGAAGTAACGTAAGATACTTTTCATGAAAAAAAATAATTACGAAAGATAAAAATTGGTACGGGGTAAGTTTGAACCCCAAGAAAGGACATACGCCTATTTTTATTCCGAGATTTCGTCTTCGTTCACGATAACCGTCATTTACGCGGATGAAGTTTACGTGGATGAAGTCGCAAGCCAAAGCTTAGTTCATATTAATATCAGTAACATATGTGATACATCTTGATACTTTGGTTGAGATTGGACACCAGTGACGATAATGCGCTACGCGGGCTGCCCCGCATGCCATGCGTACGTCTACCATTCCACGTAGGATTTTCGAAGCCCTATTTGACTCAGTTAGGGGATGATTTTGGAAAAATTGTGATACACGTGTCTCATAATTATACTTCAAGAGTATGTGTACCAATTTTTGTGTCCATCGACCCAGAGAATAAAATGTTTCATAGAAAATTCAATCCCCCATTTCACCCTCTTAGGGACGGAATTTCAAAAAACCCTTTCTTAGTGGATACCTACTATTCACAGAGAACACACCCTCCAAATTTCATGTCTCTAGGACCGGTGGTTTAGGCTGTGCGTTGATATATCAGTCAGTCAGTCAGGACTTTGAATTTTATATATATAGATTGAATAGCCTATTTATCGAGGAAGGCTATATACTATATAATATCACGATAGGACCCTATTGAGCCGAGCAAAAAGAAAAAGTCACAAATACGAAGACCTCGCCCAGGCAGGCGATTCGATGCGACGGGGAGGGTCGGGGAGCAAGCAATTGTATGCGGACAAAGTCGCGGGCAGGAGCTAGTCGTGAATATTACTAATATCTGGGTAGATTTTAACTATTAGCTTTTCTATAATGGTCAGAATTGTGCCTAACTCTGTAAGGAGAATTAGTTTATTATCCACATCTTCGAAGCCCTATTTGACTCTGTAAGGGGATGGTTTTCGAAAAACTGTGATACACGTATCTCATAACTATAATTGAAGAGTATGTGTACCAATTTTTGTGTCAATCGACTCACAGAATAAAAAGTTCCACAGAAAATTCAACCCCCCATTTCACCCTCTTAGGGGTGGAATTCCCAAAAATCCTTTCTTAGTGGATACTTACTCTTCACAAAGAACACACCCTCCAAGTTTCATGTCTCTAGGACCAGCGGTTTGGGCTGTGTGTTGATATATCAACAGTCAGTCAGTCAGTCAGTCAGTCAGTCAGTCAGTCAGTTTCTCCTTTTATACATATAGATAGGTGTTGATATGATTATGAAAATACTAGCGAACCGCCCCTGCTTCACTCGCCATGTCTAATCATCAATAATCTTTATTTAGCATAAAACATCTTTACATAGTATACAACAAAGTCGCATTTCGTGTTTGTACGCTTAGATCTTTTCTTTTTAAAGTGAAACTTTTATTACATCGTCTCACACTTTTTTGTCTGTGTGTTGCATGTCGCGTGACGGTCGGCCGCGAAGTAGGGATAAAGTGAAAGGCGCTCGCTGGTGCATGTTGTTGTTTATGGATTTATTTCAATTTTGAGTGCTTGAATTTATTATTTAACTTATTTCGTATGAACATTAAATTAAGTCTTTTTATTAAGCTATTGTATATATTCCGAAATTTTTTAGTTAAATGTCTATAATGTGAAAAAATGTTTCACTTTTACCGTGGTTTCATTAAAACCACACAATCCTTTTTTTTTATACGGAACGGATTTTAATGCGGTTTTCATTAATAGACAGAGTGATCTAAGAGGAAGGTTTATATGTATAATACGCGACCGAAGCCGCTGGCAAGAGCTAATGTAGAATATAATAAACTTTCCGAGATAAATTCTCTAAATGATAGTGAATACCGCATTTAAATCTAATTAAGTCACTAACTGTAACACAATCATTCTACAATGTCCCCATGGCTGGGACACAGGCCTCTGGTTCTTGAGAGAGAGTGAGTATAATCCGCCACGCGGACCCAGTGCAGGTTGGTAGATATCACGTCTTTAAATATTTGGTTCTAGGACATACCGGTTTCCTGCCAGGGTCGGATTTGTTCGAAAGAGTTACCATGGCCCTGGTACTGCGACTGTAGGAACACGGGTGGGTTTAAAACAGCAAAAGTCTTACACGCTCTTCCACTCCGCCCAGAGCGGGAGACGTCATTGGATAATATCCCTACCAGAAAAAAAAAAACCGGTCTTCTCAAGTTGTTCTCCTCCACCGTTGTGAGAGTTGTGGTGATAAAATGAAATACACAAAATAAAGTGTCTGCCCAATCGATTGTGTAGTTTAGAAGAACTAAGTAGATATACAAACAGACAGTAATAGCGACTTTTTATACTATGATTGTATAGAAAAGATATTTTAAATAGAAAATGTGTTCACTTTAATCCTTTTGCATATACAACCGTGGACTACTTGATACAAGTTCGTATACATCGATATTTATATCATCTACACTTATACAACTGAATACCTAAGTTCCTGAGAAGCCAGTTAAGTCGGTAGGTATGTCTCTAGACGAGTTTTATTTTTAACTTCAAAGGTGGTACCGGGAAAATGAAAGAAAATCTAAGTACAAAGTCATACCTATTCCATGAAAAAGTCAATCAATGGATTATATGAACTAAGAGAGTTGTATTGATGATTTGAATGATTATAATAATTTTTTGTAAATGTTTCTACCCTCAAGTGTCAGAAGTGGAGATAAACTGGTCTTCACGTTTGATATCGTAGATTTTTCTCGGCTGAAAATAGAAATTAATTGAATGAATTTCTTGTCTTCAATTTTAAGATCGCCATGCTTGAAAATGACAGATTGTACAAAGATTCTACCGTCATGGTAGAATCTTTGTACAATCTGTCATTTTCAATAACCAATTAATCAATCAATGTCAATGTTGTCTTTTCTTCCGTTGACAAACCCCGTTTCTATGGTGGTCATGTTAGAAGATCTTGATCTCTTATGGAACCCTTGGAAATGAATATATAATCGACGCTTCAAAGGCGAAATTGACTAAGCGACATAATGCCAATATATCGCTTAGTCAATCTCGCCTTTCAAGCGTCGATATGTTAAATTTCTAACTATTGTTTCAGTGATGAAATCCCCTTTTCAAACTTTTATTTAACTTGCAATGTGTGTGTAACTATGTTTGTTCGGGTAGAATCCGGTAACTCAATTCTGAAACAGATATCTTCAACTGATTGAGCTGAAATGTTGTATACACGTTTAGTTTGGATGACAATGCATAGTTAGGTGTGTGACGTCATTCTAAATCCAACATGGCGGAACACCCAAGATGGCGGACTTGTTATTTTTAATGTACTGCTTCAGTAAGGGTATCAAGGCTTGCTGAGAATAACTCAATGAAGGAAAAACTAAATTTAAAATAACAAATCTTTTTTTATAACACGCTTTTACAAATAAAGCCAGTCTTTATCCATCAATCATGAATAATCACCGCAATTTACAAATATTAATCCCTAACTAACAAATCAAACCCGTACCGCTAATACCGGATGAGCCTAATTCCGTATCGTATATCATATACCCCTATAAATCACGCATCCGATTCCCGGCGGGCCAAAAGCGTTTAATTTCACGAAATTAAAAAAAACCGTTTCATAATTTGTCGGGACGTCGTAAACTTGTCGAGTTTGTTAGTATGATGAATGGGGAAACTAAGATAAAAGTACTAAAAAGCATTTGTGTAGCCATAGAACCGATGACCGTTGGGATAGACGTGTTCTTGCGAGAAGACCGCCAATCGGCAAACGTGGACACTTTCAAGCTAGGTAAAGCGACAATCTTCGTAGGGTGGCTGGTACCAGCTGGATGAAGTTGCCGAGAATCGAGCACAATGACGTGCAATTGGAGAGGCCTCTGTCCAGCAGATCGCCATCCCTCGTTTTTGGGCAGGCCTCTGTCCAGCCGTGGGCGGCTTTCAGCTGAAATTATGATGATGCCCAGCAGAAGACTGCTGTTGGCTGATGATAACTCACTAACAGACTGACTATTAGACTACACACACAGCATGAAGATAAAAACTGTTGCTGTGGCTGTTGGTAAACATGTGTAAAAGTGCGTATAAGAAATATTTGTGTTCCTAGAAGGTGTCCAGGCAATAAATTTAGGCTTCATTTACATGACACTGGAGCCGCACCGGCACCGGACCGCATGATATTGTAAACCGCGCCGGAATCGCGAATAAAAAGCAGACGTCTTGGACAGCTCCGTGAGCAATGCTATACTAAACTTTATTCGTAGTAGAATCAGTGTGTTCTTTTTTGAACTATAAAATGTTAGCCGCATTGTTATCCAGCCATTCGAATGTCTCATTGCTTTCCGTGTGGTGTCGAACGTAAAGAATGCACCATCACATGTCTTCCCGTGGGTGTCGTAGAAGGCGACTAAGGGAATTACTAGAGAATGGGCAGCAGCGTTCTCTATGCATTTTACCACCATACTACGATCGCCAACCCGCCGGCCAAACATGGCGATCACGACAAACCCCCTCCCCCCATTTAGGAGAGGCCTATTTCCAGCAGCGCACGTCTTATGGCTGAAATGACGATTGCTTTCTGTGCAATGGGTTCACAACATAGCCGCTAGGTGCATAGTCCAGTACAGTAGTTAATTGGAGTAACTGTTGACCGAAAAATAAAAGAAAAATCCTTGACCGTCTCTGGTAGAATTCTACAACAGTTGGGAGAATTTTTAACGAGCTACCGCTAACGACTAGTTGGAAGATACTTCTACAACTGTAATGTTACTTTTCCATTACCGTGTGGGTTGAACTAGTGAACTACAAACACTCGTGGCTCGTGGCTAAGTGATTACAGCCGCATTGGCCGAAGGTTAAGGTACGTTTTCCTAGGTCGGGTTGTGGGTGGGTGACCATTTAGTACAATTTATTGAGATCCATCCATGCGGTATCCGTTTGATATTTTACAGTAATTATACGTAAGGATAGTTAGAAGCCCAAAAAAGTAGGCGGAAGAGGAACTACAAATACTTGGTCTACTAAGATTTAGAGACACATTATTGATAAACTTTCTCACATAATTTTGATTTCGAATCTTGAACCTGGCTAGGAAAATCTTGAAATTGAACAGCTTTTGTCAGATAAGTCCTGATCATATTATAATTTTAAAATCTATACTAATATTATAAAGCTGAAGAGTTTGTTTGTTTGATTGATTGATTGAACGCGGTAATCTCAGGAACTACTGGTCTGAATTGAAAAATTATTTTTGTGTTGGGTAGCCTATTTATCGAGAAAAGCTATATAATATCACGCTACAACTAAGAGGAGCGGAATAGTAACGAAAAATGTTGCAAAACCGAGTAAAATCGCACTGGTAGGCGATTCGACGCGATGGGAAGGGTCGGGGAAACAAGAAATTTAACGCGGATAAAGTCGCGGGCAGAAGCTAGTGATAGATACCAGGGTAAAGTAGGAGTGGGAGAGATGGGCAAATATCACCAATCACTGGGCGCCTGAAGAAGGACATCGCCGAAGAGGTTGATCACGGCGATGGTGGTATGACGATCTGATACGGGTTGCAGGGCCAATATGGCCAGAAAAAGAGGTTTGGAAGAAAAAATGGGAAGACCTTTGCCCTGCTGTGGGACACAGTATTGGCTAAAATAAAATGGTGGTTTAATTAAACTCTCTTCCATCCTAATATGAACTTAGCAACTTAAAATAAATGCCTGCCGCGTCCCATCATCATCATTTCAGCCGTAAGACGTCCACTGCTGAACTTAGGCCTGCCCCAATTTGGGGGGCTTTGCCATAATCGCCACGCTTGGCAGGCGGGTTGGCGATCGCATTACGGTGGTAAAATGCATAGAGAACGCTGCTGCCCAATCTCTAGTAAGTCCGTCAGTCGCCTTTTACGACACCCACGGGAAGAAATGAGGTGGTGTTATTCTTTACGTCCGGCACCACACGGTACTGCCGCGTCTGTACACTTAGATCTTCTAAACCATGCAATGGATTTTAAGGCGCGGTGTTACCTCAATATTCACAAAACACTGGTGTCTTTGACAATCGAGTATGACGTAACGCAATGAAAATATACGACACAAAAAATACAGTGGACAGAGAAGGGTTTAAAGAAAAATTCTAACCGAATAGAATAGTGAAAAATTGTTTGATATTCCCAATAAAAATTGTTTCACAAAAAAAAGGTACAAATCGCTCTAAATAAAGTTCATGATTGGGCACAAAAATGGAGAATCAAATTGAATGAATCAAAGTCGCTTCATATTGATTTCACCAACAGAAATTGTGACTACCACCCAGTCTTCATAAATGGTCAACGAGTGCCATACGCAAATACAGCCAAATACCTTGGCATAACGCTTGACGCGAAACTGCGCTGGAAAGCGCACGTCAAAAAGAAAAGGCAGGAACTAGACATGCGCTTTAAAAACATGTATTGGTTGATTGGACGGGATTCCTGTCTATCAATACACAACAAAATACTATTATATAAGCATGTTCTTATGCCAATATGGATATATGGCATCCAACTGTGGGGATGTACTAAACCAACCAACATCAAAATCATCCAAACATTCCAGAACAAGGTACTCAGGAGTATAGTTAATGCTCCCTGGTATATAAGAAATGACGACCTCCATCGTGACCTGAACATGGAACCCGTCACCAAGATAATACAAAAATATGCTGAAGCCCATGAACAACGACTCCATCATCATGTGAACATCGAGGCGATTCAGCTGTTAGACCAAACGAATATAGTGCGAAGACTAAAACGAACAAAACCTTTTGATTTAGTGTAGTGTAAAAAGTGCAGAAATAACAGTGACAGTGACACACATAATAACACATGAACAAAGTGTTTATAATATCATCATACCAGACTCTAAGAAAGTGGAACGGACTTGTGTAAAGTACAAAGGACACTATTCTAAGTTTTAAAATAATCATCATGTATAAAATTAAGTTAGATTTAAATTGCTTATTAGTCTTATAGACTAGATTGTAATTAATTATTAAGAACGGAGTTCTTTATAATAAAGGATAAAAAAAAAAAAAAAACAAAAAAAACTTTGACGTCGAACATCTCTGTATTTTCAGCGATAACAACATTTTTTTTTTAAGAGTTCAATAGAATAAACATTACTTTAAAACTTTAACCGGACAATTATTTAATTTAATGTGTGTAGTCCGAATAATCTAAATAAAACCCATAAAATAAATGCCAATTCGCAGCTTAGTCACATCACATCACAAATATTTATTCAGTTTTCAACCTTATTTGTTGGAGCTGTAGCATGCAGTTGTAGCATTTAAAATCGTAGTCAGTCCGCGCCTTAATGCGTTTTTATCAATAAACAGAGTTTTTATGTATAATACGCGGACGAAGCCGCTGTCTAAAGTTATTTATAAAATAAAAATAACGTTAGAAAGCAGATGTATATTATAACACCACAAATTAAATATAACTAGCCTACTAACGCCATCTTACTAAAAAGACACTGATACATTACCAAACTAACGAATGTTACCTAATTAAAAATTACTATTTTTAAGACCCCATTTTGTCTGCGTGTGATTTTGTCAATTAGGCGTTCCAAACAAAGTTAGACGTGAAATATGGTGTGTGTTGTATAGAGTAGTATTTTTAAAGTGGTTTTTCATGTTTATTATGTCATTCTGAAAGTATTTGTTAAGCACCTTAGTGATGGGAATGGATAATTTCATTTAAATTACAACCAAAACAAACCACCAACCAACCATTAATTGTGACAAATGACAGTCCTCGTTTTTAACCGACTTCAAAAAGGAGGAGGTTCTCAATTCGGATGTTTATATTTTTTTTTTTTTATGTATGTTCGGCCATAACTCCGTCATATATAGACCGATTTCCAAAATTCTTTTTTTGTTCGAAAGGGGTTTATTCCGAAATGGTCCCATATAATTTTCATATAGATCTGATGATGAGTTCGGGAGACAGACACCGGAACTCTTTAAAAAATGACAGCAAATCAACCGCGATTTCTGCTATCGCATAAATATGCATTGTTTGTTTGGAATTAGTGCGGGGTGAATACCACAACTAAAAATTTAAAAATAAAAACTTTTTTACAAAAAAAAAACAACCGACTTCCTTAAAAACACTACAAAGTGAAAAAGAACTTTAATTTCGGAAGTCGGTGGCAAAAACACCATAAATACAGATCCTAAGACACCGACTTCCGAAATTAAAGTTATTTTTCACTTTGTAGTGTTTTTAAGGAAGTCGGTTGTTTTTTTTTTTTGTAAAAAAGTTTTTATTGACGACAAAACTGATATGTTCGCCCATTGTCCATCGTCACTGTATGTGACACATTCACATAATATATTAACATTTCTACATTTATCATGATCATGTCAGCCGTACGACGTTCACTGCTGGGCATAGGCCTTGGAGGGAGGGGGGGGGGGGGTTTAAAAAAACAGCCTGACACTGAACTGAAAATAGCAAAAAACGTAAGAAATTTTGAATTTCGAGCACTTAAATCGAACTTGTTAACACGAAGTAGTGTTAACAGACGAACTTGGTCACATTTCTGCATATTTCGCATGTTTTATTCAACTTGTCTTCTTTCAAAGACTCGAAGTCGTTAAAATATTTAAATCGAGTCCAAAGAACAGTTTGACAACGACTTCTTGCTAATAGACAAGTTATGGTGGGGTGGAATATTTTAATACTTTGCTGATTTGTATTATAAACTGGATCTGCTAGTGTTATATGGTTCGATTCCCCGGTCGGGCTAAAAGTTTATTGGGTTTTTCCATTAAGAATATCTTAGCACACTCACCCTACACTTACTCACTACATACACACACATACCCTACAATTATTCAATACACACACAGACACACTTGAACTCTTTTTTTTCCATTTTACTTTTAATTTACATATATTAGAATCTGTTTTCTTTGCCACATCTTTTATTGTTTAAACGTCCTAATTTACTTTTATTATGGCTTAGTTTGTTTACGGAGAATCACTGACTCCTAAGTCACAGGCCTACACCTAGTTTAGGAGTCAGAGGATTTAATTAATGTGACATGTTATAAGCCTTAAATGTTCTTAGTTTTATGGATATTTTAATGTCATGGCTTGTGGTGAAATAAAGAATTTATTTATTTAGGAACAACCCGGAGTTTAGAAGTTGGCGGTGTGATACCCCCGTGCCTCGGGAAGCACATTAAGTCGTATTTCCTGCGCCTGATCTCTCTCCGGTCATGTCGGATTGCCATCCCATCGGACTATGAGACTGAGGAAAGAACGAGTACCCCTGTCTGCGACCATCCTTTTGCACTATAATCTCCCGCGCCGATGGTAAGTCTCCGTTGAGATTGGCCGTCATGGCCGAAGTAAGGTCTGGAGGACTACACATATTTATCCGGATACCATCTTAATTTTTGTATTCTCTGTATTTTATGAGAAACACCCACAAAAAAAAACAGTTAGTAAGAAATGCCAATTCTTCGTATTCAAGGGCTATCTTTGCACATCACCCTTACATTTCTTCATACAATATCTCCGAACATTTCAGTGCCACTCCAGTTTTCAGAAGTAATATTGGAAAAGTTAAAACATTCATACTTATTTAGTCTCCTGTCGATAAACGTTATTTAACTGGGGCATGCCGTTTCACGTAAATACGTAAACTGGGAGAAACGGTAGACTGTATCACCTACCACAGATTTGTGAAACTGGAGAAGGTAGTGATAACAATTGAAAAAAGTATGCTTATATGCTATGGTTGAGAGGATGAATGAAGGGCTGCTAACAAAAGGTAAATGTGATTGGACACGCCGGAAGGGGACGCCCTAGGAGAACATATAGTGACCTTATTGGTGATGTTCTTCAAAAAGTTCAGGTGCGTAGCACTGGTAACCAGCGTGTGTGTAGGTATGACCAGATGTATGAAGATAAACGAGGCAAAAAGCGTATGTAAGGATTATAGTAAGTGGCAATCTGTAGTTTCTGTCTACCCCCAAGGGAAAAAGGCTTGATTTTTTGTATGTATGAGAAGGTTTTTGTAAAGTTATAGATTTCCTCTGTCAAAGCTGTGAATCAACTATAGAACTTGGTTCTTCGTTTATACCTTTAAACTAACTTCATATTCAATTTCCAAGTTGAGCTACAAAATGAATGCCACATTGCATCTAGACAACACCCTAATTGCGTAACACACTATTGATCAGAATCTGAATCGTTTTGAAGTTTATTGCTAATGCATTGCTTCATATGTTCGAAAAATTTGTCTGCTCAACAACGTAAATAACGAAATGAATTTTGTTGAACTGTCAAAATGATATCCATGCCTACTGTTAGTGTGTTATGCAACACATTACAAAAGAATTTTCTATTTTAATGTGTTGCTTATTCTTTTCTAGTCGCCCCTTCCAATTGTATTGTATAACTGAATTAGTAACCAGTTTGATTTTGTCCAGACCATCTTTAGTTTCTGTTATCTGTAGTCCAGACTATAGATTGTCCTATAGAGCAGCACCAGCACTATTTCAAGCAATCTTATCTTGGAAATAAACCTCTAATTTTTAATATGCTTGTTAACATAGTGTATTGGCATTAGAATTTTGAATCATCATTAGTAGCCAATAATCCCACTGCTGGGACACAGGCCTCCTCTCTAGGAGAGGGAATAGGCTATCCACCACGCGGGCCCAGTGCAGGTTGGTAGATTTCACATGTCTTCTAATTTTTGGTTCTAAGACATGCCGATTTCCTCACGATGTTTTCCTTCACAATTTTGAGAGCAGTGGTGATGAAATTATTTACACAAACTAAAATGCCTGCTTGGGTTCGAACCCACGACCAATAACTTGTTAATCGCGACAGTTCCCACCGGATCACCGCTGCTCTCAGAATCATGAATGCCAATATGTAATAAAGAACGCCTTAACAATAACTTTGACAAAGCCATTTATCACAAGGAAAGGACCTTTTACAATTAATGGCTCTGAGAAACCTTTGTTCAAACCATAAAACGATTCTGTAAGTGACGTTGTATGAATAAATTGAGGGTACAATAGATTTTATTTTCATTCCGATCTTGAGCCGAAGTTTCACGAAGTTGTCACGAACTTTTATTGTTCGTAATTTGATTTTTAATTTATGTAATTGATATCCATTTTCCGCGTTATATGATAGTTATTTTGAAACCATCACTACCAAGTTTAAGGTATTTAAATAAGGTTAAAAATACTAATTGTGAATTTAAATTGGTTTTTTTTTTTGTACTATCGTGTACTGTATCGTTTGACGTCATTACATCAACGACGGCTGTCGCTGAAACCAGCGCGAGCGCTGTGCTGTCTCGTAAAGAGTAAATAACGAATCGATTAACACCTCACTCATCAAAATCCAATGAGTCGTTTAAGCGCCACGGTAGAATTACAGAAATATTCATACATTCATACTAAAAATAAGAAAACCCCCGACAACAACGTTTCTGTTTAAAAACCTCTAAAAAGTAAAAACATAATATCATGTGTTGACACTTAAAGTTTCACAAGAAGTTTTAAGTAATATTTTGATCGAAGCATCGTCGCGTCGTCGTTGGGACGGCTAATGTAAATGTAATCTTATCTAAAATAACATACGTTCATTATTGCTAGGTTTCGCCTGTTTGGCGTGTTCAAGATTTTTTCCTCTTTTTCCGTCGCGGCTTGAAAACATAAGTCTTCCTTTTGGCTTCGCTGTCATCAACATCATCATCATTACAGTTGAAAGACGTCTGCCACAGGATATAAGCCTCCTCCAAAAGGGGGGGGGGGGGGGGGGGGAGGATTAGCCATAATCGCCACGCTTGCAAGTCCCTGGTCGCCTTCCTCGACACCCACGGGAAGAAATGGGGTGGTGCTATTCTTTACGTCCGATACCGCGCGGTAGAAACGGCTTCACCTTAGTTGAGAAAAAAGACAAACCGCGAAAAAACACCAGACGAAACAACCCTCTATCTATCTACAGAACCCTCCCTCTATCAACAATACAGCATAAAAATCCCTTGGAATTTGTGAATTTTCATCATATTTGTATGAAGGCCTGGCCATCATCATCTGTTTTGTCAAAAAAAAGGTTCTGCAATAAAACTGAGCCTTCGCGGGACACAAATTATTTGCGGACGTTACTCGCGACCCGGATAAATTATTCATTGCTGGTTTCGTTCTGAGGGACGAAAAGTAAACGATACAAAATGTTTTATTTTTTATTTCTGGAATGAAGTTTTTTTTAAAAAGCGGTATGAATTCAGTTATAAAAATCGTCACTTAACGAAAAAACGTAACGAAACAAAAAAATGTCTAACAAAAAAATAAAAAAAAGGTTGGTTTTCGACAAAGACTATTTATATTCTCTTTGGTTTTCGAGAGTGCGGAGCCAATAGTGACTTTAAAATTAAAATTCATTTTGGCACCGGTTTCCTTTTTTTTCAAAGTTTTATCATGGTTGTTGTTTTCATGCTTTTCGAGGGTGCTAAAGCCGCTAGCATACTAGAGAATGGGCAGCAGCGTTCTCTATGCATTTTACCACCATACTGCGATCGCCAACCCGCCTGCCAAGCGTGGCGATTATGGCAAAGCCCCCCTAATTGGTCAGGCCTAAGTCCAGCAGTGGACGTCTTACGGCTGAAATGATGATGATGATGATGAAAGCCGCTAGTGAGTTTAAAATTAAAATCCAGAATGGCATTGGCGACTTTTTTTTTCTAAACTTTTTCTTTGGTGTCGTTTTCCAGGCAATAGTAAAGTTAAAGTATTGTGAAAATAGAGCAAGTTGAAGAAAACCCGTAAGGAAGTCCGTTCCCGCTTTTTTTAATTACTCAGTGAGCCTACTTTTGACTTCGACCCCGCCTGATGGCTAGCGATGGATAAGTTCTATGATGGAGCATGAGCCCAGAAGGATCTGTAAGAAGTAAAAAAAAAATAAGTCGCATATTGAGCAGTACGGGTTCGCTTCGTGACGAAAGTTTCACATTCATTAAATGCTGTGGACAAAGGCAACTTCGTTTCACAATCGGGGCTCGGAACAGCCCCAAATAGGACGAAAATAACCGAAAACCCATTTCTATATGGAATAAACAGTCGTTTAATCTGAGCGGGCGAAAGTGAAATGTTCTAAGACCGGCCCCACATTTGAGATTGGTCTTAAAGTAATTGCGTCGGTGAACCGTCATAATTTAATGGCTACGAAGTATTTTTGATAGCTGATAAAACTATAGTTTGAGGATTAATCTTTATCATGCTAAGAAAAAAGCTGGGAACTTTGTTTGTTTGAACGCGTGAATCTTTGGAACTACAAGTCGGATACAAAAAAATATTATTGCATTTGATAGCCCATTGCTTGAGAAAGGTTATAGGTTACTGAATATACGTATACGCTATGACCGTTAGGAGCCGAGCAGAAACCAACAAAAAACTAAAAGAATACCGCGGGGAAACAAAGTAATGGCGGTGCGGTGCGATGGGGTGGGTCAGGGGAATAAGAAATGTCACGCGGACGAAATCGTGGGCAGAACCTGGTATTAATTATAAAATATTGTAATTATAAACGCTGCGAACAAAGATTCCATTTTTTTAACGATTCCTACTGCCAATCACACTGTATTGAACCGTTGAGAAGACGGTGCAATGTCAGCCATATAAGACAAATTAGCTTATGTTTATAGCAGCCGCTCGGACCGATGATCGGTCGGTAAAGCTACGCTTGCTGCAGTGGGTCCGTGGATGGGTGACCATCTTTACATATCAAGACCTCCGTACCTCGGAAAGCACATTGTTGGTCCCGGTTGAAATCCGTACATCTTCGGCAATCAGAATCGTTACAGGTCGTCAAAAAGTCCGAAAATCTGACAACCAGTCTTACCAAGGGGTATCGTATTACCAAATAGGGGTGGGTTGTGAAGATCAAATAGGCAGTCGCTTCATATAAAATGCTGATATTCAGCTGCAGCCGCTTAGACTGGAAGCTGACCGCAGTATAGTTGGGAGAAGGCTAGGCATATGATGAGACAAATTAGCTTTGTCTCTAGGATAAAAAGTTTAAAAGATCTTCACTCTTGACGGTGACCACTTCCGTAAAGGTGAACAACAGAAATACTGGCCCCTCACGAAAATAAAATAAAAAAATCTGACAGTTAAACTTAAAAAACGCAAGTGTTCGCCCAGCCTTATACCGATCGAACTCAACACCGACCAGTGTGTATGATGTATGACTGTTTGTCGCATTAGGGAGCCATGTAAATAGTAATAATGGGGCCAATAAAAGGATTCTAGTTTATTGGTCCAGCTCAGAGATGAATGGGGGAGCGGAGATGTTTTTGAATGGTAAGAAGAAGAATATAAGATGTTCTAGAGTTCTAGGTTATTTTCGGTACGAAAAATATATTTGCATTGCCTGGATTTCATTATTATTTTTTTGTAAAAGATTAAAACTAGGAACATCACTGCCACTACATATATGTATGTATGTATGATATGTAGTTATTTTACTAGCTCATTCCAGCGATTTCGCCTGCGTGGAGCTCAGAAATAATCCCGCAGAAAAGTACTACTGGAATGAAACTATCGCTGTGAGCGTTTTGCGTGAAAGAGTAACATACTTCAGTAAAAGAAGGGCGATAGAATATTTCACAATAATTATCAGTGAGTATGTAAAACAATTTAAAAGTATAATTTCTGAAAGCAAGACTGACAAAATAGGTTATTTTTGAGCTAAAAAGAACAGCCTAGACTGTTGGAAAGGTCAGATAGGCAGCTTCGCTCCATGTAAAATACTGGTAGGTATTCAGCTGCATTCGGTTAGATTGGAAGCCGAACATAGTCATGGGTTGGGTTTTAGTCAGTAAGTTTGACACGCCCTTCCAATCCACCCTGATCGAGAGAAATCATTTGATGATTTCCCACCCACAAAAAAAAGCCCAACATAGTTCGAAATCAAATTCTCACACATAAACCTACATGAGCATTTTGAAACGTCCGAAACTAGGTGCATCGTTCCAAACTGTTGATTCCTATGGAGAAGATCCGTCAAGAAACTCCATGTTAGTTCAGGTTACTCTTTAAAAAAATAAGTGGCTTTCACAATGGTTTCAAATTAAGTACAGTGTTAATAGGTATGGAATGACAGAGTGTAGGCCTGTCAACTACTATCAGGTACATAATAGAGTAGAAAATGGTCTTAGTGCAAGGTCTACAGCGTTCTCACGTTCACACAATATAAAATAATCTACGTAAATAAAATAGCTAGATAAAATATAACAACCTATTTAAACTAAATGTCATTATTGCCATGACAACCATTTTTAAAGATTTCAAATTAGAATAGAGTGTCAAATAGTAAATGGGAAAAGGCTTGGCAGTTAGGCTCTGCCAGGCTCTGCCAGGGTCGCAAGAATTATTTGAAAGAGTTACCGTGGCCCTGGCATATGGGTAACTGAAGTCTGACAGGCCCTCCCGCTCTGCCCACAGGGGGAGACGTCATTTGATGATACCACCCACAAAAAAATTAAAAAAAGGCTCTACAATTTCAAACAGAACCATTACCTTCCTAGGTATATTTCGTAACAACTAAAATGTACCGTTGAAATGACAAAACAAACCATTAGCGGTTCGTTTCGCAACAGCAAAACTTTAGCACTGCATTTATGTTAAAAGCATACTTTATTTATGTACTTGAATACATTAACTTAATGATAAACCAACGTTCGAATGACTGACGGGTCACTTAATGTGTTTGTGAACTAAATTGGTACTTTACTAGAACTTAAATGTCATGTAAACACACAGTGCTATATTCATACAGTTAACATATAAAATTCCCATTGCTGGAATACAGACCTCCGCTCTGTGAGAGGGAGAGGGCCGTAATCCATCACGCGGGCCTAAGACGGGTTGGTAGATGTCACAAGTCTTTGAATGTCTGGTTCTAGGAATTACCGGTTGCCGGTTTTTCTTAGCCGTTTTCAGAGCAGTGTTGATGAAATAATTTAGACAAATTGGCACTTGTCTGGGTTCTGGAAATATTAAAAACTTACACGAATTAGTAGACTTCCTTGAATACTTTCTCTCACTGAACACCACACATACACGCATAATCACAGAAGCGCACACGATGGCGCTGAAGCGCTCACGGATGGGTTCCATGGTCTTATAAGGAAGCAGTGTGCGTCGCTGCTGACTCGTCTTAGGTCTAGTAGTATAAGAAGCGTATTCCCGGATACCTGGGACTGTCCACTGCTGCGCCACTGGATACATTTACATACTACACTGTGAGCAGCGGACAGTTCCTCCCGGTTCTAATGTGAGCAACTGTGTCCTTAACTGCTTTATTTTGTGTGTTGTTTTTGCTTTGTTTATTTTATTTTTGACTAACTTCTGCCCGCGACTTCGTACTCGGCAAAGTTTTGCTCACCTGGCCCTTCTCGTCACATTGCCTGCCATTTTTCGTTGCTGCTCCGCTCCTTTTGATTGTAGCGTAATGTTTTGTAGCCTATAGCCTTTCTCAATAAATAGGCTACCCAACACAAAATATTTTTTTCAATTCGGACCAGTAGTTCTTGAGATTACCTCGTTCAACCAAACAAACAAACTCTTCAGCTTTATAGTATTAGTATAGATGTCAATTAGTTGCTTTTAAAATGTGTGTGTTGAAATATGGATGTTTTCTGAAATAAATGTTTGTAGATTGATTTACAATTTTGGTCCATTAATCCACAAACACATCACATTCAGGGTTGGTAGTCAGTAGTTCACGGCTTTGATGTAATTTTAAACCATATACACATGTGTCTATATACAACCTTTTCTCATGCCCTTTAGAACCTCAATATTGTTCTATCAGCACAAGTAACGCATTTTGTTTCCTACGACTCCTACATTTCTTCTTATTAATTTCACTTGAGCTCAAGATAAGCTATTGTACCCAAGGGACTGTCGAGTTCATTGCGACGGGATTCCGGCCTACATGCGAGATACTTACATTATAAGTTACTGATAAAATAGTGGAAGACTTGGTAGTTATTTTAAAGAGACTGTGTTCTTAAAAATGATACAAAACGGTAACAAATAATTGTGGCATTACTACTACTAATAATTATTTTATTAAATACTTCAACAGGGTCTGTGTGAGCTGGCTTTGGCCCGTCCTACGCCTTCCAAAGGTTCTGTACACCAGGGCCCCAAGATATGTCAAGGTTTTGTCCCCATGCATGGTAAATGTCTCGTCTCAGACTGGGAAGTATAAGAAGTAAGATTAGAATTTAGAAGGTATAAGCATTGATCACCACGCTTGCTTAGGTGGTTTGGTCATTTCAGGCTTATATTAATTTACTAGCTGACCCGACGAACATCATCCTGTCCTTTAAATAATTCATGGGAAAATGCCATAGAAAAACAAATGAAGACGGAATTGAAATTTATCCGGGGAATATTTCCAATTTTTCTTTCCATAATAACTCAGCGTACACCGGTAGTAGACAGTACCGAAACTACGAGCAAACGATCGGACTATAAAGGTAGATTAATTTCTGTTTAAAATGCGTGTCGTTCCAGGGTTCCCCGTCAGGAACGAAGTTCCTTCTAACGTATGATTTAAAACAAAAAGAAAATTTTCGCAGCCCCTATTTTGACCAAAAACGAAAATCGCATGGAGAGGGTATAAAATGTATGAACATTTATGCGTGACGATTTCTATCAGTCCACTCCTACCGCAAACCGCGTCAAAAAACTTTGTTCCCAAAAAAACACAGAGTGACAACGTTAACGCCCCGATGACGCGTAGGTAGTTATATTAATAAATATGCGTAGTTTCTATACTGTCCATATTTATACTGTGATAATAATTATAATGTAATGTCACGATACTTCGTTTTATTTATTTTATTCGATAAACCTACAACAAACTTAAACAGTGTTCTTAAACAATATGATATTTAAGGCCATTTATAAGCCACCTAAGTCACGGACCATACAAAAAAACCGCTATTTGACTATTTCCAATCTACAGTCAACAAATCTACGATACCAGACTAAAAACACAATAACGCGGACAGAAAACTTCGAACAAACTTAAATAAAAGCCAGCAGAACTTCGAACGAACTACAAATTAATTCAATCACAAACGAAACTTACGAATACGTCTTACAACTTAAAACGTCTTCACTAAGTTAATTTACGAAACTCCATTCATCCCCCCATCCCCCTTTTATTCGTCCTCCATCCCCCTTTCATTCTTCCCACAAGTTTTGAGTTCCAATGTTGTGTAATATTGGAACGTATCAGATCAAGTTGTGCGCTACATTGCGTCCATTTAGTTTTGGTGAATGCTCTGCGCCTTTCTTGCTAGCGTCACCAAATTACATATTTTTAGGTAATGTATAATTCTGTTGATTCCGTTTTTATATTAATTAAATCCCATTTCTTCTCGTGAGTTTCGTAAGAGGTGACTATGGAACTTACTAGCTAGAGAATGAGCAGCAGCGTTCTCTATGCATTTTACCACCATACAGCGATCGCGAACCCGCCTGCCAAGCGTGGTGATTAGGGCAAACCCATCCAAATTGGGCGAGGCCTATGCCCAGCAGTGATGGTGATGAAGTTGACATCAGTGCCTCGTAGGTCTAGTGCTTGCA
This sequence comes from Aporophyla nigra, assembly GCA_947507805.1. NCBI lineage: Eukaryota > Metazoa > Arthropoda > Insecta > Lepidoptera > Noctuidae > Aporophyla > Aporophyla nigra. Next base: position 5,301,313 of record OX382313.1, on the reverse strand, counting down.
AGCGCTACTGCTGTTCATGAGGTCCTGGGCTCGATTCTCCTTCAGAAATTTCTCAGTACCGTAGGCTATAGTCTCGCCCCCTTTTTATATGGGACTTAAACATAATTGGCGAAATGTGGGAATTCTATAGGAACGCCTCTGTCTAACACTCGTAACTCTACATGGAAATAATAGTACGATAATGTAATTGTAATAGACTGTTATATCACCACACCAGCTCACTACCAAGCCTATCGTGGAGGGCCACCTCACTTTTAATCTTTTCCCGCCTTTCGTGGTGACTGACAAATGACATTACTGACAGATGCTAGGAAGCAACTGTCACTGTCATCTGAGACAGTGTTGTCAAATAATGTTTTTTTTTAGATTTTATACTTTATCTTAGTCGACGTGACTTACCTATATGTAAATCCATGACAAATTGCAGCATTCTAGTACATAAAACCCCTGAGCTTAGCTACGGACAGTCGGACGGACATGGCTAAACTATAACATTCTTATTACAAAACAAAGATTTTCTTTAGGTTAGATTTTAACCACCGAACCTGTTTTTGAAATGAGAACCGAACAGAAATCGGAATACAATTCTTTTTACAAAACTGACAACTTGGGCCGGTACTACGCTGTCATTTTTGTATTAAGAACTGTGTATGCACCAAAAATGAAATAAAGTTTTAAATGCAAAAAAAAAAACTCAGAGCTTTAAGCCTGAACTAAAGTTAGATCCCGATTTGGAATGTAGACGGTTTGGGTTCAAATGGTGTCTAAAGTTTATAACACAACCCCTGTCAAAATAAACTTCCCGGCCACTTCGTTTAAACCCCTGGGCCCTGGAACACGAAGTTATTTGAAGAAAAACTAAATAAATAAGTCCTAACATTGAACGAATCAACAAGATAATTGACAAAACTGAACACGAGCAACTTTGATTAACTTTAGAAAGAGTTTCAAGGTTTATAGTATTTTTTTTGGCTAGAAAAAATAAGGCTAAATTTCAACGTGCAGTCTGGGAAATTAATTATTTTTCAAATTGACGAAGATTAAGCTACGCCTACCGAGGTCGCAAAGAGGAGTAGCTGTGGACTGTAATCGACCACACGGGTCCAGTACGGGTTGGTAGATGTCACATGGCTTTGAATGTTTGGTTCCAGGAATTAATAAATAAATATCTTGGGACAACCAACACACCATTACCTGATCCCAAAGACGGCCGAGCCTGTACTATGGCAACCAGACAACTGATAAAAAAACCGGCCAAGTGCGAGTCGGACTCGCGCACCGAGGGTTCCGTACAAACCTGCAGGTATTAACGGTTTATGCATAAGGTTTATGTTTATGAAATTAAATGTTTTTATTTTTTATATTTGCGTTGACTGAATGAAAGGTAAATTGTGGTTTACGATTAATGGCGTATTAAAACAAAACTGCTTACTAGATCTCGTTCAAACCAATTTTCGGTGAAAGTTTACATAGTAATGTACATCATATATTTTTTTTTAGTTTCATCATTCCCTTATTTTAGAAGTTACGGGGAGGCCCGGAGGGGGGGACACATTTTACCACTTTGGAAGTGTCTCTCGCGCAAACTATTCGGTTTAGAAAAAAATGATATTAGAAACCTCTATGTCATTTTTGAAGGCCTATTCACAGATACCCCACACGTATGGGTTTGATGAATATTTTTTTTTTAGTTACAGTTCTATCTATGGGGAACCCCAAATATTATTGTTTTTTTTTTCTATTTTTGTTTGAAAATCTTAATGCGGTTTACAGAATACATCTACTTACCAAGTTTCAACAGCATAACTCTTATAGTTTCGGAAAAAAGTGGCTGTGACATACTCGGACAGACAGACAGACAGACATGACGAATCTATAAGGGTTCCGTTTTTTGCCATTTGGCAACGGAACCCTAAAAAGCAGCAACAAAAAACAGCAGCAAATTGCAGGTTTCCTCACGATATTTCCCTCTCCGTTTAAAGAGCAGTGAAGATGAAATAATAATGAACCCAAAGTGTAACGCATGATTCTTTTTCAAGAGAATGGGCAACAGCGTTCTCTATGCATTTTAACACCATACTGCGATCTCGAACCTGCATGTAAAGCGTGACGATTATGGCGAACCTCCTAAATTGGGGGAAGACTATGTCCAGCAGTGGATCTAATCGGCTGGGTGATGAAGCATCTGACTGGGTTCGAACCTACAACTCATAAGTCGCGACTGTTACCACTAGGCCACCACTGCCCTTGGACTATCAAATGCAAAAAGATATTTCCAAATCCAACTATTAGATGACCATAATGCCTTGGAAGTTGGGTAGGCCTTTGGTGTGGGATGCAACCTGTGTCGATACCCTCGCGCCATCCCATCTTCTTAGCACGGCAGGCTGTGCTGGGGCGGCTGCTGCAGGTGCAGAAAACCTCAAACGGCGCAAATATAACAACCTTATTGGGAGTTATATGTTTGAGCCGTTTGGGGTTGACACTAGGGCCGTGGGGTCCGAGTGCTCATCGAGTATTCCGGGATATCGCCAAGCGATTGGCCGAATCTTCACGTAACCAGAGGGCTGGCCTATTTTTAGGTCAAAGAATCAGCATTGCCATCCAACGTGGCAACGCTGCCAGCCTTCTGGGCACTTTTCCCACCGACAGCGATGCGGACGAATTCTTTGATGCCCAGTGAGCTCCTTCCTTTATTTAATTGTACATAATACATTAATTTTAGTATATTGTATTGTTCAAAAGTGTAAATAAAAAAACTATTAGATCCAGAGATTGGCGTTTTCAAACAAACAAACTCTTTAGATTCATTATATTACTATAGATTACTCTTCTGCTGATATTCACAAACTAAGCGATATAGCAAGTTTACCGCCTAACTTATGGCCAATATGGCTGACAACAAAGAATGTGGCGGTCTTTCAACGAATAAAAAGTGGACCTATACTCTGATTAAATTCTTTGTGAGGTCCGCACTCCGGATGGACTTATTAATCTTTTTTTATGAGACTACTTGATGGGCTGCTTGTAATATAAAGCTTGACCATGGACCATGTAGTAGTTAAATCAGGATGGAAATGGCTAGATAAAAAAGTACAAAATAATGGAAAAAAAGCGTGGGGTGCTTTTTAAGGTATTTTTTTATTGATATCAGGCACCCCACGCTTTTTTACACGCTTTATATTAGCTTCACTTGTATGTTTGTATGTTTGTATATTTGTATGTTTGTATATTTGTATGTTTGTTTGTAACCGACTCCTTATAGCGCGATTTTGACCCACTTTAAACGACCAGATTTCATTCAAACTTTGCACACCTGTCAAGGACCGATGACAATACAATAATTTCATAAATTTGTGCCATTATCCTTGCCAGGGTTACCAGGACAGCAAAAAAACTGTCACAAACTACGCTGACATACGTCTCAAAATTCGAAATACCCTAAAAAATAGAAAATAAATAATAGTTTAAAAAAACTAAAAAACACGCTTCCGTTGAAAACCAAACTAAAAAGTACAAAATAATGGAAAAAAAGCGTGGAGTGCTTTTTAAGGTATTTTTTAAATGATATCAGGCACCCCACGCTTTTTTTCCATTATTTTGTACTTTTGACGTGACAACGTCTTATAAATTGGTTTGCCGGGTGACACTTCAAGAAACTGCGTTACGCTCCGCTCACGTTATGCGCTCACAATGAGAGCGAGTGAGAGGCACGCGTCCCTTCCACTCGGGCATGGTTAGCCCGCCTAAGAGCGAGAGAGACAGTTTCATCCTTCTTCCTACTATACGAATGAATATTCACATTAAAATTATTTTACCACTCAAAGTCGTTGTCACGTAAAACTTTCGCCCGTATACCGACTTTACACGCAACCAATTTTTTTTAGTTTGGTTTTCAATGGAAGCGTGTTTTTTAGTTTTTTTAAACTATTATTTATTTCCATTATTTTGTACTTTTTAGTTTGGTTTTCAATGGAAGCGTGTTTTTTAGTTTTTTAAACTATTATTTATTTTCTATTTTTTAGGGAGTTTCGAATTTTGAGACGTATGTCAGCGTAGTTTGTGACGTATGTCAGCGTAGTTTTCGCAGACAGTTTTTTTTTTGCTGTCCTGGTAACCCTGGCAAGGATAATGGCACAAGTTAGTTTGTGACGTATGTCAGCGTAGTTTTCGAAGACAGTTTTTTTGCTGTCCTGGTAACCCTGGTCCTTACCAGGATAATGGCACAAATTTATGAAATTATTGCATTGTCATCGGTCCTTGACAGGTGTGAAAAGTTTGAATGAAATCTGGTCGTTTAAAGTGGGTCAAAATCGCGCTATAAGGAGTCGGTTACAAACAAACATACAAGTGAAGCTAATATAAAGCGTGTAAAAAGTGGTCCTTTGTTACACTTTACTGTCACTAGGTCATATAACATCACGCATGTAATACCCAATGGGCTAGGCAGAGGTGTACTATCATCATCATCATTTTAGATATAGGCCTCCCCCAATTTGGTCTGAATTGGCATAATCGCCACACTTGGCAGGTGGGTTGGCGATCGCAGTATGGTGGTAAACTACATAGAGAACGCTGCTGCGCATTCTCTAGTAAGTCCCTTAGTCGCCTTTTACGACACCCACGGGAAGAAATAGGGTGCTGCAATTTTTGCAGTGGCAGGTGTACCTACACACACCTAGTACACTCAAACTTCGCCAGATTTAAATGTAAGTCTCATGTAAAATGGGGCAAGTCTATTGCCATCAACCCGGCGAAAATCGTGACTCCGGGCTGCTATTGAGAAATTACTATTTTGGAAAAACCCAACAACTTTGCCCGACCTGGGAATCAAATTCAGGACCTCATGTTCAACAGAAGCGTTTGCGACCCTTAGACAAACAAGCCAGCGTAACTAAGACTAACACTGGTACCGATTCCCTTGTTCACAAACTAAACTAAATTTAAGTTCAGTGCATCTTTTTCTTTCTATTTCATTAAGAAGAGGACAAAAGATAAATTTTAGTTTAGTCCTGTCAAATTAATCAGCGCCTGTCACTAGTCCATACAAGTTTAGACGTGATTAAAAACTTGCCTACTAAAATTACGTCAATTTACGTCAAGCGTCGATTTATTTGACAGGACTAAACTAAAATTTATCTTATGTCCTTTCCTTAATGAAATAGAAAGAAAAAGATGCACTGAACTTAAATTTAGTTTAGTTTGTGAATAAGGGAATCGGCACCATTATTTAACCTTTCTAAATATAGAAATATTAAATACTAGCTTCTGCCCGCGACTTCGTCTGCATCAAATTTTTGCTCCTCTCACCCTTCCCGTCGCATGGAATTGCGTGCCAGTTTTCGTCCATTTTTCGTTGCCGCTCCACTCCTTTTCATCGTGGCGTGATGTTATATGCTGCTCCACTCCTTTTGATCGTGGCGTGATGATAGCCTATTTCCTTCCCAAATAAATAAGTCCGATCCAACACAAAAATAATTTTTGAATTCGGACCAGTAGTTCCTGAGATTACCGCGTTCAACAAAACAAACAAACAAACTCTTCAGCTTTATCATATTTTTATTATATAGTAAGTAATATAACAGTATTAACTTTAAAGATGTTCTAGTGGGAAATTACTGGTGGGAAACAGCAATACCACTTTGCTCGATATGGGAATCGAAACCAGGACCTCATTACTACTAGACCAACGATGCAGGATGTCACTAGGTCATCATCATCATCTGCCTAGCCTTTTCCAAACTATGTCGGGGTCAGCTTCCATTCTAACCGGTTGCAGCTCAATACCAGTATTTTACATGGAGCGACTGCCTATTTGATCTCCATAACCTACTTACTGGGTAATACGATACCCCTCGGTAAGACTGGTAGTCAGAATTTCGGGCTTCTGACGACCCGTAACGACTGTGAAAGATCCACAAATGACAGCCGGGACCAACGGCTTCATGTAGTCCTGGTATGTAAAGATGGTCACCCATCCAAGATCCAACCGCGGCAAGTGTAGCTTAACCTGATAGATCGAACCGTGTGGCTGTTATTACTTAGCAGCAAGCCCCTATGTCACTAGGTATACTATAAAAAGAATACGTACATTGAGTAGTTAAGAGATATTTGTAATTTTAAAGATTTTTCTAAAACCGCTAATTCCAACAATCTTAGACAACCCAACTAAGCCAATTATTACTTTTAGAATAGTAAAACACTTTAAATAATTTGCACAAACAAACAGTTCACAGAAAACATTAAGTTATTTAACATGGTAAGCACTTCTGAAATAAAATGGCGTATTAGTAAAAAAATGTCACAATACACAAGCAATTCTAAAATAAAAATGTACAAAATTTTCTTAACAAATTCAGAAAATCTCACAATCTTCAAGCCGCAAAGATGGCAAATTTACAAAGAAAAAAGCAATACAAGCCGACCAGTAAACTCGCAAGTTTAACCAAACGGAAATTATATTTCCAGCTCTGAAACTTGTACAAATGCAGAATCACTGACACAATGTAAAGAAACAACAAAAGTTTAGTTCTGAACAGTCCATGAGAATAGTATACATTTTAGAATGAGGGATCATTTTGGTTTTGGTAGATCCTGAGATATGTTCTGTGAGGTGTCGGACGTAAAGAATAGCACCATCTCATTTTTTCCCGTGGGTGTCGTAAAGGGCGACTAAGGGACTAGAGAATGGGTAGCAGTGTTCTCTACGCATTTTTACACGATACTGCGATCACCAACCCGCCTGCCAAGGGTGGCGATTATGGCAAACCCCCCCAAATTGGTGCAGGCCTATGTCCATCAGTGGACGTTTTACCGCTGTATTGATGATGATGAATATAATAGAAAATAAAAATCTACATAGTTTGTATGTTTATATGTTTGTTACTCATTCACGCAAAAACGGCTGAACGGATTTGAAACACAGATAGTTTATTACCTTGATTAACACTGTGGATACTTTTTATCTTGGTAGTACATTCCCGTGGAATAAATTTCGACCTCCACATATACGAAGCCGCTAGCAAAAGCCAGATGTATATACCTACGAAAAAAATATTGAAGTCCGGATGGTGTAAATTTTATTGCCTTATACCTCACAGCATTATGAATCTCAATCTCATTACTCTATATTCTTTCAATAATTTTGACATCTGCAACTAGATACTCGTAGAATTATAGTCACACGATGGAAACCATTCAAAATATAGCGACTCCAGGGAACAGTGAACCTTCTCACACTATCCCGCATTATGGCGATAACGACGAGGTCTTAATTTCCTGAAGACTGGCCCTGTTGATACGGCATCTTTGATCGGAGGCAGTCCCTCATTGAAGATGGTGGAAGTACTGGACGTTTCTGAGGTGTGGTTTGATACCTTTTGATGTCACTCAATGTAGCTTTTCATCTAGTGCTGACAAGAAGGGAAGTAGGTGAAAAAGATTTTTAAGAGCTACAGAATTGCTTACTAAGTATTTTCCAATAACTGGGTTGTGGAAATCAAATAGGCAGACACCCAACTCAGCATATGTCACTCCACTGTTAGACATAGGCCTCTCCCATGTTCCGCCATAACAACCATTTCTCCGCGTGGCAGAGGGCTGGCCATCTCTGTCGAAGAACCGATGGCCGGTGGAGCAGACGAGTCCTGGAGTGAAAACCGCGTATCGGCAAGCGTAGCGGTTGGACGCCCCCCAGTTAGATGGATCGATGACCTAAAGAAAGTGGCTAGGGCAGACGCGACATGTAAAATACTGGTATATTACAGCTGCTTCCAGTTAGACTGGAAGAAGTCCCCAATATGGCTGGCCTGTTAGTCTAGTGGTTAGTGACCCTGACTGCTAAGACCGAGGTCGTGGGTTCGATTCCCACCCAGGAAAAATCTTTGTGTGATGAGCTCAATCAGTTGTTCTGTGTCTGGGTGTAATTTATCTGTAATATGTATGTATTTAGAAATATATAAGTATGTTTATCAGTTGTCTGGTTACCATAGTACAGGCTCTGCCTAGTTTGGGATCAGATAACGTTGTGTTGGTTGTCCTAAGATATTATTATGATTAGATATTATAATATAGGAAACGGCTGGGCAAATGATGATGACGAGACCAATTAATAGATGGACCTTAAATACATGGTAGGACAGACGGGATGCGAAAGGTAGATAACCTGGTCTTGTGGAGCTACCATGGGAGGCATTATATCCAGCACACAGCAGTGAACTACAATGGGCTGAGTATCATCATCAATATTACAGCCAACAGACGTCCACTGCTGGACATAGGCCTCCCTCAATGGGGGGGGGGGTCTGGGGGGCTGCCATAATCGACACGCTTGGCAGGCGAGTTGGCGATCGCAGTATGGTGATAAAATGCATAGGGAACGCTACTGCCCATTCTCTAGTAAGTCCCTTAGTCGCCTTTTACGACACCCACGGGAAGAAATGTGATGGTGCTATTCTTTACGTCATGCGCCACACGGAACTAGTCTGAGTTTATAATGACATATTGACATTGAAATGTATTAGGATATTAATAGAAATAATCCTAGAAAATTAAGTGCATCGTTAGTCAATAAATAACTTCATACTATCTGATGAAAACATATCCCATTTCAATATTATGCCAATCACTCTTCTCCCTATTAACACAAGCGTCCATCCAATTAACACCAGAACTACCAAAAAAACGGAATCCATTGAACGGTTCGATCAATCAACGTCAGTCGACAGTGCTTACACACACTCAATGGACACACAGAATACAGATAAGTTATGAATGATGGACGTTCGCAAACGTTCAATGAACATTGACTGCGATGAGAAAGAGTACGGAATAGAAAAATGGAGGCGTCAAGTTAACTAACTTGACTTCACCAAGTTGATTTCAAGTGTTTGATCGGCTATCTATTCTCACACACACCATAGATATCAGAAAATGGATTTGGTTTGTTTTAATGTTTTCTATCGTGGTGAAAACAGAGAGTCTAGTGTGACTTTTTAAGTAGGTTTGATTGCGTTAACTTTAACTTCAATTTGTAATGGAGGATTCAGTCCTGGGTCCTTCTTCCTCTTGACTTGTCCAGACATCAAAGCCTCTTGGCCTTCAAGTATTTTCGGGATAATTCAAGACAATGAATTTGCGTGCAGCTGAGATAAGAATATGAAGAGGGATATGTGGTGTTACACGAATAGAAAGATTAAGAAATGACTACATAAGAGGAAGTCTGAAAGTGGCAGCGATAGCTGAAAAGTTGTATGGAAATGGTGAATTGTATGGGAATGGTTGTCTTGGTATGGGCACATTATACAGAGGAATGAGGAAAATGTCATAGGGAAAGTATTGAGTATAAATTTCGATGGCTATAAGAGTTGAAAGAGAAACGATGGATGGACTGTGTGAAAAATGATATGGTTAGAAATGAGGTGACTACCGAGATGACGACTAATAGAGATATTTGGAATAAAAATACATGATGTTGCACCAACCCCAAGTAAATTGGGATAAGGGGTGGAAAATTATGATAAATTCAAGACAGAGTATCTATTCAAACTCCAAACTTGTACTCAAAGCATTTTATTTCAATTATTCAGCAGAACTTATTTATTAATTGCATTTCCGTTCATAAGTTCCTTAGACCCTAAAAATCAACAGACCTTCCTTAAACCTTATCAACAACAAATTACCGTAATTCAAATTGAGAAGTATACTTACATACGTAAACAGCAACTTTGCAGTGGCATGCACATTCCCTTCACCTATAGTTGCACTGTGCCCCACATACATCGGAAATGTTCGTCGCGCCATTGTTTTCTCACCCTGAAAGCTGACGTAAACACTCAAGTCAATAGCGTTCGCATTTCTTTTGTTATTCTATCAAAAAACCGTGTTATGCAGGTTGACAAGGTATTGTGAATGCAAGGTATGCAGGTAATTTTTGACTGAAATTCGGTCCATTCTGTAGGAGGCCTTCCAACTCTACGTGTTCCAATACACGGTTGCCACTCTAGAACCTTTCGGTGCCATCGGCTATTTGTTTTGCGAACAATGTGCCCTGCCCACTGCCACTTAAATTTGGAAATTCTTTGGGCTATGTCGGTTACCTTAGTTTTCCTACAGGTCTCTTCATTTCTGATTAAATTGCGTAAGGAAACTCCAAACATAGCCCTCTCCATTGCCGTTTGGGCGACTTTAAGTCTTTTTATGAGATCCATTGTGAGTGACCACATTTCAGTGCCATATGGCAACACGCACTGGTCAAACAATTTCGTCTTAAGACACTGCGGTATATGGGACGAGAAGATATTGCGTAGCTGCCCAGCCGAGTCGGATTCGACGATCGTACTCTTTCTCGAAGTTGGATCTATCTAACTGGACAGTTTATCCTAGGTAAACAAATCGTCATCCCACATTTACTGCAAATAATAATGACTTTGGAAAAACTGTTTCCCAGGTCAAAGTACCACGCCAGGGTCGCGAGATTGTTCGAAAGAGATACCGTGACCCTGGCACATGGGCAACTGAAGGAACACGGGTGGGTTTTAGTCAGTAAAAGTCTGACACGCCCTCCCGCTCCGCCCAGAACGGCAGAAGTCATTTGATGATTTCCTACTCACAAAAAAACAAACAAAGACCAAAGTACCTGAGGGTTAATTGCGGAACTTTTTATCGCTAGGAATTGGTTTAAAATTCATAGTAAAACAACATTCATTGCGTTATTTACGTTACTGAGCCGACAATTTATTCGAACAAATGACGCAATGATTTAGAAATAATCTTCAATTCCATTCAGATTCCGATAAATTGTGCGTTTCGCAATTAGGGCTAATTTCGGCTAACATAGATAAACAAGACAATCCGCTCTGTACCTCTATAAAATACAATATCATTGCAATAGCCAACTTGTGAAGCGAATTCTTTCAGCTTAGTCTTAGCTCCATTGTTATCTTTTGAAATAAAAGAACACGACCATGTCTTTTGTCTTTGTCTTTCGTTACCCCCTTTTCCTTTGTCCCAATGTCCGTAATTTGAACTACGATTTCTAAAGTCTATTTTAGTCAGGAACTAACTTCCTGATTTATAAATTGTGGTGTGATTTTTAGACTCTTTTTAACCGACTGCTAAAGAACAAGTAAGTTCTCAATTCGTCGTAATCTTACATTCACGCCTGTAATCTCCTAAGGGTTAGGCAGAGGTGTACCTATTATCTACCTATAGTGCACGTAAAATTCGCCAGGTATGGTTAATGCCTTATAATAGCTGAGCAATAGATTTGCGTTAGCAAATAGGGTCCGCTAATACGAAGCAATCCGGCCTGCTACTCAGAAATTCCTGATGACCCAATCACAGGATCTCTTGCTCAGCAATAGCGTTTGCGGCCATTAGACCATAGAAGCAGTTTTTTCAATCAACTCATCATCATCTGCTTAGCCTTTTCCCAACTATGTTAGGGTCGGCTTCCAGTCTAACTTGATGCAGCTGAGTACCAGTATTTTACACGGAGCGACTGCCTATCTGACCTCCACAGCCCAGTTACTGGCTAATACGATACCCCTTGGTAAAACTAGTTTTTTCAATCAACTACTGCCACTAAATCCCTAATTTATTAGTGTTGTATTGATTATGTCTGTTTAACCATACATTTTTGACGTTTAAGGTTAAAACGTTTCTTAACTTCGCTTAAAGCCTTTGTACTAGGTATTCTTTCCACAAGCTCGACCAAAGAGTTAGTGAAGTTCGCGGGAAACCGCTGGATTAAGTTCAACGGCGCTAAACCAGCCGTAATGGCTTAAAGAATCTTTCGGCTACTATAATAGTGTACTCGATCTGACTAGCCTCTCATGTTGGGAGTTCCAGTCTAACCGGATGCAGCTGAATAATCAGTGTTTAACATAGCGATTGCCTACCTGACCTCCAATAACCCAGTCACTCGGTCACACGATACCCCGTGATCAGACTAGTGGTCAGACTTTTGGGCTTCTGACGACCGCGGCCTAACGTTATTTCCAAGGCGTAAAGACGGATCGGTCTCGATACGTAATGGATGCACAGACAGCGGGAAGCGTAGCTTAACCTTCGATCGATCCGTGTGGCTGTTATTATTTAGCCACAAGCCACTATGATCGTGAATTCGTGACGATGAAAAAATGCTTTCAACTGTATTTAGTAAACTTTGTTCAGTAAAGTTCCAACAATATCTGGAAATCAAACTTTAAAAAGAAAGATATCGCGAAAACATACAAGTTTAATATTTCTCGTTCTTGCCGACGTCACCGAACATATTGTTCACGGACAACAGCGGCGACATCGGAAAACTTTCCGTGTTTCATACGAGAGCACGATGTTCAGTTGTATTCAGAGTTTTCTGATTTTGTTTTGCTACTTTAAAATGGCAGCTAAACGAGTTTTTGAACTACAAATAAAAAATATTTTTATCCACTTTCTTATCGTAGAAATTAAAAATGTCTAAAAAGAGTTTTTAATGACATAGGTACTTAAAGGACACAACACTGAATTTTAAAAATAGAACCATTTTAAAACAGTTTTGTCTTACAATAAAGCTTAAAAAAGAAGAAATACAGGACAAATCCAAGAAGTTAATATCACTAAAGAGTTTACATGAATATTTTTTTCTAATGGTACCATATGTGGGGCGCGCCATATATAGCATTTACAAATATATTTCTTATCTTTTTAACTTTGATATTTTAATCAGTAGGTTGTAAATGCCAATGTATGAGATAAATAAGTGTACGAAACTGGCATTAAAACATTCGTGTGATACTATTAAAATCCTCACCTACTACGGTTCGGTTTTTGAACACACTCGTGTTTGAATACAATATGCAACATTTTCGTAAACTAAAATTATATTTTATTATTTTTAACTAATTTTATTGAGTTTCAGTTCTTAATTTTATTCCGTTTAATTTTAAATTGTTTATTTTATTTTTTTGTACTTTGCATGCCGAACGGTTAAATATGTAACAAAACTTAAACCTTATACACTTGATATAGGTATAGATCTAAAACGTCATCATATACGGTCATTTTAAATTAGCTACATAAAATCCACAAACGCATTGTGTATCGATATTTAAACAAAAGTGTTTATCGCTTACTTCGCAATTCGCACCCCAGATACTCCTCTCCTGGCATTGACAACAATTAATCAGACAATCTTATAGAGGTCATCATACCACAACTACAAGACTATAAAACTATTCTACTGCTTACTATAAAACGTTAACGAGATCATCAAAAGGCCAGGGGTCAGAAACTAACAATTATCTGTGAGAGCACCTACAACTGTCTCACAATTAATTCTTTAGGTGTTTACTCGCCGTGATGCCTGAGGCATCTGTCTCTCCTCCAGTCATTAACGAGGATAAGACTCACCATGACATTCGGTGCCGAAACGTGAACATTGATTAGCGACCTCGAATTTGTGGACAACCCCAACTAGTCCACAAACTCAAGGTCATTTAGCGCGCTGTGGAGCGGGTTATGCTCGGAACTAATTTATTTATTTAAGATTTCCAAAATGGCCTCACAAGGGGCTTATTAGAATGCTGAAAGTCAAACAAAGGGCGATGGAGAGGGCTATGCTTGGAATTTCTCTATGCGATCGAATCAGAAATGAAGAGATCCGTAGGAGAACCAAGGTAACCGACATAGCCCGAAGAATTGCTAAACTGAAGTGGCAGTGGGCAGGGAATTACCGACATAGCTTGCGGAGTAAGCAAACTGAAGTGGCAGTGGGCTGGTCTTGTTTGTAGAAGTACCGATGGCCAGTGAGCAGACAAGTCCTGGAGTGAAGACGTCCGTCAGCTAGGCACAACTCTCTTTGATAGCTGTTGTTGCTGCGAAAAACGGGTACTCGCTGTCGGTGTATATAGTCAGCGATCTACTCCTAGCGATCAAATGTAACTACTAGAGACCCTGGCCATTCGTTTGTTTGTAAGTAAGTAAGAAGTAATTTTGCCCTAACTTCATTCACATGAATATTGTCGTTGGCAGAGCTTATCACGGGATATAAGTAGGTGCACTATAGGTTCACACCTCGGTCAACCCCTTCCGCTATTATAATCTAAGCATGTTATGTTTATAAAACGACAAGGGCCATGTACAAAAGGGTTTATAACTGTCATATTTTTATGAATAGTAATCCCCTACTTTGTTGAATGTACCCTCAAAATGGAATAGTGGCCAGACTACAGTAATACGCACAGCAATCGGGTCAGAAGTTAACGCGCCATTACCTCGTTTAACGACATTCAATGACGTGCCTGTCTTACTAAAGAGGTTTTACTGCTATAGTTTATTTTGTGACAATGGCCACTGAAAAAAAACGGAACAACATAACTTTGTGTCATAGACTCATATCTTTGTTCTAATTTTGAAATTGATTTATAGAGCATTTTCATCACAGAGTTTACATGATGAACTTCATGGTGAAAAACTTCTAACAATTCCAAGCCCTTTTTTTTTGGATGGGAAATCATCAAATGACTTCTCCCGCTCTGGGGCGGAGTGGGAGGGCGTGTCAGACTTTTACTGACTAAAACCCACCCGTGTTCCTTCAGTTGCCCATGTACCAGGGTCACGGTATCTCTTTCGAACAATCACGCGACCCCGGCAGGATTCCAAGCCCTTCATTAACTTTTCAGGCTGTTTTTCAGACTCTTGAAATTATTTAAATTTTGTGTTTAGCTATTAGCGTTGTTACCAATTAAAATTGATTATTCTGCTCTGTTATAGTCGTTATCTTCGCTCTGTCAAATTAATGAAAACGCACCTTAAACTACTTCGCACGATGGGTGAGTAAAATTACATCGAGGAGCTGTAAATCCTATTAAACCGATAATAAAACAGCTTTAGTTTGGGCCCTTTGTGACAGGTGGACAGTTTGCGAAAGTGATCTTCGATCTTTACGCCTGAGAAGTTACAAAATATGGTTTCACATCTTGTTGAAGGAACAGTTGAAAAGAAACGACAAATTGAGACAGTATAATTTCCACATTGACTTTTCTTGTACCTGCACTGCCATGTATTTAATGTATATGATAAAAATAAAGAAACCACATGAGAAAAAATATCAATTAATCTGTGACCGAAAATCTTTTGCAACAATATTGCCAAATCATTTCGTAATTTGTAGACTATAACAGTAATTGGGAAACGTCTGCCGATGGCGATGATAAATGTTGCTTAAAGACCTCACGACAGCCATGTAATAGGCTGCCATATTGTAACAAATGATCTAATAGCGACAAGAGCGACACATGATACGCCATCTTGGGTAAAAATTGGCGCGAAACATGGTTGAGCTTTTAATGTCATTATGTTTATATTTTAACAATTTATTATTTTCTGAGTTCGGAGGGATGTGTTTTATTTGTTTCTCGGTCCTTATACGGAGTGAAAGCAGATTTTCACGTTCTACCTAATATTTTGCTACCTTAAACCCTATAAGCTTCAACCATTCAACTTTGTCCATTCAACATAAAGTTCGCCTTTGAGAATAGACAGTTTGATAGATTTCAACCATGGATTTTACGTGACTTTATATTTGATTAAGAAAATTTATTAAGGAGGTTTGCTATAAGGATAATTAAAATTTTCTTACTTACGTGTTTTGCAATTTTCAGGTAAGTGTTCGGTTATCATCATTTCAGCCGAAAGACGTTCACTGTTGAACATAGGCCTCTCCCAATTTGGGAGGGTTTGCCAAAATCGCTACGCTTGACAGGCGGGTTGGCGATCGCAGTATGGGGGAAAATTGGATAGAGAACACTGCTGCCCATTCTCTAGTAAGTCCCTTAGTCGCCTCTTACGACACCCACGGGAAGAAATGGGATGGTGCTATTATTTACGTCCGGTACTACACGTATCCGGTTATATGTTGATTAAATTGTTTGTAAATACATAATACATAATAATCCTCCAGACCGTGTATCGGCCATGGCGGCCAATCTCAACGGAGACTAGCCTTCGGCGCTGGAGGTATTATGGTGCACAATTGTGTGCGCAGACACAGGTTCACACTCTCTTCCCGTACTTACATAGCCCTCTATATCTCTCGGGTCGTGTCGGATTGCCGTCGATGGGTCGACATCAGTGTCAGGACCAACGGCTTAACGTGCTTTCCGAGGCACGGGGATGTCACTCCGCCTATTTCCGAACTCCGGGCTGTAACTGAAAAATTCGTATTGGGAAAGCCCAATAACACTTTGACCGACCCGGGAATATAGTGGACAGAAACCTACGCTCAGTAGTAGCGCTAGCAATCACAATACAAACAAGGCAAGCCTGTAGCTACATACGTGTTACAGTTGCGAATTATCTGATTTTCAACATACAGTCTGACAATTAAAAAAAAAACATAAGAAAACATGTTTGTGGGGTTTCCAATCATTATTTTTATTCTGAGCTTGCAATATAACACAATAACAGAAGAACTATAAACAACAAATTTTAAGTAGGTACCCAAGCTAAGCCAGTGAAGATACAAGGTCTGTATAAGTAACAAACTGCTAGCTAACTAATCCTTGGATAGTGTCTCGTGAGACTTGCTAATTGCACTAGACTAACTATTATGAATTATGATGAATGAAATAAGTTTTTCTCTTATTTATTAACTACCAACACTTAGTACGTACACGTTTGTACTAACGTACAAATATCGTGGCGGGATATTTTCAAGCATCCCCGTTTAGTCCTTGTTGCAAAAAAAATATGCATATTTTTATTTCTTTCAATAGTTGGGCAAAAGCCATCTAAATCTTTTCAAATTTTTAAGTTGATAGTATTAGTAGTTCTTGGGATATTCAGCTGTGACAGACAAACGGACAGACTGATTGATATGGGTTCCTTTTTACCATTTTGATACGGAACCCTAAAATGCAAACACAAAAGACTCGAAATGTCAGATAAGTCTCTGGCTTAAAAAAAAACGAACATTACTATGGCGAATTATGCATGGCATTAGTATGATCTATATATAATATACTATACCATTGTACAAGTTAAGCATGGAGTTAGTATGTACTTTATAGGACTAAAGTCAGAACAATAATTTTTATTTGCACTTAACAGTTCATTATTACAAATACGTCTATTTCCTTTCCTCCACCATTTAGCGTGATTTGTGAGTCACATTAGTTTAGGAGTGGTGTGGATTACGATTCGTCTGACGTCAGCCCCAGGCTCTCTGTAGAAGACAGTAGATTGATGATGATGCATCATAGGGAATAAGAAACAGCTGAATATTTAGGATAATTTCATTAATTAACTTAAGTTGTTTGAATAATTTAAAATGGTTGGTAAAATTTATTTCATCTGCAGTGGAGTAAAAAACAAAGTACCTAGGTAGATCTTTCTGGGCTATAAGAAATTATCCAAGCAGAGTTTAAAAGTTCATATGGGACCACCCTTGAGACCTATCCATTAAAATATAATTTTCGAAATCTATTTACAGTTACCTGAAATATAGCAGAACATGAATACAAAAAAAAAGGGTACAAATGATTTTAGAACCACTTCTTTTGTTAAGTCGGTCAAAACATCGCCCATTACAACAGTCTGTATATTCTAAATGAGTCGGTTTTCGTGTCTGTCTGTATTCTTCTAACAATTTAGAAAAGATTTAGACAACGGATCTTGATGCGGTGCATATCATCATCTTAGAGAATTTATTCCGAAAGATTTCTGCGAACAGAACCTTATTATTAAACTAACATATAGGTACTACAGAAATCACGACGATTTGTCAAGTCCTCAAAACTGTACGAAACAGGAGC
Source organism: Aporophyla nigra (assembly GCA_947507805.1). NCBI lineage: Eukaryota > Metazoa > Arthropoda > Insecta > Lepidoptera > Noctuidae > Aporophyla > Aporophyla nigra. The sequence goes on along the minus strand of OX382313.1, from coordinate 5,283,518 downwards.
GGGCCGCTAATAAATTATATTCTATTCTATTCAAAACTTAACACGCAAATCCACTGAAAAAGGCGAAGCGACTCACACAAAGGTTTCCACTACTTATAATTCAGAACAGAGGCTGTTTATAATATGTGTTATATTCCACAAAGATCGTTAATTTGTAATTAATTCCACTTTATGACTATGAACGACAGCTCCATATGTTTTATGTACCATTTGGGCATTAACTTTAATCTAAATAAGTCACAGGGTTGAAGTTTTGAAACCGGCTGAGTCCATATTTGTAATATACTAGCTTTTACCAGCGGTTTTGCCCGCGTATTAAACATTATAACCCTTCCTCTTAAATCACTCTGTCTATTGATGAAAACCGCATTAAAATCCGTTGCGTAGTTTAAAAGATCTAAGCGAACAGATGCGGGAAGCGACTTTGTTTAATACTATGTAAATAAGATATTCAAAAGTAACCATGTAACTGTATGTTTTTAAATCGCTGAGCAGAGTTCTGGGGACGGACAGGTCTTTGTGACAATAAGTCACAAAATAATCCTAAAAGGAGTGATATAGGGAATGAAATTTTGTATGTGACGTAAACTTATAGGTTATAAACTATCTGTGTTCCAAATTTACAATTGAGTAACACACATCTAAATATAGAAACTTTCGCAGAATAGGATAGAATATATTTATTTGCAAGGAAACATACACACATTTATTTGCACATTTATAATATTATTAGGATAGCATCCTACTAATATTATTAATCAAAATATTTAATATAAATATTATAAACTAATACCAATATTAGTTTATAAATATTAGGATATAAGGATTAACATAATAGTTTGAGAAGGATACTAGGATACCTAATCGGTATAACGTATCCTCTTATAATTTACACAGAATAAAAGGGGTAGCCCTAAGCCTACTACAATTTAGGACAAAGAGTTACACAAGCACATAATTTGGAACATTTGCTGATAATTTGGGACAGCCGACAGCAGTATGAATAATTTAGACGTCAATGTGATATTTGTCAATTAGAACATGTCTAATAACTCAGTTTATTAGATACGACTTTGTTTTTCTTCTATCTTCAAGTGTTTTCTTTTTCAGGTACTGGGACTAAGCGACATCTCAATCAACGCAGCCTATCGAAGTCCCTGCCAGGGCCGCGGAGTTGTTAGAAAGACTTGCCGTGTGGTTACCCCATTATATTATCAATCACACTATTCTTAATTTAAATTTATTGAAAATTATTTTCTACTCTTTAGGTTGGTTTTTCCGCGTGGTGCCAGACTTCAAGAGTAGCAACATCCCATTTCACCCCGTGGCTGTCGTAAGAGGCAACTAAGGGACTTACTAGAGAATGGGAAGCGGCGTTCTCTATGCATTTTACCACCATACTGCGATCACCAACCCGTCTGCCAAGCGTGGCGACTATGGCAAAGCCCCCCAAATTAGGAGAGGCCTATGCCCAGCAGTGGACGGCTTTCGGCTGAAATTATGACTTTGGTTTTCTATAAACCCTTTATAGGACGGCTCATACAAAGTGGCCAGTAAACTGGACACTCACTTCAAGGTACCTAGGACCTTGAAGTGGACGGTCACTTCGGTTTACTGGCCACATTGTATGTATTAAAGGGTTAACCCTTTATAGGACAAAACTGAACAGTGAAGAAGTGACCGTCCACTTCAAGGGCCTAGGTACCTTGAAGTGAGTGTCCAGTTTACTGGCCACTTTGTATGAGCCGTCCTATAAAGGGTTAAAACGTGTTCTTTGTTAAACTATTATTTCCAGATAACTTGTCTATGAACACATATTGAAAATCCTCGATTAATACTTAATTCTTTCTTTAATATAAATGCATTAATAACTCTGTCTAACTTTTACTTTTTAACTTTGTTTAAAACATGGTACACGGATAGACGATATGTATGTGATGTGACCTGTGGCTATGATTGTATATTCCTGTGGGATATTTTCCAATGCCCACGTTGGGAAACCTATGGGAAAAAGCTGAGAACCATTAATTTCACTACCAGTTACCACAAGCTAAAATAAAAACTAGTCTACAAAAAAAAAAAAAAAACAATATGAAAAGTAATTTGAATTTCGGAAATCGGTGGCAAAAACTAAAATACTTATCCAAACACACCGACTTTCGAAATGAAACTTATTTTTCACTTGGCGGTGTTTTGTTTGAAGTCGGTTTTTTTTTCTTTTTAGTACTTTTAGTACCCCACACCAATTTGTCACCTCTACTTGGTAAGTAAAGTTACAGGAAGTATTATAGAATATCATCAAGATACACAAAGTGGAATAAATACGTGTTAGCGAAGCTAACACAAAACCACCCAAGAACAGTTAATAAAATTTATATGGAATTCCTCCTACGGCATACCTAACTAATATTATCAGTCCATTTAATCCCTATTTATTTGTGGTCACCGCAACATGTGTTTTTCTTCCACACTTCTCTTTTAAGAGTCATCTCAGTAGTCAACCCATTTCTGTCTATGACATAATTCACACAGTCCATCCATCGTTTCTTTGGCCTCCGTCTACTGTTATAGCCATCGACATTCATACTCAAAACTTTCATTATATTTTCGTTTCGTTACGTGAAGATATCTAATATACATACCAAAAAATATTAGTTTAAAAAAACTAAAAAACACGCTTCCATTGAAAATCAAACTAAAAAGTACAAAATAATGGAAAAAAAGCGTGGGGTGCTTTTTAAGTTTGTGACGTATGTCAGAGTAGTTTTTGAAGACAGTTTTTTTTGCTGTCCTGGTAACCCTGGCAAGGATAATGGCACAAATTAGTTTGTGACGTATGTCAGCGTAGTTTTCGAAGACAGTTTTTTTGCTGTCCTGGTAACCCTGGCAAGGATAATGGCACAAATTTATGAAATTATTGCATTGTCATCGGTCCTTGACAGGTGTGCAAAGTTTGAATGAAATCTGGTCGTTTAAAGTGGGTCAAAATCGCGCTCAAAGGAGTCGGTTACAAACAAACATACAAATATACAAACATACAAATGAAGCTAATATAAAGCGTGTAAAAAGAAACACAAACGAATTTAGGACCTCTTCGTTTTAGAAGTTGATTAAAAATTGAAAAATCGACTTCCCTAGATAAACTTAAATTAGGTGCTTCAAATGATAAATGATTTATTTCTGTAAGTAGGTCTGTACAAACACTTTTACACGTCAATGATAATTTTTTTAAACTAGATGAGGTCGGCGTTTCCTGACTACTCTGAGAAGACAGGCGGAAATATATTCAGAGGTCAAGTCTCTTTTAAAATCCAGACATAATCTTGGTCACATCATGTGAAGACCATGTAAAGTCGTGACTGAAATGGTCTTTTGAGTAAAGAACCACATTTAACCACCATTGAGTGGACCTGTCCAGTTAGTGCAAGCATTTGTTACTAATCGTGCAGGTCAACTGGGAACTTAAGAGGCTCAACGATTTGACGAACAATACCAAAGAAAGGAAGAAAAATACTCAAAGTTATTACTACAATTTAACCCGATTTAATCCGTGTAAGTGACCCAAAGAGTTATAGAGCTAGCCAAAACATTAACTGCCTAATTAAGGTTTCGGCTGGGCTGCCACTTACACCTGAATTTATCTAGTAATAAGCCGACGGAGGCACGGGAAATAGCCTTTGGCGTGGCTATAAAATAAATCTTTTGGTAACGATTTAACGAAAAAATCTCTCTTCACTTTGACTTATGACATCTATATAAAATTACGTCTGTTTACTTTATGGCCTAATCGGATGGTTACAGCACCATTTTATACGTGTGGTGCCGGACGTAAAGAATAACACCACCCCATTTCTTCCCGTGGGTGTCGTAAAAGGCGACTAAGGGACTTACTAGAGAATGGGCAGCAGCGTTCTCTATGCATTTTAACACCATACTGCGATCGCCAACCCGCCTGCCAAGCGTGGCGATTATGGCAAAGCCCCCCACAATTAGGGGAGGCCTAAGTCCAGCAGTGGACGTCTTAAGGCTGAAATGATGATGATGATGATGTAAAAAAAAAAAAACATTTATTATCAGTACCTAGTATTTTATTAATATACTTAAGATGATATTACAAAACTGTTTTTATAAAATTGTGCAATACTATTCTATAAAATGATAGGAAAGTCTTGGCTTTCCGGTCACGTATACATCGCCCTAATTCGCCCAGATTCCGGACTAATTGGCCAATGGTGACTCTTCTTTATTAATTAGCTTGCCATTAGGTCTTCCTTTAATTTGTCAGAACGTTATTTGCATCTTATTTAATTCTGCGTTTGATTATAATGGTGACTGTACTTTGTGGAAGATTTTTATAATATTTTTTGTGTAATAAAATTGTGATTTGTGTTTTGTAATATCAATGCTAATTTTATGGATATTGAAAATGAATAGGAAATGCCGGTAAGCCTGTGATATTTTATGTGTTTGCCTATTATCGGCAGGGACTTTATGGAGATCTTAGCTCAACCTTTTTTTATCTACATAAGAAAGTAAAAAAGAAAAAGTACAATATTTATGGTGACTATCCTACTAATATTATAAATGTGAATGTAAGTTCTTTTGTTACGCTTTCACGCGAAAACTACTTCACCGATCATCATGAAACGTTGTATTGTACACATATTCTTGGAGGTATTAGAATTAACAAAGGATACTTTTTATGTTTTTTTTAATTGTTATTTTTAACGCGAGTGAAGCTGCGGGCAAAAGCTAGTCCTTAATAAAAATTAAAATACAAACAGAAAGTCTTATACGAGGCCAAAAGGCCCCTATCTCTGGTGTAGGCCATGGTACGGAGTGTGAGGGCAAGATCATGGGAAGCCGTCACCTCCTTCTGCGAAGCTGTAATGCTCGCGAAAGAGGAGGCGGAGCGCGTTCGAGAGAGTCAATCTTTGCGCTTTCACGCCCCTAGCCGCTACAGGAGACGCCCCGGGCGTCGGGAGCCTATTACGGACTTCTGGCCACCGTAGTCGCGGGCTTGCGGGTGGCGAGCAATAGGTAGCTCGCCGCCCGTCGACGGCACATTATGTTCTACGTGCCCCTCAAAGACATGTCAGCAAAATTGAAGGGGTTGGCTAGGATCACTGCCTACAACTTTTGAGTCGGGGCCAATATCACTGGGCGACAACTGCTCAACTGTGAACTTAGACTTTATACCGGGTGACATTTTTTAACGTCTTGAAAAAAAATGGGGGTAATAGGTGAACGGAGTAGAAGCATTTGGCATAGAAATGTTTGATATTTTTATTTTTGAATAACATGTAATGAAATTGATCTAGCAATAAATACTACACATTTAAAGTAACATTTTCATACTAGAACAACAAAAACAGAACTTTGGAAAAAAAAAACAAAAAAACAATTAAAAACCTATCGAAATTCAAATCATCGCACCCTATTCAATGCGCGGCATATATCAATGATTTCGTAGCGTGGTCCTACCCTTTGAAGCCGGCCGACAGGCGGCTTCATTGATCTTTCGCAGGCACACGAGCCGCACACGCATCCCCGTCCGCCCGCGTCCCGCGCTCGTTTAGTCACCTACGATGAATCTGAAGGCCTTCCTGCCTTCTATTCTAGTTACACAACACACCATATGAAGGTCGAGACGGTAAAAAATGTCATCCGGTATAGTTTTGGCACCGACTGAGTATTTCTTTGTAACCATCATCATAGGCCGCCCCTCGGTGAGAGGGTGTGGGCTGTAGTCTAACACGCGGGCCCAGTGCGGGTTGGTAGATGTCACATGTCTTCGAATGTTCTAAGACATGCCGGTTTCCTCCAGATGTTTTCCTTCACCTTTTTGAGAGATGTGGTGATAAAATGATTTACATAAAATAAAGCGCCTGCCTGGGTTTGAACCCACGACCTACAACTCCGATACCACTGGGCCACCGCTGCTCAACTGTGAATGGACTCTATATAATTTTGGCACCGAATGTATTTTTTTGTAACATTGTGTGTATTTTTTCTCCTAAAGTATCAATGTCAGTCTAATGGACGAGGGAACGGCTACATGTGATGATATCGATATTTTAGTCAACATTATTAAAGAAAGAAAGAAAATACATTTATTTAGCACAGACTAAAAGGCACATAATATAGTATAGGCTAAAAAGAGTATAAAAAAAACAATTCAAACATAAAAGTGTAAGGTGCGATGACAAACTAGTATTAGTGTGCCTCACGGCTGCGCCAAAAACGTATCGTTTTAACGTATCGTCGAAACAGACGCACTATAAATGTTTAATGTATTTTGTGTAATATATTGTAACCTGATGATTCATCATCATAATCATTTCAGCTGAAAGACGTACACTGCTGGACATAGGCTTCCCCCAATTTGGGGGGCTTTGCCTTAGTCACCATGCTTAGCAGGCAGATTGGCGATCGCAGTATGGTGGTAAATTGCATAGAGAACGCTGCTGCCCATTCTCTAGTAAGTCCCTTAGTCGCCTATTACCTACGACACCCACGGGAAGAAATGGGGTGGTGCTTTTCTTTACGTCCGGCAACATACGATACCTGCAAATATTATTACATGAAGAGAATTATTTTTACATATTGCTTGCCGTGGTGTCGTAAGATGCGACTAAGGGACTTACTAGAGAATGGGCAGCAGCGTTTTCTTTACATTTTACCACCGTACTGCGATATTCAACCCGCCTGCCAAAGGTGGGCGATTATGCTAAACCCCCCAAATTGAGGGAGGCCTAAGTCCAGCAGTGGACGTCTTTCGGCTGAAATTATGATAATTTCCTTTGAAATTATATTTTTTTTTAATATTCAAGTAGCAGGGAGATCAACACACAACACCTAACCACGTTACCATCTTACCGTGGACCGTGGAGTTTTTGCTGGCTCTTCTCCAAAGGAATCAACCATTTGGAACCGTGCACCTAGCTTCTGACGTTTCATAAGTGCCCATGTACGTTTATGTTTAATAAAATAATTATTTGATTTGATTTTCTTTTTAATTCAGTACGTACATTATTCTGGACGCCTAGGCATAAACATTTCACGTAAGTTATTAAAAAAAATGGAGCTACCTGTCCGATCCATTTTGACGAATAGATCTACGAATCAAAATGAATCTGTCTACCCCCATGAAAATAAGATGCGAGTTAATGTGTGTATTTGTAAAAACCGGCCACTCTCAAAGGGTTCCGTATTTCAAGGCATAAAATCCCGAAAAAAAACACGTTTCTTGTTTGAAACCCCTTAATATTAAACTTTGTTTTTATTTTATTTTTAATACTTACTTGTTATTATAACGTCAAAAGAAATACTTATCCTGTGAAAAATCCAACTATCTACCTTTTACTGATTATGAGATACAGCTCGCTAGCAGATAGACGGACGGACGGACGGACGTAGAGCGTAGCCTTAGTAATAAGGTACCGTTGGTTATCATTCAGGTGCGGCCCCTAAAAAATAACAACAAAAATAAACGTAATTCGTGAAAAAATAACCATCGTATGTTACATATCAGAATTCTGAATTAAAACTCACGGAAGTACGGTTACCTTAAAATAGAATTACATTGAGTGCTTTCAGTATCCGCTTACACTTTCATCTTTATTTTGGCGTAATGCCTTACATTGTAAGTATAAACTTTGTAATAGAAAATGTCCCTTCATCTTTGTTTTGAGAAATTCCAAAGCTAAACAACTGAGTAGGTAATTACGGAACAAACTGTTACATAATAGGAATCATTCATTCTTTATATAATAGTAATCATTTATTCTCTACATAATAGGAATCATTCATTCTTTAAATAATAGGAATCATTCATTCCTTCATTTTGACAGCTCAACAAAATTCATTGCTTTATTTACATTGCTGAGCAATACATTTTTCGAACATTTGCAGCAGCGTATTAGCAATATCCGTCAAAACGATGGTGTGTTACATAATTAGGATGCAGTTTGTCTTTCAACCCTACCCATCTCATATTCTGAATCATGCTAATGGATATTGCTAATACATAAATAATTACGATAATTGACAATTGTGTGCACTGACTGGACAGGTCCAATAAATCTGTGTTATTTCTTCAAAAGACCATTTCAGACACTAATCCACATGGTCTTAACTTGATCTGACCAAGATTAAGTCTGGACTTCTTCTAAACTCTGACCTCTGATTTTATTTTGGCCTTTCTTCTCAGAGTACTTCTATAGGAAACGCCGACCTCATTGAGTTTACAAAAAAAGATTAAGTCTGGACTTTAAAAGAGACTGTGACCTCTTTTGTCTACTGAAATAGGAAACGTCGACCTTATCAAATTTAAAAAAAAATATTGACGTGGGAAAATGTTTGTACAAACCTACTTACAATGTTCCGTATGGTGGCGGACGTAAAGAATAGCACTTTCCGATTTCTTCCCGTGGGTTTCGTAGAACACGACTAAGGGACTTACTAGAGAATGGATAGCAGCCTTGCAGCGTTCTCTATGCATTTTACCACCATACTGCGATCGCCAACCCGCCTGCAAAGCGTAGCGATTATGGCCGACATATTTTTCGATTAAACAAACATTTGAAATTTAGACTTGATTTTAAAGCCAGTTTTGTAATAATTATTTGAAGGAATAAAATTCGAAATTTAAAAGGGCTCGATGTTTAAAATTTGGGTCTTAAACTAGAACTCGTTCCGTTCTATATTTTTATTTGAAAAACTAGAACTAAAAGTGCGTTCAATATACAGGGTGTGGCGTAAGTAGTGGTCCACCGTTCAGGATTCGATGAACCAGATAATTAACTATAACAATTAAATTTTTTAACCATTTTTACCCAAGGGTTCCGAAAATATTTCATTTTTGTCTTTTATTTACGAAATTTCTACCTTTTATTACATATTTGTTTGTAGTTTCAACAAAAACCATTATTTTTTCATTCTGATTTCTGTTAATTACTGCTGAATACTAGAGCTATCATGATAATTTATGATTTTTTATGTAAATTCAGCTCTTTTGAAGAAAAAGTTGGTTCTTCTCTCATTTTAACCCCAATTTTTAACACACCATCAAGTCCAAGAGCGATTTTTGTAAAAAAAAAACCCCAGGGTAAAAATGTTTAAATTTTTTAATTGTTATAGTTAATTATCTGGTTCATCGAATCCTGAACGGTGGACCACTACTTACGCCACACCCTATATATAATTATCTCATTTCGTAGCTTTAATCGATACTGAATTTGTAGTTAGCTATCTTAAGAGAAAGCTAACTACAAATTTATTTCCACTTAAGGAAACTTTTTTCTGATTATAAGTAACGAGAAAAAAGTTTCCTTACGAGGAAGGGCCAGGGTAGCCCGAGAAATTAAAAGTTACCTACGTTTTTTTTTTTTTGCTATTTGCAGACCAGGATCAATTTGAATTTTGCAGCGCTTCCCTCTTAAAGTCGAGACTAAAAAAAATAAAATAAAGAGTGTCGAAAAAAATCAAATTGAAAAGATATTTAATTTCCTGTTCCTCATAGAAGTATCTTTTCTTGTAGAACTCGAAATTAAATCATCATCACATTCTTTTATTTCAATTTCCTTTACCAAGAAAAAATAAAAACATACTACAAGGTTCCACATATACATAAGTCCCTACCATGTACAGTCACGAGCACTTACACCTTACACTCACGCAATATTCAAAAGCGACATTCTCCAGATTCTCCTCAAGTAATATGTTCCTTCTCTTCGTTTTATAACCAATTCAATAAAAAAGAAGGAGGTTCTCAATCCAGGGTCGCGAGATTGTTCGAAAGAGATACCGTGTCCCTGGCACATGGGCAACTGAAGGAACACGGGTGGGTTTTAGGTTTTAGTCAGTAAAAGTCTGACATGCCCTCCCGCGCCGCCCAGAGCGGGAGAAGTCATGTGATGATTTCCCATCCAAAAAAAAAAAAATGATGTTTTATGTTTGTTGCCTCAGAACTCACAGATTTGAAAAATTTACTTAGGAAGTGAAGATATACGAATTTGTGTGGGCTAGGTCACAACTAAAAGGGAAAAATAAAAAGTTTAGTAAAAATAAAAACTGACGTCAAAAAACAAACACTAAATTTTTTTATTAAAAACAAAACTGACTTCCAAAAAACACTACAAAGTGAAAAATAACTCCAATTTCGGAAGTCGCTGGCAAAAAAAAACGAAAACGGTACAGTACCTACATGTTTCGTAAAAAGTCAAAAGCTAAGCAGCCAAAACAATAAAAATTGAGAATGTGCCCCACTTCAATTTTAAAGAAAACCGTACAGTCCTTGTTGCAAAAAAAAAACCATTTTTTTTTCTTTCTTATTTACAAAATAGTTAATCAAACCTCATCGATTCCAAATGTCAAGTTGATAGCATTAGTAGTTCTTAAAATATCAAGCTGTGACAGACAAACTGAGCCGCACCATAAGAGTTCCTTGTTACCAATTTGGTACGGAATCCTAACAAAACAACACCCTTAGATATTGCTTAACAAACTGTAACGGTGAAAATGAATCATTTTGAAGGATATTGATAACCCTCCATTGCTTAATATGTTTGAAAAGAAATGTCTACACTACAAAGTAAATATCGCAATGAATGTTGTGGAATTGTAAAAATGCCAATCCTACTGTGTACTACCTACACAATTACCCTGCCAATGAAAATGGCGCTGCTTAGGGAGGCCTTGTTCCAGCAGTAGACGTCTTTCGGCCGAATATACGTATGATGATAATGATGACACAAAAAATAATATTTATAAGGTACTAGCTGTACCCTGCCACGCTTCGCTGTGGCACATTCGAGTGTTTTCCTCGCTTCCGGCAGATGGCGTGGTCACTGGTACACAGCTGATCGTTAAAAAAACTCATTTCGCGGTCGCGGATATGTGACTGATGCAAAAAATAGACAAAAACAATCCTTGATGCGGATTATATATCATGCTAAAATTTCAGCTCGATCGGTGCAGAACTTTTTGAGTTTTTGAAGCGTACACAAACCAACATAACATTTTTATGCTCGTGACTGTACAATAAATTCTAATTTCTAATACGTTGTCTCCGCAGGAGCTCTACAATGAGCCAGCAGGCATGCATTAGGTATGCTTTTAATACCGGCACGGTTGGTTATCCCTCTTATGGGGAAGACAAAGGAATTGCTTTTTTCTTGTTGCCACGGGTGACGTGACACGAAGTGTGAAAGGTTCCCGCAGACAGGCGCGAGAAACTTTATAGAAATTGTTCTACCAGAATCGCGTCGTACCGTCGGACTTTCTGCGGAAGGTTTGGTGCTAGCATGGATTATGTAGGTAGCTATTATGAGTAAGTAGGGAAGACGTGGTTATTATGTGTTATACAGGGTGTGGCGTAAGTAGTGGTCCACCGTTCAGGATTCGATGAACCAGATAATTAACTATAACAATTAAAATTTTTAAACATTTTTACCCAAGGGTTTTTTTGTACAAAAATCGCTGTTGGACTTGATGGTGTGTTAAAAATTGGGGTTAAAATTAGAGAAGAACCAACATTTTCTTCAAAAGAGCTGAATTTACATAAAAAAACATAATTTATCATGATAGCTCTAGTATTCAGCAGTAATTAACAAAAATCAGAATGAAAATATAATGGTTTTTGTTGAAACTACAAACAAATATGTAATAAAAGGTAGAAATTTCGTAAATAAAAGACAAAAATGAAATATTTTCGGAACCCTTGGGTAAAAATGGTTAAATTTTTTAATTGTTATAGTTAATTATCTGGTTCATCGAATCCTGAACGGTGGACCATTACTTACGCCACACCCTGTATAATTAGCTTCTGCCCGCGACTTCCTTCGCGTGGAAATTGTAAGACACCACAATAATAGCCACATTTTTATAAAAACTTGCCTATACACCGTCACATTTTAGTCGTCTTACAAAGGTTGTTCACTCAATGCATCCGACATAATATACCTCTAGGCGCGATTAAAAAATTGTTACCATTAATTAAGATAATACCTAGGTACTTAGAAAAAAAATAATGCATTAGAATTATGAAACATCTTGTGAATAATGTTTACGTATCAGACGGTAGAGAACATACCTACCCAGCGCATGAGTCGACTAGATCATTCCATCTCCATGAGACAAAATATCAATTTCAAACTACGTCATGCGTCATCACAATGAATAATACTTTTTTCGTACCACTTGCTCAAAAAAGTGACGGGAAAGAAAATTGTACTGAATTTCATTCATCCTCTAGGGAGAGAATGTGATTTAAATTTGGAATACTTACCGAAATTTATACTGAACTACATCTGGATTTAATACATTGAGTTTGTACATACAAACTCAATGGTGTAAACACAGATGTAGTTCCATTATACATCTTTTTGAAAAAGGAATACGCATTTATTATGCAGTTATGATTATTAAATAAAATTACGAAAACCGACGAGGCCGTATGAGCTTGATGCCTTTGCTTTTCCGACAAAAAGATATTAGTCTAAGAATTTGCCGCGTTTTTGTTTTCTTCAAATACATAAACGGTAAGTTTATTTTAATTTATTTTTAATTGTCATTATTTTTAATAAATGCTTATCTCATATTATTTTTGAGTTAATTTTTTCGCAAATGGTACGAAAGTAGAGTATTTTCCTCGGTGATAAAGCTGTCTTAGTCTTGGGTGAACTTAAATCCCTCGCTACACTCAGGCCTCGCTTCGCTCGTGATTTAAGTTTGTAACACCCTCGCTACGCTCGGGTAAACCTCGAATCCTTCGTTACGCTCGCGATTTAAATCGTCACCCGCGACAGAAGACACTGCATTATCCCCTTGGTTAATGGTCTTTTTTTTTTCTTATGGATGTGTAGTAGTCATTGGATCACAGACATATAAAGAATAGACTACTCTTTATATGTCTGTGCATTGGATACATGAAGTGGGTGTCTTTGCGCGATTAAAATTTCACTGTGTATACTATGTTTGTAGTTTTGTTCTGAGCAGCCAAAATATACAGAGAGACAGGACTGGTAAGCCAGGAGCTGGAGTCCGAGGGCATGCTACGTGCAGCTGCTTGTCCTGATGTCAACACCCGCAGCCTTCAGTGTTTGCCCCTGTGACTCGTTGATAGCCCCGCGAAGCATACCCTCACAGAGAACTGCACGCGCTTAAACTGGGAAGGGGCAATTGTGGGGAATTCGTGGTATACGCGGTATAAACACTGTGTCGCCAACGCCACAACCTGTTAGAATTTATTCATTAAAACTTTATGCACAATAAAAACAAATACTGTGCAATGGCGGACTTAATACCTGAGGCATTTCTACCAATCAACCTTAGGGTGATGTAGAGACAAAACATGGCAGGTGCAACATACGGGGTAGATAAATAGGAAAAAACTATAAAAAAGAAAACAGGCACTAAACTAATGCTTAGAAATAAACACAAAGGAAGGAGAAAATGAATCCACCAAGTCCGCGATAGAATGTTTCAGCCAACTTCTGACGGATACGTAAAGCAGATTTTATACCACCTTGAGGGACGCCAGCTGCAAGGTTACATCAATTCGACGAGGAGTCTCCAACAAAAACAGACTGCTGACGTCTCCGAAGATAAGAAGAAAACGATTCCAGAATTATTGATCAAGAATAAAGTTTCCGCCTCGATGACGTTTCTCTGCAAAATTACGACTTTGAGTCGGGTTCCGTTACATAGCTTTGGCGGAGTTAAGTTCCGAAGGAGCATAATCGAGGCAACTACCTTCTGCTGGGTAATGTACGCTGGAAGTCTACTTCAATCAACTATTCAACTCAGCATTTCGCAGTCCACTGTTAGACATAGGTCTCTCCCAGGCTGCGACACAACACTCTGTCATCTGGCTTCCGCATCCAGTCTGTCCTATCTAGCTTAGTGGCGTCCCACATTACGCTTGTCTATACACGGTCTCCACTCCAGGACTCTTCTACTCCAGAAGTCTACTTACCATAAGCTAATTCAGAAATTCTAGACTCTAGAATTTCTGAATTAACTTCTCTAGTATCTAGAGCAGCCTTTCCCAAAGTGGGCGATAACGCCCCCTTGTGGGCGCTGCAGGCCTAAAGGAGGGTGGTAAGAGACCCAGAAAAAAATGGGGGTGTTGTGTAGACTCTACACAACGCCCCCATTTTTTTTCTAGAGGGTAATGTATGGTTTTATTATGCTCCACAACATTCTTAATGGAGGTGTATAAATATCACATCGCCTTCTGCTTCACTTTGCGAGAGAATAGGTACTGTAGTGGATCGCTGCAGCTTGTTTTTGGGAGTTCTAATGGTCCCGTTTAGAAACCCAAAATGTCTCTTTCTCTCGACTGATGTCCCCGTACACCAGACAAATTAGATCTTTTAAAGTGGGAACTACTAGACCAAGAGCCTCTAAATCTACCAACAAAATCAGAAAATTCTTAAATACGTGAATAGGTACTCCCGCCAAGTAGAGCTCGCATATGGATTGTCAAGCGCTGTCTAGTATGAACAGAACGAAAGACTCGTGATATTTAACTCTTTTTTTGCAACCAATGTGACTGACTGTAAAATCACGGACATACTTAATATATTAGGTGTACTATGGACAGTCCAGGAAGCCTAGTTATATTCCCGCATCTTCAAGAACCTTTGTATTTGCTCCGTGTCAAGAACATACAACCAACGCCATCTTCCGGCATTGAAAGTACCTAAATATACATCCTAATTTTTTCACACACAACATTACTAAGCTTCATTTTAATGTTCTTGAAAATAGTACTCTAAATCATATTCAGTTATAAAATTTGACATTATGGCTTTTATTATTATGTTGTTTGTTATAAATATGTCAAGATAAGTGCTTCGAATATTTCGTAATAGGTAATAAAAAAGGCGATGGTTAGATCCAGAGATTAATCCTGGAATTGCTTTGTGTTGTGTGCTTAATATGCTATTTTTTTTATATAGATACAAGTGAATATGTACCAATCGTTTCATTTGTATTTCTGAACTCCCATTACAATACCACCTCCGGTATCTATGCATAGTATAGTCATAACTTCCGTGCAAATGAAGTCGCAGGCGGAAACTAGTCATCATCATCTAGCAGGTAGATGAATAAAAAACAACTTGAAAAAAAAACAATATAATCAAACAACAGATACAATTGAATCATTCAGCGCCTTGGAGGTGGGCCAGGTGGTGGGTCGTAGTGAACGTGGTAGACCCTGTACGCGAAATACTCCATAAGTGCCAAAGCCAGCGGGAAAATAAACTTTTGATTCGCTTGCGGTGTGATGAAGTACGCCAGACAAGCAGCACCTGCCGTATACCATCCGAACTCACGATTGTTGGTGTGCGAGTAGTGGACCAGAGAGATGATGTTCAGGGCAATGGCTAAGTTCCCTAGAGGGACATTGTCCTTGCCACCGAGGGAAATAGCGAAAGGAATCACTCCCGACAGGACGTGGATCAGGGAAATGGTCTGGTCGTTCCGCCGGAGGTCCGCATTCAAACATGGCAGGGCCAGGTACCGCGCAGCTTTCAAGCTTACCAAGTAGATAGCGTTGATATCGTCGCCCAAAATTCCGCCTGTAGAAAAATGGTAACGTATGGAGAATTGTACTGACACATTGAACACCTCGATTAAAACCTCAAATTTTGTTATTTAGTACCTATATTTGCGTGTAAATACCATATCCAAACGTAGTTTACAGAGCTTCAACTTCTGATAATCAATGGAATCCGACGCTAAAATGAATTGATCGACAATCTGAACCCGCAATTTTTCGCACAAATTCTGCTGCTAACATTATCTACAGAGAACCATACTTACTTTGGAAATGTAAGAATCCAACTATTCCGTGTATAAAGAAATTTGCATGCATTCCAGGATGTGTGTAGCTGGCGCCACTCATCCGACTGATCCCGCGCCCGGCCACGCAGCATAGCGCGAGGTGTGCGATAGATGCATTAAGGTCATTGGTTGCCATAGCATTTATACACTACCTTGATGAGTAAATATTATTATACATACATAAAATTAAAAAAATTCCGCACGCCATGACATTATTTTGAGCAGAAAAAATAGTTGTCAAGTGTCATTCCAATTTCCAATACAATCTTCTTTAGCGAGAGGTGACGTATTAAAAAAAAATACAATGCGCAAGAAGAATGTATCTATATGCAAGATTATACTTGCGGAACTTGCTCAAATGCGTGGAATAGGAAGTCAAGACTAGACTTATTGATTACATTTAAAAAATAACGGCTTTTCTTGACTAGTGCCTTACAAGCAAATTAGCAACTACGCTTGTAGAAAAAACAATTACTATGAAAAACAAGAACTGAAAGTTTCCTTTTGTTTATTCCCTCACAATCAGAAGATTATTGAACTTGTTTAATAACACAATTTTAAAATAGGTAAAATTAATAAAAAACACTTATTTCACAAGTTGTGTGGAGTATTTTGGTTAGTAATTAGTCTTTACTTTGTAAACAAGATGGCGCTAAAAACAGTTGCTCTTTTGTGGCACTTTTCTGATATATTTTTTTTTATTAATAATTGCACATTTACACAATGTTCATGATTAATTATGATGATGAATTTAAACCTTTATTTCCTTATCTTTGAGTTGATGCGTAATCATTGCTATTACTTTTGTCTATGGCACTTGGCTGTATAGTGTGGTTTCTGTGCTTCAATATATCGACCTAAAAGGTTGAATGTTAAAAAGAAAACACAAGCTGCCATTTTGCTGCATTTGAGTTCAATAGCGTTCGTAAAAAAAGATAATACTCGATATAATTTCGGAAATCTGTTGAAAATCTTTTATAGTTCGTGAAATTTGAAATCAAAGCAGCGCAACAAACACAAAAATGGCAGCGAGCGACTCTGGGACAGATGAGTCACTGTATCCTATTGCGGTGCTCATAGACGAGTTGAAAAACGAGGATGTGCAGCTTCGTTTGAATTCTATCAAGAAATTATCGACCATCGCGTTGGCCTTAGGCGTGGAGAGAACCAGGTCTGAGCTAATCCCCTTCCTGACGGAAACCATTTATGATGAAGACGAAGTTTTACTCGCCCTTGCCGAACAACTGGGTAAGTACATTGCAAACGTTAAAATTATCGTCAGAAGATTATCTCTAACTCGGCATTGTAATGTTTTGATAACCTATTTTTGTTATTTTTCATCCTGTTTCTATAAACAAAGCTTCCCCATCATACCGTCGTGTTTTTGGTTATAAATACGTACCAACACAAAAGAATACTTAACTCTACCTTGATTGAAATATTTAATTTGTTTTTCGCGCAACAAAATGGAGTAGAGTCAGTATCCTAATAGATCTGCTGCTAAATTATCAATGTAGGTATGTAAATTACCAACAACCAGTACTAACTACCTCACTCCTCAGTTTATAAAAGAACCTGTTTGCTATTTTTAATTTCCATTACAACGAATCATAGCACAAAGGCTGAGATGAAAACTAAATTGTCTAGAAATTATTAATGAGAAGAGGAAATTCCATAAATAAGGATAATCAAAATTCAACAGAGTGGGAATACACATGGCTATAACACATTGTAGGCCACCAATAATACACTAACACACTACTCAGCCTTTTAATCAAGTGTGGATAGTTTCTCGACTAGAACTAAATGCTAATAAAGTGCAACCTATTGTAGAACGCTATCACTAAATGTAGTAAATTAAGTTTAATAATCAGACGTAAAGAATAACACCACCCCATTTCTTCCTTTGGGTGTCGTAAAAGGCGACTAAGGGAGTTACTAGAGAATGGGCAGCAGCGTTCTCTATGCTTTTTACCACCATACTGCGATCGCCAACCCGCCTGCCAAGCGTGGCGATTATGGCAAATCCCTCCAAATTGGGGGAGGCCTAAGTCCAGCAGTGGACGTCTAACGGCTGAAATGATGATGATGATGAAGTTTAATAATTGTAAAGTGCAGTGGTATCGACTCCGACTTTTTGCAGGTTGTGTGTTCAAACCCAGGCAAGCGCTTTACTTTGTGTACATAATTTCATCACCACTGCTCTAAAAACGGTGATGGAAAACGTCATAAAGAAATTGGCATGTTCTAGTACCAAAAATTCGAAGACATGTGACATCTACCAACCCGCACTGTGCCTGCATGATATACTACGGCCCATTCCCTCTCACTGAGAGGAGGCCTGTGTCCCAGCAGTGGGAATGGTATAGGCTGATTATGTAATTGTAATGTTTTTATTTTGACCTTAATGTCCAGACAATCTTTAAACCAACTGTACATCTAACACCTATATTCTAATACATTATAATATTATTCTGCAAACAAATCAAGACCTACCTTGAGTTTTATTGAGTAAAGTTCGCAGAAGTTTTCATATTTCTTGACTTTAAATTTCAAATTTTATCCTCCAATAGTTTAAAAACATATCGACGCTTGGAAGGCAAAATTGACTAAGTGACATAGCATTATGTTGCTTAGTCAATTTCGCCATTCAAGCGTTGATATACATATAAACTCTGTTACAAAACAATTTGACATGAATACAAACAAATGGGGTGGAAAACATACCTTTGGAAGGCACTTTGTAGTACCCACAGCTACATATCATGCTATACATTTCTAGTTTTAACGAACTTTCATCGTATAGGCTCTCAGTATAATGAGAAGTCAGCTTACATTGGAAGTGTATAGCCTGATTTGTCACCATACGTACCACTTACAAAGTAAATACTTTGTTTAAATTATTTGAAACACACATAAAACTGAAATTCTTATTTTAAATAATTTTATAGAAGTCTTTTATTTGACTGTTGAGTTTAATTCTATAACCCTAATAATTGTTGGAAAAGGTGGTGGGATATAAAATTTAAACTTCCTATATGTGGAAGCTTGTAATGAACAAATTTTGGAGCTTAAGAATTATTGTTAAATTTTTTTAATAAAAAAATTTAATTATTTTTTATTGTTAAATTTTTTTATTTAATAAAAAAATTTAACAATAAAATAAATACAGAAGAATAATGAAAGTGTTATTATTCTCTTATGAAAGTGACTGTGCAAAATCGTAACCTGTCTCAAATTACATTAAAAAGTTTTGGAACAGATTATAGTTGAGAAGTTTTCTTTCTTATTAAACCAAAATTTGGTACTGTACTGTATTTTTCTTTTTGTCACATTAATTTTAAAAGAAAATTAAAATTGTGTGAATAACCTAAACAAATAAATGTTACAGGAAATTTCATCAATTTGGTTGGTGGTGGTGAATTTGCGCACTGCCTCCTCCCACCACTGGAATCTCTGGCCACCGTAGAGGAGACCGTAGTCCGTGACAAAGCCGTGGCTTCACTCCGTGCTGTAGCTGCCCATCACACTCCTCAAGCTTTGGAGCAGCACTTTGTACCGCTAGTCCAACGCCTTGCTGGTGGTGACTGGTTCACATCCCGTGCATCTGCTTGTGGTTTGTTCAGGTAAATATTGAAGATTTTTTTTGTGATGTTTTTATATTTTGAGAGAAATCTGGAACAATGGGTTTCATAGGTAAAGCTATAATATAATATTTATTAGAATATATGAGGCCATATCTGACAGTATTCTGATACTTAACATATTTCCTTGTCCTTGTTATTTGTGAAATTCATCAGTTAGATATAAAAGCCAGTTGCAACAAAGGAAATGTCGAAAATCATTCTTGCATATTATTTCCAATGCCACTGATAAGTATGTACTAAGTATTTATTTCATTCTGAACTATGTAGCTTGTGCCTGCGGCTTTGCTCGCATGGTGCTCGGAAATTACGCGAACATATTGTACTACCGGGATAGAAAAGTATACTTAGTCCTAACCCTATGGCCTATCCGTTTGCCCAATTTCATCCAATTCGGCCATGGCTGACATGAAAAGGTAACAGGCATGCAGACAGGGTTCATTTTGCACAGCTAGACTGTATTCAGGCTTCTCCAGACAAGCAACATTTATAGAACAATTTGGATAAGGTTTTCATAGAAATTGTTCTACGAGAATTGCTTCGCGCCTGTTTGTGGGAGCCTTTAATGATTCGCCCCAAACTACACGGTCCCCAAGTGTGTGAGCAAAAATTCATAAAATTTAACCAAAAACTTAAATACCGCAACTATTAAAATAAATAAAATAATCTATAATTCAGATAAGCAAACATCCATCAGGATTAGTAATTTAATAATTAATGAATATCTAAGAAAATTTAAATTAACGTAACTTGTTTATGGCTTAACTAATGCTGTATATTACAGGCGCGGTGCTATTCTCAAGATCACTAATTTAGTAAAATTACATAGAAAATGTAAGGCTTCTCTTGTTTCACTCGCTTTTGCATTCTTTTTATAAGGTCACAATGACAGCTTCAACTCCAGACTAGGGATGCTGTTTTATGGGATGTCGTTATCGTTCATAATGTCCCTAACTCTAGAAAACCAACCAACTGTATTGTATTATTCAGTAACTGGATTGTGGAGGTCAGATGCAAAAACACAAACTGTTCACTAACTGTGTACTGTACTGTGACTAAATATAAGTTGGTTATTAATAAATAAATATTGGGTGGGTTGTCAGACCATGTAAACTAGCACTTTGGCCCGCGACTTCGTACACGTGTTTAGTCATTGAGATATATAACTCATGAGTAAAGTTGCTCATAGAAAGTAAAGATGCCACATGATCGTACAGGAAATCACGTCAGCTCAAACATTACTGGTGGTATTTTTTACAGTTCTTATCTATGTTTACTTGCACCTCAACTGTGTTATTTTTATAATTATAGTGTAATAAGAACATAACTTGATAATAATCTTATAACTTTTTCACACTGCTTCAGTAACATTTTCTACATCTGCTAAAGATTGTCCTATGGCATTCTTACAATGGTAATGATTTTTGCAGTATTTTATCATGTGATGTGTGTTGAAATTCTATGGGTGACTAGTCTTTGTAAGTTTTTGACTACCTATATAATGAGACAGATGGACAAATCTGCCCTACTAAACGCAAAAGCGGTATCTCAAAAAAATTGTAAAGTTGATTTTAATGCCAACAGATAGCTTTAAAAAATACTCATCGAATGAACTGACGAAAGTGACGCCTTCTTATAACAAAGTATTCCATTTTTTAATTATATTACAATATACGATGAGATAGAGAAATCTTTCTAAAGGCTATTATCATATGTTTGGAACAGTATAGCGCTAAAAGGCTTAGTTCATTAGATGCGTATTTTTTAAAGCTATCCGATGGCATTAAAATCAACTTTACGATTTTTTAACCGACTTCAAAAAGGAGAAGGTTCTCAATTCGGATGTTTTTTTTTTAAATGTTCGGCCATAACTCCGTCTTATATAGACGGATTTGCAAAATTCTTTTTTTGTTTGAAAGGGATTTATTCCAAAATGGTCCCATATAAATTTCATATAGATCTGATAATGAGTTCCAGAGATAGACACCGGAACTCTTTAAAAAATGACAGCAAATCAACCGCGATTTCTGCTATCGCATAAATATGCATTGTTTGTTTGGAATTAGTGCGGGGTGGATACCACAACTAAAAATTAAAAACTTTTTTGCAAAAAAAAAAAACAACCGACTTCCTTAAAAACACTACAAAGTGAAAAGTAACTTTTATTTCGAAATTAAAGTTATTTTTCACTTTGTAGTGTTTTTAAGGAAGTCGGTTGTTTTATTTTTTGTGAAAAAGTTTTTGAGTTACCGTTTTTGCCAGTAGGGCAGAAATAGGAGCTCATACCAAGCCACCCCGTGTCTCGGATAGCACGTTATGCCGTTGGTCCCGCCATGCTTCGATCTTTGACAGTCCTTACGGGTCGTTAGAAGCTCGACAGTCTACCAAGGGGTATCGTATTACCCAGTAACTGAATTGTAGAAGTGAGATATGCAGTCGCTCCTTGTAAAAAGCTGGTGCTCGGCTGGTTAGGCTGGAAGCCGACCCGCAAAAAGTTAAGAAAGTACTAGTCAGATGATGACATTGACAAAAAATGGTTATATTATTGATACTAATTGCATCGACTCGAATGAATTCAGCCTATCGCAGTCCACTGCCGGACATAGGCCTCTCCCATGCTCCGCCACAACACCCTGTCCTCCGCCGTCCGCATCCAGTCTGTCCCAGCCACCTTTGTCGTGTTGTATCGACTACAACAAAACAAATCGTAGAAGGCTTTAATTTTAATCCATCAAAATCATTTATTTTGTTAATATTTGCTGTTATATTATATTTTATTTATATTGTTACCAGCTGACCGTACAAACGTTGTCCTGTTTCCTAGAACTCGATAGCAGCGCCATCTGTCAGGCTAATTTGTGAATCTTAACCACCCAAGGTGCCACCCAAACGCATACAAAAAAATCATTCAAATCGGTCCAGCCGTTTAGGAGTTCACACGTACTGCAGAATTATAATAAAATATATATTATAGAAAATTTGCTGTATACTATCACTTTCAATATTACGATTGTACGCCAGAAATACCAGCATGCAATAATGCATTCTGGAGTTTAAAAGATCATCATCATTCTTTATCCCAATTTATTTGTGGTCGGCGCAACATGTATTTTTCTTCCACATTAGTCGTCATTTCATGTGCGTGTGAACTGAGGGACCACACTGGGAATTCGCGAAATGAAAATCCTAGGATTTAGTAGTAGACTTAAAACAATTGTAAAACGAATCTGGGAATTTGTATGCAAATATATTAAAAACTACGACCCATAAAGTGTGGTCCCTCAGTTCTCACAGACAATCACCCAGATCTCGGAAAGTATCTTAAAAAAGAAGATTTTGTGAACACAGACATTTTGTAAAGAATTTGTAAAGATATTTACTAAATAACAGATCACAAAGCATTAAAGATTAAAAAAATATAACGACTGAACTGTGGTCCCTCGGTCCACATAACAAAGATAAATATTTTAGTGAATATTACTGAATAAAATTAATAAAACCGTTCTTTTTCTACATACAGTTTTAGTAAAAGTCTCAAAACATTTAGTAAAAAAGAAATGGAATAAAAATATCGAAGCATTTTGAAGATAGCGATGATTAAAACTGGTCCCTCAGTCCTCTCCTCCACTGACATTTGTGCGTATACTAGCTGCTAGACGAGAGGAATATCAGAAAATCTAGTGTACTTAACTTTTAGTAATAAGTTTCTACTAAATAATAGGTATCTAAAATTGTGTATCTCTTAGCTCATAGCTGAGATAATATTATTTTTTTAATCCTATGAAAATAGATAGAGCAGTGTGACCACACAATAAAACAAAATGTAGACAGTACTATTATATTCATCCCCTTTCTATCCATATCATCTATACTAATATTATAAAGCTGAAGAGTTTGTTTGTTTCGTTAAACGCGGTATTTCAGGAACTACTGGTCCAAATTGAAAAAATATTTTTGTGTTGGGTAACCTATTTATTGAGGAAGGCTATATAACATCACACTACGATCAAAAGGAGCAGCGACGAAAAATTGACGAAAACTGGCAGGCAATTCGATGCGTTGGGAAGGGTCAGGGGAGCAAAAATTTGACGCGTACGAAGTCGCGGGCAGAAGCTAGTAATTCATACAGTCCATCCATCGTTTCTAACGATAAAGTATTGAAATGTAAACCGGTACCCGTTGTACGTTGCAGCGTGTGCTACCCGCGCGTGTCGGCTCCGGTGAAGGCGGAGCTGCGCCAGCACTTCCGCTCGCTGTGCCAGGACGACACGCCCATGGTGCGGCGCGCCGCCGCCTACAAGCTGGGCGAGTTCGCGCGCGTCGTCGAGGTCGAGTACGTCAAGAGCGACCTCATACCCATGTTCGTCACGCTGGCTCAGGTACGTTACATTGAATCAGTCATGTCCCAGAAGGCTGCGGAAAGGGAGCGGGAGATATCTTACGTTCACCCGGCCCGCAGCAGGCGCACCAGGCGTCGGCGGAGGGCGGACAACGCCCGCTTCCAGCTCCCCTAAATGCGTCCAGGGGCGACGGATTCGTGGACATCTGTCGCTCCTATTCCTTAGGACCCGAGATGGTGGCGTGGCACTGAGATGTATGGGGGGGGGGGGGATTTAACACCTCACTCCCCCACTAACGTGAGCATGCCCGCAGAGGCGGGCTGGCACCATTCGGGGATCGCGGAAGACGCATTCGTTCCCGTGGTCCCCAACGTAGGTGTGGGGCGGAACACCGGGGTGGTTTTAGTCAGTATGAGTCTGACAGACCCCTCCGCCCACCCCAGGGCGGAGCACATCCATGAGGATTTCCACCTCGAGATAAAAAAAGGTTTGTTCCATTGCACTTGTTTACTGTACTTTTATTTACAGATTATTTGTCGGTTTACTTTAGGGGTCCCTGCCAAGGTTGCGGATTTGTTAAAAAGAGCTACCGCGGCCCTGGCACAGGCAACTGAAGCAACACGGAGAACCGTGCCTTGGAAACCACGTAAAGCACTTGTGGTCCACGCAGACATCAATAATTAACGAACTTATTGAAATCGGCGTAATTAATTAACCCTAAAGGAATCTGCAGAGGAAGACAACATAAAAGACGGGAAGATGAATTTTAGCTCACAGCGGGCCCAAATTGGAGAAGAGTTGCTAGAGATAAGATTCAGTGGAAATTGTTAGAAGAGGCATTTGCCAAACGGCATACTGAACTAAGAGACATTTTATAAAATACTGCAACACAAAGATGTTCAGAATTAAAAGGGCTTATTATTAGTAAAAATTAATTAACCAACTCTTTAAACTCGATGTATTGACTCCTTCAACAGCAATAACCTAAACCTCTTGAAGAAGAGATAGCTTCTTAATCAATGTCATATTACATTTTTACCTAATTTTCATCTTCTTTCTAACCCAGGATGAGCAAGACTCAGTGCGTCTGCTAGCTGCAGAGGCGTGTGCCGCAGTAGCGGCGCTGCTGCCTCCCGAGGACATGGAGCAGCTGGTGATGCCCACAGTGCGCGCGCGGGCCGGAGACACCTCGTGGAGGGTCCGCTACATGGTCGCCGACAAGTGAGTGTCCATCACAAAAACCGCTCCAAATCACACGTGTGAAGTTAGCATCTCATAAACACCACATATAGTGCCATCCCGAATAGTTCTACATTTCTTGATAATTGTAAACAATGGTTCTGTCGATTATACTATCGAAAATGTATTTTGAAAAATTAGATGCACATAACAACATATCATAGGATCCATCGAAATTCTCAAAATGCACCATGTCAGAGTTGAAAGCAAAAGAGTTCCTGTTGATAGTTCTATCGGTTGAACCCAATTTAAATCACAAAGAATAATTGTTATAAACAAAATATCCATACAGGAGTGAGATGCTGAGGAGAAACAGGGAGTGCTAAGTCGTATGAAGGTTTTAAACGATTAGTCGAGGTACCTCACACATGCCCCGAAAAGTTCTGTTGTTAAAAATATCCTCAATAATTCTAATACATCATTTTTCTGAACAAAATAACCGTATAACAGTGAGATTAACTATTCCTGGGCTTGTGTGATTGACCTCGAATAATACTCATACTCTGAGAAGAAAGTCCGAAACAAATTCAGATGTCTCAATCTCTTTTAAAATCAAGAAATAATCTTAGATCATCTGAAGAGCATGTAGACTGGTGTCTGAAATAGTCTTGGCATAAACCATAATTTCTGTAACAGGTTCGTCGAGTTACAACAGGCAGTTGGCCCCGAGCTGGCTCGTTCAGACCTCGCGCAGATCTTCCAAGCTCTGCTCAAGGATACGGAGGCTGAGGTCCGCGCCGCCGCCGCTGGGAAGGTTAGTACATGTTTGAGCCGACCTATCCTGCCAAAATGTACCCTGAAACCGTGATAAAGAATAGACCAGCTGGGTTTCATAGACGGGCGTGAATTTACATCCTAACCTCATTATGACATAAAAAAAAAGTAACCATGGAGTTTCTTGCCAGCTCTTCTCCATAGGAATCAACAAGCTCCAGCTTGCAAGGGTCAAGGTTCTAGGGGCTAGGTGCAAGATTCCAACCTTGCACCTAGCTTCTGACGTTTCATAAGTGCCCATGAAAGTTTATGTGAAATAAAATATATTTGATTGGATTATACCGTGAAATTCAAAATTTCTTCGGTGCTGTATCGTTATTCTCCTGCCCTTATACCAATTTATTTCGGGTCGTTGCAACATGTTTTTTTCTTCCATATTTCTCTATTAGTCTACATACGTGTAGTCAAACCTTTTCTATCCATATCATTTGTTCATTTGCATTCTTGTATTCTGTCAGAAAGACTTAAAATTTTGTACATCAGCTGTCGATCAGGTTAAGCAACGCTTGTCCCGGTTAGTCCGTGGATGGGTGACTATTCTTACATACCAAGAGCCACCAGTGCCTCGGAAAGCACATTAAGCTGATGGTCCGGGCTGTCATTTATCTTTAACAGTCTTTATGGCTAGTTAGAAACCCGAAAGTCCGTCTTACTAAAGGGTAAATTGTGGAGGTCGCTTTATGTAAAGTGCTGGTATTACGCTGAATGCGTTTAGACTTGAAGACCGAACCCCGGTAGGCAGATGATGATTGTCGCTGAGATGAGAATACCACTTAGAATTAGGTTTTTGTTAAAGTTAAATTACTGTAGTAAACATATTTTTACATGCTCACATACTCGCTTTATATTAGCTTCACTTGTGTATTTGTTTGTAACCGACTCCTTATAGCGCGATTTTGACCCACTTTAAACAACCAGATTTCATTTAAACTCTGTAGACTTATCGAGGACTGATGACAATACTATAATTTCATAAATTTGTGCCATTATCCTTGTCAGGGTTACCAGGACAGCAATAAAACTCTTCGAAAACTACGCTGACATACGTCTCCAAATTCGAAACACCCTAAAAAATAGAAAACAAAATAGTTTAAAAGCCTGATATCAATAAAAAAAATACCTTAAAAAGCACCGCACGCTTTTTTTCCATTATTTTCTACTTTTTAGTTTGGTTTTCTATGGAAGATTTTTTAGTTTTTTTTTTAACTTTTCTTTATTTTCTATCTATCGTGCTTGTTAGTGATCTTAAAATCTCTATTACTTATCTCTGTTTTTACCCGTGAGAACCTGTAATTTGCTTTATGTTTCATATACAAATGTTATCCATATGTTATATAGCTGTTGGTTTTCCTATGAATAAATAAATAAATATTAAAATATAATTTCCCTGTTTCGTCCAGGTGAAGGACTTCTGCATGAACCTGGACAAGGCGCACCAGGAGCACATCATCATGACGATGATCCTGCCGCAGATCAAGGATCTGGTGTGTGACGCCAACCAGCACGTCAAGTCGGCGCTCGCCTCCGTCATCATGGGCCTCAGGTACTACACACCTTATACATATAATATAAACCTTCCTCTTGAATCACTCTGTCTATTAATGAAATTATTTTCCGCATTAAAATCCGTTGTGTAGTTTAAAAGATCTAAGCGTACAGGCGCGGAAACGACTTTGTTTTATACAATACAATACTTTATTTCAGGCTACTAAGGCACATAAAAACAATACATAAATAATATATAAACAATAACTATAAACTAATACATATTCTTACATATTCTATAAACACGTAATGATGACGGCGTCGCCGTCGTGTTCCGCTGCGTGGTGTCGTGCCTATGTAAAGATGGTCGGATATTAGTTAGTCAATCACGCAAAAACGACTGAACGGATTTCAATTAAATTTACCATATAGATCTTGATTAACGCATAGGATATTGTTGATCCCGATAGTATGTTCCCGTGGGATAATTCCCGACTACTACACGGGCAAAGCTGGCAACAGCTAGTGTTATAATAAAGTCTATTCTTTTCTCAGCCCCATCGTTGGCCGCCAGAACACCATCGAGCACCTCCTGCCTCTGTTCCTGACGCAGCTCAAGGACGAGTGCCCTGAAGTCAGGCTCAACATCATCTCCAACCTCGAGTGCGTCAACGAAGTCATTGGAATCCAGCAGTTAGTCCAATCCCTGCTTCCCGCCATCGTAGAATTAGCCGAAGACACAAAATGGCGCGTCCGTCTCGCCATCATCGAGCACATGCCCCTCCTCGCTGGACAACTCGGACAGGAGTTCTTCGATGAGAAACTGACCGGCCTCTGCATGTCCTGGCTCATCGACCATGTCTACGCCATCCGTGAGGCAGCCACCCTCAACCTCAAGAAATTAGTCGAACAATACGGATCGCAGTGGGCCGAGACCAATGTCATCCCCAAAGTACTCGCCATGTCTCGCGAACAGAACTACCTCCACAGAATGACTTACCTGTTCTGCATCAATGTGCTCTCTGAAGTGTGCGGAAAGGACATCACCACTAGAGTACTCCTGCCCACAGTCCTGTCCATGGCAGACGACAATGTTGCCAACGTAAGATTCAATGTTGCCAAGACTTTGCAGAAAATGGCGCCTTTCTTAGACCCCGCGGTCATTCAGCCGCAAGTTAAGCCTGTACTTGAGAAATTAAACGTAGATCCCGATGTTGACGTGAAATACTTCGCTTCGGAAGCCATTGTAGGGATCGCTGGGTAACTTAATAATAAGGTCACATAAAAAATTGCATTTGTTGTAGCAAAATTACGCGGGTAACTGATTCGAGAAGCTAGTGATGCAGTTTTTCTTTAACAATATTCTTATAAATGTTAGTAATGAATACACAGTGCGATCCATGTGCATAGGTATAAGCTGGAGTATTTTATAAACTAGTATTTATTTACTTAATGCCCGGCGGAATTCGAGTTTCGAGGGAAATTTTCGTATCTATTTGTAGAAAATTAATTTCTTCATTCCAGTTAACATCTGAAACGTATATTATACAAATTATTTACATGACTACACAGAGCATGTACATAGTGTCTGATATAAATAAATAAATATTAATAAACTACAGTTATTGGTGTTTTATTTAGTAATTGAAGGTTCCGAGCTTTGATTGCAACTAATCTATTTTGATGCCCAGTGAGCTCTTTCCTTTATTTAATTGTACATAATATATTTATTTTAGTATTTTGTATATTGTATTGTTGAAAAGTGTAAATTAATAAATTACCTTTGTTGCTGTCAACAAAATGTTGAATGTCGGTGGCACGTCATAAAAACAAAATGCACCACACAAGCAAGCAATCACTTAATTTTACGGGGCGCCAGAATAGCCTGTGGAATTTAATTTGCAGGTCTCCCGGGGCATTTCATTTCATCCCATTGAATGACTTTTTCATTAAATACTCATTCAATGGGATATCTAGTGTTGCAAAAGACTCCGAGTCCTCGAGTCGTAATTTTAAAAACTCTACTCAATTATGCAAGACTCAGTCTGCGCAAAAGGCTCGGAGTCTAGAGTCAAGCCGAGCCCGTTATTCTCGAGTCTAAAAAAGGGAATCGAGTTTTAAAAAGGACTCGAGTCTTGTAGCTCGTCATTCGAAAAAACTCGAATAACTCGTCACAATTTTTTTTGTACGCAAAGATACATCATAACCACTCATTTGAATTTATTGCCTTCTTTCGAGTCTTCGAATGATGAGGTACAAGTTTCATCTTCATGCTCCGAGTTTTTCTTTAAGACTCGGGTTCATTTTAATACTAGAGTCCTTTTTAAGACTCGAGCCCTTTTTAAGGGCCGGCGCTCACTGCCGACATGGCACGGCAGATTGTGCTACGGCGTTCCGTGGCATACCGTGGCATGCCATGGCATCCCGTGGCATTCTGCTGAAAGCCGAGCCACTCTGGCGTCAATCAGTTTTGCTCCGCGCGGATTCAAAGTTGGCTGTGTCGTTATCGTTGACTGGGATTTCGTATTAAGCTGCACAAGTTACAACCTTATTTCAACTAGCTTAACAATCATAATTCTTCGACACAAAGTGACCCATACGTCTCGCGAGATGCAATGGCGTGCCGCGGCAACTCGTGGAATGAAACGGCATGACTCGTCATGCCGCAGCATCCCGTGGCACGTCGCGGCATCATGGTATCGAAATAAAGTAACATGAACTCTAAACTCATTGAAATAAGATTCAAAATAACTTGATTAGTAATAAAATCCTTTACCATGCCATGCCGTGCCGTGCCGGCACTGAGCGCCGGCCCTAAGACTCGAGTCCTTTTTAAGACACGAGTGCTTATCTGTAGACTCCGAGCCTTTTGAGCACACTGAGTCTTGCATAATTGAGTCGAGTCTTTAAAATTAGGACTCGAAGACTCGAGTCCTTTTTCAACTCTAGGGATATCTGGTCATCAGCACGCGTAGCATGACCACCGTAGCAATGGGTTTTGTCTATTCTTAGTAGAATAGAGATAGAATTATCATGCTACGCCCGCCTAAAACGGTACAAATCTTTCTACAATCTTTAATTTTGTCTTTAATCTTTCTACAATCTGTAATTTTATCTATTCTTCCGTCGACAAAACCCATTTCTACGGTGGTCATGCTACGCGTGCTGGTTGAATGCCGCAATTACATTTTTGCCAATCTTTGAATAGCTATAGAAACTTGGATATTTCAAACTATTGGTTGAATTTTTGTATGAAGACGGTGATATACGAATTTCAATTTAATTATAGTCGTTTCCACATTTAAGTGGGTATCTAAGTAAAAATCTTGTATTTGGACTTAGAAGGCAGAAAGTCTGACAACCAGTCTTACCATGGGGTATCGTATTACCCAGTAACTGGGTTGTGAAGGTCAGATAGGGAGTCGATTCATGGTAAATACTGATAGAAACTCAGCTGCAGCCGGTTAGGTTGGAAGTAGACATCAACATGTTGAGAAACAGCTATACAGGAGATGATCGAGGTATTGATTGGATATGACGAACTGTATTCAATTAATAATATCTCAATTATGATATTAATCACTACATAGTATAAAACAAAGTCGCTTCCCTCTGTCTGTCCCTATGTATGCTTAGATCTCTAAAACTACGCAACGGATTTTGATGCGGTTATTTTTAATAGATAGAGTGATTCAAGAGGACGGTTTATATCTACGTATAATACGCGGGCGAAGCCGCTGGCAAAAGCTAGTATCTTATAATGTCGAAACTGGGCTGGCATCTAGTATGTTGTGTAGGTCAAAAATTATCAATTAGGTAATTACTAAATATTATTATGTATAAAATTCGATAGTTATTATGTTTCAAATGTTTGACGAGGCCGTTCTGATAATAAAATAAACCCATTCGGAATAAGTTTTCCTGTTTACTCCAAAAAAATATTTTTTGCCGCTAATTAAAACAAACCCACAACCTAGGTACGTGGTTCACGCTGAAAGATTCTAGAAAATCATCTTTCGCCTATTATTCCTCTACAAAATAAAACCGGAATAATGTAGAAAGCAGCCTGTTGATATTTTTATTGCTCTTCGAAGCCGGGGCGGGTCGCTAGTTGGTGTGTCTGACACTGTCTTGGCCAGGGATTTTAATTTTTAACCGACTTCAAAATAAAAACTTTTTACAAAAAAATAACAACCGACTTCCTTAAAAAAAAACACTACAAAGTCAAAATTAACTTTAATTTCGGAATTCGGTGTCTTAGGATCTGTATTTAAGGTTTTTTTACCACCGACTTCCGAAGTTAAAGTTATTTTTGACTTTGTAGTGTTTTTTTAAGGAAGTTGGTTGTTATTTTTTTGTAAAAAGTTTTAACTTTTTAGTTATGGTAGATACCCCGCACTAATCTAATCGCGTTATCCGTTCATTTGTCGCGCAAATACTTCATGCAAATTTAAGAGTTATATGGTTTTCACATGGATCCCATTGTCCGAATGGAACCAAATTAAAATGGGACCATTTGGGAAGCACCAGCTTTCATCAAAATCGGTTCACCCAGTCAAAAGTTATGAGGTAACAAACATAAAAAAAAACCGGCCAAGTGCGAGTCGGACTCGCGCACCGAGGGTTCCGTAAAAAACATATTTTTATTATATGATGTTACGAAAAATGTACGGTTTTCGCAATTTTTCCTTTATCTGTGCTATAAGACGTTGCTTCGTACCAAAATTTCAAAATTCTAGATCGACTGGAAGTACCCTTTAGATTTTGATTCCCTTGCGAGTTTTGAAATTTGCGGCATAAACGGCTAGGTATATCTTTTGATTGCGTTAGTTTAGAAGTTTGATTTTTTCACAGCTCCAAGGGACAGTAGACCTGGGTGCTTACTCTCGAATATAATTCCAATAGATCGACATTGGTCAAACGTCAGTTGGTTGAGTTAAACGTCAGGGATTGGCTAGACTCAGTGAGTCCAGCCAATCACTGACGTTTGACTGACAATTCCAATGTCGATCTATCGGAATTATATTCGAGAGTAAGCACCCTGAGCATTTGATATGAATTTCAGCTTGATACCTCCACGCGTTCCTGAGAAAAAGGGTCTTGACAGACGGACGGACGGACAACAAAGTGATCCTATAAGGGTTCCGCTTTTTCCTTTTGAGGCGCGGAACCCTAAAAATAAAAATACAGTCGAATTGATAACCTCCTCCTTTTTAACCGACTTCAAAAAAAGGAGGAGGTTATCAATTCGACTGTATTTTTTTTTTTTTTGTAAAAAGTTTTGATACCATAAAAAAAATAATCGCCAAATATCAGAATTTGTCGGTCACTGATTCAAATGCTATAAGGGTTTATTGGTGGCCGACCTGGAGAGAGCTTACCCCAGCTTGGCCCATTTGAATCTCAAAAACGAGGGCACCAAGCAAAGATCTGTTTTCTCCCAAATTTAGTCACCAAATATCAAAAAAATAGTCAGTCACTGGTTCGAAAGTTCCACTATTACTCAAGAAATGGAGTTAACCTACAACAGCAATACTAAATGCAATAACATTAAAATATTTATATATGATGGTACAGAACCCACGGCGCGCGAGTTCGACACGCACTTGACTGGGTTTTTTTTCTAGAATGTTTCAGTGTGATCCACATAGTATGTACCTAGATTTGCAAAGGTCGTGGGTATTTTTTTAAATTAGCTGAAAACAATAGAGTTTTGGAGTAAACAGTAAAGATCATCAGAACGGCCTATTATTTTTGGTGGTTGCGTGATGTTAATAAATACTCATCAATAATTAAAACCTTATTTTAATAATGACCTATTTTTACGCCATATTTAGTTATTACCTAATTGATAATCTTTTGGTGTAGGTACATATCAAGCTATGCATTTCCAGTATAAACTGATCTGCATACTAGGTGCCAGCCCAGATTCGACATTATAAGATAATAATATCATAATGAGATATAATTAATGACCTATTAAATGAATTTGAATACAGTTTCTCATATCCAATTAATACTTCGATCATCGATTTGTGTAGCTTTTTCCCAAAATGTTGGGGTCGACTTCCAGTCTAGCTGGCTGCAGCTGAGTACGTACCAGTATTTACCATGGATCGACTTCCATCTTACCTCAACAACCCAGTTACTGAGTAATAAGATACCCCATAATAAGACTGGTTGTCAGACTTTCTGCCTTCTAAGTCTAACTACAAGATTATTACTAAGATACCCACCTAAATGTTAAATAAACAAGGTGGAAACGACTACACAGGATCATTTTTTATCCAGGGCGTAAACTGTGACCATGAATTCAGCATATCATTCTAGACCCCCCAGCGCAGAAAATTTTCGTCGGTTATACAAAAAAAAATCTGCTGTTTCTACTAATAATAAAAAGCTGAAAACTTTGTTTGTTTGTTTGATTGAACGCGCTAATCTCAGGAACTAATAGTCCGAATTAAAAAAATCTTTTTGTGTTGGGTAGCCTATTTATCGAGGAAGGCATATAACATCACGCTACCACCAAGAGGAGCGGAGCAGTAATAAAAAATGTTGCAAAAACGGGGAAAATCGCACGGGTAGGCGATTCGACGCGACGGGAAGGGTCGGGGGCACAAGAAATTTAACGCGGACGAAGTCGCGGGCAGAA
Organism: Aporophyla nigra; assembly: GCA_947507805.1. Lineage (NCBI taxonomy): Eukaryota > Metazoa > Arthropoda > Insecta > Lepidoptera > Noctuidae > Aporophyla > Aporophyla nigra. The sequence goes on along the minus strand of OX382313.1, from coordinate 5,249,529 downwards.
GCTAGTCCTGTATAAAATTGAACTTCGTAAATCTCCCCCTATCTCCATTCAAAAAATTCAACCAATAGTTTACTCATTATAGCTAGTCAAAGATTGCCAAAAAAAGAATTGCGGCATTCAACCAGATACAAAATTACCAAAATCGGTAATATGGAAAGTTTTTTTTTTGGAACTGTTATGCTTGTAAATTATTCAGGTAGTCATCGTGCTTGCCAGCGCGATTATTCTAAAAATGAGGTTGGCACACTGATAGAAATAAGTAGGATAATGCATTCTCAGGGGCTGGCGATATAGAAAATTATTGATTAGAAAGGTTCGATTAAAAAAAAATACCCGTTAGGGGATTAAATGCAGTTTTGCACTCATAGATGTCGAATGATAACCAGAATCTTTCCGAGGTTTAGAGTTGAAAAGGAGTTTGACATTATGGCGCGTACACAAAGCGATCCGTTATTTGATGGCGTATGTAGTTGTATGAGCTAGTTTACACACAAATCAGTAGTCCAGAGGGGTAATTGCGGAACTTTTTATCGGTAGGAATTTGTTTAATATTTATAGTTAAACAACATTCACTGCGTTATTTACGTTGCTGAGCCGACAATTCATTCGAACAAATGACGCAATGGTTTAGATATAATCTTCAATCCCATTCAGATTCTGATAAATTGTGCGTTTCGCAATTAGGGTGCAGATCCAGTAAAAAATATCCAACAAAATAGGCAGCAGTCCTCAGTCAGCAGTCGGTCCTGTTAAGGGCCTTGGTCCGGTTTAGTGCCGTAAAACGGTCACTTTATGAACCTATCTTCTCATTAACGGCTTGGTTTGAAGATTTGAAAAAAATATATTTTTGCTATAGATTCATGTACATAATTTTTACAAGACCTATATACCTAGAATATTACCTCAAGAAGCGACGGATCCGTTAAAAAGGATCCTGTAAAAACGGACGTTCTATCTGTACGCGCCCTTACCTACACCTGTCAAATTAGTACATAACTGGGTTAGTGTTTGAAAAGAAGCTACTTTTTTAAATTTTAATGTTAGGATTTATTTGCTAGTTCCAAAGTACTTTTATGTGTTAGTATTGCTAGGATTTTCATTTATTGTCGTGTTGTTATCCCCACATTGTTGAAGTCCAACGAAAGTAACCCAAAAATTTACAAGGAACTTGAAAAGTAGAGAAACTAAAAAGTTGGTCGGCGAAAGCGACCCAGTAAAACCAAATTGGTCTTGAAAACCTGGTCACACCGTATACAGAAGCTGATCAGCATCGTTGTGTGTATACCTATGAAGGTTTTGGACACATGAATAAAAAACTGAGTTAATAATTCTGTGTATTTGGCGCTACTACTACAACATCATACCCGTACCTAATCTCCGAGAGGTTAGGCAGAGTCGTCACTATAGTACCTACATCCACCTTTCGCCGGTTATGATTATTTCCCATATAGGAGGCGAGTCTAATTACCATCAAACAGGCATAAATCCGAACTTCGGGCTGCTGCTAAGTAAATCCTGATAGAAAAACCCAAAGACAACCTGGGAATTGAACCCAGGACTTCGTACTATGAAATAGCGCTTCCGGGCCTAAACTAACCAGCATACTATTAATAACACAGACCCACGAAAAAAAAGTACCCTGCGCGAAAGACCAGGCCACCTGAACTTTACGTTTTCGGGGTCGCTGAGTCCGAATATGGTGCCAGACGCCAACGATCGTATACTGTGTAATGACAAATATCCGATATTTTCAGCATAAAAATGCTGAAAATATCAGATATTTATTTTCTCATCATAGAGGAAAACCTCTATGATGAGAAAATATGAAATCAATTGGCGATTCTAACTTTAAGTAAAGACTCTATTGATTCAGCGAGACATTTTTTGTTTAATTTATTTCATTGCACATTGGAATTTCGCGTTTTTTTTAACAACATAAACCATATACGAAAAACTTAAATTTTCAGCATTATTGCTGATTTCTGAAAAAACCCGAACCAACTTCGCCATTCTGGCACCATATTCGGACTCAGCGACCCCGAAAAGATAAAGTTCAGGTGGTCTGGTCTTTCGCGCAGGGTACTTTTTTTTGTGGGCCTGTGTAATTAATAGTAAAATTCAATTAATTCATTCAATTCAATTCATTTATTTATTGTAAAACATAGGTTCATTAATAGTTCTTATTTGGTAAACATTGAGGGCGCTACCGCGCTATGTTTTGCCTCTAGGGCGTACAAAAGTAGTCATACATGCAATATAATTAAACAAAAAAATAATTTCGACACATGAACTACAATTAAACAAGTAGGTACATTAATCTTCTATATTTAATGTTCACAACTGTTACTTCAGTCCACCAAATGAAAAATCTGAGTTTAGGTGCCCATTTGAATTCACTTTAATAAGTTAGCTAGAATACAAAATAGACAATAGTGCCTATCACGGATGTAAAGGTACAAATTCCAGCCTATGAGAGGACAGGAAAACTACATTTTTAAACGTTTTTTTCCTTAAGTGACTCTCGACATATATGTGTAACTCATCATCGGATTTACCACGCAATGTTATCCGTCTGTTATCATCACTTGAATGATTCTGATACTTCAATAATTAAAGATAACTTATTCAATATCACAACACAATATCTTGTATAGGTACTTATAAATTTCAGCCTAGGAGAGAACAGGAAAATTACATTTTAGAATGTTTTTTTTCCTTATTCAACTTTCAAATGAAATGTCTGTTTTTCAATTCAGTAAAAAAAAACATGCAAAGTTTAGTCAAGATCTATAGTTATACAAAGGTTGCAACGAATTACAAATATTATGACAGAGTTGTGAAAGAGCAAAACACAAAAACAACTGTGAAATATGTTGCAAGAAAATCCTGCATTACACTTACACCATATTATTTTGATCAAAAAATCTCAACAATTTCTTAAAATCTATGAAACTCTGTGTATAAGTTACTTTAAAAACTACGGAGAATGTGTTTTTCTACCTTTCATATGTCTTTTGGCTTGTGTAAGTTTGAAAGATGAAATTGCAGCGACAACAAACATGAAAAAATTCGTCACTCATTGATTGCTAGCGCCCTCTTTTGTTTTGTATCGGAAACCGGGCCCTGACCTTGTCGCTGACTCACCAACTGTAGATAGCATACATACCGACGACCGACGTTTTTTCCTCACAAACAGCCGTAGATGATCAGTTTTACTATCAGTTAACTTCAGGCACAGTTGAGTTTTTTCAAAGATGGATAAATAGAAGTTGTTACTGCTTGCAGGACTACACGCTGGCCGCGTGACTGATGCTATTCAATACGATCGGTATAAGTCTTGACCGAATGGACTGAGTATGTATGGCAATGGCAACTGTAAATGCCAAGTTGCTTGAAAATAGCGACTGGTCACTTTTCTACTGTCCATTCAACGGATGTATTTATTTGCTTGCCTATTAGTAGATATTAATTATTGTTTTTTTTCACTGATCTTGTTAAATTCAAGTCAGCAGTACCATAATTACGTAACACACTATCAATCAGAATGTGAATCATTTTTGATGAAAAGATAATGCTAATCCATTGCTTCCTATGTTTGTGTGCTCTAACACGTAAATAACGCAATTAATGTTATTGAAATGTCAAAATGAAAGTTGTCATTCCTACTGTTAGTAGGAATTATCTCGCAGCAAGGCGAGCACGGCCTACTGTGTTAGGCTTGAGTCACACATTTTTATCACAGTTTGGAAGCCGTGATAAAATGCGTGACTCAAGCCTATCACCGAAGCCTTGCTCGCCCCGCTGGTTAGAATTAACCTAGGAGTACTAAAAGATACCGGGGAATTAAGTATGACGTCTGTCTTGGGCCGAGCACGTTGTTTGTTGATACTCCGACGACGTTTGCGTGTAAAAAGCAGGGTTATTTATTAAACGATGGGGTCGTACAACATGACATCGTACAAATAACCGGAACATAAATAAATAAACATGCTTACCCGCGTAAGCAAAGAAGGGACCCCCTTTGAACGGTTTGGAGGAGGTTTTCAGCCTAAAAAAACCGGCCAAGTGCGAGTCGGACTCGCTCACCGAGGATTCCGTACAAACCTGCAGGTCATCATCATCATCATTCGTCATCATCGTTTATGAAATTAAATGTTTTTTTTTTAATTTTTATATTTGAGTTGACTGAATGAAAGGTAAATTGTGATTTACGATTTATGACGTATTAAAAAAAAACTACTTACTAGATCTCGTTCAAACCAATTTTCGTTGGTAGTTTTCATGGTAATGTACATCATATATTTTTTTTAGTTTTATCATTCCCTTATTTTAGAAGTTACGGGGGGGGGGGACACACATTTTACCACTTTGGAAGTGTCTCTCGCGCAAACTTTTCAGTTTAGAAAAAAATGATATTAGAAACCTCAATTTCATTTTTAAAGACCTATCCATAGATACCCCACACGTAAGGGTTTGATTAAAAATTTTTTTTGTGTTTCAGTTCTATGTATGGGGAACCCCAAATATTATTGTTTTAAAAAAAAATGATAATAGAAACCTCAATATCATTTTTGAAGACCTATCCATAGATACCCCACACGTATGGGTTTGATGAAAAAAAAATTTTTGAGTTTCAATTCTATGTATGGGGAACCCCAAATATTATTGCTTTTTTTCTATTTTTGTGTGAAAATCTTAATGCGGTTCACTGAATACATCCACTTACCAAGTTTCAATAGCACAGCTCTTATAGTTTCGGAGAAAAGTGGCTGTGACATACTCGGACAGACAGACAGACAGACAGACATGGCGAATCTATAAGGGTTCCGTTTTTTGCCATTTGGCAACGGAACCCTAAAAACGGTCCTTACACCTAACAATACACACTTTATTTAAGAATAAAATTACATTACCTACTAACAAATAAATGAATAAGTACACAGTACTAAACTAAGATAAGAACTACATGTACTATGGATAAAATAAAGCTAATCCTACTTCCTACTAATATTATAAATGTGAAAGTTTGTTACGGAATCATGCAAAAACGGTTTTGGAAGTAAAGTAAGTTTGGTCCACATAATCACAAATAGGTCATCTTTAACCTGGTCATCTTTAACATTGGGTATTTTTTTATCCCGGTACGGTAGTGCGTTCCAGTGGGATAACTTCCGATCTCCACGTGGGCGTAGCCGCTGCAAAAAAACTAGTAAATATTATTATAAAAAAATATCTGCGTCACTATTTTTCATAGGTTTTATAATTACACAATTATGTTCGCATTCGGTCAAGCCAACAAACTGACAGCAAGCCAGCAAGCAGGTCCCGCCTTATCCTCATGTACGGCGCGCTTAAAAGCCGGAGTTAGCGAAATATTAATCAGTTGTCGATAGCACAGAGCGTCGATAGTAGAGTGTATAGTTCGCTCCCCTCGTTAGCGAGTCGAGTATTCTGACTTGTCTCTGTGTTTACTCCGGATCAAGTTTATTGTTTACCCAAGCTGCAATAAATTATCTGTGAGTCTGTGACCAAAGTTTATTCACCGTTCAAAATGGTTAATTATTTCATTTACGCGAAGGATTATTCCATCTCTACCGATGGAGTGATGTATTATCACAAAAATGGACTAAAAACTCTCGAACAATTTAAAAGTGATGTGAACCAAATTAATAGTGCTTTACCAGGTGAAGAATCACAAATTGTTTATTTACATTGGGGCCACAGGTGCGAGGAAGTCAACGAAACAACAACCCGTAAGGCATACAGGGACCAGGATGGCAGGGGGTCTAATACATTGCCGGAAACTATTATTGAGTGGGTAAAAGAAAATATGGATAGCAGCGACAAAATTAAATTGTTGTACATCATTACTGACGGTCAGATCAATAGGCGGAGCCTCGAAAAATGTTTACAACTTAATGAAAATGTTGATTATGAAAAAGTGGTTTTTCACGCGCTAAGTGAAGACTTGAGTTGTATCGACCTATCGGTCACTGCGTCATTTATCAAAAGGCACTGTATTATTTACCGAAACAATGAACTGTTCGATGAAACTGATATCTCTAAGGAGTTTGACTACGACAAAATTACCGCCGACAACTTTGCTACCGAAAAAGAGAACCTGAAGTCTTATATTAAATTCAAGTTCCTCACTTCAGCGAAGAATAATGCAAAATCTCTCGCCGAGATTGATAAGCTGAAAAAGTTAAAGAATAGATTGAACAGTGTGTCGATAGAAAACTTTCCAGACACGATGGATAAAGAAACATTTGTACGTGAATTCAAGAATACAAACTGGTACAAAAGTTTCAGCAATCCATCATATGATTGGAAAGTAGACGTTGAGAGCTCGATTACTACATTGATTAACTACATCGTCAGTGAAAAAAAATCTTATGGCTTCGACGCTTTAAAGTTCGAGACCCAATTCAACACGGAAATTCCCGAAGAACCGATCGAGGACATCAATTTTACAGCTGACCAAGAAATCGCGTTTCCTGACATCATTTTGGCTGACGAGACAGGAATTCCTGTGATCATATGTACAGAATTGAATCTGCTAGAAAAACTTATTTTCCAAAATGCGGAATCAACAGCAAGTTTCTCAAAATTCAATTCCATGATGGAATGTCCATTGTTTTTGTTGGAGGATCCTGATCTAAATGACTCAATGGGGTACTTCTATACCTTAACTGTCTACAAACAGTTATTAGAGCAACCTAAACTAGAGCCTCGCTCACGGCGACCATTCCACGGCGGTCTGGTGCTAGTGGATACAGACGACTTCGATAAATACAACGACTACATTCTGTCAGCCACGTACTTCAACTTCAAAAAGGTGAAATACAACATCGGTTTATTTTACTTCGTGTTATGGAAAATTTGTGAAAGAAAACAGTGGATGGACGAAAACGTAGTTGCACAGTTCAAAAAATACGCGTTGAGGCGTATTAGTTCAACGAAATGTAAGATTGGGCTCTCATCTTTGCCACTAGATCCTCAAGTGAATTCGTCATTACCGACTGCTCTGTGGTATTGCGTCGAAATATCCACAATCATCTTCAAAGACGATCCTGAACGTTTTGCACACGAACGGATGCGAATGTATTGCGGCGTCGCACATGCTATGGTCGAAATCTTAATCTATTTGAACTACAAGTTAAACTTAGAGAGCATCAATAAGCGAAAGGATTTAATGAAGCATGTCGGTATTCTGAAGAAAATTCCATCACGGAGGGACAAAGTTTTATATATGGTGGAGAAGATTTTCAAAACCGTAAACGGTTTTCTAGTCAGTGAAATAGAAAATCAGGCGAATGTGAAGAAACTTAACTATTTAAAATTGCACCACAAAGAAATGCTGAGGGACGACGTCATGACGGAGGAAGTCAAATTGGAGAATTACGTTCACTTCTTACATCGGTCTGGTGGGGCAGTTGTTCATCTTTGCAAAGATACATACCGCCCCTTTTTTATGATCGACCAAGACGAATCTTTCTATAGCAAATTGTACAACAATGAAAACCAGGTTGTAGTCAACAACATTGAAGGCGAAATTGTGCTGACATATGATCCAATTAATGAGTTAGAATTCAGTAAAATCTTGTCTCTGTATAATTTATATCTACATTGTGTTAAGGATAACGATAAGTTCCCTACGTTGGCCGAATATAAGGAGTACATTTTGAAAAAGAAAAAATTCAAGGACGATTTGGTGACTATCTTCCCAGTGAATGTTATTAGTGAAATTGAGGGAGTTTTTGCGAGTTATGAGAGCGTCATCAAGGGTGCTAGTGTCAAAGACTTTGTTCAAGCAAGTGAAAAGTATGTGGGACGGCTGGATAGGGTTAAAGGTGAAAATAAGGTAAACTTTGAAAGTGATGATAAAATTAAGGAGTTCCTTACTAAAGAGGAACGTAAAGTCAATTTAAAAAAAGTTGTACAGGAACAAAAGAAGCGAAAATAATTTTTGCACTGTTATGTTAGAACCCTAAGGAGTATATAATGACAATCTCAGATACTGATTATAGAATTTAAGTGTTTTTAGTGGTTTAAATTAATCATTAATTCATTATTATAAGGTACCTTCTAATATTATTTTGTATACCTACATTTTTTTTTATTTAAGTATGTACTTTACAATTTTTTTTGTAAACGGCATTTTGTTGTATTGTGTAAGTTGTATTTTGTATGACCAAAGTTACTAAAATTTATAAGTAAATAAATTACAAAAGTTCTTAAAGAAATTGGTAACTATTTTATTTATTAACCGACTTCAAAAAAAGGAGGAGGTTATATGTTCGACTGTATGTATTTTTTTAATTTTTTTTTTTATGTATGTTCACCGATTTCTCCGCCAATTGTCAACCGATTTTGAAAATTCTTTTTTTATTCGTAAGGGTATACTCCTGAGGTGGTCCCATATTAATTTTGTGAAGATTTGATGTATACTTTGGGAGATAAACGAAGGAACTCCTCAAAAACAAACAGTACACGTAATGTGATTTGGATATTGTACTAAAGATCAAAAATAATTGCTGGTTCTATCTATCCATCCGTGGTGAACTAATTATAGTCTTCGAAGATACCGCATGGAACTCCTCATCGGTGAACAGTACATATAGGAACTTACAGTGAAAGGTTAGAAGGTTAGGGGATAATTCTTTGAATATTATAGGCACGTTTAGACCGTTACTTGTATTCTTATATTCCGTTGAGCTGATGATGGAAGGTACAACTCCTTATCGATCAGGAGTTAGAAGATAACCCTTAAAAAAACAACTCTTCAAAAAATGACAGCAAATCAACCGCGATTTCTGCTATCGCATAAATATGCATTGTTTGTTTGGAATTAGTGCGGGGTGGATACCAAAACTAAAAATTTAAAAATAAAAACTTTTTTACAAAAAAAAAAACAACCGACTTCCTTAAAAACACTACAAAGTGAAAAATAACTTTAATTTCGGAAGTCGGTGGCAAAAAATCCATAAATACAGATCCTAAGACACCGACTTCCGAAATTAAAGTTATTTTTCACTTTGTAGTGTTTTTAAGGAAGTCGGTTGTTTTTTTTTTTGTAAAAAAGTTTTTTTCTCATTAAAGTTTAACAAAAATATTGTGCTTGGAGTTGCTTAGTAATCATCCCTAACCATTGTACTATATTACTAGCGTAGTAGTAATACCTCAGTGTCCCTAACATTCTAAAATAGAATTATTTCAATGGAGCCAATAATGGCTCGGGCATTTTCCGGTCTATTTGAACTGACCTTTTTTTGTGGGTGGGAAATCATCAAATGTCATCCCGGAACGCGTGGGCGTATCAGACTTTTACTGACTAAAACCCACCCGTGTTCCTTCAGTTGCCTATATGCCAGAGTCACGGTAACTCTTTCGAACAAATCTCGCGACCCTGGCAGGTTCCCAATTACATGCAATAGTAGAGATTCCTAACGCAATTATCCACTAGGTATCTAGTGTATTTTGTCCCCCGACCAGGCGCGGTCCGAGGGGGGGGGGGGTCCTAGGGGTCATGACCCCCCCCAAAGACAGTCATGCTGCCGAAACCCTGAACGATTTGCCTGTCTTTCAATCTTAAAATTGTTCTCACTTGAGCCACGGAGACTTCGATGGACATTTGCAAAAAGATTATAACCCGGGACATCATGCTGATCAGTAGCGCTTGCGACTACTAGACCAAAGAGGATGTACTTCCTAAAAATATTCATCAGTACTCATGGTGACCCCCCCCCCCCCAAAATGTTAGACTGCGACCGCGCCTGCCCCCGACAGACAAATACTCATGATATGTTTTAAAAGTGCGATTAATAATGATAAGTACGATAATAATTGACAATGGTACCGATTCCCTTATTCACAAACTAAACTAAATTTAAGTTCAGTGCATCTTTTTCTTTCTATTTCATTAAGAAAAGGACACAAGATAAATTTTAGTTTAGTCCTGTCAAATTAATCAGCGCTTGACGTAAATTGACGTAATTTTAGTAGGCAAGTTTTTAATCACGTCTAAACTTGTATGGAGTAGTGACAGGCGCTGATTAATTTGACAGGACTAAACTAAAATTTATCTTCTGTCCTTTTCTTAATGAAATAGAAAGAAAAAGATACACTGAACTTAAATTTAGTTCAGTTTGTGAACAAGGGAATCGGTACCAGTGTCAAAAGTATCGCAATACATCTAACGTATCAAGCCAATACTAATTCAGCCTAACATTAAATAATTTTCGAAATATTGGTCTGAAAATTTCACTAAGATGCAAATAATAATCATAACGCTTAGTGTTTTCTCTTAGTAGGTAAGTAATATCGCGGGCGATGCTATGCTATCCATACTAATATTATAAATGGGAAAGTGTGTCTGTTTGTCATTCTTTCACGAATAAACGGAGCGACGAATTGACGTGATTTTTTAAGTGGAGATAGTTGAAGGGATGGAGAGTGAAATAGGCTACTTTTTGTCTCTTTCTAACCCCCCACTTCCCTAAAATGGGGGAACGCGCTAATCTTAGGAACCACTTGTTCGAATTGAAAAATTCTTTTTGAGTCGGGTAGCCTATTTATTGAGGAAGGCTATAGGCTATATAACATCATGCTATGATCAAAAAGAGCGGAGCAGCAACTAAAAATGGACGAAGTCGCGGGCTATTGTAATCATTAAAAAAATGCCCTAGATTTAAAGAAGCTAGTGACCTAATTGCGTTTGTATGTATTTTGTTGAAGTTTTCAAAAGGATACAATACAATGCATTTAAAATCATGATAGTATAGATACTAATATTATCAAGCTGAAGAGTTTGTTTGGTTGAACGAAAACTGGCAGGCAATTCGCAATTCGATGCGACGGGAAGGGAAGCGAAAATTTGACGCGGACGAAGTCGCGGGCAGAAGCTAGTGTTCTATAAATTCCTAGATAACCACTTGACGACAACGATAACGCTCTTATTCGGGTCGGCATTTTGCCAAGTTACCATAAAAACCAGTTTCAAAATAAACATCTTTCGTTAACGATAACTAAATTATTTTAGTACTAAGATATATCAAAATAAAAATTGCATGGTTATTATAACTCGTTTAAGTTTAATTTGTTGCTACACTGTGCACTGGCTAAAAACTAATCCTGTATATGTATTTACATCCGTTGCAAACGTGGACTTCGTATAAAAAACACAATCTGCGATGACCGCCTTACGCGGTATTACCGCCCGACTTTGTTCCCGGATGCCTAACTTAATTTTGGATAAAAAAACCAGCTACATTATTGCAGCAATATATACTATTGCTGGAAACATGTTTACACGCCTATTGGATTAAAAAAAACTGCCAACATTTTGCCCGAATACTTGCACTACCAAAAACAGCCCTTGCCTAAATTCAACCTATCAAACTTCGACTGGATCAGCACTGGCAGAGCAGTAAAAGCGCTTACTCTCATCATCTGCCTAGCCTTTTCCTAAGTTGGAGTCGGCTTAGAGTCTAACCGGATGCTGCTGAATACCAGTACTTTACATGGACTAACTTCGTCATTAAGCCCCTTGGTTATGATTGTCAGACTGTCAAAAACCCACAATTGACAGCCGGGACCAACGGCTAAACTTGCTTTCCGAGGCACGGAGGGGTCTTAGTCTGTAATAACCCACGTATGAACCGCGATAAGCGTAGTTAATAGATCATTCGACCCGTGCGGCTGTTATTACTTTGTCATTAAGTTTATTGGAAGTGTCGAAGGGCGGGCGTTTTGGGGGGACTGTCTAATGTAACTTTGACGTTCAAAAAGTGCTGACTCACAGCCTAGTTTGAATAAATGACTTTTGATTTTGATTAGACACAGTTATGTTACATAAGAAGAGAAACAAACTATTTAAACTTTCTATATTTTTATTTCCATTTAAAACAACAGTATCCTAATTCACTTTGATTAGCTGAATACAGAATCTAGCCGGAGTGAACAGGAAAACTTAATTTGGAATGTAACGTGTCGTTACTGGGCTATTCTTTTATTTACATAAATAAGTGTCACATCGCAGATGGAAGAAGTTCAAGCGATATCATATCATAAATAGCAACATCTTGATTTACAACAGATTTTGATTATTACATATAATTTGAACACATGTCAACAATTTGTGCAACCAAAATAACGTTTTTTTTTTAGTTTTAAATATTGTTTATATCGTTCCGAAGCACCAAAAAAAGAAAAAGACAAATAAATGGCATCTATTCAAAAATATAATAATTTAACCGCTCAAGTACATTCTACAATATTAACGATGAAAATATATACACAAGTCGGTCGTTCTCAGCATTACGATGGCTGTTACTTACGATTTAAACGCGTTTATATAATTTTGCACATGATCATAATACATGTATCAGTAATACATTACAATAAACTATTAACAACTTACTATTAAACAGTATTTTATCTTACAAGAATATCATGGTCGGAGTGCTAACCCGGGGTTACATTTTTTAGACATCTCTGGCACGACGATTGTGTGTAGCTACACTTACAGGGGCAGTTTTTAGCAATTATTGCCCTGCAACAGTTGCCGGAGGCATTGGAGCTATCTAGTTTTTATTACCTCTCATTACTCCCATTTATTTTCAATTAGTTTACTTTGCCCCATGATTTAACAATACGGTGGGGTATTGCATAAAATTGCTTTATGTTAACCGAAGTTATATTATATTGCCTAGAATTGCCAAAAATTGCCCGAAGTAACTCGTATAAGCGCTTCTAATCGTAGAGCTAGTACTGCCGACCACGGTACAAAATCGCTTAGTGACGGGAGTCTCGTGGGTAGAACTCTGCGAGTACGGATGCAGGGATACGCTTCAACATCTCCTTGGGGAAGATACGCAGTAGCTGCCAGCCGATGTCCAGGGACTCGAACACTGTGCGGTTCTCGTAGTTACCCTGCAGATATTAAATATTTATGTGTAAACAATAAATATGCATTATAATCAGTGATCGGATATCCGGATGCATATTTACCTAATGTAATGTAACCACGGAAGCGGCTTCGTATTTTTATTAAAGCCGGGTTTTTTGGATCATATTTATTTAAAATTAATGTTTAACCCCACATGCAAATACATATTATGTGTGTAGGTTGGTATGTGTTAGTTAAAACAACACACAAAACACGGTAAAAACGCGCATTCCATATTAGCCTACATTTCAACTTTAGGTGAATATGCATCTGAATATCCGATCTCTAGTTATCATCATTATCATTTCAGCCATAAGACGTTCACTGCTGGACATAGACCTTCCATTATCGTCACGATTGGCAGGCGGGTTGGCGATCGCAGCATTGTGGTAAAATGCATATAAAACGCTGCTATTCCAGGTTTCTTCACAATATTTTCTTTTATTGATGTTTTCTTTTGTTGAAACTTTAAACTACAACCTCGTGTATGACAGGTGAGGCCTTCAACACTGGCCCATTACGACAATAATATGAATACTCAGTTCCCACTGCTGGAACTGAGGCCCTGCTCACGGTGAGAGTCTGAGATGTCTTAGAATTTTGATTCTAGGACATGCTGGTTTCGTCACGCAATTTTCCTTCACCGTTTTGAGAGAGGTGGTGATGAAGTAATATAAAATATTCGACATACCTGAGAGATGAAGTTCTTTTCGAACTTGACGAGGAACTCGAGGTACAGCAGATCGTCTGGTGTCAACGCCTCCTCTCCTACGACGGCCTTCATCGCCTGCACGTCCTTACCGATGGCGTAGCAAGCGTACTGGAAGGGAAACGAAACGTTATAGTATTGAAAACAAAAACTATAAATGTACAGGGTGTAACAAGACCCATCCATCACACATTACAAACATCATCATTATCGTCATCTATGCACTTTTGACTGGCCTGTTAGTCTAGTGGTTAGTGATCCTGATTGCTAAGACAGGTCGTGAGTTCGATTCCCACCCAGGACAAATCTTTGTGTGATGAAAAGTTTTTCGTTCGTTTTTTTTTTTCGTGAGATTCTATTTTTTATCCAAAATAAAAGTAGACTAAGTTACTCCTTGTTACATCAGCTATCTACCAGTGAAAGTCCCGTCAAAATCGGTCCAGCCATTTCAGAGATTAGCCGGAACAAACAGACTGACAGACAAAAATTTAAAAAAAAATGTTTTGGTATATGAACCTTGTATACATCCATATACACTTAGTAAAAAGCGGTTATTTTAATATTACAAACAGACACTCCAATTTTATTTATTTGTCTAGATATGTATGTATTTAGAAATATATAAGTATGTTTATCAGTTGTCTCGTTACCATAGTACAGGCTCTGCCAAGTTTGGGATCAGATAACAGTGTGTTGGTTGTCCTAAGATATTATTAAATTATTATTATGCATTCATTATCTGCCTAATCTTTTCTCAACCATGTTGAGATCGGCTTCCAGTCTAACCCGATGCAGCTGAATACCAGTACCTAGGAGCGACTGCCCATCTGATAGCCAATTCTCGTAATAAGAAACGTTCAAAATCTAGTCACAGTCTCAACTTGGTGACAATCTAATGTCAAAAGCTTGTCAAAAATGTATGAAAACTCGAGGTACTTTTAACAGATTGAGACAGATCAGACTGTAAACATTCTTTTTTTTTTTATTCTTTTTTTGTTGGACTTTGATACTACATGTATATGTCAGTCCGATTTATCTTATTTACTAATTACACATCAGTAGTTTAACTTAAGATGATATTAGTTTAAACAAAAGACAAGCTCCTTCACTGTTAAGGTTTGAGAGTAAAGAATTCATGATTCTGACCTGCAATTTACTGTTAAAATTCTTAAAATTACGAGAATTGCCCCACTGATCTCTATAAACCAGTTATTGAATAATACGATACCCATTGGTTCATAATTCAGTCACGACACTCACAACTAAAGAAATTTACATGCATTGACAGTTTTGACAGGCGCCTGGACCTGAGGAGTAATTGCGTAATACACTGTCAGTAGAAATCGCCTTTGTTTTGACAATTCTACAACATTCATGGTGTTGTTTACGTTGCTAAGCAAACAATTTTTCCTAACATATGAAAGAATGAATGACAAATAAGCTTCAAAATTATTCAGATAGTGTGTAACGTAATTAGGGTGCCGAGTGCTGCTGTAACGTACACACACACACACACGCACATTTCACCATTGTTTAGCAGTGCACATAATACACTTTTTTTTTCATTCGTATTATCATTTTTATAGTGCCCAATACTCTCAAGCTGTGTGCTTACAAATGATTTTATTTCTGTGAGTGGATTTGTAGAAACACTTACACGTCCATCATATTAAAAAAAACCGGCCAAGTGCGAGTCGGACTCGCGCACCGAGGGTTCCGTACAAACCTGCAGGTATTCACGGTTTATCCATAAGGTTTATGTTTATGAAATTATTTTTTTTTTTTTATATTTGAGTTGACTGAATGAAAGGTAAATTGTGGTTAAGACGAAATGGGTCTCAAAGAAGATGTTTTGACGCATTTCGGATGCACGCAAAATCAATTTTTGTCCTCTAAAACTACAAATTTGCGTTCTTTTTTTTCATGATTATTAAAATTGAAGATATTTTTTAGTGAATTATGAGGGCCAATACACGATTGACATAATTTGGCTCGATACAAAAAAATCGCAAAGTTTCCTCAAAATTAGCGTTTTTATTAGAAAAAAACGGTTTTATTCGATTGTAATTAAAGCAATTTCAATAATTTTTCGTCTATACGTGCACCATTAAAGACATTAGGGGATTATGGGTTTATTTTAATGTAACAGAGCAAATAGAATTAAAAAAAGCAATATTTATAAAAAACGTGCAATGATATTGCACATCCCTCCGCTCCCGCACCTTGTCAGTCGGCCGCAGCGCGGCTTAGAGAGCACCCGTGTACAACTTTATTACGCCCGTTGTCGCCGACTACTCAAGCAAACATTGAAGTTTAAACTGATACTTTAGTCACAAAAATGGTGAATAAACGCAATAAAATAAAAAAATATGCAAGACTGAGGCTCAAGAAGCTGAAATTTATGAATTTGAATATTTATTTGTTTACAAAAAACACCAATTTTGACATTTGACACTGACGTAGTAACTCGTATTTATTGTATAAGCACACAACTTTCGTTTTGTAATAGAGATAGATATTACCTATGGTCTAAAACTTCCGTGTAGGGTACATGGAATACCTACCTACATACAGGATTTTTTTTTTACCAGTGCGCAAATTTTTTTGGTGGTTCAGTATCAGTAATAGAACACATTGGCATTTATTTTTTTTCAAAACTTTTTTTTTTTTTGTTATCCGACTTTATATCAGTATAGCATGGGCGCAAAATACCTATCTACCTACAATGTATCGTAATACAAATCATGACAGCGAGCGGCGGCGGCCGACGCATGCGGCGATATTGCATTTTCGGGATATGGGGAGGAGAAGATGAAAAAATGGAAATTGTATACATCCAAAAAAGTTACGTCTTTTGGAAAAATAAAATGGTGCCAAAACTTGTCAACTTGTATCACAAACACATTCTTCCAGAGTTGGTAGATTCCCGCCGAAACCGTGGTATGCCTTTGAGAGGCTCTGAAAAAGAATTTAGAGCCGATAGTGGCCCCGTTATAGAACCCCGCTAGCATTATGAATGATTTTATTTTATTACTAGCTTTTGCCCGCGGCTTCGCCCGCGTGGATGTCGAAAATTAACGCAAGAGGACGTACTACCGCGATAAGAATGTGTTATTCCAGGTTATATAGGTAATATAGACTCTGTGTGCTATTTTCGATCCAGATCCATTCAGCCATTTTTGCGTGATTGAGAAACAAACACCCAATCCTACATTTTTTTCACATTTATAATATTAGTAGTAGTAGAATTATAATTAGTTGTTTTTATTTCTACAGGGCAATTTTTTATCAATACCCAAATTTTCATAGGTTGTTCTACCCATGAATGAAATCTGCTAATTCATACATTTTGGTCGAGTATGTATTGAACTTTTGTTAAAAACAGCAGATTTTTTCCGTGATTTCAGAGTTGGTCCCATAGTAAAAGTTGTTCATATTCATGGATAGAGCACCCTATGAAAATTTGGGTAGTGATAAAAAAATATCCTGTGTAAAGAACCGATTTTTGGAAAAACCAGTTTGGATTCATCTTTAATACGAGTACCCATTCAAACAACAAACGAACTGGAATTATTATAGGAACTCATAAGTAGGCCAGTATTCGTATGTAAATAGATATAATAATAAAAACACTAGTGTATGCGCCTAATTAAAATATTATTTTACATTTATTTACTGCACCATATTATGTACTCATTACATACTTTGTGAAAATAAATATATTTCTATAAACTGCGCAACTAGTATCACGTAAATCTACAACTTGCCACGACAGTCCGATTACCGTATGCGCGATCCTCTGCAGAAATATTTTGGTTCACGAGAGAGGGTCACGCTTACAGCGGTCGGACTATAGCTTGCTGGCCGAGTGCGGCAGAGAGCGGGGCCCCGCGTGCCACTTATCCGCCCGCGTCTGCTTCACCCCCTCGAAACATACGTGACCACGATACCATTTCGTCTTAACGATTTATGACGTATCAAAAAAAAACTACACACTAGATCTCGTTCAAACCAATTTTCGGTGAAAGTTTACATGGTAATGTACATCATATATTTTTTTAGTTTTATCATTCCCTTATTTTAGAAGTTACGGGGGGGGGGGGACACATTTTACCACTTTGGAAGTGTCTCCCGCGCAAACTATTCAGTTTAGAAAAAAATGATATTAGAAACCTCAATATCATTTTTGAAGACCTATCCATAGATACACCACACGTATGGGTTTGATGTTTTTTTTTTTTTGAGTTTCATCTCTATGTATGGGGAACCCCAAATATTATTGTTTTTTTTTTCTATTTTTGTGTGAAAATCTTAATGCGGTTCACAGAATACATCTACTTACCAAGTTTCAACAGCATAGCTCTTATAGTTTCGGAAAAAAAATGGCTGTGACATAGACAGACAGACATGACGAATCTATAAGGGTTCCGTTTTTTGCCATTTGGCAACAGAACCCTAAAAAACTAGATGAGATCGGCGTTTCCTATCTGACTAATGTGAGAAGAAAAGCCGAAACGCACTCAAGAAGTCACAGTCTCTTTTAAAGACAATGTAGATATGGTATTTTGAAGAAAGAACCACACAGACTGAGTGGAGCTGTTTAGTCAGTTGGTTGGAAACTTACCAGCTGGTTGGAGACGTCGGAGTGGTCCTTGCGGGTCATGCCCTCTCCGATGGCGGACTTCATGAGACGCGACAGGGACGGCAGCACGTTGACTGGAGGGTAGATCTGTCTGTTGTGGAGCTGACGGTCTACGTAGATCTGTAGAAACAAGGCATGGTTTGTATAAGTTATTTTTTGTTTTTGTTTTTGAGTATGACAAGAAAATGCCATTCAATTAGATGTTCGAAAATGATAAGAGATTATTTATTCTGTAAAAAGGACATAAGAATCATATTTACGTCATAAAAAGCTGGTAGGAGTCGACATTTCCTATCTATCTCTGAGAAGAAATGACGACACAAACTACCCTTTTGAGGAAAGTACCAGAAACAGTTTGAGTAACCTGTCCCAACAGACGGTAATGTAAAGCAGTATTTATAAAATATATCTCACCTGTCCCTCAGTAATATAACCCGTCAAATCAGGAATAGGATGGGTGATGTCATCGTTGGGCATAGTCAGAATGGGGATCTGAGTGATGGAGCCGTTCCTGCCTTCCACACGTCCGGCACGCTCGTAGATCGTGGCCAAATCGGTGTACATGTAACCTGGGGGGAAATATATATTGTTAGCATTCGTCTATGGAAAAATTATATTACACTTGCTGACTCAACAATATTGTCCTGTAAAAATTTCAATAAGTCTTACAAAATTGTTTCCGGGGTACTTTTTCAATTTTTCTTTACATGAAAACATAATTTAGGTTATAAAACAAAAAATAGACAAATCTGTTTTGAAGTGATGCAGTAGATACTAAGTATCATCTCCGTAGAACCTACTAGTGGGACTATTTGCGAACCCCAAGGGGTGAAGCCAAGGGAAAAGCCAGTTGGTTATAATAGAAATAGCAAGTTTTGAACAGTATTTTAGATTTGGTATTTCTTGATGTAATTGGAATGGCATTTTATGAACCACTTTTAAATATGATTGATCCAGACTCCAGTGTAAGCTTTTCCAGCAATTTCGATACATACTGCATGATCAATATTTCGTCAGTAATATAAAAAAAAATCTGCTGTTTCATAAAAAAGTGCAATACCTACGCGAACAACTACTGCCAACCTATGTTGTTAAAACTTTACTACTGAATGTGTTGACATACGTTAGTAAAGTCAAACATATACAACACATAATCAAACATTCACAAATCCGACTGCTTTGACTTAAACAGATGTGCTAATAAATGACAAAACTAAGCCACAAATGTTTAGAGACAAACCTGGGAAACCACGACGTCCGGGCACCTCCTCACGGGCAGCAGACACCTCACGCAGAGCCTCCGCGTACGAAGACATGTCGGTCAAGATGACCAGCACGTGTTTCTGTGGGAACATTACATATCATCAACCCCGTATTCCATCATGGGATAAGCAGAAGTTAGGTCGCACCTAAAAAACCGAGGTCAGTGTTACATAATCTTCTATACGCAGTAGTAAGTGCCATATTATTCCATATCTGTGTATGGACGTAAAAATATCTAAGATAAGATTTTTAACCCTCGTTGTTAAACAGAGATGCAACCCAGCGCGACCAGAGCTTCTTACCATTAACGAGGCACGAATCCAGACTCGGGGCTACTTCTGAGAAATTCCTTACAGCAAAACTGAAAAGCACTATGCCTGACCTGGGAATCGAACCCAGGAGTTAATGCTTAGCAGAAGCGCTTACAATTATTGTATTGACATTTCTACTTTTATACCCAAAAATAGAAAACCCCAAATCACGTATAATTGAATGAGTGTGGAAGATGCAACAGAACGCAAGTCCTGAAATCAGTTTTGTTCATAATTGACTACTGAATCGATTTCAGCAACTTTTAATATAGATATTTTTTTAAATTATGAATTTCGTCACCAATTGCGCCAAGGAAAATTCCATCTCATTTCACAGTAATAGTACACAATTTTAAACCCATAGAGTAATGCTGGGGTCAACAAGATTTTCTTAACCACAATAGCTAGAACCTTTAAGAAAATATAAGTTTTCATCATTGTACGCACAGCCTAGCTATAAATTTCCAGTATAAGCTGACATCTCACTTTACGAAAAGCCTATATATACAATGTGAGTTCAGCTAAAACTGGATTTTTATAGCTTGATGTGTGCTTGAATTGGAGTGTATGAGGTCTTGTGTTAATTATAATTATTAAATGTTGTATAAAAGATATCTTACCTCGCACTGGTAAGCCAAGAACTCAGCGGCAGTCAGAGCCAAACGGGGTGTGATAATTCTCTCAATGGTGGGGTCGTTAGCCAAGTTCAAGAACAGGCACACGTTCTCCATGGAGCCGTTCTCTTCGAAGTCCTGTTTGAAGAACCGAGCGGTTTCCATGTTCACACCCATAGCGGCGAATACTATGGCGAAGTTGTCCTCGTGGTCATCCAGGACGGATTTGCCGGTTTGCTGGTGGCGAAAAGATGTTTGTGGTAAATTGGAGTAGGTAATTTTTCGAGTCTGAAGAAATTTCGTTTTCGACAAATTTTTGCAGTAATATACGACTTCGGCCGGAAAAAAAATCTGGCATAATAAAATAAATAAATATTATTTAAGAAAAGCCTACAGACTATAATACAGTGTTCTATTATAAGTAAGTGGCTTATTATAACAATACATTAAAACCCTGATCTCCAAACTAGGGGTGTCCCTGTATCTTAGAGATCAGTATCCCTCCGCAGCAATGTCACAAGCCAATAATAGTTACATAAAACAATTTGTTTTTTATATTGTTAACTTAAAAGCTAAGTAAATGAAATACTATGTATGTATACTGTAAGATACTTCATTTCTTCAGAGAAATCAACAGATCGTTGGTGTTTTTTTATTTTTTAATACAGATAATATGAAATCCATGCATTTAATAACATTACAAAAAAAAAAGAGATTAAAATTAAATCTAAAAGGATTGTGAAAAGAAATATGCTTATTACCTTGACGAGACCGGCCTGCCTACAGATCTGGGCGGCAATTTCGTTGTGGGGTAGACCAGCAGCTGAGAAGATCGGGATCTTCTGACCACGAGCGATGGAGTTCATCACGTCGATAGCGGAGATACCTGAAAACAACACATTATTTTATAATATCATGATTTTCATTTCAGCCGCAAGACGTCCACTGCTGGACATAGGCCTCCCCCAATTTGTGGGGGTTTACAGTGATCGCCATGCTTGGCAGGCGGGTTGGCGATCGCAGTATGGTGGTTAAATGCATAGAGAACACTGCTGCCGAGTCCCATAGTCGCCTTTATGACACCTACGGAAAGAAATGGGATGTAGCACCATTCTTGCCGTCTGGCACTACATGAAACAATTTATAATTTAAGAGTTGTTTTTTATTTGGAGGGGTTTGTGGTAGTAACAGCCGCACAGGTCGATCGATCAGGTTAAGCTACGCTTGCTGCGGTTGGTCCGAGGATGCGTGACCATTTTCACATACCGAGACCCCTACATGCCTTGGAAAGTATGTAAGCCGTTGATCCCGGCTTAAATTGGTGGATCTTTGAGTAGTTAAGCCTGACTGACGGTCTGACAACCAGTCTTACCAAGGGGTATCGTGTTACTCAGTAATTGGGTTGTGGATGTCAGATAGGCAGTCGTTCCATTTAAAATACTGATATTCAGCTGCATCCAACTTAGTTAGGAAAAGGCTCGGCAGATGACGATTCGTTAGCCTTTTTATTTTTTGATTCTCGCTTTGCTGTCTTGGACAAACTCTTCCACATGTTTTTTATATTATTCAATTAATACCTTCAATTAAAATATGATTTATCTACAACATAACTGAAAGCGAATTCTCGTACTTAAACACGTTAACTGCCATGGTTAAAATCAGAAAAAGTCACATGGGCGCCAGGCAACAACGACATGTTCAGATTTTCTACGTGTTTGTCGGTCATATAGTCCGACAAGGCCTGAATGGAATATAAGCGTCGGACACAGGACACATAGTCCGACATGGCAGTTAACGTGTTAAAAATGCTCAAAATTAAGTCTCAGCCACAATATAAAAAATTACAAATATTATGGGTGGTATTATTGACAATTTCGAGACGGTGAGCAGGATGGGAATGTTGTTAGAAATACGGAAATTGGCTGGCATCGAGATTCTTTTTTTTAGTTTAAAAATGCTTACCAGTCTGGATCATCTCCTCAGGGTAGATACGGGCCCAGGGGTTGATGGGCTGTCCCTGGATGTCCAAGAAGGCCTCAGCCAGGATGGGGGGTCCCTTGTCAATGGGCTTGCCGGAACCGTTGAACACACGTCCTGTTGATAAATTTAATGTAGTTAATGAACAGAATACAAGGAGGAAGTAACTTTATCGACGCAAGGACAAGACCCGCTGCGTCACCCGTCCACCGCGGTAGTTTTTACTTAGCGTTCTTTTCGACTATTTTTTTTCTTTTTGCTCCGGTCATAAGGGGAGCAAGATCATAGCCAATAATAACCTTCCTCAAGAATTAGGAAGGAATTAATTATCAAATTCAAAAATATAAGTTTGACATAAGCCTCCCCCTATTTGGAGGGGTTTGCCATAATTAATTAAGAAAGAAGAAAGAAAATGCATTTATTTAGCACAAACTCAAAGACACACAAAATAATACAGCAAAAAATAAATTACAAGAAACAAGATTTTTTTTTTAAAGAAAATCAATGAAAAGTGTAAAGTACGATGTTAGAAACGGAAAACGAATGAATAATCACCACGCTTGGTAAGCGGGTTGGTGATCGCAGTAGGTGGTGAAATGTATATAGAACGCTGCTGCCCATCCTCTAGTAAGTCCCTTAGTCGCCTCTTACTACACCCACGGGAAGAAATGGGATGGTGCTATTCTTTACGTCCGACAACACACGGAAAAACCTCTTTAAAAAATTAGTATAATATAGAATAGAAATTTTCTGATATTTCTGGGTCGGTTTGAGGAACAACCAAAGAAAAATGGACCAAGTAAAATGGTTAAATTCTAAAGAGATAAAATTTTGGAATTTGAATTACATTTTACTTTATGCTGCGTTGGCCACATAAAATACAAACAACAATAATTTGATCATAAAAAACTCTGCACACATAGAGAGAAGAGATACTGAATAAAATTATCACGTACAATAGAGGTACCTACATCATACCTACGAAGATGTTACGTAATAAGCAAACACCTTGATAGCAATCAGCTGATAACGTGGGATCATTTGCTAAGTGTTTTGTGAATTAATTGGTTTTAAAAGAAATAGAGATTTTTCACAAGGCATATTGTATTTGACTGCCTCGTTGGTCTAGTGGTAGCAAGCGCTACTGCTGAGCATGAGGTCCTGGGTTGATTCCCAGGTCGGGCAAAGTGATATTGGGTTTTCCATCTGGTATTTCTCAGTAGCAACCCGGAGTCTGTATTTGTGCCCGGTTGATAGCAATAGGCTCGCCCCCTATTACATGAGACTTAAACAGGCAAAATGTTGGTGTACTACAGGTAAACCTCTGCCCAACCCTTCGGGGAAAGACGCCTGATGTTATGTTAATAATAATAATATCTTAGGACAACCAACACACCGTTATCAGATCCCAAACTAGGCAGAGCCTGTACTATGGTAACCAGATAACTGATAAATATACTTATATATTTCTAAATACATACATAATTTATAGATAAATTACACCCAGACACAGAACAAATGATTGTGCTCATCACACAAACATTTGTCCTGGGTGGGAATCGAACCCACGACCTCAGACGTAGCAGTGAGGGTCACTAACCCGTAGACTAACAGGCCAGTGTATTTGGTATTCTTGATGCATTTGCATGTTGCATTTTACGAGCCAATATTTATAATTGACAAAGTAAGGTTTAACCAGCGACTTCGGTACATATTTTTACTTGAATATGACATTTCTATTTCAATTACTTTGTAAGTCACATAAAGTGAAATATTCATAAGTACGCCCGAGCGTTTTAACTGTATTTTTGAATGGCGCCATGTCACATAACTAGGTGTTGGGCCATGGAAAACCCTCGCTCTAATTATTTAAAAAAAATGTATCTCTGTTTCAAACCATCGAGCCACTATTGAATAACAAACTAAATTACTTAAATAATATCCAACTTCTATACATATACAAATAAAAAAATTAACGCATATCCGGAGTCTATGTACTTCTTCTCTCTCTTCGTCTTGTCGAACTACGAAGTATACCGAGCTTTGAATAAAGTTTATAATACAATATGTAAGAAGCTCAAAGTTTTAAGCTCAGGCTAAAGTTTTGGTGCAATCACACTAGTTCGTTCTCTCAATTCGTTGCCTATGGAATTGGGGAGAACCGCCTTTGGACAATCTAGTCCAGCTTCATCGTTTCGGATATCATACCATTTCCTTTTACTTGTATCTGTACTTTGCCAGTCGAGGCATTGGTTATCATGGCTCGTCAATTCAAAACTCCTCGTAGTGGTTAACCCTTATTGCAGTGCGATGGCGCACCCTAATAGCGTAATGCAATATTAATGACAATCTGATTTTGAAGGATATTAGTACGTTTCCTCCGACCTCTACGCGGATGAAGTCGCTGGCAAAAACTAGTAGGACATAAGTAGGCGTCAGATTTTGGTGACAAACTAAGGAAGGAAATATAAAAAATAGATTGAATAGTAGAAACATTCCAAAAATAATTATAAACGGCAAACCAAAAACGGTAATTGTTTGATATACTACTCATCCCAGTCTGGAGAGCTCCCCGCCAGGGTCGCGAGACCTATCAGGGTCGCGAGACCTGCCAGGGTCACGAGATTTGTTCACAAGAGTTACCGTGGCCTTGGCATATAGGCAACTGAAGGAACACAGGTGGGTTTTAGTCAGAAATATCTCACACGGCTTCCGCTCCACCCAGAGCGGGATACGTCATTTGAAGATTTCCCACCCACAAAAACAATAAAAAGTCTGGAGAGCTCGCAAGACTTCTCACAATACAAAGACCATCCTACCAGCAGTTGATCTACTTACCCAACATGTCTTCGGACACGGGCGTACGCAGGATGTCACCGGTGAACTCACAGACAGTGTTCTTGGCGTCGATACCTGACGTGCCCTCGAACACCTGGACCACGGCTTTGGTGCCGCTGACCTCGAGCACCTGGGGGACAAACAGTTCAATAATACCACATCATTTCCGGCAGAGGTGTAACGGGAGATGGGGTGGGTGAAAATGACGACGTTGTATTTTGCCTTACTGCTTGATTTTCTTTGACATCACACAAGGGTCCTATACCACCTGTCAGGGTCGCGATATTTGATCGAAAGAGATACCGTGGCCCTGGCATATGGGCAACTGAAGGAACACGAGTAGGTTTTAGTCAGTATGACACGCCCTTCCTCTCCACCCAGAGTGGGAGACATCATTTGATGATTTACTTTCTATACTACACACTATACTTATAATATTATAAATGCGAAAGTGTCTCTGTCTGTCTGTTACGCTTTCACGACTAAACCACTGAACCGCTTTTGATGAAATTTGGTACGGGG
This sequence comes from Aporophyla nigra, assembly GCA_947507805.1. Classification (NCBI taxonomy): domain Eukaryota; kingdom Metazoa; phylum Arthropoda; class Insecta; order Lepidoptera; family Noctuidae; genus Aporophyla; species Aporophyla nigra. Next base: position 5,223,704 of record OX382313.1, on the reverse strand, counting down.
TAAGTTTGAACCCCAGGAAAGGACATAGACCTATTTTTATACCGCGACTTCGTCTGCGTCCGCGATAACCGACATTTACGCGAACGAGTTCGCGCGCAAAAGCTTGTGCGGTTTTAATCAATAGACAGAGTGATTCAAAAGGAAGTTTTATATGTATAATACGCGGTTGAAGCCGCTGGCAAAAGCTAGTACAAGGATAAATTTGTAAATTGTGAGTTGTAGATTGAAAATTGTAACATCATATTTATATTTTTAACTAGCTTTTGCCAGCTTTTTTTTTTTTTTTTTTTTGTAGGACATCTCGTAGTTAATCTGAAAAAGATTCTGACTACTTAAACGGATTTTTGCCCGGCGATTTCTAAAAAGTAAACTTTTTAGACCTCCAGCCGGGCCATGGTAAAATTAAAACTAAAGCTACTAAAGCGAAAGTCCTAAGGGTAACCCCGAGGGGGGTTCGCACCTCGGCTTAGGCAATCACTGGGGGAGGGCAGCAAGGGACATGCTGGATCTGGGTTAAATTATTTAGGGGCTAATTTAAAGCTACAGGCGCAGCATCGCGGGCTGGCTCATGCAAGGGTCGGGAGGGACTGTTAAGTCGGGGTCGCGACGACGGACCTCGGCGGCGAGGTCGGTACGATTTGTGTCTGTGTGTTGCTCTCACTGTACTGGTCTCTTTTCGACTCTCCTGGAGGAGAGTAGTGGGATCATCGGGTTCGCTGAGAATGTGCCGCGGACGGCGGACTTTACTGATACGCTTTTGCCAGCGGCTTCGCCTGCGTATTATACGTATAAACCATCCTCTTGAATCACTCTATCTATTAAAAAAACCGCATCAAAATTCGTTGCGTAGTTTTAAAGATCTAAGCATACATAGGGACAGACGGAGAGAAGCGACTTTGTTTTATACTATGTAGTGATTTCTGTTTTAAGCTAGTTTTTTTACAATTTAACAATTTTGTTGACTTGTAAGCATTTGTGGTATAGGGCCTAGGGGGTGGTCCCCAAAAATTTTCAAATTGATGTACACTAATTTATGGCTGGTCCCTTATCAGATTGATTTGATTCAATAAAAATTAAAAACCAGCAGCAATTAAAGCTCTAACATACCTGACCGGAGCGGAGGGTGCCATCAGCGAGCCTCAGCTGTACGATCTCCGAGAACTTGGGGAACTTGACTTCGTCCAAGATGACCAGCGGCCCGTTCACACCAGACACCGTCTTGTAGGCTAGACAAGTAATATTAATTTTAGTCATGGGGGCATATTTTAGTGATTTTTGGGGAGGAAAGTTAAAACCATCAATACATTTTTGAATTAAGAACTTAATTACAAAAGCAAAAAAATCATGCTTTTTTTCTAACATCTAAGTACATGAATAAGTTAGTAAAATAAAAATAAATAAAAAAACAACTATCAAACTCTACAATAAGCATCATAAGTACCTATGAACCTACGAGTTATTGGTAGTATATTAATGTTCCGAAAGTGAACAGAGTAGAGCCTAGTCCTCCGTTGGACGATCGCCAGATAAAGGCTCTCCCGCAGCCAGGCGCAGCGCGACGCAACGATTGTTCAACCGGGATCGCGTCGCGCCTTAAGAGCTAAATCGGAAGATGACCTATTTTCTTAAGTCGATAATAGTAGTTGAAAGTATGATCCTTATATGGTTCAGTAGGTACAACTTCTATTGTACTCTTTGTGGGCAGACTAAACTTAACTAAATTGGTAATCAGAGTAGGTGAGAGCTTATTAAATCGATGCATGTAATAGAAGTCATAAGAGTCTTCATTACATTTATATGAAGGATGGGGATTTATAAGATTTGTAGTGTAACTCACTTGCACTACAAATCACTAAATGCATTATTGCATACATTATTTAAAACATAATTCTGTCTCCATCGTCTTCAAACAATTGACAGAAAAGAACCATGTTTTAAATTCGATTGGCGACAAATGCGTGATTTCTGGTGCAAGTAGGCATTATTTAATGATTAAATTATTGTCATTTCACAATTTGCGACTTCACTTTAATTAGATTAATTTTTCATTTGATTTTATTATGAGTATTAAGCAGATGTTGCTAAATTTCTTACTGCTTTCCTACGTCATGACGAGGCTTCGTTTTTACTACTACATACTGCCAAGCCCCACGTTCGCACGGCCGCTTTTTAACTCTGTCAGATTCCTGGAGTTTAAAAAGCGCCCTTGCTAGCGTCAGCTAATTCTATTGCAAATAATTGATCTAACCAAAGGAAGCAATTAGAAAGTACAAAATTAAAATATCTACTTTAAACATCAACAATTTTGTACATATCTTAATTTCCTTTTGATGTCAAGCGATGACTGATGAGTTGAATTGTGTGAGAAAAGCTAAGAGCCAGCGTACCCTATAGAGTAATTAAAACCACACCTATGGAGAAAGTTTACTGGTAGCTGTACACTGGTTTTTGTTGAAGATAATCTTATGAAGCTGGAATGAAGGAACATAATTTGGCCCTAATGCTACTAATATTATAAATTTGAAGGGCATTTGGCTTATTGTCATATGTAATTCATCTAACTGAATTTATATAAAGTCATGGTGCAATAAAACTGAGATTATTTGTAAAAAAAAAATATTTTGTCATTGTCACTTCCATACTGTGCTGTTTTTTTTTTTTATTTTTGTTCCTCTATTTTCTATCAAATATTGTAAGAAACAAAGTTACCAACTATTATCTTATCATATTATGGCCTCAATTAAGTTGAAGTTGATTGATTTTAAACAGCTGACTATTTTATTTTTATAGCCTATATTTTCTTTATGCATTTGAAAAATGAAATTTATTTAATTCTGTTCACAAGTCTGTCAATATGGTTGATTTTTGTGATTGAAAGCAGCACCATGATAAATAAGCTACTATAAGATGTTGACGATAAAGTAGCATCACTGTAACATATGTTACATTTGACAGTTTTTATTAATCAGCTGATCAGAGATGATTTCATATTGTATGCATTCTTAATAGGAAATAGGTCAGACTGGTGTTGGGAACTCCATGACAAGCGCATATTTTGCGATCGGGTGGGAAAACTGGTTATTCAATCCACCCCAGCTCCTCAAGAAAGGCCAGTAACACCCTGGTGTTACTCACAATCTCACATAGGGTGTTCGCATTCATATGTCAATCTCAAAAATACATTAAATATTTCTACAATTTTGCAAAGTTTTACACATTCTTGCTGAAATAAGATTGTAACTTAAATTTGAACATTTTTAAGTGTGTGAATTAGTCTTCAGACCAACATGAAATATTTTAGAAAAGCGCAGATATTTTGCCTTTGTCCCCCAGTGGATGTTAGTGAATGATGTCATTGCCATCTTAAAAAAAAAGAAGTGACTGCTTGATACCTGTTTTATTTGTTGTCTAAGTGAATCCAATTAGAAAATCATTACTGTTCTATGAATTTGTTGATTTTAAGTTATTCTTGATTGTGGTTAAGAAGGAGGTAAGAATTCAATAGGACCTTCTCACAATGAGGGATTGACAATGATATTATTCCACAAACAAAATCAGCTGATCTCTAATATTTTATTCTATTGAGATAACTGCAAATGATATCTTTATAGTCTTGAGTAACATTATGATCATATGACTTTATAGGATTGATCTAATACGCTCATTGGTTTAACATAATTTCATAGTATTATCTGTGTGAATCTAATGTATGTACTCTGTATGTATGATTTTTTTACTATAGTAGAGAGCATCTTTATGACATCTTTCATTGATTGATTGAACAGAGAGAGACTACAGAGTATGAAGACTACAATGCAGAGTCTAACAGGAATAGTACTGTAAGACTGTGATAATTGAGGTCTCAGGATTTAAGATGTGCTAAATAAAAGTGTAGCATTACTCTTTCTTATAATCTTATGAGAATAGGTCTCCTCCATATTGCTTATATGATATTATGCAGATAACATTTTCCTGGGTAGTAAGAATCCAATCAGTTGCGTTCTAATTGGGCCATTTCCAATGCTTTTTTTTTAAGTCACAACTTTTTTGACTACCACCATTAGTGTTAGTTGTATGCAGTAATGCCAATTTAATCCTTTAATCAGATAGTATAAGGGTGTTTCAAAGAGTAGTAAAAAGGTAAGTAGGTAAGTACGATCAGGTGACAAAAATTAAGGACATGCCATGACGACAACGTACATTTCCGATAACGAATTACAACATTATCTTCTGTTTTTCGAGTTTAAAGACTATAGTTTAACTAATACGTGCCTACTTAGCTGTCACAAGGTCCATGATCAAATAAAATGGGGCTCTTGAACATCGTCAGATAAATGACTTTTGGTTGGCGGATATCACAAATTTACACCATTCATTCGTGTAAAATCAAGAACTAAAACCCTTGTTACCGTAAATAGGGCTGAAAGACAATTCATAAACGGCGTAACATAGAAACTCAGAAGCAAAATCGATATTTTCATTGACATGTCAGACATACGACATTAGCCGAAATAGATGATCAAAAATTTTGGTGTACTCACTCAGACGGGGCTGGGATATGAAGTCCCGGGATACAGCCAAGACATGCTCCTTAGCTGCTTGTTGAGCCGAAAGGGTTGATGCCATTTTTCAGTTTTCACTTTTTGGCAGTCCGCTCAATAAAACAGCAAACTACACTGCCTCCTCGCCCGAAAACTGACGAATGGATGTATTGTCTATGTTACTTCACGTGCCGTCACGTGACCTATCACAAGGCAAAAATTGCTCTATGGAAGTATTATTTCCCCAAAAATCGATTGTCTTACGACATTTTCCCATAAAATGACAAAAAAAGCCTGTGGAAATTACGGTCTTCACGGAATATATTTATTTATTAGTAAAAGTAATTACTAATAAATAAATTTATTCCAGTGAGCTTGGCGGAGGCCTATGTCCAGCAGTGGACGTCTTTCGGCTAAAATGATGATGATGATGAAAATTCCGTGAAGACCGTAATTTCCATAAGGGGTCTGTATTTGATACACCAAATAGTTTTATTTTGTCCTACTTTCAAAGAAATTAATTTGGAATGAAAAGCAGCCACCATTTAAAAAGTACCTAGTTTAACTTCAACACTCAGTTTGGTAATGTCTAATCTAAGCAGTTTCCTAAGTTACCAGTCTCGTTTTATTACATTACGGTATCACTCGCCCGCTGAGGCATCTCTGTGCTCAAAGCGTTTTACCATTCGTTTATCAATAGGCAACTTGTAGGTTACTTAAGCATACATTTATGACTGCCCTAATGTTAGTAAAGACGAGTCATTTGATTATTACAATACAAATTATTATTTTTTTGTGTTTACTTGTGGCTGCAAAACTATTGAGTTTGGCCTGGCATAACTGGCAATATTTACAAATGTAAAAAAATGCATGACGTCATTAACACGACTGACTAAATTTTTTCAAAGTCGTAAACAATGTGTCAGTGGTGATTTAAATCTATTACATACAAATTTACACAAATAAAAAAACTATGGATTAGGAAAAAAAATTAAGTTTTTACATTTGGAATCTTCGATCAAAAATGTACTAGATTACCGATGAGCGCTTCAAAAACGGCCCGAAAAATAAGAGCACAAATATTTTTGTGGTCTTATTTCAAATTAGTACGGTCCAATCATAGCCAACAATAAGACGTCAAAATGCCGCAGTGCGCGTTCAAAAATTGTGTAAATAACCACCGTAACACCAAGTTTTTGGAAGGAATATCATTTTTCGGTAAGTTTATATTATCTTTAAGTGTTTTTCATAAAATGAAATCAATTAAACAGTAAATATAAATAATTTAGCAAATATTATGATTGTTTGACCAATGTTTCTTGTAAATCTCCTGATGCATCACTATCCGATTTAACATCTTTATGTGATACTCCTAGAAAAGGGTATTTAAAAAAGAAATTGACGACATCTCGCAGAGTTATAGATAGTAAATCTAAGAAATTTCTGCAACTCTACGTCTTTCAATACGAACTGTGTTCTGAGCATTGAAATGTAACACCAAGAATTACGTCTAGTTCCAAAATAGAGTAAGCACGAAATTGTCAACATAATGTTTATAACCTTATTGTTTGGACTTTAAGTTTCAGTTTAGAATAAATAATTTTGTACTTATATAAAAATGACTTTTAATTTTCAAGCAACATTTTAAATTTATTGCTCTTTACCTTTCTCCGATGACAGAAGGACTTAAATATGAATGTTTTGCAATCGTAATTAAACTTTATGGTTGAGTGTTAAGGATTATAATAAACTGAAGTTGCTTATATTATGAAACGTTTTTCCATATTTCGTAGTAAGAAATATAAATGTGTAAGTGTGTGCAAACGTGGCCACTTGAGCGCCTTATTTTTGTTCCTGATCCTTAATCTAGTGGTATTATTGATCGAAGTTTGGAATATACTCAACAGTACTGATTTGTGTCCAAATAATTACAGTGGGCTCGCTCGGTTCTTTATGGAACTTTTAATGTTATATTACGTAGGTATAAAGGTATTTAGTCCCTGCTGGTACCGGTGGTATCAACAAAGTAAGTACAAATGTGAAAAAAATCAGACTGGTCTAATTAACAAAAACCTGTCTTACCACTAAAAAAGGCAAAGCAATTTCGTATGGCAACCCAATTAAAAATTACTTTTTAATCTGTCTATTTTGTCTATGGATTAGACCCTACTATTTTATCTCGCTCTCGCACTCGGAATCGTAATTTATATTTCTGGTATTTGCATACAAATAGTATGCAGTTCAACAAGAATAATTTGGTGCTCTAATGATATTAACAAGGGCTAATTTGTTAACAAATGTTCGAAAATTGTATTGAAAAACCAAGATAGTGGGACTAGTACCAATTTTGACCACGTGCCAAAAGATCCTTGTGCTAGGTAATGGATCAATATGCAACCTACAGTCTGGCAGGAACCACCTTCAAAACCATCAGATTGTAAATATCGTGTAGATCAGAGTGCGAGTAATCGGTGTCACGCTTAGTTTGTAAGAGAAGAGTTGACAATACCAGCCGTAGCAGCGGCCATTAAGACATCTACGTGCTCTGTGACGGTATCACCGCAAGGCTCTTTTCTAAATCCTATCAACTCAGTCTATCTCAGTCCATTGCTGGACATAGGCCATCCCATGTTGCACCACACCATCCTGTCCTCCGCCTTCCACATCCAGTCTGCCCCAGCCACTTTCTTTAGGTCGTCGATCCACCTAGAAACTTATGCGGCTTATCGTGTACTTATAGCGTTACAAGGGCATTTTGGCGCGTGGCCAAAATAGGAACTAAGGTTCCCATCTGGTTTTTTGAATACATAGCGGCCTCATCGTCATTCGAGCGCTGAAATATTCAAGTTGCAGTGTAGGTACAGCCTATTGTGTTTAGCCGATAAATACGAGGCTCTCTTATTCACCTCATACCTCATTACTATCTATTACGTGCTCCTCAAAATCTTTTAATGTTTTATAATTTTTGACTGTTATTGTGGCAAATTGGTAATAGGATCGCTCTCTCACAGGAAGTAGGTACATAAACTTAAATTGTGAAGTGTGGGTATACCAAGGGTATACTAAACGTGAGCCTAACCCTTCAAGAAAATAATTCTTATTACCTACTGTTAAGTGATGCGATTTTTATTGTAATTAAGAAAATATTATATCCTTTAATAGTGTTTTTTACACCAACATTAGGTTTTAAAATTACTTTTTATGGCTTTCATTAGACAGTCGGAAAAAAAAACTTTTTAACAAAAATTTATGGATAAAACAGAGTCAAATCTTTTTATCGTCTCAAAAAACAGATTATTGTTTCATGTGATCCACTGACCGTATTTTATAGAGGTCAGTGATGTGACCTCACCACTAAATCATAGACAATTACAAGCGGTCATTTGTGGTAACTGTTAATCATAGAGGTATTTGGCGAAATGGCGGATTTTTTTGAAAAGACAGACGTTTGTTAGAATAATTTTATTGTAGTCTGTGTTAGATACTTATGTATTTTATCATTTAGTTAAACATAACCATTACCAAAATGTCTGTGCGTAAACAGTTGCCCAATGTGGCAAGCCAAAATTTCAGTAGATTAGGTTCCGCGCTGAGTAGTGCAAAGTTGAAAAGAAGTTATTTTACGTACACGAACTCACTATCACAGCCCCTGGATAGGAAGCCCGATTGTGGGACTGCCACTCAAGCGCTTGAGAAATATTTAAAATCGGGTTAGTAAATTATACTAATATAGTTTTGTTTTACTTTAAATATACCTAGAATAAAGAGTGACTCTACGCATGAATGCAACCTTGTAACTCGAAAAATGGATCGTTACCTGACGAGAAGAATTCCACTAAACATCGTCAGCCACTGTCAACAGTAGTGGATTACGCCTTATTTATCACGTTCAGAAAATATTCATGCTATTTCCACCGAACATTTGATCCTTATTGTACAAATCAAACACAAATCTTTATGATTCTGCTTTAGTTTTCATCAGATCGACCCAGAGACTCGTCTGAGTATTATTCGGTATTATCTATAGTTTTGAATTGGGTCATCCATCCTGACTTGAATTGATGTGTATCAACAGAAAAAATCGAAGTCAAGTCAAACAAAGTCAGGACGTAAACTCTTGACATCATCATCATCATCATTATCATCAGCAGCAGCCTATTATTAAAAATTATAATAATTATGATAATTCATAAAATTAAAAAAGTAGTCTTAAATGTGCTGTCCATCTTTCCAGGGCAAACGGTATTCGCACAGGGCGCGGCAGCGACACCAGTGCATCTGCTGGATGCCATGACGGCTGTCGGCATGAAAGGCTGCATGAAAGATATCAAGGTCGTCCATATGCACACTGAAAAGCCAGCCAAATATGTCGCTCCTGAATGTAAAGACATTTTCAGGTATTATATTTATTTATATTAGGCAAAAATATTTAGTTTTATTTATGCAAAAATTTTACCTAGGATTGGTTGCAGAATACAGCATAGTGGAAGAGCGGTAAAAAATATACCTACAAATGCCGAAGCTACGATAATTATCATTAATCAATCAACTCAGCCTCTTGCAGTACACTGCTGGAGATATACCTCTCCCAGGCTGCGCCACAACACCCTGTCCTCCGCCTTCCGCATCCAGTCTGTCACAGCCAACTTATTGAAGTCGTCTCTACGCTTGCCGATACCCGGTCGCTATTCCAGGACTCATCTAATCCACCGGCGGTTCTTCGACAAACATGACCACTTGGCTTCCACTTCACCTTGCTTACTCTGCAAGCTATGTCGGTAGCTCCAGTTCTTTTCAAAATAACTTCATTGCTGATTCTATCCTTCATGTTAACTCCGAGCATAGCCCGCTCCATTTGCGCTCTGAGCGACCTTGAATGTATGGACTAGCCCGACTGTCTGTGTCCACACTGGAAAACTATGGTGGAAGACCTTAGTCTTCAAACACTGGGAAATCGGTGACGAGAAGACTTGACATAGTTTTCCAAACGCTACCCATCCCAACTGTTCCCTTCTGTTAAACCCTTCGACGTGGGTTGAACTCGGCAAGACTTGCGAATAGTACATGTTTTTCGTCTTGTCCAAATGTATGCCGAGGCCAACCCGCTAACGGGCTCCATTCAGGCTGTGCAACACCGTCTAATCGTTCCAGCGTCTCTGCTATTATGATGATATGTCATCGGCAAAGCGACGGTGTCACATGTACATACTTGCCGTTCTCGGTGATACCCTATCCAGCCCAATCCAGCGTCTTGAAGACATCCTCCAACACATTGGTAAACGGTTTCGGCTACATTCCCGTCTCATATTTAGAATAAAATCGACAAGTTTGCTAAAAAAGTATCAACATCACGAACCGTTACATGTTTGAACGTGAAAATAAGCAGCTACATTCTGGCATACTACTAAGCTAAAGGTTTTCAGCTTCAGACGGGGACGAATATAAGGAGCAAGTAGTAGTTCCTGTCAGAGTTGCGGATTTGTTCGAACGAGTTTCCGTGGCCCTGGCACAGGCAACTGAAAGAACACGGGTGGGTCTTATTCAGTATAAGTCTGACACGCCCTCCCGCTTTGCCCAGAGCGGCAGACGTCATTTGATAATTTCCCACCCAAAAAAAAAGGTAGTTATTGCGAAAACCATTTCAGTGTAATAATCGTGTGCTCTCCATTCCCAGATCGACGTCTCTATTTATGGCTGCGAATGTCCGCAAGACAGTCGCTTCGGGCCAGTCGGATTGCATCCCTGTATTCCTGCAAGACATCCCTAACCTGTTCCACAAGAAAATTATAAAGCCCGACATTTCTCTCATTCACGTTGGTTCCAAATTAATGATACAAAAGTAAAAAATAATAAAACTTAAAATTATGAGTCGGCGCTTTGAGTGATCTTTGTTCATTGATTTATCAGCGCCGACTCATAATTTTAAGATTTATTATTTTTTACTTTTCAGTTTTTCGGCGGTTTAATTTTTTGTTATTTTTTTTAAATTTAATAATTTTTTGTGGCTTTAATGTACTAATAATACTTGGCAAGGTATACTCAATCCTATAAAAAAAGAATTATCCAGTGAAACTATAACATGGTCAATACTAATGCATGTCAAATACGGTGAAACTAATACATAGTCAATACTTCATCATCATCATCATTTCAGCCATAAGACGTCCACTGCTGGACTTAGGCCTCCCCCAATTTGGGGGGCTTTGCCATAATCGCCACGCTTGGCAGGCGGGTTGGCGATCGCAGTAGGGTGGTAAAATGTATAGAGAACGCTGCTGCCCATTCTCTAGTAAGTCCCTTAGTCGCCTTTTACGACACCCACGGGAAGAAATGGGGTGGTGTTATTCTTTACGTCCGGCACCACACGGTCAGTCAGTCAATACTTATATATGTCAAAATACAGTGGAACTAATAAATGGTCAACAATTCAGGAAATCTTGGATCGTGTAGAATGCTTTATCAATTAAAAATGTTCGTTATTTATTTTTAAATACTGAAAGTTCCTTAGTGTCTAGAATGCTAATAGGTATTTTTTGTATATTTTTGATGCAATGCCAAAGAAGCTTTTGTTAAATAGAGCCGTTTTATGTGGCACATTAGAAATTTTTAACATATGCCTTTTCGATTTAAGTTTATCAAATAGATTTTCATTTGTTTTTATAAATACAGCTACTTCATAAATGTAAATTGCAGGGAAGGTCAATATTTTTTATTCTTTGAAGTACATATGGTTTACATGAATCTGGAACACGGATACCAACCAACGCACGTACACATCTTTTTTGCGCTTTGAACACTAAATCCCTGTTAGTTGCCTTGCCCCAATAAATGACTGCATATCTCAGTGTCGCCGAAATATAAGCATGGTATGTGGTCAAAAGAACTGATTGATCAACTATTTTTGATAATTTATATAAAGCACATGAGTACTGATTAACTTTATTGCATACTGTGTCTATGTGTGTTTGCCAAGACAAATCCTTATCAATCCAAAGCACTAGAAATTTAACGCAGTTGACATGTTCAATTTTCGTCTCATTATGATTAATATTGAAGTTGCTGTTTATAGTATTACGCCCGAAATTCACAAGTTTAGTTTTTTCTAAATTGATAATTAAATTATTATTCGTCAGCCAGTTAATTATATTGCAAAGAGTGGAATTTATCTCACTTTCAAAAGTATTAATATTTTGACCAGTAAATATAGCTGTGCTATCATCAGCGAAAAGGATCGTTGGATGCTGTGAAACTTTAGGCAGATCATTTATGTAGGTCAAAAATAACGGAGGACCTAACATGCTTTCGTCGGTTAATAACATGCGCATCGCTCTGTTCACCTGAATCATCATCATAATAAATTCTCTTGTGGTCAGTGGCGTGCGTTGCTTTACTGTATGTAGGCACTAGGCCGCCTGTTGTTGTCTAGGCAGTCAAACGAGGGTATCTTATAGTTATGATAATTTCTTAATAATTTCGGGACACACATTAAAATGTAATTGACATACTTATGGTGATTTTTTGAGGTGGGAATTGCTTATACATATGCCATATGCAATGCACGCCACTGCTTGCGGTTATCCCAATTTATTTAGGATCGTTGTAACATGTTTTTTCTTCCATATTTCTATATTAGCCGTCATCTCTGTAGTCACATCTTTTTAACCATTTCATCTTTCACACATTGCATTGATCGTTTCTTTGGTTTATCCCTACATTCTTAAATGAAATGTGACCATACTGGACATGTCTGTATAGTTTACTGATGTTCACATATTTTATATTGTGTTACATATTTAAATACTCTTTTCTATTCTTGCCTATCATATCGCAAGTGCGATTATATTGCAAGGCTATATCGGATCGGAATCTGTGTCTGGTTATATTTTGAAAAGGTTTGATAATTGGGTAACAACTAGGTACATTTCGGCACCTGGCACTAATCCAGGCTTCTAGTCAGTATTTTAAAAATCCAAAAGCATTTTTTTGGTGGACTTGCGACTCTTGGACCAAAAATACTATTACTAATATAGTACATTTTACACATTTTTATTAACTTCGCCTATATCTATATCTATCTATGTAACGGAATCTTGGCACTTGAATTTCACCCCCTTCAGAACATCTTATTAATTTGTAATTTTGCTTTCTTACTTATCACGGACCAATGACAATACAATAATTTCATAAATTGGAGCCATTCATTTGGCCGAAAACAAAAACACGCTTTTGTAGTCAGTCGAACCAAAAATTAGCAAAAAAATAGTTTAAAAAAACTAAAAAGACGAAAAAGGAAACCGAACAAAAAAGTAGGAAATAATTAAAAATATATAAAATAAGGATAGAGTGAATTATTAAATGCAATCATTTTAAAGTAAAAAATCGTGGGGTGTTTGATACATTATTCGTTGGTTGTCTTCATAAGACTGACTCGTCTTGCAGTCAGTTCCCCGTCACTCGATTCTGCTCCGCCCCCTCCAGCGAACGCGTCGCGGCGTTACCCGCACCATTGTATACTCGGCTACACATCAAGCTATACATTTCCAGTTTTAGCTGAGCTCGCATTGTATACATTTTTCGTACGGGGAGAAGTCAGCTTATATTGGAAATATAGCTTGATTTGTCGCCGTCTTTACTAAATTAATCAATTGAGATAGGTACTATTCTCCATTAACTTTTATAGTTTACGACATCATATATTATATTGCAGGTTAATCCTCCCGATTCGCATGGATACTGCAGTTTGGGAACGTCTGTCGATTGCGTCCGGGCGGCGCTAGTCAACTCCAAAGTTATTATAGGTAGAATATTTATTAAAATACAAGCCGTGTGCGCAATGTGGGCTCTAGTGATGAGCTGGATATCCGTATCCGTGGAAAACCGACGGAGAAGAAAGATCCGTATCCTTTACTTTTTTGGCGGATCTTTTACCTTAAGATCTTGACACCAAATATGCGAATTGGGATCCGCGGATATATTCCTTAACGATCCGGCACATCACTAATGGTCTCCCATCGTCAAACTTGACGAACATCCTTACAAAATTTCGCCTTCCTTTCCGTCTTGCTAATTTTCTCTCTCTCTCTGTCTATTAGAACCCAGTATTTTAGGTCTAAACCGTCACGCCCGCTCCATCTCGGCCTGGGTAACACATAGCCCGCCGATTCCTGTTATTCAAAACAATCTGAGATAATTAAAAAAATATAAATTAAATGTGTGTGTGTGTGTGTAATGTATGTGTGTAATTAAATGTATTTTCTTTCTTTCTTTTAATGAAAAGTTACCAGTTTTAGCAAACATTTTCAGCACAATTAAACAAATGCATGCCTCGAACATTTGGCGACACGCTCATCCATATGTCTCACATCGACATGGCGGTTGAACACGACTCACCATTGCCTGAACACGGTGTTGGGAAAAAAGCCAGTCCCGAGGAGGCACAGATCGGCAAGCTTATCGGACAGAATCTGGTCGAAGATGGCGCCACATTACAAATGGGTATGTAGGTACATCATCATACACATAGAGAACAGAGGGATAATTAGGTAACCCATTAACAGTAGGAATGATTTTCAACAGCTCAACAACATTATTTGCGTTAATTACGTTGTTGAGCAGATTAATTTTTTAAGCAGGCTTTCGGCCTCGTTCGGGCGATTCATTTAAGGTCATAGCACACATATCAACTCGTAAACGGATCGTAATCGTATCAACTCGATCCGAATGTATTATTTGTATGAAACTCCCTACTGAAAAGCACACTAATCGTAACGTTAACGACTCGCCTCGGGACAAGCTCAGGGAACCGCGTCAGGTGCGTGTTCAAGCAGCGGTCCACGCGTTTAGGCTCGTCTTACCCGCGCTTACGCCTCTTCGTCCCCGCGCTTACGCCTCTCCGTCGTCGCCGCGCTTACGTCTGTTCGTCCACCCTAGCCCTTCTCACCCCTCCCACGGCCTGCCTCCAGAGCACACTATTCCCGCCAGTGCCACACCGCACTCGTGCGTGTGTCATTCACAAGGCAACTTCAAAATCGATTCAAACTGATCTGGTGCCATCCATGTCACCCAGCGGCTGGCGAGCCGTAAACGCGGCGTCCGCGTCGCCTAGCTGTAGCTGAGTCGATGTATCGGAGCTGCTGGTCCGCTTTGGCTCCGTGCTTACGTTAGGTTGACGCCTACTTGACGGCGAGGCGAAGGGCGATACGGTGACAATCCGTTTCCGAGTTGATATGTGTGCTATGACCTTTATACGTACACTAACACTTTACTCACTCACGCCCGCGACTTCATTCGTTTGGATTTTTTACTTTCCCCTGCGAACTCTCAACATTAACTCTACCCCTTTTCAAGTTTCTTAGCTGCAGGAATAAGATCTTTTATACAATAACGTCAAAGAGCAAAATGTTGCTGTTTGCTAAATCATCTTCACTTTCGTCAGGTATCGGCAGTATTCCGGACGCGGTGCTATCAGCTCTGAAGGACCACAAGGACCTGGGCATTCACTCAGAGATGTTCAGCGTCGGGGTCATCGAACTGGTCAAACGTGGATGCATCACCAACAACGTGTAACTTATTTTTTATACCCCGATGCAAAAATAGCGGATGTGAGCTATGATTCAAGCACATCGGGTTGATTAAGGGATTTGAACATTTTCCACGGGTCTCATCGAGTCGATATTTGGCATTCTATTACTTCAATGTATTAGACGAACAAAGTAAATTTGAAGTGATGCTGAAGCATCACCTGGTTTTTCCAGGATAGGTACCCAACTAACTCACCAACAAACAGCAGAAGTATCGTATTTGGGTTCATTGCAAAGTTCTCAATGAATAGATTATAGATAAATTGTGATCAGGGTCTGATGAAGGAGTAGCAACAAGGAAATAGGAAAAAATGGGTAACAAGCTTCAGTGTGGGAAACATACGTAAACATGCCCGTTTTAAGACAGACATACATATTTCGATCGTAGCAGGTTAACTGTCAATATTAAGTTTAAAGAGCAGGATATAAAAGTAAAATAAAAAAAATAAACCCCCAACCCATACAAAAGTCTCATCATCATCTGCCTAGCCTTTTACGAACTGTGTAAGGTCGGCTTACAGTCTTACCGGATACAGCTGAATACCAGAATTTTACGTGGAGTGCCAGCCTAACTGACCTCCAAAACCCAGTTACTGGGTAGTAAGATACCCCTTGGTAAGACTGGTTTTCAGATTTACGGGCCTCTGACGACCCGTTACTACTGGCAAAGATCCACGATAGACAGCCGGGACAATGGTTTAACGTGCTTTCCTAAGCACGAAGATATCTTGGTATGTAAAGATGGTCACCCATTCATATACCAACCAATGCAAGCGTAGCTTAACCTTATCGATCGACTCATGGGGCTGCTATTTTAAAATGCAATTTAATCGATAATTTACTATTATTATTTCTTTTCTAGGAAGACCTTATTCAAAGGCCGTATAGTGGGCAGTTTCCTCATCGGGAACAAAGAACTGTATGACTTCGTTAACGACAACCCCTTCGTTGGTTAGTAGAAATTAGATTTTTGTTCTGATGTTGTTAACTTTCTGATGTGTTTAACAAAGAAACATTTCATTTGATACACTTGTATCAAATTAAATGTTTCTTTGTCTTAGTAGATCTTATAAGACACTTTAAGACGTCAATATTTTGTTGGTCAATATTTTAAAATTTTGGTGGCGCGTGCATTTCCTAGGTGACTGATCCCTGAAAAGATAAAAACAATACTCAGAGATCATACTCTCTTTTAAAGTTCAAACATTATTAGAATTTAATGTAACAGTCTAATAATGTAGGGCCATATTTATCCCAATCCTGTTTGTCTACCAAGTAGTTTTTAACTGTATAGAAACCTTTTTTTTTATTCAATTTCAATCATTTGAAAGTAGATACTTTGATTTATATTTATTAAATGATTTAGATTGACTGAAGCTTAGTTCTTTAACATGGCTTGGTAGTAAAGTACAGTTACGAGAAAACTTGCAGAAATGTTGGAGATTGACTACGTGAACAACACTCACATAATATCGCTACAGCCACGCATGACGGCCATCAACTCGTGTATCGAAGTCGACCTCACAGGACAAGTGTGTTCTGACTCTATTGGTAAGATATTAGCAGCTAGGTCAGGGGCGTAGCTCCTGCCGTATCTGCCGTATCAATTATACGGGGCCCCTGGGCTACGGGGGCCCCCAACGTGCGTAAGCAAAAATTCATAAAAATTTCCCTTTTTTTTATTTCAGAAATGACAAAAGTCACAAAATCAATTTCCTTTTCCCGCGTAAAGCGTGCGTTCCAAAGTTGGCAACACCCTACATTGGTTATCGCGGGCTGCGGGATTTCCCCGTTTATGGTCTTTTTCACATAGGATGGGTACAGTGACACTTGGTCAAATTATTTAAATAGTGAGGTCTCCTTGCGACTATTAGCAAAAATCGAGAAGTTTTGCAATTGAACATTAATCGATTTTTTTAAATAGATCATGGTTAATTATAAATAATTTCTAATAAAGATTATGGATGTAAAAAGAAAAACACAACAATTCATAAAAATCATTTTAGTCTAATTCGTTGTCAGATTGCATTGGCAAAGACGAACAGTCATCCGAATCACATAACACATAAGTCAATAATAAACTCATCTCCGCTCTAGTAAAGTCGTCCAGCTGCACAGATAAAAAAACTTGACAATTTAACAGCATTCAATTTAAACAACTTGCACAATAAGAAACACACGGAAAGCATTCGAAGCAGACGCACTCGTAAAATAGCCGATCTTTTTTTATCGATTATGGTGCGTCAATCTCTATTACTGGGCGGCTCATTTCACGCATCAAACGCTTAAGTAATTTTTTGTTTTCTCGGTTTTAAAAATATACACACTTGGTAAAATAACTTATTAAAATTGGATAACAGTAGAATTATGTATTATCTCCAGTTTGCCGAAAAAAGGCAAGAAGAGTTATTTAATTTGAATTGTTTATAAAAGTTTTGGAAAAAGTGACAGATAGACAATTATGATGAATAAATATTTCTTTTAATTTTATACAAACATTTTTTTTTCCTATTGTGAGAAATCGTTACCCTTCATAAGGGCCCCCAAACAAATTTTTATACGGGGCCCCAGGCGGGGCCCCGTATAAAAATTGGCGGGCACGCTACGCCTCTGAGCTAGGTATAAGCCGCGCCATTAAAGAAACGAAATGAAAATAACTTATTAGTCCCTTCAACTTCTTAGCGTGTCGATAGCAGTCTAAATACAGTAAGCCCAGAATTTAGCTACGAGCTTAACACTTTCAGAAGCGTCCATCAACTCCAGTAGCCTGCAAACAGCAGGACATGCTGGACAAAATATTATTCACATTCAAGACAGGATTACTGTGCGGGGGAAAGGGTATCATTAGCCATTGTTTGGCCGCCATTTTTATTTATGGGTGTATCGAGGATATGCCGAATCATTGCGTTTGTTTGATCCTTTGCTGCATCGTGTGTTTCTACAATCGCCTCTTCTTGAATCTTGCAGGTACCCGCATGTTCTCTGGTTTCGGTGGTCAAGTAGACTTTATCCGTGGCTCGGCGGAGGGCGTGGATGGCCGAGGCAAGCCTATCATCGCGTTTGTGTCTGTCACCAAGAAGGGAAAATCCAAGATCGTGCCTACACTTAAAGTTGGTCAGTCTCTTGCATCGTTCTTGCTACTTCTTTATTACACATAGATATAAGGCTATAATGCATACAATACTTACAGGGCGAAAACTTGAAGTAGGTCTTCCTGGAACTACTTTTATTGAAAAGTGGAATAATTCAAAGCATCAGTATTTCCTTACGAATTTTCACAATCACTAAATAAAATGTTATTTACTTATTTTGAAAATTAGCATGTTTCATGCATTTTGAATAGGGCACACAAATGCCGCAAAAGTTGTACCTCACAGGTATTCTTAAGATGCTATTAGAAACAGTAAACCTTAATGATGAAATCTATCCAATAAAAACAGTATTTTAAGGCTTGACATCAGCCAGAGGGTGTTGCGGCAGACCCGTAGAAGATAACGGGCGAGGCTGGAGAAAACACGGCCAGTGATCCAATTTAGCTTTAGATGGAAAGAGCTGGAAGCCATGGGGCTCGAGGCCCAAGGCCTCTGCTTTTGCCCAGCAGTGGGGTGATGCCAGCTAACAGTCATAATTCTCCTGCCCTTATCCCAATTTATTTGGGGTCGGCGCAACATAGTCTTTTTCTTCCATTCTTCACTATTAATCGTTATCTCAGTAGTCACCCCCTTTCTATCCATATCATAATTCACTCAGTCCATCCATCGTTTCTTTGGTCTCCCTCTA
This sequence comes from Aporophyla nigra, assembly GCA_947507805.1. Lineage (NCBI taxonomy): Eukaryota > Metazoa > Arthropoda > Insecta > Lepidoptera > Noctuidae > Aporophyla > Aporophyla nigra. The sequence goes on along the minus strand of OX382313.1, from coordinate 5,204,803 downwards.
CTCTTACAGTCATCGACATTCATACTCAATACTTTCCTCACGACATTTTCCATGCGAGCTAATAGTAATAGTAACAATAAAGCTTAACTTAATGATGGGTCATACATTTATTCCCAAAAGAAATATAATTATGTACCTTGTAGGTGCCGGCGTTGTGACTTCTCGCGCGCACGTCCAGTGGGTGGTGACCGAGCATGGCTTCACAAACCTGTTCGGCAAAACGCTCCGGCAGAGAGCATACGAACTGATCAAGATAGCTCACCCCGACCATCGTCAGGCGTTAGAGAAAGCCGCATTTGAACGCCTTAAGTGCATGCCAGCACCATAAGTAGAAAAAAACAATACAAAATGTTTATAGTTACAATATAGTGGAAGTTAGCTGGCCTGAATGAATCGTGGATAAAATTTTGGTGTCACGCCTTTTGCGTGTAGTGCTCGCTGTTGACTGCATTGACGGGGCGTTAACGTCGCTTTACACGCGTTGAGTGCATTGACGCGGCATTAACGTCGCTTATACGCGTTGACGGCATTGACGTTAACGTCGCTTACACGCGTTGACTGCATTGACGCAATGTTAACGTCACTTTCACGCTTTGCCGGAATTGACGCGGCGTTAACGTCAGTTATACGCGTTGACTGCATTGACGCGATGTTAGCGTCATTTGCACGCGTTGACTGCATTGATGCGGCGTTAACGTCGCTTATACGCGTTGATTGCATTGATGTTAACGTCGTTTACACGCGTTGACTGCATTGACACGATGTTAACGTCACTATCACGCTTTGACTGCATTGACGCGGAGTTAAGATCGCTTATACGCGTTGATTGCGTTGACGTTAACGTCAATTATACGCGTTGACTGCACTGTCGCGATGTTAGCGTCACTTGCATGCGTTGACTGCATTGACGCGACGTTAACTTCGCTTATACGCGTTGATTGCATTGATGTTAACGTCGCTTACACGCGTTGACTGCATTGACGCGATGTTAGCGTCACTTGCACGCGTTGACTGCATTGACGCGGCATTAACGTCGCGTTAACGTTTGAAGAACGCGAAAACTAAACACATAGAGAGCTTTAATCTAGGGGTTAGTGCGTGTCGAGCTAAGTAAACTAAGGGGTTCCAGTACTTCGGTGAAAAATCTCAAACTTTGTTAACATGGTTAGAAAGTTGTTGGCAACGAGAATGTTGGGAGAGTAGCATTGCAAACGAATTTAAAGCTTTAAAGATCATCATTAACATTATTATCTCACCAAATATTGACCTTATTAAAACCGAAAATTAGCTTGCAACTCAGTCTCAACCTTCTTACTAGGTAATTTTAAAATCTCGCCCCAGTAGTCTCCACACGAAATGGCTGTGACAAACAGACAGGCGGACCTAATTATTTATTATGGAGCCCAGTTTATCCAATTATCCTTACCAGTATCTTGGTCACATTTCATTCAGGTCACCGTGGCCGCTGAAGCATTTCCACATTTTTTTAAAATGGATTTATAACTATTTTTGAATTTATAACGATTTATAACCATTTTATTTGTTATAACTTTTATGTTCCAATCGAAACGACCAAACGTTATCTTTTATAAAAAGACATTTGGCAAAAATATATGGGGCTAAGTCAAAATATCCATCACTACCGAGACCTATGTCACTGAATAGTCTATTTATAAGGAGTAACTTTTACTTAGAAACACGTACTAGAAAACCTGTCAGTGCAAAGTTATAAGTTTTTAACTAAATAAAAGGTATTAGGTATTTAATTTATGTTAACTCCACGAGCGACAACATTTAATAAAAAAAAAAACAGTCGAAAGGTGTCGTGGGACACGCAATTGGAACAAAGTTACTTTTGGTTTTGCAAACTTGACAAATGAGGGATAGACCTAAAAAGTGCAAAATTTGACCTTCAAGACAGTTCTGTTACACTTCTTAGAAGAGCCAAAAAACCAATACGTCAGATAATAAATACAAAATATTTGATAGAGTATTCACTTAAGGTCTCGTTAGTGGTGGACATTTAGACCACTTTTGCCCATTTACTTTTGGAAGTACTTTTTTATTTTTTGTGCAATAAAAATATTTATTGTAAAAGTTCTTAGTTTGAATTTAAAACCTCAATCAATTCCATTATCGCCCTAAAGTTGAACGGCACTTGCACGTCAAAAACGACATCGTGAGCTGATTTTATCTGTGAAATTGACACTAAAATTAACTATGAGTCCTGGTTTCCTGACAATCTTTTCCTTCACCGATATCAATACCTAATGTATAAGATAAACTAAATAAAAAAAGTACTTATAAATTAAATTACTTGCCCGAATTTGAACCCACAACCGACATGACAATATGTCAGTTGTGGGTTTAAATTCGAGAGGCGAGACAAGTCGCTGGGCTATCACGAAATAATATTAGTTGAAGTAGGTATAGGTACCTATATAATATAGTTGAAAACGAAGTACTTGATAAATTATAATCAGGTGCTTAGCTGTAAAAAATAAATATTATCGTCCGTTGCGTCGCTAAGTCGAGTTGAAACGATTAAAACCTACATCGAGTCAATCACCACATCACCATGGGTGATGCACAGGCATCTCAACGGCAGCTTTCGGAAAATCCACCCAGTGAGCGCACGAGTTCTAATATTATTGTTTCACAAGTTCATAATAGTAATTAACTGAAATCATTCGGAATGTATTAAGAGTACCTACACAATTATATCGATAGTGTCACATGTCGCCATCTGCAATAACAAAAGTAACTTATTGTTTTGGGATGCGGACACTAGATGTCGCTTATTGAAAAAGGCCCGTAAATAAAAGCTATAGTCTGTAATTTAGTGATGTTGGAACTGTTGGAGTATCGAAAAGTATCGATGAAATGTATAGTTCTTTTTAAAGTATTGATATCGCCAATTTATATGGAAAATAAATTATCAATACTTTTGTTTTGAATGTGTGATGAGTACCGTGTAGTTTAACTTTTGTTTCTAAAAATCAACCTCTCAGTTCTCAATTTTAAGGCTTGTACAGACTAGCGCGATGCGACGGTCGCGCGCAATTCGGCGATTTATATCCGTAGAACAATTTCCATGAAAACGCGCGCGACATTTCACACAGGGGTGACCTGTCGCGCCGCGATACGGTCATAGAAATTGTTCTACAGATATAAATGGTCGAATCGCGCGCGACCGTCGCGTCGCGCTAGTCTGTACGAGCCTTTACTCTGTATCTTTTATCTAAGTGTGATAACTCCGCTCTATTTTAGATAGTAAGAGGAAAGATTAATCATTTCGAAACAAAACTATGCCTATGCATTTTGTAAATTACTCAAAAAACAGACAGTATGCTAAAAAAATTTCTATTTTACGCTTTTCTATTTCTATTGGGATTTTTGATAGGTTTTTGAATCTCTTTGTTTGATATCCATACCTTAAAATCTTATCAGACATTAAAAGGACGTTTGTATATTTTAAGATTGGTAATCTCCTACATGTACATCAGATATTATACTACTGCATAAAAAAAAGAAAAAAAAAAAGGAAATATACTCGACATAAACAATTATAGACCAATCAGCTTACTAGCAAATGTATATAAAGTTTTTTCATCAACTATTCTAAGACGTATAACACAAGACATTGATAATGCACAACCCATAGAACAAGCAGGTTTTCGCTCAAGCTTTAGCACACTAGACCATATACAGGCACTAGAACAAGTCATCGAAAAGTATGAGGAATTTAACTAACCTATATATCTAGGGTTTATTGATTATAGCAAAGCGTTCGATAGCATTAGCCATAGTTCTATATGGGAGTCACTAAACACCCTAAATATAAACCCAAAATATATAAACATCATAAAATATATATATTATTAGAAGAAAATCAAAATCAAGCGTAGCAACACTGCGGCGCGGCGGGCTTTATAAGGAAGGCGGCTGGCGGCACTCGCCCCTTTTTTTCCATCGGTCATCACGGAGTACGGAAGCTCTGTCCGAATACCTACCAATTGTCGTTATTCAAACCTTTTACTTGTTTGTAATAATTTTTTTGGCCGGAGGCCATTAAATTCTTTTTAAAACCCAATCTGTGTTTCTATTTGTAAGATCAGAAGTGGGATCAGAAGGCTGAAAAGCCACTGTACGCCTACCTTTCTGGTTTTATAAAGGAAAACTTAGTATTCCTCCACGTGGTTTAATCATTTAATATTCGGGCGGAGTTTTTGTATACGCGATGCCATCCAGCGACCACCGCAACAAACGAAAACGCCGTGGCCGAACTCCTTCGCCCAATCCGATGGAGGAGATTCTGAGGAGGCTACGCGTGCTGGAGGACCAGCCACGTGCGTCCGTGGAGACGCAAGCCATTGCAACGACCGGCAGTGCCCCTGTCCACGCCGTCGAGCTGCCAAACACGACACCTACGGCATCAGTGTTCGAGGCACCTACACCGCCGCGTGAGCTTGTGTCCGCGCAAGTGGGGACGCCGCCGCTGACTCCACACTCCAGCAACGTGGAATCAACGCAGCCTGAAGATGTGGTGACGAACGCCGCAGAGCGTCTTTTGACCGCTATCAGCTGTGCACAGGTCAGATCCAACCGTTATTTTGTCTCTGATTTTGATCCGAGTGTTCATGACTTCGACACGTGGTGTGATGAAGTAGAAAGAGCCCGTATTTCGAACCATTGGGACGACAGAGAATGCCTTGCTCGTGTCGGACATTGTCTAAAGGGGGAATCTCGCACCTGGCTTAGCCAATGGACAAGCAATATTCGCACGTGGTCCAGTTTCAAATTCGAACTGAAAGCACTATGCCCACGTTCTGTCGATGTCGCGAACATTCTTTATGATGTAATGCGGACAGAGTCCGATAAATACTCCACATACGCTGAGTATGCTCGTAAATCGCTTTTAAGGCTACGCATTGTTACAGGTTTAAGTGGCGAGCTGCTTACCGCTATTATTATTCGTGGAATTGCAGATCCACAAATTCGCGCTATGGCTACTAACGCTAAATTATCACCTGATTCTATAGTGGAGTTTTTATCGAGCTTTGTTAAACCTTCTAACAGCCAAAATAAGAAAGTATTTTCTAATAGTCCTAATCGATTTGACAAGTCTTCCAATAGTACTAACTCAACTCGCAAACCGTTAAAACGTCAATATGACTCTAATGATTTAAAATCAGTAAAGTGTTATACATGTAATCAATTTGGTCATAAGAGTGTTAATTGTAACAAACGGTCGAATACAACCCCGAATAATAGTGACGAAAAAGCAATCGCGTCACTAACGACATCTCGCGGCGATCCGTTGAAGTGTACGTTTTGTAAAAAAGTAGGTCATTCCGAGGTTAATTGTTTTGCTAAGGAACGCGCAAATTCACGGAATAATAATGGTGTCAACTTTTGTCGCGAAATTGCGGGTAGTTATAAAAATCGTGATGTGACGACTGCGGTGATCTCGGGAATACCGGTAGATGTACTAATCGATAGTGGTTCGTGCGTTTCCATAATGTCAAAAAATGTTGTTAAACATTTTCAGTGTCAAGAAAAGCCTACTAATCAGTTATTACGCGGCTTGGGTGGTACGGAAGTTAGATCGGAATCATTTGTAACATTACCCGTTGAGTTTAGAGATATAACAATAGAAATCGATTTCTGTGTTGTGGTTGGCAAACATCTTAATGTACCCATCATTATCGGTACAGACGTACTAAACAGGAAAGGCATCACATATGTTAGGACCGGTGATTGCCAACGTATAGTTCGTAGTGAGGCGACCGCACACGATATTCTGCAAGTAAATTCGATTTCTTTGTCCGATCAAGTAAACACGTCGGTATCAGGAAATTATAGGGAACGATTATTAGAGATCCTCACGAAGTATTCCGAATTCTTTTTAAGTGGCAACGCGACTACAACGGTGAAAGATAGTGAGATGCATATCAAGTTAACAACTGATGTGCCCGTGTATTATAGACCCTACAAATTATCGCATGATGAAAAATTAAAAGTACGCACTATAGTGAAGGATTTGCTCGATAAAGGAATTATCCGCGAGTCTGATTCAGAATACGCTAGTCCGATCTTGCTAGTAAAAAAGAAGGATGGTTCTGATAGAATGGTCGTGGACTATCGTGCACTGAATCGAATAACCGTCAAAACTAGATACCCTCTCCCCTTGATCAACGACTATATAGATAGGTTAGGCAATGCTCGCTGGTTTAGCTCTCTGGACATGGTTTCCGGTTTTCATCAACTGAGGGTTGCTGAGGAATCTATTCATAAGACTGCGTTCGTTACGCCAGATGCCCAGTATGAATATTGCAAGGTACCCTACGGTTTAGCAAACGCGCCGATTTTTTATCAGAAAACTATCTCTAAAACCCTTAAATCCCTCATCGATTCTGGAAAGGTCATGGTCTATATTGATGACGTACTAATAATGACGAACGGGATCGACGAAAACCTCATATTATTAGATTCGGTTATAAAAACGCTAACCGAAACAGGTTTCTCAATTAATTTAAAGAAATGTACTTTTCTTAGCAACGAAATAGAATACCTAGGTAGGATTATAAGAGATGGTCAGGTTAGGCCGAGCAATTATAAAATTGATGCATTAGTTAAATCACCGCAACCGAGTAATGTCAAACAGGTTCGCCAATTTCTTGGTCTCGCAGGGTACTTTCGAAGATACATTCCTAATTACGCGCTTAAGACTGCACAAATCGCCGCTCTAACTAGAAAAGGAATGATCTTTAATTGGAGCGATGAACACGAAAATGCGCGTCAAAAAATAATTTCTTATTTAACTAATGAACCAATTTTGGCAATATTCGATCCTGAATTGACAACTGAGCTGCATACGGATGCCAGTTCTATTGGTTATGGTGGAATCCTTATGCAATTACACAAGGACGATCGTAGACGGGTAGTTGCTTATTTTAGCAAGTTGACTGCTGGTGCGGAATCAAAATATCATAGCTATGAGCTGGAGACCCTCGCGGTTGTAAAATCGTTACAACATTTTAGGCAATATTTAATTGGTAAATCTTTTAAGATAGTCACAGACTGTAATGCATTAAAAATGACACAACGTAAGAAGGATCTCCAACCCAGAGTTGCAAGATGGTGGATGTACATGCAGGACTTTGATTTCTCGCTAGAATACCGTAAGGGCGCACTTATGTCGCACGTAGACTATTTAAGTAGGAACCCGGTTAATATTATTAACACTGTTCAAAAACCACAAAATTGGGCTAAAGTGGCACAGGCAGGTGACGAGGAGACATTATCATTACTTGAAAAATTAGAGAACGGTAAATTGGATAACACGCGTTATGTGAAACGCAATGATCTCTTGTACTATAAGTATGACGTCACGGGTGAGCAAGCGCGATTCTTATGTTATGTACCAAAGGCATTTCGATTAAGTTTACTACGTGTTTTCCATGACGAGCATGAACACATCGGTGTAGACAAAACAACTGATCTGATCTTGCGACACTTTTGGTTCCCCGGTCTAAGACAATTTGTCGCGAAATATGTCACGCACTGCGTAGTATGCATCTCGCATAAGCAAGTTCCTCGTGCACCTTTACAACCAATATCCTCTTGGCAAAAGGCTCCGGTACCATTTGATACAATACACGCGGATGTACTTGGACCACTGAGAGAAAGTGATGGTCATAAACATGTACTTATAATAGTTGATGCGTATACTAAATACTGTTTGCTTTATGCCTTACCAAGGCAAAATTGTAACGAGTTGAAGCGCGTAATGACACAAATAATTTCTCTGTTTGGTACTTCTAAAAGACTAGTATGCGATAAAAGTCGTATGTTTGATAACCATGAGTTTATTAATTGGATTTCTAATTATGGAGTCGAAATGCATTTCATTACCCCTGAAATGCATCAGGAAAACGGACAAGTGGAACGCTATTGCCGTACAGTTTTAAACATGATAAGAGTTGAAGTAAATCATAATGAAAATGAGTGGTCAAAAATATTATGGAAACTGCAATTAGTCTTAAACGTTACTAAGCACAGGACTACTCAATATTCGGCATTAAATCTTCTTATTGGCACTGATTCCACTACGCCTTTAATAAACGCTCTGATCAAAGATATAACTTGTGAAGGTTCAAATCCAAATCGTGGTGCGATTCGCGAAATTAGACGCCAACGCGCAGAAGGACTCGTTCGCGAAAACAAAGAGAAACAAGACTCTTATGTAAACAAAAATAGGAAACCGCCAAAAAAGTTTCAAGTTAATGATTTGGTCTATGTGATTAAGAGTTCTCAAAGTACTGGAAAACTCGATAGTGGTATGAGAGGCCCTTATAAAGTTACTAAGCTCCTCCCTAACGATAGATATGAGGTTCAACTACTAGCCGGTGCTTACGGAAAGACTAGTCAGGCAGCCGCAACCTACATGGTGTTATGGAAGGGTGAATGGACACCCGAAATTTGTGCTGCATTTTTTGAAGGTACTTGTTGTACAATTGCTATTATGTGTGCTTTGTTAATTTACATACCTACTAGTCTTTTCCCGATTGTTGAGCTAGATTACGTATGTACTAAACAATCCCATGTTTATTGATATTGGGTATGTTGTGTTATGTCCAGTGGAAAAGACCCGTGTAAATCCTATGCACATGGTATTGGGTTGACCCTGACATTGGTGGTTTCTGGGGTGAGTCGGTGGTGCAGCCGACAACAGACCTGTATAAATCCAGCCTTGATTTGGTATCTGGGGTGACCGACTAGAGACTGATGTAAATCCTGTTTGCGCACGCGAGTATGTGTGGGGTATTCGGTTGCGTTGGAACAGACCTGTGTAAATCCAGCCCTCATTAGGTATCTGGGGTGACCTACTAGAGACTGATGTAAATCCAGTTTGCACACGCGAGTATGTGCGGGTATTCGGTTGCGTGGGAACAGACCTGTGTAAAACCTATGACTTGAAACGCTGATGTGTAGCGTTGAATACTGCTCATGTTGACTTCTATATGAATCTAGAACTCAACTGTTGATAAACGATGTAAATGAAATGTTTCTTAGAACGTGTATATCTTCTCAGAGTCCGATGATGGTGACGCCGATCAGCCGTTGGACGCGCCGAGCGTTGCTGGCCCATCCACGAGCTCCAGTTGAGGGCTTCGAGCACGCAGCCCCGTCAGGAGAAGCCGTATTAGAAGAAAATCAAAATCAAGCGTAGCAACACTGCGGCGCGGCGGGCTTTATAAGGAAGGCGGCTGGCGGCACTCGCCCCTTTTTTTCCATCGGTCATCACGGAGTACGGAAGCTCTGTCCGAATACCTACCAATTGTCGTTATTCAAACCTTTTACTTGTTTGTAATAATTTTTTTGGCCGGAGGCCATTAAATTCTTTTTAAAACCCAATCTGTGTTTCTATTTGTAAGAATATAATAACAGCACAAGCAATGTCAGACTAGAATCAAGAGGTGAAGCGATAAATATCGAAAGAGGAGTCAGACAAGGTGACCCCTTGTCACCTAAATTATTTAATGCTGTTTTAGAAAGTATCTTCAAAAAGACAAACTGGGAAACCAAAGGTATAAAAATAAACAATCGCTATTTAAATCATCTAAGATTTGCTGATGACATAGTCATACTATCAGAAACATCAAAAGATCTACAAGAAATGCTATGTTCACTAGACCGAGCAAGTTCAAAAGTAATAAATGAACGCTACTAAAACCAAAATAATGACAAATAGCAACAAAAAGCCCATCAACGTACCAGAAAACACAATAGAATATGTCGACAGCTACATCTACCTAGGTAAACAAGTATCGTTTAATAAAACAAACAACGAAGACGAAATTGAAAGAAGAGCAAATATAACGTGGAAGAAATTTTGGTCACTCAAGAAAATCTTAAAAGGTGACTACGCTATAAATATGAAGAAAATTATAATAGACACCTGTATACTGCCGTGCCTGCTGTACGGTTGCCAATCTTGGGTATTCACGGCAAGAGCCTAACAAAAGATCGAAACAACACAAAGAGCCATGGAAAGAAGTATACTGAACATAAGGAAAATACACAAAATCAGAAGTGAAGCCATTCGACAAAAAACAAAGGTAACGGACGCCCTCACGCAAGCTCTAAAACTCAAAGGGCAATGGGTTGGCCACGTATCACGTTACAAAGACGATAGATGGACAGCTAAAGCTACAGAGTGGAAAGGGCCAGAGGGAAAACGAAGAGTAGGCAGACCGAAGAGAAGGTGGGCTGACAACCTCACTGATACAGCAGGAAACGATTGGCAGAATATTGCAAAGGACAGGGACAAATGGAAGGAACTGGAGGAGGCCTTCACCCGTGGAGGGGCCCATACCACATAACAATAATAATAATAACGTGGCAACACCGTGTCAACAAGACGTCACACATTTCAATCAGATACAGTTTAAATAGTAAAAATAATTTTGACCCCATTTTATTATAAGCTTCCAGTTTTACAGTGAACTTAAACCTACAAAATATCAGAAAATCATCAAAAAGAGACTATATAACAGCAAAATGCAAAAATTCAATCAAAAACTACAGAAGAGGAGGTGACATGACAGATGTCATCTCCGAAAAACAATAAATACAAAATGAAAAATCCATGACGTTCAAAAATGTTGACCAGAGCCGCAGCACGGAATGCACGCCTACCACCACCGGACTCCTCGCTCAGCTCCGCCTCGCCGCCGCCGGTACCCAGCCCCACTGTGGGCGCTGTGACGACACCGGCCGCGGCAGTTGCGTCGAGCTCGAGCGACGAGTACTTCTCTCCGCCCACGACGCCACCACCTGCTCGTCGACGGAGAGGACGCCGGCCGCAGGACGGCTTAGGACCTCGAGGCCCACCGGCCTCTGATAGGGTCCCAGCTCCCGGCGGAAGTGTGCAGCGCATGAGATGGACAAGATCCATCAATGAGAATGTCATGCGCTCATACTATGGGGCTAACAGAGGGGGGAAACAATCTGACCGCGTACCGTGTTCGGATGCTCTCTCTTTTTCAGGTGCTTGAGCCAACTGTCAACGTTTCAACCCAACGACTATCGGATCAGGTGCGGGTCATCCAGCGTAATCATATGTTGGATGACACTGTACTTGATCGCCTTCGAAATGAAATGCTGAGTGGCCATGTCATCGCACCTCCGTTGCAGACTGTTGTGGTCCCACCACGGTACGTCACAAGTCAAGCAGACGAGGGGAGTGATGACAGGGCTACAAACGTAAGTACCCAGTGCAATGAGGAATTGAGGATTGCTTTGGAGAGTGCGATTCGAGAATATCGGTCCATACCACCAGAACTTAGGCCACGTTTACCTCGTTTGCCCATGCATAAAAAAAATAGGGCGCTGGTGGCGGCTCTGGATTCGCAGTTGTCAAACTATTTTGATGACTGCGAAGACCTCACTGATACTCATGCAATTCTGTACTGCGCGGCTGTAGCGGCATGTCGTGTAGCTCACGTCAAATTTGCTAGTGACTCTAGAGCTACACGACCAAAACCAGCCGTACCAGCTTGGCAGTGCAGAATTGAGCGTCGTATTAGTGGGGCCAGAGCGCTCATCGGCAAACTAATCTGTTTCAGGGAGGGCAACACTCGCCCTAGAGTGATGCGCTTTGTGAGACGGGCGTTCTCAGGGACTGATACCAGCCCTCAGGATTTTATGTCCCGTGTCACAGAGCGCACAGACTTCCTGAAGCAGAAAGTTTATGCATGGGCAAGCCGTATTCGTAGGTATAAGCGGCGAGTGGACCGATACACTCAGAATCGCGCCTTCCAGAGTGATGAAATGTGGGTTTATAGGGCTTGGGAGCGACCAACCCAAGGTGTGGCTGACACGCATCTGCCGGATAATGACGCCATGTGTTCTTTTTGGCGCAGTATCTGGTCGGTGCCTATCAGTCACACCGAAGGTGATTGGGCTAGAGAAGTCGAGCGAACCTGCGATCCTATACCAGAAATGGGGGCTATTACTATCTGCCCCCAAGATGTTGCTCGTGCAGTTCGTCCGTTGCCCAACTGGAAGTCTCCAGGGCCGGACGGGCTGCACAACTTCTGGATAAAATGGTTTGTAGCATCGCACGCTCACTTGGCGGCTCAGTACCAGACTGCTTTGGAGTCTGGTTCGCTACCCCAGTTTCTAACAACAGGAGTTACCCACCTGCTCCATAAATCAGGTAGCACCGCGGAACCCAAAAATTATAGGCCGATCACGTGTTTACCGACGGTCTATAAAGTTCTTACATCCATTTTTAGAGCTAAAATTTACAATCATATAGACACTAACTCCATCATGTCTGTCTCTCAAAATGGATGTAGGAACGGGTCCCGCGGTACTAAGGAGCTGCTCCTCATTGATATGGCCATTAGCCAACAGGTTCGTCGTTCCCGAAAGGATCTGTCGACATGTTGGATAGATTACAAGAAGGCCTATGACTCGGTGCCACATACATGGCTCATGAGGGTGCTGGAGTTGTATAAAGTAGATGCAACTCTGCGCGCCTTCCTGATGTCATGTATGGGGCAATGGAGAACGGTCCTTCGCTATCCAGGATGTCGAAATATCCAGAGGAATAGCGAGCCGATAAGGATTGAGCGAGGCATATTTCAGGGCGATAGTTTGAGTCCGCTTTGGTTCTGCCTAGCTCTGAATCCTCTGAGCACACTGCTTGAGGATTCAGATATAGGCTATCGGTTGAGAAGAGGTGGTCAGGTTATATCACACCTCCTTTACATGGATGACCTTAAACTCTTTGCCCACAACAATTTGCAACTGATGGAACTACTGAAGATAACTGAAACCTTCAGTAGCGCCATCAGGATGGAATTTGGTGTGGACAAATGTGCAGTCATGCATGTAAAGCGAGGAGAGATTGTGGAATCCGTGGGAACCCAACTCTCGGATTCCACAAACTTTCGAGCCCTCTCCACATCCGAAACCTATAAGTATTTGGGTATGTCGGAAGCTTTGGGAATCAATGTTACTGACATGAAGCAATCGTTGAAGGAGCGCTTCTTTGGCCGCCTGAAGAAAGTATTTAATAGTCTTCTCTCAGGCGGAAACAAGGTGCGCGCCTTCAACGGTTGGGTCATGCCGGTTTTGATGTACTCTTTCGGCATACTCAAATGGACTCAGACCGAACTCGACGCCCTGGATAGAAGGGTCCGTACGCTGCTGACTGCATATCGAATGCATCACCCACGGTCATCGGTTATGAGGCTGTATATCCCGCGAAAGTGTGGAGGTCGAGGCTTTTTAAACGCTAAGACTCTCCACAATCGCGAGATATGCAGTCTCAGGGAATATTTCCTGGAAGCCGACGTGGGGATGCATCGAGATGTGGTCGCGGTGGACAAGGGCCTCACCCCGCTCTCCTTGGCTAACGAGAACTGGCGCAAGCCTGTAGTACTTGACACTAATGACCGCATGGAGGTATGGCAAAGTAAGGAGCTCCACGGACGCTTTTTCCGGGCCCTACACGGACCCGACGTAGATTTTCTAGCGTCCGTAGCCTGGCTGCGTTTCGGTGATCTCTTTGGGGAAACCGAAGGTTTTGTTTGTGCAATTATGGACGAAGTTATGATGACGAACAATTACCGGAGATTTATTGTGAAAGACGGCACGGTGGACATATGTCGGGCATGTCACCGTCCCGGGGAATCAATTAGACACATTATCTCTGGGTGTTCTCGTCTAGCTAACGAAGAGTACTTGCATAGACACAATCTTGTAGCCAGGATTATCCACCAGCAACTTGCTCTGAAATACTGCCTTGTGGAATCAGAAGTGCCGTACTACAGGTATGTGCCCGACCCAGTTCTTGAAAACGGCCATATCACACTGTACTGGGATCGATCCATCATCACTGACAGGACTGTTGTTGCAAATAAGCCTGATATAGTGGTGGTGGATCGACTAGAAAGGCGCACAATGATTGTTGACATAACGGTTCCGCATGACGAGAACCTCGTGAAAGCCGAGAAAGATAAACAAATCAAGTATCTTGACTTGGCTCGCGAGATTGTCGACATGTGGGATGTGGACTCAGCGATCATTGTGCCGATAGTCGTCACTGCCAATGGGTTGATAGCCAAGAGCCTCGACCAACACCTGAAGAGGCTCTCGTTAAGCAGTTGGGTCAAGGGCTTGATTCAGAAAGCGGTACTTCTGGACACGGCTCGCATTGTCAGGAGGTTCCTCTCTCTGGAGCCCTGACCGCCGGTAGCTTGAACCCTGTTCCCGATACCGGTGGGCTACTATTTTTTATATTTTTAAATGTTTTTATTTTATATTCTAATATTTAAAAATATAATTTATAAGTTTTTAAAATGAATAAAGGATAATAATAACTTAGATTATAAGAAGAAGTAAACCCACAAATAAATTAGATTTAGATTAGATTTATAACGATATTTTTAATGGTAATGGGAAATAAACGCTTATTTATTTTATTTTATTTAATCTCCTACACCGCTGGACAGATCACCGTGAAAGTTGGCACACAATTGTTTTTTTGCACAGAAAAGGTATTTAAAGAGTTTTTTCTGACCTTAAGGCCGGGACTCCACCAAAGCGGAGACGAGACGAGCGGAGAGGAGATGTTTTTTAAACAACCAATAGAATTGAGTTATTGACACATCTCCTCTCCGCTCAGCTTCAGTGGAGATCGCTGTGCGGAGATGTATAATATTTGTATGGCGCGATGAAAGCGGAGATGTGAGCTGTGCGCGGACGACGCGCAGTGGTAGTCTGTAAGACTTGGTAAAACTTTCATCATCTAACTCATTAAACAGAGTAAAAAATTCTCCATGACTGGTATGGTAATTCAAGTGACTTCTTCTCCAAAACCGATGTTTTCTTTTGTTTAGGTAGTAGTATAAAGCTATCAATTCTGCTTCTTCAGACTGTAGTTCTTCTTCTTCAAGTAAAAGAAGATACTTTTTTGTAATAATAGCGACATCGTCTACCTTTCGTGTCAGAATGCGTACTGAGCACTCAACGCCTCGCACCCGAGCTGAAAAACATCTCTTCTCGCACAGCACACAGCACACCGCACATATCTCCGCTTTGGTGGAGTCCCCCGAGCTGAAAAACATCTCTTCTTGCACAACACACAGCACACCGCACACATCTCTGCTTTGGTGGAGTCCCGGCCTAACTACTCCACAAAACCACGAGCAAAAGCTATCACATTAAATGTATAATAGCCAAAATAATATCGATATCTCGAATGAAAATGATTATTTGTCCCACCCCTAACAGTTGTGCTGCTTGCTTAGAGATGTGCCAACTCGGAAAAAACAAACTGAGTTAACTCGAGTTGAAATTCAGCTAACTCGGGTTGAATTCGAGTTACACAACTCGAGATAGCTGTAAGAAGTTGAGTATATGATTTTTTACAAATTACTTTTTTACATATTTCTTCTTCCATCCAACTCACTGTTAATAAATAAATAAATATTTTAGGACAACCAACACACCGTTATCTGATCGCAAACTAGGCAGAGCCTGTACTATGGCAACCAGACAACTGATAAACATACCTACTTCTATATTTCTAAATACATATATATTAATATTATAGATAAATTACACCCAGACACAGAACAAATGATCGTGCTCATCACACAAAGATTTGTCCTGGGTGGGAATTGAACCCATGACCTCAGTCTCAGCAGTCAGGGTCACTAACCACTAAACTAACAGGCCAGTCTACTAGTCTACTAGGACTATTATCATTGCTAAACTTCGTAGTTCGTCGATAGGATTGGAATAAAAAGATGTTTATAGTTTGCATATATAATTTATACCTTTCTTATTAAAGTTACTTTTGGTTTTATTCTTGAATTTGATATAATCGGTAAACTTCATGTCATCGTCGGCGTCATTCGGTCGCTGTAATGGCGGGAGTATTAAAGCGCACACCTAACCTAACGAACGAATCGCGCTCTCGCTCTTTTGCTTGATTCGTTCATTTACCGCCAGCCCAAACTTGAGTTAGGGAAAATTCAACTCGAGTGGACTCGAATTTAGCACAACCCGAGTTAACTCGAGTTAGAAAGTCGAGTTGACACATCTCTATGCTTGCTTGCTCTTGTGTGTGTGCCGTCTATAGTACTCTCAGTGGTGCCAACTTAGGGTAATTTACCCTAGATTTAGGGTTAAGTTTAATCAGCAGGGTAATGTTTAGTGTAAAAACTCGGTCAGGGTAATTTTAGGGTAAATTTAAACATGATTCACTTCACATATCATATCATCACATTCACAGATTTTATGGACACACATTTAAATTACTACATACTGACCGCTCCCGCCTCACCGCTTGTCATGTTCTTTCCTACCAACCCTGCCCCGCTGCCCGCTCGCATTGTTCGCAAAGTAGTTTTGGGCACAGTAGTTCGCGACTGAGATCGCTCAGTTTAGTTCATCGCTTCTTACCGAACTAGTTCGCTCTTCTAGTTCGTCAACTCCCAGCTGGAATCAAAGAGAGGCAGATCGTTCGATCGTACGCTCGTTCGCTCGTTTTGATTTTGCTCCTACTGCATGCGACAAGATTATGGAATGTTCTACTTTTACCTACAATTTTTGGACTTTAAAAACAGCAAAAATCTTTGAATGATAATTCATAAAATGATTTTGATGGTAAATAATACCAAAGTTTATTGTTGCAATAAATAACTAGTTTGGTGATTATAAAAAACTTTTTGTATTTTGTTCCGTGTATTAGTTCGGTTGACGCCATCCTCGCTCATCCGGTCACGCCCTGACGAACTAACGAACTGCGGATCGGGGAATGAGGGAACTAGTTCGCGTAGTTCATCTATGAGAGCGCTCTTACGACCTAGTTCGTTCGCGAACTACACAAGACTATCGCAAAGTACTTTGTATCCTGCTCGCTTGGCGTTTACGCACGATACTGTGATTACTGAGTAAAATGGCGTAAATGTTTTCAATATTGAAGGAACGCGAATTAAAAAATTTAGGGTAATTCTTTTCATTTAACTGCAAATCTAGGGTAAAATGAGATCAGACTTGGGGTAAAACAAAAAAAGGACCTGGCAACACTGAGTACTCTCCATAGAGTACATTATCTTGTGGTACTCTCTGATTGAGCGGGTGGGATTCGGACCGTCAATAAAAAAAATATCAAATCAGATTATCAGACAAATTATCCACCCGGTCTGTATAACTAGTTGAGTTAGGTAAAAAGAAACAAAATTTGGCTTTATTAAAATGTCTGTGTGTAAATACGTGCCTAATGTGGCAATCCGAAATTTCGGTAGATTAGGTGGCGTTTTTAGTAGTGCAAAGTTGAACAGAAGTTATTTTACTTATACCCAAGAATTGTCCCAGCCCCTGGACAGGAAGCCTGACTATGTGACTGCCAAAGAGGCGTTCGAGAAATATTTAAAATCGGGTAAGTACATACCTATTTAATTTCTATTATTAAACTGGATCTCGATACCTACCTGCACAAAAATTACCTAAATGGTTTTTCTACGTGTTCAGCGCAGAATTTTATTATGCTAATTAATGCCGTTTAGAGCAAAACGTTTTATTTTAATTTTGAGCTACATTCCACGCGGCGTCGTTAGTCACAATGACAAGTCCGAACCGCCTCAAATTAAATAAAACAAAAGACTTAACTCCAGAAAAAAAATAAGACTAATCTGAAGGATACAGAAAGCAGCGTGATAATAATTGATTTGAAATAATCCTTAGTGAAAAACAAGGTACTGTAGGGACGCTGAGGTCCCTTGTGTACCGGGATCGGTCAATGAAAAACTCTTGCAGTCATTTTCAATAATTTTTCCAAGAACATATTCTACCAATTATCTATTTAATAATACCTACGTGAATCGTAAACTTTGTACCCGTCTTTACAAAAATTACGTGGACAGAAGAGTATGTTTGTTTTGAGTTTGTAAAAGTTTGTATGGAGAAGGAGTGCACAAAGCTAAATTTAAAAAAAAAAGCATTAGAAATACATTAAGTTTTCAATGAATTATGGTCGAATTTCGACGATTGGGCGACCACTAGTATTTATAACATCTTCGGCTTGTCCTTGTGTCTTTGTGTGTCCTTTTGTTTTTTTTAGCTATTGTAATCACTTATATTGTTTTTTTCTTGAAACACCAAAATGTAGTTTAGATACAAAAACACAGTGCTCAACCCAGCCCAAAAAGATCTGACTCTTCTGTCACAAATCTTATGGTTAACTTGATATTATTGTAATAAATTTTTTTAGCGAGCATAGCACTACCTACAAATTGTCATCAGTTATCCCTAACTTAATAAGTACAAGGTTTATCACTCACAGGTCACCTGTAAGTGATAAACCTTGTACTTCACATGGACGTCTTTTAAAGTTCAGACATAATCTTGTTTAGATCATCTGAAGACTATGTAGATTGGTGTCTAAAATTGTATCTTCAGGAAGGAACCAAACAGATTGTGTTGTCTGGTCTATTCAGTGCACGCATTTACCATTAATCATTCAGCTTAATTAGAACTTTAGGAGGTAACGATTGAACAAACTACTAAAGAAAGGACATTTGGGTAGGTTGCATAAATTACTCAAATAGACCATGATTTAAAAAAAAACACCCTATGTGGGTGTCTTAATATTCACAATAATTAGAACAATATAATGACATGAATGTTTAGGAAGTATAGAACGAGTCTGAAGTAAAGTAAGTGAAGTAATAAGCATTACCTTTGTACGTATTTTTAAATCAATAAATATTCATGTGTTTGTAGAAATAAAATTCAAGAATGACAGCTGTTTTCAGGATGATCCAAAAATGCAATACATATCTGCAAAACTGCTTGATGTGAAAAAAATGTAAAAAGAAAACAATCTTAAATCGAGATGATTCGCCTCTTCTCAACTATTTTTGGGGTTGGCATCCAGTCTAAACAGATGCAGCTGAATACCAGTATTTTACATGGAGTGATTGCCTCTGACCTCCACAACCCAGTAACTGAGTAACACAAGACTTGGTAAGACTAGTTGTCAGACTTTCAAGTTTCTGATGATCCGTAAAATATGTCAGATCAGAAGCTCAACGTGATTTCCGAGACAAAGCGGGGTTTTGGTGTATAAATATCACAGAACAGATAAAGAGGTTTCCTCTTTATCTGTTCTGTGGTAAATATGGTCATATATACACAGACTGATCGCGACATACATTCCTTAACCTGATTGCTCAACCTGTGTAGCTTTTATTATTTAGCAAACTCAAGCATACTCAAAAAACACAAATAATAAACAAAAAATCAAAAGTCATTTATTCAAATTAGGCTGAGGATTAGCACTTCTCGAACGTCATAATTACATAAGACAGACCTCCATAAGTGAGAATAAAAGAACATGATAAAGAAGTTCAAATCATATTTATGATACTCAGTTACATCCAGGGACGGTTACCGTTACCAAAAAAATACCGGTAAAGCTACCAAAACATTTCGTTCCGTTCTGTTAAATATTTAACGTTAAAAGTAGCGTTATATCATTTGATTTACCGGTAATTAAATAGCGTTAATAATAGCGATATTTCGCTAAATTCTAGTAACATCTTGTGCTACGTTGCCAAACCGCACCGCGCGCCGCCCGCCTTTTGTACGGCTCTTAAAAGCGGAACGGCAACAACTAGCTTGTTACGTCGTTCGCAAATATACAAATACTACACGACTGGCGCTAGCGCGTGCTTCATTTCATAATCAAACGGCATTCATCGATCGCGTAAGCCGAAAGTTCGTCTACTTGCGTTTAATTTGTCAACAAGTCAAAATATTATTATGGGCCGAAAGAAGTGCAACAAAGTGTATCAATATTTCAAGGTTTTCAAAGAAAACAATAAATCTACTTGCGTATTGTGCAATAAAACATTAAACGTGAGAACCAACTTACCTTTCAACTTAAACTGTTCATATATTATTTTTAACTAAGTATATTATTATTTAATTAGTTATAATTATGTATTTATGTAGGCACAGTCGACCATACATCTTTTGATCCAATACTAAAAACGTTCTTATTTCGTACGTAGGTACTTATTACGCCCCGAAATTATTATTTTATTGTATCCAGTGACGTGTGGGTAGAGATGGGCAGTGGATAAATACTCGGAGGATAAATACTCGAAAAATGAGTAAGTAAGATCTGAGTATTTATCCGTTTCGGATAAATACTCAGATTTTACTCATTTTTATCGAGTATTTACCCAAAATGATGGATAAATATATTTTTTGTGCATTTGATGATTCTTTTATAATGTTTATTACTTGTACTAAAAAATATTATTATTATTATTACGACTAAAAAATCCTTAACATACCAAATCAACCATAATTGTAACAATTCGGCCCCAATTTTGGATACCAAATTACCTCCATTTAGTAACACATTTCAGAAAGGCTTATGTTCACATGTGGAATCCAAACTAAGCGAAGGTGACATCAGGGGCGCGGCTAGAATACTGTTTAGCAGCGATGTGGTGGCGCCTTACTCTCCAGAAACACTATCAGCTCTAGAGAGTAAACATCCAGCGCCTGCGGATGGCCTCACCTTCCCTGACCCCCCCGAACCACCTGACCTAAATTCAACCTTTTTTAACATTTCGGCTCCCCAGTTGATTGCAGCCGTGGGCTCCTTTCGAAGTGGTTCTGCCGGCGGGCTCGACGGCCTGACTCCACAACATTTAAAGGATCTTTTGAGTTCAGGCGTCGGGGAAGCTGGTGAGTTGCTTTTGAAGGAGCTTGCGGCCCTGATCAACCTTATGCTCAACGGTGGTGTGAACGAGGCCGTCGTCGATGTCTTGTACGGGGCCAACCTATGTGCCCTGCGCAAGAAGGACGGCGGCATACGTCCCATCGCCGTTGGCTGCACATACAGGCGTACGGCAGCCAAACTGTGCTGTCAGATATACAGTCAAAAACTGACAGCAAAATTTCAGCCCCTGCAGCTGGGCTTTGGCTCAAAAGGGGGCTGTGAAGCTGCCGTACACGCCCTTTCCACATTTGTAAATTGTAACAAAGGTGAGGTCGTTCTCAAGGTTGACGTTAAGAACGCCTTTAATTCTGTAAACAGGGACACTTTGTTGGCTGAAGTCAAAAAAGAACTACCTGAAATTTATGGTTTTATGTGGCAATGTTACAGGTACCCTTCTAAATTATTATACAAGGACAATGTTTTGGAATCCGCAGTAGGATGCCAACAGGGTGACCCTCTCGGGCCAGTCATTTTTAGCTTAGCTATTCATCCAATCATTCAGAAACTAAATTCAAAATTTAACGTGTGGTACTTAGATGATGGAACACTAGGAGGTGATGCAGACACCGTTTTGAAAGACCTACAACTACTGAAACAGCAATTTAAATCTATTGGCTTGGACCTAAACCCATCAAAGTGTGAAATCTACCTTTCTGACATTACCGACAGACAACTGACACTTGATAAATTTAATGCAATAGCCCCACAAATCAAAATTATAGAAAAAAGTTCACTGCACCTCCTAGGTTCCCCAATTTTCGAAGACAGCTTTTCTCAATTCATTGACGATAAAATTAAAAATTTCAACGACATTTCGGACAGGCTTTCCAAAATAAATTTACACTCGGCTTTCACCCTGATCAGATACTGTTGTTTTGGCCCAAATTTTATATATTTTCTTCGCTCTTCCCCTTTATGGAAGAAGCCACAGCTCTTGGACAAAATTGACCGAATTATTCGCAGCACACTAACATCCATTTTAAATGTGGCCTTGGACGACCGAGCTTGGCTTCAAGCCACTCTACCCATCCGCTTTGGTGGGCTCGGCGTCCGTAAAATTACTAGTATTAGTTTACCGGCGTTCCTGTCCTCTGTCCACGCCACTGAAAAGTTGACCAGGAAAATTTTAGCTCCTTCCCTGGTTGACTCTGAAGTGCCGTGGTTCACCGATGCAGTGAATGCCTGGAAAATGACTTGCCCGGATACAGATCGCCCCGTGAACCCATACTCCCAGAGGCAGTGGGATGAGCCGCTCTGCAGGTTGGTACGGAATAATCTTATAAATACGTCCACCAATACTGCTGAGCGTGCCCGCCTTCTGGCTGTGGGCGAGTGGGAGTCGGGCCTCTGGCTTCAGGCACTACCGTCACCCAACATAGGAACTATGTTGAGTGACACCACCTTTCGGCTTGCTACTAGCCTGCGTCTGGGTGCACCTTGCGTGGCTCTGCATCGCTGCCAATGCGGTGAAGGTGTCGACTGCCTCGGTCACCATGGCCTATCTTGCAGTAGAAGCGCAGGGCGGATAGCACGGCACGCTAGCATCAATGACATCATCCGTCGTGCTCTTGTTGTCGCCGGGGTGCCAGCTGTTTTAGAACCCAATGGCTTGGCACGTGACGATGGGAAGAGACCAGATGGAATGACCATAATGCCCTGGAAGTTAGGTCGGCCTTTGGTGTGGGATGCAACATGTGTCGACACCCTTGCGCCATCCCATCTTCTTAGCACGGCGGGCTGTGCTGGAGCGGCTGCTGCAGGTGCGGAAAACCTCAAACGGCGCAAATATTCCAACCTAATTGGAAATTACATGTTCGAGCCGTTTGGGGTTGAAACTCTAGGGCCATGGGGTCCGAGTGCCCGCATAATATACCGAGACATTGCCAAGCGGCTAGTCGACTCTTCACGTGACCAGAGGGCTGGCCTATTTTTTGGGCAAAGAATCAGCATTGCCATACAACGTGGCAATGCTGCCAGCCTTTTGGGCACGTTTCCTGTTGACAACGATGCAGAAGAATTTTTTGATGCTTTGTAATTATTTATTTTTAAATACACATGTACATATTTTTTTTTCTTTCGATTTAAACTTAGATTTTAAATTATGTAAATATTGTAAGATATTGTATATATACAAATAAAAAATGCACCTTGTACTGTTATTTGAACTTTCTGAAATATTATCTTTTGACATTATTTAGTTCTGTCACCAATTGCCAGGGCTATAATTGTGTCAGTATTCCCTATGTCTCTAATAGAACATGCTCGTAGATATTTTTTAGAACCTTTCTTTAATGAGATTGTACAGAATCGCCACACAGGTGAATTTCTCTGTGAAGAAGTTCTAAAAGACATTTTAAAACGGCGAAGAAAAGTTTGGTGTTGTTAGTGACCACGCTAGAAACGAAATCAGTAAAAGGTGTTCACCCTTTAAACTGCGAAGCACGCACTATTAATTTGCTGACTCATGGGTCTGAAATATGAAGATTTCAACAATTTTATAAACTATGCAGATATAATAAAATCTTTAAAAAAATCAAAAGAACTGGTATTAATGCAGGCATTGTAAAACAAAGGAAATCGGGAGCGAAGTTAAAGCTGCCGTGATGCACAAGATGGGGCACCTGATAAATACAAAAGCTGTCATGTCAAAAAAAACTTTTTAGCATAAAATTAAACCGCCGAAAAAATTGAAAAGCAAAAAATAATAAACCTTAAAATTATGAGTCGGCGCTTTGAGTGATCTTTGTTCATTGATTTTTCAGCGCCGACTCAAAATTTTAAGGTTTATTATTTTTTGCTTTTCAGTTTTTTCCGCGGTTTAATTTTTTGCTAAAAAGTTTTTATTTTACCATTTTTTGTAGTTTTAATGTACTAATAATACCTGGCAAAGTATACCCTATCCAATGAAAAAAGAATGATCAAAATCGGACTACTCTGTATAAAGTTATGCGTGGTAATGCATTACAATCACTGAGTAAACAATCAATCATCCCCAGTTTTCCGACCCTTAGGGTTTGATTTTGTTTTCCAAATTTATATGGAACCACCCTCGGAGTATACCCTTTCCAATAAAGAATTAGCACAATCAGACTACTATGTAAAAAGTAATGCGTGGTCATACATAAAAAAAAAAAAACAAAAAAAAAAAAATATATACACGTCGAATTGATAACCTCCTCCGTTTTTTTTTTCGTCGGTTAATGACACAAGCAGCTTTTCTTGATGTTATTTTTGTAGGCTTGCATAGATCAATGATTCTCTCTTTCTAATAGAGCCCAACAAGCGACCACCTGGTGTTACATATCATCTTCTAGGATAATAAATCTAAAATGAGGTTTATTTTGTCTAATTAAGTTTCTTGATAATAAAACCAAGAACCAAATTCTCTCAGCAGTGGCAAAGAGGGTAACGATTGGCTTTAAATTTTCCGCCTATCTGCTTGACTCAAAAGCTTGCTGCTTGGCAAGTGGTTCGGAGGAATGAGGTAAATGTCGTGAGGAAAGTTTTGAGTATGAATGTCGATGTGTAAAAGAGTAGGGAGAGACCAAAGAAACGATGGCTGAACTGTGTGAATAATATGGATAGAAAGGGTGTAAAGATTGCAACTAGTAGCGAAGTGTGGAAGAAAAAAGACAAGGTGCACCGACCCCAAATAAATTGGGATAAGGGCAGAAGAACGATGATAATGATGATGATCACCCAAACACGATCGAGTTAAATCAAGACAAAGAGCTGGATGATAAAACATTTATAAACGGAATGTCGAAATGGTTCGTTGAATGTGGAAGTACATACAACAACAACATTCGCTGCATAAGGCCAGGAAAGGTTGTTGGTGAAAACCTTTTATTTGGAAGAACACTAACGAAATAAGCCCCTTAGCCGAGCGTGAGGGAGAGGCAATCTCTGCGCTCCCACGCCCCTAGCCACCTCAGGAGGCTCCCCGGGCTTCCCACCCAAAAAAAAAAAAGCTTGGTGGAAAGAGCTATGGTTTTAGACAAAGTTATCTAAACTAGCAGTGAGTATTATTTCAACACCGTATACTTCTGTCACAACGGAAAGGCTTTTAGACCACAAATAAAAATTCACAGAAAAAAAAATGTGACGACAGAAAAAGCGGATTAACTTGCATTTATTAAATATAATTGGTTTATTTTGAATGACTGAAGTGATTATTTTCTGACGAAACTCTATTCATGATTGAGCGAAATTATTGGAAATATAGGCTTTTAACTGTTAAAGTAGGGTACACAACTTCTTTTTTACACGCTTTATATTAGCTTCACTTGTATGTTTGTATATTTGTATGTTTGTATATTTGTATGTTTGTATATTTGTATGTTTGTATGTTTGTTTGTAGCCGACTCCTTATAGCGCAATTTTGACCCACTTTAAACGACCAGATTTCATTCAAACTTTGCACACCTGTCAAGGACCGATGACAATGCAATAATTTTATAAATTTGTGCCATTATCCTTGCCAGGGTTACCAGGACAGCAAAAAAACTATCTTCGAAAACTACGGTGACATACGTCACAAACTAATTTGCGCCATTATCCTTGCCAGGGTTACCAGGACAGCAAAAAAAAAACTGTCTTCGAAAACTACGCTGACACACGTCACAAACTACGCTGACATACGTCTCAAAATTCGAAACACCCTAAAAAATTGAAAATAAATAATAGTTTAAAAAAACTAAAAAACACGCTTCCATTGAAAACCAAACTAAAAAGTACAAAATAATGGAAAAAAAGCGTGGGGTGCTTTTTAAGGTATTTTTTTATTGATATCAGGCACCCCACGCTTTTTTTCCATTATTTTGTACTTTTTAGTTTGGTTTTCAATGGAAGCGTGTTTTTTAGTTTTTTTAAACTATTATTTATTAAAATTTTAATTCATTTCAATCTTTTTCTTTGTAAAATGACAAAATTTTCGCTAATGAAACATGAAATAGTATTTATCCGCTGTTTTGGATAAATACTCAGTAAAAACGGATATTTATCGAGTATTTATCTATTTTGAGTATTTATCCGGATAAAATCCCAACACTACGTGTGGGTCATAAATTTGTGGATCTTACAGAAATATATCTAATATTTCTATAATATATTTATTGGTTTATAGATTTGTGCAGTCGTAATTAATTTAAGTATTTTGATTGTTTGTAAAACAAATCGTTTTGTTGTGTATCTACATAACTACCAACAGTCGACTGCAATCTTTATAATATCGCTGCGATTTTATAACGCCCGTGTGAATGTTGACAATCTAACAGACTGCATCTTAGTGCGTCGAAATATACAGTATTGGATTTTCAATTCTCGGAGTCCAGCAGAGCGTTGAAATTCCAGTGCATGATAAAATCTCGCCGCAATATTTTTACGTCCGTGCGAACATGGTCCAGAGTTTGCTTCCTAGTTTTACTATTTCACGAACGTAAGTTAAGTATCTAATACAAAAGGTCAAACGGAATCTTGCTAAGACGGCCTACAAACACAATTTGGTACCTATAATCCTACTCATATACGAAACAAATAAGAGGAGACGAACAATAATACGCCAATATAGGTAAACCATAAGAATAATAAATAATAATTCTTATGGAAAAACCTTATCGCCATCTTAGTTATTTAGGATATTACCTACCTATCTTGTAACTAAATACTTCTATAGTAATAAGCATTTCAAATGTGTAGGCATAGGTCTAACCTTTACCTACACATTTTAAATGCTTATACAAAAAAATAATTAAATGACTATATCTAACAAGATCCTTTAGATATACGAAAAAACTGGCCAAGTGCGAGTCGCACTCGCGCACCGAGGGTTCCGTACAAACCTGCAAGTATTCATGTTTTATGCATAAGGTTTATTTTTATGAAATAAAAAGTTTTTTTTGTTAAAATTTTTACATTTGATTTGACTGAATGAAAGGTAAATTGTGGTTTACGAATTATGACGTATTAAAAAAAAAACCACTTACTAGATCTCGTTCAAACAAATTTTCGGTGGAAGTTTATATGATAAAGTACATCATATATTTTTTTTAGTTTTATCATTCCCTTATTTTAGAAGTTACGGGGGGGGACACACACAGTTTACCACTTTGGAAGTGTCTCTCGCGCAAACTATTCAGTTTAGAAAAAAATGATATTAGAAACCTCAATATCATTTTTAAAGGCCTATCCATAGATACCCCACACGTCCCATACGTGATGAAAAAAAAAATTTTTAGTTTCAGTTCTATGTATGGGGAACCCCAAATATTATTGTTTTTTTTTCTATTTTTGTGTGAATATCTTAATGCGGTTTATAGAATACATCTACATACCAAGTTTCAACAGCATAGCTCTTATAGTTTCGGAAAAAAATGGCTGTGACATACTCGGACAGACAGACAGACATGACGAATCTATAAGGGTTCCATTTTTTGCCATTTGGCAACGAAACCCTAAAAAGATTAGGCTTTTAATAATCGACACAGTATTTCTACGCTCGGGGGCCAGAGTAATGTGCTGAATACATGGTTTTAGTTTGCGCGTTGACTCTGAAATTTTTGAATGTTTTTTTTAATTGTTGCTATTCGGCAACTCATATTGGCGACATTAAGAAATGTCAAATATATGGAGCAATCAGATGCAGTATTCGGGAAACAATTTCCGCATTTTATTGTTTTTGCTCCAGATTGCTCAACTTAATTGATCCAGTTGATCCATTAGTGTTGCCGAGCAATAATTGCTCAAAAAATTGCCCGTATAAGAGCACCTTAACAGAACATTTAAATACTGTAAAAACTAGGTCATCATCATCATCATCATTTCAGCCGTAAGACGTCCACTGCTGGACTTAGGCCTCCCCCAATTTGGGGGGCTTTGCCATAATCGCCACGCTTGGCAGGCGGGTTGGCGATCGCAGTATGGTGGTAAAATGCATAGAGAACGCTGGTGCCCATGCTCTAGTAAGTCCCTTAAAACTAGGTACTTACACATTATATGGTGCTCGTAAACTCTCTTGTTTATCGCAGATGCAACACAGACACAGAAACAATATTATACACGCCGAAGCTAGCTACACCGAAAGATGTTAGTCTCCCCACCGTCGTCAGTTAGAAAGAGATAGACGTATAAATTACCGAAATAAGTATTGTTACTTGTACCGATACCTATACTGGTAATTAGATAACGCTAACTGACTTTGGGTATCGGTATTATTAACGTTACTTTTTTATCGTTAACATAACGATAAATTGGTAACGTTATGAAAAAAATACCGGTAATTCGGTCCCTGGTTACATCACAATACAGAAGGGGCCAGTGAATGAACCCATTATTTAATAAAAGGGAACCAACAAGTTGCAAACACAAGTACAAAGTACAATTATTATGAATCATGTTTTATGCTACCTTGAACCATAAACCTTCAGTATTAACATACAAATTACTGTAAACTTTTTTTATTGGTCTGACTTCTTATTCAGTTGGTATTTTAATAGCCAAAGAACTAGCTGTTGCATCTGGTTTCATTTGATCATATTGAAACCTAATCCTTTATGTGGATAAAAAGTATTGTCTGGGTTATCCAGGATATGGTTAATCTGTGTGTTATATTTGATCCAAATCTGTTCAGCTGTTTTATATTACTTTATAATTTTAGAAAACATAGTATTACACAGAATACATTCTTTTGTCTGCCTGCCCATTTGTTTTGACTGCATCATTGGTCTAGTGGTGGCAAACACTACTACTGAGTATGCGGTACTGGGTTTGAATCCTAGGTTGGGTAGTGTTCTGCCAGGCTTGCGAGATTTGTTTGAAAGAGTTATTGTGACTCTGGCTTAGGCATAGGTAACAAAAGGAACACAGGTGGGTTTTAGTAAGTAAAAGTTTGAGACGTCGTTCCGCTCCCGGCTCCACCCCGAGCAGGAGACTTCTTTTGATGATTTCCCACCCACAACAAAAAAGAAAATGAATGTGGTGGTTATTGGGTTTTCTATTTGAAATTTGTGTGTAACAAACTGAAGTCAAGATTTGTGCCAAGTTGATGGTGTTAGGGTCACCCCCTATTACTTGGGTCGGACATACTTGACCGAAGGTACACACGGGCTACATGTAGCCCGTGTGTACCCAATAAAATAAATAATTTAATGATAATGTAACTGGTAAAACAGACAACTATACAAAACAATAATAATAACATGTTGTTATTATTGTTTTGTATAGTTGTCTGTTTTACCAGTTACATTATCATTAAAGTAAGAATGATTGAAGCAAATTGCTGTTTGAATACACCTACTGTGCAATCAAATATAGTCAGTAAAGACAGTACTTATACTATCCAATTGACTGCCTCCTAATTTTCTGTATTGTTGCCTTTAACTAGTACTGTATAACGGTTAGTCTATACTGATATTATAAAGAGGTAAAGTTTGTTTGTAAGTATGTATGTAGGGGGGTAATCTCTTGAACTACAATCAACTGTGGCATCTTTACTTTCTATGAGCAACTTTACCCATGAGTATAGTACTTAAATATATCTCAATTACTAAACATTTGTATATGCCATTTAATTTTAAAGAAAAATCGATTATTTGTAAAAGATTTTTGATTTGACTATTTCAAAAACAAAACAATCTAAAATCATCATAATCTGCCTAGCCTTTTCTCAAATATTTTTGGGGTTGGCTTCCGTCTAAACGGATCTAGTTTGCTATAATTTTACATGAAACAATTGCCCATCTGACCTCCACAACCCAGTAACTGGGTAACACAATACACCTTGATAAGACTGGTTGTCAGAGTTCCAAGTTTCTGGCGACCCATAAAATAAATAATTATGTGATATAATTGAATTCATATTCACCTTTTCAATGTAAACATGACATTGTTGATGGTACCCATCGAATTTGAAAAATTGTTTTCGCAAATGATAGCCCAATTATTGAGATAGGTTAGAGGCTATTTAACACATTAACTGCCATGGCTAAAATCAGAAAAAGTCAAAAATAAACCTAATGTTATTTCACTTTAAACAGATTATTTATTCCATAAATACATTATTTATTCCAAAAACATGGCCGCCAGGCAGCAACGACATGTTCAGATTTTGTATGTGTTGTCAGTCATATAGTCTGACAAGGCCTGAATGGAACAAAAAGTGTTGGACACATAGTCCGACATGGCAATTAACTTGTTAAGACCCTTAGGAGATGGGATGCCAGTGCATTGCTTCATTGTTCGAAAAACAAGTAACGCAATATATGCTCAATAAAAAAATAATGTAAATACTTACGTACGTACTTACAGAGACGGTATAATTAAAAGCGAAAATCCCGTATATTGTCTGCATGTTGCAAGTGTTGTTAACCCTTTATTGGGTCACAGATAAATTTGGACACCGCAAAAATTTGCATTGCACTTAAAAATAAAATTTCGGATTGCATCAAATCGTTTACTGCGCAGATGCAAAACATAAGTACTTAAAATAATGTCAAAGGTGCCCTACACACACTGTCGCTATTCATATTTCGTTGAGATCGGGAATTCCCAACCAGTATGGTGCGCCCCACTCAGAGGGCGTAGAGCAGAAGCTCCCAAACTGTTTTCTCGTAGACCAGTTTCAAAATTGTACTGTTTTTTTGCTCCCTTATTTTTTTTGAGTAGTTTATTACTATATTGTTTTTTTTCTCAAGCCAATGTAGATACTCTGAGTCTCCCGTAGACCACTTTGGGAATCACTAGTGTAGAGCGACCCAAAGGAGGGCACGGCGGCGCAGCAACTCCAGACATAAACTTTATTTACATTTATATTTTTTTATATTCTTGGTACTAGAAAATGTTAAGACTAGACTCCAAAATCCTAACATTTCATTGTTAGGTGGTGTATAAGGCATTTTTGCATGTGTCGACATAGTTTCATATTTCTGTATCGTCAAAAGAAAAATCTATAAAGCAACTACCCCGAGCTGGAGTGATTTCAAACGAAAGGTAGGGCGCGTATAGCAAAAGGTTGGGAAACCCCCATTATCATTATAATCTCTGCCGAAAGACGTCCACTGGTGGACATAGGCCTCTCAAAATTTGAGGTGGGTTTGCCATGATCCCTTCGCTTGGCAGGCGGGTTGGTGATCGCAGTATGGTGGTTAAATGCATAGAGAACACTGCTGCCCATACTCTAGTAAGTCCCTTAGTCGCCTCTTACGACACCCACCACGGGAAGAAATGGAATAGTGCTATTCTTTACGTGCCGGCACCACACGGAAACCCAGCTTTAGATAAATGATATCCTGAAACCTCGCACATCCTGCCAGGGTCGCGAGATTCGTTCGAAAGAGTTACCGTGGCCCTGGTATATGGGCAACTGAAGGAACACGGGTGGGTTTGAGTCAGTAAAAGTCTGACACGCCCTTTCGCTCCACCCTAGAGCGGGAGACGTCATTAGATTATTACCCACCCAAAATAAAACCACACATAAACAGTAATGTCAATAAAATAACTTGTATGCTGGTTTAGTAATCTAGACTATCCTGTACCAAATAACATGTTCATGAATAAAATATATTTGGTTACTAATCGACCTTTCGTGACATCTATTCTATAATGCATATAAAACAAAGAATAATCGAAATATAATTACATTTCTAAATGCCTAATGCACTGACTGCTATCTTAAAATTCATGTTACATACATACAATCACGCCTTTTTCCCAGAGTAGGCAGAAACCACGGAACGCCACCTGCTACGATCTCTACACACTTATTTTGCCTCGTTTAGGTTATTATTAAAATTCATGTTATTCCGTGTAAAAATAGCAACAGAATTGATAACCACAAACTCACATTCACACACTATTTTCCTTCTTCTCTGTCGATAACATGTGCAAATATTTGTCGTGTCATAATATACACGCCCATTATTGTCGTGTCTGTGTGCTGTGTAAACATCTTGACGTAAACTAATAAAAATGCCACACTTACATAAATTAATCTAATATTTTTATAAGTCCACCTTGGCAGGGGTCAAGGTAGTCTGTCGGTCTTAGATGCTGCTGCCAAATTTAGGGATTATTTTTCTACAGAACTAGTTTCAATGAATATTGTTTTAGATTTTATGACACATTTGGCGTTAGTAACACGGAAAACTTTGTAACTGAGTACTATCTTCAGATTAGGCGCATTTAAAAGTAGAGTGTTCAGCAAGGGGGTAAAGCACTATCTTATGTCACGGACGCGATATTGAACCATAGCGAAAGGAAGGATCCTAGGGCTAACAGCTCCCAAGCGCAGCAAATGAGCTAGGAAGTTAACACTAGAATCAAGGGTTCAAGTTTGCTCAAAGCGAAGACAGGTTCCAAATAGGTTATTAGACAAATGATGAATTATTTATTGCAATCCGCGTTGATTATGGCGGCTGAAAATTGTTATAATTATTTTTATTTACTTTCCAAAGTGGATAGCTTTACAAGGTTAGGTTTGCAACGGTTTCCATGACATATAATTTTACATTATCGAGCAAGTAGTGTCAAGATACGTTTATTAAGTTTTGACTAACCTAGCGTATCACGAGAAACTAAATAGTTCTTGTAGATATCTTCCAATTTTTTGGTATGACGTACTTAAATATCTCTTATCAGCTAGCACGATAGAAACCACTACACTTTGAGTACAAAACAAGATCATGTGAGCGAGAAGCCTGGCTTGCATAACACTGGTTTTTGCGAGTGTAGACTGTAAAGGCTGAATGTATGTTTTGCTTACAAATTGGTATTCGTGGCTTTACTATTCAGAGCATACTTTAGGAAACAGCAGTTGTATCTACACATTCTTGAGTTTTTGAAGCAGTTTTTCCTTAATGCAAATGTTTGTAGTTTACTTGTCAACATAGATCCATATGGTGCTGGGCGTAAAAAATAGCACCATCCCTCTTCCCGTGGGTGTCGTTAGAGGCGACTAAGGGACTAACTATTGAATGGGCAGCAGCGTTCTCTATGCATTTTCCCACTATACTGCATCGATGACCTGCCTGCCAAGCGTGGCGATTATGACAAACCCTCCCATTTTTGGGGAGGCCAATGTCCAGCAGTGGACATCTGTCAGCTGAAATGATGAATGATGTCAACAAAGACAGTTAGAGATAATTTGTTTGTAAACCAAGGATTTTTGTGTCAATGAACACCAGAAAAACATCGCTAGATCCTACGTAGTTTTGCAACATCATTTTATTATTTAGGTATACGAAAGCTGAGTCGGAGTCAGCAACAGTGAATTGAAATGCGTGGGCAGTTGATACGGAATAATTTGGCACGATTCCAAATGCAAAACGTACTGTAACGCGGGAATTCCAAAATCAACTAAAACCAATAAGTTTTTTTACCGGCTTTTTACCATAAATACGCTGCCAGTGTATCAGGCCACATACATAGCAATAACATACATACATAAAAAGCCTATACCGTTCCCACTGCTGGGACTCAGGCCTCCTCTCGGCGACAGGGAGTGGGTCGTAATCTACCACGCGGGCCCAGTGCGGGTTGATAGGTCACATTTCTTCGAATTTTTGGTTCTAGGACATGCGGGTTTCCTCACAATGTTCCCTTCACCGTTTTGGGAGTAGTGGTGATAAAATTATTTACACAAAGTAAAGCGCCTGCTTGGTTGGGTTCCAAAAAACCACAACCTACAATCAGGCCACCCTTATTTTATTTTTTTGGATGTAAAATCATCAAATGACTTCTCCCGCTCTGGGCGGAGCGGGAGGGCGTGTGAGACTTTTACTGACTAAAACCCACCCGTGTTCCTTCAGTTGCCCATGTGCCAGGGTCACGGTATCTCTTTCGAACAATCACGCGACCCCGGCAGATTAGGCCACCCTTGGACTAAATAGTCGAACTTTAATTGGTTGAATAAGTTGTTTTTGTTTTTTTTTTTTTCGCAACGTGCGTTTTTTTTTAACCGACTTCAAAAAGGAGGAGGTTCTTAATTCGGATGTTTATATATTTTTTATTTCTTTTTATTTTTTATGTATGTTCGGTCATAACTCCGTCATTTATAGACGGATTTGCAAAATTCTTTTTTTGTTTGAAAGGGGTTTATTCCGAAATGGTCCCATATAAATTTCATATAGATCTGATGATGAGTTCCAGAGATAGACACCGGAACTCGTTAAAAAATGACAGCAAATCAACCGCGATTTCTACTATCGCATAAATATGCTTTGTTTGTTTGGAATTAGTGCGGGGTAAATACCACAACTAAAAATTTAAAAATAATAACGTTTTTACAAAAAAAAACAACCGACTTCTGTCTTAGAATCTGTATTTATGGTTTTTTTGCCACCGACTTCCGAAATTAAAGTTATTTTTCACTTTGTAGTGTTTTTAAGGAAGTCGGTTGTTTTTTTTTTGTAAAAAAAGTTTTTTTGTGTAGAATAGACATTTTTTTTCTTCTTTATATTAGAGGGTGCAGGCCGTAATCGACGCGGGATCGTACGGGCTATGATAAAAAATCAATATATCTTACAACAACTATAAACTAAAAATATAATTTACAATTAAGCACCCAGTGTTCTTCCTCCTCTCTCCTACTTGATCTTGCTGTGTCCGACAGGGTCCATAATTGTGACTAAATAATGATTTCCGTTCCAACTATGTTTTAAAATTATGGTAGGTATGCAATAAAGAATTGAGAACAACACGCCTGTATTCCGCTAAGGGATGGGCAGAATTGTACAAAACCCAAATTTCAATTTAATTGCGCTATTGGCCAAAGGTGTTGCCCGTTCTCCTGAAGTCGTCTGAAGAAGTACTTAGTCATGGCTAATTAAATTGTTTATTCTGTAAAGGATATCGGAATCACACTTAATTGTAACAGATAATATAAATGCGAAAGTGAGTTTGTTTTGTTACTCAATCACACAAAAACAGCTAGACGAATTTAGATAAACTTTGGCACACAGATATACCATGACCTGGGTAAGGACATGGGCTATTTTTGATCCTGAATTGCAGAGAGGGTCGCGGGCAACAACGAGTATTAAAAAAATAAGCTAGATGGAATTGACATTCCCTATCTGACTACCTCTGAGAATAAATGGCAAAACACAGTAAAGTCAAAGTCCGGGTTTAATCTTGGCCAGACAGTGTGGACCATAGATCAGTTTCTGAAAAGACCTTAGGAAGAAAGAACTCAAAAGGTTTGAATGAATCTGTCCAGTCAGTGCAAGCATTTGTCAGTAATTTTGTAGCTCAACTAACAAATTGCCTCTTCAGTTCACGTCTTAAAACAACTCAAACGTCGGCGCCGTCCCTCCCGGAGTATCGGATGATAAGAAGTCGTTGCTCCTAACAATCGATTATTTTGGCCTACTTCCAGACCTGCGCCGTCGCTAGCTCTAATGAATTCACCCTCCTCTTTATCGAATTTCAGGAAGAGGAAATTGTTTTGATTAGGACAGATGAGCAATTTTCAAGCTGTTTGAGATAGGACTTGCAAATGTTGCCCTTCCGACATAACAATATGATTAAGGACATTAGTGACCTTATTGGTGATGTTCTTCAAAAAGGTCAGGTGCGTAGTACTCGCAACCGGCGTGTGTGTATGACCAGATTTATGAACTTAACGAGGCAAAAGGAATTATGTAAAGATCGTAGAAGAAACGTTGAATGAAAACATCGTAAGGAAACCAGCATGTCCTAGAACCAGAAATTCGAAGACATGTGACATCCGCACTGGGCCCGCGTGGTAGATTACAGCCCACTTCCTCTCACCGAGAGGAGGCCTGTGTCCCAGCTGTGGGAACAATATAGGCTGATTATGATGATGAAGGATCGTAGCATGGTGGCGTTCTGTGTCTCCCTTCCCCCATGTGAAAAAGGCGTGAATTTATGTATGTATGTTTGATCATGACATGTACACTTTTCATTCAATACAGCGTTTCTTTTAGAAGTATCGCGGCTGGATCTTTAGCGCACTGCTTAGCGCTGTGAGTTGATAATCGAACGGTGTGTTTTTCAAACAGCTGGGATGTACACTGTTGAATTCTCAATGCTCTACTATTCAACACCGATACTTGAAAATCCAGGGCTCGCAAAATCCTGCCGCGATATTTTTACGCCCCTAGGTACGGGGGTTTCGGAGTACTTGTTATCTGCCAGGGTCGTGAGATTTGTCCGAAAGAGTTACCGTGGCTCTGGCATATAGGCAACTGAAGGAACACGGCTGGGTTATAGTCAATAAAAGTCTGGCACGCCCTCTCGCTCCGCCCATAGCGGGAGATGTCATTTGATGATTTCCCATCCACAAAAAACAAAGGAGTAGTTGTCATTGCCTGATGTCTGGCTGCGATCAATGATATTTTTAACCCCCGACGGAAAAATACGTCGCGTTGGGGGACCGCTCTGCGAGGGCAGACGTCGTTGACGGTAGTAACCTAAATTTAGAAGTAATTTTATAAAAGTTTTCTTCAGTTAGGTAACAGACTATTTGTAAGTAAATTGTTAGGTTTGCAGCGGTCCCCCAACGCGACGTATTTTTTTTTTTTGAATTATTAATACATACTTAGGTACTTCAAGAT
This sequence comes from Aporophyla nigra, assembly GCA_947507805.1. NCBI lineage: Eukaryota > Metazoa > Arthropoda > Insecta > Lepidoptera > Noctuidae > Aporophyla > Aporophyla nigra. The sequence goes on along the minus strand of OX382313.1, from coordinate 5,168,410 downwards.
TGAGTTTTTTTTTATTATTTTTTACTTTTTAAAGGGATTTTAGGTTTGTGTGTCGGGGGTTTTTTAAATTTTTAATTTAATTTTGTATATAATATTGTTACGAGCTGGGTTTCGGGATAAATTAATTTAAGCCAAAATTATCGAAACACACCACAGTTTAATTAAACAATCACAATATCGCAATAGTCAAACAGAGTCACTTGTTTCGCTTGTACTGTATCGCTTGATTCGTATTCGCTCGCTTCCGAAATCGAACTGCCCATCGGGCCGACAATCCGCTATTTATATCCCGAGCAGTACATTCGCGAACATTCAACACTTTTCCACAGTTTACAAGTAGATTCGAAACTTCGAGAACCTTCCACAGACATCTATTTACTGTTTAATCCCGCTACTCAACAATAGATGGCGGTGGCGTCTACGTACAATTGTTCGTAGTACTTGCTACTTGATAACAGATGGCGTTAGTGTGTCGTATCAAGAAGTTTCAACACTGCCCCATCCTTAGATGGAATTAGCGTGACGTTTCTAGACTTTTCGATCTACGTAACGTTGTCCCTTTCTGAGATGGAGTTAGCACGATGTTTCTAGACTTTACGATCTACGTAACACTGCCCCCTCCTTAGACATGCTCGTCCCGAGCATCATCATTCCCGCAACATTGCGCCAATCCATCCACATGAACAACTCTAGACGCAGTGCGCGCACAGCTGGTGCATTTGCGACACCAATCCTCAACATCCTGTCGACAGTGGATCCAGTAGAAACGTTCCCTGATCTGCAATAGAGTCCTTTTTACACTCCTATGTCCTCCTGAACAACCGTTGTGGTAGTGCTGTAAAACATCTGGCACCTTTGCTTTCGGGACGACCATTTGCAGGTGACAGCTATCCCCTCGACCATTTTCTTTTTTACGGCACAAGACACCATCCTGGAGCGTCAAGCTCTCCCACTGTGCCCAATAATTCTTTGTGGTGGTACTCATCGCTGCAACATCACACCATTTCGGTTTGGGAGCATCAGCTTTAATCCACTCGAGAATTGGCCTGATATCTGTATCACGCTGCTGGGCATGCCGTAGCGTTTCCTTCCATTTGTCATGAAGGTCCGTTCTTAGCACCCTGACAGGAACTACTTCCTTAGCTTCCTGACTGACACATTGTTTGTACTCTTCAGGAGAAGTTCTTCTTGATAAAGTGTCCGCGTTACCGTGGGATATGCCGTCATTGGCCTGCGACATCGAAATCCTTGGGGTTCTATTCACACTAGCCAATACTCGCCCTGTAATCTTATCGCTTACGAATTTCTCTTGCTGCTGCACTGTGCTATCAGACACCCTTCTAACCTGGGTCTGATATTCGGTGGCAGTGTCTCGCTTCGGGCAATTCGACCCGAGGTGGCCCTTTTCTCCGCAAGTGTAACAGTTAGGGCTGTGCCTAATACGGTCACGAACAGGTGACTCCACAACCTCCCTGAAGCGATGGGCTCGATGATCATGCCTCACTGCCTCCACCTCCAACGCGTGGGCCAAGGCGTCCTTCAACTTCTCATGGTGCCCAAGTCTCACGGCAGCCCTTACTTCCAGGTCCCGTATGCCATCTATAAATGCTTGAGTCAGAATCCCTTCGATGAGTGCAGGTGCAGACCGATACGCTTTTCGGACCAACTTTTCAATTTCCAGGGCCCACTGCTGCAGGTTTTCACCACACGATCCTTCAACTGCGCATGAAAAACGTGTTCCAGGTGCGCGTCACCGTATCTGGCCTCTAACGCCTCAACGAGCTGCTCGTAGGTAACATTTTTGCCGAGAGCCTCTAACACGGTTAAGGCCTGATCACGAAGGGCCAAAATAAGCGCGGTCATGGCCTGCTCTTTTGTCCACCCATTTGCATTCATGACAGCTTCAAATTGAATTTTGTATGCCGACCAGGAAGATGTTCCGTCGAAGGGTGGCACTTTAAACCCGCGCACGGAAGGTGCAGCAACTATCGGAGCCGTAGTCCGGTCTCCAGCTTTCAGAACTCCAACCGCTTTTCTTATATCAGCGATCTGGACTTCGGCCTCGGAGATACGATTTTCATGTACCTGAACAGTCTCCTTCATGGCTTTGTTGTCCTTGCCAAATGTCGCGTGTAGATCTTTCAAAAGGAGAACCTGCTCCTCTTTACCCTGCTGCAGCTGTTCCTGTAGGCGGCGGGCCTGTTCTTCCTGTCGACGGGCCTGTTCTTCCTGTCGGCGAGCATGTTCCTCCTTGTCCTGCTGCAGCTGTTCCTGTAGTCGGCAGGCCTGTTCTTCCTGTCGACGAACCTGTTCTTCCTGTCGGCGAGCATGTTCCTCCTTGTCCTGCTGCAGCTGTTCCTGTAGGCGGCGGGCCTGTTCTTCCTGTCGGCGGGCCTGTTCTTCCTGTCGACGGGCCTGCTCCTGCAGCATCGCCATCAGAGCAGAAAGATCCATGGCTGGTGATGCTGTAGGAACACCAGACGCTTGAGAAACTGGCTCCGTCGTCGGCTGATTACCCCCAGATGTCTGTCTTGAAGGTCCTTCAAATCGCCTCTGATCCACCTCCTGCTGGCGCTGACTCCTGGTACGAATACTTTCCGTGTCCTCCTTCGGTAAAACAGGCATAATTTATCCCTTACTTCTGACACCAAATGTTACGAGCTGGGTTTCGGGATAAATTAATTTAAGCCAAAATTATCGAAACACACCACAGTTTAATTAAACAATCACAATATCGCAATAGTCAAACAGAGTCACTTGTTTCGCTTGTACTGTATCGCTTGATTCGTATTCGCTCGCTTCCGAAATCGAACTGCCCATCGGGCCGACAATCCGCTATTTATATCCCGAGCAGTACATTCGCGAACATTCAACACTTTTCCACAGTTTACAAGTAGATTCGAAACTTCGAGAACCTTCCACAGACATCTATTTACTGTTTAATCCCGCTACTCAACAATAGATGGCGGTGGCGTCTACGTACAATTGTTCGTAGTACTTGCTACTTGATAACAGATGGCGTTAGTGTGTCGTATCAAGAAGTTTCAACACTGCCCCATCCTTAGATGGAATTAGCGTGACGTTTCTAGACTTTTCGATCTACGTAACGTTGTCCCTTTCTGAGATGGAGTTAGCACGATGTTTCTAGACTTTACGATCTACGTAACAATATCATAGGCTGCGATCACCGCGATGTCATTGCGTTAAGGTGGATGGATGATTATCTCAGATGCCATTTTGTCGCTAGATGGCGCTAGATCCACAATTTGGAACATTTTCAATTTTTACGCCTAACTTAGAAATCTTTAATAGATAACTTTATTATATGCGAAACCTAGGGCATTAACTTGATTTTTTTAGATAGTCACTGTGCTTGTTAACTGGTCTCATACAAAGATTTGTACATTCTAAAGATTTAGCCGCTTGACTTTACTCTTTACACACACATGCAAAGTAAATAGTAGTAACTTTCGACACCACTAGATGTCGTTTTATTCAAACAGTTTAAAATGATATTAATATAGGTACACTGTCCCTATAAGTTGTAGTAATGTGACTGAACCTAAATTGTAATGTGTAAATAGTCATCATCTCAGCCGCAAGACGTCCACTGCTGGATATAGGCCTCCCCCTATTTGGGGGGCTTTGCCATAATCACCACGCTTGGCAAGCGGGTTGGCGATCGCAGTGTGATGGTAAAATGCATAGAGAACGCTGCTGCCCATTCTCTAGTAAATCCCTTAGTCGCCTTTTACGACACCCACGGGAAGAAATGTAAGGCAGAAGAAGGAATGGAAGTGTAAATAGTGACGTGTACTAAATAAATAAAAGACTATTTATTACATTGTAAAGCTTTTTATTGTACCCTACTATAAATTAATAATATTTATTTAGTAAAAAGGGGTTAATATTTTCATAAAAATAATGTTTTATTTACTCTCACTACATTTACTTAGATAGTTTCCGTTTGGATTCAAACCATCGAGTCATACCACCATACAAAGATAACATACTTTTTTAAATATTTTGATATTTACAATTATGATTTTGAATTTAGTATTAGAAAGAATTATGTATGTAGATTACAATATAAATAACATCATACGTAACTATATATAACGGCACATGTATCTTACATAACAACACAAAGGGGTTGCTAGCTAACCATAACATTTATTAATGTTTCAAGAATACCTACTTATGATACAATTTTGAACTGCAATAAATATTCTTTTACAATTGAATTGTTAGGCTGGTACCTAAATACATGAGTGAAACTTATCTACACAGAAAAATCTTATGAACTAACAAAATAACACAAACTATACATCGCTACGTGCAAAAATAGCTTATTAATTATTCTATAATGTTCCCACTGCTGAGACTCAGGCCTCCTCTGAACTGTGGTGATGAAATAATTTACACTCAGCAAAGTGCCGGCTTGGATTCGAACCATCGACTCGTACCACCATACAAAGATACTTATAAATATTATAATAAAATATCTTCTTTTCTACGCGCTACTTTTTGCAGTCGCCGCCGCCGCCGCGCCGTATCAGTCTTCTGCTTGTCACTTTTTACTTCCATTTATATAATTTCCGTGCGATCTGAATCAAATGCTGGAAGACGCAGTTTTCGCTGCAACAAATGAATTTACACAGTTTTGTTAGACTATTCTTACTGAACCCACACCTCAGAGACCTGCGGAATAAGTTAGGAAATGAGTAAGACTTATATTTTTATACCTTTTAATTCCTTGATGTCTAGACATTTAGCATTTTTCTCAACTCTTCTCAATATAATTTCTGGCAGTACACGTTTTAAAAAATGTTACCAACTTCGGCATCATAGCGTTGATAACTTCCTCATCCCGGTTAACTTCTATGACAGTCAATGGTTGGGTGACAGATATAAAGCAAATGAAGTAACATTTATTCATTTTGGTAATTCGCAATTGACCCTGGACCTAGAATCAAAATAATAATAGCTGTTAAAAAGAAACAATCCAAGAAATACATTATTTTTATACATACATACCAAGAAATAATGATATTTGTTACACTGAACATTGTGTAAAATATGTTGTACTTTGGTATTGTCAAACATAAACTTCATCACAACAAACAAGCAAAAGCGTACTAATGTAATGAACACAAAAATATGGTATCAAGTTGGGACTTACCATTCCAGATGAAGAATCAAAGTTGTGACCATATGACCTTCTTCAAGTCAACAATACGGTACCCTACCAAACCTGATAAGTTGTCACTTGATGTTCTTTCCACAGTTAGTTGATAAGCTTCAATCTCTGAATCGGGTTGTGGCCAATCAAAATCAACAGTCTCTACTTGCTCTGTAACAGATTCAACTGTATTGAAGCTAGAGCTGCAGGCTATGGCTTCGTATCGAATTTCTGGTATACCACGCGAATAGGTTTAGGGCGTATCTTAAGCTGTCGAAAGGTTGGACAGCTGATGACGATCTTGAGTTGAATGTGGACTGAAATAAAAGATATGTTAAAAAAACAGTGTTGAGAGACAGAAAAATATTGATAGGTCTGTAGGTACCTAAATACAACAGGGCAAACCGCGGTTTCTTCCACTACCTTCTGTTTCTTGTTACGCCATGCTTGCATGCTTGTTGTTCCTTCGCTTGCTTTCGGCTGCAAGGAAAAATGGCTGTAAACGAAGACTACAACACGAACCAACGAGTATCAAATAACCTCCACTCACGTAAATCTGATTCGAAATCTTATGGGAATCTAATTTACTCACTATAGATCACTAAAAGAACTTCCATGATGTCTTTTCAATACAGCTTGCACTTTTTTCCGTGATTTTCGCGGTCCTGAATACACATGTCGTATACATTTATGCAAGTTTATTAGTCGGGTTCATCTTAGGCAGTTCAGTTGCAATTCAATCTGAAATCAAAAAGAATAATTACAAACAACAGCAAATGTATCTTATTTATGAAATGTTTCAAGAAACAGAAATAACACCACCATCAAGCTGTTGTTTTCAGAGAGAATATCTGAAATTTGTAGTATGTCATGTGACGACAATCAACGAGTGTTGCTAACGTTTGATTTTGTATTTCATCTTCTAAATCTTACACTTTTGTAAAGTTTTAAGGGTAATTAATTACCATTATAATAATACTCTATATCACCTTGAAAATCATTCATTGCACATAAAAATAACACTTACCGTCAATAAAACACAAAAACGCTTCACTTTTGAATAAAAACCAGGGCTTTGAATAACGTTAAAAATTTGGTATCGTTACTTTCATCGGACGAAGATAACGTTATTAGTAGAGGTCACGTAATGCTTGGTAACGATACTTGGCATACGTTTTACCGGTAACTGAGTACCGTTAATTTTTTATTTATTTTCTTTCATCTCTTTCTTTCGTCTACATTATTGAAGTTGCATTTGCACCGTTTGATTGGCGATGTTGCCGTAGAGCGCCGCCGCCCATGGCGTGCCGCTTAGGTTGCGCAGGTTGACAACAACGCATTAGGTAACGATGTGATAAGAGAACGGTGTGGTGTAAAAGAAGATGTAGTGACAAAAATTGAAAAAAGTATGCTTAGATGGTTTGGTCATGTTGAGAGGATGAATGAAGGTCGGCTCACAAAAGGTATTTACAAAGCAGATGTGAGTGGAAACACCGGGAGGGGACGCCCTAGGAGGACATATAGGGACCTTATTAGTGATATTCTTCAGAAAGGTCAGGTGCGTAGTACTCGCAACCGGCGTGTGTGTATGACCAATTTTATGAACCTAAACGAGGCAAAAGAAGTGTGTAGAGATCGTAGCAGGTGGCGTTCCGTGGTTTCTGCCTACCCCCATGGGAAAAAGGCGTGATTCTATGTATGTATGTATGTAAAAGTATCGATACTAGTAACGTTAATTGGTAACGTTATTTTATAGATTCGATACCAAAGTATCGTTACCCGTTTTACCGTTAAAATATTAACTTTATGAAAATAACGTTACTTAACGATACTTATAGTGTGAATTTGGTAACGTTAACAAGCCCTGATGAAAACTGTTTCACGGATGGCACTCATTTGAATGGTTCTCAGTAGTAGGTAGCACAGTTTTTTTTAAGTAATAATAAACATGGTAAATATCTCGTTTTAAGTTCTAATGATACTGGTGTTTATTGTTTCGTGTGGATTTCATGACAAAGTCTCTTCCGAGCCCCTTTTCTTTAATAAAAAAACCTCGTCGTAAAGTTTAGTTGCTAAATTGGTGTCCAGATTCTTAAATATTATACCAAAATGTTAAATTTTGCGTTGAAGTTATAGTAACACCCACCACATTTGTTTACCATTTATTTTATTGAAATTTCAATGCGTACTATTTTTATTTTTGAATTCTTAGCAAAGTACGATCTTTTAAAATGTATGGTACGATCTTCTAAAAAATAAAGTTGGCAACCCTGCTTGACGCATTTTGTGTGTGCTAATAATACTAGTAAAATAAGCAATTATGAAAAATCAAAGTGGTTTGTCTGTGTATTCACTAATCTTGCTGGTTTCACATGAATTATAAAAGAATAGAAGAATAAATATGATTCAATCAATAGATGTACGTAGTACCTACGTTTCACCATTGTGTAGGTAGCTTCGCTGATCGCCTGATTTAGTTATAACTTACTTATACATCAAATTCTATTCTCTGATTTTATTCAACCCAAACCAATGGATTAGTACCTAAGCGTATCAGAATGTTATCAGTACCTACTTACATACATTAAAAAGATTTTTAAATCTGGAAAGTCGTGTACTAGTAACTACTTACTACATATTTAAACTAGATAATACAATAATTACATTAGTATTGTATCTGTGTGAACCAAGGGCAGATCGCAGAGATATTTTTTTCACTTTATGTAAAGCATTCTTTCTCATTCCATAATAAAAAACATTTTATCAATCATAAAATGTTAACTCCGCGGGCAAACCCGCGCGCCCGGCGCTAACTTGCTAGAAACACAATATTCTGGAAACGATTCGCAAGTTTTCAAGACTCAAGTAATCACGCATTGACGGTATGGCAACAACGCGGTGTGCGCGCGCTGCCTCTAGAATGGCAACGTCGCATTATCGAATTTAAAAGATAAATTCTTTTAAAATGTTCGAATATCAAACAGCGCCATCTATTATGAATGTTTACTAATCGTAAACTCGTAACACAACAGCAACCAACTTTCTCAGTGGTTCTATAAATTTCTGTCAGATGGCGCGATTCAGGTCACTCACACATGTAAAGATTTTTCGTTTTTTATTCGGTCTAATTCTCCTAGAAATACTGTTTTTTTTATAAAATTTGGGCTATACGCGAACATAATACATTATAAAGTCTCATTACAGTTGCTTTTATTCTGCAGAAACTGTTTATTTACCGAGATTTCCACACCTGAAAAATGTATGGCGAGGGCTATCTAGGCATTCACCTTAAGCAATTCTACTATTACTATCATACCTACAAATGTAAATATCACCAAAATGTGAAAAGTGTAAACAATTGTACTTTGCACTGACGTCAATTAGTGAAGGTTACTCAGTTTACGACAGAGGGGCTCGTGACTAAATGATAAGAGACGCACAGGTCGATCGAAGGTTAAGCTGATTTGTGGGCCATCCATTACATATCGAGACTCCTTATTGCCTCGGAGAGTAGGTGAAACCGTTGGTCCTAGTTGGTGAAGGACATCCAGACGCTAAAAAAACGGTGCTGGCGGTTCGCTTACACATAGCTTCTAAGATGACGATACCATATGTATTCGAGATTACTTTTACTGTAGTATAGTATACTCCGATTCAGCGAACTGTTGTCACTTGTAGATACATGACAACCGTAACGGGTAAACAGAAGCCCAAAACTCTGACAACCAGTCTTACGAAGAGTTATCGCAATAGATAGTAACTGGGTCGTGTGTGGAGGTCGGACAGGCAATTGCTCTATGTAAAACTCCTCCTTTTTTAAGTCGGTTAAAAACTAGGAATGTATAGTACCTACCTACAATTAAAATGATACAGGCAAAAAAAACTTAGTGTCATTGGTAAGGTCAGACAGAATAATCATCAAAATAAATCTAAATAATTCTACGTTGATGCACAGGTACATCAAATAGGTTTAGTCAAAAGCCTGAACTGACTTTTGATCAAACCTGTTTGTTGACGAAATACTTATATACAATTTTATGTATTTCGCCGAGAAATAGGTATAATTTAAGCGGAGGAGTGGCTGCGATTGTAATGTTATTGTCGTTTTCATTATCTTTATTTATAAAGAGTTTTAAAAACAACTCTACAGTCGAGGGAAAAAACCGCCAACTGGCATTATTTATAGGTTTCGTTTGATAAACAAAATGAGAAAGATTTGTTTAAATTCCGTTATACCTGAGAAGTACACACGGCTAGATATCAAGCTGTACAATTCCAGTTTATGCTGATCTCTCATTATACGGATATCCCATACAATGTGATATCAATTTATACTGGATATGTATAGATTGTAAGGTAGCCATGTGTACTATAACAGCTATTTGGTCTGAAGGGAAGCGCAAGGTCATTGACTCTATTACGTAAGGCAGGCTATGATTAGTGCGTCACTCGCTCGAGAGGTCAAAGGTTCTTTCTGATAATGTTTGAAAAGGTATCTTTTGCAAGTAAAAGTGCAATTGTAAATATTCGTACATTCAGTGTTTTATTATCATTGGATTCGTATAATCCTTGATTAGCGAATCGATATAAAAAAAACGAATTGACTTACAAAAAAAGTGTGCCCTACTAAATTATTGTTCCATGTACAAATATTAACTAGAATTATAAATTTGACACTAACTTTGTTTGTTACGCTCTCACGCTAAATTGGCTGAACGAAATTGATGAAATTTAGCTCACAGATAGACCAAGACCTGGGTAAAGACAAACCCTCTCATCCTGGATCGCAGATAAAATCACGGCCTACAGCTGTGGACACCCATATGTTGTGGAATGACTACTGTCCACTATTAAACTTAAAACTATTTTCATTTGGAATTTATTTATGCACAAGCTTGTATGGCCCATCATGACTTATGCAAGCGCCGTGTTTGCACACGCTAAACCCCGATTTATCCATAGGATGCAGACTCTCCAAAATCGATTTCTCCGACAAGCCAGAGGCGCGCCTTGGTACGTTAGGAATATCAATGTCCATGTAGGTCTGAAGATCCCTACAATCCATCAGTATATGAAACGCGCTTCAAAGCGTTTTTTCGATAGAGCCGCAACCCACCGCAACCCTCTGGTTGTCGCGGCAGGTAGTTATACCCCCTCCCACATCAGTAAAGTCCGCCGTCCGCGGCACGTTCTCACTGAACCCGATGATCCCACTACTCTCCTCCAGGAGAGTCGAAAAGAGACAAGTACAGTTCGAAAGACACACAGACACAAACCGTACCGACCTCACCACCGAGGTCCGTCGTCGCGACCCCGACTTAATAGTCCCTCCCGACCCTTGCATGAGCCAGCCCGCGATGCTGCGCCTGTAGCTTTAAATTAGCCCCTAAATAATTTAACCCAGATCCAGCATGTCCCTTGCTGCCCTCCTTCAGTGATCGCCTAAGCCGAGGTGCGAACCCCCCTCGTGTCTCTAGTCTCTAGTGGTTTTCGAAGGTGATGAAGTCAAAAGTGAGAATAAAATGAAAAACCAATAAGGCAGATACGAAAATTTTCGAATTTTCAGTGTCCTTTTCGTGATTTTCGAGGGTGCTAAAGCCGATAGCGAGGTCATTGAAGTCCATGATGGCAGCTGCGATTTCTCGTCATGAGTATCGTTTTTATGGTTTACGAGGGTGCTGCAGCCAAAAGAGAGTTCAAGACGACACCAAATGCAATTCTGACCTAGACCGCAAAAGGCCAAAGGAATAAACAAACTTAAACCAATTCATTATCAATGCGTACGATTAACGATTAATTAAGTACACTTGAATAAATTTTCTGTATCTAGTTCAAGTACAGCGGTTATCGGTAAATTAATATTGTCCTCATGAATTTCATATGAAGTGGCGCTTTATTATTGATAAACAACGCAACTTTAAAGGTGAAAATAACTTGAATACCTACTGCGAAGTGTCAAAACCATCATCATCATCATCATCTGTCTAACCTTTTTAACCGACTTCAAAAAAAGGAGGAGGTTATATGTTCGACTGTATGTATTTTTTTTTTTTTTCTTTTTATGTATGTTCACCGATTTCTCCGCCAATTGTCAACCGATTTTGAAAATTCTTTTTTTATTCGTAAGGGTATACTCCTGAGGTGGTCCCATATTAATTTTGTGAAGATTTGATGTATACTTTGGGAGATAAACGAAGGAACTCCTCAAAAACAAACAGTACACGTAATGTGATTTAGGTTATATTAGGATTTGCAAAATTCTTTTTTTGTTCGAAAGGGGTTTATTCCGAAATGGTCCCATATAATTTTCATATAGATCTGATGATGAGTTCGGGAGACAGACACCGGAACTCTTTAAAAAATGAGAGGAAATCAACCGCGATTTCTGCTATCGCATAAATATGCATTGTTTGTTTGGAATTAGTGCAGGGGATACCACAACTAAAAATTTAAAAATAAAAACTTTTTTACAAAAAAAAACAACCGACTTCCTTAAAAACACTACAAAGTGAAAAATAACTTTAATTTCGGAAGTCGGTGGCAAAAAAACCATAAATACAGATCCTAAGACACCGACTTCCGAAATTAAAGTTATTTTTCACTTTGTAGTGTTTTTAAGGAAGTCGGTTGTTTTTTTTTTGTAAAAAAGTTTTTATACCAACTATGTTGGGGTCGGCTTCCAGTCTTACCAGGTGGAGCTTTATACCGGCGGGGTAATTGCGTAACACAGTACTAACAGTAGAAATGACTTTCATTTTGACAGCTCAACAATATTCATTGCGTTATTTTACGTTGTTGAGCAGACAAATTTTTCGGACATATAAAGCAATGGATTAGCTTACCAATATTCTTCAAAATGATTCAGATTGTGATTATAGTGTGTTACGGAATTTGATTGCAGTATTTTACATAGAGCGAATACCTGTCTGACATTCACGAGCACGACCCAATTACTGAGTAACAGGATACCCAGACTGAGACTGTAAGATTGCAACTTCTGTAATTATAAAGTCTTTAGTAAAAATGGCTCACCAAAAATTGAATGCACTGATAATATGAGATACATCCAATATACTTATCGACTAGTGTACCAATTTCTTACAGGTAAGCACATCATGCATTACTTATTTGTCGATTGATATTGGGCGCCTAGTTAAAATTAGATAAGTTCTTATACTCACCGAACATAATCATGTATTCGACTTAATTCTAAATGGAAATCGAGAGAAGAGAGTTAGTTTTAGTGGTTTTCGAGGGTGCTGAAGTCAAAAATGTGGTCAATAAGGCGGCGGCGAAAATTTTCGAATTTTCAGTGTCCTTTTCGTGCTTTTCGAGGGTGCTAAAGCCAAAAGACCTCCAAAGTCAGACCAAACTTGACTGAGACTGCATAAGGCATAAGAAATAAACAAACTTAAAGCAATATTAATTTATCAAAGTGTACGATTAACGATTACACTTGAATATATTTTCTGTATCTAACCATAACAAACCAAAACTTTTTTGCCCATTCCTCAGAATCATAAGCCGAGAGCAGTTTATCTTAATTTCGTCATCCAAGTTCGATTAACTCAATGATTAATTGATGCTGAAGTCCAAACAAAAGACTGATTGATTAGACTTTGACATGTTTTTATTATTTAAGAGACCGTACACGAAATTATGTCGATTTCGATGAATTACTTACTCGATTTCACAAACGTTTACAGTTAAAATACTGTGTTTGCATACGTTTTAATGCACAACATGAAATATTGTTTCATTTATTATCTAATGAATGAGCTATTCTTTTTATTTTTATAGAATGTTACAATGCGAGACTTAGGTTGTTTTAAAAGAGTATTTACTTCTTTTTTATTTCATTTTATTATTAGACATTTTATTTTTATAGAGAACTCTGACTATCGAAAATCAAAAGCAGTTCTTTGGCCATTTACTCTGAAACAATAAAAATATAAAAGTAGAGCTCATATAGATCGTCTTTTAGTTTTTGTATTTATTTGTATAGATAGTAATTAGTGTATGTAATAGAAATTAGTTCATAATTGAATGATCTTTGATGTTGTTTCAGCATTAAAACTTAAAGAAGCATTACAACTGTAAAATCACGTAAATCGCCGAAATCTGAAAAAATCGTATACGGCCTCTTAAGTGTCTTATCGATTGTGGTCTACTCTTGTTAAAATTACAACTTGCATTTGTCTGGGCATGCTATCAAGGATATTCCTAACGGTATCTTGTGGAATACGTACTTACTCCGTGGAAATTGAAAATTTTCACTCCCAAATGTTTTACTGAGCTCAATGCTGCTTACATTGATCTTACTCGTCGCTTTCGAATATCCCAATAGGATCTATTTTTTGTAGAAATGTATTTTTTTTCTGATAAATTGTGTAGTCCCAGCACTTCCACACATATTTTTTCCTTGAGTGCGAAATGGCGTTACGGCGATAATACCCGGGTCAACGTAATAATAACTTACAGCGTGTAAGTAAACAGATAACGATATCAATTTGTGTAAATATAGTTTATTATTTGCGGCTTGTTCCGGTTCGTTAGTGGCACACTCATGACGTGGAGTGTCCTGCTAATGACTTTAGACTTTGTATAAACAAGGGAAAGTCCAGTAATTTCACTATAGCTTGTCGGCTGATTGGTAGAACCTCTAGTCGGCCCATCACTACTATTCAGTTTGTTTGAACGACAACAATTTCTGTGCAAACCTCATGCAAAAAATCCCAGAATGAACCAACCAACGAACAACTAAACAGTTCGAACACGTTACGTTTCCCTTTATGCAGACGACTTTGCCCTCACCTCTCAAGCCATTCAAGGAGAACGTGGTCCACTTGTCAGTCGCTCTTGGTGACTTATGAAATGAAAATGAACTGACATTGACCTCTCACAGGCTGCGATACAACATCCTGTCCTCCGGCGTCCGCATCCAGCCTGTCACATGCACCTTTTTGAGGTCATTGGTCTATCTACCGTCTATCTCCAAGTCCAAAAAAAATTAATAGTATACGGTCGAATTGAGACACCTCCTCCTTTTTTGAAGTCAATTAAAAAAGCGACAGAAAAACAATAGTAAATGTAGGTTAAAAAAGCGACAGAAAAACAATAGTAAATGACCAGTTAGATGTGAATGTTTAGATAAGCAACGCTAGTCGTTTGCATCGGCGCCTGCGCATATTATACAATCACAAACGTCATGTAACAAGCCGTTTATCTCGCTGACTTCATAATACACTAGGTACATAAAACAACTATGTACAGACTACAGCTTACGTATGCAATGATGTTTTGTAGGTCAAAGGAAAATGATAATTATTTCTAAGTGGTAACGAGGCACCAGGAGCTTTGTGACCCGGTGGTAAAAGCCTCGACTTACCGAGTTGAAGGTCGCGAGTTCGAACCCAGGCAGGCACTTTACTTTTGTGTAAATAATTTCATCACCACTGCTCTCAAAACGGTGCAGGAAAACATCGTGAGGAAACCGGCATGTCCTAGAACTCAAAATTCGAAGACATGTGACATCTACCATTACCATCACGCACTGGCCCGCGTGGTGGATTACGGCCCACTCCATCTCACAGAGAGGAGGCTTGTGTCCCAGCAGCGGGAACGTTATCGGCTGATTATGAACTAGGCACTATCTTAATTGCGTAACAGACTATTAATCAACTAGCTTCAGCCCGCGACTTCGTCCGCGTTAAATTTCGTGTTCCCCCGACCCTTCCCGTCGCGTCGAATCGCCTACCCGTGCGATTTTCCCCGTTTTTGCAACATTTTTCATCACTGCTGCGCTCCTCTTGGTTGTAGCGTGATGTTATATAGCCTTCCTCGATAAATAGGCTACCCAACACAAAAAGATTTTTTCAATTCGGACCAGTAGTTCCTGAGATTAGCGCGTTCAATCAAACAAACAAACTCTTCAGCTTTATAATATTAGTATAGATATCCTGAATCGTTCTGAAGGATTTTGCTAATCCAGTGCTTCGTGTGTTCCAAAAATGTATCTACTAAACAACGTCAATAACGCAATGGATGTTATTGAACTGTGAAATGAAAGTCAATCCTACCGTTAATGTGTTAGTCTGCAGAATTAATGTTCCCGAAAAATAAAATGCGATAATTGATGGCAATAGGTTCGCCCCTGTTATTTGGGCGTTAAAACATAACTGACGGAATGTAGGTGTACTATAGGCACGTGTACCTTTAGTACACCCCTGCTTAACCCTTAGGAGGAATACTGGCGTAATGTTTTGTCGAATTAGGTAAATAGCTTAATTTTAAGTGAAAAACAAATCTGTACAAACCTACATATTGAAATGTAATCTAAATGATTTTATTTCTTTAAGTAGGTTTGTTCATTTACCATTTGCCTACCCACCGGTTAAGGTGAATGCTCCAACCAGCCCGCGAAATTCAAATTTTCTTACGTTTTTTGCAATTTGCAGGCCAGTGCTAGGTTGTATGTTGATTAAAATATTATTCGCGCCTGTAAGACATATGTAGTTACAGAATTATAATCATCAAAATCAAATTTTGAATTTCGCGGGCTGGTTGGAGCATTCCCCTTAAAGTCGAATGTTATTGAAACTGAAAATATGCAGAAATTTATTTATAAATTACTTTATTTGTGTTTATTTTTGTCGTCAGAGGTTAGTGTCAGAATTAATTACTCATTAAATAAGCTTGCTTGATGAAACATTTAAAGTATTATTGACCCGCTTGTTTGTAAGCTTTGGTCTTCTTGGGTAAATTATGAAGCTGTTCTTTATGTGTACGTATATTATATATTAAAACGTGAAGAACCTTCTATACCTATGATTTCTCATGTATATTTTTCTTCGACGTGTGTTCCGTGTGGTACCGGGCGTACAGAATAGCATCATCCCATTTATTCGCGTGGGTGTCGTGGAAGGCGACTATGGCACTTACTAGAAAATGGGCAGCAGCGTTCTCTATGCATCTTATTACCCATACTGCTATCGCCAACCCACATGCCAAGCGAGGCGATTCTGGCAGACCTCCTCCCTTTGGGAGAGGCATATGTCCAGGAGTGAACGTCGTCCAGCTTAAATTATGAATGATGATGGGTGTCAAATTGGATACAATATCGCCAGGTATTTTCCAAGATATGTTCACTTCAGTGAGTGCCCAAGTACTTGGATGCGGCTATATCGTTATTAGACACGACGTCTATCTAGTTGTAGATTTACTTGTATATAGCCTGCGAAAAGATTTAAAAGAGTTGGTAATATTTCGTCCGTTCAAAGTGAAAAGAATGAAGCCAGAGAAGGTATATTGACATCTTCAATCCTCTTATCTGTACCTGTATCTGGAAAGTTTGTCTTTTAATCAATCATCATAGCTTGGGAGATGTATGAGGTTCATGTAGATACTTTCAGACTGTAATAACTAATCCGAGTATACGTAGGTACATTAAAAACACGCTCATTTTACCCATGTGTGTAGGCAAGCAATAATAATTCATATACAATTTTGAAAAGCCCTCACCAAAACAAAAACCTTTAGAGAGTTAAAAAAATATACGCCCTTTAAGTTTAATAAGAAGTTGTAGGTAATATTTTGATCAAAGGCGCGTCATGTCGAAACGGCTGAACCGATTTTGATAAAACATGTCTAAGAACCACCGCTAGGAAGCCTACGTTTAAATAAAAAAAAAACCGCACTCAAATCACGTCATGCTTCTTTGCACATTTGCTGTAACAAGTATAAGTTACATGAAAAATTCTATGGAATGTCTAAAAAAATTTTAGTCCTAATAAAAAAAGTCTATATCTCTAGTTTCGGCGTAAACTTTTATTTAAAGTGCGCTGCGGAGTATCCTTCCCGACGAAACCACCATGATATTTCTATTACTACATTCATTATACATAGAATAAGCAAATATAAGGAATAAAATAATTCTAATACAATTCTATGTTGAACTAGCACCCCCAAATCCTCAAATTTAATCAAATAAATTTGGAACATTTTTATGTATTTCTCTGTCTAAATATGCTCTCCATCTTTCCAGGGCAAACGGTGTTCGTCCAGGGCGCGGCTGCGACTCCAGTGCCTCTGGTCGATGCCATGACGGGCGTCGGCATGCAAGGCAGCATGAAGGACATCAAGGTCGTCCATATGCACACTGAAAAGGAGGCTAAATACGTCGCTCCTGAATGCAAAGATGTCTTTAGGTCAGTACCTTCAAGCACCAGAAAATGATCGATACAAACATCGATATAAGACTTTATTATTAGATTATTATTATTAGAACGTGTCTAAAATATATCCTACTAGCTTCTGCCCGCGACTTCGTCCGCGTTAAATTTCGTGTTCCCCCGACCCTTCCCGTCGCGTCGAATCGCCTACCCATGTGATTTTCCCCGTTTTTGCAACATTTTTCATTACTGCTCCGCTCCTCTTGGTTGTAGCGTGATGGTATATAGCCTTCCTCGATTAATAGGCTACCCAACACAAAAATATTTTTTCAATTCGGACCAGTAGTTCCTGAGATTAGCGCGTTCAATCAAACAAACAAACTCTTCAGCTTTATAATATTAGTATAGATATCTGAATCGTTCTGAAGGATAGCCTATGTTACTCGCAGATAATGTAACTTTCTAATGGTGAAAGAATTTTTAAAATCGGTCCAGTAGTTTTTGAGTTTATCCGTTACAAACAAACAAAAAAAAATTTTCCTCTTTATAATATTAGTGTAGATGACACTCCGCAATACCACTTCTGTTTCTTCTCAAATTACTAAAAGGATTTTCTGAATCGGATGAGTTTTTCCAAAGATTTCCGCTTGCATAGAAACTCACAAACTCACATACGGCATGTACCATCAGGGAAATCGATTGTTAAGCAATAATCACTTCTGATTATTTTTTTAGTTACTGTTCATCTCTTTTTGTGTAAACATAGAGGTGATCATCATCATCATTTCAGCCCAAAGACGTCCACAGCTGGACATAGGCCTTCCCCAGTTTGGTGGAGTTTGCCATAATCGCCACGCTTGGCAGGCGGGTTGGCGATCGCAGCATGTTGGTAAAATGCATAGAGAACGCTGCTGTCCATTCTCTAGTATGTTCCTTAGTCGCCTTTTACGACACCCACGGGAAGAAATGGGATGGTGCTATTCTTTACATCCGGTATAACACGGAACTACCGGATAGAGGTGATACCACGGTAATATTAGTCTATTGGGCATTGTTCTATCGTTTCAGTAAAACCCAAATTATTGTTAGAAACATTGCGATTAAAATAGTTACGATAAGTGGTATGTTTTATATTACTGAGGAAATGGCTTTTTTACTTTTACAACCGAATACAAAAATTTACTATTTCAGTACACGTATGTTAAGGTGAATGTTTCAACCAGCCCGCGCAATTCAAATTTTCTTAAGTTTTTTGCAATTTGCAGGCCAGTGCTAGGTTGTATCTTGATTAAAATATTATACGCGGCTGTAAGACATATGTAGTTACAGAATTATAATCATCAAAGTCATCAATACAACGCTCAAAAAGTAATTCCTACAGCTTTATGAACTATAAAGCTGTAGGAATTACTTTTTCTGTTTTTTTTTTTGTTCCTAGGCCTTTATGAACTTGGAGGGTTGTATTGGCGATTTTGATGATTATAATTCTGTAACTACATACGTCTTACAGGCGCGAATAATATTTTAATCAACATACAACCTAGCACTGGCCTGCAAATTGCAAAAAACGCAAGAAATTTTGAATTTCGCGGGCTGGTTGGACCATTCACCTTAACCAGTGGGTAGGCAAATGGTAAATAAACAAACCTACTTAAAGAAATAAAATCATTTAGATTTGGAGCATTCACCTTAAAACAAATGTCACGCGGACGAAATACTGTAACCTTTATATAGATAACCATAACATCACGCCTTATTTCTCTGAAGGGTTGAGCAGAGCTGTACCTATAGTACAGCCACAATTCGCCTGTTATGTTTAAGTCCCATGTAATAGGGGGCGAGACTATTGCCATCAACCGGGCAATTGCCGGCTAGTTAAAATCGGAAGTCGGTGGCAAACAACCTTAAATATAGATCCTAAGACACTGACTTCCGAAATTAAAGTTATCTTTTCACTTTGTAGTGTTTTTTAAGGAAGTCAGTTGTTATTTCTTTTTTTTTAAGTTTTTATTTTAAAATATTAACGTACAAAAGTGTCATATAAGATCTACTTACATAAATGATGCGCTGATTTGCTGGATTCGTTTTCTCCTCTACCTATCGTTATTTTTCCAGACAGTGTTTATTTTCGTTATATATATATATGTATTTATGTATATATCTGTGTATTTTTATGTATTATTTTCCGAATTACCTATCTATCCCTATGTCGCACCTGCCATGTTTTGTTTCTGCATCACCCTAAGGTTGAATGGTAGAAAATGCCTCAGGCATTAAGTCCGCCTTTGTACAGTATTTTTTACTTGTGCATAAAGTTTTAATAAAATAAATAAACATTTCATTTCATGGACAAGGAGTGAATCGGTGACATTCAAATAATCCGCATCATCTATAATATCTTATCAAACAACAAGTGGATACCTTCAAATCATGTGTTTTGCAATGTCAGATAAACGACTATATCTTGGAACTGACACGGTGTTACTAGGGTTATAAATGTCCATATTGTTGCATGTAGATTAGGTACCATCAGGAGAAAAGCTTGTTATCATTTTGACACACCACGTAGATATGAAATAGTTATTTTATATCGTTTGTTTAATCGCGTTTATCATTGGCACTACGAGTCAATTCTTGAGGAAGGTTGAAGGCTATTTAATTCACGGTATGATTCTTAGAATAGGATAAGAATTATCTTACCAATGAACATTAGTTCATTTTGCCAAAAAACTGCATTACAATACCTTAAAGTCTACATCAGTAGAACGGGCTGGTGTCCGCAACTCCACGTCTGAGCGCGTATTTTGCGTACAGAAGTCCACGTTTGTAAAAACGTTTCCATTCTAATCTAAAAGGTAGGTAACGGTGAAAATAAATAAAATAACCTCCTCCTTTTTTGAAGTCGGTTAAAAATATGTAATGTCGCGGTCCCTCGTCTGATCAGTCGGGATTCCAAAAGCGCAAAGGCGTGGTGTGGCCTGTGCCACTTTTTCCCGCGTCCTGTACGAGGTCTTCTGCTTTGTTTATATGGGAATGGAGCACCAGCCACGTCAGGCGTCGACAAGAGTACCAACGACAAGCGCGCGCCTCTGTTAACAAACCCTGGGACCGCGCCTATACACAGACCGCAACGCAAGCGCATCCCCACAAACATTTAACATTGACACACCTTCCCCCTTTCCATAACTTAATCTGATAATAATGATAATTGATAAGTAATCATAAACTGATTAGGTCTTTATTATGATTGATAATGGCGTCGAACCAGGCGATTATCTTGTTATGACATGCTATTAAACGATAAAATATTAGATCATACTGGTTCTAAAAGTCTATGATAAGCTAAATTAACTTGTTTTGGTGACGTTTTCTTGATACTATTATAGCATATGCACAAATGTTACCTCCACAATAAAAAGCCCACGTACAGGATTTTCGTATACTAGCTTCTGCCCGCGACTTCCACCGCGTCCAATTTGTGGCTCGCTCGTCCCACCGCGTCGCATCTATAATTGCCTGTCCGTGCGAGTACTTCGTATTATTGGCGTTTCTTCTTTTTACTCGGCCCCTTAGGGTCTTAGCGTAATATTATATAGCCTATAGCTTTCTTCGATAAATGGCTACCCAACACTAAAAGATCTTTCAATTCGAATCCGTAGTTCCTGAGATTACCGCGCTCAACCAAACAAACACTCTCCAGCTTTATAATATTAGAATAGATTTCTATGGGCGGAGCATTGAAATCCAACAGCACGCGTAGCATGACCACCATAGAAACGGATTCTATTGACGGAAGACTAGACAAAATTAGATTTAGATTGTAGACAGATTTCTGCCGTCATAAAGCACGGCGATGTTAAAACTGAATAAAAGAAATGTGTCTATTCTGCAGTCGGTAAGAGTCTATGATGTCAAGCATGACGACCAATTGTTCTCTACTTTTGACACTTGGGGGTAGATACATTTTTACAGAATTATAATATCATTGAAATCATCAATACATCCCTCTCATTATCATTTCAGCCGTAAGACGTCCACTGCTGGACATAGCCCCACACTTGGGGGGCTTTGCTATTATCGCGATGCTTGGCAGACGGGTTGGCGATCGCAGAATGGTGGTAAAATACAGAGAGAACGCTTCTGCAAGCTTCAAGCTTTTTTTAACCGACGAAAAAAAACGGAGGAGGTTATCAACTCGACGCGTATATTTAAAAAAAAAAACCTTAAAATTATGAGTCGGCGCTGAAAAATCAATGAACAAAAATCACTCAAAGCGCCGATTCATAATTTTAAGGTTTATTATTTTTTGCTTTTCAGTTTTTTCGGCGGTTAAATTTTTTAAGGGCAAGGTAATGATAATAATATACAGGCTAACAATATTGTATTCTCATCCCCAGATCGACTTCTCTATTCATGGCCGCGAACGTCCGCAAGTCAGTCGCCGAGGGCCGCTCGGATGCCATCCCGATATTCCTGCAAGACATTCCTAAGCTGTTCCACAGGAAAATCATCCAGCCCGACATTGCCGTTATCCAGGTCTGTGGATTCTATACTCAAATAAACTGAAGTCTATTATCAAGTGAAGCAATTTAAACTCTCATCCATCCAGTTAGGGTTGAGGGGATCCGTAAGAAAAGATTAATTGTCTGTGATCAAAATAATCAAATTCAAAAGCTATTTATTTAAATTAGGCTGAGGATCAGTACTTTTCGAACGTCAAAATTACATAAGACAATCCTCCAAAACGCCCACCCTCCACCACTTCCTAGTGCTTTAGCTGGGAAGAAGAAGTGGGGCAACAAACTCCTCAGCAGCACAGCTGTCTGTCCAGTAAGAAGACATTGATAATAATTGTTGATCTATTCCAAAAGTATGTAATAGAAATATCTCAAATGGCTCAGAAAACGTTCCTGTGGATATCAATGTAAAGATTACAAATTGAGTGCTTCGATTTGAAATACTTGAACCCGAAAATCACCTTAAAGATGTTTTTCATTTGACAATTTTATAACCCCAACTTCCGTTGATGATTTTTTTGGGACAGTTTAACAGGCCGTATACGAAATGTTGTCGATTTCGCTTATTTTCTTGATTTTACAATTAAAATTCTGCATTTCCATCCATTTTACTTATAACATGGAAAACCGTTTCAGTTATTATGTAATGAATGAGCTCCTTTTTTTATTAATTTCATATTACTCTTTAGCGAGTGATTGTGTAAGAATTTAAAATGAACAGTTACTACATGTACAGACAGAACACAGGAAAGAACAGAGAGAGACATGTGGAACAGACATACCAAACTGTACTAATATTGTTCTTACACCTATTGCAGGTTTCTCCCCCCGATGCGCATGGTTACTGCAGTTTGGGAACCTCCGTCGACTGCGTCAGGGCTGCGTTAGTCAACTCCAAAATTATTATCGGTAAGATATCTACTTAATAAAGACCTAACAATACAAGTAGGTCGCCAGCGACCATATAACCCATAGACGCCTAATGCTTGATCTAATGCACCAAAACAATTCTGTCAACTAGCTGAGGTATGAGGAAGCGGGGTACTGCATTCTGATTGGCCCTACCAAGGTCATTACGTACCACTAGAGATGGGACAGGCTTAAATAAAATACGAAGGTATCGATGTTTGTGTTAAAATTGTATTGTAAATAGTAAAACGTTTATTAGTACCTATACTGAATTGGCTTTCTAACTTCCTATTTCTTAATATTATTTTTTTATATTTCTTAACATATTACACTATGTGTTGATGGGAACCAGTTCTCTCGCTTGGTTGCAATAACTTATTTATTTTTTACATCAGGTTCTTGTGGGTACCTAAAATCAATCATAGTTTCACAATTAATTTAATGTCTATTGTAATTAGTGATTCAAAAGATCTTCGTATAAATAGTATGTATAGGATTTTGCTTTATCGAACAATTTTATTTGTGTCATAGGATTTGGTGCATCACTAGTTGTCTACCAAATAATAGAGGAAAAGAGATAGCTAAAAATTACATTCAGAAGAAAGAGACGCAACCATAAAAGA
The DNA here is from genome assembly GCA_947507805.1 of Aporophyla nigra. Classification (NCBI taxonomy): domain Eukaryota; kingdom Metazoa; phylum Arthropoda; class Insecta; order Lepidoptera; family Noctuidae; genus Aporophyla; species Aporophyla nigra. The sequence goes on along the minus strand of OX382313.1, from coordinate 5,145,009 downwards.
CATCAACGAGAGTCCTTGCACCTTTTTTCACCTACAAGTTTGACCAGTATAAGATGAACTCGGATAAATAATAGGAAAAAAAATAATTGTAATTATGATTACGTAACTATTGACTTACCGATGAAATGTTATGCCATCCTTACGGAAACTCGAAGTTTGGCTATTGTTACCACACCAAAGTTTTGTGCAAGGGGCCATTATAATATTTATTTTCACCAATTTTAATTTACTAACGCGGAAGTGCTTACGGCTCACAGAAGTGGTCAATACTGAAACGAAATTGTTGAGTGGTATCCTGTATCAGATCTATAAGTCTGATGTGTTGACAGACATCGGTCGCCTGTTATTAGGCGTCTATGAGTTATATGGTCACTGGTCGCTGCAGACACAATTTGTCAAAGTGGGGGATTACTGACTTATCCAACAGCCAGCGAGGGTGGTGCTTCTGACCAGAACATGACCCAATTGCTGGAGTGTCTGAACTGCCCGTTCACGTGCACCTAGATGACCTACAGAATGCCACTGATGCCGCAATTAACGTGGCAACCTACCAGGCTCAAACGAAAAACAAAAGTACATGAGTACCATAGACGAGAAGAATAAAAATCTTAAATTAATTCAATCATTCTAAACTGCTGGGCCTTTTTAGGCCCACTGTGCTAGTTTTCGTGCTTTTGCACCAAATTTCTTTCACAACGGAGCTGAGCACAAAGCAAGAATTTTGGAAAACTTATTTTGGAATAAGAAGTTCGGGTTTGGAAGTTCGTCTTTTAGAGGATGGGAAATTCGGGTTTGTTTGTTATAATATACTATATAACAATAGTTTATATGTCGCAGCCATCTGGTTAAATTAGCCATCTTATTATTAGCCCAACCTAGGCCTTTCATTAATAAAAAAAAAAAAAAAAAAAATATCTTTATTTCAGACCTAAGCAGTCCATACGTAGTTAGTGGTTAGTAACAAACTGTGCTTACATGCTATGTTATTGTTGTTAGTACTTAATTCTATTTAACATAAACCTATACCTAATTCTACCCAGTGCCTTTGGATGGGGCAGTCCACTCTGCTAACAATCATTTTCAGGATGCTGTTCCGAGTGCTACGCAAACGTTGGCGTAGGGAAGCCGCTTTCTTACGCATGATGGCGTGAAAGCCATCCGTACGTGCTTCAGCAAACATTCCCGACGCACTGCAACGTCGCGGCAACCGCAACAGCATCCTGAAGGCATTGTTGTATTGCACGCGCAGGACGTTGTAGGTTCGGCTCGTATATGACACCCATAGGCCGCTCGTGTAGAAGGACTGACAGAACGCTTTAAATAAACTGACTTTGACGTCTGCCGTGCAGCGAGCAAACCTACGGGCGAGCATATTGCTCCTCACCGCCAACGACCTGCGCTCGCGTTCTATGTCCCCCTCATCACGTAGGTCACTGGTGACAACATGACCCAAGTATTTAAATTGAGTTACCACATTCAGTTCAACGCCGTTGAGATATACTGGAGGTACACGACGGGGCTGTTGTTTAGGTGCCGTAAACACTAACACCTCACTTTTTTTTGAATTGTATTTAAGGCCGTGCACCTCCGCATACGTCTCGCAGATCGTGAGAAGCTTCCTCAGTCCACTCATCGAGGGACTGAGCAACACCATGTCGTCCGCGTAACTTATGTTATTGACACATATACCGTCTATATGACAGCCGACATGTGTGCTGCTCAGTCGCTCGATGAGCTCATTTACATATAAATTAAATAACAGGGGGGAGCTTAACCCCCCCTGCCTTACACCGCATTCCATTCGATACTCATCCGACAGAGTACCGACCCATCTCACCCGATTTGTCTGGTGAGCATACCAGTACCGGAGAAGCGCTGTGTACTCCACCGGCACACCCGTGCCCCTCAACTTGTCCCATAGCACATCATAGGAGACAAGGTCGAAAGCTTTCGACAGGTCAAGGAAACACGCGTATACCGGCGTCCTCCTCATGGTGTAGTACTTGACGGTGTGCTTCAGGCCGAGAATAGCACTCTCGGTGGACACGCCCGCCTTGAATCCGAACTGGGCGTCGTGCACTTTAACATGTTCTGAGAGGCAGCCCTTCATCAGACCGTCAAGCACCTTAGCCATGGTGGTAGCTAGTGAGATGGGTCGATAGTTGTTCATATCGGATGTGTCACCAGTTTTGTTTTTAACTATAGGGACCACAATCGTCCGCATAAGTGGTTCCGGTAAATAGGAATGACCAAGGCACAAAGTGAAAAACAGTGACAAAACTCTAGGCAGATGGACTCCCGCATGTTTAAAATGTTCGACACTGAGACCATCGTGACCCGGCGATTTCCCACGCTGCATCCTCGAAATAATTGAAGCCACACTCTTGGCAGGTATTTTTGCATTCCGCTCAGTCTCAATGGTCTCAGCTCCGTTCATTCCACGAGACCCCGAGCCCAAGAGTGACCGCACAGAAAAGTGGTCCCTAAAACCATCCGCAATATTCTTACGGTCAGTAAACCCACCGACGCTCACCGGGAGACCCGGTCTCACATTCATGTTATTCGTGTTCTTCCAAAAACGCCGAAAGTCTTTGTTCGCGTGGTTGAAAGCAAGGAGATTCATTTTAAGCTGGTCCTGCCTGTTCTGACACCACTTGAGTTTAGCCTTAAAATGTCTCCTTGCCTCCGCCATATCATGAAAAATAGGACCATTGGCTGGGCGACCAGCCATTGTCCACACCTGGAATCTAAGCCGGGCCTCACGGTGAGCGCCTGCGACATGTTTGTTCCAGCCCGTGATATAGCCACCCTTCCTTCGACACTTTATCCTATAAGTCTGTACGGCTGCCCGTTCCAGTATATTCACAATATCAGAGTACATTTTGTCAAGAGCTGAATAATGTTCTTTGCGTCTACAGAACTTATCACAACAATCACTCAGCTCCCGAGGAATATCAATAAGTCTCAGCTTCGAGTGACAGAGGTCGTGGTACTCGCTTATCTGCTCAGACGTCCTCTCACCCCACACAGCACGATTAACATGATTATTACTTTCTACAATTTTACAATTAATTTTTAACAAGTCACATTCAATCACAATCGGGAAATGGTCGGACCAATACATGTCATACAGTACTGTGACACTAGTGACTGATTGCTGGGCAGATTTAGTGACGATGCAGTGGTCCAACCATCTGTTACAGCCATGTGATTCACTTGTGAAAGTGTAGGTATCACTGTCACACATCTCCACATCTACACAGACCCAGCTTTGATCTGAACAAAAATTTATCATTTCGTTATAAAACAACTCATTCGGATGTGCATTATAGTCTCCTATGATGTAAAAAGCCTCAATTCCTTTATTTTCCTCTACTTCTATAACTGAGCGAATAGCACTTAGACAGGCTGTAAACTCAGGAAGGTTATCACTCGAGTTTGTTGGCATGTACACACTAAACACGACTACAGATCTAGTACTTACGGTTATTCTGACCGCGCACACTCGCACATTATTGCACGCAATCGGCAACACTGACTCAAACGCACTTTTACGCCACAGTAACGCGACGCCACCGTATGGCCTGCCGCTCAAAAGGCCCGCCGATGTGTCTACAGCCGACGTCCCGGTGCACCCAATTAAATTAAACCCAATTAAATAGCTAAAAGACAACTAGCCGAGTAGAAATTTGAATTACTCGGTCATTTATTTCCAAAGAGCTGAATTTCAATACGCCAAGTTGTTAAACGTTGAATGATTCTAGTTCAATTGACTATTGGCCTAGTCAGTTTAATCTATGAAAGGACAGTTCAACCGTACCCTTGGGCTAGTTTAAACTAATCGATAGTTGATAGTGGCAATAATCGAAATATTCAACTATGATTGATCTTACAGACTAGAACATCTGGACAGTAGATTAAACCATAGATTATATTTATCGTGCACAAGCTTCTGCCCGCGACTTCGTACGCGTTAAATTTCTTGTTTCCCCGACCCTTCCCGTCGCGTCGAATCGCCTACCCGTGCGATTCTCCCAGTTTTTGCAACATTTTTCATTACTGCTCCGCTCCTCTTGGTTGTAGCGTAATGTTATATAGCCCCTGCCGGGGTCGCGTGATTGTTCGAAAGAGATACCACTACCAGGAACACGGGTGGGTTTTAGTCAGTAAAAGTCTGACACGCCCTCCCGCTCCGCCCAGAGCGGGAGAAGTCAATTGATGATTTCCCATCCAAAAAAAAAAAAACGATCCTCGATAAATAGGCTACCCAACACAAAAATTATGTTTCAATTAGGACCAGTAGTTCCTGAGATTACCACATTCAATCAAACAAACTCTTCAGCTTTATAATATTCGTATAGGTACATAGATTGCGAGTTGTTTAGTGTGTTGCCGGACGTAAAGAATAGCATCATCCAATTTTTTCCAGTGAGTGTCGTAACAGAGGACTAATGGACTTATAGAGAATATGCAGTAGCGTTCTCTATGCATTTTGCCACCATACTGCGATCGACAACCTGCCTGCCAACCGTGGTGATTATGGCAATCCCCCCCCAAATTGGGAGAGGCCTATGTCCAGGGACGTCTTTCCCACTGAAATGATATTGCGAAATTCATAGTTTACTGCTGCTCTTGAACTTACGGTCTTTAGTAATAGTTGTTTACTCAACCTGCACCTTCAGGCGCCTCGTAATTTGATTAAAAAGATAAAGTTATCTGTAGAACAGATCGTATCGCCGACTCACCTTGCCATCTGTGATCTCGGTTCACGTGATTGCTATTGTAGCATTATTTTATTTAGCCTTTGTTCTATTGGTAATTGTAAACTGTGTTCAAACAGCGGTTTTTCTCTGCTATTTTATTGTTAAAAATATAGACCGACATTAAGAATTTATAGGAAAATTATTAAAGCGCTCTTCCTCTGTTCTACTTTAGAATTTAAAATGTTACTGTTCCCGGCAGGGTTCACGATTGTTTCTATTTTTACACGCTTTATATTAGCTTCACTTGTATGTATGTTAGTATGTTTGTTTGTAACCGATTCCTTATAGCGCGATTTTGACCCACTTTAAACGACCAGATTTCATTTAAACTCTGTAGACTTATCCAGAACCGATGACTATAATTCCATAAATTTGTGACATTATCCTTGCCAGGGTTACCAGGACAGCAAAAAAACTGTCTTCGAAACTACGCTGACATACGTCACAAACTACGCGGACATACGTCTCAAAATTCGAAACACCCTAAAAAATTGAAAATAAATAATAGTTTTTAAACTAAAAAACACGCTTCCATAGAAAACCATGCAGTTCTTATACCATTTTTCATTTTATTTATTTAAACTTCTCGTGCGCAAAAAGGTACAAAGGCGGACTTAATGCCTTAGGTATTCTGTACCAGTCAACCAAGGGTGGTGAAGAGATTACATGATCATCTCACAAAGATTTGTCCTGGGTGGGAATCGAACACACGACCTCTGGCTTAGCAGTCAGGGTCACAAACCTCTAGACTAACAGGCCAGTCAAATTATTTTTCAGTCAAATATATTAATCATTATATTGTAATTTTCCTTCACAGCCCAAGTGAACGTAAACATGCCAAGAACATTTGGCGACGCCATCATCCACATGTCTCACATCGACGTGGCGGTTGAAGACAACACGCCTCTACCTGAACACGGCGTCGGCAAAGGCGCCAGTCCCGAGGAGACGCAGATCGGCAAGCTCATTGGACAGAATCTGGTCGAAGATGGCGCCACACTGCAGATGGGTATGACAAGGACCTTAAATATATTTATACAACGTGTAACATAGTTAATGCTAGACCTCATACACCCCAATTAGAGTATTGAGTTAAAAGCATAATATAATGACTGAAACTTTTTTTTAAAGCTAACTGTTTCTACTTTATGCATTTAAAATTGAGTTTCAATGCCTTGAAATAAGATCGAATTTTCTTTGGCTCAATCGGCAGTAGTTACAGCAAAATTGACACACACGGGGTACTCTATCCGCCCAAAAAGTGACCTCAGGGAAGCGGCCGATCATTACCTGCTGCCTCGCACACTTACACAGTTAGGTTTCGGGGAGACCCCATTACAGTCTCCCCAGAGATGTGCACTCATACAGGCGTAGCACAGAGGAGCTCTCGGATCGGTATTCTGAGAGGTAACAGTACCCCTTTTTTTTTTTTTTTTTGGATGGGAAATCATCAAATGACTTCTCCCGCTCTGGGCGGAGCGGGAGGGCGTGTCAGACTTTTACTGACTAAAACCCACCCGTGTTCCTTCAGTTGCCCATGTGCCAGGGTCACGGTATCTCTTTCGAACAATCACGTGACCCCGGCAGAACAGTACCCCTTCCATGTGTAGATAGTGACCACCGGGGTGGTATTAGTGAGGTAAAAATCCCACTCTCCCCAATCTTATCCCAAAAGCCCGGGCGCCTTTTGAAAGTTTCTCCCCGATGCGAACATAATTTTTGAAAATAATACCTATGTGAAGTAGACTCTGTTGTGTGAGATAATGAAACGACGATTCACTGTAATATTGTTTACTATAACTTTCACAACTGAACGGGTACAGTACTGTTCCGAGCCGCGGTACAGAGCCTATACTGGTCGGCTACGAATGCAACATGCATCGTATGCTAATAGCGTACCTTTATTAAATTCGCTGAAATCGATTCAGTTGTCAATTATGAAATTACTTTCAGGACTTGCCCTTATTCTGTTACACGATGTATAGTAGAGATACTAATGAGGAAGGTCGAGCAAGGCTAAATGTAGATGGCTTGGTCCCATCGGCCTACAATAAATTTGACGTAGGCCTAGACCTCGCCCAATCCCATTTGAGCGGGATGACTTGGACGTAAACCGTGAAGGCGGCTCGAGGTGGGGCGGGTTTTCAGTTCCTGGAAGAATTTGGGGGAAGCCTTTGCCCAGCAGTGGGGCAATACAGGCTAAAAAAAACTATTTGATTGATTTCTGGCTGACCGACTCGTGTTCATTATCATCAGCCTATAGCAGTCCACTGCTAGACATAGGCCTCCCCAATTGCACGCCATTCAGCTCGATTCTTGGCAACTCTCATCCAGCTGCTACCAGCCACCCAGCGAGTCGTGTACAAATTCTAATTTGCATGTTTATGTAACGTAAAGAAGCACCATCCCATTTCTTCCCGTGGGTCGTAAAAGACGACTTGCCCGGTTTCTGAAGTTCCAAGATAAACTCTCAAAGGGACTTAATAGAGAACAGGCAGCAGCGTTCTCTATGCATTTCATCGCCGACCCGCCTGCCAAGCGTGGCAATTATGGCAAATTTCCTCAAAAAATAAACCGGTCAAAGTGGCGGTTCTTGCAAGAGGGTTATGTCCAGGAGTATTAGTAAACCTTAATCTTTCCTACACTCAGGTATCGGCAGCATTCCGGACGCGGTACTGTCGGAACTGAAAGACCACAAGGACCTGGGCATCCACTCCGAGATGTTCAGCGTCGGGGTCATCGACCTCGTGAAGCGAGGAGCCATTACGAACAACAAGTAACTTTTTTTATTTCAATACTAAAAGCCTTAGCACAAACAGCATAATCAGTCTACAGTGTTCCCACTGCTGGGACACAGGCCTACTCTGTGTGAGAGGGAGTGGGCTGTATTCCACCACGCGGGCCCAGTGCGGGTTGGAAGATGTCACATGTCTTCGATTTTTTGGTTGTAGGACATGACGGTTTCCTCACGAGGTTTTTCTTCATCATTTTTGAGAGCAGTGATGATGAAATAGTTGACGCGACTGTTACTTGACATTTGTCATGGAGCTCTTCAATCAAAAAGATGAAGTTAAGTGGTCGAACGATTTTTGAATTGAAATTACAGCTTTCTCTTATTATTTTGGTTTAATTTTTCGCAACAAGCACAATATTGTTATCGCCTATAGATATGAAATCTTAGAACTAAGTTAATGTTATGTGTAATAAAAGTATTTTCTATTTTAAAAGTCCCTATCTATACTAAATCTATAATAATATTATAAAGCTCAAGAGTTGGTTTGTTTATTTGGTTGGTTGAACGCGGTAATCTCAAGAACTACTGGTCCGAATTGAAAAATTATTTTTGTGTTGGGTAGCCTATTTATTGAGGAAGGCTATATATAGCCTATATAACATCACGCTACGATCAAAAGGAGCGGAGCAGCAACGAAAAATGGAAGAAATCTGGCAGGCAATTTCGATGCGACGGGAAGGGCCAGGGGAGCTAAATTTGACGCAGACGAAGTCGCAGGCAGAAGCTGCTCTAGTTATTAAGTTGCAAAAAGTATTTACCGACTAATCTTTTGAAAATCCCAAAGAAATCAAATCTTGCAAAATAAAGTATTTTCGTGTACTTTATTTTTCTCATAAAGTATAGAGGACATTTATGTGAAATAACGTACAATACTTTATTATAAAGTACGGGTGGCAACCCTAGTCGTAGGTTCGAACCAAAAGTTCGAAGACATGTGACGTTACCAACCTGCACTTGGGCCTTCGCTGTATATTACAGCGCAGCCCTGTCGCAGCAGTGGGAAGATTATATAGCTTAATTATATATGATGATGATTATCATGATTATTTTTACCTTTTTCCAGGAAGAAGTTCCACAAAGGCCGTATGGTGGGCAGTTTCCTCGTAGGAAACAAGGAACTGTATGACTTCGTCGACAACAACCCTTTCATTGGTCAGTATTGGCTGTCGTAATTCTCATATAAAAAAAGAAAAAAGAAAAGTTTTTTTTGCTGTCCTCGTAACCCCGGCAAGGATAATGTCACCAATTTATAAAATGATTGTATTGTCATCGGTCTTTGGTAAGTATGCCAAATTTCGAGTTAATCCGACGTTTTGAAGGGGGCCAAAATCATGTTCAAAATTTCCGTTACATAGGCACATACTAACATACGTATGAAGTTAATAAAAGCGTGTTCAAAATTGCAGAAATGTTGGAGATTGACTACGTGAACAACACTCACATAGTATCGCTACAGCCACGCATGACGGCCATCAACTCGTGTATCGAGGTCGACCTCACTGGACAAGTGTGCGCTGACTCCATTGGTAAGTCACTTGTTTACTTACACAATTTATATTGTCCATTGACTATGTGACATAGAGAATGGACATGGTCCACTCAGGGGACTAAGTGCGGAAACCAAACCCTTAGAACATAGAGAATGGACAGAGCGTTCGCATCATAAGGCGCTCAATAACTTTGACAGAGTGATGTTGTTGGTTAATGAGTATCTTTGAAAGTGTCATAGAAATTATATTAACAATCAAGATGGCTGCGTTAGTTACGATTTTCGCCAAGCGCCATAATCACCTTGTAGCTTTGTATGCTCTTCACTACATGGTATAAAACAAAGTCGCTTCCCTCTGTCTGTCCCTATGTATGCTTAGATCTTTAAAACTACGCAACGGATTTTGATGCGTTTTTTTTAATAGATAGAGTGATTCAATAGGTACCTTGTTGATATGTATAATTCGTGGACAAAGCCACTGGCAAAAGCTAGAACTGAATCACGAAATATTAAAACAAGTAGTTTGAAATTTCAAGAAATAATTCATTTTCTTTAAGTTGAACAGTCTTTGTTTATTAAAATTTGCCCTAAGTTTTACAATACTAAAATAACTATTACTATCGATTTGCCGGAGTCTGTGCCCGGTTCATCATTTCAGCCCAGACGCGTCCACTGCTGGATATAGGCCTCCCCCAAGCATTTAGGAGCGGTTTGCCATAATTGCCACGCATGGCGGAATGGCGATAAAAAATCGAAAATGCATAGAGAACGCTGCTGTCCATTCTCTATTAAGTCCCTTAGTCGCCGTTTACGACACCCACGGAAAGTAACGGGATGGTCCACACAGAAAACCCGGTGTGCCAGTTTGGTTGATGGCAATAGGCTTGTTTCTTGTTACATGGGATTTTAACATAATTTCCGTTATGAGGGTGTACTGAATACAGGTGTTATTTTATGTTAACTATATATAAATTTCTCGTTCCAGGTACCCGCATGTTCTCCGGTTTCGGTGGTCAAGTAGACTTTATTCGCGGCTCGGCGGAGGGCGTGGACGGGCGAGGCAAGCCTATCATCGCACTCGTGTCCGTCACCAAGAAAGGAGAGTCCAAGATTGTGCCTACGCTTAAAGTTGGTCAGTATATTTTTATTATTTGACGATACAAGAAGGTCAAACTCAATGAGTCCGGTGCTAAGTTGTCATTTTAGTATTATGAACAGTCGAAATAAAGTTGGAAGTTCAAAAACTGGGCCATCAGCGCCATCTAGTTATTAAAATATTGACCAAAAAATTGATATGGAATAGTGACATAAAAGATCTACTCACAGAAATAAATATTTCATTTCATTGGGTCAGAACTATACGTACTAACGTTAGATAGCGTTTTGTAAAGAAGGAAAGAGTTGTATTGATAATTCTAATGATTATTATTCGTAAATACATACATATTTGTTACTTTCGCGGATAATACTTTGATCAATCTGCAAATGACCTAAATAGCAAAAAAAAAACCACAAAGTGAAAAATAACTTTAATTTCGGGAGTCCCGGTCTTTATTTTAGTTTTTTGCCACCAACTTCCGAAATTAATTGTTCACTTTGCAGTTTTTTGTCAGAGTCAGTATGTATTTTATTTTTGCAAAAAAAATTTTTTAACTGTGGTATCTACTCCGCACTTATTTGTATACAACTGCTGGCCAAGTCAAAAGAAGTGCCAGAGAAAGTATTAGAATATCATCATGTTAAACAAAGTGGGTTAAATACGTATAATCGAATCTAACGCAAAACCTACCCAAGCAAACTCAATAACATTTATATGGGACTACCCCTGAAGCATAACATATCCATTAAAAGAAGAATTTTAGAAATCAGTCCACAGTTCAAAATCAAAAGTCATTTATTCAAACTAGGCTGAGAGTCAGCACTTTTTGAACGTCAAAATTACATAGTTGGCGGAGAAACTGGTGGAAACATACATAAACATAATAATAATATACAGCGGAACATAGAACATCCTCCTTTTTTAAGGCTGTTAAAAAAAAAGTGGCAAGATTTTAATTTCGCGGGCTACCCTTTTTTGTGGGTGGGAAATAAAGGAGGTCGTGTCAGACTTTTACTGACTAAAACACATTCGTGTTCCTTTAGTTGCCTATGTCAGGGCCACGGTAACTCTTTCGAACAATTACGCGATCCTGGAAGCTCGCAAGCTACCCTTACTTTCTCATCACTAAAATTTTATTATAAATAAACGATTATTATATTGTATTTAACTTGCAGGTGCTGGAGTGGTGTCGACTCGCGCGCACGTGCAGTACGTTGTAACCGAGCAGGGCATCGCCAACTTATTCGGCAAGTCGCTCCGGCAGAGAGCATACGAACTGATCAAGATAGCCCATCCCGACCATCGTCAGGCGTTAGAGAAAGCCGCATTTGAACGTCTCAAGTGCATGCCTTCACCTTAAGAAAAAATCTAAATAAATAAACGTATTATACACAGTTATAACGTAGTGGACATTGGCTGGCCTGAATGAATTGTGCTTTTCATAAATGGTTATTGATATATTAGTGTGCATAATCAAAAATTTGAAGACATGTGACATCTACCCGCATTGGGCCCTCGTGTTAGATTGTTGCCCACTCTCTCTCACCGAGACGAGGCTTGATTCCCAAAAGTGGGAATAATATAGGCTGACTATGATGCGGGTGCATTTGCATTGATTTTGAAACGGTTTCATGTAGCTTGCTCCGTTTCTTGATGGTTTTTAAGTCAAATTTTGACATTTTTTAACAGCAAAGCAATTGGTTTAGTGTGGGTTAAACTAGGTACCCGGTAGGGTTCCCCTAACAGGTATTCATCGCTAATTAAGTGATAAACCTACATGATTATCACAAAGATTAATTAGATGGTTTGATGAGACTGCAAGAAGTTAATTTGAACTTTGGAGCTAAATAAAAAAATGACTCAGGGGCCTTCGTGTCATTTTATTAATACCTATCTGTTGATAGGGACATTATGAAGACCACCGAAACTTTTTATTTAACCCTCCATTTCATTTCATGCTATTTTTCCTTGACATTTTAGAACCATGTTGCAGTAGTCTCTAAATACACATGTGTTACACACAAACGGAAGGATATAAAGAATTTATAGAGATTCTATTTTAGCCAATTAGCTGCAGAACCCTTACTAGTATCTTGGTCAAATTTCATTCAAGTCACCTACATCGGTGTCTGAAATGCATCCACTAGATTTTTAATGGATTTGGAAATATTATTTATAACCATTTTTTGATAGAAAATTTTAACAAACAATCGATACTGTACCGAAATCTATTATAGTTAATAAGTGCTTTTATTTTCTGTACAATAAACATATTTTTATTCTGTGGAAAACCAAACGTGTTTTAATAGGTTATGGGCTTTGGGTCGTCGATCATTAGCAAATATAATATTGGATGTAAACTACTACAATGGTCTATAATTTGTGGTCATAGACTGACCACTCATATTATTATTAAATTACTTAGTTCAGTTAAGGTGGATGCGATGAGGTAGTGCGCGAAATTCAAAATTTCCCCCTTTTGCCATTTGCAGTAATTACTAGGCTATATGTTGAACAAAAAAGTTGTTTGCTAAAAAAAAAACCGACTTCCAAAAAAACGAATTTCGAGAAAAAGATAAAATTTTCCACAAGATTTCGCGGACTATACAAAGAAAAAAAAAAACACGAATTCAGATCCCTCTTTATGAAGTATGTTTATTTGATTCGTGACCGTAACAAAAACGGATTTACAGAATTATATCATCGTATGATATTCCGTAAAAAGTTATTCAATGCGTTCAAGATTTGGAACCTGACAATTGACCTGCAAATTGAAAAAAACGTAAGAAAAATTTGAATATCGCGGACTACCTTGTAGCTTCATCAATAACACTAAAATGAATATTTTCTATTTAGAAGTTTAGTCAGCATTTAACAAATACTGCCAGATTAACCTATTGACTGATGGTTGTCTTCCTCATTGAGAACGAATGCCTAAACTAAAGCGGATTAGAAATATGTAGTATTGTGCTCTGCACCAATGGTATTAAGAAACCATTAGGTTTAGGAGTTTTATGCTTTGTAATAAAATTTGAAACTGTGGTCTGTACTTTTAGCCTCAGATTTCAGGCATTTTAGATTTCATAAAAAGTACTGCTGACGCGGGTTTTCACTTGTTTATTAGATTACTAGCTAGTTATTATAGATTTACCTATACTTAAATGATGGCCTAGATTTGGTAGAAAACTAAATGCAGAAGTCCTTAGAAACAATATCAAATAGAGTAAGAAAACTTTTACCCATTTAACTAGTAATTACGTATAAAAATCGTTTTAATTTTTCGTTGATTTTATTCGAATTTATATACAAACGTCATTTGAGATATTTTTATCTTTGTAATCTTACGTGAAACTTTTTTATTTTATAAAACCCAACACTAATATTGTATGTTATTATTACTGAGTAAAGAACATGTTTATTAGACGAATTCGTGTGTTTGATTATGTCCCTGCCTGCCCTATTTCAATGAATAACTGGATTAACTGGAGAGTTACAGGTCATAAAAAATAATGTGTGTGAATTTATAGGTTTTACACCAATTTTACCACGGAAGAGCACTGATTTCCAAGATACAGGTTTTTGCCTGGTTTGGAATTCAGGAGTTCATATAGTTTTTGCTGTTCACTCACCAAGAATATTTGTATCCTAGATCTTAAGAATATTTCTGTTTTAGGCTATTTTTTATTGAGTCCAAATAAACGTTATACAGTGTGTCTGGTCACCGGTGTCCGACCCGTTAGGGGCCATCCATAAATTACGTCACACGTTAAGGGGGAGGGAGGGGGTTGACGAAGTGTGATATTGTGTGACAAGGCGGTGGGAGGTGTTTAAATTTCGTGACGTCACATTTCAAAATCAATTTTAATCTAAGTGTTAAGTAAAACACATTTTCGTATTATAGCTATTGCCCCAGTGTCGAGGCATACTTGTTTAAGCGATCATGTGGCATTTGTGGTCTATATTTTGCATCATAAAGGCCACTAATCAACACAAGCAAATACATAAGAAACAAGTTTTGCCCATCGTGAAGATTCGTCCTCAAAGAATTTCTGCTAGACGTGCCAGAGAAATTCTTTGTTTGGATGATGACGATGATGCTGTATGGTTCGGTGAGAAAGCTGTGGACACAACGAATATTCCTGACTTAGGTGCCGATTCTGTTGTACACCGAACTAAACTATCTCTAAAATTCCTTACTTTTGGCTATGAGAATTTTAACGCTATTCTGCAAGAAAAAATCTCTAAATTTAAAAATAATTTTGACACGACTAAAAACGAATTTGACAAACAACGTGGTTTTTTTTTCTTTTGGTTTCGCAACGTGGTACTTGTGTGCGCTACGCAATGATTTTTTTAGAGACGAAGGCGCGCGCAAGGGGGCAGCCTGGACGTGTTTTATATGGAATTTTTCACTTTTGTTTGAAAAAAAAAAAAAAAATACCCACGTTTTGAGATTTATATGTTCAGGGGTTGATATAGAGGGTTGAAAATTTCATTATTTTTGCGGTAGGACACGCTATTTTCGAGATATAAGCAAAATAAAAAATACAGCACTGTTTTTGCACGTGAAGGCGAGGCGTTGGTGTGAATTTTTGTTCATGACCACTAGTTTTATTCCACACCTTTTTAATCGCGATTAAAAATACTCAGATTTAGTCAAAATAAATTATTATAGTCTAAATTTTTGGTGAAAACCGGCAAACTCAGAATAGCAAAATTGTCATTTTCACTAAACTAATACCTCAGTGCAATCTCAGTGCTGTCAAACTAAAATATAGTTAAGTTGTGTCACTTTAGTCTATTTCAGAATAGGAAATCGTTGTTGACAGGAATAAACCAAATTTTAGTGATTTTTAGTTTAGTTTAGAGAATTTTGTACAACAGAATCGGCACCATTTACAACCCAAACGAGAACGAAGTGGCTGCTATGCCAATTTGCCATGCATATGCCTACTTATCTGGACTCAAGATGATTAAGTTTAATCTTTCATTCATATAATTAATCGTTTTGTTAATTTCTTGCAGTGTTTGATTTGATGTTCATTTTATTTAAAAAAAAAACATTTAATTTCGGAATTGCTGTTTTAATTCAATATTTATTTCTAGATTTAAAATTATAAAATTCGTGACGGCACACTAGGGAGGGGGTCAAAAATCATGAAATTCGTGTGACATAATTTATGGATGGGCCCTTAAGGCGAAGCAATATCATCAATTTTATCGACAAAGCGGCCGTTTTATTTTTACTGAGTGCAGTTGGGTTCATTTATTTTGCCTTATCTACCGATATTAGAGGTCCTACAGGCATTTTTGTTCGATGCTACAGAAGTAGGAAATAAGTTCACACTAAAAAGTTTATCAAAAACTACCATTTAAACCTAAAAAAAAATACTGGAAACTAAAAAAGTGTGAAAAAATTTGGTTGTTTTTTTAACTGTTTTGAAATGGCGGCCATTTCAAAACAGTAGGGGCAAAATGTCTTATTATGGTGGATTTGTCCATAAAATCGATCATATTGCTTCGCCTTAACGGGTCGGACACTGGTGACCAGACACACGGTAAAAATGTGGGGGACATACAAATATTGTGTGTGTTGCGTGTAATGTGGGTGTTCTATAGGCAGCCTAGCACCTTTGTCTAACCTTTCGGGTATTACAGACGTGATGTTTTGTAGATCCGTTTTCCATACAATATATTAAAAATTAAAAACTGGAGATTCTGGCAAGAGTTAATTTACGAAGAGCTAAGGCGATAATGCAGCCGTCGTGTAGCGTGAGACGGCAGATTTATTGTTGTATCAGCAATAGCCGCTCTGTGTTCCGCAACGGAGCGCGGTATAGCGTGATGATCGCTTAACTACTGTCTTGGAAAGCTAACTATGACAATTGAAGGTGTGCCAAGGTTATCATTGTGTTTCGTATGGGTAAGTGAACATAGAGGAAGATACTGGAGTTTTGCCAATTCAGTTTTGGAATAGGAAGTGCAAACTTCTTGCAAACTAGATGTTGACCTGACTGCGGCTGTAGCCAACTCGATAGAAAGGTCACCATTCCTAGGTAGGTAGCTTGTTACGTAGGTTACTTATCCTTCCCCATAAAATTACAAACATTATTTAGCTAGGTACCTGACTGATCCACGGTCGTAGATAATTATATAAATTACAAGGACAAGATAAATCCGTGGAGACTGGCAGCAGAGAAAGGAGGTCCACACCCTGTCGTTGGTTTTATTGGACATAATTAAAAAGTAACAACAAAGTGAGAAATCTGTGTATTTATTTTCTTGGATATTGATAATTTAAATTTAAAAAAATACCAACACATTTCAAACATCAAATAGTATAGTTACGTTCAGAAACGATGTTTATCTAATGTCATTGAATATTGTTCTTATCTTGTAAAACTTGGCAACTCCGATCGCAGCTGTTAACGTGTTGGAGTGTTTATTTGAAGTGTTTTTGTGTTATTTTGTTTAAAATTTAGTATCTAAATTACACTAACGTACATAAACCCACTATGAATTCGTTTGAACATGCTCTAGCTTTTAGGAAAGAGTTATTAATAGCCGGTAAATACAGAATTATCAGAAGAATAGGCGGCGGTTCGTTTGGAGATATTTATTTAGGCATAAACATTTCAAATGGTGAGGTAAGTGGCTTTAATTTGCTTTTTAATCAACAACTAAACTAACGGACTGCCTGCACATTGAGTTTCAAGTGTTTTCACAGAGCGAAAATGGTCAAATAATAGTAAAAGTATTGGTGTGCAAAGGGCATCTGAATGTTAACCTACATACGTTTAGATCGGTCTATTATCAATTTATTCTTAGTTACATCACGAAGACGTCGTTCATTGTTAAGACACTCGACCGTGGCAGTGAATACTAGTCGCCACAAGGCGTATTTATTGAGAACTGCGCTTTAACAGAAGCCAAACTAAGTTTTAAAAAGTTTGAAACTTTAACTAACTAGTACGCATGTACTGTGTGCATCACGCTTATAACTGGTTCATACTTCTAAACTATCTCCAAGCTTGTCACAGAAAATATTCCTTTTGAAATAAAAGGAATATTTTCTGAGACAAGCTTATTTGAGAAACCATTCGAAATAATTAAACAAACAATAACACTAAATTCCATTGAGAAACAATAGGTGAATAAATTGTATGTCTATATATTTACAAAACTTTTCAGTTTTTCCTATTTTCATGATTTATTTACAAAAGTATAACTCTAGTACAGAATCAAGAATTAACAAAAGTTTTTAAGAATAAATTTAGATTTTGTTGCACAATTACTTTGCATGGTTCAATGTATAAAACAAATATATTATTATAGAAACTTTTGAAGTGGTTCCTGTTTAAGTTCTAATGATAATCATAATTGTTTAGATAAAAGATACCATTACTAATCATTCTGCTTATTTAATGACTCAAACCTACAGAGATTCTACATGTTAAGATAACAGACTAGTAGTTGTAGTTCTCCCATAAAACTTTAAAATGAATAAACAAGACTTCCATACAACTAAAAACATTGAATAGCATGTGAGTGTTTTTAAATTATTTTCTGTGCATAAATAAATTTTATTTAAAAAAAACTAAGTAAAATATAATACCTGCTCAAAAACATAAATTTCTTTGTAAACCCAGAAAGAACTGTAACTGTTTATAAGCTGTTTAAATCTGAAAAGCGTTTACGCGTTTTAACGCGCTGCACCATAATATGGAGTTTTGAAAACAATGTGATTATATCGCCTTGTTTTCAAAACGCGCGTCAACGCGCGCTAATTTGAACTAACTGACCACTGGACTCAGTAGTCTATCTATAGTACTTATTTGTGTGACTGTTAAAAACCGCGCACTTCGGGATCGCGCGTGAGAGTGCGTTGTCTTAGGATAATTAAGGACCACAAGAAATAAAAGCAATACAGTTTTAACTATGCAATTAAAATTGTTTTACTTTTTAACACGCTTTTCATTTGGTGTACGTGCATACTTTTGACATGAATATTCAAACGGTTGTAAAGATTTATTTTTTCCGACAGTTTTTACGGCTCACATTTTGTTCTAGGCTTAGTTCTCAAAGGCTGTCAACTTTTCATCCACCGAATTCTACTAAACAGAAAAAAGCTCTACCTTTGTAAACTGGCAACATTAAACGTAAATGGCTACGTTTAGAAACTAGATGATGTTACCTCCTTGCTCGATATTTTATTGATTTTTATGATAATTTAAAAATAGAAAACACCATACATCAGTATCAAACGCATATTTGCACTTCAAAAGTTACACAATAATTTTAAAAATATTTGTTGTGTTATTTAAATACCTTTGAGACACAAATATTTTTTAAAATTCTAATCGGAAGAAAGTACTGAATATACGCGTGGCCTACTTTTCGAACGCATTACGTCCTCCATTCAGTCACAGTTTCGTAAAATGTAGCCGTGAATTTATTATTGTTTTTATTCTAAAAGTGCGTAATTAGTGCTTTCGAGTTATATTTTACATATACCGAGACGATTATAAATAATCTGCAACCATGTCGAATTTTATGAGTTCACGGAAGGAATTATTGATTACTGGAAAATACAAGGTGTTGAAAAAAATCGGCGGAGGATCGTTTGGTGATATTTATTTAGCGATCAACATCGCGAGTGGCGAGGTAACGTGATTTATACCATTTATTTTATATGTTCTGCGTTAATTTGCTTTCGTAAGATCGTGAAGGCCCACGCGTCACCGATGGCACGTTATGGCGGGGAGAGGGGTGCATGTTGATTATTTTCTATGACGTACTACACAGGGAAATAAAGATTGGACGTTCATGTGATATTTCCAGGTTCGTTGGAGATTGCATGACTAATATACAGTCAAATCAAATTAATAATTATTTCTTCATGTATTCCCAAAATGTCGTGCCGTGCTATGTTTTACATTTTCTACCATAAATCGCGGCTGTGTTAGCTTTCACCTCATTATGCGCATTATTGTTCTAAGATGACCTCCTCGAGCTGAAACTGGTCAATTTGGCGTATGTTTAACACTTTTCTGCCATAAAATCATAATGTTACGATGCTAATTGTAATTATTATTACTGGGTCAGTGGATCATGGGTTCTGCATCACTATTACATCATACAACTATTCTATGGAACTTTTACGCTCAAGACTTCACACAAATACAGAAAAACTTGCAAAGAATTTGGTTTTATAGCAGTACAGAAATAACACTAGCTTTGACCTTGGTTAAACTAGATTAATGGGTCACTGCTATCATAGCTAGGAAATTCTAAATATTTAAGATTTATCAATAATTTTTTCACTAATTTCTACCTTTATTCTTATCTTTATCACATTTGTATTGCTATGAATATTGAAAATATCAAGTTCTTTGTGTCAGTACACTATCAACAGTTACTAGCTTCTGCCTGTGGCTTCTCTCGCATGGTATTTCGATGTAATTGAGAATGTACCATATGTCCTTCCCCAGGATTCAAAGTATTCCCATACCAAATTTCATAAAAATCGGTGTAGCCATTCTGGAGATTACACACAAAATAAATGTTACCGATATAATATTACTATATTCATTCCTTTGTCTGAATGTGGCAACTGATTTAAGAAGTTAATTCATGAATAATGATTTTCAGGATAATATTGCTTAATACAATGCAAAATTAACCCTACAAATGTGTAAACAAAAATCATTGTTGATGTAAACACTGTTAGTCATGTTTACCATTCTAATTAAATTCAAAACAGAGAGCAACTATCACATTAATATATTTAAATATAATGACAATATTAATTAGAAATACCTATTCTTTCTATTGTTAACTAAATTGTGAGTTTAGAGCCCTCATTCACAATTCTAATCAACAAATTGTAGAGCTCCTTAAGTTTCGCGTTGAGCTGCATGATTACTGATAAATATGTGCGCTGATTGGACAGGTTCACTCAATCTGTGTGGTTGTTTCCTCAAAATACCATTTCATACACCAATCCACATGGTCTTCACATGATCTGACCAAGATTATGTCTAGACTTTGAAAAAGACTGTGAGCTCCGAGTTTGTTTCAGCCTTTCTTCTCAGAATAGGCAGAAACTGTCAACCTCATCTGGTTTATAAATATGATTGGTGTATAAAAGTGTTTATACAAACCTACTTGCAAAAATAAAATCATTTATACATAAACAAGCTTAAGACATATTGTTCTGAACTCAAATGAATTAAGATTATGGCAGGAGAATGAAAGTGAATAATAGTTATAATACTATGGGTTTCCTAATGGCTTTGACAGGTTCTGTAAATTTCCAGTTCTTTAAGTAATCTTATTGATCATATAAACATCCAAAATATAATACTTAATAATAATTGTGATTGATAGTATCATTTGATTTTTATCAGCTGTCATTTACAATTTTTTTTTTAAATTAATATAAAATCTGATATGGTATTTAAATAATAAGGTATATTTGTCAAGTGTTCTGGCTGCTGACAGTACTTGTTTACCAAACACTCAACAGGCTCACTTGGCACAAGATTGACAGTAAAGTATTAGTGACTAATGGACTGTACTATGTTCAGTTGCTATAGCTGTTGGGACAGTAATAGTCTGAAGGCATACAAAACATCATGTCTGTATTCCACTAAGGCAGAGATGTGCTAAGGGATTTGTGCACTATGCAGCAACAACCATGACTTGTATCGTGACTAGTCGCAATCTTGACCGTAGAACATCCAACCAAAAATAAGGTTTGTGCGATAAATTCCTGCTGCAATATTTTTGTGTTCGTGTGTACATAGGCTGTACAAAAATCCACTAGAAAAAAAATGTTCCTGGATTTGAATATTTACTGGGATTTTTTTCATTTTTCACTCTTTAAAGAACTTAATTGTCCAGTACAGTAATCTCACTTGATAGGCTTACCAACGTACAGCATTTAATTTGTATTTATTTACATAAATATATTGACCATAATGATTTTAAGTGAAAATTATTAGTTTTTCAGAATTCAAAACTATTACAGTACATTGTGAATTACCAAACTGTACTCGTATATCTCAAACATTCTTAGTAATTATAACTCTGTTTTGGATGATACTACAACTCGATTAAATATATCACATTATTATCAGCTACTTGCCAATCTACACTAACATTATCACTGGATATAACTGTTATCTTTCCTTATCTCTTTTCATGCCAAAAACACTGCAATGTGTGATTTTTGTAGATAAGTTTTGGAGGAATTTTGATATGTTTCTGGACGTGTTAATGTGAAATAAAATTAGAGTTACAAGCGTTGACCAAAATTATTGCTATGATTTAAGTAATCAATTCCACTTATGGCAATAGCTGTCCCCAGTCTTCCAGTTGCTACTATGCATTAGTCACTAGAGGATTGTTTCCCACGTGATTCACTGCACCATTGCTGAAGAGCCCAGCACATCTTACATCCAGAAAAATAAAAGTAGTTTAACAAAACACAAAGTAAAAAGTATCTGGACGTATGAAAATAAGGAAAATCCTATTTTAAACGAAAGAAATAACTTGAAATTGAAACGCCTGTGCAAAATAAAAATAAAACTACCAGGTCAAATTAATTAAAACGTGCTGGCAACATCAGCGCGTTCGATCACGGTAGAATTGGTAGATTTGAATCATTCCAATACCTGGCAACACTGCCATTGTGACGTCACATGAAATAGGCTGACGACACCTTTTTTGACTTCGTAATAAAATAATTTTCAGTGGTTTTTCGAAGTGTTTCTACGGTTTATAGTGTTTTTGAAGTATTATAAACGATAAATTAACTAAGTGTTGTGTTAAAATTTCACTCGGTGCGATGGGCCACCAATCATTTTAGTGACAACGAGTGATGAAGGAAAAAGAAAATGGCTACCTTTGAACGCATGTTGTTAGCCAGGAAACATGTAATTATAAATGAAAGATACAACGTTCTTCGCAAAATCGGCGGTGGCAGCTTCGGAGATATCTTTTTAGGAATAAATGCCAACGATGGAGAGGTAAATAACATTTCTGGGATTGATATTCTATTGGACAATTTCTAAGGAACGATTTCTTGTGTCAAGACAGCCGTGTATTTCGGGGTTTTTGTTCTTGAAAATGGCGGTCTGGGCGTATTTTTGATTATTATCAGCATAGCATTTAGTAGAGTATTGAAGTTTAGCCGATACTGCCAGATATTTCCACAGCATTTCATAATTTACGTAATTAGGGCAGCTTCAAAAGTACGCCTTGTACGAAATGTATTATGAGAGGTCACTATTGTAAGGATCTTGTGTTAAATTAGCTGTATGATATTTCGTTATTTTTTGTAGTCACGGAATTTATATTTCGCAATATTCCGTTGTAACAATGGGTTTTGGTTCGTGATTGTGAAACATCATTTATGAATTTCAAATCGTGTCTAGAACCTTGTAATTGGTCATTTAGGATCCAGCTGTTTGCCAACAAAAGGTATTTGCTCAGTACCAAATTACGGTATTTTTCATTATTCATGTTTTTTTGCTAAAAAAAAAAAACAAATTTTCTGCCATCTAATTTCTTCACCACCCTTGGTTTTCTGGTAGCCTGAATGCCTATAATAAGGCATTAAGTCCACCTTTGTACCTTTTTGTGTGTGTTAAAGTTGGAATATATAAAAAACAAAACTTAAATCTTTACTCATTAATCATCAAAATTATACAATTTCCTTAATAAGTCTAAAAATGTTATAAACAGATTGCCAAGTCATTGCAATATCTTGATATTTAGGGTTCCATATGAGTCATTAGTAGGTAGGTATCTTCCAAACACCATTCCATATTTGAAACACTATTTATTATCCTAATTTATTTGTGTATATTCAAACATTAGATACGATATAAATAAAACCTATTTATATTTGTTGTTATTCATATTAACTGTTTGGCTCTTTGTGTTCATGTTGAGTAATAAATATATTTTTTTATATGTAGACTCAAACAATGACTGGTTTATAAACAAATATTTTAGTCCCCTAAATCCTTGCACAAGCTTTACATCCCTCTTACCCCCTAGGATTATTCTTTAGACCTATAGAATATAACACACTCCAAAGTACTAGTAAACCAAAAAGAAACCAGTTACAGAATATTGCGATCCATGCTCCAAGATAGATACATTGTCAATTCTCTAGTCACTGCTTTCTCTGCATTATTTTGAAGTAACTTAACCAATATCACTTATAGTTGGGAAACTAATCACATTTAGATCACAATCAGATTAGAGTAGTTTCTGGTCAAAATTCTGGGCTTTATGTTAAGCCTGTCCCCTTAGTTCTTGTCACTTCTTTGTTGATCAAGTATTTTTCATAAATTTCACTGTCCCATTGCTTTGCAAAGGCCTCCCTCCAACTCCCTCTAGGCATACTTTCCTGGCGTAGTTCGGCGACGCCATCTATCCTCAGGTGTAATTCGGCGGCGCCATACATCCTCAGGAGACATTTGAGAGATTGCCCAGTGGTCACTGTGCATGTGGCTGGTGTGACCCACCCAGTCCCATTTTAGCCTGGCAGCCTTTTTGCTTCCATCTAGGATTCCTGCTTTCTACCAAAATAATTGTTTTCAATTTTTGACTAGTAAATACTGTAATAAAGGCATTCAATTGTATAAAATAGGGATTCCATACATAATGATAATAAAATTGTTAAAGTTTAAGAATGATTCATGATCACCAAAAATATTTTTAATAAAGCTAATCATTCATTAGTGTTAGGAATGTTTATGTTTTGATAATAAACTTGAGTTTAATTTTACATATTTATCTTGACCTTTGTTATACAATGCATATTATTATTGTGACGATGTACACTTATATCATGAACAAAACAAGGCTAATTGTAGAACATAATACACACATTTTCTGAGATATGGTAGGTTTTTATCTAGAAAATGCAATGGCTTGGCATGCAGGAATTACAAAAAGGAAGATGGGTTTTATCATTTAATTTTTGCAGCCCTCTTAACATATTGTTTTGTTAAAAATCTTGACCTGATTTTCATAACATTGGTCCTTAACATTTATGCTACTATAAAAAAGGTTATGGCTAAATTTTTAATTCTACCGCCTTTCAAGGATTTCTATAATAGTTAGGGCCCTAACCATTACATCTTGAGAAATCTATACTCAAAATTTCGAGCGTAAAATATCTCTTTAATATAACGATAAGAAAGGGAATTCAATCAACTAAAAAAAAAACACCTTAAAAATTACTCCACTGAGACATGCATTTTTCTTAAAAAATTGCAGTGAAAATCACGAAAATTTCCAATATGATTTTAATCTGCAAATTTTCTTGTCTCATGATGGTCATTCGATTAAACTAACATCAAACGCATCGTAATTTTGGACCTCATTTGTTGTCGCGATGTGCTATTGTAAAAAACAAAAAAATAATAATGGCATCTTACCGCGCCTTAACCCAGGTCACAATCATATTTGTCAATGAAGAATCAGTCATCTATTCTTGTAGGTGTCTTCCCAAGGTGAAGTCAACAAACTTGTTATCTGACTGTAGGTGTAAAAGGCAACCCATTCTCCTGTAGCCCAGCATATAGTTTAATTAAACATTTGTTTTTTCCTTATGTGATGCTTAGAATCATTAGGTACGATTAATTATAAAAGTACCCGCCAAACAGAGCACCCGCCCGTTTTGCGCGGGTGCAATATAATATACTGATGTGGCAACACTGGCGACATGTCGAAACATCGAGATTTTGCTCCATATCTAACTTAAATCTAAACGTATTACGTATGTATACCTTCTGGAATCAATTCTCTACATTATGGTGAAAATTGCATCGAAATACAAATACATTGTGTAATTTAGTGGTAGAGTGTAGAAGAACAAAGCAGGACAGAAACGAAAAGCGACTTTATATACTATGAATAAATGATTGTGGCTAACTAATAACCGCACGGGTCGATCGATCTGGTTAACTCACGCTTGCCGCGGTTGTTCTGTGAATGTGGGTGACTACATACCAAGACCCCTCCGTGCCTCCGAAAGCAATTTAAGCCGTTGTCGACCACCAGTCTTTGCGAGGGGTATCGTATGTAGAGATGCTGCGAATAGTCGAATACCTCGTTTTGAATGACCCAGGGATTAAAATTGTTTTCTTTTCGTTTATTTTAGACTATTCCCCGAATGTCTAATAATTTTATTCGGTAATCGACGATTAAAAAAATACTGTTGAGTATTGCCGAATACTGAAGAATGGCGACTATTAGCGGCATCTCTAATTCCATGTCAATATGATACTCCTTGGTAAGACTGTTTGTCCCAGTAACTGGGCTGTGGAGTTCAGGAAGACAGTCGCATCATGTAAAATACTGATAGTTGCATTCGGATAGAGTGGAAGCCGACCCCGACATAGCTGGAAAAAGGCTAGGCAGAAGATAATTTCTTTAGTTATCTGTGAAGCACGAGGCCCTAAGCCTGTTACTACTATTAATTACCCACACACAGGATGTTTATCAGCTGTTAAGATGAGTCATCATAACTGCGTATTTTTAATTAATGTCTTCCCAGTATGCTTGTCTTACAAAGTATCTAATTGAACATGATAACAAACGGTCATAACCGTAGCAAATTTTACTGTTTTGATTACTTTGACTAATATATTTAGCCCTTAGGAAAATATAAAGTAACCTTATTGGTCATGTTCTTCAGAAGGGTCAGGTGCATATTACTGGTAACCAGCGTGCGTGTTTAACCAAATGTATGAACTTAAACAAGGCAAAAGGAGTATGTAAGGATCGTAGCTGGTGGCGTTCTGTAGTTTCTGCCTACTCCATGGGAAATAGGCGGGAATTTGTATGTATGAATCTTAGAGTATATAATCTGTAATTATATGTATACTCTAAGGTATGAATGTATATTTGGCCCAAAATATTAGTCTAACAATAGCAGAGGTTTGGTATTATTGTCGTATTACAGAAACTGGGAGCGACTGCCTATCTGTCCTTCACAAGGACAGATAGCGACTGCCTAAGTCGCTCCATGTAAAATACTGGTATTCTGCTACATCCGGTTAGACTGGAAGCTGACCCCAACATAGTTGGGAAAAGGCTAGGTAGATGATAGAGATCCTTAGAACGGCCTTCCGGCCTTAGAGCGTGAGGGCGTGTCAGACTTTTACTGTCTAAAACCCACCCGTGTTCCTTCAGTTGCCGATGTGCCAGGGTCACGGTATCTCTTTCGAACAATCTCGCGACCCTGGTAGGCATCGGTCCTAGCAGACCCCTTCAGTTCTGCTGACATCTCTTTGAGGCGCGCGTGGAACACTACGCGCCGTCGAGCCTGGTCCTTACCGGGCGGCGAGCTACCCATTGCTCGCCGCCCACAAGCTCGCGCCTACGGTGGCCGGGAGTCTGACTCCCGACGCCCGGGGCGTCTCCTCCTGCGGCGGCTAGGGACGTGAGGGCGCAGAGACTGCCACTCCCTCACGCGCCCCGCCTCCTTCGCGAGCATTACTGCTTCGCAGAAGGAGGTGACGACTTCCCATGCCCTCTCGCTCCGTACCATGGCTCGCAACAGGGCCGGACGCTAGAGGTTGCGGCCACCGATCGCCTCCACGAGGACACGGCGGTGCTCCGCCCAGGCAGGGCACACCTCCACCGTATGCTCCACCGTGTCCTCTAGACGATCCTCGCAATGGAAACACCCGGTGATCCCTTTAGTTTGCATTTGGATTGATATCTTTCACATACGGCACCATCCCATTTCTTCCCGTGGGTCTCCAGGCGAGGCGATTAAGGGACTTACTAGAGAATGGGCAGCAGCGTTCTCTTTGAATGTTACCACCATACTGCGACCGCCAACCCGCCTGGCAAGCGTGGCGATTATGGCAAACCCCCACAAATTGGTCATCCAGACCTAAGTCCAGCAGTGGACGTATTTCGGCTGAAATTATGAATGATGGTGACATACGGTTTCATTACTTACAAGTCTTTCTGCACGCTAGTTGCATTGCACACGTCATTCAGTACGACCCACGGTAATAGTCATGATGTGCCTTCTTCCTTTCTGTAACTTACCAGGCCCTGCTTTGTCTCTCGAATATAGAAATGAAGTAGGCTTTAAACCTCCATTTTATGCCCACTGAAGAGACTCAACCATGTAGTTGAAATATAACTGAGCCCATGTCCATTACGAAATCTGTGTATTGCCCTGACAGGTGGTAGAGTGCCATATATGTTGCATTTGCACGAATGGCGTATGGCGCTATGTGGTCATATCGTGTGATTACTCTAAAATTACTTAGCAAGTCAACAGAAAGTGCAAATTCTCAATTATAGGAATAGATACTTAGTCTACACCTACCAGATTTAAGACCTGCGTTTGTAAGCACATCGCCAGTGTGCCTATCGCTGTAAACATCCATGTATCAGTTACACATCAAATAATAATGGCAAAATAGTATTGAGTACTTCCGAGACACAAAATATTGACAGATTCATTCAATACGCATTCATTCTGATTCATAAAACTTCAGAATCCTTTTAGCAACTTCAATCTTTACTCTACACAGCTGTTATCCTGCCCTAGCGACTCGATCGTAAGATATTATTAGCTTTTAAGGGGATGTCTTCTGAATACCCCATTGTCAGTTCTTTAACATACCCATGGGAACTAAGGGGTTGCATTCATACTTAGATCGTAGACTGTAGACTTTATTTATCCTCAATAGGTGGTCCAGATGCATATTCTGTTGCCTTTACTTGCATAATAAAATAATCATTCATGGTTAACTTTTATTTCGAGCTTGCCCTACTAGATTTGAGCTCGAAGGGAGCTGTTTTCTCAAGATTCTCACGAGGTATGGTTGTAATTTCGTAAGAAGTAAATAATAATTATAAAAGTGTTTCTTCAGAAGTTATAATGCAGTTAACCAGTATCAGGATGTTACCTCTGCGGGAAATCACCTGTGAGAGTTGGGTTTTAATGTGCCATAAAAGTTACAACAATATTAAAATTTATGAATACAGGCCCTGTGAACAGTAGTAGGCTAGCTACTTGGACATGTAACTTTGTATTGGGTTTGATAATACTTCATTACATCATACAGTTCGCTGCGGCCTACTTTGTTCGTAATTGGTCTGATCAAGCACCGTTGCAGTCCACTTCAAACAAGTTCAATCTTACTTATTTGTAAACATGATACAGATGTCTGATCTATTTATTTTTATGTAGTATAAAACAAAGTCGCTTTCCGCGTCTTTACGCTTCAATCAACTCGCCTATCGCAGTCCACTGCTGGACATAGGCCTCTCCCATATTGCGCCACAACACTGTCCTCCGCCTTCCGCATCTTTACGCTTAGATTTTTTAAACTATTCAACGGATTTTAAGTCGAAAGTTTATAGTTGAGTGCATTTAGTGGTTTTATTTATTGCTCTTTGACGAATGAAATGGTCTTCGGACATCAAAATAACTTTTGAATTAGTTAACATTTAAGTTTAACGTTTCTTCAATGGGTCATGCCCAGGGTATTACAAAAACAAGGGTATTCTTGAGATCAGGTTTAGACCACCAAACTAGTACTTCGTTCTTTATACAAAACTAGTCGGTGCTAACTTGTCATTTTTGTATTAAGAACTTTACCAAAAGCAAACTAAAGTTGGAAAAACTGTCTGATAGCTTTGTGCTAGAACAAAAGTTAGATTACGTTTTCTAATAAGGAGGAATACATCCACGGCGTTTCGGCGTTTTTACAGGCCTTCGACTCACGGAAACGTGCTGCAAAAAGCAACTACCGCTGCTTTTTCCAAGGCTGAACACTTACCGTGTACGCGCAGACGTGTGTTGCTTGGAACGCGCATATAAAAAAGGGCTTTTGGAAGCCCTTAAAACTAAGAATTTTACCAATGTGATTCTCTATTGTTCCAGGAGGTAGCAGTAAAGGTTGAATCTATAAAGGCGCGGCACCCCCAACTTCTCTATGAGAGCCGAGTGTATAAGATGCTCCAAGGGGGCATCGGCATACCACACATAAGGTAAGTATCTATCGCAGAACTAATCTGCGTTAGTTATCTTTATACAACCATCATCATCATGTATCATTCGCAGGCTCGTAAGAATTGTTATAGCAATTAAGTCCTCTAAATAAAATTGACTAAATGTGGATACTGCTACACCTCTTGCCTACCCGTTTCGGGGACAGGCGTGAACAATATAAATTATTTGCAACTTAAAACCAAAGACAACAACGAACAAGATAAGCGACACGCTTGAGACAGATTACCGTTCTAAAGAATTAGCCAAATATCCAGGAAAACCTATCGGGCGCTGTTGGAAAATAAGTCCTTTTAACTAGAAATGCAAGTAAATAAATAACTAACGCCCGTACATTATGTATAGTTGAAACGTCACCCGGAAGCGGCCAACCGCAACACGAAACACGATTGTCACAACTGTATTTCGGTGCGTCAGTTTTAGTTACCAAGCCCGAATGAACGGTTTTTACTGTAAACGCATATATTTCTACAGTGCAGTGCGTCTCTCGTAAAATCGATCCATCCGTTGTATTGTTTGCAGTAGCTTCAAGCTGTCCACGTGAACTAGTATATTGGTACATTTTCGGACTACGAAAGTGGATGACGAAAACGGGACCAGTGTCCGATTGACCTAAAACGACGCCTGTATTTAGGCATCGGCGAAGTACAGCCGCCAGCACATCAAGCTACCCGAAACTGTCAAATTTTCCCAATCTTGAACCTAATGCTTTGGCGATAAAGTTGATAACCTATTAAAGAAATTTGATAGATTGTAGTAGCTTTATGTGCTGGCGTCTGTACACAGATAATTGTTGAACGCTAAGGTTTGATCAGGCTGATATAACTAAGCCTGACCAAAAAAAAAAAAACAAACAACCTATATTTATACTCTTGACACCTTTAACAAGCATCAACAAGGCATCTATCATCATATCTTTTCGCCGCCTGTTTATCACCAACGTTGGCACAGGTCCATCTTCCCAATTAGAGTTAATCATTTCACTCATTGATTGATGGATCGCAGTGGTGGCCCAGTGGTAACGGCCGTGACTTACGATTTAAAGGTTGTAGGTTCAATCCGACACAGACGCTTTAGTTGAAGTTTCATCACCACTGCTCTCAAAACGGTGCAGGTCAAGGAAGAAGTAAGGAAACCGTCATGTTCCAGAATAAAAAAATCGTAGAAATGTGACATTGGCCCGCGTGGTGGATAACAGCCCAGTCCGTCTCGAAGAGCGGAGACCTGTGTCCCAACAGAGGGTACAATATAAGGCTAATTATGTATTTCACTTATGAACAATTGACGACGACAGGTAACAAGTCCTTGAATCGGTAGGACCTTCAGCAAATAAACTGCCTGACCTCAATCCAATGTTAAACCGTTACAAGGTTTATCAGATTTCGATATGAAACAACAGCTATAACAGTAGTTTATAACTTTATAACTAAAGCCATAGAAAGTGCGTTACCTAACTTGCAACGTTTTGTTACGTGCGAACTCTGTGAGCGCAAATACTATTTATGAGGCTTTGGCAACCATTTTGATTTTTGAAAGTCGTGGATATTTTTGCGAGGCTGTATACGCGGAGCCCTCTTGGTCTTTCTAGAAGTTTTAATAAGAATATCAGGTGCTTCTCATCGCTTCGAATATGTAATAACAGTGCTATGCTATGAATCATAGTTTGTTGATGTTCGTTTGACGCAAAAAAATCTGCATAGAAACAGTCTGGGAGGCCTTTTGCAAGTTTATGAGTCAACCCAAGTCGATTTCATATGATTCTGTTCATAGTCCAAAACCCGTTATATCAAATTTGTATTAGTGTAGTTTAGAATTGTTTCGCCTATAGCTTAGTTACCACGCCACAGTTAATGCCAATCTTCAAACGCTTTAAACTTTGTTAGGTATCATTCAACCCAAACTGTAAACAAACACGGCCTGACTGACGCCTACTGGTATTATGTTGAGGCCACCGGTTTGTAAAGGAAGTCCGACATCTTCATCGCCACGCCCCAAGCTACGCTTATACACTCATAGATACGTGTCACTATTCTTTTGTTGTTATCCTAATTAAATTGGGGTCGGACAACATGTCTTTTTCTTCCATACTTCTCTATAAGTCGTTATCTCGGTGGTGTAGTCACCCTCTTTCTAGCATCATCTTGTTTCTTAAGTCTTTCTACTAGTTGCATAGTGACGCAGTCTTTAGTTTTGTTACGGTGATCAATTGGAGCACTCCGAATATCGGCAGCTGCCGGATTTCTGTTAAGTGCGAGCTCGTACGTCACGAGTGTTGTCTTGTCAAGGCAATTAAGCCTAGCGTCTGTGTCGACAAGTGTCGTATGAACCAGGCGTTAAGGTCGATAAAATACGTCATTTCTATTGCGCGGGCGTTCATCGATGTTCGACTTTCGGCCTACAAAACATCCACGTTGTTTCGCAACTGAGAAACTTCTAATATGTATGCATACGATTTGTTCAAAACATTAATGATCTTTAGCGAAAAACTTAAGGTTAAATCTGTATTTAGAAGTGACAGTGACTCCAATGCATATATTTGTGGTATTTATAACGCTACCACAAAAATATGTGCATAAATTAATTAATGCTAACTGTATTCACGTCGGTTGATTATTTAAGTTTAATATTTCCCTCGAAAAAAGTATCTTAGTTATTTCGCGACGATCAAGAACGAATAATATCACTTTCAATGACGTCAGGTCAGTTAAGAATTTCGCACCGAGAACACAGCACAAAAAATACAAATAGACTCTTTTAAAGCATAAGTTACTATAATACAAATATACTTGACACACATTTTTTGCTGCAAGATTTGAGACGAGTCTGTTAATCCAGACATTTTGAAGGTCAATTTTGCTATAAAAGTATCTTCGTATAATAACTCAAGGTTAGAATCAAATGAATAGATGTTCTCAGCTCACTCAGCGAATGTCACATCATTGTTAGGAGTATAGTGCTTATTGTCTTATTTTGGATATGAGTATAACCTTCATTTGCAGTGGTTTGAGCAACAACAGGTTTGGGCTGCCTACACGCGGTTGCTAAGTCTAGGCTACGAACTACATTTGGTTATATGAGACTGCATGCTGCCAATATCTCAAAAGAATTGTTGAACAACTTAGGGATTTTTTTACTAGATTTTCTCCAAAGATGGGATGCATTAACGCTTTCGGTCTTGTACTAGCTTGCAAGCCTGTCCGATTCGACTTAATGAAATCTGTACTTGATTTCGTTGCGTACGATTAACATAAGGTTTTCCGCTTCCTGTATAACATTTCGGAACTTCCTTATTATTATTATGAACACTTCATGCATTAATATGATGGATTTTATCAAATTTGATCAAACAAAGTTAAAAACAAACATCAGCTGCTTAATGATTAAGAATATTAATATTTCACCACTCGCAGTTAAAATGATTGGCTGGTTGAATGATAAGTGCAAAAAGTAAATAAACAAAATATCTCCCACCTAAATGACATGTTTATTATCTCAATATTTTGACTTCTTGGGTTGACAGTGACCGTGATATGAAGATCTGCAACGATCTTTGAACCTTGCTACATTAGATAACCTCGTGGTAGTGACTGGCTTAGTACTAGGTCTCGTTCTCATTAGTGATCTTAGTTCCGATCCGATGACTTGAAAACCCTGTCTTTAAAACGATGTTAATTTCTAAATATTCCGTTCGTATAGCGCAATCTTTTTTAAATAGGTGTAATGCTTTGTTTACAGTATCAGCTAGCGTATTTGACAAAATTATCCTTCAACTCAAGTCTCTTAAAATAAACAACGGAATAGGGAAACAGCGCATCGTTACTCACCGTCTGCCTACAATGAAACGCAGCCTAGACTAGCATTACATTGTTTGCGGAGAAAAGTTCTACATCCGCACAAACGTTCGTTACGCGTCGCCGCACACCGTCACACCTACCATGAAATTGTGCGCATGAAATCTGCACGTTTTTGCTACAATATGAAAGACCCAGTCGCCTGAAACGTTGATTAAAACCCGGAAAATTGTAACGGGAATCCCTAATAGGGATCCCCCGAGGACAGTTTGAAAGGTAGGATTAGTATCGTCCATGCGATTGGCCGTTGGCGGTCGATATGACTCCCAAAAGTATCAAAGGGACTGGCTTATCGAAAGTAATCGGCCGGCTTCTCATTCTGGTTTGTAATAAAACTTCTTATCTTCACTAATGACAACGTCTCGACCACAGACTGGCGTTGAGTTTCAAGACCATTTCGGCTTATGCATTTGTTTCTTTCTAGACTGCAGCCTACGCTTTCTAAATTATTATTTTATTCTTTGTAGTTTGGTTGCATAACCATATTTGGTTGAATGTCGCACCGTTGCTGCTAGGTTGGGCTCCTTACATTGTGCGGTTCCCCTTATGTTTAAGGTAAAATAATTTTGATTCCTATTGCGCAATTCGGCACGTTGTCAGACAAAACCCCCCTCTCTCACGTTTCAGGCGTTTTTATTCCCTTTGCGCAATTCTAAAACTCAGACGAAGCCCTAAAAATGATCCTTTTAAACTTTATTGAAACTTGGTTGAATGTTTCAGTCTATTTTTTTTTTAAATGAAAACGTGGCTCTTGTTTTAAATTCGCCCGCATAACAACCCACGTGAGACGACGTTGAGTTTCCATTTATTATTGCTTTGGTAACATCTACGCCCTCTAACGGATATTTATTCCAAATTCTTGTTTATTTTCAGTGTTTTAGGTTGTTTACAGTTAAACACAATGTTGGATTTTGTCACGCATGCCCAAATTAGTAATGCTGTTTTCATACACAGCACAAAAAATCTCTATAAGATCCATAAAAGCATTTTTTATTTATTTGCAATAGGTACGTACGATGACCTTGCACCGACCGATGTTCTTACACTCATTTACATTAATTTCTCTAGAATAAACAAACACGTTTATTTGACGCAAGCAGTTAGCCTACGTTTCCACGGACGTAATAAAATCGCGGTGGGATTTTTTCGGGACTCGATCCTCAACGCATTGAGTTTTTAATTGAACACTGTGTTTTTTCGAATTGTTGAGACTCACTCGCGCTGCACTCTGTTGAATTCTGCTCGATACAACACCGAGAGTTGAAAATCGGTGCCGCCCGTGTAATCGAACACTGGGTTTGATACCAACAACACGGCAAATCTAAGTCAATACTAAGATTTCTGGTAGAACCGGACATCATTAACACCGAATTACGCTTTGTAGGCATGTAAAACATCCAACGTTTTGTCAGTTATGTAATAAGGGCTGATATTCAGAATAATAAAATCATAATCATTTAACACGAGGAAAGTTTTTTGACCGTCAAGAGGTGATAATCGTCTTCCGGTCAGTTCAGATAGAACGAAGTAAAGTCCGAGCAATTTACTGGCTTCATTGAAAATTGGACTCTATTGCAATAGGTATAGTAGAAAATAAAGAGAAGACGCGAGCCTACTGTCCATATTAATACAATTATCTACTGTAGGGTTTTTTTTTTTTTTTTTTTTGTAGGACATCTCGTAGTTAATCTGAAAAGATTCTGACTACTTAAACGGATTTTTGCCCGGCGATTTCTAAAAAGTAAACTTTTTAGACCTCCAGCCGGGCCATAGTAAAATTACAAACTAAAGCGAAAGTCCTAAGGGTAACCCCGAGGGGGGTTCGCACCTCGGCTTAGGCAATCACTGGGGGAGGGCAGCAAGGTCTACTGTAGGGTATCAGAACTGTACCGAGTCTTCACGTCAAATAACTGTCCTGTATAAACACGCCTTTATCTCTACCAACAATTTCAAATGGGGTTTCTATTGTTCCAGATGGTACGGCTACGAAAAGGACCACAATATCCTGGTGATGGACCTTCTTGGTCCGTCACTAGAGGACCTCTTCAACTTCTGTTCGCGCCAGTTCACTATCAAGACTGTTCTTATGCTGGCAGGTCTGTATACTCATATTATTGTTTATTTGAGAGCTGTTCTAGAAATATTGCTTTGACCTTCCATTTGGGATTTGACGCATGTAATTTTCTTGAGAAAATTGCTACCTACAATGTGTATTTTTATAATTTCTAACGTATTTACCTGTAATTTGTGTTTCCATTATATTTTACTTTCCTGTGTTATCTTGATGCCGTGACGTAGACTTGAACTTCCACAGTAATATGGTCACCTTAGCAGTTACAAAAGATCCAGATTGATTACGCGGCGAAACTTCAACGGAAGAAGCTGTTTTGCTTTTCAGAGTAACTTTATTATTGTGAAAATGTTATATATTGTTTAGCCAACTTACATTATACAAGACAGGAATACTTAGCGTGTAAAGTAGCCACTGTTATGCTAATGTTTGTGTTAACTTAGATTTCTTTTTACATTACATTCTCATTATTGTTAACAATTATACTTTGTGGAAAAAGTAATTGCATCAGATTTATTACTTGTTTGTCTCAAACTAATTAGAAACTACAACGAATACATAAACTTCGTTAAAATTTCACCAAAATGCAGCAGGTTTATGAATTTGTCTTTTTTTTGGTATTTTGAGGGTACTTCCTTACCTTTGACGTTTAATACAGTATCGATCCTCATTATTAAGCAAATCTGAAGTATATTGCACTACGTAATTAATTAAAGTTTTGTTTAATTCACTGTTCAGTTACTTATTTGGGCTTCACCGTTGTTTTATGCACACATGGGAAAGTTAAGGTAGCTTTGCCTTACGTTTTTATCTTCACTTTTCGTTTAACTATTTTCTTACCGCGACTTTTGGGTAAGTCAATGCAGACTGAGCAGCAAAATGCTTGGGCATGTTCTTTGCTGTCAATGCTAGAACTTACGCCGCTGGAACTATGTCATGCACGCTAATCTGAACTTTATTTCAGTTGTGATTTGTTTCATGATCAATTTAACAATGAAAACCTTGAAAATGAAAACCATTTTGATATCTTGACTTGAGTAGAAACGGTTTCAGTTCATCTGCCGCAATTAAAATCTGTTGGCGTTCTAGTCATTGCAATTAAATCCGTTGTCGTTTTGGACAGCTTCATTCAAATCTGTGTGGTTTATTTCGTCAAAATACTCGGATATAACTCCGCATGATCCTGATCATGTGTGCATAATAAAACAGACGAACCTCTGAGTTTGTTTCAGACTTTCTTTTCAAAGTAGTCATAGGAAACAGAACTTACTCATCTAGTTTATAAGATAGCTTATTTTAGATGTGAAAGTGTTTTTTGAGACAATTTACATTCACAGAAATAAATATGATTTATCATTTACAGCACTTTAGAACCGCCCCGTTGTCCACAGATCAAATGCTGGGCCGCGTAGAGTTCATCCACTGCAAGTGTTTCATCCACCGTGATATAAAGCCGGACAACTTCCTCATGGGAATCGGCCGCCATTGCAATAAGCTTTACATGATCGACTTCGGGCTCGCCAAGAAGTACCGCGACCTCCGCACGCGCGCACACATCTCGTATCGCGAGGATAAGAATCTTACCGGTGAGTTGTTTATTTACAGTTTTTGTATGGGCTACTAAACACTTGTTTAAATTGGCGTCAATGTGCACAGACTTTTTTTTGTGGCTGGGAAATCTTAAATCAGGTCTCCCGCTTTAGGCGGAGCAGCAGGGCGTATCAGACTGATACTGATTAAAACCCACCCGTGTTCCTTCAGTTGCCTATATGCCAGGGCCGCGGGACTTCTTTCGAACAAATCTCGCGACCCTGGCAGAATGTGCATAGCCTGGCGGACAAATCTTGTTCTGCAAAAGCATCTTGGTTTAGCTGGCGTTATACTGAATCGGCTCGAACATTGGTTAGCGAGAGTAAATACAGAACACAGTGTGCTGATCAGTGCGAGCCGAATGAAAATTAAATATCAGTAGTAATTGCCTCCGTGACGTTGTTGTAATACAAATACTGCCGAATTGAATGTGCCGACCTGAACTTGTGTGAGCACCCTTAAGTTTGCCTATTCACGAGCAACACGCGTTAACGTCAGAGGCAACTGCAGCGTTCGACACGCGCTGACGCAGAGTTAGCTGCAGCCTTCGACATGTTCTGACGGCAGAGTTAGCTGCAGCCTTCGACACGTGTTGCAGTTAGCCGTCGCCACTATTCGACTGCTACAGTTGCCTCTGCTTTTGACGCGTGTCGCTCGTATGTATGAGCACTAAGATGTCGAAATTACGTCTCCTATTAAACGATATCAGTGAATTCACGTGATAATGTGTTATAATGATAGCTAAGTGGCAAATTTTTCCATCGGGTTAGGCTATACCTAATTTCAAGATGTAGTGTTCCTTAGTAAGTTTTCAAAATTCTTAACATCCTTCACAATTTATCCCGACACGTTTTAATCTGGCGCTGTACACGTAACTGCTAGCTAACAAAACTCGCCTCAAGATTCAAACCTCTTTTGTCTCAACTGTAAAGTACAAAACAGGTCACAAGACAAACGCGTCCCGTACGGCTAAGTTCGCCACGTTCCCTCGTAGATACAGTTAACTTAATAAAGGAGTGACTCACACCGGGTGCTCGGTATTCCAAGCATGCGCGTCGTAGCCATGGTTACCCAATGATGGCTGATAAAGATTAAATATAAACTGGTTTTTTAGTGCAATCTATACCTTGAGGGATAGGTTTTAATACACTATTGTAGTGTTAAGTCACAATATTTTTCCCGAACATTAATAATAAAGCTGAAAAGTTTGTTTGAACGCTCTAATCTCTGGAACCTACCAGACTGATTTGATAAATATTTTTTGCATTTGATTGCCCGATTCTCGAAAAAGATTATACGGTAGTCACGCTAGGGCTAGGGCTGCCACCCGTACTTCATAATAAAGTATTGTACGTTACTTCACATAATTGTACTCTATACTTTATGACAACAATAAAGTACACGAAAATATTTTATTTTGCAAGATTTGATTTCTTTGTCGTAAGTAATTTTTCGTTAAACGAAATTTATGTGATACAAATTACAAAAAGCAATAAATAATATGTTTTTAAGTATAATAATAAAGAAATATTATAAGTCATACTTTATTTTTATACTATGTACTTTTTTTCTTACCTATAATAACCAATGTACTTTAATTGCAAGAGAAAAAGGTGGCAACGGCCCTAAAGAGCCGAGCTAAATAAAACAAAGGAGTCAGACGCGGTGGTAGGTCGGAGGCCGAAATTTGACGCGGACGATGTTGTGGGCAGAAGCTGGTTGTAGAATGGTGGATGGCCAAATACATGCACGTTATAACGTTTATTTAATCATTTATGTACACACATATATAAACAAAAAGTTTCTTGAAGCACAAAAATGGTACAGAGGTGGTCCTTATTTCTAAAGAAATCTCTTCCAGCATACCTGCGGTAGGAGAGAAGATAAAGAGATGTAGACAGAGTGTGTAAGAGTACAAGAGAACAGTTATTGTGGACAGAAATTTAAAAGCGTCGTCATATTACGTTTCATTATCCTTCCTTGTTTTATCCCAATGCCGTAAATGACCACGTTAGAAATAATAAAAGCGCAAAATTACTGAGTCAGTAAATGGATTTCCATTTGCGGAATCAGTCATAAAATTTTCACGTTTGATCAAATTAAGCACTTAGCGATAACATTAAATTGCACCAGACAGGATCTGTTGTGATGTCACGTGATAAAATTATAGTTATCAAAAAACTTATCATTTATTTACGTCTTATCATTTTGTATGATAACGATGCAAACAAACGTATAAAAATGCGCAATTTCATAAAAAGATAACGATTACCTTCATGTCGA
Organism: Aporophyla nigra; assembly: GCA_947507805.1. Classification (NCBI taxonomy): domain Eukaryota; kingdom Metazoa; phylum Arthropoda; class Insecta; order Lepidoptera; family Noctuidae; genus Aporophyla; species Aporophyla nigra. The sequence continues at coordinate 5,106,003 of OX382313.1, read as the reverse complement.
AAAACAAAACACTTTTGCCACCGATAAAGCATGAGGGAAACTTGATCATGCAATTAATTGTGCATTTCCTGATAATATATCTACAACAAAAGCAATAAATTATGTTATGAAATACTGTTAGAGAAATTATTTAAAAAAAAAGAATTTTACAGAAAATTAAAAGCCTTAAACCAAAAAAGACAAGTACTAGCGAAATGATAGTCGAATTTCATAACCATTCAAATCAAAAGTCATTTATTCAAACTAGGCTGAGAGTCAGCACTTTTTTAACGTCAAAGTATGTAACTTTCAGTCAGACAGTCCTCCCAAAACGCCCACCCTTCGACACTTCCTAGTGCTTTAGCTGGGAAGAAGTGGCGCAACTAACTCCCCAGCAGCACAGCTGTCTGTTAAGTTAGAAGAACTTGATTTTATACAATAATATGTAAGTAATTAATATGATGAAAACAAAACGTACATTAAATTATTTGCCATGTCAGCTAGCACATGCCAATATACCAACAAAACATTGAAAACTAAACCCAAGCTGAATTAACGAATAAAAAACAAAATCGTAAACAGAACTTAAAACCTAAATAAAAGCCTTCATTCGATAACCTTGTCGTTACGAAAATGACACATTTTTGATTAACTGATTTACCTCGCCCCCCGACAGAATATTGCTGTCGGGAAGTCAGAAGATTAACGCTAGTATAATTCATTAAACTAACAAAATTTCCGGGTTTTGCATTCGTGAACAGCGTTTGAGGACTTCTCCGATAAACATCGATTGAAGTTCGCTTCGACACGGAAGCATATTTAATGCTTCAGGTTTTAATAACGATTTGTTCTTCTTCCCCAAAGTTGGTTGGTGGCATAGACATGTCGTTTTCTAAACAACGCATTGTTTGTAACAGGTACGGCTCGGTACGCGTCGATAAACGCCCACCTCGGCATCGAGCAGTCGCGGCGAGACGACATGGAGTCACTCGGATACGTACTTATGTATTTCAACAGGTAAGTGACTTGATTACGTTGCAGATGATTTGCGAGAGGCGTTCAATGTATCGGGATCGGGGTAATGTAATATTAAAATGGGTAATTTGATTTAAAAAAAAACATTAACCGAGGATCATTCATTCATTCTCCAGCACTTATCCCAATTTATTTGGGGTCGGCGCAACATGTCTTTTTCTTGCACACATCTATATCAGTCCCCGTCTCAGCAGTCACTCCCTTTCTATCCATATCATAATTCATACAGTCCATCCATCGTTTCTTTGGTCTCCACATTCATACTCCATACATTATCAGAGGATATATTAAAAAAATCTTATAGTTGCAAACATTGATACTTTTGTTAAACTCTGTCAAAGACGATTATTATGACTGACGCGACAATGTTGATGAGAATTGAACACCACGCAGTGATTAAATTCCTAACAAAACAAGGAACAAGTCAAAAACTCGAATCATGAAGGGATGGTAGCCGTTTACCGGGATTCTGTGCATTCATTGTCCACTATTCAAAAGTGGTCAAGGGAATTCAAAAGGGGCAAAGAGAGCATCGAAGACGACTCTGGTTCGGGTGGCCCCGTTCCGGCCACCACCGAGTAAAATGTAAAAAAAGTTGACAAATTTGTATTCGAAGATGCCCGAATAAAGGTAAAACTATTAGCAGAGATATGTAGCCTATCCATCGGACCATTAAACATAGTATGTATAGAACACGCTATAAGGAATGACAAAGCACACTGTTCTATTATTCCGACTGACATACTATATTTATATGAGAGAACTATATAATAGAACTCTGTGTCAGTCTTCGCGTTGTACATTTATTTTCACCGAAGTCGTGCGTGTTTCGATTGTTAATGGAGTGACGTCACGGAATCTATACCACAGCTCCTGTTCAATATCTGAGGTGATATCGATTCTAAGTATTGTGATTCATTGTAACTTGAATCACGGATCTTTTGAAACTACGTGTAAAATAACTTCAAAATATATCCGTGTGTATTTTGAGTAGGTTTGTACCTATGAAATCTTGTAAAAAATCTAGGTATCAGGGTACGCCGATATTAGGCGATTTACTCGAGTGAAGGGTCTTTTTTTATTCATTCTACGTTCATTGGACACAAAATCATACAGGGTCGTGACGGGACGACGCGCAAACTGTACCCATGGATTTAGTTCACGATTCTGAACCCTCACACGTTGAAATTTTTCATCAAGTATTTGAAAAAAAAAAATCTGCTGTTCTATGCACTATATTATTGCACTTTTTTATGAAACAGCATATTTGTTTCCGTCTAACTGTCGAAAATTTTCTACGCATGTCTAGAATCATGTACTGAGTTCATGGTTATACTTTGCGCTTCGATGTCCCTGGTAAAAAACCCAAAACGGTAGAAGGTAAAGAGGGGAGCCTCTTTACCTTCTACCGTTTTGGGGTTTTTCCGAAAATGCTTATTTCACAAAAATAAACAACGTTGTTTTCGCAGTTGAGTCTTTGGGCATATTGCCAATGTGAGTTTCTAATAAGCGCTGGACCTTTCTTTATCCATGACGTTGCAGTTTTCGTCAAACAGCTAGCTGTCTTCCACGTAGTTTTTGATATTTGTATAAAAGCGATGAGAATAGTGGTGGCCCAGTGCTATTGGCCCCGACTTACCGAGTTGTAGGTCGTGGGTCCGACCCCAGGCAAGCGCTATACTTTGTGTAAATTATTTCATCATGACCGCTCTCGAAACAGCGCAGGAAAACATCGTGAGGAAACCGGCATGTCCTAAAACCAAACATTCGAATACATTTGTGACAACTATGAAACCGCACTGAGCCCACGAGGTAGATTACGGCCCATTTTCTTCTAACCAAGAGGAGACCTGTGTTCCGTCAGTGGGGACAATATAGGCTGATTATTATATGAAAGCGATTGAGGTTATGAAAGTATGACGTGTTTAGAGTACAGAATGTCTACTTATACCATTTACTAAGTTTGCCCACATTTATCCACCAAACACAAGTGATTTTAGGAACTTGTAATGTAATAGATAGGCACTAGGTATTTACAAGAAACATTCTGAATTGAAATTCAATTTGTATAAAATTATCAGTAAAATAACCTTTTTAATCTGGACTTTTATATAAAATAGTATATGTAAAATTAGCTTTTCGTGTCTGACTGCGTTGTTCTTCTAAACTCTGCAACGGATTTTGATGATAGAAATGAAACACGAATACTGCTTATTTGGATACAGTTCGTGAAACAGAAAATACAAAAATGTGTTTTACTTTTTTATTTAATTATTAGAATACGGAAGGTTTTTATGTGTAATATAGATAAAGCACAAAAATGCCAATGACATGTCGTAACATCAACATGACCACCGTAGTAAGGGGTTTTGTCGACGAAAGAATAGACAACATTACAGATTGTAGAAAGATTAAAGACAGAATTAACGATTGTAGAAAGATTTGTACCGTTTATGCTGGCGTAGCATGACATTTCTACCTCTATTCTACCAAGAATAAACAAAGTTCTTTCTATGGTGGTCATGCTACGCGTGCAGTTGATTGCACCCGTGCGAAGCATGGGTGGGTCGTTAGTAAACTATTACGAGGGGCGTCAATGTATTCTCGGTATTGGTCCTCCTCTACGCGTTTATTTTGTCACCCTTTTCTAAATACTCCTAGCCAAAAAATACCTTTAGAGCTTCAAAACCGTGTTCAAAACACGGGCCGCAATTTCTTATATAACATTTAAATTTCTTTGGTGGGTCTGCACCTTTCTTGTGGATTCTTATTTACTTTCAAAATCGTAGTGATGAACCCAGGCTTCATCGCCAGTAATAATTCGGTTGTATAATACTTGTAGAATCCTCACCACAAAGTTCCAAAAACCCGCACTTCTTTTTGAGGTGCCGATGCCGTGAGCAAACGCGGCACCCACCTTGCGCTGAATTTTTGAGGTCATGAAGAATAGTGTTTAAGGTGCCAATGGATAGGTTACACATTTCTGCTGATACTTTCACCTTTATTCGAGCAACTTCGAGTACACATTTCTCAACTTTTTTTTACATTTTTCTCCCTCGTTGGTGGCCGAAACGGCCGCCCGAACGAGGGTCATTCGATGTTCTCTCTGCCCCTTATGAATTCATTTGAGCAATATTGAATAGTGGACAATAAAGGAACTGCCAGCATCTCTTCGTGAATAAGTTTTTGCCTTTTTGTTAGGAATTTACTCACTGCGCGGTGTTCGATTTTCGTCAATATTGTCGCGTCTGTCTTTCAATATGATCACATCATTTGGTCATTCATTATGGTCTTTGACAGAGTATAACAGTGATCATAACTATAGGACTTTATGGCCCAAAGATAATCTAAGAAAATTATTTTAAAATACCGACAGTAATATAATTACTCCAATACCGAGAATAGATTGAATGGCCCTTCTACGTAAGATGAAACTTATGATGTGGCGAAACAACCATAAGAGTAGCAGAATCAATATGATTACCGTTCTCAAAACCACTCGATACTGTATGTGTACGTATTCCGGTTTACACAAGTCCCGACATGTCTCAAGTGACTCACGCGAGGACCCGTTTCGACCCGTTACAGCCTACTGAATAAGGCTGTTAATTTTAAATGTGTGCGTCCGGGAGTTGCGCAATTTTTAGTATAGATTACTGTTAGCATGGCTTTTGATTTTACTCGTCGAGGCAAACAGTTTCATATTGTGGATTTGTGGATAAACTAGCTTTTGCCCGTGGTTTTGTCTGCGTGGATTTACCGGAACCTTCCCCACGAAAACGTACCTTCATACATAACCCAAGTCATGGTCTACCTGTGTGCCTATTATCACCGAAATCTGTTCAGCCGTTTAAAGTGCGAAAAGCCAACAGCCAGACAGAATTACTTAAGAAATTTTTAATCGACGAAAAAAAAAAAATTTAAATTATATATGACCATGCATAACTTTTTACAGAGAAGTCCGATTTTGATAATTCATTTTTTTAAATATTTATTGACCTCTTACAAGGATCTTTGCAGATCTTAAACCTTATTCGAATTCGATATTATAGGTATATTATTCCGAATAATTTCATTACATTGGTAGACTTGACTTATGTGGCAGTTACTTTTCTGTGGTCTATTTAGAAAAGGATCGCCGCACATTACCTTTCTTTCTAGATCATGCCTGATAAATGTTTTCTCTTGTCAAACAGAGGCTCGCTGCCGTGGCAAGGTCTGAAAGCGATCACCAAAAAGCAGAAATACGAACGGATCAGCGAGAAAAAGATGTCGACGCCAGTTGAGGTGCTCTGTAAGGTAAGCACAACTAACTTTAGTAATAGTATGCTTATATTGCTCATATTCATACAACGTTATTTTGGAAATGTAAGTAACTTGTAACATGACTTTACTCTTTCATATCATTTCATTTATTGAAGTGAAAACTTCTTTAGCACCGTTGTGATTTGAAAGTCTATGAAACGAAAAAGCGACACTAAAAAGAGTCAGACACATAACAACGTCATTATGTTTTGTGTCTCGCTCTAACACTTAATGGAAATCCTTAAGTAAGGGTGCTCGTTGAGAAAGTTTACTTTTCTATTTGACGTTTTTCGAGCAGGGTTTTTGGACAAATAGACATTTGATTTTCTTACATTCGTCTCATTATCGTGAAGCCAAAATTTTTTAAGGTTTCATTTCTACTACGTGTGAATTGCACACATGTTTTTTTTTTATATTTTTATTTATCTTTAATATACAGAGTGTTTGGCGCATGGACCGTCAATTTTTTTGGGGGATTGGGTGGCTTATGTGTTATCTTTCACTTATAGATCCCATGTCCTAGTTTGGTTATCGTTATCGTAACTTTCAAAGTAAAATAATATTGGTCCTTATTATTTATGTTTTTTTTTTTATTATTGAAAGTCAATTTCATTTGACCTTATACTACTCGACCCTAACCTGGTATACAACACGCTGCTGGCCTAACTTGAGGAGCTGGGGAGATTCGAATAAGCGATTTTCGCATCCGTACGCAAAATATGCGCTTTGACGATATTCCCTTGAGATTTTTATTGAATCAATATCGTCGTGAATGTAGGCAGATACAACATAAGTCTTAGCACAAAATGTACATAAGTATCTTTCCATAGCCCCAGTAATTGAATAAGCGCTGTGCATAGCCTAGTAACTCAGCTGACGTCTGCATAGGCGTGAGCGGTAATGGATTTGAACCTGCGACCTCGCGGAGAAGGTCGCCGATTTAAATCCTAACTCTTGTAATTCGTTAGTATCGTTGGAGTATTTTAATCTGAGTTTCTCCCCCCATTCCAAATATCAAAATTGGTCTAGTCGTGTGATCGATTGATCCTTAACCACAGGCCCCTCTTTGGCACAATATCTAGACGAACTTAATTTAGCAAGGAGAAATCAAAACGTCGAGTTTTTTAAACCTGTATAGAAAGGGAAAGTAATATAATTTCGTAGAGGATTCTTTAGCCAATTAACTGATCATAATTATGAGCGTTAACGCTCGTGTATAGCGAATTAATTAAAATCGGAAATCCAATACGCCGGATGTGAAGACTTGAATAAATTAAATACGAAGGTCTTTATGACACCTGTGTGGTGGGTAAAGCAGAGATCATCCGTCCTTATGTTTTACCCACGTCTCGTTACGGTAACTCGTTGACAGACACCCATACAGAAAAAGGTAGACTCGTAGATAATTTTTTTTCATTAATCACAAGACAACACACAATCACATACATGTATGCCACAATATTTTATTTTAAACTTTCTTAATTTATTATTACGGACACTATGTATTTATTATTCTAGCGTATGGGGGTCACTGAGTCCCTTTTGGCATTATTATCTTGTTAAAATGATATAATTCCTAAATCGTCATCATTACTATTATTATGTCTTCTTTTGTTCTTTCTCTTTGTAAATTGGCACATTGGCACTGTGTTCCTTCTTCGCTAATTGTCATAGTAATCACGTTCAGTTATTATTTCATCGTGCTTTGTTTGTTGTGCACCAAATAAACGATTTATATATCCCTCTATCTTATCTATCTATATGCGCATTGTTCTTTCTTTTCTTTCGTAACTACAACATGTCCCGGAATTTACGCACACCACCAAAAACCCCAATTAGAGTACAGGGTGGCATGTTCACCACCAGTAATCTGTTGCCATCGATTCAGTTCATAACTCTGGACCCCAGTTGAAATTTTTCGTCAGTTATAATTTTTTTTTAAAACGGCTATTTCCTACAACAGTGTAGTACTTACGTGGTCATAATGTGGATAAAGCAATATTTCATTAAACGGTTTTATTTAGCTTGCCCTGTTTGTTGTTTATTTGTTTGGGTAGTAGTTAAAATTTTAATGACAGAAATCAATTCTGGACTCTATAATGTGCATTAATTCAGTAACACATCGTTTAAATCACATTTAGTACTTTTACTGTTAAATGAAAATATTTAAAATTTATTCAACCTCACGAGTCGATGTGTATTGCGCAAAGGTATCCTTTTTCTTCCATGCCTCATTCAGTCTTGGCTTTTCTGGGAAATCTCAAGAATATTCCTCCACCATCGTACTAACATTTCCTAGGCTTGTCTCAATAATGATCCCGTCTTAAGGCACCCCACTGTCCGACTACCTTAGTCCTTCCCTTGTCCCGATGCATTCGACAAACATGAACACAAACAAACAAAACAAACATGAGCACGTTAAACCGTTGGTCCTGCGCCTGATCCGTCTCCGGTCGTGTCGGATTGCCGTCCCATCGGGCTATGAGAATGAGAGAAGAGAGAGTGCCCCTGTGTCTGCGCATACACGCCTGCACTATAATATCTCCCGCGCCGATGGCTAATCTCCGTTGAGATTGGCCGCCATGGCCGAAATACGGTCTGGATGGTCAACCATGAAAATGTCGTGAAGTTTCTTGCCGGCTCTTTTCCATAGGAAACAACCACCATTGGAACTGTGCGCTTAGGCGCATACATGGTCACTTATGAAACGTCAGCAGTCATAAGCAGTTCATAAGTGGCCATGTGTAGGTTTATGTGACCTAAAATATTTTGATTTTGATTGATCTGATAAAAATATAAAGTTTTTCCTTTAATGCTCACAGATTTAGTAAAATGACTGATGAATTGACATGACACGCTGCATCCCGTAACTGGGATCAGCTTGCTTGAAGTGGTATCATGCATATTGGTATCGCTAAAAGCGACCGTCCAACTACTTGAAGTAAACATTAAACATACTAATATTATACAAGGTGTAACAGAGTACACGCAAGTCCTGAAAGTAGTTTCTTCATAACGAACTACTTATTCGATTTCAGTAATTTTCAGTATGGGTCTTTAAAAAATTAAAAAATATGTGTTTAGCCATACCTACCGCCGATTGAGCCAAGGAAAACGAAATTGTATTTCGAGACGATACTAATATAATGAAAATTTTGGTAATTGCCACTCTATCCTCTAATTGGGGGGTGTATGAGGTCTAGCGTTAATTATGTTACATGTTGTATAAAAATTACCCATAAAGAATAATAGAGATGAATCCACTTAAAATGTTGATTAAAAATAAAATATTTCGTAATGTATTGTTTGAATAAACTCTATTATACACCCTATATGTATATACTCTATACAAATTGTACACAATTATAATAACAAGAAAATCATTTCATATTCATCTTCATCATATCAAAAGCTTACAAAGTTATAAGGTTTAGCAGCGGAATTTGAACAGAGTGCGTAAAGACTTTCTTGTTAACTGGCAAATAATATGTATTTCCTTTAGACACTACCTCATAAGTTTAGCAGTCGCGAGCGCTACTGCTGTACATGAGGTCCTGGGTTCGATTCTCAGGTCGGGAAAACTGATATTGGGTTTTTCTATCTGAAATTTCTCAGCAGCAGTCAGAGGTCTGGCTTTGTGACCGGTTGATGAAATATTGACTCACTCCGTTTTACATAGGACTTTAAATTACTGGTGGAATGTGGGTGTACTACAGATACACCTCTGGCCAACCCTTCGGGGAAGCCATCACGCGTGACGTTATGTAACTCCACGGAAATTAAGAATTTCTTTTACAATTTCGCAGCTAAATCTTTTGATGAAAGGCTTAAACTTCTTTCTTTTTCATCAACATTGTTATTAAAATACGTTATTATTTGCGCAGGGATTCCCGGCTGAGTTTGCGATGTATTTAAATTACTGCCGCGGCCTGACCTTCGACGAGGCTCCTGATTACATGTATCTTAGACAGGTGAGTCATACACACATTTATATTTCGTATTCTACTATAAAATGTGTCACGTTTGGTACAAGTTCTGTATAATTTACTCGTTTAAATTTGTTTTAATTAGGGGGCCCGATTGATAATGTAGTGTCTGCTCGTGACTTCTATGTATAAGAAGAGACAGTTGCAAGCAGCACGCGTAGCATGACCACCTTAGAAACGGGTTTTGTCGACGGAAGAATAGACAAAATTACAGATTGTAGAAAGATTAAAGACAGAATTAAAGATTGTAGAAAGATTTGTACCGTTTTATGCTGGCGTAGCATGACAATTCTATCTCTATTCTACCATGAATAGACAAAATCCATTTCTACGGTGGAAATGCTACGCGTGCTGGTATTGTAACTGACTAGATAGTAGATATATGTACAGTTTTGTGTTAAAGTAATAATAAATAGCAATTTTAATGTACTGGACGTAGTTTACGACGCAATCCCTAATGCTTTCAATAGGTATAAAACATGTCGCGGGGTCTGATATCCACAAGACACTGCACTAATCCTAGAGCTAGAGCTGCAGTAGCAGCTGACTAACATTTCAGCAAATTCAGCAAGAAAACTAGTTTTTGTGGGTGGGAAATCATCTAATGACGTGTCCTGCTCTGGGCGGAGCGGGAGGGCGTGTCAGACTTTTACTGACTAAAACCCAACTGTGTTTCTTCAGTTATCTGTGCCAGGGCCACGGTAACTCTTTCAAAGAAATCTCGTGACCCTGGCAGGAGTCTGAATGTACTGGACCTAATTTACGACGCAATACCTAATGATTTCACTATTTATTTATTTATTTTTAAAGAAAGCTTACAGACTAATAACAAACATGAATATCTTAAATAGGTAATAACAATTGCTAATTACAAGCTTCCACATGTATAAAACGGATAAAACCTGTCTCTGATATCCACAAAACGCAACACAAATGCTGGAGCTAAAGCTGCACTAGCTGCTGAATAAAATTTCAATACATTAAGTATTCAGTTACACTGCATTAAGCTAGGAGTTAAAGTAACATTATAAAACCTGGCGTCATATTTCCACAGCTGTTCCGCATCCTGTTCCGCACGATGAACTACCAGTACGACTACACGTTCGACTGGACGATCCTGCGCCAGCGCAAGCAGCACATGGAGGCCGGCGCCGCGCCCGCCGACCGACGCTCGCCCTCCGTGCAGCGGCGAGCGCAGCAACAACCCTCGCAGCCGCCGCCCAACAACGAGGTGCGTACTGTAGCCGCAGCACAGGGGGCCAGCCAGAGACATAGCAGCATCTGCATCAGCAGATTTCGACATACACCTTCGACAGTTAGCCTGACAAGGCAGGCTGGTTTGTAGTCGTCAAATGGTGGCCGATTTAAGGCACAAGCAGGATTTGAACAATAAGCAATGGTAACCGCATGCAGTCAAGTGCACTAAAATCGCATCTAAACTGCATTTTTGCAGATAAATTGTCCCATTGCATATCCCATGCATAAGGCCATAGGATATGCAAAATCTACAACTAGCATGTTATCTACGAATTAGAGTAACTAGGGGTCGCTCACTAGTTGAAACAAGACCACAAACTGGAAAATAAAATACTCTGCACTTCCTCTCCATATAAAAAATGATAACTGTGCCGAATTTCATAGTCCCTCGTCCGCGTATTTTTCGTAAAAAGGGGTACAAAATGCTTGCTTGCTTTACGTAATAATTAATGTATTGGGTGTAAAAAGATACTTAACGAACCTGAGAGTCACTTGTACACCCCGTCAATCGTCAGTGGTTTACATGTTTCTGTCCAGTCCCGTAAATCCCGCGGAATCCCTCACCAAGCGGGACTGGAAAATGACGCGGGATCACGGAATACCGAGATTTCGGTATTGCGCGGATTGGAAACGTTTACAACAAACGTTTACACAAGTTTAAAACTAACAATGATCCTACGTTGTGAACAAATGAAGGAGTTTCTCACGGTTTCTAAAAGTACCGCGCGTCACATAACGTTACCGGGTACCACTTTCCTTTCATTATCCTACAATTTGAAGATATCTGAAAATCATCAAGTATACAAAATAGCCATGGTTTCTCCTATAAGCTAGTCATGGTTTATCAAATGCATGATCAGTATCTATGGGGACGTCTATTAAACACGTGACGTTTTTTTTTGGCATTTTTAAAGTGAGATCAGTTTATATTGGAAATGCATAGATGGATGTGTAGCCGTGCGTACTTGATTATCTTAAAAAAAAAAAGTGACTAGAGACTGGAAGCCATTTTTATTTTGTGTGTGCAAGTACATGTTAAATATGTAATTTGGTTTTTTATTTGAAGTATGGACCAATTGATTTTATACTGCGATTAGGGCATGCAATTATCCGGTCCGATTTTCTATCCGGATCATTCGGATACCTTCAGAACACTTCATTACCAGCACCACCTCCGCTGCAACTGCAATCGGTTGCAGTGAATGTCGTTGGTATATTTGGCATTGTCCTTTCAATCCCTTTACTATATGCTCAGTTAAAGTCAATGATTGTTCTCTGTTGCTGGTAATCACTGAGTACTACGTCATCATCATTGCCGTCGTCAACGGAAGTCGAGCTCTGGGCATTGGCCCATAAAATCCCAAAGTGCCAGTGCTTTCTGCACTTTTGAATAAGCTTTATGATCATCTAGTAATATTGTCATTGGCGATTTTTTTAAGATATCGCATGAGTTTTCACAATTTCACGATTACCTATTTTTACAAAAAAAAAAAACAACCTTTAGTATTATTGATTTACTATCCGTATTATTCGTTTCATCCGGATAGTAAAACAAATTATATCCGGTTAATATATATTTGATAGATATCCGGATAGCATGCCCTACCTGAGAACACACCCACCATCTATGTAACATATGGAATGCAATAAAGAATTGAGTATTGAGTATTGACCTACCTACCCTCCAATAATTATCCTTCTAACCTATCTTATCTTCCTAACCTATCCTCGTTTCCTAGGTCAAATCCGTCCACGCCACAAACGATGCGACTGCTAACAAGCAACCGGTGAAGGGACATCAGTCCGTCAGTCAACTCAAGAAGAAACTCACTGCGATATCATAAATATAGCCAGACCCCTCGATTCCTTATCTTATAATATATGTTACTTGAATATGCATCTTATGTGCTCAAAGTGCTTACGAACTTGTGCAAAGAAAGAGTCATTTTCTACCAAAAATACTTCCGCTCCTTGGTGTTTTAAAAACGTTGTTACAGCTTTCTCAAGCCACGAATGTGTTGTAGGTAATGTTTTGTCCCGTCTGTTAATGTTAGGAAGCTATAGATTTCAAATTGTGCCACTATGTGGATTTCTATAGAATAAATTGTCTCAAAAATTATGAAATCAATGTATGTTTGTAAACACCTATCAAGCAGTATTTGTAGAACTGTTTTTAATTGATGATAAGTCGAACTTTTGTGTAACAAATTGCGCGTTTTACGTGATGGGTTGTGTGATCCATACAATAGTCACGTACGCACATACTTTGTTAATTATTAAGAAAAATACTCACAAAAACAAGGTTTTTTTTGTAACTTAAATGTCGTCGTTAAATATGGCACAAAATAATGTAAAATGAGATTCGAAAATTCGAGTTTATTTTTCTTCCTAGAGTTGAATCGATTGACAAGAAATAAGGTGCATATTCATGTAACATATCCTAGTAAATTTTAGTAGGTGCGATGATTAGTTCTAAACAAAATAAATGTTTGACGATCAAACCTTTATTTTAGGCTTTGAGGAACTATGTTTACTTCCTTTAACGCGAAGGGCAATAGAAATGATGTACTTATATGCATATTTTAGATTTTTTTTTATTATATTAGCGGTGAATTAATTGATTGACCTCTAAGCCCACTCGCGCCGTTGTCGTCACAGCGGACGTTTTCGGAAACTCCTCATCGTCCGTCAAATTGTCGCGTTCCTTAGAACTCCGTACTAATGTACTATTGTGATTGGATGTAACGTGGTGTGAATGTGTGCGTGCGTTTTGTTCACTGTAAATTTTTACTTTATAAGGTTTAAAAACATTATTGATAGTATTATTAATACAATCGCCAGTTGCGTACAGTTAGCAACGTGTTTTAAACGATTCCTTTTTCAGTTTTGTGCAATCATTTTGCTGCTAACGGTACACAACTGATTGGTACGATATAAAACTCTTTCGATACGTTGCATCGTAAATTTTTATATTTTTAATTAATTGTTTAAAAATTGTATAAATTATAAAATGAGTGTTGCCAACACTAAAAATACTGTAATGTTTGAGTAAGGTACAACATAACGACAGGGTACGATGTGAATTTTGTATAATTTGAATAAAAAACCTTCAAGTTTAGTAGTACATGCGTATAATTTGTACAAGGAAATCCTGAACACTCGACGTTTTTGCGGTAATGCTACGTACTTATTGTAATTATGTAGTTAATCAGCAGTTAGCATTGAAGAATCATTACTTACTCCAACTTAGTCTATGAGTAACAGAAACGGCCCATTTACTTATTAGTTTGATTAAATTTTAGAATATGGTATAAACTTGATTAATATCGAGTTATTTTGGTAGAGATTATCAATGTAAACGTTAGTGTGTTAATCATAATTAATTGGACATTAGTACTTATTAATACAAGGCCCACTTCCCCGTTGTCTTAGTCATAGTGTTCCATCTAGTGTTTTACAATTTAGATATTTAAAGAAAATCTGAAGCCTACCAAAAATACTTGACAGAAAACTATATGAAACTAATAAAACCTTTTTTGTTCCGCAGTGAAAGAGAACCCGCCGTTCGGCAGCCCCGGGTGGTCCGGTGAAGAAGAGAGCGCGATAGCATATGTAGTGTGCGAGTGTGTGTTAGTGTGTGTGTGTGTGCATGGGGTGCGGCCACACGAAGCTCTCCGACGGGCGCCGAACGCGTTCATGACAACGGACTTGCTTATATTTGCGTTATACGTCACACCACAGTTTATCTAACACCTCCATACAGTCGCACGCTTCCGCCTGCTTATGTCCCTACTGCCCTATTGCGGATAGCGACATCAGACAGTTCGTCTTGTCGACTGATTCAGTCAGCGTTTTAATTTATTATCCGGACACGTAGACGAAGGTCTAGCACAGGACAGGCTGCGGGCTGGTATGGAATAGATAGCTGTACTGTGGTTGTACTATCGAGAACCACTGACACAGTGGTACATTATAAATGATCTTTCTGTTTGGGCACAGTTCCAATCGTCTTTTTTTACTGTATAAATTTAACTGTAAATTACATTACAGATGTTGATACAATTACACTAGGAAAATATTCATTATTAATTCAGTTTGTAGTTATGTAACTCGATGATTGTTTAGTTTTCGATGTTAGTTTTCTAATTAGCTAGTGTTCACATTTTCTTGTTACTGCCGGTGGTATTTCAATCTGTTCTCTGTACATACCGCGAATTGTGTTCGGAATATCGCCGGCGACTCGACGCGTAACACAGTATTGGCTAGAATTGTTCATTAAAATTTGCAGATTTGTAATGAATAAAGTAGTCTATAACAAAACGTGAAAAAATGGGAAAAACGAAAAAAAAAACGAACATGTGGTTAGTACCTATACTCCATTTGTTTAGGTAGTTAACTAAATGTAAACAATCTTAACATGTCTTTTATCTAAAAAACTGTCTAAAAATTGAATCTAAAAATGTTTACAATTAGGTATTTACTTAAACCGATGTTAGGTAAGTAACTTAATTTAAATAATATTTGTTGGTCTTTTATACGATTTATTTTATATAAAAAGACATATCAAGATTGTTTACCTTTAGTTAACTACCTAAACAAATGGAGTATAAGTGAAAAGATTTCCCGCCGTTTGAAACGTGCCCTGCCAACCTAGACCGACATAGTTTTAAGATTATTTTTACTTTTCGCTTTTACTTTGGCATATTTCACTTATAAATTGTACATAGACATGGGCAGGGCGCGTTTCAAAGGGACGTTGGTATGGCGATATATCTTATTTGAAGATTATAAAATTGTAAATATAATAAGCTAGTAAACTTGTTTTAATCACTACATATTTTTTTAAGAAAGCACTAATTGCGTTTGATTTGTGGCGTATTGTGATACTACGAGATTTGTTCTGAGTGGGGCTCTCCGGGTAGATCGAGAAGCATCAGCCTGTCGGATAGTTACGGATACTGTCGCGAGTAACTACTTCTAACGGACAGCTAAGACGCTCAGCTCGTGATGTTTCTCGACAGTACCCTCACAGGGCCCAAACCGGGGCTACAGCCATCAAAAAGGTTTCCAAAGACTCTGAAACTTGACCGTAACTGGAATGGCTTTCATTTGAGGTTACATACGCCTCAGTTTTTCGAATGAAAAACATTCCATTTATCACTCAAGCTATCAATGATTAGACTTACAACGGAACTATTCAGTAATATTCATGTTTTTATACAACCTTCCATTGCATATAATCTATGAATGAATGTTAATGAAGTGATTCTTGTTAAGAGGAAACTCGGACTTGTGTAGTCTCGGCGAGACAGTCGACGCCGTGTGTAATATTTTTATATTAAATGATCACTAAACAATGCTTCCATAGTTTGAATGCTAGAAGTATCATAATACACCATGTTATTTCTAAGACATAACTATAAGTTTCTGGAATGATTAGTGTGAACGAAGTGTGAGCGGACAAATGGAGACAAAATAAATAAATAACGTTTGAACACCATGTATAGTTACAATGTTGGTATGTTTGACCACTGTGAGTGATATTATGGATCTCATTCCTTTCAAATTCGGTTTTATTTCGAGACTCAGTAACGTTGGTTCCGGACACGCGTTTTGTCTCCAGTTGTGTGTATACTCGGTGTGTCAACACTCTATAAATTAATAAACAGTAATAAACTAGTTTTTTTGTTTTCTTTTTATTCTTTTGGGTTTTTAGTATAATATCCCATGGACCCTACATAGACACTACACTGTTTGAATTCAGAATCGCAATCGTCTTTAACGGCGAAAATCTGGCGAAGCGCCGCACGTGCACAATTTGACACGTATTTTTGGCATAATCAGTAACTTCACACTATTGATATTTTATTATTATAGATCAGAGGAGTAATTGCGTAGCTTGCTATCAATAGTAATCGGTTTGGTAGAAATTGAAAACAGGTACTTACTTCAGAATTATGAAAGCATATCTTTAGTTTACTATCTCAATAACATAGTTACGCTGAAATGTGTTCACTGTTGGAAGAAATTGATGAGCGTAGGCAGGATTAGGAACACATACACTCATACAGTTTTTTGGAGTACCAACATTTTGTTAAAAGTTCATTGTGTTTATTTTGGCAAGGTTATGACAAAAAAAAGTTATGCGTGGTCATGCATAAAAAAAAACAAAAAAAATATACGCGTCGAATTGATAACCTCCTCCGTTTTTTTTCGTCGGTTCAAAATGGTACAATTTTTTTATTCATAACCTCGCCAATGCTCAACAGCGCGGTGATGCCGCCACGTTGACGGCACCGGGATATCTATGGGGGGCGAAGGACGCAATGGCCGGGCCCGCGGGACTGGCACTGCAGGGATCGGTGTCGTGCATCGCCACTGCAGCTCCCACAGGCGGCGCTCAATCCGCGCCGTCCGCCACACCACCACCCGGTGCTCGCCTCTTTCAATTCTTCTTTTTCTAAAAATGGAAATTGAATGTTAGTTAAAACAACTGACGACGAACGACTGAGTTTATGGAAACAACTAATTTGTAGTCGTGGGCGTTGCGACAACGAACTCTTTCCGAAGACCGTTTTATGTCTTGCAACGATGAAACCGTTTTACGTCCTGGGTCCAAACAGTCTTCGTTGCACAAACCAGTCTTCGAATTACTTCATGCGATTATCTATTTTACAGCTAAGAAAATACGGTCGAGAACCCATTGATTCAACTATCACACTCGTCGCGTCGCGTCGTCGTCCTTAGTCCGTCCGTTCCAAAGACCGTTTAATGTTCTGCGACGACTACGACGACGAAACTGATTTTAAGTCTTGGATCGAAACAGTTTTCGTTACACAAACCAGTCTTCGAATTACTTGATGCGATTTTTTATTTTACTGCTAAGATAATACGGTCGAGAACGCATTGATTCAACTGTCATACTCGTCGCGACGTCGTCCTTAGCATACCGCGTTCGTTCACAAACCAGTTCTTACAGTTAAAAGTGAACTTTTTATCAATGGTATAGAGTCTATATTTTATTACTACTTTTCTATACTGTCGTTCGTGATGCGACGGTCAAACCTGTGTAAGCTTATAGCCGTTAAGTGCAAAATCGCCCGGCATGTTGAATTGGGATAATAGGTAAATAAATATCTTGGAATACGAGCCGGTGAGCGCGTCATATGTTTGTTTACATTTTTTTTTTTTTGGTCAGTTGTGTAATTGGTCATTTATAAGTAGTTGTAACTTTGGAAGAAACTGCAACTATTTCACGCAACGAAAACGCAATTCTGTTCCATATTCGATAAGTTTCGTCTTTTACAAAACGGTCGTCGTCGCAACAACTGGTTTGAAGACGGCTCTTCAAACCAGTTGCGACGACGACCGTTTTCTGCAACCGTTTTCGTCGTCGGAAGAACGGTTGCGTTTCGTCCGTCAAAAATTCGACAACGACCCACCACTACTAATTTGTATATTATTTCGATGACACTAATTGTAAAAATAATTTCTTCTAGAAGTAGACAACTCATTTTATCAAGCTGTTATATTCGTTTTCCTTTTATTATACGTTTCATCATAACGTAAATATATATATAAAAGTTAACCGGCCAGCAGCGGCGGCCGTACGAAATTTATATCCTATTGAATACGATACCACACTTTTTATGCAAAAATGTTTATCGGAGATTATAACCAAAACAGAAGACAACAAAGAATACTTACTGTGAATGAAATGCGTGATAGTCCAGAAAAAAACAAACATCTTCCTGCGCGAGCGATCCCGATCTGTCACAAGTCACGACTTGAGCAGCGTGACCATCACCTGTAAGTCCCTGAGATACCACATTTGGTTCCCCGCGTACCAGCGAACTTTAACCTTATTTGTATGATAAAATAAGGCTCTGAATCGTTTGAAACGCTGCGAGCATAACGTAGGTAATTAGTAATAAAGAGGTTAAAATTATTGATCCTGCCTTAGTTTTGTTTGAAACCTGCCAAATCCTGCCAAAGACTCGAGTAAAAAATGCCAAAAAATTGCCAAATTTGTTTAGCGTTGTAATTGTAGTAGTAAAAAAGATAAAACACTTTGTTTCACATAATATCATCTTAAATTTCACCAAAATAACTACCGATCGCCGTAAAACAGAACCGAAACGAAAGTATCTACGTCTATGATTGATTGAATTAAGTTAAGTATCATAACAACCATAAACTTACGTATAGAGAACACTCGTTTTACGATTACCAACTGTTGTACTAATGTTAATGTTCTTAGTTGAATGAGATAAAATATAACACGAGAAGTACAGGGGAATCCCTTACATGACTACATATAGAATATCCCTTACGATCTGTTTTTAGGGTTGCCAATTTCGAAAATTTGAGATGTCAGTATGGATATTAGACGGTCTCAAAATCTTGACGACGTCAATAACTGCATTCTTCAGGTCCAAGACTGGTTTACGGTAAATAACTTGGTACTTAATAAAAAAAAAACCAAGTGCATTAGATTTCAATTGCCTAATGTCAGAGGTAGCGAATGTGACATCTTATTGAATGGGGAAAAACTGGAATTTATTGATCAAACGGTTTTCCTAGGAATCACGCTAGACGAGAAATTACAATGGGGACCTCATATAACATCTCTTGCGGGGCGGTTAAGCTCGGCCGCTTATGCTGTTAGAAAGATAAGACAGTTAACAGATGTAGAAACCGCGCGTTTGGTCTATTTTAGCTACTTCCACAGCATTATGTCGTATGGCATTTTACTGTGGGGTAGGGCTGCTGACATTGAATCCATTTTTATTTTGCAAAAGCGAGCTGTCAGAGCCATTTATAATCTATGTCGCGGCGAATCCCTCAGGGAACTATTTAAAAGGATTAATATTATGACGGTACCTTGCCAATTCATTTACGAAAATATTATGTATGTAAGAAAAAATCTACATCTTTTTAATAAAATAAGCGATAGACATAATTTTAATACTAGAAATAAAGACAAGATAGATCAACCATTTTTCAGATTAGCAAAAGTACATACATCTTTTATGGGGTACTGTGTTAAATGTTACAACAAAATACCTTCTGATATATTGCAATTAAATGAAAGGAGGTTTAAAAGTCATATTAAAAGTACACTTTGTAAACGAGCTTATTACAAATTAGAGGACTACATTCAAGATAAGAACGCTTGGAAACATGCTGGTCTCGCTCCATAGGACAGTCTTAGAGTTTATCAAACTAGTTGCTAACTTAATTGTGTAGATAATATTTATTTTTTCTTCTATGACACTGTTTTACATTCTGTAATTACTGTAACTCACACACTGACAGTTTATATGGGTAGTTCATATAATTGTTTTTTTTATTTAACTGCTTTTGTTAATTTATTTTTATTTTCTTTTAATTTCATTTTTTGTGTCTATGTATCATTTGCATCGTTGTATATGTAAGCGGGCACGCCCTTTATGCCTGGAGGCTTTAGTAAGATTTTAAGTTCTGTTTACGATTTTTGTTTCATTATTCATTTCAGCTTGAGTTTAGTTTTCAATGTTTTGTTGGTATAATGGCGTGTGCTAGCTGACATATGGCGAATAATGTATGTTTTGTTTTATTATATTAATAACTTATACAATATTGTATAGAATCAAGTTCTTCTAACTTAACAGACAGCAGTGCTGCTGGGGAGTTTGTTCCGCCACTTCTTCTTCCCAGCCAAAGCACTAGGAAGTGTCGAAGGGCGGGCGTTTTGGGGGGACTGTCTTATGTGACTTTGACGTTCAAAAAGTGCTGACTCTCAGCCTAGTTTGAATAAATGACTTTTGATTTGATTTGATTTGATTTATTTTCTACATTGCAATACTGCCAAAAACTGCCAGTTTTATAAAACGTTAACTAAACATGCCAGAGGCTAAAATAGGAGGCCAATCCTGCCAAAAAGGCAGGAAACCACCACCAGGTGCCACATATGGTCACACTGGACTTGAGTTGTTGCTTGTCAAAAACTTTTAAATGTCAATAAACGTCAAACCTTCATACAGCCAATGATGATTTTTAACCCTCTGATGCCCCCACATGGGCCCCAAACGGTTCGAATGATTTGGATTGGATATTTGCTTGTAATTATCTAAGCTCGGTTTTGTAGCCGATCTAATGTCATTTGTGTGGCTGCTGGACAGTCTTTGCCACGTAAATAGTAGTTACATGCATTAGACATTTTCAGATAATTGGAGGATATTTTGGTATTTTATCGGCAGTCTTTCTTCCAATTTTCTACAGACCACTATAGCCAAGATATTAAATTTCCATAATATTGTCTACTAGGTTTTTTAAGTCTCGAAATTAAGGTACCTGCACAAGTCCTAATTAGAATGTATTTTTTCAGCGACTTTGAAGAACCTACTACCGAAGTTATCACTAACGTCGGTAGTAAGTTCTTCGTCGGTATTTTTTTTTTAAATAAAATCTTTTTTTATACCTACTTTTTAGTTTTATTTCTAAAACAAATGACATCATTTTTTATGTACACATCTAGTAAACTAAGGGCTAACTAAAAATAATAAAAAAATAATTTCAAATTGTGTGGCGTCATAGGCTTGTTCACAGTAAAAAAGGCCATTAATAATAAATCCACTTTAAATTAAATATTTCAAAGTCCAAGTCAAGGCCAGCTACGAGTTTCTTAAATGTCGCTGCTCGTAAGTTCTATTTAGGATGTTTCTTGGAAATTTGGCGATATAATACCAATTAGTACATCTGCGGTACTTACATTTAAAGTAAATAAGTTATTGAAAAAATACTTATTCAAAACTACACACTACTCACACCTAGCTTATTTTGGCAACCCTAGTAGTAGGGGAGAGCGGGGCTGAAAGTGCCGATTTTGACAAATTCTTAAATGATTCGGATAAAACAAGTACCATCTCTGAAAGAAGTGGTTCATCCTAAGCCAAATTTAGTCTGTAATACGAATTTACCTACAGAATTTGCTAATTTTTAATCGTTTTTAAGAAAAGGTGATTTTTTTATACAACGGCGGCAAGGCACTACCAACCCCACTTTGGGGCAAGTTGTGCCGTAGCTGAGGTCGGTTGTGCCGTAATAATGCTAGGTGATTTACGTGAATGAAAATTAATTTAGAATTTTAAAGACATCAATTTTAGAATATTATATTTATTCCTTATACTTTTTAGTATAAATCAACAGTTTTTATAATTTAGTTGTTTATAATACGAAGTATTATAATTAAAAATCAAATGACCTTAACTTACGTAATTATTTCAAACAAAAAAGTATATTTTTAATCAATAATTTGTACTTATTTTTTGCGAATGAGATCAATTATTAAAAATATCAGTCCCTAAGGACTATATTACAAAAAACAATAAAGATTTCTCTTAAATTCTTTAAATTGTGAAGTAACACAGTTTTTTCCAGAGTTAACTTATTATCTAATTAATCAGTCTATTGAGTCTTTCTATGAGATCTAAAAAATATATCAAAACTAACAAACTACCACTACTAACTAACTATTCTCTAGATGACTGATCAGAATAGCAATTAGGACATACAAATGCTAGGCTTTCTTCATCTTCAGTACATTGCAAGTGGGCCCAATTCTTACATTCTCTGCATTCAATCCATTTTTCTCCAGGGACAGAGTTAGAATAGGCATCACAACATATATTACAGAACCATTCTTGTTCGTCATTAGAACTGTCGTCATCTTGCAAAACTCTTCTTTTAGCGGGGTTCTTAGTAGGTTTTTTTGTTTGTTTACTTTTCCCTTCCCTTTTCCCTTAACCTTCTTTGTAGTTTCACTTTCTTTCTTCTTCTTTTTATTAGCCTGTTCTTCAGCCAAAGCATTTTCTCTGGAGTATCCGTAAGAACAGCTGTCTTTCTTTTACGTCCTTTATGATGACCAACTAATCGAGGAGGTGCTTTAGGCAGTGGTCTTATAAGCTCTGGTGAGAAAATTGCTGTATTTTTATCTCTAGTGTTGTTATCAGCTGATTGCGGAAGCTGGAAGCTGCAGCATGGGATAGGCTCCTGAGAGCACAGATGTGTCTCTTGTTGTTGATTATCTGATGGTTCACTTGTACAGTCAACGCTGCAGTCGCTTTGCCCAGGAACATGCTGTCGTATTAATGGACTAGTCTCAATCTCAACATTGCTGCCCACATAATTTGACTCATCAAGATATTCAGAAGTCCTTTCTTGATTGTTTGGAGGGACAAGCAAGTTGTCTGTACCTTCTGACATCGGGCGATCAGTGACAAAAGACGGTGCATAATCTTCGTCTGTAAATACGTTTGAATCATAGGGCGAAATGCCAGCCTTTTTAAATGCGTTGCATATATTGATATGTGTTGCTGCCAACGGGAAAGCGTATTTTACTATACCTGGTATTTCATAAATGCTCATAATCTTCTCGGGATTATTTCTAGCCAGTTATTTTGAGCTTTAGAACAATATGTTTTAAAAGGGCCATTGACACCAACATCTAGAGGTTGCAGACGGTGGGTGCAGTGTGGTGGGAACAATAATAATATAACAGAATTTGTCTTGGCCTTTTCAATCACATCAATATCAATGTGAGATGAATGATTGTCTAAGAGTAATAGCACTGGCTCCTCAGGACTAGGCTTAGTGTTTTTTATTAAATGATCCATAAACACTAAGAACTGCGTGCTTGTCATCCAACCGGATTGATTACCAGCCCCAATACACTCAGGAGGACCGTCGCGGATAAACAGGTCTTTATATTTCAATCGTGGAAATAAAAACATAGGTGGAATCGAGTTTCCCAGAGCACTTACCGCTAGTTCAATAGTGACTAAAGTTCCACGTTCTATTGAAACAATTGCTCTTACCTGCTTTGTTCCTTTTTCAGCCAACATTTTCTTCGGTTTCAGCACAGTTTGGACACAAGTCTCGTCCAAATTCCAGATACGCGAAGGAGTAAAATTATGCTTTGTAATCAAGTCGCCAAGTTTCTCGAAAAATTGATTCACGTTATGTCGGTTGAATGAGCTCGCGCGTCATGCACTGGTAGCTTCAGGTGTTCGTATAGCAAGTGTAGAGTTCCTCTTCAGGAAGTTTGACAACCAATCCTTGCCAGCCTCACCATTTGTATGCCAAGATGGTGGGATGTGTTGCACATTAAACTTCACGGCACACTGGTACGCAAGTTGTCGTACTTCTTCCGGTAGAAGACCTAAGTAAATAGAAGCGCTTTTTAAAATATAGTTCGCCAGTAGTGCCTCCTGTTCCTCATTAAACACTAGTCTTGGTTTGTATCCAACCGCAGGAGTAAGTCCACTTTTTATTTTTTTGACATAGCGTTGTAGTGTTGTGTGACAAATGTCTTATTCACGTGCAACAGTTTTTAATTTAAGTCCATCCTTGATGACTGCATCAGCAGCCCTTTGTAAAAGATCCTGAGATGTAGTTCCCCTTTGAGTTTTTCGCTTGTATGTCCTCATTCTGTCAAAGACAATAAATGCAGTAATAAGCATCACCTCAAAAAGTATTTTCTTTCTTTCATATGTGCTCGCGTAAACAAACAATATTGAAACAATAAAGGTTGCTTAGGGGTTGGTTGTGCCGTGGCACATGCAGCCCCACATGAACGGCACATTTTACCCCGCTTGAGAGAGTGTGATATTTTGTCTCATATATAAAAACCACTCTGCTCAAAGCATTAAAATTACACCGCATAGCAAACTAGGATAAATACCAAACATTTTACTAAAATTCTCATATTAAAAGCACGAAAAATGCTAGCTTGCGACCAAAAAGTATCGAAACGAAAATATTTACTTACGTGGTGCTGGAGGACCCTCACATGCACTGCCACTCGGTCCGCGTCGCTGATGCAACTAAAATGGCAGCCGCGTGTGCCCAACTGTTAGGCATTACGCGACACAATACGATCGTACATCTATCTCTTTCTGTTTTCGAGATATTCGCGTCGGCACAATTTACCCCCGGCACTTTCAGCCCCGCTCTTCCCTACGTAATAATTTGCACCCCCATAGGCGGGTGCTCGGCATGGTCGCCAGACACTTATAACTATTTATATGTAGGGCTCGGAGGCGAGTCGTCGGCATGCGAACGAATTACCGTTCGACCCAGCAGCCGGGTGCTTGGCACTGAAAGTGCTGTTTTATGACATGCATGTGATCGATAGTTCAAAATACTGCTCTAAAACCAGCTTGTTCTATAGGTTGCTGTTCATCCATTACTCTTGTTATTCTATTTAGGATCAATTTCGAAAACACTTTGTAAATTATGACATTAAACTTATTGGTCTATAGTTTTCAATGTTGTCCCTTTCTCCTTTCTTGTTTATTAAGATAATTGTACTCTTGGTCCATTGCGATGGTATGGATTCTGTTCTCAGGATAGTATTGTATATTTCTGTAAGTTTTCTTAGGTTCTCAGGTACAGCTATTGACATTTTTATCATCTCATTTGTTATTTGATCCGCACCCTAATTGCGAAACGCACAATTTATCAGAATCTGAATGGGATTGAAGATTATTTCTGAACCATTGCGTCATTTGTTCGAATAAATTGTCGGCTCAGCAACGTAAATAACGCAATGAATGTTGTTTAACAATGAATATTAAATCAATTCCTACCGATAAAAAGTTACGCAATTACCCCTCTGGTCCAGGTGCTTTATCGTTCTTTAAACTTTGTACAGCTTTTCTATTTCTAATTGCACACATGGATATAGCTGCCTTAAATGATTTGCTATGATGTTGTCCAAACTCCGAATACGTGTCTTTAGATAGTTACTGTTGAATATGTGTTAACAAAAGAGATTTTTCAAATAAATGAGGCAGCTGAATCCATGTTATGGGGCGACAGCAATTTGGTTATTTGCAATCGAAATGGCTGTAAAGGCATGCGAACGTATGAATACATACCCCAAAACAGCATACTTTTTGAATATAGTGAATCGGCATTTGTTTGTATTTACAATATTCCGTTATAAATAACACTCAACTCTAATAATACTTACTATATTATAGGAGTGTTTGAATATGTACCTCCAAGCTTAATTTCTAATTATGATGCAATTGGGCACTATAAAGCGCATTCATATAGGGGTGATGGCATATGGATGTGCTATGATGATCTGAAGCCAGGATTAAAAAGAAGTCTAGAAATGTCGATTGCCCACTGTATTCTTTATGGTCAAATGTTATAAAATTGGTTAAGGTGAATGCTCCAACCAGCCCGCGAAATTCAAATTTTCTTACGTTTTTTGCAATTTGCAGGCCAGTGCTAGGTTGTATGTTGATTAAAATATTATTCGCGACTGTAAGACATATGTCATGTAGTTACAGAATTATAATCATCAAAATCATCAATACAACGCTCTAAGTTCATAAAGCTGTAAGAATGACTTTTCCTGTTTTTTTTTGTTCCTAGGCCTTTATGAACTTGGAGGGTTGTATTGGTGATTTTGATGATTATAATTCTGTAACTACACACGTCTTACAGTCGCGAATAATATTTTAATCAACATACAACCTACCACTGGCCTCCAAATTGCAAAAAAACGCAAGAAATTTTGAATTTCGCGGGCTGGTTTGGAGCATTCCCCTTAAATCATGCTGTGAATTATTTAATCGAGTTCTGTTGTACAAGAACATAAGACGTACATTTATTTGTTATTTGGTTGATCAAAATAGTTTGATTGGTTTAGAATCAACCCGCCATTCTGGGGTCAGGGTGGCTAGCCGCCGTGCGTTTTACAATATCAGAGCTTGTATAACATTTAAGAAGTTTTTAAATAGTGTTTCTATATGTACAATTGACGTACATTTAATTCCTATTGTCAAAGAAATAAGTTAATTGATTTAAAATGCACCCGCCAACCTGACATCAGGATGGCGGATTACTTTAAAATGATGTTTGCTACGCATACAGACACGCACATTTATACGTATTTTAGTACAAAAACGTACATTTTACGTACATTTATATAGTTTATTTTTGATTTTTTTGGAAGTCTTACACCCGCCATTCTGACGGATACAAGAATTCTAAGGCATGGGAAAAGAATTGGACACATTACATTTTACACTTTATTTAACATTGTCATATAACTTACAGTAATTAACAATAAAATTTCACATAATTGTTATTAGCCCGTGCGGGCTAAGTACAGAACACCTAGTCTAAGTCGCAACATTCGAGAAAAACACCGATTTAAACAGCATAACGAGGATAGGTACGTACGTATATAATACTGAGAGTAAACCCGAAGGTTCATTTGCACCGTCAAAACATACACGAATGTAGGAAATGCAACTTAAATATAAAAATGTGCTATAAGGTACACAACAAACATGCTATGCTACTTTAAAAGTCCATGAAATTCTACGTAGAAAATTAATACTTTCTATTTCGCCAGATCCGTAGCCAAAAGCGAACGTCGTGCGAATACGTGATATCATAAATGAATAAGAATGACATGGTCGTGCAATCAGTCCCGTTTGTACGTCAAAATTCATACAAACAATAGCGTCGATTGCGTACTCCTAGGACGATCGCGTACTAGTAAGACGATCGTGTAGGTACTAGTAAGACGATCGTGTACTTGTTGTAGGACGATCGCGTACTAGTAAGACGATCGCGTAGGTACTAGTAAGACAATCGTGTACTTGTTGTAGGACGAACGCGTACTTGTAGGACGATCGCGTACTAGTAAGACGATCGCGTAGGTACTAGTAAGACGATCGTGTACTTGTTGTAGGACGATCGCGTACTTGTAGGACGATCGCGTACGTGTAGGACGATCGCGTACTAGTAAGACTATCGTGTAGGTACTAGTAAGACGATCGTGTTCTTGTTGTAGGACGATCGCGTACTTATAGGACGATCGCGTACAAGTAAGGCGATCGCGTAGGTACTAGTAATACGATCGTGTACTTGTTGTAGGACGATCACGTATATGTAGGATGATCGCTACTGGTTAGCGGTAGGAATTTACGGATTTTTGTAAAATACGCTAACATGTATTGGGTATACAATTTAGGGAAACAGCGTTTAAAATTACAGATGCAAACTACCCTTACATATTAATCCTATAACGATAAATTAATATAGACATCAAAAAGATTGTAAGTATTGGGTGGGTACACATTACATAGATGTTACAAGATATGGATAATATCTTAGACTGATGGGAATTGAAAAAAAAAAACATTGAATTTACAGCCAGAATTTTATCAAATATTACGTAGAAAGTTGTTTTTTGGATAACGGAAACTGAAGGCGCTAACAATTTATAAAAACATCTACTCACAATTTTTGAAAAGATTAACAGGTGAAAAGCTATTATTTACTATCTACATTACAATAGAGTATACATTCCTAGCATGGTGATGAAATATGGGTAAGTGGTTGGTACTAATGGGATAATACGCGTTGTGTTAAAACTACATCGATAAAAATCTTAGCATCAAATATTATCGAAAAAAAAAATACAGGTTCGAAAATATCCTGGAAAACAAATTGAATAAAAATATTCCATTTTTATATTTGCTTTATTGTAGATACGCCAAAATATATGGGTATTAGATATTTTCGTGTCCACCCTAAAAAAAGCTCCACTCATACTGTATTTTGTATTGGGAAAATAAGATTTTTTATTTTATAAAAGGACGTCACGAACTACGCCAGCCATAACCATGATTTGTCGCACGAGTGGCTTAATCTTGACAAAACTGTGGGAAAGACCGCTAGTGCAACCATCATTCCGATCCAGCCCACCCCCTGCTGCACTCTACCGGCGATGGCCCAAACTGAGGTCTGTATCCCACATGGGGTGCCCATAGCGAGTAGTCGCTCTAGTTTTAAGTTGTTTAAACCCTGGCTGGGGGCTTTAATTTATTAAAGTAGCCACAGGCAAGTTCGGTTAAGCAGCCGACAATCTTAAAGGTTGACCTGCGAGATGTCACTCAAAAAAAAGGTAGCGCAACCAAACTTCTTTCTAGGTTGGAGTTTCTGCGGCCAAGATTGTGGCCGGTCGTGTAACATTTCGTGATCGTGGACACGTAGTGCGCGATCCGGGGGCATACTGTGCAGTCAGCGTCAAAAATTTCGGGACCAACAAACTGTTCAAAATGATCACAACTACTAAGAAAACTAAATTGTATCTCAATTGAATAAAGTTGTTTTAAGAATGACAGTTGTCGTGTACTGTCACGCTGTCATGTTCATTCTGAAACATTCCTTGAGTTAATATTTGGTTTTCATAATTGGTTAGATCATTTTGAACAGTCTGTTCGTCCCTATATTATTGACGCTGACTGTATAATTTCTAGAGCTTCAAGATACAAGATATTACCGATAACAATGACAAATTTTGCTGACAAGCTGTCACTTTGACAGTTCGAATGACAGTTGAGTGGCCAACAGAGGTTAAGCCTTGTGTTCTTAACGTTACCCTAGGGCCTAGGGCCCTAATAAGTCTTGCTGTGGCAATCTAGCTTGTTACGTTGCTAACTACCGTATTAATTAGGATATCAGTGCTATTTAAATATGTA
Source organism: Aporophyla nigra (assembly GCA_947507805.1). Classification (NCBI taxonomy): domain Eukaryota; kingdom Metazoa; phylum Arthropoda; class Insecta; order Lepidoptera; family Noctuidae; genus Aporophyla; species Aporophyla nigra. The sequence continues at coordinate 5,076,887 of OX382313.1, read as the reverse complement.
CTTTTACTCAAATACAGCTCTAAAGTTATGAAAAGTGTGTCTATTTTATTTGATGTGCGTTATTTAGATAAATTTATTATGTTATATTATGTTAATACAGGATGTGTTTTAACTATTGGAAAAATTCAAGAATTAAATAAATGATTTAAACTTGATTCATAGCAAGAAGCTACATGCATATCTATCAAACGGTTCTACTGATTTTTGCTTGCTACGCGCCATGCTACGGCGTAGCTAGCCAAGCGTAGCAGTGACCTAGCTACGCCGTAGCATGTATCGTACTTTTAATTCACTTTACGAAAGCATTTTTATATTAAGTCAACATAAGTTCAAAGACTCAAACCCACAATCTTTCATTGTCCTTCGTCAAAACGCATCCTGTTTAGTTATTTATGTGTTGTTTAAACGTCTTTTTGTTATACAAAACCCGGTGCGTGCTGCAAACCGTATAAAGAAAACTATTCGGTGCACAAGATAATCCTGCAAATACTACGTACCTACTGATATGAATAAAGCTCTCGCAACTACATAAACATATTATACAATTTAGCTTTAATATATAACTTAAAAAACACAATCAAATGTGGCAGCATTATAATATTATAAATAGATTTAAAAATACATGTTCTATAATGGTCCTCTACTATATTTACATAAATAAGTGAATTTAACTAACGTTTATTTTTAAAACTCGTTTCGTTTCAATGTTGCCATATTTAAAAAAAAATCGAGTCTATAGGTTTACATACCTCGGTAAAGGTATTTATAAACATTTAAATAAAGCGCTACATTCAATCGTTTTATCAATGTTCGTAAACATTAATTGAAACTGGATATTTTTACAATTATTTAATCTTAGATCTATTTAATTGAATTCAACATCAAATTGACATTTATAATTGATGCGTTCTTTAATAATTTAGAACGAGTTTTTTTTTTGTTTTTAGTAAGTTGGTTAAATAGGTTAGGTAAGAAACCAAAAAGCATAGTAAAGCAGGCAGAACCCACTGCGTTCGGAAGACATTGGCTGAATCAAGGATTCCTTCCCATGAATAGCTTTAAATAAGCACAATCTATTAAGTATTGTGACACTTTAATAAATTAGCACGTTTGTTTTTTTTCATAACAAGTGATTTGAATGATACATTCCGTTATTTCAAATTAGGAATATTACCAAATTTTTTAACACCAACATTGTCACAAGCGATTCTTATACAGCCTTGTTATTTTACACTGGCAACACATCCAATATTAAGTGAAGCCACATTTAGCGATTATTGTCGACAGGATATACATACCAATACATATTACACAAAGATAATTTTAATTGACGATCACTAAGTAGGTCTGATACATATTTTCTTATTATTTTGAAATGAGGTGCAACTTTGTTTATTTAAGTGAAATGCGTATACGTTGGTCATGAAGAGGATACACCATTGCAATAACCCTACAGTAATGCATGGTTCTGGTAAATACGAATACTTTTTACGTATGAGTAATATATATTGCTGACTTCCGACGGCAGTTACCTACTCGTCTGAGAATCACGTTAACTATTTTTCTTAGAAAAGTTAGAGACTATTAAATACAGCTTGAATGACAGCGCGATAGGGCTCGATAAATATTGTTGTTTTTTTCGCAGCAATCACGTTAGCATTTTTACGCCCAAACTCCCTTCTAATAGACTATCTATATGATTTTACTACTGGAATATTCTTAAATTATGACTTATTTTAACACTGACTAGGCATATAGGTACGGTATGTTTTGTCACGACCGGTACTTTGAGCGATGTTAAGGCTCTTTTTGATCAAAAATAAGCTTTAGGCGAGTAAATAACACATTAGCTAATAAGACCGGATTTATTTTTATAGATTAAGCTATGTTTTCTAATCAATTAGGGGGCTAAAGGTAACTTGGTACTTATAAATTGATTATTTACTGACTAGTAAGAGTCCACTTATCCTTCATTTCAGGTAACAACATCAGACAACGTGCAAGAAAAACTAACCTAAAAAAATCAGCTAATTATCTTTTGGTTAATTTTTTTCTTATCATAGACACACACACGTAAATTTAATAATATTACAGCTAAATAGATCACAGAATTGGAATGGGAGAGTGCTTTTATACGTATAAAAAGGAAGAGGGATGCTGAGGTATTTGGATCATCATGGAAAACAGGTTTTTGGAAGATTTGTGATTTTAGCCAAGGGGTAAATTTTCTAACAACTAACAAGAGTAAGGCTTTAAGCTAATTCATATATTATATTTAGGTTTATTACTCGGGGTACGTACATTTAATTAGGATATATTTATTTAGGCATTCACTAATCAGAAAGTCTATGTACAATATTCTACATAAAATAAAAACGTAGGAATATGTGAAAATAAATACATAGAATATCGAAACTTAGGTTCAAGTACTATTTACATAAAAATTGCTACACAGTTGCTGCTACGTTTTGAATAGTTATAGTAAAAATACAATTGTATTAAAATTTTAATTTTCTCAAATAACTATTGTAATAATTCGTCAATCATCGATGTGTTGTGATAAAAATATAATTTACAAAATTATAATCACACTATAACTAATAATTTAGACTAAAATATACATTATTCAGAAAAGTGACTAAGTCCTTTTGATTTTAACATAATATCACAAACAAAAATATCTTAATAGTAGTACATATTACGATACTCGCGACTAGATACGTTTCCAAAATGTCATTTCACTAAAACTATGCAAATATTCATAAGATATTTATACATTAAAGCGAATTATTCTTTTTGCTTCAAGTCATATACATAGACAACACGCCAACAAAATTAACAGATAATAGTTACAGTATCTAAAGAATCTTAGTTTAGAAAGGTAGACAAAAGGATTCATATTTGTTATGCATTTTAAATCTCTTCAACCGTGACGTTGTAACAGGTGATATAAATATAAAGGTTTTACGGTGATTTTTGATCAATTAATATTTTTTTCTAGTACGTGCTTACGTATAGTAAAAAGAGATTCTACCTTTCATTAGCTAAGATCCCACTCCATATGAGATTCTCACGAGTACTCCCGTTAGAAAACAGCAATTTGTGCGTAAGCAACACCAGTGCTCCACAAAGCTATTTACAACAAGGTAATATCTACGACACGTTTCACGTTTATTTTTCATTTTAGAGCGACATTAGGCAGTAATTTTACCTCAACTATCATTTTGCTGGCCACTTTCAAAAGTAGTGTGGAATATCGTTAAAATAGCTATTTATATAATTAAATGTTACATGTCTTAGCTAACAAATGAGGCGTGCAATAACTAAAAACACTCGACCCAAACTACTTAACCGCTTAATATTATTCATAAATTAAAACTAGCATTTCTATTGTGAACGTGAGTAGAAATAACACTTTAATTTGGACCGCTAAAGTCCTTCTCGGTAATGTTAAAATTACTTATAAACTATATGAGTACTGAAACTAACATCGATGCTTCTTTAATCATAAGACAATAGCGTTTTTACAAAACTTAACTAGTGTTTATAATATTTAAAATAAATTGTTTAGTTATTTATTTATAAAACATAGGCCAGCCACTGTCAAGTATAAACTAGAAAATAAAACTTTTGCTGAAATCTTATTAATGTTGAATAATAAAAATAGGTAACTTTTGAGAAATAGTTACTACAGAATACAATAAAATGACTTCTTCACTAATAAATAAATCTTAATAACGAAAAATTAACTAAAAAAACCTAATTATTGGAATGTGCTTTAAGTGGCTTATGTATGTACATAGAAGAAAAAAAAAGAAAGAAGAAACGGTCAAAAGTGCATTATAAATACACATGTCATATCCTTAAGTGCCTGACGTCTGTTCCACAAACAATAAAAACATCTGTCACATTTGACAGTTGACAGACAAGCGCGCCAATTTAACAAAACAAAAGTGTTGCTAGTGTGAATATTTAATAGCTAGAGATGCAGTCGGGGTGAGTGTAGTATCCAAAGACGTTGAGTTCATAGAGACTGGCGAGGGTGATGAAGAGGATGTACCATACCATCAGTACTGCGCCGTACTTGCGGTCCAGTTTCCAGCCGTTAGCGTGGGTGGCGACGACCAGGAAGATTACGGTGGAGAATAAAGAGAGCGTTGAGTAGATCAGACCTATAAAACATATAAAGAATGGTTTCATTTCTACTTTGTTTGCTTTAATTTATTTCTCCAATTTTATTTTGTAGAAAATCAGTTTTATTTTCTTAGAATTTAGTTTATTACAATTTACATGATAAGTAATTGATTTATTATTGACCAACCGTGCTGTCTCTAAGTACATAACATGCTTTGGTCTTTGACCAAGACACTCAAAATGTAGTTACGATAAAGTTAATTTTAAATTATTTGACACTATAGTAGACCGTTAGGATTAATATTGTACCTTTATGGTAAACGTTGACATGCGAGCCCGGGTGTATGATGGCCGTCTGAATGAACCACGGCAGACCGAGACACACCAGGATGTCAAACACGTTGGAGCCGACAGCGTTGGAAACCGCCATGTCACCGTAGCTGTAGAAAAAGGAAAAACAAATTTCAAAAATACGTTGACAATAGTCTGCATAGTGTTTAAATAAAATATATTTGATAATAATAACTTATGAGTTATAATCTCATGGGGATGTGGATGGGTCTTTATGAACCTATCTTTTTATTTTAAAATCCCAGTAAGTGTAGACGTGAAGCGGGAAGTTTTACACACTTTTACACAACATAATCTGTGGGGTAATTGTGTAACTTGCTATCAGTAGGAATTGGTTTTCATTTTGATAGCTAAACAACATTCATTACGTTATTTACGTTGCTCAGCCGGCAATTTATTCGAACAAATGACGCAATGGTTTAGAAATAATCCTCAATCCGATTCAGATTCTGATAAATAGTGCGTTTCGCAATTAGGGCGCTGGTCGTTATCGATGAAATCAGCTTTTAAAAAAAGATGGCTGCCAAAATATCAAGTTCTTTTCGCTTCATGTAAATGTTTACTGATTTATGTAAAATTGTATTAAATAATCCTGAAAATATCGAGACTAGTTTAATTCAATCCTGAAAAACTTAGGACTAAAACACGATCGGAATCCCGGGATCGAATCTGTTAGTTTGAACCTACGAGCTACAGCTCCATTAGTATTATTATTAGGTACCACCTGACCACCTGTGTCAGTAATTTGCAGATAATACAATACTAGCGTAAGTAACCCATGCATTATTTGTACTCTCAGTTGTCAAAGATAGTGTAAAATAGTTTCAATAAAAATCCTGTTAGCCTTGGCTTGTCTCAAGCCATGTCATTTTGCGAGTGTAGCGCACGGCATGGCGTGCAGATTGGCCAGTCAGAAAAATTGAACTAAAGTACTACGAACTTTTCTATTAGTCGTCGTCTAGGATATAATAATGAAATATTCTTTGTTTTTTTTTTTAATGATTTGTGATAAACTTACCCTTCCTTGATAACAGCGAGTGAAGAGAGCGCGTCAGGTACAGACACACCGGCCGCCACGAACGTCAGACCCATCACTGTGTCTGGGATGCCCAGCGTGTAGCCTGAGAAGGAATAAGAGTTAGTCAAATTGTGTAGTTGCATTTTAGAGAAGCATATACAAAAAAAATCGTTTTTAAAAGTAAATCGTTATCGCAGTAGAGTAGTAGAAACTATTATTTCTGTTGCTGCCATTGGTGCCGATTCCCTTATTCACAAACTAAATTAAATTTAAGTTCAGTGCATCTTTTTCTTTCTATTTCATTAAGGAAAGGACAGAAGATAAATTTTAGTTTAGTCCTGTCAAATTAATCAGCGCTTGACGTAAATTGACGTAATTTTAGTAGGCAAGTTTTTAATCACGTCTAAACTTGCATGGAGTAATGACAGGCGCTGATTAATTTGACAGGAGTAAACTAAAAATTTTCTTTTGTCTTCTTCTTAATGAAATACAAAGAAAAAGATGCACTGAACTTAAATTTAGTTTAGTTTGTGAACAAGGGAATCGGTACCAGGGTGATTTTCAAAATTTTTGTACAGTTACAAAAATGAAAAATAAATGAATACCGTCACAAAAATTTACAATGTGACAAAAAAATAACAAAAAGGAAATATTAGGGCTTTTTCACAGAAGATAATTAAAACAACTAAATTGCATTTTAATAATTTATTAATAATATAATCAGTGTGTTTGATTACAGTCATAAAATCAGCCGAAACGATTTTTTTTTTAAAACGTCGATAAAAGTGGCTGGATTGCGTTTATACCTTGGTGATTATATACATTTAAAATAAACAAATAGAATTATATATATAGAATTTTATATTGGTGCCGGACGTGAAGAATAACACCACCCCATTTCTTCCTGTGGGTGTCGTAAAAGGCGACTAAGGGACTTACTGGGATGGGCAGCAGCGTTCTCTATGCATTTTACCACCATACTGCGATCGCCAACCCGCCTGCCAAGCGTGGCGATTATGGCAAAGCCCCCCAAATTGGGGAGGCCTAAGTCCAGCAGTGGACGTCTTACGGCTGAAATGATGATGATGATGAAATAGAATTATATCGTTTTTTTTGTGAAAGTTGTTTGTTATTATGTGTTTAAACACTAAGTATAAATTGATCTTTTACATTTTTAGGTCGATTTTTTAATTGTTGTTCGTATTCCTGATGCTGGTGGACTACAGTTTTTTACATTTTAAATTATTTATTAACTTATTTATTTTTTAAATAATGAAAATTGATGTGTAAATAAAATGGATAAATGAAGCATTAGCTGTCAAATTATACAGGATAATTTTTTATCCAGTGCGCAAACTGTAACCGTGAATTCAGCATATCATTCTAGACCCCCCAGCGTAGAAAATTTTCGTCAGTTATACAAAAAAAAAAATCTGCTGTTCCATACATTTTGACCCCGTAGGTATTGTATTTTTCTATGAAACAGCTGATTTTTTTTTGCATAACCGACGAAAGTTTTCTACGCTGGGGGGCCTAGAATGATATGCTGAATTCATGGTTACAGTTTGCGCACTGGATAAAAAAATATCCTGTATAAACATAATAAGTCAGCTTTACTTCATTTTTGTTACATCATTTTTGTTCGCAACAAAAAAACGTAACAAATCGTTAGAAAAATGACTAAGAACTATGAGTTTAATTACAACCTCAAACATTTAGAGGTTAGAAAGAATCTTGTTGGTATTTTCCAGCTTCTTTTAAGTAGTTGGTCAAAATTATTCTTTAAATTTACGCAAATATAATAAGAGATAGCCTTACTGTTGTTTTTATAGCTGAACAACCAAAATGAAAGATTTATTGTTGAAAAACCACTGCACAGGAACAAACACAGTTTTCTTCTTGGTGGCAACCTCTATCAAAATGGTGGAAAGGCGTTCTGTTGTCATCTGATTGGACCAGTTACTATACTCTATGGATTGGACGGTTTTAAATGAAGAATGTTTCATGTTGAAAACCCCAAATATCTACTAATATACTGTTGTTACAAAAAAGAATAACAAAAGTGAGCGAAATGGAAGACATATTGACACAATCTTATTATTATTATGCATTAGGTTATTTATTTATATTTTATATCATTTACATCATAATTAAAGTCATAAAGATATTTTGCTACTAGAACATGTATTTATGTGAGTAGTTTCTTCTTTATGATTTTTTTTTGCTATGCGCTTGTGCTTAGAGACACAAGGTTGCTCTATGAAAATATTATGAGACTGAAGAAGTAAACCTCTTTTTTTTATAATTACCTATTGTTATGATCTGAAATGTTGAAACCCATCTGGACAAAATGCTGCTCAAGGATAATAATACTATTTTGACCACTTTAATGCATTTTTCTTGGATAATATTCACGTGGACGTTTTCACTCAACAAAATGTACAAAAATTTTGAAAATCACCCCACCATTGTATCTTTACTACACTTAACTTAGTTTCGAATTTGAAGTGAAATAAATGTTTTTAATTAGTTTTATGACACTTTTACTCGTCAATATTTTGTTGGACATTATTTTAAAACTAAGCGGGACCGACATTTCCTAGCTGGCTACACCTGCGAAGAAAGGCCAAAATAAAATCGAAGGTCATAGTGTCTTTTAAAGCACATATAATATAATAATATAAATTTATTCAGTTCATTTAAAACATAGTACCATATTAGAAAAAACAAAGAACAGATTATAATAAGCCTTAGGTGCTAGTTTTTACAAATGCCCTGGACCCCACACTAAGATTCCCTGTGTTGTGAGGTCCAGTCTCTTCCCAAGTGAAGCAAACATTTTTTTTTTTAGGTAAACCCATTAATATGAAAATATAAAATAAAATAATAAAAATAATTTGAAACAAAGAAAAACAATGAAAAATTAAAACTATAACTAAAACCTTATGTGAAATTTAATACGAAGTACATAGCTCCAATTTTTTTGTGATTAGGTGCTTTTGGGTGGGAGTGTGTGTGTAGTGTAGAGTGAGTGTGGGGGTGAATTTGGTGAAAACTAGTGGCTTGATGCGTACGAAACGTTTTTTTTTAACTTTATTTTTGAGATATTACGATTGTATGTACAGAAGGTTTTCCGTTTGGTCGTAAGTTATTAGTTAGTATAGCATTTTTACAGCTGGTGTGCGTTAAGTCGAGTATAGGTCTATTGTGGGAGTAGAATTTAGTGTAGAGATATGACCCAAGAAATGCAAATGATCTGCGTGCAAAAGAAGAATGTAAAGTGTGTGTGAATGTGACTCTTGGCAGATCCCAATTTAACGTTCTAGATGACTGGCAGGCCAATTCTTTAGCGTGCCTATGGAAACGCAACAGTGTCGAAACAATGAACAGCTGCCAGACACGAAGGAGGCTACATTCTGAGTACAGGGAATCAGTAGAATATCGCCGGGTTTTTTTGTAGGCTATTTTCAGAATAGCACGCTGAGCTCGCTCCATTGCCAGCAGATTGGTTTTCTTTGGTTTTCACAATAACTTAATATTGGTATAGTAAACAATACGGATCAGTTTAGTTTTAGCGATGGACTTTAATTTTTGGAATATGTGAGAGAGTTTTCTAGCACGTTTCACGAGTGCATCAATTTGCGCTTTCCATGTTAGATGCTTATCAATTAGTATCCCTAGGTATTTTATACTGGAAACCTGTTCAATTTGCGAGCAGAGACAGCTCTCATTAGTAACACTGCCACATACATGGATCTTTATTTTCAATTTTTCTTGAGGTGCAGACCGATCAGAAATGCTAAAACACACCAATTTGGTTTTGCTGACGTTCAAGGTCAACAAATTGTTCAGCAGCCAGATAGCAACCTTCCTAAGTCCCTCCTGAGTCACACAAACGACATTACTCCAGGATTTTGCATGAAATATTATTGCGTTGCGCGATTATGTGTGAGCACTATGTTCCTTCTATAAAGCTACCATTTACTGGGTGTTCATTGAATTGAATGTGCCCTGGCAGCTGAGAGTATATCATTCTCACTCAAATGTCTCTGCTTGTGTTGGATAATTAAGTTTCTTCAAAATGGTTGAAAGCTGCCATACGTCATTTTCGTGAACGGGCGCCGTCAGTAGGGACAGGTTGGCTCAAAGCTGCAATGGAGAGAGTTGGTTCCGGAATTTCTTCTCAGAGTAGTCAGAGTAGTAATATCATAGTTGAAAACGCCGAACTCATCTAGTTTTTTTCAATATGATTGACATGTAAAAGCGTTTGAACAAAACTACTTACAGAAACAAAATCATTTATTTTCACCAATAAAAATACTAAAGCCCTAAAATTGAGCCCTGGCTTACACTTCGGAACGCCTAAACGAAGAAAAACTTTAATGAATCTACTCCAAAATTAATAAAAGCTGACTCACCAATAATAGTAATCATCCAGACCATGAAGTAGGAGTAGAAGGAGATCCACAGCATGCTGATCATGAAGGTGACGGGGTACCAGCGGCCGCGACAGTCCGGCATGGTGTGGCGGCACGACCAGTGGATCGGGAACACCAGGTACCACCACGCCAGCTGCAGGTAGTCTGCGGGCAGAGAACTCGTCAGCACGCTAATAGAATAGATATGTGGGATGTACAGACGCCAGCGCATAAAGCTACTACAATCTGTCAAATTTCTTTAATGGGTTTTCAACTTTATTACTATAGCATTAAGTTCAAAATGGATTGGGAAAATTTGTCAGTTTCGGGTACCTTGATGTGCTGACGTCTGTACATCTACTAATACACTGCTGGAAAAAATTAAGGTATCAAAAAATATAATCCAAATTTTTGCGCAATTTTCAACAGGCCGTAACTTCGAGAGAAACGGTCGTACAAGAAATAAAAAAAAGGGAAATTGTAGCTCCAAGTGTTTAGTTTTTGCATTGGAACTTAAAAATTTTGTTTTTGTGTTTTTTTTTTGATGCTAAGATTACTCAAAAACCGCTGACGCTACAAATTACCTTAATTGTTAGTTTGTTTGTTACGCTTTCACGCGAAAACGACTTAACCGATCATCATGAAATTGTGTACACATATTCTTGGAGGTATTAGAAGTAACATAAGAAACTTTTTATGAAAAAAATAATAATAAAAAAAAAACTATATTTATTGTTATTTTTAACGCGAGCAAAGCTGCGGGCAAAAGCTAGTACATACGTAAACTCACGCCTTTTTCCCATGAGAGTAGGCAGAAACTACGGAACCTGCTACGATCCTGACATAATCCTTTTGCCTCGTTTAGGTTCATACATCTGATCAAACACATACGCCTATTGCGTGTATTATGCATATATCGGGTGTCCCAAAAGGTTACGTAGCTGGGAAGGGGGGTGATAGGTGTGGTCACAAGGGTCACCAGAAAAATGAAAAAATAAATCCCCTCTGGGTATTTAAAAAAATAAATGGCATTTTTTTTTTAACTAAAAATTTTACACCTTATGGGCTATTTTGCTAACTGTACCTACAAATATTGCTGTATTAAAAAAAAAATGCTGGTATGTAATCGTCAATAACCCTTTATCAAATTGAAATAAAAAACAAAACATATCTAACCAAGATTTTAAAGAAAAAAAATTGCACTCCGGGAGTGCCGGCAGAAGTGAAAACTTGATTATTAACGTTGAGCATGTTTGATATTTTGGAATGGTTAGGGAATAATTTGTTGTTCAATTTCCATATTTTAAGCACTTTATATTCACGAATTTTACGAATACACAACAATGTGATCACTACACAGACGGTCGAGCCATCAGCTGTCACCATCCATGGATGCGCGTGGCACGCTGTAACATAGACGAACATTCGCGCAAGCGCCCTGCGCCGCCTAAACGAAACAGTAGGCCCAGGCATACATTTTCGCCGCGCCGTAGAGAGGGGATAGCTGTCTACTCTCCATCCGTCCTACGCTTTTTCGATCAGGTCACGTGTCCTGACGCGAGTTTAAGATTTTATACCCATTACAGAAAAAGTGCTCAACGCCGCTAAAGAAGTTTTCACTTCAATTAAGTTCTTGTCCAGTCAAGAGCTTAGTAATTACGATTTCACTCAACTTCCTCCAAGTGTACTGAAAAAAAAAAGATTTTATTTTTTCATTTTTCTGGTGACCCCCTTGTGACCACCCCTATCACCCCCCTTCCCAGCTACGTAACCTTTTGGGACACCATGTAGAGAGAATAGAAGAAAGTAAATATCGACCAAAGTTACGATCTGTGGGGTAGGTAACTATTTATTTATTTATTTTATTATTTATGTACACACAGTAAAATACAGAGTGATAAGGCATAGTAATAGAATTGAGTACAAAGGTACCTATATGTAACAAGTAATGTAGGTAACTATATGAGACACTATACTCCATTTGTTTAGGTAGTTAACTAAATGTAAACAATCTTAACATGTCTTTTATCTAAAAAACTGTCTAAAAATTGAATCTAAAAATGTTTACAATTAGGTATTTACTCAAACCGATGTTAGGTAAGTAACTTAATTTAAATAATATTTGTTGGTCTTTTATACGATTTATTTTATATAAAAAGACATATCAAGATTGTTTACCTTTAGTTAACTACCTAAACAAATGGAGTATAGGAATGGCTTTCGTTTTGTCCAACAACATTCATTGTGCTATTTACGTTGTTGAGCAGACAATTTTTTCGAACGTATGAAGTAATGGATTAGCAAGTAGGGGTGCTAGTTAGTTTATGGCACATACTGCTTCAATAATATCACGATTTTAAAATAGTTTGTAAAAGCTCTCCTCAGTGATTTTTTGTAGCAGTTAGGCAGGTGACAAGAAATCGTGCTCAAAAATCATAGAGCCATTCAAGTTAAACAATGTTTTCCACTAAAGATAAATAGTTAAACTGCCACAAATAATAACTTAATCAGCTATCAGAACAGAATGGAAATCTTAGGAGGCCTTTGTCGTATTTAGTTTCTTTGTTTATTAAAGTATCAGGCACACTACAAAGTTTTTAATCGTAATAACATTCAAAAATAAGAACAGCAAAGGCTTTTTTATTTTTATTTATTTATATAATAATCCTTGATGCAAAATATTTGTACCCCTTTTTACGAACACTACGCAAATGGAAGAGTTTAAAATTTGGTACTGTTAAAATTTGTATGAAGAAGACGAGCAGAAAGCTATTTTTTTATGAATTACGGTCAAATTTCGACCACTGGACGATCAATATTTATTATAAGTTATCACGAGGTTTGTGAACTTTAATTTGAGCACGATTTGAGAAATCAGGGACACAGCATTCCACTGGAGGTTTTAACTAAAAGAATCCACATTTCCATTCTACATGTAATTTCCAGCGTTATAAAAGCCTGAAAAATAATAAATGGTTTAAAAACTTACTGGCTCCAATAGGTTTGACGAGAGGATCAATAGCGGTCTCTGGGTTGTACTCCTTAGCCTTGTAGTAAGCTGGAGCTGCTGCGGGCTGAAATATAATCAATGTTTTATTAATACCTCTTCAAAACTAAGGGTTCATGGCAGAAAAGTGCCAAACCCAACTAATGTGAAATAAAGTTTTTGAAATTGACAGTCTAAGTGATAATCTTATAAGGCCCATAATAAACGAGCCCTTCCCTTCTTTTTGTTTCTGGGTGGGAAATCATGTCTGCCGCTATGGGCGGAGCGGGAGGGCGTGTCAGACTTTTACTGACTACTACTCTTTGAGGCGCGCGTGGAACACAACGCGCCGTCGACCCGCAAAATAGTGTTAGTGAGCTAGCAGGCTAGTCACTTTAGCTTCTTGTTTATAGAAATATTCTCATTTTTGCATCATCATTTGCCTAGCCTTTATCTAACTGTGTTGGGGTCAGCTTCCAGTTTGGCGGGATGCACCTGAATGGTGAACTAAAATGTTGGCCTACACAACCCAGTCTTTGGTTAATATGATACCAGACAGATTGTCAGGCTGTCAGAGTTTCAGGCTTCTGACTACCCGTAACGACTGCCGAAAATCTACGAATGACAGCCGGGAGAAACGACTTAACGTGCTATATGAAGTATGGATGGGTTTTGATATATGTATGTTTTGATGTATGTATTCAATAGTACTGTAAGTTGTAACTAGTGGAAGAGCGGAACTTCCAAACACAAGTATTTTTCTTACTTAAATGGAAATTCCCTAAAGACCTTTTGTAAAAATATATTTTTAAGTTATTGAAATATTTTTTTTTGTAAAATAAACATTTTGTATGTTCGACTCAAAACAGCATATATTTCAAATAAACCAATTATAGGCACTCTTAAATTGTCAAATGGCGGTGAGTCAGAAAAATGAAGATAGTTGCCCATTCCAAAGCGTAGGTCCCTATGGAGAAGAACGGGCAAGAAACGCCATGGACACTTGGATACTCCACACTAACCACAGACCAACCACGATAAGTGAAGTTTAACCAGCACCCCTAGCCAAGTTGATAATCTGCAATCGTTAACGCTAGTCGCTCAACGTTAAGTCACGTGGTTAGAACAAACGAATTGAAAATTTGTAGCCAAGATCACATCGTTTAAAATTATAGAATGATTTTTTATCGTTTCTACAATGTTCAACGCTAAATGTTTTGTTATAATGTGTCGTTTTCTAAAGACTTTGTAGAACGAGCGGCCGACTCAGGCGCGTCAACATGGCTACCAATTTATCGTTTTCTACAATTGTTGACACCGAGGCGTTACCGATTGGAGAACGGAATTCGACACGAAACGGTTGTAACTTGGCTAGGGGGGCTGATCGATCTTCTTGTGCGGCATTTATAATTTATCCACAAGCCCCACCAAATTTTTTCATGTGCCAGAAAATTAATTGCTTAAAATTCTAATTTGGTTTCAAAGGTCCAGATCCAAAGACATACGAGGGTTTTCGATATCGGTAAACGAATTGTGAACCGACCAGCCTGTGACCAGCAGTGGACGTCTTTCGGCTGAAATGATGATGATGGAACGAATTGTGGATCTCAAATGGAGTTGGGCAAGACTCCTTGTGCAGTGATGCCAGAAAGGAGTGTGGAGGTATGATCGACGGCAATCCAAGGTCTGGAAGACGAGGTGTTGGCTGTCCGGTGGCAAGATGGGCAGATGATATTGTTACCATCGCGGGTAGAACCTGGATGAGGCTGGCGCAGAGCGTACTGTGACTCAGGCTGTGGATGGTGATGAATCTAATCTGCAGGACATCACTGGCTTGGCAATATATTGGGTAATTTGAATACACGAGATCGCATAGGAGTTATTAACGACACTAATCTGATATTTTTAAAGACTTGGCGGACTGTTGAAAACTAAATGATGAAGTACTTTCGTTACCTGAGGCGGCTGTTGTGGTTGATCTAGTTGTTGCTGCTGTTGTTGTTGCTGCCCTGTTGACGACTGTTGCTGCTGTTGTTGTTGCTGCGGCTGCTGCGAGTACTGTTGCCCGGACATCTGAGCGTTGTAGATGGGGGCCGACATCTATGAAGGGATATTTTTCCAAATTAATTAAAGTGGAACCAATCGAATGAATAGACACGGACGAGGCATTATTTTATAGAGGTATGAGGAACAGGGTGTAAAGTTCAGTTATTTTATATTGAAAAGGGAGGATCCTCCAACCAGATGGGAGTTGTACTGCCCGACTATTGTTGTTTTTTTTTGTTTTGTGAATGAGACCTCGTAGTTGACCTTGACGAGGTTGTGACTACCGGATTTGCCTTCCAATTCCTTATTAAATTAAGGACTCCAGCCACGACCAAAACAACTTAAAAACGAATGCGACTACTCGCTAAGGACTACAGGTAATCTGTGCTTGCGCTGTGCAGTCAGTGGAATGCGTAGTTCGTATTTGGCGGTGTAGATGCCTGTACACTTTTGTTGAGCAGGACACTGAACGAGCCATAATATAAGTTTTATTGTTATTACGTCTAGTGCGTTTAGTGTCCCCCAAATGGTTAAACGACAAGAATTCTCTAGAAAGGAATGCTCTTGTTCTATATTCGTTCGATATCTAAATACACCTTTGTGCTCAGAAATATATACATAAACTCGGAACGGGTTCAGGTTTGTGATTACGAAAGAAGTTACGTAGGTATAGCAAGTTTTGTTACATTACTATTTTCAACTAGCTTTTGCCAGCGGCTTCGCCCGCGTGGAAGTCGGAAATTATCCTGCGGTAACATATTACTGGGATAAAAAGTGCCCTTTGTGTTAATCCACGTTATGAACTATCTGTGTGCCAAATTTCATCTAAATCGAATCAGTAGTTTTTGCGTGAAAGAGGAACAAACATCCATACATACAAACTTTCGCGTTTATAATATTATTAGTATAACCACATGGGGATAAAGCGTGAATCGTAGTATATTTCTTTCATTTTTATGCATAACAAAGATAGATCTGATAAATGCTAAAATACAATAAAAAAATATCGATACCGTATCGTCCCAGGCGCGGTTGGGGTCCCACTCCTGGGTGGGGTTGGCCCAGGCGGGCGTGGGCTCGGCGTTGTAGGCCGCGTTGTCGTACGCGCCGTCCGGGTTGTAGCTTGCTGCGGACAAGTAAAAAAATCAAAACAAAGATTATCTCGTACGTACCCCTCATTTAGATTATGAAAAGAATATAAGATCTTTGTCAAATAAAAAAAACTTTGTAGTAGGGACTGACTCACAAAAAAGCTTGTATGAAAAAGTGTTTGTGAATGTTAAATTTTAGACTCAAAATAAAATTATGCTTAAAGAAAGGTGTTTTCGCTTGTGTTGAATGTTTTTCGAATCATAAAATAAAAGTATTCTTACGCTAGTAAATAGAATAAGTTTGGAAAGGGCATTAGTGATTGAAAAATGTTATGGAAATCGGTTGTGATGGTATGGGCATGTAATGCTGAGAAATCAGGAATATATAATGAGAAAAGTTTTGAGTACCAATATGTACGGCTATCAAGTAGGGGAAGACCAAAGAAACGATTGACAGGTTGAGTGAAAGATGATATAGCTAGAAAGGGGGTCACTCCCGAGATGACGACTCATAGAAAAGTATGTAAAAAGGAGACATGTTGCCCAGACCCAAAGCAGTCTTAAATTAGGTTAAGGGGGAAGTGCCAGAGTTGATCGCGAAAATCAAAAAATTTCAAAGAGCCCTTTTGATACATCATGAAATCATCATTTAATATAATAATATGACCTTAAGAGGGTTGTATTGATTATTTAAATTCTGTAAATACATAAAATAAAATAATAAGTTTATTGTACAAAGAAAAACAAATAAGGTTAGACATACACTAAACATTGTACTAGCAGTGGTAAAAAAGGAGGTTGAGCAGTTGGCTCTTGAACTATGTAAAAATACACTAGTATCTCAAGAGCCAAAGTTCCTCATAAACATTGATTAATAAGTTAAATGAAAAAAAAAATGTTTATTCACAAGATATCATTTTTTTACAAAATCTCTGCTAAACTGTAAAGCACTTTGTTGGCAGATGTAGCTCCTTTTCTCCTATTTGTATTTCTAACAAAAGAACCTTAATACAATCAGCTTAAAGTGACACAGTAATTACGCGACCCTAACATACTGGTTACGATCGCGAAGTATATTTTGTTCAACATACAATCTGAAACTGAACTGCAAATTGCAGAAGACCGAAGTAAAATTTTAACTTTGCGGGCTACCCTGGGGCTGGACATGATAAAAATTATGAATATGCATATGAATCATTCATCATCTCCGTAGCCTTTTCTCAACTCTGTTGGGGTCAGCTTCCAGTCTAAGTGAATGTAGCTGAGTACCAGTATTTTACATGGAGCGACTGCGTATCTGACCTGCACAACCCAGGTACTGGATGGTAATACGATACCCCTTGGTAAGACCGAATGTAAGATATGAATAATTCATAATTTATCAATAAAAGTGTCAAAGTCAAAAACGTTTATTGCGAACTAAGTGTACAGGGTACTCACGCGAGTCTCCCAGCGGCGTCTCCTTGGTCTGTCCGTCCATCTGCGCGTACGTGCTGTCGCCGGCGGCCGGCGCGGGGGGCTGTCCGCCCGGCGCACTCCTGTCAGGATGGACATTCGTTCGTTTAGTACGTCATTGGTTAGTTGGTTGTTGGAGACTGGCGAAATATGGGTGGCTATGGCTTAACCCTTCCGGGAATATTGGCATTATGTTATTTTAGTAATTTGCGTAAATAGGTGACTTTCTTTTCATATCAGTGGATCTTGTAAATAACATATCTATCGAAACAAAATGATATTTTTCATCCATCAATAATAATTGGTACTTTTTTTTGTCATATTGCCAATTAGAAAAACTTTGAATAACTTTTCAATCGTCCCATGTTGGGCGCCAACTAGTAAATTGGCGTCCAAGCTGGGCCAACTGAGAACCGTTTGTTTCGCTATACACTGTGACATTTTAATCGTCTTACAACGGCAGCCCATTTCATGTAACCAATGACTACTACACATCCATAAGAAAAAAAATAATTGTATAACTAAAAAATATTATTCATTTTGATGACGAATGACGTAGTTTGAAATTTGATATTTTGTCTCATGGAAAATGGAGATGGACTCGTGCACTGGGAAGATATCATAATACGTACACATTATTAACATGATGTTTCATAATTCTAATGCATTATTTATTTTTCTTAGTACCTATTATCTTAATTAATGGTAACATTTTTTAATCACGCCTTGAGGTATATTATGTCGGATACATTGAGTGGACAACCTTTGTAAGACGACTAAAATGTCACGGTGTATATATTTTAGATTTAAAATTAAAGTCTTAGTTTTAAATAACTTCTAGCACGCACCTGTATGTAACCAAGGCAGCTTGTTCTTCTCTAGTAGGCAATTTGAAAGGCAGTGGAATCGTCATGGCCCAGCGCTCGAGAGAAGTGTTGAATCGCAACGCAACGCAGTACACTCCGTACATTATTAACATGAAAAGTGCTTCTGGCCTGCAGAACAAATAACGTAGTTAATACAGCTTCAAACAGAGTAGAAAGGTTAAAAACGGATTTGGTGAAAATTTCGCTAAGAAGTCTTTCAATTGAATTCAGTCTCAGATACAATAAAACTGAAACTGGCAAACTGTAACTCTTCTATATGGTGATAATAGAAGATCACGATTCAATTAAATTTGAAATAAATTAGGTCAGCTTTTGGCAGCAGCGTCTCAAGTACAAGAGGCTTTATGAGTCTAACTTCTTGTCTACGCAGTGAATTTGAGATTTACCGATTATTTTGTTACACGTTAAGGAAAAATGAAACTTTTAAAATTCCCCTTCTCATCTTAAAAATATTTCTTTTTGGGACTAAATAAGACAATATCCCACAGAAAACTGTAAAAGGTTAAAACAGTAAAAAGTACTAACCAGGACACAATAGAATTAGCTATAGTACACAGCATCACAAGAATAGAGATTGCGTAGAAGAAACAATCCCTGCAGAGAGGCCACCAGTTGAGATGCGACACTGTGCCGGCGCACAGAGCACACACAGAGATCACGAACATTATGTTGAATACCGCTGAGCCGATCACGCCTGACACTCCTGTGGATGGAAAGAAAATTAGGTGAGTAAGTGCTGTTACAGTTGTAAAAGACGACCTTACGTTGTACGGGTTGGTTATAAATTAATTTTAATCACATTCGAAGCACATGTCGAGCTGATTTAGAATAAGCATTCAAATATATATATTGGTTGAAAGAGCACGGCTGTTCAATAGTTTACCGGAAGATATAAGAAAATGTGATGATGTAAACAAATTCAAAAGGACATAGATTAAAGCAATACATCACAACATTTGAAATAACATAAACAATATATGCTAACACAATGTCCCCAACACCCTAGAGGTGGTAACTAATGTCAGTATAGTTATAATCACTTATGTATCCCATTATAAGCGAACTGTTATTTAGGTTCTTATAAGAAATAAAGTTCTTTAAGCCCATATTAAAATATAGTGCATAGGGTTTTTTGTTGCGAAAAGATGGAGTGGCATGGCAGATGCGGTGCTGTGAACACGAAGACGTCGAATAATATTTATTTTTGTACAGAGTCACAAGGTGACAATTGCTTTAAATGTGCAAATAGCCAGAATAAATGAAGTATCTATTTATAGCACACTGCAAAAGTGTTTTGCTTATTCGATTCCGGTGCACGGTGGACCACAGGTTCACACAGCACCTATAAAAAAAGTACAACGACTACTTCTATGATTATTTATGATCATGCCATCTTATCTGTACAACTACGAGTATATTTTATCCAAACAAATGATTTTTAATTTTTATAGAAGTTTTTGTCGTATTTTGGAAGAAGCGGTTTGGTTTAAATTGTGTTGTTTCGACCTTTATGCTTTCACACTGTTATTTTGCAGAGGTCTACATTGTATGTTAACAAATAATAAAATATTTGTGGAATACATCTCAAATTGTGATTCATCGCCTTAAATACCTTTTGTGTTTATTACGTTACATTGAAAATGTATCATCTACAGCATTATCAGTCATCGCCAATTTACATATTGAGTTTCATACGACTTCACGAAGAGATCATCAATACACACATCTATACAGTTTCCAACAACTCTTTAAACTTATTCACCATGCAACTTTAGAGTTTTGCGTAACTACAATAATGAATAAACTTGATTTCTTACCGATATCGTCCTGTGCGCAGAACACTCCGATGACGACGGTGGCGAGCTCAGGCGCAGAACTGCCCGCTGCCATGAACGTCGCACCAGCTACATCCGGAGCCAGCTTCAACTCTGAGGACATTATATTTAAGATATAGTGTATGTAGGTATTCTGCGTAAGAGTACATAGGAAAGCCCAGGTAGTTGCAGTAGTGGAGTTTTATCTCTTGTATTTTATTTTCGTATCAATATCATATCCTTTATTTTATATCTGTGTAAAGTGTACGGTCTCCCTATACTGGTACAAGAACATTGGCGCATTCGATGCACATAGCTATACGAGTGATGACACTTTTTTACATCTACCCACTCTTTTCCTACTTTTTAAAATTAAAGTTTTATTTTATCTCTGCTACGCAATACATTAGATATTAACTTTTAAAAGTGGTTGTTACAATTAGCGCTTTGGACGTTTCTTTTTGGAAATATTAGTATAAGTAAACTTTGTTTCTAGTTTAAGGGATTTATGTAAAATCTTTAAATCAAATCTAAACTGAAAAAATCTGTATTGTTCTGTCATTTTTGCATTTTCAGATTGTTGTTTATGATTGTTGTTTATGTTTAGGGCTGTTGTGCTCTTCAATTAACGATTTTAACACTTTAATGGTGTCATTGTAATTGATCTGGAACTAATGTAGCCCAAATAATTGTCATCAACATGGGTTTTGGCTTTCACAAAATGCTATGAGCCTTTCTTATAATCTGTCAAAAGATTTATTTTATGGGTATTTTTGAATTTGTAACTAAGTCTGAACTCACCCTCACAGATCCTATCAAGGCTGGAGACGAAGTATTCGTCGCACACTATCGCGAGGCCAATAAACGTGAACATCGCCACTAGTACGTGCACGATCAGACCGCCGTGCTTGCGCGCTGACTGACCCATCAGGGGTTTTGGGAACTAGAAACAGAAAAAATAGGGAAGGAAAATTAGTTTATTCTTGGGATAAATTATTGAAAAATCAACGCACACAATTAGAACTCGAGAAGAATAAGACAAGCATATTTATCTTTACCTTCTTACAAGCTTTTATTTGCTTCAAGTTTTTAAATCAGAATTAGGTAAATAGGTAGGTTATGTTGAAATCCGGAGGATAACTGCGTAACTTTCTTATAAAAGAAATGCCATTCGTTTTGACAATTCCACAACAATCATTGCGTTATTGGCGATTTTTTCAAACATATGCAGCAATGGTTTAGGATTATCCTTGAAAATCCTTCATAATTATACTGTTACGTAATTGTGGTAACAGGTTTGTTGTAATGTCATACAAGGTCAATCAAATTCAAAAGTTCGTGATTACTTCATGCTAAATTCATGTCTTAAAAATAAGGACTAGGTTTTGCCCGCGAATTCATCCGCGTAAATGTCGGTTATCGCGGACGTAGATGAAATCGCGGAATAAAAATAAGCCTATGTCCTTTCTCGGGGTTCAAACTTACCCCGTACCAAATTTCATTAAAATAGGTTCAATGGTTTAATCACGAAAGCGTAACAGACAGACAGAGTTGCTTTTGAATTTATAATATTAAGTACCTATATATTGATGATTTGTATTTTTAAGTTGGTTTTGTTTTTTTTTTGGTTTAAATAACACTTATTGCGTAAATCGACACCAACAATCTATACTACGCTAACTCGAATTTTAGGTAAATATTCTAAGCAACTTGATATAAAATAACGAATTTACCTAAAATTCGAGTTAGCGTAGTAGTGATTGTGCTTAAAAAACCATATTTTAAGCAACTTGACATAAAATAACGAATTTACCTAAAATTCGAGTTAGCGTAGTATAGATTGTTGATGTCGAAATGACAAACATAGGGTATCCAGTGAATTGATAAGCTTGTGACATATAAATATTCCAGAAACCAGGCAACCTTCCAAGTAAGTAGTCGTAGACGTTGTTAATAGCTTACCTGTTCGATAGCCGGTGGAGAACAGTTGACCCGCAAAGGTTTCACGGTGGGGTTTGCCTTCCAGCTGGCTCTCTCCTCCTCCCGAGCCTCTTCCGTTTCACTATCCTGAAAAAGAAACATTTGATGATAAGTTTATGCACGTCAACGGTTAAAATATTGTCAAGGGGAAAATGCAAATTGATTACCAACATAAAGGGTGCACTCCGAATTGCGCTGTAATCGGTTAGTGTGTGGTTGCACCCAATCCGAATTGTTCCGTGAATCATCATACATTATGTCATGGTATGCATCTCACGATGACGTCGATCATACCCTATATTAATAACACCACGACACTGTCTAAATTGACAGCTGTATCGTTTCCGAATTATTGACAGATAGTTTACCATAATCTGCATTATTTACTTTGTTGTACACAGAAATTTTTCGAACATAATATATGAAAAAATTACTTAGTAATAACTTTCTAAATAATTCAGATTGTTACGGGATTAGGGCGTTGGATCTGGCCTAGCGTAGTAATAAAATAAATGCCCTTTATTGTAAATTGTTTTTTATGTGCTGCGTAGGTGTGACGATCTGATAAGGTTTCCAGGGCCACAGACAAACCCTACGTAACGTCACAAATAGTATTCTGGCAGCCGAGTAGCCCAGGCCCAGATGAATACTACTACTCATCATCTACCTAGCCTTTTCCCAACTATGTTGGGCTCGGCTTCCAGTCTAACCGGATGCAGGTGAGTACCAGTATTTTACATGGAGCGACTGCCTATCTGACCTCCACAACCTATTTACTGGATACTACAATACTCCTTGGTAAGACTGGTTGTCAGACTTTCGGGCTTCTGAGGACCCGTAACGACTGTCTAAGATGAATACTGATACTGCCGATATTTATTTTACTCATTGTTTGCTACATTGGTCCAGCGCCGGCTGTCGCTAAAAACCAGCGCTGGGGCTCTGTCTTGCATAGGGTCGCAGCAATACGCTGAGCGATAGCTGTTTTGCGTGGTTGTGACGCATGTTTTCACCCAGCTTTTTCCTTTTTTTGTGTATTTTTGCTTGTATGGTTTACCGCTAAAACGTATTTTCTTATTTTCTTTACATGATTTTTTTGTAACTAAACATAAGTTCTATGGATTATTCTACTGTCCGTCGTTACTAGATTATCTATATCTACCATGAATACTTTAATTACGTTAAATTACGTACAAAACAACTTTAAATTAATGGATATGTGTTATTACCAAACACAAACCAATTTTACAACTTTTACTTCCTAGTCAACTGTTAAATTACTACAGGGTGGTTACAGGGACACCGACGCGAAACCTTTTACTGTAGATTAATTCAATACATGATTCTGAATCGATTAATCGGGTTAATTGTTTTTTATGTCGGATAATAAAAACAAATCCAAAAATCCTACCACGTTTTTAGGTATTTTACTGTTATATGAAACAGCTGTTGGCTTTTTGATAACCGACGAGGAAAAAAAAATGTTACGGTAGGGGTTTAGAATTTGTGTTCCACGCGCGCCTCAAAGAGATGTCAGCAATAATTGAAGGAGTCTGGGCTGATGCCTGCCAGGGTCGCGGACATTCAAAAGAGTTATCGTGGCACAGGCAACTGAAGGAACACGGGTAGGTTTTAATCAGTAAAAGTCTGACTCGCCCTCAAGCTCCACCCAGAGACGGGAGACTATTATGAGTTTCAACCCAAAAAAAGGGGGTTTTAGAATCATTTGCGGAATTCACGGTAGCAGTTTTAGCGTCTATGTCCCTGTCACTCTGTATACTTCGAAAATAACTCATTATAACTCGTACCTCACAGTTGGCACATCGATTCAGTATAAAGGACAATTTCCGCCGCCACCTCGATCTTCTAAACACCTGGGGATATGAGTTCCTTCAAACTTTCCACCGTGTCTGACTTCCAACGAAGTAATGATTGGAAAACGACAGTGAAATTGAAATGTAAATTGAAAATGGGATTGCTATGGTTAGTTAATAGAGTTGGGCTTAGTAAGTTTACGTGTTTATTTTACAGTTTGAATATTGTATTTCTCCTAGTTTTAATACACAACATGATAAATCATTTCAATTATTATGTAGATAATGAATGAGCTACATTTTTATCCTTATTGTTTAATTTTGATTAATTGGCCTCAAAACGGCGACTGTTTTATGAATTTTGCTGTTCTTACGGAGAAATTCATAAAATTGCTTAGAATATGACATATTTACGTTTTGTTTTGACGTCTACAAGGTGTGAAAAAATTACAATGTATTGTAGGTACATTGTAATTTTTATCTTGTTGTTGTATTTTTACAGTTAAAATACTGTATATCTATAAGTTTTAATGCACAGCAACATAAAAGATCATTTCAATTATGATCTAATGATTGAGCTACTTTTTCATAATCTTTTGACGTCTACACGTTATGAAAAAATACAGCTTTCAGTACATTGTATGAAACAATTTTCCACTTTCATTTAAAAAAAATGCAAAAAAAAATTGAACTTAATCAAATTTTAGAGAAAATGGGCAAAGATTTTTACCGAGGTTTTCGTTGAAACCAAAAGAATTTCTGTTTTATGAACGAACAGAAAAAAAAAAACAATTTTATGAACGAGAGTTCTGTATAACGACTCAAAACTCTCGTTCATAAAATTTGAACAACAGAAATAGATTTCAGTTCAAAAACAATGCAATTTCTGAATAAAAAAATGAACAGAATTAAAAAGAATAGACAGTACCTAATTATTTTAAATCAACCTGAATATGGGTGAGAGAGACGCTGGACAAATAAGAATGTATAGGGAGCTTTGTACAAGTAAATTAAGGGGTGTTGATTTTCCGGCGGAGCTTAGTCTGTGTGCTGATAATGTTTGTCGTAATAAATATCATCATGTAATTATTGATAAGTTATACTTTAGCATTGTTAGTTGTTTGACGGAGGCTGCGCGAGGGAGTTGTAGCGCAAGGACAAGTAGAAAGCACAAATATGTTACTGGGTGGAACAATCATGTTCGTAAGTTTCATATGGAAGCGCGAAACAGCTTCCAGACTTGGATGCTTCTTGGTAAGCCCGAGTCTGGTGTCGTCTATGACAAAATGTGTGAAACTCGAAAGCGCTTTAAGTCGAAGTTAAAATGGTGTCAAGACAACGAGGATAAAATTAAAATGGATATCTTAGCAACACACCATAAAGAGAGAGATTTTAAGCGTTTTTGGAAGCATACCAAGAAACTTGAAGCTGGATCGTGTGTACGTGTGAGCGTTGAGGGTAGGAATGAGCCACGCCAAATAGCCCAATTATTTAGGGATCAGTTTAAAGCAGTGTCTCTTCTAGGGTGTGTGCAGCAGGTGCTCGACGCTGAGGCTGCTGAGTGCGAGCGGTTCAGTTTTAAGGCGAAAGAGGTCGCCCATATTATTAAGAACATGACCAGAGGTAAGTCTCCAGGACGTGATGACCTTAGCATCGAGCACTTGCAGTGCGCAGGTGTTCATATACCTCGGGTGCTGGTGATGTTGTTCAACTTGTGTATAGGCCATTCCTATTTACCCAAGGAGCTTATGAAGACCACGGTGATACCGATACTTAAAAATAAGACGGGGGATGCTTCCGACGGGAACAACTATAGACCCATCTCTCTGGCTACGGTGATCGCCAAAGTGCTGCATGGTTTGCTTGATAAACACCTAAGTCAGCATATTGATCTGCACGAGGCCCAGTTTGATTTCAGGGCTGGGCAATCGACTGAAACTGCGGTGCTGAGACTCAAGCATACTATCCAGGACTATGTTACAAGGAAAACGCCCATATATGGTTGTTTCTTGGACCTGTCGAAAGCATTTGACCTGGTGTCTTATGACGTGTTGTGGGATAAGCTCCGAAGGGAAACCAGCACACCCAGTGGTATCACAAACATATTAAGATATTGGTACGGCAACCAAACGAATGCTGTAAAGTGGGCGGGCTCATGTTCGTCAGAGTATAGGACTCTTCAACCTGTACGTGAATGGGCTGGTAGGTGAGCTCAGCGGGGCCGGTTTCGGCTGTTCAGTAGATGGCGTTTGTATGAACAACATTAGTTATGCTGATGACATGGTTCTGCTGAGCCCATCTGTCAGAGCCCTTAATATCCTCATAGGCATCTGTGAGAGGTACGCGGGGTCCCATGGCCTCAGGTACAACTGTAAGAAGAGTGAACTACTTATTTTTAAGGCGGGTGGTAAGTGTCCGAAAACCGTTCCTCCGGTCAGACTTGAAGGAGTGCCTATAAGTAGGGTCACAAAATTCAAGTACCTGGGGCACTGGGTCACCGAGGATCTCTCGGATGATTTGGATATTGAGCGGGAACGTAGGGCATTGTCAGTTAGATGCAATATGCTGGCGCGAAGGTTTGCACGGTGCTTACAAGAGGTCAAAATTGCTCTTTTTAAGGCATACTGTCAGACTTTCTATACCTGCAGCCTGTGGGTCCGGTATACGCGTGGATCTTTCAACGCCCTACGGGTTCTGTACAATAAAGGTTTCAGGATGCTGTTGGGGTTGCCTCGTTTTTGCAGTGCATCAGGTATGTTTGCTAAGGCCAACACGGATTGTTTTAGGGCGATAGTGCGCAAAAGAGTGGCCTCCCTGAGCGCCGCGTGCGAGGCAGCACCAACGGCCTACTGAATACCATACTGGGAAGGGTGGATTGCCCAGTTGTGAGGCACTGGAATGCCATTCACGGCTCCGGGGGTGCCCGGTATAATGATAAGTAGCGCAATTTTATGTAATCATCATTAATAATAATAATGTAACTAACATAGTTTTAAGTGTGATTTACTAACAATTATATGGAATGTATTCTGAAATAAATGATTAATAATAATAATAATAATAATGGCAACACCGCGTTGACAGACGTCACGTTTTTCAGTTTTTTCAATTTAAATAGTTATAATATTTTTAACCCAATTTTCACAAGTGTTTTCAATTTTATAGCATAAACCTCTATTATACATAGCATAAAATAATAAAAAAGACCATTTCACGATAAAAAGATGTAAAGCTCTTCGAAAACTGCCGGCTCGGAGGTGGCATGACAGATGTCACCTCCGAACAACAATGAAAATAGTGTAAAAAACCAAATAATGAACTGAAGAAATGTTGACAAGATCAGCGGCACGCCGCGCACGCCCACCACCTCCGGACTCGTCGCTCAGCTCCGCCTCGCCGCCGCCGGTACCCAGCCCCACTGCGGGCGCTGTGACGACACCGGCCGTGGCAGTTGCGTCGAGCTCGAGTGACGAGTATTTCTCTCCGCCCACGACGCCACCACCTGCTCGTCGACGGGGAGGACGCCGGCCACCGGACGGCTTAGGACGTCGAGGCCCACCGGCCTCTGATAGGGTCCCAGCTCCCGGTGGAAGTGTGCAGCGCATGAGATGGACACAATCCATCAATGAAAATGTCATGCGCTCATACTATGGGGCTACAGAGGGGGGAAACAATCTGACCGCGTACCGTGTTCGGATGCTCTCTCTTTTTCAGGTGCTTGAGCCAGCTGTCAACGTTTCGGCACAACGACTGTCGGATCAGGTGCGGGTCATCCAACGTCATCGTATGTTGGATGAAACTGTACTTGATCGCTTGCGAAACGAAATGCGGAGTAGCCATGTCATCGTCCCCACGCCGCAGACTGCTGCGGTACCACCGCAGCCAGTCACAACTTACGCTGACGAGGGAAGGGATGACGGCGCTACAAACGTAAGTACCCATTGCAATGATGAATTGAGGAGTGCTTTGGAGTGTGCGATTCGGGAATATCGGTTCATGACTCCCGAACTTAGACCACGCTTACCTCGTTTGCCCATGCATAACAAAAATAGGGCACTGGTGGCGGCTTTGGATTCGCAGTTGTCAAACTATTTTGATGACTGCGAAGACCTCGCCGATACTCATTCGATTCTGTACTGCGCGGCTGTAGCGGCATGTCGTGTAGCTCACGTCAAATTCCCTAATGACTCTAGAGCTACACGACCAAAACCAGCCGTACCAGCTTGGCAGTGCAGAATTGAACGTCGTATTGGTGGGGCCAGAGCCCTCATCGGGAAACTAATCTGCTTCAGGGAGGGCAACACTCGCCCTAGAGTGATGCGCTTTGTGAGGCGGGCATTCTCGGGGACTGATATCAGCCCTCGGGACTATATGTCCCGTGTCACAGAGCGCATAGACTTCCTGAAGCAGAAAGTATATGCATGGGCAAACCGTATTCGTAGGTATAAGCGGCGAGTGGACCGATATACTCAGAACCGCACCTTCCAGAGTGATGAAAGGTGGGTTTATAGGGCTTGGGAGCGACCGGTCCAAGGTGTGGCGGACGCGCACCTGCCGGATAATGATGCTATGTGTTCTTTTTGGCGCAGTATCTGGTCGGTGCCTGTCAGTCACACCGAAGGGGATTGGGCTCGAGAAGTCGAGCGAGCCTGCGAGCCAATACCAGAAATGGGGGCTATTACCATCTGCCCCCAAGATGTAGCTCGTGCAGTCCGCCCACTGCCCAATTGGAAGTCTCCAGGGCCGGACGGGCTGCACAACTTCTGGATTAAATGGTTCATTGGATCGCATGCTCGCTTGGCGGCTCAGTACCAGACTGCTTTGGAGTCTGGTTCGCTACCCCAGTTCCTAACAACAGGAATTACCCACCTGCTCCACAAATCAGGTAGTACCGCGGAACCCAAAAATTATAGACCGATCACGTGTTTGCCGACGGTCTATAAAGTTTAGTTTTAGGTTTACATCCATTTTGAGAGCTAAAATTTACAATCATATTGACACCGACTCCATCATGTCTGTCTCTCAAAATGGATGTAGGAACGGGTCTCGCGGTACTAAGGAGCTGCTCCTCATTGATATGGCCATTAGCCAACAGGTTCGTCGTTCCCGAAAGGATCTGTCGACATGTTGGATAGATTATAAGAAGGCCTATGACTCGGTACCCCATACATGGCTTAAGAGGGTGCTGGAGTTGTATAAAGTCGATGCAACTCTGCGCACCTTCCTGATTTCATGTATGGAGCAGTGGAGGACGGTCCTTCGCTATCCAGGATGTCGAAATATCCAAAGGAACAGCGAACCGATAAGGATCGAGCGAGGCATATTTCAGGGCGATAGTTTGAGTCCGCTTTGGTTCTGCTTAGCCCTGAATCCTCTAAGCACACTGCTGGAGGATTCAGGTATTGGCTATCGGTTGAGGAGAGGTGGTCAGGTTATATCTCACCTCCTTTACATGGATGACCTTAAACTCTTTGCCCCCAACAATTTTCAACTGATGGAGCTACTGAAAGTAACTGAAACCTTCGGTAGCGCCATCAGGATGGAATTTGGTGTGGACAAATGTGCGGTCATGCATGTAAAGCGAGGGGAGATTGTGGAATCCGCGGGAACCCAACTCTCGGATTCCATAAACCTCCGAGCCCTCTCCGCATCCGAAACCTATAAGTATTTGGGTATGTCGGAAGCATTGGGCATCAATGTTACTGACATGAAGCAATCGTTGAAGGAGCGCTTCTTTGGCCGCCTGAAGAAAGTATTTAATAGTCTTCTATCAGGCGGAAACAAGGTGCGCGCCTTCAACGGTTGGGTCATGCCGGTTTTGATGTACTCTTTCGGCATACTCAAATGGACTCAGACCGAACTCGACGCCCTGGACAGGAGGGTCCGTACGTTGCTGACTGCATATCGAATGCATCACCCACGGTCATCGGTAATGAGGCTGTATATCCCGCGAAATTGTGGAGGTCGAGGCTTTTTAAACGCTAAGACTCTCCACAATCGCGAGATATGCAGTCTCAGGGAATATTTCCTAGAAACCGACGTGGGGATGCACCGCGATGTGGTCGCTGTGGACAAGGGCCTCACCCCGCTCTCCTTGGCTAACGAGAACTGGCGCAAACCTCTAGTACTTGACACTAATGAACGCATGGAAGTATGGCAGAGTAAGGAGCTCCACGGACGCTTTTTCCGGGCCCTACATGGACCCGATGTAGATATACTAGCGTCCGTAGCCTGGCTGCGTTTCGGTGACCTCTTTGGGGAAACCGAAGGTTTTGTCTGTGCAATTATGGACGAAGTTATGATGACGAACAATTACCGGAGATTTATTGTGAAAGACGGCACGGTTGACATCTGTCGGGCATGCCACCGTCCAGGCGAATCAATTAGGCACATAATCTCCGGGTGTTCGCGTCTAGCTAACGAAGAATACTTGCATAGGCACAACCTAGTAGCCAGGATTATCCATCAGCAACTTGCTCTTAAATACAGCCTTGTGGAATCGGAAGTGCCGTACTACAGGTATGTGCCCGACCCAGTTCTCGAAAATGGACATATCACATTGTACTGGGATCGATCCATCATCACTGATAGGACTATTGTCGCAAATAAGCCTGATATAGTGGTGGTGGATCGAGTAGAGCGGCGCACAATGATTGTTGACATAACGGTCCCACATGACGAGAACCTCGTGAAAGCTGAGAAAGATAAACAGATCAAGTATCTTGACTTGGCTCGCGAGGTTGTTGACATGTGGGATGTGGATTCAGCGATCATTGTGCCGATAGTCGTCACTGCCAATGGCTTGATAGCCAAGAGCCTCGACCAACACCTAAGGAGGCTCTCGTTAGGCAGCTGGGTCAAGGGCTTGATTCAGAAAGCGGTACTTCTGGACACGGCTCGCATTGTCAGGAGGTTCCTCTCTCTGGAGCCCTGACCACCGGTAGCTTGGACCCTGTTCCCGATACCGGTGGGCTACTATTTTTTATATTTTTAAATGTTTTTTTTACTTTTGTTTTTCTAATATTTAAAAATATAATTAATATGTGTATATTAAGAAATAAAGGATAATAATAATATTACATTATAATTATACTCTGACAAAAATAAAAAAGTAGCTCTTTCATTAGGTACTAATTTTTCATGTTCCTGTGCGCAAACTCAAGTAGATAAGAGACCGCAAACGATTTTTTGCGGTTTTCGCTTAAGGTTAAAAAGTATAACATAATAAATAAGATAATCTCACATACCTCAACATATCCCGCGTCTTTTTGTCCTTTCTTGTCGGGCTCGTCATCTTCCGGAAGACCTTTCATGTCCTTCTTGCCGCCTTCAGGAGGAGCCTCATCCTCCTCTTTTTCTTTCTCTTTCTCTTTTTCAGTCTCCGGCGGGATTGGCACTGGAGAAATTGGTTTTTCATCTGAAAATTGTGAAATATACTTTATTGTTTAGCCCTCTATGGTAAAGACCGCATTTTGGCCATGGCAGCCAATGTGAATGAAGACTAGCTATCGGCGCGGAAGATATATATAGTGCACGAGTGTGTGCGCAGACAAAGTTGTGCTCTCTCTTTCCTCACTCTCAAAGTCCTCCGTCTCATAATCCGACACAACCGGAGAGAGATCAGGCACAGGACCCACGGCTTAGCTAGCTCTCCGGGGCAAGGGGATATATCACACCGCCAACTTACAAACTCCGGAAAAACTAAGACATTCCTAATGCGAAAACCCATTATAACTTTGCGCGACGTGGGAATTAAATACAGGAAGTCCAACTAAGATTTTATAATGTGGAAACATACAAAAACAAAATCACTTTAACAGTCGTTAATAATAGACCTTCACCAAATTTCGCCATTATTGCTATTTAGTAGATCGATGTTGAGACACTACCAGTTCAAGGCCAAAAGTCGCAAACAGATTTATATTTTGCATTTATTCATTTATCCCTCTCAACCTAAACAAATAATCAGGCAGCTTTGTTATGACACGCTTATCCATTGTATTTTCCAGCAAAAATAGAGGCTCTCGGAATACTAACGATTCAACTGTATATACATATATCTATCTAAACAAAATATCACACATAAAACAAAGTCGATGGATGGATGGCGCCGCTGAGGCCGGGCTAAGACGAGGTGGCGAGACGACCTAGACGCGTATTTGAAGATTTGGATCGAAGCGCTACAACAGAATGCCTGGAAGGATTTGGGGGAGCCCTTTGTACATCAGTGGGACTATAGGCTAATAAAAAAACAACTCGCCTTTTCTATCTATCTGAGTAACCAATTTTTTCATAATCTTTTTTATTTTTCCCAGTAGGTTTATCTGTATATTACATTATTTATTAACAGCGCTAATATTCCAATCTATACTTTAATATTATAAAGCTGAAGAGTTTGTTTGTTTGAACGCGTTAATCTCTGAAACTACTGGTTCGAATTGAAAAAATCTTTTTGTGTTGGATAGCCTATTTATCGAGAAAGGCTATAGGTTATATAACATTACGCTACAACTAAGAGGAGCGGAACAGTAATGAACAATGTTGCAAGAACGGGGAAAATCACACGAGTAGGCGATTCGACGCGACGGGAAGGGTCGGGGGAACAAGAAATTTAACGCGGACGACGTCGCGCCAGAAGCTAGATGGAATATAAATCTGAAACTCTAGGGCCCATTTATTTACTTCCAAGACACTGCCAAGTGGTTGGTCGGTTCTTCACGTGACCAGAGGGCTGGCCTATTTCTTGGCAAAAGAATCAGCATTGCCTTATTGTGTATATTTTAAGATAAAGATTCAACTAAATGTACTTTCTTAATTAAGTGTTATTAATTAACTTAGATTAGCACAGAAATCACGATATTTTGACAAGTGGCCACGTTAGTTGATTTCACCCGGGTGAATCAAGGGTGGATCACCAGTTAATTATAAAATGCAAGCTGTGTGCCCGAAAACTTTAATCCCTATTTATCTCCTTTAGTTGTACGTACGTACTACTTGTACGTTTTACAAAATTTGATGCTTTTGACGCAACGGTTTGGGTTGTGCGTTCTGTCAGTTAATTTAAGTGGGTCCTTCCGGGTTCGTACCTATCTTCATCGCGAGCATGATTGAAAATCTCGTTGTTTCTTCCAGCGAAATGCAAGCGAGTGAGAACGCGATAACATCGAACGAAAATTGGCTCGCGTAGTTTTCACAAAACTTATTCCAGGAAATACGAGTTTATAAAAGTCCTAACAAGTTTTTGGGAAAATATTGGCATTTAGAATCTCCATTACACGTGCGTTCCATGACGATGTTTGCCTTACTTTTTTAATGAATTAGTAAATTATGAACGGACAAAGTTCAGATGCAATTTGTGCAAAGAAGCAGATTTTCAGACGTATAATTATTGAAAATGTCTCAAAAAAAAAATACATAGAAACTTAAATTTAGATCACAAGGTATCACCAACATCTGTTCAAAATATTTGGAGAAAAATTTGTTATGACAGGTTGATCGCTCTTAAGATACATATTTCTTACCTAGGTAGATAATATAAAATATGGCTTATGAGCTTTGTCTTCCATTTCGCAATACCAAAGGATTCCCAACAATTTAATAATGTCGTAATAAAATCCATCGGTGAATGATCCCAAATTCCCAAGTATGTATTATGTAGTAAGAATTTAATATCTCCTTCCGATTTCTGAATTTCAAGTGTGACCTCACATTGCTCGGAGTTCGATTTAACCCGATGCGTCAAGTAGGTTTTAATGCTTCGTACACACTCACATTGTTTATCGGAGTTTCTACAAATAATTTAAGTATTGAAACTGTACTCACGAGTGGCAAATTACTGTACAAAGGCGGACTTAGTGCCTGAGGCATTTTTTACAGTCAGTCAACCTTAGAGTGATGCATCGATAAAAAATGGCGGTTGCAATATAAGGGACAGGTAATTCAAAAATAAATTATAGGTACTAATACATAGCAGTGGCGATGGGTAGAATTACGGCCAGGGTACTCCGTTCCAAAAATATCACTCACCGCGTGATGAAAAATAAAAATTAATTGTACTTTGAAATAATGAATGGTGGATAGAAAGGAGATATGATTGCTAAAAGGTAAGCTAGTGGCAATTGGCTTCTATGAACCCGTCGCCACTGATACATAGATACATACGTACATATAAACAGAATAAACTTTGTCAGCAAAAATAGCGATCGGTAAAGGAGAAAACGAATTTGGCAATACCACGCAAGGACGATTCTGCCAACTTCTTACAAATAAGTTCACATGCCTTGACTTTGAGAGATAAAAAAGTGTTTGCCAGCCTGATACTTAGAGAAATAAATAATAGGATATTCAAAGGAATATCACCTGGACAAAGATAGAAGACTGAATATAACCATAGCGGTTAGAAAGCTAACGTAGAAGACGATGCTCATTTGTAACACGATGTAACCAAATTATTGTAAAAAAAAAGAGTGTTCATGGAGTTTCTTCTCCGTCTTCTTCATGAGTACCTACTACGCTATGGAATGGGAACTAGTTTCATCTAGGTACTGGGTTGTGGAGGACCGCAACCCAGTACCTGAGTAACACGAGATCTCTTTGTAAGACTGGTTGTTAGAATTACGTCTTGTAAGGACAGTCAAAGATTCACGAATGGGAGCCGCGACTAAGAGCGCCTTCACACTAGCGTTTGTCCAGCGTAGGCGTTCGATAAACGTATGCACAGCGCAGACGCCGCGACAACGCGGTGCAGGCGTCGCGTCGTTGCGCCGTTTCCTCTAGAGTCAACTGAACGCTGCGCTAACGCGGCGCAGACGTCACACAATTGCGTTGTCGTTTCGGAAATATCATTTTAAGTTGTACCTACTAGTTCAGGCGCTTGACTACGAATGAACAAATCAACGGGTGCACAGGGGCGCGCGGCTGTGGGTGGCGGGGAGAGGTCGAATGTGAACAGGATTGTACATGACTCCGCAGTAACGCGGTGCATGCGTCGCGCACCTGCGGTGCTAACGCAGCGTATTCATTTACCCTTCTGCGCTGCGCTTACGTTTATCGAACGCCTGCGCTGGACAAACGCTAGTGTGAAGGCGCTCTAACAGCTTAACGTGCTATCTGAAGCGGTCCAACCGCTGCAAGTGTAGCTTAATCTGATGGATCGACTGCCGTGCGGCTTTTATTACTTAGGCGCGAGCCCCTCCACGAAAGGAATGCATCCTTTGAAGAGAATGAAGTTGATCGTTTGTCAATATTTTCCGCTGCATAGATTTTTGCCGATCATTATGACCCAGTGATGGAAAACATCGTGAGAAAACGGGACAAGACATGCAGGATTCTTCACAATGTTCCTCTTCACCATTTTGATAAAGCAATCATTTACATAAAGCGCGTATGCGGGTTCGGACCTATGACCAACACCTCGTAAGTCACACCACGGCCTCTACTGCTAAGGCCCATAGTCTGTACTCAATAAATGTGCTTCTTTTCTTCTTTTTTATTGAAATCTGCCGCCCCCACTTTTTATCCAGTTGTTTATTTATTTTGGATCTCCAAAGCCGAACGAACATAAACGATATCATCATTATCTGCCTAGCCTTTTTCCAACTATGGTGGGGTCGGCTTCCAGTCTAACCGGATACAGATGAATACCATTATTTTACATGGAGCGACTGCCTATCTGACCTCCACAATCCAGTTACTGGGTAAACGATACCCCTTGGTAAGAAACGAACATAAACGATAGTTGTGATCTTCCTAAAGTGAAACTTTCAGTTATTTCAATGACATCTTATATTATTTATATCTTACCGACAGTCGGTTCCTCTTTAGCGACGACTTCAGGCTTAGGGCTGGGTCCGAAGACCGGAGCGGTTTCTTCTGCCGGCTTGTCGATAGGTTCCGAAGCGTTGGACGGCTTGTAGACCGCTTGGAACACCGAGTAGGCGATGAAGAATACCGAGACGGTCAGCCATCGGTGCCGACGAGGTCTTCTCATCCTCTGGAATGGAAAGAAAGAGAGTTTAGATAAGGGCGATTGTGCGGGACCCGGTATTTAGAAGTTTTTTTTTAAATCACTCTATAACATTGAGAAGAACAAGAAAAGGTTTTGTAATGAAGTCGTAAATCATTTATTTTCGGGCGGAATTTATTAAAATATTATTTATTTGAAAAAATGCGGAATTTACTCTGTCTGTTACATTTCACACCTTAACGGCTGAATGGATTTTGATGAAAGTTTAAAAGACCAGGATCTGGGTTACGATATAGGATACTTTTATTTCGGTAGTACGTCTTCTTGTGATAATTTTCGACATCCACGCGGGCATGCCGGGGGCAAAAGCTAGTATCATAATAGGCTTTGTCGGTTAGCTTTAATTGTTTCTTCAATTTTAAATGATTTAGCTTCTTCCAACTTTTCGGTAACTTATTATAAATAAGGGGGGCAAAATGCAAAAAACACATTGTTTTCTTAGCAACCAGAATGTATTATATATTATAAGAATTAACGCCAAATAGAAGGTCATACAACATTTTGTAAAGGAGAGTCCTAGAATGATATTCCGTTCTGAGCCCATGATTGCAACGGCTGAAGTACAAGAACAGTATAATCCGAATTGATTGTCAAATTCTAAATTAACGCGAGTGAAGCCGCGGGCTAAAGCTAGACGATACATAATTTAGTGGAAAACCAAAAGACGTGCTACCCGACACAGCCCTGCCCAATTTTCTCTCTGTTGATATTACACAGGCTGTAGATTCAAAACCTTAACTGAAACATTTTTCAGTTAGTATACAACTAAGTTACGAGTTCATTTAATCAGAATTGCTAGGTAAAGGCTAGGCAGATCCGATCAGCTTTTATCAAACGTAGATAGTTTCTGATAGTTATATTATGACACAAATCAATATAGTTTGAACCGCTGTTGAATTATCAGTCCAAGAAAGCCTGCTTACCTCAAAAATGCTAACAGAATGGTTTGATGTTCACATACATATGTATACCTAAATATTTTTTGTTATATATCTTTCATTCGAAATCAAAGGAAAGGATTTATAAAGCGGGTAAAATGCTTTGTTACTTCCCTTTTACATTTTCATTCATGATTATTTCAACTTAGCACAATTTACACGACATAAGTCGTGACAATATGACAATATGACATTACCATTTAAATCATAGATAAAACATTATAGAACCAAAAACTTCAACATAATGGCGAAGGAAACTCGCCATTCAGCCGGAATAAAACCTCTTTCATTATCATCTGCCTAGTTTTTCCAATTTCTATGTTGGGGTCGGCTTCCAATCAAACCGAATGCAACCGAATACCAGTTTTCACATGTAGCGATTGTCTATCATACCTCCACGGCCCAGTTACTGTGTAACACGGGTATCGTGGTATCGTTACCTTGGTAAGATTCATTGTCAGACTTTCGGACTTCTGAATACGATTATCGAGTATCAAAGATACACAAATGACATGCGGGACCAACGGCTTAACATGCTTTCCGAGGCACGGAGGGTATGTAATGGATACATCCACGTACGGACCTCGGGAACAGTTGTTTAACCTTGAAGATCGACCTACGTGACTGTTATTATTATATTTTGCCACAAGAGGGCTCCCTCTTTATTGATATTAAATCGAAATCGCTTCAGACAGCAATGTGCCCTTCTTGGGCGATAAACATCGTTTTATTATATCTGTCCCTAATAATGTAACCGTAATAAACTTTGCATTTTATGGAGTGGCAAATTATCGTCGTTTTTATGTTGTATATTGATTTTATTGAATAAATTTGATGTGCTCCGTCTTATACTTCAAAAGAAATTGAACCGCCCGCCCGCGCTTTTGTTTTGCTTTCGACTTTTTTATTTTTGCTTTGCTCCTAAGTGTTGCAGCAAAATGTTAAATAGCCTATAACTTTCCAGGAGTACTCCGCAATGAAATATCTACACTAATATTATAAAGCTGAAGAGTTTGTTTGGTTGAACGCGGTAATCTCAGGAACTTCTGGTCCGAATTTAAAAAATCTTTTTGTGTTGGGTAGCTTATTTATTGAGAAAGGCTATATAACATCACGCTACGATCAAAAGGGACGGAGCAGCAACGAAAAATGAACGAAAACTGGCAGACAATGCGATGCGCCGATATGGGTCAGGGGAGTAAAAATTTGACATGGACGAAGTCGCGGACGGAAGCTAGTCTATACATCTATACAAATAAATAAAATTGGAGTGTCTGTTTTTAATATTAAGATAACCACTTTTTACTAAGTGTATATGGATGTATACACGATACATATACCAAAACAACATTTTTTACAATTTTTGTCTGTCTGTCTGTCTGTCTGTCTGTTCGTTCCCGCTAATCTCGGAATTGGCTGGACCGATTTTGACGGGACTTTCACTGGCAGATAGCTGATGTAACAAGGAGTAACTTAGGCTATTTTTATTTTAGAAAGATTCTTTTATTTTAGAAAAAAATAACTATCTTCTAAAACTACGCTGACATACGTCTCAAAATTCGAAAAACCCTGGCTGAATCCTACGAAATAGATCAAAATAATGTACTACAGTATTGTACACCTTAAAAAGGCCTACAAAAATGTCCTCAATGGTATATGTCTATCTCTTAGGGATAACCCACAATAACCATTTTTTATCTTTTACTTTTTACGAGAAATAAGGGCTTATTTACGAAGCGATTTTAAGCAATACAGCATTAATCCTTATCCAATTAAGTACCTTAAATACATTATGCATTTAATATAGATCAATATGGCCCTTTACAGCATGTAATTTAAATGAATATCTTAGAAGATATTAGAGATTTAAAAAGTGGGCGCAGAGCGCGTTGGCAGGGGCCGGGTAGTACAGGATAAGTAGGATTGTAATTCATATTACTTTGGCTTCAAAGTAATTGCGAATATCATGTGTGTTCATTATACTCAAAATAAACCTAATAGTATTATTTCAAGTAAGAGACCGCGAAATTGCTTAGATGTTTAGATTTTTGGATGTTTGTTTCTCAATGATGCAAAGACGGCCAAACGGATTTAGATCGAATTTGGCACAAAGATATATTATATCATGGATACGTAACAGATAGGATACCTACTTTATCCCGGTAGTAAGTTCCCGGGTGATATTTTCCGACAGCTATACGGGCCAAGCCACTGGCAAAAGTACTATTCCTATAATTATGTTCGGTGTCTGGTAAATGATTGAGTGTCTGTATAGGTAAAATAGGAGCGTTAAGAAAAACCAGGAAGACTTATATTCAACTAAACCAAGCCCTATGTCACAGTCTTCTTACTCTGAATACTATTACTTTTATTTTAAAAACACCAACACACATGATGTTCTCATAAACTATGAATCCTAAGTAATATGAGTTATAATCCTACTACTAATAATATTATAATATGTGAAAATATGTATGATTGGGTGTTTGTTTCTCAATCACGCAAAAATGGCTGAATGGATCTGGATCGAAAATAGCACACAGAGTCTATATTACCTATATAACCTGGAATAACACATTCTTATCGCGGTAGTACGTCCTCTTGCATTAATTTCCAACATCCACGCGGGCGAAGCCGCGGGCAAATAATAATATTATAAATGTGAAAATATGTATGATTGGGTTGTTGTTTCTCAATCACACAAAAATGGCTGAATGGATCTGGATCGAAAATAGCACACAGAGTCTATATTACCTATATAACCTGGAATAACACATTCTTATCGCGGTTATACGTCCTCTTGCATTAATTTCCGACATCCACGCGGGCGAAGCCGCGGGCAAAAGCTAGTAATAAATAAAATTCAAATCCTTCTGATAGTTCCAGAGTTAAGCACGTTCAAACAAACAAAACAATCTCTTCTTCATCATTCATTTCATATTATCATTTCAGCCGAAAGACGTCCACTGTTGGACATAGAACTCCCCTAATTTGGGGGGGTTTGCAATAATCACCACGCTTGGCAGGCGGGTTGACGATCACAGTATGGTGGTAAAATGCATAGAGTATGTTGCTGCCCAATTCCTAGTAAGTCCCTTAGTCGTCTCTTACGACACCCACGTGATGAAATGGGATGTTGCTATTCTTTACCTCCGGTGACACACGGAACATCTCACAATAAAAAAAAACACCTTTATTATATTACATAGTACAGATATAAAGGTGAGGAGGCAGTTTGTGTAAATTGGGTAGGGGAGAAAGTGAAGACCCGCGTGTCATGGCAATTATTGGAGATATTACACATCGAAGTTCAACATGCTTCCTTAGAAGTTAACGCCTCGAAGTCGATGTAGATATAAAGAATTTTCTTTCTTTCTTTTTTCTAAAATCGATCGATGCACGTTACCGTTTTTACAACCGTAAAGAAACAGAAACAAAAGAACAGAGAGTATTATGAATATATAGCCGACCTCACAACTGCTTTGTAGCCCTTTTTTTTTTTGGTTTGTGTGGGACATCATGAAATGACTTCTAGCGCTCTGGGCGGGGCGGAAGGGCGTGTTAGCCTTTTACAGGCTAAAACCCACCCGTGTTCCTTCAGTTGCCTATGTAAGGACCACGGTAACTCTTTCCAACAAATGTCGCGACCCATGGCAGCCGTTGCCATTGGACCACCACTGCTCTTCACGTGTGATAAAAAAAAAAGTAAATGTGAGAACAAATGTCAGTGGATTTATATCATATTTTTCGAGGAAATTTTGAATCAAAATGAAGCTGACTGATGCCGAAGGCCGACGGTGTTCCAGACACGGGTGCGTGTAAGGAACACCTTCAGTCTTCAGCATTCTAAATAACCACGGTAACTCTATCGTACAAATTCGTGATCCTGGTAGGTGTTTTATCACCCTAAGATAAAAAGACAAGGTAAATCTGGTTAACTGACAGTAAGATACTAATAACATTAGCGAAGAGTCAATTTAATTTAGGGGATTTTTTTTTTTGGATGGGAAGTCTACAAATTACTTCTCCCGCTCTGGGCGGAGCGGAAGGGCGTGTCAGACTTTTACTGACTAAAACCCACCCGTGTTCCTTCAGTTGCCCATGTGCCAGGGTCACGGTATCTCTTTCGAACAATGACGCGACCCCGGCAGGCATCGGTCCTAGCAGACCCCTTCAGTGCTGCTGACATCTCTTTGAGGCGCGCGTGGAACACTATGCGCCGTCGACCCGAGCTTGGTCCTTACCGGGCGGCGAGCTACCCATTGCTCGCCGCCTAATTTAGGGGACTGAGTTCCACAGAGCCTTGTAACTTGTCTTTCGGAACCGAAACGTGAACAACTCACGGCACGACAAGTCCATAAATTCAAGGTCTCTTAGCGAGCTGTGGAACGGGCTATGCTTGGAGTCGCATTGAAGGAACGAATCCGCAACGAGATGATTTGGCAAAGAACCAAAGTGCTCGACATAGCTCACAGAATAAACAAGCTGAAGGGTGGCCGGTCATTACCGTGGCCCTGGCATAAGGGCAACTGAAGGAACACGGGTGGGTTTTAGTCAGTAAAAGACTGACACGCCCTTCCGCTCCACCCTAGAGCGGGAGACGTCATTTGATGATATCCCACCCAAAAAAAGGGAGGCCGGCCATATTAGCCGCAGAACCGATGACGTTAGGGAATACGTGTTCTTGAGTGGAGACCGCGAATTGGTGAATGTAAGGTAGGCCATCGCTAGGTCGCTCACAATGGGCCTCATAAGAAGGCTCAAAGTCACCCAAAGAGCAATGGAGAGGGCTATGCTTGGAGTTTCCCTATGCGATCGAATCAGAAATGAAGAGATCCGTAGGAAAACCAAGGTAACCGATATAGCCCAAAGAATTGCCAAACTTAAGTGGCAGTGGGCAGGGCACATTGCTCGCAGAACGGATGGCCGATGGGGTCGGAAGGTTTTGGAATGGCGACCGCGTACTGGAAGACGGAGCGTTGGAAGGCCTCCCACAAGATGGACCGATGACCTGGTGAAGGCCGCAGGAATACGTTGGATGCGAGAAGCACAGAATACTTAGGTCGAAGTGGCGGTGCTTGGGGGAGGCCTATGTCCAGCAGTGGACGTCTTTCTGCTGAAATGATGATGATGATGATGATGAAGGTAGGCCATCAGGCAAGGTTGAGCGACTTTCCTGGGTGGCAGCAACAGGATGACAGTTGCCAAGAACCGAGTTGAATTCTGTGCAATTGGAAGGCCTATGTAAGACAATGGACTGCTGTAGGCTGGCGATGATGATGATGTCAAAAGTGGTAAACTAATTTCATAATAGCTTTAAAAATACATATACATCGTCAAATAAAGTATTATAACGTAAATTTTCCTATACGCAATAGTTGAATCACATGTGTCATGATTTCTAAATACTAATAAGATTTCTAATGATTTTGTATTCTAACTTTTAATTTGAAACTATCTAAGTTGTCTCAAATTATTTTATATTGATCAGTGTAGTGACGTATAAAAAGTGTCTCATTTGACAGTTATCGAACAAGTACTGATTTCTTAATGGAAAAGAATGGAGGTATAATGTTGTGGCATTCGCTAAGTTTTCTTGGTTCTTTCGGAGCTTCGAAATTAAAATGTTGTCTTCAAGAAGTCTATATTGTTATTATGTTGAAAAGTAATTAAATACTTTGATATGTATTACTATATACCACGGTTTGTACGTGAATATGAGTTTATGCTGTGTGGTGCCAGACGTAAAGAAAAGCACCACCCAATTTCTTCCCGCTGGTGTTGTAAGAGGCGACTAAGGGACTTACTAGAGAATGAGCAGCAGCGTTCTCTATGTATTTTACCACCATACTGCGATCGCCAACCCGCCTGCCAAGCGTGGCGATTATGACAAACACATAAACATACACAAACAGACTTTCAGCTGAAATGATGAGAATGAACAGTTTAAATGCAGAAAAATTAAACTGAAAAAGGTGTGTTCATTTCACATGAAAACTCCGTAATTGAAACAACAGATAAATGTATATAAATATATTTATGCCAGCACAGCAAATAAAATGTTAAAAAACCGGATTGAAATTACGTTTAGTACAAAAAAATGGCACTGACGCGTGGAACACGGCTATCGAGTTATTTTGTATTATTTTTCACGCTCGTGCGAAAAACTCTTTGATGAAACTGTTTGAAAAGCCGTAGGGCTGGATGTATATGCTTTTTCGGTCGTATTATACGAGAATATTTTGATAAATGGTCATGTTTGTATTCAACTCAGGTAGCGATGTCCAATGCTGGAGTTTTGCGCGCTAATTCTTTTTCGTAGTAGCAAATAAAATGGGACAGTCCTTTTATGTAATTTTGACGACCGGAAAATGCTGATTCTCAGCCTCGATTAAATGACTTTAAATTTTGATTTTAATTGCAGGATATAATTTGAGAGTTAAGAGCGGCGCGACCACGTAGGAGATGGCGAGACGAGCCGGGTAGGTTCCGTCAAAACTGGTAGGAGGACGCGCGGGAAAGATGGAAGGAGAGGAGGAACGCCTTTGCCCAGGAGTCGGACAGTTGAGGCCAGTACAAAAAAAGAGTGGCTTTGAGACTCTCCAACTGACTATTAAGAGTTCGATTTGCAACTACCTCCTAATCGGACTCGAGTACTCGTGATGTTGTCAAGTTCCTTATCAATCGTATAATTCCGAATCGAACCTGGATAAAGCGTAATATAGTGTGACTGAGTTTTTATCAGATAATAAAATTGGCTGAATTGGTGTGGATCGATCTTTTTTTCCGGATGGGAATTTATCAGTCTCCCGCTCTGGGCGGGCCTCAGACTTTTACTGACTAAAACCCAACGTGTTTCTTCAGTTGCCTGCGCCAGGGCCACGGTAACTGTTTCGAAAAAGTCCGCGACCTTGGTAGGAATTGATGTATCTGGCTTTTGTTTAAATTAAGTGAATGGTAATATAAATGTTTGATTGCCGAATGGTGAAATATGGCTATACTGTAATCTTAACATAGTATAAAAACTTTTTAACAAAAAAATAAACCGCCGAAAAAACTTAAAGCAAAAATAATTTGTGCGGTTTTGTGCGGTTGCGGTTTTTTTTTTGTTAAAAAGTTTTAATTTAATAACTTTTTGTGGATTTAATGTACTAATAATACTTGGCAAGGTATACCCTATCCAATGAAAAAAGAATGATCAAAATCGGACTACTCTGTATAAAGTTATTCGTGGTTATACATTACAATCAGTGAGTGAACAATCAATCATCCCCTGTTTTCTGCCCTTTAAGGTTTGATTTTGCTTTCCAAATTATATGGGACCACCCTTGAAGTATACTCTTTCCAATAAAAAAAGAATTATCAAAATCGGACTACTATGTAAAAAGTTATGCGTGGTCATACATTTAAAAAAATTAAAATTATACGCGTCGAATTGATAACCTCCTCCGTTTTTTTTCGTCGGTTAAACACAAAGTCGCATTTCGTGTTTGTACGCTTAGATCTTTTAAACTGCGCAACGGATTTTAATGCGGTTTTAATAAAAAGAGAGAGTGATTCAAGAGAAAGGTTTATTGTATAATACGCGGGCGGCAAAAGTTAGATATATTTGCTAAAAATAAATATCTATCCTATTCTATTCTAACATGCCAAAGATTTAAATCGAGTCTACAAAAGTTATACTTTCAACGCTTAACAAAGAAAAATAACTTGAATTTGTAATAAACGTAATTATATCGATAAGAAAGGGAAACATCAATTAGTTAATGAAATATAATCGTTTAATTTAATAGCTTAGTTATATAACAGCTGTATAACATTCTATTGTGCTATCAACCGTCGCATTATGATCGGCGGAGTAAATGCGTAAAACACTTACAGTATGAAAGCCACAGCTTTCATTTTGAAAGCTCAAAAACATTGATTGAGTTATTTACGTTTTTGAGTAGATTTTTGTTTCGAACATTTTATTTCCAAAATCCGTCAAAATGATTTAGA
Organism: Aporophyla nigra; assembly: GCA_947507805.1. Classification (NCBI taxonomy): domain Eukaryota; kingdom Metazoa; phylum Arthropoda; class Insecta; order Lepidoptera; family Noctuidae; genus Aporophyla; species Aporophyla nigra. The sequence goes on along the minus strand of OX382313.1, from coordinate 5,031,932 downwards.
TTCAGAGTAATTAGAAGAAGGGCCACAACCAGCCTGTAATGTTCCCACTGCTGGGACACGGGCTTCCTCTAAGTGTGAGGAAGTGGGATAGAATCCTACGCGTTCCTAGTGCGGGTTGGTAGATGTCACGGGTCTTCGAGTTTTGTGGATTACGGTCCACTACTTTTCACCGAGAGGAGCCCTGTGTCCCAGCAGTGGGAACATTATAGGTAAAATATGCATGTATGTATGTTCTGTGTGGTGTCAGACAAAAAGAATAGCACCATCACATTTCGTCCTGTGAGTGTCGTAAGAGGCGACTAAGAGACTTACTGGTCAATGGGCAGCAGCGTTCCCTATGCATGTTACCAGCATGCTGCAATCACTAACCCGGCTAAGCGTGGCGATTATGGCAAAGCCCCTCGAATTGGGGGAGGAATATGTCTAGCAGTGGACGTCTTATGGCTCAAATGAAGATGAAGATGCATATATGGTATACACATACAGCAAACCATCACAACAGACAAAATCAAACCGGTCAAAAATAGAACCGTGTTGGCTAGTACCCATTTAATCCTTGTACAAAAACACTACAAAGTGAAAAATAACTTTAATTTCGGAAGTCGGTTTCTTAGGATCTGTATTTAAGTTTTTTGTCATCGATTTCCGAAATTAAAGTTATTTTTCACCTTGTGGTGTTTTTAAGGAAGTCGGTTGTTATTTTTTTTAAGAAAGTTTTTATTTTTAACTTTTTCGTTATGGTAGATACCTCACACTAATCTAATCGCGTTATTCGTTCATTTGTCGCGCAGATACTTAATGCAAATTTAAGACTTATATGGTTTTCACATGGATCCCATTATCCGAATGGAACCAAATGAGTAAAGTTAGTTCTGAGGTAAAAAACATTTAAAAAAAATACAGTCGAATTGATAACCTCCTCCTTTTTTTGCAGTCGGTTAAAAATAAAGCCAAGCCAACGACTTTCTCCGTCTATAAAACTGAAGACTTAGGAATGACGCAGCAATTCCTTTGGCCGCGATCAATCACTAAAGAGTGACGTCAGCGCGATGTGGCTGATAAACGTCTAAGGGCGGGAACAGACGACGCGATTTCTTGACGTCGCGTCGTCGCGACATGTTATTGATCGTCGTGTCTGACGTAGAACATCGATTCACGACACTCGTCGAGTTACCTGAAATATATTCACTAGCGGTAAATTGGTTCAAGCCTCAATCGCAATTGTGAGGAAAATGTGCTTATTCTTTGGGTATTTTTATTGAGCATGGATGTCAAGTAGCTTCTTTTGAAAGTGACATAATCGTTTAACTCATTCCTCAAAATGTTTTTTTGTTTGTTTAGCGTATTCTGTCCCACTGCTGGGCAAAAGCCTCCCCAAATTTCTTCCAGGAACTCTTGTCCCGCGCTACCTCAAACCAGTCGTCGCGGTTCGCATCTAGGTCGTCTCGTCATCGCTTTCTGGACCGATCCCGGTGCCGTCGTCCATCTTCAGGCACCCATTCTGTGCAGACCTTTGCGCAGCGGTCATTTTGCATACGGCTAATGTGACCCACCCAATCCCATTTCAGCCTGACAGCTCTGACACTTATATCATTTTAAAGAAACTTTATGTGAGAAGCTTTTACCAGCGGATTCAAAAATTATCCTGCGAGAACATACGAGTACCTACTATACGAGATAAATAGTATCCTAAGTCTTAATTTAGGTTATAAACTATCTGTGTGCCAAATATTAATCTAAATCTGTTTGGCCGTTTTTGCTTGATCAAGTAACAAACATCTAAACATACAACCTTTCACATTTATAATATTACTAGTTTTTGCTAGTGGCTACGCCCGCTTGGAGGTTGGAAAGTATCCCGCGGGAACACATTACCGGGATAAAAAGTACCCTGTGTGTTAATTTAGGTTATAAAGTATTTGTGTGCAAAATTTCATCTAAATCTGATCAGTCGTTTTTGCTTGAAAGAGGAACAAACATTCACATCTTTCACACTCTTCATTTTATCTTTTCACACTCACAAACTTTCACATTTATAATATTAGTAGGAAGTAGGATGTACGTAGGATAGGATTATATAACTGGTTTCAGCCCGCAGTTACGACCGCGTGAATGTCGGAAAGTGCTCTATGTGTTAATCTAGGTTACAAACTACCTGTGTGTCAAATTTAATCTAAATCCGTTCAGCCGTTTTTGCATGATAGAGTAACAAACATCCAAACATATTTAATAAACTTTCACAAATTATAATATTAGTAATAAAAAATATAATTATAAGTAGGAAGAAAGATTATTCGTTTAAACGAATCAGAGAAGCTAATTGACGTGTTCTCATTAAAACACCCAAACATTAAGGCTGTTTTGGTCCCAAATTCGCGTTTAACTCTGGGGCCATATTTACTGAGGCCGACTGTAACTTTCCTTTTGTAACACAAAAAGTTGTGATTGGAAATCGTCCTGTTGAGTGATTTCTAATTAGACGGCGTTGAAATCTGATTACTTTTTAGAAAGTTGTTTTTAGACGGAAATTAAAGTACTTGTACAATCATCGATATGGTATTCCCAATAGATCTCGTACTGTTTATGAATATAGAAATGACGCCGCGTTCATCTATACTATCTATACTAATATTATAAAGCTGAAGAGTTTGTTTGTTTGGTTGAACGCAGTAGTCTCAGGAACTACTGGTTCGAATTGAAAAATTATTTTTGTGTTGGATAGCCTATTTATTGAGAAAGGCTATAGGCTATATAACATCACGCTACGATTAAAAGGAGCGGAGCAGCAACGAAAATGTACGAAAACTGGCAGGCCATTCGATGCGACGAGAAAGGTCAGGGGAGCAAAAATTTGACGCAGACGAAGTCTCGGGCTGAAGCTAGTTTCTAATAAAACATTATAACAAAAAAACAACAAAGTGTGTAGTGACAAAAAATTAAAAGAATATAATACGCTTTGATGGTTTGGTCATGTTGAGAGGATGAATGGAGGACGGCTTTCAAAAGGTTTTACAAGGCATATTTGAGTGGAAACGCCGGAGGGTACGCCATAGGAGGACATATAGTGATGTTATTGGTGATGTTCTTCAGAATGTTAGGTGCGTAGTACTCGCAACCGACGTGCGAGTATGACCAAATGTATGTAAGTAAACGAGGCAAAAGGAGTATGTAAGGATGGTAGTAGGTGGCGTTCCGTAGTTTCTGCCTACCTCCATGGAATAAATGCTTGAGTTTATGTATGTACGATGCCCCTTGGTAAGAGTGGTTGTCAGTCTTTCGGGCTTCGATGGTCAAAGATCCTCCAATTACAGTCGGACCCAACAACTTAACTTACTTTTAAGATCCCTTCTTGGTATGTAAAGATGGTCATCCATCCATGGAACCTGAATTTAACCTGATCGATAGACCTGTGCAGTTATCACCTAGAGTATATTGGGTTTAATTCAATGCTTGCAAAGTTTTTAAGTATAATACTTTGGAAATGTTTTGACTTGGCCATAACGTGCCTTTGATGGTAATGCCATAATCTCATGATAGCGTATCTATAAGATACTTAACGGTGAAACTTTCCCTGTAAAACGGGTCAGATTTTAAAAGAGCTCATTCAGAAAGTTGAATAAGAATTTCGACATTCCGATTTGTATAAATGAATTTGTACCGTAGCGTAGCCTCGTAGACGTCTACGCCGTAGCAGCTTGCTACCGAGATTTGTAAGTTTGTAGTCTCGTAGTCGTGGTAGTCTAGTATTCAAGAACTATTCAAAAATTGTTTTAATTACTAGTTATGAAAAATTAATAAATATAAATACCAAATAAAAAATGGGTAAGGATTTGAGTGATTAGTGATATAAATGATTAATAATTACTCTTTTATGATACATAGAAATATGTAAGGTTTTGAATGGTAGTTAATTGAAATAAATGATTAAGAAGTACTCATTGTTTTATTCCAAAAACCAACGTTTACCAACCGTCACTGGTAAAATCTAACATGTACTAAATTCTTATGGTAAAAGGTAAAATCGTTACTATTTTGTATATTCTTACATTTACCAACTCGTGTTGGTACATCCTATGATTTGCTGGTAAAACTTAATAAATTTAAAAAAGCCAAATTATGTTTGGCTTTTAATTAAAAAAAACACAAAACCATATTAAATTTAAAAAAGCCATAGAAGAACACGTATAAAACAAATATATCGATTGTCACCTTTGTTTTCTAGTTCTCTTATTGTGAGCACAGAGTATCGCACTTACTTTTATTTTTATATTTACACTTCTCAATACTCAATATCTTTATTGCTTTACCATAATGTGAACTTAGGTGGTAATTATATAATTTAGATCATTATGGACCCTGTAGGGCACAGCAAAAGGATAGGAGAGAGGAAGCTCTGTTTTTGAAAATCATTTGGTCAGGAGATGTCGTAGAATAAACCAATATATCGCTTATTTATCTATAAAATGTATTAACATAATTTATATGATTTTTATATAAGTATCTATGTATTATAATAATTCTGTTTATTCATTTATATGGATTGTTGTTCTTTCAAAAATAATTATTAGTTATATTGTTTAATTTATTAAGTATTTAATTTTATTTATAATTATTGCTGTTTGATTTAATTTTTGTTTTTTTATATTATTTGATAAATTATTATTATATTGTGTATTTTTTTTTTAAATACATCATACATATAATTTAGTATCATTAATTTATTTTACATATACCTATAAATTGCGTGTTTACGATTAATTATTATTATCAATTATCATCATTATAGTATTTTTTATCATATTAAATTATATATCTATTATTAATTTTTATCATTTAAATATTCTTCTAAGGAGTAATAGCATTTGTTAATTAGTAATTTCTTAAGATTTCTTACAAATATATTGAACTTTTCTTCATTCTTTATAATGTCTTAATATTACCTATAAGTGATCTGTAATATTCTTGTTTTTTGAGAAATAAATAAACCGAAACCGAACTTAAGATTAACCAATATTCGGCCTTTTACCGTAACATGTAAATAAAATAATCTTGACTGTCTTTTTAAATATGAATGACTAGCTTCTGCCCGCGACTTCTTCGGCGTTAAATTTCTTGTTCCCCCGACCCTTCCCGTCGCGTCGAATAGCCTACCTGTGCGATTTTCCCCGTTTTTGCAACATTTTTCATTACTGCTCCGCTCCTCTTGGTTGTAGCGTAATGTTATTTAACCTATAGCCTTCCTCGATAAATAAGCTACCCAACACAAAAGAATTTTTCAATTCGGACCAGTAGTTCCTGAGATTAGCGCGTTCAATCAAACAAACATAAAAACAAACAAACCCTTCAGCTTTGTAATATTAGTATAGATTAATAATTACTCTTATATGGTACATAGAAATATGTAAGGTTTTGAATGGTAGTTGATTGAAATAAATGATTAAGAAGTACTCATTGTTTAATTCACAAAACCAAAATTTACCAACCGTCACTGGTAAACCCTAGAATGTACTAAATTCGAATGGTTGACTTTGACTACGCGTTGGTAAATCCTAAGCTTTACTGGTAAAACTTAAGATTAACCAATATTCGACAGTAACATGTAAACAAAATAATCCTGTCTGCCGTTTTAAATATGAATGATGAGATGTTCTCCATATACGCGACTTTACCATCAAAAGGACTAAATAATAAGATGTAGGATGGTACCTTTAATCCTGTTGGGTATGGATGTGGGGTATTAGTGATAAGTCGTTTTACATATTTTTGTCCAGTCAAGCCGCGACGATTCGGAGGGATCTGTGGGTCGACGCGCGTCCTGATTACTAAAGGGATAGATGTGCGAGGGTCTATAGGTGGGCAGGGGGAGAATAATCGACTGTCCTATACAAAAAATCAATACCTGCTCGACCTAAATATTCAACTGATAAGTTTTCACAATTACCATGTCGGTCAGATAGAGAAACTTGTTTAGTTTGGTTGTTAGTATCAACTAACAACCAAACATCTGTTTAGTCTTTAAATATTTTATCGTAATTGTGTGTTACGTGATTGTAGTGCTGGCTTTTTAGGGTTCCGTTGCCAAATGGCAAAAAACGGAACCCTGTCACTCGGGTTGGTTCCATAAAAACATTTGACAGATTAAATGACTTAAAAAGACTTAATAATCTGAAAGTATTTGAGTTACTTTCTAATAAATTAATATTAAAATCACCACATATGACCAGTGACTTACTACTAGTACTAAGTTTCTTTAGCACCTCTTCCATTACAGAATCAAACACAGATAGATTCTGGTAACTTGGAGGTCTGTATACACATACTATAACATGCTTATCAAGCTCAACACAGGACAGCTCAACAGTGTGTTCAACAGACAGCCCAATGATGTCTTTTCGTTCTTTCGATTTAATAGAATTTTTAACTAATATTAATGATCCGCCATGTATCATGCGTTTTCGGCTGGAAAAGCTAACTACACAGTAATTTTCATAATTTATTGACTTTACTTGATGATCTTGTAACCAATGTTCAGTTAAGCAAATGACATCAAACTTGGTGTTAAAAACAATTCTATTTCAAGTAATTTGGAAGAGCAACCTTGGATATTTTGATTATACAATTTTAAAGTGTGTTGCACTCCCTTTGGTTTTTTATTTTCATGACTAATAATGCCAGAAGACATCTTTTTATTATTCCCTAACAATAATTGGTTATTTGAAAGGGTACCTTCTGTTGTCTTATTACCTAGTTTAACGAATTATCTGGAGTGACCTCCACTACTATAACTGAAGAGTCAAGAATGCCCGTCTGAGTTCCAGCAGGAAGAGAAAACTCTATCTGACTGGTAGTGGCCTCCGAGGATGTTGGTATTATAGATTTAGTAGTTAAACTAGAATATTGGTGGTACATTGTCGCTATTATTTAAGTCAATATTATCTTTTTGTTTCTTGCTCGAATAAAGGTTTTCGTAGAAATTTGTTGCTATTGATAGTATATCAGATCTTTTTGTGTTTGTCTTACAGAATTCATCTTTCATATTAGGTATCCAGTTTGTCATGTTAGATAAAAACTTAAGAGCCTTTTTTATACCTCCAGACTTGTTAATGTGTTTTTCAAAAGTGTTTAGTCTAAGGAATTCACGGTCTCTTCTCATTTGGATTTTTATCTCTTTGCTTGTTTTACCTATTTGTTTCCTGATAGTCTTTGTTTTGGTTTCCATACTGATTAATTTTGATCTTTTTTCTAGAAGTTCGATCACTTTTCCTGATAAGTGTCTTTTATCTTGTGATTTATCCTTGTCGTTTCCGTTGTGAGTTTCCGATCTTGCTGTCAGTATTTCGTGTATTATGTTGTATTTTTGTTGAGTGTTTAAGTCCTGAAGATATGGTTGTGTCACAGATTTGAGACTTTCCTTGATATTAGCTATTCTTGCTTTGTTGTTTAGTATTGATGTTTTGACTTTGAAGGGGCGACTTAGTTTTGAACTAGATGATATGCTCAGGCGAGCTCTGACCATCCTATGGTTGCTGTTGAAGTTTAAATTGGCGATTGTGCCACAATCCTCAAATGATTTGGGCCTATTCGTTAGAAAATAGTCTATTTCATTTCTATATCGGCCATCTGGCGATACCCATGTCCACCTTCTGGAAGCTCTTTTTTTGAAAAGGCTGTTCATTATTTTCATGTTGTTTTCAAAAGCCATTTCCAACAATTTTTGCCCGTTTCTTGTTCTTTTCCCGCTGCTGTAAGGACCTAGTACAACATCTTCTCCATTCCGTGGTGTTCCAACTCGGGCATTGAAATCACCCATTATAATGCAGTTTTTGTGTGTGTGTTCTTTTATGGCGGTGTTAAGGGATGAGTAGAAGGAGTCAATTTCTAATTTAGTTGACTGCTCAGTTGGGGAGTATATTTGCACTATAGACCATGATTCTTTGCTTGGAGGAATCTCAATATTCAGTATAGCGATTCTGTCTGATATACCTATTATTTCTACAATAGAGTTCTTGAGTTCTTTCTTAATTAAAAATCCAACTCCATGTCTTCCTGGAGTTTCACCTTTATGATACAATATGACTTGACGGTATTCTTCAATAGCTTCGCCATTCCTTCTTACTTCGCTCAAACCGATGATGTCCCACCTAATATCTTCTAAAGAATATAACAATTCTTGTAAGCTCTCTTCGGTCCTTAGGGAAAGTGTGTTGTATGTAGCTATATATATTTGTTTCGTATTTTGTTGTTTCTTGGTTACAAAAGTTTGAGGTAAAGAGGTATTTGGAGGGTAGCGACAATGTACCACCAATATTAATAGAAGAAATAAACAAGGCAATAGAAACACAAAAGATGGATAAAGCTCCCGGCCCCGACGAAATCAGCAACGAACTGCTTGCAGACTGCAAAAACGAAATTGCACCAGTTCTAAAATGCATTTTCGACGATATATTGTACACCGAAAACATACCAACGCAATGGACAACTTCGACAATCATCCTACTCCATAAAAAGGGCGACAGGAATGAAATGAACAATTATAGGCCAATAAGCTTAATGTCTAATATCTACAAAGTTTTTGCAAAAGTAATTCTGTGGCGAATAACTAGAACTCTGGACGAAAATCAGCCCAAAGAGCAGGCTGGCTTCAGGGCGGGCTACTCAACATTGGACCACATCCATACTGTACGACAAATTTTCGAGAAGAACAAAGAATTTAAGGTGCCATTTTACTGCTGCTTCATCGACTACAACAAGGCATTCGACTCAATAGAGCACGACTGTATTTGGCACTCCCTAAAGAACCACGGAGTCGAACACAAGTACATTCGCATTTTAAAGAATATATATACCAACTGTACAGCCAGAATAAAATTGGAAAAAGAGGGAAAACTATTAAAAATAAATAGAGGTGTACGTCAAGGAGACCCGCTATCACCTAAACTATTCACAGCTGTATTAGAAGAAATCTTCCGAAAATTAAAGTGGGATGAGTATGGATTAAGCATAAACGGTGAACAACTTTCACACCTACGATTTGCTGACGACATTATATTATTCGCCACTTCAAAAGACGATCTACAAAACATGCTCATAGACCTGGATAACGAAAGTCGTAAGATAGGTCTAACGATGAACACTTCCAAAACTAAAGCCATGACAAACGCATTAGAAGACACCATCATTATTAACGACGAGGTAGTTGAGTTCGTGAAGGAGTACACCTACCTAGGCCAACAAATCTCAATGACTGATATAATGTCAAAAGAGATAGATACCAGAATTGGGAAAGCATGGAAATGTTACTGGGGGCTAAAAGAAATAATGAAGAACAAAGAAACTAAGTTAACCGTCAAAACAAAACTATATAACACCTGCATACTCCCAGTGTTAACATATGGGTGCCAGACTTGGGCCCTCACTAAAGCGCAATACAATAAACTTGAAACGTGCCAGACAGCAATGGAAAGAAGCATGCTGAATATAAGGAAGTCTGACAGAGTAAGGAACCAAACTATCAGAAGATGCACAAAAATTGAAGACGTAACAAACAGAATAAAGAAACTAAAGTGGAAATGGACAGGTCATATAGTCAGAGGCATTGAAAAGTGGAACAAAAGCATAGTATTTTGGTACCCAAGAAATAGGAAAAGAAATCGAGGAAGACAGTTTCGAAGATGGGAAGATGAAATAAAAATGATAGCAGGGAAAACATGGACTAGGAGAGCGCAAAATAGAACAGAATGGAAAGAGATGGAGGAGGCCTTTGCCAAAGTTGGGCAAACAGACCGGGTTGTTGGTGTCACCGACTCGTCAGAGTCAGTAGATTAAGAGTTCAAACTATGTAAATTTCTGTGTCTGAATAAAGGCTTATATTATTATATTATTATTATTATTATTATTAGTTAAACTAGGCAACATAGACTCATCACTAACACTATTCATGGTTATTTTAGCTATAATCTGATTAACATTATATGCTATCAACATAGCAATCATATGTCGACATTTCCAAGACAGAGATAAAGCTCTCTGAGTTAACTTAAAACCACTAATAAATTTATTAGTATCAAAATACAATAATTTGTCACTATGACAACATGTCAACTGGTGAATAGTACTATTCAACCTGTAAATATAATAAATCAATATCTGATAAAGTATCAGAGTAGGGGAAAGCACACAACATTAGCTTCCCTATGTTTAACTTGAGTAAGGTGTCTACTCCATCCACTATGTCCTTTCTGGTAATACCAGTACTATTACCTAATAGCAAAACCATTGTGGAATAAGTATCTAGGTTTGTGCTTGCAATTCTTTTAATCATTTGATTGAAACTTATGTTACGATAATTATGATTTGTAAAACTGTGGCGAAGGTAATTAAGTAACATTTTTCCAAAGCCTGAACCTAATTCATCACAAAAGAATTGTCTGTTGGTCTGTCTGTCTGTCTGTCCGAGTATGTCACAGCCACTTTTTTTCCGAAACTATAAGAGCTATGCTGTTGAAACTTGGTAAGTAGATGTATTCTGTGAATCGCATTAAGATTTTCACACAAAAATAGAAAAAAAAACAATAATATTTGGGGTTCCCGATACATAGAACTGAAACTGAAATATATTTTTTTTCATCAAACCCATACGTGTGGGGTATTTATGGATAGGTCTTCAAAAATGATATTCAGGTTTCTAATATCATTTTTTTCTAAACTGAATAGTTTGAGCGAGAGACACTTCCAAAGTGGTAAAATGTGTGTCCCCCCCGTAACTTCTAAAATAACGGAATGATAAAACTAAAAAAAAAATATGATGTACATTAAACTAAACTTCCACCGAAAATTTGTTTGAACGAGATCTAGTAAGTATTTTTTTTTTAATACGAAATAAATCGTAAACCACAATTTACCTTTCATTCAGTAAACTCAAATACAAAAACTAAAAAAAACAAAAAATTCATAAACATAAGCCTTATGCATAAACCGTGAATACCTGCAGGTTTGTACGGAACCCTCGGTGCGCGAGTCCAACTCGCACTTGGCCGGTTTTTTACTGTTGGTGTAGCTATAATTAGAGTAGATTTAAAAAGAAACAGATATCAGAATTCATAGGTACGCTTGTCCTTAGGTATATTGAGATTACAAAAACAAGTGCAAAAATTAAAACGTAAATTATAATGAGAAATTAAAATGAAATGAAATCTAAAACATAAATTAAAATGAGAAATTAAAATGAAATGAAACCTAAACCTTAAATTAAAATGAAATGAAGCCTAAAACGTAATTTAAAAAGAGAAGTTAAATGAAATGAACATAAAAACGTAAATTTAAATGAGAAATTAAAATGAAAATAAAATTATGATTAGTTTCATTTTTATACTTCGTTATTTATAAGTTGTGTTTCACATACTATATCCTATTGAACGGTAATATTTCTTTTAAGCCATTACTTATATGTCTGATTTAAAAGAGGCCTCCAAAGCGGGAATGAGATCCTATCAGCCATAGTCTTCAATATTTTGTTGTGGCTGCCACGTATTCTGCAGATCAGGGATACCGTCCTTTTGCTGATGAAAGAATGATTAACCTTGGGTTTTATTTTGCAGGCTTTTAAATAAGTTTCCCTAAAAGGTAGCTTGTATTATATATCGTCTGATGTAGCTTGCTAACTGATTTCGCGGCCCTTTAAACGTTTTTTTATCTCCGGAATGAAACGAGTTTTTTAACAAGGTTTTTTTTAAAACGTTATCTTACTTTGAAAAAAATAATAATAAAGAGATGAAAGAATATAATATTAAAGCACAGATATACAATGGCAGTATACAATCTCTCTACGAAAACCATACTTAACTTTTCTGAAAAATAATTATTAAGTAGTAATGAAAAAGCAAAGAAGCAGCACAGCGGAAAGCACGTTAAGCCGTTCGTGCTGGCTGTCTTTAGTAGATCTTAAACAGTCGTTACGGGTCGTCAGAAGCACGAAAGTCTGAGAACCAGTCTTACCAAGGAGTATCGTATTACCCAGTTACTGGGTTGTGGAGGTCAGATAGGCAGTCGTTCCATGTAAAATACTGGCACTCAGCTGTGTCCGGTCAGACTGGTAGCTGACCCCAACATAGTTGGGCAAAGGCTAGGTAGATGATGATGATGATGAATAATTAAGTAGTAATAGAACTTGAAATAGTCCTGAGAATAGCTTCTGGACGATAAGTCTTCATTATTCAAGAAGGCGGAGTAAAAACAAGAAGTCGTATAGAGGTGTGTGGAACAGGGTGTAAAGTTCTGTCATTCTCCATAGAAAAGGGAGGATCCTTCAAAGAGATGGGTGTTGTGTCTGGTGGGTAACTGCCTGAACATTCGTATTGAGACATTGTATTGTATACAGGCTGTCAGGAACATCGACCTAAAAACTGAAACCTTGCATTCAGTACATGATTCTGAACATCCCTGCGTTGAAATAAGTTGTAGATTATTTAAAAAACAATAGCTTTTCCATTCACTTTTATAGCGTGGATATTGCACTTTTCTTTGAAACAGCATGTTTTTTTAAGATCGATCGAATTTTTACGCTTTTCTAAAATTGTATGCTAAATTCTGAAACTGAAACTATCAGTTTGGGCGTCGATGTCAGTACCTATATGCTAGTTGCACGGCAAAATTTGCTTGCGCGATGAACAGTGATTTATCTATGAAGACCCTCGTTCAAGAAGATGGAAGTCATATTATTACAGAGATTTGTTCCACCAATTTTCACATGTAAGATAACAAGTCACGACTTGCCTTCAGGGTAGGAACGCGTTATCGTTGAGAATACGCGAGCATCTCAACACGTCCCTCGAGGCAGATTGTGCTCATCGCTCGGTCATACAATTGAGAGCATTGTTACGTACGCATTGTATATTACATTACTTACAAACCCTGTGCCTTGGGACTCCCATAGCTAAAAATTACGAACCTTTATCCACTTTCACTGCATAAGGAACAAAGGCGGTGAGTGCAGCTTGAAGTGGTGGCTTTTTTTTTAAATTTAATGGATTGCGTATGAAAATCTTGAATTTTTTTTCACGTAAAAAAAGGAAAATGTGAATAGGATGGGGGATTTTTGTTGTTTTTTGTGTTTTATTTTATTTCTTCAGGATAACAAACAATTGAGCAATAATGCTTAATATTAAGGTATTGATATTGACAAAACACTTAAGTATTGTATTAACGCAACCAGCATCGTTATCCACATATTAATTAAACTTAAAATAAAACAGTTTGAACAAGGTCCAAGCAAACTTAGCAAAATCTTTTTGTCTTTAATCTTTTTCGTTTATGTAATGTTTTGTGTGTGTTTTTATGTTTTTGTTTTTTTTTTCTTGTATGAGTGTTTTCCACTTCATGTGTGTGTCTAAATCAAGTTCAAGTAAGTAAGTAAGTCCAACTGGATGCAGCTGAATACCATGGAGCGACTGTTTATCTGACCTGCACACCGCAGTTACTGGGTAAGGCCCTTTGGGTAAGATTGGATGTCAGACTTTCGGGCTTCCGACGACCCGTTACAACTCTAAGAACCAAAAAACCCACGAATGATGAAAAACAGCCGGGTCAGTACTTACCTGGGCTTAACCTGTTTTCCGCTGCATGGCGGGGTCTTGGTATGTAAAGATCGTCACCCATCGACAGACCATCCATGGCAAGCGTAGCTTAATCTGATCTATCGATTGTGCGGTTGTTGTTATTTAGCATAAGCCGTTCTTCTGCCAGGGTCGCGAGATTGTTCAAAAGAGACACCGTGACCCTGGCTCATGGGCAACTGAAGGAACACGGGTGGGTTTTAGTCAGTAAAAGTCTGACACGCCCTCCCGCTCCGCCCAGCGCGGGCGAAGTCATTTGATGATTTCCCATCCAAAAAAAAAGCCGTTCTTTTAAAATGAGGGTGAAATATAGTTTTATTTGCGACTTTTGGCCTTGACTTTTTTCTTGGTAGTGTGGTAATAGCAATAGGTTCGTCTATAGTATATAAATAAGACGTAATTTATGTATGATATTATTTATGTTTGTAGTATAGAAAAGTAGTGGGAAGGTTAACCTCTATTTTTTTGTTTTTCTTGTAGATGACGGAAAAATAAATATTTTACACGCTAAAAAGATACTTATAATAAATTAATGTACAGTAAATGGCGAAGAGCCTCACTCAATACCTGAAGAGGCTCTCATTGCACGGCTGGGTCAAGGGCTTGATTCAGAAAGCAATACTTGTGGACACGGCACGTATAGTCAGGAGATTCCTCTTTCTAAAGTCATGACAACCATCTTTGGCATCAGTAACAAGGTCCAAGCTACAGCTTGGACCTTGTTACTGATGCCAAAGAGCGACAATTTTTATTAAATATCTTTTATGTATGTTTTTGTAAAAATATTACAAAAGAAACACTTATATATAAGAAGATTAATAAACAAAGTTAATAGAAAAAAAGAAGTAACAACATTCGTGCAGATGAATAATAAAAGACAAATCCTCCTACACGTATTTCAATTCAAACAACAGCCAAAAAAAGGGACATGTCAGCACGTTAGCGAAGCGTAACGTGTGCCCATTAAAAATTCATGCTCACCTCATTCGACCCGCAAGTGTACTGGAGTGCCGAAAATCCACCCACCCAATACCGACAGTACAAACACGGACTGTGCCACTTTCACAGTATATTTGCAATTGTCGGCTTTATTGAGCATGTTCACGTACTTCGTATTAAGATTTTTTGTTGTTCCCTTTTTTTGTATTAAAGTGTTTGGTTTTATGTATCGGGAATTTATTTGAGTAAATATTGAATGTAAACTGTGTCCGTGTTTTATTTTCAGGAACCGTTTTGAGTTTTATATCTAGATTAGCGACCCGCTCATGGTTTATACGGATTTTGCAACTGACTAAAATATGAAGTTTTTTTATTATATGTCTGTTAGCTAAAGATGAAGGGGTTGTGGCTAAGTAATTACAGCCGTACGGGTTAATCGTTCAGGTTTAGCTACGCTTGCCGCGGTTGGTCCATTGATGGGTGACCATCTTTACCTACCAAGATCCTTCCATGCCTCGGAAAGCACGATAAGCCGTTGGTCCCGGCTGTCTTTCGTAGATCTTAGACAATCGTTACGGGTCGTCAGAAGCCCGAAAGTCTGACAACCAGTCTTACCAAGGGGTATCGTATTACCCAGTAACTGGGTTGTGGAGGTCAGATAGGCAGTCGATCCATGTAGAATACTGGTACCTAGTGCATCTGGTTAGACTAGAAGCCAACCCCAAAATAGTTCGGAAAAGGCTAGGTACATCATGATGTTAGCTAATGATCAACGTTTTATACACATCATGATCATCATTTCAGCCGTAAGACGTCCACTGTTGGCTGACGTCAATCGCCATGCTTTGCAGGTGGGTTGGCGATCGCAGTATGTTGGTAAAATGCATAGAGAACGCTGCTGCCCATTCTCAAGACCCTTAGTTGTCTCTTACGACTTCCACGAGAGGAAATGGGATAGTGTTATTCATTACGTCCACACGGATTACACATCCTTTTACACTCCTGTTAGTCTAGTGGTTAGTGACCCTGACGGCTAAGATTGAGGTCGTGGGTTCGATTCCCACCCAGGACAAATCTTTGTGTGATGAGCACAATATTTGTTCTGTGTCTGGGTGTAATTTATCTATAATATGTATGTATTTAGAAGTACATAAGTAGGTTTATCAGTTGTCTGTTTGCCATAGTACAGGCTGTGCCTAGTTTGGGATCAGATAACGTTCTTTTGGTTGTTCTAAGACTAAGATATTATTATAGTTCAAAAGGACAACGCGGTCACATGGGCAGACACGACACGCTTTTCGAAGACATATATGTGATATACAGACAATCACTGGGCTTGCGTGGTAGATTAAAACCCACTCCCCCTGCAAGAGAGGAGGCTTGGTCCCAGGATTGGGAACATTATAGCCTGAATATGTATAGATATTTAAGTCGGTACCACAGTGTGGTTAAATAAGAAAAATTTTGTTTACAGTACTATTAAGTACCTGGTACTTGTTGACAGGCCTATACTGTCCATTATAAAAGCCAATTATTTTTAACACATTAACTGCCATGTCGGACTATGTGTCCGACACTTTTTGTTCCATTCAGGCCTTGTCCGACTATATGACCGACAACACATACAAAATCTGAACATGTTGTTGCTGCCTGGCGGCCATGTTTTTGAAATAAATAATGTATTTATGGAATAAATAATCTATTTAAAGTGAAATGACACTAAGTAAATTTTTCGACTTTTTCTGATTTTAGCCATGGCAGTTCCGCAGGAGGAGACGCCCCAGGCGTCGGGAGTCTATAGCGGACTCCCGGCCACCGTAGGCGCGAGCTTGCGGGCGGCGAGCAATGGGTAGCTCGCCGCCCGGTAAGGACCAGGCTCGGATCGACGGCGCGTAGTGTTTAATGCGCGCCTCAAAGAGATGTCAGCAGCACTGAAGGGGTCTGCTTGGACCGATGCCTACCAGGGTCGCGAGATTGTTCGAAAGAGATACCGTGACCCTGGCACATGGGCAACTGAAGGAACACGGGTGGGTTTTAGTCAGTAAAAGTCTGACACGCCCTCCCGCTCCGCCCAGAGTGGGAGAAGTAATTTGATGACTTCCCGTCCAAAAAAGAAGCCATGTTAACGTGTTCAAAATGTAACCATGGAGTTGCTTCCCGGTCCATCGCGGAAGTAGGTGCTTCAGTGTGATTAAATAAGAAAACTTTTATGTACAATGTTATTAAGGTTATTTTCTTGTGAGCAAAGAACTACGTAAATATCAAAGAAGTACTTTCATATTTATCCAGGTCGGGAAAAGTGTTATTAGGACTTTATATCAGGAATTTTTCAGTACTAGGTCGGTGTCTTTGTGCCCGGGATAAGGCTCACCCGCTTTTACGTGGGACTTAAAAACCGAATTTAAATCCGTTTCTTTGTTAATAAATCAAAAGTTTTTGCCATATAGGTAGGTACTATCTTTATAAATATTATGTATACAATTCTAATGTACATGTGTATGTCACTGAACTCCTCCTAAACGGCTGGACCGATTTGTTATGAATTTTTTTGTATGCGTTTGGGTGGCACCCTGGATGGTTTAGATTCAGAAATCAGCCCGACAGATGGCGCTGCTATCGAGTTCTAGGAAACAGGACAACGTCTGTACGGTCAGCTAATATATTAGGTTGGGGAAAAAGTGTTTTCGCATTATAGTATGTATGAACTTGTAATAAAATCTCTTTGGCTATACTATTTGTATCTGGCTGGTTTTGGTATCATTGAAAGTTTAAATTTTAAAGAACATAATTCCAAATTCAAATTAGGAAAATGTGTGATTTTCATTTGTTTTTCGTATCGTCAAGATGAGTGAATCTAATGAAGAAATTCGATACATTTTAAAATTTTACTACAAAAAAGGTAAAAATGCAACGCAAGCCGCGAAAAAAATTTGCGATGTTTATGGACCTAGTGTAGTGTCTGTGAGAGTAGCACAAATTTGGTTTAAGCGTTTTCAATCCGGAAATTTTGATGTCAAAGATGTACGTCGCTCTGGTCCCTATTACGGATAAAATGGATGCCATTTTTGAAAAAGTGGAGCAAGATTGGCATACCAGTAGTTACGACGTAGCTGAAGAACTGGAAATTGACCACAAACCAGTTTTGGCGCATTAGAAAAAAACTGGGTACACAAAAAAGCTCGACGTTTGGGTACCTCACGAGCTCACTGAAAGAAACCTAATGAACCGTGTACTCATTTGTGATTCTTTATTACGACGTAATGAAACCGAACCATTTTTGAAGAAGCTGATAACTGGTGATGAAAGTGGATCACGTATGACAAGAACGTGCGAAAAAGCTCGTGGTCAAAGGCCGGTCAGGCTTCACAGACTGTGGCGAAACCCGGGTTAACTCGCAATAAGGTGATGCTGTGTGTGTGGTGGGATTGGAAGGGCGTTATTCATTATGAGCTGTTACCACCAGGCAGGACCATCGATTCTGAACTCTACTGCGAACAACTGATGAGATTAAAGCAAGAAGTTGAGAGAAAGCGGCCGGAATTAATCAACAGAAGGGGTGTGGTTTTTCATCATGAAAACGCTAGACCTCACACATCTTTAGCCACCCAACAAAAATTAAGAGAGTTTGGCTGGGAGGTGTTAATGCATCCGCCGTATAGACCTGACCTTGCACCTTCAGATTTCCACCTGTTTCGGTCTCTTCAGAATTCTTTAGGCAGTGTCAGGTTAACATCACGAGAGGACTGCCAAAACCACTTGTCGCGGTATTTTGACCAGAAGTCCCAAAATTTCTATAGCAATGGGATCATGTCCCTACCTACAAGATGGCAAAAAGTTATCGAACAAAATGGTACCTACATACTTTAGTTAAATGTAAATAAACTTTATTAAAAAATGTTTTGAATTTTCTTAAAAAATGCGAAGAAACTTTTTCCCCAACCTATTATTTATAGATTTCTTATGTTGAGTTTGGTAATACGCAGATATTTTATTTTTCATTAATCATAATACAACACGTATGTATGATATGTCACAATATTTTATTTTTGACATTCTTAATTTATTGTTACGGACAGACTTTATATATTTATTATTCTAGCGTATGATACTCGTGGGTTGCAGCTGAAAATCAGCGTCAGGTGGTACACCCTTTTTTTTGTTTGGATGGGATATCATCAAATAACGTCTCCCGCTCTGGGTGGAGCGAAAGGGCGTGTCAGTGACTTTTACTGACTAAAACCCACTCGTGTTCCTTCAGTTGCCCATATGCCAGGGCCACGGTACCTCTTTCGAACTAATCTTACGACCCTGGCAGGCATCGGTCCTAGCAGACCCCTTCAGTTTTCTGACAACTCTTTGAGGCGCGCGTGGAACACTACGCGCCGTCGACACGGGCCTGGGTGCTTACTCTCGAATATAATTTCGATAGATCGACATTAGAATTATCAGTCAAACGTCAGTGATTGTCTGGACTCACTGAGTCTAGTCAATCCCTGACGTTTAACTCAACCAACTGACGTTTGACCAATGTCGATCTATCGGAATTATATTCCAGAGTAAGCACCTAGATCCTTACCGGGCGGAGAGCAACCCATTACTCGCCGCCCGCAAGCCCGCGCCTGTGGTGGTCAGGAGTCCGCAATCGACTCCCGACGCCCGGGGCGTCTTCTCCTGCGGCGGCTGGGGACGTGAGGGTGCAGAGACTGCCACTCCCTCACGCATCCCGCCTCCTCCTTTGCGAGCATTACTGCTTTGCAGAAGGAGGTGACGGCTTCCCATGCCATCTCGCTCCGTACCATGGCTCGCACCAGGGCCGGACTGCCGGATGCGAGAGGTCACCGCCGCCGATCGCCTCCATGAGGACACGGCGGTGCCCCGCCCAGGCAGGGCACACCTCCATCGTATGCTCCACCGTGTCCTCCAGACGATCCACGCAATGGAAACATTCGGGCGTTTCCTCAGGTGGTACACCTTGTGTTGTCATTCGAAGTTATGCTGAGCTAAAGCCGTTTTGGCATTATTATCACTGTTTCTGCTTTTTTATAGTTGTAAAGGTTTTTATTTAATTCTATAATGCCAATAAACATATTTTCGTTTCTTTTCTTTCGAATACAACTAGTGAAATGAGGGTTTATCCAGTTTAGGTACACCGCTGCTTAAGCTCTCAGGGATTACAGGAGCGATGTCCAGACGATACAAAGTCCAAGCTGCTACCGAGAAATTCCAGATAAAAAACCTCAATAACACTCTGTCTGACCTCGGCATCGAA
Source organism: Aporophyla nigra (assembly GCA_947507805.1). Lineage (NCBI taxonomy): Eukaryota > Metazoa > Arthropoda > Insecta > Lepidoptera > Noctuidae > Aporophyla > Aporophyla nigra. Next base: position 5,012,114 of record OX382313.1, on the reverse strand, counting down.
CCTAGAACCACATGCTCAGCAGTAACACTTCATCATTTCAGCCGTAAGACATCCACTGCTGGACTTAGGCCTCCCCCAATTTGGGGGGCTTTGCCACGCTTGGCAGGCGGGTTGGCGATCGCAGTATGGTGGTAACATGCATAGAGAACGCTGCTGCCCATTCTCTAGTAAGCCCCTTAGTCGCCTTTTACGACACCCACGGGAAGAAATGGGGTGGTGTTATTCTTTACGTCCGGCACCACACGGTACTTACGAACAATGAAAACTTTAACCTTTAAACACTGTTCCTTTTACAATTAATGAAAGCTAGAAATAATTCTAAAGTTGTATTTTTAACCATTTCCTTTATGAACCAAATTGTATTCGACATCGGCAATGATTATATTAACAAATTAATTTACGGTATACCTATAGAACCTAGTTCCTATGGCACTAAAATACACAATTGAATAACTAAGCACAAATGATAATTTCGACCAACACGTATAATTTCCCATTCGCCAATCCAATATTCGAAATACCGAATTCCCGGTACAATTTATCGGGTTTTAATCAACAAAGTTTGTACCTACCTTGTCTGTTAATACAAAATGGCGGCCATTGTATTCGATATTTCAATAATTTGTTTCTGGTTTACGTATATAATAACATGAAGGTTCTTTTTAGGGTTCTGTAATCTAAGAACGCCAACGGGGCTCTATTACTAGTCAGTCTGTCGCAGAAATTTTCACAGTGTACGACCGCTATATATAAAAACAAATAATAAAAATGTTTGGAGTTGGGGCGACCCCCGTTAGGAACGAAGTTTCTTGCGCTATTCTTTAACTCCCAATTTAACATCCTTTACTGTATCTTTAAAATACTTAATCTTTTTTTATTGACCTCACTATCGGCTTCAGCAACCTCGAAAGCCATGAAAACGACACCCATGACAAAATTTGAAAATTTTCGCAATCTTGGATTTTCATTTTGACCTCACTATCGGATTCCAAGCCCCCGAAAACTTAGAAAATTGTCTGACTTTCTCTCTGCCTAATGGAGGGGTATGGTGTCAATGTTACTCCAACCGCAAGCTGTGATAAAGAACTTTTTACCAATACAAAGTTAAAAATTAAAAAGGACCCTTCAATACTGATAGGTACAAGAAACGTATTTGTTTCGGCATTTTGGAATTGTATGGATTTGTCGGCGTTTTGAAATTGGAGTGTTAAATATTGTACTGTGATGCGGAACCATTCGTGTGCGAGGCCGACTCGCACTTGTTTATTCAAATTAATTGTTCGAGCAACCTTGATAATATTTTATGGCGGTAAAATTGTGGTTATCATTTACATGGTCGATTATTATAATTATAGACGAGCTACAATTTAAATAATTTCTGTTGTATGTTTTAATTTGGTTTATTTTGTGTTAATTATGATATAACTAGCTTCTGCACGCGACTTCGTTCGCGTGAAGTATGGTCCCCGATCCATCGTGTTGCATCGTATCGCCCGCCTGCGCTATTACTTCGTTTTCATTTAGCCTTCTTTCTTTATGCTTCTTGCTTGATGCCTATAACTTAACTCAAGTTCCGTGCTATCAAATACTTTTTTTGACTGATTTACTTTCAGAAATTAGTGAGTTCAAACAAACTCTTCAGATTTAGTAATAATAAGTCTAGATCGATAGAAATATAGATTACAAGTGGCGCCATCTATTATCATAATAAGGTTATTGTTGTTTTCCTCTGCAACAGTACTTTTTGCAGGATTAAAGGCCCCTTATGTCCGTTTCTGTACACTTGATGACGCATATGCAAAATTTCAGGATGATCAGTTCAGTGGTTTAGGCGTAAAAAGGTAACAAATTTACTTTCACATTTTATAATATTAGTTAGGGTTATTTAGTAAAGATTAGTGTCGTGAATTCGTTGATTTAGTTTGGAAAAAGTGTGTTATTTTAATACCGCATTACAATATCCACTGTGGCAACACTGTTAAGGTATTATCATGATTTGTAATAGTATTTTTAGGTATGTTATCATTATGAAAACTTAGGCAATTAAACGTGCTATTGTACTTTAGCAAAACTTAGAAATAGCGGCCAGATTGTCGTTATTTCTAGGTGGGGACAAACATTTCTTTTTAAATGGTTGAATGTAGTGCGAGGCATTGCTTCTAAGAGATGTAATGAATCTAATTACTTTAGAGAAAAAATAAAATAATTCGTTCATTCACTCATTCACTGACAGACAAAACACAGGTCTAGAAGCATTTCAATTTGCACAAACGGTCCTTAATGAAAGCAGGCGGGTTGGCGATCGCCTTTTACGACACCCATGGGAAGAAATAGCGTGGTGCTGTTCTTTACATCCGGCGCCACACGTAACGAACATCGCTCAATGATTTTAGCATAAACCTAAAGAATATTGCTCCTACTGAGGAAGCCCAGGTAAACATGAAAAAAAAGTGTGCAATCGCGGGACGCCTGGCAGATGTGAAACATTGAAACTATTTTGCAAAGATAAAAGCATACTTTATGAAAGGAAATAAATATAGTATAAACAAAAATAACGTATTGATTATATGTTAATATGTTCATTATCACATCAAAAAAAATCGCATCGATATTGGAACTTTGTTGCCTAAGCCTAAGTCCACTAATTTTCAGTATGGACCCACTGTGCGTCGCCACGCTCGCCAGTCCGAAATTTAGGTTTACCCCTCGCCTATAGATGATTCACATCAAAAAAATACGTAAAGGTACCACAAAAAATACAATATAAAACTACTATCTGACATCCAATTTAATATAACATCGAGAGAAAAATTACTACGCCCGGTCCCAAGTAATTACTTCGACCAACAGTCAGCAGGATAAGAATTTACCGTATCATATTGCACGTCCTCCAATCGATTCGTGTAAAAAATTGGAAGCCAACCAATCGCGATTAGAGTACATAAAACAGAGGTATTGATACGCTTCCAGGATTTGTTTAATCCATCCGATTTGAAATGGACGAGTTTTTTTGGTTTCTTTAGTGGCACGTCTATTTATAGATTACTAGGTATTTGATAGCGTTAGTAGATAAAGGTAGGTATGTACAGACGCCAGTACACCGAGCTACTACAATCTGTTAAATTTCTTCAATAGAATTTCAACTTTATCGCTAAAGCATTAGGTTCAAGGTTGATTGGGAGAATTTGACAGTTTCGGGTACCTTCATGTGCTGGCGTCTGTACCTAATAGCTCACAGAATAAGCAAGCTGAAGTGGCAATGGGCTGGCCATATAAGCAGCAGAACCGATAACCGTTGGGGTAGACGTGTTCTTGAGTGGGAATTACGAATTGACAAACGTAAGGTAGAACGCCGTTTACCAACATTCGGGTACTAAAAGGATAGAGCTTTTAGTACCCGAATGTTTGTACATAGTGTTTTTTTGTTTAGGATAGATAAGTTGTAGGCGCATTTGTTAATTAATAAAAAATATTATTATTAACGCCCTCAGGCTATGTGGAGCGACGGTCTTCGCAGGATGGCTGGTAGCAGCTGGATGATAGTTGCCGAAAATCGAGCAGAATGGCGTGAAAATCGTGAGGCCTATGTCCAGCAGTGGGCTGCTATGGGCTGATAATGATGAATGATGTACCTTATAGGCTCAGCAAGGTAACACTAACTGTAGAAATGGTTGTCATATTGACAGTTCGATGACATTAATTGCGTTATTTACGTTGTTGAGCAGATTTTTTAAATCTATACAGCAATGGATTAGTGTCGTTAAAAAAGATTTAGATTGTGATGGATAGAGTCTGTTACTCAAATAGATGGAAGGTGATTTGGTGTACCTATTAGGCGGAAGAACTGGATTTTCAGTATAGATAATCACAAACTTTAGACAGGCTAAGGAATCGAAAATGAGACGTTTTTCGTTCCTTAATTTGCCCGATGCCCGGCTGCAAATAGAAGTCGGAAGAATAGTGGTTGCCTATTAAATTTTAACTGTAAAAAACTTCGCCGCAGGAGGAGACGTCCCGGGCGTCGGGAGTCGATAGCGGACTCCCGGCCACTGTAGGCGCGAGCTTGCGGGCGGCGAGCAATGGGTAGCTCGCCGCCCGGTTAGGACCAGGCTCGGGTCGACGGCGCGTAGTGTTCCACGCGCGCCTCAAAAGAGATGTCAGCAGCACTGAAGGGGTCTGCTAGGACCGACGCCTGCCAGGGTCGCAAGATTGTTCGAAAGAGATACCGTGACCCTGGCACATGGGCAACTGAAGGAACACGGGTAGGTTTTAGTCAGTAAAAGTCTGACACGCCCTCCCGCTCCGACCAGAGCGGGAGAAGCCATTTGATGATTTCCCATCCAAAAAAAATAATTAAAAAAAACTGTAAAAAACTTCGGGTTAAAGATTTGTGAATAACTAAGGAAAATGTGAAAATCGTATGTTTCTGAATGTCTACCTTTGCAAAGCATAAAAATTAAAATAAAGAATTTTTTCTCTTCCAATACTAACTCAATTATCAATTCTACACGCTCAATTATTCCTCTCCTTTACCCTAAATACAATACCCACTCCATTAATAATATCCAACCATTCAAAACACGTGAACCAAAAATACTAAAACGCAACATAATCTAAATGTATAAAACAAATTAAACCACGCGATAACGTCTCCACATTAATTCTAAGTACACACACAAACATTAATCTGAAAGAAACCATTATATCCTGACCTCCCCGTCCCCCTCGGCGTATCAAAATCTGTTAACACAAACTGAATGTCGCACACATCGACGGGATCAAGTTACGTCGGTACACGGCACGCACACATAGGCGTCTCGTTCGATCAATACTTCTGACGTAGTCGGTACTCCTTTACATGCACTTCAAAAGGAATGAATGCGTTGTTCGCTTCGACGGCCATCATTGAATGGTAGGAATGAGGATTGAACGATTTGCGGAGTGAAGATGAAAAATATTGAATTCTTAGAGGATTTTATTGACGGTTTGAGATATGACAGCTATTTTTCCTCTTTACGTTGAATGGGAGTTTGATAGCGATTTGTATAGACGTTTTGTTGTTAGTAAATTGTTAGAAATCGGTCTAATACGAGCTGAAGATAAAAACAGTATTATGTTTTATAGGTTGGCTAAGTAATAATAGCCACACGGGTCGATCTTTCAGGTTAAGCTATGCTTGCCGCGGTTGGTCCGTGGATAGGTGACCATCTTTACATACCAAGATCCCTCCGTGCCTCGGAAGGCACGTTAAACTTGTCCCAGCTGTCATCCGTGAATCTTTGACAGTGTCATAAGCCCAAAAGTCTGACTACCAATCTTAGCAAGGGGTATCGTAATCGTAACTGGGTTGCGGACATGAGCGCCGGGAGCAGGGTGCGAGGAGATGTAATTTCACCCTCTAGCTTCGAAATAAAATATACGTGTAAAGATTCAGAACTACCAAGGTATCCGAAAATGTCTAATACAGAAGTCAACCTATTCGAGGCGAGATCCTCAAATCGACCTCGCTCTTGCATCCTACTCTATCTTAAGTCTTAAGCTTATTTCTATAAATTGACACAGCTAGTTCTCTTTCTGTGTGCAAGGACAAAATAAAACTTATCCCATTCGAGGCGAGATGGAAAAATTGCTCGCTCTTGCATCCTACGTTCTCTTAATTATTAACTCGACAAAGTTATTCATTGTGTGAATGGAGAAACTTTAACTAAACATATACGAGGTAAAGTGCAAACATTTTCGACCTCACTTCATGGAGCTGAAGGCACGCCTCTGAAAATAAACTTGCCGGCGCCCATGGTTCTGGAGGTCAGGTAGGCAGTCGCTCCATGTAAAATACTGATATCCAGCTGCATCTAGTTAGACTGAAAGCTGACCCTAACGTAGTTGGGAAACAACTAGGCAGATGATGAGGTCAACTAACCTTATCATCTGCCTTGACCTTTCCTAACTACTTTGGACAATGACTATAGAAAAATCACTCTTAACTAAGAAGGATTTCTCAATAGTCATAGAGCTCTATATGCTCTGCCTTTAACAGATTACGGACACATCTATGCACTCAAATCTGTATGGTTCTTTCTACACTATTGGAAAAAATTAAGGGATAAAAAATAAAATAAAAATTGGGAATTTTTTAACAGGCCTTAACTTCGTACAAGAAATAAAAAAAGAAAATTATAGCTCCAAGTATCTAGTTTTTGGATTAGACCTTTAAAATTTTGTAGCGTCAGGGGTTTTTGAGTAATCTTAGAAAAACTAGCACAGCAATAGGATTTTTTTGGTCCTTTAATTTTTTCCATTTAGTGTATAAAGACCATCTCAGACACTAATCTGCATCGTTGTCCTATGATCTGACCAACATAATGTCTGAAAACTTTCACGGAGATTTGTAAAAACCTATTTATAAAAATAAATGTCATTGATAAATTCTTTCATGCATTTCTACCTATTACCAAGTACCTATACGAAACCACTTAACCCTCTTAACATTATTTTTCCGATACAAGAAAGATTTCTATATTTCTCTCAGTTTATTCAGAAGTGGATTTTCCAATAAACATTAGATTCTTGACCTCAATAGTGGGCAACACTTATAGCATAAAGTATGTCAAGTTTCATACATACATAAACTCACAACTTCTTTGCTTCGTTTACTTTCGTATATCAAGTTTCAGAGTACATTGGAACGTTGGACACCGTGGAACTTTCAGTTTTTTTTTCGCACAATTAGGTGTATTCGTAAATATTACAATACGGACAAAATTGAGTGTATTATAAAATGAACAAAGATAAGAATTTTTTAAACGATATACGTTTAAAAAAGTCTTATCTATATCATTAAAGAAAATATGATAAAACAATCGTAAAACAGAACACAGTAAAATGTTTATCGTCTCAGAATTCTTAAAGTTCTGAGCGTTTATAATAACTATATTTTATGTAATTAAAATAAAGTAAAATAAAATATCTAATAATTATCCCACTGAGCCATGCATTTATTTTTTGAATGCAAACTGCAAAATTACTTTTTTTAATGGTCATTCGATTCAACTAACACTAAACGCTTCATTGTTTTGAACCTTATTAGTTGCCGCGATGCGCTATTGTCAAATAACCAAACATTGCTTCTTACCTCGCCTTAACCCAATTTGTAGCAGTAGAGCTTTTGTGTAGGAGCTTATCCGGGGATGTATTGTCGAACTCCTAATTGCTCTACTAAATTTGACAGCTATAGGAAATATGCATTTATTATTTTTATGTGTGATAGTTTGCATCTCCACATAACTGTAAAAAATATTTGATGCAAAAAAGCAATTGACAGTACTTCAATATAGCCAACTGACACGGGCACCGTAAACGCCCTCCAAATGGCACCGGTAAACGAAAAGTTATGTGGAAATCGGTTGTCATGTCCTTATCATGTGATACGGAGGAATGAGGTAAATGTCTTGAGGAATGTTCTGAGTTTGAATGTCGATGGCAATAAGAGTAGGGAGAGATCAAAGACACCAAGAATGGACTGTGTGAATTTGGTTAGAATGGTGGTGACTACCGAGATGACAATTAATATAGAAGTGTAGAAGAAAAATTCATGTTGCGACGACTATAAATAAATTGGGATAGGGGTACTTCTACTCTTCAGTAATGGTGATGAAGGAAGTATGTATCTGCCAGGGTCACGAGATTCGTTCGAAAGAGTTACCGTGACCCTGGCACATGAGCAACTGAAGGAACACGGGTGGGTTTTCGTCAATAAAAGTCTGACACGCCCTCCCGCTCCGCCCAGAGCAAGAGCAAGAGAAGTCATTTGATGATTTCCCATCCAAAAAAAGGTAGCCTGTATCCGTAATAAGAAATAAATATAACTTGCGTTAAGGAATTTAGTTCCAAAAATCCGGTAGGTTTTCAGAAACGTAGCAAAAATATAACAAGAAGATAGACCGTATCTTTTCAGCAAAATATGACCTTTCTTCCAACTGACCCGTGTAATCTACAACGGAATGAAAGTAGCTGATACATTACTTTTCTAGTAAAGGGAAAATGGGAAGATAGTAAATTAAATGGGTCACACAGAACTTGATAGATATTTTTTGTGTTTGTAATATGCCGAATGGATCATGTAGGTCCTGGCAAAAAGGACGCAAGTTTTAAGAAGATCAGGACAGAAAATCGAAATACCTACTTAATTTCACATAAATATACAAGGGTACTTAAGAATGTCAGAAACTAGGTGCACGGTTCCGGTTCATTCTTATAGGAGAGAGCAGGCAAGAAACTCCACGGTAACTCTTTAAAAATTAGAAATGGAGGACAGTGTAGCTCTGTTAACAAGTACCAGGTACTTAATAAAATAGAAAATGGTTTACAAATCTACAGTCTATGAGACCTTTCGTTTTATATTTAAGGTAATTAATATTTAAATTAATATATGTAATTAATATATTTATTTTTATCATCATTTTCAGCCGTAAGACGTCCACTGCTGGACTTACGCCTCCCCCAATTTGGGGGGCTTTGCCATAATCGCCACGCTTGGCAAGCGGGTTGGCGATCGCAGTATGGTGGTAAAATGCATAGAGAACGCTGCTGCCCATTCTCTAGTAAGTCTCTTAGTCGCCTTTTACGACACCCACGGGAAGAAATGGGGTGGTATTATTCTTTACGTCCGGCACCACACGGTATATTTTGTTTTTATATTTAAAGTAATATATTTAAGGCCAATTTAAGGTCATTAAGTTATTACCGGGCAATTTGTATGGAGTAGTCTGTTAATATCATACAAATATACGACGATCTTTGTTTGAATGCTACTGGTATGAAAAATAATCAACTTAAAACAGTTATTTATCTTGTTTGAATCCTCTTAATCATCATAGTTTCAGTCGAAAGACGTCCACTGCTGGACATAGACCTCCTCTACATTACGGGGAGTTTGCCATAATCGCCACGCTTGGCAGGCGGGTTAGCGATCGCAGTATGTTGGTAAAATGTACAGAGAACGCTGCTGCCCATCCTCTAGTAAGTACCTTAGTCGCCTCTTATGACACCCACGGGAAGAAATGGGATGGTGCTATTCTTTACATCCGGCACCACACAGAATACCTACTTGTTTGAATATTCTTTTTAAAATAATTAATAGCGGTATGGTGCACGGCATGACGTCATGACGTGAAAAAACGTCACAACGTGCCACGATGCGACGTCGTATCGTGTGTACATTCACATTTACTAGTTAAGTGTCAACTTACACTTTCGAGATGATGTGAACAAAAATATACAGCCATACTCAAACACCCTCATAAATTCTATTCAATAAATCAAATAGAGCCAACAAGTTAAAGAAAACTCCTTGTTAAAAATACAACGCGAAAACGGGACGAGGAGAAACGAAAATTATGGAGATTTTTCTTGTGAAGATAATCCCCTCTCCATCTGAATGGGTATAGAAATCATTTGATAAGTACTCGAGTAGATTCAAAAAGTAAAAAAGCTGATGTTTGATTTGTATAAGAGTAGGTAAAGAAGGGATCGTATTTTGTATTTTCCGAGAATTTTTTTCATAACTGCTTGTTAGAGCTGTTACTCTGACAGTAATTGGTTTGTATTGTGTATTTTGCATCTCCGTTAGGAAAAGCCGGTAAAAAGTAAGTTTAAAAAAATATGGAATTTAACACGTTGACTGACGGACAGTATTTTCTTAATCGTATTGGGACTTTGGGACTCTATAAAATTTAATATATTGCCTAGAGGCGTTGCGTCATATCGCAACAGTAAATGCATTGTGTGACGTGACGTTGTTTACGCGTTTAACCACGTACGAACATGAACGCCGCTGCCCGCCGAACAGAACTCGACAAAATGGTTGAAATTCCGACGTCAACGGGCGTAGTGTGTGCACTAGAGAGCATAAAAAATATCCATGTGTGCGTAGGACACACTTTTGTTGAATGTTTTTTTAATCTTACGATATGACATTAAAAGGTTAAAATTCTATCTCTGGTGATACTACAGAATGCCCTTTCATGTATTAGTATAGAAAATAGAACGCAGCAACGCGTACCTACTGATTGTATGACAGTCAAAAGTTTGACGTCGACAAGCGTACTGTCGTATTATTTTATGCAGAGAGAACTTCGAGAGGCGTTTTGTCTATTAACGTCTTAATAGAATAGTTAGGTTCACTTTTGCGGTGGAGCAAACGAGTTTTTTTACGTGATCGAATCAGGAATGAAGAGATCCGCAAAAGAACCAAAGTATCGGTACCGTGTACCAATATAATTTATCTGTAATTTGATCACATATGTAATTGTTTTAATGGTTGAAGGGTTTGTAAAAAAAAACTAAGTTCAAAACGAAAACCCGACTACTGAAACATCACGCCTAAAAAGTATGAAATAAGCAAATATTCTCATCTGAAAATCGTTGTTTTTTTTGTTGTTGTTAGTTTACGACTCCTAGAAGGCGCCATATTGAGCATTCTATGTCGATCAATTATCAAATTATGATTGGTAGTTTAGAAGTTATGAGAGAACAGATGAATATAGAGTAAACATCATAACCCTCGCCGTAGTCGGGTAAAAAGGCAAATGTAGTGAGGTTTCGTCCTAACCAAACAGACAAATAGTTTAAAGAGGATAATTGTTTAAATTGGGCTCAAGAGGCACGAAACACAATATTGACTCAGGGCTATGTGCTGGGGGTAGAAAGTGCGTTTTGAACACCCGAAGACTTGTGATTTGGTTCACATAGCTTTTTTCTTACTAGCTTTTGCCAGCGGCTTCGCCCGAGTGGATGTCCGAAATTATCCCACGGGATCGTACTCCCGGGATAAAAGTATCAAGTAGTAGTAAGTTATCTGTTAATTTATAATTTAGGTTAAGGTTATAAACGATTTGTGTTCCAATTTTCTTTCGAATCCATTCAGTCAGTTTTGTGAGATTTAGCAATAAATAACGAAACATACCTATAAATATCCAAATAAACACACTTTCACATTGCCAGCGCCTTCTCTTCCTCTTGAATCACTGTATCAATTGATTAAAACCGCAATAATCCTTTACGTAGTTTAAAAGATCTAAGCGTATAAATGCGGGAAGCAACTTTGTATTATATTATGTACAGATAGAAACAACTTGTCTATTTATTTTAAAAAAAGCTCTGTTAATACATCATTGTCTTTTTTAACTGTCATGTCTTCTTTTATAATCCATTTCAAGGTTATACGTTATAAATGATGTCATGAGGTCAGCGTTTCCTATTTGACTACTTTGAAGAGAAAGGCCGAAACAAACTCAGAGGTCACAGTCTTTTTTAAAGTCCAGACATAACCTTGGTCAGATCATGGGACAACCATGTAGATTGGTGTTTGAAATGGTCTTTTGAGGTTAGAACTATAATACACAGACTGAGTGGACCTTTCCAGTCAGTGCACTAATTTAGCAGTTGATTACCACACACCCTGTAGGTGGAATATTAAGTATCAGGGGTGTCTATTAACCCTGAACACGAAATGCGATAGGGGTAAGTAAGACCTATAATTACAATTGATATTTAATATAACCAATGTGAGTAGGTGTAGAGTGCTTTGCACTTTAGACAAAGGGCACAGGGCAAAGCTCTAGAAGCACGTACGTACGACAAAAATGTAAATGAATTTCTTAACTTCGAACAATATTATGCTTGAAAATGTAGACGATATTTCTAGAGACGAGTTGAATTCAATTACAGTGCAGACATTGACAATTTCATGAATAAACAATGAATTGTATATTCATGAAATTGTCTCCTGTTATACAAGACTTACAATGCAAGGAACCATCGAGATGATGACTCATTCATTATCATTATTTCAGCCGTCAGACGTCCACGTACGGTGGAGGTGTGCTCTGCCTGGGCGGAGCACCGCTGTCTGCTCGTGGAGGCGATCGGCGGCGGCGACGTCTCGCGTCCGGCCCTGGTGAGAGCCATGGTACGGAGCGAGAGGGCATGGGAAGCCATCACCTCCTTCTGCGAAGCAGTAATGCTCGCGAAGGAGGAGGTGGGAGGAGGTGGGCGCGTGAGGGAGTGGCAGTCTCTGCGCCCTCACGACCCTAGCCACCGCAGGAGGAGACGCCCCGGGCGTCGAGAGTCGATCGCAGACTCCCGGCCACCGTAGGCGCGGGCTTGCGGGCGGCGAGCAATGGGTAGCTCGCCGCCCGATAAGGACCAGGCCCGTGTCGACGGCGCGTAGTGTTCCACGCATGCCTCTAAGAGATGTCAGCAGTACTGAAGGGGTGTGCTAGGACCGATGCCAGCCAGGGTCGCGTGATTGTTCAAACGAGCTACCGTAGCCCTGGCATATGGGTAACTGAAAGAACACGGTTGGGTTTTAGTCAGTAAAAGTCTGACACGCCCTCCCGCTCCGCCCAGAGCGGGAGAAGTCATTTGATGATTTCCCATCCAAAAAAAAGATGTCCACAGTTAGACATAGGCCTCACCCAATTTGGGGGCCTGTGCCATAATCACCACGCTTGGTTGGCGGGCTGGTTGCAGTATGATAGTACAATCCATAGAGAACGCTGCTGAACACCCTTTATTTTAATAATTTCATTTTTGTTCTTATCATAGCTGGCTTATTCGTGTGGTGGGGGACGTTAAGAATACGCCACCCCATTTCTTCCCGTGGGTGTCGTAAAAGGTCATTAATAGACTTCCTAGAGAATGGCTAGCAGCGTTTTCTATGCATTTTATCATCATACTGCGATCGGCAACCTGCCTGGCAAGCGTGGCAATTATGGCAAAGCCCCCCAAATTGGGGGCAGCCGATGTCCAGCAGTGGACGTCTTACGGCTGAATTAATGATGATGATGAACAGCTAGCATGTTACCTACGCAGCCTTTAGTGGGTAGATGTAATTTCAACCTACCCTTGTACAATACGGCAGATAAATCATGGCCGACCCGAACATAGGCTCTCAGACTTTGCGGACGCTCTCTCACTCACACTGACTTCATTTGGGTCATAATAAATGTTTTGTGCAGCGTTCTGCGCTAAGTTTGGACCGCTAGATTCATCACTCTTATTGTACAGCAAAATATCAATCTATACATTTCCAGTTTTAGCTGACCTCACATTGCAGGCTTTTCGTACAATGATATCTCAGCTTATACTGGAATTGTATAGCTTGATACGTAGCCCTGTGTACCTGGCGAGTATTTTTGCGCTCGCGTGGGAGACACGTGGGTGTAAACCAGTATACACTGCTCTAATACAATAGCCCCACTACAAACAATTTGTGATAAACAGCTTTAGTTAAAGCGACGCCAACTTGTCAGACCTTATCGTGTTGTCTGTTTGGAAAGTGCGTTGGAGTTTCGCTTCGGAATTATCACTATAATATAGTAAATATAGTATTTATGGTCGCTAAGATATTGAAAGAAAGAATATAACTGTAATTATTACTATAATTTTATTAACTGACATTTGTTTATTTGTATAATCTAATTCTGTTGTGATAATCTAATATCTGACATCTTTTATTTAATGCTATTTTGTATTGATCACTGTCTGATTTATTTTTCTTTATTATTTAGTTAATTGATTGAAAATGTTTAATAGGTATATTTTTATTATAATTTTAATTACATTAAACGGTTATGGATATTTTAACTTAAATTCCAGTTCTTCTAAGCTAATGACTGTAGTAGCTTCATGAGGTAATCAATGCATGGTACACTCACTGACAAATTGTTTTTTTTTTTGTACTAGGACATTTATTTGTTCATATTTGTTCGCTTCTTGGCAAAACACAGAGAATCTAAGTATATTGTAACATCTCACACACCGTGTAACTACCTGTGTTTACAAATAAAAAAATCTTATTCTTATTCTTATAAATTCCAGACGGCTTCGTTTTTACTCGATTCGTGCCTCTAAATGTATACAAGGTGGCCGTGAGATCGACGCGCTAACTGTAATCATGAATTCTGGTTCCCAAACCCCTAGTGTAGAAATTTTTCCTATCTACATCTTTTAAGAAATATCATATAATATCTTAGGACAACCAATACACCGTTATGTGGTCCCAAACTAGGCAGAGCCTGTACTATGGTAACCAGACAAGTGATAAATATACATATATATGTCTAAATACATACATATTATAGATAAACGACATCCATACACAGAACAAATGATTGTGCTCATCACACAAAGATTTGTCCTGGGTGGGAATCGAACCCACGACCTCAGTCTTAGCAGTCACGGTCACTAACCACTAGAATAACAGGCCAGTTAACCAAGTTATTTGTGCCGGAACCAATTACCCCTGGCACTTTAAGCCCCGACCTCCTTGCTGTAATCACCAACTGTCTAGCTTTCCCTATTTTGGTTGGCTTATAGTTTAACCAGATGCAGCTGAACATAAGTATTTTACATGTAGCGCCTGCCAATCTGATCAGTGACTGAGTACTGTAATTATTTGAGTCTACGCCTTCACTACATAGTATAAAACAAAGTCATTTCCCTCTGTCTGTCCCTAGGTATGCTTAGATCTTTAAAACTCCGCAACAGATTTTGATACGATTTTTTTTAACAAATAGAGTGATTCAAGAGGCAGACGTATAATACGCGGGTGAAACCGCTGGCAAAAGCTAGTTTTTAATCATTAGGAAACCTTTAAAAAAAGCAGTAAAGTGTTGAGCAGATAGCGATATGGTATATATTGAAGCAATATGGTTTAGCAATATCCCTCTAAATGATTGAGGTTATGATGAATAGTGTGTTACGCAATTTGGTTGCTGAAAATGCACATTGAATTTGAGTTGACTCACCTTGAGTCGAGTGTGGAAACCGTTGTATCGTATCAGACAGATTAAACCTTGCTCAGCGTCAAACGGCATAAATAAAGCCAGATTTAGACTTGTCTAGCGCGCCCTAATTCGGCGCTTTGAATATTTTATGGATGTAATCCGTAATAGCTGGAACCGTGGGAGTTTTACGAAAGCGAGGGCACGGCATACTATATTTAGATTACTTAGACTAGCTAACGTACTTGCTGTAATTTCGTTCCAAACTCACTGGTTATCGAATTTCCACTCCGGAGTGGGTAGTCAGGGGTGGACATTCGAAATTCAATTCTAAAATCACCTAATCATCTTTTTTTAGGGTTCCGTACCAAAATTGAAAAGAAACCCTCTTTTTGCAACTATACCTATGTGTCTGTCACTGCTGCATATCTCAGGACTATACTTATGTGATCAAGTTGTGTATATGTAATGGTAATCTTTACAAATAAATAAAAATTAAAGTGTCTGTTTGTAATTTTGAGTTAACAGCTTTTCACTAAATGCAAATAAAATTATATACGGTACTTACATAAAAAAATCGGCCAAGTGCGAGTCGGACTCGCGCACCGAGGGTTCCGTACAAACCTGTAGGTATAAAGTTCAAAATTCCGTTTTTTTTAAATTATATGATGTAACTAATAATTTACGGTTTTCGCAATTTTTCCTTTATCTGTGCTATAAAACGTTACTTCGTACCAAATTTCAAAATTCTAGATCGACTGGAAGTACCCTTTAGGTTTTGATTCCCTTGCGAGTTTGCGGTATAAACGGCTATATCTTTTGATTGCGTTAGCTTAGAAGTTTGATTTTTTCACAGCTCTAAGAGACAGTAGACTTGAGTATTTGATATGAATTTCAGCTTGATACCTCCACGCGTTCCTGAGAAAAAGGGTCTTGACAGACGGACGGACGGACGGACGAACGGACAGACGGACAACAAAGTGATCCTATAAGGGTTCCGCTTTTTCCTGTTGAGGTGCGGAACCTTAAAAATCAATTTATTAAAAAAATCTCTGTCTATCTGTGTAACAGTAGGAAGCGATCATAAGGTTTAGAGCGAAGTGGCATACGATCACGGCATTTAGATGAGAATATTTTCTTTTTTCTTAATTGTAAGAGCGTTATTTTTCAGTAGTCGGTTAAAAATATAAAAAAATCAGAAAGAACGGTAAGATATAAGTAGAAGTATTGCGGGCGGGCGATGTAAGGCCATAGGAAATCCGAAGTAGCGGGCAAAAGCTGGTTATGAAATATAAAGACATTATCAATCATTATAACTACGTTTAATAATTATCACTAACTCACTGGAAAAGTAACATAGTCTCAATTTAATAAGACTTTAAACTGAAAAGCGTAGGTGAAACTGCATAGTTACCTACCAGTTGTAGGGTAGCTTCAAATGTTTTTTAAGCGTCTCGAGGGTATGGTAAACAGTTTACAAGGAGCTTAAATATGTAGATTGTCGAGTAATGGTAAAGATTTTTCATGTCTTCTTTTTATTTAGCAAGATTATTTTGAGTCTTTGTGAGTGGTTTTAAATATTGGAGAACTCTATCGAACAAGGAATTTTATTACAAGTGATTTTTTGTCGATTTTTTCATGTGGTATCCATTAAAAAAAAACTTTAATCTGTAATATTAAATATGTTACTTATGACTACTGCTGAGTATGAGGTTCTGGGCTCGATTCCCAGGTCGAGTAAAGTGTTATTGGGTTTTTCTATCAGAAATTTCTCAGTAACAGCCTGGAGTTTAGATTTGTGCCTAGTATATGGCAATAGGCTCACCCTCTAATATATAGGTCTTAGACATAACTGGTGATACATGGGTGTACTATAGTTCCACCTGTGCATAACCCTTCAGGGAAACAAAGGCGTGATTTTCAAAAATCATAACAAGGAAACCACTATTAAGTAAAATAAACAACAAAAAGAAATAATTCTTCGTAAATTGGTTCACGTAGACCCTTGCTACGATGTAGATATATTTCGTAGCGCTCGTAGCACGTCGCTACGCGCACGTAGCAGAGTACAGCTCACTAAAGCTACGCTTCTTGCCTTCATTCTGTATCTAGATAGTGTTGCCATTCTTATTTTTTATTTACTTAATATATCACATCTAGCCTATATTATGCAAAGGGGTGGGCAGTGGTGTTAAGTTCTTCTGAATTTCGGCATTATGTAATGCAATTAGAAGCAGCCGTGACAGATAAAAGAACTGAGGGCAATTCTCATAATTTTGAGAACGTTCAGTCTAATCTCAGTCTTAATTTGTCATAAATACCTCGAGTTTCCATACATTTTTGACATTTGAATGTCACCGAGATGAGATTGCGACTAGATTTTAACGTTTATCATTATGAGAATTAGCCTACAGTTCACCGTCAGTTTGGACTGGTCCCAAATGACTGCTCTCGTTCACGAACCACCATTTTGAAAATAACCGGCTGATGAGATATTGGTACATAAATATGTATTTGAAACATTTAAAACGACATTAATAATATAAATGTAGTATCAACGGAACTACACTTATACCTATTATAAAACCATGAATAAATATTGAACACGGAAACAAGCAACAGTTTTGACGTTGATTAAAAGTGTATTGACCCCAGAGCGGAAGCGTTCGATCGTTGACCCCGCAAACCAACTGAACAAATTGTTTGGCTTACTAGATTAAAGTACACATATACACTTTAATTAGTGAGATTGATTAGTATTCCGTGATTATTGGGTTACTTAAACGTTATTTTGATTGTTGAATGTTCAGTTTCGAATATCAAATTGGATTCAATAGTTTGGATCTTCTGGTACAGGGTTCATTGATCGCTACCCTTCCTGTTACAGTTAGAAAGATTATATTACTAGCGTATTATTATCCCATTGCAGGGTATAAAAAAATAAAATATCTAGAGAATGCACGAGCATTGTTCAGCACGCTTGCTCAAGAAAACCATCGTGAAGAAACCTTGTACAGGGTGACAGGGACATCGACGTGCAAATAGTAGTCACGATAATAATTCTGTTTAGACCTGTTAGTCATCAGACTAAGATTTTATTACTGGTTATTGTTATTACTGTTTATACAAAACCAAGAAGACTTCTACAAACTAACAGAACTTCTACAAACCCACGTGGTAGTCCATTCCGTCTCGAAGACAGGACGCCTGTCTCCGAACTGCGGGAATGTTATAGTCAAATTTTTGTGATACAGAAATACAATTAAAAAATGTATCAAAGCAGACCATTTTAAAATATGTACCTTGATGAAATGAAATCAAGAATTGTAGTACATTACAGATGGTCAGGTTATTTTACAGTATCTAATACAATTCGCTAAACCTAGCATGCAAAGTAATTGATAACATTAATTATATAAATGAAGATATTAAATTCGAACATAAATCATAGTTATTAAATTAAGAATAATAAAGTCAATCATTTTCAAATTATAATAGTAATAAATATCAATGTTAATCCTCATAGTTTAGGTACTCATTCACAGAAAAGAATGATATTTCTATAAGCCATTTGAATAAAACTGTTTTAAAGCGATTGACTGGCAGTTCCCTATATAATTTGGGTAATTTATTATATATCCTTATGACCATTGGAAAACAACTTCTGTGATCTAAGTGGCTTTTCATTTGAGGAATAATTAATCTGTCAGGATATCTTGTGTTAAACGTAACACTGTCTCCAAGACGTTGAAATAATTCGGAGTGCATTTTAAAAAATTTACAGCACTCAAATATGTACATACCGGGAACAGTTAATATATTTAAATCTTTAAAAAGTGGATGTAAAGTATAGTAGCGAAATGTTGACACTTTTCACATTGGAATTAACAAAATAAAAGGTTGTAATTAACTGTTCCAGATTGCAGCTCTGACAGGTACAAATTACCCCACCCTTTTTTTAGTTTGACAATATTTATTATAGGCTTTAAATGTCGTTCTTAGAATAGACTTCAAAGAGAGCAACAATAAAATATACAATCCTGAAATATTTACGTATAATTTCCATAATAATGATGGGATCTTTTTCTGAAAGGTTTAGTAATTGGAGTGATTTTCTTTTCATAAAATACTGAGGGAAACATTAAACGCCTATTCAAATGTAAGCGATATTGCTGAGTTGCAGTGGTGGCCCAGTGGTGGTATCAGCCTCAACTTACGAATAATATGTAGGACGAAGCCAGGCAGGCACTTTTCTTGGTGTAATTTTTTTTTTCACCACTGCTCTGAAAACGGCGAAGGAAAACATTGTATCATAAACTGTCCTAGACCCAAAACTTCGAGAACATAATATCACCTACCAACCTGCGCTGGCCCTGTGTGGTAGATTACAGTTCAGTTCCTGTCGAAGAGAGGAGGCCTGTGTCCCAGCGCTGGGAACATTATAGACTGATTATGATGTCGAGATAGGAAGTGATATTGGTCCAAAGTGAATATACAGGAAAAAAAATTATCAGTGCGCAAATTTTTTTTGGTGGTTCAGTATCAGTAATAGAACACATTTCAGTTACTTTTTCAATACGTTTTTTTTATTTTTTTTATCCTACCTTAAATCAGTAAACTGTGGACACCCTACATATTTCGTAATATGATATCGAGAATAGTAATAGGTCAGTAACCGCGCGCGTAGGTATTTCGAACTTCTTAGAATTTTGACTTCAAAATGATTCGATTCTGATTAATAGTGTGTTACGCAATCAGGGTGCTGGATACAAAAACAAACAATACAAACAATACTTTCTATCCTAGTAGCACATTCCGTAGCCACTGGCAAAAGTTACTAACCCATATTTTTCGTTAAAGTGAACAACAAGATCCAGAACCCGCCGAATATTACATAATTGGAAAAATGCCAAAAATCGTTGGACCTTTGACCTTCAATATCTCCATAACCACAAGGTTCATAATAACGAGAAAAACAAGTGACCCGTTGTTAAGAGTATAGACCCTTAGTTAAGTAGAAATCCTCAGTAAGTCAAAAAAATGCCATTCCCTTCCGCAGAACCCCTAAATACGCGATATCTCGGATTATTTAGACTTTGTAACTCGAACGTAATGTTATTTCCCTACGAAGTATTGATAATACATAATAGGTTGGGGAAAAAGTTTCTTCGCATTTTTTAAGAAAATTCAAAACATTTTTTAATAAAGTTTATTTACATTTAACTAAAGTATGTAGGTACCATTTTGTTCGATAACTTTTTGCCATCTTGTAGGTAGGGACATGATCCCATTGCTATAGAAATTTTGGGACTTCTGGTCAAAATACCGCGACAAGTGGTTTTAGCAGTCCTCTCGTGATGTTAACCTGACACTGCCTAAAGAATTCTGAAGAGACCGAAACAGGTGGAAATCTGAAGATGCAAGGTCAGGACTATACGGCGGATGCATTAACACCTCCCAGCCAAACTCTCTTAATTTTTGTTGGGTGGCTAAAGATGTGTGAGGTCTAGCGTTATCATTATGAAAAACCACACCCCTTCTGTTGATTAATTCCGGCCGCTTTCTCTCAACTTCTTGCTTTAATCTCATCAGTTGTTCGCAGTAGAGTTCAGAATCGATGGTCCTGCCTGGTGGTAACAGCTCATAATGAATAATGCCCTTCCAATCCCACCACACACACAGCATCACCTTGTTGCGAGTTAACCCGGGTTTTGCCAGTCTGTGAAGCCTGACCGGCCTTTGACCACGACCTTTTTCGCACGTTCTTGTCATACGTGATCCACTTTTCATCACCAGTTATCAGCTTCTTCAAAAATGGTTCGGTTTCATTACGTCGTAATAAAGAATCACAAATGAGTACACGGTTCATTAGGTTTCTTTCAGTGAGCTCGTGAGGTACCCAAATGTCGAGCTTTTTAGTGTACCCAGTTTTTTTCAAATGCGCCAAAACTGTTTTGTGGTCAATTTCCAGTTCTTCAGCTACGTCGTAACTACTGGTATGCCGATCTTGCTCCACTTTCAAAAATGGCATCCATTTTATCCGTAATAGGGCGACCAGAGCGACGTGCATCTTTGACATCAAAATTTCCGGATTGAAAACGCTTAAACGAAATTTGTGCTACTCTCACAGACACTACACTAGGTCCATAAACATCGCAAATTTTTTTCGTGGCTTGCTTTGCATTTTTACCTTTTTTGTAGTAAAATTTTAAAATGTATCGAATTTCTTCATTAGATTCACTCATGTTGACGGTACGAAAAACAAATGAAAATCACACATTTTCCTAATTTGAATTTGGAATTATGTTCTTTAAAATTTAAACTTTCAATGATACCAAAACCAGCCAGATACAAATAGTAAAGCCAAAGAGATTTTATTACAAGTTCATACATACTATAATGCGAAAAGACTTTTTCCCCAACCTAATATTTATACTCTATTACCCCAATTTCAAAAAGGAGTCTCCGTCCTTAGAAATCGCGCCTTTATAAGTCGAAATTTCAGCAGTTAAATCATGTATCTCGAAGTTCTTGTTAAGTCGAAAACCCGTTAACTCGATTTTTTTTTAATTTCCCTTGACATTCGAGTTATTGAGATTCCACTGTATCACTTAAAAATACCTCAAAAAGATCGCAAAAGGCTAGTTTTTTTTGCTATCCAGGTGATGCTGGCCAGAGGGCTAATTGCATAATAATATTCATAGTTAAACAACATTCATTGCGTTATTTACGTTGCTGAGCCACAATTTATTCGAACAAATGACGCAATGGTTTAGAAATAATCTTCAATCCCATTCAGATTCTGATAAATGGTGCGTTTCGTAATTAGGGTGCAGGATAATGGCACAAATTTATGAAATTATCGTATTGTCATCGGTCCTTGATAAGTGTGCTAAGTTTGAAATAAATCCGACGTTTTAAAGGGGATTAAAATCACAGTCAAAGATTCCATTACATACATACCAAGCTAATAAATAAAAAAGCGTATTAAAAAGCGAAGCAGAAGATGAATTACAATACCAGTATTCCTGGCAATATTCGTCAAATTAATTGACCTACTTTCCCCGTACCGTAAAACACAATTTACCTGAAATCCTGCCACACATTTGTAAAGGTATTGTTATGGCAGACAACGTCGGTACATTCGGGAAGTTCCGAACGTTCGGACAAGATGGCGGATTGTGTTGGTTAGGGAATTGAATTGAAAATTAATTGACTGATGTATTTAAAACAAAATCTCTGCGATCATTAAATAACAATGACAACTGAAAAGAATACTTCGAGAATTGATATACAATGAAATTAGTAAATGTCATTGTACTGAGAAATGAATTAATTTCTACTTGAATGATTTATCACGTTTTAAGATTTTATTTTTATTTTGGTATTGTGGAAACAAAAATGTGTATGTACTCTTTGATTTGTTTTGTTATGAACGATATATTTTAACTATGGAATAAAATATTGGTCATGATTATTATGATTACATAAAACGAATGAAATCAACTAACCTTCAGTTATGTTGTATATCCCTTTGCTACAGCATGCTGTTTCACTTTATTGGGACCAAAAAACCCCTAGAGAATATTCAGTAGTGCAATCGTCCCAATACTTTAACTAACGTGGGCTCAGTTGCCTATTATCAAATTAGAAAAGGTGAAAATGGTCCCAGGTTCCAGTTTCGAAGTGGGACGAGTTACCCCCTAACTCGATTGTATTCGAACGTTATTGTGTTCAAAATAGGAACGTGACGTGTCAAGTTCCTTATTTAAACACAAAACGTTTACGGTGTTTTTCACCAATAAAACTGTACGGGATGAAACCACATACTGTTTAGTTTAATAGGCCATATTCTGGATTTGTGCCTGGTTCATGACGATACACTTGACCCTTATGACATGGGACTGAAGAGGGCCCTTCCCGGTCCGTCTACCGTCAACGCTAGTACGGTTAAAAAGCTTGTTGTTTCATCCAATTTAATGTAAGCAAATGAGAACGCAATAAAATCCAACAAAAATTTGTATTCTTTTAGGAATTCGGATCCTGCATGTTTCTGAAAAAGCCTTATAGTCTTACCTTGTCATTTAAATTCTCCATCACATATGCAAGGTTTTAAGGCAGATGTTTTCTTTCTTTTTTTAATGTTTATACATTACATTTTGAACGGCCAAATGTTCAGATAAAATTTATGCAGAAAAGCAGATTTTCAGATGTCTTTGCAGAAGTTGTATCTAAAAAAAACGTATTTTTTTATTAGGTACATAGAAACCTACATAAAAATCACAAGATACCTGTGCGTTCAAAATATCTGGAGAAGAATTTGTAATAACGCCATAATCAGGTAGGAGCGTTTGTATGAGAATTATGACGGGTTGGCCACTCTTAAATATAAGTGGCGCAATGCAGGTGTACTATACATGCACCTCAGTCCAACCCTTTGGGTATTACAGGCGTAATGTTATGTTATCTATACTATATCATCATCATGATTTCAGCCGTAAGACGTTCACTGCTGGACTTAGGCCTCCCCCATTTTGGGGTGCTTTACCATAACGGCCACGCTTGGCAGGCGGGTTGGCGATCGCAGTATGGTGGTAAAATGCATAGAGAACGCTGCTGCCCATTCTCTAGTAAGTCCCTTAGTCGCCTTTTACGACACCCACGGGAAGAAATGGGGTGGTGTTATTCTTTACGTCCGGCACCACACGGTACTACTATACTATATACAATAATAATATTATAAAGCTGAAGAGTTTGTTTGTTTGGTTGAACGTGCTAATCTCAGGAACTACTAGACCGAATTAAAAAAATCTTTTTGTGTTAGGTAGCCGAATTAAAAAAATCTTTTTGTGTTATTTATTGAGGAAGACTATAGGCTATATAACATCACGCTACAATCAAAAGAAGCGAAGCAGCAACGAAAAATGAACGAAAACTGGCAGACAATTCGATGCGACGGGAAGGGTCACGGGAGCAAAAATTTGACGCGGACGAAGTCGCCGGCAGAAGCTAGTATTGTATAGTATTATTATTCTGAAACCTGCGATGAGTAACCTAAGATTTCTTTGACGCATGCTGAAATGAGCGCGAATTGAAAAGAAGCTCAAACGAGTGAATGCCGGAAGTGTGTCAAGAACTTTTTCACGATTTTGACATCGTTAAAATTATCTTGACGATTTTGACAGCACAGCTGTGTCTGTGGGGTCGTTAAACATTCGCTTGGTTTTTCAAAGTCGGTTGTTTTTTTAAATATATTTTTTATTTTGACTTTATAGTTGTGGTTAGTAGGTACAGACGCCAGTACATCAAGCTAACCGGAACTGACGAATTCTGCCAATCAACCTTGAACCTAATACTTTAGCAATAAAGTTACATTGGTACCTTTTCAAACCAAAGAAGAATTTTTCGGTTTACAAATGGTGGAGTTTTGAGCTGTAACAAACATGAAAAAAAAAATACAACTGAATTAGAACTTCTTTTTTAAAGTCAATGAAAAAGAGTTTAACTGACCTGTCAAAAGTGTAAATCCGAGCATATAAGACAGCTAACTTGTTCACTTCACAACATTGTCACGGTGTGATTTTGTTAAAACAAATCTGCAGAATAGTCTATCTCTCATTGATCCCTTTCCATAAACATATTATTGACTCGGCGAACGGCAAATCGGTTTATTTCCGGACGAGCAGACAACGTCGGACATGGCTACCGTATCGCCCCCGTCCATTACGAGACGTTAATATTTAGTGTTTCTGGCGTTCTTTGGAGGGGATTGAGGCTAACAGCTGCACGGGTCGATATAACAAGTATTTTGTTGGTGGGTGGGAAATCATCAAATGACGTCTGCCGCTCTGGGTGGAGTGGGAGAGCGTGTCAGACTTTTACTGACTAAAACCCACCCGTGTTCCTTCAGTTGCCCATATGCCAGGGCCACGGTAACTCTTTTGAACAAAAGCTATGTTAGCTACGGTTGGTCCGTGGATCCACCTTCTTTCCATACCGAGATTCGTCCTTGATTTGGAAAGCATGTTAAGCCGTTAGTCCAGGCTATCATTTCTGTATCTTTGACAATCGTTACTGGTCGTCAGGAGCCTGAAAGTCTGACAACCAGTCTTACCAAGGGATATCGTATTACCCAGTAACTGGGTTGTGATCTGATAGGCAGTCGCTCCATGTAAAATTCTGGTACTTATATATCACATCATCTACATCAGTCTTACCAGACTGAAAGCCGACCCTAACATAGGGACAAGGCTAGGCAGACGAAGATGTGCCGTTCAGTACTGTACACCTAATACATCGGGTTTTAGAAAAAAGGTCGGCTTTGTAGAGCGGCGTCTCTTTCACTCATAGGTGTTCAGTCTCTTTCCAAAGCTCGATATTATAGCTGAGTTGTAACGCCCGAGTACCTGTTGTATTACTTTGATAGCGGAATTTGCGACAGAGGGTTGAAATAAAGTGGATTTGTGCCGAGTGATTGTTAGAATCTTTTTTTTTTAGGGTTCCGTATACAAAGGGTGTCCATGTCCATGCCTATGGTATTTACTAACAGAAGAAAACAGAAAATTTATGTAACACAGAGAGCCAGTTTAAGGAGCATCTTAAATATTAATAAAACGCAGAAGATCAGCAATGTCATAAAAAGATTCATCAGCATCATTGTACAGGCCTTTTTTTATGTGGGTGGGAAATCATCAAATGACGTCTCCCGCTCTGGGTGGAGTGAAAGGGCGTGTCAGACTTTTACTGACTAAAACCCACCCGTGTTCCTTCAGTTGCCCATATGCCAGGGCCACGGTAACTCTTTTGAACAGATCTCTCGACCCTAGCACGCCTCCAGGCCTTATCCCAATTTATTTGTGGTTGGCGCAACATGTCTTTTTCCTTGACACTTCTCTATTAGTCGTCATCTTGGTAGATACCGCATTTTTATCCAAATCATCATTCACACATTATTATATCCATGTCACAAAAGATACAAATCGAATATAGCCGATGCGATTACGCAAGCTATAAGGTTCAAGTCGAAATGGACACGACACATGTCACGCTATATAGACAGCAGATGTACTTAACCGAGTACTCATTGGCGGGAAAAATACCTGGTAAAAGAAGGAAAATCGGAAGAACAAGTAAACGGTGCGCTGATGACATAATACAGAATGCAGGGAAAGTATGGATGAGTAAAATGGAAGAAGCTGGGGAAGGCTTTTACTCAATGTAAGATTCTAATCACTGAACATATCGTAAAATAACTTATTTAAGTAAAGTTACTAATAATATCGTTCCGTGTGGTGCTGGGCGGATAGAATAGCACCACCACTCTATTTCTTCCCGTGGGTGTCGTAAGGGCGACTAAGGGACTTACTAGAGAATGGGCAGCAGCGTTCTCTATGCAGTTTACCACCATATTGCGATAGCCAACTCGCCTGCCAAGCGTGGCGATTTTGGCAAACCCCCCAAATTGTGGGAGGCCTATGTTAAGTAGTAGACTTCTTCCGGCTGAAATGACTGTGATGAAGACAAATTATACCAACGGATTGAACATACATTTAAAAAAATACGAGTATATAATATAGTGGAACATAGGACCTACTCCTTTCTTGAAGTAGGTTAAAAAATCCTTCGTATCATGTTCTTAAACCACTGAGTGTCTATCAAAATATTACGATCTCAAAACACTAAACTAGATGGGGTTTTAAAACCCAAACTTACGTAACGACATGCCATAACCCAATTCTTGTCAATACAATTTTATTGCACACTGCATCACGCTCCCAAATCCAGGACACCCCCCCATTATGTCTTTCATGACGTTAGCTATGATGTAATATGGCGTCTCGTTGGCGGCAAATTGACACTGAGGAATACTAGGTCGCGGACGCTTGCCAAAAAAAAATACAGTAACCACATTAGTTGTCTATGGCAATAGAATAAATACGAGCGAAATATGGGGTGATACATTACGTAGTAACGGTTAATGTAAGACGGGTCGTTAAATTGGGTTAAATGTCTATAAGTTATATGTCATTATTATTTTTCTTCTCATTCTTTTTTGATAATTTTAACATAAAATGCCCTCCGTCGCGCCAGAGGTGAATGCACGACCTTACATGTCGTCAGAACTCTTGGCGAGGTCCTCTATGTTAAATGATGGGAAAGTGGGGCAGCCATGTCAACCTAATTTGGGGATGAAATGGTGATCGTAACGCATTACTCCTAACAGAAAAATGTTACCGGGACAGTAGCGAATTAGATATTCGTAAGAAAACCTGTTTCGAAAATAATGTAAAAAAATTACAACACAATATAAAACCTCGTTTTGAAAGGGAAGCTAAAGCAAATCGTGTAACTATACTTCAGATTTTGATTTGAGAGATCAACGTTTAACGTAATGCAAAAATTATGGAGGTAGTTCCTATACGGTGTCTTCACCACCAACATATAAGTAACCAGGATCGTCTGATATAGTTGAAGTTTAGTAAGAAACCGACGGATGTTTCAGAATTTAATTTTATACATGAACTGTTTGTTTTCTTTTTATTTAATTTCATTCGAAAACATCTAATGCTTTCTTACTAAACTTCAACCGTATTGAACGAACCTGCACCCTAATTGCGAAACGCACAATTTATCAGAATCTGAATGGGATTGAAGATTATTTCTAAACCATTGCGTCATTTGTTCGAATAAATTGTCGGCTCAGCAACGTAAATAACGCAATGAATGGTGTCTAACTATCAATATTAAACCAATTCCTACCGATAAAAAGTTCCGCAATTACCCCTCTGGTTACTTATCTCTTTTGGGGACCGTGTACAGGGCAGTTTGTTCTGTGTGGTCCCGGACATAGAGAATAGCACAATCCCATTGCTTCCAGTGGGTGTCATAGAAGGCGACTAAGGTACTTACTAGAGAATGGACAGCAGCGTTCTCTATGCATCATACTACCATACTACGATCGCCAATTCTGTCAAGCGATTATAGTAAACCCGTTTGAGGGAGGCTTATGTGCACCAGTAGACGAGTTTCAGTCGAAATTATGATGGTGAGTTTTTATACGTTATCTTGTAAACAGGACTGCATGCTTACATTCATTTTGTTTGCGCAAAATGGATGCCACCATGAAGCCCTGTGCCCTGATTAATGTGGAACCTCTGTCACGTGAGCTTTATTACACGCTCATAAATCTTCATCAACTATAAATTGTTTTGTTACTAGAGTTATGGCTGTAAAATTACATTTTGGTCATCAAATGGGTGAACATAGTAGGTATGCTAGTTGAAAATCGTTACCTATCATTATTTTTTCAACCTTTTCCCAACTATGTTGGGGTCGGCAGTCTAAAAGGATGAAGCTGAATACTAGTATTTTACATGGAGCGTCTGCCTATCTGACCTCCACAACCAAGTTACTGGGTAATACAGTACCCCTTGGTAAGACTGGTT
Source organism: Aporophyla nigra (assembly GCA_947507805.1). Taxonomy (NCBI): domain Eukaryota; kingdom Metazoa; phylum Arthropoda; class Insecta; order Lepidoptera; family Noctuidae; genus Aporophyla; species Aporophyla nigra. Next base: position 4,983,883 of record OX382313.1, on the reverse strand, counting down.
GTCAGACTTTCGGGATTGTGACGGCCCATAATGTCTCATTAATGACAGCCGGGACCAACCGCTTAACGTGCTTGCCACACGCGTAGGCACGGAGGGTATGTAAAGATGGTCACACAGCCCTGAACGAACCTCGGCATTGCTTGTGATTCGATTCAACTAACATTCTTATTTGTTGCCTCGATGCGCTATTGTCAAATGAAATTTACTAAATACCGCAAGAAAGATTTTAAAACTTCTGTGCTGCTACTGCTACATTATATCACGAATGTCAGGCAAAATTTAAATCTCCATTAAAATTTGATTTTTTTGTCCGTCTCTCTCTCTCGACTTTCACATTTACTTAAGGTCAGTTAAATAACCTCCAATTGTAATTACGTAAAGAGATTTGATACGACTCGTCGGCAGCCTTAATCACCAGCGTATAAAAACAGTTTGGCAAGCACTTCATAACATGTCTAGACAGAGTCTAGAAAATTCTTTACAATAATAATAGATTTGGCTTCCATTACATTCCCCGAAGGCCTTTTACTTTGATTAATTCGATTTATTTTAGTATTTTATTCTCCCGCGGAATTTAGCTGGAAAGGACTTTCTTGATAATCGGATATTTGGCTGAAATAACAAAGTGGAGTGAGGCTGCTTTATAATTTACATTAATTTAGGAGCTTAGTAAGACTAAAAGGTTTATTTTTGCTTTTCAGTTTTTTTAGTAGGCATTTTTTTTTCACTTGTTTTAGAATTTTGTTGTAATCTTTTATCTACACTCCGAAATAATGAAAAAAATAAAAACTGAGTAAAAAGTAAACCCGAACAGAGTTTTTACTCTGTTCGGGTTAATTTTTACTCAGGTTTTCTTTCTTTAGAAGGTAGAAAAAAAATAAACACGTACAAAGTAGCCAAAAGCTCGGAATCAACTAAAAAGAAAAGTTTTACAATATTGTCCATTGCTAATTGATCTACTTAGGAGTGGATTTTGTTTTTCAATGGGATTTAAATGAACCTAAATTCGAGGAATTTCAGGTACACCCTTTCCATTAAAAAAATATTATAAAAATTGGACTAATCAGTAAAAAAATATGCACGGTCATGCATAAAATATATACGTACGCGTCGACTTAAAAGCTTCCTCTTTTTTTCGTCGCTTGATAAGCGGCATGAAATAATTTGTATTTTTATAAAGACTAGCTTTTGCCAGCGGCTTCGCCCGCGTGGAGGTCGGAAAATATCCCGCAGGAACGTACTACCGGGATAAAAAGTACCCTATGTGTTAATCTAGGTGAACTATCTGTGTGCCAAATTTCATCCAAATCCGTTCAGTAGATTATTCGTGAAAGGGTAACAAACATACACATACACATACATCCATCCTCACAAACTTTCGCATTTATAATATTAGTAGGATACCGCAAACGCTACTACTGACCATGAGGTCCTAGTTCGATTCCCAGGTCGAGCAAACAATTTTTTTTTTTTCAATTTTTAATGTTTTAGTAGCAGCGTTTTTTCCTTTTTTGGGTGGCAAATCATCAAATGGCGTCTACCACTCTGGGTGAAATGTGGGTGTACTATAGGTACACATCTGCATAACCCTTCGAGGAAACAAGGCGTGATTATATGTTCTAGCCATTGTATGCATTAAATAAAAACACTGGAATTACTAGGAGTATTTTGAAATTAGTACCGTTATTAATTAGTATTAATTAGTACCGTGTGGTGCCGGACGTAAAGAATAACACCACCCCATTTCTTCCCGTGGGTGTCGTAAAAGGCGACTAAGGGACTTACTAGAGAATGGGCAGCAGCGTTCTCTATGCATTTTACCACCATACTGCGATCGCCAACCCGCCTGCCAAGCGTGGCGATTATGGCAAAGCCCCCCAAATTGGGGGAGGCCTAAGTCCAGCAGTGGACGTCTGTCGGCTGAAATGATGATGATGATGATGATTTTGAAATTAACAAACACCTTTTTAGGGTTCCGTTGCCAAATGGCAAAAACGGAACCCTTATAGATTCGTCATGTCTGTCTGTCTGTCCGTCCGTCTGTCACAGCCATTTTTTTCCGAAACTATAAGAGCTATGCTGTTGAAACTTGGTGAGTAGATGTATTGTGTAAACCGCATTAAGATTTTCACACAAAAATAGAAAAAAAAAAATTTTGGGGTTCCCCACACTTAGAACTGAAACTAAAAAAAAATAATCATCAAACCCATACGTGTGGGGTATCTATGGATAGGTCTTCAAAAATGATATTGAGGTTTCTAATATCAATTTTTTCTAAACTGTATAGTTTGCGCGACCCTCGGTGCGCGAGTCCGACTCGCACTTGGCCGGTTTTTTTTTGTTTGTTTTTGAAGTGAAAACTTCTTTAGCGCCACTGTGATTTAAAAGTCTATGAACCGAAAAAGCGACAGTAAAAAGAGACAGATACATAAATTCATAAGATTTTATGTGGGAGAAAATGAGATAGGAAGCAAACAGTGTTTCTTATGTTCGTAGATAGATAGCTAGCTAGCTCGATTGTTGAAACTGGGAATTTGAGGTCACGTGACACCAATAATCGCCACTTTTTGTGTTTTGCACGAATGATGAAATGTGTGGATATGACTTCTGTACATTTGAATGGTAAAATTTTTGGGTGATTTGTTGATTCTTGAAGCCATTATTTTTAAGTTTTCACTTCTACTAAGTGTGAATATTTTTTTTTGTTAGTGTGATCATCAAATGACGTCTCCCGTTCTGGTTGGAGCTGAAAGGCGTGTCAGACTTTTACTGACTTAAACCCACCCGTGTTCCTTCAGTTGCCTATATGCCAGGGCCACGGTAACTCTTTCGAACAAATCTCGCGACCCTGGCGGGATCCAACTAACACCTAAATCATAATATTGAAATGAAAATCAATTATCAAATCTAAATAGTACCTAGTGATGGGTCGATTGTGGGTTTTGCCAATTAGCGGTCTAGCCATACTTCCTAATTGGATTTCATGTATTTGTTTGTAAATTGGAAACGTAATTAAGTACAAAGTTTAATTAACTGTCGTATTCATATTTGTTGGCTTCACCCGGGTGGATATCGGAAATTATTCCACAGGAACGTAATCTTCATCTTCATCATTTCAGCCGAAAGACATCCATTGCTGGACTTAGGCCTCCCCCATGCTTCACCAATTTGACCGCATCTGTGCTTCTCGCATCCAGCGTTCCATCTTTTGGGAGGCCTTCCAACTCTACGTCTTCCAGTACGCGGTCGCCACTCCAGAACCTTCCGACCCCATCGGCCATATGTTCTGCGAGCAATGTGCCCTGCCCACTGCCTCTTAAGTTTAGCGATTCTTGGGGTATGTCGCTTACCTTGGTTCTCCTACGGATCTCTTCATTCCTGATCGATCGCGTAGGGAATCTCCAAGCATAGCCCGCTCCATTGCTCTTTGCGTGACTTTCAGCCTTCCAATGACGCTTATACAAACTATCACATTTATAATATTAGAAGAATTGACATTCCTACACTATGTTTAGCAGATATAAGTAAGGATTATACAACACACTTCCTGCTGTATTTGAAAGATTTTATACCCATTTTATTTTTATACTACTACTAGCTGACCCGACAGACGTTGTTCTGTCTCTTTGATGATATTTGAGCACGCATTCTGGCAATTCTATGTCAAATGTCATAATGTTACATTAAAAAAGTTTACATTGTCCTATTATATGGTTGTTAAGTATTCTTAAATAAGTGTTCTTAAATTTTCTAATTTTCCGCACAATTTTTTAATTTTTTCCTTTCATAAGAACCTTCTGCTGACAATTACAAACACAACAACAACAAAAAAAGTGAAATCGGTCCAGCCGTTCACGCGTGATGGCGTGACCAAGGGAAATAGGGATTCATTTTTATATATATATAGATTTTCCAACAATTTCCTTTACAAAATAACCGTCGTAGTTTATGAACATTTTATAGAAAACTCTATTACTAACTCGATCTTTATGGACGTTAAAAGGCAAGGTAAATATAACATTTTGCTTTTAACGTGATCAAAGTACTACTACCATAAGTGGGCTTTGATCTCTAACGGTTCCTCCCTTAGAGATCAAAGCCTCACTTAATAGGACTACGTTGGAACTGAAAGAGACGGAGAACCGGTTGGAGAATTAATAATTCTCTTCACCAAAACTAATTAGTGCCGACTGAAGCCGGAATCCAAAGTTCTCTAGAATCTGTAACTAAGTCTACAGAGTATTCTGCAGTGTTATTTATGTATAACAGTTTAGTTTTGTATAATAGTTTTAATCAATAACTAGCTTGTGGCTTTATTAGCCGTAGGGGTCAGTCTTCAAAGCTGGTTGGTCAACGGATGGGTGATCATCTATTACATATCACGACCACCGTGCCTCGGAAAGCACGTTAAGCCGTTGATCCTGGCTGTCATTTATATGAAATGAAATGTTTATTAAGTATGTTAAACCTTATAAAACACTTTTACACGTTAATATTTCGTTGATACGCTATCTAGTTTTAAAACTAGATGGCCCAGGTATTTCCTAGCTGACTGTTCCCTGAGAAGAAATGCCGAAATAAACTCAGTAGGTCGCTTTTAAAGTCAAAACATTATAGGGTTTATTCATAAACGTTGATTAAAGTTAAGAGATATTTAAACGTCAAAAATGTATGGAATCATGACTTAACTTTAAAGAATGTTTATAAATAAAGAGGTATATTATTAGAATTATATGTGAGTCTAACAATGCAGAGCAATGCCTGAAAAGGTCTTTGAAAGTTGTTACGGGTAGTCAGAAGCCTGAAAGTCTGAAGACCAGTCTTATCAAGTGGCATTGTATTTCCCAGTAACTGGGTTGTGAAGGTCGGATAGACAGACGCTCAATGTAAAATACTGGTAATCACCTGCATTCAGTTAGACTGGGAGCTGACCCCAACACAGTCGGGAAAAGGCTAGGCAGAGGATGATGTGCCATTCAGTACCCTGCTGTAAATCACATCGGGTTTTAGAAGACGTTCGGCTTTGCAGAGCATCGTGTTGACCTTATCACTCATAGTTGTGTAATAGTCTCTGCAAGTTGGCATACACAGGGCCGTAATAAACTCACGGCATGAGTTCGTGCATTGGGTTTTCAACTCTAGGTGTTGAACCGACCATTGAGAATAAAATTAAAATAAAATCGTTTATTTGCACCTTTAAGTAAAACAAAATATAGTTAGCAATACATATAAATAAGCTTAAGGTTATTGAGGTTGAATATTTGAGTTGCAGCCAATACTTAAGCTAAGATAACTTAATATCTTGTAATTATAGGTATCAGCGCCCACCCTCGTTAGTATTGTAGCCGATGATCAATATGGTGTAAAATGTGAGAAACTGGAATTAAAATTCGACAGAGTGCAACGCGAGTGAGACTCTAAGCGTCAAGTAATGCCAGACGTAAAAATATCGTGGTAAGATTTTATTGCGCACTGGATTTTCAGCTCTAAGTGTTGAACCGAACATTGAGAATCCAACAAAGTGCAGCTCAGTCCATCGAAAACACATACCGTTCGAATTTCAACCTTCGGCGTTAGGCAGAGTATTGAAGACAGTGCGTGAAAATCCCATTCACGTTCGTGGGTACGTGGGACAACAGTCTCCATTCTGACGAGCTCAATTGTAAAGTAATTAAAACAATTTACTTTTCAATTGTTACCGACCTGAATCGGCTTGCCTAACAGACTCGGGGCGGGGTCTTAGAGGTCAGATAAGCCGGCGCTCCATGTAAAATGTAAGTTTTAATCAATAAATGCTGCGCATGCTGTGATATAAACGTAATGTGTGTGAAAAAAAGTTTTTCGAACGAAGTTCCTTATCGCGCGTTGTGAAAGGGGGCTAGACGGAAAAAAATCTTACGAAAAGTTGTCACGACATGCTTTAACCGACTTCAAAAAAAGGACGAGGTTTCTCAATTCGACCGTATATATTTTGTATATGTTGTTGTTTTTTTGTTGTGAGTAGAGAGGGAGAGAGGGAGAGAGGAAGAGAGGGAGAGAGGAGGAGAGGGGGAGAGGGGGAGAGGGGGAGTGGGGGAGGGGGAGAGAGAGAATATTTTTGTTGAGTGTATACAGGTTTTTTGTACATAATAAATAATTAAAAAATTATAACTATTATGAATCCTGGAAAGGAACTTCGTTCCATCCGGGTGTCCCTTGACACCTCTAAAGTTTTTTTTATTCCTCTTAGTTCTAATTTTGTCGAAATAGAAGCCTCACAGTTAGAAAATTACTTAAATCGATGCTTTACAAAATATAGTTTTACGTACATAAACATGTTTAGGCGTAAAAATAATCTCAAATCTTCAGATTTGAGGTTATTTTTACTTTATTTTATTTTTTCATTTTAAAAAGAGCACGTTATTAATATATTAATACATTAAGGAAAAGCAACATCGTTTTTCTCATAAATAAAAAGGAACGTACATGCGTTATGGGGGTAATTAGACTAGTTACGGTAAAATGGTTGCACGTTTGAAGTCCGGTAAGGGAGTTAGAAGCAAGGGGGGCGCGGACGTGGGTTTTTAAATAAAGTGCACTTACTCTTTCCTGTGTGGAAGAAACATAATAATCTAAGAATATATATTTAATTTTTGTTCCCACACGTTCTCACACGTTCACACGACACCGACAAAATTCATTATCATCATCATTTCCGCCGTAAGAGGTCCACTGCTGGCAAGGTCCAGCAGTGGACCTCTTACGGCGGGAATGTCCGTCGCCCGTCGGCGTCCCCCAATTTGGGGGGGTTAACATAATCGCCACGCTTAGCAGGCGGGTTGGCGATCGCAGTACATTGTTTTGTTTATAATTCAAAAGAGATCAGACGTTTTCGATGAAAACTCCCAGGCGGCTTTACTTTTTCTGACATTTTAAACAATTATATTATCATCATATTTCAACCAATTTGCACAAAACTTTAACACGTTAACTGCCATGGAGAAAATCAGAAAAAGTCAAAAAATGTACTTAGTGTTATTTCACTTTAAACAGATTATTTGTTCCATCCACACTTCCACACTATACCGGGTGACATTTTTTAACGTCTTGAAAAAAAATGGGGGTAATAGGTGAACGGAGTAGAAGCCTTTGGCATAGAAATTTTTGATATTTTTATTTTTGAATAACATGTAATGAAATTGATCTAGCAATAAATACTACACATTTAAAGGAACATTTTCATACTAGAACAACAAAAACAGAAATTTGAAAAAAAAAAAACAATTAAAAACCTATCGAAACTCAAATCACACGCACCCTACTCAATGCGCGGTATGTATCAATGATTTCGTAGCACGGTACTACCCTTTGAAGCCGGCCGATAGGCGGCCTCATTGATCTTTCGCAGACGCACGAGCCGCACACGCATCCCTTTCCGCCCGTGTCCCGCGCTTCTTTAGTCACTTACGATGAATCTGAAGGCCTTCCTGCCTTCTATTCTAGTTACACAACACACTATATGAAGGTCGAGACGGTAAAAAATGTCATCCAGTATATATTTATATTATAAATGCAAAAGTAACTCTGTCTGTCTGTCTGTTTCACTTTCCTGCTAAAACTACTGAACCGATTTAAATGAAATTTGGTAAACAGATAGTTTAGAGTCTGAGAAAGGACGTAGGCTACTTTTTATTGCGGAAAAGGGGTTGTAAGGGGTTGAAAGGAGGGATGAAAGGTTGTAGGGAAGTATTGTCATTTTTAAAGCTAGAATGATGAAACTTTTTTATTTGGCTTTTATAACATGATATATATTTATGAATTACATTTAAAGTTTGTTAAATTTTTACCCTTAAAGGGGTAAAATAACTATAGGGAATAGGGGATGAAAGTTTGTTACATATAGTCACTTTGCTGTCTGTCTGTCCCTATGTATGCTTATATCTTCAAAACTACGCAACGGATTTTGACGCAGTTTTTTTAATAGATAGAGTGATTCAAGAGAAAGGTTTATATGTATATAACATGCATAATATAGTAAAGAAACGCTGATAATTTTAGAAATTTGTACTGTGATGTCACAAATAAACTCATTTTTTGCGCTTACATTGCGAACGTTGGCTGAACCCTACAAAATTGATCAAAATAATGTACTACAGTATTGTACACCTTAAAAAGGTCTACAAAAAGTCTGCGATGGTATATGTGATGGGTTATCACATATACCATCGCAGACTTTTTGTAGACCTTTTTCACAATAACCATTTTTTATCCTTTACTTTTTACGAGAAATAATGGCTTATTTACGAAGCGATTTTAAGCAATATAGCATTAATCCTTATCCAATTAAGTACCTTAAATATATTGTGCATTTAATATAGATCAATATGGTCACTAACAGCATGTAATTTAAATGAATATCTTAGAAGATATCAGAGATTTAAAAAGCGGGGGTGGAGCGGCTGGCAGGCCGTAGGTACGTCCGTCCCGGTTGGTAGCGGTCGGGTAGTGCAGGATTAGTAGGATTGTAATTCATATTACTTTGGCTTCATAGTAAATGCGAATATCATGTGTGTTCGTTATACTCAAAATAAACCTAATAGTATTATTCCAAGTAAGATACCGCGAAGTATGGCTTAGATGTTTAGATTTTTGGATGGATTTGGATTTTTGGTTATCCTGGATACTTACCATATAGGATACTTTATCCCGGTAGTAGGTTCCCAGGTGATATTTTCCGACAGCTATACGGGCGAAGCCACTGGCAAAAGTACTGTTCCTATAATTCCTATGATCGATTTGGTGTCCGGTAAATGATTGTGTGTCTGTATAGGTATAGTACGAGCGTTAAGAAAAACCAGGAAGACTTATATTCAACTAAACCAATCCCTATGCCGCAGTCTTCTTACTCTTACTCTGAATACTATTAGTTTTATTTACACACATGATATTCTCATAAAGTATGAATCGGAAGTAATATGAATTATAATCCTACTTACTACTAATACTATAAATTATGTGAAAATATTTATGATTGGGTGATTGTTTCTCAATCACGCAAAAATCGAACTTGGATCGCGAACTTGCGGGTGGCGAGCAATGGGTAGCTCGCCGCCCGGTAAGGACCAAGCTCGGGTCGACAGGGCGTAGTGTTCCACACGCGCCTCAAAGAGATGTCAGCAGTACTGAAGGGGTCTGTTAGGACCGATGCCTGCCGAGGTCGCGTGATTGTTCGAAAGAGATACCGTGACCCTGGCACATGGGCAACTGAAGGAACACGGGTGGGTTTTAGTCAGTAAAAGTCTGACACGCCCTCCCGCTCCATCCAGAGCGGGAGAAGTCATTTGATGATTTCCCATCCAAAAGAAAAAAAAATGGATCTGGATCGAAAATGGCACACAGAGACTATATTATCTATATAACCTGGATTAATACATTCTTACCGCAGTAGTACGTCCTCCTGCGTTAATTTCCGACATCCACGCGGGCGAAGCCGCGGGCAAAAGCTAGTAAATACATATATATCATATTTATTATATGATATACAGCCTGTTTTTATAATTTAATTCGTTACTTTTATTTTGACTTCAGTGTCCACTAAGTGTATGAGAGTAATGGTAAGCTAAAGTTATATTAACACAGTGATTTTTGGGCCGCGCGGGTCACTTGATATAGCTGAAACAGTAATAAACATGGCCGCCAGGCAGCAACGACACGTTCAGATTTGCTATGTGTTGTCGGTCATATAGTCCGACAAGGCCTGAAAGTGTCGGACACATAGTCCGACATGGCAGTTAACGTGTTAACAAGTTATACACTTAAACCTTCCGAATGAATCACTCTGTCTATTGGTGAAAACCGCATGAAAATCCGTTCAAATTAATATTTTTTTGATTTTGTCGCGAACACGCAAACAGACGGCGGGGGGGATTTTTTTATTTTAATAATATGTAGTGTATCGATTTCTTCTTGAGTATAGTTTTCAATATTGTATGTTGGGACTAGCTTCTGCCCGCGGCTTCGCCCGCGTGAATGTCAAAAAATATCCCACAGGATCGTACAACCGGGACTAAAAGTACCCTATGTGTTAGTCCAAGTAAACAATGTCTTAATATCGCACTGCTTGCTTTGTGTTATCCGAGGAGCGGCGCTCGGATTGATAAATGATTGTTGTAGGATAAATAAATCCTAAAACGTAACAATAGTAACGGAATATATAACGGAACGGCAAATTACATACTTGCATGCCAAATTTGAAGGTATTTTATAGCTAAAATATAAATCCTCTTTATTGCCTACATAGTTGTTCACAGGCAGGGTACAGGTTACTATATATTTTTACACGCTTTATATTAGCTTCACTTGTATGTTTGTATATTTGTATGTTTGTATATTTGTATGTTTGTATATTTGTATGTTTGTATATTTGTATGTTTGTTTGTAACCGACTCCTTATAGTGCGATTTTGACCCACTTTAAACGACCAGATTTCATTCAAACTTTGCACACCTGTCAAGGACTGATGACAATGCAATAATTTCATAAATTTGTGCCATTATCCTTGCCAGGGTTACCAGGACAGCAAAAAAACAGTCACAAACTACGCTGACATACGTCTCAAAATTCGAAATACCCTAAAAAATAGAAAATAAATAATAGTTTAAAAAAACTAAAAAACACGCTTCCATGGAAAACCAAACTAAAAAGTACAAAATAATGGAAAAAAAGCGTGGGGTGCCTGATATCAATAAAAAAATACCTTAAAAGCACCCCACGCTTTTCCATGGAAGCGTGTTTTTTAGTTTTTTTAAACTATTATTTTTTTGAGTTTATTCTTAAAGTACCTCTTTATATACTACTCAAGAAGTTCTTTCCTCAGGTGTTGATACAACCAGGCTGCTAGGTGAGCTCACTCTTGAGCATGCCACGGAAAACTGGCCGTGCGAATAGTAGTCCCCTCTAAGAACATATCCCGCTGTTTTCACGCAACCTGGTCCCATTGCACCACTTGGCCGGAATATATGCATGTTATATAAACAATTAATGTTGTTTACAACGAAATAATATACCTCCGCAGTTTTTTTTTGTAAGCATTATTTATTGTTTTTCCTTCAGGTGTTAGAATCACCAGGCTGCTCAGTGAGCTTACTTTGGAGCAGGCCACATATAACTTACCATGTGATAAAAACTTTTTACAAAAAAAAAAAACAAGCGACTTCCTTAAAAACACTACAAAGTGAAAAATAACTTTAATTTCGGAAGTCGGTGTCTTAGGATCTGTATTTATGGTTTTTTTGCCACCGACTCCCGAAATTAAAGTTATTTTTCACTTTGTAGTGTTTTTAACGTAGTCGGTTGTTGTTTTTTTGTAAGATAGTTTTTATTTTAAAACTTTTAGTTGTGGTATCCACCCTGCACTAATTCCAAACAAACAATGCATATTTAAGCGATAGCAGAAATCGCGGTTGATTTGCTGTCATTTTTTAAAGAGTTCCGGTGTCTGTCTCTGGAACTCATCATCAGATTTATATGAAATTTATATGGGACCATTTCGGAATAAACTTCTTTCGAACAAAAAAAGAATTTTGCAAATCCGTCTATATATGACGGAGTTATGGCCGAACATACATAAAATAAAAATAAAAAAACTTATGAACATCCGAATTGAGAACCTCCTCCTTTTTGAAGTCGGTTAAAAACAGTTCCCCCTTAAGTATATAGTTCTATGGTCATGGCAAGCAGACTTTGAAGGGAAACTGCACGCTTCTGAACTCGAAAGGATAGTTCGATGGTGTTAGAGGAATCCTCGGAATAAATACAGACTCCTTTCGGGAACAACCTGTCAGTTTAGTTGCCTCGATAACGTTGCAATGTTTTTACTCACAACCTGGTGTCATTGCATAATTTTGCCGGTTTTAAATTACGCAGCAACATAACTGGGCGCCAATTCTCAATTTTAATATGTGAGTTGGGTGACCCGGAGGCTTCAATGTGTTAAGAAATTCAACCGGGTAAAGTATGGCACTCCTGTGTCCCAGCAATGGAAACATTATCGGCTGATTATGAAAGTATGGCGTCATCGTTGTTTATCACTGAGTCCACTTATTTATAATTATTTTCAACTCCTTCGAACGATCTCAAAACAATTTAATTCATGATTGTGACCTAGTCGTTTTATGATGTCATGATGGCAGGAGGTCTGCAGGTTTATCTATACTAATATTATAAAGCTGAAGAGTTTGTTTGGTTGAACCCGCTAATATCTAAAACTACTTGAATTGAAAATTTCTTTAAGTGTTTGGTAGCCTATTCATCGAGGAAGGCTAGTCAGAGGAAGCTATATAACATCATGCTACGACTAATAGGAGCGGAGCATCAATGAAAACGTTGGAAAACGGGGAATACTTATCCTTTTGAAAGCTAAAGTTGCATGCGCTGCGTAAACGGTTAAAGTAACACAAGAATCATGTATGACAAAATTGTTTCTCTTAAAAGTTCTAAAAAAATCCGTGATAGTATATGTCTATCTTTTAAGGTTGGCTCACTATAACGTTTTTAATTGTAATCAAATCTAAATATTATAACGCTGAGGAGTGTTGAATAGCCTATTTATCGAAGAAGGCTATATACTATATAACATCAAGATAGTCCTTAAAGTCTACGGAGCCGAGCAAAAAGAAAAAATCACGAATACGAAGACCTCGCCCAGGCAGGCGATTCGATGCGACGGGGAGGGTCGGGGAGCTAGAAATTGTATGCGGACAAAGTCGCGGGCAGGAGCTAGTCGTGAATACTAATATCTGGGTAGATTTTAACTATTAGCTGTAGGGAGAATTAGTTTATTATCCACATCTTAGAAGCCCTATTTGACTCTGTAAGGGGATGATTTTGGAAAAACTGTGATACACGTATCTAATAACTATAATTGAAGAGTATGTGTACCAATTTTTGTGTCAATCGACCTACAGAACAAAAAGTTTCACAGAAAATTCAACCCCCCATTTCACCCTCTTAGGGGTGGAATTTCAAAAAACCCTTTCTTAGTGGATACCTACTCTTCACAAAGACCACACCCTCCAAATTTCACGTCTCTAGGACCAGCGGTTTAGGCTGTGCGTTGATATATCAGTCAGTCAGTCAGTCAGTCAGTCAGTCACTCAGGACTTTGAATTTTATATATTTAGATATTGGCGTGCGCTAGCTGACATATAGCAACTTATTTAAATGTATGTTTTGTTGTAATCTTAATTACTTACTATTTAATATAGAATCAAGTTTAGTATAGGAGAGTTTTTTGCACCACTTATTCTTCCCAGCTAAAGCACTAGGAAATGATGAAGGGCGGTAATTTTTACACTGTCGTATATAATTTTGAGGTTGAAAAAGTGCTGACCCTCAGCCTAGATTCAATAACTGAGTTGTTTTTTATTTTGCTGAACTGAATATTTATTTGCTCATTTCATTTCACTTTCGACCTTTCGGAAGGCAAGTGAAAGATGCCGAGTGCTGAATTCGAACATCTTTGGATAGGTTCACTAGTATGTCTTTACACACTCAGTGAAAACAAAACAGGCCAAATGCGAGACTTGCACATGAAGGGTTCCGTACCACACGGTAACAAACGCAGAAAACACTTTTCTTGTATGCGTTTGTTCCCTGTTAATTTTTAACTTTGTTTTATTTTTATTATTTGTTATCAACAAATAATAAAAAGTGGCAATAGAAATACACACCCTGTGAAAACTTTCAACTGTCTACCTATCACGGTTCGAGAGATAGATCCCGCTGACATACAGACAGACGAACGGTCAGATGGATGAATGGACGGACGGTCAGCGGAGGCTTAAAATAGGATCCTGTAGGTTTGAAATCCTAAACTGAACAAAAAATGAACCGTCTGTTATCAGCTTTAGTATGTAAGTAACCGCCACCTGCGACCATCGGCAATACTAAGCAAGGTTCGAATTTCTCACATAACGGTTTTCACACCACCGCCCATACCATTGAAACACAGTAATTGATATAATATATTATTGCGTGAGCAATTACATGGGACTTAACGGGGGATATCCGAATTTGTCTGTTTTAGAATCAATTTTAAATGCTCAAATTAGTGTATATAGATCGTGAATAAATATTCATCATGGATCCCTGTTATATTCAAATTAACGGTTAATGAAGTGCAAATATTTTATACTGAGACCTGGATTTACCGCAAAATGGTTCGCGGCGACGTATTGTAAATAAATACCACAATACGTCGCCGCCGAGCATTCACCAGTCTTCATATATGTATTTGGGGGAGGTGGAAGTAAAGTTTTAAAGTGTGACTGTTCGTTTTGTTAATATAAATCTTTTGGTCGCTTCTCCTCAAGGAAAGACGATAGTATCACTAATATTAAAATAATTAGAAAAAACTAAAATTTTATAAGCCTGGAATATTTTTAAGAGGCTTAAAGGTTAAAAGGCTCGGAAAGCCTCGCTTTAAATAGGCAGCGAAATTACAATGGGCTACAGACCTCTATCCGTCCCATCGAGAAGTACAGGCATGCTTCTGATTCATGAAGAATAAACCACTTTTCTTTCCTTTATGTAATACTAGCTTTTTCCCGCGGCTTCGCTCGCGTTAATTTCGGGGTAACACGGTTCCCCTTTCCTGATTTAGAACACAGAAGAGAACTCGGAACAGAATGTTATTTTAATACGCTACTGTAGACGATATTATATGTCTTTCCATTTGGGGATAGAATGTAAAGATTCTGGTCATTGGACACATGGGAACATGCTACATACAATTGTCCATGGGAAAAGCACGGCTTTTCTAAGTTCACCCCAGCCACCTTTAATGTTTGAACTTGCGCTTTGTTAATGGTCAGGTGTTTTTTTTTTATGTAGCCTATGTCACTCTCCATCCCTTCAACTATCTCTACTTAAAAAATCACGTCAATTCGTCGCTCCGTTTTGCCGTGAAAGGCGGACAAACAGACACACACACTTTCCCATTTATAATATGTATGGATTACGTATCATCATCATCATCATCATTTCAGCCGTAAGAGGTCCACTGTTGGACTTAGGCCTCCCCCAATTTGGGGGGTTTTGCCATAATCGCCACGCTTGGCAGGCGGGTTGGCGATCGCAGTATGGTGGTCAAATGCATAGAAAACGCTGCTGCCCATTCTCTAGTAAGTCCCTTAGTCGCCTTTTACGACACCCACGGGAAGAAATGGGGTGGTGTTATTCTTTACGTCCAGCACCACACGGTACGTATACATGACAGAATATACGGATTACGTATACATGACAGAATTCACGTTTCACGCCTGAATCAGTAATTTTTCTCTTGAAGGAAAACCGCTCTAAGATTAATCATCTGTTTAGGATAATGGATGAAAAAACATGTGCCTTTAAGGAGTAATGAGCCGTTTGTTACGTGAGGTCGTTGTCAAGTAGGCACGTGTCAAATTATGTTCAGAGCCTAAGTCATTACCGTAATGTGAAACAAATTGAGGATTTTGTCAACTTTATGTCATGTTTACAAAAAGATTTTGGCCTAAAAAAAAACATGATTAATCATTTTTTTATAATGTTTTCGTTTCGTTAATGTTTGGAAGGAATTAATCACCTGGCAGTCTTTTAATATACCCAGATTGGTTAATTCTACCCCAAACAGCTGAAAAAGGGGATGAAGTTTTGTATGGAAAGCCCTGCATTTTCAAAGTAAACATAATTAAATATATTATTTTTAGGCATATGGTTCGAAACGAACGCAACGAATTTCAACCCTTTCATCGCGGGAGGTGTTTCCTTTGGATAATTTTCAACATTGACGAAGGCGGAGCCGCGGGCATCAACTAGTTTGATATAAACTGTCAAACTTTTCGGGTTTTGGCGTTGTAAACAGAGTTTATAGGACCTACGATAACATTGACTGATGTTCAAATTGTATCTAATGGTTGTAAATATGCTGGTGGAGATTCACAGACGACTCCGCTCAGGAGTGTACATGTAGTGCAGTCCCACAAAGCACTGGACACTTAATACAAGGTACAGCAAGTCCTGCTGTTTGCACGCTACAGGAACTGACGGATGCTACTGAAGGTGCCAAGCTCGCAGCCAAATTCAGGCCCGACTCTATCGAGATTCCTATAGATAGGCTTAAAAGAAGAATAAATGTTTAAATAAAAAGCCTACAATTCAATCTAAAAAGCAAGCTGTGGTGGCGCAGTTTAAACGGCTGTGACTTACAAGTTGTAGATCGTAGGTTCGAACCCTGTCAGGCGCTTTCTTTAGTCTTAATTATCGTATGGAAACCGGCCATGTCCTAGAACCAGACTTATGACATCTGCCAACCCGCACTCCCTCTCACCTCTCACTCACGCTTACAGAGAGATTGTTGCACCATTTCTTCTTCCCAGATAGAGGAAGTGGTGAAGGGCGGGCTTTTTGGAAGACTGTCTTATGTAATTTCGACTTTGAAAAAGTGGTCAGCACTTTTTACAAGTCAAACTTAGCCTAGTTTGAATAACATATTTGTTTAATTTTGTTTTTATATTTTATTAGTAAGAACTAAATTCTTAGTAATTAATTACGATCTAGCCAAAAAGGCTAATAAGCAATTGAACTCTAACATTTAAACGTAACTTTAACGTTTGAATAAATTACTTTTAATTTAATTTCACTCAGAGGAAGCCTGTGCCCCAGATGAAATCAAATGGTTATTTGCAATAATTGCATTGTTACTGAAGGTGAGATCTTATAACCTAAGTGTAATTGTATTCTACCTGCAAGCAAGCGTGCATATTTTAATTAAATAACATTCATTATAATACAATTATTATTCACTACTTATTTTTTTATTTATATTGATCATATATTTTATAATTAATTACAAAAAATAATAATTTGTATTTGTATGTCCCATAATTTCTTTAATAATATAAAAACAACAGTTTTGAAGCCATTCTGTCAATTTGTCTTAAATACATAACCCTGTAATAATTTCAATTCATTTGGTAAGTTATTAGAATTAAAACATACTTATTATACACATTTTTCTTATGCACACCTTTATGAACAGCAGTGCGAACATGATAGAGTCATCATGCTGCATAATCCACCAAGTAATGGCCATAAAATCGATTCCCTACCCATTCTTGTTGCCATAACACTACACCTAGATACCTAGTTATAGTCTATATCTAGTTGTTTGTAGAACTAAGTACGTCGTCACCGCTGGGAACACGTACATCCGTTTATCGAGTTTAAAGACCGCAGTGCACTCTTGGGACAGTTTCGCCACGCCTAGTTAACGCTACATTCGCACGACATTATAGAACACTAACGTTTGCAGTATTCTTCTTTTGATAATTCTGAGTTTGTTTCGTTGTTTCTTTTCTAAGTCGTCTGATAGGAAATATCGACGTCTCTGTAGTTTTAAAACGTAATTGATTTTTGTCGTGTACGTTTACAAAAGTAAAATATTTGATCACTTATTTTATAATTTTAATTTGATAGAATCGGTCGTTTGGTGGACTATTGTGAGATAAAAACTAAAGTCGATGAACTATTTGAATAGATCTTTGAAATTCATAGGTTTGATTTCCCTGTTTTTTTTTTTCACTTTGAATTCGTGATCATTTAGGATCTATAACGATTTAAAGTTGGTTAGCAAACATGTTCACTTTCAAAACTGTTAATTAAAGCGGTGATAAAGTTCAAATATAATAATAGGTGTTATTCACGTGAAAAATAATTATAAAAACTAAAAAGTTAAAAATAAAAAAAGTTAATTTGTTTAGTCATCATCATTTCAGCCGCAAGACGTCCACAGCTGCACATAGGCCTCCTCAATTTGGGGGTTTACCATAATCGCCACGCTTGGCAAGCGGGCTGGCAATCGCAGTGTGGTGATGAAATGTATAGAGAACGCTGCTGCCTATTCTCTAGTAAGTCCCTTTTTTGTGGGTGGGAAATTATCAAATGACGTCTCCCGCTCTAGGCGGAGCGGGAGGGCGTTACAGACTTTTACTGACTAAAACCCACGCGTGTTCCTTCAGTTGCCTATATGCCAGCGGCCACGGTATCTCTTTTGAACAAATCTCGCGACCCTGGCAGCTAGTAAGGCCCTTAGTCGCCCCTTACGACACCCACGTGAAAAAATGGGATAGTGTCATTCTTTACATCCGGCATCACAACGAACTATGTGTATAGTATTTGGTTTTAATTTAAACCATATAAAGGTTGGTCCGGTATCCGTTAAAGATGGATTCATTATTGTACAGTGGTCCACAAAATTGGTCAGCTGCTGAACGAATGTCGTTTGCAGGTTGTGGAGATATGAGTTGGAATTAAAATAGTTGGGCTAGAGCCAGGTTTCAATACGCTCTTCTGGATTGAAAATTACCCACAGTTACTGGCTTTCTAGGCTGCCATTTGACTGTGTTTTAGTTCACGCAAATGTTCAAATGACTGGTATCATTTGCATTAGTGTTAGATAGTAGTTTCGTGTGGTGCAGGACGTAAAGAATAGCATCAATCAACTCAGCTTATCGCAGTCCACTGCTGGACATAGACCTCTCCCATGCTGCGCCACAACACCCTGTCCTCCGCCTTCTGCATCCAGTCTGTCCCAGCCACCTTTTTGAGGTCGTCGGTCCATCTAGCTGGGGGGCATCCCACACTACGCTTGTCGATACGCGGTCTCCATTCCAGGATTCGTCTGCTCCATCGGTCTTTACTTGACAAACCATTATCCATCAAGTATTTTATCGGTTATTTTACGGGTTGAAGGTTTTTGAAGGAAATCGTGGCTACTCATGAATAAAAATCAAATCACCTGAAAATATTAAAGACTTCCAACACGCACGGTTTAGGAAACAATCAATAGGGTGAAGTTCAGAGCTTCACCTTAGCGCCATGGCGGTCAGCAGTCAAGTGTAGATACAGATAATCGGATCTCGTGGCCTTTTTGCCTTGGACTACTTTGTGGGATTTCCTACTAGTATTATATTTTTTATAAGTGTTTTATTTTGGTGTAGAAAAATAAGGTGATAGAAAAAACACAGTTTTCTGTTTTTTTTTTTTGCTGCATTTAGTCGAGAAATAAAAAACAAAAACTTGTACCCAAGTGATAACGTTTAAAAAATCCGGACAAGTGCGAGTGGGACTCGTCCACCGAGGGTTCCGAAAAAATTTGTAGATACATAATTGTAAAAAGTTATTTGAAAAAACTTTGTTGACCCTGTTTTTATGATTTATTTAGAAATGTAAATAGTTTTCAGACTTTTCCCTATACTTGTAGTATAAGACACTCACACACAAACACACAGATACACGACAAACAGTTACTTGCCAAATTTCATAGTTCTAGGTCTACGGACAGTACCCTATAAATTTTAATGCCCTTGAGAGTGTCGAAGTATACGTTTTTAGGGTTCCGTTGCCAAATGGCAAAAAACGGAACCCTTATAGATTCGCCATGTCTGTCTGTCTGTCTGTCTGTCTGTCCGAGTATGTCGCAGCCACTTTTCTCCGAAACTATAAGAGCTGTGCTATTGAAACTTGGTAAGTAGATGTATTCAGTGAACCGCATTAAGATTTTCACACAAAAATAGAAAAAAAACAATAATATTTGGGGTTCCCCATACATAGAACTGAAACTCAAAATTTTTTTTTTCATCAAACCCTTACGTGTGGGGTATCTATGGATAGGTCTTCAAAAATGATATTGAGGTTTCTAATATCATTTTTTTTTAAAACAATAATATTTGGGGTTCCCCATACATAGAACTGAAACACAAAAAAAAAATTTCATCAAACCCTTACGTGTGGGGTATCTATGGATAGGTCTTTAAAAATAAAATTGAGGTTTCTAATATCATTTTTTTCTAAACTGAATAGTTTGCGCGAGAGACACTTCCAAAGTTGTAAAATGTGTGTCCCCCCCCCCGTAACTTCTAAAATAAGGGAATGATAAAACTAAAAAAAATATATGATGTACATTACCATGAAAACTACCAACGAAAATTGGTTTGAACGAGATCTAGTTAGTAGTTTTTTTTTAATACGTCATAAATCGTAAACCACAATTTACCTTTCATTCAGTCAACACAAATATAAAAATTAAAAAAAAAAACATTTCATTTCATAAACGATGATGACGAATGATGATGATGATGACCTGCAGGTTTGTACGGAACCCTCGGTGCGCGAGTCCGACTCGCACTTGGCCGGTTTTTTTTTCGACATAAAACGGCGGTATATTTTTTTAACACACACTCGTTTCCGAGATACAAGGTCTTGACAGACAGAAAAACGGACAGACAACAAAGTGATCCTATAAGGGTTCCGTTTTTTCCTTATGAGGTACGGAACCCTAAAAAGCATTAATCCTTACTTGCAAGAAAAAATCTTTATAATGAAACTTATTAATTAAGTTAATAAATTTCATTATAAAGAACTTTTTTGGCCTAGTCCCATTTGAGCTTGGCTGCTTTTTGTGGGACGTCTACGATTTGTGTCTTAGAGCGCCGTATCGTGTTCCTTGTCCGAATCCGAGCAAGGTATCCGAGGATACTACGCTCCATCGCTCGGTGGCATACCTGCAGCCTGTTTCTCTTTAGAATTGTCCAAAACCAGTATTGAGCACCGTATTTAAGGATAGGGAGAATGCACATGTCCATTTATTCATTCATTAATTCAGAGACTAGTTTTCCTTTATTCAAAGACCTGGACAATGGTTACGGTATACAGACTTGGAGTCAGTTCACGTAGAACGGAAAAGTCCTCACGCATGCTCGAAGCTACTCCTGCCACATTTCCAACCGAGAGCAACCGAGTCGCGAGCATCGATATTCATACAATTTTCTACTTTAGCCTATCGTAATATGGTTCCATTTTTAATTGAATTTTTAAAATTGCCCGTTCGTTCCATTCAATTGAATGTTTGGGCATTTTTCGGTTCCGTGGGCAGTTTTGACTACCCTTGGAGGGACAATGGACTGCATTCCATTAATTTCATACACAAAGAGACTATGACTTCTACTGTTTGTTTTGGTATTTCTTCTCAGAGTAGTCGGATACTGACCGAATTAAACTAGTTGAAAACATTTTTACACGCTTTATATTAGCTTCACTTGTATGTTTGTATGTTAGTATGTTTGTATGTTAGTATGTTTGTATGTTTGTTTGTAACCGACTCCTTATAGCACGATTTTGACCCACTTTAAACGACCAGATTTCATTCAAACTTTGCACACCTGTCAAGGACCGATGACAATGCAATAATTTCATAAATTTGTGCGATTATCCTTACCAGGGTTACCAGGACAGCAAAAAACTGTCTTCAAAAACTACGCTGTCATACGTCACAAACTAATTTCTGCCATTATCCTTGCCATGGTTACCAGGACAGCAAAAAAAAACTGTCTTCGAAAACGACGCTGACATACGTCACAAACTACGCTGACATTTTTCTCAAAATTCGAAAAACCCTAAAAAATAGAAAATAAATAATAGTTTAAAAAAACTAAAAAACACGCTTCCGTTGAAAACCAAACTAAAAAGTACAAAATAATGAAATTTCCATTATTTTGTACTTTTTAGTTTGGTTTTCAATGGAAGCGTGTTTTTT
The DNA here is from genome assembly GCA_947507805.1 of Aporophyla nigra. Taxonomy (NCBI): domain Eukaryota; kingdom Metazoa; phylum Arthropoda; class Insecta; order Lepidoptera; family Noctuidae; genus Aporophyla; species Aporophyla nigra. The sequence continues at coordinate 4,962,273 of OX382313.1, read as the reverse complement.
AGTTTTTTTTTAAACCATTATTTATTTATTTATTTTTTTACTTTCAGTAAAATAATTTGTCATTTGCACAGTATTCAAAGTTTTTTTAATAATTGCTCTGTGATTTGGAAATTAATTTGCATAGCCTGAGGCGAGCCTATTGACATCCACCAGCGGGGTAATTGTGTAATTCACTATGAGTATTAGACAGTTCCACAACATTCATTGCGTCATTTACGTTGTTGGACAGGCAAATTTTCGTAGTATATGTAGCAATGGATTTAACAATATCGTTCAAAATGATTAAGATCCTGATTCAAAAGTCATTTATTCAAACTAGGCTGAAAGTCAGCACTTTTTGAACGTCAAAGTTACATAAGACCACAGAACTTCTTTATTCCGTGCATAAGACAGTCCCCCAAAAGCGCCCGCCCATCACTGATACTGATATGTTTGCGTATAGCGTGTTTCGCAATTAGGGTGCAGTATGTGAAGACAGTTGAGGAAACCATTTGATCATTTGTTTAAGAAACTCTTTATCAGAAGCTTGACCCTCAGTTGAGATCCATGCGATAACGCAGTTCATGTAACATTTATTGAGTCGCGCGGATTGAGTGATGTCATTCGATACATTTATCTGTACAAGTATAGATAACCTCATAACTTATCTGTGTTTGAAATGATCGAGTCTGACTAATTGGTTGCTGGCGGTCAATCAAATGGCTTATCATGCTTTCCGAATCGAGTCATGGAGAGTCTTGATATGTAATGGGTGATCACCCATCCACGAACCGACCGCGGCAAGCATAGATTACTTTCGATCGACCCTTGCGGCTGTTACTATACAGCCACGAGCCCCTTATTTACCCACGAACCCCTCAGGTAGTGTATGTATAGCCTAAATATACAAATGTTAATAAATATGTGACTGAAAGCTACCTTTGATCCCACGAAGGGTTTTGCCAGGAGGACTGCTTAAAACGTTAAGTGTTGGAAAAATTACGTCAAAGAAATATGTTTTGACTTGTATATTTCTTTGCGAAGAGAAAGGCAAATATTTTAAAGGTATCTGTACCTATAGCTTGGTCATTATGTAAGTCTGCAATTTTTTTTATCACATAGTACAATTTCCATTCATTGTTTTTTTATTTTATTATAGTAACAATCCAGAGTTTGGAAGTCGGCGGTGTAGCAACCGAAATAAGGTCTGGAGGACTATATGTACATTTTTGAACAATATTGGAAATCGCCGTATTTTGCATAAACGCCGTGCGTTGTTAATTTTTGTCCCCTCTTTAATCCCTGTATGATATGAACTACCGTAAATTAGTGTGAGCAGTACGGACGGACTTCGATATAATCATCCATCATCATCATCATTTCAGCCGTAAGACGTCCACTGCTGGATAGAGGGCTTTGCCATCATCGCCACGCTTGGCAGGCGGATTGGCGATCGCAGTATGGTGGTAAAACGCATAGAGAACGCTGCTGCCGATTCTCTAGTAAATCCCTTAGTCGCCTTTTACGACATCCACGGGAACAAATGTGATGATCCTATTCTTCTACGACTGGCACCACACGGAACCAATCGATACAATAAGGAACTCTTTTCCAATATTTCTTGCTTCTAGACCTAACGCTTTAGGATGTCTGTCAATGAATCTATACTAATATTATAAAGCTGAAGAGTTTGTTTGGTTGAACGCGGTAATCTCAAGTCCAAATTGAAAAATTATTTTTGTGTTGGGTAGCCTATTTATTGAGGAAAGCTATAGGCTATATAACATCACGCTACGATCAAAAGGAGCAGAGCCGCAACGAAAAATATACGAAAACTAGCAGGTAATTCATTGCGACGAGAAGGGTCAGGGGAGCAAAAATTTGACGTGGACTAAGTCGCGGGCAGAAGCTAGTGAATGATAAATTCATTCACTGCAATGAATTGATTATTCAGCCAATGTATGAATGATAAACCAATTCAATGGGTGAATTCTAAAACTTTTTTGGGAGAAGATTGTATAAGAGTTAACCTATAGGGTTCCATGATTTCTGGAAACCTGAAGGCCAATCCTCGAAATTAAAAAAGGTTCAAAATGTAGTCACTGCCTCATCTCGAAGACGATCTGTTGTCAAAACGTATCAAAAATGTATGGAAACTGGAGGTATTTGTGAAGATTGAGACTGAGATCAGACTGTGAACGTTCTTAAAATTATGAGAATTGAATCTCAGATCAAGTCTCTGTTCAGTAAAGCTACTGTCAAATCACGCCTTGAAGTAATACTTAGATTTTGAGAACTTATTTTGAGAACTTAAACAATTATATTAGAAGGATTTTCGGAATCTGTGGTGAAGACTTTAAGGAATCAAGGTCTTACGTTCTTTAATTGAAAGACCCATAGAGAGGACAAAAGTATAATCTCTTGCCGCACTGACAAAAGAAACCTATCTTTTGATCTAATTTTATCTGTCCATTTTGATATTGATGAAATATTAATGATATAAAGGTCACTTAACAGTGTCCATAGATGCCGTAATTACGAAATAGATATTAACAGCATCTACGTGAATGTTTCGCCGCTTCGAGTATATTGTATATACTTACGCAGATCCTGCAGATCTGGTAGCGTCTTGTGACGGGTCATTGAGCTCCCTAAAATAGGGTTGAGCTACACGATGACTGATACATACATGGGACAGGTCACCTCAAAGCTAGAATGGCTCTTTCTTCAAAAGGCTATTCCAGACATGGCCCTGCATTGTTAGAATCACATAAAATTCTAATAATATAATGTTTGCACTTTAAAAGAGACTACGACCTTTGAGTTTGTTTCGGCATTTCTTCTCAGGGAACAGTCAGCTAGGATATGCCGTTGCCATCTAATTTTAAAAATATTGTCCAGTAAAAGTATCTTATAAGTCCTACTTTCATAAATAAACATTTCATTTAATTTCACTACTGTTAATATTTGATGCATAAAGCCTTGCCTTTGTGAAAGAAATCAAGGAGATTTTCCTGACTCACCGCTTGGCTTGTCGAGATTTGTATAAAAATAGCACCCTTCGACGAGATGAAGGCCCCCGTAGTCCCCTAGCAGAGTTTAACGACTTGACTGATTATAATAAGATGTATTTATGATTGAATTGAATGAATTGGATCCTTTTTTCAGGAGCCATTGTGATTGAGGCGATACGTGACATGTTTTAATTCTCGCTCTTTCTTATCATTCGATATTTAACTCCTTATTGTGGAATCAACTGGTAATGATTTAATCTTTTATGGCTTCTATATTTAGCGACAATAAGTGGGATAAAACAGAGATAAATTGATCACCAATCGATATTACACAATATTATCAGTGACCTTCTTAAAACTAATTTAACAAAGTAAGAAAAAAAAAAATCATTTTACAATTAACATGTTTTTTCTTTTCAATACCAGACGAATTTAAAGTTCATTAAAATAAATATTTTCGAATATAAAAAGCTGAAAATTTGCCTGAAAAGAAGTTGCTGAAAAGGGCACAAAACCAAAAAATCCTGTCACACGCTTCATCCATCATCTCACTCATTCCGTCCCGGTGACGCTCTCCCAGTCCACAGATAATTTAAAATAAGGCAAGTTCTCACCGTAGGCTGCATACTGGCTATCGGCCAGCTGTTTCAAGCGTACGCCGCTATTTATACGCCCAGGATATCGATTTTCCCCGGAACCGTTACGTAATACACGACACAGCCAAAACGTTTGCCGCCTCTGACTGGTACACTCATAAAACGCACATTTTACTCTAAAACCAATAAAAAAATCTGGCCAGATTTATTTTAAAGTCAAAAAAGGAATTACACTAAGTTGATCGCGTGCACACGGTCTTTAAAAAAAAGAAGTTGAAGTTTCTTTCTTGAAAATGGAAGGCGGGAATTGACTATGGGATTTTTCTTTTTTTTTTGTTCACAGTTTTTGGCTGTGATGCCGTTGTGGTGCAGGCTCCGCGGAGGTTTGATACAACCGTGCCCAGTGGCGCCCCCGAGCTAACTGCCGGTTCCACGGAGCGACTGCGCGCTTCACGCATACAAACAAAGTCGCTACATTGTGTCATTGTTTAACCTTTATGTATACGACGATAAAGTTGAAATTGACTTGAGTGCGGTGTAAAATTGAGGGCAATATTTTCCTTCAGTGTTTGTCGCTCTTATTGTTTTATAAATAAGGTTGGTTTTAGTTAGATATAGTGTTTTATGTTTTTGTGTTCTAGATGAGCATTGTTCCAGCATTGACGGAAGAATAGACATGATGGCGCCTATTTTTCATTCATTTGTCAAAACATTTGATTTAATGAATTTATCATCATTTAGCTTGCTTTTGTTTCGTTACATATTCTTGTTAATGTTTTAAAACACGTCTGGGTTTGTAATTGACCTTAACAAAGGGTACTTTGAAAAAGAAATACTATATTAATTAAATATAATATAAGAAATCTGTAAATCCTACTATTTCGTACTTAATATTGTAAATGTAAAAGTTCAGATGTTTGTTATATACTAAATCACGCAAAAACGGCTGAGCACGTTTGGATGAAATTGGGCACACAGATAGAATTAACCTGTATTAACACATACTGATTAAAATACTTTTAATCCTGATAGTATATTCCTGAATTTTCCACCTCCATGCGGGCTAAGGCGCTGGCAAAAAGTAGTAAAAAGTAATATAAGTATTTTTTTAGATAACATAAACATTTTATCACAACATTATAACAGTGAGCGTTTACAGCAAAATATATATTAAGTCCAACATTATATTAGAACGCTGACGGCAAAATAACAACCCGCATTAAAACAAAGTGAGTTTTCGCTTTACTGAATAACATTTGCTACGCTTTCGTAGACCCTCGTAGACCTTCGTAGGTCGGATGCTACGAAGCGTAGCTCTTACGTAGCCCAGTTAAATCAATTAAATACAGGTCATGGGATCCGCTTTTATTCCGGTTTTTAATTTACGATGATAGGAGACTACTATGTGATATCAATATTTAATTAAAATACATTCGATGGACGGTAATAAAAGCCATGTTTATAGTCGAAACTTACATAATTCTCATTTTGCTTTCCTTAATATATTAAAGGACACTCTAATATAATTAACTCGTCTGTTTTTGTGATCCTCAAATAACTCCTGTTTTAGTATCCTTAAAATGTTAATGGTGCGACCAACTTGAATATAGCCCTAACCGCTTGCTGCCACGGTACCGCTCGCTTCGCTCGCTCGGCTTGCGCGCGAATGCTTACGGATCTGACTTTAGCCATTTATTTAGCGGGGTAATTGCGTAACACAATAATAGAAGAACTGGCTTTCATTTTGACCGTTCAACAACATTCATTGCGTTATTTACATTGATGAGCAGACACATTTTTCGAACCAATAAAGGAATGAATTAACAACAAATGATTCGGATCCTGTATGATAGCGTGTTACGTAATTAGGAAGCTGGATTATTATTTTATTACCGTAAAAAAAAAAAAACGCTGATTTATAATATTAAAGAAATCGTGCATCTGTAGAAGCCTAAAAATTATTGTACTACAGGAATGTACTACCGGAATACAAAATATCCTATGTTTTAATCCAGTTGCCTCCATTCAGCCGGATTTTCGTGATTAATAATAATATCTTACAACAATCAACACAACGTTATCTGATCCCAAACTACGCAGACCCTGTACTATGGCAACCAGAAAACTGATAAATATACTTATATATTTCTAAATACATTATTATAGATAAATTACACCCAGATACAGTACAAATGATTGTGCTCATCACACAAAGATTTGTCCTGGGTGGGAATCGAACCCACGACCTCAGTCTTAGCAGTCAGGGTCACTAACCACTAGACTAACAGGCCAGTAAAATTTTTAAACATTACAAGATTGAATAACAAATATCCAAACATTTACATTTATAATATTAATAGGATTATATCGTCACAGTGCACTACTTCTTTCGTTTGTCATTTATAAAAACCGTAATTTTGTTAAGTCTTATAACCTTCGTTTATCTTTAATTCTTCAATTGCCGCAAAAGGACTGTATTTCAAAACGGTCGTAACACTGTATCACTCACAATCATTCAAATAACTTTTGTTTTGCCCTTGTTTTACGGTAGCGTCGTCGGCGCCTGCGTCTATTTACTTGTCATAACGATGTCATAGAGTATCACATATCTTGACACGCTAGGGTATAGACAAGTAACTTGATGCTACGTCGGGTACTGGCACGCTGAATACATTATTGATGACATATTTTTTTATTTTATTTATTTCACTTTATGTTACTTTACAGACTATACGTTATCCTATTATAATTTATTTATTTCTGTATTTGTCCGTGACATCACAACACACTGCGCCCTATCAGAATACCAGCGCTGCGACGCTTATTTTTACTATACTTATTTTTACTCTTCTCTTTACTAACCCAATCCGTAGAAAAACACAGCTAATGAACTCGGTCGAATTTAAACTGAAACAAATACAAAAAAAAACTGGCCAAGTGCGAGTCGGACTCGCGCACCGAGGGTTCCGTACAAACCTGTAGGTATTCACGGTTTATGCATAAGGTTTATGTTTATGAAATTAAATGTTTTTTTTTTTTAATTTTATATTTGAGTTGACTGAATGAAAGGTAAATTGCGGTTTACGATTTATGACGTATTAAAAAAAACTACTTACTAGATCTCGTTCAAACCAATTTTCGATGGAAGTTTACATGGTATATATATATGGTGTATATACATATGTACATCATATTTTTTTTTATTTTTATCATTCCCTTATTTTAGAAGTTACGGGGGGGGGGGGGGGGGGACACACACATTTCACCACTTTGGAAGTGTCTCTCGCGCAAACTATTCAGTTTAGAAAAAAATGATATTAGAAAACCTCAATATCATTTTTGAAGACCAATCCATAGATACCCCACACGTATGGGTTTGATGAATTTTTTTTTTTTTGAGTTTCAGTTCCATGTATGGGGAACCCCAAATATTATTGTTTTTTTTTTCTATTTTTGTGTGAAAATCCTAATGCGGTTCACAGAATACATCTACTTACCAAGTTTCAACAGCATGGCTTTTATAGTTTCGGAAAAAAGTGGCTGTGACATACTCGGACAGACAGACAGACATGACGAATCTATAAGGGTTCCGTTTTTTGCCATTTGGCAACGGAACCCTAAAAACATCGAAGTCATCCAACGAAACCTAAAAAACTTCAAGCGCACTTCAGCTTAATTACAAAATTATTCCAAAAACTTTTTAAAGGGTCTCTATGGTCGTTTTAAAACCGAGTAAGCCTGTAATTAGTGTTACAATGATGTCGGCGGTCACGTTGCGTCTATAAACCATTTGGTTTTAAACCGAAACCTTTTAACGATGTATTGTTTGTTTTTTATATATTTCATAATTCACTTCAATTTCAAATAGTGGTGGCTCAGTGACGGCTATGTCTTACGAATTGTAGGTCGCAGGTTCGAACCCAGGCGCGTAAATTATTTCATTATTTCTGCTCTCAAAACAATGAATGAAAACATCGTAAGGAAACCAGCATGTCCTAGAACTAGAAATTCCGAGACATGTGACATCTACCAACCCGCACTGGGCCCGCGTGGTGGATTACGGCCCACTCCCTCTCTCCAAGAGGAGGCCTGTATCCCGGCAGTGGGAATATTTATAGGCTGGTTATGACTACCCTTTAAAGCACCATTAGGAATGCCTCGACATCACATTCACAAATAAAAATAGCATAACAATAAAATGTAAGAATTAACATTTTCCCAAGTGACTGTACCAATTTTCATAAATCTGTGAATGTAGTTCACAATTACTCAAGAAATTAAGGCCAGTCTCCTCAGAGAGTTTTTCGGTATCTGCAACGGTTAAGATAGCTTCCCTTACTGCCTCGTGTCAACTTCCACCCTGTATTATTTAAATCGGACAGGTAATCAAGACGAGGGTCATTGGAATACTGGAAACTTGAATCACAATAACTTTCGAATATATACCGGATGACATTTTTTACCGTCTCGACCTTCATATGGTGTGTTGTGTAACTAGAATAGAAGGCAGGAAGGCCTTCAGATTCATCGCAAGTGACTAAAGGAGCGTGGGACGTGGGCGGATGGGGATGCGTGTGCGGCTCGTGCGCCTGCGAAAGATCAATGAGGCCGCTTATCGGCCGGCTTCAAATGGTAGGACCGCGCTACGAAATCATTGATACATGCCGCGCATTGAGTAGGGTGCGTATGATTTGAGTTTCGATAGATTTTAAGTGTATTTTTTTATTAATTTTTCCAAATTTCTGTTTTTGTTGTTCTAGTAAATCAAATCAAATCAAAAGTCATTTATTCAAACTAGGCTGAGGGTCAGCACTTTTTGAACGTCAAAGTTACATGAGACTGTCCCCTCAAAACGCCCGCCCTTCGACACTTCCTAGTGCTTTCGCTGGGAAGAAGAAGTGGCGGAACAAACTCCCCAGCAGCACAGCTGTCTGTTAAGTTAGAAGAACTTGATTCTATACAATATTGTGTAAGTTATTAATATTATAAAACAAATATACATTATTCGCCATATGTCAGCTAGCACACGCCAATATACCAACAAAACATTGAAAACTAAACTCAAGCTGAAATAAATAATAAAACAAAATCGTAAACAGAACTTAAAACCTTAATAAAGCCTCCAGGCATAAAGGGCGTGCCCGCTTACATATACGATGCAAATGATACATATACACAATAAATGAAATGAAAAGAAAATAAAAATAAACTAACAAAAGCAGTTAAATAAAAAATTAAAAAAAACAATTATATGAACTACCCATATAAACCGTCAGTAGGAAGACTAATTCTGGATTGAAAGAACATAAACATTGTCTTGAGTTGATCACAGCGACCAACTATTCTTATCGTTTAAGTAGTCGTTGATAGAATAGTATGCCTTTGAACAAAGGTTGGATTTTACTTTAGCTTTAAACTCATTAAACTGCAAATCTAGCAAAGCAGAGGGAAGCTTGTTATAAAAGGTAATACCAAGAGTATGAAAATGTTACTTTAAATGTGTCGTATTTATTGCTAGATCAATTTCATTACACGTTATTCAAAAATAAAAATAATAAAAAATTCTATGCCAAAGGCTCCGTTCACCTATTACACTCCTTTTTTTTTCAAGACGTTATAAAATGTCATTTATTCCTATTGGAGCGGGTACCAACTTCGATACATTTCTTGGAATTGTCGTTTAAAACGGGTTTAAAAACACAAATTTTGGTTTAAAACGGTTAATTGCTTTTTAATATTTGAGTTTATATGTTTACGTGTGTTGCCGGACGTAAAGAATAGCACCATCTCATTTTTTCCCGTCGGTGTCGTAAAAGGCGACTAAGGAACTTGAGAATGGGCAGCAGCGTTCTCTATTCATTTTGCCACCATACTGCGATCGCCAACCCGCCTGCAAAGCGTAGCGAAATTGGGGGAGGTCTATGTCCAGCGGTGGACGTCTTTCGCCTGAAATTATGATTTATAACTACAGCTGGCGCGTTTCAAGAAGCTGACGATAAACGAACGTGTACATTGTAACACCGATGGTCAGTGAGCACGTGTCCCCTGACCGTCTTTCGATCACAAAATCCAGCCGTCGTAAAGCGATCTTTAAGCTCAATTCACCGTGCATATTCCAACTAATGCGGTAACAAATTACTTAGCACATACGCTTATCACTGTCGCACAACTGTCAAACTAGAAGTGCAAAATAGAGATGGGGATGTCCTCGGGGATGGCTTAGAAGACATGACAGGCACGTACTAAGTGATGTTTATAGATACTAGGCTTACAGTAGGTAAGGAAATTTAGTGAGTAAGTGCTGTTCACTCTGTGGTAATATGAAATTATTTAATAGTTGTCTGTAAGAAAATACTTTTTAGTAATAAGGTGGCTAACTATTATTATTATTTTAGCTATTATTATTTTCACTGTTATGTATTTTAGTTAATCTGTGAACAGCGTTGTGGGCTGCAATATTGTCTAGTTTTGTGTTTACCTTATATCTATGTTTTATATTGTAGCTGTTTGTTGTTCCTTTTGAACAAAATAAAATAAAATAACTGGGGCTCATATAACGTTCCCACTGCTGGGATACATGCCTTCTCTGTGTGAGAGGGAGTGGGCTGTAACAGCCACGTGGGTGGGCCCACGTGGCTGTTACGGCCCACTCCGAGTCGATGTCAGTCACCATCAGCCTATAATGTTCCCACTGCTGGGACACAGGCCTCCTCTCGTTGAGAGGGAGGGGGCCATAATCCACCACACGGGCCCAGTGCGGGTTGGTAGATGTCACAAGTCTTCGAATTTTTGTGTTTATGATATGCGGTTTCCTCACAATATTTTCCTTCACCGTTTGGAGAGCAGTACTGATTAAATTTAATATATCAAGTTAAGCGCCTGCCTGTGTTTGAACCAACGACCTACAATATACCTACATTTTGTTTGTAAATCCATAAAGTCTATAATTAACAATTACTAAACGTAAGGCCTTTTCAGCAATAGGTACTTACTAAGTATTGATCCTCTGTAATGGTTCAGAAAGCTTTTGAACTAAGAACGCTTTTAAAATGATCAAAGAATCCTAAGAACATCACAAATATGCTTGGATATTAACAAAGTTACATTACAGTAACAACCATCCCGAAAATACACAAAAGAAAAATAATATTGAAAATGAGTTAATCAATGTGCCTACATACCGTACAACAATTTCTTAGCCATTTATTCAGCACATGAGTCTATAACCTCGAGCGTAGAAATGTTAATAAAAAAAAACCGGCCAAGTGCGAGTCGGACTCGCGCACCGAGGGTTCCGTACAAACCTGCAGGTCATCATCATCATCATTCGTCATCATCGTTTATGAAATTAAATGTTTTTTTTTTAATTTTTATATTTGAGTTGACTGAATGAAAGGTAAATTGTGGTTTACGATTTATGACGTATTAAAAAAAAACTACTTACTAGATCTCGTTCAAACCAATTTTCGTTGGTAGTTTTCATGGTAATGTACATCATATATTTTTTTTAGTTTTATCATTCCCTTATTTTAGAAGTTACGGGGGGGGGGGGACACACATTTTACCACTTTGGAAGTGTCTCTCGCGCAAACTATTCAGTTTAGAAAAAAATTATATTAGAAACCTCAATTTCATTTTTAAAGACCTATCCATAGATACCCCACACGTAAGGGTTTGATTAAATTTTTTTTTTGTGTTTCAGTTCTATGTATGGGGAACCCCAAATATTATTGTTTTAAAAAAAAATGATTTTAGAAACCTCAATATCATTTTTGAAGACCTATCCATAGATACCCCACACGTATGGGTTTGATGAAAAAAAAATTTTTGAGATTCAATTCTATGTATGGGGAACCCCAAATATTATTGCTTTTTTTCTATTTTTGTGTGAAAATCTTAATGCGGTTCACTGAATACATCCACTTACCAAGTTTCAATAGCACAGCTCTTATAGTTTCGGAGAAAAGTGGCTGTGATATACTCGGACAGACAGACAGACAGACAGACAGACAGACATGGCGAATCTATAAGGGTTCCGTTTTTTGCCATTTGGCAACGGAACCCTAAAAACTACCTACGCGGTCAAAATGTATGACAGAACAATTTTCTTTATAAACGTTTCAGAATGCGGAAGGAAACGCCTGGTTGTCACCATTGCGTGGATCGCCTGGAGGAGCATACGGTGAAGGTGTGATCTGCCTGAACGGAGCATCGCCGTGCCCTCGTGGAGGCGATCGGCGGCGGTGATATCTCGCGTCCGGCCCTGGTCCTGGTCATGGTACGGAGCGAGCCTGCATAGAAAGCCGCCACCTCCGTCTGCGAAGCGAAATAAAAGCGCTCACGGAAATTTACAGATGCTCCGTCCTGGAGTGTAAATTTGGTGCTGTCCCACAAACAAATGTGCACTTAATATCGTATTCAGCGTGTTCTGTTGTCTGCACACTACAGGAGTTAATAGACGCTGCAGAAAGTGCCAAGCTCGTAGCAATATTCTGGGCTGAGTATATTTAGGTTACTATCGAAGCGGTAAGAAGAACATAAAAGCTCTAGATCTCCAAGCTCGGATCAGTTGAAACAGTCCAAAAGCGTGCTTTTGTTTAGGGGAGGCATAGCTGCCATAACTTTCTTTATCATCTTCTGCCTATAGTTTTCGCAACTTTGTTGAGTTAGCTTCCAGTCTAACCTGAGGCAGCTGGGTACACGTATCTCCACGACCAAGTTACTGGATAATACGATACCCCTTGATAAAATTGGTTGCCAGACTTTCGGGCTACTGACGACCCGTAACTACTTCAAAAATCAACGAATGACAGGCGGAACCAACGGGCTCATGTTCTTCCCGACGCAAAGAGGGGTTTTGGTATGTAAACATGGTCACCCATCCACGGATCAACCCCGGCAAGCGTAGCTTAACCTAATCGATTGACACACACACAAGCCTCTTTCATAACTCCCTTTAAAATAGCAGGTTAATAAAATATATTTGCAATAGCAATATAGAGCTCTTAATTTAGTTATAGCTCAGACTAAACACAGCCTATATCGGGCTCCGGGACGTCACAGCCAGCCTCCCGAAGCCTCGAACCTCCCTTATCAAGGACGCACACTTAATTAGGAAAAGGACCCCCAGGAATAATAAGTGCTCTCCTGAATTCGTCAGTATTTTTGTAGTAAATCTCTTTATATTGAGTTTCGGCAGGATTAAGTAATATAGTTAGAGCGAACCTTGTATTTCATTGGTTTTAAAATAAATTGTGACCTTTTGGTGGTTTAACGTGCTTTTTCTTACGATAGTTAAATACACGTACGTACCGTGTGGTGCCGGACGTAAAGAATAACACCACCCCATTTCGTCCTGTGGGTGTCGTAAAAGGCGACTAAGGGACTTACTAGAGAATGGGCAGCAGCGTTCTCTATGCATTTTAACACCATACTGCGATCGCCAACCCGCCTGCCAAGCGTGGCGATTATGGCAAAGCTCCCCAAATTGGGGGAGGCCTAAGTCCAGCAGTGGACGTCTTCCGGCTGAAATGATGATGATGAGTTAAATACAGATGAAAATTAAAGGGTGTTGCAGCACGAATTACGGAAAAAAAATATGATGAAAGAGAGCAAGTTGGGGGAAAATATTGGTCAAATTCATGCAAAACGATCATCGGTCACCAGCACAATGCTATGACGCCGGGTAAGACGAGACCCCAGCGCTGGATGGCACTGGAGCTGGTTCAAAACACCGATTGCCGGTCTCCTCACGATGTTTTCCTTCTCCGTTAGAGAGCAGTGGTAACTAAATTAAATACACAAAGTAAAGTGCCTACTTGGGTTCGAATTCACGATCTACACGCGAGTGTAGACCTACGAAGCTCGGGGCCGATGCCACTGAGCCACAAATACTATCTTCAGTCACACTTTAATACCACATTCACATTTAACTATACTTTAGAAATTATTTCCCATCCACACTTTCACACTTAATATTATAAAAACAAAAGTAACTCTGTCTATCTGTCTGTCTGTCTCGCTTTCCTGCTCAAACTACTGAACCGATTTAAATGAAGTTTGGTACACAGATAGTTTAGAGCCTGAGAAAGGACATAGGCTACTTTTTATCCCGGTAGTAGGTTCCCGCGGGATATTTTCCGACCTCCACGCGGGCGAAGCCGCTGGCAAAAGCTAGTTACAAATATATTTCATTACCCGTTAGTTTTGTTGTATGGTATTAGTTCTGAAACTTCCTGTAAGCACTTTCGTTTTAGTTCTGAAGGTTACTATTGTGTTGGCTTCTATTTCAGTAAGTAATTCAGCTTGGTACAGTAGGGACTCGCAAATCCGGATGATTGAATGTATGAAGAAAAGCGGTTTTGTAATATTTTTGCACTAGCTTCTGCCCGCGACTTCGTCCGCGTCAAATTTTTGGATTATTCCGATCTGTCACCCCGCTTTGTCCCCTTAGGGGGACAGATCGGAAAAAAAAGTTTGATCTGTCCCCCTGTTAGCAATGAGGGGACAGTTCGAACTTTATTCACTCCTTAACGGTTTCATCTGTCCCCCTATCACTGAAACCCCCTAAAACTTATTATTCCTGTTTGCCCCCATAGAATTTAATAAAATTGAATTGAATTGAATTAATTCTTAAAAGTAATTCTACACGTTATAAGCTTACTTTCAAGAATTAAATAAAAGATTAGTGGTTTGGTGATTATAACTACCTGTATTTAAATAATAATAATATCTTAGGACAACCAACACAACGTTATCTGATCCCAAACTAGGCAGAGCCTGTACTATGGCAACCAGATAACTGATAAACATACTTATATATTTCAAAAATAATAATAATTAAATAAATAATTTTAATAAATTGTAAATATTTCTTTTGTTTCTGTATTGATCAGTCACAGTCCCATTATACACGTAGTAGGTATTCCAGGTATAATATTATTACTGACTGATTGTTATTAAACTTAGTATAATACTAAGTTTAATAACAATCAGTCCTCTGATTTAACTTCATATTACAAATGTTAACTTTTACTAACAATATGTTAACTTTTAGATGAGGAAATGTTCCTAATAAGAAAATTTTACGTGTTTATATAAAATTGCAGCTTCTATTAAGGTAATTAATTCTGTATTATTCAGGAATGAAATAAATAAATTCAAGTTTTGAAGTTTTCATACCTGTAAGAGTTATGAAACAAAAAACTTAACATATTGTTAGTAAAAATAACATTTGTAATATGAAGTCAAATCAGAGGACTGATTGTTATTATACTTATTATACCTGGAATACCTACTACGTGATTTATGGGACTGTGACTGATCGATACAGAAACAAAAGAAATATTTATAATTTATTTAAATACAGGTCGTTATAATAATCCAAACCACTAATCTTTTATTTAATTCTTGAAAGTAAGCTTATAACGTGTAGAATTTCTTTTAAGAATTAATTTAAATTCTATGGGGGACAAACAGGAATAAAAAGTTTTATCTTATGCCCTATCAGTGATAGGGGGACAGATGAAACCGTTAAGGAGTGAATAAAGTTCGAACTGTCCCCTCATTGCTAACAGGGGGACAGATCAAACTTTTTTTTCCGATCTGTCCCCATAAGGGGACAAAGCGGGGTGACAGATCGGAATAATCCAAATTTTTGCTCCCCAGACCCTTCCCGTCGCATCGAATTGCATGCCAGTTATCGTCCATTTTTCGTTGCTGCTCCGCTCTTTATGACCGTAGCGTGATGTTATATAGCCCATAGCCTTCCTCAATAAATAGACTACTGAACACAAAAATATTTTTTCTATTCGGTCCCATAGTTCCTGAGATTACCTAGTTCAACCAAACAAATGAACAAACTTCTCAGCTTTATAATATTACTAGCTTTTGCCCGCGGCTTCGCCCGCGTGGATGTCGGAAATTAACGCAGGAGGACGTACTACCGTGGTAAGATGTGTTAATTCAGGTTATATTATAGGCTGTTACCCGCGACTTCGTCCGCGTGGTATTGAACAAAAAGTTTTTCATAAAAACTGTCTTTGAAAACTACGCTGACATACGTCACAAACTACGCTGACATACGTCTCAAAATTCAGCGTGTTTTAGTATTTTTTAAACTATTATTTATTTTTTCTAAAATAAAAGTTGCCTAAGTTACTCCTTGTTACATCAGCTATCTGCCAGTGAAAGTTTCGTCACAATCGGTCCAGCCATTTCAGAGATTAGCCGGAACAAACAGACAGACAGACAAAAATTGTAAAAAATGTTGTTTTGGTATATGTACCGTGTATACATCCATATACACTTAGTAAAAAGTGGTTATCTTAATATTAAAAACAGACACTCCAATTTTATTTATTTGTATAGATGTATAGATTAGTACCGTGTGGTGCCGGACGTAAAGAATAATACCACCCCATTTCTTCCTGTGGGTGTCGTAAAAGGCGACTAAGGGATTTTCTAGGAAATGGGCAGCAGCGCTCTCTATGCATTTTACCACCACACTGCGATCGCCAACCCGCCTGCCAAGCGTGGCGATTATGGCAAAGCCCCCCAAATTGGAGGAGGCCTAAGTCCGGCAGTGGACGTCTTACGGCTGAAATGATGATGATGATGAGTATAGATAATGCATAATACTAGGTAATTATAAAAAACATCAAAAATTTTAAGTTAGTAACAAAAACTTTAGAGGAGTCAAGCGACACCCGGATGGAACGAAGTTCCTTTCCAGGATTCATAATAGTTATAATTTTTTAATTATTTATTATGTACAAAAAACCTATATACACTCAACAAAAATATTCTCTCTCTCTCCCTATCTCCTTTTCTCTCCTTTTCTCTCCCTCTCTCTCTCTCCCTCTCTCTATCTCCCTCTCTCCCTCGTCCCCTCTCACCCCTACCCCCTCTCCCCCTCTCCCCCTCTCTCCCTCTCTACTCACAACAAAAAAAACAACAACATACAAAATATATACGGTCGAATTGAGAAACCTCGTCCTTTTTTTGAAGTCGGTTAAAGCATGTCGTGACAACTGTTCGTAAGAATTTTTTCCGTCTAGCCCCCTTTCACAACGCGCGATAAGGAACTTCGTTCGTAGTAAGAAATTATTAAGTGATGACATATTTTCTAGTAATGCAAGTTCCGTTTATGTCCCTGCATGCATGGATTTGACTTGAAGGTATAAAGTTATTTGATCGCGGTTGATAATCTGGATAACGCGAATCTGTATAACTGAGGGCCGGATAACCGAGTTTCCAGTGTAACTGGCTAAAAGGAGCTTTCTTTGATGTTAGCTTTCATGTGCAGTCCACAGCAATTATAAAATTATGGTACCTGTATACAGAAGGCCACACTACGTCAGAGACTTATTGAATTTCCGTCCTACGCCAGACCATGTCAAGATCAAAGTATCACCGAGTATACCTACTGGTATAGTCCATTGCATCGCGTAGGGTCGTATTGTCTCGCATAGGGTCGTAGCATTCTGCTGAGCAATGGTCGTTTTGCGTGGATGTGACGCATATTTTCCCCCAACTTGTTCTTTTTTGTGTTTGCGTTCTTTCTCCGTTCGGGTCGTGGGGCTTTCGGGACCGGGACCGTGGTCCTAAATTCCACCAACATACAACATACATACAAACAATCACGCCTTTTTCCCATGGGGGTAGGCAGAAACCACGGAACGCCACCTGCTACGATCTCTACACACTTCTTTTGCCTCGTTTAGGTTCATTCAGAAAGGTCAGGTGCGTAGTACTCGCAACCGGCGTGTGTGTATGACCAATTGTATGAACCTAAATTCCACCAATTAATACAATAAATATTTTTAGTAGTATTTTGCGACACAGCTCAAACCATTGAACGGACTACGCCACGCAGACAGATATTATGACGTAGGCATTCGATAAGAAAGGATTTTTCAAAATTCGCTACCTTATTCCAAAGTTTGTATTGAGTAACAAGGTTATGTAGATTTGTTTATTTGAAACTTCACAGAAGTACTGACGAAAAAATATCGTACAATGGCGTCTATCAATTTTTATTTCAACGAAGATTACGTCGCGAGCAGAACCTTATTTTAAAATGGACATTTCACGCCTTAACGTCTGAACTGATTGGGATGAAAATTTAAGAGCAGAGGGGTAGTTGCTTAACTTGCTATCAGTAGGAATTTGTTTCATAATGATAGTTAAACAACATTCATTGCGTTATTTACGTTGCTGAGCCGACAATTTATTCGAACAAATAACGCAATGGTTTAGAAATAATCTTCAATCCCATTCAGATTCTGATAAATAGTGCGTTTCGCAATTAGGGTGCTGGACCAGTGTTAGGATACTTTTATTCCTGTAATACATCCTCTTGTGATAATTTTCGACATAAACGTGGGCCAAGCCGCGGGCAAAAGCTAGTTAGAAAATATGACAGAAAATATCTTTAAAAAATCCATGACTTATTGGTTATGACGTGTTAGAGTCTTGTATTATACCGTTAAAGGATTTGGATTCTAATACGTTTCCATTTCGTTGAGTGCCGATCACGCGATATCGCGTGATTCGTCGGGTCTGCATTATGGCCGATCACCCGATATCGCGTGCTTGCTACTAACAAGTTTGTATGCGCTCTAAATCTGTGGCCATATGGGATTAACTATCAATCTGTGTTCGACACTCAACGTGTTAAAAGCTACTTGGAATAACATTATGAAGTTACTGGTATAGTCTCATACATACTTATTAGATAATATCACTGATTGACTCTGTCTGTTTCTATTTATTTACTGATTTAAAAAAAAAAACCAATAGGTTTTTAATTCGGTTTTATTTTTTTGTTTGTTATCTCAGAACGATTAAGAAAAAAATCTTTCTTTTGTTTGAAAATGTTTTTTGAGTTAATTTCAAAATATGTATTTTTTTCTGCACTGCGTGTGTTTAGTGAATAACCTGTCCTGTCATTGTTATTTACGTAGCAAGTGAGAGTTTGGTGATTAACTAAGGTAAGCGTAAAAGTGTTTGTACAAACCTACTTACAGAAATGTAATCTTATAAGATTTGAATTCATGTGGGTAAGCACCACAACTAAAAATTGAATGATAAAAGTTTATTTAGAAAACACAAAAAGCCAAAAAACTTGAATGTTAAAAGTCGGTGGCAGAAACCGAAAACTTTCACCTTGTACTGTTTCTTCCGTTCATTTCAGCCCTTTACGGTGGAACAGATTTGGATAATATGTTTAACTAACGGATAAAAGATAACCCGGGGTATAGGATTCTTTTTAACCCGGAAGGAGTTCCCGTGGGATGATTTCCGACATAAAGGCGGGTTTTGATATGGGCAAAAACTGTAAGTAATAAATACTGTGTGGGTACTAATAGTGAGAGAGCAGAGTAGCAGCGTAAAGCAGTGATTGCCCAGGGTAACAGCGGCGACTTACGAGTAAGTCGAAGGTTTGAACCGAACAGGCTGCTTTACTTGTGTCAGTTATTTCATCACCACTGCTAGCACAACGGTGAAGGAAATCATCGTGAGGAAACCAGTATGTGACATCTACTAACCCGTACTGGGCCACCGTGGTGGATCACTAGCCCATTCTGTCTCACCGAGAGGAGAACTGTGTCCCAGCAGTGGGAACATTCGAGGGTGCGTAATTATGTGCAAGAACTTGTAGGTAATACAAATTCCTTATTAAGAATTGAAACTAAGAAATATGTAAGTCATTCCTCACTTATTCGTTAGTATGGATCGCGAGGTAATTGCTGGCTTTTTTTATATTTCAAAGCATTGTTTGTTATTACTTGGAGCTGGCACGGCGCCAAACGACTGCAACAGAATTTATTGTTTTACTTGAAAACTTGAAAATGCAATCCAGTTGTATGTTTGTGACATGCAGGTATTGTAATGGTTTTGTGAAAAATATACAAAAATCATAATCTGCTTAGCCTTTTCCCAACTATAATGGGGTCGGATTCCAGTCTAACCGGATGTTACTGAATACCGGTATTTTACATGGAGTGACTCCCTATCTGACATCCACAACGCAGTTACTGAATAATACGGTTGTCAGACTTTCGGGCTTCTGACGACCAGTAACGACTTCAAACTTTTAAAATAGTGTTACGAGCTGGGGTTCGGGATAAATTAATTTAAACCAATATTATCGAAACACACAAAACAGTTTAATTAACTAAATACAAATATCGCAATAATTAAAACGTCAAACAGAATCACTTGTTTCGCTTGTACTGTATCGCTTGATGACACGCTTCCGAAATCGAACTGCTTGTCGGGCCAACAATCCGCTATTTATATCCTGAGCAGAACATTCGCGAACATTCAACACTTTTCCACAGTTTATAAGTAGCATAGAAGCTTCCAGTAACTTCCACAGACATCTATTTACTGTTTAATCCCGCTATTCGACAATAGATGGCGGTGGCGTCTACGTACAATTGTTCGTAGTACTTGCTACTTGATAACAGATGGCGTTAGCGTGTCGTTTCTAGTAGTTTCGAACACTGCCCCATCCTATGATGGAATTAGCGTGACGTTTCTAGACTTTGCGATATACGTAACGTTGTCCCTTTCTGAGATGGAGTTAGCACGATGTTTCTAGACTTTACGATCTACGTAACAATAGGAATGATTTTCATATACGAACTGTGATTCCGGAGATTACTCTCCACTTATACATAAACTTATAAAATTCACTCTCCCTATAATATAGCTATAGATAAGTCCAAGTTTCTTCACGATTTTTTTCTTCAACGATGTCAGGAACATCCAAGACAAACTCAGAAAGTGCATATGAATAAAGGAAAACATAATAGAGTACTTAGACGGTACATAGGCCATTTTCTATTTTATTAAGTACCTGGTACCTGTGGTCAGTCCCACACTGTCCTCCCATAATTTGAAACCACTATAAACGCCTATTATTTTTAAAAGAGTAACCGTGGAGTTCTTTGCTGGCTCTTCTCTATAGGAATCAACAAATTGGAATCGTGCACCTAGCTTCTGACGTTTCATATTCGCCCATGTAGATTTATGAGAAATAAAATATTTTGATTTCATTTTGGACAAAGTAAAAAAATCGTTGACTAAAACTAGGTAGATGATAATGAGAGAAGAAAGTAAAAATACCCGCAGTCCTTGCGGTTAACGAAAAGGTCACCTCTACCAGAGATGTAGCAAATAAGATTAATATTTATGTAAGTAGATATTTTCTATATGTTTCATCATCATCATCAGCCTATAGCAGTCCACTGCTGGAAATAGGCCTCCCCAATTGCACGCCATTCAGCTCGATTTTCGGCAACTCTAATCCAGCTGCTGCGAAGATCGCCGCTCCACCTAGGCTAGGTGGAGCGACGATCTAAGAAGGCGTCCTACCTTACGTTTGCCGATTCGCGGTCTCCACTCAAGAACACGTCTGCTTCAACGGTCATCGGTTCGACGGCTAATGTGGCCGGCCCATTGCCACTTCAGCTTGCTAATACTATGAGCTATGTCGACAACAACTATATGTTTGTATTATTTTAATTGGTATTCACCAACGTCTTCCTGAAACCACATTACTATAAATTCTTTTATTATGCCAGGAATTACGGTGTCTTCCTATTTTAAAATACCTAATAGAACCTATATTTTTCAATCTTTGTGAATGGGTTTCAATCAGAAGCCATTTTATTTGATTAAACTAATAACAGCGCCATCTGTGAGGTGGTAGCAGACTTACAGCGTTCCTAATTCGTAAAGTTGACTGCAGCAAAAGTTTTAAATGGTTGGTCGCTAACGTTTCAAAAGACGGAGTATAGATGGCGGTGCAAACTTTGGGGCCGAGAGTCGCAGTCGGTCTGTTGGCTGTTTTGAGGTGAAAGTTCAGGAGATACTTTTTCGTGAAATAGTTTTTCAATTGAATTAAATGAACTTATAGGATTGTATTTATGATTTAAATGTTTATTATTCTGAATTCCGTGTGGGGCCGGACGTAAAGAATAGCGTCATCCCATCCCTTCCTGTGGATGTCGTACTTAAGAGCGACATTTATAAAGGCGAGCTTTATATGGTCTTATTATGGTTTTGACGTTGAGTGAGCACTGTAAGCGCGTTCACGAGCGTTCCGTTTTGTGACTGTTCTCAACTGTCATAATTGTGATATCCAAATCTGAGGGGTAACTGCGTACCTATTAGTAGGAATCGATTTATTTTAATAGTTCGGCAACATTCATGGCGTTGTTTACGTTGCTAAGCAAACAATTTTTTCGAACATATGAAAGAATGGATGACAAATAAGCTTCAAAATGATTCAAATTCTAATTAATAATGTGTTCCGCAATTAGGGTGCGGAACGCCAATTTTATGCCTACTAATCCTAATCTTACGCCAAGCGAGCGCCGTGAGACATATTTTCTAATTCGGAAGGCAGCCATACATTCCCGTGTAGACGGCGCGTAGGGTTCCACGCGCGCCTCAAAGAGATGTCAGCAGTACTGAAGGGGTCTGCTAGGACCGATGCCTGTCAGGGTCACGAGATTTGTTCGAAAGAGACACCGTGGCCCTGGGCCACATGAGCACATGGGCAACTGAAGAAACATGGGTGGGTTTTAGTCAGTAAAAGTCTGACACGCCCTTCCGCTCCACCTAAAGCGGGAGAGATCATTTAATGATTTCCCACCCACAAAAAAAAGCCATACATTTACTATGACCGAGTGTCCAAAGCACGCACGGTTCGGATAATCTCGTTTCTCGTTGTATTCCTGCTGTGAGACAAACGGTGTGAGAAGACATTCACACGGACGTAATAAAATCGCAGTAGGATTTTTTCGCGCACTGAATCTTTACCGCATTGAGCCTCCCCCTTTGGCCTCGTACAAGACTTTCTGTTTTCTGTTTCAATTTCGTTTTGTTTTTCTTTTGTTTTCATTTAGTTTTTATGTTATTAAGTATTGTTTTTTTAGTTTCTGTGCGTGTTCCAATAAATACTTTTTCTTTCAAATTCGGTAAAGCCGTTTCGCAGATTACCCGGAACAAATAGACAGACAATTTTTTTTTTTTGTTTATAATTTCCGTTATACTTTCTTAAGCATGGAGAAGAAAAAATACATAGATCCAACCTTGTGACTGTATCCCGTGGTGTCCCTCAAGGATCCGTTCTGGGCCCAATTTTCTTCATCCTATTCTTAAATGACTTAATTGAGTATATGAGAAAACGAGTAACTGACACTACAATTATTATTTTTGCTGATGACACTAACGCTATAGTTTCGGCAGATAATATAAGTAATTTAGAATCTAAGATTAATGCTGCCTTAAAAGCTTTTGAAAACTGGTTTAGTACAAATAACTTGAAACTTAATGTAAGTAAAACTAAGTGTTTGTTATTCAAGACAACGGTACGAAATAACACTAGTCTTAAGGTTGTGTCTGGTGGTAGTAATGTCGAAGTAGTTGATAACGTTAAATTCTTGGGTGTCCACATTGACGCGTTATTAAACTGGAAGGTTGAGACATTGTCACTAACCAAGACTGTTAGCTCTGCATGCTACGCAATCAGAAGCCTGAGGGACGAGCTCACTTTGGCCCAACTTAAGATGGTATACTTTGCTTTAGTTGAGTCCAGGCTCAGATATAGTATTGAGTTTTGGGGAAACAGTTACAATTACAATGTCCACTCAGCATTTGTGATCCTAAAAAGAGCCTTAAGGACAATGTTGCGTCTGAAACAGAGAGATTCGTGCAGGGACTACTTCATCAAGCTCAACATTCTAACAGTGCCATATCTCTATATCCTGGTATTGTTAACCATGTTTGTCAAAAATTTGCATGAAACCGGTGAGCAAAAACTAGTTAGATATAGTACTCGTAGGAAAGACCTACCTTCCACGATCCAATCAAAAGTGAATGTGGTTGATCATAGTCCTAGAGTGCAATCTGTAATTTTATTCAACAAGTTGCCAATAGAATTTAAAAGCATGAACAGCATGACCTTATATAAAAACAAATTAAAGGCATTTTTATTGAAGAAAGGCTATTACAGTGTAGATGAGTTCATTGACGATAAACGACAACCATAATTAATTTATTTGTAAATGATGACTTATTGTGTTTATATGATTTATTTTTATATTACTTTTTGAATTTTCAATCTTAATGCAGTGTTATTATTTAATGTTTTTGTTATACTTTTTTTTTGACATATATTTTACTAGTGATATTGTTATATTTAAAATACGTGATGAATTCTAAATATGAATGCAGTGAATGTAGTATTTTTGTTATTATTATTTTTTTGTTCGATCTATGATATACCTACTTAAAATGTTTCAACACAAAGTATTTTGTTATGAAATAAATGACTTATGACTTATGACATTCAGTAAAAGTGGGTGTTTTGGCATTTCAAACAGACACTAATTATATTTGTTTGTATATTTAAAAAATATACCTACTGAAGTAAAAAGCCGTGGTCTCGATCCAATACTAAAATACTTTAGTATGCGAAATAAGATTTGTTGCGCCCCTTCCTATTTAATTTCTAAGCACCACCTAAATAGTCAAAGCAGAGACGACCATAAATGGTCACCATAAAAGTACAATCCATTTTGGAGATTGAATTAGTAAGTATAAATAATAATAATTAATTTATCGAATAATAAATCCCTCTATTAATATATTACAAGACCGCCATTAATTTCCCACATCGCGGTTAGGCAACAATTGTCTGTGCGCCGTAACCTTGCAGCGGGGTGACGATTTAATATCAATAGTTAAATGCATGGGTGTGGCGGAACAGATGTGCTGTACTTTGTCGATATTGTCGATTTTATACGTATTTTAAGTGTCTACGATCTGTAGAGTTTGTCATTTAAATTATTTTTTGGAGTTTACTCCTTAAAACTTGATTCTCATACATAAACTCGGGGTATGAAAATTAATGGGGAGTAAAATCAAACTTTCTCCGTTACGTTATACGATGTTATGTTTACGAATCTATATATTTTATAATCGTTCGTAAGGAGTAAACTTCAGTCGTGCGTTGAAGTTGACAAACACTTTTTTTAAGTAACTAGATCATCTGTTTAAAAAAAAAATTAAATTTGAATTAATTACGTAAAATATTGATAGCACATTAGATGTGTTGACATTAGATTAGGTAGGTAATTAGGATTTATTTAACTTTTATATAAATAAATGTAACTTATTATAAAGTTTCAAAGTATTCCGTAATTATTCAATTATAAAATAAGGTAGTAGAATAGGTACTACTACTTTAACGTACTACGTTTAAGGATAAGGATACTTCTACAGGTTTGGTAATCGTTGTTTCTGATAAAACACGCGAACACTTCTCATAAAAATGCATCAAATCATGAAAAGAACAAATCCATTCACAATATTGGCTCAGATTACATTACAGCAAAAAGGTTCAACAATAATCTGTACTAATAATAACTATCTGTTACAAATCCTGTGACACTTTTCACAACTTTCTCCGGTGTCAAGCTGAGCTGTCAATTAAAATGTTCGCTGATTCGACACACACCACAGCCCCGTCACACGATTTACCAAAGTCAAAATTTCAATTACGCACTTACACCAACTTTACCTTACCTTAATTTAACATAAGCCATTCGATCCTCGACTTTATTTCCTGCTATTAGAAACTGACAGGTCCGTATACAATTGTAGATAATGTATGTCGGTTGAAGTACTTAGTATAGATGACAATGTTGAAAGGATCATGAGTGCATTAGCAATTGTGGCGATACAAAAGGATATCTTCTATGATATACGTCAACGGTACTAAAGGGACAACAAACTTATTGTAGCCTTCAAATAAACGAAAATAAACTTTCAATCGATAGCCGTAAGGGTGAGGTGAATATCGTTTCGTAAGTTGGTAAATAATAAGATTGATTTGTAAAGATTTTTTTTTTCGGTTTGCGTTCAGTAAATTGGGTTAAAACTTATATTTGACACTTCAATTCATGAGTTTCGAGTGTTTAGAGCTTATTGTTTGTAATCGGATTAGTAATGTTTGTTGTTTTGTTTAATATCGAGTGCTTGAATTGGTGTGGGATCAACAGGTGTGGATTTTGAAAAGGATTGAACTGTATTAAGTTGTAATGGTTACAATATTTATTTAATGTTCGTAAAAGTCAGTTTCATCGGGAAAGGTAAGTTATAAGTATATTTATTTTATTTGAGATTTTAAATTACATATAACACTTATGAGTAAGTTACATAAAACAAAATCAATGTAATAACCACAACATTTTCCACATATTAACAAAGAGGTGTGCTATGATGAGGACTCATTAGTAAGCTAGTTATTATTCACATTCAAGGAAACAGTTCATATCGTTACAAACTAACAAACCAGTCAGTTACCACAAGATTTATCTAATTTATTATTTATTTAATACGTAGATAGATACGCCATTAATGAGCGTATATATTAAGGTTAAGAAAATACTCCACCTGGAGCATTCAAAGAATTATCGATAGGTACCTAATATATTTACCTATGTTTTGTTGGTATATTGGCGTGTGCTAGCTGACATATGGCGAATAATTTAATGTATGTTTTGTTTTCATATTATTCATTACTTACATATTATTGTATAGAATCGAATTAACTAGAGAATGGGCAGCAGCGTTCTCTATGCATTTTACCACCATACTGCGATCGCCAACCCGCCTGCCAAGCGTGGCGATGATGGCAAAGCCTCCCTAATTGGGGGAGGCCTAAGTCCAGCAGTGGACGTCTTACGGCTGAAATGATGATGATGATGATGATTGTATAGAATCAAGTTCTTCTAACTTAACAGACAGCTGTGCTGCTGGGGAGTTTGTTGCGCCACTTCTTCTTCCCAGCTAAAGCACTAAGAAGTGGTGAATGGCGAGCGTTTTGGGGGATTGTCTTATGTAACTTTAACGTTTAAAAAGTGCTGACTCTCAGCCTAGTTTGAATAAATGACTTTTGATTTTGAATAGTCTAACCATCTAATCAGTTTAAAAAAAAGTATATCTACATCTAAAACGTGCAAAGGAAGCAAAATAAGAAGAAACTTTTCATTTCAAAATTGTTGCAGCTTTAGATAAGTAATATATGCAGCTACAAACCTACTACAACCCATTCTGGTTTGCTCTTTTTTGTAAAAAAAACAAATAGAAATCTTCAAAGCTCAGTAGGCATTTTCGTAACAAACCTCATTTTTGTTTATCTTCCTTTTTGAGTCCTTTACTTTCAAGCCAACGATCTTGGCTGCAGTTATTATAATTTGGCCCGTGTCAAAGTCATTTTATATGATATTTTTTGCCGCGGAATGGCAGCTGTGCGTTGAAAAGCCAATATCTCATGCATTGTGTTTGTGGCCACATGTGACGCTCGCCGGCGATCGTCATCGGTTAGCTGGTATATGAGCAACTATGTGCGTATAATGGTCCGGTCTAATGGTAAACGCTCAAATAAAATTATAAAGTCTTTCCGAATGCAACAACTACTAGAATATGTTCAATATCAAACAAATAACGGCCCTTGATTTTAATATAAACAGTTAATTGCGGAGCAATAGGAATATACAAGGTTTAAACACACTGCAGTTACCTCCGCCCTAATTGCGTGACAAACTATGAATAAGAATCTGAATCATTTTGAAGGATATTGGTAATCCAATGCTTCAAATGTCTGAAAATGTGTCTGCTCAGTGACGTAAGCAATGCAATTAATGTTGTAGAATTGTCAAAATTAAATCCAGTCCTACTGTTAGTGTGTTACGCATTTAGCAGCCTGAAACAAACAAGCTTCAGTAGAGGTTATTATTAAAACTTATAAAAATTGTAAAATGCTTTTGCTACTATACCTACCTACTTTAACACACCATCCAAATTTTTATGTCACTGCTAAGTGGATGATACCTAATTTTATCGACTAACTTAGGTTTGTATAAGTAATTCTAGAGCTTTCTCTTATTTTTTAAATGATATCAAGAAAGATCTTCTTTCTGTAGATCACAGCTTTATTGCAACTGTATTACCTGAATAAAAACCATAAATAATAATAATTTCTTTTGCACCAACTGGCAAAGGCGCCGCACATTGATGTTCAAACAGAACATGAAGTATATAAGCAACAACAGATAACAAATGATTTGTATCCGCCATAGTCGTGGTGAAGTCGCGCGTGAATTCGGCATGGGTTTATGACAAGA
The DNA here is from genome assembly GCA_947507805.1 of Aporophyla nigra. Taxonomy (NCBI): domain Eukaryota; kingdom Metazoa; phylum Arthropoda; class Insecta; order Lepidoptera; family Noctuidae; genus Aporophyla; species Aporophyla nigra. Next base: position 4,934,475 of record OX382313.1, on the reverse strand, counting down.
GGGCTGACCGCATCGAGGGGACACATTTGTTCTTGATTGACTGTGTAGGGGAAAAGTTTAGAAATAAAGTTTTATAATAAATTAAAGGAAATTGTTGATAGTCTGTAGTTGTAGGCAAAACCTAAAGCGTTTTGCTGCCTAACTTCTTAAGGAAACAATGTCTAACTTAAGATTTTTGTTGAATTTATTTTTTGATTAGTCACGTTTGTGCAAAAATGATGAATATAATTTCGTGTAAGTTTCGATGCTGTTGTCAATGATTACTTGCTAACGCTGCTGAAAATAACTTCATTTCATTTTAGTGTTTGTTATTTTGTTAGTATCAATTAAAATGATATTTTTCCAAACAAAAATAAAAAAAGAACGCTGTTTAAGAACTAGACAAGTTTTAATAAAGTCACAAGATACTTGTTATCTTACCACAAAACACGACTTTCGAATGACATGCTTGAAACGAAGTAACATTGAAAAGTTAATATATTTATTTTATAAAAAATACACCTAATTTAGATAACACAAGTGTACAACAACAAAGTAAACCTCTTAACACAATTCACAACAAAAAAAACTTGCTGACATCGATTTCATTCAAAATATTTCACCAATTGCAATGATTCTATTTCATCTCACTGGAGTCGGTATGTTGAAAGCATTTAAACATGCATGGAATAAAGAGCCTTTTCACTTAACAAACATACACGTCATCCAATAAAGGTATTGACTAACGATTACTGAACCGACAAAGTTTTGAAGAAGCCGCTCGAACGCTGCTACAAAGTCACCGCGATCCGCCCTCAACTGTCATTCTATACAAGCGTATTGTGTCACAATGACGTTTATTGTGTCAAACTGCAGGATCTTACTGTGATTGTAAATTAAATTAAAAGTTGTCGGTCAGTTTGATGTGGCGAATTTTTGTTTGGTTTTTAGGTGACATTTTTGTTCAGGTGTGAGGATAAGTAGCTTAATGTAGCGGAACGATGTTACGTCTATTTATGGGCAAAATTTTTCGGTTGATTTTGGAGTTTTTGTTTAGTATTCGAGTGGCAAAGTTTAAGAGAGAATAATCGTCTTCTGGGTGTCGCTGGCATAACAGCATTTCAAATCTCGTCATTGGTGGTAAAATCATGTGTCTGCATGTTTTGGGAGTCAGAGAGCAAGAGGCAATAATGAGTCATCATTAGGGCAGGTAAAACATAATTAGCTGGATCGTAGCAACTTCGTAGCGCTATCGTAGAGGGTGCTACGCCGTAGGCCCAGAAATGTTGAGTTCATTTATCGGATTAATATTCTATTGCACTTATTAAATCTATTACGCCAGATGATAAAGGCCTATGAAACTATTTCAGTTAGTTTGCAATATTAATAAGTTAAAATCTGAACTCCCAGGCACGATTTTTTAAATAATGATCATTGATCAGTCATGAACCACTATTTTTTTTTTCTGGATGGGAAATCATCAAATGACTTCTCCCGCTCTGGGCGGAGCGGGAGGGCGTGTCAGACTTTTACTGACTAAAACCCACCCGTGTTCCTTCAGTTGCCCATGTGCCAGGGTCACGGTATCTCTTTCGAACAATCTCGCGACCCTGGATGAACCACTACTTAAAACTACATTTGAAAAGCTAGTAGACTTTTCGAGAAAATAAAATCGCGACGAGCATACGTAAAATCTGTAGTAATTTAAAAGAGATAGGTACATGCACCTGCACCCTAATTACGTAACGTATTATCAACCAGAATTTGAATCGTATTGAAGATTATTTCTAAACCATTGCGTCATTTGTTCGAATAAATGGTCGGCTCAACAACGTAAATAACGCATTGAATGTTGTTTAACTATCAATATGAAACCGATTCCAACTAATAGCAAGTTACGCAAGTACCCCTCTGAAAGCCAATTTCCGTATTTGGAAACAAGACAATTCAAAATCTAGTCGCAATATCATATCAGCGACAATCAATGTTAAAAAAACCTATCAAAAATTGAGCTACACTAGAGGTATTTTTAACAGATTGATACTGAGATCAGAATGAAAACAGCGGCTAAAAAATAAAGGAATTACTCCCCGGAGCAATACTACAGACGTATCCCAGTGATATTTGGCTTTTGGCTACCTTGTACGTGTGCATTTTTCTTTTTTGTAACTATTTTTTATTTCATGTTGTGCGTTTTGTTTTCTTTCTTCTTTCTTTCTATATTCGAGATTAAGTGCTGATTACTTTTCACATAATCCAACTTACTGTAATAAAAAACACACATAATGTACTCCTTACAACAATTTCAACGCCTTCAAGTACCAAGACTGCTCAATCAAACAATGATGGCCGACGCTTCAAAGTCACCGCGGTGGGCGGGGCGGCGGCGTCTGTCATGTCGACGATGTGTTTGTCTGTTTGTTTGTTTGTCGGCGTCCGCGCACCTTGTACAGATGTCGTTTGGGAAGGATTGAGGTAGGATCGAAAGAGACACCGTGACACTGGCACATAGGCAACTGAAGGAACACAAAAAAGATAGGATCGTAGGTGTTTTGTTATTCATTGACGGACTGGGAAAAGCTTTAGCGTTTACTTATGGTGTAAGATGAAAACGGATTTAAGTCTATAAACATAGACAACATAGGCATCTGAAGAAACACGGGTGGGTTTTAGTCAGTAAAAGTCTGACACGCCCTTCTGCTCCACCCAGAGTGGGATACGTCATTTGATAATTACCCACCCACAAAAAAAAGTTATAGAAACATAACATATCATCACGCCTTTTTTTTGCCTGTAGGGTTGGGCAGAGGTGTACCTATACTTAGTACTCCCACATTTCGCCTGTTATGTTTTATCTCATGTATTGGGGGCGAGCCTATTGCCATCAAACCGCGACAAATCTAGACACCGGGTTGCTACTGAGATTTTCTAGATGGGTAAACCCAATAACAGTTTGCCCGACCTCAGAATCCGCATCCTCATGCTCTGCAGTTCCGTTTATGACCACTAGACCAACGAGGAACTCAGCCTAGAAAACTACCAATTAAAACCTCGTAATAGCGTTAACAAATACATTGCTATAGACCAAACTTTAAGAGGTGAGGTGAGTAAAGAACCAAAAGATCTGATACTACACTAGCTTCTGCCCGCGACTTTGTCCGCGTTAAATTTTTTGTGCCCCGACCCTTAAATCGCCTACCCGTGCGATTTTCCCCGTTTTTGCAACATTTTTCATTACTGCTCCGCTCCTCTTGATTGTAGCGTGATGTTATATGCCTATAGCCTTCCTCGATAAATAGGCTACCCAACACAAAAATAATTTTTCAATTCGGACTAGTAGTTCCTGAGATTAGCGCGTTCAATCAAACGAACAAACAAATTCTTCGGCTTTATAATATTAGTATAGATACTATATCTTCTGAGAAAAAAAATATATTTCAGAATACACCGAAGATCCGGCTTCTTCTGTTATACATATTAGATAGCGAATTTGGTGACAAATATAGGGTGGCAGGGACAGGGATGCGCAACCTGAGACCATAGATTCAGTATATGGTTCTGAAAACCCTGGTTTTGAATGTTATATTCAGTTATAAAAAAATGCTGTTCCATACATTTTGAGAGGTATTGCACTATTCTTTGAAACAGCAGCACTTTTTTTATTTTAAGACCGGCAAAAAGTTTCTACGCGTCTAGAGTCATGTCTTTTGCTGAGTTTTGTGGTCAGACTATCTAATTCCATGCTTGTAACAGCTCTATATTAGATGCCATCATAGCGCATTCGTATTTGCGAAATTTAACCATAAGTTGCGAAGCGCATACTTTTCCGCACGATCTTTTCCTTTAATGTTTTGAGAGCAGTGGTGATGAAATAGTTTACACAAAGTAAAGCGCCTGCCTGGGTTCAAACCCACGACTTAGAAGTCGTAGTTTGGGGCCGATACCACTGGACCACCATTGCTCTCTGCAGTGGTGCTAGTGTGCTACGCAATTATCTCTCTTTCTCTCTCTCTCTCTTTCTCTTTGTTCTATCTTAATTTTATTCTCTGGGATGTCTTAGTTGTACGTGGGGCTGTAAAGTTCTAGTAATCGATCATCTTCATTACGAGATGAACAACCGTTTATTTGACAAAGTTTTGATGTCAAATTGAGATGCATCACTTCGAAATACATACAAAAAGAGCTACCTAATGCAAATAACAGTTTTGAAACACCTGAAGATTTGGTTGCCTTCTTACCTAACAAATATGCGCAATTTCCTTTTTTTTAAATTGTGGTTTATGTATCCTTTGTTATTCACAGTAACTTATGGAAAGCTTTCAGTTTGTTGTATTGTATACATATTTATTTACGTAGCTTAAGGAAAATGAATTTGAATTTTTGATTTATTTCACCGATAAAATATTATGGATTGCCTAAACATATTTATGCGCTAGTACTTGATGGTGTATAACATGTTAGCATCTGTAGCCGAACTAGGACGAGTCTTGTATCTCGACAAACAGCGCCAGTCCCCTCAAAATGGATCATATCATAAAGCAAATAGATGGAGAATAGATGATTAAGATCATTCGTATTGATATAAAAAATGACTTTTATAAAATAATTAATGTGTGTGTTTGTGTATATGTATAATGTTAAATGTTTTTCTGGTTTCATGAAAGCGAAGATCTAGGTTCAATTAAAAAAATGCTCTCCCATACATTTTGACAACGTAGCGTAGGTATTGCACTTTTCAATGAAACAGCAGATTTTTAACCGACGAAAAATGTCTTCGCTGCGGGGTCTAGAATTATATGCTGAATTATTGGTGCGAAGATGTACCCTCTCTATTTAATTAGAACTTTATTAATTTTTCACAACATTATGAAGTCATATTGCTAAATTCCCTTGTCTTACATAACTACCACTTAAATTAATAATATAATAATATGTTAAGACAACCAACACACCGTTATCTGATCCCAAACTACTATGGTAACCAGACAACTGATAAATATACTTATATATTACTAAATAATAAAAATAAAAATAATAATATTATAGATAAATTACATCCAAACACAGAACAAATGATTGTGCTCATCACACAACATTTGTCCTGGGTGGGAATCGAACCCACGACCTCAGTCTTAGCAGTCAGGGTCACTAACCACTAGACTAACACGTCAGTCAATTGAAAAGGATAAGCCGCAAAAATCACATTAGTTGATTGAAACCCATCCAAAAACTTCAAAACTCAAACCCCCGCGATACCCAACAAATTGAATAGACAAACTTAAAGTAATAATATCACAAACTAACCCTACACATCAAACCATGAGGTTCCCCTGTGGGGCGATGCTCCTCCCTACTGACTGACCCTCGTTTAAACACCACGGTGGTACGATGTGGTGGGGTTGTGATGAAACCGTGTTGCGGTTACCGCGGGGAATTAAAAATGGTAAATGAAAACGTTTTGGGAACGATTTCCATTTTGATCTGGGAGAGGAGGAAATATTTTGTTTTTAGACACGGTTTTGCCAGCGATTTCGAACGCGTAGAGGTCGGAAATTATCCCATAGGAACCTATTACTGGGATCACTGGCCTGTTAATCTAGTGGTTAGTGACCCTGACTGCTGAGACTGAGGTCGTGGGTTCGATTCCCACTCAGGACAAATCTTTGTGTGATGAGCACGATCATTTGTTCTGTGTCTGGGTGTAATTTATCTATAATATGTATGTATTTAGAAATATATAAGTATGTTTATCAGTTGTCTGGTTACCATAGCACAGGCTCTGCCTAGTTTGGGATCAGATAACGGTGTGTTGGTTGTCCTAAGATATTTATTTAGTTATTTATAAAAGGTAATGTATGTGTTAATTCAGGTTATAAACTATCTGTGTGTCAAATTTCGTCCAAATCCGTTCAGCCTCTTGTGTGATTGAGTAACAAACCTCCGAACATCTTAACAACCAAATATACAAACTTTGACATTTATAATATTAGTTAGCGGCGACACACGTGTGGAGGTCGGAAATTAAAAAGTACCTTGTGTGTTAATAAATAATATAATAAATATCTTAGGACAATTAATCCAGGTTATAAACGATCTGTGTGCCAAATTCTATCGAAATCCGATTAGCTGTTTTTGGATAAAAAACACCCAAACATAACTTTCACATTCATAATATTATATGCTAGAAGAATTCATAATAATAATAAGTATGATTACCTGACCTAATCATTTGCTTTAAGTACACACATCAACACGGTCTAGGGATATTTTAAAAAAAGCGAATTACTATCAATGTGTTAATTATTTATATGACATGTATATATTTAAAAGATACGTTATTTAATATTCTACCATTTTTTAATAATGGTTAAGGTATAGATTAAAATTTCAGGATTTTATGGAAAAAAAATGAAGCATAGACGGAAACCGTATATGAATGAACTTTTAATTTGTGAGTAAAAACTGAAAAAAATAGAAAAATCATTTAATTTGTGTTTATAAACTTGAAGTTAGTAGTCTGAGAAAGCGCCCGTGATGTTCATAACACATCGGCAACGATTCGGCATGCTCAGAACAAGGTTGTCAATGTCTTGCTGCGGAATATTGTCCCATGTCCTTCTGAGGTGCGCAAAAAGTTGATCTTCTGTAGCCAGATTTTCAGGAACTTCCTTCAGAGCTCTTCTTTGCAGCATATCCCACGCATGCTCAATGGGATTTAGATCTGGCGATTGAGCAGGCCAGTCTAAGGCCCTAACATTATGTGTATGTAACCAAGCTGCTACCGTTCTCGCCGTGTGTGCCCGGGCATTGTCGTGCATGAGCAGGAAATCTTGCCCCATTTGTGTTCTGTGGGGCAAGATTACGGGCCCCAGCACCTGTTGGACGTATCGTTCTGCCGTCATATTGCCCCGCAGCCAAACGAGATCCGTCCGTCCTCCAAGACGAATTCCTGCCCAAACCATAATTGTTCCTCCTTGGTATGGGTGAACTTCCTGAGGGTTCTGGAGACGGCTCCATCGTCCAGGAACTCGCCAAACACGCGTCCTTCGTGAATCTGGATGGAAGCCGAACCTGGATTCATCCGTGAACAGCACATTGGACCATTGGTCACGGCCCCAGTCCACGTGGTTCCGAACCCATTCTAATCGTCGTCCACGATTGCCTCTCCGTAAAGGTGGGACCCGGAGTGGTCTACGAGAGCGTAGATTGCTTTCATGCAGTCGCCTTCTTACAGTTTGGTCACTCACAAGCACACCAAGTGCTTTCCACTCGCAGCCTTTGGACCAATTGAGTCGCCGTTGCATTTGGTTGTGCTCGCGCAGTAATTTGCAAAAATCGGTCTTGTCTGGGGGTAGTGATGCGACTTGGCCCCCGGTGCCTCTCCGCTACTTCACCTGTGGCACGATAGCGTGTCCACAATCTTGAAATTACATTTTGATGGGTCCCTATGGCCTCAGCAACATTACGCTGAACAGATCCAGCTTCCAGCATTCCCACAGCTCGTAACATCTCCGGCCTCGTCAAATGTCGGCGTTGCATGGCTACAATACCTCAATTTTAACTTTATCTTTCGTTTAAAAATGAAAAAAAAACTGTAACTAAACGTAATTCGTATTGTATTGTTTTCTAAATTTCGCACAAATGAAAATTCCCTCTCCTATACATCAAGACATTTTTATGCCACCGAAACAAAAGAATTTTCAAAAATTTGAATTTGGAATTAGTCTGAGATAAATTACAAACAAATCGCCGATTCCAATGCGGCCAGTACTTTTCGAGTTATTTAATTGAGTATGAAATATCCCTAGACCGTGTTGATGTGTGTAATTTGAAATGACTAATTCTTTGATTTAGCAGAATTTAGCGGTAACTTATTATTGCAAATTATGTAAATTTTATGCCTAAAAATGTGTGAATTTATCAGGTAAGTTCGTAGCGCTATGTCAGAGTGAAACAGTTGCTATGGCAGCCTAACTAGGCTAAAACTTTTATCGGATTACACTTTTTTTTTACATAAATCACACATACACGGTTGCAATTGATCGTTGGCTATGAAGAAGAGCCGGCAAGAAACTCTACAGCTACTCGTTTGAAAATAATTGGCTTTTATTATACAGTGTTTTCATACAGTGATCTTAGTAGGTTTAAGACGACAGTGTAAGCCTGGCACGAACAGACAGACTGACAGCATTTCGTTTTATAATAGTTGGTATGATCGAACTTGGCATCAAACCGCGTCTTTCTTCCATCGTCCAAACTCGTATTCTCGCTTTCTTTGGACATATACCACGCCGAGACGACACATCGGTGGAACGACTTGACGTGCAGGGAAAAGTTGAAGGCACAAGAGCTCGCGGCAGGTCGCCCATGCGTTGGACCGATCAGGTCAAAATTGCACTTAAGGCGCGCTGTTACCTCAATATTCACAAAACACTGGTGTCTTTGACAATCGAGTATGACGTAACGCAATGAAAATATACGACACAAAAAATACAGTGGACAGAGAAGGGTTTAAAGAAAAATTCTAACCGAATAGAATAGTGAAAAATTGTTTGATATTCCCAATAAAAATTGTTTCACAAAAAAAACTTTGACGTCGAACATCTCTGTATTTTCAGCGATAACAACATTTTTTTTTTAAAGAGTTCAATAGAATAAACATTACTTTAAAACTTTAACCAGACAATTATTTAATTTAATGTGTGTAGTCCGAATAATCTAAATAAAACCCATAAAATAAATGCCAATTCGCAGCTTAGTCACATCGTCAATCCAAATATTTATTCAATTTTCAACCTTATTTGTTGGAGCTGTAGCATGTAGTTGTAGCATTTAAAATCGTAGTCAGTCCGCGCCTTAATGGTCCACTTCAGGAATGTACGAGAAGGGCTGCAGTACGAGAGGAATGGCGACGGATTGTTAAGATTGCCACCACACCAGATGTGACGATCACAACCACTCTGTCCAGAGTGTAAAGACGAAGAAGAATATGGCTAAGTAGTAACAGCCGCGTGGGTCGAACGATCAGGTTAAGCTACGCTTGGCGCTGCCCTAAGCATTCCATACATTTTAAATGTTTCAGTTCTTATAGGCAAGCTTATTGTGTCAATAAAGTTTATTACGCTGCTAATTATTTTAGTTTTGAAAGTAATGATGGCCCAGTTGCGACTTACCGAGTACCCAGGAGAATCCAGGTAGGAACTTACTTTGTATACCATTTTAATTTCATCGCCACTGCTTTCAAACAAATTAAGGGAAAACATCGTGAGGAAATCGGCATGCCCTAGACCCAAAAAATCTCAGACAATTAGCATCCACCAACCCGCACTCCTACTGCTGATTACGGCCTACACCCTCTCACGGAGAGGAGGCCCGTGTCCCAGCAGTGGGAACTATATAGACTGATTCTGCTAAGCTGCTAATATCACACATAATATGTTAAAGTTTGTATGTTGCAATGCTTGTTAATCAAACAAGTAAATAAGGTTGAACAGACTTGGATGAAATTTGGCATACAGATAGTTTATAACGTTGATTTACATATACTATACTTTTTATCCCGATATTGCGATCCCTTGGGATAACTTCCGAACTCCACGCGGGCGACACCGCGGGCAAACCTGCAGTTTAGTTTAAAGTGACAAGTTTATTTTAAACCGATAGATCTTTAAACTAAATCAAATTATTTTAATTCACATAAACCTACATGGGCACTTATGAAACATCAGAAGCTAGGTGCACGGTTCCAAATTGTTGATTCCTATAGAGAAGAGCCGGCAAGAAACTCCACGGTTACTCTTTTAAAAATAATTGTCTTTTACAATGGTTTCTAATCAGAGTGTTAAGAGGTATGGGAGGCCAGTGTAGAACAGTCACTAAGTACCAGGTACTTAATAAAATTGAAAACTGCCTACAGGCCACAAGACCTGCAACGTTGTCACATTCACAAAATATAGGTATAAGAATCTACAATGAGAATGATAGTATTTCAGAAATAAAATTGAATAACCTATTTAAACCAAATGTCATTATTGTCATGACAACCAATAATAAAGACTTCAAATTGTTAAAATTGTTGTTTTTCGGGTTGATTCATATAATAGTAACAACCCAGACCGTAAGTCCGTTTAGGCATTAAAAACATGGAGACTTCATGGCGTCTCTGCGTCTGCGGCGGTATGAATGGGCCGCATCGCTCGCAGCGCCACAATGGCGACGGTCGATTTATGGCACTTTTTGTTTTGCGCCAAGATTATGAGGTTTCGCTATATTTGCGCCATAGGTGTCGGACCACACAGAAGGTGCAAATACTGTGATACAGGCCGTTCAGAAAAAGGGATTTGAATTAAATTTGATTCAGAAAATAGAGCTATCGAAGATTTTTATACGAAGTATTTTAAGTTTAATAGGTAGGAATAACTAACTAGGAAGGAATTAGGTACTAATTAGTGTTCCGTGTGGTGCCGGACGTAAAGAATAGCACAACCCATTTCTTCACGTGGGTGTCGTAAGAGGCGACTGAGGGACTTACTAGAGAACGGGCAGCAGCGTTCTCTATGCATTTTACCAACATACTGCGTTCGCCAATCCGCGTGCCAAGCGTGGCGACTATGGGAAACCCCCCTAAATTGGGGGAGGCCTGTTTCCAGCAGTGGACGACTTTCGGCTGAAATGATGACGACGATGAGGTAGGAATCAAAAACGTAAAAAAAATATTGAAACGATACCCACAGCAAAAACCTAGAAAACAAAAGGTTTATTATGAGCATTCAATAAGATTGTACTAAGTAAAACTTAACAAATTTGTCTCTGTATGGAACTCTAGTTTTATGGCTTCGTCTCGCATAGTGTCACAGCATTACGCTGAGCGATGGCCATTTTGCGTAGATGTGACGCATATTTTTCTTTATGTTTTTGTCCGACTTCATAAATAGGAGGAGGTTATCAATTCGACTGTATTTTTTTTTAATGTTTTAAAAAACATTAAAAGCTCAAAACAAAGCTCATAACTTTTGACTGGGTGAACCGATTTTGATGATCCTTTTTACAAAACCCTGTTCAAATTATTTCACCATTAAACCACCCGGTGTCTTCAGCACGCTATATCAAACCAGAAATTGGAAAATAAAAAAACGCTGGTAAAATTTTGAACATCCCATTTACACCTACACGGTTCCCCATTCACAAGTCTTGCTACATTTTATGACACCCGTAGTAATTGACCACAATGAGTGTCCATCGAGAAACTCGCTCAAAACTCACAAAAAATCGATATTAACTCGTCACGCTTCTCGAGAAATTCTACTAAACGATACTCGAATATTATACCAATGCATTCTTAGAGAGATTTATATGAATTTTATAAAGACATTGAGGCAAAACCTCGAACTTTATTAGTATTATTGTAGAAGATTTATTATTGAACTAAATAGATCGAATGAATGGTATAATTCGATTTTCATTCAAGGATTATGTCCATTCATTGATATGGTTTTTAAAATTGGAATGGTTAACATATTTGTCGCGTTCAAGTGACAATATAGAGGTATTATTTTTTTAATGGCTACCTACCTGGTAGGTAGGCAGTGGTAGGTATATTATGGGGTTTTTTTTTTAAATAATTCATTTATTACGAAGTAGACGTTCGTTTTACGAGTAAGTGTGTACCTATGCAAAAGAACTGACATTAACTCACTATTAAAATGTACAAAAACAAAATAACATCCAGACATTGTTGTTAAAAAAGTACTGTATTTTGTTTATTTTATATACCATAATTTGATAACGTAGTAAACAATAGGGAAATGGATTCATTTCCACTTATTGTAAAGTGCAAGCAAATGCATGATAGCAACTGAATTCGAACAAGAACATCACCACAAGATACAATATCAGAACCTTCTCCAGAATCGTATGATGGAGAAACTTCTCCATCATACGATTCTATGTGAAGAAACAAGAGGTTAGACATTTTGTTTTTCTTATTATAATACAGTGTAGTGGGTGTACTATTGGTACTTACACCTCTGCCCAACCCTTCCGTAAAACAAGGCAAATTTTGACGTTCAAAAAGTGCTGACTCTCAGCCTAGTTAATATAAATGACTTTAATTTGAATTTATTCAGCTAAACCGTGAACACTTAGGTGAAGTGAACCTAACTTGGAATGAGCTGTCTCGAGCATCAACTGGCATGACAGATTGAATGAATATTTTTAACCGACTTCAAAAAAAGGAGGAGGTTATATGTTCGACTGTATGTATTTTGTTTTTTTTTTTTATGTATGTTCACCGATTTCTCCGCCAATAGTCAACCGATTTTGAAAATTCTTTTTTTATTCGTAAGGGTATACTCCTGAGGTGGTCCCATATTAATTTTGTGAAGATTTGATGTATACTTTGGGAGATAAACGAAGGAACTCCTCAAAAACAAACAGTACACGTAATGTGATTTGGATATTGTACTAAAGATCAAAAATAATTGCTGGTTCTATCTATCCATCCGTGGTGAACTAATTATAGTCTTCGAAGATACCGCATGGAACTCCTCATCGGTGAACAGTACATATAGGAACTTACAGTGAAAGGTTAGAAGGTTAGGGGATAATTCTTTGAATATTATAAGCACGTTTATACGGATTTGCAAAATTCTTTTTTTGTTCGAAAGGGGTTTATTCCGAAATGGTCCCATATAATTTTCATATAGATCTGATGATGAGTTCGGGAGACAGACACCGGAACTCTTTAAAAAATGACAGGAAATCAACCGCGATTTCTGCTATCGCATAAATATGCATTGTTTGTTTGGAATTAGTGCAGGGTGAATACCACAACTAAAAATTTAAAAATAAAAACTTTTTTGCAAAAAAAACAACCGACTTCCTTAAAAACACTACAAAGTGAAAAATAACTTTAATTTCGGAAGTCGGTGGCAAAAAAACCATAAATACAGATCCTAAGACACCGACTACCGAAATTAAAGTTATTTTTCACTTTGTAGTGTTTTTAAGGAAAACGGTTGTTTTTTTTTGCAAAACAGTTTTTATTTTGTTAAAAAAGTCATTCAATGGGATTAAATGAACTTAGGGGGTTGTATTGGTCATTTTAATGAATATAGTTTTGTAAATACATACCGTGTTACAGTCGGTCGCGAATAATTTTTAGTTCAACATACAGCCTGACATTGACCTGGCAAATTCCAAAAAACGTAAGAAAATTAAAATTTTCTTACGTCCAGCAGCCACCTTAGCATCCACTCGCGAAGTCGGTGAGATATTTAAAGAATAATCTGACAGGTAGAATTAATTCGAGCTTACTTAACTTAAGATTTCACAACTAGAACCTTACAGAATATCATCATCAGCCTATAATGTTCCCACTGCTGGGACACAGGCCTCCTCTCGGTGAGAGGGAGTGGGCCACCACGCGGGCCCAGTGCGGGTTGGTAGATGTCACATGTCTTCGAATTTTTGGTTCTAAGACATGTCGCCTTGGCCTCACGATGTTTTCCTTCACCGTTTTGAGAGCAGTGGTGATGAAATAATTTACACAAAGTAAAATGCTTGCTTGGGTTCGATCCTGCGACCCACAACTCGTAAGTGGCGGCCGTTACCACTGGGCCACCACTGCTCTGCTTACAGGATATAGGTACCAACTGGCATTTCTCGTAACTTTAAGAACGGTCACAGGCTCAATCTGTCAAAAATACTTAGAGTTTTCATACATTTTTGACAATTGATACTGATACTTAGTCGCCGCGATGAAATTTTGATTACGAGAATTATTGGTCTTCTGATAACTGGTAGGTAACGGACCTCCAAAAAAAACTTACAAAAACCTTATTATTGCGTTTATTCACAATAATCTTGCCTTCTTCAACAGATAGAGATATCGGGGCATACATATCGGCATCGGCACATCGATCATCTGTAGCAAGTCTTAAAGGCGCGACGTAACAAAACATCAAAATAACAGGAATCCTGCCTGATTGATAGAGCCATTGGATTTCTTGTCGCTGTCTTGACGAATCGAGCCTCTTTGTGATTGCAACGGACTTCATCGTTTTATAACTGGGATAGAGGGAGCCTGCCGAAAACCCAGGTATCCTTAAAGACCGTTGTAACAAGCTTTTGTAGGTGCGATACTGAAATATTTATGAAAAATGGCGCGGACATTGTTTTAGTATTTATTTATTTGGCTTACCAACAATTGAATACACTGATACAATGATATGAAATAAAGAGTATGGACTAAATGGAGGTGTTTATCCTTGAATTGGCCCGCTCGTGTCTTCAATTGACGCCTGATGGAATTGCTAGCGATAGATAAGGTCTATGATGGAATGAGCGCGCCCAGAAGGCGAAGAAGAAGATGGAAGATAACACAGAGTCTAGCAGAGAGTTCCACACTTTGGCTATACGCATAATGAATGTATAGGAGAAACGATGAGTGCGACTGGTTGAGAAATATCAACCTAATGCGGATGGAGATTGCAGTAAGTCTGGTAGTCCCGCAGTAAAATAGCGATGATGGTTTTAGATCGTGGTACCTCCACGACCTGAAACTACCATCGCCCTTTTAGTATAAGAGAACATACATAACATAACATCATGCCTCGTTTCCGGAAGGGTTGGGCAGAGCTGTACCTATAGTACATCCACATTTCGCCTGTTATGTTTAAGTCCCATGTAATAGGGGGCGAGCCTATTGCCATCAACCGGGCACAAATACAGACTCAGGGCTGCTACTGAGAAATTCCAGATGGAAAAACCCAATAACACTTTGCCCGACCTGCGAATCGAACCCATGACCTCATGCTCGACAGTATCGCTTGCTACCACTAGACCAACGAGGCAGTCTATGGTCGTAGGTAATCTATGTGTCGTAGTATCTATCTAATATATAAAATTCTCGTGTCACAGTTTTCGTTGCCATACTCCTCCGAAACGGCTTGACCGATTTTGATGAAATTTTTTGTGCTTATCCGGTATCAGTTAACAACATGGACAAAGGTATGAAATGTTACGGCATCTTCCTCGACTTGTCCAAGGCATTCGATACGGTTTCCATCCCTATCTTGATCTCGAAAATGGAAAGCGTTGGGATACGCGGCGTCGCATTGGACATTTTTAAAGATTACCTCTCTAATCGTACTCAACGAGTTAAAATTGACTCTACAAAGAGTGATGATAGACTTATCAGCTTTGGTGTGCCGCAGGGTAGTATATATCCTTGGACCCCCTCTCTTCTTGCTCTACCTCAATGACCTGTGCCACGCAAACATTCCAAATTGCGATATATTTACGTACGCCGATGACACAGCGCTGATAGTTCATGATACTGACTGGGACATGGCAATTAAAAGGGCAGAACAGTCGCTTCACTTTGTGATGGAGTGGCTCTCAGAAAATTTACTTACCCTTAACGTAGCAAAGACTAAGGTCATTAGATTCTCTCTACCTAATACTTAACTCCTCCACCGGAATCAGGTCAAATTAAAGCCCACATTTGCTCAGGTGAGGCGCCCAATTGCAACTGCCCATTCCTGTCATTGGTCCCTGACATAAAATACTTAGGAGTCCACTTGGATCATAAACTTAGCTGGCAACCCCATATCGACGCCCTCTGTACAAGAATCAGAAAACTAATCTATATATTTAAGGAGCTAAGGCACTCTGCTGGTCCCGATCTATCTTTAATAGTTTACCAGAGCCTCTATCAATCAATAATTTTATATTGTATGCCAGTTTGGGGCGGAACCTACAAAACATCCCTACTTAAAGTTGAAAGAGCTCAAAGAGCGATCTTGAAAGTCATTCACTTTAAACGCAGAGACTTTTCGACTAACCAACTTTATTCAAAAGCCAAAGTATTAACTGTGAGACAGCTTTTTGTGCTACGCGCCGTGCTGCGCAAACACTCTACGCTACACTTAGACCATGCTAAGCTCAAAAAACGCAAAGGCACTCCTGTGTGCGATATAGTCCAATGCCGCGGCCGTTCCAAGTTTGCCAGCCGACAATATGCGGCAACTAGCTCTCGACTGTACAACAAAATTAATAAACTTATTTCCATTTACCCCCTGACTAAACATGAAGTTAAAATCAAACTTACAGACTGGTTGCAGAAGTTAACATATGACGACACCGAGAATCTTATTACAATTGTCTCTTAATAGATCTAATTAATGTATTTAATTAAGGCGTTGTTTATTTAATTTATTTTTTTGTTATCTATAAGTACTTGCACGACACTTAATACAAATTGTATGCTTTTATAAATGGAGGAACTTTGTCTTCTAAAGCACAGGTTTTTGGCCTAGTTTAGGAGGCTTCAGTTTGCCCTTTAATGAGACTCTATTGTACAATTTTTCCCTTAATCCTTGTGTACTTATATAAGTTTTTCTGTCTGTACAAATAAACATTTTATTATTATATTATTATTATTTATTTTTCTCCATATTTAATTACATTTTTAAATATTTTTACAAAAAATGTACAAAAAACATTTAAAAATATAAAAAATAGTGTTCCGCCGGTAGCGGGAGCAGGATCCAAGCTACCGGTGGTTAGGGCTCCAGAGACAGGAACCTCCTCACGATGCGAGCCGTGTCAAGGAGTACTGCCTTCTGAATCAGGCTCTTGATCCAACCGCCTAACGATAGCCTCGACAGGTGTTGGTCGAGGCTATCGGCCATCAGCCCATTGGCTGATACGACAATCGGCACAATGACAGGTTATTATTATCTATGAGAATCGGCCAAAATCTATTTTTCATCCCCCTAAATGTTAGGGGTAGTCCACCCCTACATTTTATTTTTTAGACAAAATTTTTAATTTCTATTTTTTTATGATACAACATACAAAAATACATACAATGCTCAATTTTTTTATATGGCAAAACAACATTTGCCGGGTCAGCTAGTAATAGAAATAAAAATATAACCGGTATAATATTATATCTTTGGACTAAAACAAACTGTACCTACACTGTAGTTTGCTTATCTCTATGTATTTATTATTGTAGTATAAATTTAGAGGAACGGTGTTGTCATCTAAATAGAGACGTCCAGCAGTGACTTTTAACATTATGGAATGCAAATAAAGATATGAATATGAATATGATTATTTTGTATTTGCAATAGGCCGTCGCAATTTTAGAAAACGGCTGAATGGATTTGGATGAAATTTGGCATTCAGATATTTTATAAACCGAATAACACATAGGATACTTTTTTATCCCGGTTGTACGTTCTTATGGGATCCTTTTCGACCACCACGCGGACGAAGCCGCTGGAAAAGCTTGTTAGTAATAGGCAGAAGTCCTCAAAATTCGGCTTCACTTCGATTTTACGAGATTATATGGCTTATAGCTTTGTTTTTTTTCTTAGTTTGTAGGTAGTTCCACAGGCACCTGTGTTTGTATGAGCGAATTTTATATCCTGCCAAAAATTCTCACGATTAAATCTCATTCATCCCAACGTAAAAAATTTTCACTGTAAAAAAAGAGAACAATTTTTATGTAAACACAATTTTTGTACAATCAAGTAAAAACATGAACGCGGCCAATCGATCATGCGCGCCAAATTTGACAGATCGCGCCATTTTCAAAATAAGTTCGGATATCTTCGTAAATGCATCAAAAGCAGCCCAATCAAGTCTATTGTATTTGAATGGATGTAACTTGATTTGTTTAGATTGATCCGACCCATCCATTTTGTGGTCGCGGACAGTTAGCTTTTTGTATGAAATCCAGAAAACGATGTTTTTTTTCTTATTATTATTTCTGAATTCATTGCATAATCAGCCTATAACGTTCCCACTGCTGGGACACTGGCTTCCTCTCTGTGAGAGTGAATGAACCGTAATCCACCATACGAATCCAATACGGATTGGCGGAAGTCACATGTCATATTTTTTTTTGTATTACACACTGTTTTCCTTCAGCGTTTCGAGGGAAGTGGTGATGAATTATTTACACAAAGTAAAGCTCGAACACACGACCTAAAACCTGTAAATTGGGGCTATTACCACTGCGCCACCAGTGCTAAGGCAGTCAACTCCAGTCTAACTGAATGCAGTGGGATACCAGTATAATATATGGGGCGACTGCCTATCTGACCTTCACAACCCAGTCACTGTGCTTAACATGTTCTAATCCATAGTAACGTGTAAAATATTCGCGACGTACGACATCTCAGTGAGTCGCTGCGTTTTCAAAAAGGTTGATAAAACTGTACAGAGCGAAAAAATACGAAAGAAGAGCATGAAAAAGAACAGGAATAATATGGGAGGGAGAAATCGAAAGGATTACTGAATACTCCTATGTATTTGCTACGGTGGGTAACCTGGATTATGACGTCGAAGCCAGACAATAAACAATTATCATTTCAGCCGTAAGACCCCCAAGCTCCACCACTTCCACAATTTTATTAATAATTAACTCAAAACTGTAATTAGGTGTATGAGGTCTTGTGTTAAATATATTACACATTGTATACTCACAATTGTCCGAAAAAGTTGTGAATTATTTATCTAGCTAAGGTTTATTCGACGTAACAATGCCAAATTGACTGGCACTAAATTTGAAGTTCTACAATCTCATACAAAATAATAATATTACTGACCTAGTTCCCTGATCTAGTTCTGTGCTTCTCGCATCCAGCCGATTCCTGCGGCCGTCACCAGGTTATCGGCCCACCTCGTAGGAGGCCTTCCAAATCTATGTCTTACGGTTCGCGGTCGCCACTCCAGAACCTTTAGGCTCCATCAGCCAGGCCATTCTGCGAGTACCTCGATCTTTATTCCTGATCTTGCGGGTCTACTCTCTTAGCATGGCCGAAGTTACGAACATTCCCTACTCCATATTACCATCGGACATAAGATTAGTTTGGGGCCCGATTAAGAACAAATGACAAGACGTCTTGACAGTTGTTCCTATTAACGATGTTTTTTCTATGCGAAAAAGTTAATTAATCGGGAGTAGAGTTCATTCTCAAGTATCGAACTAATTTCGGACGAGTCCGTATGTTCGTTGACGGACTTAGAAATTAGGCCCTGTTTAGCCCATTACCAAGCTATGAGTGTTATAGCAAGCTTTAGAAAATTTCGCAGTTTTGATACTACTTATAACCGATAGGATTTCTCATTGTCATAAATGGCCAACTACCATACAAACTTTATTCTCCCATATAACCCCTATAGGAAAACAAAAATATCTTTCTTTAGTACTCACTTCCAATATATACGTATCTTTTGGTGTAAACAGCCAAGTTAGTTCTAGTAGTCTTATTTTATTTAAGGCCACATAAGCAATAGACACATAAATGGATTAGAACATTTCCCGACGGTGCAACTAAACTTAAATTGCTTAGTCTCCCATAAACCGCTTACAATATCCCTACATACATAACAAATGCGTGCGTATATAACATTAATATAAATCGGGAACCGCAACAATTGCAGAAACCATTAAAACAAACAGGACTGCAGCTGCGAGCGGCGGCCACTCGAGCGTAACGCTCGGCCCCCGGGCCCGCCCCCCGAGCACGCACAAAAATCAACATAAATAACAATACACACCCCTATCTCAGACACTATGACACCTTCAACAACAAAAAAGATCTAACCACCAACTGAGCCATAAACCAAAAACTCCTTTGTGTATCCGAATGCAGAACTCAAGTTGGCGCGAAAACGAACGCGCCATTACCGAAAAACGTTAAGTCGACGTCAAGTGTGCAACAATTGAAAAATATTTCGTCTCTTTCGTCCATTCAATAGATACAGTCCCTCTACTTTTGGGCGCTTTTATTAAATTTATTGTCAAAGGAATGTATATAAAAGTTGTTGAAATGAAAAAGGGGCCCAGTTCCATTTCGATCGTGAGTGATACCACCGGTGTTCCAATATGTTTTCCGAACAAAGTTACTCGAGGCTTTTCAGACCTTGGGATGTGAGTGTTAGTAAAAATGATGGACATACAAACTGTGATATTAGTACAGACACCGAGATAAAGACAAAGAAAAGAAAAATCGACGAAACTAAAAGGGAAAGTCGTTTGCGGAAAATTCGCGGAACTTTTAAGAAGTCTGACCCGAGTCATCAGGACGCTACCGTTTCTACAACTACTAGAGATGGTGATGACGATTCAAAGCCTGTTCCTATTACCGACGTAAATTCTCCGGTTGAAAAACTAACACTATGCTGTGACAGGCTGCTTCAGGAACCTCCTTCAACAAAAAAAGAAAAAATAGAAAAGCCAACGGAGGTTGACTTAAAACCTCAACCTTATCCGCAGCTGCCACAGATGCCATACAACGCGACATTTATGCCAGACTACTTACCGACTGCCGACATAGCTCACGCGTTGGGAGTCCCACCAACAGACCCGTTACTCCTAGAATCCCTTGCACAAGGATACGCGATGGAGCTAGAATACGCTAGGATTCTGCACCAAGAGAACGAAGCGAAAATAAACGCGAAAAAGCAAAGACCGAAGAAATACAAATGCCCACACTGCCACGTTGGATTCTCTAACAACGGACAGCTAAAAGGCCATATCAGGATCCACACTGGAGAAAGACCTTATAAATGTGACGAGAAGAATTGCGGGAAGACCTTTACGCGAAACGAGGAGTTGACGAGACATAAAAGGATCCATTCTGGGGTGCGACCGTTCCCGTGCTCAACTTGTGGGAAGAAATTTGGTAGACGAGATCATTTAAAGAAACATACGCGGACTCATTTTGTTCAGGCGGAGCGGATGATGCCAGTTTTCGTGCCACTGTCAGCGGTACCCCACATGCCTGGCTTCCCGTATTTATACGGTTATTGAAGGTCGGGAAAAAGGTTGACATTTTCTGAAGAAATTTTGAAAATATAGGAAAAGTTACTGAAATTGTAGACTGAAGTTTATCGTATATCGCTTGTATCGTTTTCTGTGACTTGGTTTTAAAGAGTAAACTGGTAAAAAGGTTTTTTTTCATGACGAATCGTATTCTTTGAAATTCATGACATGCAATGTAAGTAAAATGAATAAAACTACGTTTTTAAACGATATGACACAGGATATAGTATAGAGACTTTTGTAGTTGTAAATTGTAAATAATAAAAAGTTTATATTAAAATATATTTTAGTGGTAAATACTGCTTGTAAATATACCACTTTGTACATAATAAAAACTTTTCCACGACTACCAGTCAAGTAAAATGTGTAAAATGGTTGTGAATATAATATGTAGTTATAAGAAAGATAAATAAATATATTTTCAGAATTTTACTCAAATGAATTGTTTTATTAACGCTTGACCTGATCGCTTACTCAAGTTTTTTTTCAGGCGATGTATTATAAATACCTAAGTTCTCAAATAAGTTTCAAAAATTATGAAAAACATTCTGAAAATCGTTTTTCCTATTAATTTCACGATCTTAGGCACATAACTTTTCAGGAAAACTATCATTTACGCTTTTACGCTAAAAAAAAGCACACGAGTGAAGGAGAGCCTGCATAAAAGATTTTTATCCAAAAGCAACATTTTGATGCATCTTCATGTTGCTTGAATCTCTAATGGAGACGATTTAAACTACCATGACTGAGGAGTAGATAGCTGCCAGAGAACGGGGAAAATATAAAGAAAGAAAGAAAATTTCGTTTAACGGCATTACAGTAAAAAGAATCAGAAAACAATGATGATTATGCCGAAAAGGCCTCAGCTCAGCATAATGTCTGTACTTATGTTGCTATTTGTAAAATTACGATGTGATTGGCACCTTCACAAGTCCCGAAAAATAAATAATGATTTAAACAATCTTGTAGTTCATTTTATAACTATAGCGCTCAAATATTTTATATTCGCTAGCCGACGCAACAGCTGAGTGTTGCTCTCAATTTTCCATAAAACTACAGGGCTGGTTCAGTTTAGGTTCGGGTACTTATAGGGGGCCTAAAGCAAAGTTGCTAATCGTAAATTGAATTTTTCATGAATTTGGCTTGCCGTAATTCTTGACTTACGTATAAAATTAAAATAATATGAGTAACTACAAGATTTTGCCGTGAGAGAAGAGAAGTGGTTAAACCCATGACTTATGAGCTGTCGGCCATAGTTTCAATCCCAACCAGGCTCTTTACTTTGTGTAGGTAAATCTTTACAATCATCACTAACACTCTCAAAACGGTGAAACCAGCATGTTTTACAAACAAAAATTCGAAGGCATGTGACATCTACCAACAGGGTCCGCGTGGTAGATTACGGGTCACTCTCGCTTATCGAATGGAGTCCTGTATCCCAGCAGTGGGAACAATATAGGCTGATTATGTAGTACATAATTATTCCAAACTTTTTGAAGAACATCAACATTCAATAATATAATTTTCCTCTACAGAATAACATCACGAAGTTACGTCTAATATCTATTTTCGATTTCTTCTTTAACTTAGGTACCATGAATGAGCGTGTGCGAAGCAGTGCCCACAAGTCTGCTAGCGTGAACATAGGTATTATTGAAAACCTAATAGCCCAGGCCTATATCTATCTACACCAAAAAGAAAAACTTTTTACAAAAAAATAAAAACCTAGGTACTTCCTTTTTGACTTTGTAGTGTTTTTTTTTTTAAGGAAGTCGGTTTTTATTTTTTTGTAAAAAGTTTTTATTTTTAACTTTTTAGTTATGGTAGATACCCGCACTAATCTAATCGCGTTATTCGTTCATTTGTCGCGCAAATACTTAATCCAAATTTAAGACTTAGGTATATGGTTTTCACATGGATCCCACTGTCCGAATGAAACCAAATTAAAATGGGACCATTCGGGAAGCACAAGATTTCAAATAAAAAAAAAACCATCGAAATCGGTTCACCCAGTCAAAAGTTTTGAGGTAACAAACATTAAATAAAAATACAGACGAATTGATAATCTCCTCCTTTTTTTGAAGTCGGTTCAAAACGGAAGAGCTTGATTCAATTTTATTTGTTTGTTTAAACGCGCTTATCTCAGTAACTATCGGTCGGATTTTAAAAATTCTATCAGCATTTGATAATGATAGCTCAATACTTGAGAAAATTTATAAGATATTTAACATCACGCTGGGTCTGTTAGGAGCCGAGCAAACAGAAAAAAATCAGAAAGAAAATTACGTGAATATTACTTAAGATCCCGCCGAACACTAAATTTTTCAGATTTTGCTGATTTACGTGGTTTTAGAGCAGTGGCGGCCCAGTGATAATGGCCGCGACTTACAAGTTGTTCGTCGTGAGTTCAAACCAGGCAGGTGCATCACCATTGCTCTCAAAAACGGTGAAGGAAAACATCGTAAGAAAACTAGTTCTAGTACTAAAAATTCGAAGACATGTGAAATCTATCAACCCGCCCTGGATCCGCGTGGTGGATTACGGCCCACTCTCTCTCACAGAAAGGAGGCCTGTGTCCCAGCAGTGGGAACAGTATAGGCTGAATATGATAATGTTATGACGTGATTTTATAGACATGTTTTTACAGATAAATACAGTATTTCTATAAGTTTTATTGCACCAAATGAAAGATCTTCGAGTCATACGCTTTACAATAGAAGGATTTATAGAGCAAGCAAAAACTTATCGATAACATGGACAAACTTGGACGTAGCACTAAGTTATTGCACAATCGATTAATCGAGCCTCTAGAAACACAATTACAAAGCAAAAGAACTTTGAATTGCCTTCAAAAGTATTACAAAATCGATTCATCATCCATTTCATACAAATCGGAATCGATTGAAAAAAAAAACTTGTGCAAATAAAATATCCGAACATTAGAGTGCAGACTTCCGGTTATAAGAATACATGAATGGACATCACTACTGTAACACAAATTGTTATTCTCCAAATATTTTGACTTTTGCGTCAAAAGAAAGAAAAGTTTTATAAAAAGACTAGCTGACCCGACAGACGTTGTCCTGTCTCTTTGATGATATTTGAGCACGCATTCTGTCAATTCTATGTCAAATGTCATAATGTTACATTAAGAAAGTTTACATTGTCCTATTATATGGTTGTTAAGTATTTTTAAATAAGTATTCTTAAATTTTCTAATTTCCCGCGCACTTTTTTAATTTTTTTCTTTCATAAGAACCTTCTCCTGACAATTACAAACACAACAACAAAAAAAAAAAGTGAAATCGGTCCAGCCGTTCACGCGTGATGTCGTGACCAAGGGAAATAGGGATTCATTTTTATATATATAGATGTACACTTGGGTCGATAAAAGATTTTTGAGAAATACTTATGAAGAAATGATTATTGTGACTACCTCGTTGGTCCAGTGGTTGCAAGCGCTACTGCTGAGCATGAGGTCCTAGGTTCGCTTCCCCGGTCGGGCAAAGTATTGTGTTTCCTATCTGGAATTTCTCAGCAGCAGCCCGCAGTCTGGGTTTGCGCCTGGTTGTCATATTCGTGAACGAGCGCTGTCTGTTGAAACTGGTCATCTCTTATTGCCACCGGTTATTTTTAAACGACTTCAAAAAACGAGGAGGTTCTCAATTCGACTGAATTTTTTTAAATGTTTGTTATCTCATAACTTTTGACTGGGTGAACCGATTTTGATGATTCTTTTTTTATTTGAAAGCTGATGCTTCCCGTGCGGTCCCATTTCAATTGCATTATGTATGTGTGCGACAAATGAACGAATAATGCGATTAGATTAGTGCGGGGTACATACCATAACTAAAAAGTTAAAAATAAATACTTACAAAAAAAATTACAACCGACTTCCTTAAAAACACTACAAAGTGAAAAATAACTTTAATTTCGGAAGTCGGTGGCAAAAAACTTACATACAGATCCTAAGACACCGACTTCAGAAATTAAAGTTATTTTTCACTTTGTAGTGTTTTTAAGGAAGTCGGTTGTTATTTTTTTCCGCTCGGTAAGGACCAGGCCAGGGTCGACGGCGCGTTGTGTTTCACGCGCGCCTCAACGAGATTTCAGCAGTATCGAAGGGGTCCGCTAGGTCCGATGCCTGTCAGGGTTTGAAAGAGTTACCGTGGCCGTGAAGCAACTGAAGGAACACAGGTATAAAAGTCTAACACGCCCTCCGGCCACGGGAGAAGTTATTTGATGAAAAACCAACCAAAAAAAGATTTTTTTAAATGCCTATACAGAAGTCTATGAATTGAAAAACAAATTTTTGAGAAAAGTTAGTCTTTCTATAATATATTATACATCGTTGGATCTTAGAGTAAGCGAGTTGGCTCCTCCACATACATGAGCGATTCATCTCAATTTGTCAATCAATAAAATTTTAAACTAATAAATAAAGGGTTGAGGAGAATTGATTTTGTTATGTCGATGATTGATCGCTGACTTTGGCCACAAAGCTATAGGGACAAGTGCACCAGGTACATACCACGTATTTAACACGTTAACTGCCATGGTGAAAATCAGAAAAAGTCAAAAAATATACTTAGATCATTTCACTTTAAATAGATGATTATTTCATTATATACCTACAGCCTACTTTTATAATTTAATTCCTTACTTTTATTTTGATTTCATACTTTCCACAAAGTGTATGAGAGTAAATGTAAACAAAACTTATATTGACACAGTCGTTTTTGTCCTCTACGGGACACTTAATATAGCTGAAAGAGTAATAAACATGGCCGCCAGGCAGCAACGACACGTTCAGATTTAGTATGTGTTGTCGGTCATACAGTCCGACAAGGCTTGAATGGAACAAAAAGTGTCGGACACATAGTCCGACAAGGCAGTTCACGTGTTAATCGTGCCTCCAAATGCAAGGTACCATAGCTCCATGATGAATTGGTCCTTAAATCTGTTGTAATAGTCCTACTTTACTAATTGACAAATTAATCAGCTTAAAGCATCAGAATTTTCTTTTCAATTACCAAAGAAAACTTTACTAAACACTGTCCCTAGAAATACTCAATCTTCATAATTATTATCGTCTACTAGTCTGTTCCCAACTAAGTTGGGATCAGCTTTCAGTCTAACCGGATGAAGCATCAGCACCAGTATTTAACATGGAGTGACTGCCTATCTGACCTCCACAACTGACTTACTGGGTAATACAATACCTCTTGGTAAGACTGGTTGTCAGATTTCTAAGCTTCTGACGACGGGTAACGAGTGTCAATGATCCACAAATGTCAGCCAGGACCTACTGCTTAACGTGGTTTCCGATGCACGGAGGTATCTTGGTATGTAAAGATGGTCACCCATCCACGAACCAAACGCGGCAAGCGTAGCTTATCCTGAACGATCAATCCGTGCGGCTGTTATTACTTAGCCACTGACAGAAATATTAAATCTTATTAGGTAGATATTAATAAGGTATACAAATGTAGAAATCAAAAATGCACAATAAATACACTATACATGAACGATTGCCCATTTTGCGTCAAGGCAACAAACAAATTAGCTTCTTTCCCACGTTCACTTACATTTGCCCCAAATAATCCCTAAATACATTAAAAACGTACTGTTCGGACGTCCGTTTACCCAGCAGGACTCTTAACAAGAAATTGAGATATTTTTACACTGGGCACACTGGTTTAATTGGAAGAATGAAGTGTTGTCAGTGCCCGCTGCGTGAGTTCTTTTGTTGAATTTTGACTTCCGTTAATGTAATTGGAGCAGTTGAGTAACAAAGTTATGATAAGGTGTGAAGCAAAAGGAAGGAAACTTTGAAATTACTATTCGGCGGGTTCTTTTAATAGGTATGTGGGATATTATATTATTCAGCACCCTAATTGCGTAACACACTATTACCAGAATTTGAATTACTTTGAAGCTTATTGTCAATCCATGTCATATGTTCGAAAAAATGTCTGCTTAACAACGAAAACAACACCATAACTGTTGTGGAACTGTCTAAATGAATGTGACTCCTACTGATATTGTATCACGCAATTATCCCTCAGTTTAGGAAATGCACTACCTAACTTTTAAATAAGACTGTCGTCTGTTATCGGCCCAGCCAAACGTTTGTTTTACAGATAAGTATAGGTATAATCGGCCATTCTCCGATGAGCAAGTTTTACGTGTCCGGGCTTGCATAATCCGTAATATTATCATATTCAATCATGCATTTTTTTTTAAATGTTAGATAGCATCCGTATCTAGCTGTAAACAAAAACATTGGCTTCTGTTTTAAGTAGTTAAGACTAAATTTATTTATCTTCTGTTCAAAGAACCTCTGTTCTCTAATTACCGTGGCTTGTCCGCACACCAACTTAATGTTAAAACTGGCTTGTAATTTTTATAACATACAGATTTACTTTGATCCATTCAACGTTTTAAACGGTATTAAGCAACGTGTATCACATTACAAAATATCGACTCAATAGAACCAGTCTATAAATAATTATCATCAAGTAACCGAATTTCCAATCGAAAGTTATAATTGCCGTGACATTTTCTGTTTTCGGGTGCACATCCCTAATTAACAGTATTTGGCACATCACTACCATACGCGTCGCATCTCCTTAGTGTATGCCGCTTCCCATCACGAGTTGCATATCTCTAACGTTAGTGTACCGCCAATGAAGCTCGTGAGTATATAATTACCGTAGCCTTGGTTAAAAACTTTTCTAATTACCGTTGTACTTATTTTAATACTTGATTTTTTAAGTTAGACCCAAGTTGATCATGTAAATAGAGACAATACTTTGGCCTCCGTGCGTTGTAAGAAGCTAGTATATGCATACTGTGTCGGTTTTCGACATTTTTAAGAAAATCTATCTTTTTCTAATTACCGTATACTAATTACCATATGTTTATAATTACCGTTGTATGAAAAATTAATACTAATTTACTAACTGTAGCCGCGATGTCGCACCAATAGAAAGTTTTCTTGCGGTTTTCGTAGATTATTATTATCATTGTCCGTAAATATGACTATATTATACGCTGACCATTCATGAAGTTATTTAATTTATATGATGGGAAAACCCAAAAGGACCAAAGAGGAAGTTAAAGAAAAGAGAAGGCTCACGGCACGACAGTTTTGTTTGACCAGACAGACCCTGTTTTGTATCAGCAATCAAAAGAAAAAGAGAAAGAAAGGTATAATAAAAGAAAAAGAGATAAAAAAATACTTCCTATCTGCGAAATGTCACCAAAAAACCGGAAGAAAACTCAAAAAAGAAATAGGGAAAATTTCAGAGCTTACTATAAATAAAAGACAAAAGGAAAAGGGAAAATTGGAAACAATTGAGGAAGAAGTGATCGAAGATCGTGATGTGCTTGATGACAATACAACAGATCCTCTTGAAACTCTGTCAACACCATTACATCTCAATGATTTATCATACTCGCTGCCCTCAAAAATTATACTAAAAGAGTATCTTTACAAAATTGTTTCGAAAATTCCAAATCAAAAAAAGAAGATAATCAGCAAGACGAGATTTGTTTACAGCCGACTTCTTTTGAAAAAGAATTAGTTCCCTTGAAGAAGACATCAAATTTTAAAATTTGATGTATTTTTCAAGGGAACTAATTAAACCTACCTTAATCACATCAACGCCGCGTCCATCTAGTGCTCTGTCCTCATCTTCTACTGAAAGTATGTTATTATTGAGCAATAATAAGCAATTGACAGGAAATAAAATACAAATGTGAATATTACGAAACGAGCGTCTTCCTTATGTTCAACACCAACTTTACTATCTTCGAAAAGAATTGTCGAGAAACCGAAACGTAAAAAAATTAAAAAATTACAAATTAAGACAATGTTTGTTTTATTTAGTTTATTTTTACCTGATTTTCATTGAAAGTGTCTTATTTTTAATAAATTATAGCAAGATAAAGTGTATTTTTTACTATTGGTTATGGTTATTATGAGGGACATCGTTAATTCTATTGCTTTAATCATAATTATATGTGTACAAATAATAAATGTGTGTTATTATCATTTCATTATATCATATTTTACACAGACTTGATTATATTTTCTAATTACCGTTGCATTAAATATTAAATTTTTCTAATTGCCATACTCATCAAATTTATAAGTGTCTTTAACTAGAAAACCACCATTAATTGTTACATGCCACATTAATTATTGAATTCCTATCTTTGATTTCTTTCATACTTTAATGTGTTTAAGTCAAATTTGTGAAAAATAATAAAGGTAACGGTAATTAGGCAAAGAACGCCAAATTGGAGAATGGCCGTAATATAGATGATGAAATATGTAATCCAATAAAGATATAGACGATTATGGGGATAAAAAATATTGTAATAGTTTCAAGATAAAGTAGTCAACATTGGTAAAAAAGTTACATCCAAAAAATATATCTAACCCGTGTAAACATTATTTCGCAACCTTTTCTTGATCCTACAATAGTTCCCACGTCCAAAAAACTGGCCAACATTGCCAGCGTAGGTGTGACCCTACTTTTTAACCATAGAGCATAATCTTTTTAATTCTCTCGACAAACAGAAGGAATCCCAAGTTATTTATAACAACCCGCCTACCATCTGAACAAATTCGCTGAATAGATAATTTATTGGCTGTATAAGGTCAATGTGTGTTGGTGTTGTTAGAGTAAAAAATCGATAATACTTTTTTAGACACAGGTGGCATTTGATACAGCCTGAATGAAACCTTTGCGACAAAGCTTAGGAAATTAATGATAGAATTTGTGTAAACATTTTTTGTTTGTGAATGAATCGTTTTTGTTATGGATTGGGAATTTTATTCGACAAATGAGGGAGTAGCCGATTAAACCCTGCGAAATATTTGAAGATTTGATTTATTGAACACATCAATCCATTCTTTACATTTAGACCAAAGCCGAAAATTATTTAGGTTGGAAGAAGCTTGTGACTGGAAACAACCCACGGATTCGTACGCTCATTGTCGAACATTATTTACTCAAAAATCGGAAATCAAAATATTTTTTGTCTAAGCCTCTAGTCTGAAATGAATAGCGCGTTGCACTATCGATATAAACCTACTAAATGAAACTCAAAGCATTTATTTCAAAGAGACACCATAAAAAGGCACTTCTGAACGTCGAAATGTACAATACGGTAGAATAAGAGTCTACAGAAATTGCACGTTTACCTTTCTAAGTAAGTCAAAAATGCTACAATTAGAAAAGTAAACAATTGCAATTTAGTACCTATTTACCCTTGTTTTTATGCGAACCTGCAATAATTCCTATTTCGATGTCCTAAAAATAACAATGGACGCTCATCATAATCAGCCCATATGTTCCCACTGCTGGTGGGTCGCAGGCCTCCTCTCTGTGAGAGGGAGCGGGCGATAAACCACCACGCGGGCCCAGTACGAGTTGGTAGATGTCACATATCTTCGAATTTTTAGTACTAGGACATGTCGGCTTCCTCACAATATTTTCCGTCACCGTCTTGAGAGCAGTGGTGATGAAATAATTTACACAAATCTACCACGCAGGCCCAGTGCGGGATGGTAAATGTCACATGTCTTCATTGCATGTCTTCGAACTTTTGGTTCTAGGACATGCCGGTGTCCTCACGATGTTGCACTTCACCGTCTTGAAAGCGGTGGTGATAAAATTATTTTACACAAAGTAAAGCGCCTGCTTGGGTTCGAAACCACGACCTACCACTCATAACTCAGGGCTGATACCACTGCTCTCTCGATCGAGGCTCGTATAAACCAAAAGTGACTCTTTTAGTGAGCATCAAATAATTTCAATTTTGTCGTCCCAATATAGTTCATTTGGTACTTCAAAAGGCCATATGGCGCCGGAGTTCCTTGTGGTGCCAGACGTAAAGAATAACACCACCATTTCTTCCCGTGGGTGTCGTAAAAGGCGACTAAGGGACTTCCTAGAGAATGGGCAGCAGCGTTCTCTATGCATTTTACCACCATACTGCGATCGCCAACCCGCCTGCCAAGCGTGGCGATTATGGCAAATCCCCCCAAATTGGGGGAGGCCTAAGTCCAGCAGTGGACGTCTTACGGCTGAAATGATGATGATGATGATGACTTCAAAAGGCGTAAATTTTTAAAAGTCGATTTAAGGGGATCAATTAAATATTTCCTCTTCTTAATGTGCATGCCACATTGCTTTCTAATGCAATTATCATTATTAAATCAACCGTTTTCTTTCACCAGGAAATTACGTAAACGTACCTATTTCGAAAGGATAATTGACTGTTTACCCTGTGCAATAAATTAGTGTTACGCTGGCTACAGTACAATAGTACGGTCCATGGGAATATTGGTCAGGTGGGCCAGAGGGCCGTGTCACGCCTACAGAATAGACTTTTTAGTACGGTTGTTGCTACCTGAAATAAGGAGCTACTGTCCGTAGGTAGAGGAACCGTATTGTTGGGTCAGTTAAGGACAATCGCCATTAGGAAAGCTGGTACAATTTAAGAAATAAGTGATATGTGATTGAAGCGATTTGGTAAAAAATAAAAGCACCTTAAATGGTTTTCTTATTATAAGATAACTTTCTTGTATCGGTATCTCAATAGTGAACTAGTAAAAATTGTAACAATCCCTTTAAAAAATATAATTGATAAGTAATAATAATATAATAATAATAATAATAAACCCGCAGGGCAGCTTGTGGCGAGCTGTTGGGCAGTAGCGACCCCACGGACCCTATCTCCTGGGAGAATTCTTGTTCCTCATCTCTGGCTTGCCTTTATTGGCCGGCTGGAGTGAACACTGATGAGGTTCAGAGCTCCCGCCTCATTCTTGCCTTTATTGGCTGGCTTGAGTGGAGATTCGCAAGAGCAAACGTGCTCGGGGAAAGGAAGTATTCCAGTAAGTGCTCGTAGGGATCTTGACCATCTTCCGGGCTCTGGGATTGTTCTGAAAGCCGTGGAATACCTCTCC
This sequence comes from Aporophyla nigra, assembly GCA_947507805.1. Taxonomy (NCBI): domain Eukaryota; kingdom Metazoa; phylum Arthropoda; class Insecta; order Lepidoptera; family Noctuidae; genus Aporophyla; species Aporophyla nigra. Next base: position 4,902,664 of record OX382313.1, on the reverse strand, counting down.
ACTTCTCAAGCACCTCAGGAAGTGTTGCCCCCTTGTCGCTACGTCACTATGTGCTAGCGACGTTTCCCGGGGGCCCATTATTGAGTGTGCAAGTCACCCCCTGCCATTTTATCCGTGTATACAAAACATTGATCAGGCAGGGGCCATAGTCCCTCCATAGTTGCGGTTACCAATCCACTATAGCCATCCAAACCTATAGCCTAATTTGCTTTGTTTCCATATTCTGTAATAGTTCTGCTCCAAACGGGGATTGTCTTTGGATGCACTTGCATAGTGCATACAGGGATAATCGTCGGTTGGTGCCCCCTCATCATTTAGAATTGTCTAAGGGGCCTCTGCGAGTTGGCTTCGGCCCCTCGTACGCCTTCCAAAAGACCGGGATCTTAGGGTCCCGAGATATGTTAACGTAAATAAAAATAATAATAAGTTGACATAACGGTTCCGCATGACGAGAACCTCGTGAAAGCCGAGAAAGATAAACAAATCAAGTATCTTGACTTGGCTCGCGAGGTTGTCGACATGTGGGATGTGGACTCAGCGATCATTGTGCCGATAGTCGTCACAGCCAATGGGTTGATAGCCAAGAGCCTCGACCAACACCTGAAGAGGCTCTCGTTAAGCAGTTGGGTTAAGGGCTTGATTCAGAAAGCGGTACTTCTGGACACGGCTCGCATTGTCAGGAGGTTCCTCTCTCTGGAGCCCTGACCGCCGGTAGCTTGGACCCTGTTCCCGATACCGGTGGGCTACTATTTTTTATATTTTTAAATGTTTTTATTTTATTTTCTAATATTTAAAAATATAATTTATAAGTTTTTAAAATGAATAAAGGATAATAATAATATTATATGTTAACAAAAATAATAATAATAATATTCCACAACTATAACACAACGCCATCTAGTCCCAAGCTAAGCAGAGCTTGTGTTATGGGTACTAGACAACTGATAAACATACTTATATACAATATTTCTAAATACATACATATTATAGATAAATTAGTGTAATTAATGTCATAATATATTCTTCATAGAATAATTAAATGGAACTTGTCGTACCAACGCGAGTGATCGGGCGCCTCTCCATAGACTATCCAAAATGTATACAGTTTTAGAATTTCTATATACCTAAATATTCGCTTTAGTTCCCCCAAAATTTAGGAAATATGTTGTGGACAATCTTCATTTTCGTGATGTGTCGTGCCTTTTCTGCTTTGTGATTTTGTAACTAGAATTGCATTGTATCTTAGAGTATATGATTACAGTAGTGTAATTATGTACTCTAAGCATTGTATTATCTTCACTGTATCCTTAGCCTTACTTAAATCGTCGTTAAAACGTCGTGAATTGTACGTTTATCCACCTCTAATCATTTTTACATCTTAGATGTATTTTATAATGCACAATTGCTTTTTTTTTTTTTGCTGACAAAATAAATAATCTAGTCAATAATTCAGTATATGAACATGGGTACAACAAGTAAGTCAAATGGCAACAACAAATAATTGGTCAGTGTGACCTTAACCTTTTAAACTTGTACACACCTAATTAATAAAAAAAAATGCAAGGCTTTGTTCTAGGAAAATGTTATAAGCCAACTGGTCTTTTACTTAATGCTACGTCTATGGCCATCATCAAAAATCACCGACACACACTTTATGGTTACCCTACACTACACCTACATTTCGCTAAAGATGGCACTAACAATACAAATAGGATTATTTACCGCGTCCATTACTCTCTACAATGCTCATTCATGAATTTTGAGTACAAAGAAAAAAATACTAGTTTGTTATTCCCACAGTACTTGACTTTTGCGCAAATTCGCTCCGGAATCCGTCAGGTTGCATTATGGTGGCACCTTTTTGAATTTGATGGGTCATGAATGGGTACCTTTTTAGGGTTCCGTTGCCAAATGGCAAAAAACGGAACCCTTATAGATTCGCCATGTCTGTCTGTCTGTCTGTCTGTCTGTCTGTCCGAGTATGTCGCAGCCACTTTTCTCCGAAACTATAAGAGCTGTGCTATTGAAACTTGGTAAGTAGATGTATTCAGTGAACCGCATTAAGATTTTCACACAAAAATAGAAAAAAAAACAATAATATTTGGGGTTCCCCATACATAGAACTGAAACTCAAAATTTTTTTTTTTCATCAAACCCTTACGTGTGGGGTATCTATGGATAGGTCTTCAAAAATGATATTGAGGTTTCTAATATCATTTTTTTTTTAAAACAATAATATTTGGGGTTCCCCATACATAGAACTGAAACACAAAAAAAAAATTTCATCAAACCCTTACGTGTGGGGTATCTATGGATAGGTCTTCAAAAATGAAATTGAGGTTTCTAATATCATTTTTTTCTAAACTGAATAGTTTGCGCGAGAGACACTTCCAAAGTGGTAAAATGTGTGTCCCCCCCCCCGTAACTTCTAAAATAAGGGAATGATAAAACTAAAAAAAATATATGATGTACATTACCATGAAAACTACCAACGAAAATTGGTTTGAACGAGATCTAGTTAGTAGTTTTTTTTTAATACGTCATAAATCGTAAACCACAATTTACCTTTCATTCAGTCAACAAAAATATAAAAATTAAAAAAAAAAAAACATTTCATTTCATAAACGATGATGACGAATGATGATGATGATGACCTGCAGGTTTGTACGGAACCCTCGGTGCGCGAGTCCGACTCGCACTTGGCCGGTTTTTTTTTAAAACGATGATCGATTTGATTCGATTTTTGTGTTTGTTTTGTCGACTGTGAGTGTAATTTTTGACACTTGCAACATCTTTTTGAGACTCCCACGCAATATTTTGTGGAACACTGTGCTGTTTTACCTGACTGTCCCAGAAACAAGGCAATGTTTAGTTCTTCAACAGTTGGAAGTCTTAACGGAGATGTTAAAAACTTTTATAATTTTAAAGTAACAGAGCTTTGTAGTCTGTGCTAAATAAATGTATTTCCTTTCTTCTTGTTGCATTCGTGAACTTTCGCTTTAGTTTGAATAATAACAGAGAAATAAGTCAATACGATGTACCTGCACACAATTATTTGCAACTACGATAAATATAAATCAAATACAAATTATTCTCTAAATCTCTACCCAACCACAAAAGTAATAATAAAAAATATTGCTAATGACAACTTCCCGCTCAAACGGAAGCGCGGGAAAACGCAACAAAGTGTCATGGCGGCCACCCATAGCGCGTGATTTGTCATTGTGGTAAATGATGGTACAACTTTACTTGCATATTCACATTTCTATTTGATAACCTTTCGAATAGACGCGTCCTATTTGGATTTGTATAAAATTTATTTTATCATTGCGTGCATGTTAATGGTTAATCAATTGAGGATCTTCAATCGATTTATTTGAAGCTATTTTGCTTCAGGCTGTCGACATTGAAATATTGTTATGTAGAATGTCTATTAATCAGTAAACATGTCTCAATCTTAACTTAGTGGGCATCGCTCAAGCTAGGATATAATATTTTTCACATTATCTTTTTATGAACATTTTAAGATGGTTAGATAACTGTGTACAGACGCCAGCAGATCAAGCTACCCGAAACTGTCAAATTTTCGCAATGTTGTTCCTAATACTTTAGCGTTAAAGTTGAGAATCTATTAAACAAATTTGACAGAATTGTAGTAGCTGTAAGTGCTGGCGTCTGTACACCAGGATACCTTTTAGCGCTAGTTACACTGCTGTCAGTTATCTGGATAAACGGATCACCTTAGCGGCTGTATGCCCAACATGATACGTAAGTACCATAGGTAGTAATTTTAAAATGTAATGACCACCTTTTCAAGCATTATGTAATAAAACATTTTTTCGGGTGGTGAGGCAAACTATAGTCCTACGGACATTCATATAGTCCTACGGACCGTATTTCAGCCACGGCGGCCGATATCAACGAACACTAGCCTTTGACACGGGGGATAGGTATTATCGTGCACAAGTGTGTGCGCGGCACAGGGGCACTCACTCTTTCCTCAATCTCAGAGTTCGATGGGACGGCAATCCGACACGACCGGAGAGAGATCAGGCGTAGGACCAACAGCTAAACCTGCTTTCTGATGCACGGGGATATCACACCGCCAACTTCTAAATTCCGGGCTATTACTAAGAAACTCGTAATGGAAAAATGCAGTAACACTTTGCCCGACCCTGGAATCGGACCCAGGACCCAGATGAGCACATAGGGAAGAGTGCAAAGCTACGGAGAAGACCTTTGCCCAACACTGGAGCAGTTGTGACTTGTTTTTTTAATGCATTTAAACTAGCTGATCTTCTAACGTGATATACGACAATAACTTCACAAGAAAGATTATAAACCTACTCTACCAGGACTTTACAAAACAGACCTTAAAACCCACTTTCCCAATATAATATAAGGGATAACTCACCAAAGCCCATTAAATGAATTAAATAAAACATCCCATCAACATGAAGGGCTATAAATTTCGCACCAACAATTGTAGGACGTATCTCTTTCAACTGGGGTCTATTGTTGCACATACGTCGCGATCCCCCATGTGTAGGGACGGTACAATAGTGCTGAAAGTGTCATCGTACTTGCGGTTGGACCACACGTGGGCTTCCACTTTATAGCGAACTACGATTTGGGGTGAGTGGAACCCTAAGTGATGTCGTGTTTTGGAGATATCGTCTAATTGAAGAGTTTTGGTTCAATTTTATTCTAGCTGCGCCCGCGGCTTTTCCCTTGTGGATGTGAAAATTGACCGAGGCAAAAATTAGCCTATGTATGATACTCCTCACAACATTCGCTATCTGCGAGTGAAAGTCTCGTCAAAATAGGTCCAGCCATTTCAGAGATTAGCCTGAACAAACAGACAGACAGACAAACCAATAATGTTAATAATTGATGATTTTTTTATGTAAGTACCGTATGCATATGCATTCAGAGAAAAGTTTTTAATTTGAAATTACAACCAGTCACTTAAATTTTATTTATTTGTATAGATTTTAGGATGAGTTGCACGACGTTTAGAAAACATCAATAAAAACAAGCGTTTTATGACATAATTAAGACTATATTAACTAAGTATAAGCATAAATACACCCTACATTTCATCTTTATCAGAAATCTTCAACTTTTCGACGTACTCGTCAATCACTTCCGAGATGTCAGTCACGTTCAAACCCTGCGACTCAAAGAACTCGGAATTGTCCGGCTCTTTAACATATTTCTGTATCGCAATGAACAGTTTCTTAGCTTCCTCCTTCCCACGGTAATTCTTCAAACAAAACTTTTTAATATTCTTCAGTATGTCGAATACTGTTACAAGGATGTTATGTTCATCCGTACTGTAAGACCAGGTCTTTGTGAAAATGTTCAGCAGGCCATTACAGACCAGTGGAGTCGCCATGTGTTCTAGTAAACCTATTCTCTGGTAGAACTTCAATTGGTCCCTATCGACGATAGTCCTCTGCACATCATTCCTTGCTAGCATATGCTCCTTAAGTATTGTATTGAATAGATCTAAAAGAGTCTTTATCCCTGACGTGTCCAGATCTTCAATTTGTTCATAAAATGTTGTAAGGCCTCTGATTTTCATCACTCTGGCTTGAACCTTCGGATTACCCGGCAACCAAAGATACATAACATCTAAAGAATGGGCTTTTAAAGCTAGATTATCCGTTTCAAAAATATCTAGAACCCTATCGATTACAGTTATGGGTATGACCGCGGATGTAGTCGTCGGAGCGACGTCAAATAGGACTTTTAAAAGCATAAGTATGCGAGTTTTTAGCTTATCGTAATCTACTCTAAGATTCTGCTGAACGATTCTGTCTAAACCATTAGCTTTTAAGAATTTGTATGCGTTGTTGGAATTCCTCACAGCCTCTATGATATCGTTCAGTATTCGTATCATGTCATCGTAGATGGTCCTTGGGTCCTCCGTCATGATAACGTCAGCTTCCACTTGGCTTAGTCTATAGGCATTTCTAGTCATGTGTTCTAGTTTCTGTAATGCTTTCTCTATGTTAGGGTTGATAAGGTCGAACTCTTGGTCAGCCAGTAGGTCAGGAGCTTCACCTGGAATTATAAATTGAGTAATATTTTTAGATGTTCTACATATTTGGAATTTTAGGAAACAGACCGACTGTGACGGCCTATATCGTTCACTTATTCGTTCTCAGCTTGAATATGCCTGTCTGATATGGGATCCCTTATACAATAAATATAAAATAGCCATTGAAAGAGTGCAACGTAAATTTTTACGTACTTTGCAATTCAGATGCCAACTTCCACGCCTACCTTACAAAGATCTATTAGATATGTATAATTTACTCTCGCTCGAGAAGAGACGAATGCTTCTGCAAGTAATGACACTGCACGACCATTATCATAATAAGCTAAATTGTATAGACTTTGGTAATGAATTTAAACTCGTAGTTCCTAGATCAATTCATCGTCGTGGAGCTCGCGATTACCGTTTGTTTGATCAGGTTTCCATCCGGACAAACGCTGGTAAGCGTGCACCTCTTCGGCGTCTCACGCAAATGTACAATGAACATTTCCTAGATATAGATTTATTTATGCTACATAGAAATTCATTTCGCACTAAAGTTATTAATATATTGAAAAATTTAGAAAAATAATCTGGTAACTAACTGGTAGGTTTGTAAGGAATAAGAACTACGTTACCGATGAGTCCTCAGCTCACCATAGCATACGTTTTTGTAAATTCGTGGAAAATGTTGTTGTTATTACATTGATTTTGTTTTATATAACTTTTTTCATACCTAATATGTAATGTAATATCGTTTTTTTTCCCAAATAAAATAAAATAAAATAAAATATGATAGTTATCAACTGCAAAATAATCAGCCTATAATATTATAGGCTCTCTTCGAGTAGTGGGCCACAATCCACCATGTGGGCTGGAAGATGTCACATGTTTTCAAATGTTTGGTTCTAAGACATGCCGGTTTCCTCACGATGTTTTTCTTCACCGTATAGAGAGCAGTGAAACCTGGTTAGTTGGGATCTCAAGGGACCAAGCATTATGTACCAATTATTGAGGGTTTTCATTAATCCAGTTTTCCAATTAAGCAGGTTTAAATTTATAGTTGTCTCATTTACAGAGGCCCCCGGCTAATAGAGGTCGAAATGTACTGTTATTCCATTTTTAGAGGTGGAATTTTAAATTTGTGTGAATTAATAAAGTTTCTGCTTGGGTTCGAACCCTCGACCAACAACTGCGACCGACGGTCACTGCTACCACTGAACACCAGATATATACGCATAATTTTAGTCCGTCCATCCGCAAACATAACATTCAGCAGTCAGAAAGGCTTCGGCGTCCCTTCCCATCTTTACGACACTGGAGTTCAGCTCTGGCGACAGTTTTGAATGACGATTGCGCTAACAGATCCCGTCATCCTGATCTTATGTTTCGATTTGGACGCGGAAAGGGAAATACAAGATCCTGTTGTCACCACGATGCCCACCGCTGCCACCCGATAACTTAGACGGCTATTTGCACAATATTAAGGTTTCTTCTTTACATAGTCTAAAAAAAGTCGTCGCTTCCCGTGTCTGTAAGCTGAGATCTTTTAAACTGCGCAACGGATTCTAATGCAGTTTTCATCAATAGACATAGCGATTTAAGGGAAAGGTTTATGTTATACGCAGGCGGAGCCGCTGGCTAAAGCTATTTAATAAAGGTAATATAAGATCTCAGTAGCCACATGGAGTCTAGATTTGTGCCTGGTTGATGGCAATATGGTCGCCACTTATTACAAGGAACTTAAGCATAACTGGCAACCTCTGCCTAACTCTTCGGGAAATGGAAACGTAGGTAATGTTATTCTCTGCAATGTCACAAAACTAGATTTTCTCAAGCAAATCAGGCGTCTAAATAATTAAAAACTTACCAGTTTCTCGTATTTCCTCTGCACCACTAGATTTATTCAAAAGTAGCACGGTCACATAAATTAAACTTAAAATCCGCGACATTTTTGCTTTTACCATGAACATCTTATGACAGAAGAATGTAGGAAAAGTCAAAAAAGAACTTCTTTTATAACAAACCAGAAATATTAAATTTACGAGAAAATCCTCTTTGAGCAATTCAATGGTCGCAGCATTAGTCAACTGTCGCAGTATAAACTATTGTGAAAATAATTTATTAGTTGCACAAGTATCTTCATGCTGCTACCATTGCACTGAATAAAATACTGTAACCAATTGAGATTAAGTACTTATTATTAGATAATATTGGCTATCGTATCAACGCGACAACACAAACTCAAGTAGGTACTTACAATACCTAATTGTCTACGTATAACGCGGGTTCACGGACCGCTCAAATCTCAAGTGCGTTTGCGGCACCTCCCCACAGACAATCCTGCGCCGCATGTCCTGTCACCTGTACATTGATGAGCTTATGACTGCCTCAGTTAGCAAATTCGCGCAGCTGAATGTTCGAACTCTTTGCCACCGACACGCTAAGGGTCAGTCACACAGAACTTAAAAATGCCCGAGTACCTAATTTACTAGCTCGATTCAAAATAGTACCGTATTCCCGTAATCTAAAGTATATAATTGTTTGAATATGGACACAGTGGGCTCGCACATCCATATTTATACGAGTTCCTACTTTAGGCTATGGTACAGGTACAGTCCTATTTTCAATAGAGCCAGTAAATTGCTCGGGATTTTTACCGTTCTGTCAAAACTGACCCTAAAAAGAAAAAGCACTATTAAGTTCTTTTGACCCAGCGCGTGGCCAAAACTGGAATTAATACGGCCACATTGTTTTTTGGTGAACGTTCCTTGAAATAGGTACTACCCTTCTCTTTACTTTTTAAAAAGATCAGTGACCACAGCACACCAGCCATATATAGTTTGTTTAATTTACCTATTGTCTGTTGTTGATTTGTTAATTTATAAGTGAAATGGATCTCATCTATGTAATCTAATTTGTAATAAAACAATATTTTAAAAATACCATCGTGTTTTAAAAAAAAAACTGGTGATACTCGAGAAATCCTGGTCGAGTATTCTCGTGGCTCAAGAAAAAAAAAATTCGGAAACCCAAAACCCTACTATAATACTCGCTTCTTGTTAATCACCGGAGGTGAAACAGGTGGCTACGGCTACCTCTGTGAAACAGAGCATCATAGACAACCTGGAAAGCTAAAAAAACTCTACTGTACAGATTTCCTTGAGCTTTTCTGTCATTGTCACCAAGTTTGTCAAAGCGTACACTTTGAGAAATAGTTGGTTTCACACTTAGATAGTTTAAAAACATTGAATAATATTAATAATTATCAATTAATAGTGGAACTTACTATGTAACTTCGAAGTTAGTCGAGATGATGGAAGCGTTAACGGTCATATCCCGGTGTGGAGACGGCACTTGCTGCTGTATTCCTCATAGGAGCATGATTGCTCTCATATCTATTATCAGTTTGGTTTGTAAACTTATCATTCTTCTGTCAGTATCATTACCATCCGTGTCTGCCATTTCTTATACAAATTCTATCAATGTGCAGTGGGAATAAATTCATAGATCGTTAAATAAGTTTATTTATTTCATAATCAACAGATTTTAGGTAATAAATTGTAGAGGCCTACTTTTAAGTAGACCTGTCGCAGAAGACCTCCCTCTTCCATATTTATGTGTACAACTTACAAAGCCTGTTAATAATACAAAATGTAAAAAAAAGTTTTTCTAATTATTATCACATTTAGAGGACTTTTCCATTCTTGAATCTATTAGGTAGATATCTCTCCCAAGGGTGAAAGTAAATTTTTTAATTCGTCAACTACTATCGAATTAGGTTTAGCCTAACCTGATGGGGTTAACACCAGAGCATGATCGTGTGCAACCTAGGAGCTTCCCTCAATTTCGACATCATCGCTGCGAGGAATCCGACCCATTTCCCTGAAAATCCCAGCCAACTTCCCGATGTTCTCAATGTAGCGCTGGTCAAGAATGTAAACCTCCGTTTACAGTCTATTGAAATATTCCACGAGCTTGACTCCGACCACCGTCACGTACTATGAACGTAGAACATGAACTTAGCACCCTACTCGGGCCCGAGCGATCTTGACCAGATCCTCAGACCCAAATGATAATCAACTGGAGGAACCGCGGACCATCGGTTAGGACAGAAGTCTCCTAACCTACTGCAATAAATTTTCAACGCCCAGTGTGGAGTCGAGCATTGAGAATCCCAAAAGAGTGCACTCCAGCGCGTCGAAAAAAAAAAGATTTAGATTTTCTATTCTCAGCGCTAAGCATTGCGATGGAGATCCAGTACGCATGAAATCCTACCGCGATATTTTTTCGCCGTTTCGAACGTGGACTAACTCCCTAATAGTTATAATTTAAGCGTAGATATCGTACTCGCAAGCACGCAGTGTGGTGTCGGACGTAAAGAATAACACCACCTCATTTCTTCCCGTGGGTGTCGTAAGAGGCGACTAAGGGACTTTCTAGGGTTATGGGCAGCAGCGTTCTCTATGCATTTTACCACCAAACTGCGATCGCCAAGCCGCCTGCTAAGCGTGGCGATTATGGCAAATCCCCCCAAAAATGTACCAGTCAAATTGGTGGTGCATGGGGGAGGCCCATGTCCAGCAGTGGACTTCTTACGGCTGAAATGATGATGATGATGATGAAGCACGCAGTAGGGTATGTTCGGGCACTGCGTCTGTCCTATCGACCGTTGTGAAAGTTACAACACTGTACTTTTAATTTCCGTTTTTTGTGTTGCCAGACGTAAAAAATAGCACCATCCCATGTCATGCCGTGTGTCGTAGAAGACGACTAAGGGATTTAATAGAGAATAGGCAACAGCGTTCTCTATGCATTTTACCACCATACTGCGATCGCTAACCCGCCTGCCAAGCGTGGCGATTATGGCAAACCCTTTTGGGGCGGCCTATGTCGAGCAGTCAACGTCTTATGGCTGAAATGATAATGATGATTATGAACTTCTAATTTACAGATAGCATGTATCCTGGACTTGGTAACAACAAATGGTGGGTCCAACCAGTGTCCTGAAAACATGGCATTATGGTGCGCACAAGTGGACTGCGCGAAACAGCTCCTGATCACATTATTTCAAATGGCAAATCTTCTGTTATTGCTCGCTTCTATTGTTGTAAGTGGCTCGAAGCAAGCTCGAAGTTAATAATATATTAGTTTATAAGTCGTGTGCCCGACGGGATTCCACATCGGTAAACATTACCTACGAACTTTCGTACCAACTATCATCCCCTATTTAACCCATTTAGGAAGTGAAGTTTCAAAAATACTTCTTAAAGCTGCCTGTCCTGTGTATTGGAGCGGAGAAGAACGGAGAGGAGCGGAGCAGTACCTATATTATTAACCAACTAGCTTCTGGCCGCAACTTCGACGCGTCAAATTTTTGCTCTCCTGACCCTTCCCGTCGCATCAAATTGCCTGCCATTTTTCGTTGCTGCTCCGTTTCTTTTGATTGTAGCGTAATGTTAGCTATAGCCTTCCTCAATAAATAGGCTACCCAACTCAAAAAGATTGTTTCAATTCGCACCAGTAGTTCCTGAGATTACCGCGTTCAACCAAACAAATAAACTCTTCAGCTTTATAATATTAGTATAGATAGAATTATAACATCTGGATGTTCAACTTTCAATTTTTAACTCTCGACGCTATGCAGTTCGCTGAAGATCCAGTATCGAGATATTTTTTCCGTGCGAACGTAGACTACTTGAACCTACATAGCTACTATAGATTTATATCAGCAGTGTCTTCTCATTCCACAGGAGTGTGCAATCCTAGTACAACTTTACGTGTGGTACACCCTCGCGTTCGTTGTGTTGGGGCTAATCGTGAATATTGCCGACTTCGTCTTCAGGTACAAACTGGAAGGTACCTCGTGCCTACTTGGGTTCATCACTGAAGTTGGCTTTTTATTTGGTGAGCTAATAATTTAATAATTCTGTCTTTGCTGCCGCGCTGTCGATTGATTAATTAATCAACATCCGTCTAGCCTTTTCCAACTATGTTGGGGTCGGCATCCAGTCAGTGCTAGGCAAAAGTTGCGCTAAAACTCCCTGGAGCACAGGTGTCAGTTAAGGTGAAAGCTCCAGGATCCCCCCATTTGCATATCAGTACCATTTTACATGTTGATTAAAATATTATACTCGACCATCATCTCCTAATCAGCCTATATCGTTCCCACTGCTGGGACTCAAGCCTCCTGTCGGTGAAAGGGAGCCGTAATCTCCCACGCTTGGCATGCGGGTTGGCGGTCCCTCCCACGCGGGCCCAGTGCGGGTTGGTAGATGTCACGTGTCTTCGAATCCTTCCACGCCTTCACGCGTCTCACCAGTCGTCCCATATCCGAATCTAGCAGCGCAATATTATCAGCATACATGAGCAGCCACGGGGGCTGCTCATGGGAGTTCCTGATGCTGTCTAACACAATGATAATATCATGAATAAATCATTCAATGGAATTAAATGAACTTCTGAGGGTTGTATTGACAATTTGAATTATGTAAAGCCAAATTTGTTACGGTCGCGAGTCGTATTTTGTTCAACATATAGCCTGACACTGATGTAAGTAGCAAAAAATTTAAGAAAATTTGAATTTCACCAATAACCTGGAGCTTTCACCTTAAGTTGTGATGCTGGGGACTGTTTCACCTAAGTTTTTTGTCTTGTAATTTGTCTATCTACAATTTTATCGAATTTAGAGTAACTAAACAGACAGCTGTGCCGCTGGGGAGTTTGTTGCGACACTTCTTCCCAGCTAAAGCCGAGTGGTAAAGCTAAAGTTGGAAATGGTAAAGGACGGGCGTTTTGGGGGACTGTCTTATGTAATTTTGACGTTAAAAAAATGCTGACTCTCAGGATACTTCGAATAAATTACTTTTGATTTTGTTAGAATAACTATATCTTGAATTATTTATTTCTTACCTTGCAGTTATATCCCGCTGCTTACCGCTAGTGGACACCTACAGAAAACACATCGGTGGCGAGTCTTCCATTACCTCATAGCATTAAAGTAGTCTTAGTAGAGAAAAATAAAAATCACAAACAAATTTTTAACTTTTTCAATTTATATTTTTGTACTATCTACTATATACAAAGTGGATATTAAATATCTATAGAAAAAAAACATCATACAACAAAACTTAGAATTAACGCGAATACTAAAATAACACGGTTCTTGATGAACTCATACACACATTTGCTTATGAATATAAAAAAAAAACTTAATTTTCTTTCTTCTTCAGCTCATAAATATGATGAGAGCTAGTTCGTATTATAATTCATAAGGGTAATATTTAACTGAACCTCTAAGTTTATTGACCCTTTAGGAACTGTGCCCACTAACGGCACGGCACGGCAATTTTTAAGCAAGGAATAGAAATATAACTTTACAATAAAATTGAAAGGAGGAGGGTAAAGATGAACATTTTTCGCCTATCATAGTCATGAAAATTCAGAGTATTTATTGACGTCATGTTATTGTGTTTATGTGAAGTTTAGGTATCGACCTTTACATCTATTCTAAAATAGTAAGAAAAAAAGATAGCAAGTCTTATAAAAAAAAATCATCAAACTTGGCAAATTCTTTGAAGTTTTGTTTTTTCAAGCACCTTTTCTATCTTTCATTAAAAAATAAACTGTTATGATGCACCAAAACAAATGAATGCTAGTTAAAAAGCCTATTTTCTGTAGTATTTGAGAGACTAATAAAAATATTGGTGCATCCGATAGCGATGCCTAAGGATGTCGCAATGTGGCTAAGGATACCGTAGTATCTCAATTTTGTTGTCATACTATTAAGTTATAATTCTAGTTGTAACATAAAAATCCCTTGCCGTGCCGTGTCGCCAGCGGACGCAGGCAAGTTATCAAAAATGTTGGAAACTGGAGGTATTTTTGACTGATTGAGACAGATCAGACTGTAAACGTTCTTAAAATTTACGCGATTTGCCCATCAGATTATGAGAAAATTACGTTTCCCTTGCATACGTTAACGTTTCTTTCGATATTACGGTCTTATAAAGAATAGCTCCCAAAATAATTTAGAACAAAAAGAAGTTTGTGAAACTGGACGGAAGTTCGATTTCGATGCGATTATACAAATTTGCAAAAAAAAATCTTTGAAGACATTTAATTAGTAACGCGTCGCTGTAGTCAGGCCCTTTCCGAACTTTATTATAAATATACATTCAACAAACGGACTAGTCGTTTAAAAACACGATTATTCCTTATCTTCGGAGCTTTGTAAAACTTGTATCATGTCTAACATATAATTATATAGCTATGAGGTCAACCAGCACCTATCTATAAGGCTTATTATACAAAGGCACCGTGCTCGCATTAAAAAAACTTCAACCCAGCTTCACTGTAACAATTATTTTGGTATATACAAAATCGGATACAAAACATCATCACTAAATAGTACTTTTGACATCGTTTAAAAATCTTTACAAATTAATTATTCGCCATTTGTTGATCCTCGACAAAAAAAAAAACAGCAAAGGCATTCGTCAAAAAAGAAAAGTTGATAAAATTCGTTTTTTTCATTTCGAGGAATACACGATTACTTTATGCCTCTCCGAGGCATACAAAGGCATGATTTTCATTGAACTACTTATAAGCAAAAGAACACTTTCATTGAATACGCGTCGATAAATTTATGTTACAATAAAACGCTAACAATCTTACTTCACACAATTGGTCATTTATGAAGGGTTAACACTGAAAGCATGAGTGAACAGATCCATGCCATCTCGCATTCTTGTGTCGCTTGCACGTTTTTGATACAGAAGGAAGAAAGTAGTCAACTAAGAGATTTTCCTTGGCTTGGGTAGACCACATCTTTACATAGTATAATACAAAGTCACTTCCTGCGTTGGTACGCTTAGATCTTTTAAAATACGCAACGGAATTTAATGCGGTTTTCATCAGTAGACAGAGTGATTCAAGAGAAAGGTTTATATGTGTAATACGCGGGCGAAGCAGCTGGCAAAAGCTAGTTTATTTCCGTTTAAGGTGAATGCTCCAACCAGCCCGCGAAATTCAAAATTTCTTGCGTTTTTTG
This sequence comes from Aporophyla nigra, assembly GCA_947507805.1. Lineage (NCBI taxonomy): Eukaryota > Metazoa > Arthropoda > Insecta > Lepidoptera > Noctuidae > Aporophyla > Aporophyla nigra. The sequence continues at coordinate 4,887,569 of OX382313.1, read as the reverse complement.
CAATCTGCAGGCCAGTGCTAGGTTGTATGTTGATTAAAATATTATTCGCGACTGTAAGACATATGTAGTTACAGAATTATAATCATCAATACAACGCTCTAAGTTCATAAAGCTGTAGGAGACTTTTTCTGTTTTATTTTTGTTCCTACGCCTTTCGCCATCCTCACGAACTTTTGAGTTTATAGTATTAGTAGGAGGTTTTCAAGTCTGCCTGTGTGACCGCGTTTTTCTTCTAAACTACGCAACGGATCTAGTTGCGGTTTTCTTCAAGAGCGTCTATTCCCAAAGGTTTATGTCTCGAAAGAAATCTCGATGTTTTGTCAAAGGGTAAAAACCGTGCGAAGCAGGGCCGTATCGCTAGATAAAGTAAATAATCTCTTAGGTTCAACTTCGCATACACTATTCTGTCCATTCTATCATTTGCTGACCACACTATCAAAAACATGCAAGCTGTTATAGATACAACTAACCTTAGTTACATAGAAAGGCTCTGTAGGCATATATTTATATTATATAATATTATATTCAAATCTACTGAAAAGGAAATCTAATCTAATATACATAAAAGGTTTCATACAAACTAATTCACAAAAACGTTATGTTACTCAAGATTTTCGTTTCCGAAACTTTAATTTTGGCACTAGAAATTATACTGCAAAGTAAAAATGTCCAATTTCTATGTCAAATCCCTTTGAGATCACAACTTAAAAGAAAGATTTCTTTCAAATATTTTGACTCCACTAAATCGCGTAAATATCACTTGACAACATTAAACTGTTTTGACTCCTGCAGACACGCGCGACGCGACCGACTCAAGATGAACAATCTATGAAAAAAAAAAATGTAAATTGTTCTAACAGAATCGCGTCGCGTCTGTCTGCGGGAGCCTTTACGCGCGAAATAGTTTGACGCCATTAGAGAAGGAACACGATATTCATAATCGACAATTTTTATTCGAAGTCAGTCGATTTTTTTGTTTTATACTAATCGTTATACCAAGCCATTTCCTTGATAAGATAAAATACATTTTAAACAAAAAAAAATATATTTCATGCCCTCGTGTACGCGTCAGAAAGTAGTTGGCAGTCGTATCCTTCTGTTCTTCTTTTGCAAAACATCCCATTAAAAAATACTCCCTGGTTACGTCTTGTCTATTTAATGTTTAAACAATTTTGAACCTTAACCACTTCGTCTAACAGTATAAAATGCTAGTACTGTACTATCTTATCTCTTTAAAACTCATTTAGCCATTTTTTTTATTTAAGATCATTTAGGCAATAAAGTCCGAAATGCATGGTCAGAGAAAGTCATAAATCGTAATAAATCTAAAAACCATATTTTTTGTTAATTGCTACAGAAAAAAGTATATGATAATTTTCTACAGAGTAAAACCAAACTATGTAATCCAATGAATAATCCTGATTTGGTTTAAAAAATATTCCCCAATTGGAAGCTCGCTAGAACACTGGATAAGCAGTGAACTTATAGTCGTAATTTCTATAGTCGAATTTGTTTTCGTCAAGGCGGTTTCCTCTAGGATTCTGCCTTCATTCCAATTGTAATAAGACTTGCCACCAAACCTCTTCTGACGCGCGCTTTATAAAAATCTAGTTAGCTAGACATCATTAAAATTCTTATTATTTTTGCGGACAAATTCCGATTTGCTAGTCCAACTGCCTGATCAGACTATTCGAACGTATTTAAAGTCTAACACAGATTAATAATTTCATTATTATGCTACAAATATCTAACAAAAGGTAGTAAAAATCTGAAGTTCGAAGTATCGGACACGCAAACCAGAATATCACCCCAAAATATTTTCAAAACTAATTGACACATTTCAGAAAAAAAAAAAAGAAATCAGACTTACTTCGAAACAAAACTCGAACTTTTTCAAATATTCTGTTGGTTTTAAACTTCGAACACTGAAACGTCACTGTCACACTGAGTTAACTTACACTCTGATTGGCTATCGACACTATAGGTTGCTGGTTATTGGTGGATATGACTGTGGAGCCAGGAGGTATCTTCTGCGGGACCATTCCGTCTATGTGTCTGTACTTCTTGAGTCGTGTCCATTGTCCATTGTTGTAATTCATTTGGAAATGCATTTCTGAGAGCATTGTTAGGTATGTGTCGTCAGATTGTAGAACGTTCTCGATGTTTTCTGAGAGTTTTATTGTTACTATGTTGCCTAGGTTCGGACAGGGGTTTTCTGGAAGAAAAAAAAACATATTTTCAAGATGGTAAGATAGAATTTTGATTATTCAAGATCTAAAATAGAAAAATAAATATTTATTAGTTTGCAAGTGAAACTCCTGCTCCTAAAGCGTTCATAACTTAGCACATCTACTTCCTTGGGTGTATGGTACGCCGGCTTCGACTTTTATTAACTATATTTTTATATCCTATGTACATGAGGACGAATTCACGGATGAGTCACAGCTAATACGCTGTACACATCATAGTGTTGCTGGTCTTCCTTGAGGAGCTTAGGATAGATCGAATAAACAATTTTCTCACCCGTACGCAAAACAGGCGCGTTGATATGGAGTGGCGGACGCCAGTCTGTATTACTTATTACCTATGAGGACGTATTTATTCACAAAACTAAGGTTCCTAAAGGAATATAAATAAGGTATTGGAAATACGTACCTCTGGAGCCGGCCATGAAACCAAGTATAAGCGCCTTCTCGGGTCTCGTGACGCGATTCGCGTTGCGGAACATGTCTTGCGCTTCCAACATTTGTTCACGCTGAAATATTAACGGTTTAGATTATAAAAACAAACTTTCAAAACATGCCTTATTAGTCTTTAAGTATAACAGTTTTCGCCTTGAGGTCACAAACACCTCTAAACGCTCCGGATCTTCAGGATATTCCAGTTGAAAATCGCATAGAATGTTTTTTTTACACTTTATTGGGTTCGCAATGCTCGGTTCACCACCATCGTCGGCCTAACCTTTTCCCAACTATGTTGGATCGGCTTCCAGTCTAACCGGATGAAGCTGAATACTAGTATTTTACATGGAGCGACTGCCTATCTGACCTCCACAACCCAGTTATTGGGTAATACGATACCCCTTGGTAAGACTGGTTGTCAGACTTTCGGGCTCCTGACGACCCGTAACGACTGGCTAAGATCTACGAAAGACAGCCGGGACCAACGGCTTAACGTGCTTTCCGAGGGACGGAAGGGTCTTAGTGTGTAAAGATAGTCACCCATCCACGGACTAACCGCGGCAAGCAATGCTAGGTTCAGGTTACTGAACGATCAACCCGTGCGGCGGCGTGTTACTTAGCCACAAGCCCTTCAATGCTCGGTTCACCACCGACAGTTAAAAATACAAAGCTAGATAAAATCCAACCGCGATATTTTAGTGTTCGACCGAATGTGGTCATGAGACAACATTGAGAGTTGCATTTAAGAATGAGGCAATACTGTAAATAAAAGATGGCCATAACCAGAAGGCCCAATCTAGTGATTAAACATGTTCAATATCTAGTCATCGTCTCATCTCGGGAACAATCAAAATATGTAAAAATCTTGTCAAAAATGTATGGAAACTCGAGATATTTCTAGCAGATTGAAACTGAGATCAGACTGTGAACGTTAGCTACCGTGGCCCTGCCCCCCTAGCCAAGTTACAACCATTTCGTGTCGAATTCCGTTCTCCAATCGGTAACGCCTCAGTGTCAGCGATTATAGAAAACGATAAGTTGGTAGCCATGTTGACGCGCCTGAGTCGGCCGCTCGTTCTACAATGTCTTTAGAAAAACGACACATTATAACAAAGGATGTGGCGTTGAACATTGTAGAAACGATAAAAATTGATTCTATAATTTTGAACAATGTGAACTTGACTACGAATTTTTTATTCGTTTGTTCTAACCACGTGACTTAACGTTCAGATGATTTCATTCCCATACATTTAATTAGTTTTCGACTAGCGTTAACGATTGCAGATTATCAACTTGGCTAGGGGTGCTGGAAAGTTATCGTGGCCCTGGCACAGGCAACTGAACGAACACGGATGGGTTTTAGTCAGTAAAAGTCTGACACCCTCCCGTTCCACCCAGAACGAGAGACGTCATTTGATGATTTCCCACCCACAAAAAAAAAAAGACTGTGAACGTTCATAAATTACCCCATCTAGATCGAAATGAAAAGGTTACGATCTTCAATAGCATAAAGTAAATATATAAATGAAGGGTACCGTAAGTGATAGTCCTCTACGCGGCAACAGCGGCGTCTGCTGGACAGTCTGTTGCGCTTGCGCCTGTACGGTCTGCGTCGTCTGAACGGGAGTCGCGGCCTGAACAACTTGAGCTGGTTGTACCGCTTGCGCTATTTGTACCTGGAGGAAAAAATAGTTGTTTAAAAATCTTCGTAGTTATGAGTTGTACGAGTTATGTATATAGCAGCGATATGCACTTTTCTGTCATCATCAGCAGCCTATAAGGGTCCATCCATAAATTACGTCACACGTTAAGGGGGGGAGAGGGGGTCGATGAAGTGTTCCCTAAATTTTGTGATGTCACATTTCAAAATTGAATATACATATTTTAAGTACTATTAAAACACGAAATATGAACTATGTAAGAAATTAAAAAAAAATCAATGTCTAGATGTAAAATTGAAAAATATGTGACGTCACACTAGGGACTCACAAATGTGACCAGCTGTGACAAGGACGGCGGGGGGGGGGTCTCTTGGTTCTAAGAAATGCCGGTTTCCTCACGATGTTTTCGTTCAACGTTTTGAGAGCAGTGGTAATGATATAATTTACACAAAGTAAAAAGCTTGCTTGGGCTCGAAGTCAAGACCTACTTACTACTCGTAACTCGCGGCTGTTACCACTGAGCTACCACTGTTCTTACTAATCTGTAGCCTTGCACTAATTATAGTGTAACGTACCAGTACGCAACATGCGTTCATAGTCAGCTGTACTCAATCACAAAACATTTATATAGCACTAGCTTCTGTCCGCGACTTCGTCCGCGTCAAATTTATGCTCAAATCGTCTGGAGCTAATAGATAATTGTGACTCTCAAATAACAAACAAATAATTTGAAATAAAATATTAGGTTGGGGGAAAAGTCTTTTCGCATTATAGTATGTATGAACTTGTAATAAAATCTCTTTGGCTATACTATTTGTATCTGGCTGGTTTTGGTATCATTGAAAGTTTAAATTTTAAAGAACATAATTCCAAATTCAAATTAGGAAAATGTGTGATTTTCATTTGTTTTTCGTACCGTCAAGATGAGTGAATCTAATGAAGAAATTCGATACATTTTAAAATTTTACTACAAAAAGGTAAAAATGCAACGCAAGCCGCGAAAAAAATTTGCGATGTTTATGGACCTAGTGTAGTGTCTGTGAGAGTAGCACAAATTTGGTTTAAGCGTTTTCAATCCGGAAATTTTGATGTCAAAGATGCACGTCGCTCTGGTCGCCCTATTACGGATAAAATGGATGCCATTTTTGAAAAAGTGGAGCAAGATCGGCATACCAGTAGTTACGACGTAGCTGAAGAACTGGAAATTTACCACAAAACAGTTTTGGCGCATTTGAAAAAAACTGGGTACACTAAAAAGCTCGACATTTGGGTACCTCACGAGCTCACTGAAAGAAACCTAATGAACCGTGTACTCATTTGTGATTCTTTATTACGACGTAATGAAACCGAACCATTTTTGAAGAAGCTGATAACTGGCGATGAAAAGTGGATCACGTATGACAAGAAAGTGCGAAAAAGGTCGTGGCCAAAGGCCGGTCAGGCTTCACAGACTGTGGCGAAACCCGGGTTAGCTCGCAACAAGGTGATGCTGTGTGTGTGGTGGGATTGGAAGGGCATTATTCATTATGAGCTGTTACCACCAGGCAGGACCATCGATTTTGAACTCTACTGCGAACAACTGATGAGATTAAAGCAAGAAGTTGAGAGAAAGCGGCCGGAATTAATCAACAGAAGGGGTGTGGTTTTTCATCATGATAACGCTAGACCTCACACATCTTTAGCCACCCAACAAAAATTAAGAGAGTTTGGCTAGGAGGTGTTAATGCATCCGCCGTATAGTCCTGACCTTGCACCTTCAGATTTCCACCTGTTTTGGTCTCTTCAGAATTCTTTAGGCAGTGTCAGGTTAACATCACGAGAGGACTGCCAAAACCACTTGTCGCGGTATTTTGACCAGAAGTCCCAAAATTTCTATAGCAATGGGATCATGTCCCTACCTACAGGATGGCAAAAAGTTATTGAACAAAATGGTACCTACATACTTTAGTTAAATGTAAATAAACTTTATTAAAAAATGTTTTCAATTTTCTTAAAAAATGCGAAGAAACTTTTTCCCCAACCTATTAATATTGCGACTATAAATTGAGATGTAAGTTGTCCTATCTTTCAAGTTGGATCAAACTGCACACGGTGTGCAAATTTTATTAAAATCTGTTGAGTAGTTTAAGAGTCCATCTCGGAAAAACAGCGTGACGCGTAATTTATATATATTAAGAAGATTTGTTAAGTGAGTAAAGGATATCTTATCATTAAAACTAAAAACCATGGTGTCGACCCATTTAGCACATACATGAGTGTGTTTGTAGTGACAGTTATTTAATTGAAACTATGTTTGTCTGTAAATAGAACTTCATTTTGTTTTTCACGTCAATTTATTTATTTTATTTATTTATTTATCCATTTATGTACACACATATACAAACAGACAAGAAGAAAAGAACAGAAAAATGTGTACAAAGGTGATGCTTATTTCTAAAGAAATCTCTACCAGCACACCTGCGATAGGAGAAAAGACACAGAGATGTAGACAGCGTGAATATTTTAAAACCAGATGGTGTGGGCTAAATACGGCTGCAGAGTCGTGATCAATTTTTCTGTTGTTTTTAAGTTTCAATAAATTGTTGCCAGATAGTGGTACCGATTCCCTTATTCACAAACTAAACTAAATTTAAGTTCAGTGCATCTTTTTCTTTCTATTTCATTAAGAAAAGGACAGAAGATAAATTGTAGTTTAGTCCTGTCAAATTAATCAGCGCTTGACGTAAATTGACGTAATTTTAGTTGGCAAGTTTTTAATCACGTCTAAACTTGTATGGAGTAGTGACAGGCGCTGATTAATTTGACAAGACTAAACTAAAATTTATCTTCTGTCCTTTTCTTAATGAAATAGAAAGAAAAAGATGCACTGAACTTAAATTTAGTTCAGTTTGTGAACCAGGGAATCGGTACCAGTGTCAGGTTCTGTTAAAACAGGGAGGAAAGACGCGCAGTTTCGCGAAAGATGGAACTGTCACTTGTGTGCAACATACTGGTTGCACTACCGTGTGCGAAATCTAAGGTTGGACTTTTAATCCTATTCAGCAACTTGAAAGTTGGAGGGATATCATATCAGGTATTGACAAAAAAAAAAAAGATAGTGAGGTGGTGCAACAATGAATGAAATTGAATGAACTTGAAATAATGTACTTACATGCAAACTTTGTATTTTAAATTTAATAACTTGTCTTAAAACACGATATATACTACATATATCGATATATACATTGTCTATGGCTGCCAGAGAAAATAAAATGACTATAGTAAAAAAAAGTAAAATGTCATGATTTTTATGTTTGGTTTTGTTCCTATCAGAAGAAAATAAAAAAGGAAATAACTGTTATTAAAAATTATTACATATTCTTTTATTCCACATCCGAAAAACGATTTATTAAAGTATTATTTAATTTAAACCATTTTTATAATTCATTCTTTAAGCGAAATCGTTCACTACCCAACATTATTAGTGTTAGTATGGTATCATTATTTTTCTTTGAACTGTCAAGTTACTGAATAGGATTAAAAGTCCAACCTTAGGAACAGTAGGGTACAACATACCGGTTGCGCGATCTGGTGCTGTAGCGGCGGCTGCGTGTGTACCGCCGGCACCACGGCCCGCGCCGTCTGCTGCACCACTGTCTGCGCCATCTGGGACAGAACGACGACTTATTATTTTAAAAAATATATTTTTATTTTTGACCTTAGATAAGGTCCTATGTGACTACGCTTTGGCGACTACTATGTTTAGCGTAGTGAAAGCATGAACACAATATAGCAAAATCATTCACGACATAGAAAGAATAAGACAGAAAATTAATTTCATTCTTATTCTTTGTAAATTATACACTATGACACTTAGGGAGACTAAGAAAGAGCTTGTTCTTTATGCAATAGTTTCATTAAGTAACGAGAATGAACAAAACATGTTTTAATGTCATTATGTACATAATAAAAAGAAAAGGTCCTAAAATAGATCCTTGAGGAACTCCAGAATCTACAATAATGGTTTCAGAATTGTAGCCATTGATAATGACTTTTTTGAGTCCTGTTAAAAATATATGAGACAAATGAACGCAGCAAGGTCACGTATTCCGTTAAATGGCATGTTTTCCAATAGAAGCGTGTGATTCACATTTTCGAAAGCCTTCTGAAAATCAGTGTAGACGGCGTAAACTTGGACACCGTGATCCATATTTTCAAATAGAAAGTTGGTAAATACCATAAGGTTAGTAGTTGTAGATTGTCGTTTAGCAAAACCATGCTGTTCAGACATTGTGCAAATACAGACCACAATTTGCCCAAATAGTGACCACTATTGAGTGACTACTATTGACCATTTATTCACACAACTGTAGTTTTGTGTATCATACTCACGGGTTTGATATTCTGTAGCAGCACTGCCTTGCCGCCCGGCTGCAGTATGACGGTGGAGGTGTTGAGTATATTCTGTGTGGACAGCAGAAGAGGCTTCCCGCCAGCCGGGCCGGCTATCAGGAGCTTCGGCTGTTGACCTATTACTATTGGTTTTGACCCAGTGCCCTGTTGAAGAGACGATTGATTTTGAATAACGTATTAGATACATGCATAAAGTCACGCCTTTTCCCACAAGGGTAGGCAAAAGGCCTCCTGTTACAAACCTCCTGTTCGTTCCTCAGTAACCCGCCCATAAATATAGAGATTGGACTGAGCGTTAGCCTCACAAAACTGTCCCCTCTCTAGAGAGGGACAAAGTGACTTTGCGGCCAAAAGAATATTTCGTGAAAAAAAATAAGAATTTAGTGGACTACCCTGGTGATTACCAGGGTAGGTACTCCACAAAATTTTTTTTTTTCCTTATAGCATATTTCGATTCAAAATATGTTTTTTCAGTAAAATGATGGATTAGCGTGTGATTTAAAGTGCACGTAGGTCGAGATTTAAGAAGAACTGATTGCAATATCGTCAGTAACGACCGAGTCTAACGAACCGAATCAATTGATTGCTGGTGGATTAGTATAGTAGCACTAGTACGAAACGATAAGTATCAATTGTATTTCACTTCAAGACTGTTTTAATTTTTTCAAGTAAATCAATAACATAAGTCGTAATTTGTTTATGAACGAAACCAACAATTTAATTCAATAAATTATGTAGTGTGCTTCCCTAACATAATTAATGTCAATGCAGATATAAAATGTCAAATTTAAACTTAAATGCAGAAAATGTCAGTGAATGCTCAACGGGATGAATCTAAATAAAAATGCAAGTTGTCGGACTCAAACCACGTCTAATTGAACACTAAAATGTAATATATATAAAATGCATAGAACAATGCAATATGTCAGTGTCAATGCACTGCCAAATGTAGGTCGCGTCCAAAGTGCAAATACGCGAGCCTACTGGCTCACTTATTGTAATAAATATATTTTAAAACCCATGTAAGTGCACCATACAATTTGCTTGTGAAAAATGATTACAGAGTAAAGAATGGTTTGACGAGTAATAAAACAATTGAAACAATTAGTAGGTTCTATTAGATTAGAAAAAATATAGATCCCGATCATCGGGAAACAAACGTTTAGAAGTTTTCAATGTTTGATTTATAATTACTGACTCAGCGAATCGAAAAGCACGTTTACCCATTTCCAGTTTACATTAGCAGATATGTGACGGTTGTACGGGTAATAAGAAGCCAAATTCTGACAATCGGTCATACCAAGGGTATTGTGTTACACAGTAACTGGAGTGTTGAGGTCAGATACGCAGTCGCTCCATGTAAAATATTAGTACTCAACTGCATCCGGTTAGACTGGAAGCCGACCCCAAAATAGTTGGGAATAGGCTAGGCAGATGATGATGATAGCAAGTTAAAGAAAAGCTTGTAAAAGGTGGGTAGATAGATAAGACTCACGTGTACGATGAGTGGGCTGGTGATGGTCGGCGTGGAGGGCGTGGTGGGCGTGGAGGGCGTGGGCGGCGCGGGCGTCGGCGCCGCCGGGGGCGACGCTGGCGCCGCCGGGCTGTCGCTGCTGCTGGCTGGCGCTGTGTATTCATAATAACAGTAAGGGTCTGCTCAACTGCTTCCCAATAGGCACTAATTTAGCAAAGATACTCTAAAAATTGTATGACACCTGGCCACCTCTGAAACGTCAAAAGCTTAATGCACGGTTTGCCTGGCGCTGGGCACAGGCTAACTATAGTAAGGGGTTGAGAAACAGCTTCCCGATAGGCACTACTACACTTACTTACCAGATCCATTCTAAATATTTTATGACTACCCCGTTGGTCTCGTGGTCACAAGCGCGACTGCTGAGCACTACCCGACCTAGGAATGAACCCAGTTCATGGAGTCCTAGGTTCAATTCCCAGGTCAGGCAAAGTGTTATTGGGTTTTATCTATTAGGAATTTTTTAGTAATAGCCCGGAGTTTGGATTTTGGCGGTGTGATACCCCCGTGCCTCGATGCGCACGTGTCGCCGCTGGTCCTGCGTCTGATCTCTTTCCGGTGACGGAAGAGCGAGTGCCCCTGTGTCTGCGCATACACTTGTGCACTATAATATCTCCCGCGCCGAAGGCTAGTCTCCGTTGAGATTGGCCGTAATACGTTCTGAAGAACTATACTATTTTTATGACATATAAACTTACATGGGCACTTATGAAACGTCAGATGCTAGGTGCACGGTTCCATTTAGTCGATTCTTATGAAGAAACAAGCCTTTTATAATGTTTTCAAATTATACTGGGACATAATGTTTTCTAATTATAAGGTATGGGACGACAGTGTAGGCCTGTCAACCCCGTTTTGACAACGATAGCCCAAAATCTTCTCACATTCACCAAATAGAAAATAGCACAATTAAAGAACGCGAGTTTGTTTAATGATGGTAAAACCCATTCATTTTACAAATAGGGTGCACCACAAGTCTATGGGTAAATTATTATCCGGCAGAATTTTAAAATACCCTAGTTTTTTCAAATCAGAATATAAAAGACTGGGAATCAAGAAGTAGCGCAACAAACTACCCAGCAACACCAGCATCGGCCATGTGTTTTGCGAGCAATGTGCCATGACTGCCACTTACGTTTGGCAATTCTTCTCTAATGTCTAATCGAATCTAAGCCACTGTACATTTTTGGTTTATCAATGCATTTCATGCAAGGAGCTGTATACTGTTATCTGATAGTGATAAGTGCAATGACTGATTTGATTGATTTGATAACTAAACACGATTGGTTTAAAGTTTACACGTGTAATCACTTCATTACGCAGCCGTTAATATTGCACTTCTAGTTTCTAAGGGCGTAAAAATAACACTTTTTTTTTTTTTTTTTAATACGTTATTGTTAACAAAGAACTGACTCTAGGATGGGATGGACGATGGGACTGCTATACGCATTGCGTAGTCTCTAATAAAACAAATTACCCACTCGATGGTTTAATGGTAGAGCAGCTCCTGGGCTAGATTCGAAGGTCGGGGATGTATTTTTGGAATTGGTCAGTAGTAGTCCGGAATTTGGATTGCTGCCCCAATAAAAGCAAGGATTCGCGTCCCACCCCTACGTGGATGTTTTACAGAATTGGCAATGGTGAATGCACTAAATACGGCTGCCTGATCTCAAATACATGAGTGATCATTTATTTTGCTATGATCCTTTCTTTTGACCCGATCTTCGGTGCGCAAGAACCATCATCGTTCACAAGACACAGGATAATTGACATAGGAATGAACGTTCACCTGCTCTTTTAGGAATGAACGTTCATCAGTTCTTTAAATTTCGATCCGTCGATCATTCGGTGCGCAAGGGCCATCATCGTACACACGGGACCGTATAAATTACATAGGAATGAACGTTCATCTGCTCTTTTGAGAATGAACGTTCATCTGCTCTTTTAAGAATGAACGCACATCTGCTCTTTTAAGAATGAACGTTCATCTACTCTTTTGAGAATGAACGTTCATCTGCTCTTTTGAAAATGAACGTTCATCTGCTCTTTTGAGAATGAACGTTCATCTGCTAATTTCATTTCATTTGTTGATCATTCTGAGCGCGATTGTCGAAATTGAGTATTGTTGGATCGGTTCACTAATTAATTGATTTTTCTGAGTTCAGATGTTTTTTAGTGAAAGATAATAAGGAACAAAAGGGGGGAGAAGGAAACGTTTGATGTCAGTTTAAGCCAATGGAGAATACAGGCGCGATGTTATGTCTATGATATACTCACCATTAGTGTTTTCGTCAGGTTTGGGCATGGTGTAGTTGTTGAGTCCCTTGGCGTAGTCGGGCGGCGGGGGCGACGGCGGGGCAGCCGCTGCTGCCTTCTTAGCTCCTTCCTCCATTTCTGTCCAGATGGAGGTGACGATTAAATTACACATTTTTTTTCCTGTAAGAAACAGGGTGTCCCTGTCCCTGAAACGTCAGAAACTTTGGTTCTTTTAAAACTAATTGGCTTCTACAATGTTTTAATACCAAGTTTTCTCCTCTACTCGATGTTCAGTCCAGCAGCTTTATGCCCGCGCGGCGCTACGGTGGCGCTGTCGCCCTAAGTGAGTACATACCAAGTTTCCTCCTCTTCTTGATCTGCGCGTGCGTGGCGGGCTGCTCGGCGATGTCCAGCAGCTTGATGCCCGCGCGGGGCGGAGCTCGGGCCGCACCTCGCCAGGTACCACCGCGCGCTCCGCCGAAGCGGGACGGCAGGCCCTTCAGTGGGGCTGTGGGGGAATGATTGCGATCGATTATCTCAAAAAAGTGGTGCCGGACGTAAAGAATAACACCACCCCATTTCTCCCCGTGGGTGTCGTAAAAGGCGACTAAGGGACTTACTAGAGAATGGGCAGCAGCGTTCTCTATGCATTTTACCACCATACTGCGATCGCCAACCCGCCTGCCAAGCGTGGCGATTATGGCAAAGCCCCCCAAATTGGGGGAGGCTTAGGCCTCCGTCCAGCAGTGGACGTCTTACGGCTGAAATGATGATGATGATGATCTCAAAAAATGGCGAAGCTGTGTGTAGTTGTCCATGTCCAAGTCGATGCTAGACAGAGACAACACAATTAGCATCTGACGTCACAACACAGGAGCACCATAACCCAGCAACCATTGCAGTCCTATACAATGATCGTTTTCACAAGGATCGAAGAATAACCTTCTCTATGTTTGCACCGATATAATTTTTCCTTTTTGTCAATCGACTTATTTTGTAACATATTTAAATCTATAATTGGAATCCGCCAACCTATTAAATGAATTAAAAGAAAAATTGCAATCTGCCTGGCTTTTTCCCAGTCTAACCGGATGTAGCGGATTCCAGTATTTTGCATGGAGCAATTCAATAGACGATAACTTATCCACGTTTTAATTTTTTTATATTAGTTAATGTGAGACTGGGTAATATTAGTACATAGTTGTATTATGAATGTTTTAGTTTATAATTTTAATGAGTTTGTTTTTTTTTTATTTATTATGTATTTTGTATAGTTTATAGTTTTCAAACACAATATGAATTGTTCGTGAAATAAAATTGAATTGAATTGAATTTGAATTGAACACGATACCACTTGGCAAGACTGTTTGTCAGGTTTTGGGCTTCTGACTACCCATAACAAATTCAGATAACTTTATTTACTCAAACACGTGTTTACATACAATTACTAAAAGAAAATGCATGCATGGTGTAATACAACAACAACAACTGACAAATATCTACAAATGACAGCTGGAACCAACGGTTTAACCTGCTTTCCGAGGTATCCATGAATGACCCATCCACGTACCGATCTCAGAGCTTAAGCTTCGACAGACCCGCACGCCCCTCAAAAAAATGAATAGCTACCACATTGAAAGTAAAACATAATAAAAACTTACTAGTATCAGTCATTTTCCTAGGCATGCCCCTACTGCGCACTGGCACGGTAGGAGCCTGTGCCTTCTTCTGATTGGCTTGCACCTCTGTCGCCTTAGCCAATAGCTCACTACGTAAGGCTACGGACTTCGGCTTTCGTTTTAACGTGAAGTGCTTTACTGGGTTAGGTTGTTGGCCCACCTGAAATGAATTAAATTTGTTTTATTTGTTGACTAAATGTGCTCGAATTTTCAGTCACGTGACGGTTTTGTGTATAAAAATATATTTTGTTCGATGATTAAATTTTGATTTTCAAGGGCTACCGGAGCTTCAGGTAGAAGCTCTGGTAGCCCACGAAATTTAAAATTATACCAGCATAAAGTTTTTTTGACAAGCCAATAATTGCATTTTGTGTTTCTACATAGAATATAACATATTAATTAATAAAGTGGTCTTTTATCTTATACCAAAACTATAGGATCTTTCATTGTTCAAATATGAAATAAGAGGGCAAGGGCACATCTTCATACAAAAGTATGTATTTATTTTGCCTTGAAGTCCGCAAATTGGTATGCACTTTAATCTGAATTAGACTGCTTTATTATTGTAAGCATATTCTTTCCCTATCATTGTAAAAGGTCATGCAAACTACTTTATTATGGCATTAAAGTCACCCTGTACATTTTTATTAAGCATAAATGTATTAAATAAATTAGAGCATAGCATCACGCCTTGTTTCCCGAAAGGGGTGGGTAGAAGTGCACCTATAAGTTAACCCACATTTCGCCAGTTATATTTAACTCCCATGTAATAGGGGGTGAGCCTATTGCCATCAACTGGGGACAATTCCAGTCTTCTGAGTCGCTGCTGAGAAATCCCACGTAAAAAACCCAGAAACACTTTGCCCAACCTGAGAATCAAACCCAGGACCTTATTCTCAACAGTAGACCAACAAGGCAGTCAATAAATAAATAACCAGATTAATTTTCCTTAAAAACTCACCACAGAAACCAAAGCATTCTTATTCAAATACAGGCACTCGAGCGGTAACAGTCCCAGTTCCGAATGTTTAGCTAATGCCCGCCTCAGTTCACTAATCATATCACTGAAAATCGGCCTGGTTTCATCAAACTCTGCTATCTCTGTGTTGAGGGTACCAGCTGACGGGAAGGTCTTGAGGGTCTCGGCCAGCATAGCCACCCAGAGGTCTGAGTCCACTGCTGCCACTTCGATGATCTCTTCCAGTTCATTTCGCCACTGAAAAAGAGAGACGTTTATTATTAATTAAAGTCACTTATCTTGTCTGTCTGTGATCACACTGCTCTTCTAAACTAAGCAATGCTTAAAGAATAATGCTTGCAAAAACCAAGCATTATTTTTGTTTTTTTTTTATATTTTTACCGTTTTCAGCATAATTTAAAGAATTTATTCCGGAAGAAGAAGGTTTACGTTTCGAATACAGGTTTATCTGTTTATTTAACTTACATAATAATAAAGAAATCTCGATGTTTTTTCATATCCTAAAAATCGTTCGAAGCAGGCAATAGTAATTTGGAATATACAAAGAACTTAAGCTGTCTAAAATTACTAACAAAGCATGGTTGCTAAATGACAAGAGACAAATAATGATAGGTCTTTGTTTGAAGCGAATTAACAATTACTGGTACTTTTCAGCCTTAACTGACATTAAATAAGCAATTTAGAAGCAACATAATAAACAATACATTGAGACATTAACTCATGATTATATGCTGTTAGTCTAATGTTACCAGCACACGCCAATCGCTTAAAGAATCTATCATTCAGGGGTCAGTCAATCATTTCAGTTCACGGTCATTAGGACAACTGGCTGACAATTTCATTCACAATACCGCATGTATTGTGTTGAATTATTGGTAATAAATAATACATGCAGTAGCGTTCATTGCTTTTCTGTATAGGTAGGCACTAGACCGCATGTTCTTATATATGCAGACAAATGTGAGTTTCTTTTAGGTATGATAATTTAGTTCGTTTTTTTAATAATTTCAGAACGCATTAAAATGTAATTGATGGACCTATGGAGATTATTCGTGGTAGGCACTGCTTATTTGCCTATAATGCAATGCCCGCCACTGACTGATGATATGCTGTATTTTTGTTATCTCATGGAAATAATGTTAAATCATGCCTTATTTCCTCGAAGGGTTGAGCAGATGTGTATCTATAGAACCCACATTCTGCTAATTAATTACATTTGAGTTCCATGTAAAAGGGTTGCAATAGGCTATTGCCCAACCTTGGAGACAGACCCAAGAGATTATGCTCAGCTGTAGCGCTTACAGTCACAAGACGAACAAAGTGAGACTGCTTTGTTGGTCAAAGGCATCTTGGAAATGTAAGCAATAAATTTTTATTTGGTACTAATTGCTATGCTTCTAAACATTGTTGTGAAGGATTGAATAATTTTTTATGAGAATTTTCCTGTAACAAAACGAATTGACTGGAACCAATCAATCTGCCTAGTTTTTGCTATGTTTGCGTCAGCTACTAGTCTGACCTGAATGCAACTAAATACCAGTATTTTATGGAGCAACAACCTAATCAACTACTCTGAATAATGTAATAAGATTTATCCTTTTCTCCTGCCCCTAGAAAAGTAACAAATCTACAAATTTTACTTTGTAGAAATTCTGTATTATCTTTGTGTATGTACCTTGGCAGTATTGCATGCTGACAACTTACTGTTCTACAGTTGTCACCATTAAATACTACAAACCATGCTTATAATTTTATTGAATTTCAAAGTCTACATGGTCTATGGAGTATCTACTACAGTTGATTCACAATACAAATACAATATGTTATGATAGTTGGTATGAAAGAAAAAAAAGTTGCATCAACTTCAAAAGAAATTGGGATAATGGCAGGAGTATGTTTTGTTTGTAAACAAAACAAATACAAATCTATATATATAAAAATGAATCCCTATTTCCCTTGGTCACGCCATCACGCGTGAACGGCCGGACCGATTTCACTTTTTTTTTTTTTTTTGTTGTGTTTGTAATTGTCAGGAGAAGGTTCTTATGAAAGAAAAAAATTAAAAAATTGCGCGGGAAATTAGAAAATTTAAGAACACTTATTTAAGAATACTTAACAACCATATAATAGGACAATGTAAACTTTTTTAATGTAACATTATGACATTTGACATAGAATTGACAGAATGCATGCTCAAATATCATCAAAAAGACAGGACAACATCTGTCGGGTCAGCTAGTATCAAATAAAAACATAAATCACATACTTAAAACTACATGAGTTTGGGGAAAAGTCTAAATCAAATCAATATATACTTATACTATAAAAGAGAGTAGGGAGGTCTTCGTCCGGCAGCAGGACATTAATTACTAATAAAAAACTTACAAGAGAATATCTATGAATGTGTGTATTAAATACACAGTAATGAATAGTAGTGTGTGTAACGTGATATTTATTGAAAATAATGTATTTTTACACATATTTTTTTTTTTAATATTAGCATTCGTCACTTCTTCTCTGTACAAAATATAAGTGTGCGAAATTTCATACTCCTCCGTCTGCCCAATTTTCGTAAAAAGGGGATCCAAAGTTTTCGCTTTACGTGGGTATTAATATATAGAGAATAACATATTATTTGTCAACTGTTTTTTTTTTTAAAGATTTTAGTCATATTCGTTTCAGCGTCATTACCATAATCTGCCATGTCGTGTCATCATTTAGAGTCAGCTTGCGGTCGAACCAGATGGATGATGATGGTACCAGAGTAGAGAGTACCAATATTTTACATGGAGCAATGGCTTATCTGACCTCCACAACCCAGATATTGTGTATTACCTCATGGTAAGACTTAGTCAGACTGCATAATTTCCTACACATAATAAACTAACCTATACTTTATATAGATTAGCAGTAATACCTTTCCTAAATGCTATTGTAAACCAATGTTGCATGTACAAATATAATGTTGGTGTTGTTTATTACATACATAAACTAAAAGGTCAGATGCGTAGTACTCCCAACTGTGTGTATGACCACATGGTTGAACCTAAATGAGGCAAGAGGCGTATGTAAGGATCGTAGCAGGTAGCGTTCTGTAGCTTCTGCGTACCTCTATGAGAAAGAGGTGTAAGTTTATGAATGTATGTAAACTATACTTCTTCATGTCTACCCATAGGGATATAGCAGTTGTTTGATATCCGTATCAATCGTTCCATGTAATATGTTACTGTTGTATGGCTAAAAAGAACCACATCAAGTTTAACATTAAGGTAAGCTTATATTTGTCTAAAAATAATTTTCTGTAGCAGCATCAAAATGCAATGTGTTGATGAGAAAATATATTCAAATTGTTTTTTTTTAAATATCTAATTCTTGTTTGTTTCAGGCCTTCTATCGACGTCTTAGCCTAATTAAATAATGTAACATAATGGTCCTTGAAAACCCATTTCACAAAATTAGAATATTATTGATAGTTAAGGTTATTTATATAACGAAAGCATCGTATAAACATAGCAACAGTCATAAACTGAGGTTTCTAATGCACTCTTATCATAGTACTTTACTAATAAAACTGAATTGTTTCGTAATTTATCAAACGTAAATAGCAAGTTAGTATTTTCTATGCACGTAAGTAAAGGTTAATTAAGCGTTAAAATAACAGAAATTAACCGCTAGCGCTAAAAGGTAATCTATCATATTTGATAGGCTGTAAAAATGTAATTAAAATAAATTCAACAAATTTTTTAGCATGTAAATTCAATACATGACAACAAATAAAACTAATACATACATGCGTGACACTGCATCTCATTCCCACTCACCGCTATAAATATGAAAGGAAAGAGACAAAAAACACAATACAGTTACGCAAAACCATAGAACATCAAAGAGAAAAGTTACCTCCTCAACATTTCTGCGCGGGATATGAAAGAAACTTAGCAATAATTTCAATTTCACTTGCGTTTGCAAATCTGGAAAACAGTCCTTGATGTTTTTTAACACTTCGGCATTTAATTGCGTACAAATTGAGCCGCTTGTCCACGAATCATTCGAAGTACCGAGTTTATTGTGGAGCCACAAAGATGTGTCACTATCCCGAACGTTCGCCATCTTGCAACTGAAATAGTGACGTATTCGCCATGTGTCTTTTGAACATACTTTTGAACGTAGATCGATAAAAATATTTATTCTCTTCAACAATTCTTATTTAATTATATAAAGCTTTAAATAAAAAAAGAAAAATACTTGAACTGGAAATTAACATGTAAGGAGTTTTTTGCCTCGTAATTCCCAATTTTTCATCCAATGTGCTGTCATTTCGATAAATCGACAGCGCATCATTGTTAAAAAGCAACACTAGCAAGTTCATCAGTTTGTCTATGCAGGATTATATTCTCACAACTTGCTTCAGATCTTTTCAGTTCCTTGAACTTGAAAACTTGAAAATGACATAATGCACTAAGTTATTAACTAAATTACAGGTACACGCATTATATATAGCTACCGCCACCACTAAGTCGCTGGTGACTTAAAATTTCACGTCCACACACCACAGATAAAATATAGGATTTTATACCTCGTTTGACTGCCGATTTTTACGTGTGATTTTATTGTGTCGGAGTTTATGGGTGTTGATGTTGACTGAAAACCAACGCTGGGGCTCTGTCTCGCATAGGGTCACAGCAATATGCTGATTGCTGGCCGTTTTGCGTGAATTTGACGCATGTTTTCCCACTTTTTTTATTTTTATTTCTGGTCTTTCTGTGCGTCATGTTTGCCGCAAATACACGTATTTTCTTTCTTTCTTCCTGTTGTAATCCGTGTGTATGTTGATTTTGAAATCAACGGGTACCATAATTTAAAAGAATTAGACATTTTAATAGTGCATATAAATATTAGTAATCCTAAATATCTTTGCTAAGTGTAAACATGAGTATGAAACACAAGAGGAACGTCATATAAGGGAATGCACAAGAAGGAAAGAATTTAAACACAAAAAGGCACCAATTTTTAAGCCAGATACCAAGCAGTCGAGTTATTCAACAGGTTACCAACTAAATTATAATTAATAATTTATAGCTCTCACTCATTTAAAACTATATTAAAAGCCTTCTTGTTGGAAGAATGTTTCTACTCTGTATCAGAATATATGTCAAATGATAAAAATAGTCACCTATAATAATAGCAGCAATTAGCAGTGAACAAGCTATATAATAAATTATCTTTAGACTTAAATACTATGCTCATCATTAGGACCTTGTTGAAGTTTTACAACCAATTATATTATTTTTTTTGACATTAAATTTTAAATAATATCTGCTATTAATTTGACATTGTATTTATTTGTTGACATATTTTAAATTATTTTGACTCTTGAACTAACATTTCACTTTAACTTTAATTAGGCTTTTTTAATGTAACTATAGAAAATAGAAATAGAAATAGAAAATATTTATTGTCCAGGTAATACAGAAAGCAAACATAGGTATTAACATTAAGTTTAGACATGAGTAGCTTAAATATTACCTACAGCTAATTACAGTATATTATTTGCCAGTGAACCCCAAACTAGACAGTTAGTCTGGATCTTGGGGGGACTAACTATGTGATAATTTTATTTTATTATGTAAAGTTCCACACAATGTTAATTTTGTTACGAACTACTGATCCATAATCTTGATAGCCGGCCTGTTAACATAAATTCATAATGAGATAATAACATTGAAAAAAAAAAATTGTTTGCCAAGAACTAATTGTCAAAAATGACGTAGCCAAACCATAGACAACAGTAGTACGCGTCATATTTGAATTTTGGTTTTTGTAATAATATTTTTATTGATCAAACATTACTCCCAGATTACAGAACAAAACTCCAGTAAATTGACAACACTTTGTTCTGTAACCTGAGGTATCCACAACTTACTTATTTTAGCGTAAAGCTCTACAATTTTATAATCATCTAAACTATGTCTGAAGCGTCGATACCCGTGCCGTTGAATATATATGAAGAAGAAATAAATGAAGAAACAACATGGGATCTCTCATCCCAAGGACTGACCAGCGTGCCCGAAATAAAAAATCCCCATTTATGTGTAAGTTTCAGTTACCTACTATTTCATAATTTCTGAAGTTTTTTACCCGACTGTGGCAAAGCCAAAAAGAGGGTTATGATTTGGACCGGTATGTCTGTTTGTATGTTTGTAAATGCTCATCAGTTCATAACATAACATAACAATCACACAACAACATAACTCATAACTTCTGAACATCAAAATCATAATTATTGTGTTGGTAGGAAAGTCTTCGACAGTTTAGTGCTCAACTAAATATTATTTATTGGAAAACAGTTCGAGATCATTCGACCTCAGTAACTGATAGAATATTCGAGAAGGTTCCAGTTCAAAGGGTAAAAAAGCGCCCGTTCGTTTCGATCAGGCAATGTAAGAAAAGATGTTTTTTTTTTTGGATGGGAAATCCTCAAATGACTTCTCCCGCTCTGGGCGGAGTGGGAGGGCGTGTCAGACTTTTACTGACTAAAACCCACCCGTGTTCCTTCAGTTGCCCATGTGCCAGGGTCACGGTATCTCTTTCGAACAATCTCGCAACCCTGGCAGGCATCGGTCCTAGCAGACCCCTTCAGTGCTGCTGACATCTCTTTGAGGCGCGCGTGGAACACTACGCGCCGTCGACGTCCGTCCTTATCGGGCGGCGAGCTACCCATTGCTCGCCGCCCGCAAGCTCGCGCCTACGGTGGCCGGGAGTCTGCTATTGACTCCCGACAGAAAAGATGGGTTAGAGCGTACTTCGAGTGATTGCATACTACGAATTCCTTCAGGGTCGTTCTGCAAGATGTGCTGCTACTAATATGTTCAGTGTATTTAAGTCTCTCTTTCAGTCTCCTCTTTCCGATTTTTAAAATTAAAATCTGTGCCCTGTAGCCACAATCGGTTGAATCATCATAAAAGCTTGAATCATCATAAATGCTTGAAAGAAGAGACCGATTGGTGGTTTACTGAATTTATGACAGTTTTAGTTTCAAAATATTCTTAATGTAAAAGCGTGACTGAAAGATTTATCAGTAATGTGCTTCATGGAGGAGACGCCCCGGGCGCCGGGAGTCGATTGCGGACTCCCGGCCACCGTAGGCGCGAGCTTGCGGGTGGCGAGCAATGGGTAGCTCGCCGTCCGGTAAGGACCAAGCTCGGGTCGACGGCGCGTAGTGTTCCACGCGCGCCTCAAAGAGATGTCAGCAGTACTGAAGGGGTCTGCTAGGACCGATGCCTGCCGGGGTCACGTGATTGTTCGAAAGAGATACCGTGACCCTGGCACATGGGCAACTGAAGGAACACGGGTGGGTTTTAGTCAGTAAAAGTCTGACACGCCCTCCCGCTCCGCCCAGAGCGGGAGAAGTCATTTGATGATTTCCCATCCAAAAAAAAAAAAAAAAATGTGCTTCATCATTCGACAGTAGCACGTTGGTTTGAACGTTTCCGTTCTGGTGATAAAAGCTTTGAAGACAAATCTAGGTCCGGCCCCCCAACAGTCATTAACGACGAATGTATACATAAAAGTTTTATCATCTTGAATACCCCACGAACTCAGCGCGTCCAACAAGGTGACGCGAGATTCTATATGCCTTTCATTGTTGCTTCATCCACACAGAAAGGACTTTCTCAGCGAAATACATAGTTACTGGAGATGAGAGCTGGGTACTGTATGTTAACCATAGGTACACGAAAGCGCCAGTGGTTACTTCAAGATGAGAAACCAACTCCCAAACCAACCCATGCTGAGAAAAAAGTTTTACTCTGTTGTTGGTGGGATTCTATCTGATATATCATATTTTACGAGCTTCTTTCGCCTAACACCACAATAAACGCAGAGTCCTATTCATCACAACTACAAAACCTGTCAGCAATTATTAAACAAAAACGGCGAAAAAGTTTACATGTTCGTCTTCTTCACGATAACTCTCGGACCCACATAGCTAAATTAACTAAACAAACTATTTCAGAGTTAGGTTGGGAAATCGTACCCCTTACAGCACACTCACCAGACTTAGCTCCGTCTGATTATCACTTGTTGGAGCTTTGAAAAAATATTTACGCGATAAACAGTTTAATGACCAAACAGACCTTCAAAATAACCTACAAGAGTTTTTTGTTTCCAAAACCAAAAGATTTTTGGATGGATTGGATTCAAAGATTACCGGGGCGTTGGGCAAGAGTTATAGATGAAGGAGAGTATATCAGTAATTAATACGATCTATAAAAAATATTACGTTTACTAAAGAAAGTGTTGTTTGTGTCGCGAGACTTTCCTACCAACCCAATATCATAATTTGACAATTGAGATATCGATGGAAGCGTCTTGATCGTTTGATTTAAAACAGGTAATAAAAATAACGTTGGTAATTTCAGACCCATTTCTATCTTACCTGCATTTAGTAAAATATTTGAAAAGTTAATACTCAAGCAATTGCTAAGACATTTTAATTTAAATAGCCTCCTTCATAATGAGCAATATGGCTTTACAAAGGGTCGTTCGACAACAGATGCGGGTGTTGCTCTGCTGAAACACATTTTCAATGCTTGGGAGAACTCGCAAAATGCTATTGGAGTTTTCTGTGATCTCTCCAAAGCTTTTGATTGCGTTCACCATGACACACTTTTGCGTAAACTACGTCATTACGGTGTTCAAAACGAAGCTCTCAATGTCATAAGTTCTTATTTGCAAAATAGGCACCAATGTGTAGATGTCAATGGAGTAAAATCTTCCGGGCTACTAGTTCAGTTAGGTGTACCTCAAGGCTCAATACTGGGTCCATTCTTATTCTTAGTGTATATTAACGACTTACCATTCTATTTAAAGAATATCTGTGACATTGTACTATTTGCTGATGATACCTCACTTATCTTTAAAGTAGACAGGAATAGAAAAGATTTTGATGACGTGAATAGTGCGCTCTCAATGGTTACGGATTGGTTTACCACAAATAACCTAGTTCTTAATGCTAAGAAAACAAAATGTATAAAGTTCGCTTTACCGAATGTTAGGCATCAGGGACCCAACGTCGTCTTAGATAATGAGGTGCTTGAAACTGTAGACTCGGCAGTTTTTCTAGGCATAACAGTAGACGCGAAACTACAGTGGGGCCCACATATTTCAAGCCTAGCCGGGAGGCTCAGTTCAGCTGCCTACGCCGTCAGGAAAGTTAGACAATACACGGACGTTGATACAGCTCGATTAGTCTATTTTAGTTATTTTCATAGCGTTATGTCCTACGGCATTCTGCTGTGGGGCAAAGCCGCGGACATTCAAAATATTTTTGTTCTTCAAAAACGAGCTGTTCGAGCTATATACCAACTAGGTACTAGAGTTTCTCTGAGAGAGTTGTTTAAAGATATTGGTATTCTTACGGTGGCATCACAATTCATCTTCGCCAACATCTTATATATTAAGCAAAATATACATCTGTACACTAAGAACAGTGATATTCATAATATTAATACTAGAAATAAGGACAAGCTACGTGCTCCCTTTCACCGGCTTCATAAGGTTCATAATTCATTTGTTGGTCTTGGTATTACCTTTTTCAACAAGCTTCCCTCTGCTTTCATAGATTTGCAGTTTAATGAGTTTAAAGCTAAAGTAAAATCCAACCTTTGTTCAAAGGCATACTATTCTATCAACGACTTCTTAAACGATAAGAATAGTTGGCCGCTGTAATTAGCTCAATGTTTATGTTCTTTCAACCAGAATCAGAATTAGCTTTCCTCATCATTGTGTATGTAAGCGGGCACGCCCTTTATACCCGGAGGCTCTTATTTAGGTTTTAAGTTCTATTTACGATTTTATTATTTCAGCTTGAGTTTAGTTTTTTTAAATGTTTTGTTCGTATATTGGCGTGTGCTAGCTGACATATGACGCATAATTTGATGTATGTTTTGTTTTGTTTTATACTATTAATTACTTACATAATACTGTATAGAATCAAGTTCTTCTAACTTAACAGACAGCTGTGCTGCTGGGGAGTTTGTTCCGCCACTTCTTCTTCCCAGCCAAAGCACTAGGAAGTGTCGAAGGGTGGGCGTTTTTGGGGGACTGTCTCATGTAACTTTGACGTTCAAAAAGTGCTGACTCTCAGCCTAGTTTGAATAAATGACTTTTGATTTTGATTTTGATTTTGCTGATTAAAGGATATGAGACGTCACATATAGGTACTATAACCACCGGACAATCGACGAATATTGGGTCCTCTAGCTAGAGGACATACATTAATGAACAGTTTTTTTTAATGATTCCATATTGTTTATAAAATGAAAGGGCTTAATTAGCACATGTACCGTACGACCATGGCTTTCAGATGAGATATTTTGTTCTTCCATAATTTTAAGAGCATTATTTTCAGTAGTCTGGTTTTATTTTTTGAACTTCCTTTTTTTATTTATGTGGTATTCTCGTTTGATGATGGAGGACGATGGTGCACTCTTGCCCAGGAGTAACCGGTTCACTCTCAAGCATTAGATACCTATTAGGTCCATGAATAAAAGGAACCGGAGCTCTTAGGTTTGCAATTTAACACACATTTTTATATTACAGATGCTGTACCTTCAAAATAACGGAATTAAAACTTTACCAGATGATTTCTTTCCCTCTCTACCATTTGTCATGTACTTGGATTTGAGAGACAATGAATTAACCGATATACCAAAATCCATCAGTCACCACCCGAACCTCACGCACTTATTGTTACAAAACAACAAACTGACATCACTTCCGAACGAACTAGGAACTGTCATTAACTTGAAAGTCCTTCAATTAGCCGGGAACCCTCTTATGTACCCGCCAAGAGAAGTAATAAACGCGGGAATTTTAAGCGTCAAACAATTTCTAAACCACAAATTCATTGACGAAATGTTCGAAAACGCCTCCCGCTCCGATATTTCTGAAGTCACGGTAAGCACAAGCGGAATTAGTCCTGAAAACCCTAGTCAAGGAGGCCGGAGCTACAATTCCGTTATTGATATGGCCAAATTGAAAAAAAATATGTCGGTTCATTTCAATGAGAAAGATTTGGACGATTCCGACGAAGAATTGTACGCGAGAATTAAAGGGAAGTGCCCGAAGTTAGCAAAGAGTCGTTTGACTATGCCGACATACTATCAAAGTTCAAAATATGTTAAGCCATCAAAACCTGATGGGAAAAATGTTATTGAGGCTAAAATAAAACATAGCCATTTAAGAGATTTGGCTATAAAGAAGCACAAAGATTTACTAGCGACGAGAGACAATATTCTGCAAGGGAGAAAGTGTGTTCTTTTCTTTAAACAATTCGCTATGTACCCACCCACTTTTCGCACAAAATTTCACTCTGGTCAGATTTTGTTTTTGGTTGCTAGTCTAATAAAACATAGGTCTTCAACATCAAATTGAAGATACATTGCTTTTTACACGCTTTATATTAGCTTCACTTGTATGTTTGTATGTTTGTATATTTGTATGTTTGTATATTTGTATGTTTGTTTGTAACCGACTCCTTATAGTGCGATTTTGACCCACTTTAAACGACCAGATTTCATTCAAACTTTGCACACCTGTCAAGGACTGATGACAATGCAATAATTTCATAAATTTGTGTCATTATCCTTGCCAGGGTTACCAGGACAGCAAAAAAACTGTCACAAACTACGCTGACATACGTCTCAAAATTCGAAATACCCTAAAAAATAGAAAATAAATAATAGTTTAAAAAAACTAAAAAACACGCTTCCATGGAAAACCAAACTAAAAAGTATAAAATAATGGAAAAAAAGCGTGGGGTGCCTGATATCAATAAAAAAATACCTTAAAAGCACCCCACGCTTTTTTTCCATTATTTTATACTTTTTAGTTTGGTTTTCCATGGAAGCGTGTTTTTTAGTTTTTTTAAACTATTATTTTTAAATTATTTTTTCGCTTTTTCTTCAGTTCTTTTTTGCACTAGTAACTTTTTATTAAAGATTTTCCAAGAAAAGTATGAGCTTCAGGAATCATTGTCTATCTTCGGACATACGAACGCGTCTGTCAATATCGAGGAAAGAGCAGTAAAGAGCATGGAAGTACTTGCCTATTTTGTGTTACCATGTTTACAAAATTATTTTCTACCAGCTTTATTTTTCAAGGGTTTCGCTCACGTGGCGGTCGGAAATTATCCTTCGGGAACGAACGGTATCTATGTGCCAAATTTCTTCCAAATCCGTTCAGCCGTTTTTGCATGTTTGAGTAACAAACATCTAAACTTCCACATTTATACTCAATGTTTGTTGGAATAGCTTACCTGATAAACGTTTTCCTGCCCAAACAATGCTACCCGATTCAATTGTCCATCCAGGGAACCACATCACACAATAAAAAGCATCAAAATCGGTCCAGCCGTTGAGGAGTTTAGTGAAATATAGACATACAGACAGCATGGTAATAGAAAATAGGCTACATACAACTCTAAGCGATTCCATTATAAACTTTACAAAATTGATGACAAATGACGATCTGCAGCCGAAGTAACCCGACAAAGACAAAACTTCATACAGACAGGCAATTATAGGTTCACTATACATGGTGTTCACATAATGTGACCGTGATTATGTCTGGACTTCAAAAGAGACCTCTGAGTGGCCTCCGAGTTTGTTTCGGCCTTTCTTCTCAGATTAGCCAGATAGGAAACACCGACCTCATCTTGTTTTAAAAATAGTTTGACGTAACGATTGACATGTTAAAGTGTTTGTACAAACCTAACTACAGAAATAAAATTATTTATCATTTTATCACTTATACAAAACGAGGTAATATAAAAATTGAAATTGCTGCCTCTGTGGCGTGATGCTCGCTTTTGAAGATTGTTGAGGCGCATATTTTTTTTATTTATCTGTACACATGGCTACACATCAAGGTATATGTTTCCAGTTTTAGCTGACCTCGTATTGTATAGGCTTTTCTTACAGTGAGAAGTCAGCTTATACTGGAAATGTATAGTTTGACCTGTGGCCGTGCGTACATTGTTATTAACCTGCATTACATATTCCAGGAACCTAGAACAACTAAAAAATTGGCGAAAAGACTACATTATTAACAAAAGCAAAGCAAACAGTTCATACAAAATGGACTCTAAGGATTACCCTTACGACATCAATCCTGACTACATGACGGTTTTAAGCAGAGATGACTTAGAGAAAGATTTGCCTGATAAATATAGAAAGAACTTGATACGGAAGTGCAAACCAACTGTGCCTAGAAAGAGTAACAACGATATCCATTTAGCTTTGAAGATAAAACAGCTGTTTGAGAATTTGGAAGCTATCGATTTGAATAGAAAAGATATGACACCTAGGACAGAGCAGAAAATGCTGCTGAATGAGATACAAAAGGTATGTGTCTGCGGGGCAAACATGGCCTCTGTAATAGGTTTGAGTCACGCATTTTATCACGGTTTTTACTCCCAAACTGTGATAAAAATGTGTGACTCAAGCCTATCACTGTAGGCCGTGGTCGCCCCGCTGTGGTTCAGAAACATCATATACAGGATAAGTTTTTAACCAGTGCGCAAATTTTAACAAATGAAACTGAAACGAGTTATAATAACCATGCAATTTTTATTTTCATATACAAAAAAGAAATATCGTTAACGAAAGATGTTTATTTTGAAACTGGTTTTTATGGTAGCTTACGCGCGGCGCCGCCGCCGACGAGGCGGCGAAAGTGAACGACCGAGCGTAGCTACAAGTACCTACCAGCCGTTCAATCGGTCAAAATTCTGAGAAGTTCGAAGTACCTACGCCGACGCGCGGTTACTGACCTATTCCTGTTGTCGATATTATATTACGAAATATGTAGGGTGTCCACAGTTTTGTGATTTAAGATCAGACAAAAATTTAAAAAACTGATACTGAACCGGCAAAAAAAAAATTGTGCAGTGGTTAAAATAATATCCTGTATTATAAATATTCCACCATATGACATCATAGATACAGTCTAGAAACTACTTAAAATATTTTGTACTTGCTTGTATGTGTACCAATGTATGGAGAAATTGAATTCTTTAATATCGTTTGAATTACACACCAACTAAATCTGTGATCTGGCGAAAGAATGCTACTTTTGGGATAAAACAGATCTCCGCTAGGTTCCCTAGTTATTGAGATACAAATGTGGCCAAGCTGGGGAGATTGTCTCCAGATCGGCAGCCTAGAAACGCTTATGACTTTTGAACCAGTTACCGAAAGATTCTGATATTTGGCGACTGATTCAGACTAATTAGTGACTAAATTTGGGAGAAAACAGATCTTCGCTGAGGGCCCTAGTTTTTGTTATTCAAATGGGCCAAACTGGGGTCTCTCCAGATCGTCCACCTAAAAACCCTTATAACTTTTGAACCAGTGACTGACTAATTTTGATATTTGGCGATTAATTTCGACAATTTTTTTTGTGTTATACAAAATACAAATCCCTGATGGTGGCCATGCCAGTGTCAGTCACACAAAAACAAGCGATAGGTAGGGTTGGTACTTGAATATAATCTTGTCGGATCTAATTTAACAATTTTGTTCTAGATCTCTGAAATAAAGCAGAAATTGATGGAACTCTCGACGACCAACACTAGATCCGTAGAAGCTGAATGAAGGGCTACACTATATATTTTATTATAACGAGTATTTTAATTTAACTTTTATATAGTAATATTACTAGGAAAAACTGTTTCTTTTGGTTTTGGTTAATAAAAAGCAATATTATATTCTTATTTTAATTTTATTTATAGATTTATCTTCAAAATATTCGGCACCATTATAAAACGCTTCTAAATAACACAAAATAACTGACACTTACGTTAAAATAATTATAGTTACACACAATACGCAGTATTAAAAAGTACACTATTACATACTGATACGATTATAGCACGATGCAAACTTTATGGCGGTTCTGAAGACGATGCGAGTGGCAGCGCAGTATAGATGTTATGGAGATTCGGTTCCGATAAGTCGGAACTACCCATTGAGACTTCGGTTCCGACAATTTTAAAGAGGTTAAAATCGATGGTCAAAGCTCGAAGGCGGCGCGGCTGGTTTCAGCCAGCGTGTACGAACATGTAAAGTTTAAGCTTGTCGCACGGGGAATCCTGATTATTATCCTTAAAGCATATCTATCTTCTGCCTCTGGCTCCGCCTCTGACGTCGAATCGAGTTCCGGTTCCAGTTATCCTATTTCAAATTTTAATACTTCGGTTCCGGTAAACCCACCTCCGTTACATCCCTAATGCGCAGTAACTAAATTCATGTGACCTCGTGGGTCAGGGCTGTGTACAGCGCACGAGTCACTCACTTCAAAACAGCCATCAAGTTTGAAGCTTCCTGTAACAGCCTTTTGACAACTTTGCCCAAATACTTCATCAATGTTGACAGAGACCTATGAACAACTAAATATTATAAAGGAGCATCACAACTGAATTATACTCATTATTTTATTTTTGTTAGACGATAAAAAATTGTTAATTTACCTTAAATAGTGACTACACATTCTGTTAAAAAAACCACCATGTTTTCATTCAATTTTGGACACTTTGATTTAATGTACCATTTTAACTGTCAAACAATTTACAAAAATCTGTTTTAATTTTTTATAAAACTGTAGAACCGGAAGTTATTAATGATACAAACGTTATAAAAATATAATATCATTCGACTTATTTCTATAGCTGATACAGGAAGCAAATTAAATGCATAATGTGTGCAAACACAAAAGGATAACATCATATTTCGATAATATCTTAATATATTTTGCATTATTATAAATAATACCACCATAAGTAATTGTGATTAAAAAAATAAAGAGAAGTTAGAATAATAAATGACATTGTTGCCAGAAACTAAAAAAAAATATGACTATCTTTTGAGTGTACTACGTGAGCACGACAAATGGATGTGCGAATAACACTTGTGCGACAAAACTGTACTGCGACTCACCATAGTTCGAATGCACGCTTGTGCGACACACTGAATCTAGTCGTTTCTAGCACTCGCCGGCCGCTACCGTGGCACCATTCGCTTCGCTCGCTCGGCTCGTGCGTAGGAGGTCACAGTTTTAACCTAACCTAACCTAGTGTACTATGTGAGCTCGAGTGTGTCGCACAAGCGTGCATTCGAACTATTGTGAGTCGCAGTACAGTTTTGTCGCACAAGTGTTATTCGCACATTCATTTCAACTTCCAAACTTACTAATTCTATATTTATAGCATGTATTCAAATAAATTTACTAACTTTTAACATTTTTCTGACTTACCGCCATATGACAATACAAAATATTGGTGGTGTATTTGAAATAAATGTTTTGAGTTTTGAATTTCTTTTGCAAGACCTGGGTGATATTCGAAATTAACTTGACAGAATAGGAGTACAAATGCGACAACCAATAAAAATATTCTTAGACCTAATCACATTTTGACTTAGATTAATTGTAACATTTCTATACACGCAGTATTCAATTTACTGAAACTATTTCTTTACATACAATTATTGTTCATATGCTTATAACTATACATATACAAAATATTACTAGGTGACTGCAATTGAAGATTTTAAGCCCAGCTGTTTAGTGACGAGAATAGCTAGAAAATACAGTTACTCCGAAAAAAGTAAACTATTTAAAAAAAAAACGTTATTTTTTAAAGTTCGTAATCTTAAAATTCGTCACAACAGTAACCGATACATTATACTATCCGTAAAAATACATCAGCTATTAGCAATATTTACTTGCAAATTGGATTTTTATGCCAAAAATACACTTATGAATTTATTCTATACTTAGTATTTATACATAATTCTGTACGACTGCGAAGCGGTTTTTTCTTGAATAATGTGTTCTTGCCACGGTATTATTATTGTTAACATATCTCGGGACTCTAGGATCCCGGTCTTTTGGAAGGCGTACGAGGGGCCGAAGCCAACTCGCAGAGGCCCCTTAGACAATTTTAAATGATGAGGGGGCACCAACCGACGATTATCCCTGTATGCACTATGCAAGTGCATCCAAAGACAATCCCCGGTTGGAGCAGAACTATTACAGAATATGGAAACAGAGCAAATTAGGCTATAGGTTTGGATGGCTATAGTGGATTGGTAACCGCAACTATGGAGGGACTATGGCCCCTGCCTAATCAATGTTTTGTATACACGGATAAAATGGCAGGGGGTGACTTGCACACTCAATAATGGGCCCCCTTATTATTGCTATTATTGTGAGCGTCGTAAGTTTGAAATAATAAAGATTATATTTTATCTATCCTTGACTTAATTTTAATCTAGACTTATAAGTACCGATCAACAAAACTAATCATAATTTTTACCGGCGAATTTTTAAGATTGACTGGTTGGGTTATCTGTTGGTCTTGAAAATATAGCGATGTTCAGGCTTTACCAGTAACTTTTACAATATTGAAAATTGACACAAATACATAATACCGAACATGTTCAATTTATTTACAGAAAATAACCTGAGATTAAAATCTCTATAATTACAAATACAATTTAAATGAAAGAATTGTAATACACACATACATAACCTCACGCTTTCTTCCCATGGGGGTAGGCAGAAACTACAGAACGCCACCTACTACGTTCTTAAAAGGCTTGACTTTATGTATCATCAACATCATTTCTGTCGGAAGACGCCAAATGTTGGACATAGGCGTCCCTCGATTCGGAGGGTTTTTGTTTGTATGTAATTGTAAAATAATGAAAACCCGACCAGAATGATTACCGGGGAAATGAAATGAAATCTAGGTATGAGGTCTAAAGTAGTTTACAATTTAACGATTAATTTTGACTTAAACAATGATGAATTAAGTTTATAAAACATGCAATTTCCATTCCAAGACTTACTTGTTATCACTAACCAACTGAATTGAATTCAGAACCAGCTCAGTACAATACGGTCGAAGAATTACGGCTGCTCCGCTCTTTCCGCAGAAGGGTGCGGAATTTAGGAACCGAATGTTTGTAGATACGCGGAAGTACTACCCAGCCGTGTTCCTTTAGTTGCCTATATGCCAGGGCCACGGTAACTCTTTCGAACAAATCTCGCGACCCTGGCAGGAGTACTGAGAACCTATGTTGCGAACTGGATTTCTAAGCTCTAAGCGTGAAATCCGTAGTTTTGGCCGAAGTTACGGGCAAAGGAAACACCGTATCATTTGCGGCAATAAGTTCGGGATCCGAACTAACAATCAATGAAAACACGATTTGTCAGTTGCCCCTACTCCGTCGGTAGTAGGGACATCTGACAAATCGTGTAACTTTAAAAGTTAACTGCCATGGCTAAAATCAGAAAAAGTCAAAAAATGTACTTATTTTTATTTCACTTTAAATAGATTATTTATTACATAAATACATTATGTATTCCAAAAACATGGCCGCCAGGCAGCAACGACATTTTATTTTATTATCTTAAGAAAACTTACATTAGGATAACAATAGTGAAATAAGGCCAATTACAAGTTTTCACTGATAAAATTAGTATAGAACAAGAGACAGTAGACAAGTTAAATGAGAGTAAGAAATAAAAGAACTTGGAACGAATAAAGGTAGAACATAAAAGTTACATGTTCAAATTTTGTGTGTGTTGTCGGTCATATAGTCCGACAAGGCCTGAATGGAACAAAAAGTGTCAGACACATAGTCCGACATGGCAGTTAACGTGTTAAAAAATACAGGAAATTCGAATTTGCCACTTCTTATGACTGATCAACTACTTTCGGACGGGCCATATCTTCGTTAACGGACTTAAAGAGTTATAAACCCGTAGCTGTGATTCATCGACCGTAGTGCAGTTCCCGGGATGACTGCAACCAAATTATCTTACCAAGTTACATATTTATCACAACTGTACACTCACCGATTATAAACCAGTCACTAAACTCAGTCTTTACCTTCACTTGACTAGGATTTAAATATCCAAAAACACATGTTAATAAAACATTTGATAATTTTGTAGCGTCTTTGAAAATTATAAAATGTTTTATGACCTGTGATCTCACACCCGCGTACTATTTCCCATTTTGTTTTAAGAAATACAGAATCATCACCGTTATATTTAAAAATGACATGCATTTTTCACTGCCACAGTTGAAAAAAGAATGATTCAAAAGTACACTCTATTCACACCTAGCTTATTTTTGTGATTTGCACCCTGTAGGCGGGTGCACGGCATGGTCGCAAGACACATAACTACTTATACGTAGGACTCGGATGCGAGTCGCGGGCATGTGAACGAATGTTCCGTTCGACCCGGGAGCCGGGTGCTTGGCACTGAAAGTGAGTGGAAGGTTTAATATTTTGACTTAAAAAATTGGCATCATTCTACTAATATCCTAGTTTTGCTCAAAACCATTCCTCTCACTCATTATCTTCCAATGCTATACTTCAAAATAAAGATAGAATCAAGCGTAACATTTATTGAAAAAAAAAACCTACGTTTTTAACGAATTTTTAAACCTGAAAGAAGAATAAGAAGCAGGCGCTTCTTCGTCTTTTTTCAACGTTCAAAACTCATATGAACAATAACAAAATGTGTTTCTCAGTCTCTTGATAAGTTCTGATTAACAACTGTAGAATGTAATTCCATTCAAATTCTGTCACATTTAAGTGGTAGATAGTAAATATCTGAGGCCCTAGTATGAGTTCCTTTTTAACCCCCAACGCAAAACGAGGGCTGTTATAAGTTTGACCGCTATGTGTCTGTTTGTGCCACCGTAGCTCTTAATCGAGTGAACCAATTTGGTCGCGGTATTTATATTTAAAATAGGCTTTGTAGCGGTCCTGCTAGGGCCACTTGATTTTGTATAATTAATGATAAGCTATTGGACTAGAGCCAAAGAAAAAAAAAAAACGTATTTTTATTAAAGTTCTATTTCAAATCATAAATAATTCAATAGTTACAGATTTATTTTTGAAACATATAAGGAATTTGTGATACTTATGTATAAAGTTATAAAGCATTAAGCTACATATACAATTCATATACTACTATTTATATTTTAGTACATATTAATTATTTTACTTAAACAATGCAGCTTAGAATTAAAACATTATTCGTTAACATTATTTTGATATGAATTTCAGATCATTGCCATATAAAAAAATTAAACTGTAAAGTTGCCATAGCGAAATATTATAATCAAGTCGGTAGTTACAATACTTAAAAATAGTTAAACGCTGAGGCAGTTTCTTGTTTTTGTTTTTATGATAAATGAGGGTAGAATGATTTTTTTAGTAATGCCTCTAAGGTTGCGTTAGTGGAGACGCGAACAGCAAATCGCACGCGTATAAAAACTTGAGATAGCTCTATTTGTTTGCAGCGTTACTTATTTTCAACCGACTTCAAAAAAAGGAGGAGGTTATGTTTAGACTTTTTTTGTTACCTGTGTATTCACTTATACATGATGGCAGGGAAATCGACGCCGATCCTGTAACCATAGCAACTGAACTATTAATTTAAATATTAGCTGTTCCATACAATTTTGACGGCGTAGGTAGTGCACTTTTGTAGAAAATAGCAAATATTTTTTTGCTAACCCACGTAAAATGTCTACTTTAGGATGTCTAGAATCATGTGCTGATTACATGGTTACAATTTGAGCGTCGATGTCTGTGCCATCCTGTATTTTATACATACATTTGTTTTACTTACAAATGAATTATATTCGGTAGAATGCAGGCAGGTTGAAGGCCGTTTGCAGTCATGAACCTTGAAATTATAATCAGTGATCGGATATTCGGATGCATATTTACCTAATGTTACTATTTAGCTGTGAAAGCATGGAAGCGGCTTCGTATTTTTTATTAAAGCCGGGTTTCTTGGATCATCATATTTATTTAAAATTAATGTTTAACCCCAGATGCAAATACATATGTGTGTAGGGTGGTATGTGTTAGTTAAAACAACACACAAAACACGGTAAAAACGCGCGTTCCATATTAGCCAACATTTCAACTTTAGGTGAATATGCATCTGAATATCCAATCTCTAATGAAATACAATTATATTAAATCATGGCAGCTTTCATGCGTTAGTTAAACAGACTGTTATGATTACAATCATTGGCACCTTTCTAGGATTGAAATAATACTCATGAATACAAAATTTTTTACTAAGAGACTAACTTAGAAACATCGAACAATATTTGCTGTTCCATACAAAAATGCAAAACTGTAAAAGATGCCCCTGGAAGAATGCCGATGATTTTAATAAGTCTTACAATAAATTCTCTATCATTATTAAAAGAGAAATATCTAAGGAATACAGGTTATCTAGCACGAAGATTATTGAACATAATGTGATTTTTATGCAGCGGAAGCATCTTAAAGGTACTCTTTCGAAGACGACCGCAGCCGGCCACGCAGCCCAATCACTATGAAATACCAAAATTGCGAATGGTTTCTAGATCCCGCTTCGGTAGGTGGCGACTTTCCCCCCTGACGCTGAAGTCGAGCATTGACCGCAGACCACAAATTTACAAATTCTTAGGACAGCCAACACACCTTTATCAAATCCCAAACTAGGCAGCCTGTACTATGGCAACCAGACAACTGATAAATATACTTATATATTTCTAAATACATACATAAATTAAATTCAGACACAGAAAAAATTATAGTGCTCATTACACAAAGATTTGTCCTGGGTGGGAATCGAACGACCTGTCTTAGGAGTCAGGGTCACTAACCACTAGACTAACAAGCCAGTCAAAGTGTCTGGACTTTAAAAGAGACTGTGACCTCTGAGTTTGTTTCGGTCTTTCTTTTCAGAGGCGTCAGATAGGAAACGCCGACCTCATCTAGCTTAAAAAAATATTATTGACTTGTAAAAGTGTTCGTACAAACCTACTTACATAAATAAAATCATTTATCATTTCTAGTGTTTCATTGTGATTGGGCGACGTTACCGATTCCAGAAGAGCACCTTAACCTATCTTATGACTAACTCTGAGCGTCACGTCTCCGCCTGCGCTTACGCACGCGACCGCGCGGGTCCGGCCGGCCCCGCAGGCTGCGCACGCGCTAGAAAGATCGTGCCAGGTACACCCGGCCGCACGAGCCACGCTGCAGCTCCACGAAGCCCAGCTTACTGTAGAACTGGTGCAGGTAGTGGTCTGTCGCGTTTATGCAAGCGTGCACGCCGCTTGCTCCTGTAGATATCAATGACTTTTTTAAACAGGAGTAATTTATTATTACCACAAATTGAACACAGGTTATGTGTATGTCAAAAGGGAATGGAGAGGAGCATGATGAATCTGAAACTGCTAGACAAATGGAAAGCCACAAAATTAGGAACATCACCAAAGTGGCACACGTAAAATTAAAAATAAGAAAATGGAAATGGACAGGTCATATGATACGACCGACGACCTTGTGAAGGCCGCAGGAATCTGCTGGACGCGGGAAGCACAAAACCGGTCGAAGTGGTGGAGCTTGGGGGAGGCCTATGTCCAGCAGTGGACGTCTTTCGGCTGAAATGATGATGATAATGATATGATACGAACTAAGACGGAAAAAATTACCAAAAAGTTCACAGATTGGTGCCCAAGATATGGAAAAAGATGTAGAGGAAGAAAGATGAAAAGGTAGGAGGATGATCTGCCAAAAGATTGGCGGAGATTAGCTTTAGACAGGAGTAAGTGGAGGGAAATAGAAGAGGCCTATATTGCTAGACAGTCTGACCTGGAAGCTGAATAACTAATCTGCGAAAATTAGGGATAAGAAGAAATATTTTAAATTAAGTTAAATGTGCTTTTTATTTTTATAAATAGTAATTAGTTTATAGGAAGAATTATTGTTTATAAGAACTTGTGTATGTAGGTCAGGAAATAAAGGCTATTTATTTTTATTTAATTTTTATTACCCTCATGTGACTGTGATGCCATACCTTTTTGTCTCATATACAGCAGAGTCTCCAAACGAGTCTTTGACCAGTGTGTGTTGCCAGTGATGATATATGGCACTGAAACGCGGTCTTTCACAATGGGCCTATATATAAGAAGTTCAAGCCTTCTTATATATAGGCCCATTGTGAAAGACCGCGTTTCAGTCCCTCAAATGAGAGGGTTATGCTTGGAAACTTCCCCCTACGCGATGAAAAGATCTGCAGGAGTACCAAGGTAACCGACATAGCCCTAAGAATTGCCAAACTAAGTGGCAGAGGGCAGGACACAATGCTCGCAGAACAGTTGGCCGATGAAGCCGGAAGGTTCTAGAGTGGCGATCATGTACTGGAAGACGTAGCATGCGAAGGCCTCGCACAAGATGAACCGCCAATTATTTTGAAAAGAGTAACCGTGGAGTTTTTTTGCCGCCTCTTCTCCATAGGAATCAACAATTTGGAACCGTGCACCTAGCTTCTGACTTTTCATAAGTGACCATGTAGGTTTATGTGAAATAAAATTATTTTGATTTGATTTGATGACACGGTGAAGGCCGCAGGAATCCGCTGGTAGCACTGAACCGGTCGAAGTGGCGGCGGTCTAGCAGTAGACGTCTATAAGCTGAAATGATGAACTTTGTAGCTCACCGTGAGCCCTAAGCGCAGCTAGCACGCAAGTCAGTAGCCTGGCAGGTGCCAGAGGGTCGCAATAGGCGGCTAGCACGCAGCACGTGAGTAGCGCGGAGTGAGGGCGAGTTTGCAGAACAGATGGCCGATGGCGCCGAAAAATGTGGAGTAGCAACCGTGTATTAGAAGACGTAGCGTATGAAGACCTCCCACAATGTGAACGCCACAGGAATCCGCTGGTAGCCCAGACCCGGTTGAAGTGGCAGTGCATCGGAGAGACGGTCCAGCGGTGGACGTCTTCGAGCTGAAATGATGACTATATGACACTCACCGTGAGCTCTAAGCGCAGCTAACACGCACGACTTCGTGAAGGCCACAGGAATCTGCTGGTAGCCCAGAACCGGTTGAAGTAGCGGTGCTTCGGAGAGGTGGTCCAGCAGTGGATGTCTTTGAGCTGAAATGATGACTAAGTGACACTCACCGTGAGCTCTAAGGGCAGCTAACACACAAGTGAGCAGCCTGGCCGGCGCCAGAAGGTCGCGACAGGCCGCTAACACGCAGCACGTGAGTAGCGCGGGGTGAGAGCGAGTCACGCTTTCAGGAGCACGCTCGCATACGTTGAACTGATGGAAGTGGCGGACGCATTCCTAGAAGACGGAAAAGAGACTGTACCCTAGGTATGTAGCTGATGAGAATGCGTTACGAATTAACACAAAAAATAATAATTAACAGTTATAAAGGTCATTAAATAAAAAAAAACACTACAAAGTCAAAAATAACTTTAACTTCGGAATTCGGTGTCTTAGGATGTGTATTTAAGGTTTTTTTGCCACCGACTTCCCAAATTAAAGTTATTTTTGACTTTGTAGTGTTTTTTTTAAGGAAGTCGGTTGTTATTTTTTTTGTAAAAAGTTGTTTATTTTTAATTTTTTAGTTATGGTAGATGCCCCGCACTAATCTAATCGCGTTATTCGTTCACATGGAGCCTATGGATCACATTCCCACCACAGGACCATTCGGGAAGCACCAGCTTTCAAATAAAAATAGAATCATCAAAATCGGTTCATCCAATCAAAACTTATGAGGTAACAAACATTTAAAAAAAATACAGTCGAATTGATAACCTCCTCCTTTTTTGAAGTCGGTTAAAAATAGTTTTAAATTGACCAAATAAGGTGGGCGGTGAGGTTATCATGTTATCTCGGAATCTATTGAATCTAAAATTGTGCATAAAACATACGAAATAGTTTACAAGAATATGGTATTTAAAAGAACATGGTAAATCTCTCAACATAGTGCGTAAAATCTTACATTTCTGCCAGGGTCGCGAGATTGTTCAAACCAGATACCGTGGCCCTGGCATATGGGTAACTGTAGGAACACGGGTGGGTTTTAGTCAGTAAAAGTCTGACACGCCCTCCCACTTCGCCCAAAGCGGGAGAAGTCATTAGATGATTTCCCATCCAAAAAAAGTAAGTTTCTTTTGGGATAAATTCGTCCCAATTACGGAATACGTCATTGTGCGTGGTCTGAAACGCACATAGCAAGTATTTTGAACTTTATTCTCACGACAACTGATTTTAGAACAGGAACCCAGTTATCAATTTTATATTCAAATTTTACGTTAGTCGGAATCAAGTTCCAAATACAGCACTGGCTAGAAGGTTTAAGCTTGGATTCAAATTATAACTCATTACCCCCGACGCAAAAAGAGGGGTGTTATAAATTTGACATGTCTGTCTGTCTGTCTGTGTGTGTGTCTGTCTGTCTGTGGCATCATAGCTCCCGAACGGATGAAGCGATTTCAATTTTTTTTATTTTTTTTTTGTAATTAGACTTTAGGGGGTTGTATCCCCTCGGAAAGCACGTTAAGCCGTTGGTCCCGGCTGTCATTTGTAGATGTTTGACAGTCGTTACGGATCGTCTGAAGCCCGATAGTCTGATAACCAGTCTTACCAAGGGATATTGTATTACCCAGTAACTGGGTTGTAGAGGTCAGATAGGCAGTAGCTCCATGTAAAATACTGGTATTCAACTGCATCCAGTTAGACTGGAAGCCAACCCCAACATAGTTGGGAATAGGCTAAGCAGATGATGATGACAGTAGGGGGTAATGGAGGGGTCCGCTAGGGCCGATGCCTGGCAGGGTCGTGAAATTGCTCGAAAGAGTTATCGTGGCCCTGGCAACTGAAGGAACACGGGTGGGCACACGCCCTCCCGCTCCACCCAGACCGGGAAACGTCATTTGATGATTTCCCACCCAAAAAAAGGGGGTTAGATAAAACACAGTTGTACATACCTTAGCTGCCTGACTAAGGTCTTGTCTCTCGGTGAGCTGTTCCGGGTACTTGGTGCACATTTCCGGTATCCACGCCACTTCCTGTCGCTTGTAGAACTCCTTGCTGTTCAGTACTGCGCACGCGTATCCTACTATTTCTGGTTTCATGCCTGTGGGAGAATGTTTTGATATCACTGATTTTTAGCAAGAATCATAATGTCATCCTGCTTGCCAAAAATCTGTGGAAACTTTTCCAATCATAAAACATTTATTTAACACTAGCTGTACCCTGCCACGCTTCGCTGTGGCACATTTGAGTGTTTTCCTCGCTTCCGGCAGATGGCGTGGTCACTGGTACACAGCTGATCGTTAAAAAAACAGTTTTTTCGCGGTCGCGGATATGTGACTGATGCAAAAAATAGATAAAAACAATCCTTGATGCGGATTATATATCATGCTAATATTTCAGCTCGATTGGTGCATGAACTTTGAGTTTTTGAAGCGTACACAAACGAACATAACATTTTTATATAATAGGTTGGGGAAAAAGTTTCTTCGCATTTTTTAAGAAAATTCAAAACATTTTTTAATAAAGTTTATTTACATTTAACTAAAGTATGTAGGTACCATTTTGTTCTATAACTTTTTGCCATCTTGTAGGTAGGGACATGATCCCATTGCTATAGAAATTTTGGGACTTCTGGTCAAAATACCGCGACAAGTGGTTTTGGCAGTCCTCTCGTGATGTTAACCTGACACTGCCTAAAGAATTCTGAAGAGGCCGAAACAGGTGGAAATCTGAAGGTGCAAGGTCAGGACTATACGGCGGATGCATTAAAACCTCCCAGCCAAACTCTCTTAATTTTTGTTGGGTGGCTAAAGATGTGTGAGGTCTAGCGTTATCATGATGAAAATCCACACCCCTTCTGTTGATAAATTCCGGCCGCTTTCTCTCAACTTCTTGCTTTAATCTCATCAGTTGTTCGCAGTAGAGTTCAGAATCGATGGTCCTGCCTGGTGGTAACAGCTCATAATGAATAATGCCCTTCCAATCCCACCACACACACAGCATCACCTTGTTGCGAGTTAACCCGGGTTTCGCCACAGTCTGTGAAGCCTGACCGGCCTTTGACCACGACCTTTTTCGCACGTTCTTGTCATACGTGATCCACTTTTCATCACCAGTTATCAGCTTCTTCTAAAATGGTTCGGTTTCATTACGTCGTAATAAAGAATCACAAATGAGTACACGGTTCATTAGGTTTCTTTCAGTGAGCTCGTGAGGTACCCAAATGTCGAGCTTTTTTGTGTACCCAGTTTTTTTCAAATGCGCCAAAACTGTTTTGTGGTCAATTTCCAGTTCTTCAGCTACGTCGTAACTACTGGTATGCCGATATTGCTCCACTTTTTCAAAAATGGCATCCATTTTATCCGTAATAGGGCGACCAGAGCGACGTGCATCTTTGACATAAAAATTTCCGGATTGAAAACGCTTAAACCAAATTTGTGCTACTCTCACAGACACTACACTAGGTCCATAAACATCGTAAATTTTTTTCGCGGCTTGCGTTGCATTTTTACCTTTTTTGTAGTAAAATTTTAAAATGTATCGAATTTCTTCATTAGATTCACTCATCTTGACGGTACGAAAAACAAATGAAAATCACACATTTTCCTAATTTGAATTTGGAATTATGTTCT
Source organism: Aporophyla nigra (assembly GCA_947507805.1). Lineage (NCBI taxonomy): Eukaryota > Metazoa > Arthropoda > Insecta > Lepidoptera > Noctuidae > Aporophyla > Aporophyla nigra. The sequence continues at coordinate 4,844,837 of OX382313.1, read as the reverse complement.
TTAAAATTTAAACTTTCAATGATACCAAAACCAGCCAGATACAAATAGTATAGCCAAAGAGATTTTATTACAAGTTGATACATACTATAATGCGAAAAGACTTTTTCCCCAACCTAATATATAGATAGAAGATAGGTTCAGGGAAATTAAGTACTTAAAAAAATAATGAACATTACGCCATGTCATGCCAGAAGGCGTCCAAAATATTCAGAAATAGTTCTGCCCGCGAATTCGTGTGCGTCATATTTCTTGCTCCCCCGACCCACCCCGTCACATCGAATCGCCTGAACGTACGAGTGCTTCGTATTCGTGGCTTTTTTTCTTTTTGCTGTGCTCCTAAGCGGCCATCCATAAATTACGTCACACGTTAAGGGGGGGAGGGGCCGACGAATTGTGACATTGTGTGACAAGGCGGTGGGAGGGGCCCTAAATTTTGTGACGTCACATTTCAAAATTGAATATACATATTTAAAGTACTATTAAAACACGAAACATGAACAATAAAAGAAAAATTAAAAAAAAAAAAAAATGTCCAGATATAAAATTGCATTGCAAAATATGTGACGTCACACTAGGGAGGGGGGGGTCTCACAAATGTAACCAGCTGTGACAAGGACAAGGTGTGTAATTTATGGATGGCCCCTAAAGGTCCTAGCGTGATCTTATATAGCCTGTAACCTTCTAATACGGACAGGCGATTCTATGTGACGGAGTGGGTCTTATTCTCTAGTAAGTCCCTTAGTTGCATTCTACGACACCCACCGGAAGAAATGAGATGGTGCTATTTTTGGTACCACACGGAACATCATAATATTATTTTTGAAAGACTAGTCTATAGCAACAAGACTTACCGTTAACTCTAGGCTCTATAATTCGCTTGTCGTCATCATCTCCTGACTGGTCCACCTCCTGAGGAATAAACTCCTCATCGTCTTCGATCACCATGCACAGTTCAGGGACCAGCGTCAGGAATGGTGCTACTAGCCTAGGGCAGAAATTTAATTTGTTAACATTTGTTATTTTGCCTGAAATCGTTAATTTCGGAAGTCGGTGACTTTGGATCTGTATTTCATTTTTCTGCCACCAACTTCCGAAAGTCTCCGATTTCCGAAGTCAGTTGATTTCTTTCACACGTCAATGTTATAAAACTAAATGACGCCGGCAGTTTCCTAGCTGACTCTTCATCAGTAGCCCATAATTTTCCCTTTACTAGGACACAGGCCGCGTGGTGGATTATGGCCCACTCCCTCTCACCTAGAGGAGTCTAGGTGAGAGGGAGTGGGCCATAACGCACCACGCGGGCCCAGTGCGGGTTGGTAGATATCACATGTCTGCGAACTTTTTTGGTTCTAAGACATCGGGTTCATGCCGGTCTCAAAGAGATGTCAGCAGTACTGAAGGGGTCTGCTAGGACCGATGCCTGCCGGGGTCACGTGATTGTTCGAAAGAGATACTGTGACCCTGGCATATGGGCAACTGAAGGAACACGGGTGGGTTTTAGTCAGTAAAAGTCTGACACGCCCTCCCGCTCCCCCCAGAGCGGGAGAAGTCATTTGATGATTTCCCATCCAAAAAAAAAATTAAAAAAATGCCGGTTTCCTCACGATGTTTTCCTTCACCGTTTTGAGAGCAGTGGTGATGAAATAATTTACACAAAGTAAATTGCCTGCTTGGGTTCGAACCCCCCACCTAAAACTCGTGAGTCGCGGCCGTTACCACTGGGCCACCATTGCTCTAGCTAATTGATCCCTGAGAAATGCCGAAACGAACTCAGAGGTCATGATTTCTTTTAAAGTCCAAACATTATATTCTTAGAATTTTATTTGAGTCTAAAAATGCAGGGCCGTGACTGGAAGCACCTTTTAAAGAACCATTGCAGCTTTGAGCTGACCTGTCCCAACAGACGACATTAATGCATCAGTCATAGTGTAGCTCGTTAGTGTGCTGATTACCTTTATTTTGCGAACCAATAAAATATTTGATTTGATCTGTGTAAAGGGAATACATAACGTGTATGAAAATAAAGTTATCAATGACTAGCGTACCTGTCAGCCGGTAACGTTTGTAAATCGCTAGGGAAGAGATCGCTGCAGTCAGAACCGTCTCGACACGTCTTATGACATATTGCGCAAACCTGTAACAATTTATAAAGTTGAAAATATTATTATATAACGAATTACGAAGCCTTAGTTTGTTGTGCGTTTGTGTTTGTTAGAAGGATACATAAATAAACAAACAATCCCACCGCTCTGCGAATACACTGAGAATACTATTGGTGGCGCCGCGAACAAGCGTCATCAGGGATGCACCATTTCCTGATAATGGCGGCAAAATCATTCATATTATTATCCGCGAACATCCCAGATCAACAAAGCCCTCATCATCATCATCATTTCAGCCGAAAGACGTCCACTGCTGGAGATAGGCTTCCCCCAAGCACCACTACTTCGACCGGTTTTGTGCTTCCCGCATCCAGCAGATTTCTGCAGCCTTCATAAGGTCATCGGTCCACCTTGTGAGAGGCTTTCCTCTTCAAAGCGCTCAGTTCGCGCAAAATAAGCAAGCTGAGCTAAGCCATTTTATAGCTCTGTATTATTGAAGTAAGGACGATACCAGCTGACGAAAACAGCCGAATACTTCCGAAAAGACTTACCGCTTCTTCATCAGCCGTAGAATAAGGCCTAATTGTAAGGGGTAGTATCGTCGGAGGGGGTAAGGTTCTCAAGGCGTCGCTGTTACATTCCACTGGCAATAATCTTCGTAAGTCTGCTGTGAGACCTCCTCGGAACACCCAAGGTTCCTGGCTGCCACTCTCGAATGCCTCGCGCCAGCCTTTTGAAAACCCTGTGAGGGAAAATATGGGTTTACTACCGTGTTATGGTGCAAAATAAGGGTGATATTAGTATAAAATTGGTTATAAAACATGTATTTTCTTATTCTGGAACTTGATTTGTATTTGTACAAATATACTCGCTACAATATCATCTGCCTAGCCTTTTCCTAACAATTTTTGGGTTCCAGTCTAACCGGATGCAGCTGAATACCAATATTTTAAGAGGAGCAACTGCCTATTTGACCTGTACAACCCAGTTACTGGCTAATACTCCTTCGTAACACTGGTTGTCAGACTTTCGGGTTTCTATCTACCCAAAAGGACTCAAAGATCCATGGATCATGGCCGGGACCAACGGCTTTCCGAGGCACGGAAGGGTTTTGGTATGTAAAGATGGGGCATTCACGGGCCGACTGCAGCAATCATAGCTTAACCTAATCGATTGAACAACAGCCGCATGATCCAGGCTATTATTACGTAGTTAAAACATGCATTTTCATATTCTGACACTTCTTTCGGTTGGGAAATTACCAAATGACTTCTGATCTGGCCGGAGCGGGAGGGCGTGTCAGACTTTTACTGACTAAAACTCACCCGTGTTCCTTCAATTGCCAGAGCCAGGGCCACTTGAATTGGAGTTTTTGTAAAAATATTCTGGCTCAATAAAATCGATGCTACTTCAATAAAATAAGTTTAAGTCTAATAGAATTTTGTTTGTCAATACAATGTTAAAAACAAAGTAAATAAAAACTTACACGTGTAACTTCCTTGTGTATTTGCTGCTATGTTTTGTGGGTATTTGCCGAGCTCTGCAACAAAAAGTAGAATTACATTACCTGCTCTATCATTCGGTGGAGAAAGCTTATAGTGAGCGAAGAGTATTGGAGCTTAAGATAGATACTGACCACGCAAAGTTTACTTAATATATGTGAGAAGGACACCCCTTACCGTACCAGTTTTTGATATTGGCGTATTTTAAAGGCATGTCGCACCGTAAATTAATAAAAGGGAAACTTTAGTTAAATTAAACAATCAAACTACTGATTTAAGGGGATTCAAATAAAACAACCTAGTTTGCAACTGCAAGCAGAGCAAGCTCGGAAAATGTTTAATTCGCCTCCGATATATCTGTCTGATACCTATCCCAGGCGCTTAACCTCTCCCGACCCACTGACGCGATATCGGATGAGCTGAAAAATGTCCTCTGCGTCCCGAAGACTCGATATCGCGTCCTATAACTTCACGCGACTATATGCTTTTTTTCTATGCTGTGATGGTGTGTTTTCGGTTGTAGTCATAGGACGCGATATCGAGTCTTCGGGACGTAAAGGACATTTTTCGGCTGACCCGATATCGCGTCAGTGGGACGGGAGAGGTTAAACATTTTCCGAGATAAATATAAATTTCATTGGTCAAATCTATTTTATAAATGATATGGATATGGAAGCGAATTAGGCGATTACATAAAATGCCAAAATGAAAAGAATACAAAAGCGACCGAGGCAAGCTTGAAAATGTTAACACCAAGAAAATTTGGGACGGCAGGTTATCAGGGAAACAGTGCTTGTTCCAGAAAATACGGCAGATAACGAAGACTAAAGATATCTGTCGCCCCGGATCATCTTGGCCGTAGACTAAATAGGCCAAGTCTAGAGTATTCCAAAGCCGTGTATCCCTCACCTAGCCACCTCAGGAAGCCGTCCAGCAGCGCCAGCACGGCGCACAGCTCCCACACGTAGGGCTGCAGCTCGGCGTGCAGCTCCTGGTTGCTGGCGGCCGCCAGGCGCCGCGCCAGGCGCCGCGTGCGGCACATCCACCACGCGAAGCGGCTGCGGCGGCGCCGCCACTCACTTGTCTGTGGGGAAAGAACACTACAGTCACGACCATCAAGACCACGGACGTAAAACGGCATTTCGGCATTGTTTAATCGAGCATTGAGAAGCCAACAGTGAGCGTATCGAAGACACAACGTAAAATTAAGCTTAAATATTCAGCCTTCTGTCCGCTACTGAATAACCGGGTAATAAAAACTTTTTTTTTAACCTGGTTTTAGTTTATATTTACTTGAATAAATGAGGAATTAATGAAAGACGACCCCAGCGTAGTTTGACCGGCGGAGTAGTTGTACAATAGAAATGGATTTCATTTTGACACATTCATTGCGGTATTTGCGTTTTGAGCAGACAATTTTTTCGAACTTATGAAGCAATGGATTGGCAATAAGTTTCAAAATGATTCAGATTCTGATAAACTCAAGTGGGGGTGCTGACTCGATTAATTGAATAAACCCCAAGATTTGTACTAACACTTGAAGCCTCATGTTCCATTGTGCTACAGAGACCATTGCATATCAAGCAGTAGACCGAGGGGCGACGTAATAGTAGAAAATTTATTTTTATTCAGTTTATTAAGTACTATCCCAGCCTTACGCTGTCTGAACCAAAAATAATCAATGAAATCGCATTTGATGAAATTGCTTCACAAGTTTGGGCTGCATAAGAGAACAAACTTATCCCTTATCCCTACTTTAATTCCACATCATCATCAGTTCAGCCGAAACACGTTCACTGGCCTCACCCAATTTGGCCCCAATTTGGGGGTTGCCATAATCGATACGCTTGGCAGGCGGGTTAGCGATCGCAGTTTGGTGGTAACATACATAGAGAACGCTGCTGCCCATTCTCTGGTAAGGGGCCATCCATAAATTACGTCACACGTTAAAGTGGAGGGGAAGGGGGTCGACGAATTGTGACATTGTGTGACAAGGGGGTGGGAGAGGCCATAAATTTAGTGACGTCACATTTCAAAATTGAATATACATATTTAAAGTACTAAAAATTCAATGTCTAGATGTAAAATTGCAAAATATGTGACGTCACACTAGGGAGGGGATCAAAAATCATGAAATATGTGTGACGTAATTTATGGATGGCCCCTAAGTCCCTTAGTCACCTCTTACGACCTCCACGGGCAGATATGGAATGGTGGTTTTCTTTACGTCGAACCACACAGAACTATATATACATACTCGTACCTCAGGCTTGTTCCCTCGAGGCAGTAGACTAGCAGCATGCGTGGTCAGCCAGTTGAAGTCATGCAACAGCCTCAGCCCGCGCGATCCGTGCTCGAAGGGCAAGTAGAACAGGTCGCAGAGTAGGAGCAGGTCGTCTGCTACTAACGCGTTCGGTTCTATTGACGGGTCTTCGGTTTCTACCGGCCTGTTGGAGATATGCAAAAATAAACTTTAAGAGAATCTCTTTTAAGATCGTCTTCCATCGCATGTCTATTACAGAAAACAGTTATTTGACAGCAAGAGAGTGTGTTATTAGAACTGAAGAAATATGCTATAGGATTATACGGTAAGTGAAAGAAAAAGTAGTAGGTAAGTTAATTACAATATTTGACTGTGAGTCGGACGAAAATCGTTTAAATTACATATTACTAATACATCAATTCACGTCTTTTTCTCCAAGGATAGGCAGCAACTACGGAAAGCCACCAGCTACGATCTCTACATACTCCTTTTGCCTCGTTTAGGTTCATACAATTGGTCATACACACACGCCGGTTGCGAGTACTACGCACCTGGCATTTCTGAAGCACATCACCAATATATGTCCCCCTAGGGCGTCCTTTCTCGGTGTTTCCACTCACATCTGCATTGTAAATACCTTTTGTAAGCCGTCTTTCATTCATCTTCTCAACATGACCAAACCATTCAATACTTTTTATTTAACATACTTTTTCAATTTTTGGCACTACAACCCCTTTAAAGAAAGAGAAGGGTTTTAATAATAAAATATTATTTTAACAAGGATAGTACGGGGATATTTTTAACATCATATACTCACTCGTCGACCACTTCAGTCAGCTCCGTCGGTTCCACCATCATGTCTGTACTAAGCGGACTGTGACTTGGCTCTACTTGCATCGACCCATTCTGTAACAAGTTATTTATCTACAATTTTAATTTGAACTCTTTATTCTTTGTCATGGCAATCATGTCATTTGATTTAAATAGGTTTCTATATTTTATTTATGAAGTATTTCATTAATGTAGATTATTTTATATTTTGTGAATGTGAGAACGTTGTAGGTCTTGCAGACTGTACCCACTGTGACCCACTTTCTCTCAGACAGAGGAGGCCTGTATGTGTCCCAGCAATGAAAACGTTATCGACTAACTGTGTGTTGTGAATTTCGCCAATAATGTACTAAAGAGTCCCCTGTAACGGGAAGCAAGCTAATAGTCATTTAACACATAACGTAAAATTATACCAGAGAATTGGCAGCAGCGTTCTCTCTGCATTTTACCACCATACTGCGTTCGCCAACCCGCCTGTCAAGCTTGGCGATTATGGCAAAGTTTCTCAAATTGGGGGAAGCCTATGTCCAGCAGTGAACGTCTTTCAGCTGAAATGATGATAAAATAATGTCGCGCCTGTAACCCCGCAGAGTCTTTTAATAGCTTTAATGCTTATGTATACAGGATTTTTTTTTTAACCAGTGCGCAATTTTTTTTATCAGTAATAGAACACATTTCAACTATTTTTTCAATACTCTTTTTTTTAATTTTTATCCGACCTTAAATCAGTAAACTGTGGACACCTTACATATTTTGTAATATGATATCAACAATAGGAATAATTCAGTAACCGCGCCCCAGCGAAGGTACTTCGAATTTCTTAAAATTATGACCGATCGAACAGCTGGTAGGTACTTGTAGCTACGCTCGGTCGTTCACCTTCGCCGCCACGCCGGCACCGCGCGTAAGTTACCATAAAAACCAGTTTCAAAATAAACATCTTTCGGTAACGATGACTTAACTGTTTTGTACCAAGATTTCTCAAAATAAAAATTGCATGGTTATTATAACTCGTTTAAGTTTAATTTATTAAAATTTGCGCACTGGTTAAAAACTTCTCCTGTATAATGCTTTACTTACCTCACTCATCCCATCATTCATAACAACATCCGGATCAGTAGCGGCCGTAGACGGCGGGTCCACATCCAACGGTTCGATTTCAGTAATAGACGGCCGGCTCGGGCTTAGCGTCAGTGGCGTGTCTGGGCAACAGAAAATGTACTCTGTTCTATATTATATAAGGCTGTAATTTAACTAGCAGCTTAAAGGGAAGGTTGGAACTAGTGAACGATGTGTTACTTTGTGGTAACGACCAAGACTGACAATATATAGGTCGTTAGTTCAAACCCAGGCAGGCGCTTTACTGTGTTACCTAATTATTTCATCACCACTACTCTCAAAGCGGTGAAGGAAAACATCGTCAACATGAGGAAACTGGCATGTCTTAGAACCAAATATTCTACCAATCCGCACTAGACCCGCGTGGTGGATTACGGCCCACTACCTTTCACAGAGTGGAGGCCTGTGTCCCAGCAGTGAAAAGATTATAATGAAGGTGGAAGTTCCTGGGTAGTCCGCGAAAACTCAAATATTCTTAAGTTCATTTCAATGTGCAAGTCAGTACCAGGGTTTAATGTTGATTAAAATATAATTCGCGACCGTAACATATATGTATTTACAGAATTATAATAAACCCTCCGAGTTCATTTAATTCAATTGAACGACTAGTTTCATGAAAAAGTAATTCAATGCAATTAAATACAGATTTATTCCCGTGGGTGTCGTAAAAGGCGACTAAGGGACTTACTAGAGTATGGGCAGCAGCGTTCTCTATGCATTTTACCACCATACTGCGATCGCCAACCCGCCTGCCAAGCGTGGCGATTATGGCAAAGCCCCCCAAATTGGGGGAGGCCTAAGTCCAGCAGTGGACGTCTTACGGCTGAAATGATGATGATGATGAAATACAGATTTTGTAGTTATGTGCTACAAAATCTGTATTTTATTTTTGGGATTTACTCCTAAAGAACCGATTTTCAGATATAAGCCTGGGGTATGAAAATTTATGGAGAGTAAAAACAAACTTTCTCCGTTATGTTACGTTACATTACGTTATGCGTTAAGGTACGTTTTGCGTTACATTACGTTATGCGTTATTTTATGTTTACTCATTTAATTTATATTTTTTTTTAGGAGTAAACTCCAGTCGTGCGGCGGAGCTGACACAATTTTGGTCTTTCTGCGTCGCATCAATCTGATGTCAACAACTAAAAGCTACTTCTTTCTTCGATATCCCTGGATTAAAACTGCAATTGAAACATTTTAAAATACTCACCACTGTATGTGTGTTCTGTAAGAAGCGATTAAGGGTCTTACTAGAGAATAGGCAGCAGCGTTCTTTATGCATTTTAACACCATACTGCGATTACCAACCTGCCTGCTGTTTGCCAATTGGAGGAGGCCTATGTCTAGCAGTGGGCGTCTTTCGACTGAAATAATGATGATGAAAAACTCACCACCAACACTCATATCTCCATTCCTCTGCTGTTCCTCCAAGGCCGGCTCCACATCATCCACTATAATCTGATCACCATCCTCCCCATCTTTATCCTTCTTCATTTCAAAGCTGCCCCCCAAATCACTGATCAACTCCACACTTTCTGACTTATCCATCTCATGATTAATCTTATTAACACTTCCTTCCAAAGCTTTTAACGCTAAAATGGGAACGGGGAGGGTAGAAACTGGCATTTCGGTGGGGAGGGAAATGTTGGAACTGGCTATGGGAATGATAGGGTTAGGTATAGACTCGTTTAGGATGACTTTGGTGGGGGAGACTAGGGAGTTCATGACTGGATTTGGTACGGGGTTGAGTGTTTCAATTGGTGACACCTGTGGGTAGAAATTATAGTTTTATTTAATTGATTTTAATTATAGAAACGATTGTAAAATGAGGCTTAGTGAAGCTGAGAGTCACCAGCCTTGAAGTGAGCTGTCATTTCATCTGATGTTAAGAGATCTAATGACAGTTCACTCAATTTATCACGATGAGTTTTTTACAGAATAGCACTACTGTACTTCTCGCCATTGTGGTTACGGACATATAGCAGGTCAGACGTCCAACATCGTTTTACGTTTTTGTTTAAATATCCTAGCTCTACCGTTGAATGCACAGTGTTTACGTGCGTTACATTTCCCACTACCGTAAATAGCGATTTTTCACAGGAGAAATAAATGGTCCCAGCAATTATTTTTGTTCAATGTTTGAACACAGAATATGTAGATAATGGATAACCATTATCTACATATTCTGTGTTCAAACATTGAAATACCCCTCACATGAGTGAGGGGTATTTTTACACCCTTTATAATATCCATCGAATAAGATTTTTTTAACGATTTTAACATAATTTAATGGCCTATTCTGACATAAGCCGAAGAAGCCGATTCAATATCGCTATCGAGCTTAACAACAATATCGCCTATATCTAAATAGGCCTCCTAAACTGGTTACTTTATCACTATCATCTAAGGAGTTATAGGTATCGAACAAATTTAATTTCTAAGTGTTGCCTACAACAGGTTATGAACGCCGATTTATTATATTTCAACTACTTTGCATTTTAAAGCAGTCTTTCACCACTTGACATACTTACCCTAGTAGATAAAATGGGCCGGTCGTTAGAGCCTGAAGGGCATCCATCAGCCAAGGCTTGCAACTGCGACGTGTTAACTGTAGGAATGGCCAGCGCCATCTCTGCTGTACAAGTAGTTGAAGTGTTTGATGTCGCCGTCATTAGGGACATACATGTGTTCACTGATGGTAGGATTGGGATTATTGGGACTGGTGGTACTGGAACAAAACAGGTTCATTTGTGGTGACATGAACATATTCATTTGTGGTGTGGTAATTTTATACTAGGTACATCGTCTTCACATATAATTATATAAATATTGTATACTAATATTGAAAACATTTTAAAAGAGTAACGGTGGAGTTTCTTGCCTATTTTTCTCCATACGAATCAATTCTACAATATTTTAATTTGAATGTTGACGTACAAAAGTGCTTTTCTTGTGACTATTTGAAATAAATGCTTTCGACTTTATTAAAGTTCTAAAACTATTACTAATCGCCTATAGCAGACGTCGTCATTTTAAATGAAAATATTGAAAGTTAATCTAACAATAAATATGGAATAGAACCGGACCCAGTTGAGTGCCTTGTGGAACTACTGAATCAGAATAAGAATAATGATAATACATTTTTTAAACTAAAAGGTTTTTGTGAAAATAATGCCACCAAGAGACATATGAATCCCACTTTTTTTAAATTTAGATAGCATGCTCTACCTTGTCAAAGGCTTTATTAAAGTCTGGTTGTGGTATCAAGTGTGTTAAAAAATTAAGAATTTTTATTTTTATTTTTTTTGTTTTTTCGTGTCTTTAATATTGAATTACTTACCTGTGATGGAAGGTTGTGGCTTGATTATAGGTCCCTGAGCAGACTTAGGGATAGAAAACTCCGGTAACCATTCGTTAATCGCTTGCCTGCAAAAAGGAATAGTTATTAAAATAGTGAATTACGTTGGATTAACCACATTATTGATATTCTATTACACATTCTACATAGACTATTACACCATTCTCCTATAACGGGTTTTTTAAAGCTTAGATAAGCGTTTCATCAATAAACATGCTATTTAATATCAGCTATAGTGGTAGTAATTAATCGACCAATTTAATTGTAATCATACATTATTTAAAAACCGGGGGTTGTGTTTCATTAAGATTTCCTAGTAGTAATTACTCCTAAACTAACGGCACTGGTCCGTGACAGCTTAATATATAATTATAAAAATACAGATTATCCATTCGATAATTTACAGTTTCAACTTGCAGAGGCCCCGTAAGACGTTTTTCATGAAATGAGGCATCAACCAGCGACTGTCCCTGTTCGGAGAGTGTAAGTGCTCTCAAGGATAACCCCCAGCTGGTGTAGGGCTATTGCATACACATATTGAAACAATATTGGATTAAAGGTTTGGTTTGAAACTATGATTACGTAAAGACTATAGTCCCTACCTGTCCATTGTTTTATATCACACAGATTAAATAACATCATAATTATTACTATAATTTTACCTAAGTGCTTGTCTATGATGATACACATGTTTCCCAAGGGTGAGAGGTGCTTCGTCTTCACAGACGCCTTGTTCGCTCTCTCGCTCTAACTTTATGTCCCAGGAGACTGCTTCCACTGCAAAGAAGAATTAGGGAATTAGAACTTCACCTTCGCATCAAAAAAGCCTATCTATGTTAGCGGTTTACTATGTAAATAGCTGGCCTTCCCTCTACCCCCTAAGTCCGTCAACGAAGATACGGACCCGTTCAAGAGTCGTTCATCCATCGAAACAAGTATCAAATTCCGTTTATAGAACTGGCAAATACATCTCATCATCATCAGCAGCCTATAATGTTTCCACTGCTGGGACACAGGCCTCCCCTTTGTGAGAGGGAGTGGGCCATAATCCACCACGCGGACCTAGTACCAGATCGATCCATATGAATATCCCGCCATGATAATTTTACGTCGTGCGAATGTAATCTAATGCATTCTAGCAAGTAGTAAATACGTTCCGTGTGGTGTTGGACGGAAAGAATATCACCACCCCATTTCTTCCCGTGGGTGTCGTTGCACGCGACTAAAGGAGTTATGAGAGAATGGGCAGCAGCGTTCTTTATGTATTTTACCACCATACTGTGATCGCCAACCCGCCTGCCAAACATAGCGATTATGATAAACAATCCCCTTCGGGGGAGCACTATATCCAGCAGTGGACGTCTTTCGGCTGAAATGATGACGATGAGCAGTAAATATACCTGATGAAGTTTCAGACTGACCTAAGAGAATGGTCTCTGTAGCTCACACCTGTTGTCTCTTTCTAAAGCTCGAAGTGCTATATTAACATTATTTATCATTCATTTATCATTTAACGATTGGGTACTGTAATAAAATAAATAACTTACTATGCGCAGGCGCATCTAAGCTGCAACTGGCCCAGTGCGCGAGTGTCCGTATGGGTATCATGTTCGCGTTGTACTCGCAGTTCGGGTTCGTTAGTACCCCGCGTAAGAGGGGGATTAGTTCCGGTGATCGTCCGCAGTATGGACCTGAGTAATAATAATATAGGTTGATTATTTGAAATTTATACCATGGGATTGTTTGAACAGCGCCCTAATTGCGTAACACACTATAAAATAAATAATAATATTTTTATTTTTTTTACATATTTTAAATGTTTTTTTTTTCTGATTTTTGTTAAAATATTTAAAAATATACTTAATATGTCAGAAAATAAATAAATGAAATAAAATAAGTTTATTGACACAAAAAACCTTTGTATACAAAAACAATAACCATTCACATAGGTAGGTAAAATTGGTTTTTGGGCAAAGGCTGCACAAATAGTGGAAAACCCTGCCTCCTAAACTAGGGAAACCCTGTGACCTAGGAGTCAGTGTTCTACTAGTTACTACGTATACAAAATAAACCTGTATTAAAGTGTGTGATTCTAACAATAAACCCATAATGACCTGATTTGCTATATGAATGTGTGACTATGTGAGGGGGATGGGATGGGATGGGATGGAGTATGGTGTGGTGTGGTAACCATAAAACACAATTTTAAAAATATTGCTTATCCATTGCTTCAAATGTTCGAAAAATTAGTCTGCTCAACAACGTAAATAACGCAATGAATGTTGTTGAACTGTCAAAATAAAAGGCATTCTTACTGTCATGTGTTACGCAACTCTCCCGTAGTTTCATCAAAAGTCACGGACAAAATTAATAACCATTTCATGGATGATTCACTGAATCTTGTGTCTAGTCTGACAACCAAGCTTACCAAAGGGTATTAAGTAGTTACTGGGTTGTGAAGTTCAGATAGGCCAGTTTGTCCATGTAAAATAGTGATATTCAGATGCACCTAACTAACTGAATTTTATACCATAGGACTGTTTCAACAGCAACGTAATCGTATAACACAGTATAAATTACAATTTTAAAAAATATCGCTTATCTATTGCTTCAAATGTTCGAAAAATTAGTCTGCTCAACAACTTAAATAACGCAATGAATGTTGTTGAACTGTCAAAATAAAAGGCATTCTTACTGTCATGTGTTACGCAACTCTCCCGTAGTTTCATCAAAAGTCACGGACAAAATTAATAACCATTTCATGGATGATTCACTGAATCTTGTGTCTAGTCTGACAACCAAGCTTACCAAAGGGTATTAAGTAGTTACTGGGTTGTGAAGTTCAGATAGGCCAGTTTGTCCATGTAAAATAGTGATATTCAGATGCATCTAACTAACTGAATTTTATACCATAGGACTGTTTCAACAGCAACGTAATCGTATAACACAGTATAAATCACAATTTTAAAAAATATTGCTTATCTATTGCTTCAAATGTTCGAAAAATTAGTCTGCTCAACAACTTAAATAACGCAATGAATGTTGTTGAACTGTCAAAATAAAAGGCATTCTTACTGTTGTGTTACGCAACTACCCCGTAGTTTCATCTAAAGTCACGGACAAAATTAATAACCATTTCAGGGATGATTCACTGAATCTTGTGTCTAGTCTGACAACCAAGCTTACCAAAGGGTATTAAGTAGTTACTGGGTTGTAGAGGTCAGACAGGCCAGTTTCTCCATGTAAAATAGTGGTATTCAGATGCATCGGATTGACTGGAAGACAACCATTGTTGGGAAAAAGCTAGGCATACATACATTGATTTAGATTTTGTTTTCTTTTTCAATTTATTTCACGAACAATTTACATTGTGTTTGAAAATATACATAATAAATTTAAAAAATTATAAATAATAGATTAAAAGATTGTTGAAATAAGATGTTTTTTACCTGCCGTCCAGTTGACATTGGCGTCATAAGAGACTTTAGGGGTCAATGCATGTATTGATAATATGAACCATAGCATTTTGAATAGTTTCTATAAAAGTCATGGGCTAAATCAATAATTTCGTAGATGAACTGATTATTAGAATAGTATAAGCCTAGCACAATCAGACTATAATGTTCGTGGGAACTATTCAAAAGGCGATGTTTCATAATATGAATACATGCGATGACCAGCAGTGGTGCTGGGACATAAGCCTCCTCTTTTGAGAAGGGGTGAACAGAGACGACGCGGGCCCAGTCCGGGTTGGTAGATGTCACATGTCTGTGAATTTTTGGTTTTTGGAAATGCCGGTTTCGTCACGATAATTTCCTTTACCATTTTGATAGCAGTGCTGATGAAATTATTTACACGAAGCAAAGCGCCTGCTTCGGTAGAACCCACGACATACAACTCACATGTCTGCTTTTGAAAACCTGCTTTTCCAACATGTCAAAAAAGAGAATATTTTTCCTGCATTTTACAATGTTTTGTTTATTTTTAGGATTTCTACCTTTATCTATCTTAACCCAGAACTTAATATCTTCCGGAGAACGAAAGTACGGTGTATAGTGAAAAAAAAAACCAACAAAGGTTCACCTAAGCTGCCCGCCCATAGAAGCCTAAGAGCTCTTACGCACGAGCAGCTGATCTTTGAAAATGGCATGTCGCCGGCAGCAGTTACCTTTACCGTTGGGAATATGCCGCTCGTGTGTAAGAGCCCTAAGATAACAACTTACCCAAAAACATTCGTTTCTGATCATAATCGTTGGCGTGCAGATTGTCCCATATGACTGGAGGGCGTCGCATCACTTGAGTAATCTCTTCTATTGCTTCTGTTGTAAGCACCTTCGATATCACCTTGGGGCCTGGAAAAAGAAAAATGACATAAAATCACACTTGTATTCGTCCAAGGGTTAGAAGAGGTGTGCCTATAGTACACACAAATTTCGCCTGTTATGTTAAGTCCCATGTAATAGGAGGCCAGCCTTTTGCCATCAACCAGGCACCAATCACGACCCCGGGCTGCTACTGAGAAATTCTAGACGGATCTGAAAGATCCCTGTCGGCGCATCACACATGCATGTGATCGACGGCGGCGCAGCGGGGGGGTCGAGGTTTCGAACCCGGACATATACGACCGCTGCGCAAGTGCCGCGCCACTTAGCTCACAGACGCGCACCACTACGGGCATTTCATTGTTATTATCTATAGATATGTTACCGTGATCCATAGATATGTTACCGTATGGTACCGTGCGGTGCCGGACGTAAAGAATAACACCACCCCATTTCTTCCCATGGGTGTCGTAAAAGGCGACTAAGGGACTTACTAGAGAATGGGCATCAGCGTTCTCTATGCATTTTACCACCATACTGCGATCGCCAATCCACCTGCCAAGCGTGGCGGTAATGGCAAACCCCCCAAATTGGGGGAGGCCAAAGTCCAGCAGTGGACGTCTTACGGCTGAAATGATGTAGATATGTTAATATTGTAGATTACGGCATTATACCTATTTATATACAGTCCACTCCAATCTTTTATTATAAAAGTCCAGTTGAGTCCATTCAATCCCTACGAATAACGCTTTGCCGGACAACAGAATCGTGTCTCAGACATCATGCTCGGAAGTAGCGCAAGTGTCTACTAAACAAACGAGACAGAAGTTCAGCTAAGTTGTTCCATATTAATGGAAATCAACATTTAAGGGTCACAGTGCACGAAGCCGTGCAGTTTCCTAATATCAGCTCCTAATATCAAGTGGCAGGTACTATTAAAAAAGATTAGTCTTGCAATATAAACTGAAGGATTATTTATATGAATTTAGATTAAAAAACGTAAAAAAAATAATTTCATGGGCTATAGCGCATGCTCCTTAAAGTGGTAGTTTCAGGGCAGCCCGCGGCGACATTAAAATTTTCTTACGGTTTTTTGCAATTTGCAGGTCAGTGCAAGGTACACTATTTCATAAAAGTAATCGAGTGGAGTTAAATGAACTTAAAGAGTTGTATTTATGATTGTAATTATGTAAAGCCATATTTGTTACGTTCGTAATATTTTGTCAACATACAACCCGACACCGATCTGCAAATTGCACTTAGGTAAAAAAAAAAAATGTTTTGCGGGTATCCTGGAGCCTTTAACTAGAATGGTTGACATTCAAGCAGGCGCCATAAAAAAACTTTACCTTATTAAATTAATGATAGAGCAATAAACATTACTACAGACATAAAACGCGTCGAAAAACCTACACTCATCCATCAGACAACATTGAAAAGGTCATCCACCTACCGCAAAGGTTTAATGACCCGAGACGCAAACAATATAAAACAATATGGAATCTACCCACACATGTTCAGTTCACAACATCGTAAACATTATGTGTAACCAAACTATGAGTAATCAATGGAAAACTCGACTGACGCACAATGAATACAATTTTGTAGTCGGTTATCTACGTATACGTATACGTGAATATTATACGTTATGGTTCACACCTTTATTTTTTTTTATTTTTTGGATGGGAAGTCATCAAATGACTTCTCCCGCTCTGGGCGGAGCGGGAGGGCGTGTCAGACTTTTACTGACTAAAACCCACCCGTGTTCCTTCAGTTGCCCATGTGCCAGGGTCACGGTATCTCTTTCGGACAATCACGTCACACCTTAAAGTTGTATTCGCTGTGCGCCATTCGAGTTAAGACTCGACCTATCAGGTTACGCTACGCTTGTCAGTTACGTGGATAAGTCACCATCTTTAGATACCGAGACTCCGACCTCCGTGCCTCAAAATGCAAGTAAAGCCGTTGGTTTTACTTGCATTTTGAGGCATGGCGGCATGGGAAGCCGTCACCTCCTTCTGCGAAGCAGTAATGCTCGCGAAGGAGGAGGCGGGGCGCGTAAGGGAGTGGCAGTCTCTGCGCCCTCACGTCCTTGGCCGCCGCAGGACGAGACGCCCCGGGCATCGGGAGTCGATAGCGGACTCCCGGCCACAGTAGGCGCGAGCTTGCGGGCGGCGAGCAATGGGTAGCTTGCCACTCGGTAAGGACCAGGCTCGGGTCGACGGCGCGTAGTGTTCCGCGCGCGCCTCAAAGAGATGTCAGCAGAACTGAAGGGGTCTGCTAGGACCGCTGCCTGCCGGGGTCGCGAGATTGTTCGAAAGAGACACCGTGACCCTGGCACCTGGGCAACTGAAGGAACACGGGTGGGTTTTATTCAGTAAAAGTCTGACACGTCCTCCCGCTCCGGCCAGAGCGAGAGAAATCATTTGATGATTTCCCATCCAAAAAAAAAAGCCGTTGGTCCCGTTGTCATTCTAACTACCAGTCTTACGAAGGGGTATCGTATTATTACCCAGTAACTGGGTTGTGGAGGTCAGATAGGCAGTCGCTCCATGTAAAATACTGGTATTCACCTGCATCCGTTTAGACTGGAAGCCGAGGCCAACGTAGTTGGTAAATGGCTAGGCAGAGTGATACGTTAAGGTATGTTTATTTCCTCGAATATTATATGTCAGTACCTAAGAGTTACCGAAATACCGTTCACATTAACAAGACAACGCTAGCAAAAAAACCGGCCAAGTGCGAGTCGGACTCGCGCACCGAGGGTTCCGTACAAACCTGCAGGTATTCACGGTTTATGCATAAGGTTTGTGTTTATGAAATTAAATGGTTTTTATTTTAATTTTTATATTTGAGTTGATTGAATGAAAGGTAAATTGTGGTTTACGATTTATGACGTATTAAAAAAAAACTACTTACTACATCTCGTTCAAACCAATTTTCGGTGGAAGTTTACATGGTAATGCACATCATATATTTTTTTTAGATTTATCATTCCCTTATTTTAGAAGTTACGGGGGGGGGGGGGGGGGGACACATTTTACCACTTTGAAAGTGTCTCTCGCGCAAACTATTCAGTTTAGAAAAAAATGATGTTAGAAACCTCAATATCATTTTTGAAGACCTATCCATAGATACCCCACACGTATGGGTTTGATGAAAAATATTTTTTTGAGTTTCAGTTCTATGTATGGGGAACCTCAAATATTATTGTTTTTTTTTTTCTATTTTTGTGTGAAAATCTTAATGCGGTTCACAGAATACATCTACTTACCAAGTTTCAATAGCATAGCTCTTATAGTTTCGGAAAAAAATGGCTGTGATATACTCGGACAGACAGACAGACAGACATGACGAATCTATAAGGGTTCCGTTTTTTGCCATTTGGCAACGGAACCCTAAAAATAACAAATTGACAGTCTTTTTCTCAAACATCAAAATATTATTCCAATAACTTTTTCATAATTCTACCTGATAATTATGTATTTATAACTTGTAATAATTGAATGTGAATTACATACAAAGTATTCGATACAAGTTTTAATATTGTTGAAGATTATAATGTTGTCGTTGGTAATCTTTAAATAAGTATACACAGTGGTAGGCACATTGGCGGGCAACTTGTTACATTCAGTAAATTATTCTGAATGCCCGCGCCCCTGTGTTGAAATTTTTCGTCGGTTATTTAAAAAATATCCGTCGTCCCATATATTCCGACCGCATTGGTACTGTAGTTTTGCACAATAATTGATTATTTATTTTTAAACCGACCAAAAATTTCTAAGCTAACATTCATGTGCTTTTTTTTGTGGGTAGGAAATTGTCATAGGAAGTTTCCCACTCTGGGGGGAGCACAAGGGCGTGTCAGACTTTTACTGACTAATACCCATCCGTGTTCCTTCAGTTGCCTATATGCCAGGGCCACGGTAACTCTTTCGAACAAATCTCGCGACCCCGGCAGGACATTCATGTGCTGCAATCATGGTTACAGTTTACGCGTCAATACTGCCACCTTGTACAAATAAATTGACGACTCAGTCTTACAGTGTTATTAACTTCCATTATGTTTACTAAACATGTCTGTAGGCAGGTTAGTTAAATTAGCGGATGACTTCTTCCATTCAATTAGCGCCCATGTAGTAATTAGTTGCAGTTATGTGTTTACTATGACTATATGTGGCTAGAGGAATGTTTGCGATTCCATGTTATTGGAATTGATGAACTTTATTTAGGAAACAATAAAGTCGATTCTTATAGTAACAGACATCAGAGGGCTATATCCCGTTATTTATTAAAAACGTTCGCTTCAGTCTGATCTGTCTGAATCTATCTACAATAACGTGTTGTTTAGTTTTTTTTTTATTATTTATTTTCTATCTTTTACGGTGTTTCGAATTTTATGACGTATGAGAGCGTAGTTATCGTCTTTTTTTGTGACGTATGACAGCGTAGTTCTAGATTTTTTTTTGACGTATGTCAGCTTAGTTTTCGAAGACAGTTTTTTTTTTGCTATCCTGGTAACCCCGGCAAATATAATGGCACAAATTTTTAAAATTATTGTATTGTCATCAGTGTTCTTGGTAAGTATGCCACGAGTTAGTCAAAGTAGATGTCACATGTCATCGAATTTTTAGTTCAAAGACATGTCGGTTTCCTCACGATATTTCCTTCACAGCGAGGGCCCAGTGTGGGTTGGTAGACGACACAATGTCTTGTTTTTTTTTTGGTTCTAGGACATGTTATGTGATGAAATAATTTACACAAAGTAAAACGCCTGCCCGTGTTCGAACCTACGACGTACAGCTCGTAAGTTGCGGCCGTTACCACTGGGCCAGCACTGCCCTCAGTTCATACAACTGTCCAAAAATGACAGTCGTTATTTGAATATATGGACAAATTAAGTTGGTCAAGTAAATTTGCTGAACAATTGTATGTATGTATTTGGAAATATAGGTTTAAGTATATTTATCAGTTGTCTGGTTGTCATAGTACAGGCTCTGCCTAGTTTGGGATCAGATAACAAACCCAATTAATTAATTAAATTACTGAAACAAAGTTTTAAAGTAAATGTTTCGGTCAATTACAAAGCATATTGAATCCGTACTTAAGTAAAAAAAAATCAGCAAAGGCTCCCCTCTCCCCTTTTCTAATGCTGTTATCGGCATTTTTTTTGTCCGTCGGCAGTGTTGGTTGTCCTAAGATTTTATTAATTAGTGTCCCAGTCCACATAATATCAATCTGCTGCGACAGTTTGGTCCCCAGTGGTACTTGGAACAGTTGATGGATCAGTACTAAGAGGGCACAGTAGGAAGCGAGGTTACTGATACTGGAGAAGAGCAAACACATACCAGTCCACATGATGTCAATCTGCTGCGACAGTTTGGTCCCCAGAGTGTTGAGGTACTCGGAGCTGTTGATGGATCAGTACTGAGTGGGGCACAGTAGGAAGGTTACTGATACTAGAGAAGAGCAAACACATACCAGTCCACATGATGTCAATCTGCTGCAACAGTTTGGTCCCCAGAGTGTTGAGGTACTCGGAGCTGTTGATGGATCAGTACTGAGTGGGGCACAGTAGGAAGGTTACTGATACTAGAGAAGAGCAAACACATACCAGTCCACATGATGTCGATCTGCTGCGACAGTTTGGTCCTCAGAGTGTTGAGGTACTCGGAGCTGTTGATGGATTAATTTTGAGTCGGGCACAGTAGGAAGGTTACTAATACTAGAGAAGAGCAAACACATACCAGTCCACATGATGTCAATCTGCTGCAACAGTTTGGTCCCCAGAGTGTTGAGGTACTCGGAGCTGTTGATGGATCAGTACTGAGTGGGCCACAGTAGGAAGGTTACTGATACTAGAGAAGACCAAACACATACCAGTCCACATGATGTCGATCTGCTGCGACAGTTTGGTCCCCAGAGTGTTGAGGTACTCGGAGCTGTTGACGGAGGGTATGGCGCGCGTGGAGCAGTACTGCGTGGGACACAGGAGGAAGCGAGGGCAGCCCAAGTGTTGGTGGATCTCGTTGGTTACTGATACCTGGGTGGAGAGAAGCGGTCGTTATTATATTTGGAAGGAGCTTCATTTGTACATAGGCTAAAAATCAGACAAATATGTGTTTTGGAGATGATGTTTTTAGTGCGACCTTTTTAAAATATTAACATTGCTTAGGAAATTTAAAAAAAAAACACTAAATTCTCATTGAAATTAAGTATATTTTGTAATATTTGCCGAAATATGGCAAGTGTAGTGGTAACATTTTATGAAGCTAAGGAAGGGCCTTTAAGGTTGACAGTTGTGGAAAAAAAAAACAGTTATATGGAGAAATAGAAGAGCGCAAAGAATCGTCATCATTTGCCCCGCCTTATCCTAACCATGTTGGGGTCGGCTTCTAATCTAACCAAATCAGCTCAATACTAGTATTTTACAAGGAGTGACTGCCAGTCTGACCTCCAAAAACCCAGATACTGGGTAAAATGTAACCCAGTAACTGAAAGAGAGTATTATCGCTTTTATTAAACATCGTAAACTATACAACTAACTAAAGACACGCGTTTTCAATTCGTAAAATTTACTTTCAGATCACTGAAAATAAACATTATATTTATTGCATCTTGAAATAAGCCTGTAGCCATAGAAACTGTACATTCTTACCAACTGCAGATAACATATAAACGGCTAGACTGTGCAGTGAGGCGAGCTAGTAATTTTGAAGGCCGTTAGCTCAACGCTAGCCACTTAGCTGTGTCTACAGTCACGCATGGGTTACTACGAGATAGCTTTTTGATTTAATACTACTAATAAAGATTAATATTTGATCACTTTTGTGAGGTGCTCTAGCTGCTTGTTACTGTTATTTTTTATAGAACAAATTTTGAACAACAATGTTATTTACTTTTACAAACAGCTATAATATTCCTAAAGAATAATAAGAAAATATTTGTTTATATTTCAGAGTACCAGTCCGCATAAACCATTTGTTTGTTACATAACATAAAGGTATAGTAAAACTTAAGTGCTTCTGCAATGGAAAAGGCAGATGTGTCAAGTTGGCCGGAATGAAATAAGCCCATAACTTCATCATAATTTTTCATATTCCAGCTGAAAGATGTCCAATGCTGGACATTGGCATCCCCTAAAGTATTTTAGGGGTGGCTCCTCTCATATACGGGGTGGGGGGGTTCTATGTTATGGGGATTTGTTTTCCGCACTTAGGGGTGGGGGGGTGTTGCCATAATCGCCACACTTGGCAGGCGGGTTGGTGATCGTAAAATGTTGGTAAAATACATAGAGAACGCTGCTGCCCATGCTCTAGTTAGTCCCTTAGTCGCCTTTTACGACACCCACGGGAAGAAATAGGAATAACTTCATAATCATCATCATTTCAGACCTGTAGCTCTCCTCTTTTACTGCCGTACTTCCCGGTACCGTGCGTCCCTCATCCGGGAGTTTCCCGCGACTTTGAGGATATCATCAACACAAAGCGCTTTTGCACGGCCATGGCTTCTTTGGCCTAACCTCGACCACCATTCGGTCATAAAGTAACTTGATACTATGAAATCTGAGATTTCATTGAGTTGGTTTTCAGAATCTTGTCACAATGGATTGAACATTGCAATGTTTGTAAATAAGTAGACTCCGCCCCCAGGACTTACTGTATTAAAACTGTAGTGATGTATTAAATGATAAATTATTTAATTTCTGTAAGTACGTTTGTACAGACGCCAGCACATCAAGCTACTACAATCTGTCAAATCTCTATAATAGATTTTCAATTTTATCGCTAAGGCATAGGTTCCAGGTTGACTGGCAGAATTTGTCAGTTTCAGGTAGCTTGATGTGGTGGAGTCTGTACAAACACTATTACACGTCAATTATAATTTCGAAACTAGATGAGGTCGACGTTTCTTATCTGATTACTCTGAAAAGAAAAGCAGAAACAAACTCGGAGGTCACAGTCTCAGACAATTTTGCTCAAATTGTGTGTAGACTATGTTGATTGATATCTGAAATTGTCTTTTGAGGAAAGAACCACATAGATTAAGTGGATCTGACCAATTTAGTACAATGGGCCTCATAAGAAGGCTCAAAGTCACCCAAAGAGCAATGGAGAGGGCTATGCTTGGAGTTTCCCTACGCGATCGAATCAGAAATGAAGAGATCCGTAGGAAAACCAAGGTAACCGACATAGCCCGAAGAATTGCCAAACTTAAGTGGCAGTGGGCAGGGCACATTGCTCGCAGAACGGATGGCCGATGGGGTCGGAAGGTTCTGGAGTGGCGACCGCGTACTGGAAGACGGAGCGTTGGAAGGCATCCCACAAGATGGACCGATGACCTGGTGAAGGCCGCAGGAATACGTTGGATGCGAGAAGCACAGAATAGGTCGAAGTAGCGGTGCTTGGGGGAGGCCTATGTCCAGCAGTGGACGTCTTTCGGCTGAAATGATGATGATGATGACCAATTTAGTACACGCATTTGTCAGTAATATAGTAGTAGTATTATACTTACTTGTGCATGTGCAAAACTCTGGAATATCTGCTTATCAGCCTCACTCATCTCGGGCTCAATGTCATCAAAGAGGAGAGCGAAGCATGTGCAGCCAAATTGAGACACCTAGAAAGAAAAGAGAAATCGTTATCACATGTGTAACATTCAATTTGAAAACTTTCATACAGTAAAAGTGCATTACAATTTCAGGCAGTTTCCTTCTTCCACCCATAGGAAGGTATGAGTTTATGTACAAAATACAATTAATGCTCTTAGACCCAACATTTCTCATTGCAGAATGTTCTTGTAACACAAGAGCATCCTCAAGCACTTTCCACTTTTCTTTTTCTCTAACAATTACAAAACTAGCTAGGGTAGCCTGCAAACTATGCAATGAAAAGTTATTCAATGTGATTATGTGAATAGTAGAGGTTTGTATTGCTGATTTTTATGATTATAATTCTGTAAAGCTAAATTTGTTACGGTTACGAATCATATTTAAATCACCATACAACTGGACACTGACCAAAATATTAGTTTCGTTGGCTACCGATTAATGACAATTTTCAGCCAACTGACATTTTCGTGTCAATAACAAGATTTTAATTATCTTTTATTTATTCCAAAGTTATTAGAATAATAGAAACAGGTGCAGTTTCGATGTTATTAACTAACCAATCTTTTTATTTCTACATTAAATATTCTGATTTCTTTATTCACATTCATTCAGCTAGTTTCTAATAATAATTACGCTGTAAAATAATTGTGACACGTGACAATTAGTTAGTGTTATTATTGATCAGTAAAATAAGAAAGTGAGCTTGTTTTTTTTGTATATACAAAAGTGAAAGACTTAAATACTTACGTTTAAATATTAAATGTAACATAATATGTTACATTTAATATTTAAAAAGCCTTTTACTTAAAAAAATATATATATTATAGAAAGTTTTGCTGAACTTCCCTTAGAGAGCAACAGTGCAACAATAAGAATACGCAAAAAGAAAACTTAATTTCCGAAATTTCCGTAAGACCTCCAAAAATATTATATAAAAAATTCCATACCTGTTCCAATTTTCTTTTCAAAATAGTAATCTCTTTCTGGCTACTGTAAGTAATATCCAGTCCCGGAGACAAAGCATAACAGAATATGATGTTTTGAGCCTTGGCAGCCGTTATGAGAGAGGTCAGATGTTCTGCTTCTTCTACGGTGTACAGTTCTCTCCAGTACGCTCGATGTTTGTAATCGTCCTTTGGTGCGTAGACATACATGTCCATGCCCCATTTTTTTAGCCTGTGAGTTTTTATATAGATTTATTGTTGGTTCAAGTAAATTGTAGAATACTGCTTTTTATTAAATAAAGAAAAGAAAGAAAAAATGTTTATTTGCGGTTAACAAAATGACAGAGCTACATGACCTCCTCAAAATTAATACTGTAAAGGAAGAGATTGAACACCGAACAAAATTATACAAAATGCGCATTGAAAAGCACGTTAACAGCCTGGCTTCTGTACTGACTAACCCACTGGAACGATTGAAAAGACAGCACACATGGGACATGGCTTGATCTAGTCAAGCAGCAAGAAGAGGGATGGCCCTCACTGGAGGACCGTACTCGAAACGCCAACAAGCACAGAACGCATCTGCTGAAGGCTTTGGAAGCCAATTGCAAGATTTAAAAAAAAAAAAATTGCGGTTAACAAGATGCAAAGAGCAAACACAACAAAAATAAAAGCAAAAGCTGGGGGAAAACATAAAAAAATGGGGGAAATCTTCATTCAAACCGATTATCAGTGATAAAGTTAATCCCGTAAAAGAAAACATTCGTCAACATAAAACTTAACAAAATAATTAATTAAGTTGTTGTTATAATTAAGTTTGTGTAAACTTGTATTTAGCGTGTCGGTGACATGATTGCTAATTCAATTTATTCCAATATTAAGATAGAAGGAACAACGGCTATGTTAAAATTTAACAATTTGAGGACTGTATCAGGAACTAGG
This sequence comes from Aporophyla nigra, assembly GCA_947507805.1. Classification (NCBI taxonomy): domain Eukaryota; kingdom Metazoa; phylum Arthropoda; class Insecta; order Lepidoptera; family Noctuidae; genus Aporophyla; species Aporophyla nigra. The sequence goes on along the minus strand of OX382313.1, from coordinate 4,818,837 downwards.
TTAGACTTGAAGTGCACATTTACATTTAATTAATAGAATGTATTGTCTCTAACATTCCAAGGTTTGCAGTTAGAAAACTAATTTCAGACACAACTTAGCATGCAATACATGCAGCATTTAACCAACAACTATGTAGTTGTTATTGTGTACCATAAAGATTAAGAATAATACGAGTTCATTGAACTTTAACCTACATTAAAGGTGAAGGATAAAACAACAGCTGGAAAAATTAAAAACTACATAACAAATAGATGTTTATCAGTTTATGATTCAACAATCACAAAATACAAATAAAAATATATTAATTTTATGAACATTGTGATTCTGACTGTGAGTGAAAGTTTTGCTTTCTTTGAAGTAACTAGTTTACTAAGAGTTAATTTATAATGTGCAGTGATTTCTAGAAACATCTGTTCTTATGAACTTGTTTATGTGGTTAATAAAAGAAGTTCTTGAGACTGGTTCCTAGGTTAGCGGATGCCCTAATTTTGATGTAAATCCTTCTAAAGTAAATATTTCACCTATTTCAATAAAAGCCTCTTTAACTACTAGAAAAAACAGTAGTCAGTTACAGCAGAGTAATTAAATAAATTATCTAAACTATGAACATCTGTTATTACCACAATTTGTATTCTACATATTTAGGGTTATAATAAAGAATACTTACTTCTGAAACAAATCTTTCCTTTGTTCAGTAGTCCACGGCCGTCCGTAAAAGCCTGTAATAGTGAAGCTTAGGTCATTCACTCCATTATAAACTTAGATAGAAAATGTATAACTACAACAGACCTATAACACGTACTTTCACATAAAAATAATGACAATTACCTTCAACAACCCCGCAAATAAAGTCCTTTCGATTAGAATTCGGCTCATCCGGTGAAGTTTCAGTCATATTTACAAGTAAATTGACGATTTACACCACAAAATGTAACAGGCCGACCAATGGAATTAATTTCGCAGTAGTAATAGGATATTTACGCAATCTACACTGCCTCACTAATAGATAGCGGCAGTATAAATAACTGTATTATCAAATTCTTCGCTATAAAGCACCGGTTGACCCGTATCAGGAGTAAATTATTGAATTACTCTATTCCCGACAAGGAAATCTCTCCGACATCATGATGTGTCAAACTGAATAAACTGATGAGTTCGTTTAGTGTCTGCTTTTTGAGTTCACCAATAAACTATTGAACCGGTCGTTAACTGAAGAATTTATTTTAAACAAAAACAAATACTACAAAATAATTGAGGAAATGGATGATAGGTATCTTGCAGTTATCATATTTTAGCCTTTATAAAAGTTACAATACAATCCACATATAAAGAAATTGAAATACGTGACCCACAAAAAACCTATTGGGTTTGTTATTTGGGAATGTTATCGATGCGTTCAGAAATAATATTAAGCTAATAACAGACTTCTTACACAATACCATTCAGTTCGTCTACTCGGTGAAATATAAAAAATATTCTCGTACACGATGCAAGAAGTTAATCTGAGTTTTGTTTAGTTATACGAGTGAATTTTGAACAATTTTACCTTAATTATTTTACGTCAGAAATCATTATAAAGGCTCATCATGGTAGAAAACTATATTTTGCGACTGACAACACTGAACCATCAAGGCAGGGGCGGATATAAAAAGAAAAATTAAGAAAGAGAAACCGCGGGAAAAGGCGGAGGCGGACGCATCCTTTTTTAGCTTTATTTTCTTCGAACTAAGGACAGATAAAAAAAAATACAAATAAAGAAGACAACATGGATTTGAAGAATCGGTTTATTAATTTTATTTCACAATTTCATTTACAAAGCTATGCTATAATAATAATACTGATAGTGGTGACTGATAACTGCAACATTCAATCTTTTCTATTCACAGGGCCAGTTGGATTGACCATTCGCATATAAAGAATTTCAAAAATTCTCATCAATGAAACATTAAAATGAAGAAAGTTCTATTAATGAATGACTAGATTGTAATACGTACGTTGGCATAATTACTTATATCTTAAGAAACTACAATTGTTATGTACAAACATTTTCTGATAATTTTGTCATATTTACAATAAATTGCTAACATTTTCAAAATGGAAATATAAGATAAAACTTAGAGCTAAATAGAAGTATTTTACCAGTATTTAAAGTATTTTTAAGTATTTTACGACAGGCTGCTAGTATACGTAAGCGTGCAAGTATAATTCACGAAGGTACGAAAGTCGTTATATTTTCATCAAATTTATTTTTGTATCATTAGAAAAATTATTTCATTAAAGATAACCCACCAAATCCCGGTGCTCAACATCGGTAACGGCCGGTTAGGGCAAATTACATATCTCCTTTATTTTCATTCACCGGAGGTAACTTTATATTTAAGTATTTTTAGAATTACATGACTAAAAACACAATTTGAAAAAGTCTCTCATTTTCGTTTCACTACATTCCCTCGAAGTTGTAGTCTGTCGAAATCCAGTTCAATAGTAGACGGCGTTGAGGCCGCACCTCTGCAAGTGTCAGCCGAGCATTCCACCTGACATGTTGCCATGAACCCTCATGTGGCGGTTCAAATTGCCGGACTGGGAGAACCTGGGAAAACCAAGTGGTGATAAAGTTATTTGTACGATAGCGGTGGATAAAGAAGGACTAACTAGATAGATAACTCTTTATTATGTACACCATATAAATTACGGGAATCGGTATGTGTATACTTGAGAGCAGGGATAATTATGGTAGCGTTATCAAAGCGCCCATTAAGAATGCCTACCTGCGATGTGCGCTGGCACTACCTAAAGTGGGAGATCTTGTTCTTATACCTCAATGCTGTAAATAGGTACAGTTCACGGCAGGTGTCGTGGTAGAAGGTAAGGCCGGTTTTTGTAGAGCAAGTCGTACCAATGATGTACGGTTGACCGTAGGTTTTTACACAGGGCTTCTTTGGAGCATGAGCTGACCTTTTAAACGCATCATTTTAAAATATTCTTTGACGAGGAGATGAAAGGTGGATAGAAATTTCTCTCTTACCTCAATAAACACAATTTGCACTGGTAAGGTTTTTCCCCAGAGTGGATACGTAAATGTTTTGTAAGCGTCGAACTGTCTGAGAAAGCTTTCTTGCAAGATCTGCACCTGTTAAAAGAGAAATTATTACTATCACATTTAAATTTCTAGAAACATTTTTTTTTGTATTAATACAGCTGTTGCCTGTTGGCAACACAGGCTATGTTGCTCCCGACAAAGTTATGGTCGTCAATTGAAAAGAATTAAAAAATAATCAATTTTAAACTAAGGTCGTCTTAAGTTTATTTTGAGACCACCATAAGCAAACGTAGTACAAAACTTTGTTAAAGTACGATAGATAGTCGATTACTTAATAATGTTATTTTATTATAGTTTAAGCCTGTTGATAGGTACAGAGGGACAGTGTGACATACTATAGAAGCGCTTACTGATAGGGTCGTTCTCCAGAATGAGTCCTCATGTGTGTGGTCACGCTGGAACTTTGGCTGAACCGACGATCGCATATTGGACACCTTAAAAATAGAAGAAAATTTTAATTGGTCCATTGGTGGTTACTCCATTTATAATAAGACAAATATCGGTTTCGTTAATTCGATATCAGTACTTTGATATTGGTACTAAGTTGCGTTATTTAACTACAAATAAAAAGCAATATAATGTATTCACTATTGTCATTTAAAGAAAAAACCGGTCAAGAGCGAGTCGGACTTCTATCACATAGAATAATTTCACATTTTTCACTATGCAAACTTTGGAGATAAGGGGGGGTTTACGGTATTTTTTTTTTTACATTTTCCGTCAAAAGTCAAAAATTACGCGGCCTAAAAAAAAGAAAAATGGTTGAGAATACCTATGCAAATAGCGCTCTCGGAAGATACCTACCCTACATGCCCCGTTTACACAAATGGGGCCATTAGGGCATATATTAGGTTGGGGAAAAAGTCTTTTCGCATTATAGTATGTATGAACTTGTAATAAAATCTCTTTGGCTATACTATTTGTATCTGGCTGGTTTTGGTATCATTGAAAGTTTAAATTTTAAAGAACATAATTCCAAATTCAAATTAGGAAAATGTGTGATTTTCATTTGTTTTTCGTACCGTCAAGATGAGTGAATCTAATGAAAAAATTCGATACATTTTAAAATTTTACTACAAAAAAGGTAAAAATGCAACGCAAGCCGCGAAAAAAATTTGCGATGTTTATGGACCTAGTCTAGTGTCTGTGAGAGTAGCACAAATTTGGTTTAAGCGTTTTCAATCCGGAAATTTTGATGTCAAAGATACACGTCGCTCTGGTCGCCCTATTACGGATAAAATGGATGCCATTTTTGAAAAAGTGGAGCAAGATCGGCATACCAGTAGTTACGACGTAGCAGAAGAACTGGAAATTGACCACAAAACAGTTTTGGCGCATTTGAAAAAAACTGGGTACACAAAAAAGCTCGACATTTGAGTACCTCACGAGCTCACTGAAAGAAACCTAATGAACCGTGTACTCATTTGTGATTCTTTATTACGACGTAATGAAACCGAACCATTTTTGAAGAAGCTGATAACTGGTGATGAAAAGTGGATCACGTATGACAGGAACGTGCGAAAAAGGTCGTGGTCAAAGGCCGGTCAGGCTTCACAGACTGTGGCGAAACCCGGGTTAACTCGCAACAAGGTGGTGCTGTGTGTGTGGTGGGATTGGAAGGCATTATTCATTATGAGCTGTTACCACCAGACAGGACCATCGATTCTGAACTCTACTGCGAACAACTGATGAGGTTAAAGCAAGAAGTTGAGAGAAAGCGGCCGGAATTAATCAACAGAAGGGGTGTGGTTTTTTATCATGATAACGCTAGACCTCACACATCTTTAGCCACCCAACAAAAATTAAGAGAGTTTGGCTGGGAGGTGTGAATGCATCCGCCGTATAGTCCTGACCTTGCACCTTCAGATTTCCACCTGTTTCGGTCTCTTCAGAATTCTTTAGGCAGTGTCAGGTTAACATCACGAGAGGACTGCCAAAACCACTTGTCGCGGTATTTTGACCAGTATGCGGTATCGTGATTCGTTTCGTTCGTGGTCTCTATCTCCTTCTTCTTTTTCAAACTCTAGTATCTCACCTAAACGGTTTCTGACCGGTATGCGTCCTAACATGCGCAGTCAAGTTGGCCGCTTGCGAGAAGCTTTTATTACAATCTCCACATCTGTAAGGTCTCTCTCCAGAATGGGTTCGAAGGTGCGTCTTCAGCGTACTGGGTCTAGCGTAGGTCTTGCCGCAGATACGACAGAGGTTTGGCTTCTGTTCATCATCTTCGGAGCAAGTGCTGAGCGCTCCCACCTGAATGAAATCATAACCATTAATATGCTTCCTACCCTATGGTAGGTTATGGTAGAAAATGCTGACGTGCATTAATTTTCAAATAATCAACTGCTATAAGGTAGCCCGCGAAGTTAATATTTCGTCAGTGTCATATTGTATGTTGATGTCTTTTTCATGTAATAGCCATTCAACGGGATTAGCAGTTGATCTTGTAGAGTTGGTTAAACTTGTAGGGTTGGTTAAACTTATAGGGTTGATTAAACTTGCAGGGTTGGTTAAACTTGTAGGGTTGGTTAAACTTGTAGGATTGGTTAAACTTGGAGGGTTGTATTGATGATCATAATTCAGGAAATAGGTACATTATGTGTTACAGTCGCCTAACATATGTACAAACTAACAATGACGTGTAAACTGCAAACAAAGAATTCAGCGGGCTACCTTAGAGGTATTTCAAAATAATTTCGAAGAATAAAGAGGTAAAATAGGGTAGAGGATAGTATGAAATTGAGTTCTTTAGCTCGTACACAACTCACATTCTCACATTGACAGTGAAAAAGTCTGCTGCTATAAAATCTTTAAATTAGACTTTAATTCGGGGATGATTGAAACGACCAACTCATGACGACCTAAGTTTAAAACTTTGCAAGTGCGTTGTTGTGTTCATCATCACAACGACACACCTGCAAAGCTAAGCTTTTCTCAACTATGTTCAGTTCGGCTTCCATTCTAATCGGATGTAGCTGAATACCAGTATTCTACATGAAGCGACTGCCTATCAGGCCTCTAGAACCCATAGTTCCTGGGTAAGCCTTTGGTAAGCCTGGTTGTCAGGCTTTCGTATTTGTGAAGACCCGTAACAAATATCAAAGATCCACGAAAGACAGCTGGTATCAACGGCTTAACGTGCTTTCCAAGGCACGCAGATGCGTCGTTAGTATCAAATTAAAAGACCTAACTCACCGGCACTTTTCCCGAAGAATTAACGCACGAACCATACCCATACTCCTGAGGATGCATTACATGCTGGCCCTGATTCAAAATATACCCATTCCCCATGTTCTGTTCTTTCTGAACCTCCGGCGCATAAAGCTTCGGAGGTGGCCTCTTCAAACTCTGACCGAAACCCTTCTGATTAGAATAGTTAGGTTTCTGCTGGAATAAGGAGTAGTTCGAGTTGGTTTTTTGAGGGTTCTGCAGTATTGGCTTAAAGGTTGACGTGGCGGTGATCAGGGGGTCGCTCTGGTTAGGTGTTCTGAAGTCCGCTGTGAAGGAGTACGTCGCTGAAGGATAGTTGGAGGAGCTGATCACGTTCTGCGTTTGTGGGTAGACCACGTTGACTGAGGGTGTGGCCGCGTTTTGGTTCCATTGCATCTGGGGAGGAAAGGATACAGATTATTTTTAGACGTGTTTTTTACTTCTGTTTAGGAAAGGCAATGTGACTGCTGAAGGATCCCTAGGGTTTTTACGGAAATGTTGCAGAAACATCTTTTTAAGGAGCTTCTAAAGTTCTTAAGGTAAAACTGTGAAGAAACTGTAAAAAAGTAGAAATTGGTCATTATTATGGGCCTGTTTTATGTCCCTATGGCCCTATTAGCCATAATGGTATTAAATTTCAGTTCGAATAAAATAGCAGTATTTCCTAATCTAACATAACCTAACTAGTCTATATTGAGCAATTGCAGGGCAAAGGCCTGCCTCTCCTTTTTCCACACTTCTAGCAAGCTTTTATGAAGCTCGTCCCGCCAGCTTCGTATAGGCCTGCCGCGATAGCATCGTGCGCTCAGTGGGACCCAGTCGGTGGTTATGTTAGCCCATATGCCATTTGACTTGCGGCTGCCATGTCCAGCCCAGTCCAACTTAAGCTTAGCGGCTTTCTGGGTATCGTCCGTGATCTTGGTTTTAGCGCGCAGTCTTTGTAACAGCTGGTCTTAAAAAACTAAAAGTCTCATTTATTTCAAACTAGCTTCTGCCCGCGACTTCGTCCGCGTCAAATTTTTGCTGCCCTGACCCTTTCCGTCGCATCAAATTGGCTGCCAGTTTTCGATCACTTTTCGTCGCTGCTCCGCTCCTTTTGACCGTAGCGTGAAGTTATATAGCCTAAAGCCTTCCTCAATATATTCTTTTTGTATAGGCTACCCAACACAAAAAGAATTCAAACAAACATACAAACAAACAAACTCTTCAGCTAGTCTAATGTTATTATAGTATAGATAGTATAGATAAACCAATTACTAAGGTACTTTTGAATTGTCAAGTGGCAGTTATTCTGAAAAATAAAGCTAGTTGCCTATTCCACAGCGTAGGTACATATGAAGAACGGGCAAGAACCTCAAACTGGAACTGGGCACTCTTTTCTATCAGTAATTTTGGCACAAAAAGTTAGTTCAATCATTTGTTGAAATTATCAATGTGAGAACGATATAAAATTCGTACACACTTAGAACTAGCAGTTATGAAATACTAGTATGAACAAACCTGTGAACACAGCTGCTCCGGGGGACAGCCGTGCATGGTCATGTTCATGGAGACGTTGACGCTCATGGTGGGGAACAGCGGCGCGCCACTGTAGTGCTCGTAGTACGGGTAGCCGCCGTTGTTCACCATCATCTGGGTCAGACAAAGATAATTACGACCAGACAACAAAAAAAAATACACGAAAGAAAATACATCCTTTTGCACAAAATGGGACGTATAGGGAAAAAAAACATTCACAAAAAGAACAAGTGTGGGGAAAATACGCGTCACACCCTCACCGCAAAGCAGCCATCACTCAGCATAATGCTGCGATATAGAGCCACAGCGCTAGTTTTCAGCGTGAACATCAAAATGACTGGCCAAAGTGACCGATCAGCTTTAAAATATTACTAAAATCTAATACCTATTTGCTAGTATTTGATACCTATGTTTAAATAATTGGTACCTAATTAATAACTGAGAAAATAAATTTTAAAAAATGGGCAGTCATTCTGTATTTTAAAGCTGTTCGGTCATTTTGACCAGTCAATCTATAAAAAAAAATCTTTATTCTTTGCCCTAATAATCTAGAAAAAATAAATGTTTAGGTATCAAAGAGGTACTACATTTTTGTAAAGGCGAAATGAAATTTTGGTGCCGCTACGTGGAGATTCCAAATCTGGGTAGTCATCCTGACATCAGAATGACTGCCGTGACGTCAACAGGAACGAGAGCAATATTTTGCGCTTTTTCGTAACAACCATCGTTGTTAAAGTTTGATGGTAGAAACCATCAAACTTTAACAAAAGATGGCTATGGTATAAACGATACGGCGACGGCGATAGTAGAAACTAAAAATAAAGCTGAAGAGCAAAAGCAAAAAGTCAGCACAGCTCTACCTATAGGATATATTTTTTAAAAGAATGCTGATGTATTAGTTAGTTACCAACGTGAACAAACCAGAATAAGGCCGCATTATACTTAAGAAAGCAATATCGCATTATATTATGTTTAGAAATGTATCGACTTCGAGTTCAAAAACACTGATCTCCGTATACCAAATTGAAACAATACTGATTGATATTGCATAATTTACTGTCTTACAAGAACAGATTATGTACTGCATAATTTGTCACATCATACGATTTGCAGCTGCCGCGCTGCCCGCTGCTTATCAGTCGCAAATAAACACACTGCCCGACGGCTTATGTATAACTTACTTTACCATAAATATTATACAGAATACCGCGCTACGTAAAAATCACTGAGGTGCTAAATGTATCTTGAATTTCGTGGGTGTGGATAATTGTAAATTCAGATTGATGAAAGAAAAGCAATTAATTTGATCTGTATGTATATGCATCATGAAAATCAATATTACAAAAGATAATTAAAAAGAATCTACTTTCGTGCGTTGAAATTCTCTGTTCATTCGAAAAAGATAAGCCTCTACAATGCTACATCCGCTACGCCCTGTGCTACGCGACGTGCTACGCCGTGCTACGCAATGTGCTACGCACGGACTCTACGACTACGACAGCAACGACGACGCCGACGTAGCAAACACGTTTATTAAACTTTCTTGACCTACTTACAAAACAAATTAAAGTAGCTCGTTGTTCTTCTGAGCTACACAACGGTTTCCGGTGCGGTTTTCCTCATAATTAAGGGAATTATACTAGATATAATATACTAGCTTCTGCCCAACACTTTGACGAAATTGCCTTGTTTCGACCTAAAATATATCCTATAGCCGTGCAGACATTCTTTCTTTTTGTTTAAAAAAAGACTATCAAAAGTTAAAATATAATTTCGAATCTGAGGGGTAGTTACAGGGATTAGTGCGTTGAAACAAACTTTTAGCCCTATTATTTTATTAGTCAAGATTAATATTACCTTGATCAAAAGTATTGACGTTTACTCAGATGTTTTGCTCAATCAAAGAATCAATTATATTTATTTTTTTGTAAATGACATTTAAAATGCCTTAAATATGCCTTATTTGGCTTTGATAAATAAATAAATATCTTAGGACAACCAACACACCGTTATCTGATCCAAAACTAGGCAGAGCCTGTACTATGGTAACCAGACAACTACTAAACATACTTATATATTTCTAAATACATACATAATAGAGATAAATTACACCCAGACACAGAACAAATGATCGTGCTCATCACACAAAGATTTGTCCTGGGTGGGAATCGAACCCACGACCTCAGTCTCAGCAGTCAAGGACACTAACCACTAAACTAACAGGCCAGTCAATGATAGTATAGTCTGTAAATTCGTTTAAAATAACACATAACCATAGGTGAAAGCTAAAGGACCTTAAGTCCATTTTTTGTCATTTTTGTATTTTCAATGATTCTTATTCAGTATACTCGTATTGATTAAATGGTAAAAGACATTAAGTCCTACAGCCACTAATTTCGTGGATGTAAAATTATAAATAACATTAAGTCCCTAAGCGTGAAAAAGTAAACGATCGTACGATCACATAATATTGTTCACTGTTTTAAACAATAAATCTAGATAAAATGTTAAACGATATTATGTGGGACTTACGGTTCTTTACCATTTGCAATTGCGCGGGTGCAATCGTACCTACGACCCCGATGACACGCTGCAGGATGAGAGCGCGGTTGGACACGCACTCTCTCCCGTTTAGTAATAATATTTAATTTTGTGTGTCGTGCAAAACTAGACGCACTCGTATTGATTAGTGGTAACAACAAAATGTAAACTTTTAATTAGGAATACTGGACGAGGAAGAAGGCTTGTTGATATGATAAAATTATCAGTACGTAAATGTATTTAATGGTTATTTAATATTTATTTACTAGTTTGAAGCGAAAATACTAAAGTTAACATAATGATGAGGAAATTATACCTATTTCATATTTGATAGATATTCGAATAATTTCTCATGTGTATGCATTATCAAATAGTATGTCACTTTTTGTGGGTACCTACGTATTGCAGTAGGTACTCATATTGAGCGAATCATAAATAGATTCAACTAGAACGATTGGACTTGACTATAGGTAATGGTATAAGATATTACTCAGTCCGTTAATATTTACCTTAGGCTTATAAATCTTACCCTATACAGGCATATTTCTGTAGTATTGATGTAGTAGTGATGTTACGAATGTTCAATTTTTGACATTTGCGAATTCGCATTCGCGAATATTCGTAACATCACTGCTATGTAGGTACAAACTGCTATGCAGAGGTCGCAGGTTTGATCCCGGGTTAATAAAGTGGATGGGGTCTAGTATAGTCACTCATGTGAGTCATATAATGTGGAATACCCGGATCGTTTTCTTACGCATCGGCATTATGATTAAAGACTCCGATTGACTATATCTTCAGTAAAAAAATGCCATGTCAGATGTATGGTTTAGCTTTAAATACGTATAAAAATGAGTTTTAATGTTTTGTTTCAAAGATGGTGTCGATATCGAAACGAAACGAGCTCGATAGTTAGCTCAACCTTCTTTGTTATCATCCATTCAAACATCTGATAAGGAAAACACAATAATAGTATACAAAATTGATATATCCTTTTGTCTAATTGATCCTCATTCAGGGTTTAAGCCGCCAGAGACTGACACGTGTGATGATTGTGATCGTTTTGTCGTTCAAATACCTAAAAAGAAACTTTAGAGGGCAAAATATGAAGAACACGTCCAAGCAGCAAAGACTCGATATGATTTGAGTATTTAAAAGCTTTAGATAGACTTCAATGTGGAATAAATTCTGATTGTAAGATGATCACTGTCGACTTACAGAAATGTTTACCCACTCCTCTACTAACAAACAGCCTTAGTTTCTATTTACGCAAGTTGTGGACTTTCAACTATACAATATTAGACAATGTCACAAACAAAAGTGCATGCATTATGTGGGACCAATCCATATCAGGGCGTGGAGGAAACGAATTATCCTCGGGTTTAATCAAGTGTGTAGAGAAGAACGTTGCCAATACGCCGACAAGAGAAATAACTATTGGTCTGATAATTGTGCAGGACAAAATAAAAATATACATATCATCATGTGTCACTTGTGGTTATTAGCTAAAATACCAAACTTACAATAGTATTAACCAAAAATACCTTATGAAAGGTCATACTCATATGGAGGTATACATTATGGTGGTGTACACTCTATTATTGAACGAAAAAAAAAGACAACCCCAATTTTCCATAACAACCAGGCAAGGCAGCAATTCATATGGCAGGATCGATAGTTCCTCCGATAAGTCACAAATTGAAGCCCCAAATCTATAAGCACTAAAAAGTTTCAAGATTTGTAGGCTCTGCAATGGATTCCACCCATTTTTCATAATTTTTATAATACGATGGCACAGTATGTGACTTACCAGAATAAGTTTTTTTTTTGTTTAATTTCACTGATTTTTTATGAAAGACTAGCTTCCGCCAGCGGCTTCGCCCGCGTGAAAATTCAACCCCCCAATTCACCCTCTTAGGGATGGAATTTCAAAAAACCCCTTCTTAGTGGATACCTGCTCTTCACAAAGAATACACCCTCAAAATTCCATGTCTCTAGGACCAGCGGTTTAGGCTGTGTGTTGTTATATCAGTCAGTCAGTCAGTCAGTCACTCAGGACTTTGAATTTTATATATATAGATTTTAAAGTTCAAAGTTTATTTAGGTGATTTGTTAAAAGTAAAAGGTTTTATTCCATAAATAATATTAAAATGTATAAAGTTATTTCATTTCTCAGGTCATTAAAACTTATAAGTGTGTGTTTCAATGATTTTGTGTGGTACCTAAGTTATAAAATAATTAAATTTACTATATATTATTGATACAGGGGAGACGTAACTACCGTAGTAATACTATAAGATATTTAAAAATCTTCAAAGTTAAAGAACCTTAAGTCCGATAATACAGCCTTAAGGAATAATATTTGTCAAAAAAATATCACAATATAATAGCTTACTAAAACTTCATAATCATACTTTTTATTCTACAACGATACACTATTTACTTTTTATACCCGGTCGATTTTAATATCTAATTTCGGGTATAGACATCTTTAATGAGCTCTACTGAATAATTTATAAAATGTGACTTAAGGTCCTTTAGCTTTCACCTACAGCATTGACCACACGTAAGTGAAAATACTTACTTATTTGTTTTATCAACACTCTGTCCTATGTACTATGATTGCTTTTCAATCATTGATTTATATAGGTATTTTATTATACTTCGTCTACACGTGTTTGCCGTCGAAGAAGGAATCATAAAAATTCTTCATCCTGGAGATAATAAAAGTCACGTTATAATAAATATATTGTAACTACCCAGTTTTTTCAATTGTTCCTTCAACAAGTCAACTTCCTTTGTCCCCAACTCTCTTCGTAAACAAAAATAGAACAGGTAATCATTTTAGTGTCGGACTTCTTTTACAATTCCACTTTAGGAAGAAAATCACTCTACGTTAGTTTATTTGGTCGATTATTTCAACGCTGGAAGGTAAAAATCTTAAGATAAAAATTGGGCTAAAAGCGACTATACGTCAATTAAAAGGAAAATGATTACTGTTATAAAAAATATTACTGTTATTGAAAATAAAACTTTCAGACACTCATCTCGCCTAACTTATCTCGCCTAACTCAAGATACTGACATGATCGCCTTCTATTCGTGCGCGAACACATCCCAGTCAGAGGGGTAATATACTACCCTTCTGACTGGGATGTGTTCGCAATATTTGTTAATGGTAATATACTACTGCAGGGTCGCGAGATTTGTGCGAAAGAGATACTGTGACCCTGGCACACAGGCAACTGAAGGAACACGGGTGTTTTTAGTCAGTAAAAGTCTGACACGCCATGCCCGCACAAAAAAAAAACATGACCTTGTTCACGTTGCCAAGCAGACAATTTCTTCGAACATATGAAAAAATGGATTAACAATAAGCTTCAAAGTGATTCAGATTCTGATTAATAGTGTGTTACGCAATTAGGGTGCTGGTTAAGGCTAGGTGATTCGACACTCAAACAGATTTGAGGGGGTGAGGTGCGTGGAAATCCGCGGGGCGCCTCCCGCGCGTCCTTCTTGTCGAACACGATAGCGCGCCAAAAGTTCGGGCGGCGCGGCGGCGGCGGGCGTAGCACAGACAGGTCATAGTGTAGCGACATCAGTATGTCCACAGTATTAGAAACCACAGAAGAAACGATAATACAAGACTAATATTATAAATGCGACAGTTTGTGAGTTTGGATGTATGGAAGTATGGATGGATGTTTGTTATTCTTTCACGCAAAAACTACTAAACGTATTTGGATTAAATTTAGCTTGCAGATAGTTTATAACCTGGACTAATATTATAAATGCGAAAGTTTGTGAGTATAAATGGATGTTTGTTACTCTTTCACGCAAAAACGAATGAACGGATTTGGATGAAATTTAGCACGCAGATAGTTTATAACCTGGAATAATACAAAAAAACACAAATAACTTATTTACACAAAAGACTTAGTCACACAAAAAACAAAAAAAATAATTATAATTGCGAAAGTTTGTGAGTATGGATGTATGGATGGATGTTTGTTACTCTGTCACGCAAAAACTACTGAACGCATTTGGATGAAATTTAGCACGCAGATAGTTTATAACCTGGACTAACATTATAAATGCGAAAGTTTGTGAGTGTGGATGTATGGATGGATGTTTGTTACTCTGTCACGCAAAAACTACTGAACGCATTTGAATGAAAAAAAAAAAAACTTTAGAGGTGTCAAGGGACACCCGGATGGAACGAAGTTCCTTTCCAGGATTCATAATTGTTATAATTTTTTATTATAATTTAATTGCGTAGTACTCGCAACCGGCGTGTGTGTATGACCAATTGTATGAACCTTAACGAGGCAAAAGAAGTGTGTAGAGATCGTAGCAGGTGGCGTTCCGTGGTTTCTGCCTACCCCCATGGGAAAAAGGCGTGATTCTATGTATGTATGTATAATTTTTTTATTATTTATTCTGTACAAACAACCTGTATACACTCAACAAAAATATTCTCTCTCTCTCTCCATCTCCCTCTCTTCCTCTCTCTCTCCCTCTCTCTCTCTCTCTCTCTACTCACAACAAAAAAAACAACAACATACAAACAAATACAAACAACAAAATATATACGGTCGAATTGAGAAACCTCGTCCTTTTTTTGAAGTCGGTTAAAAAGTGTCGTTATAACTTTTCGTGAGATTTTTTTCCGTCTAGCCCCCTTTCACAATGCGCGATAAGGAACTTCGTTCCAATTAGCAAGCAGATAGTTTATAACCTGGACTAATATTATTATGAAAGTTTGTGAGTATGGGTGTATGGAAGTATGGATGGATGTATGGTGGTGTGTGTCTCTTTCACGCAAAACTACTGAACAGATTTGGATGAAATTTTGCACCAAGATAGTTTATAATCTGGATTATCACATTGGGTCCCTATTACCCCGGTAGTACGTTGCCGCGGAATAATTTTCGACCTCTTTCTATTCACGCCTACCAAGTTACTCATCAAGACGAATCAAACGAGCCCAAATTTGATGGGGTTACGTCGTTTAATTACGGAGTTACTATGGCCACCTTCAAGCTCCATCATCAGACCCTGGTTACCATATAGTATCAAAGTACTCGTCAAGACGAATCAAACGAGCCCAAACTCGATGGGGTTGCGTCGTTTAATTACGGAGTTCCTATGGCCCCTTCCAACTCCATCATTAGACCCTGGTTACCATATAGTATCAAAGTACTCGTCAAGACGAATCAAACGAGCCCAATCTCGATGGGGCTGCGTCGTTTAATTACAGAGATCCTATGGACAACTTCCAGCTCCATCATCAGATCAGCTCTATGTCATAATAATATTGCATTGGATTG
Source organism: Aporophyla nigra (assembly GCA_947507805.1). Lineage (NCBI taxonomy): Eukaryota > Metazoa > Arthropoda > Insecta > Lepidoptera > Noctuidae > Aporophyla > Aporophyla nigra. Next base: position 4,803,139 of record OX382313.1, on the reverse strand, counting down.
CAACATTGTTTTTAAAGTTTTACAAATATTTACACAATGAGAACCACACACACAAAACAAAAGCTAAACCAACTATGGTCTATATAAATTCTTGAAAACAATATTTATTTACAATTTATTTTGTTTTCTCTTATTATTACTTACGCAGCAGAAAGGAAGCGCGCGCGCAAAAAATTGTCACAGATCTCACCTCGATAACGTCTCGCAGGACACTGGCAAGTAGTGGCAAGCGACGCGCCGATCAAAAATCACTTGAACGATCGATATTTTTTTTTAGAAATAAAATGAAAAAAATTGATCGGGTTCAATCGATTCTAAAATAAATTACCTATACATTGATACTAATTATAGAAAAATAGGAGTATTAGTACTTTTTTAAAATGAAATTAGGCTTGTTAAAAAACTGCAAATCGAAGTAAGTTCGGCTTTTTTTTCTATCGAGTAAATTTGATTGTATCGTGTTTTGATCGGGTACAAGCTAAGGAGAAAGAATGTATCTTTAATATATATTTTTTTCAGATTCTGGATGTAATAATTTGCTTATTAAAAACCAATTCTAAAACAGGTGAAAACGGTGCCACCCGGCCTTAAGTGTCATAGAGAGCGTTAAAGGCGGAGAGGGAACACGAGACAAAGGACTGGGCTCGTGCAAAGGTGTAACTCATAGGCACGGCGAACAATATACGGTCACCAAAACAGATAAGTATCCAGGGTTGTCGGATATATTATGTACCTAGTTGAACTTTAGTAAGAAACCGATGGAAGATAATTAAAATTAAATAGTAGAAAACAACCCATTTCCTCCCGTGTGTATGTCGTAAGAGGCGACTAAGGGACTTACTAGAGAATGGACAGCAGTGTACAGGGCTCATGTATACAATGTTACGGGTCGCACCTCTGTGGGACGTGTATTAAAAATGTGTAAGTAAGGTTTTTTGATGTATTTGAATGATGATGGACTGTGTTTGAGAGATGAGTTGTGAAGTGTGTTAAGCTAAGCACATTTACTTGCTTGATGAAATCAAATTACCAATTCAGGAAATTATACTTTACGAAATATTTTTTCGGAACCGATGCCGCGATGGCATAAATAGGTAAGTATTAACTATAATGTATTTTTTAAAGACAATCCTTCCTTTAAAACGAATAAGGGTTTGAATTGTCAAAATCGATAGAGCATCTTCATGTAATATTCAAGGTGATTGCGAAACATACTAACATTATGAATGCCTTTCATTTTGACAGTCATTGTGACATTCATTACGTTATTTGAGTTGTTGAGCAGACAAATTCTTATGCAGGCCCTAACTCTACGCAGTTGCGTATAGCGTCGATCACCAAATTATTTTCGAAGCGGCTGCCTGGACACGAGGAATACAGTCTTCCAAGAGACGGATCGACTTTGCATAGACTTCTTCGCCAACAAAAATAAAAAAACCGGCCAAGTGCGAGTCGGACTCGCGCACCGAGGGTTCCGTACAAACCTGTAGGTATATAAGTAAAAGTTCACCCATCACGACAATCGAGTCGTAGTTCTATTCTGTTTCTTGGCTTGGTTTTATTTCTGTCTGTGTTTTGTTCTGTTTATTATATGATGTAACTAAAAATGTACGGTTTTCGCAATTTTTCCTTTATCTGTGCTATAAGACGTTGCATCGTACCAAATTTCAAAATTCTAGATCGACTGGAAGTACCCTTTAGATTTTGATTCCCTCGCGAGTTTCGAAAATTTGAGGAAATTTGCGGTATAAACGGCTATATCTTTTGATTGCGTTAGCTTAGAAGTTTGATTTTTTCACAGCTCCAAGGGACAGTAGACTTGAGTATTTGTTATAAATTTCAGATTGAAACCTCCACGCGTTCCTGATATTTTTTATCATAATAGACAAACTGTTTATTTATACCGTTGATCTAAAATACTCATCCAAATCAGTTGACCCATTCCTCCCAAAATCAATAAATAGGAATCACAGAACCTGTGACCGGGGGAGTCGATCAAAGATAAACCCAATTGCATAAAGTATATTCGATGAGTAGAAAAAGAAATAAGCGTGGGTTCTTCATAACAAATAAACTTAAACGAATATTATTAATCCAACCAAATTCTTATTTCAATAAATCCCGTGAAGCCACACAATATCAACGTTCATAAAAGGAAGCCGATAATAATCCAAGATGCCGTATTAATTACAATTATTTCATATCGAAACCCCTAAAGGGCGGAACCCCATTTCCACCGTTTTCCATACAACATTTTCCCTCCAAACACCCCTTTTGTTAGACGGAAACGGGTTATCAAAATCCTTGATGTTAGAGCGAGACGTAAAACCAATCCTTGTAATTGATTAGAGAGATGTATATCCGTCCTTGTTTTGTTGGTGCGGGAGTTGGTGAGAGTGAAAGAGATGGTGGTACCTGTGGGTGTACGGCCTCGGAGGCGCAGTCGCCGTGGACGACGGCGTGTTTTAGGGAGAGGAGGACGTCCGCAGCTTCTCCCCCTCCCCTTTCCCTGCATTCCCCCGCTCCACTCCTGTTGGTAATAAAGGGATGTGTTGGATTGCACCGTTTTACTGAACTTAGATTAACTAGTGTATGTAACAACATACTACAACATAATATTTCAACATAAGTTTTGCTGTTGGGTAACTTGTCTACCCGCTGCATAAGTTTTCCAACAGCAAATATGGCCCACATTATTAATTTAGCTGTTAATCTTAATGACATACCCACTTAATTAATTTCATACCTATACCTTTGCATATGTTTGAAAATGAATAAAGAAATACGTAAAACAGATTTTACGCACTCTTTGAGTAAACATTTCTCGACTATCATCAATTTATCTGATAGCATTCAGTTGTCGTATAACACGATAGTTCCGTACCAACTTGTGTGTGAGTTTGTTTGTAGGAAGTAATCTCTGGAACTGTCATATTTGAAAAACCTTTTTGCATTCGTTAGCCCAATTCTTGAGAAAGGTGGTCCCTATTTAACATCACAAAACGACCATTAGTAGCGGAGCCGAATAATAAACTCGGAACGTACGCTAAGTTTAAACGAAGGAATAGCGCGGACGGTTAATGGGATACAACGCGGCCGGGGGCCAATATTTCATGCAAACGAAGTCGCGGGCAGAATATAGTGAACCTATAACCTAACAACTAAAGTGCGTATTTCGCAGCAATTATAGTCCTCCAGACGGTATTTCGGCCATGGCGGCCAATCTCAACGAAGACTAGCCATCGGCGCGGGAGATATTATAGTGCACAAGTGTGTACGCAGACACAGAGGCACTCACTGTTCCCTCACTCTCATAGTCCGAAGGGATGGCAATCCGACACGAACGTAGAGAGATCAGGCGAAGGACCCACGGCTTAGCGTGCTTTCCGAAGCACGGGGGTGACACATCACCAACTTTCAAACTCCGGGCTGTTACTAAGAAATTCCTAATGCTAAAACCAACACTTAACAATTTGGATAAGTACACATAAGTTAACTTTTGTTAACTCGCGGTGGAGTCCACCGTAATTCGCAACATTACAGAATAAGTACAGCCTGTCTATTTATATTACAAGGTAAAAAATAAGTGGGTTTTTATTCATACGTTACATAAGCTTAGGTAACCCACTTTACATGAAATGTTTTTAGTGGGTAGCATATTGAGGACAGTGGTGGTGTGGCCCAGTGGTAACGGCTGCGACTTACGAGTTGTATTTAGGTCGTGGGCTCGATTCCCTGCAGGCACTTTACTTTGTGTAAATTATTTCATCACTACTACTCTCAACACGGTGAAGGAAAAGATTGTAAGGCAATCGGTACCTACGTCTTATAGCCAAAAATCGAAAACATGTGACATCCGCCATCTGCCACTGGGCTCGCGTGGTAGATTATGGTCCACTCTCTCGCACATTATAGACTAATTAATGGTGACATATATAATACACAAACGACTGCTGCGTCTTGTTATAGCAGCCATAACTGGCCATGGGTCATTCAATAAACATATCTTTTTCATAACACAGACAGTCCGCTGTGCAGGGCCTGCATTGAGGACGACAAGACAGCAGCGCACGTGCTACTAAACCGCCCGGCAATCGCCACATACAGGGCCAAGTACTTCGGTAACCCAGGTACCTTATGTGAGATGAATGATCAGGAACATCAAGGCGTTGCTGGCCTTTCTCGAGGAGCTGCGGTGGATCGAATAACCGATTTCCCACCCATATGCAAAATACGCGCTCAGACGTGGAGTTGCGGACACCAGCCCGTTCTACCTATGGTGACTTATATATCAAGACAACCGCAGGGCAAAGGTCTCTACACAATGGGTGTCTGAATATGGACGACTCCGCCACTGTCGGCCCAGAAAGCGGTGGTGACCTGGACGCGTACCGCGACGGCTGGTTCGGGGTGCCGCGGGAAAAGAGTTCCTGCAAGGACTTGGGGGAGGCCTGTGCCCAACAGTGGGACAAAATAGACTAAAAAAAGCCACATGTAAAGAAAAAACCGGCCAAGTGCGAGTCGGACCCGCGCACCGAGGAGGGTTCCGTACAAACCTGTAGGTATAAAGTTTAAAATTTAAAAAAATATTTTTATTTTATGATGTAACTAAAAATTTACGGTTTTCGCAATTTTTCCTTTATCTGTGCTATAAGACGTTGCTTCGTACCAAATTTCAAAATTCTAGATCGACTGGAAGTACCCTTTAGGTTTTGATTCTCTTGCGAGTTTCGAAAATTTGCGGAAATTTGCGGCATAAACGGCTATATCTTTTGATTGCGTTAGCTTGATATCTCCACGCGTTCCTGAGAAAAAGGGTCTTGACAGACGGACGGACGGACGGACGGACAACAAAGTGATCCTATAAGGGTTCCGCTTTTTCCTTTTGAGGTGCGGAACCCTAAAAAGGAGTCTTATTAAAACACAATGACAATTAGGCGTCAAAGTGCTCCACTCCGCGTTCATTGCGAAGCGTGTGCACACGATTGGCATTTTTAATTGACAAATGTGATCTAGACAAAGAGGATCTAAGTATTTTTTTTACTGTTTTTATTAAAAGGAATTTCTATCTGGGTACTGAGCCGTTGCCTGGATTTCATTTCCATATTAAATTAATTTGAATCAGCTTTCAGTATTTTCTGAAACGAATAGAGAAGCGATTAGAATATAACAACTGTCAAAAAGGACAGTTGTTATATTCGTTTGATGAAATGTTGAAACATTAAATACCTATCGTATTTATTGGTACAAATAAATACAATTCAACTGTTTACATAGTTGGCCACACCATGTGAAGCTACTTCGAGCATGAAATTTTTGAACGAAGGAACTTCCTGCCATTATTTCTCTGAAGCTGCGAAACGTTATTGATTTTATTATATTTTCATTTTATTTATATTTACAATAATAACTAATACGTGTTTTAAATACCATCTTTATAAAAAAAAAAACAAAGGCATCAAAAAATTCGTCCGCATCGTTGTCAGCAGGACCCTTCCCGTCGTCGCATCGAATTGCCTGCCAGTTTACATCCATTTTTCGATTAAAATATATTTATCAATTCGGACCAGTAGTTCCTGAGATTAGCGCGTTCAATCAAACAAACTCTTCAGCTTCATTATATTAGTATAGATTTGTACAGATTACCACTGCTCTTCACCGTTTGAAGAGTGATGCAATAATTACACAAAGCAAAGCGACTGCTGGAGTCGAATCCACGATGACGTTACAACTCGGAAGTCGGGGCCGTTACCAGTGGGCCACACTGTCCTCACAATAGACCCGGTTTACCAAAATTTTCAGTCAACTAGTGCCTGACGGTGGTTTGAAATTGAACCTGTAGTGTGCGATTTTCAATAGTAAACAGGATTAGATTTCTAATCCTGGTCAACCCAATACATTTTTGCCTTTTCCATAATCGTTATTGTTTTAGAGGATTGTGAGTAGGGGCACAGCGATGGCATCGGCTTCAGGTCTAATGAGTGCAGAGAGACAGACTACAGAGACTTTAATGGAATATGCGATTAAGAGTTTTTGGAATACTGCTGTCCTTTAACATCAAGATGATTAAAGATATCACTTTGAAGCAGATTGGCAAAATTGTATCCAGCCGACTATGTTGAGTCTGCAGAAAACCTTCCAGCGGGTCACCAACTGTCAGGAAACCTAGAAATCTCTTAACTGACTAAGATGACTCGCTGCAGGTATAACTTAATCTGGTGGAGGAACTCCGATGAGCCACATTGAAACTTTGGAGTTGTTCACACTCGATGCCTGACCTCTTATCATGCTGTCTGGGCACACCTGCACTATGGAAGAGGTTTGCGAGCTTTTGCAGAGGCCGAATTCTGACCGACGCTTTTTAAAACATGAATGGATTTATCAATAGATCCAGCCTTTGCACTAGCCTATACTCGATGTTATAAACAGTCAGTAGTCTTTCTATTTTAAAAACTTTTTACAAAAAAATACCAACCGGCTTCCTTAAAAAAAACACTACCAAGTCAAAAATTACTTTAATTTTAGAATTCGGTGTCTTAGGATCTGTATTTAAGGTTTTTTGCCACCGACTTCCGAAATTAAAGTTATTTTTGACTTTGTAGTGTTTTTTTTAAGGAAGTCGGTTGTTATTTTTTTGTAAAAAGTTTTTATTTTTAGCTTTTTAGTTGTGGTAGATACCCCGCACTAATCTAATCGCGTTATTCGTTCATTTGTCGCGCAAATACTTAATGCAAATTTAAGACTTATATGGTTTTCACATGGACTCCATTGTCCGAATGGAACCAAATTAAAATGGGACCATTAGTAAAGCACCAGTTTTCAAATAAAAAAAAATATCATCAAAATCGGTTCACCCAGTCAAAAGTTATGAGGTAACAAACATTTTTTTTAACCGACTTCAAGAAGGAGGAGGTTCTCAGTTCGGATGTTTTTTTTTTTTTTTTTTATGTATGTTCGGCCATAACTCCGTCATATATAGACGGATTTGCAAAATTCTTTTTTTGTTTGAAAGGGATTTATTTCGAAATGGTCTCATATAAATTTCATATAGATCTGATGATGAGTTCCAGAGATAGACACCGGAACTCATGACAGCAAATCAACCGCGATTTCTGGTGTTTTTTTTCGCTATATGCATTGTTTGTTTGGAATTAGTGCGGGGTAGATACCACAACTAAAAATTTAAAAATAAAAACTTTTTTACAAAAACAAAACAACCGACTTCCTTAAAAACACTACAAAGTGAAAAATTACTTTAATTTCGGAAGTCGGTGGCAAAAAAAACATAAATACAGATCCTAAGACACCGACTTCCAAAATTAAAGTTATTTTTCACTTTGTAGTGTTTTTAAGGAAGTCGGTTGTTTTTGTTTTTTGTAAAAAAGTTTTTTTTATTTAAACACATTCGAATTGATAACCTCCTCTTTTTTTTGAAGTTGGTTAAAAATATCTTTAACGTACTTGTATCCCGAGCATGGTGAGAAGGGGAACAGCGACGGCAGCGGCTCCAGGTCCAGCGGGGGCAGAGAGAAGGACCCCATGTCTTCGGGAGGCCACGGCTCGTCCGGGGACAGCGCTGAGCAAGCGATAGTATCGCTTAAAGCGTTTAGCTCTTCGCCATTTTCTGGACAGCAGTTCTCGTTTTCCTGCTGTAAGGAGAATACTTGTTTTAAATCATTCTTGCTTATTTTTTTGACAACTTTGGATTTAAAAAAAAAAAAAAACAGAACAAAGAGAAAAATAACCCTAATTACGGAAGTCTAGGAAGAATTCTCTTGTAAAGTCTCTTACAATTTGATCGCTAATAAGGAAGGCAGAAGATTCAATTTTGCGTTACGATAGTAATATTTTGGACAGGCACCCAACGTGGGACTATTAAAAACACGTTTTTCGACTAATCTCGTGTAATATATCTGTTAAATTAATTATCACAAAGTAAATACATGATTGATTTGGCGTTTGGTCAATCGAATCACAATGAAAATGTTTTATTAGATTTCCTTTAAATTGGCGCCCAGCGTGGGACTGGAAATTAAAATTAATAAACTCTAAATAAGTCACTAAATGTACTAAAAACTGGCATACTTTCCCAAAATTGTAGTTTTTTTAGAAAGTTCTAATTAGGTTCTATGATCTTCACCTTCAGCTTTTACCGGTTTAAACCGGACTTACACTAAAAAAAACACAGAAATCAGATTTTTTATGAACTCACCTGACAACACTCTTCCGGGAACTCTCTCAAAGGGTTCTCCACGCAGGTACACTGTAGAGGATCGCAGCAAAGCCCGTGGTCTGCCGGGCAATACTCGACCAACCCGAACTGCGGGTTGTTCGGTACGTAGCAATCCATCGCCCCGCCTCTTTGCGCGCATCTCTATAGCGCAGGGGCGGAGATTTCGCTCATTGTTTGACAATCAGTTGCTCAGTTTCCGTCGCTTGTAGTCGCGGGTTGGCATGCTGGAATGTTTGAGGTTAGGTTTAGTTACACAGAACTTGTATGAGGTATTTGAAAATGCAAGAAAGTAAGGTAACTGATGATACATAAAACTTTTTAGGTTGGAAAAATAAGAGCAATAGATGCATGTGATTATTTATGTAGAAAATCCATGCCGAGAAAAAAAAACTTTGAGTTCCTTTTATCCATTTTGTTTTTCCGTTTATCATTTTTTCCGTTTGTCAAAGACTGTTCTGATTAGGGGTTTGAAAAAGCATGAGTGAGCTTTATGTGTCTGATCTTGAAAAAAACACGTAGATAACATTCGGCTATTTGCCGACGGTTTTTTGCCGCGCTGCCGCCTGCGACTGAGGTAACCACATAGGGTCCGTGGCTTACGCCCCCAGTGGTCGAGGCACCCGTGGCCGACGCACCCGATTCGATACATTTAATAAAAATAAAAATTTGTGCTTTTTCACTTAGTACAGTAAATGAGAAAAGTGTTTCACCACAGTAATGAGTATTTTTTTTTTAGGATTAAGATTTTTAAGTCTTAATAACTTTTCCCCCATCTTTTATAGGTTTGAGCATGATGAGAAAGAAATTATACACTTCTCAAGTACTTTCATTTGATACATATATGGGAGTGTTATAAGGGTAAGGACATATTGCCCCTTATTCTTACCATATGGAAATTTTATCTTTCAACTTCAACCAACTCGTTAAGTAACTAAGCCAAACTGGTTATTGGTAACAATAAAAAGTACGTCTTTTTGTCCACAAAATTGAAAACAATAAGCTCAAAAGGCTGCCAAACTTAAATGGGACTAGGCAGGACATGTTTGCCAAACAGTGGGCGCAAGTAGCACAGAACTGGTTTCCTGAGACAGTGAGGTGTGGTCGCGGCAGACCACGTAGGACATGGCGGGACGAGCTGGATAGGTTCTGTCAAAACTGGCAGGAGGACGCGCGACTTCGCGATATTTGGAAGAAGTGATATAGTGAGTGGGATAGTGCAGGCTAACAAAAAAAAAAGTATGAATAGATATTATGTCTGTCTCTTTCACACAACAGTCAAGTTATTGAATATTGCAATATGCAACTGATAAGAAAGTTTAGTGTGTCATCTCACAATGACGAGCGACTGATAAGAAAGTTTAGTGTGTCATCTCACAATGACGAGCGAAGGTCGAAGAAAATAATTACAATATGGTTAAAATAGACTTGGCGGAAAAACATTGTTGCACGCTGAATTTGCGAATAATATTCTTTAAAAAATATCAAAACTCTAGTCGACTGTACTAAACTATAGACTGTGTGTGAATAAAAGACATGACCAGTATGGTGGTGCAGTTAAATTGAGTAATGAAAGTGACAACGTTCAAATGATAAAAGGACATAAACTTGAGTGTGCAGTTGATTATGTTTAATTATTATTGTTACAAAGATAAAAAGAACATTTTCTCTATATAAAAAGTTAGTTACTCTGCAGTAATTATTAAGACTGATTATTTAAAATCAGTTTCATAATTTATTACGTTGGAGACTGATTATTATAATGAGGTTAAATGATTTTGTTGATTAAAGGTAATGAAAACTGTAATTCATATACAATTTTTTTCACTAGATTTCTTATTGAAATACCTACATAAATAAATAATGAAAAATAACTGAGACTTTCACTTTTCAAAACATACATCCAATATATAGGTAAGCATTTCAATGTTATAGATATAACTATGATTTCATATTATACATATACTCACAATCAATATATATTAAATAAATAAATATCTTAACGCAACCAACACACCGTTATCTGATCCCAAACTAGGCAGAGCCTATACTATGGTAACCAGACAACTGATAAACATACTTATATATTTCTAAATACATAGATATTATAGATAAATTACACCCAGACACAGAACAAATGATTTCATTGTGCTCATCACAAAAAGATTTGTCCTGGGTAGGAATCGAACCCACGACCTCAATCTTTGCAGTCAGGGTCACAAACCACTAGACTAACAGGCCAGTCAGTCAGTCGTATTTATTGTGTTCGTAAAACATTTTTGCGCCTGACAGTATATTTGGTCAAATATTGCTTTAAATTAAAATAATCGAATCGGGTGCGTCGGCCACGGGTGCCTCGACCACTGGGGGCGTAAGCCACGGACCCACCACATAACGTTCTTTCCGGCACTGCCTGTTATGAGTGCAATTCTCTTTCACACATAAATTATATTTATCTCTGAATACCAAAGTAAACCAACCCTCCTTCTAATATTATGGGCGAATTTTTATGAGGACAATGCCTGTAGTATCTAGGAACGCTGCCTCAAATATTTATCTACCGCCTGCAGGCAAAATTATTGGTATTTCTTTCGCCCAAAAATCAATGTATAAATAATTGTGAAAGGCTGACTTGATTTCCTTAATGTACATTAGTACCCCGAAGCCTGAAGGTTTCAAAATAGTGATGAAGATGTTGGAGAGGCTTGTGACTTAGTAATATCAGACAGACTAAATGACTTTTGATTTTTTTAGTACTTTACCTGGCGTTTTTGGTCTCTTACACATTCCCTGCCTATGTAGATGTTCAAACGGCAAACGCACAGACCTTGTAGCTGTAATTTTGTGCTTTGAACTATTTTTGTTACTAGTCATGTTGTAAAATTACGCTTTGGATGATAACCAGGTCGTAACCAATAATGAAAACCTAGTGATATACCAAATGTGATCGTTACCTGTTGTAGGTTGCCTTGTGAATAAATAAATCAAGAACATGACTGGCCTGTTAGTCTAGTGGTTAGTGACCCTGACTGCTAAGACTGAGGTCGTGGGTTCAATTCCCACCCAGGACAAATCTTTGTGTGATGAGCACAATCATTTATTCTGTGTCTGGGTGTAATTTATCTATATTAAGTATGTATTTAAACATATATAAGTATATTTATCAGTTGTCTGGTTGCCATAGTACAGGCTCTGCCTAGTTTGGGATCAGATAACGGTGTGTTGGTTGTCCTAAGATATTTATTATTTATTTATTTATAACATAATCAACACTTATCTGATTAACTGTCTCGTTGTCTGGCTCATTGACTGTAGTGGTCGCACTCGCTACTGCTGAGATCTGACAAAGGACAGTTGCTGGACTTTTTTCACCTGGAATTTCTTACTAGAAGCTCGTAGTTTGGAATTGTGCCCGGGCCATGACTATAGGCTCGCCCCCTATTACATGAGATTTAATAAAAACTTTTTACCAAAAAATTTAACCGCCGAAAAAACTGAAAAGCAAAAAATAATAAACCTTAAAATTATGAGTCGGCGCTTTGAGTGATGTTTGTTCATTGATTTTCCAGCGCCGACTCATAATTTTAAGGTTTATTATTTTTTGCTTTTCAGTTTTTTCGGCGGTTAAATTTTTTGGTAAAAAGTTTTTATTTTATAATTTTTTGTGGCTTTAATATACTTATAATACTTAGCAAGGTATACCCTATACAATGAATAAAGAATTATCAAAATCGGACTACTCTGTATAAAGTTATGCGTGGTTAAACATAACAATCAGTGAGTGAACTATCAATCAACCCCTGTTTTCTGACCCTTAGGGTTTGATTTTGTTTTTCAAACTTATATGAGACCACCCTCGGAGTATACCCTTTCCAATAAAAAAAGAATTATCACAATCAGACTACTATGTAAAAAGTTATGCGTGGTCATACATAAAAAAATAAAAAAATATACGCGTCGAATTGATAACCTCGTCCGTTTTTTTTCGTCGGTTAAAAATAACAGGCTGATGAAATGTGGGTGCACTAAGGTAGGTACCTCTGGCTAACCCTTCAGATTACAAGCGTGTTTTGTTACTCTAGGACCCATACTTAGTAGGTACTGAAATTAGTATTTTCTAAAGAGAATTAAAGTATTTATGCTCGTAACGCATCTAAGGCGAATGAAACGCCTTTACGATTCTGTACACGACGGATTGTGGGGTAGTTGCGTAACACTCTGACTGCAGGAATGGCTTGATTGTGACCGTCCTACAACATTCATTGCGTTATTTACGCTACTGAGCGGACACATTTTTCGAACATATGAAGCAATGGAACATATTAGCATTAAGACCCCACCTCGAAAATAGATGATAGTTGGATTGTTTCCCCCGCACGCGGGGAGTGGCGGACCTATCTTCATTGGTCGGCCGACACGTCATCGTCACAATGTTTAATGACTTATTTTACCAGTGGCCAAAAGTAGAACGAAGGAATTATCACTGACCGAAATTTAAAAACGTTACTTAGCATGGCCTTTCGCTAAGAATTATTCTTGTCACCGTCGCACAACTGTTTAAATAACAATGCAAGATAAAGACGGCAACATATTAAAAAAAGAGCATGCCAAGTGACGTTAATTTGTCTCGGTTTTTGAAATTTTTGCGCATAGTAAACTATGGAGTAGACAACTAATACAAAATATTTAAAAACCTGAAACTTAAATTTTGATTAATGATATGCATGGGTAAAATTAATTGAAATCGAATAATGGTTTCTTATAGAATTAGAGGTCCTGATTAACAGAAAAATAAACAAAAAATTCCATCACGAAAGGTTTTGTAGAAATCTTCATAAATGCTACCATAGTACAGATATGATAGGATAACAATTATTATTTTCGGAAGGGCTTGTGGCTAATTTAAAACAGCTGCACGAGTCGGTCATTCAGGTTAAGCTACGCTTGCCGCGGTTGGTCCGTGGATGGGTGACTATGTTTACAAACCACGTTAAGCCGTTGGTCCGCCTACCAGGGTCGCGAGATTAGTTCGAAAGAGGTACCGTGGCCCTGGCATATGGGCAACTGAAGGAACACGGGTGGGTTTTAGCCAGTAAAAGTCTGACACGCCCTTCCGCTGCATCCACAGCGGGAGACGTCATTTGATGATCTACCATCCAAAAAAAAAGCAGTTCGGCCCGACTGTCTTTCGTAGATCTTAGACAGTCGTTACGGGTCGTCAAAAGTCTGACAACCAGTCTTACCAAGGGGTATCGTATTACCCAGTAACAAGGTTGTGGAAGTCAGATAGGCAGTCGCTCCATGTAAAATACCGGTACTCAACTACATCCAGTTAGACTGGAAGCCGACCCCAAAATATTTGGGAAAAGGCTAGGCAGATAATGAACAATTATAATTTTCGACTGTTTTTTTACTTGTTGGTAGTTTAAAAAAATATTTAGTAAATGTGATTGATCGTCGACTGATTGATTTCTCTATCGACAAAACCGAGCCACAGCTATTTACAGAACCAGAATTAAACAAATAAGTGCGTAAATTAGATCTTTCTAAAATTGCCGCAGAACTTTTAGGATCTCGACTCAAAGAAAAAAAAATTGGCTACGGGCACTACTTTTCTATATTATATAGAGAAATAGATGTAGAGAAAAAGCTTTTGTCCCAATTTTTGCTCAAGACGGTGATTCAGTTTTACTGTAAAGATATAAACGGGCTAATGAAAATAATTAATGTCAAATATGACAAAGAAGCTTCAGTGACAAGCAAATAAGGTATTACAAGGATTTATAACAGTTTATTTTGTGAGTCAGGTTAATGCTAAACGTCATGAAAATCGAAACGTGTAAGTAGTAGTTTTGTTTCAAAAAGGTAAATTTTGCATACCTTTGTTATTTACAACATGAAATTAAAAATATCGAACTAATCTTCTAGAGGTATATAAATAAAATGGATGTTGGTATATAAGAGATTATAAACTCCAACTTCGTTTCACCGATCATCATACATTTGCGTGGTAAAATAATTACCCTCCTTTGAGCCGCAGTCAGTTATAAAACCTCACCTTTTTCACACTTGTAATGCTACTCTATTCCTTCGTTGTGCTCTTGTATTTATAGTGTCAGTACTTGACATATAGATATATTGTTGACGTACTTCAAACCTAAAAACTAATCATATATTTTAATTTATTTCTAAATGAACGATTATTATAAGTTTTTGGGATAAAACAGACGTTCTTCTCTAAAAAAATAGGGTGTTAACTCAATATTACTTTACAAAGTGAGAATAGATTGTTGCTGTAATGCTTTAGTGAAGGTGGTGAATTCCTCTTGTTATCATCATCTTATTGGTATTGAATTCCTGCAAAATGAATTAATTAATTGCCCTGTGCAGGTACTCCTAACCTTGAAGGTACTGTTCAATTTTAGTTTTTGGTTCTTCCCATTTTCATACATAATCAAGGTCGTCACTAAATAGTAATAGAAAAAGAATTTTATATTATTCACAGTCACAAAAATAGGCACATACGAGTATACAGTGTAAATATAAAGTTTTTGGAAAGCCAACATTTATTATATTAAATATTTACAGCAAAATACTTCACTACTACCTTTTTCTGAGGACATTAATATTTAAAAAACGTAATTTTGATCGCACCGATTTGTAAAAAAGTGACATAGATCCGTCGTCGATGAGCCCTACTGGGCGACTGATTTATGAACGAACGAGAGTGATGAGACTACTTATTATAGGCAAAAAAAGAGATGGCGATAATCTGTATGCGCCTGGAATAAAATAACGTATGTGGCAAAACGAATCGCCGTCTTTTATGAATGAAAAGTGTTATTAAAACGAAAACTGTTTTACAAAAACTTAGATAAGATTATTATCAATGTTTTAAAGTAAACTATGTTTAATAAATCTAACGCATTGCGCCTTGAGGCTAAAAAAATCATAAACATGGATAGAACTTTGCGATTTTTTTGTATCGAGAAAATTTTATCGTATCGTGTATTCCTTTTACAGGATACTAGATCATATAGTCAAAAATCATACACTTTAATATTAAGTTCGGCTATCGTACGGTAAGAAAGGTACACTTAAAAGAAAAAGCACGGTTTTCTCAATATGTCACCCAAATCAAATTCTGATTTATAGTGTCTTTAGAATTTACTGTACTGGACGAAACATAACAACACTGTAAGGTATTTACAAAGCTTAACACACGTAGGTACCGTCATTGGTGTACTTAAAACACCTTTACACGAGCTCTTTACTGGCCGTATCGGGTTCCTACTGTTTAATATTTCTTGCCACAAGATTCCCACCGCAACCAGAACCTGATTCTGAATAAAACCTCATCTTAACGGTTAGTGGTTGTCCTGGGCTGGGTTTTCTCTCTTTTAAAATGTTAATTTGTTAATTCAGGGTTACGAAATGAACTTATCTGTTTTCACTTAAAATGTTTGTGTGGCCCTTGCCAAAACTGACTGAAACGTGTCTAAACTGAGGACCTGCAATTGTAAGCTCAACTTACAATTACAACTCTACTTACTGACCAAATTACTCGAAGTTGAGCAGTAACTAGAGACTCATAACCAGCCTATAATGTTCCCACTGCTGGGATACAGGCCACCTCTCCGTTGGAGATAGTTGGCCGTAATCAACCACGCGGGTCCAGTGCGAGTTAGAAATCGTTTTTTTTTATTCCAGGACATGCCGGTGTCCTCACGATGTTTTCCTTCGCCGTTTTCAGAGCAATGGTGATAAAAAAGAGGTAATAAACGGTTTGAACCTATGACTCGTTAGTCGCGGCCATTACCTAGTGGTACTGGCCGTGACTTACGATACGAGTCACCGCGAGTAGCCACTAGACTACCACTGCTCGGACGATTGATAGAGTGTTACGCAATTAGCGTTTTGTACCTTTGTCCAGCAGTGGGGCTATACAGCATAACTCAAACAGCATAAAACTAAAAGGAATGCTGCATTTTTCAATTTACGATTCGTTTTGACATTGTACACATTCACATTTGCACGTAATGTAAAAACAGGGCGGGACGTTACACAAGTTTCGAAAATGGATAATTTGTTCATGTTCCAAACACATTTTTTTTTTTTGTTGTTGTTAGATTGCCACAACTGTTTTCCATTTTGGCGCGGAGTTTGAGTTACTTCTGTTATTAAGCTTAAATACAGCGCTGTTTTTAGTTATCAGTGCGTATTGCGAATTCTATAATGGACAAAAACATCAAACAAAGAGTTTGTGTTAGAATTTTGCATCGCCAATGGATTTCGTGTTTGGAGTCATTGAAAATGTTACATAAGGCTTACTCGCCGCCCGGTAAGGACCAAGCTCGGGTCGACGGCGCGTAGTGTTCCACGCGCGCCTCAACGAGATGTCAGCAAAACTGAAGGGGTCTGCTAGGACCGATGCCTGCCAGGGTCGCGAGATTGTTCGAAAGAGATACCGTGACCCTGGCACATGGGCAACTGAAGGAACACGGGTGGGTTTTAGTCAGTAAAAGTCTGACATGCCCTCCCGCTCCGCCCAGAGCGGGAGAAGTCATTTGATGATTTCCGATCCAAAAAAAAAAAAATGCTTACGGTGAATCGACTTTATCAAAAACACGTGCTTATGAGTGGTACAAAGCGTTCAATTGCGGTCGACATGTGATGGAAGATTGGCCTCGCTCTGGTAGGCCATCAACGTCTGCAACTGAAGTTAACATCGCAACGGTGAAGGAAATTGTGACTGAAAATCCTCATTCAAGCTTGAGAGAGATAGCCGCCGCAATTTCTCTGTCTCACGTGTCGGTCCGTATCATTTACAATAATCATTTGGGTATGAAACATGTTGCCGCTGGGCTAACCCCAAAAGACCTGAATTTTCTCCAAACACTCAATCGCATGTCGCTGAGGACATGATAGATCGAGTCAATTCAGATCTAACATTCATGAGACACATTGTTACTGGTGATGAGACGTGTGTTTACGAGTTTGACATGCAAACTAGCCAACAAGCTTCGGATTGGCGCCTTCCAACTGAACCGAAACCGAAAAAACCACGTCAAAATCGATCAAAATCAAAGTTATGTTGACTGTTTTCTTTGACTATCGCGGTGTTGTGCACTAGGAATTCTTGTAGAAAGGTCAAACGGTAAATAAAGAATATTATTTGAGTCAAAGTCAAACATTATACCGATGTATAAGTGGAAATTTCCAAAAGTAGTTTTTTATGGAGAAAACTTCAGTGTGGTACCGGACGTAAAGAATAGCACCTTCGCATTTCTTTCCGTTGTAGAGGGCGACTAAGGGACATACTAGAGAATGGGCAGCAGCGTTCTCTATGCATTGTACCACCATACCGCGATCGCCATCCCGCCTCCCAAGCGTGGCTCTTATAGCAAAAGCCCCCAAATTGGGGGAGGCCTATGTGGACGTCTTACGGCTGAAATAATGAAGATGATAATGTTCTGCAGTGGACTGCTATAGGCTTATGATGATGCAACATTATAACATGGGTATGCTTATTTAATGCCGATGGTTTGTATATGTATCGAATGTATTTATAATATTATCCACTATGTGGCAAGTAAGGAATTAGCCCCATAATCCTGTCTAGCGGGCGCCTGAATAAGCCGATTGGACAGCAAATGAATGCAGAATGGAATAGTCTTACTGTAATCGATATTACTAGTTATGTATGCAGCGAGTTCAACTTTGTCCACTGTTTTTTGTAATATTCCGTTTTGAAAAGTATTGATATCTCGTTACAGAGGTCTGTACGAAGATAAGGACTTAGAATTCTTTTAGATTAAGCAACAAATACTATCAAGTGGTAGCGTATTACCCAGTAATTGAGTTGCAGAGTTTATATAAGCAGTCGCTTCATGTTCAATATAGTATTTAGCTGCGAAAAGGCTACATATAAAACAATCTTAAAGCGCTTCGCAAGTCTTTTTTAACTTTTTCTGTTAGAAGAGTCGGTAAAGAGTCTTTCTTTTGATTATGGGAATATTTTAGAAAATAACCGACTATCGTTTTAATCCTACCTTTTTTTGACCATGGAACTCCTCACAACCAGCTAGAGACGGAATTTTCAGGAGATAGTTAATAGCATTTAACTCCTCACAACCACGAACTGCCGAGGGTTAATAAGCATTGAACTCCTCACAAACATGTAGAGAGAGAATTGGCAATGGATAATAGTCATTTTTGAAATAAATAACTAACTATAAAAATAAATACATGGCCTGTCATGCTGCAGGAGCGCAGGCCGCATAGCACGGCACGCCGTCGGTATGAACGATATTATTCGTCAAGCTCTTGTCACCGCCGGCGTATCAGCGGTATTAGAACCAAACGGCTTGGTACGTGACGATGAGAAGAGACCAGACGGCATGACGTTGTTGCCTTGGAAGGTGGGTAGGCTTCTGGTGTGGGACGCAACCTGTGTCGACACCCTTGCACCATCTCATGTTCCTAGCACTGCGGGCTGTGCTGGTGTCGCTGCTGCAGCTGCTGAGACCCTCAAGCGGCGCAAATTAACCTTATAGGTAACTACAGTTTTGAGCCGTTTGGGGTTGAAACGCTCGGGTAATGGGGCCCGAGTATGCGTCTCCTTTTTAAGGAAATTTCTCATCGACTGGTCGACACTTCACGTGACCAGAGGGCTGGGTCATTCTTTGGCCAAAGAATTAGCATTGCCATTCAACGTGGCAATGCTGCCAGTCTTCTGGGCACGTTTACAGATGACAGTGATGCGGACGAGTACTTCGAGTTCTTTGTTTTTGTATTTATTTGTATAGTTAGTTATTTATTTTAGTACATCTGTATTTTAGTTTTTAGCCTTCTGAAATTAAATAAAATTCTTGTAATTCAAGGAAGAAAATATTTAACGCAGTGTATTGTTAAATCATTCTTCTGATTATAGGAATATTTCAGAAAATAGCCGACTAAACCTATCGTTTTTGGACATGGAACTTCTCACAACCACCTAAACACGGAATTGCCGAGGGATAATAGCATTTATCTCTTAACATTTTTTTTTAAACGTATTGTCGGGGGATACCCATTTTTTCCCGTGGGTATCGTGTGAGGCGACTAAGGGAATTACTAGAGAATGGGCAGTAGCGTTCTTTATGAATTTTATCAACATACTGAGATAGCCAACCCGCCTGCCAAGCGTAGCGATTATGGCAAACACTCCCAAATTAGACGTATATGCAGCAGTGGATGCCTTTCAGCTGAAATTATGAATAACACTGAGCTTCTCACAACCAGCTAGAGATAGAATTGTCGATAGATAACAGTCATTCTTGGAATTCAAGGAAAAATATTGAATGTAGTGTCTTGATAAAGGGGCACAGAAAGGAGTAAGCTGTAAGTCATGGTTAAAATGCTTTGACACACTTAAAGAGAAGGAGTGTCTGCCACTCTGATGATATAACCTCGGGATTATTTTTCTCCATATGGTTGAGGAGAAACATATTTTGATAGTGGAAAAACCAAATGTAAGAGTAATTTTATAGATAATATATTATTTTACGTGACAATGCAACACTTCTTAGTTCAAAATACCTACCATTACTTTTCAGAGTCCGTTTCGTTTAGCACAAACGCAAGCAATTTCATGAAACTTCTTACAGATATCTAATTAGTTGTTTTTTTCTGTGCTATACGTACTTATTCTAAAACTGTTCCAAAATCAAAGAAATTCCTTTGTGAATAGACTGTATTTATTTTTTACAGTATGTTTGCTGTGTACCTACGTGCTACAACCTGTCATGTTTAATTAAATTACCTTCACGCACAAAACAAAAAGCAACAACACATTATTCGATCATAAAACAAAAATACACACCTTTTAAAAAAGTAATATCCAAAGAAATTCACTGAAAGGGCACTAATAACACGAAAATATATCGGAACACATCACAAATCACAGTATCACACAAAACCTCCTTTCACTAATTAAATTAAACGTAGCGGTCGAAGCATGCGCCATGGCAACACCGGGGAGTGTTTAAAAAATTATAATTATTTTTTTATATTGTTTTCGGACAGAGGACGAGTCCTTACACCACGCTGATGGTGACTAAACTATCTTCCAAGTGTGCTAAGTGCACTCCCGCCCCTACCGTAATTGGCTGTTTGTATCCAACCCCTCGTATGTAAAAAAAATACAACATGACATATTGTGCGCGGGAAAGTGGCTGTCATCGTATCGGGTTTACATGGCCGGCCGTGCGGAAGCTTTGTCTCTTTACTCTGTGGTGAGAATCGTTTAGCGGTCCGATGATGTTTAGATAAGTAAAGAGGTAATTAATTCTATTTACATACTTATCTTGTAGTTCTTCACTGAATGGGGTTTTACTTTTGCATGCTTTTGGAGAGAGACGCACTGTCTATTTCTATTCGATTCAACGGTGAAAAAATTGTTTTGTATTTTCGTTATTTTGCAACTGACTTCCCAAATTAAAGTTATTTTTCACTGTTTAGTATTTTTATTTATTTTTTTGTAAGACAGTGGGTTTATTTTTTAATAATCTTTTTATTTTCGCGTTTTATTTGTGGTAAGTCATCATCATTCATCATTTCAGCCGAAAGACGTCCACTGCTGGATATTGGTCTCCCCCAATTAGGGGGGGTTGCCAATAATCGCCTGTAAGTCCCTTAGTCACCTCTTACGACACCCACGGGAAGATCTGGGATGGTGTTATTCTTTACGTCCGGCACCACACGGACCAATGACGATATCAATAATAAAAATGTTTAGTTTAACAAAAATACTTACATAACCTCCAAAATCGTTATCGACATATTCATCCTTTAGCAAAACGAACATGATCCAAATATCAATACCGATTAGTGCGCTCAGCCAGCGTGGGCCACCCAGGTAGCTGTCACGTGGCCCATCCGGAGCCAACCTGTCTCGCACGCCATTGTTTCAAATTGATTGAACTTGGCTTATTTGCAGGTAGATACGCTCATACGGCGTGGGATAAACTGAGCGAGCTTTGACGTGTGTAAAGTGAGTTGCGCTGTAAGAATAAACGTTGTTGTGTCTCCAGTATCACAATCCTAACTATCTATGTATTCTAATAATATTAGAATACATAGATGGTTAGCTTTATCATATTATGATAAAGCTGAAGAGTTTGTTTGGTTGGTTGAACGCGCTAATCTCAAGAACTACTGGTTGAAATTGAAAAAATCTTTTTAATGTTGAGTAGCCCATTTATTGAGAAAAGCTATATAACATCACGCTGCAACAAACATGAGCGAAGCAGCAATGAAACATGTTGCAAAATCGGGGTAAATGTATTCCTCTTGACAAGCTTCCGTTGCGTGCGGTGCGTAAACGGCTGCAACAATCATGTACGGCGGAATTGTTTCTCTAAAAAGTTCTAAAAAAAAAAAAAAAAAATATTCTAGAGCTGAAGACTTCTACTTAATACTGCGTGTGAGTTTGTTCTGCACGTTCAACAAAACGCCTATTACGTAATTTTGGAGTTGTCCCTTCGTCCAAACATAAACTAAATTCGTGTGCATCGATTAGTTTTATTTCAAGAGGCTCACTTATAAGCGCCTATCATATATACACAACTGTTATTTTATAAAAATTATGATGTGCTTCAGAAAGGTAAGGTACGTAGTACTCGCAACCGGCGTGTGTGTATGACCAGATTTATGAACCTAAACGAGGCAAAAGGAGTATGTAAGGATCGTAGCAGGCGGCGTTCCGTAGTTTTTGCCTACCCATGGGAAAAAGGCGTAAGTTTATGTATGTACTAGCTTCTGCCCGCGACTTCGTCCGCGTTAAATTTCTTGTTCTCCCGACCCTTCCCGTCGCGTTGAATCGCATACCCGTGCGATTTTCCCCGTTTTAGCAACATTTTTCTTTACTGCTCCGCTCCTCTTGGTTTTAGCCTATAGCCTTCCTCAATAAATAGGCTACTGGTCCAACACAAAAATAATTTTTCAATTCGGACCAGTAGTTCCGGAGATTACCCCCTACATACAAACTTACAAACAAATGTTACCTCTTTATAATATTAGTATAGATAAAAACAATGACCGCGTATTAAATTCTGAAAGTAATTCTAAATTCGTTTAAATAATCGAATGTTAACAGAATAATTTCTTTTTCTAGTCTGCATGATGACAGGTTCCCTTTTGAAGAGATAAAATAAAATAAGAAAAGATAAAATAAGTCTCCTCTTTACCAGTTCTGTGACCTTTTCCTACAGTATATATACTGGTCCATATTATCGGAAGCAAAAGGTAAGGTTATTAATACTATGCTTTGGTCTCCAGGAGGGTTGCTGAGCACTGGTTTTCAGCTTAAACTCTTTACTCCAATTTGCAAGAAAAGATGCTCCAATGTAGAGCAACAAAGGGTGATACTATACAGTGAGTCTAGTCACCGGTGTCCGACCCGTTAAGGCGAAGCAATATGATCAATTTTATCGACAAATCCTCCATAATAAGGCATTTTGCCCGACTGTTTTGAAATGGCGGCCATTTAAATTTTTTTTTTAATTAGTGCTGTTGGGTTCATTTATTTTGCCCTATCTACCGATATTAGAGGTCCTACAGGCATAAAAGTGGTTTCGTTCGATAGCTAAAAAAGTTTATCAAAAACTCCCATTAAAACCTTAAAAAAATACTGGAAACTTAAAAAGTGTGAGTAAATTTGGTTGTTTTTTTTTACATTAATTGTTTTCCAAAAAACTAGCCTGATAAGATACCTTTTTTTACTTTTTAGATGCACTAAAGTATTACCACTGATGTCAAGACCTAAGCTCTAAGTCAAATAGTTTAGGAGTTGTGACTATGATCTTTACTTTAAAGATCCTGACAAGTAAAATAAAAATAAAATGCAATAATAATGGTGCCTTATTATGGTGGATTTGTCGATAAAATTGATCATATTGCTTCGCCTTAACGGGTCGGACACCGGTGACCAGACTCACTGTATAACATTGAAAAATTTCACCTACAAATCCATAACCATAACGATTATATTCATATCTATGGTGATCATCAGCATAATCAATCCATAATGTTCCCACTGCTGAGACACAAGCATCCTCTCTCCGAGAAATAATGGACTGTTATCTACAGCGAGGGCCCAGTGCGGGTTGGTAGATGAGACAATGTCTTCGTTTTTTTTTTTGTTCTAAGACATGGCATGTGATGAAATGATTTAGACAAAGAAAAGCATCTGCCTAGATTGGAACCTACAACCATCCGCTGGTGTAATGATCATAAACTCATTGTTAAACCAAAATGTTTTCCTAAATATTCTTGAAACGTTGATGTAACTGACTGGCCTGTTAGTCTAGTGGTTAGTGACCCTGCCTGACTGCTAAGACTGAGGTCGTGGGTTCGATTCCCACCCAGGACAAATATTTGTGTGATGAGCCCAATCATTTGTTCTGTGTCTGGGTGTAATTTATCTATACTAATATTATAAAGAGGTAACATTTGTTTGTATGTAGGGGGTAATCTCCGGAACTACTGGTCCGAATTGAAAAAATAGTTTTGTGTTGGGTAGCCTATTTATCGAGGAAGGCTATAGGCTATAAAACATCACGCTAAACCCAAGAGGAGCGGAGCAGTAATGAAACATGTTGCTAAAACGGGGAAAATCGCACGGGTATGCGATTCAACGCGACGGGAAGGGTCGGAGGAACAAGAAATTTAACGCGGACGAAGTCGCGGGCAGAAGCTAGTCTATAATATGTATGTATTTAGAAATATATAAGTATGTTTATCGGTTGTCTGGTTATCATAGTACAGGCTCTGCCTAGTTTGGGATCAGATAACGGTGTGTTGGTTGTGCAAAGATATTATATTATTATTGTTACGTAGATCGTAAAGTCTAGAAACATCGTGCTAACTCCATCTCAGAAAGGGACAACATTACGTAGATCGAAAAGTCTAGAAACGTCACGCTAATTCCATCTAAGGATGGGGCAGTGTTGAAACTTCTAGATACGACACGCTAACGCCATCTGTTATCAAGTAGCAAGTACTACGAACAATTGTACGTAGAAGCCACCGCCATCTATTGTTGAGTAGCGGGATTAAACAGTAAATAGATGTCTGTGGAAGGTTCTCGAAGTTTCGAATCTACTTGTAAACTGTGGAAAAGTGTTGAATGTTCGCGAATGTTCTGCTCGGGATATAAATAGCGGATTGTCGACCCGATAGGCAGTGCGATTTCGGAAGCGAGCGAATACGAATCAAGCGATACAGTACAAGCGAAACAAGTGATTCTGTTTGACTATTGCGATATTGTGATTGTTTAATTAAACTGTGGTGTGTTTCGATAATTTTGGCTTAAATTAATTTATTCCGAAACCCAGCTCGTAAGATTTGGTGTCAGAAGTGGGATAAATTATGCCAGTTTTACCGAAGGAGGACACGGAAGGTATTCGTACCAGGAGTCAGCGCCAACAGGAGGTGGATCAGAGGCGATTTGAAGGACCTTCAAGACAGACATCTGGGGGTAATCAGCCGACGACGGAGCCAGTTTCCCAAGCGTCTGGTGTTCCTACAGCATCACCAGCCATGGATCTTTCTGCTCTGATGGCGATGCTGCAGGAGCAGGCCCGTTGACAGGAAGAACAGGCCCGCCGACAGGAAGAACAGGCCCACCGCCTACAGGAACAGCTGCAGCAGGACAAGGAGGAACATGCTCGCCGACAGGAAGAACAGGCTCGTCGACAGGAAGAACAGGCCCGCCGCCTACAGGAACAGCTGCAGCAGGGTAAAGAGGAGCAGGTTCTCCTTTTGAAAGATCTACACGCGACATTTGGCAAAGACATCAAAGTCATGAAGGAGACTGTTCAGGTACATGAAAATCGTATCTCCGAGGCCGAAGTCCAGATCGCTGATATAAGAAAAGCGGTTGGAGTTCTGAAAGCTGGAGACTGGACTACGGCTCCGATAGTTGCTGCACCTTCCGTGCGCGGGTTTAAAGTGCCACCCTTCGACGGAACATCTTCCTGGTCGGCATACAAAATTCAATTTGAAGCCGTCATGAATGCAAATGGGTGGACAAAAGAGCAGGCCATGACCGCGCTTACTTTGGCCCTTCGTGATCAGGCCTTAACCGTGTTAGAGGCTCTCGGCAAATATGTTACCTACGAGCAGCTCGTTGAGGCTTTAGAGGCCAGATACGGTGACGCGCACCTGGAACACGTTTTTCGTGCGCAGTTGAAGGATCGTGTGCAGCGCAGTGGTGAAAACCTGCAGCAGTGGGCCCTGGAAATTGAAAAGTTGGTCCGAAAAGCGTATCGGTCTGCGCCTGCACTCATCGAAGGGATTCTGACTCAAGCATTTATAGATGGCATACGGGACCTGGAAGTAAGGGCTGCCGTGAGACTTGGGCACCATGAGAAGTTGAAGGACGCCTTGGCCCACGCGTTGGAGGTGGAGGCAGTGAGGCATGTTCATCGAGCCCATCGCTTCAGGGAGGTTGTGGAGTCACCTGTTCGTGACCGTATTAGGCATAGCCCTAAATGTTACACTTGCGGAGAAAAGGGCCACCTCCGGTCGAATTGCCCGAAGCGAGACACTGCCACCGAATATCACACCCAGGTTAGAAGGGTGTCTGATAGCACAGTGCAGCAGCAAGAGAAATTCGTAAGCGATAAGATTACAGGGCGAGTATTGGCTAGTGTGAATAGAACCCCAAGGATTTCGATGTCGCAGGCCAATGACGGCATATCCCACGGTAACGCGGACACTTTATCAAGAAGAACTTCTCCTGAAGAGTACAAACAATGTGTCAGACAGGAAGCTAAGGAAGTAGTTCCTGTCAGGGTGCTAAGAACGGACCTTCATGACAAATGGAAGGAAACGCTACGGCATGCCCAGCAGCGTGATACAGATATCAGGCCAATTCTCGAGTGGATTAAAGCTGATGCTCCCAAACCGAAATGGTGTGATGTTGCAGCGATGAGTACCACCACAAAGAATTATTGGGCACAGTGGGAGAGCTTGACGCTCCAGGATGGTGTCTTGTGCCGTAAAAAAGAAAATGGTCGAGGGGATAGCTGTCACCTGCAAATGGTCGTCCCGAAAGCAAAGGTGCCAGATGTTTTACAGCACTACCATAACGGTTGTTCAGGAGGACATAGGAGTGTAAAAAGGACTATATTGAAGATCAGGGAACGTTTCTACTGGATCCACTGTCGACAGGATGTTGAGGATTGGTGTCGCAAATGCACCAGCTGTGCGGCGGTAAAAGGGTATGCGCACTGCGTCTAGAGTTGTTCATGTGGATGGATTGGCGCGATGTTGCGGGAATGATGATGCTCGGGACGCGCATGTCTAAGGAGGGGGCAGTGTTACGTAGATCGTAAAGTCTAGAAACATCGTGCTAACTCCATCTCAGAAAGGGACAACATTACGTAGATCGAAAAGTCTAGAAACGTCACGCTAATTCCATCTAAGGATGGGGCAGTGTTGAAACTTCTAGATACGATACGCTAACGCCATCTGTTATCAAGTAGCAAGTACTACGAACAATTGTACGTAGACGCCACCGCCATCTATTGTTGAGTAGCGGGATTAAACAGTAAATAGATGTCTGTGGAAGGTTCTCGAAGTTTCGAATCTACTTGTAAACTGTGGAAAAGTGTTGAATGTTCGCGAATGTTCTGCTCGGGATATAAATAGCGGATTGTCGACCCGATAGGCAGTGCGATTTCGGAAGCGAGCGAATACGAATCAAGCGATACAGTACAAGCGAAACAAGTGATTCTGTTTGACTATTGCGATATTGTGATTGTTTAATTAAACTGTGGTGTGTTTCGATAATTTTGGCTTAAATTAATTTATCCCGAAACCCAGCTCGTAACATTATTATATTATCTAGTTGGCCTAGCCCTAACCTTTTCCCAACTATGTTAGGGTCGGCTTCCAGTCTATCCGGATGCAGCTGAATATGATTATTTTACATGGAGCAACCGCCTATGACCTCCACAACTCAGTTACGGGGTAACACGATACACCTCGGACCTAGATCTGAGAGATAATTGCGTACTACACTATCAGTAGGGATCGCTTTAATTTTGACAGTTCCGCAACTTTCATGGCGTTGTTTACGTTGCTAAGCAAACAATTTTTTTTTTTCGAACATAATGAAAGAATGGATGACAAAGCTTCAAAATTATTCAGATTCTGATTTAGTGTATTACGCTAATAGGGTGTTGGTTTGGATTTTTCAAAGATCTACATTGACCAAATATTTTTAGTTTTAAACGTTTCGAAAAACAAATTGTTGAATCTTTCAGCCTTAGTTACAAAAAATAAGGGTGGAAACAAAATAAGCCGACTTTACGTAACTATATAATTTCAAAAACTTCCTTTAAAAATAGAACATACTCTTTTGTGTGCTTAAACGGGTAGCAGTCGATATGGTATACTGTAGGAAGTTATACCTATATTTTAAATGCTTTTATTTAACTTCACCTGAATGTACTGGAATTTTACAATCCATGTTCCTCCAAATTCGACGAGCTAGCTAACTAGCTCTTGCCAGAGCGGCTTCGCGTTGGTCCCGGCTGTCATTCGTTTATCCTGGGTGTTATTCGTGTGACAGTAGTACGTGTCGACAAAAGCCCGAAAATCTGTTACTGTCTCACTCTACTGGGTACCTTACTAAAGCTTTCTAATGTAACTGGCTTGTGAAGATTAGATAGCCAGTACTAGTAAAATACTTGTATTTAGCTGCATCGAATTAGACTGGGCTAAATAAATTTAATAATTAAGGCTAGATTACACACATCTATACTATCTATACTAATATTATAAAGCTGAAGAGTTTGTTTGTTTGTATGTTTGATTGAACGCGCTAATCTCAGGAACTACTGGTCCGAATTGAAAAAATCTTTTTGTGAAGGGTAGCCTATTTATCGAGGAAGGCTATAAGCTATATAACATCACGCTACAACCAAGAGGAGCGGAACAGAAAAGAAAAATGTTGCAAAAACGGGGAAAATCGCACGGGTAGGCGATTCGACGCGACGGGAAGGGTCGGGGGAACAAGAAATTTAACACGGACGAAGCCGCGGGCACAAGCTAGTTGACCTATAAAACTGATCCGACACCTCTAGTTCCTCCAAGACCCTTCAGCTCCAGTTGAAATCCAGCGTCAGGCAGTAGTTATCTGGAATTTTTGCAGAGCTTGGCCTATTCGGCGCATCCGTAAGTCACATATGTTCCTACTAATTTCTTACAACGTAATTTACATTACATTTATCTTAGATTTTTTTATTTGCAGAATGTGTTTTGCCTTTTATTCAAAAATTCAAAGAAGCCTCACACCAACGGATGCATTATCAACAAAAAATGGCGCATATTTTTGGCGCGCGAAAGCGTTGAAGGAAAGTCATACCGTGAGAATTTTGAACGAGTTATGCCAAGCAGGCTGTGGGCATACGGCCCACTGAACAGTGATGCCGAGCTGACGATCGACGAGGTGGTCCAGCCCACACAAGAAGTTTAAAGGTCGAAAATCGAATGTTCTGGAAGGTAGAACTGGCAACAAAGAAAATAGGTACACACATGCAAAGGAAATACAAGCGAAGTTGGAACGGAAGCAAACGGTTTAATCGGAGTAACGGTTTAAAAAGACCGGCAATTTATTTATAATATTCCTGCAGGATGATTTAATTAATCATTTACTGTTGACATAGAATGCTTCGTTGGCTTAAGTAGTAGTAACTGTTACCGCTGAGAATATGGTCCTGGCTCCAATTCCCAGTTCGGGCAGAGTGTTAGTGGGATTTTCTATCTGGAATATCTCAGTAGCAGCTCGTAGTCTAGATTTGTGCCTGGTTAGTGGCAATAGGCTTGCCTACCTACCAAATAAACGTTATTATCAAATAACACATTCCAACCCCTAATTACGTAACACATTATAAATTACAATCTGAATCATTTTAAAGGATTTTCGTAATCCATTGCTCCATATGATCGAAAAATTTGCCGGCACAACAACGTAAAAGACTGTTGAACTGTCAAAATTAAAATCATTCCTTTTGTGTGTTACGCAATTGCCCTGTCTCTGGATGAGAGGATTAAAGCAACACATCAGTCATGCCTCTAGTATGGTCGACGAGATAACATGTATTTTCCGATAAGGTTAATTTGAACATCAGCGTCAGACAACATCATCATTATCATCAGCCTATAGCAGTCCACTGCTGGACATAGGCCTCTCCAATTGCACGCCATTCAGCTCGATTCTCGGCAACTCTCATCCAGCTGCTACCAGCCACCCTGCGAAGATCGACGCTCCTAGCCTGAGGGCGTCCTACCTTACGTTTGCCGATTCGCGGTCTCCACTCAAGAACACGTCTACCCCAACGGTTATCGGTTCGACGGCTAATTTGGTCGGCCCGTTGCCAGCTTGCTAATCCTATGAGCTATGTCGACAACTTTGGTTCTCTGCCGGATCACCTCATTCCGGATTCTATCCCTCAGAGATACTCCAAGCATAGCTCGTTCCATAGCTCGCTGAACGACTTTAAATTTGTGGACCAACCGTACCATGAGTGTCCACGTTTCGGCTCCGTAGGACATACCAGGTAGAACGCACTGGTTGAAGACTTTCGTCTTTAGCTCTGTGGAGTACACGACGAGAAGACTTGAGAAGCTTCCCAAATGCTGCTCAGCCCAGTTGAATTCTCCTGACAACATATGTCTGGCATTATTGCTGAAATGAACTTAAAAGCGCGGCCGACAGGCACACATGATCCAGTATTTTAATTTTATGTTTCTTTTTAGGGTTCCGTACCAAAAGGATGCAGACGAAATCCTAGGACTAAGCCGTTTTGTATTTTAATAATATGTAGGTAGTGTTTAATATTGTTCGGCGGTGCAGAAGCGAGTTCGACCCGCATTCCGCTAGTTTTTTTAATTTTTACAAATGTTGTGTTAAAGAATAGCACCATCTCATTTCTTCCCGTGAGTGTCGTAAGAGGCAACTAAGGGACTTACTAGAGAATGGGCAGCCGCCGTCTCTATACATTTTACCGCCATACTGCGATCGCCAACCCGCCTGCCAAGGGTGGCGATTATGGCAAACCCCCCAAATTGGGGGTGGCCTATGTCCAGTAATGAACGTCATTCAGCTGAAATGATGACAAATGTTGTTCCTTGTTTATTGGTACTGCATCAAATAAACGTTTTTTTCGATTGTTTTCTTTATTTGGCTTGCTTTGTTTACTTATTTCCCCCTGTGTTTTCTATTTTATGCAATCAAATCTTTTTCATTCGGATAGCCTTTTTGGTTACGTCATTGTCACCTCTTTGTCGACGCGACAAAAGAAGAAAACGTTTAAACTTGAGTTTAAACGTTTCGACCTCTATTGTTTTGTCATAATATGTTTACTTACTTGACTGGCCTAGTCCAGTGGTTAGTGACCCTGACTGCTAAGACTGTGGTCGTGGGTGCGATTCCCACCCAGGACAAATCTTTGTGTGATGAGCACGATTATTTGTTCTGTGTCTGGGTGTTATTTATCTATAACATGTATGTATTTAGAAATATATAAGTACATTTATCAGATGTCTGGTTGCCATAGTGCAGGCCTTGCCTAGTTTGGGATCAGATAACGATGTGTTAGTTGTCCTAAGATATTTTTTTAAATTTTACATTGTTCCAAAATGAATCATTAATGAAGTATGAATACTCTTCATCAGTCGCTAAAACAAAAACCGAAAAGCATTTGCAGCTAATGACATTAGCAGCTAATGACATACCGAACTCTTTAATCTCTGATTTTTTTTATTGCTAGACCAAAATGACAGCTGTCACTATCGCAGCTGTCATTGCAGTCCAGCAAATAAAAAACAGAGTGTAGTTGTCTCTGTGTCTATCCCTTTATTAGGTACTTACCGTTTTTACTACCGACGTTTGCCCCTCCCCTTCTCCAGTTGTCACGATACATAAGCATAATATCTTGGGGTTCCAATTTACATAAATATAGATACTTATGTATATTATTACAGTGTCGCTATAGTATCACCCACACAATACAACACTTTATAGGATCAAATCAATTTCCTCGAAGACCCTAGAATCGATTGAGTGTTGTCTTAGCGACCGCGACATGAGCTACAGCTACAATGAAATACAGAAGGAAATAACTTTTGCTCTATTATGTATCCACCTCATGTATTATCCATATTCAAGCTCCTCACCACCGTCTCATTTACTCCGTCCGACTTTTACTTTATCAAAATTGTCTTTGTCTTTTTGTGTTTCTCTGAAGAACGTTGTTGGTTGCACATTTGTATAACTCCGTATGTTCCATTTACTTGTAAAATATAAAAAAATACTAGTACTTTAAACTTCTGCAATGTACCATTGATTACCTACGGGGAGCCTGGAGATCCGTAACACAGGGTTTCCCTAGTACGGAGTCCAGTCTCTCGCAAAGGAGCTTTTGATCACATTTACTGATTATGACTAGTCCTACGATGTTAATTCTAAGCCAACCTTTGTAGAGAGAAATAAATTTATATTGTATTGTATAATGTGTAATTATTTGTTCTTCTGAATAAATAAAATTTAAAAATTAAAATGACCTCAGTCCAACCTGTTTTCATTTTTGCAACTATGTTGGTACTTTATGAAAGGTAGTTGAATAAAATATATCCTTGGAATTAAAATGATAATAATTACCCAATCGTCGTTATGATGCATTGCAGTTTTTCAGCCAACGCCCCAGGAGCTGGTGCATGAGCGAGCAATTGCACGCTGGCTTCAAAATAAAATATGTGTACCTACATTCTTTCAAACTTTTTAATGTTTTCGGCTATTTTTTCTATCCGAAAACGCATAATGCTTAATAATAACTTAATAAGTCACTATTCAAGATGGGATCTTAAAATTTTGCGTGGCGCTATTATATAATTATACTATCGAGCTTGCTTCGCTCGCTCTTGTGTGCTACTCTACCTTCATTTAGTGCTAACAATTTATTTTTTAAATGTGAAGCTTTTCTGCATAAGTCGACAAAGTAACTCCTTGTACGAATGGAAAAACGATAACCTAATATATCCGAAATGAAGTGCAAAAATGATCGAGCACAATTCGAAAAAGCTGAGCATGCACCCCCCAGAAAATAAACTAACCGGTGCTCATGGATAACTCCCACTGTTTTAATAGGGTATTTTCCACATTTTTTTAAAACTATTTAATTTTGAAGACTGTGAAGGAATATTTAACAGAAAAATATATTTTTTGTAATTAATCTCCATTTTCTGCATTAGAAGTGATTAAAATCTAATTTATTTTCAATGGTTTTAAATTTACCGCCAAAACGCTCCGTACGATAACGTTTACCACGGTGACGTCATCTTTGTGTAAACAAGTTGTAAACAGTATTTCGATCAAGTAATTTCGTATCTCAAATGGATAGAAAATGTTATTACTGGTGTGTGGTGCCTCTGTGTACAAATACTATTAAAAATGCGCCACATAAACTATTTATACTCCGTAGCACAAAAATCGGGGTTGTTTGCAAAGAAATTTCTAACTATAAAAACATCTACTGTGGGCAGATTTGCACTATCGGCTTTTATAAAACCAGCTTCCATTGTATTTCCATTAATCCATTCCAAAAACCCTAAATATATCCTAAATCCACTCCGAGATTTACAGATCGAGCACAGATCACATACCTAAGTCAAAATTCAATACGTTCAATACACACAAAAGTGACGTCACACGGTAAACGTCAGCGCACCGAGCGTTTTGGCGGTAAATTCAAAACCATTAAAACAAATTAGATTTTTTTCACTTCTAACGCGTAAAATGGACATTGATTGGATAAATTTTATTTTTCTGTTGAATATTTCTACCCAGTCTTTAAAAAGAAACTGTTTTTAAAAAAACGGAAAGTACCCTATTCTCCATATGCCATTATTTTAAAATTATTCGAACAGGTTGCATGTTAGGACCATGACGGTCCTACCAGGGTCGGGATTTATCGCGGTTTTGAACGGGGCTAGCCAACGTACGACGAATTTCGTCGTGGGGACCATATGAATAATATTAATATCACGTCGTCATATGGCTTGCACGCTCCGAACTTTAGGTCTGTGCCGATAGAGTTTATTTTGCTGGAAACTACGTTAAATAAAATTGTCGTGTCCACGCGCGTAGACACGGGACGGGTGACCGTCGCGGGGGCCCGCTTAACGCAGTTTCAGCCCTAACGCACTGCAGTTGAAAATCGAACACTATGTCTTTCGACACGCTGAGACTCACTCGCACTCTTTTGGATTCTCAATGCTAGGTTCAACACCGAGGGTTAAAAATCATCCATTTAAAATCGTCCATGGGTAAGTTGAATAACAAAGCAGCCGCACCGCACCGCTCTCTCGCTGACACGGAACCTACCAAGAAAATGAATACACAAATGAATTGCCATTTCATATTACACTTGATTGGTTTATCCTTTCATCATCATCATCATTATCATTGGCAGCCTTGTTCCACCTTCTGCTGAGTCACGGCCTCCTCCCTTTTGTGGCATTCTCCCCTGTTCCGTGCGAGTCTCATCCAGATTTTCCCCGCGTTTTTTTGTAGATGGTTCACCCATTTAGCCATCGGGATGCCAACGCTCCTAACGTTTCCCGGACTTCATTCAGATCAGGCTCTGCTGTACTTGCCATCACCATGTCGGTTTTTTTGGATTGCCATTCCGCAGTCAAACCATTTTTGAGGCTACCGATAAGGACGTTAATTTATACGATTTTATTTTCGGATCGTTCTTTGACAAGAAAAGTTTTGCACCGTCATTGAAAGTACCTGAGTCCCTAATTAACCTAGTTCATATTTTAATTACAATCAAACTTGTATAACTATATCTAAAGCTAAGCTAAACACCTCAATCACTCTGCCTAGCCTTTTCCCAACTATATGTTCAGCTGGGGTCGGCTTCCAGTCTTACCAGATGCAGCTGAATACCAGTATTACACATGGAACGACTATAATCTTCCCAAGCCAGTAACTAAGAAGCAAGATACCCCTTGGTAAGACCGGTTGTCAGAATTCTGGGCTTCTGCTACCAGTAACGACTGTCAAAGATGATAGCCGGGACCATACAAATCTATTCTAATATTATAAAGCTGAAGAGTTTGTTTGTTTGAACGCGGTAATCTCAGGAACTACTGGTCCGAATTGAAAAAATCTTTTTGTGTTGGGTAACCTATTTATCGAGGGAGGCTATAGGCTATATAAAATCACGCTATATTCAAGAGGAGCGGAGCAGTAATGAAAAATGTTGTAAAAACGAAGAAAATCGCCCGGGTAGGCGATTCGACGTGACGGGAAGGGTCGGGGGGATAAGAAATTTAACGCGGACGAATTCGCGGACACAAGCTAGTATAGTTATATCTATGGTCGTTCGGAGACACGGTTAAGCTAACACATAAATAATAAAAATTCAAATCCATCGATCCGGCGTTGCTCACCTGCTGGAAAGTCGATCGTTCGGAAACGGGAAGTGTCCGGTGTCGTGTCCGGTCGTCCGGTAACCGGATAGCGAGGATGAACTCCCTTTGACATATCGTCACACCGCTGCCGGTGACTGGGTGTCTGTGAATATTTTATACCGGATATGGACACGATTAATTGATTAGACAAAAAATTCTTTAGTAGTTAATTCCACTTAGCTAAAGCCCTCTTCACGAGCGAATCCTCAATGCTGAATGTTCTATTTAAAAATAGACGATTTGTAAAGGAGACCATAAAATGTGTTCGGCGTACCTAGCTTAAAATAATTGCCAAATCTTCAATTTAGAACATTTTATTGTAACGACGTTCTACTACTTAGCGACTATTTTAGTTGATTTGCCAAATTTGTCAAATTTGCCAAGTTGGGGTAAGCTGACTCCAGATCGGTCTCCAATAAACCCTTATAACTATTGAACCAGTGACCAACTAATTCTGATATTTGGCAACTAATTTCCACTAATTAGCGACAACTTTTTTGTATAATCATTTATATCCCTGATGGTGGCTAAGTTGGTGTCAGTCACACGAACTCTGGAGCAGCTAATTTTCCCACGACATCAATCACCAAAAATTCACACAAGTTATCTAGATCTAAATACCAACTACCCACTAAAAAATCACGATAAAAATCTGCAAACGCACCAACTATCCACCCTTAAATTAATTATTCGCCCCCTAAAACCAAACAAAAGACGATCATTCTCAGTACAGTTATCACAAATCCCGAACGTGCTTCACGTAACCTTTATGCTCCTTTTCATAAGGTTTAAATTACAATGCGCGTTTACAAGATTTAAAATACAATAAACTAAACCATGCATGATCTACTTGTGCAAACATAACAATTAAGGATAGTCCACCACCTGTATTTGCCCTTAGGCTCAGTGGCAAGTGTGGCAGCATTGTTACTGTTTGATCTGACAGGTAACGCATGTTTGTTTAGTGGGTAGTCGTGATTTTTTGCGGAGGGTACTTTGAATAGTGAAGGGAGATGTGCTTATAATGTGTTTTATTATTTATTAGGTGTTCTTTTGGTAGTGAGATATATCTCGGCTGTTGCATTTAACTAGCTTGGCAGTATTATTTATCTGTATGTATTTTTCAATAAACAAATAAGCAGATGGAAATGCCTTATTTTTTTCATTCTTATAGGTGTTAAAGCAATGGTAATCTTTCACATCTACATTTCAATTTGCCGACTTCATTCTGAGCTGTGGCTCGACAAGTGATTGAAAGCTGGCTATACGTCACAACCACTCGACTAATCCTACATCTTAATACTACTACTAAGCCTCAGTTGACATGTTCTATTTCTATCATTCTTGAAGACTCTCTCATAATTATTCTAGATTCTGTCTGGCCACAACTTTGATTTTCAGACAGTTCGTATTCATTCAGCACCACATCTGTAAAAACAAACAATTGGTTAAGTAGCTATTTAAATTAAAACATAATTTTAATTATCTTTTAACTGATCTACTCCAGCTTCACTGCACTCTTAAAACCCATTTACAAAACCAACAATCCCACAACCACAATACCACGGGCAATCAGCCGCTGTAAAATGATACGTCTCAATCGGAAACGTAAATAAAAGATAAAACTTGTAACTCAATATGTTACGGATGCACCACCGATCTTCCATCCATTCTTATAATTGATTTACATTTAATCGGTTGAGGGGAGAAACGCGTGGCGCGCGCGTGCCTTAACAGATAATCAGCCATTTTGTTTTTTTTTGGCGCGCGCATAAGAATGGCGATAAAACCGCTCTAAAATGTAATTATTGTAATTTTCGATGTTGTAATCTTTTAGTGAGTGTGTTTATGGATTTGGAAGTGAGAAAATTATATGGTATTCTGGTTGGAAAGCAGTATTTAGTTTGATGACTTGTTTAAAATGCAGAGTAGGTAGTTTGATGAGAAAATCATAAAGGGCCAGTCAAGGGTACCTTGTGCAGAGTTTTTGCTAACAAATTAATTCACTTCATTCCCTCAGGATCTGGTTGTCCATTATTTAAACCTATCCCAAACAGGAACTGCTCTCTATCAGAATTATTAGGAAGTGCAAAAAAATATCTTACATAAAGGTATAGTACCTATAACTGAATGAAGAACTCGAAGGGGTGTACTACGTGACGAGGTGGGCAAGCTCTTTGAAAGAGTAATTGCAGACCGCCTCGTTGGGTGGCTGGTGCGGGAGGGGCCGGACTTGTCGGACGGTCAGTACGACTTCCGCAAGGGGCGCTCTACGGTGGACGCCATCATGCGCGTGCGAGCCCTCACGACGGGGGATGCAGTGGCCCGGGGTGGGGTCGTCTTGGCGGTTTCTCTAGACATCGCCAATGCCTTCAACACCCTGCCCTGGAGTTGCATTAGGGAGGCACTCCGGTATCACCGGATGCCGACCTACCTCTGTCGCGTGGTCGAGGCCTATCTGACGGATAGGGCCGTAATCTACCCCGGTCACCAGGGAGAGTGGAACCGGCGAGAGATGTCGTGCGGTGTCCCACAGGGATCGGTCGTGGGGCCGCATCTGTGGGACATCGGTTACGACTGGGTGCTGCGCGCCGACCTCCCTAACGGCGTCAGCGTAGTCTGTTACGCTGACGACACGCTGGTCCTGGCGCAGGGGAGGTCGCACGAAGCGGCGGCCGAACTAATGACACGCGGGGTTGCGACAATCGTCGAAAGAATCCGGCAATTGGGACTCGAGGTGGCCTTGCACAAGTCTGAGGCCATGGGTTTTCATGGTCCTCGGAACACGCTACCTGTGGGTTCCCAACTCACGGTGGGAGGGGTTCACATCGGCGTCGAGTCGACGATGAAGTACCTGGGACTTGTCCTCGACAGCCGGTGGAACTTCGTCGAGCACTTCCGACGTTTGGCTCCCAGACTGGAGCGGGCTGGGGCTGCCTTAAAGCGGCTCCTGCCCAATCTGGGGGGTCCAAACGCCTCCTGCCGGAGGCTCTACACGGGGGTCGTGCGGTCCATGGCCCTCTACGGGGCACCGGTGTGGGTGCCCTCATTGAGGCTGCGCCCAGCGCGCCGCTTGAGTGCGGCCCAGAGGGTCATGGCCATTCGGTTAATCCGGGGATACCGCACGGTCTCCTGCGAGGCGGCGAGCCTCCTTGCCGGAGTGCCGCCATGGGATCTGGAGGCAAAGGTCCTCGCCCACATGTGGCAGTGGCGCGAGGATGCGAAACACCGGGGCGAAACTCCGCTGCCGCGACAAATCGCGGCACGGCGGACAGAGCTCCGGCAGGATCTCATGGCAACATGGCGGGTACGATTGTCGCAACCCAGCGCAGGGCACGCCACAATTGCGGCGGTAAGTCCCCTCTTTGAGGAGTGGATAGAGAGGCGCCACGGCGTCCTCACCTTCCGCCTGACACAGGTTCTCACCGGGCATGGGTGCTTCGGTGGGTTCCTGTTCAGGATAAAGCGGGAGGAAACGCCCGGGTGTTTCCATTGTGAGGATCGTCTAGAGGACACGGTGGAGCATACGGTGGAAGTGTGCCCTGCCTGGGCGGAGCACCACCGTGTCCTCGTGGAGGCGATCGGTGGCGGTGACCTCTCGCGTCCGGCCCTGGTGCAAGCCATGGTACGGAGCGAGAGGGCATGGGAAGCCGTCACCTCCTTCTGCGAAGCAGTAATGCTCGCGAAGGAGGAGGCGGGGCGCGTGAGGGAGTGGCAGTCTCTGCGCCCTCACGTCCCTAGCCGCCGCAGGAGGAGACGCCCCGGGCACCGGGAGTCGATTGCGGACTCCCGGCCACCGTAGGCGCGAGCTTGCGGGTGGCGAGCAATAGGTACCTCGCCGCCCGGTAAGGACCAAGCTCGGGTCGACGGCGCGTAGTGTTCCACGCGCGCCTCAAAGAGATGTCAGCAGTACTGAAGGGGTCTGCTAGGACCGATGCCTGCCGGGGTCGCGTGATTGTTCGAAAGAGATACCGTGACCCTGGCACATGGGCAACTGAAGGAACACGGGTGGGTTTTAGTCAGTAAAAGTCTGACACGCCCTCCCGCTCCGCCCAGAGTGGGAGAAGTCATTTGATGACTTCCCATCCAAAAAAAAAAAAAAGGGTTGTACTACGTGAGCTCGACAAATGGATGTACGAATAACACTTGTGCGACAAAACTTTAATTAGGTACTTAAATCTCTTTTATATATTTCATACTAGCTTTTGCCAGCGGCTTCGCCCGCGTTTTATACTTATAAACCTTCCTCTAGAATCATTCTGTCTATCGATGAAAACCGCATTAAAATCCGTTGCAAAGTTTAAAATATCTAAGCGTACAAACACGAAATGCTATTTTATTTTATACTATGTAAGGGTATCTTATTGAAAGTTTTGAGTACCTGCATATTTTTATTAGATTAACTAGGTATATACCCTATAAGGTATAGCTGTAAAGCTAAACGAAATCGTTTCCTTAAAACATTTTACCGTACGAAATAAATTGAAAACTACGTCCTCTATGTGATGTAAACAACATCTTGAAAGAAAATAAATGTTACTCCCTGACAACTCAGTATTTCAATAAAATATGAAGTCCATTAAATATCCTATTTGCTTTCACTCGCAATCGTACAAAAAAGTCCGCGAAGCTTTGTAAGCTTCCAAGCAACAATACCGACAATAGAGCGACGATATAGGTACGAGTCTTTTTAATTTGCCTCGCAACTGCCGAAGCCCCGCAAGCATCCATATAAGGCATATCGATTCAGCGTCTCCCGCTTTTCCAAACTTTAACGACTGGCTTTCTTTTATATTCCACGCTTTTTGTTTAACTTTTAAAAACTTTTCACGCTTTAGAAAAGAAATTCAAAAGCATATTGTTTGTGGTTCGCGAAGTTAGGATCGTGGCTATTGAATTAAACCTGTTATGAATTGAAAAACTTATATAAACGTTGAGTGTTTTCGAAGAAAACCTCAACATTACCTAGGTACTTTCATACCTTAGGTTGTTTTTAACACAATTGCTCGAAAAGTGGATCTTATTACGCTTTAAGATTCACTCTGCTTTGAATTAAATGCTTTTTACTTTGCATTCCCTCACTAGTGCGGGAGGCAGAAAGTACGCGTACATGTAGGTTTGCCAGTGATGTGCGATTTTATTAAATCTCAGCATAGAACCTTCATGTCTTTCAATGTGTACATTTATGAACAGGTACATAAAACTACAAATTATTAAAAAAAGTTAAGTAACAAAACTAAACTACAAAAACAGTAATTATTAAAAAAAGTTAAGTAAAGGTACATAAGGTAAGGTAAATTAGGTAAGTTAAGAAATTATTTGTGTTATTTAATTTTGCAGGCTATTCTGGAACTTTCATATTTATGTATAATTATCTAAAGGTGCATCCACACATGCCGCCGGGTTTGCCGCCAGCTTTCAGGCTGCCTTGCTGCTGAATTTGCCGCCGGCTTTAAGGTACATCCACACATGCCGCCGGGTTTGCCGCCAGCTTTCAGGCTGCCTTGCCACTGAATTTGGCTTTACCGGCGGCCTGCAGATGTGGTTGCAATTTTCGCAGTCGTGTTCTGAACTTCTGACTATCGTCGAAGTTAGTCGTGTACGTAGGATTGGAATTAACAAAAGTACTGCACTATCATCCCGGTTAAAATCTGTCATTTCGTTATTTATAAGAAATGATGTTAAATATGAATACGAAATATTTTCTCACAAGTTCACAGTCACAACACTACCACTCCGTATCCAAGCCGCAAGCAAACTGCCGCCGGCAACCAAAAGCCGCGCGTGCCGCAGGTAAAAGATGCGCGTGCAGCGCCGCCGCCCGCCGGGGCCAGACCGCCGCGCGCCGGCTTGGCCGCCGGGATGGCCGCCGGCCGTGCCGCTCGGCATGTGTGGATGTACCTTTAACTATGGCAATACAAATATGTAGGTAAGTAACTTTCATGGTCTATGACCTCAAAATCGCGCGTCCGTATTTGCAAGGGGCATTAATAAATTTTGAAGTTTTTATTACAACGGCGACAGACCGGGTGTGTAATAAAAACTTCAGATTTTTTTTTAAATGCAGAAATGACAATTAAAAGTCACAAAAAGCAATTTCTTTTTTCCCGCGTAAAGCGTGCGTTCCAAAGTTGGCAACACCCTACATCGGTTATCGCGGGCTGCGGGATTTCCCCGTTTATAGTCTGACTTTTTCACATAGGATGGGTTAGTTCAAGTTCAAGT
The DNA here is from genome assembly GCA_947507805.1 of Aporophyla nigra. Lineage (NCBI taxonomy): Eukaryota > Metazoa > Arthropoda > Insecta > Lepidoptera > Noctuidae > Aporophyla > Aporophyla nigra. The sequence goes on along the minus strand of OX382313.1, from coordinate 4,762,152 downwards.
TATTTATTTCATAAGCAAAAAACATTTGTGTTGAAAAATATTTGCACAGTAGGGTACATACACAAAAAGAAGCAATGTAAACAATAGTATTAAAAGTAACCTCGTTCCTCACCCAGAAACGAAGTTATTACGTCTCTCCAAATTAAATAATAATATATTATCTTTACAAACATTAATAAATTAATACATTTTAATAAATTTCTACTTTAATATTCTTACAGTACCTATGGGTACAGTGACACTTAGTCACGTGACTTAAATAGTGAGGTCTCTTTGCGAAATGAATTCGATTATTAGCAAAAATCGAGAAGTTTAGCAATTGAACATTAATCGATTTTTTTTTTTAATAGATGTGGTTATTTATAAATAATTTCTAATAAAGATTATGGATGTAAAAAGAAAAAGTGAGCCGTCGCGGGACGCCTGGCAGATGTGAAACATCGAAATTATTTTGTAAAGATAATATTTATAAAGCGTACTTTACGAAAGGAAATAAATACGGTATAATCAAAAATAACACATTTAAAGTCACTCTTTAAAGTATAATCATTTATTTTTTCTTTTACAACAAATGTGGCTGTACAAAATGTACTGGACATTACAATTTTAACAACAAAAAGACATCGCGACTGAGAGTCGCGGAGGATCGCTGTGTCGTGTCCGTTATCCTTGGCGATCGGGGCTCTCTCTTCCTAAGTTCCTACCGTCTCCCGCATCACTTCGCCTGCGCTAGCGGCGGGTTGGCAGAGGAGGGGGCGCGCGGTATGGCACTGCATAGCAACAACATCGTACTTACCATGACCATAGAAAACCCGTGCTATACACATTAGGTAATTATATGTTAATTATAAAAATTCGGACTACTCTGTACCACCCTAGTCTGAAGCACCAGAGGGGTTATTGCGGAACTTTTTATCGGTAGGAATTGGTTTACTACTCATAGTTAAACAACATTCATTGTGTTATTTACGTCGCTGAGCCGACAATTTATTCGAACAAATGACGCAATGGTTTAGAAATAATCTTCAATCCCATTCAGATTCTGATAAATAGTGCGTTTCGCAATTAGGGTGCAGCTTTCAAATAAAAAAAGGATCATCAAAACCGGTTCACCCAGTTGAAAGTTCTAAGGTAACAAACATAACATCATATAGCATGGCGATGCGTCGCCACGGCCTTTCTCGCCACGCCAAAATGAAGGTTTACCCTCGCCTATAGATGTCTTCCATCAAAAAAAAAACAAAACACCCAAGGCTGACCTTGAGAAGTGTAGCTTAACCAGAAGAACCTGCGACACAAGGCAAAACTAAAATCGCAAGGCAAGGCAAGGCAAAATAAATGATTTAATAAATCAGTTTGCCGAAAAAAAGGCAAGGAGAGTTATTTAATTTGAATTGTTTGCAAAAAAAAAATGGAAAATGTGACAGATAAGTAATTATGATGAATAAATATTTCTTTAAATTTTATGCAAACATTTATTTTTTTCTTTTGTGTGAAATCGTTACCCTTCTTAAGGGCCCTCAAACAAATTTTTATACGGGGCCCCGCCAAGACACGCTACGCCACTGGTATTTGCGAACAATCGTCCAATTGTTCCGATAGCTCGTATTTTGCCTGGATCTGTATTTGACTTTGCTCGCATTGAGTTTCAAAATTAATACTCAAGCAGTTGCTAAGACATTTTAATTTAAATAGCCTCCTTCATAATGAGCAATATGGCTTTACAAAAGGTCGTTCGACAACAGATGCGGGTGTTGCTCTGCTGAAACACATTTTCAACGCATGAGAGAACTCGCAAAATTCTATCGGAGTTTTCTGTGATCTCTCCAAAGCTTTTGATTGCGTTCACCATGACACACTTTTGCGTAAACTACGTCATTACGGTGTTCAAAACGAAGCTCTCAATGTCATAAGTTCTTATTTGCAAAATAGGCACCAATGTATAGATGTCAATGGTGTAAAATCTTCCGGGCTACTAGTTCAGTTAGGTGTACCTCAAGGCTCAATACTGGGTCCATTCTTATTCTTAGTGTATATTAATGACTTACCATTTTATTTAAAGAATATCTGTGACATTGTACTATTTGCTGATGATACCTCACTCAGGCGCGGTCGCAGCCTATCATTTAGGGGGGGAGGGGGAGGGGTCACCATGAGTACTGAAGAATATTTTTAGGAAGGTAAATCCTCTTTGGTCTAGTAGTCGCAAGCGCTGCTGATCAGAATGATGTCCCGGGTTATAATCTTTTTGCAAATGTCCATCGGAGTCTCCGTGGCTCAAGTGAGAACAATTTTAAGATAGTAAGACAGGCAAGTCGTTCAGGGTTTCGACAGCATGACTGTCTTTGGGGGGGTCATGACCCCTAGAACCCCCGCTCTCGGATCGCGCCTGACCTCACTTATCTTTAAAGTAGACAGGAATAGAAAAGATTTTGATGAAGTGAATAGTGCGCTCTCAATGGCTACGGATTGGTTTACCATAAATAACCTAGTTCTTAATGCTAAGAAAACGAAATGTATAAAGTTCGCCTTACCGAATGTTAGGAATCTGGGACCCAATGTCGTTTTAGATAATGAGGTGCTTGAAACTGTACACTCGGCAGTTTTTCTGGGCATAACAGTAGACGCCAAACTTCAGTGGGGATCACATATATCAAGCCTAGCGGGAAGGCTCAGTTCGGCCGCCTACGCCGTAAGGAAAGTTAGACAGTACACGGACGTTGATACAGCTCGATTAGTCTATTTTAGTTATTTTCATAGCATAATGTCCTACGGCAGTCTGCTGTGGGGCAAAGCCGCGGATATTCAAAATATTTTTGTTCTTCAAAAACGAGCTGTTCGAGCGATTTACCAACTAGGTGCTAGAGTTTCTCTGAGAGATTTGTTTAAAGATATTGGTATTCTTACGGTGGCATCACAATTCATCTTCGCCAACATCTTATATATTAGGCAAAATATACACTTGTATACTAAAAACAGTGATATTCACAATATTAATACTAGAAGTAGGGATAAACTACGTGCTCCCTTTCACCGGCTTCATAAGGTTCATAATTCGTTTGTTGGTCTTGGTATTACTTTTTATAACAAGCTTTCCTCTGCTTTACTAGATTTGTAAAATCCAACCTTTGTTCAAAGGCATACTATTCTATCAACGACTACTTAAACGATAAGAATAGTTGCTCGCTGTGATCAACTCAAGACAATGTTTATGTTCTTTCAATCCAGAATTAGTCTTCCTGCTGACAGTTTATATGGGTAGTTCATATAATTGTTTCATTTTTTATTTAACTGCTTTTGTTAATTTATTTTTATTTTCTTTTAATTTCATATATTGTGTATATGTATCATTAGCAACGTTGTATATGTAAGCGGGCACGCCCTTTATGCCTGAAGGCTTTATTAAGGTTTTAAGTTCTGTTTACGATTTTGTTTTATTATTTATTTCAACTTGAGTTTAGTTTTCAATGTTGTGGTATATTGGCGTGTGCTAGCTGATATATGGCGAATAATGTATGTTTTGTTTTATAATATTAATAACTTACACAATATTGTATAGAATCAAGTTCTTCTAACTTAACAAACAGCTGTGCTGCTGGGGAGTTTGTTCCGCCACTTCTTCTTCCCAGCTAAAGCACTAGGAAGTGTCGAAGGGCGGGCGTTTTGGGGGGACTGTCTTATGTAACGTTGACGTTCAAAAAGTGCTGACTCTCAGCCTAGTTTGAATAAATGACTTTTGATTTTGATTTTGAGTGTCAGTTGTAAATATTTAAACGTATAGATAGAGAACAAAATGGGCGTAGCTAGTGGGGACGGGAGGCAAAGGTGGGCAGTATCCACCCTAGAAATTAAAGGAGGTGGGTTTCGAATTTAGGACTAGTTTTCGACAACGCACTGACATTGATACCTTATGTCGAAAATCTCATTATAAAGGCATCTAGAATGCTTGGTTTCGTGATAAGGAAAAGTTGCTGTTTTAGACAATTGTATTGTTCGTAAAATCTTGGAATACTGCAGTAATATTATTTTATCTGGACAGCTAATTATGCCACGCATAACCTTAGACTGGAACGAGGGTAAAAGAGATTACATTGGCATCTAGTACCGCTTGCCCAATTGCCAAAAGGAAACGGTCATACGAAGCCTATCTCATATTAAGATGTTTTTTTTTTTAAACGTGGTAGAATCACAGATACATCTTCCTCAAAATCGATTGTCCGCAATTACTAAGCCAGCCCCACTGGGCCCCTGCTAGAACAAAATTTAGGCCCACTCCGTAGAATAGAACTCGATGCAAGCTTTTGTGTTTTTTTTTGGATGGGAAATCATCAAATTACGTCTCCCGCTGTTGGGCGGAGCGGGAGGGCGTGTCAGACTTTTACTGACTAAAACCAACTCGTGTTCCTTCAGTAACCCATGTGCCAGGATCACGGTATCTCTTTCGAACAATATCGCGACCCTGGCAGTCGATGCAAGCTCTGTGATCCTTCAATTTTTTTAGAATTGCCTCTCGTAGTTGACCTTGAGAGGTCGTGACTAGTTGACTACTTAATCGGACTTTCCTATAGCTGCCTTAAGCGAACTCAAAGCCTCCAGCCAGGGGCAAATTTCTAATATTACAAAGTGACTGCACGCTAAGGGCACTCTGTTGGGTACGAACCTCGGGTTAGGGCGCCGCTGGGGGAGTACAGCAAGTTGGAACAGGCTGGATCATATCATAATTATTGTTTCTCGGGAAAATTGAAGCTACAGGCTCAGCTACGGTCAGGGATGGCACTTCGTCGAGGGTCGGGGTCATCCACAGCGATATTGTTGATGTGCCCTCTTTTACCAAGTTCCACAGAATAAATAGCTTTTAATAATGTGTAATTTTATTTGCTTTTATTTGTGTTTTTTTTAAAGTCACTGTCTCTGTTTTATACTTCAGGGCAATTAAATTTTTGACTTAATTTTCAATTCTTATATCACGTCAGTTAAAACTTGTTTATTTTGGTTTCCCTAGTTGATTCTTAATTAGTAGTACGCACGGCCACAAATCAAGCTATACATTTCCAGTATAAGCTGACATCACATTGTACGAAAAGCCTATACAATACGAGGTCAGCTAAAACTGGAAATGTATAGCTTGACCTGTCGTGTGTACATATAGTGTTTGTGGCACAATCATGACGTTTATGGGGCTAGCGTTGCTAATGTATACGAAATTGTTATACTTAACTTAGATTCTAGTAAAATATTATTTAAATTGTAATTAAAGAAAAATAAAGGCTCTAAATTACATCAGATAACGTTTTAACAGTGGAATTGGCAACCTTGGCAGCCTGCTTTACATGAAAAGTTTTTGGTGAGATTATTTATTAAGTACTGAAGTCATTTATGATCTCTCATTCTGAACTACTATTATATTTACTACTAGCTTCTGCCCGCGACTTCGTCCGCGTTAAATTTCTTGTTCCCCCGACCCTTCCCGTCGCGTCGAATCGCCTACCCGTGCGATTTTTCCCTTTTTTGCAACATTTTTTATTACTGCTCCGCTCTTCTTGATTGTAGCGTGATGTTATATAGCCTATAGCCTTTCTCGATAAATAGGCTATCCAACACAAAAATCATTTTTCAATTCGAACCAGCAGTTCCTGAGATTAGCGCGTTCAATCAAACAAACTCTTCAGCTTTATAATATTAGTATAGATTACTGCGTTTAATTCAGCTGGACGGCTGTCCTCCTACACAAAATCTCCTACAAAAAATAGTTTTCCCAATGGAGAACCACCTAAGACTGACACCTAAGTTGAATTTGAATAATCATTGAACATACGAGGGGCGGCTGATAAGTTCGCGGCCTAGGGTACTTAATGAAAGAAAAGTTTAATTTTTTAATTTTTATTTTTCAAGCGAAATACACTTTTCACATCGTGAATATAATGCCTTTAATCCATTGAAATAATATCCTGAAGATTTCTCTTGAAAATGGCTCTCCACGGCCGACTTCATCTCATTGTCATCCGAAAATCTTCGCCCCCGTAACTCTTTTTTCAAATTTTAAAAAAGGAAAATGTCACTGGGAGCCAGGTCCGGACTATATGGGGGATGGTCAATTTCTGCGAACCCAGTGGACTTCAAGGCATCCCTTGCAACGCGAGCGTTGTGAACGGGTGCGTTGTCTTGCAGAAACAACACTCCACGTGCCAACTTGCCACGTCTCTTCTGTACGACTGCTTCACGTGCCTGACCCAATAAATTGGCGTAGTATTGACCATTCATTGTAGTTCCTTTAGGCAAGTAATCAATTAATAAAAATTCCCTCGCTATCCCAGAAAATGGTCGCCATAATCTTAGAGGCCGACTTTTCCACTTTAAACTTCTTTGGTGGTCTTTCTCCTTTTTTAATCCACTGCATAGAATCCAGGTTTCGTCTACTGTCACAATGCGGTTACAAATTTCGTCCAAATCGCTCTGACACAACTCCAAAAAATCCTTACAACTCGCCAGTCGTCGTTGTTTGTCGAGTGGTGTGAGCATTCGCGGTACCCAACGCGCACTAATTTTTTTTATATGTAAATTTTGTTGTAAAATTTCTCCGATTTGATCTTTACTAATTTGTAACTCTTCAGCTATCTGCCACAATTTTATTCTTTGATCGGCCAATACTAAATTTTCAACTTTTTGCACATTTTCTTCGGTCACTACTGTCACAGGGCGTCCCGGGCGGGGGTCGTCTTGACAGCTCTCTCTTCCTTGTTGAAAAAGCCGAGCCCATTTTTTTACCATGGTATATGATGGCCCGAAATCCTGAAGAACCGATGACATTTCTTCAAAAATGTCTTTCGGCGAGTTTCCTTTTTTCACAAGGAATTTAATCACTGCGCGTTGCTCAAAATTGCGAGAATTTTCAGTTTCGGTCGACATGGTGTTGTTGCTTGTTCCAGGGTTGAAGTGTTAATGAACCAAATTGAACAAATGGGTGTTATTTATTTATACTATCAATTAGTGCCGCAAGTAGTGATATCAGTAACGAGATGATACCTTATCGTTAAGTACATTAGGCCGCGAACTTATCAGCCGCCCCTCGTATCTAAGTAGCGAGCTAACCAACGAGATTACTTCAATTTACCTTTCCTCCACTGAGCTACGATTTTCTAGTTAGCCCTTAAGTACTTGTAAATTAATTATTGTCCTCTGGATGTGGCCTGTGCAGTCCGTCCATTTCCTAACTGGAAATCTTCAGGACCGAACAGGCTGAACGATTATCGAGATAGAATTTAGAGTGGATGAATTAACATTCACCAAATTCTATCCTGAGGGCACAATCATGCATGTAAAGCGAAGGGGCATTTTGGAATTCGTGGAAACCCAATCTTCGGATTCTATATATCTCCTATCCCTCTCCTCAATCTCAACCTACCCAAGTATTTGGGTATGTCGGAAGCATGAGGCGAGGCATCAATATTGCCGACATGAAACAATCGTTGAGAGAGCGCTTCTTTGGCCACCCATTTTGATGTATTCTTTCAGCATAGATACTTAAAAGAATTCAGACGGAACTTGACGCTCTGTATAGGAAGGTCCGTACATTGCTGATGACATATCTGATGCATCGCCGACGTTCCTCGGTGATGAGACTGTAATTCACGCGGAAAGTTGGTTAGTTGAGGTTTCTTAAATGTTACAAGCCTCCACAACCAGTCAGCCAGATATTGCACCTACCACTGTCTGTCTCTGCATCACCCAAAGGTTGAGGGGTAGAAAATGCCTATGACATTAAGTTCGTCTCTGTACATTTGTGTGCTTAAAGTATTAAATAAATAAATAACCTCTACATTTGTAGTCTCAGAGATTATTTCATTCAAACTGACGTAGTGATGCATCGAGATGTGGTCGCAGTGGACAAAGACCTCACCCTGCTCTCCTTGGTGGTTTAGAAGTATAGAAAAGCAAGACAAGAGCTTCACGGAAACTTTCTCTGGGCTCTCCATGGGTCTCGTGTAGATTTTTTGCCGTCTGTATCCTGGCTGCGTTTCGGCGACCTCTTCGGGGAAACCGAAGGTTTTAATCTCTGCGATTTTGGATGAAGTTATCATGACAAATAATTATCGGAAATACGTTGTCAAGGACGGTACGGTCGATATTGTCGGACATGCCACCGTTCTGGTAAATCAATCTGATATATTGTTTCCGGTTGTTTTCGTCTTGCTAACGGTGATTACTTGCACATTCACAATCTAGTAGCTAGGATTATCCACCAGCAACTTGCTTTGCAGTACAACCTTGTGGAGTCCAAAGTTGTGGTACCTCAAACTCCACTATCATCACTGGCAGGACTATTGTAGCCAATAAGCCGAATATTGTGGTGATAGATCGGCGAGAGCGTCATGCAATGATTGTTGATATCGCTGTCTCTAATGACGAGAATCTCGTGAAAGCTGAGCAAATAAAAAACAAGGTATCTTGACTTAGCACGCCAGGTGGTCGACATGTGGTATGTGGACTCTGCTCTGCTGTGATAATCGTAACGGTAAATGACCAAAATAATAGCGAAGAGCCTCGACCAACATCTCAGGAGGCTGTCATTGTGTGGCTGGGCTTGAATCTTGATTCAGAAAGCAGTACGGCACGACACGGCACGCATTGTCAGGAGATTCCTCTCTTTAGAGCCCTAACCTCCGGCAGCTTGGATCCTGCTCCTGATGCCGATGGGCCACTATTTATTAATGGTATTACAGATCATTTTAGTTAAAATATTTTAAAAAGTTACTTAATATGTAAGATAATGAATTATAATATGTAAGAAGATTAATAATAAATAAATAAGCTTAACAAACGTTAATTACGTTTGTTAAGCTTGATTCTAGTAGATATACCTAATGGCTTACAAATGTGATTAATTTAAGCGAAAAATACCAATTCTTGAATTATATTATCAGGCATTTGCATACACGTGACTATTTACAGGTAAAGAAAGGTCCAAATAAAGTCTATGGTTAGAAGTGACCCTGTAAACTTGACAAAGCAAAAATGTGTTGTCATCGAACAATATAAAAATCTATATCTTACTAATAAGTACAAAAATGCATAATAAAATAAAAAATGTATCTTTTGATCAATAATGTGACGTTTTGATATCCTTTGTGAACTCAGCGCCGCGTCGCGTCGCTCTGAAGAACAATGAGTTATTCTACTGATCTAATCATTTAGGAATTAGGTACTTCTATTATGTGCATTTATACAGTTGCATTGCATTTGAATGAAGTTAAAATTATAGACAAGATAATTAAGTAATAAGGTTTTTTAGTTGGTCTATTTGTCGGCGTTCTTTTTTTTTGGTAGAAACTGTGTGCTACATGTACTGGCAATCATACTAGTCTGGCAACATCCAGATTTGTAATGTCAAATTTTTATTGTCGCAAAAATTTCAGTCATTATTTTCGCATTATTATTGGTGACATCAAATAAGTTTATAAAGATACAAAATAAATCAATCAAAGCATCCCGTGAAAGTTTACAGTGTAAGCCCGTCGTTTCGGCTGTGTGTGCTAAATTATCAGTGTTAACGTGTGCAAAGGTCTTCATAAATGAATAATGTCGTTGAGGTCGAAGGCACTGGCACTAGTGGAGGTGCTGCTGAGGGTGCCGCCTCTGTTTGTGGTGGATGAATTCCTGAAGATCAGCTTGGGTCTGCCGGTGACGTCGGGCGAGGAGGCCGTGCTCGGCAACATCACGCTGGACGGCGGCGTCGACCTGACGGACCCAGATGTCAATTACTACGACGCGAATTTCTACAACGCGTTCTTCTTCACAATCGTCAAATTCTTCGTGTGCTGTTTAGGTGAGTGACGTTTTTTTACAAGCACTGGCATTGCAACATTCAGCCTTTAACAGTTTCGAAACTAGTGGGTACCTTTCGAAATTGTTGTGTTTACTCTGTCGTGTCATAATGTGTACAGAATATTGGGTTAACTTTAGACTGTTCCACTTGCAGGCTAGACTTGTACTCTACATTAAATTTGGTACAATACTCTTCTATTGAAAGCATTCAGTGTGTGGTTCCCAGGCTCCCAGCCTTGTGTTACACAGTCAATAGCACACATGTTGAGTACGATCAATTTCTAACAATTCTTACAATGTCTGAATATTTACATACTTCCCTAATTCAACATTCTATTATTTCTATGGAAACCCACAACAGTATGAACCTATAATATGTTAATATTATTGAGTGTACAAACTGAATGTTTAGTGCGATTTAATTTGTGGAAAAGGGTTCATTCCCCTTTTCCACAAATTAAATCGCACTTACTGGAAAATAATTAATATGAACACAAACATGTTGTTTTATGAAGTAATGTCAAATTCTCTCTTCAACTAATATTAATAATATCAGGCAACTATGGACCTCAGGCATTCTCAATTTGATTTCTCTACTATGCAGAAAAAATTATATTCATTATATTCTATTGAAAACCAATCATACAGTTATATTTTCCAAACAACCTATGCTGTGCATAACTACTCCAAGAATAACAAGGATTATGCGTTAAAAATAATTGCTGGAGCACAAATGCTGTCATGCATAAACCAAATCTTTTTATAACACTAGCCTTTTCTAATAACGCACTTAACTACGTAATTAAAGACTACAGTTGACGTTTAAACAAGTAGGACTTTGAAACTATTATCCAATACATTTGAATTTACGTTGAACATAGTCTTTTGATTTACATACAGTGTAGACCGTATACTCAAATCGGAATGTTGAAGTACGGAAGTACATAATTAAACATTGATTTAAGTGATTACAATTTATTATCATCATCACTGCCACGTCAGTAGCAGTTTTTTTTTTCAACAAAATATTGCGACACGGTCCAACGGCCTTGTTGCATTTTTTTTTTAAGTACTTCCTCAAGACCATAATTATTTACCTACTTTATTCAAATACTAATGATTCTCACATAGAAATGTGTTCTTCAATCTGGATAAATTGTCTCAGTCATACTATAATAATTTATTGCTTGGCGCTAATAAAACTGCAAAATTAACTGTCGAAAGTTCAACCTCTGTAAAGAGCAAGCTTGGTAACAAGTTACCTTTCAAACACAAAAATAAATCAAAATTGGTTCAGCCGTTTGGGAGCTACAATGCCACAGACACACATTAAACTTATAACATCTCTCCGTCTGGAGCTAAAACTCATTAAAAACCTTAAATTCTTGCCACCATTATTAGCAGAATCTAGTTATCTTCATTTCAAGACTGGAAGTGAAACCCATAAATGTTCTGAATCAATATTTTTATAGTTGTAAACATGTTCATGACTGAAAACTAAAAAGGAACACACATTTAATCATTCAAGTTGTTATGAACAGATGATCGGGCAAAGACTGCACTTGTCATGATAAAATAGCCACTATATAAAAAACTATAACCTTGTCTGTGTGAAGTTTATAGCTCATGTTACTCTGGAATAATGTAGCCAAATTGTTTTTATAGGTGAAAGAATTTTTTAAATCAGTTAAGTATATTTTGCGTTCATCCCTAACAAACAATTTTATTAACAGTCAAATCTTTCCTCTTTATAATATAAAAGATATAAAAAGATTTCATACCTCATCTATTCTCTGAAAGATTAAAATATGTATATGTAGTTTTATTTTGCATAGAAGAACTTGATTCTATACAATGGTGTATAGAATGAAGGTTAGAAAGATCAGCACTTTCCCTTCGCTTTTCAGCTGAGTAGCAGTGGGTAGTTTGTCGCCCTGCTTCTTCCCAACTAGAGTTCCCAACATTTTGGAGACTGTCTTTTGTCATTTCTCCATTCTGAAAGTGCTGATTCTCCGCCTAATCTGAATAAATGGCTTTTGATTAAAATTTTATGAAACCTCGTTGAACTCTGAAACTTGATAAAAATACATATTCTTCTTTATGTAACAAATTAGTTGGACTTTAATTAACTGTAGACAGAAGCTTATCTAATTTTACCTTGCCCAGAGCTTTCTCTAATTAATTTAACCCATTGAAGGACACTGAATGAGACAACAGAAGTTATATTTTTAGTATGTCTGGGAGCATTTAGTGTCCAAAAGTGTTAATCCTGTTTCGCTAATACTTTATTTTCACTTGAATCAAGTTGATATGTCATATGGTGATCTCATGGAAGCCATAAATGCATTAGTTATTTAATGCTGCTGTTAAGGCACCTGTCTGCCGACAAGAAGGCGACTAACTAATCAACGATTTCCTCGCTCTAGAAACGTACCAGAAAAAGGTTCCCTGAAAGTAAAAGTAATACACATAGTAATAGTTGATCGCAGACTGTTCCTCCCACCTCCGGCGAGTACTCGTTTGTTGCAGCGATAAGACCTGTCAAAGAGAGTTCTCGCTCAGTGACGAACGCTTGGCGGGCAGAACACTCACTGAGACAGACACGCTTAGTACACCCCGATTCAAGCTTTCTGGCGGCTCGGAACATGAAGCTAGTAATAAATTCACGTTTAACCGGGAGTGAGGGTGGGGGTACTGCGCAGACTGTAGCGCAATTCAGAGCCACCATTAGTTAGGCTTGAATCAGGCTGTACATAGGCTAACCAGTGTCGCTCGTCGCCGTTCTCTCTCGCTGCTCGTTGCTAGCCAACTCAGTTTTAGTTGCTAGCTCTAATGGCTTCTCGTTAATTGCCAGCAGTGGTTCAGGTGCTATGTACCGCCGCAGACCTTGGCGGTTGGTCACTTTTCAACGTTATTGCTTCTTAGCAAAAGAGTGAAAATTTATCCACCGCTATAGTCCACGATTTTACCTAATAATATTACCGTTTTGTAGTTCTCTTTCTAAATCTTGATATTAACTCTAAGATACTTGTACTGTTTTCTGTTTCACAACTGTACGGTAGGTCGCACGTCACCGCAACAAAACGGGCGGCCGGATATAATCGCGCACCGGAACTTCAGCGCACTGCTTAACGCCGAAAGTTGAAAATCGAACAGTGTGTTTTTCGACGTGCTGAGATGTGCTCTGTTGCATTTTCAATGTTTGGTTCAACACCGACAGTTCAAAATCCAGTGCATAAAAAATCCCGCACCGTGATATCTTTACGTTCCTGAGAATATGGTCTTATTCTATTGAAATTCCGTGCTATGCTAGACCAACTCAAGATCAAAGTGTTACCACTGACGTCCTGCCAGGGTCGCGAGATTTGTTCGAAAGAGTTACCTTGGCCCTGGCATATGGACAACTGAAGGAACACGGGTCGGTTTTAGTCAGTAAAAGTCTGACACGCCTTCCCGCTCCGCCCAGAGCGGGAGAAGTCATTTGGTGAGGTCCCACCCACAAAAAAAAAACCACTGACGTGGATCCTACTGTCCCTTCATTATGATGAACAATTCCACGTAGCCCCCTTGTCTCAAGAAACTCATTCGAGCCCCATACTTATCGTGACAATAGATTAGAACTTCGATTATCCTATAATCATTTGTTTATAAAAAAATATGAATCGCATTCGTCATCGTCATTAAGGTGATTGAAATGGCGTCTGAACAGTAATAGGAAAAACACAAGTACAACAGGCGACATTCCCGCCTTTAGGTCATCGACCCGACCATAGACTCAACGCCAATCAATAAATACTTTATGCATGTAAACTATCGCTTGTGGCTAAGTAATAATAGCCGCACGGGTCGATCGTTTAGGTTAAGCTACGCTTGCCGCGGTCGGTCCATGGATGGGTGGCCGTCTTTACATACCAAGACCCTTCCGTGTTTTGGAAAACTATGGCCATAGACTTGTTCTTCACACTCTTTCACACTTAGATCACAAATCACTAAATACTTTTAGATTTAGAAAGATATGGAGATGAAGATAGACCTTATAGTACGAAGTCAGAAAGACAAAACGATGATGTTGCCAGAAAGTTTCAGCATAAAAAATAATCCATCTTGTACCATTCTAAGTCCCTCTGACACCATAAATTAGCGTTAAACATGTTTAAAACATCATTCTGTCTCTACCAGTTTCAAACGATCGATAGAAACAGAGAGATGTTTTAATTGTACCACACGACACCGATGGGTAGATATGGGATGATGCTATTCTTTACGTCCGACACCACACGAAATAACCGACTGTCCTGCAAATTGCAAATAACGACAGACAATTTAAATTGCCCGGTTTACTCTACTGCTTTCTCCTGAAACCAAAATAAACTTGACCCTTCTCGTCGCAAATTGCCTACCAGTTTTCGTCCATTTTTCGTTGCTGCTTCGCTCCTTTGCATCGTAGCGTGATGTTATATAGCCTTCCTCAATAAATAGGCTACACAACACAAAAAGATTTTTTCAATTCCGACCAGGTTCCAGAGATTACCGCGTTCAACCAAACAAACTCTTCAGCTTTGTAATATTAGTATAGATAGTTGTAAAATAAGGCCATCTGGCTTTCCTTCAGCCTTAACAGCTACACAGTTTCATTTAAAAACATTAATTCAACGAAACTTAACCGATTACTGACCGTATCCTGAAATATCACGTTTCATACGATTTGGCCGACGTCCGTGTTAATTTGGACTTCCCCCCTCGGTTCCGGTCTGTGGTAGCCGGTAGGTTTAGTTAGCTGTATTAAATAATAGATTCGTTAACTAACTGGACGTAGAAGGTATTATTGAGGTGTGGAACTCAGTAGGTGAGCAGAGATGTCAGTAAAAATTCAAACTCAAAAACATTATTTCATCCATTTACTGGCACTTTTGAACTGACAAAGAATTGGTCAGAAAGTTGTAAATAGTCCCTTCTAAAACGTAGACCACAAAATTCATCTACCTGCCTTTTGGTTGAGAGTTGTAGGTCGTAGGTTCACACTTTACATTGTGTAAATTATTTCATCACCACTGCTCTCAAGACGGTGACGGAAAATATTGTGAGGAAGCCGGCATGTCCTAGTACTAAAAATTCGAAGATATGTGACATCTACCAACTCGCACTGGGCCCGCGTGTTGGTTTATGGCCCACTCCCTCTCACAGAGCGGAGGCCTGCGTCCGGCAGGCCGCAGCAGTGGGACTATATCGTCACATCCACGGCAAACTTACGAATCTGCAGTTTTGGTAAAATCGATATTATGATGAAAATCTGTTCGTAATGTTTAAAATATTGACAATCCGTTATTCATTATATAAAAAAGTACCATTTTAAAAACCAAAATGTACCATGGTACCTATATACCCGTTAACAAAAAAAAGAAATCGTTGATATTTACTTTCAAAACGCTCCCCTGTAAAATACATTTTCTGCAGATTCGTAAGTTTGCCGTAGATGTGACGATATAGGCTCCTTATGTAAGGGGCCATTGCGAGTTGGCTTGAGCTCCTCTCATGCCTTCCAAAGGTCTGGGACCCCAAGGTCCCGAGACATTTATAAAATAATAAGTTTTAAGAGGGTTTACTGTTTCTCCCTAGTAAGTCTAGTAGTCCGGTAGATATTAATGGCTCCTCTGTTGCCAAGAAGTTAGGAAGTTAGTTAGGCTTTACTTCAAACGAGACTACGAGAGTCATCATGACTTAGTACTTTCCATATTGGATTAATTTGAGATACCAAGTTTGTTTTAAGCAGTTATATTTTACACTGTAAACAACATAATACGCATAATTGATAAACGGTTACTACATAGGTATAGATTTTATGCAATTCATTCCGTTTTTTAATCAAAAATCTACAATTTGAAAAGTAATGATGACATTAAATGAAGTATTTACTCATAAAGACTATCCCTCCACCCAGCGAGTATCTCCCCGCAGGGTCCAACCTTCCGTGGCCGACTTGGAAGTCTCTGAAACACCCTCGAACCATAGTGGGAAGATGCAAATGCTTCTGCCACCGAAGATGAATATGCTTTTTTTTTTGGATGGGAAATCATCAAATGACTTCTCCCGCTCTTGCGCGGAGCGGGAGGGCGTGTCAGACTTTTAGTGACTAAAACCCGCCCGTGTTCCTTCAGTTGCCCATGTGCCAGGGTCACGGTATCTAAGATGAAGATGCTTGGGTCAGCAAAATTTAATACACAAAACTTAACATCAAAAGAGGACTGTCAAACCTACTTTTCACAGTTTTTTTTTTTTTATCAGAAGCCCTGAAATTTCAACAGCTGGGCGAGCACGGCCTCTGCGATGGTTTATGTCAGGCATTTTATCACGGTTTTTGTTCCCAAACTGTGATAAAAATGTGTGACTCAAGCCTAACACAGTAGGCCGCGTGCTCGCCCCGCAGCAAATGGGACTATGTCATCTACATAATAGCAACAACTTATCGAACAAAATGGCCCAAAGATAATAAAAATAAACTATGTTAAAAAAATTGTTGAATGTGTAAATAAATACGAAAAAACTTTTCCCCAAGCATAATATTCTCTGAATTATAATAATTGAAATCGCGAATTCTATTTTAATACAACCTGACCCTGACCGCCAAAATGTAAAAAAAAAAAATCATACTAGTGCACTACTAGTGTATCCACTTTAAAACATAATAAACAGCTTGCATGTTTCGTAAAGATCTTATTTACAATAGGTTGCAGTCATTAGTAACATGCTGCTAATTCGTAAAATGTTACCTGAAGTGATAAACATCAGTTAAATCAATAGTTAGAGAGAACTCAGCTTTTAGCGGCGTCTTTACTGGTTTTTAGTACCGTTAATCTAATTGAAAACGAGCGGGTTTGTACTTAAACCCAACGTAAACCGAATCATATGGTTTTGTTAGAAGTATTGCGTAGTCTTAGTACAGAGAGGTGTCCGAAAAAAAGAAACGAAACCGTTTCCACGAGTGAGTCCTTCTTGCAAACAAATCAGGGATTATATTTAAAAAAAAATGCAAATAAAAACAATCGACTTCCAATAAAACACTACATAACTTTAATTTTGGAAATCGGTGGCAAAAAACTTAAATATACAGACAACGTCTTCAGAAATTACAGTAATTTTAAACATTTTTTTTTTTTTGTAAATAGATGGTTTTTTTTTTTAATACAAAGTTAGTAAGTAGGGTAGATAAGGTAGTTTTTAGTAGAAAATTGTATTGTTTCACATGTCATCTTTTGCGAAACTTACCTTTTGTTTCAATACCAAGGCTTAAGCAGTCTGCCGGGGTCGCGTGATTGTTCGAAAGAGATACCGTGACCCTGGCACATGGGCAACTGAAGGAACACGGGTGGGTTTTAGTCAGTAAAAGTCTGACGCGCCCTCCCGCTCCGCCGAGAGCGAGAGAAGTCATTTGATGATTTCCCATCCAAAAAAAAAGGCTTAAGCAGTGGTATCATCACAGGCTGATTATGTCGTGTTTTGTGTTCTTGTCATCACATCAGCCATCGGTAAGGTAAACAGCAGACCGTGATAGACTGATTGGATATCATTGATGACTTTACAAGGCCGTTATCAATACATTCGATTATAATATTTAGATTATATATAAAAAACATTGCTAGTCATCGTGATTCGTAAATGAAGTTTGAAGTCAATGCTCGTTAAGCGTTGATCCAACTATCTGACTTTTTATCACAATTTGTGCGATATGCTAAACGGGAGGAGCCAATCAGTGCATATTAACCGAATTCAAAACGTAGAGATTCTTAATTCATTAATTTTATTTTTCGGTTGTATGTTCCCCGGTATCTCCGGCAATTGTAGACCGGCAAACATAGGCAGTTTATTTCAATCGCTTGAAATGGGTCATGTACCAGAATCTTTTTCAAATTACCCAAAATCAACAAGGCCATGAAGTTCGCCTAAAATCCATATTAAAATATAATTCCGATCATATTCATCAATCATCACTGTTATGGCGCGTAGTGTTCCACGCGCACCTCAAAACGATGTCAGCAGAACTAAAGAGGCCTGCCAGGACTGATGCCTGCCAGGGTCGCGAGATTGTTCGAAAGAGACACCGTGACTCTGGCACATGGGCAACTGAAGGAACACGGGTGGGTTTTAGTCAGTAAAAGTCTGACACGCCCTTCCGCTCCACCCAGAGCGGGAAAAGTCATTTGATGATTTCCCATCAAAAAAAAAAAAACATCATTGTTTAGCTCAATTTAGAATGAACCGTTTGTTAATGAAATTCCCTTCTAAATCCAGAATAACGCTGAATAATTCAGTTCCTTTATTTAACTTATTTTTTTCCACAATATTAAATTGGAATTTATTCTCATTCAAATGTGTTAATTTACTTATTTGAACCGTGTAAGTACGGTACGTACCTATTGTAAATATTTACATAATGATTTTGACTTTTAAATCGATCGAGATTATCATAGCATTCCTGTCACAGTTTCGGTTTGACCAAGACAGTATGTAGACTTAACCGAAGCCCGTGATGTCATTGTTATCTTAAACTATTCTGTGTTTAGGCTATATATCTTTCAGGCGACCGGATATTATCATGTTGTCTAGACGCCTTATCATACTTTGCTTGCCATAAATGCAAAGATTGGAAAGGTTCCTTAAGGAAACTTTAATCGACCTTTGTCAGTATGAGGAACAGGGTGTAAGTTCACTCAACCTCAGTAGAAAAGGATCCTCCGACCAATCGGGTGTCGTGTATGGTGTGCAACTGCCCGACGATTGATGTCGAGATGTTCTATATAAGCTAGTTGCGCTGTAAACTCTGCTTGCGCGATGCAGGATTTTGCGTGACGTCAGTGTAATGCGTTGTTCGAAGGTGGTGGTGTAGATGCCGCTACTGTTCTGCTTCCCGTAACGCTCTGGATATGATGCAGGGTGCCCCATTACACTCCTTTAGTATCTACAGATTCGATACATCATAAACCGCTTCAAGGTCTAGAGAAGAGTTCCAGCAAGCCATTTTTCATAGAGTTGGTCCAGTTTTGCGGGAGTTCCAAATCTAAATCCAAGGTACAATGTTTCTAAGTATGTAAGGAAGCTCTGTTACTGGAGTACCTAAGTATCCTTGAAATAAAACGCTCCATTTTTTTTTTTGGTTTCACAAAGACAGAATTTTTTGAGATGGAGGCAGGCAGCCGGCAGTAGGATAATACAGCCTAGTAAGAATAGTATCATAATCATTCTCCTGCCTTTATCCCAATTTATTTGTGTGTTTTTTCCTCCACACTTCTCTATTAGTCATCATCTCGGTAGCCATATCATCATTCACACAGTCCATCCATCGTTTCTTTGTTGTTCCTCTCCTCTTATAACCAGAATTGAAATATGTTAGACCAGAAACAGATACGTGTTTTTTTTTACCTTGTAACTTCTCAATTCAGTCATTCGAATACTGCAAACATTGATGACGGTACGTAATTCACACAGCTACATAATAAAGCATTTACCAAATTATTATTATCAACGCTATCCCACGCTTTTGTAGCAGGCGGTCGCCACACAGACTAGACGCGTTAACTAAATGACATTATTCATGCTTAATTTGGCATTGTACAATTGTACAGATTTGGGGATTTGCGTAAACAATAAAGCGGTTTTTTTTTCCTGTTAACCTCTCCCGTCCCACTGACGCGATATCGGGTCAGCCGAAAAATGTCCTCTGCGTCCGAAGACTCGATGTCGCGTCCTATGACTACAACCGAAAACACACCATCACGACATAGAAAAAAAGCATATAGTCGCGTGAAGTCAGGTTAAAGTCAGATTATCATGCCTTTAACACAATACAGGGAGTTAAGGAACATAATTTTAATCAAACAATACCTGAGGAGCTTGTGGCTAAGTAATAACAGCCGCACAAATCGATCGATCAGGTTAAGCTACGCTTGCCGCAGTTGGTTCGCGGATGGGTGACCATCTTTACATACTTAGAATCCTCCGTGCCTCGGAAAGCACGTTAAGCCGTTGATCCTGGCTGCCATTTGTGGATCATTGACAGTCATTACGGCTCGTCAGAACCCCGAATGTCTAACAACCAGTCTTACCAAGGGGTATCGTATTACCAAGTAACTGGATTGTGGAGGTCAGATAGGCAGTCGCTCCATCTAATATACTGATATTCAGCTGCAACCGGTTAGACTGGAAGCCTAGCATTGTCGAGGAAAGGCTAGGCAGAAGATGACCTGAAACACATTTTGCCTCAAGCCAAGTATCTCAAGAACTTGTGAACACTATAATGTTACTGATTGTAATAAAACCACCGTCTTAGTACAGCTGCTTAAATCCAACCAAATAAAAAAAAAACTCTTGAAATTCTATTGTATCATCTCAAGCAACATATTCTCGTAATCCAATGATTCAATCGCACTAAAGAAACCGTCCCTTTAAAGACAGCTAATTAATAAAATCAGCTTATACTCCTACTCCTGGGACACAGGCCTCGTCTCTTCGAGAGCGAGTGGGCTGTAATCTACCACGCGGGCCCAGTGCGGGTTGGTAGATGTCATTAATCTTCGAATTTTCGGGCTATGCCGGATTCCTCACGATGTTGTCCTTCACTCTTTTGAGAGCAATGGTGATGAAATAATTTACACAAAGTAAAGTGCCTGCCTGCAACCAAGAGTCTGAGTTTGTTTCGACGTTTCTTCTCAGGGAACAGTCGGCTAGGAACTGCCGGTAATGCCGGCGCCGTTTAATTTTCAAAATATTGAACGAATAAATAATTTCTTTTATTATTTCTCCAAAAATTAATTTCCATTGTTTACATTTAAAAATGGCTTAAGCTTAGTGTTCTTGAGTGAAAAACCCTAACTTCTAAACTAGGTTTATGTACTTGTATCTTAGAAACCAGTGTCCCTTCAAAGTGATGAGCATATAGTTGGACACATTATATACAATAATCCATTAGGGCTAATTTAAGGGAAATAAAATAAAAAACAAGTAAAAAAAGAAAAAAAGAAAAATAAATGAAAGTGTTGTGTATGACTCCAATGTGTTTGTCGTGGAGTTGTGTGTGACTGTGAGTGTAAGTATGAGTGAGTGAGTGTACGAACTATGCAATAATTTAAAAATTATGCTAATTTAGCTGTTATTAAAGCCTAATATTTGATAAAATTTCTAAAATTACCCGATAGAAATAATATTGACGTGTAAAAGTGTCTTATAAGATTTACTTACATAAATAAACTTTTAATTTCAACTAGGTACATGAGCAATAAGCACAACGCATTTGCTGAAGGCTTTGGAAGCCGCTTGTAAGAAATTTTAAAAAAAAACTAGGTACATAAGTCGGGGCCGTTACCACTAGGACACCACTGCTCCATGGATCCGTAACAATAAAACCAACCATCCCGCTAATGAGACCGGTTCCTTTAAGTCTGAGCAGGACACACGTTGCAAACTAGCAAGCGATCAATAAATCACCCCCTTTTCCTTAGTTACTTAGATGGGATACCAACAGATGCAGTGCAGTTGGACGGTTGTTTTCATGCGACCGAATTTGAGACAATATTTTGGCTGGTACTTTTGGTGTTTGACTTCTGCTAAAATTATTCGTTCTTTGTTCAAATATGAGTTGCAGAAAAGTGTTTAAGTAATTGCAGTCCTAGTAACAAGAGAAATAATGAAACGGAGGGCATTATGAATCTTTACTGGGGAGCGAATCTAACAACCTGGGATTTAATACTCTCTGTAAACCTATCGAAACAGAAGGATTTAATGCTAAAAGGACAATATCGTCTGTAACATGCTGATTTATGTCTAAATAGGTACAAAGTTAAATAATAAAGTGTTATTGAGCTTTTCTATCTAGAATTTCTCAGTAACAGCCTGGAGTCTGGATTTGTAAACGGTTGATGGCAATAAGCTCGCCCCCTACTACTTGGGACTTTAAAACTTTTTAACAAAAAATTCAACCGCCGAAAAAACTGAAAAGCAAAAAATAATTAACCTTAAAATTATGAGTCGGCGCTTTGAGTGATCTTTGTTCATTGATTTATCAGCACCGACTCAAAATTTTAAGGTTAATTATTTTTTGCTTTTCAGTTTTTTCGGCGGTTGAATTTTTTGTTCAAAAGTTTTTATTTCACAATTTTTTGTGGTTTTTATGTACTAATAATACTTGGCAAGGTATACCCTATCCAATGAAAAAAGAATGATCAAAATCGGACTACTCTGTATAAAGTTAAGCGTGGTAATACATTACAATCACTGAGTGAACAATCAATCATCCCCTGTTTTCTGACCCTTAGGGTTTGATTTTGTTTTCCAAATTTATATGGGACTACCCTCGGAGTATACCCTTTCCAATAAAAAAAGAACTATCACAATCGGACTACTATGTAAAAAGTTATGCATGGTCATACATAAAAAAAAACAAACAAAAAAAAAAAAAGAATATACGCGTCGAATTGATAACCTCCTCCGTTTTTTTTCGTCGGTTAAAAAGGCCCCAAGGCTTGTTGTTTATGAGTTAAATAATGACCAGTTTTAAAGATGTATCTAGTTTTATGTTCAAGTCAGTAAGCGAAACATTCATTTATTTTCCCACAACTAAGAAAATGCTTCCTAGCTCGTGAAAGCACACCTAAACTAGTTTCTGCAACATCCCCTCCATATGACGTGTCCTACACACACTAGACTGTGTTTATGACACGTCATTGTAGTATTTACGCTACAGACGTGTAGCTTCTAGATTGGCGATTGCGTTCACAGACTTATCGATCGAAATCGCCTCGGCTTGCTAGACAGTGAGTGTGACGTCATCTAATTACTACCCGCGTAATCGTTGTAGAGCAGTGGTGGCCCAGTGGTATCAGCCTCGACATACGGGTCGTGGGTTTGAAGTTGAACCCAGGCAGGCGCTTTACTTTGTGTAAATATTTTCATCACCATTGCTCTCAAAATGGTGAAGGAAACATCGTAAGGAAACTGGCATGTCCTAGAACCAAAAATTCAAAGACATGTGACATCTACCAACCCGCACTGGGCGCGCGTTGGAGATTACGGCCCACTCCCTCTCACCGATAGACCTCCTATGTGTCCCAGCAGTGGGAACGATACAGGCTGATTATGTATGTATGTTATGTATCATCATCATTTCAGCCGAAAGATGTCCACTGCTGGACACAGGCCTCCCCCAAGCTCCGCCACTTCGACCGGTTTTGTGCTTCCCGCATCTAGCGGATTCCTGCGGCCTTCACAAGGTCATCGGTCCACCTTGTTGGAGGGCTTCCAACTCTACGTCTTCCGGTACGCGGTCGCCACTCCAGAACCTTTCGGCCCCATCGGCCATCTGTTCTGCGAGCAATGTGCTCCCCACTGCCACTTCAGTTTAGCAATTCTTCGGGCTATGTCGGTTACCTTGGTTCTCCTACGGATCTCTTCATTTCTGATTCGATCGCGTAGGGAAACTCCAAGCATAGCCCTCGCCATTGCTCTTTGGGTGACTTTGAGCCTTCTTATGAGACCCATTGTGAGCGACCACGTCTCAGTGCCATATGTCATCACTGGCAACACACATGTGTATAATCGATCTATTTTTGACTATTAATACTGCATGTATAAATGCAATTGAAACAAATTGGATAAATAATAAATACTGTATTTTGGTCTGGGTTGTGAAGGTCAGATAGACACAGGTAAAATAAGTCGAAACTGTCCCCAAAATTGTTGGTAAAAGGCTAGACAGATTAATTAAAACCCAAATACTGCAAAGAGGACACAGTAGAAGGAAAAAGGTAATATCAAAACATAGAAATCAACTCTTATTTACATTTTTACTCAGACTGAAGAATTGCCAGAATACATCGACCACGCTGTGAATTCTCTTGCCAAATAGAACGCCGTTACATTGATCTATTGTGTTAGATACAAGATAACTCTTAGATAAAAGAAATAAAGAAACTACAGTTGGCCCATTATGGCTTTCTTTATTATTATTTGGATGAAATGCTCGCCTTTTGGTATCGCTGTAACTACGACATTTTAACTTGCGATCTACGTACACGAGAAAAAAATTACAACCGACTTCCTTAAAAAAAACACTACAAAGTGAAAAATAACTTTAATTTCGGAAGTCGGTGTCTTAGGATCTGTATTTATGTTTTTTTTTTTGCCACCGACTGCCGAAATTAAAGTTATTTTTCACTTTTTAGTGTTTTTTTAAGGAAGTCGGTTGTTATTTTTTTAAGTTTTTATTTTTAACTTTTTAGTTAGTTACCCCACACTAATCTAATCGCATTATTCGTCCATTTTTCGCGCAAATACTTAATTCAAATTTAAGACATATTGTTTGCACATGGATCCCATTATCAGAATGGAACCAGATTAAAATGGGACCACACGGGAAGCAACAGCTTTCAAATTAAAAAAAATCATCAAAGTCCTATCACCCAGTCAAAAGTTCGGAGGTAACAAACATAAAAAAAAATACAGTTGAATTGAGAACCTCCTCCTTTTTTTGAAGTCGGTTAACAACAGCCTGCAATCACACGACGTATCTATTTGCTAAGTATAGTATTGTAACATTATTTCCTTTTCCCGACCATGTTGGGGTCAGCTTACATACTAACCATGTAGCTGAATACCAGCAATTTACATGAAGCGACTGCCTATCTGACCTCCCAGTTTAGACTGGTTGTCTGACTACCGAACTTCTGACTATCCGTAACGACTGTCTAAGTTCTACAAATGACAGTCGCGGCCATTGGCTTAACGAGCTTTCCAAGGAATAAAGGAATCTCGATATATTGATTTCACGATCCGAGCGGGACCAGCGTTGCTTCTTCGATAGACCCGTGTGGCTGTTGTTATTTAGCCACGCTCCTCCTATAATCATAATGGAAGGTAGCCCAAACCATTCTCACTGAAAATCTCCTAATGGCGCCCGGACTGGGACACGATACTCTGCTCCTAGATTTAAAGCCAAACCGTTGCTAAAGCAGCCAGCGATCTGTGTCGAAGTTTAAATTATAAGACGGAAAGACGACCTAAAGTCTGTCTGTCTGTACCGGTTTCCGAAGAATAATACTCTATTATTCTTCGGAAACTGATACAGTAATTTCACTTTCCGCTAATAATGGCAAGCAGTAAATGAGATTACTGTTTGTTTATTAGGTACTAGCTACTGCCCGCAACTTTACTGCGTTAAATTTTTTGTTCCCCCGACCCTTCCCGTCGCGTCGAATCGCCTACCCGTGCAATTTTCCCCGTTTTTGCAACATTTTTCATTACTGCTCCGCTCCTCTTGGTTGTAGCGTGATGTTATAGAGTCTATGTTACTCGCAGATAATGTAGCTTTCTAATGGTGAAAGAATTTTTAAAATCGGTCCAGTAGTTTTTGAGTTTATCCATTACAAACGAACAAACAAAAATACAAATTTTTCCTCTTTATAATATTAGTGTGTTGTTGATTTTCGACATGTCATTCTACTATACTGCCTTGAATGAAAACCTATATTTAAAGTAATAAAGTAGAGCAACATAAAGGTGACCTTTGGGTAAAC
This sequence comes from Aporophyla nigra, assembly GCA_947507805.1. Classification (NCBI taxonomy): domain Eukaryota; kingdom Metazoa; phylum Arthropoda; class Insecta; order Lepidoptera; family Noctuidae; genus Aporophyla; species Aporophyla nigra. The sequence continues at coordinate 4,736,773 of OX382313.1, read as the reverse complement.
AAATTATGTATATCAATATTTTCCTGATTACACGACACGTGTACATAGATAATGTCCTGTCTCTTGTTATATAATTGTCACGAAACACTTAATCGTATTAAAGCACATGGTCTTTAATATAGGAGGTTTTAATATGATAGAAAAATCGTTTTTTAACTGACGAAAAAAAGGAGGAGGTTCTCAACTTTTTTTGTAAGACCACACATGACTTTTTACTAAATAGCGCCGTTTTGAAAAATCTGTTTCTATTGGAAATTGGTCCCATTTAAAATTGAAATACGAAATCCACCCGTACTAAGTACAGAAAAAATATCCTATAAAGTTAAACCGACGACAAACTATACTCAGAAGTAAAAAATAAAGCGTTTTAAGTCTAAGCTCCTAATTTAAGTAGAAATTATGAGTCGGTGCCAAGTAAAAATAAGTGCAGTTTCGCGCGCCAAACATACAATCAATAGATTGTATGTTTGGCGCCGAAATTTGTAATTTACATTCATTGATTCATTTTTTTTTCTCTTTAGTTAGACTGAAACGATTTTTTTTTTGTTTTTTTCAGTTTCTCTTTTCGTCGCTTTAATTTTATTTTTATTTTATTATGTTAGGGTGGCTTACAGCTAACAATACAGAATTAGTAGTGATGTAATCCACGATAAGCCATTTACAAGCCTCCACAGATAGCAATAGAGTATCGTTGTAAAGGTTATAAACTATTCAATGACATATACGTTATAACTATGTAAGTGATAACTAATTAATTAAGCTTTAAATTAACTAAATATAAGTTATACTAATTACATTAACAAAAGAATGTAGCTACACTGGCAGAAGTGCATGCATACCACTACTAGGATTCAGTAAATGGTTTTTGGATAAAATGGTACTAATGGACGCCAAGCTGCTTGCAAACCAATCGATTGACGGACATTCATTTTTTTAAATTTTGTTAAATGCCTTAACTGCGCGAATAATATAGGAATTACTGCGGTAAATTGTGCGAGCATATGGAACATGGAGAAGATTTCTCAAACGAGAATGTCGAGGTGGAACATTCAGAGACAGCTTAGAAAGAAGTTCAGGACATATTTTCACCAAGAACCTTATGTCAGATATATTTCTCCGAGTTAAAAGTGGGAGTAAGTGGAAGCGTGTACACCGTTCATTGTAGCTCAGATAAGGGATTTTAAATTTGTAACCTAAGTATCGCGTGAATTTTCTTTGTATTCGTTCCAATCTGTCTGAATGCACCACATAATTCGGATTCCAAATTTGACTACCATATTCGAGGTGACTGCGGACATAGGCACAGTACAGGATTTTTAAGGTTTTCATTTTATTAAAAGAACTAGCATTACGGATAATGAACCCCAAGGCTTTTGAAGCTTTTTTGGCGATATGGTCGACATGACACTCAAAAGTGAGCTTACTGTCCAGTATAATTCCAAGATCTCTAGTAACATGAGTTCGAGATAAGGGCTGATTTGCGACTGAGTAGTTAAAAATGATTGGTAGGTTCTTCCGGGTGAAAGTTATGACTAAGCATTTGGATATGTTAATATCTAGTTTATTAACTCTACAATAACTTTCCAACCTAGAAACGTCCGCCTGCAAAAGTCTAGCGTCATTTAAACTTTTAACGGATGCATAGATTTTCATGTCATCTGCAAACATTAGGTGCTTAGAATGTTTGAAACACTCGCCGATATCATTAATGAAAAGTACAAATAATAACGGCCCTAGTAAGGAGCCCTGCGGCACCCCTGAAGGGATGGTTAACCAGGAAGACATATAGCCATTGAGCACAACTGCCTGAGTCCTATTTTGTACATAGGACGAGAACCATCTATATAGGTCTCCCCTAATGCCCAATTCAAAAAGCATTTTCACATATGATTATAAATTCAACATGAATTATGTAACTTGTATTTTGCAACAAAATTAAAAAGAGTGTTCTCATTAATAGGAACCTAATACGCTTCATGTGACCGACTCTTTGACAATTTAAAAGTGCCTCATCATCTGCCTAGCCTTTTCCCAACTATGTTGGGGTCGGCTTCCAGTCTAACCACAAGCAGCTGACTACCAGTATTTTTACATGGAGCGACTGCCTATCTGACCTCCACAATCCATTTAGTGGGTATTACGATACCCCTTGGTAAGACTGGTTGTCAGACTTTCGGGCTTCTGACGACCCGTAACGACTGTCTAAGATCTACGAAAGACAGCCGGGACCAACGGCTTAACGTGCTTTCCGAGGCACGGAAGGGTCTTGGTATGTAAAGATGGTCACCCATCCACGGACCAACCGCGGCAAGCGTAGCTTAACCTGAACGATCAACCCGTGCGGTTCTTATTACTTAGATACAAGCCCCAAAAGTGCCTGTAAATGGTTTAATTGGAATAAATGCTTTGAGTTTAAAAAGTTCCGTTCAGAGGGAAGCGCAAGGTTCCAAAGTTCAAATTTTCTTGTGTTGAACAAAATAGAGCACACGTAAAGTAACCCTTTTTTATTACTATGATTGAATATCTAATTATATCCTTCCTATGAATATCCATTTCATAATCATATCTATTTTTAGATTCGATCATATACTTTTAAAGGTTACTAGATAATCTGTCCTAATATGCAAAATATTTGTGCAACAAGTGAATTCATGTCAAAATTGCACAGCCTGAAGATCGAACTCATGACGATGATTTGTAGCTTGCTGATCCGTTGGGCTACAGCCACTATTTGTTTGTATCTTTATTTTACACCTGCTACGCTAAGAGTCTAAGCCTATGTTTTAATATATAAATGCATAACCACTGAACGAAATCCTGCGAAAAATTCGAAAAAGTCGCGATTCATGCATACATACATAAAATCACGCCTTTTTCCCATGGGGTAGGCAGAAACTACAAAATGCCACCTGCGACGATCCTTACATACTCCTTTTGCCTCGTTTAAGTTCATACATCTTGTCATACACGCACGCCCGTCGCTAGTCCTACGCACCTGACCCTTCTTATGTTCGATTCGAGTAGTAAAATATCATGAATCAGTTGAATTGTAGCAATCGTAGCAAAATGTCGTCAAATTCGAAAAAAATGGGAGTTTCAATTTGTAAACTTGTAACGAAACAATACGGGTAACGCAAAAAAAAAAATGACGGAGAAATATAACATTTATTAACAGAACACCACATACCAGCCGATTGCCGAATTGATATTTCATATTATTATGACTTATAGAAATACAGCAGTTTATCTGTAAAATCGCGTCTATAAAATCACGTAAATCAGCAAAATCCGAAATAAATCATGTACGGCTTCTTAAAACACGGGTAAATCAGGGCCGTTACCTATGGGCCCCCACTACTATTATATAACACCACAACCTACCCTCATTTAACAAAAATCACGTCTTGTCTGCCCATCTCAAGGTCGTCTGGTAGATACCGAAGTGTCGATACAGACCGCCATTGTGCCCTTAATTAAAACAATGCATTATCTGCTGTACTCTTTTGGTGCACAATCAAGCATGATATTCTATCTGCAGACAGTTCCTTTTTTGTGACAGCCCTGTGTGCCATTGCCCTGTTGGTCTCGTGATCGCAAGCGCGACTACAGAGCGTTTGTTTTATTTTTTCTGGGTGGAAAACCATCAGATGACGTCTACCACTCTGGGTGGAGCGGGAGCTCATGTCAGACTTTTACTGACTTAAACCCACCGGTGTTCCTTCAGTTGCCTGTGCCAGGGCCACGGTATCTCTTTCGAACAAATATGCGACCCTGGCAGGCATCGGTCCTAGTGGACCCCTTCAATTACTGCTGACATCTCTTTGAGGCGCGCGTGGAACATAATGCGCCATCGACCCGGGCTTTCTCCTTACCCGGCAGAAAGCTACCCATTGCTCGCCGCCCGCAAGCCCGTGCCTACGGTGGCCGGGAGTCCGCAATGGACTCCCGACGCCCGGGCGTCTCCTTCTGCGGCGGCTAGGGGCGTGAGGCCGCAGAGACTGCCTCTCCCTCCGCCTTCTCCTTCGCGAGAATTACTGCTTCGCAGGAGGTGACGGTTTCCTAGGCCCTCTCGCTCCGTACGTATGGCCTGCACCAGGGCCGGATACGAGATCCGCCGATCGCCTCCACGAGAATGCGGCGGTGTTTCGCCCAGTCAAGTCAGACCTGCACAGCGTGGGTTCGATTCCTAGGGCGGCCAGAATGTTATTGGGTTTAAAAATTTCTCAATAGCAGCCCGGAGTTAGGAATTCAGCAGAGTGTTGCCCCCGTGCTTCTGAAAGAACGTTATGCCGTTGGTCCTACGTCTCCGGTCTTGTCGGATTGCCGCCCCATCGGACTATAAGAGTGTGGGAAGCGAGAGTGCACCTGTGTCTGACACACGCCTGCACTATATTTCCGCAGCTAGTATCTACCTAGATTGGCCGTCATTACTGAAATCGTACATGCAAAAAATAATACACCGCTGTAATATTTTTTGCCCATACTATGCGACGAGCTAACTAAGATACTAATGTAGATACCGCTAACCACTGCTAGACGTCTAGGTTTTTGTTCTATAAACCTGTAACCGGTTTCTATAGTAGTAGAAGTAGTTCACATGTACGCACGGCTACATATCAAGCTATATTTTCCAATATAAGCTGATCTCTCATTTTGCGAAAAATGAGTACAATTAGAGCTCAGCTAAAACTGGAAATGAACAGCTTGATCTGTAGCTGTGTATACACGCTTGTATGGTCCGGTTAATATCGAAGTACGATTGTTTTGCAGTATGTGAACAATGCTTATTCTTTCAATGAGACCAGAGGTGGTTCAGTGGTATCGGCCCCGACTTACGAGTTGTGAGTTCGAACCCACGCTGCTACTGCTCTCAGAACGCTGAATAAAAATAAATAATAGTTTAAAAAAAAACTAAAAAACACGCTTCCATTGAAAACCAAACTAAAAAGTACAAAATAATGGAAACAAAAAAAAAACAACCGACTTCCTTAAAAACACTACAAAGTGAAAAATAACTTTAATTTCGGTAGTCGGTGTCTTAGGATCTGAATTTATGGTTTTTTTGCCACCGACTTCCGAAATTAAAGTTATTTTTCACTTTGTAGTGTTTTTAAGGAAGTCGGTTGTTTTTTTTTTTTCAAAAAAAGTTTTTATTTTTAAATTTTTAGTTGTGGTATTCACCCTGCACTAATTCCAAACAAACAATGCATATTTATGCGATAGCAGAAATCGCGGTTGATTTCCTGTCATTTTTTAAAGAGTTCCGGTGTCTGTCTCCCGAACTCATCATCAGATCTATATGAAAATTATATGGGACCATTTCGAAATAAACCCCTTTCGAACAAAAAAATAATTTTGCTAATCCGTCTATATATGACGGAGTTATGGCCGAACATACATAAAAAAAATAAATAAAAAAAACATATAAACATCCGAATTGATAACCTCCTCCTTTTTGAAGTCGGTTAAAAAAGCGTGGGGTGCATTTTAAGGTATTTTTTTATTGATATCAGGCACCCCACGCATTTTTTTTAGGGTGTTTCGAATTTTGAGACGTATGTCAGCGTAGTTTGTGACGTATGTCAGCGTAGTTTTCGAAGACAGTTTTTTTTGCTGTCCTGGTAACCCTGGCAAGGATAATGGCACAAATTAGTTTGTGACGTATGTCAGCGTAGTTTTCGAAGATAGTTTTTTGCTGTCTTGGTAACCCTGGCAAGGATAATGGCACAAATTTATGAAATTATTGCATTGTCATCGGTCCTTGACAGGTGTGCAAAGTTTGAATGAAATCTGGTCGTTTAAAGTGGGGCAAATCGCGCTATAAGGAGTCGGTTACAAACAAACATACAAACATACAAGTGAAGCTAATATAAAGCGTGTAACATCGTGAGGAAACCCGCATGTCTTAGAACCAGAACCCGTGTGGTGGATTATGGTCCTCTCCCTCTCACAGAGAGAAGGCCTGTGTCCCACCAATGGGGCTGATTATGCTGCTGCATGCCTTGATTTGCTATTCCTTTAATTACTTTTATGTATACTGGAATAAGACGTTAGCATTTTCATCATGCTCAACTAAGTGCAAGGTCCATTTTACGCCATTTTTTTTGCACAAATCTTGTCCATTTTTCCCAACAAGTTCAACCGTGTCTGGCAAATTTTCCAGACTTGCAAACGTGTCACTTTTATAAACCCAAACAACTTTAAACCGCAGTTTTGTGGTAAAACCTAATAGAATTAGGAACGGACGCTATTTACTTTGCAAAGGAGAATGCCCATTTTTCTACTGACCACCGTTGCGCATCAAAACATTTTGTATGCTAGCATAAATTGGATATAAAAGAGGAGTGATGTCGTACTTTCAAAGGAAATAAAAAGTATCCATTTATTTTGTGGGGTTTTGTTGTTCTTTGATTTTCTGTTCAGTTTTGAGGTTAGTTTTGTAACGAAACTGCCACTAAAAGGAGCAGCCCTTTACAACAATAAGATTTGAATTCACCTACGACAACATAAAATAGTTCCAATAAACCAATGAATGATTGCAAACAAATAATATTACGTTAGTCAAGCTAAATGTAGTTTTTGTAGGTAGGTATAGGAATTAGAAATAAAAAATGCTTGATTATAGGTATGAAATAGTTTTATTCGGCCATATCATCACATTCATAAAATATGTCGTCTAAAAACGGAGCCGGCGGCTCTACAGACCTAAATCGAGCCCAACTGAGATACCACAAAATGGTCATCACGTGAGCACAACATCCCACTGTCCGGTTACCGACCAAACAATTACAATAGTATTTAGTAATATCAGCTACTGAGTTACTTGTGGCCCTCTTAACTAAAATGTAGGCGTAGTACACCTTACTGCTTACATGTCGTGACTTAATCCTTCCTCTTACTAAATACTGATCCATTCCCAGTACCAATGGCAAGTCATCCTCAATGTCGTTTGCTACTTCTATTTCGTATTTTCCGTTTCTACGGACATGCTCCCCATAATACGACCGAGCCTGTTTAACCTGATAGGAACCCAGAGCTACTGTCATCAGATCATGTAGTGACAGTCTCGGAAATGTATCCAAATGTGGATGTTCAGCATCTATGGCCAAGAAAATAGCTCTCCTTCTATTAATGTTTTCATTTTGAATGTACTCCCCTAAATAATTTCTTGTATTTAACCTAGCTTTAGCTATTTCCAAGAACTGTTGAGCATCAGGTCGGTCCACAATTGGTGCATGGAACTTATTTAAAAGTGCACATGCAATATTAAAATCTAACATCAGGTGTGATGATGCACGGTTGAAATATTCTTGGCGAAATAATTTAAAATCGCGTTTTATCCTCCCATTTACAACTTCAACCACCCATCGACACATTGTAACACATCTTGATCGATTTGCCTGCTCCGTGGTTAACTGATTTTCGCCTTCCAAAAGAGACTCGGGCATATAAGCTTTATAACCATGGCTGTGCAATTGGCCAATTACATCTCTAAAACCCCTATCTAAAATAAAAACATCTCCAGGCCTGAAATAATTTCTAAATATACTTGTTTCATTGCGAAATTCAGTGGACATAATGTCCGAGTCACTTTTGGTTGCTGGGAATGGGCCTAGTGATTGCAAAATGAATCCATCGCAGCAGACAAACAAAAATGGTTTTACCAAATTAATATATTTATGTAGGCTGTATGTTTTCTTTTGGTACAAGTAATTACTACTGCATTGCACGTAGATGTAAGTTCCATCACAGATAACAATTGCTGGCTTGGTAGAAACTGGCATATCTGGATTACCAAATAAACCCTCTGGAATTATCTTATTTCTGGCTGCCACATCTTGTATTGACATGTGACCAAGTCCTAAATATAAGGGTACAAATGAATTACCCAAACAATTTCTTGCTTTAGACATGTACCTTTCTAAAGTGCTTCTAGGAAGTTGAAATAATGTAGATAATCGCTCATTACTGTCACCAGTTCTAAGTTTAACTAACATAATACTTAAAGCCACACTTGGACAAGGAGTTTCCTGTGCCAGCTGTGGTATGTGTGCTAACAATTGATAAAACTGTTCAGGATTGATACCTAACCAATAATGACAGAGGTGTGGATTCATTTCTCTAATATTGGAAAAGTTGTGCTGTCTGCGAGCACCTCTATCCATAATTGACATCATGTCATCCATTTGGTACCCAGTAAAGTCATTATATTGAAACTGTAATTCATCCCAAGAACCAATATTGAGATGATGACTGCATATTCGGGCACTAGCTGGTACATACAATTTATGCTCTAAGAGTAACATTTCCTTTATAACAGATGGTACCAACAAACGTTCTGTATTCCTACACTCACCAAAAATACAATGCCGCGATGATGCAGCAGCTCTTTTATAAATGCGTGAGATTATTTTAGGGCGGTGTACAATATTTTGATCCTGATGCAATTGCTGAATGGGTTGTGGTGGTGGTGGTGTAGGTACTGAGACATTAGTTGTTTGCATAGAAGTTTCTAATACAGTAAACGCCTCATGTCTTGATGTAAGAACATCTAAATTCTCTTGAGGTGCAACAGCTTCTTCTTGAACAATTTGTTGTTGCCTATGCTCATCATACTGAATCTGTCTTCTTACACTTCTATAGGCATTAGTCCAACAAGGTAGGCAAACTCTTTCAAGTCTGTGTACCTAAAAACAAAAAATAAAAGCTTAAACCCGTTATAAAGGTTTGCTAGAAAACATTAATTTAGGGAGGGCCAAAAACAATTGTGATATGTGGAATAAAAGACAAAATATATACATGATCAACTTGGAAATGGCATGCTCCATGTTTCTTTCTTTGTACACAAATGTTTGTGAGAACTATTTTACTATTTTAATGCAGCAAGTGAAAATAAAAGTATAGATACCTGCTGAGTAGGTATGCACGACATGATGACATTTCCTTCAGGGCTATCAGTTGATACTCTGTGTGTCTTAGCTCTTAATATGGAAGATCCACACACTAAGCACACTTGTTGATGTCCATAAGCTCGTGCAACTGTTGATCCACTTGACAAGTTTAGAGATGCTCTTTCTAGTATTGTATAACATTCTTGACAAAGGACATCCTCAACGGAAATCTAAAAATTAATATAAGAAATATATAATATATTCTGTTAAAATATTATTCTTAGCATTAGTTCATTAGAAAATAAACATTATTGTCACAGACAAGATAAAGCAAAACAAAATCAAATCAAACTAAGAAAAGTATTCGTGGTGGTCAAGTTCAAGTTATTTATTTCATAACAAAAATACATCTGTGTCAAAATATGTGCACAGTAGGTAGTACACAATATTAAATTCTTAATCTCTTTCTCAGCCTTATATCTTCATGATGTATTTACATGTATATTTTGAACATAGTTAAACAGTTTCTAGTAACAGCTGAACAAAATACACAGATGTTTCTTAATATTAATCCATACAGTATTATGGATAATGTACCTTTACACATACGTCTAACGTACACAACTATGTGTGTTGCATGAATAAGAGATACTAACCGTTGCTGGAGTAACCCAGGATCGTAAAATTCTGACCATTACATCCGTTGCCTCCCCGACTCGACGACGGGGTAGAGGATGTACCATAGAAAGGGAACAGTTCACACAGCGTGACATTTTTAACGGAATCGTTGGTGATGTACTACTGCACAGAAGACACGGACCGTAGTCGTAAAAACGTTCTACACAATCAACACCTCCAGCACAGAAACAGTACAATGGTCTTCAAAAGAGTTCTTGATCGTGCAGGAATCTGAAGACTCGACTGGACACGAACAGAACGCAATGATAAGTTCGTAAGTAACACAATAACTATTTAAACACAAAAAAAATAAAAGTTCGTTACCGAAGCCGGCACGATGCTTCAATTTGACAGTGAAACTTTTGACAGTTTACCTTTCACATTGTTATAGTGTTACCAACAGTCAATATAAATCAATCAAGAAAGATTTTTAATTAGTAAAGTAATATTATTTTAAAGATGTGAATTAAGAAAATATATTATTTCAATTATGCTAATTAAAAATATTAATAACGAGGATAAAGTCCTACTTGAATTTATTATAAAAACTGCGAGTCTGAGCGATTATGGGGAGGTTTTTAAATTGGCAACACTACTTGCACCAAAATACGCCATTTGTATGCAATAAAATCCATTAGTAACTAATTAAATACAAAATAGTAACCCCACATACGATTTCGATCATGTAAACTAAGAGAAGTTAAAAAAATATTTTATAATTTATGAGTATATTTTTATCGCCATACTCTTAAGCAATAAAGCGGCTTTGATGGTGTCAATCTCCTTTTACTACGTGACTTCAAAAAACCATAAAGAGTAACAAACTGCCAAGAGTCTTGTTTAAGAACATTAAGTACCTACCTACAGTATTTGTATTGCACAGAGCTAAAGATCGATGACCGCGATGATGTGCGCAAGAGTTCACTGACGGATTAGTATTACCTAGAGGGCATCGAAAGTCTTTGATGGGTGTTTTGTATCAAGTTCAACTTGAGGCAAAATAACATCTTTTTCGAGTGCTAATTTTGTTTTATTTTTTTACTAGCCTCCACTGTCCCTCTCCTGAGCAAAGGCCTTCCTCCACTCCTTCCATCTTTCGCGAGCCAACGCGTCCTCCGAGTGCTATTTATATTATATTATTTCCAAAGTGCTGATCACTATCATTTACCCTTTTATAAATGTTACTCAAAAGTTAAGTAATTATTTAATTAGCGTCTGTTTAACCACACATTTTTTAAGTTTAAATGTCTCTTAACTTTTAGTAACGCTTATTAATAAACCACTAAAAGACACGAGTATATAATTCGGTGACAAATCATATTTTTCCAAAACCTCCCTGAAGAATAAAAAAACAACAATAGTGATAGGTGTGTAGGTAGATAACACACATGAACACGTATTCTGCTTAGCAATCAAAGTCAATGTGATAATTTCTAATAACATATTTTTATGCCAATTCTGTTCTGTTAAACTTGTCTTCAATTCAACTTTGAAGGCGCTGACCACCTTGTTGTCATTTCTTGATTCTCCTGTTTCCCCTGTTTTTTTAGCCCTCACTTTCACATCACAGTACATTCGTGCCAACGACAACAGAAATCTACGCTCGTCGCAAAATTATCTTTTTCAATGTTCCACTCACTGCACAGACTTGATCCACTCTTCTTTCTCTATCCAGTCTATCTCTCTGTGGAATTGTGTGTGAAAAGTGGCGTTCTCCCAGGAAATCAGGATGGCATCCAACCTATTGACTTTCAAAGTTACAGTTCGGGGTAAAGGTTTTATTATATTAATAGTGTACAAAGGTTTATGCGTTTATATTTAAAATATTTATTCTTCAAAGGAGAAGGGAATGACTCCATAGATTTCTGGGCCCAGGTGTTAACTGAATCAAACTGGCCTTATTTGTAAGCCGATATAAAAACAAGGCCTCACTGAAAATTTGGTGAAATTTGGCTATCCAGGAACCAAGTTATATGAATTATAGTAAAAGTGAGGTTTACACAGCAATCTATGTCGTCAATATCCAATCGATAGGCGTAAACAGTTGTCCAAAATACAGAGCCAGGTAATTTACAGTAGCAAGTTCCGTCAAATAGTCCGTTATAATATGCAAAGCCGAGGTCGTGGAGTTAAACAATAAAACAAGGAAAATACGTACGCACTCAGAACGAAAGAAAACAAACGAGTGCATCTGTCAGTCAGTGACTGACAGATGCACTCGTCAGTCAGTGACTGACGGATGTCAAGCACAAGTGTTGCCGGAAGAAAAAAATCACTATGAATCGGTTCCACGAAAGTATGATATGCACTTCTCACTCGATTTTCATACATATTCTCAGATTTAACCGATTTATTCATAATCGATTAGTAGTAATTCAGGCATTATTTAATCGATTATTTAGTTTCATTAACTTAATTTAAGTTTTCTCGCTTTCTAGGTAGAAACATGGTACCATATTCTGTGATTTCCTTTAGAAAAATGTAACGGTTTTTTTAATACACATTTCAACTAGTTAACTGCTGGGCCCAGAAGTCCCCTTCTCCTTTATTGTACCTGCCACTATTTGTCTCTGCATCACCCAAAGATTGACTGGTATAAAATGTATACATTTTTGTGCTTAAAGTATTAAGTAAATAAATACACCTCATTTTAACGTTTACTTCTATTCGCACAACTTACAAAAACTGACCGCAAAAACGCTAGTCAACATTGAACAGTCATGTTGGAATACAAACATAACACAGTAAAGTACAGAAGACTCAAATATAAATAACCAACCTCTCGATAAATAATAAAAACTGCACGGGACGATCAATCAGGTTAAGCTACGCTTTTCGCAGTTGGTCCGTTGATGGATGACCATCTTTACATACCAAAACCTCTGCGAAAAGACATTAAGCTCTCTTTGACAGTCGTACCAGTCGTGCCAGTCAGATTTTCCAGTAACTAGGAGGTCAGATAGGCAGCCGCTCCATGTAAAATACTTGTACTCAGCTGCACCCGGTTAGATCGGAAGCCGTCCCCGAAATACTTGGTTAGCAGCTAAGTAGATGGGATGAACCCCTGTATAAAATACTAACTATACTTAAAAAGAAGCAAGAAGCTGGAGCCGTATTAACATTGGCAGCCATAGAGCTACGAGAAATAAAGTGAAGAGTGTTTTATCCTCCTTAAAAAAGGGACTATTTTCCGACCATGATAGATGTTATATCTGGTGGACTAGTGCCTGACCTCGAGGTACCCGATACCCGACCAGAGGTGTACGCACATTTCGCTACGGACGATTTTTCAGAAATTCCAGATACAAAACAACCGACTTCCTTAAAAAAAACACTACAAAGTCAAAAATAACTTTAATTTCGGAATTCGGTGTCTTAGGATCTGTATTTAAGGTTTTTGCCACCGACTTCCGAAATTAAAGTTATTTTTGACTTTGTAGTGTTTTTTTAAGGAAGTCGTTTGTTTTTTTTTATACAAAGTTTTTATTTTTAACTTTTTAGTGATGTTAGATACCCCGCACTAATCTAATCGCGTTATTCCTTCATTTGTCGCGCAAATACTTAATGCAAATTTAAGACTTATATGGTTTTCACATGGACCCCATTGTCCGAATGGAACCAAATTAAAATGGGACCATTCGGGAAGCACCTGCTTTTAAATAAATAAAAAATCATCGAAATCGGTTCACCCAATCAAAAGTTATGAGCTAACAAACATTTAAAAAAAATACAGACGAATTGAAGTCGGTTAAAAACCCAATAACACTGCCCTACCTGGGAATCGAAAGACTCATTTGTCGAATTAGTAGCACATTATTCGCGTACCGTGCGGGTCAAGCAGTGGTCTTTCTGTAATTATATCTGTCGGTTATCATGAGCTCAACGTAACGGTTCATCTTACAACATATGTACGTTACGGTAAATAGTTTTTGCGTGTTCGAGACTTCAAGGTGTCTTCGACTTATTAATAGAACCCCCAAAGTATATTTAATGTGAACCTTAAGAAAAGTTATTCATTTGTTAATAACTTGGTTGTCTGTGGTAATGGTTAAGGTTCTATATGCACGATTCTTAATCCTATTGGTTCGTTGGTTTTCAAGGTCCTTGAATTTTTTCTTTGGGGATATAATCTTATTAACATCCACAATTTCTTTTAAATGTGCAGCGCATTTGTAATAATTATGCAGGCTTTACATAAGGTTCTCGACATGCGGGATGTGCACTCAGCGATCATTGTGCCGATACTCGTAACAGCCAAAGGCCTAATAGCCAAGAGCCTCAACCTCGACACCTGAAGAGGCTCTCGTTGGGTAGCTGGATTAAGGGCTTGATTCAAAAAGTAGTACTTGAAGACACGGCTCGCGTTGTTAGGAGGTTCTTCTGTCCGGACCCCTGACCACCGGTAAAGGTCGGGCGTTTTGGGAGACTGTCTTTTGTAACTTTGACGTTCAAAAAGTGCTGACTCTCTGCCTATTTTGACTTTGGATTTTTAGTTAGCTTGGAATCTGCTCCCGATAGCGGTGGGCTACTATTTGCTACGTTTTTGCTCAATTCGACTGTATTTTTTATTGTTGTATCAACCAATTGTGGATTGATTTCGGAAGTTCATTTTTCAGATTTTGTACAAAACATTAAAGATAAAAATAATAGTCATAGAAAGTTCAATGAAGAAGTGTGATTGGTTTAGGTCTCAATTATACTGACCAAAGACGACCAGTCTTCAGTCAGTATCATTCGATAGGGCGATGTATTAAATTTTATCTTCTTCAATAACTTCAGCCTACCACAGTCCACTGCTGGACATAGGCCTCTCCCAGGTTGCGTCGCAACACTCTGTTCTCCGCCTTTCGCACCCAGTCTGTCCCAGTCACTTTGACCTTAAGGTCATCGGTGCATCTTGCTGAGGAGCGTCCCACGCTACGCTTGCTGATACACGATCTGTACTCCAGGACTTGTCTGCTCTATCGGCCATCGGTCCTTTGACAAACATGGGCAGCCCACTGCCACTTCAGCTGGATTACTCTGCAAGCTATATCTTGATTATTTTCCAGTTATTTTTCATTTCTGATTTAATAGAGCATAGACTGCTCCATAGCGCGCTGAGCAACCTTGAATTTATAGACCAGCGAAACTGTCAGTGTCAACGTTTCAACACCGTGTGTCATAATGAGCAGGGCGCACTGCTTGAAGACCTTAGTCTTCAAACATTGCCCTTGTCTTTGACCTTCTTGCTTCCGCCAAACTGGTGAAAGACTGATGGTTGACAGGGAAAAACGGCAGAAGAAAATGTGTAGCGGCGACCCTATGTAAAATGAGACAAGGGCAGGAAGATATAGATGATTCCGCCAAACTGGTAACCTAGGGTTTTTAAGCATGTCAATTAAATACAGAGTTATTAAGATAAATACCGTTTCTAAGAAGGTTTCATTTCAGCGGTTTTCAGGCCGATACTCATAGGATTTTTGGCAATCAACCCTTGAACTAGTTAGCAATTCAAAGCGATTTTAGTAAAAAAACTGTTATCTAGAACTGGTTTCAGTCGACTCTCTTTAATAAAATGTTAGCAAATAGTTAACGTTCCGTAACTTGCCTTGACCTCGAAGTTTGTGATACACAGTCATTAACACATCAAATTATGAAATACGAAACTATGTAACTATGTCACTGCCAGACATCGATTTACCATGAGACAAAAATTATAACATAGGGTTTAAGGTTTCTCGAGGCTGTTTTTATTTCGCTGGTCTCGAGAGTTCTCGAACTTGATTTCTCAGAACTACCCGAGAAACGAAATTTTCAAAAACGTTTTATTTTGTTGTTTCAATAAATAAAAATGTCGTTATTACACATAATGTTTATTTAAATTGGACAACATTCAACAAAACCTCTTGTCAATAACAACAATGTAATCTATGCTTCACTTAAAATTTCGAATAAATCTAATAAAATATGTCTTTCTTTTTTTTATGGGAAATCATCAAATGACGTCTCCCGCTCTGGGCGGAGCGGGAGGGCGTGTCAGACTTTTACTGACTAAAACCCACCCGTGTTCCTTCAGTTCCCCATGTGCCACGGTCACGGTATCTCTTTCGAACAATCTGGCCACCCTGGCAGAAAAATCTCGCGACCCTGGCAGATAAAATATGCCTAATGATAATCTAAAGCATTTCTAGCATTTTCAGACAACTGGCATCTTATTTTGTGACCATATTTCATTTAAAAATGTCTGAACGTTTCCAAAAACAAATCACTTTTTGAGGATTGTTCATGAGTTCAACAGCCAGATCAATAATGTGTTTTGGCGATCATTAATTTTCAGTTTAAGCAAATCTACTAATTTCAGAGCCAAAGGGTCGTTGATACTTTCTAATTCTGTCAGCATCACATCGACTATAGCCTCTGCGGTTAATCAACTGGCGTCTAATCTGGGGCGACATCCCATCCTAATGTGCATCTGGATTGAGGGCCCATTTTTTTTACCCTAGCGAAACGAAATAAGACTTATAGGGAAATTAGTTAAAAATAGTAAAAACTTAAAGCAAAGGGCCATGAATTTCTTAAATGTGAATTAAAACTGTTATGATTAAATAACTTGGGCCCTCAATCCAGACTAAGCCACCCCTAATTTGGGGGGTTTGCCATAATCGCCACGCTGGGCAGGCGGGTTGGCGATCGCAGTATGGTGGTGAAATGCATAGAGAACGCTGCTACCCATTCTTTAATAAGTCCCTTAGTCGCGTCTTACGACACCTACGGGAAGAAATGACATGGTGCTATTCTTTACGTCCGACACCACACGGAACACTACTTACTGGCTAGAGAGATAATAACTAGAAATAATTATAAAAACGATGGAACGAAGTTCCTTTCCAGGATTCATTATTGTTATCATTTTTTTATTATTAACCTGTATACACTCAACAAAAATATTCTCTCTCTCTCTCTCCCTCTCTCTCCCTCTCCCCCCCTCTCTCTCTCTCTCTCCCTCCCCCCCTCTCTCTCTCTCTCTCTCTCTCTCTCTCAACTCACAACACACAACAAAAAAAACAACAACATACAAAACAAATACAACAACAAGATATATACGGTCGAATTGAGAAACCTCCTCCTTTTTTTGAAGTCGGTTAAAAAGTGTCGTTACAACTTTTTCTCTTAATTTCCGTCTAGCCCCCTTTCGCAACGCGCCATAGGGAACTTCGTTGCAAAAAGATTTTTGACTGGCACTAGCCAGCATACAGCCTCAATTTGTAGAATTTATCATTGAAGTAGATTTATAAGGCTACGACCTCAAAACTAGTGGAAGTACGATGGAGCATAGTCTTAATAGACGTAACATAGTCATAAATTTAAGGCCAAAATCTAATTAATGCCTTTGTTACGAAATCATCAAAATATTGTAATTTATTGTTGTCATTGATCTAGAATGTTTGATAAATCCTACGTGTCATTATAGTCACTAGGACAAGATAATTATGGTCTTAAGAATATTCGTAAGTTACGACCTGTCCTTTTTTTTTGGATGGGAAATCATCAAATGACTTCTTCCGCTCTGGATGGAGCGGGAGGGCGTGTCAGACTTTTACTGACTAAAACCCACCCGTGTTCCTTCAATTGCCCATGTGCCGGAGCCCCGGTATCTATTTCGAACAATCACGCGACCCCGGCAGTAATTTATTGTTGTCATTGATCTAGAATGTTTGATAAATCCTACGTGTCATTATAGTCACTAGGACAAGATAATTATGGTCTTAAGAATATTCGTAAGTTACGACCTGTCCTTCTTGTCATAATTCCAAATTTCCCAGTATTAAAATTTGCCTTTTCTTCTTTTCCAGGATGTATGTCAGCGCTCTGCATATTCGTACTGTACACGAAGCACCTAATCATCGTGTACCTCTACCTGACGTCTGTCGGCCTAGTCTTTGTGTCCTATTGGACCAATGTGTCGGCCATCAAACAGGTGCAGGCCTTAACGCTAGTCGAAAACTCACCTCACCATTCCACCAGCATCTTAGAAGACATTTTAAATTTAAACGTTAAAAACCTCATCGATCTCGATGGACCAGGTATTTTGGTCATACAAAACTACGCTATACAGTTCTTGTTAGCTGTAATATTCAAGTACGTCCACCTCGGGCCCCGAAATTCGACCATACAGAAGCTTATACCAATCAGCTTCATGGCACCCTCGTTCCTAGCGATGTTGCCAGTTCCTCCCAACGTCCTGCACCACTCGCCGGTGTTCTCTACGCTATTGCCACTCTTGTTGGTGAAGTTCGTGCTATGGTCGTCAGCTTATAGTGTGATACAGGTGGTGTACGCGGGCTACCAGCACGGTCGGTTGTTCGTTAGTAACTACGGATTGTCAGCCCTCGTGGAAACAGAATGGATGCGGTTGAATGTTCCATGCGTGCTGCGAGTGTTCTGGGTGTTGCGAGTCGCTGAACACGCCCTGATGCTCCTCGTGGACAACTACGATGAGGAGGCCGAAGAAGGCCTTAAAGTTTCTACTTTACTAGCTGTTCAGTCGCTAGCTTCGATGACCAAAACGCTGCTAGTAACTGGATGCGAGACAATAACTGCCGTGCTCGGCATGACTTCTGTGATCTCATTCTTTTGCCACTATATAGGCAATTTCTTCCAATGGATTCTGTTAACGGACGAAGAAGAAGACAAGAGTATAGGAACAGTGTCGGCTATCCTGTTCTACATACTTGCGTTGCAGACAGGATTAACATCATTGAATCCTGAGAAGAGGTTCATACGTCTGTGTAGGAACTTTTGCTTGCTGTTTACAGCTCTCTTGCACTTTTTGCACAACATTGTGAACCCTATGCTGATGTCTCTGAGCGCTTCACACAATCCAAGTACACACAGGCACATCAGAGCTCTGGGAGTGTGTGCCTTCCTAATTATGTTCCCGATCTCATTACTCGTTTACCTGTGGTCGCAGCACACAATTTCCACATGGCTATTAGCCGTGAGCGCGTTCAGCATAGAGGTTATAGTCAAAGTGATTGTGAGCCTGATGATATACTCACTATTTTTAATTGACGCGTATCGAAGTACATTTTGGGAGCAGCTCGACGACTATGTGTATTACATCCGAGCATTCGGGAACACTATCGAGTTTTGTTTCGGTATCTTCTTATTCTTCAACGGTGCATGGATCTTGTTGTTCGAGTCCGGAGGAGCTATTCGCGCGGTCATGATGTGCATCCACGCCTACTTCAATATCTGGTGTGAGGCGCGAGCCGGCTGGTCCGTGTTCATGAAGCGAAGAACTGCTGTCAATAAGATCAACTCGTTACGAGAGGCCTCTGCGGACCAGTTGAATAGATTAGACGACGTTTGCGCGATATGTTATCAAGAAATGCACTCCGCCAAAATTACTCGCTGCAACCACTATTTCCACGGCGTGTGTTTGCGGAAATGGTTGTACGTTCAAGACAGGTGTCCTCTGTGTCACGACATACTTTACAAAATAGAAGCAGATGGTAACAAAGAGAATGAGGGCAACGAGGACAACACCAACAACCAGAACTTGTTGCTCGAAGAGGACCCAGAACTGTTACTGGGGGAGGGCGTCAGATGACTCGCTCAAGACTAGGCAATCATAGCGTGTACCACTTAGATTAAACTCAGTATCGATTTGGAAACCGACTAATTTGAGTGGTATTTTTACGATTTGTATAGTAAGTTATTGTTTTTTTTTTATATTTAAATCAGATCGATATACCTGTGATTTAAGGTTTAAATTTTGTCTTGTGATGCATGGTTTTTTTCTCAATGCTGTGTGAGGTTATTTAGTATGAGCTTCGTGATTACTCGATGCTTACTTTTGTCGATGTCTCCTGTAATGTACACGTTCCAGGCTTTAAAATTGCAAGTACTCGATAAAAATGCTGATATTGGAAATGTTTTTGAAAATATTAGACGAAATACATGAAGCTATTTGTAAATAGTTAAGGTATTTAGAAATAGCTTATAATATTTGGAGGTAACTTAAATGAAAAAATATAAAAATAGTAATTTTTTCCCATAATAAACTGTAAATAAACTATTATTTTAGTAGTAAGTGTGTTTTTTCTATTTGTACAAGGTACGACACTATGATGATATTTTGGATAACTGTATGTTTGAATGACGACACGTTTAAAGATGTAATTTATTTCTCTACATTAAGGGTGGTATGGACATCACAAACTGAAACTATGATTTCAGTACATGATTCTAAACGAACTAGCGTAGATATTTTTAGCCAGTTATTTAAAAAAAAACAGCTGTTTCATACAAAAGTCAAAGCCAAAGTAATTATTTCTAATAGACACAAAAGGCACTTCAGAACGTTTACATTTAATTAGATTTAATTCTAGTCGACCCCTCCAAAAGGAAATGTTTTGTGGAGGAGAATGGGCATTAAGCTCTACTGTTACTCGTTGATTTTTTCTTAAACATCATTTAAAAGAGTAATAATTTATTTTAGCAATTTATTATTATTATTATTTATTTAGCTGTTTATGTCCCACTGCTGGGCGAAGGCCTTCCTACTCTCTTTCCACGTCTGTCTGTGTAGAGCTGCCAAGGACCAATCTATATTAATAGAATCCAGGTCAATAAATACTATATTTTACATACAATAATTGTATACGAAAACTATGCACCTAGAATAAAATTACCATACCACAATAGGTAAAATTAATTAAAAATAAAACAATGACAGATAAATACATTTTATGAAAGATACAATTATAGAGATTATTTTATAACTGAGGAAAAATTACAACACGGGAGGGTTCAGAATCACGTACATTCTGAATCCATGGGAACAGGTTGCCCGATGTCCACGCCACCCTGTACAGTATAGATTTAACGATGACTCGGTTGCTGCATTGAATAGAAAAATATTTGATTGTCCAGGTAATACAGTAAGCAAACATAAGTCAACATCAAGTTGTGACGACATGCGTAGCTTAAAATGTCGTTGAATGTGTAAAATCGCTTTTGTTTCACGTCATCCCGCTGGCGTTGTCACCAGATCCCTTTCTGGATCCTTCGTCCTTCCTATGTTCACCATCCATACGAATACGTATATAAAAATATTTTTATGTGCACCTTTCCTACTTTTCTCCGTGCTTAACTTCTCCCATTTTTCACCAGCATCGTTCTTCCGTGGGAAATGATAAAAAAGTCTTTTCAGTTTTCCCCCCTATGTTTCTGAAACCATCTCTCTGTGCTGTTTATAGACTCACAAAGTGTTGAGCTAGGAAATGCCGGCGCCATCTCCTTTTTTACAAATTGACTTGTAAAAAGTGTCTTAGAAGATATAACAATAGAAATACACTTTTCAGTTTAAACTTTCTAAGCTTTGCCAATGCCAATAAATGTACCAACCAAAGTTATATATAGTCAAAAGCCTACAAATTAATCTTGGCCCTATTAACTAAGCTATCGGTCAGACTTTTAAATAAATGAGTGCAAAAACGTCATCAGTTTAAATGATAAAAAATCAAAACACTGGTTGACCTCTAGCAGAAGTCGTTGACCTTGCCGATTGAACTTTATCACCTACCGCACTAGGTTGTTATTAAATTATTGAATATTTATTTAGTTATCTTGAACCTGATTTTAGACCGCACGATATTTTAAATGCTGCTAGCATAATATAAAATGAAGCAACCATAAATTTTCGTTGTCTTTGACTATGCAAGTCATTTGTTTCTTCAATTTTATTGTATACCAAAGGAGGTTTTTTTATTCTTTGTACGGCATCCAGTGGGATATTCCTAACAAACTAAAAGCTAACGGCTTTCATTTTGACAGATCACCAACATTCATTTCGTTATTTACGTTGTTGAGCAGACACCTTTCGAACATATGAACCAATGAATTTGCAATAACCTTAAAAATGATACAGATTATGATTAATAGTGTGCAGCTATTAAAATGGTAAAGGCTGACTTTGTTTTCTTTTTGTCCTTACCACCTATCCTCGTTTATTCCCGATGTCCTCACTGACTTTGTCCTAGTATATACCCATTCGTGCGTACAACACCAGAGTCATCTACAATGGTAGGAATCGATATACTTGCCGAAAAATGTATGACCCTGGTCAAACATCCAACTACAGGTAGGAAATTCAGAGACTTCTTCTGTAGTTAATTCAACATCATCAATTAATATTCAACATCATCAATTAATAGTATTAAAATCGTGGGTCAGATATTGGCGAGCACAATTTTGTCAAAAAAAAAATTGGACGCAAGTAATTACTCAACTTCTTATTCTAATATCGTGAGGTTTTTCATAAATAAAAACCTCACTATAAAGCTATTTAATAAATGATGTCGATGCCTTGTATCAACAAATATTTTTGTAATTACCGGCTTTTATTTACAAAAGGCTAATCAGTTGACTCAATGTGGCTAAGTCTTAGTCAATACGTACCTCAGGTTCAACTAAGTCAATGATACATTGATCTTTGTGCCAACAATTTCACACCTAAAGAAATGCAAATATTTTAATTAGGTAGGTGTGGTAGAATTTTTGACCGGTAAAGCCCCAAGACACCTATACCATACCTACTGACATCAAATAGTTCTTGTTATTTTCGGTTAGCTTCTCTAAGATAAACGAAAATGCAAATGGCCGCCATCAGCTTAGGTGCATCTGACACTCGGTTGTATAATAAGCTGTTTAGTAATTTTGACTTCCTCTTCGTCTATAGCAAGGGCATTGAAATCTAGTTTTGAAAGTTGCTTTGGATATTCTATTTTTATAGCATAGGTACCAAGACTTTTTGCTTAAGAAATCTAAAAAGGTTCTAAATTTGACTTTCCTGTTCAACATTTCGTATAAATCAAAATATTTTTATTCCACATAAACCAACATGGGCACTTATGAAACGTCAGAAGCTAGGTGTATGGTTCCAAATAGTTGATTCTAATAAGGATAAATATAGATTTATAAAACTACAGCACCAGCCACTTATAATACCGGTGTTATCGGAAAACGGTAACGGTTATTGCATATTGGTACCGATTCCCTTGTTCACAAACTAAACTAAATTTAAGTTCAGTGCATCTTTTTCTTTGTATTTCATTAAGAAGAGGACAAAAGAAAAATTTTAGTTTAGTCCTGTCAAATTAATCAGCGCCTGTCACTACTCCATACAAGTTTAGACGTGATTAAAAACTTGCCTACTAAAATTACGTCAATTTACGTCAAGCGCTGATTAATTTGACAGGACTAAACTAAAATTTATCTTCTGTCCTTTCCTTAATGAAATAGAAAGAAAAAGATGCACTGAACTTAAATTTAGTTTGTGAATAAGGAAATCGGCACCATTATCTGAATTTAATAAATAATTACCTACTTGAATTAGCAAAGAACCTAGGCAATCACCTTGCAGAACGCCTAATAAAAAATCAATAGCACCCAGCTGTTAAGAACAGGATTTTATTTCCATGTCTCTGAAACTATATAAAAAATAATTCAACACAAATACTACATAAAGAGACATTTATTTAAAAACAATAACATTATAAATACATGGTTTACAAACACGAACGTTTTAGTTGAATACAAGATCCCTGTAGTTTGAAAGAAGGTAGTAATTAGAACAGTGGCAGTTGGTCGAAGTGCGGACGACGGTAGTACGGTCAGCACGCTCGAAGTTAGCTTTCACGATCTCGTAGTAGCGTCCATCACTGAAAAAGTAGAAAATTAAGTCAATATTTAAAATGAAATGCAGGATGACTCTTTACCGTGGATGTATCTTGGGAAGAATAAATTGCAGGAGTCTCAACCAAATTCTAGAGCTTGAATCCAAAATTCTACTCAACTAGGCTCACTGAACTACAAAACCAGTTTTCTTAAGTTTTAATGTACCTACTTAGGCTAGGCCCTACGTACACTTAAACTTTGGAAAAGTCTGGTTTTACAATCTATCTATATAGAATCTAGTGTCGTAGTAGAGTATAGTCAGGTCTATACCTGCACGCGTAGCAGGACTACCTTAGAAAGAACTTTGTCTATTCTTAGTAGAATAGAGATAGAGCTGTCATGCTACGCCAGCATAAAACGGTACAAATCTTTCTACAATCTTTAATTCTGTCTTTAATCTTTCTACAATCTGTAATTTTGTCTATTCTTCCGTCGACAAAACCCCTACTACGGTGGTCATGCTACGCATGCTGTTGTAATTTCGGATGAAATAAATAATAGTTTAAAAAACTAAAAAACACGCTTCCATTGAAAACCAAACTAAAAAGTACAAAATAATGAAAAAAAAGCGTGGGGTGCTTTTTAAGGTATTTTTTTATTGATATCAGGCACCCCACGCTTTTTTTTCATTATTTTGTACTTTTTAGTTTGGTTTTCAATGGAAGCGTGTTTTTTAGTTTTTTAAACTATTATTTATTTTCTATTTTTTAGGGTGTTTCGAATTTTGAGTCGTATGTCAGTGTAGTTTGTGACGTATGTCAGCGTAGTTTTCGAAGACAGTTTTTTTTTTGCTGTTCTGGTAACCCTGGTAAGGATAATGGCACAAATTAGTTTGTGACGTATGTCAGCGTAGTTTTCGAAGACAGTTTTTTTGCTGTCCTGGTAACCCTGGCAAGGATAGTGGCACAAATTTATGAAATTATTGCGTTGTCATCGGTCCTTGACAGGTGTGCAAAGTTTGAATGAAATCTGGTCGTTTAAAGTGGGTCAAAATCACGCTATAAGGAGTCGGTTACAAACAAACATACAAACATACAAATATACAAACATACAAACATACAAGTGAAGCTAATATAAAGCGTGTAAAAAAAAAGCTCTTTTGCAAAAAACATTGAATAAATAAACCTACAAATTACTGCAACTTCTATACCACTTTTACATAAATTGAAACACTAGCTATACCTACCTAAAGCGGTAACTTGAAGACTCAACAAGCTGTATATAATTTTAACTGTTCAGAGTTCTTACTAAATCGTCCCCTTATATAAGGGGACGACTACCGAGATGACAACTAATAGAGAAGTATGGAAGAAAAAGACATTGCGCCGACCACAAATATATTGGCATGAGGGCAGGAAAATTAGGACTATATAACATGGTGGATTAATTTAAAAAATGCAACGTAACTCACCTGAGCACCAAACACTTAAGTTTAAGGCATTTGACGCGCAGAATATCAATTGCTTTCTGACTCTTGTCGCTAAAACGTAAGTTCTCTGGATCCCAGCGCAGTTCCAGACGTTCCAGATTGGGACAGCTGTTGGCTATGCCGTCCATCAGCTGGAAATCAAGATTTAATACATTGAAGTCTGCTATTTCAATCTGCTAAAGTTCTCCTAAGTTTGATTCCAAAGGCTAAATATAACTTTTTTGATTTCCTGCAGAAATGTTAGTAGCAATATCTCCCATTTGAAAATCTGTAGATTTAAAAGTGACAACTTACTTGATCAACGTGAATATTGATGCCAAGGCGTTCTTGAGTTCCCATGATAAGGATTCTGAGACAAGACAAATGATAAAATTAATGCCTAACCCATTTTGTTTATTCTTATTTCTCTGAAGCATTTGCTTTACATCGCATCAGTTCCAAATTCACGCAATTTAGCATTTTAGTGCTAACATCTTTATGCAATCAAGCCGTGAAGATATGGCACTTCCCCAATAAATGGGTAACGCTTATAATTATTGTAGTTCAGTGAACAGTAGGATAAAATAATTTAAATGTAACTTAAACAGTTTGTTTCTTCTGCCAAAAGGTCACACTAATTAAAATTAAGTTTTTGGGACCGATCATTACTATCATTTTAAACGAAAGACGTCTTCTGCTGAACATAAGCCTCAGGGTTGAAGGCCTCACGGTGAAGCTTATGTCCAGCAGAAGAGGTGAGACCCTCATTCATGTTTTGGGGTTGCCAGAATCGCAACGCTTGGCAAGAGGGTTGGCAATCGCAGCATGGGGCCGATATAAGTACATTTTGACAGTAAAGATTGCCCATCTAGCTTGACCGTAGCCATAACTGCCCATGAGCTTGTCAACATTGCAAAGGTATTCACTAAGCTCAAGTCTGCGACGGCCGTGAGGAAGAACTCATCTCAAATATTTTATACCCCTAAGACTCTCAGTCGAGATTAATCGTAATCGATTATGATTGATAGTTTGTGGCAAGGCCAAGAGTTCTTCGATGACCATAACTGCGTTAGTCAATATCGTTTGAAACAGCGCTGCACGCTCGAACGATCTCATAGCTGTCTCGACGACAAGCTCGTCGTTGAGAACAGCGTACTTAGCTGATCCTTTATCACTTAAACAACAATCAACTCAGCCTATCGCACTCCACAGCTGTACATAGGCCTCTCCCAGGCTACGCCACAAAACCCTTTCCTCCAGCTTCCGCATCCAGTCTACCACAGCCACTTTCTCAAGGTAATCGATCCCTCTAGAGCAGCCTTTCAAAAAAAATGGGGGCATTGTGTGGACTTTACACAACGCCCCCATTTTTTTTCTGGGTCTCTTACCAGCCCCCTTTAGGCCTGCAGCGCCCACAAGGGGGCGTTATCGCCCACTTTGGGAAAGGTTGCTCTAGAGGGAGGGCATTCTACGCTACGCTTGCGGATAAGCGATCTCTGTTCCAGGACTCGCCTGCCCCACCGGCCATCAGTCCTTCGATAAACATGGCCAGTGCACTGCCACTTGAGTTTGCTTACTCTGCAACCTATACCGGTAACTCCGGGTTTTTTCCGTATAATTTCATTTCTGATTGTATCCTTCAAAGAATTGACCTTGAATTTACAAACCAGCCCAACTGTCAGTGTCCATGTTTCGGCACCGTATGTCAAAAAAATTAAATTAAAAATTAAAAAAACCCCCGACACAAAAATCTAAACTCCCTTTAAAAAGTAAAAAATAATAAAAAAACTCAATCTTGAAGTACCCAAGTATGTATTAATAATTAAAAAAAATAAAATACGTCGCGTTGGGGAACCGCTCCAAACCTAACAATTTACTTACAAATAGTCTATTACCTAACTGAAGAAAACTATTATAAAATGACTTCTAAATATTGCATTTAGGATACGACCGTCAACGACGTCTGCCCTCGCAGAGCGGTCCCCCAACGCGACGTATTTTTTTTTTTTGAGACCCCACTCGAGTATATTTGTAGACATTCGGTTATTCTTCCGCACTTTCACCCCCCACAACTTTTAAACGGCTCAACCGATTTTCATCAAACATGTCTAAGAACACTCGCACATAAGTCACCTTTAATACAAAAAAATAATAATTGAAATCGCTTCATCCGTTCGGGAGCTATGATGCCACAGACAGACAGACACACAGACAGACCGACACACAGACAGACAGACACGTCAAACTTATAAGTTATAAGTTTGACGTGTCTGTCTGCGGAGTCCGACGGAAAAAGAGGGGTGTTATAAGTTATAACACCCCTCTTTTTCCGTCGGGGGTTAAAAAGAGTAGGACAGGACACCCTGGTTGACAGACCGTAGTCTTCAAACATTGCGGGAATTGGCATTTTCTGTAACACTCACTTGGCGTTGACAAGTAGCTGCAGCACACTCTGCCAAAGCTGGTCAGTGATGTGCGGCATCCCGCTGAGCACGAGGCCGTGCAGCTGGCTGCCGTGCCGCGACAGGAAGCGGTGCAGCGCCTCGTCCGTCAGGTTGTCTGACGAGTCCACGTCCAGGCCCACCAGGTTCCTGCAAAGTGTGGTTGATAGTTTAGCTGTATGCGATAATGCGAATGCATTCAATTGAGAGAATCCACATTTTAGAATTTTAAAGGCCGTGACTTACGAGAGGTCGTGAGTTCAAAACCTAAGCAGGCGCTATACTTTGTGTAAATTATTTCATAACCAGTGCTCTCAAAACGGTGAAGGAAAACGTGAGGAAACCGGCATGTCTTAGAACTAAAAATTCGAAGACATGTGACATCTACCAACCCGCACTGGGCCCGCGTGGTGGATTATGGCCCACTCCCTCTCACCGAGAGGAGGCCTGTGTCCCAGCAGTGGGAAAATTAAAGGCTGTTGATGATATTTTAGAAATGTAATAATTAATTGCCGATAACCGACCGCTTTACCATCACCAGCCTATAATGATTGCACTGCTAGGACTGGCCTCATCTCGGTGAGAGGGTGTGGGCGGCTAACTACCACGCAGGCCTAATGTGGGTTGGTCCCACAGCTATATTGGTATCACTCGTGACTGCCAATATCTTCAATGTTTCAGGGAGTTAAAAATCTTAAGGGACCACAATTTCTACAAGATCTAGTAGCCCTTTCAAACTTTATCATGGCAATGTTTTTAGCGGCAGAAATATATCTCTATTGAATTCACAAGAAAACTGCCTTGCGCATTAATATTCCCAGTCGCGCCCCCACTGGATTTCTACCAGATGGCAATCGGGAATAAAATTACCAGTTGCCACTAGGTGGCAACTACATGTCAAATACTGGTATTTAGCTGCGTCGGGTTAGACTGGAAGCTGACCCCAACATGGTTGGGAAAATGGTAGGCAGATGAGGATGTAGAACATGTAGGTAAACTTGGGTAATTTTATTGTTTGTATGTCAATAATAATGTTACTTATCTACTACATTGGAAAAGACTAACCGCCAATCGCTCCATCGCGTCTTTATGAGAGACAGCAATGACGGGGTTGGCAATCCACGCCGCAGTGTACAACGATTTCAAGTGGGGGCAATAACTTCCCAGTCGCCGCCTGGTAGCAACTGGGAATTTCATTCCCGATTGCCACCTGGTGACAATCCTTGTGGGGGTGACTAGGAATATGTAAACTGTCACGCCCTTTATGCCAGGAGGCTTTTATTTTTGCAGCCATTGTTTACATTATACATATTTTTTTTGCTTATGCTTGAGTATAGTTTTCATTTAATTTGTTGGCATATTGGGTTGGCTAGCTGGCATATAGCAAATCATTTACTTTAATGTTTTGTGTCTCTTAATGTTTTACTATATACCATTGTATAGAATTAAGTTCTTCTAACTGGACAGACAGCTGTGCTGCTGGGGAGTTTGTTGGCCACTTCTTCTTCCCAGCTAAAGCACTAGGAAGTGCGCGACGGGTGGGCGTTTTGGGGGGACTGTCTTTTGTAATTTTGACGTTCGAAAAGTGCTGATCCTCAGCCTAATTTGAATAAATGACTTTTGATTTTGATTTTATGCGATTGAAAGGCCTTACCTTGCAGTACCGGCCTCCACCCAAGCCTTCAACACGGAGTCATTGAACCCGTTGATCTGTCCGGCGCTCAAGAACCTGAGGTTCTGTGTCCTGGTCAGCATGTCGATGAGGCACTCCGTCGATAAGTCTGTGGCGGTTACATCCAACTCCTGGATCGAAGACTTCTCCCATTCCACTTGCATAACATGCTCAGATTGCAGACCTGACGAAGATGAGAATTTACATTGAACAAGGTTCAAATATATGAGTACTGTTGCTGTTAGGTTCCATGTGCCGAAGCGTATTTCCATTCTTTACAAGGCTAGAACGCAAGGGTATGAAACTAGTCGCGTATAGATTGGAAATCACTTTTTAATCAATGTCTTCCAATCTATACAAGAGTAGTACGCAAATACTCGTGTATACTTTGTAGTGGCCAAAGTAACTAAATTGTTCCATAATATACAGTACTAGTCCGCGGGTTTCCAAACTGTTCCTTCACAGGAGGAGCTCTACACATCCCCCCTCCCTCCCCCCTACCACCCCTTAAATCGAAGTCCGGCAATCAGAAGTCCTACTCAATTCCTATGGTGGCATTATGGCCTTGTATAAATTGGAAAGATGCACGTGCGCGTCTACGTTACAAACTATATATATACGAGTAGTACGCAAAATTCGTGTATACATTGTAATCACAAATTTAAAAATTGCATTACAAAGTATACGCGAGCAGATTCCTATGGTTGCGTTTTGGCCATGTAGGTACAGAATGGAAATACGCTGCGCCGAACGTAAAGAATAGCACCACTCCATTTCTTCCCGTGTGTGTCGTAAAAGGCGACTAAGGGACTTACTAGAGAATGGGCAGCAGCGTTCTCTATGCATTTTACCATCATACTGCGATCGCCAATCCGCCTGCCAAGCGTGGCGATTATGGCAAACCCCTTCGGTTCGGGGGGGCTATGTTCAGCATTGGACGTCTTATGGCTGAAATGATGATGATGTTGCTCTTAGTGTTAGAGAGGCCTATCCCAGCTTTGTTGACGTCGATCAAAATCATCACCATTAGCAGTTACCTGGACCTAAGTCATTAGAATCGGTTGCAATTCCTGGACTGGTGCTGTCACCCATATCCCACGCTACTGTTAGCGTGGGATATTAATTTAGTAGAAGCAACGAGAAGCCTTTTATCCAGCAGTGGCTAAAGTACCTACTAAAGTCGGGCTGTGCATGTTGTTAGTTTCAGTAAAATATTGAGATTCGCTCGAAATGATCGAATTGAGTGAAATTTAAATTCTTGGACAAATAAAGTTATGAGAAAACCGTAATCTATAGATAGGTAAAGGATACTTCAAACGACTCGGAAGGTTCTATACAGTAGTGCTATCCTGTAAAATTCTCACCGTGATAACTTGGGTGAAGTGAGCTTAAAGTGAGGTGTCATTAGTGTCAATCCCTAACATAAGATGAACTGACAGCTCACTTTTAAGTGACTGGTGAAGATCTCACGGTGAGATTTTAACAGAATAGATCGGCTGGTTTTAAGGTTCCATAGTCAACAAGTGACTTCATATGAAGGCACATTTTGACAGTGGAAATTTTTTCCGTAGTCAACAAGGTACCCTCATAGTTTTGCCATTGTCCGTTCGTCCGTCTTTCCGTCTGTCCGTGGCTTGACTCAGATACTCTAGTACTAGAAAACTGTAATTTGGAATGGTTATTAGTCACGCCAACAGAGAGATGAAAGAAAATCGTAAAAAATATAACTATGGTTTTCTCCTAAAGCTGCTTTCTTTTTTCTTGTCTAGTGTGGGAAGTCGTTGGATAATTCTTTCCATTTCCATTTCTTTCCGTGGGTGTCGTAAGACGCGACTAAGGGACTGACTAGAGAATGGGCAGCGTTCTCTATGCAATTCACCACCATACTGCGATCGCCAATCTCCTGCCAAGCGTGGCGATTTTGCAAACCCTCCCAAATTGGGGGAGGCCTATGTTCAGCGGTGGACGTTTTAAGGCTGAAATGATGATGAAGATGATGATGATATATACATACATAAACTCAAGCATTTTTCCCATGGAGGTAGGCAGAAACTACGGAACGCCACCTACTACGATCACTACACACTCCTTTTTCCTCGTTTAGGTTCATACATCTGGTCATACACACACGCCGGTTGTGAGTACTACGCACCTGACCTTTTTGAAGAACATCACCAATAAAGACACTATATGTCCTTTTAAAAGGTCGACTCCCGTCGATTCAAGTTCTATGCATTGTTAGTACAATAAAATAAGTCGGTAAGACTTACTGCATCCGTTCATAAGCAGGCAGGTGAGTCTCCTGGAGCGTTGGAACAGAGTCTTCATTGTGGAGCCAGTCACCTTGTTGCAGAAGTTCACCGCCAGGCACTCCAGCTGTAATTAGAGAAGTGTAACATTTGTAGGATTAACAAAGTAGCTACATACATATACTTTTTTATTAGCCTACACTAACCCAATGCCTGAGCAAAGGCCTCCCCCGAATCCCTCCAGGCATACATTTCCAGAGCCACCTCGATTCAACCCTTGCTGTACACGTCTCGGTTGTCTCGCCACCTCTTCTTGGCGTTGAGCTAGCGAAACTGGTACATTTGTAAATCCTGCTTCCCATACTATGATAGTTACTACCTTTTTGGTTACTATAATCCAATACTTATTATATATTTTAAAGGTACTACTGGGATAAAAAAGGATCCAGGTTGGTTTGATCCGATCCGAGTGCCAAATATCTAAATCCGTTGAAGCTGGACAAAGTAACAGACAGATTTCCGTTCGCATTTTTAATAACTAAGTAGATATTGACGCCGATTCTATTGTTCACCACCTAAATTAAAAAAGACTATCGCTAACTCTTACTGATAAAACGCGAAAGAAAAGGACAAGTGACGCTTTAGAACTGTTAAACTATACTACATCTAGATCGTCATGAAATTAGCGTGATTTTAATCATGATGAATTAAGTTCGTCCTAGATGCGTCGAAGAAAATCTTATAAATTTGACAGCTCTTATTGATTTCCGTCAATTTCTTGTTTCATTAAAATGAAAAAAATAGCAATAGCCTAAATTAAGTTTAGTCAGTGCACAACAGAATCATCATCATCATCTCAGCCGCAAGATGTCCATAGGACATAGGCCTTGCCCTATTTGGGGGGCTTTGCCATAATCGCCACGCTTGGCAAGCGGGTTGGCGATCGCAGTATGGTGGTAAAATGCACAGAGATGCTGCCCATTCTCTAGTAAGTCCCTTAGTCGCCTCTTACGACACCCACGGGAAGAAATGGGGTGATACTATTCTTTATGTCCGGCACCACACGATACAAACAAGGAAAGACAGAATCACCACCATTGATTAATTAATATTACCTACCTGAATGCAATTCGAGCTGAATGCATCAATATGGGAGTCATCCACGAAATTGATGCCATACAGATTGATGACGCGAAGGTTGGGGGTAGCAGACTTGAGTTTGTGAACGTTGATAACTTCGTAAATCTCCTCCTCCTCTTCTTCTACCTTCTCGTATGTGCCTGAAAGAGATGGAGATAGTATGACTGGCCTGTTAGTCTAGTGGTTAGTTACCCTGACTGCTAAGACTGAGGTCGTGGGTTCGATTCCCACCCAGGACAAATCTTTGTGTGATGAGCACGATCATTTGTTCTGTGTCTGGGTGTAATTTATCTATAATATGTATGTATTTAGAAACATATAATTATGTTTATCAGTTTTCCGGTTGCCATAGTACAGGCTCTGCCTAGTTTGGGATCAGATAACGGTGTGTTGGTTGTCCTAAGATATTTATTTATTATTTTATAGTTTTGTTAGCGTAGTCTTTGTAATAGGGAGGAATTCACTGACACACACATAAACTCATGCTTCCTTCGCATTGGGGACGGGAGTAAGCAGAACGTCATGAGATACCCATGAGATTGTACGTCCTTCAACCCTGTGAGCACAGAAGAATGTGGTGATGCTGTGATCTATTCATCATCTGCCTAGCCGCTCAACTCTGTTGGGGTTGGTTTCCAGCCTAGACGAGTGCAGCTGAATACCAGTGCTTCACAGGAGCGATAGTCTATCTGACCTCCTCACAACTGGGTAAAATGATACGGCATATCGGCAAGATTGCTTATGCTATGAACTAGTACAACATACATACTAAAAACTCACGCGTTTTTCCCATGGGGGTAGGCAGAAACTACGGAACGCTACCTACTAAGATCGATACATACTCCTTTTGCCTCGTTTAGGTTCATACATCTGCACCCTAATTGCGAAACGCACAATTTATCAGAATCTGAATGGGATTGAAGATTATTTCTAAACCATTGCGTCATTTGTTCGAATAAATTGTCGGCTCAGCAACGTAAATATCGCAATGAATGTTGTTTAACTATAAATACAATATTAAACCAATTCCTACCGATAAAAAGTTCTGCAATTACCCCTCTGGTCATCCACACACGCCGGTTGCGAATACTACGCACCCGACGTTTCTGAAGAACTATTACAACACATACATACTTTAACTCACTCCTTTCTCTCATGGGGGTAGGCAGAAACTACAGAACGCCACCTGCTACGATCCTGAAATACTCCTTTTGCCTCAATTCACACCTTGTATTTAGATTAGCTGGTTGACTAAATCAACATTAATGTATTTCTTCTTTGTTTTAATTTCATATTTATATGTAATCTGTCGTAGTGAATTTGTAGTGATTCTTTTTCCGTAAATCTTTTAATAATTTTTGTTACTTTTTCCATCTACCTTACATTTTCATAATATCATTTTCGGCTAGTCACGCTTTTAAAAATGTACCACGCTGCTTAGACTGCTTCATCTCGATGGCTAATAGATGCTAGAACACCGCTTTCCCACGTAGATTCAGGGTCCGACGGTTGTCGGGATGTTGCAGTCAGTAACAGGAATTCGGACATTTTGTAAAATGTCTAATTCGTGGATTCCAGGGTTCTTCCATACCGGAAGGAATATCTTTTTCGCCGCTGCAAGGGTTGTGGCTGGACAACCTGCGAGCTGCCTACCTACCTACTGCTGGAAGACCTACCCACCTACCTGGCTGACACCGGTCAACTACGACTTGAGAACTACCAGGATAGTGGTTTTCTTTAGGCGGGCTAGAATTGAATACGCGCTCGATATTTAGAACTCACGCCAGCCTTCTGCTGGAGCTAGCTATGTTTAAATATTGTTTAACCTTATTTTAATTACACTTATGTACCTTCCATCTTTTTGTTTGTTTTAAACGTCCTGCCCTAACAGGCACGTTACAGTGGCGTTAAACGACGTTAATATAATATGCTGTAGGAACCTACATTATTAGTTCAGAATCCACTTATCGAGTTCTCGATTTACAACGCAAGCAGACGACAATAATATTTCGAATCGGAAATCGTAAATACCTAATTCTCATCGTTACAAAATAAGACGTTCAAATAGCTTTAATTTACACAGAATCTGAAGATTTATGATGCGTTATTTTTGCCAGTGACGTGTTTTGTGCGTCAAGGAAAAGAGTTACAAGATGGAGGTGACACTTAGTTTGTGGATCACCGAACTTGTCAGATTTAATTTGTATTCTTACGTTTTAAGTAATAAACGTTATCATTCTGAAAAACCTGTTTGGTCTAATGTTCGCAAACGCTACTGCTGAGCGTGAAGTCGCAGCTTCGAAGCGGCTTTTAAGGGTTCCGTAGCCAAATGGCAAAAAACGGAACTCTTATGGATTCGTCATGTCTGTCTGTCTGTCCGGCCATATGTCACAGGCACTTTTTTCCGAAACCATAAGAACTATGCTGTTGAACCTTGGTAAGTAGATGTATTCTGTGAACCGCATTAAGATTTTCACACAAAAAAAAACAATAAATTTTGGGGGTTCCCCATACTTAGAACTGCCAGGTTGATGACAATAGGCTCACCCCATATACATGGGACTTAAACATAACTGGCGAAATATGGATACACTATAGTTACACCCCTGCCTTAGTATATTATTATTTAAAAAAACTAAGGAACTCCTCTTTGGAGTGTTTAAGCTATACAAGGATTCTGCTTGTCGTCAAAGGCACAAACAGTTGCACAGTAAACTTACCAATAAGATGTAGAATCTCCAGGCCGTTGATGAAGTTGTAGATCTTCCTCATGAAGCCCTCCATGAAGATGACCTCCGACAGACAGATGCAGAGGTACCGCAGCTTTGTCGGGAACGCTTGCATCTCTGAGAAGTCGTGCAGTTGCATGGCTGGAGAATAAAAGAGAAGAATGAAGGTTTAATATACATATTTTTTTAAATGTTTTATTTGGTAAAAGATGGTATTTCTTGAAAAGTGCAATATCTACATTGCCAAAAATGTATGAAACAGCATTTGTTTTGTTTAAACAAAACTGACAACAAATTTCAACGTGGGTACATAGACACAGTAATGCAGTTTGAAAACAAAACCACGAACCATGTGACAAAACCTCTCTGAAAAAAATAAAAAGAAAACCTCTCTGATACATCTATACATCTATACAAATAAATAAAATTGGAGTGTCTGTTTTTAATATTAAAATAACTACTTTTTACTAAGTGTATATGAATGTATACATGGTACATATACCAAAACAACATTTTTTACAATTTTTGTCTGTCTGTCTGTCTGTCTGTCTGTCTGTTCGTTCCGGCTAATCTCTGAAATGGCTGGACCGATTTTGACGGAACTTTCACTGGCAGATAGTTGATGTAACAAGGAGTAACTTAGGCTACTTTAATTTCAGAAAAAATAAATAATAGTTTAAAAAAACTAAAAACACGCTGAATTTTGAGACGTATGTCAGCGTAGTTTTCAAAGACAGTTTTTTATGAAAAACTTTTTGTTAAATACCACGCGGACGAAGTCGCGAGTAACAGCTATTACCTATAATATAACCTGAATTAACACATCTTACCGCGGTAGTACGTCCTCCTGCGTTAATTTCCGACATCCACGCGGGCGAAGCCGCGGGCAAAAGCTAGTGCTGAATAAGCTTCGAGTACGAATGATACCAGGGGAGGTAAGTACAATAACTAGACTCTACGTTTCTAAGATCCTAACACCTGCGGGGTAATTTTATAACACACTAAGCAACGGCTTTCATTTTGACAGTTCAACAACATTCATTGCGTTGTTTACGTTTTTGAGCGGACAAATTTTTCGTATTTGTGAAGCGATGGATTGACAATAATCTCCAAAATGAATCAGATTCTGATTAATAGTGTGTTGCAATTGGGTGGCGATTTATGAAATGAAGATCAACGATATGATAAAATGAAATGCATGTTATGTGAAGCAATTGGCTGCTGATTTCAATCAGCCAATCGCAGCAGTTGACAATTTGTTAGCTTATTTTGTCTTGATTATCGTTCGAAACCAAGCGTAAGATATGATTAAGGCCCTCTTGTAGTTGAAGACGTTTCGGCGAACATTGGCCGGTCGTTGCGAGCGCTTGAGCTGCTAGATTTTGTGTATATTTGTTTCGTGGAGACAAAATGATAAGGAAATTATAAAATATTTTCTCAGCATGTCCTAAAAAACAATAAAACCTATCTTTTGGTATGAGTTTTACATGGTTTAATGATGGAATCTGTTCAAGGTACACGTTTTAAATGGCGATTTAGTGTCAACTTTATGATTATTTTTTATCGAGCCAATTGTTTTAATTCACGTTTCTATCTTCACACAGCGCTTAACAGTATGTTCAATTTTCCTAATTATTTTTTTTTTTACGGAAATTAGTCATTTTGATAGATTTACACAGGTTTAAAAAAGTTAAAAAGTACTGCAACCTCGCCTTAATAGCTATTGATTCGACAAATCATCATATCTATCGTTTTTTTAGGGTTCCGCACCTCAAAAGGAAAAAGCGGAACCCTTATAGGATCACTTTGTTGTCCGTCCGTCCGTCCGTCCGTCTGTCAAGACCCTTTTTCTCAGGAACGCGTGAAGGTATCAAGCTGAAATTTATACCAAATACTCAAATCTACTGTTCCTTGGAGCTGTGAAAAAATCAAACTTCTAAGCTAACGCAATCAAAAGATATAGCCGTTTATGCCGCAAATTTTCGAAACTCGAAAGGGAATCAAAACCTAAAGGGTACTTCCAGTGGATCTAGAATGTTGAAATTTGGTACGAAGCAACGTCTTATAGCACAGATAAAGGAAAAATTGCGAAAACAGTAAATTTTTAGTTACATCAAAAATATTTAAAAAAAAATAAACTTTATACCTACAGGTTTGTACGGAACCCTCGATGCGCAAGTCCGACTCACACTTGGCCGGTTTTTTTAATTACTGCATGTCCCTCTCCTCTTCTTGGCCTCTATCTTGACGAGTGATGCAAAGCGAAATGAAATAACTAACACACAACACATTCCTATTCGTAAGTACATCGGAAATTATTCATAAACATTTTGTCACATACAGGACAGGAATCGAATCCTGGAAAAGCTACTCGGGCGCAGCGAACTCACTGCACCTGGCGTTCATTTAGGCCTCAAAACTTAACTACAAAGGTCCAGGCTATCTTCTACCATCAATTGGTAAGCAAGCCATTTTATTTATTTATTGTGTTCTTTTGTAAATAATATAAATAGTGTCCGTGTGGTGCCGGACGTAAACAATAGCACCATCACATTTCTTCCCGTGGGTGACGTAAAATGCTACTAAGGGACTAAAGAATGAGCAGCAGCGTTCTCTATGCATTTTACCACCATACTGCGATCGCCAACCCGCCTGCCAAGCGTGGCGATTATGGCAAAGCCCCCAAAATTGGGCCAAATATCCAGCAATGGACGTCTTACGGTTGAAATGGTGATACGTTTAAATATAAGTATCTTTTGTGCAAATAGAAAACGCATTAAATGCGTACTTACCAGTACTAAAATCTAGCAGCATATGCGTCAAATTGGGGCACTTCGCAGCCAGCTCGTGAAGAACGGTGTGTGTGATCAGCTCTATCGGCAGCTCAATGTACCTCAGGGAAGGCCCGAAACGTATCGATATCAGTGCTAGAAGAGACTCCAGTGATCCTGAAAATTGGAAGGGATGTCATTGGTAAAATCACGAAGTTGTGGTTCCTTTACGTAAGCATGAAGCATTAGGGCAGAAAGTACCAACATCTACAGCATTAACTTAAATTTCGTTGCTTTACGATTTTTAACAGACGTAAATTATCTTTGAAAAGACTATTTAAAGGTCAGAAATTAAACAGCCTATAACATATAAATTATGAGTTGCGATCTGAGTTTAATCATCGTGATACTCATTTAAAAAAATTTGAACTAATAAAACGAACTGTTTTAAATAATTATGCCTCTGCTTGACCCCCTGTTCATTTTCGCGCGTTCTAAAGTATTCCGTATGTATTTGCAATACTAACGCCATCTATTAGTAACTTTATAAAATGAAACCTTATTCGATGGGGTTGCAATGTAATAAAATTTGTCCTTTATGGTAGAAAATCATTAATTATACGTAGTTCTAATTTTAGACTCATTTTATCTATTCATTTTAAGGATTCTATTTGTAGACTGTGAACCTACCAACATGCAATCCTGAGATTTCTGGTCGTAAACTGACGTGGGTCCATAATTTTGTGTCGTAGGCGATCATGCGCCATCTTTTGCATACAGTCGCCATTCGACATATTTCTCGATGTGTAAGATACGAAAATATATTCAGTAATACTTTGTCTGGTAACTTCTCTATAGTCTGAAACAAATTAGGAAATAGGTTAGGTTATTTTATCCTCTTATTCATTTGTCATTCGTTGGTGGTAAGCATTGTGACTACATATTGGCACCTAACTATTAGAAATTAATGATTATCTTTCACAGCTGCTGTGGAGTAGTTCAAATGGATATCTGCACAAATTACTGTCATTAAATATCCCATATAATAGATCCTAATGCTTTCTTACTCCGCTCTATTTATACAGGTTTTATTGGCTTTAGTATTATTTAAATAAACGCACAGGATAGTCCGTCAAAATATGTAAACATAATATAATCTAAACAATAACAAGAACACATTTACATAACATTACCGTGTTAGCGAATGGGCTCCTGACTTGTCCGCCTTCAGTCAAGTAAACTTGACTGGCTTCTAAAGCCAACTGTCCCCAAACATCCGTCGGGATATCCATAGTGAAATGTTATACTACACACTAAATAAATCACGAAAAATACATTAAACTACGATTTTCTGACCGAAATCTTTCCAGATTTACTTGATACGCACGTAAACTTCGACTCGAGCGCATAAATGGAACGCTCAGGTTAATTTTGGAACCATCCGGGATTGGGCGAAAGTGTGTGTGTACGAAATATTTCAGCTATTCGTTGATTATTTACTTTTTAACATAAAATGACATGGTTTGACTAGAGGAATGCGTACAGCTGGTAATAATTATATCTTTTTTTAAATAATGGTGACAGTTTTTGATATTTTATATAATTTTACAAAATTGTCGTAAGCGGGAAATTTGAAATCTTTGCGTGCGGTGAAGTCGGAATTCAGATCTATGAAGAAGTAATACAACTTTTTAGCAGGAGATTATTGTAGTCTAGGTAAGTGAACTTCTCTGCCTGCCTCTTAGATTATTTTTCTATAAATAGGTGCAGTTCGTCAAGATACCGATTTGGATTTCTTCCGCTCAAAATCTGCGAGGTATGTAGCCAAGTGCGTCAACACCATAGACCAAGATTTTTATTTACATAGATGCATTACATGTGTCTATACGCGTCTCTAGTCGTGCAACCGTGTAGTATGTACCTACCAGTAAGATGATTAAAAATCACCAAGGAACTCGTACGCCAAGGAATAATTTTATAAGTCATAATTATAAAGAAATTGCAGTGGGTTTGTTTAGAATTAACCAATTTCTATTTTCTTTTTCTAATTGTCTTCGTACTTAGTGAGTAACCTGTAAATTGAGTGATGAATGAACCATATTAGCAACATCACAATCTTAATCACCATCGTAGGAAATTATTCTCTCCTAAGGCAATTCTAATGATTTGGTTTAGCAGAAACGAAAAGGAATGCTAAATGTAAATGCCCTTTTCGTTGACGATTCCCTTTTAAATTAATCAACACCACACATCTGTAAAATCTAAATAACATCTTTTATCGTGTTGTCAGTCGATCAATCGTCTTTCGTTCGTCGTCCTCGGTCACCGCAACTGTAAACCCGTGCCGAGGTGATATAGCTATGTACAGTGTATTGTCTGTACGTCTGTGCAGACATCACTTGGCAAGCAGGGTGGTATTTCCTGGATTGTGACTCAAGCGCCAATCTGTTTGTGTATAATTCCTCTTAATATATTGTTTTTCGGCTCGTGTAAGTGAGCATTCTATTAAATTAAGACGTTTATGAACAAAATATCATGCATTTTGTGGATAAGATCGTTTTATTGCATCATTTTAGTTCTCTTGCATAATGATTAAGACATAGAATCAAGATGTACATTTGATTTTATTGCTGTCACTATTTATTTGGGACGTAAGATTCCTGGGATAAAAATAAACCATCTGTTTATACAACTATCACTTGTATTAATTAGGTGATAAGAGCGAAAGTTGATTGAAAAATTTGGTGGCAAAATGTCGGCAACACAAATTCCTAATTTGAAATGTCACGTTGTATGATCATGTCTATATCTATCAGATCAATTTCTACAGTAACTATGTATTAATTATAATGCTAGACTAAAAGTAAACGCAATCTTGATAGAGTGAACTAAATTGATGCAAAACGAATTTTGGAAGAAGAGTTATGTCTTTATTCATTCGCGAAGATTCCATCCACTTTAATAATGATTCAATATGGTTATTGATTTCAAATTGCCTTCGAATGCTTTCAAAGAAGGAATGCGTCTGATAATGTTTGATCTTTAAATGAAACTTTTATGTGTAAACCAATACAAAACCTTGACTATTTTTAACGTGACAACAAATACATGTGAAAATAAAAAACACTTTAAAGTTCTGACACATAATTCCCTAAATACAACGATATCTGCACATTTCCATCTAAATATGATTTCGCGATACGAATCTGAATATGGTACCTACGTCAGTATTATGACGTTGAAAAGCCAAATGTGTAATGGAAGTGGCGCCAAACTAATACGTTCCTACGAATTTAGAATTAGTCTTCACATTTACTAATAGATGAAGAAGAGGAGGACATAATTTATGAATGGATTAAAAAAAAAAACAAAACAACTCTATTGCATTCTTGTGCTATTTCCATGAAGCGATTGATACTGGCCAATGAAACTTAGGAATGATTTGGAAACAATGGGAGAGTTCGACATGAAGATACAAAACCTTCCATATTCAAATCTCTGCACTTGTCAAAAGATTCACAATCACTGCACATCCTCAACTTGTTTATGCTCCA
Source organism: Aporophyla nigra (assembly GCA_947507805.1). NCBI lineage: Eukaryota > Metazoa > Arthropoda > Insecta > Lepidoptera > Noctuidae > Aporophyla > Aporophyla nigra. Next base: position 4,695,515 of record OX382313.1, on the reverse strand, counting down.
AACATTACCTTTCTCCTTGGTGGCGTAGGTGGAGGTTTCGGAACGTAGGAACCTAGCGTTTGAGTTTCCTCATCCATTTTTCGTACAATTAATAATTGTTTATGCACTTTTCTTAATACCCTGCACACGACTGATTGCCTGCTTATAATCACAACAAGTAATTGTTTGGCACAAATCAATCGTATGTCATTGTCACTCAGATTATTTTTAGGGTGTCAACCTGCCTATAGCCTAAGGTATGTATACTGATACCTATAATGAGATGGGGCATTCCCCTATATGTATGCACTAGAGACAAGAGTTATGATACGATCTGTTTTGTATCTATGCTGATAACCCGATAGTGATCTTACTGTTATCATGGGTTATTCTCGTCTTTTATGTCACGTAGACTGCCTTAATATTTCTATCGATGAATCATTAATACGTATAAATCAACTATTTAATCATTGAACGACTTTCCTGGCCTTTCATTCATAAATCTATCTGAGTTGGCTAATCTAGCTGCTTGAATTCAAAGGACGGAGCTTAACTGTCTAATAAATTATTTTTAATTTAGATAATTTTTATAGGGACACTCTATCACCCTTTCCTACAGCTTCTACAATCTTTTGCTCTCTCACCAAAATAATTGCAATTAATAGAAATCAACATTGAAATTCACCGTTTATCTAAATTGCAGTGGTACTGAGTTGCTGGTGCTGGTAAAATGTCTATAAAATATCTAAGAGTACTTAATAGTAATATATATTGGCCGTTGCTGACGTACATAGAATTTCAAAGTCATAACAATTAGTCAATGCCTTACAAAAGATTTACGAAGACGATTTCGAAAAGATACATTAAGGAGCCATCTGGAGAAACGTAGAGATATATTCCTTCGCTCGTTTCGCATTTAAGATAACTCGTTAGATAATGCAAAAGGCACGCTCAATTCAGCGCCTTCCCCTTTAGGAAATTCAGTCGTGGTGTAATGTAAGTACATAATGAAAAATAAACCTTCATTAAAATCGTTTCGATCAATCTACCTGCTTTTTCCCAACTATGTCGATGTCGGTGTCCATTGTAGCTGGATGCTGCTGAATACCAGTAGGTATTGTAATCAAACCTTCATTAAAATCGTTTACATGTATGATATCGTTCTTTTTTTCGGCTATTTAATGAAGTTTTCTTTCGAAATAATTAGTGGTATGGTGAATTTCAACGACATGTAACGCGTATGGTAATAAAAAGTTGGTAATTTATGATATGGAGCTAAAAATAGAGTATCACTTCCGTCGAACATCCGAGGTGACGAAAGAGCTTTTTTATGTGCACCAAATTAACAACATAGTGACTTTATTAATTAACGACGAAATTATCTATCAAGAACATGCTTTTAAAAACGAACATTGATATCGCTGTAAAGCTCCTTAATGATGAACGGTTTGACCTCACATCATCAATCTCATAAATCAGGCACTTCATCTCTTATTTGTAAGCCATAATTACAGCCATTGTATGTGACTGAAATAGATCAAACATCTGTTAGCAAGGAACATAATGCTCGCTCGTGGAACTACTTCTCTAATGCATTGCATATGTCTGCTAATCACGAGAACCTCCACCCATTGTAGTCAAATCTAATGTGTTAACTAGATTTTGCTATCGGTGTTGGTATTGGTAAATTTTCAGAATATTTCAGTAACAAACGTCAAAGCGACATTCACGTAAAAAATGCTAATTCTGAAACCAAGCTCTCGTCATAATCATAACAACGCGGTTCAGTGACTTTTTTTCTTAATTTGGACAACATCAAACATCTGCTGTGTTTGAATTCTACTTTTAAATCTCAGGTCATGAAATGAATGCTGAAGATAAGGAAATTTCCTTTAGTGGTAGGTACTTAGTATTGAAATACACAGTGGTCTACGTAGGCACAGGCACTTAGGAAATACCGATTTATGTATATAATAAAACAGAAAACTTTTATTTTAGCCTGGAGCCCATAGGGTTGGTAACAATTTTACTTATCTATGAAACATGGGCATATATGAATAGAGAAAGAGCATAGGAATATGGGTTGAGTCAAAAATTAGCCAACTTCAGCGTGATTGTAAAAATATTTTAGCAATAAATAAGGCAGCAGCAATATCCTAGCGCATGAACTATAAAAGGTCCATGGTTAAATTGATTTGATTTGATTTAGAAATTTACAAATTTGTGAAATGAAGATAGCTCGGTCGGAAAAATTATTCACGTTAGTAAAACTTAAAACACGAGTCAATCTAATTACACCCTAATGAATCAGTGACTGTCACCCAGTGGCCAGGCAGATTATTTAAAACTCTGTTCCTCACTGTCGTCTTTAATTACAGTTAACTAAATAGGGAATGATCAACAACTATATTTTATTTTTATTTTACCACAGTTTGGTTCTGTCTATTAAGATTACTTTTCAATTATTACTGGTACTCAGGAGTATTTAATTTATTAATTTTATATTATTACAATAGTAATTACCATTATCTGTTTCCTACGAAAGCTGGACCCCACATCATCTCTGGTGATCGCCATGGCAGCGCTGTCCACATTTAAGATCCCCCACGAATCCATGGTTGCTGATTAAATTAACTCTCCACAAACAAAAAAGTTCTGCGTATCACTGTATCCTTTAAAACACACACAAATCCAGTTGGCGCGAAAACTAAAACTAAAAGTTTGAACTAGTTAACGCCACAAGTTTCCCGTCATGTCGTCTGTCTGTCCTTCTTAACCGTCTGGTACAAATGCGAACCGCTGTGTAAAGTTATATTGTAGCAGATGTACCTATATGCTGTCAGATATTTAAATTGGCAGGCCAAAATAAGTACGGCATTTTGCTTCAACTGGGCGCAGTGAGACGGTACGGTTGCCAAGAAGACTCGTATTGCAATCGTGTCACAGTAACTACAGTAGATGTACGAGACCGCCTAACATCATCTGCCGACTGATTCAATGCTATGTCAACGCTATTTAGATTTAAGAACATTTTACAGACAATCCTGGATCTGCTTTTACACAAGAATGCTGTTAATTAACAATTTGTTGTGTCGTTGTGTGCATTAATGATTTTAAATCAAAACATCTGCCTAATCGTAATTAGAATGAATTTTTCATTGACTTTTTTATGTTGATGTTGGATGTTATCCAAATACTTAGGGGATATGTTAGTATTGATTCATGTACGTAAGTATTTCTAGAGTGGCATTTGGGTTTATTTACTTATAAGTAGGGGTAGGTGTATACCTAGTTTATTTCGTATGACTGAACCTCAGTTAGGTTTGGAATATTTCGAGTTAAATAAAAATCAACTTGCTGAACTACAACCCACATTCTTTTTCGTATAATAATAAAAAGATAAATCTTAAAATTTAGTTTATAAAATAAGTGGTAGAAATTAAAGAACAGTATGTGGAACTTAGGTATAAAACATTTTTATACAGCTGGTAACATTAGAAGTTTCATTCAATTTTTCTACTGTTCTGTCATGTGTTCTGTGTTCACTCCAATGAACTCCAATCACGGATGTTTCTGTCAAACTAACAACAGATTGATTCAATGACCGATACCGACTGACCGTTCGTTTACTTCGTTTAGTCGTTCATCGTAATCTCGTATTCTCGACGCATTGTTTTGCAATGTTCTTTGGCGGGGTGTCAATGATATTCGTAAAATATTTCTAGTGCGCACAATACAGAAATATTATTTGTGAAACTTTGGCGACCTACAAGCCTTTGTTTAAAAAATATTTGAGACAGATAAGGACAATATCGGTCGGACGTGCTCAGTCTCAGTGTAGATTAGTTCGTCTGCTCTCGGGCATCTTGCTTTATCTCAGAACTCGGAAATGCGAACATCTCCTGTGTACTGAATTGCTGATTATATTCAGTTCATCGCGTGTAACAGTATCCGCCGGTTGTTTTGACTATGCATCGGTAGTACTGCCAGGTTAATAGAGCATTGAAAAAAAAGTTGCACCGGGTTTGTGGACTTTTGAAAAAGGAACTCTTTTAGTTCAGAAAAAAATAAACCGCGGAAAGTCGCAATGGCGGGCTATTTACCAGAATACATGTTCACCCTTGTGGACCAGCTCGACGAACATCCATGGCTTTTTGCTGGCCTGGCATCAATCCTGGTTGGGCTCAGTGGCATATTACCGCTGCTCATCATTCCACTGGATGCGACAGACAGCTTTACCGATGGCCGTGAGTATTTATTTTTGTTTACTTGCGTTAATTTTTCGAGCTTAGCACATGCTGCAGGTTATTTTTAGATGTTTCAAGTCATCTTTCATGGTAATGTGATGCCAGCGCATGCGCTGTCTGGTATATGAATTAACTTACTTTCGTAAACAAAAGAAATAAATAAAACATTTTTTTTGTGTAAGTCCTGACTGTTACGAAAAGTTTAGTACGAAAAGTTAAAGTAAAATCTTTGATTCAAAATAGATTTGGAAGGATATAACTTTTCTTATTGGTAAAACATAAGAGTATTTCTGGAGTGATTAGAACCAGCCAGTTTTACTGTTTTAAACTGACGATTTAAAAAAAATATAAATATTTTTTTGTAGAAGGAACTTGATTTTGGTCTGTTGGAATTTTTATTTGAGGACTATAGAATGTAAAAGCTCCGAATATTTATCACTAGTCAGGTCTTATTTTTAATTCAAAATCAGTTATGTTCAAACCATTTACCAATCTTTGTTGCATATGCTAAAAAGTTAGTTGATATCTGATAATACCATACCAAAACTTTTGATGTAGCCGTGAGGCACACACCGTTGTTGATTTTTTTTTCATTCATTTTTCTTACTCTGGTTTTGTATTTTGTGCTTCATGTAATGTGTCCACATAAAGAGTATTCTTTCTTTTTCTCTTTGTTATAAAATTATGCTACAAACTGGGTTTTTTTAAACCATTACTTACAAATTCTTCCATAACTTGTATCAATAGAATCATCTGGAGGACATCTGGAGAAATTGATAATATTTCTAGCAAAATTGAATTGGTCTTTTAACAATTCAATTTTGAAATAACCGGCCAAGTGCGAGTCGGACTCGCGCACCGAGGGTTCCGTACAAACCTGCAGGTATTCACGGTTTATGTATAAGGTTTATGTTTATGAAATTAAATGTTTTTTTTTTAATTTTTATATTTGAGTTGACTGAATGAAAGGTAAATTATGGTTTACGATTTATGACGTATTAAAAAAAACTACTTACTAGATTTCGTTCAAACCAATTTTCGGTGGAAGTTTACATGGTAATGTACATCATATATTTTTTTTAGTTTTATCATTCCCTTATTTTAGCAGTTACGGGACACACACACACACACGCATTTAACCACTTTGGAAGTGTTTCTAGCGCAAACTATTCAGTTTAGAAAAAAATGATATTAGAAACCTCAATATCATTTTTGAAGACCTTTCCACAGATACCCCACACGTATGGGTTAGATGAAAAATTTTTTTTTGAGTGTCAGTTCTATGTATGGGGAACACCAAATATTATTGTGTTTTTTCTATTTTTGTGTGAAAATCTTAATGCGGTTCACAGAATACATCTACTTACCAAGTTTCAACATCATAGCTCATATAGTGGCTGTGACATACTCGGACAGACAGACATGACGAATCTATAAGGGTTCCGTTTTTTGCCATTTGGCAACGGAACCCTAAAAACACTGATGTGTTCATCAGTATTTTTTTTTTAAAGTTTCTTTACATAATATAAAACAAAGTCGCATTTCGTGTTTGTATGCTTAGATCTTCTAAACTAAGGGACTTTAATGAGGTTTTCGTCAATAGACTGAGTGATTCAAGGGGAAGGTTGATGTGTAAAATATGCGCGTGAAGCCGCTGGCAAAAGCTAGTTATTAATAAAATTTATTTCAAACTTCTTGTAGCAAAATTTGGTAGGAATTAGATACTGTAATTGATACAGTGAGGTAGGGACATCCACACGCAACCTGTTACTATTCAGTACATGATTCAGGAACCCGGTGTTGCAATTTTCCATCGGTCATTAAAAAAAAACATTGAAACATGCAAATGTATAAATCCTAGTTGTTTCATATAAAAGAGCAATATCTTGCGGTCAAAATGTATGTTACAGTATTTTTTTTTAATTACACTGCGTTGAATCTTTTCATTATTGTTTAATGATGTAAAAAACCTACACTAAGGGGTAATTATACAATATGCACATCAATGTCTCTCCCACCCTGTAATACCTGGATATTTTGAAACACTATGGAAACCACCACAAAAGTATGTATATTTGTATGCACAGCAGTATGTTTTCTGCATAAACTCAAGGTAAAATTCAATAAAAATAGCTTCCTGTAACCATACATACTAAAAAGAGTCATTCTTATTTAATAAGGAGTCAACAAACATGTTATTTTTATTAATGAATGTAACTGTTGAATGAAATTCTATTCTTGGAAGTTAAATTGGATTAATAAGCAATTACTTTATATCAATCACTAATTCACGACCTGTGCCGCTCGGTCTTAACCGCATACTTCTCAGTCCCGTGGGAATATCAGAATAAAAAGTATCCTCCAGTTCTAATCCAGATCATGATCTACCCGTGTGCCAAAATTTGTCCATATCCATTCACCTGTTTTTAGTTAAAAGTGTAACAAAAAAATCAAATGTTTCTCTTTATACTATTAGTTAACATTGAACTAAATTAATATATTACTTAGCAGTGCTGGCCCAGTGGTAACGGCCGCGACTTTCGAGATATAGATCTTAGGTTCGAACCCAGACAGGCAGTTTACTTTGTGTAAATTATCTCATCACAGGGCCGTAGCTAGGGGGGGGCATTGTGGGGCAATGCCATACCTTGAAATCACAATGCCCTACCTTAAAAATACCAAAAACGAAGAGAACCTATTAGAATTGGATTGTATGTTTATAGTTTTAGATAAAAAAAAATGTAGCAATAGGTATCTAAACTTTTCCAAACATACCATAGTTTGGGACATTCATTTCATATTATAATAATTATTTTCTCTGTGTATGATGGCATTTGAAGTGCCATCACATGAAGCAATGGGTCTATTTAATTATAATATGCCGATGCAGAGAAAAATTTCAACCGTCTTGTTCGCTTGTTCTTCATCACTGAGGATTTAATAGCTGTCCTTAGATCCATGCTCATGTTCTATCACAGAAATTATTTGTCTATGAATAGCTATTGAATGTACATCACTGACCTAGAGGTGATGTTGATTGATTTAGTAGCCCGTGCTTCAGAGTAGATCAATTATGATATTTAGTCACAGATACTAGTCACAACTAGTCAAGATACTTAGTCACAAAATCTCGACTGATCAGGATCGAACCCTTGGTGCGCTCAAAAAACCCGACAACTCATACACATTAAGTGACCATGAAACCAGTAAGGTCCTCCTGGAAACCCACTTCCCCGGCTGTAACCTCCAAGAGGTCAGGACGTGGGAGGCTGAACCAGAATGGACCCCAACGAACCTAGATTGGTCCAGGGCTCAAAGCATGGTAACAGAAGAAAAGATAAAGTGGGCCATTGACACCTTTCAGCCCTACAAATCTGCAGGGCTGGATGGCATCTTTCCAGCCCTCCTACAATGGGGGGCTGACCACCTGATACCATGCTTGGTGGAGATCTACCGGACCTGCATTGCATTTAGATACATACCCCAAGCGTGGCGCGAAGTGAAAGTCATTTTCATACCCAAGCCAGGCAAACCCGACTATACACAACCAAAGGCCTATAGGCCTATAAGTCTCACATCCTTCTTACTAAAAACCCTCGAGAGACTCTGCGATAGACATATCCGAGACGGACCTCTCCGGGTAAAACCCCTTCACAAACAACAGCACGCGTACTCCACGGGCAGATCAACAGAGTCTGCGCTACATAGCGTGGTCTCCAAAATTGAATGCGCAGTGGACCACAAATGCTCAGCACTGGCGGTTTTCATTGACATTGAAGGCGCTTTCGACAAAACTATGTTCAATAGTATCAGCATGGCCCTCGACAGACACAACATAAATCCGACCTTGAGCGGATGGATCACCAACATGCTCAAATTGAGAGCTGTACAAGTCACAGTAAACGACACTACAAGGGCGGTAGTGGCGAAAGGCTGCCCGCAAGGGGGCGTCCTCTCGCCACTTTTATGGAACCTGGTCGTAGACAGCCTCATCAAAACACTCAACGATAAAGGTTACTTCACCGTAGGCTACGCCGATGACATAACCATAATAATAAATGGCACCCATGAAAACACCCTATGCCACCTCATGCGCCAAGCCCTGAAAATAGTAGAGGACTGGTGCAATAAACACCAACTATCAGTAAACCCCACAAAAACCGAGATGATCCTCTTTACAAAAAAGAGGAAACTCGCGAAACTCGAACTGCCACGACTGTTTGGCACCACCCTAAGCCTTTCAACTGAAACCAAATACCTGGGCATATTTTTGGACAAACAGCTGAATTGGGCAAAACACACCAACTACATAACTACAAAAGCCAGCATATCCCTGTGGCAGTGCAAGAGAATGCTTGGCAGGAATTGGGGAATCAGCCCCAAAGTAACCCACTGGCTATACACCACAGTTATTCGACCAATCATCACATACGGCTCAATAGTCTGGTGGCCCAGAACAGACCTGAGCACAGCCCAAAAAGACCTTGAAAAGGTGCAACGATTCGCTTGTGTAGCCATCACTAGCTGCATGAGAACTACACCCACTGCTGCCCTACAGGTAATGCTCGGGCTACCACCTCTACACCTAATCGTGCGGGAGGAGGCTGCCCTGGCTGCCCTAAGACTGAACATAGCAGGGACCCTGAGCAATGACTCGAGGGTCAAGCACTCACGCATTAGGGACGATGCGATCAAGCGACAACCAATGATGGCATCACCCTGCGATAAAACTCCAAAACTACACTACTTTCAAAAGCACTACAACGTTATACTCACAGAAGAACAAAACGACCACTCGGGCCCGGAAGAGCTTAGAGTCTACACTGATGGCTCAAAGACCACCTCTGGGACCGGAGTCGGAGTTTTCTCACACGACCTTAACATAAAAATATCCAGCCCGCTGGGAATGTTCAACACCGTCTACCAGGCGGAATGCGTGGGAATTATACAGGCGGCATATGCCATAGAAGCCAGAAGAGTTACGGACACTCATATACGTATACTCTCCGACAGCGCTTCAGTCCTCCAATCCCTAGCCAAACGATACATAACCTCAAGTCTTACACTAGAATGTCACAACGCATTAGAACGGGTAACAGTTTCTAATCGCAACAAAGTGACACTGCAATGGATAAAAGGACACAGTGGATCACTAGGCAACGACGCTGCTGACGAACTGGCCAGAAAGGCATCCAGCGCGTCAGTCTGCGGCCCCGAGCCCATCGTGCCCATCCCCTTTAACCAGCTACGCAGGTGGCTGCAGGAATTTACCCACTCACAAGCGGAGACCTGGTGGACCTCGGCACCAGGCTGCAGGCAGTCCAGGGAAGCTATGCCATCCCCGGATGGCAGGCTAACCAGACGTTTGCTACGCCTGGACAGGGATGGTCTGCGTCTGATGACGGGCACCATCACAGGACACTGCCCGCTAAACAAGCACTTTCACACAATAGGCATAACGGACAGCCCCCTGTGCAGGGCCTGCATGGAGGCTGAGGAAACCGTTGCGCATGTACTCTTCGAATGTACAGGCGTCACCCAGATTAGGACAGATACCCTCGGGACACCCAAATCATACACGGACGTTCTTAGCAGACCAGGAGACATGATAAACTTCTGGAGGGAGGTGGGCTGGTTGGAGTAAACACCGACGGCCGCCATGGCCCACGTACAATGGTCCACTCAAAGGACTAAGTGCGGAAACCAAATCCCCATAACATAGAACATAGAACATAGAACTTAGTCACAAAAATGAAGGGATATAATTTTGTTTTCCATATTTTTGGGTGATTTTTAACAAGCTGTAACTCCGAGGAAAATGATAGTACAGCAAAAAATAAAAAAGCACATTGTAGCACCATGTATCTAGTTTTCAGATACGGCCATGTTTTTTTTTTATCATGTTTGGGTCTGGAGAAATAACAAGGAAACAACCAAACAAAAATTTACTTTTTTTCTCGTGTTATTAAAGGTCTACGGGTTTCAAATCTAGTTCTTTGTTTTTGCAAAAAAAAGAAACGATTTTGATTAGTTTTTTCGATGAAAATTTTTTTTCTCAAACATTTTTATTTTTTCGATTTTTATTTTTAATTTTATATATAAATTTTATTTTTTCTTGAAAAGTAAATCTCAAAGAAAACAAGAAAAACGAATAAAAATTGTTCATAATGGTGATTTTTGCAAAAACAAAGAATTTGAAGCTTCGGGGCACTATAAAAAAAAAATCGTAGCGCTTTGAATTTTTCAGGGATTTTAGGGGACACTTTGAGGTTGAAAAATTACCCACGATAACCTTCGTTCATCCATTCTATCCAAAGTTATACCAAGTTATCCAAATATACTTAATTATGCGAATTTTTGTCTTTTTTCCAGTCAAAAAAAACTTTCGATAAAAGCCATTCATTAAAGAAAATGTTGTGCAGTTTCAAAAACCCTCCTTCGATTTTCTATACAATCATTATTTCTAGAGTTATTAATTGTCAAAGTTAAAAAGTACTTTTTTGCTTTGACTGACGATAACTCCGCGGAAAATCATCGTTTTGGCATTCTGGATACGTCAAATTAAAGAGCATTAAATTTTCTAAAAGAACTTATGAGTAAAAAAATGGAAAAAAAAAATTTTGTAGACCGTATACCTTTTTTTAGACGAGAAAAAATTTGGAATTTTTTTTCTTTGGTTCTTTCCTTGTTATTTCTCCAAACCCAAACATGATAAAAAAATTCATGGCCGTATCTGAAAACTAGATACATGGAGTTACAACGTGCTTTTTTATTTTTTCTGTACGATCATTTCCCTCGGAGTTACTTACAGCTTGTTGAAAATCACCCAAAAATTCTGATTTTTTTTAATATCCCTTAATTTTTGTGAATAGTGTATTTTTTTTACTTCCGCCCTACCTGTAGCCAATGCTGCCCTACCTCAAATTCGAGTCTATCTACAGCCCTGTCTCATCAGTTCATCACCAATGTTCTCAAAATGGTGAAGGGAAAAATCGTGAGTGAATCAGCACTTGCTAGAAATAAAAATTCGAAGTCATATGCCATCTAACAATCCGCACTGCGCCTGCTTGGTAGATTATGGCCCTCTCCCTGTCACCATGAGGACCTCTGTTCCAGCAGTGGGAACATTACAGGCTGATAATGTGTGTGTATGTGTATAATAGGTATATAAATTTTCGTTCGGTATACAAAGTTTTGCTTCACATATTAACACGTTAACTGCCACGGCTAAAATCAGAAAAAGTCAAAAAATGTACTTAGTGTTATTTCACTTTAAATAGATTATTTTTTTCATAAATACACTATTTATTCCAAAAACATGGCCGCCAGGCAGCAACGACATGTTCAGATTTTGTATGTGTTGTCGGTCATATAGTCCGACAAGGCCTGAATGAAACAAAAAGTGTCGGACACACAGTCCGACATGGCAGTTAACGTGTTAATATATAGATATTATTTTTCCTGTTATTTAATAAGCAGTTTATCTGATAAATCATCCAAATTATATGACAGAAAACCACATCCATCCAATTACATAACATTAAACTCACATAATCCTGTACCATAAACATTACAGTACATACACATCATACCTTACAATACATACGGGTGAATATACGGTATTTGATTTTTTTGTGTCCCTGAAGGAAATGTAATCTGTTCCATTCAATATTGATAATTTGTCTTTTTGACACTATTTTTAAATTTGTAATGGTGAGGGCCAGAAGATTTTTACATTTTTTTGGATTTTATAAGCACCAGAGGAAAATGTGTTACCAGGGGAGTGACAGGCCTTTGATTATTAGCTAAGAAAGCATATAATATATGTCCCATATTAAATAAAACATATATAAATTATAGTATTTGGATATTTTTAATATACATTCAGTCTTCACAGTTTCTAAATCAACCTTATTTTTAATATCAATGGTTTGTTGATTCTTAAGTTTCAATTACCCGTATCGAATAACAGAATTAATATTTTTTGCTTATCAATCTCATCTCGTCTCATTTTAATTATAAAACGTCCAAAAACTTAAAAGCCATGTTTAAGGCGCTTTGATCTAAATAAAATTTCTAAATGAAACAAAAATATAAACTTCGTTCACAAAACAAAACAATAGTATTATCTAATGTGATACACCTATCAGTCTTCCAGCCTATTTAAACAAATAAACTTAAAAATTATCAGTGCACAGTATAAATGAAAACTTTCATTTTTTTTTGCATTGAACAGAATCAATAATTTCCACAAAACTTAATATTTTTTTTACTTAAATACTAAACAATCAACAATTTACTTTTCAAAAACATCAACTGGCTTTGGAAACTTGTAGAATACTCTGTTACCCTTCATACGTATATTTGGCACTGGTAATATGGTCAAAATCTGTTCCCATTTAACATCAGACATGTCATTGTCATTTATTCTAAAAAGAGTACCATCTTCATTGGAGATTTTTTTTAAAGTTACCCTGATCTCTCCTTCTCCTTCATCAAAATCTGACGAACATACGCCAGCATATCTATATTTTTTATTATTAATATTGTATTCCACAAGTACAAAAAAAAATTTGATGTTTGGTCGGCTATCTTCCATTATCTTCTTTTGAAAATCAATTTCTTCCCTTGTTTCTCAACCTCTCTTCCCTTGTTTGTTTCTTTTTAACATTCGCCATGGTGTCTGATAATACTCGAGTATCTAGAACAAATGAAATATAGCCTAAAAACATTAAATATTAACGAAAAAGAAAAATTCGTCACTTCCCTGGCGCTAATGTATTTCCTCTGGCATGAAATATGCCAGAGAAGTGACGCCAGAGAAGTGACAAAATCGCACATAAGCTACAAAAACAACATCACTCGCTTATCTGATCACCGTTTAACGTAACAAATGACATCTACACACAATAAACATTGCATTGTGCAAATATACAATTTCGTAACTATACAATACAAAAACACAGACTTACCAAAGGAAATACTCCAACGACTGGCACAAACACACTTTCCTACAGTGAATCGCAAACTGACGCAATATTATTGGAGTTTTGCTAAACGTCGTTAGCTTGCTTCTAACTTCACACTGTTGTACGCGTGTAGTTCAAGAACAAAAATATACCTTTGCGGTTTTAAGTCAAATTTTACTTCTTTGAGTTTCGCCAGATGAAGTGACTTTATTGTAACATGACATGAAAATAAGTTATTTTTCTTTTTATTAATAAATACTTTCACAGTGTATTTTGATAAAATATGTTTCGATGTTTATAAAAGCATATGATCAAATTAGAAAAAAAACATAATGGCATACGTATTTAAATTATCTGGCCATAAAATCATTATAATCTAGCAATGGGGGAGGCCAGAGGAGTATACATTTATAACTATTTTTAACTATTAATGCCTTAAATTAAACAATTATCGTTAATAGACTATGTGGACCAAATAAAAGACCATATTCTTTGATGTTTAAGCATACAGAAACAATAATATAATAAGTTAAACATAAAATTAGTCTATGGACTATTGGAATTCAAATAGCGTATATTCACCCATACACAAACTAGCCACAGTCTATGTTTACAACAGCACTCACTGTACAGGGGCTATTGACTCATTTTGTTTACACCCACTCCGTGAGAACCATTGTTTTGTCTGTCTGATAGCGACTATGCTTTCTTGTTTGTTGATAATAGTTAATTCAACTGGGGCTTCCTTCCTTTTGAGTAGTGTTTGTTACTTTCTTCGCTTATATTGGTCAAAACAATAACCTTCAGATTGATTACAAACTCTGAATGCATTTTGTGTCCTGGTTTTTAAAACGGTGATGGAAAACATTGTGAGAAAACCGGCATGTCCTAGAACCAAAAATTCAAAGACTAGTGACATCTACCAATCCGAATTTACCCGGGTGGCGGCCCACTCCCTCTCACAGAGAGGAGGCTTGTGTCCCAGCAGTGGGAACATTATAGGCTGATTATGTAAGTATGTCTTGCTGCACGCGTAGAATGACCACCGTAGAAATGGGTTTTGTCGACGGAAGAATAGACAAAATTACAGATTGTAGAAAGATTGAAGACAGAATTAAAGATTGTAGAAATATTTGTACCGTTTTATGCTGGCGTAGCATGACAATTCTATCTCTATTCGACCAAGAATAGACAAAGTTCTTTCAATGGTGGTCATGATACGCGTGCTGGACAGCATAGATGTAATATCGGTTTCTCAATGTTCAAAACTCATCTGCAAAAATTAGAGTTTCTTTCCTATTATTAGGTAAGGCAAAAGTTATATAGACAATATTCACGTTCAATTTCTCTAATTGTAAAATATTACTGGCAACGTTAAAAGGAAAACATTTGATTCTGATAATAATAACTGTATCAGATGTGGTTCCGCTGGTTGTACGACCTCTAAACTGGTTGTTTTGTAGGTCAAATAGAATATGGCTGTTTGATAAAGCCACAGCTTGATATATGGTTCGAAATAGGTTTATCTAAGTAACAAATAGCATAAGTATTTATTTGGGTGTTGTTGATATCTGAAAAAACAAAGTACCACAAAGATCTGACATTCATTAAAAGTAAGTAGTTTTTTTTTTTACTAGCCTCCACTATCCCATTCCTGGGCAAGGGCCTCTCTCCAGTCCTTCCATTTTTCGCGAGCCGATGTGTCCTCCTTCCAGTTTTCACGAAATTTATCCAGCTCGTCCCGCCATCTCCTACGTGATCTGCCGTGACCCCACTCACTGTCTCAGAGCACCAGTTCAGTAGCTTATTATAATTTTATAAAGTAAAAACTACTCAAGCTTTGCGTGTTTCGCACGCTGTTTTCTAATTCTATACAAAAAATTCAACACAGCCACTGTCTAATAACAGGGTCATGGACATCTCACCTAGGAGTTCATTGACCCAATCGCGTCATCTTTCAGTAATTGCACACTCCATTGGCTCTGATTCAATTTAAGAATCTTTCAACCGTTTTCTTCTGAAATTAGTTTATCAATTCCAGGTAAATTGTTCATTGTTCTGTTCAAAAGTCGAAAGAAAAAGTTAAAAAAAATAATCAACCTGTGTTATCCCATTGCAGGGCAAAGGCTCCCTTTTCCACACAACAAGCTCCTGCATCAATATGGACCAGTCCCCCCTTATGGTAGGGGGGGGGGGTGACCCCTTTCTAGCCTTATCACGTTTCACATAGACCGTCCATAGATTATTTTTGTTTCCTCATATGTATAACCATGTATTCTTATAACCATCGACATTATCTAAAACTCAAAATTTTCCGCACGTCAGTTTCGTCATTCCTCCACATCACAGTCCATTCCATGACAACCGATTTTCGCACAAGTTTTCAGTTACCGATGCCACTTTAAGATTTCCTCTTTTATAGATACTAATTTCTTATTCTACCCAGCTTTCTTCTTCTAAAAACCAGCGCTTGGGCTCTGTCTCGCATAGGGTCACAGCATTATGCTGAGTAATGGCCGTTTTGCGTGGATGTGAAGCATATTTTCCCACCCCTTATTTTTTATTTCTGTATGTTTCTGGTCTTTCTGTGCGTCATGTGCCGCAAATAAACGTATTTTCTTTCTTTTTCTTTTACCCATTCCCATGGACCAATCCCGTCTATAAGACGCATTCTACCCGCTATAGCCGGGAGACATGACAGCCCGCTGGTGACGTCACTTCTCACCTGTACACTGTCTGTGTTATTAGTTAAGTACTAAATACTAACCCAATGGATCTTTGTTATCCGAACAAATAAATAACTATAAATAAAGAATGACAAGTAAAAGAAGAAAAAAAGAGAAAAAGCACTTAATAATAGCCTGTATGGTTGGTAATATTTCAATCAATCAGCCTGCTTATATGAGATAAAAAGAGGTAACGGCACGAGGCACGAAGAGGCACTCAAATTTCTAAAAACCGTCCTTCATTGCATCATCGCTATCTACACGTGTATAAGGTTTATTTGCACTGATAAGGGCAAGAAAAAATGATGACTGCAAATAGAAGGTGATCGATTGGAAGATGGTTGTTAAGCCCTTGACTTTGCAAGGACAAAATCTGGCCATGAAGATAACATACATCGTGTTCCTACAATAATAATGAATCGATATGTTGATGCACTTTATTGTTGTATCTACAATCTAGTTAAAGTGTTGCGAATGAACCGTTAAAAGCATATTCAAGACCCACACGTCCTCAGGTTATCTTGGATAAACTTAGTATAACTTTTCCTTGCTGCAACAGTCATTAATTGAATATTCTCCTGACCTTATCCCCATCTATTTAAATATTTGTAAATAGATCACCAAGGACTACCTTCAGTATTTTCTCTTATTCTCCCTTAATCCTTTCAAATATTGTCTATAAAAATATCGCTTTTAGCGATAAGACCGCCCATTGCGTCATCTTTAGTAAAATTTCTACATTTATCTGTAATTTTTTATGCTGACATAATACAAAGTATTCTATCTATTTATTTGACGCCGGCGCATCATGTTCATTTCTTCCATACTTCTCTATCAGTCGTCATCTCGGAAGTCAACCCTTTTCTAGACATATCATCTTACACGCAGTGCATTCATCGTTTCCTCTACTCTTACTAACCAAAATCATCTCCGATTTTCCACTCTAGTACCTAGAGATAAAAGTTCATTTCGACGCTCAATTGATCATAGTTCAGATACCCTCATATCTTAGTCGTGGTTATCACGCTATGATAACGCGATTAATTTTAGATCACAAGCAGCCAATCTTGCAACGTTCGACGATATATTACGAAATAACTTCAAACTGTTTAGAAATGTTTGACACTTGACTGGTTCACGAAAGACACTCGAGATTAAAATGTTTTGACGAAATCGGCGTGTTGCGGTTAACTTTCCTGTAAACGAAAGAATATTGGCAAAATGGTTTTGCTCATGAAAGAAGGAGAGTAAAATGGGTAAAATTTCACCAATCAAGAGGCAATGCGGTCATGGGGTCGTTCATTCATACTCATACTCTGTTTTTCCCTGGCTAATGACACTAACAAAATAATTAGACGATATTTTCGAACTGAAAACCTCTTTAGCCTCGTTAAGCGATTTTTGGTGGGCGTAAAACTTCTGAGTTCGCGTCACAAACGTGCTAATATGACCGCATCACTGACATGCTAATGTGACGTATTATTTTTTTCCAAAGTTTTAAGTTTTCTGTCGGCAGTCCCCATAGCTTTCTATTTTTAAATAATAATCGTATAGCGTATATCTACCACTGCCATGTCTAGACCGCGTTAGTATCCATTCGCAACTCCTTTAAGAAGACTGGTTGGCATTGAAACTGGTTACTTCAATCTAAATATGGAATAAAGATTAGTTACTTTTTAGTAAAAACAGGCATCCACATTTCATCTTTATATAATCTTCATCGCAACCTTCTTTTGAATGAATACAGCCCATAAATCTCCCTTACCAATCATATAAGTGTGAAAAGGCATCTCAGATAATATGCACACGGAATCAAAGATAAGAAAGAGTCAATTTGTTGCGGGCACGCGAGGTGAATAACCTGTTCGTGGTACGCGCAATAGTGCAATCCTTACCGGACATGTGGCATTATAGGGTCAACTAAAATATGCGATAAACATGCAACTGTCATGGTTCCAAGATAGGTGATGGACATGAAAAAGGGGACTAAGGAGATAAAAATTAAAAAAAAATGGTGTACGGTCGGGGCCTCTGACAAGGACGAAGTTTCTTACGCGATACTTGCACGCACAGACACATTCATCATTATCAACTGTCTAGCCTTTTGCCAACTATGTTGGGGTCGGCTTCAAGTGTAACCGGATGCAGCTGTATACCAGGATATTACAAAGAGCGACTTCCTATCTGACCTCCACAACACAGTTATTGGTTGTACGATAGATACCCCTTGGTAGGACTAGTTGTCAAATTTTCGGGCTTCTACTACCCGTAACTACTGTCAACGATCCAAAAATGACAGACGGGACTAACGGCTTAGCGTGTTTTCCGAGGCTCACACACTCATATTTAATAGAAAGATACAGAGACATAAAGAGAAACTCCTATGGTTGGGGCATAAAGCTTTTTCCTTACGTGAAGATTTGTACCAGTGAATTCCTACCACAGGCCACGTTAAGGAACCTCGGTCCAAAAATAACTTTTGCGGAATTAGAAGTGAGTATCTTACTGCCGGTGATCGAGAAGATGTGGATGTTCATGTAATGCGAAAGAATGATGGACAAGTCGTAGAAGTCGATTATGGAGAGACCGAAGAAACGATGGATGGATTTTGGGAACATGATATAGCCATATAGGCGATGTATACTGAAATTTCGGCAGGTAGAAATGAATGCATGGAAGCACAAGACATGATGAGCCGACCCTAAATAAATTGGGATGCAGGAAGAATTATGATGATGATGACGGTATTTGCTTAGATATGTTAAAACAATTGAACCTGATGAATTTGAGCTTGGGTTTTGGGGCGTATCGATCAACTCAGCCTAATTTAGTCCACTGCTGGACATTGACCACTCGTAAGCTGCGCCAAAACACCTTGTCCTCCGCGTATGAACGACGGTAACTTGTTCATCATAAGAAAATCCAGTATATTTTCTAGTGTAAATCCCTTGTGGTGTTATATCTAGTATGTCAGTGTTTCAATTTCTAGCTCAATACACTTATTATGTCTCGGCTGCGTCCGCGAGATAAGCGGTAATTTACCCCATATTGTTGAGACTTCTGTGCAGGATTCAATGTTCCACGCTTGCCTCAAAAGGATGTCAGCACATATTGAAGGGGTCCGCGAGGACCTATGCCTGCCAAGGTTGCGGATTTCGACGGTCCCTATTAACAAAGTCGGATCTACAGAAAGACAGTAAGCAGTTCAAAGTTTGTTTTACTGCTAACACTGTTGCGCGGAAACCGACAATATTGTCTTTAAAACTGGCTAAATATCATAATTTTCAACAAAAAATAAATTACGTACGATAGATCTTTTTATTGAAACGAAGTTCCTTATCGCGCGTTGTGAAAAGGGACTAGACGGAAAAAATTCTTACGAAAAGTTGTCACGACATGCTTTAACCGACTTCAAAAAAAGGACCAGGTTTCTCAATTCGACCGTATATATTTTGTATGTTGTTGTTTTTTTTTGTTGTGAGTAGAGAGGGAGAGAGAGAGGGGGGCGAGGGGGAGAGAGAGATGGAGAGAGAGAGAGAGATGGAGAGAGAGAGAGAGAGAGAAGGAGATAGGGAGAAAGAGAGAATATTTTTGTTGAGTGTATACAGGTTTTTTTACATAATAAATAATTAAAAAATTATAACTATTATGAATCCTGGAAAGGAACTTCGTTCCATCCGGGTGTCCCTTGACACCTCTAAAGTTTTTTGTGATTCTATTTATGTAAAAAAGTGAATATTGGTAAAAATACATATCCGAAATTGTTAATGGGGACCATCGATTTGTTTGAAAGAGCTACCGTAGCCCTGGCACAGGCAACTGAAGGAACTCGGGTGGGTTTTCAGTAAAAGTCTGACACGCCCTCCCGCTCCGCCCAGAACGGCAGAGGTCATTTGATGATTTCCCACCTAGAAAAAAACGGGTAGTTAGAAGCTCAAAGTGTGACAACCAGTCTTACCAAGGGGTAACCTGTAAGATACTGGTATTAGCTTTATCCTGTTAGACCGGAAGCTGACCCCAAACCTCCAGTTGAGAAAAGGCTAGGTATATTGATTGAGAATGCTATCCAAAGTCCAGCGTTGCTTTCATTTGTCCTTCTTGTTAATTAGCTCTCTGCTCGAGAGAGTGCCCAAGTCTAGTAGTAACTAGCTGGTCAATTGTTTGTCTCAATTCCAAAATATTCGGCGGAATATCCTCGTTGGCATGATATGAAAATACAAACTCCAATGATTGGCAACGACACTTAATCTCGCACGTTTCCAGATTAATAAAAACGTCAACTTTAAACAATGCACTTTACACGTAAATTGATAAAATAATAAGTTAACTCAACCGTTGATTATTGTTAGCACGTAAGAAGATAATGCCAATTTAATAATACCATTGTAGAATGTAGATACTGCATTAGACTTGCACTTGATAAAATTGCTCTCCACACACAAATAGATAAAGTCGTAAGTTGATAACATCGCACTTTACACGTAAAATGATTGTACTTACACTCACGCCTTCTTCTTGGGTAGTTAGAACCTACAGAATGCCTTCTGCTATGATCTTTACTCACTCCGTTTGCCTCGTTTACGTTCATACATCTATTCAGTGATACACGCACGGCACGTGCCAGTACCACGCATCTGACCTGAAGTGATTATATTTCTGTCCTAAACTAAAAATAAATAATAGTTAAAAAAAACTAAAAAACACGCTTCCATTGAAAACCAAACTAAAAAGTACAAAATAATGGAAAAAAAGCGTGGGGTGCTTTTAAGGTATTTTTTTATTGATATCAGGCACCCCACGCTTTTTTTCCATTATTTTGTACTTTTTAGTTTGGTTTTCAATGGAAGCGTGTTTTTTAGTTTTTTTAAACTATTATTTATTTTCTATTTTTTAGGGTATTTCGAATTTTGAGACGTATGTCAGCGTAGTTTGTGACTGTTTTTTTGCTGTCCTGGTAACCCTGGCAATGATAATGGCACAAATTTATGAAATTAAATAATAATAATATTCCACAACTATCACACAACGCCATCTAGTCCCAAGCTAAGCAGAGCTTGTGTTTTGGGTACTAGACAACTGATAAACATACTTATATATTTCTAAATACATACATATTATAGATAAATTACACCCAGACACAGAACAAATGATCGTGCTCATCACACAAACATTTGTCCTGGATGGGAATTATTGCATTGTCATCAGTCCTTGACAGGTGTGCAAAGTTTGAATGAAATCTGGTCGTTTAAAGTGGGTCAAAATCGCACTATAAGGAGTCGGTTACCAACAAACATACAAATATACAAACATACAAATATACAAACATACAAGTGAAGCTAATATAAAGCGTGTATACAAACATACAAGTGAAGCTAATATTGTTTCGTCAAATATTACTTTAGGTGCATCATCATCATTTCAGCCGAAAGACGTCCACTGCTGGACATAGGCCGCACTCAATTTTAGAGGGGATTTATAATCGCCACGCTTAGCAGGCGGGGGGTTGGCGATCGCAGTGTGAAGGTAAAGTGCAGAGAGAACGCTGCTTTCCCTTTACTAGTAAGTCCCTTAGTCGCCTCCTACGACACCCACGGGAAGAAATGGGATAGTGTGTGGATAGTCTTTACGTCCGGTATAGCGCTATTCTTTGCGTTTGTCACTACACGGACAAATGTTATTTATTTTGCAAGTATTATTATCTGGTTTATCTGAGATTTTATCTGGCTCTAAACATACGTTTTTGGTTTATTGATCTCTGTATAAATGTACAAAGCATATTTGCATTGTTTGGTCGAATATTTATCACTAAACATGACAAAGGCAGATCCTCCATTCTTCAATTAGAGAATGCACTTGCGGTCATTTAACTGGTCATATCAATTGACAATCATTCTTTAGCACCTTCTATATTCTCTAGTAGAGAATTTATAACGCAACTTCTCTCTGTCCGTCTGTTTCATTTAATTTCATTTATTTATTCATAACAATTAACATTGTGTTGAACATTACATTATTAATTAAATAAAATTATCACATGCAGAAACAATACATTAAAAAGCCTTATTAAAGTTAAAGAGAAATGTGAGAGTCAAATTAATTTAAAATATGTCAACAAATAAATACAATGTCAAATCAATGTCAGATATTATTTAAAATACAATGTAAAAAAATAAATTAATAATAATAATATAGGAGTTAGTTGATAGTTAAGTCAAAGTAGTTTTAAAAAAAGCGTGGGGTGCTTTTTATGGTATTTTTTTATTGATATCAGGCACCCCACGCTTTTTTTACACGCTTTATATTAGCTTCACTTGTATGTTTGTATGTTTGTATATTTGTATGTTTGTATGTTTGTATATTTGTATGTTTGTTTGTAACCGACTCCTTATAGTGCGATTTTGACCCACTTTAAACGACCAGATTTCATTCAAACTTTGCACACCTGTCAAGGACTGATGACAATGCAATAATTTCATAAATTTGTGCCATTATCCTTGCCAGGGTTACCAGGACAGCAAAAAAACTGTCACATACTACGCTGACATACGTCTCAAAATTCGAAATACCCTAAAAAATAGAAAATAAATAATAGTTTAAAAAAACTAAAAAACACGCTTCCATGGAAAACCCAACTAAAAAGTACGAAATGATGGAAAAAAAGCGTGGGGTGCCTGATATCAATAAAAAAATAGCTTAATAGCACCCAACGCTTTTTTTCCATCATTTCGTACTTTTTAGTTTGGTTTTCCATGGAAGCGTGTTTTTTAGTTTTTTTAAACTATTATTTTTTCCATTATTTTGTACTTTTTAGTTTGGTTTTCAATGGAAGCGTGTTTTTTAGTTTTTTAAACTATTATTTATTTTCTATTTTTTAGGGTGTTTCGAATTTTGAGACGTATGTCAGCGTAGTTTGTGACGTATGTCAGCGTAGTTTTCGAAGACAGTTTTTTTTGCTGTCCTGGTAACCCTGGCAAGGATAATGGCACAAATTAGTTTGTGACGTATGTCAGCGTAGTTTTCGAAGACAGTTTTTTTGCTGTCCTGGTAACCCTGGCAAGGATAATGGCACAAATTTATGAAATTATTGCATTGTCATCGGTCCTTGACAGGTGTGCAAAGTTTGAATGAAATCTGGTCGTTTAAAGTGGGTCAAAATCGCGCTAGAAGGAGTCGTGTACAAACAAACATACAAGTGAAGCTAATATAAAGCGTGTAAAAATAATTTATTGTTTGTGAGCCTGTAACTGCAGGACCAACATAGGTAACTGCCAGGGTCGCGAGATTTGTTCGACAGAGTTACCGTGGCCCTTGGCACAGGCAACTGAAGGAACACGGGTGGGTTTACTCAGTAAAAGTCTGACACATAGAGAGGGAGAAGTCATTTGATGATTTCCCACCCAAAAAAAAAGGACCAACATAGGTGTTTACAACTGTTTGACAGACTATCATATCGAAAACGACTCATTCTGATAACCTAATTTGCATTGCCTCTGACAACACACAACTGTTGGAAGAATAACAGTCGTCTTTTTAATTTAAACTGACAAAATATTCGGGTTTTGGATTTCTGAACAGCGTATAAAGGGCTCCTACGATTACATTGATTGATGTTCGATTTGGTACGGAAGCGTATCGAATGGTTGTGAATACCTAAATAGAAGGCTTACTCTCTAATGCCGTCAACGAAGAGGCAGGTCTGTTCGAAAGTAGTTCGAAACTTCGGAGTGAATTCTACATCTGATTATTGAGTTTTTCGAACGGGTAAAAACATTGGGAGTAGAGACAGCTGTTAAATCGTGGTGACATTCAGTCTTGGGTCGTCGTATAAAACTAATTTTACTTATTTTCCTTGGTTATACGGTGTAAGAATCGGTCGAAACTACGGTTTTCGCGCTTAGAGAGTAAGCCTCCAGTTATTAGGTTCACACATGTTTTTTTAATGATTTGATTTTAATATGATTTTTGGCAAAGCAAGTTAGTGCTTCCTAACCTGATAGATTTTACGAACTGTGCATAGTACTGTTGTGTATACTCCTCGTATACATAACTGAAGTTTATATGAAGAAGCAGTTCAGAAAAGCTAAGATTTTTATATAAAACTTTATTAAAAATCCATTAAGTTTTTAATGAACTATGGTCGAATTTCCACCACTGGGTTACTAAGTCAACGCGTGCACTGTTTTTCCAAGTAAATCATAACACACTTGGCTTGGCAGTAAGCCAGGAATTTCGCGTTTCTTTTACAAACAAATTGTTCCAATTTTCACCATTCGTCGATCGCTTTTCGTAAGTGACTTTCTGGTGAGCGTGACATTTTATCGTTATGCAAACATAACCGTTCGTTCCGATTCGCGACTGAGTAGGTATTTCAGGAACAATAACTAATTTTCCGATATTTAAATTGATAGAGCAGTGGTGGCCCAGTGGTATCGGCCGCGACTTGCCTGGCTTTGACTGGCCTGTTAGTCTAGTGGTTAGTGACCCTGACTGCTAAGACAGGTCGTGGGTTCGATTCCCACCCAGGACAAATCTTTGTGTGATGAGCACAATTATTTGTTCCGTGTCTGGGTGTAATTTATCTATAATATGTATGTAATAGGTTGGGGAAAAAGTTTCTTCGCATTTTTTAAGAAAATTCAAAACATTTTTTACATACATACATACATACATAGAATCACGCCTTTTTCCCATGGGGGTAGGCAGAAACCACGGAACGCCACCTGCTACGATCTCTACACACTTCTTTTGCCTCGTTTAGGTTCATACAATTGGTCATACACACACGCCGGTTGCGAGTACTACGCACCTGACCTTTCTGAAGAACATCACCAATAAGGTCCCTATATGTCCTCCTAGGGCGTCCCCTCCCGGTGTTTCCACTCACATCTGCCTTGTAAATACCTTTTGTGAGCCGACCTTCATTCATCCTCTCAACATGACCAAACCATCTAAGCATACTTTTTTCAATTTTTGTCACTACATCTTCTTTTACACCACACCGTTCTCTTATCACATCATTCCTCAGCCTGTCATTCATAGTCACACCACACATGCTTCGCAAGGAACGCATTTCCACAGCATTTATTCTACTTTCATGCTTCTTTTGCCATACCCAACATTCACTTCCATACATAAGCGTAGGCACCAGTACACCATTGTGAACAGCCAGTCGAGCCTTATCGGACATCAACTGGTTGGTCACAATCGCATGTAAAGCACCGTTTACTTTATTTCCCGCATTCACTCTTTTTTCCACATCTTTATCAATCTTTCCATCCCTTGTTCGATAACTTTTTGCCATCTTGTAGGTAGGGACATGATCCCATTGCTATAGAAATTTTGGGACTTCTGGTCAAAATACCGCGACAAGTGGTTTTGGCAGTCCTCTCGTGATGTTAACCTGACACTGCCTAAAGAATTCTGAAGAGACCGAAACAGGTGGAAATCTGAAGGTGCAAGGTCAGGACTATACGGCGGATGCATTAACACCTCCCAGCCAAACTCTCTTAATTTTTGTTGGGTGGCTAAAAATGTGTGAGGTCTAGCGTTATCATGATGAAAAACCACACCCCTTCTGTTGATTAATTCCGGCCGCTTTCTCTCAACTTCTTGCTTTAATCTCATCAGTTGTTCGCAGTAGAGTTCAGAATCGATGGTCCTGCCTGGTGGTAACAGCTCATAATGAATAATGCCCTTCCAATCCCACCACACACACAGCATCACCTTGTTGCGAGTTAACCCGGGTTTCGCCACAGTCTGTGAAGCCTGACCGGCCTTTGACCACGACCTTTTTAGCACGTTCTTGTCATACGTGATCCACTTTTCATCACCAGTTATCAGCTTCTTCAAAAATGTTTCGGTTTCATTACGTCGTAATAAAGAATCACAAATGAGTACACGGTTCATTAGGTTTCTTTCAGTGAGCTCGTGAGGTACCCAAATGTCGAGCTTTTTTGTGTACCCAGTTTTTTTTCAAATCCGTAATAGGGCGACCAGAGCGACGTGCATCTTTGACATCAAAATTTCCGGATTGAAAACGCTTAAACCAAATTTGTGCTATAAACATCGCAAATTTTTTTCGCGGCTTGCGTTGCATTTTTACCTTTTTTGTAGTAAAATTTTAAAATGTATCGAATTTCTTCATTAGATTCACTCATCTTGACGGTACGAAAAACAAATGAAAATCACACATTTTCCTAATTTGAATTTGGAATTATGTTCTTTAAAATTTAAACTTTCAATGATACCAAAACAAGCCAGATACAAATAGTATAGCCAAAGAGATTTTATTACAAGGTCACACATACTATAATGCGAAAAAACTTTTTCCCCAACCTAATATTTAGAAATATATAAGTATGTTTATCAGTTGTCTGGTTACCATAGTACAGGCTCTGCCTAGTTTGGGATCAGATAACGGTGTGTTGGTTGTCCTGAGATATATTATATTATTATTATTACTTACAAGTTGTAGATCATGGGTTCGAACCCAGACAGACGCTTTACTTTGTGTAAATAATTTCATCACCACTTCTCTCAAAACGGTGAAGAAAAACGTCGTTAGGAAACCGGCGTGTCCTAGAAACAAAAATTCGAAGTCATGTGACATATCAACCCGCACTGGGTCCGCGTGGTAGATTAAGGCCCACTCCCTCTCACCGAGAGGAGGTCTGTGTCCCAGCAGTGGGAACATATATATTATATATATATATATTAACTTTATTTCAGATTAAATAATCCATATTTGTGTTAGTAAGTACTTAACAACTAAGTTAGTAAAGTACAAAAAAGAACAGCAATAATAATAAATAATAAAATAGAAAAAAAAAAACAAATCAATTAGACACGTGGAGTGCAACCCAGTGTCTAATAAAAGGACCACCATGCAGTTTAATATAAATTTGTTAACAACTACCTTTCTTTTAGTTAAGTTGATAACAACTACCTTTCTTTACTTTCAATTACAAGATCTAAAGGAAAAGAACAAGTTGCGTTTACCTGAACCATAAAAAAAACCTCATCATCATCATCATCATCTGCCTAGCCTTTTCTCAACTATGTTGGGGTCGGCTTCCAGTCTAACCGTATGCAGCCGAACACCAGTATTTTACATAGAGCGACTGCTCTCCACAACCCAGGAACGGGGTAATACGATACCCCTTCGTAAGATTGGTTTTCAGACTTTCGGGCTTCGTCTACAGTACTGGCGTTAATGAATTTTTTTGATGTTTCTATCAGCTTGCTGAACCGAAAATCAAATATTAAAGTAAACCAGAAATGTAGTCAGTGATCGAGACGCGAAAACTGCCAATAATTTCTTAAAATTGCCAAACAATATGCAGCAATCTAAAGAACTGATCAAGACTCGTGGAGCAGTTTTTTTTGTTTTTTGTTATCCAACTACTGCGAAGTAAAAAGGAAGGTTACGATTTTGTTAGATAAATCTGAGATTGACATTCCCTCGTTAGTCTAGTGGTCACAAGCGCTATTGCGGACCATTAGGTCCTGGATTCGATTAACAGGTTGGGAAAGTGTTATTGGGTTTATCCATTGGCAATTTCTCAGTAGACTCTGGAATTGAGCCCGGTTCATGGCCATAGGCTCGCCCCCTGCTACATGGGACTTTAGTGTTAAAATGTAGAAGTAACTAGCTTTTGCCAGCGGCTTCGCCCGCGTGGAGGTCGGAAAATATCCCGCGGGAACGTACTACCTAAAAAGTACCCTATATGTTAATCCAGGTTATAAACAATCTGTGTGCCAAATTTCATCTAAATCGGGTCAGTAGTTTTTGCGTGAAAGAGGAACAAACATCCACACATCCATACATCTATACATCCATACATACAAACTTTCGCGTTTATAATGTTAAGTAGGATTGGTTGTTAAACAATAAATAAAGAATTTGTCGTAAGTGTAACCATAAATAAATACTGAATGTATGGCATGCGCCCACCAGTCAATTGTTCTCATTAACTTATTTGCATTCATTCATATCAGTAACTCAGACGCGGTTCTAAGAAAAAATATAATGTTTTTATTGTTAGTGGCCTTTTATCGGTCTAATGTGGTTTCCATGACCACATATGATGCATGACGATGGCACAGTATACATTTTTGTTTAGTTCAAGTATTCATTCCATCTGAACTCATAATAATATTATAAAGAGGTTTAATGAATTTATTTGTATGTAGGGGGCAATCTCTGGAACTCCAACCAGCTGGATTTAAAAGAATCTTTTTGCATTTGGTAGCCCAATTGAGGAAGGTTATGTATGAGACTATTTTACGCTACGACCCCAAAAGGCCGAGTAGAACAAAAAAAAACCATGAGAAAACGATGTCAAATCGCGGGTGGCGACACGATAAGATCCTATAGGATATAACTTGAAACAATTAATTACACGCAAGCAGAACCTAGTTAGCTACACATAATTTAACTAGCCTATACCGTTCCCACTGCTGGCACACAGGCCTCCTCTCGGTGAGAGGGAGTGGGCCTTAATATACCACGCGGACCCGTCGCGGGTTGGTAGATGTCATTCATGTCTTCGAATGTTTGGTTCTAGAACTTGCCGGCTTCCTCAAATTGATAGATAGTTGATGCTAGTTAGCTACCTGAATATGGACTATGCATGCTTGATACTTGGTTACTTTGGAAAAGTAATTGTTATTCTTGCTCCAAACATTTTTCCTATTGGTTCGTAAAGACTTATGGCCGAACACCAGTGCATTCAACTCTCCACAATTTCGTGGTTGTGGTCTTACCAGATCACTCACGCATGCAGATGCCCTGCCCTTTCCTGCCCGATATCAGCAACCAAGTCTGCCGCATGCCCAAAATAATCACTATGTAGAACCCTGAGACAGCTAGAAAGCCAGTGACATTAGCCCTGGATCGCAAGCACTGAAAGTCATGAGGAGACAGACGCCTTGGCCCAGCAGTGCAATTCTTCTTCTCAGCGACATCGGTACGACTGTAACTTAGATCTTGTTCCACGACTCCGTTGATGGTATCGCTCCAGAGGTGACCGAGGTAGAGTTGAGAGTGGCGGTACGTCGGCTAAATGCCAAAAATACCGCCCCAGGACCCGACGGCTTGCCTGGCAAAGCATGGGTCCTGGCCTTAGAGGCTCTCGGGCCTCGACTCAGGGGGCTCCTAAGCGCATGCTTGGAGAGGGGCCAGTTCCCACTTCGTTGGAAGACAGGGAAACTGGTCCTCATTAAGAAGCCTGGGCGCCCAGCGGACTCTCCGTCCGCTTACCGGCCCATCGTGCTGCTCGACGAGGTGGGCAAGCTCTTTGAAAGAGTGATTGCAGACCGCCTCGTCGGGTGGCTGGTGCGGGAGGGGCCGGACTTGTCGGAAGGCCAGTACGGCTTCCGCAAGGGGCGCTCTACGGTGGATGCCATCATGCGCGTGCGAGCCCTCACGACGGGGGATGCAGTGGCCCGGGGTGGGGTCGTCTTGGCGGTGTCTCTAGACATCGCCAACGCCTTTAATACCCTGCCCTGGAGTTGCATCAGGGAGGCACTCCGGTATCACCGGATGCCGACCTACCTCTGTCGTGTGGTCGAGGCTTACCTGACGGATAGGGCCGTCATCTACCCCGGTCACCAGGGAGACTGGAAACGGCGAGAGATGTCGTGCGGTGTCCCACAGGGATCGGTCGTTGGGCCGCATCTGTGGGACATCGGGTACGACTGGGTGCTGCGCGCCGACCTCCCTAGCGGCGTCAGCGTAGTTTGCTACGCTGACGACACGCTGGTCCTGGCGCAGGGGAGGTCGCACGAGGCGGCGGCCGAACTAATGACACGCGGGGTTGCGACAATCGTCGATAGGATCCGGCAATTGGGACTCGAGGTGGCCTTGTAAGTCCGAGGCCATGGGCTTTCATGGTCCTCGGAACGCGCCACCTGCGGGTTCCCAACTCACGGTAGGAGGGGTTCACATCGGCGTCGAGTCGACGATGAAGTACCTGGGACTTGTCCTCGACAGCCGGTGGAACTTCGTCGAGCACTTCCGACGTTTGGCCCCCAGACTGGAGCGGGCTGGGGCTGCGTTAAAGCGGCTCCTGCCCAATCTGGGGGGTCCAAACGCCTCCTGCCGGAGGCTCTACACGGGGGTCGTGCGGTCCATGGCCCTCTACGGGGCACCGGTGTGGGCGCCCGCATTGAGGCTGCGCCCAGCGAGCCGGTTGAGTGCGGCCCAGAGGGTCATGGCCATCCGGTTAATCCGGGGATACCGCACGGTCTCCTGCGAGGCGGCGAGCCTCCTTGCCGGAGTGCCGCCATGGGATCTGGAGGCAAAGGTCCTCGCCCACATGTGGGAGTGGCGCAAGGATGCGAAACGCCGGGGCGAAACTCCGCTGCCGCGACAAATCGCGGCACGGCGGACAGAGCTCCGGCAGGATCTCATGGCGACATGGCGGGTACGATTGTCGCAACCCAGCGCAGGGCACGCCACAATTGCGGCGGTAAGTCCCCTCTTTGAGGAGTGGATAGAGAGGCGCCACGGCGTCCTCACCTTCCGCCTGACGCAGGTTCTCACCGGGCATGGGTGCTTCGGTGGGTTCCTGTTCAGGATAAAGCGGGAGGAAACGCCCGGGTGTTTCCATTGTGAGGATCGTCTAGAGGACACGGTGGAGCATACGGTGGAAGTGTGCCCTGCCTGGGCGGAGCACCGCCGTGTCCTCGTGGAGGCGATCGGCGGCGGCGACCTCTCGCGTCCGGCCCTGGTGCGAGCTATGGTACGGAGCGAGAGGGCATGGGAAGCCGTCACCTCCTTCTGCGAGGCAGTAATGCTCGCGAAGGAGGAGGCGGGGCGCGTGAGGGAATGGCAGTCTCTGCGCCCTCACGTCCCTAGCCGCCGCAGGAGGAGACGCCCCGGGCGCCGGGAGTCGATTGCGGACTCCCGGCCACCGTAGGCGCGAGCTTGCGGGTGGCGATCAATGGGTAGCTCGCCGCCCGGTAAGGACCAGGCTCGGGTCGACGGCGCGTAGTGTTCCACGCGCGCCTCAAAGAGATGTCAGCAACACTGAAGGGGTCTGCTAGGACCGATGCCTGCCAGGGTCGCGTGATTGTTCGAAAGAGATATCGTGACCCTGGCACATGGGCAACTGAAGGAACACGGGTGGGTTTTAGTCAGTAAAAGTCTGACATGCCCTCCCGCTCCGCCCAGAGCGGGAGAAGTCATTTGATGATTTCCCATCCAAAAAAAAAAAAAAAAAAAAAAAAAAAATGGTATCGCAGGTCACTTGAATTACAACCATTGGGACACAGAAGGCAGGATACGAGGTCATGAACAGTGGGATGATAAAGACTAACAGTCACGGTAACCTGTAATCTATGTCCTTTCGGTACTCGTGTCTGGCAAACCCCCCAAAAATCTACAGAACCGGTCGAAGTGGTTGTGCTTGGGAGAGGCCTATGTCCAACAGTGGACGTGTTTCGGCTGAAATGATGATGATAAATACACAACTACTAAGTAAGTACTTAGTTGATTACGGAAGTTAAACGGAAAATTATATATTTTCTTGGTGACAAAAGTTGATTGGCCGTACAAAGTAGCAGGTTGTCTTTACCGCTTGTGATATCCGCCTTATCGGTACGTGATGAGTTGCTTGTACTGATAACAGACAATTGAAGATACACTCTTAAGTCGTAGCGTCAGAGGTCAGCACACACGTGGACAAAAAAAAATGTTTTATTGATATTTTGTTCTGCGGAAAGATATGAGATGCAGATTTATACGATTTTGCAACCAATATCTTTACTCTACGACGCATTTGTGTTATGTTTACAGGGATTTCGTTTTGTTGAATAAATATTCTAGAAATTCAAATTCATCTTTAGCAGTATCACCGTCTCATCGTCATTCTCTTCCCCTGATCTCAATTTACTTAGGATCGGCGGAACATCTCTTATCAAGAGCAGTATCACCGTTTATATACCTACTAAACTATCTGGAGGACTTCACAGACGTGATGGCTTAGCGTTAGTCCATAATATCGTCATCTGTCTAGCCTTTTCCAAACTATGTTGGGCTGACTTCCAGTAAAACAGGATGCAGTTGAATACCACTATTTTACATGGAGAGACTGCCTATCGGACCTCCGCAACCCAGTTACTGGGTAATACGGTACTCTTCGTAAGACTGGCTGTCAGATTTTAGGTCCAACAGTGGGGACGTCTTACGGTTGAAGTTATGATGATGATCATGATGAATAGATTTATCTAAAAAACAAATATATAAATGGTATAAAATGAATCATGGCCTCTCAAGTCTCACCAATGTCATCTGATATGTCAACTATTTCAAAATCATCTGATAAAAACAATGCTGCACGTGTATAAATAATCTAAAAAAACAATAGTGCGTTTTGTCCGGCGTGCCTTCTAAAAGCTCTTCAGGTTTCCCACTAATCCATCTCCCGGTATCTCCGGCGACGGGCGATTGTTTTATAAAGACTTATCGGGTAAAAAACTTGAAGATGGCCGATAACGCAAATGTATAGGTACTGGTTTCATACCTAGACGCAGATAGTTGCCCGATTTATCTCGTAAATAATTTTATCGTCTTATCAAAAGGGAGTGTCACAAGAAGTTATCTTAAAGGCTGCAGTTTCTAAACGGTAAAATTACAGCTATTTGTGTTTTTTTCCAAATCCTCCAGTATTTGAACTAAGCATCTCTTCACTCTCGGAAAACCCTCTCCATTTAGAGTGCCTAACAATACAGGCTTTTATACTATAACCAAAAGCTAAATCCCAAATCACGTTAACCCTTTTATAAATATAAATACGGCGGAGACAGCACGTCATAGTTTGATCCAGCCTGTCCCAACATGCTGTCCTGCCCCCAGCGACGCCCTATGCCGAGGACCGTAGTCCGTGCCCAAAAGAGGTGCGTCTTCCGCATTGGGTGGAGCGGAAGGGCATGTCACTTTATGCCAGGCATATATGCCAGGGCTACGGTAACTCTTTCGAACCAATCTCACAACTCTGGCAGGATCACGTTATCCCTGAACACTATCCCTATTAACCTCAGCCGGAATCCCTATTCGTAATGTACATTGGCTGAGAGTAGTAACATTCGAAAGCGTTGACGATCGCAAGTGAACTAAGGATATCATCATCAGCCTATAATGTTCCCACTGCTGGGACACAGGCCTCCTCTCGGTGAAAGGGAGTGGGCCATAATCCACCACGCGGGCCCAGTGCGGGTTGGTAGATGTCACATGTCTTCGAATTTTTGGTTCTAAGACATGCCGGTTTCCTCACGATGTTTTCCTTCACCGTTTTTGAGAGCAGTGGCGATGAAATAATTTACACAAAGTAAAGCGCCTGCTTGGGTTTGAACTCACGACCTACTATTCGTAAGCCGCGGCCGTTACCACTGGGCCACCACTGCTCTCTTTCTGAACTAAGGATATAAAGGATGAGAAATGGCGATAATATAATTCGTAATATTTTTGCTGGTCATTCGAGGATCTTTGTCAGTCGTTACGGATACTCAGAAGCTCGAAAGTCTTACAACCAGTCTTACCATGGGGTAGCATGTTACCTAACCCAGTTAGGGTTGTGGAGGTTAGATAGGCAGTCGCTCTATATAAAATACTCGGCTATATCCGGTTGGACTGCAAGCCGACGCCAACAAAGTTGGGTAAAGGCTAGGCAGCTAGTGATTCTGGCTGGATTCATCCAGGATAGTCTGATGTTGGTTTTCGTTTTCATCGGAAAACGTTTTGCCCCAAATGATAAGACGCGTTTACACTACTTACTTGTAAAAATAAACTTGATTAATCGATAAAGTTAATCGTCTGTATCGCAGCAATCACAGCGGTAATCGACAAGCAATTAACTAATAATACTACTTGATAACGTATCGTTGAATGTAAACCCAAGTGCCATATTAAACGTGCTAACTATGTGGTATCTGACACGGAGAAAATAATGATCTTATTTGACGAATCCTTTGATACATATGAAGTTAGTGAATCATATTTTCCTCAGACATGGATTTTCTGGTACATTGAACTTAATCGGTTGTTGGCTCATTGAATGAGTAGGTGTTTGCATGGTGTCATCATCACCATTTGTATCCTCTGGTTGGTCAGATCGCCATATTTATCTCTTTGGGCCTTTTTTGAAATCTTGCGTTTACCACTGACTACAAATCTTGCAAGTCTTTAAACCCAACATAAAAGAAAAATCACCAATTTCCAAAGAGGATATTTTGCGAGCAGAAACTCAAAATGGTGTAAAACGAGCTAAATGTAAATGTGCATCAACTGGAGGTGGGCGTTTCACCGATATCATATTTCGACTTGGGACTGATTGTATTTATTTTTTCCGCTGTCGTAGAATTAATTGGACGTCTGATAGTTTCAGTATAGAAACACTAAAAAAATTCAAAAAAAAATCTCGGGATATATTCACACTTTTTCGAGGTATAAAAGTCTAGCAAAATTCGCCCTTAATTTCATACATTTTACGTTTTTAAATAAATTGTGGGCTAACTCTATTTAACTTGCTATCGACACGCTAAAGAGAAGAAAGAGAATAAAGTGTTCAAGAAAACTGATTAATTCTTTCCCAACCAAATGGCAACCAATTCACATTACTGCCCCACCTTGTAGTCAGTACTTTTTAATATCCGCGATGCTATAATAAGGAGATGGTGGATTTATATTATAAGCCTTATAACAGTTATAACCTATCCTCTATTGAAATATGTGCATACATTATATACATGAACAAATATCACTCAAAGCGCCGACTCATAATTTTAAGGTTTATTATTTTTTGCTTTTCAGTTTTTTCGGCGGTTTAATTTTTTGTTAAAAAGTTTTTATTTTACAATTTTTTTATGGTTTTAATGTACTAATAATACTAAGCAAGGTATACCCTATCCAATGAAAAAAGAATGATCAAAATCGGACTACTCTGTATAAAGTTATGCGTGGTAATACATTACAATGACTGAGTGAACAATCAATCATCCCCTGTTTTCTGACCCTTAGGGTTCGATTTTGTTTTCGAAATTTATATGGGACCACCCTCGGAGTATACCCTTTCCAATAAAATAAGAATTATCATAATCGGACTACTATGTAAAAAGTTATGCGTGGTCATACATAAAAAAAAAACCAAAAAAAAAAATATACGCGACGAATTGATAACCTCCTCCGTTTTTTTTCGTCGGTTAGAAAGAGTTAGGTACAAGATTTAAATATCTGGGTCATTGGGTCTCCGACGATTAGAAAAATAATGGTGCCGATTCTGTTGTACACGGAACTAAACTAACTAAACTATCTCTAAAATTTCTTACTTTTGGCTATGAGAATTTTAACGCTATTCTGCAAGAAAAAAATCTCTAAATTTAAAAATTATTTTGACACGACTAAAAACGAATTTGACAATCAACTTGGTTTTTTTTTTCTTTTGGTTTCGCAATGTAGTACTTGTGTGCGCTACGCAATTAATTTTTTAGACACAAAGGCGCGCGCAAGGGGGCAGCTTGGACGTGTTTTTTATGGAATTTTTCACTTTTTGTTTGAAAAATAAAAAAAAATATTACCCACGTGTTGAGATTTAAATGTTCCGGGGATTTATAAAGGGGGTCGAAAATTTCATTATTTTTGCGATATGACACGCCATTTTCGAGATATAAGCAAAAGAAAAAATAAAAAATACAGCACTGTTTTTGCACGTGAAGGCGAGGCGTTGTTGGTGTGAATTTTTGTTCATGACCACTAGTTTTATTCCACACCTTTTTAATCGCGATTAAAAATAGTCAGATTTAGTCAAAATAAATTATTACAGTCTAAATTTTTGGTGAAAACCGGCAAACTCAGAATAGCAAAATTGTCATTTTCACTAAACTAATAACTCAGTGCAATCTTAGTGCTGTCAAACTAGTTGTGTCACTATAGTCTATTTCAGAATAGGAAATCGTCGTTTGACAGGAATAAACCAAATTTTAGTGATTTTTAGTTTAGTTTAGAGAATTTTGTACAACAGAATCGGCACCAATGTTTATGTAGAGCGGGAGCGCACGTCGTTAGCTGTTTGATTTGGGATGTTGGCCCCACGGAATAAAGAACACCAACCCTTTTACGGGTGCTGCGTCTAGGGTTGCCAGGCGTCCGGATAAATTCGGACACAGTCAGGCTTTTTGGTTGT
The DNA here is from genome assembly GCA_947507805.1 of Aporophyla nigra. Taxonomy (NCBI): domain Eukaryota; kingdom Metazoa; phylum Arthropoda; class Insecta; order Lepidoptera; family Noctuidae; genus Aporophyla; species Aporophyla nigra. Next base: position 4,659,414 of record OX382313.1, on the reverse strand, counting down.
GTATCCGGCCAAATTAGACGGTGTTCGCCATGTCCGATTTTTTGTTAGGCTTTTTAAAATTTGATCATTTTTGCCTTGGTTTCCGCGCCACCCGCCTCACTTTGTGTCGCTAGTGCAAGCGAGCGAACTAGCACTGTCTTCCCCGCCTTCATCATCATCATCATCATCATTTCAGCCGAAAGACGTCCACTGCTGGACTTCCCCGCCTTATTATTACTCAATTTTAAAACAATCCAAGCCAATCAAAAATATTAATTCTTTTATGTTACTTATTTATTTTAACGTTATTTCATTAGTGTTTTGTTTAATTTTGTTTTAAGATTAAATAATTAAAGATGTCAGTCAGACCTTTTTACACAAATATCCGGCTAAACTAACTGGTCTGTCCGGCTTTTCGGTTTTAAGACCTGGCAACTCTAGCTGCGTCTGGTGAACTTTGACACTTTCCAAACCTTACTTCCAATCCTTTTACACGTGCTGCCTGTGAGTGAACTGTACGCAAAGGGCATATAATGGCCTGCGCACACAATACAACAACACGTTCCGGGTGTTGATGGGGTTGCCGTGTTTTTGTTGTTTGCCGACGCGGACGTTGATAGTTTTTCGGCCATCATGCGCAAGAGATCACTGCTACACCCCAAAACCATTCTTAGAGCGTTGGCTGATAACTTAATATACATATAATATATCGTGTTGGGACCCACCGATCTTGGGGTGACTGTATCCACCGCATCACCGCACGCAGTCAAGTAGACACTCCCCAGGATCAGCGTACCTCAAGCAGCTTCATCACATCATCACTTCAGCCGTAAGACGTCCACTGCTGGACTTAGGCTTCCCCCAATTTGGGGGGCTTTGCCATAATCGCCACGCTTGGCAGGCGGGTTGGCGATCGCAGTATGGTGGTAAAATGCATAGAGAACGCTGCTGCCCATTCTCTAGTCGCCTTTTACGACACCCACAGGAAGAAATGGGGTGGTGTTATTCTTTACGTCCGGCACCACCTCAAGCAGCTTAGAATAATGTTACTAACACTCGTTTTTAAGTTTGCATGGTTATCAACAAATATGGAAGTAATTCTGAAATAAATGTTCATTTATTTATTTATCAGCAATTGGCCAGCCAGTGTAAATCCGGTAGACGAGCTGTGGGAAGCGATAATCGAGTAGTTATCACTTATTATGCACTTCGTGATCTCTGAACTCAACGCACCTTTTCCTCACGTCAAATAATGATCTGCTATTTTAAAATTAAGACTATTTAGATAAAGGAGTTTGTTCCGTATTGTGCGGACGTAAAGAATATAACCATCCCATGTCTTCCCTTGGGTCACGTAAGAGGAGACTTACTAGAGGATGGGCGGGCAGCGATGTCTATGCATTTTACCCACCATACTGCGATCGCCAACCCCCCTCCGTGGCGTGGCGATTATGGCAAACCCCCACATATTGTGGGAGGCCTAAGTCCAGCACTGGACGTAATACGGCTGAAATAAGGATGATGATGATGAGATAAGGAAGTAAGATTATCATTGAACTAAACTAGACACTCAGAAACACTTGAGTCTGTCTAAGAGATAAACCAAATAAAACAATAAGTGGATGGATTAACTCAAAGGTTAAAGATGATTTGGTTAGAAAATAAAATATTCAAATATTCAAATGCAGTGTGCATTTCGATGGTCCCTATTAACAATGTCGGTTCTGCAAAAAGACTACTGTTCAGTAGAGCAGTTCAACGTTTGTTTTACTACTAGCATGTTGCGCGGACAAGGTTAATTAATACAACCGAAAATATTATCTTTAAAACTGGCTAAATATCACGATTTAAAAAAAAAAAATTACATACGTTAGATCTTTTATTGTGACTCTTTTTATGTGCAAAAGTGGATATAGATAAACATGTATAACCGACATTGTTAATAGGGACCATCGACTTGAATATTTTCTTTTCATGGCGGGTGATAGAGTTCTGTGGAAGAAAAAAACTACACGCGCCGCCGCCGCCGATCGCCAATAACTTGAAATCAGTACAGGAGGATTTTCACAACATTCCAGCTTACCATCCTAGCAAAGTCACTTTATTTAGTACTCATTGCATCTCAAATATTTTACTTTGACTTTAAGCTGTTGGACGCGATTGTCATTCGTGAATCTATGACAGTTGTTACGGGTTTTGTGATTTTTCGTCATTTGATGCCCTGTTTTAGTTAGTGTCTTCTGTCAATTTATATCTTATTTATAGTCTTACCAGCGGATGTTCAAGACGCTTCCAACGAACTCATTTGTCAAATTTTAGAAGTTACGAGGGAACAAATGAACATACTAACATACCGGTTACAGAATCATAAGCTCCTCCTTGTTACTCCGCTGTAGTCAGTTAAAAAGTAATGCCTTTCGAAACTCCTCCGCAGTTTGATCACTGGACTAGACTCATAATATGAGGGCATTCATCTATAATGCAATACAGTAAATGAACTAAATGAAGGTTAAATGATAAACTGTAAGTATGCTCCTAGGTAACAATAGATTGACAGTATCACGAGATCGTTGCGATATCTAATCAGTAGGACTGATACGCAAGGGTCATTGCTTATAGGATTTGCGTTGGCTTCGACCGTGGCCTGGCCGCTCGTGATTACTAGAACTAGGTATATATACAACATTGAAATAGCCTTTATGATTCTTTGCATTGTAAATATAGCTAATATCAAGATATGCCTAGCTTTTTCCCAACTTTGGTGGGTTCGATTTCCAGTCTAACCGAATGCAGCTGATTACCAGCATTTTAAATGGTGCCTATCTGACATTTTTTTTTGGGTGTGAGTCTCCCGCTCTTGGTGGAGCAGGAGGGTGTGTCAGACTTTTCCTGACTAAAACCCACCCGTATTCCTTCATTTGCCCATATGCCAGGGCCACGGTAACTCTTTCGAACTAATCTCGTGATCCTGGCAGGCCTATCTGACCTCAAACCTCCATTACTGGGTAATACTACCCTTTGTAATCTTTATGTAGATAGGGTTTCTGACTACCCGTAACGACTGTCAAAGATCTACAAAAGACAGGCGGGACAAACGGCTAAATGTGCTTTGCGAAGCACGGAGAGTCTCGATATTGAACCTTTTTCTTGAAGGCTATCGCTCAAAGTCAGGATGCTCTTTAATAGTGCCCCAATATTGTGACCCAATTGCGTGGCAATACGATACCTCTTGGTAAGACTAGTGGACAGATTTTCGGGCTACTGACTACCCGTAACGAATGTCAAAAATCTACAAACGACTGCCGGGGCCAACGGCTTAAAGTGTTTTCCGAGGCACGGAGAGGCTCGCATTTTGGGCATTAATTAATCTATACATATTTCTTGTTACAGCTGGAGCGTCTACGCTAAGGATACTGCTCAGCTTTGCAGTGGGTGGCCTACTGGGCGACGTGTTCCTACATCTGCTGCCTGAGGCATGGCAGAATGATCTCAATAATACTAAAGGTGAGTCCAAAACATAATTTTGTACGTATATTAAAATTCGCGCATGTTTGGGCTTGATGCAGATAAGGCCAATATGCTGCTTATCGACGACAAGATTAAGTCCCATGCGTTTGGGCATGTTATGGAAATTGTTTCCGTTAGTATCGTTTTGTATAATTATAATCCCGCCAAAAATATTTTCATGTAAAATGTTGCCAAGACAAGACCTTGTGGCTCGCACTGCCAAAAAGTTATCAGATCTCATGTAGGACCAAGCTTCTGAGTCTACAAGCTCCTAACTTCACAAACTCTACAATTATGGATTGACCGTTTCTTGGGCTTCCCTGAATTAGTATCTTTTTAATTTTCTAAATGTGTGTCCTCGTCGGTTGAGACTGGTCGTCTCTAAACTGCTTTACGGCTTATTTGCAATTTTATATTTTGAATTATTGCTTAATTTTATTTTTACATTGTTCTCACATATGCAACAATAATAATTAATGAAAATATGAAAAGAATTATGTAATATCTTGATTTAAAAGAATTTCCTTGGAGACTATAGAGATCTACATTTTGGAATGGACTAGCTTCAAACTCTCTGACTAACTGACGGACTCTATGACAATTCAAAAGTGCCTGTGTAAATGGTTTAATTGGAAGAAGCTTTGAGTTAGAGTACGATGGTCTTCTGTGATTAAATTAACATGTATGTATCTGTAGACGTAAAATTATTCACTAGTCACAGTAACAGACAGGCTCTGAATCCCATTGTTCTGTCAAATAAAATTGGTAATCGGTTAGTATGGCTGACATGTAAATATTTCACCCTACATTGGAAGGGTTGAACATGTTTGCTACATGCTGGGCAAACTGTGGACTAACTCACTGAGACAGTGAGGCGGGGTCGCGGCAGACCACGTAAGAGATGGCGGGACGAGCTGTATAAATTCCATGATACCTGGCAGAAGGGGCGCGCGGGCTCGCTAAAGATGTAAGGAGTGGAGGAAGGGTTTTGTCCAGGAGTGGGACAGTGGAGGCTAGTAAAATAAAAATAATATTGAAAGGTAGGCTCTCCACATAAGCTCTTTAGAGGTCACCATCAAACAAAAGAATAATGTTGATTATCCATGGTGCGTTGTTATGATACGCTATTGATATATCCGCACTACTTTATGTGTTGATCCTTCAATGCTTAAAAAAGTTTCTACTCTACACTTACTGTTTTTATAACAGCCAAATCAAGAAGCAAACAGGTTACTACTTCCTCATCTATAATTCTATACAACACAAACAGGCAAACTTTTGGTGCTCTTCAAACAAACAATAGATTTCGTAACGACTACAATGTCACTTCCTATAGACAGTTTACAAACAATGAGCTTTTGGACATTGTCCGTGTTACTATCAGAATACTCACGACCGGAGCTGAGTATACGCAATACCGCATCACCGACGGACTCGAACTATACCCGCGGGGTGATTACGTAACACACAAACAGTAGCAATGTTTTATTTTGACAGTTCATCATTATTCATTATCTACGTTTTAAAAATAAAATAAAATATCTTTATTTCAGACCTAAGCAGTCCATACGTAGTTAGTGGTTAGTAACAAACTGTGCTTACATGATATGTTATTGTTGTTAGTACTTAATTCTATTTAACATAAACCTATACCTAATTCTACCCAGTGCCTTTGGATGGGGCAGTCCACTCTGCTAACAATCATTTTCAGGATGCTGTTCCGAGTGCTACGCAAACGTTGCAGTAGGGAAGCCGCTTTCTTACGCATGATGGCGTGAAAGCCATCCGTACGTGCTTCAGCAAACATTCCCGACGCACTGCAACGTCGCGGCAACCGCAACAGCATTCTGAAGGCATTGTTGTATTGCACGCGCAGGACGTTGTAGGCTCGGCTCGTATATGACACCCATAGGCCGCTCGTGTAGAAGGACTGACAGAACGCTTTAAATAAACTGACTTTGACGTCTGCCGTGCAGCGAGCAAACCTACGGGCGAGCATATTGCTCCTCACCGCCAACGACCTGCGCTCGCGTTCTATGTCCCCCTCATCACGTAGGTCACTGGTGACAACATGACCCAAGTATTTAAATTGAGTGACCACATTCAGTTCAACGCCGTTGAGATATACTGGAGGTACACGACGGGGCTGTTGTTTAGGTGCCGTAAACACTAACACCTCACTTTTTTTAAAATTGTATTTAAGGCCGTGCACCTCCGCATACGTCTCGCAGATCGTGAGAAGCTTGCTCAGTCCACAGCTTTTTAAACAGACAAATTTTCGAACATCCTACTAATATTATAAACGCGCAAGTTTGTATGTATGGATGTATAGATGTATGGATGTTTGTTCCTCTTTCACGCAATAACTACTGACCCGATTTGGATGAAAATTGGCACACATATAGTTTATAACCTGGATTAACACATAGGTTACTTTTTATCCTGGTAGTAAGTTTCCGCGGGATATCTTCCGACCTCCACGCGGGCGAAGCCGCTGCCAAAAGCTAGTATGGAACAATAAATTAGGAATATCCTTAAAACAACCTTAAGACAATTTATTCGAACATATGACGCAATGGTTTAGAAATAATCTTCAATCCCATTCAGATTCTGATAAATTGTGCGTTTCGCAATTAGGGTGCAGATCACTGTTTAGAAAAAAAAAACGCAAAGTGCGCCTTAAGAGTGCGGAAAGCATCGGTGGTGGTCAAGTGGTGGTGCTATACAATTATTTTTATCACCACTGCTCTCAAAACAGTGAAGAAAAACATTCTGAGGAAACCGGCATGTCATACAAACAAAAAATCGAAGTCATATGGCGTCTACCACTGGGCTCCAGAGGAGGCCTGTGTCAAGCGGTGGCAACATTATAGACTGTTAATACGTCTAAAGAAGTTTCCACTTCAAAAACTACCTACGTCTTGTAATTATGTTCATTCTCACGGTAGTGGATATAATGCTATAGTAGTAGTAATACTAGTATCAGATTACGAAATAGTACGAGTAGGTAACTTTACGCGTAATAATAGTGCAATGTCAAGATCAGAATTCGACTCATTAAGTCGTTTTCTTCCGTGAAGATAATGTGGGTATCTTCCATTAGTTAGTTGGATAGATGCACATCACCATCATTCTACTGCCTTTGTCCCAATTTATTTGAAGTCGGCGCATACTCCTCTATTAGTCGTCATCACGGTAGTCACTCCCTTTCTAACCATATCGATGCCGGAAATTTCAAATGTCGTAAGGGGCGTTTAAATCCCAGTCCCTTACGACATTTGAAATTTCCGGCATCAATATCATCTTTCATACAGTCCATCCATCGTTTCTTTGGTCTTCCCCTAGTCTTATAGCTATGTACAGACGCCAGCACATAAAGGTACTACAATATGTCAAATTTCTTTAATAGATTTTTAACTTTAACGCTAAAGCGTTAGGTTCAAGATTGATTGGGAGAATTGGACAGTTTTGGGTAGCTTGTTGTGCTGGCATCTGTACATTCAATCTCGAAACTTTCAAATTTTCAGGAAATTAATTTGGAAGAAGAGACCGATGCATCACGCCAATATCGATAGATATATCCCTAGTCTAAAATAAAATGATAGTGTCATCATCAGTCAGTACAAATCAATTGCTGTAAATAGGTCATAGTATGTCGCAATAACTGAAAATGAAAAACACTTTATTTAAGTTAATATCTGGTTGTATGTCGTAGATTCAAACCCAGGCAGGTACTTTGTGTGACTTATTTCATCACTGCTGCTCTCAAAACGGTGAAGTAGTAGAACAAAAAAATCGAAGACTGGGCTCGCGTGGTGGATGTAGCCTACACCCACTCACTGAGACGAGGCCCGTCCCAGCAGTAGGAACATTATGGAGTGATTATTACTACTTCCTCCTGAAAAATACCTTGAGATCAAAATGCAAAGATAAGTCGAAAGGTCAAAGACCATTTTACTATTTTCATTAACAAACTATCAATACGAACAATGTGTAAAATGCTCATATGAATAAAGAGTTGTCACAGTTATGTAGACTGTAGGTAAATAGTAGGTACTTTTGTATGCAAATAGATAACGCGTGTTAAGTCCATTGTCAATGCTGACGAGTAGACATGTATGTTATGTACATATTAATAAAAGGAAGCTGAAGGTTTTCCCTGATAACCGAAATGTAGCATTGACAGCCGAAAAAAAGGAGCTATTTGGAAGGTATTCAAGTGGAGACTGTAGTGGCTAAACATCATAATGACAAAGAATATTCGAACGCTGATTCATCATTCATAATCATCATATCAGTCGAAAGATGTCCACTGCTGGACAGAAGCCTCCCCCAAGCTCCGCCACGTTCTGTGCTTCCCGCATCCAGCTGATTTATGCGGGCACTGCATAACCTTTCGGTCCCTCGGCCATCCCTCGGCTTTCGGTCATCTTCTGCGAGCAGTGTGCCCTGTCCACTGCCACTTAAATTTGACAATTCTTCGAGCAATGTCGGTTACCTTGGTTATCCTGCGTAACTCTTCATTTCTGATTCGATCACGAAGGGTAACTACAAACACAGCCCACTAAATTGCCTTCTAATAAGGCCCATTGTGAACGGACCACATTTCAAAACGCTGACTAATAAAGGCAAATGCGCAATTGCATTACAAAACTTACAATAGACCGGAATTCCTGAAAATAGTAAAAAGCATATTGAGAATAAGTTAGTATGAGAGTAACTGAAGATCGATTGAAATAGTGGAAGGTCAGGCCTTTGACCAGCATTGGTGTTAAAGAGATAGGGCCTGATTATGAAGAGAAAACAATCCAAAGTATTGTTACGTGCCATTAAAATCAACAATGCAGCCATTTTTCATGATAGTCAATCAATGGGATTATATTTACTTACTTAAATACATACAGTCTCACAATGGTGTGCGTTACGCCAGCGGAATGTTGTCGCTTTTCAGGATTTCGGCTTGACAGATAATTAGTACCCCATCTCGTGTAAATGTGCCCGAAATTTAGAATTTGTGCGTCCAGCCGATCCAAAGATATTCACGAAAAACAGATTCCGCTGGAGTAACGTTACCAAAGCGGCATGTTTTTTTAACCTGTGGTCATAGCTGAGTACAAACTAGCTACTTAGATAGATCAAAGTTTGTGCCTAATTGTGCCCAAAAAATGAAATTTGTGCGTCTTGAGGTTTCAGAGTTATTCTAGACTAGCTTTTGCCAGCGGCTTCGCCTGCGTGGAGGTCGGAAATTATCCCGCGGGAAAATACTACCGGGATAAAAAGTACACTATGTGTTATCCCAGATTATAAACTATCAGTGTGCCAAATTTCATCTAAATCGGGTCAGTGGTTTTTGCGTGAAAGAGGAACAAACATCCACACATCCATACATACAAACTTTCGCGTTTATAATATTAGTAGGATGCCGCTGGAGTAACGTTTAGCGAATTGCTGTACCTCTGAAACGGCGTGACATACAACTACGATTTTTTTTACTACGGTGGGACTTAATTTGTGTTTATGCTGTGCAATTTAATTTTTTCTATAATCGACACCGTTGAAAATAATAAATTGTTTTTCAAAAACTCTAAAATTTTAGAAACTAAAGCTCAATATAATATGGCTTTTACCTACTTATACGTACGTGTTTTACAAACCAATAAATAATTTTATGTATCAATTTTGTGTGAGACTGTTTCAAAAAACGAAATTTTGAACTACAAATTTAAGAAGGTTGGCACAATGTACTGCGCTGGTCGCTTTTATACAGTCATTCGAATGTGTTCGGTTAATCGTGAAATTGCTTTTCCTATGGTTTTCTTATTATATCTGCGTAGTTACAAGGATTTTTCAACTGAAACTTTAAGGATAAGCAATTGAATAAAGGTACTAATTATTTGTCTAATCATAATTACTGTCACTTAATAATAACTCATGTATTGGAGTATTATATTTTAGCGTAGCCAGATTTTAATTGAAATGGAATAGCTCTCTGAGGAGTTGGAATAGAAACATCTAATTTCGCAACATGCTTTGAGTTCACAAAAGGTACAAACCACCATACTTGGTAAGTTTCTAGGGTTTCTCATTGAAGCGCAAGGATCGATCGGTTTTTGAAAAACAATTTATTTTCCAATGGTGTCGATTATAGAAAAAATAAAATTGCACAGCATAAACACAATTTTAGTCCCACTGTAGTAAAAAAAATCGTAGTTGTATGTCACGCCGTTTGAGAGGTACAGCAATTCGCTAAACGTTACTCCAGCGGCATCTTGAATAACTCTGAAACCTCAAGACGCACAAATTTCATTTTTTGGGCACAATTAGGCACAAATTTGATCTATCTAAGTAGCTAGTTTGTACTCAGCTACGACCACCGGTTAAAAAACATGCTGCTGGGGTAACGTTACTCCAGCGGAATCTGTTTTTCGTAAATATCTTTGGATCGGCTGGACGCACAAATTCTAAATTTCGGGCACATTTACACGAGATGGGGTACTAATTATCTGTCAAGCCGAAATCCTGAAAAGCGACAACATTCCGCTGGCGTAACGCACACTCACAATGACCTGCATTGCAGACAAGGTAATAAAAAATGAAATTCGCGATCTACCCTGGCATTTCCTCCTAAATTATCTTTATGCTTTATGGGAAAGCTATTGAACCAAGTCACGCTATCTCCGCTCGATTTCGTTCTAGTTTCTATAACAAACCATCACAAGTAAGCGCATTCGTTATTCCTCTGTTTTCTAAACAGGCTTTGTTTACAACAAAGCCGCGACACTTCTTTTGAAAACCTACTCACAAAGACACTAACACCAGAAGCTCCGATTTCCGTTTCTACGCGGTTCCTACTGTTTTGCCGGCCCGTCAAAATACTTTGCTTGAAGGCGACCGCCGTTCAATGTCACCGTAAAGTGACGATAACCTACTATTGCATAATAGAGCATTCATTGACATCAAGCGCCCCATTCCTACTTAAAACGCGGCGAAAATTGGAACTAAAGACAAATTAGTACTAAATCGTGACGCTTAACGAAGATAGTGGCGCCACCCCGAAAGATTAAGATATATTGGTCATCGTACTAAGAAAAAGATGTCATTTTCCTTATGATACGGATGCACATTATTTATTTATAGTATGTAATAAACATTGCTGTCGTATTTCTAATTGTTTGTTTACAGTGTTGAGGTTTCGTGTCGCTAATTGTTGGCATTCGCTTTGTGGTTGCAATCAGGGGAAAACTATTATAAATTATTTTTGAAATTATGTTGTTGTTGGTATTTTAAATACATAAAGTTTGTTGTGGGTCCAATGGGGATAAAGTTATTTCAGGATCATTGGACGCCGGTTTCCATGCATTATTGAAACGGATTCAGTTTGAGGTTTGAAATCGTTTAGTGGCTAGGTAATTCTGGAACAAGAGCTGTGGGGTAACTGCGTGACACACTAACACTTAACAGTAGGCTTTCATATATGGTTTTCATTTTGACAGTTTATAACAACATTCATTACTCATTCTAGAGCGTTGATAGGTTAGACACTGGGGCGGTGGAGACCACTGCACCCAGTCAAGTAGGTATTCCCCAGAAAATATATGTTTCTAACCATAGTTGATAAGTTTTCACTGTTATTAACACATGGAAGTTCTATGGTGTGGTCTACTTTTAGTTTGTTTTTCTATGAAAGCGTGTTTTTTTGTTTTTTAAACTATTTTTTTTTTAAGCATGATAATCGTTCTACAATTCGCGATTTTTTTTACGTAAAAATGACTCAAAATACGAACAGATGTACAAATAATTCAATATTATCAAAATGTTTATAAAACAGTTAAACACATTAATAATGGATAACTAATTGCACGATGTTTTGAAATAAAGATTACATCATATTACAATGGTTTTCGATATACTTATTTTTATTGCAAGAGGTTCATGAACTCGTAAATACTATCAGCACCCTGTAGAATACATATCTGACTCAGGCCATCTTATTCTGCCAAGGTCGCGAGATTTGTTCGAAAGAGATACCGTGGCCCTGGCATATGGGTAACTGAAGAACCACGGGTGGGTTTTAGTGAGGAAAAGTCTGACACGCCCTCCCGCTCCGCCCAGAGCGGGAGACGTCATTTGATGATACCCACAAAAAAAAGTCATTTTATTACAAAATACGGTTTATCGTCACACACTCTACGGTTTAAACCGAAAAAACATTTTTTGATTTATAATTATTTTACGACAAAGGTTTTTTTTTAATGTTCCTAATACAGAACTGGCAACTAAGCACCGGTCTAAGTTGCCAGGTTTGTAAAAAGAATTGTATTTTAACATAGTTGTGTTCGAATTTCAAAAACTAGATCAATGGTTTTACACCATGGGTCTATTCTCTGAGTCCGTTATAAAAAACTATTAGTCATAATGTATGGAACACCAATTTCTTTTTTCACAACCGGTGAAAAATATCTACGGTATGGGGTCTAGAATCTTAAGGACGCTATAACATTTTTGAATCGCTCAAGTTTAGGTATCTGAGTCGGCACACAACAACATTACGCGCACGCACACACTGAAACCATTGTCTGCTCGATTTTAAACATTACTTAACTAATCTTGATACTCGAAGATATTATTTATTTTATTTTACTAGCAGTGTTGATTAAAATTAGTACCTAGTAAATTAACTTTACTTTCTGTATTTGGTGACAATTAATAAGTTTTATTACCATGATCATTATGATTTTTGGAATAACGTATAATTTGTCAATTGAAAATAAAAACAAGGTGTAGCAATAAAAAACTTTAATAATATTTTTCGATAATAAACAAATATAATGGATTTTGATCGTAGACTATTGTTGAAAATATATAGGATATTCCCTAAAGAAAACTAAACAACAATTGTGTGACGCCCGAACCCTCACCTTTGAGATTGGAGTGCATATTCAGAACTTTTAATACACAATATGAACATGTATACATTTTTTTATGAAGGCTGTTTTTGTACTCTATTATGTATTTATACTTCGAAATGACTTTAACATTTTGGAGAGATGATGGTTAACTACATGGTTTTTAATTTATGTAAATAATGAAAGTTACGTTTAATATTTTGACTACATACTAGCATAACCCCCAAAATTGATACCCATGTCGACATTTCATCATAACAGTACATCCGCCATTTTAAATTAAAAATCGATGATTATGGATAATAATCTTTTTTAAAAAAAAGTAATACCCGCCGTATTTGGATCAAATTTGGATGAAACATTCGTAATCACTATCCTAAAATTACCCAAAGTTGATAGCTATGCCCACTTTTTATTTAAAAAATTAAAATATTCGTCGTTTTGAATGAAAAACTTGTGGGGTCGGGGGATATTCCTTCAGGAAGTATGTTCTTTAGTCTTTTTTGACTCCGAATGTAATTCGTATGGAGTTTTCCGCTTCAGCACCTTCGAAAATCTTGAAAACGACACCCATGATGAAAACTTTGAAAATTTTCGCAACCGCCATTTTTTATTTTGGCCTCACAATCGGCTTCAGCACCCTTGTCTACCCTTACCACAAGCTACGTTAAAGAATTTCGTTCCAAAAATGGACGACACTTGCATAATTTAATTACCACATTGAAAACAGATGTTCATATAACTTTTTATTTAATAATCATCCGCCATCTTGAATTCTTGTAAATGAATACATATTCATAATCATCACTACCTCCATAATTCCCAATAGTATTTAAGTTATTTGTTTCTAAACTAAGTTCTAGTAATAAGTTTGGTACTCATACTTTGGGCCCGAAAAGTATCAAAATTTTTCAACCACTGTATACAGCACGGCACTCACTTTATTATCATTTTGATCGTATTTATTTCGTACAAAAAAGCGATACGCCCGTACTTCCTAGGGCGCGTCTGAGCGCAGAATGATAAGCCGCGAGTAGAAAATGTATGAAGAAATTTGAGAGCGTTCTTTATTTTTCTCATAAATAAAAAAGTTATGTATTTAATTACAAAATATTTAGGCAAAACGTAGAAGATTATATTAGCCACAATTTCTTGTCATTTTGAAGTTAAAATATGCAGCTGATCTCACTATACAGGTACCTTTTCAGACCCCATTATTTTTCATTTTCTACGATTATTGCGGTGGGGAAAACGTATTTTTGTGAAAATATTGTATCGGACTATACAATTTTTATGATTCCGCGATGGAGATGATTAAATTATCTTTAATTTAGACCATAATTGACCTCGCAATTGTGATTCCTCTTGATTTATTTGGTACCGGAAAACCACCGATATTTGTAGAAAAATGTTGTAGCGTCCTTAAGCTGAATTCGTGGTTCATTCATACAGTTTGTGCACTGGTTAACAATTCCTGAGCAGTGGTGGCCCAGTGGCAACGGCCGCGACATACGAGTAGTAGGTCGTGAGTTCAAACCCTAGCAGGCGCTTTACTTTGTGTAAATTTTTTCATCACCACTGCTCTCAAAACGGTGAAGGAAAACATCGTGAGGACACCGACATTTTTTTTGAACCAAAAATTCGAAGACATGTGACATCTACCAACCCGCACTGGGCTCGCGTGGTGGATTACGGCCCACTCCCTCTCACCGAGAGGAGGCCTGTGTCCCAGCAATGGGAACATTATAGGCTGCTGACGATAACAATTCATCCTGTAGTTGCACTTCGGTTCACCATCATCTACCGATCCTTTTTCCTACTGCTAGGGTCGGTTTCCAGTCTTACCGGATGCGGCTGAATACCAGTATTTTAAATGGACTGACTGTCTGATCCCTTGGTAAACTGGTTGTCAGATGCTTCCGCCTCCCTTAACACATTTCCCCCGCTTACCCCGTTCCAATACACGAGGGAATAAAAGGGACTTTTCTTCTATCTCTCAACAGTCTTGTCTAAGTGCTGCGAAGTGCATAAAATTCAAGATGACTCGTCATAATCACATTACAAAGTGGACATTCTACTAATTTGTGATATAACAATGACAAACGCGGCACGAGCGCTCATTTATATACAGAAGGTTGAGGTTTCGTGTCAATACTCACTCGAGTCAATCCAAAACCCACTCTACTCCATCGGTTTAAAGTTTAAAATCGTTTAACTTTAGTAGGCTTAGGAAGTTTTGTGTTCCAACTGATAGTAACGTAGTTGGTAGTAAAAAGTAAACATAACATTATGAGTCAGACTGTAGTCAATCAATCATAGTAACTATGCGTTATGGTGTATTTGCTTGTGTTTGTTTTGAGCGAGATATCGTAGCATTATGCTGAGATAGAAGAATTTTTGGCCTCGTCAGAAGTCATTATTTTTGCCAAGAAAAAAAGTTTTTTTTTTGTTAGATGCTCCCATTTTCTGTTTCTAGCCGAAATGAAATGTTTATTTATGTTATAATATAATATCTTAAGACAATCAACACAACGTTATCCGATCCCAAACTAGGCAGAGCCTGTACTATGGCAACCAGACAACTCGTACTACTGTTCGAAGGTCTTTTAGGACACTGGTAACTGATGCTAATTTTGGTCAATATTTTAAAATTATATGGCGCCGCCGGCATTTCCTAACCGACTGATCCCCGAGAAGAAATTCCGAAACAAACTCAAGAGTTCATGGTCTCTTTAAAGTTCTAACATTTCCCGTGTGTGTCCCAAATAAAATGATTTTCTATTCTAAATATTGCTTCAGGAATTAAGAATTTGTGGTTAGAGGCGTTTTTGGAGTCAATAGTGTCACAAAGTCGACAACGAGGATGGGTTGATGTCAATTAAGTTCAAATGTGTATTTAATCTCAATTGCTCCCTTTTATAGCAACATAGTATGTTATATGACGGTTAGGTTTGATGATAGTAAAGCACGTACAAGAGTTGAATGCCAATCTCAAACTAATTTCTTGAGGAAAAAAATTAATGTTCAGGAAGCAGGAAAATTACTGAGAAAATTTCTAACAATGTTAATTAAAATGCTGCACTTAAGTAAGTTCACTGTAATACGTAGGGAATCTTTCAGTCTTTACAATAGTGAAAGAAAGAAAAATATTTTATCACACTACATAGTATAAAAACAAACTCGCTTCCCTCTGTCTGTGATCTTTCAAACTACACAACGGATTTTGATGCGGTTTTTTTTTAAATAGATAGAGTGATTCCAGAGGAAGGTTTATACGTATAATACGCGGGCGAAGCCGCTGGCAAAACCTAGTAAACTATAGGAAGAACAAAGAAACATCAACTTCCAACTTCAACTACTTTCTACTTCTCTTTCGCTACTTCTTCTTTATATCAACTTAGTTTTTTTCTTTTTTACTTTCTTTCTTTCTTGAATTTTTCAATGAAATGTTCCGACCCCAGTGTGGTTCGACCAGACTCGATTAATCGAATGAACCTCAAGATTTAACCTCATGGTTCATGGTGTTATAGAGACCATTGCATTTCAAGGAGTAGACCAACCAGTATGCCGTAATGGTCCCTACCAAGACGTGATTTAGGATAGGGAAGGATTGCGAGCTGCATCGGATATGCGTCCTAGAGTAATATTCATCTATGGGATCACGCAGCCGGGTTGGTTCAAGTCGAAACTCAACAAAAAATAAAGTAATTCTGTTAAACTTATCGATGATAACAAAAAAAAAACTTAGTCACGCAAAAAACACCACTCAGTGGATCCCAAATCTCAGGAAATGAAATCGCGGCAGGCCCAGAAAGAGATGCCCGGAAAAGCTGAACTCCTAAAAGATTGGCGCACAATCACAGTAGACCGGGCAAGGTGAAATGAGAGAAAGGAGGCTTTTGCCCTGCAGTTGATGTGACGCATGTTTTCCCCCAGCTTTTGATTTTGTGTCTTTCTTTGCATCATGTTTACCGCAAATAAACTTATTTCTTTTCTTTCTTCAGTGGACAACACCAGCAAATAATAAATTCTATAAAAAACCAGCTGACCACAAAATGTAAATGATATTAAAAATTAGTCTATGTTTGCTCGTGTCTGTAATTTAATAAGTATGAAGTAGTATCATATCCATTTTATCGTATAATTTCACAATGATTCATGAGTCATTTATAAAAAAAAAAATGTCAATAGGTCTGCTAATAAACGCATTTTCTTTCTTTCTTTATCAGTTTTCACTTCTGTTCTAGCCATATAAAGATCCATCTGTAGATTCTCAAGTCATTCTCTACTCTAATGATGATTCTACAAAGTAATAAAACCGTCTTGATTATAATTTATCATTCCAAAATGTTAAAATTTTATATCTTCTCTCCACAGCGGGCGAGCATGTCTCTCTAAAAAGCGGCCTATGGTGTCTCACCGGGATGCTGGTCTTCATCGTCGTAGAAAAACTATTCGCCGCCTCAGACCACGAGGAAAGCGAGGAGGAAACTCACGAGGAACCTGAAGTTGTGAAACAAAATGGTTCCACTAAGATAAAGCAGATAGAAATAGAAGAAATCGAGAAGTTTCTCTCAGTTGAGAGGAGGCAGCGAGGGATCAGTATTGGTGATGGCATCTGTGACGGGAATGGAACGGTGACGGCGAAGCAGCTGTACGATACGTGTGTGTTCAATAATAATACTAAAGGTGAGACATTTTGACATACTCCTGTAATTTCTAAAGGGTTAGGAAGAAGTGTTGCCATATAATACACCCTCTTTTCGCCAGTTATGTTAAGGTGGATGTATGAGAAATATCATCGTCGTCATTTCAGCCGAAAGACCTCCACTGCCTTTCCCAAGCTCCGTCATTTCGACCAGCACCCTAATTGCGAAACGCACAGTTTATCAGAATCTGAATGGGATTGAAGATTATTTATAAACCATTGCGTCATTTGTTGGAATAAATTGTCGGCTCAGCAACGTAAATAACGCAATGAATGTTGTTTAACTATGAATATTAAACCAATTCCTACCGATAAAAAGTTCCGCAATTACCCCTCAGTTCTGTGCTTCCCGCATCCAGCGGATTCCTGCGGCTTTGACGAGATCATCAGTCCATCTTGTGGGAGGCTTTCCAACGCTACGTCTTCCTATACGCGGGACCCCATCAGCCATCTGTTCTGCGAGCAATGTGGCCTGCCAACTGCCACTTATGTTTGGCAATTCTTTGAGCTATGTCGGTCACCTTGGTTCTCCTGCGGATCTTTTCCTTTCTGATTCAATCATGTAAAATTAATCATGACATTTTGAATCTAACTTAGAGAGTTCTATTGATTAAATTCTGTTAAAACATATTTGTTTCGGTCGAAGTGGCGGAGCGTGCTTGTGACATTTGTTTCGGTTGCTAATTATATATTAATCCTGACAATGACCTGCAAATTGCTACCTTACTCCATTCCTTTAAGTGTCGTTTGAGAATTCAGTATCATTAAAGGTATTGATTTTTTTATTACAGTCGAGGTACGCGTGGCCTATGCGTGGAAATGACAATAAGCGTAGGCTGTTAGAAACGAGGCTGGTATTAGAACAGAAATCGATTGAATGTTGCCCGTTCTATAAATAGCTTGGGTTGGCGTCATACAACTTAGAATAAATCGGTCCAAGTTAAAACCGGCGAGAATTCTATGAAAAAGTGAGGCGTATAAAAGTTGCAAGTCAGTTTCTTGATTCATTAAAATTATAGAAGAGTTCAAAAACATTTTTAGTGGTTCCTTTAATCTGTTATTTACGATGTTTTTTTTTATATATTGTGTCCCACTGCTGGTCTGAGGCCTCCCCTTTTTTCTCCCGTTCTGTGGCCATGTTGGCTCTGCAAACCTTACGATATCGTCACACCACCTTCGCCGGGTCTACCTCGACAACGATGTTCTTCCTCAGGTGTACAGTGAGTGACGATCTTTGCCCATCTCTCCGGATGCATCTCGCGCGGCGTGGCCAGTCCACTCCTACTTCAGCCTGGCTGTTTTTTCTTCAACATCGACTACTTAAGTTTTGAAACGCAGGGTGGTGTTTCAAACTGGGTCTATACACCTTCATCTCTTACTTACTACCTACACGTAGGTACTAACAACATTTTTTTTTTAAATTTGTGTCTGTCTGTTTGTTCCGGCTAATCTCCGAAACGGCTGGACCGATTTTGATGGAACTTTCACTGGCAGATAGCTGATGTTATAGAGATTAACATATGCTACTACGACTTTTAGTCCCGGTGGCCCACGACATAATTTTCGACGTCCACGTGGGCGAAGCCGCGTGCACAACTAGTCTACGTATAAAAGTCTTAAAATTCTTCATTCACTCTATCACTGACACATAACACACAGGGAACTGTCTGTGTTAATCATTTCTACCTTACATTCCAGGTGTATGCTGCAACACGGTAGCCAGTCCGAATGGAACAGTCCGCGCCTGCAACAGCAAGGGCAACAGGTGGATGGGCCGCTGTCTGCTGCGGGAGGCGCGGGAACAGGCGCTGAAGACCACCAGCAACACCAAGGAGAAGAGCAACAAGAAAGACGTGAGTGATATAACGACTGAGTTGTCCTGCACTTTGGGTACTAAATTCTCATCGAAATCGCCATTTTGTTTTGAAATTAAGTTCTCAGAATTCAGAGGGACCTTATGTAAATTTTAATTCAAAACAGCCAGACTAGTGTCGGTGAAGACTTACGGCATAAGCATCCAGTTCGATAGATCAATAGAATAATCTTAATTATGTATACTGTACAAATTATACATACAAAAAGTAGAAATTACATACTAAACAATATCAACTTTTTCTAAGCTAGTCCAAAAGAAATATCGTAAATATCTTTGAATATATAATGGTTCAAATTTTATTGTTTTTTTGCAATGTGCGGGTCAGTGTCAGGTTGTTTGTTTTTTATTATAATATAATTCGCGACCATAACAAATATGGGTTAACAGAATTATAATAATTATCATAAGGGTCCTAGCATTAAGCTGAGCGATAACCGTTTTGTGGATGTGACGCATATGAAGATAAAAACAAAAAACGGAAACAGAATAAGTAGGGGAAGCCCCAACTTATCCTTTTTTGTGTTTCTGTTGTTTTTCTGCGTCATGTTTACTGAAAATAAATGTATTTTTTTTCTAATAACATCATCAAAACAACCCTATAAGGTCATTTAATCCCATTGAATCTCTATTGGATGAAACAAACACGTGTTACGGTCGTGAATCACATTTTGTTTACCATTCAACCTTTCACTGACTTGCATATTGCAAAAAATCTAAGAAATGGCTACTGGCTATCTTTCCCAAGTAGCACAAAAGTGCTGGTTAACAGCATTTTAACAGTGCACAGTGAATGCATTAGTTGCTGAATAATAGCGTAGACAGCGCATCCTCAGATGATATAACTCTAATTTGGGCACAAATTATTCAGCACATAGCTGAGTAAGAGTTCCAATTGATAAATAATTGCATTATAATAACATTATAGTAGCATTTATGTGTGTAACAGTCACCTCAAGAGCTGAATATTATACAGCAAGGAAGACGAATGTGTACATTGTGTGTACTTTTAAACAGCTGAAATGACACACTGAGCGAAATTGTGGAATGCAATAACTCAATATTATTTATTTTTCTTTAATATGAACTGTCAAATTGTAAAACATGAAGTGTATCGTTGTGTGCAAGATCTCAGGAGCCATTGTGAAAATAAACATAAAATTTAAGGTAAGTTAAACTTCGATTTCCTGCTATTATATTTCAAATCTTATTGGGAAGGTAACTTTACTGTCAAATACCATACATATTTAGTTCAAAATTTTCACGCGCCTTCGGAATACCACTAAATACTAAAAGAAAAGTAACAAAAATTGAATGAATATAAAATAAATTTGTTTGTTTTAGTACAAAGAAAACAAAAAAAAACTGTTTTCGTGTAATTAATTTGTAATCCAAATTAATTACACGATTGATACCCTATAAATTAAACAAAAATTTTAAAGATAAAATTTTATAATAATACACAGTAACGCAGTGAATATGGCGGATGGCAAGTGAACAGTTTTAAGTTTATATAATGCTAAGGTCTGTACGGGTGTTCACATGTGGCCTTTAATTCAGCAAAGAGTAAAATAGTTTGGCACTTGTGGAATACAAATCAGACATGGATCGATTAGGAGAGTTATATTGGTTCACATTTGCATCAGTTACCTTGATAACTACCTTTATAGATCCAAGCTTTTAGGGTTCCGCCGTGGTTCGTTTAAAGCCATTTTGTTCCTTTTTTTAGTTGTTATTCGACGATAAGTATTTAATTAAAATTGTAACTTAAATAGCTGATATTATAATTTAATTATGGGTACATAAGTTATTGATTTATTCAATATGCGACGAAATACCTATAACTTAGTAGATACCTATCTAAAAATAATGTATTCTTCTGGCCTAATAATAATTCATTACCTTTGTATGAAATTGAAATTGACATGCCATACGCACAGTATTTATGCGACGCGAAAAGTATTTTTTATGAAAAATTTAGCTTGATCTGCAACATGGTGCATGCAACGCTATCGTTCACACGCCCGCGCCGGCGCGCGGCGCGGTGACGACGTCTTGTCGCATTATTTGTTTACATAGATCATCAGTTTATCCCTAAATCGCAACTGGGTTGGTCGTTCGTATTCTATGATAGATGAACAATATCATTTCAATTTAGGGTTGCGAATAAAAGTAAATAAGTTGCGATCGACTTAATTCCTGCTATTTTGGTAGGTAGTAAAGTGGGTCCTCTGTGTTTGTGTCTGTAGATGTTTTGTATATAATTATTATGTTACGTTAAGTTTAGGTATTCAATATGTTATTATATCTTGTGGTTTTTTTTCCTCAAAAACTGTATAGGTAGTGTTGTCATTTTAAGGAACTGATACTTCTATTATAATAAATATGTTTCTCTTGTTTTTTACAGAACAAGCTTTTCAAAATAGTTCAGACTATAGAGAGCGATGTTGTCGATCTAACAGTCGTTCCTGCATCGTGGAAAACTAAGGAAATTCTATGGTGGCCACCGAGAAGTACTTTTATACTCCTTGAAATTATAAAAAGATGAAAATTCAAGGCCTGGACCAGGGTGGTACACCGTAAATTGTTCTTTAAAAAGGGAAAATTAAATAAACATAAAGAAAATTACGTTGTTTTTTTACATGCTAGCTGTACTGGTATTTCCTAACTGACTACCTCTGACAATAACTGTCGAAATCTGGAATCTTAAAAACTCTCGAAATTAATTTATGTATTATAATTTAAAAAATCTTGGATTTCTCTTAATAAACCTTCTTCATTTTTAAGAAAGTACCAGAAACATACCAATATTAATTTTGTGGCAACCATATTAGTCCCGAAAATGTGTAGGTTATAAGAAGATTTTTGTAGCAAAGAGTACCTACTAAGCCTAATGTCACCAAACACACTGATCTCTATTTATAAAGGCTTTTTTGTATTGTTTTGTCAATATGTGCAATTATTATTTATTGTTACTTTAATTTAAATCCGACGTAAATTTACGTCGGATTTAAATTAAAGTGTTGTTAATTTAAATTAAACGAGATGTTTCATTTTCGGCCATCAGATGTACATTTATCAAAAAAGAGGAAAAAATACCACAAATTAGGGAAAAATATTCTCTGGTTAATTTGCGCCTAATTTGTTGTGTACAAAAAATAATCGTTTTTCAATTATTGCCATGTTTTATTCAACATGGCGTCTCGTTTGCTTGCAGACTTCATTCGTTCTAAAATCATGTCTCATAAAATCAATGTTAAGTAGAAAATAATTAAAAAATGTGTGTATTCTTGTAGTGTTAAAAATAAATTACTATTATTCTCTTATAAATATTTTTGAGTAAACATAATTAAGTGTAACCATTTCATCGTTACAAAAATCTTTAGTCTCCATTCTCGAAGTGTTACTAAACGAATTCAAAATGACCACTTGCTAACTCTTAGGACAAACGTCAAACATTTTTAATTTTTATTTTGTACATAAAAACCATTCGATATTATGAAAAAAATGATACTTTATTCTATTCATGAGTAATTTACCCGGCTTCGCTAAACGGTACACGTTATGGCCGGAGCCCCGTATAAAAATGAAACATCTCCTTTGACATTTGCTTTTATTTCAACTAAGTGACCTATATTTTTAGTTTGTTAATAACATTTTATTGTTTTCTGCTGCAGCATTGTTACTTTTATCTTAATTTTTGTAATATGGGTTATGTCTGAAATAAATTGATTTCATTTTATTTATTTTTTATAAATATAACATACGGAACCCATCGCGTCCAATGTTCCATTCGCGCATGCCGACACTTCGATGCATGCTGTTATTCGAGTGTATGGTAACAACTGACTAATAGGGGAAAAGTGAACCTGTATGCAGCATAAAGCATTACATTTTTGTTAAATAAGTTCACAAAGTAACTGATTACATTATAGTGGGTTACATGTTCTCTCTTAAAATGCAACGGTTGTATAGTACACGTGTGGGCTATTATTCAGAAAACTTACAGCTGATAGGGTACTGCACTACTAAGCGCTGAATAACAGTGACTTTGTGGCGTGTTTGTGGTGCTTAATAGAATTACTGTACAGCAAATAGCATTATAGTTGGCCACGTTTTTTTCTAAACAGCTGTTACACCCCGGGTGAATACTAATAATAACTCTATGTAAATGCTCAGAGTAACGCTGTGGGCCTTATGTGACAATTTATAATGCAGTTCTGTGCTACTTGGGTTGTGTATCCACCTTAATAAAAAATAGGATAGACAGGCTTCGGTAAAAACTTAAACCACAAGCATTACATCCAATTACTTATCTATATCAATTTATCTTTACCCGTTAACTGCAATGTCGGACTATGTATCCGACACTTTTTGTTCCATTCAACCCTTGTCGGACTATATGACCGACAACACATACAAAATCTGAACATGTCGTTGCTGCCTGGCGGCCATGTTTTTGGAATAAATAATGTATTTATGGAATAAATAATCTATTTAAAGTGAAATAACACTAAGTACATTTTTTTACTTTTTCTGATTTTAGCCATGGCAGTTAACGTGTTAAAGTTGTCCAAAAACAAATATCTTTAAGTACTTATATTGAGAATGTTAAGACTAAGTGGATGTTTTGTTCCTCTGGATTCTTTATTTTTTTCTCATTTAGTTTCTCATCATGGTCTCGGAGTCTGACTAATGTATGCAGCCTACACAAACGTGCGTTCTTTGGCATTATTCGTCAAATCGTTGAATTGAAGTTCTGAGTTGAGCTGCAAGATTACTGATAAATACGTGCACTGACAGGTCCACTCAGTCTGTATGGTTCTTTCCTCTAAAGACCATTTCAGACTCCAATCCACATGGTCTCCACATGATAAATAAATATCTTAGGACAAACAACACACCATTATCTGATCCCAAACTAGGCAGAGCCTGTACTATGGCAACCAGACAACTGATAAACATACTTATATATTTCTAAATACATACATATTATAGATAAATTACACCCAGACACAGAACAAATGATCGTGCTCATCACACAAAGATTTGTCCTGGGAGGGAATCGAACCCACGACCTCAGTCTTAGCAGTCAGGGACACTAACCACGACTAACAGGCCAAGATTATGTCTGGACTTTAAAAGAGACTGTGTCGTCTGAGTTTGTTTAGGCCGTTTTGCTCATCTAGTTTAAAAAATATGATTGACGTGTAAAAGTGTTTGTACAAAACCTACTTGCAAAAATAAAAACATTTTTAATTTATCCTGAATCTATTAAAAAGAACAGAATTGCACGTTTCGTGTAGGGAAAGGAATAAAATTAATAATTTACCTGTGTCCTACGTTATTCCAGGTGGCGGGCTACCTGAACCTGATGGCGAACTCCATCGACAACTTCACCCACGGGCTGGCAGTGGGCGGCTCCTTCCTCGTAGGCTTCAGAGTGGGAGTGCTCACCACATTCGCTATACTAGGTTAGTATTAAACGTAACGATGATGGCGTCACGCCGAACGAATTGCTCGAAGGCTGCGCGAATATCTTTGTTCAGGGCCTACAGTACAGTTGTAAAGTTGGTTCACTCTTCCTCCTTATAAAAGGCAGGATCCACCGACCAGACGCGTGTTATGCCTGATGGGCTACTGCCTGATGATTAATGTAGAATCATTGTATAGGGACATCGACGCGCGAAAAAACAGCTGTTTCACACTACTGGTGGTGTATTACGCAATAACCCCCTGTGAACAATTTAATATAAAGTAGTGTTTATGTAAGTCTTAGTTATGTAAGTTTCATTGTTATTATAAAGAGCGCCTCTCGCCATCAAACGTAAAAGTTTGGCGAGTTTAGAATTAAGTTATAAAACTGTACTTTACTTTCATTAAATAAAAATATTAAAAAAAAAAAATAGAAAATTGTAATATCCTTCTTTTTTTAATAACCGAGGGATTCAGAATCATGTACTAAATCCATGTTTGTGCGTCGATGTCCTTACTATCCTTAATTTTCTGACTTGGAAATCATCAAATGACGTCTCTTTTTTTTTTGTGTGTACTGTTAATAACAACCCGATTAACCGCTATCTTTGCAAAAACGTATGGACGTATGTCTGAAATAAAGATAAATTTATTAATTCTCAATTACAGTGCACGAAATTCCACATGAAGTTGGTGACTTCGCCATCTTGCTCAAGAGTGGCTTCTCACGGTGGGAGGCAGCTAAGGCACAACTGGTAAGTTACTGACGTCCTTTTCCTCAATTATTGAGTTCTAGAAGACAGAACGTCTTCAATACTTAGTGAAATTCAGACCTCCCCAGTCTCTTTTGATTATGGTAAAGTTCAGAAACTGCTTCGTACAAAATGTCTGAAGTACAATTTGGTTTTCATACTGATCAAAGAGCAAATATAGTTACAGTGGAAACTCGGCTATCCGGCCCTCAGTTATACGGATTCGCGATTATCCGGACTACGAACTGCTTTATACATTCAATTAGAACCCATACATGCACGGACATGAACGCAACTTGCATTACTAGAAAATGTCATTACTTAATCATTTCTTACTAAACATTGACTTTTTTTACTGTCTAATTTATTATTGTTGTTTTTTATAATTACCTAGCATTATGTATTATGCAAAAATATGTACAAAACCGCTTTTCTTCATACATTTGATTATCCGAATCCCTAACGACAACAATTAGTCCGGTTATACTGTAACCTAATGTGTTTACTGTATATGTTAACTTGCAGGCGACGGCAGCAGCTGGTCTGATCGGCGCCATGACAGCTGTTATTTTCAGCGGAGCCAGGAACTCTATTGGTAAGCATTATAAATGACTAGCTTTTGCCAGCGGCTTCATAATTTATAATATTTTTTTATTTATTATTGATAGTGGAAAGAGAGTAGGGAGGCCTTCGCCCAGCAGTGGGACAGAAACGGCTAATAAAAAAATTGATGTTATGATGATGATTAACGAAAACCGCATTAAAATCCATTGCGTAGTTTAACCCATTCCACACGCCCGAACAATGCCTCAGTTGCCATAGTACTTTACGTTTTTACGATTTTCGCTTGACGACACCATCATAAACCATCACCACAGTCTTGTCATTTCATAAATATTTTATGATAAAAATTTCTATGACCCATATAGTCGTCATGGGCGCCTCAGGTGCGTTTGCCCATGATGTCAACGTGTCGTCATGGCAGTGAATGAGTTAACAGATCTAAGCGTACAGACGCGGGAAGCAACTTTGTTTTACATTGTGAAAGAAGATTGCGATGATGAATGAAGGAAATGTGACCGTCATTTATACACTGCCATTTAGTTTTAACTAAATGGCAGTGTATATGAGAGGCTTGTCATTAAGTAATAAAAGCCGCACGTGTTGATCGATCAGGTTAAGCTACGCTAGCCAAGGTTGGTCCGTGGAGGGGTGTGGGACTATTACTTATCAAGACCCCTGTGTGCCTCGGAAAAGCACGTCAAGCCGTTGGTCCCGGCTTGTCATTTGTCAGTCGTTACGGTTCGACTGAAACCCGAAAGACAATCAGTCTTAACTGGGTTGTGGAGATAAGACAGGCAGTCGTTCCAAGTAAAATACTGGTGTTCAGCTGCATCCGGTTAGACCAGAAGCCAACCCCAGCATAGTTGGGAAAAAGGCTAAACAGATTGAATGATTTAATAATATTATGAATTTTCGTTTTTGTTCGAAATAAATACTATTGATTTCCTAAATATCCAATAATCTCTTCGTATCGAATTCCAAAACCTACCATTCTCTTTGACGTTAGGTAAAAACGTGCAACGCATTTAAAACTTTCAAACAGCATAAAATCTGTCCAAAAAGAAACACAATATTGTGTTGTGTATTGTAAATGAGATTATAGTGTCTCATATTTTGGCAGACAAATGACATTTTGTATTAAATACTTGAATATTTTAAATTTAATTTAAATAACTTGTAATAAATAATTATATTTTGACTTCATGAAATAATTGTACACCCAGCTACATATCAAGCTATACTTCCAGTTTTAGCTGACCTCGCTTTGTATATTCTTTTTTTACAATAAGAAGTCAGTTAATGCTGGAAACGTATAGCCTGATTTGTCGCGTACTAGGTATAATATTAATGATTTTCTGACTGAAGCACATATTATTGCATGATTTTTTATTTACTGTTCACATTTTCAACCGTTTCAGAGGCCAAAACCTCCTGGATAGTGCCCTTCACGGCCGGCGGGTTCCTGCACATCGCGCTGGTGACTGTCCTGCCAGACCTGCTGCGCGAGCCTGACAAGCTGCAGTCCCTGAAGCACCTCGGGGCCCTCGTGTCCGGCATCGTCATCATGGCATTTATGACATATTACTTCGGATAGAAACGGAGACAAGATGTGGTTGGTATGTTTAGTGTGAATGTAGTCTGTTCCAAAAGTATGTGGTGAAAATGTAAACGAAATGTAGACAATTAGATCAGCAAACGTCACTATGGATGTGAATTTGTGGTGTCACTTACAAATTGAGTAAAGCACTCAATTAGTAAGTGACACCACAAATTCTGTTTGAATACTTAAACCCGAAATTCTAACTTAAAATCATTTTGAATGTCATTTTTTTCTTTTGACAGTTGAGGTTAATTTATAACCTACATTTGCGTCGATGACTTTTTAATTACCATTAAGAAAAATCAGCCTATAATGTTCCCACTGCTGGGAGACAGGCGTCTTCTCTATGAGAGAGCCACGTGAGCCCAGTGGCGCTCCTGCCAGGGTCGCGAGATTGTACGAAAGAGATACCGTGACCCTGGCACATGGGCAACTGAAGGAACACGGGTGGTTTTTAGTCAGTAAAAGTCTGACACGCCCTCCCGCTCCACCCAGAGCGGTAAAGTCATTTGGTGATTTCCCATCAAAAAACAAAAAGCACAATGGTGCTCCTGTTAATTTAATTACAGTAAGTCAAACAATTTAAATCGCGGGCAATCGCACTTTTGTTTCAACATTTTTAAATCTATATATATAAAAATGAATCCCTATTTCCCTTGGTCACACCATCACGCGTGAACGGCTGGACCGATTTCACTTTTTTTGTTGTTGTTGTGTTTGTAATTATCAGGAGAAGGTTCTTATGAAAGAAAAAAAATTAAAAATTGCGCGGATGTTAGATAATTTAAGAACACTTATTTAAGAATACTTAACAACCATATAATAGGACAATGGTTCCGATTCTGTTGTACACCGAACTAAACTAACTAAACTATTTCTAAAATTCCTTACTTTTGGCTATGAGAATTTTAACGCTATTCTGCAAGAAAAAATCTCTAAATTTAAAAATTATTTTGACACGACTAAAAACGAATTTGACAATCAACTTGGTTTTTTTTTTCTTTTGGTTTCGCAATGTGGTACTTGTGTGCGCTACGCAATTAATTTTTTAGACACGAAGGCGCGCGCAAGGGGGCAGCTTGGACGTGTTTTTTATGGAATTTTTCACTTTTTGTTTGAAAAATAAAAAAAAATGATTACCCACGTGTTGAGATTTAAATGTTCCGGGGTTTCATAAAGGGGGTCGAAAATTTCATTATTTTTGCGATAGGACACGCCATTTTCGAGATATAAGTAAAAGAAAAAAGAAAAAATACAGCACTGTTTTTGCACGTGAAAGCGAGGCGTTCGTGTGAATTTTTGTTCATGACCACTAGTTTTATTCCACACCTTTTTAATCGCGATTAAAAATAGTCCGATTTAGTCAAAATAAATTATTATAGTCTAAATTTTTGGTGAAAACCGGCAAACTCAGAATAGCAAAATTGTCATTTTCACTAAACTAATAACTCAGTGCAATCTTAGTGCTGTCAAACTAAAATATAGTTAAGTTGTGTCATTTTAGTCTATTTCAGAATAGGAAATCGTCGTTTGACAGGAATAAACCAAATTTTAGTGATTTTTAGTTTAGTTTAGAGAATTTTGTACAACAGAATCGGCACCATTGTAAACTTTTTTAATGTAACATTATGACATTTGACATAGAATTGACAGAATGCGTGCTCAAATATCATCAAAGAGACAGGACAACGTCTGTCGGGTCAGCTAGTTGAGGTATATTAATGGTTATAGCAAATAACTCAGATATTAAAACTGACAACAAAAAGGTAAATTAGCGTAGATTTAAAATAAAATATTCCATGTAGCCTATTTCCCCATTTCTTCCCGTGGGTGTCGTAGGAGGTGACTAGGGGACTTACTAGAGAATGGGCAGCAGCGTTCTCTATGCATTTTACCACCATACTGCGATCGCCAACCCGCCTGCCAAGCGTGGCGATTATGGCAAAGCCCCCCAAATTGGGGGACGCCTAAGTCCAGCAGTGGACGTCTTACGGCTAAAATGATGATGATGATTCCATGTAGGACTTGATTTAAGAATCACAGTACTGTAAAAATCTCAACACCATTAACAAGACTTACTGTAATTATAACAACGGGTGCAAAAATTCGAAGGCATGTGACATCTACCAGCTAGCAAGCTGGTAGATGTCACATGCCTTCGAATTTTTAGTTCTAAGAAATGCTGCCCAGGGTCGCGAGATTATTCGAAAGAGATACCGTGATCCAGGCACATGGGCAACTGAAGGAACACGGGTGGGTTTTAGTCAGTAAAAGTCTGACACGCCCTCCCGCTCCGCCCAGACCGGGAGAAGTCACTTGATGATTTCCCATAAAAAAGGCCTGCTGGTTTCCTCACTATATTTTCCTTCACCGTTTTAAGAGCAGTAGTGATGTAATTAAACACATTAACTGAAGTGCCTCGTAAATCACTGCTCTCAAATATGCTAATTACCATTTTATTATGTTAAAAATTGTGACATTTAAAGTCAAAACCGTCTAAATACAATAATTGTGTTAGTCATTTCCCTTTAGTGAGTGACTGAGTAAGGGCGCGTTCCCACTTTGTCGTGACAACAGATAATCGTGTAGTTTTAAGTGTCGTGGCTTATATGTTTAAATGAAGGTGTTCACATATAGAACGACACGATTTATTGTTGTCTACAACACTGTTTGCAGTGGCAACAGATTGTCATGACAATGGGAACGGCTAGCACGACAGTCGTAAAACGGTAAAAAATAATTACGCCTAAATCGTTATCGCTAATCTATCGTAGCCACGATAAAAATATCTTCGTTTACACGTGATTTCTCTTCCCCCTCGCACCCGCGCGCCCCTCTCCAAGAAAACGTAGAGGCGACTGTAGATTTGTAGCTTGTTAATGATGTGTAAACGACAAAGCAACTGCCGTGAAACTATAAAATGTCGTCGCGATCCGGTGGGAACAGCTAGATACGATAGTCGCTAAACGATAAAAACATTTGACGACAAACAATCGTATTAATGGGAACAGGCTAGAGAAGACAGTCGTCCAACGATAAATTAACCGTTACGGCATAGTGGGAACGCGCCCTAAGAATTTTACCTGAACAGGGTTTGTTTATTTTTTTTGTCAAATACTTTTGGAACAAACGATAGAGGGCTTTTGGTTTGAGGCAAATAGAAGATTGTAATAGCAATAGTTTGAAAATGTAGAGTGGCATGAATAATTTAGTTTTTTGAAGATTATATGGCGGGACCAAAAAAGTTAAACAGCCAAAAAACATACGTGCCGTGTTTTTGTGGAATATATATATATATGTTCAGTGAATACTGCACTATGTGCAAATACAAGGGAATGGTTTAACATCTTCTTTACATAGTATAAAACAAAGTTGCTTCTCGTGTCTGTACAGTTAGATCTTTTAAACTACTCAATGGATTTTAAAGCGGTTTTCATCAATAGAGTGATTCATGAGGAAGGTTTATATATAATACGCGGGCGGAGTCGCTAGCAAAATCTAGAAGTAAATAAATATCAAAAGTCACTAGAGCTGGCTTAGTTATGCCGAATTCTAAATAATAGATAAATTAATAACTGAAGTTAATTTAACGGGTAAATCGTTACAAATTAGTAAACTTATAGTAACTATTATAATAATAGAGTGCATAATACACGTGCACCTAGCTTCTGACGATTCATAAGTGCCCATGTAGGTTTATGGGAAATAAAAATAATTTGATTTGATTGATTTGACACTCAGGTTTTTAATTTGCTGGAACGAAAAAACAGCTGCGATAGATCCTTTTATGTCAAAATGACGTTTAAACAATAGTAAGAATTGTCATTTTGGCCTAGCAAATTAAAATCAGAGTATAATTCCATGACTTTGTACGCCCATTTTCCAAAAGCCCTCATTTTGTTGTAAATAATGTCATCAGTGGCTATAACTTAGGAATCATATATTTTTATATTCTTAAGATTAAATCGACGTCCGCACAGGACATTAAATGAGTATTAATATTTTTGAATTAAACTTAGACTGTGAATTGTAGAAACTTGTCGAAATTAAGTTAAAATATAAGTTATTAAGTAAATAATACTCCGAAAACGTACATTAAGTGATACGTAAAGTTTTAAAAATAATATTTATATTATTGTAACACTCCCAGTGTTGCTCGCTTTAATCGAGTTTTTTTTTTTGTTTGCAATAATTATTTCAGGTAATTTCATTTCATTCATAATCAGGCTATTATGTTCCCACTGCTGGGACATAGGTCTACCTTGATGTTAGAGACAGTAGACCGTAATCTACCACGGTGCCCAGAGCGGGTTGGTAGATATCACATGTCTTCGAATTTTTGTTCTAGGACATGCCGGTTTCCCCACAATGTTTTCCTTCATCGTTTTAAAACTATGTTTATTTATTGAGCAGTAATTATGTAAAATCAAGGATTCTAATTTGTTTACCCATTTACATGGGACTTATTTTAGTTATATTCCAATATCTAAGAAAAATATATGTTTTATTCGAATATAAAGATTGCTATAATGATAATAGCAGGCTAATATCAAATGTACTCCACTAAATAATTGTATAAACATTGTTAGATATTATATAATCACTTATTAAAACCAAATCACACTATGTTATGTAGTTTTAAGCTCTACTTCTTTAGTATAAGTAATTTGTAAGTTAGACACACTATATCATCTTATGATGTCCACATATTCCCCAAAAACATTAAAAAAATAACTTAGATTTGTAGAAAAATATAAAAATACTGTAAAAATAATCCAGGTCCCTTTTACTTTAAATTTAGATTTAATGGTAACTATATCACCTAAATGTTTAAAGATTGTAAATTATTGTAAATATTATGAAGTAAGGAACTTGTAAACGAGGAGATTTTGAAGAAGCATTTTTTGCCATTTTTTATCAATTACCTCTAACAGAAAACAAATTAAATGCCCACTTGAATTTACTCACATGAAATGAGGAGAAAGCACGGCGAATTTAATTACATGTAACGAGGTTCTGTCAGGATGAAACTATAAAATGGACGTACAGACACAGAATATATATTAGTACCTTACGGTACAGAAGTTTCACTCCCGAGTTTAGGTATGATAAACGCAAGCGTCCGGCCACCGTACTAGCACAGTCTATAAATCATACAGTCGTCCGACGAAGACGTCTAGACAGGGCAATCGTGCGGGGTGTGAGGGGCGAGACGGGGGAAGGGCGCTCCCGAGCTGCATACGCTACCGTGTTAGTAATTCGGGAGAAAACTTTCAGGGCTATCGTGTGTCACTTTATTTTTGTTTTAATAATTTAAAATAATTTTATTAAAATGGTGCATACGACGTGTGCTGTGAAGGATTGCAAGTCGTCATCTTACATTAATAAAGAATTGCGATTTCATCAATTGCCGCGCATGGATGAAAGGTAAACAAATAAATAAAATATTGTTTATTTGATAGAAAGCCAACATGGCGGCGCGACGTGTAGCCGATATTTATTTATTGTGCGGCGGCCAAGATGGCGCCGACGAAAACTTGCAAATTTTTCGTCATGGGTATCATTTTCATGGGTTTAGAGGTCGCTAAAACCGACTATGGGGTCAAAATTAAAATCCAAGATGGCGCAACGAAAATTTGCAAATTTTTCGTCATGGGTGTCATTTTCAAGATTTACGAAATCCCTACAAATAAAAATGAGGTCAAGTGTCTTTCGCGGAAATGTCTATCGTGCAAGTGTACCTGACCCAGGATGGAGGTCATTATTTGAAAAAAAAAAAAATAGTTATGCGTGTCAATTTTGTGATTTCTTGGCGTGAAGATTATGAAAATAACATCAATTTTCAAATCCAAGATGGCAGATATTTCTCTAAATGAAATTTAATTTAGAGAAATATCCGCCATCTTGGATTGTGAACTGTGTTTGTCTCAACCTCAATCTAGAATTGTATATTTTTGCGTGTCAGACCATAGACGAAGCACATTAATATAATAGTTCCTGTGTTATAAATTTCTGATTCAAATTATGTTTAGGCAATAATGTTGATATAAAAAAAAATTAAAAAAAGTTTACTTGAGACAACCCTAGCTGTTGCGACAATGCCTACACGTTGTCGGCATTTACAACGAGATCAAAGGCGTCGTCCTACTGTATGTTTTTATACTGTGGTACTAGTCTCAATAGGCTTGCACTCGCTCGACTTGTCGCACACGCAGCGCACGCACCCGCGGATCAAAAGTAAACTGTTAATACCGTAAAGTACCTACTATTGTATATTCTACCTCTCTGACAGCCCTAGCAGATTGAAGCGAGACGGCAGACAGTTATTGTACTATGAACGCTATACGCAATGCAAAAGGTTGAAATTAGGTTGTTTTCCAGAATAGTAGGTAAATATCTCGGGGATTTTGCGCCGCTTGTACATCACGCTACCCGAAACTCAAATTCTGCCAATCAACCTTGAACCTAATACTTTAGTGATACAGTTGAAAATCTGTTAAAGATATTTGACAGATTGTAGTAGCTTTATGTGCTGCGGCTGTACATAAATATTCTAAAACACTGTAATATAAAAAAAATCGAGCTTATAGCCCAAAATGCATTCAATTCTCCAGTTGTACGATTAAATACGGTTAAAATATTAGTCCCCTTAGCGAATAGTGCACACTCCACTTTTAATATTGTGATAGTTTTCTAGTTAGCAAAAACTTTTATTATTATCCATAATCAGTGATCGGATATTCGGATGCATATTTACCTAATGTTACTATTTAGCTGTGAAAGCACGGAAGCGGCTTCGTATTTTTTATTAAAGCCGGGTTTCTTGGATCATATTTATTTAAAATTAATGTTTAACCCCAGATGCAAATACATATGTGTGTAGGGTGGTATGTGTTAGTTAAAACAACACACAAAACACGGTAAAAACGCGCATTCCATACAAGCCAACATTTCAACTTTAGGTGTATATGCATCTGAATATCCGATCTCTAATCATCATTTGTATTGGTCTTGTTATACCGTTTCAGTTAATGATATAAAATGTTAATATTAAACGTAATCATGTGTTTCTTACAATGCATTTTAGTTAGTTTTTAATTTTTGTAGCGAGTGCATTTAGAAATGGTATATTTTTATTAATACTCTTTGTCAATTCTGCTATTTTTATTTTTACGTACACAATTTATACGTAAGGAAGATTTGTCATTTTCGTTTCGGTCGCTAACTGCACTTGTATAATAAATAATTATGTATCTACAATGAGTAGCCATTAAATACAATGTGATAAATAAATGCCATTTACGAGTATTTTAGTCGTGTGCAACGACATTATTATTAAGGAAAAAGTGTTAAAAGTCAATAAAAAGTATAAGAATCAATATTGAGTTATTTTCTTTTTCAACATTTATACAGTTAGATTAAATCCTGACAGAGGCGGAGCACTGACGGCTTGTTATGGTAAACTATGTTAATTTAACCTATTTGACCGTGTGCGTTACTCCAGCGGAATGTTGTCGCTTTTTAGGATTTCAGCTTGACAGATAATTAGTACCCCATCTCGTCTAAATGTGCCTGAAATTTAGAAATTGTGCGTTCAGCCGATCCAAAGATATTCACGAAAAACAGATTCCGCTGGAGTAACGTTACCCTAGCGGCATGTTTTTTAACCGGTGGTCGTAGCTGAGTACAAACTAGCTACTTAGATAGATCAAATTTGTGCCTAATTGTATCCAAAAAATGAAATTTGTGCGTCTAGAGGTTTCAGAGTTATTCAAGAAGATGGTGGCTGATCCGGAGAGAACTTACCCAGGATGGCCCATTTGAATCTCAAAAGTTAGGGCATCTAGCGAACATCTGTGTTCTTCTGTGTGTTAATTAGTCACCGAATCACAGAATCTGTCGTTCAAAGTTATAAGCATTCTTAGAATTTTCCCAACTTAGCCACATTTATAACTCAAAAACTAGGGCACCTAACGAAGATCTGTTTTCTCGTTGACAAATTGGTAGCTAATATTTGGTTTGATTGTTGTCGTGCTGCAAAAAAAGGAGAGCTGCTTTTCTTCAAACAAAACAACATAATTTTGATTTGCATTTATTTCTCAATGTAACAAAGTGAGGATAATATGATACAATGAGATATTAATATAATTTACACATGCTACACAAAACTTAAGAAAGTCCGCTATAATATTGAAAGTTTCGCACGTGAGTGAGAATCACGTACAATACGGCCGGTCTGAACATTGGCGCATGTCCTCTCACTCGCACTCGCTTTATATCACTTATACTTTAGTGTTATTTCACAGGTTCCTGCTGAAATTTCGGATCGGGATATTGTAATGTGTAATGAAGTATACTAAATATGCTCTTGATTTATACTGTTACTTAAAAGTATATGATAATGGTGCAGATTCTTTTGTTCACCACCTAAAATTAAATGACAGTATTGCTATCTCTTACTGACCTATCGCGAAAGAAAAAGACAAGTAACGCGAATTTAGCGTCATTTTAAGCATGATGACGTCGTCGTTGCGTCAAAGAAAATCTTAGTTCAACTAGACGGCTCTTATTTATTATCGCCTCTTTCTTGTTTTATTAGAATGCAAAAGATAGTAATAGCCTGAATTTAGTTAGCGCACAACAGAATCATCACTAATATCTACTAACGGGAGTATTACACAATGGACAGATTCTTTGATTTGGTTATTGTTAAGCAAAAAGCAATGCTGTCTTTTTTTTGGTTTGTTAGTAAAATGTGCTTGGGTATACGAAGTGTGCCAGGCTTAACGTGAAAATGGCACATAAATTATGGCGTTATTATAACCAGTAATCACCATATAAAATTATATTTGAGACGTGTGTTACAAAATTGATATTTACATTTAGTTTTCATTTTTTCAAATTTACTATAGAAAGATAGAGTCTCCCATTTTGTTTACACACTTTTTGAGTTAAAAGTTAATAGTTCTTCATCTCAGCATAATAATATATCTTTAGTAATAAAAAAAACACATAGATCTGGACTGACGTAATAGATATATGTATATAAAAAAATTGGATACTCAAGTATCCATATTACATGCAAACTTTACAAATGATAGAGATTCTAAACACTTTTCCAATTTACAGGATGTTTGACTAATAAAATATCAATTTATCAAGTCTGTATTCATATTTTTCAAGATATTCTTGACAAGTTAAAAACACATGAAAAACGTTAGAATATCTCTAGAATACTTGGCCA
This sequence comes from Aporophyla nigra, assembly GCA_947507805.1. Taxonomy (NCBI): domain Eukaryota; kingdom Metazoa; phylum Arthropoda; class Insecta; order Lepidoptera; family Noctuidae; genus Aporophyla; species Aporophyla nigra. The sequence goes on along the minus strand of OX382313.1, from coordinate 4,622,806 downwards.
AAACACCCTGTATAATTTAAATAAGTAATTTTTTTACCACACAATATATTTTCCCTTCAAAGTAAGCAATAGAATAATACTATATTAATAAGATAGAAGGCGTAGCTAGCTGACTTTCAAACAATTTTGTTTGTCTTTTTTTTAATATGCGGTTCTCGAAAACGATTTGGCCAAAAATCTATGGCGTTTTACTCTGTATTTGTTTGTCTATTGCTAGCGAAACGTGGGCGTAAACACCTCTGCCACATCATATTGTATTTGTTTTTACTCGACTGCAGTGGAGCCCAAATGGAAGTAATGTTATTTTATCAATAGAAATACTTCAAAAATCCTTTCTTACATTGTGTTACTTCACGTTAGCTACGCCAAAAATCACAAATTATTTTGTAATTATTTATTTTTAAAAGACAATTATCCGAGCTTCATAAATGCTGTTAGGTATATAGAGGCGAGCGTATGTACATTGTGACAGATGTCATAAACAGATACAGGGACATCGAGGCTTCTTCGTCGGTTATAAAAAAAAATGCTGTTCCATACATTTTGACCGCGTAGGTATTGCAGTTTTGTAGCGAACAACTGTTTTTTTAAATGACCGACGTTTAGTATATTCCAGAATATACTGAATGGTTATGCATCGATGTCCCTGGTAGCCTGTATGAGTGACAGGTATCGCTTTACATGACATACACTTTTTCTACACGTTTCATACAAAACACCTCCTTGGTCTTCGGGCAGATGATGCTGCCGTGTTCCTTCATCATTTCTTTTAGAGCCTGTGAAATGAGAAATGGGTTTTGTTAATACAGTTTTACTATGTAAATGTATATACAAAGATCTCTGAAAACAAGGAGTCTCCCAAAAGAAAATCTGTAAGTATTAAACAGGCTGTCAGGTGTGTTATCGGACGTAAATAATAGCATCGTCCCATTTCATCCCGTGGGCGTTGTAAGAGGCGACTAAGGGACTTACTAGAGAATGGGCAGCAGCGCTCACTATGCATTTTACCACCATACTGCGATCGCTAACTCGCCTGTCAAGCGTGGCGATTGTGGTAAACCTCCCTAAATTGAGGGAGGCCTCCAGCAGTGGACGTCTTTCAGCTGAAATTATGACGATGATTAAACAGGTATTATTGCGCTACACAAGAGGCGCGTGTGGTATACAAGACGAATATATTACCTTCTCGCCATACACCTGCCCGTTGGGCAGCACCATGGGGTGGTTGTGTTCGTTGAGCGGCGCGCGCGAGATGCGACACAAGAGGCGCGAGTGCGACACGTGCGCGTGCGGGAGGGTGGCGGCCAGCGCGTTGAGCGGCGGCTGGCATGCCGGGCACGTCGACACGCGGGTGCTCTCCGAGTAGCACTGAGTGTGTACGAGTTAAGGAAATATTTGGCAAAAAATCACTCTGTACATCGTAAATTATGTGTATGACGTACAACCCGAGTTAACTAATTATTCAAACGTCTTTTTACAAGCTTAATATCATATTAGCTTGCTTCGTTATTTGCGGTTTTGGTTAGTCGCATTGCAATATAATTATTCTTATAGCGCTTCCTGGCATCCGATTGAGCTGAAATTTGGAATATTTATAAACCTACGGTGACAACACAAAATTATGATGACCATGGAACTGGTCTGATGGTAGGACCCGAAGATGGCTATTAGAATTCTTTAACGAAATAAGATACCATCGTTAAGTTTGAATCATTTTTTTTATCATGACAAGAACTATAGCCCAAAATGGTGTTCAGGGTCTGATGATGAAGCTGGAAGGTGGCCATAGGAACTACTCAACAAAACAAGATGGCAGCATCGTGTTTGGACTCACTAGTTATGTATTGACAAGTAACATTGCATTAGTTGGTGTCCAGGTTCTGATGATGGAGCCGAAAGGTGGCCATAGGAATTCTTCAACGAAACAAGATAGCACCATCGTGTTTGGACTCATTGGTTATGTCTTGACAAGTGCTATTACACTAGGTAGTGTCCAGGGTCTAATGATGGAGCCGAAAGGTGGCCATAGGAACTCTTCAACCACACAAGATAGCTCCATCGTGTTTGGACTCATTGGTTATGTATTGAGAAGTACTATTACACTAGGTAGTGGCCAGGGTCTGATGATGGAGCAGAAATGTGGCCTTAAGAACCTCCTCATCCAAAAAGATAGCACCATCGTGACATGGTTATGTACTGACAAGGACTATTGCACTAGGAGGTGTCTAGGATCTGATGATGAAGCAGAAAAGTGGCCTTAAGAACCGGGGGGTTCCCATCCAAACAGATAGCACCATTGTGTTTGGACTCATTGGTTATAATAGGTTGGGGAAAAGTTTATTCGCATTTTTTAAGAAAATTCAAAACATTTTTTAATAAAGTTTATTTACATTTAACTAAAGTATGTAGGTACCATTTTGTTCGATAACTTTTTACCATCTTGTAGGTAGGGACATGATCCCATTGCTATAGAAATTTTGGGACTTCTGGTCAGAATACCGCGACAAGTGGTTTTGGCAGTCCTCTCGTGATGTTAACCTGACACTGCCTAAAGAATTCTGAAGAGACCGAAACAGGTGGAAATCTGAAGGTGCAAGGTCAGGACTATACGGCGGATGCATTAACACCTCCCAGCCAAACTCTCTTAATTTTTGTTGGGTGGCTAAAGATGTGTGAGGTCTAGCGTTATCATGATGAAAAACCACACCCCTTCTGTTGATTAATTCCGGCCGCTTTCTCTCAACTTCTTGTTTAAATCTCATCTGTTGTTCGCAGTAGAGTTCAGAATCGATGGTCCTGCCTGGTGGTAACAGCTCATAATGAATAATGCCCTTCCAATCCCACCACACACACAGCATCACCTTGTTGCGAGTTAATCCGGGTTTCGCCACAGTGAAGCCTGACCGGCCTTTGACCACGACCTTTTTCGCACGTTCTTGTCATACGTGATCCACTTTTCATCACCAGTGATCAGCTTCTTCAAAAATGGTTCGGTTTCATTACGTCGTAATAAAGAATCACAAATGAGTACACGGTTCATTAGGTTTCTTTCAGTGAGCTCGTGAGGTACCCAAATGTCGAGCTTTTTTGTGTACCCAATTTTTTTCAAATGCGCCAAAACTGTTTTGTGGTCAATTTCCAGTTCTTCAGCTACGTCGTAACTACTGGTACTTCCTCCACTTTTTCAAAAATGGCATCCATTTTATCCGTAATAGGGCGACCAGAGCGACGTGCATCTTTGACATCAAAATTTCCGGATTGAAAACGCTTAAACCAAATTTGTGCTACTCTCACAGACACTACACTAGGTCCATAAACATCGCAAATTTTTTTCGCGGCTTGCGTTGCGTTTTTACCTTTTTTGTAGTAAAATTTTAAAATGTATCGAATTTCTTCATTAGATTCACTCATCTTGACGGTACGAAAAACAAATGAAAATCACACATTTTCCTAATTTGAATTTGGAATTATGTTCTTTAAAATTTAAACTTTCAATGATACCAAAACCAGCCAGATACAAATAGTATAGCCAAAGAGATTTTATTACAAGTTCATACATACTATAATGCGAAAAGACTTTTTCCCCAACCTAATATATTGACAAGTGGTATTACACAAGCTGGTGTCCAGGTTCAAAAAGATCCTGATGACGAAAGACCCATATGTTATTATTAAACTTTTTTTTCCACTATGATATTTGAACTTTTTTCTGTGGGTAGTACGGGTAGGTGTTGCGAAGACGAACCGTTTACACAAAGGCCGTTTTGTGTTCTGCGACGATGCAACATTTTCCTGTCTTCAAACAGTCTACTTTGCACAAACCAGTCTTTGAATTAGTTGGTGCGATTTTTTATTTTAGGCCTAATAAAATACAGTTATACAATCACGCTCGTCGCGTCGTTGCAATAAAAAGTTAACATTTTGCTAATGAAATATAGTCGATAATGCATTATCAGTTGTTGCTGTAAATGTTGTCGTTCGTGATGCAACGGACAAACCCCTGTAAGTTAATAGTTGTCAATTTAAAACTTCAGTCGCATAATTCATATAGTTGTAAGAAACTGCAACTTTTCACTCGATGAAAACGCAATTCAATACAATTGGGTGGCATAGTATGGTCACATGATACTATTACGGAGGAATGAGGAAAATTTCGTGCGGAAAGTTCTGAGTAAGAATGTCGATGGCTACAAGAGTAGTGTGGGACCACAGAAACGATGGATGGACTGTGTGAATTATGATATGGATAGAAAGGGGATGACTACTGAGATGACGACTAATAGAGAAGTGTGGGAGAAAAATACATGTTGGTCTGACCACAAATAAATTGGGATAAGGTAAAGAAAATGATAATAAACATGAAAATGCAATTCATTTCCATGTTGGATAAGTTTCGTCCCTAAAGCCGTATTCAGACCAGTTGTAACGACGACTGTTTTCTGCAATCATTTTCTTCGACTGGGAAATGTCCGTCAAAAATTCTGTAACTAGTGTGGTGGGTAGTTCTCAAGGACTGATTAATACTAACTTAAAAAAAAACGGGTTCTTCCTACTAACATGAGCAGTCGGCCCAGAAGAGCACTTGTACTTCATTTATACAGGGTGTTTGGCGCATGAACCGACAACAATTTTTGGGGGATTGGGTGGGTCATGTCTATCTGTCACCCATAGACCCCATGTCCCTAAGTGTCACTGTAATCAATGTACGGCGAGAACTGTCTGTAAATATGAATGTAAGTAAGCAGCGTTCTCTATACATTTCATCAGGATACTACGATCGCCAACCCGCCTGCTAAGTGTGGCGATTATGTCCCAAAAATTGGGGAAGGCATATCAAGCAGTGGACGACATGCGGTTGAAATTATGATAATGATTTCCATTTGAATGAATCCTATTTCGACCACTGGACGATTACTAAGATAAATAGATTATTTACACCCCCCCCCCCTCCTCATCCCCAAATTGTACGAGCTTATCTTGCAGTGGCCGTGACCCGCACTGGGTTCACGTGGTGGATTATGGCCCACTCCCTCTCACCGAGAGGAGGCCTGTGTCCCAGCAGTGGGAACATTATAGGCTGCTGATGATGATCTAGCAGTGTACATCTTTCGGCTGAAATGATAATCTCTTAAGGTCAAGATGTCAAACAAGAATGTTTTAGCCCGGCTGCGTGTGGAGCGGTATATAAAGGATATGGCGTGTTGAGCGCGGCGAGGCCGAGCTGCAGCGCGACGGGCAGCGCGGGCAGGCGCGCCGGGTGCAGCAGGCGCGCGTGCTCCCAGCGGAACTGCCGCACCAGCGCCGCCCAGCGCGACGCCGCCAGCAGTGCGCGGTACGGCTCCACCTCTGCCGGACAACACAACTACAGTGGCGCCATCCCACGGCACGCTACAGCCTTTTTTTCAGCCTACATAGCGCAAGCACAGCTTTCCGCACGATTTGCATATACAGGGCCAAATTAACACGTTAACTGCCATGGTTAAAATCAGAAAAAGTCACATGGGCGCCAGGCAACAACGACATGTTCAGATTTTGTACGTGTTTGTCGGTCATATAGTCCGACAAGGCTTGAATGGAACAAATAAGTGTCGATGGCAGTTAACGTGTTAAATTTGGTAATAATATTTTACCCACGTGTTTGATATCCATATCAAAAAGCAATGATTTTTTTTTTTTTTCATTATTGCAACTTTGTTCCAAACTTTAGATAACACTGACATTAAGGTAACCAAACGACTGTTATATTTTAGTTTTAGGAAAATCACATGAAAAATTACAAGAACATCTAATAGATAATGCTCATAACAAGGCTCATCGAAAAACAAAATCCATAATATATGTTTTCTATATCGATACCAAATATGTGAGTAAAGTATGCTAGTAAATTCATCACCCATCTGGTCGAAAGACCTTTCTATAGAGGTCGAATTCAAAATGGACTCAATAAAAATCTAAAATTCATTCATTAAATGACACCTAAACCGACCTCTAGAAGCACGACACTTAATTTTGTACAATAAATCCTTACATAGCGAATTGAGCACTAAAGAATTTAAAACATACACGCTCTAAAAAAGGTTAACGGGAAGTAAAAGAAGTTCGTCATTTCTGCTAAAGAACAGAAAATCCCATCGGGAGATCTGATGACCACGAATTCAGTAAATGATTCTGAATGATTATGTAAAAAAAAAAATGCTTTTCCATACATTTTGCACGCATATGTATTGCACTTCTCTATGAAACTGCAGATTTTGTTTTTGATAACTATAAAAATGTACACACATTCTACATTCTATAGAATCATGTGCTGAATTCATGGTTTCAGTTTCCGGATCATATCTCCCTGCCACCCAGTATAATATTCTAAGTAACGATACTACTACATAATCCATCAATAATATTTCAGATCGTTTCTGTAAATATCTAATACATTTCATGGTAAAATATCACCAAAGCTATACTCTAGAACAGCCTTTCCCAAAGTGGACGATAACGCCCCCCTTGTGGGCGCTGCAGGCCTAATGAGGGGTGGTAAGAGACCCAGAAAATACTGTGTGGGGTGTGTAGACTCTACACAACGCCCCCATTTTTTTCTGTGTCTCTTACCACCCTCCTTTAGGCCTGCAGCGCCCACAAGAGGGGCATTATCGCCCACTTTGGGAAAGGCTGCTCTAGAAGAATCAGAAGATGTCGATTGAAATATTATTTATAAATTTCTTTACAGCAGTCCACAGACACCTTGACAAAACTAAGTTTTTTGACCAAGCTAATTGAGATTCATCAAGGATGTATGGCTCACCTGTATCCTTAGGGAAGGCCAGCATCCCCATGCAGTGCTGTATGTCCTTCAGCTGATCCTCTTCGTAGGTAGAGAAGTGCTTCTTTGCGTAGCGCACTGCCTCCAGGCGTTTGTCTTCGCGAACTAGCTCTATGAACTCCTGGAAATAACAATATTGTTGGGTAGGACTAGTGAGTGCAATCTGAATCAGGAATAGGGAACATGCAATATTTTTATTTTTGTTTTCACTTTATAGAATTCCATGTAGAATAGACCACAAATATATTAAAAAATTAAAACATTGTAATTTATCGGAGAAAAGCGGTTTTAAATTGATAGTTTAAATTTTCGCGCGAAAACGGGCCTTTAGTTCCGATGACGTCATTCCTGTCACTGGTCGTACTTGTTCGTGGCTGGCTTTCATACTTTTGCATATTTTTTTCGACTTTCGAAATATTTACGTAAAAAATTAAAATGGACTCTCCATCAATATCAGGTGATCATAACAATACCACTAATATTCCGAAAAAAAGCCGTGTTAACTCATGTTTTGTGCCAATGTGTCCGTGTCTACTTCAACAAAGTCTCCAAATAAATTGTTTTTGACCAGACGTTCTGACCCAAAATTGAGAAAAAAGTGATATCAAGCTGCAAAAAGAAATGACAATTATTCTCCAAAGACCACTATTCGATGCTGTGAAGAACACTTTGACGTAAGTCATAAGGCGAATATACTTGTTATATGTCGTGTGTGTTATACGTCTTACGGCGAATATTCTTTTATACGAGTACCTATGCTTAGTAATCTGCTTGCACGTAAAAACACGTTAGTTACCTACCTAATACTTACACAACTTGTCTATAATATATTTTTAATTTTAAGTTTGAGATCGACGTAGATCATTGGTAAAAGTTTAAAATGTGTGGAGGAAACCTTTTTCTGAAAAAAGATCTCATGTCAACACTAACTCTTGGTAAATTCTTGGAGTCTGCTTTGATAATCCCAACTACCATTTTTATTTAAAAAACGCAATTAATATTCCCATAAAATAATATGCACTTTTAACCATAACCTCAACAAGTTGTCGTAACAGGAGTGACGTCACTAAACGCTGATTGGTGTTTTGAAATACGTTTCGTTTCAAGTCATTTTTAATACGTAATTATTGTTAAAAATCGACATTATGTAAAATAAAAACATAGCAGTGGCCCTTCTTTTATACTTTTTTAACATTTAAATCATAAAATTTTCATAAATATTATATTTGCATCTTCCCTATTATTCATAAATTGCATTGGTGTAGGTGGGTCATTCTACTTTTTTACCGACAACGGTCTGTCGTCCTTCGTCTTGTTATAGCATCTCGTCGGAGTATTGATATTTACGGTTTTTTAATTTGGTTCAAATAAACGTCCGTATTTTTGTTATCTAGTAATATTATGTCATTTTTATTTTTTCTAACCAGCATATTTAATACGTCTTTTTGGCGTAGAATGCCGTGATAGAGTGGTAAGCCGAAATGTAGTCTCCACAGAAAAAGGCCACTTTGTCACATTTTTTTAAGCTAACATTTTTTTTTAATGCTCGCCGGAAAGAAAATTTTAATTACATAGTCCTAATGAAAACACAGATGCAATTTATTTTTAAATCCCATACAGAAATCACAATTATGGATAGTTCAACCAAAAAAACAGAAAAACTTCGTTTCACTGTCAGTGAAAAAGAAGAACGACCCAGGTGACAAAATAATGGTGTTGGCATTTGATAATTAAAACCTGTATCTTGAAGTTGTCTGCTTAATCTTTTCTCAATTATTTTGGGATTGGCTCCCAGTCTAAACTGATGCAAGCGATTTTCATAATTCAAATACAGTTGTGATAGCTACATTTAGATTAACTAAAACTAGCTAGTCATTTCTCATAAACTTTAACCGACCGGCTGTAACCGATTTTGGCAACTTGTTATAGAAGCGGATACTGCTTCTATAACAAGTTGCCAAAGTCGGTTACAGCACTCAGCAAAGGGAAAAATCAAAACACACATCAAACGTGTCCTGAAAAAAGCATAGTATAAGATAAAGACCTGAATCCGTATCTTGAACTCCATGTTGGAATTGAGTTTCCTCAGTTTGGACTTGTTATCAGCACACCACTGCAGACAGCGGGCTGTGCGCTGTGAGTACAGCTCTGCTTCCACCTCCGCAGCCGCCGCGTATATGTCTGAAATAAGAGGTTCGATTATCAGAGCGGGCAAAGTGTTATTGTGTTTTTCTATCTGGAATTTTACAGTTGCAGCCCTGGGTGCTTACTCTCGAATATAATTCCAATAGATCGACATTGGTCAAACGTCAGTTGGTTGAGTTAAACGTCAGGGATTGGCTAGACTCAGTGAGTCCAGCCAATCACTGACGTTTGACTGACAATTCCAATGTCGAACTATTGGAATTATATTCGAGAGTAAGCACCCTGATCAGGATTTGTGCCCATTTGATGGCAATAGGCTCGCCCCGTATTACATGGGACTTAAACATAACAAGCGAAATGTGGGTGTACTATAGGTACGCGTATTCCCATTCTGTACAAGGCTAGAACGCAAGGGTGAGTCTACACCTACCCTCTCCCTCCCACCCCTTAAGTCGAAGCCCAATCAGAAGTCGTACCAAATTCCTATGGTGGCATTATGGCCTTGTATAAATTGGAAAGACGCACGTGCGCGTCGACATATACATACAAGTAGTACGCAAAATTCGTGTATACATTGTAATCACAAATTTAAAAATTGCATTACAAAGTATACGCGAGCAGATTCCTATGGTTGCGTTTTGGCCATGTAGGTACAGAATGGAAATACGCTATAGGTACAGCTCTGCTCAACTCATCGGGGAAACAAGGTGTGATGTTATGTGTAATTTACCGCTTGCGGTCAATACAGTAACCACAAAGTTGCAAGGTTAGCTATGCATAGGTATAGCGGTGATCTGGTGATCATATACAGGGTTTGGCGTAAGTAATGGTCCACCGTTCAGGATTCGATGAACCAGATAATTAACTATAACAATGAAACATTTTAACCATTTTTACCCACATTTTTTTTTTACAAAAATTGCTCTTGATCTTGGTGTGTTAAAAATTGGGGTTAAAATTAGAGAAGAACCAACTTTTTCTTCAAAAGAGCTGAATTTACATAAAAAATCATAATTTATCATGATAGCTCTAGTATTCAGCAGTAATTAACAGAAATCAAAATGAAAAAATAATGGTTTTTGTTGAAACTACAAACAAATATGTAATAAAAGGTAGAAATTTCGTAAATAAAAGACAAAAATGAAATATTTTCGGAACCCTTGGGTAAAAATGTTTAAAATTTTTAATTGTTATAGTTAATTATCTGGTTCATCGAATCCTGAACGGTGGACCACTACTTACGCCACACCCTGTATACATACATAAAATCATGACTTTTTCCCACGGGGGTACGCAGAAACTACAGAACGCCACCTTACATACTCTTTTGCGTCGTTTATGTTGATAGATCTGGTCAGACACACACGCCGGTTACCAGTACTACGCACCTGATCTTTCTGAAGAACATCACCAATAAGGTCATTATATGTTCTCCTAGGTCGTCCTGCTCCAGCGAGTCCAATCACATCTGTCTTGTAAACCTTTTATTAGCCGTCCTTCATTCATCCTCTCAACATGACCAAACCATCTAAGCATACTATTTTCAAATTTTGTCACTACATCTTCTTTTACACTGCACCATTTTTCTTATCACATTATGCCTCAGCCTATCATTCACAGTCACACTACACATGCTTCGCAAGGAACGCAATTCCATAGCATTCATTCTGGTGATTCAGATTCAGATAACTTTATTTGCTCAAACACGTGTTTACATACAATTAAAGAAAATGCATGCATGGTGTTAAACGTACATAGAGTTGTGCAACATGTTTACCATATTGTCATGGTGTGCAAATATTAATTAAACAAATTAAATTATTACAAATTAAGAATTAAAAAATAATTGCAACTTTAATGAAAATGGACAATACTGACATAAGTAAATAAATTAAATTAAACTGATTGATTACATCAAGATCATGATCAAATTAGAGTGATCATAATCAAATTAATCTTGTAATGAAATACCTAAATCACTTACCGACATTAGTGAGTTCCCGTAGCCCCCTAGCATCAGCCAGTTTGTTAGCCGAGTCGTAATAGCCGTTACGCAGGAAGTAGTCTACCAGCATGCGGTCCAGGCGCACCTTACGCCACTGGTTCAGGGTAGTCTGTGATGTGTATGACATTGCCTAAGTAAGGAGAAGAAATGTTCATCATCGTAATCAGCCTACTGCTGGGACACAAGCCTCCTCCCGGTGAGAGGGAGTGGGCCGTAATCTACCACACGGTAACAGTGCAAGTTAAAAAAAAACCTCTGATATAGAGATGGCAGGATGACCTGGTGAGGATGGCTAGAAAGACATGTACTAGACAGTTATTATAATAAACAGGGAGAGGGACAGTTGGAAAGGGTTTAAGGAAACTTTTGCCAAAGGGCACATAAAGATTCAGAACTATTATTAAATGGTTTGTAAGCGAGCACGCCCTTTATGCCTGGAGGCTTTATTAAGGTTTTAAGTTCTGTTTACGATTTTGTTTTATTATTTATTTCAGCTTGAGTTTAGTTTTCAATGTTTTGTTGGTATATTGGCGTGTGCTAGCTGACATAATGGCGAATAATGTATGTTTTGTTTTATAATATTAATAACTTACACAATACTGTATAGAATCAAGTTCTTCTAACTTAACAGACAGCTGTGCTGCTGGGGAGTTTGTTCCGCCACTTCTTCCCAGCGAAAGCACTAGGAAGTGTCGAAGGGCGGGCGTTTTGGGGGGACTGTCTCATGTAACTTTGACGTTCAAAAAGTGCTGACTCTCAGCCTAGTTTGAATAAATGACTTTTGATTTTGATTTTGTACTACAACTTTCATTCTTTAAAAGGACTATAAAAAAAAACACAGCAATAAAGCAGCAGCAGCAGCAGGCAAGTAAAATAGCCCATCATCATCTACCAACCTTTTCCCATCTATTTTTTTTTTATTTTTTTATTTCCAGTATTACCTGATGCAGCTGAATACCAGTATTTTACATGGACCTATCTGATCTCCACAACCCAGTTACTGCGTTAACCCTTTGCAACCGGGAGTAAAAAAACTCGCATAGATCAGTAAAAACTTAGTTTTCGTTTGGAAAGTGTTCAGAGACCCTGGAAAAAATACTGAAAAAAATCTCACGCAAGCTGGTCTTCAGCAATCAGACCCTCACATACGTGAGGTTCAGGAATAATTTGCAAGTCGCACGATCGTGAGTATATGTAAATAATCAATGATTAAGAACGAATTAATGAAATAAATATTATCAATTAAAATAAAATATGAATATTGCAGTTTTCTTACAACTTTAATCAGTCTTTATTACAAAATAAACTATATGAGTATTTATAAAATCACGAGTAACAAATGAGATCTTCTTAATTTTTTAAATTAGAACAAAAATAAACTATGTTACTTCTTAATAATCAACAAAATCTTAATTTTTAGTCACTACAATCAATGAGATCGACATAATTATTGTGTACACAAATGATATGTTTTAAAACAATTTTTATCACGAGATAAACATAGATAGACGTCACATTTTTCACACCTAATTTTTGAACGACTGCTGCAAGTTTCCAACCTACAGGTCCTTGGCGGTTTTATGTCATCGCTGGTTGGAAAATGCTTATATCCATCATATCGTTTCTCTGCCGACGGTCTGATTGCTGGTCTATATATTTTATAGTCTCGACGCGGAGCTGTTGACTGATCTTCATCTTCACTATCCCTTCGAGCTCTACTTGGTGTAGAAGATAAAGCATCCGCCACATCCAAGCGAAAATCCAGCAAAGGCTTTGTGTCTTTCCTTGCATAATTATTACTGTGGCAGTCGATTCTATACAGCCTCCAAGAGTTTGCCAGCGCGAGGTCAAAAAAATGCGTCAATACTTTTAGGGTCCATTTTTTGGTTTTAATAAATGTTCGATAATACTCCATTTGTTGATCCAGTACATCTACTCCTCCCATGTGTTGGTTATAATTTTTTACTATTATTGGAGCAGTTACGTCGACGTACCGTTTCATAGTTTTATCCCACCTTTTTACGAGAGTGGTTGCACCGGAGCCAGTACAGTTTGATGCGAGTAATACGGATTTATTATCTTTCCACTTTACGATGGTAGTAGGTTCACAAACAAATTGTTGGCTTTCTCCACGAGTCATTTGAACATCCGTTTTAAATTTTATTGTAGCTCGGTCAGGGATACGATTTAACATTATTGTCCCTGTAGAATGCAGATTTAACTTGTTCATTTCTTCAATTAAAGGTACTGTGGTGAAATATCTATCGTGATACACACAGCTACCAGGGGGAATACTTTTACATAAATGTAGGATTACCGAAGGACCGAGGCCGAGATTCGTATTACCAAACATCGTCCTTGCACCTCTGTATATGTCGAAATCCAACATCAATCCCTCACTAGTTGTCAGGACGAAGTTTTTAAACCCTACAGGCCTAGGTTTGTTTTTCACTACCTGACGTAGTTGACAGCGGCCTGTAAATGGTATCATCTGCTCATCGATTGAGTAAAATCCCGGCACCCTTTCTAATTTATTACAAGCACGTTTAATTTGATCGATCATGGGTTGAACCTTCCATAGTGGATTACCAATTTCAGTTGGAGGTGGAGAATCTGAATCAACTACGTGTAGTGCATTACGAAGGGTTAAAAACCTGTCCCGTGACATTAAACCGCCGATAATTTCCAACCTAGTACCAGCCCTCCAATACATAGGCAGTCGGGGATAAGGAAGACATCCCATGAGTATTTGTATTGCAATAAGCTTCGCGATCTCACTGCTTGTACTTTTCAATTCACGGCCTGTAGTACGTAAGTAATATAAGTTAGTACAGTGTGATATCCTTTCTATGAACTCGTTATCTATGTAGTCACGAAAGTACTCGATGCCTTACTGGTTTTGTAGGCAATGGAAGATAGTTGTGCAGTTTATCTACAAATGGAACCTGCTTCCATATTCTTTTCCTAATACTTGGTGTTGATGCCGATCTTTGTCCTTGAGAACGTGATGCTGTCACTGTTCTTCTTTCCTGAATACTGGTGGTTGATCTCGAACGTTCAGAGGATAAATTTACTGACCTTAGTCGATGTAAAGGACGACGAGACGTAGATGATAACGATGGACAAGGCGACTGCATTGTTGATGGAGATTCAGTCGTTGTTGGAGGAGGATGTTGCGTCATTAATGAAGCAGAAGGTTGCGGTATCGATGTAGACGGAGGCTGCATCACTGGTGAACATATCAATGGCGATAATTGGTGACTAATTTCTTCATCTTCATTAGGAATATCACCATCGGAGAGATCTTCGCATGCCAATTGATCAAACAGATTATTTGGTTCAAAATCCAAGTCATCGTCGCTAAAATCTTCAATCTCCGATAGATTTCCGTCCAACAATTGTTCAAATATTGCATCATCCGTAATTCGAGCCCCTAATACAAAAGAAAAAGCAATTTTAATACCAGATAGAATCAAAATAACAAATAAAACACAAAACAACGAAATGTTATAATATCACGTCCTACGACCGATGTTGCATGATCGTGCGTGTTTAATTTTGACGATAAATAATTAGGAAACTAATACTTTCATTTGCAAAAACTTGATGACTATATCTACAGAAACTCGTATTTAATCAAAAAACATCAAATAAATATGAATAATACAATAGAACTACTAAAAATTGATCTACTTACGTGCGGAGGCGCCGGGATTAAAAGACGCAGCCATCCCTCATGCGGGTTTCAACGAACTGGCAGGACGAAACGTGTGCGCAAAGTGCAAAACTATTTTTTGTCTCATTCTTAGATAGTGTCACGATAGATCGACGCCGGTTGCGTCCGCTAAAGTCGTTTACAAATTTGCTTAGAATTTTGTAAAGTCGAAACTCACGATCGTTTTAACTCGGTTGGAAAGGGTTAACACGATACCTTTGGTTAAGACAATAAAATAGACCAAAAACTGTACAAATAGTTGTGCATGGTTCCAAATATGAACAAGAGTGTGTATTCCTAGTAAAGAGATTTATGAGAGACGTCGTGCAATAGAACACAAAAATCAATTATTGTATTGTTCAGCTTTGTAGCTGTTCTACAACAATAGGTAATGAAAATTATGTCACAATTCTGGGCTTGTTTAAGTGTCTTATACTTAAGGCTCGTTCGGACTAGTCGCGCGCGACCGTCAGACAGGGGACAGGGGTCTACGGATATAAGGCTGGAAACAGTGCTTGACCGACGGTCAGCGCTGACCGTCGGTCGGCGTAGCTATATCTATGCAAGTCTATGAACGCGCACACAGCTACGCTGACGGTACGCGCGTGATTTGGTACGCGCGTACGGTCGGTCGAGCCGTCGGTCCGGCTCGTCGGTCGCACGTACGTCGGTTGACCGACGAGTTATGAGATTGTATGGATGCGTTCAGTGCTGCGCTGACGGAGCGACCGACCGTACGCACATATTAGAGCATTCAGTAAAAGGATTCATTTTTCTTGTGAACTGCACACACGCGTCGCAGTTCGCCGTCAGCGTAGCACTGAATGCATTTTCGCAACCGACGGTCAGCGCTGTGGGCCAGAACGTACGGTCAGCGCTGACCGTCGGTCAAGCACTGTTTCCAGCCTAAATCGCCGAATCGCGCGCGACCGTCGCGTCGCGCTAGTCTGCACGAGCCTTTAATCTGAATTTATATTCAAGTTTGAATAACTGATCTAAAAGGTTAGAGAACACAGAATTTTGTATGGTTAGACAGTAGTATAAAGCTAGGGATATTTGAACAGATCTACAATCCATAAGTTCAAAGACTATCTATGTAAATAGATAGTTTTACCTTAACCTGTGGTGTGCTGGGCTCGGCCAGGGCAGCGGCCTGTTCCTTGAGGTGCTCCAGTCTCTTCTTGCAAACGTAAGCGGCCTGCACCTCTTCTGTGATCGCTTCTGAGGCTTTACGCTTCATTGTTGTGAGCTTCTCTACCTGTTATCCGTCATAATTTATGAACATCTTTTTTTAATGAATTATTTTTTGTCTTCGAAACTTTGAAAACTACCTTGAATTTAACTCTGTTAACTATATTTGCTACACAAACATTTTTTTTTTCACAGGAGAATTTGCAGGTTTGCTCTTTATGTCCACTTTATTTATTAATTTGGATATACCAGAAACATACTACAACACTACTACTTTATCAAATTGATTTATTTAAAATAGGTATGCCAACAGCATATACATTGTATTTATAATATATTAAATACATTATTTCATCAAATTGATATATTATAAATTATTCACAAGCACACAGAATTACGCCTGCCTACTACTCAGAGGTTTACAAACAACTAATCTAGTACAGACATAGATTTTTATAATTAAATTAAGTAAATATTGTAACATTTGTCTATTTATAACTGAGGGAATGTGGTTGTGCTATAAATGGATACCTCTGCCTAACTCCTCAGGGAAAAGATCATGTGTTGACTATTTTTTTTAAAATTTTCCTAATTTACTTGTTCATTGCAACCGTTACTGCTAAACATGAGGTCTTGGGTCAATACCAACGTCACAAAAAGTATTATTGGGTTTTCTATTTGGAATTTCTCAGTAGAAGCTCGGGATCTGGATATGTACCCGGTTGCTGGCAATAGGCTCGCCATATTACATAGGCCTTAACTAGCGAAATTTGGGTGTACTATAGGTACACAATGTTACATATCTGCGGCGAATGTCCATCTTACATACTGTCACAAAAGTTAACTCACCTTATCGACGTAACTAGGTCTGGGTTGTATTTAGTAATAAGCTGTATTTAGTAATAAGTTAATCTGTAACTGTAAGTTAGTAGCTAAACACAACTATCGAAAAAATAATAATATTTTGGCAACAAATTTTAATGTATGTGTAAACTATCAAAATATACTTGTTTGTAGACGCCTTGGGTCTACCTGTAAGTCTACAATATGTTTAATAATAATAAATAAATAAATATCAAGCATTTCCAGTTTTAGCTGATCGTGCATAGTATATATTTTTCATTCAATGAGATATCCGTGGTTTCTGCCTACCCCCATGGGAAAAAGGCGTGATTGTATGTATGTATGTATGAGATGTCACCTTGTGCTGGAAAAGTATAGCTTGATTTGTCACCGTACGTACACCTCTGCCCAATTCTCCAGGGAAACTAGGCGTGAAAATGAGTAATTGAATAGTTCTTAGACTATTATTTTAATCAATAAACCTCGCTATGCCAAACTTTCATAGAGCTCCGTTATTCTGCACGCAAAGGCTACCAATAGTACCCTAATACTACAGCTAACACTGTCCAACTTTTAAAGGGCTTTATCTTTTCACGGAGTACCTATGTGGCTTCTATTATGAAAAATAATTAATGGTAGGTAGACTTAAGACCCTCCTTGCTAATAATTATGGCGCTTGACTTGTCAAATTGATGAGTATCTCACCATTCCACCAAGCAGTGAGTCAATCTCTCCAGTAGTTACTGGTTGCTTCCTTGTGGCTGCATCAAGTTCGTAGGCTCCACTGCCCACATGACGGGCCTCAACGTCCAACACTCGCTGGGCATTGCGATAGCGTTTGTTAAATACCTCATATGGTACCTAGAATAGTACAATTTAAAATGGGTTACTAGGTCAATGTTGAAACAATGTAAAATACATACTTTAGCCTTTTTTAGTTGTTAAGTTTTTGTTGAAGAATATTTTAATACATAAAGTGAGGCAAAGCTCCCGGGATTCTTCACAACAATAGATAATTAATCATGCCACTGTGTCTTATTTGTCAACTTTTAATTGATGTTATTCTGGTGACCTACATAATTATGACCCTTATCTTAAAAATGTGGTAAGTCATAAAACAGTGTGAGATATACAAAGTAATGAATCTATCAATACTTTGTTTAAATAATTATGCTATATTCAGGTGATATGCATGCTATTTTCTAGAATATTGAATACTATTGTGAAATAACTTTATAAAGAATAGTTTCGAAAGTAATCTGAAAAGTAAATAATTTGCAATATAAATAAATTATAATTTTTATGGTAATTCGTTGTTAAAAATATGGCCATGTTTGGATGATCTTGTAGAAAATGCTAAAAGTACCAGGTCTAACTTTACCTTCAATGTTGCGTGCTCCAAAGACTTTAATTCATTCATCTTGTTGCTCGATTAGTTAAATAAACTTGTATTTTATCCTCAAATACACGATATCTCTCTTAGGGTAGCCACAGGAACTCTTTTGGAGACCTTAGAAATGAAAACAAAACTCAGCTGATTGATCAATGGATTACTAGGCAAAACATACAAATCATCAAAAATTTCAGTTTGAGCCGCAATTTCTGGTAGATTTAATATTAATCTGTAAGAAGTGACAATAGGATTATCTAATCATGATAACAGCAACAATAATTTGACGATACAAGTGCAAAAAAAATGTACAAAACCACTAACCAGCCGTTTCTTTTTGTGACGAACACGTATTTTCGATACGAGGCAGAACAAATTTAAGAAACATTGTTTTGTCTCTGTTTCTTTGTGTAAAAAAAGAGCGAGATACAAATATGTTTGTAAAACTATGGAAGTTCGTTCAGAATCTACATAGTTATAATTTTATCTACAATATTTAAAAAGGAAATATACATAAGTAACATATGACCACTCCATTATAACAACAAAATAGTTATATTAATTGATGAATTTAAAGATAACTTTAAATTATTGTATTACTTTTTACAATGATTTTTCAATTCTCTGTATGTAGTTTTAGAACAGACGCTGCCATAGAGAATAAATTGTATGTTATTCTGTTTACCTCGAAGTAGGTTCGTTATTTTTCTTCGTGTATTGGTCTTCAATCGATTTTCGTAAACGATTACTAATCGATATCGTGTATTTTCCTTTTTACAAAGATGTATGGTATTTTTTATAAATCGCAACACTTGCCTTCTGTTCTATTCAATCCAACCCAATTTTATTAAGTTGTATTAACATTCTATTCATAAAGAAGTATTAAATTTATTCAATAAATGAAAAAATCATAGATAAGTGTTCGATTGTAATCGTTTTTAAGTTTTTCATTGACAATTTTATTTTCTACCTTGAGCATAGACAAAATTTAGTCCATGCGTTTTCGGCGCGTCAGCGCGTCACTTTCATTACGCAAATCCGCCATTTTGTATGTAGCTGGCGGTGCTTCACGGTATACTTTCTCGGTTCAGTGATTATATCCACGAAAAACTGGGAAACTTTGTTCAATTTGACTTTGTAAACTGACTGTGAATATAACTAACAATTTTGTGAAGTAATATAGCTTCAACTTCTTGTGCTTTCGTGATTTGTGTGTGCCCTATAATTGGAGCGCGTGGCTGGTGACTCTTTGTTGTTGGAATCAACTTATTTACGGTGAGTTTCTTTATATTTACTAATAACAAAGTAGTTTCAAGGAGTTGCAAGTGCTTGGGAGAAGTTTTAGGGATGTAAAATGTATTGTGAGAGAGTTATTACCAAGAATGTGTTGGCGTCATTGATGCGGTTCTAGCGGCGCGGTGATTGCTTTGCTGTGGCGGTGGCTGGCGGCCGACGACATTATTCTCGCGGCGACGCCGACGCGTCACCTCTTGATCGCGTGAGAAAACGTGTTACTGGTGAATTGGTTATTCTAGAAATATCTATGGACTAATCCTAAATTCGGCAAAAATAGTTTGTACCGTAAGTTTCCGAGTTTTTGAAAAGTTACCAACATGTGCTCATAACGGTTATGACCCTAATTCTGTAAAATTGTGGGAGGTGCGTTCCAATGAGTTTTCTCTAAAAACCGAATAAAATGGATTTCTGATAACTCGACAATAGATTCAGGTAAGAGCAATACAATTTTCACCTATTAGAAAAAAAAAAACAAAATGTAGTCCAAAAAAAATCAATATCCTCAACGTAAGTAGCCACCTGTTTCTATCAAGGTGCAAAAAAAAAAAACTCATAATACAACTACATTGTGTAATTTTTTTTAGAATTTCCTTTTTGTTGGCTTCTCGGTTACTGATAGGAGAAAAAAAGTGTGATATTGATGACCTTTTTCATAGATAAGGCTGAACCATGATAAGGAATACACTTGTCTAAGTTTTTTTTTTCTTATTGAAGATGCAATGACTTTAATTATACAAATTAATGATTTAGGTATACTTCTGATAAGTTTAGTGTATTTTATAATCATTTCTGTTGCATGGAAAAGTTTAACATTTTCTAATGAAAAAATGAATCTAGAAAGCAATTTGGAATTAGACAACTATACAAAACTAAGTAATTGATTCTTTGAGATTACTCAAATTCATTAAGTATTTATAAAACTCACATATCACTTGAATTAGGGAGATAAATTGTATAAATTCTGAATATAGCTTTAACTAATTAATAGCCTTTCATTAACAATCAAAGAGTAACTTTTATTTGATGTTTAGTGAAAGGCAATTTTTAAATATTTAATCAATCTTATGTTCTGTATTAACTTACACAATTGATTACTTAACCATCGAATAAACATTGTTTAAACCCTCAATAAAGTTATTAGAATTACTAACTACTCAACAATTCTCCAATAAGTTTGCTAGCTAAAAAGTTTCAATGGAATTCAACTTTCCACCTTTCAATATTTTACCTATTTAGCTTTTTCATTTGCTCTTGTTAGAATTCTTTACAAGTTTTATTAATTTGTTTGTTAAAGTTTTTTTTTTTTATTAAAGTAGGCCGAAACGCTCTCGTATCCTGTTTTATAAGCTCCCGTTTTGATAATTTTGATGAAATAAGTTTTTCCGTCGATTTACTGTTGTTTCGTTTTCAGCTAGAAAGTTTTATTACCGTTTCCAATAAAAACGTTGGCGTCTGACGTAACGCGTTCGCCGGTAATGCGTTATCTTCATGTCGTAGTATTTGCTAAAGCAATGCTCCAGAATCACAAACTTATTTAAAATACTTGTTTCATCTCATAGAATCAGCTATAATTGTTCTCAGATTACGTTTACAAGTCACGGCATATACGCGTCATATTCATTTAGTACGCCAAACGTTTATACAACGATGCAGTATAATCAAAAATAACCTTATCGCTCTCAGCGACGAATTTCCTAAAATGACACATCTATATTCGACCCGACCACTCTATACATACCTAAATGAATAATGTGCGCCGTCTAGAACGTTGCCTCTTGTTCCCCATACATATTCACGTATATAACGCTCTTAGCAACCAAAATGTACTTTGTACGAGACACGCAGTACGAAATAAAACATCGTTTCTCAAACCCTCCTACGAATACATTATATATCTGTAATCCTCAAGTAAACATAGGCCTTTTGCTAGTAAAAGACAACTGATATCGTGCAAAAGAAAGACATGCAAATTAAGACTTCGAATTCTCTTGTCATGTGAGGTTCTTGAACCACATGTAAGCATAATATCGTATGTTCGAAACGACGCGACTAGCTGCTTAGATGTCGCATAGCAACATATAGCTATACATAATGTACTATGGCGTAAACAATAAGGACGTGTAGTGTAGCGCATCGGTTCGCCTCGACCTATCTTTACACGCTATGTCAACAAGTAACTAGGTATAGTCAAGTCTAGTTTATATCTATCTAGCAAGTGTAGATAACGATATAGTAACTCCGCTTGGCTTGCCTTGGAGTCTAGGGTTGTCAATTACTAACAATATTTCTTCAGAAATGTTTTATCAAGAAAAATAACCTTTTCCAGAGAAGTTACTGTGTCAAATTAGAATAATGATAAATGAAAACTGCTTCATAAAGAAAATCCTTAATTACTGGTAATAACATTCCAGTTTTGATAACACCTTAATGACGCCAACAATCTATAAATGGGACCTCTAACATCACACGCTCTTTTGCGCGTGCCCATCGTTGCGTTACACTAGACATTTCCCACTCATTTTTTTAACGTCCGTATATTATAAATCGTTTATATGACATCCATGGAGCTCGCTTAGATACTTCTCGGTAAATAGACGTACGGACAGACCACATCCGTTAGTGGCGGTGTGATTGTGCACGTGTGTGAACGGCTCACACACACACGCCATCTCGACCGGCCAGGCGGGTTGTCGATCGGCAATCGATTGCGCGTTCCTTTTAAATGCTCGCCTACAATAATCGCCACGATATTATTTAGCTTTGTTTTCTTGCTCGAGGCCGTGGAAAGGTGTCTTCGCGGTATAACGTGTTATTTTTTTCTCTCTCTCGATGTTCGTCTTTATATTGCGGCTGGGAACTTTTATGGTTTTGATAGCGTTGGGACGGTTTTATTAATTTTATCTCTGGTAATTGTTTAGTTGTAATCGTATAAATCTTTAATTACTGTTGGATTTGTAGAAGTCTTCTAGTCAAACACAAACTAGCAAGAACCAGTTAGGGTTTTTTGACTACCTAGTTGGTTTAAAATGTATCTTAGTGATAGTCGACATCAAGTTGTAATACCTACAAAAGGAAAATAATTGTAGGTACTGTATGTAAATTCACGTCTACACGTGTTGCTTATCTAAATAATGTATCCATTTAGTTTCAGCACTGTACGATTCGAGTTTAAATGTACACCTAAGATTTTCTTAATTATTCCTTGCATATTCGAGTTTGTCTTTATGTTAATTAATATCAATCATTTATGGTAATAGTGCAATATTATCTATTTAAATATGTTATGGTATTGTTCTTAGACACGTGTAAGAGGGGGGTGTATGGCTAAGTAATAAAAGCCGCATGTCCTATCGATCAGGTTAAGCTACGCTTGCCGCGATTGGTATGTGGATTGTTGACCATATTTACATGCCAAAACTCCTCCATTCATCGTAAAGCACGTTAAGCCGTTGGTACCGGTCCCGCCTGACATACGTGGATCTTAGACAATCGCTACGGGTCGTCTGACGTCCGAAAGTCTGACAACCAGTCTTACCAAGGGGTACCATACCTGTTACCCAGTAACTGGGTTGTGCAGGTCGGACAGGCAATCGCATCCAGTTAAGCTGGAAGCCGACCCCAACAGAGTTCGGAAAAGAGTAGGCAGATGGTGACTCGCGTAAGAGGATATATTTATTTGCGTAAACCTATTTTTCAAAGGGGCATCGTACTTTACTTATTCTATTTGATATCAGACTGTATGTGCCCTCCTTTAAACATGAGCCTCCCCAAAACTTATTTCAATGTATCCCGAGGGTAGATAAATCAATTTAATTTCCCTAATTTCTAGCTGGTGACCAAACTGCCACATTTCTACATCAGTACTTTATCCCCTCTATCAAACTATTTGTTGAGGGGTTTCTATACAATGTATCATATATCACTTGAACTAAAACCACAACGCACTTTCCCTGTCACATAACACTCTGGCTGTGCAAGTTTAATACTGGATAGAAGAAAATTCTATCCAGTATTAAACTTGCACAGCCAGAGTATAAAAAGGCATAAAAATATTATTAGAAAATAAAATTCTAGGTGCTTTTCCTGTAATGAAACATTGGAATATTTCGCCGCATACTTGTCAATTTAACGACGTTCATATCTTGCAATAAAGGTCTAAATATTATGGAACCATTGCTATATCCAGCACGAGACAGCTACAACCCGAGTTGATTGATTGATATCGTAAATTCAAACGGCCTAACCTGTTATTGTATGTATTACATTTAAAATGGATATAACGGTAGGTAAAACAACTTGAGTTTATGTATGTACTAGCTTCTGCCCGCGACTTCGTCCGCGTAAAATTTTTTGTTCCGGGCCCTTCCCGTCGCGTCGAATCCCCTACCCGTACGATTTTCCCCGTTTTTGCAACATTTTTCATTACTGCACCGCTCCTCTTGACTGTAGCGTGATGTTATATAGCCTATAGCCTTACTCGATAAATAGGCTACCCAACACAAACATAATTTTTCAATTCGGACCAGTAGTTCCTGAGATTAGCGCGTTCAATCAAACAAACAAACTCTTCAGCTTTATAATATTAGTATAGATAACGGTAGGTACTGCAATATTCATCAAATTCAGTAAATTTATCACCATCTTTCGCCATCGTATCCCAAATTCGGTGACTTGTCACCTTAGTTATGAATGCGCATAATTATACACTTGAAGTTTGCAGTTTTTTTTACTCACCGACTGTAGACTTAAATTTCCTGTGAAGATGACATTGGGTATTTCCAGACGCGTCTAATGTACTTAGGTTTTTTTACAGTACTGTGTGAAGTAATCTCATCATGCGATTCAAATGAAGCCAAATTACATCTCACTCCTTTAAAAACTTGTATTTTTGTTTTATACCATTATTTGTTACTACTCGATCGGATATATAGGTCTTTCCGGCGTTTCAATCGAGGTCATCTGGTCGCTGGCCTTTCAGCACGGTTTTTGGGTTTTCTTTGCTTATTTTTACAGCATAAGATACTATTCTATGTGCCTTTTGGAGAAGCATATAGTTCACGGTACCCAATAATCTGGCGATGCGTCACTGTTTATACACGAATGCAGCTGTATCGCGTTGGGTTTCAAGAACACAATTACGAGTAAATAAAGCCTTGTTGCTGGGCTATCGGTTTTATAACTATACAGCAGTTTTATTGATGAATGCATGTCATGCCAACAGGATTAGCAAGCAGGTGTGACTTATTTGTTTTGATATACCACCCGGTTGTATCATGATTATTCATGATACCTACATTTTAAAAGCTAGTAGGTTAAAAAGAGGCTCATATGCTCAGGTGTTTAAAAACTATATAAATATATAAATAGCCCGAAAGTTCTTAGACGTTCATTAATTTATCTAGACATCTAGACAAATAAATAACATTGGAGTGTCTGTTTTTAATATTAAGATGGTTATCTTAATATTACCTTTTACTAAGTGTATATGGATGCATACACGGTACGTATACCAAAACAATTTTTGTCTGTGTGTCTGTTTGTTTGTTACGGCTAATCTCTGAAATGGCTGGACCTATTTTGACGGGACTTTCACTGGCAGATAGCTGATGTAACAAGGAGTACCTCAGGCTACTTTTATTTTAGAAAAAAAGGATCTCACGAAAAAAAATAAAACGAATGAAAAAATGTTTTTGTTAAATACCACGCGTACGAAGTCGCGGGTAACAGCTAGTTTAAAATAAGCGTTTACCCTTAACAGATCAGACTTTTTATTCAGCGGATTAGTTAAATATTTCACATTTAAATTAGCCTTCTTCTTTTTTGGAAAACAGATAAATTCCAAAACATTCTACTTGAAAAACATGAAACATTCAACGTTAAAATTTAATTTAATCTTCCTTTTATTACTTACATTCTTGTTATCATAATTACGCAATAATTCCGATGTTTTTTGCAAATAACATTAAGCAGAGAAGCACTCAATAACTCAATGGCTCTTCAAAATCTTATTGTCCAATTACTTTTATTGGAATGTCCTTAGTAACTTCAGCCTTCTTATGCGTAGCAATAATGCCCGGGTGTTTTATTTAAGCTAGGATAGCAAGTAATATCCTGGCAGGAGCACTGGTGGCCCAGTGGTAACAGCTCCGATTTACGACTTATAGGTGGCATTGTCAAATTTATATGGGACCACCCTAGAAGCATAATCTATTTATAAAAAAAAAGAAAATTGGTCCACTAATTGACGGAGAAATCAGTGAACATACATTAAAATAAATAGATACAGCCGAACATAGCCTCCTCCTTTTTTAAAGTTGATTAAAAACCGGTCCAGACCGGATTTATTTCGGTCAGATAGGATGATCTAGGGTTTTGTGACTTGCTAGCAATTTTTTTGGGGTGAGAAATCATTAAATGTGTCTCCCGCTCTAGGTGTAGCGGGCGGGCGTGTCAGACTTTTACTAAAACCCACCCGTTTTCCTTCAGTTGCCTGACGAGCACTATTTTGCTATACTAGCTTTAAAACTAGCTTCGTGTATAACCCGGGCATTAGTCATTTTCCTTATGACAATCGTAGCACAATGTGCTTCTTGCATAATGAGCATGTGTATTCAGTATTATTGCAGATAATGCTTGCTAGGCGAAGTGTCAGGTCATGTGGCTTTTAGTTGGTTATGTAACCTATTGTGAGTGAGGAATGGGATCAATAAGATACTTCAAAATGCAGTTATGACATCACGTCGTGTTTTCCTGAAAGGTTGGTATATCCTATAGTACACTGAAATTTCGCCAGTTATGTTTAAGGCTCATGTAATAGAGGGCAAGGCTATTGCCATCAAGTGGGCACAAATTCAGACTCTTCAGGGCTTCTACTGAGAAATTCTAGATAGAAAAATCCAATAAAACTTGAAGCAGGAGTTCTTGTTCAGCAGTAGCGCTTATTTAACAAATTATACTAAAAATATCGATGCCAATTTGTACTTATAGTATAGAGAAGTAAAATTTGTGGGTACAGGATTTTCGGAACGACTGATCCTTATTCTTGCACTAATGGGATGCTAAGGGTATTGTGGAATCACATAGGATATAAAACAACACATTTCAGAAAGACGAAGTTGCTGGCAGAAGTTATTTAGCAATCATATGAATTTCAAGTTCCATGCATATTGTAAAAACAAATGCATATCAGCAAAAAGGGAAAGGCACCGTCGAAGTTAAACCTAATGTAAAACGAAACAAAGTTCTTATCAGTTAACATAGCTGTATAATATCATTTAACACATTACCACACACGATGTAATATTTTAATGCATTCACATTGTCCTATTAATTTCTTATCTGCCTTGAACTGGAAACTAGGATATTTCCATGACATGATCACGCTACGCTTATATTATCTACACTGCTTGTTAATCAATGACGCTTATTAGAGAACAAAACGAATATGAAACGATGCTGTTAGACGTTTTAAACAAACACATTAATTTAACGATGTGGTTCTGTATGCTGCAGTTGTTTGTTTTTGGGATAAGTACTAACATTATGCCAGTAAAATGCATAACTGTTAACCTATATGGACCTAGTAAATACCCCACAAAAGTTAGCTACCACAACCAAACCCCCTGCAAGATAAATTAAAACATTCGTTCAGTAGCATTGTCAAAAACTGTATAATTTAACTTACGTACAGTTCTATTGTACAACGGGTCGTTAAATCTACCTCCCTTCCCCCCAGGCGAGGCGGGGTGTGGACCCCCCCCCCCTCATTCGTTGACCGACCTATTAAAATTGTAATTACAGACCGGCTTTGTGTGTTATTGCCGAAAAGACGTCCTATTGATTCCACGAAACGTGGGTATGCGGTAACGGTAATAATATTAATGAACCAATGGATTTTATCAAGATGATATTTCGAAATTCATTATTTTGGGGATACGGTTGGTCAGAAAATCATTGTATTAATATTCTGTACTAATTATTGACAAATAATAACTGCTGATCAACGAACGCTAGACAGTCTTTGTTTCAATGGCCATTTGCTTTTTCAAAAGTGTTTTTGCAGCTCTACAAAAAACCGTTCCAGATCCAGCGATGTGCCAAAAGGACAAAACGTATGCCTGAAGTAGTTTTGGCTTATCTTCAAAAACTTAGCAAATAAGAACTTCATTCATACTCGAAAACTTTACAAAAGGACTTGAGCAGATAAAAAAGTTTTAATGTACACAGGAAACGGCTATAGCTTTTCAAACTAGTTATTCGAGTGATATCAAGCTGAGATAACTATACGTGGTTATTGTCGCATTTATCTTTCGAGACGAAGCTAGCATAAATAGCTAAGAATGGCGTAAAAACAAATATGATTATGCTATAGAATGATCAGAAGGAAAGAGGGGAAGCATATGTCGAAAATGACATGAATTATCGGAGATAACATGTTTTAACACAACACCCACATGAAGGAAGAGGATAAGTGTATCTTCTTATCATAAAACAATACATTTCTACACGTGCCAAATGTTTTACCTTAACAGAATACAATAATTCTCTTAGTATAGGAGTACAGTACAGTTAATTTCGCATACAACGTCGACAAAGCGTTGTCGAACAATAGTTAATGTGATTTTGGCACAAAGGCGAGGGAGCTCCTCCGAGGGACGCTTCCCTCCGTCTCTGTGGCACATCCCAAGATTTGAGATATGACCTTGTCGTGTCCCCTCCGATAGTAACTCAGTTATCAAGGCCTCTTTATTCTTTGTGGCGTCGCTTTGATGTTATTGCGAGTACACGAGTGCCCCAAATTGAAGTCGCAAATATGATATCACAGAATTTTAACTGAGTTTGATTACGTTCTCGAGCAAAAATATTTCATTTGTGGAAGTTGGATTCGAGTGTACGAGAAAATTGAGGCGCTGTCTGCCACTCACTTCGTTGTTCGGTTTCCGTCTTGAATCTTGTTTGACGAAGGTTTGATGTGTTCTACGAAATATTGACTGCCTTTCTATGTATCGTGGCGTATGTATGTATCATTGGAGAATTTCTTGTTTGGCACGGTTGATATTACATAATACCGCTTTATCTATTCAAATACATGGAAATACATGCGTGTTATGAGAAACACGCGTTAAATTCATATTTCTAATATCAAACTACAAACTAATTCATATCAAGTCGTGAATAAATAAACTCCGACTCTCCGTGATCGATTTCATCATCTCTCAAATACAAGTTCTTACAATCTTTACAAATGACGTCGACGAATGTGAAAAAAAAAAACAAGTCTTTACAAACAGAATATTTATATTAGTTGCTCAGTACAGTATAGTTATAAAAATGTATTTACAGTATGTTCTATTCGCCGCTTCGCTGGTCGTGGGCGCGAGTGGTAGATTTAAACACATCTAAAAATATATTATTGCGTGAATCTACGTGTGAATAGATTTTTGCACGACACCAGTATTCTTCCTTGGTTTGGTTAAAAAGTAACTGGAGCTGACGAAAACATCTTAGTCATAAAATCCGCCACGTCCTGTAATAAACATAAACAAAATAGTAATTTTGGAGTTGATGTATGTTCACTGTTCAGGATCTTGAAAGTAAGGTACATTCTTTAGAGCTTGTGATTGGCTATGACTTTGCTAAGTGGCTATATTACGAAAACTCATGATTAATTGCTATCTTCGCAATCGAGTTGGCCAATCTACTCAAAAAGCAAAGAAAATCTGACTGTCAGTCGCTTTCGATTCGCAAATTAGCGATTTGAATGATTGGCTCTTACGAGAGCTATTAAATTCAGACTCATGACGTCTACACTAAAAAACTTGACGTGGGCGTTGAGCCGTCTACACGAACAATATGATAGGTGTTCCCAATGCGATATAAACATTTGAGTATTATCCATTTGGACGCGATCATACTGTTGTTTATTGCAACTGAACGCGCGCTCATAATGCTGGATTTATAGTTCAATTTACTGTTCCCATACCTCACAGTTTTATGTTCAATGTAGTGTGCCTTTCTTTATCAGTTCTAACGAAGCTGGATTAACGATTATTCACGAATTCATTTAAAAAACGTACCTACGCGGATGAAAAGCTTAAATTCTCCGCTAACACGAAAAGCCATTATGTAATCGACAAATAAAAACGTTACACGTGCGAAACTGAAGGTTACAAGTACTTTATACTGTTACGAAATTAAGAATTATATACGTAGATAGCTGTTGCTATACGTTCACGTCTGGGCAAATATTTAACGGGGTTGATGCCGCCGCTAATGACAACAGAATGTACATTAATTACCATTGCTCCAATTAAACGAATCAAATGTTTTACTTACATGTCTTAAGAGAAATAAGGAAAATACTATTCTTTCCGGTAAACATGACGCAGAGAACAACCACAAAAAGAACAACTTTGGGGAAAACAATGTGTCACATCCACGCTTAACGGCCATCGCTCAGCAAAATGCTACGACCCTATACGAAATGAGCTCTAACGCTGGTTTTCAGCGACAGCCGTCATTAGCCGTCTTCGTAAGCTTAGAAGTAAACGTTAAATTACAAGAAAGCCATTAAATAAAAGAAACGTCAAAGCCGACCGCACTAAAACTCCTACCCCGCCGGATTATCACTTTTCTCACAGTTGGATACAACCATTTTCAGCTTGGCTTTATACGTGTTTTATCGTACACTTTATGTAATTAAACACACGGTTTACACCGCATGGTGATCATTAAAATGTATTTAATGGCGTCTTGTGTAAGCTGTTTTCGCAAAGCACATTCCCTGGATGTTTTTTTCACAGTGCCTGGTTATTCGGCCGGTTAATGAAAGCCGACGAGATGGGATGGCTAATTGGATTCCGTTTTGTATCGGAAGCCAGCGGCGCGGCTGCGTTTCCGTTCGGAGCGGTGTTATTCACCTTTCCAGGTTCTTTGTCATGGTAATTTTTTAGAAACGAAATGACTCGCTTTAGCGGCAATCGAATAGATGGACTCCACCGCAGTTTTACCATTTTATTTCTTCATCACGTTTTATTCTGACAGGCAAACTGTACCTCGCGACTTCTCTTTAACTTCTAGCAATCCGCCGTTTTATATGTATACTTTGTGAAACAATTCTTGGATAGATATAATACGTTCGGACGAAACCTCAGGAAACTTTCCCGTGAATGCCGAGAGCATTCCTCGGAGTCTTTCCCCAACTTTTATTAAAACAATAAAATAACTTTCCCCAGCTACTCGTCTATAATTTATTCTCAAGCGCGTCTCACCTTTATCTTCGCTGGTATCGCCATTACCGATGCTTTATCGACAAAAAACGGGTATTTACAGCGAAAAACATGCCACTAGAATCGTGCGACGTCGAATTTGATCTAAGGCTTGCTGCTGAGTCATACAAGTGGCGACTGTCGGGGGTAGGGCGGTGTTTGGGAGGAAGGGGGGAAGAAACCGCTCAGCTCAGCCACCTATTGTAGTATTGTGGAGGCACGTTGTTTTTGCGGAGAGTGGTGTGTCAGCGACAGGACGTAAGCCGACGTGGCCGTGGCGAACTATAGGCTTGAACGAAAACGCGTTTTACATTAAAACGGGAGTTAGGGCGCGCGTACTACCACACCCAGATCAATCTGATGTGGAACAGTTGTGGTTGAATCTGTCTATCAATGGCCGAAAATTGTTGATTGGCACGGCATACAGGCCACCCTGGTTTGAATTGCCAAAATTTCTGGATGGCATAACTGACAGTATTAGTGCATTGGCGCCTTACGATCATTTGGTATTACTGGGGGATTTCAATGTTAACCTATTGGATACAAACAATGCTAAATATAAAGATATTATGGAATTCCTAAATTATACCCATCTAAATCAGGTAGTACAGTCACCAACTCATTTTGTAGGGGATAGTAGTACTCTGATAGACGTGATATGTACCGATGTAGGGGTTCGTAATGTGCTGGTCAGTCATATCAGTGAACTGGGTCATCACTCGTTTATTGTTTGTGATACTGTCATAAAAAAGGTAAAAATCAAACCTAGGCTAGTTATATATCGGCCTCTGAGAGACATATTGGCAGACTACTTTTCAGTGGACCTGAAATTAATGCCATGGTTTCAAATTGGCTCACTACCAGATGTTAACAGCATGGTGGAACTTTTTAATGTCTCCATTACTCAATTATTTGACTTACATGCTCCAATAAAGAGTAAGATATTTAGAGACCGTCCCACCCCATGGATAACTGAAAATATTAAATTAATGTTTAAGCTGCGAGACGAGGCAAAAAATAATTATAATATGGACAGGCAAGATACAAAAAAACAATATTATTTGGATTTAAAAAAACAAGGTATTACAGCACTAATGCAGGAAAGGAAGGTATACTTTGACAGACACATTAATGGTCAGATAAAAAACCCTAAACAGCTCTGGAAAAATCTTAAAACAGATGTGTTCTCTGAACATAGTGAAAGCATGCTTCCAGCACAATTTAATGACCCAGACGAGATTAATAAGGCATTCCTGAATGTACCAGGCCAGTGCATACTGCCTACATCGCAGCTTTCATATTTTGACATGAATAGGTTTGGTGAAACACAATTTAAGCTCCAAAATATTAATGAAGAAGAAATCTCCAAAATTATTAAGAGTTTGGGGTCTAATGCTAAAGGGATTGATGGAGTGACTCTGGATATGTTAACACTAACGTTACCAACCACCCTTCAGGCTATCACCACAATAGTAAATAAGTCTATAGATACAAACACTTTCCCTGACTTATGGAAATGTGCTATTGTGCGTCCTTTACCTAAAATCAGTAATCCAAGGACTTTTAAAGATCTTCGTCCAGTTAGCATTTTGCCTTGCTTATCAAAAGTCTTGGAGAGGGTGGTTTATAACCAAATGTTGGCATATTTAGAAAAAAACAATATGCTCCCCGACCTTCAGTCTGGTTTTAGAAGAGGCCGTGGGACGGCCACCGCCCTTTCTGATGTAGTGGGGAATATTCTAGAGGCACGGGACAGGGGGGAGGGAACAATCCTTGCCCTTCTTGATTTTTCACGAGCCTTCGATGCAATAAATACCACGCTATTACTTTCCAAGTTGGCCTATTATGGTTTTGCAACGGAAACAATACAGTGGTTCGCTAGCTATTTGCAAAATAGATCACAGCTCGTAGAAATTAAGAAAGAGGATGGATCAGGGATGTCATCCCCACCTCGTCAAGTACTGCGCGGTGTGCCTCAGGGTTCCATCTTGGGCCCCCCATTGTATATTCTTTACAGTGCTGACATTATAAAATCGTTCCAGTATTGCCAGTATCACATGTACGCCGATGACATCCAACTATATTTACATTTTAAACCGGCTAATGCATTAGATGCAGTGGAAAAAATCAATGACGATCTAAAAAGAATAGTGGAATGGTCAGATAATAATTCACTGGTATTAAACCCATTGAAATCTAAATTTATGGTTTTAGGAAGTAGGAAAATGATCAGCACAATACTGTCAGCCAAGCCAGAAGTTGTTATCAGAGGGGAAAAAATTGATAGGGTAGAGATAGCTTGCAACCTTGGATTAACCATGGATCCAGAACTGCGATTTGAGAAGCACATAAGTAACTGCATGAGGAATTGTTTTTATAGATTAAAACTTCTATATTCAATTAGAGACTACCTGAGTGTGGATCTACGGAAACAATTAGTGGATAGCCTAATTTTATCAAGACTGAACTATTGTGATACCGTGTATGGCCCGTGCCTGTTATCAAGGACAGAGAAGCTGATTCAGCGCATTCAAAATGCATGTACACGGTTCTGTGTTAATATACCTCGTCGAAGTCATGTCACCCCATTCATAAATGAAAACAATATTTTGAAAATGGCTGCTAGAAGAAAGTTACATATGGCTAGTTTACTTTTCGGAGTAGTCACTACACAAAAGCCACACTATCTGTTCGAGAAGTTAAGTTGGAGGCAAAGTAAATACGAACCACGTTTTTCTACTAATCCTCTTGGTTCCTCAAAACATAGAACGGCGGCATTCAGGGGGAGCTTCAGATATGCCGCTACGCGCTGTTGGAATAACATTCCTCCACCAGTAAGAGTCCTGAGAACAAAAAAGCATTTTTTGAGTGTTTTAAAGAAGTATTTCATGCAGATACAACAAACCTCATGATAAATTAACGAAATCCTCTAACAACAGCTGCTTTTTTGTGTTTACCTAGGGGTTCACGGCCTACAAGCAAAGAATGTGGTTTCCAACAGTGCGAGTGGCCCCTGTCTGATTCCTCCCTGGCTGGGACCAGTAGGGTGCCAGTGGAATGCCACTGGAGCAGTGGTGATCCATGGTTTGTATTTGCGGTCCTCAGTAGTCTCGGTGGGTCTTGCTCCTTCGCATATCAAAAGATCCATGACCCATTAAGCCCACTAAAATCAAAATAAACCAAATTAACACATTTAAGTTCTACCAAATAGCTACTTTGCCACTTTGACCGTAAAGCATGGTAAACAGACGCCTTGCCATAATGCAAATGGCCGTCTTACCTACCATCGAAATTCCCATGATATAAAGCGTCTAAAGTTATTAGATACTTTTTAATGTTAGTGTAAGTGTAGTGTCTCAGTGTATGTATTTCTTTTTTTTTTAAAATAAATATGTATAAGTAATAAATTTCGAATAAATACAGATAAATTTATATTAACACACAATAATTATCTTCAGTTAGAATTACAATTAGTTTCATGAAAATTTATACTTACCTACCAGATTTATTATGTCACTCACGCCAGCGCACGTCATTACGTCATTTCAAAAGGTAGTTGCTGAAAATCAGCGCTGCTGACGATAGATTCGTCTGACGTCGCAGCATTTGCTGAGCAACGACCTGTTCTTGCACAGATACGACGCACAGATCAAGTGTTCTTATTTGTGTGGTATTTTTGTCACAAAACTAGCTAGAAATGCACTCTGCATCCGGCAAGTTTGTTTTTGTTTTTTATTATATAATTACTGTCAGTGTCATAACGCAGATATATGATTTGTATTGTCTTTGGTCCGTAGCCGTGACATCAATGAGCCATAGGTAACATTCTACAACGTTTTTTATCTTGAATACGTGGCTTTTGGCTACCTTGTACGCATTTTTCTTTCTTTTTTTGTAACAATTTTTTATTTCATGTTGTGCGTTTTGTTTGTGCAGAATAAACTATTTTTCTTTCTTTCTTTCTTTCTTAAAACGTAACTCGTTTCAAAAGGTCTAGCTAGACAATTTATGCAGTCCTTTTGTTGATGACATTCTGCAAGTGAACGATGTACGCTTTTGTCATACAGAACTGTAAGGTTGCAAAACGACCCCAAGGCCCCAAGCTAAGACACAACCCACCCGTGTTCCTTCAGTTGCAGCAGATATAACGTTCCATAGACAACAACAACGCAGCTGATGAAATAAATATCATAATTAATAAGACTCCGCTTACAAAGAGAGTATCTTTTGAGAGCTCCCGGTGTTTCAAAAGGAAAAAGAAGGAGAAATGTTGCAACACTTCTAACAACGAGCGTGGAGATGTTTTTATAAACTCTGGATCCGTTCAGTGCGATGTAGAAATGAAAAAAAAACAGACGTTAGTTAATTAAACAACGCTGGGCGTAAATTGTATTATTAGTAAGGTGGAGAAAAGTCGTTCTGAAAGATGCAAGATGAGTCAGTTGTGAAGTTTTCTCGCGACGAACTGTAAATGGCAATTACTTAGTCCGCAAGTTGCCACGACTCGACTGGGGGCTGTTGCCGACTGTTTGGAGAATTTTTATTTCCATCGTTCTCGCTAACATTTGTTTCTTTTATATTTCTCTACTGTTTGTGCCGAATTACATTTTGTTTTATTTGTTTGCACTTTCCTTTTTGGTCGCTACTTTGTGTTTATCGACGTCTTTCTTTACTTTGCGTTTCTTTTAATGATTTTTTTGTGCAAAGATTTAACGTCAGCTAGCTTTGCCATAACGTTTTTTAGCAGTCCTATTCATTTTGTATTAGATTTTGCTACCGCTTCATTTTAAGTACATCATGATTCATTAAGTAATTGTTTTGCTTAGGTAAATTGTTAGTTGGAAAATCTTTTCTCTGTTTATTTATAATGTTTGAACGTTAACTATTTAAACAATTGTGTAATAAACACGTATTTCGACAATTTACTAATGACCATTATTTGCAATTCTGAATCCGCCTATTCGCAGCGGGGCAACATTTGTGATTCTAACATTAAATTAGTCAGCAACATAATTTGTGTATTTAATTAGTTAGCACAGAGTACCGCAATTGTGTTTATATTACTAGTCGAGAGTTTCACAGAATGCAGATAAAATTACAAGACCAGTATGTACTGGCAATTGATGTCACCGGGTTATCATTGTTCAAATGGAATGAGCTGAGAGAAAAATAAACTTAGAAGCCGATGTTGATAACGTTAACCGTTATAATACTTATCATATAATTAAAATAGGTACTTTGATACACACATTGTATACAATTAATTAGTTTGAAATATTACGTCGTTATAAAAATCCATGTTTTAATGGCATAATTACATTACGTAAACGCGACAGTTTTTATACTGAGATATGAGTATGTAAATCATTTTTATTGCATCGTGAATAAATTGAACATGATTAGAGTTAAATGTCACAACGCCGACTGTTCTCACGCGGTCATTCTTGAATATTTATATTTATAACATTGTATTTGTCAGATGACAATTAAATTAATCATGGCCGGATGTAGATGGACGTTTTTTGTCGGTGACCGATTTTACAAACCGACAGTCTTGATACCTACGTGTGCAAATCTGTCTCCCGGTAGTTGGGTCCGGAACACCAAAGTTTTCAATAATTCCTGTAGGTTGTTAGTCAGCTATCACTCACTCTCAAACGACTAGCCAAGATCATCCGACGTATGCGATTGGCGACTTTGACAAGGCAATTTCAAAATTCAAGTCCCCAAACAAGATTCTCTTTGTTTTCGTGTAGTCATATACGAAACGACGGCCTCTTTGATTAAACCAACTGGTATCATAACCACTTTATCGGGCAATGAAAATATGTATCAGACATTTTAATGTTGGGTAGTTATAATACTAACCAAATGCGACACACTCACGATTCCGATAACCTAACTTTAATGTCAGAATGTTCGATCACTAATTTTATTTATTGTCTACGATCTCGGAACATCGTGACTTCGTCGTATAACAAGTTTCTATCGAAGATTCAAAATAATTAATATTCTATTGTAGCTGTCGCGTGTATTTATGGCCCAGATAAATAAATCATGTCTATTCTGCTTACGTGTTAGAGAGGCCAGTAGCTTCCCCTTCTCTGGCTGACGTAAACTAAACGACACCGATTCCCCACCGGAGATTGTTTTCCAAAGTGGCCCCCCTCCTCGAATTGTTCTAGCCAAAATTCCATTTTTGGTCTTTCGAATTCATTAAGGGTCTCCTTTCTTCGGATAGAGTTCGATTTCGTATTTTAATTGGGTCTTATGTAAATTCGTTATAAACCTGAGTTGTAATATAAATAAAATAAATTGAGTAGCAACAGGAAACCGGCGATGTTGTCACAAATAACACGTTCAATTTCCGGGTGACCTTAGGCGTGGTTTTATACGCAAATGGCGATTTCTCACGTTCGATCCTAATCTTGTATGTTCCAAAGGCAGTTAAGTATTGTTAAACGAATTTCTGATTACACTGACCTAAGAATAGAATTAGTTTATTATCCACTTAATTACATTATGCATTACGTGTGCTTAACTCAGTCTAAAAATAAAACGCAAATTAGAAAAAACAGCAGCCTAGATCTCAATCGACAGTTCTCTCTTCTAATTTATCAGACAGATAACTGACACTAATTTCTTCTGTCAGTTCCGTCGGCAAAAATATCCGTTGCTAATATTGGAAAATTAAAACGTCTGAAAGCCGATAAAACAGAGTTGCGGCGTCATCTGAAATCTCGCTAAGATGGCGTTTCTTTTATGTGGAACTGTGGAAGATCGTGCCTCGGCGCGACAGTAAAAAGTAGCTGACTGAACCGATCCGGTTTACTGGCGTCGGCAAAAAAAGCCGCATGTGTGTATATTGCTATGTGAGACGTAGGTAATTAATGATAAGTTTTAGAACGATACTTATGTTAATCAAGCTAATATGCATATTCGAATACGTGTCCATTCGTATTGTATTTGCCTATTTTAAAGCTAGGTAAAACTTGTCTTGGTCTTTGAATAATTTCGTATTCATACATTAGGTCGTCAAGCTCACAATTGGGATGATCATTCATCGATTTTTATACGGCATATATTTATATAGCTCGAATTACTATTAGACTCAGTCCAGATGTTAAATCAACATTGTCTCATTTACAGTCATTTACATTTGTCTGCGATATGATAAATTCAATTTTATTTAAAACATCTAAACGTATCAAGTTACGACTAGTGTTACCGAAAAGCAAAAACATACAATTTATTAAAACGTGCACAAGTTTCAAAAATGTTTCCAACATTCCTAGCTGTACAGTTTTATCTCAAAGTATATAAAACCGTGTAAATTATATTAACTATGTTAATTAATCCTCAGTGCTAGACTTTTTCTCTTGGCTGACATTGACGAGAGCCACGGACGGTAATTATAAAACCACCTGGCTGGAAACCAGTCATGAGTCTCGCGAATGAAGCGGTCGCATCCTCTGTTTGTAGAAGAATTTTACTCGTTTTATAGTCGCTGTAAAAACTGGTAGGTATTCCACGAATTGTTGCGATCAGTTTTGGATTTAACTAGCATGGAATCATCAGCTGCGTTTACTCTAGATTAACGGAGGATATTAGTAATTAAGTAAGATTAGTAGTATAAAACGTATGGAATAAAAAAGACATGTTTCGCCGCCTACTCTAAATAAAATCGAGAATGTCGATGATGATGTTTAATAAATAACTACATGAAATCGTGTTATTGTTTCAGTTTAAAGTATGTGTGTGTCCTTGGTATAAAATTGCTGTTTAGTCAGACCATTTTTGTTGCCAGAGTATTTCAATGAAAAACGCTTTTTACAAAGAATAACAACTGACTTCCTTAAAAAAAAAAACACTACAAAGTGAAAAATAACTTTAATTTCGGAAGTCGGTCTCTCACCAGCTTTTAGAATCTGTAATTTAGGTTTTTTTGCCACCGACTTCCGAAATTAAAGTTATTTTTCACTTTGTAGTGTTTTTTTTTTAGGAGGTCGGTTGTAATTTTTTTGTAATAAGCTTTTATTTTTAACTTTTTAGTTATGATAGATACACCGAACTAATCTAATCGCGTTATTCGTTCATTTGTCGCGCAAAGACTTATATAGTTTTCACATGGACCTCATTGTCCGAATGGAACCAAATTAAAAAGAGAACCATTCGGAAACACACCAGCTTTTAAATAAAAAAAGAATCATCAAAATCGGGACACCCATTCAAAAGTTTTGAGGTAACAAACAAAAAAAAACTGGCCAAGTGCGAGTCGGACTCGCGCACCGAGGGTTCCGTACAAACCTGCAGGAATTCACGGTTTATGCACAAGGTTTATGTTTATGAAATTATTATTATTATTTTTTTAATTTTTATATTTGAGATGACTAAATGAAAGGTGTGTGTGGTTTACGATTTATGACGTATTAAAAAAAAAACTACTTACTAGATCTCGTTCAAACCAATTTTCGGTGGAAGTTTACATGGTAATGTACATCATATATTTTTTTTAGTTTTATCATTCCTTTATTTTAGAAGTTACGGGGGGGGGGGGGGGATACATTTTAGCTCTTTGGAAGTGTCTCTCGCGCAAACTATTCAGTTTAGAAAAAAATGATATTAGAAACCTCAATATCATTTTTGAAGACCTATCCATAGATACCCCACGTATGGGTTTGATGAAAAAAAAATTTTTGAGTTGCAGTTCTATGTATGGAGAACCCCAAATATTATTGTTTTTTTTTCTATTTTTGTGTAAAAATCTTAATGCGGTTCACAGAACACATCTACTTACCAAGTTTCAACAGCATAGCTCTTATAGTTCCGGAAAAAATGGCTGTGACATACTCGGACAGACAGACAGACAGACATGACGAATCTATAAGGGTTCCGTTTTTTGCCATTTGGCAAGGGAACCCTAAAAACAGTCGAATTGATAACCTCCTCCTTTTTTTGAAGTCAGTTAAAAATTGGAATTGGCATTTTCATGTATGTTTTGGGAACGGTTTATTTTAACAGTATCGAGTAAGTGTAATAAATTCAAGCTACTTACTGAATTCCAGCCAGTGCTTATTTATTATAGACCAACTTAAACTATCGTTGAATCTAAGTACGTTTAGTATTTAATTATTGATTCATCTTCTAAGTTCAAAAACGGCGACTCGCAAAGGTCAGACAGCTCTACGCAATAATTATGAAATACTTACAACTTTGATTAAATATCGATTTTCAGAATACAGTGAGTAATTCGATCTCAAGTTGACTGGTTAATTTAATTCATTTAATCAATCCACTAAACCTAATTAAATCTGAAGTTAACTAGGAAGAGTTAGTCCGAATGTAATTATTGAGTAGATTTTCATTCTATCATGATCTTCCAACAACTTGAACATGAAATAATTTGGTTAATCTTATTAACGAGTAACTAACTGTGCCCGCGACTTCGCCCGCGTGTCGGTAACGTGCTAAAGGAGCAAAACCAATATCAGCTACAGTGAAAGTCCCGTCAAAATTGGGCCAGCCATTTCGGAGATTAACAGGAACACACGGACAAACCTCAATTTTTTTTTAAATGTATGCACCGTATAGCATAGAAGCATTTCGTAAAAAGTTGTTATTTTGACATTACAAACAGTTACTTCAATTTAATTTATTTGCTTAGAGGAGACATTCTATTCAGAATTTGGCTACCAACGCTTTTCAGTAGCCTTGAGTATAATTTTATCCCTTGCGAACAAAGCACGTACAAATCACAAAAAAGCAAAACGCTAAAATTTTTTTGTAGGTCGCGTCATGGACTCGATACGTTCCCCCTGTATTTAACCATTCCGTGATACTATTGACTGAACTGAACAAGTCATAATTATAACACGAGCGACGAAAGCAACACTGGGTTAACACCTACCCGACATAGTCGTCATTCCGGTTATTGTATTTATACATATATATTACGAGTTTGATAACGAGTGTGATAAGAATTATTACGTACAATTGGATTTTTTTAACCCGTGTTGATTCGATTCGGTTAGAAGTAAGGTTACCTATATTACTAGATAGATTATAGTATTGTTGAAGAAATGAATCATTATTTATTCACGCACGTGTATATTTACACGTGTTTAGATCCGCTTAGGTTGTAATTTTCTTTAGTGGTAGGTACGTCGATTCCATTTTCTGCAAGTTTGCAGTGCATTCATTGGTCCAATGGTTACATTACAAATATAACATCTTACCAATATGTATTCCTCGGATGTCAGAAGATGTATACCTATAGTATACCGACATTTCGTCAGTTACGTTGTAGTCCCATGTAATAGGGGGGCCATCAATCGCGCAGAAATCCAGACTCCGGGCTGCTACTAAGATATTCCAGATGGGAAAACCCAATAACACGCCCAACCCGGGGCCGCCCAAACGAGGCACTTGGTCTATACATATTTCTAAAAGATCAATGGAGCAAGGGATCCCTCTCAGTGACCTGTTAAGTGCTTTTGTTACTACCCCCGTTCCCATGCCAATTATAAAATTGACAATAGCCACTAGATGGGAAATATTCATGTATTTCATCTGTCCCTATGTGGGTTCTTATTAAATCGCAGTCGTAGAACATGTATATTATAAAGAATTTGCTTTTTTTTTGTTTTTACGCTTTGGAATTACCAGATTTGAAAGAATACTTTAGCATTCGATAGCCCAGTTCTCCCGCTCAAGGTTTTAAGTAGTAAACATCGCAATACGCCCCTTTGGAGTGCAAAAAGAAAGTTGGAAAGAACGCTAAGTGAAAATGAAGTGACGGGCATCCGGTCTTTTATGTTAAGATTACGCTAAAGTCCACGAAATTCAAATTTTCTTTCGTTTTTGCAATTTGAAAGTCAGTGTCAGGTTGTATGACAATAATACATATATAGATCGCAACCCAACGTATATGGATTAAAACCATCAATACAACCCACTAAGTCTCCATACAGTCATTCGTTTAGTGGAATTGAAACGGAAGAAAATTTGAATTTCGTGAGGTACCCTGGCGCTTCACTCAAAAAAAACTTTTACACGGGCGAAGTCGCGAGCTGAAGCTAGTACCCAATAACTGGGCTAAATACATCCGTTTACTGAAAACGTCATAGTGTAAAGACATCACTGCATGACGTAGGCACACGTGTAAGAACGGAATTAGCTTCGACTAGGTGGCAGATTTCTACGCGATACGTACTAAGATTCTATGCATTGCCTGTACGTTTATGTCTTTGTACTGTGTGTCTTGGCGCCATCTTCATTATATCCCTTGTCTGTACTGTTTTTCCATTTTACATAATAGCAAAACATCCTCGACAACTTTGTTTGCTATTTGTTATTCTACACAGCCCGATATTTTACAAAACTTTCTGGCTTGTTTTGTGTATGAAATGATATTAAAATTCCTGTCATATATTCCATTTGTATAGTTGATCACGGACCGTGAAATATTCATGTAGTACAATACATACACTACTTGTTCGCGCTCACACTGTGAATCGAAACGTTTATAAAACTATTTCCATTCACACCCACTCGTATATACACTAAATTAAATCACCAATAA
Organism: Aporophyla nigra; assembly: GCA_947507805.1. Classification (NCBI taxonomy): domain Eukaryota; kingdom Metazoa; phylum Arthropoda; class Insecta; order Lepidoptera; family Noctuidae; genus Aporophyla; species Aporophyla nigra. Next base: position 4,580,556 of record OX382313.1, on the reverse strand, counting down.
ACAATTCCAAGTTGCGTATAAAATTATTTCATTCATATATAAAATATTTTTTTGTTCCGAACAAAGAGAACTGGAATCATTCAATATTAATCGTTAAAGCGAATTGAGACCGGGCGACACAGCTAGGTCGCTGTTAGGTTACGTAGACAAGGGCGCCGACCTTGGAACCACCCGCGCCCCAACCCTGCGTGCCTTCCCTCCCCGCTCCCACAACGTGCACCCTCCCGGGACGAGATGTGAGCTGACTTTTGAGAACCTACTCCTTTGACTGTTACCAAGTACCTATCATCTATACATGTATTAGTTCTAGAAGAATCGATGAGATTTCGGTTCGCTTTTCAACCTTGTACAAACGCTGACGTTATGACGTGAAATGTTTTTCTTGGTTCTAATGGGTGATTTTTCTTTGTTATAGGTGAGGGGAATTTCTCTATCAGTTCCTGTGCCAGTTAGAATTGAAATAAGTCGATAGAACTAGTCAGTAAGTAGTAAGGCCTTCTTAACTCCGGGCGATTTATGCCGCAAGGTCACCTAAGGATAATTACCGACTTCGTCAAAAATAAGTTTTGCATGGTTCTGCTCTGTATTCCGAAACTGCTCTGGAATTAAGATGAGCTGACCTAGTATACTCCAAGGACCATATAAACAGCATAAATTAATTAAACACTCATCGTACCAGACCAGAATGCTAATACTGTAAGTGATTCACTTATTTACATGGATCGGATTACGTATTTTCTAAGTTAACTGAGTTGAGAGCTTAGGTGTTTACTCCCCCTGTTTTGCCATCTATGCAAATGTTTTTTCTAGATACACTAACTAGAGTTTAGAACTACATGACTGTTTGTTTTCTTTGTCATTTGTTTTGCGTCATTACCTTTTGTGCGGTTTGAATGTTATATCAACTCAAAATTAGTACTAACTTTAATTATTTATTAATAATTTAGCTTTCCTATAGATTAAGAAATATAACTATGAATATTAATCAAGTGTTGTGGTGTAAGTAATGGCTCAGCATTAATTATCGTCTACGAAATATAAAGCCAAGGCCAAGCCTGTTCTTGAATTATTCAAGTTTCCTAGAACCAAATTTAATTCAAAATAGTTTTTTCTTTATAGAAAACTTTGTGCTTATCGCTATGATTACAAGACATATCAAAAAGGATAACATGAAATGGTTAGGCAGTAAAAATATCGTGCAAGCGAACTCGCTTACTAATTCAAACAGACCTCGTGTCTCTACCGAGTGACTCATTTTGGCCTTTAAAGTAATTAAACAGTTTTTTTTTTAAATGGTATAGTTAAGTTTTGTTTGCATGCCCCGACGCTCAATCAATTCAATGATACGGGTAGTGCAGTGACTTGACATTTTGATCTTATTTTTATTTAAATTAAGTGTTTTTAAAGCTCTGTGCATTTTATTTCAGTAATGGACAGTTGCAGCTTCATTAAGGCCAATACAGAAATAAAACCTTTCAATCCATTCATCGGTACTAATAATTTGATACGTGATTTAATAAAACTCATTCAGAGGTCTATAAATAAGCCCACGTTTAGCTTCAAACCCTCATTAATTTTTTTAAAGATGTTAATTAATTGTATTGTTCAAAATTCGTCGGTTAATACTACCAAATAGACATGGGCAAAGTTGTTATATTTCAATCACGGTGACTGTTGTTCCAGTTCCAAAAAAATCACAGTGAAAAATCACCGTGACTTTGTCACGTTGATATTTGGACAACGTACGTCGGATAGGTACTTGGAACGTCTGTGACCATAGATAATTTGACAATTAGTTCGTTTATTCGATTAAAATAAATATCGCCTGCAGCTGTATTCGGTTTTATTATGTATACGTATACACGTACGTGTCCACGTATGTATTTATATGCATACAGGGTAACGGAGTGTTAAAAAAATTGCGTGCAAAATTGCATATTTGTACTAACAATCTGTTGATCATAATATCCTTCACACTTAACACAGGCTTAGGACTGTCGCATAGTTTTTAAGACTATACGGCGTGTTTTTTATTTTGATCAACTATTTACATTGATTTTATATGTACATTATTTACAGTTTTACACGATATTTTAAAATTTTATTTGGTTTTGTAATTAGAATTTAAAAATAAAAGCTGTTGCATTTTTCTAATGCCAAGCCTTGTACGTCTCTCGTTCATAATACTCCCTGCTTTAGAAAAGAGCCTCTCACAGGGTACAGAAGTAGCCATAAAATTTAATTTCTTTCTGGCCAAAACTGCTAAGTTGGGAAAACTGTGTTTGAAAGTGTTCCACCATTCTAATGGGTTTTGTTGTCTCCCCGTAACAGGTAACTCCAAGTATCTCTGTACTTCCAGCACTGCCTGCGATCTAGGTGTGCCTTCAGGGCGCACTGTGTTAACTATTTTATCATATTCGTCCCAAATATCGAACTTACTTCTTTTAGCTATGGGTTCGTCTGCGGCTTCCACATCTTCTCTTTGCTGAACTGGCAAATTTTTATTTATATTGGCAGTGACAAGGTCAATTACTGTTTTTTTAATATCAGCAGCAATAACCTGATTTTTAAATACATGCAGTTTAAACCGTGGATCTAGCATTGTCGAAACACCAATCGTCTTACTAGCCTCGAGATTAGCGAATCTTCTTTCAGTCTCCGATCTCAAAGAACTTATCAGGTTTTTCGTTATTTCGTGAAGACTGTCCGCAAAATCTTCCTCCATTGGGTCTTCAGTAATCTGAAGCATTTTATTCAGGGCCGAAATCAGACCTCTAGTTAAAATGAGTATTTGACTCCCAGATACGTAATTTTCCCCACTCATCGCTTCAGTTATTTGTTCAAATGGCTTGAGTACAGTGCATAACTCCCGACATAAACGCCATTCCTCGGCAGACAAGGTTTCCCATTCCACGTCAGTCAAAGCCATTGTAGCTTTAATAGCTTCTTCCAGATCCACAAAGCGTTGCGACATCTTCAAAGTAGAATTCCATCTAGTAGATACATCCTGAAGTACCTTTCTAGGGATTGCAATATCATTTTGTTTTTGGTATATTAGTAACTTTTCAGTGGCTTTTACACTTCGTTTGTAATGTGCGACAATACTTTTCACTTTCGTGATTACTCCTGATATTGATTCGTTTGCAGTGCTTTCGGTAGTACAACTTCTCACTATTAGATTTATTGAGTGGGCATAACATCCGAAATGCTTAAAGCCCATTTTTTCGACAGCACATTTCATGTTACTAGCATTGTCTGTGACAGCGATTAGAACTTTGTCTTTCAGTTTCCAATTTTGAAGAATACGTAGTACATTTTCTTTGATATTTTCGGCCGTATGTGAACCACTCAGAGGTGCGCATTCTAATAAGACTGACTGTAAAGTAAACTCCTCATCAATATAGTGGGCTGTGAGTCCTAAGTACGCATCGTTGTTGCTAGAAGTCCAAATATCTGAAGTCAAACAAACACTAAGTGCTTCGCGTTCAAGTTTTTCTTTAGTTTCTGTTAAACATGTCTCGTAAAGTGCAGGTAAGTAGTTGTTAGAGAGTACTTTCCTGTTCGGTAAGGTGTACGAGGGATTCAACCCTTCAACAAAGGCCTTAAATCCTCTATCTTCGACAATAGAAAAAGGCTGATAATCATAAATAAATAACAGCATCAACAGATCATCTAACCTTTTTTTTTCGTTAGGTGTAAGTTTTCTTTTTAGATATTTAGCCATAGGTTGATTCTGTAATACTATGTTGGTATTACCTAAACGATTTGTCATATTTTCAGAGTTGGATTTTGACGTAGTTGGCACATATGACTTTTGTAGTTGCTGCACATTCGCATTGGAGGTGGAAGCCGTCGTAGAGTCCGATGGTGATTGCGGGATTTGCGGGTTCGATTCTAATGTAGTTGGTGCAACAGGAACAGATTGCACTGACTGCTGTTTTGTAGAAACAAACTGCACAGTTGGGTGTTTTCGATCCAAGTGTTTTTTTAAATTGGAAGTTGAAGATTTATAGCTTAGCTTAACTTTACATAACTTACAAATTGCGACCTTATTTACACTGTCCCCAAAATCTTCAAAACAATTCCATATATGACTAGTTTTCATTTTGCGTGAGTCCGCCATAATGGCTGAGAGCAGTTTTTATAAACACTAAATACCTACACTGAACTAATCACTATTATTTACACAACGAGTAAACTAATTACTAACACTTTGCACGTCGTATTTTGCATAAACGCACCAGTTTCTAACACAAATCGCAAAAATGCAAGACAAAAATGGCGCCAAATTATAAGTGCACTTGACAGATAAACTACAATGAGCTGAGTCAAAGTTCTATACGCACCCTCTCGCTCGCGCGTTTACTAATATCACGAAACTAAACGACTTTCTCCGAACGGTATTCCGAAGTTCGAACTCGGGCGGCGCGGCGGGCGGACGTTCCGATTCATTATCGTTCCATATTAAACATGAACCATCGCAGTGACGGGAGTGAGACGGAGTAGGTGTGACGAAAAGGAACAACGTTATTTTGGAACGACGTTATTTTCTAAAAAGTCACTGTGAAATTCTCGGGTGACAGATCACGGTGATTTTTTCACTGTGACGTTATTTATCACCCATGTCTACTACCAAATAAGATAATCTGATAGCGTCTACATTTATAATGGTTCATCAGATCCAAACCCACGAATATTTAATGCATTTTCCATTAGATTGATATTGTATTTTATCCTGAAATCTAATAGTATCGGGTTAGAGTTCATCTGGTATTGAAATCTATAATCATTTTATTTGTACTCTTCGTATAACGTTAGTAAATTGATTTTGGTTTTATCTGTACACAATATACTCTTCTATTGTTATTTTAATGCATCTGATAGCTAAAATTTATTACAGGCATGTTTTTTGTGTGGTAACAGACTTTGCTGTCTAGATTACCAGAATATTTCTCACAATAATATGCTCGTGTCATCATCATGAGAGATAATGTGCGTACGAACGTATATGTTGTCTAATTAAATAAACAATTCACACAGAAACATGAGTTTATAAAAACAATGCTTAATTACAATTTTCGGTTAATTTTCACACAATCCCATTCAATCCGCTGGCATTATGTATGATTGCGCTGCATGTAGGTCCTAGCTCGCTGCAGTAATTGAGTAATATCCCGCAAAGCTGTTACGAACAGTCATATACATACTAAACTTACAGATTTGGTTGCACTTAGTTTAATCACTTATGAATACCACGAATTTTTAACCAAGTTATGCTGTTTCGTGTAGTCACATCATATTTTATTAAGCCATGAGTCGTGTTGAAGAATTGCTCGGTCCAAATACATGTTCAACATATTTTTGATTAATAAGGTTTTATGAATACATAAACAGCCACAGTTTTACAAATATGTCTACATAAACACAGAAACCTACAAAGTGATACATTCATTTCATTTGTATGTTCCATCTCGTATCTCTTGAAGGTTATCTAAAGTGGGCATATAAATTCTTAAAACATTGAAAGTCTTTAACTGCCAACGGTTAATTTTCTAAGAAGCAAGTTTACAATTTTAGATATAAAAAGTTCCCGGATTAATACAAGTTTCATGGCTAGTCCCGCACAGCTGCTAGTTGCATCTCTGTTCCGCTCGCTCCAACTTACTTTGAACTATATTTTAGTGCACACTCGGGCGAATTGCTCCCGGAAAGTTGACGCACAACTTGAGCCCCCACCCCCAGCCACTCTAGTTTAGAACAGTTCTCATAACACAACGTATATCAAACAGTATGCATGTGTGCACATAAAACACAAGTTCGCGTTAACTCGCGTTCCGAAGTCGGGTGTATTATGTAATCTTTCGCGCTTTCCCAACTCTCTAAGTTGGACCATCGAGTCGCTCACATTGTCGCGTGCGGTAATAACAGAAACTCCTTTAATGTCACTTGGAGTTGTCGCTAATGCCGCTCTAATTTGCGTTACACCCTCGCCTTTTGTATGTTTCCATATTTTGCTGCGAGCTTTTTGTTTGCTATTCCCCCACATTAGCACGGTGAGTCGTTCACCTTGCGCCGGAGGTGCCACGTGTCGCTCCTTCAATAAATTTTATCTCGGAGATCGCGCTTGTTTGTATCTAGAGCCGTTTTTTGCACAACAATCATTATTATGTAGTTGTTTGTACAGGATGCTCGGCTCGTATTATTATTAGTAACGTAGGTATTATTGCTAAGAGGAAAACATCTCGAAATAGCGCAATTGTGCGACTCTCGACTAGCTTGTCGACGTTCGCTATTATTCACTTTTTGCACCGAGTGCTGCTAGCGTTCGACAGACGGCTCTTTCTGTTGACGTTGACGTTTTTGTGGCTCTCTCAGTTTGATACAGCCAGACGCTTTGTCATTTTTGAGAGACCACTACGATTTCCGTGCTAGTTACAGCCCGCTGCCCAAGGTATAAAAAAAATCAAGGCAATCAAATTATGAACGCTCCTGTTGGCGCGTTAAATAGAAGCGTTATTTTTCCCTTATAAAGTCAAATAGCTAATTTCCCAGCCTGTTTCGAGCTCTAAACTGTATATTGTGTCGTAAAGGCGCCGCGCTATTCCGCGCTAGGTAGGATACACGTCGCGACTCTCAATCACGTTGTTTCCTCACGTTACAGTTTAATGGTTTGCCTATTCATGTTGCGTACGAGATGACAGCCGCTCTCGGGTCCTCAGACGAGAGCCAATTTAGACAAGTCGTTCAATTTTCGCTTCTATAACGAACTAGTGAGAAGTTTCCGGTCGTTTGAGTTTGTAAATCGTTTGTTGCTGTTTTCTTGCGTAAGCCGAGTCATGACTCATTTGCTTTTGGTCAATTATGTTGAAGTGGTGTGATTATCTTGTCGTTTAATTGTTTATGTTTTACTACTATGCGTGGGTTGGCAAAACAAGTGACGATAGCGGTAAATGGAGCTGGGGCGTTCCCCAATTAGGGCGATTAGAAATGGCGCGGTCGACGCCAAATTGGATTATGTGCCCGTGAAACGCTATGGTCCCTCGACATGCGACCTCATATCACCTCCGCTAAGGTATAACGGACATGAGGTTGGCGTTCAGCTTTATCAGTATACAATTTTGTTGCGCAATTTGCGCCATTAATAAATACACGTGTTATCTCGGTGTTCGAGAAGGTTCGTGCGTCCGCGTGGCATTGCGCCCGCGCCCGATAGTACTAGCGGCTCCGGCGAACTGAGCTCGACACGTTTCGTATATTGGCGGTCGAGAGTCGAGACTCACAGCGGCGTGCACCGATCGTAAATTGCGTTTTCGCCGGCGTGAAAGGCGACCGCCGTTGCCAGCCGGCCGGTGCATTCACCGCTCACCGTATCGAATTTATCGCGAGATCGATACGCGCGCATACCCGCCAACGCGCTCTGTATACACTTACCTGCGCCTAGCCGACGACGTCACCACACGTGGCGCGGCGGGGACGCGCGCCTGTGTGTGTGCGCCGCACTATTACATGGAATTCAGCGATTACGCCACCTACCTACGTACAGGCAGCGAGCGCGAGTGCGTCCGCTCAGCGGTAATAATAATAATTAGCCACCTCATTATTGTTATTGGAGGCGACGGCGCTCGCTGTCACCGACAGATAACCGCTGCGCGCGACCAAACGCCGCGTTCGATTCTCGCGTCGTGCTCGCTGCCATTGTTGCCATTGTCGCCGGGCAAGCAGAAGTAGTCCCCTTTGTGTTGTTCTGTGTACCTACTACCTGGCTACCGGATTGTAGTCACTGGATTGTTTGACTCGACACCACCGGGCCGTTCTATCAGGTACGTTTGCAGTGTAAACTTCACTTGTATCGTAAACAATGAACGGGATTTCTGTTAAGCGGGTACACAAAGCCGGCCTCGCGGAGTGGCTGTCTCCAGAGGGTTTGTAGGGCGAAGCGTTCGTTCAGTGACCTTGTGACGGAGGACGGTACACGCGACTTCATGTTTATGTGTTAAATTTGGCCGCTCAGTAGGAGGTGATCGAAAGTAAATGGAACACTAATAGTGTTGTTACTAGCCAATCTTGTTCCGAAAACATGTTGAGTGACATCGGAACGTGGCTGAACTAGTATTTGGAAGCCACCATTTTTGTCATGGAAGGCGAATTAGTTGTTTATGATTAAGTATCACACATTAATTTCGGGCAGTTGGTGATTTAGGTACGTTTACTTTAGGATTCAACTGAGTAACTTTTGGGATTATCTATTATAGCAATATAGCATATAATTCGAAATAGTTGTGCCTAGTTTTCTAATAATTTCGAAACTCGTGTCCGTTTTTGTAGTTTTTCATCATGTTGACAACAATGTTTACATATTATCATGTCGTATTTATCCCCCTTCGTTCGAAATATGCTCATGTTCAACATTGCACTTATACAACATTATTTACCTACAAGTAAATAGCCTTTGCTTACGTTACTCAGATAAGTTTTGACACAACAAAGCCGTTTATCAGCTGAATAAAATATTTTGATGGCGTTATCTAATCGGCCGCCATTTTCTATTCATTTTAACATTAATTCCGGATTGTTTCGTTGGTTCGTATCAACATGTCGGTTCATAACAATGCCCACGCTAATTAGTAACCTGTGAGACAGATTATACAGACAGACATGGAAGACAAACATACATTCTTATCAGATTTAGAGAAGGAAAGGGTAACTGTTGTTACCATGCGAAAGGTTGCCAACCTAGATGGGCCAGTATTATTAAACATGTGTATTTATATGTTTATGGCTTTTGAATTGTACTGTCTGCTTTCATTTTGTTATACTTTTTGGAAACACTGTCTAATTAAAAGTAGCTATGAATCGAAATGGCCCTGGAAAAGAATGCTTGGAGGGATTTGGGGGAGGTAGTTGCTCAGCGGTGGGCCAGTGGAAATGGATTATCGTTCGACAAGTCTACGATATACGACTTGTGACTTATTCCGATGAGCGGGAAGAGCCACAGGGCGATTTTGGAGCCGCATCACAAGTTATGTCTCATCTCTTGTCGTGCTCTCTGTACAATAACAACTGCACTTAAGAAGACCTTGGTGAGACCAATGCTTACGTGGAAAGTGGCCGAATTCTGGTCGAAGGTTATTTAAAATAAGGAAATGGAATCATCGGTACAACGAAGAAGAAAACTCCGCCTACAAGGTCTTTTTGCAAGCATATTTAATTAATTCACACTAGCCGACTCGACTGACGTTGTTCATCCAAATTTAATCATTTTTAAACAAATTCCCATAGACAATGCATTCTCAGTTTTCCGTATCTTGTCTATTTCGGCGACTTATTCCCAAAGTACTCCATTCTTTTGTTCTAAAAAGATAAGAATCTCATACATTCATTCCCAAGTTACTCCAAGGATTTTTTATTATTTAAAAATACTTATTATTTTTTTCCCATTCTGCTCCATAGGTATCCGGAACTATTCCCAAAGTACTCCACCGATTATTCGTTATCAATTCTCAAAATGCTCCATCGACATAAATACCGATAGTATAAAAATCTCGTGTCACGATGGATGTATATTAAGGGTAAACTACTGAACTGATTATTATCAAACTTCGTAATTATTTCTAACTAGCTTTTGCCCGCGACTTCGTCCACGTCAAATTTTTGCTCTTGGTCGCAGCGTGATGTTATATAGCCTATAGCCTTCCTCGATAAATGGGCTATCCAACATTTAACATAGTTCCTGAACTTTGTACGTTCAACCAAACCACCTCTTCAGTTTTATAATATTAGTTAAGATAGTATAGTATTTAGATTTGATTATAATTAAAAGAGTTTTAGTGAGTCAACCTTAAAAGAGACATTTATGCTCTCGCAGACGTTTTTTTAGAACTTTTTAAGAGGAATAAGTCCGTCATACATGATTAGTCATGCTGAACTTAATAAAACAACACGTGCCGTGCACACACAATAACTGTACGAGGATGGAATCCTCGTACAGTTATTGTTGACTTAGAAATAGCAATTATTAGTGTTCTGGGCAATACATGTCCCATTGCTATGTATAATCAACGGATGTAACTTGAGAAACGCCCGGGTGTTTCCATTGTGAGGATCGTCTGGAGGACACGGTGGAGCATACGGTGGAGGTGTGCCCTGCCTGGGCGGAGCACTGCCGTGTCTTCGCGGAGGCGATCGGCGGCGGCGACCTCTCGCGTCCAGCCCTGGTGCGAGCCATGGTACGGAGCGAGAGGGCATGGGAAGCCGTCACCTCCATATTTAAATTGGCTTATTGAATAAAATGGAGTGGAGTATTTTGAGAACATTTTAATATTATCATGGAGTAGAATGAAACCTAATTAAAAATATTATATTTTTCATGGAGTCGTTTGGGAACTTTTTTTAGAGTATTTTGGGAATAACCCATTTCGGCGACTTTACAACGTTTTTCATTCCGTATATGCAGACTATTACGAACATTTTAAAACAATAATTTACCAAATCTGCCCAAACCCGGTTTTCACGTGATGCGTTTACCAACGAACAGCATTTTATTTTTACACGCTTTATATTAGCTTCACCTGTGTTTGTATGTATGTTTGTTTGTAACCGACTCCTTATAGCGCGATTTTGACCCGCTTTAAACGACCAGATTTCATTCAAACTTTGCACACCTGTCAAGGACCGATGACAATGCAATAATTTCATAAATTTGTGCCATTATCCTTGCCAGGGTTACCAGGACAGCAAAAAAACTGTCTTCAAAAACTACGCTGACATACGTCACAAACTACGCTGCATACGACACAAACTACGCTGACATACGTCACAAACTACGCTGACATACGTCACAAACTACGCTGACATACGTCACAAACTACGCGGACATACGTCTCAAAATTCGAAACACCCTAAAAAATAGAAAATAAATAATAGTTTAAAAAAACTAAAAAACACGCTTCCATTGAAAACCAAACTAAAAAGTACAAAAAAAATATTTTGTACTTTTTGGTTTGGTTTTCAATGGAAGCGTGTTTTTTAGTTTTTTTAAACTATTATTTTTATTTATAAATAGATAGATAGGTGAGTCGTTGTAGCTTTGAATGTATTGTCATATAATTTTGTAATACTTTCTTAAAATACTGTGTTATTAACAGTTACTATTCATCATTCGCTAGGTCGTGACATACAAAACAGATGGGCTGAATGATGATTTTACTCTGTATGAATCAGTGACTGCCTGACAATGACAAAATCATCAACGGATTTATAGTTGAGCTTAAATGGGAGTGCTGAATTGTTTGCGGAACGAAATTTAGTTATTGAGTAGGCAGACATGGGTCGTACTTGTCCACTTTAAGAGTTATCTTTTAGGTTATATTATATAATAGATTAAATTTTTCATAGCTTGCGACATTCGTGTCAAATTTCAAAATATCGATGGTTTTAACTTGACATGATATCAGACTAATCTTTCCATGCAAAGATTTATGACTTATTAAAACTCCATATCTACTATCTTTGTACAAGCATTTTTATTACACATAGGAATCAAAAAAGCAGCAAAGCAGTTCACCAAATATGCGACCGCATTGTTGGTTTAGTTTATCAAATGGCAACTTTAAAATGTGCTCCCGAACGGATATCGAATGCGAGGCACGTGCCTGCTCCGTGATCGATGCGGTGCATCCAGATACGCGACTAACGTAAATCTGGGAACGGATCAGGGTTGTCAGGAGTGCTAAATATTAGTTTCTCGTTTAATTATTGTCATACTTATTTAATACATTTTTACAAGTTTTTTTTTTATGAAAGAACCATTATAAGACAAATTTAAAAATAATATGTTCCGGTATTGAGAACAGTGGCGAAGCTACCAGTGGTTAAGGATATTATAATTATGGTTAATAAAGAGGGGGCGAAATGTGGGTGATACTAACTATAAGTCATAATTACACCTCTACCTAATCTTTTTGGTATATGGTTGCGATACTATGTTATATGTCTCTTTGGATACGGAATGTCAAAATAGTGGAACAAACTCTTGATGTGTTACCTATATGAGGTTCTATTCTCATGGGAAAATAAAAAATCGACTAAAGTCCATCGCGTGTATCGAATAAATTCCAAACAAGTCCACAAATAAATTCCAAACATCTAATGTTATCTAAACTTTGGGACATGCAGATAGTCCAGACGCCGGAGCAATTTTGTTGATAAATGTACGAGTCTCTACTATAGGGCGTCTAGCTACAAAACAATTGTAAATTAAATTTAAAAGATCCCTCACCACACCACCCTGACTTCTTAAGTGCAAGTGTACATTAATATAAATACCGTCACGACCAACGTGCGGCTCACGTCCACGATTGATGTGGCTGATCGCTCCGGGGAATCCTGACGGATGTAACTCTAGCCACCGCGCGGAATAAAATCGCCCGTCTGAACTAGGGTTAGCAAACGTCCGGATTTGTCCGTTTATTTGCCTCCATAAGGACTTTGTCCGGCCTTGCCATTTGTCTGCTCTCTAATTGCGTGACGTACTATATCCTCCTGAGACCCGGGAACTTATTTACGAATATTTAATTGATGAAAGTTAATTTTTATGGCTTAATATAACATAGAGATAAATAAACATCAAATAAAAAAAGTCTACCCCAACCCCATTTAGCGTAAGGGAGGTTATACAAGGTATCACCAGTGATACCTTGGGTTCAAAGTGGTATTAAAACAAATTATTTTAGAAAGAAAATTTAATTAATGAAAAATTTAAAAATAATACAAAATTAATTAAAACAAAAAAAAAACACCAAAACACTAATTAAAATAAATATTTACCTTTACGTAAAGTCGACATGTCGATAACGGCAGAATGTTCGATTTTAACTGACTGCAATCGATGTAATTTGACAGCTAGAGAAATGGTGAGTGACTAGAAATATAATTATTATATATTTTGGGGGGACTGTCTCATGTAACTTTGACGTTCAAAAAGTGCTGACTCTCAGCCTAGTTTGAATAAATGACTTTTGATTTTGATAAAGGATATCTATGCTAACCATCGTACAAAAAAGCTTAAACGAGTTCCGATAGACGGCGTGGAAATATATTTTTAACTAAGTGTATCACTACTGGTGATACCAGGGGTCTCAGGAGGATAAACATCACAATAGATTTTGAAGAAAATCACTAACCTATTGCTTTATAGTTTTTAAATTCGTCTGCTCTACGAGGTAAATACTTAAAGCAATGAACGTGTGTGTGTATGTTACGCAAATTAACTCGCAAGACTTTTCACCATAGGGTTTTTTTTTAAAAGAAAATAAAAATTATAAACATGGGGAGATTTTTGTAATGTTAGGCGTTTTGTTAGAACTTTTCGAATTGGTAACCCTAACCATACGGAATAAAAACGTCCGTCTGAACTGAACGCAATTTATGAAACTGCTCTTTGTGATAGTGCTTGTGAACCTAGCTATGTGTATACTACACAAAGTTATGTATGGCTGTTTCGATTCTATTGGTTTGTTTGTTCACAATATATCTATGTAACGTATCTATTGGAAACCGCCACATCAGCAGCGTAAGGTGATAAATTTATTCATTATTTTCCTGTTAAACGATAGTTCTTGTAGTAACGAAACGGCCAAGCCACATATTTTGAGTAAGATGTAGAATTTGTGAAGTTAGGGCTTGTAGGGTTAGAAGCTTGGCTCTACATTAGATCAATTATTTGAGAGTGCGAGCCATATGGTCTCGTCTTAGCAACATTTTTCATGAAAATGTTTTTGGTGGGATAAATTGTTCCTGTCAACAATAATGTAAAATGTAAAAAGAAAAAACAATCAACGATTACAAGTAACAATCGTCGTCTTCTATTCAAGTTTGTAAACTTTCCCAATCTAAATGCTTTGAATGCAGATTCGTAATTATATTAATTTAGCTGTTAAAATTTTGGTTCATCTAGCATAGCATACCTATTCAATGCTAAAACTCCCACACTGATGAAATCTCAGAATTTAAATCCTATTTCAATGTCACATTACATTTAATTCAAAACAGGTAGTCTGTACTGACCTCGTTAGCAAAAACGTAATCGTAACACGAATAACTTTCACAGCGAATCACATAGCAACAGCACGTAAGTAAAACTGCAACGCTGTAATTCAAAGAAAGTAAAGTAAAACAGACCACCGGCATGCGGAAAAAGCAAAGGTAGAAAATAACGCTTACACTGTGTGAAAATGACTATTTCGAAACGTGATTCTTAATACAATTAATCTGCGGACGTGTTTATAATATTGTCGTGCATATCTCAACGCTGATGTCATCATACTATGCCGTGTGCGGTTTTATTTGCGAAAGCCGCGTCGGTTTTTTTTAACATAAATATTATATCACAGAACGCCAACTAGATAAATATAATTTTGCAGCGTGTGTATGGTTCGAGGAATGTGTGTCGACGTTTTATTTTGATGTTTGCTACACACTTTAATGGGTGCGCTATAAATATGTTTGATGTATTGCAATTGCAACGGGTTTGACTGGGTCCGGCAAGTCGGCAAGCAGTATCTAACTCGTGTATTTTTGGATTAGTTAAAAAGACTTGAGTCAGCAATAAATTGTAGTTCTAAATAATGTAATTTATCTTTTCGTGTAGATCATCTAATCTAAGGGGTAATTGCGTAACACACTAACAGTAGTCTTTTATTTTGACAGTTCAACAACGCTCATTGCGTTATTTACGTTGTTGAGCAGATACATTTTTCGAACATATAAAGCAATGGATTCGCAATATCCTTTAAAATGATTCAGATTCTAACTGGTAATGTATTACGCAATTAGATCACAGGAGGCAATCCTAAAGCAGATGGGTTTCTGGTGCGGTGACATCTCTTGAGGTCCGTACCCAACAGGGGGTGCCTTTAGCGAGTACTCGCTCTTTAAGACCTGGCTGCAGATCTTAATTTATTAAGGTAGCCACAGACAAATCCGGTTAAGCAGCCGACAACGTCATAGGTAACACTGCAAGATGTAATTTAAAAAAAAAAGTGGCACTCTGTAGTGTCTGCTTACCATGGGACGAAGCCGTGAGTCTATGTATATGTAATAGAATAAGGTTTTTAGGGAAAGAAAATCTGTAAAATTTGCCCGGAAAATTGGAAATTCAGGGAAAACTGAAAGTACTTCTATGGGATTTTTATATGACTTATTGAAATATTCACAGGACAACGTCTGTCGGGTCAGCTACCTAGTAAACAAATAGAATGAATTATGAGCGCAATAACAGTAGCATTAATCCGTAACTCACTTTTATACTATAAAATATGATCCAATTCACAAACATGGTACTAATGATATACAGAGCACACATTCGTTCTTATATATTAATTATAACATATTCCATACGCTCAAATTCCGTAATTTATTATTCGCGTAATGTCAACACGCGGTCGATTGGCTAATCAGTGCAGCCGCAATCGGCTTAACGAGTGAAAATGTCAGCACTGCAGCGACAGGCGCATTCATCGCTATGTGTGTAAAGCCTAACGTTATTAATACAGGATTATTAAATAATTATTCTGTATTTATACTTTGACTAGCCTTCACCACCCAGTTACGGGGTACCACAATATTATACCCAATCGTCCAAAATTATTCCACGGATACTAAAAAGTCCTATGGTTTGAGTAACTGACATCCAAACTTTCACATTTATAGTATTCGTAGGATAGGAATAGTAGGAATTCCATATTTATATATGCCAATGAAAACATGTATGGATTGTGTGAGGAATAATATGAAAGAGTGATAGCGTGACTGACGGGGAGGACGGAAGAAGAAAAATTGTTGCGCCCGGCGTAACATGGAAAAAGAGCAGGAAGATACTAATGAGACTTTATTTTGCTTCTGAAAGTACGCTAAATGTACTTTAGTACGAGTTTCGTTTGTTAATCTTTGGCAGGTATTACGGGTAGACAGTAAACGAAATTCCGACAACCAGTCCTACCAATGGGTATCATGGTACCCGGTAACTGCGTGGTGAAGATTAGAGGCACTCGCTCCACAAAAAATACTGGTATTGAGCTGCATTTAGTTTAGAAGACTGAGAGCCGACCCAAACATAGTTGGGTAGTCAGATAATGATAACCTCATGTGTTTACCGAGGAAAAGGTGGAAGCTAAAAAATAAATGTTATCGTGTAAATACGTACTGTTTATGAGTAATGTAGAGAGGAGATAGTATATAAAGTAAGATTTGTAGCACATGGTGACGTTGCTGATGCAATATGTCTGCTATAATTGCAATTTGATTGTATGAGTCAATCTATTGAGTTCACTGATATTGTGAACTCTCTCGATAATCGTTCAGTACATAATACAATATAATTTGATGAGCCTACTGTTAGCCTACCTATGTAAAATAAAACGGGGTAAATAAGGATGCAGAGATGAATCGGGCTATTAAAAAAAAAAAATTGTAGACCCTGTCGGCCACAGAAAAATTATAAGTAGGAGAGAGCAAGACCGCTTTTATGACTTAGTTACTAGATATTTAAATTAGCAATGGCTATAAAAGTAAGTCGAGACCAAAGAAACGATGGATGGACTGTGTGTACGATGATATGGTTAGAAAGGGGGTGACTACCGAGATGACAAATAATAGAGAAGTATGGAAGAAAAAAGACATGTTGCTACGACCCCAAAGAAATTGGTTTAAGGGCAGGAGAATTATGATGACTAAATACTTTACATTCAGTATGGTCAAGAATATTGAAAACGAAGTTACAAACAAAAGAATTGTGAAATTCAATATCAGAAAGCATCAGTCCTAGCATGTTTTACAGCGCACAATAGAAACGAACTCGGTTGCGAAAGTTGATCACATCTACAAATAACTTTTCTCACACAATTTCTAAACGAATCAAAAGTTAAATGTGCAAATTTATGCGCGCAGAAAGAAGTCTGCATTCGCTAGCTTACACTAAACTATTTCATTCTTGTGTAACTGGCTAGCGTTCATCTCGACCTACGCCACTGCAACTTTCTTTAAACCCCGACCGTACACACTCCTATGTTCTATAGCAGTTTCTAGACTTGTTTGGGCATGCTGTGGGCATGCCAACCGGTTTCCTTTCCAAGTAGGCTCGCAACAGTCCCAAAACAAAAAATATACGGTTCACTTTCCTTACAGTCGTTTGTAGCGAAATATTTTATGGTCCTGTTACTAAAATAAGTTCTCGTGTCAGGAATAAGTTTATTGTTGTTCGGATTATATGCCTTATTTTTATAGCTGACTTGTCGCTGTTGGTTTTATTGCCGAAATTGTTTTGTCACGGAATCGTGATTACGAAATACAATAATGTACATCTCGACATAACAAGTCTTCCAACATGTAAAGTTGGTCCTTCGTATCCCAAAGGACGACATTCCATCCCATTTATGGTTGTGGTCCTCTGGCGAGTCTTCAAACTAAATTACAGTCGTGCAGCTATTTATGGAGTACTAGTTGGTTTGTTTTCGTATCATATTCTATGTGTGATGTCGTCTACGGAAATGGATAAAATTAGACCGCATGCAGTAACCGTCGCTTCCGTACTGCATCGCAACGCGTCGCTCTCAAAACGCTCCGTATTATGTCATGGCTACAAATATTGCAAAGTATGGGTAAAACTGTGAAGTCATTACTCATGTGGCAGTACTGGAATTTAGTTCTATGGGGATGTAACTGTATGTATGAATTAAAACCGATGCGTGTTTTCGAATAAAATTTAATTTGATTAGTATAAAACAAACAGTTCACTTATCAAATTACATTTTATTCGATAACATCCATCGGTTTCTTACTAGACTTGGTTACTTCTTAGCTCTTTTGGTGACTGGCTGTACATTTGACGCAGTATTTTGGTAAACTTTAACCAGCAAGTCTAGAGTTTTCTCATAATTCATAGTGCTATGCAATGCTAGGAGATATCCTATCCTAACAGTCATATGACTTCTTAGAAAATATATAGAAAAATCCGCATATCTGTATTATCTTGCATATTTGATAACAATGACTCATTCAATGTTATTCTACAAATCTTAAATTTATCATTGCAAATTCGACACCCTGATTTTATCCTTCATACTAGCTAAACTTACTATAGGATTTGTAAGTAGCATACACTCCATAAATAAGCAGAACAGACGACGCACATAAAACTTAGTTAAATCCATAGTATGCAATATTAATTCCTACCTACTTCCTAGACTTGCACAGGTAAACACAAGACGCAGTTAACCTATGCCCCTGTGACATTTCGAAGTACTGAATCTAGTCTAGCTTTTACTCTGAGAAGATGCTGCGTGGGAAAGTGATCGTTGCTTGGTAACAAAGTACTAACATTATAATGTTGTTATGTTCAACCATTTGTACTTGTATGTACTAGGTTTTTAAGGGAAGTTAAGGTAGCCCGAAAAATTTAAATTTCATCATCGCTTTTCTCTAATAAGACTCTTAAATGAAGAAGCCTTTAAATGGGATCGAATTAAGTGAGAGGGTTGTATTGATGATTTCAATAAATAAATAGTGGTCAAAATCCGACTATAATTCATTTAAAACTACATGTCTTTGTAATGCATTGTAAAAATTTTAGCTTCTTCATATAAATTGTATAATTGTATTTGTATTGGCAAGCGTAGTGTGGGACAACCCCCAGCTAGATGGACCGACGACCTCAAAAAGGTGGCTGGGACAGACTGGATGCGGAAGGCGGAGGATAGGGTGTTGTGGCGCAGCATGGGAGAGGCCTATGTCCAGCAGTGGACTGCGATAGGCTGATTTTTTTTATTTTTTATTATATAAATTGTGCGTCGTAGTCCTCCGTCCGTGTACTATTACTTAGTTTATTACACTTAGCGTTAATTCCGACTCGATGTTAAATATAGTCTATAACTTATCTCAAGAGTTGGGCTATAGCATGCAAAAACAACACTTTTTTTTTAATCCGTCTAGTACACTGTTCCACACATAACTTCCTACTTATTTATTAAGTTTACCTTTTTAGAATATTGGTCTTATAGCATGCAAAAACTACAGTTTTTTTTTTAATCCTTCTAGTACACGGCTCCACACATAACTTCCTACTTATTTATTAACTTTATCTCTTTAGAATAATGGTCTAGATCAGGGTTTCTCAAACTTCTGGCTCCATGTAACCCCATTCAAGTTTCCAGATGACAGCGAACCCCCCCCCCCTCAACAAATAAAATAACATTGTATTTACAATAAAATAAAGTTTATTAATTGAATAAAAGGTCACGCGCACCGTGTCACGCTATGAGCGAGCGACAGTCGCGCGTGCGTCTTCACGCTTTCCGCCAGGCCTGTCTCACTTCCATACAAGCGGCGCAAAATCCCCGAGATATTTACCTACTATTCTGGAAAACAACCTAATTTCAACCTTTTGCACTGCGTATAGCGTTCATAGTACAATAACTGTCTGCCGTCTCGCTTCAATCTGCTAGGGCTGTCAGAGAGATAGAATATACAATAGTAGGTACTTTACGGTATTAACAGTTTACTTTTGATCCGCGGGTGCGTGCGCTGCGTGTGCGACAAGTCGAGCGAGTGCAAGCTAGGGCATGCAAACCGGATACCCGGATAACCGAAAAAACCGGATAACCGACTGATTTGAAACCCGGTTTTTTTAAGATAAGAAAACCGGAGTTTTCGGTTTTTTCGGTTAACATTATAAGTAAGCATTTTTCGACTACTAAACTAACGGCAACTACAACTCAGGAAAACTTAGACTATACAGTACCTAGTAAATGTTTCATGGAACATCAAGGACCAACTCCGACAAGAAATAAAGAAGGCTCTCAAACAACATACCTCTGGTGCAAGCCAATCTACAAAACTTGATTTAGAAACTAAAATCAGGGTGGAAATGGCAGTTTACGACGGTGGAGGAAAAATGGGAGAGCACTTAATAAAAGTATATAAAGCTTTGGAATCTATACCTCCAACAAGTGTGGAATCAGAGAGAGCCTTTTTATCAGCAGGTCTCATCTATACTAATATTATAAAGCTGAAGAGTTTGTTTGTTTGGTTGAACGCGGTAATCTCAGGAACTACTAGTCCGAATTGAAAAATTATTTTTGTGTTGAGTAGCCCATTTATTGAGAAAGGTTATAGGTTATAACATCACGCTACGATTAAAAGGAGCGGAGCAGTAACGAAAAATGAACGAAAACTAGCAGGCAATTCGATGCGACGGGAAAGGTCAGGGTAGAAAAAATTGACGCGGACGAAGTCGCGGGCAGAAGCTAGTCTGTTTTATCTACAACAATGACAGATTTATTTTGTTTTGGTTTATTATGCGATATTTCAATAATTATTTTGATTTCATTTTACGTACTGTTGATTTTGCCTGTTTGTATTTTATGACAGTTCAATTGTTATTTAATATTCTGTAATTTTAAGCCTTTGTCTACCTACCAAATGTTCC
Source organism: Aporophyla nigra (assembly GCA_947507805.1). Classification (NCBI taxonomy): domain Eukaryota; kingdom Metazoa; phylum Arthropoda; class Insecta; order Lepidoptera; family Noctuidae; genus Aporophyla; species Aporophyla nigra. The sequence goes on along the minus strand of OX382313.1, from coordinate 4,560,077 downwards.
AAATTGTGTATGTTAGGTTTTAAAGAATATGTTATTTTCCTAAATAATAAGCTTTATGATTATTATTCTATGTTTTGTATAAAGTAAAGAAACTTTTTGTATAGCTTGTTAGTACTTGTACCTTATTTCAGTCCGTAAAAAAATCATATTTTGATTAGACTCCAGCATTGTCATTTCTGTACAGACATATTTCTCATTTATTAAAAATCAAATTAAAAAACCCGAAAAAACCGATTTAACCGGTTTCACCGGTTTTGTAAACATAAACCCCGAAAAAACCGGTTTTTATAAACAGCCCGGTTTTTGCATGCCCTAGTGCAAGCCTATTGAGACTAGTACGGTGGCCGGACGCTTGCGTTTACCTAAACTCGGGAGTGAAACTTCTGTACCGTAAGGTACTAATTTATATTCTGTGTTTCCGCATGCGACTGTCAATCACCCAGCCGCCATTACGTAAATTTTGTCGCCAACCCCGTACCGTCGCATGGCGAACCCCACTTTGAGTAACCCTGGTCTAGATTATGTGACGCCATATTTGTTACGGTCACCGATCATAATATTTTAATCAATTTACAACCTGACACTGACCTGCAAATTGCATAAAACTGGAAGAAAATTGAATTCCGCGGGCTACGTTAGCGAATCCACCTTTAGGCAACTGTCGGTTATAAATTTATAATAGCTGAAGAAAAGATTTTTAAAATTTTGTTGAGACACTCGCGTTTTCTGGTCATAATGGTCGAATTTCGAACAGACACTGTAAAACGATGTTATTATTTAATAGTAATGATGTCATTAGGGCAGTTGTTCTATGATAATAAGGGTAGATTCTTATCTCATCACCTGTATCTGTTCAATCCGTAGGATGACATTCGCCTTGTGAATTAAAAAGTATGAGTAATGAATTCCCATCGTTTTATTTATTTATTTAAGGATCGCCAACAAATGTTACATTCAAAAATTTCACAGATTAGATTATAGGAATATAACATACACTAAATGCACATTCAATTATAGGCAACCACAGCTTGCACATTGTAATTAAAAATAAGTAAACATACATTTAGACCGTTTAGATAAGATCAAATAGTAAATAATCGAACAAAAATTAATCAAACATTCATAAAATCAAATAATAATAAAGACAATTACATAATAAACTAAAATACGAATAAAATCATTAAATAATTTAAACTAAGATACTAATTTAATTTAATTAAATCACAATAAGATAGGTTAAAATACAATTTGAAAACAATTTCTCTAGATAAATCTTTAAAACATCATAAAATCATAGTGTGGTTAGCTAAATTAGGATATATAAAAAAAAACAATCAGATAAGATCATTTAGCAACTAACACTAACGCAATCAAAAACCCTGGGCTGAAAAGTATGAATTTAGTTTCTTTTTAAACATTTTCACGTTGTCATGATAAATGTCGAGCTCCGCCATTCGACAAATAGCATTGTATAGTTTGGTGGCTCTAGAAAGGGGGGAGTTACGCCCTAAATTAGACTTATATGATACCTCCTTGAATAGTTTATAGGTGTGCGAACGAGGCAGTTTGTATAGTACGTTAATTGCAACTTTTGTTAGATTTGTGCCAATCATGGACGCTACCACTTTTTTTAGGAAGACGAGATCCAAGATCTTTCTGCGGTTGGTTAGACTTACAAGCTTGAAGTGTAGGGCACGGTCCTTATATGACTTTAGAACCTTTGCTTTGTTGTTCTGATACGCTAGGTGATAGGCGAATTTTCTCTAGACTCGCTCAATGCGTTGCTCATGCACAGCATATTGTGGTGACCATACTTGAGAACAATATTCTAAATTACTACGAACTAGCGTGTTATATAACATTATTTTCGCTTTATTGGACTTGAATGGCTTTGTGGTCCTCAACACAAAACCCATCATTTTATTGGCATTAGGTATTATTTTATCCATATGGCTATTAAATGTTAATTTTCTATCCAAAATTACGCCTAAATCACGTACATGGGAGACTTCCTTTAGTTGCACACCCGAGAGAGTATAAATTTAGTGTCAAACACGTTTTTGTTTCTCGTAAACTTTATGTGAATACATTTTTCCGTGTTTAAAACCATTCTATTTTCTTTACACCATTTGACTAATCTATTTAGGTCACATTGCAGTAGTTTCGCATCATCCGCCGACTTAATAGGTAAAGTCAATTTAAGATCGTCAGCGAAAAGAAACGCCTTCGCATGATGAAAGCTCTGGACAACAGAATTAATGAAAATGTTGAATAATGGTGGCCCCAAATGCGAACCCTGTGGCACACCAGACGTTACGTTGAACTCCTCAGATCGGACACCATTCACCACAACGTAGCATTTCCGTTTACGTAGATAGGATTCAAACCATTGAAGTAGTGGGCCGTGAACACCGACAGCTGCAAGTTTTGTCAGTAGGAGTTTGTGGTCAACACTATCGAAAGTCAGTGTATACCGCATCCACCTGAACCCTTCTGTCTACGTGCTCGATGAGATTTTCAGAGAATTCAACCAAGTTACTATTGGTTGATTTGCCTTTAAGGAAACCGTGCTGTTCACTTATCATTACGTTTTTTACGAGACAACTTAAATGTGGATAAACAAGAGACTCAAAAACTTTCGGTATTGCCGAGATTATTGATATCGGCCTATAGTTCTCGACATCATTTTTACACCCTTTTTTAAAAACTGGTACAATTTTGGCTTTTTTCCAAATTGATGGGAAACAGCCCGTTTTGAGCGAGTAATTAAATAGTAAGGTTAAAGGCTTGGACAAAGACTTAGAACATTTCACTAGGAATATGGGTGGTATTTCATCAGGACCAGGTCCTTTGAATATATCCAGGTTTTTACTATTAACATTAAAACCTGGATAAAAGTGATATCTGAAGGAACCTATATTTATCACTGATAGAGGCTTTTCATTTACCCAGTTGTCCAAATAGGCAGGTTAACGTGACAGTTGTCCTAAAATATAAGAAATCAAGTCTCACTTACAAAGGCTTGAAAAACCCAGAAACAGATTTCATTGCAAAAAGTGTTGGGACCTCATTGTAATTATCAATAACACAGGTTTCTCCGGGGCCCATTTATCCAGGTTTCACTGCATTACGATACAATATCTTCATCAATAATACGAAAACAATCCATCTACATTAAGTCCCACAAACACACATGAAATATTACGGCTTGCCCGAAAACAATAATCCCATCACATATATTTTTCTGTCCACGGGAAAAGGGCTCGGGAATGATTAATAGTGACACGGGCTGTGGTCACGTCGACTATAGTTACGCGTGGTTGAACTGTTGGTAATCTTACCACCGAACTTATACTAATGGAAAACGGACATCTGTATATAGACGAAAATCTTGTAGTAAAAGAAATACATAATCAGGGAAATTAATTGCTTAGGACATTTGGCGCATTCCGTAAATTATCCGTGTGATTTCATAGGTTACGATTTTGAATACACGGACAATCTTAGTTGATTGTCAATTTGATAAACAATGTTTTTCTCTCACTGTACATTAATTTTATTGTTCTATTTGTTGTTTGAAGTAAGCCGGCAATAGATCATTATGAAAATTACTGGAATCTTTTGAAAAAATTTTCATTTTTGATGAACACATTTATAAATGTCCCATTCATTTATTCACATAAAGATGAATGGTTGCAATATTATTTATTAATCAGACATGTTTGTAGACATATTTTTTTTTAGAAAAAATATGGGTATGACGTTTATAAATATATACCAATTAATCTGTCGACATCTTGTTGTTAGAAACCAGCTACTTCGTATAGTTAATGACCCAGAGAACTTTCCAAATGAACCACCCAACAGTGTCCATGTCTACAATACATACAAAAGCATAGGTTTCCGCAAACGGTTATTGTGAACCGTTCAATACTTCCAACCACTTAGTTACACGTCAGTTGTCAGAATAACAAATGGGCAAAGTTGTCTGTCGTTTGACGAAACGCAAGGCGTTGTGGCCGACTTCCAAATGATTTGACGCTTTCATTTGTTCACGAGAAATGTCGCAAGGACGTGGCCCTAAACTGTTAGCCAATCGTTTTCACACGTTTAATGAGACTATGAAAGTGCTCTATTTTTGGCACTCCGTAATACGACAAAAGACGGACAGACTGAGTGGTACAAATATCTTCAACGCGTTTTATTAGGTGTATTTTAGGCGGATTTGTGAAGCAAATACCAAGAGTGGGAGCACCAGGCTTGCTACCGAGGTGACAATTACTAAGCGTTGCCAATTAACGAGTCGTAATCAGTAACTGATGCATCATTACGAACAGTTCCTAAATAACTGTCTAGGCCTCTTGCATGGTCCGCGTCATCGTCTGAACGCATGAACGAAGCATGCCAAATCGTTGACGCAAACAAATATCAATGCGATAATTTAATAGCTTTTATTTATTCTGAAATCATTTACATCTGTGCCGGATTTAGTGGTTATGCGTTTCAAAATATCACCCTGTCACTCGCCAGCTAAAAATATTGGACTTGGCACTAAAATAAACGGCGTTAACTCTTTGAACTATGGCCAAGTTGTTATACTGTGAATTGTACAACGTTATCAGGGGGCACTGATACGGTGTATTTACTTAGATAACGTATCGTTGATAACGAGTGTTTTGCAGTTTATGATAGTCAGTCGCTAACAACATTCGTTTTCCATAATTTTCTTGTTTCCAAGCCACGGAAATTTAAAATGATCACACTTTTTCTTTGTCTCTACGTGTTTGCTCTATATATTTTAGAATTCGATACCTACATTTTCCTCGATCGAGCAAAAAAGTAGACGAAATGGTCTGGGGCGTTAGCTGTACGTAAGTAAAATTTCTGCTCCACTGCCTCGGCTGTCGAAGCATGATTGAATAGCAGGCGAAACAATCTTCCAATTTGTTTCGTGAACCAGATTTTCTTTGGGACATTTATTTTATTTCCGTCCACTTTCAAGAAAACAAAGTACTTGGAAAGTTAAATTCTTGAATTGTCCAAAACGCAATCGTTTCTGTCCTTTGACAAAAGTTTGTAGAAGCAAACTACCGCCTACCGCTTCTCACTCCCCTAAAATCCCTTTAAAATTAAACGAGAACTTGAAAAATCCTCTTTGGCGAAGTTTTGAAAGTGGAATCGAGTTGGTAAGTAAGTTACATCTCGTCGTTCAATATTTTATAATGTGGCGAGAGGCCGGCCGGTGATCCGTGAGCGTCACTCGACCTCCACGAAGGCCGTGCCCGGCTTTTATTGATTTTTTATGCGCATTGTCCATTTCGTTCGTACCTACGCCCCCGCCCGGCGCCCGCTCGCTCTGGGCCACAACAGCGACGAATTGCGATCACTATATTTGTCACACGTAATTACAATGCCAGTTACATATATTATGATTAGGCCGTTACTAGAACGTTATTAACTCTCCTTTATATTCGTTTTGCTTTCACAAACATAGACGATTATGAAAAGCTTTGTTCACAATACGCGTATATAATCACCCATTTATGTGCTAAGGGGAAACAAAAACGACATAGTTTTATAGTTGTTGTGTTATCATTAAACTGTGAGCGTTAACCTACTTATGTTTTCTCATATTGGCGTCAGAGGCGTAGCTAAACCGTGGCGTAATGTATGCGTAGTTATATCGGCTTCTACTAGAACTTGGAAAATCGTTTACGACTTTGGTTCCACTCGTAAAAAGTTTTGACGAAAAGTCAAAAGGAGACCTTCAGATTATGCTTTCCTTTTATCTTCAGTCTTCAGATATTTTATTATTTTCTTAGAACAGTTACTTTCACGGTAACCGATAGAAACTGACCTTTGAAAATAGCTATTAATTAAACCAAACCCGTATAATACCCGATACCTAGTGTGTGTAATTAATTAAATATTTTCACACTAACAATTAGTAGTCGTCGACACATGATTATTATTTTAACAACAGCTGGTTTATTCTGTAAAACTCGACCCCGAAAACTTAAATGAAATGAGCTGTCAATTCACCAGATGACAGGTCACTTCAGGTGAAGGTTTCACGGCTAATTTTTACAGAAAACATCGGTTCACCTCAATAATAATAAAATAACACCATGCCTGGTTACTCTGAAGAATTGGGCAGAAGTGATAGTACACCTACATTTCGTCAGTTAAGTCCCATGTAATAGGGGGCGAGCTTATTGCCATCAACCGTGCACAAATCCAGACTCTTCGCTGCTACTGAGAAATTCCAGATAGTAAAACCCAATAACACATTGCTTGTCAATAATAATAGTCACAAAAATTGATGAACTTGCTAAACTTAATACAGCACAACTTTTGTCCTACTTTAGTTCATTAAGTTTGCAGCGTCAGCGGCGACAAAAGAACTGACGTTCCTACAATATCGATGTCATGCTAATGTCTTGTATTTTTTTTTTTGTTACAGATTGTAAACTGTGTGGACTGCCAGATCACCTAGCTAACTACTTATACAATAAAAGTAAGTTTGTCTCTACAATTTGTTAAGTTATATATGTGATATGATAAGGGACGGGTTACCAACAGGTTTTAAATTATTTTAAGATAATAACAATTAAGTTAAAGGCGGTTACTAATTAGAACTGAATTGAAATGCTTAATTTGTTTAAGGAAGAAAATTTTATGTGACAATTCAAATTTTGTGTGTTAATTCACACAACATCCAGAGAAAGCTTAGTTTTAGCAGTATTGTGTGTCTCACGACTGCACAATACACGGAAGTTTTAAATCTGGTTATTTACAGACGGGAATTAACATTTTAAGTAAACTGACATACTAACAGTAATTTTTTTCGACCGTTTTGACATGTGATCTCATCGTGAAAATATTAATGGACATTGTGTAGACATTCCAAGTAATCAACTTATTAAACACACAATATTAACATCATCGATAAAAATATTCGTCAAAATTTCGTTGTTATCGGCTACACCGAAATTAACTGGAAATGTGGAGTTGTAGCTTGTCATTCTAATTCACCAAGTGCACGTACACATTCAGTGTTCATATTTTATTAAATCAACAGTGGCGGGCAAAGTAATGAACACACCTGTTGTATTATTCTTTGAGCTTTGCCGCCGCCGTTACACAATGGCCCGTCCTTTTCGTATTCTGTACTTGAACAATTTACGAGTTTCCGAAGCTCAAATATTGACTAATAATAATCATTTTAATGCCTAACAGCAACTCAGTATACGTCATTGGTTCTGTCTTCGACGTCAAACTTGTATTTTTTGCTAATTACGAATTCGCCGCACTAAGTAAACGTGAATAACGCTAACAACGTTATGAGCATGTCAAAATATTTAACGATTTGTTTAATTTCGGTTTTCCACTTTAATTCCGATTCGAAAATGAATATTCTTAGCGTTATCAAAAATGCCAAACAGTGCAGATCCAAAAATTCTCCGTATTTCTAAATTTATCCTTCTTTGAGCCTGTTTGCGGAATTTCAACTCGAGAATTCCTGCGTCCGTTGACTCTTGTGCGGGTGGCGCGCGCGTCAAGCTGAGTCGTAAAATGCAAACGTTTCGTGTCACACGCGGAGTGACACATAGCTTTCATATCGCATGACATGCCGATCTGTCTTTGTTCCGATGAGTTATGCCCTGTGTCCCGCCGGTCCTCCGGTCCGCTAGCTAGATGAACGCTAACCGCGCCACAAATCATCGGCTCTGCTAACTCACTCCGCAAGAACGTCGCCCCGGCCCCCGCGACGCCCGCCGACCTCGGCGACATCTTCCCACAAATTCTCACCCCGAAACGATACATTCACCGCCGCGCACCGGACGAATATCACACGAACGCCGCAATGACGTAAACTCCATAGTCGCGTGCGCCAGCCGATGTTCAACTTACATTAGGCCGTTGTGCGCGGCACACACGATCATTAAACGTATATCTGTTAATAATAATTGCGATTGTCTGGTTGTACGTGCGCGCCGAGTTATGGCGCAGTTGCCGGGCGGTTTGCGAGTTCCCCCCTCCTGCCCGCCGGCACAGTCACCCACCGCCGACCCCTCAGATCTGCGGCGAGCGGCGCATCTTGAGATGAAATGGCATTCAGTTTCGTTTTGTGACGGTTGAATGGGCGCCCGGTTTCGCGAATACGTGTGTGTATTGAACGTATGAATACATGCATTAAACTAGTATCCATGATGAATTTTCACTTGACTATAAAAACGACGTTAGATGTTCTTAGTCTGAATGTGACATTCTATTTTCAATGTAAACTTAATCGGTCTTATTACAAAAGAACGTTTTTCTTAAGATATGGTTTTTACGAAATTGTTCTTTACGTCTTAAGTTGACAATTTTGTATTTAGAATTTAATAAAGAAGTCTTCATAAAGTTGAAAAATACAAAAACTGTCTAGATTGTATAGAATCAGTTTAAAGATAAATCGTGTATTAGAATAAGACGGAATATGTTGGGGCATAGACGAAAACCTCACATCTCCCCAAACATTCACAAATTCTGAATATACCTACGTGAAACTCCCATCCGCGAGTAAAGGCTCGTGCAAACCAGCGCGATATCGCGGACGCGACAGGCAGCGCGACCCGTGTCGCGCCCGCGATTTCGCGCTGGTCTGCACGAGCCTTTACGTGCCGAAACCGTGACCCTATCAGTAAAAAAAAACATGCTATCGAAAACTAAACGGATTATTGCCATATAGCTATATAAAATTGCAAATTAAATAATAGGGAACATGCAATATTTTTATTTTTGTTTTCACTTTAAAGAATTCCATGTAGAATAGACCACAAATATATTAAAAAATTAAAACATTGTAATTTATCGGAAAAAAATCGGTTTCAAATTGACAGTTTCAATTTTCCCGCGAAAACGGACCTATAGTTCCGATGACGTCATTCTTGTCTGTCACTGGCCATATTTGTTCGTCGGCTTTCATACTTTTGCATATTTTTTGGACTTTCGAGATACATTTTGTAAAAATTTAAAATGGACTATCCATCAACATCAGGTGATCATAACAATACCACTGATAATCCGAAAAAAGCCGCGTTTATTCATGTTTTGTGCCAATGAGTCCGTGACTACTTCAACAAAATTTCCAAATAAATTGTTTTTGACTAGACGTTCTGACCCAAAATTGAGAAAAAAGTGATATCAAGCTGCAAAAAGAAATGAGGATTATTCTCCAAAGACCACTATTCGATGCTGTGAAGAACACTTTGACGTAAGTCATAAGGCGAATATACTTGTTATATGTCGTGTGTGTTATACGTCATAAGGCGAATGGCGAATATACTTGTTATACGAGTATGCTTAGTTAATCTGCTTGTACGTAAAAACACGTTAATTACCTACCTAATACTTACAAAACTTGTCTATAGTAGATTTTTAATTTTACAGTTTGAGATCGACGTCGATAATTGGTAAAAGTTTAAAATGTGTGGAGGAAACCTTTTTCTGAAAAAAGATCTCATGTCTTGTCAACACTAACTCTTGGTAAATTCCTGGAGTCTGCTTTGATAATCCCAACTAGCATTTTTATTTAAAAAACGTAATTAATATTACCATAAAATAATATTCACTGTAACAACCATAACCTCAACAAGTCTTCGTATCGTAACCGTAGTGACGTCACTGAACGCTGATTGGTGTTTTGAAATACGTTTCGTTTCAAGTAATTTTTAATACGTAATTATTGTTAAAAATCAACATTATGTAAAATAAAAACATTGCAGTGGCCCTTCTTTTATACTTTTTTAACATTTAAATCATAAAATTTTCATAAATATTATATTTGCATCTTCCCTATTGAGCATTATGTAAAAAGGCTTATCGTTTATTTTTATATACTTATAATAAACATACTGAGTAGGTGAAGTAGGTATTAGATAACCCTTGACTTGAGGACCCGAATTTTAAACTATCCTTGTCATGTTGTTGCGTCTTAAAGCTCGTGCAGACCAGCGCGACACGGGTCGCGCTGCCTGTCGCGTCCGCGATATCGCGCTGGTCTGCACGAGCCTTTATTTGGCCGGGTTTTCAGGTTTCCTGAATGTTTTCCCTCTTCGATGAATGATTTTATTTCTGTAAGTAGGTAGATTGAGTGGACCTGTTCAGTCAGCGCACGCATTTGTCAGTAATTATGCAGCTCAACTTGGAAATTAAGGAGCTCTACAATTCCACGATGTTAGGAATGTCCAAGATAACAGAAAAATACTTTTTAGTAAACTAGTAGAAAGTCAACAAATAAAAGGACATAGAGAAACCTCCTTGAAGATATAGCGAAATCAAATCATGAACAAAGTAGAAGTGTATTTGTTTTTAATGATTTGATATAGATATGCAGGTCCTGCACACTAATTGCGAAACACACAATTTATCAGAATCTGAATGGGATTGAAGATTATTTCTAAACCATTGCGTCATTTGTTCGAATAAATTGTCGGCTCAGCAACGTAAATAACGCGATGAATGTTGTTTAACAATTAATATTAAACCAATTCCTACCGATAAAAAGTTCCGCAATTACCCCTCTGGTCTACCCATGTGCCAGTTTTCATTTCGAATCCGTTCAGCCGTTTTAGCGTGGAAACTTAACAAACAAACAAAAAATTAAATCTTTTCTCTTAACAATATTAGTTTAAACGAAGCCGCTAAATAATACCGTCAATATTTCGCAACGATAGCAAGCTTAGAATAATACAATTATAACATGACGTGGTTCCAAGAAGTTGTTTTTGCAAAACCGCAATTCTGCTTCTTAACACTGACAGGAAAATAAGCAAGGTTTTATGTAACGCTGGCTCAACAATCATTTGCGGACCATTTGGACACCAGCCTACAATTTCCACTTTTTATACCCAATAATTCACATGCCAGCACTTTACGAGGCATTATAAAGCACATGTTACAGTTTTTCCGTTAGCTTGCACATTTTTACGATCTCGATGCGGCTCGGGCGGTAGTTTAACACAGCGGAGCCCGAAGCCCGTCGGGCTCTCACGACCGGTCCCTACGTGATCTCCTGCGACGCTCCACGACTCGCTAATAACCGCTGTAGGTACATACGTGTGTGTGTAGGTACATGCTGTACAAGTGTGAGAAGAAAAATGTTCTTCGTTACTTTGATAACGTAGGTATTGTGTGGGACGTGAGCGAAATGCAGCCTTGCTCGGTGGTTTTAGTCAGAAGGGTTTTTAGGCCATTTTTGACCGAATTCAAAAAAGAAGCTGGATCAAAAATCGTTTGTATTTGGTTTTGTGTTGTTACTTCAGAACTCACTTTGAACCGATTTGAGAAAATCTTCTCTTCTTTCTAAGGGAATACAAAGAGTGATCCCATATAAATTTGGTCAAGTTCTGATTAGTGGTTTTTGAGTTAGTGTCCATAATAGGGATTTTTGCACTTGGTGTATAATGATGATGACAAAATAACTAGCTCATCTTGACGATCGTGACAGCTATTGATAACAAAACATGATAAAACCAAATAAGTATTTAAAATTATTTCCAAACTTATTATTTTTCGTAATTGTACATCGTTTCCATGAAATTTCGGCAGTTAACTTGATACCCTGTGTACGCTTAGAACAGATTTACCAACCAATTATATCAGAATTCCAAATACGGGGAAACAATTCTTCACATTGAATTAGCAGCTTTTTATTGATTACATTACCGCATTGGTTTCCAAACGTAATCGATTACCGCTTCTATTAGTTAAATACCTACGTTTATACATTTTTAAAATCTCTTTAGTAACAAACACGTAAAGGCTGTTTCAGGCAGACCCGACGCGACGCGGCTGAAAAATTCATGGAAATTGATCGCATCATCGGTCTGCCGGAGTTTTAACTGTGGATTTTATGGCATTTGATGCCAGAAGCGAGAATATTATTTAAATACCTTAACAAGTATTAGAGAATTTTATCCCACACAGGCTTAACCGAACAAGTTTCACTATAAGTGTTCACAATATTTATTATTTTAATATTTCAAGCACAGAAATGTGCACAGGCGGACTTATAGGTTAACTATCCGTCATTACTCATGCACCGTTGCGACTTTCGAAGTACTTCGGTGTCAATGCACTTCGTGTTCACGATACTTCCCAACGAACCCTGTAAAGGAAACAGTATGTATATGAAGATACACGTAGAATAATATCATCTGTCACAGGAATGAAAATGCACCTTCAGGTTATTTATTTTTTTAGTTAAAAGATAAATGATTTTGTTTCTGCAAGTTGGTTTTTAGAAACAGTTCTACACGTCAAGCATATTTTTCAAAACTAGATGAGATCGGCGTTTCCCAAATTCCCATCGTGACTATTCTGAAAAGAAAAGCCGAAACAAAGTCATAAGTCAGTCTCTTAAAGCCTAGACCAAGATTATCTTGGTCAGATCATGTGGATTGGTCTCTGAAATGATATTTTGAAGAAATAACTACACAGATTGAGTGAACCTGTCCAATCAATGCCCGCATTTTGCAGTAATCATTCAGCTCTTCATTCAACTTTAGAGGTCAACGATTCGACGAACAATACCAAAGAAAAAGGACATTTGGTGACAATTGCGGGAACACATTGGCTTCTTGTAATCTATATCTATACTAATATTATAAAGAGGTAACATTTGTTTGTAAGTTTGTATGTAGGGGGTAATCTCCGGAACTACTGGTCCGAATTGAAAAATTCTTTTTGTGTTGGGTAGCCTATAGAATATATTGAGGAAGGCTATATAACAGAAATTTAACGCGGACGAAGTCGCGGGCAGGAGCAGCTAGTACGGTTATAAACTTATAACTATCGCAGTCCAGTTATAATTTTTTTAATGTGCTCTTGTGCAATTCTTACAGTGAACGAAGCCGTAATGCGCCATAACTATTCGTTCAAATTTCGCAATTTCGTCGCGACAGTGCGAACATTTTCCATTCATTTCGTCCTGTTCACAATGAGTTTACGTCATCGCCTGTCTGGGTGACCCCGTCTGCAGTTTTCTTATATCAATATTTTCGACAAACATCCCAGCACGACATTACACTTGTGAACATGTACTTGAGTCCTATAGAATCAAATCCGGCTAACTGACGTTTTTGGTAAAAACGAACTGTAAATAAGGTAACACTCAAAATTTTAAATACTTTCTAACAGTTATTCAGGTCCATACCAGAGAAGGCTATCTTTCATAAGAATCCACTCAAAAGTCACAGATTAGTGACAAATCCGGCTTTCTGTAAAAATTCAAAATCAAATACGGCAAACTGCTCGCTCGACCAATCACAGGCGTCCATTATGTTTGCATGCTGTCACGGCGGTGCACGAGTTTTACTTATTTTGAGCTTTGTGATTTTATTGATTTATTAAAGTTTCTGCTGTTGCAGTTAAACAGATTCTATGAAATTACAATCATGAATTGCCACTCAACACCTGTGAATAGTCGTTTTGGTCGAAAACGCCAAAAGGATCCGGATAATTGGAAAATAAATGTAGCTAAGAGAAAGAGGTAAGTATCTTGTGTAGGGTTCGCACTTTCTTTTATAAAATTAATCTAATACTTTTATTATCTCGCATTGCTGGACTGGTACATTTGTGCATGTTATTTTGTTTTGTTTTGCTGAATTTGAAGACAAACATATCTAAATAAAAAATAAAGAGTTAGTTGTTGGTACTCGTAGATTAGGTAGAGGATCTACATCAAAACAATCATGCTATCAGTTGTTTTTGTAAAATTAATAAAACTACTTCATCAACATCACCTCAGCCTATCGCTATCCACTGCTGGACGTAGACCTCTCCCAAACTGCCTCTTTGTATCAAATTAGTTACTTACTTTTATTTTGTTAATTCAGGTATTCATCAAAAACTTTGCCGGAAACGGTGAGCGAACACGATACAAAAGTAGAAGATTTTTGTGAGGAATCATTGGAAGATGTTCAATACTTAATTAAACATCTTCCAATGATAATAAACATGAACAAAAACATAAAAAAATGCCCTTGGATACGCGCGTATTAAAAAACTTTTATTTTATGTTTTAATCTGCCTAAACCCTGGGTTACGTTAATATATTTAATTAAAAACTTAATAATTTACATTTTTATGTTATTGACAACCCTTGGTTTATCTCCGTTTTTTTAGAATCAAATACGGCAATCTGAAATTCAGTTGGGATCAAATACGGAAATCAGCAATAGGCTTAACATCAAATACGGCCATCTTCAATGTTTAGAATCAAAGCCGGCTATGTGCAAAAAAGATTCGTCACCTACGTCTTTGATGTTGATTTCACATCGTTTTTTGTGTTTTTTCTAATAGCATCAATAACTAAAGATACCTAGACAAACAATTATTATTTAATAAATACCACCTAATTAAGTACAAACGTTTTTTTTTCATTACCACTATTTAGTCAAAATGCAGATATCCGCTTTTGATTCTATAGGACTCACTTATAAGAATACTGTAGAATTGTAAACGACGCAGAATGTAATAAGATAGCGCTTTGACTTGTGCAACCTCGTGTTATGTAATATTTGTTGACTGCAAAGTGCACGGTCACAGGAATGCCATGTTGTTGTCAAATGAATTACTGCATCGATTGCATAACACCCTCCCCGCATGATATCACAGGCGACTGTTTTTTATGTCTAGGTACTCCTATGCGCAGTTAGCAACAAGAAAAATACCTTTATGTTACGCTTTCCTGCGGGCGACATTACCGGCAGCAATTCAAAAATACTTAACACACTTTACTTTTAGTGCTATAAAGTATACATAAATGATCAAAGGTGCAGCGCCTCTGGAACATCTGAAGCCAAAACTCGCTGCTTATATTTCAATTAATGAAACTATGCAGACGTTCTTTGAAACACTTGAAAGCGATTCCTCCAAATTCCGATGCAGCCCGAGCTTTATGCCCAAGTGTCGGCTGCCGAGTTATGGGCATTAATATTGTTATGCGCATTTCATAACGGTTAGCAAAGCTAAGGCCCTTATATACGGCACGACTTCGTTACGGTACGGCGACGCGACGTATGAACCGCTCCGAAAAACCATGTTGACAGACAATTTTTTTATACGGCGCGGTACTAGGTTTCATAGTGATCCATACAACACGGACGACCGTGCCTGTCATACTTTCAGCCGAAAGACGTCCACTGTTGGACATACGCCTCTCCCAATTTGGGGGGTTTGCTAAAATCACCACGCTTGCCAGGTTGGTTGGCCATCACAATATGGTGATAAATGGCATATAGAACGCTGCTGCCAATTCTCTAGTAAGTCTATTAGTCGCCTCTTACAACACCCACGGGAAGAAAGTAATAAGATGTGCTATTCTTTACGTCCTACACCGCACGAAACACCGTGCCTATACTCGACGTATAAACCGTGCCTACACATGGCGATAAACCGTAGTTTTTCAAAGCAAGATAAACGTGTGTGTACAAAGGGCCTTATGGAATTCGAAACTTTATTGTTATCATGCCAGACTATCGATATGACGCGACACGAAGTGTGACTTGTTTCATCGATTAATCTAATGGCCATTCGCAAGACTGGGTTAGTTTTTTTGATGATAGCTTATCAGCTTGTTGATTGCTGGTAATCGTTTGATGTTATTAGTTCTATTGACGTGAAACGTTTTGGGAGCGGCTTCGGGCAGTTTCAGATAGGCTTTCTTTTTTATGAGTTCATATTATACTCATTCAAAACATGTTATTTGAGAATCAAATCACTTGTTAGTAGGTACTTTTTTCCTGCTCTTTCTTACATAATTATCGTATGACCTCAACTTTGATGTTGTTTTATTCAAAAGTCTCCCTAAAGTTTCTAGCACAAATTTCCCAGAAAATAATTTCTTCATTAAAAGCCACGCCAAACTTCGCCTTTCAACAAAACCTAATCCAATCCAATTTAGTTTGAATAGAATTATACTGCGAACACCAAAACCATTAATCGGACGTTGGATTTTGTATGTAAAAGGCTTCATATCGGCTCTCGTCTAATTCTAATGACGCACGATGTGTAAATGACCTGGGAAATAGGTCGGTCGCGGAGAATCTGTTTTGTTCGCGTAATTACGAACATTGCCGATTTGAAAATTATTTGATGTACAGGATATAGCGTTAATTTCTGATACATGGATAAAAAAGAGTAGGTACCTTATCTATAATGTAAAATAAATTATTAGTAATTAGTTAAGCGTACATGATGACACCTTAGTTCTGTCTGTACTCTGTGTGTACAAAGATATGGAAAGTACAGTGTCGAAAGTCTTACTAACGGCTACCTAGGGGTATCGTGTTAGTAACTGGGTTGTGGAAATCAGATAGTTAGTCGCTCCACGTAAAATAGTATTCAGCTGCATCCGGTTAGACTGGAAGCCGACACTAAAAACTGTTGGGAAAATTCTAGGCAGATATGATGATGATCGTAAAAGGAAAAAATAATAGTTTAAAAAAACTAAAAAACACGCATAAACTATTATTTATTTTCTATTTTTAGGGTGTTTCGAATTTTGAGACGTATGTCAGCGTATTTTGTGACGTATGTCAGCGTAGTTTTCGAAGACAGTTTTTTTGCTGTCCTGGTAACTCTGGCAAGGATAATGGCACAAATTTATGAAATAAAATATAGTATTGTCATCGGTCCTCGATAAGTCTACAGAGTTTAAATGAAATCTGGTCGTTTAAATTGGGTCAAAATCGCACTATAAGGAGTCGGTTACAAACAAACATTCAAGTGAAGCTAATAAAAAGCGTGTAAAAAAATACATGTTGATTCTTACCTATAGCATGTTATTAGAATGTCAGTTTTCAACGCACGTGCCGCCTCGTTGACTCACTCCAGCGCGCCTCGGTTATTTGACTTTCAATTCAAGTGTGCTACTATCATTCAATTGAAATATGCATCGAAGCTAACGCAAGTGTACCATTGACATACAGAAACACCCAACCACGTCTATCTATCTAACATAGCGCGAGTTTCTACAGCTTCAAACTTCTAAATCTTGCCGAAACAGCGAACTAAGCCACTCGGAATCATTTACGAGCCCATAAAAAATAACCACGCTTTCCTTCTGAGCAAACCTCCAATATTCACGACAGTTTTATTGGAGCGTGGTCCCTAATACTATAATATAGTAACACGTAGGGTGCTGGGTGGGATGTGTTGCGCCCTTACGCCTCGATTCACGCGGTGTCGTGTTACCAAGGGCCCTTTGTAAGACAGAAATGTGATAAACAGGAAAATGCTCACGGCTACCTGCCTACCCACGAGAACACTCAATATTGGAATTTAAACTTTATGTCGACGGAATTAATTTCTATTACGAACGCAGATGACGCGTCCATTTCTAGGCAATCAAATAAATTACCGTTTGATACCTACTCTGTGCGGAATTGCGAGAAATAATTCGGGGCGTTTGCGGAAACGTTTGATTTTTGACGTCTAAACAAGAAGCTTGTGACGCCCGTTTCAAAGCGGAATTACATTTAACGGAACAGGGAACTTGGGCTTTCCCTATTTCAAGAATTAATTTGTTTTCCTGCGGCGTTCTTATTGTAAATGTTTCCGCATTTCCAATTTCTACCTTATCTACATTTTTGATTAGTTCATATTTATTAGATGGTTTCACAAGTACTTGGAAAACAAAGACGGCTTTGCTTTGATTCAGAATTCAGCACATTTTTAAGTCACAATCGATAAAGCTGTAACGCATTTACAGTTCCGAAAATACATTTAAAACGATAAAGCCAACAAGGAAGTACCGACACAGCGTAGTTACAGTTAGTTCGATAACAGTTTCAGCAAATTGCAAAAGTTCACAGTTTTAACTAACCAAAACCAATTTATCGCAGCTATTCTATATGAATCGCATTCGGTACAAATAATCAAATCACGAAACAAAAACTCCATCGAATAAATAATATCAAACTACAAACAAAATGAAGGCGACGCGCGACGCCGCGGTGTGGGCCAACTCCCAGTTACAAACTGGATGTAATAACTGGGCGAATCAATTAAAAACTCTCCAAGTAAAGTTTCCCCCGGGCCCCCGTCTACAGACTGTGTGATTTACTCGCTTAGGTGTTACAAAATTGCGTTGTTTTGCGGCTTTCTGCCTGCATAAACTTTTTGCACGTTTTGTCTCTCGTATACAGAAATGTACGTAGGACAGTTCGGATTCTGTTAATTTGGATGACCTACATTGTTCGTAATTAAAAAAATATAGCTCTATGTTGTTTTCTTTCAAGCCTGGAACTGAAAATGTAGACTCGTTTTCAAAAGAAAATTGTAATGACAGGCGTGGGTTAGCAGGCACTGTTTTGTTTTTTCGGATAAAATTTTATTCTGTCGTTAATGTTTGCCAAAGTAATCATCAGAGGTTTTGGGTTTGTTATCTCATCGCCAGAATCCGCGGGAGGGTTTCTAGTTTGTAATAAAATATTACTCGTATCTGAAATCGTATATGAAAAAAAAAAATCTACCAAATTCTCTGCTGAGTTACTCAAGTGATTTATATCCGAAGGACGATCGGCCTATACATATAACACGACACGTATATACAAGATATTTCAAACGTATTCCCAAATCACATAATCGGATTTCAAATACTGAAAAGCCGTTCATCTAATATGTGAGTTGTAAATTACAGAGTGAAATATCGCGAAAGTATCTCAATTTATTATAGGCATGTGTGTGATTGTGTTCACGATGTCGGAGTGTGGGAGTTGTCAGGTAAATTCGTGTTCACGTCCTTCGGTGACGGATTATTGATGCTACACGTGCTTCGGCGTACCTTGAAGATAACATCTCCATTTATTTTCTACTTTTATTGTATACTCGACGTCTATATTCGAATAAATATTTATATTTCTTATAACACGGCTTTCTGTGGGGATTATATGAATAAGGCTCCAAGATGGCGTGTTTTCGATATCTTTTTAAACTGTTTATGTATTTAGTCTAAACTAGCTTTTGCCCGCGGCTTCCACAGCATGTCTTTGAAAACATCCTACGGGAACATACTACCGGGATTAAAAGTGCCCTATGTACCCTTTCCTATTAAAAAAACTTCAACACAAAAATGTTCAGAATTAAAAGGGCTTATTATATTTGTACCCTATCCAGGTCATTAACTATGTGTGTAGATTGCTAGAGTCTGTTCAACACATCTGGATAAACTGATGCATATAATTTCCATATCGGAAAGTTATATTACTGATCTCAAACCACGATATTCGAATCCGTTCTATTAAACTCTACAGAAGTTGGTCTGCAAACACCGCCACACGTAGAAAATGACGTTCATTGACTCATTGGTATACCAGAGATCCATCTAAGTAATAAGTAGTTAGTAATGGAGCATTCAGACCAATTACATTGACATAAAAATATTTATGCATATTCGCTTGATACGATCATATCTATGTATATCTTCAAGTTATACGCGTATAACATTACTGAACTGCATTATAATGCCGCCCATTAAAAGGCAATTATAAACATAATTTAAATATATTATACACACATAGACCGCCACATGTTGGCATCAGAAATGTTTATAACATATCTCTAATCAGGCTGATTCCCCAAGGGTTTTATAAGCTCTGATAATAATTACTTAATGAGTACGCATAAATTACTTTTTAATAACTATTAATTTGAGATGATCATTAAAATCTTTTATCATCTTATTCTATACAAACCTTGTCTGCGGCTTCTGTAAAATACAAAAAAAAATATTCATAGTCTTCGGTTTGTTGGTTGGTCTCAGTGTGATAAATACATATAAACTACGCTTACGTATGAAACTGTATGTTGTCTCTAGCAAAAGAAGTATGAAAGTGGAATAAATGCTGTGGAAATGCGTTCCTTGCGAAGCTTGTGCATACCACACAAGCTTCGCAAAGAATGCATCCAGTATGTGATAGGCTGACGAATGATGTCAGTCAACACATCATTCATCACTTTCATCAGCCTATCACTGATCATTGCCTCGTGGCAACAGTGCCGTTTAAAAGATGTTATGACAAAAATGTAAAAGAGTATACCTAATGAAGAGGATGAATCTAGGGCGATTAACAAACTATATTTACAAGGCAGATGTGAGTGGAAACACCGGGAGGGGACGCCCTAGGAGGACATATAGTGACCTTATTGGTGACGTTCTTCAGAAAAGTCAGCTACATAGCGACGTGCGTATATGACCAGATTTATGAACGTAAGCGAAGCAGAAAAAGTATGTTAGGATCCGTAATTCCGTAGCAGGTGACGTTCTGTAGTTTCTGCCTACCCCCATCATAAGAAGGCATGAGTTTATTTATGACATGAAATTAATATTCCATTTATGTACGAGTATGACGCTGTGAGAGCGTTGATCACTTGTTTATCGATGTACGTAGACTGACCTTTTGTATACCCATTGATTTTTATTGATATGGCCTGCGTCATCACACCATTTTAATGTTTAAAGGTCGAGCAGGGTATTAACTTTGCACATGAGTAAAGTTCACATGTTGCAAAATGTTTCCTACAGATCTTTTTATTAATAAAAAGTTTGTTTTTAGTAGTTTCATAATTTTAAGAATCTGTGTGGTACCGGACGTAAAGATTAGCACCAGCCCATTTCTTCCCGTGGGTGTCGTAAGAGGCCACTAAGGGACTTACTAGAGAATAGACAACAGCGTTCTCTATGCGTTTTACTACCATACTGCGATCGCCAACCTGCCTGTCAAGCGTGGCTATGATGGCAAAGCCCACAAATTGGGGGACGCCTATGTCCAGCAGTGGGGACGCCTATGTCCAGCAGTGGGGTCGCCTATGTCCAACAGTGGAAGTCTTTCGGCTAAAATGACGATATAATAAAACTTATGTTGTACAACAGTAAGTTATTCTTTCAAAGGTTTTTTCGGCATCACTTCGTGATTCAGATGGAAGTTTCAGTTAAGAGAATGTTCCTCGAGCATGATCATTATTTTACAAAACAAAGAACGAATATAAAATCTAAATTAAATAACAAAAAGTACACCACAATTTATGTTCTTGTTAAAAAGAATGTACAACTTTTAATTAGCTTTCATTTGTTTTTACTTAATACTTTTACAACGACTTTTTCCATAAAAATGAGAATCAAATTGTTTTTTTTTATTAAACCTTCTCTTTGATCCGCACTTTGGCGGTAAATAGTTTTGAAGCAAATGGAGACACACATGTGTATTTGAAACGAGGTCATGCCATACGAACTTACTCTAGCAAATATACACTATATAGCTGCTGTGGTTCACTGACACAGCACAAAGAGAACACGGTAGTGCGACTCGGAACAAAAAGTCTAGACTAACGGTACTTTCGCTATGCGTCGTCAAGCAAATCGATTGAGACGCCTGCGATGCTTCAAACAGTGAAGTGTTGACCTTTAAGATGTTTTTGGCAAAGATGTTAGTATTTTAAAATTCAATTAGCGTCGTTATTATTGTACATTTTTGCGTGGTTACCACTCTTCAGACGGTAGGTAATAGGCATTTTTTGTTTTATTAACCGTTATCCGCAAATACGTCAGAAGACCGCATTAATCTAAATGGATATCCAAGTTATAGAAAGCATTGATTATTTATTATAGAGTCGAAATTTAATTAAGCGGGCAAAATATTAATCTTGTTTTCAAATAAATCAATTTTGTTGCCTTACGTATTGTAAGATTTTAAACTTTGTATTAGCTAAGCTGACATCAAATTAGCAGTAAGTTTGACTATTTTATTAATTCTGGAAATTAAATAAATATCTACAGGCAGATACATAAGCTGCTAATACGTTAGGATAATAAATAAGTGCTTCCATTGCAATTGAACATTATTTAAATATAAAATCACCATGTTATGTTGCACTACTGGTTAATATTTTATTAATTACACTGCGGTGCTTGGGAGCGTTGCAGAGTGAATGACCGTGTCCCGACGACGGGCGGGAACGCATGTAAATGAGAGTTCTCTTGATGATACCATCGTATTGTGACGTACCTACATTTATATAGAAAAAAAAGGATGCAACATTTTCAACCACTTAGTGCAGCATTTATGCCTCTTGAAGAGGTTGCAATGCTTCTTGTGTGGGCGAGTCTTTTTGCTGACGACGCAAATGTTTTTAGTCATTTTTATGAAGGCACTGAAATCTTCGTTCGTAGATGGTAAAAGGCGATGCCTACAACGATTGACTACAACATTTCGACCTATTTCATCAGCTCAGGTGACTCACTTGTTTATTTATAAAGCCGATAGACCTTGTCTTGTCCAAATCCCAATGATTCATACAAAAGTCCTAACAAAATTGGAAGACAAGAAAGTGGAAATTTCGAGAAAACTGAAAGTATTTCTCGAAATTTCTATTCCACACGGAATCTTTTCAGAACTTTTCATAGTATAATCAGCCTATAATGTTCCCACTAGAGACCACTATGAGACTGGGCCATAAGCCACGATCTGGGCCCAATGCGGGTTCGTGGATATTCATATAATTGCTATTCCATTATTAAATTTATCTTGTAGAAAATGCTAATCCTCCGGGCATTTGTGAAACAGGCCCTTTATCTAGATTAATAGAATTCAATGTTTGTAACTCTAGTTAGGTAATTAAAACTGAGTCAGTGACTAAAACTGCGCACCTATAGGTACTCAAAATGAGGTAGAGTCAGCAATAAAAGTATTAACAGTTCAGTTTTCTGAAACTATATACCTTTTGAGTAAAATGTTTAATTAAAATCTATCATTAGAAAAGAATGATACCGATTTTAATGTAAACTACTATTTAATATTATTAAGTCATGGTTGTTCATTATCATCTTCTGGATGCCCGTTTTTTTTTTTTTTTGTATGGGAAATCATCATATGACTTCTCCCGCTCTGGGCGGAGCGGGACGGCGTGTCAGACTTTTACTGACTAAAACCCACCCGTTTCCATCAGTTGCCCATGTGCCAGGGTCACGGTATCTCTTTCGAACAATCTCGCGACCCCGGTGTCTCATGTTACTTGGGACTGATCCCAAGTAACTCGTATCACGATGTTTTCTTCCTTGCTGCCCTGTCAACCGTCACGCTATCATTAATCCTTGGTTAATATATGAATTCACGCCTTGTTTTCCCGAAGAGTTAGACCAGAGGTATACTTACAGTACACCCACCTTTGTATAGTGACGGAACCCTCTCTAGGACCTTGTGCTCAGCAGTAGCGCAATGCGACCTTAATTAACCAGTCTATGAAATTTTATGTGTCGACCGACTCGATTGTTGTTGCAGACCCTACTCTAGTTAGTATGTATCGGCTCTAAAGTATACATTCAATCTCAGAGATAAGTGCATGTTGTTACAGAAGTGGTTGTGTAAAATGAATCACAGTAAACTACTTTCACTTGATTGACTCACGGCTTGTTCAGGAAAATAAACACCTGATTCATTACAGATTTTTCCTTTAAATTTTCTTGTAACTAGTATTGCAGAGCTCACACATTTATAACCTTACACTAGTCGTTTGAAAGTCTATTTTAGAAAGCTTAGGGACGGCTGTCGTGAAAAAAATTTCATTTTCACTAGTCTTTGATATTAGGTTCTGATCCCACGCGTGATGTTCGTGAATTGGCGCCGTGGGTATAAACCCAAAAAAAGAAAAGAAGCCCTGGAAGTTAGGACACGTGTAAATTGTGGCAAAACGCTCTGTATTTCGACAGCCGTAATTAAGTGACCGTTCAACCATTTCTTACAAACCAAAGCCGAATCCCTGACTTCCCCTTCGATAAGTCACGAAGTCACTTTCACACACGTCTCATCATTCATTGTATGTAGCTCAACAAAATTCAATAAACCTTTCTTAAAACAATGTGATTTACTATCGCATGTCGATCAGAACGTGTCAGACCGGACTTTCTAAACGTTGTTCATGTCACACTTGGACGTCAGTGGCTGATTGTGCGAAATGACCTGCCGTTGTTGATAACAGAAGAAAGGTGTGACTAATTGTTTAGATAACGAACTGTTATATACGTCAAGATGGGCAACATAAAAAGGGTGGCAGGTTAAACCATTAACTCAGTTGATCGTAGACTTAGCGTAGAAATTTCCCTGCCAAGGTCGCGAGGTTTGTTCGGAAGAGTAAAAAAACCGGCCAAGTGCGAGTCGGACTCGCGCACCGAGGGTTCCGTACAAACCTGTAGGTATTCACGGTTTATGCATAAGGTTTATGTTTATGTAATGAAATGTTTTTTTTTTTAATTTTTTTTTTTATATTTGAGTTGACAGAATGAAAGGTAAATTGTGGTTTACGATTTATGACGTATTAAAAAAAAACTACTCACTAGATCTCGTTCAAACCAATTTTCGGTGGAAGTTTACATGGTAATGTACATCTATACAAATAAATAAAATTGGAGTGTCTGTTTTTAATATTAAAATAACTACTTTTTACTAAGTGTATATGGATCTATACACGGTACATATACCAAAACAACATTTTTTTAAATTTTTGTCTGTCTGTCTGTTCGTTCCGGCTAATCTCTGAAATGGCTGGACCGATTTTGACGGAACTTTCACTGGCAGATAGCTGATGTAACAAGGAGTAACTTAGGCTACTTTTATTTTAGAAAAAATAAATAATAGTAAAAAAAAACTAAAAACACGCTGAATTTTGAGACGTATGTCAGCGTAGTTTTCAAAAACAGTTTTTATGAAAAACTTTTTGTTAAATACCACGCGGACGAAGTCGCGGGTAACAGCTATTACCTATAATATAACCTGAATTAACACATCTTACCGCGGTAGTACGTCCTCCTGCGTTAATTTCCGACATTCACGCGGGCGAAGCTGCGGGCAAAAGCTAGTCATATATATTTTTTAGTTTTATCATTCCCTTATTTTAGAAGTTACGGGGTACCGTGTGATGCCGGACGTAAAGAATAACACCACCCCATTTCTTCCTGTGGGTGTCGTAAAAGGCGATTAAGGGACTTACTAGAAAATGGGCAGCAGCGTTCTCTATGCATTTTACCACCATACTGCGATCGCCAACCCGCCTGCCAAGCGTGGCGATTATGGCAAAGCCCCCCAAATTGGGGGAGGCCTAAGTCCAGCAGTGGACGTCTTACGGCTGAAATGATGATGATGATGAGAAGTTACGGGGGGGGGGGACACATTTTACCACTTTGGAAGTGTCTCCCGCGCAAACTATTCAGTTTAGAAAAAAATGATATTAGAAACCTCAATATCATTTTTGAAGACCTATTCATAGATACCCCACACGTATGGGTTTGATGATTTTTTTTTTTTAGTTTCAGTTCTATGTATGGGGAACCCCAAATATTATTGTTTTTTTTTTCTATTTTTGTGTGAAAATCTTATTGCGGTTCACAGAATACATCTACTCACCAAGTTTCAACAGCATAGCGCTTATAGTTTCGGAAAAAAATGGCTGTGACATACTCGGGCAGGCAGACAGACAGACAGACATGACGAATCTATAAGGGTCCGTTTTTTGCCATTTGGCAACGAAACCCTAAAAACGACACCCATGAAAGATGACTTATGGACTTACTTTACCCATTGGAAGATATGGCTTGGTGCTATTCTTTACGTCCGACAACACACCGATTAGCCAAAACTTAGTAAATTAATATACCAGCCTATATCTATCCCACTGCAAGGCAAAAGCCTCTTCTTTTACACAGAAGGCAAGAACACCACGCTTGTTCAACACATTAATTATAAGACCAGGTTTCCTCACGAGGTTTTCTTTAACCGATGTCAGTCATATTCAAGATAAACACAGAAAGTACATATGAATAGAAAAATTCACATTGCTACTGGATTTGAACCCACAACAAATTTATGAAAAGTCTTATTCAATGTTAAGGCACGTGTATTTCTCGAGGCAGTTCCTTTATTTTAATTCTTAGAAATCTTCCTTTAAGAAAGTTTTTCTTAAGAGAAAATGTTCTTTACATTGCTGTAAAAAAATTGCTATGGAATCTCCTCAGAGAATCTTTTTACGTCGTTTAGCAGACAAGCGCTTTATAAATATGCAGACACTAGAGATAATAACTGGCGTTACTATTTGCATTATATTATGAGATGTTTCTTGGAACACATCTGTGACACGTGGATGGATTAAACCGGAGTCTTGGATTCAAAGACCTTCAAGACCGTTAGGTGACTTTATTTCATTGTCACCACGAGCTGTACAATTCAGCAAGGTTGAGCGCGACTGCCCAAAGGATCAATTTTAAGAATGTTCAAAGTCTGATTTTAGATATCTGTTAAAAATACCTCGAATTTCTGAGAAGCAATTGATATCTGTTTGACTATCCCCGAGACGAGAGTGAGACTATATTTTGAACGTTTTAATTACGAGATTTGGCCAGTTATGTTCAAGTCCCATGTAATAGGGGGGCGCGCCTGTTGCCACCAACCGCGCACAAATCTAGATTCCGGGCTGCCACTGAGAAATTCTTGATGGAAACCCAATAACATCATTAGATCATGTTTTACTTATAAAACTTCTATTAGGAACCTACTAAGTTAAGGAATGGGCAACTAACTAGCTTCATTTTTTTAACTGACCAACTCCCAGACCGTTTAAAAGTGTCTATTATTTAGTTCCATTGAAATCAATAGTTTAAGTATTATTCTGCTGGTCTCTACAGACATCTAAATTCTCAAACCGCTCTATCTTCACCTTCTACAGGTGTAACACCAGCTACTTGTAAGGTCGTTATCCGAACAACAATTATTTGTAACTCATAATACTCTCCGACGGATGTTGGCAAACTGACTAGTACTGGAGGAAGTTCTACCACCGTATGTTGATGTTTTCCTGTCCGCTCGCCGGTTCGTTTCAAGGAAAAAACTCAATGAATATTTATGCAACGTGTGTCGTATAATTGGATTTCGTATTTATTAAATCTGACACAATGGATATGAATGCTTACTATTTAACTCCATTTTGTAACTACGATCGATATTTGTGACATTTTATATTGAACGCAAAATGGAAGCGTACACCCATTAAAGGCGTTAGTTTTAATATTCAACTCTTATCCATTGACGTCGTGAACACGTAATTTCTAATTAATTTACGTAATTGACGGATGTATCTGTCTGTTATCGTCTTAAACTATTCCGTTCGCTACCAAGATTAGACGTTGTCAGATTAAACGTAACCGCCAAAACCAGTTTTCACATGAGAATAAAATTACTTACCATTTTAATGTCATGGCCTTTTTTCACGAATGCTCGCCGAGGTGACTGGACGTAATAACTCGCTTGGACAGAGCTTCCAACACCGTATGAACATTCGTCATCTTAATTTACAAGCCAGAAACTAATAAATTCAGCGGTTCACAGCTTGAGGTCTTGTGTGCGTTAATAAATTCCATAAATTATAAACATTTGTCAATCTCTCCAACGACAAAAAAAACTAAAAGGGAGCCAACACTCGATCATAAATTATCCAAACTGTTGGGTAATAGTCTTACAAACCACCTCTATGAACTGATTGGACGAACATTTCGTATTCACAAGGATCAGAGAGTTTTCTTTGACGCACGCTAATTTACGCTCCGGTACGTTTTCCTAACTGGTCCTTAATTGCGAACGTCCGTCCATACAATCTGTTCCCGATACATTCCTGATTATCAATTCAAGACATTGAATGTTGAGTCAGCTTGTAACAGAACGATGTTAAGTTAATTATCTAGACCTGACGCTAAGCACGTGCTTATATTCGCTTTACATATTGACTATTACGTAGGCAGATGTTTGTTCGAAGTAACGATTTCTGGCCACGAGGTGTTTCCGCATTTTGTATTCCGACGGTCGTCTCGGATAAACCCAGTTTACGAGCGCAGCAACATCGGTTACATCTTCCCGTTGCAAATGTACACCGGCGACAACCAGTCTGAGAATTTATCATTGCATAAAATGTTACATTGAAACAATCCTTGACTTTTTCATCGGCTCTACTACAAAATTGTTACGTTCAGTCAGTCATAAATTCACCCGATTTTTATGGTACAGGCAGAGAAATTGGCAATTACAGTGTCGGCACACTCGTATCGTATCGCAATTCACGTGCCCTTGCACCAAATTCGTTGTAATGCTCAAAGTTCATAACGTTTCAGTAGTTAGAGTGATGCTTGAATCGCGGAAAAGGCCCTCGTTAATGGGGTTTACATTTTGACATAACCCTAATACGCGAACGAGTCCAATTGCCGGTCGTTTGCGCCGGCTTTCCTTGTGATTGAACACTGCTACGCGTCGCCTGCGCCCGGGACACGTCGGATTGGAATATGTAAAATAATTCGCTGTGCCGAGAACTCGCTGGGGCCGTTTACCTTTGCCATGAGATTATGCTGAAACTGACCCAGCTTACAGAGGTAGCACGTTCAGTGGAATATTTCGGGGTTATTTGAATTGGCTTTTGTTGAAGACGCGAATATTTGAACGGAAAACCGTGTTACGAAGACCCTTGCGTCTTTGTTACATTTTGCACAAAAAGCTACTCGCATTTCCGGGTTTTGCGAACTCGGAATGACTTCGTCAAATGTATACTAACCTATTTCATTCGGCTTTTTAGTATAATTGTAGCGTAATGGGTCGTTACCAAGCAACTGGCGAGAAGCTAACAGTTTTTAGTAGCGATTTCATGAAGAGACGCGAGGCCATAATACAGGGTGAGAGGGGCACCGACGCAAAACCAGCTTATGATTCGGCATCTGAACGCGTTGAAATTTTTCGCCACAAAATGCAACCATGCGTACTTGATTTCTGAGCATAAGAAACAAAACATGAATAAACTAATATTCTAAAACAATCGATCGCCTAATGAATTATGCATAATGTTAGAATTATAAATATTTTTCGAGAGATAAAATGTTAGTTTTCAAAATGTATCATAATCTCTATTGTTATTTGCACAAGTTTGTACTTAGTCCATTGACGTCAATCGAACACTAGTTTTTTTTAATTATTTATTGTTTAAACGCTTTAATTTTTAGAACACCATTAATAAACGTAGGATTATTTTTGTAAGTAATGCCGTTGTAAATACTTTGCATATTTTAATACATTTTCTGCAACACAAAAGAGACTTTCTTATAAGATAAATTAATGATCCGCTCGTGTTTTTGTAACGAGAATTAGGAAAATCCCAAGCGGCGGTGTCAACGCTTTTGATAGTCGTAGCCACGTGTGCCTCCGAAGCCATTAATACATTAGCAACGTATACTGTTACTGAATAGTGATGACTTGTTAGTCCGCAGCGTGAGGGTTAGAATGTTTGTTTTCCTTATTTCAAAATGTAGTTCTCTAAGAAAGATTACGTCATTGTTGCCATGTGGCAAATAAGTCTAGTTGGGTTAGACTTAAAGATAAAATAAATAAGTGTACTCACCTGTCCTTATTCCAATTTATTTGGGGTCGTCGCAACATACATTTTCTTCCACACTTCTCTATTAGTCTTCATTTCGGTAGTCACTCCTTTTTCTAACTATATCATCATTCACACAGTCCATCTATCGTTTTGTTAGTCTTCACTTCGCTTATTGCCATCGACAGTCATACTTTCCTCTAATTTTCCTCATTCCTCTGTATCACATATCCATACCATGGCAACCAATTTCTACGTCTCTTTCGCAACTCTTAAGCAACATAAATAGTTATTAGTCGTCAAGTAATTGATGAAATCAGCTTATTCCATTTCAATGGAAAACTCAAATAAAGCCATACTTATGTATTGCTTAGCAAACATAAGTGTTGAGTATACAGCTACCTTTTACAGCGGGCCACCAACAACCTAATACCGCTGTATCACAAACACAGCTGGAAAGCGATCCGCTTTCATTGGCTTTCTCATACGAGTGAACAGACTCGCCTAGCAACCGCTAGCGGCACTCGGCGACCGTGGACGCACACCATTGGTCGAACACTGACAGTACCGCAAGACGGCGCGCAAGATGTTGCGACACCATTGGCTGTCATTAAGTTATTAGTCATTTCCCGTACATCAGACGGTTTTAAAATGCGATTACGAGGTTTTTTGTTAAATTGACAATTTTGTGGAGTTTTTTTTTCTTTTGCGTTTGAGTTTGATCAGGTGCAGTTAGTTATAATGACAATACAATGTATTTCTTGAATTGTGTTTATAAAACTTGCGTTTATGTTTTATTATGGTGCTGTCACACAAAAATAGTTGATTGAATAATTGATATTATTCAATGATTGGATTAATGTAGACTTATTTATTTACCTGTAGCAAGTTTTTTTTTTCATTTCGCATGTAACAACATTTGCACGCTTATTGGCATAACAAGCGACATACGAACATATTAAGTCAAGAACTGTATTCACTGCATAAGGTTTTTGATTACGATCAAATAAACGAAAAATCATCATCATTTCAGCCGAAAGACGTCCACTGCTGAACATAGGCCTCCCCAAGCTTCGCCTCTTCGGCCGGACGAAAAATATGAAGCTCTTTTTGAACGCCAAAAACCAAAGTTACTTCTGTATTATTAGCAAAAAGATGACTGAACTTCCAAGTTTTCACAAAACTTACCCACAATAGTAGTTAAAACGAATGAGCGCACATTCTTAGCGTGTTGCAGTACTTTCATCTTATTTCCTCGTAGCACTAGACTGGTGTTTGCGTGACCTGTGCGTTGACCCGTAGTCGCGCCCTCTCCCGGCGCCGGTGCCACCAATGCGATCTTTGCTCTCAGCACTTGTTATACTGTATAGCGTCAAGTACTAGGAGTGTATAGAACTATGCGGGTTTATTATTGGTGCTACAACTGGGTTAATTCTAGGGTGAAATAGATATTAAAAGAACAAGATTCTAAAGTGTACATTGCGCTGTTGTCTACTACATTGGTCGTATTTCTAAACGTTGTTCTAATTCGATTTTTGCACTCTGTACTTGTTAAACTGTATAGCGTCATGAACTAGGAGTTTATAGAACTATGCGGGTTTATTGAGGCTATAACTGGGTTAATTCTAGGGTGAAATTGATATTAAAAGAACAAGAACTCAAAGTACTTTAAAGTTTAGATATATTGCGTTGTTGTCTACATTGGTCGTGTCTCTTTTAGTTCAAATGCGATTTTTGCAACTGTATGTAGGGTAATAATAAAGTACTATGAGTGTATAGAACTATGCGGGTTGATTATTGGGGCTACAACTGGGTTAATTCTAGGGTGAAATAGATATTAAAAGAACAAGAGCTCAAGTACTTTAAACCTTGTAGCGTTGTTGTTTAATTATGTGGTGTTTCTACGTTGTATTGTGATTTTTACACTCACCACTTGTTACTGTAAGTTACTAGGAGAGTATGGAAGTATTGCTTGTGTTTTATTGAGGGTGGAACTGGGCTAGAGCTATGGTGAAATTGGTCGTTGGTATGTATTTTGGTAGTGTTTCTATGTTGTCTTTGGGAATTTTGCACTGACGAGCTGTTGTTAGTGCATGACACTATAGTTCAGTGGTTTATATTTTTGCAAAACTGGGTTAACTTTCAATTTTTGATGGGTCCAAATTGAGCAGCCGTGTTTGATTCGATTATCGGAGTAATCTAACGTTTCTTGTCGCATTTCATAAGTTTTCACAGTTCATGCATCAAATAGGGAAAACATTTAAAATTATTGTGCAGAGAATAGTGTTAGTATAGTGTTTATCATTGAAGCATCTAGCGTGCCGTTTATTCACACTTCGCACTCCAATAAAAACCCACACCACAATATGCAAGTATGTACTTTAACTAGCCTCCTTTGATCTTCCACACCAGTTCACTCACTCACACACTCTCAGTGATAAATGCTCCTTGTATAATAATTCACGCCACTTATACCACGTCATTTACTGTGTGTGTCACTATCACAACATTATGCAAGTGTGTGTGTGTGTATATGAAATGAGATCACGGACTACGAACCCCTGATACAATGTTGATACAAGCGAGTGATGAATGGAAGGAGCTCAGACGCCGCCGGCCGTCTACAAAACCTACATATTGTTGTATTGTAGTAATTGAATTGTTATGATATTTAATTATTATAATGCAATAGTTATTTTGCATTATAATTTTATAACAATTCAAGAGTATATAGTTATGTACTCTTGCAAATAGATCATAGCTTCTAGAATACACAAGTCTCTGTTGGTCCAATATCGTAATCAATACACAACTGTACCTCTGTATGGATCAAAATAATAACTATGGAAGTCAGAAATAAGATTAAATAATTGCTTCGCCACGATAGTCCTGCCCACGCTATTTCGAAGACCGTGATGCCCGTGATAATGACCTTTGCACGGAAACGCAGACGCTTCATCGAATCGGGGTCGACGAAGTTTCTTCGACAGGAAAAAGATATTCTTGTTAGTTCCAGTAACGAATGACATAGTTAGTATCAATATTTAACAAGTTTTAATAACTTACAATAAGCAGGTCTGAGGTAAATGACCGCAGACAAGTCGCCAATAACGTCTTAACACGCGGCTCTAAAGTTAATTCACGATAAGTGTTTGAAAACAGTATTTACGTCTAAACTGTTTACTGATACTGTAATCTTAAACGGCAATTTACGAAAGTGCGACACCAACTTGTGTAACTCAAATACGTTGTCAACTAGAAAGTGATTATTTTGTACTTTCAAAGTGAAAGCGTGGTTGATCGAACGCCTTTAGAAGGCTTCCCGTGTCGCCCACTTGTCTTTATTATCATGAAAAACACTCCTATACGCAACACTTTACAAATCACTGACGTTGAAAAAGGAAACCTTTCTCCTTTCACGCAAAAAGGTTAGAAATATGCTTTAGCCGTAACAATGGAGGCAATACATTGTTATGTTAAACGAAAAGAACATTTCTTCCAGGTCGGATGTACATTATCGCAAACTATCAATAAAAACGCGCAGTCCGCATAACGGCGGTACATTTTACCAATATTTCAGCTGCGTTGCAAATCGTTCAGCTATTCATAGTGCGGCTCGAACGCAGTCAGTTTCCAAGCAATAATAATATTGAAAGACAGTCCGCTCGCTTCCGCTTAGCTCGCTCGGGAGGAATGCTGATACAGCCCGCGGGCATGAAACTCTCCTTAGGACACTTACACACGCTCATTTTACACTGATGCCTGTAAAGTTGGAGGAAATAGGTGAATGGCTGCCTTCCGCAATAAAACTTAATACTTTGTAGTTTGCAGACGAGGATACAGAAATAGTTACGAAATGCCAAATTCATGGAAATGCGAAATATGGATGTTGCAATTTCACATTAATTTCTAACTACTCAACAGGTTCTGATTACTCTTTGACCCAATGCAATTTCAAAGCAATCTAAATCCATTTAGGTTGACATTTTCTCGGCAGCTTGCTCGATTAAAATTTATCCGGCTACTGTTATTGATTGCTCGTAAATTTGAAGCATGATATTTCGTCACAATATTAATGTATCACTATGCTATTACCCAACTGTGCCAACAACACGCAGTTTGTCCAAAACTTTCCATTCGCTTGCACAGAAATAAAGACAGTTACACTTTTTACGAGCGCTGCGTCCAAACTAGATGGCACCCACGGGTGCAATAACATAATATTGATGTGACTCCACGGCCATAAGATTGAACGTGTATGTGCGCCCTAAAACCAGCCTTGCAACCGATAGGGTCATAACTGTTTACGCCCGCCATAAGCTGAGCCAGCATTCATGTCCACGTAGCCATTTCTGTAACAGTATGCCCCTTTAAAAATACGTTTCCAACGAATTCTGCTTACACGCACGCTTTCGTGCCGCTGAAAATTAATTAGCATCAGATTTGGAACCTTACACCGAACCTAACAAGATTAACTTTTATATGTAACTGTAACTATATCGGTACACTTAAATTTGCTGCATGCTGCGATCTATAACAAACGTGTGAATTATACACGAAGACAAAGATTCTCAGGCATGTCATTACAACGCCTTTTATGTAGTAAACATTGGCAATTAGTGCAAAAAGCTAGTACGACTAGCAAAACAGGACTACTTTGAAGGCATTGTGTCGTTTATGGCTAATATTCTGTATAAATAGACTTAGAAAAGGACTTAAATGCGTTATAGACGCGTAAATTGTGGAAATATCGGGGCCATTGTGGTTTAACGAGTTCTAAAAGCAATGTTAACGATAGATATCCATTTTATTGATTAGAAAGATGGGTGTTGCACCGAAGCTATTAGCATAATTATCACCTTGCTACATGTTTACTGCCTGCTGAAAATTGTTTCATTTACTCAATTCAAAGTGGGTTTATAGTGCTAGGATTTCCCACACTAAACTCTTGATAGTAACTCTTGCGTATCTCTCCTCTTATGGAATGAACAAAGGGACGCCTCTATTTATCCTACAGCGCAATATATAACGCAATTGTTAGCCACAAATTTATTGTGCCAGTAGACAGAACACAGAAGCACAGAATTTATCTCTAATCGGCGATACAAAAAATTGGTCAATTTCAAACAATGGCGGAGCGTTGCCTAGTGCCTCCTTTGTGCGGCCCAACGTGCGGACGGCATCACCGGATTCACTGGCTTCGTTTTGTTTGGCCGCAACACGGCACGGCCAAAAAAAAATGCACGAGACCGTGTCAGCTCGCGCTGTATGTATAGAGAGATACGGATGCGGAATATAAATGTTATTTTGTGGCATATTTTGAGTTCCGTTTGGCTTATTATTGTGACGTTTTAAATATTAGTTTTAGTTTAGTTGGTATTTTGGTTGAGAAGTTGATATTAATTTTTCTTCGTAATAGCATAAACCCTGTTTGTGCTGTAGCTATCCGTTATTAATCATTTGGTTGATATGATATTGATAATTTGATATCAAACCTACTCATCAGCTGTGTTTCGACAATTTCTAAAAAACGTCTCAAAAAAAAGCATACCAAGCCAAGCAAAAAAGTGCGGTTAAATATCGATTAACCGTTTCTATTGGTACATTTTTTTGCACGTCCCCTTTCTGGTTCATTCATCTCTCCGTTAGTGGACCCTTAATAACAGGTCGCCTGCTTTCACGCGCGGATCTGAAAAGTTAAAAAAAAAGTTTTACGCCATCACAAAGCCTTTCGAACGGGGCCGGCGGCCATCGATAGGCACGTACGAACGTATTTCCAATTGGCTCATTGATTGCGTAAAATTGGACACGT
This sequence comes from Aporophyla nigra, assembly GCA_947507805.1. Taxonomy (NCBI): domain Eukaryota; kingdom Metazoa; phylum Arthropoda; class Insecta; order Lepidoptera; family Noctuidae; genus Aporophyla; species Aporophyla nigra. The sequence goes on along the minus strand of OX382313.1, from coordinate 4,524,823 downwards.
TATTTAACTAGCAAGGTATATAGAGTGTTATTTGTACGGACCGAGTATTTGGCAGGTGCCGTTGCTAGCCAGAAACTCATTTCGGTTTTTGCGCTTTTGATTCTGATAATTATTAAACGTGTAGCTATAATTCTACGCCTTTAAATGTTCGGTTTTATATGAATGAGCATGTTCAGAATGTCAAGTAGGCCTATGACAGTAATAAGTGTGGAGTAGGTGTGTTTACCATAGTATAACTTGTATATAATAAATTACCTTATAAATTCAATCATTCAATGTATGCATTCAATCAATTACAATTTTATTTAAAAAAATAAAATAAACAAATCATGATTGTAAATCATTCAATGCATAAATATCATGCCACAATATAAATCAAACATACGTAAATGAAAATGTATAACAGTTCATTCAAGTAACCGGGAATTGAAATAGGACGCAGAGTACACGTGCGTTCTTCGGGGGATCGATGGGGAAGAGATCACCCCCTCACCCACCTGTCTGACTCTGACCCGCTTTTCATTATTAGCCATTGTTTACAGAATCAGTGGGTTTGTGGGCCTTTATGTATTAAATGTGCTGTTTCTGTGCTCGATAATGGAAGGGATACTGGGAATAGATCGAATTTCTAACAGTGGTGGTCATTAGGATCGTTTTTGCTTTGTCATTTATACGCTAAAAGGGCTATGTTATTAAAGAACTAAGTGACCGCGGCTTCGTTCGCGTGGATGTGGAACCATGGAAATTATGTTATGATGATAAAAGTTATGATGCAAATTATACCACGGTAACGTGCTATCGGAACATAAAATCTTGCATAATGTACTACCAGACCAGCTATCTGTCAGAGAAAGTCCCGTCAAAATCAGTCCAGCCATTTCCGCAACGGAGATTAGCCGGAACGAACAGACAGACAATGTTTTTTAATATTATTTTTTACTATAAGCAGCGTTTATGTATATTATTATACTGTCTTAGCATATAAAAGCTGTTATTTTGACATTACAAACGACTCTTCAATCTTATTTATTTGTACGGATGTTTGATTTATCATTTTATTAAACAGTACCTACACACATCTTAATTTGTAAGACGCTACATAATATTTCCACGTCACCCTATCAACTTTCAAGAGTCGTAAGCCGTCTACCCTCAACGTAGGACGTATTTACGCAAACATTAGTTTTCGTATCTCCTTAACACTTCCACTCGCCTGCCTCACAATTAAATCCTCCACAGTAATTAGCTCCACGTGCAAACAGACCATGAGGAAAAATTGTTAGCGAACGGTCTTTATCACAGCCTATTACGTGAATGTGACACGCGTAAAACGTATTTGTACCGATGAAAATTATGCTCGAATAGTTTATCAAAGTCGCTCGTGTACCTTTTGCACACAATTTTAATTTTATCAGCGTTTCCAGTTTTCCACGGGTTCGTTTTTCAAGCTAAAAATATTTGATATTTTGCGCACATTTTAAAATAGATGGCTATTTTAATCATACTTTATACGTGCTATTTCTGCTGGCTACTCGCTAAAATATAGGTGGAATAACCGACTACAAAGGTCGTTAATATGATAATTCGCTCGCAACATGCCTTACACAGGCGCTTTATCAAATACATACCTAATCTACTACAATAGTAGTGGGTGGCGACTCGAAGTGATAATGGTAACAATACTATTATTGATCAGCTAGCACTTAAACGGCCGAACAGATCGGAAACTAATGAAGCGCGTTTAAAATGCAGTTCAACCGGCAACGTGGCGGTCGAGTCCGAGCGTGCGGGGTGAACGACCTCAGCGCGTCCCCGCGATCGAACGCTCACCGCTCGCCACGCCACCGCTCGAATCGCCCAGCGCCCTGTCCCACTTTACACGACAAATTACTGTACCCGACTCGACTCGCACAAATACAACGATTGTTTCGCCACTTTTTACCGTTATTACCTTTTTTTTTCGTCAACTTTCAAAAAATTACCGAGGAACCCAAGACTATTGTTGTCAAAGTTGACACGAAAACAACCGTTTAGTAACTTGAATGGCTATAAAACTTTGTACGGTGAACTCGCAACACTGGTCCGTAAAAAACCTTAAAGGAAAAAAACAACTAGATCCCAATTTTGACTCGCATCCAAGCAAAAAAAAGTAAAATTACCAGGAAACTGCACTGCACCGCATAAATTCATGCGAAATATTTCGAATTCATTAATCAAAGTTGCTGTGAAGTTTGTTCATACTATTTATTCGTGTTGTGCAGTGTTTCTCGCGTGTTGAATGTTAGCTAAATGTTTTAAAGAGTGCTTTTTAGGAGAGTTGTCTTTGTAGTTCAAAATCTTGGAAGAAAAAATATAATGTGGGGTGTAATAGTAATAACAGCGATTAGGTGCCAAATGTGTTCAAATATACTTTCTCAGATTCATATGAAAGATAGATTTCGGTTGCGCACAGTCCCGAATAGGATTTTCCTTGCACATCGTTTTGCATAATTATCTGAACTATGCATTCGCCATTTCGCTGTGCAAAAACTAATGTTCTTCACCCAAGTCAAATAATTTGAAGTCTGCGGGGTAATGCGAAACACTTTCATAGGAATGGCATTTTGATAGTTCAACAAAATTCATTGCGTTATTAACGATGTTGAGTAGACAAATTTTTCGAACAAATACAGCAATGGATTCGAATATGTGTTACGAAATAAGGGGGCTGGCCTAGGTAATGTAAGTGTAGCTCTGGTACGTGCTAAGCTAGACCTTAGTATCCTTTTGTATTTTAATTTAAAGCTTTGTGACAACTATTGTCACGAAAGGCTTTTTTAGCAGTATTTGACATTAAGGTATCAAAGAACTGTATTTAGACAATCGTTATTGTTTGACCATTCACCGCTTTCTTAGGGAACCCATGGTATAATAATATACTTCGGCAGGTACAGCATTCCAGGATACTGTGGTCACGAGACGTGACACAAGTCTACGTCATCAATGCTGTGTTACCAGTACTGTGTAATAACTCCCCAACCTGTGCGAAGCCGATGAAACAATTATGTTTTGATTAATAATCATGTTGGTATACATATATCTTAATTGTTTTGTTTGATTTGAAAAGCGACGATTAAAAACGACAATTTAAATGCTTTAAATATATTTTTTAACAGGAAAATGTTTCCATAATTACGTGTTTGGTTGTAATAGTTTGCAACTGGATAGTGACGTAGGCATGTGTCACTCCGGGAATGAGAGACCTTATTTTTTTAGACCATGAGAAAACCAATGCTTTCATGGCATATACAACGCGCTATATCGGTAACCTATTCGAATAATTCGCCCCATCTTGTAACATGTGGTTTGATAACCGAGGCAGACAGTTGGTCGCTCCTAGCTATCTGAAGAAGTGCTTGCTTCGCTAGTACAAACGACGTAATAATAGATACGCCATACATTTCATTCGGAACGTGTACGCAGAGTATTGAACTCGTTTCGACGATTTGTTTTGTATTGTTCGTAGTAGAAGTAATTGTGTAGCAGTAAATGGTTGTTCTTCCTTTTATTAAAAGCTTTTGTGCACATTTCATGAACCATTCATGGGTCTGTACTTCTCCATATTTTTTGTGGGAGAAGAGACATTGATAATGAAATTGTTTAAAACTACCGTACATCTCTATGTCCTCACAAAATATCTATTTGTATTTTGCCCCGTTGCTTCCATCTTATTAAAGACACACATGAACACTGTATTATTACTAAAGCACAAAGAATTCACATACAAAGTTTTACTATACCGTCAACAAGCCAACTTCGCCGGCTCAATGACGACTTTACGAAACTCCAGCGAACAAGTAATCCGTCAAAAACATGGTACACGTATCCAACAGTTTTAACTAACTTAAACTACTTTAGTTTTGGCCAAATTTCAACCCCGGACTACCCCCACCCCGTTCCTACTACGGCTAAGTCTCCGCACTGAATTTGTATGCGAAGTTTACTATACACATACGTGTTTTGGTTATGCTGTTTCTATGTTTGTAAAGTGAAATATTCATGAAGTTTGCGGGTCAAGTATTGGTAGGGTAGAAGGTATGTATAATTGTTGAAAACACTGGGCTGCGATGTGGGTAGACAGCTTATTTTAGATGCATTTGCCCATCCAGGGCGACATATCAATTGTCATCGAGTAAAATCGTCACATATTCATACAGACTCAGACCTAGTCGCTCACCGAGTTAAGGCTCGTTCAGACTAGCGCGACGCGACGGTCGCGCGCGAATCGGCGATTTATATCCGTAGAACAATTTGTATGAAAACGCGCGCGACACTTCACACAGGGGCGACCTGTCGCGCCGCGTCGAGTAGCGCGACAGCTTATTAGTACATTTTGTATGGCGTCGCCATACAAAATGTACTAAAAGCTGTCGCGCCGCTACAAGGACGTCGCGCGCGATTCGCGCACGAATGGTCTGGTCGCGCCAGTCTGAAAGGTGTTGCGTCACGATATATCGCAGAATCGCCTGCGCGACAGGTCGCGCGACATGTCGCGCCTGTCTGTACGAGCCTTTACAAAAGTTCCGCCTTGGGGTTTGCCAAAGAGCAATGAAGCGCAGCATTTTAAAGATTGTAGGCAAAAAGGCTGCCAGACTGAAATGGGGCTGGGCGAGTCACGTTAGCCGCATGCATAGTGACCGCTGGGCAATAGTGTCTACACGGTGGGTGCCTGAGGGATGGACGGCAGCCGTAGCTTACCCAGGTATTGTAAAAGTTGGATGGAGGTGGCTCTAGAATTGAATGCCTGGAAGGATTTGGGGGCGGCCTTTGCTCAGTAGTGCGACAGTGCAGACTAATCAAAAACATAAAGACAGATGGTAGTAATTATGTTTGACATTTGTGTATTACTCAACAAATCAACTCACATAAATAGTATAATATTATTCCACTTACTTAAACGATTTCTGAAGCATTAAATTGCAGCGTGCACATTACTTTGCCTTGGCATTTAATTCATGTTTGTACATTTTCCTGAGGACATGCAAAATCAATATTTTAATAACGCTTATTGGCTACCTACAATCGTACGTGACTGCTTATGTTCAAGAGGCGTCCCCTATTTTCCTTATTGTTTTATGATGTCATGAAATACACAGTCATGTAGTTTAGAACACTTTATATTGAAGCGTCTTCTAGACGAACAGTTATTCAATCATCCTTATCGCACTTTATCAGTATCATATAAATTGAATAACATAATTAATTCTCGTATAATATACGGGATACCAATGTTCTACCATTGCTTACCAATTATTCTTTGTGTATGCCATGAAGTATTAAGGACCCAAAATCATTAAAACAACACTAAAAATATTGTTAAGATAATCTCTAGAATCTACTAGATTTGGAAAAAAAAATGCCTTTGATTGCCCAAAGAACGTTATACACTGTTTAAGGAAAAAAAAAGACGAGTAAAAATAAACAATCATCTACTTACGTTAAAGTCATTTCAGTCATTTTTTAATCATTCCCAAGATGATCATCATCATCATTTCAGCCGAAATACGTCTACTGCTGGACATAGGCCTCCCCCAATTTGGGAGGCTTTGCCATAATCGCCACGCTTGGCAGGCGGATTGGCGATCGCAGTATGGTGGTAAAATGCATAGAGAACGCTGCTGCCCATTCTCTGGTAAGTCCCGTAGTCGCCTCTTACGACACCCACGGGAAGAAATGGGGTGATGGTATTCTTTACGTCCGGCACCACACGGTGGTACCCCATGAAGATGGTACCTACATAATCACGTTTTAATAAACTTCGCAAATAATTACTTTCCTCAATTATTATTAATCTCAGTTAACCAAATATTGGACACTAAATTGAATTGGACAATGGCTCCACTACATACTTTCCACGAATTCCGGAGTAACCATTTCTATCAATGACTTATTAGTACCAGTGATTCAGGACGCGGACGCCAATGGCCGCTGAAATATGCAAATGTTAATCCATTTAACCCTTTACTGTTCCAATTTAGATATCGAAATTGGCAATAATATAACCTTTTGTGACAGCATAATACCTAATAACGTTCAAAGGGGTAACTTTTCAGTTATATCTACACATTTAAGCTACTAAATAATACATATATGAAAACACACAAAGTTGGTTAGAAACCTTACGAGAAACTTGTTCTTAACTACTGGAAAGTTCATGAAATTGCTGTATTATATGTTATTAGTAAGTACATAGATAGGTAGGGTACATACAAGAGTCACCGGGGACGGTAAACTTTGTTGCAAAAGATTTAATGGAAGTTAGTCTCTCTTTGTCTAAGTTTGGCACTCGTCTGGTCGCCCCGCTCCCGTTTCATAACTCGACGCGGATTCAGGGCTGCTGGACAATACGTAATACTTCTCTTTTGTAAGATTTGTTCTTGTTTGTTGCAATGTTTCATTTTGTATGTGAAAATTCATGAGCTTTGGCTGCTGTAAATTCTTTGTTATGCACTCTCTTTTGTGTAAATATTTTATAGTGTTGTTTTTGTTGATCTATCGATATCTTCAAAATATGTGTCCTAATTTCGGTATCTTATTACAATTTTTATCTACATTTGAATACATAGTTTAATTCTAATAAAGTAAATTAGCAATATCTTTTATCAAGCGACAACCCTGTTCTCAAATGTATATGTAGGGGTTAGTCAAAAGGGAAGTTTTATTGCTCGTGAATTTCATTATAACTTTGCGAAGCTCTCTCTTCTCTTAATGCCTTTAAACGAGGATTGTTGTCTAATTTGTACGAATTATGTCGAATTTTCCTCACGGGACTCCGACTTGGATGTTATGAGAACATGTATGTGTATGCTATGCTTATGGGTTGTGCTATAATTCGATTGTCTATGGTACGGGTATGTATGGTTGGAGTTCGCAAACCAAGCAAAGTTTTCGTCCCATACTTCAATCTTAGAACTGTTTGAACACCTGCTGGTTTGCGCTTTTTTTCGTAAAGCTTTTGATTGGAGCTTAAGGAATTTGTTTTCCTTGTTAAAAACTGGAGAAGGTGTATTTTATAGTCGAGAAAAATATCATCTTACACGTGAATGGACAAGCGTTGGAGCGGGCAAAATGTGAATGATAAGTACCATTCATTACGTCAAATGTTCACGATTCTGTTATTCGAATCATTGGTCCGGAAAACTTGCTGTCAATGAGTATCATATCAAAGCATAATATCCAAAGGTCCTAACATAATATTGTGTTCAAGCTTCTCCAAATCACCCCATTATTCACGTGAACTTCACATACATAAAAGACCCATTGAAGCCATTTGAGAGCAGAATTAGCATAATCGCACCGTGAATCATACACTATCTGGAATGACTAGGCCTTTTATTCAGTCGCATTATCGAGCGGTGCATGCACATAATATGAACGTGTGACACGGCTGATGTCACCATTCATATGGCTAACAAGAAGATAGAAAATTTATTGCCCGCTTCCTTCCTTGTAAGAACACTTGAAAGTTAAACTGTCTTGGAGTTGCGAACTACAATTTGTAACAAATGTGAAATGTATTTGCGATCCTCCTCCAATAGTTCCTCCGAGCAGTTATAAAAATAAAAGTTGAGCATTTAAAAAGTTGCTTGGATGTTGACTGCGCCACCTTTGAATTTTATTGAACGTAACTTTCTTTAAATTTCGAATTTTAAGGAATAAAATCGAAACATCCGTTCTCAACGGTAAACTACGAAACCGAGCTTAAATCAATATCTGACATCCATCTTTGAGACCGATTAGGAATATATGTCTAGCTTCATCTCGATATAGTATTTCCAATATGTCTGTATTTCCACTGAACTGTACATTAGACATTTCTATCAAGAGAATCGTCGAAGCATTAACTCGTATCGATTGCAAGAGGTTCTCTACAAAGCCAATTAACCAAGTTATACGTCCCTTAGTCCTCGTGGACTTAATCTGGTCTAGTTTTATCCATGGTCTCAGTTCTATCTAGGGTTTAAGTGTTTTTGGATCGGGGCCAAATCTGAAAGCTCTTCTCGATGCCATTGGAGCACCTACTCAATCGGTTCCTGATAAAAAAGGCTCTTCAATGTCCTTGTTCAGGGTCCAATGAGCGTAACACTGCGATCAGCTGTACATGCGATTGGGTTTTACTTAGGTTTCTTCTTTTACGAAGCTGGTTATTCTTTTATAATATGAGTCTCCAAATTCTCCGGTAAGATCCTTCCCAGTAGGTCTTGTCATTGAAGTGTCATCAGTGTTAATGCCACCCTTACTGCTAAACAGAAAGGCGCTTTCAATTTTAATTTGTGTTACCACTGATGCTCGTTTGATTATATGAAACGACTGTTCAAAAAGTCTAACTTTAAACTAACAAAAATGCAACCGCACAATACAAAGCTAACAACATCGCAACATTCCGAGATGGAAATGCCCAGTTTTTCCACTATCTCCGTAGAACGGACACAGTATGGGAGGAGCAGTAAGATTATGACACGTCACAAGTTACCCGTTGGCCTCGAGGAGAAAGTTTACTCGGGCGAGTTTGTTCTCTCTCGCCTCCCCCACCGCCCTACAGTCTGCGCAGTTGGCAAGTTCGCCCGCCCCGTACTCTGCAAACTAGATTCTGTGATGTTGTGTTACTGGATGAGATACATGGCTCATTACTTTGTTGGTATTGAGGGTTTGTTCGTGGTAAATTGTTTAGGAAGAAACTGCGTTCTGAATAGAAATAGTTTCACTTGATTTATCATTTTCATCAGCTTGTGTTGTTTATTGTTGGACATAGAACAGAGGGGTAATTGAGTAACACAGTAACAGTTTAGGCTTTAATTTTGATAGTTCAATAACCTCCATTGCAGTATTTACGGTGTTGAGTAGTCGAAAGTTTCGAATATATTAATCAATGGATACCTTCGAAATGATTCAGGTTCTGATTGATAGTGTTTACGCAATAAGGGTTTTTTTTAGTATATTCTCTTTTTCGAAAGAGATGAGTTAGGAGATTCTATGGCATATCACACGGCCATTTAAAATAGAATTCCCAACTTAATGGTGTTTTACAACTCGAATTTATGTTTAAAAAAATAATTACTTTTTATTTTTTCCTGTGTCTCTTTTGATCTTATAAACGAATTAGTGTTTAGTTGATACGATCTTGAGCACAAAAACTTATAGATCTATCGGGTTTTACGCCAAGAAAAAAGTTCACAAAAAACGCCCGTGTATTGACGCTTCTAGCACATTTTTTAATTCATAGTCTCGTTCAACTTAGTCGGTCGCAGTGTAACTATCGAACTACCGTTTCAACTCGTGGAGGCGAATGGTAAATGTAAAGGGGAAATAATGTTATCGCCTCGCGTGTCGACTTTTGGTCCGACTACCTCCGGTCCGAGTTTTGAGACTTTCGGACCTACACAAACAAGCGAGTAAACAACTTTTTTCTTGTTACGTCTTCGTAAACGAAAAGTTGGCGGTACTTCAGTTTTGTTCAGAGGTTTTTGTTCATTATGAATGATTATTGTAATTATTCGTATTGTTCCAACTTTTTCTTGTTCGGCTCCTCAAAGGAAAAGTTATATGTTTTTATTATTTTTTTCATTTCGATTCGTTACTTTTAAAGCGTTTTATGGGTTTCCCTCTTTAGAAAAATTTGTTTACTTTAATACAATATACATAATCATCAAAAGACTTTTTTTGTTACCCTATGCTGATCCACTGTTGGGCAACAGACTTAAACAACATCAATCGACGTAACTTTCCATTGTTCTCTCAACTACAAAAAACGTGACTGAGTTCCGTTTTTTACATGACATTTAATTTGAGTTCGGCCCAAGGGGTGTAAGAGCTCTTCAGCCGAACTCAAAACAAATGTCACATAACAGGAATCGACGTACAGATGTCGATTTCTGTTATTCTAGTTGCTGTTGTTGGTGTTGTGTACAATTCAAAGTAAGCACAATAAACAAAACTATTCCAACTTCCCACAATCAAGCTCAATACATCAATACCCAACTTCATTAATCTCAAGAATGTACGCCACAAACTGCCAAACTGTGTAGAATTACCTCGTCTGCACCCACTAACAAGCTAAGGCGAAAGTTTGCCTGTATCTTTGCTTGGTCTATAGCAGAAAGCTTCCAGATTATCAAACTCTTGTTCGCTAACCGTTGAATATTCAAATTGATCCGTCTTGTATCCTCCTACCGTGATGGAGTGAAATTTGTATGGAAGTTCGGAAATAGGTCGCAGTCTCGCAGTCTAATCTTCTATCGTGAGAAATTATGTTCCATTCGTCAAAGGAGGTATGTTACATCAAACTGATGAAACTGTTTGGATCAGTTATCAAAGTATTTTGTGTGTGTTCAGTTTGTGAACTTGATGTTGTACGGAATACTAATGTGATGCGAGTTTGTGAGGAGATCTCGTTCATGCATTCCGTATATTGCACAGCAGATACGGACTGCGGCATCAAGTACTTATAACACATTCATATTTAAAAAAAAAATGTTAACGAATGAAATACTCTCACAAATGACTTTCATCAAGCACAGACATCGCCACTACTACACTAGGAATAGGGATAGTATAGAACTGCCTTCAGTTAGTCCGAAGGTTTATACCTATAGTACGCGGGCGAAGCCGCTGGCAAAAGCTAGTTTGTAATTTTGTGCAGCGAATAATTCGTTTAATTGTAAACTGCCTGTGGCCAGAAGTGGAGGATGATTGTACTCATTAAAGCGTGTAATTCAGAACGAACATTCCCTCTACGATATTTTGTAATGTAATTATAATTTCCATGAACATGGTTTCATTTTGTTACCATTCCATTAACGTGTATAATTACTACGATGTTTGTACAGTAACATTATGCGCGAGTTTCCAAGAAAAAGCGTACATTTTCATGAGTACAGTCAATCAGACATCGTGTAGAGAATCAATAAAACCCCCAGCACGTAGGCTTGTCTAGCGTAATTAATCAAATGGTAATTGGTCATTGTCTTATCCACCTCCATTACTCTTGGGAGCAAAGCAATCAATACCGTCTCAAAGGGATCGCTTGTCAAAGATTATCGTGTGCCAGTAAATTATCATGTTTGTGCAACTACCCTCGGAAGGACGAACACAGATATCTGTAATTAAACATCGCTTTCCAATTAACGAACTGAGGCGTACGGTGTACCCTCGAAATGCTATCAGTTCTGTACACGGTGAATCAGTGTGTCTACTTCGGAAACGGGTCTGTGTTTCTCTCATCTGATAATATCGGCGACTAGTTCTGCGGTCGGACAAAGGGGTGCTATATCTCCAGTGTTGGCGGTGAAAGGGGTTCCATTTGACGTGTATGGGGATCTGGGTTCGTTTAAAATGATCGATTTTGCAAGCGTTGTGAATTAGAGCTTTGGCGCTGCTCAGTGGTGGACCATTGCATGGGTTTGTCTTGTTTAATTTAATTCAAGTTTGGGTTTCCAGTTTAATCATAATAATATTTACCAAGTTCTTTTTTATTTGACATCTCGCCAAGCTGGTTTGGCAACACTACAGAATGATGCATTGTTCTCTTTAAGTTTTCTTTTTCATTAATTATGATATAGTGAAAATTCCAACGCCAGAAATAAGTTGAGCTTTATCCCCCCAAACAAAAACCAGTAAGTCGCAGAGAAAGCCTTGCCAAAACCAGTTGCCGTTGTCTCCTTGGGACAGTAAGCTCACAGTGCCAACGTCAGCAATCGATAGGCCAAAGACCCGAGGTGCAATAACAATTTATCGGTTTCAAGTAACCATCGCCATTCGTCGATAAGAAAACGTTTCCCGAACGTTAATTAAACAGATAGCGATGTGGATTGCACACATCTATCTGTCGGAACTGCAATTCGGCCGGAGTGGATTCCACAGTTTGAAATGTATGCGGTGTTCTTTATGCGACCGTCCCACTCGGACCCGGCAGGCACGCCATAAGGAATTAAAAGTGGCTGCTTTGAGTTCACTTTAAATTGGAACTACATTCCCGATTTCTTTTGCTTTGAAATAAATCGGTTAACATTTAGAACTCCCCCGCTCACGATGCGGTTTTTACAAAGACATGTGAAAGCTTATAAATGCTTTCAAAGTAAACGTAAATTGAACCACAAGACGGCGAACTCAAATAAAACGGCTCGGCAATGTTACTGCCGATACATAGTAACAAAGAAACATTATTTTTATTTTATACTTTTATATCCATTCGAACAAGAAAAGAAAGTAACATCAAACGCAACAATTATTGCGATAATTGAAAGTACGTTTACAATACGGAAATTGAGAGAACCAGTCTCTTACGACCGACATACGGAAGTATCATTATCTTCGCATCTAACAAACTTGGCCACTCAAACTGATTCGTTGTAAAATTGGAAAATAACCGACGCCATTACTCAACCAGCTGGCTTTACTGACAGCTCAATATCATTATCAACAGCACTTATCTTTATAATTGAACGAAATGTTTTTACTGTTACCAGACTTAACTGTTGAAATCTTGGGAACGGAACGTACAATTACTCCGCAATACTCCGCATATGGCCCAGAATTAGCCATAAGGAACGGTTTCTGATTGATCAACTATGTCGCTTTTCGGAGACTTGTCATGTTCGACTAATGACTACAGCTAACATGAGTTGCTATAAAAAGTAAGGTTAGTCGTTTCTATGGACGCTGTCACTTTATAGACTTCTTTTAGGAAATGAAATATGCATAAACATTAAATGTTTTCAAAGGATGGTTCGATGCTTATGTGCCTGCATTGAATATGGTGAAATGCTCCTATTGTTTGCGAAACTACAAATGGCGTTTTTAAGTGCTACTAAAGCACTTTTCATTGAAGATAACATCAGACTGAATAAAAACTCCATAAAACTCTCAACTTTTACACTAGATTCCATTTTATTTTCATCTGGAACAGATACGCGTTTAGACAACGCTGAATTCAGAATTTCAAATGAGTATAAAGGAGCCAATTCTATGAATATACGGAGTGTTCTAGATGTGCTTCAGACAGTCATACTCGTTATTTCATAACTTGAGACAACATTATTTGTATTATGATGATTCAATTAAATGACTTTCAGATATCTGTGCTCACGACGTAGTTAGCGCAGATATTTGACATACTTCGTTCACACTTCGTTTGTTTTGTCTACAATTCAGCTCTTATCGTCTCAGTTCTCACTAATTAAACGGAGTGATTTGACGCAGTTGTCATGTCTTATACCGGACGCGATCAATGCTCCCTGCAATTAAAAGTTTCTCGTATAGTTGCGCCAGCAGTGTTCGACAGATGCTTTTTACGGAAATTACTACGGCACACTTGGACCAGATCTACACGTCTCTGTAACTTTTCGAGTATGCAGCCCACAACTTTTAGTTGCGACTAAGTTGATGCGAAATTCACATGGGATTAAAAGAATCTGTGATCTGTTCGCAGTTTGCTTACTTTGCTTGCTCGTTTGACCTGCATAGCCTGTTTGCATATAGAAGACTACACACGGATGCAGTTTAAGCATATTACTTCAGCTTACAAAGTTACAACGGGTTTGCAAGTTCGTGCAGTCGCGCTCACAACTTTCAGTTCCACAGCAAAAGTTAGTGCGAAGTTTAAATAGGATTATAGACGAAAAGGTCTCTTTGATTGGTTTTCTGACCTGGTTAATTTATTCGTTTGTGGTTGATTTATGTTTGCATATGGCACTGGTATTTATCAATAATTTTGTTTATCTTACTTCTTCAAATAGACATTCAATTTCGAAATTGACGATGAAGCGTAGAGTTTTTTAATTTTGTAAGTGAATGATGTTGGTGAACCAAATACATCAATTCAAATAACTGTCAAAGGTTCAGATAACAATCTTCAATGAGTGACACCTTATTTGAAAAGTTTAGACGTTTATATCTGATAATGAAACTAAATATTCCATTAAAATATATATTTCATTCCTGTGTGTCGCTTTGCTGCCATTTTGCCATATATTATGACTTTGCACAGAAGGTAGACAAAGGTGGGTGACACTACGTTTAACCTGGTACACCTAATTGCGAAACGAAAAACGCACTAACAGTAGGAATTGACGTATTTCATCATAACGGTTCAACAATATTCATTGCTCGTTTGATACGTTGATGAGCAGATTTTTTTTTTCGATTAATGAAACATTGAATTAACAAGAATCATCAAAATGTTTCAGAATCTGATTAAAAGAGTGCAGTAAATACTGTGTGTAGAAGGTACCAGATCCTTCCGTAACCGTTACAGTAGAAGTATAAACATAAACTTTGAAGACGGTACATCTGAAAGGAGTTATTTTAATGACAAAACGTTTCCTCTAGCCCGTTTGTCGGCGTACCATCAATAGCACACAAAATTGCTTACCATGTTTACATATTTGAATTCATACCTCAGTATCGTACGCGTTAGTTTGTAAGGAAACAATGCAGGTAATGCCCGACGGCTCTAAAGCAACAATGTTGTTCCGTCCGTTTATAGACCGTAAAATATTACGTCGACGCTACGACCAGACGTAGCCACGTAAAACTAAATAACGACTTTAGACCACCGACATGCAGCTAATGTTATATACTATGTATCATTTTATATCCTTTTACGACCAGATTTATCTTTACTTCCTACAATCAAGGTGAAATTTTCCCGCCTCATCTGAGTTTTGTAAACAATTTTGCAGGTGCTTATCAAGTTCATACTATAGCCATTCATTGGAACAGGTTTGTTCAGATTGGCACCAACTTCTTTCAGAGGGGTCGACGAACTTTGACACTTTGCAACCTGTTGTTATCTAGGGAGATGAAGCGACGCATGAAACTCCTTTTATATAAGCACCGACGACGGTTACAGGTTAGAAGTCGGTGTTCTGTTGGAGTCGTTTATAATTTTTACGAAAGAGGAACTGTATTGACTTAATTTGAAATGTTGTCAATCTGAGACTGCACTGCGGGAACAATGTTGTTAATCTTACGAGTGTTTATAAATGACACACATCATGTACTGCAATGACATCCACAGCTGGACTATCTTCTTCATTGTGTCCATAACAATGAGGTCCAACTTATCCTTCATAATATGTGACATATCATTTACCAGAATATAATCTAACAGCAACTCACTACTTGTTACAGGTGCAGTGAAAGCATTCGGACGCAGTGATCAGTGAAGTTTCGGACGGCAACGCCGCCCTACGTCGTGTCGTGTGTCCATACAGTGTGGTGCGCGAGTGCCAGTGTTGGCTGTATAGTGCCAGTGACAGTGCAAGTGTGTGTGTGTGCGTGTGTGCGTCCGCAGTGGCGCCGACGCCGGCGTCAAGTCAATGCCGGTGTGCCGATGGAGCGGTGATCGCAGACTGACTACATCACAAGAGCAGCGCTGGTTAGTTGTAACTTTGTTCACATATACGTATGATTGATTTACTCTACAGGGGTACAGGCCGCCGGATAGGCAGAACGGCAAAATTAACGTGCAATTTACTGGCTCCATTAAAAATAGGACCGTATTACAATAGCCTAAAGTAGGAAATTGTTTAAATATCGACCCGCATGATTGTGACGCGGTTTCAATTGCGGCCAGAGAAGCCTCGAGCCTTCGTGAGGATTTTACCATTCTGTCTGAATTGACCCTAAGGGAATGAAAGAGCGCCAGACACCTTCAAAAGCAGTCAGGTCATTCCGTGGCGTACACCGCGAATCACAACCAAATCCGCAGCATAAGGAATAAAGGAGAAGTCCATGTCTACCTTATCGGTCCCCGAATTAGGCACGGGCATAGTTTTTTTATGACTAGTGTAGTATCTACACTTTACAACTTCTAACAGACTCCTATTACATCCAAAACTTTTAAAGAATGCAAGTTTTGATTGATTGATGGGTTACTGAACACTGAATAGACCAGTTTCGTGATTAAAGCTCCCGCAGGTACGACGCGGCAACGCGGCGGGACTCTAGTTTAACAATTTTTATTAAAACTTCATGGAATTTGTTCTTCCAGAATCGCGACGCACCGTTGCGTCAGTCTTGTCTGTAATGGTCATCTGATTATACATTAGGCAAACTGTCAATTAAACAAAATGTCATACCAGCACGTCTTGATAAATCTATGCTAAGTGGTTCTGTACACAATAAGACTGAATAAAAAATGGTTCTTAAGAGGCTATTATTATCCTCAATTACTGCAAATCATTCTACACCATAAAAACTTAAACAAAAAACCCAAATCGTCGTTCTGAGACAGATTAGGGATGTAGGCGTTCAATCACTGGTAATTGACACATTATGCCATGATAACGGAAGGCGCCTGAATCAATCATATTAATGTCTATAAAAACACCGCTAAAAGATAAGCTACCTTATTAACGAAAACAAGTTCCCTCATGTTGCTTTAAAGTCGGGCTGTGCCATACATAGTCATTTTGTCGTCTGACCCGTTTCAAATCACTGGACCGTGTGTGGCTGTTACGGCCTCAAGATTTACACAATTTGCATATAGCTACGATGATATCCGTAGCGAACACTCCCTGAAGCGAATAATTTCTAAACTTTTATAGTTTACTGATGAGATTATTTCGTGTTATCATCATCTGCTGCCGTTTACCTATTGTGGAATCGACTTCCTTATAACCGAATACAGAGAAATATCAGTGTTTTACATGAAGCGACTGCAATTAAATAGTTTCGTCTGTGTGTACTAATTTGGACCGATCGAATCTGGCCCAGGGGGTCTACTCTCTACGTCAGTTAACGGGGTCGTGTCCGTCCGAAAGAAGTAAGAAACTTTGGAATGAAGCCTACACTAGATGAATCAACTTTTTCGGACGCGTAAAAACACATCGAGAGTATGGCAGCTGCCAAGAACCTACTGGTGTCATTCATTCTAAGTTCGGGCCCCGAGGTAATCTTTTATGTCGGAGGTGATGATACTGAGAAGGAATCAGCCAAAGTCACGGGCGATCCTTATTGTTAAAAAAAACTCCCGATGTGTTTTCGCTATTAAAAAGTTAATTAATTGGGAGTAGGTTTCTTCACTTCTACTTTCGGACACCCCGTGTCTTCGTTGAAGCATTTAAGAGAGTAGTCCACGTTCGTCTGTTCAGATAGCTCGACCATGAATAAGTGGCATTTAGAAACAAGTAATAAACTAATCTCAGAAAAAAAATGTTCTTGCTTATCAACTAATACAAGTTGTGACAGCCTATTGAGATAAATAGGTTGTTAAAGTGCTCTAGCTGCTTAGACCGTGTAGTACAACAGTTTGCGTTCGACAGGCCGTATATAAGATAGGCAAGCTTTCTAGTCTTTCTCACGGTCTAAGCCTAGGGTTCGATCGCTTTAGGCTTTAATTTAGATTAGACCAGTCCTCTTACATTAGAAGGCAATGGCCCCCGACCGTTCAACGTAATCTTATCAGTTAGCGGGTCTACATTTCTTTAGTAGTTTAGTGTTGGTTAAAGATGTTTTTAGATACGTCAGCGTTTTGAATGGTAATTCAATTTGTCATGGTATTAAGTTGTCTACACTAAGGTTAAAGGTAGTTGTAAGTTTAGATGTAGTAGGTAATGTCTGGAAATACCGTCAACTATGGCCTCTTTATTTTCCATGAGCAACTTTAACCATGAGTAAAATATTCTTGAAATTACTAAAAATCTTGTACAAACAGTTGAGTTTTCTACTTTTGTATCACTTTGATGATAAATGGCGACAACTGATGTTAAGTAATTGGAGATATATTTGAGTATAGTGCTCATGGGTAAAGTTGCTCATAGTAAGTAAAAATGCCACTGCTGACCGTACTGATTCGATTTTGAAAATTCTTTCTCTTGCTGAAAATGTTACTAACCAGGAGATCGCCAAGATTGTCCGCCTCCGATTTCAATGATTTTTATATTATGTTGTTATGTTTGAGTAAGTGAGTAATTATAATTACCCAAAAGGAATTCACGCAACGCTCAATAGTTTCAGAGTTGCTTCTACCGAGCAACTTAAGGGGCACACCTAGACACATTTAACGCGTTTTTCTCGAAACAGCATTTTCCGAATTTGCTGCAGTGATTACTCAAAGAGAAATGATCCGATCACTACCGAATTTTTTCCTACATGTTTTTTATATAGTTCTCAATACAATGACTTTTATAATTTTTGATGAGATCAAAAAATTGAATTTTGGCAGGCCAAAAACTACCAAAATTTTGGGTGAAATTCGACTTTTTTTTTCAATGCCGCCATTTTGCCGATTTTTGTTTTTTTTTTTATCGTAGGTCATTGTTCGGACAATATCTTCTAGTTTAACGAGTTATTCCATCCACGGAGAAGGCCGGATTTACTGCAGCAATGGAGAACCGTTTTTTTTCGCGCCGTCGGAGATCGTGTATAACTTAAAAAATATTTTTTTAAATGTTTCAAAAATTTTGCTTTATATTCTTAAAACATGTATAAATATACTCTTAAAATTTTGAAACAATTATATACATATTTAATTAATATAAAAATCCTAATAATCACCTTTTTTTAGGCCGTTACACTAGGTGTGCCCCTTTGCTCGGTAGAAGCAACTCTGAAACTATTGAGCGTTGCGTGAATTCCTTTTGGGTAATTACTCACTTACTCAAACATAACAAAATATACAATAAAAACTTTTTTGCAAAAAAAAACAACCGATTTCCTTAAAAACACTACAAAGTGAAAAATAACTTTAATTTCGGTAGTCGGTGTCTTAGGATCTGTATTTATGGTTTTTTTGCCACCGACTTCCGAAATTAAAGTTATTTTTCACTTTGTAGTGTTTTTAAGGAAGTCGGTTGTTTTTTTTTGCAAAAAAGTTTTTATTTTCAAATTTTTAGTTGTGGTATTCACCCTGCACTAATTCCAAACAAACAATGCATATTTATGCGATAGCAGAAATCGCGGTTGATTTCCTGTCATTTTTTAAACAGTTCCGGTGTCTGTCTCCCGAACTCATCATCAGATCTATATGAAAATTATATGGGACCATTTCGGAATACACCCCTTTCGAACAAAAAAAGAATTTTGCAAATCCGTCTGTATATGACGGAGTTATGGCCGAACATACATAAAAAAAAATAAAAAAAAAAACATATAAACATCCGAATTGATAACCTCCTCCTCTTTGAAGTCGGTTAAAAATCATTGAAATCGGAGGCGGACAATCTTGGCGGTCTCCTTGTAAGTTATTTTAAAGTATAGACTACCACGCAAGCGAAGTCCCAGGCCGAATCTAGTTAGAAATAAAGAGTGAGTGAAGATGAATTATAGTACCTAGTCTTAGCAATACTTCATCAGTAATCCGTTTTTATTAAATATAACACGATTAGTGTGCAATAATAAAGAAGTTTTACGACATTCAGTATATCATAAATAACGTCGGTATTTAACGACGGTACGTTTAGAAATACAATTTCCATAATCCGACATTCTTTACACGGACACACGTCCTCTGGAAACAAGACTATCCAGTTATGGATAAGCCACCTGGCAAACCTGGTAATAGCCCCTCGTTCACAAGCTCAACACTAAAGATAAACGTATAGGTATGTACGCGAATAAAATAAATATTGAATGAAGCAATTGCTCACCACAGACGATAAAAAAAACCTGTTATTTATTATTCATTATGTTTTTTCATTATAAACCCTGTTTATATTCTGTCAATGCTGTTATGAGCTTATTATCTTTTTTCTGTGTAAATGCATATAAACATTGTATTCGTCTTTGAAGTTCTATAAGTGATAATTGTATTAATTAGTAGGGGTATACGTGCTATGATCGACGTAATCTCTGTTGAGGCGTCTGGTCTAATGCGATTTAGGTCTATTAACTTTTTATTAACTTATTGTTGTTAATCGGCGATAGAAACTGAAATTTTCAACTGTCTTTATCTATTATGGTTCATGACATACAGTACACACGGGAGGCCTAGTTAGGGTTCCGTTGGCACCTTTTCGGTCCACAATCCTAAGCACTATTTCAATGGCATCTACTATTATTTCTCATACACATCACATACCATCACGCCTGTGTTCCACGTAGGGTTATACAGAGATGTACCTATGGAACACCCACATTTCGCGAGTTATGTTTGTTATTCCTTGTGTTATTATATTAATTAAAAATAAATTGGCTTGTTTACGATCACCAGGTGTAGCATGACCAATTCTATCTCTATTCTACGAAGAATAGACAAATTGAAATTGGTTGTCATGCTTGACATTGTAGACTTTTGTAGACTGAAGAATAGAAACATTTATCCTCAGTTTAACATCGCCGTGCTTAAGACGGAACAAATTTTTATATAATCTGTTATTTTGTCTACTCGTCGATCGTTTATATGGTGGTCATACTACGCGTGCTGAGAGACTTAGCGATTTATAATATACTAGCTTTTGCTAGTAGCTTCGCCGCATGGATGTCGAAAATTGTCCAACGGGAACGTACTACCGAGATAAAAAATAATCTATGTGTTAGTATATAATGCGTGCGTGTGTGTGTGTGCTATATATAATATAATCTATCTGTGTACCAAATTTTATTCAAATCTGTTCTGCCGTTTTTGCGTGATTGAGTAACAAACGTACAACAACATTTCACATTTATACTTTTAGTAGGATTAAGGATTACGAGTTTCCATAAAGATGTTTAACACGTCTTTTAAGTACAAAAAAACGTCACTACTACGACTAGACCTTTCCATGATAATATTAAACGGCTCGTTTGTACAGACACAGGTGCTATTTAAGGTGGATGGATGATTATCTCAGATGCCATTTTGTCGCTAGATGGCGCTAGATCCACAATTTGGAACATTTTCAATTTTTACGCCTAACTTAGAAATCTTTAATAGATAACTTTATTATATGCGAAACCTAGGGCATTAACTTGATTTTTTTAGATAGTCACTGTGCTTGTTAACTGGTCTCATACAAAGATTTGTACATTCTAAAGATTTAGCCGCTTGACTTTACTCTTTACACACACATGCAAAGTAAATAGTAGTAACTTTCGACACCACTAGATGTCGTTTTATTCAAACAGTTTAAAATGAAATTAATATAGGTACACTGTCCCTATAAGTTGTAGTAATGTGACTGAACCTAAATTGTAATGTGTAAATAGTCATCATCTCAGCCGCAAGACGTCCACTGCTGGATATAGGCCTCCCCCTATTTGGGGGGCTTTGCCATAATCACCACGCTTGGCAAGCGGGTTGGCGATCGCAGTGTGATGGTAAAATGCATAGAGAACGCTGCTGCCCATTCTCTAGTAAATCCCTTAGTCGCCTTTTACGACACCCACGGGAAGAAATGTAAGGCAGAAGAAGGAATGGAAGTGTAAATAGTGACGTGTACTAAATAAATAAAAGACTATTTATTACATTGTAAAGCTTTTTATTGTACCCTACTATAAATTAATAATATTTATTTAGTAAAAAGGGGTTAATATTTTCATAAAAATAATGTTTTATTTACTCTCACTACATTTACTTAGATAGTTTCCGTTTGGATTCAAACCATCGAGTCATACCACCATACAAAGATAACATACTTTTTTAAATATTTTGATATTTACAATTATGATTTTGAATTTAGTATTAGAAAGAATTATGTATGTAGATTACAATATAAATAACATCATACGTAACTATATATAACGGCACATGTATCTTACATAACAACACAAAGGGGTTGCTAGCTAACCATAACATTTATTAATGTTTCAAGAATACCTACTTATGATACAATTTTGAACTGCAATAAATATTCTTTTACAATTGAATTGTTAGGCTGGTACCTAAATACATGAGTGAAACTTATCTACACAGAAAAATCTTATGAACTAACAAAATAACACAAACTATACATCGCTACGTGCAAAAATAGCTTATTAATTATTCTATAATGTTCCCACTGCTGAGACTCAGGCCTCCTCTGAACTGTGGTGATGAAATAATTTACACTCAGCAAAGTGCCGGCTTGGATTCGAACCATCGACTCGTACCACCATACAAAGATACTTATAAATATTATAATAAAATATCTTCTTTTCTACGCGCTACTTTTTGCAGTCGCCGCCGCCGCCGCGCCGTATCAGTCTTCTGCTTGTCACTTTTTACTTCCATTTATATAATTTCCGTGCGATCTGAATCAAATGCTGGAAGACGCAGTTTTCGCTGCAACAAATGAATTTACACAGTTTTGTTAGACTATTCTTACTGAACCCACACCTCAGAGACCTGCGGAATAAGTTAGGAAATGAGTAAGACTTATATTTTTATACCTTTTAATTCCTTGATGTCTAGACATTTAGCATTTTTCTCAACTCTTCTCAATATAATTTCTGGCAGTACACGTTTTAAAAAATGTTACCAACTTCGGCATCATAGCGTTGATAACTTCCTCATCCCGGTTAACTTCTATGACAGTCAATGGTTGGGTGACAGATATAAAGCAAATGAAGTAACATTTATTCATTTTGGTAATTCGCAATTGACCCTGGACCTAGAATCAAAATAATAATAGCTGTTAAAAAGAAACAATCCAAGAAATACATTATTTTTATACATACATACCAAGAAATAATGATATTTGTTACACTGAACATTGTGTAAAATATGTTGTACTTTGGTATTGTCAAACATAAACTTCATCACAACAAACAAGCAAAAGCGTACTAATGTAATGAACACAAAAATATGGTATCAAGTTGGGACTTACCATTCCAGATGAAGAATCAAAGTTGTGACCATATGACCTTCTTCAAGTCAACAATACGGTACCCTACCAAACCTGATAAGTTGTCACTTGATGTTCTTTCCACAGTTAGTTGATAAGCTTCAGTCTCTGAATCGGGTTGTGGCCAATCAAAATCAACAGTCTCTACTTGCTCTGTAACAGATTCAACTGTATTGAAGCTAGAGCTGCAGGCTATGGCTTCGTATCGAATTTCTGGTATACCACGCGAATAGGTTTAGGGCGTATCTTAAGCTGTCGAAAGGTTGGACAGCTGATGACGATCTTGAGTTGAATGTGGACTGAAATAAAAGATATGTTAAAAAAACAGTGTTGAGAGACAGAAAAATATTGATAGGTCTGTAGGTACCTAAATACAACAGGGCAAACCGCGGTTTCTTCCACTACCTTCTGTTTCTTGTTACGCCATGCTTGCATGCTTGTTGTTCCTTCGCTTGCTTTCGGCTGCAAGGAAAAATGGCTGTAAACGAAGACTACAACACGAACCAACGAGTATCAAATAACCTCCACTCACGTAAATCTGATTCGAAATCTTATGGGAATCTAATTTACTCACTATAGATCACTAAAAGAACTTCCATGATGTCTTTTCAATACAGCTTGCACTTTTTTCCGTGATTTTCGCGGTCCTGAATACACATGTCGTATACATTTATGCAAGTTTATTAGTCGGGTTCATCTTAGGCAGTTCAGTTGCAATTCAATCTGAAATCAAAAAGAATAATTACAAACAACAGCAAATGTATCTTATTTATGAAATGTTTCAAGAAACAGAAATAACACCACCATCAAGCTGTTGTTTTCAGAGAGAATATCTGAAATTTGTAGTATGTCATGTGACGACAATCAACGAGTGTTGCTAACGTTTGATTTTGTATTTCATCTTCTAAATCTTACACTTTTGTAAAGTTTTAAGGGTAATTAATTACCATTATAATAATACTCTATATCACCTTGAAAATCATTCATTGCACATAAAAATAACACTTACCGTCAATAAAACACAAAAACGCTTCACTTTTGAATAAAAACCAGGGCTTTGAATAACGTTAAAAATTTGGTATCGTTACTTTCATCGGACGAAGATAACGTTATTAGTAGAGGTCACGTAATGCTTGATAACGATACTTGGCATACGTTTTACCGGTAACTGAGTACCGTTAATTTTTTATTTATTTTCTTTCATCTCTTTCTTTCGTCTACATTATTGAAGTTGCATTTGCACCGTTTGATTGGCGATGTTGCCGTAGAGCGCCGCCGCCCATGGCGTGCCGCTTAGGTTGCGCAGGTTGACAACAACGCATTAGGTAACGATGTGATAAGAGAACGGTGTGGTGTAAAAGAAGATGTAGTGACAAAAATTGAAAAAAGTATGCTTAGATGGTTTGGTCATGTTGAGAGGATGAATGAAGGTCGGCTCACAAAAGGTATTTACAAGGCAGATGTGAGTGGAAACACCGGGAGGGGACGCCCTAGGAGGACATATAGGGACCTTATTAGTGATATTCTTCAGAAAGGTCAGGTGCGTAGTACTCGCAACCGGCGTGTGTGTATGACCAATTTTATGAACCTAAACGAGGCAAAAGAAGTGTGTAGAGATCGTAGCAGGTGGCGTTCCGTGGTTTCTGCCTACCCCCATGGGAAAAAGGCGTGATTCTATGTATGTATGTATGTAAAAGTATCGATACTAGTAACGTTAATTGGTAACGTTATTTTATAGATTCGATACCAAAGTATCGTTACCCGTTTTACCGTTAAAATATTAACTTTATGAAAATAACGTTACTTAACGATACTTATAGTGTGAATTTGGTAACGTTAACAAGCCCTGATGAAAACTGTTTCACGGATGGCACTCATTTGAATGGTTCTCAGTAGTAGGTAGCACAGTTTTTTTTAAGTAATAATAAACATGGTAAATATCTCGTTTTAAGTTCTAATGATACTGGTGTTTATTGTTTCGTGTGGATTTCATGACAAAGTCTCTTCCGAGCCCCTTTTCTTTAATAAAAAAACCTCGTCGTAAAGTTTAGTTGCTAAATTGGTGTCCAGATTCTTAAATATTATACCAAAATGTTAAATTTTGCGTTGAAGTTATAGTAACACCCACCACATTTGTTTACCATTTATTTTATTGAAATTTCAATGCGTACTATTTTTATTTTTGAATTCTTAGCAAAGTACGATCTTTTAAAATGTATGGTACGATCTTCTAAAAAATAAAGTTGGCAACCCTGCTTGACGCATTTTGTGTGTGCTAATAATACTAGTAAAATAAGCAATTATGAAAAATCAAAGTGGTTTGTCTGTGTATTCACTAATCTTGCTGGTTTCACATGAATTATAAAAGAATAGAAGAATAAATATGTTTCAATCAATAGATGTACGTAGTACCTACGTTTCACCATTGTGTAGGTAGCTTCGCTGATCGCCTGATTTAGTTATAACTTACTTATACATCAAATTCTATTCTCTGATTTTATTCAACCCAAACCAATGGATTAGTACCTAAGCGTATCAGAATGTTATCAGTACCTACTTACATACATTAAAAAGATTTTTAAATCTGGAAAGTCGTGTACTAGTAACTACTTACTACATATTTAAACTAGATAATACAATAATTACATTAGTATTGTATCTGTGTGAACCAAGGGCAGATCGCAGAGATATTTTTTTCACTTTATGTAAAGCATTCTTTCTCATTCCATAATAAAAAACATTTTATCAATCATAAAATGTTAACTCCGCGGGCAAACCCGCGCGCCCGGCGCTAACTTGCTAGAAACACAATATTCTGGAAACGATTCGCAAGTTTTCAAGACTCAAGTAATCACGCATTGACGGTATGGCAACAACGCGGTGTGCGCGCGCTGCCTCTAGAATGGCAACGTCGCATTATCGAATTTAAAAGATAAATTCTTTTAAAATGTTCGAATATCGAACAGCGCCATCTATTATGAATGTTTACTAATCGTAAACTCGTAACACAACAGCAACCAACTTTCTCAGTGGTTCTATAAATTTCTGTCAGATGGCGCGATTCAGGTCACTCACACATGTAAAGATTTTTCGTTTTTTATTCGGTCTAATTCTCCTAGAAATACTGTTTTTTTTATAAAATTTGGGCTATACGCGAACATAATACATTATAAAGTCTCATTACAGTTGCTTTTATTCTGCAGAAACTGTTTATTTACCGAGATTTCCACACCTGAAAAATGTATGGCGAGGGCTATCTAGGCATTCACCTTAACGACCGTCCGACGCGCGCTCTATAAATATGGGGTCAAGATAAGATACCCGTCTACAATCTACAATACCTACAGTAGTCTTCTATTACCCGTGAATGATGGACTTAAGATAGTGCACTTACTTTTATTTTTGTTACCGTCTAGCGCAATTATTTGGGGAAAGTCGCCTTGCAAAGTATTGCATCGATTCCATTGGAATTGGAAAGTTTATCTTGCAACGTTCAGCGGCTAAAAAAGATAGTTTAGTTTGACAGTTCTGTTATTGCAAGCCTTTTGAAGTTTCGATTTGGTTAGTGCAAAAGCTAGTGGGTTTGGATGCTTCTCAAATCTTGTCATAAAGCATCCAGAGCGGAGCGAGCACGGCCTGTGTGATGGGCTTCAGTCACCCATTATTTCATCACGATTTTTGCTGCCAAACTGTGTGACTCATTCTGATAGGCTTGAGTCACACAACAACCACATTTCAGCCGAAAGACGTACATTGCTAGATATAGTCCTCCCCCAGTTTGAAGGGGTTTGCCATAATCGCCACGCTTGGGCTGGTTCGCGATCGTAGTATGGTGGTAAAATGCACAGAGAACGCTGCTGCCCATTCTCTGGTAAGTCCCTTAGTCAGCTTTTACGACACCCTTGGGAAGAGAGGCCATGTGATGGTACTATTCTACTACTATTATTTTACGCCCTACACCACACGCAGCTGCATCCTTACTTATTACAAATTAATTAAAGTCGCTTTTCGTCACCGTCTTTATGTCCGCATTGGTCCTCTAAACTACGACGGATTTTGATGTGGTTTTCACCATAATTTTGAGATTTTATTAAATAATAATTATAAAAATAAAGGTCAAATATAAATATCAATCGATCAGGTTAAACTACGCTTGCCTCGGTTGGTCCCCGTGGATACCATCTTTACATCCCAAGACCCCTCTGTGCCTCGGAAAGGATGTTTTGACTTGTCGCTATATCCATAGATTACACCCGTGCGAAGCATGAGCTGGTTGCTGGTTATATTATAATATCACACCCTCACGTAGTGATGCGCTACTACGTTCATTAATTACGCAGCACGTGCCAAATACGACTTGGCAACTCTCATTCAAATCGTTACAGCGCATGCACTCATGCAGCCGATAGACACGTTTTCACTTTCATCTCAGATAATTGTCATTGTATTCCTCGTAAATCTTCACACCCGTATTGCAATATAACGTGACACCATCCACGCCTGTAATGCTCCAAAGGAGAAGGTGTGCCAATAGTCACATAGTAACCACATTTCTCCAGTTGTGTTTATGTCGCATGTGCCCGGTTGACAATAGGGTCCCCCCTATTGGGCGACCTTCAACCGGGCACAAATCCAGCATACTGTGAAATTCCTGATGGAACAACCTAATCCGATTAACACTTTGACCCACCTGGCAATAAACTCAGGGTCTCTGACAATTTTTTTTGTATTTTTGCACCTGTGATGTGGCCGGTCTTACAGTAGTCTTGTATATGATACGACATTAAGTAGCTGTGTCAGTAAACATAGCTTGACAAAATAAGTTAGCTGTTGGTTAATTAATACTCGCACAAATATCGCAATTTATAAAGTTACACATTTAATTCATGTAACAGACACAAGTCTATAAATTACTGTACTAGTAACTGGTCAGCACTATCTAAAACCGCATGTGGTTTATATAAAGTAGGTTAAAGTTGAAAGCAAATAAAATATCCAACGAACCTAGGGTCATTTCGCCTGTTCGCGTCCATTTAGTGCAGATGGTAAGTTTGACGGCGATAATAAAAATATCCCAGCACTAATTTCTATGAAAAATGTATGTAATGTGTTCATTATATAGTCTATTTTAAGATTAACTTTCAGTTTGGTTTGAAACATCTTGTGTATTTATTGTAAATAGATAAACTTCAGATTTAGGCGTTTTACCCAGTTTGCGTCCACAAAATCCAAATTGCGTCCACCCTTGGACCACTTTGCGTCCACCAGCTTAGAAAAGGAATACACGGGTGATATTTTTAAGAATTTGTAAAGAAAAATTGTATTTTAACAATTTCTTTATTTAAGAATATAAATACTAAACATCAACATTATTATCATTAAAAACATCACTTTAAAAAAATTAAAATAATTCTTCTCAACATTGATTGAACTTAAAAATTAGATAAGTACTAGGTAAATAATGATTGCACCTTTAAGAATAAACAGTAATCAGTTCTGTTAATTTTACCCTAAATCACGAGGTATATTATTATTGCTAAAGATGAGCCATGATTAATAATAAATTTTCGGCTATATTATAGCAAACAAAAAAAACAATACAACCATTTTAATGTCGAACTCCCCTTCTTGAATTATTTTCTGAACAGTATCCAACAATTTTTGCGTTTTCACTGGAAATCCACATTTGGAAATGTTAAGAAGCCACTCCTGGTGCTGGTTCTGGTCTCGGTTTCTTTACTCCATCTGGTCTGCGTGCACTGATTTTGTCCAATATTGTGGTCTTGGGAATAGCATATTCTTTATATATTTGTCTTATCGACTTATTCTACTCTCGAATTTCATTTAACGCTTTCTTTAAATTGTCTTCTGTGTATGTTCTCTTTTCCTTCTTCTTTCTTGTCTCCGAAGCACTCATCTTAAATAGAAAAAAAGGAGAATGAAATAAATTACTAAATTCATTTAAAATTAGAATTATAAACTCGTAGTCTTAATAAAAAATGTACAATAATAATAATCAATACATTTTAAATAATTTTTACAAGCAAGTCAGTTGTATTTAACTAAAAATAGTGGACGCAATTTGGTTTATTATTATCTCCTGTAGGTTTAGTTTGCGTCCATTGCGGACGCAAAGTGGAAGTTTTGTAAATTCGATGTAGTAATTCGCGTCCACCTTATTTTATATGATAAATATAAAAAACATAATCAAATTCATAATTAATATTATTCCTTTTTACATTATATAAGTCTAGAAACAGCTATGTATCCTAAAATTCACATAAACAATAAAAAACTTACCATCGAACACGCCGCTGCACACTACTTTTTATCTAAACATCCCGCGCGTACGCACCCCTTGATGAACAGCCGAGACTAACAATTTTTTTTAAACGGGGTTGGTTTGGCGCACGGACCTGTAGTCCATGTGTACGTGCCTCTTATACATTGAGGTATTAGCGGTAATCACTTTTCGTTTGATTGGTGTATTAGTTTACTTATTTTCGAGGATTTTTAAAGGGAGATCCGTAAAATGGACGCGAATTGGGCGATGGACGCGAACAGGCGAAATGACCCTATATCGTGTATCTACAGGACACATTTTGCCATCCCTATTCGCTTCTCCTGAATTTATTCGAGTACGGTCTCTAAATATTTCACATACAAGGACAGCGTTCTTTACGAGATACAAGAGAAAAATCTCGGCGATACGGCGTTCTTGACCGCGGGGGATAAAATATATCCAGTATAAACCATCAAAGAGCCTTTGGCAGGGCTGTTATATAAAAATACTTAACGTTCAAGGAGTAGGTACTTTATACTTTTGATAGTGAAGCACCAAATAATTCTGGCTACGTTTTATGTGTTTGAGAGAATATTGAACACCATTCGTGGTGCAAAGTAGGACGATATGATAAAAGCTTAGTCAGATAGAAAACACCGTCGTCATCTAGTTTTAAAGCATAACTTATTTTTGACGTGAAAAAGTATTTTTTAACCAAATAAATATTATTTATTAAATACGACACTAGAGAAAATACCACTTTTGTAACATTTAAAACAAACACATGATCCCGAAACTAGGCCAGTTTAGTTCACTATTTCTTTTTATAAAATCCTCTCTACTCCAGTTTCATTTCGCCCCAACAAAACAGTTCAACACTAAAATAAATAAACCTAAATCAGTTATTCCATTTGTCCAAACTTTAGATCGGAATTCAGACATCCTGACTAAAAATGGTACGAATATAAAGTTTTTTCCGACTACTTGAACTAGTTTTAAAGCGTCCGCATTCTATACCGTTTCGTCCGCCATCGGGACAAATATTTGTTGACCTATATATTCATTTATTGGTTGGACTGTTTTACCTAAAGTGTTTTAAAGCCACGAGAAATTCGGAGAAATACTGGCGTGGGAATTGTGAATTTTCTTAATTGTAGACCGATTCGATCAGTTGGCCCAACTGTTAAGGTCGAGTTCACGACAGCTTTATAGTTGCCGTGAACTCGAAACGTCAAATTGCTATGTTTAATATATTTTTTTGTGAGACGATATTTATAGTTTTAGCAGGTACTGCACAAGGCCAAAGCTACTTAACTATAAAAAACCTGTTAATCACGATTTCGGTACTTTGAAAGAAAATGTCGCGTAATCACAATTTGTAGTTCTTTTTTTTTCATAAATATTGCGCTATATGTTACTTTATTCAATTCATGTAGGGAAATAATGTCTGCACTACGTTGATGACGAAGAAATTTGGCACGTTAGTCTTTGTGCTAAGGGTGTGAAATAAGTGGTACATATGTGTTTTATACTGAGAGGAGTGAAAGCTGTTTTTTTTTTCAATGCAACTATTGTAGTTCGCCTTGAACTCTAAACAACTCGCAGCAGAGAAAGCATTATTATACAGGTAACGCTACTATTCATACCTTTTTAAAAATGCATTCGATTAACCTTGACCCACTTTAGTACTACCTAGTACCTACCCCTTTAGCGCCTACGAAACAGAGGGTAGGTATATGGCTCAATTATTTTAAAATCCAACTATGTGACCTTGACCCATATAGAACATACAAAGACTGCAATATTTTATTAAGTGATTTATGAATTTACTACTAGTCTTCTTGCATTCATTTACGTCTTCTAATAGCAAAGCCTGGTTTTTTATTTGGAACACATAAATGC
This sequence comes from Aporophyla nigra, assembly GCA_947507805.1. NCBI lineage: Eukaryota > Metazoa > Arthropoda > Insecta > Lepidoptera > Noctuidae > Aporophyla > Aporophyla nigra. The sequence continues at coordinate 4,493,857 of OX382313.1, read as the reverse complement.
TACGCGTTGATTTTTATATTGGTACTGAAGTGATCTATAGAGTCAGGGGACTCTTTCTCCAATCGGAGTTATTGTCTGAAACTGCAGAATTCTCGCAAATCCCTATAATAATGTTACCGCGTAACGTCATACCTTCAACAAACGAAGTAGCTAATCCAATCTATTTCCTTTGTTGACTCGGAATCGCAACTCGGGTGAAAAAGCAGCTGACACAATTTCTATCTTTCCCATGGCAATAGGGAAGCGCTTCCAACACTTCCTTATTGACATGAAAATGTGCCGCCGTGTGTTACCGTTCACTGGTATTGTTTACACATAATGCTGATACTGTTCCGATAAGAATGCGTTGTCGGCTTGTGTGTCGGGAACTGTAAGTCTAGTGGGAGGTAGAGCGTTGCACATCTTTGATAAGTTTTGTTGCGAGATTGTGTTTTAAAAAAAGTGATCTCTTCATTTCATTTATTCATTAACAATTTTTAAACTGTGTCTGAATGTTTTACAATAAAGAAATCACATACAAGCTAAAACCAATTCGCAACTAAGATCCATAACATTAAAAAACAATAAAAATATAAAATAATAATAGTCTAAGCATGTCAGTTCAAGACCCGATTATTTAAATAAAATAAAATCTAATAAAAATGTCAACAAACTTCAATAAATAATCTAAACATGTCATAGCAATCTTCATATAAATAATGTAAAAATGTCTCAAACCACTGTAATATAAAGTAAAAAGCATCGTACCCAAAATTCATTACAATAGTCTAATATACACCATAACCATTTAATTATCTACATATCTTAACAATTTGAAAACCATATTAATTTGAGTAATATAAAAATTTCATAATCAAATATATTCTAATAATCTAAAAATGTCATAACCAAATCAAATTAAATATTCTATACATGTCATCACAAAATTCATTCATTTTACTCGTAAACTAAATCTAGTTATATGTATCATTTGTGGTGTATGGTCATAAATTCATTAACGGAATAAAAACATTTTTCCAACAAAAATTCCCTGAGTCTCCTTTTAAACATGTTGGGTTTATATAACAAACATCTTAAATCCTTAGGCAAGCAATTAAAAAGCTTCACCGCTTGATACCTAACACAATGTCTCACAATATTCAGTTTCGAACTAATTCCAAGCTTCAAGTATTGGTTCCGCGTGCTTTCCCTATTGTGTCTTTCTTGCTCCGTTTCATATTCATGTATATGCTTTGCCAGGCTGGTCAAGACTGTTAATATGTAAAGGCTTGGTACGGTAAGGATAGACAGCTTTTTAAAATATTCCCGACAGGACTCGATTTGGGGGATGCGAACTATCTTTGGAAATGGAATACTGATTTGTTTACGAAATATTTTTCTTGATGGAAAGCTACACTATTCCCGGTTATCTAACAATATCAGCAAATAGTTTTTTTAGTCATTTATAAATATCAATGACCGCATGTACTGTTTTCTTTCGTTGTGTTCGTTGTCGTCATGAAAAGATGATTTTTGTATAGGGAGATAGACTGGCGATGTTGGGCACGAAAAGCTGGTTACAAATCAAAGTAGCTTTCTTTGTCTGCTGCCCAGACACTATCTGGACCAGACTCTATCTATAACGTAAACCACGTTAGACCGTTGACCGTTGGCTGTCATTTGTGGTTCTTTGGCAATCGTTACGGGTTATCAGAAGCCTGAAAGTCTGACAACCAGTCTTACCACGGGGTATCGTATTACCCAGTAACTGGGTGTTAGAGGACAGATAGGCAGTCGCTTTACGCAAAATAAGGGTATTCAGCTGCATCCGGTTAGACTGGAAGCCGACCCCAACATAGGAAAAGGCTAGGCAGATGATGATGACTCCGGGACGTATACGTGATATTACATTAACACTAGATTACTAAACTATCCTACAAGTGACGTTGTTACTAAACATTCGTAAAAAATACGACAGAAAAATAAAACAATAAATCTACGAATTATAAATTTTAATTATTTTAGAAATTACAATTACTTATTCTTTGGATTTAAGAGATCACATAATAATGAAAATAGTTTTATTTTTTTTTGCTCTACACGGTTTAAACGGGACGCGGGAATGACGCGAACTTTGTTTTTTCCAGGAATCATGATTTTGCCGTCGTAAATTTTACGATAGTTTAGTAATCTAGGGTTAATAATACTGGTGACCAGAGGGCTGGGTCATTCTTTGGCCAAAGAATTAGCATTGCCATCCAACGTGGCAATGCTGCCAGTCTTCTGGGCACGTTTCCAGGTGACAGTGATGCGGACGAGTACTTCGACGCCTAAATGTCCTTTGTTTTTGTATTTATCTGTATAGTTCCTTAGAAGATATCCTTCTCAATTTGATTTCCTCCTGGGTTAATATTACTACTAATAATAAAGAAATATTTATGTTTTAAAAGTCGTAAAACCTTTGCGAAGCCGGGGCGAGTCGCTAGTCATCTAATAAAATACTTTTATGCCAGAAAATTTGACGATCCCCGTGGGAAAGCGGGCGTAGTTAGACATAAATATAAAATAAAAACGTTACACGCCCATTTAGATTCTTAATCGGATATTCTCTTCATGTAAGTAATAGAATATTTATAACAAAATACTAAATGCTACACTAATATATGCGGTTGTGCGACACAACTCGAGCTCATTTCATTCTTTGTTACATCCAGACACACGTCGCGGTTGTTTCTCCGAAAACTCGAACAGGTGTTTATTACCTCCTGAGTCTGACTCATCGTCGCCTATTTGTAGATGATAAAGCATCGTGTAATGGCATGATAGTCTCGCTTTATATTTACTTGAAATCAAAAGATCTATGTAGTGTCGGCACCTAAAAGCCACAAGGGACAGTAATGGTGGGGTGAAAGATAACTATCAGACTTTAATAATGATAGTCCCCATGTTCCATCATTTTTCCAGGGTTACATATAGGGGAAAGATACAGGGGACCTACTGTCTTACTCCGTCATTGAAGATACGGGCCTGTCCGAAAGTAGTTTGAAACTTCGTAGTGAAATCCTACAGCAGATTAATTAACTTTTTTGGACGGGCAAAAATATATCGGGGGGAGTAGGGACTACTGTCAAATCGTGGTATCATTCATTCGCAGTTCGGGCCCCGAACTTATACGTAAGTTCAGGCGCCGACCTAATGTAATGTCCGTAAGTAATATGGAGTTGGAAATGCCCGTAACTTCGGGCCGAAACTACGAGCCTCGTGCTTAAGGAGCACGCTCCCAGAGACGAAATCTTATCAAACTGTAAGTTTACGCTCAGTTTCGTCGCTGCATCTTATCCTTAAAACTCGTCTGACTGATAAAAGTTAACCTGTCCTAATATCTTCTCATTCATTCCCCTTGGCTTCGCAAGAGATCTCTCGTGGCTCTGAACTACATTCCGAGTGTCGCGTCGTTCAATGCATTAGCCACGCATCGATTTACGCAATTACGTCGAAGGTCGAGTCACACATGACATGTGAGCTCTACGGGTTACCGGTACGTCTATACTAGACGACTACTTACTATAAATAAAGTAGTATAGTTGCTGTTTATCTTGTGATAAGTTTTGTCTTACGGTTAGTAAAATTTCTATGATGTTTTAGGACTGTTTGAATGTTGTGAAAGGCGCTTTAAGGGTGTTTTTGTTAGATGTGTTTTGCATAGTGAGGATCGGTACCAAACGTTTAAACTTGTGAGTAGACTGTCTATAATATTCATCATCACGAGCATTGTACTGCCCTTATCCCAATTGTTTTTTTCTTCCATACTTCTTTATTAGTCAGTTGCTCTAACCTCGTTGTATCGATAATTCAACATATTTAGATATTAGTTTCCACAAAAACTCAGCCTCGTCAATAGCGTTAGCATTGGCCTCGTAAAAGCATCGCATGCTAGACAAGGCTTGTTTAATACTGGGTAAAAACACATGGAGAGGTATTCTTGTTGATGAATTGCGCTCATACCGTGTAATCAAACTACCAACTAGGCATTATTAGTTTGTACGACGACAGATAACTAATTACTGCCTGAGTCTACTAATATTTGCGAATCATACGACTGAGCTTGCATACTCATCATAAATAATATACAATTAATCTTCTTGTGACCTTATAGGTCGGCAAACTGAAGATTAATTGTAACTCGTGTTGACATAACACACTACGTCTCAATGAAATAATTATGTTGATAATATTAAACCATAGTCTCACCTGTTACTGTCATGTTGTTTTCATTTCAAGTGGACCGAGATTACACATTATAATATAGTATAACTAGCTGACCCGGCAAACGTTGTTTTGCCATATAAATAATTTCCTAGTGCCGACAACTGTGTAGGGAGTGAGAAAGAAAGGAGACCGGCTTCGTTCTCATCCCTACTCCGTGCTGTTTACTGGGTCAGAAGTGACACCTGTAGACATCTGGCGGGGATAACTAATTAAATGACGATTGATCAGTTTTCGACCGGAAAAATGATTAAATTACTAAAATGGCTATTAAAAAATAAGGGTTGATCGTAGAAGGGTGAAAATTGAGGATTGTATGTATTTTTGTATGTTGTATCATAAAAAAATAGAAATTAAAAATTTTGTTTAAAAAATACAAAATAAAATTTAGGGTTGGACTACCCCTAACATTTAGGGGGATGAAAAATAGATGTTGGCCGATTCTCATAGATACCGGATAAGCACAAAAAATTTCATCAAAATCGGTCAAGTCGTTTCGGAGGAGTATGGCAACGAAAACTGTGACACGAGAATTTTATATATTAGATAAATATATTGTAAAAAACACCAACTGCGCCTCTTGTTCTTTAAGGAAAATATGACTGTGGTTTATACATATAGCAACTACTTATCTGTATGTATTGTTTGAAGATGAAGAACGTAAGCTGTGTAAATGTAGTCGGTGACAAGGCTAGCTAAGCCAAGCCAATGAGTAATTTGATGCTCTGTTATAGAATTCTCATGTGCTCTGGAGTAGAATTGTCATTCACGTGGAAATATGTCAAGTATTAAAATGTGCCATTATAGGCTTATCATTGAACGTGCTGTTTACTCCAGCGAAGACTTATCTGTACTATCACATTCGTGTAATAAAATAAATACCAGCTACCTAGCTACAGTGCTTGCTCTCAGTCCATAGCCAGGCTATCCACCTACTACATATGTGGTATTGCGATCGTTAAATGTAACTTATTGCCGTATGTGGCGTGGCCTCAAGCCCCCGAGCCTCCAACTCCCCGAGCGGCTGGGAGCACTTAGCGGGCGGCTCTGAGATCAACTAACCTTGTGCCAGGATATACGATAGTTTTCCTTTAGTTTACGTTACATGATTGTTGTTGCGCAGGCGGGAATGTGCCAAACGTGAGAGTCGATCGTTATTGATGGAATGTTATAAGATTTGCACTAGATTAATGGGCGCAGATTAAAATAAAGAAAACATTAACCAGTTACATTCGTTGTGTAACCGGAATACTGGGGAAATAGCTTGTCATAGTAAACATTGTAAATAATCAACCTTGGAAAGAGTACGAAGCATACCTACTTACATCATTTGGTAAATGTTGATGTTAGATCAGAATGCGAAAATTTTCGGAAGATTTAAAGATAATCTTTAGTATTGGTATACTTAGCACCATCTTGGGTATCGAAAAACCCAACTCATCATCTCACGATCATCCAACGAGGTCACGACCGCCACACCAATGAGACGGTAATAAACAATCGCTTATTCAACGTAGTAACAACGGTTATATAATGCCAACAACATATTATAGTTATCAGCAACAACGATGCTGTATACGAAATGTAAACAGCTGTTTTGTATACTAAACAAACTCGTTCCAATCCTTTGGCATTCAGATCACCTTCCGCATTTTGATGGGGTTCTCCATCCGTTGAATGTTTTGTTTTGTTTACTGCATTTAAACATCACGTCTTTCTCTCCAGGGGATTTGCAGAGGTGTATTACGTATTATATCTGCGTTTTGTCAGGTATCTAGTTGTTTTTATAATCCTCCTATAACGTTGCCACTGCTGGTACATTGGCTTCAGCTCTTCGAGAGGGGGAGTGTGCTGTAATCTACCACGCGGGCCCATTGCGGGTTGGTAGATGTCACATGTCTTCGAATTTTAGGTTCTAGGTCACTCCGGGCTACGAAGTTTTGTTACACCGTTTTAAGAGCAGTGATGATGATATTGTTTACACCAAAGTGCCTGCCTGAGTTCGAACCCACGATCAACTCTTATAAATCGGGGCCATTAGGTCACCACTACTGTCTGAGCCACCACTGCTCTATTCTCTCTCAACAGTTTTATAATACGATCTGCCTTGCTTTTACCATATAACGTGCGCAGTTTGTAACTTCAGACTATTACTGCGAAATTGCGTAATATTGTTACTGCCTTTCCTGGATCTCGAACCCAGGACCTCATGGCCACAGACAACTGTCGCAGAAAAGAGGTTGTTACCATAATATTGTTTTTCTTATAGAAATATTTACGGCAAATTGTAATTTGTTTTCTTATCTTATCTTCCATTTTTCAGTCAAAAGTCTGAATGTTTTAATACATATAGGTCAATCGGTTTCTGTCAACATTCTAACAAAGTTTTGTAGTTAATAAAAGCTAAATATTTTGTAGCTTACTGAACCAGAAGTGCAGGAACGTCATCGGGGTTAAGAGGTAGGTATTTATACCAGTACCGTTAGTGCAGACAGCCAAGCACTTAGCCACTGTGCTAATCGGGTACTTGATATTTAATTTTGTACTTAATCATTCACATCACACTCGTATAGTACCTACTATTGGAGCGTCCTCAATAGAACTCCCACCTGCGCAAACAGAATTCTGTGCACTTGATGAAATGACTGGATGAGAGTGACAGAGGATCGCGCTAAATGGCAATCTGGGCACTATATCCATCACTGGCCGGCTACAGGCTGATAAAAACGATGATGAGGAAGATAAATAATATTCATAGTATTTATCTTTAACTGCAGTCAAGCTGTTATCATTATCACCACATCTGCGATGGAGTACAGGCGACCAGACATCGCCAGGCAACCTCGTACCCTAGATTCAGCACATGATTCTTGTGTTGACATTTTTAGGTGGTTATAAAAAAAAATGCTGTTCCATACATTTGACCACTTCAATGAAACGAGAAAAAATGTCCAGGCTAAGGATCTAGAATCATGTGCTGAAATTCATAGCATGGCATGGTTCGCGCGCCCATGTATACCGTGCCGTACCCAATGAAACATGAAAAAATTTACACAATGGGGGTCTAGAATGATGCGCTGAATCCATGACATGGAGTGGTTAACGAATTCATGTTCCTGCCACTCTGTAAATTCATTCAGCTCACATATAAAACATGAGACCATGTCATAATGTTCTATTTTTATACTGGTTTTTAATGCAGCGCTTAGTATCTTTGTATTCTTATGTCAGGTATTCATGAACCCAACGCATGAGACAAACGGCTGCCAATAATGTGTTGCATTTACAATACAGGCGAGCCATTCAAAATGGCTTAGATGCTTTTGTTCGTATTGAAGATATTATGCAAGTTATTGCAAGTATTTGGAATGTATGTCAACCAGTATTATGTCTGACTGTTAGCGCAGAATAGCCTTTTTTTAACCCCCGACGGAAAAAGAGGGGTGTTATAAGTTTGACGTGTCTGTCTGTCTGTCTGTCTGTCTGTCTGTCTGTCTGTGTGTGTGTCTGTCTGTGTGTCTGTCTGTCTGTGGCATCATAGCTCCCGAACGGATGAAGCGATTTCAATTATTATTTTTTTGTATTAAAGGTGACTTATGTGCGAGTGTTCTTAGACATGTTTGATGAAAATCGGTTGAGCCGTTTAAAAGTTGTGGGGGGTGAAAGTGGGGAAGAATAACCGAATGTCTACAAATATACTCGAGTGGGGTCTCAAATGAAAGCGCACTGAAAGAGAATGATGTTCTTAACTTCGCTTGATGAGTAAATTGGTGGTGGGAAAATTGGGACATGGAAATCCGATTGTCACGTGAGAGTATCAATGACTACATCTCAGTCTTTGCAATTCTGCTAAAGATGATTTGTCATGTGGGTTATTAAATAGTTTTGTTTGGTCGAGCTCACAAATTGCTACACCATCCAAGGAAAAGGCCAAGCCTATGTAGCCTTAAGCAGAGTAAAAATTCTCTACTTAAGGCTACATAGGCTTGGCCTTTTGCGAAAGTACTTTTACCTAAGTAAACCACAGCTTTTTCAACTGTCGTCCCTTGCAACTTATAAGTTGCGGCGATTACGGCATATATGCCGTAATCGCCCAACATAAAATGATAAGAAACATTGTTCTTTCAATATTTCCATATCCTCTAAGACCTTGAAAAGTAACATTATGTGGCCTTATCAGAATCCATCCATTCTCGTCAACACAACTCCGGCCGATAGTGGCATCATCAAATTGAATTGATATTGTTTTTGGAAGCTTCCCATCTTCCTGTTAGCCACGGCGAAGTTCTATGTATTTACAACTTAACAAAATCTACATTATAATAAGTATACCTATAAAAAGTATAAAATAAAAAATTAAATTAAAAATTTAAAAAACCCCCGACACAAAAACCTAAGATCCCTTTAAAAAGTAAAAAATAATAAAAAAACTCAATCTTAAAGTACCTAAGTATGTATTAATAATTTAAAAAAAAATACGTCGCGTTGGGGGACCGCTCTGCAAGGGCAGACGTCGTTGACGATCGTATCCTAAATGCAATATTTAGAAGTAATTTTATAAAAGTTTTCTTCAGTTAGGTAATAGACTATTTGTAATTAAATTGTTAGGTTTGGAGCGGTCCCCCAACGCGACGTATTTTTTTTTAAATTATTAATACATACTTAGGTACTTTAAGATTGAGTTTTTTTATTATTTTTTACTTTTTAAAGGGATCTTAGGTTTTTGTGTCGGGGGTTTTTTAAATTTTTAATTTAATTTTTGTGCTGTTAATTTAGTTATATGTTGTTCGTTTGTTAGTCCAAACAAATGTTCAACTTTTTAATTTGTAAAAATATTTCGAATCCATTTTAACATACACTTCTATTTGACGTCATGTTCAAAGTCAATGTCACGCCTTGTTACCCCGAAGGTACCTATAGTACAACTAAATTTCGCTTGTTATGCGTTAGTTCTATGTATGAAGGGGCGAGCCTATTGCCATCACACGGACACAAATCTAGACTCCGAGCGGCTACTGAGCATTTCCTGATGGAAGACCCAATTACACGCCCGGCCTGCGAATTGAACCCAGGATCTCGAGCTCAGCAGAGGAACAATAGCAACGAGACAGCTCAATGTTCAAAGTCAACCAATGTCTACTCCAAACGCAAACGAAAGGAAGGATAAACTTTATTTTAGCCCACCTTGTTAGGATTCAGGAGCCATCATGTTCCTTAAACACATTTCTAAAATAGAATGATACACTGTTATTAATAACATATTATTAAATACACTCTGATTAGCAGTTAACAACTACCTAACAGACAAGCACTATGATTGGACACGTTAAACCTATCATTAGATACGTTTATCACTCAAAATCATAGTACTTATGTGACAGGCTGCGTATTTGTTATTAATTTACTACTCAAAAGTTTCTCATGGCATCTCATATTACACATAAGGAAGTAATATGGTATTATTATTCTAGTTTTTTCATCATCATCATTCTCAATTCTCAATTCTTTATTGCATACCATAATGTTAAAACAAAGTTGGAAGGGAAATTATTATTTTAGTCACAATTATGAACCCTGTCGGGCACAGCAAGTTCAAGTGGAGAGAGGCCTGCCCTTATCTCAGTTTATTTGGTGTCGGCTGAACTCGTCTTTTTCTTTCACATTTCTCTATTAGTCGTCTTCTCGGTAGTCACCCCCTTTCTATCCATATCATTGTACTTTTTTCATGTCTACACGAAAACAGGACGTCCTTTGTTAATTAAATATAGCCAAATAGGTAGCTTTGTACGACGGAATTCCTAACATAGACTAGGTTATTAATAAAGTTACCCGTGGAATCTCTTCGTTCAGTCAAATTAATAATGGTATTTAAAGCAGGTGTTGAGTTAGCCAAGTTATTTAATCGAAACAACTTGTTTTTGTTAAACATTAATTTATTGACTGGGCTAGGCTCGAACTAAGACTCTTTGTATGGGATTTCGCACATTTTCATAGAAAAGTGGTGAAGAGTCGCTCTAAATAGGGTACTATAAAAATATTCATTAATCAATACTTATTTTACAGATGTTATAAAAAAGTCAATTTGCAAAAAATATTGTAATTTGAAGTTAATATTTTAAACGTTCACGCAAATGGCGTGATGTTACTATGGCGCCCTTGTGTAATTCTGACAGATGCTAGGTTTTGTCTCTTTCTAGCCATTCTTGATACATTATTTTTGTTACTACGTCTTAATATTTCTCTATTGTTGAGTATGAGTGTAATGCACGGTCAAGGAATAAGTATGATAAGCACATATCGAATATTTTTAGTCCGTCTACGTTATTGTCGGCATTATGAATGAAAAGGTGACATGTCCTCTATGTGTCAAAGGAATTTGTTTGAAATTTGCTCAACATAATCGCTCTTTGATCGTAATCGTACATAACATAACAGTATAAATTGTATAATACATCTTAACTAAGTCACATATCAAGAAATACAGATATGCTTACGTTATGTTATGTATGCTACACAGTAAACATTTTCATAAAAGAGAGGGAAAGTAAAAAGTAAACACATAAAATAAGCAATGCGACACCAAAACTTGACCCTATCTCAGCACAAGCTTGAACCTTAAAATATTTCATAGCATTACATGACCTGGATATAAATAAACACACACAATGCCAATGTCAAGGGATAGGCAGACAACGGAACGCCATGTGCTATAATCTTTATAACCCTTCTTGCTTCTTCCACCTGATACGTCTATTCATACAAGCACACCGGTTTTGAAGTATCTGCTCCGTCGCACCTGACCTTGTGTTGTTGAGTTGATAACACTTCTTTAAGATAGAGACAGGTTTATCACTCATCTTGTTGTTATGGAAATTATGTTTACCTCACTGAAATAATCAGTTTAGAAGGGGTGGTTTGCTCGCTCCCCTGAAGCTATACGTAACGTTGCGTACCGATTTACTTCGTGTTTATAAACAGCTGATAGGTTTCTTTCATTAGTGTTGACTTGATTATTGTGTTAAATAATAATGTTAATTTATTTCCAATCTTTCAATACACGTTACATCAATAAGGCCTCGACTGAAATAGAATAAAATAAAAGCAGGATGGGTATGTGGTTGCCGAAAATCGAGCTAAATGGCGTGCAATTGGGGAGGCCTATGTCCAGCAGTGGACTGCTATAGGCTGATGATGGGTATGTGGTTGTAGGTATGTGGGTGGCCTGAGTCTGTCCACTAAGTTAGATTACCTACTAAATGTTAAATAACTTTATTAGTTGTTCAAGTTAAAAGAGTATAGATGTTAGGTCACTTTTTAGGGTTCCGTTGCCAAATGGCAAAAAACGGAACCTTTATAGATTCGTCATGTCTGTCTGTCTGTCTGTCCGTGTATGTCACAGCCACTTTTTTCCGAAACTATAAGAGCTATGCTGTTGAAACTTGGTAAGTAGATGTATTCTGTGAACCGCATTAAGATTTTCACACAAAAATAGAAAAAAAAAATACCATAGTGTTTGGGGATCCCCATACATAGAACTGGCTACTTTGACTGGCCTGTTAGTCTAGTGGTTAGTGACCCTGACAAATCTTTGTATGATGAGCACAATCATTTGTTCTGTGTCTGGGTGTAAATTATCTATAATATGTATGTATTTAGAAACATATAAGTATGTTTATCAGTTGTCTGGTTGCCATAGTACAGGCTCTGCCTAGTTTGGGATCAGATAACGGTGTTTTGGTTGTCTTAAGATATTATTATTATTATAGAACTGAAACTCAAAAAAAAAAAAAACATCAAACCCATACGTGTGGGGTGGGGTATCTATGGATTGGTTTTCAAAAATGATGTTGAGGTTTCTAATATCATTTTTTCCCACATTTTCATTTTTTTGACACTTCCAAAGTGGTAAAATGTGCGTCCCCCCTCCCCCCTAACTTCTAAAATAAGGGAATGATAAAACTAAAAAAAATATATGATGTACATTACTATGTAAACTTCCACCGAAAATTGGTTTGAACGAGATCTAGTAAGTAGTTTATTTTTAATACGTCATAAATCGTAAACCACAATTTACCTTTCATTCAGTCAACTCAAATATAAAAATTAAAAAAAAAACATAAACATAAACCTTATGCATAAAACGTGAATACCTACCTGCAGGTTTGTACGGAATCCTCGGTGCGCGAGTCCGACTCGCACTTGGCCAGTTATTTCTGTTTAGTCAAGTCTGTCCAGGAACTCTTCCCGCGCCGTAACCGTATCCTCCATCTGTTCATTTTTGATATATCCTTAGATCAGTAATTGTCAAGATATTGCTGAAAATAGGGCTTTTACTAAGCTAGACAGGTAAAGAAGTGAACTTTGACGAATTTTACCGGATACGGTTTCTTTTTCTAGCTACAATGTATTGAGGACCAAGGTTAATAAATTAATTGACGGAAAACCTTGACTCAGTTACGAGTAGTTTATTACAACTAATTACTAATAACTTAATTTAACTACAGTCAAATTGGAATATTGGATAGGTTTAATTTATTGTACCTAATTAAATCAAATCTCAGTTTTCAAAAGGAACTATTTGTAATCTATCTACACTATTAATAAACCTGAAGAGTTTGAACGCGGTAGGAACTACCAGATTTGACTTATTTTTGCATTTGATAGCCACTCGGCTATCAAATGCAATCTTGAGGAAGGTTATATGGCATTTAGCATCACGCTAAGACCTTGAGGGGTCGAAACCCCGACCGAGACGTAACGCGTAGAATCGATTCAGGATGGATGAAATGGCAACAGGTCAAAGGAACAATTTGCGACCCACGGGATGTCCCTAAAGTTAAAGGAGAAAATTTACTAATACGTGATAAGGCCGGTCGTACCGTACTTGTATAGATCAGAATACTGGGCCGTGAAGAATGATTGTATGCAGCGGTGACAATGTTGAGATAGATGTATGGAGTGACTATATGAGATAAAGTTAGAAATGAGACTTTAAGGGGAACTTTGAAAGTAGCACCAGTGTCAGAAAAGTTGAAAGGAAGTCGTTTGACTTGGTATGGGCATTTGATGAGGAGGGAAGAAACGCGTGTGAATATAAAGTGTTGATGAATGGAGAGGGAGAGGAAGGCTAAAGAAAAGATGGATGGGTTGTGTGAGGAACGATATACTCAATATCTTTATTGCTTTACCATAATGTGTAAGTACTTAGGTGACAACAGAAAGCAAAGAGAAAGGAGTAAACGATAGCGTGTCGGTTGACCGACGTTCCCATCTCAGCAGCTATTTGAATAAACTATTTAATAAAAAATGTAAAGCAGAATTACAAAATTCGAGTTGGTGTATCTTTTAGAAGCGCGTGAACTAGCTATAAACGCGTAAATTTACATGTTATTTATTTAAATATCCAGTACACGTGCGGGGTGGTATCGATTTTCATATTAATGGTCAAAACAGGTCAATGACTGACACGTGTCTAGTTTAGTTAAATGTTATTGAAGTATAATTTAATCTGCTTAAAATAGAAGGATAAATTATGATAGGTACTTAATATTCATAGCTGAAAGTTTCTTTTAGGTTGATAGACAGGTTGTTATTACAAGCAAAACTAACTTAAACTACGGCTGTATCTCTGTCTATTTTTATCCAGCCTACACGTGTTATGATGATAAAATTCTTTTCGGTTTTCCCTTCTACGTTCTGAAATTCAGTGTCATCAAAAAATGGAATCAATAACCAATAATTATTTATGAGTTTAACTTGATAATATATTCATCAACAAGTCGATTAAGACATGAAAGAATCAGGAATTTCTCAGTAGCAGCCGTGTGTCTGGATTTAAGGGGCCGCACACCTAGTGTAACGGCCTAAAAAAAAGGTGCTTTTTGGGATTTTTTATTAAAAAACTACTTTATTAATTGTTTCAATTTTGACGTGACAACGTCTTATAAATTGGTTTGCCGGGTGACACTTCAAGAAACTGCGTTACGGTCCGCTCACGTTATGCGCTCACAATGAGAGCGAGTGAGAGGCACGCGTCCCTTCCACTCGGGCATGGTTAGCCCGCCTAAGAGCGAGAGAGACAGACATAAAAAGTGAAAGGCACGCGTCCCTTCCACTCGAGCACAGTTAGCCCGCCTAAGAGCGCCTTAGATGAATAAATTGTTACTATTATTTCATCCTTCTTCCTACTATACGAATGAATATTCACATTAAAATTATTTTACCACTCAAAGTCGTTGTCACGTAAAACTTTCGCCCGTATACCGACTTTACAGGTAACCAATTTTTTTAAGAGTATATTTATATATGTTTTAAGAATATACAGCGAAATTTTAAAAAAATATATATTTTTCAAGTTATACACGATCTCCGACAGCGCGAAAAATAGGTCCTCCACTGCTGCACTAATTCCGGCCTTCTCCGTGGATGAAATCTAAGAAAAAAATATTTTTCGTTAAACTAGAAGATATTGCTCGTACAATGACCTACGATTAAAAAAAAACCGGCCAAGTGCGAGTCGGACTCGCGCACCGAGGGTTCCGTACAAACCTGTAGGTATTTAAGTAAAAGTTCACCCATCACGACAAACGAATCGTAGTTCTGTTCTGTTTCTTGGCTTGGTTTTATTTCTGTCAGTGTTTTGTTTTGTTTATTATATGATGTAACTAAAAATTTACGGTTTTCGCAATTTTTCCTTTATCAGTGCTATAAGACGTTGCTTCGTACCAAATTTCAAAATTCTAGATCGACTGGAAGTACCTTTTAGGTTTTGATTCCCTTGCGAGTTTCGAAAATTTGTGGAATTTTGCGGTATAAACGGCTATATCTTTTGATTGCGTTAGCTTAGAAGTTTGATTTTTTCACAGCTCCAAGGGACAGTAGACTTGAGTATTTGATATAAATTTTAGCTTGATACCTTCACGCGTTCCTGAGAAAAAGGGTCTTGACAGACGGACGGACGGACGGACGGACGGACGGACAACAAAGTGATCCTATAAGGGTTCCGCTTTTTCCTTTTGAGGTGCGGAACCCTAAAAAAACCGGCCAAGTGCGAGTCGGACTCGCGCACCGAGGGTTCCGTACAAACCTGTAGGTATAAAGTTTTAAATTTAAAAAAATATTTTTATTACATGATGTAACTAAAAATTTTCAGTTTTCGCAATTTTTCCTTTATCTGTGCTATAAGACGTTGCTTCTTACCAAATTTCAAAATTCTAGATCGACTGGAAGTACCCTATAGGTTTTGATTCCCTTGCGAGTTTAGAAAATTTGCTGAAATTTGCGGCATAAACGGCTATATCTTTTGATTGCGTTAGCTTAGAGGTTTGATTTTTTCACAGCTCCAAGGGACAGTAGACTTGAGTATTTGATATAAATTTCAGCTTGATACCTCTACGCGTTCCTGAGAAAAAGGGTCTTGACAGACGGACGGACGGACGGACGGACAACAAAGTGATCCTATAAGGGTTCCGCTTTTTCCTTTTGAGGTGCGGAACCCTAAAAAATGGACAAAATGGCGACGTTTAGTCGATTCACCCAAAATTTTGGTCGTTTTTGGCCTGCCAAATTTTTGGTCGTTTCTGGCCTACCCAATTTTTGGTCGTTTTTGGCCGGCCAAAATTTTGGTCGTTTTTGGCCTGCCAAAATTCGATATTTTATCAGATCAAAAATCGATAGGTCGTTGTATGGAGAACTATGTAAAGAACATGTAGAAAAAAAATCGGTAGTGATCGGAGCATTTGTCTTTGAGTAATCACTGCAGCAAATTCAGAAAATGCTATTTCGAGAAAAACGAGTTTAAAGATAAAATTATCATTTTTACTGTTATAAATGGTTTGTACCGTGTGGTGCCTGCCGGACGTAAAGAATAACACCACCCCATTTCTTCCCGTGAGTGTCGTAAAAGGCGACTAAGGGTCTTCCTAGAGAATGGGCAGCAGCGTTCTCTATGCATTTTACCACCATACTGCGATCGCCAACCCGCCTGCCAAGCGTGGCGATTATGGCAAAGCCCCCCAAATTGGGGGAGGCCTACGTCCAGCAGTGGACGTTTTACGGCTGAAATAATGAAATGGTTTAAAATCATACTTACAGCTAATCTGCTATTCCAGGCCCATATAATTCACCTTCCTCTTCTTCGAAAAGGGCTTGTTGAGCTGAAGAAGCTCTTCTTCGAGATGATCGACCCAAAATCGACTTTTTTGAAATTTCATACTTGGTGTGCCCCATAAACTAGGTTGTTGGCAATAGGCTCAGGCGTCCTATTGACTGACATGACTTAACTGGCGAAATGTGGGTCTACTTCGGGTACACCTTTGCCTATACCTTCAAGGACTACAGGTGTGATGTTACGATGTTGTTATAAATTAATAAAATGGGTGTAGGTAATTTTATTACGTAAATAATAAATATATTTTCTTTTCAATAAGTTTCTTACCACTATTCCGAAACAAAGGCCCTTTCCTAAGTTCTCATCAACTTTGCTTATTTTTATTAGCTTTAAGATTGCTCTCTCACCGATATGAAAGCAAAAGTTTTCATAACACCCACAGCTTTTGCTATTTGAGCCCGCCGCAACGATGTGGGTGAACCCACTAACAAAGTAAACATGATATCGTGCCTTAGGGGTTTTCCATTTACAAAGAAAAACGCCCAGGGGTCAGATTTTCATGCAGTGGTAATATAGCTGTGAAGGAAACCGTCTGGGGAAGTACTACCACATTTGCCAGTTTTGCTGCGGTTCGCTTTCGGTTTGAACAATATGGTATAGTTCCAGGCACACAAGACATTTCGTGTTTGTGTATGGGACGGCAACGTATGTGCGATGCCTCTGGTAATACAGTCCATAGACGACGTTTACCACTCAGCATCTGGGGGCCCTCTTTGTTAGCTATCATAATATTATTAAAAAAAATGAAGGTATTTATGCAGTTTTTCTTATTGTTTTCTTGTGTGTTTCCAGGTGACGCGCTGCGTAGCGGTGGTTAAAGCGGCTCTGCCGCTTTAAATGGACAAACGCAAGATGCTGCCAAAGAGAGCGCGTATGGATAGCATGCGGGGTCCCATCGCCAACGGACCCTTGCAGTCAAGGTGAATATAAATGAATATTATGAACATTTGTACTTTAAATAGAGGATTTTCCCCTATAACCGAGCCCTTAAGCTTAGAAGATTCTAATAATTTGAAGCCTGTTAAATATGTTTGGACCACAAATGATATCGATCAGGCATAAACTTAGTTTGTTGAGATGATCGAATTATAACCAAACAATTAGTTTACGAACTAACTCCGTGTAATTAAATCAATAATTACAAGCCACCACTGATTTAATTCAATCACCATCCACAATCAGAAACTCCAACAGTTTAGCAAAGATCGAATCTAGCGGAGTCGTTCGCCTAATTCGTAAGCTGGTCGCGAGTGAGCGCGGGTGGCAAGTTAACAAAGCGTCGTCCGCCGTCTATTGGGCTCACTCCACTTATTCTTTTCTCGCACTAATCCTATTTGGTTTCCATCAAAACTTGCCCGAAGGGTTGCCTTCCTCGCTCCTCACACCAATGCCCCCGGCCTCTTTGTTTGCCACCAAAATCTGTTTTCGTCTGCCCCCGGAAAAGTTTGTTGGAATTCTGAAAAGTCCCTCCTTACCCGCCCGGAATTACTTTCCCGTTTCGCCGCCCGAAACTTTCCCCGGCAATAATAATAATTCCGCTCCGCTATGACGAAAGTTTAAATTATTAGTTTAATCGTACTGGTGTGCTTTAATTATTCGGGGCGGGGGTGTTCGGGGCACGTCCTCTCCTCGTGATTAGCTAACTTGTCCCCGACTGCTATCCCCAATCTCTCCTAGTTTCCAATATTTGTCGGTTTGCTTAGAAATTTAATTTGTCCATTAATTTTGGTTTGTCTATTACCAAAGCTAATTGGCAGTTACAAACTTGTAATTTTGCTGTTCGGCGTATCTCTTAATCTAAATTGGAGTACCCAAGTTATTTAGTACTTAACTTGAATGCCTTTAATGTTGCAGCGATTCTCGCAAGTTACTTTACGATTTATTGTGTAGTGTCTAACTTAGTCATTCGTTTGTGAGTTAGAACATTACGGCGTATTGTAATGGTAACGTTCTATCACATTACTGCATATAAAAGTGTTAAATTAGATTGCAAGCAAGCTTAGAATTTGCCCCATCCGTAATAGTCTGCCACGTTTTAAATCAAACCATGTGTTATCAAGAGAGAAAGTGACCTCATGAGTCGACGTGCGTCAATCATACGTCGTAGTTATTACACAAGCGATATCAGAATATTAATTATGTATAAAAAGCAGTTTGCATTAATATGTAGCCGATATTAACATGCAAACGTTTTATTGACAACATTTGATTGAAACCCCCAGATTTGGACATAATTGGACTTAAATTAATCAAACTCACAATATATTCTAATTTTTATGAATAACCATGTATTGGAAATTTTGACCAGAATTTACATAATATACTTAACTAGTTTTACCAGCAGCTTCGCCCGCGTATTATACATATATAAACCTTCCTCTTGAATGTCTGATGACAACCGCATTAAAATCTGTTGTGTTGTTTAAAAGATCTAAGCGTACAGACGTAGGAAACGACTTCGTTTTATACTATGTAAAGAAATGCAACGCCACAGACGCTTAGTTTTGAACAAACCAGTTTTTAAATACTTGCTATACCTACTTTTATTAAACAGTCTGTAAAAAAAAACTCTGCGTGTCTTGGACAGTTTCATTTAATTCGCAGAAATGAACACAATATGTAAAGAAACAAGGAACAGTTATTGGCTTAACAATGTAAAACAACTATGAATCACAACGAAGTTTCTTAATTGTACTTTACTGAGTAATGAATGACTGTAATTACAAATGAAATCGCTGTACCGTTCCATATCGCTTCATTCATTGTGTAACGTGTCTTATGCGCATTTAAATCTATGCTCCATATACGTATATTTATAGTTGTTGTTTCAATAACATCATAAACAAAATAACTAGTGTCGCCTATATTGTAATAGGACGGATTTCGAATATCCAAATGTGGCGGTTAACCCATATCCGATTAATTCATATCCATTCGAAATTAATTTATCTGATATTTTGGATACAAAGCATATAATATTTTGTGTATTAGTAAGGAGTGATTTTCAGTGCGGTTGCGAGCTCATAGGATGTCACATTCGAAATTAGAAACGTTTAATGGTAAATATTTTCGTGTTAGCCTGCGTTGGATTCGCAGTTCTTATATTCAATTAACCAAACTTGACAGAGGCTTCAAGTAATGATTTTGGGTAGATTAAAGATGTGTCAAGAGAAATGATCTACCTGCATGGTCTGAATTATATTTGAGAGCGCGTCGATATGTATGAAGAAAATGATTAAATTAATAAATTTCATCGATCATCCAAAAATTGTACAGAAATAACTAACCCATACGAAGTTTTCATCGGAAGTTATTTCAACCTAATAACCTAATACCAAACACAACACCGTATAATCCTGGGTGTTAAAACCGTCGTGTGTAAAGAGCCAGCTTCGTTTGTTTTTGCCAGCCACCGGCAAAAGTTGGTGAAATTGACGGCCACGCTTAATAGGGAGCGATGAAAATAGAAAAGTGGCATCCGTACACGTGTTTGTGGACCGTGTTCGTGTGGGATGATCGATCTTAGCTCTAAGAATAAACTAATTTTCATGAACTTGGGTGTTATGAAAGTCGTCGATGTTCACTTTGTGCTTCTTAACTAAACGGGTTTCTAAATGAAGACGGTTTTGGTATTGAGTTTATGTATGAAGAGCTGGAGCGGCGCGCTTGTATTGTATGAATTGGTAACGTTTTTGATCTGGCTCAAAAAAACTGATTTATTTATTCATATGAATGGGAAATACATTATTAGCGCAAGAATATATCCTGAACTAAGTACTAATTTGGGATAAAGAATATTTTTGTTTATAGATGACGAGAATATATATCACCAAATATGTGGCACAAGCCTAGCTATTGTCTATATAATAAAATTCGCAAGATTGAGAGATATAACTAGCAGTTCTAGTCTAGACAATATAAATAAACGTTATATCATGTCTCTGACACGCATCGTTGCGTTGCGTCGCCTGTTCCATTTATTTCAGCGAGTTCCTGAAACTGACGGCCATACAATATAGATAAAATTAAAAACATTCTATTCGCGTCTTTTCTGTAAAAAAACAGATTTTTTCTGCTTTATTTAGGATGTAGTATGAATATGTATATTACCAGTTATGTAGCCAATATTATCGTCGTTTGATAACTCTGTTACGCATTCTTTATCACTTACGTTTTATGTAACGTTTGCGTCATCATTGTACTGCTTTACGATGTTATTTATTACCACTTTGTGTTAATGTATTAGTTGATATATGAAAGTGCTTTCTCTCTTTGCACGGTATGTTGGGTACAACTTACTAATATTATAATGGCGCCAAGCATAACTTGAAATACACAAGCAGGTATCTATGTCCTGTGAGAACCTAAGTGGAGCCCTCCGTACCGGGATCGTATAATAAATAAAACACGGTTATTCAATAAATTGCTGAAGTATTTCTAGAGGATCATTCCACGCATCTTGTTTTGATCTTCTATCTTCGGCTTGTCAGGTTAATTTCACCTACTGTTTTTTGCTTGAAGCTTCAACAATTTGAATGTGATTAAAGTTATTTTATCGCCAGCCGGTACCAACATCCGCAGGAGGAGACGCCCCGGGCGTCGGGAATCGATTGCGGACTCCCGGCCACCGTAGGCGCGAGCTTGCGGGCGTCGAGCAATGGGTAGCTCGCCGCCCGGTAAGGACCAAGTTCGGGTCGACGGCGCGTAGTGTTCCACGCGCGCCTCAAAGAGATGTCAGCAGCAGTGAAGGGGTCTGCTAGGACCGGTGCCTGCCGGGGTCGCGTGATTGTTCAAAAGAGATACCGTGGCCCCGGCACTGGGCAACTGAAGGAACACGGGTGGGTTTTAGTCAGTAAAAGTCTGACACGCCCTCCCGCTCCGCCCAGAGCGGGAGAAGTCATTTGATGATTTCCCATCCAAAAAAATAAAAAAAAGCCGGTACCAACATAAGGTCGACTTTGGCAGACAACCTTTTTTGTGACACAGATATTTGAGCATGGTTACCTGTGCAAAGTTTGGACACACTTGTATGTTGCCTTCCCGTCATACCAAGACTTTAGATCTTTGAAACATTATCTGAGATTAGGCCCCTTACACCAAAAACCACCAGATGCTAGTAAATGTATTTCAATATCAGGGTTGGATCGAGCTGGCGCTGGGAAAGGATGCCTGGAGGGGTTTGTGGCAGGCCTTTGCTCAGCAGTGGGACAGTGTAGGCTAATAAAAAAAAATCGTTCTGTTTCTACAGTTCCGGTTCTGTCAATCGTTTCGTTTTGAGTGGCGTGTGGCTACATCTACCTATTGGGGTAGGGTATTCTGTTTTGTGAATCTGATTGGTTCGCATAATAGATGTATTTAGTTCTTCCGTACTTTTTAACTTATAACTAAAAGCTTCAAAGTTAAGCGAACTTTGAAAGTTTGAACAATTCTGACGTACCAAGAATGTTATGTTATCCTCCGTTAAGACTGAACTAACTTTGTATAATGTTCAAATTGTTAATTAGGTTCTTATTAAATTAAAGATGAGGGCCGAAACCTTTCATTTAAAAACTTAATAGTGAAATATGATAGTCGAAATATCGCTAAAAATGGTCCAACAGTTTCTACAAGACAGAAGTATTGTAGAAACTGTTTGTACAAAAGAAAAAAAATAATCTGATATACCCTTTGCAAACTCAAAGTCTAAGCGGTTCATCGTCATTCTTTTGCCCTTATCCTAATTTAATTGGGGTCAGTGCAACATAGTCACCGTAGTCACCCCCTTTCTAGCTATATTATCTTTCACTCGGTCTATCCATTGTTTCTTTGGTCCAAGTTTTACTCATGGCGCCACTGCAATTGCTATTGATCGCACACTAACTTAATTTCTAGACGGTACTGTTATTCTTCAACCTTTTGGGTCGGTAGATGTGGCTAGAGTTGGGAGAGTTCTATGGCCAGCAGTAGACGTCTTTCATCTGAAATTATGACTATTCTTTGTCTTCGAAGTGAATAAAATTTTGTTGGCCCAAAAGATCACAAATTCCATGAGTCACTTAGTCTGTGGTACTTGGTTGTATGATGATTCGGTCAGTTGTACGACTTTAGAATTTGGAATATTTTTTATTAATGTTGATTTATTATATGTTTCCAGGCCCCTGGTGGCGTTATTAGACGGACGCGACTGTACAGTCGAGATGCCGATACTTAAGGACGTCGCTACAGTCGCGTTCTGCGACGCACAGTCCACTTCAGAGATTCACGAGAAGGTGCTGAACGAGGCCGTGGGCGCGCTGATGTGGCACACCATTATACTGACCAAGGAAGACCTTGAAAAGTTCAAGGCGTTAAGGATTATAGTCCGTATCGGCTCCGGCGTTGATAATATTGATGTTAAAGCGGCTGGGGAACTAGGTGAGTTTTTGACTGTTATTTATCTTTTATAAAAATCCAGCGCTCGTAACCCGATACGAAAGTCTGACCAACTGAAGTACCACCTAGACAGTTAGACACCAAGATCCTGACGAATTGAAGTACCACCTAGACAGTTAGACACCAAGATCCTGACGAATTGAAGTACCACCTAGACAGTTAGACACCAAGATCTCACACTAGAACAGGCCAAAAATAAAATAAAGTTTACTCAGGCACCTCATAACGCTCATGCAGTGACCAAAACGACTGAACGGCCATCTTCACCGTCTTTAGTCGCTTATTAAAAAAATGGTGGCCGGTTTGCATTCCCTTACGTATTTTTTTTACAGAGTACTAAATTCATGATGAGTGAGCAGTGGTGGCCCAGTGGTATCGGCCGCGACTTACGGGATGTAAGTCGTGGGTTCGAACCCAGGCAGGCGCTTTACTTTGTGTAAATCATTTCATCACCACTACTCTCAAAACGGTGAAGGAAAACATCGTCAGGAAACCGGCATGTCCAAGAACTAATCATTCGAAGACATGTGACATACCTACCAACCCGCACTGGGCCCGCGTGGTAGATTAAGGCCCACTCTCTCTCACCGAGAGGAAGCCCAGCAGTGGGTATAATCTAGGCTGATGATGATGACTAAATTCAACGAGACGTACGGAGTCTTTCGCATTAATACTATATGGATCCGAAGAAGTCTAACATTTACTGGGGTTGCTGCGATTTACAGCAGCGTCCGCTGTATCCAATGTGGATTAACATCAAATTTGGCGATGCTGCTGATAGCATATTGTTCCAAAATGTGAAGTATAAAGCTATTTTTGCTGTGTTTACAGTGTCAATGTGGTAACCCATGACTTTAAAATGTTCCAGGCATAGCGGTATGTAATGTGCCAGGCTACGGCGTGGAGGAAGTAGCGGACACCACGATGTGTCTCATATTGAACCTGTACCGGCGGACGTACTGGCTCGCCAACATGGTGCGGGAAGGGAAAAAATTCACAGGTATAACAAGCACTTTTTAATTTAGAAGCTTTAATTAGACTAGTAGCTGTTTGTCGCGGTTTCATTCGCATTCCAGGATAACTACTTCATTAACACTATGACGTGCTATTTGGTATGTACTGACATTCACTGCCAATATTCAATTTTTGATGTGTGCGTAACTTATTTGACTACTCAGCACACTCAGCACATTAAGTAGCTGCGAGACAACTTGTCTGTATCTGAAATAGCTTTTTTGTCTGTACCTCATCAATCTCCTGCCCTTATGCCAATTTATTTGGGGTCGGCGCAACGTGTCTTGTTTTTCTGCACTTCTCTATTAGTACGAGAACGTGCTGAACGAGGTCTCTTCTCTTCTTGTCTGTACCTACCAGGGCAAAAATGCCTATATCTTAATCTAATTATGAAAACTAAATTTCAGGCAATCCGAGTGTCAAAATTTATAATCTAAATCAGTTCAGCCATTTAATTGTGATCGAGTTAAACATTCAACAACATGAAAGAAGCATTGCACTTGGCTCAGTTCTAAATTCTAAATTAATAGATTGAATGTACCAAATCCACATTTGTGGTTAATCACAAAGAAGTTTATTAATGTTGTTTAAAGTTATGATTGGCGACTGTTTAGGGATTGATTTATGACGTTTAAACGTGTCTAAACTTAAAGCAACGTTTTTAAATAAACCCCAAATTGTCCAACTTGGGAGGGGTTTGCTGCCACTCATAATAAAACTTGCATGCTAAAAATGCGCTAGTACTTATGCCAGCTTGGACTCTATGGGCACGCCACAATTGCGGCGGTAAGTCCCCTCTTTGAGGAGTGGATAGAGAGGCGCCATGGCGTCCTCACCCTCCGCCTGACGCAGGTTCTCACCGGGCATAGGTGCTTCGGGGGTTCAGACTGAATGTCAGACTGCTGATCGCTCAATAGCGGACTCCCGGCCACCGAAGGCGCGAGCTTGCGGGCGGCGAGCGATGGGTAGCTAGCCGCGCGGTAAGGACCAGGCTCGGGTCGACGGCGCGTAGTGTTCCACGCGCGCCTCAAAGAGATGTCAGCAACACTGAAGGGGTCTGCTAGGACCGATACCTGCCAGGGTCGCGAGATTGTTCGAAAGAGATACCGTGTCCCTGGCACATGGGCAACTGAAGGAACACGGGTGGGTTTTAGTTAGTAAAAGTCTGACACGCCCTCCTGCTCCACCCAGAGCGGGAGAAGTCATTTGATGATTTCCCACCCAAAAAAAAGCTTGGACTCTAATATTTCAAATGCGTACTAACTTTTTGAAATTGCTCGATTTTTATACAAATCAATACATTATCAAATCTTATCTTCTTTACATAGTATAAAACAAAGTCGCTTTCGACGTCTGTACGCTTAGATCTTTTAATCTATGCAACGGATTTTCATGCGGTTTTCATGAATAGACAAAGTGCTTCAAGAGGAATGTTTAAATGTATAAAAAGCAGACGAAGCCGCTGGCAAATGCTAGTTCTGAAATAAAATATATTCTCCCAAAATATAACTATTCCATCTTTTAATAGCGACACCGATAAAAATTACCGTCGTTGTTTATATCCACAAAATTGATCTTTATCGACATAATTATGACGGAGTTTTTGCCCTTGAGATGTAATATAACTCAGTAGAGTAATATATTGTAATGTATTACTTTACTACGCGCGCGACACGTGCAGGCGATAAATATAGCCATTCTTGAAGCTATTTTTAATTGTATTCTTCATATTAATGGACACTGATAATGAAGTTACAATGTTTTACGCTTAACAACAATGTTATAGTTACTATAAAACAATGTTATAATTAACTACTCAATGTACAGTGTATCTATAGAAGTGGCTCAAGAAATAACTAACCTGTTGCGTGTTAATGTTCAAAATGGCATCATATTCTTGCCCTTCTTATTTGTAGCAGGTGGAACATGACAAACAATCTGTAACAGTTCTCCTCCTACTCAAGCTGTATCGTATTCTATAAACACGAAAACAAAAGGATATTTTGTTAAGATATGTGAGGGAAAGAAAGTTCTGTCATGCAGCAGAGTGCAACCTCCTTATTTAGCTGTGAACTTTTCGAAGTTCTGTGGCGTTGACAGAAAACTGTGTTAGGGATTAACCGTTTAGCTTTCATTTTTTGGCAGGCTTCATTAACTTCTCCTTAAGAGCCTCGTGTTATGTATTTTGGCGGGTTCGAGTAGTGGGAACATTATATAGGCTGATTATGTTATGTATATAGTGGTGGTAGCAGTACTGGAAGACGTAGGGTTAGATGGTCTCCCACAAAATGGACTGATGACCTGGTGAAGGCCGCAGGAATCCGTTGGATGCGAGAAGCATAAAACCGGTCTAAGTGGCGGTGTAAGTGTCCAACAGTGGACGACTTTCGGCTGAAATTATGTTGATGATGATGATGTTATGTATGCTTTACTGTTTAAAGAAGTTCTTCTAATCTTCTAAGTCCTCATTTAATTGAAAAGTCAACTGTACACAGTCGTCTATGTGCGGTGCTAACATAGGTGTGTTTACGCTTCAGGTCCGGAGCAGGTGCGCGAGGCGGCAACCGGCTGCGCGCGCATCCGCGGCGACACGCTGGGCATCGTGGGGCTGGGCCGCATCGGCTCCGCCGTCGCGTTGCGCGCTAAGGCCTTCGGCTTCAACGTCATCTTCTACGACCCCTACCTGCCCGACGGCATCGAGAAGTCGCTCGGCCTCACCAGGGTCTATACGCTTCAGGTGAATATATCATCCGATTCTGTAGTGACCGCACGACCTCTGAAAAATGATGCCTTAAAGTACCAATAGCTAACTCTATGGATAAAGTATGGCTTAGTTTGGAAGAAGAAAAATGTTATGACTCATCAGTTGCCAATGCTAGCACGACCACTGTTCAGAAAAGAAAACCCTTTCTCAAGCTGAAAAGGCATGACAGATGATTCCAGTTTTCGCCGAACCTACTGTAAAAAAAACAATAATGACAACAATTTTTCCACATCTCAAGAGTAGACGACATTACTGATTGATGTAACCATTAGCATATGCACAATATTGTGGTCCATGTGTTAGAGATGGATAATCAATAATATCAACGATTAACTAATTTGTATGTTTGCCATTTCCAGGACCTCCTATTCCAGAGTGATTGTGTATCATTGCACTGCAGCTTAAACGAACACAATCACCACCTCATCAACGAGTTCACTATCAAACAGATGCGCCCAGGTGAATACTGTTCATTAATTATTATACCTTTGTCATAATCGAAAAGTTACGAAAGCTAACAGAGAAGTATGGAAGACAAAGACTTGTTGCACCGATCCCAAATATATTGGGTTCTGGTACTTCTGGTCAAGATAATGATAGTAAAAAAGTTAGCAATTGACGTTTAAAGACATAGCTTCATTCTGATGTGTATACGGCGACATATATCAAGGTATATGTTTCCAGATTTAGCTGATCTCGCATTGTATAGAATTTCCATACGATGAGAAGTCAGTTTATATAAGTACTAGCTGTTGCCCGCGGCTTCGCCCGCGTAAAGGTCGGAAAATATCCCACACAAATTATCCCACACAAAATGGATAAAATCCGGTCGAACCAGATACTCTGACAGAACAGAACCCACCAAACAAACAAAAACCAAAACGATTTTTTTCTAAGAATTGTACACAGACAGACGTAATTTTTGGAAACGACCAAGCAAGGAACGATATTTAAAACAACCAACCTATAGACCTCTTTGGTTGTCGCGACGTCCCCGTATGGGGGCGTGGCGGGCGGCATCGGAGCTCTGCTCCCCGGCCGCGGAGGGTATCACGGTGGCCCGCAAAGACGGGCCCCTCGATGTGTTGCCCCTTGGGCGAGCAATATGTGGGGCGCGTTAATAGTTAACGCGCCCCTGTGTGTGGTTGCTGTTTGTGTATCTGTGAGCGCGCCGCGGCGTTGAGTTATATCAACGCCGCTTTCTTCACAACGCCTTGGCGGTCAGTCCCCGCCAGGTGAGACCCCCGGTTGCCCGGGGGAGGCCCGGCGAGAGACGACCAGCGACAAGACGCTGACTCGACGCTCCCACAGAGTAGGGTGCGCGCCCCCGCTTATCCCGTTTTCCAGAGCGAGCCGGTAGCGGTCTAAGCTAAGGGGCAGTATGTGCGTGTGGGCGGTAGTGTACTGTGTAACACCGCCCATGAATACGCGACAACGCAGGCCCGCCCGCGTGTACACGTGTGAGTCATAGTGCCTGTATAGAGGTGGTTGTCTGTTTTACGTTACGTGACATGCCTATATTAACTTAGAACACGCCACGCAGCGGATGTATGTAGTGAATGTAGAGTTCACTTGATTCAGGTAAGCCGCGTGTAACCTGGTTGCGACTTACCCGGGAGTCAGTCCGGTAGTGGGGTCAGTCGTCCCTTACCAGGTCGCGGGGCAGTGGTCTCGCGTCAGGGGGGCGCGTATGCCAGGGCGCGATCTGCTTGACATGTGGCCAATCAGACGCGCCGGCACGCGCGAACATCCCCTTCGCGAGACGCCGCACATGGTCATCCAGGCTCTCGATCCCGAGATCCCGCTGGATGACATCGTTCAACCAACCTATCTCGAATTTAGAACCCATTTATGAATGAGCGTCACTATCCTTCGGAAAATCTTAACACCGCGATTCAGAAAAACGCGTCAATTGCACAACGCCATCTATCGAGTATACTGGTAAACTCAAACTCTCCGTATCAAGCAAAGTACTAATAACTTTTGACCGGGTGGACCGATTTTAATGAAATAAAGACTAAATGTAACCTCAAGATACAGACTATGACTATATTTTCAATCCCTTAAATCTATTGAAAAGATTCACTCAAAAATGTCAATATTACATGTGAATTTTAAAATCATCCCCTATTTTACCCTCTCGAGGGATGATTTTTGAAAAACGCTGAAATACCTTATTTTTTATTTGTTACCAAAAGCATAAATTTAAATTTTCAGAGCCCTAACTTAAGAAATGATAGGTTTCCCATACTAACTTTCATCCCCTATATCCACCCCCTTAGGGTTATTTTTGAGACAAAAAGTAGCCTATGTCCTTCCCCGGGATGCCATCTATCTCCTTGCCAAATTTTATCGAAATCCGTCCAGTGGTTTAAGCGTGAAAAGGTAACATACAGACAGACAGACAGACAGACAGAGTTACTTTCGAATTTATAATATTAGTATGGATGATGGCTATAAGAGGAGCGGCAGAGCAAAGAAACGATCGATGGATTGTGTGAATGATGATATGGTTGGAAAGGGGGTGACTACCGAGATGACGACTAATAGAGAAGTGTGGAAGAAGAAGAGATGTTGTGCGAACCCCAAATAAATTTCAATAAGGGCAGGAAAATGATGATGAGAAGTCAGTTTATACTGTAAATGTATAGCTTGATATGTCGGTGTGCATAGAATATTTCTCGAAAATCCTTTATTACACAATCAAAATTGAATGCAGTCCATGAAAATCAGTTAAAAATGTATACAAGCAATTATATCGCTTCTTTTTAAAAATAATGAATACATATTTCAATAAAATGTCTAAAAACATGTGTTACACACGTAAAGCAGCTTGTAACTGTAATTGTCCTTGTGGTATGAATGATGTTGAACACGAAGATATTGATAATTCGTTATAGCTGCGTGTTCAAATCTGAGCGTAATTGTTATAAGGAATTTTTAAGGTTTAATCGTCATTCTCAGCAAGTGTGTATGTGCGATGAATGCTTTATCCGCGACTTTTTTCTCAAGCGGGTAATTTTTTCAAGATAAAATGTAGCCTATCAAATTGTTTTCGAACACGAAAATATCGATAATTAATTATAACTGCGTGTTTTGAGCGTAATTGTTAGTTATAAAGAATGTTCAATTTTGAATCGTCACTGTCAGTGTGTGAAAGATTGCTTTTGTCCACGGCTTCGGTCGTTCTAGGGACATGTTTTGTAGATAACAAGTGGCCGATGTCACTCACCGGACTATAAACTATAGTGCCCTCCAAAACCGTATCATCTCATAATGTCAAACTCTCAAAATGACAACCAGACGCAAAATGTCCACTTCGCAGAATGTCAACTTCTTAGAATGTCAAATTCGCATAATGTCAATTTCTCAAAATGTCGAATTCTCACAATGACAAATTCGCATAACGTCAAATTCTCACAACGTCAACTTCTTAAAATGGTAAATTCGCTTAGTAACACTTTCACGTAGTATCTATTTTAACAAGGTCTTTTGAATATAGCTTTTTTCCATTATTTTCTACTTTTTAGTTTGCTTTTCTATGGAAGCGTGTTTTTTAGTTTCTTTTTAACTATTATTTATTTTAAATTTTTTAGGGTGTTTCGAATTTTGTGACATATGTCAGCGTAGTTTTCACAGACAGTTTTTTGCTTTCCTGGTAACTCTGGCAAGGATAATGGCACAATTTATGAAATTATTGTATTGTCATTGGTCCTAGATAAGTGTGGCAAATTTCGAGTTAAGCCGACGTTTTGAAAGGGGTCATAATCATGTTCAAAGTTTCCGTTATATAGGCACATACTAACATAATAACATACATATGAAGCTAATAAAAGCGTGTTAAAAAAAAAAACATTCGTCAAAATGACAAAAAAAAAGAAGCAAAATGTTGGGATCAGAGAATAACGAACCGTCTTTTTAAAGTTCTAAGAAATAGGAAAGGACTCCGTGACATTATTTTTATATTGAATAATATAAATAATTAACTGCACTGCAAAATGCAAGTCTGAAAATGGCATTTTTTTAAGATTACAGTTTAGCGGCTATCTTTATTCATAAAGTAAATTAAATCAAGCAGCTTTATGCATGTTTTTCTATTCCCAAGGAGAATCAAATTTTTCTATTAGTTTTGTTCTAATTTTGGTATGTTTTCGTCATTTTGATTATGGTGTTTTTTTTTTTTGTATATGTGTAAGGTGACACACCATACAGTGGATTGATTATAAATTTTAATATTTTATTTTGAAAGTCAACAAATATTTTAAACCTACCTTAATATGCCCCTTTGTATACCTACGTAAATAGACATTACGTGGAGGTGTCAATAAGCGAATTTACCATTTTAAGAAGTTGACGTTGTGAGAAGTTGACGTTAAGCGAATTTGTCATTGTGAGAATTCGACATTTTGAGAAATTGACATTATGCGAATTTGACATTCTAAGAAGTTGACATTCTGCGAAGTGGACATTTTGCGTCTGGTTGTCATTTTGAGAGTTTGACATTATGAGATGATACGTCCAAAACTTCGTTGAGATTTACCCATTTCAGCAGTGAAGTCACATTATAAATTAAAATCACGAAACATTGTTTGAATTACAATTTTTCTTGAATTAAATTCACAATGTGACTTCACAACTGAAGTGGAAAGATTTCATCTAACTTTTGGAGGACACTATTTCTCAATTCGTCGATCTGTTGCACGTTGCTGCGTAAAAAGTTTTAAAAGGAGGCCAAAGCCACATCACACTTGCGCACTATGTTAGGTAGTTGTTGTGGTTGGGCCATAGAGTAAGGTTCGGTTTGTGTTGCAGGCGCGTTCCTGGTGAACACGGCGCGCGGCGGGCTGGTGGACGACGAGGGGCTGGCGGCCGCGCTCAAGCAGGGCCGCATCCGCGCCGCCGCGCTCGACGTGCACGAGAACGAGCCCTTCAACGTGTTCCAGGTACGCACTCTACTCACCACATACTACTTGCACCGCGCCATGTCTACGGCTCGCGGGACTTGTTCCTAGTCGTTGTTCAGTGAGCGTCGACACGCGCGACTTTCATGTCCCTTCATCCGACAGCTTTTAATAGTTATGATGTTTGTTCATTTATAACATGCAAATCTCACTTCATCCAAGTTTCTGACTGAAGTGTTAAGTAAACCGCGCGATATCGCGTGACGTTAATTGCTACATCTACGGGTCGTGGGACTTGTTTCTAGTTGATCGACAGGCGCGACTTTTATGTCCTTCTCTGATCAGACAAGTCAGATCTGACAAGCTTTGAATAGTATTGATGCGTGTTCTGTGAAATGTAAGCCGCATATGAGATACTACCTCTTCGGGCAACATATCACTCTTGGGTAGTGGTCAAAGGCAAATGTCTAGTATACTGTCCTGCAAAGTCGTAGAGTCGAAATGTCCGGCGATATGTCTCTGCGACATGTCTTCTAATGAAAACACGGCTTTAATGTTTTATTCTGAGATGAAATTATCGCTGCATATGTGCTTTTAATGTTAGACTATCATGTAAGCTACACCTTGTAGTTTTGCGATGTGAAGAGTTATGAAGTTTTATTTCATAACAACGACTGTTATGTTTGACTATGTGTGTTATTCCACACGAGACTGACGCGCACGTCCCCTCAGGGCCCGCTGAAGGACGCGCCCAACGTGCTGTGCACGCCGCACGCCGCGTTCTACTCGGACGCGTCGGCGCAGGAGCTGCGCGAGATGGCGGCGTCGGAGATCCGGCGCGCCATCGTGGGCCGCATCCCCGACTGCCTGCGCAACTGCGTCAACAAGGACTACTTCCTGGGCGGCGCCGCGCTGGCGGGCGCGCCGCTGGCCGCGCCGGCCGCGCCGCCCGCGCCCTACGCCGACGGCATCAACGGCGGCTACTACGGCGCCGCGCAGGCCGCGCACTCCACCACGGCCGCGCACGACGCGCCCGCGCCCGCGCCGCCGCCCGCGCCGCACGCGCCGCACACGCCGCACGCGCCGCACACGCCGCATGCGCCGCCGCCCATCTCCCTGGTCAGTGCCAGCGGTAATGCCACTCATACTATCTCACCACGCCACACACCCCCACACGCATGCCCTACAGGTAACAACAATCATCTCTCTAAAATTCTAAATGAAAAAGTGTCCCTCGAAATATATTACATTACCGACGCCACAGTCACACCAGGGTAAATTTCTGACAGCTGTAATATAAGGTTATGTTTGCAAAATTATTTTGCACTTCGTAAATAGTTGAAGTTTGGTATATTAGACTGTCACTGAAGACTCTAGTCAATAACAATATTTTCTCACTTGGAACACTTCAATCCATCAACAACTGCTACATTCTTACCATACCCTACGGCTACGCTAGCGGCATTTTGGCCGATTTTGAAACTTATTTACAGCTTACAGCTGGACACTTTTTCAACGTTTTCTTCCATATGAGATGATTCTCCTTACCTCTACAGATAATTCAATCCACGATGACGCGCCCCTCTGCGCCCCTTTCCTTTATTTTTAACCGCTCTCAGTACAATTGTCAAAGAATGGGGCGCGTCTTCATGGATTAAACTATCTATACACTCCATACTGGACTGCTGTCACCTGTCACGTAGCTAGTGCATGTTTCATTTTAACTATTATTTTACGACACGAGAATGTTGACTCCATCGTCAAAAACTATAATCACATCTGAAATTCCCCATTTTTTAATTTTAACTTCGTTTGAAATTTCATTTAAATAGCTTGTTCTAAAAGTTCATCGAGTAACGTGTCCCTACCCTGTGTTGCAGCCAATCAACACGTCGGATCCGGCCAACCATCAGTTGAACAAGCAGGAGAGCTCCGACGTCCATTAGGCGACGACGATGCGCTACGTTACAGTACCGTCATCACGCCGAGCGACTAACAAACATACAAACAAACAATAGTTTTATTGATTCCATCGCAATTATGTCATAAGTACCTATGTCGTAAGCCAACGAGTGATATAATATGTAGTCGCGGCGTTTGCATAGAGGCGACACAACGCTTTATATGATAAAATAGAAAATTAGTGAGTTTTAGTGCGTCGGTACGATCTGCGGCGAATGAGTCTGTCTGTTCTCTTCCAATTTGTTTGATAGTGAAGTATGTTCCTAACGAGGGTCGAAGACAAATGGAGTGTGTATGGAAAGACGAGACTTCGTCCGGGCACCTCACTAAATAGCCGAATTTGATTATAGGGAAAATTCAGGATTGACACTCCATTTGTTTTTTACTCCTTGGTTTACATAGTCGATTCATGTTAACTGACAATAAAAATTACGATGGAAAGATTTCGACACTATCGAGTGTCTGAATATGGAAGTACTGGTGATAAACGAAAATTTAGTGAAGTATACAGAGAGTCGGGACATCTACATTCTCGAACATGTTTTATATACGTCTGATAAATGAGACAAATAAATATAATTAGTGCATACGGCTTGTGTGTGACTGTACACAGTTTTATTTCAGTGTGATTCTGAGATTCCTTGTGGAACGCACGCCCGTCTCGATGCAAACGTCGCGCGATATGTGCGAATAGTTGATTCTGTGTTTGTATTTGGTAAGTTGGGACAGCTATATATAGATACTGTTATGGTAAAATGCGTGTTTTGATCGCGGGCCGAAGCGTGCATGTTCAGAGTTAAGTGTACTATGTGTAAATAATGCGATAATTGTCAGAACTAAAGCTCTACTCCACACAGTCGAGCAATGGAAGCGTTTGGTGATGAGTCGAGGCAGACTGTCAACTCTGTCAATGATAACAGCAGTGACCCACTGTTTGGAGTAGATAGTTTCAACGGGTCAAAAGTTAACCACTGGTTCCATATTCACGCCGCAAACCAAAGCAAACAAAATAAATATATATGCTTTACTTGCCTGTTCTCAGGCTTTGCGCTCGTCATATTTTTAGCGCTGAGTTCGTGGCAAAATTTGGAACCAACTATTTATAATGGAGAAGTTTTGCTCAAGAGAATAAATTTTTCGGGTGCCTGTAATCAATGGTTGGTCAAAGTAAGTGGATTGATAGGTTATTTTTGCATAATAAACCACTTTAGTATAATCAGAGGTTCATGTTTGCAGGAACTCCTTACAACAATAGAACCAATAGTAGGTTGCAACTTATGGTATTTACGGCTCTATCAATGTTTAAAAGGACTCTTGTAAGTGTAGTTAAGGCATGCTTGTTCACATGCCCAGAACTTTTCAATGATAGAATAGCTTGTTACTCTGAGCTAAAATGTACAAATAGAAGACACACTATGTTGTTTGCAAATTAAATGATCAGTGTCATCCATAGATCTGGAGAGGAGTGGCGCAGTTCGATATTATCGCGTTATTCAGACGTACGTACGTGTGTGTGTTGTATCAAAGTCGCTGGAGTATACTGTGTACTGGCATACGTTCGATGCATGGTCCCAGCTGGTCTATAAGCATTTGATCGCATTTGTTTGTACCCACACCGGCCCGGCCCGGCCCGAGCGCATGCATTCGAACTGTTATTTTTAAGTAATCAACAAAAGGACTGTAGAATTCTATCATCACACTTTATTAACGAGAAAAACGGATGTCTTCGTGTTTCTTTTTTTTTACTTTGAAAATGTACAAAATCATCCTTCATTTGAATATTTTTTTTAAATAGAGTTTAAGTGACGAATTTGTACATGAAAAAACACCATGATATAAAATTTAGAACCGAAACCCAATAGAGGGGCTTCGCCCTGCCGAGCACCCGTTTGACAATCGTGAGAATTGGTATTTAAAAATTAGTATTTACTTACAGTTTAGTTTAATGACAAAAACAATGTGTATATTTTATGAGAAAGTGAAAAGTTCTTAAATAAAACTATTGTTTTCGGATTAATTACCTGAGTGTTTTATTTATTATCAAACAATTGTCAACCTTATGCTTCTTCAGTTCTGATTGACCACTACATTACAACAAATTACTAATACGTAATAAAACTATTGAGATATATCTCGCCCTCTGCTTTCTATACTTATATAGCACATTTTGTAAGTTAGCAAAGGTCTAGTATAATAAAATATACCTGCATTATATTTAACATTTGCAACATTCAAAACACAAGTTTTACAAATATAACATTTCATGCAGTAATGAGATCATTAGTATAAATTGGCACGTATATATTATTCCTAACAAATAAATTAACATTCCGGGGCTATTATTATTACTAATGTAAAAACGTTAGTAATAATGGTACATAATAAAAGTCTTAAAAATTGTTTCCCTTTTTTACAAACCAGCAAAGTTCTGATATGTCATACAAAGGAAAAAAATGTTGCTAGTCACACAGTCCTTTCAAGCTATCTTTACCTCTGAGAGCAGCAAGCCAACAGCAACGTTATTCTAATGACAATAAAGATCACTGATATTGACAGTGTTGCCAAAAATCAGAGGTAGAAAACTGTAAAAGGACTGTACCATAATCAGCCACAGATATTCCCACTGCTGGGACACAGGCCTCCTTGAGAAGGAGTGGGCTGTAATCTACCACGCGGGCCCGGTGCGGGTTGGTAAATGTCACATGTCTTCGGTTTTATGGTTCAATGACATGTCGGTTTCCTCACGATGTTTTCCTTCACCGTTTTGAGAACAGTGGTGATGATATTATTTATAAAAATTAAAGCGCCTGCTTGCGTTCGAACCCACGACCCTTTACCACCACTGCTCAAAGGACTACAAGCGATATCTTCGTTTGAACCCGTCCGAAGGCTGAAACTCTGAAGTGATCTAAACTTGAGTATGTAACTTTTGGACGTACAAAAATAGCGAATAATGATGACAGCTGTCAAATCGTAGTACTGTTCAGTCTTAAATCGGGCCCCAAACTAATCTTACCTCCGTAAGTGATACAAAATAGGAATCGCCCGTAACTTCATCCGAACGTACGGATTTTATTTTTAGGAAGTTGTTCTATAGGTGCCACACGCAGGTACAACGCCACAAGGTTGTTTTGGCACGTGGCCAAAATCGGAACTAACGTCGCCATTTTGTTTTGTCAATACATTTCTGTGAAACAATTTCACAAATGTTTCTCAACAACGCGCCCTTTCAATGTAATTTAGGCGCCAAAATTTGTTTGTAGCATTAGTTTAGCTGATCAGTCACGTCCGCTGTCTAATCATATTGAGAGCTATTGTGATTGGTTGACAAGAACAGACAAACACCACATTCGACAACGTAGGGTGTAACTATGACCAAAAACGTAGTCAAAAGACTAAGGGCAAAATTCACAGAACGTACTTTGATTTTACTTAGCTAAGTTTAAGGGGTTCATAGATATAAGAACCTTAATTCTTATTTGAATAACGTTTTAATTCGTATAAACGAACGTGAGCAAGTGTTTCATAAGATTATTACGTAGCAAAGTTAGCGTGTGTTTTTTTTAATCTTGCCTTAGAGGACTCTACATTGCAATCCATTTCAACTATATAGATGTTACAATTTTCACCAATAAACATGTAACTTGCATATTATTCAAGTCCACATCAGCTTAGTCGTTACTGTGTCTTCTGCGAGCATGGTGAGCATGGCGTGACCACCTTGAGTCTTCTCGCTTCCTCCGCGTCCAACGCTCGCTTCATCTCGTAGTATCTCTGTTTGAACGACTGCAGCTCATTGTTTATTCGTTCCAGTTCTAAGCGTTGGTCGTTCACTTGCCGTTCGCGCATGTTTAGTTCTGAAAGGTAGTAAAGTAACTTTTAAAGTAGGAAAATTTTAAGAGTTTTGCAACTACATTTTGCACACAGTCGGATAGATTTTTTTTGATCATACAAGAACAAGGAATTGGTTGCTTAGTAGACCTTTGAAGAAATGGTCAAGAATCATGACAATATAGAATGCAAGAGTAAGCGAAGCGAGCCTGAAAATCTTAATACCCTATCTTGAATAGGTTTTGTTTACGCAAGACAGTGCGGATGGCGCCACCTAGACCCCAGGTAAGCAGAGCAAACTGTCTGCGCGGGAGAATTTGTTGTCTGTTTTCAATAATTTTCGGCTTAATTATACGTAGGGTAAAATAATACCTACCAAAAGCCTAAACATAAAAGCTCTAGTCGGGCAGATTGTTTTCTGTCATATTGAACTTTTATCTACAGGGTGTCCAGTGGAAAATTTTCAAGTTTAAATTGTAATTACTCCTTAACTAGCGGGGTGAGGTAAGTGAGACGGGTAACGTTCGGCGCGCGCGATTTGCGGATTTACTAGTCACAATGAGTCGCTGGTCGGGAGCGCACCGCGCGTTCGCGGTTGAACAATATTTGAAGTGCAATGATTCGTTGGTCCGTGCGCGTCGTGCTTTTTGTACTCACTACAATATTCGACGAGTAAGTGATGGACCGAGCACGCAACTTATCTGGTCGTGGGTCCAAAAGTTCAGACAAGAAGGGACAAAGGTTAACCAAACTCCTCCGGGACCATCAACGTCAGCAGCGACATCAGAACATGTGGCTCAAGTTCAACGTGAAATTCTTCGCAATCCACGTAAATCGATAAGGAAGATTGCAGCTTGTACTGGAATAAAAAAATCAACAGTGCACGTTATTCTGAAAAAGAAACTAGTTTCACCCATAAAAAATGCAGATTGTGCAGTTTCTCAACGAAAATGACTATTTATTACGAGAAACCTTAGCGAGAACGATGCTGAAACGTTTTCGAACAGCACGAACGCTTGGAAACATATTTTTTACCGACGAAGCACATTTTCATATCGATGGCTATGTTAATAAACACAACATGAGATACTGGTGCTCCGAAAACCCCAGGGAACGCCACCAAAAACGTTTGCACTGTCCAAAAACGACAGTGTGGTGCAGTGGCGGATTTACAAATTTGCCGCTAGTAGGCTATTCAGTTTTTGCCGCCCCTACTGACTTTTGAAATTCAATACGTTAGTTTAGTTCACAATCATATTAATTACATTTATTCAGAAATTGCAACTTTATGATTTTGTTGTCCTCATTATATCGGCTTTTTCCCGTCATTAGTATGATTGTGAACTAGGTGATATTTCTGTCAGTTACTAGATTATTTTTGCAACCCGCTAGGTAGCGACGAGTATACTGTTGACCTAAAAACAGCAGCATGTACTAATCATAAGGTGGGGAAAGGCATGCCTTAAAAATACCTACATATGAACACAGCTTACACAAAATAATGTGTAGTCGGTAAACGTTGTTTTTGTTAAATATTTTTATTGCATTTACAGTTTAAAATAATACGAACAATTTCTATTAAATAACATGTTAACAATCCGGTTAATGGTGACAATGAGATCAAATAAGTTTTCATCATCATTTCAGCCGAAAGACGTCCACTGCTGGACAAAGGCCTCCCCCAAGCTCCGCCACTTCGACCGGTTTTGTGCTTCCCGCATCCAGCGGATTCCTGCGGCCTTCACAAGGTCATCGGTCCACCTTGTTGGAGGCCTTCCAACTCTACGTCTTCCGGTACGCGGTCGCCATTCCAGAACCTTTCGGCTCCATCGGCCATCTGTTCTGCGAGCAATGTGCCCTGCCCACTGCCACTTCAGTTTAGCAATTCTTCGGGCTATGTCAGTTACCTTGGTTCTCCTACGGATCTCTTCATTTCTGATTCGATCGCGTAGGGAAACTCCAAGCATAGCCCTCTCCATCGCCCTTTCGGTGACTTTAAGCCTTCTAATAAGGCCTATTGTGAGCGACCACGTTTCGGTTCCATATGGTACCGGTGGTGTGGTTCGGTTTCGTTTGGTTCTTGAATACGTGGCTTTTGGCTACCTTGTACGCGTGCATTTTTCTTTCTTTTTTTGTAACAATTTTTTATTTCATGTTGTGCGTTTTGTTTGTGCAGAATAAACTATTTTTCTTTTTTTCTTTCTTTCTTTCTTTATATGTCATCACTGGCAACACACACTGGTCAAAGACTTTCGTCTTGAGACACTGCGGTATGTGGGACGAGAAGATATTGCGTAGCTTCCCAAACGCTGCCCAGCCGAGTCGGATTCGACGATTGACCTCTTTCTCGAAGTTGGACCTACCTAACTGGACAGTCTGTCCTAGGTACACATATTCATCCACAACTTCGAGTGTAGCGCCTCCGATCTTCACTGGAGTGGGTATCACACGAGCATTGGACATGACCTTTGTCTTGTCCATGTTCATCCTGAGACCCACTCTTTCGGAAGCTCTACTAAGGTCATCGAGCATTGTACTGAGGCCCTCCATAGTCTCAGCCATGACAACTATATCATCGGCAAACCGAAGGTGAGTGATGTACTCACCATTGATGTTGATGCCAGCCCCTTTCCAGTCCAAAACCTTGAAGACATCCTCCATTGCAGCGGTGAACAGTTTCGGAGAAATAACGTCTCCCTGTCTCACCCCCCGCTGCAGAAGGATAGGTTTCGAGGTCTGGTCCTG
Organism: Aporophyla nigra; assembly: GCA_947507805.1. Lineage (NCBI taxonomy): Eukaryota > Metazoa > Arthropoda > Insecta > Lepidoptera > Noctuidae > Aporophyla > Aporophyla nigra. Next base: position 4,453,815 of record OX382313.1, on the reverse strand, counting down.
AAGTCGGACTGACATAGTGGCGTTTTCGTACAGATCTGGCACCGTTGAAGAGACTGCAGTACAGCCCAGGTTTCGACCGAATTGAAGGCTTTTTCGTAGTCCACAAACGCTAAACAAAGAGGCAGGTTATACTTTTTGGTCTTCTGTATAACCTGCCCGGCGTATGTATGTGGTCCACGGTGCTAAAGCCTTTAAGGAATCCGGCTTGTTCGGGAGTAAAAAAAGAAAAAATAAGTTTTACATTGGTGCCGATTCCCTTATTCACAAACTAAACTAAATTTAAGTTCAGTGCATCTTTTTCTTTCTATTTCATTAAGGAAAGGACAGAAGATAAATTTTAGTTTAGTCCTGTCAAATTAATCGGCGCTTGACGTAAATTGACGTAATTTTAGTAGGCAAGTTTTTAATCACGTCTAAACTTGTATGGAGTAGTGACAGGCGCTGATTAATTTGACAGGACTAAACTAAAATTTATCTTTTGTCCTCTTCTTAATGGAATACAAAGAAAAAGATGCACTGAACTTAAATTTAGTTTAGTTTGTGAACAAGGGAATCGGTACCATTATCTTTTTGCGAGATATTAAATTCGCAAAATCATTAATTATATCGTCGTATGAAATCTTGTTCATTAGTTCTGACGCTATGCACAAAAGAGATAAAGCTTCTCTCACCTGAACAATTTTCGTTCCCTTCCCGCGCCGCAACCCAAAAACTACTACGCAAATACATATACCTAGTAGAAAATAAAAATTTAAATGTTGAAACATATTACACGTTAAATTTCATTTTTATAATTAGGGTAAAAGTTACTAAATTTAAATTTAAATTAATATTGGAACGCTATTGGAATATTTTTAAAATTCATGATCGCATAAGTACCTATATATATTTTACAGTGCGTTTATTAATCTTTTATATACGGATTACGAACGTAATGTGTATACATATAATTATACGTTTTTTTTTATTATTTGGGCTAAATTTGCCGCCCCTCTAAATCTGCCGCCCTAGGCTCCAGCCTACTTAGCCTATTGGTAAATCCACCGCTGGTGTGGTGTGCAATTTCTGCCCGAGGAATAATCGGCCCTTATTTTTTTAATCAGCGAGAGACAGTCACTGCTAACGTGTATTGCTGGATGATCGACGAGTTTTTGGTACCGCAGTTGCAGCTGTTCCCCGGGTTCAACAACAGAACACAATTTCAGCAAGACGGGGCCACTCTACACTCAGCTAGAGTTTCGATGGAGAAGATGAGGGAAATTTTTCCCAATAAATTAATCAGCAAGTACGGAGACATACCCTGGGCACCTCGATCACCTGACCTTACACCGTGTGATTTTTTTTTGTGGGGATACCTTAAGTCGAGGGTTTACAGTAACAATCCTCGAACAATTCAGGCCCTACAAGAAAATATCCGCTGTGAAGTTGCTGCCATTGAACCAACGCTTTGCTCACGCGTGTTCGCAAATTTAAGAGTCCGGTTGCAAGAGTGTCTTGAGAGAAATGGGCGGCATTTAGAGGATATTGTTTTAAAGACATAAAATCCGCATCGTCAAACTTCATTCCGTTTATATAAATTATGAGAATAACATTGTAGTTTTTTTTAAATCCACTATTGAACATGAAAATTTTCCGCTGGACACCCTTTACTTTTTAAAGTAAAAAGCAGTTAATCAGAATATTGTCCAGTTAACCGTCGCCTAACCATAGATAGTAATATTTATTATTAAAACCATAGATAGAAGGGGGAGCAGAAGGGGCATCAACTTCTGTTCTGTTTACTATTTTTTTTTTCTTTTTTTTTGATGTGACACATAACGGTTTCCATTGTGAGGATCGTCTAGAGCAGGGCTGTCCAAGCTACATACCTTCGCGTGCTAATTAAATTTACTACAAAAGCTGGAGGGCCGCAGAAACAGATATTTTCAGTTTTCAAATAAAAACAAAATACAGGGTAACTATTTCTTTACACGTTTATTGGTTCTTAATTAATTAATTTATCTAATAATAGTAATCCAAACAACGGCGCGTAGTGTTCCACGCGCGCCTCAAAGAGATGTCAGCCACACTGAAGGGGTCTGCTAGGACCGATGCCTGCCGGGGTCGCGTGATTGTTCGAAAGAGATACCGTGACCCTGGCACATGGGCAACTGAAGGAACACGGGTGGGTTTTAGTCAGTAAAAGTCTGACACGCCCTCCCGCTCCGCCCAGAGCGGGAGAAGTCATTTGATGATTTCCCATCCAAAAAAAAAAAAAAAAAAAACATAACGCCACGCGCTCGTTCTTTTGCAACTCTCACAGAGTTACGAAATTAATGTCTAAATTGCCTAGGTAATGTTTTTTTTTAATAAAAAATAGTACTTTCTTAAAAAAATATCAATTTTGTTTTTTATTTTTATTTATCACCCATGCAACGATCAGTACAGGTTTCTTAACCTAATGCGAAAATGCTAAAAAAAATGCAATGCATGAATGAATGCTTTTAAATAGGATAGGGACGTTTAGCGCTAAACGCATTGAGTGATTTGTGGTGCAAGCGGGCCTATCCCTATTAAACATTTCGCAGACAGGCACAACGCTATGGTGCGAGGCGATTCTGGTGGAAGAGTCATGAAGTTTTCATAGTTTGTCTAATAAAGTCGCATCGCGCCTGCTTTTGGGAACTTTTTTCTTCTAGATTTGTACCGTTGATGATAAATATTTTTTCAAATTAAAACTATACAATATAAACAATTTAAAAAAGGTAAAGGTATTTACAAGGCAGATGTGAGTGGAATCACCGGGAGGGGACGCCCTAGGAGGACATATATAGTGACCTTCTTGGTGATTTTCTTCAGAAAGGTCATGTGCGTAGTACTCGCAACCGGTGTGTGTGTGTATGGCCAATTGTATGAACCTAAACGAGGCAAAAGGAGTGTGTAGAGATCGTAGCAGGTGGCGTTCCGTGGTTTCTGCCTACCCCCATGGGAAAAAGGCGTGATTGTATGTATGTATGTATGTAATATAAACAATTAAAGACAGTCACATACCGGCTATCAAACATTTCATCTTAGTAGTCCTATGTGTCAATGCACGTTGCGTACGATTCAGCGTGATCTGCAAAACAAACGTTCCCAGTTTTATTTATTTCATAGACAACAAAAGTCTGCCCAAAATTGTCTTCCAGGTGACAAAAAAGCGAGTACCTAGCATAATAGTTATCATAGTACGTATTAGCATACAGGGTGGCAGGGCAGACAAGCATCGACGCGAAAACTATTATCCAGTATAAATACGTCATCAACTGTTTCATACATTTTGGTCGCGTAGATATTGTAGTTTTGTAATAACGACAAGGCGCGTTATTTGCGTACCTAGGTTTTTTTTTAGTAACTAATTAACACTTGGTTTTTTTTGACACCATGATTAACTTGCTTTGTTGATCGTAGGTACATAATCCTAGAAAAATACGCAGCTGTAGCCGTACATCACAATAATCACCTGGATCTCAGGACTTGGCTGCAGCGCCAGCATGTCTTTGACTGCAGTGTATAGGTTGCGGGTCTCTTTCAACTCGCGATCCTTCAGGACTATCATCTCGCTCTGAGCCAGCACTTTTCTGCAAAAGTAGATACAGGTATGTTAATATACCGTAACATACTTAATACTCTCGAGTACCTACAGATTTCCCAGGAAAAAGTGTGGGCTTCGGCAGAATTATTACAACCATAGATCTTGGCTATTTTGTATTACTGTGGTTAGAAAAATATGGATGAAGAACTCTATAGGTACAATGCAAAAAAAAAACCTTAGCAGAACTTGAACACTATGGCAGAAAAAACCTTAGTAGAAGATCAAGGGTGAATCAATCCAGTCAATGTCTGTCCCACAGAGCACAGAACCGCTGCTAGTGGCATTGTACTCAATGCACAGTGCAATATCATACCCAATGCACAGTGCAACAAACAAATATGGCGTCGTTTGCATAAGTGACAAACGGGAAAGGGACAAGGGGCGGCTGTCACTTTGACTACACGCACCCAGAGACAAATATGTCTATTAACGCCTTGGTTAAAACTTTTAGTACATACAAACTATCCCACCCAAGTAGCACAAAAGTGCTGGTTAACAGCATTTTTACAGTGCACAGTGAATGCATTAGTTGCTGAATAATAGCGTAGACAGCGCATCCTCAGATGATATAACTCTAATTTGGGCACAAATTATTCAGCACATAGCTGAGTAAGAGTTCCAATTGATAAATAATTGCATTAGTAGCATTTATGTGTGTAACAGTCACCTCAAGAGCTGAATATTGCCTGATTAACAAGGCACGTGTGACTTACTATACAGCAAGGAAGACGAATGTGTACATTGTGTGTACTTTTAAACAGCTGAAATGACACACTGAGCGAAATTGTGGAATGCAATAACTCAATATTATTTATTTTTCTTTAATATGAACTGTCAAATTGTAAAACATGAAGTGTATCGTTGTGTGCAAGATCTCAGGAGCCATTGTGAAAATAAACATAAAATTTAAGGTAAGTTAAACTTCGATTTCCTGCTATTATATTTCAAATCTTATTGGGAAGGTAACTTTACTGTCAAATACCATACATATTTAGTTCAAAATTTTCACGCGCCTTCGGAATACCAATAAATACTAAAAGAAAAGTAACAAAAATTGAATGAATATAAAATAAATTTGTTTGTTTTAGTACAAGGAAAACAAAAAAAAAAAACTGTTTTCGTGTAATTAATTTGTAATCCAAATCAATTACGATTGATACCCTATAAAATAAACAAAAATTTAAAGATAAAATTTTATAGCAATACACAGTAACGCAGTGAATATGGCGGATGGCAAGTGAACAGTTTTAATGTTAATATAATGCTAAGGTCTGTACGGGTGTTCACATGTGGCCTTTAATTCAGCAAAGAGTAAAATAGTTTGGCACTTGTGGAATACAAATCAGACATGGATCGATTAGGAGAGCTAAATTGGTTCACATTTGCATCAGTTACCTTGATAATTACCTTTATGGATCCAAGCTTTTAGGGTTCCGCCGTGGTTCGTTTAAAGCCATTTTGTTCCTTTTTTTAGTTGTTATTCGACGATAAGTATTTAATTAAAATTGTAATTTAAGTAGCTGATATTATAATTTAATGATGGGTATGTATAATACATAAGTTATTGATTTATTCAATATGCGACGAAATACCTATAACTTAGTAGATACCTATCTAAAAATAATGTATTCTTCTGGCCTAATAATAATTAATTACTTCCATGTGAAATTGAAATTGACATGCCATACGCACAGTATTTATGCGACGCGAAAAGTATTTTTTATGAAACATTTCGCTTGATCTGCAACATGGTGCATGCAACGCTATCGTTCACACGCCCGCGCCGCACGTCATGTCGCATTATTTGTTTACATAGATCATCAGTTTATCGCTAAATCGCAACTGGGTTGGTCGTTCGTATTCTACGATAGATGAACAATATCATTTCAATTTAGGGTTGCGAATAAAAGTAAATAAGTTGCGATCGACTTAATTCCTGCTAATCGGACAGTACAATCGGAGATAATGCTGCAACTGGCCGCCCAGGGCCCTCACAAAGCGAAAACTCTATTTACATTAGCCCAGTGGACCCAAACGAAATAAAACTTATAATTAAAAAACTTCAAAATAAACGAAGCTATGGACACGATGAGCTACCGCCAACACTAATAAAATTATGCGCTGAGGAATTATTAATGCCACTGACTCTACTTATAAATCAGTCCCTTGACGAAGGATGTGTTCGCGACCTGCTTAAAGTAGCAGTAATAAAACCGATCCATAAAAAGGGAGATCAGACCGATACAAATAATTTTCGGCCTGGCTATAGGCCGAAAATTATTTGTATCGGCATTACCTACATTCGCGAAAATTTTTGAGACAGCAATGTCAAAACGACTTTACTAATTTTGTGAAAAGTACAAAATCTTCAACGATAGTCAAAATAGTTTCAGGAAAAATAAATCTACTACACTGGCAATATTCAAATACGAGTACATACAAGAAGCATTAAATATAATAAATAATAACAAACACGCAGTAGGGATTTTACTAGACATGAGCAAAGCCTACGATAGAGTGTCTTACAAGATCCTTCTAAATAAATTATATGAAATAGGTGTCAGGGGCACAGCCTACAAATGGTTTTGCTCTTACTTAGAAAATCGGGAACAATATGTAGAAGTAGATTATAAAGATGCACAGACTGGCCAGATAACGCGTGTTAAATCTGATAGAGCAAAAGTAACCATGTCAATTCCTCAAGGTAGTGTTTTAGGGTGCCTATTGTTCCTAACTGTTGTTGTTGTATTTAATTGTTATATATAAATAACCTCCCTAAAGAAATAAATTCATACAGCGTCCTATTTGCTGACGACATTTCAATAATTTTTCCTTATGATAATAACGGGACCCTAAATGAAATCTTATATGACATTCTTACTAATATAGTGGCATGGTTGAAAGACCATAATTTAGAAATAAATTTCTCGAAGACGAAGCTGATGCAATATAGACCATATCAGAAAGAAAAGGTAGATATCGACTTCTCATATAATAATACAAAATTACAATGTGTAAACGACTTTTTACTGCTAGGCCTGACTGTCGATACAAATATAAACTGGAAAGGTCATATACAAACCCTATCAAATAAATTGGCTAGCTTTACATACGCCTTAAGAGAATTAAAAAAAGCAACCGACTTCAAAACAGCTCTTTCAGCCTACTACGCATACGCATATTCGTGGCTAAACTATGGAATTATATTGTGGGGAAATAGTGTAGATATAGAGCGACTATTTATTTTGCAAAAAAAATGCGTTCGAATCCTAGTAAATATAGAACGTACGGAAAGTTGCAAACAATACTTTATAGAACATAAAATTCTTACGCTAACAGGTATTTATATCCTAGAAGCTAGTAAATTTGTGAGAAAATTCCCATCGCTTTTTCCGCTAGCAAAACAGCAACGCCCACAGCAACGCAGTCTTAGATACCGATATCTAAACGAATTAGCGGTACCAACTTCAAGACTAGCTATGTTTCGTTCTGGGCCTCTGGCCATGTGCGTTAAAATCTATAATAAACTCCCGAATTCAGTTAAGGATACAGAGTACAACAAAAAATTCAAAAACCAGCCAAGTGCGAGTCGGAGTCGCGCACCGAGGGTTCCGTACAAACCTGTAGGTATAATTATGAGTAAAAGTTCACCCAGCACGACAATCGAGTCGTAGTTCTGTTCTGTTTCTTGGCTTGGTTTTAATTCTGTCTGTGTTTTGTTCTGTTTATTATATGAAGTAACTAAAAATTTACGGTTTTCGCAATTTTTCCTTTATCTGTGCTATAAGACGTTGTTTCGTACCAAATTTCAAAATTCTAGATCGACTGGAAGTATACCCGGAAGGGTACCCTTTAGGTTTTGATTCCCTTGCGAGTTTCGAAAATTTGTGGAAATTTGCGGTATAAACGGCTATATCTTTTGATTGCGTTAGCTTAGAAGTTTGATTTTTTCACAGCTCTGAGAGACAGTAGACTTGAGTATTTGATATAAATTTCAGTTTGATACATCCACGCGTTCCTGAGAAAAAGGGTCTTGACAGACGGACGGACGGACGGACGGACGGACGGACGGACGGACAACAAAGTGATCCTATAAGGGTTCCGCTTTTTCCTTTTGAGGTGCATAACCCTAAAAATGACCTACAAAACTACTTAAACTTAAAATCATATTATAGCCTAAAAGAATTTTTAACTGAGAAATAAATAAATTACTATCGACTCGAACACATTACACATACATAACTAGGTGCTCTATAAGACATCAGTCAGAAAATGATAATTTATTTATTTAGTTTGTAAGAATGACATAATGTATAATAATAATTATTAATTTTTAAATTAATCTATATCAACAAATTGTATTAATAATGAATAATGATAGCATGTTAAATTAATTAAAACCTGTCACCTATACATTGCTGTGCCCTAGCAGGGTTCATTGTTTGGAACTATCATAATGTAACACAATAAAACCTGTAAACACCTGTAAACAACATAAAACGCAATAAATGAATATGAATATGAATGAATATGAATATGAATGAATATGCTATTTTGGTAGGTAGTAAAGTAGGTCCTCTGTGTTTGTGTCTGTAGATGTTTTGTATATAATTATTATGTTACGTTAAGTTTAGGTATTTAATATGTTATTATATCTTGTGGTTTTTTTTCCTCAAAAACTGTATAGGTAGTGTTGTCATTTTAAGGAACTGATACTTCTATTATAATAAATATATTTCTCTTGTTTTTTACAGAACAAGCTTTTCAAAATAGTTCAGACTATAGAGAGCGATGTTGTCGATCTAACAGTCGTTCCTGCATCGTGGAAAACTAAGGAAATTCTATGGTGGCCACCGAGAAGTACTTTTATACTCCTTGAAGTTATAAAAAGATGAAAATTCAAGGCCTGGACCAGGGTGGTACACCGTAAATTGTTCTTTAAAAAGGGAAAATTAAATAAACATAAAGAAAATTACGTTGTTTTTTTAGATGCTAGCTGTACTGGTATTTCCTAACTGACTACCTCTGAGAATAATTGTCGAAATCTGGAATCTTAAAAACTCTCGAAATTAATGTATGTATTATAATTTAAAAAATCTTGGATTTCTCTTAATAAATCTTCTTCATTTTTAAGAAAGTACCAGAAACATACCAATATTAATTTTGTGGCAACCATATTAGTCCCGAAAATGTGTAGGTTATAAAAAGATTTTTGTAGCAGAGAGTACTTACTCAGCCTAATGTCACCAAACACACTGATCTCTATTTATAAAGGCTTTTTTGTATTGTTTGTTCCATTCGCGCATGCCGACACTTCGATGCATGCTGTTATTCGAGTGTATAGTAACAACTGACTAATAGGGGAAAAGTGAACCTGTGTGCAGCATAAAGCATTAAATTTTTGTTAAATAAGTTCACAAAGTAACTGATTACATTATAGTGGGTTACATGTTCTCTCTTAAAATGCAACGGTTGTATAGTACACGTGTGGGCTATTATTCAGAAAACTTACAGCTGATAGGGTACTGCACTACTAAGCGCTGAATAACAGTGACTTTGTGGCGTGTTTGTGGTGCTTAATAGAATTACTGTACAGCAAATAGCGTTATAGTTGGCCACGTTTTTTTCTAAACAGCTATTACACCCCGGGTGAATACTAATAACTCTATGCAAATGCTCAGAGTACCGCTGTGGGCCTTATGTGACAATTTATAATGCAGTTCTGTGCTACTTGGGCACTCATGTTACCGTTTTCTCGTACCTACTACGACTACGATAGAAATGACATAAAGAAAGTAACGGTCGTGAATGGTTGCCTGTTACAGAAATTGTGTGCTTAGCTCCATTGGGGCGCCATGAATTTTATTTAAGGAGGATGCGGGATCTAACCCGTGAAATTCAAATTTATTTTGTAGCGTGTCCGCCTTTAAGTCTCTACTGCCGTCTTTAGACGCAGCCAGCACGGCGATTCCGTACTCTGTGTTATGTCCAGTAGATATCCTGCCCTTTTTGCAACATTACGAGAATCTTTAACAAAACCGAAGATATTGATTGATAGTTTTAATAACTCGTAATTAAACTTCATTCTATGGTAAACGAGCCCAATCCGTTGACCTTTTTGGACGTCATTCACTGTAATAGTCATTGAATGAAGTTTTGAATGAATTTTAATTCGTGTCAATGTTGAAGAGTTGTCTCTAAGATAAAAATAATTATGTCGGCATGCTACGTTATTGTTTTATTAAATTAATTTAACCGTGGTTTACTAAACCAAGGTTGTGCCCGAACAATCAAGCAAGTTTTAATTATTGACTTGCCAAGTTTGGGGGTAGTGCTAATTTTATACTTTTTATAACTCGATAACTATTCTTTTTCTTTAACGAACAATGAGCAGCAGTTAACAACTCGTAAACTGCTGTTATTGATGTAAAATGCAATTAATTTTATTATTCTTGCACCATTGCAGGATGACAATAATTTTAAACGCAGTCGTTTGAAGTGACCTAATCTCTTAAACGTGTATTTTTTTTGTGGAGATCTTCGTACCAGCCAAGGACAGTACGTAATCTAGTGAAATTTCATTGACGGCAGAAATCGACTAAATTGATTAATCACTGCGTACTACAATAATTATCTTTGCGGCGGCGGTCACACTGAAAGTTTTTAGAGTTGGCCAGTAAGAAAAGCATGTGATGAAAAATGTATTTATATTTCGAATTAGGAACTTTTTGGGAATGTGTAGATGTGTAATTAATGCATATGTCACTTGTTTTCAGTTTTCACAAATCGGAAATTTAAAAAAGAAGTATCTTCTTTGCGGCCTCAGCTATTTCGTCTAAACGTGGGCTGGAAAGGCTTATATTATCGGGCCGGGTGGAAGGAAAACGGCTGAAGGCAGAGCACCGGCAAGATGGTCAGATGCGATGAAGAGGCAGCTTATACCGAGCAGTATACACTTCAAAAGACCACCGCATCACTCAGTCCGTGATACTCAGCATCATTCAGATCCAGCCCATCCCTTGCTGCCCTCTTCCAGCGATGCTCTAAGCCAAGGTCCGTACCCCACAGGGGGTGTGCCCTTAGCAAGTACCTAGTCACTCTAGTTTTAAGTTTTGAAGCCCTAGCTGGAGGCCTTAATTCGCTAAGGTATTCACAGGCAAGTCCGGTGGAATAGTTACGACCACTCGAGTCCAATTACGAGAAGACATTGCCAAAAAAAAAAACTGTCTCAGTGACGCACGACTGGAGTTTACTTACTCTTTACGAACGGTTATAAAATATATATACAGGGTGTGGCGTAAGTAATGGTTCGCCGTTCAGGATTCGATGAACCAGATAATTAACTATAACAATTAAAAATTTTAACCATTTTCACCCAATTTTTTTTTTACAATAATTGCTCTTGAACTTGATGGTGTGTTAAAAATTGGGGTTAAAATTAGAGAAGAACCAACCTTTTCTTCAAAAGAGCTGAATTTACATAAAAAATCATAATTTATCATAATAGCTCTAGTATTCAGCAGTAATTAACAGAAATCAAAATGAAAAATAATGTTTTTGTTGAAAGTACAAACAAATATGTGATAAAAGGTAGAAATTTCGTAAATAAAAGACAAAAATGAAATATTTTCGGAACCCTTGGGTAAAAATGTTTAAAAATTTTAATTGTTATAGTTAAGTATCTGGTTCATCGAATCCTGAACGGTGGAACACTACTTACGCCACACCCTGTATAGATTAGTAAACATAACATAACGCATAACGTAACATAACGGAAAAGTTGATTTTACTCCCCATCAATTTTCATACCCGGGTTTATATGTGAAAATCGATTCTAAAGGAGTAAATTCCAAAAAGAAGAAAAAGATAGTCAGCATTGACAGAACGCCGAAGAAGGAAGAAGAACATCGAATAATACCGGAATCAAATTATCCGTTAGGATATTCCCACAAAACATTTACCAATGACGCAGGCTTATTTTGTAGAACAGTTTTCGATATCGTTTGTTTAACTTATTTGCTTGCGATTTCTTACTGAGTAATACTGATTAATTACTGTTTGACATTAGTATGACGTACAGAGAATTTGGGTAAAAATATACGTACAAGGTAATGTTGGATATTACTGGTGACGTGGTAAAGTGTGGTCAGTAAATAAATTTTATTTATTAGCTCTTGTGACAGATTCCTACGGATATTCCGATGTTTTGTTTTTCTAATCTTAATCCTTTTTATCCTACTAATATTATAAACGCGAAAGTTTGTATGTATGGATGTGTGGATGTTTGTTCCTCTTTCACGCAAAAACTACTGAACGGATTTGGATGAAATTTGGCACACAGATAGTTTATAACCTGGATTAACATATAGGGTGCTTTTTATCCCGGTAGTACGTTCCCGCGGGATATTTTCCGACCTCCACGCGGGCGAAACCCGCTGGCAAAAGCTAGTATAGTATAAAATGAAGTCGTTTCCGCTGTCTGTTCGCTTCGATCTTTTAAGCTACGCAACGGATTTTAATGCAGTTTTCAGCAATAGATAGAGTGATTTAAAGGGAAGGTTTATATGTATAATACGCGGGCGAAGCCGCTGGCAAAAGCTAGTATTCTTTATACAATATAACTGGGTTAAACAGTTCCGTGTCTGACTAATTGCTTGTCTAATTATGGATTTTCATACGTTTTTTTGTAGTTAACAGCTCAGTGTCAGCGTTTACCTACGTTGATTGAAACATGATTCAATTTATTTTTTTACACGCTTTATATTTGCTTCACTTGTATGTTTGTATATTTGTATGTTTGTTTGTAACCGACTCCTTATAGTGCGATTTTGACCCACTCATTCAAACTTTGCACACCTGTCAAGGACTGATGATAATGCAATAATTTCATAAATTTATGCCATTATCCTTGCCAGGGTTACCAGGACAGCAAAAAAACTGTCACAAACTACGCTGACATACGTGTCAAAATTCGAAATACCCTAAAAAATAGAAAATAAATAATAGTTTAAAAAAACTAAAAAACACGCTTCCATGGAAAACCAAACTAAAAAGTACAAAATAATGAAAAAAAAGCGTGGGGTGCCTGATATCAATAAAAAAAAAACCTTAACCTTACCTTTTGACTGGCCTGTTAGTCTAGTGGTTAGTGACCCTGACTGCTGAGACTGAGGTCGTGGGTTCGATTCCCACCCAGGACAAATCTTTGTGTGATGAGCACGATCATTTGTTCTGTGTCTGGGTGTAATTTATCTATAATATGTACCTATGTATTTAGAAATATATAAGTATGTTTATCAGTTGTCTGGTTGCCATAGTACAGGCTCTGCCTAGTTTGGGATCAGATAACGGTGTTTTGGTTGTCCTAAGATATTTATTTATTTATTTATTAAAAGCACCCCACGCTTTTTTTCCATTATTTTGTACTTTTTAGTTTGGTTTTCCATGGAAGCGTATTTTTTAGTTTTTTTAAACTATTATTTTTCTATTCACGCGACCGTAAAAAATATAGTAGGTAATTAAAATCTATACTAATACTAGCTGACCCAGCGAACTTCGTATCGCCTAAGATTCAAAATGTTGTAATAAACCTTCCAAGTTTGACAACCTGGTACGCGGTGGTGATCTGGTAAGCGTTTTCTAGCTGATACTCATATGTTTGGGTAGCTCCTACTCGGTTATGATAACCTGTTACTTCGAAGGCATAAAGCGTTTTCTGGCTGACACTGCTGTTTAATAAGCTCATACCAAGTTATGACCGCCTGGTACCTCGAAGGCAAAGTTTTTGTCATACCACGTTTTATAGTGAAATGTATTCTCTTTGACGTTTTATGTCACATCACACGAGAACGCGGTCGAAGGGGATAAAAAGTATCCTTTGCCAAAAGCAAAAAAAAAAAAAAAAAAAAGTATCCTATGTCCTTCTCCTGGCTCTAAACTACCTCCCTGCCAATTTTCAGCTAAATCGGTTCAGCCGTTCTTGAGTTATAAGTGAAGTAACTAACACGACTTTCTTTTATATATATAGATTATGAAGCTGAAGAGTTTGTTTGATTGAACGCGCTAATCTCAGGAACTACTGGTCCGAATTGAAAAAAATCTTTTTGTGTTGGGTAGCCCATTTATGGAGGAAGGCTATAGGCTATATAACATCACGCTACAACCAAGACGAGTGGAGCAGTAATGAAAAATGTTGCGAAAACGGGGAAAATCGCACAGGTAGGCGATTCGACGCAACGGGAAGGGTCGGGGGCACAAGAAATTTAACGCGGACGAAGTCGCGGGCAGAATCTAGTTATCAATACTACCCTCTACGTTCATTTCGTACCTTCGAATTACTATTTCAGGTAAAAGTCATCTAATGAAATACGTATGACATATTGAATTTTACAGTGTATCTTACCGCATAGACCTTACCGCATAGACAACAGGTAGGTACAGCACCCGAGCGACGTGAGTACCTATGGATCATCGAAAACGCCTCTCATCACCAAAGCCTTAGGCAGGTGTACCTAGTCACTAGATTTGATATACGTTGGATAGATACGTTTTCTGAACCATTATTTACATTTCTTCCTTTGAAACAGATCACCTGGGCGATAATATATTTTTATAGTAATCGTTTTAGAAAAGCCTGGGATTACGACCACGGGCGTAGCCAGGTTTTAGTATCGGCGGAGGGGGGTTCAAGAAAATAATACGACTAAAAGTGGATGAATGACCGCGGCGGCGGGTGGTAGAGAGGGCGAATCCAAAATACATATTAGTGTAATAATTAGTAATAAATTGTGCTGCTCGGCTCTCCTTATTTTATATATTATTGCTAATATCTTAACTTTTCGGGGGGGGGGGGGGGGGGGGTTGAACCCCCAAAACCCCCCCCTGGCTACGCCCGTGATTACAACACAACTAGCGAAATGTGGGTGTAAAATATTTCCTATAGGTACACCACTGAACAACCTTTCGGTGAAACTAGGTGTGATGTTATGAAATTAATATTAAAAACAATGTGTATATTCTGAATGATGTGATGGGGCAACGGTGCGGCTTAGAAGTAGTGACAAAAATTGAAAAGGCTGCCCGCGCTTAGTTGTTTTGGTCATGTTGAGAGGACGGATGAAGGACGGCTTACAAAAGGTAATTATTTACAAGGCAGATGTGACCGGACACGCCGCCGGAAGGGGACGCTCTAGTAGAATAAATAATGACCTTATTGGTGATGTTCTTCAGAAAGTTCAAGTGCGTAGTACTGATAACCGGAGTGCGTGTATCACCCATCTGGTGCATATGAACATAAACGAAGCAAAAACTTTTTAACAAAAAATTAAACCGCCGAAAAAAACAGAAAAGCAAAAAATAATAAACCTTAAAATTTTGAGTCAGCGCTGAAAAATCAATGAACAAAGATCACTCAAAGCGCCGACTCAAAATTTTAAGGTTTATTATTTTTTGCTTTTCTGTTTTGTCGGCGGTTTAATTTTTTGTTAAAAAGTTTTTATTTTGTATTTTTTTTGTGGCTTTAATGTACTAATAATACTTGGCAAGGTATACCCTATCCAATGAAAAAAGAATTATCATAATCGGACTACTCTGTACAAAGTTATGCGTGGTTATACATTACAATCAATGAGTGAACAATCAATCATCCCCTGTTTTCCGACCCTTAGGGTTCGATTTTGTTTTCCAAATTTATATGGGACCACCTTCGGAGTATACACTTTCCAATAAAAAAAGAATTATCACAATCGGACTACTATGTAAAAAGTTATGCGTGGTCATACATAAAAAAAAACAAAAAACATATACGCGTCGAATTGATAACCTCCTCCGTTTTTTTTCGTCGGTTAAAAAGCGTATGTAAGGATCGTACCAGGTAGCGTTCTGTAGTTTCTGCCTACCAAGGGAGGAGGCGTGAGTTGAGCATGTATTTATGTGTAAATCTGAAACTCCAGACTTCTGTACAAAAAACAAACGTTGGATGGACTATGTAAATGATGATAAGGATAGAAAGAGGGTGATCATCGAGAGGGCGAATAATAGAGAATTGTGAGAAGGGAAGACAAATAAATTGAGAGAAGGGAAGGAGAATAATAATTTGTTCTGTTAGTAAATAGTTTCATAATAATAATCTCGTTAGGTGGTTGGATCAAGGGCCTGATTCAGAAGGTACTCTTCGATACGGCTCGCATCGTGAGTTTATGTTACGTGTATGTTCTAACAAATCCGTGTAGGAGTAATGTGATAACCTCATTGCCACTCTGTTAATAAAGATTGTTAGGTACTTACTTCTGCGTCAGTCTAAGTTTCTGCGTGAGGCGCACGCTCTCCGGGTCGGTGCCCTGCAGCTTGCGCCAGCGGTGCACGTTCAGAGGAGTCTCCAGCGCCTCCTCGAGGGCCCTCACTCGCAGGCGCTCCCGACCTAACTCGCGTTCTAGGTTAAATACCTGCGATAAGACGAGATAGATGTCTAAGGCCGAACTCTAAAAACATTTGTTGCTATGTACTTTGGTTGTGATCGTAAACGCGGCTGCTGAGCGTGGGGGATTTGTTTGATTTTGTAATCTAAAACTAGCTTATATTATCCCACTGCAGGGCAAAGGCCTCCCTCTCCCTTTTCCACAGAATTCTGTCTTTTGCGCGCCGGTCCGTCCTTTCGGTCAGCTCGTCCCGCCATCTTCGTCTCGGTCTGCCACGATGTTGTCGTACGTTTAGTGGGACCCCATCGGTCTTTCTATTAGCCCATTTGTCATCAGACATCCGGCAGACATGTCCGACCCAGTCCAACTTAAGCGGAATAGCTGTTTTTTATTTAATTTTACTTGATATTATTGATTTTATTGGACTTTACTTGAAATGATTTCTAACAATTTATGTTTGACAATGGCTCTTATTAACCTGAATTAAACAAATGTATTATATTTATTCGAACGTACCTCTAATCTCAAGTCGGTCATATTCTCAATTCCCTTGGAGAGCAAGTTCTTCTCCTTGCGCAGCCGGATGATCTCCAGCCTCAGAAGTCGAATGTCTTCCACGCGTTGTTCATACTGGCGCTCACCTTTGAAGATATTGGAATTTGTATTAGGCATAAGGCTACACGGCGTGGTTTCTTGCGAGAAGTCACCTGTGAGAGATTTTGAGAACAGTGGTGGCTGGTGGCCCAGACGTAAGGTCGTTTGTACACACTCAGACACGTGCTTAACTTTGTGTACATAATTTCATTACTGCTGCGCTCGAAACGATGAAGGAAAACAACGTTAGGTTAAACCGGTATGTTCTAGAACCAAAAATTCGAAGACATGTGACATCGACCAACCCGCACTGATCCCACGTGATACATTACACCCTGTTCTCGAACGGAGGAGTGCTGTGTCCCAGCAGTGGGAACATTATAACATAAACATAAACTCACGCGTTTTTCCCATAGGGGAAACTACAGAACGCCACCTGCTATTATCCTTACTTACTCTTTTTGCCTTGTTTTATACCTAATCATACATTTACCTAATAATACATTTGGTCGTACACACACGCCGGTTGTGACTTCTACGCACCTGACCTTTCTGAAGAACATGACCAATAAGGTCACTATTCCCCTAGGTCGTCCCCTTCGGCGTCTCTACTCACATCTACCTTGTAAATACCTTTTGTTAGCCGCCCTTCATTCATCCTCTCTTCATGACCAAAGCATCTAAGCATACTGCAACATTATAAGCTGAATACTTACCTCTCTGCAGCGTGACCTCCAGTATCCTTATCTTCTCATACAGCAGTGAGATTTCGTCGTTCCTCCTCACCAGCTGAGCGCCCACCACATCGCGCTCGTTCATCAGACCTTCCAGCTCCTTCATCAGCTTGGCGCGGGCTGTGTCGCCCTCCTAAAAATAGATGAAACATAATGATGAATAATAGATTGATGTCTTATGAGACCTTTATTAATTAATTTATTTCTGAGAAGGTCTATATATTGCTGTTCCAGATCTTGGTTTTCTAGCGACTTAAATAGCCGCTGCTAAGGCCGACCCAAGAAGAGGTGAAAAAACAACCTAGACACGTAGGTACTCCAAGGGTTGGATCGAGGTGGCCGTGGAAAAGGATGCCTGGAGGGATTTGGGGGAGGACTTTGCTCAGCAGAGGGACAGTGTAGGCTAATAAGAAAAAAACCTTTGCAAGACTTACAGCTAAACAAAACAGTTTAATGAATTGTAAACGTGATTGACAGTCAATTGCAAGTCTTCACATATAATTAACAGAGTAATAATAAAAGAAATCTGTGAACTCACAGTAAGAAACAAAAGCAATAAACCGCCAAAGTCAAAACTATACAAATTAATATTACACACATACAGGTAGTAGAGGGGTATGGTAGAGATGTTCCCAGGTATGTTGGGGTCGGCTTCCAGTTTAACTGGTTGCAGCAGAATACCAGTATTTTATACGGAGTGACTGCCTATCTGACTTCCTCAATCTAGTATTTGGGTAATACAATACTCCTTGGTAAGACTGGTTGTCCAAGTCTTGGGTTTCGGACGACCCGTAACGGCTGTCAAAGATCTACGAATGATAGCCGCGACTACAGCTAAACTTGCTTTCCAAGGCACGGTATCAAAAGATGGTGACGGACCAAGCTCAAAAAGCTGAGCTGAACCTAATCGAATGCCTCATGTGGCTGTTAAAGTCTCGAGCTCCCATTTTGAGCCCAGTTTCACTAACCTGCACGATCCTATTAAGCCTCGCCTCCTCCTGCCTCAAGGCAGCGATGTCGGCGCGTGACTCAGACAGTTTCACGAGCCCCGCCTGCACCTCCATGCGGAGCTGTTCGTTCCTCTTGTTGCACTTGGACAGCAGGCCCTCGCAGGACTTCAGACCTGTCTCCTTGCCGCTTATGTCTTCTTTTAGCTGTTCAATTTGGTATGCTAGCATCTATGGAAAACGTAGAAAGTGTTAGTTGGTACTTATAAGTGCTGTTTTCTTTTACGGAATGGCTTTCTAAACATAGTAGATAAACTTCTCGGAATAAATTCTCTAAATTTTGGTGAAAACCGCATTAAAATCCATTGCGGAGTTTGGAAGAACAACGCGTTCGCACAGGCAGACACGAAAAGGAACTGTTTTATACCATTTATATAGAAGAGCGGTTTATAGACGAACTTGGTTTTGCCAGCGGCTCCGCCCACGTGGTCAAGGTCGAAAATTATTCCACGAAAACGTACTGACGGGATAAAAGTATTCCATGTTAACTATCTGTGCGCCTCAATTTTTATCCAAATCTGGTCAGACGTTTGTGTGTGATTGAGGACCTAACAAAAATACAACAAGGTCTTGGAACCAGTACAAAAAAGTACAAATTTTGTACCTAGTGGGTTTCGCCTATTCGGTAACTTGGTAACGATCCAGGCGGGTTCCGGTGCTCCGTCTAACAAGTATCAATAGATGGCGCCCCAAACTAAACTAACCTTCATCTTCTGTTTCAAGTCCTGTATTTCATCCAGGGCTTCAGTATAGTTCTTGTGCAGCATGTTCCTCTCGGCGCGGGTGGCGTCCAGCGCCACGGACAGCTTGCGCGAGTTGATGGATTCCTCGCGGAGAGCCTTCTTCAGGTCCACGATGTCGGCCGTGCGGAGACGGACCTCCTCTGTACAGATTTACACAGACAGACAGAGTTATCAAGGTTCTCATATTTTTTTTTGCAATCATCATCATGACCATCTTTTCAGCCGAAAAACGTCCAGTGCTGGACATAGGGCTCCCCCAATTTGGGGGGGGGGGGGGGTGTCTCTTACGACACCCATGGGAAGAAATGGGAGAATACTCGTAGCATTATTCTTCACGTCCGGCGGCATACGGAACATTTACAGTACATTTTATGAAACCTTATAAATGGTATGTATTTGATTTGGAGCCGATGGTCAAGCCGTAAAAGACATCTATTAGTAGTAGCATTGAAAAATAAAGTCACAACGTAATTTTTTGGTAGTTGTATAGCTGGCCAATTGATATAACACGAAGAGCTGTAGTGGCCCAGTGGTAACGGCTGTGACTAACGAGTTCAAGGTCGTCGGTTCGAACCCTGACAAGTGCTTTACTTCGTGTAAATTATTTCATCACCACTGCTCTCAAAACGGTGAAGGAAAACATCGTGGGGAAACCGGCATGTCTACATCAATTTACCCTATTATAACTGTATAGCATAATCAGTCTACAGTGTTGCCACTGCTGGAACACATGCGTCTGTGTATGTGACATATACCACCGCCCACTCCGTCCCACATAGAAGACGCATGTGTTCCAGCAGTGGCAACACTGTAGACTGATTATGCTATACAGTTATAATAGGGTAAATTGATGTAGAGTGCCAGTTTGTCTAGCAATAAATTTCCCTGAGTGTGCCTTATACAATTTATTTGAATTAAAACCAAAATGAATGATCCTGATATACAACTTGCCTGTTATTTCATCAATTTTCTCATTAAGAGCGATGGTCTCCTCCAACATCCTGGAAGGAAGAATGTTGTTTAGTTTTCATAAAATAAAATGATTAAACAACATGAGATTAAGATCTATTCTATAAAAAATATATGTGTTTGTAATTCGTATTCGTTCGTGTGTTCGTTTCGTATGTGTTTGTAATTTGAATCATGAGATATTTTTTTAACTGTATTCTTTTAAGGTGTGTTTTTCATCTAGGTGTCCCTCCGTCCGTCTGTCTATCAGTCAAGACCCTTTTTCTCAGGAACATGTGCGTGTAGTATCAAATTGAGATAATTATCAAATATGAAAGGCTACGGTCCCTTGGAGCTCTAAGTCAACGTAAGAGAAACACTGCAATTTATGCGATATATTTTGATCATCATCATCATCATTTTTGCCGAAAGAAGTCCACTGCTGGACACAGGACTCTCCCAATTTTGGGGCCTTGCCATAATCGCCACGCTTGGCAGGTGCGTAGCCGATCGCAGTATGGTGGTAAATTGCATAGAGAACGCTGCTGCCCATCCTCTAGTAACTACCTTAGTCGCCTTTTACTACACCCACGGGAAGAAATGGGACGTTGCTATTCTTGACGTCTGGCATCACACAGACTGTTTCGGTCCTAAAATATTGTTTGGCAACAAGGAAAGTCTCTCAACACAAGTAAAGGAGAACGTCAGAAAATCGTTAACTTGTAGCCCCTCCTTCTCTCAACTGACCATCTCCTAAAAGTTCCGTATCATGAGGCGTTGATTGTTGATCTACATGGATGACCTCCATCTGCTTTCATCTCTTCCAACTTCCCTTGTAGTTCATCTCCTTCTATCTCTCACCTGTCCTTCTCCTTCTCAAAGGTCCGTATCATGAGGCGTTGCTTGTTGATCTGCATGTTGTTGATATCCAGCTCATGTTCCAGCTGCTTCCGCCTCTGCTCCTGGAGATCCAGCATGTTCAGGTTCTCGACCGCTTCATCTGGAAGATGACGAGGACTTATTAGAAAATAAAGAAGAAAAAATGAAAAAACTGGAATAAATAATATGACGGAAAGACAGTGGTGGCAGATAATTTCTACGATCCAAAACCTGGAGGGGCAATTCCTTTATTTTTAAGACCGCTCGCATTCTAATTTGTCTCAATCTGTCAATTATCCGTCTTGTTTAAGTATATTTTTTGACATGACTGTCACAAGTTGAGATTAGGGACCGACTAGAGTTTGAAAGTTAGGGAATTAGGTTTGGAACCAAGTCTAAATTGTCAGTTTTGAATGAAATGAACATTTGTCGGTATAAACTCATAAAAATACAAAACTTTTTTTGGCAGTTCGAACATTATTTCGACTGAAATAAAAGTGACACCTGAAACTGATTTAAAAACAGTTTTTGTATCATGATTTATAATTTTCTGGGAATAAAGCACGAAATTCATAAATCGCTCGATATTTTAAAACTGCGACTAAAGATAAATTTTGTTATGGCAAGTTCATTTGTAATTTGTCTGTCTGTTTGAACGCGCTAATCTCTGAAATTACCAGTCAAGTTTGAAAACTAAAATATTTTTGCATATAACACTCCAAATTTTTAGAAAGGCTACGAAGAAAAGTCGGAATGGACGCAAAGCAAAAACGAAATAATACCGCGGACAGGCGATGCGATACGTCACGGTAGGTCAAGGCCGAAAATTGTACGCGGATGAAATAGCAGCCGAAGCTAGAGTATGAATAAAAGCTAAAGTGAATTGCGTGTACGAACTCTGTATCTTTTGCATGTTCTTCAAGAGAATGTCCTTCTCCCTCTTCAGGTTCTCGATGTCTCTCTTGTCGGACTCGGCTTGCTTCTTGCCCAGCATGAGGTCGCGCTCCATCACCGACACTTGTTGACGAAGGCGCTCACTGGGGGAAGATAAAAAGAAAGATGCGTTTATTGGTATCACATTTAGCCCCCTTTTTTGTGGATGGGAAATCATCAAATGACGTCTTCCGCTCTGGGTGGATCGGGAGGGCGATTTTTACTGACTAAAACCCATCCATGTTCCTTCAGTTGCCTATGTGCCAGAGCCACGATAACTCTTTCGAACAAATCTCGCGACCCTGGCATAGATAAAGCCCCTAAGTAATAATCATTGCGATGCAGTCCGTGCCTTGTTGCCCTCTACCAGCGATGCCCTCAGCCGAGTTCCGTACCCCACAGGAGTGCCCTTAGCGAGTAGTCGTTCTAGTTTTAAGTTTTAAGCCCTGGCTGAAGGCCTTCATTTATTAGGTAGTATAAGGTAGCCACAAAATCATAGGTTGACCTGCGAGATGTCGCGACAGGGATGTCGTTCCAAAGAACAAAATACGCCTGAGTGCTCTGTGCTCATATACATGAGCAGCATGTTGATAACGGCGGAGGTGACTGCAGCCATCGACAAATCTACGGACACGTTGGCAGTTGCCGCTGACGCGTCGATGGCGAAAACATGCTCGACATGTTATTTGCCATGGCTACAGTTTTTTGTGAGGATGAGGGTGGCTAACAAAAGGTACTTACCCGTCGCGCGTCGCTCGGTTCCGCACGTTCGATTGAAAGTAAATAAAAAGTAAAAAAATAGAAAAAAAAAGTAAATGTCGTGAGGATGTTGCTACATGAATAAACATCAAAAAATTACATCCAATGGCAACCGATTCCTTTTCTTATGATCCCCCGGGGGCTCATAAGGACGTTTGAGCGGTTAAACATGTTTGGACTACAAATGATGTTTGTTGAGATGATCGAATTATTAGTAAACAATTAGTTTAGATGTAGTGACAAAAATTAAAAAAAGTATGCTTAGATGGTTTGATCATGTTGAGAGGATGGATGAAGGGCGACTTTACGAGGCAGATGGGACTGGAAACGCTGGGAGGGGACGCCCTAGGAGAACATATAGTGACCTTATTGGTAATGCTCTTCAGAAAGGTCAAGTGTGTAAAACTGCACCATAGGCCCTAGTATGATTTTCTTTTAACCATTTCAACTTTACGATTGGCCCTGGATCGGTGAATGGGCAATCGGAGCGCCAAATGCGGTTGATGCGTTAAGTAGAGATGGTTAAAATAGCCCCACACTTACGTTACTCAATTACGCAGAAACGGCCCAACGAATTTGGATGACATTTGGCACACAGATAGATTATATCCTAGATTTACATAGTAGATACTCCTTATAAGTACCAGTAATACGTTTCTGTGGGATAATTTTTGACCTCCAAGCGTTCGGTAAATTTCAGTACGAACCGATCAGAATCGATGCTAGCTTTGCTGTGCTCCATAAGTTGGTACTTCTTGGTTATCTGGCCGACCTGCTTCGCCAGCTTCGTTCCTTCGTTACGTATTCTGTTGCCGTCGGCGATCGTGTTCTGCACCAAAAACGTAACTTTTAAATAGAGAATGAGAATTGTTTTAATTAATTAGCACAATCTGTATACACGGTTACACATCAAGCTATACATTTCCAGTGTAAGCTGATATCTCATTGTATGAAAAACCTATAAAATGCGAGGTCAGCTAAAACTGGAAATGTATAGCTTGACCTGTAGCCGTGTGTACATCATTACAACACATTATCAGCCTATACAAACGTTGTCCACTCAATGTATCCATTCGAATTATGAAACGTCCTGTTAATAATGTTTACGTATCAGTCGGTAGAGAACATACCTACCCAACGCACGAGTCAACTAGATCATTCCATCTCCATTTTCCATGAGACAAAATATCAATTTAAAATACGTCATGCGTCATCATAATGAATAATATTTTTATTTTTTAGTGATTCAAATGTTAATTTTTTTTTCTTATGGATGTGTAGTAGTCATTGGATACATGAAGTGGGCTGCCGTTGTAAGACGATTAAAATTTCACGGTGTGTAACGTTCCCACTGCTGGGACATTTGAAGATTTCAAACCAACAAAAAAAAAAGGCTGATGTTGATGATGATATACCTACCTTAAGTTCTTTGGTAGTATTAGAAAGCGCTATCTTAATCTTGTCGAACTCCGCGTTGGTAGACGCCAGTGCTTCTCTCAGATGTTCGCTCTTGTGGATCGCGGCCTCTTGCTCTGCTTGTCCCGCTTCCAGTTTCGCCGTCATGTTATGGATCTGACGGTCTCGACGCTCTATCGCCTTCTCTGCTTTTGCCAGCTATATGAAGAAGAGGATTGATAAGTATAAGCTTTATATATTTTTGACATTTTATTATTAATTTTATTATGCCGAAAGGTTCTTAGTCTAAGATCCGAAGCTACATCGACCTTCACCGAGCTGATAATAGAATAAAACTTATTTTATAATAAATTTAGTATATTAGAAAATATATTAAACATGGGTTGTCAAAAAAAATTTCTTGATAAAATATTTTTCATTATTAAAAAAAAAAAAATTTCATTAAATGTTGCAACATCAAGATAATAAGAAAATTTTATACTGGACTTAAAGTATAAAACATGTAGAATATGCAAACGTAGGGTTATATTTTTTTTTTTCTATTATCATAACAAGTGAAAGTAACTGGCATCGACATACCTGTTTATACCTGGCAGCCTAGTAGTTTGTCCAGGTAAATTATAGACAACCCTACGTTTGCACATTCTATATGTTTTATACTTTAAGTCCAGTATAAAAATTTCTTATTATCTTGATGTTGCAACATTTAATGAAAAATCTTTTTTTTTTTAATAATTAAAAATATTTTGTCCAGGATTTTTTTTGGCAACCCATTTTTAATATATTTTCTAATAATAATAATAATAAACCCGCAGGGCAGCTTGTGGCGAGCTGTGGGGCAGTAGCGACCCCACGGACCCTATCTCCTGGGAGAATTCTTGTTCCTCATCTCTGGCTTGCCTTTATTGGCCGGCTGGAGTGAACACTGATGAGGTTCAGAGCTCCCGCCTCATTCTTGCCTTTATTGGCTGGCTTGAGTGGAGATTCGCAAGAGCAAACGTGCTCGGGGAAAGGAAGTATTCCAGTAAGTGCTCGTAGGGATCTTGACCATCTTCCGGGCTCTGGGATTGTTCTGAAAGCCGTGGAATACCTCTCCACTTCTCAAGCACCTCAGGAAGTGTTGCCCCCTTGTCGCTACGTCACTATGTGCTAGCGACGTTTCCCGGGGGCCCATTATTGAATGTGCAAGTCACCCCCTGCCATTTTATCCGTGTATACAAAACACTGATCAGGCAGGGGCCATAGTCCCTCCATAGTTGCGGTTACCAATCCACTATAGCCATCCAAACCTATAGCCTAATTTGCTTTGTTTCCAAATTCTGTAATAGTTCTGCTCCAACCGGGGATTGTCTTTGGATGCACTTGCATAGTGCATACAGGGATAATCGTCGGTTGGTGCCCCCTCATCATTTAAAATTGTCTAAGGGGCCTCTGCGAGTTGGCTTCGGCCCCTCGTACGCCTTCCAAAAGACCGGGATCCTAGGGTCCCGAGATATGTTAACATAATAATAGTCATTTATTCTCTCTTCACAAAGCTGACTTAAAGTTAGTGTGTACAAAAATAATGTTTCAGCTGAATTCCACCTTTGTGAGAGACTGGTGCCTGATATAGGTTTTTAGAAAAAAACCTGAGATACAGGTCACCAGGCCCCTTCCACGGCTCGTGGCTAAATAATAACAGCCGAAGTGGTCTATTGAAGGATAAGCTACGCTTGCCGAGACCCTTTCGTGCCTTGGAAAGCACGTACAGCCGTTGGTCCCGACTGTCATGATTAGACGACGTAGATTTGGGACAGTTATTAAGGGTAGTCAGATGCTAAAATCTGACAGCCAAGACAACAAGGGGTTTCGTGTCACCCAGTTACTGGGTTTCCATGGAAAATGTTCGGATTCAGTTGCATCGGGTTACTCTGGAAGAAACCTGAATATAGTTGGGAAAAGAATAAGCAGATAGGAATTAATTCAGTAGGTACATGATTACCACTGTGTTGTAAAAAAGTTCCATAAAAAATTGTAATACCTACGCTCACAGCATTTTTTTAACCGACGTAAACTTAAACGGGGTTAAAATCCTGCACTGAATTCATGGGCACATTCCTCGCAGAACAGATGGCCGATCCGGCCAACAGGTCCTGGAGTGGAGACCGCGTACCGGAAGACGTAGAGTTGGAAGATCTCCAACAAGGTGGACCGATGACCTTGTGAAGGCCACAGGAACCCGTTGGATGCGAGAAGCACAAAACCGGTCGAAGTGGCGGAGCTTGGGGGATGCCTATGTCCAGCTGTGGACATGTTTCGGCTGAAATGATAATGATGTTGCACGTCGAAGCTCCTGCTACCCTGTATTTAGATACACAACTAACTTTATCAAGGAGGTTGCTGATGCTCGTTCCCCGTGCGTCCAGCTCATTCTTCAGTTGTTCACCCTCAGACTTTATGTGGTCGACCAGGCGGTTCTGCCGCACGGCATTGTTTTCAGCTTCCTGAAAGAAGAAAACGAATGAAACCGCATTAATATTTACCAGCAACGAGTCTGCTTGGCACGCTTCGGTCTACTGAAGTAATGATGTAGTAAGTTGTCAAAAGAAAAGTTTCTATGCTATGGCTATGTTAAATACGGTAAAGGCTCATTTTTATAGGTCACTAGGGCTCGTATGCGGAGTGCAGGAGGGTTCTGGAACTCCATAGGGTCCGCATGGATCGCTGCACAGATGGGGACGTTACGGACGGCTCAGATCTCAAGTGCATATGTGATACCTCCCCACAGACAATGGCCCACCTTCCATTCTGCGCCACATGCTCTGTCACCTGTGCTTATGATGATCTTATATAGTGAGCGGCCTTAGTGAGTGGAGTACGTGGTGCAGAATTTTGAGCCAAAGATATTTGAACTTTTTGCCATCGATACGCTGGGAAGAAGAAGGGCCCGTATTTAGGGAACTGTTTTCATTAGTCGAAATGGAATGATTACGGTATACGGAAACTCTACACCGAACGTTTGAAAGTCGGTTTGGTAATTTCCACTTGGTGTGAGTCGCATTTTCTTTGGTGATATTGATTTGGTGTGAGTGTCCACACGCCTACCGACAAATGAATTGGGAGCTAAGTATTGTACGCCTGCTACGGAGGTAGCCCGCCTGCGGAAGGAACCAATTAATGAAAATGAGCCATTAAGGATATACACACGGTTTTCACATAAATTTTCCGGAATAAATTCTCAAAATGATGGTGGAACCCGCATCGAAATCCGTTGCGTAGTTTAGAAGAATAATGTGGTCAAACAGATAGACACAAAAGCGACTTTATCTTTACATAGTATAAAACAAAGTCGCTGCCAGAGGCGGCTCGTGACAAAATTGTATGGGTGTTCACTTGAAATAAAACAATTAAAATACATAGCGTGAGAAGTAACTCCACATAATAATTGTCCATTTTAACACTCACAAGTAATAACTGATAAGTACAGGCTATTTCAACACGTATTAAATGATTATTAATTAGAAAATTCCCGAATTCGCATTCGCGCGCATGCATCTAACTTGACTATAATGTTTGTTTATATAAGAGTGGCAACGTCGCGCGCAATCGCTGTCGTGCGGCCGGCGCGGGCGGTAAAATGAACCAGCGGCAACGTCGCGTGAGCGGCGCTCCGAAATTGGCTACTTTTTCATAGAAAATCTGTTGTTTCACGCGCAGGACTGTGGCGAAATTTCTCTTTCACTCCTATTGGATTTCGTATTAGGCAATGTACTGAATTTTGTTTCATTGGAGCGCAATCGTGAGCGCTCCGCTTCGCGCGTTACCTATGAAAATGATATGGGATGACGGGTATGTGGATGGGTAATTAAATGTGAAAAGGTGAAAAGGTAATTATTTTATTGGTATTTACAGTCGTTTTTTACGATAGATTTTAAAAAGTAATATTAGTAATGAAATTAAGGAGTACAATTTTATTATAATTATTTATGTGAGGGAGTTCACTGCACCAGCGCTCCTTAGGGCGAGCCGCCTCTGGTCGCTGCCTGCGTCTGTACGCTTAGACCTTTTAAATCAACAGATAGATCGATTCAAGAGGAAGGCTTATATGTATAATACGCGGGCGAAGAAGCTAGCGAAAGCTATAGATAGTTCAATCCATGAAGACGCGCCCCACTCTTTGACAATTGTACTGAGAGCGGTTAAAAACAAAGGAAAGGGGCGCAGAGGGGCGCGTCATCGTGGATTGAACTATCTATAGTTGACTATAAATTGAATTCCTATTTTGTAAAGTTGCAAGATATGGTACCGTTCGTTATGGATCTCACCTCAATCTGCTCTTCTAGCTTCGAGATAGTGAGTTCGTGGGCATGGGTCTTCGTCTCCAATTCGTCGACGTAACTCAGCGAGTTTGCCAGCCGTTGCCTGGCCGCATCCAGTTCGGCCTGAAGTCGAGCCTTCTCTTTCTCGAACTTTTCTTTCTCTTTAGCAGCTGATGTTGCTCCACTTTTGAAAAATTATGTGACTATAAATGATTGTGTACCGTGTGGTTTCGGACGTAAAGAATAACACCACCTCATTTCTTCCCGTGGGTGTATTAAAAGGCGACTAAGGGACTTACTAGAGAATGGGCAGCAGCGTTCTCTATGCATTTTACCACCATACTGCGATCGCCAACCTGCTTGCTAAGCGTGGCGATTATGGCAAAGCCTCCCCAATTTGGGGGAGGCCTAAGTCTAGCAGTGGACGTCTTTCGGCTGAAATGATAACACTATACTCCATTTGTTTAGGTAGTTAACTAAAGGTAAACAATCTTGATATGTCTTTTTATATAAAATAAATCGTATAAAAGACCAACTAATATTATTTAAATTAAGTTACTTACCTAACATCGGTTTAAGTAAATACCTAATTGTAAACATTTTTAGATTCAATTTTTAGACAGTTTTTTAGATAAAAGACATGTTAAGATTGTTTACATTTAGTTAACTACCTAAACAAATGGAGTATAGGTACAATGGAGTTGATGTTTTCAAACTCATATAGAGGTGTGAGGAACAGGGTGTTAAGTTCACTGTCAGTGATAGGTGTCATGTCTGAGGGGGGTCATAGGTGCAACTGCCCGAAGATTGATGTCAGGACGTTGTGTACGAATATAATTATGTTAGCTGCGCCTGCGCTGCTACTTGTGATGTAGGATTTTGCGTGATATCACTGGGATGAGTAGTTCTCTTGTGGCGGTGCAGATTCACACTTATTTACTTATACAGGATAATTTTATAACCAGTGCACAATTATTTTTTTTGGTAGTGCAGTATCAGTAATAGAACACATTTCAAACACTTTTTTAATACTTTATTTTTTATTTTAATCCGACCTTAAATCAGTAAACTGTGGACACCCTAAATATTTCGTACCTAATATGATATCGGCAATTGGACTAGGTCAGAAACCGCGCGCCGGCGTAGGTACTTCGAAATTCTTAGAAGTTTGACCGATCGAACATTTGGTAGGTACTAATAGGTCAGTAACCGCGCGCCGGCGTAGGTACTTCGAAATTCTTGGAATTTTTACCGATTGGACAGGTGGTCGGTCGTTCACCTTCGCTGCCGCGCCGGCGCGGCGGCGCCGCGCGCACGTTACCATAAAAACCAGTTTCAAAATAGACATCTTTCGTTAACAATAACTTAATTTTCTTGTACTAAGATATATCAAAATAAAAATTGCATGATTATTATAACTCGTTTAAGTTTCATTTGTTAAAATTTGCGCATTGGATAAAAACTTACCTTGTACTTATAATATAATATAATCTGCCTGTATTGTCCTGTCCTACTGTAGGGCAAAGGCCTCCCTTTCCAATTTCCACTCAACTCTATCCTGAGCCAATAAGGACCAATCCCTTATCGACGCGTCGAGTTCGTCCCGCCATCTACGCCTGGGTCTTCCGCGATGCCGTATGACGTTTTCGGGGACCCATGTTGTGGTGATCTTAGCCCACATTGCATCCGACATGCGGCAAACGTGTCCGGCCCAGTCCCATTTGAGCTTGGCTGCTTTTTGGGTGACGTCGACGATTTGTGTTAGAGCGCAGTATCGTGTTCGTATTATATACTTATATTCATCATCATCATCATCATTTCAGCCAACAGACGTCCACTGCTGGACTTAGGCCTCCCCCAATTTGGGGGGCTTTGCCATAATCGCCACGCTTGGCAGGCGGGTTGGCGATCGCAGTATGGTGGTAAAATGCATAGAGAACGCTGCTGCCCATTCTCTAGTAAGTCCCTTAGTCGCCTTTTACGACACCCACGGGAAGAAATGGGGTGGTGTTATTCCTTACGTCCGGCACCACACGTTAATTATATTATTGAATATTAATAACCAGCCTATTATTGTCAAACTATAGGGCAAAGGCCTCTCCTTATACAGAAAAGACACGACTATTGATCACCACGCTTGCTCCACACTGGTTGGCGATTTCCGAATAGACTTACTATAACGTCCAGGTTACATCACGAGGTTTTGTCCACCGATATTAGTAATGTCCAAAATAAACTCGGGTATTACATATAAAATAACGAGTCATATTGGTACTTGGTACCTGGCAGTGGTGGCGCAGTGCTAATGATCCCTAATTACAAGTTGTAGGTCGTAGCTTCGAACCCAGGCTGGCACTTTATTTTGCGTTAATAATATCATCACCATCTCTCTCCCTCTTGGTGAAAGAAAACTGAACCCACGAGGAAGATCTCTGCTCACTCTCGAAGAGAGGAAGGATGTGTGCAACCCAGCAGAAGGAACATTATAGTCTGATTATGGTCCTTCCCCGGAATTGAACCAACAACCTCGTGCATGAAAGGCGAGGTCTTAAACCACTAGGACACTCTCCAAAGATCAAGTCTTGGAAATTTCGTCAATGCATACTTACACGTCATCATCACCAGCACGTTTCCTCGCTTCGAGTTCCTTCTCTAGCTTGGTAAGTTGTTTCCTCATGGTCTCCAAGGTCTCCACGCTGTTCAGCTCGCGGGCGTGCATGGCGTCTGCCAGAGCCTGGGCTTCCTCTACCGGTACATAAGAGATTGTAATTTATAATTTATTTATTGACACTGAAAATATTAACATTACAACAACCATTTTGCGTAAAGAAAAAATTGTAGGCTAAAATGAAAATAATATAACATGGGTGCAATTGTAGCTAAACTAGGTGAAAAACTTGTATCTCGACTACAGCGCCATACCTCTCGGATAGCAGACTGGGAGATTTTTAGCCAAAAATGCCCATTTTGTTAAAACAATATTAAAAGCAACGACGAACTGATGTGCACGGAGAAATAAATAAATAATTAATTAATTGAGAGTGAGAGAGGAGGGGTTGCGCACGTTAGCTGAACGCGTTCATTTGAGCAGCCTAAAAACTAGAAAAACTGACAGTTTTTTTTTTTTTTCAAATATAACTGTCGATATTTTTCTCCTATGTTTTTGTTAACACAAAAAAAAAAAACGAAAAAATTGTAGTGAATTCATGGTAACAGTCTGTGCGTCCGTGTCCTTACCACCTTGTAGGTATAGTAAGCCTAAAGTTTGACATTTAAGCAGTATAAGAGTGATGAATTTTAATGTTGATGGTTGGAGGGGGAGATTCCTCACACAATCTATTCTCTTCTTTGGCCTTCCAAGAAAAGAAGAATAGATTGTATGAGGAATGATATCAAAGAGAAGGTAGTAAATCGACGGTTGACAGTGGAGGATGAAAGAACAAAACGTGTTGCGCCGACCACAAGTGACATTGAATCAAATCAATTTATTTTTATTTCACATAAACCTACAATGACACATAGAGACGTCAGAAGCTAGATGCACGGTTCCAAATGGTTGATTCCTATGGAGAAGAGCCGGCAAGAAACTCCACGGTTACTCTTTTATAAATAATTGGCTTTTACAATGGTTTCTAATTACAGTGTTAATAGGTATGGGTTATACTTAATAAAATAGACAATTGTCTACAGTCTACAAGGCCTACAACGTTCTCACATTCACAAAATATAAAAGAATCTGCATAAATGATAGCATTTCATGAATAAGATATACGAGGGTGGATTGAAAAGTTCACGGCCTCAGCAAGAAAACAATATAAAATTTAAGCAAAAGTAATTTTATTTTTCCACGTAATCTCCACTTAACTCTATGCACTTCTTCCATCTGGTTTCCAACGCCTGTATGCCGGTCATAAAAAAAGTTTCTTCAAGGCCTTCAAAAAAGTCACCCACCGCAGCTTCGACCTCCTCATTTGATGAAAATTTTTAACCTCCAAGGTGTTTTTTTAGGTTTGGGAATAAATGAAAGTCTGAAGGTGCCAAATCAGGGGAATAGGCGGGATGGGGCAGTAATTCAAAGCCACAATCACGAATTTGAGCCATAGATTCAACAGATGTGTGAACGCGTGCATTATCCTGATGGAACAACACTTTCTTACTGAGTAATCCTGGCCTTTTCTCTTTGATTGTTTCACGCAAGTGACGTAAGAGGGTGCAGTAATAAGCCGAGTTTATATTTTCACGTTTTGCAAGGTAGTCCACCATGATGACACCTTTAGCATCCCAAAAAACTGATGCCATCACCTTGCCAGCTGACAAAATTGTTTTGGCTTTTTTTGGAGTCGGTTCATCAGGTTTTTTCCACTGCTTGGATTGCTGTTTTGACTCTGGGGTGTAGTGGTGTACCCAAGTTTCATCCATTATTACAAATCTGGCCAAAAAATCTTGTGGATCAGCCTCAAACATTTCCAAACAGTCGCGAGAAATCGTGAGGCGTATTCGTTTTTGTTCGACTGAAAGCAATCTGGGCACCCACCGCGCAGAAACCTTAGAAAATCCAAGTTCATTGACAATGAAGTTTTGTGTTCATTCATACGAGATGCCAATAGTGTCTGCAACCTCCCTGATGGTCAATCTCCGATCTGTCAATATCAGATCACAGATTTTCCCGATGTTTTCTTCAGTCGTAGACGTCATAGGCCGGCCAGAGCGAGGGTCATCTTCAATACTCTCTAGTCCGCGTTTAAATTCAGCAACCCACTTTTTCACAGTCGTATACGACGGAGCAGATTCCCCCAATGTTGTTGACATATCTTCGTGAATCTCTTTTGGAGTTAGTTTTTTTATTAAACAGGTATTTGATGACCGCACGTTGCTCAATTTTCTCCATTCTTTAAAAACGCTGCACAAAGGCTCACAAAATTCAGTTTAATTTAAATACAGTGAATGCTATTGCGATAGAAATTTTACAATTTGACAACCAGAGAGTAAACTAATCGAATGAGGTCAGTTACATTAAAATAGTTTAAGTATTTATGTGTTAGGCCGCGAACTTTTCAATTCACCTAGTAGTAACCTATTTGAGTGTACGACTAAACGCCGACAGACTGAACACCGACAAGACTTTACTTCGCCGGGACTCTTCGCCGACAAGACACTTCGCTGACAGAACTTTTCGCCGACAGGGCTAATAAACATAATCTAGTCGTTTCTAGCACTCACCGGCCGTTGCCGCAGAATGGCTTGCTTCGCTCGCTCGGCTCGTGCGTAGGAGGTCACAGTTTTAACCTAACCTAACCATTTTTTATTATCTTTATCTGATTGCGTCACGGATGAGCCCTGTCGACGAAGAGTCCTGTCGGCGTAGTGTCTGTTGGCGTTTAGTCGTACAATGAACCTATTTAAACCACATAGGACAAGGGCAGGAAGACAATGAATACTCACTAATATCGTTGCGTAGTTTTTCAATAAGTTTGTTACCCTCGGTTATTTCACTAATGTAGTCAGTTACTGTAGCATCGAAACGATTTAGTTTTACCTGGAAAAAACAGTAAGGTATTAGAATTAGAAGAAGAATTTTAGAAAGAAGTTGGGATCGAGCACTGGGAGCAAGTAAGCTTGTTTTAAAAAGACTACGGCGAATCAAAAAGGATGGTTATGAATTTGATTTTGTATATAATCCATACTAATCCACACTAATATTATAAATGCAAAAGTAACTCTGTCTATCTGTCTGTCTCGCTTTCCTGCTAAAACTCCTGAACCGATTTAAATGAATTTTGGCACACAGATAGTAGAGCCTGAGAAAGGACATAGGCTACTTTTTATCCCGGTAGTACGTTCCCGCGGGATATTTTCCGACCTCCACGCGGGCGAAGCCGCTGGCAAAAGCTAGTATTATAAATGGGAAAGTGTGTGTGTCTGTTTGTCCGTCTTTCACGGCAAAACGGAGCGAATAATTGACGTGATTTTTTTTTAGTGGAGATAGTTGAAGGGATGGAGAGTGACATAGGCTACTTTTCTTTTTTAGGTGGCTGGGGTGAACTTAAAAAACCCGTGCTTTTCTCATGGACAATTGTATGTAGCATGTTCGCGTGTGTCCAATTCCCAGAATCTTTACATTCTATACCCAAATGGGAAGACATATAAAATATCGTCTACAATAGCGTATTAAAATAACATTGTGTTCCGAGTTGTCTTCTGTGTTCTAAATCAGGGAAGGGGAACCGTGTTACCTCGAATTTAACGCGAGCGAAGCCGCGGGTAAAAGCTAGTATTATATATTTTGTTGAACATACAGCCTGAATTTCGCGGCGCTTCCCCTTTTTATATTCAGGTTAACACAATGATCACAAATATTGGAAATTTTAGGTAATTCTAGGTTTCACATAAACCTACACGGGCACTTATGAAACTCAGAAGCTAGATGCACGCGCACGGTTCCAATAAGTTGATTCTTATGGAGAAAAGCCGGCAAGAAACTCCATGATGAATCTTTTAAAAATAATTGGTTTGTACAATGGTTTCAAATTACAGTGTTAATAGGTATGGGAGGACTGTGTAGGCCTGTCAACAAGTACCGGGCAGTTTGTCTTTATATATATAATTCTACTGTACGTGTGTATGTCACTGAACTCCTAAACGGCTGGACCGATTTGAAAGATTTTTTTTGTATGCGTTTGGATGGCACCCTGGATGGTTTAGATTCACAAATCAGCCCGACACCGTTCCAGTCCAGCCAGTCCGTATCAGTCCAACGTTCTCACATTCAATTCATGATTCAATTGGTGATTTAAAGAAAATATTAGCGAGTACTTACTTGGAGTGCTTGTTTCTCCTCACAATGCTGTTGGTTCTCCTCTTTGAACTTGTAGTAGGTGTCATATAGCTTGGTGTAGACATCAGATACGAACTTCATGCCTTCTGTCTCCCGAAGCTGCTCAAGGACCTGGAAGAATACAATTCATGCAATTCATCATCATCATTACGAAAGAATACAATCACTATTCTGTGTCTGGGTGTAATTTATCTATAATATGTTTGTATTTAGGAATTTATAAGTATATTTATCAGTTGTCTGGTTGCCATAGTACAGGCTCTGCCTAGTTTGGGATCAGACAACGGTGAGTTGATTGTACAAAGATATTATGTTCCCACTGTTACCACTGGGCCACCACCTGGTCAAGGTTGGTAATCTATTTATTTATTAAGGATCTCCAACAAAGGATACACATACACAACATTACAAATCACAGTCATAAAGGTTTCTTTTACGTGTGCTCCTTCAATTACAGACCACAGCATGCACATATAACTAGGTAAATGGTAAACTAAAAATTAAAATTAGAGGAAATACATCAAAATTTGAGCAAAATATAACGTAAAAAGACCATTCGCATGCCAATTTCGAGGACTCCTAGTAAAATAAAATTTAATAAAATGAAAATATAAAATGATTAACATGTCAATAATGACGATTCTTAATAAAATAAAAATTGAATAAAATTAAATTGGTCAGTATGATAATAATAATTTTACATTAATTTTTGACGTCAATTCAAAGCTGAACAGAAATGTACCTGGTTACTGCGGTGGTCAAATTCCTTTTGTATTCCGAAATGGAGAGGGTTTTTTTTATTTTTGGATGGGACATCATCAAATGACTTCTCCCGCTCTGGGTAGCGGGAGGGCGTGTCAGACTTTTACTGACTAAACCCACCCGTGTTTCTTCAGTTGCCCATGTGCCAAGGTCACGGTATCTCTTTCGAACAATCTCGCGACCCTGGCAGCAGATGGGGGGGTTACGTCTAAGTTATAACGTGTTGACAATTCATTGTATTCCCGACAGAGTCTCAGGAGGGCGGCGAAGTGTCCTAGATTAGTTTTAGATCCTGACACGTAGAACGTGGCGGTGGTCGGACGTGTGATGCGCTTGTATGTTTATAGGTCACTACAAGGTTATAGCTGCTTTTCCGCGGCAGACGAGATCAGGCCTGTCTCACTTCCATACAAGCGGCGCAAAATCCCCGAGATATTTACCTACTATTCTGGAAAACAACCTAATTTCAACCTTTTGCATTGCGTATAGCGTTCATAGTACAATAACTGTCTGCCGTCTCGCTTCAATCTGCTAGGGCTGTCAGAGAGGTAGAATATACAATAGTAGGTACTTTACGGTATTAACAGTTTACTTTTGATCCGCGGGTGCGTGCGCTGCGTGTGCGACAAGTCGAGCGAGTGCAAGCCTATTGAGACTAGTACGGTGGCCGGACGCTTGCGTTTATCATACCTAAACTCGGGAGTGAAACTTCTGTACCGTAAGGTACTAATATAATTCTGTGACGAGATGGCGCTATTCGAAAAGAGAAGGTCTGTGTCCCAACAGTAGTATCATTATAGGCTGATCATGTTTAAAAAAAAAAAAATTAGACCTCTCTGTCCCATTGCCGAGCAAAGGCCTGCCCCAAATCTCTTCAGGCAGCCCTTTCCAGGGTTATCTCGAAACAAGATATTCTGACATATGTATAGATCTATTTCTGGGCAATACTCTTCACACAGTGGTTGCCTGAGGATGGAAGAAGAAGAGGTGGTGAGACGACCTAGACGCGTACTGCAAGGGTTGGATTACGAGCTATGCAAAGCAAATTAAAGTATTCATTTTAGTACGCGCCTAAGAAGCAATCTAGTCATCGAATAGATCACATGTTCACAATATGAAACAAGGTGGCAACGCGTTGAGCTAGCAGTCAATCAATCAACTCAGCCTCAGCAGTCCACTGCTGGACATAGGCCTCTCCCACCCTCTCCCATGCTGCGCCACAACACCCTATCCTCCGCCTTCCGCATCCAGTCTGTCCCAGCCATCTTTTTGAGGTCGTCGGTCCATCTAGCTGGAGGGCGTCCCACACTACGCTTGCCGATACGAGGTCTCCACTCCAGGACTCATCTGCTCCATCGGCCATCGGTCCTTCGACAAACATGGCCAGCCCACTGCCACTTCGGTTGGCCTGCTTACTCTGCAAGCTATGTCGGTACCTCCAGTTCTTTTCCGGATAACTTCGTTTCTGATCTAATTTTTCTTTATTATTATGTTTAAAAATGTATTTTTTATTGCTTTTTGCAGTTTGTATCAAATAAAAGTACTGACGACTAAACTTTTAAAAATCCCACAGAAATCAAATCTTGCAAAATAAAGTATTTCCGTGTACTTTATTGTTCGTATAAAGTATAGAGTACAATTATGTGAAATAACGTACAATACTTTATTATAAAGTACGGGTGGCAACCCTAATTACAGCCCAGTCCCTCTTTCGGAGAGATGGCCTGAGTCCCAGCAGTGGGAACATTCTAGGCAAATGATGTTGTTCTATCATTTTGCATAATGTGTGAGGATCTCGTGGTTAAATTATAACAGCTGCACGAGTCGATCGAAGGTCTAGGCTTGCTGCGGTCGGTTCGAGGATGGGTGACCATCCATAACTTTCCGAGACTCCTGCGTGCCCCGGAAAGCACGTTAAGCCGTCGGACCCGGCTGTTATAATGTGCATCTTTGCTAGTCGTTACAGGTAGTCAGGAGCCCGGTGGCGAGCATTGCTTTTCTGTATAGGTACGCACTAGAGATTGCAATCCGGCGTAATTTTCAGTCCGGCCGAATCCGTCCGGGTTCCCATCAATCCGGCCGGATCAGGCCGGATCCGGCCGGATTGATCAAATCAGGATAATTTTCACTTTTTGATTCAAAATGAACTGTTACTAAGTTAATCGAGTGAAAACATGTATTTAAAATAGGTAATCAAAATTGCTAGCACCGGATCTGGTCATCGGATCCGGTATATTGATACCGGATCCGGTAAACGTTTAATGATGCCGGATCCGCCGGATTACCGGATCCGTTTTTCTAGATTGCAATCTCTAGTACGCACTAGACAGCCTGTGTTTGTCTAGGCAGACAAACGCGGGTTTAGTTTAGGTATGCTCGTTTAGTTCGTTTCTTTGGACACACATTAAAATATAATTAAGCACTGCTTATATACCTATATGCAATGCATGCCACTGCAGAAGCCAGATAGTGAGAACCAGTCTTACCCCGGGTACGCACGATGGGTTGTGGTGGTCAGATAAGCAATCGCTTCATCTATACTAATATTATAAAGCTGAAGAGTTTGTTTGTTTGAACGCGGTAATCTCAGGAACTACTGGTCCGAATTGGAAAATTCTTTTTGTGTTGGGTAGCCTATTTATTTAGGAAGGCTATAGGTATATAACATCACGCTACAATCAAAGGGAATGGAGCAGCAATGAAAAATGGACGAAAACTGGCAGGCAATTCGATGCGACGGGAAGGGTCAGGGGAGCAAAAAATTGTCGCGGACGAAGTCGCGGGCAGAAGCTAGTATACAATATTGGTATTCAGCTTCATTCGGTTAGACTGAAAGCCGATCCCAACATATAGTAGATAACAACATTGAGAAACGGCTAGACGGATTGATTGATGTGAGTATGTACCTACATGACAAATTGTTTTGTTTGGAAAGTGATGTCAATTTAACCTCTAGTAGATGTTGCCAAGGCATCTTCATGTTCTGTGATGGCAGGCTCCTTTTCACAAAGTTTTACGGTTACTTACGGCTGATTAGAATAACCAAGAACATTACCTTAGTAAATTCCTTTTCAGCTTCCGTTGTTTCAGAGCCGATGGTGATGACCATGGCGAAATCTTCCTCGTCATCCATTTTGGAAAGCAACACTAATTTACAGAAATGACACTAAAAATATTAACAAACAATATTAAAACAAAACAGGTAAAAATCTTTGTAAAATCGTGTTCGGTCTCGGTGCACCGCTGTTTATTTGGTCGCCTTGGTAACGGCGTCCGGTGGCATGTGAAAAATAAAAATAATGTGTTACCATAGAGCTGTATTTGTTATCTCTATAGATTTGGTGTAGATAAAACTTTTTGGTGCTATATTATGAGATTGTTACCAAAACTAAATATATCTAACTGAAAAATTGTGTGGAAATCGGTTGTCATGGTGTGGTCACGTGATACGGAGGAAAATATCGTCGGGAAAGTTTTGAGTATGAATGTCGATGGCCATGAGA
The DNA here is from genome assembly GCA_947507805.1 of Aporophyla nigra. NCBI lineage: Eukaryota > Metazoa > Arthropoda > Insecta > Lepidoptera > Noctuidae > Aporophyla > Aporophyla nigra. The sequence goes on along the minus strand of OX382313.1, from coordinate 4,414,375 downwards.
GTAGTCCAAAGAAACGATGGATGGACTGTTTAAATTGTGATATGGATAGAAAGGGGGTGACTACCGAGATGACGACTAATAGAGAAGTGTGGAAGAAAAAGACGTGTTGTACCGACCCCAAATAAATTGGGATAAGTACAGGAGAATGATCATATACGATTGTGACAACTAGTTAAGGTGAGAGCTAAAAAAAAGCAAAATTAAAATTTCCTACATTTTTGCAATTTACAGGTCTTTGCATGACTTTCATAAAAAACTCATTCAATGGAATTAAATGCACTTGAGGGTTATAAAATAAAATCATTTTAATTCGGACAACGAAGATCAATAAATGTTAGTAACAGTTTTCCTTTAAACACTATTGTTAGTAACTTATTCTACAGACATAATAATGAGAAGACCATACCCAGTAACTGGACATTGCAAATGGCCACTAGGGTACAAGTCTTCTGACAAATTGCCTTATTATGGCAGAGGAAGTGTCTGCCACCACAGCCTTCAGGATGCTATTATGACTGCCTCTTATTCTGCTCAGTAGTGAGGCCGTTTTTTTTTTAATGATGGCATGAAATCCATCATATCAGTATGGTTCTATAATTATGTACAGCCATACCTATATATGTCATGGTCGCGAATCGTATATTAATCAGCAGACAACTTTGTCCTGACATTTAAATTGCAAAAAACGTAACAATTATTTGTATTCGCGTGTCATCGTAGAGGTTCCACTTTCATGTCTGCAAAGACTCGTAGAATAAATTCTGTGGAAATACGTTCCTGTAAGCATTTGCGGTGTAACTGTGAATGATAGGCTGAGGAATGATGTGATAAGGCAATGGTGTGGTTTAAAGAAAATGTAGTGACTAAAATTTAAAATCTTTAATTATTGTTGATCGCGTTGAGAGGATGAATCAAGGGTGGCTATCAAAAGGTATTTACAAAAGAGATGTGAGTGGAAACACCGGGAATGGACCCTTTAAGGTGAATGCTCCAAACCAGCCCGCGAAATTCAAAATTTCTTGCGTTTTTTTGCAATTTGCAGGCCAGTGCTAGGTTGTATGTTGATTAAAATATTATTCGCGCCTGTAAGACGTATGTAGTTACAGAATTATAATCATCAAAATCACCAATACAACCCTCCAAGTTCATAAAGGCCTAAGAATAAAAAAAAAGAAGAGGAAAAGTCATTCCTATAGCTTTATGAACTTAGAGCGTTGTATTGATGATTTTGATGATTATAATTCTGTAACTACATATGTCTTACAGGCGCGAATAATATTTTAATCAACATACAACCTAGCACTGCCCTGCAAATTGCAAAAAACGTAAGAAATTTTGAATTTCGCGGGCTGGTCGGAGCATCCCCCTTAAGAGGATATAATCGTCTTCATCATCAACAGCCTATGCAGTCCCACTCCTGGTACTCAGGCCTCCTCTCGGTGAGAGGGAGTTGGCCATAAGGGGACATATATTGACCTTATTGGTGATGTTCTTCAGAAAATACAGGTGCGTAGTATTCGCAACCAGCATGCGTGTATGATCAGAGGTATGAACGTAAATGAGGCACGAGAAGTAGGTATGTAAAGATCGTAGCACGTGGCGTTTTATGGTTTTTGCTTACCCCCAAAAAAAGGGAAAAGGCGTGAGGTAAGGTATTTCTATGGTCCAATCTTTTACCACAAGGGAAGTCAAGGCACAAACCATTATTTTTATTTATTTTCTTAACACGAATTATTACAAAGTAAAACTTAAATTGAGGAAAATACTTCGACTTAAACTTAACCTATTAAACAAACTAACCGGTCAAGTTACTGACACTGGATGTGAATTTAGTTAATAATATAGCTAATTTATTAAAGTGTGTATTATATTGTGGTTCTAATTCTATTACTTTTGGCATTTAGAAAAGATTAATTATCAATTTCAAACAATATTTGACTACAACTTAGTGTGAGATTTTACTTTCATTTAAGTCCTTGTTTCTAGCCACAGAGATTAAACGTTCTAGTTATATGTTTACGTAACGAATGGTACCAGACGTATAGAATAGCCCCATTTCCCGTAGGTTTTGTAAGAGGCGACTAAGAGACTTACTAGAGAATGGGCAGCAGCGTTCTCTATGCATTTTACCATCATACTGCGATCGCCAACCCGCCTGCCAAGCGTGGCGAATATGGCAAAACTTCCCGAATTGCGGGAGGCCTGTGGACATCTTTCGACTGAATGGATGATGATGATAAACGAATGGCTACGATGGGCTACGGGACTATTACCCGGGATCCTGTATCTTCATGACTGGCCTGTTAGTCTAGTGGTTAGTGACCCTGACTGCAAAGACTGAGGTCGTGGGTTCGATACCCACCCAGGACAAATCTTTGTGTGATGAGCATAATCATTTGTTCTGTGTCTGGGTGTAATTTATCTATAATATGTATGTATTTAGAAATATAAGTATATTTATCAGTTGTCTGGTTACCATAGTACAGGCTCTGCCTAGTTTGGGATCAGATAACGGTGTTTTGGTTGTCCTAAGATATTTATTTAATTTATTTATGACTATATAATTATTCAGTTCTCGAAAGGTACTTCCTTCTTCGCCATAAATGCTCCGGAAATTGCCCCTAAAAACAAATTTCGTAATTCCCTCTTCAAATCAATCGGCCAGAAGCCACAGCATCTACCATCCTTTTCTCGCACAGTTCACCAGAAAGAGACAGCAATACAGAGATTGATCTGGAATTAAGCAATTGCCGTGATTGGATGAACGATATAATTGTGCCAGTAATGAGGATGTTGGTAGTTTGCCAATGTCCTGGATGACCCTCGAGTGTCTCGTTAGCCGTTAGATAATTCTGAAGTAGACGTACTTCAGAATTGTCTAACTACTTGTCAAGAGATGGAAATTTGAGCTAGAATAACTAGAAAATGCTGTGAGGAAACCTAGATTCAACTTCGAATAGGTTTTACTCATATAATCTGCATATATTGTTCCCACTGCTGGTACACATGGCTACAGCACCCCTAGCCAAGTTGATAATCTGCAATCGTTAACGCTAGTCGAAAACTAATCAAACGTATAGGAATGAAATCATCTCAACGTTAAGTCGCGTGGTTAGAACAAACGAATAGAAAATTCGTAGCCAAGTTCACATCGTTCAAAATGATAGAATGAATTGGTAGGTATCGTTTCTGCAATGTTCAACGCTACATCTTTTGTTATAATGTCGTTTTTCTAAAGACATTCTAGAACGAGCGGCCGACTCAGCACCCCTAGCCAAGTTGATAACCTGCAATCGTTAACGCTAGTCACTCAACGTTAAGTCACGTGGTTAGAACAAACGAATAGAAAATTCGTAGCCAAGTTCACATCGTTCAAAATGATAGAATGATTTTTTATCGTTTTTACAATGTTCAACGCATACTGGAAATTTATAGCAACGTTATACTGGAAATTTATAGATTGACCTGCCCCCGTAGCCAAGTTACAACCGTTTCGTGTCGAATTTCGTTCCCCAAACGGTAACGCCTCGGTGTCAGCAATTGTAGAAAACGATAAATTGGTAGCCATGTTGACGGGCCTGAGTCGGCCACTCGTTCTACAATGTCTTTATAAAAACGACATTATAACAAAGGATGTAGCGCTGACGTAAACAATAGCGCCATCCCAGTTCTTCCCGCTGGTGTCGTAAAAGGCAACTAAAGGATTTACTATACTCCATTTGTTTAGGTAGTTAACTAAATGTAAACAATCTTAACATGTCTTTTATCTAAAAAACTGTCTAAAAATTGAATCTAAAAATGTTTACAATTAGGTATTTACTTAAACCGATGTTAGGTAAGTAACTTAATTTAAATAATATTTGTTGGTCTTTTATACGATTTATTTTATATAAAAAGACATATCAAGATTGTTTACCTTTAGTTAACTACCTAAACAAATGGAGTATAGAGAATGTGGAGCAGTGTTCTTTATGCATTATACCACTGTACTGCGATCGCCAACTCAACTGCCAAGCGTGGCGATTATGGCAATCCCTCCCAAACTGGAAGAAGCCAATATCCAGCAGTGGACGTGTTTCGGCAGAAATTATGAATGAAAAGAGTAATAAGGTTATCGACAATTTCGATACGATAGCTATCGTTGTCGAATTATTGCGATCAGGGTTTATTTTTACTTTCACTTTTTGATACTTTCGGAACAGACCTTAAAACCTTATCGTTACTTTACATTAAAGAAAAAATGTTTCCGAGTTTAAAAATACATAAATTCGCAGACTGTTACTTATTAATCAAACTCGGAACCGGAATAGGAAGTAAGATCCGTGGTTAAAAAACAAGTAATTTTGCTTGCAGTACACTGTACTGGTTATACATGATATTGATACCTGATAGCTCATACATTATAATTGGACCATCACTTCCTGTATGTGGCAAAAATTATCATTCTAGGTCGAGCAGTTTTTGAGAAAAATGCATGCGAGGTACAACGGTTTGACACACATCCGGAAGAGTGGCTTATTGTTGAGTGCAGGTTAAGTAAATTTCTTAAAAAGAATTACAGGCTATTTTTCAATCAGTATTCTTAGATTTGCAGAAAACAAGCCTGAGACTCGAGGACGTGATAAAATGGCGGCGGGATTTTTTCCCGCACTGCTGAAAATCGAACCGAGTGTTTTACAACACGCTGTTGGATTCTCAGTCCTCAGGATGACACACAAAGTTGAAAATCGTGCTGCGATATTTTTACGTCCGTGTAAAAATTGTCTTAGTTACCTTTTCACCCGACTGCGCTACAGAAAAAATAAGTTTATGTTTTCTTACTTTGTATGTGGGATTCCTTATGACTTTGAAGAGCGCAACGGCTGAAGGGTTTTTAATACATGGGCTATATCTATGTATCGAAATAACTAGGTGACGTGGTGGTTATAGGCTAGGTTTTGATTATAAAAAATTAAATGAGATGTCATTAAAATTATTAACTGGAATAAAAACACTATGTCCATTCTTTATCATTATTTCAACCGAAATACGTCTACAGCTGGACATAGGCCGCCTCTGAGCACCCGCACTTCGACCAATTCTGTCCTTCTCCAGCGGATTCCTGTGGCCTTCACAAGGTTATCGGTCTACCGTGTTAGACCTTCCAACGCTACGTGTTCCAGTACGCGGTCGTCACTCTAAAACCTTGCGGTCCCGTCGGCCATCCGTTCTGCGAGCAATGTGCCCTGTCCACTGCCACTTAACTAAGTATGACAATTTTTGGCCGCAGGAATCCGCTGAATGCGAGAAGCACAAACCAGTTGTAGAGACGGAGCTAGGGCAGCAGTGGATATCTTTCGGGTGAAAAATAACACATTTTCACTTGCGTAAATTCGCATTTATATAAATATTAGCATAAATATGACATTGACGGCTTTTTTTTGGATGGGAAATCATCAAATTACTTTTCCCGCTCTGGGCGGAGCGGAAGGGCGTGTCAGACTTTTACTGACTAAAACCCACCCGTGTTCCTTCAGTTGCCCATATACCAGGGCCACGGAAACTCTTGCGAACGAATCTCGTAACCCTGGCAGGCATCGGTCCTAGCAGACCTCTTCAGTGCTGCTGACATCTCTTTGAGGCGCGCGTGGAACACTACGCACCGTTGACCCGAGGCTAGTCCCTACCGGGCGGCGAGCTACCCATTGCTCGCCGCCCGCAAGCTCGCGCCTACGATGGCCGGGAGTCCGCTATTGGACATTGACGGCTAACCTAGGGTTTACGGGAGCAGTTGTGACCCAGTGGTAAAGGTCGCGACTTACGATTAGTATGTCGTAGGTTCGAACCCAGACAACCGCTTTACTGACTTGACTTTGTGTAAATATTTTCTCTCAAAACTGTGAAGAAAAATATCGTGAGAAAACCGCCATGTCCTAGAACCATAAATTCAAAGACATGTGACATCTACCTTCCCGCACTGGGCGCGCGTGGTGAATTACGGCCCACTCTCTTTTACTGAGTGGTGGCCTGTGTACCAGCAGTGGGAACATTATCGGCTGATTATACTATATCAAATTATAGGCTTTAATGCCTCCAACCTACGAGTAATGACAGTCTTAACAACGTGGCTGGTAGCCGTTGGATGAGTGCAGCCGAGGATTGGGTTGAATTGGACAGCCCTATGTTCGTCATATTGCAAAACTTAAATTTAGTTTTAGCCTAAATCTCTGAGCCAGTTTTTGTATTTTCAATTTTAATTCGATTTGGGCAAAATCCTTAGTATGAATAATGACAACTTAGCAACGACCTAAATTGTCAGTTTGTAAAAAAAATAACGGTATTTGGAACTCTGTTAGGTTCTTATTTCAAAAACAGGGTGGATCGTTTAAACCATAGATTTAGAAACCTTTGTTTTATAATAAGACCGTATATGTCCAGCCAGTGAGAGGGGCTTGTGGCTAAGTAATAACGGTATCAATCAGGTTAAGCTACGCTTGCCGCGGTTGGTTCATGGATGGTGACCAACTCTACATACTACGTGCCTCGGAAAGCACGTTAAGCCGTTGGTCCCTGGCAGTCCCTGCACCATCACGTCCCTAGCCGCCGCAGGAGGAGACGTCCCGGGCATCGGGAGTTTATCGCAGACTCCCGGCCACCGTAGGCGCGGGCTTGCGGGCGGCGAACAAAGGGTAGCTCGCCGCCCGGTAAGGACCAGGCCAGTGTCGTCAGCGCGTAGTGTTCCACGCGCCTCAAAGAGATGTCAGCAGTACTGAAGGGGTCTGCTAGGACCGATACCTGCCAGAGTTGCGAGATTGTTCAAAAGAGATACCGTGGCCCTGGCATATGGGTAACTGAAGAAACACGGGTGGGTTTTAGTCAGTAAAAGTCTGACACGTCTTCCCACTCTGCACAGAGCGGGAGAAGTCATATTTGATGATTACAAATCCAAAAAAAAAAGTTGTTGGTCCCGGCTGTCATCTGTGGATCTTTGACACTCCTTACGGGTCTTCAGAAGCCCGAAAGTCTGACAACCAGTCTAACCGAGCGGTATCGTATTAACCCGTAACTGGGTTGTGAAGGTCATAAAGGCAGAATCTCCATGTAAAATACTGTTATTCACCCCAATATACTTGGGAAAAGACTAGACAAGTGACGATGATGTTCAGCCAGTGAGCTTGTAGTGAACTGTCATCCCACCTGACGCTGTGGATAGACAGTTCACTGCAAACTTCCTTCACCTATGTACAGAAGCCTGTAGCTCTACAGAAGACTGCTATGGATGACTAATTATAATTAATAACAATTAATAGTACATTTTACTGCATCTAAAATACAATAGTGCTGTAAAGGATCCATTAACACGATTTCGCGTAAATATAAGACTACTCAAGGATAACCAGGCGCTCCATCGTTAAAGCTAATTGTTAATGACTATTACTAACTGGTTAATTAATCGATATCAATTATTGATCTTAATAGTTGCAGATGAAGGGATTAAGTTCCATTTTCTACAGTTAATACAAGGCTGAGAGCAGTGGTGGCCCATTGGTATAACGGCCCTGATTTACAAGTTGTATTTCGTTGGTACCCAGGCATGCGCTTTCCACCGGCTGCCACCTCCACCTCACCTCCGTCACCGTTACTTCACGTCCATCCTCAGCCGTTACCTCCTTCTGTGAAGCAGTAATCCTCGCGAAGGATAAGGCGGAGCTCGTAGAGGGGAGGGAGTCCATGCGCCCTCACGCCCCTAGCCGCCGCCGGAGGAGACGCCCCGGGCGTCGGGAGTCGATTGCGGACTCCCGGCCAACGCAGGCGCGGGCTTGCGGGCGGCGAGCAATGGGTAGCTCGCCGCCCGGTAAGGACCAGGCCCGTGTCGACGGCGCGTAGTGTTCCACACGAGCCTCAAAGAGATGTTAGTGAGACTGAAGGGGTCCGCCAGAACCGATGCCTGCCAGAATCGCGAGATTTGTTCTAAAGAGTTACCGTGGCCCTGGCATATAGACAACTGAAGGAACACGGGTAGGTTTTAGTCAGTAAAAGTCTGACAGCCCTCCGGCTCCCGCCAGAGCGGGAGACGTCACTTGATGATTTACCACCCACAAAAAAAAGGCAGGCGTTTTACTTTGTGTAAGTAATTTCATCACAACAGCACTCAAAACGGTGAAGGAAACCATTTTGAGGAACTGGCATGTCGTAGTAACCAAACACCAAGACATGTGGCATCCACCAACCCGCACTGGGCTCGTGTGGTAGATTACGGCCCACTTCCTCTTGCCGAGAGGAAGCTGGGTCAATGGGAACAATACAGGCTGATTTTGAGACGAAGCTATAATCTTGATATACTTGAATTTAACACGTACTCCTTCGATGTTTGGCTCCATTATCTATACTAATATTATAAAGCTGAAGAGTTTGTTTGTTTGTGTGTTTGTTTGATTGAACGCGCTAATCTCAGGAACTACTGGTCCGAATTTAAAAATTATTTGTGTAGGGTAGCCTATTTATCGAGGAAGGTTATAGGCTATATAACATCACGCTACAACTAAGAGGAGCGGAGCAGTAATGAAAAATGTTGCAAAAACGGGGAAAATCGCACGGGTAAGCGAGCCAACGCGACGGGAAGGGTCGGGGGAACAAGAAATTTAACGCGGACGAAGTCGCGGGCAGAAGCTAGCAGTTTATATGGAGAAGGAGTGCAAAAATTAGTAGTTGACATAGCATAATCATAATGATTTGACATATTGTTTGACATTCAGTAAGAATATTGACTACATATCTCTGTTCTATCTCTTCTCAGTATGACCATAGACATTAACCACCAACAAAGGAGTATTTATGTGTAGGTATATGTGTCAAACGAACGATAGTGTGCGCATTTAATTTTTTTATTTAATGTATATCTAATGCATTGTTATATTTATATAACTGAGAAGAGATAGAACAGAGATGTAGTCAATATTCTTACTGAATGTCAAACAATATGTCAAATCATTATGATTATGCTATGTCATCTATCCTTCAAACGTAAAGTTAAATAAAATAAGGTTCATTTTTGACCCTGGTGGTCAAAAATGAACCTTATTTTATTTAACTTTATACAGGGTATCCACAGGCACTATACTTTTATTTAGTACTCACTGAATTAAGTACAACTTTAAGTGTAAAAAAACATGATTAAAATGGCGCCTAAAAGAATGTTTCAAAATCTCTGTAACATTCCACGCGGTTAAGATAATTTGTTATTAATACATAATTTATTGATAATTTATTTATAGGCGGAACAGCTGTTTTCTTACGCTACAGATAAATAATAATGACTCTATTAAAGAATATGTTAATGATTTCCCTTACAAGGTTAAAAAACCCATAAATAAATCACATAGATTTTAACTAGCATATGCCTGTGACTACTGTTATATAATAAGCTTCAATCAACATTTGACCTGATTATCGTCCAGGGTTGAATTCATATTTCAACCGTAAGACGTCCACTGCTGGAGATAGCATTCCCGAATTTGGAGGGGTTAACCACAATAGCCGCACTTCGCTAGCGGGTTGGCGATCGCAGTGTGGTGGTAAAATGCATAGAGAACGCTGCTACCAATTCTCTAGTAGGTAAGTCTTTTAGTCGCCTTTTACGACACCCACGGGAAGTGGGTAATGGGATGTATTAAATAACTTAAAATTAAGTTAAATTTCATAAAATAAATTCATATAAAAAGCGATAACGGCAGTACAGTATAAAAAATCAAATAATTGCAATTAGTTCTATAGGTTTTGTCTACATCTATGGGAAAAAGGCGTGAGATTTTGTTGATACAATTAGCATATTAAATTTCCCAATGCTGGGACACTGGCCTCCACTTTATGAGAGGGTGTGGGCCCTAATCTACTACGCGGGCCTAGTGCGGGTTGGTAGATGTCACATGTCTTCGAATGTTTGTTTGGTTCTAGGACATGTTGGTTTCCTCACGATGTTTTCCCTCATCATTTTGAGAGTATCTATGTTGGTATTGGCTTCTAGTGTTACCGGATGCAGCTGGATTCCGGTATTTTACATAGAGCGGCAGCCGATTCGATCGGACCTCCACACCCCAGTTACTCAAATCAAATCAAATCATTTATTTGCATAATACAGGTAGGTATAAACCATAGATATCCAGTATAAACAGATGTTACAAATGGAAAATACGATACCCGTTTAATGGCCTTGGTAAGACTGCTTTTCAGATCTTCAGGCTTCTGAATACCCCATAACACTGTCAAAGACCTATAAATGACATTCGTAGTCATTGGAAATCGTATTAACCTAACAATAATCTCATACGCTTGATAAGAACTGCTGACTCAAAGTTAATAATATTAATTACACTAGATTTTGCCAGCGGCTTCGTCTGGGTGGAGGTTGGAAATCTTACCATAGAATCGCATCATGGGGATAAAAAGTATCCTATATATTAATCCTGGTTATAAGCTATCTGTTTGACATATTTTGTCCAAATACGTTCAGCGGTTTTTGCGTAATTGAGTAACAAACAACCGAACTCTTTTTTAACTTGAATATATGGCTTTTGGCTACCTTGTACGTGTGCATGTAACTATTATATTTTAGTAATCATAATGTGCGTTTTGTTTGCGTACAATAAACAAATTTTCTTTCTTCTTTCTTTCTTTCAAACACACAAACTATCAAATTGATAATATTAGTAGAATTTGTAGGATAAAGGCACGTGTAAAGGCACAAATTAATTTCTATGACCGATCGTGTCCCGACTCCCGGCGCGACAGGTCGCCCCTGTGTGAAGGAAGTGTCCCGCGCGTTTTCATAGAAATTGTTCTACGGATATAAATCGCCGAATCGCGCGCGACCGTCGCGTCACATTAGTCTGCACGGCCCTTTACAGTTCTATCGACACTGTTAATTTATTATACAAAGTTCATTGTATTGTCTATGGCGTGACTGACCTTGAGTTATGTAATCATTCACAATGATGCATAATTAAAGGGAATTACATCATAGCGTAGCGCCTTTGATGTAATAATTGTTTTTTTACTATCTTGATTGACAGTTGATTAGGGAAATAAATACTTTGATTCAGTAGGGCAGATTATGTTCAAAAAAACAGCTTTGTTGCGTCTAGGTTAAAATATAAAAAAAATATATAAACAACTATCTACACAAATAAATAAAAAGTACATGTTAACAAAAAAAAAAAAAAATTGTAAAATAATGTTAACAGAAAACCATTATTTTTTAAATTTTGTCTGGCTGTCTGTCTGTATGTTTGTTCCGGATAATCTCAGAAACGGCTGGACTGATTTTGACATGACTTTCACTCGCAGGTGGCTGATGTTATAAGGAGTAAACGCTCCTGTAGACAGACGCGATGCGACAGCGCGACACGATTTTGTAGAACAATTACCGTGTAGTTTTCATAGAAATTGCACAGTACCACGTTCCCGTGGGATAAATTCCGACATCCATGCGGTCTTGGCTCGGGCAGGGTGTTTGGGAGCAAAACCCATGATAGATTGCGTGACTCAAGTCTATCACAGAGGCCGTGCTCGCCCTGCATATCGACGATGAAGTGACAAGAACTTCTAACTGACATTTTGGCGATTTTCGTTTTCTCATCAGCTATTACGCCTAAATCAAAAAGTTGGTTGTATAGGTATATACTAGGCTCTCACATCCTCCGATAACAACTTTTTATATAATATAAAACCAATAAAAGGTTTATTCATACGTTGTGCTTAAAACAAAATCACACGTTTTTTTCGATTCCTGTAAAATTATGTTTTGGTAGATAAAGGTTCTTGTCACTTCATCGTCGATATGGTAAACTGAAGAGCGCTTTGCCCAACCCGGGAATCGAATCCAGGACATCATCGCATGCGACTACTAAACTAACGAGGGAGTAAAATATAACTTTGAAACTTTATTTAATAAATAACTTCTGCCCTCGATTTCGTTCCCGTGAAATTTTGGCCGTCGACCTGTCGCGTCGTATCCCATCGCCCGCCCGTGCTCACTTTATTTACATTTAGCGCTCTTTTCAACTTTTTTTGTTCATTTTGCTCGGCTCCTTAGAGTCGCAGTGTTACGTTAAATAGCTTATAACCTTTCTAATAAATGTGGCTATTATATACAAAGAGATTTTTTCAAATCCGACTAAGTAGTACTTTCAGAGATTAGCGCGTTCAAACAAACAAAGTCTTCAGATTTATTATAAAGTTTATGGGTTCAAGTTTGTGTGTGTGTGTGTGTGTGGTATTGTGTTTTATGTGTTTGTTTGTGTCTGCCGTTTTCTGTGTGTTTTTTTGTTTATTTCTTTTATGTATGTATGTTTAGTTTAGATAAATAATAAGTTAGTTACTGACGAAACCACTTGTAACCGTCATAAACATTTGGCTGCTACATCTATTATTTTATATTCTTACACTGTGCATAGATATCAATCAAATACATTTATTAGTCCTTGGAATATTCACTTCTAACTAATCGATTTAGATCATTACAATTACAAGTAAAGTCGTGTACCTATAGTACACCCACAATTTGCCAGTTATTTAAGTCCCCTACAGAGGGCGAGCCTATCGCCATCAGCCGGGCAGATCCAGACTCTGGGTTGCTATTCAGAAATTCCAGATAGTAAACCTGATAGAATAACACTTTGCCCGACCTGGGACTCGAACCCAGGGCCTCGTATTCAACAGTAGCGTTTTATTATTTCTATAATTAGTTAAATTTTTTTTGTAGCCATTATTGTTGGGTAAAGGCCCTACCTTATCTATAAGTCGCACCTTTAAAGTAAAACCGTTAGTTACTTAACGAAAATTTTCATGAATTGAGTTATCAATGCCATCTATCTAAAATACACGATTTTATGTAGATAGATGGCATTGATAACTCAATTCATGAAAATTTCGTTTAGTAACGGGTTTAGTTTAAAGGTGCGAAGTACTTTTGAATAAAACTTTGGGTGAACATACATGCTTCCTGACAGATAAAAGAAAGAAAGAGATACTGTGGCCCTGGTATATAGGAAACTGAAGGATCACGGGTGTGTTTTAGTCAATAAAAGTCTGACACGCCCTCCCGCTCCGCCCAAAGCGGGAGACGTCATTTGATGATTTTCCACCCAGAAAAAAAAGGGTGAACATGCTTAACGCACTTGAAAAATAAAATACCGCTAAAGAATTTTAATTGTACGTTTAAAGAAAATACTCATAACTGACTTCAACCTTATAACTGCACATCAGTTCTCTTCCACAGTCCAAAAAGTAATGCCTTGCACTCCATTCTACCATATAGAATATCATTTTTCTCTCCACCCAGAACGCATGCGGCCCGCGCGGTTTGTTTTCATGCGGCCCGCGACAAATGTTTTAAAGTGTAAATTAATCAGAAAATTGTTTTACTTCTTCAGTTATAGTCTAGTATCACTTATTTATGTGAAAGTACGTATTCAACAATGAACTTTATAAAATCTAAGTATAGATTTTCATTGTTCAGATAAGTCACTTCTTCATGCAATGCGTCTGGCAACAACGAATGTTGACGTTGATATCGATATGATTGTTAAAGATAAATTAACGAAGAACCAATAATCGTATAAAGAAATGGTTACATGTATTTTTTTACTTGAAAACTGAAAATATTTGTTTCTGCGGCCCTCCCGCTTTTGTAGTAGATTTAATTAGCCCGCGAGGTATGTAGTTTGGACAGCCCTGGCCTAAGTTATCACAATGATAACATACCTAAAAATACTGTTACAAATCATGATAATACCTTAACAGAGCTGCTACAATGGATATTGTAATTCGGTATTAAAATAATACACTATAAACTCGCTTTCATTAGCTGCTTTTATTTTGACTGGCCTGTTTGTCTAGTGGTTAGTGACCCTGACTGCTAAGACTGAGGTCGTGGGTTCGATTCCCAACCAGCACCCTAATTGCGAAACGCACAATTTATCAGAATCTGAATGGGATTGAAGATTATTTCTAAACCATTGCGTCATTTGTTCGAATGAATTGTCGGCTCAGCAACGTAAATAACGCAATGAATGTTGTTTAACTATGAATATTAAACCAATTCCTACCGATAAAAAGTTCCGCAATTACCCCTCTGGACAAATCTTTGTGTGATGAGCACAATCATTTGTTCTGTGTCTGGGTGTAATTTTCTATAATATGTATGTATTTAGAAATATATTTATCAGTTGTCTGGTTACCATAATAAAGGCTCTGCCTAGTTTGGGATCAGATAATGGTGTGTGGTACTGTGTGGTGCCGGACGTAAAGAATAACACCACCCCATTTCTTCCCGTGGGTGTCGTAAAAGGCGACTAAGGGACTTACTAGAGAATGGGCAGCAGCGTTCTCTATGCATTTTACCACCATACTGCGATCGCCAATCCGCCTGCCAAGCGTGGCGATTATGGCAAACCCCCCCATATTGGGGGAGGCCTAAGTCCAGCAGTGGTCGTCTTACGGCTGAAATGATGATGATGAATGGTGTGTTGGTTGTCCTAAGATAATATTTCATTAGCTTGGTATGTATCTATGTAATGCAATCTTTAAACGTGATTTTCACCCCCTTCAAAATATCGGATTAATTTGTAACTTTGCACCCTTATCAAGGACCGATGACAACATAAAAATTTCATAAGTTTTTGCCATTATCCTGGCCGGGATCACCAGAATAGCAAAAATGAAAATACAAAAAAAAACTCGCTTTTAATAAATAACAGTTTAAAAACTAATAAACACGCTTTCATAGAAAACCAAACTAAAAACATTTTACCAAAAAATTTAACTGCCGAAAAAATTATTATGTTACCACTCGCCATATCCTTAATAAATATTGACATTGCAACATTACTCATACAATATTTAAATTAGTTTATGATAATATTCAGATATTTGATACCTAACAACGAATCTGGTTGTAATAATAATTTTATAATTAACAACTTATTTAATTACTTTATTGTACATACGCCAGAAAATAAACGACCAAAAAAATTAACTTTACATAAAAACTTTTTGACAAAAAATTAAACCGACGAAAAAACAGAAAAGCAAAAAATAATAAACCTTAAAATTATGAGTCGGCGCTTTGAGTGATCTTTGTTCATTGATTTTTCAGCGCCGACTCATAATTTTAAGGTTTATTATTTTTTGCATTTCAGTTTTTTCGGCGGTTAAATTTTTTGGTAAAAAGTTTTCATTTTATAATTTTTTGTGGCTTTAATGTACTTATAATACTTGGCAAGGTATACTCTATCCAATGAATAAAGAATTATCAAAATTGGACTACTCTGTATAAAGTTATGCGTGGTTAAACATTACAATCAGTGAGTGAACAATCAATCATCCCCTGTTTTCTGACCCTTAGGGTTCGATTTTGTTTTCCAAATTTATATGGGACCACTTTCGAAGTATATTCTTTCCAATAAAAAAAGAATTACATATAATTGATAACCTCCTCCGTTTTTTTTCGTCGGTTAAAAAGTAGAACATAATTGGAAGAAACGCGTGCTTTTTGAAGTATTTTAATTGATATCAAACACCCTAGGCTTTTTTCTGTTAGTTTTTAAACTATTATTTTTCCAAATCAATGAAATCACGACATACGGAAGTGTTTGAGTATCTTTTAAGTTAGCCAAACGCTAAGTACAAACAAATAATATCAAAGTAACAAGTAATAAAAGTGTTATGGTTCTGATAAGTTTAAGTAGTATCTTATCTCAATCAACCTTCACATCAAGATTTAATCAGGAAGCTTCAAAGCTAGTTTTTTTTTGCGCTAACTATAAATTACTTAAATTTATTGGTGTGTGTTATTTTCGTTAATTGTCTGATTATCCTTATCTTAAACACAGAAATACAAACGCAACGAGTTTGGTAATTGTTCAAACGAGATACCGTGGCCCTGGCATATGGGTAACTGTAGGAACATGGGTGGGTTTTAGTCAGTAAAAGTTTGACACGCCCTCCCGCTCCGCCCAGAACGGGAGAAGTCATTTGATGATTTCCCATCCAAAAAAAAAACGGGTATAGGTAATCGGTTGTTTTAAACACGCTTATATTGGCTTCACCTGTTTGTACGTTTGTTTGTAAGTATGTAACTATCTTGCAATCGACCTTTTCTTTGGTTGGGAAATCATTAAATGACGTAGCGCGCTCTGTAAGTAAGTAAGTAAATTTTATTTGTTTAAACATGGTGTACATACATTGCATGCAAGATAATAAGGAGATACAGAAAAGATCAGACATGTTCAGCCGCATACCGTGGCGTACAAATTGGTAGGAAGAGATGGTGCATGAACCGTTATAATATTCATCAAAATTACATTTCATCATTATTCGTTAAAGATTAGGTATTTTTATTACAATTAAATGTCAAAGTAGTGATTAAATTAGTTGGTCAATAAAAATAAGAAATAAAATAAAATGTCACTAAAATTACAAATAGTCCATAGAATACAATGGTTAACAAAAATAATGTACAAAATACAACATTGTCATCTCAAAAACGGAGAAAATTGGGCGGAGCGGAAGGGCGTATGAGACTTCTACTGACTAAAACCCACCCGTGTTCCTTCAGTTGCCTGTGCCAGGGCCACGGTTACTCTTCCAAACAAATCCGTGACGCTCTCATACCGTGCAGTACAATCAACACAAATTCGACATACTTATCTACTTATTGCATGGTCTACCAATTGTGCAACCTCTACTGCCTGGCCGGTTGACCCTCGCGACATCGTTGTGTTCACTCATTGAGAGTTTTTGCACCTCCAAGGTTCCATGATTCTTGAACCGTGCTACTGTGACATACTTTGAGTTAATATTTAAAGAAGTTTATGATTTTAATGATGTTTTTTATGTAATCAACAACGGTTTTACTTAAGGTGGGTTCGCTAAGGTAGCCCGGGTAATTCAACATTTCTTACGTTTTTAACACGCTCTTTAGCTTGGTATGTATATATGTTACGGCTAAAGGTGGGTGTGAACATAAACTTAAGATTAGCCGGCTAAACTTAGGTTTATCTTCGAGAAGCAGCTAAAGTTCGATATCATGTTAGTTTGCGTCGTGATATTCCATCTTTAGCCGGCTAATGTGCACATTAACCGAAATGAAACGGCTAAAAATTTCCGCAAAATCAGTTTACAGTTTGTGAACAAAAATTCGTAGAATTGGAAAAAGTGTCGTCAGTGAAAATGGAAACTGTAACGGTTTACCAACAGTCGATTGGTCCATGAACCGTTGGTCAACATTATTTTTAACCCACTAACTTTTCATCCAAAGGACTTTTCACCCACGAACGTTTCGCCAACATAACTCAACGTCAGTGAATGCTTTACCGTGCGGCACGCAGTCGTTTCTAGCACTCGCCGGCCGCTGCCGCGGCACCGCTCGCTTCGCTCGCTCGGCTCGTGCGTAGGAGGTCACAGTTTTAACCTAACCTAACCTAGTGTACTATGTGAGCTCAAGTATCACTGACGTTGAGTTATGTTGGCGAAACGTTCGTGGGTGAAAAGTCCTTTGGATGAAAAGTTAGTGGGTTAAAAATAATGTTGACCAACGGTTCATGGACCAATCGACTGTTGGTAAACCGTTACAGTTTGGTGAAAATGACTGTTCGCTAGCTTGCTAATGAACAGTCAACATCAGGTGGACAAGGCTTTCAAAGATGTAATTGCAAGACAATATGTGGTACACGCAAATGCCGCTGCCGAATAAATAATGTCCTTTGTAATTCGATATGCCATTCTAGTTTATCATGTTCCAACAAATACCTCCATATTAAACATTATAAATAGTAAACATTATTACATTGTTTCCTTTTTCATTTCCTTCTACATTTTTAGCCAAGGGCCTCCAGTTACACTTAAGTTTAGCCGGCTAAAGATAGAAGAAACTAACATTAACACCTCCTCGAAGATAAACCTAAGTTTAGCCGGCTAATCTTAAGTTTATGTTCACACCCACCTTTAGCCGTAACATATATGTAACGAAATATTTGAACGTGATGTTCACCACTTTCAAAACGTCGGATTTATTTGAAACGTCGCACACTTATCAAGGAACGGTGACAATGCAATCTAATATATAAAATTCTCGTGTCACAGTTTTCGTTGCCATACTCCTCCGAAACGGCTTGACCGATTTTGATGAAATTTTTTGTGCTTATCCGGTATCTATGAGAATCGGCCAACATCTATTTTTCATCCCCCTAAATGTTAGGGGTAGTCCACCCCTAAATTTTATTTTTTATTTTTTAGACAAAATTTTTAATTTCTATTTTTTTATGATACAATATACAAAAATACATACAATCCTCAATTTTCACTCTTTTTCACCCGGCAAAACAACGTTTGTCGGGTCAGCTAGTAATTTTATAAATGTGTGCCATTATTCTGGCCAAGATCACCACAATACTAAAAAAATATCGAAAATCTCGCATTTGTAGCTAGCGGAACTAAAAAATAGAAAATAAAGTTTAAAAAGCCAAAAAACACGCTTTCATAGAAAACCAAACTATAAAGTGGAAAATAATGGAAAAAAACCGGCCAAGGGCGAGTCGGACTCGCGCACCGAGGGTTCCGTAAAAACGTTGTAGTACCTTTAAAATTATTAAAAAATATTTTTATTATATGATGTAACTAAAAATTTATGGTTTTCGCAGTTTTTCCTTTATCTGTGCTATAAGACGTTGCTTCGTACCAAATTTCAAAATTCTAGATCGACTGGAAGTACCTTTTAGGTTTTGATTCCCTTGCGAGTTTCGAAAATTTGCGGAAATTTGCGGCATAAACGGCTATATCTTTTGATTGCGTTAACTTAGAAGTTTGATTTTTTCACAACTTTAAGGGACAGTAGATTTGAGTATTTGGTATAAATTTCAGCTTGATACCTCCACGCGTTCCTGAGAAAAAGGGTCTTGACAGACGGACGGACGGACGGACGGACGGACAACAAAGTGATCCTATAAGGGTTCCGCTTTTTCCTTTTGAGGTGCGGAACCCTAAAAAGCATGGAATTCTTGATATCAATAAAAAAAAGAAAACTATTATTTTTTACAATTTGGAGGTCAGTGTGTCAGGTTGTATATTCATTAAAGTATGATTCGCGACCGTAACAAATATACTATAATATATGTGTAGAATGATTATCATACAATCGTTATGTTAAATGACGATGTTTGAATAAATTACTACTTTTGATTTTAATTTTGACAATCCTTAAAGTTTAAGATAATCCTATTAAATGACTTTTTTATGTAATGGTCATCCAATAGAGGTTTGTATTGATTTCAATGATTATGACAGACAATAAATCACACTTTGTTTCCCCTAAAAGTTGGGCTCAACACAGTACACTTACATTTGGACAGTTAAATAGGGGGCGACCCTATTGCCATCAAACGGTCAGATATCCAAACTCCGGGCTGCTACTGAGAAATTTTAGATAGAAAAACCCAACACTTTGCCCGAGCTGAGAATTGCACCCAGGGCATTGTGTCAGTAGTACCAATAGACACGATTACAATACGACGATGTAAATACAACCACAACAATTATAATTCTGTAAAATATATACTGTTCCGAGTCGTGTCGGACGTAAAGAATAGCACCACCCCATTTCTTACCGTGGGTGTCGTAACAGGCGACTAAGGGACTTATTAGAGAATGGGCAGCAGCGTTCAGCGTGGCGATTGTGGCAAAACCTCCCAAATTGGGGGAGGGGATTGGACATACCAACAGTAGACGTCTTACGGCTGAAATGAAAAAAAAAAAATATATATACGTGTTACGATCGCGAATCGTATTTGGTTCAACATACAGACATCGTAAATATTGATCTGCAAATTGCAAAAAACCCAAACAGATTTAAATTTGGCGAGCTGACTTACGCTTCCCCCTTAAAGAGGTTGTAATACAGCCTCGTTGGTTAAGTCATCTAGTGCTTGCAAGCATGACTGCTGGCCGTCCTAAATTTGAAACCTTGTTGGGGCAGTGTCATCAACATCTGCCTAACCATTTCCAATTTTGAGGGTTCCGTACCCAAAGGGTAACCAATGGGAGCCTATTACTAGGCTTCAGCTGTCTGTCAGTGTGTCTGTCAGCGGGCTGTATCTCATGACACTACGTTTTTAATTTACTTTATGTATCTTGATGTTCTAACACTTCCTGCCGTTGTTGCTTATACAGGATTTTTTTAAACCAGAGTGCAAATTTTTTTGGTGGTTCAGTATCAGTAGTAGAACACATTTAAATTATTTTTTCAATACTTTAAAAAAAAATATTCGACCTTAAATCACTAAACTGTGGACACCCTACATATTTCGTAATATGATATCGAAATAGTAATAGGTCAGTAACCGCGCGCCGGCGTAGGTATTTTGAACTTCTTATAATTTTGACCGATCGAACAGCTGGTAGGTACTTTTAGCTACGCTCGGTCGTTCACTATCGCCACCGCGTCGGCGCCGCGCACAAGTTACCATAAAAACCAGTTTCAAAATAAAACATCTTTCGTTAACGATAACTGAATTTTTTGTACTGAGAAATATCAAAATAAAAATTGCTTGGTTATTATAACTCGTTTAAGTTTATTTTGTCAAAATTTGCGCACTGGTTAAAAACTTATCCTGTATAATGCGAGATCTGCTACAACTGGAAATATATAGCTTGCTGAAAATGTGTAGCCGTTTGTACCATAACTGAAATCAAATAGAACAAAGTTAAGTGCTTTCTGCTTTCGAACTCGAACTACAAACTCGTAAGTTGATGCCGATGCCACTGGGCTACCACTGCTCTGGGATATACAGGCATGATGTTATTAAGTCCACATGCAAACGGACGTAAAGCAGTTGTCGTTTGTTTTAATTTTCTTTAAACGCGTTCTCTTCGCGAACAAAAAATCTTTTTTTTGATATACTGGTGGATAACGGTGTGAGTTGCACATTTGTATTTTGTACTTATTCTATAAAAATAAGATTTAATGTGTAACTGTTTGTTATTCCTAATAAATAAATAAATAAAATATTCCGAAGAGATTTTCGCACACTCGATCTTCAACGTTTTGCTTATTGCCAAGACTTGAAAATCGAACGGAGTGTTCTTTCAACACGCTGGGATGCACTCCATAGGATTCTCAATGCTCGGTTCAACACAGATAGATGAAAATCGAGTGCACGTAAAAATCCCGCCACTGTATTTTTACGTGTATACTCAATACGCAATACTTTATTGCATCCTATAATGTGTACATATAACAGTTAGTATGTCAAAACATCAAATCAATTATGGACAATTAATTTTTAATAGGAGAGAAGATGAAGGCGCTTTTTGTTAAGAAAACAATAAATATTAAAATAAAATAGTATCATTAAAATATAATTATTTGCTCTCATGGTATTTATATATTTGGTTTTAAGTTATATATAATACATAAGTATTTTTAAAATTATGTATTGCACGAATTACATTATCAACAATTACAATAACATTTTAGGTATTATTTAAAAATAGTTTTTATTGTTGTTGAAATTTATCTCTAAAATATTCGTCAATAGTGTAGTAGCTTTTGGTTATTAGAAATTGTTTTAATTTATTGATAAATATATTATTTTTATTTTTGATGTATTCCGGTAACTTATTGTATTTATTTAACCATTTATGTACACACATATATAAACAGACAAGAAGAAAAGAACAGAAAAATTTGTACAAAAGTGATGCTTATTTCTAAAGAAATCTCTTCCAGCACACCTGCGATAGGAGAGAAGACACAGAGATGTAGACAGCGTGTGTAAGAGTATGAGAAAATGAAATATATATAATCAAAAACTATTAACTTAACAAAATTAAACAAATAATATAAGAATATACTTACAAACATACAAACAAACACACATACATAGATACATACATACAAACAAACATACATAGATACAAACATACAGACTACTAAAATAAATAACATTAAATTGTAATTAAAACAATAAATACAAACACAACTATGTCGATATGGAAAGATAGTGTTCTTTTACTCTTCTTTTAAAATTTGCAACTGTTTGACAGTCCCTAATGTCAGGCACTTCCCGTGCATTCCATAACCGCACCGCGTGCACAGTGAAGGAGTAGAAGTAGAAGTCAGTGGAGTGGGGAGGGGACTTCAGGAGGTTTCTTAAATGCGACCTACAAAGCGCATCTGAAGAACGGGCGTAGGAAAAACGGTCCCGCAGGTAAGATGGTGTTTTAGGATTGTGGAGAAGGTTGAATAGCAGACATAATATCCGAGAGTTCCTGCGAAGTCGAATAGGGAGCCACTTGAGTGTCTTGCGAAATTGAGAAACATGATCATACTTTCTGAGATTAAAAACAAAACGAATACAGATATTTTGTAAACGCTCAAGTTTATTTAAAAGCTCCTCGGTGGCATCCAAATAACAGGCGTCAGCGTAATCAATGATGGGCTGAATGAGTGTTTGAGCAAGAGAGATTTTGGTGTTCAAGGGCAAGAATCTCTGGAGACATTTCAAAGAATGGAATGTGTAGTGTACTTTCTGACTGACTAGAGCAACATGGGCAGACCACGATAAATAAAAGTCTATAATCACCCCTAGGTTTTTAACAGAATGTGCGTATCCAATCTGAACTCCATTCAGACAGAGTGGAGACAGAGACGCAACATCAAGCCTATTCCGCATATATCTGCCGCCAATCACAATGGCCTGGGATTTCCTAGGGTTGATTTGCAGTCCAAAAGACCGCGACCGCTCGCTAATCAAATCCAGGTCACTGTTCATAGCAGACACGGCGGCTTCTGCATCATCCCTCAAGAAGTAACTGTAAAGCTGCTGAAGAGATGATTCTGGTGACAGAGTTAATGAAAGTAGAAAAGAGAAGGAGAGAGAGAACGCCACCCTGAGGTACACCAGCGGTTAGAGAACACCAATCAGAAGACGACTCGTCTAGACGAACCCGCTGCGAGCGGCCTCGAAGATACGAGTCAAACCACCCAATGGCGGAAGATGAGAAATTTAAAGATTTAAGAATCCCTAGAAGGATATCGAAATCAACTCAGTTAAACGCACTACTAAACTCGAGAAGTACGAGTAAAGTGAGAGATTTGTGATCCATAGCCCAGCGGATGTCATCGGTAACCTTCAGAAGAGCCGTTATTTGTATATTTTAATAGACATAACAAAACTACTAGAAGAGTGCATTTTTAATCGCGTTGTCTTAAGGTTTTAGAGAAATACTATATCCATTCTGCTTATGACGTAATAGGTAATATTGACGTGTCATAAATTATCACGAAGTTGAGCTAGACGAATAAATTAAAAACAAAATAAGATGATGACTTTAAAAATAAATTAAAATGACGTACATAGGTAACAAAGTTCATATTGACCGTTTGTAGTATGTGGTCGGATTTCCCTTTAATTCTGAATGGAAAATATTTATATAACATCACGCCCCTATTCCACGTAAAAATGGCTAAGGTGTTAAATAGTAAAACCACATTTCAAGTCAAGTAAGTCAAGTTCATATAAACCTACATGGGCAGTTATGAAACGTCAGAAGCTAGGTGCACGGTTCCAACAGGAAATATGCATGTAATTTAACTGCCATGTTGGAGTATGTGTCCGACACTGTTTAATCAATAATCTATTTAAAGTCAAATAACACTAAGTACATTTTTGACTTTTTCTGATTTTACCTATGGCAGTTAACGTGTTAATTAAATATACATGGTACACCATCCCATTTCTTCCTGTGAGTGTCGTAAAAGGCGATTAAGCGACTTACTAAGAGAATGGGTAGCAGCGTTCTCTATGCATCTTACCACCATACTGCGATCGCCAACTCGCCTGCCAAGCGTGGCGATTATGGTAATCCCCCTCCAAATTAGGAGAGGTTTAAGTCCAGCAGTGGATGTCATACGGCTGTAAATAAAATAAATATAATATATATAATAAATAAATAAAATAAAATATATTATTAACCATAATATTAGCGAATAAACTATTATCAGCTTCCAGGACCGGCTGTCTTGGGACGTAGGCCTCCTCTATTTCCCTCCACTTACTCCTGTCTAAAGCTGTTCTCCGCCAAACTTTAGGCAGATCGTCCTCCCATCTTCTTTTTTCTGTCTTCCTCCACGTCTTTCCTTGGGTACCATTCTGTGACCTTTTTCTGTTACCTCAAAAAAACTGAAATTACAATTGTAGGTAATAAATGTCAAATAATAAGAAGATTTGTTAAATGTCGAATAATGAGATTTCACCAGTTATTTCTAGAAGCAGTAGGCAGTCATGTTTATTTAGTATCTTAATAATATCGGGCATAAACTCAGACTTAGGAATGTTACTGGAAATTCGTACCTTGAAAGATCTCATAAAATTTTGCCCGAGCCGATCAAACCTTAGACTCCACGTTCAGTCGTTCGTCTTTCTTGTAACCATTGAACCAAGACAGTCAAAGCGGAAAACATTTCTGGTAATAAATATTTCGATGCTTACCTCTAGTAATATTGATTAAGTAGTTATTCTACTGAAATAGAGACAAGTCCGTGATTATGTATAATTAGATGCAAATTCTTGTTTGTAATCATATAAACTGTTGCAGGAAATCGATCGCCATTGTTGTGGAATTTGGGACAGTAATGATTGATTTGTCTGTGAATTAATTAGGTATTTAAGAATATTTCCTGCTAGAAGAGAACTTTATTATAATAATCTTTCAGCTTTCTGATTAGTAACTATAAAGTTCTGCATAGCTGGCCTGTTAGTCTAGTGCTTATTGACCGTGACTGCTAAGATGGAGGTCGTGGGTTCGATTCCCACCCAGGACAAATCTTTGTGTGATGAGCACAATCATTTGCTCTGTGTCTAAATGTAATTTAACTATAATATGTATGTATTTAGGAATATATAAGTATTTTTATCAGTTGTCTGGTTGCCATAGTACAGGCTCTGCCTAGTTTGGGACCAGGTTTCGGTGTGTTGGTTGTCCTAAGATATTATTATTGTTATTTTGTTTTCTTCGGCCTAGCCAGGTAGAACTGATGGCACGGGCCTAAGCTACCCGGACCAGCAGTGGGGTGAGTGTAAGTGTGGGGGGAGTAATATGATAAGTATAGACTGTATGATAGACGAAATGATATTACTATTATATTCGATACGCTTCCATTCCGGATCGAATATCATTCAATATTGTCGTAGGAATCCTGTTTGTCGTATGGGTCCTATAAACGCTTTTCAGAAATCCAAAACCGTTGGGGACGAGGCTAATCGGGTTATCAAAATGGTGTCATTTTCGATACGATAATACAATCGTCGTGGGCTCGAACCCAAGCAGGCACTACTACTGTAACCAATACAACCCCCCCCCCCCCCTCCCCACTACTATTGGTACTTTGTGAAAATGTGTCATCACGTGATATTTACTAACCCGCACTGGACCCGCGTGGTGGATTATGGCCCGCTTCCTCACGGAGATGAGGCCTGTGTCCCAGCAGTGGGAACATTATAGGCTGCTGATGATGAAACGATATGAATTCTATATTCAGAATATTTTGTAGTTGGTCTTGTAAAACAATGGAGGTCTACAATTATTGTGTGGAGAGAAATTAAATTAAAAAAAACTAACATTTTAATTGACTCTCGATATTGAATTCTTAGAGAGCAGTGAAGGTCCAGTGGTTTCGGGTTCGACGTAAGAGCTGCAAGATCGTGGGTTCGAATCCAAGCAGGCGCTTTACTTTGTGTAAATAATTTTTCACTACTCTCAAAACGGTGAAGGAAAATATTGTAAGGAAACCGGCATGTCTTAGAACCAAAAATTCGAAGACATGTGACATCTACCAACCCGCACTGGGCCCGCGTAGTAGTTTACGGCCCACTCTCTCTCACCGAGAGGAGGCCTGTGTGCAGCAGTGGGAACGGTAGAGGCTGATTTTGTATTGACTACTTGACCGTAATAAATTGAAACAGATTTATGGTTCGTCACCAAAAATCCACCATTTTCGTCGAACGACAAATTCTTTGAAACCCATTGTGCCTAGACTCCTGGGTATGAAAAAAGTACCGGCAACTATCTGAACCAATTATTTCCCGTTATATGCATATTTAACGATAATAATGATGAATGAAAAATAATGTCAACGCCGTAGGATATGACTCAACTGGTGGTTTTCCCGTTGATCCATGAATGGACTTTGTAAAAAAACTTTTTTACAAAAAAAAAACAACCGACTTCCTTAAAAACACTACAAATTGAAAAATAACTTTAATTTCGGAAGTCGGTGTCTTAGGATCTGTATTTATGGTTTTTTTGCCACCGACTTCCGAAATTAAAGTTATTTTTCAATTTGTAGTGTTTTTAAGGAAGTCGGTTGTTTTTTTTTTGTAAAAAAGTTTTTATTTTTAAATTTTTAGTTGTGGTATCCACCCCGCACTAATTCCAAACAAACAATGCATATTTATGCGATAGCAGAAATCGCGGTTGATTTGCTGTCATTTTTTAAAGAGTTCCGGTGTCTATCTCTGGAACTCATCATCAGATCTATATGAAATTTATATGGGACCATTTCGGAATAAACTCCTTTCAAACAAAAAAAGAATTTTGCAAATCCGTCTATATATGACGGAGTTATGGCCGAACATACATAAAAAAAAAGCCTTCTAACCTTTCACTGTAAGTTCCTATATGTACTGTTCACCGATGAGGAGTTCCATGCGGTATCTTCGAAGACTATAATTAGTTCACCACGGATGGATAGATAGAACCAGCAATTATTTTTGATCTTTAGTACAATATCCAAATCACATTACGTGTACTGTTTGTTTTTGAGGAGTTCCTTCATTTATCTCCCAAAGTATACATCAAATCTTCACAAAATTAATATGGGACCACCTCAGGAGTATACCCTTACGAATAAAAAAAGAATTTTCAAAATCGGTTGACAATTGGCGGAGAAATCGGTGAACATACATTAAAAAAAAAAAAAAAAATACATACAGTCGAACATATAACCTCCTCCTTTTTTTGAAGTCGGTTAAAAAGTAGCAAACTACTGAATATCATGAATTGCACCTTTGTGGACCGGCTTCAAAAAGTATTTTTTTAATGTATAGGTTATGCTTCAGGGGTGGTCACATCCGGGAGTCGATAGCTGACTCCCGGCCACCGTAGGCGCGAGCTTGCGGGCGGTGAGCAATGGGTAGCTCGCCGCCCGGTAAGGACCAGGCTCGGGTCGACGGCGCGTAGTGTTCGCGCGCGCCTCAAAGAGATGTCAGCAGCACTGAAGGGGTCTGCTAGGACCGATGCCTGCCAGGGTTGCGAGATGGTTCGAAAGAGATACCGTGACCCTGGCACATGGGCGACTGAAGGAACACAGGTGGGTTTTAGTCAGTAAAAGTCTGACACGCCCTCCCGCTCCGCCCAGAGCGGGAGAAGTAATTTGATGATTTCTCATCCAAAAAAAAGGGGTGGTCACATATAAATTTTATTTGACTTTGATTTGGTAGTTTTTCCATTAGCTTCGACAAGACGTATTTAGTCCACTTTGTTTATCATGATGATATTTTAATATTAATACTTCCTGTCACTGCTATTGACCCTGCCAGTAGTACCTAGTATACGAATAAGTGTGAAGTAGATCATCATAATCATAATTTCAGCCGAATGACGTCCACCCACAATTATCTCCAATTTGGTTTTCGCCACGCTTGGCAGGCGGGTTGGCGATCGCAGTATAGTGGTAAAATGCATAGAATACGCTGCTGCCAAAGACTATATAACCAGAGTATTTGTCACAATTATAAAATCCATTTTATCGATATCGACTATTTTCTCTTAATGAAGTAAAGCGGCCCTACGATAGGCATACCTACGCAACTTGACCTTGAACTGACCAATTGCAGCCGCGCATTCTTCCTCGTCCCCCGGCCCGCAGTGGTGAGTCGTGTGCTAAGAAGAAATTGGCCTATACGCTCTCTAGTGGTTATATTCTCTTTGGCTGCTGCCCATTCTCTAGTAAGTCCCTTAGTCGCTTCTTACTACACCCACGGGAAGAAATGTAAAGGTGGTGTTCTTTACATCCGGCACTACACGTATGACGTGCATGTGACGCATATTTTCCACCAACTTGCTCTTTTTGTGTTTGTGTTCTTTCTCTGCGTCATGTTTACCAGAAATAAACGCATTTTCTTTCATTTCTTTTTTTTTTCATCTTCAATTAAACTTCTTCTACTTTCTTTCTTTCTTTTAATCTGAATCATAACATAAAGAAATCAAATAGATTTGTGTTTATGACAAAATCAAACTAGAAACTTACTTACGCAAACACTTAACCATTCTAAATCAACAACCTTTAATTTCTATGTATCCAGAAGTGACATTATCGCTTCACATACGCACTTGTTACTTCTGGGTGGCAAATTAATTGTCAAGCTATTAATTTTATAAATGTATAAATGACTATCGGCCTAGATTATTAACGGTTGTACTAATATCTAGACATGTTGTGACGTCACAACTTACTTGAGTACGCATTTAAGCGTCATAGACATTTCCTGATTCTTGTTCTTTATATAAAACCGCTATGTTATCTGACGTAGAAACGTGTTTGTCATTTTTTTGTTTTCTTTTTTTGTTTGATTAATTACGGTTTGGGATTTTTTATTTTATTATAAACCAGTGATTTAACTCTTTATCAATACAATTAATTTAATTTAATGTTTTGTGTCTCGTAATGTAAATTACTTTGCTACTATTGTATAGAATCAAGTTTATCTAACTGAACAGACGGCTGTGCTGCTGGGGAGTTTGTTGCGCCACTTCTTCTTCCTAGCTAAAGCACTGGGAAAAGGTGTCGGGCAGGCAGTTTTGGGGGACTGCCTTTTGTTATTTTGACGTTCAAAAAGTGCTGATTCTTAGTCTAATTTGAATAAATGATTTTTGGTTTTTGAGTGGTCAATGGGTAAATTTGATTTAAGGATTATCCAATCATCTATAAGTTGCCTTGACGTCCTCGTTATGGCAAGTTTTTGCAGCGGTTCGGTACTGAACGCCATAGTAGCGATGTAAGATCATGAGTCAATCAATCTGTCTAGCCGTTTCCCAACCATATTGGGGTCGGCTTCCAGTATAATCTGATGCAGCTGAACACCGGTATTTTACATGGAGTGACCGCCTATCTTACCTCCACAACCCAGTAACTAGGTAATACGATTTTCCTGCAAGCATCATCATCATCATCAGCAGCCTAGAAATGTTCCCACTGCTGGGACACAAGCCTCCTCTCGGTGAGAGGGAGTGGGCCGTAATCCACCACGCGGGCCCAGTGCGGGTTGGTAAATATCACTTGTCTTCGAATTTTTGGTTCTAAGACATGCCGGTTTCCTTACTATGTTTTCCTTTACCGTTTTGAGAGCAGTGGTGATGAAATAATTTACACAAAGTAAAGCGCCTGCTTGGGTTTGAACTCCCGACCTCTTAAGTCGCGGCCGTTACCACCAAGCACCACCACCACCACCACCACGCAAGCATGGTGATGGTTATTTTGTAGTATTTTTTATTTTATTGAATTCTTCATACTGTTGATACTATTTTATTTTTTTCATTGTTTTGTCTAATCTGCAAAAATCCTGACTTGATTCTCGTATGTCGTTTTCGAGTGACCACTGAAAAACAGCGCTGTGCTGTGGGCCCCATAGCACAGCATCATGCTGCGTGGAAGCCTTGTCGTCACAGTCAAGGCGGGCAGCTGCCGACTGTTTATGTTGTGTTGCTAAGTATAAATCTGTATTGTTATCTTTTTTTGTGTATTCTCATCTTTTGTAGGCACAAAATTCTGTGACAAATAAATCCAATTTTCTTTCTTTCTTCTTTCCTTGTTAAGACTGGTTGTCAGACTTTCGGCCTTCTGTCCACCCGTAACGACAGTCAAAGATCGCACGTGCAAGTAGATGGGATTACGTGCTTTTAAATTTACGGAAGGGTTTCGGTATGTAATAGATGGGCACCACAGAGGTCAGAAACCTCCACAACCATTTAGAATCGTGGATACTTAGTCGAAAATATACTACTTGCCACAGTAATCAGACAACACTCCCTTTCTCTCTTACTCACTCACACTCAAACACTCTCATACAGACACACACACAAACACTCTCATACAGACACTCACTCACACACAGTCACACGCACCCTACTCTCTCATCTATACCTGAAATCGGAATCTGGGATAACAGGGAAACTTAGAAAAGCACTCTCATCAGCAACAAGCTTGACAGGGTTCAAACTCTGCCATTCGATTACGAACTCAGGTACCTAATTAATTTTATTTTTAAATAATGAAGTCTTAGGTTTGTTATTGTACATCATCATCATCATCCTTATCATTTCAGCCGAAAGACGTCCACTGCTGGACATAGGCCTCCCCTAAGCTCCGCCACTTCGACCCGTTTAGTGCTTCTCGCATCCAGCGGATTCCTGCGGCCTTCACAAGGTCATCGGTCCACTTTGTTGGAGGCCTTCCAACTCTACGTCTTTCGGTACGCGGTCGCCACTCCAGAACCTTTCGGCCATCTGTTCTGCGAACAATTTGCCCAGTCCACTGCCACTTCAGTTTCACAGCAATTCTTCGGGCTATGTCGGTTACCTTGGTTTTCCTACGGATCTCTTCATTTCTGATTCGATTGCGTAGGGAAACTCCAAGCATAGCCCTCTCCATGGCCCTTTGGGTGACGTTCACCCAAAGGGCGAAGGTCCAAGGGCCAAGGGCCTTTCTTTATTGTACCTACTTAGTTTAATTTATAGTTTTAACAGGCTTTGTATGTTGTACACATAAATATGGAAGACAGAGGTCTTCTGCTACAGGTATCTCATGCCTTCGAGCTCGAAAAAATCGATGCCAATTTTGTGAAAACTGCATTGTCGTATCGTCGGTACTATCGCATCAAGTAAGGTATTGTGCACTCTTTTTTTTTTTTTTTTGGATTGGACATCATCAAATGACTTCTCCCGCTCTGGGCGGAGCGGGAGGGCGTGTCAAACTTTTACTGACTAAAACCCACCCGTGTTCCTTCAGTTGCCCATGTGCCAGGGTCACGGTATCTCTTTCAAACAATCACGCGACCCCGGCAGTTTGTGCACTCTTTCCCTTGTACAAACTATCGTTTTATTTGATCATTTTAATATTGTTCCCTAATAAAGGTTATGTTACCTGAATTAAACGATTATTTTTTTAGCCCAATTTCTCTAAAAACCGTAATTGTATTACTTTGCAAAACCAACTAAAAGATCTATTTTTAGATACCGCTTATCCGTGTTAGCATTTATAAAATTCGTATTTTATTAATTTATCAAAAATGAAAGATTTTGATAACCTGATTTGCCTTGTACCCAATGGATTTGTGGACAGCGTTTATAGGACTCCTATGACAACATCGAGTGATATTCGATTCAGTTCGGAAGTGTTTCGAAAGGTTGTGAATGGCTATAGAGTGAGGGAAGAGCGAGTGCCCCTGTGTCTGCGCACATACTTGGGCACTATAATATCTCCCGCGCCGATGGCTAGTCTCCGTTGAGATTGGCTGCTATTACCGAAATACGGTCTGGACCGGTTTAATGAAGACATATGGACTATACGTCTTCATTAAGAACCTAATACAATACTTACTAATCAGAAGGCTAAAAGATTGTTATAATAAAGTTCTCTTCTAGCAGGAAATATTCTTTAATACCTAATTAATTCACAGACCAATCAATCATTACTGTCCCATATTCCACAACAATGGTGATCGATTTCCTGCAACAGTTTGCATGATTACAAACAAGAATTTGCATCTAATTATACAGAATCACGGATTTGTCTCTATTTCAGTAGAATAATTACTTAATCAATATTACTAGAGGTAAGCAACGAAATATTTATTACCAGAAATCTTTTCTGCTTTGACTGTCTTGGTTCAATTGTCGCAAGAAATATTGCTGAACGTGGAGTCTAAGGTTTGATCGGCCCGGGCAAAATGTTATGTGATTTTTCAGGTACGAATGTTCGGTAACAGTTTCAAGTCTGGATTTATGCCTGATGATAGCAATAAGCTCGTTAACATAAATGGGTCTGAAACACAAATGGCGAAATGTGGGTGTAGATCATTTTATACTAAACTAGCTTTTGCCCGCGGCTTTGCATGCGTGGATGTTGGAATTATCGCAGGAGGACGTACTACCGCGGTAAGATGTGTTAATTCAGGTTATATTATAGGTAATAGCTGTTACTCGCGACTTCGTCCGCGTGGTATTTAACAAAAAGTTTTTCATAAAAACTATCTTTGAAAACTACGCTGACATACGTCACAAACTACGCTGACATACGTCTCAAAATTCAGCGTGTTTTTAGTTTTTTTAAACTATTATTTATTTTTTCTAAAATAAAAGTAGCTTAAGTTACTCCTTGTTACATCAGCTATCTGCCAGTGAAAGTTCCGTCAAAATCAGTCCAGCCATTTCAGAGATTAGCCGGAACAAACAGACAGACAGACAAAATTTGTAAAAAAAATTGTTTTGGTATATGTACCGTGTATACATCCATATACACTTAGTAAAAAGTGGTTATCTTAATATTAAAAACAGACATTCCAATTTTATTTATTTGTACCTATGTATAGATGTATAGATTAACACGTCTGTCTACCACTCCTAGAAATAACTGGCGAAATCTCGTAATCACAACGATCTTCTTAATTTTTGAAATTAGAATGAATGTTAAATTAATTCTAATAATTGCAACTTCTTATTGGTTGGAATGGCAATCATCTCATTTGGTTTAACTAGCTTTTTATTTGAACTATTTCTTTTAATTTTGTCCAACAGTGGACGTCTTTCGGCTCAAATGATCACGATGATGAGGATAGATCGACAGGAGTTTAGAAGTAAAGTTGACAGACAAAAAGGTGCAATTCATGATATCCAGTAGTTTGTAAATTTTTACAAGTCCATTCATGGAACAACGGGAAACCCACCAGTTGAGTCATATCCTACGGCGTTGACATTATTTTTCATTCATCATTATTATAGTTAAATGTGCATATAACGGGAAATAATTAGCTCAAATAGTCGCCGGTACTTTTCTTGCAGGAGCCAGCACACAAGGCGAGATTTCAAAGAATTTGTCGTTCGACGAAACTGGTGGATTGATGGTGACAAATCAAAAAACTGTTTCAATTTAATACGGTCAAGAATTCAATATCGAGTACGTAGTCAAGTAAAATGTTTTTTTTTTATTGGTCTACACTTTCCCACTGCTGAGCAGAGGCCTCCCCCAAATCTCTCCAGGTATCCTTTTCTCGATCCAACCCCTGGAGTACGCGTCTAGGTCATTTCGCCACCTCTCCTTGGGCCGGCCTCGGCAGCGCCGTCCATCCTCAAGCATTCACTGTGTGGAAACTAAATGTTAGTTAAAATTTTTGTTGGATATCGTTACCTAACATTTTGGAGAGTATAGTGTCCATTTTATTACTTTCTTGATTATTTACTATTTTCTGAAGTGAACAATAGTGTCAATTCAATCCCTAATAGCATAACACACTAACAGAATCTGAAAAATGTTGAAGGATACTGCTAATATAGCCATAGATTCACAATGTTCGAAAAATTTATCTGCTCAGCAACGTTAACAACATAATGAAAATTTGTTAGAAAATTAAATAATAGTAGGAATTACTGTGGAATAACAGCTCATTTCAATCTCATTTCACCAAGTTTTCACGGTGAGATTTTACAGAATCCACCAGCAGATCTTTCATTTCGCGTGAAAGATGCCGAACGAAAGGCGAAATACGAGAAATGAAGCATCTCACCAGAAAATTGGTACCGCACACAGCATATCTATACAAATAGTGAAAAATTTTTCGTTCGGGCGTTTCCTCCCGCTTTATCCTGAACAGGAACCCACCGAAGCACCCATGCCCGGTGAGAACCTGCGTCAGGCGGAAGGTGAGGACGCCATGGCGCCTCTCTATCCACTCCTCAAAGAGGGGACTTACCGCCGCAATTGTGGCGTGCCCGGACGGGAAGGGTCAGGGGAGCAAAAATTTGACGCGGACGAAGTCACGGGCAGAAGCTAGTAATTTCATATACGGACTGTGATTTTTTAACACATAGCTTTTAACTATTGCGAAAACTGTGATTTGTGATGACTGAATAAAAATAAACATTAACCATACAAGCACTTTTCTCACCATCAGTACTTTTGCACATTCTAGCTATAAATTTAGGTAGATATACAGGAAGATTTTTTAGTCACCGTAATTTTTTCCTAGGCATTAGGTATCATTCAATAAATCCATTTTTGAAAAAAAAAAAAACGATACATAAAATTTTCATTTTATATCATTTTCTTGAAAGAATTATCCGCTCTGCGTGGTCACTAAGTTAAATGTTAATAATACTACACTTGCCGCCCGTGAGAGTATGGAGGGAAAATTTGCAACTTTGTTTATTATTGTTTTCAATTAATTTCGGTGGCGCGCGGGGTGGGCCGCCGAAATTAATACCTAGCGCGCGGCGGTGTCCAGAATCATCAACTTTTTATAGATAACTTTGTGATGTGATATCTCAATATTTTTGTATTGAGTGACAATAAAAGAAAAAACACGTATTAAATGATTTTCGCAAAATATTAATATATCAATTTGAACGGTGACTAAAAAATCGTACTGTATGTCTCCAGGCCGGGCGAGTTGGGGCTAGGGATCAGTACGAACGAAGTCCAGAATCATCATCATCATTTCAGCCGTAAGACATCCACTGCTGGACATAGGCCTCCCCCAATTAGGGGAGTTTGCCTCAATCACCAAGCTTGGCAAGCTGGTTAGCGATTGCAGTATGGTGGTAAAATGCATAGAGAACGCTGCTGCTCATTCTCTAGTAAGTCCCTTAGTGGCCTCTTACGACACGGGGCAAATGGGGTGGTGTTATTCTTTACGTCCGACACCACACGGAACAAGCCCAGAATGTTGGGCCACAGTAGGGATAAATAAAAGCCAATTGCATGCAGCTGAGATGAGAATGTTAAGAGGAATGTGTGGTGTTACACGAATGAATAGAATAAGAAATGAGTACATAAGAGGAAGTCTGAAAGTGGCACCAATAACTGAAAAGCTGTGGAGGAATCGGTTGTCATGGAACGGGCAAGTGATACTGAGGAATGAGGAAAATATCGTGAGGAAATTATTGAGTATGAATGTCGATGATTATAAGAGGAGAGAGAGACCAAAGAACCGATGGATGGACTGTGACAATTATTGTACGGTAAGGAGGGTGACTATTAAGATGACGACTGATAGAGAAGTGTGGAAGAAAAAGGTATGTTAAGCCGATCCCCAATAAATTGGGTAAAGTAAGGACAGGAGAACAATTACAAAGAATTACGCCCCCCAATTCCCGAAGGTATTAGCAGAGGTGTTTCTCATTTCCTTCCTTCTAATCCTATCATACTAATAGGTATTATAAATGCGAAAGTTTGTGAGTATGGAAGTTTGTTACTCTTTCACGCAAAAACTACTGAACGGAATTGGATGAAATTTGGAACACAGTTAGTTTTTAGCCTGGATTAACACATAGGGTACTTTTTATCCCGGTAGTACGTTCCCGCGGTATATTTTCCGACCTCCACGCAGGCGAAGCCGCTGGCAAAAGCTAGTTAAAAATAAAAGCATCAAGCAGACATAAATTATTATTTCAACATTTCTGACACAAGTTATTCAATGCAGTCGTTTCTTTAATTGCCTTTGTTCGACACATAAATAAATAGTTTTATCATTAAAAGCATGAGTTATGATAATAATATAATTATTATGGAACAATTTGCCATACGAATGGGTTACATGACAGTTTCCTACTTAGGATTATTGGAATTTTATTACGTGTTATTGGACTAGTTAGTTGCATTTTATAAGGTCTTGTATTTTTCAATATGAAACGAGCAAAGCTTCATATTTATCTTTACATAGTATAAAAAACTTTTTACAAAAAATAAAAACACTACAAAGTCAAAAATAACTTTAATTTCAGAATTCGGTGTCTTAGGATCTGTATTTAAGGTTTTTTTGCCACCGACTTCCGAAATTAAAGTTATTTTTGACTTTATAGTGTTTTTTTTAAGGAAGTCGGTTGTAATTTTTAGGTAAAAAGTTTTTATTTTTAACTTTTTAGTTATGGTAGATACCCCGCACTAATCTAATCACGTTATTCGTTCATTTGTCGCGCAAATACTTAATGCAAATTTAAGACTTATATGGTTTTCACATGGGCCCCATTGTCCGAATGGAACCAAATTAAAATGGGATTATTTGGAAAGCACCAGCTTTCAAATAAAAAAAGAATCACCAAAATCGGTTCACCCAGTCAAAAGTTATGAGGTAACAAACGAAAAAAAAATTACCGTCGAATTAATAACCTCCTCCTTTTTTTGAAGTCGGTTAAAAACAAAGTCGCTTCTCGCATCTGTACGCTAAATCTTTTAAACTTCAACACGGATTTTATTGCCGTTTTCATCAATAGACACAAGAGTGATTTAAGAGGAGGGTTTATATGTATAATACGCTGTGAATCAATATTCTTGGCCCCGACTACACCTAATGAAGTATATCGAATAATACAGAATCTAAAAAATAAAATTAGCGTAGGGTATGATGATATTTCAACAAAAGTATTGAAATTTGTTTCCGATGTGATATCTGGCCCTATCTGTCACATCATTAATGCTAGTATCTGCTCTGGAATCTATCCTGATAAACTTGAACCTACTATAATTAAGCCCTTATTTAAAAAACATGACAAAACTAATATTAATAACTACAGACCCATTGCCCTAATACCAGTAATATCAAAAATATTTGAGAAAGCCATTTATCACCGTATGAATTCCTTTTTCACGAAACACAACATCTTGGTGAAGGAACAGAAGGGTTTCAGAAAAAACAAATCCATAAATTTGGCTATCTATGATTTTCTTAATGTTATATTGACAGGTATTAATGAAAGGATTCCTATTAGCGCTATATTTATGGACATGACGAAAGCCTTCGATCTAGTTGATCCTAATATACTACTTCAGAAACTTAATGCATATGGAATAAGGGGTAATGCACTTTCTCTTATAAAATCTTATTTAGACAATAGAACGCAGTGTACAGAAATAAGACGGATTTCTAAAAAGGATAAAAAAGAAGTTAAATATATATCAGGAAAACGTAAAATCTCTTTTGGCGTACCACAGGGTAGCGTATTGGGTCCGCCGTTGTTTTTAGCTTACATAAATGATTTTCCAAAACATGTCGCTTTTCCAATGGTTCTTTTTGCTGATGACAGCACGATAATTGTAAAAAATAATAAAACTAGAAATTATCAACGTGACATCAAAGAAGGATTGCAACAATCAATTAACTGGCTTGAAAATAATAATCTAAAATTAAATTTAAATAAAACTAAAATTATGCAGTTTCGACAAAGATTGGCCACTCCTGACCTAAATATAAAGTTTGAAAATAATAGAATTGAAGAAGTAGAGCATATAAAATTTCTAGGCTTGACAATTGATTCTAAACTGACTTGGAAACAACATGCATCAAGTCTTATAACAAAATTAAGTAGGTTCGCCTTTGCTCTTTATAAACTTAAGAAAATAGTTAATCAAGCAGCTGTTGTAGCCGCTTATTATGGCTATGTAGATTCCATATTACGATACGGAGTAATTTTTTGGGCAAATTCCTGCGAAAAAAATAACATTTTTAAAGCACAGAAGAGGTGCATTAGATCGATATGTAGTCTTAAACCAACAGAAAGTTGTAAACCGCATTTCAAATCTCTAAAATTACTAACGTTACCTTGCCTTTACATATACGAGACCGCATTGTTCGTCAAGAAAAACAATGAATTATTTAAAAAGGCTTCAGAGCAGCGCTATAGATCGACAAGACAAGAATATCGACACGAACTATGTCTAAGAGCCTCAAAGACCGCCCTTATGCACAAAAGCATCCTCTGCATGGCTCCTAAAATATTTAATAAAATACCAAATGACATTAAAGACCTAAACTTGACACAATTTAAACGGAAACTAAATATTTTTTTGATTGAAAAATGCTACTATACCATTGACGAATTCCTTCTTGACAAAATTTTGATAGTAAACTAAATGATAATTATGTATTTATGCATGAAAATTAAATAATTTGCCATTTTAATCATATTCTAAATATTTATATTTCAAATTGGATGTATGCTTAGTAATTTAATATGTAATAGTAATCTCAGTTATTTTGCATGTAAAATCGATTTAAACTTTTTATATTGTTAAATAGTGTATGCCCTAACGGGTAGTTTTTTGAGCTCACCTTACCTAACTATAAGACCTACTGTATCACCAAAAATCACACTAATAAATACTTTGACTTTGACTTTGACTTTGACGCGGGCGAAGCCGCTGACAAAAGCTAAACCTAATAAATAAAGCTGAAGAATTTGTTTGTTTGAACCTGGAATTACCAGATTTGAAATAGTAGATTATTAACCAAGGGGATAAAGTAGTGCCTTCTGTCGCGGGTGACGATTTAAATCACGAGCGTAACGAAGGACTCGAGGTTTACTCCCGAGCGTAGTGAGGGTGTTAAAAACTTAAATCACATGCGAAGCGAGGGATTTACGACGACGAGTCCTGAGTGTAGCGAGGGATTTAAGTTCACCCAAGACTAAGACAGCTTTATCACTGAGGAAAATACTCAACTTTTCGTATCATTTGCGAAAAAATTAACACAATAATAATATGAGATAAGCATTTATTAAAAATAATGATAATTCAAAATAAAATAAAATAAACTTAACGTTTATATATTTGAAGAAAACAAAAACGCGGTAAATTCCTAGACTAATATTTTTTTGTCGGAAAAGCAAAGGCATCAAGCTCATACGGCCTCGTCGGTTTTCGTAATTTTATTTAATAATCATAACTGCATAATAAGTGTGTATTCCTTTTTCAAAAAGATGTATAATGCTTTATATACAAACTCAATGGTGTAAACACAGATGTAGTTTCAGTATAAATTTCGGCAAGTATTCCAAATTTAAATCACATTCTCCCTCTAGAGGATGAATGAAATTCAGTACAATTTTCTTTCCCTGTTTTTAACAGATTAAAAATGACTATTGTTATGTTCGCTTTTTGTGGCATAGAATGTCACTTTTTTGAGCAAGTGGTACGAAAAGTTTATTTTTGTATTTAATAGTATAATTCTTAAGAACGTCTATAGGTTGTTTCACATCACACTACAACCCATAGAGAATGAGATAAAAAAAAACGTCAGGCAACGCTAAGTAACAACGAAGTCATAGCGCTGGCAGGCGATGCGATGCGACGCGGTGGGTCGTGGGCAGAAGATTTTTATATATTGCTGTACGGATGTATGTCACTGAACTCCTCGTAAACGGCTGGACCGATTAAGTAAACATTTTTCGTGTGAATTTGAGCTGGTCCCTGGATGGTTTAGATTCATTTGGAGTCGGCAGGTGGCGCTGCGATCGAGTTCTAGGAGGACAAAGTTTGTCAGTCAGGTCAACTAGTTGTAAAATGAAAACCGAAGTAAGTTACTTACTATTGTTATAAATGCGAAAGTTACTCCGTGTGTCTGTTACCTTTTCACTGGGCTATGCATTTTTGGTTGTGGTTCCTACCCCTAACAAACCAGAGTCAAAGTCAAAGCACTTATTTCAAATAGGCACAAAAAGGCACAAGTTCAACATTTAAATTAAAATATTATTGATTCTATCTATATATCTATCGACCACTGGACCACTGTATAACTCACCCTTTCAATAACAAAAGAAGACTTTATCAAATCGGTTTATAAATTAAAGAGTTCTGAGGTTGCAAATGTTTGAAAGATATCAGCTGCATTAATAACCTTCTACTATTTTTGAGGAAGGTTAAAATACACGCAGGCGAAGTCGGTTCAACAGGTATGTGGTGTGTTTGCAGGTAAATTGAGAAAAAAAGGGACAATCATAAATTATACCGAATGACGTAAAACCTACTTAGAACATTTTATGGGCACCGTGCATTCATCGACCACCGTTTCTTTAGGGAAAGGAACGTAAAAACCCCTGCCAAATAAAAAGTATACAACTTCAACCTTTTCCCGGAACCTAATTTCTTAAATTAATTTCTATACATCTTCCTCAGCATCCAAATTCTACAGAAATGCAACGAAGAGGATAAATTCTTTAAGAAATTATAATCGAATAGGTACTTGTGTTTTGTTGAAATACGTTTGGTGTGACGTAGGTCTGCTAAAGTCTCATAACTGTTAACGGTGAAGGAAAACATAGGTTTAAAGAATCTTTATTTCTCATAAGAACATGATACAGTTCACTTAAATGAGATTTAACATTTAAAATTAATAATCGTCGTCTAATGCCGAAGCATGCAGGTGTAGAATAAGTAGGTAAAACTATAACAAAGATGAGATGAGATCAACAGCAAACATAGCAAAAATGTAGGTACTTAAATATAAAAAAGTTAATACAGCTGGCCAATTTGACACCAAGGTACCCTCATACGTACTAATTCTTCACTTTGTGAGGAGCGCAAACAACGATTACGAAGCGAACTACTTGTGTGAATGTGTTTGTGAGTGCTAGTAAACATCGTGAGGAAACACGTCTTGGAACCATATTTTCGAAGACATCTGACATCCACCAACCCGCACTGGGCCCACGTTGTGGATTACTGCCGACTCCCAAAGAAAGGAGGCCTGATGCCCAGCAGTGGGAATAATATAGGCTGATTATGATCTATGATGATAATTTGTCTTATACACAAAAAATTTAACCGCCGATAAAACTGAAAAGCAAAAAATAATAAACCTTAAAATTATGAGTCGGCGCTTTGAGTGATCTTTATTCACTGATTTTTCAGCGCCGACTCAAAATTTTAAGGTTTATTATTTTTTGCTTTTCAGTTTTTTCGGCGGTTTAATTTTTTGTTAAAAAGTTTTTATTTTATGATTTTTTGTAGCTTTTATGTACTAATAATACTTGGCAAGGTATACCCTATCCAATGAAAAAAGAATTATCAAAATCGGACTACTCTGTATAAAGTTATGCGTGGTTATACATTACAATCAGTGAGTGCACAATCAATCATCCCCTGTTTTCCGACCCTTAGGGGTCGATTTTGTTTTCCAATTTTATATGGGTCCACCCTCGGAGTAGACCCTTTCCAATAAAAAAAGAATTATCACAATCGGACTACTATGTAAAAAGTTATGCGTGGTCATACATAAAAAAAACAACAAAAAAAAATATATATATACGCGGCGAATTGATAACCTCCTCCGTTTTTTCTCGTCGGTTAAAAAGAAATAGCAAACTTTGATAATGTAAGCCAGCTCACTGCGTGTGGCCTTAATGAACGCAATTAATTATATTACCCACGTAGAGGACAAAACGCTTTTTTGTAGCATTAACTACATTATCAATCAATTGATCAGCCCCGTTTGACTGATGACCGCCAATCAGCACATATGAATATATCCATATATCATTGCCATATAGGGAAGCCGCCAAACAGGTAGCTGAGCGAAAACCTGTACCATCTAGATTCTAGAGCGGACCACGTCTGTCGTAATTGTCGCATATTCATTCATTTACTAGGAACTGGCCCTGAGCACGTTTGTGGGTAGTTTTAGCAGTGTAAACCGTTTTGTATAGCCCACGAAATTCAATTTTTCTCCACCACGGCTCTTTACGAGACAAATTATACTTTTGTTAAAACGCTGTTAGAGCCGCACGGATCGATCATTCAGGTTAAGCGATGTTTGCCGAGGTTGGTCCCTAAATAGGTGACCATCTTTACACACCGAGACCCTTCCGTGCCTCGAAAAGCACGTAATGCAGTTAACATTTCATGGGTACCGAGACCTGCACCCTAATTGCGAAACGCACAATTTATCAGAATATGAATGGGATTGAAGATTATTTCTAAACCATTGCGTCATTTGTTCGAATAAATTGTCGGCTCAGCAACGTAAATAACGCAATGAATGTTGTTATTCCTACCGATAAAAAGTTCCGCAATTACCCCTCTGTTCACGGACTGATTTCGGCAGTCGTTG
This sequence comes from Aporophyla nigra, assembly GCA_947507805.1. NCBI lineage: Eukaryota > Metazoa > Arthropoda > Insecta > Lepidoptera > Noctuidae > Aporophyla > Aporophyla nigra. The sequence continues at coordinate 4,372,190 of OX382313.1, read as the reverse complement.
CTTTATTTTGAAAATCGAACCGTGCGGTTGTTATTTCACTCTGTGTAAAATCATACATGTTTATTTATACTCCCCGTTAGTATGTAAGTACCTATAGGTTATGCAGGTCGTTGTTCTAAAGGGCTTTTCTTTAAAACTTTTATTTATGGAAATATTACATAATATCACAGCTTGTTTCCGTTGATACCGATCGTAAAGAACAGCACCATCTCAGTTCTTCACGTGAGTGTCGCAGAAGGCGACTAAGAGACTTACTAGAGAATGGGCAGCAGCGTTCTCATTGCATTTTACCACGATACCTACTGCTATCGCCAACCCGCCTGCCATGCGTGGCGATTATGGCAAAGCCCCCCAAATTGGGAGAGGCCTATGTCCAGCAGTGGACGTCTTTTTACTGATATTATGAATATGATCACACCTCGTTACCCCGATGGGATAGGCAGAGAGGTATTCCTTTTAGTAGGTTCACCCATATTTTTCCAACTATGTTTAAGTCCCATGTAATAGCGGGCGAGCAATCAACCATCCACACTAATATTATAAATGTGAAAGTAACTCTGTCTGTCTGTCTGTCTCGCTTTCCTGCTAAAACTACTGAACCGATTTAAATGAAATTTGGTACACAGATAGTTTAGAGCCTGAGAAAGGACATAGGCTTTTTATCCCGGTAGTACGTTCCCGCGGGATATTTTCCGAACACCACGCGGACGAAGCCGCTGGCAAAAGCTAGTTAACAATAAAGCCAACAATCCGGTACAAAACTAGACTTCAAACTTCAACGGAGAAATTCCAGATGAAAAACACTTAGTACGATCCGAGAATCGAACCCAGGACCTCGTGTTCATCAGTAGCGCATGCGACCACTGGACCAATGAAGCAGATGGAAAGATAAAATAATATACATATATTATTTACATGTTTATCGCAGTAAAATCTCAGTTAGGAAATATGAATCGTAATTCGCAATGTTTAAGTATCATCATTTCAGCCGTAAGACGTCCACTACTGGACTTAGGCCTCCCCCAATTTGGGGGGCTTTGCCATAATCGCCACGTTTGGCAGGCGGGTTGGCGATCGCAGTATGGTGGTAAAATGCATAGAGAACGCTGCTGCCCATTCTCTAGTAAGTCCCTTAGTCGCCTTTTACGACACCCACAGGAAGATATGGGGTGGTGTTATTCTTTACGTCCGGCACCACACGGTACAACGGTATGCACGGTATGTTTAAGTATATTATTACTTTATTAGTCGAAGCAACATTTACTTTAATAATACCTAAGTTAAACATGAAGAAATAATTTACTTTAGTATTTTTCGTCAAATGGCTAAGTAATATTTCACTCACGCTTACCACGGTTGGTCCGTGGATGGGTGATCATCTTTTTATACCAAGACCCTTCCGTGCCTCGGATAGCACGTTAAGCCTTTGGTTCCGGCTGTTTTTCGTAGATAGATAGAGACAGTCGTTACGGGTCGTCAGGAGCCCGAAAGCCTGACAACCAGTCTTACCAAGGGTACCTATTGTATTATCCAGTAACTGGGTTGTGGAGGTCAGATAGGCAGTCGCTCCATGTAAAATACTGGTACTCAGCTGCATCCGGTTAGACTGGAAGCCGACCCCAACATGGTTGGGAAAAGGCTAGACAGATTGTTCGTCAAATCGCTGAGCTCCGTAAGTTCTGAGTAGAGCTACATGATTTCTGATAAATGCTTGCACTGACTGGACAAGGCCACTCAATCTGTGTTGTTCTTTCCTCAAAATACCATTTCAGACACCAATCAAATGGTCTTCACATGATCTGACCAAGATTATGTCTGGACTTTAAAAGAGACTGTGACCTCTGAGTTTGTTTCGGCCTTTCTTCTCAGAGTAGTCAGATAGGAAACGCTGACCTCATCTAGTTTTTAAAATATGATTATCGTTTAAGTCTTTGTTCAAACCTACTTACAGTATTAAAATATTTTATTTTAATAATATTTAAAAAAAATACTTTTAAATGCCAAATCATAATAAATTTAAATTTAAAAAAAATTGTCAAAATATTAAAAAAAAAATTTAGGGGTGGACTACCCCTAACATTTAGAGGGATGAAAAATAGATGTTGGCCGATTCTCATAGATACCGGATAAGCACAAAAAATTTCATCAAAATCGGTCAAGCCGTTTCGGAGGAGTATGGCAACGAAAACTGTGACACGAGAATTTTATATATTAGATTATTTACATGTTTATCGTAGTAAAATCTTGCAGTTACGAAATACTAATCGTAATTCTCAATGCTTAAGTATATTATTAGTCGAAGCAACATTTACTTTAATAATACCTAAGTTAAACATGAAGAAATAATTTACTTTAGTATTGTTCGTCAAATGGCTAAGTAATAACAGCCGCACGGGTTGATCGTTCAGGTTAAGCTACGCTTAGCGCGGTTGGTCCGTGGATGGGTGACCATCTTTACATACCAAGACCCTTCTGTGCCTCGGATAGCACGTTAAGCCTTTGGTTCCGGCTGTTTTTCGTAGATCTTAGACAGTTGTTACGGGTCGTCAGGAGCCCGAAAGCCTGACAACCAGTCTTAGCAAGGGGTATTGTATTATCCAGTAACTGGGTTGTGGACGTCAGATAGGCAGTCGCTCCATGTAAAATACTGGTACTCAGCTGCATCCGGTTAGACTGGAAGCCGACCACAACATGGTTGGGAAAAGGCTAGACAGATTGTTCGTCAAATCGTTGAGCTCCGTAAGTTCTGAGTAGAGCTACGTGATTTCTGATAAATGCTTGCACTGACTGGACAAGGCCACTCAATCTGTGTTGTTCTTTCCTCAAAATACCATTTCAGACACCAATCAAATGGTCTTCACATGATCTGACCAAGATTATGTCTGGACTTTAAAAGAGACTGTGACCTCTGAGTTTGTTTCGGCCTTTCTTCTCAGAGTAGTCAGATAGGAAACGCTGACCTCATCTAGTTTTTAAAATATGATTATCGTTTAAGTCTTTGTTCAAACCTACTTACAGTATTAAAATATTTTATTTTAATAATATTTTGCACAGGAATGTTAGTAAACTATTTTTTTATTAAGTTAATGTGTTTTTTTTTATGCCTAGCCAAAAATGATGAAATATCTAGACGCTTTATATTTGTTAAGTAGAGCGAAACGATAAACACCTGTAATCATTAATCTTACAATTACAATTTGATCATAAAACTTAAGCCAGGAAATTAAATATTATATATGGAAACCACAAGTCATACTACTCCCTGCCAGGGTCGCGAGATTTGTTCGAAAGAGTTACCGTGGCCCTGGCATATAGGCAACTGAAGGAACACGGGTGGGTTTTAGTTAGTAAAAGTCTGACACGCCACCCGCTCCGCCCAGCCTGCAGCCTAATTGCGGAACACATTATTGGCAAAAGACCGGGAGACGTCATTTGATGACTTCCCGATCAAAAAAAAAAAAAAATATTGACGATAACCCGTAAATTGAAAAAGTGTTTGCAAAGAAAATTAATGTAAAAATAAACGCAGTAAAAGTAAACACTCTGTATAGACAACGTAACTTCGCACCTTATGGTCAACCGATTTTAATTGGATAGGCATATTACACGCTTTATATTAGCTTCACTTGTATGTTTGTATATTTGTATGTTTGTTTGTTACCGACTCCTTATAGCGCGATTTTGACCCACTTTAAACGACTACAGATTTCATTCAAACTTTGCACACCTGTCAAGGACCGATGACAATGCAATAATTTCATAAATCTGTGCCATTATCCTTGCCAGGGTTATCAAGACAGCAAAAAAACTGTCACAAACTACGCTGACATACGTATCAAAATTCGAAATACCCTAAAAAATAGAAATTAAATAATAGTTTAAAAAAACTAAAACACACGCTTCCATGGAAAACCAAACTAAAAAGTACAAAATAATGGAAAAAAAGCGTGGGGTGCCTGATATCAATAAAAAAATACCTTAAAAGCACCCCACGCTTTTTTTCCATTATTTTGTACTTTTTAGTTTGGTTTTCCATGGAAGCATGTGTTTTAGTTTTTATAAACTATTATTTTTTAATAACTAGAATACGTAACAGCGTTCTCATGGTTTGCATTTCGTGGTAAAACCGCTTTTCAATGTTCAAGAATTCAAGTTCATTGAATCATTGACCGAGCGATCCAATTCTGCGGAGTGTTCAAAATTTTGTCAAAATTAAAACTCATTTTTTTTTCTTAATTTCTGGACCGGTTTCATTTATGTTTTGTGCCAGCAAAGGCGATTTTAACAAGTATGTGGTAATTAAGGTTTTGCTGGAAGTTTTTTTGTGACTATAGAAAACAGCTTTTTAGGGTTCCGTTGCCAAATGGCAAAAAACGGAACCCTTATAGATTCGTCATGTCTGTCTGTCTGTCTGTCCGAGTATGTCACAGCCACTTTTTTCCGAAACTATAAAACCTATGCTGTTGAAACTTGGTAAGTAGATGTATAATGTGATGTGTGTTGTTTTTTTTCTAGTATTGAATAGAAAAAAAAAATTTGGGGTTCCCCATATATAGAACTGAAACTCAAAAAAAAATTTTTCATCAAACCCATACGTGTGGGATATTTATGGATAGGTCTTCAAAAATGACATTGAGGTTTCTAATATCATTTTTTTCTAAACCGAACAGTTTGCGCAAGAGACACTTCCAAAGTGGTAAAATGTCCCCCCCCCCCCCCCCCGTAACTTCTAAACTAGGGGAATGATAAAACTAAAAAAAATATATAATGTACATTACCATGTAAACTTCCACCGAAAATTGGTTTGAACGAGATCTAGTAAGTAGTTTTTTTTTAATACGTCATAAATCGTAAACCACAATTTACCTTTCATTCAGTTAACTCAATATAAAAATTAAAAAAAAAACCATTTAATTTCATAAACATAAACCTTATGCATAAACCGTGAATACCTGAAGGTTTGTACGGAATCCTCGGTGCGCGAGTCCGACTCGCATTTGGCCGGTTTTTTATTGGTGTCTGAATCATCAGTGAAAACCCTTGGCTGCTTGTTTTGGGGCACAAAGAGCGATAAGAGATGGAGGATAGCTAGATAACATTCTGCAGGCTTAGCAAAGCTCGTAAGAATTATCTATAATACAAGAAAAATGGCGTTGGCAACCGCAATATAGTCCTCCAGACCATAATATGTCGGCCACGGCAGCCAATCTTAACGGACACTAACTATCGGCGCGGGTGATATTGTAGTGCACAAGTGTGTGCGCAGACACAGGAACACTCACTCTTCCCTCACTCTCATAGTCCGATGGGACGGCAATCCGACACGACGGGAGAGAGATCAGGCGTAGGACCAACGGCTTAACGTGCTTTCCGAGGCACGGGGGTATCCACATCGCCAACTTCCAAACTTCGGGCTGCTACTAAGAAATTCCTAATGGAAAAACTCAGTAACACTTTGCCTTTTTTTTTTTTTTTTTTTTTGGATGGGAAATCATCAAATGACTTCTCCCGCTCTGGGCGGAGCGGGAGGGCGTGTCAGACTTTTACTGACTAAAACCCACCCGTGTTCCTTCAGTTGCCCATGTGCCAGGGTCACGGTATCTCTTTTGAACAATCACGCGACCCCGGCAGGCATCGGTCCTAGCAGACCCCTTCAGTGTGGCTGACATCTCTTTCTACTTTGCCTGACCCGGCAATCGCATCCAGGACCCGACGCTCAGCTGTCGCTCTTGCAACCACGAGACCAACGGAGCCGTGGCAACCGCAATAATAAGGTCATTAACCTACTAACAGTTCACTGATAAAAAAAGTAATAAAAATCAGACGTTATCATATTTATGTACCTTATTTATTTCATATCTGGGATACCTATTTACTTGTTTCCTTGTTTCACTGGATCATAAAGCCAGGCAATATGTTCACATAAGAGTTTTAAGTGCAAACTTAATACGTTATATCTCACATATTAAGTTAAAGTTTAATTGCTTATCAGCCTTTTTGGCTAGATCGTAATTAATTACTAAGAATTTAGTTCTTACTAATAAAGTCCCATTTTAGCATTTTCATTTTAGTCCCAGGCTAAAATGGGACTGGGCGGGTCACATCAGCCGCATGCACAGCGACCGCTGGGCAATAGTCTCCACACAGTGGGTGCCTGACGATGGACGGCGCCGGCGAGGCCGGCCCAAGAAGAGGTGGCGAGACGACCTCGACGCGTACTCCAAGTGTTGGATCAAGGCGGCCCGGGAAAAGGATACTTGGAGGGATTTGGGGGAGGCCTTTGCTCAGCAGTGGGACAGTGTAGGCTAATATAAAAAAATAAAAAGTATTAAAAAAAAGTGCAAACTTTCCACGGCACGGTGGACAGAGCTCCGGCGGGATCTCATGGCGACATGGCGGGTTGTCCATCGTCGCAACCCGCTGGGCACGCTACTATTGCGGCGGTAAGTCCTCTCTTTGAGGAGTGGCTGGGCAGGCGCCACGGCGTCCTCAGCTTCCGCCTTATCCAGGCCCTCACCGGACACGCATGCTTTGGGAGGTTCCTGTTCCGGATAAGGCGGGAGGAAACGCCCGGGTGTCACCATTGTGTGGAATATGCGGATCGCCTGGAGGACAAGATAGACCATAGATACTGGTACATACATTTCACGCGGGCGAAGTTGAGGGCAAAGTTCTACAACATTATATTTATGGGTAAGTTACACGTCAATCAATAAATCACTTCAATGTTAATTTATTATTTGAGTAATACTACAAAGATAAGCATCGTTATCATGAAATCTAAGCAGGATGACAAATCATCACATTTACAAGATCAAATAATATACAGAAGTGCAACAAAAAAAGCGTATAAAACATGTTAACAAATTCTAATTTAAGTTAAATTTATGTAAATTAAAAACAGAAATCGGCTTCCTGATGTATGGATTTATAATCTTTTATAGCTTAATTTGATAAATAAATACATTTTAATGCATATAGCACGTGTTTTTCTTTCTTCCATCACGGCGTCTCACGGTCTACTCCTTTTTTTTTTTGGAGCGGGATGGCGTGTCTGCCTTTTACTGACTAAAACCCACCCGTGTTCCTTCAGTTGCCCATGTGCCAGGGTCACGGTATCTCTTTCAAACAATCACGCGAGCCCGGCAGGCATCGGTCCTAGCAGACCCCTTCAGTGCTGCTGAAATCTCTTTGAGGCGCGCGTGGAACACTACTCGCCGTCGACCCGAGCTTGGTCCTTACCGGGCGGCGAGCTACCCACTGCTCGCCACCCGCAAGCTCGCGCCTACGGTGGCCGGGAGTCCGCAATCGACTCCCGACGCCCGGGGTGTCTCCTCCGGCGGCGGCTAGGGACGTGAGGGCGTAGAGACTGCCACTCCCTCACGCGCCCCGCCTCCTCCTTCGCGAGCATTACTGCTTCGCAGAAGGAGGTGACGGCTTCCCATGCCACGGTCTACTCCTTGATATAAAATAGTGTTTGTAGCACTGCGGAACATGAGGCTTTAAAGACGAGTGCAAATCTTTGGGTTCATTCGATTAATCGAGTCTGGTCAAACCACGCTGTTGTTGCACTTCATTCATTGTTTCATTCATTGGTGGCCCAGTGAGATCAGTCGTGGCTCAGTGGAATCGGCTACAACTTACAAGTTGTAAGTCTAGGTTCGAACTCTGACAGGCGCTTTACGTTATCTACATATACTAATATTATAAAGCTGAAGAGTTTGTATGTTTGTTTGTTTGGTTGAACGCGGTTATCTCAGAAACTGCTGGTCCGTATTGAAAAATTCTTTTTGTGTTGAGTAGCCTATTTATTGAGGAAGGCTACAGGCTATATAACATCACGCTACAATTAAAAGGAGCGGAGCAGCAACGAAAAAGGGACGAAAACTGGTAGGTAATTCGATGAGACGGGAAGGGTCAGGGGAGCAAAAATTTGACGCGGACAAAGTCGCGGGCAGAAGCTAGTGTAAAATATTTTATTACCACTGCTCTCAAAACGGTGAAGGAAAACATCGTGAGGAAACTGGAATGTCCTAGGAACAAAGATTCGAAGACAAGTGACATCTGCAAACCCGTACTGGGGCTCCGTGGTAGATTACGACCCACTCCCTCTCACCGAGAGGAGGCCTGGGTCCCAGCAGTGGGAACAATATAGGCTGATTATATAGGATGATTGATGATTTTAATGATTATAATTCTCACACATACAGACAGCACGTACACAAACACACACCACACCACGCAAGAGCAAGCATGCATTAAATTCTATTGTCAATTTTTTTCCCTCATTTTCTTCTTATTATTTGTTTCTTTGAAGGATAAAATCAGAAATGAAATTATCCGGAAGAGAACTGGAGTTACCGACATAGCTCGCAGAGTCAGCAAGCTGAAGTGGCAGTGGGCTGGCCATGTCTGTCGAAGGACCGATGGCCGATGGACCAGACGAGTCCTGGAGTGGAGACCGCGTGTCGGCAAGCGTAGCGTGGGACGCCCCCCAGCTAGATGGACCGAGAAAAGGGCTGCGGCAGACTGGATGCGGAAGGCGGAGGACAGGGTGTTGTGGCGCAGCATGGGAGAGGCCTATGTCCAGCAGTGGACTGCAATAGGCTGAGTTGATTGATACATTATTAATTGCTCCACAAACGGGTGAAGACACTGACTCCTGTTGCACAGGTACCACCTAGCTCAGGAGTCAGGGCTTGAATTGATTTTGTCAAACCTTTTTATATCGATAAAGCATTTGTATTTTTTACTAGCTTTTGCCCGCGGCTTCGTCCGCGTGGATGTCGGAAATTAACGCAGGAGGACGTACTACCGCGGTAAGATGTGTTAATTCAGGTTATATTATAGGTAATAGCTGTTACCCGTGACTTCGTCCGCGTGGTATTTAACAAAAAGTTTTTCATAAAAACTGTCTTTGAAAACTACGCTGACATACGTCTCAAAATTCAGCGTGTTTTTAGTTTTTTAAAACTATTATTTATTTTTTCTAAAATAAAAGTAGCCTAAGTTACTCCTTGTTACATCAGCTATCTGCCAGTGAAAGTTCCGTTAAAATCGGTCCAGCCATTTCAGAGATTACCTGGAACAAACAGACAGACAGACAAAAATTGTAAAAAATGTTGTTTTGGTATATGTATCGTGTATACATCCACTTAGTAAAAAGTGGTTATCTGAATATTAAAAACAGACACTCCAATTTTATTTATTTGTATAGATGTATAGATTCATTATTCTGTAAAGTTATATTTGTTACGGTCGCGAAACATATTTTATTCAATATATACAACTAAACACTGACTTGAAACTTGCAAAAAATTAAAGAAACATTTGAATTTCGCGGGCGAGATGTGTGCTTTACCCCTGTATGGTTAAAAGGTTATGTTTTATGCATGTTTCTTAGTATTCATAGCAACAAACAGAATTAGCCATGCCCGCAGGCCATCCTAAACATGTTTCGCATTTCAAATATTTATAGGGAAGTAACGTCTAGTAGTAGTTATTGCTTTATGACTAGCATTACTTGTTACTACCGAGTATTACACTGTAATTTAAAAATCCTAGTACACTTCATTAATATTATAGATGTTTGATTGTTTATTACTCAATCACGCATAAATGGCCGAACAGATTTGGATGAAATTTGGGACACACATAGTTTATAGCCTGGATTAACGTATAAGATACTTGATATGTCGTAGTAAGTTTCTGTGGGATAATTTTCGAACTCCACGCGGGGGAAATCGCTGAGAAAGCTGGTAATAAATGTTTTTAATAATAATAAGTTTATTTTATATACTTAAAGTTGGTCATACACTAAGCAGGGTACCTGGAGCCGCAAAAATATTTTTTCAATGTGATTTATTGGCAAACACATGAACCATCAAATGGTAAATGATCACCGCCGACCAGACATCTCCTATTTTCATTTAGTGGTACAGTAGCACGCTGATTATCCGAACGCCGATTAACCGAATCGAACGCCAATTTATCCGAATCGGTCCTAAGCGTAATATAAAAAAATAATAACCAAGTAATTTTGATACTTTGTATTTTTGTTAAGGCCTGATGGGGTTGCAACTTACTCTGATCGAGATGTTCAAGTGAGCGTTGTGGTATAGAACTGTGTTTGTTAAACTTAATAAAGTTTATTCTTTGTGTGACAGTTCGTTTTTCTTTATTACCAGTCTATGTCCGATTATCCGAATCGACACCGGGCCCTATTAATTCGGATAATTTTTTCGTTTGACTGGCCTGTTAGTCTCGTGGTTAGTGACCCTGACTGCTAAGACTGAGGTCGTGGGTTCGATTCCCACCCAGGACAAATCTTTGTGTGATGAGCACGATTATTTGTTCTGTGTCTGGGTGTAATTTATCTATAATATGTATGTATTTAGAATTATATAAGTATGTTTATCAGTTGTCTGGTTGCCATAGTACAGGCTCTGCCCAGTTTGGGATCAGATAACGTTGTGTTGGTTGTCCTAAGATATTTATTTATTTAATTAGCGTTCTACTGTACTCCCACCACGCAAAAACGAAACAAAGACCACGTTCACATAATCAGCCTTTAATTTTCCCACAGCCGGGACACAGACCTCCTGTCCTCAAGAGAGATTGGGCTGTAACTGTAATCTACCACGCGGACCCGGTGCGGGTTGGTAGATGTCACTTGTCTCTGAATTATTGGTTCAAGGACTTTTCGATTTTCTCACGATGTTCTCCTACACCGTTTTGAGAGTCCTACAGTGATGGTCAAATAATTTACTCAAAGTTAAGGCTCGTTCAGACTAGCGCGACGCGACGGTTCGATCGACGATCGTTCTGCTCTGATTTTTCACATCTCGCACTTTACTACGATATTTTATATTTCGCTTATCGATCGTTTTATGTGTAGGTACTATACATTTACATAAAAATTTATAAAAATGGAAGTTTCTGTTTGTAATGTCAAAATAACAGATTTTTTACCTAATGCATCGTCATCATCATCTGCTGGAAGCCGACCCAACTAGGTTGGGAAAGGGGGGTCGGCTTTCCTGTGTAACCAGAAGCAGCTGAATACCAATATTATACATGGAATGACTGCCTATCTGACATCCACAACCCTGTTACTGGGTAATACGATACCCCTTAGTAAGACTGGTTGTCAGACTTTCGGGCTTCTAACGACTCGTAACGAGTGTCAAAGATTTACAAATAACAGCCGTGATCAACTGCTTAACGTGCTTTTCGAGCCACGATCAGGCCAGGGGCCACGGCGACCAGTCGGGGATCGCGGAAGACATATTGGTTCCCGTGGTCCCCGACGCAGATGTGGGACGGAACACCGGGGTGGTTTTAGTCAGTAAGAGTCTGACAGACCCCTCCGCCCACCCCAGGGCGGAGAACATCCATGAGGATTTCCACCTAGTGATCAAAAAAAAAAAAAAAAAGGGGCCACGGCGAGGGTCTTGGTATGTAAAGATGGTCACCCACCCGCGAATGGCCCAAAATTTGGCAACGAGCTAAGCACTTTCAGTAGCGTCCATCCACTTCTCGTTTGCGGGACAACACCACCTTTACACCCTCGGGCGGAGTCAAATGGAATCTCCACCAGCACGCGTAGCATGACCACCATAGAAAGAAATTTGTCTATTCTTAGTAGAATAGAGATAGAACTGTCATGCTACGCCAGCATAAAACGGTACAAATCTTTTTACAAACCTTAATTCTGTTTTTAATCTTTCTACAATCTGTAATTTTGTCTATTCTTCCGTCAAACCCCTTTCTACGGTGGTCATGCTATGCATGCTGAGCAGGTTTTCTTTACTTAGAACTACCTGAGTCTGGAGTCTATTTAAAGACTTCGCGGAAAGCTAAGGCAACTCGTGTCTAGTTGCGAGATTTTCAGTAGGTGGAACGAATGGGTATGGTAGGGAAGCGCCATGTCGTCACAGGCTTAGTCTTTCCTCGGACTGTTCGCCAGTAAGTGAGAAGACACCCTTCAAAAAGCTGTTACTTCTTTTCAGCCTTTATGACACGAGGATGTTCTCGCGCAAAGAGTGTCGTGTGACAGATACCATCTTGGCTCTTTCAGTTGAGCTTGCCACCTATCTGCGAATTTCTGGTGGTGCTATTCCAGCCAGGCTATTACGGCGGCAATGAGCCAGGCGGTGAAGCCTAACTACCAACGTCTCGTCGCCTAGCAGCCTTTGGTAAATTACTAAAATCCGTTAAACCATAGACAAAAAATGTTTACTTTTTTTTTGTCTAATGAACAACATGAAGTGTCAGCCAGTTAGCTGGTTTTAACTTAACCAGTTTTTTTTTCGTAGAGGCTATTTATTTGTATGTCATGTATAAAAAGCATATATTATGATTTCCTATATAATCATAGGTTAGTTATTTATATTTATTACACAACAGCTGATGCTGATGTATTAAGACATTACACGTATAACTGGGGTTTCCTCGTTTTTTTTTTACGTCTGGCATTGCTTATTCTGCTCATTTTAATAATGTTGATTCCTATACGGCTTTGGTCTTCTCTCGTATTGGCTAAATTACCAATCTTTTTTTTATTTTTATGGCATCTCGCATGTCAACCTATAAGGTTGTCGGCTGCTTAACCGGACTTGCCTGTGCGGGTTACCTTAATAAAAATAAAGACTCCAGCCAGGGCTTAAAAAGACTTAAAACTAGAGCAACTACTCGCTAAGGCCACCCCCTGTGGGGTAGGGACCTTGGCTTAGGGCATCGCTGGTAGAGGGCAGCAAGGGACGGACTGGATCGCAATGAAATAATTACCAACACAACGGCTAAAAAGCAGGCATTGTTTCTTAAGGATAAATCGCCAGGGCTGCTCTGGAAACCCGCGAAATTCAAATTTTGTAACGTTTTTTGGAATTTGACGGTCTGTGTCAGGTTGTATCGCCTTCAAATTTCAAATATGGCGAGGGGGGTAATGGCTGATCTTTGCATTATGCTCGTGAATGGATGCTGCTTGTGGTGTCTGGTCGTCTTGCTGACCAAGATTGTGTTATTGTTATTAATAATTACCTCAGTATTTCTTTATTTTACGGCGATGGTTTAGGCTTCTACTTTATCAGTTGTGGTCTCGAGTTGTAACTCGGGCTTGTATATGTAAGCTGTCACGCCCTTTATGCCAGGAGAATTTTATTTTGGTTTTATGCTTTGTTTATATTGTTAATTTTATGCTTGAGTATAATTTTCATTTTATGCTAATGATTTAATTTAGTGTTTGTTGCGAGACTTCTTCTTCCCAGCTCAAGCACTAGGAAGTGGTGAAGGATGTTCGTTTTTGAGGGACTGTATATTGTAATTTTGACGTTCGAAAAATGCTGATTCTAACCTAATTTGAATAAATGAGTTTTAATCTTAATTTTATATTGAACAAAATGTGATTTATGACCAACACCTTTGTATTTACAGAATTTGTTCAGAATCAAGTACTGAATTCATGGTTACAACATGTGCGTCGAGCCAACCTTTTTTTTCCTGGGTGGAAAATCATCAAATGACGTCTCCCGCTCTGGGCGAAGCGGGAGGTCGTGTCAGACTTTTACTGACTAAAACCCATCCGTGTTCTTTCAGTTGCCTGTGCCAGGCCCACGGCAACTCTCGAACAATCCCTGCCAATTTGTATTTTAAAAACCCTTTATTTTTTTAGGGTTAAAAAAAAATGTAATTTGTAGGTTAGTTTATATTTGAGATTGCACGTTGCTTAAAATCCCTGCCACCCTGTATTTTAAACAACGTACCACCTCGAACAGACACTAGCCTTCAAATTACGTAAAATAAAAAACGAATAAAAATTTTAATTTTGCCGGCTACCTTCTCACATCCTCGTTAAATCGACAACGTCTCTACCAGCCCCCCTAGCCAAGTTACAACCGTTTCGTGTCGAATTCCGTTCTCTAATCAGTAACGCCTCGGTGTCAGCAATTGTAGAAATCGATAAGTTGGTAGCCATGTTGACGCGCCTGAGTCGCCCGCTCGTTCTACAATGTCTTTAGAAAAACGATACCTACTATAACAAAGGATGTAGCGTTAAACAAGAAATGATAACAATTCATTCTATCATTTTGAGCGATGTGAACTTGGCTACGATTTTTTTATTCTTGTTATAACCACGTGACTTAACGTTGAGATGATTTCATTCCCATACATTTGATTAGTTTTCGACTAGCGTTAACGATTGCAGATTATCAACTTGGCTAGAGGTGCAGGATAATCGATCGATACCCGCCGCAAACTATGATAAGATATTCTCTCTGACTAACTACTACCCCGTACCTGCAATTTTGAATTGTTAATGCGTTGGCCAGTTCGTTAGATAATTGAAGCTAGTTGCCCACTTCAAAACGTAGATCTCCATGGATAGAGCAAAAAAACTCCAAGGATACTTTTTTAAATCCTGGGTACTTTTATATGTAAGAACAATGTAAAAAAAAATGAAGAAAATCTATATAAATAAAAATGAATCCCTATTTCCCTTGGTCACACCATCACACGTGAACAGCTGGACCGATTTCACTTTTTTTTTGTTGTTGTGTTTTTAATTGTCAGGAGAAGTTTCTTATGAAAGAAAAAAATTAAAAATTTGCGCGGAAAATTAGAACACTTATTTAAGAAAACTTTTTTAATGTATCATTATGACATTTGACATAGAATTGACAAAATGCGTGCTCAAATATCATCAAAGAGACAGGAAAACGTCTGTCGGGTCAGCTAGTTATAAGATAAAAATTAACTTCTGGCAGTTAGGAGATGATCTATCTCAACCGATGGCGCCCGTTCAAACATGACAAATTTAGAGTATTCAAAAAACAAACAAACTTTAATATAAATAATAGATCACAGTATCACACATTACCCCAGGGCTAATGAAGTGTGTACTTTATTAACCAATCTGAAACGTGGTTGATCCCATTTTTTTTCTATTTCGAGTGCTAAAATTGTGCCTGTCACTTATCTTACTAAATCTAATCTGATCTGTCTAACTAGCGGCGGCGACATCTCGCGTCCGGCCCTGTTGCGAGCAATAGTATGGAGCGACAGGGCATGGGAAGCTGTCACCTCCTTCTGCGAAGCAGTAATGCTCGGGAAGGAGGAGGCGGGGCGCGTGAGGGAGTGGCAGTCTCTGGGCCCCCACGTCCCTAGCCACCGCAGGAGGAGACGCCCCGGGCGTCGGGAGTCAATCGCGGACTCCCAGCCACCGTTTGCGGGCGGCGAGCAATGGGTAGCTCGCCTCCCGGTAAGGACCAGGCCCGTGTCGACGGCGCGTAGTGTCCCACGCGCGCCGTCGATTTTGCTAGTGCTGGCCAGTCCTTTCGATAGGAGTCAAGGTCGTTTCGTTCACTTCAGCCGTAAGACGTCCACTGCTGGACTTAGGCCTTCCCCAATTTGGGGGGCTTTGCCATAATCGCCACGCTTGGCAGGCGGGTTGGCGATCGCAGTATGGTGGTAAAATGCATAGAGAACGCTGCTGCCCATTCTCTAGTAAGTCCCTTAGTCGCCTTTTACGACACCCACAGGAAGAAATGGGGTGGTGTTATTCTTTACGTCCGGCACCACACGGTACACGGTCGTTCCGTTACTTACATCTTACTAAAAACACCCTAAAAAATCGAAAATAAATAATAGTTTATTTTTTTTCAAATTTCAAATTTATTTTCAATTTTTTAGGGTGTTTTGAATTTTGAGACGTATGACAGCGTAGTTTGTGACGTATGACAGCGTAGTTTGTGACGTATGTCAGCGTAGTTTTCAAACACAGTTTTTTTTGCTGTCCTGGTAACCCTGGCAAGGATAATGGCACAAATTTATGAAATTATTGCATTGTCATCGGTCCTTGACAGGTGTGCAAAGTTTGAATGAAATCTGGTCGTTTAAAGTGTGCCAAAACCTCGCTATAAGGAGTCGGTTACAAACAAACATACAAACATACAACTGAAGCTAATATAAATCGTGTAAAACGATGTAGATTTTTCCGAACATGCTTATGGTATTCTTAAATATCGACAAAGAACGTCATGATGTCATTTTTTTTAAATGCTGTGTGATGGCCGGTTTGCGTGGATGTGACGCATATTTTCCCACCCCTTATTTTTTATTTCTGTATGTTTCTGGTCTTTCTGTGCGTCATGTGCCGCAAATAAACGTATTTTCTTTCTTTCTTTTTCTTTACAGTTCCGTTAGAGTTTTACGTCTGCGAGGGTTGTAAATATCTCTGGCAGTCCTTTTTATCTATATATATAAAAGTGCAAGGTTATATCATTTTTACATTCATTCACTCACTGTTTAATAACGAAATTTCAAAAACTACGGGACCTACAAAAATGAAATTTGGCGCATAGGTAGGTTATGAGTAGAAAACGTCAGCTAAGAAAGGATTTTAGGGAAACTCTCCCCGTAAAAGAGAGAAATAGGGGGTGGTAGTTTGTATGACAGTCTCTCAGTTGAGAAGCTACGTTTTTCAAATTTTGTGTTTAAGCTGTGATAAAAATAACGTTTAGGCTGACGATTCAAAATTATATCAGCGTTTTTGTTAATTCTAATCCCAAAGAACTGAATAAGGGGATGAAATTGTATGGAAAGTCTTTCATTTTCAAAGTAAACATAATTAAATTTATTATATTTAGCCATATGGTTGGAAACTAACGTAACAGAATGTCCGAAATACACGCGGGCGCAGCCGCGGGAAAAGCTAGTTTTTAGCATAAAGATGGAATCAATATCTGCAGCTTATCCCTACGGTAAAATATGTGATACTACGAACGTAACTTCATTAGAACAATATAGTGATATCATACTCTGTTAATTGACGGATTTTCCACCATCAAAAGAACATCTTCCTTCCTTTAATTTCTTGAGTGTGGACCTTAGATTCGATTACATCGATCGACATCACTGAAACCTTTCGCTAACTTATAGTAACCGGTGCAGATATTAAAACTACACTAAGTAAGAGAAATTGGAAAAAAGTTCATTACAAAAAGAATAGTTTAAGGGGTTTTTTAGGGGTGCTTTTTAAGTTATTTTTTATTGATATCAGGCACCCCACGCTTTTTCTCCATTATTTTGTACTTTTTAGTTTGGTTTTCAATGGAAGCGTGTTTTTTAGTATTTTTAAACGATTATTTATTTTTTAGGGTTTTTCGAATTTTGAGACGTATCTCAGCGTAGTTTGTTACGTATGTCAGCGTAGTTTGTGATGTATGTCAGCGTAGTTTGTGACGTATGTCAGCGTAGTTTGTGTCGTATGCAGCGTAGTTTGTGACGTATGTCAGCGTAGTTTCCGAAGACAGTGTTTTTGCTGTCCCGGTAACCCTGGCAAGGATAATGGCACAAATTTATGAAATTATTGCATTGACATCGGTCCTTGACAGGTGTGCAAAGTTTGAATGAAATCTGGTCGTTTAAAGTGGGTCAAAATCGCGCTATAAGGAGTCGGTTTCAAACAAACATAGAAACATACAAGTGAAGCTAATATAAAGCGTGTAAAAACAACTGACTTCCAGAAAAAAACATTAATAAGTGAAAAAAAAAACTTTAATTTCGGAAGTCGGTGTCTTTGGTATTGTATTTGCGATTTTTTTGCCAACGACTTCTGAAATTAAATTTTCTTTCTACCGTTTTTTTAGAAGTCGGTGTTTTTTTTTATTTTGAAATTAACTTTATTTTTTTCGCTTTTTGATTGTGGCATCCCACACAAATTTGAATACCTTCACATCATAATCAGGCTATAATGTTCCCACTGCTGGGAATCAGGCTTCCTCTCTTTAAGAGGGACCTCACTTTACTTTCACTTGTTAAGTGCTTAGTCAATAACAATAATTTTAAATATAATATAACACCATCATCATACACTAACTGGATAAATAGATACAATATTAATGAAGCTAACTCAAAAATCACTAATCAGAACTTGACTATATTGATATGTGACCGCTCTATAAGCATAGGTACCCTTTTAAACAAAAGAAGATTTTTTCGAATCAGTTTATAAATTACGCAGTTCTGAGGTAACAAAAAAAAAAAAACAACAACTGGATAGAAACCTCTTTTTTTAAATCTGTTAAAAAATTGTACGTTTCTTTAAAGAGTTTTATAGATTCAGATAGCTGTGGTTGCCAGGACTTAACACCTCAACTCTAGTCGATCCTGTAATTTTATTTCTGTTCTGATAGAACGTTCTTGCTGTAATTAATAGAACGGCTAAAAATAAAAGTAAACGTAGGTCAATGAAAAACACTTAACAGTTAAGTGATTGTATTTTAAGAAAAATCCAATTTAAAGCTCTTACTTCCTGAAAATTCAGCCTAAAAAGTTAGTACCTATTCTATTCTTACCAATCAGCCTACAGTTTAAAATCCCTGCCTAAGGGGCCACAGACACGTGCCATTCTAGGACGACTCGCTATCCAAGCGGTAACACAAGGACTATATAAATTGGTAGAGGCTGAGTGCGCCGGCAGTCCGCGCACTAACCGTAGCATGTGCATAGACCTGCAATTTAAAAAACAACGTTGACAGTTCAAAACGTTTCGCGCGGGAAAATTGACGTGTAGTGAAAGAAGTTCGAGATTTAAAAATAATAAACAGTGTTTGTGTGATTTGTTTTATTTTTTCGGTGTGTGTGGTTTTGATAAACTTGTAAGTACCAAATTGTATTATATTTTTTAAATAATAGGGTTAAGTTGGAAAATTAGAAAACTGCTGATGTTGAAAAAATATTTTGGATCCATTGTTTAAATATTTTAAAAGCAAAATAATAATTAATACGTTACTATTAACTGTGATATTTTTTAAAGCTGCTGATTTAATTAATTATTAACAAGCAATTATTGATTACATAAATATATTTTAATTCTTAAAATGAAAAGTATTATTAATAAAAGCAATGTGAAATACCGCTGTTATTTACTATTCCATTAATAACTGAAATATTCACAGAATTTTGAATAATCAACAACTTTTTAACCAGTATCGACCAATTTAGTTGAGTAGGTCGGCCATTGTCTATTTTGTAAAGGTAATTTTTTTGGTCGTTTATTTTCTGGCGTATGTACAATAAAGTAATTAAATAAGTTATTAATTATAAAATTATTATAACAACCACATTCGTTGTTAGGTATCATATCTGAATATTATCATAAACTCATTTAAATATTGTCTGAGTAATGTTGCAATGTCAATATTTATTAAGGATATGGCGAGTGGTAACATAATAACTGGCTAGATACAGGAAATCTATCAAAATTAGACAAAATGAATAATCAAAAACCTTGATGCATTCTACTGTGTTAACTGCGCTACATTCATTATTATTCTTCCGAGAGGTTCGTAAAATGAATTTTTAATCTTGTAAGAAGTTACTCATATGCACTTCATTCTCTTTTTAAAATGCAGCAAAATTTTGTTTAACTTAATAAATAAAATTAAATAGAAATGCTAGTCTTCATTTCCGAACGGCTCGAACATTTTTTTATTTTAAAGCGGAGTCAGTGATAGTAGTTAGTATTAGATTTATAAGGAAATGACATTTTTGTGACAAAAGTTGTCGGGAAAAATAGAAAATTCGGGAAAAACAGAAAGCATAATATATTTTACTGTGTCTACCTCGTTGGTCTAGTGGTCGCAAGCGCTACTCCTGAGCTTGGGCCTGGGTTTCATTCCCAGGTTGGGTAAAGTGTTATCAGTTAACGTGTGCCCGGAGTCTGGATTTTTCCCCGGTTCACGGCCAGGACAAAAAGCGTAACTACTAATATTTTTTAATAAACATCTTGGCATGTCTTTGTCATCATTGTTTACATTCTATCCATTGCACCTTCGAATTATTTTTTTGGGGATAATTACCGAGATGACGGACTAATAGAGAAAGAAGTATGCAAAAAAAAGACATGTTACCCTGACCCATATATTATATTTTTATAAGGGCAGAACGATGACATACGAAAGACATTACCCGCAGATAACCTCGTCTCACGGTCCCGACGTTCATAACACAGTTTTTGTATCTTCCACACAAATCAAATTGAGATGACATATGTATGTATATGACAGGACTAAATGAGGATGTCAGTCAATCGGCGCAACTCACGCGATGACATATCAGAACAGACCTACGTTGCGTTGTTGCATTTTATCCAAATTAATATTTGAAGTAATGTATAAAAAAATACATTCCTTTGGCAATTATTGAAAATTTACCCAAGACTGATTTACGTCATAAAGTTTCTTTTTAAAAGATCTTGGAATACAATAGGTACTAGAAAAACAAAAATTTGCTCATTTATTAGATTATAATTGAAATTATCTTTCATGTTGTACACGAAAACTTATAGAAATTATAATATATATTTTAACTGTGAAATCAGCGATATCGATAAAATTTTTCAAACAACCGCATATCAAAAATCTTCATTTGTAGCCTAAACCTCTGGGTCTAGCTAGACTGACTTGCAAATTGCAAATACCCTGGAGTTTTCCTTGATACCGTATACGATATTTTTTCCGATTTCACTGATTTACGTGATTTTATAATGACGTTCAAAACAAGGAAGTTTGGCAATAATTCCTTCTGCACATGTTGCTTCCCTTATTAGCGGGATAACCATGTTTATGTCTATTAACTGCTCCCAAATGACGGTGTACATCTTTTATCATTCTTTCTTTTTTACATACTTTGACATTATTCTTTGACTAATTATTTGACATTATATACCTACAATTCTAATTTGAACTGTTTATTATTGGTTGTCATGGTAAAAATAACATTTGGTTTAAATAGGTTATTTTATCTTAGAAATGCTATCATTTATGTAGATTCTTTTATACTTTGTGAATGTGAGAACGTTGCAGGCCTTGTAGTGTAGACTGTAGGCAATTTTCCATTTTATTAAATACTTGGTACTTGTTAACAGTCGTACACTATTCTCCCATACCTATTAATACTGTAATTTAAAACCATTGTAGAAAGCCAATTATTTTTAAAGGAGTATCTAACCGTGGAGTTTCTTGCCGGCTCTTCTCCATAGGAATAAACTATTCGGAACCGTGCACCTAGCTTCTGACGTTTCATAAGTGCCCATGTAGGTTTATGTGAAATAAAATATTTTGATTTTGATTTTTATAGACCCAATTTTACAGTTCAAATACTGATACATAAATACAAATAATATATAAATAATATAAGTTAAAACATATATTATTAATTATTATATTATTAGAGCCATTTCAATTAAGACAAAACGAATGAGCTACATTTTTATTTTTATTATTTGTTTTTGATTAATCCACCTCAAACCGGCGACTGTTTTGAAAATTTAGCTGTAAGAGGTTTAGAATATCACATTTTTACGAATGTTTTTATCGTCTGTCCGTGCGTCTTTAAAATCAAGTGAATCAGCGAAATCGTCAAAGTTTCGTACTTGGCCTCTGAACTGATGCGATTAATACGTAAGGTATATCTAGGTATTTATCTCTTAATAATCAATCGATCGTTTTGTCACAAAATTAAGTAATAGAAATCAAGGGGTCAATGAGTCGATAGCTCCCGGCCACCGTAGGCGCGAACTTGCGGGCGGCGAGCAATGGGTAGCTCGCCGCCCGGTAAGAACCAGGCTCGGGTCGACGGCGCGTTGTGTTTCACGCGTGCCTCAAAGAGATGTCACCAGAACTGAAGGGGTCTGCTAGGACCGATGCCTGCCAGGGTCGAGAGATTGTTCGAAAGAGACACCGTGACCCTGGCACATGGGCAACTGAAGGAACACGGGTGGGTTTTAGCCAGTAAAAGTCTGACACGCCCTCCCGCTCCGCCCATAGCGGGAGAAGTCATTTGATGATTTCCCATCCAAAAAAAGGGGTCAATGAGAATTTTATGATTGTTTTTATATACTTATACTTTATTAAAATAAACCTAAGACAATAGAAATTACTCATGTATTTAATTCAAAAGAAAAATGCTGTGGCGATTAGAGTGGAAGCTACGAAACCATTGAGTTTTTTTATGCCTCCGAAATTTACGCTACTTGAAGCTACCTATCGACTGATGAACGATAGAAAAAAGTTTTTGTTAAAATACCACATACAAAAATGAAATGCAGTGTGACAGCAACATCGACGCGAAAACTGTAACCTGTTTCGTACCATCGTACAATATTTAACATTACATTTAAAAAAATACATGTTTTAGTATGACAATAACTTTATGTGCTATTCTTTATGTTCGGTAACGGACGGAACAATAAAACAATATAAAAAAGAAATTAAGAAAAAAAAAACAAAATTATAATAAAGTCTTGTACGAGACCATCCGTGTGGTGCCGAACGAAAGAATATCACTATCTCATCTCTTTTCATGGGTGTCGTAAAAGGCGACTAAGGGACTTACTACCAAATGGGCAGCAGCGTCCTCTTTTTTTTTTTTTTTTTGTAGGACATCTCGTAGTTAATCTGAAAAAGATTCTGACTACTTAAACGGATTTTCGCCCGGCGATTTCTAAAAAGTTAAACTTTTTAGACCTCCAGCCGGGCCATAGTAAAAATTACAAAGTAAAGCGAAAGTCCTAAGGGTAA
Source organism: Aporophyla nigra (assembly GCA_947507805.1). NCBI lineage: Eukaryota > Metazoa > Arthropoda > Insecta > Lepidoptera > Noctuidae > Aporophyla > Aporophyla nigra. The sequence continues at coordinate 4,349,607 of OX382313.1, read as the reverse complement.
CCCCGAAGGGGGTTCGCACCTCAGCTTAGGCAATCACTGGGGGAGGGCAGCAAGGGACATGCTGGATCTGGGTTAAATTATTTAGGGGCTAATTTAAAGCTACAGGCGCAGCATCGCGGGCTGGCTCATGCAAGGGTCGGGAGGGACTCTTAAATTGGGGTCGTGACGACGGACCTCGGCGGTGAGGTCGGTACGATTTGTGTTTGTGTGTTGTTCTCACTGTACTGGTCTCTTTTCGACAGCGTCCTCTACGCATTTTACCACCATACTGCGATCGCCAACCCGCGTGCCCAGCGTGGTGATTATGGCAACCCCCCCCCAAATTGGAGGAGGCCTATGTCCAACAGTGGACGTCTTTCGGCTGAAATGTTGATGATGATGACGAGACTAAAAGGCCCCAGGGCAAAGTTCAACGGAAAACAATTATCATTTATACGCAGATCTTCTGATTATTCCGGACCAGAGCAAAGTAATCCTTTATTACTTATATTTAATTCATATAAGTAATAATAATTTAATGCAACTATTTCCTCATTGCAATCTTTTCCATAAAAAACACGGAACTTTTAGTAACTGTAATTCCAAGTTCCTTATATATTTTATTTATTTATTTATAAAATTTCGTTTTCATTGCACTAGGTTTTTCCAATGTTTCAGGCAAGTCATTGAGTGATTGTGATGAATGACTCAATAACTAAGAATATCGACTATGTTAGGAAATAAGTATTTATCCGGTCCTCAGTTCACATAGGTAACATACATATCTTAATCATGACTTTTATTATACCACATGTATTAGTTAATAGAAAACAATCAGTTAATTTATCAAATTAATTTTTTTTCGGAAATATACATCAGTTTTTTCATCATCATCATGTCAGCCGAAAGATGTCCACTGCTGGACATAGGCCTCCCCCAAGCACCGCTATCCCGATCGATTCCGTGCCTCTCGCATCCAGCGAATTCCTAAGGCCTTCACTAGGTCATCGGTCCGTCTTGTGAGAGGTCTTCCAACGCTACGTCTTGCAATGCGCGGTCGCCACTTCAGAACCCTCCGGCCCCATCGACCATGTGTTCTGCGAGCAATGTGCCCTGACCATTACCACTTAAGGTTGGAAATTCTTCGGGCTATGTGAGTTTTCTTCCTAAACTTCAACTATAGCCAACGACTCTGAGGGGTGATTGCGTACTACACTATCAGCAGGAATCGGTTTCATTTTGACAGTTCCGCAACATTCATGGCGTTGTTTACGTTGCTAAGCAAACATTTTTTAACCGACTTCAAAAAAAGGAGAGGGTTATCAATTCGACTGTATTTAAAAAAAAAAATGTTTTTTACCTCGTATCTTTTGACTGGGTGAACCGATTTTGATGATTCTTTTTTTTTTGAAAGCTGGTGCTTCCCAAATGGTTTCATTTTATTTTGGTTCCATTCGGACAATGGAATCCATGTGAAAACCATCTAAGTCTTAAAATTGCATTAAGTATTGGCACGACAAATGAACGAATAACGCGATTAAATTAGTGCGGGGTATCTACCATAACTAAAAAGTTAAAAATAAAAACTTTTTACAAAAAATAACAACCGACTTCCTTAAAAAAAATACTACAAAGTCAAAAATAACTTTAATTTCGGAAGTCGGTGGCAAAAAAACCTTAAATACAGATCCCAAGACACCGACTTTCGAAATTAAGGTTATTTTTGACTTTGTAGTGTTTTTTAAGAAAGCCGGTTGTTATTTTTTTTGTAGAAAGTTTTTTTTCGAACATTATGAAAGAATGGATGACAAATAAGCTTCAAAATTATTCAAATTCTGATTAATAGTGTGTTCCGCAATTAGGGTGCTGGATACTTATCTCTTTTTTTGAATGTACAGTTGTATACCCACATTTTGGCAGTTATGTTTAAGTACCATCTAATAGGGGACGAGCCGTGCCAGAAACCATAAATTCAGACTACGAGCCGAAACTGAGAGATTCCTGATTGAAAAACCCAATAATACTTTTCGCGACTAGGGAATTAAACCAAGGGATTCATGTTCAGTAGTGCAGTAATACTTGCAATAAATACACCAACGAGGTAGTAAATGAGTAAACGAGTACGAGGAATATCGGTTTATCAGGAAATCTGTATTGAACCGGTCCACAGCTGACGTATAACTAAATAGCAATAAAAAAGTGTAATACCAGTGTTGACGTTAAATGACGTCAAACTAAGCGAATGTTGTGACGTTCACAAATCGGTGGCAGATTATTTTTTATAAATAAGCTTGTTATAAATGCAGTTATGACGTTAGCTATTATTTATAACTGTTTGACCAAAATAACTACAACCAGTTATGTATATGAGATTAATTTAAATCGGCTATCAGGAGTCAGGTAAAAACTTGCTTCAACTTCCTTCCATTTCCTATCGTAGGTGTCGTAAGACGCGACTAAGGGACTTACCAGAGAATGGGCAGCAGGGTTCTCTATGCATTTTACCACCATACTGCGATCGCCAACCCGCCTGCCAAGCGTGGCGATTATGGCAAAGCCTCCCAAATTGGGGAAGGCCTATGTCCAGCAGTGGACGTCTTTCAGCTGAAATGATGATGATCAGGAATCGGGTAGATATTTGCCTCAACTTCCGACAAGAACGCTCTTAACAATCATTAACTGCCTTTTTTTTGTGGGCAATCATCATATGACGTCTCCCGCTCTGGGTGTAGCGGAAGAGCGTGTCAGACTTTTACTGACTAAAACCCACCCGTGTTCCTTCAGTTGCCCATGTGCCAGGGCCACGGTACCTCTTTCGAACGAATTTCGCGACCCTGGCAGGTCATCTGCCTGCATCTCGGTGAGAGGGAGTGGGCCATAATCCACCAAGCGGGCCCAGTGCGGGTTGGTAGATGTCACATGTCTTTGAATTTTTGGTTTCAAGACATTACGTTTCTTTACGATGTTTCACTATATGGCTTTTCCTATTTCACTTGATGTTGAGTAATTCTGCGACGAGAGTCCAAAAACCGCGTATTAAATACATGGCCCCAAAACGCAGGCTGACGTCACAACGAATGTGCATCTAAATTAATTTATAGCGACGCATACAATTGATAAATGGCAGGGGAGCGTCCCCGGATAAGCTGGTACTCGTACAGACAACGGAATTTAGCACTTAACTGTGTACATTTGCTGCGTCAAAGCGAATGCGGTATGTGTAGGATGGAATTTATATTTTTATCCGACAACAGCGGAGCGTAAAGTAAGTCATCTATATCGATTTTGGTCGGTAATAACACAAAATCGTTAAGATTATATGGCCTTAATTATACGACTTAGTAAACACGTGTGCCTCTTGCTGTACGAAAACCGAAAATATCGATAAATGTAACTCATCATCAGTCTAGCCTTTTCCCAACTATCTTGGAGTCGGCTTCCAGTCTAACCGTGTACAGTTTTACATGGAGCGACTGCCTATTTGACCTCCACAACTTGGAACTGGGCAATACGATAAAACTTGGTAAGACTGACCGATAAATCAAAGTAATAAATTTAATACATTTTAATGTAAAAGTTTGGATGTTTGCGACTCACTCACCCGAAAACGGTAAGGGATTTGGATATGGTTCACAGATAGTTTATAACCTGGAATGAAACCTATAACAAATACCTTAGCAATTGAATAAAGAACAGTTGCTTCTGAATCAATGTTTTATACCTTTTTAGTTTGGCCTTTTTTCGCGTTTGGATTTTCGTTTTTAACTGGTTTAAAACGCGGAAAGGTTTCATTTTGGACCTTGAACAGCTCGAATGAACAACATTAGTAAGTTCTGGAACCCTATAAAGAAATAAAGGGAATCCAGTTTCTTGGATTTATATATTTTTTTTTAGAAAAAAACTGCTTAATCCGAGAAATTTATGACACGCTACATGCCTAACGTAAAAACTTGGAAGGAACAGTATTAGAAATAGCAGTCAGTGCAATATATCAAGATAAGGGGTAATAGGTTCGATAATGTTGTAGATAAGGCTCGTATTGCAAAGAAATACTACAATAATTCACTACAGATTGATTTTATTATTGTTAACTGGTTTCTATCCACCACTTAACTATAAGTACTATTAAAGTAATTTTTTCACTTTGTAGTGTTTTTTGTTGGAAGTATCTTGCATTTTTGTTTTGTCGTTAAAAAATATTTTTCTCTTTTTAACCGACTTCAAAAAATATCCTCGATAAGTCTACAGAGTTTAAATGAAATCTGGTCGTTTAAAGTGGGTCAAAATCACGCTATAAGGAGTCGGTTACAAACAAACATACAAGTGAAGCTAATATAAAGCGTGTAAAAAAACTAAAAAACACACTTCTATTGAAAACCAAACTAAAAAGTACAAAATAATGGAAAAAAAGCGTGGTGTGCTTTTTAAGGTATTTATTTTATTGATATCAGGCACCCCACGCTTTTTTTCCATTATTTTGTACTTTTTAGTTTGGTTTTCAATGGAAGTGTGTTTTTTAGTTTTTTTTAAACTATTATTTATTTTCTATTTTTTAGGGTGTTTCGAATTTTGAGACGTATGTCAGCGTAGTTTGTGACGTATGTCAGCGTAGTTTTCGAAGACAGTTTTTTTGCTGTCTTGGTAACTCTGGCAAGGATAGTGGCACAAATTTATGAAATTATAGTATTGTCATCGGTCCTCGATAAGTCTACAGAGTTTAAATGAAATCTGGTCGTTTAAAGTGGGTCAAAAACGCGCTATAAGGAGTCGGTTACAAACAAACATACAAACACAAACATACAAGTGAAGCTAATATAAAGCGTGTAAAAAAGAGAAAAGGATAGCGAGATGACTATGAATCATAGTGTAGGCTGCTACTGAGGATTACCGGGGGATCAGCCGAAAGACGTCCACAGCTGGACATAGTCCTCCCCCAAGCTCCACCACTTCAACCGGTTCTGTGCTTCTCACATCCAGCGGATTCCTGCGGCCTTCACCAGGTCATCGGTCCATCTTGTGGGAGGCCTTCCAACGCTATGCCTTTGAGTATGCGGTTGCCACTCCAGAACCTTTCGACTCTATCGGCGTCTGCGAGCAATTTGACCTACCCGCTGCCACTTCAGTTTGGGAATTCTTCGGGCTATGTCGGCTACCTTGGTTCTCCTACGGATCTCTTCATTTCTGATTTGATCGCGTAGGGAAGCTCCAAGCATAGCCGTCTCCATTACCTTTTGGGTTACTTTCAGCCTTCTTATGAGGCCCGTAAAGCGACCACGTTTCAGTGCCATAAGTCATTACTGGAATCAAATCTAGGCCAAGCGTGGCGATTGTGGCAAAACCTCCCAAAATTGGGGAGGCCTATGTCCAGCAGTGGATGTCTTTTGGCTAAAATTTAAGTTCCTACGTGTGATGCCAAATCAAGTGAAGTAGACTAGAAGAGTACGGAAGAACGTAACAGCTCAAGAATTGTCTCTCGTTGACGTAGTACTTAACTGTGTTATTTACTAACTAAAGTAGGCAGTTTACAAAACTGATCAATGATAAAATAAATACGATCCCTAAAGGACAAGTCGTGACTCGTGATACGCGTCTGCCGAGACATTGTCTGCCGACTCTCACAATTCATCGCCTTGAAGTTCGTACACAAACAGCTCGGAAGTGAGTGGTAAATGCAAGGTTTTCGACAATTACTAACTCATTTGGGTCAGTACGAACCGTTTTAACTTGACCTCTCCCTCCAAACATACGTTTAACGCAGACAGACTTATTCAAATTGGTTATTAACATGTAAAAAAGAACATATTTTTTGTATCGTGTAGATTTAACAAGATAATTTTGTTAATTGATTGTAATCAGTAATCGCGGATCTTTTTGTTTTGTTGTTTTTGCGAAAGTAAACAAATTGTTTGTTTTAATTGCGTGTTGTAAGAAGGCCATCTTCTTAATTGTAACCCTATTTATAAAGAAGACAAAAAACTAAATAATCGTAGATAGTAAAAATAAAATTGGGAATTCAATGGCGCCGAAGCTGAAACCGCAACGCTCCCTGCCAGGGTCGCGAGATCTGTTCGAAAGAGATACTGCGGCAACTGAAGCAACACGGGTGGGTTTTAGTCAGTAAAAGTTTGACGCCCTCCCGCTCCGCCCTAGAGTGGGAGAAGTCATTTGATGATTTCCCACCCACAGAAAAAAAAAAACGCACCGAGCTAGACTAAACTGATTTAACATCATCATCATTTCAGTCAAAAATCGTCCGCTGCTGGACAAGTACCGCCATTCGACCGCTTCTGTGTTTATCGCATCCAGCGGAATCTAGCGGCCTTCACTAGGTCATCGGTCCACCTCCTTCAAACAGTGTGTCCTGTCCACTCCCACTTAAGTTTGGCAATTCTTCGGGCTATATCGGTTACCTTGGTTCTCCTACGGATCTCTTCATTTCTGTTTCGATAGTGTAGGGAAACTCCAAGCAGAGCCCTCTCTATTTCCCTTTAGGTGACTTTCTGTTTTCTACTAAGACTTATTGCGAGCGACCACGTTTCTGTGCCATAGGTCATTACTGTCAACACGCCCTGGTCAAAGACTTTTATCTGGAGACATTTTGGTTGTCAAACTTTTGGGCTTCTGACGACCCGTATCGACTGACATAATTCTACGAATAGCAGCCGAGACTAACGTCTTAACGTGCTTTTCGAGGCACGGAGGGGTCTTGGTATGTAAAGATGGTCACTAACCCTCAGACCAACCGCGGCAAGCGACGCTTTACCTGATCGATCGATACGTGCGAAAATGCGATGTGTGATTCACCTATGACCTTTTTTAAAGTTCAAGGTCGTAATAAGTCACCACGGCGACTTATTGTCTCGGAAACTGTTTAAGTCAGCGCCGACTACCTTTTGTATTCTATGGGAAAATGGTAGGTACCGTAGTATTGTTATTTTTCACACACAAACACATCGTTTCGCAAGAATTTAGCGTGTGTTTGTTGAAAAATTGAGTAACAATTTCGTTAACCTAGTTGTAAATAAGTAGTATTGTACAGTCACCAAAAGAGACAAGTAAACAAATTAAATGTAAAAATTTATGATGGAAGTAAATTATAATTTCTGAATTTGGATATCAATTTTGGTCTGAACTTGAAGAATTGCCAAACTTAAGTGGCAGTGGGCAGGGGCACATTGCTCGCAGAACAGGTGGCCGATGGGGTCGGAAGGTTCTGGAGTGGTGACCGCGTACTGGAAGACGTAGCATTGGAAGGTCTCCCACAAGATGGACCGATGACCTGGTGAAGGCCGCAGGAATACGTTGGATGCGAGAAGCACAGAACAGGTCGAAATGGCGGTGCTTGGGGGAGGCCTATGTCCAGCTGGACGTCTTTCGGCTGAAATGATGATGATGATGAATCCACTCATCATCAGCCTATAGCAGTCCACTGCTAGACATAGGCCTCGCCAGTTGCACGCCATTCAGCTCGATTCTCGGCAACTCTCATCCAGCTGGTACCAGCCACCCTGCGAAGATCGTCGCTCCACCTAGCCCGAGGGCGTCCTACCTTACATTTGCCAATTCGCGGTCTCTACTCAGGAACACGTCTCCCCAATGGTCATCGGTTCTACGGCTAATGTGGTAAGCCCATTGCCACTTCAGCTTCCTAGTTCTATGAGCTATGTTGACAACTTTGGTTCTCTGCCGGGTCATCTCATTCCGGATTCTATCCCTCAGAGATACTCAAAGCTCGTTTCGTAGCTTCGCTTGTCCACTTTAATTAGAATAATTGAGAATGTGGGTAGTTACGGGTTTCATTTTGACAGTTCAATAACATTCATTGCGTTATTTACGTTAAGCAGATAAATTTTTCCAACATCATCATTACAGCCGTAAGACGTCCACTGCTGGACTTAGGCCTCCCCCAATTTGGGGGGCTTTGCCATAATCGCCACGCTTGGCAGGCGGGTTGGCGATCGCAGTATGGTGATAAAATGCATAGAGAACGCTGCTGCCCATTCTCTAGTAAGTCCCTTAGTCGCCTTTTACGACACCCACGGGAAGAAATGGGGTGGTGTTATTCTTTACGTTCGGCACCACACGGTCGCCAACATAATGTTATATATATATATCTTAGGACAACCAACACAACGTTATCTGATCCCAAACTAGGCAGAGCCTGTACTATGGTAACCAGACAACTGATAAACATACTTATATTTCTAAATACATACATATTATAGATAAATTACATCCAGACACAGAACAAATGATTGTGCTCATCACACAAAGATTTGTCCTGGGTGGGAATCGAACCCACGACCTCAGTCTTAGCAGTCAGGGTCACTAACCACTAGACTATCAGGCCAGCCAACCAATGGATTAGAAATTTCCGTCAAAATTATTCAGATTTTAATTGATAGTGTGTTACTCAATGAGGGTAATTGTCATCCTGCCAGGGTCGCGGAATTGTTCGACAGAGTTACCGTGGCCCTGGCATTGGCAACTGAAGGAATACGGGTGGGTTTTAGTCAGTTAAAGTCCGACACGCCCTTCCGCTCCACCCAGAGCGTGAGACACCATTTGATGATTTCCCATTAAAAAAGGATACTGGTCATGTCTTCGACTGTCTTGCTAGGAATTTACTCAAAAGCCTATTATTACGAATATCTACTGGAGAATTTACATCTTACTCGACATTCCGTGGACGTAATAAAATTGTCGTGCAATTTTGTCGCGCACTTCTTAGCGCTGAGAAAATAGTATAGTAAAACATACTGTTCGATTTTGAATTCTCAACAGTCGGGTTAGCACCAAGAGTCGAAAATTCAGTGCACGAAAATATCCCATCGCTATTTTATTCCGTCCGTATTTATGTCAACTTATTGAGTCTTATAATGTACTAACTTGTGCCCGCGACTTTGTCTGCGTCAAATATTTGCCCTCCTGACCCTTCCCATCGAATCAAATTGCCTATCAGTTTTCTTCCATTTTTCGTTGCTGCTCCGCTCCTTTTGATTGTAGCGTAATGTTATATAGCCTATAGCCTTCCTCAATAAATAGGCTATCAACACATAAATAATATTTTCATTCGGACCAGCAGTTCTTGAGATTACCGCGTTCAACCAAACAAACTCTGCAGCTTTATAATATAAGTATATATTTCAAAGCTGCCCAAATTAATCGTCATATCGGCCATTGTCAACAAAGAACATTGCTTTAAACGACTTATAAAGTCATTAGTTCCTAAATCATGCTTTTGATGACATCACATAAACGCCCCCTGTTACGATCCTACTCCTTTTGTCTCGTTTACGTTCATACATCTGGTCATGTATACGCACGCCGGTTGCCAGTTCTACGCAGCTAATCTTTCCGAAGAACATCACCAATAAGGTCACTACACTATATGTCCTCCTAGGGCGTCCCCTAACAGCGTTTCCACTAACATCTGTCTTGTAAACCTTTTGTTAGTCGCCCTTCATTCATCCTCTCAACATGACCAAACCATCAAGCATACTCTTTATATAACAATTGATATAATTGCATGGGCAATTCTAAATCACGATTTTATTCATGCAATTTATTTGTCTACGTAGTTTTAGCACAAAACAAAGAATAAATAATTCTGAAACAGCTGACCGTCAGTACATTGTCCGTTGAGATATTATGTCAATTCTTTGTGTAATCCTACTTGAACGGAATAACAAGAATCTTATTAGTAAAACTATCAGAACTGGTCTAAACCATTGACGCAATCTACCAACCTTACAAGGGCACACTATGTCAACTGTCAACGAATGGAAGGTAAAGGTCCATCATTATTTGCTTAGTTATTTTTTTATTATGTTGGTAAGCCTGGTTAGTTCCTTATTTGAAATGCGTGTGAGTTCACTCCTTTTAAAGGTCATTCATTGATTGTTTAAACTGATACTTTTCACAAGCATTTATTTAACTTGCAATGTATGTAACTCAATTGTGAAGCAGATATCTTCAACCGATTGAGCTGATATTTCTTTGATTGAACTCTGAAGTTACCGCAAAATGTATGCTTATTTTAACCATGTAAGTAGTTTATAATTAAACTAGCAACACGCCGCGGTTTTACACGGATGTGCAGTGTACATGGAGGTTTTATAGAATTAGTTTCTATACATGATTTTTTTTAAACAATTTGATGCCGCACTTCGTCTTCCCAGCGAAAGCACTAGGTGAAGGGCGGGCGTTTTGGGGGGACTGCAACTCTTTGGGAGAAAATAAACTCAAAATGATAGTGAAGCGGTTGTATTAAAATTAGTTACGTGACAAAAACAGAGACTTTATATTAATAAGCAATATTCTTCAACTGTATATCTGTAAAGCATCTTAGAGCTTTCACATAACATTTTTGTTCATGCGAGAAAATATAATTAACACAAAAAATACCTTTGTCTAAATGTACATACGTTTTCTGACGCAATACAACTATTATATGTACTAGTATATACTTCTGTGTCGCAGGAAATCTTCGCTATCCGTTGCCTGTATGGTGTTAATTAAATAAGACAAAAAAAAAAAATTACAAATAATCATAAAATAAGACAAAGGCCTAAAAAGGAATCAAATAATCATCTTTTTCAACCGACTTCAAAAAAGGAGGAAGTTAAGCATTCAATGATGGTTTTTGTACAAGCACTTACGAGAAATAGGATATACCATCGAATGCGGAACATGATATATACTTGAACAAAATATTATTATTTGTTATTAACTTATAACATCTGTGTGTATAACTTTATTTTGCTGACTGAGTGCCTCGTTGGTCTAGTGGTCAAAAGCGATACGCTGAATTTGAAGTCCTTGGTTTGATTCCAAGGTCCAGCAATTAACTATGCCTGCACGCGTAGCATGAACACCGTAGAAATGGGTTTTGTCTATTATTGGTAGAATAAAGATAGAACTGTCATGCTACGCCAGCATAAAACGGTACAAATCTTTCTACAATCTTTAGTTCTGTCTTTAATCTTTCTACAATCTGTAATTTTGTCTATTCTTCCGTCGACAAAATCCATTTCTACGGTGGTCATGCTACGCGTGCTGGTTGATAGCAAATCCTCACCGCCGTAAAATGAAACTTTAAACATAATTGGCGAAATTATGGTGTACTATGGTACATAGCATAATCTGTCCTATTATGTTTCCACTGCTGGACCACGGGCCTCGTCTATTATAGAGGGTATGGGCCGTAATCCAGAAGAAGAAGAAGAAGAAGACATGCCTTCGAATTTTTGGTTCTAGGGGGTTTCCTAACGATGTTTTCCTTCACCGTTTTGATAGCAGTGGTGATAAAATTAAATGCACAAAGTAAAGAAAGAAAAATGGTTGATTCTGCACTAAGAAAACGCACTATATGAAAAATAAAATCAAATAGATACAAAAAAATGCACACGTACAAGGTAGCTAAAAGCCCCGTATTCAAGTATTAAAAAGTTATAGCGTCCGCCTGAGTTCGACCGCACGCACGGCTACGCATCAAGCTATGCATTTCTAGTATAAACTGATCTCACATTGTATGGGATTTCCGTATATTGAGCGGTCACCTTAAACTGGAAATGCACTACAACTCGTAAGTCGCGGCTGTTACTTCTGAGCTACCACTGCTGCACTAATATGGTACAACTTTGGGTCTCCTTCTTTGGGAAATAAACGTGATGTTATATAACATTAAAATAAATAATCTTTTAAAATCTAAAAATAAAAACACACTTTTATAAAAAACCAAACTAAAAAGTAAAAAATAATGGAAAAAAAGAGTGGGCTGCTTTTTTAGGTATTTGTAATTGATATCTAGCACCCCATGCTTTATAAAACCGTGATTTATTTGTTTTTAAATTATATTGTTTTTTAGTTCGGGTTTTTAGATGCCAAAGCTGTTTTTAATAGCTGTATAAATAACTTTATTTTGCCAATTAATTGATTGTTTAACTTCGGTGCAGCCTCGGTACTAACCTCGGTTCGCTTCTCGGTAATCATTTCACTTTGGATTATAAAGTATTTTAAAATGAATCTAGAGTCTTAACACTAGAAGCGCTGAACATACCGACTCAGGTAAATTTGGATAAAAAAAATATGTATATTGCAATGACGTAGTTGAATCCTCGTATAAATAATAAATATAATAATCATCATATTTCATGAAAAGTCATAAAAGGTTACGATTATATGCATAATAAAATATTAATTAGAGCAGGAAGAACATCGAAATGGGTCAAATTTGGGACGCCCGCACTTCTAGTGTTAACTGTAAAAAAAAATATACAGGGTCAAATTAAGATAACTTTATATTTGCATTCCCACTTTGTAAAAACTTTAAATGACACTCTAATAATAATAATCAGCCTTTATTGTCCCACAGCAGGGAAAAAGCCTACCTTTTCTTTTTCCACTCAACTCTATCCTGTGCCAATAAGGACCAGTCTCTCATATACGCGTCGAGTTCGCCCCGCCATCTACGCCTGGGTCTTCCGCGATGCCGTATGACGTTTTGGGGACCCATGTTGTGGTGGTCTTAGCCCATAATGCATCCGATATGCGGCAAACGTGTCCCCTTTGAGCTTGGCTGCTTTTTGGGTGACGTTTACCATTTGTGTCTTAGAGAACAGTATCGCGTTCCTTATCTAATCGGTAAATTGAACACTGACATATACCAAATCAAAAGACAAGTTTTTGGAAATTCGTAAAAAATATCTCATTTTAGCAGAAAGACGTCCACAACTGGACATAGGCCTCCCCCAATTTGGGGGGTTTGCTATAATCTCCACGCTTGGCAGGCCGGTTGGCGATCGCAGTATGGTGGTAAAAAGCATACAGAACGCTGCTGCCCATTCTCTAGTAAGTTCTTTAGTCGCCTTTTATGACACCCACACGAAGAAATGGAATGGTGCTATTTTTTAGAACCTGCTACACGAGGAACGAAAATTATCATATATTTTTTTCAACAAAAAATTATTCGAATCCAGACAGGCAGATTCGTACTAGATTCGAATCTTCGAGTTACGCTTGTAACAGAAACCTAGATTAGCTTATCTCGCCTTTGTTTCACAACGTAATCGCTTAGAGATTCTAATCTTACTGATTACTAGGTATCGTTCATTAGAACTCTTGGTTAATGTTCCGAATTGAATCGACAGGGTTCTGATTAAATCAATTTTCATTGTTCTTACAGTGGTAAGGTCGAATTAGGGATATTAAAATTTCTATGACATGTTTTCGGACACCCCTACTTCTCTACTTTTTTTTTCTTATCCCACTTCATTCTTTAATATTATAAATGCGAAAGTAACCCAGTCTGTCTGTTACACTTTCACGCCTAAACTGAACCGATGTTGATGAGATTTAGGGCAAAGATAGACTGTAAACCTTGGGAAAGGACATAGGCTACCTTTTGTCCCGGTAACACGTTCCCGTAAGATAGTTTTTGGCATCCACGCGGGCGAAGCCACGCCAAGGCAATTAAGTTCTTGCACCTTTTCCGTTTTTATTTTGTTTCTGTTCTCATTGTTAACAAATTTTTCATTTTATGTATGTTTTTATCGACACAACTGACCCCAATCTAGCGTAACTTTTAGCCACAAATTCCAATTTTCATTGTTATCTCAAGTGCTAAAAATACGAGTAACAAATAATCAATTACGATTAAAAACATGCCGTATAATATTTCCAATTGATAAATGCAACGCGCACATAAATAGCTGTAAAATTGAGTTAAGTGGACCAGAATGTGAAAGAACGGTATTATTTACTTACGTTACTAATAAGCGAAAATGAGATTTCAGCTTAAACTTAAATGTTCAGCTTGGTATGTAGCCGTGTGTGTAACGCTTAGTAATGCACTTCACATTTACTGCTATCCCTTTTCGCTACTATGTTATTTGTGCCGGAACAACTTACCCCCGGCACTTTAAGCCCCGAATCTATTTTAATTCCGAAAAACTTACTTCATATTAGGCCGTCTTCGTATTACACATGTCTAAGAGACTAAAGACTGGTGAATTAATTATGTTATCTATAGTTGTAATTAACGGCTTAAGAACAAATTAGTACTTTTTGGTTGTTTTTTTGTTTGTCTAGCTAATTTTTGCCCCACTGATGGGCAACGGCCACCCCAAGTCCTTCCAATAACTCTTTTTCCTTTGCGGTACGCGTCCAGATCATCTGCTCATCGCTTTCTGGGCCGATTTCAGCGGCACTTACCTATATTTTTTTAAATTAAAAATAAGCCGCTCGGCCTAGTAACTGTGCCCAAATTACTTTTAGAGCATTTGACAGCCGATTTGAAATCCAGACGAAAAAAATTACCAAAAATCAAATCTTTTCATAGTATGAAACAAAGTCGCTTCTCGCGTTTATACGTCAAGATTTTGAAAACTGAAAATTACGCAACGAATTTTCATGGGGTTTTCATTAATAGACAGAGTGATTCAAGAGGAAGGTTCACATGTATACGTGGGTGAAACCGCTGGCAAAAGCTAGTAACGTATAAAACAAAACTTACTTTTTATTATTTTTACTGGCGCCTTCACTAAACGCGCAAAATTATGCAAGACCTCTCGTCTTAAAAGGCGTGAAGTATTATTTTATACAGTGGAATAATTAAAGGCAGTAATTAAAAGAAACCCTGACCCTGCTATCACCGATTCTAAATCGATTAGCTCTCCAACGGCGCGTGAGTGTGCAGGCCGAATCGAATCGATTGCTGAATCGAATGCCGATCGGTAATCGATTACAAACTCATTGTTTAGTGTGTTATCGTTTCTGACGTATTTTTTACGAAGCATTAAAATTTAAAATATTTACCTACCCTCGATGTAAAATACTGGTAATCAGCTGCATCAGAGGGGTAATAGCGGAACTTTTTATCGGTAGCAATTGGTTTAATATTCATAGTTAAACAACATTCATTGCGTTATTTACGTTGCTGAGCCGACAATTTATTCGAACAAATGACGCAATGGTTTAGAAATAATCTTCAATCCCATTCAGATTATGATAAATTGTGCGTTTCGCAATTAGGGTGCAGGTTAGACGGGAAACAGTGGTGGCCCAGTGGTATCGGCCTCGACTTATAAGTAGTAGGTCGTGGGTTCGAAACCAGGCAGGCGCTTTACTTCGTGTTAATAATTTCATCACCACTGCTCTCAAAATGGTGATGGAAAACATCGTGAGGAAACCGGCATATCCTAGAACCAAACATTTGAAGACATGTGACATCTACCAACCCGCACTGGGACCACGCGGTAGATTACGGCCCACTCCCTCTCACCGAGACGAGGCCTGTGTCCCAGCAGTGGGAACAATAAAGGCTGGTTATTATTATGATGAGGTCAGACTGGAAGCCAACCCCAATATAGTTGAGAAAACTATAGAGTAAAATTTACTATAATATTAATAACATTATCAATTACAAGTCTAACAATACGAACTGTTGTCCGACATATTACGCAAATATCTGGTATTGCAAGTATTGTAGACATGTTGTCTTTACATATTTGTCGAATAGCAACACTCTGACATAGTTTACACATGATCTATGATCGACTTCCTTTATTGGTTATGGCATTTCCGTGCAGGTTGTAAAAAAAATATCTAAGATAAATGTTTATGAGCAGAGGTTGTTGATTGATTTGTCCAGCTCTAGAGTTTGCAGTATAGCGAACAAATCTAGATAAATAAATAAAATTGGAGTGTCTGTTTGTAATATTAAGATAACCACTTTTTACTAAGTGTATATGGATGTATACACGGTAAATATAACAAAACAACATTTTTTACAATTTTTGTCTATCTGTCTGTCTGTTTGTTCCGGCTAATCTTTGAAATGGCTGGACCGATTTTGACGGGACTTTCACTGGCAGATAGTAGATGTAACAAGGAGTAACTTAGGCTACTTTTAATTTAGAAAAATAGGATCTCACGAAACAAAATAAAACGAATGAAAAACTTTTTAGTTAAAAACCACGCGGACGAAGTCGCGGGTAATTGCCTATATAACCTGGATTAATGCATTCTTTATACATTAACCGCGGTAGTACGTCCTTTTGCGATATTTTCCGACATCGACGCGGGCGAAGACGCGGGCAAAAGTTATGAATATAATTGGGTGGGAATCGAACCCACGACCTCAGTCTTAGCAGTCAGGGTCACTAACCATTAGACTAACAGGTCTAAGGAAAAATAAACCCAATAACACTTTGCCCGACTTGCGAATCAAACCAAGTACCTCTCGTTCAGCAGTAGCGCTTGCTACCACTAGACCGAGGAGGCAGTCATATCGTCGCTATTTTGTTTAATAATTTGTTAAATTAAAACAACAAAAGGGGTGATTGCCTTACCTTGCACACTTCCTTTTAATCACAACAGCCAGTCTCAAGGCAGCTCGTCTCTTTTTATTTTAAAATTAAAACATTATATGAACTACCAGACGATGTCCCAAGGTTGCCGAGTGCATTCCCAAGTAGCACAGAACTGCATTATAAATTGTCACATAAGGCCCACAGCGGTACTCTGAGCATTTATATAGAGTTATTAGTATTCACCCGGGGTGTAACAGCTGTTTAGAAAAAAACGTGGCCAACTATAATGCTATCTGCTGTACAGTAATTCTATTAAGCACCACAAACACGCCACAAAGTCACTGTTATTCAGCGCTTAGTGGTGCAGTACCCTATCAGCTGTAAGTTTTCTGAATAATAGCCCACACGTGTACTATACAACCGTTGCATTTTAAGAGAGAACATGTAACCCACTATAATGTAATCAGTTACTTTGTGAACTTATTTAACAAAAATTTAATGCTTTATGCTGCATACAGGTTCACTTTTCCCCTATTAGTCAGTTGTTACCATACACTCGAATAACAGCATGCATCGAAGTGTCGGCATGCGCGAATGGAACATTGGACGAGACGGGTTCCGTATGTTATATTTATAAAAAAAAAAAAATGAAATCAATTTGTTTCAGACATAACACATATTACAAAAATTAAGATAAAAGTAACAATGCTGCAGCAGAAAACAATAAAATGTTATTAACAAACTAAAAATATATGTCACTTAGTTGAAATAAAAGCAAATGTCAAATTTACGTCGGATTTAAATTAAAGTAACAATAAATAATATTGACAAAACATTACAAAAAAGCCTTTATAAATAGAGATCAGTGTGTTTGGTGACATTAGGCTGAGTAGGTACTCTCTGCTACAAAAATTTTCTTATAACCTACACATTTTCGGGACTAATATGGTTGCCACAAAATTAATATTGGTATGTTTCTGGTACTTTCTTAAAAATGAAGAAGATTTATTAAGATAAATCCAAGATTTTTTAAATTATAATACATAAATTAATTTCGAGAGTTTTTAAGATTCCAGATTTCGCCAATTATTGTCAGAGGTAGTCAGTTAGGAAATACCAGTACAGGTAGCATCTAAAAAAACAACGTAATTTTCTTTATGTTTATTTAATTTTCCCTTTTTAAAGAACAATTTACGGTGTACCACCCTGGTCCACGCATTGAATTTTCATCTTTTTATAATTTCAAGGAGTATAAAAGTACTTCTCGGTGGCCACCATAGAATTTCCTTAGTTTTCCACGATGCAGGAACGACTGTTAGATCGACAACATCGCTCTCTATAGTCTGAACTATTTTGAAAAGCTTGTTCTGTAAAAAACAAGAGAAGTATATTTATTATAATAGAAGTATCAGTTCCTTAAAATGACAACACTACCTATACAGTTTTTGAGGAAAAAAAACCACAAGATATAATAACATATTAAATACCTAAACATAACGTAACATAATAATTATATACAAAACATCTACAGATACAAACACAGAGGACCCACTGTCTTTACTACCTACCAAAATAGCAGGAATTAAGTCGATCGCAACTTATTTACTTTTATTCGCAACCCTAAATTGAAATGATATTGTTCATCTATCGTAGAATACGAACGACCAACCCAGTTGCGATTTAGCGATAAACTGATGATCTATGTAAACAAATAATGCGACATGACGTCGTCACCGCGACGCGCGCCGGGCGCGGGCGTGTGAACGATAGCGTTGCATGCATGCACCATGTTGCAGATCAAGCGAAATGTTTCATAAAAAAACTTTTCGCGACGCATAAATAGTGCGTATGGCATGTCAATTTCAATTTCATATGGAAGTAATTAATTATTATTAGGCCAGAAGAATACATTATTTTTAGATAGGTATCTACTAAGTTATAGGTATTTCGTCGCATATTGAATAAATCAATAACTTATGTATTATACAAACCCATAACTAAATTATAATATCAGCTACTTAAACTACAATTTTAATTAAATACTTATCGTCGAATAACAACTAAAAAAAGGAACAAAATGGCTTTAAACGAACCACGGCGGAACCCTAAAAGCTTGGATCCATAAAGGTAGTTATCAAGGTAACTGATGCAAATGTGAACCAATATAACTCTCCTAATCGATCCATGTCTGATTTGTATTCCACAAGTGCCAAACTATTTTATTCTTTGCTGAATTAAAGGCCACATGTGAACACCCGTACAGACCTTAGCATTATATTAACATTAAAACTGTTCACTTGCCATCCGCCATATTCACTGCGTTACTGTGTATTATTATAAAATTTTATCTTAAAATTTTTGTTTATTTTATAGGGTATCAATCGTAATTAATTTGGATTACAAATTAATTACACGGAAACAGTTTTTTTTTGTTTTCTTTGTACTAAAACAAACAAATTTATTTTATATTCATTCAATTTTTGTTACTTTTCTTTTAGTATTTAGTGGTATTCCGAAGGCGCGTGAAAATTTTGAACTAAATATGTATGGTATTTGACAGTAAAGTTACCTTCCCAATAAGATTTGAAATATAATAGCAAAAAATCGAAGTTTAAATTACCTTAAATTTTATGTTTATTTTCACAATGGCTCCTGAGATCTTGCACACAACGATACACTTCATGTTTTACAATTTGACAGTTCATATTAAAGAAAAATAAATAATATTGAGTTATTGCGTTCCACAATTTCGCTCAGTGTGTCATTTCAGCTGTTTAAAAGGACACACAATGTACACATTCGTCTTCCTTGCTGTATAGTAAGTCACACGTGTCTTGTTAATCAGGCAATATTCAGCTCTTGAGGTGACTGTTACACACATAAATGCTACTATAATGTTATTATAATGCAATTATTTATCAATTGGAACTCTTACTCAGCTATGTGCTGAATAATTTGTGCCCAAATTAGAGTTATATCATCTGAGGATGCGCTGTCTACGCTATTATTCAGCAACTAATGCATTCACTGTGCACTGTTAAAATGCTGTTAACCAGCACTTTTGTGCTACTTGGGTTAGACTGTGGTGTGGTGCAATGACTGATATAATGTCAAAAGAAATAGGTACAAAAATTGGGAAAGCCTGGAAATGTTACTGGGGCTAAAAGAAGTAATACGGTTGCCAGATTTATGCCCTCACAAAAGCGCGATATAATAAACTTGAAACATGCCAGACAGCAATGGAAAGAAGCATGCTGAAGAACAAAACCATCAGAAGACGCACAAAAAATGAAGACGTGACAAAGAGATAAAGAAACTGAAGTGGAAATGGACTGGTCATATGGTAAGAGGCATTAAAAAGTGGAATAAAAGCATAGTATTTTGGATCACAAGATGTAGGAAAAGAAATCGAGGAAGATAGTTTCGAAGATGGAAAGACGAAATAAAAATCATAGCAGGAAAAACATGGACTATGAGAGCGCAAAATAGAAGAGAGTGGAAAGAGATGGAGGAGGTATTTGCCAAAGTTGGGAAAACAGACCGGGTTGTCAGTGTCACCGACTCGTCAGAATCATTAGACTAAGAGTTCAAACTATGTAAAATTTATTATTATTATAAAAACATTATATGAGCTATCAGACGGTGTCCGAAGGTTGCCGAGTGCATTAGACTGGGGTGTTCGTTAGGTTTTATATCCATAATGCATTTGTAAGGACTATTGTTGTGATCATCTTTAATGTTTTCGATTAAGAGTTGGCCAGGTGGTGGGGCGCTTCTGGCTGACTAATAACAGCTCTACTGCTACACTTGCTGCGATTTGTCCGTGGATGGGTGACCATATTTAGATACCAAGACTCCATCGTGCTTCGGAAGGGACGTTAAGCCGTGAGACCAATCCCGGCTGTAATTTTTGGATCTTCGACAGCCGTAACAGGTCGTCAGTAGCCCGAAGGTCTGATAACCAGTCTTAACAAAGGGACCCAGGAACTGGGTTGTGACGTGGACGGTCAGATAGTCGCTTCATGTAAAATACTGGTATTTAGGAGGAACAGTTACGGGCATTTCTTACTCCCTATGTCCGTAAGAGATACGAAGTTTGTTAAAGTTCTATGTTTTTCAAGGTTATTATCCGACCTCCTGAGACAGCAACCAGACCCTGGGAGAATTTTTCAGTATCGAATAGAGAATTTCGGCCATATCATTTCATTTTCATTTCATTAATTCCTGAACAATTTACATTGTGTTGAATATACATGCAATTTACATAAAATTATAAGAACTAAGAATTATTTATTAATATTCCAAAAAAAAAAACTTTGTCTAAAAAGCTTTAAATATAATGTCAAACAGTTTTAAATATGATGTCAAGAAATTTCAGATTTCAAATGATGTCAAAGTTTTCATAATCAAGTTCCAGAGATTCAGAATCTGAATCATTTTGAAGGTTATTGCTAATCGATTGCTTTATATGTTCGAAAAATGTATCTGCTCAACAATGTAAATAACGCAATGGATATTTTTGAACTGCCAAAATGAAAGCCACTGCTACCTTTAATGTGCTAAGCAAATACCTTCGTTGTTCTACTAGCATAGAGTTTTGCTGATAACAGTAATTATAAACTATGATTTTGTTAAGATTGCTATTTATGATTAAAGTATAAAATGGTAGGTTGTCTAAAGTTTATGTCAGAGACAGGACTAAGCTTTAAATCAATTATTTCTTTGACTAGTATCTCCTTTCGGTTTGCTTGTAAATTTCTTTGATTTGGACCTCGTCTTGCGGTGTGTTGCAAGTTGGTAGGCCTTGATTGGCAGAGATTGATTGACTGAATCAATCAATCGATATTGGCAATAGCGTAACTACACACTAAAATTAAGTATAATGTAACGTATCATTATTGTTTCCTGAACAGTTTACAAACTAATCCCTGTGGGGCCGGTCGTAAAGAATAACACCACCCTATTTCTTCCCGTGGGTGTCGTAAGAGGCGACTAAGGGAATTACTAGAGAATGGGCAGCAGCGTTCTCTATGCATTTTACCACCATACTGCGATCGCCAACCTGTTTGCCAAGCATGGTGATTATGGCCAACTCCCCTAAACAAAGGGAGGCCTTTGGCCAGCAGTGACAATTTTCGGCTTGTATGATGATGATGATACTTACTATGTATCCACATTTTGGGTCACCATATCGTCAAAAACTAGGCACAAATTTAAACTGCAGACTGCTGCGCCTGCTACTGATAATTTAATACAGAAAAACCCAGTAATGCTCGACACGGGATTCAAACCCAGGACTTTATGATCAGCAGTCGTGCTTAGATCAACGAAAGACAGTTCCCGGATTTATAGAGGCCGATAGGGTCAACAAAATGTATGTCTTTGTATCTAGCCATCTAAGTTCACTTAGGGGAAGGCAAATAAATATTCAATATTGAAATAATATTCGTCATTATCATTTCACCCAAAGACTGCTGGACATATACGAGTTTGGCGATTACGGCAAAACCCCCCAAATTGGCCTCTTCCAATTTAGGGGGTTTTGCCTTGATCGCCAAACTTGGCGATCGCAGTATGATGGTAAAATACGAAGAGAACGCTGCTGCCCATTCTTTAGTAAGTCGCTTTGTCACCTTTTCTGACACCCACGGGAAGAAACGGAATGGTGATATTACGTCCTGCACCACACAGAACGTAGCCCATTTAGGCACTCATTGTTTTAATCATCTTGATCAAAGTACAAGCATATTTTACTAACATTATTAAAGAAAATTGCAGTCACAGCCCAATGCATTAAGTTACGAAATCTAAGTAATAACATAGAATTTATGGCGGCAAGTTATTTTGCAATGACCATTAATGTTGCTGTTATAATCGCTCGCTGAACGATTGCACTTTAGTTCATACTAGCGACTCGCCCCGGCTTTGCACGGTAGTACAGAGAATGCGTCGGAGGTCGTAAAACTATAGAATGTCCCTCCGTGGCTTGGACGGCAACGGGGCATGCCAGCCGCCCGCGCGTTTCGCTGTGAGCGATGAATAATTTCAAATCTGTGATATCTTCTAAGATATTCATTAAAAATAAAAACTGGCCAAGTGCGAGTCGGACTCGCGCACCGAGGGTTCCGTACAAACCTGCAGGTATTCACGGTTTATGCGTAAGGCTTATGTTTATGAAATAAAATATATATTTTTTTTAATTTTGTATTTGAGTTAACTGAATGAAAGGTAAATTGTGGTTTACGATTTATGACGTATTAAAAAAAAACTACTTACTAGATCTCGTTCAAACCAATTTTCGGTGTAAGTTTACATGGTAATGTACATTATATATTTTTTTTAGCTTTATCATTCCCTTATTGTAGAAGTTACGGGGGGGGGGGGGGGGCTGACACACATTTTACCACTTTGGAAGTGTCTCTCGCGCAAACTGTTCAGTTTAGAAAAAAATGATATTAGAAACCTCAATATCATTTTTGAAGACCTATCCATGGTTCCCCCACACGTATGGGTTTGATGAAAAAAATTTTTTTGAGTCAGTTCCATGTATGGGGAACCCCGAATATTATTGTTTTCTTTCTATTTTTGTGTAAAAATCCTAATGGATTGTTCTCAAAAAAGTGGCTCTGTAACCTGTTAGCTAGTTTTTAGTGGAAATGTATGATTTTTTTAATGCTATTTATTAAACCTTGTACACTGTTATACTTAAAGAGACTTTTCACATTGAGGCCGAGTAATAATAAGAAAAATTAAGTAATTCATTTACAACAAAATGAAATTGTAATGTCTGTTTCTCAGTAACTTGTCATGTCCAAGCACGACGAGGAACACTTTGAGGTGAAATAAAAAAATATATATTTAAAATATGGGTTCAAACCCATTATAATGCAGATCTGTATATTAATGAATTTTACTTTATTTAACCGATACATTAATAATAAACATAATTTTCGAGTTATTTATGTTCAAACTGTGTCCGGAGTGATTTTCTCTTTAACCTGTAGTAGCACACTAACGCGAATCACACTAACACTATTACATACTCACATCCCATGCATGCATTACACTAACCAGACAGTATCGGGCTAGCCGCTGTCGAGGAAAGAAGTGGAGAAATTCGCGCCATTTTTTTGGAAATTACGTCGAAGTGCCACAATCGGAGTTTGTAACAGGTATTTATCTTTAATTTGACTTTAATATTTTTCTATGTAGTTGAACTGCTTTGCGAATGAAAACGTTAAAACATTTAATTTAGTGCCTATTTCTTATTTTATAGATCTGAACTTCACAAACGTAACCGTTTTGTTGTTATCAGATCATAATCTTAATTTTTTCATCAACCTGACTCTCTTTTACCTGTTTTTAATGGACAGGTTAACGAGATTGTGGCAGGTTACAGATAGTTTGACTGTAATTTTGGAACAAAACCCGTTTTACTAGATAAATCAGGTTAAAATTTGGTGTGAATACTAAAACGATTTACTTAAGAGTTACCATGATAATAAAAAAAGTTCATTTAATTCGTTTAATTTGGGTACTTTGATAGTTTTGTCGGAAAATGCTTATTTTTTGTGCATTCTAACCTATGTATTTATTGTTGTTAGGTAAAATGCCAAAAAATAAGAAAAGAGAAGATATCTTAGCTAGGAAAAGAGAACTAGAAAAAAAAAGATATGAAAAAATAAAAAATAATCCAGAGCTTTATGCAAAATATAAAGAAAATAATAAGGCAAAGTACCAAAAACGAAAAAAGGACGGGAAAGTAGTATCTATAAACAGTTTGACACCAAGAGATCAGAAAATGTTAAGAAGGAAGTGGAGAGAAGAAGCAAAAAAATCCTATCAACGCAAAAAGGAAGAAAAAGCAAGAATACAACGTTTTATTGAATGCAACAGTCCACCTTCCAGTGATATCGAAAATATCAATCTAGATAATATAGAGAATGTGATTAATGTTGATATAGAAGAACAATACAGGTCTGCACAGGATAATTCTGAGTTTATAAGAATTACTAGGTCCAACTCCAGGTCAAGAGAAGTTAGTCCTGCTACCTCGCAAGCTACTTCAGTCAATTCTGAGATCCTTTCACCCAATGCCCAACGCTTAGTGAGAAAGTTGCGCTATAAAAAAGATAAAGAAATAGCATCCTTGCGACTTAAATTACAATCAATAACAAAACTAAATGATGCCTATAGGAAAAGAATTTCAAGATTACAACCACTACAAGAAAAACTGAGTTCATCAATACATTACGAGAATGCCAACCTTGGAGAAAATATCCACCTGGAAAACTCAGTCATCCAACTTCCTAAAGATTCTGTTCTTGTTTGACCTTCTACTAGTGATGATAATTCCATTGCCGAAAGTGTACTACGTTCTTACAATACTGTCAAATCGCATAAAATAAAACAAATTATTTCAAATAGTCTCAAACCTTATCTTGAGACATCCCTTCAAGCCAGCAAATTAAAGAGAAGCTTCCGGAGTATGTTTAGAAGACGAAATGTACCCCTTAAAAACGCGTCACTTAAGCAGAAAAAAAACGACGTGAAAACCTTTCTTTCAGATGATGGAAATAGTAGCTGCACAGCTGGAAAAAAGGAATACGTAAAGAAAGAAGGTGTTAGACAAGACCATGTGAAAACGTACTGCTGATGCATGTGTGAATTATGGCGCTGACGTACCGGACTTCGAAACTTTTACACGATTGTTAAAAGAAAAAATGAAAAACATCGTAATAGATACTGTTTCTGAATATAAGATCTTTGAAAAAGATATGCTACTGCCAAATACACTACTACCATTTAAGGGAACACAGCAAGTTCACCAAATTGTATGGTGTAATACAAAAAGTGCAACTGTCGTTTTAAGACGTCTTAGCTGTACCAAAGAAACGTGTTTAACTAAAGCCGAATATTGTAAGCACGGTAAACACCTTGGCTTTCATGATGTTATAAGACAACAAGCCAGCACACCAAACCCCAAACGCAAAAAAGCAATAAGAGCTTCTGCTGTGCCCACAGCTAGAATTTTAGAATTTTGCTTGGAGCTCAAAGATTTGGATGACGACAGTTATGTTACCCCTGGTACGAGTGTTGCAGATGATTTAAATTTAGGTGAATCTGTTACTGTCCTTCATAGATCTACACCATTTTCAGCACTGTCTGAAATAGAATTGCCTCCGGAACTACAAAGAAGTACTTTAGATAAGATTTTAAATGAAGGGCCTACAAATGTAACTGAGTCTCCTTTGAACTCGATTAAGCATGTTATTGATAGCGACAGTGATTCAGACTTCAACATCTTTTAAAAAAATACTTTGATTTAATGTGATGGTTTACAGAACCAAAAGTAAATGTTCCAAAGATTTTAATTAATTTTATTAAGAAGTCACTTTTTGTTCGTTATATTGTTTTTTTTTAAATTTTATTAAAGTACTGATTATTTGAGACTTATAATAATTATAAGGAGACAATTTTTATTTAATTTCTTAGAGCTCAGAATATAGTATTTTATTTCTCTAAAGAAATGTTTAACCTAATATTGTGTTTTCAATGTTTAAAAGCCGGTTTTTTTAATGTACCTAAATGTTATTGTTTGCAGTTAATAATAATAAAAGCTGATTTTGCATGGTCATATTGTTTTTTTTTTTCAGTAACCTGTTTGATTCTCTTTAGCCTGGTAACATTTTCTCATTAACCTGTACGATATCTCTTTAACCTGTGTGGCAGTTTTTTTTCAAAGCTATATCTTGTCTATTAATGTGAATATTTCATTCCCTTTTAACAATTCGATATTATAGAAGTACTGTGAATGGATTTCTGTAAAAAAAACTTAATATTTGATACATTTTTTAAAATTGATAAATTTATTCCAGCGGTGCCACTTTTTTGAGAAGGACCCTAATGCAGTTCACAGAATGCATCTACTTACCAAGTTTCAACAGTATAGCTCTTATAGTTTCGGAAAAAAACTTTTTTGCAAAAAAAAACAACCGACTTCCTTAAAAACACTACAAAGTGAAAAATAACTTTAATTTCGGTAGTCGGTGTCTTAGGATCTGTATTTATGGTTATTTTGCCACCGACTTCCGAAATTAAAGTTATTTTTCACTTTGTAGTGTTTTTAAGGAAGTCGGTTGTTTTTTTTTGCAAAAAAGTTTTTATTTTTAAATTTTTAGTTGTGGTATTCACGCTGCACTAATTCCAAACAAACAATGCATATTTATGCGATAGCAGAAATCGCGGTTGATTTCCTGTCATTTTTTATAGAGTTCCGGTGTCTGTCTCCCGAACTCATCATCAGATCTATATGAAAATTATATGGGACCATTTCGGAATAAACCACTTTCGAACAAAAAAAGAATTTTGCAAATCCGTCTATATATGACGGAGTTATGGCCGAACATACATAAAAAAAAAAAAAAAAAACATATAAACATCCGAATTGATAACCTCCTCCTTTTTGAAGTCGGTTAAAAAGTGGCTTTGACATACTCGGACAGACAGACGGACAGACATGACGAATCTATAAGGGTTCCGTTTTTTGCCATTTGGCAACGGAACCCTAAAAACTGTAAAGGGAAATTTTGATCTGTATTAAATGCACAACGTAACTAACGTATTTAATGGGATATGAATTAATTCTGTATTGTTTGAAATGGCTTCGCTAATAACTCATTATTAAAAATATAAAAAATTGGTTACTGTGGGTTATCTTTAGAAGATGCACATATGTTATCGCGAATTTTGCTGTAGACCTTTTGACAAAGATTCGTACTGAAACTTTCGGATTTTCTCTACTATAATATACATGATACTACCAGAAAAATCTCTCTAAATGATAGGAGAATACAGTATCAATAGTGCAGAGCAGTTTAAAAGAAGTAACCGGAGAAACAGACAGACGAAAACAGCGATTTTTGTACTATTTAGAGATACAAAATTCTATCTCTAAATAGTAGTAAACAGTATAGAGTAGATTTAATCTCTGCATCTAAACAGCGACCTAAAAAATTAGGAAAACAGAAACTATATCTTTTTAATAAAAAATATCATCTTCAGTTAATATTGGATGACACAATTTACTATGATCAATCAACGCAAAAATCACAGTCCACTGCTGGACATAGGCCTCTCTCATGCTGCACCACAACACCCTGTCTTCCGCCTTCCGCATCCAGTCTGTCCCAGCCACCTTTCTTTAAGGGGGATGCTCCGACTAGCCCTCGAAATTCAAAATTTCTTACGTTTTTTGCAATTTGCAGGCCAGTGCTAGGTTGTATGTTGATTAAAATATTATTCGCGCCTGTAAGACGTATGTCGTTACAGAATTATAATCATCAAAATCGCCAATACAACCCTCCAAGTTCATAAAGCTGTAGGAATGACTTTTTCTCTTTTTTTTTTGTTCTTAGGCCTTTATGAACTTGGAGGGTTGTATTGGTGATTTTGATGATTATAATTCTGTGACTACATACGTCTTATAGGCGCGAATAATATTTTAATCAACATACAACGTAGCACTGGCCTGCAAATTGCAAAAAACGCAAGAAATTTTGAATTTCGCGGGCTGGTTTGAGCATTCACCTTAAGTCGTCGGTCCATTTAGCTGGGGGCGTCCCACACTACGCTTGCTGATACGCGGTCTCCACTCCAGGACTCGTCTGCTCCACCGGCCATCAGTCCTTTACTCCACCGGCAATCGGTCATGGCCGGCCCACTGCCACTGCAGCTTGTTTAATCTGCGAGCTATGCCGATAACTAGTTATTTTCCGGATTACTTCATTTCTGATTTTAACTGGATTGGTAGAATAAAAACTGGTTCAAAAAATCATTTTGTACGTTCAGTTTTTATTTTATGCATATTATTCATACATACGATTAAATAATACATTTTGTTATAAAAATTGACATGGTAGACACATAACTAATACGTTTTTAGGTAGACTTAATAATTGCAGTTAAGTATCCTCTTATTTATAAATTCAAAAAATCTCGTCTGGGGTCAGTCATGACTGTATTTAAACACCTAAATGTCATTTAATTTGGTCCTGCGCCAAGAGGTATGTTACCTTACTCACTAATAAATATGTTTTTTTTTTAACTAGGACATTTAATTTTCTTATGATACCACTAAACTCTAAATCACACAATTGTAAATGAAAAACCTTATAGATATGTAAATTGTAATGACAAGTCTACAATTTTGTAACTAGTATATATTTGTAATTTCTGTGTTACGCAATTTTTTTCTACAGTTTTGCTTTTTCATAGAATTGTAAAATAAAATGCATAAAAAAGAAGTGTAGTGGTATATGGGCCTAGGAGTCTTTTCGTAGGTACGTGCACGCATAGAGAACGCTGCTGCCCATTCTCTAGTAACTCAAGGAGTCGCCTCTTACGACACCCACGGGAAGAAATGAGATGGTGCTGTTCTTTACGTTCGACACCACACGGAAACTTTACGTCCGGCATCACTTACTACAACTAAGATTTTTTTCAAAATAGACCGGCTGATTCGTATCTGCTGTGTTTCTAACCGAATGTTACATATGTATTAGCAATTAACATACGTAATTAGTTATTTATCTAACCTACAGAATATTACTATGCTATTAAAGTAATCTTAACAAAAGCTTCCTACAACGTAAAATAAATAACACTTTAACACACAGACGAACTGACATTTCCGTATGGAGCAGAATACAGGGCCGGACTTAAAATACCCTTGAACTGTCAATTACTATTATTCGTGCTGATTAGTCGAGATGGAGAAGTTTTTAGATTGATTATGGTCATTATTATGGTAAGGTTAAAACTTAACGAATTCGCATTACTCAAGTAGTATTTGACTTAAATACTTATTATAAATTAAAGCCGCAATTTGTGTCATTCTGTGTACTTCTAAACGGCGCAACGGATGGATACAAATTATGTGTACTTATATTACAAATTATTGTTAAATTACATATAATAATGAAATGTCTGGATGTTTGTCGAATCGTAGAAATTGTATTCTTCATGAAGCACTTTTGTAAAACTAGTACGCTAACTAGTTAATTGAAAATTTTCCGTGGCCTGTATAACTTACCGTAGCATATTTAAGCGAATAATTTTAGATTTTATATATGTTAATCTACACACGAGCAAGCAGCAATTGTGTGCAAAAATAATGTACCGTTAGCGTGCATTTATTGATTTCTATTGCTTTACTAACGACGTAAGGTAAATAAATGCATTTCTTTATAATATGCAGAAAGGTGGAATGGAAATGTATATTTTTTTATTAACATCCAATGCACAATCAAAAAATATACTATGGACTATTATTTTTTCTAGTCTATAAAATTTCCAAGCATCGAATAATTAAATAATCAGTAATTTAATGCATCTATATATATAAAATTCAAAGTCCTGAGTGACTGACTGACTGACTGATATCAGTCAACGCAGAGCCTAAACCGCTAGTCCTAGAGACATGAAATTTGGAGGGTGTATTCTTTGTAAAGAGTAGGTATCCACTAAGAAAGGGTTTTTTGAAATTCCATCCCTAAGAGGGTGAATTGGGGGGTTGAATTTTCACGCGGGCGAAGCTGCTAGCGGAAGCTAGTCTGTTATAAAATCGTACCCAAATGCGGCTCTGTGAAGATTAATGTTTTTCTGACACGTAAATAATATGACATGTTCTAGGTTTACGTCAAACAAATACCAAAGTCCAGAATTTATTAAAACTACTATCCGTTTCACGTCTTCACTTACTGCGCTACTGTGACTGGGTTCAATTCCCAGGTCGGGCAAAGTGTTATTGATTTTTCCATTAGTAATTTCTTAGTAACAGCCTGGAGTCCGCTGACCCGTCCTTGCCTCGGAAACCACGTTAAGCCGTTGGCCCCGGCTGTTTTTCGTAGATCTTAGGCGGTCGTTACGGGTTGTCAGAAGCCCGAAAGTTTGAGGACGAGTCTTACCAAGGGGTATCATACTACCCAGTGACTGGGTTGTGGAGGTCAGATTGGCAGTTGCTTCATGTAAAATACTGGTACTCAGCTGCATCCGGTTAGACTGGAAACCGACCCCAACATAGTTGAGAAAAGGCTAGGCAGATGATGAGCCTGGAGTGTGGAAGTTGGCGGTGTGATACCCCCGTGCTTCGGAAAGCACGTAAAGCCGTTGATCTTGTACCAGACGGCAAATTCTCGTAATTAAAAAAACATTCAAAAACACTCTACAAAGACACACATAGCACATCTCCTTTTGCTTTTTATATTTATCCTCTCCCTCTCTGTACTTAATGCTTTTAAAATGTTATTGTACGTAAGTGCTATTTTATTATTTTAATTTTAAGGGTGGAAGACTGGAGATCTGTAATACAGGTCCCGAAACCTGTACAGACTCCAGCTCTCACAAAGGTCTAAATTTGCGTGTAATTAAGAACCATTACCAAACTTGTACCTTTTTTTGAGAGAAATAAAATAAATATTATTATTATTATTATAAATCTCATCGCAGTCTTATCTCGGCGACAATCAAATGTCAAAAACTTGTCAAAAATGTGTGGGAACTCGAGACATTTTCGACAGATTGAGTCTGAGATCAGAGTGCAAAATTTCTTAAAATTACGAATTTCTCTGATCTCTACCCGGTCGAGTCAGATTGCCGTCCCATAGGACTACAAGAAATAGGGAAGAAATAGTGCATCTGTGTCTACGCACACACTTTGCACTATAACGCATCATGGGCGCTGGAGATATTAGGCGCTTTTAATATGACGAAAAATGTCTGTGGTCGGTAGTCTAGAATCTTGATGAAAATTTCTTTAGTTGGTGGTCATCATGATCAAAAACTGTCACCATGGATTCTGTAAGTACCTACGTATTTACTGAATCCATGGTCACGGGTTGTGTGTCGGTACCGGCCACCCTGTGTGTACAAGTATTTTAATACAGTAATTTCTGCTCGCGACTTCGTCCGCGTCAAATTTTTGCTCCACTGACCCTTCCCGTAAATTTTTCGTTGCTGCTCCCCTCCTTTTGATCTTAACGTGATGTTATATAGCCTATGGCCTTCCTCAGTAAATAAGCTACCCAACATAAAAATAACTTTTCAATTCGGACCAGTCGTTCCTGAGATTGCTGCATTCAACCTGCGTTTGACTGGCCTGTTAGTCTAGTGGTTAGTGACCCTGACTGCTGAAACTGAGGTAGTGGGTTCGATTCCCATTCCCGCCCAGGACAAATCTTTGTGTGATGAGCACGATCATTTGTTCTGTGTCTGGGTGTAATTTATCTATAATATGTATGTATTTAGAAATATATAAGTATGTTTATCAGTTGTCTGGTTGCCATAGTACAGGCTCTGCCTAGTTTGGGATCAGATAACGGTGTGTTGGTTGTCCTAAGACATTTATTTTATTTTTATTTTAACCAAACAAACAAATACTTTATACAAAAGCTTTATAATATTAGTATAGATTATTACATATATTATTATATTATTACAAGAAATTGCATGAAAAATACAGGTCGATTTTTAATGAATGTTTCATTCAGTAGATAAGAAACCATTGTTTTTTTTTACTATTCAGTTAATTGTTTGACGGCATGCAATGCAAGGGATTGCATGATCGGATGTTCGATAATTACCTATTAGCCAGCCTCGCCCTTGTAGAATTTAATACATGAGTAGGTTAGGTACCACTATTACGAAAAACGAAAGTAAAGTGAAATCAGTAACTATTAGATATGTTTTTCCAAAGCCTCACTTTAAAGAATAATTAAAAAACCTGTGTATTTTATGTCTCTGTTTAATTTTTATATGTTTAAAAGAAAAGGTGACAGTATAATATTATTATTTTTTTTAATGGAAAAAAGGAGCTACATCTGCCAACAAACTGCCTTGCAGTTTGGCAGAAGTAATATATTTTGTAAAAAATCAAAACATTGTGAATAAACACTTTTTCATTTTTTTTTTTGTTTTTCAGCACGTTTTTATTAGCTTCATACGTATGTTAGTATGTAACGGAAATTTTGAACATGATTTTGACCCCCTTCAAAACGTCAGATTAACTCGAAATTGGGCACACTTGTCAAGGACCGATGACAATACAATCATTTTATAAATTTGTGCCATTACCCTTGCCGGAGTTACCAGGATAGCAAAAAACTGTCTTTGAAGACTACGCTGACATACGTCTCATAATTCGAAACACCCTAAAAAATGGAAAATAAGTAATAGTTTAACAAAAAAAAAAAAAAAACACGCTTCCATAGAAAACCAAACTAAAAAGTAGAAAATAATGGAAAAAAGCGTGGGGTGCTTTTTGAGGTATTTTTAATTGATATCAAGGACCCCATCCTTTTTTGTGTGTGGGAAATCATCAAATGACGTCTGCCGCTCTGGGTGGAGCGGGAGGGCGTGTCAGGCTTTTACTGACTAAAACCCACCTGTGTTCCTTCAGTTGCCTATGCCAGGGCCACGGTAACTCTTTCGAACAACTCCACGACCCTGGCAGGACAACATAGGTACCTACTAGTAAAGTATAGAAACTATGATGTTCTTCGCGTCGCTGGCACGGCTTTTCTAAGATTTTTTTGGCCCAAAACTTCACCATTTCCAAGACGTTTTTGGTGGCAGCGCAGAGGTCACTTTGACTTTAGTTTTGAGACGCAAAGGGCAGCATAGAAGGTGGAACATCCCTACTGCCTTTCTTTCCAGGTAGCCCCAGTTTACCAGGTTGGAATTACATTTTCCACTTGTGTTTTTGTATAGATCACGAAAGGATACAACCTGCAAGGAGATGCTCCTAGGATCTCACGAAATGTCTTGCTCATTGCACTTGACATTTTAATTATATTATTCTTAAACGTTAATGAATAATTCTTAGTTCTTATAACTTTATATCAAATCAAATCAAATCAAAATATTTTTATTTCATATAAACCTATATGGGCACTTATGAAATGTCAGAAGCTAGGTGCGCGGTTCCAAATAGTTGGTTCCTATGGAGAAGAGCCGGCAAGAAACTCCACGGTTACTCTTTTAAAAATAATTCGTTTTTACAATTGTTTCAAATTACAGTGTTAATGGGTATGGGAGGACGGTGTAGGCCTGTCAACAAGTACCAGGTACTGAATAAGATAGAAAATTGTCTACAGTCTACAAGGCCTACAACGTTCTCACATTCACAAAGTATAAAATAATCTACATAAATAAGACATATTACACTATTTAAACCAAATGTCATTATTGCCATGACAACTAATATTAAAGAGTACAATATAAATATAAATTGCATGTATATTCAACACAATGTAAATTGTTTGCGAATAAATGAAATGAGCTCCCTAGTTACTATACAGGGTCAAATTAAATTAAAAGCTGGCAGCTTTGCCACGTTAGATGGCGATGCTATGTCTAAAATTAGGCCAACCCTCTGGTCACAATAGATAAAATAACATTTACCTACCAACCAATTTAAAAACAAAATAATCAATGCATTGTCAACAAATTCGCCAGTCAAAACAAAAGAAAAAAAGCCGCTACATTGCAAGGTCATCGAATAGTCTACATCTTAAGCAGACTCAGAATACGCACTTCACGCACTCGACCTTCAAGTAAAAATAAAAACAAAAAAATCATAACAATTCATACCGGTTTGCGTAGTGTAGTGTTACCATGAGTCCGGAAAACAAAGGACAGTTCCTGAGATACGAGTAGTTAAGTGTCGCGTGTCGTGGCGGAAATGCGAGACTTAAATTCCACGAAAAATGTCGATATTAATAAGCATTCAACCTTCACAAGTGGGGGTTTATGAACGGTTCAGAGCTCCGGTTTATGCGGTGTCTCTGCACAGACAATGGAAAGAAAGAAAATAAAACATAGCATAGACTAAAAGGCACGCAATATACAGCTGGAAAGAGTATAGTAAAAATACAAATCAAAC
This sequence comes from Aporophyla nigra, assembly GCA_947507805.1. Classification (NCBI taxonomy): domain Eukaryota; kingdom Metazoa; phylum Arthropoda; class Insecta; order Lepidoptera; family Noctuidae; genus Aporophyla; species Aporophyla nigra. The sequence continues at coordinate 4,315,374 of OX382313.1, read as the reverse complement.
ATAAAAGTGTAAGATGCGATGAGAAACTACACCTAAAAGGCCCAGTTCAGCAAAAATGGCAGACCACTAGTGCCTGATGCTGGTGTTCTACTGGACCTGACTCACCTCTCATCTTTAACCGCATGCTCTTTCACCTTTACACGTGAGGACCTAACGGCTGCGTCAGTGAACTGTATTCGCGTTGCTGAATATTAGGCCAAACTAATTTTAAACTTTAAAAGTTAATTTGAAGTTCATTTAATCCCATTGACTGACTCTTTCATAAATAGTAATTTAGAGTAGTTTTGATGATTATAATTATGTACTTAAAGCTATATTTGTTACTTAATTAGCTTACAACCTGACACTGACCAGCAAATTACAGAAGAAAATTTGAATTTTATTATGTACACATAAACCTACATGGGCACTTATTAGACGTCAGAAGCTGGGTGCACGGTTCGGAGAAGAGCCGGGAAGAGAATCCACGGTTGCTCTTTTAAAAATAATTGGCGTGTTAATAGGTATGGAAGAACAGTGTAGGCCTGTCAAAATGTACCAGGTACTTAAGAAAATAGATTTCGAGATTTTCCGATGAAAGCTGTGGGTAAATTAATCGAATTCATAATCAGATAATAGATTTGTCTAATTGATCCACATCTTCGGCAAGTTTTTTGACAATGATTGTCGCTCATCGACTAGGTATTGAACGTTTTTAAACGTAACATTTGGCGATCTGATCAATAAACAGAAAAATTTTCATTGAAAATTTATCCTTGCCCAATCTTTGCTAAATGTCCCAGAAACAAAATGCCTTGATTTGGAAACCCTCTAGATTATAAGATCAGTATTCTGGAACTACCGGTTACTTATTTATACACACATACCTAGACTTACAAGTACCAGTTCTCTATCTATATACCTATTATAAATTAAAGTCACTTCTCGTATCTATCTGTTTGACCGCGTTGATCTTTTACACTACGCAACAGATTTTGATGCGGTTTATCACCATTTAGAGAATTTATTCTGGAAGATTTATATACTAGCAAGGCATAAGCACCAGCATAAGTCTCGATTCCGTAGGGATATAGGAATAAAAAGTATTTTATATCGTAAAACAGATCATGGTCTACCCATGTACTAAATATCATCTAAATCCGTTCGGCTGTTTCAGCGCGATGGCGTAGGAAACAAATCAAATCTTTCTCTTACTAAACTTAAATATTAATCTTATCTTACATGTAATAAAAAAACCTCGATGTATGATGAAGTCTTAAGAATCGTGCGAAGCAGGGGAGCGTCGCTAGTATGTATATAAGTACATACAAACATACATAAAATCACGCCTTTTTCCCATGGGGGTAGGCAGAAACCACAGAACGCCACCTGTTACGATCCTTACATACTTCTTTTGCCTCGTTTAAGTTCATACATCTGGTCATACACGCACGCCGGTTACCAGTACTATGCACCTGACCCTTCTGAAGAACATCACTAATAAGGTCACTGTATGTTCTCCTAGGGCGTACCCTTCCAGCGTGACCAGTCACATCAGCGTTGTAAATACATAAATTTTGTTAGCTGCCCTTCATCCTCTCACCATGACCAAACCATCTAAACTTACTCTTTTCAATTTTTGTAACTACATCTTCTTTTAAACCACACCATTGTGTTATCACATCATTTCTCAGCCTATCATTCACAGTCACACCACACATGCTTCGCAACGAACGGATTTCCACAGCATTTATTCTATATTCATGCTTCTTTTGCCACACCCAACATTCACTTCGATACCTAAGCGTAAATACTAGCACACCATTATGAACAGCCAGTCGAGCCTTATCAGACATCAACTGGTCGGTCACAATCGCATGTAAAGCACCGTTTACTTTATTTCCCGCATTTGCTCTTCTTTCCACATCTTTATCAATATTTCCATCCCTTGTAAACAAACTCCCCAAATATACAAACTCACTTACTTGCTCCACACTCTTATCGTTTATATGTTCTTAGTCTGGCCATAAATACTGTTACAGTTAAAAATAAGAAAGATATTACATTTGAATTTGGAATCTGTCATTTTTATACGATTGTTCATTGAGTTTTCTAATTTTGGCGCCAATACATTATACAACATTCTGCGACATTAAAATGGAGTGGGGTGATAAAGAGAACCGAATCGCTGTGATTGCAATACACAAAGTTGATATGGAGCCAAATGCAATTTTTAAAACTCTCCATACGCTTGGTATTAGTCAAATGTTTGTGTACCGGGCTATTAATAGGTACAATGAGACCTCCTCTGTTTGTGACAGAAAAAGATCTGGCCGTCCACGTAGTGTTCGTACGAAAAAGGTGGTCAAAGCAATAAGGGAACGAATTCGAAGAAACCCTGTCCGAAAGCAAAACTGGTCATTTTTTAACTGATAATTTAAAAAAGAATAGGGTGGTGAAATCGAAACAACTACTGAAGCGGTACGCAAAGGGAGGTCACAGAAAAATTTTGTTTACGGATGAGAAAATCTTTACAATTGAGCAACATTTTAACAAACAAAATGACCGTATTTATGCTCAAAGCTCTAAGGAAGCTTCCCAATTAGTCGACAGAGTGCAACGTGGGCATTTTCCGACTTCAGTGATGGTATGGTGGGGTGTTAGCTATGAAGGAGTGACTGAGCCATATTTTTGTGAAAAAGGTATCAAAACATCGGCACAAGTGTATCAAGATACCATTCTTGAGAAGGTAGTTAAGCCCCTTAACAACACCATGTTCAATAACCAAGTATGGTCCTTCCAACAAGACTCAGCGCCGGGTCATAAAGCTCGGTCCACGCAGTCTTGGTTGGAAGTGAACGTTTCGGACTTCATCAGAGCTGAAGACTGGCCGTCGTCTAGTCCCGATCTTAATCCGCTGGATTATGATATATGGTCAGTTTTAGAGAGTATGGCTTGCCCTAAACGCCATGATAATTTGGAGTCCCTAAAACAATCCATACGATTGGCAGTGAAGAATTTTCCCATGAAAAGAGTGCGTGCTTCTATTGATAACTGGCCTCAACGTTTAAAGGACTGTATTGCAGCCAATGTAGACCACTTCGAATAAGCTTTTTATATTTTAAATTGTTTTATATTTATGTATTAAACTAACACACTGTAAAAGTAATAAATATTAAATGCAATAAAAAAAAATATTTTTCTTTGTGACAATATTTATGACAAGACTAGGTATATAAGTACAAGTAATATATACTATCTCTGTTGTATACGCTGTTAAGTGTCAACTGAGGTCGTTGCTTCGTTCCGTATGCGATCGCCGCGAGCAAATCAAGGCTTCCGTAGAGCATTGCAACTTTTATCAATCAATTTTCAAGAAAAGTATTAAAAGAAATAAGAAAATAAAGAAAGAAAGAAAAAAACATTTATTGGCATTATATTATTTTGAAAATCTTAAATAAAAAAATAAAAAATGTTTCTTGACGATGTTCTCATACTTTCTAGCATTTTTGTTTACATAGCTAGTGGTATACAAATAGGTGTGGGGTAGGTAGGTACTATGACTAAAAACTTAAAAACAAAGTAACAAAAAAAAAAAAAAAAAAACGATAAAAATACCACAACGTGACAAATAATTTCAATATTGGAACCCGGTGGCAAAAACAAAATAATGATCCAAAGACACCTACTTCTGAATTATTACTTTTTTAATTCGATTTTTTTTTTAAATAGCTTTTTAACCGACTTCAAAAAGGAGGAGGTTATCAATTCGGATGTTTATATGTTTTTTTTTTTTTTTATTTTTTTTTTATGTATGTTCGGCCATAACTCCGTCATATATAGACGGATTTGTAAAATTCTTTTTTTGTTCGAAAGGGGTTTATTTCGAAATGGTCCCATATAATTTTCATATAGATCTGATGATGAGTTCGGGAGACAGACACCGGAACTCTTTAAAAAATGACAGGAAATCAACCGCGATTTCTGCTATCGCATAAATATGCATTGTTTGTTTGGAATTAGTGCAGGGTGAATACCACAACTAAAAATTTAAAAATAAAAACTTTTTTGCAAAAAAAAACAACCGACTTCCTTAAAAACACTACAAAGTGAAAAATAACTTTAATTTCGGAAGTCGGTGGCAAAAAAACCATAAATACAGATCCTAAGACACCGACTACCGAAATTAAAGTTATTTTTCACTTTGTAGTGTTTTTAAGGAAGTCGGTTGTTTTTTTTTGCAAAAAAGTTTTTATTAAAGATTAGCGTTAACATTGTATTTAGCCACGGCAGTCGAAAGCCGTGTTTACATTCAGATTATCAGTTGTCAAATCTTATGTCATTGGCAGTACTAATAAGGATCTTATGTCCACTGTCTTAAAGCCTATTCGAATTCCAGATTATGGTATCTGTTATTAGATCTTCTGTTCGCTGGTATCATTCGTTGATGGAAATGGCAACGTTCACTTTCAATTGAATAGACTTTAAGAGGACTATACGAAATTTTGTCAATTTTGCTGATTTACTTGATTTTACAGTTAAAATACTGCATTTTCATTAGTTTTAAGCATAACATGAACTATTGTTGCACTTATTATCTAAATAATGAGCTACTTTTTTATTTTGATTTTGAATAATCGACCTCAAACGGCTGTTTTGTGAAATTTTATTGACTAAAAATTTCAACGCATGATTGCAACGCCATCATTCATCATCATCATTGCAGTCGAAAGACGTCTACGACAGACGTCACTGCTGGACATAGGCCTCCCCCAATTTAAAAGGGTTCGCAACAATCGCCATACTTGGCAGGCGGGTTGGCGATCGCAGTATAGTGGTAAAATGCATAGAGAACGCTGCTGCCCATTCTCTAGTAAGTCCCTTAATCGCCGTTTACGACACCCACGGAAAGAGATGGGATGGTGCTATTCTTTACGTCAGTCACCACACGGAACGCCCCCCAAACCAGTTCAAATTTTACATCAATTTTCAACAACAAAAAAACTTCTCGTTCATAGTAAAGTGCACTTCTGTAGGTATACTTACACGGTCAAAATGTGTGGAACAAAAGCAATGTGTGTTATCAAACGCTTATCAAACGGTATGATCTATGTTAGATACAACAAAAGTAGCAGAAACAGGTGCAGAAACAAACTCAGTCTGGCGAAGGTGTCGAAACACCCTGAAGGTTGCGCCCACGCCGCACACCGTTAATAATGATAGGTTGCGCAACCAAGAGCGATACCCTGACGATAGCGCATATTTTCCTTTTATTACTAACGGGACAATGGCTTAGCAGAATCCTAATTGGATTGATGAATGGCGAAAATGAAGCTACAAAACTGAGACTTGATGAATATACCGATAAGAGTAGGTAAACATAAAATTGTGATTTTGAATTTGGAATGCATAATGAGTGTACCTACTGAATGTAAAAAAAAGACTTAAGCATTAAAAAAAAAACATTTAAAAAAATTGAATGATTAAAAATCGACATTTTTATTTTCTTCGCATACTTTGCAAAATTTTTGAGCGTGAACTGTCATATTTTATACATAAATATTAATAATGTAATAACGCGAATTCAATCACCAAGAAGTACCTAAACATTATTCCACTAAGCCGTACATAGAAAATTGCTTGTATTTTAGAGTTCATTTGATTCAACTAACATCAACCTAATTTGTTGCCGCGATGCGTTTTTGTGAAATACCTAAAAAAACTTCTTACCGCGCCATAACCAACAGCGCCATTTTGTCAACGCCATAGAACGCCGACGGATTCTTGAAGCAGTGTATGTTATTTCGCATCTCTTAATATCATGAAGTACATACATATATAAACTCGGTTTTTTCCCATGGGGGTAGGCAGACAGAACGCCATTTGCTACGATCCTTCTTCTAAATTCATACATCTGGTTATACACGCACGCCGGTTACCAGTACTACGCACCTGACATCTGAAGAACATCACCAATAAAGTCACTATATGTTCTCCTAGGGCGTTCCCTTCGGGCGTGTCCAGTCACATCTGTTTTGGTCATGTTGAGAGGATGAATGAAGGGCTGCTGACAAAAGGTACCTATCTACAAGGCAGATGAGACTGGTCTATGAAGTAACTAGCCAAAAACATGAAATAAATTACCAAGTAAAGTCAACATCCGATTGTTGCAAAAGTTAATTGCTTAAGTTTCCTCGCAAAAGATAAGAATTTTAACCACAAACGGATGAACAGTAATATCCGACTTGTCTGCTAATAACAAGCTTCATGCACCTACTGTTTCTCAGATGCTGTAATACCTGCCAGGGTCGCGAGATTAGTTTGCAAGAGATACCATGGCCCTGGCACATGGGCAACTGAAGGAACACGGGTGGGTTTTAGTCAGTAAAAGTCTAACACGCCCTCCAGCTCCACCCAAGAGCAAGAGACGTCATTTGACGTCATGTAAGCCTTTCTTTCAGAAGTTAAAAATTATGACTTTTACATGTATATTTATGAGGTAGCGATTTTTGTCAAAACGAACAAACAATTGCAAAACCTCTATCTGTAAGGAATGCTATAAAGATTTCTTCGCTACCTCACAGAACTGCCCTTTTTAACACGAGTTTTTTTAGTATGTCAACGAGAATATATAATAAACTACCTATAAAAATTTTGAAGACAGTAGATTTACAAGATTTTAAGAAAAAATTGCAAATATTTTTATTAGATAAGGCTTGCTATACTATGTCAGAATACTTAGACGATAACATTAGATAATTTAGATGATAAAGTAGAATAGAGTTAAATAATTATAATTTAAGATTAACGTTTTTATGTAGATTATACTTAAACCTAATATTTGTACGCTTTACTAGCAGGACATAGTGATACATTTATTAATATTAAGCACCATCTTTGTTAACCTATGACCACAAATAAAAGACTTTGAGTTTGAGTTTGATGATTTTCCAACCACAAAAAAAGGTGCTGTAATAATGACTAAATCATCCATGGTCTTCCGTTCCCTCATTGTCCGTGTGGTGCCAGACGTAAGAATAGCAACATCGAATTTCTTCCCGTGGGTGTCTTAAGAGGCGAATGAGAGACTATTACTAGAGAATAGCCAGCAGCGTTTTCTACGCGTTTTACCACCTTACTGCGATCGCAAAGCCACCTGCCAAGTGTGGCGATTATCGCAAACCCCTTCAAATTGGAGAAGGCCTGCGCCCAGCAGTGACCGTCTTTTAGCTGAAATGATAAAAAAAAAACTTTTTTACTAAAATAAGAGGTACAGTAAATCTCCTTAAAAATAGATTTTTTTTCTTCTGTAATTTGCACTTAAGTGTCAAAGGAGTGCTTTGGCATTCGTACTAGGATGACCCTGTATCATGAATGCCATCACCTTCCTCCGGACCAACTAGGATAGTTCCTAATACTATACAATATTATTTTGAAAAAGAGATGTACAAAAATAACAATATGATGAAAATGATGATGACTTTTAATCCTGGTATTACGTTCCCGTAGGATATTTTCCGACCTCCACACGGGCGGAACCACTGGCAAAAGCTAGTCAAATAAACAATTCTGTATGTTGATGCTAATATCTTTAGTAAAACAACAATGGATAGGTGTACATGGGGTTCGAGCCAAGGATTACCAATAGAACAGGAAAATACATCTGATCGTATCAATGTATAGCCTTCAAGTAGAAACGTGATTGTGTGCTTATAGTCAAAGAATGAGAGGTCGTGAGTTCCAACTTCACCTGTTCTATTTACGTGATTCTAGTTCCAGTAGTTGAAGTAACCATGTTTAACTAAGTAAGGGTTTCTGGAAGATTTTGTTATGGGGACCCTAGGTTGCTGTTAAGGGGAATAATCCAACCAGCCCGCGATATTCAAAATACAGAATTATAATCATCAAAATCACCAATACGGGTTGTATCCAATATGTATTATTCCAATATGTTTCCATTATGTCCAAGTTCATAAAGGCGTAGGAACAAAAAAAGAAGCAGAAAAAGTTATTCCTACAGCTTTATGAATTTAGAGCGTTGTATTGATGATTTTGATGATTATAATTCTGTAACTACATATGTCTTACAGCCGCAAATGATATTTTAATCAACATACATCCTAGCACTGCCCTGCAAATTGCAAAAAACGTAAGAAAATTTGAATTTCGCGGGTTGGTTGGAGCATTCACCTTAAAAAAAAAACCGGTCAAGAGCAGAGAATGAGCAAATAGCGCTCTTTTATATGATATCGCACATGCTCTAGTATCACCACTTCCACTTTTTAGTATTTTTTCTTTTTATCTTTTCTTTTCAGTATCTTTTTTTTTGTAAAAACAAAGATTTTTTTATTTCTTTCTTACTTGCAAAATAGTCAGGCTAACGTCATCTAAAACTATTCCAAATTTCAAGTTGATAGCATCAGTAGTTCTTAAGATATCCAACTGTGACAGACCGGCTGTATCTCACCGTGAGGGTTCCTTTTTATAGTTTTTATCATTTTGGTACGGAACCCTAAAGACAAGCAGTAAGATTTGGTGCAGAAGTCATTTCAATCTTAACTTCGATTTTGAATTTGGCGCCTGATATCAATTTTTTTTAAAGAATTTTGGAAATATTTTTCATCCCCAATTGGTATTAGTTAACTTTCGACAATCATAAAAGTCTGGATAAGTGGAAAGAGAATGGGATTAAAATCCTGACCGTATTTACATTTAATAATAAAAACAATTAAAAAGCACTCAAACAAGAGTTAGGTATTGTAAATGTAAATCATGGTCAACAAACGGTTAGGTAATTCGCGGTTACTGACCTACGATTACCGCGCGACCGACGACCGTGGAGTCGACTGTCTACTGTTTTATTTTATACTAGCTTCAGCCCGCGACTTTGTTCACGTGATTAACTAATTTTTGAAGTTCGTACTACGTTTAACGGTACATCGTGTAGTGCCGGTCGTAAAGAAAAGCAACATCACATTTCTTCCCGTGGGTGTCGTAAAAGGCGACCATGGGACTTACTAGAGAACGGGCAGCAGTGTTCTCTATGCATTTCACCACTATACTGCGATCACCAACGCGCCTGCCAAGCGTGGCGATTATAGCAAGCCATGGGTGTGCAGACCGAACTGGTAGGAATCTGCGATGAGATTGGAAGAGAAGCGGGCATGTGAATTCAATATTGCCAATCTGTTGACTTAGACAGCTCCAAATGCACAGTTATAATATTCGGCTTGAATGTATTATGTTTTTTGTTACAAACAATTTCCCAATACAAACTACTATGATTGCCATCAAAAAACGAACCGTCAAACTACATCTTGAGTTCTATTTTCAATTTGTTACAAACAATGGCGGGTACCTAATCAATTTTACGAATACATTTTAATTACTTGAAACTCTTAATGTCTGCATGGCTGCTTTTACAAAGAACAAACAACACTTAATTCTACTTTAACAATTACAGAAATCACATTACACATTTACACAATCTTGACACATATAATTTGCAAAAAAAGAACAAATCACGGTCATCTCCACGCACGTCGCAGTCCACTGCCCAGTCGCGTATTTTTTTGACAGTCCACTATTACCCAAGTAGGTCAGGTTCATTCACAATTGTTTTACTTTTTTCCAGGCTAAGGACTTTGCTATTATGCCTGTTCTGCACCGTTATCAAATAATAATAATAGACCTATAATTATTTCTTATTTAACCTCGCGAATTTATAGCACGTGTTTATTAAGTACTTAAGTATCTATTGAATTACTTATTTTATTATTATTTGACATTCGTTTTTTTATTGGCAATATTGAAGGTGCTTAGGTAGGTGTTTATTATCTATGGCGAAATTAAAAGTCTGTCTGTTTGTTCCGGCTTATCTCCGAAGCGGCTGGACTGATTTTAATGGGACTTGCACTGGCAAATACTTTGTTTTAGAAGGAGTAACATAGGCGGTACCCATACGGGCTACTCATTCATAAATTGAAAATAATAATGAATAATTCATTAATTTATGAACAGTGGTTAGGCAGGGTCTTTCCATAGTCCTAGATAACCAATTCGTTTTAGCCATCTAAACCCAAAATCAAATATCTTTGTTTCCATATCCTGGAATAGTTTTGCACCAATCAGGGATTGTTCTTGAGTTAAAGATAATCGCCGGTTGCTGGCTCATTGCATTAAAAAACCAGAGATCGAAAGGGTTCCTAAAATACCAGTTAAGAACCGGTATTTGGTGGTTCTGGAAACTTTATTTTACCGGTTTTTCGTTGAATCAAGTTCATACGGTGCTACGGTAAGTGTAGATTATTCAAACTACTAATATTAATTACTAACAATATTAATTTGCGGAGACTGTACGGTACAGTACAGACGTGCATTCGTCAATATTAAGGCGGCGACCTGAAAGAAAAAATATGCTAGGCACTCGCTATACGCTACACAACATATCCCATCTTCCTTAGATAACCTTTAAATCAGATGATATGGAATCTGAACCGGAGCCGTACCGAAAATGGAACCGTTTAAAAACCGCGATGATGTAATGGAAACCAAATTTGTACCGGTTTTCATTCCCTGTTAAAAATGTCTAAATTACGTCTGTAAGTTGTCTTCGACCCCTCGTACGCCTTCTAAAGATCCCAGGACCCTAAACCCTGCAAAAACATCAAAAGACATAAAAAAGGCAGTAAGTAGTCAGTCTGATCAACAGTAACATAATTTCCCTGTCTTTGGCTTTATGTAAGAAATGATGATCCTGGAGAGTCTAAAAGATTACCATCGATCCTTCCATTTCAATTAGTTAATGCTTTTATTTCTCGGTTTTATTTGTTTTCTATCGGAGTCAAGATCGACAATTGTGTTTAGATTTATGATAGCATTGTTTTAGTAGTAAGACGATCAATCACTGTTTTACATAATTCTATATTATTTTTTTGCTCTTGACATGCCTATAAGGTAGGGCTGCCAACATTTCTTCGACGAAATATAGTATTTTATGGAAAACTCAAAAAATATACTAATTTATTTAAGATTTCATACTTCTCAAAAGAAAGAACAATATCTAATTAGAAATAATCACCAAAATCCCAAAACATTGAAAAATAACAAATATTCGTTTTTCATTGACAAGTTTGGAACGCAGTAAGACAGATACGTTAGGATACAATATAGTCGAACTGGAGAAAGAGTACGTGGTGATAATCTACGACGACGACTCTTTGTCCGGTTCGACTATACATGCTACCACTTCATCATCAGTCAAAAGTTATTGTAAAGGCACGTTGATACATTTTTTAAATGTAAGATTAGTTTGTTAAATTTCGGTGTTGAAAATACAGTATTTTTGCGTACTATATATTTTATCCAACAGTATATAGTACGCAGACCTAAAATATAGTACAATACTATATATTATAGTACGGTTGGCAACCCTACTATAAGGATTCCTGTCTGATTTACAAAGATTTGTCCGTTAAAACTTTGACTTTAGGGCAGTATAGGCACTGCTAGTCAAAAGGCTCCTCTAAATCCTTCCAAGAACTCTTTTCCCGCGCCACCTCCGACAGGTTATCTCGCCACCGCTTTCTTAGCTAGCCACGACGGCGCCGTTCATCTTCAGGCACCTATTGTTTGGAGACTTACCGAGCGGTCATCATGCATGCGGCTAATGTGATCCGCACAATCCCATCTGAGCCTGGCAGCCATCTTAACCGTTTTGGAACGCAGCGTGGTGTTCAGAATGTAGTCCTGTCTTTTTATACCCAGAATGCTACTTTCCATCGCTCTTTGGCACACTCCTAGGCAGAACTTTTGCGGCTTGGTGAGCGAACAGGTCAGCCGATCTATTCTGTTAAGTTAATTAAGTTAGGTAAGTGTCTTAACAGTGAGCTATGATTCCATCCGATGCTAGGGATTGGCACTGATGACAGCTCACTTTAAGCTCACTTCACCCAAGTTATCACGGTGAGATCTATACAGAATAGCACAACTTAGCACCATAGGTTAGGACCGTCAGTTATCTACTTAATATACAGAAATAATTAGATTTTAATAACTCTGACGCAAGAAGCCAGCTTTGTAACATCATTGCAATAAGAAAACAAAGTTATTGCACTTATATTGATATCTTGCTCATAGTTTCTAAGTGGTATAAACCACTTAGAAACTATGAGGAAGATATCAATATATCATAAGGTTCCAAGAATAAATTAAAATACATCAGCAGGTACATAGCACAAAACAAAGTCGTTTCCCGCTGTCTCTATCCCTATGTATGCTTAGATCTTTAAAACTACGCAACGGATTTTGATGCGGTTTTTTTAATAGATGGAGTGATTCAAGAGGAAGGTTTCTATGTATAATATAATATATAATATAAAACGCGGGCGAAACCGCTGGCAAAAGCTAGTTGGTTTATAAATGTAGAATCATTTATGCGCCTGCGATGGTGCTACAAGCAATTATTGTGCAGTTAGTGAAACATTAATATTTTGGTAATGAACTCATGCGCTTAGAAGCACTGGTGGCCCAGTGGTATCGGCCCCGACTAAAGAGTTGAAATATCGTAGGTTTGAACCCAGGGATGTGGGACTTTACTTTGTGTCCGTTTTTTCATCACCACTCTGCACACCACTGCACATGCTCTCAAAACGTAGTAACAGCATGTCTTAGAACCAAAAATTCCAAAACATATAATAAATAAATATCTTAGGGCAACCAAGAACCGTTATCTGATCCCAAACTAGGCAGAGCCTGTACTGTAGCAACCAGACAACTGATAAAGATATTTATATATTTCTAAATACATACGTATTATAGATAAATTACACCCAGACACAGAACAAAAGATTGTGCTCATCACACAAAGATTTGTCCTGGGTGGGAATCGAACCCAAGACCTCATTCTTAGCAGTCAGGGTCACTAACTACTAGACTAACAAACTCAAACTTAAACTCAAAGTCTTTTATTTGTGGTCATAGGTTAACAAAGATGGTGCTTAATATTAATAAATGTATCACTATGTCCTGCTATTAAAGCGTACAAATATTAGGTTTAAGTATAATCTACATAAAAACATTAATCTTAAATTATAATTATTTAACTCTATTCTACTTTATCATCTAAATTATCTAATGTTATCGTCTAAGTATTCTGACATAGTATAGTAAGCCTTATCTAATAAAAATATTTGCATTTTTTTCTTAAAATCTTGTAAATCTACTGTCTTCAAAATTTTTATAGGTAGTTTATTATATATTCTCGTTGACATACTAAAAAAACTCTTGTCAAAAAGGGCAGTTCTGTGAGGTAGCGAAGAAATCTTTATAGCATTCCTTACAGATTGCGGTTTTGCAAACAGGTGTTTGTTCGTTTTGACAAAAATCGCTACCTCATAAATATATAAACATGTAAAAGTCATAATTTTTAACTTTTGAAAGAAAGGCTTACATGAGTCTGGTACATGAATATTTGCTATAGCACGCACACATTTCTTTGTGCTTTAAATACGTACTCTGTATTAGTGGCGTTTCCCCAGAATACTGCTGATTGGTCTACTACTTTCGTTAATTTATACAAGGCATACGAATATTGGTTTAATTTTTTACATATTGTATCAATGTGTGTTTGCCATTTCATATCATTAACAATCCAGATACCCAAAAATTTAGTATTATTAGCTTCTTCAATATGTGTCCCATCATATTCTATATTCAAAGAGTGTTGTATTTCTTGTGGGTATGTGACAATTTTGACGTGACAACGTCTTATAAATTGGTTTGCCGGGTGACACTTCAAGAAACTGCGTTACGCTCCGCTCACGTTATGCGCTCACAATGAGAGCGAGTGAGAGGCACGCGTCCCTTCCACTCGGGCATGGTTAGCCCGCCTAAGAGCGAGAGAGACAGACATATTACCACTCAAAGTCGTTGTCACGTAAAACTTTCGCCCGTATACCGACTTTACAGGCAACCAATTTTTTGTTTTATTTAGGTTAATCACTAAATTGTTTCTTAATAACCATTCTATAACTAGCTTAAGAGTAGTGTTAATAGCGGACTCTAAGGAATTTAATTCTTTTTCTGTAAAGACGACGGTGCTATCATCGGCAAAGAGAATCATCGGATGTTCTGGCTTTAGGGAAGTCATTGATATAAATTAGAAACAGGCATACTAATATATAAACAACAAATAAAGTAACAGGCCACTGCTCTCTAAACGTAGTAACAGCATGTCCTAGAACCAAAAATTCCAAAACATGTTTCATCTTCCGACCCGCACTCGGCCCACGCAGTCCCTCTCGAAAAGAGGAACCCCATGTCCCAGCAGTCAGAACATTATCGGCTGAATATGAATGAACTCAGTAAGCCAAAACTCTTAGATCTATTGAATAAGATTAAATTGGGATGAGCCAAATTTCCTGCATTCAGACACTGAGAGCAACTTCTGGTGTTGTCGAAGCCTAGGAAATAGTTTTCTTCTATGGAGACAGTATTCCTATAATTATGGCAGAGTAGATTGTGAAAAGCAACGCACAAAACAGTAAAAACTTTTAAAATCACACGAAATAAAGCGTTAACTCTTAGTTTTTTGGCAGGCGCATGTAGCTCACTACAGAAGCCCTGTACGGGAATATTCCAAAGGCATAGCACAAGACTTTAGAAAGCCAATTCTTCTATAAACATTAAAAATCTAGACCCCATACCACCTTAGCTACAATCAATGACAAAAACTTGTCAAAAATTAAGGTGAAACTAGAGATATTTTTGACAGACCGAGTATCGTAATCTCCCATCGTCCCTTGGAGAACTCCCACCAAGTATTAAAAAAAAAAGTTGAAATCACAATAACATTTAATCGTAAGTAATAAACAACGCTAATGAATGCTCCACGCATTGCTAGATGAGTATTAAAGTTTAATGAATGGCTATACACACGCCTAAGTTAATGTTACCGTCTAACACAAAAGCTAAGTAACTCAAGGCTTTAGGCTTTGATTACACAAGCAACATCTAGGCACAATTTAATAATAAGCCTTTTTATGGCTCAATAGTTGATTCGTACGATTTTACTCCCCCTTTAAAAAAAGCAAACGAATTGACTGTTAAAAATGAATTACTCCTATCGGTTAACATTCACGTAATAAAAAATCAAATCAAAAGTCATTTATTCAAACTAGGCTGAGAGTCAGCACTTTTTGAACGTCAAAGTTACATAACACAGTCCCCCAAAACGCCCGCCCTTCACCACTTCCTAATGCTTTAGCTGGGAAGAAGAAGTGGCGCAACAAACAAACCAGTACATCATCATTATTTCTGCCGAAAGAAAGACGTTCACTGCCGAACCTTGGCAAGCGGTTTTGGTGTTCCCAGTGTAGTGGTAAAATGCGTAGAGAACGCTGCTACCCATTCTCTGGTAATTGGTCTGGTCTGTTCCGTGTGGTGTGGGACGTACAAAATAGCACCACCCCATTTATTTCCGTGGGTTCCGTAGGAAGGGACGCAGGGACTTATCTGAGAATAAATAGTTGGTGAGAATCAAATATTTTATTTCGTCACCATAGCTTCATTCCAGTCTGCAATAAAGTCCATTCGTGTATTCTAGCCGTAAGCGTTTCCATCAGTGAAATCACAGTACATTCCTAGCTAGTAATTGATGGTCAATTGAGCCTATTACTCAATAAATATACACTTGTGCGCTATTCAGGACCAATTGAAGCTGTTGAATAAGAAGTTTTTGTTAGGTTATTCTGACAAATAGAAGGTCTCACGTGATCTATTGTGACTACTACGTTTTGTTATTTGTAGGTGGCGTTTTAGACTTCAGATAGGTTGAATTACCAACTGTATTTATAAATAAGTCAATAAACACAGTTTCAAAGTAAAAGACATATCGATGCCGGAAATTTGAAATGCCGTAAGGGACAGGGATTTAAATGTCCCTTACGGCATTTCAAATTTCCGGCATCGATATGTCAGTCGAAAATCTAACAAATATTTTTAGAGCGACCCATGAGGGATCCGGAAATAATAATAATAAATAATAATAATAATTTATTTGTTTAAGAAAGCCTACATACTAAGAACAATAGTATTAAAACTAAATGGCTTATGCTATGTGCAATACATTAAATCCCTGATCTCCAAACTGGGGGTGTCCCTAAGCTGTTTCTTAGAGATCAGTATCCCTCCGCAGCAATGTCACAAGCCAATATTAGTGAATAATAAACTAAATATTACAAATTAGAGGTGAATTAAAATTGGGTAACGGTTAACTGCTATTATACTGGTAATGCATAATCAGCCTAAAATTTTCCCACTCTGTGGGGAGTGGGCTGTAAACCACCACGCGGGCCCAGGTTGGTAGATGTCTCATGACTTCGAATTTTTGGTTCTAGGACATGTCGGTTTCCTCACAATGTTTTCCTTCACCGCTTTGAGAGCAGTGATGATGAAATAATATACACAAAGTGAAGCCATGTCTGGGTTCGAACCTACGGCCAACAATCGTAAGCCGTTACCACTGGGCCACCACTACTCTCCCATAAATGTCCACATAACAAATACAGCAACTCCCATCGCGCCACCAAGTATTCCAATTCTTAATGTAAATTTCTTTGTCCACAGATAACCAATCATGGGATCCCTGCCTCGGGTCTCCGTAGTCAACGGCGCCCGCACCCTGGTGCCGGCCGCCCCTCTCCCAAAGCACCTAGCGCATCTAGCTGGCAGTGACAACACAGCGCTGGTTTATTCTGGTGAGTAACCTATATTACACTTTAGGCCATCTTTTGTAGCGTATCGATGGCAAAAAGTTCAAACATTTTTGGCCCAACATTCAGCTGGCCGAACTCCGCTCACTGAGGCAGTCATAAAATCTTCAAATGTACAGGTGACATTGCATGCGCAGGATGACTTGGGGAGGTGCCAGATACGCATACGAGTTCTGAGCCGTCCATGAACCCCCATCTGTGGATATTGTCTTTGCTGACTTAGGTTCGAAGTTTATTTATAGATTTCCAAGTCAGCCACGGTAACGCGTCATCTGCCAAGCCTTTTCCCAACTATATCGGGGTATAGGGTCGGCTTCCAGTCTAACTAGTGTTAGATATCTATGGTAATACTATTGTTTAGTTTCTTGAATACTAGTGTTTTATATGGATCTACTGCATATTTAACCACCACAACCCAGTTGGGTAATAGGAAAACCCTGGTTACTCCTGGTTTTTTGGGCTTTCGGGCTTCTGACGGCAATAATCGAAAATATACTTTCAATGTCATTCCAAACCCATTTATGTCAAACATAAAGAAGCCAATAGAATTAGAGATGAAAACAATAAAAATACCAATATTATCAATACTGAAGGAGGTCGTGATGATTGCACGACAGTGATAATAAGTGGTTCTCACGTAAAATTAGCATAACCACCGTATAATAGTACGGTGTGGCGTGTAATTGAACCATTAGCCTCTTGTCAGTCATCGTTAGTGAATTTATTAGTAGATGCTGAGTTATTAGATACGCTACGATCTTAATCTTCTTGATCTTCTTCCAATGGAAATTTCTTAGTAACAGCTTGGAGTTAGGTAGTTGGAAAGTTCGTTAAGCCGTTGATCCTGCGCCTGATCTCTCTCCAGTCGTTTCGTATTGCCATCCCATCGGACTATGGGAGTGAGGGAAGAGAAAGTGCACCTGTGTCTGCGCACAGACTTGTTCACTTTAATATCTCCCGCGCTGAAGCCTAGCTCCGTTGAGATTAGCCACCATGGCCGAAAGACGATCTGCAGGACTATACTCGTACATATACGTATTTACTTAGATAGGCTACGATTTTTATACAAGTCAGCTCATCACGCTCCACTGTGGAACAAAGGCCCCTCCAGGCTGAGACACAATACTCTGTCCTCCGCCTTCCGCATCCAGTCTGTCCCAGCCACCTTATAAAGGTCTTTGGTCCATCTAGTTGGGGGGCGTCCCACACTAGGTTTGCCGACACGCGGTCTCCACTCCAAGACTCGCTGCTCCACTGGCCATCGGTCGTTCGAAAAACATGATTCGATCTTTATTAAGAGATGAATTTTTCGATCAAATTGTAAATTAATGTAAATTATAATGTACAATTAAGTCTAAAAGTGAGGAATAGATTATTTGAACAACAGAATTGTCATATGCTAGTCAGTACTTAAACAGTCTAAGTTCAAGATTATTATCATCTGCTTAAACTTTTCCCAACTATATTGGGATCGCCTTCCAGTCCAACCGGATGCAGCCGAATACCAGTAATTTATGCGGAGCGACTGCCTATCTGATCTTCACAACCGAGCTACTGGCTAGCTCGGTTAGATTAGGTTAGGTTAGATACCTCTTGGTAAGACTGGTTAGCAGACTTCAGGTCTTCTGACGACCCGTAACGACTGTCAAAGATTCGCAAATTACAGCCGGGCACAACGGGTTGACGCGCTTTCCGATAAGATTTAGTTTCAGATATACTGGTGCCGATTCTGTAGTACATTTAATAATTCTCTAAACTAAAAATCACTAAAATTTGGTTTATTCCTGTCAAACAACGATTTCCTATTCTGAAATAGACTAAAGTGACACAACTTAACTATATTTTAGTTTGACAGCACTAAGATTGCACTGAGTTATTAGTTTAGTGAAAATGACAATTTTGCTATTCTGAGTTTGCCGGTTTTCACCAAAAATTTAGACTATTATAATTTATTTTGACTAAATCTGACTATTTTTAATCGCGATTAAAAAGGTGTGGAATAAAACTAGTGGTCATGAACAAAATTCACACCAACGCCTCGCCTTCGTGTGCAAAAACAGTGCTGTATTTTTTATTTTGCTTATATCTCGAAAATGGCGTGTCCTATCGCAAAAATAATAAAATTTTCGACCCCCTTTATAAAACCACGGAACATATAAATTTCAATACGTGGGTAATTTTTTTTTTTTTTTCAAACAAAAACTGAAAAAATCCATATAAAACACGTCCAGGCTGCCCCCATGCGCGCGCCTTCGTCTCTAAAAAATTTATTGCGTAGCGCACATAAGTACCACGTTGCGAAACCAAAAGAAAAAAAAAACCATGTTGATTGTCAAATTCGTTTTTAGTTGTGTCAAAATAATTTTAAAATTTAGAGATTTTTCCTTGCAGAATTGCGTTAAAATTCTCATAGCCAAAAGTAAGGAATTTTAGAGATAGTTTAGTTCGTTGTACAACAGAATCGGCACCATTGTTCAAATTAATGATCATATGACAAAATGCCAAATTTCCTATATTAGCTTTAATATTCGCTGAGCAATGATATTGCACTCTTCAGAAATGCAAATTTGAATAATTAATTAAACTCATACATTACTTCTCTTTTTTATTTTTCCCTGAACAAACAAATAGACAGGTCTTGCCAGTATACATGTAATAATACCTGGCCTTGTAACAGTTGAAGCAGATAAAAAAAAAAAAAAAATATGACGTCTAAACAATCATTAACTGTACTAATAATATACTTAGTCATTAAAAGGAAGATAATAATAAAATACCAGTGATGATTGCATTGGTCGTGAGCTCAAGGAATTAAAATGAAATTAGGTTGGATTAATAAGCAAAATGCATCATTTTATAAAATTATCGTTCATCACTTCTCGAAGATTTATTTAGAACGAAAAGATTTAATCCCACATTTGACGAAAATGTATTCAATTAGCTTTGAACGACACCTTTTAGAAGCTCTTGCTAACAATGAGACTGTCGGAATTGAAAAATTGGAAAGGCGTTTTGATTCGAAAGGGAGTTTTGTTAATGAATATATAATCTAATGTAATTTAACTAGCCTGTATTGTTCCACTGACTACAGGGCAAATGCCTCCCTCTCCCTTTTCCACAGAATTCTATCTTTTGCTAGTAGTGTTGGCCAGTCCTTTCAGGTAGGAATCAAGCTTGTCCCGTCATCTTCGTCTCGGCCTGCCGCCATGCCGCGATGTCGTCGTGCGTTTAGTGGGACCTAATTGGTGGTTCTATTAGCCCATTTGTCATCAGATATCCGGCAGACATGTCCGGCCCAGTACCAATTAAGCTGGGCAGCTTTCTGAAAAAAAGTATAATAAAGATATTTAATCATTTTAGAACTATCATGATCATCATATCATGATAGTATACTAAAGTAAATGATTTTATATCCCAATGTAACCATCCAAGTTAATTGTAGTTTCTCGAATAAAAAGTTTATGACCTGCAGCGTAATTCCGTGACACATTATCATTAAGAATAACTTCCCCACCCCCCAAATGGGGGAGTTGTTGGATATTCTTTTCCACATTTAACCTAATACAGAAATATTTATATACGTCTTTTCATTGTATTAAATTCCACATTCTACCATTCCAGATGAGACATGCAGTGTACGTGTGAGTTATGCAGAGCTGGAAGCTCGTACCAACTCCCTTGCAAGAGCCATTACGTCGAGAGCAAGACATTCGGGTGCCAACAGGGATGGTGACTACGTCATCGCTGTTTGTATGCAGCCTAAGCACAGGTAAGATCTGGAACTTCACTTAAATTGAACTTTAATTTTCAGCAATATCATATTATAATATGGAGAAAGTCTTACAACAACAATATTTGGCGCTAAAACGAGAGAACAAAAATGCCGTCGGCACCATCTAGTTTTTTTAAAAATTGACCAGAAAAATATTGAAATGTAAATGTGTCTTATAAGATCTACTTACATAAATAAACATTTCAACTTAAAATGCGGCTTGTTCATAATCATAATCGATGCACTCAGCACACATTATCTTGAACAAATATGTGAGGAACTGGTTTATCATTTTAATCTTCAATGAGAAACCAATTTAATATTTATCGTTAATATTTCTAAAACTTTAAAATCTTAATTTCCAGTACTATCACCACTTTGCTGGCAACGTGGAAGGCCGGAGCTGCCTACGTGCCGATGGAGCCAAGCTTCCCTCAGGCCAGGATCTCGCATATCCTCAAGGATGCTGAGCCATCTCTTATTATTTATGATGAAACCGGTAGGTTGCTTCGTCTTATAGAATTAAGGTTATCTGCTTAAAAGGCACGAATCACTGGTTGTTTAGTTCTACTTGTTAAAATAATAAACCCGTTTTGTAGTTTTCTCCTTCTGAATCGATTTTCATATACCTACATATAAGCCCATTTGGTATGAAAATTTATGGGGTGTTAAGTAAAACTTTCTCGGTTACGTTACGTTATGCGTTATGTTCGAGTCCCCAACTTTTATTTGTAATTTTCATAACTTTAAGAGTCATCAATATATTTTCATAATTCTTATGAATTAACGGAACCCTTATAGGATCACTAGTGTGTCATTCTGTCCGTCTATCATAGCAAATTTGCTCTAAATCAACTGACCTGATTATGTTTAAACCTGTGACTCCAACACAGACGTGTAACGTAAATAAATGAATTTTGAAAAAGGGGGCGTATTTTGGTCAAAAATCTAGCAAAGTTTTGCCACCTTTTTATTCATAGGCAACGCAAAAGATTGATGAGTTTGGTAACCTATAAGAAATTTTGGTAAGAATTATATCGATAACAACGGTACTGGTAAGTGAGGTGTTTCAACGGAATCAGTCCCCAGAGTCATCAGAGTCAGTTAATTAGGAAACGCCGACCTCATTTAGTTTAAAAAAATATATCATTGACGTGTAAAAGTGTTTGTACAAACTTTCTTATAGAAATGAAATCATTTATCATTTAATCTGAATTCTTCATTGCGCTACATATATTGTCTTGTCTGTTTATACTACAATATATGCGTGCAATCGTGCATAAATGGTTTAATAAACAAATATTAGGCTGAGTTTTCAACTGAATTGATTGCTAAATAATATTATATTTTCGTATTTTTCATCTATTATATAAAATGTAATGCGATTAAAACAATATTTAACCTGATCTATCATCTGGTTTTCAGCAAATCCCGCTATGTTCTCCGGGAGTGGTGTTCCAGCTGTATCTTACGAAGAGTTGGCGCACGAAGCAAGTGGACTCTCAGCTGATGCCGTCCAGGATATGGAAGTATTGGCTGCTGCCAGAAGTGAGAGCATCGCTATTGTGCTGTATACCTCTGGAAGCACTGGCATTCCTAAAGGTAATTTTGTCTATTTAGATGACCTGGGTTGACTAATAAACAAATGCTCGGGTTCATCGATCAGGTTAAGCTACGTTTGTCGCGGTTGGTCCGGGGATGGGTGACCATCGTTACATACCAATTTGCCTCGGAAAGCACTTTAAGCCGATGGTCCCGTCATTTGTAGATTTTTGACAGTCGTTACGGGTTGTCAGAAGCCCGAAAGTCTGACAATCAGTCTTACCAAGTAGTATTGTATTACCCAGTCACTGGGTTCTGGAGGTCAGATACGCAATCGTTTCATGTAAAATACTGGTATTAGCTGCGTCCGGTTTGACTGGAAGCCACTGCATCTTATTTGGGAAAAGTCCAAGCAGATGATGAAATGACCTTACCTTAGCGGCAAGATTTTTTTAACTTTCGACATTTAATTTCAGCAGCATTACTAGTAAAAACTAGGGGTGGCCTAGTGGTAATAGTTGTTCAAACCAGACAGGCACTTTACTTAGTGTAAATTATTTCATCACCACTGCTCTCGAAATGGTTAACTTAAGGATAACATCGTGAGGAAACCGGCATGTCCGAAGACATGTGATATCTACCAACTCACTCTGGGCCCGCCTGGCGAGACCTGCACCAGCAGAACGAACATTTAAAAAAATAACCATATACAAATAAAATAAAAATCCACAGAAAACCAAACTAAAAAGTAGAAAATAATGGAAAAAAGCGTGGGGTGCCTGATATCAATAAAAAAAAATACCTTAAAAAGCACCCCACGCTTTTTTTCCATTATTTTCTACTTTTTAGTTTGGTTTTCTATGGAAGCGTATTTTTTAGTTTTTTTAAACTATTATTTATTTTCTATTTTTTAGGGTGTTTCCAATTTTGAGACGTATGTCAGCGTACTTTTAGAATACAAGTTTTTTTGGTATCCTGGTAACCCGGGCAAGGATAATGGCACAAATTTATGAAATTATTGTGTTGTCATCAGTCCTCGCCTAAAAGCCTACAAAGTTTGAACGAAATCTGGCCGTTTAAAGTGGGTGAAAATCGCGCTATAAGGAGTCAACTTAAGGTGGAGTCTGGATACAAGTGAAGCTAATATAAAGCGTCTAAAAACCACACCATACAAAAACCATATAAATAACCATATCTGTTTCATTTTGCGTCACCAGGTGTTCGTCTGACCTACGCAGCAATCTGCAACCGCCTCTGGTGGCAGTTCCATACCTTCCCGTACAGTGACTCCGAAGTCAACTGCGTTTGGAAGACAGCCCTGACCTTCGTGGACTCTGTGTGTGAGATCTGGGGTCCTCTGCTACATGGCAGGACTCTGCTGATCCTGTCTAGGGAGACTACTAGAGATCCCCAAAAGCTTGTCAAAGTTTTGGCTGACAATCAGGTGAGCACCTATTTATAAATTGTGTATTAGTTGTGTAATGTTTTAGTATGTAACCGCCAAAAGGCGACTTTACCGTCATCATCATCATCATCATCACTTCTGCCAAAAGACAAGGCAGTGGCAGTGTTCCAACAGTGGAAGTCTTTTATGGGGAACTCAAAGCAGTGGGTATCCAATTTATGGGGAAGTCAAAGCAGATGATTTCCAATTTATGGGAGTTTGCCACAATCGTCACGCATAGCAGGCGGGTTGGCGATCGCAATATGAGGGTATAATGCATAGAGAACGCTGCTGCCCATTTGACTGATTTTGCTGACTTAATCGTAGAACAACAAAACTATAATTTACAAGAAGTGTTGTAACTTTTTGTGTACCTATCCTATCGTATTGCAATGCTGTGTATATAGCAATTTTCTTAAAATCTTGACAGATCTGTTAACTGAAAGGAACTTTAAGAAGCCTACTATATAGTTTTGAAATTGACATTGCAGTTACGTTAATATCGTGCTATATTAAGATTTTTGAAAAAAAAACGCTAATCAGCTATACCTTAACTCACAAAATATATCGTAAATCGCGTAAAATAACTCTTACAGTAATTGATTTTGTTTCACATTGGGTCGATACAATAAAACGTAATAACAAGTTGTTACACTAACGCATACATTGCTCATTCTCATAAAAAGTACCATACATCACAAAAGTGAGTTGAAAGTATATGATTATTACGATGATACAGATTTTAAAGACACCAATCTATAGAGCGAAAAATTTGCTTTCGAAATCTATTTAACTCAATTTCGGCATTTTGACGATTATATTAAATCATATTACTGACAATATGTTCCCTAACTACGAAATTTCTATTTCAGATCCAACGTCTAGTACTAGTACCAACGCTTCTTCGTTCCATCCTCATGTACCTTTCCCTTAAGCCTTCCGAAAGACCTCTCCAAAACCTCAAACTCTGGGTCTGCTCCGGAGAGACCCTCAGCAAGGACTTAGCAGCACAGTTCTTCAAGAACTTCGGAGATCACAACGGGTATAAGCTTGCCAACTTCTATGGCAGCACTGAAGTGATGGGAGACGTGACTTTCTACGTCTTGGAGAATACTGGCCAGCTTGATATTCATCCTACTATTCCTATCGGTAAGTAGTTTATACAATTATTATTTATTCGACGCGTATATTTTTTTTCAGTTTTTTTTTTATGTATGATCACGCATAACTTTTTACGTAGTAGTCCGATTGTGATCATTCTTTTTTTAAAGGGTAGGGGTAAGGGTATACTTCGAGGGTGGTTCTATATAAATTTGGAAAACAAAATTAAACTCTAAGGGTCAGAAAACAGGGGATGATTGCTTGTTCACTCACTGATTATAATGTGTAATCACGAATAACTTTATACAGAGTAGTCTGATTTTGATAATTCTTTTTTCATTGCATAGGGTATACCTTGCCAAGTATTATTAGTACTTTAAATCCACAAAAAAAGAAAAAAAAACTTTTTAACAAAAAATTAAACCGCCGAAAAAACTTAAAAGCAAAAAATAATAAACCTTAAAATTTTGAGTCGGCGCTGAAAAATCAATGAACAAAGATCACTCAAAGCGCCGACTTATACTTTTAATGTTTATTATTTTATGCTTTTAAGTTTTTTCGGCGGTTTATTTTTTAATAAAAGTGTTTCGCGTAACTTTCTATCGCGAATGGATAGAATAAGAAATGAGTACTTAAGAGGAAGTCTAAAAGTGGCACCAATAACTGAAAAGTTGTGTGGGAATCGGTTGTCATAGTATGGTCACATGATACGGGAAATGAGGTAAATGTCGTGAGGAAAGTATTGAGTATGAATGTCGATGGCTATGAGAGTAGAGGGAGACCAAAGAAACGATAGATGGACTGTGTGAATTATGATATGGATAGAAAGGGGATGACTACTTTGGGGTTACTGTATTGCTTAATCTACTTTTGTTTTAACTTTCATTTATATAAATAAAACAAAGTCGGGTTACTCATTAGCGATTTTCGTCCACAAAATTAATTGATATAAAGGCGTTTCGAAATTGGCCGGGCCAGCTTGTTCATATAACAACCTGGATATCAAAACAGGGAATTCTAAAATGAGGTCTAGGACTTCAGTCCACTTGAATATAATCTCAGTGGTTTTGTTTTGTTTTCGGGTGTATGTTTTTTCTCTCAGCTATTTGGCTGGTTTCAGCCAGATTAACAGGCCCAGCGTGCAACGCAGCGTGTGGTGTGGAATATCATATAAATGTTTATCTGTAGTGATGTAGTTCTACTTAACAGGACAGGGACAGGTCAGCTCAAACCTGCAATGGCTCTTTCTTCAAAAAGCTCTTCCAGATATTGCTCTGCATTGTTAGAGTCACATAAAATTCTAATAATATAATGTTTGGAGTTTAATAGAGACTATGACCTCTGAGTTTGTTCGGCGTTTCTTCTCAGGGAACAGTCAGCTAAGAAGTTCCGGCGCCATCTAGTTTTTAAGACAATGACCAAAAAATGTTGACGTGTAAAAATTTCTTATAAGATCTACTTACAGAAATAAACATTTCATTTCATTATATTACTACGTTCAGCATCCTACTTCATTATTATGAACTATGACTTATGCAAGCGTTATTGACTCTAATTTATGACTATATGAGTCAACATCTTATCAACTTAAATCTAAATACTTAGACGGCCTCATCATACCTAATTCTCTCTCCACAGGAGCACCCCTAGACAATTGCGCCGTGTACCTCCTGGATGAGGAGATGAACCCCGCTCGGGAGTCAGACCCTGGTGAAGTATGGGTGGCTGGATGTAACTTGGCGGCTGGATACGTGGGTGGGCAGGGGGCTGATAAGTTCGTCGACAATCCTCATGCTGCGCATCCAGGTATTTATTTTTATGAGCTTCTGGCATATTCATATTTTAATCCATGTGTTATTTGTTGTCCTATTTTTACAGTAGAACTAGCTATGGTTTCCTATTTGCAATTGTCGTTAATTCCACCTCACAGAGTCTCGTTCTTCTAATGTCATAAAGTCGATCTTCTTCTTCTTAGCGTTTCGATGACAAAAATATAATGAAAACATGTATGTTAGTAAATACTAATTGTTATATAGTTTGCTAAACTAGTTTGGCCCAAAATTCACAGCTAAAAACTTAGTAATTTGATGCTCTCTTGAAGCATCAACTGCATCAGCATCAGTTTAATAACAATTTTCTTTCTTCCAGATTTCGGTCGCCTCTACCGCACTGGTGATTTCGGTGTGCTGCAAAAGGGAGTAATTCTGTTTGCTGGACGTACAGACTCTCAGATTAAGATAAGAGGACATCGAGTAGACCTGCAGGAGGTCGATCGCGCTGTCGCTGCAGTCGATGGCGTTGACAAATGTGAGTAACTGGCATTGAATCTTTTCTATCTATAATAATATTATAAAGCTGAAGAGTTTGTTTGTTTGGTTGAACGCGCTAATCTCAGGAAATACTGGTCCGAATTGAAAAATTCTTTTAGTGTTGGGTAGCCTATTTATTGTGAAAGGCTATAGGTTATATAACATCACGCTAGACTTAAAAGGACCGGAGCAGCAACGAAAAATTTACGAAAACTGGCGGGCAATTCGATGCGACGGGAAGGGTCAGGGGAGCAAAAATTTGACGCGGACGAAGTCGCGGACAGAAGCTAGTGTTTTATATTCTCTGACGGATTCCTCCATAATTCGGATACATAACGTGTACTTTTCTATGTCTATATGTCCTATAGCTTGACCGAATTTTTAAAATGTGTGTAATTAGTTTCAAATTAAATAATTGTTATTTTATTCAGCCGTGGTGCTATGCTACGGCCTGGACTCCGGGAACCCGGAGATCCTGTCGTTCGTCACCATCAAGCCTGAAGCCAGAATAGCTGCACAACACATCGAGGCTGCCTTGAGGAACAGCTTGACACATTACATGATTCCACAGGTAAGGTTTTATGAATTAATTGCGAATATATGCGAGATTCATCCAACAGAGGGATCCCGTGTGGTGCTGGACGTAGAGAATAACACCACCCCATTTCTTCTCGTGGGTGTCGTAAAAGGCGACTAAGGGACTTACTAGAGAATGGGCAGCAGCATTCTCTATGCATTTTCCCACCATACTGCGATCACCAACCCGCTTGCTAACCGTGGCGATTATGGCAAAACCCCCGATTTTTTTTTTAAGAGGCCTATTTCCAATTGTGGACGTATTTCGGTTGAAATAATGATGATGATGATGATAAGCGAGATTTGAAAACTGCTGGGAAATAGTGAAGGCAGAAATTATTCTAAGCCCCTCGAAATATATTGAAAAGCATTAGCTTCTCAATATATTTTGAGGGGCTTGTAAGTAAGTGATGACAGTCCCACGGTTTCATCGCTCAGGTTAAGCTGCGCTTGCCGCGGTTGGTCCGTTGATGGGTGACCATCTTTAAATACCAAGACCGCTCCGGGAAGCATGTTAAACCAGTCCAGGTTGTCATTTGTGGATCTTTGAAAGTCGATATGGGTAGTCAAATGTCCATAAGTCTGATAACTTTTACCAAGGGGTATCGTATTACCCAGTATTTGGGTTGTGGAGGTCAGATGGGTAGAGGGTAGGGAGAGGGGGAGAGGGGGAGAGGGGGAGAGGGGGATAGGGGGACAGAGGGACAGGGGGACAGGGGGAGAGGGGGAGAGGGCAGGGGGAGAGGGGAGGGGGAGGGGTGGAGGGTTGAGGGGGAGAGGGGAAGAGGGGCGAGGGGAGAGGGGGAGAAGGAGAGAGAGAGATAGAGGGAGAGAGGGAGAGAGGTAGAGATAGAGAGAAGGAGAGGGAGAGAGGGGGAGAAGGAGAGAGAGAGATAGAGGGAGAGAGGGAGAGAGGTAGAGATAGAGAGAAGGAGAGGGAGAGAGGGAGAGAGAGAGCGAGGTAGAGAGAGAGAATATTTTTGTTGAGTGTATACAGGTTTTTTGTACATAATAAATAATTAAAAAATTATAACTATTATGAATCCTGGAAAGGAACTTCGTTCCATCCGGGTGTCCCTTGAGACCTCTAAAGTTTTTTTTATATGTTTCTTAATGTTTTCAGGTCATTGAGGTGGAGAGCATTCCCCTGCTAGTGAACGGTAAAGTGGACCGACAAGCGTTACTGAAGATGTATGAGAACACCAACAATAACGGTAAGCATAACAATAATTTAGTAAATGTTCATTTATTAATAATTTAAAACACACAATGTTTTTTAGGTTACAAAATAATGAAATTGTCAGCTGAACGCTATCTTCTGAGATACAGGCCTCGCCTAGTTCAGAAGATAGAGTCTGTTTATCAAACCTCTTTTTACCACCACAAATGCTGCTGGATTATTGTTGTTTATTGTATATGAGATTAGTATTAAGTTCGTTTAATATGTAATCGTGGTTGCTATGATGGTGAGAAATAAACTCTTTTTATTTTTATGTATAATGTAAATATGCATGTCAGAAAACATAAACATCAAAATAATGAAACCTTTATGGTAGCAGCTGATAAGAGTTGCAGAAAATCGAGTTGAATGACGTGCAACAAGAGAGGTCTAAGTCTAGCAGTGGAATGCTGTAGCTTAATGATGAGGATCCTTTACAACTTCTCTTGATAACATCACCCTTGGAACGACAAGATCTTTGGAATGTTAAATTGATTGTTCTACCTACACTAATATCAATTAAACATATAGCAAAGTCGTTACGAATGGAGATAAGAAACCCCCCATATATTGTTTTGTGAGTGTCATCTCGCAGGTAAACCTAAGAGGTCATTTAACAGAGTTTCCTGTGGGTGCCTGAGTATATTAAGGCCTCCCGCCAAATTAGAGCCTAAAGAACTTAAAATCTAAACGACCACACGCTAAGAGCACCCAGTTTGGGATACGGACTTCGGCAGAGGGCATCGCTGGGGGGAGGACAGCAATGTAGTGGTAGGATCGGAAGAAACCCATACGAGTGATGATGTAGCTATTTTTTACACGCTTTATATTAGCTTCACTTGTATGTTTGTTTGTAACCGACTCCTTGTAGCGCGATTTTGACCCACTTTAAACGACCAGATTACATTCAAACTTTGCACACCTGTCAAGGACCGATGACAATGCAATAATTTCATAAATTTGTGCCATTATCTTTGCCAGGGTTACCAGGACAGCAAAAAAACTGTCTTCGAAAACTACGCTGGCATACGTCACAAACATATTTGTGCCATTATCCTTGCCAGGGTTACCAGGACAGCAAAAAAACTGTCTTCGAAAACTACGCTGACATACGTCACAAACTACGCTGACATACGACATAAACTACGCTGACATACGACATAAACTACGCTGACATACGTCACAAACTACGCTGACATACGTCACAAACTACGCTGACATACGTCTCAAAATTCGAAAAACCCTAAAAAATAGAAAATAAATAATAGTTTAAAAAAACTAAAAAACACGCTTCCATTGAAAACCAAACTAACTTTTTATACGAAAACAACAATAAAAGGCATTCTTTTATCTTCCAGATGACTCGGAAATCCCTCTAGACATCGACTATTCGTCCGTCCCTCCGTCGGACATGCGCGCTGCCAGGGTTCTGTTCGAGACAGTGGGCGACGTGCTCGGGCGCGCCGCGCGGGGCGCCATCTGTGTGCGCGCTGGCTTCTACGAGCTGGGGGGGAACTCACTCAACTCTATCTACACCATCACCAGGCTGAGGGATAAGGGATATTTTATTGGTGAGTTACTTTTTTCACACTATTACTAGCCTTTTCTAACTTATAAACCTTCCTCTTGAATCACTCTGTCTATTGATGAAAACCGCAGTAAAATCAGTTGAGGAGTTTAAAAGATCTAAGCTTACAAACGCGGTAACCAACTTTGTATGTATAGAAGATTATCTAGAAATCGAAACCTACGCCATCTAGTGGATTTCTACGCAACCTAGATGTCAAACTATACAATGAATTAACTTACCCCGCCACCTACTAGGTATTCATAGAACTAAACAATGAATACACACATTTTCCTATAAAAAAACATTTAAGCCAAGCGTGGCGATTATGGCAAAGCTCACCAAATTGGGGGAGACCTAATTCCAGCAGTGGACGTCTTACGGCTGAAATGATGAAGGATTGTAGCAGGTACCGTTCTGTAGTTTTTGCCAACCCCTATGGGAAAAAGGAGTGATTTTATGCTTGTACCTATGTAAAATTATAGTTGAGTACATCAATTTTTAGCAACAACAAAAAATAACGGTAATCTTCATAATCATCAGATAGATAGTCGCTGAATGTATAATACTGGTACTCAGCCACATCCGGTTAGATTGAAAGCCAACCCCCCCCGTAGTTGGGAAACGGCACACATGCCACTGCATCAGTCGTAATCGTATATTTTAAAATAACCTCAGAGATCTGAGCATATTAACCAAACACCTAACTCTTATTCCTCATCTTGCAGACATCAGTGACTTCCTCGGAGCTGCTAACCTAGGCGAGGTTCTCTCCCACATGAGCACCAATCCTCACCACGACGGTGATGATAGTGAACTGTTTACTGCTGAGCCTCTAGCTGATGAAGACAAGCAGCAAGTTATTGAGTGAGTATTGATTTTTAAACGACGAAAAAAAACGGAGGAGGTTCTCAATTCGACGCGTATATAAATATAAATATTTTTTTATGTATGACCACGCATAACTTTTTACATAGTCGTCTGATACTATGTTTTTTTTTTTTGGAAAGGGTATACCGAAGGTACTCCCACATAAATTTGTAAAACAAAATCGAACCCTAAGCGTCGGAAAACAGGGGATGATTGTTTGTTCACTCACTGATTGTAATGTATGACCACGAATAATTTTATACAGAGTAGGCCGATTTTGATAATTGTTTTTTTATTGGATAGGGTATACCTTGCCAAGTATTATGTATAGTATAGTACATTAAAGCCACAAAAAATTATAAAATGAAAACTTTTAACAATTATTAAACCGCCGACTCATAATTTTAAGGTTTATTATTTTTTGCTTTTCAGTTTTTTCAGCGGTTTAATTTTTTGTTAAAAAGTTTTAAAGCATTTTGTTATGTTTTTAAAACTCTGGGTGGAGGTAAATGCGATGTTTCTTTCTCTTTAAAAACTTTTTGGCTCCGTGTGATGCCAAACGTAAAGAGTAGCATCATCCCATTTCTTCCCGTGGATGTCGTGAACGGCGACTAAGAGACTTACTAGAGAATGAGCAGCAGCGTTCTCTACACATTTTACCACCATACTGCGATCGGCAACCCGCCTGCCAAGCGTGGCAATTATGGCAAAAAAAAGGCTGAACCAAACTCAGAGGTCTCTTCTAAATCAGGCATAATCTTGCTTGTGTGACAACCATGTAGATAGACGTCTGAAATGGTCATTTGAGGAAAGACCAAAACAGATCGAGTGGAACTGACCAGTCTGTTCACGCATTTCTTTCTCTTCAAACGGGAGAATCTTTCTTTATCATCGTCATTTCAGCCGTAAGACGTCCACTGCTGGACATAGGCCTCTCTCAACTGGAGGGATTTGCCATAATCGCCAAGCTTGGCAGGTGGGTTGGCGATCGCAGTATGGTGGTAAAATGCATAGAGAACGCTGCTGCCCATTCTCTAGTAAGTCCCTTAGTCGCCTTTTACGACACACACTGGATGAAACGGGATGGTGCAATTTTGTACATTCAGCACCACAAGAAGATTCTTTTAACTAGTAAACAACACGACAAATATTCTAAGTTCCTAACTCTCTCTCCTTTTACAGGATGATAGTATCATCGTTCTACCACAAGGCAGAGTTGGAGCAGTTCCTGAAGCACGAGATCAACACCAATGACTACGCGGTCCTCGTCAGCGACACCTGGCCGGCGCTTCTTAACGCTAAACTAAGCGTTGTACTCAAGAACTGTAAGTACACTTCTGTATTGTGATTTTTGTCAGTTCGGATGGAAAAGAGCGGACAGGAGCATATCCAATAGAATCCAAACTTCGCAATGAATTGAAAAACTTCTATCCTACACTAAAAGTAGAAAGAAGAACATTTTGATTATTCTTAAAACTGTTTCAAATGGATAAACTCAAAACCCCTGAACCGATTTAAAAAATTCTTTCACTTGTGTCAAGCTACATTATTCCTTAATAACTTGAGTTATAAATTGTAGAATGGTTTCGTAACTGGTAGAATTCTCGACATTGGCACCATTACCATATCTAAAAATAGAATAGAATACAATACGTGGAAAATATACGTAATATTGAAGCTACCAGAAAAACGACTAACCTGAACTTGACCAAGTTTAAATGGAACCACTCGGTAGAGTTACCCTTTCAAACAAATGAAGATTTTTTCAAATCAGATTATAAATGACGGAGTTGAAAATACTTTTAGACCTGCACTTTCCTGCCAGGGTCGCAAATTTATTCGAAAGAGCTACCGTGGCCCTGGCACAGGCAACTGAAGGAACACGAGTTTTAGTCAGTAAAACTCTGACACAACCTTCCGCTCCGCCCAGAGATATCATTTATCATTTGACTGGCCTGTTAGTCTAGTGGTTAGTGACCCTGACTGCTAAGACTGAGGTCGTGGGTTCGATTCCCACCCAGGACAAATCTTTGTGTGATGAGCACAATCATTTGTTCTGTGTCTGGGTGTAATTTATCTATAATATATACATATATGTATTTAGAAGTATATAAGTATATTTATTAGTTGTCTGGTTGCCATAGTACAGGCTCTGCCTAGTTTGGGATCAGATAACGTTGTGTTGGTTGTCCTAAGATATTATTTAATGATTTCCCACCCACAAAAAAGAGACATGCACTTTCCAGCGCATATTATTATTACACCTTAATTATGTTCTCCACAGCCTCAGGAGCCCCAGTAGCTGTAGCACTGAACTTCGACGCTCGCGACGAGCCGGAGGTGGAGGGAGCAGGAGGACTCATGAAGATCATGCAGTTCTTGGAGTTCGTCGAGAGTTCCGTCAGGGATAGCATGCTACCGCCCGGAAAGGGTGAGTGATGACAAGTTTTAATAACCGTTTCTATAAACACTAGTTCGGACGTAAAGAATTGCACCATCCCATTTCTTCCCGTGGGTGTCGTAAGAGGTTACTAAGGGACTTACTAAAGAATGGGCAGCAGCATTCTCTATGCATTTTATCACCATACTGCGCTGCGATCGCCATTCGCCAACCCGCCTGCCAAGCGTGGCGATTATGGCAAACCCCCCCAAATTGAGGGAGGCCTATGTCCAGTAGTGGACTTCTTTCGGCTGAAATGATGATGATGGAGGAAAATAATACCTGTAAGTCCCTGAGATACCACATTTGGTTCGCCGCGTACCAGCCAACTTTAACCTTATTTGTATGTAAAATAAGGCTCTGAATCGTTTGAAACAATGCGAGCATAACGTAGGTAATCGGGGATAAAGAAGTTAAGAAAGTTCGAAGTTCACGGGTCGTTGTTTTACATACAAATTGCTAAACGACAACGCAGATGCTATATATTTTGTGCATGGAGTATTTGATTGGGCTGCAAAAGCAAGCAGCTTCTTTGGATCCTAACCGCACTGCTACCCATCTATGAGACCTTTCTCCAAATGGGGACGCCTACATCCAGCAGTGGACTTCTGTAGGTTGAAATGATGATGATGATAAACAGTAAACAACATTCAAACTGCTCGCATTAACTTTTTTTCTTCAACAAGCCAATCTGGCACACTATACAAGAATGCTAAGAAAATGGCTAGCAGGTGGTAACTGTTATTTTATTATTTACGTTTTCTATGCGAGTCCCAATACGTTATCTTTCTTTCTTTATCCTTATCATGGTTTTCCATTCGTTTCAGGCACAATCCTCCACTCCTTCATGATGGCTACAGCAGAGAGTCTCACTCCTCGAGAGAACGTGGCTGCCATAAGAGCGCTGGAGACTGCTACCATGAACCTGGCCAAAGAAAGGGGATTCCGCGGAGTGTTCACTACTAACACGAGTCCTTTGACACAGGTAAATAGAAATGTACTTTATGGATCCTCGTCAGGATCACAGTTCCTTTTCACGCATTATTTAAATCAAGAAACAAGATGGCGTCATCTTTGATTTTGACACCAAAATAGTTGTACCCTCGTAAACCATGAAAACGACACGCATGATAAAAAGTTTGCGAATTTACGGTGGCACCATCTTGAATTTAGATTTCAAAGCCATAATCGTTGTCAGCGCCCTCGAAAACTATGAAAATGACAACTATGTTGACAAGAAAGAAATAGAAACAGACAGAGAGGGAGAAAGTCATATTATGTCTTGTTCCAAGCGTGACGATTTCTACCCGTCAACTCCAACCAAAAGCCGCGTTAAGGCACTTCGTTTCAATAATTATGGGTGAAAAATACGAGCAAAAATGAACGTTTGAGCTTTCTGTCTAATCTAGTAAAATTATTTGGTGTTACGTATGTCTTTAAATAATTAATGTCGTGGTACCAGATCTAAAGAATAGCAATTCTTACTAAAGAATGGGCAGCAGCGTTCTCTATGCATTTTACCACCATACTGCGATCGCCAACACGCCTGCCAAGCGTGGCGATTATGGCAAAGCCCCCCAAATTGGGGGAGGTCTATGTCCAGCTGTGGACGTCTTATGGCTGACTTGATGATAATGATGATGACGAATGTAAACTAATGGCGCAACGAAAGAAAAGGGGGAGATAAGTTTTGACTGCAAACTTAACGTTGATACTAGTAAAACTTATGGAGACTCTAACTTAGAATATTCTTTGTTTTTTCCAACAGCAACTTGGAACCGATGTCCTAGGATACACGACCCTTCTAGACTATCAACTAAATCAGTACGTAGACCCCAATGGAGACAGGATCTTCGGAAAAGCACCTGATGATATGAGAGCCATCGTATGTTGGAAACCATTGGACTAACTCTGTGATAATTAAAGGTAATTGGACTTTATACGCTTTAGTATAAGGTGTATTTTAGATTGTGTTGTTTTGTGAGTTGTGATTTTTTGTGGACCAGTGAGATTTATGAAAGTACTAGCTGACCCAGCGAACTTCGTATCGCCTAAGATTCAAAATGTTGTAATAAACCTTCCAAGTTTGACAACCTGGTACGCGGTGGTGATCTGGTAAGCGTTTTCTAGCTGATACTCATATGTTTGGGTAGCTCCTACTCGGTTATGATAACCTGTTACTTCGAAGGCATAAAGCGTTTTCTGGCTGACACTGCTGTTTAATAAGCTCATACCAAGTTATGACCGCCTGGTACCTCGAAGGCAAAGTTTTTGTCATACCACGTTTTATAGTGAAATGTATTCTCTTTGACGTTTTATGTCACATCACACGAGAACGCGGTCGAAGGGGATAAAAAGTATCCTTTGCCAAAAGCAAAAAAAAAAAAAAAGTATCCTATGTCCTTCTCCTGGCTCTAAACTACCTCCCTGCCAATTTTCAGCTAAATCGGTTCAGCCGTTCTTGAGTTATAAGTGAAGTAACTAACACGACTTTCTTTTATATATATAGATTATGAAAATGGGAAGTTGACTTTGTTGCAACTGTCTAACGTAGATTTTTAATTGGCTATTGAGGAAATGAAAGGAGCTCAAAATAATGTGTTTTCCAAATTGTGAATGGTTTTTGTTATATGTTATGAAATAAGATACATATTTATCGAGCTGAATAGACATTTGAAATAGCAATTTAGACTTTGTTCCAATAACAGGTTCATGTTAGGAAAATTTAATCAGTAATTTTTGTCATAGTGATTGTAAAATTCAATCTATTTAGCTTTCAGATTGAACATTGAAAAATTGTTTTTGCATCTTGCCAATATTTATTTTTAATTTTGTCTTTACTAAAATATATTTAGGCCGAATGTAAAATATTTGTTATAACTAAAATATATTTAAGCCGAATGTAAAATAGTTAGTTGTTATAACTAAAATATATTTAGGCCAAATGTAAAATATTTGTTATAACTACTTTAATGTTAAATGTTAAGTAAGTAAGGCGGATTTCACACTACAACGCGCCACGCGAGGGCGCGGGAAACAGAGCCAAATGCTTGCGGAAACGCCTTTTATTAAACTAATATGTAGACAGCCTCGTTGGTTGCAAGTGCTAAGTGTTACTGCTAAGTATGAGGTGCTAAGTTCCATTCCCAGGTCGGGCAAAGTATTAATGAGTTTCTCTAACTGGAGATTCTCAGTAGAAGCTCGGAGTCTAGATTTGTGCCCAGTTGAAGGCAATAGGCTCGCCCCTTATTACATGGGACTTAAACATAACAGGTGAAATGTGGGTGTACTATAGGTACACCTCTGCCCAATCCATCGTGGAAATAAGGCGTGATGTTCTGTTATGTGTTATATGTTGAATTTAAGCGTGGGCAGAATCACCGGAGCGTGACGCGTGGTAATGTGATAAAGTAAAGTCAGTGACAGAAAAAGTAAAAATTTGACTTTACTAGGTATTATGTTAAATTTAAAACAGTGAATTAATTAAATGTATTTAGTGACCTTTTATTGTTATTGTGTAACCTCGCAAAATTCTGTGTTTTCAATAATTTCTAAGATTTAATGTGGGGTTCGACTCACTATTAAGTATTTTAAGAGAAAAATTCCTTTTGTTCAATATGTTACGAAAATAATTATGGTTATGTTTTTAAGCTATGTAGATAGAACTCTGGGCCTAAGTAATAACAGCAGGTTAAGCTACGCTGGCCGCAGTTTGATCCGTGGATGGGTGACTATATCTTTATATACCAAGACTCCGAAAAATGAAATACCAATCACCACAAACACATTTATAGTAAGAAGAAAAATACAACAATTACAACATGCACAAAATATAACAGTCAAAGTTTGTACTGAATAACATTTAACAATGAGGCCCGTTTTTAAAACGATGTTAAAGCATTCTATCCCTCTTCGTGTTGATGACACGACATACAAGGTGCAGTTTTGGATCTGCAAAACATTTCAGGAGATAATTATGTTAGTGATTCTCAACCCGAATCAACAATTAAATGGGCAGGTATTTTTTTTCATTTTGTTCTTATTTACGGAAATCGGTAAGTGTGAATTATCTTTTTTAAAACGCGGCCAGTCTGTACGTGTCTTTAAACTGTGCTTTCAAACACATAAAAAAACGCAACCCACATTTCTTTCATAGATCCAAAGCCACGCGGGGAGCGTGGCTGCTAGAATCTAGAGTTATTGTGAAAAACAATAAAGTTGAAAAATCTAAAATAAAAAGTATTATTGATTATTGACTTGGTATCGTATTGTTATATGATTATTTACGAGTCTCATAACAACCTCCTGAAATGTTTTGCAGGTTCAAAACTGCATCTTGTATTTAATTTATCTATATTTAACATTTGATGTGAACACAAATTCAATCACATCTGGACGAATACATGCTTGAGCATAGTTCTTTAATACAGGCATACAATAGTAACGTATACAGTATACACTTATACATTTAAACAATAAATACACACACACACTCACATATTACACTCGTGTCATTTTCCTCGTCTCGTAATTCATTCGTTACATTTTAACATACTCTTATTTCACGATGACAGAAGACAAAAGTGAGTGATAAAGATATCAGAGTGAATAACAGAGAATTATCTTTCAGCCTTTGCGTCTCAATAACTTTTGATATTTTCTCGACAACTGATAAGCTGATAAGGTTTTGATAATCATATACCAGTACAGGTGTAAATCTTATAATTAATCTCGGATTACAATCCACATTTAAATGTAACTGTATGTGTGTTAACTGGAGTTTTGTAAAAGGGAACGGCCCTTAATGTTATATTAATTCGATGGCTTCTAAGTATACTGAGTCAACTAAAAAATGTTAACAATTACACTTTTTTGTTGATTAATAACGATTAAATCATTTCCCGAACCCCAACCTGGATTGTGTTGGTGTTTGGGAATTTGTTAGTTGACTCAGTATACTTAGGAGCCATCGAATTATTCATTAACGATATTTTTTATATAAAATAATTAAAGTACACAACAAATAGGCCTTTTAAGTAGTTCCCAACTGTAATTTTTTACAAATACCAAAAACCAATCCCTGTATATTTTTTTAAAGTATTATTAATAGTTTCAAAAATGATCATGTGCCCTGTTCCCGATATGGCTAGGGTACGTGTTTTCTTTCGTTGTATTTTAATTTTTGTAGTTTGTTTAGAGAAATATTTAACAATGTAAAATATATAGTATAGTTATGAAAAAAAAGGAGTATATAAGGATCGTAGCAGGCATGGTGTTTTGTATTTCTGCCTACCCCTGAGTTTATGTATGTTAAAGCTTTCTTAATTGAAAGATTTAATTTGTTATAAAAATAGTGCAATGTTAAATGTCAAGGTAAAAAGTGAGTAAAAGTATTGTTAAACAACTAAAACATTTTGCTAAATTATAATTAGTATACACTAAAAAAATTCGTTGTTAACTAAAAAATGTGTTCCATAAAAGTAAGAAAAAAATAATATTTAAATCATTATAAAAGCATAGTTTTTAAGTAAATAAATATAGTTTAAGCCTTATATAAATGCTAGATCTCCATATGTTATAAGATAGTGAGTGATATTTGAACTGTATTTTAGAATTTGATTAAATTAAAATAGAAATTAAGTACTATTAAGGAAATTAATTGTAATTTATTTGACAATAAATATTTATCTGATAATATATGTTTTTTTTTTACTATGTTTCGTTAAAGTCTAGTAGTATTTTATTGACAGAAGAGAATTATTGGTTTCAGTCATTATCGGTAATAATAGATCACATATATCCAGATAAAGGAGATTTGCCAAGCTCGTCACAGCTAAGCCCACATATCCATGAACGTAATAAAATCGCAGCGGCAGAAATCTGCTCACTGAATCTACAACGTACTGCTTAGCAATGAGAGTAGAAAATCGAATACTTGGGTTTGTTTTGACGAGTTCAGACTTACTCGCGCTGTACTCTGTAGAATTCTCAATGTTCGGTTCAATACCGAGAGCTTTTTTTGTGGGTGGGAAATCATCAAATAACGTCTCACGCTTTGGGCGGAGCGGAAGAGCGTGTCAAACTTTTACTGACTAAAACCCACCCTAGTTCCTTCAGTTGCCTATATGCCAGGGTCACGGTACCGCTTTCGAACAAATCTCGCGACCCTGGCAGGCATCGGTCCTAGCGGACCCATTCAGTTTTGCTGACATCTCTTTGAGACGTGCATGGAACACTACGCGCCTGGTCTGGTCCTAGCCGGCAGGTGGCGAGCAATGGGTGGGTGCTTCGTCTTTTCTCAACGATGTTGTGGTAAGCTTCCATGGAGCAATTGCATCTCTAACTCTAAAAACAGTTACTGTGTAACACGACCCTTCTTAATAAAACTGGTTGTCAACGTAGGGGCTTCTGACGACTCGTAACGACTGTCAAAAATCTAAATCAAATTAAAAGTCTTTTATTCGAACTAGGCTGCACTTTTTGAACGTCAAAGTTACAAAAGACAGTCTCCCAAAACGCCCGCCCTTCACCATTTCCTAGTGCTTCAGTTGGGAAGAAGTGGCGCAACAAACTCCCCAGCAGCACAGCTGTCTGTTAAGTTAGAAGAACTTGAAGAACCCTACGTATGACAGCTGGGATCAACGGCTTCTGAAAATGATGGGATATGAAATAGATGGGCACTTTTCAACGGACTGACTTCGATGAAGGATACTAACACATATTCAATTTGCCTGACTGTGCTACCGTGGCGTTCCGTGATCATCGTTATCATATCAGCCGAAAGATATCCACTGCAGGACATAGGCCTCAAATTAGGACGGGTTTGCCATAATCTCCACGCTTGGCAAGCGGGTTGGCGATCGCAGTATAGTGGTAAAATGCATAGACAACGCTGTCGCCCATTCTCTAGTACATGGTTACTCAAAGTGGGGTTCACGAACCCCTAGGGGTTCGCCTTGCGACGGTAGGGGGTTCGCGGCAATATTTACGTAATGGCGGCTGGGTGACTGGCAGGCGCGTACGGAAAGCATGAAGGCGCGCGACTGTCGCTCGCTCGTGGCATGACACGGTGCGCGTGCCCTTTTATTCAATTAATAACCTTATTTTATTCTACATAGGTACATACAATGTTATTCTTTTCTTGTTGGGGGGGGGGGGGGGTGGGGGTTCGCTGTCATCTGGAAACTTGAATGTGGAGTACGTACGGAGGATGTACGTGGAGCCAGAAGTTTGAGAAACCCTGCTCTAGTAAGTCCCTTAGTCGCCTCTTACGACACCCACGGGAGGAAATGTGATGGTGCTATTCTTTACGGCCGGCAACACAAGGTACAAGGAGGTAAATTATGAAAAAATATCTACAAAAATTAAACAACATTTTTTTAGACGTTTATTACTTATATCATAAATAGACATACAAACTACAGACAGATATCTAAACACAGATAGACATTATTACCAAACGAGTAATTATTGACTTATTCACATAATAATACTTGCTATGATTAACATAAGGTTCTTTTATGAACATTTATTTCTATGATCTGACATCGCACCCCTTTTATTATAAACATAATTAATTACGACTGAATGTTACAGAAGGTGGTTTTTAAAAGAAGACAAAATAAATACTTCCTTTTGTTACTTTTTGGTTTTGATAA
The DNA here is from genome assembly GCA_947507805.1 of Aporophyla nigra. Taxonomy (NCBI): domain Eukaryota; kingdom Metazoa; phylum Arthropoda; class Insecta; order Lepidoptera; family Noctuidae; genus Aporophyla; species Aporophyla nigra. The sequence goes on along the minus strand of OX382313.1, from coordinate 4,274,125 downwards.
CAAATAAATGACTCACACAAAAATCAACTTTCTCAGTACGCCTTCCGTATAACGTTTAAATGAAATAGAAAAAATCTTTAAAATTATTCAATAATTTTGATCTTCCTGTGAATTTCAGTTATTGTACGTGTATGTTTAGGTAATAGGTATATAATACTAACTAGAACTTATGTTCTACACGCTATTGGCCCTCGAAGCCTGAAAAATATTTTTTTACCGTTCAATCGACGGTTAATTTCTGTTTAAATAAACATTTTAAAACGAACCGTGTTTAATATAGATCTTAATAGGTAAAAGTAAATAAAATTAACAATAGGCTTCCAAAAAAAAAGGAGTGTTAAATGATTAGAAATAGTAATACAAATAGAAAATATTTATTGTCCTGGTAATACAATAAGCAAACATAGGTTAACATCAAGTTGGGACGACTTGAGTAGCTTAAATATTACCTACAGCTAGTTACGGTACGCCTTACAACGGAAGCCCACTTCATGTATCCAATGACTACTACACATCCATAAGAAAAAAAAAACATTTGAATTAATAAAAAATATTCATAATGATGACGCATGGCGTAGTTTGAAATTTGATATTTTGTCTCTTGGAAAATGGAGATGAAATGATCTAGTCGACTCGTGCACTGGGTAGATATGTTCTGTACCGTCTGATACGTAAACATTATTAACAGGATGTTTCATAATTCTAATTGCATTATTTATTTTCTAAGTACCTATTATCTTAATTAATGTTAACAATTTTTAATCACCCCTAGAGATATATTATGCCGGATACATTGAGTGGACAACCTTTGTAAGACGACTATAATCCCAAACTAGACAGTTAGTATCTTGGGGCTCAGGATACGAATTCCAGAGTGGAGACTACTGCCAGGGTCGCGAGATCTGCCAGGGTCGCGAGATTGTTCGAAAGAGATACCGTGACTCTGGCACATGGGCAACTGAAGGAACACGGGTGGGTTTTAGTCAGTAAAAGTCTGACACGCCCTCCCGCTCCGCCCAGAGCGGGAGAAGTCATTTGATGATTTCCCATCCAAAAAAAAAAAAAGAGTGGAGACTAGAGAGGTGATTTCAGGTATGGTATGAGCGTATATGTAAAGTTTGTGTGGTGTGTGTGTAATTGTTGTTTACACCATCATCATCATCAAGTTGTTCACCTACACCCTATATAACGTTATACTTATGATTAAATATGCCTATTACTTATACCTACTTATGACTAACATCACCTGCCTGTTATCCCCTCAAGGGGTTGGTCGAAATGACGTTCTATAATTTTTTCATCGATCAAATTGTATTTTTCTGTTCCTTATATACAGGGTTATTTGTAAAACACCGGCAACCTCTCAGGACTATGTTACTAACATCATAAGCAACAACTTTTGTTCTATGACTTTTAAAAATTCATCATATTTTAGTGCATCAGATTTTCAAACAAAAATAAAAATATTTAAATTGAACGCTCTAAATGTTACGGAGTCTATGCGAAGCAAAAGAAAGCGATAGTATATTAGCAAGGGGAGCGGGGTTAGGGCGGCGGGGGCGCTTGAACTTGACTTATTTACAGGCAGCCGATTTTTGTATGAAAATCTGATGCACTAAAATATGATGAATTTTTAAAAGTCATAGAACAAAAGTTGTTTATTATGATGTTAATAACATAGACCTGAGAGGTTGCCGGTGTTTTACAAATAACCCTGTATACTTTGTCATGTCAGACTGCAGAACTGGCATCCTTATAACTAACTTTTCAGATGGCTGTTTTCCTAAAGTTTTATAGTTAAGTGAAGTAGTAAATAAAGAAATTGTTTGTTTTTTTTTTGTTTTTCTAACATGCAGATTAGTATCATTTTTTTTTTAAATCAAAACTCCTATGTTAATTCCCTATCTATCAAGTGAAAAATATGATTTAACTTACAACAAAGTTTTTCATACTTCATTAATGCAAGGCGATTACTTTTATGATTACTTTCACTGATTGGGTCCCGTTTTAGAGGACCTCAGAATAATATATAAAATAATAAACATAAAATTAAACTTACTTCCAAAGTTTTTATTGAATAATCTAGAAATAATTCATATATTCTCAAATATTTTATAAAATGTAACATAGAAGTCATATCAAAAAGTTTTATATTTGAGTAAAGTAGTAAATAAAGATTTTTTTTTGTGTTTTTCCAACTTGCAGATTAGTATAGAAAAATAAACAAAATATCAAAACTACTATGTTACTGTTAATTTTCTTAACTATTAAGTGATAAATATGTTTTAACTTACAACTAGGTTTTTCATACTTCATTAATGGCAACACGCATTTCAAACCGTACTGGGTTCCGTATTAGAGAACCTCAGAATAATGTACAAACATAAACATAAAAATTAAACTTACTTCCTAGGTTTTTTATTTTTTAGGTTTTTAATTCAATCAGTTAGAAATAATTAATAAATTCTCAATTATTTAATATTATGAAACGTAGAAGTAATTTCGACCCAAAATAAAACTAAATTAGAACGTTAAAAAGAAAACTAATCTAGAAGCAAAGGCCAAAACACCTTTTACATAAATCCGGTATTTGAAATCTAAACGCTCTTCGAAACATTTTATACTAAAGTCGTAAATAAAGCAATTGTTTTTTATTTTCAACATGCGGATAAAATTATAGAAAAATAAACAAAATATTAAAAAAAAAAACTATTTTATTTTGCCCCCGTATGAGTATAGTAGTAAATAAAGTGATATTTTTTTTGTAACATCTTAAAATAAACTTTTTTATATTTTATAAAAATAAAGAAAATCCTAAAACCTACCGACCTATATTATCTTATTTTAAATTAAATGTTTATTTATTTTAATTATATCTTATTGTTAAATCTCTTATCTTTTAAATGACAAATATGCTTTAACTAATAACTAGTTATTTCATACTTTACATAAAAATGATAGAATCTCTATGACTGTTTTTGAATTACTTAGAAAAATAAAAATAGAACTTATTTACACATATTTTAATATCTTATTGTAAATTACCTTAATCTCTCTTTAATAGATAATATATTTTACCGCTCTGGCTTTATTTTTTAAACTTAACTTACAATTAGGTTTCTCACACTATATGTGTGTAGTGGCTCTGTCGCATTGAGCCTCCAATATGATACAATTTTGAGGAGGACTTAAAAATGTTTTAAATAAATTTAGAAAAACATAACATCACACACTTACAAAGACTTACACAATTACTGCTACATAATATAGTACCTATGTTATTTTTAACTGTTAATATAATGCCCGGTTCTTATAGGAGTAACTAATCATTTTTAGCACTGATCCTTCCGAGAAAAAGACACCATAGGATTGACAATTCAATTAATTTTTTGTAATTTATTTAAATTTAGAGATTTTCTCTTGCAAAATAGCGTTAAAATTCTCATAGCCAAAAGTAAGGAATTTTAGAGATAGTTTAGTTAGTTTAGTTCGGTGTACAACAGAATCGGCACCATTGTCCTATTATTCTTAACTAAGAGTTCTTAAATGTTCTAATTTTCAGCGCAATTTTTTTATTTTTTTCTTTCATAAGAACCTTCTCCTGACAATTACAAAAACAAAAAAAAAAAAAGAAATCGGTCCAGCCGTTCACGCGTGATGGCGTGACCAAGGGAAATAGGGATTCATTTTTATCTATTAGGTCTTTACCTATGAAATTGCCGTTCTGCAGTACTGGCCATTTCAAATCAAAATAATTTTTGTTTGTCTAAGAATTCTAATTTCAAATTAATTTTATTTAAAAAAACATGGAATTCTTTTTTCAAAAGTAGTCATTTGTTTATTGATTAGTGTTACATTTTCATCCCATCCAATCTTTTTCGTCATCATGGATACGTTAAAAATTCGAGTAATTATGGAATATGAGTACCGTCGTGGCAGCAACGCGGCATAAGCGGCACGCAACATCAACGACGTTTACGGAGCTAACACTACAAACCAACGCACCACCTGTAATTGGTTTGCTCGCTTCTGTTCTGGAAATTTCGACCTGAAAAATAAACCTCGCGGTCGTCCGAAGACTTTGGTCGACAATGACGAATTAAAGGCGATTGTGGAAGCTGATGATACACAATCTACGGCTGAATTAGCAGCAGCTTTCGACGTTAGCGTCAAAACAATATTGGTCCATTTGCGTCAAATTGGCAAGGTAAAAAAGCTTGACAAATGGGTGCCCCACGAACTCAATGATCGCCAGCGCGAAGTACGCGTCGAGACGTGCCTTGCACTGCTCAACAGACACACAAATGAAGGAATTTTGAACCACATTGTTACCTGCGATGAAAAATGGATTCCGTTTGATAACCGCAAGCGCTCAGCAAGTTGGTTGGATCCTGGTTCAGCACCTAAACAATGCCCTCCCTAAACGAAAACTTACCCCTAGAAAAGTGATGGTCACTGTTTGGTGGTCTAGCGCCGGTGTGATTCATCACAGCTTCTTACAAAACGGGGTGAGCATTACTGCAGATGTGTACTGTGAAGAACTGAACTCAATGATGGAGAAGCTGGCACATCTCCAACCAGCATTGGTCAATCGCTCGTCTCCGCTGCTCCTGCACGACAACGCGCGACTTCATACTGCACAGCAGACGGTCTCCAAGTTGCAAGAACTGGGGTTGGAAGCTCTCCGTCATCCGCCCTAATCACCAGACCTTGCGCCTACAGACTACTACTTTTTCCAGAATTTGGATAGCATCTTGGCGGGAAAAAAATTCAATACCCGAGAGGCAGTACAAAATGCCTTTGAAGAATTTGTTGCCTCCCGTCCAGCTCATTTTTTTAAGAAGGGCATCAATAAACTGCCACTGCGTTGGCAAAGATGCATTGATTGCATGGGTGATTATTTCGATTAACACAAATAAAAAATACATGAAAAAAATTCGTTTAATTTTTTTCATACAAAACGGCATTTTCATAGGTAAAGACCTATTATATAGATTATCCGCCAATTTTTGCTGGTTCCAAATGCATACTCGGGTCTATAACGGATTTGATACATTTTAACTAAGTAGTGATTTTTACAGATACAACCATAAAATTCGCCAAATGCATATTAAGACGCTGACAACAGCCAAATTGCCTTATCTCAAACATTTTTTTTGCCAAATCTATACAGTTTTTGACGGCGGAAAAAATATATGTTAATCTTGAACATATTTCTGAGAATCCTGTTGTATTCAAAACACGTTTTTGAAAAGTTTTTTCGATACAAAAAAATTGTAAACTTACCTCTTAAAATGATCTTCCAACAAAAATATCTGTATTACTTATCAACGTACATTGATAAAATTTATAACATTAACGTATCATATGTAAATACAAAACTTAGTTGATTTTTATTTTTGACTAGTCAACTTATTTTAAAGTTATTAATTTATATTATGGTTTGTAAAACGTTACGAACGTCCCTTCATCACGCTTCTCTTTCTTACGTATACAATCCGACAGTGATCGCATAGACGCGCAGCTAGACGGACGTATGTCGCTTTGCCCCGCTATCCGTTCATTTCATAGTTTGATGTTTGATAACTTCAAACATTCGTAATATTTTATTTTGTTCCTAGAAGTACCTACACTAAATTGTAAAAAATTGGCTCGTAAAGACATTGGTATAGGAAATAAGTTTAAATACAAATAAAGTTCTAAGTTGTGAAAACATTTGCTGTGCAAAATGGGGAATAAACAAAAAAGCCGGAGGTCAGCAAAAAAGCGCTTCTATAGTAACAAACAAAAACATCTCATGGAAGTAGTAAAGTAAGTACATTTTATATTGACAAAGCGAGTAAATAAAATTATAACCAAATAGGTACTATGAAGGATATTTTGTACCACCCATAGCGTAAATTCATTATTAAATGTAACGCTAAGTTGGTCTAGTGGTATTTGAATGGATCCCGAAAAACGAGTATCGAGTTCGAAACTCAGTTGAGTTTTAGTAAATTGAATTGGATTCATTTTATTTACTTAGCAATAAGAAATTTAATTTGTATTTTTTTTAAATTTATTTTTTATATTAATTTTCTTTACAGTAAAAAGAGACGTTTGGCGAACAGTTCAGAAGCAGGTGAAGCTTCGGAAATTGTTTTTCACCAGTAAGTGTGTAATAAGTACTTAGGTACTAATATAGATAAATAAATGTATATACATTGTATCACTTTGATCATAAAAAGAAAGTCAAATAAATGAAATAAGTCCAGTGATATAAACTATCGAATTTACATAGACCTATGACTCTTTTAGAACTGGACTTATAGGAAAATACTCGTAGCTTTGTCCATTGTTTCTTGCATCGTGTGAGTTTTGGTATTTTTAACCGACTTCAAAAGGGAGGAGGTTATCATTACGAATGATCGTTTTTTTATCGGGCATAATTCGACGTTCTCCGTCATATTTCGACGGATTTGTAAAATTTCTTTTTTTGTTCGAAATGCGTTTCTTCAGAAGTGGTTCCATTTAAATTTCATATAGATCTAATGATTAGTTTCGGGGACAGACAACGGAACTCTTCAAAAAATGACAGCACATCAATTGCAATTGCTGCGATCGTTTGTCTATGTATTGTTAACACAATGTAATGGAGTATCACAACTGAAAAATAAAAACTTTTTTACAAAACAAATAGAAACAACTTCTAAAAAAATTGCAAAATAACTTTGAGTTCGGAAGTCGCTTTTTCTGGGTTTGACTTTCGTTTTATGACACCGAATTTTTTTTTTACTTAGTAGGTAAGTTTAGTGCTGAATAAAGTTCTGGCAAGTTTAAATGTTTTATTTTTTTGCAGATTAGAAAATTTGCCAGTTGCAGTTACATCAGAAAGTGATATTATAGTTACCTCTGAAAATGGTGCTAGGTAAGTACCCAGATTCAGATCTGTACAATTTGCCCAAGTCTGCTGATCGTTCTTACACTTATTTATATGTTACTGTGAGTCATACTTTTATTTCATTACAGATTTGAAGAATCATGCGAGGTGTTAAGAAATGTTATTGATCAAGACTCAAATTTATCTGAGAATGTCCAATCCATCGATAACCTTCCTGAACTTGAGGTAAATATGAAATCATGTAGTTACTTGGCCAGGTATTGGTTGTCGAGGATAAAACCCAGCAGTTTTTATTTAGTTACTTACGCATAGATTAACTGTTAATTAGTCTTTGTTTTTTTTTAGATTACTACGAGTTACCCTCCAGAACAAGAAATCCATATCGGACGACGAATTATAAGCCTTACCTATTTCTTTAAAAATCTTCAGAAGATTTCTGGCCACGGACCTTTGGGTTGTAATTTAAGTCATATTGATTTGGTGGGAGAAAACATAAATGGATTATCGTCGAAATTCACTCTTTTGTGTAGGATGTGCAATTTAAAATTTATCATTGAAAGTGACTCTAATGACGAAAATTACTTACCAGTCAATTATTGTGCTGTAGCAGGTATGTTATCAATTGGCGGTGGACATTCAAACTTGGAAGAATTTTCTTCAGCGCTAAATTTACCTATAATGTCAAATAAAAAATACCAAAGCATACACGATGACCTATCTAATAAGTGGGAACAAGTTGCACAAGAAACAATGGAAAAAGCTGCTGAAAAGGAAAGAAAATTTGCTATTGCGGAGGGCAAAGTTAGTAAAAATGCTATCCCAATTATTGACGTTATTGTAGATGGATGCTACTCCAAGAGATCATATAGAACTAATTATTCCGCCTTATCAGGTGCTGGTACTATTATTGGAAGAAAAACCGGGGAAGTTTTGTACTATGGAGTTCGCAACAAATACTGTTATACCTGTGATCGGGCAGAAAAACACAAAGTGCCCATAAAAGAACACAAATGTTTTAAAAACTATACAGGTCCTTCGACTGGCATGGAGAGTGACATAATTATTGAGGGATTTAAACAGTCTGTGAAAACTCACAATTTAATTTATGGACGTTTGATATCTGATGGTGACTCCAGCACCTATAGTAAAATTCTGCAATCACGGCCTTATCAACATGAAGGTATCACAGTGGAAAAAATTGAATGCCGAAATCATTTATTGAGAAATTTTTGCAATAAACTGCAACAATTACAAACAGATACCAGATACCCAATCAGCCATCGAAAACTTATATGCAAAAAAACAATCATGAGTATAAGGTCTGTGATTAAAAAATCTATTGCTAAAAACAAAGGCGATGAATGTCCAGAAATTCAACGTCTATTCGATGATATTATGCTGGCTCATTACCATGCCTTTGGAAACCACACTAGATGTAAACCATACTTCTGCCAGAAACAGGGCGAACAAGAAAACACTTCAAATGACTTCTTTTCGGGTTCACTATGGCAGCGAATTTGTTTATTGATTCAAAATATAGCAGGCCACGCTCGAAGTCTCATCCATGACGTGGATAGTAATATTGTCGAGCGCTACCATAGCATAATAGCAAAATATGTTGGAGGAAAAAGAATAAATTTTTCCATGAAGAGATCATATGCTACGAGATGTACTGCGGCAACCGTGTCATTCAACACAAATAAATCAATATCTCAACTCTATAAACACATCTTGGCAAAAAGTCCACAAGGGAAACTAAAGATGTTAGAAGAAAGAAGAATGAAAAAGAGACACTTAAATAGCAAGTACATGAAGAAAAAAAGACGTATTATGTTCACAAAAACAGATGAAAGTTATGGAGAGCAATGTAATAAACCAGATATGCCAGAAGATATTCTGAAAAAAATTAAAGACAATTTTATCCTTTCGCTAAAAAAAACTGATGAAGAACGAAGTTTGATAGAAAGGAAAACGATTCTTCAAAAAGATAGTAGTGAGTGGATGGAACTTCGGAGGTCGCTGCTGACAGCCTCCAATTTTGGCCGCGTGATAAAGAAAAGACCAAATACTAGATGCATCAATTTGGTAAAAGACATTTTATATAAAAAAAATATGGATCACATTTCCTCAATCAAACATGGCCAGCAAAACGAAAATATAGCTTTACTGCAATTGTCGAAACAAGAGAGTATTGAAATTGAGCCTTGTGGGTTGTTTATAGACGCAGAGTTGCCTTATCTTGGAGCAACACCTGATGGTATCTGTGGCGAAGATGCCATAATTGAAATTAAATGCCCAATCACTGCGTACAAGTTGGGCCTGAATGAGGCTATCAGCAAGAAAAAAGTAAATTTTTGGGTGAAAGACAAAGAAGGGTGCCTAAAAATAAACACGAATCACAACTGGTATTATCAAATCCAGGGCCAGCTCCATATTACAAGACGGAAGAAATGCTTGTTTGCAGTATGGTCTGGAGAAAAAGTAAAATTAAAGATAGAAGTAATAGAAAAAGATGACCTGTTTTGGGAACAGAAAATGAAACAAAAATTACAATCATTTTACCTAACTCACCTACTGCCTGAAATTGTAGACCCGAGATTCACACGGAACCTGCCTATAAGAGACAACATTAAGATGCATGAAATACTTCAGACACCAATCGATCAACCCACATGTTCCAGATACCTCAGTAACACTGACTTGTAATTAATATTAAATTCTATCATAAAATCGAAAAACCTATGTAAATAAAATGAAAGCCTAAATACATGTATTCCCCGTGGTCCCTTCGAGCCGATAATGCTGCCGAATTAAAATGGTTGTCTCTGCCGTAAACGCCGAAAGGTACCGTCTCTCCGAGAAATACTGTCTTGTACCCGTGGTTCTACCGATTTGTCCTACTGGTTCCGAACAGTAGGACAAATCGGTATAACAAGTGAAGGTCGAAAAACATTTGCTTCATCATCTTTTTTTATTACTTCTATCTTTAATTTAACTTTTTCTTCCGTCTTGTAATATGGAGCTGGCCCTGGATTTGATAATACCAGTTGTGATTCGTGTTTATTTTTAGGCACCCTTCTTTGTCTTTTACCCAAAAAATTACTTTTTTCTTTCTGATAGCCTCATTCATTTCAATGTCAATAAGGTCTAAAATCGCTTGAACCTGTTTTTTTAACTTGCTATCGTTAAGCAAATGTTTTCCGACCTTCACTTGTTTTACCGATTTGTCCTACTCTGCCGTCATTATTAAAAAGGGCACAACTAGCATTTTGTAAATGTTGAGAAAATCGATGTTAAAATATTTTTTGAATTATGTTAAAAAAACACGACTAAACTATGTTTTTCGAAATTGTGTGAATTTAAATATCTATAGCAATATTTTTTATTATTTTTAATGCATATACAGGAAGATTTTTTAGTCACCGTCCAAATTATGATATATTAATATTTTGCGAAAATCATTTAATACGTGTATTTTCTTTTAGTATCACTCAATACAAAAATATTGAGATATCACATCACAAAGTTATCTATAAAAAGTTGATGATTCTGGACACCGCCGCGCGCTAGGTAATAGTGCGAGTTATTACCTAGTTCGTATGCACCGCGCTAGGTATTAATTTCGGCGGCCCACCCCGCGCGCCGCCGAAATTAATTGAAAACAATAATAAACAAAGTTGCAAATTTTCCCTTCATACTCTCACGGGCGGCAATTGTAGTATTATTAACGTTTAACTTAGTGACCACGCAGAGCGGATAATTCTTTCGAGAAAATGATTTAAAATAAAAAAAATATGTATTATTTTTTTTTCAAAAATGGATTGATTGATTGATACCCAATGCCTAGAAAAAATTTGGACGGTGACTAAAAAATCTTCCTGTATAGCTTATTTTTTTTCAACTTAAAAAATAAATTACATAAAAGGAGCAATATTACAGTTAAAAGGCATATATAACCAAATGTGTCTTTTCAATGTAAAATGTTACAATGAAAAGGCACTTTTATTCAATTGTTCCTTTTCGCTGTAAACTTAAATAAAAAATGTTGCAGTTGTGCCCTTTAAGCTTATGGTATCTCTGTTAATTTTATTGCTAAAAATAAAATAAAAAATTGGCAGATAGGCGTTTTTTTCCTGATTGTGGTTATATAGTATATATAACTCAATTTCATGAAAAATGTTAGTTATGCCCTTTTTTATTAAAACGGCAGTACTGATTCCCACCAGTAGGACAAAACGGTAAAACAAGTGCAGAACCACGGGTACAAGACGGTATTTCTCGTAGAGACGGTACCTTCCAGGGTTTACGACAGAGATAACCATTTTAATTCGGCAGCATTATTTTTCTCGCAGGGACCACGGAAAATACATGCCCAAATACGCCTGTAAGGTCGGCAGTTTTTTTTATTTTCTTTACATTTACATTGTTTTTAATTCAGTATCTTAAAATAAATAAAAAAATACATTCGTTTTTTTAATCGCCTGGTCTAATTTGTTTTTAGCTCTTCATACAGAATGAAAATATATAAGAGCGCCATCTGTTGGTTCATTGTTCATTATTATTGACCGCGTCATTTGCGTCTTACTTGGTAGTTCGCTGTTTCGCCGCTTTTAAGAATGGCGCTAGGATATCGGAGAAATTGTGGGCGTGGCTAAAAATACCGAAACAGCGCATCTCAATAGCGGTTGTCAGCGTCTTAATAGTGGCGGTCAAAAACGTTTGCGTCATTAACTGTGCTTTTCAAGAAGACATAAAGACTTGTGTTTGAAATTGGTGCATCGATTTCAAACGCCATTTTAACGTGAAACTGGGTAAGTTATAGGAACCGGGCAAGTGTTAAAAATGTAATTCCTTCTTCTATTAGATACTGGGTAAAAGAGTTACATAATTTAATGTAAATTCTATTTAATATTCACAAACTGCTGCGTATATAGTATTAACACTGCTATAGTGACTGCCACTTAAATATTATTCGGTATATTTTTTATTCGACATGCAATATGGCGTACAAATATTTTTCTTAAATAATTTATTCGTATTACATACTGCATACATTAAATGCATTTTATTTTCTAATGAGGAAAAGATTACTGCTGCGTATATAGTACCTATTTACACTGCTCTCGTGACTGCCACTTAAATATTATTCGGTTTATTTACTGTTCGCGATACAATAAAATGTACACATATTTTTCTTAAATAAATTTTATACTTTATTTAATAAATGCATTTTATTTTCTAATGAGTAAAAAGTTGTCAACATCGGTATTCTAAGATACATTTTTTTCTTTTATGCCATGCGAAAAGAATGGTTATACCGTCTTTTTATAGTGATGGGTCGATAGCTCTCAGGTTGGGCTGCATTATGGCAAGCCCTTCCTTCTAGTCGGGAACACCCCCGTGTGCAGTATCAGCGCGCCTGTACACGGATACAGGCACGCTAGTGCAGCAACCGTGCGGTATAGCAAATGGCACAGCGCAATGTTCTTGATATTATAGGTCATCCGTTCCAGGGGCCTTTCTTGGCTTGGTCTTTAATATGGCGTGACTGTGCAAGGCGAAAAAACAAAGGCAAAGGCGAAAAACATGAATAAATTAACGGAGTTCATTAAATCACGGAGACTTTTCACACTGCAATTCAAAAAAATGTCGTCACGCTAAAATGCCATCAGAATCAGAAATTATTTATGTGTGTTGTTTTAAATACTATGCTTTTAATATTTTTATATGTGTACAAATATTCAAATGTCATAAAAAACCTAAACTTAAACGTAAAATTAATATCTACAATTTTTAAGCATGAAACTTTGGCTTGAGTTTGACTTGAATAATACATAGTTTATTTACTAACTATACTCCATTTATTATAGCATTAGACAGAAGTTAAAAAAGGCTCTTTTAGGTGCACACTTTGCAATAAAATTACAACAAACATTATTACAGTCAAGATTGATGTGGAGTTAAATATAATCAATTTATATAACAGCTGTCACACTTAATTGTACTTATTTAACATATCTACCTTCTGAAATTACAAGGCTTTCATTTAATATTGTTTAGATTTTACATTCTATTTGTCGTGTAGATGTTTAAAATCTAAAAGAAGCAGGGGTGAACAGTACCGGGAACGTTTTTTACGTCACTATAATTCTACCAAATCTAAAATGTTACGTATTCCCTTCATAAATTATGGGAGCACGTGTTTTTTTTTATTTTGTCGATTTATGCTATCAACCATCCGTCAAATTGCGTAAATTTTCTGCAGTTGTCAATTGTGTTGTCATTCACTTGGTACTTGTGAATGCTACGCCTTTTCTCGTTGTTATTGCTGAATTTTCGTGATTTTGTTGTTTTTTCTTTTGTTATTTTTTTGTTATCGTTATAATTGTTAGTTTTGTGTTGTTCGTACAAACTGGTACGTTTTGTGGAACTATGGATCCCGATGCAGGCCCGAGTGGCATGCAAGCGCAACATGCACACTCTGAAACTGCTGGTAGCGCTGATCAGTGTCAACAGCGAAAACTGTACCTGTATGTTAACTTACCTTCTTACTTTTATATTTCTCACCACAAATGACTAAATACGTTTAGCTCCAAAAAAATTAAAAAATCGTTCTGTTTATGCTAATAGTTTGAAGATGACAGAGACTGAACGATGATTTAGTTAGTTATGTTAATCGTATTTAGTCACGTGTGCCACAAGTAAGTATTATTATTTAGTTTTCCATGAAGAATGAACTTCAGTAATCAGACAATTATTATTGTTTCTTAAAATAAGGCCAGGAGTCATCAAGTATATAAGTAAAAAGGGATAGGTAATTTAAAAAAAGATGAATTATTCTATTATCTATTATCTACTACTGTTACTCATGAGCTTCATGTTGCCTTTTTAAATGTACACTTATGTATAATTAGTCCTATGTATTATTTTATATCACCATTTAAAATTTATCTAGAGGTAATTTCCTTCACGATCAGACAGGTTTTATGTATTCTAAAATGATCACTACTTATTAATAATAATTTGTGATACTTTATAACTCCTTATGTTTAATTATGATATCTTATAATTACTTGTGTATTATTATAATACCTTATTTCTTCTGTACCTTAAATTATCATACTTTATTAGGACTTATAATTAATTAAGGTAACGTATTGATTCATGATCATATCTTATTATTACTTATGTTAAATAATACGTACTATTTACACACTACTATTTTATTTCTTTGGTAGTATTCCACGTTCTTATATACGCTTTGATTTACATCTTTACGCGTGCTACTTATACATTATTCCTAATTAATTAATGACTACCTTATAAATGTCTTAAACCGACTTAGTGCCTACCGTGTTTGGTGAACTCAACAAAACGTAAGATATATTCTTTTATGTCATTGGGTTACAATGAAGTTATAAAACATGTATGTAGGTGGCGGTCACAGCTAAATAACAGGTGAGTTGCCATTTCAGAGACAAAGCTGAAATGTAATTAAATCGGTAAGCTTGCAACCCTAAGCCCACGTACCCACGAGCGCGATAAAACTGCGGCGGGTTTTTTTCGTGCACTACATTTTCAAGTCTGTGTGTTGAACATAGCATTGAGAATCCAATAGAGTGCAATCAATCAATCAAATCATTTATTTGCATCGAATGTCGGTTACATTTAAATACCATGTACATTCTGCCTGGCAGCCTGGCAATAAACACACAAAATTAAAAAAAAAAATTGTTTAGAAGCTATACAATAAACTTATATCAAAAAATTAATTACAAATCAAGATGTCAACAGTTACAATAGGGAAGATGCAAATATAATATTTATGAAAATTTTATGATTAAAATGTTAAAAAAGTATAAAAGAAGGGCCACTGCAATGTTTTTATGTTACATAATGTTCATTTTTAACAATAATTACGAGTTAAAAATGACTTGAAACAAAACGTATTTCAAAACACCAATCAGCGTTTATAACAAGAGTGACGTCACCTCACTCCTGTTATGACAACTTATTGAGGCTATGGATGTAAAAGTTAATATTATTTTATGGGAATATTAATTGCATTTTTATTGTAAAAAAAGGAAGGTAGGTTTATAAAAGCAGATTCCAGGAATTTACTAAGAGTTATTTTTCAGAAAAAGTTTTCCTCCACCCATTTTAAACTTTAATCCAATTTTTGACGTCATTCTCCAACTATAAATGTAATACATGTTATAGACAAGTTTGTAAGTATTAGGTAGGTTACTAACGTGTTTTCACGTACAAGCAGATTTACTAAACATATAACAAGTATATTCGCTGACTTATTACGTCAAAGTGATCTTCACAGTTCACAGCATCGAATAATGCAAAAAGGAAAGAAAGCTATGCAATGAAGAATGAATGATGCATGATGATGATGTGATGTATTGTGGATTGCAATAAAGTTTTGAGTATTGAAATGGTGTTTGGAGAAAACTGAAATTTCTTTTCGCATCTTGAAACCAACTTTTTCTCAGTTTTGGGTCTCAAGGTCCAGTCAAAAACAATTTATTTGGAAACTTTGTTTAAGCATACACGGACTCACTGGCTGGATTATTAGTGGTATTGTTATGATCACCTGATGTTGACGGATAGTCCATTTTAAATTTTTCAAAAAAAACTATCTCAAAAGTCGAAAAAATATGCAAAAGTATGAAAGCCGACCAACAAATACAACCAGTGACAGACAAGAATGACGTCATCGGAACTATAGGTCCGTTTTCGCGGGAAAATTTAAACTGTCAATTTAAAACCTCATTTTTTCCGATAAATTACAATATTTTAATTTTTTTATATATTTGTGGTCTATTCTACATGGAATTCTTTAAAGTGAAAACAAAAATAAAAATATTGCATGTTGCCTATTATTCCAAATACACATATATTATTTAATATCGAAGTGCAGCGTGAGTGAGTCTCAGCTCGTTCATATTGGATTTATCAACTCTCGACGCTAAGTAGTCCGTTGAAGAACCAATGCGCGAAAAAATCCCGCTGCGATTTTATCGCGCTCGTGGGTACGTGGGTTCACGCTGCTGGGTATGCAAACTTGCTAAAAAACAAAATAAATAATCTGCACTTTTTGTAACCGAATATAATTTACTTAGTGCATTTTTATTGTTATTTACTGTGATTTTAATCCTTTATTCATTTTAAAAACTTATAAATTATATTTTTAAATATTAGAATATAAAATAACAACATTTAAAAATATAAAAAAAAACTGTTGACATCTTGATTTTAATTATTATTATACGTTTTATAATTAATTAATTTATCTAGTTTGTTGTACGCATGTGTAGCTATATTTTATTTTATTAATAATTATGATCATTCGTACCTACACCTTAGGTAACGTATGGCATAAGCTTTCAATAAATGGTTTAGAAACCTACTGGATTCCTATAAATTAATTGTTCCTCCACAATAATGTACGGACAAAAAATCCATACTGAGATCTTCCAACTACCAGGAATTTTGTTAGGTTGCTTAATGTAATGGCATGATTATTTAGGATATTATCTGTTTATTTTTGTAATTATTTTATAATATATTTTTTTTAAAATTAATTCAGGGAATATGCCCGTTATAATTATTCTTTCTTTCCTGTTGTGTGTTATAAGAAGAAACAAATAATTATTACAGCAATATCCCTAGCCGTGACTAATTTTTAGGGTTCCGCACCTCAAAAGGAAAAAGCGGAACCCTTATAGGATCACTTTGTTGTCCGTCCGTCCGTCCGTCCGTCCGTCTGTCAAGACCCTTTTTCTCAGGAACGCGTGGAGGTATCAAGCTGAAATTTATATCAAATACTCAAGTCTGCTGTCCCTTGGAGCTGTGAAAAAATCAAACTTCTAAGCTAACGCAATCAAAAGATATAGCCGTTTATGCCGTAAATTTCCGCAAATTTTCGAAACTCGCAAGGGAATCAAAACCTAAAGGGTACTTCCAGTCGATCTAGAATTTTGAAATTTGGTACGAAGCAACGTCTTATAGCACAGATAAAGGAAAAATTGCGAAAACCGTAAATTTTTAGTTACATCATATAATAAAAATATTTTTAAAATTTTAAACTTTATACCTACAGGTTTGTACGGAACCCTCGGTGCGCGAGTCCGACTCGCACTTGGCCGGTTTTTTTTCCTGTTGTGTGTTTTGTGTCGAATAAATCGGAACTATTTCTATTTTCTTTGTGACGTGGTTCAGAATTTCTATAATAGTTCTTGCTGACGGTAGCTAAGATGGCATTAACTTTTATGGAAATTGTTTAAGCCGCGGCCAAAATATTTAATGGTCAAAATTATAATAAACTAGCTGACGCGACAGACGTTGTCCTGTCTCTTTGATGATATTTGAGCACGCATTCTGTGAATTCTATGTCAAATGTCATAATGTTACATTAAAATAGTCTACATTGTCCCATTATATGGTTGTTAAGTATTCTTAAAGAAGTGTTCTTGAATTTTCTAATTTTACGCGCAATTTTTAATTTTTTTTTCTTTCATAAGAACCTTCTCCTGACAATTACAAACACAACAAAAAAAAAAAAAGTGAAATCGGTCCAGCCATTCACGCGTGATGGCGTGACCAAGGGAAATAGGGATTCATTTTTATATATACAGATAATTTACGTTTTTGTGTTATTTTTTGTTTTATAATGTTAATTACTTTGGATGCTAATGTATAGAATCAAGTTATTCAAACTTAACTGACAGCTGTGCTGCTGGGGAGTTTGGTTCAGTACTTCTTGTGAAGAGCTTTAACTTTGTACAGTTTTGAGCATTGATATATATGTTACACTAGATTAGCAATTACCGCGTCAAAGCGTTGCCACTGGACATAAGGCCACAGCCTTATGCGTAGCTGACGTCACTTCAGTGCTCTATGTGACGCCAACCGAGTGACATGTGACAGAAAATATCCCCAAAATGGGTAAATGCGTTGTGAAAGAGTGTGATTCAAGATCTCAAAAACATAATAAATTAACCGGAATTACTTTCCACACGAAAGTTTATTGTTTCAGTGTTTATATCAAAGTAAAAACGCAATAAAATGTAAAATTTTGTAAATTAGGTTCAGTGTTACCACTAAAAACTTAGTTTTAGTTTCCCACATTTGTGGGAGTTTTTAATTTATTGAATAAAGGATTTTAAATATTTTTTTAAATAATAAAATCGTTGCAGGGTGCCTAAAGATGCAGTACGGAAATAAATATGGCGGTTAGTTAGTTTGTTTCCTGTTTTAAGCCCTTCAATTTCCTGAATTTCTTGTAAACCGTTTACATACCATTCTATTTTATCGTTATTTTTGTTATAAAACGTTTTCTTTGATGCAAACCATTGCGAAACGCACAATTTGTCAGAATCTGAATGGGATTGAAGATTGTTTCTAAACCATTGCGTCATTTGTTCGAATAAATTGTCGGCTCAGCAACGTAAATAACGCAATGAATGTTGTTTAACTATGAATTTTAAACCAATTCCTACCGATAAAAAGTTCCACGATTAACCCTCTGTTTCCCACGATGTTTCCCAATTCGAGCATGTGACAAGCGTCTAATAAAGCAAATTATTCACTTACAAGAAACGAGTCTAAGAGGCAATAATATACAAAACTAATGTTACTTAGCGGAGTATGATTTCACTATTATTTAATAAATAAAACATATCCAAAAAGAAAATGTCTTTATTATTTTCATTAGAGATAAACTTCTGACGCACATTCAATAAGAAATACATAATTCAAATATTTTAAAAATAATTTAACGAATAACGTTTCATTAAACGTTTTTATGGCTTAAAAGTTGGGTAAAATTTCGCATGGGTAGGCAACCCCATCCCGCCATTGCATCTTTATATTGCGATCTTTTTCTAATCTAAGCGCCAGTATTATTCTTGCGACATGTGTGAGTGAGACAGATATATGTTTACTTTAAATGTTTAGTAGTGTCAAAGTTACGTCATCGCGTTTAAATAGTGGTAACAGTTTTTTGACACATTTTATTGAGGTTTGCATCTCTAGTTATTTAACTCAATGGTTTTGAGGGACTGTATTATGTAATTTTGACATTCAAAAGTTTCTGATTCTCAGCCTTTTTGTTTGAGTTGTAGTATTGGATTTTACAACGTTCATTTCTGAGACTACTAAAGTCCGTATTTATCCTAAATGATAAAAATACGATTGTATCTTTGTTCGTGCACTATTGTGAAAAAACCGCATATATTCTAAATAAGCTATTTCTTCGGCATCTTCTGCCATGTTGACAACTACTTTTTAGTGGTTGCTCCTCTTTATTGCAATATTAACGGTACACTTAATCCCAATATTTTATATTCTACTCTATGGTTCCTGAATCATTCTGTGACACATTCATTTTACATCTCTTATGTCCTAAACATAGCTACGTATTACCTAACTGCCTTGCTAACTCGGCTAATAACATAACAATACCACTTTTCTGGATATCGCAAAAAATATATCACTACTTTATACTGCGAAGATAATTTTATATGGTTAATTATTAACCAACTAATATTTAAAATAAATAATAATATATGTTTACATTTTATTTGATACGTTGATTTCTTTAAGTGCTTCTTCAATGATTAAACGAATGTAATGTTATGCTGTCATGTCATTTTCTGAAAACTGAGTGGCATAGATAAATAAAATACGGCGGCGCGTGCGGCAAGTTGCAGTTACAACGAAATGTTGCCACTTTTTAATACTTTGTTCAGTATTTGTAGTTATTTTTACTCATTGTTTGCTGCACACATCGACGTCATCACGTCAGCACCGGCTGTCATTGAAAACCAGCGCTGAGGCTCTGTCTCGCATGGGGTCGCAGCATTATGCTGAGCGATGGCCGTTTTGCGTGGATGTGATGCATGTCCTCCCCAATGTTTTCAAATATTTTAATTGTATTTAGTCTTTTTGTTATGTTTACCGCAAATAAACGTATTTTCTTTCTTTCTTTTCTTTCTAATGTGATTATGGGAAAATAACTCATTTAATTTTTAATTTTTTACTATGTCTCAACTAAGTTGTGGGTTACCGGTTTGGAAATAGAAGTATGGGGTGAGAACCTGTTACTCCGTTGAAGAAAAGGATCCACCAGCCAGATGTGTGCTATTGCTCTGGCTGGCAGTAAGTAGTGACGTATACCGACTTATTGCTGTTTGCACAATGTAGGATGTCTGTATTAGTAGGTTGCTACGTAGTTCTCGCGTAGCTACATATAAAAAACATATTTTACGATATCCATTTAAAACGGTGTTGGTATTTTTGTAGCAGAGTGTGCTGGCATTGATATGATTGGATAATACCTTATAGATTAATTACGAACCGACATAATATCCTGATCTATTCCAACCTTCGTATTCTATTAATTTATTTCTTACCTAGTACTAATCCACTTATTATCTACTTATAATTACTTATACTAAGTGTCTTAACTACTATAATACACTTATGGTATAGGAATTCCTCTTAAGACTATTTACACTATGGACATTAATGGACAAGTCAAAACTCCTTTGATTTTAAGCATTTTGTTTTAGTTGTACGGTTTTACCCGGACTTTGGATTTTTTTATGATTTTTAGACTCCTTTGAGAAGAAGAAGAGAAGATGAGAAGAGGATGTTAAAAAGTATTTACTTATAAACTGTTTGCTTAATATCGGAAAATACAGGCTCCAGAAGGAGTTCCACTGAAGTATGTTGTCAAGAAAACGAATAGTTAATCAAATTGACACTACGTCAATTTGGCGTGTCATACAACTTTCAAATAATGACACTTGAGATTGGAGTATACATGCAATTGAAATTTGCTGTCGCAATTCCTAAAAAAAAATATCTTGACTTTACTTGAGACAGTGAAAAATATTATGGGGCTGTTTGATTTTTCTTTAACCCGGGTGGATGGTTGTTTCGGGATTTCATTACGGTTTTTGTGTCAGGAATATATACAGTTAAACCAAAATTAGGTTCGGGTTATTTTTGGTTTGGTTTGGATAGAATGTGTGATGCCAAGAAATGATAGAAAAACAATGATTAAAACCAGAAGTGTTTTGGCCTGCTATACTTAGCTCAACACACTCATTCTTTATTTTTTTCTTCATTCTCTTTTTCTTTATTTTTTTCTTCATTCTCTTTTTCTTTGTTCTATTTTTATTCTTTCTTTTACTTTTCTAAATCTACTTATTTTAAGGGTTTCCTCGTTTACCATATTAGACGACGTGCGTAGTGTCAGTGTCAAATGTACATCTTATTTGCTAATTATAATTTAATGTTCAACCATAGAGATAAAACCGATAATCTCGTTGATATGAGACGGAAAATGAGATAGAATTACTTGAAAGCTACTACGCACTCTTTTATCAGACTAATATTTGACAAAGCACCAGTCAGCGTGACTTTATGTATGTATTTGACAGATTTCAGAAAGTCGGTTGTCATGAGAAGTGACTAGCATTTTTAAACCACATGGAATTTGAATATATGGAGAATTTCATGTACTTGACTTTACGTTAGTATCATGACCGTAGTTGAGACACCTAATCCTACCCTCCCCTCTCCCGCCCTTAAACTTAAGAGCCTCACTGTCCCGGTACTGCAGGACCATAGAGGTCCCTTGGTACCGGAATCGGTCAATAAAACACTCGTATTATTTTAATTATAACTTTACAGCTTCGCCCCTGTCAATGATGTTGTTTTCCGAAAGAAAAAACCTATGTTTAAATATTTGAAAGGTTGTTCTAGGTCTCCCTAACAGTTCGAAAGTATAAATGTTATATCTAGCCTATACAACGTGTTCCTCCTGTTATCCCATAACTCTGGTGTATTCATGACACCATGCCAAAAAATTAACTGGTCTATGTTTTTTTTTTTAAACAATGATCTTTTTTTTTCATGAATGCGGGTGTAAGTTTCAGTGATAACTATTTCTTCCAAACCAATAAAAAAGCTAAATAATTATTAATTAAAGCTAAAAAATTATGTTACGTTAGGTTGTTTTACACAAATAATCGTGACATCAAATTATTTTATATGAAAAATTAAATGAACAAAAATACATAAGTATGCCAGTTGATTCTTTGACATAGTCTCCACAGATACTCCTAGAGTTATGGTATATCAAAAGAAACACCTTGTATAATCAATCTCCTCATCAATCGCTTTCCATCAGGCGTGACCGATGTAAAGAGCAGACCCATTCACCAAAAACAAAGGAAAGGAAAATAAAAAAAATCTTGTCATGCAAAGAATTCGTTTGTGAACAGCTCAGAAGTTGGTTTTGATTGGCTGTTTTGTATCAAAGACTGAAATAATAATGATCATAAGTGGGAGCTGTAAAGTCGATGAAAACAAGGACCTGCTAGACTAGAAGTGAATAGATGTGGTAGTAGTAAGTACATTATCTCAACTTTCTTTTTCTTATTTATTTTACCTCTATGGTCGATTCAGATATAAATAGGCCATATTTTCTACAGGCGACAGCAAAGAAAATATTTTTAAATACTATTATTTTAAGGGTTCATCACGGAAGGTCAATACGTTTTTAGAGGATCAGTTAAATATTTCCCATTCCTAAATATTATTGTCCGTTGGATTTCAACTTTCGGCGCTAAGCCGAGCGTGCTCTTTTGTTTAGACGGCTTTGATGTCGCTTAATATCAATAAGTGGAAAGTAGAGACTCGATTGACAGGACTAATTGCTGTCGTTATTTTCGGATACTCAAAAATCCCGAGAAACAAATGTTCGTTAATGATTGTTAGTCTGGATAATCCGTATAACTGAGGGCCGGATAACCAAGTTTCCACTGTATACGTTTTCTGAGAATAATGCTTCGACAGTCACCCATAGAAAAAGGTAGCCCATTTATAATTAGAGGTCACAAATTGTGCGTATATCTAATTATACGTGGTGGCAGGAACATCGTCGCGCAACCTTTTGACAAGGATTCAGTACGTACAGACGCCAGCACACCAAGCTACCCGAAACTGTCAAATTTTCCCAATCAATCTTAAACCTTTAGCGATAAAGTTGAAAACCAATTAAAGAAATTTGACAGATTGTAGTAGCTTTATGTGCTGTCGTCTGTACATGAGTCTGTACTCACTTGCTTTAAAAAAAAATGCCGTTTATAAACATTTGTTTTGTGTCATAATGGACCGCCAAACTATTTCAATTTTTAAAATAATAGTGCAAGAACAGTATCTTTCCAGTTCGTCATAGTTGCATATGTATTCTTTTTTTGTATTTTCGTGATATTTACTTTAGAAGTATGTGTGTTTGTATGTATGTATATTCTCATATTATGTGTTTTATTTTATTCAAAGAACTGTTTTTTAATGTATTATTATTATTATTTATTTCTCTTTATTCTTACACACGCTGTCTACATCTCTTCGTCTACATTCCTAGAACAGGAATGCAGAAAGAAATTTCTCTAGAAATAAGCATCGCCTTTATGCCATTTTTTCTCGTCTGTTTATATTTTCTTGTATGGAATATAAAATTCTGAATCAAATGTTAATAATAATATATGTGTTCAGATAAATGGTTAAATAATTAAATAATTGTCAACGCGGAGTCCAGAATCATGAACTGAATTTGATGGTAACAGGATTTGCGTCACTGTCCCTGCCATCCTGTGTACTAACTATAATAAAATCTTAAAACTAACAGAACGTGTACTCACGACATTTTACCTGTTTTCCTAATAGAAGCATGTTCGTTCTTTTTGTAAAATTTACATTTTAACTTACTTTATTTTGCTAATTTAAGATTAAACTAGTCTTATTTAATATAATAATATACACTATGAGTTATTTAACTAAACAAAATATGAGGAAACTTAATTAGGAAAAAAAATAGTACACAAAAACTCAAAACTTAGTTTTCTTAGTAACATGAAATTTAGAAAGTGGCGAGAGGTTTTTTGGCATGTCTAAAGTATTACGATTAAAAAGCGCTTATTCCTAGCGGAATTTAAATAAATGAATTTTGTTTTCTTTTTATTCATAGGTATTGAAGAACAAACAATTTTATTGTAATAATGAAAACTTAATGTTACATTTTACAGTTGTCATGTTATCAAACTGAGTTAATGAAAACCAAAACATCCAATTAACAAAAAAAAAAATTAGAACTGTCGCAACTGAAATAACGGTTTAATTACGAAATAAATAATGAATTAAAAGAAAGAAAGAATGTTAAAACAATAGTTTTAAAACAGAAACTTAAAAACAAAAGAAAAAAAACTTTTTTACAAAAAAAAACAACCGACTTCCTTAAAAACACTACAAAATGAAAAATAACTTTAATTTCGGAAGTCGGTGTCTTAGGATCTGTATTTATGGTTTTTTTGCCACCGACTTCCGAAATTAAAGTTATTTTTCATTTTGTAGTGTTTTTAAGGAAGTCGGTTGTTTTTTTTTGTAAAAAAGTTTTTATTTTTAAATTTTTAGTTGTGGTATTCACCCTGCACTAATTCCAAACAAACAATGCATATTTATGCGATAGCAGAAATCGCGGTTGATTTGCTGTCATTTTTTAAAGAGTTCCGGTATCTGCCTCCCGAACTCATCATCAGATCTATATGAAAATTATATGGGACCATTTCGGAATAAACCCCTTTCGAACAAAAAAAGAATTTTGGAAATCCGTCAATATATGACGCAGTTATGGCCGAACATACATAAAAAAAAAAAAAAAAAACATATAAACATCCGAATTGAGAACCTCCTCCTTTTTGAAGTCGGTTAAAAAGGAAAAGGACGAAAAAATGAACAATAAGGAAAGTTTTTATGGTTCTTTATGGTTAAGAATTCCCTATACTGTCTCAGTTAAATAAAACACAATGTATATGTCTATAATAACTTACTAACTAGCTGAAAAAGTGAACGTTCTTTGTTCTTCACGACGAATCACCCTCAGCATCTATATTAATGTCACGATACTTTCAAGATACGTAAAGGAAATAATAAGTCTTAAAAACTGAAAACGTATTTTCAACCTAACCGTTATTTTTTTTAGATTTTTTGTGATTTCGTTTTTTTTTTAAGTTTCGACTAATTATTTCTAGGCTCATTAGAAGGGACTGTACTCACGTAAAGGAAATAATATGTCTTAAAATTCAAAACTTATTTTCAACCTTACCGCTAATATTTTTAGATTTTTTGTGATTTTGTTTTTTTTTTTGTTGTTTTTTTTTTTAAGCTCTTATTAATTATTTCTATGCTAATTAGAAGGGATTGTACTTACGTAAAGGAAATAATATGTCTTAAAATTCAAAACTTATTTTCAACCTTACCGCTAATATTATTAGATTTTTTGTGATTTTGTTTTTTTTTTAAGTCTTAATAATTATTTGTAGGCTAATTAGAAGGGATTGTATTAATGTAAAGGAAACAATAAGTCTTAAAATTTAAAACTTATTTTCAACCTTACTGCTAATATTTTTTGATTTTTTGTGATTTTGTTTTTTTTTTAGTTTTTTTTAAGCTTTCAATATTTTTTTGTAGGCTAATTAGAAGGGATTGTACTTACGTAAAGGAAATAATAAGTCGTAAATTCAAAACTTATTTTCAACCTTACCGCTAATATTTTTCGATTTGTGATTTTGTTTTTTTTTTAAGCTCTTATTAATTATTTCTATGCTAATTAGAAGGGATTGTACTTACGTAAAGGAAATAATAAGTCTTATAATTCAAAACTTATTTTCAACCTTACCGCTAATATTATTAGATTTTTTGTGATTTTGTTTTTTTTTAAGTCTTAATAATTATTTGTAGGCTAATTAGAAGGGATTGTACTTACTTAAAGGAAATGATAAGTCTTAAAATTCAAAACTTATTTTCAACCTTACCGCTAATATTTTTTCATTTGTGATTTTGTTTTTTTTAAGTCTTAATAATTATTTGTAGGCTAATTAGAAGGGATTGTACGTACGTAAAAGAAATAATAAGTCTTAAAATTCAAAACCTATTTTACCGACGATAATATTTTTTTTTTGTGTTTTTTTTTTTTTAGTTTTTCTTTTAGGTTCTTAATAATTATTTCTAAGCGAATTAGAAGGGATTGTACTTACGTACAGGAAACAGTATGTCTTAAAATTCAAAACTTATTTTCAACCTTACCGCTAATATTTTTTGATTTTTTTGTGATTTTGATTTTTTTTTAAGTTTTTTGTTTTAAGTTCTTAATAATTATTTCTAGGCTAATTAGAGGTATTGTACTTACTAAATGACCATAATATAAATAAATATTTACAGCACTACTTTTGAAACTCATTACTGTCTCGGTTTTATAAACCACAAGGTCCTTAATTACTTACAAATTAGTATGGAGTCAGAGGACGTAGTACCGACCGACAATGTTGCCTGATTCGATGGGAAAAGGAAATAATAAGTATAAAAAACTCAAAACTTATTTTCAACCTTACCGCTAATGTTTTTCTTTTTTTTTGTCTTTTTTCTTTTTAGTTTTTTTTTTCAGTTTTTTAGGTTTTTAATCATTTATAAAATAATTGGAAGATATTACGCCCGTCAATATGTACGCTCCACTTTGCTTAGAAAATATGTAAATGACATGATAACCCGTGTATTGTTGAATGTACAATTATTGTTATCTTATACCTAATAGAACATAGAAATAATACACATAGAGTTCGTATTAGAAGAGGAAACTGCAAAGGGCCGCTTTTGAAATAAGTAAGTAGTGAAGCCGCTTTAAGTAATCGTTAAAACGACTCGGGTCTTGTATTAGGAAGGGAAAGATTTTAATAACTAATTGTAACTATCGCTGGAATTTTATGAAGGCTATTTCGATAAAAATTATAGGGCCTTTTTTAATTTTTTTAAATGTAAAGCGATACTATTTTAAACACATAAGATTTTCTAAAAACTAGTTGTGCATTACTTCTTCTGCTCCAGAAAATTCCTAACGTTATTTTTTTATATAAAAAAAAAACCACTAATTACTAATATCCATCTTCGTTTACGCAGACCAACTTGAAAATATTTGTAAGATCTTTTGAATGTAGCACGAAAGGGCAACTTCTTAAGGTTTTGGATCCTGAATGGCTTTCCAGAAAATATATACAAGGTGCAGTTTTGGAT
Source organism: Aporophyla nigra (assembly GCA_947507805.1). Classification (NCBI taxonomy): domain Eukaryota; kingdom Metazoa; phylum Arthropoda; class Insecta; order Lepidoptera; family Noctuidae; genus Aporophyla; species Aporophyla nigra. The sequence goes on along the minus strand of OX382313.1, from coordinate 4,247,097 downwards.
CTGCAAAACATTTCAGGAGGTAGTTATGTTAGTGATTCTCGACCCGAATCAACAATAAAATGGGCAGGTAATTTTTTTTCATTTTATTCTAATTTACGGAAATCGGTAAGTGTGAACTCCCTTTTTTAAAACGCGGCCAGTCTGTACATGTCCTTAAACTGCGCTTTCACACACACAAGCACACGCAACCGACATTTCTTTCATAGATCCAAAGCCGCGCTACCCATCCAGAGTTATTCTGAAAAACAATAAAATTGAAAAATCTAAAATAAAAAGTATTATTGATTATTTGACTTGGTATCGTATTGTTACGAGTCTCATAACAACCTCCTGAAATGTTTTGCAGGTTCAAAACTGCATCTTGTATTTAAGTAGAACCAGGAATTAACTTTGTTTGTTTAGATTATGGATTTTTTAAATTCACTAAATGGATTTTTCAAATTTATTAAATGGATTTTTCAAATTCATTAAACATTTTTTTTTTAATTCTTGAGTTAAATGTTCTTGAGTTGGTAAGGAGAAAGCGAAGAATTGGGATAATCCCATTCGAGATCTATATGAACTGGAATAGAATCAGAACCGCCACTTTTATATGTACAGCAATTTGAGTGGGAAACTTATTATAGTACACAGTACTTTATGACCACCTATTCACACAGTACCGGAATAGAACATAAGCCTATGGAACTCCATTACTGTCAAAAATCTGACGATATTGGATCTGCCTAATTTATCCGAACTAGCCGTAGAACCGATAGCTGATGGGGTAAACGCGTTCTTGAGTAGATCGCGAATTGGCAAATGTAAGGTAGGACGCCCTCAGGCTAACAGCTGGATGAGAGTTTCCAAGAATAGAGTTGAATGGAGTGCGATTAGCGAGGCCTATGTCCAGCAGTGGACAGCTGTAGGCTAATGATGTTGAATCTATCTAACCAAGTTAGTTACGGAACCATATGTAATATAATAATATGTACCTATTCATGTTTTTTGTTTGGAAGTCAGATTATTGTGTTAGGTCATTAATTATTTAGTTTGATACAGATAGCAATATAATATTTATTGTAATTTGCTAGCGCCACCTATCGTTCACTTTATGTACCAAAAATTACTTGTTCCTTTTATCTGTGGTAAAATAAAACAGTTCAGCTGATTTCAAGATTACTTTGTGTTTAAAAACCATACATTCTGAGGTTTTTTTTTTCTGCTATTAAAATTGTAATGCAACCAGCGTGTACTAGGACTAAAAAATATTAGATATCCAAACACCCTGCACATGGCCCACGTAGTGGATTACGGCTCACCAACTCTCACAAAGAGGGAACCCACCCAACATTATACTGATATTGGTTTTGTTTCTTAAATACTTGTGGATAATGACGCAAGTGACGTTTCTAAAGGTTACTTTTTTACTTGTTCTGTGATGTTTTTCAAAATTGGATATTTAAAAAAAACTGATTTTAACAAGATTTTCTGCAAGTTCAGTTTACATTGACATAATAATAAGCCTTATTGGCAACATGTTAGAATCGCTAATTCCTCTGCTTACCTCTTCGGTACACTTTATATCTTGTTTACCTATAGCATCATTTTTTTTTTCTTGGACCAGACGCATCGCATCAATTTTGACAGTCAAGGAGATACATAGAAGAACTTAGTTCTATTGCAGTAACTTTTACTAGACTTCATTATTGTTTAATATTAAATAATGTACAGCTTATAATAATGTATTTTGCACGATGCCATTTTTACACCCTGGCCTGCTTAACCCTATTCTAACTTTAGAATATTTAACTCTTTTAACCCTATTTAAACTTTATACTTAAACCCTAATAATTATACTCTATTATTAACTTTGACCCTATTTATTCTCTGAACAATTTATCCCTATTTAATGTAGACTATTTAACCCTATTTAGTGTGTCATACTGAACCCATTCGCTTCAGTTGAAGTTTTCTTTAATACATGTACAATCCTTATTCATATTTCTAAATTAAAAGTAATAGAAGGACTTTGACTTTAATGTACGTTTTAATAACGGCCTAGATTGCTCATAACGCCTGCAATAGTGAAATCCTTTTTGTTTTTGTTCTTAAGTAGCACTGTTTTTTGTTCTACTTAAATTTATTTTTTTATTACGGGTAAACAAACAGTCTTAATTTAATTAGAGGTGTCCTCTGAGATGAAGGCAAACCAAATAGTTTAAGAGACAGAGCTTTTATGTAACAGTTTATACTGTGATTGAAAATGAATGTTTTTTTATAAATGAAAATAGTATACCGGTAAAATGGGGTGATTAGGGGTTGAAAGGTGAATAGGGAAAAAACCGGGAAAATATTTCGACGCTCAATATTTATTCTAAATTCGTTACAAACACTTCAATTTTGTGGTGTGATACTAGAATGATAAAATTTCTCATGGCAATACTGAATATGCAATTATGCATGATTTTAGCTGATAACTGGAAAAAGATCGCATTTGAAAATAACTTCTTGTGGTGGTAATTATTTCAGTGTTTAAAGTTTGCTCTGTTTAATTTATTTGATAGTAAAAGAAGGCGACTGTGATTTAAAAACGTTATTTAATGTTTGGGCCATCATATATATTGAAGGTGAGTCTTAGATTTTAATTGATTTTCATGTTTTTTAATCATTTAGAAATACATCTAAAATCTGTTATTTTTGGTGTGAATGGGGACTTCTCTGGTATGAATAAAACAAAATAGGGGTCAATTGGGATGAGATTAAGTTGAACAGGAACGAATTTAGTCTGACTAGGTACAGGTTTGCAGGGTTGTCACTTAATAGTTACATATTTCCTTATATGTGTATCCCAGAATTCGATTTAATCGTTTTTCTAGAATTTTTATTTCTATGTGCGGTGATATTTCATTCAATCAATCGATCAATAATTTATTTTGTTTGTGTAATCATTATGTGAAGAATATTTTGTAATAACAGTAAAGAATTGTTTTCCATTTTTTTGATATGCCTCGCGTGTATGAAAAAGTGCAAAGCCTTATAAGAAATTTACGCGTAATAATAATTTAAAATTGTTTATGAACTTGGGATTTATCCCTATTCACCCCGTATTACGGTATGTAGTGGACAAAGATGTAAAAGACAAAAAAAATATCGTTTGACAATCAAATAATTTTTTTTTGTGTGTAATAAAGCACCATTTGCTCTTATCCACATTTTTTTTAACGATCAGATATCTTTTTCCACTGACCTAAACAAACAGCGTTGATGTAAATGATTATTTTATGCAGGTGTCAACTACATAATATGTTTGCAAATAAATATTCATTTTTGGAAGGAAATCCGCCTATTTCACAATAATTTATCCTATACTTAATTATAATTACAGCCAAATTTTATAAATAGTTACCTAATGTGGTACTATTAATACTAAGCACTAAATTACTTATCCCTATTTTATACATGGCTTAAAATTAATTTATGACTTCGGAACTCCTAACTTTTACTATATATATACAGTACTTATAATATTTTTCTTTTTCCACTGACCTAAACAAACAGCGTTGATGTAAATGATTATTTTATGTAGGTATCAACTACATAATATGTTTGCAAATAAATATTTATTTTTGGAAGGCAATCCGCCTATTTCACAATAATTTATCCTATACTTAATTATAATTACAGCCAAATTTTATAAATAGTTACCTAATGTGGTACTATTAATACTAAGCACTAAATTACTTATCCCTATTTTATACATGGCTTAAAATTAATTTATGACTTCGGAACTCTTAACTTTTTTTATATATATACAGTACTTATAATATTTTTCTTTCACTCTTTCGATCGTATAGTTTGTTGGCTTTAAATGTATTTAACACTATGCTGTAAATTCACTACTATTTTTTATATACCAGTAGATTAAGGGCAAAATTATTTACTATTGTGTATTGGGTAGGCGAATAATAATAATTGCCATGCTTGTAAAAGGCTGCTAAGTCATAAGTATTAACATAGGATAACACCAACATTGTACACTTAGTTCGCAATAAACGTTTTTGACTTTGACAAAAAAAAAAAAATTTTAAACTTTATTATCAAGTAACTTGACGCACCTGTGTACGTGACAAATAAACCTATTTATGTTTCTTTGTTTTTGTAATGAATTGGTAATTTTTTTGTAAATATTTATCAATTTGAATCAACACAGGACATTGATTCTATCTGTTCAAGAGAAGTTGATTTTTCTGAAGTATTAAAATCATAAAACTATTTTATCATTCACGGAGAGGGGGCTAGTGTCCCAGCAGTGGGAACAAAATAAGTTAAAATAATCTAAGAAATTTTAGTTTACTTACTCAAGTAATAGCCAAAATATTTTCTTTCATTTGTAATCAAAATGTTTAAAACATTTTTTTTTTAAATTTACTTTACTAAATTTTCCAAATTAATTATTGTTTGATATTTAAATAAAATGCACCTTATTTTCTGCAACAAATAAAAACTAGTAGTGTAGTTACTTTTTATGATTAATAAGTAAGACTAAGTATTACTCTTTACAATGAAGCAAAGACAAATATTTAAACAATATTATGTACCTAATTTTATTGTCTGTGGAGGTTTAACTGCGTCAAAAACGTATAAAGTATAACGTTAAAATTGTAAACTTAATAAAGTAAAACACATAATTTTGAGTAGTAGGTAGAGTACTTAGGGCTTTGGGTCACAGATAGGTGGCTTTTTGGCCTCGCACAGGTATTTTAGGGTGTCAAGTACCTCATGAACTGGAATTGGTATGTAATTGAAATTTTCACAAAGTTTCTTTCTATTGCAACTATAACAACAAAGAATAAAAATCAAATAAAGTGAAACATTAAAGAAGCGAAGAAAAACACATTTCAACGTGTTTTTCTTCGCTTCTTTGAAGAGAAACTCTTCTTGCTTCTTCTTTTTCTTGCTTTCAAGAAAATGCAAGAAGTAATACTGGCTAAATGCGAGTCAGAAGCTCAACACGAAGGGTTGGTAGAAAAACTCGTTTCTTGTACGGACTACTATAAAGGGAACGAGTTTTTCTTCGCTTTTTTTCTAACTTGTACTTTACCAGTTTTTCTTCTCGCTTTTTCTTTACTGTGTATATTTCCTATGCGTAAAATGTTAAAGACTTTACTTCTATATTTTTACGTAGTGAATGTACCTGCATTGATATTTATAAATAACCCTTTGTGAGATTTTCAAAAATATTTTTAAGATTTTTTTGTCAAATCAGACTATTTATTGAATTTCTATCAAGTTTGCGTTAAGTATGTGATTTTTTTAAATTTCGACATTCGATGTGATTTTTGCTTCACTGAATTCAGTTACTTACTTATAAATCATTTAATCCTATAGTTTTAATATTATGCTTATTAATTACTTATGTTTAAATTGAGTAATGCATTAACTGTCACATTGTATTCATATGCACAGTAATTATTGTTTTCCTAACTTACAGTAGTACACAGTTTCCGTCAATCAGCCAGAGACAGTGTCTGTCTTATTACTAAGTAAATTTATATGACCACTTGATGCCCCTTTCATAAATTATTTACAGCTTAACCTACTTAGTTTATTGACCCACGAAAAAAGAGAAGGAAGATTCGAAGCGTGTTTTTTTTTTTGTCTATCTTTTTTTTTGTTTTAGTTTCCAGTGCAGCAATTAGCCAATTTGACTGTTGAGCTTTTGGTTTTAGTTTCGACGCAAAAATCATATGTAAATTAATCATACTCAAATATTTTTTGAATTTTTGAACAGTTTTTGAACAACTTTTTTTCTGATTAAGTATATCAAAGTGCTGTCGTTTGTCTAATGATTTTACGATTTTTTCAGAGTTATGTCCAGATTTGTAAAAAAAACAAAAAAAAAAATTGTGGGTCATGCCCTAATTCTATCCTATACCCTAATTATTATCACTTATACTTAAACTATGTGAATACGCTTAACAGTTGTGTTTTTTAAACTCTACCTAATAATAACTTATTAATAAATGCGTAACACATATTTTACCTTAATTAAAAGATAGTTCTCGATGACACCGCCAATTAATTATGTATATTTTTTCCTTAACTTTAAATTTATATTCTACTTAAACCTACTTATAATATAATCCCCAAAACTATAATAAAATCAGTAAATCAACTGTACTTTTCGTATTACCGAAAACTATTATCCATCATTCAATAAGAAAATAATATTTCAGATTTTGAGAGCCACTAGCTAATGGCTTTGGAGGAACTTAACGAAGACGAAATGATAACCTAATGGTTTGAGGTTGGCGCCCTAATATAGCACCAGATATAAATTAAAATATAATAAACTATACTTAAATTATTTATTCAAAGAATTAAACTGACAGGTGCTAATGTCACTTTCAAATATGAAATTGTCTTTTGTCACCTACGTTTTATTTTCTAATGAATTTATAGAATAATATGTTGCTCCACTCGTAACGAGCTTTAAGAAAATGGTCACATTAAAATATTTTCATAGTAATCGTTATTTGTCACAGATTTTAAGGCCCCGCTGCACCATAAATCACTAAATGCTTTTAGCGCTACACGCTTAAAACATCGTTCTGTTTCTGTCAATCGTTAGAAGATGAAAGAGACAAAATGAGTTTTAATTTGGTTTAGCGTTGAACGCATTTAGTGACTAGTGGTGAAAACGAATGTCAGTGTATCTGTACAATAAGTGTGTGATAGGTAAAAAGTTTGAAAGGATAAACTTCATAATTTTAACTACTTTTTCTTTTTATCTGGTGAAATGTGGATGTACTAAGGTACACCGCTGCCTAACCCTTTTGATATTACAGGTGTGATGTTGTGTATGTAATTAACTTAGTAGTGACAGCTAGGACCTGTTTACACCAGAGAATAAATAAATCAACCCTAAAGTAACGAATGACTAAAATATCCTAAATTAAACTATTTGTAAAAGTGTTATTGCACTCGTTCGATGTATTGATCAACGTTGATGAAGGTGGTGTAATAGTTTATTAATTTATTTTAATTGACTTGACACAACAAGGAGTTTTTTTTTTAAATATTTAAGTTAAATATGAGTGACTTACACACATAAGCCTTTCGATATATTCTCTAAATGATGGTTAAAATTTGCATCAAAACTCGTTGCATAGGAGACTTGGGAAGCTACTTTAATTTATTATATGTATATGTATGTACTTTAAATTCTATAGGTTTCCAGTAGTTTATTTTTTCCCGATGTATGGGCCTGCTCTTGAACTCCATCACGCCTGGTGGAAAGCGCTTGATGAGTTCTATGATGGAACGTGCCTAGATGATGCCTGTTCACTCTCGTTTTGAAAGCAGACAGGTTAAATTTGGAAGGGAACACAGACGCTGAGAGCTCATACTTTAGATGTGCGCGTAATAAATGTGGAGGAAGCGCTGAGTACGACCGGTTGAGATATCAACCAGGTGCGGATGGTACCCTGCAGTACGTCTGGCAGTCCGGTAGCAAAAGAGCGATGGAGGGATCCGGTCATGACAGGCAACCAACATTACGCTGATGAGCCAGGCTGTAAAGTGTAGCCACCAACGCCCTTCTGCACTAAGATCGAGGTTTGGTGTAGCAAAGATCAGGATGACACCAGTGCAGTTTTTAGTACCTACTTTATTTAAAAACAGTAATGTTTTATTTTATTGATTTAGTGTTTGATCTAAAATAATATAATCAGAGAATTATTTTTAAAAGAGTATCTGTCGTGTTTCTTGCCGGCTAATCCACGACCAATAGAAACAGTGCTAACTTCTGACGTTACATAAGTGCCCATGTAGGTTTATGTGAAATAAAATATTAGGAATTTTAATTGGTGCTAGTGTGTCGAGCATTGACATTTGGCAATATATTAATGTTCTATCGATGAACGAGAGAGACTCGGCTTGACGCAAGATATATGGGTGCGGTAAGTTACAGACACATAGCAATCAACGTTGATCAACACCATCGACCGATGTAGATCGAGTGTGTGAATAACACCTTCTTCTCTTAACATTATGAACTAATTATGAATTACTGTTTACTTAGTACTTAGTGGCGATGTTTGCCCTCTCACCTTCAGAATTCTTATTTCAATATTTACAGCTATATTTTCAATTTGGTAGGTAATACTTGTGTTCAATTCAAAGTATACAAACTTTATTTTACAACTTAAGGACTAATAATTTATGGTGAGTATTTTTCGGTTATAACTACTGATTTATACCTGTCGTTTTAGATCAGGTTTCTTTCATATTTACAGCTTACTAGTATTATGCATGATTATCATCCAATATCAATGTACACTTATCGAAGGTTGGTTGATACACGCCAACCTCTACTAAGACGACTCATTTGAAAAAAGAAAAGTAATCTATGTAGATGTGATGTGATGTGTATGTGCTTGTGTTGCTATAACTAGTTAAAATATCTGAATCAGTATTAATGTAATGGTTGCGTACGTAATTTCTGTATGATTCCTATATTATATTACAGTTAAAACTACAAATGATTCCTATATTATATTACAGTTAAAACTACAAATGATTCCCTTATATTAATAATTCCTGCGCTGAATCTTCAGATTTTGTTGCATATGTACATAATATCTCTATGACTCCTATTCTATAATTAAAACTACGAATTAATATAGAAACGATGAATTGATATTTGACAACCTCTTACGCTAATTTAAAAGAATTAGAAAAAGACGAAAAATTTCGATATTACGAATTCAACAAATTTCGATAAATCGTCATTATGTTTAATGCGTTATATCAAGACGCCTCTTAAGTCGAGATAAATAAAAAAGTTGTGTTTCGGCTCAAATAAGAAAATAAATATACTCCTTTTTGACAAAGTCAACACGGTAGAAATATTGATAAAAAAAAGTAACTGACACAGGACATCATCCCTGTTGTCTGGCATTTATAAATAATATTTATAATAACAGAGTAAAATGGAGAGAGATCAAAGGAAACACCGATTGTACCACAAACCACTAAATACATTTAGCGCTAAACATTTAAAAACTAACTGTTTCTGTCAACTTCAAACGATTGACAGAAACAGAACGATGATTTAAATTCATTTAGTACTAAGCATATTGAGTGTTTTGTGGTGCAAGCGAGCCTTAAGTAACGGCCAACCCAATGCGTTCAACATGAGCCCGCGCCCGCGACGGCGTGCAAGCGTTCACAAAATTTCGGTGTGATCGCGAGTATTTCAGAACGCGCAGGCGAGCATGCTATCGCGAAACGCATTGAACGCGTGGTTAGGCTGTACTTACCTTGAAATTAACATACATGAAGAGTACAAATGGAACAGGTGAATCTACTTATTTAATGGCCGCTTTGATCGTATGTACAGGCATAGGCCTTGATGCCTCAGTAATAAAAATAAAAAAAACTTTTATTTCAATGACTAACAATTAATATCCACATTTTTAAAAGTACGGCTACATTGCGGTCGATCCACGTCGTTCATTCGCTTGTGTAAAAGTGTTTTTCGATTCATCGATTATGTTAATAAATAATCGATGGATCGATCAAAATTTTCCGGCTGCACTGCATCGATCTATTCGATCGGTTGCAGTATAGTTATAACTTTAAAGATGGTGCGAAACTGAAACTCCTCATATAACCAACTCTTCAGACCGGACCCAGAGAAAACAAAAAACAATACAAATCTAACAGAACCAGGTCTTAACAGGCGGTTCACCAACCGCCGTGACCTCATGTCATATAGCGCCTGCAATGCCAAACTTAGCCAAATCGGGGACATCAATATCATCCAAATCCTTCATTGAAACATAACCGGATCCATCTGGTTTTATCGGGATATAACCAGTTGAATCCGGTTTGATCGGGACGTAGTCCTCGGTTCCATCGTTCAAGTCAATGATCGGTTCTTTTTTGTCGAATTCACTGCAGATTTTGGCTTCGTTTAAAAGTTTTAAAGATTCCTCTAGTAAATGCGTACGGTGTTCAGGAGTGTGTCCGCTGGTTGTAGGGGTCTGATCCGAGGACTTACGATGGTGAAGTGAGTTGGTCGCGGAGCCCATGTAGGGTGGTGGTTGCGGACGGTTGTAGTTGCCGGCCAGGTTGCTCGTTGATTTGGGGCTGTAGGGACGTGCGAGGCTGTTGTTGGGGCTAGAAGAGAAATTATTGCCCATTCTTTATGTCATAAATTGTGTGTATCTTTTGTTGGACATTCTAAATTAATTAATAGATATTACTACTAGCTTTTGCCCGCGGCTTCGCCCGCGTGGATGTCGGAAATTAACAGAGGAGGACGTACTACCGCGGTAAGATGTGTTAATTCAGATTCAGATAACTTTATTTGCTCAAACACGTGTTTACATACAATTACTTCAAAAATATGCATGCATGGTGTTAAACGTACATAGATCAGATTATATTATAGGTAATAACTGTTACCCGCGACTTCGTCCGCGTGGTATTTAACAAAAAGTTTTTCATAAAAACTGTCTTTGAAAACTAAGCTGACATACGTCACAAACTACGCTGACATACGTCTCAAAATTCAGCGTGTTTTTAGTTTTTTTAAACTATTATTTAATTTTTTCTAAAATAAAAGTAGCCTAAGTTACTCCTTGTTACATCAGCTATCTGCCAGTGAAAGTTTCGTCAAAATTGGTCCAGCCATTTCAGAGATTAGCCGGACAAACAGACAGACAGATAAAAATTGTAAAAAATATTGTTTTGGTATATGTACCGTGTATACATCCATATCACTTAGTAAAAAGTGGTTATCTTAATATTAAAAACAGACACTCTAATTTTATTTATTTGTATAGTTTCTATTGGTTGACAATCGTTGAAACCTCAAAAACAACCATTTCAAGACTAGCAACCAGTTGCAAGGATCTTTATCAAAAGAGTACAATGTCATTTATTACCCATTTTGTGTCTGAGCTTTACGATTACATAAGATATTTCACTATTCATTGTAATGATCTTTAGAAGACTTTTATTTATCAGTGGTCTTTTATTGTTTCTCTACAAAATGGTTGAGCTGGTTGGTGCTGATCCACGCGTCTTGTTCATGAACGGGTGCCATCAGTTGAGAATGATCATTTGGAGCTCATTTTAAATCTTATATTTGTATGTTTTTCTTTTTTTACATTGTTCTCTTCTATAGAAGCAACAAGAGTAAACGCACCTTTGATCATAGAGTGTCCTTGAAATTTCTTGCCATATATTCTCTATAGAGATTTTGGAAGGGCTAGCTTCAACATTTTGACTAACTGACCGAAGTTTTGGCAATTCAAAAGTGCCTGGTGTAATTGAAATAAATACTTTAGGGTATGAGTTAAGAGGACTAGTGTGGTAAAGATTTCCCTATATTTTATTAGGAACATTTTTTTCATAATGTACTTAGTTCTTTAGTAGATGGTACCAACCTGACTCCAAGGCTTTTGGTGCTGGTGTTATCAGCTACTTGTGTCTGTTCAGTGTTGCCAGTGCCGTAACGACACATTTCCACCTTTGATTGGTGAGCCCTGGAATATTTAAAATCTTTAGCTTTATAGATACCTTAAAATACATAACTTTAGGTATCTACAGTTTAAGATATCAATATTTTGTTAGTTTTTTATAGGTATGTAATAATTAGTATAGTTAGGTCTCTCTTGTGGATTAGAAGTAATTTTTTCAAAATGCGTGTTAGTCTCCACAAAGAAAAAAAAAACTCGAACCTATTAGGTTTTCTATAGTTGAAAAATATATCGAATATATGGTCCAGAAAATATTCTGTATCCGGGTCTCGTCTGAAATAATAACAAAACAAAAATAAATTTTAAACCAATAGGTAGTAGAAAAAAACAAAATCTGAACATCGGTAGCTTACGAAATTAAGGTGCAACTACAATAGATAGCGTTCGATCAAGGACATGAAACGTTCAGATTGAGTCAGTTCAATTTGGCGCAGGGCAGCATTAGCAGCTGAATTATGTTCACCAACAGAACGTCGATTATTTAAGGTGCCCAACGTAAAGAATAGCACCATCCATTACTTCCCGTGGGTGTCGTAAATGGCGACTGAGGGACTGACTGGAGAGTGGGCAGCAGCGTTTACTATACTTTTTACCACTATACTGCGATCGCCAACCCACCTGCCGAGCAAACCACACCCAGAACCTTGTCCAGTGGACGTTTTTCAGCTGAAATGATGATGATAAAGGTATACTTACACAGTAGCATGTAGCGCACAAACAGCAGCGGTGAGGGCGGTGACACAGAGTAGCATTAAAGTCATAGGGACCAGGACTGCCACAGTTAGAAGCTTGCCGTAACTGCGAGATGGAAGGGACTCCTGGAAATAAACGTAGTACACTTATAAAGTATAGACATATTTTTATTATTATAAATGTAACTTCTTCTGTAGATGTACACGATAGGCAGTCATGGGGACAGAAGAAAAAACTTATTAAAAAAACAACACATCACTTGCATATCGATTACACAAACCCGTAAGTTTGGCTCGTACCATAAATTGAGTAACGCGGCTAAATAAGTTTTCACTTCAAAAACGCTGTGCAGTCAACTACCCTGTATAAAATGAGACGCGCTATAAATACTATTTTATCGAAAACCTTTATCTTCATCATCAGACTACATAGGTAGATACTCCGCGTGGTCTTATAAACACTAAGAAATCTGGCCAAGAATTTAAATGAATTTCTTTAGCAGGTATTTTTTATTCATTTTATACCACTTCAAATTACTGAAACCTTAAAGTTGTCGCCCTAGGATTCTGTTGATGTGTTAAGAGCGAACTTTTCCCCTTGCTTGATGACTTTAAATTCAAGATATTAACCTTGTAACCATAATAAAAGCTTTTAAGGAAATCAAGATGAACGTAACCGAAGATCTATGGGGTATGTCAATTAAAGTGTGCACCTCCATTATTAAGACTATCGTACCTATTGATTAAGGACTCTTCCCGGATCCAATCAAATACGTAATATCACTTTTCAAATCCGGGTACAGTAAAGACACCAATAATCATAGACCCGTATCCGTGTTGTCGGTTTTGGTAAATTATTTGAAAAGGTGATAAGTAATCGAATGCTAAATAATAGTAACATCAATAAAAACCTCCCCCGTTCAACAGTATGGTTTCACCAAAGGACCTTCTACAACTGACGATGTTACCTTATGAGAACTTATATTTACAGCGTGAGCAGGCCCATGACTACTAAGGAATCTTTTGTGAATTAGCCAAGGCATTCGATAGTGTAGATCACAGAATCTTTATATTGAAACGTGAGCATTACGGACTAGGTAAACTTGCGCTCAGCTTAGTGAAATCATATTTTAATGATACAACTGGTAGTTAAATATATGGTGTCAGTTCAATCAGTTTAAAAATAAAAATGGGTGTTACACAAGGCTCGATGTTGAGTCCTTTTCACTTTTCTTGAAACAAATCACAACTGGACTATTTATTAAAAAAAAAAAAAAACAACAAATGTTGATTTTTGCTGACCATACTTTTAAGATTTAATAGACGTGAATGAAATCTTGACTGCTTAGTCGAATGTTAAAAGCAGTGATTGTGACATAGTATTGAATAAAGAGGAATAAAAATTCGTCGATTAAACTGTCTTTCTGGGGATGACGCTACAAATTGGCCTTCACATGTACATTATCAAATCCATTTGCTTACATTTGAATCTGATATTTTGAAAAACGTTAGTAGGTTAGGTAGTTTTGAAATAGTCGTAATTTTCAAAGGCTTTTCTCACACCTATGTTGTGATGATCGTTGAATTTTGACCTATATCGAAGCGTACGTTCAGCGATTATCGTTAAAAACCTTTCATCCGTTAGAAGCATTCTTATCTTTTAAACTTGCCTACATTCTGACATATTAAGCACAAATATCTAAAATATTACAAAAAATATCGAAAATATTATGTTCGTTACTTCAAGTGAAATTTTTATCTGCTTATCAAGCTATAGAATCTGCTTACTCGACTCAGAATTACTTATATATTGCGTTGAAATATAAATAACGCACATCAGCTATCTTGTTTGTTTACATAACGGATCGAATTAAGAACCTGCCTCTGAGAGATTATGATAAATAATTAACCGGTTGAATGCCACAATTACAGAAACAATTAAAAAACCATTGTGTCTCGCGTGGATTCATGTTCTGGCGTGCGATACAAAGGGTTAAATTATATTTTTATTGTTACTTTTTTATATATTTATTGCATAAAATGGCCAGGCCGTTAAAAAAGGTTTGAGGTTGATGTCAACTCACCATTGGGTAAAGCACCTTTACCCAATTTGAGTTGACATCAACGTTTGCTATTTTGATATTTGTTACCAAAAAATTAAATATAGTTTCCGATGCAATAGTCTGCTGAGCAGACTATTGTATCAGAAACTATATTTAATTTTTTATACCCTTTGAAGTTAGGGCACTGAGCAGATTCTGGTCAGTGCTCTAACTTCAAAGTGTATTATGTACTATCTTGAAAAAGGATACAATTGGAAAACTAACGAAGATACATTTAACAAACTTGACTGTCCTAAATAAATCGGAAAAAAATTGTCAATAGAAACCACACAAATGAAACACGTAATCAGTTCTTTTTTTATTATTTTATTGACACGTCAGCAGGAACTGTCTCACTTACCTTATTAGGAGCAGTCCAGGCATCCCTGGTATCCAACGCCTTGAAGGACTTAGCTGACTTGCTGGTATTTGGCACCTCTGTGAGGTACTCCAGGTGCTGAGTCGAACGCTCCTTGTAGATGGTATTGTACTGGGAATAGAGGGTAAGACTGTAAATTTAGTGTCTATGGAGTAAATATTTACTTTATGATATCACAAAGTGGATTTAGGGGGTATTAAATGTTTGAAGAACATGTGTTCTATATAATCAATCACTATACATATATGTACATATATACAGATTGATTACGATGATTAGGAAATTATCGTAAACAATCTGGAAAATCTGCTTAGTGTCCTATTTTCTTATGAGCAGACGTGTGTGACGTGTGTTCTTAAATATTAAGGTCTGAATCAGTAACATGTTAGTAAACGTTTATGGAGCTAGGATGGATAGTGCAGGGTTCGATGTCACCATCTCTGCAACTTGTAGTTCCCTGACTGGTTGCGTTGATCCAACGCAGATGTATAGATGACGCTAGCTACATTGGAATGCGTTAGTAGCTCAAAGCCACAACAACACAATGTCGGAGCAACATCCTTGAACAGTTTTCCACAGCGGTTCCCTTGTATTCTCGAAGGCTGTCTTCGTCAACTTCGTCAACACCTATAGTACCTAAACAATAGTATTGTAAAGATGTACGGAACCAGCTTTAAGCTACACCAGTCCAGCGTTAACCCAGCATTCATGAAGAGTCGGTCCACAGTGGGTCCCTTGCACTTGAGGGGCAGCTCAACACTTATAGTACCTAAACGATAGTATTGTAAAGACTTACCCGCTCCAAGCTATACCAGTCCAGTGTTAAACCAGCATCTCAGAAAAGTCTCTCCTCAGTGGTACGCTTTCACTCGCACAGACAGCTCAACACCTATAGTACGTAAACGATAACATTGTAAAGACTTACCAGTTCAAAGCTACACCAGTCCAGCGTCAACCCAGCATCCCTGAAGAGTCTCTCAACAGTGGTTCGCTTGTACTCGCGAGGACAGCTTGGCAGACGAGACAGAGGACGCACTTCTTCGCGCAACCTCTTCAGCTCCAAAGAGAATGGCATGGAACTGCCGAGGCGGACTACCAATCTGGAATGACCCATTAAAACCATACATAAAGTCACGTCTTGGAGCAAATAGACCTATGTGTAGATTAATTCTTTAATACATACCCTTCTCCATCACTCGGCTTCAGAGGCAGTCGCGCGCCAAGATCGATGGCAGACGCCAGAAAGGTCGAGTACAGATCGCCACTACTTTCCGTCCAGAGCTTAGTTCGCAAGATATCCTTCAAGCGAGTCATCCTGGAAAAGAAAAAATTTCTGACATAAGTTGATCGAATCTCCTAGAAAGATGAATTAAGTACGTGGTCAACCCTTGCTCGATCGAGTGGCCGCCATTTTGTAGTCTACAAGATGGCGGCCACCTGATCGAGCAAGGGTTCGAAAATGGATTGAAAAATGTTAAAAACTTCAATTATTTTAAGTGTTTTTATTCAATTTAGGACACACGGTAAAATTGTTAGACGATCTTCACTTATTTACAGAAGACGAGATGAAAGTAAGATTTACAGTCCCTCCATGTAAAATACTGATATTTAGCTTCATCCTATTAGATTGGAACCTAAAAGGCTAGGCAAATGATGAGCCATTTTATCCGAAATATTTGAACCTTTGCAGAACAGAGCATAAGAAAAGACTCAAAAATCATAATGCTACTTACTTGTGCTCATCCAACAGGTCTTCAACATTTAGATTATCGATCTTGAGCTCGACCTCATGGCGCGCCATCTTCTCCTTCTGCTTTATGTCCAACGTCAGCAACACCCTCCGCGTCTCATAGTCTTGCCGATTTAACCCGATGACCTCGAGCTGCGAAAGAAAGACAGATAAACCTTTAGCTTTATACACTTGACTATCTCAATGACTCAGTGTCACTTCAAGCATATTGTGAAAACGATCTTTCAATAATTCGTCAACTCTGCACACAGTACTTTGTCATTATTGTCATCCAACCTTAAAGACATAGTAAACTTATAAAGTTCTATTGTGTCATCAACTTTATTATATACTGCTTACCAAAAAAAATTTAGTATTTTGAACCTTGGCAAATTGAATCATGTCTTACCGTGAGCGGGCCTCGGCTGCCTCTTGGCGGTGTGCCGAAGATGAATCCCGAATGATGGCGGCCGCTATATATGTAGCGAAGCCATGAAGGCAGTTCCGGTTTGCCCAGCATGGACGCGTGGAAGCGGTACTGTTGGTCGAATTCTGTAGAAGAAGGGTAAATGATCAGAGGACGATAAAGTAACATAATGTTCTCACTGTTGTTGGCCTGAATACCTCCGCTCTGTGTGAGGATCCGAAAGAAATTATAATGAGTTAGGAAAAATCTTAGAAAATTCTCCAGAAATCACTATATTTGTTAGGCTGTTGAGGCTACCTAAAAATTATAATGACTTTAAGAAATTCATATAGTTGAATTGAAGTCACCAATATTGTTGATAATATAAAGGAAAAGTATTAAAATATGGTGGCAATAATGATCTTCAAGTAATTCACAGACGTCTCTATCCGCTTAATAAAGACGAAGCTCAATTCAATCAAAGCTTCTTATGAACCGGATTCTTATTCCATGTTAATAAAGACATACACTGCAATAGGCTACCCAAGTTATTACGTAACTAGTTAGGGCACGCGCTGTAAGTGCCGCGCCCACTGAGCATGGAAAGCTTTCAGCCGCCATTTTGTGTGAACATGAAAATTTTATCCACGACGAAGTTTCCAACCGGTATTAAATACGTACCATAAAGAAGGCTCAAATAAACACTGATTTTAAACAAATAAGATCACACAAGAAATCCAAAAATTTCAATTTATCAACATTATTCAATTTAAAAATTGTTGCGTAATACCCATGCTAAGAGTCCTGTCCCCCCCGCTGCGGCAACCCCGCTGCATCAGCCCCGCTGTGTCACCCCCGCTACTTCACCCCCGCAGCTTCATCTCCGCTCACTATACAGGCGCGCCCATTTCTCGATTTCTCGAAGTCTGAACTTAACAAATCAATATTGAGGACCGAGATAGACAAGACGCATGCCCTAACTCCCTAGGTCATGCGCCGTAGCTGCAATGGTCATTGATCGTTATCAAGCCGCCATTTTGTGGATGTGAACGCTATTCTCAGCCCGCGTTGTCGCGGAAATTTTAGAGTAAGAACCCGTGCCCACTGTTATAGGTTTTTATGAAATATTTAGCTTTTTCAGTAACGAATCGTAAGTGAAATAGCTATTACAATAACTAATCACGACCCAAAGAAATAGGTTCCCGACACCTTGAATAAAACTACGCAATATTTTTATCGCGGAAATTTTAGACAAAGAACCCGTGCCCAATGTTTCAGATTTTTATGAAATATTTTTGTGTACATCCTGATTTTAGTGAATAAATTGATATTTACAAAAAATCTTTTATTAACACTTTAATCCGATATTGCCAAAATAATTTAAAGGAAATAATAATCTCAAATATAAAAAACCGAATAAAATTAATAATCTTAGAAAACTACTCAAGAATCTGCCAAAACGCGAAAATAATCCAAAATGGACGACAGAAAAACCTAAACCCACGAAAAAGTGCCAAATTATATTCATACCTGATCAGCTTGCTGACGATAAACATACAGTGAACCACTCATTTCAATAAACTCACAAAGAATTAGAAAGGAGAGAATCAATGAGGAGACAAAGGTAAAAGATAAATCACAAATTGAGACGACACCGGAAGCACAAATTGTTAGCTGAGTGCAACAAGTAAGACTGAGCACGCTCTCAATGTGACTCCCAGTTTTATTCAGGTAATGTAGGACATGCGCTCTAGTGCAATGGTTATTGATTTTATAGCATACCTATCTTGTTTTGATAGACAGTTTGGAGTGGGGTGGGTACTCCCAAGGGAATATGTCGAACAAAGGCTTTTGATTGCCTTTTATGTTACATTTCCTTCTTAACGCTTTTGGGTTACGACTTTTTATAGTTTTAATTGTAATCAGGGCTCTCACAGTTATCAAAACGTTTCCCTACATATTAATTTACTTGTAAATCTGTATTTAAATCTACCTACTTACGAAATCAAAGTGGCGTCCCACAAGGTAGCGTACTTTGTCCTCTGTTCTTACATTGAATAAAACAACGAGTCGAACATTAGATATCTACCAAGGAAAAGTACCAAGACAAAAGAAACTAATAATACCATAATATTAACTTATTTACTTATTGATGTTTGCTTCAACATAGTAACCGGCTATTTCGGGTTTTTATCCCAAAACAGTTACGTGTGAGTGAAATCATATACATAATGAGAAAGGAACGAAAACTGATGGTATGAAAGTTTCATATTTGAATTTAAATAAACGATAACAAGAACAAGGGCATAGATTTGAGACGATCAAATTAGGGCTGTTTACAATTCATACCGTCATTAACAGACAAGTTCCACGAGGCACGCTGTCGATTTTTAGGCATCGTTCACACTGCGAGAGACGCAAAATAAGGCGCAGAAAACCGTGCCAAATGTAACGCGCGGGGAGCCGAAGACCTATTCTTATTGAGATTGAAGGTCTCATATTTAAGCACGTGGCTCTTGGTCCCGGGCCCCGTTAAGTGGCGCGTCCGTTCCACGCGCCGCGTCACGTGGCACAGGCAGTGGGTACGGTGACACATAAACTGCTGCCATTTGCAAAGGAAAAGTACAACATACGGTAAGCGCACGTGGACGACCTTAAACAAGGATCTAAATAGAACCTACTAATATGACGACTATGTTTTTTTTTTACATCCAAAAATTTCCCGTCTTATTTATTTCTGGCTTAGCCTGTTAGTTTCTTTCTAACCGTGAATATAAATAAACATAAGTGCGCAGACAGACCTATACAGTAAAAAGTTGTGAAATCAAAAACGACGCCATTAAAATGTCTGTTAAAATATCCGCCATTTTGAAAGCAACCGCCACGTGCCTATCAACAAATCTTGATAAAAAAATACTCCAAATACACGTTATTTAAAGTTAAATATTATATGAGAAAATAAACATATAGCCCAGCTATAAATTCTAAAAATACATTGCAAACGTTAAAGGAAATCACCATTTCCACCCGTCAGAATGTTTTCTTCGCCTCCAATATCCGCGTCCATCACCGTAAATATAACTTAGATAAAAGAAAATCTCTGTTTTAACAACATCAAATAAATAATAACAGAACTAAAGAAGAAGAAACGAAACTATCAAACACGTAATAAAAATCTCCGCCGAAGCATCCGCCATCTTTAAAACCGCTCCCACTTTGGCGTCCTATCATTCAATCAAGTGTGAAAAGAAGCATTAACCCTTACCTGTGTCGCCAATCCACCTCCCCCTCCTCACAACGCTGATTTAATTACATTTTGAGAACAGAAAAACAAAAGAAACCCAAATAAATTTCAATGTAACATCATAAAAATGTAAATGATGATCCGCCGTCCATTTCCCGCCGATGAATTGAGGTATAAATTACAATATGGATGCCCTAGACACCCCTACCACTCAGGTAAGCTAGGACATGCGCCGTATTGCATTCGATATTGATCTGTAGACTTCTACCCATTTTAATGGAGCTTTAATTGAGATGCTTTATTATTCACAATGTGGGAATTAATAACTGATATGAAAAATATGGTAATTCACTATGTCTTGGGTCTTTTACTAAAAGTGGGAGCCGATCACTAGGTACGAAACTAAGTTGCGAAAGCAATCTGACGGAAAAACAAAGAATCTATTACTACCTATTCCTTTAGAAAAGATTTGTAAATCAGGCGAAATTAATTGAGATTTCTGCGAAATAAGGCAATTTAAATGGTAATATGCAAAGTTATCGTATATAAAGTAACAATTTGTTGAACAAATAAACTCTTCTTTCTGGATTAGGTTTTGAGTATTGCATCGTTAGTGAAATGGCTGTTTGATTAACTAATCACGACTCAAGAAAAAGCTTCGTGACACCTTCAATAAAACTACGCAATATTTTATGCTAATATTTCTGGAAAAACCTAAAGGTTGAATAAAAACGCTAGCTATATACCGAAACACGCCTTAATTGAATTTGAATTTAAAAGTCGACCTATCTTCCCTCAATAACTAAAATGGCGTCATAATCTCGATCTGAAAATCTGAAAAAAAAAACGTATTATAAACTTACCTGACACAGCAGACCGCCTCACGATGACACCAACATCACTTATGCACTACATTTTGAAAACTTTTGTACCAAAAACTATAAAAGAAACCAATAAAATATATTTTTTAATACAACTCAATGAAGGGTGTGCAGCGTCGAATATGAGTAATGGCCGAGTGGTCGATTGAGGTACATTGCAATGGACAGGACACAGGACATGCGCGAAGTTGCAACGGAAACTAGTTGGCCCAACACAACATGGAATATTCTCGAACCAATTTGTAAGTGAAAAATTGCGCCAATATACGGATGAATGTTGGACCAATTTATGGACTAGTATTGGGCCAACATTTGCACTGGATGTCGGGCCTCTAATTTGAAAGATGGAATATTCTCGTAAGCTCTGTTAAATGTCTGTAGCCAACATTTGCATAAAGTTTAAACCAATACAAATATTAGCCAACATATCATTGGGAAAATACAACTGTTGCTTTCAACTCTCGACCTTTTGATAAAGGTTTTAAATATCACTTCGTATGTGCCGGACGTTGGCAAATAATAATAGCAGATAATTGACCCTCGTCTCGAAGTCTACACTGAAGTTAGCCCTTTTCGGGAGCACTGGACCAACTTGTGATGAATTAAAATTTTATGCGAATTCTATAGCCCGCAATTTGAATAGGTAGATCACGTTACAGTTCAGTCAAGGGATCACATTTAACTAAACTCCTGTTTACTGATACAAAATCAATTCTTTTTGAGATAAAACACAATTAATTATGGAAAGTAAATTAACTAACGACTAGCGAAAGTAACCTCTTGACTCAGGACGCGGCAAATCGCTAATGGCGCCCAGCGTGGGACTATTCGATATGGCGATAAAAAGGCAAAACCTTACAAAAAACATCTATTTTTGGACGCCAGGGACTTTCCCAGAGAGGAAATTTCCCGACAGTTATACAAACGTGACTTTTATTCACCCTTGGAGTTTCCCCTAGCTACAAAAATACAAATTGTGTAAGCTGTGTATGGGAGTAGGTACTTAATTCGTTATTAATAAGTCTTCGAATGACGACAATGAGCGACTTGTACCTACTACTTCATTTGCGGGATATTATTTGAATCCAGAGCTTGCTACTCATTTATGTTTTTAGGTATCCGGGACATTTTCGTAATCCTTACGCAAATCTATGTAGAAGGTACCTAATTTATTTATTTTTTTAGTATCTCCAACAAAAGATGTACACAATACATTGACACAAATAAATAGCAGCATCTGGGTATTAAGTAGGTGTACTCCTTCACTTATACGAGACCACAGCATGCACAATAAAGTTAACAACTGAGATAACAAAGTTAAAATTTTAATTAAAGGTAAAATTTGGTAACAGTTTATAAATTATTTAAAGGACATATAATAAAAGAAGAAATTCAAACACTTTGACATACTTAAATGAACATGTAGAGATACTTAAATGAACACGTAGAGATACTTAAATGAACACGTAGAGATACTTAAATGAACACGTAGAGATACTTAAATGAATACGTAGAGATACTTAAATGTCATAAACATAACATCACGCCTTGTTTCCACAAAAGGATTAAGCAGAGGAACACCTTTAGTACGCCCACATTTCGCTAGTTATGTTTCATCATCATCACTTCAGCCGTAAGACGTCCACTGTCGGACATAGGCTTCCCCCAAAAAACCCACCCGTGTTCCTTCAGTTGCCCATGTGCCAGAGTCACGGTGTCTCTTTCGAACAATCTCGCGACCCTGGCAGAGAGTTGTAGGTCTGGGGTTCGAACCCAAGCAGGCATTTTGCTTTGTGTAAATTATTTCATCGCCATTGCTCTCAAAACGGTGAAGGAATACATTGTAAGGAAACCGACATATCTTAG
This sequence comes from Aporophyla nigra, assembly GCA_947507805.1. Lineage (NCBI taxonomy): Eukaryota > Metazoa > Arthropoda > Insecta > Lepidoptera > Noctuidae > Aporophyla > Aporophyla nigra. The sequence goes on along the minus strand of OX382313.1, from coordinate 4,224,264 downwards.
AACCAAAAATTCGAAGACATGTGACATTCTACCAACTCGCACTGGGCCCGCGTGGTGGACCACTCCCTCTCACCGAGAGGAGGCCTATGTCTCAACAGTGGGAACATTATAGGCAGCTAATGATTGTCTGTTTTTCTGAAAGTATGTTCCAGCATATTTTGCATAGATATTTCTTATAAGTCTGGTCAGCCTGTAGGCTATAAATTATCACGCTATTTGGGCAGGACATCTAGTAAGACGAGGAGATGGCCGATGGAGTTACGCAGTGATCGAATGGTGGCCAAGATTAGGCCACAGAAAACAAGGCCGTGCAAAAGCGCGTTGTAACCCAACGCGCAATTTTGCCTGGATGCAAGACGTACGGAACCAAGATGATGGCGGAAACGGATGATGGGCGGGGACCCTACACCCAGCTGACTCAGCAGTAGGTGATTCCGGGCTGAGATGATGATGATGAATGTGTTAGCAATCTAAAAAAATATTTCTAAGGCATCCCTGTCATTCTGCCAGGGTCGCGAGATTTGTTCGAAAGATTTACCGTAGCCCTGGCATATAGGCAACTGAAAGAACACGGGTGGGTTTTACTCAGTAAAAGTCTGACACGCCCTTCAGTTCCACCCAGAGCGGGATACGTCATTTGATGATTTCCCACCCACAAAAAAAATCCCTGTCATGAGTCAGAAGATGTTTTTAAGATTTAAGAAAACTGTTTCCTGACGGCTTTAAAAAAAAAATCACTATGGTGCTTTTTTAATTAAAACATTTTGGAAAACATGTCTGGTTATTGTTTTTTCTTTTGAGGTGTCAAGTACACGAATAACTCACAAATTATTGAAATTAGGACCTACAAACCGAATTGAGGGAGAAAATTAAAATTTATAAGTGAAATAATTAAAACAAAATTTCAGTTACAATAATTAATTATTCGTGTTCAAAATGTTCACCGCGAGTCCCATTTCTGCTGTTATTATTTTAACTTCATCTCCAATTTCATCGTTCCAAACACTGAATTAATTCTCTCAATCGATTCTTCTTTTATGTTTATTTCCACATTCGTATAAATTTGTTCATTGGAAGTCAAACGGAGTCAGGTCACCCGACCTCACTTTCAAGGGACTAATTTATTTTTCCACTGAATTTTTATGTTCAGTTACATATAAAGGGTTTTTCAATAATGACGCTCGAACTATGACAGCGTATAGCAGCAATCTTGGTAAAGCGATAGCTGTCAAAGTCGCGAATACATATTTAGTCGTGACATTTTACCATGGAATGTTATTTAAATATACTGTGGTGTCTTACGACTTTCACGCGAACGAAGTCGCAGGCGGAAGCTAGACCTCAACAAGAACGATACTTCTTTGCATGTAAGATATATTTGACTATTAAATTTCATGACAAAGGTATACTAATGATATACTATTTTAATGATTTGTTATGGTTCTGAATCAAATTTTAATCAACATTAAAACTTGACACTGCTGGACCTTGCAAAAAATCTTTGAATTTTGCCTATTGGGCTACCTTAGCCCATCTCCCCTTAAAGGTTTGGAGGGAAGCAATTCTATAATTCAAGAAATAAGTAGGTAATTATTAATGTGTTTTTAGGACTCTTATATTTTTTCATGTTAGATAATAATAACACAGTCACCCTGCACCCTAATTGCGAAACGCACAATTTATCAGAATCTGAATGGGATTAAAGATTATTTCTAAACCATTGCGTCATTTGTTCGAATAAATTGTCGGTTCAGCAACGTAAATAACGCAATGAATGTTGTTTAACTATGAATATTAAACCAATTCCTACCGATAAAAAGTTCTGCAACTACCCGACTGGTATTAATCAAGCCAAAAAAGAGTACAATACTTGCCAATTAAAAGCCCTCCGTGATAGATATCTACAAATAAATTATACCGGTCAATTTACAATTTATACTGATGCGTCTATCACTAATAATGAAATTAGTTTTGCTTATTTTGATTCAGTTACAAATGCCTCGATGAAACTTAAAATCGATTCTGTAATATCAATAATACATGCAGAATTAATAGCAGTTTTAGAGGCATTGTCCTGTATTGACTCAATTGTATGTTCTGAGATCTGAGGTTCTGAGTTTTTAACTGTATCTGATTGTCGTAGTGCCTAACAGTTATTGAGACGATGCACTTTACCCAAACGGGGGATTCCAATTGCTTATGTCGTACCTATTGGATACGTCGTGTAAACTTAAAGCTAAAAATAAAATTGTTGTAAAACAATAGGCGCCTTCTCATATTGGCATTGAAGGTAATGAGATGGTTGATCGATTCGCTAAAGCGGCATCAACCGAAGGAAAAGTATTCTCGTGTCCCGTATTACACCGAACTTTACGGTAGACTACAACACCTTTGCTATGACAGCTGGCGAGAATATTTCAATGAAAGGAGTCGCAGTAAAGGTATATGGCCACTGTACAACCGAGCGTCTTTAAAAGTACCTGGATAGACAGTGCCAATACGGGAAGGCAGACAGCCATAACAGCACTGCGCTCCGGACACATTCCCTTAAATAATTTAGCATTTCTAATGGGTAAAGTTGATTCAACAATTTGTGTGGAATGCGACATGCTTGAAGACGTGTATCATATCATCATGGAATGTGTCCGGAACGAACCGGAAAGACGAGATTTGTTAGTATTGTATAACAGTATGTGCGAGACTGGGGTGTGTAACAGCATCCTTGCTACTCCTGCTTCGGAAGCAGCAAGGATGCTGTACAGACTCAATAAAAATTAATCAGATATCAATCAGAGTGGCAGTCTAAGATAACACAGGCCGACAAAATTTAACAAAAGTCCAGACACAGAGACCAGACCTATCATACCCGAAAGATTTTGATGCGTTGAATCCGAATCCATGCTCAGAATTGCTCCTATACGTCTGGTTTTGGAGATATCCTAACCTAAACGAGTTTTTCAGTTTTTGAAGTTACGTGACAGAAGAAAAAAAATGATTATCAAAAAACGTTGTATGTCAATTGAAAGTATCACCCTGTCCCTTTTAAACCTATTTAGATTTTATCAAATATCTTTTTTTTCACCAAAATATACCTATCTATTTTTGAAATTTTAGACTTTAGGGTATTAACCCAACCACAAACAAAAAATCGAATTCTGCCCGAGACCAGACCATGATGTTCTTATGTTTTTGGGGTCGCTGATTCCGAATCCGAGGTCTAATTTACCCTATAAAGTCAGAATTTTTCGTAAGCTCAAAAAACAATCCCTAAAAATTACCCCTACCAAACCATAAGCAGGCTAACCCCCCTGACCCTGGAAACAGCAAGTTTAATCACTTATTTTTCTTTAAACAATTCGGATTCGGAATCAACGACCCCAAAAACACAAGATCAACATGGTCTAGTCTCGGGCAGAATTCTTTCGATTTTTTTTTTGTGGTTGTAATACGCTAAAGTGTAAAATTTCAAATAGCGATATTTTGGTGAAAAAAAAAAGATATTTGAATAAATTCAAATAGCTTTAAAAGGAAAAGGGTGGTACTTTCCTGCCGAGGTCGCGTGATTGTTCGAAAGAGATACCGTGGCCCCGGCACATGGGCAACTGAAGGAACACGGGTGGGTTTTAGTCAGTAAAAGTCTGACACGCCCTCCCGCTCCAAGGGTGGTACTTTCAATTGCCATACAATGTTTTTTGATAATCATTTATTTCCTTCTGTCACGTAATCTTAAAAACAGCAAAAAACGCGTTTTTTGCACTTTTAGGTTAGGATATCTCGAAAACCAGACGTATAGGAGCCATACTGAACACGGATTCGGATTCAACGCATCAAGATTCTTCGGGTACGATAGGTCTAGTCTGTGGGTTAAAAATTTGTAGGCCTGATTTTAAGTTGTGTATGTTAAGTCGATTTGTAACGACGAGGGTGGTTAATCTGTCTAGATTAAAACCCTCTTTAAATAAATAAAGAAAAAAAAAAACACAGTCACCCATCAGTTATAAGCAGGCCTGTTGGTCTAGTGGTTAGTGACCCTGACTGCAATGCCGGAGGTCGTGGGTTCGATTCCCACCCAGGACAAATGTTTGTGTGATGAGCACGATCATTTGTTCTGTGTCTGGGTGTAATTTATCTATAATATGTATGTATTTAGAAATATATAAGTATGTTTATCAGTTGTCTAGTACCCATAACACAAGCTCTGCTTAGCTTGGGACTAGATGGCGTTGTGTGATAGTTGTGGAAAAAAAAAAAAAAAAAGTTATCATTTATTAGTTTTGATCATCACATGAATTTGTTAGTACCATTTTAGGTTAATAGATGTCGACGTCTCCACATAGTCCCCATAATCATCATTTCAGCCGAAGACATCCACAGCTGGACATAGGCCTCCCCCAAGATTCCCACTTCGACCGGTTCTGTGCTTCTCGCATCCAGCGGATTCCTGCGGCCATCGATCCACCTTGTTGGAGGCCTATCAACTCTACGTCTTCCAGTACGCGATCACCACTCCAGAACCTTTCGGCCCCATCTGCCATTTGTTCTCGAGCCATGTGACCTGCCCACTGGCACTTAAGTTTGGCAGTCAAAATTACTTTGCTTTTGCCAGCGGTTTCGCCCGCGTATTATACGTATAAACCTATCTCTTGAATCACTCTATCTATTAAAAAAAACCGCATCAAAATCCGTTGCCTAGTTTTAAAGATCTAAGCATATTATAGGGACAGACAGAGGGAAGCGACTTTGTTTTATGCTATGTAGTGAAGTGTAATCTACTTTAAATACCAGGTATGATATAAGTTTTTATTTCGATAACAATTAATTGAATATTAGAAAATTTGCATTGTAAATACAGTATCTTATGTAAATGTATCGGTTCACTATTTTGGCTATAATGGCTTGCACATAAAACATCCCCCTTTAACAATTTTTTTTTTAAATCGGTCGCTGATCTAAGGCGGAATGAGTTTGGACTTTTCAAACAGGGTAAGAGACCAATAAATTGTAGCACCGTTTGTTAGGATGTGCAGAAATACGGAACGCAATATGTCGATGAATTTGAGGATACAGATAAATCAGTTTTCATCAGCGACCTCATGGACAAGTAGCTCTTCCAGGTGTTCTCGATGCGGAGCTGAATATTTTTGTCTTGCCTGCTTTGGAGCTACTCATCATTATCATCAGCAGCCTATAATGTTCCCACAGCTGGGACACAGACCTCCTGTCGGTGAGAGGGAGTGACATATAATTCATTAGGCCCGGTACGGGTTGATGGATGTCACATGTCTTCGAGTTTTCGGTTTCCTCACGATGTTTTCCTTCACCGTTTTGAGAGCAGTGGTGATGAAATAATTTACAGAAAGTAAAGCGCCTGTTTAGGTTCACACTCACGACCACTACTCGTTAATCGCGGAGCTGTCACAATTTGAATAATTTTGAAGGATATCGCTAATCCATTGCTTGATATATTCGGAAAAATTGTCTGCTTAACAACGTAATGAATGAAAGTGGTTGAACTGTAAAAATGAAAGCCATGAGTTCGTTTCGCCACTATTTCTTTTTCTTAGCTAAAGCACTAGGAAGTGGTGCAAGGTGAGCGTTTTGGGGGACTGTCTTATGTTGTTTTGACATTCGAAAAGTGCTGATCTTCAGCCTAATTTGAACAAATAACTTGATTTTGATTTTGAGTGTTACGCTCAAAGGCCTTCGTATAGTCTACGGAGGCTAGTTAAAACGGTTTTTAACACGTTTTTATTCGCTTCATCTGTATGTTTGTTTGTATGTAGGTACTTACATATGTTTGTATTGTAAGTATGTTACTATGATTGTATCCGACTTGATTTTGACCCACTTCAAACGGTCAGATTTCATTTACATATTGTAGACTTATCGAGAACCGATGTCAATCATAAAGTGCCATTATCCTTGCTAAGGTTACCAGGGTAAAAAAAACGAAAAATCATTATTTTGTAGCTACCCGAACTAAAAAAAAGGAAATTAATAATAGTTTAATAAACTAAAAAACACGCTTTCATAGAAAACCAAACTAAAAAGTAGAAAATAATTGGCAATAAGGGTTGCGTGCTTTTTGAGGTATTTTTTTAAAATTGGTATCAAGCTTCCTTCTACTTCTTAGTTTTGTTTTCTATGGCAGCGTGTTTTTTAATTTAAATTTATGTGCTTTTCCACAGCTGGGCTTAAAGCATGAAGACGGTCCGAATGTCCGATGGTCAAGCTAGTTAGTTTGGCTGATAAGAACCTAGTGTTGCGTCGAAACAATTTTTTTTTCTGTTTGTCCTGCTCTTGACCTCAATGACGCCTGATGAAAAGGAATTGATAAGGTTTATGATAAAACGAGCGAAAAGATGCCTGAGTTCTCAGGTAATGGATAACCCCCAAATAAAATGCCTAGTAAAGACGTGACACTGAGGTCATTGATATGTAAATAATTATAAAACTCCCTTTTATTCCCTTTCTTATGAAGTAGGATCATGTTTGACTGGCACATTTTTAGTGGTACTTTTCCGGTTTGTAAAATGGTGTCAAATGTGTTGGAGATATGAGAGAAGTAGGTCTTTTATCATTCAACGAAAACCCTTTTTTTTCAATATCTAGAGTTTCTCAGCAGCAGCCCGAAGTCTGGATTCGTCCCCGGATGATGGCAATAGCTCGTCTCCTATTACATGAGACTTAAACATAACTGGCAAAGTGTGGGTGTACCACAGGTACACATCTGCCCAACCCTTGGCAAACAAAGCGTGATGATATGTTATGTCTTACATTTTAGAAGCTGTTATACCTAACCCCCATAGACGAATGGGGCGGAAAGTTCTTAATTGGTGTAACTAAGGATTCACCATGGTAAGGCCTTCCAAGGGTGCACCATGCAGACTGGCACCGTATGTGGACCAGTAGTTATGGCAGCGATGGAATTATTTAGGTTCACACGTTTCCGCAAATGTTTTTTTTTTTTTTTTTTGGATGGGAAATCATCAAATGACTTCTCCCGCTCTGGGCGGAGTGGGAGGGCGTGTCAGACTTTTACTGACTAAAACCCACCCGTGTTCCTTCAGTTGCCCATGTGCCAGAGTCACGGTATCTCTTTCGAACAATCTCGTGACCCTGGCAGGCATTGGTCCTAGCAGACCCCTACATTCCGCAAATGTTCACAATGCAAGACACCTTACGATTTCTTAAGGGCAGACTTGAACAAGTAGATTTGTGATCTTTAGATACGAACGAGGAAAAAACAGAATACATACATCCACGCCTTGTTCCCATGGCCGCAGGCAAAAACCACAGAACGCTACCTGCACACTCCTTTGTCTCGGTTACGTTCACACATCTAGTCAGGCACACCTGTTGCGAGTACTATGCTCCTGGTCTTTCTGAAGAGCATCACCAATAAGGCCATAATGTCCTTCTAAGGCGTCCCCTTCCTGGCGTTTCCACCCATATGTGCCTTGTGTTTTCCCCCTTTACTCATCATCCCAACCTGACAAATCTAAGCATACCTACCTACTCTGTCCAGTTTTTCTCACTACATTATATTTTAAATCGCAACGTTGCGAAGTATCACATCATTCCTCACCCACATCACGCAAAGAACTAATTTTCACAAAATTAATTCTACTTTCATTCTCTTCGGCCACAATCCGCATTGACTTCCATACATAAGCACACCAGCATACCATCGTGAATAGTCAGTAGAGCCTTTTCGGACATCGACTGGATGGTCACATGCGCATGTTCGCATTCACTTTAATTCTCGCATTCACTGTCCCATCCACATCTTTTCAAATATTTCACAAATCTGTGGAAGCATTTGTATTGCAATACGGCATCACGTAAGGCTTTCTATCAGGCCAGGGTCGCGAGATTGTTCGAAAGAGATACCGTGACCCTGGCACATGGGCAACTGAAGGAACACGGGTGGGTTTTAGTCAGTAAAAGTCTGACCCGCCCTCCCGCTCCGCCCAGAGCGGGAGAAGTCATTTGAGGAATTCCCATCCAGAAAAAAAAAAGGCTTCCTATCAGGCTTACTTGCCCAAAAAATTGTAACGTGCTGAGTTTTTTTTTGGGTGGTAAATCATCAAATGACTTCTCCCGCGGAGCGCAAGGGCGTGACAGACTTTTACTGACTACTACCCACCCGTGTTCCTTCAGTTCCCTGTGCCATGACCATGGTAACTGTTTCAAAAAATCCGGGACCTGTGCAGGCATCGGCCCTAGCGGACCCCTTCTATTTCTGCTGACATATGTTTGAGGCGTACGTGCCATGTGCGGTAGGCACCGAGCATTAGATCAGAACATGCTGACTTACCTTGATACGTCCAGTTAAACAGGTTAGGGCTGATGGGTATCGCGAACATCTCTGTCTCGACAGCATGGTGCAGGTGCGCTGCCGACGCTGTGGCCGTCGCTGCAGCCGCAGCCGCAAGCAGCAACGTACATTGTATGTACATCTTGAAGTCTGAAAAGATACGGATGTTGTTATTAAGAAAGTCGTTATCATCAACCCTTATTCCAATTTATTTGGAGTCAGGGTATTATGTATTTTTCTTCCATACTTCTCTGTTTGTCGTCATTTCAGGAGTCGTCCCTTTTCTTGCTATATTTTTTTTACGCAGTCCATCCTTCGTTTCTTTGGCCTTCCTCTACTCTTATAGCCATCAACATTCATAATAGCTGATCATGGTATATATATAATAATTCCTGATACCACCATACTGCGATCGCTAACTCGCCTGCCAAGCGTGGCGATTATGGCAAACCCCCCCTTTGGGGGAGGCTCATGTCTAACAGTGGACGTATTTCGGCTGAAATGATGATGGTGACACCCTACATAAGCAGCCTATAATGTTCCCACTGCTGGGATACAGCCCTCCTGTCTGTGAGAGGGAATGGGTCGTGATCCAACACGCGTGCTCAGTGCGGGTTGGTAGATGTTACATGTAGCGAATTTCAATCCAGTCAAATTTATTATTTATTAACATTAATATAGTAATATTTTGAATATTCATTTACGTATATACTATACTTTTATATATTTAAACAATCAAGTAATCGTGTAAACAATCATTATCGTACAAAAACGCTTCGAAATGCTAAACTTTACTGTAGAATACTTTGTTGAACATTGCGGGTACTTACATAATATCACTCCGCACATTCCACTTTTCACATCATCAATAAGAATTATTCGTGTATTGATTCCATCTGCTCCGTCTAAGAGGACCCACTGACCCTACAAGGATCCAGCAGAATATCAGCGTCAGGTATATTTTCCTGACATGTGCTGAGCTGGACTCCTATTTGGTGCCACTTTGAGACGCACACCGCACTTTTGTATTCCACCGCACGTTATTTTCACTTATATTTTAATTTGTGACACTAAGTGTCATCATCACTATTTTATGTCTTCCTTTTTTTTTCCTTGTTGTATATTGGCACTTTGTACCTACTTAAGCGAAATTGTAATCACGTTAAATTATTATTTATTCGTGCTTTGTATGTTGTTATGTCTTTTGTGTGCACCAAATAAACGATTTATCCTTCTATGTAATTTTTTGTTCCAAGACATTCTGGTTTCCTTACGATTTTTTGCTTCACCGTTTTGAGAGCACTACTGTGGCACTTGTGTTAGTTTATTTTAACCATCTCGATGAAATGCATAGTAATTTGCCCTGGTTTGGTGAAGGACCTATCTATCGGAGCGCTGAACGCTGTTAGTACCTACGTTATATTGAGATGGTTAAAAGAAACTCACACTAGCGCCACTGATGAAATAATTTATACAAAGTAAACCGCTTGTCAGGTTTTAGACCTACGGCCTATATACGTAGGTTGCAGCCGATTCTACTTAGCCACGACTACTCTCCTACTAGTACACACTAGAAATGTTTTATTTTCCTTCTGAGAAGTTCGTTGCGCCACTTCTTCTCAGCTAAAGCTCTAGGAAGTGGTGAAGAGTGGTAGCTGCTGGAGGACAGTCTTAATGTAATTTTGACGTTCCGTTTACCTCTCAGAATTTCAGCTTAGTTTAAATAAATGACTTTTGATTTCTTGAAACTTTTGATCTGTGATAAATGATGGGAATGTCCTTGTGGATTTTAAAAATACAATATTTTATTTACGTCGAGCCTGGAAGGTCGCAGCGGTTTAATATTATTCTTGTGGTCGTTAAAATGATGTCAGACTAATCTTAATTGTTATCTGCCGGTGTGTGCGTCAATAATAAGGAAGGAATCGTTGTTATCATAAAAAAATCTAGATAATTGACAAGTTAGTTAGTATTTTTTTTTAACCTAGCTCACCTTCCCAAGAGGAGTGAAAAAGTTAGATATGAAAGATGTATTTTTTTTTGTAATGTTACATATTTTTTGGTCGAGCCGATCGATCAGGTTAAGTTACGCTTGTCGCGGTTAGTCCGTGGATGGGTGACTATAAGTATCAAGACTCCGTCGTCGTGCCTCGGAAATCACTTAAAGCCGTTTGTCCCGGCTGTTATCCGTGAATCTTTGACAGTCCTTACGAGTCGTCAGAAGCCCGAAAATCTGACAACCAGTCTTATCAAGGAGTATCTCAGTTGTGGAGGCCTACCTCCACAACTGAGATACTCCTTGATAGTCGCTTCATATAAAATACTAGCTTTTGCCAGCGGCTTCGCCCGCGTGGAGGTCGGAAATTATCCCGCGGGAACATACTACCGGGATAAAAAGTACCCTATGTGTTATTCCAGGTTATAAACTATCTGTGTGCCAAATTGAATACAAATCCGTCCAGTAGTTTTTTCGTGAAAGGGTAACAAACATACACATACACATACATCCATCCTCACAAACTTTCGCATTTATAATATTAGTAGGATTGGTATCCAACTTGATCTAATCTGACTGGTAGCAAACACCAACATAGTTGGGAAAAGGCTAGATGGGCTCGGCAGATGATGATGTTGCATTTTTTCTGCCTACCCTACCTATTAATTATTCTTAGGTCTGAATCACATCATTAATTTATTTATGGTGTTCACTCTCCAAATTAATAAACGAAATACCACGCAATGTCAGACCCTACATTACCGTGTTTATTATTTGTTTACCAACAGACCATTCCCAATTATCATTTTTTACAACCTCAGCCAAAAGCGGCATGAAATCGCTAAAATTAGTTACCTACCGCACGAAACATAAATCAGCCCAGATTTAAAGAAAATTCCACGATAAATCACACAAATGATATGAATTCCACTTACCGACTCCTTACCGGATCGCCATAGCACTGTTTTAAGGAATAAACCCGACCTAAATGCACAGGAATAGAAACAATAATCGATTTCTATTTTAGCCGTTTACATTGAGCGCCGCTGGAACCCAGTTCGCATGTGCGGCGAAAAGGAACGCCCCGAAAACATACAGAGATGAATTTTAGATTATCAAACTGGGTTTATGGGCGCGCGTTTTTTTTTAATTTGAATAACGAATCCAACACGACTTGTTGCTATTATTTTTTCAAGAGTGTACTAGTGTGCTGGATATCCTGGCTGGCTGCAGCACGAGGCCAAGAACGTTCGTATGTTTGAAAGTAAAGCAAAATACATATTAAGCGTATAAAAAGCAGCGCTACAAAACCTACTTTTAAATAAATAAAAAATCTTCACCCAAATTGCTTCACCTGTTTAAGAGCTACGGTGATACAAACAGACACAGACTGACACACATAACAGTAAAACTTATAACACCCCTCTGTGTCGGGGGTTAAAAAGCGCTCATAGGTAAACGTGAAAAAATTCAGTCAAGAAGTTTTGTTTGTTGTCATGCATGCAAGCTTTTGGTATATGGAAATGTTTAAAAAAATAAGATATTCTAAACTAGCTTTTGTCAGCTGTGTAGCCCGCGTGGAAGTAAAAAAAAAATACAGCGGAACGTATTATCGGATAAAAAGTATCCTGTATCCAGTATACAAACTAGATATGATGATAGAAGGGCGGGCGTTTTGGGGACTGTCTTTTGTAACTTTGACTTTCAAAAAGTGCTGGTTCTCAACCTAGTTTGAATAAATGACTTTTGATTTTGATATCTGTGTGCCAAATTTCATATAAATCAATTCAGCTGTTTTGTCATCAATTTAAACTTTCATATTTATAATATTAGTAGGTACCTACGTACGATATAAAAATAATTTTTGTTCTATTGATTAAATGAAATACTTACCTTTAACTTTTTGCGTTTTCAATAGTTTCAATATATTCCTCGTTTTCAGGACCAAATACATAAAGATATATTGAAAGCTCACGCAATCCCGTAGCTTTTTGGTTGTAAGTAGGTAGGTACCCATGTGTGTTTTATCGACAATCATGTTGATGTAACTGAGTCCGCAGACTTCAGTAAGCATAAAAATACTGAGTTAAAGATTTTTTCATGTAAATTAAGCGACGACGCGGCGTGATTAATTATTATAATAGAAACGTAGAAATATTTATGTATTACCTAAATTTAACGACTCACGCCGCCTGTGCATTGTACGAATAAATAAAAACACATTTTCTTAATATTCGCCGACACTACTTACGCATTTCTTGACCTCTCGAGTTTAAATACAGTCTTCCCATAATTATTTACGCAAATACGGCCCTGAAAGTAGGCGTGACGTACAACGAGCAACAACGTCATTGGCGCAACAACCAACCAAATTCGAAAGGTCCCATGGTTCAAAAGTTACGTTTCGTTCTACGTTCTTCACTCAAGCTGGTCTACCAGAATGTCATAATCAAATGGTTTTATTCATTGTTTTAAGCAAAAAATAGCTTTAAAATATAATATGTGCTATCGAATAATAATATATATTAACATTTTTTGTAAGCTTTAATAAAAGAATTATTGGTTTTGCAGGAAAACTGTAAACATCGTAAATTATTCGGGTTGTATGCTGTTTATACGTGCAAATGTGAGTGTAAAATGTCATTCATACAAATGTCAGAAAGGGCTGGGGCGACTCGGGCGATTTAACTACAGTGTACAAAATCTTCGGGTTTTGACGGGGAAACGTATTATTTAAGCATAATAATGTAATGAACAGTATTCTAAGTTAAGGCGTGTTCGCGCCCAGTAAAAAAAAAACGGCGGTAAAACTTACGTTGTGTTGATAATAACCTCGTTCGTGTTAGAGGAATTGTTTTCTATTATAACTTTTCAAGAACATGTTGAAGTTCAAAAAAATGGGTTCGGATAAAGTGCCACTGCTGCTCGTGACCGCCAACGTTGGATCTATTTTCGAGGATGTGAGTATTATGCATAAAATCGATGTTTTAGTCCTAACATATTTCTTTACATTGGTGACAAGGAATGTACGTAATTATGTTGTTAATTCAATTAAAATGTAGCGCGCGATTCTATGGTGAGATAACTGTTCTAATTTTAAAACAATAGACTGTTAAACAATAGATGCTGGCTGATCAGACTAGCCTGTAAAGAGGTTCTTTAGGTGCGTTTTTATTTTTTAATTTACCCACTTTACTTTTATGCAAAAAGGTTGTATCACATATTTATCAGTGTCGTAAATTATTACGTTGTAGAATTTATTTTATGTAGATATTAATACTTTATCTAGCTATCCATTTTAATGTTAAATATAAATATCTGCCCAGCCTTCTCCCAACTATGTTGTGGTCCACTTCCAGTATATCCGGATGCAGCTAGATACCAGTATTTAACATGGAGTCACTGCCTAGCTTACCGCTACAACCCTGTTACCGAGTAGAATAATACCCCTTCACAAGACTCAAAGATATTGATTTATTTTAGTATTCCACTTCATAGTAAAATATTGCCATTTTGTATACTTTGTTATCTAAAACACCTGCTTTGGTTTTTATCCAAACTGATATGCTAACCCTATCATACCTTATTAATTATTTAATTCTAGATGAATTAACTACATATTAAATGTGTAAGAAAAAATATAATCATTGACAAGGCATCTTCACCAGGCCATAAAACCTTTTTGCGATTCCCAATCTATGGTTAGCTAAAACTTCTAAATTATCCCACTGTCCAATATCTTAAAATATTGCCAAGTTGATAATTTCCTAACATATTTATGTACTATATACCAATAGCCTGTTGTAAGTAGGATGTAATAAGCATAATATAATAAAATGGGACATGATTTTTAACTCAGTCAAGTGAGTCATTAACACATGACAATAGATATACAATATAAACATACATTTTAGGTTGACGGAGAACATTTTTCAACGTGTCACATTTTAATATAATCAGATTACGTGTAGCGTACGTGATAAAACGGTATTGCTATGTAGCAGATTTTGGTAATTTTGTTTTTGTTCCTAGCTAAGATTTGCAGGGTCCTGCACAGATAAATGAAGAGAAAATTTAAAAGAACTAGTCCCATTTAAAGCTTTTGTATTAGTAACTAAACTATTAATTAGTATTATAATTTGAAGATTCAATTCAATTCATTTATTTCTTCTCTCTTCACAATATTGAAACACTTAAAAATTAACAATGTTTATGAGAATATTATATTTCAACATTCTGAGCGACTGGTGCCTGAAGTAGATTTTTAAAAAGCCTGTGTTACAGGTCACCAGGGCCCCTCATAGCAAAACAATAATGGGTTTAAAGACGATCATGTGAGAACTTAATTACATGAACCAAGAAGATGCTTCTCATGTCTGTCAGTGTGACTGCGTTTTTCGTCTTAACCACGCAATGGATTTTGATGCATTTTCCACAATAATTTCGAGAATTTATCCTAGTAGGTATGAACTGTGTGAAGTACAGGAGTGTCACAAGTTGTTAAAAATAGTGTAGGTCACATAAATTTAAAAGCAAATTCCCTACTTCGGTAAAACATAAAATTAATAAATACTTAAATCAACAGAACAAGAATATTTTTCGTGGTTTTCCTCATAGTCATAATTTAAAATGTAGGATAAAACATGCCCTGTTAGTCTTCCATTAGTTTAATTTATTTATGTACCAGGTCCTGTGTTTTACTTGTGGTAAAATGACATGTAAGCTAATGGTTTGAATGCGATTTACCTACGGAATCAAGTTTGTGGTGACCAACCTTAAAAGCTGGGGTTTCCGATATAACTTCAATGGTTCAGTGTGCATAGCCCCTTGAAATTGTTCTGTGCATTAAAAGTTAATTCAACACTTTAGTGTTACACAGTTAGAAAGACTTATCCAACCCTTACGAAGCCGTCGTGGTGGATTAAGGCCCACTCCTTTTCGCAGAGAGGAGGTCTGTGTTTTAGCAGAGGGAACATTGTAGGCTGATTATATAAAACTTATTTTTAACTAGCTTCTGTCCGCGACGTCGTCCGCGTTAAATTTCTTGTTCCCCCGACCCTTCCCGTCACGTCGAATCGCCTACCCGTGCGATTTTCCCCGTTTTTGCAATATTTTTCATTACTGCTCCGCTCCTCTTAGTTGTAGTGTGATGTTATATAGCCTATAGCCGTCCTCGATAAATAGGCTACCCAACACAAACAGATTTTTTCAATTCGGACCAGTATTTCCTGAGATTAGCGCGTTCAATCAAACAAACAAACAAACTCTTCAGCTTTATAATATTAGTATTAGTATTTAAAATATGTATAAACATATTTATAATAAAGATTGGTTTCAAAGTGTAATGTATTTCATAATGGTTGTGGTGGTTTGTTATTTACATTAACACTTTATAATAGCTGTTGACTCAGTTTATTTATTTGAATGGAATTGCAAACATTGCTTAGATAACAAAATTGAATTCAATCTACAAGAACTGATTTTATTTAATATTATGACTGCTGTTTTAAATGTACTTACTCGTAGGTATCATATTGTTACTGTGTTGTTGGTCTAGTGGTCGCAAGCACTACTGCTAAGCAGGCGCGGTCGCAGCCTAACATTTTGGGGGGGGTCACCATGAGTACTGAAGAATATTTTTAGGAACGTAAATCCTCTTTGGTCTAGTAATCGCAAGCGCTGCTGATCAGAATGATGTCCCGGGTTATAATCTTTTTGCAAATGTCCATCGGAGTCTCCGTGGCTCAAGTGAGAACAATTTTAAGATAGTAAGACAGGCAAATCGTTCAGGGTTTCGACAGCATGACTGTCTTTGGGGGGGGGGGGGGTCATGATCTGGATTTGTGCCCAGTTGATTAACTTAAACATAATTGGCGAAATGTGGATGTACTATAGGTAAACCTCTGGTATCCCCAAGGGTGGGGAATACTTCCTTCGTGAAACCAGAGGGGTAATAGCGGAACTTTTTATCGGTAGGAATTGGTTTAATATTCATAGTTAAACAACATTCATTGCGTTATTTACGTTGTTGAGCCGACAATTTATTCGAACAAATGACGCAATGGTTTAGAAATAATCTTCAATCCCATTCAGATTCCGATAAATTGTGCGTTTCGCAATTAGGGTGCAGGCCTGATGTTATGTATTAAGTATCATAATAAAACCTATACTACACGATAGGACCATGACCCACCCAATCCCCCAAAAAATTTTGTTGGTCCATGCGCTAAAAACCCTGTAAATAACAAAGTCGCGTTTCGTGTTTGTACGTTTAGATCTTTTAAACTACGCAACGGATTTTAATGCGGTTTTCATCAATAGACTGAGTGATTCAAAGGGAAGGTTCATATGTATAATACGCGGGCGAAGCCGCTGGAAAAAGCTAGTTTACTATATTAGTAAGGATTCTTTACTCTACGTAAGTAAATTAGGCGGACTTAATACCAAATGAATGCTATTTTACTACTAGCTTTTGCCCGCGACTTCGTCCGCGTCCAATTTTTGCTCCCCCGACCTTTCCCGTCGCATCGAATTGCCTGCCAGTTTTCGACCATTTCTCGTTGCTGCTCCGCTCCTTTTAATCGAAGCGTGATGTTATATAGCCTATAGCCTTCCTCAATAAATGGGCTACCCAATACAAAAAGAATTTTTCAATTCGGACCAGTAGTTCCTGAGATTACCGCGTTCAAACAAACAAACAAACTCTTCAGCTTTATAATATTAGTAGGTATAGATTATAATATTATATTAGTATAGATAAACTTTTGGAATTCTTGTTTAGTTTGAAACAAGGTATCTTTGATAGTCGCTACGGTTCGTGAAAAGCCCGAAACTCTGACAACCAGACTTAGCAAGGGGTATCGTGTTTATTACTTGCTGGGTCAGATACGCTGTCGTTCCACATAAAACACTGTTATTCAACTGCATTCGGTTAGACAGAAAACCGAACAAAAAAAATAGTTGCGAAAAGGAGAGATGACGATAGATGTCTCGGCAGATGATGATGATTTTGGAATTCCCAGTTTCCGTCCTAAACAAAACATCTCCCTTATTAGAACATAATTCCCTGTTTGCCTGTGATAATGATGTCATTAATACTCTTTTTCCTTTATTTTGACGTCAACGAGCCTCGTGGCTATATGATAACAACCACACGGGTTGATCGAAGGTTAAAACTACGCTTGGCGTGTATGGGTGAGCAGTGTAACGTATGAGGATACCCCTCCGTGCTTCGGTCTGCTGGTCTTCGGATATCATTCGTAGAACTTTGACCGTTGTTACGGGTATTTCATCATTCATCATCATCATTTCAGCCGTAAGAAGTCCACTGGTGGACATGGGCCTCCCCCATGCGCCGCCAATTTGACCGGTACATTTTTTAGGGGGATTTGCCATAATCGCCACGCTTGGCAGGCGGCTTGGCAATCGCAGTTTGGTGGTAAAATGCATAGAGAACGCTGCTGCCCATTCTCTAGTAAGTCCTTTAGTCGCCTTTTACGACACCCACGGGAAGAAATGGGGTGGTGTTATTCTTTACGTCCGGCACCACACGGTACAACGGTTACGGGTATTTAGAAGCCCAAAAGACTGATAACCATTACCGATGGTATCATGTTAACCAGTATTTGGAATGTGGAGACCAGGTCAGATACGCAGTCGCTCAATGTCAAATACTGGTATTCAGCTGCATCCGGTTAGAGCTTGGAAGCCGATATCTAGGTTTTTTAGACATCAGTGTGGTAACACATTAATAATATTAGGATTGAAGAACTCAAGGATGGCAATTATTATAATAGCGTAGAAAATTATCCTTAAATGATGACTATCAAATACGACCTTATGCAAAAATAACGCATTTCTATAATTTAATGACATTTTTATTTTAAAACCAGACAGTCAACTGTGCAAAGCGGGAAAGAATGTTGTTCAAAAAGAAAAATAAATAAATAATAAGTGATCGGTATGCAACCTGTTTGTTTGTTTTCGTATTCCAATGCGAACTGGCTGATATTAAAAGCTTTTAAACTTTAACCTACTGTCTTAAAAAAAGTTTGCGGTTTTGTTCCTCATTTGAATTTTAAATTCGTTTGTTTTTTTTACCAGACGCTAGAATACGAAATTTAAAATGAATATTTTCTTTCGTATTCAATAATAATTTAATAAGCGTCCTGCCTTACTAGAGAATAGGCAGCAGCGTTCTTTATGCATTTTTACCACCATACTGCAATCGTCAACCCATCTGCCAAGCGTGGCGTTTATGGCAAACCATAGATATCCATGGCAAACCCTTCCCAAATTGGGGGAGCCATATGTCCAGCTGTGGACGTCTTTCGGTTGAGACGAAGCGTCCTTCCATTTAAACGGCGATGATGCGAGGATAGATAAGCGCAAACTCATTTAACTTTCACCGCTCGAAGTAAACTCGAAATTCAAGAATCATAAACTTTGCTCATTGAAAAGACGTAAATTGCGACAGCTTACGTTGGCCTGGCTTCATCCTATAATCCGAATAACTATGTTATTACACGTCGGATCAAAATTAATGAATCATCGCACTAGATAAGATTCGTCAAGTGGTTTAGCAGGAACAAAATTAAGCGTCCCTATCTACACGTATAAAATATGTTGTAAAATAACAATATAACTTGTAAAATCAGAGAAAAGAGCATTGATGGCCCGGTGGTAACGGCCCAACTTAATACATAGTTGTAAATCATAATAGGCTCGAACCCAGGCAGACGCTTTATGTTAATTATTTCATCACCACTGCTCTCAAAACGATGAAGAAAAACATCGTGAGGAAACCGGCATGTCCTAGAAACAAAAATTCAAAGACACGTGACGTTTACCAACCCTCACTGGGCCTGCGTGGTGGATTATGACCCATTTCCACTCACAGAAAGGAGACGTTTGTCCCGGCACTAGCCACATTTATAGGCTGATTTATCCTGACTGACATCATCTACATAGATCTGAACCCTAATTTTCATACGCACCATTCATACTTCGGTACGTTAGCTCCCTCCTACCTAATATATTGCTCCACTGTCAGTAACACCAAGGCGTTGCTGGCCTTCCTTGAGGTGGATTGAATGATCGATTTTCCCATCCGTACCCAAAATGCCGTGGAGTTGCGGACACCAGCTCGTCTTAATAATACCAATATTAATATGTACAAATAAATAAAATTGGAGTGTCTGTTTGTATTTACAAACTAACAGTTTTTATTTTTATTTTGTTTTTGTTTTTATTTTTTTTTTACTAACAGTTTTTAACAGTTTATATATGTATGTTACGGTACTCACATTAAAAAAAAAACAATTTTCTAATTTTTGTCAGTCTGTTTGTTTGTTCCGGCTAATCTCTGAAACGGTTGGACCGATTTTGACGGGACTTTCACCGACATTTAGTTGACATTATAAGAAGTAACATATGGTATGTTCCGGGAGCACGTTCCCGTGGGATAATTTCCACACGGACGAAGCCGCGGGCAGCAGCTAGAACTCCCTAAAATACGAGAGTAGGACATCCATCGCCAAAGTTTTCTATAGGGTTAGGTACAATTTATGAATTATACATAGAATATACTGTTAAAATGCGTTCACACGGACGTAAAAATATCGCCGCAGGATCTTGTCGTGCAATACATTTTCAGTTCTCAGTGTTGAACCGAGCATTGAGGATACAACAGCTTGCATCACAGCGTGTTGAAAAAATACACATTCCATTTTCAATTCTCGGTGCTACGCAGTACGTTGAAGATCCAGTCCATAAAAGGGCCCTGTACGGGTATTTTTACAACCGTGCTAACGTGGACTTCAGTTAAAAGCTTCCTCTCTTCTACCATTTTGCTGTGCTCGACAAGAACCATAATTATATTTTAGGTTACCACCTAAGTACACATCGTGGCAAACAATAAATGAGTATTGACTTGACTGGTCTGTTAGTCTAGTGGTTAGTGACCCTGACTGCTAAGACTGAGGTCGTGGGTTCGATTCCCACCCAGGACAAATCTCTGTGTGATGAGCACGATCATTTGTTCTGTGTCTGGGTGTAATTTATCTATAATATGTATGTATTTAGAAATATATAAGTATGTTTATCAGTTGTCTGGTTGCCATAGTACAGGCTCTGCCTAGTTTGGGATCAGATAACGTTGTGTTGGTTGTCCTAAGATATTTATTTATTTATTTATTGAGCAACTCTGCCGTATTTCTGGCACACAACAAAAAAAGATGCTTCAAAAGCCGTTAGTGTGACCGCACAGTGACGGTTTATGTGTGTAGCATGTTTTTTAATAACCCCTCTGTTACGTGCCCTACTTAACCCAAATGAGGAACTCCAACTTTTGAGCTTTCAACCGTGTTCCAACTTCGACCCCACGTGTATGCCCGTGGCAAGTCTCCAGGGGAAGCAAACGGGGTTAAGGTCACTCAAACTTGGCCTATTTAATAATTATAGACAAAGCCACCGTAGTATGGCAGGGCTCCAGATAGCTGTTTAATTGACCTTCCCCTAATCCGAAGGCTGAGGCCGTTTATCGACGCTCTGGACCATGCGATCCAAAAAGGCTGATTGTCTTTTTAGGGTTCCGTTGCCAAATGGCAAAAAACGGAACCCTTATAGATTCGCCATGTCTGTCTGTCTGTCTGTCCGAGTTTGTCGCAGCCACTTTTCTCCGAAACTATAAGAGCTGTGCTATTGAAACTTGGTAACTAGATGTATTCAGTGAACCGCATTAAGATTTTCACACAAAAATAGAAAAAAAACAATAATATTTGGGGTTCCCCATACATAGAACTGAAACTAAAAATTTTTTTTTTTTCATCAAACCCTTACGTGTGGGGTATCTATGGATAGGTCTTCAAAAATGATATTGAGGTTTCTAATATCATTTTTTTTTAAAACAATAATATTTGGGGTTCCCCATACATAGAACTGAACACAAAAAAAAAAATTTCATCAATCCCTTACGTGTGGGGTATCTATGGATAGGTCTTCAAAAATGAAATTGAGGTTTCTAATATCATTTTTTTCTAAACTGAATAGTTTGCGCGAGAGACACTTCCAAAGTGGTAAAACGTGTGTGTCCCCCCCCCCCCCCGTAACTTCTAAAATAAGGGAATGATAAAACTAAAAAAAATATATGATGTACATTACCATGAAAACTACCAACGAAAATTGGTTTGAACGAGATCTAGTTAGTAGTTTTTTTTTAATACGTCATAAATCGTAAACCACAATTTACCTTTCATTCAGTCAACACAAATATAAAAATTAAAAAAAAAAAACATTTCATTTCATAAACGATGATGACGAATGATGATGATGATGACCTGCAGGTTTGTACGGAACCCTCGGTGCGCGAGTCCGACTCGCACTTGGCCGGTTTTTTTTTTAGCATTCACTTCAATTAAACCATTTAGGTACAAGTTGTAGAGTTCAATTGACCTGTACTAAAACGTAGACCGTTATGACCTGCCAAGCTCGCGGATTAGTTCGAAAGAGTTACCGTGGCCCTGGCATAGACAACTGAAGGAACACGGGTAGGTTTTAGTCAGTAAAAGTCTGACACGCTCTCCCGCTCCACCCAGAGCGAGATCAGTCAGAGTCATTTTTCATGATTTCCCAACCAAAAAAAAGATGAAACTAATGGGTATATTGGCAAGAAAATAATAATATATTATAAAATGTGATCAGATTTAATTCAGAGCGTACACATTAAAGATATTAATTTTACAAGGAATGCCAATGACCAGGAAATCTGACAGTGACAGATAACAGTGACACGTGTGCTCTATGCCACATACATATTGAGACATTAGTTTACAGTCTACATCAGAAACTTCATGGACTTTCTTTTAAATCAAGATATTACAAAATCTTGTTACTTCTTCTATATGTGTTCAATAGCGGGATTTATCGAAAACTGGCCTAGACACGAACAGCAACTGAGATTGCTGGTAGGCAATGATCAACAACGTAAGACATAGGTCCTAGAATGCTCATAGAACGCCCATTCCCGTACAATTGCAAAAAAAATCTCTTTATGACGATACGTGTTTCATTTCGTTGTTACAGTTCATCAACAAGCAATGGTAATACGATAGTTAAGGCTATACTATCATCTCTTTAGTAAAATTCTTGAATTCATTCATTCACTGACAAACAGAACTAAGAGGGACTTGTGGCTAAGTAATAACAACCGTGTAGGTCGATCGATTAGGTTAAGGTACGCTTGCCGCCGTTTGTCCATGGATGGGTGAACATCTTTAGATACCACGACCTCCCCGTCCTTTGGAAAACACGTTAGCTGTTGATCCCGGCTGTCAATTGGGATCCTTGAGTCGTTACAGGTCGTTAGAAGCCCAAAAGTCTGTCAACCAGTCTTACCAAGTAGTATCGTATTACCCAGTGACTGAGTTGTGGAGTTCAGATCGGCAGTATATCCATATAAAGTACTGGTATTCAGCTGCATCCGATTTGACTGGAAGCCGACCCCAATACAGTTGCGAAGAGACTCGGCAGATGATGATGTACTAGCAGACAACTCACACGCTAACCGTTGTTTCTAGAACAAAAATTTTACACAAGAGTTCTCTACATAACGAGGTCCAAAGAAGGATTTATGAAAATTCGCTCCCTAAAAGCGTCAACACGGATGAAAACTTGAATGATGAAGTTCGTCATTCTCGCTGGTAGGAAATCCCATCGAATACGCGGCTGGTTTTACCAGAATTTCGTGATAACAGCATCACCTCCGCGTTCGCAAACATAGGTAACAATATAAGCTGATTTCTCATTACACGAAAAATCTATAAAAAGGGAGCTCAGCTAAAACTGAAAATGTATAGCTTGATATGTAACAGTGTGTACAGCTTAACTGAATTTTCCATAACACAATCTGTAATCGGGTAATATGTAATTTGAATTGTAATAAAAACGTGTGGGCGTTAGGATAGCAATATATTAAACAATGTATTTGATAAGATAAAGCTCTATTTAATTCAACTACTGCGGTGTATCTAAATATAACTCGCGGGACCGGGATTCGATAGCGTATTTCTATTTATTTTGGCACGAAATATTATTATGAGTTGCAAAAAAATTATGTTTTTCTTGTTTATATTTAGTTTGGAAACTCATCGGTTTTGTTTTGTAAATGGCTAGCATGTCTGTTGATTGTGAGCCTCTAGGATGAAAGAAGTTATTCGTGGGGTAATTAACCGCCCCAGCAGACAGGCGCAACACGACGGTGAGAACTTAAGAAGAACAATTTTCATGACGTTGTCATAGCAAATTGTTCTACTAGAGTCTAGCGTCTGTGTAAATTGGGTGAGACGGAAACCAAAAAAATACATATATAAACTCACGCCATTTTCGAATGGGGGTAGGCAGAAACAACGGAACGCCATCTGCTACGATCCTTACATACTCGTTTTGCCTCGTTTAGCTTCATACGTCTGGTCATACACACACGCTGATTGCGAGTGCACACCTGACCTTTCTGAAGAATATCACCAATAAGGTCACTAATTATGTCCGCCTAGGGCGTCCCCTCCCAGCGTTTCCAGTCACACTTGCCTTGTAAATACCTTTTGTAAGCCGTCCTTCATTCATCCTCTCAACACGACCGAACCATCTAAGCATACTCTTTTAAATTTTTGTCACAACATCTTTTAAACTGCACCGTTCTCTTATCACATCATTCCTCAGCCTATCATTCATAGTCACACCACACATGCTGCGCAAGGAATGCAAGTTAACGCAACCTACAAAAATATTTCATGCAGCACAAAATCGCAAATTATAAGATACATACTAATGTTATATATGCAAAACTATGGCTTCCTGCCGTCTCCGTTTAATACGCTTCAACGGTAGGATTGCCAAAGCGATTTAAGCAATTAAGTAGAAAAGCTGATTGATACAAATTCATGCGTGAAGACAGCTGTGGGCACTTAGTCCCTAAGTAGGAGAAATTCGGCGCAATAACTGGGGCGCAGTGATCATCAGTATTAAGCGGTCACCCCGGAACAGAGGCTACCGATCAACTCGATCCTCTGCTAATCTCATCCAGTTACCCTGTGAGGATCCCGCCATCTTTTTTTTTTGTTGGTTGAAAATCCTCACACATGTAATGATAGAAACATTGTTGATTCTGCACAAACAAAACGCCCTTTAAGAGTAATAAAAAAGATACATAAAATGCACACATACAAAGTTGCCAAAAGTCCCGAATTTAATGGTCAGTCTCTTACTGACAAAAAGCCTCCCCGGTGTTCCCTTCCCACATTTGTACAGGGGACCATGGGAACTTGTTCGCCTTCAACGATCCTTGGCTGCCGCCATTGCGGGCCACTTCAGTCCCGTGGAACCAGTGAGTTGTAGGATCTCGCCACCATGAGTTATACTATCTTACGTTTGCCGATTCCCGATCACTAATCAAGAACACCTACACTTCAACGATCATCGGTTCTACCACCGATAGGACCGGCCCATTGTTACTCCAAATGTACAACTTGGAATTCGTTGGTTCTAGTGCCAAAACTTCTGTAATAACCACACGAAAAACAACCCTGTTTTTATGGGTGGGAAATCATCAAATGACGTCTCCCGTTCTGGGCGGAGTGAGAGGTGATGTCAGACTTTTACTGACTAAAACACACCCGTGCTCCTTCAGTTGCCTGTGCCAGGGCCACGGTAACTCTTGCGACAAATCTCGCGACCCTGGAAGGACGATCCTTGGCTGTCGCCATTGCGGGTCACCTCAGTCCCACGGAGCCAGTAGGTTGTAGGATCTCCACATCTAACCTGAGTTCTCTAATCAAGAACCCCTACACTTTAACGATCGCCAGTTCTAGTACTAATAGGACGGATCCATTGTTACTCCAAATTCGTTGGTTCTGGGGCCAAAACTTCACACCAAAATGAACCCAATAGTCAAATACTAAGTTCTATCGGTGAGAATTCCAATCCACATTAAGGCTTCGTGCGTTAAATACACTAGTGTTACGTACTTTGCATATTCAGTTACTGCTATAGCCGTCTCATTGTTCTGCAGTAATATATTGTTAATCTATTCAGTATTCCTCGTCGAGGGTATTACTTGACGTCGGCTAAGTGATGTATTTAGGTTAGTGTGTGTTTGTGTAAATTACGTAGATTTGAGGCGTTGTTGTTCTAGCGGGCTGGTTACGGTCCTTGATTTCGTCACCATTTTTGGGTCTCAGGTCTTCTTTACGGATGGTCAAATCCCTAAAGTTTGACAACCATTAAGAAGAGGTATCGAGATCCCCAGTAACTGGGATATGGAGGTCAGATAGGCAGTCGCTTTATGTAAGAAACCTAAAATTCAGGTTCACCCGGTTAGGCTAGAAGCCAACCACAACACAATCGGGAGAGGCAGGCAGATTTTTTTTAGGGTTCGGATAACGGAATAGCAAAAACCAACTCAGCCAACTGCAGTTTTAACTTGATATATCAAGATCTACATTATACCTCCATCATTATAGATTGCTGGCTTTGATTCTCAATTACCCGTTACCAGTTTTGGGTTTCGAGTATTGGGAACACTGTCAATAAACTTAGCATATGCATTCCCATTCTGTACCGTGTGGTGCTGGACGTAAAGAAAAACACCACCCCATTTGTTCCCGTGGGTGTCGTAAAAGGCGACTAAGGGATTTACTAGAGAATGGGCAGCAGCGTTCTCTATGCATTTTACCACCATACTGTTATCGCCAACCCGCCTGCCAAGCGTAGCGATTATGGTAAAACCCCCCAAATTGGGGGAGGCCTAAGTCCAGCAGTGGACGTCTTACGGCTGAAATGATGATGATGCATTCCCATGTTGGACGTAGTATTAAGCCCCTTTAAAGCACCAAGACACCCATAATAAGCCTATAATGTTCCCACTGCTGGGACTCAGGCCTCCACTCTTCATGACGGAATGGGCTATCTACCACGGGGACACAGTGCGGGCTGGTAGATGTCACATGTCTTCGATTTTTTTGGTTCTAGAACACCGGTTTCCTCACGATGTTTTCCTTCGCCATTTGGAGAGCAGTGGTGATGAAATTATTCACAAATAGCAAAAAATAATATACTTACCTTAAAATTATGAGTCGGCGCTTTGAGTGATCTTTGTTCATTGATTTTTCAGCGCCGACTCAAAATTTTAAGGTATATTATTTTTTGCTTTTCAGTTTTTTCGGCGGTTTAATTTTTTGTTAAAAAGTTTTTATTTTAATTTTTTTTGTGTCTGTAATGTACTAATAATACTTGGCAAGGTATACCCTATCCAATGAAAGAATTATCAAAATCGGACTTCTCTGTATAAAGTTATGCGTGATTATACGTACATTACAATCAGTGAGTGAACAATCAATCATCCCCTGTTTTCCGACCCTTAGGGTTCGATTTTGTTTTCTAAATTTATATGGGACCACCTTTGGAGTATACCCTTTCCAATAAAAAAAGAATTTTCACAATCGGACTTCTATGTAAAAAGTTATGCGTGGTCATACATAAAAAAAAACAAAAAAAAAAATATACGCGTCGAATTGATAACCTGCTCCGTTTCTTTCGTCGGTTAAAAAGTAAAGCACCTGCCTAGGCTTGAACCTACAACCTGCATCTTAAAAGTCGAGCTCGTTATACCACACCCTGTTCTTCGCTTTCCGCATCCAATCTGTCCCAGCCCCTGTCCCATTATTTTTAAGGCCGTCGGACGATTTGCTGCGAGGTTTCCCACGCTTCATTCGCCGATTCGCGTTCTCCACTGTGACGGAAAATCAATACTTTTCCATTTAGGTTTGATAGATTCGAGATTGGATTTAATCCTTTATGAGGTTTTTCTCGTGAACGCGCGGTTATTTACGTTTTTTCCCTTCGGAAACAGCGAAATCATTTCGTACTTCGAAATGATTAGTGTCCGGTCTTGGTTATTCGCCATTATACGCCTAGCCTTCTCCCAACTATGTTGGGGTCGGCTTCAAGTCTAACCGAATGCAGCTGAATACCAGTATTTTACATGGAGGGACTGCCTATCTTGTCTGACCTCTAAAAAATTAATCAAAATCAAAATATTTTTATTTCACATAAACCAACATGGGCACTTATGAAACGTCAGAAGCTAGGTGCACGGTTCCAAATAGTTGATTCCTATGGAGAAGAGCCGGCAAGAAACTCCACGGTTACTCTTTTAAAAATAATTGGCTTTTACAATGGTTTTAAATTACAGTATTAATCGGTATGGGAGAGAACAGTGTAGGACTGTCAACAAGTACCAAGTACTTAATAAAATGGAAAATTGCCTACAGTCTACAAGGCCTGCAACGTTCTCACATTCACAAAGTATAAAATAATCTACATAAATCTAGACACGCGGTAGCGTGTCAAGCCAAGTTCAAGTAATAGAACTGGCGAGCAGCACCGTGTGTAATATTACACGAACCATTTGGAGCCACTTTTGACCCTCTCATAACTCAAAAACTATTTCACATAAACGTGTCAAATTTGGCTCATATATTGCGAGATACATATGTGCTCCAAATTTCATAGACACAGCTCAAACGGTTATTTAGATATTAACGACCAAAAATCGTCATTTTTATCACTGACTGACCTATAGATCAAAACTCTAACCCAGGTCCAGGTGACCTAGAAAGTTGAAATTTGGAATGCAGATAGGTAATTAGGTGAATATAAAGGAATAAATCAGAAACTGGTAAATTTTTATAATATTATAATTTTTCACTTAATTGATTCTATTAGGAACACTTGTAACAAAAACCATTTGGTATTAATTTTCTTATAAATAAGTACCTACTAATCATCAGCAGCCTATAAATGTTCCCACTGCTGGGACACAGGCCTCCTCTCGGTGAGAGGGTGTGGGCCATAATCCACCACGCGGGCCCAGTGCGGGTTGGTAGATGTCACATGTCTTCGAATTTTTAGTTCTAAGACATGCCGGTTTCCTCACGATGTTTTCCTTCACCGTTATGAGAGCAGTGGTGATGAAATAATTTACACAAAGTATAGCGCCTACTTGGGTTCGAACTTACGACCTACTACTCGGTAAGTCGCGGCCGTTACCACTGGGCCACCACTGCTCTACGACCTACTAATAATGTATGTAAAAAAAGTAATGATATCCCATCAAAAACATAAATGTGAAACGAGAGCCAAGTTCAATATTGTGATATATGCCTTGGTTGTTGACTTCAACGACAAAAGAAGTGACATCTAAATGGGTGCCAAGTTCAATGGTCAGTCCTGAAATTTATTTATAACTACATAAAATATCATTTCTTTTTATAACTTAGGATGATATAATGTAGCCTAAGGTCTGACTTGGCTAGTTTTCATAGCACCGGTCGCGAGATTTGTTCGAAAGAGATACCTTGGCCCTGGCGTATGGACAACTGAAGGAACACGGATGGGTTTCAGTCAGTAAAAGTCTGACACGCCCTTCCGCTCCAGCCTAGAGCGGGACAAGTCATTCGATGGGGAAATCATCCCACCCAGAAAAAAAAAACCGGCCAAGTGCGAGTCGGACTCGCGCACCGAGGGTTCCGTACAAACCTGTAGGTATAAAGTTTTAAATTTTTTAAAATATTTTATTACATGATGTAACTAAAAATTTACAGTTTTCGCAATTTTTCCTTTATCTGTGCTATAAGACGTTGCTTCGTACCAAATTTCAAAATTCTAGATCGACTGGAAGTACCCTATAGGTTTTGATTCCCTTGCGAGTTTCGAAAATTTGCTGAAATTTGCGGCATAAAAGGCTATATCTTTTGATTGCGTTAGCTTAGAGGTTTGATTTTTTCACAGCTTCAAGGGACAGTAGACTTGAGTATTTGATATAAATTTCAGCTTGATACCCCCACGCGTTCCTGAGAAAAAGGGTCTTGACAGACGGACGGACGGATGGACAACAAAGTGATCCTATAAGGGTTCCGCTTTTTCCTTTTGAGGTGCGGAACCCTAAAAAACCCTCGTTCTTGGTTATTTATACGTATTGTCTAAATAGTCGTTATGGAAATAGCCCGAAGTTCTGTCAAGCTTTCAAACCACAAGATGTATGGTTGTGGTGATTGAATGACAATTGACAGGCGACTTGGCTAGTAACTCAACTGTACAGTCTCATCACAATTGTTTTACCTCTGATCTTGCATCACTGTCAAAATCAGTCATCTTTGTTCTCGTTACAATAAGGCTGATTTGGGTTAATGCCACTAACAACTCCGTCAATACCACAGTGATCTTTATTCTATTAAAATAAGGTGGTTTTTGGGTTGCTGCTGTCAGAGGTAAAATAACTGTGAACGGACTGTATGATCATATTTTTTGTAGCGTTGCTGATATCAAACATGATTAAGTCACAATTGGTTCATAAAAAGTGTTACAATATTGAGGTGTGACACTTTTTTTTTTTTTTTTTTTTCTTTTTTTTTTTTTTGTTTGGATGGGAAATCGAGGTGTGACACTGGATCCCGAACTAGGATTCCCTGTATCGCAGGATCCAGTTTCTTTCGACATCGTTCATCATACCGTTTGTTTGTTTGGTTGAACGCGGTAATCTCAGGAGCTCCTGGTTCGAATTGAAAAAATATTTTTGTGTTAGGTAGCCTATTTATTGAGGCAGGAGATAGGCACACGCCACGACCAAACAACATCACGCTACGATCAAAAGGAGCGGAGCAGCAAAGAAAAATGCACGAAAATTGGAAGGCAATTCGATGCGACGGGAAGGGTCGGGGGAACAAAAATTTGACGCGGACGAAGGCGCGAGCAGAAGCTAGTATAATATGAAATTATAACTAACAAAAGCAGTGGTTTAATACGATTCACTAAAACTACAGACTAATAGGTAACCAAAAGGATAAGTGTATATACGACAATGTGAAGAGTGTTGGTTGGCGCTGGCACTGCCAGGGTCACAGGATTTGTTCGAAAGAGTTACCGTGGCGCTGGCATATAGGCAACTGAAGGAACACGGGTGGGTTTTAGTCAGTAAAAGTCTGACACGCCCTTCCATTACACCCAGAGTGGGAGACGTCATTTGATGATTTCCCACCCATAAAAAAGAGTGTTGGTTGGCTTATATTTATTCAATGAGTTTGGGACAGATCTCAGTGGAAAAATAATAGTTTATAATTTATTTTCTATTTTTTAGGGTTTTTCGAATTTTGAGACGTATGTCAGCGTAGTTTGTGGCGTATGTCAGCGTAGTTTTCGAAGACAGCTTTTTTGCTGTCCTGGTAACCCTGGCAAGGATAATGGCACAAATTAGTTTATGACGTATGTCAGCGTAGTTTTCGAAGACAGTTTTTTTGCTGTCCTGGTAACCCTGGCAAGGATAATGGCTCAAATTTATGAAATTATTGCATTGTCATCGGTATTTGACAGGTGTGCAAAGTTTGAATGAAATCTGGTCGTTTAAAGTGGGTCAAAATCGCGCTATAAGGAGTCGGTTACAAACAAACATACAAACATACTAACATACAAACATACAAGTGAAGCTAATATAAAGCGTGTAAAAACATGGCAAATTTCACACCGAACACGCCTAATACGCTGATCGAGGCAAAGCGGCAGATTTTCCAAATGAAAATGCAATTTAATTTCGTCGGGTTTCCCCTAGCCTGAGGCAGAGGTGTACTCGCATATGTAATCATACGCCGAAACAAGTTCCCATGTCATAGGGGGCGATCTTATCATGTATTAGAATCAGCTCAAAATTTACGTTCAAGTAATAATGATTGGCTACTTAGTATTCGCTGTATGTACAACCAATTGTTGAGGTAAACATGTACTGAATTACTGAATATATTCATTTTTAGCCGGAGACACGGCTTATGCATAAATCCATTGAAAAAAGGTCTGTAGGGCAAGTTGATTGAACGAGACAAGATTATTCTGTAAATCTCTTGTAACCCCTCGGTTTGATGTAGAAAAAGGTCAGATATTGGTGAGATGAGATATCTACGTATACTTAATACTATAAAGCTGAAGAGTTTTTTTTTTTTTTTTGTTGAACGCACTTATCTCAGGAACTTACTACTTTGAATTGAAAATCTCTTTTAGTGTTGGAAACCTCATTTGTCAACGAAAGCTATAAAATCACGTTACGAGCCAAACAAATAGAAAAGTCATGAATCCGAAGACCTCACACGAACAGGCGATTCGATGCGACGGGGGAGTAGGGGGATAGTCGGAGGAGCAAAAATTTAATGCAAGCGAAGACATGCGCACAAGGGAATGTCGAAAATGATAGATATGCTAATGTCGAAAATTCTTGCGTATGTGGTGGAATAATAGAAGATGGTGTGGGTTTTATACCTGGAAACATACATAAATAAACACACGCTTTCTTCCCATGGCGGTGTAGGCAGAAACTAGAACCTGCTACGATCCTTATTTCTGTAATGAAAGTAAAGATCTACGAAAAAATCTTCTGGCCATATTGAATATATCACAAGAGCTATCTATAACTCATTACGATACTATTTTGGTGAAGTACAATAAAGTATATTCCATCTATCTGTCTACACCAAGATAAATCTTTTTTCTCGTGGGCCCGAAAATAGTTTATGCCATAGTAAAAAGATTAGTTAGGCAGCAAGGTGGGCAGCGCAACTTCCAAGGGTTGTGTCATACACCTGACTACATATTAAGCTATACATTTCCAGTTTTAGCTGACCTCGCATTGTATAGGCTTTTCGTACAATGGGAAGTCAGCTTATACCGGAAATGCATAGGTTGATTTGTCGCCGTGCGTACGTATCTCCCATCGCCGACGAGGAAGCGGCTAGCTAAGCGTCAATTATTTTCTCGCTTACTAAACCTACAAGAAGAGAGATTTTAGGTTCCGTATAAGGAAAAGAGATACATTTTATTAATAACTAGCTTCTGCCCGCGACTTCGTCCGCGTCAAATTTTTGCTTCCCGGACCCTTCCCGTCGCATCGAATTGCCTGCCAGTTTCCGTCCATTTTTCGATGCTGCTCCGCTCCTTTTTTTGTAGCGTGATGTTATATAGCCTATAGCCTTCCTCAATAAATAGGCTACCCAACACAACAAGATTTTTCAATTCGTACCAGTAGTTCCTGAGATTACCGCGTTCAACCAAACAAACAAACTCTACAGCTTTATAATATTAGGATAGGTTGATCGGTGGCTGTTCACAGCACGGGCGAGTACCTCTTACTGTACTCGTTCTGCGCTGCGAAAAGAGATTTCAAAGAGAGGACTCGTACAGCGACACTCGCTTGGCGGGCAGAACACTCGCAAGGTGAGGTGACGGACGCACACTTGGTAAATACGCTACGTATACCAGCGAGTACGTAAGTGATCGTCGCCGTCTCGCACTCGCACTCGTTTTAGTTGTTAGCTCTTCCACATCTTGTTAATCGCCGCGTGGTGGTACAGGTTCCTAAAATCCGCGGGCTCGTTTGTGGCTTTCAAAGCGTTTAATACGTCTTTGAGGACTTACAAAAGGATTGACATGATGTCAAGCTTTCGTAGCTTAGATTTTTAAATCCACAATCTGAGGCCGTAAACACCGTGAAATTCTATCAGCGATAAAGATAATTCGTTTTTTAGAAATAAATATCAGAGCAATATGGCCACTGAGAGAACCACAGAACACACAGCCACTGGTTCCTTGTGGTGGCGTACGTAAAGAATAGAATCATCTCATTTCTTCCCATGGGTGTCGTAAGAGGCGACTAAGTGACTTACTAGAAAATGAGCAGCAGCGTTCTCTATGCATTTCAGGCGCGGTCCGAGAGGGGAGGTTCTAGGGGTCATGACCCCCCCCCCCCCCAAAGACAGTCATGCTGTCGAAACCCTGAACGATTTACCTGTCTTACTATCTTAAAATTGTTCTCACTTGAGCCACGGAGACTCCGATGGACATTTGCAAAAAGATTATAACCCGGGACATCATTCTGATCAGCAGCGCTTGCGACTACTAGACCAAACAGGATTTACCTTCCTAAAAATATTCTTCAGTACTCATGGTGACCCCCCCAAAATGTTAGGCTGCGACCGCGCCTGATGCATTTTACCACCATACTGCGATCGCCAACCCGCCTGCCAAGCGTGGCGATTATGGCAAATATCCTCCAATTGGGGGACGCCTGTGTCCAGCAGTGAACGTTTTTTGGCTGAAATGATGATGCTGAGAGAACCACGTTTAGTAAATACGTCTAGCAGCTAGCCATCTCTGCTTGTTGTTCGCTTTACTAGTTACTAGCTCTACTCATTTTTCTCGTTAATCGCTGGCACAAGTGTCGTAAGCAGGTACTAGTATAATCGTGGAGGGTTTCAACCGACTTATGCACTTAGGGTGAAACAGGCAACAATGCATTTTCTATTGTGCCTGCTATACTGTACCGGGTTGTAATTGCCCCACTGCAGGCAAAGGCCTCTTATCTTATACTACATTCCGCCCTCGACTTGTCGTGAAACTTCTTTTTCTCCGACCCACTGCATCGCAAAGCATCGCCTGAACGCGCTCTTACCTCGTTTTCGATTAACATTGTTTTGTTCTCAATTCGTTTGTTTTTTTTTTTTTTTGTATGTGTTCCACGATATCACAGGAAAAAACTAAAATACAGTTCCAAGACTTTTCACTTTGTAGTGTTTTTTTTTACTCATTTTTGTTGGGATGTGTGGTGTTACATGTGGTGTTAAATTACCACAATTTCTCAAAGCTGGTTAGCTGAGCACCTTCAGACTTCCTTCCTCGTTTCTTCACCGTTTTGAGAGCAATGGTGATGAGATAATTTACACAAAGAAAAACTGGCGGCCTAGGTTTGAAAAACGACCTACAAATAAGTCGGGGATGTTACCACCACTGCTCTAGGCATCTAGCTTTTAACACACAATGTAATATTTACTTTGAGTCGTTTTTTGTCATCATCGGTATATTTTTTACCGCGATTGGCCGGACTAGGCCTGGGCCTGCCGGGCCTTAGGGCAAATCCGCTTCTGTATGTCTCCGTATAATCTTAGGAGGGACCTTTGGGGGTAATTAATAACACCCGCATGGGTCAATCGATAAATTTAAGCAACGCTGGTCCCGTGTCCGTGGATGGGTGACGATCTTTACATTCCAAGACCCTCGGTTTCTCGGAGAGCACGTTAGTCCGATAGTGCGGCCGCACTGTGGATCTTTGACAGTCATTACGGGTCGCCAGAAGCTCGAAAGTCTGACAACCAGTTTTACCTACCCAGTAACTGGGTTATAAAGGTCAGATAAGCAGTCGCTCCATGTAAACGGTATCCAGCTGCCTCCACTGGAAGCTGTCCCCAATATAGTTGAAAATAGGATAGGCAGATGATGTTTCCGAAAATAGTATCAAAGCGACGTAATTACATTATTGACGCCTCTAGAGGTGTGTGAGTTCAAAAGTCAAATGAGTGTAATAGTGTTAATGTGTGCAGAAGAGGCTAAAAGATCGTTACAATCACCGCCATTGAGGGTCGGCGAAAAACAAAGGATTTAATGTCATTTAAGAGTGCCTATTTAAATAGGCGTGACTCAAATTGGGTCGATAGCTTGGGATCCTTTTTGGTCGGGTTCAGTTCATTGATTCTTTGACCCCGCTTCTATGTGACAAGGTCATTAATTAGGTTTGGTGAATCTAACTGATAGGATGGAAAACATTGTGCGAGAATCTAGATTTTGTGAATGATGTCTGGAATCGCTAACTGACAGTGTGTAGCATCTTGATTATTGCTCTTTTGTTTTGTTTGTTGATGGCGTGCCTGAAAGCTCTATACATAAGTCAAAACTGTACATTGAATACATAAAGGTACAATAAACAAGGTCAGGTGCGTAGTACTCGCAACCAGCGTGCGTGTATGGTCAAATATATGAACGTAAACGAGGCAAAAGGAGTATGTTAGGAACGTAGCAGGCGGCGTTCCGTAGTTTCTGTTTACCTCCATTGGATAAAGGGGTGAGTTTATGTACAGACGCCAGCACATCGAGCTACTACGATCTGTCAAATTTCTTTAATAGATTTTCAACTTTATCGCTTAAGCATTAGGTTCAAGGTTGATTGGGAGAATTTGACAGTTTCAGGTACCTTGATTTGCTGGCGTCTGTACATTAAATGTTTTGAAAAATTTGTCATTTCTACGGGGTGAGGGAACGAGTTTAATACCGAAGATATAGGTTTAGAATTTTTGTCACACTGACATAGGGTACTTTTAATCACGGTTGTACGCTCCCGTGGGATACTTTCCAACATCCATCATCATCATCAATTCAGTGACCTCCCCAAATTTGGGAGGGGGTTTTCCATAAACGCCACTTTTGGCAGACGGGTTGGCGATCGCAGTATGGTGGTAAAATGCATAAAGAACGCTGCTGCCCATTCTCTAGTAAGTCCCTGTAGCCTTTTACGACATCCACGGGAAAAAATGGAGTTGGTGCTATTCTTTACGTCCGTCACCACACGAGCGAAACCAGTTGTTGATAATTTTAAAAGTGTTACATACACATACATTCATAAACTCACGCCATTTTCCCATGGGGGTAGGCAGAAACTACAGAGAGCAGCGGAGCGGGAGGACGTGTCAGCCTTTTTCTGACTAAAACCCACCCGTGTCCCTTCACTTGCCTGTGCCAGAACCACGTTTCGTCAGGCGGATTGATATTTACATAATCCTTTTATTTAAACCAAATTCATATATCGTTAATGAACGCAATCGTCTTCAACATGGTTGATTTTAATAGAATTTCCACATCAATAACAGATCTATTTTAAGTTATTCAGTGTCATGGGTGTGATGAAACATTTCCATCAAAACAAAACTATAAAAAACGGGATATGGCTTAACGTGGTTACATATCCAGCGACCGTCAAATCCAAGGGTTATCAACTATTTGCGTCATATCCTGTGCAAGCCATATCCTATTAGAACGATAGTCGAGTTATTAATACTCAGAAAAAAAAATGGAGTTTAGGTTGGTTTATATTAATTTCAACGATAAAGGAACGACACGACGAGAGGAGCAGCGGTGGCCCAGTGGGAACGGCCCCGACTTACGTGCACCTAGCTTCTGACGTTTCATAAGTGCCCATGTAGGTTTATATGAAATAAAAACATTTTGATTTGATTTGATTTACAAGTTATAGGTCACAGGTTCGAACCCAGGAAGGCGCATTACATTGTGTAAAAAAAAATCACCACTGCTCTCGAAACGGTGAAGAAAAACATCGTGAGGAAACCGGCATGTCCTAGAACCAAAAATTCAAAGACGTGACGCGTGGTGGATTATGGCCCACCCCCTCTCGAAGAGAGGAAGCCTGTGTCCCAGTAGTGGGAACAATATAGGCGGATTATAGACTGTCTTACTACATTTTGTCATCCAATTCTGAAAGGACTTATTTCATAAGTTACCTACCCATAGCTTACTGTCACATTAACCTTCGATTTCTGGAAGCCTTATCAAAGCCGCACAGCTGCTGCACAGCATCGGTGAGGTTTGAAAACCAAGGTGTTTGATAGATTATGTTTTTTATTTTTCTTGTGGGTGGAAAATCATCAAATGCCGTCTCCCGCTCTTGGGTGGAGCGGGATTTTTACTGACTAAAACCCACCTGTGTTCCTTCAGTTGCCCATGTGCCAGGGCCACGGTATCTCTTTCGAACAAATCTCGCGACCCTGGCAGTGATAGATTGTGTTGAGGTTTCTTAGAATGAAAAGCGATACTAGGTTTAACTAGAAAATGATGTATTGGCCATCTTACTAATAACATTCAAGGAGTCGGACCAATATTCTAAATAAAACCAATCATGGTCGAGATATAGGAATGCCGTAGTGTGTAGTTTTGTTTCCTGCCTCGAAATGTAGCTACTGGTCTTTGATGTGCGTTTATGGAGTTCACAACAAAATGTGTATGTACTAAAAAGAAGCAAGAACAAAACTGACATTAGATATAATTGGAAAAGTTTACGGCAGCCGACAAGACGCGACGCCGCGACGCGACGCGCGACGGTGCAATTTTAAAAACACTAGCGAAGGCGCTCGTCCGGGAAAGTCTTACACTTCACCTGCATAGCTGTTCATACCAATAGACATGTTGTTGTATCGAAGATGACACATTTTCAACTACTGTTTTGCTTTGCCTGCAACAGAATATAGCTGTCGGAAAAATGGCGGTCGTTTTTAGGGTTCCGTTGCCAAATGGCAAAAAACGGAACCCTTATAGATTCGCCATGTCTGTCTGTCTGTCTGTCTGTCTGTCTGTCTGTCCGAGTATGTCACAGCCACTTTTCTCCGAAACTATAAGAGCTGTGCTATTGAAACTTGGTAAGTGGATGTATTCAGTGAACCGCATTAAGATTTTCACACAAAAATAGAAAAAAAGCAATAATATTTGGGGTTCCCCATACATAGAATTGAAACTCAAAATTTTTTTTTTCATCAAACCCATACGTGTGGGGTATCTATGGATAGGTCTTCAAAAATGATATTGAGGTTTCTAATATCATTTTTTTTTAAAACAATAATATTTGGGGTTCCCCATACATAGAACTGAAACACAAAAAATTTTTTTAATCAAACCCTTACGTGTGGGGTATCTATGGATAGGTCTTTAAAAATGAAATGGAGGTTTCTAATATCATTTTTTTCTAAACTGAATAGTTTGCGCGAGAGACACTTCCAAAGTGGTAAAATGTGTGTCCCCCCCCCCCGTAACTTCTAAAATAAGGGAATGATAAAACTAAAAAAATATATGATGTACATTACCATGAAAACTACCAACGAAAATTGGTTTGAACGAGATCTAGTAAGTAGTTTTTTTTTAATACGTCATAAATCGTAAACCACAATTTACCTTTCATTCAGTCAACTCAAATATAAAAATTAAAAAAAAAAAACATTTAATTTCATAAACGATGATGACGAATGATGGTGACCTGCAGGTTTGTACGGAACCCTCGGTGCGCGAGTCCGACTCGCACTTGGCCGGTTTTTTTAACACGCGTTTATTAGCTTCACCCGTTACTTTGTTTGTTTGTATGTATGTTTGTAATTAATATGTAAGTATGTTTGTAACCGACTCCTTTGGACTTGATTTTGACCCACTTTAAACGGTCAGATTTCATTTAAACTTTGTACACTTATCGAGGACGGATGACAATAGAATAATTTCATAAATGTGTGCCATTATTACTTTATTATTTTTAGTTTATTATTATATGTTTATTTGTGCCATTATTTTTTTTACTGAAGGCTGCTGACATACGCGAAAATGTTGTTGGTTAAAAATCAAATATAATAAGTTTAAAAAACACGCTTCCATGAAAAACTAAGCAAGAGTGTATTTTTTAAATTGTTTTTTAAATTCATTAGGTATATTTGATTTTTAACCAACAACGTTTTTGGGTATGTCAACAGCCTTCAGTTGACCCCTTTTGACATTAATAAATTGAAGTTCGATTCGGCACGGAAGCGTATCGATCGTTAATGAATAGCTATGCTGACCTGTTTCTTCCGTGAAGCAGCAGTACCTAAAACTGGGTAC
The DNA here is from genome assembly GCA_947507805.1 of Aporophyla nigra. Lineage (NCBI taxonomy): Eukaryota > Metazoa > Arthropoda > Insecta > Lepidoptera > Noctuidae > Aporophyla > Aporophyla nigra. Next base: position 4,185,385 of record OX382313.1, on the reverse strand, counting down.
CAGGTAGAAGGGTGCCGATATATTTGTGGGCACATGAGACATCCTTCGTGTGTATGAGGGGATCTGGTATTACAAATGGCCAAAGCCAGTGGGGGCCTTGACACGAATCTTTTAGGGTTTGAATGACGTTCACAGAGGGACACTGTTGGCAAACATGTGTGAAAGGTATTGATAAAACCAGAGCGGTTTGCGTGAAATAATAACAGCCGCACGATTCGATCGGATCGAGCGGCTTATTTGGTGTCACATGTCTAGGATTTTTTGGTTCTAGGGCATATAGGGCACCCACATGTCCTAGAACCAAAAGAGGACCAAAACATTTTTCTTACACCGTTTTGAGTGCAGTGGTGATGAAATCATCATCAGCCTATAGCGGTCCACTGCTGGACTTAGGCCTCCCCCAATTTAGGGGGCTTTGCCATAATCGCCACGCTTGGCAGGAGGGTTGGCGATCGCAGTATGGTGGTAAAATGCATAGAGAACGCTGCTGCCCATTCTCTAGTAAGTCCCTTAGTCGCCTTTTACGACACCCACTGGAAGAAATGGGGTGGTGTTATTCTTTACGTCCGGCACCACACGGTACGGTGGCACGGTGATGAAATAGCTTACACAATGTAAAGTACCTGCTTCGAATCGAATGCTTGTGAATAGCTAAGCTGATGCGCCGTCTGATTCTTCGCCAAAAAACGACATAAACAGATTACTCAAAAATCTTATATCCTTTCTCTCTCTTGCCCACAGCCCTCAGTAATGCTACCAATATGGACGGCAGAGTTCCTGCAAGCCGTCTCCCGAATGGACCCGAAGTTCATCGCCTTACACCTGCAGGAGGTGGGTGGCAAGGCGTACGAGAAGTCGATGCAATACGTCAAGGACTTCGTGCAGAGGCTCTGTGACTGCCCCGAGTTGAGGCTCTTTGACAAGATCAGGATATTTCTGGATGAAGACTTCAGTTCTCCTGAGAAGTTTACTGTGAGTATTGAGTATTTAATTTTTATTAAACCTGGATGAAGCTGGAGCAAGAGCATAAGGATTGGCACTGGTAAAGAGGGGCCTATGATAATGATTGAATTTTTAACACTTAATAAAAGTAGTTTAGTGTGTGGAGACAAATGCGCAAGAAACTTCACTGTTGTGAATGTGAGTACTATGCAGGTTAGATTGAATGTATCACTTGAGGTTGACTATACCTAATTGTCTGTTGGTTTTGGGTATTTTGTATAATATGGGCTACGCAAAAGTCGTGTAGATCTGGTAGCGTCTTGTGATGGGTCGTTGAGCTCCCTAAAATAGGGTGAGCTAGACAATGACTGATACATACATGCTGTTTTTTGGGATAGGTCAGCTCAAAGCTGCAATGGTTCTTTATTTCAAATGTTTTACAATATTTTGTATACATCTTTACGTAGTATAAAATAAAGTTCAATTTCCTGTTTGTACGCTTACATGTTTTAAACTACGCAACCGATTTTAATGCGGTTTTCATCAATAGACAGAGTGATTCAAGAGGAAGGTTTATATGTATAACTAGCTTCTGCCCGCGACTTCGTCCGCGTCAAATTTTGAGTCCCCTGACCCTTCCCGTCGCATCGAATTGCCTGCCAGTGTTCGACCATTTTTCGTCGCTGCTCCGCTCCTTTTGATTGTAGCGTGATGTTATATAGCCTTCCTCAATAAATGGGCTACCCAACACAAAAATATTTTTTCAATTTGGACCAGTCGTTCCTGAGATTAGCGCGATCAACTAAACAAACAAACTCTTCAGCTTTATAATATTAGTATAGATACGCGGGCGAAGCCGCTGGCAGAAGCTAGTTATCTCTACATTAATACGATTATCAAAAACTTTGTAAGTACCCCTTTTTATAAAAATTAAGCGGACGGAGGAGTATGCAGTTTGGCACAGTAAAGTTTGTATGAAGTGGACAAAATTAATATTTTAATAAAAAATGCATTAGAAATACATTGATTTAAATAAATTATGGTCGAATTCGGACACCTTAGTTTATATAATTATATTTGAAGACGGACCTAGATTAAATTACCATATCACAAGAGGTGGAAAGAATTACGAATAAATAGAATTAATTCGAATCAAAATGAAGCATTGACAGATAAATTCATTATATTATAGATACTTGGTGCTCACAAACTCGTGTAAATCACCCACAAGCATTGTAAAAGTAATTAAACGATTTTAATAAAAATTTACAAGTAATAAGCCTAACTCACCTTATAACAAAATGGACATTGTAGTCAGATAGGAAACGCCGCGCCGACCTCATCCGGTTTTTGCAAAATACTAGCTTTTGCTCGCGGCTTCGCTCGCGTGGATATCGGAAATTTTGTTGCGTTAGTTTTCAACCATATGCCTAAATAATGAATTTAATAATGTTTGTTTTGGAAATGAAGCGCTTTCCATACAACTTCAACCCCTTTTTCAGCACCTCGGGAGTAGAATTATTAAAAACACTGAGATACGTATTAATTACTAGCTTCTGCCCGCGACTTCGTCCGCGTTAAATTTCTTGTTCCCCTGACCCTTCCCGTCGCGTCGAATCGCCTACCCTTGCGATTTCCCCCGTTTTTGCAACATTTTTCATTACCGCTCCGCTCTTCTTGGTTGTAGCGTGATGTTATATAACCTATAGCCTTCCTCGATAAATAGCTCCCCAACACAAAAATAATTTTTCAATTCGGACCAGTAGTTCCTGATATTAACGCGTTCAATCAAACAAACAAACAAACTCTTCAGCTTTATAATATTAGTATAGATTTTTATTTTTAATCGTTAGCCTAAACTCAAAATAAGGTCACTATAAGTCCTCCTAGGGCATCCCCTCCCGGTGTAATAATCTCATAATCTACCTCTGTGACAAATTTTATTTTCGTGGGTCCAGTAGTTTTCAAGATTTCGTGATTAATCAGTGAGTGAATGTATGAATGAGTTACCATTCGCTTTTATACACATACAATATAAATATACTAGCTTTTTCCAGCGGCTTCGCCCGCGTGGAGGTCGGAAATTATCCCGCGGGAACATACTACCGGGATAAAAAGTACCCTATGTGTTATTCCAGGTTATAAACTATCTGTGTGCTAAATTTCATCCAAATCCGTCCAGTAGTTTTTTCGTAAAAGGGTAACAAACACACATACATCCATCCTCACAAACTTTCGCATTTATAATATTAGTAGGATTAACGTGTAAAAGTGTTTGTAAAAACCTACTTACAAAAATAAAAGCATTTATGATTTAACACATGTTTGAAAAAAAAATACATTAAATTAGCAACCAGCTCGATTTTGTCTAGACTCTAGATTGTCCTATGGAGCTTGGTTACCATATCTCAGGATTTGTCCTGAGATCTCAGGATTTTTGGACTCTTCTCAGGATTGCGGCCGGATTTTACAAATCTCATGAAATCTCAGGATTTTTAGAATTTTGAATAAAGTAAAGCTTACATTTTAAAGATCTCTTTAATAAAAAGTTAACCAAACTAAAAATAATCTTCCTTTGGTAATAATTATTAATTGGAATTAATTGCACAATTAAAATCAATACTTATTTATCCAAGTAGGTACTTAATCAGTTTAATCTTCTATATAAAATTCAAAGTCCTGAGTGACTGACTGACTGACTGACTGATATATCAACTCACAGCCTAAACCGCTGTTCCTAGAGACATGAAATTTGGACGGTGTGTTTTTTGTGAGGAGTAGGTCTCCACTAAGAAAGGGTTTTTTGAAATTCCATTCCTAAGTGGGTGAAATGGGGGTTGAAATGGTGATTTTTTCTACATCCACGCAGGCGAAGCCGCGGGCAGAAGCTAGTCAGGGTATAAAAACGATAATATTACGACTTTTTTAAATTGTTAAGTACGTTTAAGAGAAAATTCTCAAACTGTAAAAAATCTCAGGATTTATCAATGGAATCAGGCCTTTTCTCCGGACTTTTGATTTGTTCATCTGGTAACCCTATATGGAGCAGGACCAGCATGTTGCCAAGCATTCTTATCTTGCATATAGTTTTGTAATAATTATGCTTGTTTACAAAGTGATTCCGTACCAAAATGGTAAAAACGACCCCTTGTGGCGCGATTCAGTCTGTCTGTCCATCTGTCTATCACAGCTGGGCATCTCAAGAACAATTAAAGTTATCAACTTGTAATTTAGTTTTAGATGACATTTACCCAATTATTTTGCAAATAAGAAAGAAATTAAAATATATATTTTAGTTTGCAACAGGGACTGAACAACTGACTCTTAAAAACTTGTAGTGGGGCTACTAGGGCATGTACCGCATATTTTGCGACTATATCGTTTTCCTCTCTCCAAAATTTACATAGAAAAAAAACTGAAATAATTCTATGTTATAGAAGTTTATTTAAAGATTACAGGAAAAATAAAACGATGACTCTTAATGATTTCTGAAAAAGTTTTTCAGAAATCATCAACAAAAATTACATTAGTTCCATTGTCGGTCAAGAGATGGCGCTGACCTGACACCACTACCACTGCAATACTATACGTAATGATATAAAATTATATAATATTTATATATGATGATGCCCTCGGTGGGAGAACCATTTTAAATAAAATATTCTTGTTTACATCTTTTTAAAGTTCACTTTTTACGCAGCTGGGTTTTTTTTTACTGTTTACTATGGATGCTTTTAATCTGCATGCCTTTTTACATCGTCCTCACACGAGTAATTAATTGCGAAGCATTCGCACTGAGTACGCATAGTTTGGCACGCCACAATTGCGGCAGTAAGTCCCCTCTTTGAGGAGTGGATAGAGAGGCGCCACGGCGTCCTCACCTTCCGCCTTATGCAGGTCCTCACCGGGCATGGGTGCTTTGGGGGGTTACTGTTCAGGATAAAGCGGGAGGAAACGCCCGGGTGTTTCCATTGCGTGGACCGTCTGGAGGACACGGTGGAGCATACGGTGGAGGTGTGCCCTGCCTGGGCGAAGCACCGCCGTGTCCTCGTGGAGGTGATCGGCGGCGGCGACCTCTCGCGTCCGGCCCTGGTGCGAGCCATGGTGCGGAGCGAGATGGCATGGAAAGCCGTCACCTCCTTCTGCGAGGCAGTAATGCTCCCATGTAATTGGGGGCAAGTCTATTGCCATCAACCAGGCACAAATCTAGACTACGGGCTGCTACTGATAAACTCCACATAGAAAAACGAATGCTTAACAAATGTATTAGAAATCGCTTTAAAACTTTAATAGGATATAGGATCACCCCGTTATCCATGACAAAAATGGTAATATGAACACAAGTCGTCGAGAACTTTTATTATAGATATAGGTACTAAATATTTAAAAAATATATATAGGGTGTGGCGTAAGTAGTGGTCCACCGTTCAGGATTCGATGAACCAGATAATTAACTATAACAATTAAAAATGTTAAACATTTTTACCCAAGGGTTCCGAAAATATTTCATTTTTGTCTTTTATTTACGAAATTTCTACCTTTTATTACATATTTGTTTGTAGTTTCAACAAAAACCATTATTTTTTCATTTTGATTTCTGTTAATTACTGCTGAATACTAGAGCTATCATGATAAATTATGATTTTTAATGTAAATTCAGCTCTTTTGAAGAAAAAGTTGGTTCTTCTCTAATTTTAACCCCAATTTTTAACACACCATCAAGTTCAAGTCAAAGTTCAAGAGCAATTTTTGTAAAAAAAAAAAAATTGGGTAAAAATGGTTAAATTTTTTAATTGTTATAGTTAATTATCTGGTTCATCGAATCCTGAACGGTGGACCATTACTTACGCCTCACCCTGTATATATACCTAAGTATCTATATTGTTTTTGGGTTGTTGAGCTGGTTCTGTTGATATTAGCAGACCGCACGTCAAGCAAAACCAGCAAAACCTGTATAATTCATAAGCATATAATTTGCCTAGGCTTTTCCCAACCATGTTGGGGTCGGCTTCCAGTCTAACCGGATGCAGCTGAATACTAGTATTTTACATGGAGCGACTGCCTATCTGACAATATTTAACATGGTAAGCCTGGTTGTCAGACTTTCGGGCTTCTGACGACCCGTAACGACTATCAAAGATCCACACTTGAGAGCCGGGACCAACGGCTTAACGTGCTCCTCCGAGGCACGGAAGGGTCTTGTATGTAAAAATGGTCACCTATCCACGACTCTCTGTGTGGAACCGAGAAGTGAGAATCCAATAGAGTGCAGCGCGAGTGAGGCTCAGCGCGTCGAAAATACACAGTGTTCGATTTTCGACTCTCAGCGGTAAGCAGTGCGTTGAAGATGCAATGCGCGAAATAATTCCGTCATGTTTTCATTACGACCGTCTGATCGTCGATTTTGAACCAGCGCTCTGTCTCGCATAGTGTCATAGAATTATGCACCCCATATACCTACCATAGGAGCAGTGGTGGCCCAGTGGTATCGGCCCCAATTTACGAGTCGTGGGTTCGAAGCCAGGTAGGCGCTTCACTTTGTGTAAATAATTTCGTCACCGCTGCTCTGAAAGCGGTGAAGGAAAACATCGTGAGGAAACCGGCATGTCCTACAGCCAAAAATTCGAAGACATGTGACATCTAGCAACACGCACTGGGCCCGCGTTTACGGCCCACTCTCTCCCACTGAGAGGAGGCCTATGTCCCAGCAGTGGGAACAATATAAGCTGATGACATCTATCATACGATAACTTTGCACTTGATGATTGTACAATAGTGTATGGAAGTTTAAGCAAGCTTAAATTTTATTATGCAATCGGTTTTTCAGTTCGCTTTCGTAAGCGGTCGATTGGACAGTCACGTGTAGTGTAGGGTCGCGCATTAAAATGCAAACGGAAATACGCCGAAAGACAAGGAAAGGGAGACTTTACTTGAGTGCATTGGACGACAAAGTCATTAGCACGGCTGCACTTAAAACTTTATCGTAAGTATGCTCGCACGGAAATATTGACGCGAATGGCTCGTACATTTTATTGTCTCATCGTAATCATCATCATCATGGCCGAAAAACCTCTACTGCTGGGCATGGGCCTCCCCCAATTCGGAAAGGTTGCCATAATCCCCACGGTTAGCAGGTGGATTGGCGATCGCAGTATATTGGTAAAATGCTCAAAGAACGCTGCTGCCCAATATCTTGTAAGTCTCTCAGTCACCTCTTTTTTTTTTGGATGGTAAATCATCAAATGACTTCTCCCGCTCTGGGCAGAGCGGAAGGGCGTGTCAGACTTTTACTGACTAATACCCACCCGTGTTCCTTCAGTTGCCCATGTGCCAGAGTCACGGTGTCTCTTTCGAACAATCTCGCGACCCTGGCAGGTATCGGTCCTGGCCCTGGCAGACCCCTTCAGTTCTGCTGACATCTCTTTGAGGCGCGCGTGGAACACTACGCGCCGTCGACCCGAGCCTGGTCCTTACCGCGCTCGCGCCTACGGTGGCCGGGTCCGCTATTGACTTCCGACGCCCGGGGCGTCTCCTCCTACAACACCACGGGAAGAAATGGGATGGTGCTATTCTTTACTTCCAGCAGCACACGAAATTTTATTGGCTAAATACTTTTAAAGATTTGGGTCCAAGAGGTCTCAACATTATTGCACAATCAAAGTATTGTCCAATAATATTGAATGTGTGGGTAGAGCAGTGGTGGCCCAATTGAAACGGCTACGACTTTCGAGTTGAACATTGTAGGTTCGAATCTAGACAGACGCTTTAATTCTTGTAAACTAATTCACCACCACTGCTCTCGAAACGGTGAAGGAAAACCTGAGGAAACCGGCATATGTCCTAGAACCAAAAATTCGAAAACATGTGACATCAACCAACCCGCACGGGGCTCGCGTGGTAGTTTTAAATGGCCCACACCCTCTCTCATGGAGGAGGCATGTGTAGCTCCAGCAGTGGAAACATTATAGGCTCATCATGTATTGTAGGGTGGCTGGTAGCAGGTGGATGAGAGTTGCCGAAAATCGAGCTGAATGGCGTGCAATTGGGGAGGCCTAAGTCCAGCAGTGGGCTGCTATAGGCTGATAATGATGTATTGTAGGTTTATGGGGCACCTTATGCTGAACGAGGGTTGTTATGCGTGGATGTGATGCTTATTTTCCCCCAACTTGTTATTTTGTGTGTGTGTCCTTTCATTCAATCCCACTCTATTTATCTTCTTTAATCGACTTCCGTGAACAGAGATAATATTGTAGAAGCCAATTTTAAAAAAGATCCGTGGAGTTTTCTGCCGCCTCTTCAGTACAGGAGACAACCAATTATAACCGTTTATTTAGCTTGTGTGGTTTCTTTAGTGCCAAGTTTATTGACTAACACGAATAAAAATCTAATAAAGGTTGCATACTCTGCATAGTTTTAATAATATCTTAATGTCAGGCGTTAGGTCAAGTTATTCTAGAAATGCTATAGATATTCTAGAACACTGATTTTTATTGTAATTTCTTACCGTCGTAAAATGTCGTTTTTAGGGGTCCATAGTCAACAAAAAGTCCTTATATTTTCGTAATGTCCGTCTATCCACTCTTAGTAGATACCCGAAAGAGCAATTTGACATGGATTTACGTAGTAGCCGATAAAGTGGTACAATAAAATATTGCAAATAAAAATTCGTAGGGAAGTACCCTGCCCTATACTTCATGTACACGTGAAGTAGGAATGTTTTTTTTTTCGTCTAACCCCGGGTTGGGTTCCTTGTGGTTAGAATACTGTGGTTTCTCTCTCTCTCTCTCTCTACTCACAACAAAAAAAAAAAACAACAACATACAAAACAAATACAAACAACAAAATATATACGGTCGAATTCAGAAACCTCCTCCTTTTTTTTGAAGTCGGTTAAAAAGTGTCGTTACAACTTTTTCTCTTAATTTCCGTCTAGCCTCCTTTCGCAACGCGCCTTAAGGAACTTCGTTCCAAAATTGTTTCCAAAATATGAAGCATTAAAGTTATCATTTTTGTTAGAGTCAAGTATCCCTGCCGCTTAATTTCATTCGGACGAAGTCGCGGGCAAAGTGCTAGTATGCAATAATTCAATCAATATCTGCATATTAAGACACAGTTAGAACTCATGTTTATTTATGTTTGTGATAAGAGTTGAGATCTAGATTCTAAGCCTAAGTAAGTCGCTGTTTTTCTAATTAGCTGTAGACGTCCATAATTTAGAATTCTGACCTCGTTTTGTTAAGTTTTTTTTAGAGTAATCGAGTTTTGCGGATGTGCTTTGTCATCGTTACTAGAGGAGGATTCCACACTCACATGAGATGCACGAAAGATAGCCAGGACTCAGGCTCAGAGTCCTGGCTATCTTTGGTGGATCTGTGACAACCAACAGAATTCCGACAGTTTGACAACCAGTCATATCAATGTAATATACAAGTCTTAGTGACTGTGTCATGATCATCATCATTTCAGCCGTAAGACGTCCACTGCTGGACTCAGGCCTCCCCCAATTTGGGGGGCTTTGCCATAATCGCCACGCTTGGCAGGCGGGTTGGCGATCGCAGTATGGTGGTAAAATGCATAGAGAACGCAGCTGCCCATTCTCTAGTAAGTCCCTTAGTCGCCTTTTACGACACCCACAGGAAAAAATTGGGTGGTGTTATTCTTTACGTCCGGCACCACACGGTACCGTGACTGTGTATTAAGGCGCGGCGCACGGAGAGGCTACGCACGTGTATTAAGCTTCGCGTTGTAAGAAAATGTATGTGGTTGTGTCCACTGCAAGCCACGGAGAGGCTACGCATGAATTGACGTCATTGATACATGCGTGGCTTGCTCGAATAGGCGGTTACATAGCTTAACGCTGTCAACGTGGGTCTACGTTTCCACTGGAGTACACGAATATGACCCACGGCTATGTACAGCGGCGCAAATGGCGCAGGCGTCCCTTGAGTGAAGCCCGTGTCCGTGGATTGGATTTCAATGGCACGTGCGTAGCCTCTGCGTGCGCCGTACCACGCTATACATATTCGTGGGTCATATTCGTGTACTCCAGTGGAAACGTAGACCCACGTTGTCAAACAAATTAATACACGCAGCTAAAATGCGCCGCGTGCCCGTGCACAGCATGCGCCACGGTGGGCCCGCGCCTTTACGTTGATATGACTGGTTGTCAGACTGATATGACTGGACAAGCTTTCTATGATGATCGCGATAACATTTTCAAGAGAAAAATTATGTGAGAGTTTTGTTTTACCTTTTACTGTATCTATCTCTTGCACACAAGCCTGTTTCCAAACAAACTGATTAATATCACAGTGTTATACGTACAAAAAATATGAACCAGTAACTGAGATGTGGAGTTCTTATAAGCAGTCGCTCCATGTAAAATGCTGGTACTCTTAGCTGCATCAGGTTAAACTAAGGAAAAGACATGCAGATGATGACTGCGCCTTTTTCCCGTAGAGACCTGTGACCTAGTAGTGGGAACAAGGCTGATTGTGATGCCTGCGTCAGTGAGTTGAGTTCACACAGCTACATTTTGGGCCAAAGATATTTGAGCTTTTTGCCATTGATACGCTAAGAAGAAGTCTGGAGCTTCTTTAAACCGATTTATTACGTTGTGGTAATAATTATTTATTTCGGGAACATGGTTGTGTGCATTAGATAAATACCAATTGACTTCAAAGCCATTTAAGGAACCCACGAAATTCTCACATAATCTTCTCTCGAAAATGTCATCGTCAACATAATAGACAGTTATTTTCTTTAATTAATATTTTTTTAGGAAAAATCATGGATGCTGTCAGAAATAGCACCATTTGAACTATAAAAATATGTCTGTCTTGAATTTTTCAGACATAATCGAATTAGTTACAAGCCGCTAAAGAGCGGTGTACTAACACTGCCTTTCTCGTCCGAAGGGGATTAAACTAGAATTTAAACCTACAAATTTTCAGACTCCAGAACACAGGCCTTGCCCCTTTGTATGAGTTTTTAATTCCTGTATGTTACATTTCCAGGCCCTCGGCAACATGTACTTCGCGCACTCGTCCCTCACAGACCTGAAGATCTGGGACTTCGAGCTCAAGGCGTACGTCGAGGCTACCGGCAAGGAAATCCACGCAGGGAATATTGAGAAGGTCACCACCAAAGAGAAGGCTAAGTTCCCGCAGCATTTCTTTCCCGAGGTAAGAATATTCATAATCAGCATTACATCGGCCACACTGGACATAGGCCTCCCCCAATTTGGGGGGCTTTGCCATAATCGCCACGTTTGGCAGGTGGGTTGGCGATCGCAGTATCGTGGTAAAACGCATAGAGAACGCTGCTGATTCTCTAGTAAGTCCTTCAGTCGCCTGATACGACACCCACGGGTTAAAATGAGATGGTACTAATCTTTACTTCCGTCACCACACGGACAGTAAGGATATTATAACAATGTATTTGGACCAATAAAAACATCACGCTATACATTATACATATGTTCATACAAATAAATAAAATCGAAGAGTCTGTAATTTCAAAATAACAGCTATTGAAAGTATAAACGATACCTATAGCAAAACAACTTTAAAAATTTTGCGCTCTACTTTATGTAAATAATGTCATCACCACTGCTCCCAAAACCGTGAAGGAAAACATCGTGACGAAACTGGCATGTCCTAAAACCAAAAATTCGATGACATCTACCAATCCGCTCTGGGCCCGCGTGGTGGATTACAGCCCATTCCCTCTCACCGAGAGGAGGCCTGTGTCCCATTAGTGGGAACATTGTAGACTGATTATGATGACTCTAAGAAAAAAGGCCGAAACAAACGTAGAGATCACAGTCTCTTTTAAAGTTCAGACATAATCTTAGTCTGATCATATGAAGACCATGTAGACTGGCATTTGGATTGATACACAATCTGCCAGTCGCGAGATTTGTTCGAAAGAGTTACCGTGGCCCTGGCATATAGGCAACTGAAGGAACACGGGTGGGTTTAGTCAGTAAACGTCTAACACGCCCGCCCACGTCATTCGATGATTTCATCCACGAAAACAAAAGATTGATACTCAATCTGTATCTAAAAAAATTCGCTCTGTGCCCCGATCAAAATCGCAACTGCAGAAGCCGAATCACCTTCTTTAGTTGGTTCGGCTTCATTTGGCCTCTGACCCAATTAACAGTTAGCAGCTTTCCTTTTCGCTCTGTCATTTGAAAAACGATTCAAAACGATTTCGACTGCAAAGCAATTTGGTCGGTACAATTTGGACTGTGAAAGTACATTAGTCGTTAAGTTTCCTTATGAGTCGGTATGATGGCTATTAAACAAATGCTGGGGGTACTAAAGCGATGTCCGAACGTGTATGGGTCGTTCTTTTTTACCGACAGTGAAACGAAGTTTTTCTGTTATTTCGAACTATCCATAGGTAATTGTGGTTTCTGTGTGGGATTCAAAAAAAATTGGATCTGTGTTTTCATTAAGACTAATTAAAATTTTCTTTCCGGCTAGTATTTTTTTTTAATGTTTATTTTAGAAAAAAAAAAATGTGACGGAGTGGCCTTTTTCTGTGGAGACCACATTTCGGCTTACCACTCTGTCACGGCATTCTACAGGAAAAAGACGTATTAAATATGTTGGTTAGAGAAAATGAAAAATGACATAATATTAATAGATAAGAAAAATACGGACGTTTATTTGAACCAAATTTAAAAAAAAACCGCAAATATCAATACTGCAAGGAGATGCCATAACAAGATGAAGGTCAGACCGTTGTCGGTAAAAAAGTAGAACGACCCGTATGTTATATGACTTGAAGTAAATTAGTAATATTAGTTTACCAATCATCGCCATTGTCATTATGATGGGCATAGCCAGCCTTTTCTCTATGTTTGGGTCGGCTTTACGTCTAACTGCACCCTAATTGCGAAACGCACTACATATCAGAATCTGAATGGGATTAAAGATTATTTCTAAACCATTGCGTCATTTGTTTGAATAAATCGTCGACTCAGCAACGTAAATAACGCAATGAATGTTGTTTAACTATCAATATAAAAACAATTCCTACTGATAGCAAGTTACGCAATTACCCCTCAGGATGCAGCTGAATAACAATATTTTACATGGAGCGACTGCCTATCTGACCTCCACAACCCAGTTACTGGGTAATACGGTAGTCCTTTGTCAGATTGTTTTTAGGCTTTCGGGCTTCTGAAGTAAACTAATTACTCTTGCTGAAAAGCATGATACAATGACCAAAACTTTTTTTAACTAATTATTATTACTAAGTAAATCATATTGGCCGACTGGCCTGTTAGTGTAGTGGTTAGTGACCCTGACTGCTAAGACTGAGGTCGTGGGTTCGATTCCCACCCAGGGCAAATGTTTGTGTGATGAGCTTAATCATTTGTTCTGTGTCTGGGTGTAATTTATCTATAACTAGCTTCTGCCCACGGCTTCGCTCGCGTGGATGTCGAAAAATTCACCATTTCAACCCCCCATTTCACCCTCTTAGGGGTAGAATTTCAAAAAAGCTTTTCTTAGTGGATACCTACTCTTCACAAAGAACACACCCTCCAAGTTTCACGTCTCTAGGGCCAGCGGTTTAGGCTGTGCGTTGATATCAGTCAGTCAGTCAGTCAGTCAGTCACTCAGGACTTTGAATTTTATATATTTAGATATGTATGTATTTAAAAATATATAAGTATATTTATCAGTTGTTATCAAGTTGCATTAAATTGTACAGGCTCTGCCTAGTTTGGGATCACATAACAGTGTGTTGGTTGTTCTAAGATATTATTATATTGTTTTTAGGCTTTCGGGCTTCTGAATTAAACTAATTTATGTTGCTGAAAAACATTATACAATGACCAAAACTTTTTATTTTTGTAAACAAATTATTATTACTAAGAAAATCATAATGCACCAAGCATCGATTTATGCATTTAAAATTGATTCAATAAGACTCAATTAATAAATCATGATTCAAATACGCCTCGTTAATAAGATTCATTCTCTTTGGCTCAATCGGTGGACGATATGGCAAAATTAAAAATTAAAAAACAATCTGTAATCAAGAACAGATTTCCCTCAGCTTGCGTTTATTCTGTTACACCTTGAATATCGACAATGCGCTTACAAAAAACGCTATGTATTGTTTTAAGATTTTAGTTTTTGATCCTTGTTTAGAATTCTAACGGTTTTAATCAACGGCCTAATCAAGTTTCTTGAGAGTTTAGGTGTTAAGTATTTAATAAGTAACGACCACGTCGTGTGGTGCCGGACGTAAAGAATAACACCACCCCATTTCTTCCCGTGGGTGTCGTAAAAGGCGACTAAGGGACTTACTAGAGAATGGGCAGCAGCGTTCTCTATGCATTTTACCACCATACTGCGATCGCCAACCCGCCTGCCAAGCGTGGCGATTATGGCAAAGCCCCCCATATTGGGGGAGGCCTAAGTCCAGCAGTGGACGTCTTACGGCTGAAATGATGAATGATGACGTTGTACAATTTATTTTACTTTTTCTTCTTCATCTTGTTTTTTCACGGAATACAACTCATAAATCATCGGAAGTTTTTATTCAAACAATACTGGATATAAACCCACCAACAATTCATAGCGGTTTATTTAAGCACAATGACAATATTCATATGTAAAACCATAGGTATATAAAACCCCGCCTTACAATAATATTACCAATTACTGACGTTTTAAAGCAGGATATTATATTCTCCTTTGTTCCGATAACAATTGCAATATCCTATTTTTAAACCAAAGTAAGTAGACCATAACAACTCAGTATTTTTCCTCTATTTACCGCAACTAGGTATCAAAAATAACTTAACCGTATAGCTTAGTATTTTAGCTTTAGATTAGCGACCACAGACAAACAAACACTAATTAGGAGCAGATAATTAAATCATATGAATAAATACTTTTCCTTCCAAAGTTGTAATAACAAAGATAAGATGTGTCAATAAGTTGTGTTGTGTTGTGTTTCTTTTCAGGGTACAGTCAGCTAGGAAATGCCGGAATATTCACCAAAATATATTGACGTGTAAAAATGTCTCTTAAATGATAAATTTTATTTCTGCAAGTAAGTTTGTACGAACACTTTTACACGTCAATCATATTTTTTTTAATTAGATGAGGACGGCGTTTCCTATCTAACTAATCTGAAAAGAAAGGCCGAAACAAACTCAGAGGTCACAGTATCTTTTAAAGTTCAGACATAATTCATCATTATCATTGCAGCCGAAAGACGTCCACTGCTGGACTTAGGCCTCCCCCAATTTGGGGGGCTTTGCCATAATCGCCACGCTTAGCAGGCGGGTTGGCGATCGCAGTATGGTTATAAAATGCATAGAGAACGCTGCTGCCTATTCTCTAGTAAGTCCCTTAGTCGCCTCTTACGACACCCACAGGAAGAAATGGGGTAGTACTTTTATTTACGTCCGGCACCACACGGTACCAGACATAATTATTCTTGATTTATAAGATCTACTTACAGAAATAAACATTTCATTTCATAAAATTGTAAGTGTCTGCGTCGGTCTAGTGGAAGCAAACGCTACTGCTGAACATGAGGTCCAGAGGGGTAATTGCGGAACTTTTTATCGGTAGGAATTGGTTTAATATTCATAGTTAAACAACATTCATCGCGTTATTTACGTTGCTGTGCCGACAATTTATTCGAACAAATGACGCAATGGTTTAGAAATAATCTTCAATCCCATTCAGATTCTGATAAATTGTGCGTTTCGCAATTAGGGTGCTGGTCTCGGTTCCCAAGTTAGGCAAAGTGTTATGTAGTTCTTCTATCAGAAATTTCTCAGTAGCGGCCCGGAGTTTTTATTTGTGCCCAGTACGTCCCCTATTGCATGGGACTTAAACATAACTGATGAAATGTGGATGTACAATAGGTATAGCTCTGCCCTACCTTTCAGAGATTTTAGTCGTGATGTTATGAGGGTGTTAAGTCCGGGCGGCGAGCAATGGGTAGCTCGCCGCCCGGCAATGACCAGGCTCGGGTCGACGGCGCGTAGTGTTCCATTCGCGCCTCAAAGAGATGTCAGCAGCACTGAAGGGGTCTGCTAGGACCGATGCCTGCCTGGGTCGCGTGATTGTTCGAAAGAGATACCGTGACTCTGGCACATGGGCAACTGAAGGAACACGGGTGGGTTTTAGTAAGTAAAAGTCTGACACGCCCTCCCGCTCCGCCCAGAGCGGGAGAAGTCATTTGATGATTTCCCATCGAAAAAAAAAGGGTGTTAAGTTGTAAGTTAGAATATTGACTCTGACTTTTGTTTGGATGTTTGTTACTAAACCATGCAAAAAACCGAATAGATTTATATGAAACTAGCTTCTGCCCGCGACTTCATCCGCGTTAAATTTCTTGTTCCCCCGACCCTTCCCATCATCGCGTCACGTCGAATCGCCTACCCGTGCGATTTTCCCCGTTTTTACAACATTTTTCATTACTGCTCCGCTCCTCTTGGTTGTAGCGTGATGTTATATAGCCTTCCTCGATAAATAGGCTACCCAACACAAAAATATTTTTTTCAATTCAGCCTAGTAGTTCCTGAGATCAGCGCGTTCAATCAAACAAACAAACTCTTCAGTTTTATAATATTAGTATAGATTTGGCACACAGATAGTTTATAACCTACATTAACACAGGATACTTCATCCCGGTAGTACATTCCTGTGGGATAATTTCCTACTTCACACGGACGAAGCCGCTGGCAAAACCTAGTGATAGATGAGACTGTCTCGAGGCTGTTAGATATAGCCCGCACTATAGTCTTTTCGCCATAAGATGAGTTCCCTGACAGTTCATTTTTTTCCGTGGCGCGCATACTACTTTAGAGGAATAAAAAATAAACCGGCAAAAAAATAAAAAAAGAAATGATAAAAAAAATATTCCCTTTCGTAAATTACTAAGTAAATTATTATAGTTATAATTAACTGTTAATAAATTAAGTAAATAAAATAAAAAAGTATAAATCTTAAAAATGTCTAATGCGTTGAACGGAACTTCGGCCAATAGAGATTGCCACTACTCAATACACTAATCGACAAAAAAATAGATGAATCGGAGCGGGCATTTTGTAATCGCGATCGCGTCGCGTCAGTACGAGTGCGTTATGTCAGGTTTTTGCTCTGCTCCCGTGACGTTATGTAGCCTATGTCTTATTCTGATGTATAAGCTATATTACTGTAAAGTTTCATCAAAATCCGTACAGTACTTTATGCGTGAAAGATTAAGAAACATCCACACACACACACATACTAACTTTCACATTTATATTATTAGTAGGAAGTAGGATAACCAGTTTATTAAAAAAATATTTTGAAAATCTAAAATCGATAATCCGATTCCATTTTCTTTGCCAACTGAATCGATATTATAAAAAAATCGATTATATTTCGTTATGCCACGTCACTACAATTGTCAGACAAGAACTGTCAGGGAACTCTTCTTATGGCGAAAGGACTATAGTATGGATTTACATTTACACGTGGATTTGTATAATGTTCTTAACTAGAGTATACTTAGATACAAAGTAGATACTTATCTTAAGAGGTATGCGAACTGTTCCTTTTTACACGCTTTATATTAGCTTCACTTGTATGTTTGTATGTTAGTATGTTTGTTTGTAACCGACTCCTTATAGCGCGATTTTGACCCACTTTAAACGACCAGATTTCATTCAAACTTTGAACACCTGTCAAGGACCGATGACAATGCAATAATTTCATAAATTTGTGTCATTATCCTTGCCAGGGTTACCAGGACAGCAAAAAAACTGTCTTCGAAAACTACGCTGACATACGTCACAAACTACGCACTACACCCTAAAAAATAGAAAATAAATAATAGTTTAAAAAAAACTAAAAAACACGCTTCCATTGAAAACCAAACTAAAAAGTACATAATAATGATATCAATTTTAAAAAAATACCTTAAAAAGCACCCCACTCTTTTTTTCCATTATTTTGTACTTTTTAGTTTGGTTTTCAATGGAAGCGTGTTTTTTAGTTTTTTTAAACTATTATTTATTTTCAATTTTTAGTATTTTAAATAGTTTGGTTTTGAATTACGGGTAGTCCAAAGCCCAATAGTATCACGACCTACAACTCGTTAGTGGGGGGCCGATACCACTGGGCCACCACTTCAGTATTCTCCTTGACAGACAGAATATTACATGTGAACCGTTTAATTATATATGAATTAAATATATAATTAAACGGTTCACTACGGTTATAAATATTAATGATTCGATTCCTGGCTAAACCAAGTGCTTTCACATAAATAAAGTTCTAGTTTTCACATAGGTAAATCTAAACTCCTGTTGAACCAATTTTCTATGTCTCATCGTTTCAGTTTTCGCCTCACTGTTTCTTCCCAGATATTCAACCAATACTTGTCTGTATTCTTACAGTGTAAATGGTCGCGCAAAGGTTTCCTGCGCACGCGATGGTGGATGCGGGGGACGGCGATCGAGTTCGTCAACATACATCTGTTCCATGACGCGTCCAACCTGCTGGCTATTGAGACATTCCCTTCAGTGAGTACACAGTTTTAAGAAACGAAGTAACTAAATCTCATTTTTCTTCATAAATTTATAAAGAGTATTAGATGGTTTGGATATGTCTAGAGGATGAATGAAGAGGAAATGCCGGGGACACTTTAGCCACGCCCACGTAAAGTGTCCTTATTGGTGATGTACTTCAGAAAAGTCAGGTGTGTGTGAATGACCATTTGTATGAACCTAATCGAGGCAAAGGGGGTATGTAAGGATCGTAGTAGATGGCGTTCCGTATGTATATAACCACTACAATATACAGGGTGGCAGTAATTTTGGACTCAGCACACTAAATGACCCTGCGTTGAATCTCTTTATTTCTGACTAGCTTCTGTCCGGACTTCGTCCGCGTTAAATTTCTTGTTCTCCCGACCCTTCCCGTCGCGTCGAATCGCCTACCCGTGCGATTTTCCCCGTCTTTGCAACATTTTTCATTACTGCTCCGCTCTTCTTAGTTGTAGCGTGATGTTATATAGCCTATAGCCTACCGCGATAAATAGGCTACCCAACACAAAAATAATTTTTCAATTCAGACCAGTCGTTTCTGAGATTAGCGCGTTCAATCAATCAATCAAACAAACAAACAAACTCTTCAGCTTTATAATATTAGTATAGATTCGGTCGCGTCGGGGAACTTCAAGCATAGCCCTCTCCATTGTCCTTTGGATAACTTTTAGCCTTCTTATAAGGCTCATTGCAAGCAACCACGTTTCAGTACCATATAATAATAATAATAAATAATCAGCCTGTATTGTCCCGTTGCAGGGCAAAGGCCTCCCTTTCCTATTTCCACTCAACTCTATCCTGAGCCAATAAGGACCAATCCCTCATGTACGCGTCGAGTTCGTCCCGCCATCTACGCCTGGGTCTTCCGCGATGCCGTATGACGTTTTTGGGGACCCATGTTATGGTGGTGTTAGCCCACATTGCATATGTAAATAGTTGAATGTATTTGACTCCTATATAACAGGTGTACTGCCGCTCCCGCCGACGCGCGTTACGTCACACACTCCGCCATCTTCACTCGGACGTGAATGCCGCGCCATACTTCATCTTCGGAGACTTCAACTTTAGAGCCGATACGGCCGGCGTAGTCAAGGTATGGGTATATGACTGTTTTGCGATTACTTCAGTAGTCCTAATACTATAAGTGAAAACGTAAACACAAACTCAAAAAGGACAATCTTTAGCAATAGTTACGGGTCGTCACAAGCCCGAAAGTCTGACAAACAGTTTTACTAACGGGTATAGTGTCCCCTATAACTGGGATGTAGAAGTCAGACCTGCAGTCGCTTAATTTAAAGTACTAGTATTCTATTGCAAAAGTGGTCTGGGAAAAGGCTGATGATTATGATAATGCTGTTGATAAAAGAAAATACAATTTCGATTAACTGGAAATGAAAATGGTGAAAGAAACCGCTATGTCTTACAACAAAAAATTTAAAGACTTGTGACATTTACAAACCCTCTGAGCTGCTTCTGCTTCTGATCTACACTCCCAACTCGGTCCGCGTTGTGGATTATGATACACTCGCAAGCACAGAGAGAAATAATGTGTCCCTCATTAGTGGCTGATTATTCAGGCATGTGGCACTTTTTTAAATATCATAGCATCGTGCTGAGAATGCTGAGATAGGAGCTTTTTGGCATCGTAAAGAACTTGTTTTTACATTCTTACAAAGTTATTTTGTTTTTCATAGTGTTTTAGTTTTGTGTTTAGTATTTATTGTGACACGCACAGGAACATCACACTTCCTATGCGTCGCAATAAATACTTTTTCTTTCTTTCTTTCATTTTGCATATTAACTGTCCAACATTGGTGTAATACTCCACAGAAGATGACAGAAGAGCTGTCAGGCAGCCGGCTACAGAACGGTTCCAACGTAGAGGCGGCGAAGCTACAGTACCGCACTCCTGGGGACGGCCGGATCGTGCTGACCATCGGCAAGAAGGAGTTCGCGCACGTCGACCATCAGAAGATCTTCAGGGAGCCATGGGTGACAGACCTTTTGTTAAAACTAGTCCATATTTCTATAGTTACCGGCCCCGACTTTCAAATCGAAGGTCGTGAGTTCGAACCCAGGCAGGCACTTTATTAAGTGTAAAAAAATTCATCACAACTGCCCTCAAAACGGTGAAGGTTAACATCGTGAGGAAACCGGCATGTCTTAGAACCAAAAATTCGAAGACATGTGACATCTACCAACCCGCACTGGGCCCGCGTGGTGGATTACGGCCCACTCCCTCTTGCTGACAGAAGACTTGTGATGACCTGATTACGATGATAGTAACTTAAACACTAACTTACGTTTTTGTCCAAGGCTAATAGGAGCTTCAAAATGGAAGCATATATTTGGCAAATGTCAAGAGTCAAATCACCTTTAATTTATCGTTTATATTCTAACAACTTCTTCAATCTTTATTATTTAAATAAATGCAGCCGGACTGTACCAATTATTTTTGCGTTTGAAAGCCCAATTCTTGAGAAAGGTCAATAAGATTTTACACTACAACCTTTAGGAGTCGGGCAAAAAGAAAAAAGTGACATAAATAAACTCAAACCGCATCCCATTGAACCTGTGGGTTGAGCCGTATATACAGGATATAAATAGACCAATAACAAAGCCGCCACAATCTACTTTGTGAAATAAAACGAAGTAACATTGTACGTACAAAAATCATTGCTAGGAAACAACTTTTATTTTTGGTGTGAAATCTCGCATTTCTATTGATCCGCGCGGCTACTTAGCTACGAGCCTTCAAAGAAAGAAGTTTACATAACACAAGCAGCTGGTGAGAAGTGGTATTGGCACCGACTTACAAGTTGTAAATTGTGAGTTCGAGCCCAGGCAGGCGCTTTAATTTGTATAAATAATTTCATCACTATTGCTCTCAAAACGGTGAAGGAAAACATCGTGAGGAAACCAGCATGTCCCTAGAACCAATAATTCGAGACATGTAAGATCTACCAACCCGCACCGGGCCCGCGTGGTGGATTACGGCCCACTTCCTCTCGCCGAAAGGAGGCCTGTGTCCCAGCAGTGGGAACAATACAGGCTGATGATTATAAATATAATATCTTAGGACAACCAACACACCGTTATCCGATCCCAAACTAGGCAGAGCCTGACTATGGTAACCAGACAACTGATAAATATATTTATATATTTCTAAATACATACATATTATAGATAAATTACACCCAGACACAGGACAAATGATTGTGTAACAACACAACAACAATGATTATGAACATTGTACAAAAATAACTGCTGGAAAACGACTTTTATTTTTGGTCTGAAAGCTCGCAGTTCTATTGATCTGCGCGGCTATTTAGTTACAAGCCTACAAAGAAAGAAGTTTACAAAACGCATGCACCAGTAAACAGCAAAAGGGTACACTTTTAGAACATGTTTATAACTGTGTTATATTTTGTTTCCACAGCTCCAACGCTACGACCGCGAGTTAGAAGCGTTGCGGCCGCACCTGTACGAGTTTCCCGTCAAGTTCCCCCCCTCCTACCCCTTCGAAGAAGACGTACAACTACCCACACATTACATGAAGACCAGGTATGTCATTACTCTAACTTCTATTCTACTTACTAGCTTCATCTTTGGGACTCACCGACCAATTAACAATTCAAAAGTGCCTGTAATTTGTTTATTTGAAAACTAGCATTTCGCCCGCGAATTCGTCCGCGTGACTCTCAGAAACTGTGCATTTTTATAGGATAAAATATAGCCCATGTAACTTGGTAATAATGTAGCTTTCTATACGTGAAAGGATTTTCAAAATCGGTTCAGTAGTTTTCGAGTTTATCCATTACAAACATACATACAAAAAATTTAATCTTTCCTCTTTATAATATTAGTTTAGACTAGCTCTTGCCAGCGGCTTCGCCCGCATATAAACTTTCCTCTTGAATCACTCTTGTTTTTGATAAAAACCGCATTAAAATCCGTTGCGTAGTTTAAAAGATCTAAGCGTACAGACGCGGGAAGCGACTTTGTTCTATAGTATAAGTACGGTAGTGGTTAAGGTATTAAGATAAATGCTTTCAATTAGAGTTTGATTCTATAAACTAGTGCTTAAATATGTTTGATTTCTCAACTTTAATTTATCAAAACACTAGAGGGAGAAGTTTGACTACAGACTTTTTATTAAGTGGAAGTCTTAGTATTTTAGTGTTATATAATTTAAAACTAGCTTTTGCTCGCGAATTCGTCCGCGTAAATGTCGGTTATCGCGTACGCGGATGCAGTCGCGGAAAAAAAGTAGCCTATGTCCTTTCTTGGTGTTCAAACTTACCCCGTACCGTTTCGTCAAAATCGGTTCAGTGGTTTAGTCGTGAAAGCGTAACAGACAGAGTTCCTTACACGTTTATAATATTACTAACTTTTTCCCGCAGCATCGCTCGCGTTAAAAATAACAATAAATATAGAATTTTGTTTTTTTTTCATAAATAGTATCCTATGTTACTTCTAATACCTCCAAGAATATGTGTACAAAGTTTCATGATGATCGGTTAAGTAGTTTTCGCGTGAAAGCGTAACAAACTTACAATCACATTTATAATACTAAGTAGGGATAGTATACTCATAGATAGTATGTATAGTATATTATAGTACAGAAGTATAGATTCTTGATGCTAATTGAATTTCTTAATTTTCCAGATGTCCATCTTGGTGCGACAGGATCCTATTATCGCAGTCAGCACGTCTGTTGGTACAAAACCAGGAGACAGCCAGGCAGGCCGACAACAAGCACATGCATGCTTCCAGGTCTGTGCCTCATACCCGTATCAGCTGAAAGTATGGCCTACTTTCAGCTGAGATAATGGTTACTGCTGGACGTAGAATACTCATCATCTTCATCAA
The DNA here is from genome assembly GCA_947507805.1 of Aporophyla nigra. Lineage (NCBI taxonomy): Eukaryota > Metazoa > Arthropoda > Insecta > Lepidoptera > Noctuidae > Aporophyla > Aporophyla nigra. The sequence continues at coordinate 4,161,990 of OX382313.1, read as the reverse complement.
TTCAGCCGAAAGACGTCCACTGTTGAACATAGGCCTCCCCCAATTTGAGGGGTTAGCCATAATCGCCACGCTTGGCATGTGGGTTGGCGATCGCAGTATAGTGGTAAAATGCATAGAGAACGCTGCTGCCCATTCTATAGTAAGTCCCTTAGTCGCCTCTTACGACACCCATGGGAAGAAATGGGATGGTTCCGTTATTTGATTTGATTTTCTTCCAGCACCAAATGGAAAACAATATTATCACGAGATGAGAATGTTAAGATGGATGTGTGAGATGTGGTTTCCATCCATATACCAAACAAACGATGGATGGACTGGTAATAATACCGAGATGACTGCTAATAGAGAAGTGTGGAAGAAAAATACATTTTACGCTGACCCCTCCCCCCACCCCCTTCGAACTTTGTTCAAATATTTAAATGACGCGGTAACATGTACAATAAGACAACCAAACGACCGTTTTGGTTTTTGTAAAGTCGTTAAAAATATCTAAGTTCCACAGTCATCGTCATCATCAGCCTATAATGTTCCCACTGCTGGGACACAGGCCTCCTCTCGGTGAGAGGGAGTGGGCCATAATCCACCACGCGGGCCCAGTGCGGGTTGGTAGATGTCACATGTCGTCGAATTTTTGGTTCTAAGACATACCGGTTTCCTCACATTAATATATATATATATATATAATAATAAACGGTGAAGGAAAACATTCCTTCACCGTTTTGAGAGCAGTGGCGATGAAATAATTTACACAAAGTAATGCGCCTGCTTGGGTTTGAACTCACGACCTACTACTCGTAAGTCGCGGCCGTTACCACTGGGCCACCACTGCTCTAGTTCCACAATAAACTACAAAAATTTTGTCTTCGCCCATCGAATAATGAAAAAAAAAAAACTTCTATTTGTTTTCTATATCGATACCCAACACGTAGATGAAACGTTGCCAGCAAATTTAATTCGCCCCTTATAAGATTGTGTGTGTGCGCTTGCAAATATCGCTGTTTTTTTTTTGTGAGAAATCATCAAATGACGTTTCCCGCTCTAGGGTGGAGCGGAAGGGCGTGTCAAACTTTTACTGACTAAAACCCACCCGTGTTCCTTCAGTTGCCTGTGTGCCAGGGCCACGGTACCTCTTTCGAACGAATCTCGCGACCCTGGCAGTGCAAATATGGCTTAAGTGTCAGTTCAGACAACCTGAAAAATCCACGCACAGGCTTGAACCTTCACTAAGCCGCAATCCAAACCGAGAGCAACCAAGTCGTAAGCATGCACGGACCAACTGTATCGATATTCATTCAATTTTCTACTTTAGAGTATGGTAATAAGGTCCTATTTTCAATGGAGCCAGTAAATTTAATTTCCGGATAATGTAGTGGGCTGCAATATTGTTATTCACACCTATTATTTTTTGTTATGTTAAAATTATATATTGTAGCTGTTAATTGTCCCTAAATAAAATAAAATAAATTGCCCAGGCATTTTTTCCGTTCTGTCTCAAGTGACCCTAAGGGACTTTTCTTTAATATGTGTGGTATGGTTCCAGGAAGTCGGTGACAGACTCCACAGACAGCAGCGGGCGCGTGTCGTCTTCTGACAGCAGTCCTGCACGCTCCGGCTCTCCGGCGCGGCAGAGCACTCAGGTAGATTTATTATTTATTTATTTAAACTTCTCGCACACAAGGTACAAAGGTGGACTTATATCCACTATCCACACTAATATTATAAATGCAAAAGTAACTCTGTCTATCTGTCTGTCTGTCTCGCTTTCCTCCTAAAACTACTGAACCGATTTAAATGAAATTTGGTACACAGATAGTTTAGAGCCTGAGAAAGGACATAGGCTACTTTTTATCCCGGTAGTACGATCCCGCGGGATATTTTCCGACCTCCACGCGGGCGATGCCGCTGGCAAAAGCTAGTTATTAATATTTCAGAATAAATGCGAGAGCTCAAAGTAGTTTGTTCATAACTGACTACTTTCTTACAATAGAAATTCAGAATTTCACGGGCTTTCGGACCTAAATTCTAAATTTGCATTTGAAAAATTATTATCATCAAATTCTCTGTTTAGGAACAGGATGTAACAATGAGAAGAAAACAAAACACAGTCGCGCGGAAAATAAAAATAGAAGTGTCTATCTACCAAACAGTTACGGATTCATCCAAACATACGATGAAATTGCTGAAAAACTCTAGGGTAGCCCGCAAAATTTAAATTTGCTTACCGTTTTTATACAATTTCCAGGTTAGTGTCACAACAACAACAACAAACACACAACCACCTGCAAACAATGACCTACAGTTTGCAAGAAATGTAACTAAATATAAAATTCGCGGGCTACCTTAGTGTAAAACTATTTACTACTACCGCGCAACTTGCCTAAACACCGTGACATTTTAACCGTCTTACAACGGCAGCCCACTTCATGTATCCAATGACTACTACACATGCATAAGAAAAAAATTAACATTTGATTAACTAAAAAATTAAAATATTATTCATTATGATGACGCATGACGTAGTTTGTTTGATATTTTGTCTCATGGAAAATGGAGATGGAATGATCTAGTCGACTCGTGCGCTGGGTAGGTATGTATGTTCACTACCATATGATACGTAAACATTATTAACAGGATGTTTCATTAGTAATAAGTAATAAGTTTATTGACATGAATGTTCACACAAACGTGAATCCCCTGGTCCCTAAACTAGTGTTAACTGTATTATAGGGACTAGTGTCTTCGCCTATCCAAGTCACAGTGTCAATTTATGGTACTATTACATTATTTTTTTTAAACTAGGATTATAATACAATTGGTGAAGCGTGTGTGTTTGTGTAGTGTGTGGGTGGATGTTGAGTGTGAATGTGAAGTTATAAATATATAATTACTCATTAGAGATAAGGTTTTCATTTCATCATAATTGTACTGTTTGAGCCAGACTGTCAGTTTGGTCTACACGTTTTGATGTAATAGGTAGCGCAGGTACGGTTATTTTATGGTATCTTGTCAACATTTCGAGCACAAAGAGTTTTCTCACTGAGAGGACGTCGGCCCTTTCATAGACGTTAATTTTTGGGTGTCTAAATGGCAAGCGCATGATCACCTTTAATACTGCTCGCTGCGCCCTTTCTACTGTGATCAGATGGTTTTTGCATGAATTACCCCAGGCACAGATGCAATACCTGACTAGGCAACCACACAACGCACGGTAAGTTTGCATTAGAAGTTTAAAACTTGCCACATTTCGTAAGTTCTTGAATAAAAAGATCATTCTTCTAATCCTCCCAGCCAGCGCCATTGTATGACTGCTCCAATCAAGTTTTTCATCTATTAGTATACCTAAGTATTTGATGGAGGGGCTTCGGGAAAGCAGGCCGCATGTACACTTTGAGCGACTTTTGGATCGATTGCATAGAAAAGTATGTATTTTTCTTAGTACGTATTTTCTTTATTGGTAACAATTTTTTTAATCACTCCTAGAGGTATATTATGTCGGATATATTGAGTGGACAAGCTTTGTGAGACGACTAAAATGTCACGGTGTTCAACGTTCCGACATCAACTGTTGGGCAGTGGCCCACCAGACACCACACCCGTCTGGTCAGAGGATCCCCCCTTTTCTACGTGAACTCTACACACTGTTCCTCATGCCTCTATATACACCGTGACATTTTAGTAATCTTACAAAGGTTTTCCACTCAATGTATCCGACATAACATACCTCTAGGCGTGATTAAAAAATTGTTACCAATTAAAAAAAATACGTACCAAGAAAAAATTATAATGCATTAGAATTATGAAACATCCTAATAATGTTTACGTATCATACGGTAGTGAATACACATACCTACCCAGCGCACGAATCAACTAGATCATTCCATCTCCATTTTCCATGACACAAAATACGAAATGTGACATCATATTGAAAATTTTTTTTTTTTTTTTTGTCATTCAAATGTTCATTTTTTTCTTATAGATGTGTGATGTCATTGGATACATGAAGTGGGCTGCCGTTGTAAGACGACTAAAATGTCACGATGTATGAAAAACTGGTTTTTTGTGGTATTATGTTAGAGTATCTCATCATGTCAGCCGTAAGACGTCCACTGTTGGACTTAGGCCTCCCCCAATTTGGGGGACTTTGCCATAGTCGCCACGCTTGGCAGGCGGTTGGCGATCGCAGTATGGTGGTAAAATGCATAGTGAGCGCTGCTGCCCATTCTCTAGTAAGTCCCTTAGTCGCCTCTTACGACACCCACGGGAAGAAATGGGGTGTTGTTATTCTTTACGTCCGGCACCACACGGTAGAGTTGAGAAGAGACAGAAAGTCCGGTTAGAGTATCTATTAATATAATAATTATGTATATTAATTTCCAGGGCAGTCCAGGCAAGACTTTGGAGAAGAAAAGCAGCTTGGCGGAGCTTGACGCTCTGTCCGTGCCGGTGGGCGGCATGAACTTCAGCAGGAAGAGTATCGCTGACCCCACCAGTGTGCAGCAGGCCATCAGTGCCAGGTAACTTAGTAAATATAGACAAATATAATAATATTATAATATAAATAAATATAGCTGGCACTTCAGTGCGCAACCTGAAGCGATGAGTTCATGATTCTGAACCTCTTGAATGGTTTTGTCGGTTTAAAAAAATTGTGTTCCATAAATTTTGAACGCGTAGGTATTGCACTTTTATATGGAACAGCAATTTTTTTTTTTGTTCCCAAAGATTTCTACGATACGGGGGTCATACGGTAGCGAGAAATCCAGTGCTACATTCAATGTATCTTTTGAGATAAAACAATGTTTTTTAACTCCCTTATTGCCAGTGTAGTATGAACAATAGGTTCAATCCCTAATATTCACCCTCATACACTTAATTATACACTTAATATATATTAATAAATATTAGATTTTTTTTATTCTTGGTAACCGTAAATTTGTTTGCTACTTCTAAATACGGGCATACTGATTCCCAAATTTAAAAAATTAAAATGCTTTATTTGTAAACCGACGTGTTTTATTTTCACCGTCTTATAATCTATACAAATAAATAAAATTGGAGTGTCTGTTTTTAATATTAAAATAACTACCTTTTACTAAGTGTATATGGATGTATACACGGTACATATACCAAAACAACATTTTTTACAATTTTTGTCTGTCTGTCTGTTTGTTCCGACTAATCTCTGAAATGGCTGGACCGATTTTGACGGAACTTTCACTGGCATATAGCTGATGTAACAAGGAGTAACTTAAGCTACTTTTATTTTTTGAAAAAATAAATAATAGTTAAAAAAAACTAAAAACACGCTGAATTTTGAGACGTATGTCAGCGTAGTTTTCAAAGACAGTTTTTATGAAAAACTTTTAGTTAAATACCACGCGGACGAAGTCGCGGGTAACAGCTATTACCTATAATATAACCTGAATTAACACATCTTACCGCGGTAGTACGTCCTCCTGCGTTAATTTTCGACATCCACGCGGGCGAAGCCGCGGGCAAAAGCTAGTTTCGCTTATAAAAACGTACAATTTAAATTGAGCCCTGCACGAGTGCTTCGGCATTCCAAATGCAACTTCAGTGGGCCCCCTGGGAGGGCTATCGACATTCCATATGCGAATTCAGTGAGCCCTTAAGGGGGCTCCCGGCATCCCAAACGCAACTTCAATGAGCCCTCCAGGAGTGTTCCCAGCACTGAACGTGTAAACAGAGGGTCAAATCGTGGTAATATGCTGTGATGAGTGGTAGCTAATACAAGTGTATATAACTGTCTCCCAGGATGTGTGACGCAGAAGGTTCGGCCCGTCGTCGCCTGGTGCGCAACCAGTCGGAGGGCGAGGCGGCGCCGCGCGAGAGACGCGAGCCGGGCGCGCGCAGGAGGCCGCTGTACGGGGTCATCGGGGACGCCACCTGCATGGGCGACCATAAGGTAGGGACATACGGCATCATATAAAGAACTTACTTATTTTGACTGGCCTGTTAGTCTAGTGGTTAGTGACCCTGACTGCAAAGACTGAGGTCGTGGGTCCGATTCCCACCCAGGAAAAATCTTTGTGTGATGACCACAATCGTTTGTTCCGTGTCTGGGTGTAATTTATCTATAATATGTATGTATTTAGAAATATATTAGGTTGGGGAAAAAGTCTTTTCGCATTATAGTATGTATAAACTTGTAATAAAATCTCTTTGGCTATACTATTTGTATCTGGCTGGTTTTGGTATCATTGAAAGTTTAAATTTTAAAGAACATAATTCCAAATTCAAATTAGGAAAATGTGTGATTTTCATTTGTTTTTCGTACCGTCAAGATGAGTGAATCTAATGAAGAAATTCGATACATTTGAAAATCTTACTACAAAAAAGGTACAAAAGCAGCGCAAGCCGCGAAAAAAATTTGCGATGTTTATGGACCTAGTGTAGTGTCTGTGAGAGTAGCACAAATTTGGTTTAAGCGTTTTCAATCCGGAAATTTTGATGTCAAAGATGCACATCGCTCTGGTCGCCCTATTACGGATAAAATGGATGCCATTTTTGAAAAAGTGGAGCAAGATCGGCATACCAGTAGTGACGACGTAGCTGAAGAACTGGAAATTGACCACAAAACAGTTTTGGCGCATTTGAAAATAACTGGGTACAGAAAAAAGCTCGACATTTGGGTACCTCACGAGCTCACTGAAAGAAACCTAATGAACCGTGTACTCATTTGTGATTCTTTATTACGACGTAATTAAACCGAACCATTTTTGAAGAAGCTGATAACTGGTGATGAATAGTGGATCACGTATGACAAGAACGTGCGAAAAAGGTCGTGGTCAAAGACCGGTCAGGATTCACAGACTGTGGCGAAACCCGGGTTAACTCGCAACAAGGTGATGCTGTGTGTGTGGTGGGATTGGAAGGGCATTATTCATTATGAGCTGTTACCACCAGGCAGGACCATCGATTCTGAACTCTACTGCGAACAACTGATGAGATTAAAGCAAGAAGTTGAGAGAAAGCGACCGGAATTAATCAACAGAAGGGGTGTGGTTTTTCATCATGATAACGCTAGACCTCACACATCTTTAGCCACCCAACAAAAATTAAGAGAGTTTGGCTGGGAGGTGTTAATGCATCCGCCGTATAGTCCTGACCTTGCACCTTCAGATTTCCACCTGTTTCGGTCTCTTCAAAATTCTTTAGGCAGTGTCAGGTTAACATCACGAGAGGACTGCCAAAACCACTTGTCGCGGTATTTTGACCAGATGTCCCAAAATTTCTATAGCAATGGGATCATGTCCCTACCTACAAGATGGCAATAAGTTATCGAACAAAATGGTACCTACATACTTTAGTTAAATGTAAATAAACTTTATTAAAAAATGTTTTGAATTTTCTTAAAAAATGCGAAGAAACTTTTTCCCCAACCTATTATATTTATCAGTTGTCTTGTTACCATAGTACAGGCTCTGCCTAGTTTGGGACCAGATAACGGTGTGTTAGTTGTCCTAAGATATTTATTAGAAGATATTTATTTATTTAAATTACAGCAAGAAAGTGTGCCTCACGGTTCAACCAAAAAGACCCGGTTCAGCAAAAATGCCAGACAACTAGTGCCTTTTTTTGTGAGTGGATGGAGCTGGATGAAGCGTAGGACATGTCAAATTTTTACTGACTAAAACCCACCCGTGTTCCTTCAGTTGCATATATGCCAGGGCCATGGTATATCTTTCGAACAAATCTCGAGACCCTGGTAGGAAACAACTAGTGACTAACGCTGATTTTCAACTGGATCTGTGTACTAATGCGTCTCAATTTTTAGACATTGTGACTCCATATAATCTATCGATTAATTTAGTTAATCTTCCGTCAAATCGCGAAGTCTCTCGACTGGACAAACGTGAGTAACAGTTCCAATATGTTGTCCGCAGCCGATCTACCTGCGCGTGATGCTACAGAGCGAGCGAGGTACCCTGGAGTGCTGCAGCGCGCTATTCCCCTGCTCCCTCTGCGCCAGTGCCACCCGCCTGCCCTCCAGCCTGTCCCTCCTCCCGCAGCTCCCTCCCGCGCCCCCTCCCCGCCGCCTGCCGCGCCTGCCCACAGACCCAGACCTGTACGCTAACAAAAAAATTAAACTACCAGACATTTCTATCAGTCACCCCGGCAAATTCACCGACGAATTTAGAAGAACCCGTACAGGATCTCTTAATGAAACTATGTTGAGGATACCTGATGTAGAGATAACTAGTGCAGACTACTGTAGTGATGACGTTTATGTAAACGATGTTGATAATACTCTTCTCTGTGTCAGAAGATGCGTTGATCCTTACACACCAGAGAGTATTGATTCTCACAGTCCGAACGTTGAAGCGTCGTCCGGTTCCGAAGTCTCAGTCGAAGTGACCGAGATATCGACTAATCAATCGACTAAATTGAATCGAGATAGGAGCGTGTCTCCTACACAGTTAAAAAGTCGATTGGATAAGTTACTAAATGATAAAGATGATAAAGTTAAAGTTATTCCAGAGTTGCAGAGACTGAATAGTAGGGAGTCTTGTAAGTCGGAGGCTAGTAAAAAAGGGGGGTTGTGCTGTTTAGCATTAAAATGTTACGGGTTCTGTAGGCGGCGCGCGCGTAAAGTGAAATGTGACTGTAGTGGCTTTACTAAGTGTTGCACTTGAACTTGAATTCAGATTCTAAGATGATGTTTTGGAACAAAAAACTTAGGGCTGAGATTTGAAGAGCAAACTTTAACATGCGAATTTAAACCTTATTTGTTTAAACTCGTATGAAACGCTTCATTACATTCGCTTTTAAGAATTTAAACATTATGTTTGTGAAAAAATAAGGTTGATATTCGTGTAAAACGTTACTGTGCCTAATTAAGTACGCTTTAAAGATGTCAGCATATGACAACGGTCAAATTACATTACACCCAATTGATGGCCTTTTATTTATTACGAATGGTATATCTAAGATTCTGAATTCAAATACAGCTTGTAGTAATAGTCGTATAGTCATTTGATTCGATTATTTTTGTTGTTTAGTCGATTTTTTTGACGATTGTTATCTTCGATATTTTTTTATTTTATTTTGTAAATGTGACCGTCAAAAAGATAACATTTAAATGATTGATTTTTAAACAGAAATTGGAAGATAATAATCGTTTGACATTGCATTGTTTGTGCAGTTTTTTTGTTTTCTTATTGTATGCACTGTTTTGACTTTTTTTTGTTATAAATTATTAATTAATTATTTAACCTTGAAAAAGGTTGTGCTTGACCAAATATGGTAATAACTTACCATGGACGCGCATAGTAAAATAATTACTACAGCATGCATTTTTTTAACTATAACATATTAATGTTGAACTTTATTATTGTTTTGTAAAATATGTTAGGGATAAACGATGTGCTTACTACTAGTCGATATTATTATAATCGATATTTTTATCGCGGACTTAACGCCCAAGTCACCTCTCTAAAAATGTTCGATATTCGAATCCATAGAGTGATGTAGACTTATTTTTTTATAAGACAAGGCATATTTATTTTTATTCAGTGATTTCTAATACTGATTATTCCTAAATTCAATTACGAATAATAATTTATTACTTATTTTTATTTCGATAGCGGGTAATAGTACTCAATGCAATAAAATAGCCTAGAATTATAAAATAAATTTATTTCATATAATTAATAAATTACTCAGCTAATTTAACATAAAAATTATACCAAATGGTTTCTGTAAAATCTAGTCTGTATGCTCAAGCGGTTAAAATACATAAAAAGTATGTATTTCTTCTAAAACTATTTTGTTGACTTATTCTAGAAATCTCGATCAAGTTCGGAACAAAATAATACTCAAAACAAAATGTATGTTAGATCATGTTTAAAAAACGATAGTGGTTTCTATCTATACAATTATTTATTTAAACATACACATAAACCTAAGGATCACTTACCCCCTTGAAAAGTAATGGTATGTTCCCCTTGAAAAATAATAACACTTTTTCACGAGAAGAATACTCTTTTCCTAGGGAACGCAAAAGATATTGTCGGATGCTTTAAACCGCACTGTGTTTTTCCAACCTTAAGGCAGGGTTACTTCCCCAGTCTTTCTCAGCCTATAATGTTCCCACTATTGGGACACCGGCCTCCTCTATGTGAGAGGGAGTGGCTGTTATCCACCACATGGGCCAAGTCCAAGTTTATAGATGTCACATGTCTTCGAATTTTTGGTTCTAGGACATGCCGGTTTCCTCATGATTTTATCCTTCACAGTTTTGAGAGCAATGCTGATGAAATGAAATACACAAAGTCAAGTGCCAGCCATTCTTTTCTTGTGGTTGGGAATAACGAAATGACGTCTCCCGCTCTGGGTGGAGCGGGAGCGCGTGTCAGACTTTTACTGACTAAAACCCGCCCGTGTTCCTTCAGTTGCCAATATGCCTGGGTTGCAACTGTCGACCAACAACTTTGGGCCACCGCTGCTCCAAAGTAGTAATAGGTCTTAGTTAACCTTAATACCGTATTCAACCTAGAATCAGTCAACAAAATTCAATCACCAATAACATAAAAGTATTATAATAAATTATTGGTTTATAAACATTCTAACTTAACTTAAAATTAACAGTCACTACAACTATTAGTTACCATTATTTTTGGTTTAAAGTCACTATTTTATTTAAGACTGGTAACATTTATAGTAAACTTAATTATTTTTTGCAGTGGTAAGACCTTACGACGTTTGATTTGATTATTATAATGTACCAGTTTTCTTCACGGCATAAGCCATAATTAATTATTGAGAATATTTATTGACTTCAACTCAGCCTATCGCAGTCCACTGCTGGACTTAGGCCTCTCCCATATTGCGCCACAACACCCTGTCCTCTACCTTCCGCATCCAGTCTGCCCCAGTCTTTAAGTCGTCGGTCTACTTAGCTGGGGGGCGTCCCACACTACGCTTGCCGATACGCGGTGTCCACTCCAGGACTCGTCTGCTCCATCGGCCATCGGTCCTTCGACAGACATGGCCACCCCACTGCCACTCCAGCTTGCTGACTCTGCGAGCTATGTCGGTAACTCCAGTTCTTTTCCAGATAATTTAATTTCTGATTTTATCCTTCAAAGACACCGCGAGCATAGCCAGGCATTTATTGACTTAAATAACATTTTTAGGTGATCCCTTTCCCATAACTCTAGACTCCTAGAGTATTAATGAGAACATTCAATAATCGACTTAAAGTCAAATAATACTAAGTACATTTTTGACTTTTTCTGATTTTACCCAACGCGTTAAATATAAAAAGCATTGCAAGTAGAAAAAAGGACAGTTAGTTGGTTACATAGTCCCTTTTTCATCTTTGTCCATGTCTTAACTCGGTTAAAAACTGCCATGGCCATGGCAGTTTTTAACCGAGTTAAGAAACGCATGCATGGGTCGGTCATACATTTTAAACAAAATCGTAAGGTCTTTCCACTGTCGACGCAAGTTAATACGTAAGTCGCGTATTTTTGTAAGTCACGCCCCGACGTGGTGTTAAATAAACGTTCTTTGCACTGATTCGTCAAAGTTTTATTTTGTTTTACCCATTTATTAACAATTTTTTGAGTGACATGCATGGTTGTTGTCGGCATTTTGGAGATTTTGAGATCGCGCCTTCTTACCGCGCGGACGTATCTTGCTTAGCTTATTATGATACTATTAATTAATTATAAATATATTTGTTAGAAATAATTGCGTCGTCAGTGATATAAGTGTGTCACGAGTGAGCATTACGAGGTTACTTGCGTTGTGTAAGAATGAGCTAAAGTATTTTTAAAGATATATAGTGTTTCTGTGTTAGATATGTCTAACACTGGATCTAGCCCGTTTGGCCGTAGCCAGATAGTGACGCGAAGTCCTCCGCCGACACCAACTCAAGATTTCCAGCCTGTAGACCCAAAGCCACAACCTCCCTTGGAACATGAGCTACCAGCCGAAGTTATTTCTACGCCGGAGGTACAGAAATGGATGGGGTCCATAGAAAAAATCCTAAATGAAGTATGCAGTTTAGTTGCTGAGGGAAAAATGAACGCAGACCAAAAGGTACGTGTAGCCAATCTTTGCCGTAGTGTCTCACATGGCGCATCTCAGATGGCTGTCCTATATCAAGCCTTAAAGCAAAAAACGATTCAAGCCCATAGTTCCGTTCAGCACTTACAGCAACAACAGAACATCGCGAACTCTCTCCTACAGTTCAAAGAGGTAGTTGAAGGCATTTCAAAGCCGACAGAACCCGCTTCGTACGCTAATATGGTCAAAAAAGGCTCGGATAATTTTGTGCGCCCAGCAAATTTAAGCTCAGTTGCCATATATCCCAGCGCCACAACCAAATCTAGTGACGATACCAAGTCTCTCGTACAGAAAATTATTTCGCCCGGGGAACTTAAACTACATGTCCGTGGCCTTAAGAAAGTAAAAAATGGAGGTGTTCTTATCAGTACCGACTCCAAAGAGGACATTCAAAAGCTCAGAAGCTTAGAAAAACTCGTCTCTTCGGGCCTTAAGATTGAAGAACCATCAAAGCGGCGCCCAAGAATCACTGTTATTGGAGTCCCGGTAGCCCTGACTGATAAGGAGGTTTTGGATTGCATCTACGAGCAAAACCTCTCAGATAAGTTGACCAATACAACTCGTGAGTCGTTTGAAGAACAAATAAAATTGAGCCATAAATCTGGGAAAAAAGACCTCCCTAATTGCAATTTTATTCTAGAAGTGCCAGCTAGCATCAGGAAGATCCTAGTCAATCAAGGACGAATATTCATCAATTGGACGTCATGCCCAGTTCGAGATTTCACGATCGTTACTCGGTGTTTCAACTGCCAGCAGTTTGGACACGCGGCCAAGTTCTGCCGTGACACTAACCCGACGTGTAATCACTGCGGAGAGACTGGCCACACTTTTAAGGAATGCTGCACAAAGTCCAGTCCACCAAACTGTGCGACGTGCAAACGTTTTAATAGGAAAAGTGATCATAAAACTGGTGATGTAAATTGTCCTGCACGGAAATATGCCGAGGACAGCTATATCCATTCCATAGATTATGAAGGCGCCTAAGAGCGCTACCTATTAACCTATCCTTTAAGCACACTAGTAGTAGTTTTTGTTTGTTTATATTTATTAGGTGTTTATTTATCATGACTGATCAATTACTTAAGGACCTAGATCAATTTTCTGTGTCTGAAGTTATAAATTGTAATATTGATGAGTGTAAGCACCACTTTCCCTTGGGAGAGAAACCGCTGACCTTTCTCACACAAAATATTCGCAGCATAAATCGAAATATAAATGGTTTTGAAATATTGCTACAGAACCTGGGTATAAGTTGCGACATTATCGTCCTAACAGAATGTTGGTTGTCAAACCAAACCACTGTTTTACCATCTTTAGACGGATATGTTTCGCATAAAACCAACAGAAACATCAACCAGAATGATGGTTTAGTTGTATTTGTCAACAATAATTTAAGTATGAAGGCAGAGGGTCATATTGTAAAATAAAAGAGGTTCTTTCAATATTAAGGAATTATTTAATCAATAGACTTTACACGAAACTGCACTTAATCAGTTTCCATAATTATTAATTTAACACCGTATTAAAATAGCCATGACACCCAGTAATACAGTTACAGCATTACGGTTCATACAAAAGAGTATCAATGTACAGTGAGGCAGAGTTACAATAGTTGAGAGCAATACAACCTGTGCACCGGGCCACGCCTGAACTTAGAATGCCATTTCGCCGCTGTGCGGCGTCTTTTATACGGAAGTATTGGAGAGGTGGGACAACGACGTAGCACGCTACGACGTAGCGCGCTCTAACTCCGCCCACCAACAATGAGGTGGGAGAATGGCGTAGCGTGCTACGACGCTACGGCATTATCGCGTAGCCCAATGCACGTGCTGCTTACAATGTGACGCCGACACGGCCATACTGACGTGCGGACGTCCTCGTACGCTCAGCTGACAAAGTCACATCTAGAACTTGAAAAACTGATTAAGTACCGTTTGGTCATCCTGATTGTTTCTGGTCCGGTCTACTTAGACCCTTCAGATATTTAACCACTTGGTCCAGTCTGCTACGACTCTTCAAGGGTTATTTCTTGGTCCGGTCAACTTCTGACCCTACAAGATCAACCGCCTGGTCCGGCAATTGTTTTGTCCTTCAGGTGTATCCCTTCAGTTAAACTGGACCGGATCTAGCTAGGCCGAACAAATATTGTTCCTTTAGCTTAATTAACAAATAGCTCAATACTTTGGTTGATTTACAAGTGCTTCTGTTACAATATTAACTGATTCAGGGCCAATAGATTCTACTGAAACAGCACATTAACCACGGTTTTTACAACTTGCATTATTATGAGTACTGGTAGATATAGTGTCACTTTTGGCAGACATAGTACCATTATTGGCAGACACAGTACCACTATTAGGAGACTGAATATCATCATTGTTCATCTGTTCCCAAGTCTTGTGGACAAGAACATCTATGTTATTCTTCGCCGACACGTCATCCTCATCATAACATTCTGCGAATTCCAGAAAGAATGACTGACTACGGGGTACTTCTTGTAAGTTTTTGTGAGAGTATTTGTAGACTATTCTTTCCATTAATGTGTTACAATTAGTACCAATCGTTTTCTTCCAAAATAGCGGTGATTTTATAGGGGCCTTTGTATTTACTGTCCTGTTTCATTTGGTGTCTTTTTTCGAATTTAACAAAGGCAAAATCACGTACTGAAAAGTATTTTACGATAGCTTTATCCTTGTTAAATGATAAATGACTTTATTTTTGCAAGTAGGTTTGTACAAACACTTTTACACGTCAATCATATATTTTTTTAACTGTGTTTTAACATAAGATGTGGTCGGCGTTTCCTATCTGACCACTCTGAGAAGAAAGGCCGAAACAAACTCAGAGGTCACAGTCTCTTTTAAAGTCCAGACATAATCTTGGTCACATTATGTGAAGACCATGTGGATTGGTGTCTGAAGTGGTCTTTTAAGGAAAGAACCACTCAGATTGAGTGGGTCTGTGCCTTTCAGTGCACGCATTTGTCAGTAAATCGACCTGTGTCGTATTGGACCAGCTTTTTTATACCAACAGAAGAATCGGATAATGGTTACGCGGTTTAAACTATCTTCATCAGGATGATTAGTAGAAACTCTTGTTATCTCTAATGAACCCTTAATACCAAATATTAATTCCAAGGGCGTGAGCCCTGTTGCTCTACAACGAGTACTATTGAGACTCTAACTACTAATTGGATATTGTCTACATGATCTTACCATAAGCTACCCGAATCTGTAGCGAGCATACTTTTTAAGGTCCTCATGACACGCTCGACCTGGCCATTGGCCAGGCGAACCAGTGGATATTAATTGTAAATCGATACGATTATCTTTACAATTTTTTTTAATTCAGTATTGTCATATGACCTACCGCGATTTGCAACTATTCTTTTAGGAGCGCCAAACGAGTTCACTGCATTTTTTTTGTGATTTAATAACTAACTAGACGGATTTTGTAAAGCCATCAATAATCACGGAAAAATACTCCTTGCGCTCGCTTTTTAACACGCTTTTTCCTGTGAGTTTACAAGTTAAATCTAAATGAATTATATGCCATGGAACGGCAAATTTAGGGATTGGATGTTGACCGGCCTGCTGGGCATATGGGGGACCTTTGGAAGCCTTACAAGCGATGCACAAACCTCCATAGGTTTTAACAAGTTTTGACATATTTTGAAACCAATAAAGATTGTATAATTTATCGAAGATTTTTTTTATAACCAAGGTGTGTTATTTCGCTGTGTACTCGATTAATCATTTACCATGTTAAAGGGTGTGGCAATATTGGTGACCATTTAGTGGTTTTATAACATTCGATTTTACGATGCCCTGTCTAATATCGATAATGTGCGTGATATTTCAGACAGCAAGTCATTTGAGCGCAATTTGGATATAATGTCTCATATTTCAGAATCACGTTATCTACAGATAACCAAATCCTCTCCAGTTCAGACAAATTTATAATTTTAGCTGCCTTATGAATAAAATATGTGTCAGCATGATTACGTGAAAGGAAGTCTAGATGTGCCATATTTTTTCCCTCTTTATAGATGATATCAAAGTCATATGACTGCAAAATTATCCACCTATGTGCTCAGGGGTTAGGTCCTTTTTGTACTGAGAGGCCTTTAAGGCGTTACAGTCAATAAAAACCGTAAATGTACGCCCATATAGGTTATATCGAAAATATGTGGCTAGGCCATATAAATTGTTGGTACTGAGCAGCAGTGCTTGGAGGAGGGATATTTTTTAGAGCTTCAATCTTATGGGGATTTGGTCTAATTTTTCCAGGGGATATTCCGAAACCCAGATATTCAATTTTCGGCTTTATACATGAACATTTTTTTTAAGTTATATCTAGAAATCTATTTAAACGAGACAACTTTTTTGAACGGTCTCTAATGCAGAAAGTACGTCATCCATGTAGATCAGTATTTTATCGGCATTTAGAGGTTTAAGTCCAGTATTTATAGCTCTTTGAAAAACCTGCGAAGCATTTCATAAACCAAATGGCATAGTGAGGTACTCAGACTGACCCGTTATGGACGCAAATTTGGTGATCGATTCGATCACTAACTAGTAGTAAAGGATAGCTGTCTGGTCGAGTGTTGCTATTGAGTTCCCGGTAATCAACGCACATACGATCGGTACCGACCTTTTTTATTTATTAATAATGTAGGACTCGCGAAAGGCGAAGAACTTTCACGAATTATGTTAGCATCTAGTAATTCTTGTACTTTGTCATTAACGATTCGTAACTCGAGATATGAGGAGTATTTAGTGAATATTTCAATCAAAACTTCATTTTCGTTACCGGTAAGATCTGTGTCAATAGAATTAATGTCAAGAGATATTTCTAATATAGAGCTAAGATTTGCTTTTTTTTTAAGTTAAGGCAGCTTTATTATCCACAACGGATATTGCTTGTCTAAAATGTCGTGACCTATTAATAAGTTAATGTTTTCATTGAAACATTCGTCAGACAATACTTGATATGTAACGTCGAGAAGAAAGTTTTGTACCACGGTTGGGCATTGTATTTGGATTGAGCAATTAACATCATCATCAGGAGAGTCTCGTCTGAGTGACTATCGGGAGATACCAGCCTGACGGTACATCTAAATGACCATCAACTTAGGTCAGCTTGACGAGAACTGACTTCTCTCGAGAACATTGGACCAATTAACATTATTACAATCAATCCCCTTTAAAGGTTCATGAAACTTTTCACCAGTAAGAAGACCACAGTTACCTTCATGAAGATACACCCAGATCCAGAGTCAAATATGAAAGGAATTGCGTACTATTATTTCCAAAACACCACGCGCTGCTCTGCACACAGGTTCAATTGTTTGCTGGTGTTGCTCGGTGTGGGGATCTCTTTTCTTCTTCCAGCGTTTAAGGCAAGTCGTGACCACGTGGCTAGCCTCACCACATTTGAAGCAGGTTATTCCAGAGTTCGTCTGTGGGGTTTTTGCTAAAACAGGTACCTTTTGAAGCAACGTGCCGACATTCCTGCCTTCGTTGACCGACCTTCCCGCAGAACTTGCAGTTTCCCCGAAATTGAGTTGATGGACAGGACTTTTTCGTGTCTGATTCGGACGTGCCCGGTTCTTCGTTTCTTTCACGGTGAATTTTGTCATCGCACCATAATAGGACAGATAGCAGAACCGGTCCCGTAAATTTGCATCAGGAAACTTTTCAACAAGTTTTCCTAACTCGCCTGGGGTTTCTTTGTTATCAATTTATGATTGTGATTAAATTCAAATTATCTTGCATTGTCATGGGTTTGGAAAATTTAGAGACCAGCATTTTCTTAATAGTATCTCATGAACTATTATCTGGATTAATTCTTGTAAAACACATGGCGGCGCGGGTCTTTAGAGAGTGAGCGAGGGCTAAAATAAGGTCTACACCTTCTGGCTTCTTACTGTCGATTACAATCTCACTTAATGCACACCAGTTGATAATGTTGGTTTCAGTTACATCAGGATCGAAAAGAACTAACATCGGTTGCATACTGGGTGTCATGTGGCAAGGTGTCAAAATATCTGCACTTATTTTTAATTGATTCCATACTATCCCCAAAAAAAAAATGACATTTGTTCCCGTATTAGATTGCCAGCAGTCCCAGATAAAGGTGGGAGTGGGTTTCATCCCACTTCTGATGAAGGCAGAGGGTCATATTGTAAAATAAAAGAGGTTCTTTCAATATTAAGGAATTATTTAATCAATAGACTTTACACGAAACTGCACTTAATCAGTTTCCATAATTATTAATTTAACACCGTATTAAAATAGCCATGACACCCAGTAATACAGTTACAGCATTACGGTTCATACAAAAGAGTATCAATGTACAGTGAGGCAGAGTTACAATAGTTGAGAGCAATACAACCTGTGCACCGGGCCACGCCTGAACTTAGAATGCCATTTCGCCGCTGTGCGGCGTCTTTTATACGGAAGTATTGGAGAGGTGGGACAACGACGTAGCACGCTACGACGTAGCGCGCTCTAACTCCGCCCACCAACAATGAGGTGGGAGAATGGCGTAGCGTGCTACGACGCTACGGCATTATCGCGTAGCCCAATGCACGTGCTGCTTACAATGTGACGCCGACAAGTACAACTGTAGAAGAACCTTTGCTACAAAATTGTAATTGCCTACTCATTAAAATTAATACAGATACGGCAGTTATGGCTATATACAGACCACCTTCTCAAAATGTCGCAAATTTCTTAGATTCACTAAACGTACAGTTACAAAGTCTTACAACTTTTAAACACATAATTCTAATGGGGGACATTAATATCAACATTGCTTCCGGGAAAATGGACATTCATGCACATAACTATGTTAATATCTGCTCATTCCACGGACTCTTGCCAGCTCATTACCACCCCACGCATCAAAGTGGTTCATGCTTAGATCATTTCATTATAAAAACAAATAAACCAGCCAAAACATTTGTTACTAACTCTTCGCTTACTGATCACCAAGCAGTTTTACTAATATTACAAGTTTCTTTACCAAGAAAAAATTGTTTACGCAGCTATACCAATGTCAACATGACACACCTCGAAAGAGACATACGTAATATTAATTTTGACCCAGTTTATAATTCCACCGATGCTAACTTTGCTATTAATTATTTTATAAATTCACTTCACTCTGCAATAATAAAGCATACAGTCGCCAAAATAACGCCAAGGAAGTACAAGTGCATTAAACCTTGGATTACACCCGGACTTGTTCGATGTATTAGGCATAGAGACAAACTTCACATAAAGTACAAACTTGAGCCTGAAAATGAAATTCTTTCCATTACTTATAAAAGATATAGAAACTTCTGCAACAACCTTCTGAAAAAAATAAAAAATGAATATGACAGAAAAGAACTGCAGAAAGCAGGCAAAAATAGTAAACTTATTTGGAAATTTATAAAAACAAATACATTTAGATCAAAACAACTTGAACCTCCACTTGACTTATTGACTATAGAGAACAACCCAATAGAATCAACAAATATAGTTAATTACTATTTCTCTAACGTAGGCAAAACCTTAGCAGAAAAGACCATACAATCTAGAGGTTCTTTCTCTCAAAACCAACCTAAATCTTTCCCCAGACTCAAATCTTTTGTCTTACTAGATACGGATGTCGATGAAGTATTAACAATCATTTCTGGATTAAAGGACGTTTGCGCGGTTGGGTGGGACGACATATCAAACAACATACTTAAACATTTCAAATACCTCCTTGCTCCGCCGCTAACTCATATTTTTCAGTTATGCTTAACTAATGGTGTATTCCCTAAGTCGCTTAAAAAAGCAGTGGTTACTCCTGTATATAAATCTGGTGACAAAAAATGTGTTAACAACTACAGACCCATTTCAGTTTTAACAGGGCTCTCCAAGATCTTAGAGAAAATCATTAATATTAGATTAATGAAATATCTAGAGGATAACAAATTGCTTTCGGATAGACAATTTGGCTTTAGGCCCAAAAAATCAACTAATCAAGCAGTACATCAAATGACGGATTATATAACAACTAATTTGGATCAGGGCATGCACTCCATTGGGATCTTCCTAGACCTCGCCAAGGCCTTTGACACAATTTCCTGTCCTTTATTATTGGGCAAGCTTGAAAGACTCGGAATAAGAGGAACAACGCTTACACTGCTTTCTGATTATTTAAGAGACCGCGAACAATGTGTAAAAATTGGTCAGTACGTCAGTTCTGAGCTTCGAAATAGTAATTACGGAATACCACAAGGTAGTATATTGGGTCCTACTTTATTCCTAGTATATATTAATGACCTGTGCAGCTTAACACTCCAAAATGGTGTCATAATGTCTTATGCAGATGACACAGCTCTGTTGTTTTCAGACAAGTCTCGAGAGGAGGTGTATAAACAAGCCCAGAACGGTTTTAATATAGTGTCTAATTGGCTACATGAAAATCTCCTAACACTAAATGCAGAAAAAACTAAACACATTTTATTCACTATGAGAAATACTAACCTGCCAACTACTAACATAAACATTTATGCGCATAAGTGCGGCAAGTACGCTGACAATGCATGTAATTGTCCTACTTTAGCAAAAGCCGATCATATGAAATATCTTGGTGTGACGATTGACACAAATCTGAACTTCCGTAAACACATTGATTTATTATGCACTCGAATGCGTAAATTAATATACATTTTTAAGAATTTACGATATATAACGGACTACAAATTAATTAAACAGGTCTATTTAGCTTTGTGTCAATCCATTCTTACATATTGCATAAGTTCATGGGGAGGGGCTGCAAAAACAATCCTACTACCATTAGAACGTGCGCAGAGAGCTATCCTTAAGGTAGCCACCTTTCGCCCATTTAGATTTCCCACATACGAGCTTTATACGGCATGTAAGGTTTTAACTGTGCGTCAACTATTTATATTAAAGATAGTATTACACCAGCATAGCAATCTCCCTTATACCCCCATACCTATACATAAGAGAAGAAAAGACTTAGTTTGCATAAAGCCTCAAACTAGACATACTTTTATAAATAAATTTTATGGTTTTTTAGGTCCGTTCTTATATAATAAAATCAATAAGTCTCTAAGTATATATAGTGTAAATTGTAAAAAATGTAGTGAAATGTTAAGTGAATACTTAGCGACATTAAATTACTCAGACACTGAAAAATTGCTAGAAATCATGCAATAAGTTTATTAATGTTAAGGCAATTTTTATTTAATAATATAATTATTATGTATCAATGCTAGCTCTATGTACATTAATTTAATAGTCCAATAAAACACTCAGCGTTGTTACGTGAAGGCCTGAAACACAGGTTTGAATAAACCTACATCAGGCAGGTCGCTATTGTTTTTCATTAGGCCTTTATCCAATATATTATATAAGTTATACCTACACTAGATTTATTTTAGGCATAGTTTAATATTTGCTTAATAATTTTAATATGTAACTCTGTACTGATGTCACTTCTATGTAATTTATATGTGAACTTATGAATAAAAAGTATTTTTATTTATTTTTATTTATTTATTTATTTTATTTATTTTAATTACAAGTACTTTCTATGCGTTCGTCCAACATACGACGCAATGGATTTTCAACGTTAAGCTTAGCACTTAGAGTCTAAAATTGAACAGTGTATTTTTTCGACTCGCTGAGATACACTGTTACATTTTCAATGCACGTTTCAACACCTAGAATTGAAAATCCAGTCCGTATGTTGATCACAATAATAATTTTATTAAAGAAAAACTTTGAATCAATTTTGTGGTACGCACGGCAACAAATCAAGCTATAATATAACTATAACGTTTATTTGGACTCAATAAAATATAGCCTAATACAGTAATATTCTTAAGAACTAGGATACAAATAATGAGGGTGAGTAAACGGCTAAAACTATATGAACTCCTGAATTCCAAACTAGGCAAAGACCTGTATCTTAGAAATCAGTGCTCTTCAGTGGTAAAATAGGTGTAAGAATTATAAATTCACATATATGACAATTCCACAATTAAATTACTTATACTATGAAAGGAGATACGTCTAAAATTATTGTCTAAAATTTGACGGATATTTGGCTATCATAATCAGCCGATATTGTTCCCACTGCTGGGACACAGACCTCTCAGTGAGAGGGAGTAGGCCGTAATCTACCATGCGGGCCCAGTGCGGGTTGGTAGATGTCACATGTCTTCGAATTTTTGGTTTTAAGACATGCCGGTTTCCTCACGATGTTTTCCTTCACCGTTTTGAGAGCAGTGGTGATGAAATTATTTGCACAAAGTAAAGCGCCTGCCTGGGTTCGAACCCACGACCTACTACTTGTAAGTTGGGGCCGATACCACTGAGTCACCACTGCTCCGTGCGAAAAGCATATACAATGAGAGAGTCCCAGAGTCGCAGATAATACTGCGACGCTGAGCGGTGACCCTGACTGCTAAGACTGAGGTCGTGGGTTCGATTCCCACTCAGGACAAATCTTTGTGTGATGAGCACAATCATTTGTTCTGTGTCTGGGTGTAATTTATCTATAATATGTATGTATTTAGAAATATATAAGTATATTTATCAGTTGTCTGGTTACCATAGTACAGGCTCTGCCTAGTTTGGGATCAGATAACAGTGTGTTGGTTGTCCTAAGATATTATTATTATGGCCGTTTTGCGTGGATTTGACGCATATTTTCCCCAGCTATTTTGTTTTTAAATATTTGTGTTGTGTTTAGTTTGTCTTTGCGTCATATTTACCGCAAATAAACGTATTTTCTTTCTTTCTTTTCTTTCTTTCAATGGAAGGTCTGTAATACAATATAAAATACGAAAAAGTGACAAACGTCACTTGTAGCACTTTACCGGTTAAAACTGGAAATGATTAGCTTGATATGTAGCCGTGTATACCTAGACATTTTATATAGTAAACTTTAATTTTGTCTGTTATCATGACACGGTAATTCAGTGTTTTAAATGCGCTTTTGTATATTTTTGTTGTAATGTGTTATTTTTCAGTTAGATGTTGTCGTTGTTCGCTTTGCTTGTAAGTATTGATTTTGTCTTTATTTTGCACCATTTGTGTATGTTAGCTACTGTATTTTGTTGCCATTAGATATAACAGTATTTTGAAATTAGATTTGCATAGTTTTTGCTATTTTAGAAAACAATGCTGAAGTCCCTTTTCTTATGTTAGCAAAATCTCGGAAAAATTAGTAAAAAAAAGAAAAACATTAATTGCGCAACACACTTTCTGTCACAATTTTGCAGGAAATTCATAATCCATTATTCCACATGTATGAAATATTTTCCTGGTGGACAATATAAAAAACGCAATAAATACTGTTGTATTTTCAAACAAAAAAAGTCATTGAGATTGTGAGTGCGTTATGCAATTAGGTACCCCGCAGAACAAAAAGACAATAAGTTTTTCTTGTTACTTTCCAGGGAACTTTCGTCAGGAGTTTCATTCTGAATCATCTCCGAAGCATATCAAGCCGGAAGATCCTGAGACTGTCACCGAATCGGTTGCAGACTCGCCCAACTCACGGTACATACATTTCAATCTTGATAGTCCTAGCAGTATATTTAAAGAGACAGATATATAAACACTGTTATTCAAATATGTATTAAATATTTACTGGATTTTAGTAATTGAGGAACGTACATATTTAACTGTATTTTACCCGACTACGGCGAGGCAAAAAGATTGGTTTTGATTTTGACAGGTATGTATGTATGTTCATCTGTTACCTCATAACTTCTAAACTGCTTGTCATAATATGATAAATGAGGTATCGTGGGAAGAGTTTTGATCGTCCGTTGGGGTTGTAAGCTATGTGACGTCACATAACATTGAATATCCCTCCCGTCGCTCTCTAGAACACATACAGTGGCGACTTTTTTTTTAATGTACCCTTGTACCCAACAAGACAACATTTAAAAAAAATCGCCGCATTCGGGGGGAATCGAGAACGTAAAAAACGACTTTTTTTATAATTACTTTCGGAGACAAATAAGAGCAGGGGAAATCAGTACCAAACCCTTCAGTTTAAGCGTGCTTAACAATTTATCACATTATTTTTTCTATAATTTTCGTTTTAGAAAATGGCACATAGTGAACGCCAATGTTAGACAGCTATGGTCACAAAACGCGCGAGTGAGATGACACGAGTCTCAGTATCGAGTTAAAAAATATATACCGTCCTACTCTAACTTTTATCACCACAACAGAAACGAGAATTAGCGTTTTTCTTGTTATAAAGTTCAGTAGGACATGAAGTGATCTATAGAACGTTTAAATCGATACCAGCATTGCTCTCAATTACTAAAATCCTGTAAATTTATTTGCATTCAACAGTAACTATTATTGTTACTAGCAGATTATAAAAAAAAATATATCTATATATATTTATTTAAATAACATATAGAAACTACTCCCTATCCCACAGTAAGTTATCGCCAATTACTTAAAAAAATAGTATTTAGGTGCAATTAAATAAAATTATAAATATAACTAATTATATGGTTTTTATCAACTATAAAGTTTTATTATATTCAGAAATGCGTTTAAATGAAAATATATTGTATTTATTCGTATTACATTATATTCATGAGTATAATAAATATTATACAATTATTTACTTCATATATTAATATTTCTGAACATTCTATAAAAACTTGTATAATCTCTCTTTGACAATTTAGTTATGACATTCCAAATATTATTTATTTTTATTAGTAGTAATTATTATTACCAGTACTATTATGTATTGTATTATACAATTATAATTTGAGTAAATGTTGCTCTAACTTTAATCATATCGATTTTTGTTTAATATTACAATACCATTTGAATACTCATCTAGTCTTAATTATGTTTAATTGTTGCTGTTTTCGCTCTTTCTCATTACTATTTTAAATAATTAATTCAATATATTTAATGTCTATAATATAGTCAGGGATTTACCACAGGGTACTTTATTTGCAATTTTCGTATTTTTTTTGCGTGTTTGTAAATAAATAAATAAACATAAAATGTTGACCTATTCAGTCATTTGAGAGTTCTGTACTTCATTGTAATAACAATATTCGGTCACCAGAAAAGTAAAAAAATAATGTACATTTTTTAAAGGAATACGTCATTGTTTTAGATTAAAAAAAACAGGCAAATTATACAAATGAACTTAGCGTAACATACTCCTAGTATTTGCATAATAATAGATAATAACTAGAACTAGATCGTGTTCGGTGTCTATTTACTATCACCAATTAATATTTAAAATAATTATATACCTACATATTAAAGTAAAGTAGAAAAATAATAAATACTTAATAATAAACCCTCCAGAAATAATAATATGATGCTCATCACTATTGTGATAATCAAATACGAATCATTCGCCCGCCATCAAATATAGATTATAACTAAAATTTATCTTATCTTCTTATACCAAAAAAAAACCAGCTGTACTATAATAAGGTTTTCTATTTTATTTTACACTATTTTTTTGTAAAAGTTTTTATTTTATTAAAAAAAATAACAGAAATATTGATCCGCTCATAAAGTATACGCTATACATTATCTCAATCGGTTGAGTAGTTCCTGAGATAAACATTACAAATTAATCTCAACTGTAACGTAAAATCTTATTGTTATACATACTTGTAAAATAAAAACATTACTTATATTGTTATGAACACGTTTCTTCCTTATAGTAAGCTTTTAATAAGTCTTCTAGGATAGTTTTTTAGGAGTTATTATGCTACGGTTTGTGGCAAGAATTTTATGGTTGACTTAGTAAGAGTAGAGTAGAGATCTCACTCCATTTTGCACTATTTTTGTGCAATTTCTTGCCAATTACGGGCTTTAATCTCTAATTCCGAGACTTAGGTAGATGAGTTGAGCCCGATTAGAGATAGTTTTTATAATTCACTTCGCTATGAATAAAAAAAAAACAAAATTAAATTCCGAAACTAAGATCATCAAGTCTTTGAACAACAAACTCAATGTCATACATAAAAGGTTGAAATTCCATTGTAACTAAAAACATTTAGAACCTTATTAGAAATCAACACTCATGCAAGTTATGTAGATACTTGAGTAAGTGGACGATGGAATGTTAAAAATAAGATTATGAAAACTTGAAGTATAGTGTCGTAGTATCTAGTGAACTAGAGGCATAGCTCTCTCTCTCTCTCTTTGTAGAACTAGTGTTAAATATACTACTATACGAGCGGCTTAAACTATACTTCGAACACTCTAAATAATGATTTAATATTTAAATACTTTATTGCCATTAAAATTCTTGTCACAAATCACGAATAAATCTTAAAGATGGATGCCATAAGGTGGCCCTTGAAATTCAAATTTTGTTTCCGTTTTTGCATTTTGTAGTTCACTGTCAGGTTATTGTGAATGTTGATTTAAATATGATTTGCAATCGTAATGTCGCTGTGCAGAACTATTTGGATTATATGAACTTAGGTGGTTGTATGGATATTTTTTTTAATGATTATAGTTCTCTAAATACCTACGGGTTATGGTTGCGAGTTATACTTTGTTCAACATACAGCCTGAAAATTGACTTACAAATTGCAATAAACGAAATAAATAAGCGGGCTACCCTTGCGTATCCCCCTTAAATGTTTGAGAATTATTAGTTTTAAGTAAGCATAAAGCCATATCATTGTCACTATCGTGAGTTTCAACGTACCTGCCTTAGTATTAATTATACATATATTATTACATTATTTTATTAATTATGTATATTTGTTCATTTTAAATAAAAGTAAATTAAAATAATAATTCGCTATATTTAAGTAATATTTTATTTATTTATAAGCTTCTAGTCAGTTTAAGATTTAGGTAAATTCTACATTATAATTATTAGTTAAACAATTGTTTATGCATGTGGAAATTCAAATACGCTAGCCCGAAATATTATAGTATAGTGAAATTATAATGTGTATTGGACGTGTATTGTTATCAATTATCAAACAAATAATAATGAAATTAGTGTAGCGTTAGCTTCACAAAATACGATAGGCTCTTGTTTATAAAATGTTATCGTAATGAGTAAAACAGAACATAAATCACTCAATATTAATGTTGTAAATAAACAAATGGCAACTAAATCAGGACACCATTATCAAAGAAGTATGTAAAAGGAAGGAAACAATGAATTTGACAGTCAAACACAGTAAAATGAAATATGTGCGCCAAATTAAAATATTATAACTACAACATGTAATAACGTGTTAATTTTGAGCATGAAAAAAAGGAAATGGGGTGCACATACGTGTGCAAGGACAAGCGATTTGAAAACGTAGTCACGTGCCCTTTTTTCGTAGGTACGGTCAAAATTAGGTACTAAAGGCGTGTACTTGCACAGAATAATCTAGCTAGGATTATCCACCAGCAACTTGCCTTGCAGTACAACCTTATAGAGTCCAGAGTACCATACTACAGGTATGTGCGCGACCCTTTTCACGAGAATGGTTACGCCACATTGTACTGCAATCGATCTATCATCACTGACAGGACTATGGTAGCCAATAAGCCTGATAATATCAGGCTTATTGGCTACCATAGTCCTGTCGTCGATCTATCATTACAATATTATTGTAATGATAGATCGACGAGAGCGTCGTGCAATGATATCGCTGTCCATTCTGTTAGAAGGACTAGATTCTGAGGGTTAGTCTAGTGCCCATAAAATTATATTTAACGATAAAATAGCCAATAAAAGTATTTAGCATAAATAAGCATATTAAAAGGTATTTGCCAAATGTAGGCGTTAGGTCTAAAGCATCCCGTTGTAGGCATAAAAAAAGACAGTCGAAACAGCGCATCTTGCTCTAATAATGAATTAAAATACAAACACACATAGATACACTTATGTTTGTAAGTTATTGGGGTAGGCAAAAACTACAGAACATTTTTTTTTGTTTTCTATCTAGCCATTCGTAACTTCATATTATAATACTATCTTAGTATGTGACTAGTCAATAAATGTATAGCTATGCAAACTTTTGAGATAAAATTTGAAAAATCTAGTTGTCTAATAATTTATAATACAAAGTAAAGAACACCAAAGTTGAGAGATTTTTAATATATCGATGTTGTAACAAATTCTTAGATAGTGAAGCGTTAAATGCGTTGTAGACCTCAAGTTATATTCGTCCATATTTTTTTATTATAAATAATTTTACTGTAACCATGTGTTCAATGACCTGAATATTATTGAGGAAAACTTGCCTTCTTGTGACGTCTAGCTTGTATCACAATATTTTATTTCACATAAACCTACATGGGCACTTATGAAATGTCAGAAGCTAGGTGCACGGTTCCCAATGGTCGTTTCGAATGGAAAAAAGCCAGCTAGTAAATCCACTCTTAAAAGTAATTGGCTTTTATATAAACTACCTAGTTTAACCAAATTATCTCGTAGAATGTCTAAATTAATGTACAATTCTAATACTTTTTGGATATTTCAAACACACATAAACCTACTTGTGAAAGAATCATATTGCGCTCACTATTCAATTTCCAAACATGTAAACAAATATGTGTTTTTTGAATAACCACGTTAACAAACACACATACAGTTAAATTTCCGCTAAGACGTCAAATATGTTTATGACTTTTTTGTGTTTCCACGAAATTATCGAAATTTACACATACATAAAGTTGATATTCGTTCAAATGGTCATAACGGCAATTGTTAACAAAGAATTAAATAACGTTTTTTTCTTTTAATGATATTTAAAATTAACAAAACAAAATATAGTCTATAATTTAAAAAAAAAACTAACTTTTTGAAATTTCACTGTATGCTAGGTACAAAGTATTAAAATCCGAATTAAAAACAAAACCATCCAATGTAAAGTTTTGAGGTCTACAACATAGAACAAAATTGCATGTAAAATGTATATGCGTATTCTGACAAATAAATGATTATGATTATGATGATTATGATGATGATGCGTAGGCGCGTATTTTGCCAAACTACCGAATTGTTTTGTATAGATAATATTGTTTATATATTTATAGGAAATAGATCACATCTCTCTTCGCGTTATATTTCACTATGGAACTGTGCTGTATCGTGTTAGTTTAGTCATTTTAGTCGTTCTATTATAAAATTATTACTTGTAATTCGTTTTCGAGTGATTTTAGCGGTCTGTTGTAACAAAAGTCTGTTTAATTACTAGAAGATTTAAATTATCTTCATATAATTGAATTTAAGCAGTTCAAAGTAGCAAGCACTAATAGTGGCGCCATTATCTTTTTTTTCTGGGTGAGAAATCATCAAATGACGTCTCCGGCTCTGGGTGGAGCGGGAGGACGTGTCAAACTTTTACTGAGTAAAACCCACCCGTGTTCCTTCAGTTGCCTGTATCAGGGCCACGGTAACTCTTTCGAACAAATCTGGCGACCCTGGCCAGGCCCGGATTGGCCATACGGGCAAATCGGGCAAATGCCCGATGGGCCGGAAGCTCAGTGGGCCGGTCGGGCTGCTGGTTATACCAATAGTTTTCTTTTACGAATGTCAGAGGGCCGGTTGTCTGCGAAATGCCCGGACTGAATTAAAGCCCCAGTCCGGCCCTGACCCTGGCAGTGGTACCATTACTTAATAATAAATATCAACATTACATCTTGTCCCCTGAAGGGTTGGGCAGAAGTGTACTTATAGTACACCCACATTGCCCCAATGTAATCGGGGGCGAGTATATTGCTATCAACCGGCACAAATCCAGATTTCGGGCTACTGTTGAAATTCCAGACAGCAAAACTCAATAACACCTTACCGGACTTGGAAATCGATCCCAAACCTCATTAAAATATGATTTGTACTTCTAATTTTCCTTATACCTACTTATGAATCATACTTTCGAT
This sequence comes from Aporophyla nigra, assembly GCA_947507805.1. Classification (NCBI taxonomy): domain Eukaryota; kingdom Metazoa; phylum Arthropoda; class Insecta; order Lepidoptera; family Noctuidae; genus Aporophyla; species Aporophyla nigra. Next base: position 4,131,967 of record OX382313.1, on the reverse strand, counting down.
ATCTGATAAAACAAAAGTTAATTCTAATCACGGAAGCTATAACCAGAATCTGACCAAAGTCTGGAGATTATCAATAGATGTGATTAAAGATAGGAAATTCCTGGCATTTACGGAAATTAGAAATAGACTTATTTTAAAACTAGCTTTTGCCAGTGGCTTAGCGTATTATACATTTATATGTATAATACGCTACGGCCTTCCTCTTGAATCACTCAGTCTATTGATGAAAACCGCATTAAAATCCATTGCGTAGTTTATTGCAATGGATTTTAATGCGGTTTTCATCAATATGAAAACCGCATTAAAATCCATTGCGTAGTTTAAAAATAAGCGTATTATACTTTTATATGTATAATACGCTACGCTACGGCCTTCCTCTAGAATCACTCAGTCTATTGATGAAAACCGCATTAAAATCCGTTGCGTAGTTTAAAAGATCTAAGCGTATAAAACACGAAATGCGACTTTGTTTGAGCAAAGACAAAAGGAATTAATCTTATTATTTAGAAAAGATAAAACCATTTATAGAGTATTCAGACCATAATTATACAATATTTTATCGCTTTTTTTTTTGGATGGGAAATTATCAAATGACTTCACCAGCTCTGGGCGGAGCGGGACAGACTTTTACTGACTAAAACCCACCCGTGTTCCTTCAGTTGCCCATGTGCCAGGGTCACGGTATCTCTTTCGAACAATCTCGCGACCCTGGCAGATATTTTATCGCTTCATAAATCTATTATTTATTAGTATTTTCATATCTTACGCTCTACTAATAGTGTTGTAATCATTTTACTATATCTGTAATGATAACGTTACACATGTACGTCACTACGTCACTCGATAACGAATATTGTTAGTCTGTGTCTATCTATAATACTCTTAAGGAAGCAATTTTCAACTATTTTATTGTTGTATAACTCTATATCTAGTCATTTTCTGTGTATTGTGATTGGTGTGATTAAAATGTTAAAAAGTATTTTTGTTTTTTTTTTCAACACTCACATCATCATAGGCCTCCCTCAACAGATTCTGTGGTTCTCGCATCCAGTGGATTCCTGCGGCCTTCACCAGGTCATCAGTCCAACTTGTGGGAGGCCTTTGGACACTTCCTTTTAATTCATCATCATCATTTCAGTCCAAAGACGTCCACTGCTGGACAACGGTCTCCCCCAATTTGGGAGGGGGTTCCATAATCGCCACGCTAGGCAGGCGGGTTGGCGATCGCAGGTTGTCGTAAAATGCATAGACAACGCAGCTGCCCATTCTCTAGTAAGTAAACGCCAACACTCACTGAAGACAATAAACCAATCTACCCAGCCTATCTCACTTTTGATGGAGTCGGCTTCCAGTCTAACCGGATGCAGTTGAATACCAGTATTTTACATGGAGCGACTGCCTTTCTGACTTCCACAACCCAGATATTGTTTAACAGATACCCCTTAGTAAGACTGGTTGTCAAACTTTCGGGCTTCTGACGACTCGTAGTCGTAACTACTGTCAAAGATCTTCCAATGGCAGACAGGACAAACGGCTTAACATATGTCAAGTTCACCTATCCACGGACCGGCCGCGGCAAGTGTAGCTTAACCTGACTGCCTATCTGACTTCCACAGCACAGTTATTTGGTAATACGGTTCCCCTTGGTAAGACTGGATGTCAAAATAGGGCTCCTGACTCATAACGACATTGTGAACCAAAAAAATAAGGATGTTAAATAATACAATATTTTAACTGATGTATACAGATGGCAGGGTGATCGTCGCGTAGTCTATTACCATGGATTCAGTATTCTAGGCTAAAAAATAATGTTTCATAAATTATTGTACTTACATTTAGTGTCAAAAATATCGGGACGAACACTTCAAAATGATATCATCAACTAAGAAAATTAAACTTTATCTCAACTACATAAAGTTCTTGTCAGAATGACAGTTGTTGTGTGCTGTCTTCAGTCTGAAACATTGCTTGTGTCGTTGAGTTAATATTTAATTTTTATACTTGTTTAAATGATTTTGAACAGTCTGTTCGTCCCGATATTATTGACACTCTTCTATAAAACAGCGTTTTTTTTATTTGCTAAAAAAATCTTCAATAGAGGATTATGTGTTGAATTCATGGTTTCAGTTTACACATCGATGTATGTCCCCGCCACCCTGTACTAAGTTTAATATAATTCCAATAAACACAGGTATAATAATTAACTATGTATACATTTTTCAATACATAAGTAACTGAAGCACCAATAACTTTGAACAATACATTTTATTTCGTACTATACTAACAGCAAAGTTTTGTACTTCATCTTATTTCTATCTCTCTCAGCCTTACTCTCAATATTCATATCTAGCCCATACCGGTCCTATCAAAGTTATTTTACCAATACGACCTTATAGCAACGACAATAAAGATTACAGTAATGCAAAATCGCAGGTAAAATATCTATGCTATGAAAGAATTTATATAGTATTTTTATCTCACGAAGCGACGCGCGCTTTACTTGTGGTAGTCAAGTGTACAATACGCTGCGATTGTGTGCTGATTGACACACACTTCCGACTTCGCCATTGTATCGGACGGTACCGTAAACTCTTGCACTTACAAAAACATTCACAGCATGTTTGTTTGAACACTTAGTAACCACGAAGAAAGCGCGCGTCGCTTCGTAGTATAACAACACTATAGTGTATATCTGCTTTTACACAATCCAGTCATTGTTTCTTTGGTTGTCTTATAAACATTCTCAAAACTTATCACAACATGTCCCTCATTCTATCCCTATTAATAATTATTATTAAGTGCTATGTCCCAGTAATTAAGTTAAAAATTTAAACAGTATCACTAAGTACATAACTAGTATGCATCAAATATAAAAATTTTTCTTTATATGTATGTACTAAATAATAATAATACAGCAAAAGCTCAAACTCATGTAGGCAAAAGTCTTTATAGCGAAAGTGAGTTATCTTACTCATTATTTGAGTGGAAAAGTTAGTTTTACTCCTATGAAACTGATTTGAAATGACAGTAGGCTACGTTGACACGCACGTAAAAATTACGATTATTTTTCGAGCACTGAAGTTTCGTATGAGAAAACGGCAGTGTTCAGTACTAGACCTTAGATAAATAGTTATACAAGATGTTCCTTTTAATATCCCACATAACTCTAGGTTATTTATGAGACCATATTAAAGAATCAGATACAGGCTTTTTTATAGGCGCATAATAATCTAATGACGTCTCCCGCTCTGGGCGGAGCGGATGGGCGTGTCAGACTTTTACTGACTAAAACCCATCCATCCGTGTCCTTCAGTTGCCTGTGCCAGGGCCGGTAACTCTTTCGAACAAATTGCATCATCAATCGTGTATCGGCTCTAGCGGACCCTTTCAATACGTACTGACATCTCTTTGAGGCGCGCGTGGAACACTGTATTTTTCGTTTTAATTTTTCATACAAAACAATTCAATGTCACGTTTATTTATGTAAAACACCCTTATGTGAAATATGTTGCTGTTGCATTTTCATTGTTTTTTTTTTTTGTAATGATTCAAAGAAACTTGCACCCCGATTCAAGAAAAAGAAAGCCCATTAAATAATTTTAAACATAATATATAATATGCCAGTTGATTCTATGACATGGTCACATGAATACCCTAGAGTTATGGCATATCAATAGGAACACATTGTATGCATAGAAAAGTATACCTATGTGAACAGCTAATTTGTTACAAAATATTAAAATTATTTACTATTTCAGTTCTGAGATCTGCAGGTCATAAATTAGCACCAACATTAACAGCTATAGGTATTCCACAATTACAAAAAAAAAAAAAAAAAATAGTTTAAAAAGTAAAAAACAAAAACACAAATACCAAAAAAAAAAGTAAATTTGAATTTTGTAGGATACGCTTAACACGTTAACTGCCATGGCTAAAATCAGAAAAAGTCAAAAAATGTATGCTTAGTGTTATTTCACTTTAAAATAGATTATTTATCCCATAAATACAATATTTATTCCAAAAACATGACCGCCAGGCAGCAACATGTTTAGATTTTGTATGTGTTGGCGGTCATATAGTTCGACAAGGCCTGAATGGAACAAAAAGTGTCGGACACATAGTCCGACATGGCAGTTAAAGCCATTCCTACTGAGTTACGCAATTACCTCGTGATAACGTTATCCCAAAATATGTCATAGTCTTTTCGGAGCGAGATAACGCAACGATACAGTTTTGTCGCGATGAGCTTGTGTTGGCCTTTTATGCTCCATCGTTTTTTTGGGATTGACATCTCGCCTGTCAACCTAGGAGGCTAGGAAGGAACCTAGGCTGCTTAACCGGCCTTGCCTGTGGCTGCCTCAATAAATGAAGGCCTCCAGCTAGGGCTTAATAATCTTAAAACTAAGCGACTACACGCTAAGAGCACCCCTGTGGAGTACGGATCTCGGCTTTGGGAGTCACAGGAAGACGGCAGCAAGAGACGGCCTGAATCAGACTGATTTTAAAATTCAGGGATAATTTAAAGAAGCTACAGGCTCATCGGCGCGGGTTGGCTCGAGCAAGGATCGAGGCGGACATGGATTGGGGCGTCAAGGCGGCCCCGGCGGCTAAGACGGAGGGACGGCGGACTGTGTCCTGAACACATAAATAAGATGGCTAGCTTTAAAGTATTTTCACTAGTTATAATAAAACATTATACTTAAGGTACACCTGAAAAAAAAAGTAGTTTGTAGTTTTTTTAACATAGTGTTAAATTAGTTTCATAATTAAATCACAATTTAAATTGGCACTTCCTAGCAACTTATAAATAACATGCTTAAATGCATAGAGTAAAATATTTTTATAACCATTAATGAATAATATACTCTTTCAGGCCAAATGGGCTCAGGCAGAATGTACCTGGATCACTATATTTCTTTAACAACATTGTAAAATAACTACATTCTATGCGAATAAATGATTTGATTTGTCAGCTGTCCCTACTCGCTATGTTTATGCCTGTTTGAAAAATTGAATTTGAACTTTCGAACGAGCCTATCTCTTTGTTGACGGACTTGGAGCAGATTTCACCAATGAAACTAAACGCCATCAGCACATCTACACAGTGTTCAAGGGCTGTCAGTATCATCATTATTATGGAATATTTACGCTGTCATATCTTGAACGCAGTTTAAATGTGCTGAGCACGTTCAGTTTCAACAGTGAAATTTGTACTAAAACAAACCCCTAGTTAATATTAAAATTACGTACAGGGATACATCTTCATTGTACAATACGTATAAAAATATGGCACCGTGCTGTATATTTTGCATGAAGACTGAGGCAATTTACAAAATCTAATCTTATAACAACTTATGACAGGAATAACTTAGCAGCATCAAAATATACTATGATATAAAAATATAAAATGTTGCCTACAAAAATATAAAATGTTGTGGTAAAGGATGTACCAACAATATAAAAATATACAAACCACGTAACCATATCGGTTTAAATATTTTCTGTATATAACTTGGCATGCATAGTAGAATATAAACAAATGAAAACTAAAGCTCAAGTTTATGCGTACCTACTAAAGTACAAACAAAATAAGAATAACCTAACGACTAAAACATTCAAAACAAGAGCTGCAGCACTCAAGACAGCCATCGGCATCATTTCCATCTACGACAATAGTGCCCGCAGACGGTCCATCTTCACAGCAACCAGTGCAACAGTCACCGCAACCAGTGCAACAGTCAATGCAATCATTGCAACAGTCACCGCAACCAGTGCAACAATTATCGCAACATGTGCAGTCACAGATATTAGGATTGGCACAAGATAAACAGCACCATGTGCATTCTTCAGCAACTTCCTCAACGGTTTCCAAGATATCCTCATTTCTCTGCTGTCTGTTTTCCTCCTGTTCTTCATCAGTAGGATCAGTCATCGTAGGTTGTGTTGTTATTACGGCTGCCGCTTTGTCAGCAGGCACAGGAAGGTTTGCCATATTTTCCATGACTGGATTCCCTTCTGCAATGTTCATAGGACTAATTAAAGGCTGAGTTGTAATTGCATTAGTTTTTGCTGCATATTTAGACATATTTTTTTATTATCTGGTGTTGTAAATTCTTTTCCAGGTCTACTAAATAATAATAATAATAATTTATTTATTTCCAAAAGAGAAAAAAATATATTTTGTTGGTGTTAACTTGGTATATGGCTATAAAAACTCCTTTTCTCATTAACATTTTTAGCAAACCGACTGACTTAAAATAACATCTACTTAATTAATGAAGTCCCAAACACCAAATAAATTTCTGACTCATATATAATTCAGAACTTTTAATTCAAAACTAATTACCTCTGATTTTGTTATCTACTTTTAGCACCTTTAGAAAAAACTTCTGACGTCTTCATTGGTTATAAATGATCTTGAAGACGTTCACTCGTATTTGTAACCACTTATTTGTAACTTATTTTTGAAAATCCGTAGTTTCAAACTTATTTTCGAAACATTTAGTTGTTGCACGGCACTTGTTTCTATCTTTAGATCTATAATAAACAGTCAATTCCTACAGTAATCTTCATTTAAATATTTTACTTGACAAAAGTCACGTCTATAAATAAATATTAGAAAATGCGCAAAAAAATTTATGACTACGTCCAACGACAACTTTGAGAATTCCACACTGCACTGACTGCACCACAATCGAAGTTGATTCGGTGAATGTCAATTCTTTGACAGCACCAAACTTTGAAAAGACATTTTTTTATTTAGATTACGTTTAGTTAACACCAGTCGACTGTCTAGTTTTTAGCTACAATAATGTTCATCCAAAAAAAATGTTTTTTACAGTGAGCGATGTTTTGTTGGATTTTTAAGCTGTAATTATTTAGCTTAATATGTGTTTCCGCCCGTTACAAATTTTGCTAAATTGTCGATCATTTATGCCATATGTAAAACTTGGATGTAAGTCAGTTAATCGAGTTATTTCATAATTCACTGGTTCTTTTGGGGCTCACGCACCCATAGATCCTCAGCTCAATCCATTCGTTTATTGCAGTAGATATCTCGCAGTCGGTCCTATTTTACATTTGCCATCACGGGATAGCACATCCTTCGGTTTCTCAATAGTGGTCTACGAGGTAGGTACTAGTTGCAGCAAACGCCACTATCACACAGTGCACAGCATTCCATACACCCCGTACAACAGCTAACACAGACTTCTGGATCGATACAACAACAGCAACACCAGTTATAATATTCATTACAACAGTCGGAAAAACAGGTTGCACAAAGGTTACAGAATTGCATTATACATAGGCTTAATTCGAAGTTACTTCCTGCGCCAGGATTTATAACAGGTCCCCTGATATTATAATTCTGACTTTTCTCGTTTGCACTTGGTTTAGATTCTTTTATAATAGTGGCAGCTTCTTTTGGTGAATTCGTAACTGTATTTGGGACCTCCGAGGCTGCGTTTAGTTGTTTCGTAGATCTCTTTGATGCATCCTTAACACCGTTTAGTGGAATCGTGGCTTCATCTGATGAATTTAAGGGTCCAATTAGTTTATCGTCTTCAGTTCGGAGAATTTGGTGTGGATTTTGTGAGATCACTTCGCTGTTTTGTGGTGTTGGTAGATGCGTTCCAACTGTTGGAACTGGGGACCGTATTGCTGAAGGTTGACAGGTTATAACTTCAAATTCCGTTGCAGGCAAAGCCATTTTTCAGCTTGGGGTTAATTCTAATGATTATCGTAGTTTTAGATTTCTGTTTTAAAAAAAACCAACAAGGAAAGTTCACTATTTCTTGATTGAGGTTTTGTTTATTCAATTGCTCCGGTACAGAGATAGCCACTGCGTCATAACGATTGATTGCTTACATAAATCACGAATTACGGTTTTTTTCCTTATTTTAGTTTGTAACTAACCAGTATTTGTTTACGTTTACACAACCATTTTATTTCACTGTTCTCTACGGTGCTTAGACTTGGTCCAACCACAAACTGAACTATAAACTGACAATCAGACACATTTATAAATACCACTGGGATTTCCAACAGTACCTACCCCAGTTAGTATATACTTCAGAACCAACGCAATAAACTCACTTTGTGGAACTTCTGACTGTAGGTATAAATAATTTTCACTACCTATGCAGCCCCGCAGGCAGGTGTAGTAACCCTGTCTCTGCGCACACACTAGTGCACTATAACATCTTCCGCGCTGATCGCTATTCTCCGTTGGGATTGGCCGTCATGGCCGAAATACGGTCTGGAGGGGGCTATATTACTACCTTAATATTATTATGATAAACTCTGACCTCGTCCTAATAAAAGCAATCGTCGCTTGAAAGCGTGATTTTAACGCTGTTATTGTTCGTTGGTATACTAATGTTACGACTACATTGTAAAGAAACCGAACTGTACTTCTAAAATCTTTTTTTTATATTCACTATTCCGGAGCATGTAGGTTGAAAACGGTTGGAAGTTCAGAAAAAGTGTATAAAATAAAAGTTGTAGAGAATTTTATGACCTTTTATTTGGTATAAGAAATCGCTTCCCTACGATGCATTGTTTTTGAGATATAAGCGAAAAACCCAAAAGTGGAAATTATTCCCCCTTCCCTCCACTCTGGCTCACCTCCTAGACGTCAGGACTTGTAGTTCACTCCCTAAGCCCCGTGAACAAATTTCTAAATGCAGATCACGCACTCTACAGCTCCTTTTTTGAATGGAAAATTCTGTTTACAGCGAGACGTTGAGCGGTGTGTGAGAAATGGATGCGCGAAGTTTAGTTCGCAAAGTAACCGTGCTGTAGCATACCCGAAGCCTTGCCACGCAGAGATAAATGATCGTGGCGCTTGTATGTAGGTATGCACGACGTACTTACTCACGCTTTCAATCAAGTCGCCTGTCTCCTCGCCTGCCTAGCATTTTACAAACTATGTTGGAGGCGGCTTCCAGTAAAACCGGTTGCAACGAAATACCAATATTTTACATGGAGTGACTGGCCTATCTGATCCAGTTATCGCACGATACTTCTTAGTAAAACTGGTTGTCAGACTTTCGGGCTCCTGACGACGTACTAACGACTGTCAGAGATCCACAAATAAAGCAGGGACCAACGGTTTTACGTGCTTTCCGAGGCACAGAGTGGTCATGCTTTGTAAAGTAAGTGCGCGTACACATAGAACGTCCGATTTTACAGGATCCTTTTTAACTGATCCGTCGCTACTGGAGGTAATGTTCGCAAAGCATTTACAGGACCGATTTTAAAAGATCCGACGCTACTGGACTTTCGTTCTTCAGTGTATCGCCTACTTTCTACGAGTCGCACGTTGTCGTGTTTCCGAGGAAGCCCCGGCGTAATTGGATACATAAATTTTTAAGGCAAAGATTTTATTTCGGTTGTGTGTGGGATTTTTTACTGGATCCGGAATACTGTCATGTGTGTGAACTAGCTCATACAACTACATACGCTAATAATATATACGTTTAAACGGACCTGTAAAACGGATTCCTGCTTATTTTGTCGGATCGGTATTTTTTACTGGATCCGGAATACTGTATTCTGTGTGAACTCGCTCATAGAACTACATACGCTAATAACAGATACGTTTAAACGGACCTGTAAAACGAACATTCTATGTGTACGTGCCCTTAGTAACCCATCCAGAACCAACCGTAGCAAGAGTAGCGGCGTAACTTGATCGACCGGCTCGTGCGACTTTTAATACTTAGCCAGAGGCTCCTAAGGGAAATAGTACGTACCTAATAATTAATTAACGATCGCGTACCTAATCCCGTATTCGCTCGACAGTAGCTTTTGGTTAGGACACGGGAACAGGATTTAGCGAACCCGAATGCGACATCGCAGCAACAAAGGAGCGTCAAATGATCGCGTATTTGCGCTATGATCGCTTATATTAGGACACGGCCTAACTTATCCTGATTTGGGGCATCAAGGTCAAAACTTTATTTTTTAAATACCTACCAAGTTATTTAAAAAAAAAATACTAACGTTATGACCAGGGTGTACCAAAACAGGAAAATTTATTTAAAAAAACATACGGTTCGACCTTGGTGCCCCAAAGCAGGATACGTCAGGTCATACAAAAATAAGAATATACTTAGTGCGTAGATATAAGAAAGTAAGGTTATTTAGTGCCTACGTGTCAGCTGTGAAGTAGGTAGGTACGCCAAACACCAGGAGAAAGCGTGTGTGATGTGATGACCTAGGGAACTTTATCCTGCAACAGGAAAATTAATTTATAGCTTACCTACTTCAAACTGAGATTACTCATTGGTTTTCCTGGTAAACAATATATAAGTAGTTAGGTACCTTACTAGCGGAAAACAAAAGTTCTTGCGCATTACTATATAGCTATAGTTATCTCTTATTATGATTGTTTTGTTCAGTAATCAATACGCGAACGGCCCTAAGGATTTCTGCCGAAGCGTCGAGACTCTCGCAGGTGCAACTACACTGTATTGAAATGCTCTTCTCATTGGTCGAATGGGTTGTGGTGGGGTTTTTTTTTTTTGTTTTTGAATGCACTGACAGGTCACTCAATCTGTGTGGTTCTTTCCTCAAAAGACCATTTCAGTCACGAATCTACATGGTCTTCACATGATGTAACCAAGATTATGTCTGGACTTTAAAAGAGACCTCTGAGTTTGTTTCGCCCTTTCTTCTCACAGTAGTCAGATAGGAAACGCCGACCTCATCTAGCTCAAAAAAATATTATTTGACTTGTAAAAGTGTTTGGTCGGTGTTTTGAGGTCAATCGTCGAATCCGACTCGGTTGGGCAGCGTTCGGGAAGCTACGCAATATCTTCTCGTCCCAAATACCGCAGTGTCTCAAGACAAAAGTCTTTGACCAGTGTGTGTTGCCAGTGATGACATATGGCACTGAGACGTGGTCGCTCACAATGGGCCTCATAAGAAGGCTCAAAGTCACCCAAAGAGCAATGGAGAGGGCTTTGCTTGGAGTTTCCCTACGCGATCGAATCAGAAATGAAGAGATCCGTAGGAAAACCAAGGTAACCGACATAGCCCGAAGAATTGCCAAACTTAAGTGGCAGTGGGCAGGGCACATTGCTCGCAAAACGGATGGCCGATGGAGTCGGAAGGTTCTGGGGTGGATGGACCGATGACCTGGTGAAGGCCGCAGGAATACGTTGGATGCGAGAAGCACAGAATAGGTCGAAGTGGCGGTGCTTGGGGGAGTTCTATGTCCAGCAGTGGACGTCTTTCGACTGAAATGATGATGATGAAAAGTGTTTGTACAAACCTACTTACAGAAATAACATCATTTATCATTTATGGCATGTAACAGGTCCACCTAGGAGGTGCACAGAACAAATAGAAGACATCTGTTCTATAGTCGTGCGCTCAGCCAGACTTCTCTGAGGAGCCTCAAGCCAGACTTCCAGCCAGGGCAGAAAACTTAAGGGACTACACGCTAACGGCACCCCCTGTCGGGTATGGACCTCGGCTTAGGCAGGCGCGGTCCGAGGGGGGGGGGGGGTCCTAGGGGTCATGACCCCCCCCAAAGACAGTCATGCCGTCGAAACCCTGGACGATTTGCCTGTCTTACTATCTCAAAATTGTTCTCACTTGAGCCACGGAGACTCCGATGGACATTTGCAAAAAGATTATAACCCGGGACATCATGCTGATTAGTAGCGCTTGCGACTATTAGACCAAAGAGGATGTACCTCCTAAAAATATTCTTCAGTACTCATGGTGACCCCCCCAAAATGTTAGGCTGCGACCGCGCCTGGGCTTAGGGCGTCAGGGGAGGGCAGTAAAGGACAGGGCTGGATTGGATTTGTGGCAGAAACTTTTATAAGGAGTGCCTTTTATTCGAATTCAAATCAATTAGTTATAGCAAGATTTACAGACCGTACTTTGACTGCCTCGGTACGCAAAGTAAACTTTATATTCTTTTTCTTAGCGTATCGATGCCAAATAACTGATCAAGAGCAAGTCGGACTTGCGCACCGAGGATTCCGTACCATGATGTATAAATATTTTATAGTATTATGTTACTGCATATAGTATTGCACAGTTTTAGGCAGCGCCATCTCTTGATCGATAGTGGAACTAATGAAATTTTTAACACGCTTGTATTAGGTTGGTATAGTATCTATATGTACCGTGTGGTGCCGGACGTAAAGAATAACACCACCCCATTTCCTCCCGTGGGTGTCGTAAAAGGCGACTAAGGGAGTTACTAGAGAATGGGCAGCAGCGTTCTCTATGCATTTTACCACCATACTGCGATCGCCAACCCGCCTGCCAAGTGTGGCGATTATGGCAAAGCCCCTCAAATTGGGGGAGGCCTAAGTCCAGCAGTGGACGTCTTACGGCTGAAATGATGATGATGATGATGATGAGTATCTATATAACGGAAACTTTGAACGTAATTTTCACCCCCTACTAAACGCAGGATTAATTTGAAACTTTGTCCACTTATCAAGGACAATATAATAAATTCTAATTGATCCTCCGAAACATTATCATGAATTCCGTAAAACAAAGTCAACTGTACCTTCTCTTACGTTTTTTTACTGCGACGCAAAATTTTTACACAGCGGGGTCAGCGAGTTCGTTTAAACTGCGCGTTTGCGCGACTTGCAACGCGAGGAGCGAGGTAACGGTAAATGCCTCCTGCGTAATATCCTGGCCTTCAGAAATAGGGAATCATACCTACTACTATCTCTGTGTGGTGCCGGACGTAAAGATAGCATCATCCCATTTCTTCCCTTGGGTGTGGTAAAAGACGACTAAGGAACTTACTAGAGAATGGGCAGCAGCGTTCTCTATGCATTTTACCACCATACTGCGGTCGCCAACCTGCCAAGCGTGGCGATTATAGCAAACCCCCCAAATTAATGGAGGCCGATGTCCAGCGGTGGACGTTTTTCGGCTGAAATGATGATAATGATGATGACTATATAGGTATTTGCGTCGCTGGGCTCGACCTGACCCACTTTCCCCGTTTAACCCGTGTTCCTTCAGTTGCCTTTGCCAGGGCCATGGAGTAGGCGAGGTCCTGGGTTCAGTTCCCGGGTCAGGGAGTGATATAGCGTTTTTCCATCTGGAATCTCAGTAGTAGCTCGGAATCTAGATGAGTACCCAGTCGATAGCTCGCTTCCTATTTAACACGTTAACTGCCACGTCTAAAATCAGAAAAAGTAAAAAAATGTACTTAATGTTATTTCACTTTAAATAGATTATTTATTCCAGAAATACATTATTTATTCCAAAAACATGGCCGCCAGGCAGCAACGACATGTTCAGATTTTGTATGTGTTGTCGGTCATATAGTCCGATAAGGCCTGAATGGAACAAAAAGTGTCGGACACATAGTCCGACATGGCAGTTAACGTGTTAATGGGTCTTAAACATAACTGGCGAAATGTAGGAGTACTATGGGTAGGTAGCTACACCTCTGACCAAAGACTATATAACCACTTGACTGCGCATACAGTGCCCCGACGCTCGAAAACTATTAGTATTTTGTCGCCTATGCATAGGCTACGGTTCAAGTAACCATTTTAGTTGTGACCAATTCTTAGACCTCTGTGCACGCTAAATTAATGCAAATAATATAACTTTATCTGCAATTATAACGCATCAAAATACCTTATGCGCGGTGAAGTGGTTTGGGAAACATTCCAAGACTTCTAGTTTCAAAAATGATTGCATAACTTTTCATCAGTAAGTAAATAGTACGAAAAATTATTGTGATTTAATCAGATTATGATCCACCGTAGGGGTCTATTTAAAATGGTGGTTTAGTAAACCAGCACACTGTGGAGTTCCGCGTTGATGTCTTTTGGAAAAGTCTCGTTCTTTCATTAGACAATTCTAATGCATCTATCCCTTAATTTCACTTTGTATTTTTATCGTAAAAATTAGTGCTGTTACCTTTAATAGCTGAAAGTCTTTATCGAAAATTAAAATAAAAATGAATGAAAATTTTATTCAATTCAAATACTGTGGCTTCTTTACCTTCGTCTTGACAATCCGTTTGTAAACTGGCGCCAAAACTCCCGTGGCCATAATACCTTCTGCCTTGGGGATGATATTCGACACCGTTTCTGATTGTTATTTCGTGGAATATGATAGTGGCGAAAGTTTTGTTCTTGGATCCTCTAGCTTTCATTTTATTAGTGATTGATTTCTATTAATTATGATTTCTTTGATTTTAATTGAGTATTTATCACAATTTTAAAATCCATTTTATCGAAATCGACTATTTTCCCTTAATGAAGTAGAGCAGCCCTACGATGGGCAAACCTACGCAACTTGACATTGAATTGACCAATTGCAGCCGCGCGTTCTTCCTCTTCCCCCGGCCCGCAGTGGTGAGTCGTGTGCTAAGCAGAAATCGGCCTATACGCTCTCTAGTGGTTATATTCTCTTTGCCTCTGACTAATCCGTCAGGGATTCATTCGTGATGATATAATTGCATCTTATGACCTGTGACTTTTCTGTAGCTAATGTATTTTTTTTTAGTTCTATGCGTACACGGAAATTAATTAAAACAATCTTTTCGCATTTATCTACAGTCTGGCTGTCGGAACTTCAAAAAGATGTGTTCTTGACAGCCGTCAGTTTGGTATAAACGAAAACGTGTTTTGCGAATTTGATCTTTATTAGTTACTAGCTTCTGTCCGTGACTTCGTCTACGTCAAATATTTGCTCCCGTAACCCTTCACGTCGCATCGAATTGCCTACCAGTTTTCGTCCATTTTTGGTTGCTGCTCCGCTCCTTTTAATCGTAGCGTGATGTTATATAGCCTATAGCCTTCCGCAATAAACAGGGTACCCAACACAAAAATAATTTCTCAATTCGGAGCAGTAGTTTCGGAGCCTATTCAATACAAACAAACATTCAAATCTCTTTATAAATATACTAACTTGTGCTTCGCCCGCGTGGAGGTCGGAAATTATCCCGCGGGAACATACTACCGGGATAAAAAGTACCCTATGTGTTATTCCAGATTATAAACTATCTGTGTGCCAAATTTCATCCAAATCCGTTCAGTAGTTTTTGCGTGAAAGAGGAATAAACATCCACACATCCATACATACAAACTTTCGCGTTTCGCACTTCCTCAACGTGGCCGTTGATCTAGTGGGCGAGGTCCTTAAAAACGAACCAGTGTTCCTTCAGTGACATTTGCCAGGGCCACGGAGTGGGCGAGGTCCTGGGTGCGGTTCCCGGGTCAGAGAGTGTTATAGCGCTTTTCCATCTGGTATTTCTCAGTAGTAGCTCGGAATCTAGATGAGTTTGGTGTTTTGCGAATTTGATCTTTATTAGTTACTAGAATTTTCGCAGGTGACAGGTGTCAGGAACGCATTTTCTCGAAGGCCGTTCAGTTATAGTCCCATGGATTCTTGGTACATTAAACAACAGTCCGTTGACACTTATTTTACCTCTGATTTTGCGTCACCGTCAAAATCAAGTGATATTACTTCTCGTTGGAATATGGTTGCTTTTGGGTTACTGCCACGAACTAGTTTGTCAATATCACTGTGATCTTTATTCTTTTTATAATAAGGTTGCTGTTTAGTTGCTGCTGTCACTGGTGTCAGAGGTGAAATAAACTGTGGAAGCACTGTAGTTGTCTTTGGCGTCTGGGTCTGCGGGTGCGAATGCGACTATCGCTGCTACGGACTGGTGTTGGCTACGTTTTGGGGGCCACGTCCCATAGGGGCGAGTGAGATGTTGAGTTCATCCGTTACGTCTTGGAGAGGCACCAGTGGAACACTACGCGCCACCACCTCAGGTCCTGTAGAATAGGGTCGACGGATGACCCGTACGTAGGTACGGAGTCATCCGTCGACCCAACATTATACCAATGTTTACACAAAGCCTTGGTTTCTGCTTTTATTAACCCTAATACAATATACAGGAATACGTTGGATGCGAGAAGCACAGAATAGGTCGAAGTGGCGGTGCTTGGGGGAGGCCTATGTCCAGCAGTGGACGTCTTTCGGCTGAAATGATGATGATGATGGTGAATACAATATACAAACTAACACATAAATATACATAATTATCTAGAAGTATATCTATAAGTATATTATATCTACCTATAAAGGAAAAAAAAAGAATTTTCTTTGATTTAAAAGAGACCACATCATTTTGCGTTTTGCTGTCCCAACAAGGTTATTACAATAATGACTTTTCTATACTTTATTAGCTTAAAACCATAACTACCTAACGCCGGGAGGTGACGCTCTAGGAGCACATAATAATAGTGACCTTATTGGTGATGTTCTTCAGAAACGTCAGGTGCGTAGTACTCGCAACCGGCGTGTTTCTATGACCAGAGGGGTACCTAATTGCGGAACTTTTTATCGGTAGGAATTGGTTTAATATTCATAGTTAAACAACATTCATTGCGTTATTTACGTTGCTGAGCCGACAATTTATTAGAATAAATGACGCAATGGTTTAGAAATAATCTTCAATCCCATTCACTCACTCACTCACTCATTTCAGCCGTAAGACGTCCACTGCTGGACTTAGGCCTCCCCCAATTTGGGGGCCTTTGCCATAATCGCCACGCTTGGCAGGCGGATTGGCGATCGCAGTATGGTGGTAAAATGCATAGAGAACGCTGCTGCCCATTCTCTAGTAAGTCCCTTAGTCGCCTTTTACGACACCCACAGGAAGAAATGGGGTGGTGTTATTCTTTACGTCCGGCACCACACGGTACAGGTATCCCATTCAGATTCTGATAAATTGTGCGTTTCGCAATTAGGGTGCAGATATATGAACCTATAGGAGACAAAAGGAGTATGTAATGATCCTAACCGGTTCTGTAGTTTCTGCCTACCCCCAAGGGTAACGTGAGTTTATGTATGTATTTATGTCCCTATAGATTTTTGGTAATAAATCTTTGAAACGTCGACCAGCACTGTTTATTTTCACAATTTAAGCGCCTTCTGGCACTTATTCAAGCCCGACAATTCGCCGAAACCTTTTGAAGATTCCGTAAAATTCATAAGCATTAGACGCTGTAACTACTTCATCATATAATTGAGGATGCACTTCTTCAGATGGAGGGAAACCAAACCAATAATCGGCATAAACTGGCCAAGAGCCAGTAAAACTGAGTACTTCGGTGCATGTGCATTTATTTACGTCACTAAGTACTTACAAAATCCAAATTATTGTTCTAAATACGATAGTTTATCTGTTTGTCTGGTTCGTGCGTTTTCACACCTTATTTTTGGAACGGCTTTAAGTGAAACTGTAGTTGAATAGTTGGTTGTAATCTGTACAAATAAATTTGGATTTTGGGAACAGCCCATGTTGCGGTCTCCTTAAGGGTTAGGCAGAGGTCCACGCATACATTACTTCAGTTTATATGGTCCATATAATCGAGAGTGAGCCTATTGCCATTTGTCACCAGCCGGGCATACAACGGGAAAGCAATGGTGGCCCAGGGGTAACGGCCACGACTTAAGTTCGAACCCAGTCTGGCGCTTTACTTTCATCACACTGTTCTCAAAATTGGTGAGGAAAGCAGTATGTACTAGAACCAAAAAATTCGAAGACATGTCACATCTACCAACCCAAACTGAGCCCCTGCGGTGGATTATGGCCCACTCCCCTCTCACCTAGAATAGGCCTGTGTGTATCAGAAGTGGGAATACTATATGCTGGTTATGGACACAAAACCAGACTCCGAACTGAAATTCCGTGAAAATTCTTATGATAAAAACCCAGTTATACTTTGTCCGACCTGAGATTCGAACCCTTGACCTCATGCTCAGCCGTAGCGCTTACGTTTGTTTAGACTAACGAAGTATCACTGAGGCAAACCAATTACTAAAGGTAAATATTTACTTCTAATGATTTAACTACTTTAATAGCGCATTAGAGTAGTTTTTTCTTCCCCATTTTCACAGGGTGGCTGGTAGCAGCTGGATGAGAGTTGCCGAGAATCGAGCTGAATGGCGTGCAATTGGGGAGGCCTATGTCCAGCAGTGGACTGCTGAACGCTGATGATGATGTATTATAATTTATTCAATTGCAGGTAACAGTAATTGTATAGTTAGCCTTTTTAATTCAGCCAATAGAAAGTCATATATTCATAGTAATAGTCACCTGTGGGATCTAACCACCCATTATAAAGAAATAATCTTACTTTGTTAGCACCCATCACAATAATCTCAAATTTTACCCATTATTGTTGTAAAAATATTTGCATGGTAACACTAAACTACATTACAATAAGACACAATTGTTATTATTTTATTTATTAAATCTTTTTAATAAGTACACAAAAATACAACATACAAAAATGCACAACATTCAATGTAGCTTGTTTTATTTACTAATTACTGACTTATGTTACGTACATGTTGTCATGTTTACATGGCGGGGCACGCTTATTACGTTATTTACCTAGATAGTCTAATGTAAATTGTTACAAAACTCTTTTATTGTTGCACAATGTACATGAGTTAACAGACAGCGTGCTAACTGGATGTATAAGCAATGACTTTAATTATTATCAAAGTCACTACTTAGCTGCTTTGCTGTAGTGTTATTCTGTAAAAATCTCACCGTGAAAACTTGGGTGAGGTGACTTTAAGTGAGCTGTCATTAATGTTAATCCCTAACATCAGATGGAATGACTTGTATTCTAAGCTCACTTTTAGGTCACTTCAACTAAGTTCTCACGGTGAGATTTTAACAGAATTGATAGACTGTTCCCCTGTTTTGTGTGTGCTAAGCAGTTAACTCTTTGATACCGTTTCTCGTACATAGTGTAACTCTCGTTACGTTTACTTATAAGTCTTGGTTTAAACCAGTACTAAAGCATTTTTTTGTAATAAGACCGTTAATTGTTTAAATACTGAGGGAAAACTGCGTAACACACTACCAGTAGTAATGGTATTCTGACCGTTCAAAAGCATTCATTGCATTATTTACTTTGCTGAAGAGACTTTTTTTGAACACATTTTATTTTATTAATTTTAAGACAACTTACAGCGATATATTCGAGTAATCAGAAGTAACATGTAGAAAAAAAGCCAATTACAAGTTTCCACTTATATACATGAAGTATTGGATTGGCAATAACCTTCAAAATGATTCAGATCGTTATTAATAGTGTGTTACTCAATTAGGGTACAGCGCAGTAGTTAGTGGCCATTTATCGTGCCTCCTTTGTTGTAAACACGGCTACATATCAAGCTATACAAAACAGGTTTAGCTGAGCTCGCATTGTGTAGATTTTTTGTTCGATAAGAAGTCAGCTTATACTGGAAATTTATAGGTCGACCCTTGCGTACGAACTAACCTAATTTTATCAATCAATAAGTAATTAAGGTGCAGACAGTCCTCTGGCATATTATGGAACATGCCAAAATAGGAACATTTTATGTATTCGCCAGTAGTACGTACCAAGACCATAAACTAGGCTGTCATTTGCTGATTTTAACATTTTTACATAAAAACGTCCAAAAATTAGTATAAAATATTTTGTAACATAACTGTAGCACCTTATATGTACAACATATAGACACATATGTGTCTATAACACTTGTCTTATATAAAATATATGTTTTAATCTTACTATGTCGATACGCTTTGTACTTCTTACGTGATTTTTCTCATATAATTCTATTCTTTTTAAGTTTTTAGGCCGTGGCATTTTGCTACTCCAGAATGTTAACCTGATGATTTCCAGTCAATAGTTCATATAAAAGCAAGCGACGCTGTATTTTAATAAAAATAAATATTAGAATAATAGAATAGGTACAATGTAACGATTAATGACACAACAAGATATTGATTTCACGCGATACACATTTAAGTTAGTCAAGCAAATAGCTTAAGTAATTACTCAATTACAATAAACCTTGTGCCTCATTTGTGGCAAAGGAATATTTATAGCTAGAGAATAAGAAGATTAATCTTCCTGTCCAATGGACTTTAGTGAGACAATTGGTTTTGTAGGAAAGCGAAAATCAATCAACTTCATATTATTATTTTGCAGACAACTTCATTAAGGTGTTTCAGAATTCAGACAAATTTTCTCACCACCGTTTTTGGCATATAATGTGTATAATTATTGTATTCTAAGTACATTTGACTGGCCTGTTAGTCTAGTGGTTAGTGACCCTGACTGCAAAGACTGAGGTCGTGGGTTCGATTCCCACCCAGGACAACTATTTGTGTGATGAGCACAATCATTTGTTCTGTGTCTGGGTGTAATTTATCTATAATATGTATGTATTTAGAAATATTTAAGTATATTTATCAGTTGTCTGGTTACCATAGTACAGGCTCTGCCTAGTTTGGGATCAGATAACAGTGTGTTGGATGTCCTTAGATATTTATTTATTTTATTTTTTATTTTTTTATTTATTACAGAATAATAGTAAAAGCATCTCACAAAAATAAAAACTACAGATCTACTTATTAGTCATCACAACCTCCACCACCTGAATCACATCCTCCTCCAGAGTCACCCCCACCCGAATCACAACCACCACCAGAATCGAAGCCTCCGCCAGTATCGTGACAAGTTGAAGTATCGTGGCTACTGGTGTGATGCGTGTCCGAGTCGTGATGGCTACTCGAGTGATGAGTGCCCGAGTCGTGATGGCTACTCGAGTGATGAGTGCCCGAGTCGTGATGGCTAATCGGGTGATGAGTGCCCGAGTCGTGATGGCTACTCGAGTGATGCGTTCCTGAGTCGTGTCCGTTCGAATGATGTTTTATCGAGTCGTGGTGACCACCCAAGGGAAGAGTTGCCGAGTCATGATCACTCCTATGCTGAGTTGAGGAGTTGTAATCATCA
Source organism: Aporophyla nigra (assembly GCA_947507805.1). Taxonomy (NCBI): domain Eukaryota; kingdom Metazoa; phylum Arthropoda; class Insecta; order Lepidoptera; family Noctuidae; genus Aporophyla; species Aporophyla nigra. Next base: position 4,111,133 of record OX382313.1, on the reverse strand, counting down.
TTAGTATTTGACATCAAGTTTTGCGTGGGCTCGCTAGGATGATCTCCAACTCCTACATGCCTGTGTTGCGCCGAGAGACTAGTTATCCCCCAGTCGTCATTGTTATCCGTAGTGTTGTCATAGTAACTGCCTCCAGAGTTCTTATATCTTTTGTTATAGATCCTTGGGTTCCTCTCTCTGGGTTTGTCTTCACAGCAGTCGTTCAAGGAATTTGCACAGCGATTGCAACAACTGTCGGTACAGTTTTGGATACCCCCGCAACACCTTGATAGAAGTCTGCATACGAATAAACAACATCCTTTTTTGTTTGTTGTGTTTATACAGCAGTCGTCGTGTTGTTCGCTGTCAATTCTGTGTATCCTGGGTGGGTTGGCCCCTCCATTGCCCTCTTGCATTGCCGTGGGTTGATACGGCGATGTAGCCGACGGTTGGGCTGATATCACATGCGACATTTTATTGTTTGTTTGAACGTGTACTTAATTTATTCTACATCTGTACCTACGTCTGGCCGTTCCCAACCCAAAACATGATGCAATCGCTCGAAATATGCTGTCCTGTTTCTTAAATAGTAGGCGTATTATTATTATGGCATTAAATCACATTGTACACTCACAGTTTTTATGAAAAGTCCTTTGATAAACTCCAACATCAATGTTGTTTACTTTTTATATCACTGAATAAACACGTTCATCAAAACGGCAGCCTTCCGAACTACTAAACAATGTCACTTTGTCCCTTAAGGCTTGAATAAAGTATTGAGAACACGTATTTCAATTAATTCGTTATTCTTAACGTATTGTTCGCCGCTGAGGCTCAATAATACTGGACCGGAATAGCCACGCTACGGAAAAATAATACAAGTTATCGTGGCACTCACACATTGAACCGACGGCTGTCTGTAGTAGGTAATAATCACTAACTGTGAAACAGTCTGACTCATGCCACGGCGTAAACAAGACTGCGTTATTTTCTACCAAATGTGTTGGAGAATCGACTCGTTTTGTCGTAGGTACTTAGAATATATAATTTACTGCAGTTGAGGAATGAGCTACCTGTCTGCTTACATACTTGTTTAATACTACTATTACTATTTTCATTCTTTCTTTCTTTATACTTACAGTTTGTTATTGAACTTGGGAGTGTAAGACAAAGCCTGCATTTCTTTCAATAAAATGTGTAGGTACTAGGGCATGCAAACTGGATACCCGGATAACCGAAAAAAACTGGATAACCGACTGATTTGAAACCCGGTTTTTTTAGGATAACAAAACCGGAGTATTCGGTTTTTTCGGTTAACATTATAAGTAAGCATTTTTCGACTACTAAACTGACGGCAACTACAACTCAGGAAAACTTAGACTATACAGTACCTAGTAAATGTTTCATGGAACATCAAGGACCAACTCCGACAAGAAATAAAGAAGGTTCTCAAACAACATACCTCTGGTGCAAGCCTATCTACAGAACTTGATTTAGAAACTAAAATCAGGGTGGAAATGGCACTTTACGACGGTGGAGGAAAAATGGGAGAGCACTTAAAAAAAGTATATAAAGCTTTGGAATCTATACCTCCAACAAGTGTGGAATCAGAGAGAGCCTTTTTATCAGCAGGTCTCATATTCTATACTAATATTATAAAGCTGAAGAGTTTGTATATTTGGTTGAACGCGGAAAAAATATTTTTGTGTTGAGTAGCCCATTTATTAAGAAAGATTATAGGTAACATCACGCTACGATTAAAAGGAGCGGAGCAGTAACGAAAAATGAACGAAAACTAGCAGGCAATTCGATGCGACGGGAAGGGTCAGGGTAGAAAAATTGACGCGGACGAAGTCGCGGGCAGAAGCTAGTCTGTTTTATCTATAACAATGACAGATTTATTTTGTTTTGGTTTATTAGGGAATAAGACTTCCATTTTATGCGATATTTCAATAATTTCATTTTACGTACTGTTGATTTTGCCTGTTTGTATTTTATGACAGTTCAATTGTTATTTAATATTCTGTAATTTTAAGCCTTTGTCTATCTACCAAATGTTCCAAATTGTGTATGTTAGGTTTTAAAGAATATGTTATTTTCCTAAATAATAAGCTTTATGATTATTATTCTGTTTTGTATAAAGAAAAGAAACTTTTTGTATAGCCTGTTAGTACTTGTAGCTTATTTCAGTCCGTAAAAAATTCATATTTTGATAAGACTTCAGCTATTTCATTTCTGTACAGACATATTTCTCATTTATTAAAAATCAAACAAAAAAACCAGAAAAAACCGATTCAACTGGTTTCACCGGTTTTGTAAACATAAACCCCGAAAAAACAGTTTTTATAAACAACCCGGTTTTTGCATGCCCTAGTAGGTACCTAGTCGTGATGCTGAATGCAGTCACCATTGTAGTAATGTATTTAAGATTATTAAGGAATCCTACTAAAATTTTAAAATGTAAAAGTTTGTATGTTTGGATGTTTGTTGCTCAATCACAAAAAAGATTACCTCTTTTTAAAGCGCTAAAGGGATTGGCACTGCGGCGTGAAATTTGGCACTCAGATTGTTTTTAACCTGCACCCTAAGTGTGTAGCACACTATCAATCAGAATCGGAAACATTTTGAAGTTTATTTATAATACTTTGCGTTCTAACTTTATAAGTGCGAAAAAATTGTCTTCTCAAGAATGTAAATAACGCAATTAATGTTGTTGAACTGTCGAAATTTAAGCGATTCCTGCTAATAGTAAGTTACGCAATTACCCCTGTGATTTAATACACAAGATACTTTTTATCTTGGTAAGTGGTTCCCGTGCATGGCATAATTGTATTCAATTTAAAGTATAATCTCATAACAATCAAGTATTACTAATGAATATCTTGTGACGTAACAACATAAGCATCTATGGAATGCAGTTTGCGTAACTCAGCTAATTAGACTTCATTTAGAACAATAAAGCTTTACACTCATACTCGTAATGTAGTGCAAATTGTGTGTTAATTGAGAAAAATGTGGTAATTTTAAAACAACGCTTGCAACACTGAAATCTAAACGTCAAAATTAAGGTCATTGGTCTTATCGCCAAAATATAGAGGCGTTACAAGTTTATTTCATTTTTAGGGCGATTGCGTTCAGGTTTTCGACAGCTTGACTGTCTTTGGGGGGGGGGGGGGTCATGACCCCTAGAATCCCCCCCCCCCCTCGGACCGCGCCTGGTCTGACACGCTCTCCCGCTCCGCCCAGAGCGGGAGAAGTCATTTGATGATTTCCCATCAAAAGAGATGCAGTCTGTTGGATTCCCAATTTCGGTTTTGGCCTAACGAAATATGAATAACTGTCTGTTGTGCTACCGACCGGATAGCAGATGATAGCTGTTTAGCATTATTACCTAAAAGGGACATCAAAACAATTTTTTTCTTCAAAAATCATTATATTTTTTACAATTAATTCACATTGATTCGGTAGGTTCGTCATCATCAATCATCATCTTTTTCACACTATTAATCTTAGCTGAGTATCTTGTTAGACTTAAGTTTTTACTAATAAATAACATTGACTTCTCCACCAAAGTCCCCCCTCCGTCGAAACAACCCCCACAGTCCTCGCTTCCGTCAAAACCCCCTCCACGGTCCTCTCCTTCCTTCGAAACAACCTCCACAGTCCTCGACTCATTCAAAACCACCGTCAAATCCTCACGGATCACCAGCAGTGACGTGCATTGCACATAGGCATATAAACAGTGCCTACCTCGAAAAATCACCATAAGTCTGTCAATTACATTTTAATGTTTGTCCCGAAATTATTAAGAAACTAACGAAATTATTATACCTAAAAGAAGCCTGCGTTTCTCTGCACGCCACTAATCACCAGTATGATAGCTGTCACCAGCGTGATTATGGACCGAACTGTTGCTTGTGCCCCAATCATCGTTGTTGTCTGCTGAATAATCATCACCACCACCACTTGAGTCCGCAATCGAAGCGTTGTCGTCACAATTCCAGAAAAAAACTTCACAACAAAAGGATCCGAATGTTCCTTCTGTTACTTGTGTTTTTATGAGTAGAGTTTCTGCTCCGACGCCATCTTCCTTTGCTTTCGGCTGGGTTGATATCACTTGCGTCATTTTTCAATTACTTATTTCATAAAACTTGATCGGTGTAATTTCACACTTTTATTATTAAACTTGTTTTTGCCGGTGGCTTCGCCCGCGTATTATACAAATAAACCTTCCTCTTGAATCACTCTGTCTATTGATGAAAACCGCAATAACGTCCGTTGCGTGATTTACAAGATCTAAGCGTACAGACGCGGGAAGCGAATTTGTTTTGTACGTAAAGAATTCGTTTGGTAAACTTCAACGTTGATTCGGTTTTAAAGATTTTTATAAAATCACTTTTCACCCACGGTTTTCCAAGGCTTTAAAGAAAATTAACGCGAACCTTTTTGGTAAGATTGCAAACGCATTATTGATCTCTACGCTACCGTCATCTCTTTATATACTTATTTAGTTAAGGTGACCAAAACACACACATGACACATTGAAATCTGTAGTTTTCTGTATTTTCCTTATCCTTAAACACAGATAAGCAGCACAGATAAGCAGCCCTGACCTTAACCAATACGATGTCAAAATCGCGTTAGTTGACATTCAAATAACACGGTACTAAATTAGAGAACAACAGACTACTTTTCGAAAATCTATCATCATCTACAATTCAATCATAATCAATCAATCATCTATCAATCAACAATCAATCAATCATCCTTTTCCCAGCTATGTTGGGGTCAACTTCCAGTCAAACCGGATGCAACTGAATACCAAAATTTTGCATGAAGCGACGATCTATCTGCACCCTAATTGCGAAACGCACATTTATCAGAATCTGAATGGGATTGAAGATTATTTCTAAACCTTTGCGTCATTTGTTCGAATAAATTGTCGGCTCAGCAACGTAAATAACGCAATTAATGTTGTTTAACTATGAATATTAAACCAATTCCTACCGATAAAAAGTTTCGCAATTACCCCTCTGATCTCCACAACCCAGATACTTGGTAATACGATACCCCTATTCCGTATGTTGCCGGGCATAAAGAATAGCACGATCCCATTTCTTCCCGTGGGTGTCGTAAAAGGCCACTAAGGGACTTACTAGAGAATGATCAGCAGCGTTCTCTATACATTTTAAACATCATACTGCGATCGCCATGGGGCGATGGCCGATTGAGCTGAAAGGTTCTGGAGTGGAGACCGCGTACTGGAAGACGTAGAGTTGCAGCGCCTTGTGAGCGCCGCAGGAAGGTCCGGTCGAAGTTGCAGAGCTTGGGAGAGGCCTATGTCCAGCAGTTGACAGCTTTCGGGCGAAGTGATGATGGTGATGACTGCCTATCTGATCTCCACAAACCGGTTACTGGGTAATACGATACCCCTTGGAAAGACTGATTGTCAGACATTCGGGCTTCTGACGACCGTAACGACTGTCAAACATTTACAAATGACAGCCAGAACCAACGTCATTACGTCATTTCCGGCACGGAGGGGTATCGGTGTGTAAAGATGGTCATCCATCCACGAATCGACTTCAGGAAGCGTTACTTAACCTTGAAGATCGGCCCGAGCGGCAGTACGACTTGGTTAGAAAATGTTGACAAAACTATATTGTATGCAATCACACTCACGTAGATATCAAATATGGTGGCCTTTATCCTGTAGCGGGTCATTTCTCAGAAATTCCATTTATTGATATAAGTTACACTGAACTATAACATGTAGGTTACCTTATTAATAACCTGTTAGAATAAAATCACAATTCGTATTTCCTGCACCTTGTAAATCCCCGTATTATTATTCGCTTAAATTACCTTATACCTGAATAACTTGATGGTCATATTACTTACCTATCGTCATCATAATTATTAGTTTCAATAAGGTCACATTATTTCCCCAAAACCGCAAATTTGTTTGTAAAATTTCGATCGCCTATTATTGTGGCATCGAAATAATATCAAGCTACAGGTAAATTTCATATAGGTAATAAGCTGGCCTCGTATCAGGCGCGGTCGCAGCCTAACATTTTGGGGGGGTCACCATGAGTACTGAAGAATATTTTTAGGAAGGTAAATCCTCTTTGGTCTAGTAGTCGCAAGCGCTGCTGATCAGAATGATGTCCCGGGTTATAATCTTTTTGCAAATGTCCATCGGAGTCTCCGTGGCTCAAGTGAGAACAATTTTAAGATAGTAAGACAGGAAAATCGTTCAGGGTTTCGACAGCATGACTGTCTTTGGGGGCGGTCATGACCCCTAGAACCCCCCCTCTCGGACCGCGCCTGCCCCGTATATTGTTTAGTTGGGATCACCTGTAGTTTCACCCGGGATACCGTTTCATTCGACTACGGCACGGCAGTTAAAATTTTGACAGCTAAGTACCTATATATCTTTGTAGGTATGTCTGTTCATCTGTACCCTCATAACTTCTAAATTACTTATCATAATTTGAGATATCGTTGGAAGGGTCTTGATCTTCTTTCTCTACTTTGTGGTGTTGATCTCTGCTGGTTATAGGCTGTGACGCCACATTAAATCGAATATTGCGCCATCTTGAGGCCATAAAGCGACGATATAAAACATCAATGATGCTGTGATGCTGTTTGGATATCAAATGAAAAGGCTTAATTAGTACAATTTTAAGATATATAATAATAAGAAAATTTGAATTCCTAATGCTACCCTGGCGTTTTCACTTTTAGAAGAACCATTGAATTTTCCGACCAGTAGACCGGTGCAGATGGCGCCGGCATATCCTAGCTGGCCCTGAGAAGAAATACCGAAACAAATTCAGAGGTCTCTTATAAAGTTCATACATTATATTCATCATCAGCAACCTATATTGTTCCCACTGCTGGGACACAGGCTTCCTCTCCAGGGAGCGGGCCATAATCCACCTCGCGGGCCCAGTGCGGGTTGGTAGATGTCACATGTCTTTTAATTTTTGGTTCTAAGACATGCCGGTTTCCTCACGATGTTTTCCTTCACCGTCTTGAGAGCAGTGGTGATGAAATAATTTACACAAAGTAAGGAGCCTGCTTGGGTTCGAACTCACGACTCGACTCGTAAGTCGCGATAATTATCACTGGGCCACCACTGCTCAACATTATATTATGAGGATTTTATGTGACTCTCACAATGCAGGATTATGCCTGGAAGAGACTTTTGGAGAAAGAGCCGCGTAGTAGGTCGACAGCCCGCCATCTTTTGTTGGTATAGATTTTCCGTACTTTTAAGAGGTTAGGCTTATACTGTAATTGTCATCATCCTGCCTAACCTTTTCAGGTCGGCTTCCAGTCTAACCGGATGCAGCTGAATACCATATTTTACATGGAGCGACTGCCTATCTGACCTCCACAACCCAGTTATTGGGTATTACGATACCCCTTGGTAAGACTAGTTGTCAGTTTCGGGCTTCTGACGGTCCGTAACGACTGCAAATTTATTGCTTGAAAATGTCGTCATGTAGATACCTAAGCATATTAATTTATTAAAATTAACGAGCTTATGTTAAAATGTTTTTTTGTTTTTCTGTGATGTTTTCCTGTTTTGAAGTAGGCATTTATTAATAACTTAGATACCTATTGTAATGTGGTTTATTAGTCGAACCCAGAAGAGCGATGGTGGGTATTGGTGCCGATTCCCTTATTCACAAACTAAACTAAATTTAAGTTCAGTGCATCTTTTTCTTTTTATTTCATTAAGGAAAGGACAGAAGATAAATTTTAGTTTAGTCCTGTCAAATTAATCAGCGCTTGACGTAAATTGACGTAATTTTAGTAGGCAAGTTTTTAATCACGTCTAAACTTGTATGGAGCGCTGATTAATTTGACAGGACTAAACTAAAATTTTCTTTTGTCCTCTTCTTAATGAAATACAAAGAAGAAGATGTACTGAACTTAAATTTAGTTTAGTTTGTGAACAAGGGAATCGGCACCATTAGCAGTATTTGCCTTTTATACTGCCCTGGTAATCGATATAGCAGTAATTCAAAAAAGGCGGTTTCGAGAAAACGGCGCGCTAATATTTTGGTTACAATTTTAGCGTTTGTGATAAAACTATACACTCGATTTTTATGTTCTATATTGTTTTAACATCTTCATCAGGGTTATCGTAAAACATAAAACCTAGATAGAAAGTACGTAGAAATATAAAACCTAGATAGGAAGAAAGCTCGTTTGACGTACAGTTCAAATGGCCTCCGACTTACTGCCCTCTCGATTACCAGGGCAGTATAGCTGCAGCGGTTTTACGTATTTATACGAATTAGCTATGTCAAAATATCTACTGTATACCTTTCTGGTACCTACCTCTTCCTAGATATATACAGGTCCATTTTGTTAAAATTAGCCTACACTATTTTACTACTGAGTTAAAGCCTCCTCCAAATCCTTCCAGGTGTCCTCCTTCCAAAACAACCTCGATCCAACCCTACTACTACGGCTACATTGACGTGTTATCGCGAGCGACACTTTGCACTCCCTCTTTTGTACGTTGAGCGGTGTGCGAGAGAGAACGCAGGGAGTGTAGTAGCCGTAGCATAAAAAGTACTGAACTTCTGTTGGGGCTTTCATGAATCTAGCCGTAGCACCAAAGTCCATACCAGCCAGTGAAGTCCGACCACACTTTAACTTTCTTTGCTGTAAAGTTAGCGTTTCATATTATGTTTTTAATTATCATATTCTGGTGGCTGGGACAGACTGCATGTGGAAGGCGGAGGATAGGGTGTTGTGGCGCAGCATGGGAGAGGCCTATGTCCAGCAGTAGACTGCGATAGGCTGAGTTGATGATCATATCTTAATGTTCTGCATTACTCGTCCAGTTTTACCTCGCATTGTATAGGTTTTTCTTACGATGAGAAGTCAACTTATGTTGGAACCGTATTGCTTGTATGGCGCCGTGCGTACGAACTGCTTAGGCTTACTTAGGCCAGTGGTACAGAAACCACACACACTCAAGACTACACACACTACCCTACTAGTATATAACATCGGTTAGGCCAAGCAGGACATATTTTTGAAGTGATAACTTCTTATGGGAGGGTACACCGCTTCGTTACGGCGCCAGTTTGTCTGGCTTCCCTTTCTCTCACGCATACGGCAGCGTTAGGCAAGCTGCTCCTCTCTCACTCTAACCCACAGTGGTAGCCGTTTTTCGGACAGACGCTTCCCTCTTTCTCGACTCAGTGTTTAGTGTGCGATAGACATAAATACTGTTGACAGTGAGCATATAACCTAAAACTATCACTGTTTCAATATTAAATAGTTCAACTTTAAGTTATCACTTCTGTCGGGCGTCCCGAGACGCACACGTTTTTGGAACGAAGTTCCTTATCGCGCGATGTGAAAGGGGGCTAGACGGAAAAAATTCTTACGAAAAGTTGTCACGACACTTTTTAACCGACTTCAAGAAAAGGACGAGGTTTCTCAATTCGACTGTATATATTTTGTTGTTTTTTTTTTGTTGTGAGTAGAGAGAGAGAGAGATAAAGAGAGAGAGAATATTTTTGTTATATTTTATAATTAAAAAAAATATAAAAATTATGAATCCTGGAAAGGAACTTCGTTCCATCCGGGTGTCCCTTGACACCTCTAAAGTTTTTTTCTACTTCTAGGAACGTTCTCAACTCTAATCTGTCTCTGATGGATTAATTGCTTTCGTCATCATCATCATTTTAATCAAATGACGGGCGTAGGCCATCCCAAACCCTACTTCGATGTATTTTGTGCTTCCCACATGCAGAGGATTCCTGAGGCATTCTAAATCTACGTCTTCCAATATACGGCTGCCATTGCAGAACCTTTCGGCCCTCACTGGTCTACTGTTCTGCTTTATACACATTCGATTTTGTAGGTACTTAAACTACTATGTACTACTTATACTAAAGTAAGTACAGTATAATCTCACTAATCCGGCACTTCGATAGTACCTATAACTGTCAAAATTAATTTGCAAAGTTTTACAACTGGTAACACCTATATTTTCTGCAAACAAATGATTCTTATTCTTTAAATGAAATAAAACACACAAACTTTGATTTTCCGTATATTTTATTTTATAAATTAAAAATATTATAACCTAATTAGACACTGACCATGTAGCAATTATGTACAATGGGCGTATACATGGCCAAGACTTATAGATCTAATATAAAATGGACAATTCTATAATATGACTTATGTTGCAAAATATAAAAATGACTACCCGAATAAACTCAGAAGCACTAAAAGGGTTGCTGCAGATGACATTACACTTTAAATCGGTTTTTGAGTAACTCGTGACACTAACCGTTAAAGTACCTACCCACAAACGTAAATATATAGCGGTAGGATTTCATCATGCATTGGAATTTTAACTCTCTGGTGTTAAACCGAGCGATGAGAATCCAACAAGCGGGTATGTTAACGTGTCGAAAACACACTTTGTTCGATTTTCAACTTTTGGCGCTAAGAGTGTGTATTATATTACACGTTGTATAGAATTACAAGGAACTTTTGGCGCGTAGTTATAATCAGAACTAACGTAAATATGTGAAAGGCTACACAACAGCTCCACCTGTAAACCCAGGTAGCACTGGTATCTGCAAGGATCGCGAGATTTGTTCGAAAGAGTTACCGTGGCCCTGGCATATCGGAAACTGGAGGAACACGGGTGGGTTTTAGTCAGTAAAAGTCTGATACTCCATTCCGCTCCGCCAAGAGCGGTAGACGTCAATTGATGATTTCTCCCCCACAAAAAAAAAGTAGTATTGGTGTTTTTTTTGCATACTGGATGTTCAACGCTCTGCTTACCACTTTTTTTTTAGGTGGGAAATCATCAAATGACGATTCCCGCTCTAGGGTGGAGCAGAAGGGCGTGTCAGACTTTTACTGACTAAAGCCCACCCGTGTTCCATCAGTTGCCCTTATGCCAGGACCGCGGTAACTCTTTCTAACAGGTCTCGCAACCCTGGCAGGTCTGCTTACCACTAAGAGTTGAGCCAAGTGAGTTTTTTGACGCGCAGGGTCGCATTGACAAGCGAATAGTGTTCTGTTGGAATAACAATGCTCGGCCCAATACAGAAAGATGAAAATCCAATGCGCTATTCAAAATGGCCCGAGCATTCCTGGGCTAAACGTTATTCGGACGCCAAAAATCCTTTTACACTTTAAGTATAAAAGATAACCGTTCTAATACAAGATGTCACAGTTACGGTTAAATTTAAGGGTGTGGTACAGATCATTAAACTGAACAACTTTTACCATGGGACCAACATTGTAATCGCGAAAATAATCTGGTACATCCTGTAGAATCTATACTTCTAGCTTTTGCCCGCGACTTTGTCCGCGTTAAATTTCTTGTTCTCCCGACCCTTCCCGTCGCGTCGAATCGCCTACTCGTGCAATTTTCCCCGTTTTTGCAACATTTATCATTATTGCTCCGCTCCTCTTGCTTGTAGCGTGATGTTATATAGCCTATAGCATTCCTCGACAAATAAGCTACCCAACACAAAAATATTTTTTCAATTCGGACCAGTAGTTCCTGAGATTAGCGCGTTCAATCAATCAATCAAACAAACAAACTCTTCAGCTTTATAATATTAGTATAGATATTATAAATGCGAAAGTAACTCTGTCTGTCTGTTACGCTTTCACGACTAAACCACTGAACCGATTTTGATAAAATTTGCTACGGGGTAACTTTGAACCGTAAGAAAAGACATAGGCTACTTTTCATTCCGCGACTTCGTTTGCGTCTGCGATAACCGACATTTACGCGGCCGAAGTCACGAGCAAAAGCTAGTATTTAATGAAAGAAAATAAAGCAAAATTAAAATTGAGAAATCTACAACAACCCAGTTGAAAGTATAAAAATAAATAGTCCACAGTATTATTATTACTATATATACGTCTAGAATGTAAGTTCGGATGTATATGATAAGTTACAGACATTTATAATATTAAAAGTTACTGTTTAAAATTGATGCTATACATAATGTTCGAATAAACGAAACATCCTCTTAATGGCACGCTTTGGCTGCCATGTCCACATTTGACCCGGTTTTTCTCAAACACTTCGTCACTGGTTACCCGGTTAACTGACAGCCAGAGCGATACCCGGTTTCTGAAAGGCTCATCAGCACAAACATTTACTAAGACTTACAAAATCGTGTCAAGTGATTCGATTGGCTGTCGTCTTTTCTGGCAGCCAATCACAGAAGGTTATACAATGTCAAATTAAATAGCTAACGAAATGTCACAAACGTTATGGGTATCGGTATTCTATTAACTATAAAAAAGAAATATTTTCGCGAATATTAAATATTTTTTTGAAAGCGTCAAATTTTTCTTACGTTTTTTGCAATTTGTAGATCAGTATATTTCTTTTTTGGGACAACAACCCAGTTGGAATTATAAAAATAATTGAGTATCTAAAAGCTAGCTTTTGTGGTGAGCCTTTCAAAAACTGGATGATGGGATGGGCCATATAATGTTAGATACCTAAATCTCACAGAACACGGACCAGCCTCCACGGCCTCTGCTAGATGTGGCATTCTCAAACTTCCGAAATAAATAAAGCGTTTCACACGCACTACAACTCAAGAAACTGACGGATGAAATGGTATCAGTGACAGAAGTTGTGCGCTAAACGCACATCTGGCGTCATGAGAGCGCACCGATCCCTTGCTGCATCATTAATGCATAACTTTTTGTTATACACTTAATATGCTTACATATTGATTAAGGACTGTTTAGGGAATCTTTATAGATAAAAAATATTTTTAGGTTCAATTTTAGATTTTTAACCCCCGACGCAAGAGGGGTGTTATTAGTTTGACGTGTCTGTCTGTCTGTCTGTGTGTGTCTGTCTGTGGCATCATAGCTCCCGAACGGATGAAGCTATTTCAATTATTATTTTTTTGTAAACTACATGTTCTTTTAAAATGATTATTTGTTTTAATAATACGAAAGAAATATTTAGCGCTATAAGTTCGGTGCGCCCTTAATACTGCCGTCTCTAGACGCTGCCTGTCGGCGGTTCCATGTTCCATATGCATTATCGTAATATTCGGCATATGATATCACATACATGGGCAGCATCAGTCATTTAAGAAGGAAATATATATACTAGACACAGTTTCCTTACAATAAAAAGACTTTAAGGCTCATTTACACGAATAAAGTTTCTAGGGTCTATTACTTAGCCTCCGCTGTCCGTCTGTCTGTCAGCGGGCTGGATCTCAGAACCGTAATAAGGAGACTGTTGAGATGTTCAGAGTATGTATTTCTATTGCCGCTTTAAAATCAAATAATCTAAATAAAAAAAGTTAAAAATGAAAGGGAGTCTCCAACCAAGAAAAATGTTTTTTAGGCGTTTTTTGAATTGTGGTACGGTATGTTTACGTACGTTTTGGTACTTTTGGTGTGCGAGTTCGTCTCGCAGCTGGTGGTTTTTTTTTTCTAATGTTGAAAGGCCACGCGACTCGCACATTGAAACACAAAAAAAATAGATACAAGGAGGACAGACGCACGCACATTTAGACACGTACCGACCGCTTTTACTAGCTGTATGTCAAGCATGTGTTTGTGTGCGTGCGTGTGCTTGTTTGCTCGAATCAATCTTCAACTGAACTTATCGATTTTATGATACAAGTATCGAGTCAACTTTTCTCTTTGCTTTTAACAATCGTGGAGCGATAGTCTCCGTGTAATTGAGCCAATAAGGAGGATGCAAAGAAGCCCGCGAAAATCAAATTTAGAAACGTGAAACAATTTGAATTTCGCAGGAACCGTTAGTCGCCTAAGTCAAATTTCTTAAAAGTCGTTGAGGTAAATAAAATGTAAGTTTATATGAAGAAATAGTACATATTTATAGCCGAACAATTATGTTTGAGACTTCACTTATTTTAATTAAGACTATAGTAATAAGGTCTTATTAATTAGGTCCAGTCCTTTTAATTGGTAAAAGTGTTTTTTTTTTTAACGAGAATTGATCTGACGTTATAAATTCAGCCAAGTCATAAGTCTATTGCAAAGAAAAAATAGATTTAATGTAATTACAACATCGTTTTTAATTAAAATGGATTAATACTGATTATAATTGGCATTACTCGGTTCAGTTACTTTAGATAGATCACGAAATGTTGCCAGTTTATTGATAATATTTTTATTTGGCAACATCATTTTGAGAAACATGTTGCTAGCAAAAAAAAAATGTTGCAGCCGATTTATTAAAAACCGTATGCTGCTTTCAATAAAAAAATCTTACTTTTTTACCTCAAAAAAACACAGGGACTAATAAAATAAGACCACGTTTAAATACAACGCATTAAATGCAAAGTTTTGTTACCTGTATCGTCTGAATTGTCATGACATACAGCCTTTCAGTATTAAATGGCTCCTGCATCTAATATGAACTATAGTGACAAGTGTCACAGATTTAGTAGAAAAATGAGAAGAAATAGTAAGACTGGTTGTTAGACTTTCGGGCTTCTGACGTAAAGTAACAATTGACATGTGTCAAGTGTCAAATATCCGCAAATGACAGCACTACCTACGGGTTTTCTATGTAAAGATGGAAATAGAGTATTGCAACCTTTAGTAATCTCTAAATAGTATAAAACAAAGTCGCTTCCTGCTTCTGTACGCTTAAATCTTTTAAACTACGCAACGGATTTCATCAATAGACAGAGTGATTCAAGAGGAAGGTGTATAATGTATGATACGCGGGCGAAGCCGCTGGCAAAAGCTAGTAATTCTATATATAAGTATTTTTTACGACCGCGAATTACATTTAGACCAACATATAACGATGATTGTTATTCAGTATGCGCAACATAGTTATAACACTGTATATATGTAGTAACTTGGTGTGAATGTCCTTAGAATTTATTTTCTCTGTTCCTTATAAGTGGAGACCTGTAATTGGCTTTCTGATTAATATACTGTCATTGATCTGTTTGTTGTAGCTGTAAGTTTTCCATGTTATTTAAATAAATAAATAACGTGATACTAATATGCAAATTGCAAAAAAACGTAAGAAAATTTAAATTTTGACGCTTTCGCCTTAGTGGGAATTATTGTCAAAAGTGGTAAAAGAAACGAAGTCGACTGTAGCTATGTTTTATTTTATTAGATGTAGGAGCCATATCATTATCACGAAGGCTAAGGGTTTGATTTATGTACAGTTTTAGGGCAATATCTTAATGTTGCCAAGCATAAAATTAATTAAACAAATATTCAAATTGAGAATTACACTTCTGATCGTTAAAAATATATATAATACGAGTCCACTAGCGCCATTGCTGAAACTAACATTATTGATTAGTCTCATAATTCACTTTTTATTTGTTCTAGATAATATCATATATTTTTAAATAGCAACACAAAGATCATTATTCGAAATCAAACTCGATACAATATTGATCAACGGAATCACTAAAATGCAAATCGCCTTAATTTAATACGAATAATTAAAATCATTGTTTTTAAAACATTTTTTCCTTAACATTTTAAATGTTTGACTTAGTTTTCGAATATTTTGTTTAAGTCTTAAGCTTTTATAGCGGACTGCAGTCTTTTAAGCGGTTAAGGCGATTCGCAGACCGCAGATCGGTCTGTTGTAATTACCGTCACTCTTTGGGTGTGGAGGGGGCGCTGTCCTCTGCTTTCCTTTTACTCCCTGCTTGCTGGGTCCTGTTCTTGTCAGGCTTATATTTTTCCCACTTTTTATGGTTTAGAAGGTCAAAATCTTCGCAGTACTGTGCGATGTCTCTAAGGTAGCAGGAAAGGTGCAGGAGCTCTCGATCTCTGTCCCTGTTCAGATGCGCCTGTCTGAAGGGTCTGATCTTCAGACCGCTTTTAGGGTTCATGATGAAGTTTCTCCTGATATCGTCGAACATTATCGTGTTTTTTGAGCTGTACTGAGGGTACTTGCCCCATATTACGCCTAAAGGTTTTACCTGGAACATAAACGTTGAGGGTTAGAAAATGAATTCAATTTATATGATTTTTAAGTAATGATAAAATAAATTCTCTGTAATATCTTTAATAGAATTTAAAGTGTTCATAATAAAACCCAGTATTTGTAAGCTACAACAAATCTTCTCAGGAAGATTTGACGCAATTGCATTGGGCTGTTCATTGATAGTGAGGTGAACATTCAACATAACGCATGTAATTTAATAATAAGCTGTTGAGGTTCCAAATAAATAAATAAATAAATTTATATGGATATTTTTTTTATTATAATTTAAGAATAATAATAGTTAATTTCAGTTTATTTTTGTTTTAAGTAAATAATTGGCGTTTATGTTTTTCTTTTGTGTTTTCTTTATGTTTTAGAATCCTAATTGATAGTACCGTGCATTCTTATGATTTAAATATATGCTTAATATGTAATCTAAGACGAATGCTGTGTATGTGTTTAGTTACGTAACATAATCAGCCTATAATGTTCCCACTGCTGGAACAGAGCCCTCCTCTCGGTGAGAGAGTGGGCCAGTGCGGGTTGCAAGATGTCACATGTCTTCGAATTATGAATTCTAGTATGTATATGCCGGTTTCCTCACGATGTTTTCCTTCACGGTTTTGAGAGCAGTGGTGATGAAATAATTTACAAGACCTACAACTCGTGAGTTGGGGCCGAAACCACTGGGCCACCACTGCTCCCACTGACTGCTGCTTAAATCGCCCTTCATTCATCCTAAATTCTCGCCCTTCATTCATCCTAAATTCTAAATCTATCTTTCTAAAAATTATATAAAACTGTTACGTAGATCGAAAAGTCTAGAAACGTCACGCTAACTCCATCTAAGGATGGGGCAGTGTAACGTAAATCGAAAAGACTAGAAACGACACGTTAACACCACCTGTTATCAAGTAGCAAGGTACAGTCGCCAAATTTCGTCCCCATCGGTTTCTTTTTAGGGTTCCGCACCTCAAAAGGAAAAAGCGGAACCCTTTTAGGATCACTTTGTTGTCCGTCCGTCCGTCCGTCCGTTCGTCCGTCCGTCCGTCCGTCCGTCCGTCCGTCTGTCAAGACCCTTTTTCTCAGGAACGCGTGGAGGTATCAAGCTGAAATTTATAATAAATACTCAAGTCTACTGTCCCTTGAAGCTATGAAAAAATTAAACTTCTAAGCCAAGGCAATCAAAAGATACATGCATACAGCAATGCAGTACAAGGCCAAATCTAAGAAGGTCGAACGACCTACTTACACATGGAACGACAACCTAAAACAGGACATGAAATACGAGTACTTACTTCGACATGGGAATCAAGTTTTAGACGGACACAGCTGGAGACATTATCGTACCTTGTATGTTATATGGCTTAAAAGGATCAACACTCACAAAGGCGAACCATTCAAAACCGAGAATATATTATGAACGAGGTATCATGAGAGAATCGATCAACCACGCTAGGAACAAACCGAGACAGAAGAAAATGCATCAAATCTTGGGAAAACCATAACAAAACGCATCAAGAACCACAGGATGTACTACCCAGCACACATCTTCAGACGCTCTGAACCACACCTGTTACATGCAGCAATGCAGTACAGGGCCAAATCTATGAAGGCCGGCGATCTATTTACACATGGATTGACAACCTAAAACAGGACATGAAATACTTCGACAAGGAAATCCAGTTTGGGAGGGACACGGCTGGAGACAGAAATAAGATCAAGAAAGCGGCTAGTGATATCTACAAAAAAACTAGAAACTGATATCAGCGAGAACTCAGAAGACGACCAAGAAAACAACAACACGGAACATAGCGAAGCCTCGACAAAGACAAGAGCCAAGCAAACGGTTAACCCCACCAAAAGATGCATCGGTGAAGCTCTACCTGGATCAACATGCCGGCGACGACGTGAAAAGATGCCCTCCTATAGACAAATCACCCTTCTCTCCACTAGTCCAATGCTTACTTAAGGCTGCATAGTCGGTAGGCTCGTAATCCTTTCCTATCCTATGGGCACGTCTTCCCTACCATTACAGCGCCCCCCGGTCTACTTCTTGATATGCAATGGCCTATGTAGCACCATGAATCGTGAGGCTTCAAAGGCTAGTGCAAATCTCGGGGTTCATTCGATTAATCGAGTCTGGTCAAACCACGCTGGGATCGGTGCAATTCATTTCATTTCATAAGCCAAGGCAATCAAAAGATATAGCCGTTTATACCGCAAATTTCCACAAATTTTCGAAACTCGCAAGGGAATCAAAACCTAAAGGGTACTTCCAGTCGATCTAGAATTTTGAAATTTGGTACGAGGCAACGTCTTATAGCACTGATAAAGGAAAAATTGCGAAAACCGTAAATTTTTAGTTACATCATATAATTTTTATTTTTTTAAATTTTTAACTTTATACCTACAGGTTTGTACGGAACCCTCGGTGCGCGAGTCCGACTCGCACTTAGCCGGTTTTTTCTAAATAACTTGTATCTAGTGTTTTTGCATCAAAACAAAAGTTAGTTGAGTCAGTCGGCCATTGCAAAAGTTTATAATAATATATGTATATATGTTAGGACAACCAACACGCCGTTATCTGATCCCAAACTAGGCAGAGCCTGTACTATGGTAACCAGACAACTGATAAATATACTTATATATTTCTAAATACATACATATTATAGATAAATTACACCCAAACACAGAACAAATGATTGTGCTCATCACACAACATTTGTCCTGGGTGGAAATCGAACCCACGACCTCAGTCTTAGCAGTCAGGGTCACTAACTACTAGACTAACAGGCGTTTGGCGGTAAAACGTCGCTTTTGTGTTAAGATATTAAAAAAAAGAAAAAACTGTTCAATTTGAGTTTTTGGATCAAATATTATGTCTTGTTTAAAAATTGATTTGTTTGAGATATTAAAACAACATTTTTGACAAAATTGGTTGACATCGCTTAAGTTTCAACTGATTTAATTTTATTTATGTTATGGCGTGTATTTTTTGTTGAATGGAGGTTATTAACACAATTGTCAAATTCGCAATATCGTCCCCTGACGTGAGTCTTATTTCGTCCCCGGGCCGATATTTAGATCACATTGTAATTCGTCACTTGTGAATTTTCTGTAACTGTTTTGAATATTTATTTATTTTACTTTTGATGAGAAAAACTGTTTATGACCAAGAAATAGAAAATTGGTTGACAAATCATTCAAGGAGAGTCGTTACTCACTACCAACTTGGAGAAATATTTGGGAAAGCTTATGCAAAAGCATGCAAAATTGATACGGCAGTAAATGGCTTCCGTAAAACTGGAATATTTCCATTCCACATTTTCTTTGACTCACCAAATGCTCCTCTCTCAACTGATGCAAACAGAACGAAATCTTTCAATGATGTGTCATTGCCTTTGGAATCCACAAGGTCAAGACAAAGAACACCACCTACATTACGAGGACAAGCAACTCTTCATCCCCATTTATAGTTCCAGCTCACATACAGCCTAATCCAGTTGTTGAGACACCTTCAACTTCAACTAGGCGAGGCAAAGCCCTGGTAGTAACAGCTTCACTACATAAACAAGAAATAATAGACGTAGAAAAGAAAAGAAAGGAAAAGGATGAAAGACTTGAGAAAGTAGGAAAAAAACGGCTAGAAATGTAAAGAAAATACAACACAAAGCCACAAAAAGAAAACCAAACAGCGTCGAATCAATCAATCTACTGATGATTCCACGCCTGATGATGATCTAATTTTAAGTCTGAGTTGTACTGGCGAAGAAGAGTGACAATGATGACGCTGAATGCCCAGTTTATCATAGATGTTATTCACAAGATAAAAAGGAGAGAAATGGATAAGATGCACAAAATGTTTCCAATGGATTGAGTTGAAAATCCAGGACCTAATTATTCCTGTGCAATTTGTTAGGAGAATTAAAATTACTTAAACCATAGCATTGATTAATAAAAGTCAGATCAGATGTCTATAATTAC
Organism: Aporophyla nigra; assembly: GCA_947507805.1. Taxonomy (NCBI): domain Eukaryota; kingdom Metazoa; phylum Arthropoda; class Insecta; order Lepidoptera; family Noctuidae; genus Aporophyla; species Aporophyla nigra. Next base: position 4,091,173 of record OX382313.1, on the reverse strand, counting down.
AATACTTATGGTTAAAAAACAATTTAAGTTTACGTACTAATTATTGGGATCTCATATAATTACAATACTTATGGTTAAAAAACAATTTAAGTTTACGTACTGATTATTGGGATCTCAATATCGTCCCCGGGACGAAATTAGGTGCTAAAAAATATTTTTTATTTATTACTTTACTTTGTTTTACAAAAAGGGGACGTTATTTGGCGACTTTACCTTACTACACGAACAATTGTACGTAGACGCCACCGCCATCTATTATCGAATAGCGGGATTAAACAGTAAGCAGTTGTCTTTGGTAGTATCTGGAAGCTTCTACGCTACTTGTGAACTGTGGCAAAGTGTTGAATGTTCTGCTCGTCTTATAAATAGCGGATTGTCGGGCTGACAGTTCAGTTCGGTTACGGATGCGATCGAATACGATTCAAGAGATACAGTACAAGCGAGACAAGTGATTCCTTTTGACGTTTCTTGTTGTTGCGGTATTTGTGTTTATTTAATTAAACAGTTTTATTGTGTATTTCGGTAATATTGGTTTCAATTAATTTATCCCGAACCCCAGCTCGTAACAATACTCACATCTATAGTCCCATATTTGGCCGTATGCACAGTGATCATAGCGAGGTAATCCAGGTAGAACATGATCTTATAGTCCTGATGAGTGGACACGCCCAACAGACGCATCTTCTCTTCGATCCACTTCATGCCGGTGGCCGACCAGATCACTATGTCGTAGTCTTCGTATGCCGATGTTAGGAACTCGTGGAGGAACGGGCGCATTAGCTCGTAGCCTGGAAATTAAGAAAGAGTAATGGGATGACGCTATTGTTTACGGCCACACGGAAAATATGACTTCTCCCACTCTGGGCGCAGCAGGATGGCGTGTCAGACGTTAACTGACTAAAACCACCCGTGTTCCTTGTGTTGTCTGTGCCAGGGCCACGGTAACTGTTTCTAACAAATCCGCGACTCTGGCAGGATACGGATCTACCTGGTTTGTTATTTACCTGCTTTCACCTATTTATAAGATATGGATGTCGTGTATACAGGATAAGTTTTTAACCAGCGCGCAAATTTTAACAAATTAAACTTAAACGAAAGATGTTTATTTTGAAACTGGTTTTTATGGTAACTTGCGCGCGGCGCCGGCGCAGCCGCGAAGGTGAACGCCCGAGCGTAGCTACTAGTACCTACCGGCTGTTCGATCGGTCAAAATTCTAAGAAGTACAAAGTTCTTACGCCGGCGCGCGGTTACTGACCAATTACTATTTCGATATCATATTACGAAACATGTACACAGTTTACTGATTTAAGGTCGGATAAATTTTTTAATAAAAGTATTGAAAAAGCTATTGAAATGTGTTATATTACTGATACTGGACCACAAATAAAAAATTGCGCACTGTTTAAAAAAATTCCTGTGTAAACGTGTATCACCAAATTATCTAGTAGAATGTCTAAATTAATGTACAATTCTAATACGTTTTGGATATTTAAAACTATGTGTGTTTTAAATATCCAAAAAGTCATAGGACCCACATATGCAAAAAACATACTACGTTCACTATTCAAGTTCTAAACATGTGAACAAATACGTATTTTCTGAAAAACCACTCAAACAAACACTCATAGTTCAGTTTCTGCTAAGACGTCGAATATGTTTATAACTTTTTCAATAAAGCTAGTCATTCTGAAATGAAAAAAAAAAAGTATTGAAAAAGCTATTGAAATGTGTTCTATTACTGATACTGAACCACGTCAAATATAATTTGCGCACTTGTTAAAAAAAATCCTGTAGTTGGTTATTTTGATAAACGTTACCTGTTTCCGCCACAGAGCGATGGTCGAACAGCGTATAATCAATATCTAATACAAGCAGCTTCTTGCCGACTCGCGGCTCGTTCAGCACGTTGATCTTGTAGTCCCGGACCCGCTTGTTTATTTTAGCTAGGTATATCTGAAATGAAATTATTAATGTGGTATCGACAAAACAGTGGTCGTACTAAGCCTGCTGGGTATTGGAAAAGTCGACTAATGAGTTTTACCCCAGATGGTCTCTGCTATGGAATGCCTCAGTAATAAATAAAGAGAGAAAAATTGGATTTGAGTCTTAAATAAAGAGTATTTTATCTATTTATCTCTTCGTATTACAAAAAGTAGTCATAGAACGTAATTTCTACATACGTCCTGATTCTCCACATCGACCTCCTCTTCCTCAATATCTAGGTCATTGACCACTTCATCCCCCACATCCGGCTTGGTCTGTGCACCCGCTATAGCTTCCTCTAGTGATCCCATCATCATGATCTTGAGGTTCGGCTTCAACTGCAGGTCTGAGAGAGTGCAGTTGTCTGTTGCGACTTTGCCTGAAGAAAATGATAATAATTTTTAGCCGACTTAAAAAACGGAAGAGGTTCCCATTCAACGCTTATTTTTAAATATTCCACGATATCTGGAAGTCGTGAATTGATTTCGAAAACTTTATTAATGGATATTGTATGCTTTTTTTGACGTGACAACGTCTTATAAATTGGTTTGCCGGGTGACACTTCAAGAAACTGCGTTACGCTCCGCTCACGTTATGCGCTCACAATGAGAGCGAGTGAGAGGCACGCGTCCCTTCCACTCGGGCATGGTTAGCCCGCCTAAGAGCGAGAGAGACAGACATAAAAAGTGAAAGGCACGCGTCCCTTCCACTCGAGCACAGTTAGCCCGCCTAAGAGCGCCTTAGATGAATAAATTGTTACTATTATTTCATCCTTCTTCCTACTATACGAATGAATATTCACATTAAAATTATTTTACCACTCAAAGTCGTTGTCACGTAAAACTTTCGCCCGTATACCGACTTTACAGGCAACCAATTTTTTTTGGATTGGGAAATCATCAAATGACTTCTGCCGCTCTGGGCGGAGCGGTGTCAGACTTTTACTGACTAAAACCCACCCGTGTTCCTTCAGTTGCCCATATGCCAGGGCCACGGTAACTCTTTCGAACGAATTTCGCGACCCTGGCAGGGATAGGGTATGGCTCATGGGTGGTCCCATATAAATTTTATTAACCCTGCAGTGTTGCGCGGATTACAATTGTAATCCAGGGTTAATTTGTAATACTTAAACAGCCTCTCCAGGCACAACCACGCATCGGCAATGCGCGAGCGCAACTTAGTGGCGGCGGGGAGTATCTTAACTTAAAATACACGGAGTCTCGGTTAACACACTTGAGTTGTTTTTGAAATATTTCTTTTTTTTACTACCCTGTATTACAATTGTAATCCGCGCGACCACTGCAGGGTTAACTTAGCCTGGGTAGATTTTGCGTTAGCTTTGGTAATAAACGAAAAACAAGTTTTTATGATCAACATACAAAAAGTGGAATAAATACGTGTGATGTTCTGATGTTCTGTCACTCTTGTTTACATAACAAGTAGTGGTATATAAACACACCTATTCGTATACCACTACTTGCTATGTAAGCAATTTACAATTGCAATGTAGGTACAATAACTAAAAAAACAAAAGTTAAAAAAAAACAGGACTTGAAAAAAAAAACACTACAGTTTGAAAAAGTTTTTTAAGCTACTAGCTGTGCCTACACGAAAAAAAAATAGAGGAAAAGAGAGTGAGCTTCATGTATTAAATACTAGCTTTGGACTGTGTAAATGTCGGTTATCGTAGATGCAGACAAAGACCCTGAATTCTTATTACGGGGTAAGTTTGAACCCCAAGAAAGGACATAGGCTACTAATTCATGATTTGGATGTTGAATTGGATTAGAAATTAATCTATTAAGATTTATCCCCCTAATTTCTAATTCTAATAATTTATCCTTTTTTTTCTTAGTAGCCTATGTCCTTTCTTGGGGTTCAAACTTACCCCGTACCAAATTTCATCAAAATCGGTTCAGTGGTTTAGTCGTGAAAGCACAACAGACAGACAGAGTTACTTTCGCATTTATAATATTAAAGTATAGGATAGATAGTATAGATTTAAATTGTGTATCCTGTTATTTTTAGTTTTATTAACTGGATGATGCAATATCCGCTTTGCCTTGCAACAGATGATGTTATGGTTTTAACACTTTTTACTACATGAAACTCAATTACTAGCATTACATATCATTACGCCTCGTTTCCGCTAAGGATTGGATAGATATGAATATCCTATAGTAGTCTCCTGGAATGGTCCTATATATATAGTACACTCACATTTCGCCAGTTATGTTTAAGTTCCATGTAATAAGGGACGAGTATATTGTCTGATGGATAACCAGGCTAAAATTCAGACTCCAAGCTGCTACAGAGAAATTCCAGATTTAAATATTAGGTAGTTAAATATTTATACAAACCAGATAAAACCACACCATGATAACCTGCCAATCCTTTTTGCATCAAAGCTAGGTTTGGACTCCAGTCCAGCTGGATGCAGATAAATATCTGTATATAACATGGAGCCACTGCATTTCTGACCATAACTATCCCTGATCCAGTAATTGGGTAGGTTATAAGTAAAATGGACTGGTGTCCGCAACTCTATGACAAGCGCGTATTTTGCATACCGTGGTTTGTATTAGTCATCATCTCGGTGGTCATTCCCTTTCTAGCCATAAAGTTTTCCACACAATATGTTTTAGACATTGTGTAATAAAAACTTAAATCAACTTGTAATTTTGTAATTTGCGTAATAAATAGCAATTTTTCTGTGTAAGGAGATTCACCCGAGGGCAGCCATGTGTTTGCCGTCTTAGGTGACTAATAGGAGTGTATTTTCTTAGAAGGGTTCAATGTTTGGAATTTTACTAATGCTGACTTCAAGTAAACTTTACATTATTGTGCTGATTTCATTTCCATAAAGAGTACTCAGAACTGACTAGCCGTTGATCCTGGCTGTCATTTGTAGATCTTCGACAGTCATTACGGTCCATCAGAAGCCTGAAAGACTGACAACCAGTATTACCAAGGGGTATTGTATCACCCAGTAACTTGATTGTGGATGTCAGCCCCATGTATTACCCCGAAAAATACTGGTATTCACCTACTTACATTCGCTTAGACGAGAAGCTGACCCCAACCAACGAATTCAGATATACATAGAAGTACAGTTCTTATGGCCGAGTTGAAGACAAACTTAAGGCGACCCAAACAGCGGCTTGGCGGCGCCGCAGTCGCATTCGTTGCTTTAACCCTACGAGAGTGAGTGAGCGCGAGAACTAACCGTGGGGACATGTCCCCAGTAGAATCGGTACAGATAATCCTGAAGAACTGTGCTTCTATGTATGTCTCAATTCATTGCCCCAACATAGTTGGGGAAAAGCTAGTCAGATGATGAGTACTTTGAATTGACTACCATGAAAACATTCAAGTTTCTGTCATGGACTTAAATTGTTGCCTGTTATTTTCACCGCAGGACAAAAGTCTTACAGAGAAAACTGTGAGCATGTTGATATTACTTTAAAGTAGAACAGAGCAAGTTAGTACATCCTGGAGTAACTGTTAATTGTAGCGGTATTATACATAAAATTAGATATATCAAGTGAAGTTGCCATATAATGGCCATGTGAGCATTCACTGGTTTCGATAGAAGATTAATATTATCTAAACATCTGTATGAATTATCATGTTCTAGATTAAAAATAGTCCGCCAAATGTAGACCGTTGTATGCATTTCTGAGAAACATAACGAATTACACGTCTATACCGGTATAATATTACATAAAACACTGCTGCTCAAATTCGGTGAAATTTTAAATCGAGTTTGCGTATGCAAAGTGTAGATAATAATGCAAATTATAAATGTTGAAGCACCGTTGAGTATATAAAATGTATTATAATGAGAAGAAACACGTTATAATTACCCTGAAATTTAACATTGAGAAGCTTTTGCCTTTCTGGTCGAACACCCGTGGCATTTTCGATGGCGACTTTTAACATCGCCACGGAGTCCGAGGGCGAGAACTCCGGTATCTCGTACTCCTTGCCATTCCATTTTACACTTAGTTTTATAGGATTATCGTTTATATCGCACATTTTAACTAATATTCAGTAAAACTCCGATTGACGTGACATATAAACAAAACAAATTTGACACGGCACTAGTGGTGGCCGATTCAGACTACTTGTAAAAGGTGATTCAACTAGTGATGCAATCTTGTTACTATTTAGAATTATTTAGTGCGAACGTGAAATCCTTTTGTCTTGAACCTTTCGACGATTCCATTGAAAAAATAAAACTGTTGTATGCACTTTAAAACAATTTACTAAGGATAAAGTATGTTTTTTCTCTGTATATTTCGAGCAATTTTATAATATTGGTTCCTACCGTGTTTGGCGTTGGATGATTCTCAGTTTAATAAGGTGAGCTTATGCTAATCTACCTCGAGTTGTTAGCGTAAAGTTAAAGAAACGAGCCATTAGGGAATATATAATTATAATGGGCAATCTGTCACATTTGAATGTGACGTTTAAAAATAAAAATAACAACATAGGGACTCCGATCACATTTCAAATGCAGCCTGGTGACGAATGATTATTTATATGGCTGGGGTCTATCTGACCATACGCTGAATGCACCCGATGACGTGTAGCCGTCCGTGACCGAATGGTATGTTCAAATGTACACGGGTGCGGTCTTGCTCTCACACCGCGCACCGCCCGCGACCACTGGTTGGTCAAAACGTTCGTTACCACCACACGACGGTGGTTACGAACGTTTTGGCTTGCGGCGCGGCGCGGCGGCGTGTCGGTCGACCATTCTGACGTCACCGCAAACTGTCGATTGCGTGTGAAGTTCTAAAAAGACTGTAGCCGACGGAGCACAAAACCAGGTAGTCTAACATCACACATGCTTAATTTTCGAACCCGTGAATCAGACTTTCACTTCCCGAAGGGTTAGTCGATGACTAAGGAGTATTTATAGTAAGCTCACATTACAAGTAGTATATATTACATATGAGGCCTATTAGGCCAATCATTTAAAACGAAAGAAGATCGAAAAAATATCACTATATGTATTGATTTTTTTGGGACTTTGTTAGGATAGATACTAATAGTGTACCTAAAACCGAGTTTGCTGCTTCGAAAAAGTGTGTAATGTTTATCATTAAACCTAACCCATTCGCCAAACTACAAATCGAACCCCAGGACGTCATGCTGAGCAGTAGAAGCGGTTACTACCAACAACGAGGAATATCAATACTAAAAAGAAAATAGAATTTAACCTCTACATTAAAGAATCCCATTTTATCTAAAATATACGAAAAATGCATGTACAAAAGAATTGCAAACTACTGTACAAAGTTCAATATTATAAAAAAATTAAATTAAAAATTTAAAAAACCCCCGACACAAAAACCTAAGATCCATTTAAAAAGTAAAAAATAATAAAAAAACTCAATCTTAAAGTACCTAAGTATGTATTAATAATTAAAAAAAAAATACGTCGCGTTGGGGGACCGCTCCAAACCTAACAATTTAATTACAAATAGTCTATTACCTAACTGAAGAAAACTGTTATAAAATTACTTCTAAATATTGCATTTAGGATACGATCGTCAACGACGTCTGCCCTTGCAGAGCGGTCCCCCAACGTGACGTATTTTTTTTTAAATTATTAATACATACTTAGGTACTTTAAGATTGAGTTTTTTTATTATTTTTTACTTTTTAAAGGGATCTTAGGTTTTTGTGTCGGGGGTTTTTTAAATTTTTAATTTAATTTTTTATTTTATACTTTTTATAGGTATACTTATTATAATGTAGATTTTGTTAAGTTGTAAATACATAGAACTTCGCCGTGGCCAACAGGAAGATGGGAAGCTTCCAAAAACAATATCAATTCAATTTGATGATGCCACTATCGGCCGGAGTTGTGTTGACGAGAATGGATGGATTCTGATAAGGCCACATAATGTAACTTTTCAAGGTCTTAGAGGATATGGAAATATTGAAAGAACAATGTTTCTTATCATTTTATGTTGGGCGATTACGGCATACATATATGCCGTAATCGCCGCAACTTATAAGTTGCAAGGGACGACAGTTGAAAAAGCTGTGGTTTACTTAGGTAAAAGTACTTTCGCAAAAGGCCAAGCCTATGTAGCCTTAAGTAGAGTATTTTTACTCTGCTTAAGGCTACATAGGCTTGGCCTTTTCCTTGGATGGTGTAGCAATTTGTGAGCTCGACCAAACAAAACTATTTAATAACCCACATGACAAAATCATCTTTAGCAGAATTGCAAAGACTGAGATGTAGTCATTGATACTCTCACGTGACAATCGGATTTCCATGTCCCAATTTTCCCACCACCAATTTACTCATCAAGCGAAGCTAAGAACATCATTCTCTTTCAGTGCGCTTTCATTTGAGACCCCACTCGAGTATATTTGTAGACATTCGGTTATTCTTCCCCACTTTCACCCCCCACAACTTTTAAACGGCTCAACCGATTTTCACCAAACATGTCTAAGAACACTCGCACATAAGTCACCTTTAATACAAAAAAATAATAATTGAAATCGCTTCATCCGTTCGGGAGCTATGATGCCACAGACAGACAGACACACAGACAGACACACACACAGACAGACAGACCGACAGACAGACAGCACCCCTCTTTTTTCGTCGGGGGTTAAAAAAGGGCAGTATGGCTTTCAAAAGGGGAAGTCTACAACATTAGCAATCTATGCCCTCATAAATCATATATTAACTAACGTCAATGACAACAACCTAACCACAAGATTATTCTTTGATTTATCGAAAGCCTTCGACCTAGTATCACACGATCTACTACTGCAAAAGCTAGAAGCAATCGGAATTAGAGGGCCTACTTTAAAGTGGATTAAATCGTATCTAGATAATAGGCAACAATGCGTTACCATAACAAATATTAATGAAAATAAAGAAATAACACAACACTCGTCGAAATATAGATGTAACAAGTTTGGTGTCCCACAGGGAAGCATACTAGGGCCGATCTTATTCTTGATATATATAAATGACATCATTAAAATAACGAAACATAAGTGCATATTGTTTGCTGATGACATCTCTATTATTGTGACATCCAATAAAAAAAAAATACAGTTTGTGACCACGAAACTGACATTAACAATACAATTGACATTTTAATTCACTGGCTTTATGTAAATAATTTAAAAATAAACCTTAACAAATCCGTTTATATACAATTTAATAAATCAAATAATCATAAATTTAACCTCAAATTAAATATACCCAAAATTAAACCAGTTACGCATACCAAGTTCCTGGGAGTAACTATTGATGAAGATCTACATTGGAAAATGCATGTAGACAGTGTTTCAAGCAAGATAAACAAATTTGTGTCATGCTCTTAGACAAGTAAAAAAAAGTACTAATCTAAAAACAGCTATATTAGCTTACCATGCATATGTGGAATCTATATTACGTTATGGACTTATAATATGGGGTAACAGTACCGACCAGAATAGAACATTTGTTGCTCAAAAAAAATGCATTAGGGCTTTACACGGACTTCATCCTGAGGAATCATGTCAGCCAATATTTAAGAAACTTGGCTTGTTACCGCTACCTTGTCTGTACATTAATGAAATATGCATGTTAGTATGGAAACATAAGGAATTATTTAAAATAGCAAACGATGTAAATCCTCGAAGTCGACGAGATCCTCACAGGCTCATGCTTAACAATGCTCCCAGGCTTGCTAAGTACAATAAAAGCTGCTTAACTATGTGTGTACGAATCTATAACAAATTACCTACTGATCTGAAAATGTTAAACTCGAGATATGCTTTTCAGAATAAATTGTATGAATGGTTAAATGATAACAACTTCTACAGTATAAAGCAATTCCTCGAGCGAAAATAGTATTGTTGTAATCTTCTAGTAGTAGTAGTAATAATTATGCTTAGGAAATTGTTACTATAATTTTATTATAATGTTGAATATTTGCATGCTATGTTTAATCTTGGCAAAACATGTCTGCTCTATTTTGTTACCATAAGACCCTTTTATACCATGTTTTACGCAAATAAATGAATAAATAAATGAAAAAAACTCTAATTTCTTAGCATTTGTCCGGAGTATGGATTTGTGCCCGTGACTGTGGTTGATGGCAATTTGGTCGCCCCATATTGCAGTATGGTGCACATCCGCCGAACCCTTCCGGGAATGCAGATGTGATGCTAAATTATGTTAGGTAATCGTATAGCGAGTCTTTTTATCCTTATTCATTCGTTTGGGCAAAAAATATTAGGTTTTGATAATAAAACTCAACATAGAGAGGACAAAATATTTAATAAATTATTTAAACTTTACAATATACAGTATTAGAAATAAATTATAATATTTAATTGCAATTTTTACATTATTAACTCATTCTACCGCATTTCTGGACTTTCTGCTCTGGACACTTCAACAATAAACTTTTCAGGTTCAAAATCCGGGTCCAGAATCTTAGATCTGATAATTTCTTTATAAATAAATGCAGACTTTCTCGGTGTTCGCGTCTTGTCTGGAATTGAGTAATCCACTTCATATAAGCCAAACTTTTCTCTGTAAACAAAATAGGTGTTCATTTGAATTCGCGTTTACTCCAGTGACTGTGCGTACCCTATTATTTATTATGTATATATGAGGTATATTATATATCAAAATAGTAACTTTCATTAGCGTACAAGGATCTTTTGGCGTGCGGCCAAAATCGGAACTAACACCGCCATCTTTGTTTTGCAATATAACTTCACAATAATTGATATTTGCTTCGCTTCGAAACAAGATAAGTTTTGAAGTTCTCATTGCGTTTAAAACTAGAGGGCCAAACCGAAATAACACGTGATATTATAATTGTAAGCAGTTAGAGCAGTGGTAGCTCAGTGGTAGTGGCCGCAACTAACGAGTTGTAGGTCGTGGGTTCGAACACAGGGTAATTTACATGCAAGTTACTTTATATATATGTAAATGATTTCATCACCACAGCTCTCAAACGGTGAAGGAAAACATCGTGAGGAAACTGGATTGTCCTAGATCCAAAAAATCGAAGACATGTGACATCCACCAACCCGCACTGTGCCCGCGTGGTGGATTACGGCCCAGTCCCTCTCATAGACATGACGATGTCCCAGCAGTGGGAAAAACTATAGGCTAATTCTGCCATACAATTGTAAATGAACACGGATTCAATTTGAAGCTGCCAATTTAAAGAATACTCACGAATATCCATTTCGCCACTCAAAAGTATCGATAAGAGACCACATGCTATAGCCTCTGATATCGCAGCCTTCGTACACAGCATCCAATAAAGCATTGAGATAGGTCCTTATATAGTTAATCCTGTCTTCATCGAGCAGCCCTCCGCCGTTAGACCATCCATTTTCTGTAATGTACACTGGCGGGTTGTCATATTGTGATTTTATTTCCATTAGAAGTTTGTAGAATCCCCAAGGAACCTCCTGAAATGTCAAAATGATTGTGTTTCGATGGCGTGCAATGGAATGGCCTATGTCGAGCAATGGACTGTTAAAGACTGATGATAATGTATGGTGGTGCAAACGGTAAAAGTTATGTGGATGAACCTCATTGGTAGAACACTAAAGTTCAGAATTTAAAATGTTTTAGCAGCGGTAAAAGCTCATCAGTAAATGCACGGAGTGGCAAGTAAAAGGCTGAGAGTTAGGTCTCTTTGGTTTCTCCACTCGTTAAACTATTCAACACCATGGCCGTATTCTCAGAAGTGTACCGGATGGTACATCCAACCTTCGCGATTTATGTTAAATCTTAAGTCCCACGTGACAACCTATCAAATTAAATTTTAACCTTTTAAAAAACCGATGAAAAAAATACCTGCAACCAGCTAGTTCGTGCTTGAGGCCATGCGGGATCCTTGACTAGTACAGCGCCCATATCATCCATATACGAAGGCACAGCATACATGCCTTCTAAAGACGCATCCCTATACGCCAACTTTGTAGTATACGCATTGACGCCCAGAAAGTCTGCTGATCCTTTCAGCAATGCTACTTCTTTTGGTGTTAGATCTGGAAGTCGCGATCTAGGATATCCCTGTTCCGCACTTTTGAGTGCGATGTTCTTTTGCACTGCTGTAGGAAAGTTACCTAGTTTTGAAAATATTGGATGGGCGTATAGGCCCCACTGGAAGAAGGGAAAAATACATGTAGTAGAGAATAAAAATAAAAAAAATCCAAGAATTCCGTTGTCTGACTTTCGGTACTGTGAATTTACAAGCAGGTAAGTGTCTACCTACATGAGTACTGAACGGCAGGGTAACTATATTAGATCAGGTCGAACAGTTCGAGAACCTATCTTATCAGGGTTGTTGCAGTAACTCAACAAAAGTAGTGCTTCAGCAAAAGTTTTGATAAATCTTTAAAATACCTTTAGTTACTTACGTCAAACTGTCTGGCATCATTACCAGCTTGATGATCATCAACAGTATCAGAAGCAGCTTCGTACCACACGAAACCAATGGAAATTCCAACCGAGCCTTTCTGCAACTTCCTATATTCAACGTCGTATACATGATATGTCTCCGCATGAGCTACCAAAATGTTCCGAGCACACATATACTCAGCAACGCCCGAGATGTTCAAAAATGGAGCTTGACTATCAGACCCATATCCATTTACACAAATCTCTTTAGGCTCATTGATCGTGATCCAATATTTCACTTTCGCACCGAACTTATCGAATAAAAACTTAGAGTAATCCGTGAACCACTCAACTGCTGCAGGATTGGCCCAGCCTCCTAGTTTTTGTAAATTGACCGGAAGATCCCAATGGTACATTGTTACCATTGCAGAGATATTGTTGGCTAAGAGGCTGTCTAAAAGATTGTTGTAATAGTCGACTCCAAGTTGGTTGACTTTATCGGCAAATCCATTCGGCAGGACTCTGGACCAGGCTATGGAGAACCTGTAGAAGTGTAAGCCGAGGTCTGCGGCCGCTGTCACATCTTGTTTGTATTTGTGGTAGGACTCTGCTGTTACGTCTGCTGTGCTGTCATCCTTGATTGGAGAAGGTTCTGCGTGGCTTGCTACGTCCCATATCGAAGGAGTTTTACCTGTGGTGCATTCAAATAACATGTTAATCGCAATTGATCCTAATAATAGTATAAATGTGGCAGTTTTTTATGTTTCTTACTCAATCACGCAAAAATGGCCGAATGGGTTTAGATGAAATCTAGCACTCAAAAAGTTTAGAACAGGGATTAATGGTATACTTTTTATTCCGGTAATACTTTCCTCTAAGATAATTTTCGATATCTACACGGGCGAAGCCGCTATCCAAAGCTACATAACTATATAGCTACATACTACCAAGCATACATAAATCGACAGCAAATTGACCATGATATTATCATAAATTGTCATACTTAAATCGTGATGAGGTCTGATTATAGTGTTACAAATATTTATAACACGAATAATAACTTTGAGGGCTTTTTATAGAAGCTTAAAATATTAATATTTGACTAACCACTAGGGTTAGTGACTCTGACTGCTAAGACTGAGGTCGTGGGTTTGATTCTCACCCAGGACAAATCTTTGTGTGATGAGCACAATCATTTGTTCTGTGTCTGGGTGTAATTTATCTATAATATGTATGAATTTAGAAATATACAGGGTTATTTGTAAAACACCGGCAACCTCTCAGGACTATGTTACTAACATCATAATCAACAACTTTTGTTCTGTGACTTTTAAAAATTCATCACATTTTAGTTCATCAGATTTTCAAACAAAAATAAAAATATTTAAATTGAACGCTCTAAATGTTACGGAGTCTATGCGAAGCAAAAGAAAGCGATAGTATATTAGCAAGGGGAGCGGGGTTAGGGCGGCGGGGGCGCTTGAACTTGACCTATTTACAGGCAGCCGATTTTTGTATGAAAATCTGATGCACTAAAATATGATGAATTTTTAAAAGTCATAGAACAAAAGTTGTTGATTATGATGTTAGTAACATAGACCTGAGAGGTTGCCGGTGTTTTACAAATAACCCTGTATAAGTATGTTTATCAGTTGTCTGGTTGCCATAGTACAGGCTCTGCCTAGTTTGGGATCAGATAACGTTGTGTTGGTTGTCCTAAAATATTATTATTATTATTATCTTACCATCTTCATTCCAGGCTCCTTCGATTTGGAAGGCAGAAGTAGAAGCCCCGAACAAGAAGTCAGAAGGAAACAGACGGGGCTTACTTTTGCTAATCACATTTTCGCATATGAAGAGAAACACGCTGGGGATGGAAAATTGACAAAAGTTAAATTCAGATAAACAATTCCTCCCTGTAAGGGGCCATCCATAAATTATGTCACACTAATTTCATGATTTTTTGACCCCCCCCCCCCCCCGTCCTTGTCACAGTTGGTCACATTTGTGAGACGCCCCCCCCCTCCCTAGTGTGACGTCACATATTTTGCAATTTTACATCTAGACATTAAAATTAAAAAAAAAATCTTTCATAGTTCATATTTCGTGATTTAATAGTACTTTAAATATGTATATTCAATTTTGAAATGTGACGTCACAAAATTTAACCCCTTGTCACACAATGTCACAACTCGTCGACCCCCTCCCCCCCCCCTTAACGTGTGACGTAATTTATGGATGGCCCCTAATATGCTGCAAGGGTATGATTAAAAAAAAATCATCATCATCATGATTTCAGCCGAAAGACGTCCACTGCTGGAGATAGGGTTCCCCCAATTTGGGGGACTTTGCCATAATCGCCACGGTTGGCAGGCGGGTTGGCGATCATAGTATATTAGTAAAAACTTTTTTGCAAAAAAAAAAACAACCGACTTCCTTAAAAACACTACAAAGTGAAAAATAACTTTAATTTCGGTAGTCGGTGTCTTAGGATCTGTATTTATGGTTTTTTTGCCACCGACTTCCGAAATTAAAGTTATTTTTCACTTTGTAGTGTTTTTAAGGAAGTCGGTTGTTTTTTTTTTGCAAAAAAGTTTTTATTTTTAAATTTTTAGTTGTGGTATTCACCCTGCACTAATTTCAAACAAACAATGCATATTTATGCGATAGCAGAAATCGCGGTTGATTTCCTGTCATTTTTAAAGAGTTCCGGTGTCTGTCTCCCGAACTCATCATCAGATCTATATGAAAATTATATGGGACCATTTCGGAATAAACCCCTTTCGAACAAAAAAAGAATTTTGCAAATCCGTCTATATATGACGGAGTTATGGCCGAACATACATAAAAAAAAAAAAAAAAAAAAAAAACATATAAACATCCGAATTGATAACCTCCTCCTTTTTGAAGTCGGTTAAAAATGCATTGAAAATGCTTCTGCCCATTCTCTAGTAAGTCCCTTATTTACCACTTACGATACCCACGGGAAGAGATGGGATAGTACTAATCTTTACGTCCGGCAACATACGGGACTAGGGTGTAATACTCATGGGAAATTCAGGCAACGGCCTAATTTATCCAGTTTTTGGCTCTGATGATGGAAAGACTGGACGGTTAGAATGTAAGGCATTCTTCAGCGACACAGTATATGGTATTATACTGCGGTATCTCCAGTAATGACCTCGAGAAACAAGTCAAGCAAGTAAGCAAGTCAAGCAGGCAAGTCATTCTTCATGAGCTGCGGCTGTGATATTGACGGAACGAGTTTACACTGCCTCAAAAACTGGAGCTACTTAAAGTGCTAAGATGCTAGATGCACACCACGACTATGAGAGCCCAGAAGCTTGAAATACCTCTTGTTTTAAATAAATTTATCGATTAATAAAAATACGAGTTGCTAGGTACGAATGATACATGATAACATGATCCGAAACCGGCACCTTTTTTTTTCAAAATAATTGAAGATGTAGGTGACTATCAATCATTTTCTGCCAAGCCTTTTCCTAACTATGTTGAGGTCGGCTTCATGTCATATCTGATGCACCGGAACACCAGTATTTTACATGGAGAGACTGCATATCTGACTTCCACAACCCAGTTACTGGATACTACGATACCCCTTGGTAAGACTGGTTGTCAGGCTTTCGGGTTTGTGACGACCCGTAAAGACTGCCACTGTCCACGAATCACAGCTGGAACCAACGGCTTAACACGCTTTCCGAGGCACGGAGAGGTCTTGATGTGTATAGATGGTGACCTGTCTACGGACTACCGCAGCAAACGTAGCTTAGATAATATACTGGATAAGTTTTTATCCAGTGCGCAAACTGTAACCATGAATTCAGTATATCATTCTAGACCCCCCAGTGTAGGAAAGTTTCGTCGATTATACAAAAAAAATCAGCTGTTCCATACATTTTGACCCCGTAGGTAGGTAATGCATTTTTGTATGAAACAGCTGATTTTTAGGGTTCCGCACCTCAAAAGGAAAAAGCGGAACCCTTATAGGATCACTTTGTTGTCCGTCCGTCCGTCCGTCCGTCTGTCAAGACCCTTTTTCTCAGGAACGGGTGGAGGTATCAAGCTGAAATTTATACCAAATACTCAAGTCTACTGTCCCTTAGAGCCGTGAAAAAATCAAACCTCTAAGCTAACGCATTCAAAAGATATAGCCGTTTATGCCGCAAATTTCAGCAAATTTTCGAAACTCGCAAGGGAATCAAAACCTATAGGGTACTTCCAGTCGATCTAGAATTTTGAAATTTGGTACGAAGCAACGTCTTATAGCACAGATAAAGGAAAAATTGCGAAAACTGTAAATTTTTAGTTATATCATGTAATAAAAATATTTTTTTAAATTTAAAACTTTATACCTACAGGTTTGTACGGAACCCTCGGTGCGCGAGTCCGACTCGCACTTGGCCGGTTTTTTTTTTATAAAACCGACGAAAAATGTTTGCGCAAGGGGGTCTAGAATGATATGCTGAATTCATGGTTACAATTTGCGCACTGGATAAAAACTTACCCTGTATACTTCAGAACTAGGAAAGCACAGAACAAGTTAATCTCAAAGCCTCCCAAAACTAAAACCCTACGTCCAATTACCAGTTTCAACTAAATTCCAAACATTTTTACAGGTCTTGGCAGCTTACTAGGGGATCAAGATGCCAAAATAGTGAGATTTAAATATCTAAAGATGGTCACCAATTTACGGACCAACGGATCGATTGACCCGAGCGGCTTAGTAATAATAATGAATTTCTCCATACATGAATTTATTGTTGTTATTATTTAGCCGCAAGCCCGCTGTTCTTAAATTATTAATTATAATAAATAAATAACATGAACATTACCAGAGCACTCTCGCGCAGGTGTTCATGGTTCCGAGGCGCTCCACTCACTACGCGCGTTGTGTCCTCTCTACGGTCACTTGTGCAGTGTGCTACGGATTATTCTGCAATCGGTGCTTAAACAATGCTTTTAGTATTGATAACTTCACTTGCTGTTTTCACGGCACACTGTTATGTGGTAGCCAAGGTCTCTATGATAGGTCTTAAAGATAACCGGTACAACATTACGATTTTACGTACTTCTAGCACTTGTAAATCGACTGTTATAGTAATAGATATACCCTCTGTCCCCAAAGTACTCCCTAGTATGAACAATTTTGGTAAAAAATCTGCACCTCTGTCATTTTCTGCCTATTTTAATTTGTGCAGATTTTCCACGGTATATAACATTGACAGTTTCAGACTACGGAACTGCTCCGTGGTTCTAACATGTTAAGTATATGCGCATTTGGCAGGACAGTAAGTATGTTTAAAGTTCTGTGTAATGAATTATGTGTAATTTTAGTAATGTGATTAGTCTATAACCGATTAACATTAAAGAAATATTTAAGGAAAACACACACACACTATATACTTTACTAAGAATAATTTCAATTACAACCTTAACTGTATCCCCTTAAATAATATTTCTATAGTGAAGGACCTAGGTGTTCTCTTTGATGGCAAACTTTCCTTAAACCAGCATATCGGAACCATAGTGAATATTGCATTTAAAATGTATGGATTTGTGATAGACCATCAACAGAATTTAAGTGTACCTCTACCTACCTGCATCTGTATAAAACGCTCATTCGCTCTCAGAATATGCGGTCCCTATTTGGAACCCCTTACCCAATTGGGTATTTGGGTAACACCGAGACAGTAGGGTGGTGTGGGTGCAAGTGGGTCGGTGGCCTAATCAGCCCTACAGCTGCAAGTACCAAGTCAAATATTGCCAAGTTTTTCAGAATCAACCTTCCAGCACAATATTTTGACTTATATCGTATCACATAATGAATAAACAATACGTTTGTATTTCCGGATCATATTCAAGTACAATAGTACAATCAATTATCAATTACATCCATAATGCCCGGCTCAGGTCATTATCAATTGAACTACATTGAACAATAGACCGTAGTTCCATATGATGCCGGAAGTAAAGAATAGCACCATCCCCGTGGGTGTCGTAAGAGACGACTAAACGCGTATGGCCGCGCATAACAACAGCATTACTCAGAAACGCTACCTTACTACAAAGTATATTGACGCATCAGCGCTGACCATCCGCGTGCCGTTAGCGTGACAGGAAAACCAGCATAAGGGACTTACTAGTGAATGGGCAGCAGCGCTCTCTATACATTTTACCACCACACTGCGATCGCCAACCCGCCTGCCAAGCATGGCGATTAAGGTAAAACCCTCCAAATTGCGGGAGGCCTATGTCCAGCAGTGGACGTTTTTCGGCTGAAGTGGTAGTTGTGGAACCAATAAACTTAGGGTGATACACGGCGATCGTTACAGGTAGAAAGATCACAACTATCTTCTATGGTGTCAGCTGATCTCTTCTATAAATTTTACCGTAAAAACTTAGGTGAAGTGAACTTGAAGTGACCTGGCAAAGTGTCAATCCCTAGCCTCAACTTGAATGACAGATCACTCAAATTTTCACGAGGAGCCTTACAGAATTGACGCTCTGCTTTCAACGATGTAGCCGTGTGTGTGTTAGCCTATAATTAATTGTTGCACTTAAGAATGTTCTGTTATCGAAATTATATATAATGTATTGTGTAAACAATTGTTGGCCAACCTAAATAAATAAATAAATGTAGATACTGAGAGGGTTGTGTGACAGGATGCTCTGGCATTTTAACCATAATTCACCAATTCTTAGACTTTTGAGACAGTTCTGCTACGGCAGTAAGTCAGGGTTGCAGGGAACTGCTTCCCCGCACTCTACTCCCCTCTGTCCCCAAAAGGATTCCTTATGGCCCGACGATGACGGACCATCAGCATACGCGCATTTGCTGAAGCCAAGACGAACCATTCAAACCTCTGCTCTCCTGTGAGTGCAAATCTTTCTCAACATCAAGGGCTTCTGATCGGGCTTTAGCTCAGAGCCTGTTCAACAGCGTAGTTGTAGGCCCATTTAAATTAAGTTTGACAAATAGTTTCTTGCACCTTTTCTGATCAACCCGCTAGTTTTTGTGTCGAGTTTATTTGATAAAGTTTCCTTGCTGTAAATCACTTTCGGTATCGCCATTATTAAACATTCAGTCAGTTTATCAATACCACGTAACCGTCTTCCAATTACACATATTGAAATTTCACAAACCAAGTTGGTATTACATAACACGAGGTATTTTATAATTTGCGCCAAGAGGGAAACAGCATCACATTATACCAACGCAGATCGGCCTTGGAATATACGCAACTGAAGGAACTAGTGGATTTTAGTCAGTAACAGTCTGACACGCCCTTCCGCTCCACCCACAGCAGAAGACGTCATTTGACGATTTCCCACCCAGAAACACAAAAAAAACTGTACATTTTAGAACCTATATTTGTTGGTGATGATGGGATCATCATAATTTCAGCCGAAAAACGTCCACTGCTGGGCATAGGCCTCCCCCAAGCTCCGTCATTTCGGTTTTGTACTTCCTGCATTGAGCGGATACTTACGGCCTTCACAAGGTCATCGGGGCGACCTTGTGGGAGGCCTTTCAACCCTCTGTCTTCTGATACGCGGTCGTAACTCCAGAACCTTTCGGCCCGATTGGCCAATTGTTCTGTGAGCAATGTGCCCTGCCCACTGCCACAAGTTTGGCAATTCTTCGGGCTATATCGGTTACCTTGGTTTGCCGATGCAAATTTTATTTAAAGTCCACAAAGAAAGAAAATACCAATAGCTGATAGTTAATAGTGAAGAAAAAAGTTAGCAGAAAAAAAAAACTTTATTTCGCATCAAAAAATACACACAATCATAATTACGCTGACAATTTAAACAAGACTCAATATCGAAGACACGGCATCGATAAATATTAAATAAAAAACGTTATAACATCAACATTCACAAATATTTTTAAAACAAAGCTCTTACTTCCTTTGTGTGGTAACACTGTTTTTAAGAATTATTTTTACGCTCTAAAGTAGGTACTTATATTTTGTTATATTTATACTCGTCTTCTGGGAGAGTTGTTTTTTGCATGTCTGAAAAAGGAGAAATAAACATTTTTAATAGACTTTTATGTGCGAAGTTTATTTGAAAATTGGAGCATTCTTGACCGACATCTTAGTATTTCATCTAAGTGATACTATGTCGCTTTGACATTTAAACTCTGAAGACGCAGTGACTGCATTCGAAAGCTGTGGAACCCCAGGTAGCGCTTCCCACTTCCCCCATTTTTTATTTTCAATGTAGGACCGGTACTTACACCATATAAACGACACATTAGAGTTTTTCGACATACACGCGAGCGAAGTCGCGGGCACAGCTAGTTGTGATTTTGCCTAGAGTTTACGCAAGAGCGAGCGAAGCGAGCTAGAAAAGATTATCCCAACTAGGATAGCTTAGATTTTCTGTGTGGTTCACTAAATGAATGCAAAAGCTTGAGAATTGGCCCGGAATTAAGTTTAAAGTCTTAAACCAAGTAACGTTAATTTTCATTAATAATGGGCCTCTTATCAACAAGAATTTTAGGTATTGGATAATATTTTACGAATTTTGCAGTACACCTGACAGGGGGGCCTGTAGCTTAGGGACCCCGTATCAGTCACATGGCTGATACGGCGAAAGCTACGCCCCTGTTAGTAGTAGGGCATGCAAACCGGATACCCGGATAACCGAAAAAACCGGATAACCGACTGATTTGAAACCCGGTTTTTTTAGGATAACAAAACCGGAGTTTTCGGTTTTTTCGGTTAACATTATAAGTAAGCATTTTTCGACTACTAAACTGACGGCAACTACAACTCAGGAAAACTTAGACTATACAGTACCTAGTAAATGTTTCATGGAACATCAAGGACCAACTCCGACAAGAAATAAAGAAGTCTCTCAAACAACATACCTCTGGTGCAAGCCTATCTACAGAACTTGATTTAGAAACTAAAATCAGGGTGGAAATGGCATTTTACGACGGTGGAGGAAAAATGGGAGAGCACTTAATAAAAGTATATAAAGCTTTGGAATGTATACCTCCAACAAGTGTGGAATCAGAGAGAGCCTTTTTATCAGCAGGTCTTATCTATACTAATATTATAAAGCTGAAGAGTTTGTTTGTTTGATTGAACGCGGTAATCTCAGGAACTACTGGTCCGAATTGAAAAATTATTTTTGTGTTGAGTAGCTCATTTATTGAGAAAGGTTATAGGTTATATAACATCACGCTACAATTAAAAGGAGCAGAGCAGTAACGATAAATGAACGAAAACTAGCAGGCAATTCGATGCGACGGGAAAGGTCAGGGTAGAAAAAATTGACGCGGACGAAGTCGCGGGCAGAAGCTAGTCTGTTTTATCTACAACAATGACAGATTTATTTTGTTTTGGTTTATTATGGAATAAGACTTCCATTTTATGCGATATTTCAATAATTATTTTGATTTCATTTTACGTACTGTTGATTTTGCCTGTTTGTATTTTATGACAGTTCAATTGTTATTTAATATTCTGTAATTTTAAGCCTTTGTCTACCTACCAAATGTTCCAAATTGTTTTAAAGAATATGTTATTTTCCTAAATAATAAGCTTTATGATTATAATTCTATGTTTTGTATAAAGTAAAGAAACTTTTTGTATAGCTTGTTAGTACTTGTACCTTATTTCAGTCCGTAAAAAAATCATATTTTGATTAGAATTCAGCATTTTCATTTCTGTACAGGCATATTTCTCATTTATTAAAAATCAAATAAAAAAACCCGAAAAAACCGATTTAACCGGTTTCACCGGTTTTGTAAACATAAACCCCGAAAAGACCGGTTTTTATAAACAACCCGGTTTTTGCATGCCCTAGTTAGTAGCTTTATACGTGTTTTGTGTACTTTACATAATAATAAGTCAAGTAAGTAATACAAACCTGTTATTTAATTGTCGATCATATCGATGAGAAGTTTTCCGCCGAGGAGAATCTGATGTCCTCATAGATTCGGTTTTACGTTTCCTTGGAGATACCTGAAATATTCAAGTTGTGTTTCAACACGGGTTGGATCGTTCAGTGAAGAACCAATACAAATAAATACGGCACCAGTAGGCGTCAGATCAGACCACATAGACGATGGCCGAAGGAACTAAAATCTAGATAAACCAAGAAACCAGGTCCAATTTTCCCTGGGACGTACATCTATGGAAGTCATGGAGATACCTAGACTTTGCTACTCTGCTTGTAATACAATAGAAAAGGCTATCTTTAATATTACCTGTCTTTTTGGTGAGTAGCATTCATCCAGTCTTTTCGTCTTACGATGGTGATCTGCAAAAGTGAATTCTAATTTACTGGGTGTTTTTCTAATAATTCTTGTCGGTGTGGTATTTATTGTTTGGCAAATAAGCCTATGGTAGGTGATTATCAGTGGACAGCAGTAGTGGTAATGGCCGCGACTTACGACTTGTAGGTTCGAAACCAACCATCACCACTGCTCTCAAAACGGTGAAGGAAAACATCGTCAAGAAATCAACATGTCCTAGTATGAAAAATTTGCTGATATGTGACTTCTACCAACCCGCACTGGGCTTGCGTCAATACAACCCTGAGAGAATTGTTTTGATAATTTTAATGATTCATCATCATCATCATCATTTCAGCCTTTTTGGGGGTTTGACATAATTTTAATGATTATAATTCTGTAAATACATCGTGTTACGGTCGCGAATCATATTTTAATCAATATACAACCTGAGCGGAAGATATTGCGGAACTTTTTATCGGTAGGAATTTATTGGTTTAATATTCATAGTTAAACAACATTCATTGCGTTATTTACGTTGCTGAGCCGACAATTTATTCGAACAAATGACGCAATGGTTTAGAAATAATCTTCAATCCCATTCAGATTCTGATATATTGTGCGTTTCGCAATTAGGATGCCGCTACTGACGTGTAAATTGCAAAAAAACCAAAGCAAACTTCAATTTGAGGGCCTCCTCAAATTGAAGTTTGCTTTGGTTTTTTTGGAGGAAGATTAAGGTGGAAGCTCAAAACCGCCTACTTTTGAGCTTCCACCTTAATCTTCCTGAAGGACTATATGTAATGGTGGCAGCTACTAGCTACACTAGTTCCGAATGATGCCAGTCGTAGAAAGTAGCACCAACCCATTCTTCCCGTGGGTGTCATAAGAGGCGACTATGGGACTTACTAGGGAATGGGCAGCAGCGTTCTCTATGCATTTTACCACCATACTGCGATCGCTAACGCGCTTGCCAAACGTTTTATGGCAAACTCCCCTACATTTTGGGAGCCAATTTCCAGCAGTGTTCCTCTTTCGGCTGTAACGATGAATGATGATGAGTAGGTAGACTTACTTCTCCGGCTTCCTACAGGTGACCGTGACTTCTCCTTTTCGTAGTACTTCGGTACCTGCGTGACGTAATTGTAAGCTGCTTGTGGACGGGGCCGGTAGTTGTAGGCGAACAGCTCGTTGTAATACTTCTGGGACTGAAATGATTATTGGTAAGTAATACAAATCTACAAAAACAATAAAAAAATGTTCTAGAACAAAAGTAATCGAAGTCTTGTGCAACCACCGTAACGCACTAGGCCTGTGTGGTGCACAAGTCTTTGGTGGTGCATTACGGTCTTCTTATAGAGAGAAGGCTGTGTCAATGTGTCCCAACATAATGTATGTGTGTTAACTCTACAAGGACTCTCTTCTGCTAGACAAAAAGGGAGGTTTATAACGTGATAAGGCTGTAAAATGTTGTAATGTATAATGCGTTCCGATCGGACCATCTGCGATCAGAGCACACGCGGCGGAGCGGCTGAACCAAACGCTGTAGGTTTTTTAACAATGCTCAATCTATGCTCGGTCATTCACCTTCGCCGCCACGTCGGCGCCGCGCGTAAGTTACCATAAAAACCAGTTTCAAAATAAACATCTTTCGTAAACGATAACTGAATTTTTTTGTACTAAGATATATCAAAATAAAAATTGCATGTTATTATAACTCGTTTAATTTGTTAAAATTTGCGCACTGGTTAAAAACTTATCCCGTATATGCTAGTTGTGCGGTAAAGTCTGCGTGCGTATGGCGGTGTAGATGCCACTACAGATCGTCCGGTGTGAACCCAGCTAATGACTATCATCATCATTCTGACAGTGGCGACATCCTAATTTATTTGATGTCTGCAAAGTCTCGTATGTCTCATCGTCATTTCACTATACAGGGTCAAATTAAATAAGCTAGAGCCAAACTCCGCAGACGTTGCGGGTATTGATATTAAACATGCACACTATTTTTGTGGGGTCCTGGACCGCAGATAGGGCATAGTAAATTTCAGATAAAAAATAACTGTTTTTTTTTGGGTTTATCTTCACAGACGTCTTTGATATCGATCTATCAATATGATAAAACAAAAGAAAACAGATTTTCTCAAATCATACGTCAAGTAGTTTTTCTTTCTACAGAATCTACATCATTCACGACTATCCATTTTACCTTTGGTTAAACCTATCTTATTTGTTCATGTTGTACACACGGCTGGTTGTTTCAGTTTCAAGCTGACCTCGCATTGTGTAGGCTTGTCGTACAGTGAGAAGTCAGCTTATTTTGGAAATGTACATCATGATTTGTCGCCGTGCGTACCAAAAAAGAAAATGCAGTTTAGCTTACCTCTAGAAGATACCGAGATGGCGACATAACATCCTTCACGCCAGGGAAGAGAGCTGCAAAACAAGAATAATTTAAAACTTAGTTAAAATGCTAGCGTGTCAAGACAGTTTGACGGATATTGCTAAACCATTGCTTCAAATGTTCGAAAAAAAAATTGCTTAGTAACGTAAATGACGCAATGAATGTTGTTGAACTGTCAAATTGAAATCAATTCCTACTGTTAGTGTGTTACGCAATTACTCCACTGAGCATTAATTTCTACAACCTTATCCATCTAAGTACCGAACTAGCAGCGACAATAAAGAGTACTGCGTTTTGGGGGGACTGTCTTATGTAACTTTGACGTTCAAAAAGTGCTGACTCTCAGCCTAGTTTGAATAAATGACTTTTGATTTTGATTTACCGATACGGATAACGGAACCCATGCCATTGGTGTCGGTTCCTCGTCCTGTATACAAGTCATCATCTCATCTATCAAGTATATTTATCAGTTGTCTGGTTACCATAGTACAGGCTCTGCCTAGTTTGGGATCAGATAACGATGTGTTGGTTGTCCTAAGATATTTATTTATTTATTTTATTTTATTTATCTGCCTAGCCTTTTCCCAACTATGTTGGGGGTGGCTTCCAATCTAACCGGATGCAGCTGAATACCAGTATTTTGCAAGAAGCGACTGCCTGTCCCCAACTCCAACCTCATTTACTGGGTAATACGATAACCCTTGGTAAGACTGGTTCTCAGAATTTCGGGCTTCTGACGACCCGAAACAACTATCGAACCACAATTGACAGTCAAGACCTGCTTTCCGGTGCACGGAGGGGTCTTGGTATGTAAAGATGGTCAGCCATCCACGAACCAACGACGGCAAGCGTAATTTAACTTGATCGATCGAGCCGTGCGGCTGTTATTACTTAACTACAAGCCTGTATAGAAGTATTAGTGCATATTACTGATCACGTTTTGTAATACATATAGCTCGTGATATAATAGCCAAATTCAACAGTATCCCGACATTTACCAGTTTACCTTCCTTATTCCTCAATTTGGTAATACATGTACGTTTAACAAATTGACAGAGTCGTACACATTTACAATTGGCAAGGTCACTCAACTGGGTAAACACCTTAGTCATCTAGATTGCACTACTTAGGTGATAAGAATAGACTTAATAACGGCTCTAGAACGTGAACATCAACGCCTGACGTCTTTATCTTCCGTTACGTTCGAAAATACTTTAGCAAATTGACACCTTACGTCAATTTAATGTTCATTATTTCAGCCGTTCGATGTCCATTGCTGGACGTAGGCCTCCCCCAATTTGGGGGGGTTTGCCATAACCGCCACGCTTAGCAGGTGGGTTGGCGATCGCAGTATGATGGTAAAATGCGTAGAAAGTTCGGGTTTATAGAGCACCGTGAGTGTTTGCCATTCATTTAGGCGTGAAATACTCGTTCTAAAACCTCTTTCATATTTTCGGACGGGTACTGTACGAGTACTTCCATCCGAGGTCCCAGAGTGTGTACTTCACCAATCCAGGGCCAATCGGAGCGACGAACGCGATCAATGGGTAAAGTCGAGTTGGTTAAAAGAAAATCACACTAAAGCCTCAGCATTCTAATTGCGTAACACACGATCAATCAGAATCTACATAATTTTGAAGGATATACCTACGTATAGCTTATCCATTGCGTCATGTGTTCAAAATAATTCTCAACTCAACAGCGTAAATGACGCAGTGAATGTTGTTGCTGTCAAAATGAAAATACCGCTCTGAGCATTCATTTCTAAAACCTTACCCACTACTTTAAATAGCTCACCAGTCGGTATAATCTGCGTCCTGCTTCTGAAAGTAACATTCCTACCGTCAGTTATCACCCCGTTATTCCTCCTTCTCTTTCTAACATCTCTCAAATCCTTCCATTCCTTCAGCTCCCTCAACTCCTTCTTCTGCTTCTCCATAAAATTGAAGCCTCTCTTCTTTTCTAAAAGAATTGAATCGTTCGCTTTTCTTTCGATTAAAGGACTCCACCAGTCATGGGTTATCGTTCCAGTGTCACAGACTCTTTTTTTGTCAGTTAATGTGGCTTGGTTCTGCTTTGTCACGACTTTGGGGCGGTACTTCCTTCGTCGAGGGGTATCATCGAAGTTGAACGTCGCAAGGCTGCAAATTGTCGTGTCCGTTTTGGTTTCATCACTCCTCAGTGATATTGAACTGTTTGATGAATCCGATATGGTATCTATTAGGTCGTCTTTCGATGCTTTAGCTACGTTTATGGAACCTGGAACATATTTTTATTAATCGTACATATCATCATCATCACAATCTCAGCCGAAAGACGCCCACTGCTGGATACAGGCCTTCCCCAAGTGTGTGCTTCTCGCATACAACGGATTTCTGCGGCCTTCACCAGAGGGGTAATTGCGTAACTTGCTATCAGTAGGAATTGGTTTCATTTTGATAGTTAAACAACATTAATTGCGTTATTTACGTTGCTGAGGCGACAATTTATTCGAACAAATGACGCAATGGATTTGAAATAATCTTCGATACGATTCAGATTCTGATAGATAGTGCGTTTCGCAATTAGGGTGCTGCACGCTTAGCATGACCACCGTAGAAATGGAAAGTATAAAGACAGTAGAATGTAGAAAGATTAAAGACAGAATTAAAAATTGTAGAAAGATTTTTACCGTTTTATGCTGGCGTAGCATGACAATTCTATCTCTATTCTACGAAGAATAAACAAAGTTCTTTCTATGGTGGTCATGCTACGCGTGCAGGTCATCAGTTTATCTTGTGGGAGGCTGAAATCGTAGGTATGTGAACTGATAACTACTAAGGTGAGTTCTAAATATTCGTTACTGAACATGAGCCTCCTTCAAACTCGGTCAATAGCGATTTCAACAAGTTTGATAACAGACAATTTAAAGTATGAGACCAGCCTATTACCATCCCACTGCATAGCAATGGCCTCTTCTCAAAAAGAGAAGGCATGGGCATTTGAAACCACGCTTTTTTTTGGATTCGAAATCATCAAATGACTTCTCTCGCTCTGGGCGGAGCGGAAGGGTGTGTCAGACTTTTACTGACTAAAACCCACCCGTGTTCCTTCAGTGCCCATATGCCAGGACCACGGTACCTCTTTCGAACGAATCTCGCGACCCTGGCAGGCATCGGTCTTAGCAGACCCCTTCAGTGCTGCTGACATCTCTTTGAGGCGCGCGTGGAACACTACGCGCCGTCGACCCGAGCATGGTCCTTACTGGGCGGCGAGCTACCCATTGCTCGGCGCCCGCAATCTCGCGCCTACGGTGGCCGGGAGTCTGCTATTGACTCCCGACGCCCGGGGCGTCTTCTCCTGCGGCGGCTAGAGACGAGAGGGCGCAGAGACTGCCAGTCCCTCACGCGCCCCGCCTCCTCCTTAGCGAGCATTACTGGTTCGCAGAAGGAGGTGACGGCTTCCCATGCCCTCTCGCTCCGTACCATGTCTCGCACCAGGCCGGACGCGAGAGGTACCACGCTTACATAACATAATCAGGATATACCGTGCCCACTGCTGAGACTCAGACCTTCTCTCGGTGAGAGGGAGAGGGCCGTAATCTACTACGCGGGCGCACTGCGGGTTGGTAGATGAAATTGAACCGTTTATGAAGCTGATCAAAAGTCATATTTCATGGAATTCACATAGCACTGAAATCGGTATCGGTTCCGACTTACGTGCAGTGAGTTCGAACCCAGGCAGGCACTTTGGTTTATGTATTTAATTCCATCACCAGTGCTCTCTAATGGTAAAGGAAAACATTGTGAGGAAACCGGCATGTGTTAGACAAATATATATTGAAATCTAATCAGTATTTGATTTCTCTCCGTACACACACACACCTAAAGAACTAAATACACGCACCCACAATAAATATACCAGATTCCACTTACGGTTGAACAATAAGCTGCTTTCGAGGGAAAGTTTGTTATTCAACGCTGATACACCGGATTTGTTATCTAAGAAAAGAAATATTAGTAGATATTAGGTTTCAGTACAAATAAGTAATTTTTAATTAGGTACCTATGGTTTATCCAACGATTCGGCACTCCAACACGACCAGAGAGATCAGGTGGGGAGACAGCAAGTGTGTTTAGTAGTTCAATTAAAAGCTTTCCTTACAGCAAATGCGTATATAGTTGTTCTAATAAAAGTTTCCCTCACATCAAATGCGTATATAGTTGTTCGAATAAAAGTTTCCCTCACATCAAATGCGTATAGTAGTTTTATGAAAAGAATTTTAACCTTTTTCTTTCTTGCAAGTTTTGCGGGCGCAGTGTGAGCTTTTTTTGGCCTCCTCTGAAAACAAAAAGCTGATTATAACATCACATGATTTGTGTGGTTCCTTAATACAATTTTGTACAAATTCGGTTGCAGTTCATTGTAAAGAAGTTTTCCGTTATTGAACCTCGTGCTAACTGTTACGTTAGTCAAAACAGCCACACACATTATTGAAGGTCATATATTAAATCAAATGGAACGTTTATTTGCCAGATAAACGTTGTTTTGTTAAACAACATGGTACAACATTGAAACCTTGCCAAGACACCTATTGCTTCCCTTCCCACCCCATTCGGCCCACCTGCTAAAAATCTGCCACCTGAAGACAAGGTGCCTTGGCTAACCTGGAAGACATTAGACAGACTTCAGACCCAGGTTGGTAGAAGCGAGAAGAACCTATTCAGGAGATTCTTACATGACTTGGCACAATATGGTGCTGTTTCAAAAAAACGATGAAACACTTGCTATCGTGTCCTACGTTCCCTGATGTATGCACAGTATATTCAGGCACTGATGAAGAGTGACACGTTACAAATCAAACAAAACTGGTAGCTAAATTCTAGGTTAACAAACCTTGACAAACTTTTAAGCATTTTAAATGCTTAGCTTTTGAAGCATATTATGAAGTTCAAATGAAGTATGGCAGGAAACCTGGCAAGGCACAGTGATGACAGATGAAATAAGGTATTGATTTATTGGCGTCCAAGAACTAGAAGACGAGTTTGGCGGACAGCACTGTTCCCATCGCTAAAACCTAGATGAGTCTGGCATAGGAACATGAGGATTGAGTGATTGACACAAGAGAAGTTTATGCCCAGCAGTGACTGAAGTCGGGCGGTGGATGATGATGATGGTCAAACCGTGGCTTCATGTTTAGTCACGAGAGTGTAAGTACTCACCTGTACTTATATTCTGAGTGTTTTTGTTCACGACAGATGTGGCGGAGGCCATCTCATTCACGACCATCGAGTTCTGCTGTCTGTTCCTCGTGTTCGCGACTTTCGATCCGGAGTGTTGGGTCGCGCAAGTGCACATTTCGTGTGGCAAGATTTGTATTGCCTGGTCTGTGAAATCAAATATTGTTTCCTGTTATTAGGGTGCGCAGACCGTGGACGATATACGTCGACCTTAGACAGACTATAGTAATAGACAAGTTATACAGTAATAATGATAATAATGAGAGAGATTTTTTTGTGGGTTGGAAATCATCAAATGACGTCTCCCGCTCCGGGCGGAGCGGGAGGGCGTGTCAGACTTTTACTGACTAAAACCCACCCGTGTTTCTTCAGTTGCCCATGTGCCAGGGCCACGGTGTCTCTTTCGAACAAATCTCACGACCCTGGCAGGCATCAGCATACTAATTGCGTAACACACGATTAATGATAATCTGAATCATTTTGAAGGTTATTGCATTTGCATTGCTTTATAATATGGTCGACGCAATTCCTGTGGGTATTTGCGTAACACACTAATAGTAGAAATGGCTTTAATTTTGACAGTTCAACAACATTCATTGCGTTATTTACCTACGTTGCTGAGCAAAACGGAATGTTATGTTTGATGAGATGAATAGATTACCAGTGCTTTCAATATTCGCAAAACTCGTCTCTTTCAAATCATTTTGATGGCCGCTAATGCCATAACCTTCAAAATTATTAAGATTATGATTATAATTATTAATAGTACCTATGTTACGCAATTAGAATGCAGTAGCAAGATCAAAAGACACAAAAATATATTTATTTAATAAGAAAAACGTGTTGAGCCTAGCAATGCTCTATGCATTTTAAGTTGCCTTGAGATAAGATTTAATTTTCATTGGCTCAGTCGGCGGTAGATATGTCAAAATATTTTTTTTTTTTTTTGGTAAAACAAAATTACTGAAATCGATTCAGTAGTCAATTAGGAACAAACTACTTTTAAGTCTTGCGTTTATTCAGTTACACCTTGTGTAAAATGGTGATTGCAGTCAGAGTAAGAAGAGTGCACTCAACTACATATTTAATTAAGTAGCAAACATAGTAATTTATAATTAATAATCAAGAATAGCTCGGGCTCACCGCATAGGCACGTAGATTCAACAGCTTTATTAGGTTCATTTTCTACATCTGATGCTGGCTGAGACGTTTTTGTGTGAGATTTTTTAGGGTGAGATTTTTTTGGGTGAGATATCTTTGGGTAACTAACATCCTGGCTTTCATATTGTATCGCGCGATGACAGAAATTCCAACTGCCGACCGCTTGACAGAAGCTAAAAAAGTTACATTTAAAATTGAAAAACCGTCGAACAAAACAAAATCCTCTAAACAGTATAAAAACTAACGGCCCTTAAACTTTAATAAGAAGTTAGTAGATAATATTTTGATAAACGGATTGTCGTGTCGAAACGGCTTAACCGATTTTGAAAAAAAACATGCTAGAAAGCCCACTTTAAAAAAAAAACCGCATCCAAATCGGTTCAGCTACAGTCATACATTCATAGCGATAAAACTTATAACACCCAACTAGACAACTGATAAATATACTTATATGTATATTTCTAAATACATACATATTATAGATAAATTATACCCAGACACAGAACAAATGATTGTGCTCATCACACAAAGATTTGTCCTGGGTGGGAATCGAACCCACGACCTCAGTCCTAGCAGTCAGGAAGGAGGAGGAATCCGTCAGGAGGGATAAATGCAAAGCTTTTGATAATGTACTCCATTTCATCATACATTATCCTTTTTTCGACTCTGGCAATGATGTTCACGTATCTCTCTCAAATTCGACAGTGTCACACTCATGATGCTTTGAAAATGCAACTCACCGTGATTCCACCTGAGGTTTCACCACTATCTGGATTCCTTTGTGCGCTAGAAATAATTAAATAATTACTCATCTGTCTATATATATAAAATTCAAAGTCCTGACTGACTGACTGATATGTCAACGCACAGCCTAAACCGCAGGTCCTAGAGACATGAAAGGACATTGCCCGCCGATGGGCCCCTTATTTTTGGTGCCGGGCAGAGACTATTTCCTTCTCAAAAATTAAGTCGTAATTTTATAAGTCCAATTTTATTTTATCAGCATTTCTTTCACCCTAGCATTAGAAACCGTAATTAATAATTATTTTATTGAATCAAAGGAAGTTCTGCCATTAAAACTTAACCTGAATGTTGCCAAGATAGACGACAGATTATGTCAATTAAATGGTAGTAAATCGATTGAAAATATCGATATATTACTATTCCGCCGACTAAAAGTATCGGACATGTTTACAATAACTTTTCTCCGGTCATAATCTAGGTCTCATGACTGATTAGACGTATATTCAAATCGCGTATTAAAATCGGCAGCGGGCGGGCTAAAATAAAATAAAAAAATAGAAATCGGCAGTAAATAAACTAAAACACGAAAGAATTATAATCTGAGGATATATATGCCGTGGTCAGATCGTAGAATTGATCACTTTATAATGTGACTAGCAATTTCATGAATTAGTTGTATTTGTTTTGGAGGGTGTGTTCTTTGTGAAGAGAAGGTATCCATTATGAAAGGGTTTTTTGAAATTCCATTCTTGGTGAAATGGGGGGTGGTTGAAATGGTGAATTTTTCGACATCCACGCGGGCAAAGCCGCGGGCAGAAGCTAGTCACAAAATATAATTTCGCTAGCATCAGAAAGGCGTAGTCATTGTAAAGTAAGGAAGGCGTATATTTTTTAACAAACTTGTATGTAAAGTGACTATAACGCGTTTAGGTTCATAGTTCAGCTTGCTCCCTTCGAAACACATAGCGTTGGTATTCTAAGAAAATCAAAACTTTCGTCCTTGCTTACCCGCGGTTTTCCACCATGGCCAGCGAGCTGTCACTTGTCAAGTGTCAAATAATAAATATAAATATTTGAAAAAATTACCGCCAATGACGGATTTTTTTTCTTTTGTTAATTTTCTTGGAAAATTACTAAAGTTTAAACAGCTCTATTAAAAACTCGAGTGCATGCTAGTGTTTTTTTTTTTTGCAATCTCAGCAAAGAGTTTTAACATAGGCTGTTTAGTGGTTTTGCCAAAACCTACCCTAAGCATTTTGTTTTCTGTTGTGTAGTATGTGCCTATAACTCTGTGCTAAATAAAAGTATTTTCTTTCTTAAAGTTTTCTCCCCGGTGGACGGAACCTACTCGACGCAAATGTGTGGGAAGACTGACAATTGGTCCCAAGGACAAAGTTATTCAGTTCGATAGTCCGTACCAAACCTTTAAATTTGAATTCATTTTCCTGATATATGCTGCAACTGTCCTTATACAAAACGCAGTCATACTTGTATGAATAATAAATTGTTTTACCCTTTACTTCTTGTTGTACCCGTACTTCTTGGTTTGAAAAACAGTTATCACGTTTTGCCTTTTCTTTCTCATACTTAGGCTTTTCTTTCTCACACTTGGGCTTTTGTTTCTCAAACGTGGGCTTTTCTTTCTCACACGTGGGCTTTTCTTTCTCACACGTGGGCTTTTCTTTCTCATACTTGGGCTTTTCTTTTTCACACGTAGGCTTTTCTTTCTCACACGTGGGCTTTTTTATCTCACACGTGGGCTTTTTTATCTCACACTTGGGCTTTTCTATCGCATTCCTGACCTTTTCTATCTCACTCTTGACCTTTTCTAAATTACACTTGACCTTTTCTATATTACACGAGATATTCGTTTCTGCCTTTAACTCGTCTTCATCTGCCAGTTGCGTCTCTCTGTCGAATTGTGTTAGCGTTTGACACCCGGCGGTCATATTTGTACATGCACATGATTCTGTGGATGCTGCGTTAAGTGGTTCTGTACTAGTTTTTTTGTTTTTTTTCTCGACTTCTTTTAATGCCCTTTCTCTCTCTCTCCTTTCACGTCTGTTTGGACAAGTGTCGACAGTGCAGGAAGGTCCAAATAGAGAGGAACAGAAGTTTTTCAACATACTAAAAGGGTTCCTGGTTCTATAATAAATATGATAAGTATGATTATAATAATTATTGATTAGCTACCCGCCTCTGAAACATCGAGATGTCTTTATGATATCCTATATTAATTTATTTTTCACATAAGCCTCCGAAAACAATCTCTCTAAATGGTGCATCGCATTAAAATCTCTTCCGTAGTTTAAAAGAATAAGTATCGCGGGCAAACAGACACACACACAGGCAGTAAAATTGACTTTAATTAAAATCCTTAGCCGTATAAAGTTGAAAACTTTGTTTGTTTGAATCTGTGGAGCTCCCAGTCGAATTTGAACAATTATTTTTGCATGTAATAGCCTAATTATTGAGGTAGGCCTCCTACGGTTACGGTACGGTCAGCATGATGTTTTTTTTTATATCCTAGGACACATAAGCCCCGAGTAAAAATAAAAGAACACTAAGCGAAAACGCAGATGATGCGATGCGATGGGGTAGGTCGAGGGAACAAGAAATATTACGAAGTCGTAGGCCATAGCCAGTAGGCTAGTAAGTAAATATTATGTAAGTATGAATTATGTTATTATTTTTACCCTGGCAGGTCCGAGATAGATCTGAAATGGGAAATAATGTTTGTTCAGAAATGATTCCACAGAATAGACCAAAAGACAACTCACACAATTAATATAAGTTATCCTCACTTTTTCACATGATCCCATTTTCTTTGTAGATCATCATACACATCACACTTACAGCGTTTTGTGAGTTTCGGCTTTTTTTCTGAACTACGAGAAACAACTGAGGGAGAAAAGGAAATATTTAATATTAAGACAATATTTTATACCATAATTTTTGTAACAAAATAACTATAAAAATATGCGTTAAATTGCATATTGCGTGCGACAGATTATAATCCGTGAAATTGTAAATGGTTTTTGCAGTTCACAATTTTTCAATGGATTATAATCTTGCGAGATAGATTGTAATCTAAAGGTATTTACAATTTGACGGCGACATTTATAAACTTTAAAATAAATTAAGAAATCCTAATAACCAATGCCGTGGGCACAGATATAGGTATCTGTGGATATCTGTGGTTTTGTGAACGTTGCCTATAAAAGACGTAATGCGCCGACTCTCAAATCAATAAATGATGATTAAAAATATGATAGAATATTGATGAAACCAAAAAGCATAAACACGTTACACAATTTGTCGTAGCTACTTGTTATGCTTAAAAATAAATCAGTCACAATCACAATTGTGTACAATATATTAGCATCTGCGGCCGCTCCAGGTTTGTACCCTGTGTCCCAGCAGGCAGCGTCTTCTCAAGCCCTGGAGTGGATAAGAAGATGCGCACGTAGCATTCAAGCGGGTATGCAAGTATGAGCTAAAGGTGAAACAAAGAGTGAGTGAGTGTGCTCGTGGGGGGATTCCACAGGCATACTCTACACTTACACCCTACAGACACACACTACACTCACATACAATACTCCCACATGCACAACATTAAGCATTTACCTATTTTATTTTACTTTTAAATTTTTTAGTATTTATTTTTTTATTTTTTTTTTATTTATATATCTCGGGATCCTAGGATCCCGGTCTTTTAGAAGGCGTACGAGGGGCCGAAGCCAACTCGCAGAGGCCCCTTAGAAAATTTAAATGAAGTGAGGCACTAACCGACGGTTATCCCCGTATGCACTGTGCAAGTGCACCCAAGGACAACCTCCGGTTGTTGTTGGACTATTGCAGGATATGGAAACCAAGATGTTGGACTATGTATTTGACTGGCTAAAATGGACTGGTTACCAAGAACTATGGAAGGTCTATGGCCCCTGCCGCATTGATCAATATTTGTATTTACACGGATTAAATGGCAGGGGGTGACTTGCACACTCAATAATGGGCCCCCGGAAACCGTCGCTGGCACATAGTGACGCAGCGACAAGGGGGCAACACTTCCTGAGGTGCTTGAGAAGTGGAGAGGTATTCCACGGCTTTCAGAACAATCCCAGAGCCCGGAAGATGGTCAATATCCCTACGAGCACTTACTGGAATACTTCCTTTCCCCGAGCACGTTTGCTCTTGCGAATCTCCACTCAAGCCGGCCAATAAAGGTAAGAATGAGGTGGGAGCTCTGAACCTCTTCATTGTTCACTCCAGCCGGCCAATAAAGGCAAGCCAGAGATGAGGAACAAGAATTCTCCCGGGAGATAGGGTCCGTGGGGTCGCTACTGCCCAACAGCACGCCACATGCTGCCCTGCGGGTTTAGTATTTAGTTTTTTACTATTAGAATTTTTAAATATTTTTTATTGCTCTTTTTTAACCCCTACTGTATTTTCATCTCTAAAATCTGGGACGCTGTTGTCACCCTCTTGGAGATGAACGTTAGTAGAGCAGCTGCCCCAGTGTTTTCTAACTAATGTAGCTGTTTACGTACGCGATCAATTTGTAAATGTGCTTTTGTTCCCAATAAAGATTACAAACGTAAAGGTTTACAAATACTCACTGATTTCTTTTCCTAGAAAAGACGCGAGGTCGGAGCTTGCAACAGTGAGGTGTGAGTGAATCTCTTCGGAAGGAATCTTGAATTACAACAAAACATATGTTAGGTGATCTTTAATTTATTATATGGACAAACTTGATCTAAGTGCAGGGCAAGTACGGCCTCTGTGATAATCTTGAGTCAAGCATTTTATCACAGGTTTGGCTCCCGAACTGTGATAAAAATGTCTGACTCGAGTCTATAACAGTAGGTGGTGCTCGCCTTGCTGAGTGTCGATTTTTCTTAGTCAAGAAAACTATATTGATAGAACTCGACGTATTGCTACATTACTAAGGGCGAATTTCACAGTGGCGTGCACAGGGTTTTATGATCGGGTAGGCAGTTCAAAAAAAAAAACGTCTTTTGTAATTGCTCAAGTTAGTGAAGAAAAACTCACTAGGTGGTTTAAAAGTTTGAAATGGCGATTTCCTGATAATGCTAATAAATGATTTCGGCCACCTCAAATATCTGATCCAGGTGAGTGATAGTTGAAAAAGGCCCTTCATGTGATTCGTATATGTAAATATATTTAATAGGTAAATTTAGTACGGGTAACAGCAAAAATAATAAAGTAAACAAACTCATTTATAAATGACATAAACGCGCCTACCTTTTTTTAAATATGATTTTGAACCATCGTCATAAAAAGTTGGTATGCGTCTTCATTCGACCAATAATTCTTTTTCCGTCGAAAGCACAGAAAGATGTGTAGGTACTTGTTGTTGACTTTGTGTGTTTGTTAAATAGGTACGTAAGAATCCGTTTTAATGAAAAACTTCTTCGTAATACTTCTCTCAATACGATAATTACCAAAATCTTTGAGCAAGCCGTGGGATAATAATCATGTAAATCTGCAAATCCCGAACAATTCCACACTGTACTCGAACTACTAAACTAGCAAGGAAAAAAAATATTTTAATGTGTGTAAACAACAACATAGCCGGTTTTAGTTGCTTAATTATTACTATGAAACTTACGAGTTGCATTACCTCTTTGCTGGGTTATAATTCTCGTTACTCAGGTACACATTTCCATTTAGATACACTTTTTAACAATCACAC
Organism: Aporophyla nigra; assembly: GCA_947507805.1. Classification (NCBI taxonomy): domain Eukaryota; kingdom Metazoa; phylum Arthropoda; class Insecta; order Lepidoptera; family Noctuidae; genus Aporophyla; species Aporophyla nigra. The sequence goes on along the minus strand of OX382313.1, from coordinate 4,053,276 downwards.
ATTTTCAACACAAACCTCACAATCGAACAACATTTTGAAAAAACAAACAAACAGCGTAGTAAGTAAAAATTAAAACAATTAAAAAAACTAATTGAAATAAGCAACAAATCTACCTAATATTAACGTTTGTAAATGAATTAATCACAAGAAAACTCAATCAAAATAAAAACATAAAACAGCGCGCTTCACATGTACGAAATCAATATGGATCCTTTCGTAAACAAACAATTTCTAAATTTTGATAACTAAATCCTGATCACGTTTAGTTTCACTAGTAAAATCAGCATTAAATGTTATCTTCTTTATCATCATCATTTCAGCCGAAAACCGTCCAGTGCTGGACATAGCCCCCCCCCCCCCCATAATGGGGGGTTTTGTCGTAATCGCGGCGCTTGTGAGCTGGGTTAGCTATCGCAGTATTGTAGTAAAATGCATAGAAAACGCTGCTGCCCATTCTCTGGTAAGTTCCTTAGTCGCCTTTTACGACACCCACGGGAAGAAATGAGATGGTGCTATTAATTACGTCCGGCACTACACGATTAATTATATTCTTACCGGAATCAAATCGCCATATTTAGCGTTTTTGAATAACATGTCCGTGTCTATAATGCTGAAAAGAAAATTAACACAACTAATTATTTCTTGGTTACTTGCTTATTTTTATAATGTGCAATTAATACGGAGTTTGGATTTTGTCCTCGCTTAAATATTATATACATTAACGGGACTTTTAAAGAAACCTAGTTTCTCAGTTCGTGCAGAGTGTTATTAGGGTTTCTGACTAGATAGGTCCACTTAATCTGTATTTTTTTCCTCAGAAGACCATTCCAGTCACTTATCTACATGGTCTTCACTTCACATGATGTGACCAAGATTATGTCTGGACTTTAAAAGAGACTGTGACCTCTGAGTTTGTTTCGGCCTTTCTTCTCAGAGTAGTTAGGAAACGCCGACCTAATTTTATTTAAAAAATAACCGGCCAAGTGCGAGCCAGACTCGCGCACCGAGGGTTCCGTAAAAAAAAATATTTTTATTATATGATGTTACGAAAAATTTACGGTTTTCGCAATTTTTCCTTTATCTGTGCTATAAGACGTTGCTTCGTACCAAATTCCAAAATTCTAGATCGACTGGAAGTACACTTAAGGTTTTGATTCCCTTGCGAGTTTCGAAAATTTGCGGAAATTTGCGGCATAAACGGCTATATCTTTTGATTGCGTTAGCTTAGAAGTTTGATTTGTTTCACAGCTCCAAGGGTCAGTAGACTTGAGTATTTGATATACATTTCAGCTTGATATCTTCACGCGTTCCTAAGAAAAAGGGTCTTGACAGACGGACGGACGGACAACAAAGTGATCCTATAAGGGTTCCGCTTTTTCCTTTTGAGGTGCGGAACCCTAAAAAAATAATAGATTGATGTGTAAAAGTGTTTGTACAAATCTACGTACAGATATAATAAAATCACTTATCATTAATTTATCATTCATTCAATAGCAAACCGTGATTCTGGATTTGTGTCCAGTTAATGGCAATTCGCTCGCCCCCTATTACATGGGACCTAATTTTATTGGTGAAATGTAGGTGTACACTACTGCTTTATCTTTCGGAGAATACAGGAGTGATGTTACATTATGTGCAATAAATAAAACTTACTCAGAATGTTGGTTCAATCCTTGATTAAGTGACCGATAGAGACTCGCGCGTTTCGAAATGCAAATCGAACTTTCTGGAAAATCAAGAACTGAAAACTATAATGATAAGACAATGGGAAGGGGAAAAACTTTTGTTTTTCGCAATTAAAGCAACAGATACGGAATAGAAGAATAGATTGGAAAGCTCCTCGAACGGTGCTGTATCAGCACGCGTAGCATGAGCACCGTAGAAATGGGTTTTGTCGACGGAAGAATAGACAAAATTACAGATTGTAGTAAGATTAAAGACAAAATTAAAGATTGTAGAAAGATTTGTACCGTTTTATGCTGGCGTAGCATGAGAGTTCTATCTCTATTCTTCCAAGAATAGACAAAACCCATTTCTACGGTGGTCATGCTACGCGTGCAGGTGGGCCAATGATACAAATATTATCGGCAGATTTCGCGGTACACTTTACTTGCGAGATCTAGGATTTGTGTGACGTCAAATATACAGTCTGGCAAGGATAAGGCAAACTGCGCGTCTGATTCTACAAGATTCTGAACCCCTTCCGTTCATACATTTGATGCTTTTTTTATAACTGACAAAATATTTCTACCCTAGGGTCTAAAATCATACGCCGAATTGAAGGTTGTTGACAGTTTGTGCGTCGATGTCCGTGCCACCCTCATCATCGTCTGCCTTGCCTTTTTCCAACAATTTTGGGGGTTGGCTTCCAGTCTAACCGGATGCAGCTGGGTACCAGTATTTTACAAGAAGCGACTGCCTATCTGACCTCCACAACCCAGGGTAATACGATACCCCTTGGTAAGACTGGTTGTCAGACTTTCGGGTTTCTGACGACCCGTAACGACTGTCTATGATCTACGCAAGACAGCCGGGACCAACGGCTAAACGTGCTTTCCGAGGCACGGAAGGGTCTTGGTATGTAAAGATGGTCACCGATCCACGGACCAAGCGCGGCAGGCGTAGCTTAACCTGAATGTGATCGACGGGTTGATCATTCAGGTTAAGATACGGCTGTTATTACTTAGCCACAAGTCCGTACCACCCTGTATATGGAAATTAAACCAACTTTTCTAATACAGCTCCGTGAAATATTAAGACTCTAATTGAAATCGAAGACATGCGACATCCACCAACCCGCACTGGGCCCGCGTGGTGGATTATGGCCCACTCCCTCTCACTAAGAGGAGGCCTGTGTCCCAGCTAGGGTTGCCAACCGTACTTTATAATAAAGTAATGTACGTTACTTCACATAATTGTACTCTATACTTAATGAGAAAATTAAAGTACACGAAAATACTTTATTTTGCAAGATTTGATTTCCTTGGGATTTTGAAAATTAGAAGACTAACTTCAGTACTTTTCCGTTAAACGAAATTTATGTTTTTAAATATAATAATAAAGACTAATGAATCATACTTTATTGTTATACTATGTACTTTTTTTTTCTTACCTATAATAACCAATGTACTTTAATTACAAGAAAAAAGGTGGCAACCCTAGTCCCAGCAGTGGGAACATTATAGGCTGATGATGATGAGTGAATTTTGTAGTCCTCAGCCATTCTTACCAGGATGCAAAATACAATCTTCCCGCACAACGCTCACGCTGCTTTTTATCTTACGCAAAAAACTTGAAGATGGAGATTCCGGCACCGTTTTGATTTTATTACGAAATCTATCCAAAGCTTTCTTGGCGTAGAGTTTTTCTGAAATCACTGATATCAGTTTTATCAAGATATGATTAAGTAAAGAGAAGGTTGGGCAAAGCTTTGTGGATGGCGTGGCCATAGCTAGCTCCCTTTTTATTGTGGGTAGAAAATCATCAAATGACGTCTCCCGCTCTGGGTAGAGCGGGAGGGCGTGTCAGACTTTTACCGACTAAAACCCACCCGTGTTCCTTCAGTTGCCTATGCCAGGGCCACGGTAACTCTATCAAACTAATCCGAACCCTGGCAGGATAGCTAGCTCCCTACGGGATACAATAAAGACGTTTCGTTCATTCAATCCAGGGGAACGCAAAAATGCTTCGATTTTTTTCAAGTTCCTAAATACTTACGTTTAGATAACGTCACAAATAGTCTAGTAGCCGACTGTTTTTTTGCACACAAACATTTTTTGTCTTTGCCGTTGTAAAAATCATTTTCTGGAACTTCGCGCCATTGGAACGGCAAACTCTTTAGCTGCACCATCTGGAAAGGGTTTCCAGTCATACATACCTAGGTATACGCACGGCAACATATCCTCGAAAAGAAGAAAAAGAAAAAAACGTCCATTGGTGGACGTAGGTCTCCCCAAGTATCATCACTTTCACCGGTTATGTGCGGTTTAAGACATTTTTAGACGTTATGTGTTTATCACATCCAGCGTATTCCTGCTGCCTTCACCAGGTGATCAGTTCATCGGCCAGAACGGATAGCCAATGGGGCAGAAGGTTTCAAGAGCGATGTCCGCGTACCGGAAGACGTTACTTCTCAAGATGGGCACACAACTACAAGTATGGTTCTGTGGATACCTACTATATAACAGGTTCCGCAGAGTCTACTGTATTTCACCATGATAGTATTGTAGGTATATATGCAATGACTCTTAAAATTTATAACAAATTACCTGATCAAATTGTATCAAGCAAAAACGTGAATTAGTTTCAACGTAAGCTTTTGATTACCTTTGTATGCCTTCTGGCGAGACGGAGGATAGACCAAAATTTTTCATATAATACCTGTATTATTTTACCATATGTTTACAAAATGAATAGTTTACTTACACCTACAATTTTACTGCAGGCAGGCGTCCTATGCGTATGTATAACAGAATCGTCTCCTTCGGTAATGCCATTTTCTTTTCTGTAATCTCTTTTTGTCCATTCCAGTTCAGCTAGAAACGCAGATATCCTTAGATTTCTCGTATGCTTAATATCTTTCTTATCAAAACATTCTTCGATGTCGGTGTCATTTAAATCAGCGGCCAATTTTCGTTTTTTCCTACGTTTATGGTTTCTTTTCTCTTTAGTTATCGGAATGTCTGGTCTATTATGTGAATTGCCAGGCATTATGCTGCATTTGAAATTATTCCAGTGATTTGAGAAGAACTGATGGAATTCAGTGATTCTGTTGCGAGAATTCTTTGTCTTAGTCTTATTGACATCCTTATGTTTCCTAGGTCTCTTTGGTTTATTGCCTTTTGAACATTTCTTCTTATTTTTCTTTTCTCCGCAGTTAGCATTATTCGAAGGTTTATTCATTTGCTTATTAATCTCATTTGAAGTATTATTTGGTGCATTATCGTTATTTTGTTTTGACATGTTTTTTACGTCATTACTTCGTACGAAATGCCTGACTGCTTTGACAATACCTTTGAGTTCTTCATATCTTTTCCTTTTATTATTCATCCTACATTCTTTCTTGATCCTTATAATGTTCTTCAAATTCCTTTGACGTATTGTTGCATGGTATGCGCGAAAACTTATTGTTGAGAATAATGTATCTTTGCTACTTTCTACGTTAGAATGTTCTTTTTTCCGGCGTATTGGCAATTTTTTATATAGTTTCGGTTCAGGCTTGGCTTTCTTTTGTTTGGTGCGTGATTGTTTGAATCTTCGCCTAGTGAAACTGTTCACCAGCATATTTAATAAAACACCACGATTTTTATCAGTATTAACTCCAACAGACTTCCTTCTATTGATAACTTCGTCGAATTCTCCATACTCTTCAATGTCATGACAATTTGAATAATAATTATGATTTTCTTCTTTAGAAAAATCCTTGAACATGTTTTCACGAGTAAGTTTTGAGACCCAATCTACAGTATGTTTCTTAGCCCGGCAACGTTTCTTCATTTTCAGGTTTCGAAAACGTTTTTTAAAGAAAGTGGAGAAGAAGGTACTTTTGTTTTTGTAAGTACCAGTATGGAGTAAAGCAATTGTATCTAGTGGTCCTCCAGGACCGGTGGTTTGTGTGAAAAAGCTCCATCTTCGATTTGCACCTATACTTCCTGTCGATTTAATCGTACGATTGCTGTCAGTGCTTGAATGTAATGTTATCTGAAAATTGTTAAGCCTGTATCAATTTTGATGTAAAAAAAAAAAAAAACTGGAATACAGGCGTCGTTACCGAGGGAAAGGAAATGCTGGCTTGATTACCAAGGTGTGTCATCTGAAAGATTAGCCGGAGAAAGCACCTCACAAAGAACAGTAGACAGTTGTGGGACAGACCCGTAGGTACTGTACCTACGAATTAATAATAAAAAAAAAACACTTACGTTTCTATTCATTCTTCCGTCACTCAATCCGGCATCACTGTCGCTATCATCAGTAAAACCTCTAACAACAAATAATTTCATATCAGACACGACATTCAAATTTAGATTCGCGATAGCTTCTTTATAATAGGTCTTTACCTATGAAAATGCCGTTTTGTATGAAAAAAATTAAACGAATTTTTTTCATGTATTTTTATTTGTATTAATCGAAATAATCACCCAAGCAATCAATGCATCTTTGCCAACGCAGTGCCAGTTTATTGATGCCCTTCTTAAAAAAAACCGACCAAGTGAGAGTCGGACTCGCGCACCGAGGGTTCCGTACAAACCTGTAGTGTTTAATACCTCTACGCGTTCATGAGGAAAGGGGTAGTAAGTTTAAAATTATTAAAAATATTTTTATTATATGATATAACTAAAAATTTACGGTTTTCGCAATTTTTCTTTTATCTGTGCTATAACACGTTGCTTCGTACCAAATTTCAAAATTCTAGGTCGACTGGAAGTACCCTTTAGGTTTTGATTCCCTTGCGAGTTTCGAAAATTTGCGGAAATTTGCAGCATAAACGGCTATATCTTTTGATTGCATTAGCTTAGAAGTTTGATTTATTCACAGCTCCAAGGGACAGTAGACTTGAGTATTTGATATAAATTTCAGCTTGATTTCTCCACGCGTTCCTGAGAAAAAGGGTCTTGACAGACGGACGGACGGACGGACGGACGGACAGACGGACGGACCGACAACAAAGTGATCCTATAAGGGTTCCGCTTTTTCCTTTTGAGGTGCGGAACCCTAAAAATCAGCTGGACGGGAGGCAACAAATTCTTCAAAGGCATTTTGTACTGCCTCTCGGGTATTGAATTTTTTTCCCGCCAAGAAGATATCCAAATTCTGGAAAAAGATGTAGTCTGTAGGCGCAAGGTCTGGTGAGTAGGGCGGATGACGGAGAGCTTCCAACCCCAGTTCTTGCAACTTGGAGACTGTCTGCTGTGCAGTATGAGGTCGCGCGTTGTCGTGCAGGAGCAGCGGAGACGAGCGATTGACCAATGCTGGTTGGAGATGTGCCAGATTCTCTATCATTGAGTTCAGTTCTTCACAGTACACATCTGCAGTAATGCTCACCCCGTTTGGTAAGAAGCTGTGATGAATCACACCGGCGCTAGACCACCAAACAGTGACCATCACTTTTCTAGGGGTAAGTTTTCGTTTAGGGCATTGTTTAGGTGCTGAACCAGGATCCAACCAACTTGCTGAGCGCTTGCGGCTATCAAATAGAATCCATTTTTCATCGCAGGTAACAATGCGGTTCAAAATTCCTTCATTTGTGTGTCTATTGAGCAGTGCAAGGCACGTCTCGACGCGTACTTCGCGCTGGCGATCATTGAGTTCGTGGGGCACTCATTTGTCAAGCTTTTTTACCTTGCCAATTTGACGCAAATGGACCAATATTGTTTTGACGCTATCGTCGAAAGCTGCTGCTAATTCAGCCGTAGATTGTGTATCATTCGCTTCCACAATCGCCTTTAATTCGTCATTGTCGACCAAAGTCTTCGGACGACCGCAAGGGTCATTTTTCAGGTCGAAATTTCCAGAACGGAAGCGAGCAAACCATTAACAGGTGGTGCGTTGGTTTGTAGTGTTAGCTCCGTAAACGTCGTTGATGTTGCGTGCCGCTTGTGCCGCGTTGCTGCCACGACGGTACTCATATTCCATAATTACTCGAATTTTAACGTATCCATGATGACGAAAAAGATTGAAATGCGATGAAAACGTAACACTAATCAATAAACAAATGACTACTTTTGGAAAAAGAATTCCATGCTTTTAAAATAAAATTAATTTGAAATTAGAATTCTTAGACAAACAAAAATTATTTTGATTTGAAATGGCCAGTACTGCAGAACGGCAATTTCATAGGTAAAGACCTAATATTACATGTCACCTAGCAATATTCTACACAGGGTTAAACTCAATTAGATCACGAAACTTCACAAAATATAACAAAAATCTATACTTTTAATTTCAAGCAACTACAGCTGACTATGGGGTCAACGGCTAATGGCATGTAGTCACTAGAAATGGTTTATTTTTTATTTCGTCTCCGTTAGATATCCCATCTGCGAAGTTTATTAACTTACTTTTCCAAACTGACATCACTCAGATCTCCATAGTCGGCTGGTGACAAGCATATGGTACATAGCTCACCAATGTCTGTAAAACAGCTATTGCAGAATACGCCTGGACAGCCAGGGGTTTGACATCTACAAAGAGGTATTTCTATTATATTAGTAAGACGAGGTTTAAATGCAGTCAGCAATGTGAATGAATTTAGAAAAAGGTCTATATCAGACAACACTTCTAAAAGTTTATTCAGATGAACGGTAATGCAATAAAGCGTAGTGCAAGGGTTGAGACTAGTAAGTACGAATGAACAACAACTGTTTATCTACTCATGATAAAATTGATTGGTATTAATTACCAAATCTAAGAGGAGACCTATTAAAACTATAGTCTATTCGCGCTAAGAAAATAGTGACTCATCAGCGCAAAAATGCAAAGTCAAGGCGTATTCATACTGGGGTAAGGATTAAACCATTAATATTACAGCAAACTTTTTATAACACATTCGTTTCCTTCAGTTCTTTAATAATATTATAAATGGTATTTTTAGAAACATCGCATGTATTTGCCGATTTCACTGATAAACTCTCCATACTCTCGTTTTGATCACCACACTGTTTAAAGTACTTAAAAACTTGTTAAATATTTCGCAAGGTTCTCAAGTGGCTCCCTATTCGACTTCGCAGGAACTCTCGGATATTGTGTCTGCTATTTAACACTCTCCACAACCCTAAGACCCCATCCTATTTGCGGGAACGCTTCTACTACGCCCGTCCTTTTGATGCACCTTGCAGGTCGCATCTTAGAAATCTCCTCAAGCCCCCTCCCCACTCAACCGACTTCTACTCCTACGCGCATGCGGTTCGGTTGTGGAATGCATTTCCACCTGACATAAGGGACAGCCCTAATGTTCCAGTATTTAAAAGAAGAGTGAAAGAACACTCCACTTCGTCATAATTGCTTATGTATTTTTTATTGAAATTACACGATTGTTATTTGAATACATATCACCAAATATGTAAATTGGTGATATGTATTCTAGAAGTATGTATGTATGTTTGTATATATGTGTATTTTTATTTTCTTATATGTGTATTTTTATAAATCTAAGAGGAGACCTATTAAAACTATAGTCTATTCGCGCTAAGAAAATAGTGACTCATCAGCGCAAAAATGCAAAGTCAAGGCGTATTCATACTGGGGTAAGGATTAAACCATTAATATTACAGCAAACTTTTTATAACACATTCGTTTCCTTCAGTTCTTTAATAATATTATAAATGGTATTTTTAGAAACATCGCATGTATTTGCCGATTTCACTGATAAACTCTCCATACTCTCGTTTTGATCACCACACTGTTTAAAGTACTTAAAAACTTGTTAAATATTTCGCAAGGTTCTCAAGTGGCTCCCTATTCGACTTCGCAGGAACTCTCGGATATTGTGTCTGCTATTTAACACTCTCCACAACCCTAAGACCCCATCCTATTTGCGGGAACGCTTCTACTACGCCCGTCCTTTTGATGCACCTTGCAGGTCGCATCTTAGAAATCTCCTCAAGCCCCCTCCCCACTCAACCGACTTCTACTCCTACGCGCATGCGGTTCGGTTGTGGAATGCATTTCCACCTGACATAAGGGACAGCCCTAATGTTCCAGTATTTAAAAGAAGAGTGAAAGAACACTCCACTTCGTCATAATTGCTTATGTATTTTTTATTGAAATTACACGATTGTTATTTGAATACATATCACCAAATATGTAAATTGGTGATATGTATTCTAGAAGTATGTATGTATGTTTGTATATATGTGTATTTTTATTTTGTATAATATATTTATTTATTCCAACAAGGTGGACCGATGACCTTATGAAAGCCGCAGGAATCCGCTGGATGCGGGAAGCACAAAACTGGTCGAAGTGGCGGAGCTTGGGGGAGGCCTATGTCCAGCAGTGGACGTCTATCGGCTGAAATGATCATGATGATATTTATTTAAATTACAGTTTAATTTTTGATTCTATGCTTTCCCTTCTACTATTACATACGTTGTCTATATCTCTTTTTATCTTCTCTCCTATCGCTGGTATGCTGGAAGAGATTTCTATAGAAATAAGCATTACCTTTGTACGTATTTTTTGTTCTTTTTTTCTTGTCAGTTTATATGTGTGCAAATATAGTTAAATAAAAATAGGTTAAAAAAATCACTCTTTTTTCCCCGCTATGAAATATTGATCAACTTTTATTTTTACGAATAAGTGAAGTATTCATTTTAAAAAAATTAACAAAAGTCGCGTCCCTACTAATTGAAGACTTACTTCAACTGGTCAATGTGAACACGGCATTCTAATTTTTTATACTATGATCTAATTGGTCAAGATGGGGCGTGGCTATGCAGAGTGACAACGATGAGTCATGATTTTCTTAACGCGTCTAGACTATGGCGTTTGTGGACCTTTGGCAGTCGTTACGGGTTGCCAGATGCCCGAACCTCTGACAACCAGTCTCACTAAGCGGTACCGGTGTCGTATTACCCAGTAAATGGATTCTTGAGGTCAAGTACTGGTATTCAGCTGCATCTGGTTATACTTGAAGCCGACCTCATCATAGTAGGGAAAAGGCTAGGCAGATGATGATGATGACTATTTAAAAGCTGAACTCTAGATCTAGACTACTTCTTACTTATTGATATCTAAAGATCGATCAACAAGATTAAGCGAATTTTAAACAAAAGTTTAATCATAAAATCTAGACTAACTTCGTAAGTCGAGACTCAGGATCGCTGGAAGAAGTAATTCTACACAATAAGCAATGTTGTTGTGATGGACCCAATCCAATCAAGGATCTGCAGCATTGAAAACTAAAACGTATATTAAATTATATCAATTGAAAATTTTCAGAAGACCCGGAACGTGTTGTTGTAATGCTGACATTACTATAGCACACACATGCACAAACTCTCACACACACACCCGATCACACACAAACTCACGCACGCACGGGGGTGCGTGAGTTGAGTTGAGTGCGCGCCCGATCACACCAAACTCTCACACACACACACCCGCACATACACTATACTTACTACTTATACTTACGGAACATGATCAGTGATCCATTGACGAAACGTAAGCGAAGCTTCTGATGAGTATTTGTACTCTCTATGTAGCTTTCGTCTAGCGAATTTCATAAAACTACCTGAAAATCAGTAGTATTTTAGATTTTACCCAATAAAATAGTAGAATATGACCAAAGGCAAAGGCAGTGCATGCGCCGGCAGTGTCTAGACATATGGCAGAGCTAGTATAATTCGTATGCAGCGCAGACAGTGCGTTGAGCGCCCAACTTCTCTCGAGAACTGCCTTCAAAGCCGCCATTTTCGTTACGTCATTTGTGTCGTAGAATGTGTAAACGGTGACATGCTGGTTGGTAAACCTTAAATATTTCCTCGTAATCACTTTCTTAAAAACTCCCTTCCCGACGTAACCTCGAAGTCTGTTTTAATTAAAATAAATCTCTGGGCATAACGTTAACCCACATTCTCCTAATATTAGAGTCATTAGCGAAATGTTGGACTGTAAGTTTTTAGTATTAAGGCACATAATAATGCGTAAATTTTTGCAATAATTAAATAAAACCACTTCACAAACTATACAGCGCCATTTTGACAGTTGCTTTCCCCACTGCCAAAACCTATAAATACTTACAACGGTACAAAGCCATTTAACCCACCTCTAGTCCTCAATATATGGTTATACAACCACGTTGCCCTAGCCTTGGCTCGTTCAGGTCTGTAGTGTCCCATGATCAGATGACGTAGACGAAGACCATAAGGTTCGAAGAGAGCGAAGAACCATAGAAGAAAAATGAGGACACCAATCTGAGTATAACGTCTTAAATCAGGTGGATAAGGATCTGGTAAACAGGATATGGGTGAAGGAGCTGGGAAGGACAGCGGTATATCCAAAACCCCAACGATAGCACTGAATAGTCTTGCAACGAAACCACTGCCCGATACGTGGGCTCCCGAGTGAGGTATTCCAGCTGAAAAGAGTAATGTTTATTTTGTATTATGTTCAATAAGGCCGCGTTGTCATTATGCCGGACGGATGGAAGTCATCATAATCAGCCTATATTGTTCCCACTGCTGGGACACAGGCCTCCATTTGGTGAGAGGAGATGGGCAGTAATCTACCACGCGGGCCCAGTGCGGGTTGGTAGATGTCAGATGACTTCGATGTCTTCGATTTTTTGGTTCTCGGCGGACATACCGGATTCGTCACGATGTTTCCCTTCACCGTTTTGAGAGCAATGGTGATGAAATAATTTACAAAAAGTAATGCGCCTGCCTGGGTTCGAACCCACGACCTACTACTCGACCTACTAAGTCGGGGCCGATACCACTGGGCCACCACTGCTCGAGAGAATTGAATGAAGTGCTAGCAGCTAAACAATTTCTATGAAACTGTTTACATTATGCCGGATCCGGTAAAAATGCCGTAAAAATCCGAGCCCAGGGACCAAGTTGTCTTCTTCTTAGCGTGTCGAAGGCTATCTAAATGGACTCAGCCCAGAATTCTTTTAGCAGTATTTAGTATGAACGATATCGTGCTGGATTCGACGCTCCACTTTGGAAATCGTCCCAATATATGACCTAAAAAGGATGCTATTATTCGAAAGTAATTTAAGAAATTTCGTTTCGTCACTTCTCAGTTTATTTTACAGGTGAAAACCGTTCCCTTAAAATAAGATATACCATATAAGACTCAAAACGGTGAAGGAAAACATCGAGAGAGAACGGGCTTAGAACCAAAAATTAGAAGACATGTGACATCCCTCTTGAGGAGAGAAGGCCTTTGTCCCAGCAATAGGAACATTATAGGCTGATTATAAATGTAAATAAGATATAGAATTAGGAAAAAATAGAGTGAAATTAAAACTTATAAATCTATTTCTTCTTAGACACCACCACAACACACCAAAACTTTCATCATCCATCATGCACTCAAGCCTGACTTTTACTGATACGACGAGTTTTCTTGCCGAATCGGGTCTTATGTGAACACCCAAGTCCGTGCGATAGTTTCAGGTAAAACAACTAGTCCAGCCACAGTGGGAAAGTAGCCATGGATTACCCATGTCAATAAAAATGTTGAAACTCACGCATCAAATCCGATTGAAATCGTCCATGGTAGCGTATGGTCATTAAAACCCAATACAAACTATAGTCAGCCACCATATGTATCAAGAGCTTGAACGTGGTGATAGCCATGAATACTGCTGAACGATTCAGATACACCTTCTCGGAAGCCACGAGACGAAATGATGATGTCTGCGGAAAAATACAAACTGTTATTTACATCTGCCAGAGTCGCGAGATTGTTCGAAAGAGATACCGTGACCCTGGCAAATGGGCAACTGAAGGAACACGGGTGGGTTTTAGTCAGTAAAAGTCTGACTGACACGCCCTCCCGCTCCGCCCAGGGCGGGAGAAGTCATTTGATGTTTCCCATCCAAAAAAATAATAATAAAAAAAGTCATGCCTTTTTCTCATGGGGATAGGTAGACACACACGCCGGTTGCGAGTACCACGCACCTGATCTTTCTGAAGAACATCACCAATTAGGTCACTATATGTCCTCCTAGGGAGACCTCTCTCGGAGTTTCCACTCACATCTGCCTTGTATGCAAATACCTTTTGTAAGCCGTCCTTCAGTCAACCTTTCAACATGACCAAACCATCTAAGCGTACTTATACTGTTATTATATCGTCTACATAAGGTATATGAGGTATTTATCCAGTATCCCAATATAATTATATAGTTTATAGATTTTATTGAGAGAAACAAAGTGAGTAATGATATAGCTAAATACAATTCTGAGAGAAGATCAGTGTGAAATTATACCGCAGCTAAAACTGCTAATAAAATCAACTCAAGTATGGATAAGGGATATGATTCTTTCAGTTTTCCGTACAATTCCCGGTTGAAAGAGGAAGAAATTTCTAAATTCTTGTTTAGCCAACAATTTTAATTGAATACCTATAAATAAAATAACACACACTAACATATCTACCCGGCACAGATGTACCAGTAAAAGTATAAGAATCATATTTATATCAACTCTTACGTAAACAAAATAATCTTACTGTGATATATTTAGCACGCTCTCTTCTGTTCAAAGGTAGGACCGTCTCTCTTCCTTGCTGTTGTCTCTTTAGATCCAACTCCTGTAATTCTTTCGTAACGTAACGATTGTCAAAACGGGATCGAGTTTCATACATGTGTTGGTAATATTTTGCTCTGCAATATAGTAGGAAGGATTGGTAAAGCCATTAAATTTTATAAGCTTTATGTTAGACTATTTTATAAAGATCAGAAATGCTTGGAAGTCTCCATGTTGATCCATGCTGAAATAGCCGAAAGACACCCACTTCTGGGCTGGCAAGGTTGGCATTTCCGAACCTTCGTCACGACAATGACTGGACCTGCACAGCCCACCATCCAGCGAAAGAAAAGTATAGCTTGATTGCACTTAGTTAGTGATAATACCTGCCGGCGACGATTTGACTACCGGAGGAACGTGAATTATTTTACTTACTTAGGAGCTCCACTAAAGCCACGTCAGTAACGGACCAGCCCTGTTCCTGATCTGCGAGGCAATGCCAGCGGTAACCTGAATAGCAGAGTTATTAGCCTTGCTACTAAAGAAGGTGGACTCGTTTTACCTGAATATAATAAGCAGCAGGATTAAGCTAGTGACACAGGAGCTCCAAGAAAGCCAGGTAAGCAGTGGATCAGCCTTGTTCCTGATCTCCATGACAATATCGGCGACCCGACTGGAAGAGTAACTGGCCTTGCTACTAAAGAAGGTGGACTTATTGTACCTGAATATAATAAGCAGCAGGAACAAGCTAGTGATACAGGAGCTCCAAGAGAGCCAGGTAAGCAGCGGATCAGCCCTGTTCCTGAACTCCATGACAATACCGATGACCTGACTGGCAGAATAACTGGCCTTGCTACTAAAGAAAGTGGACTTATTTTACCTGAATATAATAAGCAGGAGGAACAAGCTAGTGAAACAGGAGCTCCAAGAAAGCCAGGTAAGCAGTTGATCAGCCCTGTTCCTGATCTCCATGACAATATCGGCGACCCGACTGGAAGAGTAACTGGCCTTGCTACTAAAGAAGGTGGGCTTATTGTACCTGAATATAATAAACAGCAAGAATAAGCTAGTGATACAGGAGCTCCAAGAGAGCCAGGTAAGCAGCGGATCAGCCCTGTTCCTGATCTCCATGACAATACCGATGACCTGACTGGCAGAGTAACTGGCCTTGCTAGGTACTAAAGAAAGTGGACTTATTGTACCTGAATCTCTGTGACAATGCCAGTGGTAACCTACCTAGCAGAGTTATTAGCGTTGCTACTAAAGAAGGTGGACTTATTGTACCTGAATATAATAAGCAGCAGGAACAAGCTAGTGACACAGGAGCTCCAAGAGAGCCAAGTCAGCAGCGGATCAGCCCTATTCCTGATCTCAGTGACAATGCCAGCGGCGACCTGGCTGGCGGAGCGACTGGTGTTGCTGCTATAGGAGTAAGTGTGGTGAATGTGGACTTCCACGTGGAACATCGCTCTTATATGCTCGCTGAAGTTTCTAAGTTCTGAAAGAGAATGACACATCCTAAGTTCCTACTTATAGTGAAGTATTATTATTAGTCAGTATCCGTATCATTTTGAAGCTTATTGATAATTAATAAATTGTTTCATAATGTTCGAAAAAATTGTCTGCTTGGCATCATAAAGAACGCCATGAATATTGTGGAACTGTCAAAATGAAAGCGATTCCTATAGATAGTGTATTACGCAATTACACACACTTCTAAATTTAATTGTAATTTAAGTAAGCGTGACTTGTAATTTCACGTAATACTGCATATTCTTTAATTTGCGCTTTTGTAGGTATCTGAATTTAAGACGACCATGAATAAAAGTGTGAATCATAAATTGTTCATGATCATAATTTGTTTGATTGCTTTGTTAAATTGTCAGACACACATAATGATCAATCACTAACGTATTTACCGCAGAATTTAACCCTGCACATTTCTTATTGTGGTTAAGTGGAAATTCCAAACCGAATTACGGTTAGAACGCCTGGAATGTAATGAATTTGAGACGAGTGGTCACATCATAGCTAGATACATAAGTACGAGTACGTACAGCTTTCAGTGGATTGTGCCTTCGAAAGCTCTAGTTAAAATAACTGTTTATATTATGAATGACTGAATACTACTGAAATCAGCCATATAACGAATGAAGGGAAACATCGTAAGAACCTCGGCATGTCCAAGAAACAAAAATTTGAAGACATGTAATAATATGTTAGGACAACCAACACACCGTTATCTGATCCCAAACTAGGCAGAACCTGTACTATGGTAACCAGACAACTGATAAATATACTTATATATTTCTTAATACATACATATTGTTACGTAGATCGTAAAGTCTAGAAACATCAACACATACAAGCGAAACAAGTGATTCTGTTTGATGTTTTAATTATTGCGATATTTGTGTTTAGTTAATTAAACTGTTTTGTGTGTTTCGATAATATTGGTTTAAATTAATTAATCCCGAACCCCAGCTCGTAACAATATTATAGATAAATTACACCCAGACACAGAACAAATGATTGTACTCATCACACAACATTTGTCCTGGGTGGAACCGAACGAACGAATCGAACCCACGACCTCAGTCTTAGCAGTCAGGGTCACTAACCACTAGACTAACAGGCCAGTCAAACATGTGTCATCTACCAAACCGCATTGGGACTGAGTGGTGAATTATGGCCTACTCTCTCTCATAGATAGGAGGCTACATCACAGGCTGATGATGATATGTAATATGCTACATGACTTGTGAACATGACGTGGTTAACCGCTGCTGCGGGACGAGCATGAACAGTTTGGCAACAAAAACCGTGATAAAATGCATGATTCAAGCCTATCATAGAGGCTGTACTGGTAGTGACAAAAAATAATTGGACTAGATCTATGTAATCCCTTCTCATTGTTCAATTTACAGGGTATCGTATCGAACGTAAAATTAATTAGCATTAAATTACTTTTCTAAATAAGTAATCAGTCACAATTTTATTTAACTTATCCAAAAAAAAACAAAACTTACGTTTCTTAACGCTAGCCAAAATGGCTTCATCCATAAAATCGGTGACATAGCAAAACCCTTTGAAAGGCTTCACTGAATAGCAAGCAGCTTGGGCTACATAAGCCACGTTGCAGAGCACTAAGCTCTTAGGCCACAAGGTCTTCTGACAATGGGACAACCCATCTCGTATGGCATTGCAGCAGCGGTCGTAGGGAGTTCCAAGATTGGCGTTGCATATGTCTGCTACGGATTGCAACCAGGAGAAGGAGGACTGGATGGTGTTGACTGGAAAGTAGAAGAGATTTAGTATCAATAGACATGACGTTAAATTAAATCGGTGAGTGTTCATCATCATTTCAGCCAAAAGCTGTCCACTGCTGGACATAGGCCTCCCGTCACTTCGACTGATTCTTTGCTTCTGGTATCCAGCAAATTCCTGCGGCCTTCACCAGGTCATCGGTCCATCTTGTGGGAGGCCTTCCAACGCTACGTCTTTCAGTACCCGGTTGCCGCGGTTCCAACCCCATTGGCTATCTGTTTTGTGACCAATGTGCGCTGCCCATTTCCACTTGAGTGTTGCAATTCTTCTGGGCTATGGTGGGAGTGGGGGAGAGGTAGTGTTACAGACGTAACTTTAATCTGAACAGTTTGAGGCTCGTCTTTTTCTTTACTTTATACGACGCTGCTACGTTCTGGGAGTCATCATCTGCCTAGTCATTTTGCAACCATGTTGGAGTCGGCTTCCAGTCTAAGCGGATGCACCTGAATACCAACATTATACATGGAGCGACTGCTTATCTGACCCTCACAACCCAGTTATTGGTTAATACAACACTCCGACTATCAATGATTCGCGAATGACACTGGTATCAATAGCTTAGCGTGCAGTTTTTTTTGGGTACTGAGAATAAAATAACAAAGTTATAGAAAGTTAAAAAGAAAAGAATAGGTATTTGGTCAATTTATTTGATGAGTGTGTGAAAGGATCACTAAACCCGCTTTACGTTATTTTCTGCCTATCCAAATAATTATATTTACTACAATTACTGGAATTCCTTTGAATAATATATTCACGCAAATGATAGCTGCCTATCAGAGCCTGGGAACGTACAAATGACACACAGACATATCGATTGCATAATTCTTTACTGAGAATTGCGAAAAGCCGTGTGCTGACGAGGCATTATTGTTAAACACAATGTAATTCATTAGCAGTAAATTCGGTACCCATAAGATGGTATTTAGGTATATATGAATATTAGTTCAATAACACAATGAATCTCAATGGCTATAAGATAAGAGGAAGACAAAAGAATCAATGGATGGACTGTGAGATGACGACTAATATAGAAGTGTTGAAGAAAACACCAGAGATATATTGCGCTGACCACAAATAAATTGGAATAAGAGCAGGAGAATTATGAATTATGACACATTTCGCCATAAATAAGGATACAAATTTTAATAAACTTGCCATGTTGCTCGAAATGAGAAGCATCCTAAGGAAAGAGATAATATATGTTGTCTACAGTAGCATTTAGATGTATGGACACTATATGGATTGTGCGATGCACATTCAAATTTTGATGTCATCTAATGAGGCAACAAAATTATTACGCAACAGCAACGTTGCCGTTCAGCAACAAGACATACATCATACTCCGTGTCGTTTGGTCACACTGCACAAACTTTTACAACGTTGCCAATCATATCAGCCTTCACTATAAGTTGCTTGTCAAATGTTTCTTACTCAAAACCCTGCTTTATTAACTTACCGATACTCAGCACCAATCGATCGAGCCTTATCACAGTCTCCTTCACCTTTGCCGTGATCAACTTAAGCTCGTCTACCATCAGCTTTAAGGAGTCCTGCATTGCGTTGATTGGTTTCCTCATCAGATCGTTCAGCTGGTGTACGCTTGTTTTTATTTGTTCCTGGAGATGAAGAGCGGTTAGGAAAATATAGGTAAGATTTTTTATTGTTAAATCGTTTTGGCTTTGCCAGTTACGTCCTGTATCGACGGTAGCTAAAACTCTTCGGAAAGGAGCTCATCCGGGGAAGTACTCACTACCACTTAACGTATTTCTATCAAGAGGACAACTCGTGGTAGAAACATCGATATTAATGTACTACGAACGGTAGAAACGGGTTTAGTGGTATCTACTGTGTTCCAGTTTGAACGGTAAGTATATGGCAGCGACCATATAACCCAAGTTATATGGTCGCTGGTATATGGACTATGTGGGTATTTTATTTTCTTTCTCTGTTAGTTGTAATGTTGTTCTGGCAGTTTGAGTACTCAATGTGGCCTACGCAAATGTCCATACTTAAGTACTGCTCGTTACGCTACCCATGTTCTAAGTCCTACACGATTACTGACAAATACTTGCACTGATTGGACTGGTCCACTCAAATCTCAATCTTACCTCGAAAGACCATTTCAGGCACTCATCTAAATTGACTTTACATGCTCTTAACAAGATTTTGTTTGTACTTTAAGAGAGACTTGAATCTTTGAGTTTTTTCAACTTTCTCAAGAGTAGTAAGATAAGAAATGTATACTCCATATAAAATATTTTTGTAATAATATGACAACATATAAGTAAAAGTGATTCCGATATCCTATTAACAGAATAAACCATTTCAATTAATTTCATTTGCCATGAGATATTTCAATGCCCGTGCGATGCTTTCGGTTTTGTCAATGTCTAAAGTTATTA
The DNA here is from genome assembly GCA_947507805.1 of Aporophyla nigra. Taxonomy (NCBI): domain Eukaryota; kingdom Metazoa; phylum Arthropoda; class Insecta; order Lepidoptera; family Noctuidae; genus Aporophyla; species Aporophyla nigra. The sequence goes on along the minus strand of OX382313.1, from coordinate 4,033,347 downwards.
ACTTTAGTAGTCTTCGTTTTTCCTAAAGTTAGGAAAATATGATACACAAAACACATAACACAACATAAATAAACTTGGGACTTAAACATGGGTAAGTCTGAAATCGGCAACCCGCCTTGGGCAAACGTGATTGCCATCATCATCTTCATTTTAGCCGAAAGACGTCACTGATGGATATATAGGCGTCCCCCAACTTAGCGGTTTGCCATAATCACTACGGGTTGGCCATCGCAGTATGGTGGTAAAATGCATATAGAACGCTGTTGCCCATTCTTTAGTAAGTCCCTTAGTCACCTCTCACGACACCCAAGAAAAGAAATGGGATAGTGCTATTCTTTACGTCCGACACCAAACGGAGCAATGTGTTGATCTATGCTCATGATTTTTCTTTTTGAAAAGAGGCATTTACGCCATGCAGAAAGTACCTACTTTCCGTGGTACAGTATCTACTAGGCTGGTAATATTAAAGTTAGCCGATTCCCATAACGTAACAGACAGTTTTCGGTGTAAAAATATTTTCGCAGACGACTTCATAAATCTCAATAACACTAAACCATTTTCATTCTATTTTGAGCACAGCCGACTAGACTTGAGTTATGAGGTTAAGGACCGAACATGTTTTCTAGTTAAATCGCAAGTTTCACAATTTATTGGTGTATAGCGACCTCCAACACCCTTAATGGTGGAGTTAATGTTATAAAAGATGAAAAACAAAATTAACTAAAAGTTTGGAATATTTTTAGTATCCTACGATTTATGATTTAGTCGACGTTCACAAGGACGTAATGATGTCCACTGCTGGACACAAGCCTCGCCCAATTTGAGGGGGTTTGCCGCCATAATCGCCACGGTTAGCAGCCGAGTTGGAGATCGCAGTTTGGTGGTAAAATACGTAGAGAAGGCTGCTGCCCATTCTCTAGTAAGTCCCTTAGTCGCCTTTGATGACACCCACGGGCGAAAAAAAGGGGTGGGGATATTCTTTCCATCCGGCGCCACACGGAACACAAGACGTAATAATATCATGGCGAGATCATTTCCCGCATTGGATCTTCAACGTACCTACTGCCTAGAATCGAGAGTTGAAAATCGAACAGTGTATTTTGTAGACGAGCTGAGATGCACTCTGTCGGATTCTCAATGTTCGGTTCAACACCGACAGTTCAAAATACAGTGCACGATAAAATCCTGCCGCATTATTTTTACGTTCATGTGAACGTCACTTTAGAGACATTACCAACAGAGTGTAGGTTATATAGTCTTTGGTGTAGGTAGATCAAAAGATCTCCCAAGAAGTTGTCATACCTAATTGCTGATAATGGATATGAAGAGTAAAACCAAAGACGAGATAAAGAAGAAATTGAGAGATTGTGTTAGGGATGTTATACAGGGCCAAACTAAATGAGTGCCGCAAGTACAGAAAGAATTAAAAAACCCATTGTGTTACGCGTGGATTTTGATATCAATAAAAAAATACCTTAATAACCTCCTCCGTTTTTTTTCGTCGGTTAAAAAGCACCCCACGCTTTTTTCCATTATTTTGTACTTTTTAATTTGGTTTTCAATGGAAGCGTGTTTTTTAGTTTCTTTAAACTATTATTTATTTTCTATTTTTTAGGGTGTTTCGAATTTTGAGACGTATGTCAGCGTAGTTTGTGACGTATGTCAGCGTAGTTTGTGACGTATGTCAGCGTAGTTTTCGAAGACAGTTTTTTTTGCTGTCCTGGTAACCCTGGCAAGGATAATGGCACAAATTAGTTTGTGACGTATGTCAGCGTAGTTTTCGAAGAAAGTTTTTTGCTGTCCTGGTAACCCTGACAAGGATAATGGCACTTTATGAAATTATTGCATTGTCATCGGTCCTTGACAGGTGTGCAAAGTTTGAATGAAATCTGGTCGTTTAAAGTGGGTCAAAATCGCGCTATAAGGAGTCGGTTACAAACAAGCATACAAACATACAAGTGAAGCTAATATAAAGCGTGTAAAAAACTACTTACTAGATCTCGTTCAAACCAATTTTCGGTGGAAGTTTACATGGTAATGTAGGTACATCTTATTTTTTTTTAGTTTTATCATTCTTTTATTTTAGAAGTTACAGGGGGGGACACACATTTTACCACTTTGGAAGTGTCTCTCGCGCAAACCATTCAGTTTAGAAAAAAGTGATATTAGAAACCTCAATATTATTTTTAAAGAGCTATCCATAGATACCCCACGTATAGGTTTGATGAAAAAAATTTTTTTGAGTTTCTGTTCTAAGTATGGGGAACCCCAAAATTTATTGTTTTTTTTTTCTATTTTTGTTTGAGAATCTTAATGCGGTTCACAGAATACATCTACTTATCAAGTTTCAACAGCATAGCTCTTATAGTTTCGGAAAAAAGTGGCCGTGACATACACGGACAGACAGACAGACAGACATGACGAATCTATAAGGGTTCCGTTTTTTGCCATTTGGCAACGGAACCCTAAAAAGGAGTAAATGGCAATAATACAACTGACGGAGGATAATGGAAGACAAATACGTGTTGCGCAGACTTGGGACAAAGGCAGGAAGATAATTATGATTATAGCGGTCACCCGGCCGATGGTTATCATTAGAGCATGAATCTCGGAATCTCGGAATATCGTAATATCGGAATCTCGGAACGTATGTTCCGGTAGTACAATTCCGATACTGAGTGATCCAATATCGATATCAGACAAACTTTTTTATTTGAGTTTTAAATTAAACCTAGACCAGGTATATTTTAGCTCCGTGTGTAGCACCAAGCGTGCTAGCGCGCTTAACCGTACTCTTGTTGTCAGCTTGCTAAGCATGCGATACAATACACGAGTAACCATGAAAATTGCCGGCAATATTGCCAAAGTTGCCAAAACTGCCGGGAATGTTTCCAAACTTGCCGGCAACATTCGGCAAGAAACGTATAAATTGAAAACAACTTTTACTATTATAATTGCTTAGTAGAATAAAATTGCCGTATGCAGGATGGTAGTTGCTATGCTTATCTATAATATCCAACCTAAAATTTTCGTTTTTACATTTATTTACTTACTGATAAACTAAAGAAAAGAAACAAGCTATCCATGATTGTTCATTGGTGATGAAACCACAACTATTTTAGAGATATCGTAATTTTTTTTCTTTTACGTTCTTATAATTTAATTTCACTTGAATGTAAGAAAGTATATACATCTATATGTTTACAAATCTGTATGTATAGAATGGTCAAACCTTGCAAGACGATCAGCAACAACAAGTTGATGTTTTTAACCGATTTTAAAAAGGAAGTTCTTTATTTGATATGAATGTATGTAAATATGTATTTTTGTTTGTTTGCGATTTTCTCAAAAGTTTCAAAATAGGATCAGTACGATCCTATTTTGAAAATTCTTTTGATGGCATGATTTGTGCAGTGGGTAAGCGACTACTGTGGGGTACGTATTATTCAACATTTAAGCTATCGTAAAACAACATAAGGCTACAAGAAGTAATGTGAACAAAAAAAAAAAAAATCAGTAGGTCATGCTTATTTATTATAATCAGTAATCAAAGGGGATTTTGATAACGTAAAAAATATTCTGTAATCTATACTAATATTATAAAGCTGAAGAGTTTGTTTGTTTGTTTGATTGAACGCGCTAATCTCAGGAACTACTGATTCGATTTGAAAAATTATGTTTGTGTTCAAATCAAATCAAATCAAATCAAAAGTCATTTATTCAAACTAGGCTGAGAGTCAGCACTTTTTGAACGTCAAAGTCACATAAGACAGTCCCCCCAAAACGCCCGCCCTTCGACACTTCCTAGTGCTTTGGCTGGGAAGAAGAAGTGGCGGAACAAACTCCCCAGCAGCACTGCTGTCTGTTAAGTTAGAAGAACTTGATTCTATACAATATTGTATAAGTTATTAATATAATAAAACAAAACATACATTATTCGCCATATGTCAGCTAGCACACGCCATTATACCAACAGAACATTGAAAACTAAACTCAAGCTGAAATGAATAATGAAACAAAAATCGTAAACATAACTTAAAACCTTACTAAAGCCCGTGTTGAATAGCCCATTCATAGAGGAAGGCTATAAGTTATATAACATCACGCTGTGACCAATAGGAGCCGAGCACCAACGCAAAATGTTGCAAAAACGGGGTAAATTATTACGTTCAAGAGCTTTCATTGCGTGCGCTCCTTAAACGGTTAAAGTAACGCAACAATTATGTAAGCCGTAATTGTTCCTCTTAAAAAGTTCTAAAAAAAGTCCGCGACAGCATATATGTCCACCTTTTAAGGTTGGCGAACTATGTTTTTTCAAATTCGTTATAAAAAATGCATTATTTGCGAAGGTGTTTTCATAAGACATGGATATAATCCTTATCCATTGAGAAGTGTTTAATTTGGAACAAAGTTGCCCTTACATTATTTGAGATTAATGAATATCTTACGAGATATAACAACCTGATTGTTCAAACTACGTATGGGCCGACGCGCGGCGATTTGATTCGACGACGGGGTGGGTCGCGGTAGCACGAAATTTGACGCGGACGAAGTCGCGGGCAGAAGCTAGTGTAGGATATGTGCACGAGTGCTATAACTTTTCGTTCGGCATAACGAAGGCTCTATGCAAGTTGAGTGAAAAAAGAGGCCATAAAGCTATGCATAAAATACTACATTTTGTCATGGAGAGTACGCGGCAGCAAAACAGTGGCGATCACGATAGTCAATTCTCTAAACTAAACTAAAAATCACTAAAATTTGGTTTATTCCTGTCAAACGACAATTTCCTATTCTGAAATAGACTATAGTGACACAACTTAACTATATTTTAGTTTGACAGCACTAAGATTGCACTGAGTTATTAGTTTAGTGAAAATGACAATTTTGCTATTCTGAGTTTGCAGGTTTTCACCAAAAATTTTGACAATAATCATTTATTTTGACTAAATCTGACTATTTTTAATCGTGATTAAAAAGGTGTGGAATAAAACTAGTGGTCATGAACAAAAATTCACACCAACGCCTCGCCTCCACGTGCAAAAACAGTGCTGTATTTTATATTTTTTCTTTTCTTATATCTCGAAAATGGCGTGTCCTATCGCAAAAATAATGAAATTTTCGACCCCCTTTGTTAACCCCGGAACATGTAAATCTCAACACGTGGGTAATATTTTTTGTATATTTTTAAACAAAAAGTGAAAAATTCCATATAAAACACGTCCAGGCTGCCCCCTTGCGCGCGCCTTCGTCTCTAAAAAATTCATTGCGTAGCGCACACAAGTACCACGTTGCGAAACCAAAAGAAAAAAAAAACCACGTTGATTGTCAAATTCGTTTTTAGTCGTGTCAAATAATTTTTAAATTTAAAGATTTTTTCTTGCAGAATAGCGTTAAAATTCTCATAGCCAAAAGTAAGGAATTTTAGAGATAGTTTAGTTAGTTTAGTTCGCTGTACAACAGAATCGGCACCAATATGAATAAATTTTATTGTGTTATTTGTTTTTTTTTTTTACACATTAAATTCTCTGGCAGACGGAAGACACAATAGACCTAAAACTCATGTACCCACCACAAGAGACCAATCTAAAAAGCCCAATCTCGTTTGGTTTAACAGAGCGTAAATCCTATGACCACCTTCCAACTCCATCATCAGGCTGGCACAAGGTCATCATAACATTGCGTTCTAACTAGACATACATATATATTTATATATATAATTTTAGCGCTATCAGACTTCAGGAAATAGATTAAAATCGATTTTATTTCAAACAGATGAAGTTCTTGATGACAAGTTGAAAATATTTACAAAATAACACTACACCGTTGTTTGATTTATATTTACTTCATTTGGTATCAATACCCTCTTTCTTTTTGTATAAAATATATAAGTGATATTCTTAAAAAACTATGGGTTTAGCTATCATGAAGTTACCAATGGCATAATTTAACTTTATCTTCACATATAAGCATGGATAATTAAGAAATAATTATAATTATGAATTAATAATACAGGCTTACTAATAATACGTATAATTACACCATTACATAAAACTTCAGGAGCGCACAAACTTTGAAAATGGCATTTGAAAAACCCTATGTAATCTGGCAACTTTGGCAACATTCCGGCAATATTGCCCAATATTGCCGGCAATATTGGAAACTTTCCTGGTAACTTTCGGAAACATTCGGCAATTTTCATCCCTACACGAGCTATAATAGTATTGTTTGTCTCGCTCACTCTTAACCTGAGCGTGTACTTCTTGCTTATTCGCACAAACGAAAAAAATATGCTGCCAATCAGTTGCACTCGTAAACCGTGTAAGTTAAGACGTATTTGTGTTTTATGTGGCTAGTGTGGCTACATGCAACGTCGCTTTAAAAGATGTAAGTACAATTTTATATCTAATTGTTGTTTTCCAATTCAGTATAAATATCTTTGTTTAAATGGTTTTATAATTGTGCTATCTCAAAATAAAACAAATAACGCCAATAATGATTACTTCGTTCGTAGGTATTTAGGATGTTAGTTTGTATTATTATAATATATATGTATGGTAAAAAGATGATTTCTCCATTAGTGAAATAAATTTGTAAATGAAAGTTACAATTTATTTAATAAGGCAGAACACTAATATGTAGAGAGAGAGAGAGAGAGAGAGTCATAAAACCTACCTGTAGCAGGTAATATTTAATATTATCTGCTAAAGGTAGGTTTGCTTGTCCGTTCCAGGCCCAGGTACCTACCTAGGTTATTCAAAGCTTACATGCAATTATCTATACATCTATACAAATAAATAAAATTGGAGTGTCTGTTTTTAATATTAAATTAACTACTTTTTACTAAGTGTATATGGATGTATACACGGTACATATACCAAAACAACATTTTTTACAATTTTTGTCTGTCTGTCTGTCTGTCTGTCTGTTCGTTCCGGCTAATCTCTGAAATGGCTGGACCGATTTTGACGGAACTTTCACTGGCAGATAGCTGATGTAACAAGGAGTAACTTAGGCTACTTTTATTTTAGAAAAAATAAATAATAGTTTAAAAAAACTAATAACACGCTGAATTTTGAGACGTATGTCAGCGTAGTTTTCAAAGACAGTTTTTATGAAAAACTTTTTGTTAAATACCACGCGGACGTAGTCGTGGGTAACAGCTATTACCTATAATATAACCTGAATTAACACATCTTACCGCGGTAGTACGTCCTCCTGCGTTAATTTCCGACATCCACGCGGGCGAAGCCGCGGGCAAAAGCTAGTATATTTATATAATATAAAACAATTTCTTTGCAGGGCTTTATCAAAAAAGAAAGACATACTCAGAACTTCTCAACAAACGCTCATCAAATGTATGAGATCATCAACTGGTGGGTCTACTACAGGCTTGCATACTCATTTACGAACAGTGCACTCAAACATTACTGCAGATGGACCGTCTTCATCGGAGAGTACTCCAAACACATCAACATCCTAAGAGCAGACGACAAAACTAAAGAAACGAAAATTAATGACTGAGTACTTTAGGTCTTCAGAATCAATGGAAGCTATTGTTTCTCGAAAGACCGCTTTAGATGGTGCAGCGGTTTCAGATTCTATTCTGAAAGTCAAGATCTTCAGCAACTCTTCAAAAAGAGTGGATACGACTTACCGAAAACGCCAAATACTATTGCGAAAATAGTTCTTGAACATGCTGAACAAGTCAAATGTGAAACAGTGAAAACCATTACACTCATGAAGGAAAATTTAGAAAATTTACAATGACTCTCGACGAGTAGACCTCTCTTCGAAACAGGAGATATATGAACATAAACCTTCATTGCAGAGCTTTTGGAGGTTTTGAATTCAAGAATCTTGGACTCGTCAAAATAACGAGGTCCATACCAGCTACAGCAGCTCTGTTTTTACAGAATATTATTACATATTATATTCACGATATTATTACAGAATACGATTTAAAAATTAAAGAATACGATTTAAAAATGATTTTTATTTTACTCCATCAACCTCATACCGAATTTGCAATTAAAATATGCAATTTCTAATGAAATTATGAAATTCCGATATTAACATCGGAATTCCGATATTGAGATCTAATATTGGAAATCAGTATCGGAATTGAAAACCCTCCGATATTACATGCCCTAGTTATCATACAACAGTAAACGTAGGTAGCCTACCTACCTATCCTATCCTACTTAATAATAGGTCTTCACCTATGAAAATGCCGTTTTGTATGAAAAAAAAAATAAACGAATTTTTTTCATGTATTTTTTATTTGTATTAATCGAAATAATCACCCATGCAATCAATGCATCTTTGCCAACGCAGTAGCAGTTTATTGATGCCCTTCTTAAAAAAATCAGCTGGACGGGGAGGCAACAAATTCTTCAAAGGCATTTTGTACTGCCTCTCGGGTACCTATTGAATGTTTTTCCCGCCAATAAGTTATCCGAATTCTGGAAAAAGTAGTAGTCTGTAGGCGCAAGGTCTGGTGAGTAGGGCGGATGACGGAGAGCTTCCAACCCCAGTTCTTGCAACTTGGACACCGTCTGCTGTGCAGTATGAGGTCGCGCGTTGTTGTGCAGGAGCAGCGGAGACGAGCGATTGACCAATGCTGGTTGGAGATGTGCCAGCTTCTCCATCATTGAGTTCAGTTCTTCACAGTACACATCTGCAGTAATGCTCACCCCGTTTGGTAAGAAGCTGTGATGAATCACACCGGCGCTAGACCACCAAACAGTGACCATCACTTTTCTAGGGGTAAGTTTTTGTTTAGGGCATTGTTTAGGTGCTGAACCAGGATCCAACCAACTTGCTGAGCGCTTGCGGCTATCAAACAGAATCCATTTTTCATCGCAGGTAACAATGCGGTTCAAAATTCCTTCATTTGTGTGTCTGTTGAGCAGTGCAAGGCACGTCTCGAGGCGTACTTCACGCTGGCGATCATTGAGTTCGTGGGGCACCCATTTGTCAAACTTTTTTAGCTTGCCAATTTGACGCAAATGGACCAATATTGTTTTGACGCTAACGACGAAAGCTGCTGCTAATTCAGCCGTAGATTGTGTATCATCAGCTTCCACAATCGCCTTTAATTCGTCATTGTCGACCAGTCTTCGGACGACCGCGAGGTTCATTTTTCGGGTCGAAATTTCCAGAACGGAAGCGAGCAAACCAATAACAGGTGGTGCGTTGGTTTGTAGTGTTAGCTCCGTAAACGTCGTTGATGTTGCGTGCCGCTTGTGCCGCGTTGCTGCCACGACGGTACTCATATTCCATAATTACTCGAATTTTTAACGTACCTATCCATGCTGACGAAAAAGATTGAAATGCGATGAAAATGTAACACTAATCAATAAACAAATGACTACTTTTGGAAAAAGAATTCCATGTTTTTAAAATAAAATTAATTTGAAATTAGAATTCTTAGACAAACAAAAATTATTTTGATTTGAAATGGCCAGTACTGCAGAACGGCAATTTCATAGGTAAAGACCTAATATTATAAACGCGAAAGTTTGTATGCATGGATGTATGGATGTTTGTTCCGCTTTTACGCAAAAACTACTGATCCGATTTAGATGAAATTGGATACACAGATAGTTTATAACCTGGATTAACACATAGGGTACTTTTTATCCCGGTAGTACGTTCCCGCGGGATAATTCCGAAATCAACGCGTGCGAAGCCGCTGGCAAAAGCTAGTATAACTATACGTGGGTCAACTTCGAGTCCAGAATACCAGTATTTTACATGAGGCGACTGCCTATCTGACCTTCAAAACCCAGTTACTGGGTATCATACCGAGCTTTCCGAGGTACAGAGGTGTCTTGATATGTAATTGATGGTAACCCATCCCCGAAACCGATCGTGGCAAGCATTGCTTACCCTACAAACATTAAACCACATTCAAAATTGTGTTTAGGCAGGCGATTAAAAATTAATTTATACGTATCTCAGCGTTTTTGATCATTCTGCTTCCAAAGAGCTGAAAATAGGGATGAAGTTATGTAGAAAGTCCTTCGTTTTCAAAGTAAACATCATCTATACATCTATACAAATAAATAAAATTGGAGTGATGTGTCATTTTTTACTAAGTGTATATGGATGTATACACGGTACAAATACCAAAACAACATTTTTTACAATTTTTGTCTGTCTGTCTGTTTGTTCCGGCTAATCTCTGAAATGGCTGGACCGATTTTGACAGGACTTTCACTGGCAGATAGCTGATGTAACAAGGAGTAACTTAGGCTACTTTTATTTTAGAAAGATTCTTTTATTTTAGAAAAAAATAACTGTCTTCAAAAACTACGGTGACATACGTCATAAACTACGCTGAAATACGTCTCAAAATTCGAAAAATCCTGGCTGAATCCTACGAAATTGATCAAAATAATGTACTACAGTATTATACACCTTAAAAAGGCCTACAAAAATGTCGCAATGGTATATGCCTATCTCTTAGGGATAACCCACAATAACCATTTTTAATCTTTTACTTTTTACGAGAAATAAGGGTTTATTTACGAAGCGATTTTAAGCAATACAGCATTAATCCTTATCCAATTAAGTACCTTAAATACATTGTGCATTTAATATAGATCAATATGGCCCTTTACAGCATGAAATTTAAATGAATATCTTAGAAGATATTTATAGATTTAAAAAGCGGGCGCAGAGCAGCTGGGGCGGGTCGTACGTCCGTCCCGTCCATCCGTTGGCAGCGGCCGGGTAGTACAGGATAAGTAGGATTGTAATTCATATTACTTTGGCTTCATAGTAATTGCGAATATCATGTGTGTTCATTATACTCAAAATAAACCTAATAGTATTATTCCAAGTAAGAGACCGTGAAATGGCTTAGATGTTTAGATTTTTGGATGTATGTTTCTCAATGATGCAAAGACGGCCAAACGGATTTAGATCGAATTTGGCACAAAGATATATTATATCATGGATACGTAACAGATAGGATACCTACTTTATCCCGGTAGTAGGTTCCCGGGTGATATTTTCCGACAGCTATACGGGCCAAGCCACTGGCAAAAGTACTATTCCTATAATTATGTTCGGTGTCTGGTAAATGATTGAGTGTCTGCATAGGTAAAATAGGAGCGTTAAGAAAAACCAGGAAGACTTATATTCAACTAAACCAAGCCCTATGTCGCAGTCTTCTTACTCTGAATACTCTTATTTTAAAAACACCAACACACATGATGTTCTCATCAACTATGAATCCTAAGTAATATGAATTATAATCCTACTACTACTAGTATTATAAATGTGAAAATATGTATGATTGGGTGTTTGTTTCTCAATCACGCAAAAATGGCTGAATGGATCTGGATCAAAAATAGCACACAGAGTCTATATTACCTATATAACCTGGAATAACACATTCTTATCGCGGTAGTACGTCCTCTTGCATTAATTTCCGACATCCATGCGGGCGAAGCCGCGGGCAAAAGCTAGTTATAAATATTTATTATTTAGGCATACATATGGTAGGAAACTACCGCAAGTTTCCGACATCCACGCGGGCGAAGCCGTGGGCAAACGCTAGTATAACTATATTTATAATCTGTACCCGAAATATGACCTTGTTCGAGACAAAATGGACGGATAATTTATATTCGCTGTATGTACTTAATCTCAATTACAATTACTACCTTATTGTACCTTTGAATCAGGCTTAATTTCGTGGAAGGTCAAGTGATTTCGTACTTCGTACAGACAACCACAATTAACCGACTTCAAAAAAAAGAGGAGGTTATCAATTCGACTGATATTTTTTAACTTTTTAACCGACTTCTAAAAAAGGAAGAGGTTATCAATTCGCGTGTAATTTTTTTATGATTATGTTTCTTTTTTGTTTGTTACCTCATAACTTTTGACTGGGTGAATCGATTGTGATGATTCTTTTTTTATTTGAAAGCTGGTGCTTCCCGAATGGTCCCATTTTAATTTGGTTCCATTCGGACAATGGGATCCATGTGAAAACCATATAAGTCTTAAATGTTCATTAAGTATTTGCGCGACAAATGAACGAATAACGCGATTAGATTAGTGCGGGGTATCTACCATAACTGACTGTACCTACTATATTTTACTCTTGCCCAGTACACCGCACCTATTATACCCACTCACGAATTTCGAAAGGCGTTATTAGCTGACGGCTCAAGAAAGTAGGTCGGAGCAGGAACTTACCTACTTGCTTTTGGAATAAGAGCTCTGACTAAAATGTTACTTTGATATTTACAAGGACCAGAGAAGTGGAAAGGAAAATTCTCATTATGATTGCGTATTGACCTCTTTTTTCTTTCTTTCTTTTTTTCTTGACCTACTTAAGTTTGACTGTTTTTTCCATGAATAACATCAGGGTGGTAGGGGATATCATCGCACAACAAATAGGTAACATGAATTCAGTTCATGATTCTGACACTGGTTTGGTAAACAAAAAATAGCTCCTCCATATATTTTGACTGCGTAGATATTGCACTTTTCCAGTAGATTTTTCTTTATAACCGACGAACCATGGCTACGGTAGGGGGTGTAGAATAGAGATGAAACGGATAGCTGTTTGGCCGGATACCGGATGCCGGTTATCCGGCTGCCCTTCTGGCCGGATGGCCGGATAACCGGCCGCCGGATATCCGGCCGTTCGATATTGTTTCAGCAGAGCCATCTTGTGCACCTATAGTGTACTTTTTGACACACCTGGTCATTCTCGTTGCAAGTAATTGTGTTGGCTCGGTCCGATCCGAGTGTGTTGGTAAGTAAACAGCGCCATCTAGATCGATTCCTGTGGTATTGTTAAACAAGTATAACACAATTTTGTTTAAAGGTGTCAAATTCGATAGCGGATCAATAGAGTATGATGTTCAATTTGAAATGGTCGAGTTATCTCTTGTGGAGTGTACATAGCTAGCGAGTGTATTGTTTGAGGTTATGTATGACACATAAATACGAAAATGGCTTTGTCACAAAAAAGATCCCCGTTATGGGAATATTTTGAAATAAATGCTGATAATAGTAAGTTTGCCGTGTGTACGTTGTGTAATGTTAACATTTCTCGTGGTGGGGAAGGTAAAAAGGCAGGTATGTATTACCGAATAAAACTCAACTTTTGTTTTCAATTACTCGTTAACCCAAGTGTTTGTTAATTGTAAATTGCAATTTTGTACTTGTTTGTTTGATTCTGATAAGAATGCGCGTATTGATGTCGTGAATAAATTTATATGAAAGACAACGCTGCTGCCATTTTTATTTATTGCCATTCTATTTTTTCTAGGTACTTCTGCTATGAAAAATCACCTAAAATCAAAACATCCAAACGAATATAAAGCAATAAGCAAAGGCCAGGCAGATATTAATGTAACTGCTACACCGTCAAAGATAGTACCCATTCCTGGAACCAGTTCATCTTCAGCTACGACTACAAAGCAATTAACTGTGCCAGAATCATTCGAGAAGAAATTACTTTGGGACGTAAACGATAGCAGAAATGATTGCTCTTGACAATGAGCCGCTATCTGTTGTAGAAAGAACAGGATTCACCCGACTCCTACAACAAGCTTTACCCCGATACAAAATGCCAAGCCGCACATACATTGCACAGAAAATCATCCCTGACATATATGACAGAATACATGACAAAATTAAAGAGAATATTTCAAGTGCTGTTGGTATTTCTGTAACTTCAGATATTTGGACTTGTTTACACAACAATGCCAGCTTTTTGAGCTTCACAGCTCATTGGCTGTCTCCTGATTTTGACTTGGAACACGGGGTTCTTGCGATGTTGCCTTTTTCTGGTTCTCATACCGGAGAAAATATAGCAAAGGAACTTAACGCTATCGCGGGCCGATGGGATATTGACCACAGTAAAATACATTTACTTGTTCATGATAGTGGTGCTAACATGGTCAAAGGTGTTCGAGTAGCCGAGTATGATTCTGCTCCTGTTTTATACATACTCTTCAGAGAGCTATAAGTGAGTCGCTCAAATCACAGCCTGATGTAACAACAATGATCGCTACTGGTAGAAGACTTGTAACGCACTTCAACCACTCAGGCTTAGCTCAAGAAAAGCTCCTCAAAATTCAAAAAGAATTTAATTTGCCCGAACATCAATTGGTGCAGGACATTAGCACCAGGTGGAACTCAACTTATTATATGATAGAGCGCCTGCTAGAACAGAAGCGAGCCTTGTCATTATATGTTGCGGATAACGTTACACTCGCCAGTTTGACGCCTCAAGAATGGTGTTTAATGGAACAATGCGTTAAACTATTGAAGCCTTTCGAAGAAATAACCAAAATAACAAGTTCTGGTTTATCCTGCGTATCGGAAGTAATACCACACGTTGCTGCTTTAAAGAAATATTTAGATAAAAATGAAACTGAGCAAAGAACTCCTGATTTGCCACACATGAGAGCCACCTTGAAAGCCGAATTAGAAAGTCGTTTCAGCTCTTTAAATCAAGATCCTAATTATTTGATCGCAACTTTCTTAGATCCCCGATTTAAGACAAACTACTTGGGGGTGATTGAAGCTGAAAGAGCACGCCAAAAGATTTTATTGGAATATATAAAAATGTCTTGTGACGAGTCTTCCCTCAGTAGCGACTCGTCATCGACACCAGCTAAAAGAAGTAGAGAAGAAGAAAATGCAGGGTCAGCTGTGTCTCGTGAAGCTCACGACACTTTCTGGGATTGCTTTGACGAGGTCGCATATGAGAATAGCGGCAGTCAGTTACAAGATCAAGAAAAAAAGAATTCAATAGCAAATGAGATTGACTTTTACTTAAAATCGGTGCGCATTGATCGCAATCAAGATCCATACAAGTGGTGGTCAGCTAATAAGAGGCAGTATCCAGTCTTGAGCAAATTTGTCAGAATTTATCTTTCAGCACCATGTAGCAGTGTTTACAGCGAAAGACTTTTTTCCGAAGCTGGACTTATTTATGAGGAGAAGCGAAACCGTTTGTTGCCTGTTAACGCAGAGAAGTTGGTGTTCATTCACCATAATCTGCCTCTAGTGCACTATGAATACTAAATCTTATTTGAATAATTTTCACGCATACATTGTTTTGGTGGTAAATTTATGTTTTGTTTCGGTGTAATAATTAAATAATGTCCTAATATTTTAGTCTTTTATTGTATCCGGTATCTGGCCGGATGTTGGTTACTATCCGGCATCCGGCCGGATAGTGTTTTTACGCCGGATAGGCCGGATAACGGATAGTTGCCGGATATCCGTTTCATCTCTAGTGTAGAATCATGTGCGGAATTCATGGTTACATTTTTTTGGAACGAAGTTCCTTATCGCGCGTTGTGAAAGGGGGCTAGACGGAAAAAAATCTTACGGAAAGTTGTCACGACATGCTTTAACCGACTTCAAAAAAAGGGCGAGGTTTCTCAATTCGACCGTATATATTTTGTATGTTGTTGTTTTTTTTGTTGTGAGTAGAGAGGGGGAGAGGGGGAGAGGTCGAGAGGGGGAGAGGGGGAGAGGGGGGTGAGGGGGACAGGGCGAGAGGGGGAGAGGGAGAGAGAGAGAGGGAGAGAGAGAGAGAGCGAGGTAGAGAGAGGGAGAGGGAGAGAGGTAGAGAGAGAGGGAGAGAGAAGGAGATAGGGAGAGAGAGAGAATATTTTTGTTGAGTGTATACAGGTTTTTTGTACATAATAAATAATTAAAAAATTATAACTATTATGAATCCTGGAAAGGAACTTCGTTCCATCCGGGTGTCCCTTGACACCTCTAAAGTTTTTTTGCATTTAAACGCAGTTTTTTTACCACCTCCCCATAAAGCTCAGAATGCAAATGAAGTTGAGCATGTTTGCAGAAAAAAATGTTTTTTTCAGGCAGTTTTGTGCCTGGTTAATGTCAAAAGGCTCGCCCGCCCCCTATTATTAGTACTCAAACATAGGTAACTGGCGAAACGTGGGTGATACGTCTACGGCTTATTCTTCTAAATATATATACTATCTTTGTATACGTAATTTATCATCATCATCATCTACCCAGTCTTTACCCAACTATGTTGGGGTGGACTTCCAGTCTAACCGGATGCAGCTGCATACCAATATTTTACAAGGAGCGGCTGCCTATAGGACCGCCACATCCCAGTTACTGGAGAATACAACCAACAATAGCCCTGGTGTTTAAAGTTTCGGGCTCGAAGCCCGAAGCCCGAAACTGATGTAACGACTGTCAAAAATCCACATATGACAGTCGGGACCAACGGGTTAACGTAAAACCCCAGCTCCCACGGCTGTAAAAATATCGTGGCGGGATTTGATTGCTCGCTTGATATACAAATCTCGGTGTTAAGCAGATTTTTGAGGATCCAACATCCAGCTCGTCGAAAGAGCACTTAGATTTTCAAATATTGTCGTTAAACAGTGCGGTGAACATCTAATGCGTTTTATGTTACAGGAACGAGTGTCGAAGACGAAGCCAAACATTTACAAAAATTTATTTATTTGTCGATATCTGAAGACCCGTGTGGTGCCGGACGTAAAGAATAACACCACCCCATTTCTTCCCGTGGGTATCGTAAAAGGCGACTAAAGGACTTACTAGAGAATGGGCAGCAGCGTTCTCTATGCATTTTACCACCATACTGCGATCGCCAACCCGCCTGCCAAGCGTGGCGATTATGGCAAAGCCCCTCAAATTGGGGGAGGCCTAAGTCCAGCAGTGTACGTCTTACGGCTGAAATGATGATGATAATGAAGACCCGTGAGTCTAAGTTCTTCGCAGTCACTTTAATCCGTTCTATTCATATACCTACTTCATCATCATCCCTCCCTCCATTCTGCTGCCCTTATCCCAACTTCTTTGGAGTCGGCTCAACATGTCTTTTTCTACCATAGTTCTCTAGTCGTCACTCCCTTTCTAACTATAACAATTTCATCATTCACACAGTCCATTCATAATTTCTTTAGTCTCCACCTACTCTCTTATAGCCATCGACATTCATACCTAAAATTTTCCTCACGACGTTTTCCTCGTTCCTTCGCATCACATGCCCATACCATTATCATCATTATCATTTCAGCCGTAAGACGTCCACTGCTGGACTTATGCCTCCCCCAATTTGGGGGGCTTTGCCATAATCGCCACGCTTGGCAGGCAGGTTGGCGATCGCAGTATGGTGGTAAAATGCATAGAGAACGCTGCTGCCCATTCTCTAGTAAGTCCCTTAGTCGCCTTTTACGACACCTACGGGAAGAAATGGGGTGGTGTTATTCTTTACGTTCGGCACCACCGGTACAATGCCCATACCATGACAACCGATTTCCACACAACTTTTCAGTTACCGATGCCACTTTTAGACTTCCTCTTATATACTTCCACACTAAATTAATGCAAAAGTAACTCGGTCTGTGACATTTCCATCCCTTAAAGGATTCGAATGAAATTCGGCTCACAGAGAGGCAATACCTTGGGTTAGGACAAACGATGCTTTTCATCCCGGCCGTAGCTACATTCCCATGGAACTATTCCCGCACTCCCCGCGGGCCATGCCGTGGGCAGATGCTAGTAATAAACATACTCACTTGACTACAAGCCATGGACTCCGACAGTACTTCGGAGTTCTTCAGCGTATTGGTAGCAGGTCCTGTTAAGATGAGAACCAGCGCATAGCAGGTCAAGGTATACCTTCCAACGCGGGAGAAGAACTGGGGGATCAACAGGAAGACCAAGCATCTGAAACAAAAAAGGCTTTATCAATATATGTAAATACTACAATTTTATTAATAAAGCTGAAGAGTTTTTCTTTTGTTTGTACGCACTATATTCTGGAACATAATTCTGGAAGGCTATTTAACATCACGCTAGGACCCTTAGGAGCAGAGCATAAAGAAAAATTCAGAAATAATAGAGGTGTCAAGGGACACCCGGATGGAACGAAGTTCCTTTCCAGGATTCATAATTGTTATATTTTTTTTATTATTTATTATGTTCAAAAAACCTGTATACACTCAACAAAAATATTCTATCTCCCTCTCTCTCTCCCTATCTCCCTCTCTCTCTCCCTATCTCTCTCTCTATCCCCCCCCCCCCCTCTCACCCTCTCTCTCTCCCTCTCTCTCACTACTCACAACAAAAAAAACAACAACATACAAATACAAACAACAAAATATATACAGTCGAATTGAGAAACCTCGTCCTTTTTTTGAAGTCGGTTAAAAAGTGTCGTTACAACTTTTCGAGAGATTTTTTTCCGTCTAGCCCCCTTTCACGACGCGCGATAAGGAACTTCGTTCCAATACCAAGCAACAATGAAGAAAAACCGAAGGCAGGCGATGCGATGCGACTGGGTGGGTCGGGGGAGCAAGAAATTTTACGCGGACAAAGTCGCGGGCATACTCTATTCAACAAATTATTTTGTCGTCTCAAAGAAAGAAGACTTGTATCCCCACAATGGGAACGTTGCCAGCTGATTATGAATCAGTTTTAAGTATTACTCTGAATTTGGACTACTTTGTTGACCTAGTTCACCTATTGTAGTAAACGACTTCTAAGCGCAGTAGAGTCGGGATTGATTCCCGGGTCAAGAAAAATGTTAGGGCTAACGGACTCCAGCCCCACTTTTATATGGAACCTTTTGACATACAATTTGGATGATCGAAATCAAAACACCTCTGCCTACCCATAAGGAGAATCAGTACAGGTGTGAAATGTTAGATATGTTGTCTAGTTGTTGTTAGATCCTGTTAGGAACAATACGAAAAAATCTTCCTCCTTCCGCCATCGCCAGGGACCTAAATAATTTTACTCTTAGTTTCTTGGTTTTAATGAGAGTAGATCGAAAAATAAAAGGTTTTGGAAAGGGTTGTAGATAAAAAAGTACGTATAAAAAGTAAAAAGTTTCCCTAATTTGCAATTGTAAAGTTGGCCTAAATTGAACGGAGCATACATACCTAATTCTATAACTGAACGCCAGACCCAAAGTCAAAAGGACTCCAATAATAGAACTCATGATGGTGGCATGGATCAGAGATATCGCTAGCTGGAAGACGAAGAACATAAAGCAAAGATACGTCAGTATTATGCCTCCGACGAATCCCATCACACTTTTGAGAAGAAAGTTCGGGAAAGTTTGATCTGTCATCAAGTACAAGAAAAACTTAGATACTGCACTTCCTTCTGGGTACAATTTCTTGAAAATTCTTGATATTCTTTTTTTTGTGTCGAACCGATAGTGTCGCCATCTTTGAGACAGTGTCTGTTCCAATTGTGCGTTTCCCAACACTATAGAATTGATCTTCTCTTTCTCATAGTTGAGTCTATAGTTTTCTATAGTTCGCGCCTTCCAAAGAAGGGCGAAAAACGCCATGCTTGATGGCTTTTTATTTTTTAGTTGTTATTGCTAAAATTCTCGTCTTCGTATAGACGAAACACATTTTTGCAGTTAGTTAATAACATCACGTCCACACAATAAACGCTGACAGAAGACAGTAGGTATTTTTTTATTTTCATTCATAAAGGGCAGTTGAAAGAAGAAAATCTTCTGAAGTGCAAAAAGTTTTATTACACAAGGTAAGGTATTTGATATAACCTCCTTGTACCTTAAAACCTTTGTATTTTTACTCGACTACTTCAGAAGGAGTTTCGGATGTAACAATATTTTGTTGACGTACCGGGTTAATGAGCGCCTTAACACTTTATTAACGCTATCACAGGAAAAATTGCTAAGTTTAAATTAGTAGGCATTTTGCCATACAAAGTGGACAATTACCTAGAGCTATTTGATACAATTACATAAATACAAATACAGTACAAAAATACAGGTTAACAGAGTTGTAAGAGAATCAAGTAGGTAGATATTTATTGTGTCCTAAAATTAGTAACAAATACAAAACATTTCGGCTCTGCTACACACGAATCACAAGGTCTTTGTATGTGAACGCATCCAAAGTAATGAAAAGGAAGCATTTATTTACAATTGGTAAGTACGTGTTTCATTGTGTACCTACTGTAATTGTGAGTATCGAGCTGCTGCCGTATTCGAGATATTCAAAAGTTCAACAATAGCGACGAAGTTCGTTGACTTAAAATTGTCAATAACAAAATTAAAATGAACTTGCCCTGTACGCGTTCTTACAGTTCTGCGCAAGACGTCCAACATGCGCAGATCACTGCAATGCTACAAAATCAACTTCACTCCATTGCCTCAAATATCGTGAAAAGATAATCTTTTTTGCAATAATACCTATCTAAACGACATAATGCAGGTTTTGTTCTGTACTGTAGTGATCATTAGTTAGTTTTAGTGAGTGATGATGTTCAAATGATTTGAGTGGACACAAAGGTTTTCGAGTGTATGAATCAATTAAGAATTCATTGAAGAAAATGTAAGTGAATTAAAGTCTTGCTGTATCATTCTATCAATTTAATGAGTGTGGTTTAGATGATTAATAGTAAAACAAAATATTTAAGTAATAAAATCATCAACTTTCTAAGTAACCGATATTTTGAGGGCTGTCTTATGTTATACAATCTACAGGCTATAAAGTGAATCTGCATAGTCATAAAGCCTCTGACTGGTTTCTATAAAATATTTTCACGATGTCTTTACACGAGAATAGTAACGATTCTACTTGTAAGTTTAACATAAATAAAATGAGAAATAATTAAACTGAGAAGGCCATATAATTATTTTGAACGCGATTTAATTTTTATAAAATGTTACTGTCAATCAATGTCAAAATAATTTTGACTGAAGTTTGTGTTTGATTTTCGAATTCAAAATTTTGTTTTGAATTCAATTGTTTTTATTTCTTATTTGTAAGTTTTTTTAAATTGTAGTAACATTAATTAGTTAATTACAATTAAACAAAACCAGTGATCGGCCGTAATTTAGTTGCAAAAGCTTGTATTAATATTTGCGTATTTGTTTATGTTTATTTAGTGCTGAATCTTAACGTTTATCAAGATTTTCTTTGTTCAAGCTTCAGAAAATAATGAAATAAGTCTCATAATATCCGTATGTAGTTCTAATTAACTTAGAATGGGATCAATCGAAATGATTACTGGTAGGTAGCTTTGTTTTTACGTACTTAGAAAATTCGCGAACAATCAAAAAATATTGAGCAATATGTTGTAAAACACCGGCTCGTTGAATTTTTTTTTTTGTTAAAATTGATTTATCACCCCCCGGATTCGCACGCGTGTTGGTTCGACCACGAAACCACGATACCACGGGAACGCACTGCCGGGATAAAAATGTTATAAGTGATAATTCAGGTTTTAAACCAGCTGTGCGTGGTATTTCATCCAAACCCGTTGCTGTCCAAATATCAAACTTTCGTATTTATAATATTAATAAGATAAAGATCTGAGATGTATTGTTGTCACACATATCAAGTCAGCTCCATAATATTATACCTGCCCTACCATACTAATATTATAAATGGGAAAGTGTGTGTGTCTGTTTGTCCGTCTTTCACGGCAAAACGGAGCGACGAATTGACGTGATTTTTTAAGTGGAGATAGTTGAAGTGATGGATAGCCTACTACTTTTTTTTTTAGGTGGCTGGTGTGAACATAGAAAAGCCGTGCTTTCCCCATGGACAATTGTATGTAGCATGTTCACGTGTGGCCAATGCCCAGAATCTTTACATTTTATTCCCAAATGGAAAGACATATAATATTGTGTACAGTAGAATATTAAAATAACATTCTGTTCCGAGTTCTCTTCTGTGTTCTAAATCAGGAAAGGGGAACCGTGTTACCCCAAATTTAACGCGAGCGAAGCTGCGGGCAAAAGCTAGTATCAAATAAATCGTGCAGGACTTAACTATTTTATTTGGAACAACAGCTTGTCGTTCTATATTGGTAAGACTAAGCCAAGTATGATGATCTGTAGAAGTGCTTTCAGCCCATTAAATCAAAATGCAAGTAAAGTGCAGGACAAATGATTTCCATATAATATTCTTGTTTATCCTTAATTATGCTCATGTTTCATATTTAAAAAATAGTAATAAGTATTGCTTTCCATTTAATCACTGTATTTTTTGGTGTGAAGTCCGATTGTTTACTTTTTAGTATTTTCTTTTCACAATCTGTATTTGTAGTTTTCCCCATGCTTCTGCGGCGCGGTGAGGTGCGGTGACTGAACTGGCTAATGTTTAGCTACAAATAGCCAGCTTTGACACTTGTTTCTAATCCCAACACAGACAGTTAATTAATTAATAATTCCTTCCAGATAATGGACAACGAGCAGCCCCATCAAGAGTTGGTAAAATGCGTGGTGGTTGGCGACACAGCGGTTGGCAAGACACGTCTCATATGTGCACGTGCTTGCAACAAGCATGTGTCGCTATCACAGCTGATGACCACACACGTGCCTACCGTGTGGGCTATCGACCAGTACCGGATATATAAGGATGTAAGTGGAATACACAAGTTGTTATTTGTTTCTTTAGGATTTCTACTGATACCAGCATAGCTACACACAGCCATTCACTACGCTTCTGTACCAAAAGGAACAGCAATCAATGTTTTTATAGGATTCCTCCAAATGCTATGTTAACAAATTTAAACCTTGAAAGTTTTAACTAAATAGAAAACTGCTATTATTCTGACAGTTGTTTGTTGTTGTTTTAAATATAATAGGTTAATTTTCAATATAATAGGTCATCAAATGGTTGTGAATAACTATGCTGAGCTAACTTAAACTTCTTAACAACATTGGAGGAATATGTAACTATTTTGAATTCATGCCATTTAATATTTTTATGGGACCTTAGCAAATGCACACTTAAAGCTAAGCTATTTTTAAAGTGTTACATATCCCTAAGAATCCTAGAGTTTGGTGCCAGTAAGCAGCCTGCATAATAAAGCCTTGTAGATAAACTGGAAATATTTTTAATTGTTTCTAAAACAGGTTTTAGAAAGATCTTGGGAAGTAGTAGACGGTGTGAATGTGTCACTTCGTCTATGGGACACCTTCGGTGACCATGAAAAGGACAGGAGATTTGCCTATGGAAGGTATATAGATTTAATTTTTAATGTTGAAGGAAAATAATATCATTTTCTTAATAAAATAAAATAAAATTGTGAGCAGCCATTTGTTGGAATGTTGTGGACAATATAGAGTGGAAGTTTACTCTTTTAATAACATTTTCAGGTCAGATGTAGTTCTACTATGTTTCTCGATAACCAACCCTATATCTTTGAGGAATTGTGGAGCTATGTGGTATCCTGAGATAAGGTGAGTTAAATTAAACTATGTTAGAGCAGTTGTGGCCCAGTGGTAACAACTACAAATTACTAGTTGAAGGTCGTAGGTTCGAACCCAGGCAAGTGCTTTACTTTGTGTAAATAATTTCATCACCAAAGCTCTCAAAACAGTGAACGAAAACATCATGAGGAAACTGCCATGAGAACCTCCTAGAACAAATTCGAAGACCTGTGACATCTTCCCACCTGGAATTCTCACTGAGACAAGGGCTGTGTCCCAGCAGTGGGAACATTATAGGATGATCATGATGATGAAACTAAAGTAGCCTGATTATCTATGCACCACTTTAAAAACATGTAACATGTTTAAAAATACTTCAACAATATTTCAGACGGTTCTGCCCAAACACACCGATTTTATTAGTGGGATGTAAAAACGATCTTCGTTACATGTACAGAGATGAGACCTACTTAAATTACTGTAAAGATCGCAGCCCTTTCATAAGGTAAGACTTTCTAATACTCTTAATTAATTTCATTCTAGCTAGAAAAGTATAGGTATGTATTCTTTTTTAGAATTATTTCGGATTAAGGCGCAGATATAACTAGCCAGGAAAATGGATCTATTGACTAAAGTACTGGAAGTCTGTAATTTCCGCTTTTAAAGACAAAGTGTCCAGCTGACTTTACTGCATAATATAATTTCTTGCTTAAAATCAAACTTAAAAAAATATTGGAAAAAGTTGAATAACATTTTTGGTAATTATTAGTTTTTGGTTAAATACATAAATCAACTTGTAAAATTCAAAGTTTAAAAGTAGGTCGAAATGCCTTCCCTGTGAAGCATGTGCGGTGTGACTATGAATGATAGGCTGAGGAAGTAAGGAATGATGAGGTGAAATGTACGGTGCGGTTTAAAAGAAGATATAATGTCCAAAACTGAAAAGAGTATGCCTAGATGGTTTGGTCATGTTGAGAGAATGACTGAAAGGCGGTGAAAAAAAGGGATTTACAAAGCAGATGTGAAAGGACGCCGCGAGGAGATGCCCTAGGAGGTCGTATAGATGACCTTATTGGTGATGTTCTTCAGAAAGTCAGTTGCGTAGTACTCGCAACCGGCGTGCGTGTATTAGATGTGGGAACGTAAACGAGGCAAAAAGAGCATGTAAGGATCGTAGGTAGCATTCTGTAGTTACGAAGACGACGTGGGTTTGTGTATGCCTAAAAGTACTTTTCACTTTTAGGGCTCCAAGAAAAAGCGACCTTGTAATGCCAGACCAAGGGCGCGCATTAGCGCACGAGTTCGGCATATATTACTACGAGACTTCAGTGTTCACCTACTATGGAGTCAACGAGGTGTTTGAGAACGCTATCAGAGCTGCCTTGATAGCCAGGAGACAGCAGCGCTTCTGGATGACCAACTTGAAGCGGGTGCAGAGGCCGCTTTTACAGGTACAATTATATAGGCGTAAGAATAATTCCGTGTGGTGTTGGACGTAAAGAATATCACCACCCCATTTCTTATCGTGGGTCTCGTAAGAGGCTACTAACTTTAGGAAGAAAGTTAGTAAGAGGACGTTTAAAAGTGGCATCGGTAACTGAAAAGTTGTGTGGAAATCGGTTGTCATGGTATGGGCATTGTACCGTGTGATGCCGAACGTAAAGAATAACACCACCCCATTTCTTCCCGTAGATGTCGTTAAAGGCGACTAAGGGACTTACTAGAGAATGGGCAGCAGCGTTCTCTATGCATTTTACCACCATACTGCGATCACCAACCCGCCTGCCAAGCGTGGCGATTATGGCAAAGCCCCCCAAATTGGGGGAGGCCTATGTCCAGCAGTTAATGTCTTTCGGCCGAAATGATGATGAAGAATAATTTTATTTGGATCACTGATTTGGATCAAGAAGACCATAGATTCTCTGTACGGATAACCTTGTATGGGAGCATGGTAATGTTTCACACTGTTAACTGCTTTGGAGGTATGAGGATCAGGATATCTATAAATATCTTAGGACAACCAACACACCGTTATCTGATCCCAAACTAGGCAGAGCCTGTACTATGGCAACCAGACAACTGATAAACATACTTATATATTTCTAAATACATACATATTATGGATAAATTACACCCAGACGCAGGACAAGATTGTGCTCATCACACAAAGATTTGTCCTGGGTGGGAATCGAACGACTTCAGTCTTAGCAGTCAGGGTCCCTAACCACTAGACTAATAGCCCAGTCAAGGATATAAAGTTGACTCATCCTCCGTAGAAAAGGGAGGACCCTCCGACTAGACGTGTGTCGTGTCTAATGTGCAACTGCCCGACGATCGATGTCGGGACGTTGTATATATTCAAGTTGCGTGGTAAACTCTGCTAGCGCGATGTAGGATTTTCCGTGAGATCAGTGTTGATGCGTATTTTGCTTGTGTCTGTGGAGATGCCGCTACACTGCTAATGTTGGGTTTTGAAGCGTGTAGCTGTCGTTTTAAAGAGGTCTAATTGGGTAAAATATTAACAGGATAGCTTTTGTTTGTAATATTCCAATCCGGAGGAAAACTTGTTGTTTGGACATGTTCCGGATTTTATTTTGAAACATCAAATTCTTGTCAATAAAATAAAAAAGGATGGAAGTCGTTTTATTTCGTTCAAGTACTTTAGTCCATATTACATCATCATCATCATTTTAGCCGAAAAACGTCCACTACTGGACATATGCCTGGGGGGCTTTGCCATAATCGCCGCGCTTGGCAGGCGGGTTGACGATCGTAGTACGGTGGTAAAATTCATAGAGAATGCTGCTCCTCATTCCCTAGTACAGGGCTGTCCAAGCTACATACCTTCGCGGGCTAATTAAATTTACTACAAAAGCTGGAGGGCCGCAGAAAAAGATATTTTCAGTTTTCAAGTAAAAAGAAATACAGGATATATTTCTTTATACGTTTATTGGTTCTTAATTAATCTAATAATAGTAATCCAGACAACGGCCCGCGGGCCGTTGTCTGGATTACTATTATTGGACAGCCCTGCCATAGTAAGTCCCTTAGTCGCATCTTATGACACCTACAGGCAGATATGTGATGGCGCTATTATATACGTCCGGCACCACACGGAGTCCTTCATCATTTCAGCCATAAGACGTCCACTGCTGGACTTAGGCCTCCCCCAATTTGGGGGGCTTTGCCATAATCGCCACGCTTGGCAGGCGGGTTGGCGATCGCAGTATGGTGGTAAAATGCATAGAGAACGCTGCTGCCCATTCTATAGTAAGTCCCTTAGTCGCCTTTTACGACACCCACAGGAAGAAATGGGGTGGTGTTATTCTTTACGTCCGGCACACACGGAGTCCTTATTACACACTAACTTTAAGGATTACAATCCAGACGTTTTTTTCACACTTATAGTATAGTTGTTGTGAAACAATAAAATGCGATAAATAATTGCCAAGTTTGACCCAATTCATTTGTCCACAGGCACCGTTCAGACCTCCTCGCCCAATGGAACCCGAGGTAGCGATCGTGAACAGCAGTTATCTAGAAAACATGAGCACTCTCATGCGACAACAGGTAAATGAAGTAAGATGTAACAGTTTTCTATGTAGACTTTTACAGGGCATTTACAAAATACGATAGATATAATAATAATAACATTAGGCGCCAACAAAAAGTTTACATGGTTCCTATAGTCCTCTCCACAACAGGCGTTATCCCAAATCATCTTATCCAAAGCCTTAAATGACTAAACCTAAAAGAAACCCTCTATATCACCCTACAAAAAGCTGCAATTTTAAATACATGTCGCATTGTCAGAAAGTTTATGCAAATTGATCCTCGAAACGAATTAGGTCCTCATCACAACACATCAGAAACAATACACACCACACTCTGTATTTACTTGGCTTCGGTTCGTAAAAGTTGCAAAGACCAGCCAAAGAGCTGAGAAGGAAAAACACTCAACAAAAAATAATATTAGTATCTTGGGACAACAATATCCCTTCCACTGATCCGTACTACAGCAAATGAGAATTTCGAAAATCTTTGACCCCTGTCGTTGTAAACAGCAGTTGGTTCGTGGTCACACTGTTTTAAACATTTTCGAAATTTTCATCTTACCAGTAGAACATTCTTCTATGTTAAAGGGTTTGGATTCCGCACTTAGTCCTCCAAATGGACCATTGTCTGGACCCATGGCGACAGTCGATGTTTATTCCAACCAGCCCACCTTCCTCCAGAAGTTGATTATATTTTTTGGTCCGTTCAGAACTTCCGTGTAAGATCTGGATGCCCCGAAGGTTTCTGTCCTAATCCGTGCGACACGTGTAAATTGGAAGACTACATGCGCAATGCTTTCTTCAGCCCCCCATGCAAGCCTTGCATAAGGGACAGTCCGTTATGCCTATTTTTTGGAAGTGTTGGTTTAGCTGGTAGTTTCCCGTGATGGTCCTTGTCGCCAAACGCAGGCAGTTCCTGTCCAGGCACAGTAGATATCTGGTTAGCTTGTAATCTTAGAATACTCTTTATAATCATCAACGTCAACCCCACTGAATACACCTTCATTATGTACTTACACCATAAAAAAAAAATGAAAATGCGGAATATACGAGTTCGTTGAAACCACAGGTTGAAACCTAGTTACTACTTATAACATCAGAAATCTACCAGTGAATGTCCCGTCAAAATCGGTCGAGCTTTTTCGGAGATCAGCCGGATCAAACTGACTGACAGCTTTTGTTATAAAAGCCGTTTGTACTTTCAGCTGTTTTTTGACATTACAAACAGATACTTTAATTTTGTTTACCTATTTCTATAGAGTATTTCAGAATATTTGAGATTTCAGAATGACCTTTATTTGACCTCTCGCATGCGTCTATAGCATGTGAGTGGTCGTTCACTGTCGTCGTTGACTATAAACTAAGTAATAACAAATACAGTTTTTATTAGAGGTAGTAGTAACTTGAAACCATTGTGTAAGGTTTTCACTGCCTATTTCCTAATATGTTGGGCTCCGCTTCCAGTCTAACGGGATTTAGCGAAATACCAGTATTTGACATGGAACGACTGCCTATATGATCGCCACAACCCAGTTACTGGGTAACAAGAGATTCCTTGATAACATACGATTTCTTTATTCGTTTAAACATTGTATATAAGTATATACATACAAGAAAATAAAGGTTGTGAGACTAGACTTCTGACTACCCATGTACCCATAACGACTGTCAGAGATCTAGGAATACCAGTCAACCTCAACGTCTTAACGTGCTTTGAGGCACCTCTTTGTCTCCCCACTCATCCCTCTGTTGACAGGTAATAGATGGTCACCCATTCACGAACCGACCGCGGCAAGCGTAGCTTAACCTTAGAGCACGAGCTCCTCAATATAAATTTATATAATTTAATCATTTAATTCGGGCAACAAGACTCATAGTGTCAGTAACAATGTGCTTACAAACTATGTTAGTAACACACATACAAAGGCAAAAACAGAAACAGATTGTGACATCACTGCTGCAAGGTGACAGGCCCAGTTGAAACCTTGCAGCAGTGGTTCACAAACTCACAATCAAGCCTACTTGCTATCATAGATAGGATGCTGAGCAATAGACAAAAAAACCTGACTTTGCAAATGTTTTAACCACGTTTTTGTTCCACAGTATTTCTCGGACATGGTGATAATATGCGGCGCGAAAGGGTTCCCAGTTCACCGGTTTATGATGGCGGCAGCATGCGAGGCCTTCCACCGCCTGCTGACCAACGAGTGCCTCAGCCTCTCTGCTGAGCTCGCTCGGAGTTCCAGCGAGAGCAGCATGGTAATAATAACTTCTTTATTTAAAAAAAGCAAGGTTAAGCACAGAATAAACACTGGATGGATGAAATGGCGGCAGGTCACAGAAACAATCTATGACTCGTGAGAGTCGTTGCTTGTCCCCCTAAATTTTAAGGGGAAGATATATAAAACCATGGTCAGACCTGCTATCTCAGAAAATGGGATGAATGAAAGGCAATTGCATGCAGCTGAGATAAGAATGTTAAGAGGAATGTGTGGTGTTACACGAATGGATAGAATAAGAAATGAGTACATAAGAGGAAGTCTGAAAGTGGCACCAATAACTGAAAAGTTGTGTGGGAATCGGTTGTCATGGTATGGTCACGTGATACGGAGGAGTGAGGAGACAGTCGTGAGGAAAGTATTGAGTATGAATGTCGATGGCTATAAGAGTAGAGGGAGACCAAAGAAACGATGGATGGACTGTGTGAATTATGATATCGATAGATAGGGGGACTGAGATGACGACTAATAGAGAAGTGTGGAAGAAAAAGAAATGTTGTGCCGCCCCAAACAAATTTTGGATAAGGGCAGGAGAAAATGATCTCTGAGTTGGTTTCGGCGTTTCTTCTCGGGAACAATCAGCTAGGAAATGCTGGCGCCATTTAGCATTTAAAATAATAATAATAAGAAATTAAAATCATTTAAAATTGTCTAAGGGGCCTCTGCGAGTTGGCTTCGGCCCCTCGTACGCCTTCCAAAGGTCCAGAACCCTAGGGTGCTGAGAAAAGTCAATGAAAAATAATAATAATAATCAAATCAAATCAAATCAAAATATTTTTATTTCACATAAACCTACATGGGCACTTATAAAACGTCAGAAGCTAGGTGCACGGTTCCAAATAGTTGGTTCCTATGGAGAAGAGCCGGCAAGAAACTCCATGGTTACTCTTTTAAAAATAATTCGTTTTTACAATTGTTTCAAATTACAGTGTTAATAGTATGGGAGGACAGTGTAGGCCTGTCAACAAGTACCAGGTACTGAATAAGATAGAAAATTGTCTACAGTCTACAAGGCCTACAACGTTCTCACATTCACAAAGTATAAAATAATCTACATAAATAATATAATTTCATAAATAAGACATAATACACTATTTAAACCAAATGTCATTATTGCCATGACAACTAATATTAAAGAGTACAATTAATATCTTAAGACAACCAACACAACGCTATCTGATATCACACAAATATTTGTCTTGGGTGGGAATCGAACCCACGACCTCAGTCTTAGCAGTCAGGGTCACTCACCACGAGACTAACAGGCCAGTCAAATATTGACGTGTAAAAGTGTCTCCTAAGATCTATTTACATAACTGAACATTTCATTTCATTTCAAAGCCCTCAGAGTCAGCGGCAGTGTATAGATAAGTGAAAAAATGCTTTTCAGCAAGTTAAAATGTACCTATTGTTTTTTGTGTAGGTAAGCAGTATGGGTGAGGCGACTGCCGGCGAGTTTAACGAAGACACCGAGTATTTGATACGACAGGACCAGGCTAAGCAGATGAGGTAAATAAGTATATATAACACCTGTCGAACCCTGGTTTCAACCATTTCGGAAGGGTAACTTGTATGTACCAGATTTTTTTGAGGCATCAGTATGACATTTACACATTTATTTATAAATGTTGCTTAAAGTTAAGTAATGTTAAGAGATACTCTTAAACCATATATTTTTGACATTTAAACTCTTAAATGTACTCTCAATGTACTCTTAATTTGTACTTTTAGATTGTCATTGTCATTTATAAATTAATCCCATACCATTAATACCCCGACCCGAGATGTATTAAATTTCCCAAATAAAAATCAATGTCATATGAGTTTGGCAAGTCAGTTCAAGAAAAAGATGCTTGAAAATAGTGCAAAACTAGTATGCTTTTTTGGAGGCGCCATTTCATCATTCTCCTGCGCAACATGTTTTTAACCGACGAAAAAAAACGGACGAGGTTATCAATTCGACGCGTATATTTCTTTTTTTTTATGTATGACCACACATAACTTTTTACATAGTTGTCCGATTGTGATAATTCTTTTTTATTGGAAAGGGTATACTCCGAGGGTGGTCCCATATAAATTTGGAAAACAAAATCGAACCCTAAGGGTCGGAAAACAGGAGATGATTAATTGTTCACCCATTGATTGTAATGTATAACCACGCATAACTTTGTACACAGTATCCAATTTTGATAATTCTTTTTGCATTGGATAGGGTATACCTTGCCAAGTATTATTAGTACATTAAAGCTACAAAAAAAATACAAAAAAAAAACTTTTTAACAAAAAATTAAACCGCCGAAAAAACAGAAAAGCAAAAAATTATAAACCTTAAAATTTTGAGTCGGCGCTGAAAAATCAATGAACTAAGATCACTCAAAGCGCCGACTCATAATTTTAAGGTCTATTATTTTTTGCTTTTCTGTTTTTTCGGCGGTTTAATTTTTTCTTCCACACTTCTCTATTAGTGGGCATCTCAGTAGTCACCCCCTTTCTATCCATATCATAATTCACACAGTCCATCCATCGTTGGAGGTGCCTTTTGCCTAGTATAATATAAAAGGTACCAAGTAAAGTCCAGATTTTCATTACCCGATTACAATAAACTTAGAATAATGTTATCTTCCAGGGTATGGGATCAGATCAAGCGTCGGTCTTCATGTCAGATTCTACCTCTGAGCGACAGTTGTAAAAAACCTCCGGATTTATACAGAGAGGTCAACCATCCTGCTATCATCTCTATCAGAGTTGTTAAGGTACAGTCACTTATCATTTTGTTATTTTTGTCTTCTTTGTAAGAAAGTAATAATTAATCAGTTCTGCACTCTTATTGCATAACACACTATTAAACAGAATCTGAATCATTTTGAAGCTTATTGCTATCCATTCTTTCATATGTTTGAAAAAGTTGTCTGCTTAGCAACGTAAAAACACCATGAATGTTGTGGAACGTTCAAAATGAAAGCGATTCCTACTGATAGTGTATTACACAAGTAACCTAGGGTCCAAATTATTACGTGTCATAGCCATCGTTGTTCAAGAGCCAGTGAAGAACAGATGAAGAAATTTTTCACAACAAAGAAGATAAATTTTGACATTTACGACATATATATTTAAATTATCTGTGTAAACTACAATAAACAGTGATTTTAGTTGTCATTTCATAATCATCAACCTACAGCGGTCCACCGCTGAACATAGGCCTCTCTAATTGCAAGCCATTCAGCTCAATTCTCATCCAGCAGCTACCAGCCAACGTGTGAAGATCGTCGCTCCTCCTAGCCGGCAAACATAAGGTCGCCCTCAGGCTCCTACCTTACGTTTGCTAACTTGGTCTCCACTCAAGAACACGTCCCAGCGGTTATCGATTCTACGGCTAATATGGCCGGCTCATTGCCACTTCAGCTTGATTATTCTGTGAGCTATGTTGACACCTTTGTTTCTCTCCCGGATCACCTCATTCCGGATTCTATCCCTCAGAGAGACTGCAAGCATAACTCGCCCCATAGCTCGGTGAGCAACCTTGAATTTATGGGCCAGCCGTAACGTGAGTTTCCACGTTTCGGCTCCGTAGGTTGCAATGTCATTTCAAAATTATCATAAATTCAAAACAAACAAATATGTACTTCGTCTTTAAGTATTTTTTTACTAGTATGGTGCCTTCCTATGTCATCGTAACTGAAATTATAAGAGCGATTTCAAATGCAGGCGTTTTTCGGGACGCTTTTGTGACTACATAAACGATTAAATATTGATTCAGCAAAATTTTCTGTTCATAACATTATTACTTTCCAGTGTGACAAGATCCAACACGCGACATCCCAAACACAAACCATAGTGACGATGAGCAAGTTAATCTCACAAACTGTGATGCAAGAGATCATCAACTTCATATACACCGGCGCTTTGGACAGCAGCGCCTTCAAACAGCAGGTCAGTCGATATTGAGCTTTATGAATGTAGGTGTAAGGTTTGGACTTATTGCGGTTTAGTGATGAAGTGATAGAACATTATTTCTCTGAAAAATGCAGTGTTAGTGGGAGAGATTTGATTCTCCTTATCGACTAGACTTCATTATCATCTCCTGCCCTTATGCCAGTTTATTTGGGGTCGGCGCAACATTTCTTTTTCTTCCACACTTCTCTATTAGTCGTCATCTCAGTAGTCACCTCGTTTCTATCCATAACATTCACACAGTCCATCCATCGTTTCTTTGGTCTCCCCCTACTCGTATAGCCATCGACATTCATTTCCAAAACTTTCCTCACGACCATTTCCTCATTCCCCCGTATCAGGTGATCTTACAATGACAACCGATTTCCTCACATTTTTTCCGTTATCGGTGCCACTTTCTGAGAAATCGACTAGACAATAAAAAGAAAAAAATGTTTATTCTCAGCAAATAAAATGCACATTAAATAAAAAAGGCATAAAATATACATTCGTAGCTAAAAGCCTTGTATTCAATCAATTAAAGTTCACTTTGTCCATTGCTTAAATGCTTTATTACGGTCATAGAAATACAGGATTGTATATTTTGTTTTAATATAGTTCGTTTTTAGCTTACATCAACGATTTTTTTTTCGTTTTCTACGTATATAGTTTTTATTTCAGCAGCTCAGTGTGAATTTGTGCCTGACTGATAGCAATAGGCTCGCCACCTATACTTGGGACTTAAAAAATAACTTGCGAAATGTGGCTGTACTATCACCTTTATACCACCTCTATAAATACAGGCATGATTTTATGTTATTTTAGTTCATAGTTTCCTAAAGGTTATAAACCCTTAAACTTTAGGGGTTTTTATAAACCTTTAAGGCCCATAGGTTTTATAGTAAACCTTTAGGGCCTAAAGGTTTACTAAGAACCTATGGGCCGTGATGCCTGAAAATAAAATACTTTTATTTAATTTTTTTATTTAAATAAATATTTAGTGTTTCGATTTCAATATTAAGATTTTGCTAACTGTCTGCTGCAATACTTCTTAATTCCTTAGCTTTAGGCTGTAAAATTCAGAAATTCTTCAGTAAATTCTATCACTTCATCACTAAATTATTTCTTATTCAATTTTAAATTGAAACAAGCTTTAGCTTTGTATTAGTATTTAAATATATTATATTTTATTACGTGTATTTTAAGTAATTATTGAATATTAGTATTGATTGACTTCAGCTATTTTCTTGCTGTTCCCTTATTAAAATAAATGACTGGAAAAAAAAATCCTGATAAAGCTTAAAATGCTCCAGCAGTTACGAGATTCTGTAATACAGACGCCAGCACATTTAGCTACTACAATCTGTCAAATTTCTTTAATAGATTTTCAACTTTATTGATAAAGCAAGTTCAAGGTTGATTGGGAGAATTTGACAGTTTCGGGTACCTTAATGTGTTGGCGTCCGTACTTTCAATTAATTATTATGTAATTTTAATAAGGGGACAGTTATTTAATTAAATTAATTTAATATTTTTTTCTAATCTACTGTGCTTCCATTTTTCTCTTCTATGTATTGCCCACTACAAATAAAATATATTACCAATTAAAAATATAATATAAAATTAATAATTTTATAATAACAAAAATGTTTTGCAGTCAGCTGCTATCGGATTGTTACTGGTAAACCTTATTGCAATAAATTATGCCATTAAAACAAATTCATAATTATTAATTTTGACCATTATTATTATTATAAAAACAGCACCCTGTTTGTATTGTTGTGAATGTATTTCTTTGTAGTTTATCATATTTTCTCCAAACTATCTCGAGCGATATTCATAAATAAATATTTAAAAAGCTTTTACTAACTAACTTCGTTGATATGTATTTCCTGTCATCAGTACTTGTCAAGACAAAACCAACGAGTTCAAACAACGGGACTATCATATTTTGTATGAAGAGTTCCTATAGCCACCGTTGGGCTCCATCATCATACCTGCACAATGGTAGCAGTTTCTGCCAGGGTCGCGAGATCTGTTCGAAAGAGTTACCGTGACCCTGGCATATAGGCAACTGAAGGAACACGGGTGATTTTTACACGCTTTATATTAGCTTCACTTGTATGTTTGTATGTATGTTTGTAACCGACTCCTCATAGCGCGATTTTGACCTACTTTAAACGACCAGATTTCATTCAAACTTTGCACACCTGTCAAGGACCAGTGACAATGCAATAATTTCATAAATTTTTGCCATTATCCTTGCCAGGGTTACCAGGACAGCAAAAAAACTGTCTTCGAAAACTACGCTGACATAAGTCACAAACTACGCTGACATACGTCACAAACTACGCTGACATACGTCACAAACTACGCTGACATATGTCTCGAAATTCGAAACACCCTAAAAAATAGAAAATAAATAATAGTTTAAAAAAAATTCGCTTCCATAGAAAACCAAACTAAAAAGTAGAAAATAATGGAAAAAAAGCGTGGGGTGCCTGATATCAATAAAAAAATACCTTAAAAAGCACCCCACGCTTTTTTTTCCATTATGTTCTACTTTTTAGTTTGGTTTTCTATGGAAGCGTGTTTTTTAGTTTTTTTAAACTATTATTTTTAGTCAGTAAAAGTCTGGCACGCCCTTCCGCTCTGCTCAGAGCGAGAGACGTCATTTGATAATTACCAGACCACAAAAAAAAAATGGTACCAGTTTATTGCGTTGTCATCGGAGTTACATAGGTGTGCCAAGTTTCAACTCAATCGGATGCCTGAAAGTGCTTGAAAAATGAGTGATAAAGAGAGTAACCAAAAAGAAATACGAACGAAGAAGTTAATAAAAAGCTTGATAACAGACTTTAGTCTGTATTTACACAGCCATAAGACCAAAAACGTAACAAAATAGATTTTGGAAGTGCTCGAGAAAGTTTGGTATATATGTCAAAATTATTATTTTGTATTCACTAGATTTATCACCATAATATTAATTATAGCTACATACACAGTCCACATACAACGTATTTACTTTTTAGTAGAAAATTGAATCGATCCAGAAAAGTCTTTGAATTGTTTCAACTACAAAATTTGAAATTTCTCATGACATTTTTTTGGAGGTTTACCGCGGTTTATTTAATGTATCAGATTCGCATTTATAATTTTAGTTTATTTTATTCAAAAGCGACAGCAAACAGCTATAATATATAACAGAGAGAAATACAAATAAAAAAAAATAATAAAAAAACAAAAAAAAAAGAACCGACTTACGAAAAAAACACGTTGTAGTGTTTTTTCGGAAGTAAGTGAACTCATGGGAATGCAGTATTATAAATGTAAAAAAAAATCAGAGAAATCGAAAAAGAAAACGTATACGGTAATAATGCAATTTGCAGGCCAGTATAGGGTTGTATGTTGAACAAAATATGATTCGCTACCATATCATGTATATGTTTAAAGGATTATAATCTTTGAAATAATCAATACAACCGTCCTAAGTTCATTTAATGCCGTTAAATGATTTTTTCATGAGATAGTAATTTAATGGAATTAGCTGATCTTAGAGGGTTGTCCCTCTTAAGTTCATTTAATTCCATTAAATTGTTGACGCGTATGAAAATTTGCAAAAAAGTTAGAAAATTTGGATTTCACAGGCTACCTTAGCCAATCTCACTTAAGTGGCTTACAAAATACTAACTTTATATTATTTATAGAATGACCAGAGACAATTTAGGTTTACATTTTTATAATAGACAGCAACACATGTACAGGGTTTGTCGGGAAAGTAATAGGACTGAGTCGATTTAAAAAAAAATATTGAGCCAGTCGTTACAATTCTTTAAAAACTTTCAAAATAGGCTCCTGTGTCGATGCAGCGCTGCCAGCGCGATTTCCAAGCATTGAAGGCATCACGGAAGGCTTTCTCCGGAATAGCTTTGAGAGCCGCGGTGCATGCTGCTTGGCTCCTCTGTCGTCTCAAAATGCTTGCCTTTCATCGGCCTTTTCAGGCGAGGAAACAAAAAAAAAGTCCGGGGGGGGGGGTCACATCTGGGCTGGGCGGCTGCGGAAGCGTTGGGATTGGCCTTGGTCAGGTAGCTGTTCACAAGAAAGGCGGTGTGAGCCGGGGCGTTATCGTGGTGCAACTTCCAGTCGGTTGCGATGTCTTGTCGGATCCGATTGACCCTTCGTTTAAGTCTCTTGAGCACTTCCACGTAAAACTTGGCGTTGACGGTTTGTCCAAGAGGAACAAATTCATGGTGGACGATGCTTTTGATGTCAAAAAAGACAATGAGCATCGTTTTCACTTTGGATTTGCTCATTCTTCCCCTTTTTTGGGCGAGGAGACGCCGGCGTGTGCCACCCGGAAGATTGCCTCTTTGTCTCGGGATCATACTCAAAGATCCATGACTCGTCACCTGTGATTACGTTATTCAAAAATTGGGGGTCACTTTCACACATGTTCGAATTGTCTTGGCTCACTTCCACTCGCCGCAATTTCTGGTCGTCAGTGAGCAATTTTGGGACCATCTTCGCGCACACCTTGCGCATGTTCAAATGCTCCGTCATAATTTTATGAACCACAGATTTTGGTAAATTTAACATCTGGGCAATTAAACGAATACTTAGTCGACGGTCTGAGTTCAAAACTTTGCGCACACGAGTCACTTTGTCGGTGTTTGTCGAAGTCGAAGGTCTTCCAGCACGGTCTTCATCGGCGACCTCTTCCCGGCCCTCCAAAAAGGCCTGGTGCCACCGAAACACACTACTTCTTCCTAAAGCAACATCTGGGTAAGCCTCCTTGATCATATCAAACGTCTCTGTCACAGATTTACCGAGTTTCACACAGAATTTAATCGCGTACCTCTGTTCTAACAAACACTGCATTTTCGGCTTGCACCACTCACAGAAACACGTCGCGCGAAAATGCCTGTCCTGACTCTCCAGGGGCTCAGAGACAACTGAATAGCCGCTCGTTCGTTAGCTAGGAACGCCCTCTACCGAATCCAGTCGGTGCGCGCACGCTCCGACGTAGAGTCGCGGCAGAAGAAAATCAGTCCTATTACTTTCCGGACAAACCCTGTACCAACCTACTGTTTATTATTATTTCAATATTTATGAATGATACATACCAATATTTTTGATGTCATATTTTTATCAGGAAATCAGACAAGCTGCCGAGCTGCTCGGCTTTCATGAGCTCTCCAAGTTGAGTCAGTTCATTCTGGACCAGCATTTGTTGTTCGACAAGGGTTTCATGCTGCAGTTCCACACGGTGAGTTTTTAAATTATGTCTTATTTCTTCTTGTTTAGGATGCATATTCATATAATAATTTGAGAAGCTTGTGGCCAAGTAAAAAAGCGGTTAGATCGGTCAGGTTAAATTAAGCTAAACTTGTCGCGATTGGTCCTTGGATGGTTGACTATCAGTACATTCCAAGACCCCTCCGTGCATCTGAAAGTTATAAGATATTTACCTTGTAAAAAACTATTGCGCCTTATTACAAGACAAGACATTTGAGACTGGTTTTGTACTCTGACAAAGTGAAGTAGTAAGAGGTCAGATTAGTAAAGATAACTGTACCTCTTTCAATCGTAGTTACGTTTGAATCTTTCAGAAACTAGATCGATGGTTTAGACCATGTCAAAAAAAAACCTTGTTTTGTAATTCAAAACTTAAATATTTGAACTCATCCGCCTTAGATTGAGTTCAAAAATTAAGCCGAATTAATCCAAATTTGAAATATTGTTACACAATTTGCGATTTTATCCTCGAAGCGCTCAGTAACGATTCATTCTATACATGTTTCATCTACAACTATAATCGGGGTCTTTCATGCTTTTTAGGGAGACATTGATCATATGAAACTTTATTTAGACTATTTTCGATTTTAGTAAGCATCTGGTACTTGTTGACAGGCCTACACTGTCCTCCCATATCTATTAACAATGTAATATGAAACCATTGTAAAATCTAATTGAAGACATAAGTGGATGAAGGTGATATGTCGCAAAATTCAAAGTTTCGCAAAAACATTTTAGGATATTTCAAAACGCCTTAAATGTATTGGGTTGTTCGATAATTCATGTCGTTTTTTTTCATATTTTTCAAACTAAATTTATTTAGGTATATTAACAACAAACTTTAATCAATGATATATTGACCATTTTGTTGGATGACCTTTTGCCATCTTTCGGTAAGCTGAAAAATTCCACGTTCGAAGAAGCCCTGGTTTTTAGAAGCGAAGAACTGGTCCAACTCATTTTTAACAGCATGATCGGAATCGAAAGTTTTACCATTCAAATAGTTTTGAAGGGAGCGAAACAAAGGGTAATCTGATGGTGCTAAGTCAGGGCTATAGGATGGATATGGCATCAGTTCCCAATTGAGCTCTGTTAATTTTTGACAGGTTGTCAAAGAGGTGTGGGGTTTGGCGTTATCATGATGGAAAATCACGTCTTTGCGAATGGCCAGTCCAGGGCGTTTTTTCTTGATTTCTTCATTCAATTTAGATAGTTGACGACAACAGAAATTTGAATCAATAGTTTGGTTTCTTGGAAGCAGCTCAAAGTAGACTATACCCTTGTAATCCCACCACACAGAAAGCATAATCTTTTTTTGGTGAATATTGGCTTTGGATGTCGATTGTGGGGCTCATTTTGCTTGGTCTATGATTGTTTTTGGACTACGTTATCATAAACAATCCATTTTTCATCACCCGTTATGATTTTTTTTAGAAATGCGCTTGGTGAGGTGGATTTCCTTAAGTTCATGAGGAACTCAAACATCCAGTTTGTTTAAATAACCAAGCTGTTCTAAGTGCAAGTAATCGGTTGAATTCGATATGTTGAGCTTTTCTGCTATCTCTCGAGTTGTCATACGCCGGTTAGTTTCGATTAACGTCTTTATTTTGTCTTCATCAGTAGTGGTGGGACGACCAGTATGTGGTGCATCTTGCACATTAAAATCTCCAGAGCGAAAGCGAGCAAACCAACGCTGACACTGGCGTTCAGTAAGGCAGTCCTCACCATAAACTTCACACAATTTCTTCAGAGCTTGCACCGCATTTTTGCCCTTTCGAAAATAAAACAATAAAATATGCCGATTATGCTCTCTTTTATTGTCCATTTTCAACTTAATTTTTAACCAACTTGTTTTTACTAATGACGCTCAGTCTTTGACTAAGGATAGTCTAAATTGTAATCTTTAAAATAGTATATAATAATGTACGCCACGCAATCACTACTACATGAAATTGCAGTTCAAACCATCTATAAGAAGAAACGACATTAGTTATCGAACAACCCAATATTTATCCAATAAAGGTGTCTGGCGGCGCCGACCGTTTAATATTTTTTAAATAGGAGAGAAATTAAAGAATAAAATGTATTTTTACTACCTTATTTTAAGAAAAACTGAACATAACTCCTTCCGCAAAGAAAATTTTAATCTAAATTAGAAAAATGAAAAACAAAAACTAAACGAAAAATATTAATAATTCTTCTACGAGAATGGACTGATAATAATATCGATATACCGGTTTAACAAATTTTAGTTGGTCCTTAATATTAGCTTTTTTTTAACTGACACAGTACTATATTTTCTATCCACGCGTGGCACCTCAAAATTTGCATTAATTTAACCCCTTTTTTCTAAAATTTCCACTTTCTAGAATGGTGTCATTTCGTCGTACTCTTTGTATAAATATGAACCGTATTCATCAATTCTGATCCATTTCATGCCATCCCTAAAACTATTTTTTCCAATATTTTTATTTATTTTTCCTGTTAATCAAATTTCAATTCACTTGCGCATCGTTTATTTTCCTGAAGTAGTCAGTCATATCAATAACTGGGTATATTGTTTCGTGAAGTTTTGCTTATAATGGTTCGGTATTATTCAGGTGCATAGATTGTATAATTTTTTCGAGGCACTTTTTCGATTCTCCTAAAATCTCGATCCGAATCCAAATATGAATGTCCCACTTCGGGAAATTTGTGGTCTATGATTTTAAAATATCCATTTAAGTGAAAGTGATATGTGCCGCACATAACACCTTCATTCACTGGCAGTGCAGGGTTCATCCACTGCAGAAAACTTAACTTTTTACTTTTTGGGTATCTATAAAAATGTTAAGTGCCCATACCATATTCATACAATATTGATTTAAAAAAATAGTGTACATGACACCTTCATCAAGTAGTAAATTTCTAAAATAGCCACAAACGTGGTTGTTTTAAGGTTTAAAATTGTTTGTATGCACATAACACCATCATTAATGCATAGAAGAGCGAAGATCTCAAAATGCGACATATCACCTTCATCCACTCATGTCTTCAATTATTTTTAAAACAGTAACCGTGGAGTTTCTTACTGGCTCTTCTCCATAGGATTTAACTAATTGGAACCAAGCTTCTGACGTTTTCATAAGTACCCATGTAGGTTTATGTTTCTTCTAACTTAACTGACAGCTGTGTTACTGAGGAGTTTGTTGCGCCACTTCTTTTTCTCAGCAAAAGCCATAGGAAGTGGTGAAAGGCGGGCGTTTTGGGAGACTGTCTTATATAACTTTGACGTTCAAAAAGTGCTGACTCTCAGCCTAGTTTGCATAAATGACTTTTGATTTGATTATCTTTACATAGTATAAAACAAAGTCGCTTCCCGCGTCTGTACGCTTAGATCTTTTAAACTATGCAACGGATTATAATGCGGTTTTCATCAATAGAATGAGTGATTCAAGAGGAAGGGTTATATGTAATTCACGGGCGAAGCCGCTGTCAAAAGCTAGTGTGAAATAAAATATTTAGATTTTGTTTTCCCCTGTAGCCGCTAGGAACCCGGCTCCGCGACATGTACGTGGAGCGCGCGCAGTTCGCGGACGTGACGTTCGACCTGGACGACGGCATCCACCTCGCGCACCGCGCCGTGCTCATGGCGCGCTGCGACCCCATGAAGGCCATGTTCCAGGGACACTTCCGCGAGAGCACCTCCCGCGTGGTCAGTATACCTTACACAGCGTGTCTATTACAGACGACGGCATCCACCTCGCGCACCGCGCCGTGCTCATGGCGCGCTGCGACCCCATGAAGGCCATGTTCCAGGGACACTTCCGCGAGAGCACCTCCCGCGTGGTCAGTATACCTTACGCAGCGTGTCTATTACAGACCCCAGAAGGTCTTGTTATAATAAACAAGCCACTCTTTCTACTCCCATAGGAATTGTAAAAGGCATGCACCAGTGTCCTCTTTCCCTACTACAAATTATACTATATGTGATTCCCTACTTCAAATTATAATCTCTCTGCTTACTGTGATTTTGGTCCATTCTGACAAATTTTCCAGCTTTGTCATTAAAATATCTTTGTCCGTAGATATCATTCCCCGGCGTGAAAATGTACGCGTTCCACATTCTGCTCAGCTACATCTACAGTGACAAGATACCCGCAGTGGACCCTCACAGATGCCTAGAATTGCTGGAGTTAGCCAACAGACTGTGCATGAACCGCCTCGTGAACCTGGTAGAGGCCAGGGTCATAGACCAGCTGCAGCAAACAGACAGGTGGGTCTTTTCATCACATCCTAGGATATATCGTATCCTAGCACTTATCTGCTTTAGCCGCAGCGGGTATGAATAAACCCCAAGAGTGGTTTCAGACCCGTGGACGAATGAAACAATGCTTTTTACCATTTTTGAGAGCAGTGGTGACCCAGTGGTTAGAGCTGTGACTTTCGAGTTGTTGGTGACGTAGGTTCGAACCCTGAAAGGCGTTTTTATCATCATCATCATCATTTCAGCCGATAGACGTCTACTGCTGGACCTAGGCCTTCCCCAAAATGGGGGGTTTGCCATAATCGCCACGCTTGGCAGGCACTTGACAGGCGCTATACTTTGTGTAAATATATTCATCACCATAGCTCTCAAAAAACGTGAAAGAAAACATTGTAAGGAAACCGGTGTTGGAACCAAAAATTCTAAGACTTCTGACATTTATCTAATTGCACGAGTGGGTCTGTTTGGTAATTTTTTGGCTGACCCCCAAATAGAGAGAAGCGGCTTGGTCCCAGCAGTAGAAACATTATAGGCTGACAATTTTACAGGTATTCTGCAAATTTATTTATTCCAACCTTCTTCCCTTGAGGAATCTTTGATATCATGTTTGTAACTTTGTTCGCAGAGTGTGCGGTGACGATGACCAAGTCGTCGAGATAGCGCTTTCGCTACTGGAGCCAGTAAAGGTAACGATACACATAATAGTATAACATATTTGGGACACCGTTCTTCAATATACGACAAATTCAATCACAACATATCTAACTGGATTCAAAATGCAGAAAATATTTTCTGCCAGTGGGTCGCAAAAACACTTGTTAGTATATCCAGTGTTTTATTTGCTTTAAGGTGTAGACCGAAGTGTTAAATTTTTCTTATTTTTTTTTTTGTACTTTGCTGGGCAGGTCAGTGTCAGGTAATATTTTGACTTATATACAATTCGTGACCGTAACATGTAAGTATGTATTTACAGAATTTTATTATAATATAATCATTAAAATCATCAAAACAACGCTCTAAGTTTATTTAACCCCATTGAATTACAAGCCCATCCGTAAGGTTGGAAAAAAGACTGTCAATAACTACCGGCCCATCTCCATCCTACCTGCTGAACGCTTTATAAATCTAGTTAAGTTCTTAGAAGCAAATAAACTCCTTTCGTCTTCACAATTTGGTTTTAGAGCTGGCAAAAGTGCCAATGATGCAATTCACAAATTGGTAAACTCTATTGTGTTCAGGTTGGATGACAGAAAGAGATGCCTTATGGTATTCCTCGACCTTGCTAA
This sequence comes from Aporophyla nigra, assembly GCA_947507805.1. Taxonomy (NCBI): domain Eukaryota; kingdom Metazoa; phylum Arthropoda; class Insecta; order Lepidoptera; family Noctuidae; genus Aporophyla; species Aporophyla nigra. Next base: position 3,989,551 of record OX382313.1, on the reverse strand, counting down.
CGCGTTTAACTAACGCGTAGTCTCTATTCTGAACCTGAGAAGCTTGAACGGCTCGGTATCAGAGCCCTGTAATTTATGGAAGACTATCTTAGTGGCAGGAAACAACGAGTCAGGATACATTACTCGCTCAGTGACAAACTCTCAGTCAATTTGGGTATACCACAGGGTAGTATAATTGGCCCAACACTATTCTTGGTGTACATTACACCTCTGCCAACTTTCTCTTCTAAAAATAAACTTTAATTACCTTTTCTGACGATGCTGCACTGTTCTTTAGTGGTGACGGATGGGAGAAGGTATTCAATGATGCACAACTGGGTCTAAGTCACACATCACACAAGTAGGTGTTAGTAAATGGCTACAAGACAATGTTTTGACTCTTAACATCTCTTATATAAGGAACATAGTATTTGCTCAAAGATCTTAGTCCCAGACTTACCTCTAACGATTACGTCTCACATCTGTGTCATTTAAAAGACCCACTGCATTTGTTCTTCCCTTGAAATGGCCGAGAATATTAAATACCTTGGAGTCACTATTGAACAATATCTCTCCTTTAAACAACACATAGAAACCCTCATGATTAGGTTACGAAAAGTAATTTACATTGTTAAAATTCTGAGACACTTGGCCGACCGCAAGACTATTAAGATGGTTTACTACGCATTATGCCAATCTCTTAATGATTATTGCATCACATCGTGGCGAGGTGCCACAAAAACACATCTCATCGAAGTTGAAAAGGCACAGTGTGCCAAACTCAAGGTTGGGGCTGGTCCCCCGTTTCGTTTTCCCACGACTGACATATACAAATAATGGGAAACTCTCACTGTCAGACAAACGGTCATACTACGGACATTACTTGAAAAACACTCTCAAATTCAGTTTTACGGTAAGCTATTCAAGTACAACTGACAAAGAGGAGGGTATGTCCCACGGCTCGATTCTAAACACTCCTTATTAGATTCTATTGCTTCCTTGGACATTATCTTTACAACAAATTGAATAAATTCCTAAAACTTTATCCAAAAAATCTGTTAACCAGTATTACCTACATATATAGTCTAGGCTTTTAGACCCTAGACTATCATAAAACTGAGAAACTATTGACCGTTCTGAAATAAAACTATTTTGATCAACCCCACACGCACACATATAGCTGTTCCTTACTTCCTTGAAAGACAGCTCTCGCTGCACTCACTTCACAAAAGTCACCTTTACTTACACACTCATCTAAGTTACTCACACACATCTCTTACTAATGTAACACCTCACATAAGGTAAACACTCACTCACACATCGTCTCACAACATGACTCAGTAACTTCTGCAGAATTATTCCGTTTTTATTTATATTGTTATTCCTTCTTATTCTATTTGTGTTAAGCATATTGTTCAACTCTTACTTAGTTTTTATTTTTGTTATGAATATTGTTTAACTTCGGCTCTTGCACGGTATTATTGTAAAAGCTGCTTCTAGGCGTGAATGGGGCCTGGTGAGCTGTAGCACGGGTTTTTTCCCAAAATCTATATCAGGCACCAATTTCTCACAAAGGTGGAATACAGCTATCTTTGTACACATAAACTTGTAAGTCAGCTATGTGAAAAGAGAGTAAATGATAAATTATTATGATAATTGTAATGTTTATATCATGAAAATGTGACCTGACTGACCTGCAAATCACAAAAAAACGTATTAAATATTGAATTCCCGTAAGGACCCCATCTCATTAGGACACCATGGTGGCGCAACCATGGTCGAACTGCCAGAAAATGTATTTGTTGCGCAACCAATTGTGTATATTTTGCTGGTAGCGCGATCATGGCTGTGCCACCATGGTGTCCTATTGAGATAGGGCCCATATCCTGCGTAATATATATCCCCCATGTTCCCCCCAGCTGCACAACGCACACCAGCTGGCGGACTGGTGCATGTGGCGCCTGTGCGGCGCGTACGACCGCGCCTGCCGCGCGCGCCACCTCAGCCAGCCCTCCAGGGACTATCTGTGCGACAACCGCTGGCCGCCCGTCTGGTGAGACACTCATATATATGTAGCATGTGTACGACCGCGCCTGCCGCGCGCGCCACCTCAGCCAGCCCTCCAGGGACTATCTGTGCGACAACCGCTGGCCGCCCGTCTGGTGAGACACTCATATATATGTAGCATGTGTACGACCGCGCCTGCCGCGCGCGCCACCTCAGCCAGCCCTCCAGGGACTATCTGTGCGACAACCGCTGGCCGCCCGTCTGGTGAGACTCACGCATCATCATCATTCATCATCACCATTTCTCATCATCATCCTTCTCCTGCCCTTGTCCCAATTTATTTGAAATAAATGATAGAGTTCAGACGCCGTCTCAGCAGTCACCCCCTTTCTATCCATATCATAATTCACACAGTCTATCCATCGTTTCTTTGGTCTCCCTCTACTCTTATAGCTATCGACATTCATTATTTCATATGAAACACGTCCACTGCTGGACACACGCCTCCCTTAGTTTGGGCTTTGACATAATCGCCACGTTTGGCAGGCGGGTTGGCGATCGCAGTACGTTGGTAAAATGCATAGAGAACGCTGCTAACGCTGCTGCAACTTTATTTACTTAGATGTTTTAAACTACGCAACGCATTTCAAATTTTCAATGCGGTTTTCTGCAATAGACAGAGTGATTCAAGAGAAAGGTTTATATGTATAACTATCTTCTGCCCGCGACTTCGCTTCAAATTTTTCTACCTCGACCCTTCCCGTCGCATCGAATTGCATGCCAGTTTTCGTTTATGCTCCGCTCCTTTTGATCGTAGCGTGATATTATTTAGCCTTTCTCAATAAATAGGCTACCCAACACAAAAAGGTTTTTTCAATTCAGACCAGTATTTCCTGAGATTAGCGCGTTCAACCAAACAAACGTACAACCAAACTATTCAGCTTTATAATATTATATTTAGTATAGATACGCGAGCGAAACCGCCGACAAAAGCTAGTTAAATATAAATATTTTTAGGTCTTCCATGAAACAGCTCTATTCAACCAAAACTAGTTAGTGTATCAACTTGAATAAAGCTCTTTTTCCCATTACAGGTACGTGAAAGAGTTCGACTACTACCAGAAGTGCATGAACGAGCAGAGTAAAGAGCAGAAGGAGTTGAGACTCACCACGTCGCTGCAGAACAGCCAGCAGACTGGCTGTTTGTGTTTCACTAGTGAGTGTAGCAGTAGTTAATTTTAACTGGCTGATTAGCTAAACACCTTTTTAGGTGTGGACATCGATTTCACCGCAGAAATCGCGGTGGAATCTTTTTGATCTTTCAAAAATTCCGTGAAGTATTTTTTCGGACGTTTCAACGTTTAATTTATCCATGACATTCTTGTAGCAATTCAAGGAAATTAATTTCATGGAAGTAGTCATACTTAGAATAAAGAACTGCTTTACGAATAATATCGTATTTAAATAAAATTAAGATAGAGAAGCAACATGACATCTAAAACCACATGGTTTCACGTTTCTTGCATTTGACGAAGTCTAAAGCGTAATTTCTCGTGTTTATTGTTGCTGATTTGTGGCGCTCAGATATAGCACTTTCCGACCAGAAAAAAGAAACAAAATGTATTGCAATATTTTGAGATTGAGCGGAATTATCGTTTACTCCTTTGATTTCTTGCTACCCAATAATCATCAAAACAACCCACATAAGTTCATTTAATCCCATTTTTTTTTTCTGAGTAGCAAATGATCAAATGACGTCTCCCGCTCTGGGTGGAGCGGAAGGGCGTGTCAGACTTTTACTGACTAAAACCCACCCGTGTTCCTTCAGTTGCCCATACGCCAGGGCAACGGTAACTCTTTCGAACAAATCTCGTGACCCTGGCAGATTTAATCCCATTGATTGACTTTGTGGAATCATATTTTGTTCCACATACTACTTGACAGTGGCCTGTACATTACAAAAAACGTCAGAAAATTGGATGGTGCTGGATTTTCGGACATCATCATCATCTCCTGCCTTTATCCCAATTTATTTGTGGTCGGCGCAACATTTCTTTTTCTTTCACACTTCTCTATTAGTCGTCATCCCAGTAGTCACCCCCTTTCTATCCATATCACAATTCACACAGTCCATCCATCATTTCTTTGGTCTCACTCTACTCTTAAATCCATCGACATTCATACTCAATACTTTCCTCACGACTGTCTCCTCACTCCTCCGTATCACGTGACCATACCATGACAACCGATTCCCACACAACTTTTCAGTTATTGGTGCCACTTTCAGACTTCCTCTTATGTACTCATTTCTTATTCTATTCATTCGTGCAACACCACACATCCATCTTAACATACTCATCTCAGCTGCATGCAATTGCCTTTCATTCATCCCTTTTGTGCCCCACAATCTACTTGAGAGTGGCCTACAAATTGCAAAAAACTTAAGAAAATTGGATTGTGCTGAATTTTCCTATGAGTGTCAGAACATGGTAGAGTAAATGTCAGTGTGTATGTAGGCAAGGTGCGTCGTGACAGCGAGCCGGCGCCAGACGTCACGACCGCGTTGTGCCGCTCGGCCGACGTTCCACACGTGCCGCACCCTACTCTCAACCAGCCTCAGCCGCCACTCTGACATCTACCTTACTGGAGGTAAGATAACACTATTTTTTTTTTCTATATATACAGGATAAGTTTTTATCCAGTGCGCAAATTGTAACAATGAATTCAGCCTATCATTCTAGACCCCCCAGTGTAGAAATATTTCGTCGGATATTAAAAAAAAAATCTGCTATTCCATACATGTTGACCCTGTAGGTATTGCATTTTTCTATGAAACAGCAGATTTTTTTTGTAAAACCGGCGAAAAATTTCTGCTGAATTCATGGTTACAGATTCCGCACTGGATAAAAACTTATCCTGTATATATTTTTTGTTGTTGTTGTGTAGTGGAACTTTGAACGGACGCCAGGACATCAAGTTACCCGAAACTGTCAAATTCTCTCAGTCAACCTTGAACCTAATGCTTTAGCGTTAAAGTAGAAAATCTATTAAAGAAATTTCACAAATTGTATTACCTTGATGTGCTGGCGTCTGTACCTACTTAGCTAATTTGTAATCATGTTAAATTATTATTTTATCGTGCTTTGTATGTTGTGTTTTATGTCTTTTGTGTGCACTAAATAAACGATTTATCTATCTACTATACTATTCACTTCGTACAAGGATCGTTTTTTCCTGTGGGTGTCGTAAGATGTGACTAAGGGACTTACTGGAAAATGGGCAGCAGCGTTCTCTATGCATTTCACCACCATACTGCGATCGCCAATCCGCCTGCCAAGCGTGGCGATTATGGCGAATCCTCCCAAACTGGGGGAGGCGTGTGTCCAGCAGTGGACGTCTTACGGCTTTTTTTTTGTGGGCGGGAAATCATCAAATGCCGAGCGAGGTCTGGGCGCAGCGGGAGGGCGTATCAGGCTTTTACTGACTAAAACCCACCCGTGTTTCTTCAGATGCCTATATGCAGGGGCCACGGTAACTCTTTCGAACAAATCTCGCGACCCTGGCAGGTACGACTTACGGCTGAAATGATGATGATGATGACAAGGATCTTTTGGCTCGTGACCAAAATCAGAACTAACGGATTTTTCAATACAATTTCACAAATTTTTACCCCTCTGTCAATGCCATCAACTCAGTTTATCCCACTCCACTGCTGGACATTAACCTCCTCCAGGCTACGCCATAACACTATCCTCCGCCTTCCGCATCTAGCCTATCCCAGCCACCTTTTAAGGTCGTCGGTCCATCTAGCTGGGGGGCGTCCTAATCTACGCTTGTCAATACGCGGTCTCCACTCCAGGAGTCTACTCCATCGCCATCGGTGGCATACAAACGCCAAAAATTTCTTGGAGCACTCTAGCCCTGTACTTTATCCCTGCCTAACTTAAATGAGTTCAGAAAGAGATAAGTAATCAGGGCTCGATGGATATAGTTGAAGTTTAGTCTGGCCTGTTAGTCTAGTGGTTAGTGACCCTGACTGCGAAGACTGAGGTCGTGGGTTAGATTCCCACCGTGGACAAATGTTTGTGTGATGAGCACAATCATTTGTTCTGTGTCTGGGTGAAATTTATCTATAATATGTATGTATTTAGAAATATATAAGTATGTTTATCAGTTGTCTGGTTACCATAGTACAGGCTTTGCCTATTTTGGGATCAGATAACGTTGTGTTGGTTGTCCTAAGATATTATTTATTTATTTAGTAAGAACCTGATGGATATTTTCAAATAAAATTAATAGAAAACCTAAGCCTATATTGTTCCCACTGTTGAAATACAGGCCTTCTCTCTATGAGAGGGAGTGGGCCACGACGCGGTCCCAGTGCGAGTTGGTAGATGTCGCATGTCTTCGAATTTTTACCTCACGATGTTTTCCTTCAACGTTTTGAGAATAGTGGTGATGGAATAATTTACACAAAGTAAAGCGGTTGTCTGCGCTCTAATTTACAATATGCAATGTTACCATTTTGGACCACCACTGCTCTCATGCATAATAAAGAGTATACTATTCTATTTCATTATATTCCAGGTCCCTCCGGTTCGCGGTGCTCCTGCCAGTATCGATGTGCTTCATGAGCACAATACTGACCATACTGATACTTTTCCACGTCTACACTTAAACACTGCTCACTAAAATAGTCGTCGTTGCACTAACTTAATATAAACTATACTATATTGAACACGGCTCGGTATTGGGACGAGGCTGGTGTTTAAAATGGGGGTATTTTCCGAATATTATTCGACAAAACTTAAGTTGACACATTTTATCGATAGATTTTGCGCATTAATGAAAATAAAATGATCTAGTTATTCTCTTAATTAATGAAACACGTTAGTAAACCCAGAAAGTATTAAAAGTAAATTTTAATACGGTTTGTAACTAAAATTTAAAAAAAAAACTCTACCACAGTTCAAACGTTTGTTATTGTCGCGGCCATATTGTGACATCACTTACGATGATACTGCTGCATCTCTGTTTTAGGCCCAAATCATGTAAATTAAATGATTATTTGTGCTATATTCAACCAGAAATCGCACTTACTAACTTACTTTGATGAGAATTCATGCAGTTTGCTAAAAAACACTTGCCTTTTGAGGTCACTTCTGGCATTTTCGAAGATGACGCGTTTCGAGCTTGCGTTCCGTTCCACCACAAAAACGTAACATAAAATAAGACATTGTAAAATGAGTAATGCATTACAAAATGAAAAAAAAAAAAATGCAATTTCTTTCTTGACTCCTATATATTGTAGGTATATTTAATTCTGAAAGGGAATTATATGCATATTCCCTGTTGCAATTTTTTTACCTCTGAAATTCAATGGTCAATTAAATAAAGCTATCATATTTTGAAAGCGATGTGTCAGATTGAAGATTTTGAGAATTGTATTTTAGGTCCACGTAAGAAAAAAAAAACACAATATAACTTAGACGATAATTTCTGTAGGCAGTTTTTTAAGGGAAATAATAATATTATTTCTTGTAATTAATTAAGGTATATTCATTCAGTATTTTAATTATAACTTATGTACTTGTATTTTGCTAATTCATAAGAATTATCTAGTTTTAGTTCATAAATGATTTTATAACAATCTATGTAATCAATATAATTTATTCAATTGTAAAGGACTTCTTTTGAAATATATTAATATCTTTTAAGTCATTAATAAGCAAGTTATAATTAATTATTTAGATTACTTTTCTTCTTAAAAATAATATTTAATAGGGCACTTATGTATTTTTAAATTATGGTATGAAAACACCAGCCTCAGAGTTCGGTCATTAAGCGCAGAGCGAAATTCGACCTTATTAAACATAGTTTTTAGTCTACTTTCCATTAATATGTTAACTGAGTTGCGCTCGTGGCTAAGGTAAGGGAATTTGAGCTCAATCTCTTAATTCTAAGATCTCTTTTGCATGAAGATCGTAGTTATTTTTTTTTTTTTGTGTAACTGGGTTGTCCTGTTTCTGTGTGAAATGTTAATATATGGGTAATTGTGAAGTCCTTTTAACATAAGGGATAACATGTGGTTTTTGGTTAGTAAAAAATATAATCTTGAAGTTCTCAATGCGAGGCCTTTGTTTTGCCTCTTTCAAATATTAATGAAATATTGCATAAAATGTATTTTGTCGATTAAATTTAAATTACTCATATTTCTTTTATCTACACAAAAATGTATAAACCCCAGCACTACCAATAATTTGTATTTGCCAGTGAGATTTTTAACTTTAACACGAAGGCATAAGAGTATAAAATAGGAAGTTTAAATGAGCGCCGATTTGAAAGTAGTGTAGCTTGGTGCTTGTAGAGTGTTGTTCATGTTATGGGTCTTATAAGAACGATTTTTATGAAAAGATCGATGGTTTAACACCATTTTATGTCGGGGTTGCCAGTATAGAATATTTTTCTACGGCGTAGGTTGCTGGATAAAAAAAAAATGATATGTTTTTGAATGTGTGTGTATTTTTAACTAAATCTGCTATGTGGCTTCGTCAGTGTTTTAATTTTAAGATATTTGAGAGAGACTATAATGTAGCATCATTTTAATTCGAAATTATAATTCTCATCTAAATGTCTCGACAGTATTCTTAGCCGGTAAAACAACAAGCATATTTATCTTCCAATAAAAACTGGCAATCTTTTTAAACCCGCTAACCAAAATATTTATTTCAAATTAATTACTCATCACAATATTTTTGTACACTCTATTAGAAAACATCACAATTCCCTTAGTATGTAAATTTAGTGAGTAAGGCGCCGAATTCAATTGCTTTTAATTTTAAATAGTCATGTTTAGTTAAAAGTATGACGAATTGGATTTGATTTTGTGGTAGAATCATAGTTTAAACGTCAAGATTTTTTAAATATTTCTTTTTTAAGCCGAGCCTATATAACCCCTGGTTTCTGTAAGCAAAATAAATGCTTTCAAGTGCTGTCTAAGAGATTTTATCGTCATTTATTCTATTTTATCATTTGAAAGCAGATTACCTGGCTTTAAAGAAGACTAATCAGAGAAAATAATTTATTGTCGCTTAAAAACTAACTCATTATTTGCTCAGCCTTTCCCAACTATGTTGAGGTCCGCTTCCAGTCTAACCAGATACAGCTGAATACCAGTACGGTATGCTGCATGCTGCATCTGGTTAGATTCTCATAGAGCGTATTCTCATAGAGCGAACGTTCATAATTCAATAACAAAATACCCTTTGGTAAAATTGGCTTATAAATACCAAAAAAATCTTGTATTTTTGATCAAATTGTGTTCTACAATAAAATCAAATCCAAGTATGAATAGTGTTGGCGTCAGTGTTGCTTGACGGAGCTCGGTAGGTGTAGTCTGTGATAGGAATATAATCAGAACTGTGATCAGTACGGTCAAACCACGCGTAATAACATACCAAAGATGTCATGTACGGTCAGCAAAACAGTCCCAGCTTTATATTTTGACACTAATTTAGTATTTCTAATAACAATTTTATTTTTTATGATCCTAGTCATATTTAATTAGTTAGCGAAACACCGCAAACATGATAGGTATATTTGTTTTATGTATCTAAACAATGAACTAACAAATGTGTGGCTATTTTAGTTTTATTGTAAAAAATCTGTCGGCCTTGTCCAAATTTAGACCCCTAGAAGTTTCGACCTTGTATTGTGAAATAATAAAATTCTGGGCATTGTTTTAATTTCTATTGTTTTTATTTGATATTACATAGGACTTCATTGGCGAAGTGGGTGTAATAAAGATACAACTCTGCCCAACTTTTCGGGGGCAAAGGCATGTTATGTTATATTATGTGTTTTTATTTCTACGCTAGGAGGTGTAGCTGCAGAGATGTGCATTTTTAAATTAAACGATCACTATGGGGTTGTTTTGCTGACCGTTACATCGTAAGTGATGTGTGTTGAGAGATATATCGATTGTTGAATGTAGTGGGTACGTAATTTTGTTTGCGAGTGTGATAATTGTATAAGGGGCCAGCTCTAATGAAAGGCTGGCCGTGTTGATGTTTTTGAGCCAAAGGCTAAATGGCTGTGGCTTATACGTGTCAAGGTTGCCTTTTTGAAGTCATTGAGTGGGCAAAATTAAAAATTATTCGCTAAGCCAAAAAGGTTTTGAAATTTCAAGTCAATGTTCACTAAGAAATTAATGTAATACAGATTTCCGTTTAACACGTTGAGTTCCGAACACAGATTGATGGTTAATCCCATATGGCCACAGATTTAGAGCGCAAATAAAATTGTTAGGAGCAAGCACGCGATATCGCGTGATCGGCCATAATGCAGAGCCGACAAATCGAGTGATATTGCGTGATCGGCACTCAACGTGTTAATATCAGTGTTATTGTACAATTTTATATAATTTAAACTATCAATCCCAATTTTTGTGAAAAATGGTTAAAAGTAATCACACTTTGTTGCAAAAAAATGTTACGCTAAAATCAACTAACTCCGTGTCCTATTTGAAAGCGATCGTTATGTCACTTTTTGTTCGGTGAAACTGAACGCGTTGTCGCGCCGACAGAGGTCGCTTTATGGTTTTCTGAACAAAAATTTAGAACACTCGTATTTGTGCGCCTATCAGTTTAAATACTACGCGGAGTTAGACTACTACTTGCATAAAATTCGTGAGTCAGTGGTGGCTAGCAAAGTATTTACGACGAAATATAGTCCATAATAAATTCGTCAACTGAATTTATCATAGACTAAATTCGGTGTCAGCATCAATGTAGACTTTATGTCGAGGTCGGTAAGGTTTAATATTTAATGTCACCAGAAATAACCCACTTTTAAGCAGAAAATAATGTCGAAAAATTTGCTAGCGGAGCCACTTCTGAAAAAAAAAAAACAAATTCACGCACAACGTTTTAAGAACCCAATTTCATTAAGCCTGACTAACTGTAACGAAGCTTATATTAGTTGTGCGAACAATTTTAAACTTTAAGAGAGTGTTGTAAGACCGAAATTGGATTAACAGCTTTGATTGTAGACGCGATGAAACGATTTATTTAACACATGTAAGTAGATTTAATGTCTTTGTAATATTAAGTGATGTTCAGTGTTGGATTTGTTTTAAGAAAGAAAATAAATGGAGTTTTATGTGATGGAGAAATTAATTGTGAGGCAGAGAGTGCCTTCTTTTACAGAGAAGGAATTAGCATGTTCGTAGATCAAGTTGTTTGCTCACTGATCATCATCTACCTACCTTCTATGTTCTATGTTAGAAGGGTTTGGTTTCTGCACTTAGTCCTTTAACCCCTCGTGTGCTTGACCCACGCTCGTAAAAATTACCGTCATGTGCCCGGCCGCCACGAACTGGCGCGAGCAAGCGGCGAGCGTTCCTTTGTATGTAACTGTTTTTACTTGTCATTTCCGTGACGAAATCCATTCACTAATGGCCCCCGAGACAAGTTGATTCGGTCCTCTTTCGATGCAAAAAAAAGTAGACCCAAACAGCCAAAGTTTAAGTAACAAAATCTCATTTAAAAAGCTTGTTAGGTTTGGACGTGGATCCACGTTTAGGCACACAACGGTAAAGATTTTTCGAACGTGGATCCACGTCTTAAACACACGAAGGGTTAAGTGGACCATTGTGCGTGGTATTCCAATTAGCCCACCACCCTCCAGAAGTTGACTGTATCTCCTGGTCTGTTGAGAACGTTTGTGGAAGATCTAGGTGTCCTGAGGGTTTCTATCCTAATCTGAGTGACGCCTCGTACATTACGCCACTGTACATTCGAAAAGTATATGTGTAACGGTTTCCTCGACCTCCATGCAGGTCCTGTATTGGGGGCTGGGGCAGGGGTCTGCCTACCTTTTCACGATTATGTTGAGGTCGGCTTCCAGTCTAACCGGATACAGCTAAATACCAGTATTTTACATGGAGCGCCTGTCTATCTGACCTCCACATCCCAGTTACTATACCCCTTTGTAAGACTGGTTGTCACACTTTCAAATTCCTGACGGCCCGTATCGACTGACATAGATATACGGAAACCAACGGGTACAACGGTTTAGCGTATTTTCGAAGGCACGGAGGGATTTTGGTATATAATGGCCATTTTCGACTTCTATCGCCTGATCTTGCTCAACAAAAATCGGACACAGATTATTTCCGACTTTCCCCATGTTTTCATCCACTTTACCCATCTACTTAAGTTAGGTGTGTCGAAGTACCTTATTATATTCAACCATCAGACGCCAGGCCACTATATGAAAGCCCATAGGCGTAAGCAGAAACTACAGAGCGCCATCTGTCATCCTTACACTCCTTTTGCCTCAACTTTTTCAACGCAGGTTGCATTTAATTAAAAATATTCTTAAAACAAATCCAATACTTGTAGTTTAAATAATCTCCTAAGAATTTGAAGTACAAAATGTCATCGTCACTTTCTACATACAGGTTATTCAAACACTGTTTAATAAATATGTAATATAATTTTCACAAGCACGCCGTAAATTCAGAGTAATGTAACGCTGCGTATTTTATATGCTATTTATTTTTTATCTTCTTAATTGTGTGTACACTTGCTTGCAAAAAACTGGAGGACACTTTTTTTTGAGGGGCCCTGCCTTGTTTTCATAGCCATATATAACGTGTAACAGAATAAACGCAAGTCTTGAAACTACTTTGATAAATAATTGACTACTGAATCTATTTCAGTAACTTTTAAAATGGGCACAAAAACATATGTATGTTGCCATATCAACCGCTGATGGCGCCAAAGAAAATTAAATCTTATGTCAAGGCTCAATTTTAAATGCATAAAGACATTTTCTTTATGCATTTTGAGTTTTACTGTCTTTGTATAAGATCTAGAGTCAACACGATTTTCTTAATAATAACAGCTTTAATAAAAGTATTGGTCATTGTATTATACTTTTAACTCAATACTCTAATTATGATGTGTGCAGTCTTGCGTTAATTTTGGTACAAATTAATAGTATTACATTGTTGACCGAAAAAAATGCTATAAAATTGTCACTGTCACAAAAGGAATATTCATTTCAGCATGATTCGACGTAGTCGGGTGGCAATATTTAATATATGTACATGTATTGCCCAAAGAAGTTGGCAATCGGTAACAAATGAACATATGTCGACCTCCCGTGGTTATTCTTGTATTTTTACTTTAAGTGGCCATTTTTTTGCAAGCAAGTTTAATATTTAAATGAATACCTACTATGATCTCGAACATTACTGGGCACTCATTCAAAAGCAGGGTTAATCTATTAAATTAAATACTGCTTCAATTACTAGTTACTACATAGGAGTAGATTTCAGTAGACTTAACTACACACAGAGATTCACTTTTTTGTATACTTACTATTAAGGTACCATGAAAAACTTTTTATCTAGCAATTGAAAACCAAAATGTGACATGCTGATTATGCTTATCAAACACTTCTGTGGCTGTATGAAGAAATGCTTTGATCTTATGCTAGCGGATTCAGACGTGTGGGGGTCTAAAATTACCCGACGGGATCGTACTATCTGAATTAAAAGTATCCTGTGTGAATCCATGTTATAAACTATCTGTGTATATACTAAATTCCATCCAAACCCATTCGGCTGTTTTCGCGTGATTGAGGAACAAACATCAAAACTTTCACATTTATAATGTTACTAGAATTAATGCCATCATGATTACGTTGCGAAAAATGTTGGTCATGCTGCATCTCTCTCTAGCACTAGAATACTGACATCATTGGCATTAAAATATTATATTGCGGAATCAATTAATTCTCAAACCATCAAATTATGACTGAACTTAAATAATCGAAGTTTATGCAAAAAGTTTGACACTTAAGTTTCAAAAGAATGTTTAATAAAATATTTATCACCATTTTATTTTGTCCTGGGATAAGCTGTTGTACAAATCCCTGTTTTTTTCCTGCGACTATAGGTTTACTGAAATCTGCTCCTTGAAGCTAATCTAGACTTCTAGCTTAGATATTCTAGTTATCCTAGTGCGTAATTTAAAGTAATTGTATTTTGCCAATCTTCACTGTCAGTAAAATTGACAATCTGCCATTTTTTTACGTACCCATAGATTTTAATAAGTGTATTAAATGTATGTGTAACTAAATAACTACTGTTGTTATTCATATCCTACCCTATCGATTAGCGAAAATCCAAGTTTCTTTTTCCAGGTAAAATAAACTACAATTACATCCTCAGTTCTGTAGTTTCTGCCTGTCTCCATGAGAAGGCGTGAATTTATGTAGGTACTGTATATCACTTCCATAAACATGTTGATGGATGGAAAGGAAGGCCAAAGAAAAGATGGTTGATTGTGTGAGGAATGTTTATTTGAGAGAAGGAAGTGAATGAGTGTGACAGTTGACAAAGAGAATGGAACATTTTGATGTTTGTATGTACAACCCAAGTTAGGTGAATAATAAAATATACCTTATGCTGGTGATCTGAATGTCCAAATTGTTTCTGAACTTCTTTGAAAATGCAATAATGGTTAAGTATAAAAATACTTTAGACTGATTTAGGCCATAACCTGCACAGACAACAATATTAGCAAAAATGATCTGATGGAGTTCTTTGTAATTTTATAAAATAAAAGAAATCAATAGGTAATAAATTTGTCTATATTTAAAAAATCTTGCACAAGAACTTAGTCCCACAACATTTTCTTGAACACCAAGATTTTTGCACTTAACCTAAACTTAAAAATAAAATAAACCTATTTATTAGACACAAATAAAATGTTATAAACAAATCAATTGTATCAATCTGGTCTCGAGCAGCCTACCATGTACTATAATGCAAGACACCATTCACAGGTTTTCTACAAATCTGAGAGTTATGTCTTGATAAAAGAGTACTTGAAAAGCTGCAGTAGTTTATGAGGATATTTTGTAGTTGTTGTTGATAATAAACATCATTGTTTTTGAACACCTGATTAAGTTAATATGACTGGTCTGTCTTAATGTTTGTTCAAATCCACAAGAATCAATATTCACTTACTCTGGCTATAACAGAGTTTACACATTTGTTATTCAGGCTGATCATTCATAGGAACGAAAAAGTTTTGTCATATTTAGTTAAAGTTTTGTAAGAAATCAATGATGTTTTGCAATTAAATTAAATTTGATAAATTTAGGGCCATGGGGTCCTAGTGCACAATTGTTTTTCGAGACTCTTCATGTGAGCAGAGGGCTGGCCTATCTTTTGGCCAAAGAATCAGCATCGCCCTAAAACGAGGCAATGCAGCTAGCTTTTTGGGCACTTTCCCATTAACAGCTATGCGGATAAGTTTTTTATGCCCTGTGTTCCTTTTACCTCTGTTTTTATATACTTTTTCATATTATTAATATTATTTTATGTCTGTTAGGCTATATAACATGTAAATATTGCACAATAAAATTATAAGTTTTTTGAAACATATACCTATATTTGAGAAATGAACTGTTCTCTTTCATCAATATTAAATCAAAAACATCTATTGGCTTCTTACTAAACTCCAACAAAATCTGATGACTTTGGTTATGTATTTCTTTCGGTGACCATACCTTCACTATTGTCAAAATGATAACATGGAAAAGAAAGGCACTGTTCCAAATAACAGAATATCAGTACAGAATTAAGTTTTACAACTACAAAACAGGCTATTAATAATAGACTGGTCTATTTATTTCAACCTAAATTGGATGTCCAAGGAGCTTAATTTCTCCCTTAACCTCATCATACAACTCCTTGTAATCTTCATGTTCTTTGACCAGCACCATAATACATCCTCTCATGGTGCCCATAGATGCACCAATGTCTTTGCGGCTTGGTGTGTAGCAGTACGGGATATCTTTCTCTTCGCAAACTGCAGGTAAGTGGCACATGATTTCTATAGGTGATATGTCTCCGGCAAAGAAGACGAGTCTGGAAAGAGGATAGAGAATGTATAAGAATTTAGGTTTTGTATACTTTAACTAGCTGTATCTCACAGGAACGTGCTTCCAAGACAAAAAGTAGCTCATACTACTATATAACATTAGCTTTCTGCCAGTAAGTCCTGTCTAAATGAGTCTAGCTGGTATGGTGTTAGGCTGGCACCAATAGATATTCTACAATTTTAAAAACTTGTGATAGACAAAATTTTTTAGTACACTTTTATATGCATTTAGTCATATGCAGTTATTTTGACATTACAAACTGACACTTTAATTTTATTTACTTGTGTGTACAGAACATACAGGAGTATTCTAAAATGTTTGGTGATAAATAAATACATAGAAAGCATTATTTTTGTTTGTCAAGGTTATGAAATTATGAATTACCAAAGTTAGAGTCCAACACAATAATGTTGATATTCTTGATCATGGGAATGTAAACAGTGAATAAATATTACAAATTCATCATAGTTAGGGGACGACTGTCATGCTTTTTAATATTCTACCCACGGTAAAGTGGCAAAACAATGTGTATTTACATAACCTCGAAATATCGAAAAGTAACATGTTTATTTACCCTTTTTCACCAAGCCGCAATTGTTTCTGTACGATTTTTAGCCCGTTCCTAATGAAGTTTTTGTGAGAACTAGACTTCTTGATGAGTTTGTAAATCTTTTTGCTAAGTTTCTTCGGAGCCATGGGCTTTGCGATCACACTGCAATGTTCAACTTTAACATCGTAACTTAGTGGCTCAGTTTTTATGCTGACATCTCCCTGGTCGTCTTTTTCGACAGGCTCCTGTTTTATTTTTCCCATTTTGGTAAATTAAAAGGATTTGGTATTAATTTTTAAGTGTTTCACACGTGCGCACGCCGCAATAGCACAACAGGCAAAAATTGACAGCTATCAGACGTTCAGAAATTAGAGTTTACGATGTTGAACAAATCATTTAGATTTATAACAGTCTGCAAGGCGTAATATCTTCTCTAAATGCCTACGATAACATTATCTTAATAGGCGATATGAATGTTGACATCAAATCAGGATCTAGTGACCGGCACGCTAATGACTATTTAACACTCACCGCCACTCTAGGACTACTTCCTGCGCATTATCTACCGACCAGAGTTAACAACTGTCTAGATCATATAATGCTTAAATCTAAGAAGACTTCCACTGTTCTAGTCCTTGATTCTCACGTTACAGATCATCAGCCTATCTGCTTATTTCTGCCCCTCAATTCCCGTTCGCGATGTAATGTACAAAGAACATCGTCACAGTATGATTATGAAGCGATTCGTAAAGAACTGGACAACACTGACTTCAGCCCGATCTTAACTTGTACAAACGCAAATGTAGCAACTAATCTGTTAATTGATAAGATACAACGTGTGATCACTAATCACACACGGATAACCAGAACACATAAAAAATGCAGGGTTCTAAAGCCGTGGATGAGCACCGGCCTGGTTCGCTGTCTAAGAAACCGAGATAGAATGCATATCGAAGTAAGGAAAAAGCCTGACGACTCCATGCTTAAAATAACATACACGCGGTACAGAAACTTCTGTAATATCTTAATAAGGAAGTTGAAACGAGCATATGAAAAGGAAGAATTTCTTAAAGCCAAAAACAATCCTAAGGCAACGTGGAAAGTGATTAAATCTATCACGAATACTAATGTTCAGACCCGGTCCCCTCGTGAACTTTTGAGTGATTCAGTTGACGTTAAAACTTCGGTAAACAAAGTAAATGAGTTCTTTGTCAATATAGGTACTAACCTAGCGTCGAAAATTGGACCTGGCATCATCTCCACTGCTACAACATCTCTACCCAGCCAATCATTTAACTCTCTTGTCATCCTCCCTATGGATGAGGAGCAAGTAGGTAGAATTATCCATGACCTTCGTAGTGACTGTGCTACAGGGTGGGATAATATTCCAGCCAGAGTTATCAAAAGTTCATGCACTACCTTAACCCCCGTAGTCACTCATATTTGTAACCTGTCCATAGACTCTGGAATCTTCCCTGAAGCTTTTAAGAGAGCCGTAGTGCATCCTATATATAAAAGCGGGGGCAGAGACCGAGTCACAAACTACAGACCTATTTCTGTTCTGAGTACGCTTTCAAAGGTTCTGGAGAGAATTCTGAACAATTGCTTAGTCAGCTTTCTGGAAAAACATAAATTAATAGCTCAAAACCAGTACGGATTTAGATCTGGAATTTGTACGGAGGATGCCGTAGCTGCCTTCACTAATAGTGTAGTAAGCCAACTAGATAATAAACTTCACTGCTATGGTATTTTCTTAGATTTAACTAAAGCTTTTGACACGGTCTCTGTCCCTCGACTTATTTCAAAGATGGAAAGCTTAGGAGTGCGTGGAGTAACTCTCAAATTATTTAATGACTACCTCTGTGATAGATCCCAGTGTGTTCTCATCGATTCAGTCACCAGTTCATATGAAAAGCTCACCTATGGCATCCCACAAGGTAGTATATTGGGACCGACACTTTTCCAAATATACATCAATGATCTATGCAGGCTCTCCATCTCTAATTGCGAAATCTTCTCATATGCTGACGACACAGCACTTCTAGTGTTTGGCAAAAACTGGGAGCAAGCCAGAGATAGAGCAGAATACTCGCTCCGATTAATAATGGACTGGTTGTCAACTAACCTGCTGACGTTGAATTTAGATAAGACGAAACTAATCAGGTTCCATCGCCCACATTCAAAGACCCCATCATCTGTCTCTCACAAAATTAAAGCTCACACTTGTCCTCCCACTCAGTCAGTAGGTTGTAACTGTCTTGCTCTCAGCTCAGTTCCCAATATTAAGTACCTGGGAGTAATTATTGACGAAGAACTTAACTGGCACGCGCATATAGAGGCACTCTGCACTAGAATCAGGAGACTTATATATATTTTTAAACAACTCAGGCACTCCGCCAATTCTGAAATCCTGACTCTTGTGTACCTCAGTCTTTGTCAGTCTATCATTATGTACTGTATCCCGGTGTGGGGTGGTACTTACAAAACCGCAATGGTCCTTGCAGAACGTGCACAACGAGCAGTTCTTAAAGTGATGCTCTTTAAACCTAGAGACTACCCAACTGATCAATTATACTCTGAAGCCGAAGTTCTCACAGTAAGGCAACTATATGTCTATCGTTCTGTCCTACGGAGACACTCTAACCTTCCATTAGATAAAAATCTGCTTCTAAGACGCCAGGGTTTCCCTATATGTAAAGCAAACCCCTGTCGTTTTGCATTTACAAGTCGACAATTGTTGGCTCAAAGTTCACGCATGTATAATAAAATAAATAAAATTATTCCGTTGTACACATGTAACTTACATGATATTAAAAATAAATTAAGAAAATGGCTCTTATCCTTAACTTATGATGAAACAGAACATTTATTGGCTATAGAATCATAGCTTAATCAAATATACCTTGAAAGAAAGCTTATCAAACACTCACACTTCACATACACACGTCACTACACACAAACTACTTTCATATACACACTCCTTAATACACATCCACAATCATTCACTCCATTTGCTGTGTCAACAACGATTGTAAACAAACAGGAAAGTCACGTTGTATTATATAAATTGAAGCCGCAAAATCTCCGAATCCTAAAATACAGGTCTGCGTACCTAGTTTAGGAGCCCGGAAAACTGAAAATAATTTTAAGCATGGTAGTACAACCCATTGTTTTCATATGCTATGTTCTGTATTGTTGTTTTTTTTTTTATGTACTAATAAACATATTATTATTATTATTTTTATTTACGTTAACATATCTCGGGACCCTAAGATCCCGGTCTTTTGGAAGGCGTACGAGGGGCCGAAGCCAACTCGCAGAGGCCCCTTAGACAATTCTAAATGATGAGGGGGCACCAACCGACGATTATCCCTGTATGCACTATGCAAGTGCATCCAAAGACAATCCCCGTTTGGAGCAGAACTATTACAGAATATGGAAACAAAGCAAATTAGGCTATAGGTTTGGATGGCTATAGTGGATTGGTAACCGCAACTATGGAGGGACTATGGCCCCTGCCTGATCAATGTTTTGTATACACGGATAAAATGGCAGGGGGTGACTTGCACACTCAATAATGGGCCCCCGGGAAACGTCGCTAGCACATAGTGACGTAGCGACAAGGGGGCAACACTTCCTGAGGTGCTTGAGAAGTGGAGAGGTATTCCACGGCTTTCAGAACAATCCCAGAGCCCGGAAGATGGTCAAGATCCCTACGAGCACTTACTGGAATACTTCCTTTCCCCGAGCACGTTTGCTCTTGCGAATCTCCACTCAAGCCAGCCAATAAAGGCAAGAATGAGGCGGGAGCTCTGAACCTCATCAGTGTTCACTCCAGCCGGCCAATAAAGGCAAGCCAGAGATGAGGAACAAGAATTCTCCCAGGAGATAGGGTCCGTGGGGTCGCTACTGCCCAACAGCTCGCCACAAGCTGCCCTGCGGGTTTATTATTATTATTATTATTATTTAGATACGCCAAAACAATATATTTAAATGATAAATGATTTTATTTCTGTAAGTAGGTTTGTACAAACATTTTTACTTTTCTTTATTTGAAGAGTTTCCGTTGATTAATTATCTTATAAACCTATTGAAATAAGTTTCCTTCTTTGACTTCAATTCAAAGCACTTTCTGAACGCTCATTTTATTTTTGGTGTTATTTTTCAAAAGGATTTTTCATTAAACTAACGAATGTCGAATTTTGATTAGAAAAATAATGAGTGTCAATCTCTAAAACATGTTTTGGTCGGTGAATGGTACGTATTAGACATACGATTTAGCCAGCGTAACATTTTATCAGAAGAACGGAACGTAGCACTCGTCTCGTTACCATGGAAACAGCTACATGTCAACAAAATTCTTTCAATTCACGCAAGTTGCGAAGAAATAATTTAACTACGATGAAAAGCATTATTTTAAACTAATAATAAATCTAGTTTTACCTACTCAACCTTCCAAAGATTATCTCCATGATGGTATTTTGAGCAAAATAACCCAATTCTTGTAGTAAAATATGTTTATTGTTGTGCTGATTCGTGTTTAAATTTCTAGGGCCTACTGAATATTTTGAAAAAGCTGAGGTCCAATCCTGATAAGGAGTTGCGTCTGCTGCTTCTTGGGCTAGACAATGCTGGTAAAACAACTCTCCTAAAGCAACTGGCATCAGAAGATGTGAACCATGTTACTCCTACTGCAGGATTCAATATAAAATCAGTTTTATCCAATGGTTTTAAGCTAAACGTATGGGATATTGGCGGACAGCGGAAAATAAGACCGTATTGGCGGAATTATTTCGAAAATACAGATATTTTGGTTAGTAATTTTCAATTAGCTTTAATTAAAACTAAACTAACTGAATTATTATGTGGATTGACTTCCATGCTCCGAAGCTTGGGGTCCGACACGATCGGGGAAAGCGTGCTTTATTATTACACAGTATGGCAAGAACATCGACCTGCCGCCTGTTACCATGGATTCCCTACATTATTCTAAAGTCCTTTGAAATTTTTCATTGCTTATTCGAAATAAAATTTGCTATTTCATACATTTTGACCTAGTTATTGCATATCACAGCTAATTATTTTTTTTGATAACTGAGGAATAATTTCTATGCAAAGTCCCCCAAGGCCCCAAGGTCCCCAAGGACCCCAAGGAGGTTGTAGTGACCCCATGGTCTAGAATCATGTGCTGAATTCAAGATTCAAGTTTGCAAGTCTTAATCTCTCTGTAAAAGTATTAACATCAAAAAACTCTGCCTGCAACAACTGCTTTTGAATGTGTCTAACTGGGGTAACCCTTTCTCTTATTTTTCCAAAAATGAACTGGCATCATCTACAAATTCCTGAAATAAAGACTTAACTGCAGTTAGTTCTGTTGTTCATACATTTTCAGATCTACGTAGTCGACTGCTCTGATCATCAAAGACTGGAGGAAACAGGCCAGGAGTTAGCAGAACTCCTGGAAGATGAGAAATTACGTGGAGTTCCCTTACTGGTGTATGCCAATAAACAGGACTTGGCTACAGGTGAATAATATCATTAGCAAAGTTTTTATTCTAACACAGTTAGTCAAAAACTTATACCCGTTTTTCTTTTACACAATATAGGTTGTATTGACACATTGCTGGGCACGGGCGCATGGTCCCCTCTATACTAATATTCTTAAATAAATAAAAATAAATAAAAATAATTCTAAATATTTCTATGAATATTAAAATACATGAATACTAAACAGTGTTTAAATTATTTTAAAACTTATCATACTTTTGACATTAACTGTACCTCTACTCACACATTGGATCTATATACTTAATTTATTTTAATTCTTATTAGCTATTCAAATATGCTTCTATAAAGTGATGATTATAACTTAATAAGTAACCATTGGATAACAGTTTAAAAAGTAATTATTAATCTTCTTAACAGCATTGCCAGCCAGTGAGATAGCTCAGCATCTGGGCCTGCATCTGATCAGAGACCGCACTTGGCAGATACAAGCTTGTGTCGCTACTGACGGCACTGGAGTCAAGGTAAATATTATAGGTCAAATTAATATTTTTAATGGATTCATACATTTTTTTAACCTATTTCAAATCAAATGTTTTTTTGAAAATCACCATTCATTTTTACAAATATTGCGACCACTCATAACGTTGAAGAACGTTTATCCATACTAATGTTATAAATGGGAAAGTGTGTGTGTCTGTTTGTCTGTCTTTCACGGCAAAACGGAGCGAAGAATTGGCGTGATTTTTTAAGTGGAGATAGTTGAAGGGATGGAAAGTGACAAAGGCCACTTTTTGTCTCTTTCTAACCCCCCACTTCCCTAAAAAAGCCTTCCGCGGGCAAAAGCTAGTATAAGGATAAACCGACAGAATAGCCCCCGAAATTCAGATGTTCTTAGGTTTTTGGCAAATTATAGGTCAGTATCAGGTAATATGGTGATCAAAATACGATTCGCGGAAGTAACAAATATTTATTTTAGAGAATTATAAATAAAAAAAAAATCCTCAATACAACTCTCTAGTTTCAAATTACCTTATTGAATGACTATTTAATTTATTAATAAGGTAATTCATTCATCATGACATTTAAGTCCCATTCTAACTTTGGGAGTTGTGTTTTGTAATGATTATAATTCTGTAAATATATAATTTTTACGGTCGCGAATTATATTTGGATCACCATACAACTTGATATCGACGTGCATGTTACAAAAACGTAAGAAAATTTAAAATGTCGCGGTCTACCTTGGTGCATCTCCTTATAATATTATTTGGCATATTTTTTTCTGTTCCTTCCTCTATCATTTCAGCACATAGTATTTATAGTATGATGATGGTAGCTGCAGGGTTTTTTTATTTATGATACTACATTTTGTCTTTTTCTTCCTACAGGAGGGCATGGAATGGGTCTGCAAAAATATTCCAACTAAGAAATAAATATTCTATAATAATTATAATTCTGTATGCTTAACGTTATTAGAAGTTCTATCAATATCTTTAAATAAAAATTATGTTGAAAAGCACTACTAATCATGAAAAATGATATTATTTTGAAATTAAAAAATTATTCTAGTCTAAAGAAATCCGTCCAAAGTTATGTTTTACTTAGTTAGAATTTATTTTACCTGTTTGAGGTCAGTCTACAATTTATTTATGGATAAATGGATAGAAAATATATGTCTCGATAATATCCATTTTTAGAAGCATTGAACAGAACAGGCAGCATAAAAAATAAAAGGATTTTCTTAATAAAACATTAGAATATTATTTAAATGAAATATACGTATACGGTTACTGGACCAAGGTGATTCTGCTTACTTTTGTTTACAAAAATAACAATTGTCGAGATTTTTGTGGCTTTTTTTTAAGTTATGCAATTATTTTAAAATTAGAATCTTAAAATGCCTAATCGTTTCCATAATATAATAATCTTGTAAACTTAATTATTAGAAATATTAGGATGTCATTATAATATTACGATAGTTTCAAAAATATACATTACTTATTGATTAAGTTGTTTTTAAGATAACTTCGTTTTAATTAGCTAATAGTTATTATTTATAAAACTGCCATTAATTTTATTTCTTGAAATGTAGGTTGTTTTTAAGATAACTTCGTTTTAATTAGCTAATAGTTATTATTTATAAAACTGCCATTAATTTTATTTCTTGAAATGTAGGTAAGTATTTTTAGTATTTTTTTCACGATATAAAACTAATAATGAATACTATTGCTATTGCATTACCTGCATGTTTATGATTGCACATAGTTAGGTGCTGATCACGGAAAAATTAAAAATAATGAAATCACACTGGCCAGTTAATTCTTAGTTTGGCGTAATTAATTTTTAATTTTGTGAGAAATGTTTTAGAAATTCTTGAAAATAATTTTTTATTTTAAATGAATGCATATAATTGAAGTTGTTAAAATTAAGGCGCCATGGTATAAGATCCAAAATGTTAGTAAACTTGTTTCTTTGTTTTATTTGCTAAAATTCCTTTAAAGTTAAACTGGCAAGTGTGAATTAATTTTAACAGCATAAAATGTGAATCGAATGAACTATGTGACTCTTAATATACTGTAGCTAGCACTAACATGTTTAAAAAAAAAAAAAAACTCTTGTTGTTTGAAATTTTATTTTTTTCATTATTGTGAATTGCGTATTGGTTACCTTCCATTTAAATAAATAATACGAGTTTTCAGTCTAATGTTTTATTTCATATCTTACATCAATGTGGAATGTATTTACATTTTAAATTGAAAGTGATACGGAAGACTTGAGAAATTAATCTATAAGTAACGAATATTTAGAAACAAAACATTTAAAAATAGTTTTTTTTTAAACTATAGTTTATTAATTAAGTAAAAACATTTAACATAGATTCGAGATTTTAATATATTATTATCTATCTAGAAACCTCTGAAAACCCTTTGTTATAGGGTAAGCAGAGGGTATTAAATGCAACTTAAGTTTTAGCACCAAAATGTCCAGCAAAAAACTAAAATTAGTTTACTTAATTTCAACTTTTATAGTAACTAACAATACTATGTTTACATAAGTACATTTTTTCATATTCCATTTTTAACGATTTAATCACTGTATTTATTAAAATGTAAAAATTACAATTTATATTTTTGGTTATTTAATCATAAAAATGGAATACTTATTTCATTTTCATTACACCAATTAAATATAAATTCCAAGAAAGTACAAGAATTTTGGGAAAAATTAATCTAATCTGAAAGACATTAAACCGCTTGCAATGAAAACTTATTTCTGATCTTAAAATGAATAATTAAATACATAGTTGCAATAAAAGCAGTGTATCACGATAAATTATTAAAATATCTAATTAAGTAACATTATATAGATATATCTAACAACAGTAATAAATGAAAGTACAGAAATGGTGTACCTATTTTGTCTGTAAAAGCAAATATCATCGAGTGGACGAATTGGAGAATGAATTTGTGTTCAAGTTAGTGAATGAGTTTGTGATCAAATTAGTGAATGAATTTGTGTTCAAATTAGTGGATGAATTTGTGTTCAAATTGGTGAATGAATGTGTGATCAAATTAGTAAATGAATTTGTGATTAAAATAGTGGCTGAATTTGTGTTCAAATTGGTGAATGAAGTTGTGATCAAATTAGTGAATGAATTTGTGATCAAATTCGTGGATGAATTTGTGATCAAATGAATGAATGTGTGTTGTGTTTGTGATCAAAGTGATTTTAATGAAAGTGTATTTTCTGCAATATTTCGTGAAATCGAATAATGATAATACAATTAATGTTATTTTGGTCTATGCATTAGCAGGCGGCGATGACGAATTAATATTTTAATGTATTATGAGTGGAGGATGAAGTGATTGCTTAAATTATGAGTGAACACATTGTTTAAATGGTGATTATTAAAAGAGGTGTGAAATGGTGTCTATAGCTTGATAATGGTGTCTGGTTAGAATAATAAAACTGAGATAATGATGAACAAATATCTGATTATACATAAGCAAATGCTGATAACTAATGAATGAATAATTTATTATGGTTTATTAGTAGAAGAAAATTGAATGAAAAACGGTACAGATTTGAAAACAATACAATACGATGCCGGTACGTAGAAATAAGTCTAACTAAAAATAAAAGTATTGTAAGGAAAGAACAAACAATAAAATACTAGACCTATGATTTAAGCTACCTGCATAAAAATCAATAAGTGACCCATTCATCATTCTAAGCTGTATCGTTTAGGATATGTAGACACTGATAGGTGGCTTGCTTAGAGCCTAGATCCTAGCTAGTCCCTTTGCGACTACCGAAATGTAATGAACGCTTTTTGTTAGTTTGCTAAATGGGTCTGCGCGGCTTCGATAACGCACGACTGATGGAAAGCGATGGATGAGATCTTTGATGGAACGAACGTGTTCAAGAGAACACAGACGCTGGTAGAACGTTCTAGAATTTTAGCAACTAGCCGCACTGCGCGCTTGGGGCCTCTGCTAGTCGCCTAGCGTGTATCGAAGTAAACAAACACAGATACGTCATTAGGCTCTATGCTCTAAGCAAGGCACCAGGTGCGTACATAGTTTTACAGGTCAATTATACAGAAGGCATTGCAAAAGAAAGTTTGTCCATTTAGGACTTATAACTCATTGTGGTAAACTTCTGTAGTGACTTTCATTTCGTGTTCGTGGAACGCCGAACAGTCAGCTGGGTAGGCCGCCTGAAAAAATAAAATAAAGGTTAGTGATTTATGAGCAGCAAGGGTTGATAACTAATTTTTAGGAGGTTTGATAATAATGTGTGTGTAATCTATACAACAAAATAGAATTGAAGTGCTTGTTTGTAATATCAAAAGAACAGCTTTTTTTTAATTCTTATGAATTTGTAAACGGTATTTATAACGTAGCGTTCGACCGGTTTTGCGTGAAGAAAGTTTTGAGTGCGTACGGCCGTAGCCAGCGTGGCTTTAAAGATACCTTTTTCAAGTGATTTTTGGACTGATGTTGAGAGTAGCACAACTCAAAATACCCCTTTTTTCAGGAAGTGCGAAAAACGTTTTACTCGTTTTCTATTTGACCGATTTAAATTATTGGTGTATGATGCTGTATATTATTTTACTAAGATATTAATTTGCTCAATTACTTACTTTCAAATACACGTATAACTTATTTATTATTATTTTTCGTGTTATATTAGTAATCGTGACTAAATCATTGTTTAATATTCTTATCAACTGAAATTGATTCCATATTACTGGGGTAAGTGGAAATAATTTGAAGAACACCCAAGAAACAAGACCGATGCAATCACGAATACAAAATCAACTCAAAATAATTCACGCTTGATTACTGCGGTTAGCCACGAATACAAAACTAAGTGGAAATAATTTACTCTTTGTGCGTATTGACAGCAACTTCCCCTGCGGCTGATATGTCGTAACTGGTAATGCGTTACTGTTGTTGGTGGAGGGTGACAATGGGCTAATCAAAAAGACTGACTTACAGAACCATCTAGTTTTTTATGAATGGAGTTTGTACACAGGTGTCTTTGGAGTTAGTGTAGTTTTCGACGCTGATTCCGATAATCGCAATAACTCGATTTTGTATTATTTCGAGTTGTGCCACCCTTCATCTAGGTGTGCGATTTAAAAAAATACAGTCGAATTGATAACCTCCTCCTTTTTTTGAAGTCGGTTAAAAGACATGTTGCGCCGACCCCAGATAAAATGGGATAAGGGCACGACAATGATGGTAATGATGATGATGTGGATGTTGATAATTCTTCTGCCTTAGAAAAATATTGTAATTGATACTTACTTCACAATTAACGTCATTCTGTATAGCGTTGTACAGGTCGAAGAATCCTTTCCCGTTCTGGAAGCTAAGTGCCGCAGACGCTGCTAGACTGCTGAGCTTCGTAAGACCTGCTTTGAAGCCTGGGAGACCTGGAAAATACAAATATGTAATAAGTAATTATCAGATT
The DNA here is from genome assembly GCA_947507805.1 of Aporophyla nigra. Taxonomy (NCBI): domain Eukaryota; kingdom Metazoa; phylum Arthropoda; class Insecta; order Lepidoptera; family Noctuidae; genus Aporophyla; species Aporophyla nigra. The sequence continues at coordinate 3,961,563 of OX382313.1, read as the reverse complement.
AATTTAACATGTTGCGGGGCGGTACCGACTTTTTCAAATTATGTGATATGGCAGTAAAATTGCCCATACAAGTTACGACCATTGCTATATCCGTAGGGTCCTCAAGTAATACTAAAGAATGATATAGGTACGTAGACAGTTCTTTCATGGCCGTGCATGGCATGTTATTCCTCTATACGAAATTTCACCGTATTGCCCGTATCTCAGTTCAGAAGAGTTTAAAAGTTTACGGTGATGCCTGTACTGTCATTTTCAAACATCGAATAAACGACTGCTAATGCAGTGCGTCCCGCAATGTGTTTAAAATAACATAACATTTCAATCACCCTATAATGTTCCCTCTGCTGGGACACAGGCCTCCTCTTTGTGAGAGGGAGTGGGCCATAATTCACCACGCGAGCCCAGTGCGGGTTGATAGATGTCACTTGTCTTCGAATTTTGTATTCTAGGACATGCCGGTTTCCTCACGATTTCTCCCTCCACCGTTTTAAGAGCAATGGTAATGAAATAATTTACACAAAGTAATGCGCCTGTCTAGATTCGAATCTATGACCTACAAACTTGTGTGTCGCGACCGTTGCCCCTCGGCATTTCCTTCAAGAGAACAATTTCTCAAGAATTAGGCTATCATATGCGAAAATAGTTATTCAAATGCGACTGCTGGTTCCAGAGATTAGTGCGTTCAAACAAACTTCAGGTTTAGATATTATTAGAAATCTATACTAATACTGGCTGACCCGGCAAACGTTGTTTTGCCATATACATTCTTTCTAGGAAATATTTTTGTAGTTCAATAAATAATAGCTAACACTATAAATGTGTGGAGATGTAATTATAATTGAAAGAGGACTGAAGCGTTGTAGATAATAAAAGTATACTTTATTTAAGTTAATAAATTATTATAAAGCTGAAGAGTTTGTTTGTTTGTTTGATTGATTGAACGCGCTAATCTCAGGAACTGCTGGTCCGAATTGAAAAATTCTTTTTCTGTTGGGTAGCCTATTTATCGAGAAAGGCTATATAAAATCAAGCTAAAACCAAGAGGAGCGGAGCAGTAATGAAAAATGTTGCAAAAAAATGGGGAAAATCGCACGGGTAGGCGATTAGAAGCGACGGGAAGGCGCGGGGAACAAAAAATTTTACGCGGATGAAGTCGCGGGAAGAAGCTAGTAGAATATATTATCGTACTCGAAGCTAAAGTGTCGTTATAATTAATACAGGAAAAATATAGACATTTTATATTTTAAAATGCGTCTGTAATTAACAAAGATGTATGTGCCTGATTATTTTATAGAATTTAGTTCCATTGGTCACGCAATGTTCTTTATGATTATAATGCTTTTGCTATTTTATGATTTTGCTGTCATTTTTATTTTGTCACTAGATTGTGTGGCGATTTATTGTGGTGATAATATTAACATGGTGCACGGCATGATATTGTAGGAACTGTTAGTACCTAGGGCTGTCATTCTTATCTACATTACACATCACATATCTTCAGCATATATTGTTCCCACTGCTGGGATACAGGCCTCATCTCGGTGAGAGGGACTGGGCTGTAATGTACACCGCGGGCCCAGTGCGTGTTGGTAGATGTCACATGTCTTCGAATTTTTGGTTCTAAGACATGTCGATGAAGGAAAACATCGTGAGGAGACCCCTTTTTTTTGGATGGGAAATCATTAAATGACTTCTCCCGCTCTGGGCGGAGCCGGAAGGCGTGTCAGACTTTTACTGACTAAAACCCACCCGTGTTCCTTCAGTTACCCATGTGCCAGAGTCACGGTATCTCTTTCGAACAATCTCGCGACTCTGGCAGGCATCGGTCCTAGCACACCCCTACATTGTAATTTAGTGTAATTTTACTTGCTTGCACAATCATATTATGACGAATTTATATTTTTAATTTAATAGTACTTATAATATTATTTTTTCTCTTAATAATTTGTATGTCAATTGGCAAAACATAGCGCACTACCTAATCCTTAAGATCTTGTATACAATTGTCACCTATGTTTACGAATAAATGATTTGATTTGATTTGATTACATTGCTGCTGACATCTCTTTGAGGCGCGCGTGGAACACTACGCGCCGTCGACCCGAGCCTGGTCCTTACCGGGCGGCGAGCTACCCATTGCTCGCCACCCGCAAGCTCCCGCCTACGGTGGCCGGGAGTCCGCTATCGACTCCTGACGCCAGGGGCGTCTCCTGCGGCGGCTAGGGACGTGAGGGCGCAGAGACTGCCACTCTGAGGAGACCCCTCACGATGTTTTCCTAGATCGTTTTGAGAGCAGTGGTGATAAAATAATATACATAAAGTGCCTCTAAGTAAACTCGTAAGTCGCGGCCGTTACAAATGTGCCATTACTGCTGTGTGACAATTCTTATTTGATCTTCAGAAATCTTAAGCTTTCAATTCAGCTTTGAAAACCCTCATCGCTGTGACTCAACATACCCTTCTTGTCCTGATCGTGGTGCCTGTTAACAAGGCACATGAGATGCTCCTGGCAGTGAGGTGCCTTCACCGAATGCTGGTACGCGCGGTAGACCCTCAACACCGGCTCGATGACCTCCAGGTTTAGCGTGTCGGTCAGACGGTCGGCTATCGCGTTGTAGTCGCCTCGGGAAGACATGGTTTTGGTTTTGGTTTCCGCCATTTTGAGGGTTTGCTGCGGAAGAAAAGTTAACTTTGATTAGAGATGTCTGGTTAAGGACTTTAATATGCATAATCGTAAAATACACACAGATACAACCGCAGTTTACATAATAAACAAATTTAAAAAGCTTAAATCATCCTTTCTGCACCCTAATTGTGGAACACACTATCAATAAGAATCTAAATCATTTCAATGATATTGTATGTTGTACTTCGTAGCACGTCCATGAACGCATTCATTATAACTTTGGATGGTAATAAAATACCTTTAACTTATACTATTTTATACCACTAATTAGAAATTTTGTACCTCTCAATTATCGTAGGTATACAGGTGGTAAATAGGGTAAATTTTAGCGTAGTATTTTTCACGCTAAAATTCCAGCTGGCTTATAAGTTTATGAAACGAGAGCATGCCTAAAATGATGTACTCCTTATGTACCTACTCCTATTTCATTACTGGTAAATTGTCGTAAATTGTTTGAAAAGCAAATAAACATTTTCTGCCTATAAGCCAGTACCTATATCATTTTTATACTACGTAACCAATGTCAAAGGTGACTGTGGTCGGAAAAAACATAAAAAAATCGGTCATCATTAAAACAGTCCTCAAAACATCTGCGTAAATATTTGTACAAGAACATGGCAAAAACTAAAAATTTAAACCATCTTCATTACATTTAAAATTAAGGCAGAATGAAAGTGAAAAATAGTGTATGAAAATCCATTGTTAGCATGCTGTGTTTGTGTGTAAAACGAAGTCCACATACTTTTAAATTTCTTCACAATGTCTTAAAATAAGACCGATATCATAAATAATCGCAGAATTTTAGTTTTTGTAATAAGAAGTATTTCTTCGTAAGTATAAAGCTCTATGTATCACTCGGAAGAAAGTGCGATCTTCAACTGGTGTGTATTAAGGCCTAAAACTACACCCTTAATATTATCTGTAATCGGACACTTTCTCCCCTCGGTTAACAAAGTACTAATTAAGGCTCCCAAAAACAGTCTCGAAGTGACATCCCGACGCAACTCTCATAGAACAATTTCCATGTAAACTTCATGGATATTGTTCTACGAGATTCGCGTCGCACCTTTCTGAAGATGCCTTTATAGTTTTTATTTCCTTTTCTATCCTTACCTTGACATACTCCACAGCCGGTGTTACATATTCAGCCACGTCTGTTTCCATATCCAAGTAACGTTTGAGCACATAGTTGAGTAGCGTAGTGATGGACTGTTCAGGTTTCTTCACATTAAAGTGAGTGCTCTTCGGGAGACCCTGGGAGTCGAGGAAACTGTTTGTGATGTATTGGGCTGATATTAAGTACCTGAAAAGGAATCAATGTTCAATAATTTAAAGTAAAATCAGTCTATGATGTTCCCAATGCTGGGACATAGTACTCCTCTCTGTGAGAGGAAGTGGGCCATGACGCAGGTTGGTAGATGTTGCATGTCTTCAAATTTTCGGTTCTATCATCACGATGTTTTGTTTCACCGTTTTGAGCGCATATAGGATTTAAAACATAGTTAACAGTTCTATGTGCTTTGCTCATTGGTTAGAGGGGATAACTCGTGATAACCAATGTTCACATTTGACATGCGTCACTGAGTCTGTATGATGTTTTTGCTATTTTTTACGTGAACATAATTGTTGTCTGATACTTATTTCTACACAGAGCTCAGTTTACTATAAGATCGGAAGAATCGAAGTCAACTAATAGGTCCTATCTACTCTATAGATATTTTCTTAGCTATTTCGAACAGCCTGGGCACGTGTCAGTCATATCGCTTTTAGCTATCAACTCGACGTTCATTCATTGCGATTGAAAATCTGTAGTTTCGTATTTCTCTGTACAGTATTAATTTAAACGTTTCCAATTACGTAGTAGCCGCGAAATACGGGTCCCATTTAATCGAAATCAAATAAACGCATGAACACAATAATTACTGATGGTAACATAGGGTTATCTGTACTAGTTCTAAATTCAATTATGATCCCTAAAGTTAGAGAATTTCGTGAGGGTCAAATTAACCTTTTTGATAAAACTGACTTTAACAATCTACATTTAAGGTTACCGTTAACTTTTCAAAACCTGCTCCGATCAATTATCTGTCCTTAACTTTAAGCTTTAAACAGAACTTTAAACTACCAATGTCAGCACCATTTAAAGCAATTTAAGTTTTGCAAAGTATTTCGAAACTCAGAGTGAAATCGTTCGGCGTAAAAGCATTATCCGCTAAACTTTTAGACTTATCAATTAACTGTTTCAATTAAGAATTTTGTAGGTAAAAGCCGTATGCCCGATGAGATTTCCTGAAAATTATCAACTACCTAACCATCCCCTATTTAACCTCTATACGGGACGAATTATCAAAAATTCCAGTGCGTACTTTCGCTACGCAACTTTAGTGCTAAATTGTATGTTTCTAAAGCCAGCAGATTTTCTAGCCTAGGAAAACAGGGTCGTCCACAAAAACAAGATAGGAAGACCGTTATGTCTAAACCTGGGGCCATAATGGACCAGGATCACAGGCGCAGGGGCAGAACACAATGGAGAGATTTGGATTTTGAAGCCTATACCTAAAGGCACTCCGAGTTCCGGGATATATATTATTTGATTTTGACCTAAAACTTTCTTACTAATAAATGAAAACCAAAACTTCGAAAATAAACGGCAATTATTATTCCCAGTGGATTGATTTAGGCTGTGCGTTATGTGTAAGTGGGTGAATTAACAAATTTAAGATAACTGTTAAGATTTAAATATTAAAAACGGGAATCCTAAACGTAGTAAAAAGGCTGCCAGGCTAAAATGGGACTGGGCGGGTCACACCAGCCGCATACACGGCGACTGCTGGGCAATAGTCTCCACACAGTGGGTGCCTGTGGATAGACGGCGCCGCCGAGGCCGGCCCAAGAAGGGGGCGAGACGACCTAGACGTGTACTCCAACGGTTGGATCGAGGTGGCCCTAGAAGAGGATGCCTAGAGGGATTTGGGGGAGGCTTTTGCTCAGCAGTGGGACAGTATAGGCCAATAAAAAAGGTGAAAATTAATAGTTACCTGCTGTAAACCTCTGGTTTAGCGACATGTACCACCATATCAGTCAAATACTTGGCTGCTGCCTTAATCCAATGTCTCCTGAACGAGTGATTTTCAAAGTTCTTGAACATTTGTTGGAAGCTTAGTTTACCATCAGCTCCAGTAAAGGCTTTGAGCGTCCTCTTCAATCCAGATTTCTCCCAAATCGTCTTTCCTAATTCTGAGTTGATGAAGATATCCCAATATAAGTGAGCCTTCTCCAAGAATGGAGGAAGGAACGAAGCATGGTCTTTGTGGTCATCTGCACGCTTCTGGGCTTCTGTATCCGATAATGAGCCTAAAGCGTTCATTATTAAGGGCATAAATCCTCCAACATTCTTGTTGCCAAGTAGACCTGAGGCAAGACTCATCATGCTTTCCAGGTTTAGTTCTCCTTCTGTGCTCTCTCGTTTCTTTCTGGCTGGTTTCGGTGCCTCTGTGGTGCCCATCTGCTGGGCAAACATGGATATCATAGATCCTACCATAGCTGGATCTATTTTACCATCTTGACCCCCTAATAAGCTGCCAAGACCTGTAAAAAATGTTTGGAACTTAGTAGAGCTGTTGTTTGGACGGAGGCTGTTAGTTCTGGGAGGGTTTGAGATAAACGTCTTCTGTGCTTTCCTAGTTCTGGAGTAAGTATTATCTCATCATCATCATCATCATTTCAGCCGTAAGAAGTCCACTGCTGGACTTAGGCCTCCCCCAATTAGAGGGGCTTTGCCATAATCGCCACGCTTGGCAGGCGGGTTGGCGATCGCAGTATGGTGGTAAAATACATAGAGAACGCTGCTGCCCATTCTCTAGTCAGTCCCTTAGTCGTCTTTTACGACACCCACGGGAAGAAGTGGGGTGGTGTTATTCTTTACGCCCGGCACCACACGGTACTTAGTATTATCTAAGTTAAGTTAATAGTTTCAGTGATTTTATTGGTTGGTTTGGCTTGTGGCTAAGTAACGGATCGATCGATCAGGTTAAACTATGTTGCCGCGGTTGGTCCGTAGAGGGGTGGCCATAATCACATACCAAGACCTCTCCATGCTTCGAAAACCACGATAAGCTGTTGGACCTGGTTGTTATTTGAGATCTTTGACAGTCGTTACGGATCTTTAGAAGCCCGAAAGTCTGACAACCAGTCTTACCATGGGGTATCGTATTACCCAGTAGCAGGGTTATGGCGGTCAGATATCCGTTGCTCCATGTATAATACTGATATTCAGCTGCATCCTATAAGACTGAACTCTGACTTCAACATAGTTGGGTAAGCAATGATGATGATGTTTCATTGGTTAGTAGTTTATTTTAAATGTCTCCAGTATTTGCCTTATTTTTCACTAACAAAATAAACCTATAAAAATGTGTTGTTTGCTAAAGGAGTTTATTCTTCGTGGCCAATTTCTAATTCAGCGAATAATTAATTTAACGCAGCCAGATAAGCAAAATGCTGCTCAGTATCGAAACATTAAACTTTTTGTGTTATTGTAATTAAAGCTTTGAAAATGTTTATCAGTCAACACAAAACAATATGCTGAATAGTCTCAATTGTTACTCGAGCGAATAACACGTGAAAGTCAGACAGTTTTTAATCAATTGTCAATTAACCCATTGAAGGACACTGAACGAGACACATTGGGGCTTTTAGTGTCTCTTATAGCATTTAGGGACTATTTAGGAGGACATACATGTGGTGACTTTATTGGTGATATTCTTCAGACGGGTCAGGTGCCCAATACTCGCAACCGGCGTGCGTTTATGACCAGATGTATGAACTTAAATGAGGCAAAAGGAGTATGTAAGGATTGTAGCAGGTGCGTTCTGTAGTTTCTGCCTACCTATGGGAAAAGACGTGAGTTTATGTATGTATGTCTAATGAATAAAATGAAATTAAACTGTTTATTCTGTAAATCTATCTCTATCTATATATATAAAAATGAATCCCTATTTCCCTTGGTCACGCCATCACGCGTGAACGGCTGGACCGATTTCACTTTTTTTGTTGTTGTTGTGTTTGTAATTGTCAGGAGAAGGTTCTTATGAAAGAAAAAATTGCGCGGAAAATTAGAAAATTTTAAATTAAATTTAGAATACTTAACAACCATATAATAGAACAATGTAAACTTTTTTAATGTCAGAGAGAATGAGAGAAGAAAGAGAGGTTTTTTAATGTAAGAATTGACAGAATGCGTGCTCAAATATCATCAAAGAGACAGGACAACGTCTATCGGGTCAGCTAGTAGGATATAAGGATCACTTTTACACATCATATGATTACAAAAAAATTGTTAGATGGGGTTGAAAATTCCTCTCTGACTCCCCCTGAGAAGAAATGGCTATACAAACTCAAGGGTTAAGGTCTTTATAAATGACTTCAAAAAACGGAGGAGATTATGTTTGTACCTCATAACTTTTGACTGGGTAAACCAATATTGATGATTCTTTTTTTTTTTTTTAAAGCTGGTACTTCTCGAATGGTCCTATTTAAATTTGGTTCCATTCGGACAATGGGATCCATGTGAAAACTATATAAGTCTTAAATTTGCATTAAGTTTTTGCGCGACAAATGAACGAATAATGCGATTAGATTATTGCGGGGTATCTACCATAACTAAAAAGTTTTTACAAAAAAAAAAAAATAATAACCGACTTCGTTAAAAAAAACACTAAGTACAAAGTTTTTAAAAAGTTTTTTTTAAAGTTCAGACATAATATGGTCAGATCGTGTGAAGACAATTTAGATTACTACTGGCATACCACGTACCTACGAGTACCTGTTTCACCATTTCAGCCGAAAGACGTCCACAGCTTAACATTATTAGCCTTCCCCAATTTGCCAACCCCCCAAATTGAGGACTGGGGTTGGCGATCGCAGTATGGTTGTGAAATGCATAGATAACGCTGCTGCCTAATTCTCTAGTAAGTCTTTTAGTCGCTTTTTAAGACACCTACGGGCAGAAATGGGATGGTGCTATTCTTTACGTTCCGGCGCCATTCGGACAAGACTGCAGAAAAAAAAACACTACAAAGTCAAAAATAACTTTATTTTCGGAATTCGTGTCTTAGGATCTGTATTTAAGGTTTTTTTTTGCCACCGACTTCCGAAATTAAAGTTATTTTTGACTTTTTTTAAGGAAGTCGGTTGTTATTTTCTTGTACAAAGTTTTTATTTTTAACTTTTTAGTTATGGTAGATACCCCGCACTAATCTAATCGCGTTATTCGTTCATTTGTCGCGCAAACACTTAATGCAAATTTAAGAGTTATATGGGTTTCACATGGATCTCATTGTACGAATGGAACCAAATTAAAATGAAAAAAAAAAATCATCAAAATCGGTTCACTCAGTCAAAAGTTATGAGGTAACAAACAAAATACAGTCGAATTGATGAAAAAAAGAAAGATGATCAAAATGTCTAAATTACTGCTCTTGACTCGATTCGAGTGACACACACACATAATATCTTTAAAATCTTTACGATTGCCGGTAGATACTGTAGGTACACCAACCAAAGGCACACGAACTAAAACTGCTTTCAATCCATACAATAGAATCATTAGAAATTCTTATGGAGTTCAATGACCATATGACGACCAGATTCGCGAAGCAAATAAATATGCTCAAACATGGTGAACGAGTTGGGCTATAGTTAGATGTTTCCGTTCATAAATAATTAAATTATCAGTCATTTCCTTGGTCTAGACATGTATGCAATATTAGGAGGCGCTCCACTAATACCACAATGTGAATATTTATTTTGTTGTCTGTGGGAAAACTTGGTTTTTTATTGTTGCCTGAGAGAAACCTTCAAAACGCGCCTGGGCTTTGATGATAAGATCAACGAGTGTGGGATTTTATACCTCTCTAAAACTACCCTGGCGGTCATCACCTGAACATGGAAGGGGCATCGTTATATCTCGAAAGACCGATTCGAAGCACCCTCTGTGCAACGCTTGTTTGAGCACATCTCTGGGGAGACTGTTAAAGGGTTTCCCCGAAACCTAACTGTGCAAGTGTGCGCAATGCGAGGTAGGTCGTGACCACAGTGCACCGAGCTATGTCATGGTTAAACACATTTATATAAGACTGGCTAAGCTATTATGAGTAATACCTTCACCAATCAAAGACTGAATGTTGCCTACGCGTTGACAGAGTGGCGCTGTACGTAAGAATTTGTGCAAGTGGCTTGAAAAATCAAAATGGCGGCGTTAGTTCCGATTTTGTCCACACGCCAATGAACCTTGTAGCACTATTATTTTCTACTAGCTGGGCCCGTGGCCTCGTCAGCGTGGATGTCAGTCCGGTCCCCTACCGACGTTTAAAAAAATGATCTTACCTGACAACATATCTCCAGCATTTCCATTCCCAGCAGTTTGACCAAACATGGCCCCCAAATTCTTCGCATTATCCCCCTGCATGAGGTTCCCAACGATGTTCCCTATAGCTGCTAAGCCGGCCATGTTGTTGTTGCTCCCATCTCCCATGTTTTGTAGTAAGGTGGATGCAAGGTCCATGAGGGGGTTGTCATCATCCGTTCTGATGGATGGGATGGTGATCAGCTGGCAGGCTATCACCAGGAGTATGCTCAGTCGCGCCATTGTTCTGAAATGAGAGAATTTGGTGTGTTTAATTTGTTAGACGTTCAAATGCTCGTGGGATTCCTTACAGTTTAAAAAGAAAATATAAATGCTTTATGATTTATGTATGATTTGCAGTAAAAAGATGATTATTGGTATTTTCCTATTTTTTAAGTTAGGAAAGAATGGATTATTAATCTCTTTTTAATTTGAAATTTTATTGGCCTACGGTTTAACATAGTGTTCTTTACCGTAAAGGGAAAGTATTTTTGCGTGCATAGGTCTATATTTAACGCTGGTTACAATACTGTTAGATTGTAGCTATACGATGACTTCTCGTTGTTTAAGAACCCTATACAATGCGACGTCAGCTAAAACTGGAAATGTATAGCTTGATATCTAGCCGTGTGTACCAAAATAATCTTCGTAAAAACCTCATACCGAACCACTAGTTTTGACTCGGTTTTAAAAATCTTATCTTTAAATTCAAATCTGCAGTTTTTAACTGTTATTTATTTACCTATATGTTACTAAATTATTCGTCGTGTATGAATCATATGGCAATAAAGTGTTTCCTTATTTTCTTTATACTACCTTAAGAATACACGGCTACAGGTCATGCATTTCCAGTTTTAGCTGACCTCACAATGGCTTTTCATACGATGAGATGTCAGCTTATATACTGGAAATGTATAGCTTGATGGGTAGCCGTGAGTACGACGCAGCTATACCAGTTTCCATTTTTATAAGTTTCATACTAATTAAACCTGAAATTAAATCTCATTAAAGGGAATATCCTTCCTTTTCAGAGTCGCGTTTGTAAATACGAAACTAAGGACTTCGTCTATTTTACGAACCTCTGTATAATTAAAATGTAATAAATTTCAATTAAAATAAATCATATTCGCAACAGTCCGTAGAGAAGAAGTGCTATCTTTTTGAATATTATATAAATACCAGAATACGCTCCTCAGTTGTGTAAATGTTTGATTTTAATTATCTTCGTCGTTGTATGAAGTAGGTAGGTATGTAGCCGGGGAGCAAAACTGGTATTAAATAACAGATCCTAAAAATACAGTTGCTGTTATTTTAATTATTGTGAGATATTTACGTAAAATACTTGTCTTATGCTAGGTTTTAGCTATTTGTTTGTTTTAATTTAAGTTACTACGGCTACAGGAGAATAATGGTATGTGTCTGCTTTGATACATGACTGATTTAACAATGGACCTCGACCCTTATTAAATCAGTCTATTAATCATATTTTTCATTTTAATTTCTATTTTAATTATAATTTTCATTAACAATTTAATAATATAATTTATTTCCATTTTTATAATTTTAATTTCCATTTTAATTTCCATTTTAATTTCTATTTCTATTTTTGTAATCTTATAATAAGTAGGTAATGTAAAATTGTGGAGAACAGTAAATTATGTTAGAAACTAATTGTGTTTTGAGTTCAGTGTTTTCTTACAGCCGGTTGACTTGTGACATCTGCCAACCCACACTGAAGGAAATTGGAATACAGTCCACTCCCTCTCGAAGAGATGCGGCCTAGCAGTAGGCAGTGGGACATTATTGGCTGATTATTCATAATAGTTTTGTTTAATCCATTAGTTTTTCCTTCGATATGAGAGGAAGAAACCAATATTTGGCCAAAATATTAACAGTATATTGTATAAGTTCCTGTATATACATAAATAATATACATATATGTACAAGGCAGTTTTATGGTTATTGCTTAGAAGTCGCGTTTATGGCGGTCTGTCGTAATTCTGGAGTTATGGTCACCATAACCAAGGAGAGTAGGTATATATGTAGGAAATCTTTGGCTGTAGCGATAAACAGATAATTTAATGTCACCCTGCGCCTTAATTGCGCAACACACTATCAATCAGAATCTGAATTATTTTGAACGACATTCACAATCCATTGCTTCATATGTTAGAAAAAATTGTCTGCTTAACAATGTAAAGAACGTAATGTATGTAGTTGAACTGTCAAAATGTAAGACATTCCTCCATTGCTTGTTTATTACGCAATTGCCCCTTTGGTGTTTTGGGAGACAATTAAAGTTAAATTTTTCTTTGGTTTATTGCTAAGTTGACACTTTATAATTTTTGGAAAATAAAGGGGGTTGGAAGGAAAAAGGGGAGGCCTTTACGCGGAAATGGTAGGCTGAAAATATTACTCAGTCTGGCAACAATTTTACGATAGTGTATTTGAATACTTTACTTTCAATTTTGAATACTTGACAATAGTGGGCTCTTTAGCCGTGTTTTGTCCATCGAATGCGAATCCTTGAGAATTTTGCGAAACTGTCAAGAAGGATATACTTTTTTGTCGACAATTTATTAAATTGAAAATAACAACAGTTAAGTACTACAGATAAAGTTGTTTTACTTGTCTACTTATAAAATCAAATTAATCTGAGAGTCACCATATTTTGAACGTCAAAATGACATAAAACAGTCTCCCAAAACCGCCCGCCGTTCACCACTTCCTAGTGCCGTAGCTGGGAAGAAGTGGCGCAACAATCACCCCAACAGCACAGCTGTATGTTCCGTTAGAGGAATTTGATTCTGAATAATTTTACTTATTTGGGGAAACATGTTATATAAAGTAGGTACTCAATAAAATAAAACTAGTTCAAAGTATTTAGGCAGTTGGTTGTATCTAAGCCTCGACAGGAAACTACTATAAAAGGCTTTTTTATCAAGTTCAATGACATGAAACGGGTAATTACATATGCACGAATGTAGAAATTAGAATAGCAATTAATAGGTAGGTATCTCAAATTATGTGGGCGACGAACTCTCAATTTCTCTTAACATTAATTTGACTATCCCTACTACTAAGTCAAAAATTGTGAGCATTTATTCTATTGGGGATCTATATAGGGAATGCAATCTCGAGCCGAGATTAGCAAATCGAGATCTCGCCTGTTGAACCTGGTGTCGAGATTGGCAGTTTCGAGATCTCGTGCAAAACAAGTCGAGATCTGGCGAGATTTCAAGATTATCGAGATTTTGGTTTTTAAACTCAAACACCCTTAAATCGATACAAAACTCGAGGAATGCTATTAGATTAGAATACTACATTAATTAGAATGCTCGTAATACTAGTTAAGATATCGCTGTAATATCTTATGAATGAAAATGAAATCTATTTATTTCAAAAAAGTCAACAAAATTATACTTGACAAAGCAAAAAAATACAGCATTATGGCGCGCATCTTTGAATTATTTAAAAAAGTAATTATGTAGGTACACAGGACACAACCGTGTACCGTGTGGTGCCGGACGTAAAGAATAACACCACCCCATTTCTTCCCGTGGGTGTCGTAAGAGGCGACTAACGGACTTACTAGGGAATGGGCAGCAGCGTTCTCTATGCATTTTACCACCAAACTGCGATCGCCAAGCCGCCTGCCAAGCGTGGAGATTATGGTAAATCCCCCCAAAAAATGTACCGGCCAAATTGGCAGTGCATGGAGGAGGCTCATGTCCAGCAGTGGACTCCTTACGGCTGAAATGATGATGATGATGATGACAGGACACAAACACACATTAATTGTGTATGTATGATTCGCGCACTCTCGGTCACAAAATCTCGATCGATATTGTCGAGATCTCGAACGAGATTAAGAACGCGAGATTGCTTATTTTCGAGATTGAATATCGAAAAAATGGCCGAGATCTCGTGTTTTCGAGATCTCGCGAGATCGAGATTGCATTCCCTAGATCTGTACAGGGTCAAATAAAATAGCTACCGAAACTCGTAGACGAGATGCCAGTACGCGCCGTAGCAGAGCTTGTAGCTTTAAAGTCGTCCTTCATCTCCCTGTCTCTCTCCCTCTCTCCTTCTCTCTCTCTCTATCTCTCTCTGTCTCTCTCTCCCTCTCTCCCTGTCTCTCTCTCTCTCTACTCACAACAAAAATAATATACAAAACAACAATATACAAAGAAATACAAACAACAAAATATATACAGTCGAATTGAGAAACCTCGTCCTTTTTTTGAAGTCGGTTAAAAAGTGTCGTGACAACTTTTCGTAAGAATTTTTTCCGTCTAGCCTAAAAAAAAAAAAACTATTCGGTCAATTGCTCACCAGAAACAACAACACCCACCGGGTTGGAGGATTCTCCATTTTCTATAGAGTATGACTGAACTTTGCACCCTTTTCCTCACACCTCTAAAGAATTAGTATTGCAATCATTCAAAGGTAGGCACGATAAAGTCTATCTTCGAACAATAATGACAATTTTTACACAATTAAAACGAAAACAGTTAAACAGCAGGTCCATATTTAGCAATAAAAGCAACGCCCCGTGACTTTGCGTGTAAAGCCAAACAATGTAACATAGGTAGTCAGAAAGTTAATTAATGAATGAATAGATAAGAATACATTACAATGTACATACAGAGATGAAACACGCAGGATGCTGCAGAAAACACTCGTAGTTATCATAAACACGAATGATCGTATCGGGTTTTTGCACGAAATAAATGGACTGACTGCCTTGTCTGTCTAGTGTTCGGAAGCACTACTGCTGAACGTTAGCTCTTATCGATTCCTGGGTCGGGCAAGGTAAAGAAAGAAGAAAATTCTCGATTTGATTATGCTCGGCCGACAAAGGTCATTAATCAGTAGGGTAGGCAAAAAGGCTGCCAGGCTAAAATGGGACTGGGAGGGTCACGCCAGCTGCATGCATTGTGACCGCTGGGCAATAGACTCCAGCACACTGTGGGCGCCTGAGGATGGACAGCGCCGACGAGGTCGGTTCAAGAACGGGTGGCGAGAAGACCTAGACGCGTATCACAAGAGTTGGATCGAGGTGGTCCTGGAAAAGGGTGCCTGAAGGGGTTTTGGGGAATCTTTTGCTCACAGTGTAGGCTAATTAAAAAACACAAATAAGTAGAGTTCATTCGGAAGTATCGAACTATACTGGGACAGGTCCGTATCTTTGTCGATAGACATAGTAGTAGCCCTCCATGGTTTGCTTTGAAATCATCCTAAAAATAGTCAAGGAAAAGCCTAGACTGATAGTTCTAATAATCTATTAATCTCCAAATTCTTAGACGATAATACTAACTCAGTTATCGGCATCTAAAAAAATTGTCCTCTGCATGTAGCATTGTTTATAGTTATGAATAAAAGATACCTAGTAATATCGTCTCGCTTCAAGAGATCTGTTTCTCTGGCATACCTACCTGCATCGACTGATATAAAAGTGAAATCTGTATCAGATGTCGGATGCAGGAGTAGAAATTGTAAGTTGGATGTATCGTTACATATTTCAAGCGATTTAGATCCTTACTGCAGTCGGGATTAGATGCCAGAATTGGACCCCATTTCAATGGGAAATAATTGTCTGATCCTGTAAAAACTTATTGAGCTTCCAATGATGGACACTTTTTAATGAATGAACCTCTTTTTAATTGGTCGCAGTAACTAAGCTAGGGTACTCCGACCAAGTAGGTTAGGTTGGAGCACAACTGGCGGAAGAGGGCAGATAATGCCCTCTTCCGGCCCCCTATATGGTCCAGGCACGGAGTCGCCACCTATTATATGAGACCCGAGGTGGTGGCGCGTCATTTTCCCCGCGCATTTAGTATTTTTCAGACCCCAAAAAAAGAGTTATTTGAGGTTCTCAAAAAGAGTCATTATGTTCAATAATATTTTTAGGAGCACAAAATGGGAATTATAAAAGGTTCGACTTACCATCTATTTGCCACTGTCTTAGCACATTAGCCAACCGCATTAAAATCTAATTTAGCCTTTATGGTGATTTATACAAATTTATTTACAACACAGTTAATAAATAATACTGCTAATTCAATCATATTCGTGAACTAAGTGCTAAAACGATTTGCCGTACCTTAATGTTATAGAAATTATTTACATGTTTAAAACCTTAATTATTAGTGTTTAAATAAATTGTGAATTAATACATCCTAACCTAGGTGTCGTAAGAGTCGACTAAGGGAGTTACTAGAGATTAGGCAGCAGTGTTCTCTATGCATTTTACCATCATACTGCGATCACCAACCCGTCTGCCAAGCGTGGCGATTACGGCAAACCCCCCCAAATTGGAGGAGGCCTATGTCCAGCTGTGGATGTTTTTTGGCTGAAATGATGATGATGGAGTAAATTATGGCGTAATAAATTAAGGCTAGGTGATTCGACACTCATACAGATTTGAGGGGGTGAGGTGCGTGGAAATCCGCGGGGCGCCTCCCGCGCGTCCTTCTTGTCGAACACGATAGCGCGCCAAAAGTTCGGGCGGCGCGGCGGCGGCGGCGGGCGTAGCACAGACAGGTCATAGTGTAGCGACATCAGTATGTCCACAGTATTAGAAACCACAGAAGAAACGATAATACAAGACTAATATTATAAATGCGACAGTTTGTGAGTATGGATGTATGGAAGTACGGATGGCTGTTTGTTATTCTTTCACGCAAAAACTACTAAACGTATTTGGATTAAATTTAGCTTGCAGATAGTTTATAACCTGGACTAATATTATAAATGCGAAAGTTTGTGAGTATAAATGGATGTTTGTTACTCTTTCACGCAAAAACGAATGAACGGATTTGGATGAAATTTAGCACGCAGATAGTTTATAACCTGGAATAATACAAAACACACAAATAACCTACTTACTCAAAAGACTTAATCACACAAAAAACAAAAAAAAATATTATAATTGCGAAAGTTTGTGAGTATGGATGTATGGATGGATATTTGTTACTCTGTCACGCAAAAACTACTGAACGCATTTGAATGAAAAAAAAAAAAACTTTAGAGGTGTCAAGGGACACCCGGATGGAACGAAGTTCCTTTCCAGGATTCATAATTGTCATAATTTTTTTATTATTTATTCTGTACAAAAAACCTGTATACACTCAACAAAAATATTCTCTCTCTCTCCCTCTCTCTCTCTCTATCTCCCTCTCTTCCTCTCTCACTATCTCTCTCCCTCTCTCTCTCTCTCTCTCCCTCTCTCTCTCCCTCCCTCTCTCTCTCTCTACTCACAACAAAAAAAACAACAACATACAAACAAATACAAACAACAAAATATATACGGTCGAATTGAGAAACCTCGTCCTTTTTTTGAAGTCGGTTAAAAAGTGTCGTTATAACTTTTCGTGAGATTTTTTTCCGTCTAACCCCCTTTGACAATGCGCGATAAGGAACTTCGTTCCAATTAGCAAGCAGATAGTTTATAACGTGGACTAATATTATTATGAAAGTTTGTGAGTATGGGTGTATGGAAGTATGGATGGATGTATGTTACTCTTTCACGCAAAACTACTGAACAGATTTGGATGAAATTTTGCACCAAGATAGTTTATAATCTGGATTATTACATGGGGTCCCTTTTACTCCGGTAGTACGTTGCCGCGGAATAATTTTCGACCTCTTTCTATTCACGCCTACCAAGATACTCATCAAGACGAATCAAACGAGCCCAAATTTGATGGGGTTACGTCGTTTAATTACGGAGTTACTATAGCCACCTTCAAGCTCCATCATCAAACCCTGGTTACCATATAGTATCAAAGTACTCGTCAAGACGAATCAAACGAGCCCAAACTCGATGGGGTTGCGTCGTTTAATTACGGAGTTATTATGGCCCCTTCCAACTCCATCATCAGACCCTGGTTACCATATAGTATCAAAGTACTCGTCAAGACGAATCAAACGAGCCCAATCTCGATGGGGCTGCGTCGTTTAATTACAGAGATCCTATGGACAACTTCCAGCTCCATCATCAGATCAGCTCTATGTCATAATAATATTGCATTGGATTGCAACATTGTTTTTAAAGTTTTACAAATATTTACACAATGAGAACCACACACACAAAACAAAAGCTTAACCAACTATGGTTATATAAATTCTTGAAAACAATATTTATTTACAATTTATTTTGTTTTCTCTTATTATTACTTACGCAGCAGAAAGGAAGCGCGCGCGCAAAAATTTGTCACAGGTCTCACCTCGATAACGTCTCGCAGGACACTGGCAAGTAGTGGCAAGCGACGCGCCGATCAAAAATCACTTGAACGATCGATATTTTTTTTTTGAAATAAAATGAAAAAAATTGATCGGGTTCAATCGATTCTAAAATAAATTACCTATACATTGATACTAATTATAGAAAAATAGGAGTATTAGTACTTCTTTAAAATGAAATTAGGCTTGTTAAAAAACTGCAAATCGAAGTAAGTTCGGCTTTTTTTTCTATCGAGTAAATTTGATTGTATCGTGTTTTGATCGGGTACAAGCTAAGGAGAAAGAATGTATCTTAAATATATATTTTTTTCAGATTCTGGACGTGATAATTTGCCTATTAAAAATCAATTCTAAAACAGGTGAAAACGGTGCCACCCGGCCTTAACTATGTCATAAATATTGTTAAGAAATCAGTTGTTCTAATATATAATATACAACCATGTAAGAACTGATGCCGCCTGAGATACCTACAGGTTTAACCTAGTACAGGCATCATATAATACTTTATACTACCAATATTATTTTCTAAGATGTATTACCAATTATTAAGTAACAATTTTTATTTTTGAATATTTATAAGATTCTAGACATTATTTTTCACTTGAAGATTATTTAAGTCTAGCAGTTTCATTATTTCATCTCTTATGCGATATTGGAACCAGTATTGGTCCGTATTAATCCTTATATTGAAAGCTTTTCTTCTGATATTTTTCAATACTTATTAAAATAAATATTACTGTTATAAATTCAATAATATTTTCTTCAAGGTTTCAACTCAACGCTGTTGAAAACATATGTTGTTTTCATACGATTTTGACATATTCCAAGGTCTGCTTGTAGTGCAAATAGACATCGGGCAATTAAATGTACCATGTTATACGAGCCTATTGCCATCAACCGGGCACAAAACCAGACTCTGGCTTGCTACTGAGAAATTCCAGATGGAAAAACCCAGTAACACTGTTCTCGACCAAGGAACTGAACCCAGGATTTAATGCTCAGCAGTAGCGCTTGCGACCATTAGATCAACGAGGCAATCAACTATTTGAAGCAATGCTTGCAGAGGGCCCCTTGCCGCCGTAAGCGACACCCTGGGCGTGGGAATCCATGGCAGTCTCACAGCCACCGTAGGCGTTGGGTTGCGGCGAGCAAAAGGTAGAACACAACGCACTGTCGCGACCGACCGACGCGGCGACGGTGCGTTGTGTTCTACGCGCGTCTCAAAGAGATGTCTGCAATAATTGAAGCGGTCCGCTGGGACCGATGCCTGCTAAGGTCACAGATTTGTTCGACAGAGTTACCATGGCCCTGGCATGGGCAACTGAATGGAACAGGGGGGGGGTTTAGTCAGTAAAAGTCTGTCACGGTCTCCCGCTCCGCCAAGAGCGAACGACATTTGATGATGAAAAAAAAAAAAACTGTAAAAATGTACTTATAATACTTGGCAAGGTATACCCTATCCAATGCATAAAGAGTGAACAATCAATCATCCCCTTTTTTGGATGGGAAATCATCAAATGACTTCTCCCGCTCTGGGCGGAGCGGGAGGGCGTGTCAGACTTTTACTGACTAAAACCCACCCGTGTTCCTTCAGTTGCCCATGTGCCAGAGTCACGGTATCTCTTTCGAACAATCTCGCGACCCTGGCAGATCTCGCGACCCTGGCAGTAGTCTCCACTCTGGAATTCGTATCCTGAGCCCCAAGATACTAACTGTCTAGTTAGTATACGCCCGGGTGTTTTTTTACCCTTAGGGTTTGATTTTGTTTTCCAAATTTATATGGGACCACTCTCGGAGTATACCCTTTCCAATAAAAAAAGAATTATCACAATCGGACTACTATGTAAAAGTTATGCATGGTCATACATAAAAAAAAAACAAACAAAAAAATATACGCGTCGAATTGATAACCTCCTCCGTTTTTTTCGTCGGTTAAAAAGAGGAGTTCATGTCAGCAGCAGCGCAATCATTGAAATGACATTTAAAAACACATCAAAAGTTCTAGTTATCGGAAATCGTAACATTAGTAAGCAAAGCAATCATTGCAAGCAAGCAGTCTTGGCAACCTAGTTCCTACAAAGAAATGCGACAGAATGGACGTCATGTGTAACAAAACCGTTTACAATCGGCAAGGGAGCGAAACCAAAAGCGAAAGCTAGTCTATCAAAGTCCTAGTCTACTCCATTATACTAAAAACACAATAGATTTTAAACCACTTCTTACTCAGTATTATAACTATCTCCAGAACAAAGGCACAATACAAAACCAACCTTATTTCAAAATATCAAGGTTAAAATTAAGTTGGAAAGCCATAATTATAGGACAATCAACTTGGATAGGATGGAAGATCTCAGTGATTTGAAGACAGTACTAAATGGTACCTTTGTGTATTACAACGGAGTACCCAACGTTACTTCTGCAGCGGTACTAATGGTGCGCGGTTATATAAATAATGAGTTAAAAAGAAATGGGGAAAGATTACTTTAGTCGTGCCTGAAATGTAAGCTTCTGAAAGACAAAGAATTAAAGATTTCATATTACTGAGTACAGTTCAAGAAACATTGGAAATGTAGATGTCAGTGGAAACGCTGCCGGGAAGGGACGCCCTAGGAGGACATTTGTATAGTGACGTTATGGGTGATGTTCTGTTGAAATTTAAGGTGCTTAGTACTCGCAACCGGTGTGCGTGTATGCGCGTAAACGAGGTAAAAGAAGTATGAAAGAATCGTAGAAGATTAACATTAGAATGCTTAATGCTGGCTTTACAGAATCATAATCATTTAAATCATCAATAGAACTCTCTAAGTTCATATAATCACATTGAATGACTTTTCGCGTAAATAAATACCGCGATTTTATTACGTTCATGTACGTGGGTTTAAGGTGTCAAAAAGTCTTCGTATTTGGACATTCAAGCGGAACGTGGCGGTCACCACTGTTCTAGGAAACCGGGGCTGTTGAACTATAACGTGTATTTAGCAGCCGTGACACACCTATATGCGCCGGCGCTAGCCGATTTGAAAATCGGTCATTTTTACTAGTATTCAAATACTTTGATTTTCAAGGCGGCTGTTATCACGGAATACTTCCGAAGATAAAGTTTTAGGAACCAATTTCGATGCGAAACATAATATGTATCAAATGAATGTGATGTTTATAAAAGGTGGCCCGGACATCAACGTGTAAACTGTAACCATGATTCTAGACTCCTCGACGTCTATATATTTTGACCGCGTAGGTACTTTTGCACTTTTCTATATATATTATTCTTTTGATAACCGACGACACATTTCAGCGCATGGGGGTCCAGAACCATGTACAGGATCTATGGCCGCTTCGACCCCCATTCATTTCGACCGTGTAGTTATTAGTAGTAGTCTTTCTTCAAAAGGCTCCACCAGATATAGCCCTGCATTGTTATTTATGTGAGTCTAAACTCACATAAAATTCTTATAATATAATGTTTGGACTTTCAAAGAGACCATGACCTCTGAGTTTGTTTCGGCATTTCTTCTCAGGGAACAGTCAGCTAGGAACAGTCGGCGCCATCTAGTTTTTAAAATATTGACCAAAAAATATTGACGTGTAAAAGGGTCTTATAAGATTTACTTGTACTACGTATAATATGTCTTATTTCGTATTCCATACAGCATGCGTAGCATGACCACCGTAGAAAGGGGTTTTGTCGACGGAAGAATAGACAAAATTACAGATTGTAGAAAGATTAAAGACATAATTAAAGATTGTAGAAAGATTTGTACCGTTTTATGCTGGCGTAGCATGACAGTTCTATCTCTATTCTACTAAGAATAGACAAAGTTCTTTCTATGGTGGTCATGCTACGCGTGTAGAGATAGATAAGTTGTGACTCATGTTTTCGGTTGCCTATACATTCTAATCACTATTACCGTTTTTCTAAGAACATGCAAAACTTTCTTTAGCTTTTATCGAATTCTCGTAAATGTTTTCAATGAAATAACTTGGTATGCGTCACCGGTATTGTATAGTAAGGGAGCCGGGGGGAATAGGAGTCAGTGGGCAATGGGAGTCAATTCAAAATGAATTGAACCTTAAGCTTTACAGAATACGGCTATGTCGCATGGGGTTTAGCTCTGCACCCCTCCCGCACTGCCCAATACACCGGCCCGCCAGTCACGCTCGCGTCACCGGAAGCGACACACGTGTCACAGGGCAGGGGTCGCTGTAAAATTTCCAAAATTTCAATCGAAAACGTGAGTATCTATTTTTATTCATTTTGCGTATAAAATAATCTTAAAGTGTAGTACTGGAACTAAATTTATATTTATTAATGCAAGTTATTAGATTTTCTAATGTTTTTGTATAAAAAATTCAAATCTAGCTAACAAACCGTCATTGGGGTGATGAGAGTCAATTGACCCCCATTCCCCGCTTCGTCTTTAACTATGATATTTTTTTTTTGTTAATTTCAGATGACAAGGACCTGGATAAGAAAGACATCTAAAGCGAGTCGGACTGCAGGTGACCTGCAGGCAGCTGCGGTACGCATTAGACAAGGCGTATCAATACGCAAAGTTGCCAAGGAAACTGGTATTCCTTTCAGCACATTACAAAGAAGGATAAAGGAAAATAAATTCAAACCTCCAAAATTAGGAAGGCATGCCGTTTTTAATGAAGAGCAAGAAAATATACTTACAGAGCGCATTTTAAAATTAAGTAATATGTTTCATGGTTTGACGACAAATCAACTAAGAAAAATAACATTTCAATGTGCTGAAAATTTAAAGCTATCACATAATTTTAACAGAGAGACTAGAATGGCTGCCAGGGACTGGATCCAAAGATTTCTTAAGAGAAATCCACGGATAAGCATTCGAAAACCTGAAGCTATAAGTATACAGAGAATTACAGGTTTTAATAAAACCGAGGTGAATATTTTTTTTTTAAACTTGGAAGAAGTAAAGGCAAAGGAAAAAGAACACAACGATCAGAAATTGTTACTGCTACACCACTGAAAACGGTTTTTGAAGAAAAAGCTAAGAAACCAAAGGAAAAAGAAAAACATACAAAAGGCAAAGATATGAAGAAGATAAAAGAAGTAAAAAGGAAACTTATTTAAGTCAAGTTCATCTGACGAATCGGCTGATGAACAGGTTCCCTATGATGAGAGTGGTGATAGTGACAGAAAATATTGAAATCCAGCAAAACATCCAGCAAAACTCCCAGAAAGAGCGTCAGATCAGTCTGTGTGCACGATATACCACGAAGAGGGAAAACAGAGAGAAATCTGGTACCGTTGCCGTCTCTGTGCTGGATGGGCCCATGAGGCATGTACTGGATGCGATGATCCAAGTCGCTATCGCTGTGATGTTTGCATTTAAGTCGATTTACTTACTATTCTTTGTTATGATTCTATTGAGTTAGCATTTCTAACTTTTAATTTTGTTAATTCTTATTTTTTGTTAAAAGAGATAATAATTTCGTTATTTTATTCGTTTTATAATTTTGACTCGTATTCCCCCATGGACTGACTTTCATTTCCCTTACATGTGGGTAATTCGAGTCAAAACTACTTTTTTGTTTTTTAATAGGTAATTACGTTTATGGCAATGATAGCCAAAAAAGACTCATATAACTTGATACCTGATTAGTTTTTAAAGATAAGTAAATGTAAACAAATTATAAGACTGATCATATGTGATTACAATAACGAGTTTTCCTTAAGTGACTCCTAATTCCCCCAACTCCCCTATTCTAAATATGTGTCATGTCGGTCATCGTTCGTCCGATGGGCTCTTGGATAACGGTATGTTACAATCTCTTTGTAATACTTACGTTGTAAAAGCCAGGAAGGTTGTAATAACAATAAAGATGTGAGCAGACTGGTAAGATATAAAAAAACCGGCCAAGTGCGAGTCGGACTCGCGCACCGAGGGTTCCGTACAAACCTGCAGGTCATCATCATCATCATTCGTCATCATCGTTTATGAAATGAAATGTTTTTTTTTTTAATTTTTATATTTGTGTTGACTGAATGAAAGGTAAATTGTGGTTTACGATTTATGACGTATTAAAAAAAAACTACTAACTAGATCTCGTTCAAACCAATTTTCGTTGGTAGTTTTCATGGTAATGTACATCATATATTTTTTTTTGTTTTATCATTCCCTTATTTTAGAAGTTACGGGGGGGGGGGGGGACACACATTTTACCACTTTGGAAGTGTCTCTCGCGCAAACTATTCAGTTTAGAAAAAAATGATATTAGAAACCTCAATTTCATTTTTGAAGACCTATCCATAGATACCCCACACGTAAGGGTTTGATGATTTTTTTTTTTTTGTGTTTCAGTTCTATGTATGGGGAACCCCAAATATTATTGTTTAAAAAAAAAATGATATTAGAAACCTCAATATCATTTTTGAAGACCTATCCATAGATACCCCACACGTAAGGGGTTGATGAAAAAAAAAATTTTGAGTTTCAGTTCTATGTATGGGGAACCCCAAATATTATTGTTTTTTTTCTATTTTTGTGTGAAAATCTTAATGCGGTTCACTGAATACATCTACTTACCAAGTTTCAATAGCACAGCTCTTATAGTTTCGGAGAAAAGTGGCTGCGACATACTCGGACAGACAGACAGACAGACAGACAGACATGGCGAATCTATAAGGGTTCCGTTTTTTGCCATTTGGCAACGGAACCCTAAAAAGTGATAAAGAAACAGTTCGTGAATCACAGAATACAAATAACGAAGTAAAGTGAAAACATTGGTTTTACAACAACAGTGTGTGTCTCAGGGCTGCGCCATTAAATGCTGAAATTTCTAGGGCTACCCTTGGAAATTGGTCATCAAAATTCAAGACTCATATTTAAAGTGCTCAAAGTTGCAATGGCTCTTTCTTCAAAAGGCTCTTACAGACATGGCTCTGCATTGTTTGATTCACATAAACATAATCTAACATCACACCTAGTTTTCCTGAAGGGCTGGGCACAGGTGTACACCAATCCTAATAATACTATATTGGTTGGACTTGACCTCGAAGTATGTTTCGGCATTTTTTCTCAGGGAACCGTCAGGTAGGAAATCATCTAGGAAATGCTAGCGCCACCTAGTTTTAAAGTTTCTTAGGAGTATATTGACAAATAAAAGTTAAATTTAATAACCCCTAACCAAAACAAAACCCCTAAAAAATAAATAAAAGATCGTCGCGTCGAAGCGGCTGCACCGATTTTGATAAACACATGTCTAATAAAAAATCGCATCCAAATCGGTTCACTCGAGCTACGGTGCCCCAAACAGATATACAGTCAGACACACAGAAAGACACACATAGCGGTCAAACTTATAACACCCCTCTTTTTGCGTGGGGGGTTAAAAATATTGACGTGTAGAAAAGTGTCTTAAAACATATCCTTTTACTACATAAACATTTAATTTCTTATGGATGTCCGAATTTTATCAACTCATACACAATATACAATAATTACATACATACATACATACATAAAATCACGCCTTTTTCCTATGGGGGTAGGCAGAACCTACAGAATGCCAGCTACGATGCTTACATACTTCTTTTGCCTCGTTTAAGAACATACATCCTGGTCATACACGCACGCCGGTTATTGCAATGCTACGCACCTGACCCTTCTGAAGAACATCACCAATAAGGTGATCTGCCTTGTAAATAACTCTCAATAATAAATTATTAAATGACATATTTTATGTATGAACCACATACAGTTTGTGAAACTATATCTAATATGCGTCATTTCCAATATGGAGGCATACCACAGCGGTGACGCATGCCCGCAGCATGCAATGTCTCCAACATTATTGCACGATTAACAGACTTTTTGCTTATATAATGACATCTTCTCTTCGGTCAAGCATTACTGACTAAGCGCTTTTACCACATTACTAATTTATTTATTTATTCATATTGGCCAACCAACAACTGTGTATCGTACAACTAGTTTCTGCCCGAGACTTCGTCCGCTTTAAATTTTACTCCCCTGACCCTTCCCGTCGCATCTTTTTGCCTGCCAGTTTTCGTCCATTTTTTCGTTGCTGCTCCGCTCCTTTTGATCGTAGCATGATATTATATAACCTATAGCCTTCCTCAATAAATAGACTACCTAACATTAAAAGATTTTTTCAATTCGGACGAGTAGTTCCTGAGATTACCGCGTTCTACCAAACAAACAAACTCCTCAGCTTTATAATATTAGTATGGAAATATCGTACAAAATAAAAATGTTTTTCTATTAACTAAGATTAGTATTACAGTTTATTATAGGTTAGCACCGCATGCCCCGTAAGAACTTTGATACAGATTTGCACTATGCTGTAAAATTAAAATACATTCAAGAAACATAATTTTTTTTTTATCAAATTGTTGTCTAATCTTTCTGTTCCCTCGTATGCACGAACTAAACAGGATAAAATTAAATTATCTGGTAATACTTTACGCACGTGTTTGGTATTGACATCGAAAATTAATTAAACAAAAGAAAAAAAAAATTTTTTTCGTCGTCCTTCTTTGATGAAAACTTATGATGTCAGTGAGACAAGTAAATGAAAGCAACTAAACGACAGATAAATAGCTTATCTGTAATTTTTGGATATTCTTAAAAAATATTTGTGTTCCGCGAAAAATTACTAAAACAGCTGATCAACTACGGTCATTGCCGTGTCAAAAAATTAAGACAAGCAGCAAAGTGGTTATAACCATAAACAACTTAAAGAAGTAACCATAGATCTTAAAAGGAGTAACCATGGAGTTTCTTGCCGGCTCTTCTCCATAGAAATCAACAAATTAGAAAGGTGCACCTAACTTCTGCCATGTCATAAGTCCCCATGTAGGTTTTATTTGAAATAAAAATATTTTGATTTGATTTTGAACAAATTTTCAGTTACACAAAATCTATAACAGTGTTTAATTAAAATATGTAACGTCAGCGAGGGCTGCGGGTTATGTAATTACTAATTAAGTTAATTTGTAATTTAAACTTACTTAATTAATTTTTCGTAAATGTCCGGATTCGGGATTCTTTATTAGCTTATCACAAAAGCGGGCACCATTCAATTAATTATTAAATTAATTAGGTAACTTTCAATTACTTCCTCTTGACTTTAAAAATGACTGAGACAAAATATCATTTTCCTGCCATACGGGCCGGAAAATGATATTTTGTCTCAGTCATTTTATACTAATATTATAAAGCTAAGAGTTTGTTTGTTTGGTTGAACGCGGTAATCTTAAGAACTACTGGTCCGAATTGAAAAAATATTTTTGTGTTGGATAGCCTATTTATTGAGAAAGGTTATAGGCTATATGACATCACGCTACAATCATAAGGAGCGGAGCAGCAATGAAAAATGGACGAAAAGTCGCAGGCAATTCGATGCGACGCGACGGGAAGGGTCAGGGGAGCAAAATATTGACGCGGACGAAGTCGTGAACAGAAGTTAGTGACAAATAATTTCGGATCAGCGCAACATGTCTTTTTCTTCCACACTTCTTTATTTACTTCTTCAACTTGGTACTCACCCCCTTTCTAACAATATCATCACTCACACAGTCTATCCATTGTTTCTTTGGTCTTCTCCTATCCTTGTCTCCATCGACATTCGTACTCAAAACTTTCCTCACGACATTTTCCTCACTACTACGTCTTTATTATTATTATTTATTTATTTCCAAAACACGACGGAAATGTCTCAGGGCTTATTCACGGAAATAAATATAATTAACATGTTCTTTCTTTGGTATTGTTCGCCAAATTATTAAGCTCCTCCTGAGTTGAACTGCATGATGATTAGTGATAAATGCTTGCATTTTTGGATAGGTTCACTCAATCTGTGTGGTTTTTTCCTTCAAAGACCATTTCAGACACCAATCCGCGTGGTATTCACATGATCTGACCAAGATTATGCCTGGACTTTAAAAGAGACTGTGACCTCTGAGTTAGTTTCCTTTCTTCTCGGAGTAGTCAGATAGGAAACGTCGACCCCATCTAGTTTTAAAAATATATGATTGACGTGTAAAAATGTTTGTACAAATCTATTCACAGAAATAAAATCTTGATCATTTACAGTCAATAGTGACCGAAACTATAAGCTATACAACCTCCTAGCCCCCATTGGTGAGTCGGCCTGCCTAGCGGTATACTTCTGACGTCACATAACCTGCGCAAGTCATTGACCCACCTGTCTTGATACTTGTATTATAATCGCGACGGCCCACGAGTTTTTGTGCGTGGAAATGTTAATATTTTGTCTTACATCATAAGATGTCTACTGTTATAATTATTTTGTTGGTTAGTTTTTGAGTATGATTAAATTGCTTTTTTACAAGGGCCGTGTCGTATTGACCATAAGCAAAAAAAAGATTTGCTTCCATACAAACATCCATATCTTATTAATCAAATCAGCAAAAATCCCTTTATTGTGCTGACTTTTTTAACACGCTTTTATTAGCTTGGTATGTATAATACAATAATTAATAATAATAATTTCAGCCGTAAGACGTCCACTGCTGGACTTAGGCCTCCCCCAATTTGGGGGGCTTTGCCATAATCGCCACGCTTGGCAGGCGGGTTGGCGATCGCAGTATGGTGATAAAATGCATAGAGAACGCTGCTGCCCATTCTCTAGTGAGTCCCTTAGTCGCCTTTTACGACACCCACGGGAAGAAATGGGGTGGTGTTATTCTTTACGTCCGGCACCACACGGTATGTATGTATATATGTAACGAAATATATTAACGTGATTTTCACCCCCTTCGAAACGTTGGATTAATTTTAAAATTTGCACACTTGTCAAAGACCGATGACAATACTTACAATGATTCCAAAAGTTTGTGCCATTATCCTGGCCAGCTTAACCAGGACAGCAAAAAAAAAAACTAAGTGAAAAACCCGCTTTTGTAGCTAGCCGAACTAAAAAAAATTGAAAATAAATAATAGTTTAAAAAACTAAAAAGCACGACTTCAAAGAAAAACAAACGAAAAAGTAGAAAATAATGGAAAAAAGCGTGGGATGCTTATTGAGGTAATTTTAATTGATATCAAGCATCCCACGTTTTTTTATTGTTAAAAATTAATGGCACTATTGCGCAATATTTCATGCCATGTGTTAAGGCAGCGTTGTCTGTCACTGAAGTTAAGGCTTTTATTAAGCAGATTGACGTGGCAAAAGGAATGTTACATTTCAATAGAATCTTACACCAATAGGTGTCCTAAAACTTGTATTTCTCTCGACGATAGTGATTTCCATTCTGTACAAGGTTAGAACACAAGGGTGTGAAACTAGTCGCGTATAGATTGGAAATCACTTTTTAATCATGGTCTTTCAATCTATACAAGAGTAGTACACAAATACTCGTGTATACTTGGTAGTGGCCAAAGTAACTAAATTGTTCCATAATATACAGTGCTAGTCCGCATGCAAACTAATCCTGTATAGAGGAGCGCCCGGCGAGTGCCAGAAACGACATGGTTTGGGGAGGTTAGGTTAAAACTGTGACCTCCTACGCACTAGCCGAGCGAGCGAAGCGAGCGGTGCCGCGGTAGCGGCCGGCGAGTGCCAGAAACGACATGGTTTGGGGAGATTAGGTTAGGTTAAAACTGTGACCTCCTATTGAAACGCCTTGATTCTGTTGACGAGCCCTGTCAGCGAAGTGTCCTGTCGAGCGTTGCTACTTCCCCTTCATTTTATTCGTCAACTCCACACCTCTTCCGGCCTTTAAATCGATGTCGATACACGAAAATTCGAAAGTTAGGTTAGAATATTAATAAATAATAGGTTGGGGAAAAAGTTTCTTCGCATTTTTTAAGAAAATTCAAAACATTTTTTAATAAAGTTTATTTACATTTAACTAAAGTATGTAGGTACCATTTTGTTCGATAACTTTTTGCCATCTTGTAGGTAGGGACATGATCCCATTGCTATAGAAATTTTGGGACTTCTGGTGAAAATACCGCGACAAGTGGTTTTGGCAGTCCTCTCGTGATGTTAACCTGACACTGCCTAAAGAATTCTGAAGAGACCGAAACAGGTGGAAATCTGAAGTTGCAAGGTCAGGACTATACGGCGGATGCATTAACACCTCCCAGCCAAACTCTCTTAATTTTTGTTGGGTGGCTAAAGATGTGTGAGGTCTAGCGTTATCATGATGAAAAACCACACCCCTTCTGTTGATTAATTCCGGCCGCTTTCTCTCAACTTCTTGCTTTAATCTCAACAGTTGTTCGCAGTAGAGTTCGGAATCGATGGTCCTGCCTAGTGGTAACAGCTCATAATGAATAATGCCCTTCCAATCCCACCACACACACAGCATCACCTTGTTGCGAGTTAACCCGTGTTTCGCCACAGTCTGTGAAGCTTGACCGGCCTTTGACCACGACCTTTTTCGCACGTTCTTGTCATACGTGATCCACTTTTCATCACCAGTTATCAGCTTCTTCAAAAATGGTTCGGTTTCATTACGTCGTAATAAAGAATCACAAATGAGTACACGGTTCATTAGATTTCTTTCAGTGAGCTCGTGAGGTACCCAAATGTCGAGCTTTTTTGTGTACCCAGTTTTTTTCAAATGCGCCAAAACTGTTTTGTGGTCAATTTTCAGTTCTTCAGCTACGTCGTAACTACTGGTATGCCGATCTTGCCCCACTTTTTCAAAAATGGCATCCATTTTATCCGTAATAGGGCGACCAGAGCGACGTGCATCTTTGACATCAAAATTTCCGGATTGAAAACGCTTAAACCAAATTTGTGCTACTCTCACAGACACTACACTAGGTCCATAAACATTAGGGTGGAACGATTTTTTCATTTTTATAATATTTATTTGGAATAGTTGTATTAAGTTGCCAATTGCCATCAATTACCTCCATTAAAAATATAAATATTATCAGACAACGGTAAAAGCCCCCGCCAGGACATCGAACATTTACAAAAACGGCAATTTAAAGGCTATTTGCGCAGCTTACGAAATAGTACAGAATTTATTAAAATAGGTTTCATTTATTCAAAAAAATGTTCAAATATACATAGTTAACTAGCTTTTACAATCAAATATTTAATTATTTTAATATACTTTAAGGAGAAAAGTGCGGGACGAAGCGGGGGGGTGGCACGCGCCGATCTACGAACTGCAGTGTTTTGTTTCAACTAGTGCCGATAGTTATCTCAAGGTGGAAGGTCGCGCGTCAACTATTTTCACGAGTACTTGTTGATTTACGTTTTATAAGTTTACTAACATGACTTCTACGAGACAAAAGTTAAAATGTCCTATATTTGGTGAAAGTGCAGAGTTGAAAGAGAATATCCTACCTACGTATGAAAATGTGATGAAATTCTATGAATGGGTTCGACAAGACTTAAAAGTAAGGAATAACACAATAAAAGAACCTACGTTTTTGCAAATTGCCGAAATAGTTGCAACGAAAATTGAAGAATTGTGGATAAAATCTTCAATTCCAATTGTCACACACAAACGAGTCTTACAGTTACTAAAAAGTTATCACTCAAAATGTTATAATTTGAAAAAGTCTTTGAAGAAACTTAAAGAAGAAAAGTTAGAAGAGTTCAGAGTACAGAGTAGAAAGCTTTTTGACATAGCTGCATGTAAATGTAAAGAATTTGTAAACTGTTCTTGTTTGAGAGAAAAAAAAGTGCCAAAAGAGGAACAAATATTTTTAGAAGACCAACGCACTAACAGGCTAATGACTTTAGGAAGAATGGATTTTATCCGGAGTAAAAAATTGAAGAATAGAAGATTACGTGCTCTAAAACAAGAAATCAGGCAAAATTCAAATACACGAATTGAAGAAATTCCCTCTACTTCGTATCGGCTAAATAGATCTGAAGTTAGTTCTAACGTCGACCTTCCGTCTTGTTCGTCAGCCGTAGATGGTCTTGACGCCGCTGACACAGTGGATCAAAAGCCTATAAAGCTCACGGATGCCAGTCTTCATAGTTTGACGACTGTATGCGATAGATACGGAGTATCAGACCGAGCTGCGGCGGCTATCGTATCATCTGTTCTGTGTTCTGCTTCTGATGCCGACTCTGAGGCGCAGACAACTAACGTCGTAGATAGGATGAAACTAAGAAGAATAAGAGAGAAAGTACGCAAGCAAATTTTAACAGAAGAAAGAGTAACAGAAATTCCTGCATTATATTTCGATGGAAGGAAAGACAAGACGGCTAAAACTGTATTAAAAGGATCGAAGAGGTTTAGAGTGATTGTACAAGAGGAACATATTTCGATAATAAAAGAACCAGGTTCTGTTTATGTTGGGTATGTGGTTCCAACATCGGGCAGTGCAAGAAATATTGAAAGATCTATCCACAGCTTTTTGATGACTGAAAAGATACCTCCAGAGAGTTTAATGGCTGTTGGCTGTGATGGAACAAACACAAATACAGGGAAAGTGGGAGGCGTGATTCGTCTTTTGGAAAATAGACTATCTCGACCATTGCAATGGATAATTTGCCTCTTACACGCAAATGAGTTGCCATTAAGGCATTTGTTTACCTATTTGGATGGCCCTACTGCAGGACCTAAATCATTTGTAGGTCAAATAGGTAAAGCATTAGAGACATGCGAGATGCTCCCGTTGGCCCACTTTGAGAAGATAGAAGGAGAACTACCTCCACAAATATCAACAGACCTCAGTACAGACCAGAAATATTTACAAGAAATTACTACTGTTGTCATAAATGGATCCTGCCCTCCTGATTTATTACACAGAAGCCCAGGTAAGCTATCCCATGCCCGCTGGTTGACAAGAGCTAATCGCATACTGCGTCTGTATATTTCCACTGAAAATCCACCGCAAAATCTTGTGACTTTAGCAACGTTTGTCGTAAAAACATACGCCCCTGTCTGGTTTAGCATCAAAACACATTCATCCTGCAAAGATGGTTCAAAACATTTATGGAAGCTCATTAACAGCACTAGATATTTATCCAACGAGTTGTTAGCGATAGTAGACCCTGTTTTAATTAGAAACAGTTACTTTGCTCATCCAGAAAACTTGTTGTTGAGTATGATAACAGATTCAAGTAAGCATATTAGAGAACTCGCTGCAAGACGCATTTTAAAGGCTCGTCAAGTGAATAAAAAGTCTGTTTCGCGCATGTTTGAGGTGCCAAAAGTGAACTTAAATGCAAGTTCTTACATAGATTTGATTGACTGGCAACAAAATATATACGAACCCCCAATACTCATGAATATTTCCGATGAGCAATTACAAGATCTAATTGAAAATGGAAAAAATTCTGTTTTGGAGTTTATGAGACTGCCTTGCCACACTCAGGCTGTGGAAAGATCAGTAAAAGTTGTGACAGAAGCAGCTCTAAGTGTATGCGACAAGACAAGAAGAGAGGGATTTATAAAGTCTAAATTAGCATCTCGAAAGCTCATGCCAAAGTTTGAGACGAAAAAGCATTTTGCTATGAAAAATGACGTGATTCATACCGACATAACTTTCTGAACATGTGTTTACTTTTTAAATAAATGTTTCTATTAATTAAAATACACCTATTTTAACATTTACATGTATAACATATTATATTTTGCCTATTTTTTTTTTTCTAAGGTGTACTATACAAACGTCTATAAAAATATAAAAAATTAAATTTCAAGTCTATGGCGGGAGCTCAAGCTGTTGAGCTAGAACTTCCAAATCAAGGGGTGTTATTTACAATGATATAAAGCAACTTTTATCTGGTATTCCAATTCGATATTCGAAAAAAAAAAAAAAGTCATATTAAAGTGTTCCACCCTAATAAACATCGCAAATTTTTTTCGCGGCTTGCGTTGCATTTTTACCTTTTTTGTAGTAAAATTTTAAAATGTATCGAATTTCTTCATTAGATTCACTCATCTTGACGGTACGAAAAACAAATGAAAATCACACATTTTCCTAATTTGAATTTGGAATAATGTTCTTTAAAATTTAAACTTTCAATGATACCAAAACCAGCCAGATACAAATAGTATAGCCAAAGAGATTTTATTACAAGTTCATACATACTATAATGCGAAAAGACTTTTTCCCCAACCTAATATTATATAATATATTCGTCGGTCATTTTATGTTCTGCTTTAACTTCATCATCATCATCAGCAGCCTATAATGTTCCCACTGCTGGAACACAGGCTGCCTCTCGGTGGTGCTTTAACTTAAATTAGTTTATATCCTAGCCTCAAAGATTTATCAAACTGAATGTCGGGCAACTGGAGAAGCCTGTGTCCAGCTGTGGACTACTGCAGGCTGATGACGATGATATCCTGACCCACTAACACGGATTGGAGTATCACTACTTCAAACTTGTTTAATAATTACGTAAAGTTCATTATTCATCTCAGAGGCTAATTTGATTTTAGTATACATACATTGACAGCTGTCAAATTCGTAATCGGGGATTTTAAAAAGAGCTATGTAATAACGATAACAAACTATATAAGTAAAAGATTTTAAAATTAGATGTGGTGACAAATTGAAAAAAAGTATGTTTAGATGGTTTGGTCATGTTGAGAGGATGAATGAAGGACGGCTTACAAGGCAGATGTGAGTGGAATCACCGGGAGCGGACGCTCTAGGGGGACATATAGTGACCTTATTGGTGACGTTCTTCAGAAAGGTCAGGTGCGTAGTACTGGCAACCGGCGTGTGTATGACCAATCTTATGCACCTAAACGAGGCAAAAGGAGTGTGTAGAGATCTTAGCAGGTGACGTTCCGTGGTTTCTGCCTACCTCCATGGGAAGAAGGCGTGATTGTATGTATGTATGTGTGTTTTTAAAATTATGTTCCATATTTTATAGGGTAAACTTTTCTTATGGTTAAAGTTAAGAATAGAAGTATTTCCGGTATTTTATTAGATACTTAAAATATTTTAGTATTTGCCAATATCGTAAAAATTTGTAACAGTCATTTAATATGGAAATTGTAAAGATTTATTTTTAGTTGGTTTTTCTGGTCAGTCTAATTTTCATTCGTTTTTCCACATTAGTCCGTACAGTTTTAATCAACTAAGGAAAAAGCAAATGTAAACACTAAATTTGGAGAAACCTGAACATATATCGTCTACCAGTGTTGAGCAAGCATGGTGATTAATGCTCGTGCCTTCTGAATATGAGAAGAGGCCTTTGTCCTGGAGTGGTATGCCCTGGGTGCCTGGGTGGTCTGATGTTTCTAAGATTTAAGAGGAGGGCTTGTAGCTAAGTAATAACAGTCGCACGGGTCGATCGATCGGGTTAAGCTACGAATGCTACGGTTAGTCCATGGAAGGGTGACCATCTTTACATACCAAGACCCTTCCGTGCCTCGGATAGTACGTCAAGCCGTTGGTCCCAACTGTCATTCGTGCATCTTTGACAGTCGTTAGACGCCCGAAAGTTTAACAACCAGTCTTACCTAGGAGTATCGTATTACCCAGTAACTGCGTTATAGAGGGCAGATAGGATGTCGCTTCATGTAACACACGGGTATTCAAGTACATTCGGTTAGACTGAAAGGCGACCCCAACATGATAGCGATAAGGCTAGGCAGACGATGATTTTTAAGATTCAAATTATTTATAAGTTAAATCAATCGTGGAAAAGAACAATGTTTTCAATAATATTTCTAATTAATTTCAAGATAAAGTAGGAATTAGAAATACCTACATAAACAATAATTTTCATTTGACCACGTAATAGTCTGACTAAACAATCTTGATCGTATCAGAAATTATTGCATTTTATTATGATTACATACTTGTTTAATTTACTGACAATCAATTTATGATTTTGCTTACAACTTTAATTTATAAGTAGGTAAATGTGTCAATGAGTATATTTCACGCTTGTAATTACTGATATACAGCAGAGTTGTTGAACAGTAGCATATTACAGAAAAGATAAAATATTTTATTATTAAGACAAGAAAAGGTTATAAGAAATGTATTTACATTATAAGAATTAATGTTATAATAATATTTTAGGGAAACATTATAATACTTTTTTCTTTTTTTCTTGCATTCACCAGACGACTTGTTTGCTGACAAATGAATGAAGATGCTAACGATATGAAAGATTTTTTATTAGATATTTAAGTTCAGGTTATTTATAAAAGGGTAACCATAGAGTTTCTTGCCGGCCCTTCTCCATTGACCGTGGGACCGTGCACCTAGCTTCTGACGTTTTATAAGTGCCCATGTAGGTTTATGTGAAATAAAAATATTTTGATTTGGTTTGTATTAACAAATCAAATCAAATCAAAAATATTTGGGATTTCTTTTGTTTGTGACAAAATCCACACACTCCCAAACCCTGCATACGTTTAAATATAGCAAATCATTTACCATAGAACATTAGATGATTTATGATAGAAATAGTAATAGGTTTAGTAACGGGGTAAGTTTTCAAAGACCTACCTGAGTGGTACAGATCGTCAGACTGAACAATTTCCTGCGTGGGACCAATATCGTAAGCGTGAGGTGTTCAGGGCAAACGGCTATGTGGGTACATACAGGCTTTCTCTCAATATTTTCAGACCTTATCACTAGTATACCGAAATTGAAAATGTACACTGATGGGAAATGTACCTGCACCCTAATTGCGAAACGCACAATTTATCAGAATCTGAATGGGATTGAAGATTATTTCTAAACCATTGCGTCATTTGTTCGAATAAATTGTTGGCTCAGCAACGTAAATAACGCTATGAATGTTGTTTAACTATGATTATTAAACCAATTCCTACCGAAAAAAAGTTCCGCAATTACCCCTCTGGTTTAGAACCCACAACCTCGTGCTTGAATATACGGCGTAGTCATAAATAATAATGTGCATAGCAGCTATAAAATTTGCATTCGTCTTTTAGTGAGGTCCCTTAACTCAATGTGGTTTGCGGTCCTAACGGTACCAGTAAGTAACTGACCCGTTTATTAAAGAATTATGGAATGGTACTTTCTTTTCTATACGAATCTACACTTATTCTTTAGAAAGGTAAAGTTTGGATCTAGATAATCTCTGGAAATACAGCACCCTAGTTGCTTAACTCACTATCAATCAAAATTCCAATTATTTTGAAGCATGTTGGTAATCCGTTGCTTTATATGTTCGAAAAACTTGTCCGCTCAACAACGTAAATGACGCAATGGATGTTGTGGAACTGTCAAAATGACAGCAGTTACTGTTAGAGTGTTACCCAATTACCCTGCAGTTCCAGTTTTGAAAATTTACTGGCGGAAAGATACACTTGCCGAACGTACCATAACTGCAGTAATCTTTTAAATACCAAATGTCCTTTCTTTGGTATTGTTCGTCGAATCGTTGAACTTCTTTAGTTCTGATTTGAGCTACACGATTAGTGACAAATGCTTGCACTGACTGGACAGGTCCACTCAATGTGTGTGGTTCTTTCCTCAAAAGACCATTTCAGTCTGCTATCTACTAAGATTATGTCTGAACTTTAAAAAAGACTGTGACCTCTGAGTTTGTTCCGGCTTTCTTCTCAGAGTAGTCAGATAGGAAACGCCAACTTCATCTAGCTTAAAAAATATTATTGACTTGTAAAAGTGTTTGAACAAACCTACTTACAGAAATAAAATCATTTATCAAATATTACGTGGTTTTTTATTGTATTTTTCCGAACCTAATTACTTTTATATGCTTTCGCAGCGCGATAATGATGAATGTAGGATTTTGGCGTAGATAATCGAATGTAGTGTGATGAATTAGTTGTTATAAGTGCTCGGTTACCTACATAATGGCCAGTATTACATTGAAGTATAAAACTGATTTACATGCTTCACCTTACACTTCAGGTCCAGTTGAAAACCAGCGTCAGGCACTAGTTGTCCGGCATTTTTGCTGAACTTGGTCTATTTCGCGCATTTGTGGGACACAAGCCCACTCTTTCAGTTTGTTTTTTAATTTGCAGTATTATACAGGGTGATAGGGACATCAAAGTACGAACTGCACATAATTCTGGGCCGAAAATATCTCATCGGTTGTCAAAAAAAGAAAAAGGTTCTTTGAATTTCGATGAAAATTTTTCAGAATCATGTGCTGTACGTATCCATGGTAGCAAGTAGTGCGTTAATGTCCCTGACACCGTGTATATTGTGTGCCTTTTAGGCTGTGCTAAATAAATGTATTTTCTTTCTTTTTATAGCCAGCAATGGCTTTCTATCCAGCACTAGTAGTTCTATTTACGATTTTATTATTTCAGCTTGAGTTTAGTTTTTAATGTTTTGTTCGTCTATTGGCGTGTGCTAGCTGACATATGACGAATAATTTGATGTATGTTTTGTTTTGTTTTTTTTTGGGGGACTGTCTTATGTAACTTTGACGTTCAAAAAGTGCTGACTCTCAGCCTAGTTTTAATAAATGACTTTTGATTTTGATTTTGACTAGGTATCTATAGGTATAGCGGGAAAGCGTCGGCGCACCCCGCGAAATTTAAAACTTCTTACCTTTTTTTTGCAATTTGCAGTGGCCACAGTCAGGCTGTATGTTGAACAAAATACGCGACCCTAAAACGTAGGTAATATATTTATTTAAAGAATTATGATTATTAAAACCATAAATATAAATTTAGGTCATTTAATCCTACGGAATGACTGTTTTAATACACAGCCTGACATTCACCTGCAAATTGCAAGAAAGGTAAGAAAATTTTAATTTCCAACAGAAATTGTTGGCGTTATTCATTTAATTGCTGTGTCCCTAGCATATAAGAATTGTTTTTTTTTTTGTGAGTGGGATGAAATGAATGAATCATTAAATGACGTCTCCCGCTCTGGGTGGAGCGGAAGGGCGTGTTAGACTTTTACTGCATAAAACCCACCCGTGTTCCTTCAGTTACCCATATGCCAGGGCCACGGTACCTCTTTCAAACTAATCTCGCGTCCCTGGCAGAAGCATTGGACACCATATTCAATTATTCTAACTAGGTCAAGCATTTTTCTTTCTTTACTGTTTTTCTTTCCGTTACATACTAGGTATTATCATTTACTGTTGTGTCAGGTAGATCGTGGCAATATTCTCTCAACAAGACCGGTTGTAAATAATGAATTCCTACTTGACAGTTAAAGTCGACGGGCTGATATAAAAATGTTTTGGCGTAATAAAAAAAAAAACAACATGACATTTTGCCTTTAATCCACGAGGGGTAGGACAGAGGTGTACTCATAGTACACCCACTGTACATAATTAAATGTATGTTAAGAACAGAATATTTACTTTTTTAAATTGAACTTTAAATGATATTGTTTGCATTTGTCGTTTCATTTAATTAGGTAAAATATTTCAAAAAACATATTAAAATATTTCCCAAGTTCTTATGTACTGAAAAGAAATTATTATTTAAATAAATAAAAAGTTACGTGGTTCCAAAGAATTGGAGCAATTTTTTCTTATACTTAATTTTAAATAATTAATACATCAAAACTTACCTTTGTTTAAA
This sequence comes from Aporophyla nigra, assembly GCA_947507805.1. Classification (NCBI taxonomy): domain Eukaryota; kingdom Metazoa; phylum Arthropoda; class Insecta; order Lepidoptera; family Noctuidae; genus Aporophyla; species Aporophyla nigra. The sequence goes on along the minus strand of OX382313.1, from coordinate 3,921,768 downwards.
TGTCCTAGTATTTATAAACGGCCAACTCACACAATCACGGTACGTGTTATAATAATAAATAAATAATTATCTTTTTTTATAAATTATTATCACGATTTCTCACAGAGATATGACAGTCCATGACTATTCACCGGTTACTTTAAAACACGTATTCACTATCTAAATCGAATTGTTGCTACACGCGAAAATGGGAAAAATATTTTTATTACGCTATAACACTTTTAAATATATAAAAAAATAAATGGAAGTTTAAATTCAAATACCGCGTTCGGCGTGCGAGCAACGACTCCACGATCTTTTTTGGTCCAACTCGAGACCACATCGTTGTCCTTATCATTTGTATAGTTCTGTCTCTCTCTCGCACCGAGTGCATTCGTCCTTGACTCTGAACTCCAGTACCATAAGAAAGATGTACCGTTTCTATTTCTTTTCTCTGTCGCCGGTATGGGAGGTGGTGTGTGTAAGAGAGAGATGGAGCTATAATTACCAGTTAGGTGTGAAATCTGGCTGTCAATGACCGCGCAGGATCAAAATAAGAAAACATTTTAGGACTGTTATATTTTTACTGTTATTTCAGGTCCTTTGACCTTTTTGATGACGTAGTGCTTTTTAGGCTACTGTGGTGGAGCCCAAAATAAGGCTAATGTTTTGTATGTGACCATTATTATGCTTCTTGCTGATTCAGAAAATGAATGGACTGCATTGAACTGTATGTATGGGTAGATAATTCTACTACATAATGTTATAAATAAAACTAATATTATAAAGAGGAAAGAATTTATTATTTGTATGTATGTTTGTAATGGATAAACTCAAAAACTACTGAACCGATTTCAAAAATTATTTCACCTATAGAAAGCTACATTATCACCAAGTAACATAGGCTAGTACCGTGTGGTGCCGGACGTAAATAATAATTATCACCCCATTTCTTCCCGTGGGTGTCGTAAAAGGCGACTATGGGACTTACTAGAGAATGGGCAGCAGCGTTCTCTATACATCTTGCCACCAGACTGCGATCGCCAATCCGCCTGCCAAGCATGGCGATTATGGCAACGCCCCCCAAATTGGGGGAGGTCCATGTCCAGCAGTGGACGTATTACGGCTGAAATGATGATGATGATGATGAACATAGGCTATATTGTATCCCGAAAAAATGCACAGTTCCTGTGTGTCACGCGGACGAAGTCGCGGGCAAAGTGCTAGTAATATTATAAATGTGAAAGTTGGTGAGGGTGTATGGATGTTTGTTACTCTTTCGTGTAAAAACTACTGAGCGGATTTGAATGAAATTTGGCACAGAGATAGTTTATAATCTGGGTAGTACAGACGCCAGCACATTAAGCTACCCGAAACTGTCAAATTTTCCCAATCAATCTTGAACTTAATTCTATGGCGATAAAGTTGAAAATCTACTAAAGAAATCTGACAGAGTGTAGTAGCTTTAAGTGCTGGCGTCTGTACATTTACACCAGTAGTACGTCCCCGCAGCATAATTTCCAATGCACTACGCGGGTGAAGCCGCTGGCAGAAGCTAGTCTTAAATATTTAATAATAAACTGGAACTAGGCTATCGATTTATATGTGTGTCTATGTTAAATTATTTAAAATTTTACTATGTTTAGATAGTAAAATGTTTAAAAAATTATACACACAATTTACTGTAAGTACCTATAATAAAAAAATCTTTATGTTGATGATAAATGGTGTCAGTTTACAGAAATGACTACCTATTTATTTATTATATTTCTATTTAATTTTTTTTTTTTTGTAACAAACTGCAGTTTTATTTCTTTTATTCTTCTATGTTTTTGTGTAGGGCTTTGGATTGGTCCACCGTAGCAAGTAGGCTTGATTGAAGAGTTTGTGAACCACTGCTGCTAGGTTTCAGCTGGGCCTGTCACCTTGCAGCAGTGATGTCACAATCTGTTTCTGTTTTTGTCTTTGTAAGTATGTTACTGACATAGTTTGTAAGTATGTACATTGTTACTAACACTATGAATCTTTTTGCTCGAATTAAATGATTAAATAAAAATAACGGGAGTACCTACTATGTCATTTACAGTTTATGTATGAAATCTAGACAAATAAATAAAATTGGAGTGTCTGTTTGTAATATTAAGATAACCATTTTTTACTAAGTGTATATGGATGTATACACGGTACATATACCAAAACAACATTTTTATTTTTTTTTGTCTGTCTGTCTGTTTGTTCCGGCTAATCTCTGAAATGGCTGGACCGATTTTGACGGGACTTTCACTGGCAGATAGCTGATGTAAAAAGGAGTAACTTAGGCTACTTTTATTTAAAAAAACGAACGAACAACTATTTTGTTAAAAATACTACGCGGACGAAGTCGCGGGTAACAGCTAGTAAATAAATAAAAATAACGAGAGTACTATGTCATTTACGGTTAATGTATGAAATTGTTAATATTTGTAGTCAGCTAAACCGGTGTTTTTGGATACGTGAAATGTGTTCACGGCATAGCATCCAACATGGCACAGCATCCAGCATGGCATAGTATCCAAAATATATGGAAGAGCGGAGCCTTCTACTACAGGCTTTATTAGCTTAAAAGGAGGCTTAAATCACAATTTCAGTGTCATGTATTTGTTAAAGAAATAAACTATTTTGTATTTTATCCAGTATGGCATAGCATAAGCAGCCTATAATGATCCCACTGCTGGGACAAAGACCTTCTATTGATGAGAGGGAGTGGGCCGTAATCCAGCATGCAGCCCCAGTGCGGATTGGAAGACGTTACATGTCTTCGAATTTTTGGTATTAGGTCATGCCGGTTTCCTCACGATGTTTTCTATCACCGTTATGGGAGCAGTGGTGATGAAATAATTTACACCTGCGTGGTTTCGAACCCACGATATACAACATACATCAGGCTCGCAAGTCGGGGCCACCATGGGCCACCACTGCTCTCATCTACATATCCTTTGTGCAAATACACATCGTAATAATATAATAAACGATTCCATGGTACTCAGTATGAAATGCAAATAAATAAATAAATAATGTCTTAGGACAACCAACACACCGTTAACTGATCCCTAGGCAGAGCCTGTACTATGGCAACCAGACAACTGATAAACATACTTATATATTTCTAAATACATACATATTATAGATAAAAAATTACACCCACACAGAGAACAAATGATTGTGCTCATCACACAAAGATTTGTCCTGGGTGGGTAATAGAACCCACGATCTCAGTCTTAGCAGTCAGGGTCACTAACCACTAGACTAACAGGCCAGTCGAATACATAGTATATTTACACGATATTTGCCTTCTAAGTTTTGGGAGCAGTTTTATGAAATTATTTACATAAAGTAAAGCGCCTGCCTATGTTCGAACCTACGACCTACAGCTCTTAAGTCATGGCACGTTACGGAAGCCCTCAAAAGGAATAAATGGTCCCCGTTTTTGCAACATTTTTCATAAATGCTCCGCTCCTTTTGGTTGCAGCGTGATGTTATATAACCTATAGCCTTCCTCGATAAATGAGATATCGAACACTTAAATATTTTTTCAATTCGGTTCAGTGGTTCCTGAGATTAGCGCGTTTAAACAAACTCTTCATATTTATAGTGTTTTTTTTTTTAATGGCAGCCTTCTTTTAGAATTCGTCCCAAAATAGTATTAAAAATACTCTAATAAATGTAAAAATATAGGTTTTTTTTTATAATCTAAAAATTTAATTACAACAGTTTCATTGAAAACATTTTGCAGCTTCACGACCACGACCCTGTATTTTATTGTGTGTACATCTATATATATATAAAATTCAAAGTACTGAGTGACTGACTGACTGATATATCAACGCACAGCCTAAACCGCTGGTCCTAGAGACATGAAATTTGGAGGGTGTATTCTTTGTGAAGAGTAGGTATTCACTAAGAAAGGGTTTTTTGAAATTCCATCCCTAAGAGGGTGAATTGGGGGGTTGAAATTTCACGCGGGCGAAGCCGCTGGCGGAAGCTAGTAAAAAATAAAATAAATCTTTTTTTCCTATACGGGTCATTGATTTCAGCTGACACTTACTTAATATATTAGCAACTCTATTCTAATTCCTGTGAACTCAAACTCACAATATTTAGTTCAATTCAACCATATACAGGAACTTTTGAATTGTCAACAAGTCGTTCAGTTAGAAAGTTGCTGTTAGTTACCGATTCCAAAACGTAGATCTCCATGGTGAACAACACGCAAGATATTACAACATTTTTTTGCTTCTATGTGTGAGAGCAATGTAAAAAAGTAGGTATATCAGAATACAGATTTTTTTTTTAACCAGTGCGTAATTTTTTTTTTGGTGGTTCAGTATCAGTAATAGAACACATTTCAACTATTTTTTCAATACTTTTTTTTAAAATTTTTATCCGACCTTAAATCAGTAAACTGTGGACACCCTACATATTTCGTAATATGATATCGACAATAGGAATAGGTTAGTACCCACGCGCCACCGGTAGGTACTTCGAACTTCTTAAAATTTTGACCGGTCGAACAGCTGGTAGGTACTTGTAGCTACGCTCGATCATTCATCTTCACCGCCGTGCCGGCGCGCGGCGCCGCGTACAAGATACCATAAAAAACAGTTTCAAATTAAACATCTTTCGTAAACGTTTTTTTTTTTTTGTACTAAGATTTTGATATTGAGAGAGATTGAATTATATCAAAATAAAAAATGCATGGTTATTATAACTCGTTTATGTTTAATTTGTTAAAATTTGCGCACTGGTGAAAAACTTATCCTGTATAAGAGTAAAGATAAGCCCTGACTGGCAGTTTTGAGGTGACAAGTCTCAACAGACGACGCTCATCCACGAACCTGACGCGTGGATTAACACTATCCAGCTCAAACATTTTGAAGGGAATAGGATGTACATTTTGAGTGAGCATAACAGAGTCAGAGAGCAGTGGTGGCTCAGTGGTAATGGCCGAGACTTACGAGTAACAGGTCGTGAGTTCGAACCCAAGTCGGCGCTTTCACCATCATCATCATCATCATTTCAGCTGAAAGACGTCCACTGCTGGACATAGGCCTCCCCCAAGCACCGCCACTTCGACCTGTTCTGTGTTTCTCGCATCCAACGTATTCCTGCGGCCTTCACCAGGTCATTGGTCCATCTTGTGGGATGCCTTTCAACGCTCCGTCTTCCAGCAGGCGCTTTACTTTGTGTAAATTATTTCATCACCACTGTTCTCACGGTGAAGGAAAACATCGTGACGAAACCGGCATGTCTTTTTTTTGGGTGGGAAATCATCAAATGACTTCTCCCGCTCTGGGCGGAGCGGGAGGGCGTGTCAGACTTTTACTGACTAAAACCCACCCGTGTTCCTTCAATTGTCCATGTGCCAGAGTCACGGTATCTCTTTCGAACAATCTCGCGACCCTGGCAGGCATCAGTCCTAGCAGATCCCTACAGTGCTGCTGACATCTCTTTGAGGCGCGCGTGGAACACTACGCGCCGTCGACCCGAGCCTGGTCCTTACCGGGCGGCGAGCTACCCATTGCTCGCCGCCCGCAAGCTCGCGCCTACGGTGGCCGGGAGTCAGCTATCGACTCCCGGCGCCCGGGGCGTCTCCTCCTGCGGCGGCTAGGGATGTGAGGGCGCAGAGACTGCCACTCCCTCACGCGCCCCGCCTCCTCCTTCGCGAGCATTACTGCTTCGCAGAAGGAGGTGACGGCTTCCCATGCCCTCTCGCTCCGTACCATGGCTCGCACTAGGGCCGGACGCGAGAGGTCGCCGCCGCCGATCGCCTCCACGAGGACACGGCAGTGCTCCGCCCAGGCAGGGCACACCTCCACCGTATGCTCCACCGTGTCCTTCAGACGATCTTCGCAATGGAAACACCCGGGCGTTAATTGGGGAAAACCAAATGAAGGGTGCACAACCTGCCCTGGCTGCGGTCCGTAGCTCCTTGCCGAGATCGGGCCAAGTTGATGAAGAGGGTTTCACGAAAGTGGAAAGGAAGAAGAAGAAGCCCTGTTCACGAAACCAGTGTGGTACAGCTCCGAGTGGACCCAACATGCTGCTGCGCCCTGCTGTGCCTACGACGCAGCTGTATATTTCACGTCTGCATCACTCCACCACGATTGAGGAAGTTGTGCAGTACTTAAAAGTAAAGACCAATTGGACTCTGAGGGTCGAAAGGTTGGAATCGCGCCACAACATCAATTTTAAGTCGTTTGTGGTACGAGTTCCAACCCACCATCTACAGACCTGCTTGAGAGAGGACTTTTGGCCGAAAGGTGTCTTATATCGTCGTTTCCGAGGACGGTTATGCGACACCACGCAGCGGAACACGACGCCGTCATTTTGTTTTTATAAAATATGTATTAGTTTATAGTTATTGTTTTATATTATTTGTTTATTGTGTTTTTATGGGCCTAAGTTGCCTGAAATAAAGGATTGTATTGTATTGTATTGTTTATCCTGAACAGGAACCCACCGAGGCACCCATGCCCGGTGAGAACCTGCGTTAGGCGGAAGGTGAGGACGCCTTGGCGCCTCTCTATCCACTCCTCAAAGAGGGGTTTACCGCCGCAATTGTGGCGTGCCCAGCGCTGGGTTGCCACAATCGTACCCGCCATGTCGCCATGAGATCCTGCCGGAGCTCTGTCCGCCGTGCCGCGATTTGTCGCGGCAGCGGAGTTTCGCCCCGGCGTTTCGCCTCCTCGCGCCACTCCCATATGTGGGCGAGGACCTTTGCCTCCAGAAATCGGCATGTCTTAGAACCAAATATTCGCAGACATGTGACATCTAGCAACCCGCACTGTGCCCGAGTGCTGGATTATGCACCACTCCCTCTTACTGAGAGGAGTCCTGTGTCCCAGCAGTGGGAACATTATCGGCTGCTGATGATAACATACCAACTGCCATGCTCTTTCAAGTCAGTGTTTGACTTCATCACACATCATTGAATCAGCCTACAATGTTCCCATTGGTGGGACACAGGTGAGAGGCAGTCGGCCATAAACTACCACGCGGGCCCGGTGTGACTTGGTAGATGTCACATGTCTTCGATTTATTGCTTCTAGAACATGCCGGTTTCCCGACGATGTTTTCCTTCACCGTTTTAAGAGTAGTGGTGATAAAATTATTTCTATAAAGGAAAGCGCTTGCGTGGTTTAAAATACATCAGACTCGCAAGTCGGGGCCACCATGAGCCACCATTGCTCTCATCTACATATCATCTGTGCAAATACACATCACACTAACATAATAAACGGATACGTGGTACTAAGTATGAAAAGACAACAGTAGTATCTTTAAAATGCTCTAAATATAAAAATTCTCTTGGAAATACTTTAATATTTCGTATCGCAACTACAGCAAACGTCCTTTGGTTTTATTTCAATAATAATATCTTAGGACAACCAACACAACGTTATCTGATCCCAAACTAAGCAGAGCCTGTACTATGGTAACCAGACAACTTATAAACATACGTATATATTTCTAAATACATACATATTATAGATAAATTACACCCAGACACAGAACAAATGATTGTGCTCATCACACAATGATTTGTCCTGGTTGGGAATCGAACCCACGACCTCAGTCTTAGGAGTCAGGGTCACTAACCACTAGACTAACAGGTCAGTTCAATTAATTTTACATGGAGCGACAGTTATCATCATTATTTCAACCGAAAAACGGCCACTGCTGGAAATAACGCGATTACAAATTCCGCCACTTCGACCAGTTCCGTACTTTTCCCATCCGGCAGATTACAGTGGCCGGTGCAACATCATCGGTCCACCTTCCAACTCTACGTCTTCCAGTACGCGGTTGCCACTCCGAAACCTTTCGGCGCCGTCGGCCATTTGTTCTGCGGGCAATGTGCTCTGCCCACTGTCACTTAAGTTTGGTAATAAGTACACGTACTTCAGATTCTTCGCGATGTTCTATATGAACATATTCTGAGGTTAAGTGAGCGGTCATTACACCAACCTAGAGGTTCACATAGTGATCTTGGTACTCCCTTTCTTCAAGTAAAATTGTTTGTCCGAAAATCATTATCCATAACACGTTAGCTATAAACGTCAATAACCATAATATTAAAAAAAAAAGTTTTACATAATTATCTTTACTTCTAAAACTATTCTGTGGACTTTTATTGAAAACAGTTTTAAGTCTTTTGTATAGTATTGATTGTAATATTTATGACAAACGGATTTAGGGCATATTGTATTCAGGGATTTCAATTTTATGGTATATGATATTATGTGACATTTAGTTCGGGCAAGTTATCATTTGGACAAATGATGATTAGGACAAAAAAAAAAAGTCTCTTTAGATTATGGATAAAAAAGTTTGGTCACACAATACTGCCGTCCTTCCGAAAAGTGCAATAGCTAGATTAAACCTGATTTCGAGAAAAACGCGCATAAAGATTTTATTTTTGTTTTGTTTGTATCTCCAACAACATACATGGTATCGAATTGAAACTTAATAAAATAAAAGTGTCTAAAAAGAATATATAGATCTCTTTCTGCAAATTCCGAATATGTACTAATCTCAATTCAGCACAAAACTCGAGTTATTGCACTTTTCGTAAGGACGCCAGAATAGAGAACCAGTGATCTTACTTCAAGCTCAGTTCGCCTAAGATTTCAAGTTGAGATTTATATAGCATAGATTGGCTAGTAGCTTAGAAAGTTCACTTCTTTCAAGGGTTTTTAGAGCGCTTTTTTAGAGGTCATCGGGTTAGTTGCATTACTTACGATGTAAAGCAGCACCCTAATTGCGAAACGCACAATTTATCAGAATCTGAATGGGATTGAAGATTATTTCTAAACCATTGCGTCATTTGATCGAATAAATTGTCGGCTCAGCAACGTAAATAACGCAATGAATGTTGTTTAACTATGAATATTAAACCAATTCTCACCGATAAAAAGTTCCGCAATCACCCCTAAGATCAATTCAAACATTTTATAAAGCAATGTAATAGCAATATCATTTCAGCCAAAAGACAACCACTGCTGGATCTAGGCCTCCCCTAATTTGGGGGGTTTGCCATAATCGCCACGCTTGGCAGGCGGGTTGGCGATCGCAGTATGGTGGTAAAATGCATAGAGGACGCTGCTGCCCATTCTCTAGTAAGTCCCTTAGTCGCCTTTTACGGCACCCACGGGAAGAAATGGGATGGTGTTATTCTCTACGTGCGGCACCAAACGGTACTATAATTCAAAATTATTCAGGTTGTGATGGATGGTGAGCTACATAGTTAGGGTACAGGTCCCCAGGGCACTACGGAAGGCAGTACCGTTGCCAACCACAGCCTTGCAGGCAGCCTCGTGACGTCATGCAGGAAAGAATAGGCGACCCGACAGTTGACCCCCATTTTTTTTTTTGATGGGAAATCATCATAAGACTTCTCCCGCTCCGGGCGGAGCGGGAGGGCGTGTCAGACTTTTACTGACTAAAACCCACCCGTGTTCCTTCAGTTGTGCCATGTGCCAGGGTCACGGTAACTCTTTCGAACAATCTCGCAACCCTGGCAAGCACAATTGACCCCCTCCTATAAGTGACGTACATATCTTATGTGATTTGTAATTAAACGTGTAGATTTGAGTAAAACAACAATTTTATTGACAACAGTAAATAGAACTCCAAAAGCTGTTTATAACTACCGATGCCGCACCGGTACTGCGTTTAAAACTACCACAACCAACGGTAAATAAAGAAAAATAAGCAAAGAAATCAAATTCGACCACTTCAGCAACATCCTTCAACAAACAATTTTTACCAAAAAGGGTCTTATCCACGGTCTAACCGTAAACAACGATTGTTCAGGAAACGAATATGTAAACAAAAACATAACATAGAACAGTTAGTGCTGTAAGTAATGCGGCTCAGAGCACACCCACAGTCGACGATGAATTTGTGTATAGTTACGTTTCAAGTTGTGTTGTTGGCTGTTTTAGTACAATATAAGCATGAGGTGGGTACAATTCTATCTTCTAAGGTGAATGGGCTAAAGAATAGAGTTGCAAAGGACTCGAGTTTTCGAGTACTAATTTTAAAGACTCGCCTCAATTATGCAAGACTCAGTGTGCTCAAAAAGCTCGGAGTCTACAGATAAGCACTCGAGTCTTAAAAAGGACTCAAGTCTTAAAAAGGACTCGAGCCTTAAAAAGGATTCCAGTTTTAAAATGAACCCGAGTCTTAAAGAAAAACTCGGAGCATGAAGATGAAACTTGTACCTCATCATTCGAAAAGACTCGAAAGAAGGAAATAAATTCAAATTAGTGGTTATGATGTAACTTTGCCTACAAAAAAATCTGACGAGTTATTCGAGTTTTTTCGAATGATGAGGACTCGAGTCGTTTTTAAGACTCGAGTCCTTTTTAAAACTCGAGTCCCTTTTTTAGACTCGAGAATAACTCAGGCTTGGCTTGATTCTAGATTCCGAGCCTTTTGAGCACACTGAGTCTTGCATAATTGAGTCGAGTTTTTAAAATTACGACTCGAGGACTCGAGTCCTTTGCAACACTACTAAAGAAAGTAGAACATTTTAATTTCCTTTTTTCTCTGTTTGGTTGTAAACTTGTAAGTTGAACAAAATATGTTTCGCGACCGTTAAAAATAAATGGCTTTACAGAATCATAATAATTAATATCATCTGAGAGCAGTGGTGGCCCAGTTGTTTCGGCCACGACTTACGAGTTGTTGGTCTTGGGTTCGAATCTAGGCTTTACTTTGTGTGTGTAAATAATTTCATCACCACTGCTCTCATAACGGTGTAGGAAAACATCATGTAGAAACCGGCATGTCCTAGAAACAAAAAATCGAAGACATGTGACATCTACCAACCCGTACTGGGCCCGCGTGGTAGATTACCCCGCTCCCTCTCACCGAGAGGAGGCCTGTATCCCAGCAGTGGGAACAATATAAGCTTATTATGATTAAGAATGTCATCTATACAGCCCTCTAAGTTCATTTAATGAGCTTAATGTCTTATTCATGAATAAGGGTAAAATATACGTGTTACGGCTGCTTATCATATCGCCGGGTTAAAGGCAAAACCAACTATTTAGTCCAAAAAAGTCAATATTAAATTTTCCGTGAGCGCATTTAGAAAGTTTGCTATTTGATTTTTAATTCAGTCTAATAATTATATAATCGGTTTTTGCATTTGGTTACTCGGAAACGGTAAGTCCTACGGTTTAGTTTGTTTTACCAATAGGTAAACAATCAAATGGCGAATCGAATGGCATATTAAAGTGAAAAACTCAAAAAATCGCAGATAGACGGTTTTGCCTTTAACCCGGCGATATTTTGTTTGGCATATAATTTGTCACTGACCTGAAAATTGCAAAAATCTAAGATAATTCGGGCTATCTCTGAAGCTTTCTCCTTAACCTGCTTGCATTTAGGAGGAATATACCTATACATTAATGCCATACAGGTGTATAACAGGTTACCTTACTAATTTAAGGAGGTTCAAGAAGAAGCTGATAAGTGGGTTAATTGAAAATTTCTTTAATAACATACACGGAATGGAATATTGTAAAAATCTAAGACGACATTTACTAAATGTTGACATTACCTAGGTCGTCATCTGTTTGCTACTAGCCTTTTCCCAACTATGTTCGGGTCGGCATCCAGTCTTACCGGATGCAGCTCAATACTAGTATACTACATGGCGTGACTGCTTATCTGATCTCCGCAACCCAGTTACTGGGTTGCACGATACTCCTTGGTAAAACTGGTTGTCAGTGTTTCGGGATTCTGACAACCCGTAACAACTGTCAAAATCTACAAATTATATTCGCCTTTTACCTAGGGAAGAAATGAGATGCTATTCTTTACGTCCCGCACCACACGGAAACCATTATTATTTAAATATTAGCACAATACTATGTGTAACTACATTCTTACAAATAAAAATAATAGTTTAAAAAACTAAAAAACACGCTTCCATAGAAAACCAAACTAAAAAGTAGAAAATAATGGAAAAAAAGCGTGGGGTGCTTTTTAAGGTATTTTATTTTTTATATCAGGCACCCCACGCTTTTTTTCCATTATTTTCTACTTTAGTTTGGTTTTCTATGGAAGCGTGTTTTTTAGTTTTTTAAACTATTATTTATTTTCAATTTTTTAGGGTGTTTCGAATTTTGAGACGTATGTAAGCGTAGTTTGAGACGTATGTCAGCGTTGTTTGTGACGTATGTCAGCGCAGTTTTTGAAGACAGTTTTTTTGCTGTCCTGGTAACCCTGGCAAGGATAATGGCACAAATTTATGAAATTATAGTATTGTCATCGGTCCTTAACAATTCTACAGAGTTTAAATGAAATCTGGTCGTTTAAAGTGGGTCAAAATCGCGCTTTAAGTAGTCGGTTACAAACAAACATACAAACATACAAGTGAAGCTACTATAAAGCGTGTAAAAATAATCTGATTTTTGCTTGCAGGTGGAAGCTAACAAACAGTCGTATGTTTCGATTGGAAATTGGTTCAACAGTGTGGAAAAGAAGATCGACAATGTTCCGGTATTACTCAGTCATTTATTTATTAATAAATACACCGTGACATTTTAGTGGTCTCACAAAGGTTGTCCACTCAATGTATCCGACATAATATACCTCTAATCGTGATTAAAAATTGTTACCATTAATTAAGAAAATAGGTACTAAGAAAAATAAGTAATGGATTAGAATTATGAAACATCGTGTTAATAATGTTTACGCATCATACGGTACAGAACATACCTACCCAGTGCACGACTCGACTCGATCATTTCATCTCCATTTTCCATGAGACAAAATATCAAATTTTAAACTACGTCATCCGTCATCATAATGAATAATATTTTTATTTTCTTAGTTATTCAAATGTTAAGTTTTTTCTTATGGATGTGTAGTAGTCATTGGTTACATGAAGTGGGCTGCCGTTGTAAGACAATTAAAATGTCACTATGTATATAATATGAATTTGGATGAAATTCGGCACATTGATAGACCATGATCTGGTTTGAGACATAGGATACTTTTCATCTCGGTAATAATTTCCCAAGGGATAAATTCCGACATACACTTGGGTGTAGGGTAGTTGTGATATCTACGGTCAAACTGAAACCATGAATTCAACATATCATTTGATTCTAGATGTAATACAGAAGTAGCAATTTTCTTTTTAAATAACAACGAAAAAATTAAGGGTAGTTCAGAATCTGCCAGGTTCACAGATTTGTTGGAAAGAGTTACCTTGGCCCTCGCTCAGGCAACTGAAGAAACACGGGTGGGTTTTGGTCAATAAAGGTCTGACACTCCATCCTGCTCCGCCCAAAGCGGGAGAAAACATTTAATGATTTCCCACACAAAAGAAAAAGGAGGTTCAAAATAATTTACTGAATCCATGGTAACAGATTGCTCTTCGATGTCTTTGCCACTTTGTAGAACTACTGCTTGTAGGAAAGGAAAATGTGTTAAGTACTTAAAACGATAAAAGAAACCGTGCTACATACAGTAAAAGTTGTGTGACAAATTAAGACGAAATGGGTCTCAAAGAAGATGTTTTGACGCATTTCGGATGCACGCAAAATCAATTTTTGTCCTCAAAAACTACAAACTTGCGTTCTTTTTTTTCATGATTATTAAAATTGAAGATATTTTTTAGTGAATTATGAGGGCCAATACACGATTGATATAATTTGGCTCGATACAAAAAAATCGCAAAGTTTCCTCAAAATTAGCGTTTTTATTAGAAAAAAACGGTTTTATTCGATTGTAATTAAAGCAATTTCAATAATATTTCGTCTATACGTGCACCATTAAAGACATTAGGGGATTATGGGTTTATTTTAATGTAACAGAGCAAATAGAATTTAAAAAAGCAATATTAATAAAAAGCGTGCAAAGATATTGCACATCCCTCCGCTCCCGCACCTTGTCAGTCGGCCGCAGCGCGGCTTAGAGAGCACCTGTGTACAACTTTATTACGCCCGTTGTCGCCGACTACTCAAGCAAACATTGAAGTGTAAACTGATACTTTAGTCACAAAAATGATGAATAAACGCAATAAAATTAAAAAAAATATTCAAGACTGAGGCTCACGAAGCTGAAATTTATGAATTTGAATATTTATTTGTTTACAAAAAACACCAATTTTGACATTTGACACTGACGTAGTAACTCGTATTTATTGTATAAGCACACAACTTTCGTTTTGTAATGTAGAGATAGATATTATGGTCTAAAACTTCCGTGTAGGGTACATGGAATACCTACATACAGGAATTTTTATTTACCAGTGCGCAAATTTTTTTGGTGGTTCAGTATAAGTAATAGAACACATTGGCATTTTTTTTTCAAAACTTTTTTTTTTTGTTATCCGACTTTATATCAGTATAGCATGGGCGCAAAATACCTATCTACCTACAATGTATCGTAATAAAATCATGAAAGCGAGCGGCGGCCGACGCATGCGACGATATTGCATTTTCGGGATATGGGGAGGAGAAGATGAAAAAATGGAAATTGTAAACATCCAAAAAAATTACGTCTTTTGGAAAAATAAAATGGTGCCAAAACTTGTCAACTTTTATCACAAACACATTCTTCCAGAGTTGATAGATTCCCGCCGAAACCGTGGTATGCCTTTGAGAGGCTCTGACAAAGAATTTAGAGCCGATAGTGGACCCGTTATAGAACCCGTTAGTGAGTTATGAATGATTTTATTTTATTACTAGCTTTTGCCCGCGGCTTCGCCCGCGTGGATGTCGGAAATTAACGCAAGAGGACGTACTACCGCGATAAGAATGTGTTATTCCAGGTTATATAGGTATATAGACTCTGTGTGCTATTTTCGATCCAGATCCATTCAGCCATTTTTGCGTGATTGAGAAACAAACACCCAATCCTACATTTTTTCACATTTATAATATTAGTAGTAGTAGTAGGATTATAATTCATATTACTTAGGATTCATAGTTTATGAGAACATAATGTGTGTTGGTGTTTTTAAAATAAGAGTAATAGTATTCAGAATAAGAAGACTGCGACATAGGGCTTGGTTTAGTTGTATATAAGTCTTCCTGGGTTTTCTTAACGCTCCTATTTTACCTATCCAGACACTCAATCATTTACCAG
This sequence comes from Aporophyla nigra, assembly GCA_947507805.1. Taxonomy (NCBI): domain Eukaryota; kingdom Metazoa; phylum Arthropoda; class Insecta; order Lepidoptera; family Noctuidae; genus Aporophyla; species Aporophyla nigra. The sequence continues at coordinate 3,906,636 of OX382313.1, read as the reverse complement.
ACACCGAACATAATTATAGGAATAGTACTTTTGCCAGTGGCTTGGCCCGTATAGCTGTCGGAAAATATCACCCGGGAACCTACTACCGGGATAAAGTAGGTATCCTATCTCTTACGTATCCATGATTTATCTTTGTGCCAAATTCGATCTAAATCCGTTTGGCCGTCTTTGCATCATTGAGAAACAAACATCCAAAATCTAAACATCTAAGCCATTTCGCGGTTTCTTACTTGGAATAATACTATTAGGTTTATTTTGAGTATAATGAACACACATGATATTCGCAATTACTATGAAGCCAAAGTAATATGAATTACAATCCTACTTATCCTGTACTACCCGGCCGCTGCCAACGGATGGACGGGACGGACGTACAACCCCCCAGCTGCTCTGCGCCCGCTTTTTAAATCTCTAATATTTTCTAAGATATTTATTTAAATTACATGCTGTAAAGGGCCATATTGATCTATATTAAATGTACAATGTATTTAAGGTACTTAATTGGATAAGGATTAATGCTGTATTGCTTAAAATCGCTTCGTTAATAAGCCCTTATTTCTCGTAAAAAGTAAAAGATATAAAATGGTTATTGTGGGTTGTCCCTAAGAGATACACATATACTATTGCGGACTTTTTTGTAGGCCCTTTTAAGGTGTACAATACTGTAGTACATTATTTTGATCTAATTCGTAGGATTCAGCCAGGGTTTTTCGAATTTTGAAACGTATGTCAGCGTAGTTTTCGAAGATAGTTATTTTTTTCTAAAATAAAAGAATCTTTCTAAAATAAAAGTAGCCTAAGTTACTCCTTGTTACATCAGCTATCTGCCAGTGAAAGTCCCGTCAAAATCGGTCCAGCCATTTCAGAGATTAGCCGGAACAAACAGACAGACAGACAAAAATTAAAAAAAAACTTGTTTTGGTATATGTACTGTGTACACACACCACACCACACCACACCACACCACATCCATATACACTTAGTAAAAAGTGATTATCTTAATATTAAAAACAGACACTCCAATTTTATTTATTTGTATAGATGTATAGATATACTAGGTTTTGCCAGCGGCTTCGCCCGCGTGGAGGTCGGAAATTATCCCGCGGGAACATATATATACATAAAAAAGTACCCTATGTGTTATTCCAGGTTATAAAATATCTGTGTGCCAAATTTCATCTAAATCAGGTCAGTAGTTTTTGCGTGAAAGAGGAACAAACATCCATACCTCCATACATACAAACTTTCGCGTTTATAATATTAGTAGGATAAAAGTTGTTTTAATTAGTTGTTTTTATTTCTACAGGGCAATTTTTTTATCAATACCCAAATTTTCATAGGTTGTTCTACCCATGAATGAAATCTGCTAATTCATACATTTTGGTCGGGTATGTATTGAACTTTTGTTAAAAACAGCAGATTTTTTCCGTGATTTCAGAGTTGGTCCCATAGTAAAAGTTGTTCATATTCATGGATAGAGCACCCTATGAAAATTTGGGTAGTGATAAAAAAATATCCTGTGTAAAGAACCGATTTTTGGAAAAACCAGTTTGGATTCATCTTTAATACGAGTACCTACCCATTCAAACAACAAACTTATTGGAATTATTATAGGAACTCATAAGTAGGCCAGTATTCGTATGTAAATAGATATAATAATAAAAACACTAGTGTATGCGCCTAATTAAAATATTATTTTACATTTATTTACTGCCCCATATTATGTACTCATTACATACTTTGAGAAAATAAATATATTTCTATAAACTGCGCAACTAGTATCACGTAAATCTACAACTTGCCACGACAGTCTGATTGCCGTATGCGCGATCCTCTGCAGAAATATTTTGGTTCACGAGAGAGGGTCACGCTTACAGCGGTCGGACTATAGCTTGCTGGCCGAGTGCGGCAGAGAGCGGGGCCCCGCGTGCCACTTACCCGCTCGCGTCTGCTTCACCCCCTCGAAACATACGTGACCACGATACCATTTCGTCTTAAGAAATCTATTTAGTACTCAATCTATAGTAATCGTAAAACATAAAAGATTTTGACAACAATGCAAGTGATGACAGTTATGAAAAAAAACTAGTGACTCAAACTTGTATCACTATTTAGAAGTGTACAGAAACTGCCAAAAGATTGATATATAATATAATATTGCACATATATGCTACTTTTCATCATAAATCGCAGACGGGCAACAGCAAGATATTATATAAAACTCGAGTTTGACAAAAAACTCATCATAATGAGAATTAAGACTCTAAATTCCTTCAATGCATTCTATACAACACACAATAATCACAATAAAAGATCATCTATCTGCATACATTTTGTAGGAGAGCATCAGGATGAGCAAAGTATACCAACAACTAAAAACGACGACCGGAAACATTTTAGCATACCCTGGACGCTTAATACATCAGGTTTTTGGACCTGCCACTGAATATAAAGTCACAGTGAATAAAGAGCATGACGAAGGTGTCGAAATTTCTGATTTGTTAAAGAGTCAAGAAATTAGAGACCTATTGTATGTGAACGATGTCAGTGACATGACAAACGAATCAAAAGTAAGTTCAACAAACGGGAAAAAATAATTGTGGGTTGAAGTAAAACTGGAAACCATATGTACATAAATGCCTGTAATGGACTGTTAAAACAAAGGGTCAATACTAAACGACTTAATAGACATAATTTGAACATCATTGAAACTGTTTTGTGTTGCGTAATGTAAATTTCTTAATATTGAATGGAATCAAGTTTTTCTACCTGAACAGACAACTGTGCTGTCCCAACAGCGGGAAAAATATAGGCTGATGATGATGAAAACATAGGAAGTGATGAGTGCTGGCGTTTTGGGGGACTATCTGGATATGTAGTTCTGACGTTAGAAAAGTGCTGACTGTCAGCCAAGTTTGAATAAATTACTTTTGATTTCGATTGGCGTCAATGAATATTAACAAGCATGGAATAATCAAGTTCAGTAAATAACTATGAGGCTTACGAATAGGGTTAATAATTTTCAAGGCTATAAGCTGCGGGGCGAGCACGACTAACCGTGATACGCTTGAGTCACACATTTTTATCACAGTTCCGGAACAGAAATGTTAATAAAAAAGTGATTCAAGCCTACAGAGACTGTAATCGCCCCGCAGTGCCTTGAAAATCCGTGAAAATCTTCACTTACACTTGAACAGTACATTTACTCATTTGGTTACCACAAATAAACGCGATATATCGTAGGACAAACATGTTTTAATATTGTATTATTTTCCAGTATGAAGCAGACGCTGAAGCGCCTAGCCCAGCAGCATTAGAAAAACAAGAGCCTCCAAAAAGAAAGAGGAAAGTTAAAAAACACAAGAAAAAGAATAAGGGTAAACGTGAACAAAGACAGCATATACCACGCGAACAAAGATTAGACGCAAGCGTTGAACAAGACAAACCAGAGGTTGAGAAAAGAGTTGTAAGAAAGAACCACAAGAAGAGAGAAAAAGAAAGGACCTACCAAAGGAAGTTTGTAAAGACGTTACCGAAAGAATCAAATAGTTCGGAGTCAGAGGAAGTCAAACGGAGAAAGCCTGTGGATATTATTGTACATATTAAAATGAATGACTAGCTTTATTTATGATTTCGTTTTATTTATCATGTTCCTTAGAAGGGCTTGTGGCTAAGTAAGAACAGCTACATGGATAGATTGATCAGTTTAAGCTGCGATGGGTGAATGTCTATACATACATACCAAGACCCTTCCGTCCCCAGGAAAGCACGTTAAGCCGTTGGTACCGGCTGTCAATTCTGGATCTTTGACAGTCATTACGGATCGTCAGAAGCCCGAAAGTCTAACAAAAGGTATCGTATTACCTAGAACTGGGTTGTGGAGATCAGATAGGCAGCCGCTCCACCTAAAATACAGGTACTTAGATGCAATCTGTTACACTGGAAGCTGCCCCCAACATAGTTGGCAAAGTTAGGCAGCTGATGATTGTGACGAGTCATTAATGACGACATTCATTATTTTCTGTTTTAGACAAGTAAAAGGCACTTTAACTTTGAAATTAGTCTCAATACTATTTACGGGCCCTTTTGTGAAGCAGTAATGCTCGCGAAGGAGGAGGCGTAGCGCGTCAGGGAGAGGCAATCTATGCGCCCTCATCCCTCGCCGCCGCAGGAGGAGCCGCCCCGGGCGTCGGGAGTCGATTGCGGACTCCTGGCCACCGTAGGCGCGGACTTGCGGGCGGCGAGCAATGGGTAGCTCGCCGCCCGGTAAGGAACAAGCTCGGGTCGACGGCGCGTAGTGTTTCATGCGCGCCCCAAAGAGATGTCAGCCACACTTGAAGAGTTTAGCTAGGACCGATGCCGACCAGGGTCGCGAGATTTGTTCGAAAGAGTTACCGTGGCCCTGGCATATAGGCAACTGAAGGGACACGGGTGGGTTTTAGTCAGTAAAAGTCTGACTCGCCCTCCTGCTCCGCGCAAGAGCGGGAGACGTCATTTCATGATTTCCCATCCCCAAAAAAAAAGAGTTTCAGAGTACACCGCGCAACTAGCATATAATTACCTGTTCCTCATACCTCCAAAGTTATTCCATTCAGTTTTTATAACGTCTGCTTACGTAGGTACTCGTATATTTAGCTTTTCTAGTCTTTCCGGATTAGTATCAACGCCTGTGTTAAGAGCATAGCAATGATTTACGCAAAACCATTCACACACATTTTTTGCACAGGAACTATTTTATTTACTCACTTTTAGGGTTCCGTTGCCAAATGGCAAAAAACGGAACCCTTATAGATTCGTCATGTCTGTCTGTCTGTCTGTCCGAGTATGTCACAGCCATTTTTTTCCGAAACTATAAGAGCTATGCTGTTGAAACTTGGTAAGTAGATGATTGTATTCTGTGAACCGCATTAAGATTTTCACACAAAAATAGAATGAAACAATAATATTTGGGGTTCCCCATACATAGAACTGAAACTCAAAATTTTTTTTTTCATCAAACCCATACGTGTGGGGTATTTATGAATAGGTCTTCAAAAATGATATTGAGATTTCTAATATCATTTTTTTCTAAACTGAATAGTTTGCGCGAGAGACACTTCCAAAGTGGTAAAATGTGTGTACCCCCCGTAACTTCTAAAATAAAGGAATGATAAAACTAAAAAAAATATATGATGTACATTACCATGTAAACTTCCACCGAAAATTGGTTTGAACGAGATCTAGTAAGTAGTTTTTTTTAATACGTCATAAATCGTAAACCACAATTTACCTTTCATTCAGTCAACTCAAACATAAAAATTAAAAAAAAACCATTTAATTTCATAAACATAAACCTTATGCATAAACCGTGAATACCTGCAGGTTTGTACGGAACCCTCAGTGCGCGAGTCCGACTCGCACTTGGCCAGTTTTTTTATTTCGTCTGTATAAATATTCCAGAATCTAGCATAACGCAAATCTATACTAATATTATAATATAATATTCCACAACTATCACACAACGCCATCGAGTCCCAAGCTCAGCAGAGCTTGTGTTATGGGTACTAGACAACTGATAAACATACTTATATATTTCTAAATACATACATATTATAGATAAATTACACCCAGACACAGAACAAATGATCGTGCTCATCACACAAACATTTGTCTCGTGTGGGAATCGAACCCACGACCTCCGGCATAGCAGTCAGGGCCACTAACCACTAGACCAACAGGCCTGTCAAATAATATAATGTAATTATAAAGCTGAAGAGTTTGTTAGTTTGGTTGAACGCGGTAATCTCAGGAAGTACTGGTCCGAATTGAAAAATCTTTTTGTGTTGGATAGCCTATTTATTGACAAAGGTTATAGTCTAACATTACGCTAAAATTAAAAGGAACGGAGCAGCAACGAAAAATGGACGAAAACTGGCAGGCAATTCGATGCGACGGGAAGTGTCAGGGGAGCAAAAATTTGACGCGGACGAAGTTGCGGGCATAAGCTAGTCTAATATATAAAATTTTCGTGTCACAGTTTTCGTTGCCATACTCCTCCGAAACGGCTTGACCGATTTTGATGAAATTTTTTGTGCTTATCCGGTATCTATGAGAATCGGCCAACGTCTATTTTTCATCCCCCTAAATGTTAGGGGTAGTCCAACCCAAATTTTTTTTTTTTGAATTTTTTTTAAACTTTTATTTTATTATGATTGAGCATTGAAAAATACATACAACTCTAAATTTTCACTCTTTTTCACCCGGCAAAACAACGTTTGCTGGGTCAGCTAGTACTACTATAATTTTAATAATTCTGTTCAAATTTTACATAGACAGATACTTATTCCCTATAAGTCTGCTTCAGTAAACTATAATTAATCATGCGTATGGCTGGGGATGAGCAGTATCGCAATATGTTCGTATTCTTCTATAGATTACCGTAAACTGTAAAGAATTCAACTCATCATGCTATATCTATATGTATTTAAGTAATGTAAGGATGACTTTCTGAATCAATTTTCCACAAAGCAAATAAACACATCAACACAATCTAGGTATATTTTATTCATGTATCAAAAAAAAAAAACCATTTAGAATCTATACATGTATATATAAAAATGTTATGTTGGTTTGTGTACGCTTCAAAAACTCAAAAAGTTCTGCACCGATCGAGCTGAAATTTTAGCATGATTTAGAATCCGCCTCAAGGATTGTTTTTATCTATTTTTTGCATCAGTCACATATCCGCGACCGCGAAAAAACAGTTTTGTAACGATCAGCTGTGTACCAGTGACCGCGCCATCTGCCGGAAGCGAGGAAAACACTCGAATGTGCTACAGCGAAGCGTGGCAATACAGCTAGTACTTTATAATTTATAACATACAAATTCCGCAGTATTGTATAATCTAATAGAAAATGGTACACTTGCACGCAATACACGTACGCAAAACCAATTGCGCGAAAAGATATTTCCGCGAATGGACTTTTGCGCGAATGACCACCCACAATGCACCAGTAATGTATGTAGCGGTGCCTAACAGCCCGCGTGGACCTCGCGCCACTTGCACAGGTGACACCTTGTCGCTCGCAAATTCTCACACACACGAATGCTCACAATCTGGTATGTAACCTGAAAACTAGCCATTGCCGCGTGAATAGTGAGCTGCCAACTAGTAAGCAGCGCGTGAACAACACGCTGTCTCGTCACCAGTGACGTGACAGCAGCGAGCGGTCGTCATTCTGTCGGCGTGTTGGCGATAAGCAGGTAGAACTTCTTAAGGCGGTGACGGGCGGTTACTGCGCTAGAGCGGTGCAGTTTGCAAATTCTACAGCACTGGCTCAGAGGACGCGCCGGGCGTCGATGGGCCAAAGCGGAATCCCGGCCACTGTAGGTGCGGACGGCGAGCAATCGGTAGCTCGCCGCCCTGTAAGAACCAGGTGCGCCTCAAAGAGATGTCTGCAAATTTGAAGGGGTCCACTAGAGCCGATACTAGGGTCCCAGATTTGTTGTAAAGAGTTACCGTGGCACTGGTAGAGAGAGAAGACGGGAGAACTGGGAACAGGGGTGTGTTTCAGTCAGTAAAAGTCTGACTAACTGCCCCGTTGGTCTCGTGGTCGCAAGCGCGACTGCTGAGCGTGGGGTCCTGGGTTCGATTCCCGGGTCGGGCAAAGTGTTACTGGGTTTTTCCATTAGGAATTTCTTAGTAGCAGCCCGGAGTTTGGAAGTTGGCGGTGTGATACCCCCGTGCCTCGGAAAGCACGTTAAGCCGTTGGTCCTACGCCTGATCTCTTTCCGGTCGTGTCGGATTGCCGTCCCATCGGACTATGAGAGTGAGGGAAGAGTGAGTGCTCCTGTGTCTGCGCATACACTTGTGCACTATAATATCTCCCGCGCCGATGGCTAGTCTCCGTTGAGATTGGCCGCCGTGGCCGAAATTCGGTCTGGAGGACTATATAAAAGTCTGACACGCTCATGACAGAAGTCATATGATGATTTCCCACACAAAAAAAAAATGGTGCAGAAGGTACTATCAAAGCTTTGACAGTAGCGCCCTATGGACCAACACACAGCAGGCCTACAATGCTCTTAGAGGACAATATAATAACGCCCTTAGGTTTCTGGTGCGACTAAACTTATTTTGCAGTGACTTGGCCAAGTTTGCTGACGTGAGGGTGATCGACTTCTACGCTCTATGTTAGTATACGTTTTTAAACGCTCACTAATTTGCCAAGTTCCTGTGAGAGGCACCGGAACCCAACAGATCTGGAAAGGATGAAGTTAAAATGGTGTGCATAATAAAGACTAAATAGAGTAAATAGGTATTCTATTCTATATTAATCATAGGCGTAATTTTGGAAGTCGGTGTCTAGGATCTGTATTTAAGTTTTTTACAATATGTCGGATTGATTCCCCCTTATTTTATTTTATTACTACATCACTTCAGCGTTGAGTTTGTAGATTTATCTACAACTAGCTTCTGCCCGCAACTTCGTCTGTGTTAAATTTCTTGTTTCCCCGACCCTTCCCGTCGCGTCGAATCGCCTACCCGTGCGATTTTCCCCGTTTTTGCAAAATTTTTCATTACTGCTCCGCTTCTCTTGGTTGTAACGTGATGTTAAATAACCTATAGCCTTCCTCAATAAATAGGCTACCCAACACAAAAAGAATTTTTCAATTCGAACCAGTAATTCCTGAGATTAGCGCGTTCAATCAAACAAACAAACTCTTCAGCTTTATAATATTATAGTATAGATTGAAATATAACTTGTTGAAAAATACAGAACCTACACAATATTTTATTCAGACTCTGTAACTTATGTGAGTAATGGCCAATTTTCTCGCCTATTGCCTTCCTCGGATTCCGTCGCCGATTCTCAGGCTCCTTTTCCGGAAACGCCGTTTCCCGTTTCTCCAGAAACTTTATTTTATACGAGTACATGGTGCAAGACACTAACGTGTCTCCGGATATAAAAAAATTGCTCATCCAGAAGATCCTGATCAGGATAGTGGGACAAGCTACATTATTGCATTGTCATCCGTCCTTGATAAGTGAGCAAGAGTTTCAAATGACTAGCCTGTTAAACTAGTGGTTAGTGACCCTTTTTTTTTTTTTTCTGGATGGGAAATCATCAAATGACTTCTCCCGCTCTGGGCGGAGCGGGAGGGCGTGTCAGACTTTTACTGACTAAAACCCACCCGTGTTCCTTCAGTTGCCCATGTGCCAGGGTCACGGTATCTCTTTCGAACAATCTTGTGATCCTGGCAGGCATCGGTCCTGGCAGACCCCTTCAGTATTGCTGACATCTCTTTGAGGCGCGCATGGAACACTACGCGCCGTCGACCCGAGCCTGGTCCTTACCGGGCGGCGAGCTACCCATTGCTCGCCGCCCGCAAGCTCACGCCTACGGTGGCCGGGAGTCCGCTATAGACTCCCGACGCCCGGGTGTCTCCTCCTGCGGCGGCTAGGGACGTGAGGGCGCAGAGACTGCCACTCCCTCACGCGCTCCGCCTCCTCCTTCGCGAGCATTACTGCTTCGCAGAAGGAGGTGACGGCTTCCCATGCCCTCTCGCTCTGTACCATGGCTCGCACCAGGGCCGGACGCGAGAGGTCGCCGCCACCGATTGCCTCCACGAGGACACGGCGGTGCTCCACCCAGGCAGGGCACACCTCCACCGTATGCTCTACCGTGTCCTCCAGACGATCCTCGCAATGGAGTGGTTAGTGACCCTGTCTGCTAAGACTGAGGTCGTGGGTTCAATTCCCACCCAGGACAAATCTTTGTGTGATGAGCACAATCATTTGTTCTGTGTCTGGGTGTAATTTATCTATAATATGTATGTATTTAGAAATATATAAGTATGTTTATCAGTTGTCTGGTTACCATAGTACAGGTTCTGATATCGGGATCAGATAACGTTGTGTTGGTTGTCAAAAGATATTATTAAATTAATCCATCGTTATGAAGGGGATGAAAATGACGTTCAGAGATTCCGTTCCCTCCATATAAACATACCAGGCTAATAAATGCTTGGGTACTGTTTGACAGATGTTCACAAACTCTAGGTGAGTTTCCTAATGATAAATCTTTTTCTACAAATATAATAATAATAATATAATAGGGACCGTGTGATGTCGGACGTAAAGAATAGCACCATCCGATTTCTTTCCGTGGGTTTCGTAAGAGGCGACTAAGGAACTTACTAGAGAATGGGCAGCAGCGTCCTCTATGCATTTTACCACCATACTGCGATCGCCAACCCGCCTGCCAAGCGTGGCGATTATGGCAAAGCCCCCCAAATTCGGGGAGGCCTATATCCAGCAGTGGACGTCTTACGACTGAAATGATGATGATGAATATAATAATATCTTAGGACAACCAACACAACGTTATCTGATCCCAAACTAGGCAGAGCCTGTCCTATGGTAACCAGAAAACTGATAAATATACTTGTAGAGTGCTTCCCTAACATAAGTAATGTCAATGCAGATGTAAAATGTGTAATTTAAACTTAAATGCAGAAAATGTCAGTGAATGCTCAACGGGATGAATCTAAATAAAAATGCAAGTTGTCCGACTCAAACCACGTCTAATTGAACACTAAAATGTAATATTTAAATGCATAGAACAATGCAATATGTCAGTGTCAATGCACTGCCAAATGTAGGTCGCGTCCAAAGTGCAAATACGCGAGCCTACTGGCTAACTTATTGCAGTAAATATATTTTAAAACCCATGTACGTGCACCGTACAATACTTATATAATTCTAAATACATACATGTACCTAATAGATAAATTACACCCAGACACAGGACAAATGATTGTGCTCATCACACAAAGATTTGTCCTGGGTGGGAATAGAACACACGACCTCAATAAAAAATGAAATATAAAAATGCTGAAATATATTTTAATATTTAAAATTAATGTTCTGAATTGAATCGACTTTAAATTTTGACATGGAATGAAATTGACTTCGAATTGTAATAAATTTAATCATTCTAAATATATTGTAATTTTACCATTGGAATTTAATAGTATATTTTATCTGATGGTTTTTAATCATTTGTATGCTAATATTGGCAAACAAATCTTGGTTTTTAATTACCAATATTTTACAAATAAATTATTTGTATAGCCGCTAAAACAACTTATTAGTTACAAAAATAAAATAAAAAATAAAGGGGGTGGCCATACACGAAACGCTTTTTATCGGCGTTTTTTGCCTTGGGGTAGATCTGACTCGCACTTGCCCGGTTTTTTGTTAATGTTTGTATCTTCTGTGCGTGTCTTAAATAAAAATTTTCTTTCTTTATTTTCCGATATTATTGTTTCCTACACCTACATTGCTTTCGCTGTCGTTATTCTCATCTTCTTTTTTCCTGTCTTGTTTTGTTTCTTGTTGAGATTTTTCCTTTTTGCCTTTTCTTTCTGTAGCTTGCTCCGTTCGTTTCTTTTCAGTTCTTTGTTTAGGTTTCTTATCAGGCGCGGTATTGGGCTGTTTGCATTATAGTTTCCGCTCAAGTATTGATGTTTAATTTCGTTTATGAGGTGATCGAGAACACTTTCTGTAACTGCTTTTACGTGGCGGGCATACTGAAATAAGATAGGGAAGACATCATTAATTTTATGAATTAATTAAATACTCATTTTTTTAACACAATGGAAAATTTCTTGGCCTTTATCTCATCATTCATTCATCATCATCACCATTTAAGCCTAAAGACGTGCACTGCATAACACACTGTCACTTGTCAGTTACTCTAAATTGCAGTTTTTCTCATTCGTAAAGATTAAAAAAAATATAGTCTGCAAGGTGGCACATCGAAGCACAACTTGTTACCATGGATTCAATACACCATTTTGAATCTCTGCAATGAAATTTTTCATCGGTTTTAACTAATAAAAACAAAATTACCTTGCCATACATTTCGACAGCGTAGGTATTGCAGTTTTCTATCAAACCATTGTTAAAAAAAAAACTTGACTAAACGTATGTACTAGAATGATGTGCTAAATTAATGGTTCAGTTTTCGCATCGACGCCATGTCCCTGTCACCCAGTATTCTTACCCTTTCATTCTTCATATAATCATCTTGATTGTTGAATATGTTCATAAAACCTTTGTAATCCTTATCTTTGGTCTCCAGCGTCTGCAAAGAATTACAACGTAACGCACAGAACATAAAAAAATAAAAAGAACATAGAAACTTTTAAGATAGATATAAATAATATAAGAGTAAGACCTGTGCGAGGCTAGGACCGATGCCTGCCGGGGTCGCGTGATTGTTCAAAAGAGATACCGTGACCCTGGCACATGGGCAACTGAAGGAACACGGGTGGGTTTTAGTCAGTAAAAGTCTGACACGCCCTCCCGCTCCGCCCAGAGCGGGAGAAGTCATTTGATGATTTCCCATCCAAAAAAAAAAAAAAAAAAAAAAAAGACCTGTGCGAGGCCAAAAAGGCTCCTATCTCAGCATAATGCTGCGATATTTGTAAAAAAACAACTACCGCAGTGCTGGTAGAAAAAATGGAGAAGAGCCGGCAAAAAATCTTTACGGTTATTATTAACAATGATACACTTATTGACTTTGCTCTTCAGTAGTCACACGAATGAATAGATTAAGAAATAAGCACAAAAGAGAATGTTTGAAAGTGGCACCAGTAGCTGAAAAGTTGTGTGGGATGTTCAATTTCATATCTGTTACGAACCAAAATCGTTGGAATTCAACCTTGTTTTTAGAATATTGCAAGTAAAGTACAGCCGAATAAAATGTAGGTATTCGACGTAATGGACCAAGCGTGCTTCCTTGCTCTCCTCGGTCCAAAACGAGGTATGCCACACAAATGTGGAAAAAACAAACATTTTTGATTAGGGGCTAGTCTATTGACGTCAGCCAGGCATAAATCCAGACTCCGGCGTGCTACTGAGATATTCCTGTTGAATAATAGTCAGCAGTAAAACAAAAATCTTGGAAGTTATCAAAATTTAATTATGTTCTTCAAACGTAAAAAAGTGTAAAATGGAAAATATATAGCTACTAAGTAGTAAAGCTCAAATTAGAAAGTTAAAAAGTGAATTTTTATTTAATACTATTATCACTTACTTGTTTCACATGCAGTTCCTTGGAAAACACAAAAACGAATAAACTTAAAAATATTAAACATTTTAAGGGTCGCGCCATTTTAGCTAATCGTTCAAATATGGAACGGGTGACGGTCACTTGTTTTTAGTTCGTGTTCCGTTCTGCGGGTTTGATTCGGTCTTATTGGACGCAAAGGATGTTGACAATCGGTTCCCAATTGTTTTCTTTTACAGCGATAACGCTCAATGGGTGTGCCATAGTTTGGTCGGATGTGCCTACTATTTTTTTTTTTAATTTTGCAACCGTGGGTTGATGAAATGATTGTTCTAGTCGCGGGCTAGTTGGAGCGACGATCTTGGCAATTTGGATGGTATGGAGCGAGGGTTGAGTTAAATAGCGTATGATTGAAGAAGAAGTCGACTGCTAGGTTGATGATGATCATGTGGCTTGCTCCTGCTTTAGATTTACCAATACAGCTATTGTTTGGATATTTGCCGGCCCATCCAATGTCTTCCCGTGGGTGTCGTACGACTAAGGGACTTACTAGAGAATGGGCAGTAGCGTTCTCTATGCATTTTACCCCCCAAATTGGGGAGGAATGCCGACTTGCCGGTTGCCGGTCTTTCCGGTTTTTTCTCTCAAAATGGTGTAGGAAACCATAGTGAGGAAATCGGCATCTACTAGAACTAAAAATTTGAAAAGATGTGATATCTACCCAACCGTACTGGGCCCGCGTGTTGGACTAATGCCCATTCCATCTCAAAGAGAGGAGGCCTGTGTCCCAGCAGTGGGAATATTAAAGTTTGGTTATGAGGTTTATCGAAGTCATTATTGACACTATTTTCTAAGACCTGTTATTTAACTTTAGTATGTGCTAACAAATAGCTGAGCAATCTCACCAATTAATAATATCTAATAATAATATCTTAGGACAACCAATACACTGCTATCTAATCCGAAACTAGGCAGAATCTGTACTATGGTGACCAGACAACTGATAAATTTACTTATATATTTCTAAATACATACATATTATAGATAAATTACACCCAGACACAGAAAAAATGATTGTGCTCATCACACAAACATTTGTCCTGGGTGGGATTCGAACTCACGACCTCAGTCTTAGCAGGCAGGGTCACTAACCACTAAACTAACAGGCCAGTCAAAAATAAAAAAAATAGACCGTAATATCTAGTTTTAAAATATTGAGCAATAAAATCTTAACGTGGGAAAGTATCTTACAAGATCTACAAAAATAAACATTTCATTTCGGTAGAATAATAGAGTTCAGAGGAGCCCTGCCCACATTTTACATATCCAAGGCTGCGGTTATCATATACCACCATGCAGGCTTTTATTTTAATTCAATAACTTAAAAAAATAATATCTAGGAGGAACGGTCTGTGTCTGGTGACGAGCACCATCACGGGGCACTGACCCTAAAGAAACACTTTTACACAACAGGTTTAACGGACAGTTCTCTATGTAGAGCTTGCATGTAGGCTTAGTAAACCATTGCGGACGTATTTTATGAATGCGGCGTCGCCCAGGTTAGAGGAGAAACACACGGGGCACCCAGATCTCGCACAGAAGTTCTTAACTGACGAGGAGATATGGCTGGTTGGAATAACCACCGACGGCCGCCATGGCCCACGCACAATGGTCCACTTGAAGGACTAAGTACGGAAACCAAACCCTTTAACATAGAACATATCGTTCCTCCAACACAGCCAAACTGCCACGGCCAACTTACGCAGAGCTCTGGAGGTTAAACCCCGAACCATCGCACTGATCCAAGAGCCGTGGATCAGGAACAACAGAATCTGCGGCCTCAGTAACATCGGAGGTAAGCTAATTCTCCACACACAGCGCAGACAAACCACGAACCTGCGCCTACATACCCAAAGATATCCCTACCACGCCGCTCACACAATTCTGTTCCAGAGACCTGACAGCAGTCAGGCTCCAGACCGACGGTAACGTTCGAGACGTCGTACTAGCCTCGGTATACATGCCAGGCGAGGACGCTAACTGCCCGCCAAAGGAGATGGCCGACCTAGTGCAGCACTGTGAACGCGAAAAATTGGACCTGATCATCTGCACCGACTCCAACGCCCACCAGCCGCTCTGGGGTAGCGACTCGCCGAACTCCAGAGGAGAGGTACTATCCACCTATTTATTCTCTACTAACCTTAACATTGTTAACCGAGGCTCTGAGCCCACTTGGGTCACAGTCCGAGGACAAACAATCATTGATCTGACGCTTGCTACAGAAAGCGCGACAAACCTCATCACAAACTGGCACGTCTCGGATGAACCCTCCTGCTCCGACCACAGAAGAACCCGATTCACACTAAATACCCACACTGGGGAACCCGCACCGAGGCGTAACCCACGGCGCACTAATGTGCCCGAGTACAAACGCCTCCTGGCCTCCTTACTAGCTAGGCATCTATCACGGGTAACAATAAAAACCCCCGAACAACTGGAATACACCGTGACAAAATTATCTGAATATCTAACCGAAGCATACCATGCATGCTGCAAACTAGGGCATGCAAACCGGATACCCGGATAACCGAAAAAACCGGATAACCGACTGATTTGAAACCCGGTTTTTTTAGGATAGCAAAACCGGAGTTTTCGGTTTTTTCGGTTAACATTATAAGTAAGCATTTTTCGACTACTAAACTGACGGCAACTACAACTCAGGAAAACTTAGACTATACAGTACCTAGTAAATGTTTCATGAAACATCAAGGACCAACTCCAACAAGAAATAAAGAAGGCTCTCTAACAACATACCTCTGGTGCAAGCCTATCTACAGAACTTGATTTAGAAACTAAAATCAGTGTGGAAATGGCACTTTACGACGGTGGAGGAAAAATGGGAGAGCACTTAATAAAAGTATATAAACCTTTGGAATCTATACCTCCAACAAGTGTGGAATCAGAGAGAGCCTTTTTATCAGCAGGTCTCATCTATACTAATATTATAAAGCTGAAGAGTTTGCTTGTTTGGTTGAACGCGGTAATCTCAGGAACTACTGGTCCGAATTGAAAAATTATTTTTGTGTTGAGTGGCCCATTTATTGAGAAAGGTTATAGGTTATATAACATTACGCTACAATTAAAAGGAGCGGAGCAGTAACGAAATATGAACGAAAACTAGCAGGCAATTCGATGCGACGGGAAAGGTCAGGGTAGAAAAAATTGACGCGGACGAAGTCGCGGGCAGAAGCTAGTCTGTTTTATCTATAACAATGACAGATTTATTTTGTTTTATTAGGGAATAAGACTTCCATTTTATGCGATATTTCAATAATTATTTTGATTTCATTTTACGTACTCTTGATTTTGCCTGTTTGTATTTTATGACAGTTCAATTGTTATTTAATATTCTGTAATTTTAAGCCTTTGTCTACCTACCAAAAGTTCAAAATTGTGTATGTTAGGTTTTAAAGAATATTTTATTTTCCTAAATAATAAGCTTTATGATTATTATTCTATGTTTTGTATAAAGAAAAGAAACTTTTTGTATAGCCTGTTAGTACTTGTAGCTTATTTCAGTCCGTAAAAAATTCATATTTTGATTAGACTTCAGCATTTTCATTTCTGTACAGACATATTTCTCATTTATTAAAAATCAAATAAAAAAACCCGAAAAAACCGATTTAACCGGTTTCACCGGTTTTGTAAACATAAACCCCGAAAAAAACGATTTTTTTTTAAAAACAACCCGGTTTTTGCATGCCCTACTGCAAACTAAGGGCGCCACAAAACAACAGCGAGAGAAATCCCTGGTGGAACGCCAACCTTAGTAAACTCAGAGATACACTACGCAAACAATTCAACAGGGCCAAAAACACTAGGCTCCCGGACGACTGGGAGCAATACAAAGAAACCCAATACACATACAAAAAGCAGATCAGAACTGCCAGAAGGGCAGCATGGCGGAAATTCTGCGAATCCATCGAAACCAACAACGAAGCCGCAAGGGTAAGGAAAATCCTCTCGACTGATCAGGATCGAACCCTTGGTGCGCTGAAAAAACCCGACAACTCATACACATTGAGTGACCACGAAACCAGTAAAGTCCTCCTGGAAACCCACTTCCCCGGCCGTACTCTCCAAGAGGTCAGGATGTGGGAAGGTGAACCAGAATGGACCCCAACAAACCTAGATTGGTCCAGGGCCCAAAGCATGGTGACAGAAGAAAAGATAAAGTGGGCCATTGACACCTTTCAGCCCTACAAATCTGCAGGGCTGGATGGCATCTTTCCAGCCCTCCTACAGTGGGGGGCTGACCACCTGATACCATGCTTGGTGGAGATCTATCGGGCCTGCATTGCACTGAGATACATACCCCTAGCGTGGCGCGAAGTGAAAGTCATTTTCATACCCAAGCCAGGCAAACCCGACTATACACAGCCAAAGGCCTATAGGCCTATAAGTCTCATATCCTTCTTACTAAAAACCCTCGAGAGACTCTGTGATAGACATATCCGACACGGACCTCTCAGGGTAAAACCCCTTCACAAACCTACAGAGTCTGCGCTACATAGCGTGGTCTCCAAAATTGAATGCGCAGTGGACCACAAATGCTCAGCACTGGCGGTTTTCATTGACATTTAAGGCGCTTTCGACAAAACTATGTTCAATAGTATCAGCATGGCCCTCGACAGACACAACATAAATCCGACCTTGAGCGGATGGATCACCAACATGCTCAAATTGAGAGCTGTACAAGTCACAGTGAACGACACTACAAGGGCGGTAGTGGCGAAGGGCTGCCCGCAAGGGGGCGTCCTCTCGCCACTTTTATGGAACCTGGTCGTAGACAGCCTTATCAAAACACTCAACGATAAAGGTTACTTCACCGTAGGCTACGCCGATGACATAACCATAATAATAAATGCCACCCATGAAAACACCCTATGCCACCTCATGCGCCAAGCCCTGAAAATAGTAGAGGACTGGTGCAATAAACACCAACTATCAGTAAACCCCACAAAAACCGAGATGATCCTCTTTACAAAAAAGAGAAAACTCGCGAAACTCGAACTGCCACGACTGTTTGGCACCACCCTAAGCCTTTCAACTGAAACCAAATACCTGGGCATATTTTTGGACAAACAGCTGAATTGGGCAAAACACACCAACTACATAAATACAAAAGCCAGCATATCCCTGTGGCAGTGCAAGAAAATGCTTGGCAGGAATTGGGGAATCAGCCCCAAAGTCACCCACTGGCTATACACCACAGTTATTCGACCAATCATCACATACGGCTCAATAGTCTGGTGGCCCAGAACAGACCTGAGCACAGCCCAAAAAGACCTTGAAAAGGTGCAACGATTCGCTTGTGTAGCCATCACTAGCTGCATGAGAACTACACCCACCGCTGCCCTACAGGTAATGCTCGGGCTACCACCTAATCGTGCGGGAGGAGGCTGCCCTGGCTGCCCTAAGACTGAATATAGCAGGGACCCTAAGCAATGACGCGAGGGTCAAGCACTCACGCATTAGGGACGATGCGATCAAGCGACAACCAATGATGGCATCACCCTGCGATAAAACCCCAAAACTACACTACTTTCAAAAGCACTACAACGTTATACTCACAGAAGAACAAAACGACCACTCGGGCCCGGAAGAGCTAAGAGTCTACACTGATGGCTCAAAGACCACCTCTGGGACCGGAGTCGGAGTTTTCTCACACGACCTTAACATAAAAATATCCAGCCCGCTGGGAATGCTCAACACCGTCTACCAGGCGGAATGCGTGGGCATTATACAGGCGGCGTATGCCATAGAAGCCAGAAGAGTTACGGACACTCATATACGTATACTCTCCGACAGCGCTTCAGTCCTCCAATCCCTAGCCAAACGATACATAACCTCAAGCCTTACACTAGAATGTCACAACGCATTAGAACGGTTAACAGTTTCTAATCGCAACAAAGTGACACTGCAATGGATAAAAGGACACAGTGGATTACTAGGCAATGACGCTGCTGACGAATTGGCCAGAAAGGCATCCAGCGCGTCAGTCTGCGGCCCCGAGCCCATCGTGCCCATCCCCTTTAACCAGCTACGCAGGTGGCTGCAGGAATTTACCCACACACAAGCGGAGAGCTGGTGGACCTCGGCACCAGGCTGCAGGCAGTCCAGGGAAGCGATGCCATCCCCGGATGGCAGGCTAACCAGACGTCTGCTACGCCTGGACAGGGATGGTCTGCGTCTGATGACGGGCACCATCACAGGATACTGCCCGCTAAACAAGCACTTTCACACAATAGGCATAACGGACAGCCCGCTTTGCAGGGCCTGCATGGAGGCTGAGGAAACCGTTGCGCATGTACTCTTTGAATGTACCGGCGTCACCCAGATTAGGACAGATACCCTCGGGACACCCAAATCATACACGGACGTTCTTAGCAGACCAGGAGACACAATCAACTTCTGGAGGGAGGTGGGCTGGTTGGAGTAAATACCGACGGCCGCCATGGCCCACGCACAATGGTCCACTCAAAGGACTAAGTGCGGAAACCAAACCCCCATAACATAGAACACATCGTCTAGGAACGAGACATAAAATGCACAAATCTGGGCTTTGTAGCAGTAATGGTGCTACTTACAGTAGCTAATCAAAGTGCAAGAAATGTTGGTAGGTTATTCTTGAGGAATAGAGAGTGTAAAGAAGAAAAAAAACATACAAAATAGTGTATACATCGATTTTTATTCAATTCCAGTTATTCCTATAAAACTATTCTTATATTTGTTAAAATTATAGCTAATTATAATATAAATTTAAATAAATAGACTTGATAAAAATAAATAACTTCTGTACAGACAAATTCTTACTTAAAAGAATATTTACTTGCATGTGAGTGTCTGTTGTTTAAGTCAGTCACAGAGGTAAACATGAATTTGGCAATCTACCTTGGCTTTATTAGACGCGTTCACATCAAACGTATAGACGGTTGCCGACTGTGAAAATGTATAAAAAAATACGGATTTTTGCAAACTTTTTGTAGATATATCAAAAAAAGTTTGTAATCACTAGCATAAGCTGATATAATTTTTTTAAAGTGAACTTTATGAAGAAAAATTCTTTGTTGTGTGCTTTCTTTAAATACAAATACCCTGTTTGAAATTAAAAAAATTAAACTATTTTTATAAATAAATATTTAGTAATTAATCATAATGTAATTGTAACAGAAATTTGATAGAAGGAAACATACTGTTTAACCAAACTTTATATTCAACTAGCTTCCGCCAGCGGCTTCACCCGCTTGAAAATTCAACTCCCCAATTCACCCTCTTAGGGATGGAATTTCAAAAAACCCTTTCTTAGTGGATACCTACTCTTCACAAAGAACACACCCTCCAAATTTCATGTCTCTAGGACCAGCGGTTTAGGCTGTGCGTTGATATATCAGTCAGTCAGTCAGTCACTCAGGACTTTGAATTTTATATATATAGATTACAGATCTTCCATTGTATAGGCTTTTCGTACGGTGGTGGTGTATGTTTCTTCCTTCAAAGTTACTATTCTTGCTCGTAAAAATTCTGATAATCCTCTTGGCATTTTCAATTACAACTTTCCGCGAAAAAGTATTTTATAACCGTTAAAATTGACTAAATCAGATTTCTGAATGAACGTAAGCTAGGACTGAAAGTCTTTTTATATGGAAAAACAATTGGTCTGTTTTATTGTTTTACATTCAAAATCTATATTTTTAAATAAAGAATCTAAAAAGAAGACGAAATCATAATATTATACATATAATCTCCCGTAAAAAAAAAAGATTTTGAATTTTCAAAGAGATCGCAAACATTTTTTGATGTGTGTATACTGGATACTCATAGTATGCGCTTTGATGTGTATATGGCCTTATCTTTCAGAATACGGGGCGTAGATATGTATGTTTTCAACTGCACTATTACATGTTACATGACTTTATTAATGAAATCATACTTTATCAATACATGATGATGTTCCTTTCATTTGAAAATATGGACTCTCTTGGCTCGTTTCTAGATTGTCTTAGCGTGCCTAGTAGGTTTGGCCGCCGCATCCGCTTTCGACGCATATCACCGTTCTGAAAATAATAAATAAATTACAAGAAATGCAACAAATGAAATTGCTTGAATAACGAATATGCTGCCTAAAACGTTGTTTAACCAAACTATTCCTAACATAGAGGAAATATGTTATGTATTACACTAACGCATTAATTGTCAACTATGGTGTTCCAAAGGCTGTTACCTCGGACCATTGCTATTTCTTAAACTTACTTCGTTCGGAGGTATGTATTTCGTTGTGGTTAGCTTGGCAATTTAAACGTGTCTTTACATTTTCATTTATTTCATGTGAGAACAAATAACATATCCGTCGTTATAATAAAAATAAATTTTATTAAATCAGACTATGACGAGCATCACAGTGTTAGTATCAATATAACTTAGCCGATGTAAGTACTTAATAAGTAAAACAGTTGAGTTAGGTTTATAATCTAAGCGATTAAAATCCCAACTCGAACTGTTTTAGTTCACTAGCGGGTGTCTGCCCGTCGTTCAACCTGTCATGCTGTAAATAATGTAATAATACTACATTAACTATCAAATAATAATACCAGCCTAGTCGACGTGCCTACAGAGGTAATAAAACCTAGGCGGGATTTTTTCGTGCACTGGATTTTCAGCTCTTCGTGTTGAACCTAGCATTAAAAATTCAACAGAGTGTATCTAAGCGCGTCGAAAATTGAACATAGTGTTTTACTGTTCGATTTTCAACCTCGTCCATCGGAGGCGAGGCCTTATCCACATGACACGACACCTTAAAATTTAAATAAATAAAGGACTCACTTGGTGTCTTCGATTAGATGGGTGACTAATTTGTAGTCTTCTATCGGGAAAAGTACTAGTTCTTCGACCTAAATTTTCATCTCTTTCAATTCTGTCTAAATATTTATTGATTCTTCCGACTCGTTGTCTTGCGTTTAATATTTTGTTCATAGCTCTCTGTTCTAGCTCGATATTTTTCTCGTCATAATTATCAAAGTGATGATCAATTGCTGTTGATAATATTTCTTGTCGTGCATCATTATTGACAAATGTTTCTTGATTCCTAGTTTTTGAATTATCTCGCAGATCGATGCTGTAATCAAATTGACGTGCTGCATTATGCTTGCTCTTCGAAATATCATTGAATTTATCGTCATAGTCCTGGTGCTCCGAATGTGCAGTTATACTTGGAATATCTTCATACAAATTGTCTATATCGTCATCGTATTGTGTTTCATGATATTCATCAAAGTGCTGATCCACATAATTATAGTTCTGGTTTGGATTATTTTCAGTTTCAGCGTAAGCAAGCTCGTGATCATTTTGTGTTCCTTTTGACATACGGTGAATCATTCTCCTTAATGTAGCTATTTCATTTTCTACACTTGCATTGTTTTCATTTTCTAGATAATGTCTTAGATCTTCTAAATCTTTCTCGTCATGTTGTGATACAAGTTTTATTAGTGATGGAGTTTCTTGGGATTTGTTAACCCCGGTTTTGTATATTTTTCTCATTTTTATGTCAAATAAATGCTTCAGTTCGTCATCAAATTTGATATTATTTACTTCTTGCTCTAACGAGTTTAGTATTGATAATAATCTTTTGTGTTTAAAATCTGTACGTTTATTTTCTGCTCTAAGCCTAACTACTTTTTCATTATTAACAACATGGTGTTCACTTGGCTTTCTATACTTGGCAGAGAGATTTTCTCTCATTACGTGTAAAGGTCTTACAGTTGTAGATTCTTTTTTTCCGTGTGAATTTAAAGAACGGACTTTAAATATAAGATCTTCAAAGACATTTTCTGGGATTTCGTGTTTCAATACAGGCTTCTCGTCTTGAGCTTCAGATGAAAGGGAGAACTTAATGACTATATCATTACTTTCATCAGTAATTTTTTGAATTACGTAATTATTTTTAGGTGCAATAGCATTCGTTATCTGCGAAAAAAATATTTGTAATTAAAGTATCTTATTTTTGCTTGAATCATTTCTCACTAATTATTTATGAAACAGGGACATAACATGTCTTTATTATAATACATACCCTAGAAAACTCGTCGGAAGATTCAATATCCTCCATTTTTTTTGCCTTTGCATGATTACTATTATTTCCTTTAGATTCGATAATATGGTGAGATCTGTAAAATAAAAGTCACTCCTTTATATTGCATATAATTTAATTTTAAATATAATTTGTAGTATTGAGTTTAAGTTTATCTTCAAAATTGCGCGCTTTACTTTTTAAGCGGAGATTTAAAAAAAAAACTCTTTTTGGATATTAACGTACTTTGAGGGAATTCGTGGTGATTTAAGTCCATTGGTCTGTTTGTCTCTCTTTTCTGGAATACCACGTATTATTGAAGGCTTTGGTTTGTTATGTGATGCCAACCTAACTTCATCATTTTTGGCGTCATTATGTGGTCGGTTGTTTATGCCTTTATTTGAATCTCGTTTTAAACCTGTCTTTAGCTGATTCTTGAGCTGTGGTCCTGAAAATACAAAATATTTTTTTATGATCAGATCTACAATAACAATCAGAATATAAATCAGAAATCTAACAAATAAATCAGAATTATTTGAGATAATTAAGTGCATTAGATACCTTTTTTCTGCTTTATATTTTTTGTTGCTTGAATGCTGTTATGTGTTGGTTTAGTTGGTGCATCATCTCTGGCTAAATGAATTAAAAAGTTGCATTAAAATCAGAATATAAGATACATTTATATTATATAAGGAGTATACCTACTTATAGATGTTTCTCTTAAAATATTTCGTGTATGAATAGATATACCTTATTATAGGTTCCGTACGTACATATGAAAAAAAAAAAATGGAACCCTCACAGGATCACTCGTGTGTCTCTCGGTCTGTACTTCTGTCACAGCCAGTTTGCTCCGAATCTACTTGACTGATTTAGTTGAAACTTGCTACACATATGAATTTCTGTGACCCAAACACGGACGTGTAACGTTATAAAATTAGTGTACAGGGGTCCTTTTAGAGGGGCAAAAGAGAAAAAAAAGGTTTCGCAAACTGTGCCGTGTGACATTTCAAATACAAGAGCTTGTTGTCCGAATTTCAGATAGTATTTTTTATATATTTAAAATAAATGCTTTTAAGAAAATAAATGAACATTAAACCTTATCTGCGGAACTGCGAAACCACATTTTTTTTTAAGATTCAAAACCGTCTTCTTTACTTGTAGCTTTCAGGAATAACAAGGTAAGTCTCTCAATATTGTGCTCGGTTGGTATGTATGGGTGAAATTGTTTTACAACTATAATGTTAAGTTTGTTCATGCGTTGTATTTTATTTTTTAGGAAGATTCAACCAACCTTTCCACGTGAATTTCGTGTCTTTTTCGCAGAGGCAGCTGCGGGATTCCCTGTATCCCTTGGGACAGCCACAACGTTTAGAATAGCCATGTCCAGGTATAGGGGGGATAATCTTATACACTGGCTGTCTTGCTTTAGGTGCATCTGAGATATTGCAGACTATTTGAACACACTGGAATAATATGAATTTGAGTAAGATGATATGCTGGTTTAAAATAATGAAGATGAAAGAATAAATTGTCCCAGCTCACTCTTATCTCTCAATAATACTGTTAATTTTATCAAAATAAATATATCTCACAAATTATTAAAAAAAAAATATTCTGAAGTCCTCCATAACGGCTGAACCGATTTCACTGGGTTTTTTGTGTGAATTTGTGTCCCCTATTTTTTTTTGTTGGTGGGTATAATCAAATGACGTCTTCCGCTCTGGGCGGAGCAGGAGGACGTGTCAGACTTTTACTGACTAAAACCCACCCGTGTTCCTTCAGTTGCCTGTAACGGTAACTCGTTCGAACAAATCCGTAATTATTTGTTTCCCTGGATTAACAATTGGATCCGGTAGGTGACGCTGCGAAATAGTTTTACAAAACCGGACGACGACGTTTTATGGCCAGCTAGTATAATGATTATAAATCAAAGTCGGTTTTCTTGGCTGTCTATGTGACGATCATGCTCTTCTTTTAAGTTACACATCAGATTCCGATACGGTTCTCATCAATATTTTGGACTTGGAGATTAGTTAGATTACTTAAGTATCTATTGATCTTACTCATGAATTAAGTGGCTCATGGATAGTAACGCCAAAGTTGACGGTATTTCGGAAAAAATCATTAAAAATTGTCCTTATAATGTTAGTAACTAAGGTCTTAAAACTATGTTAGTATAGTAGCATTCTCGAAATAAATAAAAAAAAAAACAACAAAGTAAACCAGTTATTGTCAAAATTAAGAACATTAAGAAATAGAAAACATTCCATCATCTCGTCACTTTAAGCCAAATAAGCCCTAGAACAAGTTCGTAAGTATAAAATGGCGGTTAAATTTAAATACAGAAGTAAAGGCCTTACGTTCTGCATAGAGTCATTGTCTCCACTCATTCTGTATTTGGAGTAGGCTGATACACCACACCCAATGTGAGTCGCTCCACCACGGATGAGGTTTAGGTAATATTTCAAGTTGACATCTGGAAGTCTAACAAAGAAATGACATGTCACTAACAACATCATAAAATTATGCCAGTTTTTCCAGAAGAGACAGGTAAGTATATTTCAAGTGAATCTGATGAAAAAGGTCCTAACAGCAATGACTCAGTAATTGACACTTATCGCAAAGACTACGTGGCAGGCCAGAAAAAGATGGTGGGTTGAACTAGGCTCTAATATGTATGTATTTAGAAATATATAATTATGTTTATCAGTTGTCTAGTACCCATAACACAAGCTCTGCTTAGCTTGGGACTAGATGGCGTTGTGTGATAGTTGTGGAATATAAAAAAAAAAAAAATCATAGTAGACCGAGAAATATGGTAAAATTTCCAACTACCACGCAGGCAAAGTCGCTGGCAAAAGCTAGTAAAAAATAAATGGATGTTACAAAATTAAGTAAAACAATACTTACTCATGCAAACGCGGGCAACTCGTAATAATAGATTTTGTCACAGATTTTTTTAACGCATGCGTGGACTTTAGAAATCTGTCTATAGAAAATATTAGTTTCTCTTCATTCAAACCTTCATCGGTATTATTCGGTTTTAGGTACTCCCAGTTTGGATACTTGTAGCGAACAATGGCTATCGTCTGGCTGGGGTTCGGAAACTTTTCTGAAATAATAAAGATACAATATTTAATTGTGAAGAAGAGCAGTGGTGGCCCAATTCACGAGTTTTAAGTCATGGTTTCGAAGCCAGGCAGGCGCATTACTTTGTGTAACCAATTTCATCATCATTGCTCTCCAAAAACGGTCAAGGAAAACATCGTGAGGAAACCGAAACCTAGAACCGAAAGAAGACGAAAGTTCGAAGATATATGACATGTACCAACTTGCATTGGGTCTGCGTGGTAGATTACAGCCCACTACCTCTCACCGAGAGGAGTGTATCCCAGCAGTGGGAACAATATACGTTTATTATGATGAAATGTAAAAGTTTGTATGTTTGTAAATCAATCACGCAAAAATGGCTGAACGGATTGGGATACACGGATAGTTTATAACCCGGTTTATCTCTTAAGATACTTTTTATCTCAGTAATACGTTTATTAGTGCCTGGACCTGGGATATTCGCTGACCTCCGCGTGGGTGAAGCCGCGGGCACAAGTTAGTAAGGATAAAAGTGAAAATGGTCTATTATATGCATGTGTCGGTGTGTGATGTGGCTGGCGTAAGGTAGGACAACCCTCACGTTTTCATAGGTGGAGTGACAATCTTCGCAGGGTGGCTGAAAGCACTTCGATAAGAATTGCCAGGGATCCAGTTGAATGGCGTCCAATTGGAGGGGCCTCAGTATGTCAAGGAGTAGAAAGCTGAAGCTGATGATGATGTGGTTATAGAAATATGATGACGACCACAGTGGAAAGTTCCTTATCTTCCATAGAAATGGGAGGATCCTCCGAACATACGAATATTGTGCTTGGTGTGCTAAACCACCCATCATTATTCTCCTGCCCTTATCCTTATTTATTTGGAGTCGGCGCAACATGTCTTTTTCTTCCATATGAGATGACTCTCAGTAGTCACCCCCTTTCTATCCATATCATAATTCACACAGTCCATCCATCGTTTCTTTGGTCGCCCTCTACTCTTATAGCCATCAACTTTTATACTCAATACTTTCCTCGCGATATTTTCCTCATTCCTCTATATGACGTGACATTCATACTTTCCTCACGACATTTTCCTCATTCGTGACGTGACCATACCATGACAACCGATTCCCACACAACTTCTCAGTTATTGGTGCCACTTTCAGACTTCCTCTTATGTACTCATTTCTTATCTTTGTATACAGGATAATTTTTTATCCAGTGCGCAAACTGTAACCATGAATTCAGCATATCATTCTAGACCCCCCAGCGTGGAAAATTTTCGTTGGTTCTGCAAAAAAAGGGTCAAAATGTATGGAACAGCAGATTTTTTTAGTATAACCGACGAAAATTTTCTATGCTGGGGGGGTCTAGAATGATATGCTGAATTCATGGTTACAGTTTGCGCACTGGATAAAAAATTATCCTGTATATAATTCTACTGTACGTGTGTATGTCACTGAACTCCTCTTTAACGGCTGGACCGACTTGAATGATTTTTTTTGTACGCATTTGGGTGGCACCCTGGATGGTTTAGATTCACAAATCAGGCCGACAGATGGTGCTGCTATCGAGTTCTAGGAAACAGGACAACGTCTGTACGGTCAGTTAGTTCAATATAATTTCTGCAGATATGCCAATCATGCGGATAACTTTGCATGCACTAAGTAGGATTTGTGTGACGTCAGGCGTGATACGCGGTTCAAATGTGGCGTACTATGTCATCATCATCTGCCTAGCCTTTTCCCAACTATGTTGGGGTCAGCTTCCAGTCTAACCGGATGCAGCTGAGTATTTTACATGGAGCGTGTGCCCATCTGACCTCCACAACCCAGTTACTGGGTAATACGATATCGTTCTCTATGCATTTTACCACCATACTACGATCGCCAACTCGCCTGCCAAGCGTGGCGATTATGGCAAAGCCCCCCAAATTGGGGGAGGCCTAAGTCCAGCAGTGGACGTCTTACGGCTGAAATGATGATGATGATGATGACGATATCCCTTAGTAAGACTGGTTGTCAGACTTTCGGGCTTCTGGCGACTCGTAACGACTGTCTAAGATCTACGAAAGACAGCCGGGACCTATGTGGCGTAATATGTAAATGGTAATATTCTGAGCTTACTTGCTACAGCTTACCAGTGGCTCTGCAGACATCCTCTCTTCCACCGAGACATTGATTAGCCAATACTTGTGCTAAGAATGCCAGTTCTTTGTCCCATTCCTGTAATTGCATCATTATTTTGGATGTAAATGAATTGATGCGATAAATTAAAAATTCTATGTATTATCAAGAAAATTTCGTGTATGTCTTTAAGGAAATGGGTGCATATACTTGCGCGTAGGCAAGCGATTTGGCAACATCGACGAGCGCCTTATTAAATTTAGACAAATTACCGCTTGCTTAACGTGCTGCCAACTTCTTTTATGTTGTGAACTCGGCGATGAATGGATTGATTGTCTATTATTAATACTTTATTTTCTTATTTTTTTGATACATTAACATATTTTTTTTGCTACTGGAAGGCCGATAATTCGTGCCTTCATGAAGGCAATAAACTTAAGTTGCACTATCTAAAACGTGTTTAATACCCTGTCTCACTTACGCTTCGCAAACATGGCCACTCTCAACAAAACAGACTCACAAGGTTAAAGTGTGCCAAAATAGCATGGAAAGGAGTATGTTGGGCCTAAAACTAAGCGACAAAGTCAGAAACAAAGACATCAGAAAAATCACCAAAGTAAAAGACATAGCAAAAACCATAATGACACAGAAATGGAAATGGGCTGGGCATGTCCAAAGATTAAATGAGAACAAATGGGCCAAAATTGTCACGAATTGGTACCCAATATACAAGAAAAGACGAAAGGGAAGGCCATTCAAAAGATGGAGTGATGACATAGTTGCCACGGCTGGAATCACTTGGCACAGACTGGCAAGAAATAGAGGAAAATGGAAGGAAATGGAGGAGGCTTTCACCGCCTGAGCGGTCCTTACAACAACAACAATACTGTTCGAGCTAACGCCTGCTCGTTTTGCATGAGCAAACCAACGTTGCGTTGAGTTAATTAGTATGTAATTAGATGTAAGGATCCTCTGTACTTGTGTGTCATTTCTTCTTCCATTTTTGATCGTCATCGAGGCAATACATGTTTTGACTATATCTCAGCATTTTTGGAGTTTCTTTGACCAGTCACCTAAATTCCCCAACATTTTGGTCCATTACCGAGCCGGAGTGATAATCATATGAAGATTTGGGTAAAATCAGTGGATTTTGATAATTTATCGTGGAGTTTTGCCGAGGAGGTTATAAGCCGGCAACGTGACTGTGAACAAAGGATCTCAAGCTAATTTACGGTGTTAAGAATATTAGATTTAAATATTATCACCCAACACTCGTTCAGGTAGTATAAGTTATTAACCATAATTAAGGATTTTAAAAGGTTAGTGTTTTTATTTCCTGAATATTGTTCAAATTAATATTACCCACTTGTATTGTGAATAGTTTCTTGCAAATATTATTTATTTGATAACTATTTTGCAAATACAATTATACGTTCTTTTATTATTTAATTGAAAAGTCCAGTAGATATTTCACTACATTTATAATTGTATATCGTGCATTTTAGTGAACTATTCATATTAAATAGGTATTTGTGTATGTTGGTGTTAGATAGGTATTACAAGTGTTAATTAGTCTTTATTCATTTAATTAAACCGTATTAGTCAAATTTATTAATTATTTGATAGTGTATTGTCTTAAAGTTCGACGTTAGGTAATTAAGTGTTCAAGTTTTGAGGAACTGACATACAATAGTTTAGTAAAAGTCTTAGTTAAAATTCTCATTTTGTATTCAAGGGTTATAGTTTACAACAGGTATTAGTCATTATTTACAGTATTTACATCTTTACTTCAATTGTTTACCAAAGTAGTTGCTAAACATAGTAGGTACCTAATTTAAATTAAGTTATTTACGTATTGTATTAAAAGTTGTTATTATACAATTCCAGGTTGACTACATTCGATTCCCAGTATGTCCGAAGAAAGAGAACTAGTCAAAAAGCGAGGAAGTTTTAAAGGACGTTTAACTGCATTCATCAATTACCTTGATGCATCCAGTGACAAGGACTTGACGAGTTGTGAGGTCAAGGAATTGCAGTTACGAATTGGAAGAATCGAGTCTTTGTATGAGCATTACGATGAGGTACAGTTACGGTTAGAATGTTTGGTAGAAGATGTTAAAGCTCAATTCTCTGAGCGCACTGAATTTGAGTCACAATACTACAAAGCACTGTCTAGGTCACAGGAGCTGTTATGTAAGTATAACAATGATAATGAGTCAATCAGTAGCGAAAAATGTACCCGTATTAGTCAACGTAAACCTGTAAAGTTACCCACGATACAGTTACCTAAATTTAATGGGAATTTTAGCAATTGGTTGGAGTTCCGTGACACTTTTACTAGCCTCATTCACTGTAATGATGAGATCGATCAGGTCAACAAATTCCATTATTTACGAGCGTCCCTGGAAGGATCTGCTGCTGTTGTAATCCATGCGATTGAGTTTTCCGCAAGTAATTACGATACAGCTTGGAAACTAATTTGCGATCGATTCGATAACAAAAGGTTATTAGTTCAAAATCATGTGTCATCCTTATTCAACTTGAACACTATTGCAAAGGAGTCCTCTGTTGCATTGAAAGGATTAATTGACCATCTTAATAAAAATCTACGAGCCTTAGAATCGTTAGATGAGCCTATCAAGCACTGGGACACTTTATTAATATTCTTAGTGACGCGGAAGCTGGATCAGTTGACTTATCGTGAGTGGGAGGAGCAAAAAGGTCGGTTAGACAAAGATAGCAAAATAACATTTGCTGCATTCCTGCAATTCATTCGCTTTCGCGCTGATTTGTTAGAAACACTAGAAACAGCCCGAAATAATAGTAATCCCACTCCCTCAAAGCCTAGTTCAAATTCTAACAAAATGAAATCTATGGTTGTATCACAAGATTCTAATTCCAGCACTGAATTGAGTAAGTTGTGTCCGCACTGTAAAGGTGATCACTTTTTAGGTAATTGTTCACAATTCCTTGCACTTAATACAGACGCCCGACTCAAATTAATACCTAATTATAAGGTGTGCTATAACTGCTTTCGTACAGGTCACTTTGCTAACCGATGTAAAAAGCCGGGATGCAAGATATGCAAGCGCCGACATCATACTTTGATTCATTCCTCCGAGAATAAAGGTACGGCGAATTCTTGCAGTAATGACAACAAATCACACGGTAGCTCGTCCCATTCCGTATCAACGACATCACCCACTGACGCCGTGGCTAGCACTAATGTGAGTGCAAATAATTTAACTTTGTCTGCGGAGCTCAGTTCGTTAAGTGGTGAGCGTAAACAACGCGCTGTGTTATTGTCCACCGCTCTTATCAAGTTATGTGATCAGAATGATCGTGAGCACATAGTGCGGGCCATGCTTGATAGCGGTAGCACATCGTGTTTTATGACGGAACGATTATGTAGACGGCTTAACTTAAATACTAGTGAAATAAATGGTTCGGTCTATGGCATTAATAACGTAAGTTCTCGTGTAGGCAAAACATGTCATGTGAAAATGACGTCATTAGACAATAGTTATGTTGCTAAGTTTTATTGTTTTGTTTTGCCTTCATTAACGACTGTTGTGCCTTGTCGTGAAGTCGACATATCAGACTTGAATATTCCAGATGATATCTGTTTAGCTGACCCCACTTTTTATAAGCCTTCAGAAGTAGATATCTTAATAGGAGCGGATCTCTTCTGGGACTTGGTTGGTTCACAGAGAATACGACTAGGTGTAGGTAAGCCAGTGTTGTGTGAAACGTTGTTAGGCTGGATTGTTTCTGGCCCTGTTACCTTTAATAATGGTAAATTTATGTCAAATAATATTTCGTGCAATTTAACTCAAACTGATTCCCCGAGTAATGAAGATATAAATAAAATTCGCTCTGATTTAGTGAAATTCTGGGAATTGGAAGAGATTAATTCACCATCCTCACATTATTTACCTGAGGAGAAGTTATGTGAGGAGCATTTTATCCAGAATACGACACGTTTAGAGAATGGTCATTTTTGTGTCCGTATTCCTTTTAAGCAAAACACTTCTGTTTTAGGGGAATCTTTCCAAAGGGCTTCTAAATGTTTATATTCCCTAGAACGCAGACTGAAGTCCAAGCCTGAATTCGGTAAGTTGTATCGTGATTTCATGTCTGAATACGAAACTTTAGGACATATGACCGAAAACAAGGATACAGACAGTCCCAGTGGATATTTCATACCACACCACGGGGTACTGCGTGAAAGCAGCACAACTACAAAGCTGCGTGTAGTTTTTAATGCAAGTTGTGCTACTTCCTCAGGGGTATCCTTCAATGACGTGCAGATGGTGGGTCCTACCGTGCAGGACGATCTTATATCTATACTTCTTCGGTTTCGTCAACACAAGTTCGTCTTATCAGCCGATGTTGCGAAGATGTATAGATGTATATACGTCCACCCATCTGATAGGTACCTGCAACAGATTCTGTGGCGTGATAATTCATGCGATCCTGTCAAGGTATATACTTTAAATACCGTCACTTATGGTACGGCTAGCGCACCATTTCTTGCTACACGTTGCCTCAAGCAAATAGGGATGGACTATCAAACCAATGATACCACGATCACTTCGCGTTCTGTGGGTGGTTCATCTTCAGGTAGCAGAGATCGGATAGCTGACGTCATCAAGCATGATTTTTACGTTGATGACCTCTTGACAGGAAGTGATGATTTAAATGAAGTTATGTTTATCCGTACAGAGGTCACTAACGCACTAGCATCGGCTTGCATGCCGCTTAGAAAGTGGAGGTCTAACGTCCCTAGCTTAGTCACCGGAGCTACTCAGTCGTCATTAGATTTAGATATGGAATCTAATGAACCCAATAAGTTATTAGGGCTTGACTGGTTTTCTAGTTCCGATGAATTCGGGTTCTCAAGTTTTACGTTACCTTTTAAGGATTTTGTTACAAAGCGTGATATACTTTCTGCCATAGCACGTATTTTTGACCCCTTAGGACTTTTATCTCCTTGCGTAATAACCATGAAAATGTTTTTACAACGAATGTGGTTAGACAAGCTCTCGTGGGATGAGCCATTAACCCCAGCACTAAATGATAGTTGGAATGTTATTGTTAAAGCATTGCCGCTTATCAATAACTATCGCGTTCCACGACATGTTAAGTGTGATGCACATACTATACTGGAACTTCATGTATTCACAGACGCATCAGAGCGTGCATATGGTGCGTGCGTCTATGTACGTAGCACAAATGATAAGGGTGAGTACATGGTTCGTCTGTTAGCCGCTAAAAGTCGAGTGGCGCCGATTAAGCCGACCACCATTCCAAGGCTGGAATTGTGTGGCGCCGTAGTCGGAGCTCGTTTATGTGAGAAGGTTGTGAGCTCTTTGCGACTAAAGTTCAGTCACATATATTGCTGGACTGACTCCACCGTTGTGTTGGGATGGTTGCAGATGTTGCCTTCTAAGCTTCAACCGTTTGTGCGCAATCGCGTTGCTGAAATTTTAGATAAGGCGGGGCACTGTACTTGGCGACACATCCCAACCACCAAAAACCCTGCAGACCTAATATCTCGTGGCGTGGATATTAGTAGTCTGCAATCTATGGACCTGTGGTGGAGTGGTCCCAGCTTTTTGAAGCAAGTCCAGTCTCATTGGCCCTCGCAACATAAATCGTTGGAGCCAGACAAGCTGCCTGAAACTCGACCTAATGTTTTATTGAGCGCTAGTGTTAGTAGCCATAGTCAGTGTCATACATTCATAGATTTTAATCGTTTTTCTAGTTATTTAAGGTTGATCCGTAGTGTAGCAACAGTTTTAAGATTTATTAAATTGTGTAGGAAAATTCCGTCTATTAAATTTCTATCACAAGTCGAGTTGCAGGATGCACTAAATGTTATTATAATTAGAAGCCAAATTGAGTCTTTTCCCGAGTATCAATTACTCATTAATAATCATAAGTTGCCTTATAAAAGCGCCCTCATAAAATTTAACGTGTTTTTAGATGATAATAAAATCATGCGTGTTGGAGGACGCTTAGCAAATTCAGCTTTTTCTTTTGATAAAAAGCACCCTATTCTTTTACAGTCCACTCACAAATTTACTAAGTTACTTTTTGAATTTGAACATGTAAGAATGATGCATGCAGGCCCCCAATTATTGCTTGCTTCGATTAGGGATTCGTACTGGCCCATAGGCGGACGAAACCTAGCAAAAAGTTGTTACCGTAATTGCGTACGCTGTTGTCGCATGTCGGGTAGAACAGTTACTCCTTTGATGGGTAATTTGCCGCAGCAGCGTCTCCTTCCAGGTGGTTATCCATTTGAAACGACTGGTGTAGATTACGCTGGTCCCATCATGGCCGCTAGCAGGCAAGGTCGGGGATGTAGGTTAGTAAAAGTGTACATAGCCATCTTTGTGTGTTTCACCACCAAGGCTATTCACTTAGAGCTGGTGAGTGACTTATCCAGCAATAAGTATTTACTAGCTTTATCTAGATTTATCGCACGGCGGGGAAAACCCAGTGACATCTACTCCGACAACGGTACCTCATTCGTCGGTGCCTGCAATGAACTTTCGAGGTTCCTTAAATCTAATTGCAATTCCTTGGGCGAGCAATTGGCTAATGACGGCATTAAATTTCATTTTATACCAGCGTATACTCCTCATTTTGGCGGACTCTGGGAAGCGGGTATCAAGTCAACCAAATATCATCTCAGGCGAGTGTTGGGAAATTGTAATTTGACTTTTGAAGAACTTAACACCACGTTAGTCCAGATTGAGGCGATCCTAAATTCACGTCCACTGACGCCGCTGTCGTCCGATCCAGCAGACTGCACTCCACTGACTCCGGGTCATTTTCTTGTTGGCCGGCCGCTGACGTCACTCCCGCAGCAAGATTTACAGAACCACTCCACTTCTTCACTGTCTCGTTTCCAACGGATCGAGCAGCTACGCCAGCATTTTTGGACTCGTTGGAGTAAAGAGTTTGTGTCTGAGCTGCAGCAAAGAACTAAGTGGCATACTTGCAAAGACACACTAAAGCTGGGTTCTTTGGTCGTCATAAAGGAGGAACACCTTCCTCCTCTGAAATGGAGATTGGGAAGAGTCGTCGCCGTCCATCCAGGGTCAGATGGAATCGTTCGTGTGGCGGACGTCAAAACATCAGCTGGAGTCGTCAGAAGAGCCTTTAATAGGATTTGCCCACTGCCCGTTGATTCTGCGTTTGGTTGAAAGCACCCCTGCTGCTTCCAACGTCCGGGGGCATGTTCGAGCTAACGCCTGCTCGTTTTGCATGAGCAAACCAACGTTGCGTTGAGTTAATTAGTATGTAATTAGATGTAAGGATCCTCTGTACTTGTGTGTCATTTCTTCTTCCATTTTTGATCGTCATCGAGGCAATACATGTTTTGACTATATCTCAGCATTTTTGGAGTTTCTTTGACCAGTCACCTAAATTCCCCAACAATACATACATAGGTACTAACAATTTATACTAACATACTAGATAAGAAAATTATTAACACAACTAACAACATTTAGAAAAATGTAAATTGTAAGGAACAAATAAAGCTATTATTATTATTATCTAAAACATATTTAGTGTTTTAGAGATTACTTTGGATTTTGTTTCCATCGATGAAATACAAGTAAAATTTCTAAAGTGTATGATTTATAGAGTGTATCTTTAAATATCTTACATAAGAATTACATTACTTAAGGGTAAGAGATAGCGACGCAGCAAGGGATCTATTATTTCGGAAATTCTTCGGTGAGTCTTTTGTGTTTTCATTAGTGAGTGCAATTAAAAAGCTTGTCTTTGGAGGCTTCCAACAAGTGAACTATGTAAATCTGTTTATTAGTGCTTATAATAAATCTTACCAATTTCATTAGTCCGTACGCTCTCGGTAGAAGTTCATCATTTTTTCCTTTCTCCGTGCCAGTGGCTACTTTACCTCTTATACTAGAAAAAACATTATTAAAGTATGCATTATTATGTGAGTATCATTCATTTTTAAAGTTAATGCAACTTTTTTTTTGTGTTTTCTCAAAACTCTGTTTTCAGTGTCTCGAAAGGGACTTGAAACCAATTGAATCATGTTGAAAATAAAACTGCTTACTAAAACTTGCGGTAGGTCTTATACTCAGACACTTAACCAGGACACAAGTATTTCTTTGCCATGCTTTTAAGTTATTTTGTTGCTTGTACCTGTTACATTTTTGATTATCCCATTTATGGTTAAAAAAAATCTCAATATGAAATTACAAATATGTCACTTACTTGAGAACAATTTGAAAACAATTTAAAATATTAACATACTTTGACAATTAAATTATGCAGATATTGTTTCTCACTATACCAAATCATTTAAGTACATAAATGTTTAATGTCGTGCACAAATTACATGAACAAACACAAAAACTAAAAATATTTCGATCCACCCGCAAAAGAAGTAATTATCAAGTAGGTATTCATTAGGAATGCGAACCCGGGGCCACTATAAAGCAACACAGCAGTAGAACAAGTTTGTTTAAGGTAGTAGTGTTTTATCATTTAAAATGTGTTTTTTTTTATAGTTTTGGAAATATTAAACGAGTTTGCATTCTTTACCTCTTTAGGTAGCTTATTATATTGTTTTACTTCCGCAAAATAATTGTTCTCTCTCCATTGACTGTTCGCACTCTTGGTAGTAAAATGTGGTCCTTTCTACGACTGCTACGATTATGTACTTGATGTATTTTTGTGAAGTGTATTTGTGAAGTGTGAATGGATTTGTGTTGAAGTTTTCTTATAAGTATGCTAGTGCAATATGCATGGAGTTGTTTAATGTTCATGAGTTTGGTTTCTCTGTAAATTTTAATTGTAGATGTAAGGTAATCATAATGGATTAGTAATTTTATCATTTTATTTTGAGCAATCTGTTGCTGTCTGTCTGTCTATGGCCCGTTAGGTTCGTTTTTGGCGTTTCATTTGCATTTCATCATGCATTTCATCCAATGGGTCTCGTAAGTAGCGATTACGGGACTTACTAGAGAATGGGCAGGAGCGTTGTTTATGTATTTTACCACCATACTGCGATCGTTAACCCACCTGACAAGCGTGGCGATTATGGCAAATCTTCCCCCCAAAGGGGAGACGTATGTGCATATGTATGCGTGTGATGTATTTGATTAAGAATGATTTTAACATCATTAACGGTAATTTTGACGTAATTAATGGTAATTTTGACATTGTTATGAATGATTACGACATTATTTTAATTATTTTGACAGTAGTAATACTTAATACCAAATTTTACCAAATATTTGTACCAACGCTTGTGTTTAAGATGTTTATGTATAAAATTAACAAATTGCATTTTATGATGTATGAAATAAATTATTTGATTGATTAAACTACTTACTCATTAACATTGGCTAGAATGGTCTGTACCATCGTAGGTGTGAGCTGAACGCTTACTGGATTTCCACAACGTGGTCCAAATACATGATTCTGAGAAATAAAACGATTTTTATTAACAGGCCTACACAACATAGGCAGACAAGTTAAAGTATAGTGGTTGAAAGAGCCACTGATGAGCATCCTAGGAGATCCTGTGGGTTCTATAGGTCAGATATTGGAGTAAAGATTTTC
Organism: Aporophyla nigra; assembly: GCA_947507805.1. Taxonomy (NCBI): domain Eukaryota; kingdom Metazoa; phylum Arthropoda; class Insecta; order Lepidoptera; family Noctuidae; genus Aporophyla; species Aporophyla nigra. The sequence goes on along the minus strand of OX382313.1, from coordinate 3,868,612 downwards.
CAACATGAATTTATCGATAGCCCGGAGTCTGGCTTGGGACTTTAAACATAACTATGAAACATAGGTCCCTATTTTTTTTTTTTTTTTTTTTTTTTTTTTTTTTTGCCACAACTATCACACAACGCCATCTAGTCCCAAGCTAAGCAGAGCTTGTGTTATGGGTACTAGACAACTGATAAACATACTTATATATTTCTAAATACATACATATTATAGATAAATTACACCCAGACACAGAACAAATGATCGTGCTCATCACACAAACATTTGTCCTGGGTGGGAATCGAACCCACGACCTCCGGCATAGCAGTCAGGGTCACTAACCACTAGACCAACAGGCCTGATTATTTCACCTCTGCTTATTACAATTGGTCTTAACAAAACAAGGTTTTTATTTAGGTACGGTTTAATTCGTCAGCCCATCGAGCTTGTTTTTGAAATAAGAACGTAACAGAAATTGAAATAGCGTTATTTTTACTAAACTAAGTCATCTTTGAAGAATTTAACCCAAATCGAAATAAAGTTGGGAATGCAAAATTGGATCCGAGCTTGAGGCAAAAAATAAAGTGAGATCACGCTATGTTAATCGCTTACAGCGAATTTCACCAAATGAATTTGAACGTGATCATCACACCAAGATAGTTTTCAAGATACTTGAGTGTCATCAATATTAAGGAATATTGTCGCTGACAGCTCTTATGCAGCAGTGTTGGCCCTACTGGTAACGGCCCTACCTTAGTTCCAAGTCGTAAGATCAAACCCAGACAGGCACTTTGTGTAAATAATTTAATCACCTCTGCTTTCAAAACGGCGAAGGAAAAGATCATGGTGAAAGATATCTTTTTTTTTGTGGTTCCTCATCAAATGAAACGTCTCCTGCTCTGGGCGGAGCAGGAGGGCGTGTCAGACTTTTACTGATTAAAACCCACCCGTGTTCCTTCAGTTGCCCATATGCCAGGGCCACGGTAACTCTTTCGAACAGATCTCGCGACCCTGGCAGGTGAATGGTATCTCGAACGAAAAATCCAAACTCATGTGACATCTATTAACCAGCATTGGATAACGCCTCATTCTTCTTCACCATGAGGAGGCCTGTGTCCCAGCAGTGGGAACATAATAGGTTGATTCTGTGTTGTGTTGAAATTTCGTCTTTAAGGGTACTTACGTGATCATAGTACATGCACACGACATGAGAACCTTCTCTGCAATACTTTTGTTTGGGGCAGTACTTGGACACGTAGGTCGTTTCTTGGTTTGACTCATCGTGGACTATAGAACATCTCGTTGATTTTATTATTATAAGGATCAATGTGATAAACTGAAATAAAATAAAAAATAGAAACAAAACAAGTCGGTAATAAGAATAAACAAAAAATAACAACACAGAAACTACGGCCTCAGGAAGAATTTACTTTGTGTTTTGCTATAAGTTTATTTATCAGGTATTTCAATATAAAAAAGTGTTTTTATATGGAATTTAGGTTGGCAAAGAAACAAGAAAAAAACACGATAGTGACAGCATGAAAGAAAGAAAGAAGAAATTAAAATGATCGATGATGAACTAAAATAGTCGTGCCTTGGAAAGCCCGCTAAGCCGTTGTCATTCATAGATCTTTGGCGAAGCCTAAAAGTCTGGCAATCAGTAACTGGGTTACAAAACCAGTCACTCCATATAAATGACTGGTATTTAAGTCTAAACTTGAAGCCGACGCTAACATAAGTGAGATAAGGTAGGCAGATGAAAATAGTTATCTGCTGAGCGTTACCCACTTGTATTGGTAGCGAAGGATACAAAAAACAAGAAAGATGTATTCAAGAAACAAAATAAAAACCATCCAGTTTCGATGATTTCATTATAAGTCTTGTTTCCAATTATTAAGTTTGAGTGAACAGAAGGAGCCAGGAGAAACCACAATATTATAGGTACTTACTTTTAAAATCATTGTTCTATGTTCCAAAATACAATGCGTACATAATACCGAAATCATCGGCCTCGTTCCAGTTAGAATTTGTTTAAAATCTATGCACAACACAATATTCAAAGTTTTATGACATATTTCACAAACTGTTACTTTGTTTAATCACATCAATTTTTAATTTATTCTAATTCATTTAATTAAACAGTCTAATGTAAATATTTTATTTAATGTTGGAACTCTGTGACTGTTTACAAAATATTGTTGATTTGATATTTCAAAATATTTGTAAACAATTTACTGTGATTCTTTTCCGGAAGTCTATTTTTGTATTTTATTTCACAAACGTAAAGTATATTTTCAAATTATTTTTCACTAATCACTTCAGATTTCTGAGGGTTCTGGTTCTTTGTGTTTTCTTGTTTTTGTTGGTTTTATTTCTTTATTTTCTCTAACCTTTATCTGGGTTTATGGCTATAACTTCAGTTCAAAACATTGTCGATCGCTCATTGTTCTACTGGCTTCATTTCATTCCTCGTTTTAGTAATATCAATCTATGTTGTTGTCTTTTTGTGCAATACTGAACTTAGATGTACTGTAGAATTGGTTTCATACAGACGCTTGTTGATTACTGCTGCTTTCTTGTTGAGAATGAGGTCCTGGGAGCGGCGCCTAAGAGAGGCGTGCGTGAAACACTACGCATCACCAGCTCAGTTCCTAAGGAATAGGGGGTGATAGACGTTCCCGAGTCCCTCGCTCCTGGAGCCATTTAGGGAGGTTGGAACAGAACGTTGTCCTTTATAAAACCTAATACAACTAATTGCTTAAAGTGATTATAATTATATTTTTATAAGCTCACTATTGAGGCCAGTGGTGGCCAGAGGTTATATGTTGTAAGTTCAAACTAATTATTTCATCAGCACTGCTCTCAAAATACTGAAGGAAAACATCGTGAGGAAACCAGTATATCCTAGAACCGAACATTCAAAAACATGTGACATATACGAACCACACGGTAGACTACTGCCCACTCCCTCTCTAAGAGAGGGGGCTATGTCCAAGCAGTAGAAATATCATAGGCTGGTAATGCTTCTTTAAACTCGTAAATGGATGATCATCAATTAAACCAATTTTACTGTATCGGTAAATCAGGCTATAAGAGTAGAAGGAGGCTAAAGAAACGATGGATGGATCGTGTTAATGATGGATGACTACCAAGATGCCGACGAATAGAGAAGTGTGGAAGAAACATACATGCTGCGCCGACCCCAATTAAATTGGGATAAGGTGGAATTGGTGGTGGTATTGGGATTGGGAGAATGATGATTGTATCAGGTCATTGCGCAGTTTGTTTCTTTTCCCTCTTTTTCCATTTATTTTACCCAGAATGAGGGGAGATAGAGGGTAGATAGTTTCTATGAGTTCACAACCGCTCATAGCCAACGAGGTCTTGGCATTTATCAATCATGCCATCGATTATATGGACGAAGTCAGCATCTTGCAGATCTGCAAATCCAGCTTCAAGGAGGAGGAGATCAGTAGTGCCAAGCTGCTGCTGTTCCAATCGCTCGGCAAAGTCGAGCAGATGCAGTCCCGCCGCAGGGATGGTGGCCAGAAGTGTGTGCAAGACATCATCACGATGTTGAAGAGCACCGACCCGGACGACGTTCCCGCTTTTGTGGCGAAGGAGCTACATAAGTTGCCCCCAGTCACGTTTGACCACGTCGATGTCACCAGGTTGCTGAAGGACATTACAACTCTCAAGGCAAGCCTGGCCGAGGTAAAGTCAACATTGGAGGTGTCGAATAACACCATTAGTGAACTACGTGCCGAAGTAGAGTTGTTACGCAACTCTGTCAAGGTAAATAGGTCGCCTGTTGCCTCCAACGTGGGCACATGTCGCGGAGCTAGTAACGCTAGCATCGGCAGTTTCGAGTCGGCGAGCTCCACTGCGTCACCCGATGCTGATATTGCGCGCGTAGCAACATGCGCCGCCGCCGTCGCTGACTCGACACCGGTCGAGGTAGTGACTCGTGTAGGTACGTCGACCCCTAAACGTGCCTACGCTGCTATCGTTGCCACGCACAAACCTGTGTCGCGAACCAGGAAGGGGGATGAGAAGAGCTGCTGTGAACCTGACAACAGGGGTTCGAAACAGTTAGGCCCGGTTTCAGGCACGTGTGACAAGGATGGCTTCGTGAAGGTGGAGAGGAAGAAGAGGAGGAAGCCTCCTAGTCGGAACCAGTGCGGGACCGCGCTTGCAGGACCCAATATGCTGCTGCGTCCAGCTACACCGACGACGCAGCTCTATGTGTCCCGTCTACATTACACCACGAAGGTTGAGGAGATCGTGGAGTATGTACGAGTGAAGACTAACTGGACCTTGAGGGTCGAGAAGTTGGAACCACGCCATAACACGAACTTCAAGTCTTTTGTAGTGCGAGTTCCAACTCTTCAAATCGAGACCTTCCTCAAGGAAGAGTTTTGGCCGAAGGGTGTCGTGTATCGGCGATTCCGCGGAAGGCTACGCGACACCACGCAGCGCAACACGACGCCGTCACTTCGTGTACAATAGTTTTATGTTTACATTGTTTTTATTTGTATGTATGTTAGTCTGTAAGGTATTTATGATATGGGTCTTTGTAGCCCGAAATAAATTAATTTGATTTGATTTGATTTGATAGTCTTGAGTGTCTTCTCAAGCAGTTTCGGGTGAAGGCAGAATACTCAGGTTTTGTCTCAGGGTTGCCTCTGCCACATTTTAAACGAGTGTGACTTTTAAACGACTGTTTGCCTATACGTTGATGGCTACGTCATTGCACATTCACATTATTGTTTCAATTATAGTTGTTGTTTAGGATAAGTATTTTAGTAGTTTAGCTACCTTTACGTTAGGCAAGGAAAAGGAGTAAAATAAAAACATAATTAATTTGATAAAATAAAGAATTGTTTTTATTTAATGTACCACAAATGATAAAAATAATAGAAAATACGTGCAAAGTTTACAACAATTTAGTAGATAATATTTACAAAGCCTCCGTTCTTTTGACGTTCACAAAGTGCTGACTCTCAGCCTAGTTTCAGTAAATTACTTTTGATATTGCTTATTCTGTGCGGTGTTGGACGTAACGAAAAGTACCATCCTATTTCTTCCCATGTGTGTCGTAAAAAGCGACTAAGTACCTTACTAGAGAATGGGCAGCAGCGTTTTCTATGCATTTCACCACCATACTGCGAGACCAACCCGCCTGCCAAAAGTCCTCTTGTAGTTGAAGACGTTTCGGCGAACACTGGCCGGTCGTTGCGAGCGCTTGAGCTGCTAGATTTTGTGTATAATTGCTTCGTGGAGACAAAATGATAAGGAAATTATAAAAAAAATTCTCACCATGCCCTAAAAAACAATAAAACCTATCCTTTGGTATGAGTTTTACGTGGTTTAATGATGGAATCTCTTCAAGGTACACGTTTTAAATGGCGATTTAGTGTCAACTTTATGATTATTTTTTATCGAGCCAATTGTTTTAATTCAGGTTTTTATCTTCACACAGCGCTTAACAGTATGTTCAATTTTCCTAAATATTTTTTTTTTTTACGGAAACTAGCCATTTTGCGAGATTTACAGAGGTTTAAAAAAGTTAAAAAGTACTGGAACCTCGCCTTAAAGCAAACCTTCCAAATTGAAGGAAACCTATACCCAGCAATTGACTTCTTTCGGTTGAAATGATGATGATGATGATATAAAACAGCAGGTCGCGAAAATTTTTCATGAAGTATAGGTATATATTAGAACTAATTATATTCAAAAAGATAAAGTTATCTTTTTGCCAGAACCATGGTATATAGGATGTTATGGTCAATGACAGTTTTTTTCACTCAAAAAGAAAAATATATTAAGTGGCGGTTACGCCGTAAGATGAAAACATTAAAAGTTACAAAAATAAATGGTAAAAACTTAAGATTTAAACATTTTTTAAGACAGGGTGCTTAAATCCCCTTTTAAAAGCTGGAAGAGATTTTAGATGATCATGCAATAAAAAAAAAAATAGATCTACATGGTAGACAAGTTCAAACGCTCGTTCTTCGCGCACTGTCGTAGTCACGTTTCATGCCTATACGCATATGCCGATAGTCGTCTTTTCAACGCGACTAACCTCACAAAGGCAAGCGTTGAGTACTCCGGCACGTATCTCGGCAGAAATGGATCTCACTTCTTGAGAATAACTCAGTTTCAAGTTGGCTCTCTCTTAAATCTCTGACACTTGTTCCATGTTTTACCAATCATAATAATGGTCTATCTCTTATCAGATATTTCTTTTTGTGAATAATTTCAACTGGGACTTTTTCATAATTTTGCATCATCGTTGGCAGCGTGGGTCGTGCGTTTTGGGTCTGAAATTACTGAACATTTCTTATTGAATAGTGATGTGGGATGGCAAGCGCTATTTCTTAGGATGAAGTAGTTAGTTTTTTCCTAGATAATAAGTACTACTAATATTACTGTATGCCTTTTTAAATTCATATAGCACATATTTAAGCATAGAAATGTTTAATTAATTAAAATAATAAAACTACTGCATTGTCTTTTGCCACTAGAATACAAATAAACCACTATAATACAATAAATGACGGCCATATTTGTTGCGTAAAAGAAAAGTCAGCGTATTCATTAGCGGTAAAATAAAGTTATGTAGGAGCATCACTAGAATCATTTGCAGGGTATATCGAGTTATTCCAGGTTCACATGAACGTAAAAATATCGTGGCACTACTTTTCCGCACACTGAACTTAAGAGGCCATATATGTTTTTTTCCGATTTTGCTCATTTCCTTTAGGTCAAGATCAATCCATAATCAGAAAAAAAAATGGGCGAAAATAATCTGGTCCGTGGCTTACGCCCCCAGTGGTCGAGGCCGCCGTGGCTGACGCACCCGATTCGATTCATATAATAAAAATAAAAATTTGTGCTTTTTCACTTAGTACACAGTAAATGAGAAAAGTGTTTCACCACAGTAATGAGTATTTTCTCTTAGGATTAAGATTTTTAAGTCTTAATAACTTTTCTCCCATCTTTTATAGGTTTGAGCATGATGAGAGAGAAATTATACACCTCTCAAGTACTTTCATTTGATACATATATGGGAGTGTTATAAGGGTAGGGACATTTTGCCCCTTATTCTTACCATATTGAAATTTTATCTTTCAACTTCAACCAACTCGTCAACTAACTAAGCCAAACTTGTTATTGGTAACAATAAAAAGTCCGCCTTTTGTCCACAAAATTGAAAACAATAAGCTCAAAAGGCTGCCAAACTTAAATTGGACTAGGCAGGACATGTTTGTCAAACTGTGGGCGCAAGTAGCACAGAACTAGTTTCCTGAGATAGTGAGGTGTGGTCGCGGCTGACCACGTAGGACATGGCGGGACGAGCTGGATAGGTTCTGTCAAAACTGGCAGGAGGACGCGCGACTTCGCGATATTTGGAAGAAGTGATATAGTGAGTGGGATAGTGCAGGCTAACAAAAAAAAAAGAAAGTATGAATAGATATTATGTCTGTCTCTTTCACACAACAGTCAAGTTATTGAATATTGCATTATGCAACTGATAAGAAAGTTTAGTATGTTATCTCACAATGACGACTATGACGAGCGAAGGTCGAAGGAAATAATTACAATATGGTTAAAATAGACTTGGCGGAAAAACATTGTTGCACACTGAATTTGCGAATAATAAAAAAATATCAAAACTCTAGTGTATAGTGTGTGTGAATAAAAGACATGACCAGTATGGTGGTACAGTTAAATTGAATAATGAAAGTGACAACATTCAAATGATAAAAGGACATAAACTTGAGTGTCCAGTTGATTATGTTTAATTATTATTGTTACAAAGATAAAAAGATCATTTCTCTATATAAAAAGTTAGTTACTCTGCAGTTTTTTTAGGCTTATTATTTAAAATCAGTGTCATAATTTATTACGTTGGAGACTGATTATTACAATGAAGTTAAATGATTCTCTTGATTAAAGTTGATGAAAACTGTAATTCATTTACAATTTTTTTACTAGATTTCTTATTGAAATACCTACATAAATAAATAATGAAAAATAACTGAGACTTTGACTTTCCAAAACATACATCCAATATATAGGTAAGCATTTCTATGTTATAAATATAACTATGATTTAATATTATACATATACTCACAATCAATATATATTTATTGTGTTAGTAAAACATTTTTGCGCCTGACAGTACATTTGGTCAAAAATTGCTTTAAATTAAAATAATCGAATCGGGTGCGTCGGCCACGGGTGCCTCGAAGATTGGGGGCGTAAGCCACGGACCCAAATAGTCTTTCAAAACATTCTAAATCTCGGATTTATAATTCACAGTCAAAATTGATAAATGAAATAATAATTGAAACGATCTTTCAAGTTGATATTAAAACTTAAGGAAATACAATATTTTGTCATGCTATAATATACTATGACTGTACACTTTAATTAATAAATATGACCTTGATCTGCTCTACAAATGTTAGGGCCCGAATTTTTCTAATAGTAAAAATGTGAAATTTTGAATATTTGTTACTCTATCAAACAAAAAGCGAGTGAACTGATTTAGATGTTTGACACATAGATCGTTTAGAACTTGGTGAACACAATAGAATACTTTTTATTCCAGGATTACGTTCTCGTGGTATAATTTCCGACTCTATGCACACGAAGCCACTAGCAAAAGCTACTACAGCATATTTAGTTGTTATTTAAATCATTATGTCTGTTTGTTTCTTATTCGCAACACGATATGCCCTAATCTTTATTAGCTAGTCTATTTTGTACTTACTTCAAATATTCGTCTGTAACCAGGAGATATGTTTTCTCTCCGTGCATTATGCTCAGGATACGAAAACGTTCTTCTGCCAAAAGTTTTGATTGCCTTATCTATGTCAATTTTGTCCATTTTCCTCTTATCCTCTGTCATTTTTCTATGTAATTCGTCATTTATTTTCTTGTCAATATTTTTTTTGGCAGCACGGTATTGGGACTTAGCAACGGGTGTATGAAAACTTTTATAACCGCGCATACCCAATTTACTTTTTCTTCTGTTTGCCTCTTTAATATTCTTATCGTAAGTGTTTATCTTTTCTTGTTTTCTAGATGCAGGATAATTAGTGTAGACGTCATTTTCATCATTGCGACCACCCCTATTACCATGTTTAATAAAATAGTCATCTTTATGATGATGTTTTTGACTCAAAATGTGAATTAGCTTGTCATCTATACCATTGTAAAATTCATCGCTGTAATTATCTCTCCGATTGATATAATCGAACATTTGCTCTTCTTTATCACTCTCTACACTTTCATCTTCCAATTCGGCATCAGATTTATGTTTCAAATAATCCGTTAATTTTTTAAATTCATTTTCAAGTTCCTCAGATTCGTGTTGTGCTTTTGATTTAAGTGCGGCTTCGTAAATTTTTCTCATTTTGAAATCAAATATTTTCCTTTCTTCGCCATCAAGTTCAATATTCTTCACTGCTCTTTCTAAATGGTCAAGAATTTCTAAGAATGAGTTTTCTTCTTCTGTGCGATCTCTATAAATATCGTTGGCAGCCATTATATCTTCATAATCACTATTTTCTGGACCATGCTCAGCAATATTATCCTCCATACTAGAGTAATGATCAAAATGCTCTGCTCTCCTTTCATGGCTAGCTGCAGCATTGAATTTTCTCTCGCGGTGCTTACTCGGCATCGCTCTGCGACGTCCATGATTTTTTATATTATTTTTATGCATTTTTAAAAATCTACTTTCGATCTCCGGATGTACTTCATCATCTGTAATTTCATTTTCTTCCATCGATGTCTCAATGAAACTCGCATTGCCAAAACTGTGAAATAAAAACAGATAACAGTTATCTTTTTTTCTCATAAAAAGAGGTTCAGTGTTTCTGTATTTTTTTATTAATGAGTACCGGTGGAATTAGGAGACAATTTAGCTTTATCTCTCGAATGGACGATGTCTCTGATATTGCATATTCATGGCAAGTGGTTCCCACTTACCTACCAGTAAACGACGTCCGTCGTCGACTTATTCAAACAAAAAAAAAATGATAACTTACCTATGATGAAATTGCACTTCAACATTATTTTCTGGTTCATAGGAACCGTTGGGGGCATCATGTATTTCAAATATTGGCAGCACCATCACATTTGGTTCGGATTTACCGTCACAGATTCCGTTAGAGTCGTCACAAGGTTCCTCATATGAGTGGCCTATAAGAAAGAATTTATTAGTATAGTTTAATTTCATTTTAGTAAGTTTATTTTTAAAATTTAGGGCACCTTTGAGAACTATATAGCTTGCCATGAAATATAGTTGCAATCATACATCAGTCATCTATGGTTAATAATACAGAGAACAATTCATATCGACCCCAAAAACTTAAATAAATTCCCATAAGAAAAATGTTTTTATTTTTGACCAGTCGTTTATATTTTTGGGTACATAAAGTTTGAAACCTTAATGATGTCTTTTAATTAATAACATACCATTTTTATTCAAATTGAAATGACGCCATTGAATCTCTGTATCTGTAATAGAAAAATTATCTTTTGATTTTGTTTCAATAATGATAACTTATCTAATATCACATTTTGCAAGACAGACACATGTTTGAGTATGATGTTATAGCAAGCATGTTATCCACCGGTTAGCAAACTAGATGAAGGGCTTAGTTTACATCCACTCTTCCACTCTTTAATATTATAAATGCAAAAGTAACTCTGTCTGTCTGTCTCGCTTTCCTGCTAAAACTACAGAACCGATTTAAATGAAATTTGGTACACAGATGGCTTTAGAGCCTGAGAAAGGACATAGGCTTTTTATTGCGGAAAAGGGGTTTTAAGGAGTTGAAAGGGAGGATGAAAGGTTGTAGGGAAGTATTGTCATTTTTAAAGCTAGAATGATGAAACTTTTTTATTTGGCTTTTATTACATAATATATATTTATGAATTATGCTTAAATTTTGTTAAATGTTTACCCTTAATGGGGTAAAATAACAATAGGGAATAGGGGATGAAAGTTTGTACGATTTTGACGGGACTTTTATGGGCAGGTAGCTGATGTAATAAGGAGTAACTTAGGCTACTTTTATTGTAGAAAAATACCTGCGCTAATTTCCGACATCAACGCGGGCGAAGCCGCGGGCAAAAGCTAGTAATTAATAAAGCATGGAATTCATTAGCAAAACTGAATACACAGATTGGATAAACTTTTAACCACTGTGCAAGCGGTGTAACCCCGAATTCAGCATATAATTCTAGACCCAAAACATAAATCAGAAGCTGCATAGAAAAGTGCAGCACCCACGCGGTTGTGGAAGAAAACCTTCTACTCCCCTAGCGTAGAAATTTATACGCTAAAGGCCATGGTAATTTCTACGCTATGTAATGTCGTATTGTTGGTTTCCCGCATTTGAAATTGCCGAAACAATCAAGCATTTTTTTGGAAGAAACATAACAAAACTATCTTGTTGGTCTAGTGGGCGAATGCGCTACTGCCGAGCTGGGTTCAATTCCCAGGTCGGGTAAAGTGTTATTGTGATTTTCAATTTCAGATTTGTCAGTAGCAGTCCGGAGTCTGGCATTGTGCCCGGTTGAAAGCAATAGGCTCTCCAACGATTATATGGGACTTAAACATAACTGCCGAAATGTTCCTCTGCCCAACCCTACGGAGAAGCAAGGTGAGCTGAATGAAATGCCGCATTTCAAAGACTCACTTTCAATGTTACCGTGAGTGTCCTTATCGCACAGGCAGCCCATGGAATCCTTGTAACCTTCAGGACAGCCGCATTTTTCAGTGAAACCTGTGTCTGGTATCGGTGGGTAGGTAGTGTATATCGGTTGTGAATATACGGGCCCGTCCGACACGTTGCAGACTAGTTGAATGCTCTGAAAACATAAATGATCGTAACTGGCTATCTGTACTTTAAGTACTTAGTTTTACAATAATATAATTATTATTTTAGCTGGAACATTAATTGCCATATACGAAGAAATAGATTACCTTGTATAGGGCCCAATATTCCAACGTCTCATTTATGAATTCGGTTCATAAAGTCATCAATGCCGGACTCACTACACTGCCAAGGCGAACCCAGTATACACCTGCACGCGTAGCATGGCTTCCAAAGAAACGAGTTTTGTCGACGGAAGAATAGACAAAATGGCAGAATGTAGAAATTTTTCTACCGTCTTATGCACGGCGATGTTAAAACTGAAGACAGGAAATATTTCTATTCTTCAGTCGACAAAATTCTACGATGTCGACCATGGCGACAATTTTTTTTGTACTTTTGAGTTGGAGTTTCAATTAAGAGTAATTTTTTTTTAGGATTATATTGACTATAATCATCAATAAAATACTCTAAGATCGTTTAATCCCACTGTATGACTATTCAATGAAAAAGTCCTTAGCAGATCCACCTTAATTACATTAGTTACCACTCTCTTGCTATGGAAAGGATAACTGTCTTTGTCTTCGTAGAAACCAGAGTCTCCGGGTCGCCCCGTGCTCGGGCCGAAGAGATGTCGAATTGAATAGAAAGAACTATGTCTATTCTTGGTAGAATAGAGATAGAATTGGTCATGCTACGCATGCAGTACCCGTTATTGTATTGAACTCGCAACATGTTTTAAGGATACCCAAAATGCGACGTTTGGATTTTGTGAAATGAGGTGGAAGACGAAAGTAGGTGACTAAATAGGTGATAACTTATAAGAGCTGATGAATAGAAGAAGAATTTACGTTGCCCTCACTTCGATATATTGGGGTAAAGTGCAGGACTAAGATAATTTTGTGGTGTACCAATCATTCTTACGTTATAAATATGCTGCGAACCGCTACTCAATACTTGGGATCTCGTGTAGGCTGATATGCCGCATCCAATGTGAGTTGCTTTACTACGAATAAGCTTCAGGTAACTTCGTGACCCCTTGTCTGGAAGTCTGGGAAGAAATTTTAGGTGATCATTAACATCGATAGTTCTTTGAACAGTATTTCGGCCATGGCGGACAATCTCAACGGAGACTAGGCACTGGCGCGGGAGATATTATACACAAGTGTGTGCACAGATATTGAGGCACTCATTCTTCCTTCACTCTCATAGTCCGATGGGACGGCAATCCGACATGACCTGAGAGAGATCAGGCGCAGGACCTAAACGTGCTATCCAACGCATGAGGGTATCTTTTTCTTTTTGTGGCTGGTAAATCATCAAATGACGTCTCCCGCTCTTGGGAAGAGCGGGAGGGCGTGCCAGACTTTTATTGACTGAAACCTACCCGTGTTCCTTCAGTTGCCCATGTGCCAGTGTCACAGTGTCTCTTTCGAACAAATCTCGCGACCCTGGCAGGCGCATGGGGGTATCTTACCGCCAACTTTCAAACTCCGGGCTACTACTAAGAAATTAATCATGGAAAAACCCAACAACTTTGCCCGACTAGGAAATCGAAATTAGGACCCTACTCTCAGCAGTTGCGCTTGCGACCACGACACCACCGGGGCAGTTCCAGTTGAATTAACACGTACTACCTTGCTGAAGTGATCAAAAGAGCGCCTAGTGAGCAAGAGGCCAAGGCATTTTTACACGCTTTATATTAGCTTCACTTGTATGTTTGTATATTTGTATGTTTGTATATTTGTATGTTTGTATGTTTGTTTGTAACCGACTCCTTATAGCGCGATTTTGACCCACTTTAAACGATCAGATTTCATTCAAACTTTGCACACCTGTCAAGGACCGATGACAATGCAATAATTTCATAAATTTGTGCCATTATCCTTGCCAGGGTTACCAGGACAGCAAAAAAAACTGTCTTCGAAAACTACGCTGACATACGTCACAAACTAATTTGTGGTATTATCCTTGCCAGGGTTACCAGGACAGCAAAAAAAAACTGACTTCGAAAACTACGCTGACATACGTCACAAACTACGCTGCCATACGTCTCAAAATTCGAAACACCCCGAAAAAATAGAAAATAAATAATAGTTTAAAAAAACTAAAAAACACGCTTCCATTGAAAACCAAACTAAAAAGTACAAAATAATGGAAAAAAGCGTGGGGTGCCTGATATCCATAAAAAATACCTTAAAAAGCACCCCACGCTTTTTTCCATTATTTTGTACTTTTTAGTTTGGTTTTCAATGGAAGCGTGTTTTTTAGTTTTTTTAAACTATTATTTTTATCAGGAATTTTAACAGCACCCAGATGTAACAAAAGCTCTCTCTAATCCGTGAAGGTGCAGTAAAGTATTATGTTAAGAGTCGTTTCATGTGGCAATTTTTAAACGAAAAAGTAAAAAAAATAATTACCACCATATTTTTATGAAAAGGCGAATTTAACTTGGTTATACAGGAGACACGGGCGGTCGTCTAGTAGCGGGTGTCCACAAGTTAAAACGTAAGAACTTCGTAAATTTCCACATTTTTAATGATATTGGGGTAACTTTGGTGGTAAAATGTGAATTTTGAATACTTAACAATTACTTTTTTTTCAATGATAATAACATTTTTACTTTTTGTATTATCTATACTAGTATTATAAAGCTGAAGGGTTTGTTTGTATGTTTGTTTGTTTGAACGCGGTAATCTCAGGAAATGGTCCGAATTGAAAAATTATTTTTGTGTTGGTTGGTTATTAAATTAATAAATAGGCTACATTTATTAATTTAATTATTTATAAATTATTGTAGGCTATATTACATCACGCTACGTTTAAAAGGAGCGGAACAGCAATGAAAAATGGACGAAAACTGGCAGGCAATTCTATGCGACGGGAATGGTCAGGGGATCAAAAATATGACGCGGACGAAGTCGCGGGCAGAAGCTATTTAAAGTATATACGTGTGACCCGGGAATCGAAATCAGGACTCTACAATCAACATCAACTTTTTTTCAATCAAGCGTTTGGTCGTCTCTTCACGTGACTATAGAGCTGGCTAATTTTTTGGCAAAATAATCAGAATTGCCATACACCGTGGCAATGCTGCCAGCTTTTTGGGCAGCTTTCCTGTTGACCACGGTGCGGACAATTTTTTTGATAAATGATTCTTTTCTTTTTTATATACTAGTACATAATTGTTATTTAAATAATAATAACTCCACTTACATTTCCAACACTGGGCATTTGTTGATGTCATTCGCGCTGATCAGTTTCTTAACTGCATGCAAAGACTTGAATGCCTTATTTATTGAAGATCTGATCTTTTTATTGTTCAAGCCTTGCTCTGTACTGTTACCAGTCAAGTATTCCCAATGGGGGGCGTTGAAGTTGATCAGCGTTATAATCTGGCTAGGATTTGAGAATTTCTCTGAAAGTATAAAAATGGTTGATTAGTTTGGTCATGTTTAGGGGATGAACAGGCGACTAACAAAATGAACTTATTATGTTCAACCCGTTTGGGGTTGAATCTCTAAGGCCATGGGGTTATTTGACACATTGCCAAGCGGTTAGTGGACTCTTCACATGATCAGAGAGCTGGCCTATAATTTGGTAAAATAATCGTCATTGCCATACAACGTGGCAATATAGCCAATATTTTTGGCATCTTTTGGTCAGCGGACGATTTTTTTTTGATGCGTTAGCTTTTTTTTCTTTTATATACATACATGTACATGTTGATAACTTACCAGTAGCTCGGCAGTTATCCTCCCGCAGACCGAGACATTGATCAGCTAACACTTGAGCTAAAGTGGCCAGTTCACTATCCCAATGCTGAAACAAATGTACAATAATATTATTGTAAATTCAAGGTAGCTCAGCGCGTTATGAAGTGGGAGTTTCTTTATAGGATAAAATCAGAAATGGAATAATCCGGAGGGGAATGGAGTTACGTAGCTAACGTGCAGCGTGGCAGTGGGCTGGCCATGTTTTTTGACAGACCAATGGCTGGTGGAACAGGAGAGTCCTGGAATCGACACCACGTTCCGGCAAGTGTAGTGTGGGACAGCCACCAGTTAGATGGACCAGAACCTTAAGATACAGACTGGATTTGGAAGGTGATGGACAGGTAGTTGTGACTTAGCCTGGGAGAGGTCCATGCCCATGTATGCAGTCGACTGCGATAGGCTAAGTTGATTGATTGAATATTATTGAAAAAAAAATCATAATTTCTCAATGTTAACAATGAAGGCACCCCGCGGAGGACTATCGTGGATTGGAATAGCCTCTTACATGCTTAGTGCTGTAACCTTCTTATGGTGGTAAAACTCTGGACAATTTTTCTAGAAAAAATATTTCGAATTCACTCAAGGCAGCGAAGGTAGGTTGATTTGTGAAACAGGGCAATCCTTCTGTTACAAAACAACCCTACCATTTAGAGTCAAGAGTTTTTTTAGGACTGTTTAAATATACCATTCTCATCATTCCATACGCTCTTGGTAACGGTTGCTTATCTTTTCCGGTTTCCTCGCCAGTTGCTAACTTCATTCTAATTCTGAAACGAAAATGGAAACATTTTTAGTTATCTGAAATTAGGAATGGGTCGGTTAGTATTTAGACTTCAGGACCACATTGCTGCATTGGTCGGAAATAGCACCCGACATCTGGTTAACATCTTGCTAAGGCGTGGCGAAGGCAAATAATAAATATGTTGAGGAAATTCAAATATTATTTTTAGCCCATAGTTCAGCCACGCGGACTTCGTTTACTGACGCCGTCATAAAATCGCAAAGTGCGTAGGCGACATGTCATACAGCGTTAGATGGAAGGTGGGCCATTGTTTGCCGGGAGTCGCTGCATATACACTTAAATATAAGATTTATGATAAGAATCCTTACTTATTAACTCCTTCCAGTATTTGTTGCACCATTTGAGGAGTTATCGTCACCTTCACATAGTTTTTACAAAGGTGTCCCATAACACGGCGCTGCAAAGGAAACAAATGGATGTAAGGTGCATAAATAAATACATCGTGTACACTATATTTAATAGTTATAGATTTTGGTCAGATCAGGCAATATTGAAGGTAGAACTAAGTTCTTCTGTGCTTATTGACGTCACCGCATATCACCATGTGAGTCAATAACTACAGAAAAATTAAGTTACTTAAATGAGGAGCTCGTGTCTAAATATTAACAGCAGTACGGGTCTACTTAAGCAACGCTGGCCGAGGTTGGTCCGTGGATGGGTGAACATTAATTACTCATCGAGACCGCTCCCAGCCTGGAAAGCACGTTAAGCCGTTGGTCGGCTGTCATTCATGCATTTTTGAAAATGATGACGGGTCGTCAGAAGCTAGATAGTCTGACAACCTGTCTTACCAAAGGGTGTAGTGGTACCCTGTACTGGGTTATGAAGGTCAGATAGGCAGTTACTCCTTGTAAAATACTGATGAGCTGTATTCGGTTAGACTGTAAACCGACCTCAATTTAGTTAGGAAAAGGCTGATGAACAATGTTACTTACGTGATTGTAGTATTGACATATAACATGGCTACCCTCGATGCAATTTTTCATTTTTGGGCAGTAATTTGACACATACAAGGTGTTCTGGGACATTGAATCCAGAACCAGCGAACATTTTGATAGCTTCAGAATGATGAGAATCAGGATAACCTGTAATTTGGAAATTAATTGTCAGGTCCAGGGCCAATAATAATGTTCTTACTGCTTGCTGGTAAACAGGCCTCTAAGTCTCTAATCCCATCTTGCTTGAAGTCTGGAAAAACAAGTTTCTAAACAAAGAAATCGAACTGTTTTTCTTTCCCTGGCATTCCTCCTCTTTTTTAAATCCTGTAACGTCTGTGAAAGATCCATCAATGACAGTCATTACTGATCGTCAGGAGTCCGAAGGCCTGATAACCTAACCTCCTAACCTTACAAAAGGGTATCGTATAACCCAGTAAATAGGTTGTGAAGGTCAAGATAGGCAGTCGCTTTCTAAAAAAAACCTGGCATTCAGCTGCATTGGGTTAAAGTTGAAGCTGACTCCAATATAATTGGGTTACAGTCTCATCTTATTTACTAACAAGTACGAATATTTTTGCAGGGCACATTGCTCGCAGAACAGATGGCCGATGGGGCCGGAAGGTTCTGGAGTGGCGACCGCGTACTGGAAGACGGAGCGTTGGAAGGTCTCCCACAAGATGGACCGATGACCTGATGAAGGCCGCAGGAATACGTTGGATGCGAGAAGTACAGAACAGGTCGAAGTGGCGGTGGCGGTGCAGCAGTGGACGTCTGTCGGCTGAAATGATGACGAATATTTTTGCAACCACAAATTCTCCTTGCAAGGATACTGTCATCAGTAGGTGCTTAAAAATACCTTGATATGTCCTAGTTCTGTTTATATAAAGTTTTAGAAGACTACTTACATTTAAAATCATTTTTGATAATCCTTTTTACACTATAGGTTTACCACTTGATTCGCCTAGCACATGATATTATCTCTGCTTTCCTTTGTCGACATGTACACTTTTAGCTAAATGTAAAACGGTTGCTGTTATTAGAAATATTCAGTTCATCTAAATACATATAATTCCACTGCACTTCCTGCACTTTTCACTAATTCTAAAATCGTTTTTGTTGTATTTTAATTTAATATTATTTTTTGTGATATCATAAATCCTTATTTTTATAAATGATTTTTACCTAGTTTAATATTTTATTTAACGATAACTCTGGTTTCATAAAACGTTCTTCTTCTGATTTGCGTGATTTGCAGTTCCTTTGTATTTTCCGTTATATTTTTTAATCTTCTTTATCGCTTGAAACTCGGTTCTAAACACGCTAATCGAACAATCTTTTGTTTTCTTAGCGGAAACCGATTTTGTTCCTATTCTTTGCTTTAGTAATTAGGAAGTGTTGTGTTTTTGTCGGTTTTTCTTGTATAGTTTTTTTATGCTTCTTGGAAATGCTGGCTTGATTATACATAGTACAAACTGCCTGTTTATTCTTTAAAGCTATCACGCTTCAACTTTTATCTTTATCTTCCTGTCCTTGTCCCATGGTTCCCTAGGTCGGTGTTATACTTTTTCTTCTTCAAATCTCCCCTATCAGCCGTCACTTTCATATCATTCCTCACACGAACCATCCATCTCGTCTTTGGAATTTCTCTCCCTCTTCATCCACATTCATCACTTTTTTAGTCATATGCGATTCATCTCTCCTTATCAAATGCCCATACTGAGACAAACGACCCCCTTTCAATTTTCCCGTCACATGCACCACTAACAAACATCTTCTAATGTACTTCTTTTATTCTTTATTCATTCTCGTCACTCCACATCTCTAAATTGTCAACTCCGCTACATACTATACAATCTTTTTTACCCGTCTTCTTCACGGCCTAGACTCCGTTATGCGACACAATTTTTATTGTATGAGCGTTGATAGATCCGGTATGTAGTTCATGATGATTCTTTATTAAACTATTTTCTTTGCTTAGCGGAGAGTTAATCTGCTAAGTGACAATGATTAGTATTGAATTGACTTTTCATACTTTCCGCTACTTCTTCAACTAATGCCTAATCATTTCTTTGCCTTTATTTTTTTTTCTGTGCCTGGCTATTGCTTCTTCTTCACCTTATCTTGGGTTGTCTACTCGACTTCTTGTCTTTAGTTTAAATATACAGAACAACGGAATGTGGACAACCTGCGAGGGTAATGATTGAAGCAATTGCAAAAGTTAGTTGTATATAAGTCATCATTCTCCTGCCCTAATTCCATCATTATTTATTAGGGCACGGCACATTTCTTTATTTCCACACTCCTCTACTAGTCGTCATTTCGGCAGTTATCCCATTGTTACCATATCATATTTCCCACAGTCCATCCATCATCGTCCTCTTCCTTCATCTTTGGTATTCCCCTACCTTTATATTCGTATACGTTTATACTCAAAACTTTCCTCACATAGGTATACCTCACGAGTTTTTAGACAAGTAGGAATGTTTATTTTTAGAACATACAGTACTAAAAGAAAACAATTAATTATAGAATGCATTTATTTAACTTTATCTAAACGCTACATAAATCTATAAAGCCCAATTAAAATATAACTTAAAAATAAATAAAACACCTTCCAGAATGATACTCGTAGCTGCATCTTATCTTACCATCGTATATTTATAATAAAAGGAATTCTAAAATAAAAAATCAGCTCAGTTGATACACCATTAAATGAACTTTATTAGTTGTAGTCTACAGTTATGTAAGTATGTCTTTTATCATATCATTATCAGAATCCATGCAAAAACCTTGCTCTCTCTGGCATGTAGAAATTGTCAGCTGGCGATTTTGATCTCGGTCTTGAACCCTCTCGTTTTTTTGTGTGCATCCGTCGCAGTGATCGCTCCTTTTTGGACTAAAATTTTAATTTACATTATTAACAGATTTATTCGATATTTATACAAAACATTGTAGGGATATAAAAAACGTGTAACGGAAATTTATACAAATGGCGTGTAGAGAGTTATAAATATTAAAATGACTTTTCGTGTTTGCGTAACCGCTTTTTTCTTCTCGACTATGCTGCGGATTTTTGACGCTGTTTTAACAATCACTTATAGGATTTATTCCTAAAAGTTTATGTGAATAATAAATTACCTATTTTCTAATTAATCTTGAATCTAAATTCGACGTTTTGTTAAGTCGTGAAAACTAGAAGTAGGAGCGAACGAGTCGCTAGTCTTCATACATACATATCTATACATCTATACATCTATACAAATAAATAAAATTGGAGTGTCTGTTTTTAATATTAAGATAACCACTTTTTACTAAGTGTATATGGATGTATACACGATACATATACCAAAACAACATTTTTTACAATTTTTGTCTGTCTGTCTGTTTGTTCCCGCTAATCTCTGAAATGGCTGGACCGATTTTGACGGGACTTTCACTGGCAGATAGCTGATGTAACAAAGAGTAACTAAGGCTACTTTTATTTTAGAAAGATTCTTTTATTTTAGAAAAAAATAACTCTTCTAAAAATAAGTCTTCGAAAACTACGCTGACATACGTCTCAAAATTCGAAAAACCCTGGCTGAATCCTACGAAATAGATCAAAATAATGTACTACAGTATTATACACCTTAAAAAGGCCTACAAAAATGTCCTCAATGGTATATGTCTATCTCTTAGGGATAACCCACAATAACCATTTTTTATCTTTTACTTTTTACGAGAAATAAGGGCTTATTTACGAAGCGATTTTAAGCAATACAGCATTAATCCTTACCCAATTAAGTACCTTAAGTACATTTTGCATTTAATATAGATCAATTTGGCCCTTTACAGCATGTAATTTAAATGAATATCTTAGAAGATATTAGAGATTTTAAAAGCGGGCGCAGAGTGCGTTGGCAGCGGCCGGTTAGTACAGGATAAGTAGGATTGTAATTCATATTACTTTGGCTTCATAGTAATTGCGAATATCATTTGTGTTCATTATACTCAAAATAAACCTAATAGTATTATTCCAAGTAAGAGACCGTGAAATGGCTTAGATGTTTAGATTTTTGGATGTTTGTTTCTCAATGATGCAAAGACGGCCAAACGGATTTAGATCGAATTTGGCACAAAGATATACTATATCATGAATACGTAACAGATAGGATACCTACTTTATCCCGGTAGTAGGTTCCCGGGTGATACTTTCCGACAGCTATACGGGCCAAGCCACTGGCAAAAGTACTATTCCTATAATTATGTTTGGTGTCTGGTAAATGATTGAGTGTCTGTATAGGTAAAATAGGAGCGTTAAGAAAAACCAGGAAGACTTATATTCAACTAAACCAAGCCCTATGTCGCAGTCTTCTTACTCTGAATACTATTACTTTTATTTTAAAAACACCAACACACATGATGTTCTCATAAACTATGAATCCTAAGTAATATGAGTTATAATCCTACTACTAATAATATTATAAATGTGAAAATATGTATGATTGGGTGTTTGTTTCTCAATCACGCAAAAATGGCTGAATGGATCTGGATCGAAAATAGCACACAGAGTCTATATTACCTATATAACCTGGAATAACACATTCTTATCGCGGCAGTACGTCCTCTTGCATTAATTTCCGACATCCACGCGGGCGAAGCCGCGGGCAAAAGCTAGTACATACATAAAATCGCTTCTATTTCCCATGGGGGTAGGCAGAAACTACAGAACTCCACCTGTTACGAACCTTACATACCCTTTTGCCTCGTTTAAGTTCATACATCTGGCTTGTCTGCAATTAAGACCCCACCTCGAAAATAGATGATAGTTGGATTGTATCCCCCGCACGCGGGGAGTGGCGGACCTATCTTCATTGGTCGGCCGACACGTCATCGTCACAAACTTTAATGACTTATTTTACCAGTGGCCAAAAGTGGAACGAAGGAATTATCACTGACCGAAATTTAAAAACGTTACTTAGCATGGCCTTTCGCTAAGAATTATTCTTGTCACCGTCGCACAACTGTTTAAATAACAATGCAAGATAAAGACGGCAACATATTAAAAAAAAATGAGCATGCCAAGTGACGTTAATTTGTCTCGGTCTTTGAAATTTTTGCGCATAGTAAACTATGGAGTAGACAACTAATACAAAATATTTAAAAACCTGAAACTTAAATTTTTATTAATGATATGCATGGGTAAAATTAATTAAATCGAATAATGGTTTCTTATAGAATTAGAGGTCCTGATTAACAGAAAAATAAACAAAAAATTACATCACGTAAGGTTTTGTAGAAATCTTCATAAATTCTACCATAGTACAGATATGATAGGATAACAATTATTATTTTCGGAAGGGCTTGTGGCTAATTTAAAACAGCTGCACGAGTCGGTCATTCAGGTTAAGCTACGCTTGCCGCGGTTGGTCCGTGGATGGGTGACTATGTTTACAAACCACGTTAAGCCGTTGGTCCGCCTACCAGGGTCGCGAGATTAGTTCGAAAGAGGTACCGTGGCCCTGGCATATGGGCAACTGAAGGAACACGGGTGGGTTTTAGTCAGTAAAAGTCTGACACGCCCTTCCGCTGCATCCACAGCGGGAGACGTCATTTGATGATCTACCATCCAAAAAAAAAGCAGTTCGGCCCGACTGTCTTTCGTAGATCTTAGACAGTCGTTACGGGTCGTCAAAAGTCTGACAACCAGTCTTACCAAGGGGTATCGTATTACCCAGTAACAAGGTTGTGGAAGTCAGATAGGCAGTCGCTCCATGTAAAATACCGGTACTCAACTACATCCAGTTAGACTGGAAGCCGACCCCAAAATAGATGGGTAAAGGCTAGGCAGATAATGAACAATTATAATTTTCGACTGTTATTTTACTTTTTGGTAGTTTAAAAAAATATTTAGTAAATGTGATTGACCGTCGACTGATTGATTTCTCTATCGACAAAACCGAGCCACAGCTGTTTACAGAACCAGAATTAAACAAATAAGTGCGTAAATTAGATCTTTCTAAAATTGCCGCAGAACTTTTAGGATCTCGACTCAAAGAAAAAAAAATTGGCTACGGGTACTACTTTTCTATATTAAATAGAGAAATAGATGTAGAGAAAAAGCTTTTGTCCCAATTTTTGCTCAAGACGGTGATTCAGTTTTACTGTAAAGATATAAACGGGCTAATGAAAATATTTAATGTCAAATATGACAAAGAAGCTTCAGTGACAAGCAAATAAGGTATTACAAGGATTTATAACAGTTTATTTTGTGAGTCAGGTTAATGCTAAACGTCATGAAAATCGAAACGTGTAAGTAGTAGTTTTGTTTCAAAAAGGTAAATTTTGCATACCTTTGTTATTTACGACATGAAATTAAAAATATCGAACTAATCTTCTAGAGGTATATAAATAAAATGGATGTTGGTATATAAGAGATTATAAACTCCAACTTCGTTTCACCGATCACCATACATTTGCGTGGTAAAATAATTACCCTCCTTTAAGCCGCAGTCAGTTATAAAACCTCACCTTTTTCACACTTGTAATGCTACTCTATTCCTTCGTTGTGCTCTTGTATTTATAGTGTCAGTACTTGACATATAGATATATTGTTGACGTACTTCAAACCTAAAAACTAATCATATATTTTAATTTATTTCTAAATGAACGATTATTATAAGTTTTTGGGATAAAACAGACGTTCTTCTCTAAAAAAATAGGGTGTTAACTCAATATTACTTTACAAAGTGAGAATAGATTGTTGCTGTAATGCTTTAGTGAAGGTGGTGAATTCCTCTTGTTATCATCATCTTATTGGTATTGAATTCCTGCAAAATGAATTAATTAATTGCCCTGTGCAGGTACTCCTAACCTTGAAGGTACTGTTCAATTTTAGTTTTTGGTTTTTCCCATTTTCATACATAATCAAGGTCGTCACTAAATAGTAATAGAAAAAGAATGTTATATTATTCACAGTCACAAAAATAGACACATACGAGTATACAGTGTAAATATAAAGTTTTTGGAAAGCCAACATTTATTATATTAAATATTTACAGCAAAATACTTCACTACTACCTTTTTCTGAGGACATTAATATTTAAAAAACGTAATTTTGATCGCACTGATTTGTAAAAAAGTGACATAGATCTGTCGTCGATGAGCCCTACTGGGCGACTGATTTATGAACGAACGAGAGTGATGAGACTACTTATTATAGGCAAAAAAAGAGATGGCGATAATGTGTATGCGCCTGGAATAAAATAACGTATGTGCCAAAACGAATCGCCGTCTTTTATGAATGAAAAGTGTTATTAAAACGAAAACTGTTTTACAAAAACTTAGATAAGATTATTATCAATGTTTTAAAGTAAACTATGTTAATTAAATCTAACGCACTGCGCCTTGAGGCTAAAAAAATCATAAACATGGATAGAACTTTGCGATTTTTTTGTATCGAGAAAATTTTATCGTATCGTGTATTCCTTTTACAGGATACTAGATCATATAGTCAAAAATCATACACTTTAATATTAAGTTCGGCTATCGTACGGTAAGAAAGGTACACTTAAAAGAAAAAGCACTGTTTTCTCAATATGTCACCTTAATAGTAAAGTGAAGTAAATTAAACTTACGTCATTATTACTCCTATTTTTCCGGCTACGGAGCTTTTTCCTAATATTATCTAGTTTATCTTGATAATATTTTCTTCTTTCAAGACTTAATGGATCATTATTACCATTGTGTGTATTTAAACTTTTAACTCTCTTCCTATGTTTTCTCTCAGTTTTTTTTCTTTTCTCGCGATCTTTGGCTATCAAAGGGATCTCAGGAGGATTAGCTTTCATGTCTTTATATCTATAATCTCCGGGTGGCTTGCTGTCTTCTTGTGTGTCTAGTGAATTGTGTTCAAATTCTCTAAAGACAGCTCTATCAGCCTCGTATTTAATCTTACTTCTAGAAGCGGGCTCGTTATTATCATATTTTTTATCTAAATCGTAGTTATGTTGATGATGAAAATTATCACTAAATTTATATTCGTGGTCTAAATGATTTTCGCTGTACTTTTTATTTATGTCTTCATTATATTTACGATCTAATTCATCCATGTGTTTGTGATCTATGTCACCGTACTTGTGATCAAAATTTCCCTTATACTTGTGATCATAGCTGTCACTGGGGGGTTTACTATCAATATTGGTGAAAATATCCGTATTATCTGTGTACTTTTTTTGGTCAAAGCTATCTATGAATTTATTTTTCCATTTATGACCCTGGATAGATGGGTTATAATTTTTTATTCGTCCGACTCTCTGATCAACCTTATAACGAGATCGTTGTTTAGGTTCTTCTGTGATAGAGACTTGGTTATCTTCTTCTTTAACGGGTTCAAGCTTGTTATTAAATTTTGTGTCTCCAAATTCTATTTCGGGAGCTTCAGTGTCAGCAATATTTAGAAGAATTGGTTTTGGAAATTTTATAAGTGCAGTTTTGCCCACGATTGTGCCGTAAATTTTTCTTATTTTAGCATCAAATACTTCTTTTTCGCTACCATCGAGAGCAATATGTTTCACTTCTTGCTCCAAAGTATCTAGAAGATTAAGAAGTTTGTTATCATTGTCATCTTTAATATCGACGTCTTTTTCATTATAGTTGCTGTAATTTTTTTGATTTAAATACTCGTTGAAGTTTATTACTGTTTCTTCAGCATTGTTTAAACCAGTATCAGTTGTAACTTCTGTCTGTGGTAGCTCTTCTGTGGGTGGGTTTGATTCTTCTTTTGGTTTATTCTGTTCGTGATTGTCAATCAATATTTTATATCCTGAACGACTTTTTAGATAATCATGAACTACTTTACTTAAATTAGAGAAATCTTTTCTTGGTGCAACGTCTTTTTTAATAATTTTTGATGGTGTAGACATACCTCTTCGTTTCGGAAGTTGGAATTGGGCTACTCTTGTGAATAAACTTGCTTTCTGAAAGAAGCAATATTAAAATTCAATCAGTGATAATAATTGTACACAATTTACATTTGTATTATTGGTTCTCTACAAATAACATAAAATATGACAAATCGCAAATGGTTATAAAAAACTGCTTTGCTTATTGCTAACGTACCTATTGTCGAATAAATAATTAATTCTTTGTGAAACATTTTTTTTTTGCAAGCGAGTAATGCTCATTGCATTACCCGCTTGCTTGAGAGTGGTGAAACCCTATTTGTTGAAAACATCTGGGAGTAGATTATTATGGAAATATACAAATGGAATTTCACGCGTGGTCTTATATAGCTTACTGTTTTGCAGTCGGAACTAAAGTAAAAAAAAAATTAACATCAGATTATTATGCAATATATTATTATTCGTTTCTGTCCCACTGCTGGACGAAGGCCTCCCTACTCTCTTTCCACGTCTCTCTGTCTAGAGCTGCCAAGGACCAGTCTTTATTAAAAGAGTCCAGCTCATCCCGCCATCTCGGTCTGGGCCTGCCGCGATGTCTCTTGCCATTAAGCGGGACCCATTGGGTCGTAAGTTTGGCCCACTGATCGTTTGACATACGGCAGATGTGTCCAGCTCAATTTCATTTAAGCGTGGCAGCTTTCCGAGTGACATCAGTTATTTTAGTAATGGAACGGATTGTTGTTATTATGCAATATATTAAAAAATAACATATGCATAAGTCCATGATCGTTTCAGCAGCATGTTTCTTGCCTGCAATTACTTGGCTATTTATTGCTAGGCTTTGAGCTAAACATGGTGTAGAATGGTGAGACGTGTTTGGGTATCAAAGCGGCTGAGGCGTTTAGTCAATATTTTGTTAGCATGTTAGTGCGCGATACACCTGACTTGGACCATAGAAATTGTAAATTTGAGTAGAGAGGGAGATAACATTCCTCTCATTATTTAACCCCATCGGATGTAAATAAGGCAATAGCTAAATTCAAACACTGTAATTTTGTTGGCACTGAGAACATTCCAGCTTTAACTCTTAAGGGATTTCCTGAGCAATTGAAAACTTTCCGAGTCACTCCATTACCTAAAACCGGTGACCAATCATCAGTAGAAGTACACAGACCCATTGCTATCCTGCAAACCATTGCCAAGAATTTTAAGCACATACTTCATGCTTTCATTTACAAACGCATAAATATCTCCTTATCTGAAGCTCTACTAGGTTTTCAACCAGGCTCCTCCATAAATTCGAATACTTATTCATGTCGACTACATATCCCGTGGCTTGGACATCTGTGGGCAGGGTGATGCCCTGAATTTCAATTTCCAGACAGCATTTAACAGAGTTGACAATGATGTACTTTTGTTAAAGCTGCGGGCCATCGGTTTCTCGTTGAGAACTTCTTTTCTGACTATCGGTGCAATTGTGAGGAGTTTGTAGGACATGGTTGTGAGTTTAAGCCTTAAAATACACGCCCGAGAGTCAAGGATCCATGTTGGGACTGCCTCAGTTCCTGATTATGACCTAAGGACTAATAGGTATTAAGTTTGCTAAATGCCCCTTTATGCCGACGACCATAAGGTAGCCACACAAATCTCGAAAAGATGAGAATTGCAAACTCCTACAAAGGGATATTGGCGCTATCTATGAGTGGTGAATTCACACTATTCAAACAAATTGTTTTTAATACAGTAAAATGCTACGTCAAGAGTAGAGGGCTGTAACCAATTCCTTTCGACTATGTTTTGGATGGTGAAGTAATTGGTAAACAATGGAAACTCGAGTGTCCATCGTAGAGTATTTGGGAGTGACTTTCGACCGCAGTCTTTCTACCCTTGCGAAGGAATGGTTCAGGCGTTTGGGATTTGTTTTGCAAAATACTCGTGACTTTCGCTATCCAAAATGTATTAGACTCTTGTACACTGCTCTAGACCGGAGCAAACTAGAGTCCAGTGCCTGCGTTTGGTACCCCTATACCGAGACTCAAACACTGATGCTAGAAAAGTTATTATACATAAAACTATCTAAAGATGCAGGTCTTCCAAAATACCATTTTACATTTATACCATTTCTTTCCCTACAAGTACGCTACCAACTATTTTATAGGGACGTTGGGCTATAACTCGTTGGAGGTGAGAAGAGGCAATGATCAACTCAAGGTGGTCTGTAAGACTTTATGAGGAGATATCGACAGCCCAGAGCTCCATGGCCTTTTCTGCCGATTATTTTTGCATGACAAATACATCGTCACTGGCACAATCTGTTTGAGCAACTGCCATCTAAAACTGGAGCCAGAGCCAAATCAACGGTATGACGTACTCTAAAGATGCTAAATGTCCTTCTGACTCAAAACTCTCTTTTTTTCTGGGTGGGAATTCATCAAATGACGTCTCCCGCTCTGGGCAGAACGGAAGAATGTGTCAGACTTTTACTGACTAAAACCCACCCTGAAGGAACACTTCAGGTGCCTATATGCCAGGGCCACGGTAACTCTTTCGAAAGGGACCCAAAACTCCGAAGTGATGATTTTATGGATAAATTACTAAAATATCGTTTAATTTACTGTTATACTTAAACAAAATCAAGTATTTACCTTCGACCTTAGACGGCGTTTCGGTGGCAGTTTCGGTAAGGGCCGTTTTTTCTTGTTTTGAAGACGCAACGCCGCAGATGCGGCTAGTCGCGGTACTTTTTGTGTTGAAGAATAGTCGTGTATTTCTGGAGGTGGTGTTGGTGGTGGTAATCTCGGCGGCGGAGGTGGTGGCGGCGGCGGGGGTCGTCGAGTCCGATGTATTGGAGTCTTCCGAGGCGGCGGGGGTGGCGGGGCCGGTGGTTTAGAAGCCGGACCGAAACGGAATGCTGGTGCTGTTTGCTTTTCTCTCTGAAGACTACAAAAATGACATTTATTTATCCTATAGGCACAAAAGCCTGGTCAGTGAATGCAAGTATAGGATAAGATAGTTTAAAGGTCATGTCTTTTTACATCGTTCTCATTTATTATTACAAATTCAACATTAAAAATGATGTGGCAAATATACTGTAACAATTTAATTTTAAAAAAGTATCCATAGAGTTTCATGTCGGTTCTTCTCCATAGAAAGGTTGCACATTCCAGAGCATAGTAGTTAACTACACTTTGGAATGGGAAACGAGCATCATATTTTTGAAAGACCTTTGATAATTCATAACTTCGTAGTTCATATGGCTACATACACATACATACATATACATTTCCAGTTTTAGCTGACCTCGCAATGTTTAAATGTTTCGTACAATTTGAAGTCAAGATATACTGGGAAATGTGTAGCTTGATTTGTCGCCTTGTGTACCTCAATGATTTAATTGAAAAATTCTTTAAGTTCTACTTACAAATAGAGGTTTGAATCATATGCTAGCCGTAGGAATAAAACCTAAGAAACTCAAAAGTCAACAAAACGGGAATCAAATCGAGAATCCGTGGAAAAAATAATTCCTTTTTCGCAATTATTCTTTTCTACCACAAAATTGGCCATTGGGTGATGCAGAGACAGATAATGATAAGTGTCATCATCATCATTTCAGCCGAAAGATGTCCACTGCTGGACATAGACCTCCCCTAATGTGGGGAGTTCGCCATAATTGCCACGCTTGGCAGTCGGGATGGCGATCGCAGTATGGTGGTAAAATGTATAGAGAACCTGCTACCCATTCTCTAGTAAGTCCCTTAGTCGCCTCTTACGACACCCACGGGAAGAAATGGGATGGTGCTAATCTTTACGTACGACACCACACGGATGGTAAGTGTATCTTCAACGATGGTGAGTATATCTCATCATCTTGACTTTGCGCATATTACTAGGGGTCGGAACAACATGTTTTCTACTTACATTCTCCACTGTGAACCATCACGCTATGTTGTATGAGTTCATTCTAAAGAATCATTCCCTCTTCGGAAAGATTCATTTCTACCATAAACTTGACTATTGGGTGATATAAAATACCTTCAAAAATGTTAAATGTTTCTCATCATCATCTACCTGTCCTAGCACACGTTACCTGGGGCTGTCACAACATGTTTTCTACTTACATTCTCCACTGTGAACCGTCACGCTAACTTAATTGAGTATATCTCATGAAATATACGTATTTATTATACTTACTTATTATACGACGGTGCTGGTGATTGCGGTGAAAATGGATTTCGCTCACGTTGCCATAAAAGACCCTGTAAAATAAGAATAAAAAAATGCTAGTAATCGTTTAAAAGCAAAAATTGCGGCGTTATTCCGTCTGGCCACCCCACAAATATAGGTACAGACGCCAGCACATAAAGCTACTACAATCTGTCAAATTTCTTTAATAGATTTTCAATTTTTATCGCTAAACCTAGTTCAAGCTAGTTCATGGTTGATTGGCAGAATTTGTCAGTTTCGGGTAGCTAGATGTGCTGGTGTCTGTACATATATCAATGTATGTATTTTGATAGGTACCTATATTTTATAGCCCAGTTAGTTCAGGTTGTATCTCTTAATGATTTTACAAACCTGAGGGAGAAAATCAGAAGAAAAATAATATACAAATTCCGATTATCGACCCCATCTGATGTGAATAGATAAACGATGAATTGGGGCAATATCGACTGATAATTGGGAAAAAATTGTGGAGCTTACTTGTACGCTATAATTTTCTCCCTTTTTCATTTATTCCATCTTACACATCATGTATCAATTTTTTTATTGCTTTCCATTCATTAAAATTATATCCTCTAGTCCCACGTTCTTACTATGTATCGTCATCATCGTTCTGACCATGTTCCATGTAACTTGATGATGGCGCAATAAAGTTTCTTCTTCTATTTTCCCTTGTCATCACCCTATCACTCTCTCTCTTTTCATCCATATCATCCCCTAAATAATCCATCGAATTTTTCTTTGGTTTGTTATAAATTACAATTTTATCCATCATTTAGTTATACGCTAGTTTAACTCATCATAATTATCTTCCAGCCCAAGTCCCATATTATTTGGGGTCTGCGTATCTTCTTCCATTCTCCCTTGTCAACCATCATTAATATAATTCCTCACGATCTCTCTCCTATTTCTACTCTACCTCTGCTAGCTCTCCTCTCCTACCACTGCTACTACTACCTTTTCGTATTGTATGCTTACTTTTACCATGTTTGTAAATATATGAGCACCTTGTATCTATTAATCAATTTATATGGCATTGCTCTAATTTTAAAATTCTTTTTACCTACTGTAGTATAGTGATTTTAATCTAGGTGCATCTTTGCCACATATTCAATTAATGAAATTCAATGAAATTATCTAAAACTAGCTTCTGCCCGCGGCTTCGCCCGCGTGAATGTCGAAAAATATCCCACAGGATCGTACTACCGAGACTAAAAGTACCCTATGTGTTAATCCAGGTAAACAATGTCTTATCGCACTGCTTTGTGTTATCTGAGGAGCGGCGCTCGGATTGATAAATGATTGCTGTAGGATAAATAAATCCTAAAACCTAACAATAGTAACGGAATATATAACGGAACGGCAAATTACCTACTTGTATGCCAAATTTGAAGGCAATTTTAAAGCGAAAATATAAAATCCTATTTATTCCCTACATTTTTGTTCACAGGCAGGGTACAGGTTACTATATATTTTTGAGTTTATTCTTAAAGTACCTCTTTATATACTACTCAAGAAGTTCTGCCCTCAGGTGTTGATACAACGGGCTGCTAGATGAGCTCACTCTCGAGCATGCCACGGAAAACTGGCCGTGCGAATAGTAGTCCCCTCTAAGATCATATCCCGTTGTTTTCACGCAACCTGGTCCCATTGCACCACTTGGCCGGAATATATGCATGTAATATAAACAATTAATGTTGTTTACAACGAAATAATATACCTACCGCAGTTTTCTTTGTAAGCATTATTTATTGTTTTCCCTTCAGGTGCTAGAATCACCAGGCTGCTCCGTGAGCTTACTCTGGAGCAGGCCACGTATAACGTACCATGTGAAAAACAGTTTCCCCTTAAGTATATAGTTCTATGGTCATGGCAAGCAGGCTTTGAAGAGAAACTGCGCGCTTCTGAACTCGAAAGGGTAGTTCGATGGTGTTAGAGGAATCCTCGGAATAAATACAGACTCCTCTCGGGAACAACCTGTCAGTATAGTTGCCTCGATAACGTTGCAATGTTTTTACACACAACCTGGTGTCATTGCATAATTTTGGCGGTTTGAAATTACGCAGCAACATAACTGGGCGCCAATTCTCAATTTTAATATGTGAGTTGGGTGACCAGGAGGCTTCAATGTGTTAAGAAATTCAACCGGGTAAAGTATGGCACTCCTGTGTCCCAGCAATAGAATCATTATCGGCTGATTATGAAAGTATGGCGTCATCGTTGTTTATCTCTGAGTCCACTGATTTATAATGATTTTCAACTCCTTTGAACGATCTCAAAATAATTTAATTGTTGATTGTGGCCTAGTTGTTTTATGGTGTTATGATGGCACGCTCTCACGACCAGGTCTGCAGGTTTATCTATACTAATATTATAAAGCTGAAGAGTATTTCTAAAACTACTTGAATTGAATTTTTTTTTAGGTGTTTGGTAGCCTATTTATCGAGGAAGGCTATAAGCTATATAACATCATGCTACGACTAATAGGAGCAGAACATCAATGAAAATGTTGGAAAACGGGGAATACTTATCCTTTTGAAAGCTACAGTTGCATGCGCTGCATAAACGGTTAAAGTAACACAACAATCATGTATGACAAAATTGTTTCTCATAAAAGTTATAAAAAAATCCGTGATAGTATATCTTTTAAGGTTGGCTCACTATAACGTTTTTAATTGTAATCAAATCTAAATATTATAACGCTGAAGAGTTTGTTTGGTTGAATGTTCTAATCTCTGAAACTACGTTTAGTGTTGAATGGCCTATTATTTGAAGAAGGCTATATACTATATAACATCACGATAGGACCCTACGGAGCCGAGCAAAAAGAAAAAAGTCACGAATACGAAGAACTCGCCCAGGCAGGCGATTCGATGCGACGGGGAGGGTCGGGCAGCAAGAAATTGTATGTGGACAAAGTCGCGGGCAGGAGCTAGTCGTGAATATTACTAATATCTGGGTAGATTTTAACTATTAGCTCTTCTATAATGGTCAGAATTGTGCCTAACTCTGTAGGGATAATTAGTTTATCGATGCGACGGGGAGGGTCGGGAAGCAAGAAATTGTATGTGGACAAAGTCGCGGGCAGCAGCTAGTCGTGAATATTACTAATATCTGGGTAGATTTTAACTATTAGCTCTTCTATAATGGTCAGAATTGTGCCTAACTCTGTAGGGATAATTAGTTTATCGATGCGACGGGGAGGGTCGGGAAGCAAGAAATTGTATGTGGACAAAGTCGCGGGCAGGAGCTAGTCGTGAATATTACTAATATCTGGGTAGATTTTAACTATTAGCTCTTCTATAATGGTCAGAATTGTGCCTAACTCTGTATGGAGAATTAGTTTATTATCGACATCTTCGAAACCCTATTTGACTCTGTAAGGGGATGATTTTGGAAAAACTGTGATACACGTATCTCATAACTATAATTGAAGAGTATGTGTACTAATTTTTGTGTCAATCGACCCTCAGAATTAAAAGTTTCACAGAAAATTCAACCCCCCATTTCACCCTCTTAGGGGTGGAATTTCAAAAAACCCTTTCTTAGTGGATACTTACTTCTCACAAAGAACACACCCTCCAAATTTCACGTCTCTAAAACCAGCGGTTTAGGCTGTGCGTTGATATATCAACAATCAGTCAGTCAGTCAGTCAGTCAGTCAGTTTCTCCTTTTATACATATTGATATTGTAAAACATTTTAAAAAGAGTAACGATGGAGATTATTACCCATTCTTGTCCATAAAAAACTACCTTTTGGAATGGGCGACTATAATCAATTCTATTTTAATACTGACGTACGAAAGTGCCTTTAATGTGCTTATCTTTATATATATAATTCTACTGAACGTGTGTATGTCGCCGAACTCCTCCTAAACGGCTGGACCGATTTGAATGAATTTTTTTGAATGCGTTTGTGTGGCACCCTGGATGGTTTAGATTCACTATTGGACCCGGTAGGTGGCGCTGCTATCGAGTCCTAGGAAACAGGACAATATCTGTACGGTCAGCTAGTTTGATATAAATTCTTTGACTGTTTTCAACAAAACTTACCGCTCTATCTTTTGCATGAAGGAAGTCAAACAACTCTGCCGATGATCTTGCACGTTTATGCTTGAAACTGTTTTTCTTTTCGATGATATTACTCGTATTATCAATTCTGTAAAATGAAAAGTGTCTGTAGTTGTAGTTCAGAGGCTGTTGGTACCTGTTGTGTTTAAGTGTACATGTGTATAACGTGTCGTGCGGCTAAGGGGCTAAACGGCGAAGTGCGAAGGCGGTGGCATAAAAGTAAAATCCTAACGAAATACTGGTGCTGCTTGCCTTTTCCTATGACGACTACAAAAAATACATTTTAGGTGATCAACTATTGGAAGCATAGGCACACGGACACGTCGGTTACATTGGTCTGACGCAGAATTATAAATGCAACTTTTATAACAATATGATAAAGATATTGGAACAATTTGTACAGTGTGGTGCCGGACGTAAAGAATAACACCACCCCATTTCTTCCCGTGGGTTTCGTAAAAGGCGACTAAGGGACTTACTAGAGAATGGGCAGCAGCGTTATCTATGCATTTTACCACCATACTGCGATCGCCAACCCGCCTGCCAAGCGTGGCGATTATGGCAAAGCCCCCCAAATTGGGGGAGGCCTAAGTCCAGCAGTGGACGTCTTACGGCTGAAATGATGGTGATGATGATGATTGGAACGATATAATTCTAAAGAGTGTCCATGGAGTTTCCTGCCGGTTCTTCTCCGTGGAAAAAAATCATTCCCTCTTCGGGAAAATCCACTACCAAAAAATTTGAATATTGGGTGATGTATAGACAGGCAGAAGTAAGTCTACCTTTAATCATTTTAAGTCATCATCATCTACCTTTCCTAGACCAGGTTTTTTTTTTGGATGGGAATTCATCAAATGACGTCTCCCGCTCTGGGCGGAGCGGGAGGGCGTGTCAGACTTTTACTGACTAAAACTCACCCGTGTTTTTTCAGTTACCCATATGCCAGGTCCACGATAACTCGTTTGAAAAATCTCAAAAAAAAAAAAGGTCACTCGGTCGTTCGTCATCCACGAATAAACAGCGGCAAGCGTAGCTTAACCTGATCGCTCGGTCCGTGCGGCTGTTATTACTTAGCCATAAATATTAACTGTAATATATGCTTACTTATTATACGGCGGTCCTGGTGACAGCGATGAAAACGGATTGCGTGCGCGTTGCCATAGGATATCCTTTAAAAAACGAGAAAAATATATTTAAGGAATCGTCTAAAAGCCAAAATACGCACCCTCCACCCAGTGCATATATGCACACAAAACATTGTTAGGTGTAAATAGAATTAATGAATGGCTTAGGTTAGAGCTATAGATTAGATTGTACCCTAGATAACACCCAAATTGAGCATGTGTAGAAAACTACCTATCCTAACGCACGTCCTCATTCTTAAACATTTATTTATTTATTTTATTATATAAGTACACACAAAAAAACAGAGTGATAAAGTAAAAAGGTACTGCTTATGATGATTTTACGATGGTACTACTCATCGTCCTGCCCTATTCCCATATTACTTGCAGTCGGCGTAACACTCTATCTTCTTCCATTCTTCCTTGCGAACCGTCGGTCTATCATTCTCTCTCTTGTCATTCATATCACTTCTCACATGATCCATCAATGTTTTCTTTGGTTTGCATTCTAATCTTATTTAATATAACTAGCCTGTATTGTCCCACCTGCCTCTCCTTTTTCAACAGAATTCAGTCTTCTGCTAGTCCTTGCCACTTATTTCGGTAGGAGTCAACCTCGTCTCGCCGGCTTCGTCGGTTTTCATTCATCAATATTATATCCAGCAATCCTTTAGTAACACGTTACTACTCCTCACTAACATAATCTTTCTGCCCTTGCCTCATGTTACTTGGGATCTATGCAACTTCTTCAGTGCCACGCTTTTATGTACTCTCTTTTCTTTCAGGTTATTCCTCACTCCCTACTACTACATTTTTAATAAAACTCACCTCTCCCTCTTTTCCGTGGATGAGATCGAACCTCTCCGCCGATGATCGTACAGGTTCATGCCTGATACTGTCTTGATTTTCGAAGAAGTCACTCGTATTTCCAATTCTTTTGAATGAAAAAAAGAAAAAATATAATATTATGTCGGGTTACGTTCTATTTTTAACCGACTTCAAAAAGGAGGAGGTTCTCAATTCGGACGTTTATACTTAAAAAAAAAAATATGTATGTTCGGCCATAACTCCGTCATATATAGACGGATTCGCAAAATTCTTGTTTTATTCGAAAGGAGTTTATTTCGAAATGGTTCCATATAAATTTAATATAGATCTGATGATCAGTTAGTTCAAAAAAACCTTAAATACAGATCCTAAGACACCGACTTCCGAACTTAAAGTTATTTTTCAATTTGAAGTGTTTTTAAGGAAGTCGGTTGTTTTTTTTTTTTGTAAAAAAAGTTTTTTATTTTTTAACCGACGAAAAAAAACGGAGTAGGTTATCAATACGACGCGTATATTTTTTTTTGTTTGTTTTTTTTTTTTATGTATGACCACGCATAACTTTTCACATAGTAGTCCGATTGTAATAATTCTTTTTTTATTGGAAAGGGTATACTCCGAGGGTGGTCCCATATAAATTTGGAAAACAAAATCGAACCCTAAGGGTC
The DNA here is from genome assembly GCA_947507805.1 of Aporophyla nigra. Lineage (NCBI taxonomy): Eukaryota > Metazoa > Arthropoda > Insecta > Lepidoptera > Noctuidae > Aporophyla > Aporophyla nigra. The sequence continues at coordinate 3,831,422 of OX382313.1, read as the reverse complement.
GGAAAATAGGGGATGATTGATTGTTCACTCACTGATTGTAATGTTTAACCACGCATAACTTTATACAGAGTAGTCCGATTTTGATAATTCTTTATTCTTTGGAATGGGTATACCTTGCCAAGTATTATAAGTACATTAAAGCCACAAAAAAATATAAAATAAAAACTTTTTACCAAAAAATTTAACCGCCGAAAAAACTGAAAAGCAAAAAATAATAAACCTTAAAATTATGAGTCGGCGCTGAAAAATCAATGAACAAAGATCACTCAAAGCGCCGACTCATAATTTTAAGGTTTATTATTTTTTGCTTTTCAGTTTTTTCGGCGGTTAAATTTTTTGGTAAAAAGTTTTTATAAATTTTTCGGGAAAATTTTAAGGATACTCAAACGTCCGTGTATTGCCGGACGTAAAGCATTTCTTTCCGTGGGTGTCATATAAGGGGACTAAGGGACTTACTAAAGAATGGGCAGCAGCGTTCTCTATTTATTTTACTATCATCTGCGATCGTCAATCCGCCTGCCAAGCGTGGCGATTATGGTAAAGCCCCCCATAATGGGAGGCTCATGTCTAGCAGTGGATGTCTTACTGCTGAAATGATGACTCAAACGTCGAAAAAACGGGAATCGAATCGAGAATTCGTATAAAAGAATCAGTCTTTCTTCGGTATGATTCCTGTCTATCACAAAATTGATCTATGTGTGTAAAAACCAATTGTATTTATGTCTCATCATCTTCCTATCCTTGCCAATGTTACTCAAGATCGGCGAAAATACGTTTTACTTCTATTCCTCATTGTGAACTATCACGCTATATTTTATGAGTATACCTCACGAAATATTAATATTCATAGTTATATGTATATACTTACGTATTGTAAGACGGTGACAGTGTTTGCGGTGTAGACGGATTTCGTGCACGTTGCCATAAAATATTCTGTAGAAAACGAAGAAAAAAATGCAGCAAATCATCAAAAGGCCAAAATTGCGCACCTTTTTACAGAGTGCATATTTGGACACAGAAAGAAAGAACGAAAATACGTCTATTTACGGTAAACATGACGCATAAAAGACTAAACACAAAAAAAAATATTAAGAAAAGCTGCCGAAAAACATGCGTCACCTCCATGCAAAACGGCCATTGCTCAGCATAATGGATGCGCCAAAGTTCACCTAAATTTTCAACTCCGATAATTGGAAATCCGAAAAAGTTCTTCCTAACATTTTTCATCCTAACAATCACAATTCCTAACTGCTCTGTCCCTAATATTCATAATTCCGAAGCATTCAACTTCATAATGTCAGTAGCAATAAACATCTATTATACGTTTATTTGTTTTCATATATTTCCTTAACATAACCATCTTTTAGACTATTATTCAAAATCATATCTTTTTTGTTTAGATTTCTTTTTACACGCTTTATTTATTCATAATAATCAGTATTATATACATGTCATGTATTTTGCGTAACTTTATTTTCACATAACATGTATAATAACACCCCGACTTAGAGTACCCCGACGCGGATAGGTTAGGTTAGAAGGCTAAGGCTAAAGCGAAGCGGAGCTCCCGCCTTAGCCTTCGTGGTAATTTTTTTTTTCCACGAATCAACTCAATATTGTGGTTGAGAAACATGTTCTACCATATATTCCAACTACAAATGTAAGTTAGTCGACTATGTTTCGTCGACTTGTCAAGCCTACTTATATTCGTTTTTCTTTTAACTTAGTGTTACTGGACAAAAATTTTTTACCGGTTCGACAACAATGTGGTGTATAGTGTGAATAGAACAGAACCTTTTTTGGTTAAAATGTGCCTTATCATCATCATCACCAGCCTATAATGTTCCCACTGCTGGGACTTAGGCCTCCTCTCGGTGAGATGGAGTGGGCCATAATCCACCACGCGGGCCCAGTGCGGGTTGGTAGATGTCACATGTCTTCGAATTTTTGGTTCTAAGACATGCCGGTTTCCTCAGGATGTTTTCCTTCATCGTTTTGAGAGCAGAAATTTGCCTGGTACCGTTCAATTAATAAAGGTTTCGAATATCAATAAAATGTATAGAAGAAAAATAATATATCCTACTGTTAATAGTATCATTACTGACGCGCTTTTACCTTTTCAATAAAACTCAACTCTCCCTCTTTTGCATGGAGTAAGTCAAACAACTCTGCTGATGATCGTGTATGTTCCTGCTTGAAACTGTCTTCATGTTGTTTTTCCATGGCATCACTCGTATTGTCAATTCTGTAAAATAAAAAAATAGAAAACTTTAGAGGTGTCAAGGGACACCCGGATGGAACGAAGTTCCTTTCCAGGATTTATAATAGTTATAATTTTTTAATTATTTATTATGTACAAAAAACCTATATACACTCAACAAAAATATTCTCTCTCTCTCCGTATCTCCTTCTCTCTCCCTCTCTCTCTCCCTCTTTCTCCCTTCTCTCTCCCCCCTCCCCCTCTCCCCCTCTCCCCCTCTCTCCCTCTCTCCCTCTACTCACAACAAAAAAAACAACAACATACAAAATATATACGGTCGAATTGAGAAACCTCGTCCTTTTTTTGAAGTCGGTTAAAGCATGTCGTGACAACTTTTCGTAAGAATTTTTTCCGTCTAGCCCCCTTTCACAACGCGCGATAAGGAACTTCGTTCCAAAAATTTGCTGTAGCGGTGGATTTCGATATATGGCGGTGCGTCTTCACGGCAGGAGTCTTGAAGACACACCGCTGCAGATGCAGCTGGTCTTGGAGCCTTTTGTATTCAAATATATTAGTGTCTTGCAGCAGGTGGTGGTGATGGGAATGCGGTTATAGGCGCGGTACGAGACGCGCAAGGGGCCAAGGCCGGAGTGCTGGAGACTTCTGAGGTGGCGGAGGTGCCGTTTAGAAGCCAGACCCAAATAGAATACTGGAGCTGCTTGCTTTTCTCAATGGAAACTACGAAAATGATATTTATTTATCCTATAGGCACATTATAAGTTACAAAGGTGATCAGTTAATACAAGTATAGGATAGGACGTTTTAAACATGCTATTTTTTTTACATCGTTGATAAATAATCTGACATATACTGTAACAACATAATGGATACTTTCATGGAGTTTTTTGCCTGTTCTTCTCCATATGAAGGTTGGCTATTCCAAAACGAAGATTGATATACGCTTTGGGCAACTAGCTTCGTCCTTTTGAGTGACCGAGTCCTTCGACAATTCAAATGGTAAGGGTTTAATTTATAAAATAGTTTAAGTACGAATTATAAAAAGACAAGGATGAATCACATATTTGACGTAGGAGTGAAACCGATAAAACTCAAAAGTTGACAAAACAGAAATCAAATCGAGAATTCATGGAAAATAATAATTCTCTCTTCGGAATGACTCGTTTCTACTATAAATTTAACCATTAGGTGATGAATTGACAATGGTAAGCGTACCTCAGTAAGTGTGAGCATATCTCATGATCTTCTCCTCCTTGCCCTTGTTAACTGAGTATATCTCATAAAATATAAATATTCATAGTATATGCTTACTTATTATAGGACATTCCTGGTGATTGCGGTGAAACCGGGTTACGTGCACGTTGCCATAAAACATCCTGTAAAAACAAAGAACAAAATATATTGTAAGATATTATAGTCAATAATATTTGAAAAAAATAAATATTATATGGTAATCTACAAAATATATAAATATAAATTTAAAAAAAAGAGAACAAAATGCTACAGATCATATGAAATGCAAAAATTGCGCCCCTCTACCCAATATACATACATACGCACCCAAACAATGAGAGGGGCCAGCGCAATACACTTTCTCCTTCCATTCCCACTTGTAAACCTGTCACTCTTCCCCTTTTCTTTCTCATCATCCCTTACATAATCTATCGATTTGCTTTGGTTTCCGTTAATTAAAATGATATGTATCAGTTTTTTATAGTCACACGCTAATTATTATCGACACCATCGTTTTGACCATGTCCTATGTTAATTAGGGTCGACGCAACACGCTTTCTTTTTCTCTTCTACCTTGACAATCGCCACGCTATCATTATCTCCCTTTTGATTAATTTAATAGCTCATATAACCCATCGAAATTCATAAATATTTCTTTCTTTTCTTTTTCTATCATCAGAGTCAGCGCTATTTTTTCCATGTCATCTTGTCAGACGTCACGCTATCAATTACTCTCTTTCTTTTTCATATCATTCCTCCTTACACTACCTCATCATCATCATCATTTCAGCTGAACGACGTCCACTGCTGGACATAGGCCTCCCCCAAGCTCTGCCACTTCGACCGGTTTTGTGCTTCCCGCATCCAGCGGATTCCTGCGGCCTTCACAAGGTCATCGGTCCACCTTGTTGGAGGCTTTCCAACTCTGTCTTCCGGTACGCGGTCGCCACTCCAGAACCTTTCGGACCCATCGGCCATTTGTTCTGCGAGCAATGTGCCCTGCCCATTGCCACTTCAGTTTAGCAATTCTTCGGGTTATGTCGGTTGCCATGGTTCTCCTACGGATCTCTTGATTTCTGATTCGATCGCGTAGGTGAACTCCAAGTATAGCCCTCCCCATCGTCCTTTACGCTACCTACTACAATCTTTTTAATAAAACTCACCTCTGCCTCTTTTGCATGTACAACGTCAAATATCTCTGCCGAAGATCGTGCACGATCCTGTCTGAAATCACCTTGTCTGTCGATGTTGTTACTCGTATTGTCAATTCTGAAAAATGAAAGATAAAGAAAACTTGTTTATATTTTGTATTAATACGCTAATTTCAGACAATATTTTCTTCAGCAAGATTTCATTACAATTGAATTTAGGATGTGACGAGAAAGATTAGACTAAGTAGTTGGATTATTAAAGAAGGCACATACCTTTGCAAAATGAAATTCTTCAAAGGATCTTTTATTTCTTCAGCGATTTTGTACAATTTATCAGGTGGGGCGTCTTCCATTGTAAATATGGGCAGCAAGACTAGTGTAGGATCACAACTATTCCCAGACGGCTCACTTACAGGACACGTTTCTGTTCTAGTACCTGAAAATAAAACAAATTACATCAACTAAAGTCTAGTTGTCAGGGACGAGTTAGTTTTAGTTATTGTCTGGGAGTTTGTGGCCTACGCGAATGTAATAGCGTTTCTTTAGTATTTTTCGTGGAGTCCTTGAATTGAGCTGCTCAGTTACGGACAAAGGCGCGCACTGACTGGATAGGTCCACTCAAATCTGTATTGTTCTTTCCTCAAAATACTATTTCAGACACTAATTTAAATGGTCCTTGGAATCAGGATTTGAACAACACGTTGTCATCATCATCATCATTTCAGCCGTAAGACGTCCACTGCTGAACTTAGGCCTCCCCAAATTTAGGGGCTTTGCCATAATCGCCGCTTGGCAGGCGGGTTGGCGATCGCAGTATGGTGGTAAAATGCAGAGAGAACGCTGCTGCCCATTCTCTAGTAAGTCCCTTAGTCGCCTTTTACGACACCCACGGGAAGAAATGGGGACAACATGTTGTATGGTAGCGGAACTGCCGAACGAGCATTAATAATCATCTTACTGCTTAGACTTTCCCCTACTTTGTTGGAGTCGGCTTCTAGTCTAATCGAGCTGCAGCTGAGTACTTATTATTTTTATAGCTGAAGTGACAGCCTATCAAACGTTAGCCGGGTTTCATAGTCTAATGTGCATTCCCAGACACGAAGCCATAATACTGTAATGTAAACTCACGTGGTGGTGGCTTCGCCTCGTTGCAGAGGCAGTCACTGTCTTCCATGGAGCCAGGAGGGCAGCCACACTTAGAGCTGAAACCCTGACCGGGTATTGGTGGTTTCACTTCATAGGACTGCGTTCCCCTGCGGGCTTCGGCAGAGAAATTGCAAATAATGTGAACTGACTGCGAAAATAGAGAAATAATACCCTCTTTTGTAAGAAAAGTTCTGTTGTACAGTAAAGCTTAATCTATAGAAATAATAAAAACAACAAAATGTTTTTTTTTATGTTATTGGATCGTAAAGAACCTGATGATGACGGCCCACTTCTATGGTAAATAAGTAACTAAGTAAGTATTTGTAATGTAGGGTAGGTTGTATGCATGCCTACGAGTACGCGCCGGTGATTCAGTGCCCGATAAACCGCGCAACTAACGACACGTTGTTTTACTCAACCACCTCAGTATTCACACATTTCAACACATTTTCTCTTCTTTCAAACATCAAGACCTTCGTTATTCGTGCTGTGTCTAACTTCGGAGTATATTTCCGACGACCGGTAGACTAACAGGCATAAAAGACATTCCAGCGTCATCTCGCAAAGTTTTCCATAAAAAGTAAAATACAAAATTAGTCTATAATGTTCCCACTGCTGGGACACAGGCTTCCTCTGGTCGGGAGGGACTGGGTAGTAATCCACTCCACCAGCCCAGTGCGGGTTGATAGATGCCACAACGTCTTCGAATTTTTGGTTCTAGGACAAGCCGTTTTCCTCACAATGTTTTCTTTCACCGTTTTGACAGTTACAGTGGTGATGTAATAATTTACTCAAAATAAAGCGCCAGTCCTGGTTTTTAATCTAAATAAGTAATATAAAAGTTCACTAAAGTTCTACATCAAATGGTGTTAAAGTGTGAGGATTCAAACTGGTCTTTGTAGAATGCCACTGTATTTTGTTTTACTTACATTGTGGATTCCCTGCCGACGATTCTCGTAGTAAACGTATTCAGAGTACCCAGATATGCCGCAACCCATGTGCGTGGCAGGACCATGGACCATATCTAGGTATAACCGACCTGCCTGGCTTGGCGCTCTGTGGATAAAGATTAAAAAAAAAACATATAAAATATAAGGCTGTTAGGTAAAAGCCGGATAGATGTCCTAGCGGGTTACTTGCCCCGGTTTTGAATACGGTATGTTGGGGATGTTAGTGGCTTTAGCGGTTTACTGTAATTGTAAGTGGCTTTCCCGCAGACCTTGGGTTCATGTGAACCGTCACCATATCCGCAAACGTCTCGTCCGTGCGAGCGGAAATCTTCCGCGGCGAATCTTCAACCGGCGCGCGTCGTCGAAATTATATTGGTCAGTAACTTTTATTAAATATTTTTATTATTGATTGTGTTTTCAGTCAACTTGTTGTTTCTTTGCATTAGAGTTTAAATAGTAGATCATTAACCAAGGGGATAAAGCAGTGTCTTCTGTCGCGGGTGACGATTTAAATCGCGAGCGTAACGAAGGACTCGAGGTTTACTCCCGAGCGTAGCGAGGGTGTTAAAAACTTAAATCACGAGCGAAGCGAGGGATTTAAGACGAGTCTTGAGTGTAGCGAGGGATTTAAGTTCACCCAAGACTAAGACAGCTTTATCACCGAGGAAAATACTTTACTTTTCGTACCATTTGCGGAAAAATTAACACAATAATAATATGAGATAAGCATTTATTAAAAATAATGACAATTAAAAATAAATTAAAATAAACTTAACGTTTATGTATTTGAAGAAAACAAAAACGCGGCAAATTCCTAGACTAATATTTATTTGTCGGAAAAGCAAAGGCATCAAGCTCATACGGCCTCGTCGGTTTTCGTAATTTTATTTAATAATCATAACTGCATAATAAATGCGTATTCCCTTTTCAAAAAGATGTATAATGCTTTATATACAAACTCAATGGTGTAAACACAGATGTAGTTCAGTATAAATTTTGGTAAGTATTCCAAATTTAAATCACATTCTCCCCCTAGAGGATGAATGAAATTCAGTACAATTTTCTTTCCCTGTTTTTAACAGATTAAAAATGACTATTGTTATGTTCGCTTTTTGTGGCATAGAAAGTCACTTTTTTGAGCAAGTGGTACGAAAATACATTGTTTATTACGTTTTATTCTTGAGTAATTTTTATTTATTTTGAAAATGAAAAGGGTAAATATACGTATCAAAAATGATAGTCACCCCACTTACTTTTCCAGATCGTCTATCCCCGCACGAGGCAAGTATCCTCCGAAACATTTATACCGTTAGGCTTGTTTACTATCCGCTAGAGTAGGTAACTATCCTTTTATTGAGAGGCCAAATACAAAAGGATTTACTCAAACCCATCATTAATTACATATGTTCACAAAAATAAGCTTCTCTAACAGATCAAAGATCTATGTTTTGATATACATCTTATATTTCTCTAATTGGGAACATACATCAGCAGCCTATAACGTTCCCACTGCTGGGACACAGGCCTCCTCTCTGTAAGAGGGACCGAGCCATAATCCACCACGCGGGCCCAGTGCGGGTTGGTAGATGTCACATGTCTTCGAATTTTTGGTTGTAAGACATGCCGGTTTCCTCACGATGTTTTCCTTCACCGTTTTGAGACCAATGAAATAATTTACACAAAGTAAAACGCCTGCTTGGGTTCGAACTCACGACCTACTTACTCTTTAGTCGCGGTCGTTACCATTCGGCCGCCACTGCTCTAGAATTAAGTTTTTTTTTTATAAAGGAGCTTTTTTAGGGTTCCACACCTCAAAAGGAAAAAGCGGAACCCTTATAGGATCACTTTGTTGTCCGTCCGTCCGTCTGTCAAGACCCTTTTCCTCAAGAACGCGTAGACGTATCAAGCTGAAATTTATATTAAATACTCAAGTTTACTGACCCTTGGAGCTGTGAAAAATCAAACTTCTAAGCTAACGCAATCAAAAGATAGCCGGATAGCCGTTTATGCCGCAAATTTGCGGAAATTTTTGAAACTCGCAAGGGAATCATAAAATCAAAATCAAAAGTCATTTATTCAAACTAGGCTGAGAGTCAGCACTTTTTGAACATCAAAGTTACATAAGACAGTCCCCCCAAAACGCCCGCCCTTCGAAAACCTAAAGGGTACTTCCAGTCGATCTAGAATGTTGAAATTTGGTACGAAGCAACGTCTTATAGCACAGATAAAGGAAAAATTGCGAAAACCGTAAATTTTTCGTAACATCATATAATTTAAAAAAAATTAACGGAACCCTCGGTGCGCGAGTCCGACTCGCACTTGGCCGGTTTTTTGTAAAGTGAGACAACTATCCGGCTTTTACCCTATTTGTTACACCCTTATTTTAAAGCCTGCAGCCCATAGAGAGCAATGTAAATTATTATAATCCTGAGAACATTTTGAACAGGCTAGGTTGATGATAACAACCTTTTCTGATTTACCTATGATTAAGATTTTCAACTTACGTATTCCAGTCGGGGAGAACATTAACCATGCTCTCTGTGACTGCAGACTTGTGTTCGTACCAGGACTTCAGGATTTGAATGATGGCATACGATACTTTAGCATGCGTCACTTTTTTAGTTGGAGTCATCCCGTCAACCTTGTTCATTGGCTCCCAATCCGGGTATGAAAATCGGAAGAGACCAACTGCCTGACTGGGATTCGGGAATCTTTCTGGAAAAAGATAGAACATACTTCATTGTAGCATTACTTCATCATTTCAGCCGTAAGACGTCCACTGCTGGACATAGGCCTCCCCAAGTTTTTAAGCATTTGTTCTGTGTCTGGGTGTAATTTATCTATGATCTGTATGTATTTAGAAATATATAAGTATATTTATCAGTTGTCTGGTTACCATAGTACAGGCTCTGCTTAGTTTGGGATCAGATAACGGTGTGTTGGTTGTCCTAAGATATTATTAATTTGGGTGGATTATTAATTTGCCATAATTGGAAATTATCCCACAGGAAAGTACTACCAAGATAGAAGTATTCTATGTGTTAATCTAGATAATAATCTGTGTGACTTTCTTCTAAAGCCATTCGGCCGTTTTTGCGTGATTGAGTAAATCCCATCAAAATATCGAAACATGCTAACTTTGACACGTTAGTAAAAAGTAGGACAGTAGAAACTGCGTACCCTTTTCCTAACTATATCGAGTCGGCTTCCAGTTTAACCGGATACAGCTGAGTAAAAACCAATATTTTTATAAGATTTTTTAAAATTAAAAAACATTTTTAATTCAATCACTCGTTACAAGGGTAGGTTCTCCCTTTACAAGGGTTTCGCAACCCAGACCCCTGTTTACCAACATCATCTAAAATCTCTTTGACGACATTCACGAGTACTTGACGGAAGACCAAATAAAAAGACAAGTGCCTAACCGTTTGATCGCGGATCTTGTTTGAAAATGTGACCTCGTGCGGGTTACAAGTACAACATCGATTTGTGTAGGTACTGTGAGATCCTCAGTCGATTCTCAGGGGCCTATACCGGGACGAATAATAAAAAAATTAGAGGTGTCAAGAGACACCCGGGTGGATCGAAGTTCCTTTCCAGGATTAATAATTTTTATATTTTTTTAAATTATTTATTATGTACAAAAAACCTGTATACACTCAACAAAAGTATTCTCTCTCTCTCTCTCTCTCTCTCTCCCTCTCTCTCGCCCTCTCTCTCTCCCTATCTGTCTCTCTCTCTCCCTCTCTCTCCCTCTCTCCCTGTCTCTCTCTCTCTACTCACAACAAAAAAAAACAACAATATACAAACAAATACAAACAACAAAATATATACAGTCGAATTGAGAAACCTCGTCCTTTTTTTGAAGTCGGTTAAAAAGTGTCGTGACAACTTTTCGTAAGATTTTTTTCCGTCTAGCCTCCTTTCACAACGCGCGATAAGGAACTTCGTTCCAAAAACATAGCGGTATCCACACCGCTAAATGCAAACTATCACACTGACGTCACGCAATTCCTGCATCGCGCAAACAGAGTTTACCGCGCAACCATCATCTATACAACGTCCCAACATTAATCGTTGAGTGCCTATCAGACATGATACCCGTCTGTTCAGAAGTTCCTCTCTTTTCCATGGAAGTTGACTGATCTTTATACTCTGTTCTTCGTACTTCCTACAAAACTGTTTGCAGTCAGTTATTCAGGGTTACTGGTAACTCGACATATTCCTTGCAGGACGTCGTAGTAGGGTTAAAATGCAACAATACTAAGACTTTTGGTAGTACGTTGTAATATAATTAAGTACACCCTGCTGACGATAATTTTGGATGTGTCCGTAAAAAACAAATTGCAACGCTTCCAGTGTCCTTTGACAGCCCGATGAAAGCAGCTCTTTACGTCCTGTGATGTTTTGGAGATCTGGTTTGGTGCCAAAACGCTCTTTGGCCTGAACTGGACCATCTCATACGCGGAAGAAAAGACCTTAAGAGAAGAGTATTGACAAATAGGTGAGGGGAGGCGTTTAAGCTCTCTGTACCCTTTCATCAATTAGTAAGTAAGAAGTAAGAAGAAGACGTAAGAAGATACGTTAGAGAGGTAAATTTGTTCCAAAATAGGGAGTAAAGGATGCGAAGAAAGGGAGAAAACCTTGGACAAGAAACGACCTGCAAAGCATTGTTTGCGAAGGTTAAGAGAAGGTTCTGCGCAATCACCCTGAAGGGCAATTTACCGGAGAGGATTTCATGGCACCAATTACAATCCTCAGACATTTGGCCTGTTTTTTTTTGTGTGTGGGAACTCATCAAATGACGCGGGAGGGCGTGTCAGACTTTTATTGACTAAAACTCACCCGTGTTCCTTCATTTGCCTATATGCCAGGGTCACGGTAACTCTTTCGAACAAATTTCGCGACCCTGGCAGCAGATATTTGGCTGGAGGGGTAATTGCGTAATACACTATGGATAAGAATCGCTTTAAATTTTACAGTTCCACAAAATTCATGCGTTGTTCAAGTTGCTAAGCAGTAAATTTTTACGAACATATGAAAGAATGGAAGAGCAATAATCTTCAATATGATTCAGATACTAATTAATGGCGCGTAACGGAATTATGGTGCTGGACAGAATCTAGGTTATGCACTTCTATGACACTTTATGTCCCCGAAGGAGCAGTCAGACATGTAAAAAATAATCAATATGATAATCTAATAAGTAAAAAAATCTCGTGCCACTATGCTTGTTACGGGTAAACTCCGAAACTACTGAACAAATTGTTATCAAACTTCGTAATTATTTGTAATTTGGTCCACTTCAAAGATAGGATAGTTTTTATCTCAATTATTACTATCATTTACATTTTGAAAACAAATGTTTAATAAACGAAAACAGTGTGTATTCATTGATTATTTCTAGGAATTCCTAATAGATGGCGGTGTTCAGTTAATTCGGTATTCAGTTACTTCGGTGTGAGTTAATTCATCGTATCGGTTGCCTAGATATCCACTAGATGGCGTGGGTTTCGATTTCTGATTTTGGTTTTCATCAATAGAGTGATTTAAAAGGAAGGTTTATAAGTGTAATACATGAGCGAAGCCGCTAGAAAAAGCTAGATATGTATTATGTCCTTACTCGTTGCTCTGCACAGGTCGTGTCTTAAGACGCACTGGTTGGTTAGCACTTGTGCGAAAGTCGCCAATTCGTTATCCCATTTCTGTAAATACATAAAATTGGTTAGAAATTAGAAAAAAAAAAAAATGAAGCCGGTTATTGATTCTAATAAATACTAAATTACAAATAATGTCCTAGAGCCTAATATATGTACAAATTAAATTAGGTAGCCAACTCCGCAGATGGGATTGGTATCAAGATCTAAACAAGATATATGATGTAATGCGTCAGAATGGTTCTTACACGCTTTATATTAGCTTCACTTGTATGTTTGTATGTTAGTATGTTTGTATGTTAGTATGTTTGTATGTTAGTATGTTTGTATGTTTGTATGTTAGTATGTTTGTATGTTAGTATGTTTGTATGTTAGTATGTTTGTATGTTAGTATGTTTGTTTGTAACCGACTCCTTATAGCGCGATTTTGACCCACTTTAAACGACCAAATTTCTTTCATCTTTGCACACCTGTCAAGGACCGATGACAATGCAATAATTTCATAAATTTGTGTCATTATCCTTGCCAGGGTAACCAGGACAGCAAAAAAACTGACTTCGAAAACTACGTTGACATACGTCACAAACTATGCTAAACTACGACACAAACTACGCTGACATACGTTACAAACTACGCTGACATACGTCACAAACTACGCTGACATACGTCTCAAAATTCGAAACACCCTAAAAAAAACCGCTTCCATAGAAAACCAAACTAAAAAGTAGAAAATAATGGAAAAAAAGCGTGGGGTGCCTGATATCAATAAAAAAAATACCTTAAAAAGCATCCCACGCTTTTTTCCATTATTTTCTACTTTTTAGTTTTGTTTTCTATGGAAGCGTGTTTTTTAGTTTTTTTTAACTATTTTTTTTTTTAATAATCTAGTAATAACCGTCAAACGGCAACGCAGAAGACTCAGGCGTAGACAGTGGGACGAACTCGACGAGTACATGAGGGATTGGTCCTATTGGCTCAGAGAGTTGACTGGAAAAAGGAAACGGGGACTTTTGCCCTGCAGTGGGACAAGCTGATTATTTTTATTCACCACACACACTACTCATCACTTAGCCGAATGACGTCCACTGCTGAACATAGGCTTCCTCCGATTTGGGGGGGTTTGCCATAATCGCCACGCTTGGCAGGCGGGTTGGCGATCGCAGTATGGTGGTAAAATGCATAGAGAACGCTGCTGCCCATTCTCTAGTAGGTCCCTTAGTCGCCTCTTACGACACGAAATGGGATTGTGCTATTCTTAAGGTCCGCCACAACAAGGGTACGGCATTATTATTAGTGTGGTAATAATATGACAAGTAGTTATGTTTCGTGACAATAAGGACAGTCTGATTACTGCCCGTAAAAGATAAAGAAAAATACAGCGTTGTTTCTGTGTCCGGAAAAAGGTAAAGAAAATACATACCAATCGGAATATTCCATATCCTCTGGGTAACAATACGCCGTCCTTCCCTGTTTCCTTGCCTTTGGCTATTCTGCTCCTTATCCTGAAATATTAAACATTGTTACATTGTAATAATATCGATATAGAGGGGAAATAAAAATTGCTGAATATTTATTTGTCACTGGCCTGTATTATTTTTTTTGGATGGGAAATCATCAAATGACTTTTCCCGCTCTGGGCAGAGCGGGAGGGCGTGTCAGACTTTTACTGACTAAAACCCACCCGTGTTTCTTCAGTTGCCCATGTGCCGGGGCCACGGTATCTCTTTCGAACAATCACGCGATCCCGGACTGGCCTGTATTAAAACGGTATTTTTATAATACACTATTTTAGTGTTGTATATAATAAGTATAAAGATAAGAGGACTGGCAGGATTGACACAGTGAATGGCAATGCTAACTCTTTGAGCAAAGAATGACTAAGTCCTCTGGTCACGTGAAGTGTCGATCAGTCGATGAGAAATTTCCTTAAAAGGAGACGTGCACTAGGTACGCATGACCCGAGCGTTTTAACTCCAAACCTGATTGAGATTTTGGGATCAGCATCCAAGACTAACTTCACTTACATTCAGAGGACCCAAAACAAAATTATAAAACGGTTATATTGTATTGACTTTCTAACACCTACTTACTATTCATCTCATCTCTCGTACCGTGTGGTGCCGGACGTAAAGAATAACACCACCCCATCTTCCTGTGGGTGTCGTAAAAGGCGACTAAGGGACTTACTAGAGAATGGGCAGCAGCGTTCTCTATGCATTTTACCACCATACTGCGATCGCCAACCCGCCTGCCAAGCGTGGCGATTATGGCAAAGCCCCCCAAATTGGGGGAGGCCTAAGTCCAGCAGCGGACGTCTTACGGCTGAAGTGATGAGATGACTATTCATCTATATGAAAAAACTAAACTTTTCAATACTTGCATATTAGTAAGAAAGTTTTTAGATAACACTATACAAACCAACATTAAACTTACAAAAAAGACAAACACACATAACCTAAGAAATAGAAACGAAATAGTTCTGCGATTTCCTAGAACAGTAAAATATGGAAAAAAAAAACTTTTTATATGAAGGGGTCCAATTGTACAATAAATTGCCAAACAAAAGAAAACTTAAAGATTATATTATGCAAAAAGTAATTTCTACATAAATACCCTGACAACACAAATAACACAATATAAAATACTTACGTAAAAAAAACTATACTTACATTACACTACAAATAAAAATACTTAAAATCTGAACACACGTAATAATCAAAATGATAAAATTAAAATTATAAATAATAAACGGTCTCCGAGACTATACTTGTCGCACACAAGCAAAATAAAACACGTAAACGCACTATACTAGCACTCACAAACACATTCACACAAGTAGTTCGCTTCGTAATCGTTGTTTGCGCTCCTC
This sequence comes from Aporophyla nigra, assembly GCA_947507805.1. Lineage (NCBI taxonomy): Eukaryota > Metazoa > Arthropoda > Insecta > Lepidoptera > Noctuidae > Aporophyla > Aporophyla nigra. Next base: position 3,816,198 of record OX382313.1, on the reverse strand, counting down.
ACAAAGTGAAGAATCAGTACGTGTGAGGGTACCTTGGTGTCAAATTGGCCAGCTGTATTAACTTTTTTTATATTTAAGTACCTACATTTTTGCTATGTTTGCTGTTGATCTCGTTCGTTGTTATAGTTTTACCTACTTATTCTACACAGGCCTGCATGCTTCGTCATTAGACGACGATTATTAATTTTAAATGTTAAATCTCATTTAAGTGAACTGCATCATGTTCTTATGAGAAAATAAAGATTCTTTAAACCTAAATGGCTCTAAACTGTAGTAATCTATAATGTATTTGCGCCGCTTGAGGGTCTCAGCAGCTGCAGTAGCGGCGCCAGCACAGCCCGCCGTGCTAGGAACATGAGATGGCGCAGAGGTGTCGACACAGATTGCGTCCCACACCAGAGGCCTACTCACCTTCCAAGGCAACAACGTCATGCCGTCTGGTCTAGGCATGAGTTCGATATATCAAAACGTAACTTATATCGGATATGTGTTTAGTAACATATCATATCGATATCTAAATCTACATAACCGATATCACAAAAACTTTATCGAGTCTTAAGTTATATAAAAACTGCAATATTGGGAACGTACGAAGTACGAACAAAACGCAAACTTCACATCACAAGCGATATGAAATCGAAACAGATATTCGCTCTGTCTCTGTCTAAGTATTTAAGTTTTTACTGGTGTAAAAGTGATGAAGCGAATATTTCGTAACTTTGGCTAATGTTTGCTTGGTTATTTGGTTAATGCTATGCGTGCGTAATATATCTTAAAGCTCTAGCAATAAGGTTTAGTTTCTATTTATTTAGTTACAACAACGAATCCATAAGATAGCGATTTTTTGGCGTCTACTGGATATTTGTGAGAAACTTACTCTATAAAATAGAACAACGTGTTACAAGTAGCCAAACTGACAAATTAAATAACTTTAAATATCTAAAGTACCTATATCGATGTACTAACGGTAAAAGTGTAATTTTGCGTTTATCGTCAGTTTGCGGTCTCCTTGAGTTTGCTCATCGAAATATCACGGTTACGTGAGCAAACCGTACTACTGATATCGATATCTGAACACTGTTTTTGATATCGATATGAAAACTGAATATCGGTTACATATCCGTTTGCGAGAAACACTGAAAACGCCCATCTCTAGTCTGGTCTCTTCCCATCGTCACGTACTAAGCAGTTTTGTTTTAATACCGCTGGTACGCCTGGTGACATTTGCTCGACGAATAATATCATTCGGGTATATTGACAAAAATAAATAATTCTAGTAAATCTTTATATACTTTATACACCGTGGCAAACCTGCCAGTTCTCTGGACACGTTTCTGGATGACAGCGATGCGGACGAGTACTTTGACGCCAAGTGTCCTATTTATTTGTTTAGTTAGTCTTTTATTGTAGTATCTTGCCTGTAAAACGGTTGCTGTTGTTGGTTGCCTGTTGTTAAATTTAACCGATATCTAAACTTATATCTACATATATGTATACAGGTAAACGAATTTCACTCATACACAATATAAATTCGCACACATCTACACTTTTTTCACACACTCTCGAACACAAACACACACACACACACTCAAACCCACTCGCATACATCACACAAGTGCGCTCCTTCCCTTTTGATTTTTTTGTATTTTATTTTATTATTCTGTTTTCTTTTATTTTATTTTTACACGCTTTATATTAGCTTCACTTGTATGTTTGTATGTTTGTATATTTGTATGTTTGTATATTTGTATGTTTGTTTGTAACCGACTCCTTATAGTGCGATTTTGACCCACTTTAAACGACCAGATTTCATTCAAACTTTGCACACCTGTCAAGGACTGATGACAATGCAATAATTTCATAAATTTGTGCCATTATCCTTGCCAGGGTTACCAGGACAGCAAAAAAACTGTCACAAACTACGCTGACATACGTCTCAAAATTCGAAATACCCTAAAAAATAGAAAATAAATAATAGTTTAAAAAAACTAAAAAACACGCTTCCATGGAAAACCAAACTAAAAAGTACAAAATAATGGAAAAAAAGCGTGGGGTGCCTGATATCAATAAAAAATACCTTAAAAGCACCCCACGCTTTTTTTCCATTATTTTGTACTTTTTAGTTTGGTTTTCCATGGAAGCGTGTTTTTTAGTTTTTTTAAACTATTATTTTTAATTGCATACTCTGTGTTACGTTAAGTGGAAGTGCGGAGTCACCTAACACAAGCATATAAATGCTTAAAAGGTGTGATCTCCAAATAATATACCTATGTTAAAAAAATCTGTGTAATTGAAATAAACATTTTTTTTTTAATACTCAAATTATTTTTTATTAGGCTACACTGTCCCACTGCTGAGCAAAAGCCTCCCCAAATCCGTCCAGGCATTATTTTCCAGGGCCTCCTCGATGCAACTCTCGCTACCTCTTCTGGGACCGGCTTCGGCAACATGCAATTTTTTTTTTTTAAAAGCCGACCTTTTTGGTGGTGCCTAGACAAATAATTTTGCAATAGACTCACGAGTTCGTTATATCCAGCATTCGGTGCGCTAGATCTGCAGTGATGCTAATGTTGACTGCGTTGTAACAACGAGGTCCGATCACGTTGTTCTGTGAAAGTAAACACATACATTAGAAGGAATTATATTTATATTTATGAGCCAATGATGATGGTCTGTTTGTATGTCATAGGGTTATAAGTAGGTACCTATAATCCACACTAATATTATAAATGCAAAAGTAACTCTGTCTATCTGTCTGTCTGTCTCGCTTTCCTGCCAAAACTACTGAACCGATTTAAATGAAATTTGGTACACAAATAGTTTAGAGCCTGAGAAAGGACATAGGGTTCTTTTTATCCCGGTAGTACGTTCCTGCGGGATATTTTCCGACCTCCACGCGGGCGAAGCCGCTGGCAAAAGCTAGTAATATATCTTTTTAACCATAAAAAGAAAGTAAATATGCGGTTGCCAAGCGTGGCGATTATGACAAAGCCCCATAAATTGGGGGAGGTCTATGTCCAGCGGTGGGCGTCTTTCGGCTGAAATGATGATGATGATGAGGTTATGCGGCGCACTCATTCATGAAGAGCCATATAATAAACTAGCTTCTGCCCGCGACTTCGTCCGCGTTAAAATTATGCTCTCCTGACCCTTCCCGTCGCATCAAATTGCCTGCCAGTTTTCGTCCAATTTTTATTGCTGTTCCGCTTCTTTTGACTGTAGCGTGATGTTATATAGCTTATAGCCTTTGTCAATAAATAGGCTAGCCAACGCAAAAAGATTTTTTCAATTCGGACCAGTAGTTCCTGAGTTTACCGCGTTCAACCAGACAAACCAACAAACTCTTCAGCTTTATAATATTAGTATATATAAATAAATTACAGTTCGCACATGACAAATATTCCAAAATTATTCTAAAATATTACCAAATACTCCTCAAACCGAATTAGAGTAACATTTGCGAACAGAATAGTTGGTCGTCGACTCGTCGTTCACGAAAACAAATAAAGAGTTAGGGACGGAACTGATTAACATAAATAGGCCTATATATTTCGCCTATAAAATGAACGTTGATAAAATGACAGAAGAATTCTAAATAGTGTAAAGGGTCTTTGCTGTAATATAAATCTTCTTTTCATAATTAAAACAAGTGTTTTTTTAGGATTTCTGTCTTTTAATCATAATTCGGATCCTACAAACAGGCGCGACGCGACAACTAGATGCGGCAGCGCGACGGGACTATCTTAGAACTATTTCTATGTAAACTTCATGTAAAATTTCTACAAGCGCCGCGTCGTGCTTATCTGAAGAAGCCTTTCGGAAACTGATAAGAAGACGGCGAGGATCCTAATTTCCCCATCGGTATAGTTCCAGCCTTCTGAGGGCCTGATGCATGATTTCCGTCAATGAAGATACGGGCCCCTGTCCAAAAATAGTTCGATGCTTCGGAATGAACTCTATTCCCGATTAATTATCTTTTTCGGACGGGCAACAAACCTACGGAATTAGTCCCGATGTGTTTTTAGTCAAATTGTTTTGTCATTCATTCTTTATTTGGGCCCTAAACTAATTTTATGTCCGAAGGTATCACGAAGTAGCCCATTACTTCGGCCGAATATAAGGATTTCTCGCTTAGACAGTAGATCCAGTGACTTACTTCACTTCCTCACTATAGGATTAATCAATTCAGTGTAGTCTGTAGCAAGTCTCTTACCCCATAGGGAGTTTCCCATAATTGCCACTCTCGACAGGCAGGTTGGCAATCTGGAGGCAAAGGTCCTCGCCCACATGTGGGAGTGGCGCGAGGACGCGAAACGCCGCCGGGGCGAAACTCCGCTGCCGCGACAAATCGCGGCACGGCGGGCGGAGCTCCGACAGGATCTCATGACGACATGGCGGGTACGATTGTCGCAACCCAGCGCTGGGCACGCCACAATTGCGGCGGTAAGTCCCCTCTTTGAGGAGTGGATTGAGAGGCGCCACGGCGTCCTCACCTTCCGCCTGACGCAGGTTCTCACCGGGCATGGGTGCTTCGGTGGGTTCCTGTTCAGGATAAAGCGGGAGGAAACGCCCGGGTGTTTCCATTGTGAGGATCATCTAGAGGACACGGTGGAGCATACGGTGGAGGTGTGCCCTGCCTGGGCGGAGCACCGCCGTGTCCTCGGCATGGGAAGCCGTCACCTCCTTCTGCGAAGCAGTAATGCTCGCGACGGAGGAGGCAGGGCGCGTGAGGGAGTGGCAGTCTCTGCGCCCTCACGTCCCTAGCCGCCGCAGGAGGAGACGCCCCGGGCGTCGGGAGTCGATAGCGAACTCCCGGCGACCGTAGGCGCGAGCTTGCGGGTGGCGAGCAATGGGTAGCTCGCCGCCCGATAAGGACCAGGCTCGGGTCGACGGCGCGTAGTGATCCACGCGCGCCTCAAAGAGATGTCAGCAGCAATGTAGGGGTCTGCTAGGACCGATGCCTGCCAGGGTCGCGAGATTGTTCGAAAGAGATACCGTGACTCTGGCACATGGGCAACTGAAGGAACACGGATGGGTTTTAGTCAGTAAAAGTCTGACACGCCCTCCCGCTCCGCCCAGAGCGGGAGAAGTCATTTGATGATTACCCATCCAAAAAAAAAAAAAAGGCAGGTTGGCAATCGCAATATGGTGGTAGGATGCATAGAGAACGCTGCTAACAAGTCTCTAATAGTCCCTTAGTCGCTATCTACGACACCCATAGGTAGAAATGGGATGGTGCTATTCTTTACCTCCGGCAACATATGGACCCGGATAAATGGACCTAAGTTAGCAATTTGCAAACTTAAGGCAGATAACGCACTTCAAGTCTACAACGCGCCATGCAATAGGGCGCGGAAAACGGAGTGGAATTCCCCATGCGTAAACGAGTTCTTATCGAATTTATAAGCAAAAAAAAAAAACTGGCCAAGTGCGAGTCGGACTCGCGCACCGACGAGGGTTCCGTACATACCTGCAGGAATTCACGGTTTATGCATAAGGTTTATGTTTATGAAATTAAATGTTATTTTTTAAATTTTTATATTTGACTTGACTGAATGAAAGGTAAATTGTGGTTCACGATTTATGACGTATTAAAAAAAAAAAAACTACTAACTAGATCTCGTTCAAACCAATTTTCGGTGGAAGTTTACATGGTAATGTACATCATATATTTTTTTTAGTTTTATCATTCCCTTATTTTAGAAGTTACGGGGGGGGGGGGGGGACACATTTTACCACTTTGGAAGTGTCTCCCGCGCAAACTATTCAGATAAAAAATGATATTAGAAACCTCAATATCATTTTTGAAGACCTATCCATAGATACCCCACACATATGGGTTTGATGGATTTTTTTTTTAAATTTCAGTTCTTTGTATGGGGAACCCCAAATATTATTGTTTAAAAAAAAATGATATTAGAAACCTCAATATCATTTTTGAAGACCTATCCCTATACCCCACACGTATGGGTTTGATGAAAAAAAAAAATTTGAGTTTCAGTTCTATGTATGGGGAACCCCAAATATTATTGTATTTTTTCTATTTTTGTGTGAAAATCTTAATGCGGTTTACAGAATACATCTACTTACCAAGTTTCAACAGCATAGCTCTTATAGTTTCGGAAAAAAATGGCTGTGACATACTCGGACAGACAGACAGACAGGCATGACGAATCTATAAGGGTTCTGTTTTTTGCCATTTGGCAACGGAACCCTAAAAATACGCGCAGATGCGCGTTATTCGCGCCCCGACCTGTAGTAGACTCATTGTAGTGTGAGATACGTCTTAACTTTGCAAATTGCATTACTTATGCACGTACTTATTAAACGCGCAACCTGTTTTCATAAAAATTTTCGGTGGTTATTGAGAAGCTTGTCTCGCGAGCATAAGGTTGAGTCTAACGCGATCGGACGAATGTCGAACGTATTTACGCAGCGAGAAAAAGTGGTGTCCGTCTTACGCCCGCAGTGGTCCGACTTGCCTTTACCACACATATTTACCCACAATGCTTATTTTCAAACAGGAAATTTTTCCATCGACACGATTCGAAAAATCCTGTTATTGTTTAATTCACTACTGTACACTTAATTATTAACAAAGGTACTGTTTATAATACTAGATTGTTTAATTTTTAAAGCAACAATATTGGTTTCATAATCACTGTATTATAAATACTTACTGTTTTGTCCGCATTCATGGACTTATGAATGGATTTTGTTGAAGATAACTGACGGATGAATGAACATCGTGCCTAGATATTATACTAACATTACACGTGTCATTCTACCTACCTACAAAATCTATTCCCGGTACAATAAAATCTGAATAAGTGGACCCTGGATATGTGAGAAATTTCTGTTATTAATAATTACTTTAAAGTCCCGACACTTTTGCATTGTTATACCTTTGTTACTGGGAATTTTCGAACCTTTGTATCTGAGACTTGATTTCTTAGATTTTACGATGTTTCCCTCTATAATTTCGACTGGCTTGTTAGTCTAGTGGTTAGTGACCCTGACTGCTAAGACAGAGGTCGTGGGTTCGATTCCCACCCAGGACAAATCTATGTGTGATGAGCACAATCATTTATTCTGTGTCTGGGTGTAATTTATCTATAATATGTATATATTTAGAAATATATAAGTATATTTATCAGTTGTCTGGGTTCCACAGTACAGGCTCTGCCTAGTTTGGGATCAGATAATGTTGTGTTGGTTGTCTTAATATATTAGAAGATATTAATATTAGTAATTGGGATTTTGTAGCTCAAGAGTCCCTATACGTGGGAAAACTTATCAGGTTCAGACAAATTATGATTGGTTTTTTACAAACAGTGTAATCCCTTCCAAGCTTGCTTTGTTTGTCAGTAAGTACAGTTCTTATTAACAATTCCACCACTTTATATGAGAAATGTTACATATTGGCCTCTATAAATAGGCTACCCTACACAAAAAGATTTTTTCAATTCTGACCAGTAGTTCCTGAGATTAGCGCGTTCAATCAAACAAACATACATACAAACAAACAAATTCTTCAGCTTTATAATACTAAGTATAGATTTTCACATCGAATTACGAATATATCCTCTTCTCTTTCAAACAAAAAATCTCAACCCGCCGTCCCCGCATCCCCCGTTCCTTTTCATCTTAATTGCTTCATCCGTTATGGTCACCTTTTGTAACTGTTCTGCTGATGATGAAAGTAGAACTTAATCATCTGCGTAAAGAACGCCGAAGGTGGCAGGCGAAGGGTGGCATTGCGTGCACAAGAAAATTAATTACCAAGCTAATATAGTGAATTGTACAATTTGATTAGGTAGTGACAAAACGACTGGACTCCGGTTTATTTTAGAATGAAAGAAAACTTCTTCATTCTGCATAAACAAAACGCAGTTCACATAAAAAAAAAAAAAAAAGTAGTATTTTATAATTTACGGAAAATTATTTATTTTATCTCAAAATGAATAATTTTCTTAGGCATGTCAAATTATCTGACGATTAGTAAACAAAGAGTGACGTTGGTAGAAGTGTCTCACGCAAAACTTAGCTATTATGTTGTTCTGTTATGGTACTCTGAAGCATGCAATCACATTTTTTCTATGAATGACATTTGTGCTGGCAAAACAATTACACAATTAAACAAAACGATTCAGCAGACAATGGCTCACCTCCCATCTAGCGCCACGTGGACACGTGAGGACCTATTAGAGAGAAAGAAACAAAGAAAAATATTTTATGTGAGACACGCACAAGAAAAACAATAACACTTTTAAGTTAAGAATAACAAAATAGTGATAACTATAAATAAAAAGAGGCCTGAGTCAGTCCAAAAAGCCTATCTCAACATAATGCTGCACTGGCGTGTCCGTGGCGTCACAGCGCAGCGGTAGGGCCCGCTGTGACGCCACGGACACGCCAGTGAACAGTATTCGCGTTGCTTAATTTTAGGCTAAACATTAAATATATGTTACTTACATCTTTTTACACGCTTTATTGGATAAGTGGGATCTGAAGAGACCTATATTTTATTATCATTTATAGAGGCTTTTAATTTACCCAGTTTCCCAAATAGGCAAACACTTATCTAATTTATAGAGGCCAATATGTAACATTTCTCATATAAAGTGGTGGAATTGTTAATAAGAACTGTACTTACTGACAAACAAAGCAAGCTTGGAAGGCTATATAACATCACGCTACAACCAAGAGGAGCGGAGCAGTAATGAAAAATGTTGCAAAAACGGGAAAAATCACATGGGTAGGCGAATCGACGCGCGGACAAAGTCGCGGGCTTCAAGCTAGTAAATTATAAGAGTGTGGAGCAAGGAATAAAAAGATTCGGAAATAATGTGAATATGCTACACATGCGGTTGTGTCCAACCAGATGATGTCCGAAAAGGCTCAACTTGGCTGTTCACATATGGTGTGCAGGTGCCTGCGGTTATGTATGGAAGTGATTGTTCGGTGTGGCAAAAGAATATAATAAATTATGTGGAAATGCGTTCGTTGCGAAGCATGTGTGGTGTGACTATGAATGATTGGCTGAGGAATGATGTGATCTCCGACAGTTGTGGATGGATATTGAAACTTCTTTTTTTAATGGATAGATTATGCCTCAGGAGTGGTCCTGTATAAATTTTATTAACTTTTGCTTGGTTAGTTTTTGAGTTAGCTTTGATAATAGATATTTTTTCAACTTGGTGTAGTTTCATGATGTAAAAATAATATCCTGTCACTATTACTTACATGAAAAATGGCGGTATACGAAGTTGTGAAGAGTAGGTAATTAATCATCATCATTTCAGCCGAAAGTCGTTCACTGCTGGACATAGACCTCCCCCAATTTTGAGGGGATTTGCCATAATCGCTATGCTCAGCAGGCGGGTTGGCGATCACAGTATGGTGGTAAAATGCATAGAGAAAGCTGCTGCCCATTCTCTAGTAAGTCCCTTAGTCGCTTCTTAGCATAGGTACCACAAATAAAAACTGTCGGTGGTAAAACAGCTTTTTGTTTCAATTTTAATAGTAGGTGGACAACATTCAAAACACTCATATATAAGCAAGGTAGTCATAGTGACAGAAAACAAGAACTGCTCTTGTGATGCCAGAAGGTTCGACTGAACTGGTTGAACTTTTAGGCATCATAAAAGAAGTTCTCGTTTAGTTCTCGCAGGCTATTATTATTTAGCCACAAGCCCTTAGCTGGGCGTCGGGAGTCGATAGCTGACTCCCGGCCACCGTAGGCGCGAGCTTGCGGGCGGTGAGCAATGGGTAGCTCGCCGCCCGGTAAGGACCAAGCTCGGGTTGACGGCGCGTGGTGTTCCACGCGCGCCTCAAAGAGATGTCAGCAAAACTGAAGGGGTCTGCTAGGACCGATGCCTGCCAGGGTCACGAGATTGTTCGAAAGAGATACCGTGACCCTGGCACATGGACAACTGAAGAAACACGGGTGGGTTTTAGTCAGTAAAAGTCTGACATGCCCTCCCGCTCCGCCCAGAGCGGAAGAAGTCATTTGATGATTTCCCATCCAAAAAAAAAAGCCCTTAGCTGACATGTAATATTACTAAATAATTATTGGCAGTTCTATATTTATATTCCCTCGGAGCCAATGCAGGCTGTCCATAAAATAAGCCTCCATTCGATTACAACAAGAACGACAAGTTACAAATTAATCTATTCTAGTAAAACCCTAACTACAGAGTCCTGGTGGTTCTAATTACAGTTAGGCTGTTACGCATTGATCGCGTTGGCTGCAACCGACAATTTAGTGCATTTCTCATTAAATTGACTGCCGGCTTCAAATTGAGATCGCAATCATTTTACCATGTACTAGATAGGAGCACATAATTATGCTCAAATGAGAGGATTCGTTTCAAAGCATAATTGCTTTGGGATAGTGTGATATTTTGATGGTTGTGGTGGTGGTTTTGGTGGTTTATTGCTGAATGTGTAACTTCTATATAAAGAGTTCAATGCTAAGTAATAACAACTGCACAGGTCGATCCATCATGTCAAGCTGTGCTCGCCGGGTTGGGTTAGCTAGGTTAGCTGTAGATGGGTAGCCATCTTTACTAACTTCACCCTCCGTGCCTCAGAAAGCATGTAGCTAAGCTGTTGGTCCCGACTGTCATTCGTAGACAGTCATAATGGGTTATCAGAAACCCGCAATTCTGACTACCAGACTTACCAAGAGGTATTATTAGTATTACCCAGGTACTGGGTCACATAGGCAGATACCCAATGTAAAGTACTAGTATTCAGATGCTTCCAGTTAGACTGAAAAGAATAGGTGGATTTGTTGCCGCTTTTTTTAAGAAATCTATTCTTAGATCCACTTTCTGTGTTACCGCAGTTGTGTTAGCCACCGCAGGCGCGGGCTTGCGGACGACGAGCAATGGGTAGTTCGCCGCCCAGTAAGCACCAGGCCCGGGTCGACGGTGCGTTGTGTGCCAAACGCGCCTTAAAGATATTTCAGCATAAATTGAAGGAGTTCGCCAGGACTAATGCCTGCCAGGGTCGCGAGATTTGTTAGACAGAGTTACCGTGGACCTGGTACAGGCAACTGAAGGAACACGGGTGGGTTTTAGTCAGTAAAAGTCAGACACCCTCCCGTTCCGTCCTGAGCGTCAGAAGTCATATGATGATTTCCCACCAAAAAAAAAACGTGTCACTTTCTGTGTTATAAATAATGAAGTCTTCATTCGACTGAAAAAACTTTTTTACAAAAAAAAAAACAACCGACTTCCTTAAAAACACTACAAAGTGAAAAATAACTTTAATTTCGGAAGTCGGTGTCTTAGGATCTGTTTTTAAGGTTTTTTTGCCACCGACTTCCGAAATTAAAGTTATTTTTCACTTTGTAGTGTTTTTAAGGAAGTTGGTTGTTTTTTTTTGTAAAAAAGTTTTTATTTTTAAAATTTTTGTTGTGGTATCCACCCCGCACTAATTCCAAACAAACAATGCATATTTATGCGATAGCAGAAATCGCGGTTGATTTGCTGTCATTTTTTAAAGAGTTCCGGTGTCTATCTCCGGAACTCATCATCAGATCTATATGAAATTTATATGGGACCATTTCGAAATAAATCCCTTTCAAACAAAAAAAGAATTTTGCAAATCCGTCTATATATGACGGAGTTATGGCCGAACATACATAAAAAAAAAAAAAATATAACCATCCGAATTGAGAACCTCCTCCTTTTTGAAGTCGGTTAAAAATAAGTTTTGGTCGTGACGTATATATCCAGGTATTACACAGCTATATTTAAAGAACAAAGAAGGACACTATATTTATATCTAAGGCAAAATACTAAAGATATAACAAAGACGATCTAAAATAGCTTTATCCAAAATAGGCCTATGATTCCCTTGTTCTTCCTACGCTGTCTTCATCAACTAACAATGAAAGTAATCAGACGATGTCAACCATATTGTTTTATAAGGTTTTACGCGGAAGTATACCAGAAATATCTGATGATGCGGACGGAAGTGAGGTCAGTGGAGAATTGTCTATTTTAATTGCTTTTGATTAATAACTTGCAAGCTTTCTTCAGGGTGGCAGCCCAGTGGTAACGGCTGTGGATTACGAGTAGCGTAGGTCGTAGGTGTGTCGCTTTACTTTCTGTAAATATTGTTCATCACCACTGCTCTCAAAACGGTTTATTTATTTATTTAAAAGAAGCACAGCCACATCATATACATTACACTTAATAATCTTAATAACTAAAGGACTAATGTACATGACAACACTTATTGTAACATTACGGCGTACATAGCACTGATTAAAATATCTTGCTGCCTTGAAATATTAAACTAAACTAAAAAAAAAAACATTCTCAACTATACTTTAAAGTAAAAAAAACCGGCCAAGTGTGTTTTTTGCCACTTGGCAACGGAACCCTAAAAACTAAACTAAAATATAATGGTTGCACATAAGCCAGATAACATCAAAAGCACAAAAAAAAAGTTAAGGAATAAAACGGTTAAGGAAAACATCGTGAGGAAATATCCAAGAACCAAAATATCGATGACATCTGACATCTACCAACTCGTACTGGGCCCGCGTGGTGGGTTCCAGACCTACACTCACAGAAGAGGCCTGTGTCCCAGCGTTTTATACTCTATAGGCTGAATGAACAAACGGGTGATAAGGTTTTCACATTAAATAGTTTAAGTTGTGATTAGTCTGTTATAATAATTGATAATATTAACAATTTTACTAAAAACGACAGATACTAAAAAAAACACCTCAGAAGGCACGCCACGTTTTTTTTCATGAAAATGATTTCATTTATTGAACACTGTGTTTTTATTTTGAATTTTTTGAAATTATTTTCTATTGTTCCGTGTGGTGGATGTATCGAATAGCACCAACCCGTTTCATCCCGTGGGTGTCGTAAAAGGCGACTAAGGGACTTACTAGAGAATGGGCAGCAGCGTTCTCTATGCATTTTACCACCATACTGCGATCGCCGATCCACCTGCCAAGCGTGGCGATTATGGCAAAACCCCCTATCTTTGAGGACGCCTACTTTTTATTTCGGTTTTCAATTGAAGCGTGTTTTTTAGTTTAATAACATGTTCTCTTCTTTTAACACAAAGTTAGTTTAGACATAATAACGAGTATATTTAAACACGACGAGTAACCAGCGAGATAAAAGTGTATTCGATAAGAAAACACACAACATTCATCAACCAGCATTGGGCCCGCGTGGTGGGTTATGGCCCACTCTCTGAGGCGAGGCCTGTACCCCAGCGCTGAGAACATAATAGGCAAAAAAAAAAAAAAAATGTGGACTTACAGGATCATAGTACATGCACATGACATGTGTGCCTTCTCTGCAGTACTCCATATTGGGACAGTAGTCAGAGAGGTACAGCCCCGTCTGGTACCTGCTGTCGATGACCAGGGAACATCTGGAGATCTTAACTGTGATGGTCAGGAGGAGTATTAGCTGGAAAGACAGAAAGTATTTATTAAACAATGCATTCGTTACAGAATCTTTGTATTTAGTAGACTATTGTGATTGCCTAGAGACGCCGGCAGGACGCCCTAGGAGAACAAATATGTCCTTACTAAGTTTTGCCAGCGGCTTCACCTGCGTGGAGGTTGGAAATTATCCCGCGGGAACATACTACCGGGATAAAAAGTACTCTATATGATAAACCAGGTTATAAACTATCTGTGTGCCAAATTTCATTTAATCCGATTCGCCCTTACAGCGTCAAAGCTTCATCAAAACTTTCATATTTATAATTTTTGTAGGATTGGTGACGTTCTTCCAGAAGGTCAGGTGTATAGTACTGGTGACCAGCTTGCTTCCATGGGAAAATTCGTAAGTTTATGTATGTCCTTCTTTTGGACAACTAAAAATCACCCTGACGTCTAGCATAATTTTGAGCAAGTAGAGTTTGCCGCGCAACTAGCATATAATACAACATCCCGACATCAATTGTCGTGCTCAATCCGATCCAGCCAGGCCCTTGCTGCTGTCTACCATTGAAGCCTTAAGCCGAGGTCCTTAGGCACCCCACCCTTAGCACATAGTCACTTAATTTTAAGCCCTGGCTGTATGCCTTCAATTATTGGGACAGCCACAGACAAATTAGTCAAGCAGCCTAGGGTGATTTGTAAGACGCCATTAAAAAAAAAAAAAACAAATCAGTCGTCGGGTGACAGAGGATCCTCCCATTTCTATAGCGGATACATAAACTTTAAACTCTTTTCCTCATACCTCTAACATAACGGAAACTTTGTATGGCATAGTATTCGTCAATGTATGTAATATTTACTGTCGAAATTCGTCGAAAGGACAAGTCTAAAGGCTCGTTCAGACTAGCGCGACGCGACGGTCGCGCGCGAATCGGCGATTTATATCCGTAGAACAATTTCTATGAAAACGCGCGCGACACTTCACACAGGGGCGACCTGTCGCGCCGCGACACGGTCGCGCCGCGTCGAGTAGCGCGACAGCTTATTAGTACATTTTGTTTGGCGTCGCGACGATATCGCGGCGATTTCGCCGCGAATTCGCTGCGACGCGGCGACGCCATACAAAATGTACTAAAAGCTGTCGCGCCTCTACAAGGACGTCGCGCGCGAATCGCGGGCGATTCGCGCACGAGTGGTCGCGCCAGTGTAAAAGGTGTTGCGTCGCGATATATCGCAGAAACGCCTCCGCGACAGGTCGCGCGACATGTCGCGGCTGTCTGTACGAGCCTTAACGCATCCTTTCGAAGATATTTATGCTGGTTTTCTGTTGAAATTAATTCAAACGTGTCTGTAAAATATTTTATTACTAGCTTTTGCCAACGGCTTCGCCCGCCTGGAGGTCGGAAATTTTCCCGCGGGAACATACTACCGGGATAAAAAGTACCCTATGTGTTATTCCTGGTTATAAACTATCTATGTGCCAAATTTCATCTAAATCGGGTCAGCAGTTATTTCGTGAAAGAGGAACAAACATCCACACATCCAGACATCCAGACATCCATACATCCATACATACAAACTTTCGCGTTTATAATATTAGTAGGATTGTTAACTATCATTGCTGCTTCCTATTTTTCTAATGTAATCTTTTTTTTTTGCATGGGAATTCATCAAATGACTTCTCCCGCTCTGGGCGGAGCGGGAGGGCGTGTCAGACTTTTACTGACTAAAAACCACCCGTGTTCCTTCAGTTGCCCATGTGCCACGGTCACGGTATCTCTTTCGAACAATCTCGCGACCCTGACAGTTCTAATGTAATCTTTACGTTACGTTTTACTACATTCATAGACCCTATTCAAAAAAAGAATCGAAGTCACACTCTGAAAACATTCACTGGTAATTGCGAAACTTTTTATCGGTAGGAATTGGTTTAATATTCATAGTTAAACAACATTCCTTGCGTTATTTACGTTGCTGAGCCGAAAATTTATTCGAACAAATGACGCAATGGTTTAGAAATAATCTTCAATCCCATTTAGATTGTGATAAATTGTGCGTTTCGCAATTAGGATGCAGTTATGAACTACAGAAACAAATCTGATACCTAAAGAGAATTATTCCCTCAGCTTTACCGCTAAACCCTTTTACAATCGCGATCATTTTGTTTTGACATTACCTTTTTATTTGCATAGCTGATAAGCATTAATTACGGTATGCTCTTGGTTTCATTTCTTAAATGTTTAGAATCGTGCTCTATGTTAGTTCAAAAACGTTGAAAAAATATTCAAAATATTGATGCAAAGGAATTGGTTTTTTTTTCGGATTCTGGAATTTCGCGAAGGTCGTTCAGAATGAAGGCCATTGTTTAGGCTTCTAAATGGGCTTGAAATTGAAAGCAGCGTTTTGTTATCTTTTAAAAACACACTGACCAGCTTACCACTACATGACATTATGTATATATGCACTAGCTTTGGCCGCAGCTTTGCTCGCGTTAAAAATACCAATAAATATTTTTTTTTTTTATAAAAAGTTTTCCACGTTACTGCTAATACCTCCAAGAATATGTGTACGAAGTTTTATGATCATCGGTTAAGTCGTTTTTGCGTGAAGGCGTAACAAACAAACTTACATTCACATTTATAATATTAGTATTATATAACAGGTCAATCATCGAATCCGACTTGGTTGGGCAGCCTTCAAGAAACTACACAATATCTTCTCATCCCACATACCGCAGTGTCTCAAGACGAATGTTTTTGACCAGTGTGTGTTGCCAGTGATGCCACAAAAACGTGGTCGCTCACAATGGGCCTCATTAAAAGGCTGCAAATTATCCAAAAGGCAAAGGAGCGGGCTTTGCTTGGAGTTTCCCTACGCGATCGGATCAGCAATGAAGACATCCGTAGGAGAACCAAAGTAACTGTCATAGCGCGAAGAATTGCTAAACTTAAGTTGGCTATGGGATAAAACTTCGTTGTAGCTTTTCAAGAAAATAAAAATTAATTATGGTTGTTACTACTGGACCTTGTCGTTTGATTGTCCGCGAACATGATAGCATCCATTTTTTTAAACCGACTTCAAATTAGGAGCAGTTTATCAATTAGTTTTTAATTTTTTAATGGTAACTCAGAGCTCCGTTATTCACCACCAAAAACACTACCGAAATGAAAGTTTATTATTCAATTTGTGGTAATTCTTTTGGAAGTTGGTTGTATAAATTAACTTTGTTTTGGTTTCCTTCTTCTCCATCTTTAGTATATTCATCGCTCTCTTCACCATCATCATTTCAGTCTACAGCCACAGCTGA
This sequence comes from Aporophyla nigra, assembly GCA_947507805.1. Taxonomy (NCBI): domain Eukaryota; kingdom Metazoa; phylum Arthropoda; class Insecta; order Lepidoptera; family Noctuidae; genus Aporophyla; species Aporophyla nigra. Next base: position 3,799,459 of record OX382313.1, on the reverse strand, counting down.
ACATAGGTCTCCCCCGAAGAGAGGGTTATTGCTATAAGCGCCACGTTTGGCAGGCGCGTTGGCGATCGCAGTATGGTAATAAAATGCATAGAGAACGCTGCTGCCCATTCTCTAGTAAGTCCTTTAGTCGCCTTTTACGACACGGGAAGAAATGGAATCCCTTTTTTAGACACTTGTATTTGTTCCTTCCTCATCGCATGCCAACACCAAGGTTAACGATTCCCTTTCAACTTTCCATACACTATCATACATACATAATCAGCCTATATTGTTCCCACTGCTGGGACAAACGCCTCCTCTCGGTGAGAAGGAGTGGGCCATGATCTACCATGCCGGCCCAGTGCGGGTTGGTAGATGTCACATGTGTTCGATTTTTTTGGTTCTAGGACATGCCGGTGTCCTCACGATGTTTTCCTTCACCGCTTTGAGAGCAGTGGTGATGAAATTATTAACATAAAGTAAAGCGCCTGCTTGGGTTCATACCTACGACCTTACAACTCGTAAGTCGAAGCTACCACTGAGCGACCACTGCTCTCAATTCACTATCGCCACTTTCAGAACTTCCTTACAACCAACCGTAGAGTCGCAATCTATAAACATTTCTCCACAAGTTCAAGTACCCACATCTGCCCAAAACTATTTAATTCCATTTCTGAAGTACGCAGCAGTTTCACACTCGCACAGAGAAACTTTGTCACATTAGAGTAATGAACGAACCATTATTATTCACATATTATGTTATGGAAATAGTCATCAGGATTAAATGGGACTTCCAAGTTTGTATTTTGTATGTTTATAATTTCTAAGGACCATAGCAGACACAATTTTCAGAATCAGAGATTGGCGATTTAGTAGAGGGCTAAGTAATACAGCTGGACGGATCGGCGGGATGGCCATCCTTATAATACCGATTGCCCTAAGTGCTCTCTCTGGTCAAGCTCCCGACTGTCATTACACGCTTTATATTAGCTTCGCTTGTATGTTTGTATGTTTGTTTGTAACCGACTTCTTATAGCGCGATTTTGTCCCACTTTAAACGACTAGATTTCATTTAAACGCTGTAGACTTATCGGGGACCGATGATAATACTATAATTTCATAAATTTGTGCCATTATCCTTGCCAGAATTACCAGGACAGCAAAAACACTGTCATCGAAAACTACGCTGACATACGTCACAAACTACGCTGACATACGTCTCAAAATTCAAAACACCCTAAAAAATTGAAAATAAAGAATAGTTTGAAAAAACGTTTTGTTTTTCCATTATTTTCTACTTTTTAGTTTGGTTTTCTATGGAAACGTGTTTTTTAGTTTTTTTTTTACTATTTTTTTTTGTTAGGTCTCTGAGTCCCATTTAATAAAGGGCGAGCCTATTGCCATCAACCGGGCACAAACCTTGTTTTTTTTTTGCGATTTTGGTATCATCAAATGACCTCTCCTGCTCTGGGCGGAGCTAATCTAGATCCTAATGATGAATTTCAGATGGGAAAATTCAATAACAGCTTGCCCAACCTGGGGTCGAACCCAGGACCTCATGATAAGATGTAGTGCTTGCGACGACTAGAATAATGAGGCAATACTTCCCTACTTCCAATTATGAAATTTATTTGAAGTACTCAAAACACAATTTAAAATCCATTATAACTTACCTTGATAATCATTCTGATGATTTTGACGTCGCAACTAACATTATATACACAGTGGTAGATGTCTTTGTCTATACATTGTACCCAATCGTTTTTAAACTGGAATACACTAATATTTCTTCAAGGTTTGCACACCATTTGAAGAAAAAATCAATGCTTTCACGAACGGTTTGGAACACTTTTCATAATGAAACACTAATTTTCTTTCGTGTTATGAAAGAACAGTAACGTCGTTTAATTTACTTCGTGTGCAACACAAAAGTGTTTCGTTTTTCCAGTTATTTCTTTTGAGTTTTATCGTTCTTTGCTTTCTTGAACACACTTTATCTATCCAAGAATCTGGTACTTCACTTAGCACTTAGTTTCGTAAATTATTAACAACTTTTCACCGATTTCAAATTATATCTTTACTGAGATTGTCATTTGGTAAATCCTTCAGCCAGCACTTTACTTAAAATCTGCAGATCTACGTAAATTGTAAAAGAACACTTATGATAAACAATGTGTCAAATAATAAATCACAGTTTCGAGTAAAAAATTTCACATTTTCTTAAAACCATTCACTGAATTTTTGACTGTCAAAAAAAGTTTTTTAATATTTTTTAAACACAACCGCGAATGAATACGAAAATTATAAACAATTTAAAATGTATGCTTCTGTGCAATACATTATGTTTAGTCTAAGAAAACATAACAAAACCAGCAAAGGAGCGCAGAAAATGTACTAAGATCTAAACCGCCATTTTTAAACACCAACTTTCTTTTTTACAACATGGAGATTTTAACAATGATGTTTACAATTCCTACAATAGTTATCGACTAGGATAGTTTATAAAAGTTCCTCGTTAGTAGACTAGCATACATTAGAAAGTTCAGATGTCTTAATAATGTATTTGCAATTAATTGTTTCTTCGGTTTTAATCAATTTTGTATCTGCTGATGATTTACATGTGGTGAGTTGCTTTTATTTTTGTTTTTTATTTTATTATCTTAAGGTTGATTATTTTAAGACACTTACTGTACTGTAATTGGAGTTGACATCGCTGGCCTGGTGATGTTAGAGGTCCTGGGTCTGATTCGGGCCATGTGTTATTGGGTTTTGCTATTTGGAATTTCTCAGTAGCAGCCCGGTGTCCGTATTTGTGGCCGTTTGATAGCAATAGGGTCGCTTCTGTTTCATAGGACTTTAAAATATCTGGTGAAATATGGGTGTTCTATAGAGACACTTGAGCCCAACCTTTCAGGATACCAAGCTGTGATGTCATATATTCAATTACAGTATTGTAAAATGTAGTGTTTAGTAAAATATCACAAATAATAAATCAATATTTATCTAGTAGTGCGTGTGTGAGTCCTGGCAGAAACGTAATTAGATGAATATGTCAGTCTCATTAATAAAGCCAAAATAACAATCTATGCATTTTTTTCTACGAATGACCCGTCTGCTTTCGAAGCAAGAGTAAATAGACATCTTCTGAGGTTGCTTATTCTAAAGACTTCATCCATCGCTCTCCACCAGAGAAATTGAGAACAAAATCTAGCCCAATTCGGAATAAAAAAATAAATTAAAAAAAACCGGTTGGGTCTTCGGATTGAAGTCCCATCCAGCTGGATGTGACATCAATCCACACGTACGTATCTACGTAACGTACCTACGTATATTATAGTTAGATTCTTTTATATTTTGTAAATTTGTGAACATTGTAGGCTTTGTAGACTCTAGACAATTTACTTTTTTATTAAGTATGTATTTATTAACACTGTAATTTGAAATCATTGTAAAAGCTAATTATTTTTGTTACCATGGAGTTTCTTGCCGGCTCTTTTCCATAGGAATCAACTATTTGGAACCGTACGCTTAGCTTCTGACGTTTCATAAATGCCAATGTAGGTTTATGTGAAATAGAAATATTTTGATTTGAGTAAGACTTTGTTCTTGTCCAACTCTGTGTGGTGCCGGAGGTAAAGAATTGCACCATCCGGTGTCTTCCTGTATGTGTTGTAAGAGGCGACTAAGGGACTTACTAGAGAATGGGCAGCAGCGTTCTCCATGCATTTTACCACCATACTATGATCGCCAACCCGTCTGCCAAGCGTGGCGATTACGGCAAACCCCTCCCAAATTGGGTAAGGCTTATATTCAGCTGTGGACGTATTTTGGCTGAAGAAAATGATGAACACTTTGTTCTACCTGCGTACCAGTCACTGTCACTGTGTTGCCTGTCCTGTTAGACTAGGGTTTAGTGACCCTGCCTAAGACTGGGGTCGTGGGTTCGATTCCAACCCAGGACAAATCTTTGTGTGATGATCACGATTATTTGTTCTGTTTCTGGGTGTAATTTATCTATAATATGTATGTATTTAGAAATATATAAGTATATTTATCAGTTGTCTGGTTACCATAGTACAGCCTCTGCCTAGTTTGGAATCAAGTAACAGTTTGTTGGTTGTCCTTAGATATAATATATTGCCGACCACTTATCCGTAGAGGTAGGTACGAAAACATAAATGACTAAAAAACGTAAACAGAATGTAGGCTAGCATTTTGTATTTATTAACTTTTTATACGAAACAATATATTTACCGTTTTGTACTTACTATAGCTTTTTTGCGTGTAGTATAGTAATTTGGACTGGGCCTTTTTTGTGATCGTAAGGTAGCTGACCTCCAACTATTAATTTAGTACGTAAGTAATTATTTTCGGTTATTTCTTAAAGGCAGTTCTACGCCTTAGATATTTCTATGACAGTTCATAATCGGTAACCATGGTTTTTGAATATATTTTTTTTTTCATCCACATTTATTTCAAATGACCAATCAGACATAAGTTCATCTCTAGTGCTATGCATAACTAGCATTTGCCCGCAATTTCACCCGAAGGATGTCGGAAATTCGTGTTTCTTTTTACATGAAACTCAATTTGTTTTTTTTTCTTATATTAAAGTAGCCTAAGTTACTCCTCATACCATCAGCTATCTGTCAGTGAAAGTTCTGCCGAAATCAGTCCAGCCGTTTTGGAGATTTGCGGAAACCGACAGATAGATCAGACATTTTTTTTGTTGTTGTAAGTATATACCACCTACGTCTACATTTACGGATATAATTTCATGTGCATTTATTAACTAGCTGTTATTTAAATAAACAGAAAACGGATAATCCAAAAACATACTAAATTTGTCAAAATAGTAATGCGTTCACTACACGTCAAATAACCCGCCCCTAACTGTTCCCGGCGCAAAGGTGCCCAAAACACTTGCTGCGTTGCCACGTAGGATGGCAATGGCTAAGCTTTGCACCAAGAACGAGTTGGAGCGGGAGTCACCCGTTTTGACTGGCTGGCTGGCTGTTATTTTAACATTACAAACTTCAATTTATTTTATTCGTTTAAGTATTTTTGTATACTATATATAGATATCTGTATACACGGTATTCCTTTTAATATTCTACAACTCTAACGTATATCATCATCATCATCATTTCAGCCGTAGGACGTCTACTGCTGGACTTAGACCTCCCCCAATTTGGGGGCTTTGCCATAATCGCCACGCTTGGCAGGCAGGTTGGCGATCGCAGTATGGTGGTAAAATGCATAGAGAACGCTGCTGCCCATTCTCTAGTAAGTCCCTTAGTCGCCTTTTACGACACCCACGGGAAGAAATAGGGTGGTGTTATTCTTTACGTCCGGCACCACACGGTACAAGGTAAGGTATATATAATAACATAATAATAAATAGCTAAAGAGAACTGGCGCAAACCTGTAGTACTTACTACCGATGACCGCAAGGAAGTATGGCGAAACAAGGAGCTTCACGGGCGCTTCTACCGGGCTCTTCATGAGCCCAGTGTAGATTTCTTAGCGTCCGAATCCTGGCTACGTTTTAGTGACCTATTCGGGGAAACTGAAGGTTTCGTCTGTGCTATTATGGACGAAGTTATCTTGACGAATAACTACCGGAGACATATTATGGACGACGTGACGGTTGACGTGTGTCGGGCATGTCACCATCCGGGTGAGTCCATCAGACATATTATCTCTGGTTGTTCTCGTCTGGCTAACGGCGAATACTTGCATAGGCATAACCAAGTAGCCAGGATTATTCACCGGCAACTTGCTTTGCAATATAAACTAGTGGATTCTGAGGTACCGTATTACAAGTATGTGCCCGACCCAGTTCTCGAAAATGACCATGTCACGTTGTACTGGGATCGGTCTATCATTACTGACAGGACTATTGTCGCCAATAAGCCTGATATAGTGGTGATAGACTGGTTAGCGCGCCGCACAATGATAGTCGATGTTACCATTCCGCATGATGGCAACCTCATGAAAGCTGAAAAGGAGAAACAGATTAAATATCTCGACTTAGCATACGAGGTTGTTGACATGTGGAAAGTTGACTTGGCAGTCATTGTGCCGATTGTCGTATAAGCCAATGGGCTGATGGCCGAGACCCTCGACCAACATCTATCGAGGCTATCGTTAGGCGGTTGGATCAAGAGTCTGATTCAGAAGGCAGTACTCCTCGATACGGCACGCATCGTGAGGATGTTTCAGTCTCTGGAGCCCTAACCACCGGTAGCTTGGACCCTGCTCCCGCTACCGGTGGACCACTATTTTTTATATTCTTAAATGTTTTTTGTATTTTTTTTGTAAAAATATTTAAAAATGTAATGAAATATGTATAAAATTAAATAAATGAAAATAATAATAATATGTTATTACGTGAAATACGATAACGCCACATTTTTTTAGCTTTAAATTTGAATTTTGGTTTGAATGAAAATGATTTACTCGTATTTATCATTGGAACTTACACCGGTTTTCATAAAAAAAACCATTACTTAATTAAAAAATATAAAAGACAGACATGCCAGTTGATTCCTTGATATGGTCTCATTAATACACTATAGTTATGTGATATAAATAGGAACACATTGTATATCCATAGACAGCATTTCATTTCAAAACTCGTAAGAAAAACAATCTTTGGAAAGGAACTGACTCCAAAGAGTTGAAAGTCTTTCTAAGAGATACCTACTGCAAAAGACATTGACTAATGATACCTTAAAACGCTTGTGGTCATAATTTCCGTGATAAATTGCACACATCATTTGAAACAAACGTCATTATGCTTCGCTGATTCAGAATAATAGAGATTATGAATGATGATGATGATTTGCACTGTGTGTTTAATCACGAAGTGAGTTTTATCTTTTTTTGTGATAGGATGATGGCAAACTAATGGCACGTGTATCATTTGGACACTGCATCAATTCAGGCATTTTTTTTTTTGGTGGGATATCATCAAATGATGTTTCCTGCTCTGGGTGGAGCGGAAGGGTGTGATAGACTTTTACTGACTAAAACCCACCCGTGTTCCTTCAGTTGCCTATGCCAGGGCCACGGTATCTCTTTCGAACAAATCTCGCGACCCTGGCAGGCATCGGTCCTAGCGGATCTCTTTAATGCTGACATCTTTGAGGCGCGTGAGGATCACAAGGCGCCGTCAATTGAGGCATTTAAGTATCTAAGTCACTTAGTGTGCAATAGCAGAAATCACACTAATTCGTTCTTTTATTTATTGGTTGACTTACATAACTTTAACAATATTGCACAACTAATTATTTACACTAGGATACTAAATTAAAATACTAACTGACTATGGAAATGAATACAAAAAATAAAAAGACACTTAGACTTCGAAGTACTCGTCCCAGAAGACTGGCAGTATAGTCACGTTGAATGGCAATGCTGATAAACGACCCAGCCCTCTGGTCACGTAAAGTATCGACCAGTTGTTGAGAAATTTCCCTGAAAGGAGACGCTCAATAGGGTCCCATGACCCGAGCGTTTTGACCCTAAACGCCTCAAAACTGTCGTTACATATATGGCGTTTGCGCCGCTTGGGTTTCAGCAGCCCCAGTTTATGGCGCCAAAATTTCTTTTATTTAAATAAATATGCAACTGATCAGGTCAATATAGCTGTAAGATCTTCTTATCGTATAATAATAAAGGTGTTATTATTGTGATATGTATTCAGGGTGTATGGGATATTGACGAACGAACACTTACTATGGATTCCGTACCTGATTCTGTAGTCTATTTGCGTTAAGAAAATAGTGACTCAACGTTGTCACTCAGCTTAGCCACGCTCCTTGACAAAATTATAATATAGTAAATTAGAAAGCCGTGTCCGATTTGACCAGTTGAAATTAGCCCTTCAGACATTACGTTCAAATTTACTATGATCTAATTGGTCAAGGGGCGTGGCTAAGCTGAGTGACAACGATGAGTCACTTTTTTTAACGCGAATAGACTATAGATCACTAAACGTAAAGTTTTTGTCAGTCATTAAAAAAAATTTGGTGTTCCACACATTTTGTCCACGTAGGTATTGCGCTATTTTATAACTTTGTTTTTGATAAATGACGAAATTTTTTTGCGTTTGGTTAGGTTACAATTATAAAATTATAATATCTTAGGACAACCAACACACCGTTATCTGATCCCAAACTAGGCAGAGTCTTTACTATGGCAACCAGACAACTGATAAACATACTTATATACTTATTATAGATAAATTACACCTAAACACAGAACAAATGAATGTGCTCATCACACAAAGCCTTGTCCTGGATGGGAATTGAACCCACAGCCTCAGTCTTAGCAGTCAGGGTCACTAACCACTAGACAAACAAACTTTTCAGCTTTATAATATTATTATTTATGGTTACAGTTTCCAGACGGGTCAATATTTTTCCTATGAGCCCATTGAATCCATGGGCTTACAATATTACGAAATCACAGCGTAACAAATATACTCCGAGGTTAGAGAACACTCTCTCAGTATTCCATTACCGTCATACAATTGCAAGTTGTATAAGCAACCGTTAACCAAGTGTAAGCACACAAGTTCAACACAATAATGTTATCACATTACGTAATACTCAAACATGAACATTACATAATACACTAGTGTAATGTAATATGTACCTAGACTAGCTAGGTATATGAAGTACTTTTGTTTGTAATGGTTAATGTAGTGAATAGCTCATTATTCGGCTTATTAGTAAATTCGCACGAATTATCTTGCCCGAATCGAGCGGAATGACACTTTTAAATAATATATTATTTTCTATAGGCGACTTGTACGAAGTCATTTTATTTGTAGGCGAATCGACAACTCGTGAAATAAGTTTTAGGTGATTTGCACGTTTTGAATTTTTGTGACGTTTTGAATGTCTTGGGTGCGATTGACGGGTTGGTCAATGTAATTTTGGGACTTTCTCAGTAATAGCACGGAATCTTGATCTGAACCCAGTTGACGGCAATAGGCGAGGCGACTACGGGACTTACTCGATAATGGGCAGCAGCGTTCTCTATGCATTTTACCACCATATTGCGATCGCCAACCCGCCTGCCAAGCGTGGCGATTATGGTAATCTCCCCCAAGTTGGGGAAGGTCTATGTCCAACAGTGGACGACTTTCGGCTGAAATGATGATGAGGTAATGACAATGGGCTCGCCCCCTATTACTTTGGACCTAAACATAACTGGTGAAATACGGGTGTTACATAGGAATCTACAACTCTGCCTTACCCTTTGGGAATCGCAGGTTTGATGTTATGTAATAAAGTAAAGGTACTAGGTTATTTTTAAATCTTTAATATCTCGACTTCAAATTCGTAATCGGTAACCTCGAACACCCCCGAATACAAATTTTCAAGAGAAAATTAACCAGTAGAAAACGTCTGTCTCAAAGTTTTTAATGCAAATGCTCATGACATTAATGGGACATATCTCGTAATTTGAAATTGGCGTAACTTGGTGAAGGAAAATCGTAATTGAACTCGGCGACTCTCTAATTGAAGAAAAAGCGTAGTACTATATGATACGACTAAAGAAAAAACCCCAAAAAAATCTGTGTCTTCTGTACATAACCTCAAAAGTAGGCAAAAACGCTATTTTTTGGGTATATAACCTCAAATATCTCAAAATCCCGACGTGATGGACCAATTCTAACTCCGGATTCAGATTCTACGCAAAAAAGTACTTCAGAAATGACCCTCCACTTTTCAACAACTGACATGACCCCATTATTTGCAGGTGTGTGTAATTGTATATATACAAAACATTAACGGAATCTTCTCATTTATTTCAGTTTTTATCAAAAAATGTCAAACCAAAACAAGCGGTCATGGGCTCCAGCGGAAGAACAAATACGGTAAAACATTAATTTTCTTAAGAAATTTTGCAGACGGGACACTATTTAGTTTGGCTACAGTTGCGCTGCAAAATAATCGCTTTGTATGTTTAGTGTATTGCTATTATTAACTTTATCTTTCTTAGGGGAGGATCCAGTCAACCGGTTACCACCTTTGGAATCAACACAACTGGAAGCCTCAAAAAGGAGTAATTAGTAATATTTTATTAGTGTGTTCTAACACCAACCGGTCCATTCTATAAAAATTTCATCAAAGAATCATAGGTGAAGTGACCTGTCAGTTCACCTGATGCCAGTAGCGCTATTCTGTAAAAACCTCACTGTGACAACTTGTGTGAAATGAGCTGTCATTAGTGACAATCTTTAGCATCAGATGAAAAGACAGCTCACTTTTAGGTCACTTTACCTAAGTTGTCACGGTGAGATTTTAACAGAATAGATTGGCAGGGATTGGTGGAATTGACGGTTCACTGCAAGCTTTAATTCACCCAATTCATTAATGGTGAGTTTTTTAGATGGGCTGTTCTCACTTTTTTTTTTGTTTTGTTTCTTTTGGGTGGTTTTCATTGGCACTTCTTTCGAAACAGTTTTTACTGACTGCGTGTTGTGTTTGTTTGTTTTTGCGTGTGGTTTTCTTTAGCCAGAAGCAGGTAACGATTCTAGGTGCTGACTGAAAAATGGAAGTCTTATGCCGTTTTTCCAATCCAATCATATCTCGTCAACGGAACGTCAACGACAAACGGGATTATTTGAACCGACCGTGACATCCCAGTGACGGTGTGCGGTGGATACCCGGCCATGGTAAGCCCTCGTTCCCGGACGTAATGAAAACGCGGCGGGATTTTTTGCATACTGTATTTTCATCTCTCTTTGTTGAACCGAGCATTCAAAGTGTGAATGCAGTGCGTCAAAAAAGACAGTGACAGTACGTCTAAGATTCTGTGGGCGAAAAATCCTGTCAAGATTTGCCGTCCCTGTGAATGTATAGCAACTCGTCGCCGTCATTTTGTTCTCAATGTCTTCCCGTTGACGTGGGGGTGAACAAGCGGCCTAGGGCGCCCATACTTGCAGTTTAAGGTATTCACGTTTTTACTATTTGTTTTGTTTGGGTTTGTTATGTGTACTATATCATTAGTTTGCAATTGACGGACTTGGTCATGTTACTTGCTGGCAGTAGATAGATTTTAATGGGAATTCTTACTATGCTTATATTTAGAACTCAATATAATTATTTTATTTAATATAATTCCAATATGTTTTATTAGATAACCTGTTTAAAAACACGTTAGGAATGTTATGTTCACAGATATTAAAAGAAACACATTACTGACAACATTCTCAGCATATAGTCAATTGTGAAAACGGCACATAGAGTATTCTTTGACAAATTGTGGCTGGTCTGTTCCTGACACTTCCGTAATAATCGTCCAATTAGTCCCGTTTCAGAGAAAATAAGATTTATGTTAATTAATTACTTAAGTAAATTGAAGCCTTTGCAATGACAGAGTTTTGTCTTGGACTTAAACTCGTTAAGTTCCTAACTGGCTGGTACAAACTTTAAGAGTTTAAATTTCAATGTTAAGTTTTGAAACCTTAAACTGTGTTTCCCAAATTATACTTATACTTTGTCATTGTGAGAACTTTGTAGGCCTTGAAGACTGTAGACAATTTTCTCTTTTATTAAGTACCTGGTACTTGTTGACAGGCCTACACTGTCCTCCCATACCTATTAACGCTGTAATTTGAAACCATTGTAAAACCCAATTATTTTTAAAAGAACAACCATGAAGTTTGTTGCTGGCTCTTCTCCATAGGAACCAACAAATTGGAACCGTGAACCTAACTTCTGACGTTTCATAAGTGTCCATGTAGGGTTATGTGAAATAAAAATATTTTGATTTAGATTTTAAAATGTCAGAAAGTTTGTAATACTTGTTCCATTTAGAATTTTCAGACTAAGAATTTATTTTTTTAAATTTTCATTACAGACTCCCTACAATCTTACATACATCGATAAAGCCGAAAACATGATCAGGTTACCAGCGATGAACAAATACAACGAAGAGAAGAAAGGTAAGAGGAAAACATTCAAGAAGACACCAAGAAGAACAATACAGAAGATTATAAAGAAGAATAGCAGGTCGAAGATAAAGAGGTTGTATATGGTCAAGATGACGTCAAGCTACCCGACAGTGGCACCGAATGAGTTTGTTAATGAGCAAGACGACTACTCCGCTCGGAAAGCAGAAATGACTACGCGGTCGAATCAACAAAAGAAAACGAAAAAGTTCAGCGTGAAACAAGTGAAGGTGCCTCGGTATCCGATTTCATACCGAAAAATGCAGACAAGGAAAAATAACTATAGGAGACCAAAAAGGGAAACACAAGATATCTTTATATTCAAAGACTTTGATTCGATGCAGTTTGTGAAAGGGAAAACTGATGACGATTATAATGTACTGAATGCTCATTTTAAGAAACATTGGTAGCTTACTACCAACGGGGTTGTTTTTTATTATTTTTTGTATATTTTAACAACCCTGTCTATGCGCGCTTTTATGATTTTTCCACGTCACGGCATCATAATAACATAGGGAAGTAATAAAAACTTTTTCTAAAAAAAAAAAACAAAAGTCTCCCGAAAAAACACTTCAAGGTGAAAAATAACTTTAATATCGGAAGTCTTTTTGGTTTTTGTCACCGAATTCCGTAATTAAAGTTATTCTTCAGTTTGTAGTGTTTTTTTTTTATTGGCAAAAGTTTTTGTTTTCACTTTTTTTATGGTACCTACCCCACCACGTTGCTATATAAGCAACAATACCATCGGTCGATCGACCGTCGATCATTAATAGTATACTTTTTAATTTCCGAACAATTTAATTATCTAGTGTTAGTATTTATCACCCTCCATACAAACTGGAGGCAAGTGTGTTAATGCGAACATATTTATATTTCTTCCTTTCTAGAATGTATGAACATTCATGAAGACGGTTTACATTTTCGTCCACGATAACGTTATAATGTGCACGTATTTCTATACATTTCGTGGGAGTCTACATCGTAGTTTTCCATAGGAAACGACCAATTTGAATCGTGGACCTAGCTTCTGACGTTTCATATTTGCCGATGTAGGTTTATGTGAAATGAAATATTTTGTTTTTGAACATCGTAGAAAATATTTTCACGATAGAAATGATAAAAGCGCATAATAGATACGGTACGGGGAATAACATAACGTATTTGCCAGGGTTATTGTGAGGTGAGTCGTTTATCAAATATTTAGAAATCATTGTAAGTAGAAAAGTAAATGGAAATATAAATAAAATATTTATAAACAATTTTAATATTGTGTCGAAATATTTGTGTTGTGTGATTGTCTGTGTAATGTTTGTGTTTTTATTTTAATATAACATTTTAGCAATATTTTACCAATTGTTTTTATTTTAATATTTTAACTAGCTTTTGAAATATTTGTATGCTGTAATCCATATAAAGATGTGGAAAGAAGAGTGAATGTGGGAAATAAAGTAAATGTTGCTTTACATACGATTGTGACCAACCAGTTAATGTCCGATAAGCCTCGACTGGCTGTTCACAATGGTGTACTGGTGCCGACGCTCATGTATGGAAGTGAATGTTGGGTGTGGCAAAAGAAGCATGAAAGTAGAATAAATGCTGTGGAAATGCGTTCCTTGCGAAGAATTTGTGGTGTGACTATGAATGATAGGCTGAGGAATTATGTGATAAGAGAACGGTGTGGTTTAAAAGAAGATGTAGTGACAAAAATTGAAAAAAGTATGCTTAGATGGTTTGGTCATGTTGAGAGGATGAATGAAGGCCGGCTCACAAAAGGTATTTACAAGGCAGATATCAGAGGCAACACCGGGAGGGAATGCTCTAGGAGGACATATAGTGACCTTATTGGTGATGTTCTTCAGAAAGGTCAGGTGCGTAGTACTCGCAACCGGCGTGTATGTATGATCAATTGTATGAACCTAAACGAGGCAAAAGGAGTGTGTGGAGATCGTAGCAGGTGGCGTTTTGTGCTTTCTGCCTACCCCCATAGGACAAAGGCGTGATTGTATGTATGTATGTATGTATGTAATCCGTATACAAATTAAATGGGAATGAGCAGGACATGTTTACCGCATGGTAGACAAATTGTGGGTCCGAGTAGCACACAACTGGTGCCCAGATAGAGTGAAGCGGGGACGCAGCAGATTACGTAGGAGATGGCGGGACGAGCTGGGTAGGTTCCGTCAAAACTGGAAAGGGAGCGCGCGGGTTTGCGAAAGATGGAAGAGGGGAGTGAGGACAGGAGTGGGACAGAGGAAGGTAGCAAAAAAAAAAAAAATATATTTCTTATATGCATTGGCGCCCAGTTGATGGCAATAAGGTCGCCTCCTATTATATGGGTCTAAAACATAACTTACGAAATACGAGTGTAGGTACAATAGAGTACACCTCTGCTAGCCCTTTGGGAATTACAGGCGTGATGCCATGTTCATTTATGGCCCATTTGTGTAGACCTGTGTCTTTGTCATTTCAATCAAAAAATCTATAAATGCAAACATGCTTATTTTCACGATTTTGTCCGCTTACATTCTAATCCAGAACCTTCCGACCTCAGCACAGAACAGGTCGAAGTGGCGGTGCTTGGGGGAGGCTTATCTCCAGCAGTGGACGTCTTTCGGCTGAAATGATGATGAGAATGACATTCCAATCTTCAGTTAAATATAGCCAATCATCATATGTCTAGCCTATTCCCAACTATGTGAGAACTATGTGGGATAGGCTTCCAGTCAAACCGGCTACAGCTAAGTATTTTAAATGGAGCCATAGCCGATATCTCCCTGTTCTTATTTTTCTTTTCATGAAATATTTATGGGTTGATATGCTTGTGGTAATAATACTAGCCGCACCGTTCGACCGATCATGTTGAAATAAACTACGTGACTTGGAAAGCACATGAAGCTGTTGGTCCTAGCTGTCATTTGTAGATCTTTGACAGTCGTTACGGGTTGTCAGAAACCCGAGAGTTTCACCACCAGTTTAACCAGGGGACCAGGGGCATATTACCAATAACTGGGCAGTCTCTTTAAATACTTGTATTCTGGTGCCCGAAGCCCGGTGCCTGTTCGGTGTGATGCCGGACGTAACGTACGCACCATGTCTTTTCTTACCGTGAGTTTCGTAAGAGACGACTAAGGGACTTACTAGAGAATGGAAGCAGCATTCTCTATGCATTTTAACACCGTGCGATCGGCAACCCGCCTGCCAAGCATGGAGATTATGGCAAACCCCACCAGACTGGTGGAGGCCAGGATGTTCAGCAATGGACGTGTTTCGGCTGAAATGATGATTTAGGTACATTGGTTTAGATTGGAAGTAAACATAATTAGGAAACAGGCAGGTGATAACACATTTTATAATTATAAAACTTCATATCACAGAAATTAATTCGATGTTCTCGTAAAATGAAAGTGTCGCAGGTTCTGCGTACTTATTTAATTAATTTAATACCAAGACACGTTTCAGCTGAATTAGCAATCTCGACGAAACGGGGAAGTAATTTCGCAAATTGTTAATTATGTATGTTTATTTAAATTAATTTGAATTATGGCTCGTGATGGATTTTCTGGGAAGATAAAAGATAAAGACATTTTTTTTTGCATTTAATTAATCTGTGAAAGAGTGCTTTTATGTTATTGAAGTCGGTTATTAATTATTTTAGTATATCTTCTAAAGTATGAGATCTGAATTGAAATAGCGTTGCGTTTTAATGTAGAAGGAATACATAAGGAGGAAGCAACAGAATAGCCCGTGAAAAAAATGATTAACTATAATAAATGCTTTTTTGTATTTGAGTATGAATGTCGATGGTTATAAGAGTAGGGAAAGACCAAAGAAACGATGGATGGACTGTGTGATTGATGATATGGTTAGAAAGGGGGTGACTACCAAGATGACGACTAATAGAGAAATGTGGAAGAAAATTTAATTTTGCGCCGACTCCAAATAAATTGAGACAAGGGCAGAAGCATAATGAAGCTGCTTTATTGCACACCAGAAAATACATTAAAATTTTTCTTTTAATACTTATTCAAGCCACAGATTAAGTAATAGCGACTGGTGCTTTGAATTCTTCTACCTACTGAGAGCGTTGGGAATCTACAATATGTTGCCGATCTTTTGTTGGAGAGAATTAAATAGTAGATCTTAAATGTATCAACGCACAATCCACTACACGTGGATTCAAAAAATCCTGATAAGATTAGGTGAAATAATCCGTCAGATAGTATGCCTACAAGAAGTATGCCATTTGCGAGCGTGCTTAATCTTACCTTGCTTAAAGCGATGCTGGCTGGTAAAAGTAGAAATTGCGATTTTGAAAATGGAAACAGAAGATCTGTAACCAGAACTAAAAGTTTGCAAATTTCCAGTATGGAAAGGTACAGTAGAGTTTAGTAATGCTTCCACTGCTGCGAAACAGGCCTCTTTTTTACACGCTTTATATTAGCTTCACTTGTATGTTTGTATATTTGTATGTTTGTTTTTTGTAACCGACTCCTTATAGCGCGATTTTGACCCACTTTAAACGACCAGATTTCATTAAAACTTTGCACACCTGCCAAGGACCGATGACAATGCAATAATTTCATAAATTTGTGCCATTATCCTTGCCAGGGTTACCAGGACAGCAAAAAAACTGTCACAAACTACGCTGACATACGTCTCAAAATTCGAAACACCCTAAAAAAATAGAAAATAAATAATAGTTTAAAAAAACTAAAAAACACGCTTCCATTGAAAACCAAACTATAAAGTACAAAATAATGGAAAAAAAGCGTGGGGTGCCTGATATCATTTAAAAAATACCTTAAAAAGCACCCCACGCTTTTTTTCCATTATTTTGTACTTTTTAGTTTGGTTTTCAATGGAAGCGTGTTTTTTAGTTTTTTTAAACTATTATTTTTGAGAGGAAGTGGGCTGCAATCTAACACGCGGGCCCAGTGCGGGTTGGTAGATGTCACATGTTTCCAAATATTTGGCTCTAAGGCATGGCGGTGGCCTCACGATGTTTTCCTTCACCTTTTTGAGAGCCGTGGTGATAAAATTCACCAAGTCACGTAACCATGTTTTTATCAAGTTAAGTAACTAATGGGTAGGAGCTAACTGGATTTTAATCTTACATCACGTTGACCTTTGACTCTTTCGTGTAGTTTCTTAATTAATTTTTTAATTTATGGTAACATTCACAGAGAAAGCGTTATTTAGAGTTATAGTTTTACTTACTTAATAATATATATCATTCGCGTGTTGTGCCAACTTAATATTTTTATTAGAGAAATAATTACTGCTAGCCACGCTTGATAACTAAATAACAACATTATACCTGTTAATTATATTATTATTTTTTGCATGGTGACAGCTTGGCACTTTCAGCAGCGTCCATCAACTCCTGTATGTATGTTGCAGTCAAAACTCTTAACCAGTCATAAGTACTATTGACTAGCAAAATCAGTCAAAAGTGCTTTTGACCGTATGCTTTAGTCAATAATACTTTTGACTAAAATAACAGTTAAAAGTACTTTTGCCCAATGGAGCTGGTTAAAAGTACTTTTGACTAAGTGATTCCGTCAAAAGTGGTTTTGACTGGTTGTATCAGTCAAAACTCTTAAAAAGTCGGAACGAAGACCCCGCCATCCCCTTCATGGTTATTTTTTTCCTAACCTAACCTGACCTTTCTTCTAACCTAACCTGTCCAAGTCGGGGTGTCCTAAGTCACGAACTCACTTAATAGTGCTTTTGACTGATGCTATAATGCAGTTAAAACTACTTTTGATGAAGAGCGTCAGTCAAAAGTACTTTTAACCGCAAATTTGCAGTCAAAAGTACTAATAACCAATAATTTTCAGTCAAAACCACTTTTGACCAACCTGTTCAGTCAAAAGTACTTTTGACTGATTTTGCTAGTCAATAGTACTTTTGACTGGTTAAGAGTTTTGACTGCAACATATATATTAAATTTAAATTGTATTGAAACTCTGAAGTAAGCAACAATATAGGTTAAAAGTGTACCTTAGGTAAAATGACTGTAACGCGACTGATGCAAGAAAAAATGCACCTTTAAGAGTACAACAGGGCCATAACGGATGATATGCGTCACGGACATAATGCGACTCCGTCGGTGGAATGTGGCACATTCCCTCTCATAGAAAAAAGGCCTGTGTTCTAACAGAGGGAGCATTATCAGTTGAATATGTATAAGGCTGCTGTAATTCGCTGAAAATTTTGTATAGGACGAAAACCAAACGTTATTAAGAAAAATAAATGCATCTGGGGCTACTCTCAAATAAATTAAAAAAAAATGTTTTAAATAAAAAACACTTTATTCACATATAAACAAAAAATAATTTACATCGCTTAAAGACTAAAAATGTAAACAGTATCAAATCTTAAATTAATATTATTACTATAATGTCAAACTTGACACACACAAAGATAGATACTATCTTTTTAATAAACTTTTAGATAAGTACCACGCTAACTAGCGTGAAGTCTAAGAATCAATAATTAACTATGTTTATAAAATCATGCCTATATTCATAAATCACACTCCAAAAAAAAGTTATATAAGAATGAACAGAGCGCAACTTATCAATATAAGTAAAGATATAAGTAATGATATAATTTAAACTGACAGTGTTTAAAACGCTAAAACCAAATAATCTAAGACTTTAAGACACTGTACTGCACTCCACTTGCAACCTGCATAGGACCCGCGTGGTAGGGATATAATCTCTACCGTGTGCAGCCTGTTTTCCAGCAGTGGGAATATTATAGACTGATTATGCATGATTTGCTAAATTATAGAATATGAACCGTTTTGATTTGTAGCTAAAAGCAAAACTTGAATGAATAATGAACGACTTAAAGAAATCTAAAGATTTTGATCCATATTTCAGAATCCCACCTCGACAGCACTTAAATTCAGACAGCCTTTCCATTCAAACTGAATTGAGTCTAAAAGTGCAATCATCAATTTGGCCCGGTATACAATCATTCAAAGTGAGAAATGCTTTGATTTTATGTTAAACATGATAAAAAACAAGATGGTATAAACTGCGCAAAATATAACACAAGAAAATGAATATATGAGAAGTGATTTAGCACTTATTTTTAAGCAATGGCACGATGATTAATATGAACAAAGATGGTGGAAGATACAAAACTGAATGATGATGTAAAAGACTATGACGGTCATAATAACGATGATAATTGTGATGATAGGTATACGATCAGAAGTATGGAGATCAGATAAGCAGTCGCTACATATAAAGTAATGGTATTTAGCTGAATGTGGTTAAATTGTGAGCCAAACTGGATCCAACGTAGTTGAGAAAAGGTTATGCAGATGATAATGATGATGTAATGATCATGTTTGTCTTCATAAATTAAGTTGAAGGTTTATTGAATTAATGAAGCATGTGATAAAATCAATCACAACATAACGAGGTTACTTATTTTGATAAAGAAAAGAAACCTCTTGATAAAGATACAGAATCAGATGATGATGTTGATGTGATGACCACGTTTGACTGTTTATATTAAGCTGAAGGTTTTATTGAATTTATGAAGCATGTAATTAAATCAATCACACCATAACTGAGGTAATTTAACCTTCTGATAAAGAACAATCACAAATTGCAAACGACATTTCGTTTAGAGGCAATAAATTGTAGGCGATTAATGTACATTCTAAGCCAAACAGTGCAAACTGCAATTCTGTGGGCAATTTATAGCTTGTTGGAAACATAAACTGTATTAGTTACAACACAGAGTATTATAGTATCACTGGGATCAGCTTCTATATTTAGCGAAAGCATATTATTTCAAGAACTTAGTTCGTTAGTGAAAGAGAAACCACAAAACCTTCGCGAAATATACAAGAAAAGCTCCTTTGCAGTAGAAATAATGAAGAAAGCTTAATTAAATTTAATTGGTTATAGGTAAGTAGGTTTTACAGAAATGTGAACGGGGCGGTGACCCTGTGTCAAATAGGTTTTAAAATATGACTTCTAGACCTTAAAAGTACTCTAAGCTTACATTGTTTTCGATTCAATCAATGCTTGATTAGTTTTATCTTTCTTGAATATTAAAAATTGTAGTGTTCTTTTTGTAACAGTTTTTTTTATCAATACTAGTCTGAATATTGTATTTTAAGCCATTGACTACTACCAACTTAAATGCTTTGCCTTTATAAGTCTTGACTAAATTATTACCTAATATTGAGCTTTACACTTACTGTGTTTTGAGGTCAGATAAGCAGTTACTCCAGATTAAATATCTAATCAACCGCATCCAGTCAGACAGAAATCCAACCCCAAAAAAGTTGGGTCAAGACTAGGTTAGATGATGATCTTGCAAATAATGACAAACATTCAGTCTTAAGCCTGCTCAGCCTTGATATCCTCTGCTCCCTGCTTGCTTCTGTACTCCCACCCTTGGTAAGCCAGGTCTTGAGGACTTACATCATGCTCCCTGAAGGAAATACCACCTCCGGATCCATATTTGTGGCCACCCTGAAATTATGGTGTGAGAAGTTAGTTGGATATCATGATATGAATACAATAGTTGGAGAGGAGACAAACTTGGGTGAGAAAAAAAATACATAATCATAAGGAATAAGATGAAATTATAGAGTACCTATTGCATTATAGAAATGACGACAAATACTGTCGGGTATGCTCATAGGGAAGAGTTCCATTACAAAATATAGGACACTTTCATCAAACATTTCCAGTGAAATTCTCCAACAAATTTATTCATCCAAGTGAAGAATCGATTTACTCTGATTTATGATACCAAACATGTCAATAATGTCACGGAACTTTTAATAACCTGTCATATGTTTCAGTTAGCTTTTATGGCGACAGTTTTATATGAAAAGTTTGTAGTCTTTGACGATGAAAGAACATCGCATGTTCGCGAAATTATTATTCGGAGAAATTAACCCAAAAGATATGGTTTCTACCTGATTTTTTCAATAATTAGAGATGAGTTCTGTTTTAGAATTTGGTTATTAGCATGGCAACGATGGAGATAAAATATTGAAAGAAAAGGTGATAGTGAAGATGAGGATACCTTCTTGAAATGATAATCTTAGATAATTTATCCTTTAGTAAGGTAAAACTAGTTGTCAGAATTTCAAGCATACGACTAATCGCAACGACTTTCAAAGATCAGCAAAAGCCTGCCGGGGCCAACGGCTTAACGTGCTTTCCGAGGCATGGAGGGGTCTTGTTATGTAAAGATGGTCACCCATCCACGGGCCAACCGTGGCAAGCGTAGCTTAACCTGATCGATCGACTCGTGCGGCTGTTATTACTTAGCCACAAAACCTTCATCTACTTTAGCATTATATATTGTAACAAGCTTCTGCCCGCGACTTCGTCCGCGTCAAATTTTTGCTACCCTGACCCTTCCCGTCGCATCGAATTGCCTGCCAGTTTTCGACCATTTTTCATTGGTGCTCCACTCCTTTTAATCATAGCGTAATGTTCTCAATAAATAGGCTGCCCACCACAAAAACCATTTTTGAATTCGGACGAGTAGTTCCTGAGATTAGCGCGTTCAACCAAACAAACAAACTCTTCAGCTTTATAATATTAGTATAGATTTAACTTTTACGTGACCGCTGGTGTGGGAAAAATTGTAGTAGGAGCATATTATTATGTAATATAAACGTGATAAATTTTTGGTTAAACTAAAATTGTGTACATGAAAATGAGTTTAGTTTAGATTGAAACTGGTTTTGTTATAGCAGAAATGAATAACTAGCTTAAATTTTAAATTCAAAAATATACGAAAATCACTCTTATTACTTACGGGATAGCTCTCAGAATAGTGTTGTGGAGCATAATGTGACTGCGGTGGCGACTCCCTGTAGGGTCCAAGACCGATACCAGCTGGGCTGTACTGAGGACCAGAGAAGTGACTGGACGAGAACGGTGAGGAGTTGGGCTTGCAGAATTTGAAATAGCCGATAACACCTGGAATATGGAAAGACAGAAAGCTTAGACGATGTTTTTATGACAAAAATAGGTTGTTTATATATTTATGTATCTATCTAGGATCACATAACAGATATACACAAAAAATGACACATAAATAATTGTTAACATAAGTATACTCCTTACAAACCCACACTGGACCATTCTGGTAGATTCTAGCCGACTCTCTCTCACACAGAGGACGCCTATGTCCCAGCAGTGGGAACGTTATAGGCTGCTTAATATGCTTGTGCTATAGTTTTACTCCATGTTATAATAATATAGGATATTACGGTATGCAATAATTAAAGCATAGAAGATTAATAATGGTGATATTCACAATCATTAAGTAGATTTACTGAGATTGTTCTAGAATAGTTGGTCAAGAAACTATCTGAGCATTTTATCGTTAATTAATACCTAAGCAACTCAACGATGATATGATAGCGTGACATTTAGGTTCGATAAATATCTTACTATCGTGATCGTATCATAGAATTCGTTGTCAATTTCGTGGTTAAAATAAGTTCCTTCCTTGGATACGTGTTCTTGTGAGGCCATAAAGTTCGATGTTTCGATGCCTCAGGAATTAATTTCGCATTTGTACAGTATATTTAACTTTTACATAAAGTTTTAACAAATACATAAACAACAAACTTCTGCGAGTCTTATATATTAAGCTTATAGTACCACTCTCTTGACTCCCTAAAAGCCAATACGTTGTTAATAATTGTGCCACAGTTGTTTGGCATTTCAAAGTGAAGGGTAGGTGAAGATCAAGTACATACCAGGAATGATAAGAGCCATGAATCCGAGGAACTTTTTGAAGCTGGCGAGTCCGAGGATAAGGGGCAGGAACAGGAGCAGCTTCAACTTGAACAGCTTGAGGATCAACAGCATGGGGATGATCAGCTTCTTCAGTTTGTGTTGACCTGTACAGACATAGATAGAGCTTTAATCGGTAAATTTTGTTAATTATTATTTCACAGCCATAGCGTCTAATCTCAACGGAAAGTAGCTTTTGGCGCATGAGATAATATAGTGCATAAGTCTGTCCGTAGACACAGGTACACTCTCTCTTTTCCCACTCTATTTGTCCGATTATACTTTCAGAGGAACGGAGGTATCATACCACCAAGTTCCAAACTACGAACTGTTACTTATATATTCCTAATGGAAAGATCCAGGTACACTTTGCTTAGCCCGAGATTCGAACCCGAGATCACGAAACCAACGCGGGGGAATTTAACTATTAACAATATATGTATTTGTTTTAATTCAAAGAATTACATACTAAAGATATGTGTCAGTAAATGACAACAATTACTTTAGTAATCTTTGGTTTGCTTCCCAGGTAGAACAAAGACAACACACACAATACACTAGTAACAAGATCGAAATTCGTCAAAAAAATATTATTAGAAGGTCTTAAGAAAAACTCGAAGCCTGTTAAAATGGTGAACAACAGCAAATAATCCGCAGATAGGCGGAAAAACAAAAGAACCATTTTAAGTTCGTATGACGCATCATAATTCCGTTTTTCAGCTGAAATACGTCTACTGCTTTTAGCATTGATTTAAATTATTACCAACTAGCTTTTGCCAGCGGCTTCGCCCGCGTTTAAAACTTCCTCTTAAATCACTCTATCTATTGATGAAAACAGCATTTAAATCCGTTGCGTAATTTTAAAGATCTAAGCGTACATACGCGGGAAGCGACTTTGTTTTATACTATATGAAGAGTCATACACATACTATAAGTTAAATATATAGAATTTAATCATACTTGAGTTGACTTCAACTCTAAAGAACCGCAGATGAGCATACTAAAAGCCTTGGGATTTGTTTTATTTCAATACTAAAAGCGTTTTAAGTGCTACTCTTTAATTAATCTGGCTTCTAAATTAAAGTCGAGGTTTTTAATTACACTAAAATTCTCTTCATTTAGTAAGTGTTTTGTGTTTACTAGAGTCAAATACCTTTAGTAGGCGAAATCCTTTTTAGAAGAACTATAATTGAAGACAGTGATGGAATGTGTACTATATCCACACTTGTAATCTTTGGAGGGCGTTGTGGACCTTGGCAGAGTTCAAAACTGTTGTTTCATACAGCAAAGGTACAAGAACGTTACAGTTTTCAGTATCGAGACAATTATCTTACCCACTGCCACGTAAACAGTATTTTACCAGGCTTATCATCAGTCTACAGCAGTCCACTGATGAACTTAGACCTCTTAATAGCACATAATTCAATTCGATTCTCGGCAGTTCTCATCCAGCTGTTACCAGCCACCCTGCGAAGTTTGTCGCTCCACCTAGCCCGAGAGCGTCCTACCCTACGTCTTCCGTTTCGCGATTCGATTCAGTTTTTCCTTTTAAGGTATGGAACCTCAATAATAAAACTTGTACTCACGGAAAGGTGCTTTCTTATCCTCGATGATGTCTACTTCGTCAGCAATTTGTTCGATGAAGCGAGGAGCGATAACGCCACGGGAAGTCACCTCTTCGTCCAATTGCATTTCCAGTGCAGTAGATCTCAAAAACCTGGTGACAAAGTAAGACGGTTTAAGTTGGGAAGATACTTTTAAACGTCAACATTAACAAGAAAATGTAATTGATTCTAGTATGACGATTAGAAGTGGCTTACTTGAAATAAATTATCTGACTTTTTTCATCATTATTGTTACAGTTTACTGGGGGTAGGCGTAACATGTCTTGTTCGGCATATTTCTAATACAAAATACTACGCTTTCTTTCCACGATGGGTTGAGCAGAGATATACTAATAGAACACCTGCATTTCGCCAGTTTTATTTAAGCCCCACCCATGTAATAGAGGGCGAACCTATTTTCATTCTGACTATTTAAACAAAAATTCGACTTAATACAATATTTACCTTTCAATCTTCCTCATTCCATATTTGACGAGTGCTTCCCAGTCCGAATCTTCGCTGCGTGGCTGTGATTCCAACTGAGGTGGCTCTCGAGACAGCGCACGAGCTTGGGAGTCCACTTTCACGAGTACTGCGTTTTCGGAGAGCCTGGAAATGATTAGATTTGGTTTTATTAAAGAAAATAAACAAAGGGCTTGATAAAAAAAAAAAACGTCTGAATTGCTCTTTAGTAATTTGCATTTCGTTGATAAAGTGGATTATTTACATCTTTATTTCATTAATGCATTTTCGTTTACTTAAATTAATTTAATTCAAATTGCACGTGGAGAGAAATAAAAGTATTTATGTTTCACATAAACCTACAAGGGCACTTATGAAACGTCAGAAGCTGAACGGTTTCAATTTGTTGATTCCTATGGAGAAGCGCTGGCAAGAAACTACGTGGTTATTTAAAAAAAAAAATTGGCTTTTGCAATGGTTTCAAATGACAGTGTTAATAGGTATGGGAGGACAGTGTAAGCCTGTTAACAAGTGTCAGGTATTTAATAAAATGGAAAATTGTCTACAGTCTACAAGGCCTACAACGTTCTCTCATGTACAAAATATAAAAGAATCTACATAAATGATACAGACTCTTGACTCTATATATGCAGAATATTGTGAAGGGTTTATTAGAGTTTAATTTTTTTTTAAATGTTTATTTAATTTATTCAGTTCTTTTCTTGTAGCTGCTGATGCAATGTAACCTTTCTAGACCCTGATAATGAAGTAAGACTTTGACTTTGATTAAGTACCAATCCCTTAATTATATTGTCAGATACTCCTTAATTGTCACAAAGTCAGTCAGATAATAGTAAAGTTAAAGGTAGATGCCCGTTCAAAAGCGTAGATATAGTGACCTTTAACCTTTAAGACGGTTCTGGAGTGGTGTGCTCCCTTTTCAGTACCCCAGTTCTTAGTCAAAATTCTCAAATCACTGCGGAATTTTTGTGCACTGGATCTTCAACGTAGTTCGTAGCGCCGAAGGTTAAAAATGGAACAGCGTGTTTTGTTGACGTGCTGAGATGCATTTTGTTGGATCCTTAATGATCGGTTCAATACCGAGACTTGAAAATCTAGGGCATGGTTATTTTTTTAAAATTCCATGTGAAGTTAGTACTTACATCCGCGGTGGTCCCCACATGAATTTGTCTCTGCGCTTCGACTCGCCTTGTGTTCATATCTATACTAATATTATAAAGCTGAAGAGTTTGTTTGTTTGTTTGATTGAACGCGCTAATCTCAGGAACTACTGGTCCGAATTGAAAAAATCTTTTTGTGTTGGGTAGCCTATTTATCGAGAAAGGCTATAGGTTATATAACATAACGCTACAACTAAGAGGAGTGGAGCAGTTATGAAAAATGTTGCAAAAACGGGGAAAATCACCAGGATAGGCGATTCGACTCGACGGGAAGGGTCGGGGGAACAAGAAATTTAACGCGGACGAAGTCACGGGCAGAAGATAGTCTGTTATAAAATTTATATCGACCTGTTTCTATGGATATATGATAAAATGATAAATGATTTAATTTGTGCAAGTAGGTTTGTACAAACACTTTTACAAGAAAATCACATTTTTTTAAACTAGATGACGTCGAAGTTTCCTATCTTACAACTTTGAGATGATAAAAAAAGTTGAGATAACTACTTACTGGTAAGCCTGTTTATCGAAGAAGTCATCAAAGGACCGCAGAGCTTGAGCTTTGAAGCAGTCAGCTAGGTCTCCATTGAGGCACTGCTGGGTAGACTGCTGGATGTAAGGGTCCTGGTCCTCTCCGAAACCTAGCCAGTCCAGGAGACCACGGCCTTGGGCTTGAGGCTGGAACATTAGATTAAAGGAATAAGACTATTAAAGTTACAATACCTTAAGATCATCATGATGAAGACTATACTCTTTTATCTCGGTGATTTAGAGATTATATCAATTGGTTTAAAGCTTACGATATCAAAATCAATTAACGACAACTTTCGTATTTCCTTGTGTTCAAATTAGGAATAGAATCTATTTATTCACTTTTAACCTTTTTAGGGTTCCGTTGCCAAATGGCAAAAAACGGAACCCTTATAGATTCGTCATGTCTGTCTGTCTGTCTGTCCGAGTATGTCACAGCCATTTTTTTCTAAACTATAAGTGCTATGCTGTTGAAACTTGGTAAGTAGATGTATTCTGTAAACCGCATTAAGATTTTTACACAAAAATAGAAAAAAAAACAATAATATTTGGGGTTCCCCATACATAGAACTGAAACTCAAATTTTTTTTTTCATTAAACCCATACGTGTGGGGTTTTTATGGATAGGTCTTCAAAAATGATATTGAGGTTTCTAATATCATTTTTTTCTGAACTGAATAGTTTGCGCGAGAGACACTTCCAAAGTGGTAAAATGTGTGTCGCCCCCCCCCCGTAACTTCTAAAATAAGGGAATGATAAAACTAAAAAAAATATATGATGTACATTACCATGTAAACTTCCACCGAAAATTGGTTTGAACGAGATCTAGTAAGTAGTTTTTTTTTAATACGTCATAAATCGTAAACCATAATTTACCTTTCATTCAGTTAACTCAAATATAAAAATTAAAAAAAAAAAACATTTAATTTCATAAACATAAACCTTATGCATAAACCGTGAATTCCTGCAGGTTTGTACGGAACCCTCGCTACGCGAGTCCGACTCGCACTTGGCCAGTTTTTAAGGTAGAGGCAGTATACATGCCACCAATAAATTATTTGTTTTATTCAACTGTATTGTTGACAACAATTTTATTTTTATCATTGATATAACATATACATTTCCGCAAATATCCCATCGAATTCCCAGTTTGGAAAAAAATACTTTAAAATGTCATTATTGACATACTAAGAATTTACTAAGAATTTTTATTTAAGAATTACTATACCATGTCTAGTTTTCCTTGCCTTATAAAGGGTTAAACATGGTACATTAAGGTTTTATTAATAGAACTATGATGTTGCATGATTCGATAAAGATTGGCATACACATATTTAAATATGTTAAATGTAAAAAACACGACGGATTAATTTGTTGAAATTATTACTCTAACGTCTCTAATATAATAACGCTGATGAAATTTTAACAATAATAGATAGTTATGTACTAAAATCTTAGTAATTATATTATCTTTTCTATCAATAACATTTGTATGAACACAGCCTCAGCAAGTACGAGTGAATTGTGATATTAGTGCACAAATAGATTTTGAGTTTAGCTCAGTGTATACTCGTTTGCTCAATGAGGCTGATGATCATAAGTAAAATGATGGTGTAACTTTAGAAGCCCATCCAAACAGTGGACTGATGTAGGTTGGTGATAGTGATAACTATATATCCATTTAAACATGCAATGTTAGTAGCAGAATATAGCTTACCGATCGCCCATGATCTCCACCGCCTCCTCCAAAGTTCAAATTTCTTCCTTCGCCTTCCTGCTTCGGTGGCTGATCAGGTAGCCTGATGCCACCTTCGCCTCTAGACTGCAGCGTCAGCACGGCTGCTATCAGCAGCATTAGCCATCGAGCTTGACTCAACATCTTGAATTATGATCTGTTGAAGAAAGAGATATGGTTTAGTTCGTTTAGAATCTAAGAATGCCAATGGTATGAAAGTTGGTCATCAGAAAGAATAATTTCGTAAAAAAAAAAACTTGGAATTATTAATGTTGTTAATTGATAAGAAAACCTGTTATGAACATTTTACGGAAGAATCAAAATGTCGTCAGGAAGTTTTGAGTATGAATGTCGATGGCAGCAAAAAAAGGAGGAAACGAAATAAACGAGAAATAAACGATGGATGGACTGTGTGAATGGTGATAAGGTTAGAATGGGGGTGAGTACCGAGATGACGACTAATAGAGAAGTACGGAATAAAAGGTCATTTTGCGTCGACCCCAAGTAAATTGGGATAAGGAGAATGGTGATGATTGATAAGCAAACTGAGCTTGTGCCGAGCACTTAGAATGCTGCAGTTTTCAAATATATCGTGTAGCATTTTAGTAGTAATAGTATTTATTGTCTTAAAAAGTTATTTACTTTTGTTATTCTATTGTCGTACAGTCTACGTATTTACTTCGTGCCGTTACATTAACGGACAAAAATTATTTAACGTTTTGAAGACTGGATTGCTTAATTACAGAGTTACAAAATAATTGAGCAATAGAAAGAAAGAAAAAAAAAATAACAATAATAAAAAAAACAAAAATGCTGGGTGAGTGTATGTGTGGAAGCATGTGTGTGGATGTGAGGGAGTGAGTGGGTGTGTAGTGTTTGTTGTGTGTAATGTTTGTAGATCTCGAGATAGTGTTTCCGGGTGTCAGTGTAGAGTTTGTTATTGTGTGATCTTTAGAATCTCTTCTGTGCTTTCATAATCCAACTCCAGTAATTTTAGTGTGTGTATGTCACTACTATCTTACTCTCTAGTTATCATCATCAGTATAGCCTTTTCTCAACTATGTTAGGATTGGCTTCCAGTATTTTATAAAGAGCGACTGCTTATCTTTTATAATATAAGTTTTCAGTAATAATTTAAGTATAATAAGTAAGTAAGTATAGTAAGTAAGTATAGTAAGTATAGTGTAGTGTGTGTGTGTGTGTAGTGTGTGTGTGTGTGTGTAGTGTGTGTGTGTGTAGTGTAGTGTAGTATAGTAAGTATTTAAGTATAATTTAAGTTTTGCTAAGCGTGCGCTCGTGTACTATACTATCGGTGTTCTCACACGTCACGCGATTAGTGCTGCCGTACATTACCGAAATAATATTTAGTTTTAATCATGATACTTGAAGAAGATGAAGAGGACTCTGGTGATGAGGAAAATTTACCTATCTACCAACAACCAGTTGTCGAACCGTTGGAGCCAAGTATTTTACGAAGTGATCTAGGAATTGAGCATGAGGAGAGATGTGCAGAAAAAAGAAAAGAGAGAGAAGCTGAGAGTAACGAGGATGATGACTTTGTTACTGTTAATAGAAGGAAACCCAAGCGCTTCATTCGAAGCAATTCATCGGAAATAAAAAATATGGGGGTAGATGTGGAAAAAAATATTAACTTCAATGATAGACACGAAGTATGTATTACGTCGGTTGAAAACATGCCTAAGCAAATGGCATTAGCAAAACTATTGAGATCTGAAAATATCAAAAATGTAATAAGGATTAAATACAAAAGTTTTAACAAGGTGCTTATTCAATTTCAAGAAAAGGAAGATACTATTAAATTGTTAAATTGCACAAAATTGAAGGAAATGGGGTTCAGATGCCAATTAATTAATGAGCTATCAATATCTTATGGTGTAATAAAAGGAGTTGATCTAGATTTAAGCGAAGAAGAGCTCGTGAACATATTTAAATCTAGCTCTGAGATAGCATCTATAAAAAGATTAAAACGAGTTAATTCGGAGGGTAAATGGATTGACAGTGAGTCGGTAAGAGTTGGTTTTAAAAATAAAAATTTACCGCTTCATATATACGCATATGAGTGCCGATTTAAGGTTGAGGCTTACGTGTTCCCGGTGACTCAGTGCTCGGGATGCTGGCAGTTTGGACATGTAATAAAATATTGTCCTAAAAAAAGAAAACAATGCCCGAAATGCGGTGGTGACCATGAGAATTGTGATCTTAATAATTTTGTTTGCTTAAATTGTAAAGGTGATCACCTTGTTATCGACAAAACCTGCCCTTTTTTTTTTAAAAGAAAAAGAGATAAGAAATGTAATGAGTAGGGAGCAACTAACATATCGAATGGCACTTCAAAAAGTTATTGAAAAACAACGAAAGAATATCAACCTGGAAGCCTTCCGACATGAAACCAGCGCCAGTAATATCTTAGGAAAAACAGGATCGATACAAGATCAAGAAGAATCAGGCGAACAGTCAGCACAGGAAGAAGAGGAAGAAATGGAAGTATCACAACACGATAACATAGAGAGAACAACACAGACAGCTCAGGGAAAAGGGGGTGGGAGAAAAAGAATGAAAATTAGGAAAAGTCAGAATGCTCAAAAACAACCGTTCGAAAAGAAAATAACAAAACCTCCAAATGAAGAAGAACACAAAGAAAGGGATGAACAATTAAGATATAAGTTTGAATTTAAAAAGTTTATTAATAAGTTAAAAAATATATTCAAGTCTGAAGGAACTTTTGAGGATAAAGTGATAATGCTGATTAAAATTATATATGAAGAGATTAAGAAGATATTACTAGGTAGGTTCATAAGTGGAGGTTTTTTTGGAAAATTAATTGATAATCTAAATGGATAGTACGCCCAAAAACGTAAAAGTTAACTTATTTCAATGGAACTCTCAAAGTCTTCGTCCAAAATTAACTTCTTTTTCTGAACTCCTCAATCAAGAAAATGTCCACATAGCAATTTTGAGTGAAACGTGGTTAGACAGTGAAACTGATATTCATATTAGTGGTTATAACATATATAGATCGGATAGATATGATTCCTATGGGGGCGTCTCAATTTTGGTACATAAATCCATACGGTCTCACCTATGTTCGGTTCGGATTCGAAATAGTGGAATAGAAACTGTTTGCGTAAAATTGATAAATTGTAAAGATATAGAAAATATTGTAGCTATTTAATGCCCATCTTCTATCCAAACGCAGTCTTCAGATTGGGACCAGGTTTTTTCTTTGTTCTCAAAAAAAACTTTGGTAGCAGGTGACTTCAACGCTCATCACACAAACTGGTCCGTTAAAACGGATACGAGAGGTACTCAAATATTAGATGCGGCGCTTGAAAATTCATTTGTTTCTCTTAATAATTGTTCGGCTACACGGGTTAAACTAGTTTGCGGTAATTTGCAAGAAACTTCACCGGATATTTCATTTACAACTTCAGACATTGCGATTAAATTTGACTGGCGAGTATTCAATGAAAATCTTGGTAGTGATCACATGATTATTAAAATGTCAATCAACATAACGGATGATTTCATTATTGAAAAAAAATGAAACTATTCAAAGGCTAATTGGAAAGAATATCAAAACTACCTTACACAAAATTTTAATCCCCCTAGCGGCAATGTTCAAGAAAAATATGATTATTTATTATTTCAAATTAATAATACCGCAGATAAATATATTCCATTTATTAAAAGTAGTTGTAAACCCTCTAGTAATTTTAAACCAAAAAAATACTGGAATCCGGAGTTATCTAAAATAGTAGCACAACGTAGATTATGTTTATCCAATTTTAGACGCAACCCGACCCCCGATAATTTGACCAAGTTAGAAGAGAAAACTAGAGAATCGCAAATACTAATCCAAAAAGCAAGTTCTTCAGGCTGGCATACATTTTGTGATTCAATTGATGAAGTAACGTCAGTGTCAGAAATGTGGCGGCGTATGCGATGGGTGAAGGGCTATAAGCAACATAAAACTTACCCCTCTATTGAGAAACAAAAAGAATTACTGTGTGCACTAACACCTGATTATGTCTCAAACCAAGCGCCTATATTTATTTCCAACAATGAAGTCCTGGAATGCGAATTCAATATTCATGAACTTCAAAACTGCATTAAAAAAAAAGATTCAGCGCCTGGCGAGGATGGGATAGCATATTCTATGATCTATAATTTACCAGTATCTATTAAATTTTATTTGCTTGAAATATACAATAATATTTTTAAATTCAGTGTTGTACCACAACAGTCGCGTCATATCCAAGTAATTCCAATTCCTAAAATTAGTAATTCTAATGCTGAACATAAATTAAGACCAATATCTTTAATCACATGCTTATGTAAGATTTTTCATTTAATGATAGTAAAACGTTTGGAATGGTACGCTGAAAAAGAAAAAATATTATCACCATGCACCGTTGGTTTTAGAAAATGTTATTCATGCCTCGATTCACTAACCCGTTTGGTCACCAACATCCAAATTGGACTTTCTAAAAATATCCCTACATTAGCATGCTTCCTAGATATTGAAAATGCCTATAATAACGTTTCAATTGACGTAGCAGTTAGTATTTTAGATAAACTTAAAATCGGATCAAAGTTTTGTTCTTATATATGGGCGTTTTTGAGTGAAAGGTACCTAAAGATTAAATCTGATAATAGCGATGAGTTAACAGCTAGGTGGACTAATAAAGGGTTGGCCCAAGGAGATCCTCTATCCCCATTGCTTTTTAATTTAATAACATATGAACTGTGTCAGCTTCCACTTCATGTAACTGTTTCACAATATGCAGACGATTTTGTTCTCTACGTTAAAGATAAAGATATAAAAGTATCTGAAAGGAATGTACAAAATGCATTGGATTCTATTGTAGGGGTGTTGAATGGACTTGGTTTGGAACTATCTTCAAGTAAATCAACTTTTTGTATGTACACTAGGGGTAGGCGTAGAATTCTTCCTAACTTAAAGATAAATGAACAACCGTTGATTTATTCAGAATGCATTAAATATCTAGGTATGTGGCTAGACAGAAGTCTGCGTTGGGGCAAACATATTAATGAAACTGTCAGTAAGTGCTTAAAATTTTTAAATCTATTAAAAGTTTTAACAGGCAGCTCATGGGGCATACACACAAAACATATTCGCAGGTTATACATTTCACTCATTCGAAGTCGAATTGACTATGGCTGTTTTATTTATGATTGTAGTGCTAAAGGTCATGTCTCAAAGCTAGATAAATTACAAAATCAAGCCCTAAGAATTGTAGGGGGATATATCAGAAGTACCCCAATTCATGTAATGGAATCTGATTTGAGTATTCCTCCATTATATTTAAGAAGAGAGTTTTTAGCATACAAATATTGTTTAAAAATAATGTCATGGTCAAACAATATGTCAGTAAGTTTGATTGCAGATCTTAGTGCCCTTCGTAGTACCAAATATTGGGAAAATAAAAAACTACCCTTATTAGTTAAAATATATAATGATGTAAAAGATTTAGATATTCTTTCAACTGATGTTCTCAAAATGTATAGTTTAGAAACTTGGACAACAGCTATTGATACTAAGAATGTAATCAATATTGATCTTGAATGTGTAAAGTTACCCAAATCCAATTATAATCAAAATCTATTAGTATTCGATGTTTTAGCTGAATTAAATTCTATGTATTGTAGTTGGCACAAAATTTTTACAGATGGTTCGAAGGGTACTCCCGGTTTAGGTGCAGGGGTATTTGACCAAAGTTTAGGAATTGATCTCCGTTTTAAAGTAAACTGTAACGTGTCAATAATGACACTGGAGCTCATTGCAATTTATCAAGCGATCTTTTATAGTCGAAATCAGAATTTAAAAAGAGTTGTAATTCTTTCAGACAGTAAAAGCGCACTACAGCATATTGCTCGATGCGCCTCTGGTTCCAGAGGCACATCGATTGCATATGATATCCTTGAAAATATTTTTTTTTTAGTTAAGAATAACATAGAAATTAAATTGCAGTGGGTTCCAGCTCACATTGGATTACGCGGTAATGAGGAGGCTGATCGTCTATCTAGAATAGCAGCAGAAGAGGGTAAAACTATTGACTACTTACCTGATTATTGGGAGTACATTTCTAAATTTAAAGTATGTTGCTATAACTCCTGGAAACAACACTTTGTTAATATCTGTCAGCAAAAGGGTATCTGGTATAGAACCATACAGGATGAGCCTCCTCGTGTGCCTTGGTTCGATGATGAGAAACTTAGTAGGAATTACATTAAATTAATATTAAGACTTCGCTCTGGACACTATCCATCAGCGAAGTTTGCTTATCTTATGAAAAAAGTTGATTCCCCGAATTGCAGAGAATGTAATCAGATTGAAGACGTGCAACATTTGCTGATGGATTGTGTCCGGAACCAGCGTGAGAGGGAGTCACTTTGGAAGGAGTTAGAACTAAATAAAGTTAATGTTGGAATAATACAATCAATTTTATCTCAACCATCTGCAGAAGGTGCCAAAAAGTTATGCCGTTTAATAACAGTCCTTCCTCCGTGACTTCCTATCAATAACGAATTTTACCTAAGTTGTGTAATGATTATTATGTAATGCTTTATTTAAGTGTTAATGTTAAGAAATGTTAAAGGCACGATGGGGTTGGCATATCTGTTTAGATAAAAACCTCAAAACAAATAAAGATTAAAAAAAAAAAAAAAAAAGTTTTCAGACTATCGTATGGAAAGTATAAGCATCTGATTCTTGAACCTGCCCTTCCTACATTACTCGTAATTATTAAATCATAGGCCCACCATCATCTACTTGACGTTAATACCCATCCATCTGTTACATTGCATTACATTACATACGTCATTTGATGATTTCCCACCCACAAAACAAAAAAAGGTAGAAAAAGGACGAAAGTACGAATCTAGAACTCAAGAGAGGTTTCCAATTCCGTGGCCTCGTAAGTACTGACAAAGGTAGACATCGAAGTATTTGGTTCCGTGTACGAATGGCCCTCGGGAATAAACTCGTATTTAAAATGTAGGGATATTCAGATGTCCTTCAACCTACTGAAGTTTGAATTAGGTCTGTGTTTTTCTACTTATTTCCTAAGGGGTTAGCGGGTATGCGTGTTCCCTTTGTTCTCAAGAGGCGTACATTTCTACATGAAAGGTTTTCCTGATGAAAATGATTAAATCCATTCGTTTTGTAAAAGATGGTTTAATGTCGGTAGATATCTACGATCCGGAAATATTGTATGATGATATTATTAATAATATAGTTTTGAACCTGGAGGATAAGTATTTACTGAAGAGGCAAATTAATCGCAAAGTATCATATTTAGAGATCGGATATTCAAATGCATATTCACCTAAAGTTGAAATGTTGGCTAAGGTGGAATGCGCATTTTGTGTGTTGTTTTAACTAATACATACCACCCTACACACAAATGTATTTGCATCTGGGGTTAAACATTAATTTTAAATAAATATGGTCCAAGAAACCCGGCTTTAATAAAAAGTATGAAGCCGCTTCCGTGCTTTCACAGCTAAATAATAACATTAGGTAAATATACATCCGAATATCCGATCACTGAATTCATATCTTTACAGACTTTTCCTCAATTAAATAGGAATGTTTTTCTTGTATTCCCGAGTATTCATTGAACATCAAATATTTCATCAATTAGTTCCACAAACAAGATGCCTTGATTGCTCCTAACATTAACGGATATTATGTCCTTTGATGTACTCATGAGGAGGAATAAATAGCGTCATATTTAGACCGAGGAGAAAAGTCAAATTAGTCGCATGTGTGGATAAAAGATACATTTATTAATAAGTTTTTTAACGATGAAAAAGCGACATACTAAAATATTAATGAAATATAATAAAATTCCTGTCCAGAATAATTTCGTTTCGTATTTTCGTTCACCGTATCAAAAAGTCTAGCTGTAATCATCATCTTTTCAGCAGTAAGACGTCCGCTGCTGGACACAAACCTCCCCCAATCTGGGGCTTTCGCCATAATCGCCACGCTTAGCAGACGGGTTGGCGATCGCAGAATGGTGATAAAATGCAAAGAAAACGCTGCTGCCCATACTCTAGTAAGTCCCTGAGTCGCCTTTTATGACACCCACGGGAAGAAATGGTGTGATGCTATTCTTTACGTCCGGCACCACACGGTACATAGATCTAGTAAAATATTACTGAAATATAATATAATAGGTTTAAGTCCAGAAATAAATCCCGAAAATTTTTCGAAGAAAAAATGTTGTTGTTTTGCAAAACACGCGTGTTTGTACATCGATCTGGTTAAGTTACGCTTGCC
Source organism: Aporophyla nigra (assembly GCA_947507805.1). NCBI lineage: Eukaryota > Metazoa > Arthropoda > Insecta > Lepidoptera > Noctuidae > Aporophyla > Aporophyla nigra. The sequence continues at coordinate 3,762,862 of OX382313.1, read as the reverse complement.
AGGGTCGGGCCGAAGATGGGTGATATTTATACGTACAAGTTACTTATTTTGATCAAGTCATGCAAGAAGTTAGTTTCTTATAACTTACATCTCCAAAGATACCTGGGAAAAGGATGGGCAGAAGATGATGACGATTTTCTGACGATATTTTCCCTCACCGTATCAAAAAAGTCTAGCTATAGTAGTTATAGACTATTGCTAATCATCATCATCATTTCAGCCGTAAGACGTCCACTGCTGGACTTAGGCCTCCCCCAATCTGGGGGGGGCTTTGCCATAATCGCCACGCTTGGCAGGCGGGTTGGCGATCGAAGTATGGTGGTAAAATGCATAGAGAACGCTGCTGCCCATTCTCTAGTAAGTCCCTTAGTCGCCTTTTACGACACCCAGGGGAAGAAATGGGCTGGTGTTATTCTTTACGTCCGGCACCACACGGTAGACTATTCCTACTACTACTTAATATCGAAAAACTTGGAACAGAATGTAGTATATCGGTTTCCTACTTTTACAGAGCCGTCGTACTTAACCGTATACTTTCTACTCTGTATTAGTTGAGTATATAGCACAACAGTGCACTTACTAGTTTAGAACTTGTTCCCACTCGTGTTCGTGGTCTAGCTATTGTGAACTTCATCTGGAGTTATTATTTGGATGATAAAGAGATGTTACTTTAGTTGACGGATTTATAAGGATGATATTTACTTTAAAAGAAAACAGGGTATGATGTAGTATTTGTTATGATATGAGCAAAGGCAGACCATTACTTTTGGAATAGGTTCTTGAATTACAAACATGTTTTGATAGTTGAAATTAGATAAAGCAAATCGTGAAGCACGTCGTCCTTTAAAATTAGGTTAGGTGATGGTCCACAGTTTCTTTCTAAGTCAGAAGACTTGCACTCTCAACACAATATTAATCAGAATCAGAATCATTTTGAAGTTTGTTGCTCATCCATTCTTTCATTATATTCGAAAAAATTGTTTGCTTAGCAACGAAAACATCGCCATGAATGTTGTAAAACTGTCAAAATGATAGGTATTCCTACAGATAGTGTGTTGCGAAATTACCCCTCTGGTAAGTATTAACAATTTTATCACCTTGATATATACGTTAGAAAACCCATAGGTATCATTTAAAGAGGATTATAATTACATCATCATCATCATGTCAGCCATAAGACGTCCACTGCTGGACTTAGGCCTCCCCTAATTTGGGGGGCTTTGCCATAATCGCCACGCGTGGCAGGCGGGTTGGCGATCGCAGTATGGTGGTAAAATGCATAAAGAACGCTGCTGCCCATTCTCTAGTAAGTCCCTTAGTCGCCTTTTACGACACCCACGGGAAGAAATGGGGTGGTGTTATTCTTTACGTCCAGCACCACACGGTACATAATATTACATGCTTAATTTGAAACCACTAAAATTTTTTTTACAGACATCATGACTATCCATCAATTCCTCTTGCAAGCTGGACAGAGTTCAAAAACCAGATGAAAACTATTAAAGCATACATGTCAATAAAACTGTGATCCAGTTATGAGGACCTGCAGTCAGTTTAAATGGCGTACGTGACATAGCGGCTGTACTGAATTTGAAGAAAGTGGCTTTTGATCAAGCCATTCGAGAAATTGTTCCTACATTTTCTTTTTAGCATGTGATAGCTAAGTATAGATTGTTTTGGAACACTTTATTGGACTAGCAAGATATGCATTGATGAAGAAATAGTTAGGAAACGGTGGTTACTGTAAATTTCTATAAGACGAATGATTTCTCTAACTGATTATATAAAATGCGATAGTGAAAAGAAACAAGTAGTTCTTAAAAATAGAAAACCAGTTGAAATTTGTCTTGAAAAATGTAGAAAGCCAGAAGTATAAGAAGCAAAAGTTACGGGGAAATAAATAAATATCTAAGTAAATAAAACTATTAGTTAACAATCGATCACAGTAAATTTTGTACGTGACAATGACCGATGCAGATTTTAAGAAAGTTGCTCATTTTGATCAAGTCATGCAAGAAATTAGTTTCGCATTACTTTGTATTGATGAATAGTAATAATTGTCAATTCAATACTGTTAGCGGTTTTTAGAAGCTAGAATATTGAATAAGTGTTACAGCATAGAGAGTCTAATAAATTAGATGATAATTCTGGAATAGACAAGGCAAAGGCATCTATTGAGCAAACCAAATTTTGTGAGTATAGCAATGAAAATTAAGTCATTGAGAAATGAACCTTATGGTAATCTGCGGAGGAATCGTCACGTAAAAGAGAATTTATTTAGACTTCACACCCCAATAACCAAAACCAACAATAACGAAGAATATAAAAACACAGTGCTTACTTTTCAACAAAAACACAATTTTCACATAGCGAAACTCAACACGGTAAAGACACAGTTTGTAAATGGAACACGTTCAGTTCAAAACACATGGTAAGAGCGAGCGAGATACACGAAGTGCGACGGTACACTGCGCTCGCGCCGGCGGAAAATAACGGTCACCTTATTTAAGTTAAAAAAAACGTTACGAAGTAATGATGGCTTATTTCGTTGGAAAATTAGACTATAATTTTATGGTCTTTGTGATTTGAAAGCACGTAATAATATAGCTACGTCAAACAAGATGATATCAAAATGTATACTCTTGACAGATGTCTTGACGTGTTTGTATCGCGTGTCTAATGACAATGTATTTGGTATGTCAGGTAGTTCTAATTTTGTAGGAATTCTAAGCAGTAAGCATAGAACAGAGTAATGTCTTAATTAAGAGGCCTACATATATATACTTACAAATAATAAAGCTGAATAGTTTGTTCGATTGATCGCAGGAATCGCGTGAAAACAATTAGTCGGGTTTGAAAATATTTTTGCATTAAAAAGTCTAATTCTTGAGGCTATTTAACAATACACTAGCACCGTTAGGAGCCTAGCAAAAATACTAAAAGTCATTAAGAACGCTAAATCGAAGTAGTTAGGCAAGGCAAGTTATAGTAGGCTATGCGATTCGGCGGAGTGCGTCGTCGGGGTGATAAAAAATTTCACGCAGATGAAGACGCGGGCAGAAACTGGTTATGTCTTATATAGGGCACTAAAAGGAAAATTACATAAATCGTAAATGTTGCCGTTGTACGCACGGCTAACATATCAATATATAAATTTCCAGTATAAACTGATCTCACATTGTATGGGATTTCCGTATAATGAGAGGTCAGCTTAAACTAGAAAGGTATAGCTGGATATGTAGCCATGTGTACAACTCGTTTAGTGTATAATGTTATATGTTTCAAATGTGATAGCCTTCATAAACAAAAGGAAAGCTGGAAATATCATTGAAGTGGTAAAAGTAGCCAACTGATTAGTTATTGTTGTACGGTCTACTACTTTATTATAATTGACTATTCTATTCTTTATTTCTACTTCGTTTATTTTGATTGAATGATATAATAGAAGACACGCAATGTTTCTTCACGTACATTATAACAAAAATGTAATAAAATACTCATAGTTGCGAACCAAGTCACAAAGTTGCTACCCAACCTGAATATAAAGGTGTCACATAATAATTACATAAGAGAAACAGTGCAAAGATATTCCTAGAGTAACAACGTATTAAAATTTCTTAAAGGATCGCGATTATTATGATTGATTAAACAAGAAATCTTAGTGAATTCAAAATACAAACAAACAAAACAGAAAACGCAAAAAAAAACCGACTTCCAAAAAACACGAAAAAGTTTAAAAAATCTTTAATGTTGGCAGTCAGTGTCTTTGGTATTTTAATTTTTTGTCACTGCAAAAAGCCTGCCACTAACCAGAGGGGTAATTGCGGAACTTTATATCGGTAGGAATTGGTTTAATATTCATAGTTAAACAACATTCATTGCGTTATTTACGTTGCTGAGCCGACAATTTATTCGAACAAATGACGCAATGGTTTAGAAATAAACTTCAATCCCATTCAGATTCCGATAAATTGTGCGTTTCGCAATTAGGGTGCAGGTTAACAGCAGTGATAGACAGTATTAGAACATCACCACGATAAACAAAGTGGATTAAATACGTATTATCGAAGCTAACGCAAAAACTACCCAAGCAAATTCACATGTGGTCCTATATGAATTTGACTAGCTTTTTTCATGGATTTTTCCATCTAAAGCATAACCTATCCATTTAAAAAAATATTCGAAATCGATTTACAACTGCTGGAGATATCGCGGAATATACATAAAAAATCTTTTTTGAAGTTGGTTAAAAATCTGGATGGACAACAAAACCAAATGATGTACAATTATGGAACATAACAACATTGCCTATAATCATTGCAAAAGTAGAACAAACCATTTAGAATTCGACACCACCTTATATATTTTTTTTCAATTTACATCTTAATTCCGACCACGCTGACCCTAATTCGGGTCTTGAAGTAAAGGAACTTAATCATTTGGACTCGATGGGAAACAAAAAACTTATAGTGCGTACTCTACTGCTTCTATGTGACCTGCATATTAAAGTACCAAGGACAGAGACGTTGCTTACACTTGCGGAGTAGATATGGTATATACGTTTTAAGGCTTATCAAATTAATTTAAAAATATTAAAAAAAACAACAACTTTTCGTCGATATTGAAACGTTAAACGTAAAAACAGTTTTTATGGACATTTGATAAACTTATTGTAAAATGAGAATTCTGTGAAATGTAAATTTAAGAAATGTTACTTACTGTTGAAAATGGATCCTTCTATTTACACTAATCAAATGTCAGTTCAACTAATTAAATGTATAAATAATAAAATATTGTTACGTTGAATGGTTGAATGAATTTGGTGAAAGAATTTGAGAAATAATTGATAAATGAACAAACTGGAGAGATTAATTTCCAAAATAGCTTTGCTAATGACACAAAAAATACAAGACAATATTACATTGGACCAAACTAATCTTAAAGAAAATAATAATCGTGAAAAGGAATTTCTATGAACAGAAACTGTTGTTACTACCGAGAATAATCCACTAAAATCAAATAGAAAGCATTCCGACAATAGAATACAAAATCCTTATAAAAATAGCAGAAAGAAAGCTTATTTACAATAACTGTTGTTAGGTCAAAACATATAAAAGATCAAAGGAAAAATCGTGGGATGTTTAGATAAGATTACATTGTGATTTTCTTATATCTACAATGTTGATTTTTATGTGAAAAATAAGGACACCACATTTACGAAATAAAACAAAGCGGTGGACTGCTATATGCTAATGATATTGATACAGAACAGACGCCTGTAATTTCCAAATAGTTCAGCGAGAAGTATAAAAACTCTCCATAGATAACTGTACGAAACATTGTCCTGTATAACAAACCCAGAGCCCCGTACTTAACATAAAGGATCAAACCCAGAACTTCTTAAAATAAATGCTAATGATCGCTGGACCAACAAGCCAGACAATAGTAAACATACAATTACTAATATTTGCGATGGAAACAGAAAAATCTATTTAATTACATCGTCTTCACCTATATTTTTAATTATGTAGAAAACTGTTGTATGACCCCAAAAACTATCCACCTATAGCTACTGTTATTAGTCATTGTATTCTAATGATCAAAATGTAGACACAAATAAACATTCAAATTCAAGTAGATTATAACATGGTTATGTCACACAAGTATGTTGCATTATACATCCATGTTCTTGACCCACAATACACGTGACGTAGGATAACTTTCTACTGCTCCTCAAGTGGGCCAGTGTCCTGTCAACATAGTGTGACTCATCTATTGGGGTTAGCAGAAATCGAAGTAGGTTGATTGAAAAAGAAAAAAAAATTGCTAGGTATAACTTTAGCTATTTCGATAGATCGTTGATGCAATTACAAACACAAATGTTATGTGAAGAAATATACAGATTTGGGACAACTTTAGGCCTTGCACTATATTAATATTGAATACTATGTTATTGTGGTCAGTGGTGGCTCAGTGATAACGGCCACTTCTTATGAGTTGTTGGTCGTAGATTCGAACCCAGAACAAACAGTTTACACTGCTCTCAAAACGGCGCCGGCGCAGTGAAAGAAACATTGTGAAGAAACATAATTATAAGCATATCATATAAGCAAAAAAAAAAAAACTCCCTTTTATAGACATATATTTTATAAGGCATTATTTTTTTATCATGCATGTTAGATTACTTTTTTATTTTCTTATTTCTTTTACCTTGTTTTAGTTCGTAATCTTTGTATGCCACAATTTACATGTTACTTAGTAATTAGGGGAAGACACTAGCTCCTGTAATACAGTGTACACTAGCGCAGGAGCTAGGAAATTCACAAAAATATTATATATATATAAATTTATGTCAATGAAGATTATTATGTTATGTTGTAACCCAGTAATGAGAATATAATATAGGTACTGATTATGACTCAACTGACAGAAGCTAATTGTTCATTTACTAAGCTTGCTCTGGCAGTTGTCTAGGCCATTTTAATTATAACATTTTTGGTAGAATGACTTGGAAGAGTCCTCATGTCAGTCATGGCACTCCTAAAGAGATGACAGACTTTTGATGATGTTAAAGACGATCATAATTACAGTTACGAAACGCAAAGTACCAAACATAGCCTTACCAATAAAGATACTGATGAGGATCTAATTATTGCTTTGGCTTTAAATGTTGATGTTGTGTGTTGTTGATGATTATGTTGTTATAAAAGAGCTTTTTAGTGAATGCGTTGGAACAAAAGATTAAATAACACTTTAAGTGGGAATATTGAGATAGAAATCTCTTCTCGATAACAATGGTTACATGAACTACTTTCACTATCCTTACAAAGATAGTTCACTGACACCGTGCTTCTAAAAGAGGTATTGTTATACATATAGATGTTATGTAAAGTATATATTTTGTCAACCGTTTTAAATTTAACGTTTATTTTAATTTTATTTGTGTCACTAAGGTTTTTTTATTAGTAAACAGATTAGATCTGGACCTCGTTCTCACCTCGTGGAAGACGATGGATGACACAAACAACGAAGCACGGTTTTTCAAACTTTTATTATTTTTAGAACCACACTAAAAGCTACTGAATTAATGAATATGATTTGTGAATGAATAATGATACAAATTAATCACTAGAATTTGATAATTAAAACAAAAATCGAAAACTTACCTGAATTGTAATTAACACAAAACTTAGTGATCCAAATATCTAGATTGCGTTCAATGCACTGAGCGATGCAGACGAGAGTGGCTTGGTTAACGCCAAACAACCTTATATAATAACAAAACATAAGAATTGCATAAACCTCGGCTAGGTTTTGTTCACACTGAGCCACTTTTAGTCGCCTAAGACGACGTTGCTGCCTCCTTTGTTAAAATCGAAAAATTTACCTTTTTAATCCTGTTAGGGACATCTTAAGGGTAGAATATCGAATGGATCATGGTGGACTCTCAATGACTAAACAGGTTTAGTCAAAATTCTGTGTTCAATGGTAACATTTCCTACTACGTCTATTTGAGATGATCCACACTACATACCTAATCTGGAGTGTCATTTTTTTTTGTGGGTGTGAAATCATCAAATGACGTCGTGACGGGCGTGACAGATGTACTGACTCCACTCCACCCGTGTTCCTTCCTGGAGGGTCTTACGTAACATAATCAGCCTATAATTTTCCCAATGCTGGGATACAAGCCTCTTCTGTGAGAGGGATTGGGCAAAACCAAGCGGACCCAGTTAGGGTTGGAAAAAAAATTTGACTGAAGAGTCTTGTGGCTAAGTAATACGAGCCCCACGGGTCTATCGGTCCATGGATGGGTGACCATACTTTAAATAACAAGAACTTTGCAGGCCTTATCGGATTACCTAGTAACAGGCTTGTGGAAGTCAGATAGGCAGTCACTCCTTATAAAATATTGGTATTGAGCTGCATCTGATCAAACTTGAAGCCGACCCTACATAGTTGGGTAAAGGCTCGACCGATTGACTAGATCACTAATTTCATAATTATGATCTAAGCAATATTCTCTGAAAAATTTTCTTTGTTTTTAAAATTCGATCTCATTTAGTTTATTTTTACATGCTTTATATTAGCTTCACTTGTATGTTTGTATGTTTTTTTGAAACCGACTCCTTATAGCGCGATTTTGACCCACTTTAAACGACCACATTTCAGTCAAACTTTGCACACCTGTCAAGGACCGATGACAATGCAATAATTTCATAAATTTGTGCCATTATCCTTGCCAGGGTTACCAGGACAGTAAAAAAACTGTCGTCGAAAACTACGCTGACATACGTCTCAAAATTCGAAACACCCAAAAAATTAGAAAATAAATAATAGTTAAAAAAAACTAAAAAACACGCTTCCATTGAAAACCAAACTAAAAAGTACAAAATAATGGAAAAAAAGCGTGGGGTGCCTGATATCAATAAAAAAATACCTTAAAAAGCACCCCACGCCCCATTTTTTTCCATTATTTTGTACTTTTTAGTTTGGTTTTCAATGGAAGCGTGTTTTTTTTAACTATTATTTTTTATAACGTGTTTGTAAAAAGCAATTTATTAAAAAAGTGTCGCTAATCCTATCTGCTGCGCTTTATAAGATCCATTACTGTATGTAATATTGTAGTTTTAGCGACCATTATCGTGTTTACTTATTTTTGAGTATCTCTTATATACATCGTACGGATACAAATAGGGGTGGTTGTTGCAATCGTATCGCTAGGTTTGTTTTAAGTTTTCTTAAAAATATTCTGCTGAAGAATTTACTTGTCATATTACAAGGGACGACCTGCACCCTAATTGCGAAACGCACAATTTATCAGAATCTGAATGGGATTGAAGATTATTTCTAAACCATTGCGTCATTTGTTCGAATAAATTGTCGGCTCAGCTACGTAAATAACGCAATGAATGTTGTTTAACTATGAATATTAAACCAATTCCTGCCCATAAAAAGTTCCACAATTACCCCTCTGGATAAGTTCCGTCAAAAGTGGCAGGAGGACGTGGCTTCGCGATAGTTGGAAGGAGTGGAGGGAGGCCTTTGCTCAGGAGTGGGACAGTGCAGGCTAGCAAAGGAAAAGAAATACAAAAGGAAGTTTCAGAATGTTTCATAAAAAATAAAGAAGCAACAAAACGCATACTCGTATTGTAATTTATATTGAGTCAGCTGCTCCTGACAACCAAAACTTTTCCCGTCTGAACACAACTTTATCTTTCGCTCGATTATTCTCACTTACATAATACATTTTTAACCGTAACTTAATAGACACAAAGTCTATTTTACAAAAACTTTCGTAGATTCCAGCTAACTTAAGTTGAGCACCGAACAAAATTTTATTGTCAAACGATATTGAGCCATAATGGCGTGCGATAAGGTTGATTTTAGGTTAGTCATGCTCGCAACGAACTTGCAAACCGGAGTTTGAATGAAGTTAGCGTAACGTGGGATATCCCAGCGAATATTGTCGTGAGTTGATAAGTATGGAGTACGCTTTTTAGCAAGACTTTTTTTTGTGTAATGCTGAGGAATATTATTTTAAAAAAAAACGAACAATGTTCTAAATTATGAATGGAAGGGCGGCCAGAAAGTTTAAATGTAAGTGTTGTTTAATATTATTCGGCCGCTTCACTTTTCATTTTCAGAGCAATAAATTACGAAAATGAACGTAATTAAAATTTTGCCACTACGTTAGATCTCTCGTTTTCAGTCGCAGTAAACTGCTTACAATTTACTGCGACTGAAAAGCGAGATAAGAAGAAAATCGCAGTTAACTACATCTAATGCAATGCAAACAACACAAATGAATAATTGAATTGATTGTTGAATATTAATTTTGATTGATTTAAACAATATATAGTTTTCAAACTTAAAAAAAGCTGATTCTCTACCATTTCTAATTCAACTTTTTGTTTCCATAAAATCAACAAGATAAATCAATTCCACCATATTGTCTTCAAGTTTGAGAAGCTGTTTCCACATTAAGTTCACCGCACAGTCCAGTTGTTGTATCCTGGTGCGTTTCAACATCCAGTTCATGGATAGCATCAGGAATTCCCTTCAGTATTGCTTGATCGTTTTGTAATGCCACTTTGTCAGTCTCGACCTTGGTACCCAAACTGTGTTATGGTTATGTGCCAATTTATGTTGATATGGGTTTTCCTTCCGAGATTTCGGTTCTTGTAGCTGAGCCTAGCTACAGTTGAAGAGTTTTATTTTTTACGTTTTGCATTGGTGGGCAAGGCAATCTTAATATTGTTATCAACTTAGTTGCCTATTAGGTCGTTGCTACAGGTGCTTATTTTTTATAGATAAAAATATTTCTTTAACCTTTGGCCTTTTAATGTTACAGCAATTTCAAGTCAGAAGTTATATGCAGAGACAACATGATTTGGTGTTAAATGAAAGACTCCGAAAATATTGTAACGGATGTTAAGCCCGGAGAATCCGGAACATGTTGCACGAAGCGGAGAACTTAATGCAATTGCACCTCGCTCAAATATCATCGCTAGCAGACTGGTGCTCAAATACAGAGTATTCTCGAAGTATTATTAAACGGTGTTATTGATCTTCACCCACTGCTGGACATAGGCCTCCCCCCAAGCTCCACCACTTCGACCGGTTCTGTGCCTCCCGCATCCAGCGGAAGACGTAGAGTTGAAAGGCCTCCAACAAGGTGGACCGATGACCTTGTGAAGGCCGCAGGAATCCGCTGGAAGTGTTATTGATGTAACGGTGCTATTGGATCAAAATATTTATGCATTTCGTAAATAGACTCTCAGGTACGGAAGGCATGAAATAACTGTCAAATTCAAAGTAATTGACAGTCTTTTTGGAGACTACAATCCAGATAAAGGGGTTAATTTGGGCCGTATCAGAATACCACCGCATTAATAGTTAGTTAGTAAATAATTTTGTTGTGAAAGTTTGGGCCTCCCACGGTTTTTTTTTAAAAGTAAGAGTAAGGCTTGTAGCTACGTGATAACAGCTGCATCGGTCGATCGAGCAGAGTAAGCTTCACTTGCCGCAGTTGGTCTGCGGATGGGTGACCATCTTTAAAAATCAAGATCCTTCCGTGCCTTTATTCGGAAACGTACACAGTAAGTGTGATGTGGGAGACTATTTACTATTCATAAAAAAAAAATGCCACAATCATATGAATCCGTGGCTGGAAAATAACAGGAGTTTGATAGACGCTACTGTGCCAAGCTCGTGATCAAATTATGGGCTGACTGTAAATAGATTGCTATAGACACGCCAAGATGTAAATCCGTGACTTGATTTGCGATAAAAACTATCACAGCTCAAATGTAACAAATGCCATTTCACCGAAGAATGAATAAACTTGAAATATCCGTCGCAAAAATTGGAAGGTAGTGTTCCACTTTCAGTTATGTAATGTTGCTTTGAGGAAGCGTTGTGCAGTTACTGAGACCTCGTTTGATGCAGTTTAATGCTGTGTACTTTCAATTTCCGATAGATAGGTCCATCTTTATATACCAAGATCCCTCCGTGCCTTAGAAAGCACCTTAAGGCCCTCTTGTAGTTGAAGACGTTTCGGCGAACACTGGCCGGTCGTTGCGAGCGCTTGAGCTGCTAGATTTTATGTATAATTGTTTCGTGGAGACAAAATGATAAGGAAATTATAAAATATTTTCTCAGCATGCCCTAAAAAACAATAAAACCTATTTTTTGGTATGAGTTTTACATGGTTTAATGATGGAATCTCTTCAAGGTACACGTTTTAAATGGCGATTTAGTGTCATCTTTATGATTATTTTTTATCGAGCCAATTGTTTTAATTCACGTTTCTATCTTCACACAGCGCTTAATAGTATGTTCAATTTTCCTAAATATTTTTATTTTTACGGAAACTAGCCATTTTGCTAGTTTTACAGAGGTTTAAAAAAGTTAAAAAGTACTGCAACCTCGCCTTAAGCAATACTGAATCTCTTTTGTGGATCTTTGACCGTCGTTACGGGTTGTTCGAAGCCCGAAAGTCTGACAACACGTCTTACCAAAGGGTATCTTCTTAATTAGTAAATGATTTGTGAAGGTCCAATACGCAGTCGCTCATTTCAATATAAAACTTACCTTTCATTATATTTTTTTCATCTCAGTTGTGTCTTCTATCTCATGAAAATCTTGCAATTAATTTAATAATCAATTTTTATGAGGAACTTTGGCTCTTTAGATACAAGTATCTTTTTACTTAGTTCAGGAGCCAACAGTTCAACCTCCTTTTTGACCACTGCTTGTACAATATTTAAATAAATAAATAAATAAATAAATATGTTAGGACAACCAACACACCGTTATCTGATCCCAAACTAGGCAAAGCCTGTACTATGGTAACCAGACAACTGATAAATATACTTATATATTTCTAAATACATACATATTATAGATAAATTACACGTGTATGTCTAACCTTTTGGCGTTTTCTTTGTGCAATAAACTTATTATTTATTTTAAAAAAAACTTTCTTCACGAACATCTGCAACGGGAGACCCATAAATATTCAAAAATGGCGTCATCATCTTTACTCCAGTAGAACTCTGGATACATAACTACTACATACTAGTCCTACTGCATAATATTCTAACAAGTCTCGAGGTGAATGTCTCGGCAGCGGCGTAACTTCGTCTGTGGTTTATTCCGTTAGGTCTGGGGAATAAGGAAACGTTTAAACGAATGCTAAATACTTCCTCTCTTACTGTGCCAGTATTTATAGCTTTAAATTCTATACGTTGTCAAATCATTTCCTATCTTACTTTGTATACGGGATTTATAGAGACATCGACGCACATCGTATTCTGTAGATCACTCGGATCCCTTCCTCAGTCAAAATTATTCGCCGATTAATACAAAAAAATGCTCTGCCTTTTTGCTTTTTAGGAAGTCTGGTTATGTGCTGAATTTATGGTTACTGATTGCGATTGTCTCTACCATGTATAAATTCAACAACAACGATTGTTTTCTTAACAATGTATGTGAAAGAGAAAAACAAAGAAAAAAAAATATTTGCAGTAAACATGACGCAAACAAAAAGCTGTGGGTAAACATGCTTCACATCCACGCAAAACGGCAATCGCTCAGCATAATGCTGCGACCCTATGAGAGACAGAACCCCAGCGCTGGTCTTCAGCGATAGCCGGGCTGACGTGATGACATCGACCGTTGCAGCAAACAATTAGTAAAATAAATACAAATACTATTAAAATAGTAACTCCTTTATTCCATTAAAACATACCTACATATAAATTATATTTTTAAATAATAGAATTAGAAAAACATTTAAAAATAGTAACCGGTATCGGGAACAGGGTCCTAGCTATTAGTATTACTATTGTGGATTTTATTTCGTCCGTACTGGATTTCATACCATAATAACAACTATACGGAGCTCTAAGACAGCATGGAAGCATCGTGGCTGATCCCGTAGAAGATAATGGGACAAAATAAATGACTAGTGGTTAATAATAAATAATAATAAATATCTTAGGACAACCAACCCACAGTTATCTGATCCCAAACTAGGCAGAGCCTGTACTATGGTAACCAGACAACTGATAAACATACTTATATATTACTAAATACATACATATTATAGATAAATTACACCCAGACACAGAACAAATGATCGTGCTCATCACACAGAGATTTGTCCTGGGTGGGAATCGAACCCACGACCTCAGTCTTAGCAGTCAGGGTCACTAACCACTAGACTAACAGGCCAGGTTCACAATAGCACTGGATCACAAACACTGAAACTCAATGTGAGGGGCTTTTAACCAGCAGTGGGATGATACAAGTTAATAGTAACAGTACTATACAGGATAAGTTTTTATTGTAATCATGAATTAGATTGTAATCATGAATTCAGCATATCATTCTAGACCCCGTAGGTATTGCATTTTTCTATGAAACAGCAGATATTTTTTTGTAAAACCGACGAAAAATTTCTGTGCAATAAAATTGATCCTGTATTAATTTCTGAAACTACTAGATTTGTTTTTTTTTTTCAGTTCAACATCCAGAAGGTCATCATCTGCCTAGCCTTTTCCCAACTTTGTTTGGGTCGGCTTCTAGTCTAACCGGATGCAGCTGAGTAGAAGTATTTTATATGGAAAACTGCCTATCTGACCTCCATAACCCAGTTACTGGGTAATACAATACCCCTTGGTAAGACTGGTTATCAGACTTTTGGGCTTCTGACGACCCGTAACGACTTTCTAACATCTGCGGAAGACAGCTGGGACCAACGCCTTAACGTGCTTTCCGAGACACAGAAAAGTCTTGGTATGTAAAGATGGTAACCCATCCTCGGACCAACCGTGGCAAGCGTAGCTTAACCTGAACGATCGACCCGTACGGCTGTTGTAACTTAGCCACAAGCCCTTACAGAAGATAAATTCTCGTAATGAAATACGTTCAAAGTCTAGTCGCAGTCCTACCTCAGCGACAGACAAATGTCAAAAACTTGTACAAAATGTATGAAACTAAAGGTATTTTTAACTGTGAACAACTCTTAAAATTACGGGAGAGGGGCACCTCTGTTGTGATTTGATTAACAAGCGAGAAATTCTACGTTGCTGGAACTATTATAATTATCTCTCAGAATTCTAAAGCTAGACTATTAAATTAAACTGCGCTTAGTAATTTGTTTTACTTGATTGTGTTTCGGTTTGTTAACAAAGATACTTGTAGAATGTCAGGTTTAAAAGAAAGTAATACTTTTTCCTTCAGCTTCGCATCAGTAGGCTGATTCATGTAATTAAAAAAAGTTTAAAATCAAGTGGCAGTCTAATCTCGGCGACAGTCAAATGTCAAAATCTTGTCAAAAATATTTGGAAACTAGAGGTATGTTTGATAAATTATAATAATAGTATCTTAGTCGAAGGGCGGGCGTTTTGGGGGGACTGTCTTATGTAACTTTGACGTTCAAAAAGTGCTGACTCTCAGCCTAGTTTGAATAAATGACTTTGGATTAGGACAACCAACACACCGTTATCTGATCCCAAACTAGGCAGAGCCTGAACTATGGTAACCAGACAACTGATAAACATACTCATATATTTCTAAATACATACATATTATAAATAAATTACACCCAAACACAGAACAAATGATTGTGCTCATCACACAAAGATTTGTCCTGGGTGGGAATCGAACCCACGACCTCAGTCTTAGCAGTCAGGGTCACTAACCACTAGACTAACAGGCCAGTCAATTAAGCCAGTCAGTGCTTTAATTGATGTGAACGTTATCAAAATTATAGGAATTGCCCTTCAGGTAACCGCTCTTCTGCAAATCGATGTCAAGATTCATCAAATGTTGCGTCTTATAGAACCATTCACTCTTGATACCATTCTTAAATAATACCATTACGGTCCTCGGTATCTTTCCTTTAACAAACATCATTGCAAATCTGCTTGACCATAACACTGATGTCAACAACCTCTATCGAACCTAATGCCCGGAGCAATCACTTTAATCCGGCACTACTAACCGAAAAACATACATTCGTATTACAAAATATTACACACTGATGATTAATGCTGATCCTTGTCAACATCAAGGAAATAATAACTTTGTTTCTTCCACCACAAAGTCTAAAATCACTTGTTGATGTTGATGATGATTAATACGTCAGTCTGTATTTATTTTCTAAAGAATTTCAACTTTATCACACTGAACATACAGTTACAAGTTGTGTGGCATGGACAGTAACGAGACAGGTCAACTTTCTACCAAGAAAGTAGTAGGGATAGTCTTAAACCGGATCCGTCTTGTATAGCGTGACTCATTAAACTTGATATTTGTCAACAATTGTTTTTTGCGAAAAATGTTGAGTGAGTCATTGATAGTTGTGTTACTTTTATACGGATGGTAGTAGAATGGTGTTACGGAAGACGTAGCACTTGAGAAGTTTTATGTAAGTAACTACACTAAAGGCATTGACAAGTAATTGTTGTAATGTTACGTCGGATACTAACACGTGGAGTACAATAATTTTATTAAATAAATATTTAATTTTATATGTTACTTCACAAACATTTTTGATTTTTTATTGTTCAGATATATTATTTTTAGGGTTCCCTATCCACTTGTATAAAATTTTAAGACCTGATATAACTTGGCATACTTTTTTCTCCTAATTATATTTTGCATAAATTTATTTACGCTTTACGCATAACTTTTTAAAGCATAATTTCTCTGATCATAATAATAATTAAGCATAAAATTCTAAAGCATAATTTATTTACGCATAATTATATCAACATCTAACCTCTGAAATACAAATGCGATGATGTGATCTAATTTATGTTCTACCGAAAATGGATTCTCACCTTATAACGAAAATGAAAAAAAGTGACGGTTTTAGTCATATTTCGGCCGAAAATGAACACGAAAATAATTCTGACAATGACAATACGTGTGAAGAAAATTACAATGTGACCTTGCCTTTAACTTCAAATCCAAATTGCATCCGTTTATGTCAGCCGAGTGCTTCCAAAATGTTAATCTTGATGTAGAAGGACGGGGAAGGAGCTCTAAAGACATTCTTTTAAATCAACATAGTACAATATCCTGAGTGCAAAATTATTGTTGATTCTATATGCAAACATAATGAAGACACAATTAAAAAAAAACTAAAAAGTACAAAATAATGGAAAAAAAGCGTGGGGTGCTTTTTAAGGTATTTTTTTATTGATATCAGGCACCCCGCGCTTTTTTTCCATTATTTTGTACTTTTTAGTTTGGTTTTCAATGGAAACGTGTTTTATAGTTTTTTTTAACTATTTTTTATTTTTTGGGGTGTTTCGAATTTTGAGACGTATGTCAGCGTAGTTTGTGGCGTATGTCAGCGTAGTTTTAGAAGACAGTTTTTTTGCTGTCCTGGTAACCCTGGCAAGGATAATGGCACAAATTTATGAAATTATTGCATTGTCATCGGTCCTTGACAGGTGTGCAAAGTTTGAATGAAATCTAGTCGTTTAAAGTGGGTCAAAATCGCGCTATAAGGAGTCGGTTGCGCAAGCTTGCGGGTGGCGAGCAATGGGTAGCTCGCCACCCGGTAAGGACCAGGCTCGGGTCGACGGCGCGTAGTGTTCCACGCGCGCCTCTAAGAGATGTCAGCAGCACTGAAGGGGTCTGCTAGGACCGATGCCTGTCAGGGTCGCGAGATTGTTCGAAAGAGATACCGTGACCCTGGCACATGGGCAACTGAAGGAACACGGGTGGGTTTTAGTCAGTAAAAGTCTGAAGTCATTTGATGATTTCCCATCCAGAAAAAAAAAAAAGGAGTCGGTTACAAACAAACATACAAGTGAAGCTAATATAAAGCGTGTAATATCATCATCATTCATCATTTCAGCCGTATGACGTCCACTGCTGGACATATGCCTCCCCTAATTTTGGGGGGTTTGTCATAATCGCCATGCTCTTCTTCTTCGCGTATTGAGAGCAACCTAAATATAGGCAGCCTAGAATTTGGCTACGAGCTTAGCTCTTTCAGCAGCGTCCATCAACTCCTGTAGTGACTCTTATGTGGACTCAGTGAGTCCAGTCAATTACTGACGTTTGACTGACAATTCCAATGTCGATCTATTGGAATTATATTCGAGAGTAAGCACAGGTTTGTATCAAACCTCATATTCATCATCATCATCATTTCAGCCGTAAGACGTCCACTGCTGGACTTAGGCCTCCCCCAATTTGGGGGGCTTTGCCATAATCGCCACGCTTGGCAGGCGGGTTGGCGATCGCAGTATGGTGGTAAAATGCATAGAGAATGCTGCTGCCCATTCTCTAGTAAGTCCCTTAGTCGCCTTTTACGACACCCACGGGAAGAAATGGGGTGGTGTTATTCTTTACGTCCGGCACCACACGGTACCTCATACCTCATACCAACCTCATATTACATAATCGAAACTCTATAAGGACGAAGTAAAACTCCACTTCTTCCCACCCACGAATGGTCAAGATAAATACACAAAACAAAAGACAGTAGGCGGACTGTGCCCGCAGAATGTATCAGAAAATACAATAGTCCCTAACTTTCCACGTACCTAAGGGCCCACTCCTTCAGTAAAACGTAGAAGGACTGAAGTTATTGTTCAAGTAGGACACGCGTTGGCGTTGTGGCTTAGGTTCCGTCCAAAAGGTCAACCCTATGAATGAAATTGTGTAGAAAGATAGCTTGTAAATACATTTTAAACTATACCTGCTCGCTAATTGCGAAACGCACTATTTATCAGAATCTGAATGGGATTGAAGATTATTTTTAAAACATAACGTCATTTGTTCGAATAAATTGTTGGCTTAGCAATGTTAATAACGCAATGAATGTTGTTTAACTATCAACATGAAACCAATTCCTACCGATAAAAAGTTACGCAATTACCCCTCTGCTCGGAAAGTACCTTATTACTTAAAAAAAAAAACCGGCCAAGTGCGAGTCGGACTCGCGCACCGAGGGTTCCGTACAAACCTGCAGGTCATCATCATCATCATTCGTCATCATCGTTTATGAAACGAAATGTTTTTTTTTTTTAATTTTTATATTTGTGTTGACTGAATGAAAGATAAATTGTGGTTTACGATTTATGACGTATTAAAAAAAAACTACTAACTAGATCTCGTTCAAACCAATTTTCGTTGGTAGTTTTCATGGTAATGTACATCATATATTTTTTTTAGTTTTATCATTCCCTTATTTTAGAAGTTACGGGGGGGGGGGACACACATTTTACCACTTTGGAAGTGTCTCTCGCGCAAACTATTCAGTTTAGAAAAAAATGATATTAGAAACCTCAATTTAATTTTTGAAGACCTATCCATAGATACCCCACACGTAAGGGTTTGATGAAATTTTTTTTTGTGTTTCAGTTCTATGTATGGGGAACCCCAAATATTATTGTTTAAAAAAAAAATGATATTAGAAACCTCAATATCATTTTTGAAGACCTATCCATAGATACCCCACACGTAAGGGTTTGATGAAAAAAAAATTTTGAGTTTCAGTTCTATGTATGGGGAACCCCAAATATTATTGTTTTTTTTCTATTTTTGTGTGAAAATCTTAATGCGGTTCACTGAATACATCTACTTACCAAGTTTCAATAGCACAGCTCTTATAGTTTCGGAGAAAAGTGGCTGCGACATACTCGGACAGACAGACAGACAGACAGACAGACAGACAGACAGACAGACAGACAGACATGGCGAATCTATAAGGGTTCCGTTTTTTGCCATTTGGCAACGGAACCCTAAAAATACGGCCGAATGTTTATCATTCATTTTATCATTTCAGCCGATAGACGGACGTTTTAGGAGGCAAGGAAAGAGGAATATTTCTTTCCCAATTCGGACGGGTTTATCGCAATTGCCACGCTTGGCAGGCCGGTTACCGATCGCAGTATAGTGGTAAAATACATGAAGCACGCTGCTGCGCATTCTCTGGTAAGTTGTTTAGTTGCCTTTAATGATACCCACAGGAAGAAATGAGGAGATGCTATTCTTTTTCGACACCACACGAATTAAATGTTTGTCTATACCGCCGTACTAATGTGTGGGTAGAAAAAGTGTATTAAAATCCAGTGTCAACGTGTGTGTTTTTTTAAATTATTTATTTAGGGCAATTCAATAGGTTCAATATAGTTTAACTAGCTTCTGCCCGCGACTTCGCCCGCGTAAAATTTCTTGTTCCCCCGACCCTTCCCGTCTCGTCGATTCGCTTACTCATGCGATTTTACCCGTTTTTGCAACATTTTTCATTACTGCTCCGCTCCTCTTGATAGTAGCGTAATGTAACCTATAGTCTTCCTCCATAAATGGGCTACCCAACACAAAATAATTTTTCAATTCCGACTAGTAGTTCCTGAGATTAGCGCGTTCAAACAAACAAACAAACTCTTCAGCTTTATAATATTAGTATAGATGAAAGAAGACACCAAGCGCAAAATACTGGCCACATAAATACTGTTGCTGAAAATTTATTTAAATTTTTTCACAATCCCATATAATAAGCCCATTATCACATATATGGCCGCTTAATTTTGGTTTTTATGTTTAGAAACTTTATTAATTAATTAATTTAAAAATGCTTTATTGTACAACCGAAAATACATTACACCAAAAAATATATTTAACACTAAAATATACAATGGGCGGTCTTATCACTTTCTTCTTGTCATAGGTTGTTTTTTTGTCAAAGGTATAGTTTAAAGCACTATCTATCACTCGGAAGAAACTAAGATTCCTAACCCGTGTGTATTAAGACCCTCATCTGAGCTTTGGGACTCAAACTCCACCCTTCTTAGATATCGGTCACTTTCTCCCCTCAGTAAAGAACATACTTTTGGTTGGCTCTTAAGAACAGTACAGAACGAACTTTTAAAAGAAGATTATAAGGTGTAAACCGGTACATTAATTAGATGGCACATTTTCTATCACAATCTGAGGGGCCTGTGTCTTACTATTAATCGCCGCACGGGACAATCTATTAGGTTTAGGTACGCTGGCTGCGGCTGGGCCATGGATGAGTGAACATATTTACATATCAGACCCTTCCGTGCCCTGGAAAACATTAAGTCTTTGGTCTCGGCTGTCATTTGCGGACTGATAGCTGTTACTATACCACTGACAACCAGTCTTACTTAAGGGGTATCGTTTTATCCAATAACTGGATTGTGGAGCCGTTTTATGTAAAACTAGCTTCTGCGCGCGACTTCGTCCGCGTTAAATTTCTTGTTCTTCCGACCCTTCCCGTCGCGTCGAATCGCCTACCCGTGAGGTATTTCCCGTTTTTGCAACATTTTTCATTACTGCTCCGCTCCTCTTAGTTGTAGCGTGATATTATATAGCCTATAGCCTTTCTCGATAAATAGGCTACCCAACACAAAAATAATTTTTCAATTCGAACCAGTAGTTCCTGAGATTAGCGCGTTCGATCAAACAAACATACAATAGGTAATAGGTAATAGGTAGAACGGGCTGGTGTCCGCAACTCCACGTCTGAGCGCGTATTTTGCGTACGGGTGGGAAATCGGTTATTCGATCCACCCCAGCTCCTCGAGAAAGGCCAGCAACGTCTTGATGTTGCTGACTATCTCACGTAGGGTACCTGGGTTACCGAAGTACTTGGCCCTGTATGTGGCGATCGCCGGGCAGTTTAGAAGCACGTGCGCTGCTGTCTCGTCGTCCTCAATGCAGGCTATGCACAGCGGACTGTCTGTAGCTCCTATGACAAATAGATGTTTATTAAACGACCCATGGCCAGTTATTGCTGCTGTAACCATACGCAGCTGTCGTTTGTCTAGCCGGAGGACCTGTTTTGTGAGGCGGGCATCGATGGCAGGTAATGCTTCCTTGGCCTGCCTGCACTCACTTTGGTCGACCCATAGCTTAAAGTGTTGATCCCTGGTACGTTTCCTTACCAGAGAGCGTAGGAACCCAAAGGGGAGTGGCGCGATTGGTTCTGGTCCCACCGGTGTCATGCTCGACCCCCTTCTGGCTAGTTCATCGGCGGCATCATTACCTAGCGAACCGCTGTGTCCTTTTATCCACTGAATGGTTATATTATTGAGGCTACCCACCTGGTTGAGGCGCTGGTGGCACTCGTATATTAGCCCAGAGTCAATCGAGTGACTGTCCAGCGCTTGCAGAACAGCCATACTGTCTGAGAGTATGCGGATCGAGTGGTCTTTAACCGCCCTGGCCATGATGGCTGAGGCGGCAAGAGTGATCCCAATGCATTCCGCCTGGAACACTGTGTTGTGGACTCCTAATGGTGTGGCTATATGTATGTTGAAGTCCTGCGAGAAGACTCCAGCACCTGTGCCACTGTCTGTTTTTGATCCGTCCGTGAAGATGCGCAGCTCAGTGGGGCGCAAACCTTCACACCGGCGATCTTCGTGAAGCTGGATTTTGTATTTTTTATCAAATATGAATTGTTTAGGCACCCGGTCAATTATAGCTTTGGTAATGGGGAACTCATTGTTGAGTTCCTTAAGCAGCGCGGTGTGATGTGTGTCTCTCTTCCTCCAGAGGTTAGTTGTGTTCAGACGCGCTGCCGCCATCGTGGCTTCCTGCTGTATGAACAGGTGGAGCGGTGGTAGTCCCAGCATGGCTTCCATGGCTGCAGTCGGAGTAGTCCTCATGCAGCCCGTGACCGCCATGCAGGCTAGTCTTTGCATGCGTTGAAGTTTGTTGCAGCCTGTAATAAGCTTGGTGCGGGGCCACCAGACCACGGCCCCGTAGGTGATCATGGGTCGGATCACTGCGGTGTATAGCCAAAGTATGATTTTGGGGGATAGGCCCCACCTCTTACCTATCATTTTCCTGCATTGCCAGAATGTGATGCAGGCCCTGTTTAGTTTGCTGTCTAAATGACTACTCCAGTTTAACTTACTGTCAAGAATGACCCCGAGGTACTTGACTTCGTTGGCCAACTGAAGTTCTGTATTGAACAATTTCGGTAGGCGGAAGGGGCCTAAAGCTCGTTTATGCGTGAACATGACTAGCTCAGTTTTGGTGGGGTTCACTGAGAGGTCATATTCATTGCACCATTTCTCTACGATACGTAGTGCTTGTTGGGTAAGGTTAAAGATCGTGCTCGTCACCTTCCCTGAGACAAGGATGGCGAGGTCGTCCGCATAACCTATTGTGTAGTAGTGATTGGCATTGAGTCTGGCGATTAATTCGTTAATCACCAAATTCCATAGAAGGGGTGACAGCACCCCTCCTTGGGGGCAGCCTCTGGCAATCATGGCCAGCTGCTGCTCATCCTCTAGGCGAACCACGCGCTTGCTTAACATGTTTGTGATCCAGTCTATGAGTACCTGTTCAACTCCATGTCTGGAGAGGGCGCTGCTGATGCAAAAACAAACATACAAACAAAGAAACTCTTCAGCTTTATAATATTAGTATAGATAATGGTACTCAGCTGCATCCGGTTAGACTGGAAGGTGACGTCAACATTATTAAGAAAATGCTATTCAGATAATGAGAGCCCATCACACCAATGAGAATCCTTTGCTTCATGTATTCGACTAATTGTTGTGCTCAAGAACCGAACTGTGACAACTGTGGTATGAGGTCGATTTTGTTCTTGGGGCTCTGCATCTGAAAGTTCTCAGTAACAGCCCGCAGTCTGAATTCGCGCCCGACTGATGGCAATAAGCTCACCTCCTATTACATGGGACTAAAACATAATGATTGCAATAAAAAAAAACTAAAACGAAAAAAAAAAAACTAGATATCATCTGCATCATCTGCCTAGCCTTTCCCTAACTATGTTAGGGTTAGCTTCCAGTCTAACCGGATGCAGCTGAATACCAGTATTTTACATGGAGCGACTGCCTATCTGACCTCCACAACCCAGTTACTGGGTAATACAGGGTATACCTTGGTAAGATTGGTTGTCAGACTTTCAGGTTTCTGACGACCCGTAGCGACCGATGCTTTCCGAGGCACGGAAGGGTCTTGGTATGTAAAGATGGTCACCTATCCACGGACCAACCGCGGCATGCGTAGCTTAACCTGAAGCTGAACTACCGTACGGTTGTTATTAAATACTTAGCCACGAGCCCCTCACACAAACACTAGTATGGTAATATAAAGTAAAAAAACACGAATGTTTAATAAGCAGAATTTTTGAAAATATACTTTTTCAGTTATAGGTACAATTCCATAACATAACCTAGATTACATAATAAGTAAGACATTGTCATAAAAGACTTCAAAAGGAATAGTTATTCAAATAAATACTAACGTTTCTCTCTGTGACTGCCCCACTCGTTACTTTGTTCTTTATTGTTTTTCTTTTAGTTTTGTAACGTAAACAATAACAAAGATACTAGTACATACTCTTATTCTTTAAAGGTAAATGTACTTAAAGGAATGAAAGAATGTCGTAATAAGGCAAAGTAAAAAAATAAAATAGCTTAGTAAAAATAACTTTTCGACTTGAAAGGAAATATTTAATTTAATCAATTAAATATGTACATGAAATATAGGAACAAGGTTCTCACTTAATTAAATCATTCCTCCTATACTTTTCCCAACTATGTTAAGTTCGGCTTCCAGTCTTACCAGTTGTAATCAGAGCGACTGCTTATCTTACCTTCACAACTCAGTAACTGGGTTACACGACACCTCTTAGTAATACTGGTTGTCAGACTTTCGGGCTTTTAACTACTCGTAACGACACTCAAAGATCTCCGTGTCACAGCCGGGACCAATGTTTTTACGTACTTTCTGAGGCTTGGAGAGGCTTCGCTATGTAAAGGATGGTCACCCATTTACGAACCGACTGCGACAAGCGTAGCTTAACCAACAATTAACCCGTAAAGAAAACCTGTTCAGGTGGAGATTCATAGATGACTCCGTCCTGGAGTGTAAATGTGGTGCTATCATACAAATAATGCAGCACTTGATATCTTGTCCAGCATGTCCTGTTGTTTGCATGCTACAGAAGTTGATGGACGCTACTGAAAATGCTAAGCTCGTATCCAAATTCTCGGCTAACTCTATTTAGATTACTATCGACACGCCAAGAAGAACCCGCATTTATCATTTAGCTACAAGCTTCCTCTGCCACATTATAATGCTTTGTCAATGATCGCCCTGTTATTTCTTAACAAAGACAAATAAAGTTAGTATAATGCTGGTAGCCGCTGGATGAGAGTTGCCAAGAATTGAGCAGAACTGCATTAAATTGGAGAGGTCAATGTCCATCTGCGTGATGCTAGATGTGAAGAATAGCACCATCCCATTTCCAAATATCAGAACTACGTTTGTTGGTCGGCCCATTATTCGAGGAAGGCTATGTAACATCGCGCTTGGCCCTTTGGGAACCGAGCAAAACGAAAAAGAGGCACGAACACGAATACGAAGACCTCGCACGGGCAGGCGTTTTAATGCGACGGTGAGGGCCGGGAGAGCAAGAAATTTAACATAAAATATATATATAAAAAATAATACCATTATCTTTGGCGATCATTAATTATCCGTAGCCTAACATATTCTATTTTACGAGGCTTTTTATGAGCGAGTGTGTAAAGGCTTTGAAAACTGAGACACCCGGAGAAGACACGAGATAAACCTTTATAAACCTTGATTAAGATTCTGCGCATGAACCAAATTAATTGGGATTACATTACTAAGCTTATAGGGTATGGATTATGTACCCACATTGTTGGATTTTATGTTGATATTCAGGGGGGCAGGCACATCGACGGACAAACTCCAATATACCATCGAGCAACTAACTATAATGCTAAGTGTGTGAGCGAATATTGTTGACATTTTATATTTGTTGATTTATTATTTTATTTTTTAAATGACATACAAAATAAAACTGACTGTGAATGTGAGTACCATGCAGGCTAGATTGAATACATGACTCTATAACATAACTGTCTGACGGCTTTTAATATTTTGTATATGGCCTAAGCAAATGTCCTGCAGATCTGGTATCCATCATTTTCATTAGCAGATCGAATCATCATCGGCAACCTATATTGCTCCCACTGCTTGGTTACCAGGCCATACTAGGCCATATTCCATCACGCGGGCCCAGTGCGTCTTGGTAGATGTCATATGTCTTAGATGTTTTGGCTCTAAAAAATTTTGACAGCAGTGCTGCAAAAATAATTTATACAAAGTTAAGTGCCTTGGGTCCGAACCCACGACCGATAAATCGCGGTCGTTAAAACGGGGCCACCACTGCTCTCAACTGAAATTTCCCTCCAGATCACAAATATTTTACTTAGTGTGTCAATTCGATAAACAATTTATTTCTCTGATCACACATATTAAACGAATGATTTGCTGGGTGCTCAAATAAAGTAAATATTTTTTAGATAAGTTCGAAATTAATGTATACTTTTACAGTTAACAGGTTTGTCAAGGGGTTTCAAGTAACCTAGTAATTAGGTTGTTCCTGAGGTCAGATAGGAGTTGTTCTATGTAAAATACAGGTAATCAGCTGCGTTCGGTTAGTCTGGAGACTGATCTTAACAAAGTTAAATAAAATATTGACAGATCTACATTGAACTTACGCTGAAGTCGGATTGATCAGTTCTAAAAATTACAAAGGAGAGATCTTTGAATCCCTCATCGTCATTTGTGAAAAATAACACAAATAAACAATAAAATAATATGAAGCATGTGCCTTACAAAATATTTTTATTGTTTTCCTGTTTGTCAGGCAGTTAATGCCTTCTGGCACCCGGAAAAGCCGCTATCGGGGATGGCTGTCAATCTGTGGACTGACAGCCAGCTCTAGTAAAAACCCCAAATTTTATATTATTCCTATTTTTTTAGGTGACGGGATGAGCAGGAAATGTTAGTGCAATAATGTCACAGTGGAATGAGAAAGAATTTACACGACTGACAAAACTTTCGTGCAAATATGTGTGAAAAATGAGAAATTTTCGTTCGAAAAACCGGGTTTTTGATATTCCGCTTGTTTTAACACCCAGACAATGCATTTGTTTACAATGTATGGTAAGAGAAGTTTATTAGATATAGAAATAACACACTAAGTAAATCTTTCGTTTTATAGTCATTTAACACCTTGACTGCGAATTCGTTATTTATTTATTATTTATTTAAACTTCTCGCACACAAAAAAGGTACAAAGGCGGACTTAATGCCTTAGGCATTCTCTACCAGTCAACCAAGGGTGGTGAAGAGATTAGATGGCAGGTGCTTTCATTGTGAGGAACAGTTATTGAAAAAAAAAAAAACTATTAAAATCACATGTAATTTTGGCCCCTGATCCGATGCGTTGTATTCCATCGCCCGCCCACGCTGCACTTCACTTACACTTAGCGGTCTTTCTGACTTTTTTATTCTGCTCGGCTTATAAGGGTCATACAATGATGTATAAAGATTTTTTTAATCACACTGGTAGTTCCAGTGATAACTTCCTTCCTACAAAGAAACTCACAAACTTACAAGCTTTAGCTCTGTAAATTAGTATAGAGGTACGCTAATTTTTGAGTTAATTATTACCGACCAACTATCCTTATCGTTTAAGTAGTCGTTTTTTTTTTTTGTAGTACATCTCATAGTTTATCTGAAAAAGATTCTGACTACTTAAACGGATTTTTTGCCCGGCGATTTCTAAAAAGTTAAACTTTTTAGACCTCCAGCCGGACCTAAGTAGTCGTTGATGGAATAGTATGCCTTGAAACAAAGGTTGGATTTTACAAGAGCTTTAAACGCTTTAAAAGATAAATCTAGCAAAGAAAATTGTAGCTTGTTATCAAAAAAGGTCATACCAAAGCCATTTCCTACTGTTAGTTTATTACGAAATTAACCCTTTTTTTGTGGGTGGGAAAAAAATTACCCCTAAAGACTTTTAAGTTATGCCATATTGCTTCTGCATCCAGTTTTGATGATTCAATTCCATGTTCTATAGCTCATCATCATTAGCCTATATATTATTCCCACTGCTGGGACACAGGCCTCCTCTCAGTGAGAGGGAGTGGGCCGTAATCTACCGCGCTGGCCCAGTGCGCGTTGGTAGATGTCAGATGTCTTTAAACAAGGTGATGGTTTTGGTTCAAGATCATGGCGATTTCCTTACGATGTTGTCCTTCACTGATGTTTTCTTTCATAGGTATAACGAAATAATTTCCACCTATCATCATCATCATCATCATCATCTCAGTTGAAAGACGTCCACAACACACATAGGTCTCCCCATTTCCACCCATACAATATGTTAAGACCTCATACGACCCAATCAGAGTATTGAGTTAAAAGTATACTTTTAATAAAATATGTAGTTTGTATACTGTATTATAATACAGTCATCATCATCATCATCATTTCAGCCGTAAGACGTCCACTGCTGGACTTAGGCCTCCCCCAATTTGGGGGGCTTTGCCATAATCGCCACGCTTGGAAGGCGGGTTGCCGATCGCAGTATGGTGGTAAAATGCATAGAGAACGCTGCTGCCCATTCTCTAGTAAGTCCCTTAGTCGCCTTTTACGACACCCACGGGAAGAAATGGGGTGGTGTTATTCTTTACGTCCGGCACCACACGGTAATATAATACAGTAACGAAAACTAAATATTTTTCAAGCTATATTATGTTAATATTAAGCGAATTGCGTTGACCCTTGCATTCATTTATGCATATAAAATTGCGACAATAAGTCTAATAGTGAATAAGAAAGACGTTATTGGACCATTTCTTAGTATTACAGTTACTTAGCAGTTTAAGGTATATTTAAACGACTTATTAGCTATCAGGCTAGATTGTAATGTAAATAAAGTATAGTCAGAAGTGATTAAGGTGAATGCTTCAACAAGCCCGCGAAATTCAAATTTTCTTACGTTTTTTGCAATTTGCAGGCCAGTGCTAGGTTGTATGTTGATTAACATATTATTCGCGCCTGTAAGACATATGTATTATAATCATCAAAATTATCAATACAACGCTATAAGTTCATAAAGCTGTAGGAATGACGTTTTCTGTTTTTTTTTTGTTCCTAAGCCTTTATGAACTTGGAGGGTTGTATTGGCGATTTTGATGATTATAATTCTGTAACAACATACGTCTTACAGGCGCGAATAATATTTTAATCAACATACAACCTAGCACTGGCCTGCAAATTGCAAAAAACGCAAGAAATTTTGAATTTCGCGGGCTGGTTGGAGCATTCACCTTAAGCAAAAAAAATATATTGCTGGAAAATAAGATTGAATTTTCTTTGGCTTATGCGGCGGTGGTTAGTATGGCAAATTCTAATAAATCTATAAAAAAAAAATAAAAAAAATATAAAATAATGTCAATAAAATAATATCTAAAAAAATTGCCCCTATTAAAACTTACTGAAATCGATTCATTAGTCAATTATGAAGAAAATACTTTTAGGTCTTACACCTTGTATCCTTATCCTTAGAATATACAGGGTGTGGCGTAAGTAATGGACCACCGTTCAGGATTCGATGAACCAGATAATTAACTATAACAATTAAAAAATTTAACCATTTTTACCCAAATTTTTTTTTACAAAAATTTCTCTTGAACTTGATGGTGTGTTAAAAATTGGGGTTAAAATTAGAGAAGAACCAACTTTTTCTTCAAAAGAGCTGAATTTACATAAAAAATCATAATTTATCATGATAGCTCTAGTATTCAGCAGTAATTAACAGAAATCAAAATGAAAAAATAATGATTTTTGTTGAAACTACAAACAAATATGTAATAAAAGGTAGAAATTTCGTAAATAAAAGACAAAAATGAAATATTTTCGGAACCCTTGGGTAAAAATGTTTAAAATTATTAATTGTTATAGTTCATTATCTGGTTCATCCAATCCTGAACGGTGGACCACTACTTACGCCACACCCTGTATATAACAAAGTCGCATTTTGTGTTTGTGCGCTTAGATTGTTCAAAGTTCGCAACGGATTTTAATGCGGTCTTCATCAATAGACACAATGATTCAAGAAGAAGGTTTATACATCCATACTAATATTATAAAGCTGAAGAGTTAGTTTGTTTGTTTGATTGAACGCGGTAGTCTCAGGAACTACTGGTCCGAATTGAAAAAATATTTTTGTGTTGGGTAGCCTATTTATCGAGAAAGGCTATAGGTTATATAAAATAATAAAGAGCGGAGCAATATTAAAAAATATTGCAAAAACGGAGAAAATCGCACGGGTAGGCGATTCGAAGCGACAAGAAAATTAACGCGGCCGAAGTCGCGGGCAGAAGATAGTGTATAATATGCGGGCGAAGCCGCTGGCAAAATCTAGTAAACAATGAATTCCTTTAACAACATTTTTAATAGCAGAACATCAATATCTGTCTAATTCTGAACCCTCGACAGATCTCTTCGACAATTTAATCTTACTATGTAAATTCTATTGTCATCCCTCCATATTGAATTACACCGAGTGAAGACCCGGTTTATTTATTAAGTTAGGTATGTGTGATGTATTGTAGTATGGAGGTAGTATTTGACAGACATATTAATGTAAGGAATGTGTATTTTGATGAAATGTGGTTGCCCGTAGGGACAAGTGTATTTTCTAAACCGCTAGATGGTGGGGAAGAAATTGGGGATAACCTTTTGAATTTAGACTAGGTACTAAAGGCAAACTATATGGTAATACTAGCTGTACTAGCTGTGCCCACGGCTTCGCCCGCGTGGATGTGAAAATGGACGTGGTACCGAACCAAAAAGTTACCTATGTTACTCCTTATAACATTAGCTATCTGCAAGTGAAAGGTCCACCATAGTGGCTCCAGCCGTTTCAGAGATTAGCCAGAACAAACAGACATATAGATAGAAATAAAAAAATAATGATTTTTTGATACATGCATACATAAAATCACGCCTTTTTCCCATGGGAGTAGGCAGAAAACACGGAACGCCACCTGCTACAATCTCTACACACTCCTTTTGCCTCGTTTAGGTTCATACAATTGGTCTCAATTGGTCTTTAGTTGGTTTTTTGATGTAAGTAACGTATAAACTTTCACATGCATTTAGTGAAAAGCTGTTGATTTAAATGACAAACAGTCACTTCAATTGAATTATTTGCATAAATACTTGTACAAAATATTTAAAAGAGTAACGATGGAGTTTCTTGCCCATTCTTCTTGATTCGAAAGTACCTTTTAGAAACGGCGACTAAAATTAGTTCTATTTCGATGAACGTTAAAAATTGCGTTTTTGAAATAAATGATTTAATGTTAATATCTAAAAGAAAGGAGTTTGTTTTTTAAATAATAAATATATGGCGTTGCGTAAAATCTGTTATTTCAACTGAAATATTTAACTACATAAAAATTCGTAAAAGTACTAGTTGTTAAACAAGTTATTGTTTAAACGTTCACTTGCCAAACATTAGGTTTGCGTTTCAATTATTTATGAAGATATTTTTTGCTAAGTAATAATTTGGCAAATGAAATTATGCGGAAAATTGTTTGGGAAGAGATAATTTGTCAATTTCTTTTCGATGAAACAAGGGTAACCCAACTTTTAATGCTTTATCATTATTATAAATAATTTTCATATCAGGAATTTAATGTCAAAGGGTTCATAATTAAAAATCCTTTCTACCTAAAGTGTGAAATATAATCCGGAACATATTAACATTATGACCTCCATACATGAAACCTGCGAATTACTCACTAAATATAATTAACGTTGAAAAGTTTTAATTACTTTTTAATGCTTTTATAGCCTCATATTGGCTGGCGAATGTTCAGATAAGCCCCATATTTACCCTTGGGTATCGTAAAAAGCGGGGGATGATATTAGGCAAACTGACATTATGTTTATTCTCATTTTATAAAGGTATAGAACAAATAAAATGTTTCATTTTGATGTTGTTTAGGTACTTATGCATTCAACATAGTTTAACCCTACAGTAGTCCCGCACCTAAAAGTAACGGGAGTGTCCAATTTCAAATT
The DNA here is from genome assembly GCA_947507805.1 of Aporophyla nigra. NCBI lineage: Eukaryota > Metazoa > Arthropoda > Insecta > Lepidoptera > Noctuidae > Aporophyla > Aporophyla nigra. The sequence goes on along the minus strand of OX382313.1, from coordinate 3,731,404 downwards.
GAAATAAATAAACTTATAAGCATTAACGTTTTAATAAATATATGAAAATATTATCAGTACAGTTTTCTTAACTAAATATGATAAACATAAACTAATCACAACCTCTGTGTTCCAAAAAATCAACAAAAATAAAAAAACTCTTTGTATGAGTGGGCTACATTATGTAGTCCACGCGACTACTCCAGGGTTAAATGGATTACGATAATAAATATTTTGTAATGTTAATATTTTATTATTTATGAATATTAAATGAAGGAGGCAGTCAATCAATAGACATCTGTCTTTTTTCTTGGGAAAGACATCTGGCAGGTCAACCTATTAGGTTGCCGGCTGCTTAACTGGACGTACCTTTGGCTACCTTAATAAATTAAGGCCTCCAGCTAGGACTTAAAAACTAAAGCAACTAGGTACACGCTAAGAGCACCACCCCCTATGGGGTAAGGACATCGGCTTAGGGCGTCACTGGAAGTGGCCAGCAAGGGACGGGCTGAATCGGAAAGAAAACACATGTCTAGCTTTTTCCCAAGTATATCGGCTTCCATTCTAACCGTGTGACTGGAGTGACTACCTATATGACATTCATAACCTTGTTTATACCGAGTAACACCTTACCCCTTAGTAAGATTTGGCCAAACTTTCTGACTTCTTACTACTCGTATAGACTGTGACGTGTGGCTGTGACGAATGTTTGCTGGGATCGCCGCGGCGACTTATCGCTTAATGATAACTGCCCATAAAAAATGTTTAGTAAATGCTTATCGGACAAACGAATGAAAATAAGTTTATTTTGATCAACAATTTTTATTTCAATCTACAGTTTATTTGATTATGACTACAACAATAAATAATAAACACAACACCATGGTTTTAGTCCCTCTCATTGACTTCATTAATAAAAATATACCAAGATCTGAGTTACAAATATCAATTTTCAAAGATCTGACGTTTCAACATGCAAGAAGCTTGCACACAGCTTGAGTGAACTTGACACTAACCTGTGAGTAAAGCTGTACGGTAATGTTTTGGCCACTATTGGAATTAACGGCACTATCCTGTATTTCAATACATTATACAATTGTATAACAACAATTTCTCCCTGTTAATGTTATTCGAGGGCCAGAATATGAATGTGTTCATAACGCAAGTAGGTATTAACTTGAGTTCAACATTCTTGCATTTTGAAAGAGTTGTTTTAATTATAATGCAAGTAGATGCTAATTATTATTTTTATTAATGAAGTCACTCGCCATTATTCATTAATCAATCACACAGTGATAGGTTACACATTTAAATCATTCTGTAATATGTGCATCATCGTTTGCCGAGCGGCCATTTTAGAAAATCTAGCGTTGTGATTGGCTAGATTTTAAATGTTCGATGTGTATGCGCATATTAGAGTACCTAGATTTTTGTTAGTAATAATTTAATTCCAAATAATAAAATTAGAAATAGTATATATTAAAAACTTGATTTCGATTTATACAAAAGTAATAAGTAATATAAAAATTGAGATTAATTTTTTTTTTCTCATTGTAGAAACAGGAAAGTAATATAAATTTAGTCATTAAAATTTATGTTCGGAATAATTTACTTGGCATAAATTATTTTCCAAATCTTTTTCACACTTAACTAAAATTTTTCTGAACGGACTACGGTGGTATAACAGCTGAACTTATTATAAAAAAAAAACTTATTCCAAACCTCAATAAATTACAAACAAAATTAAAAATAAAACTTTTGGGATAATAAGTTATAAGATTAGATTACAAATAAATAAATAATAAACACACTTGATTCAATCATTCAATAAATTACATTCATACTTCAAATAAATAAATAATTACTTAATAAGAGTGAGAGAAGTTGTATTTCCTTCTCAGCAATTGCTTCTCAAATAAGTACGGTCGAGCACGTAAATGCTTTTCCACCCTTTAAGACACCTGCCCTGCTGCCGACGAGCAAGTTACTAGCTATCAACGATTATGTCTTTCAAGAAACGTACAAAAGATTATATTTCCGTCTAAGTAAAACAGACATATACACATATTAAAAGCCATCGCTGTCTGACCGTTTTTTGCATTAACAAAAGTGCTTAAAGAAAGAACTCGCTTAGGGACTCTCGCTTGTTACTCATACGGAAACTAGCGAATACTCGCTCAACATCGTGGTGCAATCACCGCTCGCTTCTGTTTTCTAACTGGTTTTTAGGGTTCTGCACCTCAAAGGAAAAAGCGAAACCCTTATAGGATCACTTTGTTGTCCGTCCGTCCGTCCGTCCGTCAGTCAAGACCCTTTTTCTCAGGAACGCGTGAAGATATCAAGCTGAAATTTATGTCAAATACTCAAGTCTACTGTCCTTGAGAGCTGTGAAAAAACCAAACGTCTAAGCTAACGCAATCAAAAGATATAGCCGTTTATGCCGCAAATTTCCGCAAATTTTCGAAACTCGCAAGTGAATCAAAACCTAAAGGGTACTTCCAGTCGATCTAGAATTTTGAAATTTGGTACGAAGCAACGTCTTATAGCACAGATAAAGGAAAAATTGCGAAAACCGTAATTTTTTTGTTATATCATATAATAAAAATATTTTTAATAATTTTAAACTTACTACCCCTTTCCTCATGAACGCGTAGAGGTATTAAACACTACAGGTTTGTACGGAACCCTCGGTGCGCGAGTCCGACTCTCACTTGGCCGGTTTTTTTTAAGAAGGGCATCAATAAACTGGCACTGCGTTGGCAAAGATGCATTGATTGCTTGGGTGATTATTTCGATTAATAATTTTAAAAATAAAAATATTTTTAAAATTTTTAAACTTTTTACCTACAGGTTTATACGGAACCCTCGGTGCGCGAGTCCGACTCGCACTTGGCCGGTTTTTAGTTGCTATTTCTACTCGCTTTTCCTTAATCACGGGTAATCACGGGTTGAGCAGGTGACTAAGATTGGATTCTACTCACACTTCATAAACGCACGCAGAAAAGGTCTACATAAAAATTTAATAATTCAATCTCTGTGAAGATTCAATCTGCTGAGAGTCGTTGGCAAAAGTGGTAATGCGTTTACGTGGTCGAAACATGGTCAATTTTTTTTATTGCGCACACCAATTTTTAAACAATTCTTGTACCAAAGCGTACGAATTCTGGTATTGACTTCACAGACACATATGTCATTTCATAATTAAAGGAATTCTCTAAAGCCACCTGTGTAGGAGCTACTCCAGTAAGTTAAAGTTATTCTTCATCGAGAATACACATTTGTTCACAGTTTGGAAACAAAGATACATAACACAAAGTTTTGAAGTTACAATCAGAGTAATGGAAAGTACAAGCCAAATTCCCAAATGCTTTCATGTCGATTTATCATGAAATGCTCCAAATTAATAACTTCTTTAAAACAACTCATAATAATAAAACAAGTTAATTTTGGAATTCTTAGAGGGTTGACGAACACGCACGAAAAATAATCCTTTGATAATATTCACAATATTTCACACACTTTATAGTTCGGTATTAAGGACCATATAAGACGATATATTGCTGGTACATCAACAGGCAAACCGTGAGAGGGTAGCCAACTATATCGACGTTTCTAAAGCAATAATATGTGCACTGTTAGTCAAAAGATATATGTCACTAACACCTAAATGGGCTCCAAATACGTTGAAAGGCACAATCATAGTCTAAGGTACAACGATGTCATCGACCTGTGAAATTGATTCAGTATGGTACATGACAGTCGGATTATGGTCATCATTACCTTTGGAGCAGATTGGTGAACGTTGACTGGGTAATCCAATTACGGACTTACCCTTCGCATTACAGGTATGTTTTCCGTATAGCCGTCATGACCTATTGTTGCGAAGTCCGAGTAAGTCCGTAAGTGAATGTTCCATTTATGACGTCTTTTTTCTGGGATTGGTCTCTCATTTTACGTCACCTGCTTTAAACTTTAAGTCTGCAGCTATCTAGTGCAGTTTTCTTGCAGTAACCAATTTATTGATGTCATGGTAGGCTGCGACCATCGTATGGGTCTTCGGCGCGTTGGTAGTACAATTTGGGTAAGAGTACATGCAGTCAGAAGATTCTTGCCCTCGCCTCGCAGCTTTCATGTATCTGAAGAATCTCAGGATTTCAGGGTTGTCAGATACTGGCCTTCGGAGCTCGTTCAGTTCTCTGCGGGAGATGGAAAATGCCATATTAGATCGTTCGTTTAGTTTTTTGGGCTTCTTGATAAATTTGACCTACGTGTGGTTAGTTACTGTTCAATACCGTTAGTCTAGGGTCTAGTGATCTCAAGTGCAACCAGTGCAAGTGAGTCCTTTAATCCCGAAGTTGGGTTGACATTAAATTAGCATATTATAACATCAGGCCTTGTTGCCCCCGAAGAGTTGGGCTGAGGTATACCTATTGTACACCCACAGTTTGTTAGTTATGTTTAAGTCCCATATATTACTGGACTCGCCTGTAAGTCTAATGGTTAGTGACCCTGACTGCAAAGACTGAGGTCGTGGGTTCGATTCCCACCCAGGACAAATCTTTGTGTGATGAGCACAATCATTTGTTCAGTGTCTGGGTGTAATTTATCTATAATATGTATGTATTTAGAAATATATAAGTATATTTATCAGTTGTCTGGTTACCATAGTACAGGCTCTGCCTAGTTTGGGATCAGATAACGGTGTGTTGGTTGTCCTAAGATATTTATTATTTATTTATTAATAGCACGCATCAACTTAGCACACATCTAGATTCCGGGCTTCTACTGAGAAATTCCAGATTGAATAACTCAATAACACTTGACCTTGAACCTGGGAATTTAGGACGTGATATTCAACAGAAGCGCTTACGACCAGTTCACCCACGATGTTGTCATTTAATTGTTTTTTTTTTATAAAAAAAATCAGTAGATATAAGTTTAGGATGTCTGGTACCCATTTTTTTTTTTTTGGATGGGAAATCATCAAATGACTTCTCCCGCTCTGGGCGGAGCGGGAGGGCGTGTCAGACTTTTACTGACTAAAACCCACCCGTGTTCCTTCAGTTGCCCATGTGCCAGGGTCACGGTATCTCTTTCGAACAATCACGCGACCCCGGCAGGCATCGGTTCTAGCAGACCCCTTCAGTGTTGCTGACATCTCTTTGAGGCGTCTGGTACCCATTAGAGCCAATGCACAATGAGCTGAAGAAATGGATGGGGGTAGACTAAATAAAGAGGAGATCACCAGGTTGTGACTGTCATGCCAAAAATTGGGAGATATCTTGGTATTGATATCTTTTGTACTTTGTTTTTTGGGTGGGTAATCATTAAATGACGTCTCCCGCTCTGGGAGCGGGAGAGTGTGTCACACTTTAATTGACTGAAATCCACTCGTGTTCTTTCAGCTGCCTATGCAGGGCCACGGAAACTCTCTCGGACAAATCCGCAACCCTAGCAGGGCATGGGAGTCATGGAGCATATACTATACGTAATGCTTGCATAATACAAGATGTACGGCACTAGAACATGATGCAAAACTATCTATTACAAGCAAAACTTGGTTTGCACAATCACTTTTCACACTGCAAAAGAAGTTGATAAGAATACTGGTAAACATTGAGCAAACAGATAGTTGTAAACCTTTCTTTCAAAAATATAATATTTTAACCCTTCCCTGTATATACATTTTAGAACATCCAGAACTGTATTCAAAACACGAAGACATACAAACACGCTATCTACTCAGACACCCATCTAGGCTTAACTTACCAAGTTCTTGATTAAAAATGCACTCTAAAAGTCCCTACGTAATGTCTATTAAATTATATAATAAACTACCCGCAGCAATAAAAAAAGAAGAGAAAATAAACATATTCATAAAAAACCTTAGACAATTTTTGATAAAGAAAAGTTATTATTCAATAAACGAATACCTAAGTGATAAACTTATAAAGTCATAACTTAAGTACTCCACTTTAAACTATATTTTAATCATTAGCATCATTTTTTTAAAATTATTACATATCATATTTTATATTTTGTATTTAATATTATTATTAGTTTATTACATAATTAAAAATGCTTCCTCTCTCCTAACTCACTTATTTTGCTGTGCCCGACAGGGTCCATATGATCTAATTATAAGTTTACCACCTAAGAACACATGTGGAATGCAATAAAACTGTGGAGTGTTGCATAATCTGTTAATTAGATTTCGTGATAAGACCAAGTTGGTTCAAGTTTAGGTCGAAACTTTGCTCCGCTCGAATAACTATTCGAGCGGAACAAAGCGGAACGCGGAACTTCTCAGAAGCACGTCTCCTTAGAAAATCAGTCTGTATTCGGACGTTGATGTACTTCTTAAATTTCAATAATGTATCTGCTCAAAGATGAAAACGGATTTCGGTCATGATGATCTTTGATGAAATAACCAAAGGTCTTTTAAAAAAGAAAACAAAATATAAAAAAAATCGCAACGTTCGACCAGGGTGCTTACTCTGGAATATAACTCCGATAGATTGACATTGGTCAAACGTCAGTTGGTTGAGTTAAACGTCAGGGATTGACTAGACTCAGTGAGTCCAGCCAATCCCTGACGTTTGACTGACAATTCCAATGTCGATCTATCGGAATTATATTCGAGAGTAAGCACCCAGGTCCCTATTGAATATAACTGTCAATGCATCATATTTGTCAAAAAATGACTTTATTGTCACATTTGCACCACTGTTTATTTGAGACTCAAAAAAACGTTCAAAACACCCATAGCCAAACAATAACATACCTAAATGTAATCAAAATGAATTAATCAAATTAAATCAGAAACCAAACTTTGGACTCAAAATAAAAACCAAATGATCATAAACATATCTCAAAGGTTTTTACTAGCACAGTTCTTTTATCATATAAAATTATGTCTCAATAGAGTCTGTAGGTACCTGAACAGACTCCATTGAGACAGAATCCCTAGGTATAGGGCCCAAATATAATCAATGCAGTGTGTATTTAGAATATAATGGGACTGTCATACACATTGCTATTCTAAAGTTCCCCAATTAAATACGTAATAAAAAACATCAGTAGATGACATACCTGCTCAACTGCGCGGATACGAGGTTACTGTAGGGCGCGAATTTCGCAGGGCTGGCGTACATGAGACAAATCAGCTGTTCCCTGCACGCCTCGAAGTTCTCGTCCAATTTGTTTTCTGCAGGGGCAAGACCTGGAACCAAGTGAGTTAAAGATTAAGCCCAATTAGTGTCAGCCGAAATACGTCCACTGATGGTCATAGGCCACCCACAAGAGGGGAGGGAATTGACATAATCGCGAAGCTTGGCAGGCGGGTTGGCTATCGCAGTATGGTGGTAAAATGCATAGAGAACACTGCTGCCCATTCTTAAGACAGTGGTTAGTCGCCTTTTACGACACCCACGGGAAGAAATGACATGGTGCTATTCTTTATCGTTTTATCAGATGTACAATTTATACTATCTATATTATTAATACCCCGAACTAATGTAACTGCCCCGTTGGTTACGTGGTCGCAAGCGCGACCGCTGAGCGTGGGGTCCTGGGTTCGATTCCCGGGTCGGGCAAAGTGTTACTGGGTTTTTCCATTAGGAATTTCTTAGTAGCAGCCCGGAGTTTGGAAGTTGGCGGTGTGGTACCCCCGTGCCTCGGAAAGCACGTTAAGCAGTTGGTCCTACGCCTGATCTCTCTCCGGTCGTGTCGGATTGCCGTCCCATCGGACTATGAGAGTGAGGGAAGAGTGAGTGCTCCTGTGTCTGCGCATACACTTGAGTACTATAATATCTCCCGCGCCGATGGCTAGTCTCCGTTGAGATTGGCCGCCGTGGTTGAAATTCGGTCTGGAGGACTATATATACTATTAATATTATAATGCTGAAGAATTTGTTTGTTTGTTTGATTGAACGCACTAATCTCAAGAACTACTGGTCCGAATTGAAAAATTATTTTTGTGTTGGATAGCCTATTTATCAAGGAAGGCTATAAGCTATATAACATCACGCTACAACTAAGAGGTGCGCAGTAGTAATGAAAAATGTTGCAGAAACGGGGAAAATCGCATGGGTAGGCGATTCGACGCGACGGGAAGGGTCGGGGGAATAAAAATTTAACACGGACAAAGTCGCGGGCAGAAGCTGGTATATAATACATGATTCAATTATAAAATAATCTTAAGGTTTCCTGCCCTATACAGTTTGGTAATGGCATCGACGCGACAACAGTGACCATGAATTTCAGAACATGATTCTAGAATAAAGCTGCTTGATAGAAAAGTCCCATGCGCGGTTTAAATATATTAAACAGCTTTTTTGTACAACCAGTGAATAATTTAATTACAGGGAGTTCATAATCCTGTTATGGATTCATGGTAATAGGATGTCCGTTGATATCCTTTGGTACCGTGTGGTGCCGGACGTAAAGAATAACACCACCCCATTTCTTCCCGTGGGTGTCGTAAAAAGCGACTAAGGGACTTACTAGAGAATGGGCAGCAGCGTTCTCTATGCATTTTACCACCATACTGCGATCGCCAACCCGCCTGCCAAGCGTGGCGATTATGGCAAAAGCCTCCCAAATTGGGGGAGGCCTAAGTCCAACAGTGGACGTCTTACGGCTGAAATGATGATGATGATGATGATATCCTTTGACACCGTATTTTGATTTAAATAATGTACATAAATGCTTTTACAGACTAGAGCGACACGACAGCACGAGTAGATTCTTGTAGAACAAAATCTACGACCGTTACAAAGAAATTGTTCTACGAGTGTCGCGTCGCGCTATTGCATCAAACCTGTTTGTGAGAGTCTTCAGGCTCACTTGCACCACAAATCACTTCATACAGTTAGCGTTAACGTTTTTAAAATAAAACATCGTTCTATTTCTGTCAATCGTCTTGAAAATGATAGAGACAAAAAGTTGTTTTAAATATATGTGGCGGTAAACGCACTAAGGCAATAGTCAATTTATGAGATATACCTATTCGTTGGATTCTTAACATGTAAAATGGATTAAACATAAAATTGAACAAAAATCAATCGTTTTTACTAGACAATTTGAATTAAGTAAAATTGCCTCTTATTTATGTACCAAGACGTAATTCGGCTTTTAGCTATGCAAAAACAATCTAGGCTTAGATATCAGAGAGAATATTAGTTTTAATCAACAACAATCCATTATTGAAAGTAAAACTATTAAAAATATCAATCCAAAGATAACTTTGATATTGAAAGTAATAAAACACTTAAGATTCCAAAGAACCATTAGTAAATCAATTTGTTTTCATAAATTTTCTAGAATAGCTTTTGAAATACTTTTAACAATATTATTAAACTAGCTGTTCCTGCGGTTTCGCTCGCATAAGTCTTGATCCCGTGGGAATTTAACGATAAAAATATTCATATATCAGGTCATGGTCTACCCATATCTCTAAGTTAATCCAAATTCAATAAATAAGTCATATTTGCGTGAAAGCACTTAAAAAAATCATATTTTACTTTTTTTAATAATTTTATACTATTTGTATAGTAATATTAAAAAGAATAAATACCCACAGACACACACACACAGGTTTTCATTATGTAACTTAAAGACTAGATTAACAGTAAGTACCAAAGATGTCAAAAATAGTTTTTTGACAGCTGAGTGGCACAGATAAATAAAATCCCGCGGCGCGTGCGTCAAGTTGCAGTCGCAACAAAATGTTGCCACTTTTTAATACTATGTTTATTACATTTAGTATTTGTAATTAATTTTACTCATTGTTTGCTGCACCGTTCGACGTCATCACGTCAGCGCCGGCTGTCGCTAAAAATCAGCGTTGGGGTTCTGTCTCGCATAGGTTCGCAGTATTATGCTAAGCGATGGCCGTTTTGCGTGGATATGACGCAAGTTTTCCCCATTGTGTTTAATCTTTTTATGCGTCATGTTTATCACAAATAAACTTATTCGCTTTCTTTTTTGTTTTAAGATTTAAATAAGCAAAATAAACTTACCAAGCCGTGCAAATATACCATCCAATCTCGATAGCAACGGAGAGTAGAAAGGATCATAGTTACTCAGGATCATAGAAGACGCTGGGATCTTTTGGAACACCTGTAAAATAACAACATTATTTTAAATTTGTATATAATTAGCCCTTGCTGCATATGCTCATCTATATATCCATATATATAAAATTCAAAGTCCTGAGTGACTGACTGACTGACTGACTGATATATCAACGTAAAGCTTAAACCGCTGGTTCTAGAGACATAAAATTTAGAGGGTGTATTCTTTGCAAATAGTAGGTATCCACTAAGAAAGGTTTTTTTGAAATTCCTTCCCTAAGAGGGTGAAAGGGGGGTTGAATTTTCTGTGAAACTTTTTATTTTCTGGGTCGATTGACACGCGGATGAAGTCGCTGGCAGAAGCTAGTAATTCCATACACTGCTGAGAGAATGCCAGTTTCTTGTATCTAATTACATCCGACCTAGGCTATTTTTATCCAAGAACTACTAGGCAGAGGGGCAGAAGGCGAAGAGGGCGTTCTTCTTCAAATAGCGTTCTGCTGGACATCATAATTTTGCTCGTCGTTATCATTGATAGCCTTCTCCTTTCTTCTTCACCTCCTCTATTTTGTTTTTTAACCGACTTAAAAAAAAGGAGGAGGTTATCAATTCGACTGTATTTTTTTATGTTTCTTACCTTATAACTTTTGACTGGGTAAACTGATTTTGATGATTTTTTTTTTATTTGAAAGCTGGTGCTTCCCGTATGGTTTCATTTTAATTTGGTTCCATTCGGACAACGGAATTCATGTGAAATCCATATACGTCTTAAATTTGCATTAAGTATTTGCGCGCCAAATGAACGAATAACGCGATTAGATTAGTGCGGGGTATCTACCATAACTAAAAAGTTAAAAATAAAAAGATTTTACAAAAAAATAACAACGGACTTCCTTAAAAAAACACTACAAAGTCAAAAATAACTTTAATTTCGGAAGTCGGTGGCAAAAAAACCTAAAATACAGATCCTAAGACACCGAATTCCGAAATTAAAGTTATTTTTGACTTTGCGGTGTTTTTTTTTCAGGAAGTCGGTTGTTATTTTTTTGTAAAAAGTTTTTTTAGTTACTTCTGGACATATTCTCCAATTACATTTTATTCGACTATGTCTAGTTTACTTGCATCCAGTAACTAAAAACCAGCAAATAGGGCATTTTACCCTACATTTGCCTGTTTGTTTGTTTTGTTTATAGTGAATTCATTTGATTCAAAATGGAGGAATTTAAACCTTCCTATCCAAACCCATTCGGTCTAGGTGTTCAAGCTTAATTACTGTGCGACCAAGTTAGAAAGGAAACCACAAAGAGGGTCATCTATTTTTTAAAGCGAACATCGATGAACGCTATTCCCTGAGATACAGGTTCCCGTCTAGTTTAAAAGGTAGGGGCAAAACTCTGTGCACCTCATTATAATTACCACAAAATAAGTATTTTAATTAATTATCATGTACCTTCTAAACTGTAATTTGTAATGGTGAGAAATAAACAATTTATATACTTTTAACTTCATTTTCTTTTTTACTAGCCATTATCATCCCACTGCTGAACTAAGTTCCTACACTCTTTCTTTCCTCTTTTTATCCAGAGCTACCATGGCTATACATCAAAAGAATACCAAAATGTTTAATAAGATATTTCCCAATATTCAAGGGCTTCGCAGGATTTGTCCAATCCAGCAGAATATCAAAATACAATAGTCCGAATCTAATATCATCTATCTAGAATTGATAGAAATACTCATCATTTCAGTCGTAAGACGTCCACTGCTGGACTTAGGCCTCCCCCAATTTGGGGGGCTTTGCCATAATCGCCACGCTTGGCAGGCGGGCTGGCGATCGCAGTATGGTGGTAAAATGCATAGTGAACGCTGCTGCCCATTCTCTAGGAAGTCCCTCAGTCGCCTTTTACGACACCCACGGGAAGAAATGGGGATAGAAATACTAATTGTACTAAATTATTGCCGGAACGCGTATCAAATATAAATCAGTGATGCGACACGAGCGCAGGAGTTTGAAAATTAATCGTAGTTTGGAATTTATGAGGATATGCTTCATTTGTGTGACCTAGTTAGGACCTCGTAAACTGAACCAATCAATCTGCCTGGCCTTGTTCTTAACTGTTTTGTGGTTGGCTTCCACTCTAACCGGTTATCTGAATACAAGTATTTTACAACAGAGCGACTGAGTGTCTGACATCCATAGCACAGTTACAAAAAGGGAAATACGATACCCCTTGGTAAGACTGGTTGTCATACTTTCGGGCTTCTGACGACCCGTTACAGCTTAACGCGCTTTCCAAGGAACGGAGGGTCTTGGTATATAAAGATGGTCAACCATCCGCGGCAAGTCTAGCTTTAGCTGATTTATTTTTGTAAATATTGGATTAGAAGCAAACCACCCTTTACAATAAGTCACTAGACACGTGCGTTTGGTAATGCTACCAAATAATCACAAACTAAATTTAATATTGTTAAATACTAAAATGAAACAAGCTCTCTCACGGCCAGAATTTTAATTATTATTAATTCTGAAACAATGAATGGGCTCACCTATTTGCTTTTGCATCGTAAAGAAAAATGAATGAATGAATAGTGTTGCGCCAACCTCAAGTAACATGAGATAAGGGTAGGTAGGTGATGAAATACTGAAGAATATAATTCCTTCTATTAAAAGCGGAATAACAAATAGAAACTTATAGTGTCCTCCACATAATCCTTTTTTTTTTTTTTTTTTTTGGATGGGAAATCATCAAATGACTTCTCCCGCTCTGGGCGGAGCGGGAGGGCGTGTCAGACTTTTACTGACTAAAACCCACCCGTGTTCCTTCAGTTGCCCATGTGCCAGGGTCACGGTATCTCTTTAGAACAATCACGTGACCCCGGCAGGCATCGGTCCTAGCAGACCCCTTCAATACTGCTGACATCTCTTTGAGGCGCGCGTGGAACACTACGCGCCGTCGACCCGAGCTTGGTCCTTACCGGGCGGCGAGCTACCCATTGCTCGCCACCCGCAAGCTCGCGCCTACGGTGGCCGGGAGTCCGCAATCGACTCCCGGCGCCCGGGGCGTCTCCTCCTGCGGCGGCTAGGGACGTGAGGGCGCAGAGACTGCCACTCCCTCACGCGCCCCGCCTCCTCCTTCGCGAGCATTACTGCTTCGCAGAAGGAGGTGACGGCTTCCCATGCCCTCTCGCTCCGTACTATGGCTCGCACCAGGGCCGGACGCGAGAGGTCGCCGCCGCCGATCGCCTCCACGAGGACACGGCGGTGCTCCGCCCAGGCAGGTCACACTTCCACCGTATGCTCCACCGTGTCCTCTAGACGATCCTCACAATGGAAACACCCGGGCGTTTCCTCCCGCTTTATCCTGAACAGGAACCCACCGAAGCACCCATGCCCGGTGAGAACCTGTGTCAGGCGGAAGGTGAGGACGCCGTGGCGCCTCTCTATCCACTCCTCAAAGAGGGGACTTACCGCCGCAATTGTGGCGTGCCCTGCGCTGGGTTGCGACAATCGTACCCGCCATGTCGCCATGAGATCCTGCCGGAGCTCTGTCCGCCGTGCCGCGATTTGTCGCGGCAGCGGAGTTTCGCCCCGGCGTTTCGCATCCTCGCGCCACTCCTACATGTGGGCGAGGACCCTCCACATAATCCTTAAGTTCTGATTTGAGCTGCATGACTACTGATATACTGATAAATTGTGAATTGATGGGACAAGTCCACTCATTGTGTGTGATTCTTTCCTCAAAACACCATTTCAGATACCAATCCACATAGTCCTCCCATGATCAGACCAAGATTATGTCTGGACTTTAAAAGATACTGTGACCTCTGAGTTTGTTTCGGCCTTTGATTTAAGAATTGTCAGATAGGAAACGCTGGCCTTATCTAGTTTTGAACGTATGATTGACGTGTAAAAGTGTCCATACAAACTTACTTGCAGAAGTAACATAATTTATCGTTTACAATGTTTGGCAAATTTAGAACAATGCTTTTTCTAGAAGTAGTGTGAAGATAAAAGTAAAACATACCTTGTAGTTATTGGCCGTTGTCATTTGATTCTTATAATAGCTATTCTTTGAAGGTAAAAACCCTGTTTTTTGACCATCACCAAACCTGAAAAACATGAAAAATACCTTAGTTATAACACATTTCAAGCTATATTTTTTGGACAATTCTATTCAACAAAAATTGAAATTAAGGTTGTAGAAATATTAAAAACCGATTCCATATTAAGTCATCTTCTTTAATTTATTTCACAATTCAATCCTCTTTCCACTTTTTGCGGTCCACCCCAAAACAAATTCAATTTTAACGACGGGATTAATATTTATTTACCACATTTCGCAATGATAAACTTGGAAAACAATATTATGCAAAATCAACCAGTAATCTTCCCACTGCGAGAGAGAGTGGCCTTTTTTTGTGTGGGAAATCATCAAATGACGTCTCCCACTCTTGGGCGGAGCGGGAGGGCCATGCCGGCCATGAAGGCCAGGCGGTGTCAGACTTTTACTGACTAAAACCCACCTGCGTTCCTACAGTTGCCCATGTGCCAGGGCCACGGTACCTCTTTCGAACAAATCTCGCAACCTTGGCAGGCATCGGTCCTAGCAGACCCCTTCAGTCCTGCTGACATCTCTTTGAGGCGCGCGTGCCTGGTCATTACCGGGCGGCGAGCTACCGATTGCTCGCCGCCCGGGGAGTTTATTCTTTGATCTAGAACTATAACTACTAAGCCACCTTTACCATATGAATTGTATTACATTAATTTTAATATAATTTTCCATTTGCTTTCTTTTTGTTATTATTAATTAGTAATACTATGTACAACCTTATGTTCATTCAAAACAGTCATAGTCTTATGTGAGTTGTCCGTCGGAGGAAAAGCCTGGTGATCTGTAATACAGGTTTTACCTACAACAGACACCAGTCTTTATTAAGTGTTACCTTGACTTTGTACTGTGTTTGTGATTATGAGAGAACAATAAAGAATATCACTATTACTATTCTATTCTTTAATTTACCACGCAGGCCGGACGTCATATGTCTTCGAATTTTTGGTTCTAGGACATGCCGGTATCCTCAAGATGTTTTTCCTTCAGCATTTTGAGAGCAAATATGGTAAATTGGCTGGCAATTTTAAAAATCTATAAATATTTCACCATTATAAGCAGTATGCAAATTGGGGAGAATGATTGAATTACGCCCAATCCCTCCCCAATGAAGTTACTTGATAGACGGAATACCAATAATTTAATCAGGAAACAATATTTTTTTGAAAATAATTTCTGAATTCAGTACAGACTTTACTACAGGATTTCTTTTGACAACATAAATGGTGTGGTTTGTCGTAATTTCCTATGTGATCAAATTGTGTTATTGTGTCTGTTCCTTATTGAGTGTTGATTTTTTTCATTACTTCATGAGAATAGATTTATAAAAAGACGAAAATAAATTTGAGACATGTTTGGGCATGGATACGGTATCATTTTACGTTGTAACTATGCAAAAATTTGTTGCTAGGCCATACATTAAATGTCGACGATTTTACTTGCTACTGGTAGTTTGTCTATCCTGGTTTAAGTATTATTGATAATGGAACACCAAACAACACGGGAGGAGACGCCCTAGGAGTACAAATTAGTGACCTTATTGATGATGATCTTCAGCAAGGTAAAGATGTGTAATACTCGCAACCAGCGTGCGTGTCAAATGTATGAACGTAAACGCGGCAAAAGGAGTATGTAAGGATCGTAATAGGTGACGTTCTGTGGTTTATGTCTACCCCCATGGGAAGAAAGCGTAGTTTATGTATGTGTGTTTGAATAACTGCTAATGTAATGTTGTATTTGACGTTCAGAATCTAGCGTAACCCCATCCAGCACAAATCAAATCAAATCAAAAGTCATTTATTCAAATTAGGCTGAGGATCAGCACTTTTCGAACGTCAAAATTACAAAAGACAGTCCCCCCAAAACACAGCACAGCACAGCAGCACTGAAGGGGTCTGCTAGGACCGATGCCTGCCAGGGTCACGAGATTCGTTCGAAAGAGTTACCGTGGCCCTGGCATATGGGCAACTGAAGGAACACGGGTGGGCTATAGTTAGTAAAATTCTGACACGCCCTCCCGCTGCGCCCAGAGCGGGAGAAGTCATTTGATGATTTCCCATACAAAAAAAAAACCCGTCCAAACTTCAGTATCAATTTAGTGGAAAATAGTCTTTTTGTATCAAAGTGACTATCATTATTAGTATTCATACAACACTTCGACAAAATGTAGTGATGAATTTTAGAACCGATTGTGGTAAGTGCCCCAACCTTGTAAATCGATAAGCCATACCCAAAATGAGACATTAATTATATCATCATCATCAGCTTGTATATTCGCAGAAAGGATGTGGGCCGTAATCCACCACTTGAGCCTGGTTCGGGTACCCAATATGAATATTCGAAATAATAAAAAATTCAAAAAAATTCAATTCAAAATTCTTCGAATATTTGGTTCTGGACCGTTTCTTCACGATGATGATTAGTTTAATCAATTAATAAATCTTTGGCAATTGGAAATGAATTGAAATGAAATGAATTGCACCGATCCCAGCGTGGTTTGACCAGACTCGATTAATCGAATGAACCCCGAGATTTGCACTAGCCCCTGAAGTCTCATGATTCATGGTGCTACATAGGCCATTGCATATCAAGAAGTAGACCGGGGGGCGCTGTAATGGTAGGCAATAGGCAGTGGTTGGCAATTGGAAGAGACAAAATTATAAGAGATCACTGAGTCATCATCATTAATTTATCTAGCCTTTATCAACTATGTTGGTATCAGCTTCAAGTTTACAAAATAAAAATTTGTTTTTCCTTACCGTGACATATCAACATTCCCCAGGTCGTTGACATCATTAGCATCAGCCCCATACGACATGCCATCTTGCGGGAATGCAAACGTTCCAGTTTGGCTTGTCTCGTAACCCATGAAGTCCTTGTTATCAGAGTTGTATCCCACCTGGTCTTCAGCGTTCACAGGGGGATAGCTGGCTTGGGAGGAAGACGCTGAGATTGTGGATAGACCTGGAACATTTAAGAATATAACTTGATGAATTGTATAACAGTATTATTTGGATATCATATATAGGACTTGTGGCTAAGAAATAATAACAGCACGGGCGATCGTTCAGGTCAAGCTACGATTGCCACGGTTGGCCCGTGGATGGGTAACCATTTTTACATACCAAGACCTTTTCGTGTCTCGGAAAGCATGTTAAACCAATGGACACGCCTGTCTTTTTTGTAGATCTTAGACAATCGTCACGGGTCCCGAAAATCTGACAACCACTCTTACCAAGGGGTATCGTATTACCCAGTAACTGGGTTGAGGAGGTCAGATAGGCGGTTGCTCCATGTAAAATTTTGGTACTCAACTGCGTCCAGTTAGACTGGAAGCCGACCCCATCATAGTTAGAAAAAGGTTAGGATTATTTAGATATCATAGACTAGCTCAAATGAGTACACTGAGAGAACACGGACAGGTCCACTCAATCTGTGTGGTTTTCCCTCAAAAGACCAGTTTCAGACTCCAATCGACATGGTTATCGCATGATGTGACGCAAGATTATATCTGGACATTAAAAGAGATTGTGACGTCTGAGTTTGTTTTCGCCTTTCTTCACAGATAGGAAACGCCGACCTCATCTAGCTTAAAAACACGATTGACGTGTAAAAATATGTTCAACCCTATATTCAGAAATAAAATCATTTATCAGGTACTGTACCCTCATCATTATTGAATTCCGACCATCCTAAGGTTGCCCATAAAAGATTTCGCAAAGCACCAATATAGCCAGTTTTACGATATATATGTAATATTATTCAGGAGAAATACGGTAAGAGAATATAAATAGCTTTAGGCATGATCGTCCGGAGATAAATAAGGACAAGGAAAGAAATGTTTATTTTGATATATTATCTATGTCAGCTTTTACAGTTCTTGCAGTAATGTCTAACGTTTCTAAGCAACCATTTTTATTCTTAGTTCGTTTTTAGGATTCCGTACTGAAATGGTAAACCCTTATAGTGATACTTAGTCTGTCTGTTTGTCTGTCACAGCTGGATATCTCAAGAATTATTAATGCTATCAACTTGAAATTTGGAGTAGTTTTATATGAAGTTTGTCTAATTATTTTGCAAATATGTATATTTTTTTCTTTGCAAAAGCCACTGAACGGGTGTCTCTAAAATCGAATTGGGGCTACTAGGGCATATGAAAGAGCGATAGCCCTCCCCCCTTATTTCAAAAATTTGCATAGAGAATAATCAGTCATAGAATTTTATGTAAAGATTACATGAAAAATAAAACGATGTGTCTAAATAGCACACATTTTCAGGAATCATTAACAAAATTTACAGTAGTTTCATTCTCGGTCAAGAGACGGTGCTAATCTAAC
Source organism: Aporophyla nigra (assembly GCA_947507805.1). Classification (NCBI taxonomy): domain Eukaryota; kingdom Metazoa; phylum Arthropoda; class Insecta; order Lepidoptera; family Noctuidae; genus Aporophyla; species Aporophyla nigra. Next base: position 3,712,903 of record OX382313.1, on the reverse strand, counting down.
ACTGCAAAACTATATACACGCAATAGTATAATATGAAATGATAACATATTTATTTATTTATGATGGTACGGAAACCTCGGTGCGCGAGTCCGATTTGCTCTTGCCCGAGTTTTTGATTTCGCAATTCTGATATTTTCAGAATCAACTGATTCAATTTCTAAACAAGAAAAATAAAAATATACGTACTGCAAATATTGAGTCGTCTAACAACAAAAATCCAATGTTGATACTACGAATTTTGTGCTTCTAAATAAGATAACAACTGACACAGCCTCGTTAACTCATACAAACATAAACAAGACATTTACTACGTGTTCTTATATGTCTCTTAAACTGAGTTTATAACTTTTAGAGCTTAACAGCCTGTTCAGAGTTTACAGGCACTCAGTCTTTATTGCCGTCAGCGAATGCAGTAATGATCAAGCAACAATGAACGATAAACCTTTAATCGTAGATTTATGTAGCTACAGTAAAAGTACAGATAATGTAGAGGACATTCTTAACACGTTAATTGCCATGTCGGACTATGTGTCCGACACTTTTTGTTCCATTCAGGCCTTATCGGACTATATGACCGACAACACATACAAAATCTGAACATGTTGTTGCTGCCTGGCGGCCATGTTTTTGGAATAAATATACGCAGTCGGTAATCAGGCAGATGTAGCTACAGTAGAAGCGCAGATCGACATTAATTTGAAGAAAGACCTGCATCCCAATTGCATGACATCCTTATAATTTCAACCCACAAATCTTGAGTAAACTCCTAATCCTTGGCTAATGTTTGAAAAATTCATCTGCGCAACAATTGTTTATTTGAAAAACTGAAAAGTTTTATATCTGTCAAAAAATAAATGGCAATGCCATTGCAAGTGTTATCCAATTACGCGCTGATTAAAATCTAGATTTACACATTTTTGAAAAAGATAAAGATGAATTAGGTGATGCTGTGTTGAATAGTCTTTTTACAAAAAAACGTGTGAAGAGAGAATACAAAATATATGTATATGTTGGACATTTTGGGTCGCTCCTTATTATAATTATAGTTAAACACAACTGGCGAAATGTGACTATACTACAATTATACATCTGCTCAACACTTCGAGGAAGCAAGGTGTGAATGTTTATCAGTAAATACTCTAAGTAGATAAAACATTTTCATTATTAAGTAAGTTAAGTAATACCTGAAACTCTCCAGATAAGCAAAGTTCCATAACAATGTGGGTATAATTTTAGCCAAACTGTTGGCACAGGTGTCTTTCGAAGAGAGAGGTTATAATTATCTTTAGAAAAGTTCCCTTCTGTGCTGATGACGTCATTGTTCGCAACAAAAGTATTATATTTAGACTGAAAAAATCAGAAATTCAGCAGACAATAAAATCTGTAAACGGGAATAGATTTCGCGCAGGTGGTACAATTTTGCTTACGAAAATCCGGGTCGCATATTATTATTACGTTCCTAATACATAAGGTCTTTAGGGTATTCAGAATACAATGGACAATACCAAGGAAATGGGTCGTTTTAACAAGATTGCTTTTCATTTGACAGGTTTTGTTCGACCCTACAATAGTACGACCCAAATACACGCTGTTACGGTTGGCGTTTCAATTTTCATCATCTTTATTACTATACAAAAATAAAAATAAAACTATCGGATTGTGACTCAAAGTCATGTGAATAAGTAATAAGTAATAACAGTAAGGGCCGATTGATTAGGTAAAGCTATGCTTGTCAAGGCTTATTTGTGGATGGGTGACCAACTGCCGGTTCTCGGCTATAATTTCTGTATCTTTCACAGTCGTTACAAGTAGACAGAAACCAGAAAGTCTGACAACCAGTCTTACCAATGGGTTTCGTACTACCCAGTAACTGGGTTGTGGAGATCAGCTAAGTAGTTGCTCATTGTAAAATACTGGTAATGAGCTATTTTCAGTGAGATCGGAAGCCGATCATCATCTGCCTAGCCATATCCAAACTATGTTGGGGTCGGCTTTGGAAGCCGATCATCATCTGCCTAGCCATATCCAAACTATGTTGGGGTCGGCTTTGGAAGCCGATCATCATCTGCCTAGCCATATCCAAACTATGTTGGGGTCGGCTTTGGAAGCCGATCATCATCTGCCTAGCCATATTCAAACTATGTTGGGGTCGGCTTCCAGTAAAACCGGATGCAGCTGAATATCAGTATTTTAGACGGAGCGGCTGCCTATCTGACCTCCACAACCCAGTTACTGGGTAATACGATATCTCTTGGTAAGACTGGTTGTCAGACTTTCGGGCTTTTGACGACCCGTAACGACTGTCAAAGATTTATGAATGACAGCCGAGACCAACGGCTTAACGTGGTTTCAGAGGCACGAAGCGGTCTTGGTATGTAAAGATGGTCACCCATCCTCAAATTAACCGCGGCAAGCGTAGCTTAACCTGATTGATCGATCTGTGCAGCTGTTATTAGTTAGCCACAAGCCCCTCTTGGGAGCGGATCTCGACATAGACAAGAAAATGGCTAGGAAGTTTGGATTGATTTTAACTAATTTTCAGTCCCTTAGCTTGTTGGTGTTTCCTTAATCCTGGAGCTCATAATAACTTAATGAACAAAAAACTGACTTACAAATTAATTTTACCCTAACAAACTTGAAAATGTTGCTCTCAAAGTTGGTTACTTCTAATTATTTTACGCGTAACTTAACTCTGATGTTCCCAGTCTTTCGTATAACACGTTCTCACTTAAGCATAATGTTATCTTAAGTTACGACATCATTAGAAGTTTGTAGACAGCTTACCTTTGCTGAGCATCTTGCCGAAACTTCCCAGTATACTTGGCAGGAACATCGCGAATAGTATCGTTTTTATTAATACTTGTCCTCCTATTAGAATTGGTATGAAGATTTTGTTGAGGCCAAACGCTGGAAAAGAAAGAATTGGATTAGATTTTTGAGTAGGTACCTAATTCATAATTATATGGTTTAATATAACTACGACGTAATAATTGTTGTGAAAAAGTATATCAACTGTAGAAGAATTGTAGACCATTATCTATTTTGGTAAGTATACATATAAGGTACTTGTTAACAGGCCTACGCTGTCCTTCCATTCCTACTAACACTGTAATTTGAAACCATTGTAAAGTTTTAAATTAGTAACCATGGAGTTTCTTGCCGGCCGGCACTTCTCCATAGGTATCAACCAATTGGATCCGTGCACCTAGCTTCTGACGTGTGCCCATGTAGGTTTATGTGAAATAAAAAATAAAAAAAATCAACTGTCTGCCTTTTATGGTCCATTAGATATAGCCCGCTGACAACAGACGGACAAAACAAAAATAAATTAAAAAGCATAACCTGAGTTTGTTCTCGGTGTCCTTCCAATATTCGAAATAATAATTTAAAAATAATACGAATCTTCAACTCCAAGTGCCGTAAGAAACATCAAAATTATGTACAATGAAGTTAAAAATAAGCGGGACAAGACACGTGTTTTTTCTTACAGCGGTACCGATATTTTCGCATTTCACCGGTTTTTGTATGTCTTCTGTACACAGCCTACCCCCGCTTTATACAAACCATTAAAAAATTCACTATCATGTAATCTATACGTGAATACGCATATACAGGATTTCAACCTCTTAAAACGTAACATGAGGCAATATAGATTAAATTAGCTATATCTTTTATGTGGTTAGTGATTATTATCGAAGGGTGTCAGAGGGTACAAATGGGACATCAGGTGACACTCTCAGATGTGACCGCATATTACACTAAGGGAACTGTGGTATCATATAATTATGTTCATTATTAATTTTGTAGTTACCTACCAATGGATATATCACATATTATTTTGTAATATTTTCATCAAATATTAATAAAATATTTTTTGAAGTAAGTATAGCTAATTGTCAATTTAAAAAGGTTTTACGGTACTATTTCATAGTAAATATACAGAGTGGCGATTAGGTTATCACATTATTTTATAGCAGAGGAATTATTATAAGTTGTTTTCAATCTGTTAAAATAAAAAATATTCAACCTCGTACCGGTGTTTCAGCCTTTTTGTCCCTACGAACGTTTTTTTTGCACTCAGGGCAATGCCAGGCAGAGACTAGGGGACCTTTCGTGGGGAGGCCGACACACACTCTGTGATATGCTACGGCATATTTTGTGCACCTAGCTGTTTCACTTGCAGACAAAAATTTGCCGCATCCACCGCACTTTACCGGCATTGTTGCAATAGGTCTGGCTATAAGTTCAATAAACCTCTCAAGAACGCAAAGTTTGTTTACGTCTGATCTGACGTCAATATAGACGTTGACACTTGATAGTCACAACACACCAGACATTGACACTGTTTTGACAGTCACAACACACCAGACATTGACATAAAATTGTGGGTACATAAAAAAGACTTGCAGATCTCGTTACTGTTTACGTACGAATTATGCACTTATGTAGAAATCACGAGATCTCACTACACTGTATGTTCTTTATTGAGTTGTTATACACGGTATTAAATAACTTTTTAGACACTTTATCGTCGTTATTGTATTTTATTTCCGCGAAAAATCGGACTACGATCCTACCTGTACAAACGTCAAAACGTCACTCAAACTGAAAAAAGGACGTTACGTAAAATGAAAATGGACCCACGGCTAGAATGTTAATTGTTATTAATTATTTTAAATCTGTTTGTTAGAAATACGTAATGTAAAATACAATAATATAATTTTCATTACAGTTAAAACAAATCTTATGATTGCAGAATACTGTGTTGACGAGTGTCTAATATTGACTATAGACGAGTAAAAATGTTTATATGAACCTACTCACAGAAATTTATCATGTATCCAACTATTAATCGTCATCTAACCATTCAGTATTATTAAAAAATCATACTCACATTTTGCGGCCATGGGCAAATTGATTGATAGTATATGAGTGTTCACAAAATTCTTAATCTTCTGATACATTCTGTATTCATAACTATATTTTCTAAACAGCGCTCTTCCTTCTTCATCGCTTTTCTTTTCAATCTGTGTATCATTCTCAGTACCCGCAGGCTTTACTTCGACTCCTTCGAAAATCTTAAATCTATCTTTATGTAGTGCTTTATCTAGCATATCTTCGACAGCCTTCTCTAAGTAAACAACTGTTTTATTTAAATTCAAGTGTTTTTCTGTAAAATTGTTTAGTTGTCCAACAATTTCATCTACAACATCTACATATTTGTCTACAGTATTCGATTCTTTTTTACTACTACTATAACAGTTATGGCAGTGAATAGAATCTACATTATTATCTAATTTTATATCTGTTTTGGTTATATCCTTATGACTGGTGTCTCCTTGGCAGGGTGCAGCAAGAAGTAGTATGTACAGAGTCAGGAGGTTGGTGCACCTCCATTTTGTTCTGCTATTTCTTAAACCTTCTATAGTGTCCATTTTTGTGGGTTCTCTCAAACTTCATCACTTACGTCCACGTTTTGATTTTTCTTGCGTTCATTTATCGGGAAATCTGAAACAAAAATATAATATTCGTTACTATCTAAATTAATATTCAAAAGAGGTATAAATTGTTTGTTTATTTGCAAGAAGTAATCTGTGGAAGTGGTAATGCAATTATCTTTTTGTTTCTTTTCTATGTCTACACTATTGGAGATTGCCACAGTCTATACTAATATTATAAGGAGATAAATTTTCTTTGTGGGGATAATCTCTGGGGATAAAATACCAGGCAGTTTAAAAAAATATTTGACATTTGGATTTTTCTTACGCAAGGGCTGTTTAACGTTCTGAATAAAAGATAAAAATTAGAAAGAACGCTGAGTAAAATCAAAGTCATAGCGCGGTCAGGTGATGGGATGCAACGTGGTGCACCATGGGCCAACATTTCAAATGGAATAAGTCACGGGCAATGTGCTAGTAATTTCTTAAATTAATCAAATCGCTCCTTTTCGTCGTTTTGCAAACTCAAGTAAAACATTTTCTTTAGTTTCATTTGAGCGCATTTCTAGAATGAAAACTTAATTTGATTGTCTGCTGAATTGCAAGTCAAAAGTTGCAGTGTTCTACGACGATATAGTTAGCTGGAATGTAAACGAAATCTCAGATCCCTGCCCTGTAATTGTTTCACACGTATTGATCAGGACAGAAAGTAGAGACTGTTTAATTATTTCAAGACCTGTATGTTGGCAATATTGAGAGAAAATTCTCACAAATTGTTATATTATTATATCAACAGACATATTCACATGATTGTTTCGTGAGGTATTTTAATTAAGTCTAAGTGATTAATTATGAAAGTTTGTTATGTTGGAGACTATTATTGTATTGTTATGCTCGGAATATTCACATAAATCCATATTGTGTTTAAAGGCTGTAATACATATATCATCATTATTTTGCCCTTATCCAAATTTATCTATTATCGTTGCAACATGTATTTTTTTTCCATACGTCTCTATTAGTCGTCATCTCGCTAATCACCCCTTTGCAGCCATATCATCTTTCATATAGTTCATCCAATGGTTCTTTAGTCTTCGCTTACTCTTTGAGCCACCTACATGGATGCATGTCAAAATGTTCCCCGCGACATATTCCTCCATTTCCTCGCAGCTTATGGCAATGATCTATACTTTTTTATTCAAGCGTCGGTAGTGTAGGAAATTTCAATTTCATATTATGATAGGTTAAATTCTAGACCAATAGATTTAAATTGCTGTTGGAGGAATTTGTAGTTCTTTCAAAAGCGTAGCGTTCCACTATCTAAATACCACTGTTATTTTTTTTATTTAATCTATGGATGAACAACTAAACTTGAAATGACTAGGCCGAGAGGGTCGCTCTGTTCGCATCCTATTTTAAAATTCAAAACATTGTCTTTGTATAATAATTTAGAGGGTACATGTTGACATTACCACCTAAAACCATAAATTAATTGCTTTACGAACTGAACTAACTACTACGTATTGCTTGCATCTTCATTATGCATAAACACAACTTTGTTAAAGTTTAGAAATTATACTCATAGTTAAAGCTAATTTAGAATTGATAACAGGACAAGTTTTGAATTTACAGTTAAAGTCTAGGTATAACGTATTTATACATAAATCTATTAGTTTTGCTGAAACAGATGTAGAATAGTTTGTAAGTGATGCCCCAATGTGCGATGAGTCTGCTGAATATGAAATAAGTTGTTTGTCAAGATGCCAGTCGTTTCAAGTGAATACTAAGGCTGATACCACACTGGCAGGAGCTTCCCTTGATGAGTAGCGAGAGTCATCATTTATCATGTCATCAATGGTGTTCTGGCATGTCCGCTTTGTGCTCGGAGTTTCTCGGCTAAAGTTGGATATGCTAGTCACAGGAGATTACATGAAAGAGCATCACTATGATTTTGACACTGACGCAAAGTCAGATGTAAAATAATTGTGATGGTGGATTGTATGAAGCGATTTAAGTAAATAGCAATGTAGCGTTCAGTTTCTATTAAGATACTTTTTTTTGATTTTCGTTTTAGCCACGCAGAATAATTCAAGTTTAATTCATAGAAATGTTGTTTTGGTGTAAAAATATAGCTATGCGTTGATCGGACGAAAACTTTTTGTTTTTTATGCCTACCGTATATTAATGAACTATTCAAAATTTCTTTTGTTGTCTGTATTTACTAAAACAAGATTTTCATGATTTTTAAGGTTAATAACTTAAAGAACTGTGAAAAATTTCAATATAGCTTGTTAGACTGAATAAATTTTTCACAGCCATTGAACTGAACTATAATGTTGTTATCTTACAAACTTGAAACTTGGCAAGACCTACAAATTCTGAGAATTCTGATAAACATATTGAAAAAGAAAATAAATAAGAAAGGCAACAAATACTTCGTAAAAAGCGTAAAAAGTTTCGTCAATTATTAAGAAGTCAATAAAGATCTTTTAATATTTATTAAAAGTTCAATAGTGATAGGCAGTAGTTTTACGAAGGGTTAATATTATCCTCGCTCGATAATTTTATCCTCGCTTTTGCCCGCGGCTTCGCCCGCGTTGAGGTCGGAAATTATCCTACGGGAAACGTACTACCGGGATAAAAAATATCCTTTGTGTTAAATCAGGTTAATAACTACCTGTGTTACAAATTTCATTTAAACCTGTTTTACCGTTTTTGCGTGATTGAATAATAAATTTTAGTAGTATGAATTGAAAAAACTTGGGCTGACATTGATCTGTTATTTACTACTAGTGCGTTCGTAACCGATTTTAATGTGGTTTTCATTAAAAGACAGAGTGATTCAAGAAGAATGTTTGTATAATAATAGGTAGGCGAAGTCACTGGCAAAAGCTAGTAAAGAAATAAATAAGCAAAAAAAAACAAGCAAGTGTCATGTAATTTAATAACCTACAACATGTGTTTTTTCTTTTGCAAGTAACGTAATAAATACATAATCAGATAAAACTGTTGGAGTGAACCATTTTTGTAATGAAAATGTCAGACGCCTTTATAATAAAAGAACAATATCCAAAAACATAGAACATTTTTTATCATACCGCGAATTTGTCAAGCCACTGAACATGTTATTGAATTTCTCGCGGCATTCCGATATTTACCGAGTATGACAAATTCAACAGAGCGTATTCAAAACAAAAAGGAATCGGCGTGAATCGTGGTGACACTAATGTTACTGAAGAAGGAATCCTTTGGTTTTCTGTTGCCTTACACAGGGGCGAATAATGTTAGCAGCCAATCCTTTTATCCTCGTTATTCACTTTTGACTGGCCTGTTAGTCTAGTCGTTAGTGACCCTGACTGCTAAGACTAAGGTCGTGGGTTCGATTCCCATTCAGGACAAATCTTTGTGTGATGAGCACAATCATTTGTTCTGTGTCTGGGTGTAATAAATCTATAATATATATGTATTTAGAAATATATATCATTTGTCTGGTTACCATAGTACAGGCTCTGCCTAGTTTGGGATCAGATAACGTTGTGTTGGTTGTCCTGAGATATTATTAAGATATTATTATTATTCTCATCATTCTCCTGCCCTCATTCCAATTTATTTGGAGTCGGCGCAACATATCTTTTGCATCCACACTTCTCTATTAGTCGTCATCTCAGTAGTTACCCCATTTCTATCCGTATCATAATTCACATACATAGTTCTATCGTCATCATTATGCCTAGCTTTTTCCCAGCTGTGTTGAGATCAGCTTCCGGACTAACTGAATGCAGCTGAGTAACAGTATTTTACACGGAGCGACTGCCTGTCTAACCTCCACATTTCAGTTATTAGGTAAAATGATACAGGGGTATCGTTTTACCATTATATTATCCGACAACGATACCCCCGTATCGTTTTACCCAATAACTGAATTGCGGTAAGACTGACTGACAGACTTTCAGGCTTTTGGGGACCCGTAAAAACTGTCAAAGATTCACGAATGACAGGTGGTACCAACTGGTGAGGCACGACGGGGTTTTGGTATGTAAAGATGGTCACCCAATCTTTGATCAACCGCGATAAGCGTAACTTTTCCTGATCTTTGGTAAAAGACTAAGCAGACAATGATGACTTGGAACCATTTATAGTTGACCGCCAGGTCTAGAAGCTTGAGCATATGAGTTCCATATTTAGTGAAGAAGGAAGGATTTCGTTAATTAAAATAGAGAGGGTAAAGTTATTTGTAAGTTCGTTATTGTTTGCCCAAAGGGAGTGTGATACGTGACTTAAAAGAAAAATGTATGAAAAGTGTAACACCGAATAACACGTCCCCGTAAGTTTACGAATACGAAACACTTAACAACGAATGCACGCTACCACGAAAAACTTAACGCCGTAGCAATGCGATCTCGAATAACTAAATCTCTAATATTTACTTTTTCGAAACACTTAACAACGAATGCACGTTTCCACTAAAAACTGAACACCGTAGCAATGTGATCTCGAATAACTAAACCTCTATAAGTCATCGTAAAATGTCTTTATTCATATAACAATCACACAAATCAAACATATGGGAAAAAAAAATGTCATATTATGTGTCAATCAACCAAATCAATCGTTTTTCCATGGTTAGGAGTTTTTTATTTTTTCTTCATTCATTTAGGGACATTTATAATCGCAATGCGTATATCAGTCCCATCGTACCCTAAATACACATTGTTCATATCTGGGCCATGAGCCTAAACAGCCTCTTCGCATTATCGCCATTTGATTGAGTTATGATTTTATGGAATGTGCTTACTTCAAGTCTGTTCAACCTCAAGACCCTAAACAAATCATGTCTCTCAGACTCATACTAAACATAGTCCATCAATAAGTGATGTAGGTCTTCAACAACTCCACACTCCAGTTAGTAGCTTGTTTAGGAATAAAATAGGAAGCATGGTTGCCTGGAAGAGATCGCATAAAGCGATAAGGCCGCCCATTGTATATTTTGTAATCGTTGTAATTTTTTTTTAGTGATGTATTTTTATGGTGTACAATAAAGTATATATAAATAATAAATAAATAAAATATAAAAGTCCAGCCTCTCTTAGGTACCTTTTTATCTGGGTGGGAAATCATCAAATGACTTCACCTGCTCTGGGCGGAGCGATATGCCGTGTCAGACTTTTACTGACTAAAACCTACCCGTGTTACTTCAGTTACCGTTACGTACCGTTATGGCAGGGCCACGGTAACTCTTTCGAACTAATCCGTGACCCTGGCAGGCTCTCTTAGCAATTAAATTACGTCAATGGCGGTTGAAGGAGGGTCCCAAAAGAATCGTTTTGATAAAGAAATGGGTCATTAACAGACCCGCATTCCAAATATAACGATCCCTATAAAACAACCTTTATTTCCGTATTGTGTGCATTTAAAAAAAATTGAATAAAATAATGAGGATATTTTCGCTTCATCAGCATTTTTTGGAAATCCTGGTCTACCTGTTATTGGCGACCGCGTAAGTTCGGACTTTGATATTGTTACCTAGATGTATTATTAACAGACTTCAAAAAGAGGAGGAAGTTATCAATTCGACTATATATTTTTTTAATGTTTGTTACCTCATAACTTATGACTGGGTGAACCAATTTTGATGATTTTTTTTTTATTTGAAAGCTGGTGCTTTCCGAATGGTCCCATTTTTTTTCAATTTGGTTCCATTCGGACAATAGTATTCATGTGAAAACCATATGCATTAAGTATTTGTGCGACAAATGAACGAAGAACTCGATAAGATTAGTGCGGGGTATCTACCATGACTAAAAAGTTAATTGAAAATAAAAACTTTTTAGAAAAAAAAAAAAATAACAACCGACTTCATTAAAAAAACACTACAAAGTCAAAAATAACTTTAATTTCGGAAATCGGTGTATTTAAGGTTTTTTGCCACCATCTTCCGAATTTAAAGTTATTTTTGACTTTGTAGTGTTTTTTTAAGGAATTCGGTTATTTTTTTATTTATTATTTTGTAAAAAAATTTTGCATCTACAAGAGATGATGGCATGAAATTTCTTGTTTCATGATATAATAAAGTTTCATAGCTTCGCATCGTCCGCCCGCGATATTCCTTCGTTTTCTCTAAGTGTTTTTTGTTTTTACTCGGCTCTTTAGGGTCGTAGAGTGATTTCTGCCAAAAATCAATTCTTGAGGAGCTTTTTAGGCTAGGCTGGTATAAGAAAGAAAGAAAGAAAAGTTCATTTGCGGTAAACATGACGCAAAGAAAGATGGGGAAAGCAAGCGTCACATCCACACAAAACAGCCGAAACATCGCAATAAACACGCAACGCACGCACGCAATCAATTCTTTTGTTCGAATTTTTCAAATCCAACTGGTATGTTCTGGAGATTAACACTAGCAGAGCGGAACATACCGACTGAGATTTTGGATAAAAAAATATGTATTTTGCAATAACGTGGTTGAAGTCTCGTGTAAATAATAAATATAATAATCATCATATTTCATGAAAAGTCATAAAAAGTTACGATTATGTGCATAATAAAATATTATTTAGAGCAGGAAGAACATCGAAATGGGTCAAATTTGGGACGCCCGCACTTCTAGTGTGAAGCCCCACATACAAACTTTTACCTCTTCATAATGTTAGTAAATAATTAAAATACTAAAAATAATTTTCAACTTTTCTACCCACAATACTCGACCGTATATTTTCTTCTAAACATATTTTATTTTCTTTCAAAGCTCATACATTTATTGCTAGAATATTTCAATGGCATGTGATATGAAATGGTTCAACAATTTGTGTAACGCGTTTTATTAATTTGATATGAAACTGGATGAGCATAAGAGCCTACAGACATTTTACGAATAGTCTGAGAAAATAGTTGGCTTTTATTGATGTTTGAAGGTGAACTCCTGTGAATAATCTACAAAGTTGCCTTCAAAATAATTGAACTGAATGTTGCTGATCCATATGCCATTTTAGTAAACGCGCGCCGTCAGTAGGGCCAGCACCCTAATTGCGAAACGCACAATTTATCAGATTCTGAATGGGATTGAAGATTATTTCTAAACCATTGCGTCATTTGTTCGAATAAATTGTCGGCTCAGCAACGTAAATAACGCAATGAATGTTGTTTAACTATGAATATTAAACCAATTCCTACCTATAAAAAGTTCCGCAATTACGCCTCTGGTCATCTCTTAGCTGAATTGTTATTTTATTTTTGTTTTTACGAACGCTTTTAATGTGCACGTCTTATAATATCGTTTTGACGTTATTAATTTCAATATAAATGATTTTACCAACTAAAAATACAATATTTTGATTGTCCATGGAGTTTTCTGCCCGTTCTTCTCCATAGGTACCTACTACGCTTACCTACAAGGGTTCGGCTTGCCAATTCAAAAAAAAAAAAAAAAAAATACAAAAAACACGCTTAAAACTAAAAAGTTGAAAATAATGAAAATAAAGCGTGGGGTGCCTGATATCAATAAATGATATCAGGCACCCCACGCTTTTTTTTCCATTATTTTGTACTTTTGAGTTTGGTTTTCAATGGAAGCGTGTTTTTTAGTTTTTTTAAACTATTATTTATTTTCTATTTTTAGGGTGTTTCGAATTTTGAGACGTATGTCAGCGTAGTTTGTGACGTATGTTAGCGTAGTTTTCGAAGACAGTTTTTTTGCTGTCTTGGTAACCCTGGCAAGGATAATGGCACAAAGAATCATGCCCACTTTCCATACATTGAATGACCTGTCAGTTGATTCGTTTTACAGGTCGCGTCTACCTACAAATACTGTTGTATAAAATCTGTTATTGTTTATAATAACACAATAAGTTATCATCTTCTCATTTAGAGGCCAGGGAAAAATGCTATTACGTAAATAAGTTTTTGAGGTTATAACAGATTTACAGCTTTCAGATCAGGTTTGACAACTGTTGTAACCTCAAAAACTAGATGATTATTAAAATGAAATTATTTGTGTGAGAGAGTTGCACTCACTCAGAAATAAATCCGTCTTCAATTTAATATCATCATCAAATCGGCGCGCAGTGGCAAACAGCAGTTATATTCTCGTAATAGCCCGACGATGCTGAGTTTTAAACACTTCACGTGTGGTGTTAAGCCATCCTTGTTTTCTACACTACCTACAGCAAGTTAGAACAATTTAGGTATAGTTCATTGACATATCAGTCAAAATCTGTCGTCGAAGTGGACCAGACTCCAGGAGGACGATGCTTTTAGCCATCGAACTCCAAGAGGCTGATTCACCTTGTCTGTCCGGATAAAGTAAATAATAATACCAGCCCTTATACTGTGCCACTGCTGGGCAAAGGTCTTTTCTCATGCAGAGAAGGCACGAGCAGTAATTACCACGTTTGGTCAAGATGAGGTGGCGATTTCTGACTTTCATTGATTAATTATACATTTTTTCACGTGATGTTTTCCTTCACTGTAGTTCCTGCGTAGGTATTGAAAAAAACACATTGACCCGGTATTGAACTCACGCCTCGTGCATAAGGTGAGGTGTTAACCTCTGAGCCATCACGGCATAAATATATAACTAAGTGCTGCATATTATTGGAGAGGTCGGGAAAATTAAATAAAAAAACAGGATTTAATTTATTATTATTTATTCAATGTCTTCTCGTACAACCATTTTATCTAAAAGTGCCGCTGGAGCCACAATGTTAGTTTCATGCCTAGCCCAGCCTAAGTACCACACCAAAGTCATAACATGCGCCATAACAGTGCAAGTTTTCTTTGAGAATGTGGTCACTTTGACGATTGAGCAATGATCGTCGACAAACGAGGCATACTTAAGTACCTATGATCACGGCGAGATGAACCAGCAGATGGGTCACACTCATTGTTTCTATAAATCTGAGCATTAACAGTCTGCATGGATACATCAAAACAGTCTTTACAAATGTAATATTTTTCCATTACCTGAACAACACATCAATTATGAGATTTTAAAGCCTGCAATGGAAATAAGTATATTTAATTTGTATTTTTACATGTTTCGCTTTAAACAGCTGCCTAAAAGAACACTTTAGCTAAACATGGGGAAAACTACATGCAACTAACACATTCGGTCAGCGGTTCGTCTTAGGGGTGTCGCCTATTTCTAGTAGTACTAGTTCTATATTTCATAAAACTTGAAAAATATACATAAGCACTTCTAAATATTAATCCTTTTTTATAAAACAATCATTCCACTAGCATCTGTTGACTGGATACTAAATAGTTATGTACTTGATTGTTATTATACTTACTATTACTGGAGATATCCAACTGCTAATTAGCGAGATGACTCTGCTATGAAACTGAAGGGCCCGATAACGCCGACTTATATTGCAGGCAAAGCCATCTCGTAGAAGGCTCATTTCCATAGCTCTTTCCAACAAAACGATAACGTCTAGATCCCAACAAAAAGGACTAAATCGGTATCCGTGTAACACAGGCCAAAGTAATCGTATGTAGTAGGTATCGGAGTCCGTGCAAAATGAAAAACTTGTTAGGGTATCAGAATATCCAAAATCGCTCAGTACAATACCTACGTAGTGACAGCAAACGTCATTCACGTAAAGAAGTTCGTTTTACGCGCCCTTTCAACTGTACGTTTTTTTTTCTTTCCACACCCTTATATAAAACTATAAAAAATCATAGCTAGTCATAAATTAAAAAGTGAAGTAAAAAAAATACCACTTCGTTATTTTAAACATTTATTAACCATATGAACGAACAAGTTTTTTCGTATTATGTGAAACGAAACGTGTGTAAAACACGTTACGTTTCAAAAAGTCTATTGAGAATGATAATCATTTTTTAGATTTTTTTTTTCCTGGCTTTATTTGAAAATTTAATTATGCGATACGAAATAAGCAAAAAATTAGCAATTTTTTAAGATATTTTACATCACTAGACGCGTTAAAAAAAAATCAGGTCAAGATTGGACATGATTCTTTATGAAATTATAGTATTGTCATCGGTCCTCGATAAGTCTACAGAGTTTAAATGAAATCTGGTCGTTTAAAGTGGGTCAAAATCGCGCTATAAGGAGTCGGTTACAAACAAACATACAAAAATACTAACATACAAGTGAAGCTAATATAAAGCGTGTAAAAATGCCTGTTATTGGTTAATTTGTAATAAATACTTTTAGTTCAGTGTGAGTTTATATTTAAAATTGTTGTTGGAAGATTCCAATATGGATATTGATTATAGCATGTAAATGGAAAAAATTGATAGAAATATATATTTGAGATCAAGCATGTAATTCTCTTGATGTTTAGTAATAAAATTGGTTATTGTTACCCATAAGAATGAGTTTGAATTTAGATGGCCATAAAACGAGGGGCTATGGAGCGAGGTCCGAAGAGACGATGAATGGAATGTGTGAAATATGATATTGATAAGAAGGGGTAACTACCGAGGTAATGGCAAAAGATTTTAGCACAAAAGTAAGAGAAACTAATAAAAATATAGGAATGTATTTTAACAGGTATAGAAACCTGTTTATCTACACTAAAATAATATATAATAATATTATAAAGAGGAAAAATTTGTATTTTTGTTTGTTTGTTTGTAATGGATAAACTCAAAAACCACTGGACCGATTTTAAAAATTCTTTCACCATTAGAAAGCTACATTATCTGCAAGTAGCATAGGTTATATAACATCACGCTACAACCAAGAAGAGCGGAGCAGTAATGAAAAATGTTGCAAAAACGGGGAAAATAGCACGGGTAGGCGATTCGAAGCGACGGGAAGGGTCGGGGAACACGAAATATAACGCGGACGAAGTCGCGGGCAGAAGCTAGTTGTTAATAAATATATTGGTTAGTGCTAACCATATACTTTTTTTTTGTGGGTGGGAAATCATATGACGTCTCCCGCTCTTGGGCGGAGCGGGAGGGCGTGTCAGACTTTAACTGACTAAAACCCACCCGTGTTCCTTCAGTTGCCTGTGCCAGAGCCACGGTATCTCACTACACATATACTTAAATCATCATCATCATCATCATCGTTTCTGCCGAAAGACGTGGACGACGTTAGGACATAAGCGACCCCAAAGGCAGGTTTTGCCATAATCGCCACGCTTGTCAGGCAGATTGGCGATTACAATATGGTGGTAAGATGCATAGAGAACGCTGCTGCTCATTTTCTAGTAAGTCCCTTAGTTGCCTTCTTCGACAACAACGGAAAGAAATTGAATGGTGCTTTTCTTTACGTTCACACACGTCTTTAGAAACATGAAAAGCGTACGCATATTTAATCACTGTACACAAGACTATTTACTATTAAGCAAAGCAAAACATTTAGCATATTAATGAAGCTTCAGACACGGTTCACTATTGGTCGTTAGGCACGTAACAGCAAAAGCAAGCCTGGTATCTGATACAGCATTTTACAGGCCATCCATTTTCATTTATGCCCTTGCTAATGGTTCTTGTACAGACGCCAGCTCATCAAGCTACTACAATCTGTCAAATTTCTTTAATAGATTGTCATCTTTATCGCTAAAGCATTAGGTTCAATGTTGATGGGGAGAATTTGTCAGTTTCGGGTAATTTGATGTGCTGGCGTCTGTACCTCGCAGGTTAGTTAGCAATTATTGTAGTAATCTGAAATCGAGAAGCTGTGGAGAGTTCATCTCGTTTTTTTTTCTACCGGTCGTTGACGCTTTCCGTTTACTTCGTTTGATATTCTTGTTTTTGGTTGCTTTCAATAAAGACGGTTGAAAGATGGCTGGCTGGCTCGCTGCTGGCTGTTGATTAAGGCGATTCTTTTGATTTTTAATGGATTAAAGATTTTTTCGCAGTTTGAACGAAATGTATAAAATAAGCGTTTGTCATTTATTTCTGCTTGAGCACAGTTTTCAATATTTTTTTTGGTATATAGCGTGTACTAGCTGGCACGAGGTAATTATTTTAATTTAATGTTGTGTGTTTCACATTGTTAATTACTTACTATTGTATAGAATCAAGTTTTTAAACTGAACACACAGCTGTGCTTTGTTACGCCACTTCATCAATGACGTTTTAATAAATGATTTATTGATTTTGGATTGACACCCAACTAAAAACATTATCTATGCAGACCTTATAATACCATAAGTATCCAAAATAGAATAGTTAAAAAAAAAAACACGCTTTTTTACAAAACAAACTAACTTAAAAGTAGAAAATAATGGAAAACAGCGTGGGGTGCTTTTTGAGGTATTTTTTCATTGATATCATGCACCCTACGCCTTATTTCGATTATTTTCTACTTTTTAGTTTGGTTAGCTACAAAAGATCCGTTTTTTTTTCTATCTGTCTTGGTGATCCTCAATCCTCATCGGTCCCACAAGATGGACCGATGACCTGGTGAAGGCCGCAGGAATACGTTGGGTGCGAGAAGCATAGAACAGGTGGAAGTGGCGGTGCTTGGGGAGGCCTATGTCCAGCAGTGGACGTCTTTCGGCTGAAATGATGATGATGATCCTGGCCAGGATAATAACACATATTTATGAAATTATTCTATTGCCATCGGTCCTTGATTAGTGTGCGAAGTTTCAAATGAATCCGACGTTTTTAAGAGGGTGAAAATAACGATCATTGATTCCGTTACATAGATAAATACCAAGATAATAAAAGCGTGTTAAAAACCGGCCAAGTGCGAGTCGGACTCGCGCACCGAGCCTTCCGTACAAACCTGCACTGCAGGTATTCACGGTTTATGCATAAGGTTTACGTTTATGAAATTAAATGTTTTTTTTTTTTAATTTTTGTATTTGAGTTGACTGAATGAAAGGTAAATTGTGGTTTACGATTTATGACGTATTAAAAACAAAATTACTAACTACATCTCGTTCAAACCAATTTTCGGTGGAAGTTTACATGGTAATGTATATCATATATTCTTTTTAATTTTATCATTCCCTTATTTTAGAAGTTACGGGGGGGGGGGGGGACGGACGACGACACACATTTTACCACTTTGGAAGTGTCTCTCGCGCAAAATATTCAGTTTAGAAAAAAGTGATATTAGAAACCTCAATATCATTTTTGAAGACCTATCCATAAATACCCCACACGTATGGGTTTGATGAACACTATTTTTTTGAGTTTCAGTTCTATGTATGGGGACCCCCAAATATTATTGTTTTTTTTTTTCTATTTTTGTGTGAAAATCTTAATGTGGTTCACAGAATACATCTACTTACCAAGTTTCAACAGCATAGCTCTTATAGTTTCGGAAAAAAGTGGCTGTGACATACACGGACAGACAGACATGACGAATCTATAAGGGTTCCGTTTTTTGCCATTTGGCAACGGAACCCTAAAAAGGGCAGATAAAATAGCAGCTACATTAACCATTAATGTTACTGATAGAAAGAAGGAAAAAAATATTTGGGACACGCACAGGACATAAAAACAATAAGAAGAACATAGAAACATTTACATTTTAGATACAGAAAACAAAATATTACTAAAAGATATCGTCTATACATACAAATAAATAAAATTGAAGTGTCTGTTTGTAATTTTAAATTAACAGTTTTTCACTAAACGCATATGAAAGTATATATGGTACTTACATCAAAAAATCATTGTTTTTAAATTTTGTCTGTCTGTCTGTCTGTTTGTTCCGGCTAATCTCTGAAAAGGCTGGACCGATTTTGACGGGACTTTCACTGGAAGATAGCTGATGTTATAAGGAGTAACATAGGCTTCTTTTCGTCTAAGTAACACGTCCCTGTGTGATAATTTCTGAACACCACGTGGGTGAAACCGCGGCCACAGCTAGTAAAAAATAAAAGAGTAAGACCTGTGCGAGGCCACAAAGGCTCCTATCTCAGCATAATGCTGCGATACATAGGAACATACATACAACACACAAGGTACGATACATAGGTATTTCCGGTATTTATAATATTTTGTGCAGCACCATATTGATCTAACTTGATTTGATTAATACGAACTTTACTGAACTACAAAGCAAACTAACTTGAGGGCTTGATATGTTAGTCCTGGCTAGGAGTTTCCTAAGTAAGGAACGCCACCAGCTTGGCGGAACTAGGGGTGAAACTTCTATATGAACGAAGTCGGTTGTAATATGGCAGAAAGGTAATTTAATATTGGTTTGTTGTAAATTCTAACGTAAACATCAGTCGCTTGCGCTTATTGTTATTTATTTGGGGTCATAAAATCATGTCTTTTTCTGCGATACTTATCCATTATAACAGAATTGAAGACTATAGTCCACAATTCGGTTACCACCCCCTTTTTAGCTAAATCCGCTTTCACCCAGTGTATCAATCCTCTCTTTCGTCTTTATTTATTCTTATAGGTACCCACATTCATATTCAATCTGTTATTACGTCACCTAATTTAAATTTCAAACAACTGATTTTCACACAATTTTTCAGTGCCCCTTTCAGACTTACGTAGACGTAAACTATAATTCATCATCGTCTTCATCATTTCAGCCATAAGACGTCCACTGCTGGACAAAGGCCTCCCCCAATTTGGGGGGCTTTGCCATAATCACCACGCTTGGCAGATGGGTTGGCGATCGTAGTATGGTGATAAAATGTATAGAGAACGCCGCTGCCTATTCTCTAGTAAGTCCCTTAGTCGTCTCTATGACACCCACGGGAAGAAATGGGATGATGTTATTCTTTACGTCCGGTACCACATCAAACAACAATTAAGATATCTTAATATTAATTAGTACCACTGGTAACACAAAGTTTTGTAAATTTGGAAATTAATAGTATCTTATCTTATCTTTAATAACTTAGGACAACCAACACACCGTTATCTGATCCCAAACGAGGCAGAGCCTGTACTATGGTAACCAGACAACTGATAAACATACTTACATATTTCTAAATACATACACATTATACATAGACAAATTACACCCAGACAGAGAACAAATGATTATGCTCATCACACAAACATTTGTCCTGGGTGGGAATCGAACCCACGACCTCAGTCTTAGCACTCAGGATCACTAACCACTAGACTAACAGGTCAGTCTTTATGTTCAGCAGTGGACGTTTTACGGCTGAAATGGTAAGGCCAGTCGAAATTGTACTATGAACTAAATCATTATTAATCGTGCTTACATTGCATGACAATTTGATACGACGGTAAAAATTACTACCTTTGAAGATAGAAAGTTACACACTTGGCCATGGTAGTAAATTTTTTGTAGGTTTTGAGCAAAGGTTGTGTGCCCAATTATAACAAGCCGACCAACTTTACATCTGATCATAATATTATTGATGATTTTTGTTTTGGTTGAGTTGTGATCAGAGCGCCATATTGTAAAAGATTGAGTGACAGTGAAAATGATGATGACACGAAATATGTAGGTACTAGCTTCTGCCCGCGACTTCGTCCGCGTTAAATTTCGTGTTCCCCCGACCCTTCTCGTCGCATCGAATCGCCTACCCGTGCGATTTTCCCCGTTTTTTTACTGCATTTTTCATTACTGCTCCGCTCCTCTTGGTTATAGCGTAATGTTATATAGCCTATGTTACTTGCAGATAATGTAGCTTTCTAATGGTGAAAGAATTTTTAAAATCGGTGTATTAGTTTTTGAGTTTATCCATTACAAACAAACAAACATAAATACAATTTTTTCCTCTTTATAATATTAGTGTAGATATACGATTGCCTGGTTATAATTATTTATAGTCACTTAATTTTTACTGAAAAGATTGATGAAAACCTTATAAACGTGTGAAACCCGTGACCAACACAAATACACTATCTTCTGCCCGCGACTTCGGCCGCGGTAAATTTCTTGTTCCCCCAATCCTCCACATCGCATCGAATCGCCTGCCCGTGCGATTTCTTCGTATTCGTAACTTTTTTTGTTTTTGCTCGGCTCCTAGCGTGATATTTTATAGCCTTCCTCGATAAATGGGCAACCCATCACTAAATTTTTTTCAATTCCATTCAGTAGTACCTGAGATAATAGCGTTCAACCAAACATACAAACAAACTATTCTCCTTTAGTATTAGTGTTTGTTAGTAGTAGTTGTTAGTTAGCTGTATAGATTTATCAGCCCACAATGTGCCCACTGCTAACACATAGGCCTTCTTTCTATAAGAGGGTGAGGCCCGCAATGTACCACGTGGGTTCAGTGCGTGTAGGTAGATGACATGTCTTCAAATTTTTGATTACAGAGCCTGCTGGTTCTTCACCATATTTTCCTTCACAGTTTTGAGAGCAGCAGTGATAAAATATTTGAGACCAAGTAAAGCCCCACTCTGGGGAGTTCAAACTCACGACAGCGAGTCGGAGCCGTTGCCACTGAGCCACCAGTGCTCTGTGATCAACAAAACAATGAATTAACTCTCTGGTCTATATCATGTAGGTTATTCTTAGTAGATCCCTACTCATAATATTATAAATGTGAATGTAAGTTTGTTTGTTTCACGCGAAAACTACTTAACCGATCATCATGAAACTTTATGCACATATTCTTGGAGGTATTAGAAGTAACATAGGATACTTTTTATGAAAAAAAAAAAAAAAACGAAAGATAAAAATTGTTTGTCAAAACATCTCAAAATCAAGCTACTTCAATGCCATCTAGCATCCAATTATGAAGTTCCAAAAAAAAAAATGACATGGATGAAGTCGCGGGCAGAACCTAGTGAGTAATAAAAATGAGACAACTTAATATACGATCTTGCAATAATCACGTAACTAACATTCTAGAAGTTATGCGTAATAAAAGAAGGTTTTCATGAAGAAAACATCAAATATGACTGGGTCGTTAAAATCGAATGAGATCTTAAATTTTACGATAATACGAAAACATGACCACTGCATCGCTACTTTACTCCTATATTCATCTCTATCGTTACCGTGAATATAATATAACATTACCATCGTTACTGGTAGATGCAGCTGTTTTGGACTAGAAATATCTTGAGAAGCATCACAGAGTCTGGTTTTCTGTTCACAAATAAAAAAAACGCTGACAAACTCCTATCCTCCACTAGTTTGTGTGTTTGGGAATTTAGTATTTTGCATTTTGCTAAATTCTTCCAGGAACTCTTTACCCGCGCTAGTTATCGTTTTTGTATTTTTTGTTTTAGAACATGCCGTTTTCTCACGATTACTTTACCATTTTGAGAGCAGCTGCAATAAAATTAAATACGCTGTTATCAATTAGGTCACGACAAAATGTTTTCAGTATAGGAAAATTCTAAATCTACAAATTAATTATATTCAAGAGCTGATTGTTAATCTATGTTCAAAAAGTTGGTTTTGGTCCAGAAATAATAATTTAAAAATGAGATGTACTTCCGAATCAACGAATTCGTACCAGATCATTAATTACGTAACAAACTAACAGTAAGAAAGCTTCTTCATTCATTGCGTTATTCCCGTTTATATTTAGTTAGTTTACTGAAAAAAATTCGGATATACATATGAAGCAATATCCTTCAAAATTATTCAGAATGTGCTTAGGGTGTCGAAATGAGCAAGCGTTTTGTGTTCCTATCTTTACATGGTTATGGCGAAGAGCAATCAATAAACATCAATCTTGATAAAGGAAACACAAAAACCCAAAATAGAATCTTTTACTAAGTACGGATACGGCAAACATTTCGAAATCGGGAGAATTCTAAGAATGTAACCAAACTTTTATCATGGGAAGTCTGATAAATGAAACCGAATTTGTTGAGGAAATCTCTGTTGGTAGAACTATTTATAACTTTGGTAATAAATCTCTTTATGGAGAAACCGATGTGTATGTAACTTGATTTCTGGAACATACGGCAGCCTGAATTCTTTTCCATCATAATCTACAAGATTGTAGTACCCTATAAGGTTTGAGATATCATAACTGTCATACTGATTACGTTTGTAATTTTCAGAATGGTTCCAATTTTTATTCACACTATTATACTACTATTACATAATTGAATATGTCAGGTACTTAACTTTGTGTAGATTATATCATCACCACTGCTCTCAAAACGGTAAAGAAAACATCGTCAGGGAACCGGTGTGTCCTAGAACCAAAAATTTTAAAACATGTGACACCCACCAACCCGCCCTGGGCTTGCGTGGATTATTAAAGCCCACTCCCTCTCGCAGAGCGGAGTCTGTGTCCCAGCAGAAGAAACGTTATTGTCTGATTATGCATCTTTAATGAATTCTAATAATTTACAACTTTGTTGTAAAGGTTTGATATGACCTAACTCTTACACTAGTTAAATTTCTAATTTAAAAAATTGATTCCTTTTACAATTTTAAAATTTTTAACTGTTCTATCTTAATATTGCACTTATCCACCGTTTTGGTCAAAGTTAAAAAATAACTGCATCAAAAGTTTTAATAATCTCCATTAGTTTTTAGGTGTGCTGCAGGGTACAATCTTAGGTCCGGGAATTTGGCTAAAACTATTGTACTTAATAAAGACTTTTGTCATTAAAAGTTTTGGCTTAAGAGAACAAGCATTTAAAAGACCAATGAACTCGTAAATAAGTTAACCATTTTGCTGCGTGTTGGCTAAACTTTATTAGAATCGAAGGTTAGAAAATTGCTAAGTATAAAATAAGTTTTTCTTCGTGATTTTATTACGCAAGTTAGGTACCTAAGGATAGAGCCCAAGGTACCCAAGGGCTAAAAGCTTGTATCTAAGTAATAACATCCGCACGGGTCGATCTCTCAAGTAAAAGAATGCTTGTCGCTGTTGGTTTGTAGATGGGTGACCATATTTACATGCCAAGACCGTTCTACAACTCGGAAAGCGCGTTAAGTTGTTGGTTCAAGCTGTCGGATCTTTGATAGTCGTTACAGGTCATCAGAAACCCGACAGTCTGACAAGCAGTCTTAACAAAGAGTATCGTACTACCCAGTAACTGTGTTATGGAGGTCAGATATGGAACGGATAGTAGGATAGTCTGGAAACTGACCCTAACATAGTTGGGAAAAGTAAATTATAAAAAGGACATGATGTGATAAGGATAATAAAAATGTTAATGCTTAATTAAAACATTTTACGATGTTCATGGTCTCGTTTCTAGTTAAGTTAAATTGAGCTTCACGGTTATAATTCCTAATGACACGTAGAATATAACAACTTTTATGTGAGTAGTTATATGAAACTAGAATTACTTTGGTGAGAACGACTATAGATAAGTGCTGTTAAATTTATACACATTTATACTCAAACTGCTCTTACGGCACCCAATTCATATTTCAAACAACCGATTTCTACACAATTTTTCAGTGCAATTTTCTTCATCATCATGTCAGTCGTAAAACGTCCACTGCTGAACATAAAGACTGACCTGTTTGTTAGTCTAGTGGTTAGTGACCCTGACTGCTAAGACTGAGGTCGTGGGTTCGATTCCCATCCAGGACAAATGTTGTGTGATGAGCACAATCATTTGTTCTGTGTCTGGGTGTAATTTATGAATAACTAGCTTCTGCCCGCGACTTCGTCCGCGTTAAATTTCGTGTACCCCCGACCCTTCCCGTCGCTTCAGTACAATACTTCTGCTGTTTCTTGGTTACGTAGTTTGGTTTTCTAGAAATTCCAGTTGATGCTGCAGCATCCGTTAAAGGTTGCCTTGTTCTTTTCGTGTTATTAAAGTAGATTACGAAATGTTGACTCGATCAGACTTGTGGAAGAAGCTCAAATCTGAAGGGACAACCAGAAAAGAGCTGATAATCTTCAAACGCCTAAACCGATTTTCTTTAATAATAGCTAAGAACGTTCTCGATAAACTCACCTTTTAAACGAAATAAAATTGGTTCAGCACAACACCCCTCTTTTTCGTCGGGGGTTAAAAACAATTTACTGTACTAATAATCCTTTTTTACGATTGCATTCAATTTCATTACCAGTGAAAAACCTGCATCAAAGCTTTTTATATCAGTACCGAGTGCAATTTCTCATAATATATGACTCTCCTCACAGTAAGGGGTACGGACCGGTACGTTATTAACCTGCTCTATCCATAAAAATCAGGTATGAACATATAGTCTACATGTGCCCTTTTATTAATAAAGTAGATATATGAGATTTTACCGTAAATGTTAGTGATTTTGTGAAGATAATATTGTGAGCAGATAAACGGGTAGGTAATAAATATGTGAGACTTTTCCTAAAGTGAGTATTAAGGAAGGAAATAGGGGGTACAATCTTCTATTGAAGTTCGTATTTTCTCCCGATGTGTTTACTTGTGCGCTGGATAAAAATAACAAGGAATCTGATTCCAAAACCAGTCTACGATTATGCAACAAGTTTCGGGCAGACTTAAAAGTCATAAGAGCTTCTTACGCTCTATGCAGGCCATCCAAGACTTTTTGTGACAAGCAAACCGTGGAAAGAGAACAGCCAACAGCTCCTAACTTCGTTAAACTCCTGGAACATTTGCGTCCCGGATGTGATCTGCAGTGGCGTAAATGGAAAGCTCTCATCAAGTAGGCTGCTGCAGACACAATTTTTCAAAGTAGAGGATTACGGACTCATCCAATACCCAGTGCGAGTGCGGTACATCTGACTAGACCATGGCCCACTTTCTGGAGTGTTCTGAGTACCCGTTCGGATGATCTAAATAATGCCACTGATGCCGCAATAAACGTGACCATATACTGGGCTCAAACTATTTGAAAAATAAAGAACGTGTACGAGTACCATCGATATGAAATATGAAGAAGAAGACGTCGACGTATCACCACTTGTGGTATTCATAAGTTCATTAAAATTCACTCAGTAAACAGAGGAAGTCTGAAAATAGCACCGATAACTCAATAGTTGTGTGTAAATCAGTTAACATGGTACGGGCATGTCATCATCATAATTTCAGGCGTAATCGTCACACTTGGCAGATGGGTTGGCGTTCGCAGTACGGTGGTAAAATGCATAGAGAACACTGCTGTCTATTCTCTAGTCAGTCCCTTAGTCGCCTCTTACGACACCCACGTGAAGAAATGGGATGGTGCTATTCTTTACATTCGGCCCCACACAGACATGGATGGGTATGTAATACGGAAGAATTAGGTAAGTCTCGAGAGGAAAATTTTAAGTATTAATGTCAATGGCTATAAAAGTAGGAAGATACAAAATAAAGTTTGAAGGCCTGTGTAAATGAGGATATGGTTGAAAAGGGGGTGATTACTAACATGACGATTTATAGAGAAGAATGGAAGTGGGAGAAATATTGCGCCAACCCCAAATAAATTGGGATAAAGGCAGGAGAAAGATAATGATTATGAAAGTTCAGTCAAGAAAGGCTTACATTTATCAAAAAACTAGCTTCTGCCCGCGATTTCGTCCGCGTTAAATTTCATGTTTCCCCCGACCCTTCCCGTCGCATCGAATCACCTGCCCGTGCGATTTTCCCCGTTTTTGCAACATTTTTCATTGCTGCTCTGCTCTTCTTAGTTGTAGCGTGATGTTCTATAGCCTATAGCCTTTCTCGATAAATAGCTACCTAATACAAAAAAATAAATTCAATTCGAACTAGTAGTTCCTGAGATTACCGCGTTCAATCAAACAAACAAACTCTTCAGCTTAATAATATTACGTATAGTATAGATTATTCACAATCAATCAACTACAAAACACAGGTGGCTCCAGTTGTACACCTCTATGTTCCAATCTCGGCCACTTTACATTCTTTGCCAGTATTTGTTATCTACTAGAAAGACCGTCTGGCTCCAAAATCCCTAAAGTTCATAGCCCCTAAATCTTTTAGAAGTACTTGCATGCAATCAAATAGTTATTTAGTATCTTATCATTAAGTTAGAGAGTTCATATTATTGTAACATTGCTTGTGAAATATGAGACTTTTGTAATTAAAGTTTAATCTGTTCTGTTACTTGATGTGCAAGGAAAGTCTTAGGACAATTTGAGAAGTTCTGAAGTTGGGAGAAAACATTGAAAGTTGTAGCTAGGTGATTATTTAAAGTTATTTTGCTTGTCTTTAGAAGTTTGTTTTAGTTTATCTTTATAACGGCACCGTATTTTCATCGTTATTATTGTCTATGTTATCATCAACTGCTTCAATTTTATTATTAATTTATTTTCTTGAAGGTTTAAATCCTTTGCAATTTAATATCATGTAAGAATATCATTTTTTTCCTCCTATATTTTTTTTTTACACATTTGTCACATTTATTCCATTAAAAGTAATTAATGTAATAAATGTGACAGTTTGCCTGTTAGAATGATTATTAAACCACGCAAATACGACTGCTCAGATTTCGATGAAATTTAGCACATGTATAGTTTATAATATGGATACTTTTTATCTCGGTAGTACGTTTTTAGGGTTCCGTTGCCAAATGGCAAAAAACGGAACCCTTATAGATTCGCCATGTCTGTCTGTCTGTCTGTCTGTCTGTCTGTCCGAGTATGTCGCAGCCACTTTTCTCCGAAACTATAAGAGCTGTGCTATTGAAACTTGGTAAGTAGATGTTTTCAGTGAACCGCATTAAGATTTTCACACAAAAATAGAAAAAAAACAATAATATTTGGGGTTCCCCATACATAGAACTGAAACTCAAAAATTTTTTTTTCATCAAACCCTTACGTGTGGGGTATCTATGGATAGGTCTTCAAAAATGATATTGAGGTTTCTAATATCATTTTTTTTTAAACAATAATATTTGGGGTTCCCCATACATAGAACTGAAACACAAAAAAAAAATTCATCAAACCCTTACGTGTGGGGTATTTATGGATAGGTCTTCAAAAATGAAATTGAGGTTTCTAATATCATTTTTTTCTAAACTGAATAGTTTGCGCGAGAGACACTTCCAAAGTGGTAAAATGTGTGTCCCCCCCCCCGTAACTTCTAAAATAAGGGAATGATAAAACTAAAAAAAATATATGATGTACATTACCATGAAAACTACCAACGAAAATTGGTTTGAACGAGATCTAGTTAGTAGTTTTTTTTTAATACGTCATAAATCGTAAACCACAATTTACCTTTCATTCAGTCAACACAAATATAAAAATTAAAAAAAAAAACATTTCATTTCATAAACGATGATGACGAATGATGATGATGATGACCTGCAGGTTTGTACGGAACCCTCGGTGCGCGAGTCCGACTCGCACTTGGCCGGTTTTTGTGGGATAATTTCCGACACACACGCGGGCGCAGCCTCTCTCAAAAGCTAGTAATCTCGACATTTGGGGCTGTACAACTGGTTGACTTCCACTAAAACTTAGAAATGCTAATTAAGTACGCAAAATTAATATATATAGCTTAGTATTAACGATGATTGTCTTAACCACTATGTAAGTACAAAGTCTACTTATACACCGTTATGTTAGGCTTGAACAACCAGTGGAATGCGGGCTTCAACTTACAAGCATTAATTATAATTGATATTTGATTGAGTACGTCAAATGAAATGGGTATAGTTATGTACCATCAACGCAAGACCACTAGGAAAATATGTAAATACAAATGGCTTTAAAGTAAAATAGTTGTAATTTTGAAATAACAACTCACCTTTGCCTCCGTCTGACTCTGAATAGTAGTAGTTGAGGAGTTTGTTGCGCCACTCGTTCCCAGCTAAAGTACTAGGAAGTTGTGAAGAGCGGGCGTTTTGGGGGACTGTCTTATGTAATTTTGGCGTTCTCTGATTAATTTGTGTAACTTTTATTTAGATTTAGATAAAAAGCTGTACCTATAGCACACCCACAGTTCGCTCGTTATGTTTAAGTTCTATGCTCCTATTTTATGGGACTCGGCGAGCCTATTGCCATCAATTGCCATCATGACTGGCCTGTTAGTCTAGTGGTTAGTGACCCTGACTGCTAAGACAGGTCGTGGGTTCGATTCCCACCCAGGACAAATCCTTGTGTGATGAGCACAATCATTTGTTCTGTGTCTGGGTGTAATTTATCTGTAATATGTATGTATTTAGAAATATATAAGTATGTTTATCAGTTGTCTGGTTACCATAGTACAGGCTCTGCTTAGTTTGGGATCAGATAACGGTGTGTTGATTGTCCCAAGATATTTATTATTATTATTAATTGGGCACGAATCATCTTATGCTGCTGGTGCTTTCAGTATGAACCAGCGGGCCTGAACAAAGTGGCATTATATAATCGACTAGCTTCTGTCCGCGACTTCGTCCGCGTCAAATTTTTGCTCCCGTGACCCTTCCCGTCGCAACGAATTGTCTGCCAGTTTTCGTCAATTTTCGTTACTGTTCCGCTCCTTTTAATCGTAGCGTGATGTTATATAGCCTATAGCCTTTCTCAATAAATAGGCTACCCAACACAAAAAGAATTTTTCAATTCGTACCAGTAGTTTTGGAGCCTATTCAATACAAACAATCAAATCTTTCCTCTTTATAATATTATTAGCCTTCGGTATGCCTGGTAGGGTCCGTCAGACCCACCTGTACACATAAACCGTTGTATTTCCTTCAAATTCGAATTTCACGTCTATCCGCACTTAGTAGCTGGCCGTTATGAATCGCTAGACGCCCGCCACCCCCTTCCTCAGTCTGGAGCGCGCTCCCGTGGTAGTAGGACGTACGTTTAGTTCGCGCGGGTCTCACGGACCCGATCAGGCATACGACGTGACGTTTCTATGTAAGTATTTGTTGTCTGTGTTTTTGAAAATTTAAGTTATTTTTGCGATTAAATATAATATTTTTTAAATTATTTTAGTTTCAAAATGGGGAGCCATCTTTGCGATGATGATATAAGTAATTTATTACACGATGCGGCTGAAGAAGATGACGTAATTTTCAACTCAAGTGGAGAAGAGTCCGATCACGTGAGTCAGAGAAGCGAAGCACCTGATTCAGAGGCAGAAAATTATT
This sequence comes from Aporophyla nigra, assembly GCA_947507805.1. NCBI lineage: Eukaryota > Metazoa > Arthropoda > Insecta > Lepidoptera > Noctuidae > Aporophyla > Aporophyla nigra. The sequence goes on along the minus strand of OX382313.1, from coordinate 3,682,624 downwards.
ATTTTGGAGAGGCTGTTGCGGAAGAAAGTTCGTCAGATTCTGATATGAACGTGCCGCTGTCTACGCTAGCTTCATTGCCGTCAGGGAGAGCGTACAAAGGTAAAGATGGAACTTTATGGCATAAAAACCCTGGTCGATCTAACGTACGAACACGAATTGAAAATATAATATCTGGTACTCCAGGAGTAAAGCCTCAAGCTAGAGATGCAAGGACTCCTTTAGAATGTTTCGGACTCTTCATCAACGAGTCTATGTTGTTCGACATAATGCTTCATACAAATGTAAGGATCCGAAGAACGAGAGATAATTTGAAATGTTCTAATGAATATTCCTACGCGGACATTTCTATTACGGAACTGAAGGCTACGATTGGTCTAATTTATCTCGCGGGGTTATTCAAATCAGGTAGACAGAATTTACAAGATTTTTGGTGCAATGATGGAACGGGTGTTGCCATTTTTTCCATGACGATGAGTCTAAGAAGATTTTCTTTTATCATAAATCATTTGAGGTTTGATGATGTCAGTTCGCGCGAAGAAAGACTAGCACAAGACAAGCTAGCACCATTCAGAAAGCTCTTTGATGATTTTGTTTCCAACTGCCAGCTGCATTACACGCCTTTCGAGAATCTGACCATAGACGAAGAACTTGTAGCATTTCGAGGGCGTTGTAAATTTCGCCAATATTTGCCCAATAAGCCAGCCAAATATGGGATTAAAATGTTTGCACTGGTTGATGCCAGAACCTACTATTCTTTGAATTTAGAAATTTATGCTGGAGAACAGCCAGAAGGGCCATATAAAATCAGCAATAAGCCACATGACGTTGTTGATCGTCTAGTGAAACCTATTTCCAGATCAGGGCGAAATGTTACAATGGACAACTGGTTCACGAGTTATCCAACTTTTGAACACTTACTAAAAAAACATAAATTGACTGCTGTGGGTACAATAAAATCTAATAAAGCTTGTATACCAGAAAAATTCAAAAAAAATCGTGAAGAACATTCATCCCTGTTTGGCTTTCAACAAAATTTGACCTTATTATCTTACATTCCAAAACCCCGCAGAAATGTGTTTATCCTGTCATCACTCCACCATGACATGGAAATAGACCAAGAAACAGATGAGAAGCAAAAACCCGTGATAATTACATTTTATAATAAAACGAAGGGTGGAGTAGACACAGTTGACAAGCTTATTCAATCATATGATGTCACAAGAAACTCAAGAAGGTGGCCATTGACATTGTTTTTCTGGATGCTAAATACTGCTGGCATCAATGCTAAAATTATAGAAATGCTCAACTGTCCAGAAAAAAAGCATAGCCGAAGAAGTTTCATAAAAGATTTGGGCCTTGCTCTGGTCGAACAACACTTGCAGTCAAGAAAAAACAACAATCGCCTATCTAAAGATCTCCGCAAGCGAATAGGTAGCCATTTGGGTACCGAAGATGACTCACCATTGAAAAAATCGACTCCTGGTATAAAACGTAGATGCTACGTATGCCCAGTCAAGAAAGATCGCAAAACTCAATATATTTGTGAGACTTGTAAGAGTCACTTATGTCTGGATCATGCAATTTTCCAATGTGGAATTTGCTTTCGAAACAGAGCCCTGGAAAATGATGATAGAAGCGATGAAGACTAAATATTCGTTAATTACTTATAAGTACATAAAAGTGCCTTATATGTTTTATAGTCTGATTGAGATCTCTTTAGTTTTTAATAAGTAAAGTGTGTTATAATAATAACTAAGTATAAAAACGCTATTAAAAACACTGCCAATGATTAATTGACAAAATAATAATTAAAAGTTGTTGATTTGTAATAGATTTTTTATTTTATTTCCTAACATACACCTCTAGTAAAATATATAGAATATTTAAAAACGTATTTATCAGTAAATATTTGAGATATTACAAGTTAAAAATCCGGGTCTGATAAACCCACCAGGCATACCGTGTAACTTTCTGCCTCCAAGCATACCGAAGGTTAGTATAGATAACATAAATTAAAACACACCTTATCGTTTTATTAGGCGACTCGCATGAATTTACAATGGTTTTGTGTAAAAATTGTATTATTATGTTCCTGAACATAATTCTATAACTGTTTATGGATTGGGGATTTCATGTCGCCATAAAACGAATTTAGTCTTTTAAACCTGTGTATGTATATTTTAATGAGTAACTGATAAAATTCATATCAATTTATTTTATTGATTAGCCTATCACATAATCAGTTATTATCATAGATAAAATAGTCCACAGCCGACTGGATTGAAAACAATAACAAAACATTAATACCAGTATACCCACACTTTCCACCTAAAAATATTTGGCGTACAAACCGTCCTAATGAAGCACTTGAAGTAAGGTCACAAGATAACTAAGCTTGAAGATCCAATGTTAGATAGATTGAATCAATTGATAATGAATTTCCAATTAAAATCATAATGGCTATAGTTATTATTATTAGCGCTATTGGTTCTAATATTAGAGATTGCGTGAAAGTGACTAGGTCAAGTATTGACTGGCTGTTCGTTGTATGCTTCCGCCGCTTTTTTTGCAGCTGTAAAATTTTTGAATGAAATAAATGCTCTGTTTAAATATTTTTTGCAAACTTTTATTTAACTTGCAATAGAAAATAATATACTGTCCCGGTTATACAGGGTCAGGGTACCGGTTACACACGCACGCGTTTACTTCTGCAAGTAGATTTGTAGAAATACTTTTACATGTCAATCATAATTATATGTTTAAAATTAGATGAGGTCGGCGGCATTTCCTATCTGACCTCTGAGTAGATATGCGAAAGCGAACTTAAAGTTCGTATTTTTTAAGTCCAGACATAATCTTGGTCAGATCATGTGAAGACTATGTAGGTTGGTGTCTTTTCAGTTAAGAACCACACAAATTAAGTAGAACTGTTCAGTCAGTGCACGCGTTTGTCAGTAACTCAGGTCGTAACAGCTATGTGAACATTCAGCATTGCATATGTAAGCTGTCACGCCCTTTATGCCAGTTTTTTATTTTTGCAGCCATGTTTCTATATACATATATTTTTTGCTTATGCTTGAGTATAGTTCTCATTTTATTTGTTGGTATATTGGGTTGGCTAGCTGGCATATAGCAAATCATTTAATTTAATTTGTGTCTCTTAATGTTTTACTATATACCATTGTATAGAATCAAGTTCTTCTAACTGGACAGACAGTTGTGCTGCTGGGGAGTTTGTTGGCCACTTCTTCTTCCCAGCTAAAGCACTAGGAAGTGCGCGACGGGTGGGCGTTTTGGGGGGACTGTCTTTTGTAATTTTGACGTTCGAAAAGTGCTGATCCTCAGCTTAATTTGAATAAATGACTTTTGATTTTGATTTTGATTTCAATAATCTTGCAGCTTCACTCAGAAGTTAAGGACAGGTTAATTAGAAAATTAGGCAAACCTGGAGTGAAACCTGACGAGAACAGATGGTTGTGATTTTATTTATGGGAAAACTTAAATACGTATATAGTAGACGTAAGATTTAAAAGAGGGACTTGTAATTTCTTGCCCATTTTTCTTCATGGATCAAGGTTTATTTTTTTAAATAAATAAAATAAATAAATATCTTAGGACAACCAACACACCGTTATCTGATCCCAAACTAGGCAGAGCCTGTACTATGGCAACCAAACAACTGATAAACATACTTATATATGTCTAAATACATACATATTATAGATAAATTACACCCAGACACAGAACAAATGATCGTGCTCATCACACAAAGATTTGTCCTGGGTGGGAATCGAACCCACGACCTCAGTCTCAGCAGTCAGGGTCACTAACCACTAGACTAACAGGCCAGTCAATGACCGAAACTTGACAGCTAAAAGTGCCTGTAATTGGTTTCATTGATATAAATGCTCTAAGTTTCGAGTTATACAGTAGTCGATGTTAAAGGATTATATTTACTCTTAACATTTTATTCGAAAATATATATTCTAAATTGGAAGAACGCTTTATGAACATGAAAAGGAAAAGATTCTTCTTTGTAAAGGGGTTATCTTCAATGGTCCACTCAAAGGACTAAGTGCGGAAACCAAACCCCCATAACATAGAACATAGAAGGGGTTATCTTGCTTTCGCCAAGCGAAGCCTTTACGTATCTTCGTTTTAAATCTGTCTTAAGTAAAAATAGAAATAAAATAAATGTCTAGGTGATACAGTACGCAGGTTTACTGGCTAACAGCAAGCTGAGATGACATAAGTAGCTCATAAAATATTAACTACAGCTAGTTTGAAATACATAATTTGCCAGTGAGCATCATATAACATCCCATTTCTTCCCGTGAGTGTCGTCAGAGGCTACTAAGCGGCTTATTAGAGAATAGTCAGCAGCGTTCTCTATACATTTTTCCACCATACTGCGATCGCCAACCCGCCTGCCAAACAAGCTAACTCCCCCCTAACTTGGAGTAGGCCTATGTCCAGCAGTGGACGTCTCACGGCTGAAATGATGATGATCGTATAATATTATAACAGTTAGTTTGTATCTTGGGGCTCGGAGTACGAATTCCAGAGTGTAGACTAAATAAGTGTTTTCAGGTATGGTAAGGTTGTATTTGCAAAGTTCGTCTCATTATGGGCCTTATTGTCAGTCAAAGGATAACGGAGAACGCTATGCTTGCTCCCTGCGTGATCGCCGCACTTCCGTCCTTAGATATTATATATTTCAATTGACAAAAACATATCACATAATGTAATTCTAAATACAGATACGGTATCGGATCACGCCATGAAACTAATCTACGATTTGAAAAAACTACAAGACCGAACACGCATTAAAATCCTCCGACCAATATACCAAGGTCTTTGTCAATCAGTATGTAATCTCTTTTTTAGGGTTCCGTTGCCAAATGACAAAAAACGGAACCCTTATAGATTCGTCATGTCTGTCTGTCTGTCTGTCCGTGTATGTCACAGCCACTTTTTTCCGAAACTATAAGAGCTATGCTGTTGAAACTTGGTAAGTAGATGTATTCTGTGAACCGCATTAAGATTTTCATACAAAAATAGAAAAAAAAAACAATACATTTTGAAATTCCGCATACTTAGAACTGAAACTCAAAAATGTTTTTTTCATTAGATAGGTCTTTAAAAATGATATTGAGGTTTCTTATATCATTTTTTTCTAAACTGAATGGTTTGCGCGAGAGACACTTCCAAAGTGGTAAAATGTGTCCCCCCCCTGTAACTTCTAAAATAAGAGAATGGTAAAACTAAAAAAAATACAAGATGTACATTACTTTGTAAACTTCCACCGAAAATTGGTTTGAACAAGATCTAGTAAGTAGTTTTATTTTTAATACGTCACAAATCGTAAACCGCAATTTACCTTTCATTCAGTCAACTCAAATATAAAATTAAAAAAAAAACCATATAATTTCATAAACATAAACCTTATGCATAAACCGTGAATACCTACAGGTTTGTACGGAACCCTCGGTGCGTGAGTACGACTCGCACTTGATCGGTTTTTTATTATTGAAACAGAAAGAGCTCAATGAGCCGTAACCAAAGTGATGCTTAGAAACGAATTTCCGGTTCTTCGAATACGTCAATTATATTTACTTAATGCTGCACTGCATGCTTACAAATCTGTTAAACAGAGAACTGATTTCATACCAAAGCTTGCTCTCAAAACATATCTTACATGTCCCTCTTCTTAATGCAATAGTCCTCTGGCCAGACACTGACCCTCTTCCTCACACACTCATAGATATCTTACTGATATTATAAATTTGAAAGATTTTCTGAAGTCGGTGGCAAAAAAACCTAAAATACAGATCCTAAGACACCGAATTCCGAAATTAAAGTTATTTTTTACTTTGTAGTGTTTTTTTTTTAAGGATGTCGTTTTTTATTTTTTTGTAAAACGTTTTTATTTTTAACTTTTTAGTTATGGTAGATGTAATACCCCGCACTAATCTAATAGCGTTATTCGTTTATTTGTCGCGCCAATACTTAATGCAAATATAAGACTTATATGGTTTTAACATGGATGCCACTGTCCTAATGAAGCCAAATTAAAATGGGACCATTTGGGAAGCACCAGTTTTCAAATAAAAAAAAAAAACATCGAAATCGGTTCACCCAGTCAAAAGTTATGAGCAAACAAACATAAAAAAAAAATTAAAAAAAAACTGACGAATTGATAACCTCCTCCTTTTTTGAAGTCGGTTAAAAAGAATGTCAAAAAGTTATACTCTCTTCCGATCATACATCGACACTGATGAAATTAAGATTTAACGCCAAAATCACTGTCATTCAGTTTTTTTGACACAAAAACCAACACTTAAAACTCATCACCACACTCACACTCATTCACTATAACACTATTTAAAATTATATTATTTTGTTAAATTTATTTTTATCTTAACTGGATACTACCCTCCACTACGCGTATTTAATTCAGTATTTTAACGATTTTCAGACATCCGAAATTAAATTTGAGTCAGCAAAACTTGTCCCGAATTAAAATTTAAGATAACACAACTCGACCTGAGTTGTATTATCTTAAATTTTCAAGAGACAGACACTGCCTAGTTTGGGGACTACTGTCCAAAACAATATTATTATTTTTGAAATTTATTTTGTAATAATGGACCAATAAATTATTCTTTATTACTTGGCTTCAAACGAAATTTTGGGTTTTACACCCAAGTCTAGAACTATAAAGATGTTCAGAGTTAGTAATTTGTAATTCTACTAATTACTAGAGGCACTTACTTTGTCACTTTAATTGTGAACGCCATTATTTTAATTTATACTTTTAAGTCTAATTTTAGCCTTTATACTGAATTTGGTAAAGGTTATTTTCAGTCAAAATATATACTTTGAAACTTGTGATCTTTTATGAATACGTCTGTACGTAGTACTTACCAAGTACATAGAAAAGATAATACAATACTACTTTGGGGTCATTGACTACCTTTTTATTTTTAATAAAGCCTGAAAATTCAAAATGAATCTTGGTGAGCAAAATGTTTCTCTTTGAGCTATATTTTAGTCAATGTGTTGCTTTTTACTTAAAGATCATATTTTATCGACCAAAACAGAGTAAACCAGAGTTTAATAATTTAAATAAAAATGTGAAAAATATGCGACATAGAAAGAAAAAAAATTAAAGAGTCAAGCGAGAAATTCCAAAAAAAAACCCATCCGGCTCCTAAACTATAAATATTCGCTGAACATACAAAAAAGCATCGGGAAACCCTTGGAGAGAAAGAGAGAGAGATGCTTTCCTTTCTAGAAAATTTATTTTGAGCGTCAATTTATGGCACTGTGTCTAAATATAATAAAGAATTACTGTGCAGTCTTAGAATATTTTAATGACTTGGCATCAACCGGTGCTTGGGCACATAAAATTTTAATAAGCTTTCAAAAAATAATTTATAATGTAATGATGGTTTAGATTGGCTTGGAATATACTACTGACGAAACAGTTGATGTTATTATAAAAATATGAATACCGTCTTTTCTCCGCTTCATAATACAAAAAAAAAAAACATACACGTGGCTATCCGATCCCCGACGCTACCGCTCTCCTATGGCTACACAATCGTGAGATTGAAGCCAATTTATATTTGACAGTAGTAACATTTTTTTTTTTACGATTAATGCATAAATGTTTATAAAGAAGGATATACCAACAGCAACCAGCAATCTATGATGCTATGTTTGTTTCAACTCAAGATCTTCAACTCCAACTTACCTGCAAACAAAAAAAGCAATAATAATTTATAATTTCTCTAACGTGATTAATATTTTTGCCCATTAGAAAGGAGAATATTTTACTAAATGATTTTAACGTAAATTATTATCTCTATAGTCAACAATGGCTATTCTTACACGGGTCCTCGCCCCGGGCGGTAAATCATAATTGAGTATTCTTAGAAATTTTAATATAACGCTCAAAAATAGAAGACAATATAATGTAGGTACATTTTCAGAATCACGAGAAATCAAATTCAGATACAGAAATTAGAATAAAAAACAGTGCTAAAACAAATAAGTACCTATGATACTGAAATCAGAATAAATATTGCTCTGAAATCTCGAAACACGAAATGTATTATTTGATGAACATTAATTATAATACAGTTTCTACACGCGATACAAATGATTACATTTCGAATAACCAGACACTAAGGAGCACGAACTAATGTAAAGTATATTGGCTAAGTGATCATGTTCTGTCAAATTAAATCTAAAGTCATTTATTCCAATTAGGTTGAGGCTCATCACTTTTCGAACGTCAAAATTACGAAAGACAGTTCCCCAAAACGCCCGCCTTTCACCACTTCCTAGTACTTTAGCTGGGACGAAGAAGTGGCGCGACAGAATCCCCAGCAGAAAAGGTAAAGCTACAGTTGCCATGTTCGGTTCGTGAATGGATTGACTAATATCCATTACATATCGAGGCCACTCTGAGCTTCGGAAAGCACGTTAAGCCGTTGATCCCTGACCCCCCCGTCTGTCATTCCTAGATCATTGACAGTCGGTACGAAACGTCAGAAGTCCAAAAAGTCTGATAACCAGTCTTACCAAAGGGTATCATATTACCTAGTAACGGTCAGATAAACAGTCGCTTTGTATAAAATACTGGTTTTGAGCTGCATCCAGTCGTACTGGAAGCCGACCCAAACATAGTTGTGAAAAAACTTGACACAATTATTGTAAACATAATAATATGGTGTACAAACATTTTGGTGTAAAAAAAATCAACGACTTTATATAGTTAATTTACATTAATAATGATATTATTCACACCAACCATCCTTCGTTCCATCTTACGGATATAATGATCAAGACGTTAATGTGACGAATTATACCAAATTTTATATATTCACTAGCTTCTGCCCGCGACTTCGTGCGCGTCAAATTTATGATCCCGTGACCCTTCCCGTCGCATCGAATTGCCTGCCAGTTTTCGTCCATTTTTCATTGCTGCTCCGCTACTTTTGATTATAGCGTGATGTTATATAGCCTTCCTTAATAAATAGGCCACCCAACATAAAAATATTTTTTCAATTCGGACCAGTACCTAGTTCTTGAGATTAGCGCGTTCAACCAATCAAACAAACAAACTCTTCAGCTTTATAATATTAGTATAGATTAATACGAAAACTTGTGGTTTAATACGGTTTGTTTACAAAACAAAACATGTGAAGTAAAACATACTGTATACGATTAAATTCGTACTGAATTCAATGGCGTATCCCAAGGTTCTATTTTCGGTCCTACGTCTTTACTGCACACGTTGTGTTAATTCATGTTGTTTGTTCGTTACAAAGTTAGATTGAGTTCGATTTGTTCCTGTAATGAGTTGCTAAGATTATAATTAGATTGGCTCGTGTTACTAATGTGTTAAAAAATTGGCAACGTAGTTTCTTTTAATGATATTAGTTTTCATTGGAGTATCTATAATCAAGAACTTTTTCAATTTCATTATGAGTTCATATGTTTTGGATTAAGTTCTGTGTTTTCTTTATTTATGGTTACAGGAGGTTACAGTTTCTTTTACAGTCGAGACATAATCTTGGTAAAATCATAGGAAGACCATCTGAATTTATTTATTTATTTTAACAAAAGATGTATACAATAAATTGACACATAAATAAACATCAGGTGTACTTTTTCACTTATAGGAGACCACAGCATGCACAATAGATTTAACAACTTAGTTAACAAAGTTAAAAAAATTAATTATAGGTAAAATTTGGTAACAGTTTATAAATTATTAAAAGAATTGGTGTTCGAAATAGTATTTCGAGGAAAGACCTGTCCAATCAGTGCACGCATTTATCAGTAATCATACAACTCAACTTAATACTTTAGGGACTCAACAATTCGACGAACAAAACCAAAGAAAGGACATAATGGGGAAGGGTGCATAAATAACTCAATCCGCCAGGCCATGATAGAAAATAAATGAGAAAAAGAAATCAAACAAAAATGTTTACCCATATGGTCTTCACATTCACAATACTTTATTGTCCATTTTCTAATATTCAGGTGTAAATTTACTTAAAGATGGGGTAACGTGTAAATTCACTTCAAGTACGTACAATTGAATCAGCGCAAAATTTAACAGCATTTCTCGAAGCTCTATTCAGCAATATTAAATTATCCCGTATAATAAGATTGTGCTGTATGGATGAATAGAGTACATACGTTTAGTTTACGTTTCAATCCCAGCAACCGTGACGGTATTGACTCAAGTTCATGGGCTATTGACTGAAGTTCATACGATATTGTATTTGCGCAAAACCGTAATGTTTGGAGAACCACGGCTAGAAATTATTAGTTTATTCAAGGTGCTGTAAATAAAAAGCAAGTCTCGTAAAATTGAAATTATGAGTGGTATGTACGGCACAATAGAAAAAATAACTTCCAGTGCTTTGCCTTGGTGAAACGTTCTATTTACAGAATTTCCGATTCGCAAAACGTCCGATTTTCAAAACGTCCAAATCGCAAAACGGGCAGAATATCAGATGCGCAAAACGTCGGATTCGCAGAATGTCAGATTCGTAAAACGTCCTATTCGCAGAATATCCGAATCGTAAAACGGCAGATTCGCAGAATGTCCGAATCGTAAAACGTCCGACACGCAGAATTTATGAACCGTTAAACGTCCGATTTGCAGAATGTCCGTACCGTAAAACGTCTGAGTTGCAGAATTTCTGAATCGTAAAACGTCGGATTCGCAGAATTTATGAACCGTTAAACGTCCGATTTGCAGAATGTCCGTACCGTAAAACGTCTGAGTTGCAGAATTTCTGAATCGTAAAACGTCGGATTCGCAGAATGTCCGTATTGTTAAACGTCAGACACGCAGAATTTCCGAATCGTTAAAAATCCGATTCATAGAATGTTCGAATCGTATAACGTCCGATTCGCACAATATCCGATTCGTAAAACATCCGATACACAGAATGTCTAACTCGCAATAGATCACACACTCTGCGTGAAGTACAGCATTCTGTTATTATCCTCATTTCGAAACAACAAGTATATTGTAGCCTCCTAAACAGGATGAAATGAGAGAATTTTGCAATAATAAAGCTAGTTTGAATTAGTTCCGTAATGCTAAGCCCTAATTAACCCTATGAAATCCAGTACAGCTAATTTCCGCTTCAGAAACAGCGATGCTTTGCTAACTCCACGTTTTAGGAAGCTTTTCATAAGCTATAACATTAGTTTCTCTGAGGTATTTTACAAGCAGACTTTGTACCACTAACTGTATTTGGTGTAAAACCGCTTGAAGTCACGTACAGATTCACTGTTTAAGATAGAGGTCGTAGAGACGGCGTAGCGGAAAAGGATGGTAAAGCAGGCAATGATGTTAATTTTTATGACCTATGGACATGTCGCGGCCGACTGTATGATTCGTACGACGCCCTCCGATTGCAAATTGTCGCCGTTATCTATACTAATATTAGAATGGTGAAGAGTTTGTTTGTTTGATTGAATGCGCTAATCTCAGGACCTGCTGGATCGAATTGAAAAGATCTTTTTGTGTTGGGTAGCCCATTTATCGAGAAAAGCTATGGGATATATAACGCTACGACTAAAAAAACCGGAGCAACAATGAAAAATGTTGCAAAAACGGGGAAAAGTTATTCGTTTTGAAAGTTTCCGTTGCATGCGCTGCGTAAATGGTTAAAGTATCGCAACAATCATGTATGACGGGAATGTACCTGTTAAAAAGTTCTAAAAAGAAATCAAACAATTATTTTGAAATTACACAGACAGACTCATCGATTTTATTTATTTGTAGCTAGTATCTATAATTATTTATGTATGTATAGGTCACCGCTTTACTCGCTTTCTGTATAACATGTACTTTTTAATACATAGGTAAGTAGTTGAAGTATCTAAGCAATTTGCTGAAGTGACTGAGAATTTGCGTGGGAATAAACTGCAGTGGTTTATTTAAATGTACCGAGTCGGTACTTGAATAAACTATGTATTTTACTCTGTTTATCGTTGGTGAAAGATTAAAGTGGTTTTTAAATCTGCAACTTTTACTTAACAGCTTTTATTTTATAACTTTTATGTAATCACCTACTAACGATAGCTGGTACGATCTATTATTTACGCCTAGCTTCTGCCCGCGACTTCGTCCGCGTTAAAGGAGATGTTTCATTTTTATATGGGGCTCCGGCCATAACGTGTACCGTTTAGCGAAGCTGGGTAAATTACTCATGAATAGAATAAAGTAACATTTTTTTCATAATATCAAATGGTTTTTATGTACAAAATTAAAATTAAAAATGTTTGACGTTTGTCCTAAGAGTTAGAAAGTGGTCATTTTGAATTCGTTTAGAAACACACTTCGAGAATGGAGACTAAAGATTTTTGTAACGATGAAATGGTCACACTTAATTATGTTTACTCAAAAATATTTATAAGAGAATAATAGTAATTTATTTTTAACACTACAAGAATACACACATTTTTAATTATTTTCTATTTAACATTGATTTGATGAGACATGATTTCAGAACGAATGAAGTCTGCAAGCAAACGAGACGCCATGTTGAATAAAACATGGCAATAATTGAAAAACTATTATTTTTTGTACACAACAAATCAGGCGCAAATTAACCAGAGAATATTTTTCCGTAATTTGTGGTATTTTTTCCTCTTTTTTGATAAATGTACATCTGATGGCCGAAAATGAAACATCTCCTTTCTTGCTCCCCCGACCCTTCCCGTCGCGTCGAATCGCCTACCCATGCGATTTTCCTCGTTTTTGCAACATTTTTCATTACTGCTCCGCTCCTCTTAGTTATAGCGTGATATAGCCTTCCTTGATAAATAGGCTACCCAACACAAAAAGAATTTTTCAATTCGGACGAGTAGTTCCTGAGATTAGCGCGTTCAATCAAACAAACAAAAAAAAAACAAACTCTTCAGCTTTATAATATTAGTATAGATTGATTCCGCTAGTGCTTTGACACTTTTAAATAATATGATATATTATTTTCTGTAGGTAATTTGAATATTTTTGTTTTTAGCCTTATTGCATACTAGCTGTTACCCGCGACTTCGTCCGCGTGGTATTTAACAAAAAAAGTTTTTCATTACTTTAGTTTTTTTTCGTGAGATCCTATTTGTGAGGTCCAGCCATTTCAGAGATTAGCCGGAACAAACAGACAGACAGACAGACAAAAATTTAAAAAGATGTCGTTTTGGTATATGTACCGTGTATACATCCATATAAACTTAGTAAAAAGCGGTTATTTTTAACCGACTTCAAAAAGGAGGAGGTTCTCAATTCGGATGTTGATATGTTTTTTTTTTTTATGTATGTTCGGCCATAACTCCGTCATATATAGACGGATTTGCAAAATTCTTTGTTTGTTCGAAAGGGGTTTATTTTGGAAATGGTCCCATATAATTTTCATATAGATCTGATGATGAGTTCGGGAGACAGACACCGGAACTCTTTAAAAATGACAGGAAATCAACCGCGATTTCTGCTATCGCATAAATATGCATTGTTTGTTTGGAATTAGTGCAGGGTGAATACCACAACTAAAAATTTAAAAATAAAAACTTTTTTACAAAAAAAAAAAACAACCGACTTCCTTAAAACACTACAAAGTGAAAAATAACTTTAATTTTGGAAGTCGGTGGCAAAAAAACCATAAATACAGATCCTAAGACACCGACTACCGAAATTAAAGTTATTTTTCACTTTGTAGTGTTTTAAGGAAGTCGGTTGTTTTTTTTTTGTAAAAAAGTTTTTATAATATTACAAACAGACACTCCAATTTTATTTATGTGTCTAGATCATTCAAATCCGCTGGTCGTCTAAATAAACTAATTTCGTACGGATCGCCGAAATCGAATTAAAAAGAACAATTTATTTATTAATTAGAAGTGTCGATTCGGGCAAGTAAATTCATGCGAGTGGACTAATAAGCCCAAAAGACTCGTGGTAGGTATTTCAACTAACACTAATAAAAGTACTGCGCATTCCTATATAATTATCACATACAGTAGAATCCGGTTATAACGACGGTGAAGGGACCGGTGATATTACGTCGTACTAACCGGAAGTCGTACTAAAGGAAAAGACAATTTAAATTCAAAAGACACATTCATATATACATATATATATATATATATATTTACGTGACCAAGAGAAAAAAATACATTTGAATCAAAATATTTATTTATTTCACATAATTTACATATAATCTATAATAATAATGACACTTTTTTCTTAAACAGAGAAACTTTTTCGTTTTGTAGAAGCCATTCTTGTACGCGAAATCACGCATCACCCGCAAATTAACGCCGTAAACTAAACAGTCGCATTCGAATCAGCGACGTGCAGGCAAGGGGGAAGCGTGGGGCGAAGATAGTTTCTTACCTACGATTTATTTGTAAACGCATCAACGCTCGTCGTCGTTGTAACCGGACAATTTTGTGTGAAATTCCGTCGTTAAAAGCGGTCGGTCGCTGTAAGCGGAGTCGTAATAAACGGATGTACTTTCACAGTGACTCATATTAAAACCAAACACGCGCCTATACTTACGTCGCTAAAAACGGTTGGTCGTTACATGCGAAGTCGTACTAAACGGATTCTACTGTATTCCATATATCCATATCGCCCATCAACTACTTCTATACACGAGAGAAGAAAATTCTGTAACAAGTATAAAACGAACGAGACAATACACTGTATAAACACACTAAAGCTCTTTAAGTATTAAGATGAAGTGAGGAAATTACTCTAAACAACAATAGACTCACTACATGTCTGTTTGACGTTGTAATTTCATGCTTATTCTCATCATGATAAATGGGGACACTTAATCGAGCGTCAGTCATTTGTTGTGAGTGTTTGAACAGCGGAATTCGTTTCGACTATTGTTGATGTTTGTGTTGGATGTCAACTTGTGTGTAGTGTCTTCACTTTATTTACTTAAACTGTGAAGGCCACAGGTAACCGCTGGAGCCCAAAACTAGTTGAAGTGGTGACTTGGAGCAGGCTATGCTCTGTATGTTATGTACGCAGTGTACGTTTTTTAATTGAAATGTTGATAAAGAAATCAAACGTTTCTATAAACAGAATATCAGGATCACACATCAAAATGATTAAAAACAAAGCTAGGTGGCGTTTTCCAACTGGCGAAAGAAGAAGAAGAAATGACGATAAAAACAAGATTCAAAGGCTCTTTTAAAGTACAGACATAATCTTGGTCATAAATGTGAAAACAATGTAGATTCTGATAGACAATAGAGCCTGAAATGGTCTTTTGAGGTAAGAACCACACATTTACCATCTCAACTCGGAAGATGATGACGTCAAAATTTCTAACCAGGTTACTGGAAAGGTTGATGGCGTCTAAAAGATCGTAGTCCACTTAAATAGATTAATAAAACTTGCTCATCACTTGACAAAAAACTCCACCAACGCGTCTTATAATACCAAGGACAGGCAAGAATAGCGAAACATCGTCATACAGAAGATGAATAAAATGCTAAGACGAGAAGCTCAAAGGAGGTGATGCGATTGGGATAGTTTTGAATGTTCTAAGACGGTGATGTAGGGCTGGATATATAAATCCCTTTACAAAAAATGAGGCTAGGTAGGTACTCAAATTGACTGTAAGTGACATTATCTGGAAGATGTCAGTATGGGAGGAAACTACTTAATCGAAACAGAGTTGTGAGAAGACAGATACTAAGTAAAATTTATAAAACAGAACGAACAAGACAGCGCCAAGACAATAAGAGAGGAAAATAACAAACAATGATGACAATTATAATACTAGAATAGGCAGGAAAACAGTCACTCCACATGCAGTACTGGCACCGGATATAGATGAGTTTCTGGTTAGATTAAAAGCTGACCCCAATATAGTTGTAAAACAGGCAGGTAGAAAATAAATAAAAATGAAGATATTTAACATAAAAAACAACAAAATTCACAATTTCCATAAGGCCTAAAGCCCCGGTTCCATTCATCTATACTTTGTTGACCCAGATGATCCAACAGATGCGGACGTGAGCGGAGACACACGCGAAAACGAGTATTAAAAAGAAAGTTCCGGCACGAACTTGTTTGCAGCACGCATATTTATTTCTGTCGGTAAAATCGATTAATGTAGAGATGACTAATTTATGAACTTGTGGGAAAATGGGATTTGTGATTCTTTTTCTTTTTTAAGACTAGCTTTTGCCCGCGGCTTCGCCCGCGTGGTTGTCGGAAATTAACGCAGGAGGACGTACTACCGCGGTAAGATGTGTTAATTCAGGTTATATTATAGGTAATAGCTGTTACCCGCGACTTCGTCCGCGTGGTATTTAACAAAAAGTTTTCCTTAAAAACTGTCTTTGAAAACTACGCTGACATACGTCACAAACTACGCTGACATACGTCTCAAAATTCAGCGTGTTTTTAGTTTTTTTTAAACTATTTTTTTTTTCTAAAATAAAAGTAGCCTAAGTTACTCCTTGTTACATCAGCTATCTGCCAGTGAAAGTTCCGTCAAAATCGGTCCAGCCATTTCAGAGATTAGCCGGAACGAACAGACAGACAGACAGACAGAAAAAAATTGTAAAAAATATTGTTTTGGTATATGTACCGTGTCCATATACGCTTAGTAAAAAGTAGTTATTTTAATATTAAAAACAGACACTCCAATTATTTGTATAGATGTTTTGGTATATGTACCGTGTATACATCCATATACGCTTAGTAAAAAGTAGTTATTTTAATATTAAAAACAGACACTCCAATTTTATTTATTTGTATAGATGTATAGATGAGAACGTATCATTCAAATATTTGTTCACTTATGTTATGTTATTGCCAATAGTGACTCTATCTAGAAATATTGATGGTTGTAATATCTTTAAATAATAAACTTACGATTAGAGCTGAGTGAACGCAGAGTCGCGGATTCGTTCGATGGAGTTACCGTGGCCCTGGCATATAGGCAACTGAAGGATCACGGGTGAGTTTTAGTCAGTAAAAGTCTGACACGCCCTTCCGCTTCACCCAGAACGGGAGACGTGATGTGATGAAATCCCACCCGCAAAATAAAAGCCGAGTGAACGTAATTTAGCGCCGAGGATACGTGATTCAGCATCACCGACCTACTTAAGTTGAGTATATGTATACCCGTTTCTTCGTCACTGACCCGATCGTGACGGTATAGTTTCGTTCACTGTTTAGAAAGACCATAAAGTGTGCCTAAAGAAGGTTTTACTTCAATAGTTGGTAATCCTTTTATAGGATTTCGACATAACTCTCCATTCTTTAAAAGAATTCTTCTGAAAGATTTCCTTACGAGAAAAACATAACATAACGTCACACTGGTAATTCACGAAGAGTAAGGCAGAGGAGTACTTATAGTAAACCGACATCGCCAGTTACGTTTAAATCCCATATAATAAGGGTCAACCCTTAAGCCTTAAGCCTATTATCTTCAACTGGGTACAATTCCAGACTCCGTTTTGCTACCCTAATTTTTTTTTACTTTATAAAGTATCACATTAGGTGATACTTTATTCACATTACAATCTAGCCTATTAGCTAATAAGTAATTTAAATATAACTTAAACCCCTACCCTAATGATGGGAAAATGCACTAACACTGAGGTCGCGCCTCATGTGAAAAAGCAAAAGAATCTAAAAATATATTTCATATCAACGTATGTGTCACGATGCCTTAGGTGCCATCTTCAGATGACTTCTTATCGACGGAGAGTTCGAGTTACCAATAAAGTTCATTATTTGTTAGAAAAGTGGAGAACCAACCATGATGTTCTTCAAGTATAACTTTTAGTTACATAATCCGAGATCTTCTTTTTTAGCTTCTCTGATGGGCAGAAGTTTTAATACAGTTGTTTTAATCGGATATAACTTGACTGGATCATATTGTTTTGCATGAGTGTTTTAGCTCTAGTATTCAGTCGGGGGACAGACTCCCACTACTAGACTAACGAGGCAGTCCTTGCAACCACTAGATTGTAGCTGCATGTACACCCCTACTTGGTAACTACGCAAAACACTGACATCACGCTAAATCCTGAATCGCGCAAGCAGAGTTTACCGCGCAACTAGAATATACAGGGTGTGGCGTAAGTAATGGTCCACCGTTCAAGATTCGATGACCCAGATAATTAACTATAACAATTAAAAATTTTAACCATTTTTACCTAAATTTTGTTTTACAAAAATTGCTGTTGAACTTGATGGTGTGTTAAAAATTGGGGTTAAAATTAGAGAAGAACCAACTTTTTCTTCAAAAGAGCTGAATTTACATAAAAAATCATAATTTATCATGATAGCTCTAGTATTCAGCAGTAATTAACAGAAATCAAAATCATGATATATTGAGCTATCATGATAAATTATGATGATTAATTTTGTAAATAAAAGACAAAAATGATATATTTTCCGAACCCTTGGGTAAAAATGTTTAAAATGTTTAATTGTTATAGTTAATTATCTGGGTCATCGAATTCTGAACGGTGGACCATTACTTACGCCACACCCTGTATAGAACATCCCAACGTCAATCTTTGGGCAGTTTCCCGATACCCCTAGGAGGATTCTTCATTTCTCCCTTTTCTGCGGAGGTTGAGTGAATTTTAAGCCCTGTTCCTCCAAAAGATCAACGTTTGCGACTACTAGACCAAACTAATATCATCGTGATAAAATTAATTCCTACTATAATTTAATTAAAACGCTTCTCTCATCAGTATGCAGTATCAACAACACTGCAGCTTCAAAGTTTATATTTCGGAGTATACGAAACACAGCATCTCATTATTAATTTGCAAATTAGCTAGTACCTTTATATTAAGATTTTCAACGCTTGTTAACTAACAAGAAAGCCCTCGTAATGTCATAGCATTTCCTTAATTTAGTTAATTTTCACCAAATGCAGCTGACAGATGAAAATGTCGACGAAAATGCGATGTACAATACAAAGATAAAGAAAAAAATTATTTTTATAGATGTGGTATAAATGCCTAGTAACAAATGCCAACAAAGTGTTGAACAATCTCTATGTAATATATGGCACTCATTATTCTTTTTTTTTTTCAGAGCGAGATGGATTTTCAGACTTTTGTTAACTAACCACCCGTGTCCGTTCAATTGCCTATGCTAGGGCCAAGATAACTTTTTCGAACAAATCTGGTGACTCTGGCTCATCGCCCATAACAAAACGATTTTTTTTCAGAAAGTATGCAGATGTTACAGAAGTATTTACCTCAAAAAAAAAAAAAAAAAAAAATTGGCAACTCTGCATAAATTATTCCAGCTTGTAAACTGTTTGCCAATATTTTTAGAAAAATCATAATTTTAAACAAAATGTAATGATGAATTAAAGAAAAATGTAAAAACCATTTTTGAAGTCATAACTATTTTGGGTTCAGAAATCAGAAATCATTTATTTGCCATGAATGTGGGTACAAAATAGGATGTAAACATTGTAAAACCAGTTCCAACAGACTCTACCTTACGGCATGCAAAAATAAAAACAATTATACAAATAAAATAAAATTAAAAACAAGAAAAAAAAAACTCATAAAATTGATGGTTATGTGAATTTACATCCTGGGTTTTTGCCACATTTTTAGTTACTAAAGTGTTTAAACGACACCTTCAATGAATGAATGTTTCATTGGCTGTCTACTTTTGACCACATAGGTTATTTTGGTAGTTTCTTCTTACATACTCGTACATAAGAAAGTACTAACTACGTGGATGCCACTTCTAGATATACTGATTTATATTCCATGCACAAAACATTCCAACTTTTTTGGGATGACAAACGACTGACAATATGAACAAACTTAAATGTACCCGCATACAAGGTTAAAATAATTTAATTTTCATACCTCTGCAAAAGCCACGGTATTGTTCAAAACTTTTGAACTTTTGAAAGTCAAATTAAAATGTGGAGCAAGTTGTGTACCACTACGAAGACCCGGCTGTTCCTTGTGTTTTGTCCTTTAGTGAAATAAATAAAAGAACGTTGAATAGACGTGTCCTTTGTGAAAATGTGGGTGTACTGTTTGTGTATGAGATTCTTGCACTGTAGTTTGATATTTCGTTTACTTTCAGCGTAGATTCAAGATGTAAAGAAAATTATGTTCAAGAAGAAATTATAGTATTGTTGGATGAAAGTTTTGCTGCGGGCAGTATGGTAGTTTTAGTGAAGTATGAATATTCTAATATTTAAGAAAGTAAAATTTGTGAGTTAGGTAGTCTGTAATGTTCGGAATTGCTAATTCGATTTCGAGAATTCTTTCTTTTATAGGAACCTACAGTATTGCTTAGTATTACAGACTATATTTCACGTTTAGAGTTTAAAAAATCACGCAGAAGAAATCGCAGACATTAGCTAGTAATTAATAACTACACAATAATTTAGTCCTATTTAAAAGTTAACATGCATTTACATAAAGCAATAGAGTTTGAAATTATCGTAGCATGATGCTACCTCATGTCTAAGCTCTTGCCCGTGGGCCAAAAGGCCTGAAGAAAATATTAATTTTAAATAAACATGTAATCTAAAAGATTACAAAAAAAAAAGAAACATACATATTTTCAGCATAGTGAGCACGTCGTTAATTTTTATTCACTTTGGTTTTGCGATCAGTCGCTAAACCGTAACCGAATTCATTTGAACAAGGAAGTGTCTTTGTGGTCGAATAGCCAGACTTTAACCTACCAGTGACCAAGTATATCAGCCTAATAGCGTCCCACTGCAGAGATGCAGAGATGCCATAGACGGCATAAGCCTCTTCTCATGCAAAGGAGACACCAGCATTGATCATCACGCTTGCTAAAGACGGGTTGGCTATTTTATACTTGTATTCTTAAACATGGACACTGACACATACCCCGAAGAATTCCCAAACTTAAGTGGCAGTTGGCAGGGCACATTACTCGCAAAACAGATGGCCAATGGGGCCGGAAGGTTCTGGAGTGGTGACCGTGTACTGGAAGACGGAGCGTTGGAAGGCCTCACACAAGATGGACCGATGACCTGGTGAAGGCCGCAGGAATACGTTGGATGCGAGAAACACAGAACAGGTGGAAGTGGCGGTGCTTGGGGGAGGCCTATGTCCAGCAGTGGACGCCTTTCGGCTGAAATGATGATGATGATGATGACTGACAGTTGGCCTGTTAATAAAATAATTCAAAGCCACTCAGCGCGCGATGGAGCGGGCTCTGCTCGGGGTTTCTTCGAAGGATAAAATCAGAAATTTAATTAATCGAAAAGAACTTGAGTCACCGACATAGCTTGCAGAGTAAGCAAACTGAAGTGGCAGTGGGCTGGCGATCATGTCTGTCGAAGGACCGATGGCCGGTGGAGCAGACATAGCAGACGAGTTCTGGACGCCCCCACGCTAGCTGGACAACGAGCTAAGGAAAGTGGCTGGAGAAGACTGGATGCGGATGGCCAAGGATAGGGTGTTGTGGCGTAACATGGGAGAGGCCTATGTCCAGCAGTGGACTGCCATAGGCTGAACTGATTGATTACTAAACAATATTCTTTTTCTGATATCCATTTGTGTAACAACTCCTTGATGTGAGCATTGAAGCGTATTCTTAGCCAGCAAATGAGTTTTAGGATGAAATAATTAAGTGAAGGCAAAGTTTACTTAAGTCCTCATTAATTATTCTTCCGCCTGTCGCGTTTCACTTCTTAAGTGTGTCACAGTCAAAGTCAATGTCAAGATTATATAAATATTCATTCAAGTTTAATATTTTATTATAATTTGTACAAAAAGCCAGACGGTAATAATGTTGGTAAACAAAATGAATGCTACGTTTTGTGGTCGGAGAAAGTTTTTGCTTTGCTTAATTTTTGGCCATTATTTATTAAAAGAAGAGAAAAAGAGAGGAGGAGAAAGGGAGTGAGGGGGGAGGGGTGGTACTTATGGAAAGAGGAGGCTGCTCAGCTGTGGGATAAGAAATAGTCTAATAAAATAAAATAAAAAACTCGATGACAGGCTGTTTAGTATCAAAACTGTTTGGAAGAAGACTGAACCATCATCAGAAAGGTTACTCAGAAATGATCAATTATATTATTAAAACTCCAATGAAAACTAAATAAAAAATATTATTCATGCAAATTCTGCAATTTCTTTTTTTTTGTTTTTTATTTTTTGTTTAGTATAAAAAAAAAGAATTCACTTGCACTTATTTCAAGACTGAATTTAATCAGAGAGTTTACTCAAACATGATCAATCTTGATTTAAATACTTGATTTATACACTTGTATATTATGAATTGCTGCATGTCAAATCGGGAATAACATTGACATGGGACCGAAAAGTTAGTGGAGGTAGAACCACAATATATCGGCAACTATTTTAAGTCCCTTGTTATAAGAAGGGACACTTATTGCAATCCAGACTCCGGGCTACAACTGAGAAATTCCTGATGGAATAACCTAATAATAAGGTACTTTGCCAAACTTGGGAGTCGAACCCAACACCTCCTGCTTAACAGTAGCGCTAACCTAACCTTAACAGGCAATTTTTTTGCCATATATGCAAGTATAAATATTAATCCCATAACTATCTGGATAATATTACAAAAAGTAGTTTTATACGACACTTATTCGAAATAAATACTTTTATTTTGTGTCAGGCACACTTCTCCAAGGACAATTAATTAGTCAGAAAGGTGAAGTTCAATGCCCATTCCAGAGTATAGTAGGATCCTATGGAGAAGAACGGGCAAGACAAACAATCCTTTGAGAATATAGTCTACAGGGTAAATTCAATGAAAATTTTAGTACCAAAGTATAAGAAAAACGAAACACCCAAAAAACTCACATAACCATTTTCTCCATAGCTGTTGAAATATATAACACTTTTTATATCGCTCGTAAATGATTGTTAAGTATTACTAAATCTCTGTTAACGAGGCTGGTGAGACAGCCCCGAACTTTTTGAAAGGGGTCAGAAATGTTTCTTCTGGGCGGTCATTTGTTTTACCTATAGGGACTGAGTTTTCACAAATTTTTGTTCTTTACCATCTACGTTAACTGCTTTAAAATAGTAAAGGAAAACTTCGTGAGGAAACCGACATATCCTTGAAATTCGAAGAAATGTGACATCTTGCAACCCGCACTGGGCCCACGTGATGGATAACAAAGCACTCAGAAGAAGTGCTCAGTAATCACAGACAGGAGGCTTATATCCCAACAGTGGAACATGTTGACACAGTATTGTTTGACATAAACCGAAAACAGAAGAGTGTGCCTTTGCGTAATTTACAGTCGCGGATAGCGTCTTTAGTAAAGATGGTAATGTGGCTTGCAAGGAAGGATGCTACTGAGATGATGATTAAGTAATGGAAAAGTATAGAAGCCAAAAGGCATGTTTTGGAAACTCTATATAAATTGAGATAAGCAAAAGAATGATGGTTGATAGAAAGGACTCAGATAATGGTTCGAAGATATATATTATCACATGAGAAGAACGAATACTTCATCACCTTTAAATATCACAGTGTGATATGTTACACGAGGGGCATAATTCAGTGATGTGGGAGAACTCCCACTATTAGGCCAACCCTGAAATATGAAAAATGCATACAATTTGATCTTAAAGTAACGGGATATTTTTTTCGTCAAATTTCTGGACATATCGCCCAGGAATAATTTTATTGTCTGTAATAAATATTTTTATGAGTACGACATTACTATTAAAATGTTTTTCAACTCTCGTACTTTGGGCAGAAGAATGTCTCTCGTTTGTAGATATAAGGGCACACTAATGTCTCTCGTATGTACATATGTTATATTCCGAAGGATGATGATGATATGAACATTTGAAGTACTTTTTATGACATACTCGGGTTATTAGATGAAGTGTGGGAGATAAGTAATGCACCCTGCATATCTTAATGTTATTATACAGACTTTAATGGTATTCCTGAGAAAAGTATTGTCGTCATAAAGTGAGATAAGAGAATGAAAGAATTAATCATGTTGAAGAAGAAAGTAATGACGCAAACACATCAGGTTTATATTTTTTGGCCTTAACGAAATTTTTAACACTTTCTCTCTTAATAACAGCAAAATCTTCTCAGAAATATGCAACAACATTACGAAACAATTATTCCATTTCAGTTATTTATTAATAATAAATATTTCAAGGATGTTTCGCCAAGCGACAGAACGCTACTTTCGCTCGGTCATGTTTGAGAAGCGGTGCAAGATATAAGAGGCAGCGATTACGTTGTTTTTTTTGGATGGGAAATCATCAAATGACTTCTCCCGCTCTGGGCGGAGCGGGAGGGTGTGTCAGACTTTTACTGACTAAAACCCACCCGTGTCCCTTCATATGCCCATGTGCCAGGGTCACAGTAACTCTTTCGAACAATCTCGCGACCCCGGCAGGCATCGGTCCTAGCAGACCCCTTCAGTGCTGCTGACATCTCTTTGAGGCGCGCGTGGAACACTACGCGTCGTCGATCCGAGCCTGGTCCTTATCGGGCGGCGAGCTACCCATTGCTCGCCACCCGCAAGCTGACTCCCGACGCTCGAGGCGTCTCCTCCTGCGGCGGCTAGGGACGTAAGGGCGCAGAGACTGCCGCTCCCTCACGCGTCCTGCCTCCTCCTTCACGAACATTACTGCTTCGCAGAAAGAGGTGACGGCTTCCCATGCCCTCTCGCTCCGTACCATGGCTCGCACCAGGGCCGGACGCGAGAGGTCGCCGCAGTCGATCGCCTCCACGAGGACACGGCGGTGCTCTGCCCAGGCAGGGCACACCTCCACCGTATGCTCCACCGTGTCCTCCAGACAATCCTCGCAATGGAAACATCCGGGCGTTTCCTCTCGCTTTATCTTGAACAGGAACCCCCCGAAGCATCCATGCCCGGTGAGAACCTGCGTCAGGTGGAAGGTGAGGACGCCGTGGCGCCTCTCTATCCACTCCTCGAAGAGGGGACTTACCGCCGCAATTGTGGCGTGCCCATAGCGATTACGTTTACAGTGTGTTATACCCTAATATTTCTAGTTTGTTTTGGAAACGCTTAAGGAGATGGAACCAAGGTTAAAGTTGGAATTTCTGTGTTGTTTTGTTTTTTCGAACGGCACCCTTTATAGCGTAACACACTATTAATTACAATCGATATATTGCTAATAGGTACATTGCTTAACATGTTTAAAAAAATTTACTACTCAGCAACTGAAATAACGCAATGAACGTTGTGAGATTTTCAAAATGAAAGTCATTCCTATTGTTAGCTTTACACTACTACACCGCTGCATCCAAGAGATGACTCACTTGTTTGTTCATCAGGTAGAAATAAGATGAATTTATGATTTATTTACAATTCTTCTATTTTTTAAATTAGTTACCAGTATCAGGAATTATGAAGATGTTTCTTTTCATCCAAGGGCCTTCAAATAACTTGTAACTTACCTGTAAATAAAGAAAAAAAAACTTTTAGTATGTTTAATATATCGTCGTTGCAAATTTAAAATCTCCTATGTAACAATTTTCACAAATACGAGCTATGCATATATTTTAAAAGCGATTTTGTATACCTACCTATTGCAAAAACTCATATGTGAATATCTTAATGTATCGTTAAAATATTCGCTAATTTAATAAAATCTCATATTTGTTGACCATCGAAAACTCCTATGTGCCTGATGTAATAAACTGTAAAACCACTTACGTGACAAAAAGTTGCAACTTAAATCTCCTATGTGCAGAAAAATAATTAAATTTATATAAATATACGCTGAACGACACATTGATATAAGACAAATTCTATCTCAATACATTATAAGTCCTTTACACTTTACATCTAAAAAAAAATAAGAATGTTTCCTCGGTTTCTTTTTCAGGAAACAGTTTTTTTCGTTTTTCTCGAAAAGTTACTTTTTACACATAGGAGATTTTAAATTTGCAACGACGATATATATTATGAAGTAAGAAAGACATGGTGTAGCGGTCTATTTTATTGTTTCAGATTTTTTGTGATTTTTGCACCATTCTTTTGCTGTTTCTATCGGTCATTAGACCATCATTCTCCTGCCTTCGGTCATTAGACCGCCGGTAGAAAATTACTTGAATGAGTTGGATTTTATAATTTTGATCTTACTTAAATTTACCTAAAGAATTTAGCTTTCGAAATGTTTCTTAGGTTAGCGCAATTAGTACTATTGTTTCGGAAATTTTTCGTGGCGGTTGGGTTGAAGTTCAGAAGGGATGTTTTAAATATATTTTCTTGGTTTTGAGACTGGAAAAATAACTAAATGTTTTGCATATTTTCATTTTTTTTCTGTATATTGCGTATTTTGATGTAGAAGAATTTCAAATTAAGTTCTTTTTAGTCATCTCATAGAGGCAAAATCGTTCACGTTGATGTACACCTTTCTGATATACACTGTATATAATTTTATATAACGAAATCAATAATCTCCAAAAAAGTTACAACACCATAGGTACACTAAATTGATATACACAAAACGGAATATACCAAAAAGGCAGAGTAAAAAAAACAGCGTGAAATAACAAAACAAATACCATTTCTGTTCAAATGAAGACAACAAAACATCCAAATGTCTTCATTCATTAACTTTGCAAGGGAGACCAATAAAAAGTTTCTACCAACTGTTGTAGCCCAAAGTCCTATAACTCTGTAACTCGTCAAAACACAGTTAAGAGTTGGAACTAGTTAAACTAATGAAGTGAGACTGTTTGTTTTGCAATCTGTACAGTGTTGCTTTTGTTGGTTGTTGGTTTAGTAGGAGTGAAGAATTTCTTGGGGATTTCTGTTTGAAGATTTTCATTTTGATCAGTATTAATTGTTAACTTGTTGATTCCTTTTGTATATGATAAATTTATGATGGGTTTTTTTTTTTTTAATCGATTATTATTTATTTTATGCCACAATGTTTAAAAATGATGTAGGTAAATATGATCTTTAAAATTTTAGGTTTTGCCGGAAGTAGAAATTAATTAATTACCAGATCGATACTACGCCCGTTTGTAGTATTATTGCCATTTCACGCAACTGGCAAAGAGTGATAATTGTGATTTGAATTTAACTGTGGACATCCTAAGTTGGTCGCTAATCAATCAATTTCCCTGACCTAAAAATCTGACTTAAAATCTAGCGTTTCTTTATCAGGGTTCTATTTCAAGTGGCAATTATTTCAAATTTAACATCAATGAAGATTTCGGCAGTATGCCTCAGCCAAAAGGAGCGCCTATACCTCTAATGTACATACCTAACAATGATGACGAGAATAAAGATGGGAGATCTGGCTAAAGTATAAATTTTTGCGCTATCGACCTCAAATTATTTATTGATGATCTATACCATAATATGATATCTAGACCAATATCATTAATTATATTTTTTTCAATCTTAGTTTTTTAAGAATTTAATAATATCCCCAATCGCTATAATTCCATAACTTGGACGCCACAGTGAAATGGCCTATGAGCAGGCATCGCTAATGAATGCAAATGATTCGGTCGGCGCGTGCGCCGGTCACTGCTTTCTACGTTATCTAGTATCTACCTGTCCGTATATGTTACTCTTGATTTTCTTGTAGGTGGTATCTTTATGTGAGGTAGATGTAGGGTCTGACCATGTTTGGATCAAAATTAAATAATTTAATAAGAGTTTTATATCACCTTGCTGTTTACTTCGTCATTATAATGATTGGTATTGCATAAAATGATTATTAGCTAGCGACCTCGACAAGTTATCATGCAATTCCTGCCTGAGCAACCGGCAGCAAGTTCGTCATGCTCTCTTAGATTTCAATGCTTGCGGTAGCGTCAGGGGTCGGGGTAACCCCTTCCCTCAAATAAGGCGAGGGGTGTAATGGCTGATCTTTGCGTTATGCTCGTGAAACGGTTCTGCTTGTAGTGACTGGTCGTCTTGCTGACCTTGATGTTGGTATTGTTGTTAATTACCTATCTGTTTATTTGTTTTTACGCCGATGGTCCTAGTTTACGAGTATCATTTGTGGCCTCGAGTTGTAACTCGGATCGTAACAGCTATGTGAACGTGATTCAGCATTGCATATTATTTAAGCTGTCACGCCCTTTATGCCAGGAGGCTTTTATTTTGGTACCTATATTTACATTATATAAATATTTTTTGCTTTTGCTTGAGTATACATTTCATTTTATTTGTTGGAATATTGGGTTGGCTGGCTGACATATGGCAAATCATTTAATTTAATTTTTTGTGTCTCTTAATGTTTACTACTTACAATTGTATAGAATCAAGTTCTTCTAACTTAACAGGCAGCTGTGCTACTGTGGAGTTTGTTGCGCCACTTCTTCCCAGCTAAAGCACGTGTCGAAGGGCGGGCGTTTTGGGGGGACTGTCTTATGTAACTTTGACGTTCAAAAAATGCTGACTCTCAGCCTAGTTTGAATAAATGACTTTTGATTTTGATTTTGATCCATTGTTAATGCACAACCTCCAGAAGAGATAAGTTATCAGGATTGTCAAATATAGTTGTAGTTTAGTAAGAAACTGTTGAGTGTTTTTGAATGAAATTTAATTTGATTTCTGTTTCCTGAACTGAATTCAGTTTTATTCGAATGGGTTTTGTTTTTGCTAAACTTGAACTAAATCCGACGACCTTGGTTACTTATCTCTTTTGTATCTTGATCGAAATTAAAATTAAATCATTGATTTTAAGTAGGCCTTTAAAAGGTACTATAGAACATGAAAATATACATGAAAATATAATTGACTAGCTTTTACCAGCGGCTTCGCCCGCGTAGAGGTCGGAAATTATCCCACGGGAACATACTACCGGAATAAAAAGTACTCTATGTGTTATTCCAGGTTATAAACTATCTGTGTGCCAAATTTCATCTAAATCGGGTTAGTAGTTTTTGCGTGAAAGAGGAACAAACATCCACACATCCATACATACAAACTTTCGCGTTTATAGCTAATATATTAGGATTATCGGTGCCCTTTCCAAAAGGTGGCTTCAAGAATGGGCAAGAAATTTCATAGTTTTTCTTTTTACTAGCCTACGTTGTCACTTTAGTTAGGTACTCGAAATGTTTCACAATATAGGTCAATGATACCTTTAATAAAAATACTATTTTATACAATAGGTACAAAGTGTTGAAATATAAAAACTTTTTTGCAAAAAAAAACAACCGACTTCCTTAAAAACACTACAAAGTGAAAAATAACTTTAATTTCGGTAGTCGGTGTCTTAGGATCTGTATTTATGGTTTTTTTGCCACCGACTTCCGAAATTAAAGTTATTTTTCACTTTGTAGTGTTTTTAAGGAAGTCGGTTGTTTTTTTTTGCAAAAAAGTTTTTATTTTTAAATTTTTAGTTGTGGTATTCACCCTGCACTAATTCCAAACAAACAATGCATATTTATGCGATAGCAGAAATCGCGGTTGATTTCCTGTCATTTTTTAAAGAGTTCCGGTGTCTGTCTCCCGAACTCATCATCAGATCTGTATGAAAATTATATGGGACCGTTTCGGAATAAACCCCTTTCGAACAAAAAAAGAATTTTGCAAATCCGTGTATATATGACGGAGTTATGGCCGAACATACATAAAAAAAAAAAAAAAAAAAACATATAAACATCCGAATTGATAACCTCCTCCTTTTTGAAGTCGGTTAAAAACAATGGCAGTCTGTCAACTTAATTAGTTTCCCCAAAGGGTCAGGCAGAGTTACGTCTATAATACATCTACATTTCGCCACACACACACTCACAAGAATTGGGAATTGAACCCAGGACCTCATGCTCAGCAGCAGCACTTGCTACCACTAGACCATCGAGGCTATCAGTTAATAACACAGTCATGTCAGTTAATATTACAATTCGAAATAAAATATTATTAGCTTTCTGCACACCTCCTTACACACAGGCCACAGGCCAGGCCAGGGGACAGGCCTGTTGGTCTAGTGGTTAGTGACCCTGACTGCTATGCCGGAGGTCGTGGGTTCGATTCCCACCCAGGACAAATGTTTGTGTGATGAGCACGATCATTTGTTCTGTGTCTGGGTGTAATTTATCTATAAGATGTATGTATTTAGAAATATATATGTTTATCAGTTGTCTAGTACCCTTAACACAAGCTCTGCTTAGCTTGGGACTAGATGGCGTTGTGTGATAGTTGTGGAATATTATATAAACTTGAGCTTCTACTGACAAATACCAAACCAAATTAAGAACCTCATATTTTAGGGACTTCTTCTCAAATTATTTGGCCCAGGAGTCCTTTTTTAACCGACTTCAAAAAAAAAAGGAGGTTTCGCAATTCGACCGTATGTTTTTTTTTTATGTGTGTTCGCGGATATCTTCGTCGTTTATATGTTAGACATGTCCAATGTCCATTAGTGACTTAAGGTAACCTCTTTCCCTATCATTAAGGCTAAACCTGCAGCATTCATCTGACCATTTTACGAAAAGGTAAAAGCAGTTACCTATACATATACCCAAATTTTCATCCTGACAACAATACCTCAACTTAAATTAGCATAAATTTAGCAAAGTTTTAAGCTAAAATCCTCACTAAGTTTCACCAAGTTGGTCCAAGTGTAATGCTAATAGTTGCTAATATTTGCATAGAGACTTTCTGTTGACTTAGCACAGTGGCCCTGGTTTATCCGCCTCACCGCTATGCATTCCTGGTACCTCTGCGAGTTTTATGACGTGCAAAGTGATGGATTTTAGTTGTTAATTAAGAGAGTGATGGAAACTATGTACGTTGGTGTGGTGAAACTCAAAAATGTAGCAGCAATGTTTTTCGCCTCATCATTAGCAGCCTATAATGTTCCCACTGCTGGGACACAGTCTTCCTCTCGGTGAGAGGGGGTAGGCCATAATCTGCCACGCTGGCCCAGTGCGGGATGTCACATGTATTCGAATTATTGGTTCTAAGACATGCTGGTTTCCTCACGATGTTTTCCTTCACCGTTTTGAGAGCAGTGGCGACGAAATATATTTTTATAATATATTATAATATATTTACACAAAGTAAAGTGCCTACTTGGGTTCGAACTCACGACTTACTCGTAAGTTGCGGCCGCTACCATTCGGCCACACTTTTTCGCCTAACGGCTATAAATTCCTGGTTCCTCTTTAAGGTTTTTGATGTTAAAAGTATTGGTTTTACTTGTTAAAAAGAGTGATGAAACTATGTACGTAAGTGTGCTGAAACTAAAAAACTGCGAAAAAAAATTGTATTCTCCCGGCTATAAATTCCTGGTACCTCTGAAAAGTTTATGACGTGCAAAGTTATTTGTTTTTAGTGGACAAAAGAATGGTGAAACGCAAAAATTTAACGGCATTTTTTTTTATTTTACGGCTATTGCGCGGAGAAAAGATTTTCAAACTCGACAAATGAATGCAAATAACCATTTTATTTCATTATACTACATTCTCAAGTAAGTCTCTTAGTCGCCTCTTACGATACCCACGGGAAGAAACGGGATGGTGTTATTCTACGTCCAACCACCACACAGGACAATATTTACCTACATAAATAATGTGTTACTAAAGAGTTCTCGACTTCTTAAGTTATTTTGTTGACATGATTCA
Source organism: Aporophyla nigra (assembly GCA_947507805.1). Taxonomy (NCBI): domain Eukaryota; kingdom Metazoa; phylum Arthropoda; class Insecta; order Lepidoptera; family Noctuidae; genus Aporophyla; species Aporophyla nigra. The sequence continues at coordinate 3,651,000 of OX382313.1, read as the reverse complement.
TATGTTTGTCTGCTAAGCAATGGGACTTTCACTTGGAAGCGTAGATGTTTACCGTTTAGGGTTTTTTTAGGTCATGGCCAGTATTAGACGGTTCTTTTTTTTTTTTGTTTCCTGTCAATGAAATGGAAAGGTAAACGAGCGGTCGTTTAATCTTTTAAGTAAATAATGTGTGGTTTAAAATAAGAATGAGTCAACGCTTTTAAAGTTATTGATTGATGTTTGTTTTACTGATTTTACTCAGGATTTAGGTTTTGGTTGGAGCGATCCAAAACTAACTGCCTGATAATTTTTTTTTTAAATATCAAGAGTGGATGGGGTGGTTCGGAAAATACGTTAAGCCCGTTGATCCCGACTGTCATTCGTAGATTTTTGACAGTCATTACGGGTTGTCAGAAGCCCGAAAGTCTGATCAAGGGGTATCGTTTCACCCGGTAACTGGGTTGTGGAGGTCAGTTAAGCAGTGTTTCCGTGTAAAAACTTTAAAAAAAAACAACAGACTTCCTTAAAAACACTACAAATTGAAAAATAACTTTAATTTCGGAAGTCGGTGTCTTAGGATCTGTATTTAAGTTTTTTACCACCGACTTCCAAAATTAAAGTAATTTTTCACTTTGTAGTGGTTATAAGGAAGTCAGTTGTTTTTTTTTTTGTAACAAGATTTTGTAACATACCCTTAGGGTGCACAATACTTGTCTGTTAGTCAATGTGGCTATGTTTTAAAAAAAATACAAATACTGTTATTATCTATTGCATTTGAGTGTTTTAGTCACCCACATTTTAAATTCATTATTATTTTGTTATCATATACACCGTGACATTTTAGTCGTCTTACAACGGCACTTCATGTAACCAATGACTAATACACATCCATAAACAAAAAATGACAATTGAATAAGTAAAAAATAAAAATATTACTCATTATGATGACGCATAACGTGGTTAATATTTGATATTTTGTCTCATGGAAAATGGAGATGGTATGATGTAGTCGACTCGTGCACTGGGTACGGGGTAGGTATGTTCTCTACTGTATGATACGTAAACATTTATTAACAGAATGTTTCATAATTCTAATCCATTATTTATTTTTCTTAATATCTATTGTCTTAATTAATGGTAACAATTTTTAATCACGTCTAGAGGTATATTATGTCGGATACATTGAGTGGACAACCTTTGTAAGACGACCAAAATGTTACGGTGTATATATAATGATGCAATTTTGATCGTTATTTCAATACACACAACCCGTAAAAACCATTTTTAACCGACGAAAAAAAACGGAGGAGGTTATCAATTCGACGCGTATATTTTTTTTTTGTTTGTTTTTTTTATGTATGACCACGCATAACTTTTTACATAGTAGTCCGATTGTGATTATTCTTTTTTTATTGGAAAGGGTATACTTTGAGGGTAGTTCCATATAAATTTGGAAAACAAAATCGAACCCTAAGGGTCGGAAAACAGGGGATGATTGATTGTTCACTCATTGATTGTAATGTATAACCACGCATAACTTTGTACAGAGTACTCCGATTTTGATCATTCGTTTTTCATTGGATAGGGTATACCTTGCCAAGTATTATTAGTACATTAAAGCCACAAAAAATTACAAAATAAAAACTTTTTAACAAAAAATTAAACCGCCGAAAAACAGAAAAGCAAAAAATAATAAACCTTAAAATTTTGAGTCGGCGCTGAAAAATCAATGAACAAAGATCACTCAAAGCGCCGACTCATAATTTTAAGGTTTATTATTTTTTGCTTTTCTGTTTTTTCGGTGGTATAATTTTTTTGATAACTTCACATAGCGGTATTTGTACGCGCAACGACATTACAAAAAATTGCATCACAACATAATAGAGTAGTTTCATTAGAAAGTGCGTATTTATATCTCACGGTAACAATGTATCTTTCTTTGGTAGAACGTAATCATTAAACAATGAGGTTCTTTTAATACATCATTGATGATTCCGTATTATCATCGGCATTGGGGTCGGCTTTCAGTCTGCCTAGATTTTACCTTTGTAGATAGAAAAACGAGGTGTGTGAGTCAGTTCGGGATTTTTATAAGATGAGAACAACCAGTAATCGTGTACTTAGTGAATTTTATCAATCCGTAGACAAGGATTTTGATTTCAAACATAGCCTACATTTATTAAACGGGAACAATGGGTAGCTCACCGCCCGATAAGGACCAGGGCCCGTGTCGACGGCGCATAGTGTTCCACGCGCGCCTCAAACAGATGTCAGCAGTACTGAAGGGGTCTCATCATCATCATATCAGCCGTAAGACTGCTGGACTTAGGCCTCCCCCAATTTCCCAAATAACCTCTTATCGAACAATCAGTTTGGTTTTAGAGCAGGCAAATCTACTAGTGATGCAGTTCACGAGCTCCAAGATTATGTGGTAAAGAATATGGATTCAGGTAAAAAGACAATAGGCATTTTCCTTGATCTAGCCAAGGCATTTGACACGGTTTCTACGCCTCTGCTGATCCAAAAATTAGAACGCCTAGGAATAAGAGGTATTCAACTACAACTCTTAAAGGACTACCTCTCTAATCGTTTTCAGTGCGTTAAGATTAATGACAGTATCAGCAGCGATCTCCCAGTCACTTACGGAGTTCCACAGGGGAGCATTTTGGGACCAACACTTTTCCTCATATATTTGAATGACCTCTGTAAACTAGACCTTGCAGGAGGTAAAATTATATCTTATGCAGATGACACAGTTCTGTTGTTCTCAGCTGATACCTGGTACAAAGTATACAAGCAGGCCCAGGATGGATTCAATGTTGTTACCCACTGGTTGCAGAATAACTCCCTTACTCTTAACCCGGATAAAACGCAGTACATGACATTCTCGATGCGCACTCAAAATAATCCACTTCCTAATACTTCCTCGATTACAGCACATAGTTGTTGCAATACCCTAGTATGTTCTTGCCCAACACTAATAAAGACAGCGTCAACTAAATACCTTGGAATTATTCTTGACTGTAATCTCACCTTCAGAGACCATATTCACCAGCTTACATCTAGGACGAGAAAACTGATCTATGTTTTCAAGAACCTTAGACATGTTGCGCCCCCAAAATTAGTGAAGCAAATTTACTTAGCACTCGCACAGTCCATTCTTCAATATTGCATCACCGTTTGGGGAGGTACACATAAAACCATACTAAAGCCCTTAGAAATAGCCCAAAGGGCGGTTCTAAAAGTTAGTACTTTTCGTCCTTATTTGTACCCAACCCATCTTCTTTATCAGTCGTGTGAAGTCCTGACAGTTCGTCAGTTATTTATATTGCTTGTGGTTCTGAAGCAACATTCTTTACTACAATTTTCAAAAGGTGATCTAGCTAGAAGACGTAACGTTATAAGTAATAATGACCGACCTTCTTTCAGACATGCTTACGTAAACAAATACTTCTGCTTTTTGGGACCGTACTTATATAATAAGATTAATGACACTTTGGCAATATACCCGCTTAATAAAAATCTTTGTAAAGGTAAACTCTTTAAATATATTAGTAAACATACATATGAAGAAACAGAAAACTTATTAAAAATACTTAAATAATAAATAGATCTCTCCTACTCCCACCCTCTCACACTCTTTCACACACTTTCACACATTACTCACCGAGAGGTTAACACTTCACACACCCTTGCTTGTTTTTATTTTATTTTGTTTTTATTTTATTTTAAGATTTTCATTAATTAAAAAAAAAACCTGTTTTAAGATATACCTCCTATTAATATGTCAACGCTAGTAATGCAATGGTCATCACAAGGAAGAGCGCTGATGTCTGAGATACAGATATATTTTATCTAGTTCAGACACAGATGCATTCAATATAAAACTAAGAAAATCATAAATGGTCCTGTATACCTTGTTTAATTGTTACTTATGTTTTGTGTCAAATAAAATTATTATTATTATTATTATTATTATTAATTTGGGGGCCTCAGCCATAATCGCCACGCTTGGCAGGCGGGTTGGCGATCGCAGTATGGTGGTAAAATGCATAGAGAACGCTGCTGCCCATTCTCTAATAAGTCCCTTAGTCGCCTTTTACAACACCCACGGGAAGAAATGGGGTGGTGTTATTCTTTACGTCCAGCACCACGAAGGGGTCTGCTAGGACCGATACCTGCCAGGGTTACGAGATTGTTCAAACGAGATACCGTGGCCCTGGTATATGGGTAACTGAAGGAACACGGGTGGGTTTTAGTCAGTAAAAGTCTGACACGCCCCCCCGCTCCGCCCAGAGCGGGAGAAGTCATTTGACATGATTTGCCATCAACAAAAATCCGATGTAAAGACTTAAATATAACCTAGAAATACAGTCCACTTTTTATTCCACCTGGGCCTATCTATGATCCGGCGAAGGACGGAATATATTAAATACAAATCATGCGATCGTGGTCGCGTTGTTAAAACGAGTGTCGGTGGAGGGCGCGCGAGCCGTCGTCGAGCCGCTGCGTTACCACGCCGCCCGCTCCCCTCTGCTTGATGATGCATGTGTGTGGGAGGTGTTAACGTGTGCGTTAACAAATGTTGTTTAACTATGAATATTAAACCAATTCCTACCGATAAAACAGTTCCGCTATTACCACTCTGGACTTAAAATCAATCAACCTGCCTAGTCTGTCCATAACTTTATTGGGGTCGGCGTCCAGTCTAACCAGATGCAGGAAGACCGGAATTTTACATGGAGCGACTGCTTATCTGACATCCTCAACCCAGTTATTGGGTAATACGATACGTATTGGTAAGACTGGTTGGCTGAGTTTCGGGCTCTTGACTACCCATTAAGACTGTGAGATCCACGAATAACTGCCGGGATATGCTTTCCTATGCACGGAGAGGTTTCGTAGTCTATACTTATAATATACTAATAATATAATGAGGTTCTTCAGAAAGGTCAGGTGCGTAATACTCGCAACCGCCGTGTGTGTATGACCAATTGTGTGAACCTAAACGAGGCAAAAGGAGTGTGTAGAGATCGTAGCAGGTGGCGTTCCGTGGTTTCTGCCTATCCCCATGGGAAAAAGGCGTGATTGTATGTTTGTATGTATGTACTAATAATATAATAAAGCTGAAGAGTTTGTTTGTTTGGTTGAACGCTCTAATCTCAGGAACTACTGGTCCGAATTGAAAAATTATATTTGTGTTGAGGAAGGCCATAAGCTATATAAAATCACGCTACAAAGAAAAGGAGCGGAGCAGCAACGAAAAATATTCGAAAACTGGCAGGCATTTTTGATTTTGGTTTGATTTGGTGGACGAAGTCACGGGCAGAAGCTAGTATAAATATAAAAGTAAAGTTACCCATTCACGGACCGACCGCGGCAAGCGTAGCTTAACCCCCCCCCCCCCTCCTATAGCATAATTAATCAGTTAGTTAAATATTCTTCTCGTATCCCCTAAATCACCTGTGCGTTACTAAATTATAAACACACTTTACCTAAAACTACGTAAATCAAAGAAACACCTCGGTCAACATAAATTCTGTGTAAATATGTTTAGTAAATAACACACTTATTAATGAAAAACACTCAGGGAAAAGCGTTAAACTGATTCTGAAATGGTATTTTATGCTTAGAGTTTTGAGAGCAGTGATGATTAAATAATTATATAAAATAAGACGCCTGTCTGTGGTTGACACGACCTATACTCGGAAGTCAAATCATTAAAACTAGGCCACCATTGCTCTCAACTATTTTTTTTTGGTGTTGGTTGGAAATCATCAAATGTCTTCTCCCGCTCTAGGGTGGAGCGGAAGGGCGTGTCAGACTTTTACTGACTAAAACCCAACGTGTTCCTTCAGTTGTCCATATGCCCAGTCAAATTTATTATTTATTTACATTAATATAGTAATATTTTGAACATTCATTTACGTATTATACTATATTTAAACAATCAAGTAATCGTGTAAACATTCATCATCGTACAAAAACGCTTCGAAATGCTAAACTAAACTGTAGAATACTTTGTATGAACATTGCGGGTACTTACATAATATCATTCCGCACATTTCACAACACCTATAATAATTATTCGTGTATTGATTTCATCTGCTCGACGTCCGTGGGTCACTACAAGGATCCAGCAGAATATCAGCGTCAGGTATATTTGCCTGACACATGCTGAGCTGGACTCCCATTTGGTGCCACACTGAGACGCACACCGCACTTTTGTATTCCACCGCACGTTATTTTCATTTATATTTTAATTTGTGACACTAAGTGTCATCATCACTATTTTATGTCTTCTTTTTTTTTCTTGTTGTATACTGGCACTTTGTACCTACTTAAGCAAAATTGTAATCATGTTAACTTATTATTTAATCGTGCTTTGTATGTTGTTATGTCTTTTGTGTGCACCAAATAAACGATTTATCTATCTATCGATCTATATGCAAGGGCCACGGTATTTCTATCAAACAAATCTCCCGGCCCTGGCTGTGCTTTTGTCTCTCTCTTGCTCCCCAAAATATTCCGTAAGTTAGAATTTTTAAGGAGAATGACACGTCATGTTTAGAGCCAGAGCGACTAATCTGTAGAAATCTATTATGGAGATGTACTTAAGCTTGAAATGAACCGTCAAAGTTAGCATCACCTAAAATAACAAACAATAACAGCTCACATAAATCTCACTAAACCAAAATTTTCACCGTGAATTTTTACAAAATCGACCAGCTGGTCCATACAAACTTGGTCCTTCGAGCTACAACATTTAATAAGCAAGAGCATTACGAACTTGTGCAACAATAAGCCAGTAATACACAAGATGAAAACTTTTGGGGATATCAAAAAAGTCTTAAGCGAAAGTCACACGTAACTAAGTTTGTTGGACGATGGGTCAGGAATTATTTAAGTGTAATCCTGGCCTTGTAAGCTCTCGTTAAGGCACTCAAATATTTCTTTTTGGAGGGTGATCAAAATAATGTTTTATATTAAATAGATTTTGCCAGCGGCTGTGCCTTCCTCTTGAATCAGTCTGTCTATTGATGAAAACCGCATTAAAATCCGTTGCGTAGTTTAAAAGATCTAAGCGTACAGACGCGAGAAGCGACTTTGTTTTATACTATGTAAAGATATGTACATATTTAACGAGATAAATAAATCATTGCTAAATTATATCACTTCCCTCTCTAGTGTTCGCAAGATTTACCGTGAACGTGTGGTCCTGGGTTTAATTCCCGTGTCAGGCTGTGTTCTTGAGTTTTCCGTCTGGAATCTCTCAGTTGCAGCCCTGAGGATTTTCTTATTTTGTGGGTGGGAAATCATCAAATGACGTATCCAGCTCTAAATGTCAGACTTTTACCAACTAAAACCCACCCGTGTTCCTTTAGCTACCTATATGATAGGGTCATAGTTAATCTTATAAACAAATTTTGCGACCCTGGCAGACATCGGTGCCAGTCTTTCAGTTTTGCTGACATCTCTTTGAGGCGCGCGTGGAACACAACGCGCCATCCACACGGGTCCTTACCGGGTGGCGAGCTGCCCATTGCGCCCCCCCCGCAAGACCGCACCTACGGTGGCCGGGAGTCCTCAATCGACTCCCGACGCCCGGGGCGTCTCCTGCGGCGGCTAGGGGCGTGAGGGCGCAGAAACTGTCTCTCCCTCACACGCTCTGCCTAGTCCTTCGCGAGCATTACTGCTTAGCAGAAGGAGGAGATGGCTTTCCATGTCCTCTCGTGATTAGCGCGTACAAATAAACTCTTCAACATTAGTTTTAGTAGAAATTAATCATTTCAAAGTAAATAATTTAAAATTATTATTTTATACTCAAAATAAAGCTGAAAAGTTACATATCAGATGCAAATGTTCCGTGAATAGTTCCGACAAAACAAATAAGTGTTAGCTATAGGTAAAGCTGCTTCATAAGATAATATCTTATTTCACGTTAAACTTTATACAGAATATCTAGACCGAACACAACAATACCGTATTCATGTGGAAATTCTGTAGAGGCATTTCGAAATCAGTATTAATCAATGATTGGCTGGCATGTTGAACATGAATTGACGTTTGTTAACGTTTGAGAGCACACGTAACGTGATACAATGTGTATCAGAACACACCATAATCTGCTTAGAGTAATTAGTAGACAGAGATGGTGGTACACCCACATTTCACTAGTTAGGGAGGTTTTAAATTGCACGTAAGGTAGCAACCTCATTAACATAATAAGTGTCCAAATTCTAACTTTTGACTGCTACTGGGTATTGTTGGATGGGACATACCAAAGCAACACGCCCTGTTTTTTCGAAGAGTTGGTGTACCTATAGAATTTTAGGTAATAGGTCGTGAACCGAGCCATTCATCATCATTATTAGCCTATAGTAGTCCACTGCTGAACATAGGCCTCTCCAATTGCAAGCCATTCAGCTCGATTCTCGGCAACTCTCATCCAGTTGCTACCAGTCACCCTGCGGAGATGGTCGCTCCACCTCGTCTGAGGGCGTTTTTGCCGGTCTCCATTCGAGAACACGAACTGAGCCATTAACCAGGCATAGATCAGAATGCAGACTGTTACTGAGAAACTCCTGATGAAAAACCGGCCAAGTGCGAGTCGGACTCGCACACCGAGGGTTCCGTACAAACCTGCAGGTCATCATCATCATCATTCGTCATCATCGTTTATGAAATTAAATGTTTGTTTTTTTAATTTTTATATTTGAGTTGACTGAATGAAAGGTAAATTGTGGTTTACGATTTATGACGTATTAAAAAAAAACTACTTACTAGATCTCGTTCAAACCAATTTTCGTTGGTAGTTTTCATGGTAATGTACATCATATATTTTTTTTAGTTTTATCATTCCCTTATTTTAGAAGTTACGGGGGGGGGGACACACATTTTACCACTTTGGAAGTGTCTCTCGCGCAAACTATTCAGTTTAGAAAAAAATGATATTAGAAACCTCAATTTCATTTTTAAAGACCTATCCATAGATAACCCACACGTAAGGGTTTGATTAAAAAATTTTTTTGTGTTTCAGTTCTATGTATGGGGAACCCCAAATATTATTGTTTTAAAAAAAAATGATATTAGAAACCTCAATATCATTTTTGAAGACCTATCCATAGATACCCCACACGTATGGGTTTGATGAAAAAAAAAAATTTTGAGTTTCAATTCTATGTATGGGGAACCCCAAATATTATTGCTTTTTTTCTATTTTTGTGTGAAAATCTTAATGCGGTTCACTGAATACATTCACTTACCAAGTTTCAATAGCACAGCTCTTATAGTTTCGGAGAAAAGTGGCTGTGACATACTCGGACAGACAGACAGACAGACAGACAGACAGACATGGCGAATCTATAAGGGTTCCGTTTTTTGCCATTTGGCAACGGAACCCTAAAAACCCATTCTACTTCATTCGACCTGGAAATAGAACTGAGAACCTTTAACTCAGTAGTAGCGCTTGCTGCTACTAGACCAAAGAGACTGAAATCTATTGAAAAGACCCCATATCAGTTTTACATATTCGGGAATTTTACTCAAAATCAACCAGTTCAGCAATCACACTGCACCAAAATAAATTTCAATTTGTCAAACCCTCCCCTAACTTACTTATTACGTAGCACACATATCTGCGTATAACTTGGCGTTGTCATACAATATGGCGTCGACACAATTAACATTATATCACATGTTGCCAGCCCGTTAAACGCTATACAGGCAAATACTAAACCACAGAATATATAGCGACAGAAGGTCGGCTCTATCAATTTAATCTGCCTAGCTTTTTTCCAACTATGTTGGGGTTGGCCTCCAGTTTAAACCAGATGCAGCTGAATAAATAAAATAAAATAAAAAATAAAAAAGCCTTTTATTCCATGCAAAAGAACTAAAGTTTTACAATTACTTAACATTTATAATGTTACAGTTGCTTATGATATTATATTTTTTTTGGTTTGATTTGTATTTAATTTGATTTGAATGTTTTTTTTATTTAATTTATACATTTAAAAAAAAAATGTCAGGCACGGACCCCCCCTAGGTGAAGGTGAATTTAACGTGGCGTGACTGCCTATCAGACCTCCACAATCCAGTAATTTGGTAACGGTCTTTTCGCCATAGGATGAGTTTCCTGACAGTTCATTTTTTTCCGTGGCACGCATACTACTTTAGACGAATAAAAAATAAACTAGCAAAAAAATTAAAAAAGAAATGATAAAAAAAATATTGCCTTTCGTACATTACTAGATAAATTATTGTAGTTATAATTAACTGTTAATAAATAAAAATAAAAAAGTATAAATCTTAAAAATGTCTATTGCGTTGAACGGAACGTCGGCCAATAGAGATTGCCACTACTCAATACACTAATTGACAAAAAAATAGATGAATTGGAGCGGCCATTTTGTAATCGCGATCGCGTCGCGTCAGTACGAGTGCGTTATGTCAGGTTTTTGCTCTGCTCCCGTGATGTTATGTAGCCTATGTCTTATTCTGATGTATAAGCTATATTACTGTAAAGTTTCATCAAAATCCGTACAGTACTTTATGCGTGACAGAGTAAGAACCGTCCACACACACACACATACTAACTTTCACATTTATAATATAAGTAGGAAGTAGGATAACCAGTTTATTAAAAAAATATTTTGAAAATCTAAAATCGATAATCCGATTCCATTTTCTTTGCCAACTGAATCGATATTATAAAAAAATCGATTATATTTCATTAGGTCACGTCACTACAATTGTCAGACAAGAACTGTCAGGGAACTCATGGCGAAAAGACTTCGTAACGACTGTCAAAGATCGGCGAATGATGGCCGGGACCACTGGATGAACATGATTTCTGAGGTGCGGTGTGACGGATGGTCACCCATCTTCACTTTTAAACGAGCTGTTGCGGCGATTATGTAAACGTAACGTGTTTTAATCCGGTTAAAACGGGACGACACTTTTTGCAAACATCGTTTCATGGAAAATGTATACAAAAGAGCATACGTCACGGATGCACGGACGGACGACGTGGCACACAAAGCGCGGTATCGTCAATGACGTCGTTTAGCTCGTCCCGCCAGGCACGTTCCATGTTTGTGGTTCTACTGTGTTTACAAAGTCACTTCGGGTGGCTTCGGAGAGTAAAATAGTGTCGATATTTTCTTTTTTTCAACACTAGCTCAATACTGTCTGCATGCATTAAACACTTTCAACAGACCTTACTACCACCATACTGCGATCGCCAACCCGCCTGCCAAGCGTGGCGATTATGGCAAAGCCCCCCAAATTGCGGGACGCCTCAATCCAGCAGTGGACGTCTTACGGCTGAAATGATGAATGATGATGATGATTTTTAACCGACGAAAAAAACGGAGGAGGTTATCAATTCGACGCGTATATTTTTTTTTAGTTTTATGTATGTCCACACATAACTTTTTAGATCGTAGTCCGATTGTTTCTCGTGGGTGTCGTAAGAGGCGAGTAAGGGACTTACTAGAAGAGAGCAGGTTCTCTATGCCTTTTACCACTATACTGTGACCGCCAACCCACCTGCCAACCATGACGATTATGGCAAGCCCCCCAAACTGAGTGAGGCCTATGACCAGCAGAGGACGTGTTTTAGCTGAAATGATGATGATGAAACACTCGTCCATATTCACCACGTATCGTCTCTTCCCTATACACGTCCTAACGCCATTTTTACACGCTTTATATTAGCTTCACTTGTATGTTTGTTTGTAAGCGACTCCTTATAGCGCGATTTTGACCCACTTTAAACGACCAGATTTCATTCAAACTTTACACACCTGTCAAGGACCAATGACAATGCAATAATTTCATAAATTTGTGCCATTATCCTTGCCAGGGTTACCAGGCCAGCAAAAAAAACTGTCTTCGAAAACTACGCTGACATACGTCACAAACTAATTTGTGCCATTATCCTTGCCAGGGTTACCAGGAAAGCAAAAAAAAACTGTCTTCGAAATCTACGCTGACATACGTCTCAAAATTCGAAACACCCTAAAAAATAGAAAATAAATAATAGTTTAAGATAACTAAAAAACACGCTTCCATTGAAAACCAAACTAAAAAGTACAAAATAATGGAAAAAAAGCGTGGGGTGCTTTCAAGGTATTTTTTTTTAAACTATTATTTATTTAGAAACCTTAAAATTGAGTTGTGCATATGGCGATCACAAACTATCTCAAACAAATAGCAGTCATGAATGCACTTGTACTCACAGACCGTGATGCGTGTCTAGGTGTAGCTGCATTTTCGCTCGTTGTATGAAGTGAGCTTTCTGTCCCTATCTATTCTGTGGTAATACACCCAAAGATTATGGGACGGAGCTTGAGCCAAAACATTAACGTTGTCTTGTATCTTGTAGAATGTGGGGTAGGGAATCTTCTTATAATGAGACCAGATTTTCTGCATTATTTTGCTAGGGGACAAGTCTCTTCTGCAGACAGTGAGAAAAATTAGACCTTATTGATTACCTTATTGCAATGAAACAAAAGATTTTGGGAATAGAAAACTTTTAACCAATTTTGCTCTTTATACTCTTAACTATGTTTATACCACAGTAAGTCGTTAGTCCCGGCTGTCACTCGTGGATCTGTAACAGTCGTCATTGGTCGTCAGAAGCCCGAACGTCTGACAACCAGTCTTACCAACAAATAAAATTAAAATGATACTCAAGCTAAAATAAAAACACGACGCCTAACGCCATCTACCGGATTTTGTGCTCAACACTACGCCACCCGAGTAGATCGCAACATACACAAGATCAATCATCGATAAGACGATAACATCAACAGTACATACAGACTACTAGCGACATCTAACATTCAATGTGAGAAGTGTCCGTGACATACAAGCATGAGATCGTGAAGACACACACTGTCATCCGTCAAACCGCCTATATAAACCCGCACCACCGAGGAGCTGGTCAATGATAAATGATAAACGAGGACTATCGACATAAAATAATTATAGTTGGAAAAAGGCTAAGCAGAAGATATTGGTATGACAATAAGGTGGTACTGCCAAATCTCTAGACACTCATGACAAGGCGTGATAGCCTGCTCCATACTACACACAACGTTCTGCCTTTAACTAACATAACCAAGACCAAATCTTCAAAGCAATTAGTGGTGCTAACATTGTTATGTCACTTAACACATAGTGCCCGTTCTGTGTGCCCATCTCAGCTCACTTGGGCATAGTGCAACAAATTACAGTAGGTCAAAGAAATTTCACAGAGTAATCGTGTAAAAGTTATGTGGAGCTGTCGTCCCCAACTGCAGTATGGTAGTTTGGGACATAAGGTATTTTGGTATACTTACAGGGAAAAAACATATTTCCACTCATCATCATTTCAGCCGTTAGACATTCACTGCTGGACATAGGCGTCTCCCATTGGGGGGGGGGGGGGGGGGATTTCCATTATCATCGCCGTGCTTAGCAGGTAGGTTGGCGATCGCAGTATGGTGGTAAAATGCATAGAGAAAGCTGCTGTCCATTCTCTAGTAAGTCCCTTAGTCACCTTTTACGATACACACGGGAAGAAATGGGGTGAAGAACGGGAAGAACTATTTCCACTACATTATTAATGATAATATTTTTTTAAGCTTATTGCACACAGTTTCGGTTGTACATAATTACTATTTTGTACACTAAAACCATTATTTAAATGACAACATTGAAATATAGTTTTCAATACTGTCATTTAAATAATGATAAAAACATAAACAGAACTCAATGCGTAAATAAAAGCCTCCAGGCATAAAGGTTGTGCCGGCTTTCATATATAATGCTGCATCATGTTCTTTTGAGCTTTAACTTGAACTCAGAAAATAATGATAAACTATAATTTTTGGTGGAAAATAAATAAACAATTATTAAAATTACTAATGATAATATTAAAGTGACTTGTTAATGATAAATGATTTTTTTTCTGTAAGTAGGTTTGTACAAAACACTTTACAAGTCAATCATATTTTTTTGAGCTAGATGTGTTCACCATAAATAGCGTATAATGTTCCCACTGTTGGGACACAAGTCTTCTCTCAGTGGGCCATGATTTTACTCACCGGCCCAGTGCGGGTTGTTAGATGTCACATGTCTTCGAAGTTTTGCTTCTAGAACATGCCGGTTTCTTCAAGATGTTTTCCTTCATCATTTTGAGAGCACTGGTAGTGAAATAATTTACACAAAGTAAAGCGCCTGCCTGAGTTCGATCCCAAGACCCACAACTCGTAAGTCGGGGTAAATACCACTGGGCCACCACTGCTCCTCAGTTGTGAGTGTTAGACTGCACGTAATGAAACGTCGATTCTTTTTAAACGACTTCAAAAAAAGGAGGAGATTATCAATTCGACTGTATTTTTTTAAATGTTTTTTTACCTCATAACTTTTGACTGGGTGAACCGATTTTGATGATTCTTTTTTTATTCGAAAGCTGATGCTCTTTTTGCATATTAAGTATTTGCGCGACAAATGAACGAATAACGCGATTAGATTAGTGCGGGGTATCTACCATAACTAAAAAGTTAAAAATAAAAACTTTTTACAAAAAAGAAATACAACCGACTTCCTTAAAATAAAACACTACAAAGTCAAAAATTACTTTAATTTCAGAATTCGGTGGCAAAAAAATCTTAAATACAAATACTAAGACACCGACTTCCGAATTAAGGTTATTTTTCACTTTGTAGTGTTTTTTTTTAAGGAAGTCGTTTGTTTTTTTTTTTTTAAAGTTGTTTCTTATGTTAAATATGTTCGGTTTTATTAATATTTAGGCGATGAACCTCTGTTAGTGGTTACACTGTGTCTTGGCACGCTTGATTCGGGTTACGATCGTGAAGGGAGGCATTTGAGTGAGGAAGTGGGTTGGTTAAATGTGCTAGGTAAAGGACAGTTGTGTTGGCTGATTATGTATTTCAGTGTTTATTGTCTTTGTAAGATGTTTTTGTTGATTAATTTTTCTAATGATACAAAAACGTAAGACCTTATTTCTTTAATTTGTGAATTCTTAAGCTCGATATTTTGGGTAAAACGGTAGTAACGTAAGTTTATCTAAAATCGAGCCAGTGTCATAACATTTTATAATAACGTAATGTATATTGTCTTTGGTCCCTGGCCCGACATTAAGCAATAGAAAAAAAAAAAAGTTCTTTTTTTTTACTTGCGTTTTGTTTGCGCGGAATTAACATTTTTTCTTTCTTTTAAACTTCTTTTTATTTTTCTTTTTGAATGGACTTACTCTTGACCTCGGGCACGCCTGATAGAAAGCGACTGATGAGGTCTATGATGGACGAGCATATCCAGAAGTTGCCTGTTTACTGTTGTTTTAACGACAGACAGGTTAAATGTGGAAGGGAACACAGACGCAAGCAGAGAGTTCCTCACTTTGACTGTGCGCATAATAAATGTGGAGAAAAAGCGCTGACTACGACAGGTCTAGATATCAACCAAGTGCGTCCGGTTATTAATTGTGATCATAGTCATCTGCCTAGCCTTTTCTCAACTAAATTGGAAGTGACTGCCTATCTGACCTCCACAACCCAGTTACTGGGTAATACGATACCCCTTGATAAGACTGGTTGTCAAACTTTCGGAGTTCTGACGACCCATAACGACTGTCCGAAATCTACGAAATGCAGCCGGGACCAACGGCTTAACGTGCTTGCCTAGGCACGGAAGGGTCTCGGTATGTGAAGATGGTCACCCATCCACGGGCCAACCACGGCAAACGTAGCTTAACCTTAACGATCGACCTGTGCAGCTGTTATTACTTAGCCACAAGCCCCTCCTGGTAATTAATTGTGATATGAATCTGAAACTACTATTTTTAAAAGCGCGTTGATTACCACCAAGTCTGTCAGGCATGTTTGTCGGTCTGTATTATAGAAGTCATAAAGAAGCCCTTGTCCAATTTTCTTTTGAGTACCATTCTGAAAATTTCCTCGTACAATTTTACAAAATTCCGTTACTCTACGATGCTCAAGAGAAAAGGTGTGAAATTGCGTTCCACGTAAGTTAGGAAACAAAACGTATAAAATTCCTGTTTACTGAGCAAAAACTGTGTAACGTTTGTATAAATATTAAAGCAGTGTTACAGTTTCTGTTACAGCAACAAGTTTTGTACAAATACGTTTTTCTTTTACACCGTATTTACTATTCATTGTATGAGGGTGTTTAGGGTGACCACCATTTTGTGTTAGTCTAGGATAAGAAAACCGAAACATAAAAAAATTAAGGAGTAAAAACTTAACTGCCTCGTTGGTCTCAAACGCTACTGCTACGTATGAGATCCTGAGTTCGATTCTCAGGTCGAGCAAAGTATTGTTCATGTATTGTCTCAGTAGCAAAAGAGAGTCTAGATGTGTGCCCGGTTGAAGGCAAAAAGCCTGCCCTATATTACATGGGACTTAAACATAACTGTTGAATTTTGGGTGTACTTTAGCTACACTTTTGTCCAACCCTTCGGGAAGATGAGAGGTGATGTTACATACATACATACATACAATCACGCCTTTTTCCCATGGGGGTAGGCAGAAACCACGGAACGCCACCTGCTACGATCTCTACACGCTTCTTTTGCCTCGTTTAGGTAAGTTACATTGTGCAAAAAAAAAAAAAGTTAATGTTATCACTAGAAGAAGAAAAAAAGCAGGATGAAAATAGGTAACAAGCAGTGACACTGCTGTATGTAGAGCAGTGGTGGCCCAGTAGTATCGGACTGACTACGAGTCTTTGGTCGTAGGTTCGAACTCAGGCAGGCGCTATACTTTGTGTAATTAATTTCATAACCACTACTCTCAAAACAGTGAAGGAAAAAATCACGAGGAAACCGGCATGTCCTAGAATCAAAACTTTGAACCCGCACTGGGTCCGTGTGGTATATTAAGGCCCACTCATTCTTACCGAGATGAGGCCTGTGTCCCAGCAGTGGGAACATTAAAGGCTGATTATGATTACGACATTGCTGCTATAATTTTTTTTTATCTCACGAACCGACAAACGCAACCCTTATACATATTGTGGCTTCAAAGTAATACTAAGTGTTTATTAATAATTTAATGAACCTATCGTCAAAATTATATTCTTAAATAAATATTTAACCCAAATAAACGAACCACGTAACAAAACAGTAAAATATAATATTTTAATTAAACCTACTGAAAACATACGAAGGCCGAAGTGCAAAGACTAAATCGGATGAGTGTAAACCCTTTTAAACTCCGATTTGTTAAATGAATGTTTGTATTATCATTGAATATTTCCAAAGCTTATTGAAATAGGCATATTTGTTTTACGTCTGTATAATTTACTTATTATTTCAGTAAAACACGGTTTATTAAATTGTTTTAAACAAGTTTTTCGTAATTATTATCTGTCTAATATTTTCAACTGTGTTAGGGTCCGTTTTCAGTAAAATCGAATGCAGCTGATTACTAGTATTTTCCATGGATGCTTATCTGACATAACCCAGTTACTGGGTCACACAGTACCTCTTGGTAAGTCTTCAAATATATACTGCAAAAGTAAACACTTATGGCAACTTACAACGGTTGAAAGTTTCACATTATTTTTCATAGTTCTGCCTGTGAATTATTTTATGCGTTACAATGGAACTTTCAAATATATCTTGATGATCCTAAAAAAGAATTGATGTCTCTATAAACACAAGTAACATGATACCCTTTGGCAGAACTGGTTTTCAGACTTTCGGATTTCTAACTGCCCGTAACGATAGAACGCTGATATTTTTATTTATAAGAAAGTGCTTATTTAAAATGAAACACATTATTTTATAGCTTTGCAAATCCCTAAAATATTTTGCCTTTTCATGGATACCCTAGGGAATAATGTGATGTGAACCATTTGCACTTAGATTTAGCGGTCAATACCTTACGTCAGTTGGTTATTTTTACCGGTCTGTGTTAAAGAAAAAAAAAACTAAGCAATATAAGCTGTAGAGATAACAGAATAGGTACAGTATTTTTATTTTAAGAAGCGACGCGCGCCATACTTGTGGTAATCAAGTGTATAACACGCTTTGCATATTTGTAATCTCAGGAGGCAATGTATATCAGCAATACCGATGATGGAAATGAGGTATGAGATCCCTACATGGTGTAAAATTCACTCAATTTCCGTAGAAAAGGGAGGAAAACCCAATAACTCTCCCCGACCTGGGGATCGAACTCAGAACCTCACGCTTGTAACCACTAGACTAACGAGGCAATCTAGACATTTATTTATTATTTCCTCCAAAAAAACTGTTACCTATCTAAAGAATAAACTCAGATAAAACGGATAAGCCTAATATTGTTTTAGCATTTAGCAGTTAAACCCAAAACGATAAATAACTAGTCAAACGTTATATATTTTGTATCGCTCTAAATATTCTTTAGGCGTCATTGAGCACAATCGTGTAGTACGCACAACCACAGATCAAGCTATACATTTCCTGTATAAGCCGACATAAAGAATAGTATCACCCCATTTCTTCCCGTGGGTGTCGTAAAAAGCGACTAAGGGACGTACTAGAGAATGGGTAGCAGCGTTCTCTATGTATTTTACCACCATACTGCGATCGCCAACCAGCCTGCCAAGTGTGGCGATTTTAGGAAAGCCTCCCCAAATTTGGGGAGGCCTATGTCCAGCAGTAGACGTCTTATGGCTGAAATAATGATGATAATGATAAGCTGACTTCTCATTGTACGAAAAGCCTACACAATGTAAGGTTAGTTAAAACTGGAAATGTATAGCTTCATGTGTAACCGTGTGTCGGTACCAACATATAGGCTCAATATTCCGAATAGACGCGCTTCAGAGCTAATGGACTGCGAGCCATTGGTTTATATAAAACTAAATTGAATAACTGTTATAGCTGCTATTACCCTTGAAACGGGCCAGCGTTCCACTTTCAATCACAATCCGAACTATTCTGATAAAAATTCCTAATCCATTGCTTCAAAGGTTTGAAAACTTTTCTGCTCACCAACTTAAATACCGCAATGAATGTTGTTGAACTGTCATTTTGACAGTGATCCCTACTGAGGAAGCTTAGGATATTATTCTTCACGCTACGACCCTTAGGAACTGAGCAATAAGAAAAAAGTCGGAAAGTATGTTAAATGAAAACGAAGTAATAGAGCGGGCGGGCGGGCGATGCGATGCGATGCGGTAGGTCGTGGTCGAAAATTTCACTCTAACTAACTCGCGTGCAGAAGCTAGTTAGCAGATGTACAGTATAGTCTTTGTTTTTTTTTCAGATGAGCTTATTCATTTCAATTTTTTAGTACTACGTATGTAAAATACCTACTAGAATTTTCATGAAACTTCCATTTGTATATATTATTGCTTATTCCATTTAACATTGCCTAAATTACAACAAACAAGTAACTACCCTAATTCTGGTGCTCATAAATTATTCAAAAGAGCCTCTTTGACCACTTTATCACTGTTCGGGGACCTCATTATCTAATCATTGTATGTCTTAGCAAATGTTTGGCCTTTAGTCGTGTCCCGGGTTATTAAAACAAGGGAGACAATTTATTTTTCGAAGAAAATCGAAAATAATCGTAAATTTTAAAGAAACAGCATTTTGGGTCCTTAGGCATTATCATTTCAGCAGAAAGACGTCCACAGCTGGTAATTGGACTCCCCAAATTTGGGGAGTTTTGCCATAATCGCCATGCTTGTCGATCGCAGTATGGTGGTAAAATGCATAGAGAATGCTGCTGCCCATTCCCTAGTAAAGGGTGCACTATTTTAGTACAAAGCGTGATCTAACTTTCGTCTTAGCCTAAATCTCTGAACCTGATTTGATGTGCGGGCGATGCGATGCGTTGCAGTAGGTCAGAAGCTAGTTTTGAATATAGCTGGGGCACAATACTCTGTTTGTTGATAGCTTGATGGGTTGTCCCGAAGAGATCGTAGAAAACGATAAGGCCGCATATTGTATGTTTTATAATGTCAAATGTATTTTTTTTGTTCAGTATTTTCTGATGTACAATAAAGGATATATAAAGAAATGTCTAAATCAACAGTCGTACCAAATAAACATGGCCCTGAAATACCTTTTCTTCAAACAGTTTGGCGTATTCCTGAACCCTTATAAATACAGACTATATATTTCGGAATATAAACGTTCAAAATTTTTATTAGACTAGTTAAATCATCTTAAAGCTCTGTTAAGATTAGATATTAAATTCTGGGAAAATATCTTATCTGTCGGAAATTGTTCAAAGAGTACTTACAAAAAGTGATTTTATGGGTGTTTAAAAAAAAAGTAACTGTCTTGTTGGTCTTTTGGTCGCAAGTGCTACTGCTGAGAATGAGGTCCTAGGTTCAATACCCAGGTCGGGTGAAGTGATATGGAGTTTTCCCATCGGGAATTTCTCAGTAGCAGCACGGAGTCTGGATTCGTGCCCGGTTAATGACAATAGACTCACGCCCTAATACAAGGTTCTTAAACATAATAGGCGAAATGTGGGTAGGTCGTTCTACTTTTCTACCGACAACGGTCTGTCCTTCATCTTGTTATGGCATCTCGTTGGAGTATTGATATTTAAGGTTTTTTAATTAAAAAAAAAATAAAAATAAGTTTATTGACACAAAAAACCTTTGTATACAATAACAATAACTATTACATGGCTAGGTTAAATTGGTTTTTGGGAAAAGGCTGCACAAATAGTGATAAACCCTGCCTCATAAACTAGGGAAACCCTGTGACCTAGGAGTCAGTGTTCTACTAGTTACTACGTATACAAAATAAACCTTTATTCAAGTGTGTGATTCCAACAATAAACCCAATTTGGTTCAAATAAACGTTAGTATTTTTCTTATCTATTAATATTATGTAATTTTTTATTTTCTCTAACCACAATATTTAATACGTCTTTTTCCCGTAGAATGCCGTGACAGAGTGGTAAACCGAAATGTGGTCTCCACAGAAAAAGGCCACTTTGTCACATATTTTTTTTCTACAAAATGTATTTAAAAAATTTATATTAGCCAGAAAGAAAATTTTAATTAGTCCTAATGAAAACACAGATGCAATTTTTTTTGAATCACACACAGAAACCACATTTATGGATAGTTCGAAAACCAAAAAAACAGAAAAACTTCGTTTCACTGTTGTTAGAAAAGAAGAACGACACGGGTGTACTATGTGGTTAAACCTCTAACTAACCTTTCGGAGAAAATAACGTGTTATATGTTTATTTAAGAAAACCTAAATCTTTATCTACCCATTTAAATTATTTACGTACACTAAGACACGTAAAAATTCTATACAAATACTTTTTCTTTTGATAATCTTAGTCTAGATTTCTCTTAGACTACAGGTAAAAAACTCAAAGATATAAAAGACTTCCATTTAGGTAGGTACTAAAACTTTATGAAGGTAAATGGGTAATAAGAAAACTAAGCTAAGTAGTAACTAGAATATTAATGTACCGTCTAAAAGGATGTTCTTTAAGCGGTTTGTGTTCTTTAAGCGGGATAGATGTTGGGAAAATCAAATTTTCATTTCAATGTCAGGTTGAACGTTCATGAAACTATGATTATTATCAATCTTAACAAATATATATTTCATCATAATCATCATACATACATACATACATACAATCACGCCTTTTTCCCATGGGGGTAGGCAGAAACCACGGAACGCCACCTGCTACGATCTCTACACACTCCTGTTGCCTCGTTTAGGAGTACTACGCACCTGACCTTTCTGAAGAACATCACCAATAAGGTCACCATATGTCCTCCTAGGGCGTCCCCTTCCGGTTTTTACACTCACATCTGCCTTGTAACTACCTTTTGTGAGCCGTCTTTCATTCATCCTCTCAACATGACCAAACCATTTAAGCATACTTTTTTCAATTTTTGTCACTACATCTTCTTTTACACCACTCCGTTCTCTTAACACATCATTTTAGCCGCAAAACGTCCACTGCTGGACATAGGCCTCCCCCAAGCACCGCACTTCGACCGATTCTATGCTGCTTGCATTCAGTGGATTGTTACGGCCTTCACCAGGTCATCGGTCCATCTTGTAGAGGGCCTTCTAACTCTACGTCTTCGAGTACGCGGTTGCCACTCTATAACCATTCGGCCCTATCGGCCATCTGTTCTGTGAGTAATGCTTACTGCCATTTAAGTTTGGCAATTCTTCCGGCTATTTCGGTCGGTGGACCTCTTCATTTTCAATTCGACCACGTATAGGGCACTCAAAGCATAGCCTTCATACATGAACCTGACCTAGTTTTAAGACATTATTTATAATTGCCGAGTAAAAGTATTTTTTAACTAACCTGTATTAAACTTATTGAATCGGATGGGCTTTCATTTAGATTGCCAACTATAACACCCACCCAAAAACTTCTGTTTCCTATTTATTTAAAACCATGACAAGCAATTTCGCGGGAACACTTCCCATGGACCCGTGTTTGATTTGATAGTGTTTGCTCTAAAACATTTACGTCCCTTTACCTTTTATGCTCGGGCCTTATTTACATGATTTTCACCTTTGTTTGCCTATTCTTTAGATTGTATCGGGGAACTCGTAGTTTACTCCTGTAGCTAAATCTTTTGTGGTGGAGTTCTTTTTGAAATGGTTTGGTAGATTAAATTATAAATACTTTTATGGAATTTGGAAATGGCGGTGTTCATCATCGTGTTTGGAATGTTTGTTATTTAGAGGACAAAATATTGTTGTTGCTGTAACCAGTATCTCCCTAAAGGTGATTTGGAAAAATGGTAACAATATTATGACTTAATAACTAGCTTTTGCGCGCGGCTTCGCCCGCGTGGATGTCGGAAATTATTGGAAGAGGACGTACTACCGCGGTTAACGTATTAAGAATGCATTAATCCAGGTTATATAGGTAATTACCCGCGACGGTTCGCGTGGTATTTTTAACAAAAAGTTTTTCATTCGTTTTTTTTTTTCGTGAGATTCTATTTATTTTTTCTAAAATATAAGTAGCCTAAGTTACTCCTTGTTACATCAGCTATCTGCCAGCCATTTCAGAGATTAGCCGGAACAAACAGACAGGCAGACAAAAATTGTAAAAAATGTTGTTTTGGTGAACCGTGTATACATCCATATACACTTAGTGAAAAGCAGTTATTTTAATATTACAAACAGACACTTCAATTTTATTTATTTGTCTAGATGACGTGGCGTACATCGCCAGATGCGATTTAATCCTACATCGCGCGTGCACAGTTTTCCCCGAAACAAGCAAGATACCTATCTTGAATAGTGGTTCACCAGACACAAAATCCATCTGATCGAGTATAAAATGCAGTCATCTTCTATAGAAAAAAGACGATTGTTTAAAGAGGGGTGAGTGAACTTTATTCCTTTTACGTTTACACTGTTATTTTAGAAAGACTAACAATTATGTGTGCAACAAGACGAGTGAATGCCTATAGGGTGGGAGTATTCTCTTGTGGGTTTATTCAAGCCTAGGGGAAGCCTAGGGTTGACAGGGAGTGCTATCATACGTGGTCTGATTGTCCTCGTCTGGTCCAAACCCATCTAAACTCACTCATTCATCACACACTCACACCATACACGTACATAATACACTACACACGCCTTTTAAAAACATTTTAGTTAAACACTCATTTAACTTTGCTAATTTCTTGTTTAGGAATAGCATTTGGTTATAGTTATCGTTCCAACCAACATTACATATGTGCCTCCTAATGTAAGACGAAGGAGACTAGCCTCCACGAGACAGAGAATCCTAGTGTGGAGGCTAGTGCTGTTTCAATTTGTACATAGCAGTTCTTGAACAATAAAGTTTATTTTATGTAAAACTGTTTAAAAAAAATTATGACAGATATATGACGTTGACAGTCATTCATCATCATCATTTCAGCCGTAAGACGTCCACTGTTGGACTTAGGCCTCCCCCAATTTGGGGGGCTTTGCCATAATCGCCACGCTTGGTAGGCGGGTTGGCGATCGTAGTATGGTGGTAAAATGCATAGAGAACGCTGCTACCCATTCTCTAGTAAGTCCCTTAGTCGCCTTTTACGACACCCACGGGAAGAAATGGGGTGGTGTTATTCTTTACGTCCGGCACCACACGGACGTTGACAGTATGTAGGTACAAAAACAAACTCGTGAATTATTAAATGCGTAGGTTTTATTTTCACTTTTCATGCCAGCTGGTATTCCTTTTAACCTCAATGTAACTGAATGCCCGCAATGCCCGCAGATAGTGTCAATCACTTTCAAAGCGTTTAGTGTTTCCACAATGACTTCCAAGTTTCAATAGAATTTACATGAGATTTTCGGTCAGTCCCATATTGACTTTTCCATCATCATTAACACTAATAGATTATGGGATTGTTTGACATAATCACACCCAAGAACATATTTACTATCAACATTTTGAGAGACCTAGTAAATTCATCAGATTACCAACTAAGTATATTCCCTCTTGAGTCGTATAACCAAATATCTTAATAGCAAATAGCTGTAACTTAGTCGCGTCTGACATAGTAATTCGGTTAGGAGCTTCAGAGTCTCTAGCACGTACACATCACGTAAATGTTACGTAAATTTGACTGATTTTTGAACCGATAATACAACTGTGTTCAAATTAAATACACCGTGAAATTTTAACCCTCTTACAATGGCAGCCCACTTCATGTATGCAATGACTACTACAAATCCAGAAGAAAAAAAAAAAAAATTTGAATAACAAAAAACTAAAAATATAATTCATTATGACGCATGACGTAGTTTGTAATTGATATTTTGTCCCATGGAAATGGAATGATCTAGTCGACTCGTGCGCTGGGTAGGTATGTTCTGTACCTACCGTTTGATACGTAAACATTATTAACAGGATGTTTCATAATTCTAGTGCATTTTTTTTTTTAGTACCTAGTATTTTAATGAATGGTAACATTTTTTAAATCAGGCCGAGAGGTATATTATGTCGCATACATTGAGTGAAGAGCCTTTGTAAGACAACTAAAATGTCACGGTGTTTATAGTATTTTAGACAACGTCCGCGGGGTTTTTTTTGCGCATTGGGTCTTGTGCTGAGAGCTGAAAATTGAACAGTGTATTTTTCGACGCTTTGGGAAGCAGTATGTTGCATTCTCAATGGTCGGTACAAGACCAACAGTTGAAAATCCAGTGCCCTATAATATCCTTCCGCGATTTGTTTATATTCCTGCGAACGTGCTCTTAAATATAACATAATATTTATCATCACGCCGTTACGCAGTTATATTTAAATCTCATTTAATAGGGGACGAGCCTATTGCCATCAACCGGGCTCGCATTCAGACTGTTGCAGAGAAATACCTAATGAAAAAAATCCAATAAAACTTTACTAAAAAAAATCTAAAATAAATATCTATTGAATACTTTTAGGTATTTTTTTATAATTACATATAAAAAAGAAAACTGACCAAAGGCTATGACATTATCTATTAGGGAGTGACAAAATATGGCAGGTGCAGGTGTGTTGTATGATACAAATATCTTGAAATAAAAAAAAATACAAGAATAAATACTAATAAAAATATACATACATATACTAAAAATAAAATATTTAACATCTCCCAGACGGTTAATCTGGGTGATCAGGCATCATAGAAGATAAATCATCAGTAAAAGTCTGACACGCCCTTTTGCTCCACCATAGAGCGGCAGAAGTCATTTGATGATTTCCCACCTACAAAAAAAAGGTGTCAGATTTTGGGTGGCTACAACGCACACACCACAGTTGGGCTGCTAGTGATTGTTCTTATTATGATGAAACTCCTTTTTGGATTATTTTTTAGTACAATTATTAGTTCTAAATACAAAATAAATAGTTCGACTGTGATTTTGGTCTAATCTCTGAATTTTTTACACGCTTTATATTAGCTTCACTTGTATGTTTGTATGTTTGTTTGTAACCGACTCCTTATAGCGCGATTTTAACCCACTTTAAACGACCATATTTCATTCAAAATTTGCACACCTGTCAAGGACCGATGACAATGCAATAATTTCATAAATTTGTGCCATTATCCTTGTCAGGGTTACCAGGACAGCAAAAAAACTGTTTTCGAAAACTACGCTGACATACGTCTCAAAATTCGAAACACCCTAAAAAGTAGAAAATAAATAATAGTTTAAAAAAACTAAAAAACACGCTTCGTACTTTTTAGTTTGGTTTTCAATGGAAGCGTGTTTTTTAGTTTTTTTAAACTATTATTTATTCATCTTTATGTTCATACTGAACAAAGAAAACAACCAGCATATATTATAACGGAAGCCAGATGTCACCCATTTTTATTATTCTTGCTTGACATGACCGTTAGGGTTGGTACCAACTAAAATTCAAGCTATATTTTGGTTTATTTTTAGGGACCCTAACTGGATCATCAAGATATATTTCACATTTCTATTGGTACGCATAAAATAATTAGCAGGAATAACTATGTAAAATTATTTGAAATTTTCAATCGATGCGGTAAACGACGAATACGGTAAATGTTGTTTGTAAAAGACGACCTTACGAAATATAAACCTGGCTGGTTATAAAATAGTTTTTAAAATGCTAAGAAAAGCTAACTTTAAAATATTGTACTTGTGAGTTAATTGGCTTAAAGAAAAAAATCTGAGATACTATAAATCAACTCAGCGTATTGCAGTCCACTGCTGAACATAGGCCTCTCCCAGGCTACGCCACAACACCCTGTTTTCTGCCTTACAAATCCAATATTTACACTAACTTAAAGTAAAATATATTTATTCTCTTCCAAGATCAACTAATTCAACCGTTCCATTATAGATAAGGAGGGAAAAAGCAAATATTTTACTAAACCAAATCCCGTTACTGGCAACCCTCACTGTGAGGTAAGAAGGCAACATAATGAGGTAAATCAAAGGTAAAGGCGACGAGCTACCAAATGCGGTCGTAACATAGAGTATGAATAAGCTATAGATCACCATTATTCCTTGTAAAACCTGTAAGGGTAACTCTGAATACAGAAGTATATATAAAAATTCTGATTAACTCACACACACACATTAAAAAAACTGACGTATCTGGTGAATTCTTCCAGACCATATTTTGGCCATGGTAGCCAATCTCAACAGAGACTAGCCATCGGTGCGGGAGATATTATAGTGCACAAGAATATGCGCAAACACAGGGGCACTCGGTCTTCTCACGCTCTGAGAGTCCGATGGGACGTAAATCCAACACGAGCGGAGAGAGAGCAAGCGCAGGACAATCGACTTAACGTGCATTCATAGGGACGGGGGTGACAGATCGCCAACTTTGGGGTTATACAGGCGTGAAGTATTGTTACGTGACTCAAAATGAGTTCTTTGATGAATACGGACAACTGACACTCACGAAATGATAGCAGTGGCGTGGTTTGCATGCAAGGAACATTAGCCAATTGTATCGCAATTAGATGCCAAAAGCAATTCAGCTGTAGCTGTAAAATATATGTTAATACAAGGTCATCAGTTGATGAGTTATACTTTTTGTCCATCTATGGAAAACTTGCATCTATCAGAAAAATCCGCTAATCTATACTAATATTATAAAGCTGAAGAGTTTGTTTGTTTGTTTGTTTGGTCGAACGCGGTAATCTCAGGAACTACTGCTCCGAATTTTGAGTAGCCTATTTATAAAGGAAGGCTATAAGCTATATAAAATTACGCTACAACTAATGGCGGAGCAGCAATGATAAATGTTGCAAAAACGAGGAAAATCTGACGGGCTCGCGATTCGATGCGACGGGAAGGGGGAACACGAAATTTAACGCGGACGAAGTCGCGGGCAGAACCTAGTTATATACATATATATATATATATATACCACCGTCCAATCAACAAAAAATAACTTGACGAGCAGCGAGTAGTTACGAACGTTTACCTGCTAGTGTGCGTACGTAGCAAGCGGGAATCTCTCAATGACCCACCAAGCGAGCGTCACCATCGCTGGGCGAGAACTCTCTTTGATAGCTCTTGTCGCTGCGCCAAACGACTACTTGCCAGCGACGCCGATGAGAACAGTCAGTTATCAACTATGAATATTTTATAATGTATCTCTTTCACTTACATGGGATCTATCGTACATGTTTCTTACGTCCTTTACGCGAGAAAATCCTACATGCCTCGTCCCTTCGCTATCGGCGGCGGGACTGGTGCCTTCTTATCGTGAGCGCTCTATGTATTCTTTATACTCTTTGTACAATGCCCTAGAGCTATTTGTTCAACCCTTCTCAGTTACAATGCAATCTTGGAAGCCGTTATGTTGGCAACTAAATGGAACTAACTTGGGGTAAAGCGAAACTATCGGGTGTTATGGCACTAAATGGTTCCCATTGGTACATATATTTAACAAGAACACTAAATTGGATGCAATTTGTCTTGCCACCCTGTATACGTTAAAAAAAGTTAGTATATAAGTAAAGTTAAATCAAATCAAATCATTTATTTGCTTTTTAACTAATGATTAGCGACTATTAAACCATACTTTTTTATTTACGTTAGTAAATGAACTCCTAAGTTTGATATTACGCTTGACTACACCTATTATGGTGAAATGAAGCGAAATAAATAAAAATATCATCAATACATCATCGTTTCAGCTGAAAAACGTCCACTACTGGACATGGTCCTCCCCCCCAATTTGGAGGGGTTTACCTTAACAGCCACGCTTGGCAAAACACTACGGTGGTAAAATACATAAAGAATACTGCTGCCTATTCTATAGTTAGCCTCTAAGCGCCTTTTTATGACACCCACGAGAAGAAATGTGATGGAGATATTCTTTTCGCCAAGGTCCTCACGGAACGATACTGATACCTACATTAAATTCAATACATATTTATTCAGAACTTGCCATTTCATCTAGTCTCATTAATAGCAATTTCACTTTCGAACTCTTTACCTGCTGACCAATGTCAGGGTCATATGCAATTAGGAGCGCGATCATTGGTCTGGTCTAGGTGCTTGTATGCAATGACTTGCAGTCTCAGTGACCGCATAGTTTTTGTTACAAGTGGCTCTCTACTCCAGATGTGATTAAATCGACAGTTCAATGAGAATTGGCTATATTTCACCGTCTCTTTTTGTGATTTCAATAACGAGGTTGATGCACAGCTTAGGAAATAGAAAGTGTCTACTAATGTATATGCATACATTAATGGTGATGTTGGAGTGACTATTATACAGAGGGAAAGGGATGGAACTACATATATAATACTAGCTTTTGCCTGTGGCTTCGCCCGCGTGGAGGTCGGAAAATATCCCGCGGGAACGTACTACCGGGATAAAACACCCTATGTCCTTTCTCAGGCTCTAAACTATCTGTGTACCAAATTTCATTTAAATCGGTTCAGTAGTTTTAGCAGGAAAGCGAGACAGACAGATAGACAGAGTTACTTTTGCATTTATAATATTAGTGTGGATGTACTGTAAAGGTCCTTAGACCTATGGCTGCCTGACATCAAGCAGAAGACATTTTTACACGCTTTATATTAGCTTCACTTGTATGTTTGTATGTTTGTATATTTGTATGTTTGTTTGTAACCGACTCCTTATAGTGCGATTTTGACCCACTTTAAACGACCAGATTTCATTCAAACTTTGCACACCTGTCAAGGACTGATGACAATGCAATAATTTCATAAATTTGTGCCATTATCCTTGCCAGGGTTACCAGGACAGCAAAAAAACTGTCACAAACTACGCAGACATACGTCTCAAAATTCGAAATACCCTAAAAAAATAGAAAATAAATTATAGTTTAAAAAAACTAAAAAACACGCTTCCATGGAAAACCAAACTAAAAAGTACAAAATAATGGAAAAAAAAAGCGTGGGGTGCCTGATATCAATAAAAAAATATTTTATATTTTTTTATTGATATCAGGCACCCCACGCTTTTTTTTCCATTATTTTGTACTTTTTTTTTTCCATTATTTTGTACTTTTTAGTTTGGTTTTCCATGGAAGCGTGTTTTTTAGTTTTTTTAAACTATAATTTATTTATTTGTAGAATACTAGGCGTTTGGCTACATTGTATTAGTGTGTGTATTTTATGATTTGATTTTACAATGTGCGTCATATTTTTATAGAATAAGCTATTTCCACTTTTTTCTCTTTTCTGTGTTTCTCGAATCCTTAGGCGACAGTAACCACTCACACGGCATCACAAAACCGCAACAGACTTGAGATAGTAGACATGAGTAGTGTAATGCTCCAGTAATTTAATCCTTCTGTTAAGATTACAACAATGCTTTTCATCAATACTATCAAAGACGTCCACTGCTAGATATATGCCTCCTCCAAGGGATGTTTTGCCATATTCGCCACGCTTTGTAGGCAGGTTGGCGATCGCAGCAGGGTTGTAAAATGCAGAGAGAACCCTGTTGCCTGTTTTCTGGCCAAAAATATCACTTACACTTTACAAGGACACCCTTTCATGGGGAGTTTTACTGCTCATTGCCTGTCCATAAAGTAATAGTAAATACTGGAGAGATTAACTCTTTATTACAAATATTACGAATGAATTTACAATTCCTACGCCAATATAACTAAGATAGGCAATCAAATGATTCATGACAATGGCCAGCCATTTGATTAATGTACGCTTTAGACTTCGAACGAACCCTTTGATTGATTTCCTTCAAAGTGCCAATGAATCTGTTTGTCATTCCGTGACTATTTCAAAAATTCAAATCGTGAGGTTCAGAATCATTGATTACGTCATTATTCATTGTTATTTTCGCCCATAGCTCTTATTACTTCAGGGGTTTAAACTAGGCACGATTTTAGGACCATCTATTATTTTAAGTATAAGTTTAAAAAGAGGTTATGTTTGTGAGTTTGTAAATAGTGGGTAATCTTCAGAACTACTCATACGATTCCGAAAATTATTTCACTAATAGGAAGCTACAGTATGGAAGAGTGCCGTAAGATATCTATAATATATAAAAGTCAAAGTCCTGAGTGACTGACTGACATATCAACGCACAGCCTAAGCCGTTGGTCCTAGAAACATGTTTGGAGGGTGTGTTTTTTGTGAGGAGTAGGTATCCACTTAGAAAGGGTTTTTTGAAATATCATTCTTAAGAGGGTGAAATGGGGGGTTGAAATGGTGAATTTTTCTACATTCACGCGGGTGAAGCCGCAGGCAGAAGCTAGTAGTTTATATTGAAACAGTAAATTTCAAATCGAATAATAAGCCAAAATGACTTATAAAAATTGCATCAGACTGATTGAAAAATCATCTTATTTTGACATTTTTAGTCAGGTTTTTTTAAATATTTGTTTTCCTCAACAAAAGACTTCTATTCCATACTAAATTATGACCTGTCCTCCAATGAACATTAATTTAGTACATTACCCAACAATCCAACATTCCTTCCTTCCGTTAATAACATAATTAGTTTAGGTAAGACGCGGAATACCAGTCTGTTAGCTGTGAACATCGATCACGAAGCGTCCAGTGAAAGTGAATACCAAGTGATCGCATGAAAGTCGAGCGGTATCACTTAGTAGCGTTGTATTTTAATGTTTGTGGGTGTGATTTAAAAGATTTAGATGCAATTTTAGTTGACGATATCGTCGAATTCGCATGAATCACTTCATTGAGGGACGCACGAGCGAAAGAGAAAATAGGGTTGAGCTAGACGATGCCTGATATATTTTAACGACGAACACATGCCATATTGTGAAAGAGAAAAAAAATTAAATCCACAAACTATATCTTTTAAGTTAGGTTTTTCAAATACTCGTTATGATTATAATGTTAAATTATGTAGTCAAACTCGTAAAATAAAGCATTCCAACCCACGACCTGGTGACTGGTCGTCTTGCTGACTTTGATGTTGATATTATTATTAATATTACTTACCTGTTTAATTTATTTTACGTCGATGGTCCTAGTTTATCATTTGTGGCCTCGAGTTGTAACTCAGGTCGTCACAGCTATGTGAACATTCAGCATTGCATATGTAAGCTGTCACGCCCTTTATGCCAGTTTTTTATTTTTGCAGCCATGTTTCTTCATATTTTTTTTTGCTTATGCTTGAGTATAGTTTTCATTTTATTTGTTGGTATATTGGGTTGGCTAGCTGGCATATAGCAAATCATTTAATTTAATTTGTGTCTCTTAATGTTTTACTATATACCATTGTATAGAATCAAGTTCTTCTAACTGGACAGACAGCTGTGCTGCTGGGGAGTTTGTTGGCCACTTCTTCTTCCCAGCTAAAGCACTAGGAAGTGCGCGACGGGTGGGCGTTTTGGGGGGACTGTCTTTTGTAATTTTGACGTTCGAAAAGTGCTGATCCTCAGCCTAATTTGAATAAATGACTTTGGATTTTGATTTTGATTTTGACCTCTGCTAAGACTGAGGTCGTGGGTTCGATTCCCACCCAGGACAAATGTTTGTGTGATGAGCTCAATTATTTGTTCTGTGTCTGGATGTAATTTATCTACAATATATATGTATTTAGAAATATATAAGTATGTTTATCAGTTGTCTGGTTACCATAGTACAGGCTCTGCCTAGTTTGGGATCAGATAACAGTGTGTTGGTTGTCCTAAGATATTATTTATTTTATTTTATTTTTACTAAATTCACTTTTTCGGTAGTTTGCTTTTTTTTTAAACACTCATTAGTTTACTATACATGATTTTTAATACTTGCAAGTATAGCACGCACTAAACACGCAAGACACGTGTCTTCAAAGATCAGGAAAAATGCGATTACTACGTAAACTCTCGACATAAAATAATTACTTTTCTTTTCACAACATTAGCGTAACGTGAGACAAATCGGAATTTCCCTCATTGCTGGTAATTTCTACACAGAATCAGCGTGAAAGATTACAATCTTGACGCTTTTAATGATCTTGTTAACACGCGATTTGTTTCTGAGTCAGATTGAGACGGCTTTACGATATTGGTTTCGAAGATAAAATATTCTTTTTAATTGCTTAGTTAGTCTAGTGGTCCCAAGCGCTACTGCTGGACTTGAGGTCCTGGTTCAAGATGTTTTTGGGTTTTTCTTTCTGGAATTTATCAGTAGCAGTTTGGAGCCGAGATTTGTGCCTAGTTGATATATTATTGCCCCTATTACGAAATATGGGTGTATATATTATAGGTGTGTAAAGCTCTGCCCAAACCATAGGGGAATAGAGTTGATGTTTTGTAACCTTCCCTAGTATTACTGTAATAGACAATCATGGTCACCGATCCCCTAACTGACCACGGCAAGCGTAGCTTAACTTCAAAATGTATCCGGTCGATCTATGTATGTATTTATTTATTTATTTATTTACTTAGGGACAACAAATAGCAGTGTACTAAAAAGTAGACAAAGGTTAGAACTTAATAATAGAAGTAACAAATACACTACTCACAACGTATGTAGCTGTTATCATTTTAACCAAATGTTTCTAACGCGCTCTACCAAAACGTACAAAAATAGTCGTGAAAAACCGTAGGGTAGAATATTGTTCCCAATTCAAATTTTTCAATGCTCATATTTCCATCGGTTTCAATTCAAAAATGTCAAAAATCCGAATTTCGAACGTCCCGAGTGACCGACGGGAACGTGCCATGTGTTATAAATGTTATCTAGGTGGTCTAGAATGACAGCAACACGATACGCAATGTTTCTTTTTAATTTTTTCAGAACGTTATTCTCATGTTTTGCAATAGTTCGACGATACGTCAAATACAGGATGTGGAAAGGGTTTCATAGTGTTTGTTTATTTTATTCTGTGGCATGGACTGTGAAATCGACTTTTTTTAGTGCAGTTTTATTTTTTCGGAGTGTTTTTTTTTTTTGCTGCAGGGTTTTAAACGCAACATTCCTTCATGGAATTTCCTGTCGAGAACATTTAAGACTGCGGTTTTCATATAGAGTCGATATTTCCCGAATCTCATGCTCACACTGCCCACACCTAAAATGTTAGCTTGCAGGTTTTCCATCTCTTGATGCTGAGCCCTTGGCATTTTCGTCAGGCATTACATTTAGGTGTTCTGAAAACGTGTATAAGGCTATGTCAGACTATTCAACTTGAAATCACAGTTTTTATGGGTTTCGAAAAGTGAATACCAAACCAGCTAGAACTTTTTCTCCACGACACGAGCAGCTAAAGTACCACAAAAGTATTTAGATTTAATACATCCAACACACATAACAATAAAACGAAAACATATTTTCCGCCATCCAGCGATTGTTCATAATTGCTCACGTACAGAACTCGACATTATTTTCCGCAACATTAAACTACCATTGCATTGCCATCAGCTTTCGCCATGCTTCGAGATAAGCGTTCATGGTGTAATGGAGGAATATTAAGATGCGGTGATAAGTAGGTGGTTAGAAAGATGTCGTATGAGAGATATAGATAGCTAAATGTATGGTTATTATGGTGGATTTTTAGAAGATTCTATTTGGCAGTTATAAATTCCACACTTAATTCTTGCTTTCTGGATATTTCGTGACATCAAAGCCAACCAAAAGATCGAAGAAAATAGACAACAGTTTTTGCTACCCATTATTCAATACTTTGATTTCCAATGCGAATCTCAAGTGTGGTAATATGCAGTCTCCGCGCCCTCGCGTCCCTAGCCGCCGCAGAAGGAGACGCCCCGGGCGTAGGGAGTCAATAGCTAACTCCCGGCCACCGTAGGCGCGAGCTTGCGGGCGGTGAGCAATGGGTAGCTCGCCGCCCGGTAATGACCAGGCTCGGGTCAACGGTGCGTAGTGTTCCACGCGCGCCTCAAAGAGATGTCAGCAAAACTGAAGGGGTCTGCTAGGACCGATGCCTGCCAGGGTCGCGAGATTGTTCGAAAGAGATACCGTGACCCTGGCACATGGGCAACTGAAGGAACACGGGTGGGTTTTAGTCAGTAAAAGTCTGACATGCCCTCCCGCAACGCTCAGAGCAAAAAAAAAAAAAACAGTGTGGTTATATATTATATATGCAAGTCTATGAGCCTAGTAGAATTATCACGAATCTTATTGTGTGTATTGAAAAAAAAAGCACATAATATAACATCACGCCATATTTCCTCCATATTTCACCAGTCATGTTTAAGTCCCATGTAATAGGAGCGAAGCTATTGTCATCAACCGGGCACAGATCCAGATACCGGCCTGCTACTGAGAGATTCCAGAAAGAAAACCCCAATAACACTTTGCCCGACATAGAAATCGAACCCTGGACCTGATTCTCAGTAATAGCGCTCGCGACCACTGCATCAACGAGGCAGTCAAAACCTAAACTAAAATCTTATTAAAATACACTTATAAACTCAATGATTTAATTTTGTTTAATTTTTTTATCATTCAATAAATAACAATTTTCATGAATTTTACAATAAATCATCACACACAAACCATCGCGGGTTTAACAGTGGTATGGTCAGACGCGGCAACTCGGTGTAACTACAATATCTTATTAAACAACAGAAAATATATCTCGACAAAAATAACACCAAAAAGATTATATCTAGATCGCACTGCAGTCTAGAAAATAACGCTTTAGTACCTTTGAGCAGTTCTTCTTATTCATTCTACTGTAAATTTCTACAGGCAAATCATTCAAGTACGATGGTAGCATGCATTCCCACGTCCGCGCTTTAGTCCGGGATTTAATCTCTAATGCCTTCTCAGGCGCATATCATGTACCAGGCTCACATAACCGCTGAAGACATTAACTCGATTAACATAACGAATAAGAACGTAACTCAATTGTGGCCATTTCACCAACCATTACACCCGCCCGTGGCAGCGGTCAGCAAATGACCCTTGACAAACCCACAATTTGACGCTACGCAGTTATACCAGTCAAATTAATTGTGGTCAGTAAATTCTGGATAGAAAATAACGAGTCCAAATACTTGTTATTTTCTATCTATTTGTTAGTTCTTAGGTCTACTATCATATTCCTACTAATATTATAAATAGTTTGTATGTTCGATGTTTGGAGGTTTCCATTTCAGATACCAGTCTACATGGTCTGACCAAGATTATTTATGGACTTATTTTAAAGAGACTGTGAAGTCTGTTTTTGTTTCGGCCTTTCTTCTCAAAGTACTCAGATAGATAACGTCAACTTTATCTAGTTTAAATAATATGATATGACGTGTTTGTATGAGCCTACATATAGAAATAAAATTATTTATTACTAGCTTTTGCCCGCGGCTTCGCCCGCGTGGATATCGGAAATTATCGCAAGAGGACGTACTATCGCGGTTAAAGTATTTAGAATGCATTAATAAAATTACCCGCGACTTCATCCGCGTGGTATTTTTAGCAAAAAAGTTTTTCGTTCGTTTTTTTTTTTCGTGAGATTCTATGTTTTTTTTTCTAAAATAAAAGTAGCCTAAGTTACTCCTTGTTACATCAGCTATCTGCCAGTGAAAGTCCCGTCAAAATCAGTCCAGCCATTTCAGAGATTAGTCGGAACAAACAGACAGACAAACAAAATTAAAAAAAAAAAATGTTTTGGTATATGAACCGTGTATACCATATACATTTAGTAAAAAGCGGTTATTTTAATATTACAAACAGACCCTCCAATTTTATTTATTTGTCTAGATTTAACAGGCTATTATATGGGACTTGAAGGTAAATAGCGAATTATGGGTGTAGTAATCACTGTGTCTAAGCACTGTGGCCCAGTGGTATCAGCCTCAACTTACGAGTTGTAGGATTGAAAGTCGTAGATTCGATCTCAGGCAGGCGCTTTACTTTGTATAAATAATTTCATCATCACTGCTCTCAAAACCGTGAACGAAAACATCGTGAGGAAACCGACATGTCGTAGGACCAAAGATTCGTAGGCAAGTGACAACTACCAACCCGAACTGGGCCCGCGTGGGTCTCCTGTTTCCTAGCAGTGAGAACAATATAGGCTGACTAATAAAACACTGCCTCGATTTTGGGCCAGATTCAAACATGTTGTTATATTTGATTAAATGACTGACATATCCATGAATTGAGTCTCTAGTAAGAAACTTTCACACAAGTCTTATTGCACAAACTAGACCCTGGCAGAAGGCGGGTCTTCACGGCGCCATTCGGCACAGTCACGGTTGACAAAATCATGTCACGCATAGTTTTGGTCGACCGTGACTCCTTGGTGTATACTCAAGTGATTACCAGTTATATGTCATTAGCCTATCCGACTACTGCTATCTGCACTTATATTTGCAATAGACTTGGTAGGTTTATTATCACCTGTCTGAATTTAATGCCAGGTAATTTGGGCTAGTCATCACATATGCTATTTTGATTGTTTGTGATTAAGTTAGCGTTAAGGCCTGACGCTGTTTTCTTTTGACCATGTAGGTATACAGTGTTTTCTTACTGGTACAGTATGGAGATATCTGAATCCGTGTAGGTACGGGGAAACTATCTTAAGACTTTATGACTCATACATACCACCTTAATAACACCTCATTGCATAGAGTCACTGTAATCAGAGACCTTGGGGTACTTTTGGATAGTAAACTCCACCTGGATGAAGACTTTGACAAAATTATTAGTAACGCGTTTCGAATGTATGGATCTGTGATGAGACGCATGACAGATTTTAAACGAACTCGCACTTAAATCCATTTATACAAATGTTTGGTTAGATCACAGTTGGAATATGGGTATGGAACCCCTTGTACAAAAAATACATAGATAATCTTGAAATCGTTGAACATAAATTCCTTAAAGCCACACATTATCGTTGCTTCCGAAAAAAACATCCTACGTTGATGTATTGAAATAATACAAATTAACTACCTTAAAGAATAAACGCATGTTTTTGGAAACGAAATTTCTCTATGACCTGTGTAATAACAAATATGACTGCTCAGAGTTGACAAACAAATTGTGCTATATAGTACCTAGAACTATTATGCGGCGTGGAGTGCGAGGACGCCCGCTATTTGCAGTGTCCTCTACTAGCACCAACGCGGGGGTCCGCGCACCTCTACGACGTTTAGCAAATAATTATAATACAAAGGGTATTCAGAGTAAGATTATTATTTTTTGTCAGCTAAAAAACTTCGCATTGATCTACTTAAAATTATCGAAAAATCAATTATGTGTACAAAATGTTGTTATTATAAGAAAAATATTTTTTGCATGATTAATTAGTAGTGTTCTACTAGTGCTCTTCATTCCATTTGAACATGTAACATGTGGATTACGTAGTTGGTTACGCACTGATATGCCTAGATTATAAGTTATTGTATCCATGTATAGTGTGTAACTGTTGGTTTTCCCTAA
Organism: Aporophyla nigra; assembly: GCA_947507805.1. NCBI lineage: Eukaryota > Metazoa > Arthropoda > Insecta > Lepidoptera > Noctuidae > Aporophyla > Aporophyla nigra. Next base: position 3,612,702 of record OX382313.1, on the reverse strand, counting down.
CAAATAAAATAAAATTAAGAATAACTCTATTTTCGCAAGCGGGCGGTGAATTGTCGCAGTGTTGCAGCATATATGTATGTACAACGGTGAAGCATGCTTCTTACCGGCTGTTCACTAGTCTGTATTATGATCGTAAAATGTACGTTAATGCGTTTGATTTAAAATCTAAACTTGAACGACAAGTTATTTGCTGTGGGTGCTGCTATAATCAGTGATGATCTAAAACTGCAGACAATGCTTAAAAAACTTTTGCGTCTAGGTTATCTTACTATCCATATCACAGAAAAACAAAAGATATTCACTCCTTACAGACATTGGACCTAAGTTTAAAATCTTTTTTTAAACCAATCCTGAAAAAAGATTCTTTGCTTGACTAAAGAAAAATGAGTTGGTCAAAGCTCCGTGTTCTCTTTGTCACGTAACCCTCTTTCTGCAATAGTTTTCTCAGAAATATTGATAGCAAAACTCGAGCCATAGATCAAGGAACGAGCGATTTATCAGGCTTTAAATGTTGCAGTTGTATGCATTCGAACAATTTGTTTCATATTATTTTGAACATTTATTTCACATAAATCAATTCCAAGAATTTTGAATTATCAAGGGGTCGCATTTCAGTGCCATCCTTTGCTAATGATACTGCAGAAATACGTTTTCAACAAATATTTGGAATTTCAGAAGCAACTTCGTGGTTGAGCACAGTAGTTATTTTGATTACAAATTGTGGATCACTAGCAACGTTATTTACTAGTACATTTCTATAGAATATATAGACTAGGTTTTGCCAGTGGTTTCACCCGCGTTGAGGTCGGAAATTATCCCACGGCAAAGAACTACTGTGATAAACAGTATCCAATATGTGAATCCAGATTATAAACTATACGTTTGCCAAATTTCATTCAATTTCATTCTGCCTTTTTAGGGTTCCGTTGCCAAATGGCAAAAAACGGAACCCTTATAGATTCGCCATGTCTGTCTGTCTGTCTGTCTGTCTGTCTGTCTGTCCGAGTATGTCGCAGCCACTTTTCTCCGAAACTATAAGAGCTGTGCTATTGAAACTTGGTAAGTAGATGTATTCAGTGAACCGCATTGAGATTTTCACACAAAAATAGAAAAAAAACAATAATATTTGGGGTTCCCCATACATAGAACTGAAACTCAAATTTTTTTTTTTCATCAAACCCTTACGTGTGGGGTATCTATGGATAGGTCTTCAAAAATGATATTGAGGTTTCTAATATCATTTTTTTTTAAAACAATAATATTTGGGGTTCCCCATACATAGAACTGAAACACAAAAAAAAAAAATCATCAAACCCTTACGTGTGGGGTATCTATGGATAGGTCTTCAAAAATGAAATTGAGGTTTCTAATATCATTTTTTTCTAAACTGAATAGTTTGCGCGAGAGACACTTCCAAAGTGGTAAAATGCGTGTCCCCCCCCCCGTAACTTCTAAAATAAGGGAATGATAAAACTAAAAAAAATATATGATGTACATTACCATGAAAACTACCAACGAAAATTGGTTTGAACGAGATCTAGTTAGTAGTTTTTTTTTAATACGTCATAAATCGTAAACCACAATTTACCTTTCATTCAGTCAACACAAATATAAAAATTAAAAAAAAAAAACATTTCATTTCATAAACGATGATGACGAATGATGATGATGATGACCTGCAGGTTTGTACGGAACCCTCGGTGCGCGAGTCCGACTCGCACTTGGCCGGTTTTTTGTGTGATTGAGCAACATAAATCCAAACATCTAAATACAAACTTTCAAATTATAATATTAGTTTGGCTCTGGATACGTTTGCAAATAAATGCTATTTCTATTACGTTAGGAAATGGAGAGTTCAATTCTAATTATTAATATCCATCTCTCGCTTGTACTGCGCTGATTAACTTTGAAGAACGTACTGAAATTTGTTAGTGGAAATACCTTACATGTAAGCACCCATATTGGAACATGAATATACAAAGTGTTTTGCTGCCATTTCAGATGAAAGACGTTCACTGCTGGCCATATGCAACTTTTATAAACTAAATTAAAAAATGAACATGCAGGGTCCATAATTTACAGCAGAATGTGGTATTTCTTTTCAAAGAAGTAAACATATATTTTTTTCTATAATTATTTATTAGAATCAATTTTTAGACGAAGACTGGTTTTGGTTGGCACAGGAAAGAGGTCCTGGAAAGACTTGGATGAGGCCTTTGACGAGCAGTTAAAGAGTTTAGGCTACAGAAAACTAAAATTTGATCAATTTTAGTTACCTTCCACTGCCCGCCTTCATTGGATTCGATCGATATTCACTCGTTATGAAGTTATTATGAAATCTAAAATAACGATGTTAACAAATATTATGTTCGCCCAATTCTACATGCTTGGCGCTTGTTACCATTTCACACAACTCAGTTTTACAGCTAACAATAATATTTTATGATGACTGTTAAAATGCTTGAATTTTACATCAAAAGATACAGGCACTTAAAGTTAATCGCAGTTATGATTTTTTATATTATTGTATTGTTTCGTAAAATTGGATGGGTTATGCTACACTATTAACACTGTACCTAATTTGAAAATATTGTTAAAGCAAATTATTTTTATAACAGGAACCATGAAGTTGCTTAACGGCTCTTCTTTAAGAAATGCCGAATTGGAACTGTGCATCCAGGTTCCGACGTTTCATAAGTGCCCATGTAGGTTTATCAAATCAAATCATTTATTAGTTTGCAAACATGGGTAATACAATAAATAGTTGTTTAAGTTTATGAGTCCTCCATGTTCTACCAACACATGGGCATGCAAATCACATTTTATTTATTATTATTGAATTTACATAAACAAAGATTAAGAAAAATAAAATAATCCAAAATATAAATTTAATTCAAATAGGTAAAAATGTCAAAGTAAAACGAAAAATTTCAAAAGTCAATTATTTTACAATAATAAAAATTACAAAAATGTCTACGGTCGTCAAAGATACAGTAATATAAATAATTAAAAACAATGTACCTATAAAGTATAATATCATTGAACTTGATCTTCAATAATATATCATGTCATTGAGTACCAACTAAAGTCAAAAAATCAAAAAACAGTCAATGCATTTTGTCTGCCAAAAATTCCAAAATGCTGTAATATGCTTTACTAATCAGTTGATTTAAGCTTTTTCTTAAATAAGTTTATATTTAATTCTTTATTTGAAGTAGGTATGTGGTTGTATGATTGATGCCATACATACAACACTTTTTTGCATCAATGCTGTATGAGACCTTATATATTTAGAGAGTAAGAAAATTTGTTTATAACTTCGAATTCCACTTAAAGTTTTTTGATATTAGTATGATATTATAATAGTTTCACCAATCATAGCAAATATGAATTTTGTGTGTGGGTTTTGTGTGTGGTTTTAATATGGTTAGGGAGGTTGTGAATACTAAGAAGACTGCTAAATAGCGATAGAGACGTATTACAATCAATCTAGGCAGATCTTCCCAACTATGTTGGAGTCGGTTTCAAGTCTAACCAGATATAGCTGATTACCGATATTTTACACGGAGCAACTGCCTTGCCTTGGTAAGACTGGTTGATCCGTAACGACTGACAAAGATACAAATATCGCAGCCGGGACTTTGGTATGTAAAAATGGCCGCCCATCCACGGACCGATCATATTTCGGATCGATCGAAGTGTGTAGCTGTTAATACTTAGCCAAGAACTCTGAGATAGAAACGTACTTTGTTAACCTGTAATATATTGGGTCCGAAGAATGATGCATATTATACAAATAAAGGAAAAGAACACTGTAAAATTTTTAGCTCACCCTAAAAGTGTATGTGCTTTCCTCAAAGTTTAATAGCATTATGTTTACTACTTGGTTCTAGTGAAACACAAATATATCTGAGTAATATATGTTCCATATGTTATTATCTACAGGATGGGACCCTAATATAACTTATCTTGACTATCGGCTTCCGTGACAAAGTGCTCCAAAATCCTAACATTGTATAGATAAGTATATCGTTGACAATAAAGGCTAAGTAAGATATCGAAGTACAGGGCATTATCGTCTATTGGTCTTAATTTTTTATGTATTTGCGGAAAGTGTGGGAAGAAATAACAAAAGGGTTGCAGGCGGACATCATATTTAGATTTATTTTGAGATAAACTCACGAAATAAAAAAAAAAACAGGTTGGTACGTTTATTTAAGATCTAGGTCTAAAATGGTATCGTAGTTATGATACACTTGTCGGAAAAACTACAAGAAAAATACACTATGAAACATTTAAAGTTGGGGTTTTGAAAGAAAAAAAAAATAGGCACTGAAGAAAATTAATGATTAACAGCGGGGCTAATGATGATGATTATGGAAGTTCAATAAATTAACTCAGCCTATCGCAGTCCATTGCTGGACATAGGCCTCTCCCAGACTACGTCATAACACTCTGATCTCCACCTTCCGCATCCATTTTTCCCAGCTAGCATCTAGCTGGGAGGCGACCCACCTACTCTTGCCGATACGCGGATCTACTCAAGGACTCACCAGCCATTGGTTCTTTAACAAACATGGCCAGCCCACTGCAACTTAAGCTTGCTTTCTCTATTGTTCTTTTCCGGATGATTTCATTTCTGGTTTTATCCTTCAAAGAAACTCCGAGCATAGCCCGCTTCATAGCACGCTGAACGACCACATTTTTTCAGCAAATGCCTGATGAAATTTAATGTTATTCAAGATTGATACATTTACAAATGTGTGAAAATCCATTCATAATCAATGAACGAATCGCATATCGTATCCCATCAAGACAGAAAATGTAAAAAAAGAACAAAAATTACATCCAACGTAGACAAAAACAGTTGAAACACACAATTAATCGAACGCGAAAGTGCAATGTACTGAAAAATAAATAAAAACACCTTCGTGATGATCATCGGTGTTTAGCCGTTAAGCTGCGTACAGACAGCTCGAGATATTAACAGCAGATAGTTTTCCACGTGTGTCTCAGAATGTTTGAATGGGACTAACTTGGCCTATCGCGGTCCACTGCTGAACATAGGCTGTGCCAAAATACCTGCTCCCTCGTCTTCCGCAACCAATCTGTTCCAGTCATCTTTTAAACGCTACGCTTGCTGATATGTGGTCTCTACTCCAGGCCATGTTTGCTCCACCAGCCATTGGTTTTTCGTCAAACATGGCCAGCCCACTTTTACTTCAGCTTGCTAACTATGCCAGCTATGTATGTCGATAACTCCAGTTCTTTTATGAATTACTAGCTTCAACCCGCGACTTCGTCCGCGTCAAATTTTTGCTCCCCTGACCCTTCCCGTAGCAACGAATTTTTCGTTGCTGCTCCGCTCCTTTTGATTGTAACGTGATTTTATATATACGTAGCCTATAGCCTTCCCCAATAAATAGGCTATCCAACATGAAATAATTATTTAATTCGGACTAGGAGTTCCTGAGTTTACCGCGTTCAACCAACCAAACAAACAAACTTATTAAGTATAGATAACATAATATTAAGTATAGAATTCAAATTTCAGGATGCGCATTGCGAGTTTGTCGATGCCCAAAATTTGATGGACAAAGTGATGATTCGTTGAACCTTTGTTGGTGCTGCCTAACGTTGTCTGTATGCGGCTTTAACTGGTTGATACATATGCCGTGAAATTAAGACTTTCACTGCGATAGCTGAAATAGAAGATGGCGACTCACGAGTTGAGTTCGATGTCTTTATGATGATAGATCTATGTAATAATTACTGTGATTCTCACAACCTTGAATATGATTACGTTCTTCGGCCGTCTGGAGTTGTAATGTAACTTTTACTAATCATGCTTTGGTCTGTCCTTGTGAATTGTGACACAGAGTTAGTTTTAAGAATTTATTATGATAGTTTTTGCCATTGGCATTGTGACTTTTTTCATAAAACTTTCTGCTAAGAACTATGGTATCGTTTTACGTTTTGTTAAGCTTAGAAACTTGTGTTTATACTAAGCCAAGTGGATCTTTATTATTTATTGATGTCTAAATATTGCGGGGAAGTGCACTTTTAATGCAATTGCTGGCTTTTATTTCACCTACACCTATGTTTACTTATTGTGAAAATAGAAATTAAATATTTAAGGCAGAAAGTTTAGCAAAACCTATTTCATGTTCTATAAATAACGCAGCTTCATTGTTTGTTCTGTCATTGACTTCACAGTGAGCTAGCAACTTCTACACAATAAGTGTCATTTTAATATGAATGTGAATTGTGAAAGCTACTCAACTATTAATGCAATGACTAGCTAAAATAATACTGATTGATATACGAATGATTTCAATCTTCAAATTGACTTTTTTGTCAAACTTTGAAAGCTTTTTAACCTCAATAACTGTTTTACTTGTAGCACATCGTATGTAATTTTAGATTTTTTCTATCATTTCCGAATTAGTTTTTGCCTTGACGCTATTAAATAATGATGCTACCTACTTTATCTATTACTAGCTTCTGTCCGCGACTTCGTCCGCGTCAAATTTTTGCTCCCGTGACCCTTCCCGTCGTCGCATCGAATTGTCTGTTTTCGTTCATTTTTCATTACTGCTCATCTCCTTTTGATTGTAGCGTGATGTTATATAGCCTTCCTCAATAAATGGGCTACCCAACACAAAAAGGATTTTTCTCAAACAAACAAACAAACTCTTCAGCTTTATAATATTATATATAGTAAATATAGTACAGATTATTTTTATGGTTTTAGACTTCAATATATTTAGCAAATCAGCAAAATTCAGAACTTTCTTGGTCTAGTGGCCACTAGCGCTGCTGCTGAGTATGGAGTCCTGGGTTCCCGGATCGGGAATCGTAATATTGGGTTGTTCTATCTGGAATTTCTCACTAGTAGCCTGGAGTCTTGATTTACAACCTCTGCATTACAGGGGACTTAAACATAACTGGCGAAATTAGGATTTATTTTACAATTCATATCGTGAATTTCTGAAGTTGTCGATTTGCCTTCTTTTGAATCGCCAACACAAAAAAAATATACCTATTATTTAAACATGCAATTCACAGGTGGACTGACATCTTTAAATAATATATTTTTTGGTAACAGGTTGTGGACAAGTAAATTCGTGCGAATCGACTATAATGCCATAATTCTACGTTGAGTGCACCCTACGATCTATTATTTTTGGTTATCGACTGGATAACAACTTGCTTCATCAAACTGATTCCTTAACAATTAAAAAGGTTCCTGTATATAGTGTAACAAAATTATATAGTTTGAGTTGGAGATTCTAGCAGTGACAAAACCTAAGTTAAAAAAAATCTTTGATTTTACAAAGTTGTAAATCACACCTTTTCAACCACATGGTGACCGTAACAAGTAAAATCATAGACGAAATCAGGAAATTGGGGCACGTCGGCCAGAAAGTGTCGTTCACAAGGGATCACTTTGACTGAGCCGTGACATAAATTGATCTACACATATCCGGGTTCTATTTCTAAAGGAAAACCGGGAAAGACATGTGTCATCCCGAAATTTGCAAGATTTCGTCGAAGAACGACATTTGTGGGATGAGTTATGTGATGAGGGAGGCTTATTTTATCATTGTGTTTGCATAATGGAGCTCGATGTTAGGATTTGATACTGGCAAGCAGGGAAAATTTAAAAAAAAATGCCGCGTTATCTTTGACGCGTCTGATAAGTGTTAGTTTTGATCCCTGGGTCAAAAAATTCTTAGTACTGGTCTGGATAAAAATGATATAATTCTTCTTAGCGTGTCGATAGTAATCTAAATATAGTCAACCCAGAATTTGGCTACGAGCTTGGCACTCTTAGCGGCGTTCACCCGGGTCCTGATCCTGTAGCGTGTAAACAACAGGACACGCTTGACAAGATATTAATATACTGTTATACAATAATTCCATAAGTTATACTCGTAAGTTATTTATTTTTCACTTCACGTTACAGACATCGTTATAGCCCTGGTATCTAAAAGGAGTTCCTGTATCACAAGAGCCATGGATGGGTTAAGATGGTACCAATATTTCAATGTCACTTATTTTAATTTAATTCTATAAAATATAAGTATATCAGCTTATTTTTCTAATTTATTGTATTATGCATGTGTAAATTTACCTATACGTAACTGTTGCACTATAATGTTGTTTGAAAGATTGTTTAGCAAGTTTGAAATATTGTTAGTAAACCTTATCCACATATTCCACATCCATCCACATATTTAATATTATAAATGCAAAAGTAACTCTGTCTGTCTCGCTTTCCTGCTAAAACTACTGAACCCATTTAAATGAAATTTGGTACACAGATAGTTTAGAGCATAAGAAAGGACATAGGCTACTTTTTATTGCAGAAAAGGGGTTTTAAGGGGTTGAAAGGGAGGATGAAAGGTTGTAGGGAAGTATTGTCATTTTTAAAGCTAGAATAATGAAACTTTTTGTGTTGGATAGCCCATTTATTGAGAAACGCTACGGTCAAAAAGAGCGGAGCAGCAAACGCAAAATGGACGAAAACTGGTAGGCAATTCGATGCGACGGGAAGGGGAGCAAAAATTTGACGCGGACGAAGTCGCCGGCAGAAGCTAGTAAAATAAATGTTTCGTCCCGTGGCCACAGACAACCGACCGTACGACAGTTTTTTGTTTACTCTGTGCGCCTGCGCATCATGACATGTAACGGAGTGACAACTGTCACTTGTCAGTTTGATTTTGACACTTGTTTTTTGATCTTGAAAATGGTTGGCTGGTTGGAATTTGGCTTGCGAGCATTTATATTATTAATCTTGTTGAATCTATAGTTTTGCGGACAATTTGTTGTGATCCGATTGTTTTGTGTGCAAGCAACCCCTTTTGACGATATTGAACGGGTTTTATTTTAGAATTTGATTGAAATGAGGCGATAGTGATTCTTTGGAGAACCGCGTGCTTGAAGAAATCTTTACCGTATTGAAGCGGCTTGGAATCTTGAAATACTTACTTCACTACACAGTACAATATACACTCATTTACATACATAAATCCAAGTAGGCTCAGAATCGAGACCTCGAGTTTTCCTCAATCAGGTGAGTGATTGAATATTTGTTAATCAGCTCCGCGCACGGCAGACAGTTCGACCCACGCTTGCCCAAGGCCCTCCATCACGCTTCCACTTAATTAAATCCTATGGTCAAGGTCTTGGATTGGCGTCGAACAATAAATAAAATCACAATCTCATATTGAGTAATTGAAACTCTTACGTAATTTCCATAATGGCAACAATTTTATGAAAATCTCTCGTCAAGTGGGGCACGCGTCATTGCATCCAATTGTATTTTATTATTTGCTAAGAGGACGAAATCGTTGAGTTACACATACATTTACTTCAGATGTATAAAACGGAAAGATGTACGAGATTATTCTTTAGTGAACATGTTTATAAATAGGTCACAGTTGGTTTATAACTTGATATTTTTTATTTTGTTAAGCAAATACCTATAACGATTTAAATATTTCCTTTTTTATTGAAAATGTGGGACAGTAACAGATACAAGATTTCTTGTAAATACATACACAATCACATGCACACACACACTTACACATACTCAAATGCACACACACATTTTTTAGGATATTTCTCTAAGTTTGTATTTTAATTTTTCTTTTATTTAGTTATAGTCCAAGTCTTGCATTTATTACTTTTAGATTTTACTTATAATTTCCATTGTTTAAATTATAATGCCTTTTTGTACACCACTTTTACCATTCTATTTCTTCATTGGAGAGCGGGACCTCCTAGCACAGGTATATTTTTTACTTAAAATGACAGATTAACTGTAAAAGTTTTACAAGTTTCTGAAATAAACCTTTTATTTTATTTTTTTAATTACAAGTTGAAAAGTTAGACCCTCCTATAGATAAATAAAAACAGCGGAAACGGTTACTTACGAACTGTTGTGTAAACAACGAAAGGATTGTTACTTGTTAAGCAACAAGTAACTTCTTCTAATTTATTTCTTTCCTTAATTAGGTAACGAGAGCCTCGGGCAGTGAGCTAAAAAAATATAAGCAAACAAACAGATTTTAATGACTGAAACACGTTTTTCAACAACGTTATTTGCTTGTTAGTAACTTTTTAGAATGGAATATGAAAAGTACGCTGGAACATCACGCCTCATTATCATCTGCTCGCTTTGATCAACTCTGTTGAGGTTGACTTTGAGTCTAACCAGATGCATTTTTTGTTTTGTGAATTACATCTCGCATCCAGGAGTATACTGACTGCTTGACCAGGCTGTAAGTGCCTCAATAAGACCTTTCTGGCTGGAAGCCTCAATTTATTGAGGCTTAAAAACTTATAAATTAATCTATTACACGCCAAGTTAGACTAGCCTGTTAGTCTAGTGGTTAGTGAGTCGTCGGTTCGATTCCCCCCCAGGACAAATGTTTGTGTGATGAGCACAATCATTTGTTCTGTGCTTGGGTGTAATTTATCTTTAATATGTATGTATTTAGAAATATATAAGTATGTTTATCAGTTGTCTGGTTACCATAGTACAGGCTCTACCTAGTTTGGGATCAAATAACGTTGTGTTGGTTGTCCTAAGATATTATTATAAGTACTGCCGGTTAAGACCTCGGCTTAGGGCGTTGCTAGGGGAGAGCGGAAAGGGATGGTCTGGGTCTGAATTATTTTGGGATGAATTTAAAGGGCGCAGCAAACCAGAAATAAATCAAGTTTCATCCGTGCCTCATAGCCAGCCCCTCTCATCAAACATTACACGCTTCATGCTCAGCGACGCGGGCAAGCAATTTTTGGGGTTAACCAGATGCAGAGGTATAACAGTATTTATATGGAATGACTACCTATCGGACCTCCATAGACCAGTTACTGTGTAAAACGATCGCCCTTGTAAAGACTGGTTGCCAGACTGTCGGGCATTGGCCCTGGATAAGTATTCAAAATGAGTCCTGTTACTTTATTTTTTTTCCACTGGAGTGTAAGCCGTGTCACTTCAGTGTCACCCGACCTGATAAATTATCGACGCTTGCCGCCCATGTTTACTCGACATCGATAAATCATGTCCAAAGTAAGTATAACTGATGACAAGCCTTGTCGGCACTTTAAGAAATTGCAGACTTCAATCTTAGATATTAGCATTTGTGAATAAATGTTGCTGTGGCAGACATAGGTGTAAAGGATCTATGTGTAACCTGTTGTTTAAGAAATTTTTCGTTGGCTTGAAAATATATATAAAATAGCAGATGTTTTTTTTATAACCAACTTCTGCCCGCGACTTCGTCCGCGTCAAATTTTTGCTCCCGTGACCCTTCCCGTCGCTTCGAAATGCTTGCCAGTTTTCGTCCATTTTTCGTTGCTGCTCCGCTCTTTGTCATCATAGCTTAATATTGTATAGCCTATAGCCTTTCTCAGTAAATAGGCTACCCAACATAAACAGAATTTTTCAATTCGGACTAGTAGTTACTGAAATTAGCGCGTTCAACCAAACAAACAAACAAACTCTTCAGCTTTATAATATTAGTAGGTATATATTAACAGTTACGCTAAGAATCTTGAATCATGCGCTGAATTTATAACCATGACCACTTACGCGTAAAATATACGTGATATGTTTACATGTTTAGCAAAATGTCATAATCACAATATGAAAAGGATATAAATGTTTATGTTTCGAAACCAAAGAATACAGGCGATCCAATAGCGGGGATTGTCTTCTTTGGGAAAATAATGTTTTCAAAGTTTGCATTTGATGAGACAAAAGCAAAATCAGTGGAATAATCACTCACACACTTACAATAGCAATTTGTTTCATGTTGACAGTCCAACAACATTCATTGCGAAATTTTTACGATATTACGCAGATAAATGTTTCACGAAACAAGGATTTAGAACTTCATTCAAAATCCTATGGTTCGTTCTCTTCTTATGGTATCGTTATATAAATAGTGTTACACAAATTAAGGTGCGGGTGCTAAAATATTAAAGAGTCATTCATCTAAGCTGTCAGCACAATCAGATCCCTACCATCAAACAAAGAACTAGAAGTCAAATAACTCCAAAGGGTTGAACACGTTCAATCAGATGTCAACGTCAAACTGAGCGAGAGACAAGACGTCTTGATAGAAGCTGAGCTAATATCGAGCTGACGGGAGATCGACTGGAATAGTACGTGACTAGAACAATGAGGGATCTTACAAATTTAGTGATATTAGACAGACTTAATTGGAAGAAGGAATGCCATTCTGAGAAATGATTATGAAGCAAATGCCTCAAGTAATGAAGTTGGTGCTGGAAATCACATAACTAATGAAAAAGCTAAAGTGTTTATTTAATTGTCTAAATCTGCTAATCTCTGGCATTTGCCAGCCCAATTCTCGAGGAAGATTTAATCTGAGGGGTTTTCCATAATCACCACGCTTGACAAGCGGGTTGGCGATCGAAGTATGGTGGTAAAATGTATAGAGAACGCTGATTCTCTAGTAAGTCCCTTTTTTGTGGGTGGGAAATCATCAAGTTACGTTTCCCGCTCAGGGTGTAGCGGAAGGGCGTGTCAGACTTTTACTGATTAAAACCCAGGCGTGTTCCTTCAGTTGGCTATATGCCAGGGCCACGGTATCTCTTTTGAACCGAGTAAGTCTCTTAGTGGACTTCCACGACACCCACCGAAAGAAATCGGATGGTGCTATTTTTTACATCCGGCACCACACAAAACGGCCTTTAGTAGCTGAACAAAAAGAAAAAAAAATCTGAACAAATGCTAATTGAAAACTTGGCAGTCGCTGCAATACGACGAGGTGGGTCGGGGAACAAATAATTTTACGTACAACGAAATCGCAGGCAGAAGCAAGTATCATATGATGGAACTTTAAAAATAAGTCTTGTCGTATATAAAGTGTGTATCGTTGGTCTGAACTCAAAATCAATCCAAGCGTGAAACAAGACGTCTAGATGGAAGGCGAACTATTGCTGAAATGAAGTGAGGCTACTGACATGGGTTGGAGTGGAAAAGTACGTGCTCAGAACAAAGTGGGCTCTTTAGGATTGACTGATATTAGATATATTTGATAGAAGACATAAAAGAAAATCCGTGCCTCGAATAGCACGATTTCTCGAATACTGATCGACACTTCACGTGACCAGAGGGCTGGGTCATTCTTTGGCCAAAAAATTTCCATTCAACGTGGCAATGCTGCCAGTCTTCTGGGCACGTTTCAGGATGACAGCGATGCGGACGTGTACTTCGACGCCAAAGTGTCCTTTTGTTTTTGTATTTATTTGTATAGTTATTTATTTTAATGTCTTTCTTGTAAAACTGTTGTTAGTTAATAGATATTATCTTAATCATAAGCCTATATATGTCCAGCGCTGGACATAGGCCTCTCCAATTGCACGCCATTCAACTCGATTCTCGGCAACTCTCATCCAGCTGCTACCAGCCACCCTGCAAAGATCGTTGCTCCACCTAGCCTGACGGCGTCTTAGCTTACGTTTGCCGATTCGCGGTCTCCACTCAAGAACACATCTACCCCAACGGTCATCGATTCTACGATTAATGTGGCCGGCCCATTGCCGCTTCAGCTTGTTAATCCTATGAGCCATGTCGACAACTTTGGTTCTCTGCCGAATCACCTCATTCCGGATTCTATCCCTCAGAGATACTCCAAGCATAGCTCGTTCCATAGCTCATAAATATATTGAACTTCAAATACAAATAGAACCTACCTACATAACTTACTTTAATAAATCTCTATACATACACGAAACGTAGCTAAGTCTCATCCCAAAGCCTATCCGTGTATGAAAAAGACGTACCTATTGAAGTCTAGCGAAGTACGTCGAACGAACGTGATTCATATCAGCTAGAACGGATCGTACGTGCTTTACGAATACAACGATTCTAACGTGAATAGCGTACATGGTGTAATAGCAAGGTTGTGTACCCCCTCTCCTCCCTCCCCGAAGAGGTAGACAGACACCCAAATGTAAAATAAAATCGGCCAAGTGCGAGTCGGACTCGCGCACGAAGGGTTCCGTACCATTATCTATAAAAATGGCAAAAAAATCACGTTTGTTGTATGGGGACCCCCTTAAATATTTATTTTAATTCTGTTTTTGTATTTGTTGTTATAGCTGCAACAGAAATATATCATCCGTGAAAATTTCAACTGTCTATCTATCACGGTTCATGAGATACAGCGTGGTGACAGACGGACGGACGAACGGTCGGACAGCGGAGTCTTAGTAATGCGGTCCCGTTTTACCCTTTGGGTACGGAACCCTAATAAGCTGAAGACTTAGTTTATTTGAACGTGCTAACCTCTGAAGTTACTTATCAAATTTGAGTAAATATATTTGCATTTGTTATCTACACTAAGAAAAAACAATAAATCTAACAGTAGTGAGTGATGCTTTACAACAAAGTAGCATACGACCACGGCTATTCTCCTAACATCACTGAATATTTAATAAATACCTTTAAATATATTACGTGTAATTTGTTTTTTGAACTGACGATAAATATTGAATAGTTACCTATACATAACAATTTTGGTTGAGAATATTCTCTTGTTTTATACTTTTTTGAACGTGTTTTTGTGAAGTTTAAAATCGATGGTCCCTATTAACAATGTCGGATATGCATTTTTACCAATATTCACTTTTTTACATAAATAGAATCACAATAAAAAGATCTATCGTACGTAATTTATTTTTCGTTGAAAATCACGATATTTAGCCAGTTTTAAAGACAATAATTGTCTGTCAGTTTCCGCGCAACAGTGTTAGCAGTAAAACAAACTTTGAACTGCTCTACTGAACAGTAGTCTTTTTGCAGATCCGACTTTGTTAATAGGGACCGTCGAAATATTCTTTTGACTTTGAAATGGCGAAAACTACCTCATCAAGGAGACTTATAAAACTTCAGTTTAGCAAATAAAATATTATTAACACTGATTGGACTTACAAATAATTTAGATTATTCACGAAAACAGGCTTTACGGCCAAAAGGACCAAATGAACTTTGAACATTCTCTATACCTAATTGAATAACTGTTATCAAATTCAGGTTACTACTAAAACTTCTGCTTATCTACCCGCAGGTCTATTTATGAACATTTTAATGTTAATTTTGTAAAGGTCAAGGTGATAATACCGTTTGATAAATTATAGATTAGTTAGCCAGAGGGGTAATTGCAGAACTTTTTATCGGTAGGAATTGGTTTAATATTCATAGTTAAACAACATTCACTGCGTTATTTACGTTGCTGAGCCGACAATTTATTCGAACAAATGACGCAATGGTTTAGAAATAATCTTCAATCCCATTAAATTGTGCGTTTCGCAATTAGGGTGCAGGTTTAGTTAGGTCTATTGAAGGGGTCCGCCAGGACCGATACCTACCCACCAAGGTCACGGATTAGTTCCAAACAGTTACCGTGGCCCTGGCACAGGCAACTGAAGGAACACGGGTGGGTTTTAGTCAGTAGAAGTTTGACGCGCCCTTCCGCTCCGCTCAGAACGGGAGACGTCATGTGATGATTTCGCACCGAGAAAAAAAAAACCGGCCAAGTGCGAGTCGGACTCGCGCACCGAGGGTTCCGTACAAACCTGCAGGTCATCATCATCATCATTCGTCATCATCGTTTATGAAATGAAATGTTTTTTTTTAATTTTTATATTTGTGTTGACTGAATGAAAGGTAAATTGTGGTTTACGATTTATGACGTATTAAAAAAAAACTACTAACTAGATCTCGTTCAAACCAATTTTCGTTGGTAGTTTTCATGGTAATGTACATCATATATTTTTTTTAGTTTTATCATTCCCTTATTTTAGAAGTTACGGGGGGGGGGACACACATTTTACCACTTTGGAAGTGTCTCTCGCGCAAACTGTTCAGTTTAGAAAAAAATGATATTAGAAACCTCAATTTCATTTTTGAAGACCTATCCATAAATACCCCACACGTAAGGGTTTGATTAAAAAAAAATTTTGTGTTTCAGTTCTATGTATGGGGAACCCCAAATATTATTGTTTAAAAAAAAAATGATATTAGAAACCTCAATATCATTTTTGAAGACCTATCCATAGATACCCCACACGTAAGGGTTTGATGAAAAAAAAAATTTTGAGTTTCAGTTCTATGTATGGGGAACCCCAAATATTATTGTTTTTTTTCTATTTTTGTGTGAAAATCTTAATGCGGTTTACTGAATACATCTACTTACCAAGTTTCAATAGCACAGCTCTTATAGTTTCGGAGAAAAGTGGCTGCGACATACTCGAACAGACAGACAGACAGACAGACAGACAGACAGACAGACATGGCGAATCTATAAGGGTTCCGTTTTTTGCCATTTGGCAACGGAACCCTAAAAAGGAAAGGAAAGGTTTAGTTAGGTCCGTGAGGTACCGGACAAGAAGTAAGAGGCGAGTAATGTAGTTACTAGAGAAACTTTTCCCCCAACCTATTATAATAGAGAACGCTGCTCTGCGTTCTCTATTATTAGGGTTCCGTTGCCAAATGGCAAAAAACGGAACCCTTATAGATTCGCCATGTCTGTCTGTCTGTCTGTCTGTCTGTCTGTCTGTCTGTCCGAGTATGTCACAGCCACTTTTCTCCGAAACTATAAGAGCTGTGCTATTGAAACTTGGTAAGTGGATGTATTCAGTGAACCGCATTAAGATTTTCACACAAAAATAGAAAAAAAGCAATAATATTTGGGGTTCCCCATACATAGAATTGAAACTCAAAAATTTTTTTTTCATCAAACCCATACGTGTGGGGTATCTATGGATAGGTCTTCAAAAATGATATTGAGGTTTCTAATATCATTTTTTTTTAAACAATAATATTTGGGGTTCCCCATACATAGAACTGAAACACAAAAAAAATATTTAATCAAACCCTTACGTGTGGGGTATCTATGGATAGGTCTTTAAAAATGAAATTGAGGTTTCTAATATCATTTTTTTCTAAACTGAATAGTTTGCGCGAGAGACACTTCCAAAGTGGTAAAATGTGTGTCCCCCCCCCCCCCCGTAACTTCTAAAATAAGGGAATGATAAAACTAAAAAAAATATATGATGTACATTACCATGAAAACTACTAACGAAAATTGGTTTGAACGAGATCTAGTAAGTAGTTTTTTTTTAATACGTCATAAATCGTAAACCACAATTTACCTTTCATTCAGTCAACTCAAATATAAAAATTAAAAAAAAAAAAACATTTAATTTCATAAACGATGATGACGAATGATGATGATGATGACCTGCAGGTTTGTACGGAACCCTCGGTGCGCGAGTCCGATTCGCACTTGGCCGGTTTTTATAATATTTGAAAACCATACTGCAGTCTTCAACCCGCCTGCTAAACGTGGTGATTATGGCAAATCACTGCAATTTACGGGGGGGGGGGGAGGAGGCTATGTTCAGCAGTGGACATCTTTCGGCTGAAATTATAATGACACGGTTAAGGCTGTAAATTATATTCATTTGAATTGATCAAGATGTTTGACAGTGTTTTGGTAACGCGCCTTTGTCATGGAACTATTTTAACCGGTGACTTTGAGTCTGGATGGAGCATCGTGCAGTTCATGAAAACTTGTCGTGCAGTTCATGCAAACTTGTCGTGCAGTTCATGCAAACTTCTTCTCAACTCAACAAGATTACCGTTACTGTTAGCGTACGTCATCCCACTGCTGATCAAAGGTCACCTTAACCCTGTACTGAAAACATTTCCAAAAAAAAAATGGGTATATAAAACAGGGGACTTTTCGTGGAATATTCCCCCTAGAATCATGAAATTTAGTAAGAAGCATTGTTATGGAGCGCAAGTGAAGGAAAAAATCAGTAAAGTAATTGGAAATTACATCACAAAATAATGACTTTTTAAATGTATGGAACGGCAATTTCTCTGTCGTCAACATTCCTGCCATCCTATTTGAGAGAGATAAATCAACTGCATGCGAACTGTAGGCTGCTCTTCACATATTTGGCTTGCAAATTAAATGGCACACCGTCTGCATTCGAATGGCAAGCCAAATGCGTGTTTTGATCACCAATACTATATGTCATTCGTACAACTAACACAGTCTGTCACGAATTACTTTAAACAGCTCAGAAAAATATCAAAAGTTGTTATCTCAACGATGAACCAAAAAGATTGTTCAAACGAAGACAATATCATTTTAATCTATTCTCAAACGAAAACAGAAAATAAAATAAAAGAGCATCAGGAAATGATATTCTTTTAAACGGCATTACACTTTCTAGTACCACTGCCGAAGAATTGAGGTTTAAAAACTGGATCGCATGTAATGACAGTGATTGTGTGGTTGATGTATTAAGAATTGGTGATTTTTATAATGTTTTTACTGCGTATGGTAAGTGTGATTTGGACATACACATATAGTGAAAAAAAAACGTTTTTTTTTTTGTTGCAAATCCTCCAAAGAAAGCAATTATATTATTAAGTAGCTTTTGCGAGTGGCTGGCCCGCGTATTATACATATAAACCTTTTTCGTGGATCGGTCTGTCTCTTGATGAAAACCGCATCAAAATACGTTTCATAGTTTAAAAGATCTAAGTGTAGGGACGCAGGTAGTGTCTATGTTTTATACTATAGAGAAATAATGAGTTTTATAAAATGTATACCAGTCTGTTGTTATTAACTTAATTTCATTGTTTGGATTATATTTAGCAAGTTTAGAAGGACCAAGTGTCAGAAATGGTTTTTCGATAAGGATTTAAAAGCTATAAAAAAAATAGTCTTCATGAAGCCTTGCACCCTAATTGCAAAACACACAATTTCTCAGAATCTGAATGGGATTGATGATTATTTCTAAACCATTGTGTCATATGTTCGAATAAATTATCGGCTCAGCAACGTAAATAACGCAATGAATGTTGTTTAACTATCAATATGAAACCAATTCCTACCGATAAAAAGTTACGCAATTACCACTCTGTTCTCTCTTCCTGCACAGTGGTGGCCTAGTGGCTTCAACTTACGAGTTGTAAGTTGTGACTTCGAGCCCAGGAAGGCGCTTTAATTTGTGTTTTTGATTTTATCACCATTGTACTCAAAACGATGAATTTCAAACCCATTTTAAAAGTTACTCTGCATTAAAACCCATTCATTGATATGAATAAAAACAGTGACATACTAAATCACGAAACACCATCACAACAATACATTCGAAAACTCAGAATAAATAATTCTCCAAGACACACAATCCATGTCGATTCTCACGTCTACTCATCTACATACTAAACTACTAACATCCTACATCTGGCCTAATTCTACCCAATCTGTTGGACCAATGTTAGTCTAGGCTAACTCATAACATGATTAGTCCGTACAACTATTATCTAGGACTTGGATTTCTCCATTATTACATGACCTTTGCTTTAGGTGCACACTTGGGGCATCATTAGATAAGACTGTTCCTAAGTTGTAAACTAGAGATCATAGGTTATTAGTTTTGTTAATTGTACTAAAGACGTAAGTTCTACTGT
Source organism: Aporophyla nigra (assembly GCA_947507805.1). Classification (NCBI taxonomy): domain Eukaryota; kingdom Metazoa; phylum Arthropoda; class Insecta; order Lepidoptera; family Noctuidae; genus Aporophyla; species Aporophyla nigra. The sequence continues at coordinate 3,593,165 of OX382313.1, read as the reverse complement.
CATTTGTAGATAGGATTGACAACTGTGTAGTTAAATCAGTAAAGTCAGTAGGTAATATTATTAGGGTCTTTACATATAAAATTAGCGTTTTGTTACAATAAAGATGGGATTTTGAATCGAATTGTTACTTGGATGAAAAATGGTTACTCGAAAACACTCATCACAATGTTTTAATGCAGGAGAGTCGGCCAAACCCTGCACTGAGCGAAAGTTGACTCAGAAAAAGGCACTGGTATGTGTCTGGTGCACCAGTGCTAGTGTAATCCACTGTAAGTTTTCTAAGATCTAGCCAGACGATTATGGCAAATCTGTATTGTCAACAATTGTAAACCATGATTGAAAAGCTAGCCGTTAAATGATTGAGACAGGACAATAGCTCCACCCCACTGCTGCTACAGGACAGACGCTAGACTATACACTGCACAACACTGTCATAAAATTAGAGGAGCCGCTATTGGAATGTCTCCAGTACCCATGTTACTCCCCAGAGCTTACTTCAAAAGTGAGTGCTACTTACGGAATTTGGATTGAAAACTTAGGAAAAAATTCAATTACAATGAGGCAGCCTAAACCGCTTTCAAAGATTTTGTTGTTTCTCGCTCCCACAATTTCTTCAGCAAATAAATCAATGAACTACCAAACGAAAAGGTTTATAAAATATATCTGATATATTTGATTGAATCAATTGATGTATTTACCATTGCTATCTACACCATTTCGCTATTTTATAGGTCATAGGTTTTAGGTTTCATTGATTTTACCCACTTAAAACGCAAATTTCACATGCAAGGACATACACATAGTATTATGTGTATGTGTATAATCGTACACAATATACGTTTAAATGTCTTATAATATCGATTAAAAACAAAATTCAACAGTTCCAATACATTGGGCACAGCAAAAAATACATGAAAATATCTCAACGATCACTGTTCTACGCTGCCACCATTCAGCATTTAATTTTAGATGAAAATAATATATACGAAAAGATTATATTTTGTAGTTCAATGAGAAACGAATTAAATAAATCTGCGGTATGTTAAGGACTAGGGTTTCAATCAAGAGGGATAGACAATAATACTCTTCAGAGACGCGTATCAATTACAAACACGCTTACTAAGCATTAATGACATAATCAGTGAAACACCCAAAGGGCGTTTACATCACTCTAACAATTGAGACACATTATGTCTAATTTGTCAATTTATAATTAGATAACATTGACAATGCTAACAATGAACCGAGTAATGTGTGTGGGATGTCATACTAGGAAATGGGAAAATTATAATAATTATGAAATTAAGTAGATGTGATACGGATATGTATACCATTGCCGAATGATTAAATGACAATTACTAAACAGCTGTAGTAGATTAAATAACCTAAGACATCTATTTCTTTCATTCTTCTGTCGTTTTCTTTCCTTCGAAGTAAAGGCAGAAATTCTTTTCTTTTTCTATCTTTCCTATTTCTGTATTTAGCTTAATAAATTATGTCGGGAGAATTGATAGCATTGCTATTGTCTAATATCTTTGACATAATGATCGAATCACTATCGAATTCAACAGCCAAGTTAAAGCTATAATAAGATAAACATTAAGAGTAGAAATTGTTTTCTTGAATTTACTTTAACAAATCCACCCATTGTCTTTGTCAAGGAAGACTACTCCAAGAATCATATAGTTATTAAGTCAAAGAAAATATAAACCTATTTTCCTTATCTCTAAAAGTGTATAGAATCCATACAACGTTATCCTAGAGAAATATCAGCGGAAGAAAATAAAGATAATACTATAAAAGGTTATCAAAAGTAACCTGTAGGATAAAGAGAAGCGCTGGTTTAGTAAGAAAAAGGGTAATAACAAATGAATGTTGATAATAGAAAGTTACTGAGGAAGGACGTGACGGCAGTATCGTAAGAAAGCCGGTGCCAAGTGGGACGCAGTACAAATACTTCGGTAGCTACACTGACAGATTCGCGAAGCGAGTTGAGAAGGGTGGAACTTGTTAAGGTTTTGTCGATGTTCGACTTGTATTTTTCGAGGAAGATTTAGAAGTTGGTGTTTGAATGTTAAATGATTTTATTTTTATTTAACAAGGAGACGGCAAGATGAGTGTGGGGTTCTTAATTCGAACAGAGGTCCCGCGTGTAGTTAGCACTCAGTGAGTCTATTCATATACTCAAACCCTAGAGCGCACTACTTCGTCATTGCCGAGAAAAAAATCCTGATATTTGAAAAAAGTTGTCATTTGTCGACAAAATTTGTGTTTTTCTTGTTTTTATGATAAATATCATCCAGATTTGTGCATTGTTAAAGATGAATTATTGAAAGGAATTAAGAGAGAGACAATGAGTTATTAATAAAAAAAAATAGTTTTTTTTTTTAAACTTCATGATCTTTTTTCTCGGCAATGACGAAGTAGTGCGCTCTAGGATTTATAGTAGGTATATGAATACACTCACTGAGTACTAACTACACGCATTTCTTTCAGAAGGGGGAGAGGGTGAGGGAAATAAGGTCGGCCTTTCCTATCTGACTACTCTTAGAAGAAACACCGAAATAAACTCAGACGTCTATATAAAATCTAGACAGAATCTTGGACAGATCATATGAAAACCATTTGGATTGGTGTTTAAAATGCTCTTTTGACGAAAGAAACACACAGATTGAGTGAACCTGTTCAATCAGTGCACGTAATTATCAGATTTGCAAAAAAAAAAAAAAAGAGACAATAAAAGATAAAAGTATAAAAGATTACACACTTTAAGGTTCAAAATCTTTTGCTCTTTATCATCATCATTTGCCTAGCCTTTTTAAGATATGCTAGAGTCTACTTTCAGTCTAACCGGATGCAGTCTAAATACTTAAGTCTAAATATTTTACATATTGAGCTCTATTCATTCGAAACTATTCATTCAAAACATAATACAGCTACAAATAGGAGACCTGAGTCCCTACGAGAACATAAAGGTACACAATTAATCTTAATTACGTTTTGAATGAACTGACTCGCACAAAATTCAGATATCTTCCAAACGGTTAAAGAGATTCATTATTCACCCGTGCAACTCTGTAAATTAATTAGCAGGCTGTTGTACGGAAGCCGAAAACAGGGTCTTAGGGAGTTCTCTACATGCAAACTCATTTGTTACTACCAACTCGTAAACTTCCTTAAACTAATCCGTTATTTTGTATATAATTTCCATATTTCTCGGCGTTACACAAGTTTTAAATTCTACTCATCTAAAAACTGTGTTAATGCGCTTAATAGCAACCTACGTAGTCATAAAAACCGAATCGATTTCATCTGATACTTGAGACAGAGAGAAAGCATGCAGGGAAATTTCTTTGAACAGTCATCCCAACAAGGAAAGTGATATGACTAAACTAAAGTAGGCTCTTCGAGTATAGTCATGACTTAGTCATTAATTCTGCTGAGAGATGTTTAATCATCAACTTTTCTTTGAGGTCAGTAGGTGAGGCACGCACAAATATGTTCATTCCTACCTAAATAATTTTGGAAGTTATGGTGGTAACATTATTATTTGTGAGGACCCTCTCAATTTGTCTGTATGTTTTTTTTTTATATGTATGTTCCGCGATACCTCCAACAATTGTAGATGGATTTAGAAAATTCTTTTTCAAGTGATTTTTTAGCGTTAGTCTCGACGATACGTTTTTAAAACATTCACTGGGTATATCGAGATGACATTTTACTGTTTCCTGTCACTGTCACGTACTCAAGTAGTGGTTTATACAAATTGGTAGGTACCTTAAAAAAAATGATTCCAAAAAAAAAAACGAATACCGAAAAAAACACTACAAAGTAAAAAATAACATAATTTCGGAAGTCAGTGGTAAAAAACTGAAAGACATATCCAAAGACACTGTCTTCTGAAATTAAAGTTATTTAACAATGTAGTGTTTTACAGAAGTCTTTTATTTTTTGAAAAAGTTTTTTTGTTTAGATCAATCTAACCAACCAACCAACCAGCCAACCTTCAAATCATCATCAATCAATCATCTTTCTGCCCTCGAGGAACTTAGAGATTAATTTGAAGTAAAGATTTTAGAAAACTAAATATTGGTGATTGTCCTCTCCAGTACAAAAGCCTTTTCTAAATTATTTAGCGGAGAAAAATAATAACACTAAGAGGTCTGATGTGCTGATGTTTATGTACAGCATACTTACATACAAATTTCGCTAACAATAGAAAACAAGAGTAAAAAAATTAATGTTACTAATAAAATTTCATCTTGCGGTATCCCCAACCTTTATTACCTACTACAATTCGGAACATCTTACTTGTTTTGCATATACGGGCTGGCACACTTTTGATCAAGTAGTTTGTTGTCCCATCCTTATCGGCGCTTTTTGGCATTCCTCTCAATCTCACCATTGGGTTTAGCCAAATACCGTTGTTTTGCATTTTTAGGCGTTTCACCTTTTATGTTCATAATCTTTTCGTATTCTAATAAGCCTGTTTTACCAGTTCCACGAAATTCTGTCACATTTTTAAATTACATGTAAGTCGGTTAATGTGAAACAGGCCTATGATAAGGTCCAATTCTTGTAAATTGCTATGATTTAAAGTTGTGTCTATGCTTCAGTTATTACTGAACAAACCGTTCCTAATTAGCTTTATACAAGTAGTAATTTGTATGAGCAATCTTCATAGATAGCTATTTATATACTTGATTATGATTGTATTATGTCTCATATGTTGGCGCTTACAGCCACATTTGTATTCAGAAGTGGGAGATTATTCAAATTTTCTCATTCTTGTCACATTCTGTTGATGTATAATTTATTTACCGTAGTCAAACGTATCTATGTGACCGAAATATAAAATATTTCCGGGGAAAGTATGGGAGGTGTGGTTGAAAAAACTTTTTAACAAAAAATTAAACCGCCGAAAAACACAGAAAAGCAAAAAATTTTGAGTCGGCGCTTTGAGTGATCTTTGTTCATTGATTTTTCAGCGCCGACTCAAAATTTTAAGGTTTATTATTTTTTGCTTTTCTGTGTTTTTCGGCGGTTTAATTTTTTGTTAAAAAGTTTTTATTTTGTAATTTTTTGTGGGTTTAATGTACTAATAATACTTGGTAAGGTATACCCTATCCAATGAAAAAAGAATTATCAAAATCGAACTATTCTGTACAAAGTTATGCGTGGTTATACATTACAATCAATGAGTGAACAATCAATCATCCCCTGTTTTCCAACCCTTAGGGTTCGATTTTGTTTTCCAAATTTATATGGGACCACTCTCGGAGTATACCCTTTCCAATAAAAAAATAATTATCACAATCGGACTACTATGTAAAAAGTTATGCGTGATCATACATAAAAAAAAAACAAACAAAAAAAAAATATACGCGTCGAATTGATAACCTCCTCCGTTTTTTTTCGTCGGTTAAAAAGAACACTCTGTTATGGAGAAATAATATAATGATGATTAATAGTGTTATCTGATTGTATAGTAATTTCAAAATCAAGGTTTATTCTATAGTATGTTTTGCCAGCGGTTTCAACCGCGTTGAGTGCGGAAATTATCCCAGGGAGACAGCTATCGAGATAAAAAGCATCCTATAATAGTTAGTATTAACTAAATGTACCAAATGTATGTGTTGTATGTATGTTATGTAAATGTGTGTACCGTGTGGTGCCGGACGTAAAGAATAACACTACCCCATTTCTTCCCGTGGGTGTCGTAAAAGGCGACTAAGGGACTTACTAGAGAATGGGCAGCAGCGTTCTCTATGCATTTTACCACCATACTGCAATCGCCAACCCGCCTGCCAAGCGTGGCGATTATGGCAAAGCCCCCCAAATTGGCGGAGGCCTATGTCCAGCAGTGGACGTCTGTCGGCTGAAATGATGATGATGATGATGAACTAAATGTATTCCAAATTTGATCCAAAGCTGTTTTGGAAGTTTTTAAGTGATGAGAAAACATTCAATTATCTAAATTTTTACATTTATAATAGTAGGTTAGTTAGTAGGAAGTAGGGTTTTTATGAATTTTGGTTTTCGTTTTATTACTAGGGAATTAAAATAAATATTTCTTAAATAAATGACCAACTTCAACGAAACAGCTATAACAGTGCAAACATGCCAACTGATATGCGAAAATACCATCATAGTTCAAGGAGTAAACAAAAAGATTCACAAAATACCTCTCACAGCCTCACATAGATAATATCCGCTGTGTGTCGATAAAAGTTTTTAATTAAAATCTGCGACGAGACTAACAAGAAATATGACCTGCTCCGCAACAGGTCTCTAGGTACCTATCTAGTATTAATTATAGATGTCTGGTAGTACATGTAGAGGGACGTACATGTGCCGGGCACTATGTTAGTAGGTAGTGCGCGTTTTCATAACACTGCGATTGTAGATACAACATTTTAGAGCACACCTACAAATTCAATAAAAAAAAATTGTGTTTATGCAATACGTCTCAACTTAAAAATAAACTAACAGTGGGACTTTTATCATGAGTACCCCTAGATTTATTGTCAATACAACTACATTTAAATTAACAATTTATCTATCTGGTCTTCTTTTCGTATCGATGGTACTCATACAAGTTCTTTTTTTTATACAGGGTCAAATTAAATATGGCCAAATTCTATCTACGTGTTGGGGTACCGATATCGAAAACTAACAAAACAAAATATATAAAAAAACATTTTTGGAAGTCAGTGAATAAACGAAAATACAGCTCCAAAGACACAGACTTCCGAAATTATAGAAATTTTTCACTTTGTAGTGTTTTTTGGATGTCGTCCTTTTTATTTTGTATTTTTTTTTTATTTATGAAATAGCCATTCAATGGGACTAAATGAACTTAGAGCGTTGTACTGATGATTTCAATGATTTTGATTCTGTAAAACCATATTTGTAACGATCGTGAATCACATTTTAATCAATACTTATTGAAATTCAATCAAGTAATTTTAATTTAATCGTTTTGACATTTAATTTAATTTAATAATGTGTTCAAACTTAAATATTAATAATATTTCAATTTCATTTAGTTTAATTAGAGTTAGAAACTATATTTGCATTTTATTCTTGTAATTTATATACCTACGTATCTTTGTTATTTTATTCGATATGCAGTTTTTGTTATATATATGTGCATTTTTAATTTAATTTTATGGTTGTATTGTTTTCGTGTAATGTGATGATATCTATTATTTTATTTTATAATTTAATCTTATTTGTTATATTTTGGTTGTCTTAATTTAATAACGTAATTGAAGAATTTAGCCACCTTGCAATATGAATGTTGTGCATGCCTAAAAGTGATGTATTTACAAAGAAATAAAATTCGTCATCACATTACGTTAATATCATTGTAAATATGTCGTTGGGGTGCCTTGCTTAATAAATAAATACACAACCTGAAAATGGCCTGCAACTTGCAGAAAATGAAAAATAAATGAATTTCGTGGTAAAGGAGAAATGCTAAGGTACAGCATTCCTCCTTAAATAAAACATTGCGGTCACTTCACACCAAAAGCAAGTAATTATTCTCACGGCACCGGGTCAGCGGGTTAATGACCAGCCTGGCTGAGAACTTCCATGAATGATATAATTGTTATAAAAGTATAGAGTGACAACTGTTGATTATGCGACGCCTATCAAAACAGTCAACCGAGTAAATTGTGTGTTTCTACTTTGTTACTAGTTGTTGCCAGTGAAATATTGGCTATATTTTATATGTATATCTTACCAAACATTGTCGTCTGCCGTGTCTTTTCCTTCGTTTTTTTGAACTACTGAGTAAATAATACAGTGTTTCCTATACTTGACAGGATTTATTCCACAAGTCTGGAAATTTTATATCAGTATTTTATGTTGGTAGGTTTATGAGTACACATTATACAATATAATTATAATCTTAGATATAGCACAGGAATCTCTTTGTTGTGACACCATGTGTCCAAATTATAACATCGTATGTGTGCGACAGGGGCAGGGCACTATTTTTTCATAAAATCAAGGAAAAAAGAAAATCTTATAGGATCACGTTTTAATCCGTCCGTCCGTTCGTTCGTCTGTCTGTCTGTCATCATCTTGTTTCTCAGAAATGCTTGAGCTATCAAGTTAAAATTTAATATCAAATATGTAGGTCTACGGTTCTTAGAGACTAAAAAAATTAAGGTTCCTCGTCGACGCAATAAAAATATGGCCATTTATGCGACGTATTTTGTTTCTTGTTAATAAATAAGAAGACATCTCGTTGACCTAAAATCACGTTTTTTATTTTTATATGCGATGAAAAACATACATCTGGAGTTGGAGCACTGACCGTAAATCGATGTTTAGGACATCATGTTTTTGAGAACAATGGTTTAGTAATGAATAAATAATAAAAATAATTATCATCCCAAACTTGGTGACAAAATTAAGTCAAATCATTTTGTACTAAAAATGTGAACCAGTAACACCTGGCTCTTAAACTAGGTTTATGGCCTGTGAATTGGGTGTCAGTGATTCAGCTTGAATATGATTATAATAAAAGAAAAAACTCATGCTGATAATTTAAAATGCCTAAATTCACCAAAGACACGTAATAATACAAAAGGCAAGTTTGTTTTTGGGATAAATTCAACCCAACTAAGTAACCCTTAATTGTTCGTGGCCGATGAATTCCATCCGTATCGATCATATTTTGGTTAGATAACAAGAAATTGGTGGAAAGTGCCGTGTGGACGTAAAGAATTGTACCATCCCAATTCTTTCCGTGGGTGTAGTAAGAGGCGGCGTAGGGACTTACTAGAGGATGGGCAGCATCGTTCTCTATGCCACCATAGGTACTGCAATCGCCAACCCGCCTGCCAAGAGTGGCGACTATGGCAAACCCCCTGAATTGAAGGAGGTCTATGTGGACGTCTTTTGGCTGAAATTATGAACAGGAAATTGATGTTTATAACAAATACCATCCCAATGGCACACATGATAACACAAACCAGAGTAGGCCAATGGACACACACAAACTCTCTATCTATATCGGTACCTATCAATCTAGTTTATAAGTATCATCGCAGATTGATGGCACTGCAGTCCCGAGTAGTCATCCGACGCGCCGATATGTTCGATATCGGTGCGTCGGATGATCGGTGGGCCGTCACCGTCGGTGGCACAGTATTATGGAACTAAAATTGATGACTTTTTGCTAGCGTTGCCTAGCTCCTAAACTATGGAACGGAATTTTGGAAGGAAATGTTGTAAAAGCGGAAATGTTACGACGATTTTTTAAAAATTGGTTTGAAGGAATAGGGTGGAAAAATATGACAAGACACTCTATCAACTTTTCTAAATGAACCAGTAAACCCTGTAGAAACTATTATAATGTAAACAAATTTCGACTTTTTATTTTTGTTGTAATTAATAAATTATAACAGACGAACGTATCGTTCAGAGGGGTAGTTACGTAACTCGCTATCAGTAGGAATTGGTTTCATATTGATAGTTAAACAACATTTATTGCGTTATTTACGTTGCTGAGCCGACTATTTATTCAAACAAATGACGCGATGGTTTAGAAATAATCTTTAATCCCATTCAGATTCTGATAAATAGTGAGTTTCGCAATCAGGGTGCAGGTTAAGCTACGTTTACCATGGTTGGTTCGTGGATGGATGACCATCTTTACATACCAAGACCCCCCCGTGCCTTGGAAAGCAAGTTAAACCGTTGGTTCCGGTTGTCATTTGTGAATCTTTGACAGTTGCTACGGTCGTCAGTAGCCCGAAGTCTAACAACCAGCACGCGTAGCATGACCGCCATAGAAACGGAATTTGTCGACGGAAGAGAAGACAAAATGATGGATTGTATCGTAGAAAAATTGTGTAAAACTGAACAAAAGAGATATTTCTATCCTTCAGTCGACAAGAGTACGATGTCAAGTATGAAGATTATTTCTCTTTACTATTGATGAAATAGAAACATTTTTACAGAACTAAAATAAATAAGGAACTTTTTTTGTTCTTGGTAGAATTGATATAGAATTGGTCATGCTACGCCGGCAGTCTTATCAAGGGGTATCGCGTTACCCAGTAACTGGGTTGTGGAGGTCAGATAGGCAAACGCTCCATGTAAAATACTGGTAAAAGACTGGAAGCCGACCCAAAAGTAGATGGGAAATGACTAGGCAGATGATGTTCTTTCAATTAAAAGTTTCTTACATATACTCGTATTTTTATACATTTTTTGTTGATTCGTTTCTTCTGAGAATTATATAAAGACTTGTAAAACGAAATGTTTAAAAAAAAAATTACACAACCAGCTATAAAAAATAAATAAAGTTTCATAATTTAGTTTTATATCATTAAGTATTTATTCGTAGAAATTCAATTTAAATATGTCTAGAAAAAAACTAAATGAAATCGTTGAATAGATTAGAAGAGAAACTTCAAACATGAGATGAAATAAGAAATTTTATTACGAGGTTTGTAGAAATCTTGTAAGTCTAGTTTAAAATATCGAAATTACTTAATATTTTGATTTGAATGAAATAGTCAGTGAATATTATAGTTGGAAAGTTATTTAACATTAAAAGGAAATTTCCGAGTTAGGCAAAATGTAATTGAAATTTTCCGTCTGGAGTTCCTCAGTAACATAATTAGTACGTAAGCCCGTAGTCTTCTTTTGTGCCTAACTGAATTAAGCTCAGCCTTTTTAGAAAGGAAGAAAGAAGAAAGAAACATTATTTATTCTTCTCAAAAAAAAAAAACAGAATAATGTTCAGGAGCAAGAAACAAAGACAATAAACATTGAATAAATGTTACGACAGTCATCAACAAACAAATAAAATAAAAACAAGATTCCGATTGTAGAGTAAAAAGAAAAATACATACAACTTAAAAATAACTGACTAAATATATATAAATATTACTGGTTTGGTTAACCAAGGCATTTATTATGGAGCCTTATAGTCAAGCTCACCAAAGTAGAGTTAGTAAAGTAATTAAAACTTAATATCGAACTTTCTTACGGTTGTCACTTTAACTTATTTGCAAATTCAAACTGAATTTATTGCAAATTGACTAACGGGGCATTTAGTAATTAACACAGCTTAGTGAACTTGGCCTTTTCAGTCCAAAAAAGTTTGAGAAATGGCAATGTTAAGCACAAATATTCTTAACTAGTGCTGATTTTAGAGCTGTCAGTAATAAAACCAGATGGAACGTAGTCCCATATTTTGTATACTTAGTAAGTTACTCATTTAAGTTAGAAGCTAGTGTAAAGAGTCGCGTCATAAATTTTACTTTTGTCCTTTTCTTTTTTTTAGTTGGGAAATCATCACTTTACTTCTCCCGCTCTGATTGGAGTAGGAGAGCATGTCAGACTTTTACTGACTAAAACCCACCCATGTTCCTTTAGTAGCCTGTGCCAGAGCCACGGTAACTTTTTCGACTAAATCCGTGACCCTGGCAGGCATTGCTCCTCTCCTGGCTTTTGTCCTGGTACTACGTTCGTGTGGGATAATTTTCGACATCCACGCAGTCACTGGCAAAAGTTGGTCTACACTAATAATAAATTATGTATAATATATGATATTATAAAGAGGAAAGATTAGATTGTTTGTAATAGATAAACTCATAAACGACTTAACCGATTATAGAATTCTTAAACATTTGGAAAGAAACATTATTCCGATATAACATAAGCTATAAATTTGAAGTGCACAAAGTCGCGGGCGAATACAAGTACATATGATAAAAAATCGCACCTAATACACTAACAACATTCTATGTTTTTTTTTTAATGTGTTCGTTTCTCAAAATCCAGGCTACGTCAACATCATCGACACACATAATGAAACCTAAATCATAATTGAACACCTTTTTTTCAGTTTTAGAAAGCAGTTTTTGATTTCTCTTGGTATAAAAACTTTTTACATTAGTGTTTCTTTTCGTTAGTCTATGTATGGCAGGAAACGGCTCTTGAATTAAGATGATCTGTTGATAGTACTTACTCATCCTAATTTATTTTAATCTGAACAAAAAGTCAGTCAGTTTTTATAGTCCAACCTCATTCTGTCGCAGCTTGATGATAAATGCCGCATATTTGGAGTTTTTATTAAAATTTCAACTCACTAAAAACGAAATAGATATAATTATAATTTTGGAAATTAATGCTAATTCTTATTTTAATTTAATTTTTGAAGCCTGAGCTGAGTTATAATAGTCATGACTTTCAAAATCTTGAGTCAATTTAAAATAAACCAACCGGTTTGTCCAGAGGACAGAAACTTGAATAAAAAATCGAAAAAGAAAACAGTCTTTTGCCTGTTTTATAGCCATGTCATATGAATTTGCTTAGAGAATACCGTTTTTTCTTTTCAAGAATAGAGTCGAGAAGTAACAACTAACCTTAGGTAATTTAAAATTAATCACATAAGCAACAATCAAATATTTTATTTCACACTAGCTTTTGCCCGCGGCTTCGCCCGCGTGGTTGTCGGAAATGAATGCAAGAGGACGTACTACCGCGATAAGAATGTGTTATTCCAGGTTATATAGGTAATATAGACTCTGTGTGCTATTTTCGATCCAGATCCATTCAGCCATTTTTGCGTGATTGAGAAACAAACACCCAATCATACATATTTTCACATTTATAATATTATTAGTAGTAGGATTATAACTCATATTACTTAGGATTCATAGTTTATGAGAACATCATGTGTGTTGGTGTTTTTAAAATAAAAGTAATAGTATTCAGAGTAAGAAGACTGTGACATAGGGCTTGGTTTAGTTGAATATAAGTCTTCCTGGTTTTTCTTAACGCTCCTATTTTACCTATACAGACACTCAATCATTTACCAGACACCGAACATTATTATAGGAATAGTACTTTTGCCAGTGGCTTGGCCCGTATAGCTGTCGGAAAATATCACCCGGGAACCTACTACCGGGATAAAGTAGGTATCCTATCTGTTACGTATCCATGATATAATACCTATATCTTTGTGCCAAATTCGATCTAAATCCGTTTGGCCGTCTTTGCATCATTGAGAAACAAACATCCAAAAATCTAAACATCTAAGCAATTTCGCGGTCTCTTACTTAAAATAATACTATTAGGTTTATTTTGAGTATGATGAACACACATGATATTCGCAATTACTATGAAGCCAAAGTAATATGAATTACAATCCTACTTATCCTGTACTACCCGGCCCCTGCCAACGCGCTCTGCGCCCACTTTTTAAATCTCTAATATCTTCTAAGATATTCATTTAAATTACATACTGTAAAGGGCCATATTGATCTATATTGAATGCACAATGTATTTAAGGTACTTAATTGGATAAGGATTAATGCTGTATTGCTTAAAATCGCTTCGTAAATAAGCCCTTATTTCTCGTAAAAAGTAAAAGATAAAAAATGGTTATTGTGGGTTATCCCTAAGAGATAGACATATACCATTGAGGACATTTTTGTAGGCCTTTTTAAGGTGTACAATACTGTAGTACATTATTTTGATCTATTTCGTAGGATTCAGCCAGAGTTTTTCGAATTTTGAGACCTATGTCAGCGTAGTTTTCGAAGATAGTTATTTTTTTTCTAAAATAAAAGATTCTTTCTAAAATAAAAATAGCCTAAGTTACTCCTTGTTACATCAGCTATCTGCCAGTGAAAGTCCCGTCAAAATCGGTCCAGCCATTTCAGAGATTAGCGGGAACGAACAGACAGACAGACAGACAGACAGACAAAAATTGTAAAAAATGTTGTTTTGGTATATGTATCGTGTATACATCCTTATACACTTAGTAAAAAGTGGTTATCTTAATATTAAAAACAGACACTCCAATTTTATTTATTTGTATTGTATAGATAAACCTACATGGACACTTAAGAGACGACAGAGGCTAGGTGCACTGTTCCAATTTCATAGTTCCTATGGTGAAGAGCCGGCAAGAAACACCATATTTACTCTTTTAAAAATAACTGACTTTTTCAATGGTTTCAAATTCCAGTTGTATGGGAGGTCTGTGTAGGTCTGTCAATAAGTATCAGATACTTCATAAAATAGAAAATGGTCTACAGTCTACAAGGCCTACAACGTTCTCATGTTCACAAAATTTAGCTAATGCTAAGCTTAATGATACACAACTGATAATTTAATTATTGGCACAATCAAACCTACTATTATTACAAATTTTATAAATGTGAAAGTATATATTTGAATGTTTATTACTCAAACACGCAAAAATGACGGGCGGGTGACTAGAATCAATTCTATTTTTAACCGACGAAAAAAAACGGAGGAGGTTATCAATTCGACGCGTAAATTTTTTTTTAGTGTTTTTTTTTATGTATGACCACGCATAACTTTTTACATAGTAGTCCGATTGTAATAATTCTTCTACATTAAAGCCACAATTTTTTTTTTTAAATAAAAACTTTTTGACAAAAAAGTAAACCGCCGAAAAAACTTAAAAGCAAAAAATAATAAACCTTAAAATTTTGAGTCGCCGCTGAAAAATCAATGAACAAAGATCACTCAAAGCGCCGACTCATAATTTTAAGGTTTATTATTTTTTGCTTTTAAGTTTTAATGTAAATGTTGACTTTCCAAAAGACTTTAATGTGCCTATTTGAAATAAATGCATTGACTTTGACTTTGGCCAAACTGACTGAGATGAAATTGGCACACAGATAGTTGAGAAACAGAATTTACACATAGGATACTTTTATCCGGGTAGTACATTCCGGTGATATAATTTCCTACCTCCACGCGAGCGAAACCGTAAGCATAAAAGGTAAAGTCCAAGTCAATCAGTTTGATATACTTACTTTAGACTGTCCTATGGCGCAAGACCAGCGTGTGTCCGACCTGTCAGAGTCGCGAGATTCGTTCGAAAGAGTTACCGTGGCCCTGGCATATGGGCAACTGAAGGATTGGGTGGGTTTTAGTCAGTAAAAGTCTGACACGCCCTCCCGCTCCGCCCAGAGCGGGAGAAGTCATTTGATGATTTCCCATCCAAAAAAAAGGAACATGGGTGGGTTTTAGTCAGTAAAAGTCTGACACGTCCTCCCGCTCCGCCCAAAGCGGGAGAAGTCATTTGATGATTTCCCATCCAAAAAAAAAACTGTGTGTCCGAGCATTCTCATCTTGGATGTAACCCTCTAATTTGTAATATGCTTGTTTACAAGTTAACCAATGAAGTTTCCATTGCTGGCATAGAGGCCTTCTCTGTGTGATAAGGAATCGTCCATAACTCACCAAGCAGGCCCAGTGTATGTATAATAAGTGATACTCATGAACCATCTTCGTATATGCAATATTTCGTCACAAAATGCTCTTCTTCTATCCCCTAAATTACCTGTGGGTAACTTAATTATAAACCGAGTTTAAACAAAACTATGTCTACATAAATCAAATAAATACCTCGGCCAACATAAATTCTATGTAAATATGTTTAGTAATTAACACACTTATGAATGAGAAACTTCGAGGGAACAGCGTTAAAGTGGGTCAGAAATGTTTTGATTTTCATAATTAGGTAGTTAAATCTTCCACTGCCAAATCATATTACAGTATTTCGGAATTTTTAACGGACAAAAATTTAGTAATATAATTTTGACATTTCAATAAAATAAATGTACTGTTTCCCTTGATATAAGTTTTTTGTATGTTGAGATTAGTATTTCATATTGATATAGGTATTTTATATTGACATTAGTATTGTATTTGGACTTATTCTGTGTATTGACATGCAATGTATTAACTAAATTTAAATTGCTATTTATTATTAATTATTTTGTATTGTGTATAATGTAATTCTTTATTATTGTTTTATTGTTCAGGCTTATAGTATTTGTTTTATCATTGAGACTTGGCTGGCTTTTTTTTTGGATGGGAAATCATCAAATGACTTCTCCAGCTCTGGGCGGAGCGGGAGGGCGTGTCAGACTTTTACTGACCCGTGAAACCCACCCGTGTTCCTTCAGTTGCCCACGTGCCAGGGTCACGGTATCTCTTTCGAACAATCTCGTGACCCTGGCAGGCAGACTTGGCTGGCTTGTTACATCATCACAAACTTTTGTACGCATGTCGCACTTTTTATTTACTTTAAATATCATAATTATTACCTATGTTAAACAAATGAATAATTGACTTATGTTATGATTTATGCCAAGAAAATTTGTTATTAATGAATCTTAATATTTCAGCTGCCGTATACCGTAGGCTAGCGTTGGAAGGGTTAAATTTCTCCTCATTTGACATACTAACATAGTAGGTATAGTCCTTCAGACTGTATTTCGGCCACAGTGACCAATCTCAATCGTGAGACATTATAGTGCACAAGTGTGTGCGCAGACACAGGCTCCTCCACGCCACCCGCTCTTCCCTCACTCTCATAGTCCGATGGGACGGCAATCCGACACGACCGGAGAGAGATCAGGCGCACGACCAACGGTTTAACGTGCTTTTCGAGGCACGGGGGTACCACACCGCCAGCTTTCTAACTTCGGGCTGTTACTAAGAAATTCTGCCTCGTTGGTCTTGTGGTCGCAAGCGCGACTACTGAGCGTGGGGTTCTGGGTTCGACACCCAGGTCGGGCAAAGTGTTATTGGGTTTTCCGTAATACTACTATAATAGCATAACATCACGCCTGTTTTTCTCGAAAGGTCAGACAGTGGTGTAACTTTAGCAGGTACGTACGTCCACACATCAAGGTATACATTTCTGCCGAGGTCGCGAGATTGTTCGAAAGAGATACCGTGACCCTGGCACATGGGCAACTGTAGGAACACGGATGGGTCTTAGTCAGTAAAAGTCTGACATGCCCTCCCAGCTCCGCCCAGAGCGGGAGAAGTCATTTGATGATTTCCCATCCAAAAAAAAGGTATAATTTCCAGTATAAGCTGACATCTCATTGCACGAAAAGCCTATAAAATGCGAGATCAGCTAAAACTGGAAATGTTTTGACCTGTAGCCGTGTCAGCATTTGGTCCACATTCGGTTGTGATCTAAATATACATATAGGTATGATTTAAAAAAAATATTGTCTGTTTGTAATGTCAAAATAACAGCTTGTTACTAAACGCATACAAATATCATTTTCGTTTTTCAATTATTGCTTGTCTGTCTGTCTGTTCCGGCTAATATCCGTAACTGCCCGATTTTAACGGGATATTCACTGACCAATTGCTGATTTTATAAGGAATAACCTAAACTAGTTATATTTTCGAAAAATAATTAGAATTCCGCGCGTTAAATAAAACCCAAGTATTCCAATATGCACGCGAAAGAAGCGCTAGTGTGAGATAAAACAAAATTGTCTCCCCTAAAACCAGACATCACCATTAGTACAAATTAGATTAAATAGTAGGGTCATTAATATCTCTTAGCCCAAGGGGAAAGCAATAAATGAACAACTGAGAAATGGAGAAAACTCGAACCGAATCGAAATCGACTGATTAGTCTTAATCATCTACGCTTCTGTTAAAACCAACATTTTGAGAGTGAATTGTAATTAAGTATGACTAAACAGCCAGTTTATATCTCTAGGCTGTTATAACCGACATAAAAAAAACAGTTAGGTGTTTTTTCTATTTCTTTTATAATTGTGGATATGATATCAGAAACTTTCAAATAGACAGGTACAGTTGAAAGAAATGCTTTAAAAAAGAATCTCTATGAATCAAAATCTAAAGTCACTTATTCAAATAAACACATTCAGGCTGAGAGTCAGCACTCTTTGACCATCAAAATTAAATTAGACAGTCCCCCAAAACGCCCGCCCTTCACCGCTTCCAAGTGTTTTAGCTTGGTAAAAGAAATGGCGCAACAAGCTCTCCTGCAGAGGAACTGTAGTCACTGCTGAGCAACCACTTCATACAAAAATAACAATCGACTTCCTTAAAAAAACAATACAAAGTCAAAAATAACTTTAATTTAGGAATTCGGTGTCTTAGGATCTGTATTTAAGGTGTTTTTGCCACCGACTTCCGAAATTAAAGTTATTTTTGACTTTGTCGTGTTTTTTTAAGGAAGTCGGTTGTTATTTTTTCCGCACTAATTTAATCGCGTTATTCGTTCATTTGTCGCGCAAATACTTAATGCAAATTTAAGACTTATATGGTTTTCACATGGATTCCATTGTCCGAATGGAACTAAATTAAAATGGGACCATTCGGAAAGCACCAGCTTTCAAATAAAAAAAGAATCATCAAAATCGGTTCACCCAGTCAAAAGTTATGAGGTAACAAAAAAAAAAAACACAGTCGAATTGATAACCTCCTCCGTTTTTGAAGTCGGTTAAAAAACAAAAGCTCATCAATTGATTAATGAAGCAACCAATTTCTTCAAGTATACATTCGTGTCTTTTTTACTACTAAGTTTTTACTGACTACTAATCATATCAAGATTTGTTTTTAAATGAGTTCAAGACTAGTTAATTAAAAAAAAAAAAAACAACTGAATTTGCCAAATAAAAAATTAACCCAGCACAATTTCAATAAGTATCACATAAGCAGTACAGGTAAGTTAAATTCTTGTCTGAAGTATCTGTAACTTGTACATATTCTGATTCACTCTGTTCCCCGTACGAGTATAAACTGTATTACGGTGGAACAGATTTCCTCTTACTCTGTAATTGTACAGTTTATAGTAGCAGACTTGTGACAAAATCAATTTTCCTAGTAGCAAAAGAATATAACTTATTATTAACAAAGCAAAGTAGGTGCCACATAATTTGAAATAAGGTAAGTACACAAAAAATAATGGAAAAAAAGCGTGGGATACTTTTTAAGGTATTTTTTTATTGATATCAGGCACCCCACGCTTTTTTCCATTATTTTGTATTTTTTAGTTTGGTTTTCAATGGAAGCGTGTTTTTTAGTTTTTTCAAACTATTATTTATTAGGGTGTTTCGAATTTTGAGACGTATGTCAGCGTAGTTTGTGACGTATGTCAGCGTAGTTTTCGAAGACAGTTTTTTTTGCTGTCCTGGTAACCCTGGCAAGGATAATGGCACAAATTTATAAAATTATTGCATTGTCGTCGGTCCTTGACAGGTGTGCAAAGTTAGAAATGAAATCTGGTCGTTTAAAGTGGGTCAAAATTGCGCTATAAGGAGTCGGTTACAAACAAACATACAAACATACAAGTGAAGCTAATATAAAGCGTGTAAAAAACATGACATAATGACACGGTATTTGTTTAGTATCCATCAAAGATATATACAAGATATATCACAAACCTTATCATCTGCCTAGCCTTGTCCTAACTATATCTGGGTCAGCTTCCAGTCTAACCTGATGCAGCCGAATTCCAGAGTGACTGCCTATCTGATCTCCACAACCCAATTTATTGGATACAAATATCCCTAGGTAAGACTAGTTGGCAGTCTTTCGGGCTTCTGGCGACCCGTAACGACTATCAAAATTCTACGAATGGTAGCCAGGACCAACGATTTAACGTGTTTTCTGAGGTACAGAGGTCAGTATATATAAAGATGGTCACCCGTTTACGGATCAACTACGGAAATTGCAGCTTAATGTGATCACTTGACCTGTGCGGTTAATACTTAGTCATAAGTACCTTTAACTACATATCACAAACATAATGGGCAAAATTTAGAATTGGATGGTGTACTTCTTCACACATAGAAGACCACAGGACGATTAGACAGCACCAAAATAAGTTTTTTAGAACATAAAATATTAATTCTTTAATTTTCTTTAATAAATGTTACCCTGCTAGAAACTCACGCCAAATTCTTTACTGACACGGTTTCCAACTCACTAATAAGCATATCGTCTATAACTGGTTAATTATAAAAACCTTTAAATATTGACTTGTCCCTAATCTTCGGCCTCTACACAACCGGTTAGTCTGCCCTTTCACATTAATGGATTGATAAACACCTGATAGTTTCTCTTTCATTGCCATATCACCATGAAAATTATTGCATGTGGGTAAATATCTGCATAACAAGATCGGATAAGCAACAATAATGTTGTCTTGATTGGGATACATTGGGTGCTTTTGTCTGAACTGATAAATGTGTTGAAAACAAAAACGGCAATGAAAGTATACGGTAGCGTGCAACTCATAATAATGCATCTGTTATAACGTTGATAATTCTGTTTAGGAATGTTGTTGATGAAATTAACGTTGCGTTTTGTTTTTATTCGTTTTCTCCTCGTGAATGGACAGCTCTTACTGAATTCAGGAATAACAAGTGAATTAATTAGAGGGGTAATTGCTGCATTGCTGCTTCAAGAACGTTAGCATTATAGTCTCAATATCAATCTTTCTCCTATATGCCATCATTTTTGACATTGATAGTCGCTGAGAGAAGAATGCGATTAGATTTTCAATGTTTTAAATAACGGGAACTCGATTTCTGAATATTTTATAAAGTCATATTCTTATGGCAGTAGCACAGATCTGGTGCTCTGAGACAGTGAGGCGGAGTCGTGGCAGACCACGTAAGAGATGGCGGGCAAGCTGGATAGGTTCCGTCAAAACTGGAAGGACGCCCGGGTTTGCGAAAGATAAGAAGAGTATAGGAGAGGGACAGGAGAGGGACAGTGGAGGCTAGCAAAAAATATATTTTTATAGGTAATAGTCAATTAGGTAACGTTGAACTAGTTCCAATAAAATAAGATCTAAACAATAACATAGCAAAATTAAACGATAACAATGATTAACCACAATAACACTAAAACCAATATTTGGAAGACATGTGACATCCACCAATTTAGAAAGAAGAAAAGAAAGACAGAAAATACGTTTATTTGCGGCAAACAGGACGCACAGAAAGATCAGACACATACAAAAATAAAACACACACACATCACACCACATCACATCACACGTACACTGTGCCTGCGTGGTGGATAATATCTCAACCCCTCTCTAAGGTAGGAGACCTGGAGTCTCAACAGAAGACTGATAAAGTAACGTATGACGGGACAGACTTCATGACAAATTGTCAATTGCCAACGGAATTCTAAAAACAAGTAAAATGAAGACGACAAATTAGAAGTTAAATGAATACGACGCCACTAAATAGTCTCGTGAATCGTGAAGAAAATTAAACATGAATCAGTCTTTGCTCTAGTGTGTGCGCAAAAACAACGTAGAAAGTAATATTTGATCATTCTACAGTGCTATTCTGAGAAGGCAACTAAGAGAAAGAGTTTTTGCAGGTGAAAAGGTTCGGCAGAGGCGTAGAGGCTACAAATAGTACACTCACATTGCGGCAGTTATGTTTAAGTCCCTTGTAATCTATACTAATATTATAAATGGGAAAGTGTGTGTGTCTGTTTGTACGTCTTTCACGACAAAACGGAGCGTTGTATTGACGTAATTTTTTAAGTGGAGATAGTTAAAGGGATGGAGAGTTACGTAGGCTACTTTTTGTCTTTTTTTAACCCCCCACTTCCCTAAAATGGGGGGTCGAACGCGCTAATCTCAGGAACTACTGGTTCGAATTGAAAAAATATTTTTGAGTCGGGTAGCCTATTTATTGAGGAAGGCTATAGGCTATATAACATCACGCTACAATCAAAAGGAGCGGAGCAGCAAAAAAAATAATGGATGAAAACTAGCAGGCTGCGATGCGACGGGAAGGGTCAGGGGAGCAAATATTTGACGCAGACGAAGTCGCGGGCAGAAGCTAGTAGTGTCATACCTATATCTAGACTCTGGGTTGCTATTGAGACATTCCAGATATAAAACCTAACACCAGTTTAGCAAATAGCACAATTCGGGACTTATATCCAGGTCCACACTCTCAGCAATAGCGCTTACGACCACCAGACCAACGAGGCAGTCATTTTCTGTTCCTTTATCTATTATAGACATGAGAGCTCTACGAATAATTGATATATTCTTAATGTTACAATTTAGGATTAACATTTATTAATAGAATAATAGGTCATTTTCAATAGGCTCGCCTCCATGGTGCATGATGTATGGGGCTCTAAGATATCAGGAGACATTTGAGTGTATAAAACATCTCAATGTCTAATCCTATAAGAGGATATTATTTTGGACCTTTTCTGGATGCATGCGTAGTCTAATAAAAGCAGAAGCGATTCTTTCTCTATAATAACACCTTGAACATCGTTTACTTCCTAGTTTTGTGCATAAAACCATTCAAGCAGTGCATTGACCCCAATTTTAACATCACTGTCGTCATCAAGGACGTCAAGGTCCTTTTTAAATTGATTTTATTACATAGCATTGACACGCTTTACATTTTCTTTACATATCGAGTAAGGGAAAGTTTCACAATACATGCGAACTTTCTTTGCCAATAGACTATAGGTTTACTTATAGTGAAATATATCTAGTAAAAAGTGGATTCTCTAGTTGAAAGCTGGAAGAAAACAGGTGATTATTGTGAGTCTTCGTGTCGATTAACTTGTCAAAGCAAGCACGTGTCATATTTTTTGGTGTTTGTGGACTAGAAAACTAGTTATAACTGCTGAATAGGATGTTGTCCGTATTCACACTGTTGGCTTATTCGACCTCGTTTTGGTAATCTAATTTTTGATGATTATAAACATAAGTTTTGGTAATAGTTTCATAGGAGTTAAATTGTAATATATTTTAATAAATTCGCAAGCTAGATTATAAATTCTGCTACGGTTTCTAACGAACCGAGAGCAAAATGAGAATCAAGATGAACAACAATACATTCTAAAAAACAAAAAAAAGAGTACTCACAATAAAGAAACTCCGCAGAAACATGTCGGAACTATCACCGGAAAAAATCCAATCGTGTAAAAGTGAAATTTCGCGAACAGTTCTTTTGGCACGTGTATTTCACAAAAACCTGTTAATTTTCAACACATATACACAGAGTTCCACTATATCACAAATTGCACTTGGTTGGTATTCGGTGCGTGACGACGCGTAAACCGTCCGAATTGCCAACGGCCACTGGAAACACGAAACCTCTCCCTACTCTCACGCACCCGGTCAAAATCGTAGGTCAATGTTACTGTCAACTTTCGATATACATAAGTCGGTGTTTTTTATTATTTTTCGATATGCCGAAGCAGAAACGAGTTTTCCGTTCGGGTTTGCGATGGTGAATGGATCTTTCTCGCATGCTTTGTCCCTTTCTTGCGCGGACGCCGATGCGGTACCATTGTTTTGCTAAGTGAGAGCCGTTCGAGATTTATTTGAAAGTTCTTCGATGACATATAAGAGATACGCTCAATTTGAGGAAATGATTTTGGGATATGATATGTTATTTTGTGGTTTAATTATGTCATTTTGGTTTCAAGCGAGTTGATTTGTTTTTGTTTTGTTCCGCTTTTTAAATTCGTTTGAAATTTGAAAAAATGATAATGTTATTTTATTATGTACCGTATAATCATATGGTATACTACTTACAGTTTGTATAATAATTTGAGGAAACTAACGGAATAAAGTGTAAACATCGTGTCTCATTATTCAGTTTTTTATTAACAGCCTGACAATTATGAGAACATCTATCTATATTCTCAAAGTAATTCTTAAATTTTTCAATTGTATGAACGTAAACTAGGCAAAAGGAGTGTGTAGAGATCGTAGTAGGTGGCGTTCCGTGGTTTCTGCCTACCCTTATGGGAAAAAGGCGTGAGTCTATATATTCATAAAATGGTAGATACTATTTGCTGTTTTTTGCTGTTCTAAATAATTTTAAAGAAGCTTTAAATAACAACGTATAGTGTTTAATATTTAATAAATAATATATTTAGTAAAGTATTTTATATACTTGATATCAGATATATCACATTCAGTTGATTCTCAATTCACAATAATCACACACGATTACCATTCGACAACAATTCGTAGCCCCGCTAGGTCACAGCAGGTGAACGCTCTTGACCGATTGGCGCACAACTGGTCACCGTGACGACATCTAGTAGAAAGCTGCAGAAGTGCAAGTCTGGTTTGTGACCATACACGGCAAACATCGTACTAATGTGCCAATATAAGCTCTTAGCAATGATTTTATTCGTTTTATATTTTAGTAAAATAAAATAAATAAGGATCTAGGATAAAAGTTACCTTTGCATTAATAAACTATCTGTATACGAAATTTCAGCCAAATCTATGTCCGAACAGATTTTCATCGAATTTGGCGTGTTTGAGTATCAAATATCCAAACTTTCACATTGATAATATTAAGTAGAATCATCATCAAACTGTTAATTAATCTGTTTTGAACTATGATTTTTTTAGAAGATCCTCGCAAATCTATTGTTCGTAGCTTGGGGTCTGGGTCAGTTTGTTTCTGATTTTTAACCCTGAAACTGTCTTTCGAGGGCATAAAATCAAATGGAAGATGGAAGATTGACTAGGTCTCCCGACACCTTTGCATTATCCTCGACTGATTTCTACTTCATTACTATTTATAGTCTTCCCAAACCCAGGCAGTTCATTAGTAGCCAGTAGTGCCGCTAGAAAAACGCATCATTTCAGCCATAAGACGTCCACTGCTGGACTTAGGCCTTCCCCAATTTGGGGGGCTTTGCCATAATCGCCACGCTTGGCAGGCGGGTTGGCGATCGCAGTATGATGGTAAAATACATAGAGAACGCTGCTGCACATTCTCTAGTAAGTCCCTTAGTCGCCTTTTACGACACCCACGGGAAGAAATGGGGTGGTGTTATTCTTTACGTCCGGCACCACACGGTTGACTATTCAGCTTCAATGTAATTAAAATCTTCAGTTTATGAAGAACGTTTAGTTTAACCGTATTATATAGTCCTCCAGACCGAATTTCGGCCACGGCGGCCAATCTCAACGGAGACTAGCCATCGGCGCGGGAGATATTATAGTGCTCAAGTGTATGCGCACTCACTCTTCCCTCACTCTCATAGTCCGATGGGACGGCAATCCGACACGACCGGAGAGAGATCAGGCGTAGGACCAACTGCTTAACGTGCTTTCCGAGGCACGGGGGTATCACACCGCCAACTTCCAAACTCCGGGCTGCTACTAAGAAATTCCTAATGGAAAAACCCAGTAACACTTTGCCCGACCCGGGAATCGAACCCAGGAGCCCACGCTCAGCAGTCGCGCTTGCGACCACGAGACCAACAGGGCAGTTAACCGTATTAGAGCAGTGGTGAACCAGTGGTAATGGCAGCGATTTCCACCATTTCTAGAACACTAGGCATGCCCTAAATTTTAACACATGTGACATCTAGCAACCCGCACTGTTAGATAACGGCCCCGTTTCTTCTCGCAGAGAGGAGTTCTTTGCCCCAGCAGTTGATTAGGTATACTTATGCCATGTCTCCCAAAATGATCATCCGCTGGCTTGAACATCAATCATTTGACGACACAATCAAACTATGTAAAACGTTTTACCGACAGAATAATACGACTTCTGTATATTCTTTCATAGTTACTGTCTCAGACCCACAATAGCTCAATTCACACAATATTATACAAGTTTTGTCAACTTTCTTCACTTTCTTCTGATTGTGTAAGTCAGACGAAAATTGACTTATCGTCACGGTCAGTCAACTGTGTCTAGTCAAATTATCAGTACATCTGGAAACATAAGCTGACGACATAGTTGCGTGGTAATGATTAGTGTTAAGACGGATTCTTGAAAAGTAAAGGTTGAAACTAATCTGTATTTAAGAGAAAAAAAAAATGGTGTCTGTTTGTAATGTCAAAATAGCAGCTTTTTACAGCAATGGAGACGTTATAATAGCTGATTATGTTAATGCATATGAACCCATACCAAATGAAAGAGATACCGTGACCCTGGCACATGGGCAACTGAAGGAACACGGGTGGGGTTTAGTCAGTAAAAATCTGACACGCCCTCCCGCTCCGCCCAGAGCGGGAGAAGACATTTGATGATTTCCCATCCAAAAAAAAAAGAACCCATACCAACTCAAACAGTATTTAAAACATTTTTTAATTTTTTCAACATTTTTTGTATGTTTGTTCCAGCTTATCTCCAATAAGGCTGGACCAATTTTGTCGAGACATTCACTGGCTAGTGTTTGAGCTAGTGTTATAAGGAGTGGTTTTATGCTGTGAAATAATTTCCGATACACATGCGGGAGAAAGCTGCGAAGACGGCACATTATTTACCGAAATAAAAAAAAAAAAACGGTCAGCTGACCGGTGAAGTTCGTTAAAAGCTGGAAGTAGCCGAGGGTATGATTAGAAATGTTCATGTCAATAAGGCCCATTTCGACGATATATCTCATCAAACAAATAGAGTGGGCCGTAGTCAACTAAATGACTTCAAATTCATATGGTTTAAAATTTGTCGTTCTATGGCTTACCGATTTACTCACAATATTCCGAGAATACGGTAGCCTTGAAAGTTTCTAATGCACAAGGCAATTTTTCCTTGTCTTCGTTATTTGTTATTGAAGAGAAAACTCCGCTGGTAGGCACAATTTGATATATTAGTGACTACACTCTAACGAGTGGCGTGGGTGACAATTTTCATTCAAACAATGTTACAACCTTCTTATAACTTTCTTTCTTTCACTTTCTTTTGATTTTGTCAATATTACGCCGAAGAAGTAATTTTACAATTGCTGGTTTTATCGTATTGCCACATAACTAAATATGGGGTATAATTAGAGAGCACTCGTGGCTCAGTAGTAACGTCCTCGACTTATCGAGTTGTAGGTCGTGAGTTCAAACCCAGGCAGGCAACTGAAGGAACACGGGTGGGTTTTAATCAGTAAAAATCTGACACGCTATTCCACTCCATCCAGAGCGGGAGACGTCATTTTCATGATTTCCCACCCACAGAAAAAGGAAAGCGCTTTACTTTAAGCTAATAATTTTGTCATTACTGCTCTCAACACGTTAAAGGACTAAAAACATTGTTCCAGATTGAAACATTCGCAGACATGTGTCATCTACCAACCCGCACTGAATCCGCGTTTTCAATCTGGGAATGTGCTATGCCAATTGCCAGTCAAATTAGGCGTATTATTAGGTGTATTAATTTCTTAGTAGCAGCCTCGGAGTTTGGAAGTTGGCGGTGTGATACCCCCGTGCCTCGGAAAGCACGCTAAGCCGTTGGTCCTACGCCTGATCTCTCTCCGGTCGTGTCGGATTGCCGTCCCATCGGACTATGAGAGTGAGGGAAGAGTGAGTGCTCTTGTATCTGCGCACACACTTGAGCACTATAATATCTCCCGCGCCGATGGCTAGTCTCCGTTGAGATTGGCCGCCGTGGCCGAAATTCGGTCTGGAGGACTATATATTATGCTATTCTAGTAGTACCTAGCAGTCTAGTTTTTGATATTGATTGTTGCAGAGATAAGATTGTGAATCGATTTCGATTACGGAATAGACCTTTTGATAACTTGCAGCGAGTAATATCGATACTAACAGTTGTGGTAGTGCACCTGTCGCCTCACCTACTTTTAAATCCCTTCGTTACACTTGTGGTCACGCTCAATATACTTTACTGTTAACTATGTTTGCGGTTTTGTGGTTTTTACACGGCATGATGTCGTAAAAGGTCTATGACACCAATAAAGTATAAACAGTATGAAAATCAATCAATAATGCCTGCCTTTTCCCAACTACTCCATAAAATTCTCTGCTTTTACACATTTAGACTAGACATAGGCTCCTTGTGATGTTAGACGTAAAGACTAACACCATCCCATTTCTTCTTTTGGGTGTCTGAAGAGGCACTAATGGACTTACTAGAGAATGGGCAGCAGCGTTCTCTTTGCATTTTTCCACCATACTGCGATCGCCAACCCGCCTGATAAGCGTGGCGAATTGGCGATACTGGCAAACCCCCTTAAATTGGGGAGGCCTATGTCCAGCAGTGGATTATGCCCCATTTAGACTGCTGTTAGGATAAAACATTTGTTAAAAAATATGGTACTAGCACCTCACGTTTTTTAACCGACTTCAAAAAGGAGGAGGTTTTCAATTCGGATGTTTATATGTTTTTTTTTTTTTTTTTTTTTTTTATGTATGTTCGGCCATAACTCCGTCATATATAGACGGATTTGCAAAATTCTTTTTTTGTTCGAAAGGGGTTTATTCCGAAATGGTCCCATATAATTTTCATATAGATCTGATGATGAGTTCGGGGGACAGACACCGGAACTCTTTAAAAAATGACAGCAAATCAACCGCGATTTCTGCTATCGCGTAAATATGCATTGTTTGTTTGGAATTAGTGCGAGGTGAATACCACAACTAAAAATTTAAAAATAAAAACTTTTTTACAAAAAAAAACAACCGACTTCCTTAAAAACACTACAAAGTGAAAAATAACTTTAATTTCGGAAGTCGGTGGCAAAAAAACCATAAATACAGATCCTAAGACACCGACTTCCGAAATTAAAGTTATTTTTCACTTTGTAGTGTTTTTAAGGAAGTCGGTTGTTTTTTTTTTGTAAAAAAGTTTTTATCCATATATGAGGAAAGCTCGCTAACCCAATAGTCCCGGGTGTCATACGTGGATCTTGGGCAGCAGTTACGGGTCGTCAAAAGCCCCAATATCTAACAACCAGTCTTACTAAAGACTATTGTATCACCCACCAAATGAGTTGTGGACCTCAAGTAGTCAGTTCATCATTCATCATCATCATTTCAGCCGTAAGACGTCCACTGCTGGACTTAGGCCTCCCCCAATTTGGGGGGCTTTGCCATAATCGCCACGCTTGGCAGGCGGGTTGGCGATCGCAGTATGGTGACAAAATGCACAGAGAACGCTGCTGCCCATTCTCTAGTAAGTCCCTTAGTCGCCTTTTACGACACCCACGGGAAGAAATGGGGTGGTGTTATTCTTTACGTCTGGCACCACATGGTACAGTAGTCAGTTACTCCATGTAAAATACTGATATCGATACCTTTAGGCTCAAAGGGCGTATCCACCAAAACACGACTTTTCAGGAGAGCCATTAAACAGAAAAATAAAACAGTTTTCCGATATAACTTTTTTGTGCTAATAGCTATAAAAAAAAAGCAAAAGACAAAAGTTGTTAGAATTTGGAGATAAAGAACATCGTAGAATAATATTTAAAGTAAATCTAACAAGTAAAAAAATAGACTTCGAATACACCCTAAAAAATAAATAAAGCTGTCGGTTACGCCAAAAAAATAAGCTCCTGTACAAACAGCTAAGGATGTACTAGCAACTCATACGACATTAACTAACCATTTATGATGTAAGTTACAATCTCTTTCTATTCTACTATCTAACAAATGATGTAAGCTGCAAACATTTTGTCCAATATGTGGTGTAAGTAACGGTGGTGGCATTTCTTATCAATGATTTCTCATTATAATCTCAGGTAAATAAGTTGAATTTTGCCGATCAGGTGGTTTGCTTTATAGTTTAGTGCTACACCTACTCATAATAACACAGCAGTCCAAAAATAGCATTAAAAAATAAATGAATTAATATTGTATCAAAATGTTTAATCACGGCAATAATTGTAATAGAATATGTCATCGTAAAAACAATAATTGTGCAATAATATTAGTCGTTCCACCCTGTTTACTAAGACGATGTGCTGATGAACTTACACTACCATTTTATAAATTACTAAACCAGTCTTTTGAAGAAGGCATATTCCCTGATCAGCGGAAACTAGCATTAGTGAAACCTATACATAAGAAAAATAACAAAACAGAGCCAAGTATCATAATTACCGCCCCATAGCTCTACTGCCTACAGCTTCGAAGATTTTCGAGAAAGCTATGTGTAACCGCGTATACAATTTCTGCGAAAAATATAAAATATTCGATGGATGCCAAAATGGTTTTCGGAAAAATCGATCAACAGCATATGAAGTCTATAAATTTATCCAGGAGGCTTTAAACATACTAAATAACAAAAAATACACAGTAGGTATAATGCTTGACGTGACCAAAGCATACGATAAATTACAATATAACATTTTACTAAACAAACCCTATAGAATAGGGATCCGCGGTAAAGCACATGAATGGTTCAAATCTTATCTACAAAATAGCGCACAGTTAGTATAAATAGAATACTTTAATAGCAAAATGAACGAACTTCAGAAGTTCCGCTCTGACAGAAAGTCAATAAACGCATCAATACCACAAGGAAGTATTGTTCGATGTCTTCTATTTCTCGTCTACATTAATGATCTCCAAAAATTCATAGCAGAATCTGGACCATGCGTTTTATTTGCGGACGACATCTCCATTCTCACCTCATGTCATGACAACCTAAACCTAAACAGTACCCTTAACGACATAATTAGCAAAAAAATAACCTGGATGAACGAACACAACCTAGAAATTAACTTTACAAAGACTAATCTCATAACATTCCACCCCACCAAAAAAATCCCTTAAATGTAGTTTAGTAGAAACAGTCAACGAATTCACATTACTAGGCATAACCATAGACAAAAAATATAAATTAGAAGTCACACGTACAAAAAATAAAAAACGAAACTTTCCAAATTTATATATGCTTTTCGCGAAGTGAAAAAAACCACAAATTTACAGACTGCCCTTATAACATACTACGCCTATGTATATGCATGGCTTAGTTACGGAATAATAATGTGGGGCAACAGTACAGATGCACCACCACTGTTTACGATACAAAAGAAATTTGTTCGTATCGCAGTAAACATACAACAAATAGATAGCTGCAAACCCCATTTTGTAAGGCTTAATATTTTAACTCTGCCATGCATATATATATACTTGAAATTTGCAAATTTGCTCATAAACACCAAGACTTTTACACTAAATGAGAAGACATACAAACACGATACACACTTAGATACAAAACACGACTAAACATACCAACATCCCGCCTACACTCATCAAGCCCTCTGGTTATGTCGATAAAAATATACAATAAGTTACCAGAATCCATAAGAACAGAGAAAAAAAGCCATCTATTCACTAGTAAATTAAAAAAGCTTTTATTAAGTAAATGCTACTATAGTGTCCACGAATATTTAAATCATAAATCCCTGAAACTAGGTTAGAAAACTCCAAAACATGTATTTAATTTATTTTTAATAACTATTTTAGAATAAGGACACACCCTCCCGCTCCGCCCAGAGCGGGAGAAGTAATTTGATGATTTCCCATCCAAAAAAAAAGCATATACATTGTGGAATGCAATAAAGTATTGAGTAATAACGATTTTAACCACAAAACACTTGAGTCCTATAGAATCAAATCCGGCTAACTGACGTTTTTGGTAAAAACGAACTGTAAATAAGGTAACACTCAAAATTTTAAATACTTTCTAACAGTTATTCAGGTCCATACCAGAGAAGGCTATCTTTCATAAGAATCCACTCAAAAGTCACAGATTAGTGACAAATCCGGCTTTCTGTAAAAATTCAAAATCAAATACGGCAAACTGCTCGCTCGACCAATCACAGGCGTCCATTATGTTTGCATGCTGTCACGGCGGTGCACGAGTTTTACTTATTTTGAGCTTTGTGATTTTATTGATTTATTAAAGTTTCTGCTGTTGCAGTTAAACAGATTCTATGAAATTACAATCATGAATTGCCACTCAACACCTGTGAATAGTCGTTTTGGTCGAAAACGCCAAAAGGATCCGGATAATTGGAAAATAAATGTAGCTAAGAGAAAGAGGTAAGTATCTTGTGTAGGGTTCGCACTTTCTTTTATAAAATTAATCTAATACTTTTATTATCTCGCATTGCTGGACTGGTACATTTGTGCATGTTATTTTGTTTTGTTTTGCTGAATTTGAAGACAAACATATCTAAATAAAAAATAAAGAGTTAGTTGTTGGTACTCGTAGATTAGGTAGAGGATCTACATCAAAACAATCATGCTATCAGTTGTTTTTGTAAAATTAATAAAACTACTTCATCAACATCACCTCAGCCTATCGCTATCCACTGCTGGACGTAGACCTCTCCCAAACTGCCTCTTTGTATCAAATTAGTTACTTACTTTTATTTTGTTAATTCAGGTATTCATCAAAAACTTTGCCGGAAACGGTGAGCGAACACGATACAAAAGTAGAAGATTTTTGTGAGGAATCATTGGAAGATGTTCAATACTTAATTAAACATCTTCCAATGATAATAAACATGAACAAAAACATAAAAAAATGCCCTTGGATACGCGCGTATTAAAAAACTTTTATTTTATGTTTTAATCTGCCTAAACCCTGGGTTACGTTAATATATTTAATTAAAAACTTAATAATTTACATTTTTATGTTATTGACAACCCTTGGTTTATC
Organism: Aporophyla nigra; assembly: GCA_947507805.1. Classification (NCBI taxonomy): domain Eukaryota; kingdom Metazoa; phylum Arthropoda; class Insecta; order Lepidoptera; family Noctuidae; genus Aporophyla; species Aporophyla nigra. The sequence continues at coordinate 3,560,925 of OX382313.1, read as the reverse complement.
TCCGTTTTTTTAGAATCAAATACGGCAATCTGAAATTCAGTTGGGATCAAATACGGAAATCAGCAATAGGCTTAACATCAAATACGGCCATCTTCAATGTTTAGAATCAAAGCCGGCTATGTGCAAAAAAGATTCGTCACCTACGTCTTTGATGTTGATTTCACATCGTTTTTTGTGTTTTTTCTAATAGCATCAATAACTAAAGATACCTAAACAAACAATTATTATTTAATAAATACTACCTAATTAAGTACAAACGTTTTTTTTTCATTACCACTATTTAGTCAAAATGCAGATATCCGCTTTTGATTCTATAGGACTCTTCAAAAACGTGTATTACGCTCGGTCGCTTGCTTACAATGACATTGACAGCATGACAGCCGAAAGGCCGGCCGGCACGCGCCACGTGGCTTTCGTGAACAATTCCCCCACCCAACCCTGCCCATTCCCAGATATAGATAGCTATCTCTCTCAGAACAATCGCGTCGCACGCTTTTGCCTTGGAAGACAGTAAGATAAACGATATTTTACTTTATTACGTAGGTGATTTAGGGCCGAACAATAGCATAAAACTTTAAGTTTATAGTACAAGACGTTTTCGTAAAAAATATAATAATCGGACGTATAAGTCAAATTGTTAATAGTTAAAAAGCATCTGGAAGCGTAACCACCGACCTCTACAAAACCTTGGGATGATTGTTTCGTCAAAAGTATTTTAATAGGGCGTATAAGCCAATTAATAGTAGGTAAATATTTTAGTAAATTTTGGGGCGTAACTACCAAACTTGATAAGATCTCGGGTTGTATAAGACAAGTATGAACAAAATTCTAAAACAGCTAGAGGCGTAAACGTCAAAAGAGTCAGATCACAGGATATACTTCCAAGTTTATAATTTTGTTTACCTGTTACGACGCTTGCGGAAATGAAAAATGAAATATTTATCATTTACGGCCTAAATTTAAAGAAAATCAATGTTTAGCATTCCAAATATTATGGCTGTATTCACCACTTTTTTGCGAATATCGAAATTTTTAATATACCAATCGAAAGAGGACGAAAAGCTGAGTATGACTGCATTAAAAGCCCATTTTGGCCAAAATGGCGGTTACGCCCTTTGAGCCTAAAGGTATCGATATTCATTCTGTTAGACTGGAAGCCGACCCTAACAAACTTGGTAAAATGCTCGGCAGATAGATAGTTATAATTAAGTCAACAATAAAACAAAACCCGTTGAAATTCCAGAGACATTACAGTGTTTTTCCGTTTGTTGACAAAAGACTTGCCCCCTTTATCATGGACCTAAAACATTACAGACAAAAGTTAGTTGTATTAAAGTGAATTCCTTTCATTTATTTGATTTCCAAAGAACGTTTCCATTTATTTGATTTATGCTTTCTAAAAAATTACAGACGAAAATGAGAAGGTAGTAGTAGTAGTATTTGTAAACAGGCATACACTTTATATCTTTTCAAACTGATGACCCTCACCAGACGAGGACGTATTGACCTTTTGTAGATAGATAGATAGAGCTTGTTAGTCAATTCTCACGAATTTACTGGCCCGAATCGGACGAATCGACACTTTTAAAAAATCAATTATTTTCTATAGGCATCAAGCACGTGTTAGGCAATTGGCACGTTTTGAATTTTAAGCGCTTAATTGCCTGTACCTTTGCGAGTCTCTAGAAAATAATTCAGTAGGTATTTAAAACTGTTGACTCGCCCTATTCGGGCCACCACTGGTCATTTGTCTATCTTTTAGTGGTATTGTCCCCGACTTACGAGCTGTAGGTCGTGGATGTGGACCCAGACGGGCACTTTACACTGTGTAAATTATTTCATCAGCACTGCTCCCAAAATGGTGAAAGAAAGCATCGTGAGGAAACCTACAAGTTCTAGAACCAAATATTCGAAGATGTGTGAGGTCTGCCAATCCACACTGGGTCCGCGTGGTGAATTACAGCCCATACCCACTCGAAGAATGGAGGCCTGTGTCCCAGCAGTGTGAAAATAGGAGGCTGATTATGATGATAGATAGATATTTAATATTTATTTGGTGCACACAAAAGACAGCACAACACACAAAACCACAGTTAATTGATAACAAATTACAGAAATATATTTATAAAACAAGGTGTCAATATTTATACTACATAACGAAAAACATTCTTATAGAAATAACTTGACATACTCAAATAACGAACAAACCAGGAGCGATCTTCAAACTCAAGTCCTAATGTAAATACAGACACAAAAATATTAGAAACTGGTTTGTGAAGATTTTAGCGAGCAAGAAAGTAAAACTGATCAGTGTCCGAGAAAGCTATTAGACTAGACAAAAGCAATGCGTGTGTGAATTTCAATGAGTCCGTGTCTCAACAGTAGAACTAATACATTCAAGATTTTGGTTTATTTAAGTGAATTTAAAAAGTAGATACTGTAGAGGTTGTCTGCAAGAGATGACCTTACGATGATATAAACTGGCAAAAATAACTTTAATGCATTCGAACTGTCAAACCAATTCAGAATAGAATAGATAAAAACAGAACGCTTGGAAGATTGAGCTAACAGGCCGAGGAAAAGTTATAAATATAATCTATAGAACGAATTCTAGGAACAATTAGCTTAAGTTCATGCACCGACGTGTTTAATTGATAGCCCGGTACAGAAAACTATAAGACTAAGAGAAAATTGGTGGAGGCCGCACTCTGTTAGCGTTTTCACGGAAAAACGCAGCGTGCAAAAGTCGCATAACGTGAGAAGAAAAATCGGTCAAGTGCGAGTCAGACTCGTGCACTGAGGGTTCCGTACAAACCCGCAGGTATTCACGGTTTATATATATGTAATTTCTTTATTTAGACAACAAATATCCATAGTGTTAGTGTGATAATAACTTAAAGCTAGTGTTAGTAGTACATTATTATTATTACTGAACTTTGAAAGTTCAAGCATTTTGCAAAGAAGATGACCAAGAAAAATACGAATTTCTCACCTGGCCATCCTCCTCACAAGATGCCTCAATATGGGAGAATAAAAACTCACTGATACTGTTTTCAGAATGCTATTGCTACTGGCCCGTGTTCTTGTTACTATCGATGCGACTTTTTTGCGAATGATCGCATGAAAACCGTCAATTCGATTCTGTGCAAACATTTCCGATGCGCTACAGAAACGGGGCAGTCTCAACAGCATTCTGAAAATATTATTGTATAGGACGCGCAGGTCATCTAGCGACCTTTTGGTGTAGCTGGTCAACAGACCCCCCGTGTACAGACCCTGGCAGTAAGCCTTGAAAAGTGTTATCTTGACCTTGTACAGTTTATGCATAACGTTTATGTTTATGAAATTAAATGTTTTTTTTTATACTTAAGTTGATTGAATGAAAGGTAAATTGGGTTTACGATTTATGACGTATTAAAAAAAAAAACTACTTACTAGATCTCGTTCAAACGAATTTTCAGTGGAAGTTTACATGGTAATGTTCATCATATATTTTTTATAGTTTTATCATTCTCTTATTTTAGAAGTTACAGGGGGGGGGGGGGAACACACATTTTACCACTTTGGAAGTGTCTCTCGCGCAAACTATTCAATTTAGAAAAAAAAATGAAATGAGAAACCTCAACATCATTTTTGAAGACCTATTCATAAATAAACCACACGCATGGGTTTGATAAAAAAAATAATTGAGTTTCAGTTCTAAGTATGGGGAACCCCAAATTTTTTTTTTCTTTTTTTGTGTGAAATTCTTAATGCGGTTCACAGAATACTTACCAAGTTTCAACAGCATAGCTCTTATAGTTTTGGAAGAAAGTGGCTGTGACATACGGACGGACAGACAGACATGACGAATCTAAGTATAAAGGTTCCGTTTTTGCCATTTGACTACGGAAGCCTAAAAATAACATATAAATGATAAGGTGAGTTCTATCTCACGCAAGAAAAGTGAAGCAGCCTTGAAGTCTCGTGTAATAGAGCTAAACAAAAGTAAAGTAGTGTTATTTTTTAATTAATTTTGAGGTAAACAAATGCAAGATCTCTCCAAGAGATTAGAGTGACCATTTCTAATTGACCTCCGAAATAAAAGAGGATGAGCAGTTATCCATCTCCGTTTTTTTTGTCGGTTAAAAATTCATTATCATCTTCCAAGTGTTTTCCCCAATTACGTTGAGGTTGCTTTCAAGTCTAACCGGATGCAGCTGAATACCAAAATTGTATATGCAAAAATACAAAAATCTTTATTTCAAAAATGTTTATTTCAATAACTTGAAAATACGTTTACAAAAGGTCTTTAGGGAATTTCCATATAAGTAAGATAAATACTTGTCTTTGGAAATTCCGCTCTTGCACTAGTTACAACTTATAGTATAAGCTATTGAATAGACATTCCCTTTTACAGATATAGAAAAATAAAATAAAGTGATATAAATGAAAAATAAAAAGAAAACCAAAACAAAGTAATCAGTAATTATAGACGCACTATCGTGTGGAACCGTGCATGAGTGCGTGCGCACGTGTGCGCGTGTGTGTTTGTGTATGTGTGTGGGGTTGTGTGTGTGTGTATGTGTTTTGAATGATAGTATCTTTACAAAGTATGAAACAAAGTCGCATTTCGTGTTTTTACGCTGAGGTCGTATAAATAACGCAACGGATTTTAATGAAGTTTTCATCAATAACAATATTCAAGGGGAATGCTTATATATGTAATACGAGGGCGATGCCCTGGCTAAAACTAAATAGTAGCATAAATTGTTAGTATTTATAAGCTTATCGTTTGGAATATGCAATTACTGGACGATAGGATACCTACCTCTTGATAAGACTGTTTGTCAAAGTCTCGGGCTTCTGTGTTGGCACATCCTGTAAAGACTGGCAAAGATCGACAAACGACTGCCGAGACCAATGAATGTCCTTTCCGAGGCACGGAGGGGTCTTGGTATGGTAAATATGGTTACCCATCTACGGACCAACAGCAGTAATCGTAACTTGACCTGATCGACGACCCTTTTTTTTGGATGGGAAATCATCAAATGACTTCTCCCACTCTGGGCGGAGCGGGAGGGCGTGCAGACTTTTACTGACTAAAACCCATCCGTGTTCCTTCAGTTGCCCATGTGCCAGGGTCACGGTATCTCTTTCGAACAATCTCGCGACCCTGGCAGGCATCGGTCCTAGCAGACCCCTTCAGTGCTGCTGACATCTCTTTGAGGCGCGCGTGGAACACTACGCGGCGTCGACCCGAGCCTGGTCCTTACCGGGCGGCGAGCTTCCCATTGCTCGCCGCCCGCAAGCTCGCGCCTACGGTGGCCGAGAGTCCGCTATTGACTCCCGACGCCCGGGGCGTCTCCTCCTGCGGCAGCTAGGGACGTGAAGGCGCAGAGACTGCCACTCCCTCACGCGCCCCGCCAATCGACGACCCTTGCGGTTAATTATTTAGCCACAAACTCTTCTTAATATTAATTATTCTAATTTCAAAAGTCAGTCGTACTTATTAGCCGGAGAACACACTCCTCACTAAAGGAAACATCAAACATAATGCTCTGAACACTATAATATATCGTCGTTGCAAATTTAAAATCTCCTATGTAACAATTTTCACAAAAACGAGCTATGCATATATTTTAAAAGCGATTTTGTATACCTACCTATTGCAAAAACTCATATGTGAATATCTTAATGTATCGTTAAAATATTCGCTAATTTAATAAAATCTCATGTTTATTGACCATCGAAAACTCCTATGTGCCTGATGTAATAAACTGTAAAACCACTTATATGACAAAAAGTTGCAACTTAAATCTCCTTTGTGCAGAAAAATAATTAAATTTATATAAATATACGCTGAACGACACTTTACATCTAAAAAACAGGAAACAGTTTTTTTCGTTTTTCTCGAAAAGTTACTTTTTACACATAGGAGATTTTAAATTTGCAACGACGATATATTGAATTATTCTCGAAAACAAAATTTACTCTGACCTTTTACTCCTAAATAGACTTGTTTTCAACCTTCCCTTTATTAATTTATAGTTTTGAATTTAATTAGAAAGCTGTTGACAAAAGAAAACGTACCAAATGGCTTGCGGTGGACAACAATATGAAATTCAATTGGAAAACAGGTTTTGTGCAAAAATATCGAAGCTATTCTTTATATTTAGGGAATTAATTAAAGCAATTGGAAGGAAATATTGGTTTTAAGACGTAGAACAAATTATTTCGTAGGAAATCAGATTTTAAAAGAAAGGGAAAGTTGTTTATTTAAAAAGAGCTTATAAATTCATTTATTGTCCTGGAAGCCATTGTTTTTCTTGTTGTTTTAATGATAAAATATGATAGTTTAATTTCTGTAATTAGGATTCAAACACTAACACGTGAATCATATACAAAAAACTAGACGTCGGCGTTTCCTATACGACTACTCTGAGAAAAAGAACGCCAAACCAAATTTGGAGGTCACAGTCTCTTTTAAATTCCAGACATAATTTTGGTCAGATCCTATGAAAACCACGTAGATCGGTCTCTGAAATGGCCTTTTGAGGAAAGACTGACACAGATGGAGTGGAGCTGTCCAGTCAGTGCACGCATTTGTCAGTAATCGTGCGGCTCAACTCGGAACTAAAAGAGCTCAACTTCGCTTTACTGCAGCTTTGAAAAAATATGTTTTATACCATGGAAATTATAAAGTCAATGAGAAGAAATACTTTCTACCTTTAACGGTATTAGGTAAGACAGAATTGTAGTAAACCTATAGCTATTTTAATTTGCAAATGTTTTGAGACAAAAATAACGAGCTATCTTTTTAACCGACTTTAAAAAGGAGGAGGTTCTCAATTCGGATGTTTATATATAATTTTTTTTATGTATGTTCGGCCATAACTCCGTCATATATACACGGATTTGCAAAATTCTTGTTTGAAAGGGGTTTATTCCGAAATGGTCCCATATAAATTTCATATAGATCTGATGATCAGTTCCAGAGATAGACACCGGAACTCTTTAAAAAATGACAGCAAATCAACCGCGATTTCTGCAATCGCATAAATATGCATTGTTTGTTTGGAATTAGTGCGGGGTGGATACCACAACTAAAAATTTAAAAATAAAAACTTTTTTACAAAAAAAAAACAACCGACTTCCTTAAAAACACTACAAAGTGAAAAATAACTTTAATTTCGGAAGTCGGTGGCAAAAAAACCATAAATACAGATCCTAAGACACCGACTTCCGAAATTAAAGTTATTTTTCACTTTGTAGTGTTTTTAAGGAAGTCGGTTGTTTTTTTTTTTGTAAAAAAGTTTTTATATTAATAGTGTATGATATTATATTCATCGTCGTCATCATTTCAACTAAACGACTGCTAGGTATACGCCTCTCCCAATTCGGAGAGGTTTTCCATAATCGCCACGCTTGGCAGGCGGGTTGGCGAGCGCAGTGTGTTGGTAAAATGCATAAAGAACGTTGCTGCCCATTCCTTAGTTATTCTCTTAGTCGCCTCTTACGACCCCCACGGGGAGAAATTGAGATGGTGCTATTCCTTATGATATGGTATATGCACCACACGGAACAAGCGGGTAAAGCAATCATCAATGCTTAAGATATTTTGTCAAACCAGAATTATTGACAAAAATTATCCACTTAAAAATGTAATCCAACTTTTTACACAACATATTTGTTATCGTTCAGGAAATCCCCTAACTAAATACATTTATCTATCTACTTATCTGTGGTCCTACAATATAATTATTGGGCTTCATTTTATGATTCATTCACGGGGAATAAAACCTCGAGTATTTTGTGATGATATGATAGACAACAGATCCATCCTTCCATTTCTTATTACAAAATCGTAATAATTCGGCTTATTTTAGGGTTGGCAAAACCCGAAAACTATAAAACCATTCAAACTCAAAACTTAAAGCATTACTAATGCTAGCTTGATATTGCTTGCATTTCATTTTTGCTTGTAACTTTGATAGCTAAGCCATTGTTTCAATTTTATTACAATAAAATACAACAATATCAGACAGTTTTGAATTATCAAAGGGTCAGTCATTCAAATAGATAAAGGTAGCGCATTCCAAAGCGTTGTAACTAATTATGTAGAAGAACGGATCATCATCTTATCACCAGCTTACAATGTTCCCACTGCTGGGACAAGGGCCTCCTCTCGATGAGAGGGAGTGGGCCATAATCCACCACGCGACCCCAGTGCGGGTTGGTAGATGTCACATGTCTTCGATTTTTTTGATTATAAGACATGTCGTTTCCTCACAATGTTGGATCATCGTCTGCCTAGCCTTTTCCCAAATATATTGGGGTCGGCTTCCAGTCTTACGGGATGCAGTTTAGTATCAGTATTTTACATAAAGCGCCTGCCAGTTTGACCCCCGCAACCCAGTAACTGGGTAATACTATACCCTTTGGTCAGCCTTTCGGAGTTCTGAAGACTCGTGACCACTGTCAAAGATCTACAAATGACAGTCGGAACCAACGACTTTACGTGCTTTCCGAGGCACAAAAGAAAAAGAACTGATAATAAACCAAAATATGTCATGACATCTGAGAGGAAACCACTTCTGAAAGTAACCGTTAACGTACATGACTTTTGATTTAGCATAATTATCTCATACATTTTGAAAGGAACGTAATACGTCTTTGTTGGATACAAAGACGTCTCAATCAGCAAGATATTTGAGTGAGCATGGCATACTCTGCCGGGGTGCGTGATTGTTCGAAAGAGATACCGTGGCCCTGGCACATGGGCAGCTGAAGGAACGCGGGTGGGTTTTAGTCAGTAAAAGTCTGACGCGCCCTCCTGCTCCGCTCAGAGCGGGAGAAGTCATTTGATGATTTCCCAGCCAAAAAAAAAAAAAGCATGACATACTCCCAGCCGTCAGCACAAATTCAAGTCAGTGAAAAACACACCCAATAAATGGTAACATTACAGTACTTACACATTCTAATGTTAATAGTATCACGAACTTCAACTTTGAATGATAAAATTATTGTTTTGTCTTTGGTCATTAATAAGTGTACGTTTTGAACGGGGTGAAAATCATGTTCAAAGATTCTGTTGCACACATACATACTTACATACCAAGTTGATAAAACCGTTATATAAACGGGCTGGGCACAGGAATTATTGGCAAATTAAGAGCCGTTGCCAGTTTATCCTTTTTAGAAAAATGAGAATCTCCTTAGGATGTGACAGCCCTATGATCAAGTAAGTCGTGTTAGAAACGTTCCTTACGTTTCTGTCTACCGAAGTTATTATTGTGATCAAGTTCTTCTTTGTCTTAGAAGACAGCTGTAACGCAATTACGTTTATCTCTTAGATTATTATTATTGTACTTGCTTTGCCAGCGACTTCATTCCCGTAGAGGTCGCAATGAATCTCACGAGAACGTACTAGGTACCGGGATATAAATAATTGTTTATGTTAATCCAGGTTATGGACTATCTGTTTGCCAAAACTCATCCCAATCCGTTTTTCTATTTTTGCGTGATTGAGTAACAAACATGTAAATATCAAAAAACTCAAATTTATAATATTGTATATACTTAATAAATAATAGTTTAAAAAAAACTAAAAAACACGCTTCCATTGAAAACCAAACTAAAAAGTACAAAATAATGGAAAAAAAGCGTGGGGTGCCTGATATCAATAAAAAAATACCTTAAAAGCACCCCACGCTTTTTTTCCATTATTTTGTACTTTTTAGTTTGGTTTTCCATGGAAGCGTGTTTTTTAGTTTTTTTATACTATTATTTTTAATTTAAAGCTGCAATCAAGAAATTGTACAAGCACAATCGTCGGTAAAGAAGACACCAAACATAAATATTAAGTGCCAAATATTTTTTGTACTTTCTCGAGTATTCAAGCAGCTCATACTTAGGTACCAGCTAAACTCGTTTGAAGAGACTTTCTCCTCAAAATGAATGCAGTTTAAAATATCCTACTTATGGTCGGCGACAACAACAGGATCCTTGACTGACTTGAGTTCATGAGGTGAAATTGTTTATTTAGTAAATCTTCAACATGATTTAAGTTGAAGGAACCATAAACGCCACGTCTTACAGGTAGGTTAGCGACCGCAGTATGATGGTAAAACGCATAGAGAACGCTGCTGCCCATTATTTGGTAAGTCCCTTAGTCGCCTTTTACGACACGCATGGGAAGAAACGAGGTGATGCTATTCTTCGCGTCCGGCACAGCACAGAATATTTTGTATATCATCATCATCATCATTTCAGCCGTAAGACGTCCACTGCTGGACTTAGGCCTCCCCCAATTTGGGGGGCTTTGCCATAATTGCCACGCTTGGCAGGCGGGTTGGCGATCGCAGTATGGTGGTAAAATGCATAGAGAACGCTGCTGCCCATTCTCTAGTAAGTCCCTTAGTCGCCTTTTACGACACCCACGGGAAGAAATGGGGTGGTGTTATTCTTTACGTCCGGCACCACACGGTATATATAGCGGTGCATATAGGATATTGGAATAATTTAATTTTGTATAAGTACTATATAAAAACAAAACTCGATAGAGTCGACACTTCCTAGTTTTTTGCGCCTTTTCTTCTTAGGAGTAGTCTACCAAAGCCTTGGTCATATCAAGACAATGAAGATTAGTGCCGGAAATGGTATTTTCAGTAAAAAACAGTCAGTGTAAGCAAATGGTCGTAATCGTGTACCTGAACTCAGAATTTGAGGAGCTCAACGACTTGATGAACAATATCAAAGAAAGGACATTTGGGTAGACTGGATATATCCTCAAATTGCCAGATTGACATTAAAATTTTATGAGAAAGAAAATTACCCCAAAAGGGGGGGTTTGCCATTATCTCCACGCTTGGCAAGCGGGTTGGCCAGCATAAACATGGCAAAAGATAATAAGCGTATATTGTTGCGACTACTGGGATACAATCCTCCTGTCTGTGAGCGGGAATGAACTGTAATCTACTACGCGGGCCGTATCAACTGATAGATGTCACATATCTTCAAATTTTTGGTCCACATGACGGTTTCCTAAGGACGCTTTTCTTCACTGTTAGTAAACCGCCATCTTGAGTTCGAACCTACAAATCTACAAATCGTCAGTAGCGGTGAACACAGAGTTGTCACCAAGTAGGCCTTGGATAAACTAATCTTAATATCTATACATACAAATAAATAAAATTGGAGTATCTGTTTTTAATATTAAGATAACCACTTTTTACTAAGTGTATATGGATGTATACACGGTACATATACCAAAACAACATTTTTTACAATTTTTGTCTGTCTGTCTATTTGTTCCGGCTAATCTTTGAAATGGCTGAACCGATTTTGACGGAACTTTCACTGGCAGATAGCTGATATAACAAGGAGTAACTTAGGCTACTTTTATTTTAGAAAAAATAAATAATAGTTAAAAAAAACTAAAAACACTCTGAATTTTGAGACGTATGTCAGCGTAGTTTTCAAAGACAGTTTTTATGAAAAACTTTTTGTTAAATACCACGCGGACGAAGTCGCGGGTAGCAGCTATTACCTATAATATAAACTGAATTAACACATCTTACCGCGGTAGTACGTCCTCCTGCGTTAATCGCTTACCGCGTCTGTACGCTTAATTTTTTTTCACTACGCAACGGATTTTAATGCCGTTTTCATTAAAATACATAGTGATTTAAGAGGAAAGTTTATATGTATAGTAGGCGAGCAAAGCCGCTGGCAAAAGCTAGTAAAGGCTAAACTACAACACTGAACACCTCAAACAATATTTTCTGATTATAACACTCGACAATAAAACAAATAATACACGATTAAATAGTTACAGTTATTTCTAACTATATCAAAACTTTCCACATATTTAACTCACTGACTTACTCAAACATGACCACAATGGATCAGTATTCAGAGGATAGTTCTAGAAACGACGGTCTTCAATATCGACCCTCGTCGATTCTAAACCAAATTTTTATTGCTTGCAATGTGAGGTAGAGCCCGAAAACAGGAGGTGAATATCGTCCATAACACAATTCCTCTTTATCATCTTTTCAGCCATAAGTCGACCACTGCTGAACACAGGCCTTTCGCATAACTCACCCTGAGTTGCCATAACCGTCACGCTTGGCAGGCGAGTTGGCGATCGCAGTATGGTGGTTAAATGCATAGCGAACGCTGCTGCACATTCTTCTGGCCCTTAGTCGCATTTTACGACACCCACAGGAAGAAATGAGATACTGCTTTTCTTTATATCCGGCAACACATAAACAATTTCTATATCAGTAAAATAGTCATAGCAACTAAAGCGTAACTCAAATCCAGACACAATAGATCGGTTTTCAAGAGAAAGCCCTAGGGACAACCTTCAACAGCGACCCTGTGCCATTGATTGTATACCAACGAATTGCACATTTTATTTGTTTAAAGTTTGGCGAGTTTAGAATTAAGTTACAAAACTGTACTTTAATTTCATTAAATAAAATTAAAAAAATGGTTGCACTATGTAGGTGAGCCCGAAAAACTGAAGAATATCATTATCATAACTAGGACGTGACACGCACCCAAAATACAATTGCTATATCAGTAAAGTAGTAACAGTTACTATCCGTATCCGAATTAATACATAACACACTTTCAGCCACAATAGATTGGGTTTAGAAGTTGATAGAAGCCCTTGGGACTGCTTTAGATAGCGACCCTGTTTCATTGATTTTAGACTAACGGTCGGCACATTTTATTTGGTTACACTGTAAGCCTGAAAAACTATAGAACATTATCATAACCAGGACGTGACACTAACCCAAAATACAATTGCTGTATCGGTAAAATAGTTACAGTTACTATCTTGGGCTAAGTCACAAGGGGCTTGTGACTAAGTTACAACAGCACGGGTCGATCGTTCAGGTTAAGCTACGCTTGCCGCGGTGGGTCCCTAGATGGGTAACCACCTTTACATACGAAGACCCTTCTATGCCTCGGAAAACACGCTAAGCCGTTGATCCCGGCTGTCTTTCGTAGATCTTAGACAGTCGTTACGGGTCGTCAGAAGCCCGAAAGTCTGACAACCAGTCTTACCAAGGGGTATCGTATTACCCAGTAACTGGGTTTGTGGAGGTCAGATGGGCAGTCGCTACATGTAAAGTACTGGTAAGTTACAGTTACTATCCGTATCCGAATTAATACATAACCACACAGCCACAGAAGAGTGGTTTTCGAGGGAAGCCCAAGGGACTAACTTCGATAGCGACCCTGTTTCGTTGATTGTAGACCAACGGTCGGCACGTTTTATTTTGTTAAACTATGTAGGTGAGCTCGAAAAACTAAAGAATATCATTATAACGAAGACGTGACACTCACCCATAAAATAATTTGTATAACAGTAAAATATTATCGGCTACTAAACGTTTCGGAACTAATACTTAGCTTACTTCCACCCTGAATAGATCGCTTCTCGAATGAAATACGATATAATCATTTATTACACGCTTTATATTAGCTTCACTTGTATGTTTGTTTGTAACCGACTCCTTATAGCGCGATTTTGACCCACTTTAAACGACCAGAGTTCATTCAAACTTTGCACACCTGTCAAGGACCGATGACAATGCAATAATTTCATAAATTTGTGCCATTATCCTTGCCAGGGTTACCAGGACAGCAAAAAAACTGTCTTCGAAAACTACGCTGACATACGGCACAAACTAATTTGTGCCATTATTCTTGCTAGGGTTACCAGTGCAGCAAAAAAACTGTCTTCGAAAACTACGCTGACATACGTCACAAACTACGCTGACATACGTCTCAAAATTCGAAACAACCTAAAAAATAGAAAATAAATAATAGTTTAAAAAAACTAAAATACACGCTTCCATGGAAAACCAAACTAAAAAGTACAAAATAATGGAAGAAAAAGCGTGGGGTGGTTTTAAAGGTATTTTTTTATTGATATCAGGCACCCCACGATTTTTTTCCATTATTTTGCAGACATACAGTCCATAAAATAGTTACAAAAGGGCATGCGACGGGTTGTGATACTAATACATACGAAAATAAAAAAAATTAAAAGGTGTAAGTAACTTGTTTGCAAATAAAATAAATAATCACTTTTTTTATTTTTTATTTCTCTGTAGATGTTCACTCGGGACTATCAATTTCGCGAGGTAATGCTCTGAAGACCATGTTGGTTCTACCTCGGAACCTGTTTATCACCGATGCAGTTCTATTCATGATAACGGCGAAAAATTATCGATAGATGCATCTGTAAGCATTGCGGATGCTCTGCAGTGTCGGAGTTTTCTTTTGTCTTTATCAACTCAGTCTATCGCAGTCCACTGCTGAACATAGGCCTCTCCCATATTGCGCCACCACACACTGTCCTCCACCTTCCGCATCCAGGCTGCCCCAGTCACTTTCTTTAAGTCAGTGACAGTTCAGTCGTGTAGTTTTGTCTTTATAAGATATAGCTTCTGCCCGCGACTTCATCCGCGTCAAATTTTTGCTCACCTTCTCGTCGCATCGAATTGCCTGCCAGTTTTCGTCCATTTTTCGTTGCTGCACCGCTCCTTTTAAGTGTAGCGTGATTTTATATAGCTTATAGCCTTTCTCAATAAATAGGCTACCCAACACAAAAATAATTTTTCAATTCGGACCAGTAGTTCCTGAGATTAGCGCGTTCAACCAAAGAAACGTACAAACAAACAAACTCTTCAGCTTTATAATATTAAATATAGATTTGAAATGCTTGTAGGTACTATGTAAGAGAGCCCGAAAAACGAAAGTAAGAAAATTAGTCCTTCCTTATAATCAAGGGCTTAATACTCGCCAATAAAACAACTTCTACACTACTTAAACAGTTACAACTCCTAACCGTATCGAAACTAACTACATAACTTAGGTACTAACTCACTTAACTAAGCATTGCCACAACGGATCGGTATTTAGAGGAAAGCCCTAAGGACCGTCTTCAATAGCGACCCTCGTCAATTGTAGACCAACGGACGGCATATTTTAACATTGTTTCTATTGTGTACGTAAAGGCCGTTAGTAAGTGTTCGAACCTTTGGAAAGCTAGCTTTGAGTAAGCGTATCTGTGAAGCCCAGGCACTATAGGCTATCAAAACAGGCTCGCCATAGGCTTTATAAGTCGGATATATTCATTTGGTAGAGTAGATTATTCCGATCCAGTCCTTCCTTTCTTGCCCTGTATCAGCGATTCTCTAAGCCGAAGTCGCTACCCCACAGGAGGAGCCCTTAGTGAGTAGTCTTAAGTTTTTTAACTCCTTAACGGTCTTAACTCTTCGCTTTACTGCAAGCAGCCGGCAAACTCATAGGTTAACCTGATAGATTTCATTCACAAAAAAAATTTATGTATACAAGCTCAAATTCTGAAATTGTAACGTATCGTAAATATAATACTTTAAAGTACATTTCAAATAACTAGTGGTCGAAATTCGACCGTAATTCATTTAAATAGAAATTGATTATTTTATTTTAAAAAATTAGCTTTCTGAACTCCTCTATATAAACTTATACATTGTATAACTTTATTTCTAGTTTAGTTTTCAACTTTAGTGCTGCTAATAAAAAATAGTTTTGGAAGTTCAAATACTAACACAATATGGATGATTTCCGAAATAAATGATTGAATTGAATTAAATAAACTTTAACCATGCCAAATATAATACGGTGAATGACACATGTTCAATTTTTTGGTTCTAGGACATGTCGGTTCTCTGACTTTATTTTCCTTTATCGTTTTGAGTGTTGTAGAAGTGAAATAATTCCCACAATCTAAAGTGCCTGTTTGGGTTCGAACCACCACTGCTCTCACTATCATAGCTGATCCATATTTTCACTTCTTTCCATTGTATACAAACTTTAGTTAACCTTTAACTACTGATGTGGGGGTCTCTCAGGCCTTAAGAAAGTAACATTGTTGAATTACTACCTCCCCTCGTGCACGATACATCCGTACCTTCTAGTACCTTCGAGTTTAGTTGCCCCGAGTCTGTCAAAGGTTGTGTACGTGTTTACGCACGCAATTTCTGTAAGTAAATTTATTTTGAAATTTCTCGTGGGCCTCTCAGACTCTACCTCAGTATTTACGTAACTGTTTTGTGCATAGTTTTGATTTAGGTATAGTCCTTTTTTTGCACTTATTTGAAAACTTTTACAATATGGAGCCCAGTACGTCGTCTGGGAGAAAACGGTCTCTCGGTAATAATAATAACTAGCATGTAGCGAAAAATAGAAGAACCTGGAACCTGGCACTACCCAGGGTACAACGATTTTGAGACAGTCAGGCAGTTTTGATTGTTCGTGAAGACTCCAGTGGGTCTAAGGCTGAAGATATTGATGACACCTTTACACTGGAGCTTCACGAGCATGATTCAGATACCTACGCAGAGTGAGTCAGAAGCCGAAGAACAGGTTGACAATGTTCCCGAAGAACACGTTGACCGTCAACAGCCACTTGCTATATGACATACATCATGATATGACTACTGAAAGGGGAAATTTCGTGAAAGGATTAGCTCGCAGTTTAGTGCTACCCCAAATGAAAACACGAGCTTTGAACGAAAGGTTGCCACGTGAGCTACGTTTAAGTTTGGCACGTGTGCTGGAAAAGCATATGCCTATATCTGACCGTCAAGAAGTTGACGGGGAAGAATCTAAATAAAGAAGAAGATGCCGCACATATCGTTTGAAACCTCAAAGTTAATCTACACACACGTGTTATGCATGCAAAAAACATGTATGCCTTGAAATGTGCAAAGCAAGTTTGCCCAGACTGTGTGAAATTCGTAATAATCGATGTCTGTATTTTTTTTGTTCCTATTATATTATTATAATTACTGATTTGCCATTTCCTAGAAAAACTAATTAAAATTAAGATTGTAAGTAAACTGGTTGATTTTATAAACAATTATAATTAATACTTTGTGATTTATATTCTCGTGTGATTTTTGGCAAAAAAATCTAAGTGTTTTATAAACTTTGAAATAATAGTTAATTATAAACAAATAAGTGTGTAAGTTGTGTGTATTTATGTATATATTTACGTTTATTTTTATATTTTAGCTTTATGTATTCATTTAAGTATATGTTAATTTATTGCATTATATATGTATAAGTATATTTTAGTTTAAGACTTCACATATTCATATCTCTCTTCTTGTTTTCACACACTATTGTCTACATTTCTTTTTCATTTCTCCTTTCGCAGGTCTGCTGGAAGAAATTTCTTAAGAAATAAGCAGTACCTTTGTACTCAATTGTTTCAATATGTCTTATCACTCTGTTTTTTTACTGTGTGTACATAAATAATAAAATAAATAAATAAGTGATACAAAAATTATTTTATTTTATTTATATATATTCACTATAGCTAATTATTAAAAATTAAACCCTAAAATACCTAAAGATTTTTAATTATAAGCACATACATATACGGGATTCTGAGGCCCCCACGCCAGTGTTTACGTGAAATTAAATTCACCTCAGTAGCTAAAGGTTAAGAGTGTTAGTCGCTACTAACACTGCCCAATGAGACTGCTGTCTCAAATCGTTTTAATCGCTTTTCCTGCACGGGTAGCATGATCACCGTAGAAATAATTTGTATCTATTCTTGGTAGAATAGAGATAGAATTGTCATGCTACGCCAGCATAAAACGGTACAAATCTTTCTACAATCTTCAATTTTGTCTTTAATCTTTCTACAATCTGTAATTTTGTCTATTCTTCCGTCGACAAAACACATTTGTATGGTAGTCATGCTACGCGTGCTGTTGAGACTAAACTGAAACTGACTAAACTAAAGATATAAACTGTATTGAAGAGCTTAAAACTAAATGTCTGATTTAAAGGTAATTGTGATTAGCTTTGACTTTGGTAAGTTAAGCACCCATTTACATGATACAAGTTTATAGCCTATAGCATACCATAAAATTGAAGCAATAATATTGATTGTTACCATCTAAACACCACGTACGCACGGCCACAAATCAAGCTACACATTTCTCGATTGTGGACTCCCGGCCACCGTAGGCGCGGGCTTGCGGGTGGCGAGCAATGGGTAGCTCGCCGCCCGGTAAGGACCAGGCCCGTGTCGACGGCGCGTAGTGTTCCACGCGCGCCTCAAAGAGATGTCAGCAACAACTGAAGGGGTCCGCTAGGACCGATGCCAGCCAGGGTCGCGAGAATTGTTCGAAAGAGATACCGTGGCCTGGCATATGGGCAACTGAAGGAACAGGGGTGGGTTTTGGTCAGTAAAAGTCTGACACGCCCTTCCGCAAGTCATTTGATGATTTCCCACCCACGAAAAAAAAGGTACAATTTTCCAGTATAAGCTGACTTTTCATTGCATAAAAAATGCAAACAATGCGAGATCAGCTAAAACTGGAAATGTATAGATTGACGTGTAGCCGTGTGTATAAGTGCTGCATTATATGAGCAAGTAAGTTGCTGTTCGAAATTCGTGTCGGTGTAAACAGCACGTACTAATAAAATCGCATTCATTACAAGGACGTGCAACTCTGTGTCTAGACAAGGCAAAACTGCATGCAATAATCTCTTTTCAATAAGTGCCTCGTGTAGACAGAAGTTGCTTGAAATAATTGAATGACTAATCTTGCGTTCAATATTTGTATGCCATTTCATGAAAATCGGATTGCAATTCTTGAATCCGTTTGATGCCGGACCTCAAGAATA
Source organism: Aporophyla nigra (assembly GCA_947507805.1). Classification (NCBI taxonomy): domain Eukaryota; kingdom Metazoa; phylum Arthropoda; class Insecta; order Lepidoptera; family Noctuidae; genus Aporophyla; species Aporophyla nigra. The sequence goes on along the minus strand of OX382313.1, from coordinate 3,542,229 downwards.
CCACCAACCCATCTGTTCCCGTAGGTGTCGTAAGAGGCGACTAAGGGACTTACTAAAGAATGGGCAGCAGCGTTCTCTATGCATTTTACCCACATTCTGCAATCGCCAACCCGCCTGCGAAGCGTGGCGATTACGGCAACCCTTCCCTAAAATTGGGGGAGGCCTATGTCCAGCAGTGGACGTCTTTCGGCTGAAACGATGAACGACGACCAAGATGTGTTCTTGAATAGCAATCATTGAATGTGTTTTATGGCATGCGATTATGGCCCTTAAACGTTCCAGGATTTTGCATCGTGTAAAGTGGGCTTTAATAGTCAGTATGAATAATATACTTCAGGCTTGTACCGGAAAAGGTTCCGTCCAACTCCTTAAATTCGAAACTTCCGCAAGAAACCTATTTTGAAAATTTAAATAGTATTGCAGGAACGATCAGGGGTGGTTTGACTGAAAGAATTAGCCCTCATTTACGGAAAAAATATGTGTGTAAAAAAAGGGAGAGGGAAGGCTTTTGCCACTGTGCCAGCCTGCAGTGGGACATACCTTTAATAAAATCATGGAATAACGTAGATAGATTTACAATTTAACTTTATCTAGTTTCCTCGCCCGAAAGCTTCAGACTTCAGATAAATCTAATATCAGTTTCAGCATCGTTCAATTACTCATTCATTCATTCGTGACCGACATAGCGACAATTTATATCCATCAGACTCTAGTGAACGATAATATCTCAATCCATCGATTTGTGTGAATTTTGTTACTATTATTAATTGGCTAGTAATAAATTTAATCAAAGTATTCATTACTTTGTAACTAGTCAATTTTCCGTGCCTAGATCGGTGGCAGTTTACAAACTTTGTAATATTACAATAAAGTTATTTGTTTGCAGACCAACGAACATCTGGGTGGCCGACCTACGGAAGAACTGGATATCAGTCACAGACCAGGGAATATGACACAAAAGTATGAGGCTGCCAATGAGGATGATGAAGTCATTTGTGACTATCATAATAATAGAATGATGATTTTGTAACAGACTGTAAGTAACTTGTAATTTTGAAGCTCTTAATTTGATTGCTTATTAATCAAACTGTTGATTAATAAGCAATCAAATTAAGAGCTTATAGAAAATTCGAATAAGCAACCACGGTCGAATGACAATTTAAACAAGAAGATTGATATTTTATGTATTGTGTGCAGTATGATAATGGCTGGAGAAATGTCGAGAAAAAGACATCATGCTACACCGAACCCAAACAAATTGAAAATAAGTAAGTGAAACTCTATGTAGTAGGAGGGTTAAATAGAGATGAATGGAACAAGAAGACGAGCTGCCATCGAATATGAAAGAATTTGGTGACGATGTCGGAAGGACAAAATTTCTCTTCAAAATTCTGTCCATGTGATAACAACTCTTTAGAGTCATAATATTCAGTCAACATAATACATGACGTAAATTAAAATTCCTTACCCTTAACGGGTCCAAAGGGAAATTATATGTTAATATTTTATTTTCACTTTCATTTCATAAGCAATACGGTACATAGTTATGGGATCGTAAAACACTCGTGACCCGTTTCTTAATGTCTTCGAAATCGGTCGTTTTCACTTTCACATACTACTTCTGATACTAAAGCATTGCTGATTACAAATTCTACAACTTTCTCTTTACCGTTAGTCTTGCCATTGGTCATACAAAATTCAATTTTATCACGCTACAATAAAGGCTATACATTTATTTTATTAGCTGTTATTTTAATGCTGTTACAGCTCACGCTCGACAAACAAATTGATAATTTGCGAAAGTTGTAACGAAAATTTTATCGACTTTAAAGTGAAAGCATTAAGATTCAATTTGGTTTTAAAGACTTATTTTAAATGGAAAATAAATCTTGGTTATTTTGGTGTCAGCCACGCTGACGAACTAATTTGCCTTCTGTTCTAAAACCTAAAAAAAGCAAAATAGCTTTCTCTACAATAGAAAGGTTACGGCCGGTTGACGTATGTGACAGATGTCATGTCTGTCAAAATGGCGGATAGGTAATAACCGTTATTCATACAGCCGGAGGAAACAATAGAGATATATTAATTTATATTTAATTTATTTTAGAAGAAGTAACTGTTAATTTTAAAAGCAAGTCAAATAATAATTATGTATTCTGTTAAAATGAAATAGGTAGGTAAAATATAAATAAACATATTGTAACTGTATGAATACAGTAACAATAACCATGAAATTATTCAAAAATAATGAAAATATGAAGATCACTTCTTCAATCAATCTTGTAGACCCTTATTACTTGCCAAATTTCAATAAACACGAAGTTTTTGTTTGTGGCCCACAATAAAGCTAATCTAACTTTGGATAACGAGATTCATTAGCCCACTATAAGAAACATTCGATCTAAGTTAAAAACAAGAAGCTGAACCAATTGACGAAGTTTGGGACAACTTAGTTGAGATGTTAGAAGAATCGTACAAAAATTGGTATCAAAGATTTGATTCAAGATGAGCACATAAAATCACGCCAGTATGTCGAAGGGCCTGAGGAATAGTTATTTTTAAGAACCATGCAATAGAGGGCGAGCATATGGCAATGAACAGTTGCCTGATATTGGGATCGAACGCAAAACCCTCTGTTCAGCAATCGTAGTTGTAACATCTGTATCAACGAGACAGACTGATTCAAAAGCAAGCAACTAATGTAAACGTTCAAATCCGTAGAAACGCAAAAATCCTGTGGATGCGAGAAGCACAGGTCCGATCAGTATCGCTCAATAATGCTTGGTCGAGGCCTATATTCAAACTCAAAGCATATATTACAATCTAGCTATTGCCAGCGGCTTCACTCGCGTAGGAATCACTCTATCTATTTAAAAAACCGCATTGAAATCCGTTGCGTAGTTTTAAAGATCTAATCATGCAAGCATACATAGGGACAGACGGAGAGAAGCGACTTTGTTATATACTATGTAGTGATAAACCAATTGAATTATTTGCACAATAAACTCCATGGACTCTTTGAAAACAAAATACCTACTATAATTACTAAAATTGGTTAAATCATTCATGTTGAAATTTACATCGACAATAAAAGCGTCCATAATAAACAACAAAAAGAAAAAAAAAACAGAAATTAAAATAAGCTGTGTCTGACGTGAATCTCTCGCAGAGAGAGGAGGACTCTCCCAGCTGTGGGAACAGTATATGCTGATTATGTTTATGCGTGGTATATCCAGCAGTGGACTTCTTTCGGCCGAAATGATGATGATGATGATAATGGTGAACTAATCAAAATATTAATTGTAGCTCGGACATAATGATGGTACCTACAAATAAATAACAGGGAGATCCGTCCTCACTTAACAAGTTGAAGATAGTTTCTTCTCAACTTGACCGCTACATGTCTGAAGTTTGCAGACATGGATAATTTATCGACTAGGGTCGAAGACAGCGCATCTAAGGAGACCAGCACCCTCATTCTGTAACACACTAACAATTAAATGATATTTCTAATCCACGAGGGGTGGTGGTAAGTTTTATATAATATCTTGGAACTTTTCCAAGATCTATATCTATATATATATAAATATGAATCCCTATTTACCTTGGTCACGCCATCACGCGTGAACGGCTGTACCGATTTCACTTTTTTGTTGTTGTTGTGTTTGTAATTGTCAGGAGAAGGTTCTTATGAAAGAAAAAAAAAAAAAAAAATGCGCGAAAAATTAGAAAATTTAAGAACACTTATTTAAGAATACTTAACAACCATATAATAGGACAATGTAAACTTTTTTAATGTAACATTATGACATTTGACATAGGATTGACAGAATGCGTGCTCCAATATCATCAAAGAGACAGGACAACGTCTGTCGGGTCAGCTAGTATTAAATAAAATATCTAGTAAATGTGATTAATCTGGGTCAATTATCACTTTGCCTTAATTGAGTAGATATTATTCATAATGTCTGGATAGTATGTATAATATTCGGATTTATTACTTTCGCTGTAACATGTACTTGCATATTAAAACAAAGTGTAAATATAAGTATACGAAATAATCAAGTTGATCAATTAATTGATAAGCATCTGTACGCCGCGACCCTTGGTCGAGCTAGCCCGCGCCGCCTGTAGCTTAAATTTGTCCCTAAATAATCTTCATTCCGATCAACCCCGTCCCTTTGCTGCCAGCGATGCCCTAAGCCGAGGTCTGTACCCCACAAAGGGTGCCCTTAGCGAATAGTTGCTCTAGTTTCAAGTTTTTAAGACCTGGCAGGAGTCCTTAATTTATTAAGGTAGACACAGGCAAGTCCGGTTACGCAGCCGACAACCTCGTTGGTTGGCCTGCGGGATGTCACTCCAAAAAAATAAAAATTATACGCATTTATTTTTCCTGACGTTACGTGTGAGTTACCTTGACTTTAAATACTTGATGCGGAGGACAGGGTGCTATGGCACAGCCTGGTTGAGGCATATATTCAGCAGTGTACTGTAATGGGCTGATTTAATGGTGCAACAAATAGAACACTCTATGTTGGAATTGCATGCTATGGTATCGAGGTAAAATACAGCCCGAGGTACGTAAAACGGAAACTATATTACATCCTCTCAAAGATTTGAATGTTTGTCTTTAACAACACCATAATATGGAAAAAAAATGAAATCGAATATTGCGTCAAATTAAATTCTTCCCCCAAATTGTCGGATGGGTTCCGTTTTAACGGTATTTCTTTGGCAATAATTATTTACGTGTATTAGATTTAATATGCAGGGAACGTAAGTAGAATACTTGTTAATTGTCGATCATTTAAATAGAATAAGCTGTTACTAGAAACGTGCATTACTTACGGGATAAAAAATTCAACACGTGGTATTCAGAATCATGTACTTAATTAATATCATATTGCGCGCACATTAGTCATTAAATTGGTTAAAATAACACCCATCATCGTCCAAAACTCAACTTTAACCACTGGGTACAGGCCTCTTTTTACACGCTTTATATTAGCTTCACTTGTATGTTTGTTTGTATGTTTGTATATTTGTTTGTAACCGACTCCTTATAGCGTGATTTTGAGCCACTTTAAACAACCAGATTTCATTAAAACTTTGCCCACCTGTCAAGGACCGATGAAAATGCAATAATTTCATAAATTTGTGCCATTATCCTTGCCAGGATTACCAGGACAGCAAAAAAACTTTCTTCGAAAACTACGCTGACATACGTCACAAACTACACTGACATACGTCACAAACTACGCTGACATACGTCACAAACTACGCTGACATACGTCACAAACTACGCTGACATAAGTCACAAACTATGCTGACATACGTCTCAAAATTCGAAACACCCTAAAAAATAGAAAATAAATAATAGTTTCAAATAACTAAAAAACACGCTTCCATTGAAAACCAAACTAAAAAGTACAAAATAATGAAAAAAAAGCGTGGGTTGCCTGATATCAATAAAAAAATACCTTAAAAAGCACCCCACGCTTTTTTTAAACTATTATTTTTCATGTGCCTATCTCCACGCTCCGTGCTCTTGTGCCAGCTTCATTTAGTTTCTAGCCGAGACCGTAACATTGTCGTAAACGGGTCCACTGTATCTGTGTGGTTGTTTTTTCAAAAGACCAACCCAGACATCAATCTACATGATCTTGACGTGATCTAATCAAGATTACGTCTGAACTTTAAAACAAACTGTGACCACTGAGTTTGTTTCAGCTATTCTTGACAGAGTAGTTGATTGACGTGTAAATGCGTACTTGTAGATATCAAATAATAAATCAATTCTTATAAGCTTATAAGATTAACGAACTTTTTTGTAAATATTTAGTTTCTCAGTAATAAAAGATACAAACCGAAGAAAACAAGCAAATGCAATGCTGAAAATTCATATTTCTACCGTTCTGCTTTGTCAGTATACGACCCATTTAATTCCCATAGTAACATTTTCCGCATCAGAACTGTACCCTTTGTTATAACTCGTTACTCCAATTCTCAGACACCATCTTTTCATAACAGCCAGAACAAGTTTCAACGTACTTTTAATCTTACACAAAGATAATGTTTGCCGGTGGTTGATTTCAAAGGGGAAAGGAGTTTGTCATTAGGACTCAGTAAGAAAAGTTTGTTTGAGCGGACGCTTCCAATCAAATGTTGTATGAATAGCGAGCTAAAATTTTGACATTAGGCCGTATCCCAATTTCTGCCAGGGTCGCGAGATTTGTTCGAAGGAGTTACCGGGGCCCTAGCATCTAGGCAGCTGAGGAACACGGGTGAGTTTTAGTCAGTGAAAGTCTGACACGCCCTCCCGCTCCGCCTAACGTGGGAGATGTCATTTGATGATTTCCCACTCACAAAAAAAATGGGCCGTATCCCAATTTAAGCTATCGTCGCGATTACTTGTCACGCGTTTGTTCAGATATTCCGAATATGCCCCCTATTAGCGAGATGTCACGTTTTAGTCCGCTGCTCATAATGAACGCGACGATCGCATATTTGACCGTTTATAGCTATTAATTAGGATCTTACATATAGAATTCTCATTTTTTTCCGTGGATGTCGTAAGAGGCAACTAAGGGACTTACTAGAGAATAGGCGAAACCTAATACAATAATTGTTTGTCCGGGAATGTTAATATTTATTGTAAGAACGGTATTAAACCATTGCGCCTAGAATACAGTCCAGTCTTTTACATACTCGCCACGCTAACATTGGTCCTTCGAGCTGGATCAACACCTTAACTTCCTCATAAATTAATCCGTCCATCGATAAAAGACGTATGTAAATCCATTTGGTTTTTTTAAGTTTATCGCGTTCAGTCAGATAGTCGCGGCGCGGGCGGCGCGCGTATATTTTCTACAATATTTGCATCATTTGTAGCGCCGGATTTGTTGTGAACATACCTTTACTTTGTCTTTGTCTTTAATGCCCGTGTTCTGAGATCCACAGAAATATCTTTTTACTGATACTATACAGGATACAATTTTAACCAGGACCATAATTGCTACCATAAATCAGAATCAGAATCATTTTGAAGAAATTGCTAATACATTTTTTCATAATTATGTTTGAAAAAATTGTCTACTCAACCACGTAAATAAGGTTTAATAGGTTTAAAAAATAAGGTTACGTAAGTAAAGTCAAGTCAAAATGAAATACCAAAAATACAACAAAAACAATGCATCGTTTAAAATTCCACGTTCTCTAGTCCAAATGACCAATGAGTTTGGCCTAACTAAGGCCTATCAAACTGTGGTGACGTAATCAACCCTTTCAGAGCTCGTATAGTACCGGAGACACTCACGTTCCGCTAGGAATCAAAGCTAGCAATTTTCCTGCATTTTCTCTGAAATAGCTGCTCAATCGGGAACCATCAGTTTGTTTGTATACAAGGAACATCTATCGTGTCTTGGAGCTACTAACGGATTGTGATAACATAATTTGTGGAAGCTTGTAATGTATTATTTTTGGTAACTTTCTGATGACAAAATCAACAAATAATAAAATTTAATAATTAGAAAAGAAAAATAATCATTTTTGTGAAAACACTATATAAAATAACTATTACCACACGTGTATTCCTCGAATCACACCTTGTATCCCTGAAGAATTATACAGAGTTGATATACTCTCATGATGTCAGTTGTAATAAGTAATTCGAGTACAAATCCGCGAAGATTAGTGGTGGCCCTGTGGCCTACCCCGACTTACGAGTTGTTGGTCGTAGATTCGAAATCATGCAGGTGCTAAAGCACTAGGAAAAGTGAAGGGGGACGTTTTGGGGGACTGTCATAAGTAACTTTGACGTTCAAAAAGTGCTGACTCCCAGCCTAGCCGCTTGAGATGTAGGTATAGGTACGCGCCAATTCATAAATATGCACCGATCGCCCGCGGTTCGAAAAAAATGGCCAGATGTTCGAGCCCAAAAAATATTTTTTTGTTAACTTGTTGGTGAGATTAGTCACCTCAAGTGATGTTTTTGTTCAAACTTATGAATGACTCTTGCAAGTCGTGTCTAGTGTTTCTTAACATTTAGTTTCTATTTTGTTACATTCTAATACTGTTAGAAGTGCACTGAAAACTACGCAAAAATTGAAATATACTTACCCTACTAGTTAAAACCCCAATTCACACACATAAACTATAATCTAATTAACCATTGTATCAGTAATTTACTCAAAAATACTCACCCTCAACCGAAAATATCTTAATTATCGAAACTTTAATCGCACGAAAACCAACACAGAACCAACCACTGACTTTTGACATTATTTTTTAAAATTCGAATGAACCCTTGTCGAAATACTGTCGTATTTTTAGCGTGAAGGAATGTGTAAAGATTCGAGTAGAAAAGAGAAAAAAGATTAAAACATCGTACGATAGAAAGAAATACATTATTATGACGACGTATCGCACTGGAACGAAATAAGTGACAGCTGTCCTTTTGGGCGCTCTACGGTGAAAAAGAAAAAGGGACAAAAGTCACTTTTGGTCGCTTGACCGGCTAGTTTGAATAAATGACTTTTGATTTTGATTTACTTAGTGTAATTTATTTCATCACCACTGTTCTAAAAAACGGTGTAGGAAAACATTGTGAGGAAGCCAGCATGTCTAGGACCAAAAAATTGAAGACATGTGACATCTGCACACTGGGCCCGTTTGATAGATTATGGCCCCTATCACCTAGCTAGAGGAGGCTTGTATTCCAGCAGTGGAAAGAAAAGGCTGATCATGTTAGGATAAATCAATACAGCTAATACAGGCTCCCGGCAGCTGAGTTAGAAAAAGGCTGAATTGTTACTACAAGTGCCTATCAGTAGTATTCTTATTCAAAGACTAGCTTCTGCCCGCGGCTTCGTCCGCGTCAAATTTTCACTCCCCTGACCCTTCCCGTCGCATCGCATTGCCTGCCAGTTTTCGAACATTTTTCGTCGCTGCTCCGCTTTTTTTAATTGTAGCGTAATGTTATATAGCCTATAACCTTTCTCAATAAATGGACTACTCAAAACAAAACGAATTTTGTAATTCGGACCCGTCTTTCCTGAGATTAGCGTGTTCAACCTAACAAACAAACATACAAACAAACTCTTCAGCTTTATAATATTAGTATAGATGGTGACTCCAAACTATTCGTACCTCTCAGTAAACCACTGAAATACCGCTGGTTAGAGCTAGCCAATTCGTTGTCTGTTCGCTTTTATTGCACAATGTTTGAACACCATTATTTTTATTGCAGTCTAGCGCGATGTATACCCGTTTGACAGAGACATATATGGAACGAATAGAGAAAAATGTGTTCGGTTTTGATTTAAAAACATTGAGTTTGTCTAGGAAGATCTTTGTTACTGTACTGGCTCCTTTAGAGATAAATTTGGAAGTAAGTTATTGCCTAATATAGATAACTCCTCATTAGTTTGGTGCAGGGCTTTGAATAACGTTAAAAATTTAGTATCGTTACTTTCATCGGACGAAGATAACGTTATTAGTAGAGGTCACGTTATGCTTGGTATCGATACTTGGCATACGTTTTACCGGTAACTGAGTTTAACTGCCCCGTTGGTCTTGTGGTCGCAAGCGCGACCGCTGAGCGTGGGGTCCTGGGTTCGATTCCCGGGTCGGGCAAAGTGCAACTGGGTTTTTCCATTAGGAATTTCTTAGTAGCACCCCGGAGTTTGGAAGTTGGCGGTGTGATACCCCCGTGCCTCGGAAAGCACGTTAAGCCGTTGGTCCTACGCCTGATCTCTCTCCGGTCGTGTCGGATTGCCGTCCCGTCGGACTATGAGAATGAGTGCTCTTGTGTCTGCGCACACACTTGAGCACTATAATATCTCCCGCGCCGATGGCTAGTCTCCGTTGAGATTGGCCGCCGTGGCCGAAATTCGGTCTGGAGGACTATACTGTTAAATTTTTATTTATTTTCTTTCATCTCTTTCTTTCGTCTACATTAATGAAGTTGCATTTGCATCGTTTGATTGGCGATGTTGCCATAGAGCGCCGCCGCCCATGGCGTGCCGCTTAAGTTGCGCGGGTTGACAACAACGCATTAAGTAACGATAAAAGTATCGATACTAGTAACGTTAGTGGTAACGTTATTTTATGGATTCGATACCAAAGTATCGTTACCCGTGTTACCGATAAAAAATTAACTTTATGAAAATAACGTTACTTAACGATACTTATAGTGTGAATTTGGTAACGTTACCAAGCCCTGGTTTGGTGGTCACTAGCCAGACTGCTGAACATGGCTTGAGTTTGATTTTTAGGTCTGGCAATTGGTAGCTCACCGCCCGGTAAAGACCAGGTCCGGGTCGATGGCACGTTGTGTTCCATGCACGCCTCAAAGAGAAATCAGAACATACTGATGGGGTCCGCTAGGACCGATGCCTGCCAGACTCGCGGATATGTTCAAAAGAATCACCGTGGCCCTGGCACAGGCAACTGAAGGAACACAGGTGGGTTTTACTCAGTAAAGTCTGCCACGCCCTTCCGCTCCACCCAAAGCGGGACAGGTGTGTTGATGAATGACCACCAAAAAAAAAAGGCCTGACAAAGTACCATTATGTTTTCTCGTGGGAATACCAAATTTTTTTCAGTTCTCTGGGCTCTTTCGTTCACGATACTCTACTGATGTATCACTGACATAATTCATCACGTGTGCATCTGTATTTGGCAACACAAGTCTTTCATCACTGTAATTGACGTTGCGAAAAAAACAAGATACAACTAGATGAACGTTTAGTCAGTCGCACGTAACGCGAAAACAAAAGCGTAGTTCCGTACAATGCCATAAACTCGGTTCCTGGTAATAATTGATGTGGAAACTACAGGATAATTTTATGCTTAGCTAAGTATGTAACGGATTCAAAACAAACACCCTGACTGTGTTTCGGACTCCAAGTATTTGTTTTCACATAAACCTATATGGGTACTTATGAAACGTCAGAAGCTGGCAAGAAACTCTACGGTTACTCTTTAAAAATGATCGGCATTTACACTGTTTTCAAATGACAGCGTTAATAGGTATAGGGGGACATTGTAGCCTGTCAACAAAAATGAGGTACTTAATCAAACAGGAAACATTCTCACATACACACTGGATAATATAATCTTAATAAATAGTAAAATAATATAAAATTTCAGTACAAACTAAACCGACCATTTCTTTTTTTCAAAGTCAAAGCATTTATTTCAAAAAGGCACTTTTGAACGTCAACAGTTACATGAAAATTGAAGGGCTTGTGGCTAAGTTACAACAGCCGTATGGGTCGATCGTTCAAGTTAAGCTACGATTGCGGTGGTTAGTCCGTGGATGGGTGACCATCTTTACATACCAAGATCCTTCCGTGCCTGGGCAACTGCCTAACGATTGATGTCGGGATGTTGTATACAAGGACTAACATAATGAAAGACCTCATGCACCCTAATTAGAGTATTGAATTAAATGTATTATAAACAATGTACTTTAAAGAGTAGCGTCAATTCTGTTACACCTTGCATAAAACTTTGCGTACGTGATGCAGGACTCTGCTTGCCCGTAACGTCACATTGATGTGTTTTCATGTAGCGTTTGAAGATTGAGTACTACAAAAGATTGAGTTTGACTAAAAAATTATAATGATAAAGTTGAGAGAATCAGAATATTTTTGCCAGTATACCAACTAGCCCGTTTGACAGTACCAAGCATAACAGACAGAGACATAAGCACTACCCTCAGTACTCCACAATCGTACAAAAAACTCGTAATGATAGACGATACTGTCACGGCCGCTTACCGTAAGAGTGTCGTCCGCGAACATTATACGGTCCAGTGAACCGAGCCGACAACACTAAGAATATGCAGGTTAACAAAATAAGTAACACAAGTTTAACATGTTTATACACGGTGTAGTGGAAAACGAGGGTTCGATGCAGATACTTTAAGCAATAATTGAGCAAAATATAGTTCTAAGGACCCCCAGCGCATATAAACTACTTTACAAATTTTTTATTGAAACGGACAGCAATGAAGGGATCCGCACCATTTTTTTTTTTAAGAATAATAATGCTTTACATAAGATTTAATACTATGTAAGGAAAGAAATACTTTTATAAAAGAAAAAAGTGAGGGTCTAAAAACACGTTTCTAGTAGTGCCCTTTAAATTTATTTTTATTTTCAGTAATTGTTGATATAGCGGCCACAGAAATATAAAATCTGTGAACATTACAAGTCGTTACCTATTAGATTTAGCTTACTGACAAACAAACGGATGGACGGACTAGAAAACAGACGGCGGAGCTTAGTAGTAGGGTCCCGTTGGTTACCCTTTGCAGTTGTGAACCCTAAAAAGTAAGGAACAAATATAACCGATACAAAAATCAACTCTTGTATCTCGGTTCGAGAGTGATGAACTGAATTCATGGTAACATTGCATAGCGTTGATGTGCCTTACAATCTGTATACTGTATAGTATAATATAAGAGTTACTTTCATGAAGCTTTTTCAGCATCATCAGTCTATTAATAGAAAAAAAAATTGCAGAATTAAAAAAAAACATTTCTCATACATTTTGTATATCAGCTACAAAACGCAGAACTGTGTTTATATTACTTGTGGTCCCAAAATATCATACTACTAAAAATATTTATTATATTAATAGGTGGAATCTGGGACTGCGGTCGCGGTCCCGAAAGCCACACAACCCATTGATTCTACGGCCAAAAAGCTGGCCCACTACTAATATCGAACCTTCAGAATTATACAGACCTACGTAATTAGAAATATTATGATTTCAACTATTGACTCAAAAAATGATAAAACTCTTATTAAAGCAGAGGCTTAATATTGTGATAAAAGCCTCTGTTTTAATAAGAGTTTTCGATATAGCCTTTTGGGATGCATTCAAAGAGCAACCTCCCCTAGTTAGTTTAGTGCTTGCAAGCACTACTGCTGAGGCCTTTGTTCAGCATTGGACATCTTGCGACTGAGATGATGAAGCACTACCGTTGAACATGAAGTTTGGCCCAGTTTGGGCTTTCTTATTAGGTATTTCTCAGCGACCCTCTAGTCTTGTTCTAGCTTGGCCCGCTCCCTTTCACTGACTAATAACCCAACTGTCACCCACCGATCAGAATGAAACTTTGCACATTGATATAACACTAAAAAATATTGAACCCTTGTTTTTTTTATTTTTCCGAAATCCAGTTTTTAGGGGTAGAAACCACCCCTAATAACCCCTAAGTAGGCTAACCCACGTAACTCTGGGTAGAGTGAGTTTATTCGACTGCTTTTCAATCAGAACATTACGATCTTGACCACAGATAGGCTAACCTACCTTAACCCTAATATAACTTATCTCCACAAATCGTTACAACCCTTATGAACCTGGGGGGGGATTCTACCCCTAAAAAGTGGATTCCGGAAAAATAAAAAAAACATGGGTTCAATATTTTTTAGTGTTATATCGATGTGCAGTTTCATTCTGATCGGTGGGTGACAGTTGGGTAGGGTTACTAGTGGGAGTAAGCACGGTGTCTCAACAGTGGGAATATTGTACATTGATTATCCTATTCGTTTGCTATGAAGCGCACATTCCTATTAAAATCCCTCCACAATTCAATAGTTCTAGAATCTAGAACATCTAAGAATTTCGCAAGTCATCTGAATTTTCCATATCAAAGAATTCTCATATATCATCTTTGGAATAGTTTTGAATAGGGGTTTATTAACATTCGACGAGGGATGTGAGTGAATCTAGGAGACATGAAATTCGAGCTGCAAAAGATTCTTCATTTATATTGACGTTTGTCGAATAGTTTTTTCAATGTTTTGTATTGACCAGTACACAAAGGGGTTAGGGTTAAACTACGCTTGCCACGGTCCGTTTTTAGATGGCTGACCATCCATTACATATTGAGACCTCTCCGTGCCTCGGAAATCACGCTAAGCCGTTGGTCCTAGCTGTCGTTCGTAAATCTTTGACAGTCTTTACAGGTACCTTTATCATAATAAGCTAAATTGTATAGACCTTGGTAATGAATTTAAACTTGTAGTTCCTAGATCAATTCATCGTCGTGGAGTTTGCGATTACCGATTGTTTGATCAGGTTTCCATCCGGACAAACGCTGGTAAGCGTGCACCCCTTCGGCGTCTCACGCAAATGTACAATGAACATTTCCTAGATATAGATTTATTTATGCTACATAGAAATTTATTTTGTACTAAAGTTATTATTATGTTGAAAAAATTAGATGAATAATGTGGTAACTAACTGGTAAGTTTGTAAGGAATAACAACTACGTTACCGATGAGTCCTCAGCTCACCATAGCATACTTTTTTGTAAATTCGTGGAAAATGTTGTTGTTATTATATTAATTTTGTTTTATATAACTTTTTTCATAGCTAATATGTAATGTAATATCGTTTTATATCCCAAATAAAATAAATAAATACTCAGAAGCCGAAAGACTAACAACCAGTCATATCATGAGGTAGGTGGAAACATGCTACCAGAACAAAAACCTCTTTTCTTCTCATAATATCAGCTTTGCCAAATTCAAGCCAAGGTCTGCGTGCAATATTCGTCAAATTCCAGCTGTTTTGGAGATTCGCCGAAAACAGAAAGACAGAAAAAAAATGGCATAGAAAACTCAGAAACTAGAACCACTTATTGTAATGGAGTAGGTACACAGTTGCGTAAGCCGCCTCTCAAAGGATAAACTGTTTTCGTATTTAGGGTATTTAAAATAAATCAAAATCTTTTACTTCCACCGAATCTTTATGTAAAATACTTGGTAGTATTTTACATAAAGCGTCGTTACCGTGTCGTTACTAGCGTCCTTACCGTCTAACATACTATTAATTACAATCTGAATCATTTTGAAGAGTATTACAAATCCATTGCTTCATAAAAATAAATATTCGAAAAAATAAACTGTTCAAGCGTAAATAACGCTTTGAATATTGTTGAACTGTTTAAATGAAAGGGATTGCTAACGTTAGTGTATTACGTAATTTTTTTTTATCTCTTAAATTTTTCGAGTTTTACGAAAATCTTCGGTACGAAGGTAATTAATTCGTGATAACTGCAACTTAAATCGTACTAAGAATAAGGTTTCAAATGCAATACGTACCTAAATCTAAACAATAATAAACACGACGCCATTAAAACAATTAAAAACTACTTAGAAATCATTTCAGAGACAGAGACGTTCGAAATAGTAGGTACATCAATTTCCAATGCCCACTCTTCTTATACAATAATAATATGATTACTTGGTGATAAAAAAAAAATGAAATGTAGGTTATAACTTTCTTCAGAAATCCTTACTTCTGTAAATAATAGAAATTAACTAGACTCTAAATGAATTAAATGTTGTGATAAATAAGTTATAGTCTATTTCTACTGTATACCTATTTCATATCGTTTCGTCCTCCAAATGGTGTTTTCCTATCTAGTATATAAAAATGTCGCAACTTAGGTAAAGTGAGATGAAAAAGAGCTGTCAATAGTCAAAATCCTAGCATCGCAGATGATTTCACCTAACGTTTTAAGGTAAGATTTCTACAAATTACACCGCTTATTTAAAATATTCCATTTGGAATATTTTATAAATTGCTTTAATAAATACTTGAAAGCCACGAAAACAACACAAATACTATATTTATCGCCATAGACCTGTCCAATGACATTTTATGGAAATAACTCGAAATTGCATTTTGCATGAAACTATACGTGTTTCAGTACTGGTATGTAATCAAATGAACGATGATGTAAATTGGAATAATTCACTCTATGTGGTTGGGTTGGATTATGGGGTGAAGTAGTGGGGCTGATATAGCCTAAGTCTTCCCACCCTAACGTCAATGAGTTGAAGGCTAATATATCGTAATTAAAAACGTTCAAACTCTAGTTGCCGTCTCATCTCGGCGAAAATCAAATGTCAAAAACATGTCAGAATTGTAAGGAGTCTCGAGGTATTTTTATCTGACTTTAAAAAAATGAGGAGGTTCTCAATTCGACTGCATGTTTTTTTTTTTTTGTTACACGGAACTTTTGACTGGGTGAACCAATTTTGACGATTCTTTTTTCATTTGAAAGCTGGTGCTTCCCGTGTGGTCCCATTTCAATTTGGTTCAGTTTTGACAGTGGCATCCATGAGAATACCATATAAGTCTTAAATTTGCATTAAGTAGGTATGTGCGCGACAAATGGACGAATAACGCGATTAGATTAGTGTGATAACTAAAAATTTAAAAATAAAAACTTTTGTCAAAAAAATAACAACCGGCTTCCGATTTTTTTTGAAAAAAGTTTTTGATATTTGAATTGATACTGAAGTCTGATCTCAGTCTCAATCAGACTGAGATCAGACTGAGATCAGACTGAGATCAGACTGAGATCAGACTGAAATCAGACTGAGATCAGACTGAGATCAGACTGAGATCAGACTGAGAACAGACTGAGATCAGACTGAGATCAGACTGAGATCAGACTGCGATCAGACTGAGATCAGACTGTAAACAGACTCTGATCAGAATTACCTCACAAATCGCCGGACTCAACAGTAAACGAATCGGGTGTTGGATTAACTACGTTTGCGTCAATATCCTTAGTTATGTGGATGATATGGTGCTATTGGGTTCCACTGCCGACTCCGAAAGAGAGTTTTTGAAAGGTACTCTTCCACGGTCTAATTTATAACTGTAAGTCAAGTCATGATTTTTCAGCCTCCCGGTAGAAAACAGTTATACGTGCCCATACTTGGTGTTCCCTCAATGGCCAGCCCCTGCCAAGGGTGAAACAAACAAAATTCCTAGGAAACTACGGAGGACCTTTAGATATGTTCAGATCTTTAATCTTGAAGATATCGACAGCAAGCAAGGCAATTAAGGCTCTTGCTATGAGAAGTGATATCCTAGTTTGCAGTTTCGCGTGTTGTAGATAGAGGTTAAAGTTCCGTTACTTAAGGCTTACCTTCTACACAAGCAGCCTGTGGGCCCACTACACGTGGAATACAATGAAGGCCCTGAGGGTCCATTACACTAACATTTTCAGAATTTTCAAAGTCAATGTCAAAGTTTTTATTTGATAACGTAGTTGTTAAAATATGTGTTCTCTATAAAATAGGTGATGACGAAATTACAATTTAGCTATAGAGTTTTAGTTGAAATAAAATGAAAACCTATTAAAGCTGAAACTCCAAAATAAATTTAACAATATCGCTATTTGAGTAACACAAAGAAACCCCACTTATGCAAAATGAAAATAACAACACAATCATGATCTATTATATTATATATAAAACAAATTTACTTACCAATTTAGTGAAGCACACTCACATATTTATTGAAACACGGCGCTATTTTACCTATCGACAAATTCCAACTTTCGTAAACAAACCCGCGACGGTTACTCGCGCGAAATATCGAAAAATAGTGCGTTCCACTGTCGATACGGTCCGTCGATTTGACGTCCAAATTGTGGACGTCACTTATTATTACCTTATTATACGACGTATAATAAGAGTGATGGGATTCTCGTGGTGAAATATATCGATAAAATATTTTGTTTGAATAATAATTGATATTAGAATATACTGAAGGAAAATATATTTTCCTCAGGTCACATTTTAGACTGCATATAAAGCATTTATTACTATTATCAGTATTGATTAGGTCAATAAATGGATTAAAGTCCCCAGTTACTTTATCAATGTTTACAATGTCATCAGTTTGAAACTGTAGCGGCATCTATACCGCCACATACAAACTACGCACTACACTGACGTTACGTAAAATCCTGCATCGCAAGCAAGCCAGCAGGTTTATTTTTGAAGTGAAAACTTCTTTAGCGGCGTTGAGCACTTTTTCTGTAATGGGTATAAAATCTTAAACTCGCGTCAGGACACGTGACCTGATCGAAAAAGCGTAGGACGGATGGAGAGTAGACAGCTATCCCCTCTCTACGGCGCGGCGAAAATGTATGCCTGGGCCAACTGTTTCGTTTAGGCGGCGCAGGGCGCTTGCGCGAATGTTCGTCTATGTTACAGCGTGCCACGCGCATCCATGGATGGTGACAGCTGATGGCTCGACCGTCTGTGTAGTGATCACATTGTTGTGTATTCGTAAAATTCGTGAATATAAAGTGCTTAAAATATGGAAATTGAACAACAAATTATTCCCTAACCATTCCAAAATATCAAACATGCTCAACGTTAATAATCAAGTTTTCACTTCTGCCGGCACTCCCGGAGTGCAATTTTTTAATGACATTTCGCAGTTCAACCTATGAGGTGGTCGGCTGTTTAACTGGACTTGCCTGTGGCTACCTTAATAAAATGAGGCCTCCAGCCAGGACTTAAAAAACTTAAAACTAGAGCGACTATTCGCTAAAGGCACCCCCTGTGGAGTACGGACCTTGGCTTAGGGCATCGCTGGTAGTTGGCTGGTAGCTGGATCGAAATAATTATTATTTAGGGGCGAATTTAAAGCTTTGGCTTAGGATTGGGGCGTATGCCGCCAGGCTTTGACGGCGAGGATGGAAGGATTACCGCGTAACTTGCATATATATACCGTCCAGATATCAATCGTCGGGTAGTCCACCAGATACGATACCAGTCTGATCGGAGGATTCTCCATTTTCTACAGAGGTTGAGTGAACTTTACACCCTGTTGCTCATACCTCCAAAGAACTAGTGTTAGGTTTTAAAATAATATACTAAATTATAATATTGTCTTAGTCGATTATTGGGACTTTTGATTTATAATACTGGCAACACCAGTTTTGAAATGGCGCGGTTTTGAGACAACGATTGGGAACACGGGGCGGCACTCTGCCTATTCGCTCGGGGCCAGCATCGAAGACAGACGTAAGTTTTGTTACTATAATATTCTTAAATATTAAGTACATAAAACATTGTAAAACATTTATTAAAGAGTAGCGATGGAGTCTCTTGTCCTTCTTCTCCAACCGTGTGATTACTCTTTGGAACGGACAACTAGAGTCAATTCTATTTAAAGGTGTGCCTATTTGAAATAAATGAGGTGTGTGTACCTTTAAATGATACAATGTGTTACGTGTTGTTTTCCCTACCCAATTTTATAGCACTAGTGATCCGATTCCAAAAAAAATCCACCCACGGGTAGTTACAATATTGGTAAGTGTCAAAAGATATTTTATGATAAAACAAGATAATTTACGCGAATGAAGTCGCGGACAGCAACTAGTATTTGACATAGCGGATAGAAAAAAACACATGCTTCTATCTACTACGAAATGTTGGCATATTAATTATTATTATATTATTAGTATATTTTCAGTTCACGATTTAAAACAAACTTTGTTTGCATCAATATCGGCTAATTGATCTGAGTACCTTTTATTAGACGAATTATTTACTATAAAGCCGATTTATAGATTTTTGGGTAAGGTCCTTAAATTGTAGTTGTACTAATGTAACCTTTCAGTTTTTTAACTCAATATAAATTGATTTTCTGCTTTCCAATAAAATTGTGAACTTTTAATACATACATAACATACCACAAGCGTTTGTGACAGGTTTTATTGAAATATTTCGTTTGCCTTTCTGATCTGACATGTTCAATTAAGTTGTTTTATCAAAAAGATTAAAAGAACATTTTATCAATAATCTCATTTTCAAATGTTTATCAATAGTGCCGACTCTTTTGTTCACCACCTAAACTAAAATAAGAGTAAAGCTATCTCTTACTGACACAGTGTGAAAGAAAAAGACAAATGATGCTTTAGAATTGTCAAACTAAATTACGTCTCGATTGCCTTGAATTTGCCGTGATTTTATGCATGACGAATTTAGTTCGTTGCCGTTGCGTCGAAGTTAATCTTCATCAGCAAGAGTTTTTTTTTCTTTTTTTTTAGTTGCTAGTTTTTACAAATGCCTTGAACCCCACACTAGGTTTCACTGTGTCGTAAGGTCCAGTCTCTTCCCAAGTGAGGCCAACATTTATATTTATTTTGGGAAACACATAAATATGAAAAAAAATATTTGAAACAAACAAAAACAATGAAAAATTAAAACTATAACTAAAACGTTATGTGAAATTCAATGCGAAGTACATACATAACTAAAAATTTAATGTGATTAGGTGCTTTAAGCGGTAAGCAAGCACTTACATTGTGCCGCTTTCCAATAAATATTGAAATGAAACGGAAAAAATAAACAGAGTATCCTGTATATTTTCTGGAAAATAAGTTTCAATTGTGTGGCTTTACTTTGGTGTTTTTTTTTTGCAATCAAGCTTTTTGTACGAATGATGGTGATTAACATATTTAATGATTTTTTTTTATTTCTTCTTAAATCCATTTTGTAAAAAGAAATATATTTTGAAATATTTGCCGTAGGACGATGGTCAGTGGAGCTAACAAGTCCTGAAGTGGAGATCGAGTAACGGTAAACATAGTGTGAGACGCTCCCCAGCTAGATGGAACGACGACCTTAAAAGTAGGCTCGGATAGACTGGATGCGTAAGGCGAAGGTCAAGGTGTTGAATCGCAGCTTAATAATAAACATAATATGTGTATCTTAGGACAACCAACACAACGTTATCTGATCTCAAACTAGGCAGAGCCTGTACTATGGTAACCAGGAAACCAGGAAACTGATAAACATACTAATATATTTCTAAATACATACATATTTTAGATAAATTACACCCAGACATGGAACAAATGATTGTGTTCATCACACAAAGATTTGTCCTGGATGGGAATCGAACCCATGACCTCAGTTTTAGCAGTCTGGGAAACTAACCACTAGACTAACAGGCCAGTCAAAGCTTGGGAGAGGCCTATGTCCAGCAGTGGACAGCAATAGGTAGAGATGACTTATTACAACAACATCGATATTGAAAGCACTACAACACTATTTTCAATGTTTTATTTATAGCTAGTTAAAATAAAATTTTCGAAAGTAATAATACGTTGTCAAATGAATTCTAGTAATGATACAATTTCACTGTAAAGTCGTTATTACTGTTTTATTATATTTGTCATTCAATGTTTGAGGTTTTCTATGAGTGTTTACTCATGCATACATTGTTTAACGTGCATATCTTTCGTTAAATAATTATGATCAATTCAATCTATACTTAATATTATAAAGCTGAAGAGTTTGTTTGTTTGTTTGTTTGAACCCGCTAATCTCAGGGACTACTAGTCTGTATTGAAAAATTCTTTTTGTGTTGAGTAGCCTATTTATTGAGGAAGGCTATAGACTATATAACATCACACTACAATCAAAAGAAGCGGAGCAGCAACGAAAAATAGACGAAAACTGGCAGGCAATTCGATGCGATGGGAAGGGTCACGGGAGCAAAAATTTGACGCAGACGAAGTCGCAGGCAGAAGTTAGTCATTTATAAGCAAACCAGCACCCGAATTGCGTAGCTTACTATTAATAGGAATCTGAATAATGTTGATGCTTATTGTTAATCCTTTCTTTCATAATTATGTTCAAAAAAATTGTCTACTTAGTAACGTAAACAACACCATGACTGTTGTGGAACTGTCAGAATAAAAGCGATTCCTACTGATAGTGTATTACTCAATTACCCCTTTTTTGTGGGCGGAAAATCATCAAATGACGTCTCCCGCTCTTGAGCGGAGCGGGAGGGCGTGTCAGACTTTTACTGACTAAAACTCACCCGTGTTCCTTCAGTTGCCCATGTGCCAGGGCCATGGTATCTCTTTCAAACAAATCTCGCGACCCTGGCAGCGAACAAATCTCATAACCCAGGCAGACGCAATTACCCGTCACCTGTAAATTTTGTAGTGATCATTTTGTGGATAATATAACAATCAGGATGAAAATTGACAAATACAATTTTTTTTTTATTAATAGCAACTTTGATAGCCGATGGCATGGGATTTCAGCCAAAAGACGTCCACCGCTGGACATATGCCTCCTCCAATTCGGGGGAAGGTTTGCTATAATCGCCACTCTTAGCAGGCGGGTTGGCGATCGCAGTATATTTGTAGAATGTATAGAGAACGCTGCTGCCTATTCTGTAAGTCCCTTAGTCGCCTCTTACGACACCCACGGGAAGAAATGGGATGGTGCTATTGTATATATTCGGCACCGCATGGAACGGTAATTAAAATATCCATTCCCTATTAAAAAAAACCTCGTAATAGGCAGCCTCCGAACTTCCTATGAATTCAGATGTCAAATGTGCAATTGTATAATAATCGTTAAGTTAAGTTTAGGCGTAATGGATGGAGAAAGAAATCCAGTTATATTTTTACCTTTAGTATGGATTACAAATACAAGGTGTTTTTTTATATCCCATAACTCTAGGGTATGAATGACATCATATCAAAGAATCGACTGGCATTTGAATTATTTTTAATCATATTTTTTTTTGTTTTTATATTTATTATAAAATAAATCGACAAAGTCAGGGCTATTACTAATGTAAAACACCCTTACGTGAAACATGACAACGTTGCATTTCCTAGTTTTAAATATGAATGATTGGTTTGAATGAATACGAATTACTCGTATTTATCAACGAAACTTAGATACCCTACACACATCGATATTGTCGAAAGTATGCATTTTTGGACCACATATTGTAGGACTTTTTTGTATTATTTTTACTTATAGAATATAATCTTAGAGTTATGGGATATCAAAAACAACACGTTGTATAAGTAAACTAGCTTCTGCCCGCGACTTCGTCCACGTAAAATTTTTGGTCCTCTGACCGTCCCCGTCGTATCGAATTGCCTACCAGTTTTCGACCATTTTTCGTTGCTGCTCCGCTTCTTTTAATTGTAGCATGATGTTATATAGTCTATAGCCTTCTTTAATAACAAGGCTAATCAACACAAAAATAATTTTTCAATTCGGATCACTAGTTCCAAACAAACAAACAAACTCTTCAGCTCTATAATATTATAGTATGTAGTATAGATAATAATAGGACTGCACATTAGTATGGATTCTTGGTATTTAATTAACTAATTTATTTTTGTTTGCAGCTCAGACATTTCTCTATACATTACCCTAACGTTTTTGTAACGAAAAACCCAAGATTTTTCGCCTTTTTACACGTTGTCTTCATTTTACGTTCAAAAATGAGGGAATACTAAAATGTAAAGGTGTGTTAAAATTAAAATTATGGAGTTCATTTCTTGATAACGAGGGTTCCATCTTTACCGATAAATAAATTCACACCGTAGTAATATAGTTACTTTTTAGATTCTAGATTTAAAAGAAAATGTAACCAGCAAATTAGAAAGTTTCGCCAATAAAATTGTAAGACCAAAAACTAAAGTCAAAGTCAAAGGCACTTTTGAACGTCAACTGTTACATGAAAAAAAAAAGAATTGATTCTAGTTGCCCCTTCCAAAAAGTAGATTCGTATGGAGAAGAATGGGCAAGAAACTCCACCGTTACTTTTTTTAAATAGTTTTCAGTATTTATATACAATATTTATACAATTATATGTGAAGACGATGCACCTACAATAAAAAAATTACCATACCACAACAGGTAAAAGAACTGAAATGAAGCAATGAGAGATAAATTGATTATATGATAGATACATGGTGCTCACATATTTACAAAAACATTGTAAAGGCAATAATACGAATTTCCTAATATATTTACAAGTTACAAGTGTTTGAGTTACAGTAATTACAGAATGTAAGACAGTGTCATAGAAGAAAAAAAAATATCTATACAATTAAGTTATCAACTAGTTTGATAAACTCTAAGACAAAAACATTGCAAAGGCAAGAATACGACTTTCCTAATGTTTTTACAAGTTACAAGTCAGTGTATGAGTTACAGTAATTACAGAATGTAAAACAGTTTCATAGAAGAAAAAATAATAATAATATCTATACAATTAAGTTATCAACCAGTTTGATAAACTCAAGACAAAAACATTGCAAAGGCAAGAATGCGAATTTCCTAATGTTTTTACAAGTAATAATAATAATAATAATAATATTTATTTATTTAAGAAAGCGTACATACTAAGAATAGTGGTATTAAAACTAAATGGCTTATGCTATGCGCAATACATTAAATCCCTGATCTCCAAACTAGGGGGGTCCCTGTATCTTAGAGATCAGTATCCCTCCGCAGTAATGTCACAAGCCAATATTAGTGACATACTAAATATTACAAAATTGTTGTTTTTATTTTTAATCGTAACCTTAAAGCTAAGGAAATAAAATAAAACACTAAATTAAAATAACATTCTGATATACAGTTTTGTGTGAGTGTGTGTGTGTGTGTGTGAGTGTGTGTGTGTGTGTGTGAGTGTGTGTGTGTGTGTGAGTGTGTGTGTGTGTATGAGTAGGGTGTGTGCCTGTGTAAGTGAGAGGGGGTGGGGCGGGGTGATTTATATTTAAGTGCAAGTTAAATTAATTTTAATTCAGTTTAAGGGTAAGTGGCCTAAAAGGAGATCCTCAGTATTATTATGACTTAATTTCGCCAAGTATTTGTTTAATGCACATTTGCATTCATATTTAGTTTTAGAAAATAGTTTCAGCTCCTTGTTTAAATTATTATACACAGTTATGCTGTTGATATAATACTGGCGCCTGGCAAAGTATGTTCTGTGGGGTTCTTGTGGAAAAACTTTATGTCTATGTATCGACCTACCAGCTGGTTCCGCTAAGGGACGGGAAGAATGTTTACGAATTATCATTTGTTGCACGTAAAGTTGTCTGACAGTCAACAGATCACATTCGGCATAAAGCTGTAATGTGGGATACCTACGTGGACGAGACAGCATGACCTTAATGACAGCCCGTTGTGCACGCTCAAGCCTAATAAAAACATTTACAGTAGACCCTCCCCAAACTGGAATACAATAACATAAAACCGACTGGCACAGTGCAAAATAGACTAGTTTCAAGGTTTTACTATCGGCAGATCTACGAAGTTTTTTGAATACATAGATTAGTTTACGGATTCTTCCTGAAAGTATCTCTATATGCTTGTGCCAGTTTAGGTTTTGATCTATATGAATGCCGAGATATTTTACACCACTAGACCTGGATATGTTGAGACAGTCACATTCGGGAGAGGACACATTGGTACAGGTGTGGGCTTTGACTGCAAATGATAGCGATGGGGAAAGATTTGACCTAATGGTAAAGGGAACATATACCGTTTTTTGCACGTTTAGGGTGAGCATGTTATTTGTTAGCCAATTCATAATTTGTTTAAGTGCGTTGTCAGCATTGGAATAACATTGGCTCCAATCTACTCCATCTATTACTAAGGCTGTGTCATCAGCGTACGTATATATTTTGCAATGCTGAATATTCATCTTACACAGCTCATTTATATAGATGAGAAATAAGGTGGGCCCTAATACGCTCCCTTGGGGGACACCGTATGTAATAGGTAAAACCTCACTCTCATGCTGACCCACTCTAACATATTGTGTTCGTCCCCTTAGGTAATCCGAGAAAATATCCAAAACAGGACCGCGAATTCCAATCTTCTCCATCTTCACCAACAAGGCGGTCAAGACAGGTCAAGTTACAAGTCAGTGTATGAGTTACAGTATCACAGAAAGTAAATCAGTGTTATAGAAGAAAAAATAAATATTATCTACACAATTAAGTTAGCAACCAGTTTGATAAACTCTAAGACTGTCCTATGGAGCGAGACCAACATGTTTCCAAGCATTCTTATCTTGGATGTAGTCCTCTAATTTGTAATAAGCTCGTTTACAAAGTGTACTTTTAATACGACTTTTAAACCTCCTTTCATTTAATTGCAATATATCAGAAGGTATTTTGTTGTAACATTTAACACAGTACCCCATAAAAGATGGATGTACTTTTGCTAATCTGTAAAATGGTTGATCTATCTTGTCTTTATTTCTAGTATTAAAATTATGTCTATCGCTTAATTTATTAAAAAGATGTAGATTTTTTCTTACATACATAATATTTTCGTAAATGAATTGGCAAGGTAGGTACTATGTAGGTATGTTTATGAATAATAATAAGGAAAACCAATAAAAAAAAACAATTTTAATGAAAGATTTAATTAAAGAAATAATGAGAGGTTTACAGTTAATTTTGATAATTTAAAATTTTACTGACATTGTATTTAATCAATTTTATTTCTCATGACATTTTATACTATTTTAACAAAATCAATTTGGACTGTTTTAATATTGCTGTCATTGTATAAAATCTACGATTTTTTGTACTACTTATTTAGTTTCATGTGCTGACATTTACTTTTATGAGATTTTGTACCTTTATAATTTATTTAATTTTGATAGTGTTAGTGGCAATATTTTGTATGTCTTGCGGCGGAACACAGGATGGACCAAACATTTTTTGTTTTAAATAACATCATTGTACCCTATGTTCACAAAATTAATAAATGAATTTGAATTTATTTTCAAGCATTTATATTTTTAACCACACTGTGCATTAGATTCATTAGCGTGACAAACAGCTGGATAATCTGGACTCTTCTCACAGATAAATGTGAAGGCCTCGTGACACCACAAATCGTTCAGGAGTCCCGAGCGATAAATTGATCCACAGTATTCACCCGGTGCTAAATTATTTGGCTCTATGGGATCGAATTTGCTGAAGCCTGCTTCTGACAAGGTTTCGCCTGAAAGAAAAAAAAGTGATGCTGTTTTAAAGTTTGTGAGTAAAAAAAACAAAAATTCTCCGGTTGCTTAAAATTTTTAAACAGTTGGATCCGTCGACGCGATTAATCACAAGAGGCCGTATACGAAATTTATCCGATTTCACTCTTTAATAATGTATTTCTATAAGTTTTAAGCGCACTAAATTAAAGATCAGATGTAATGAATGAGCTGCTTTTTATTTTTAATATGTGACTTTAATAAATCAACTTCAAACTGGCGACTGTTTTGTAGATTTTGCTGTAAGAGGTTTAGAATATCATATTCTTACGAATCATTTTGATTGTAACAGAATGAAACAATATTGTCGTGAAAATCATCTATACAATGGATGAATTACTTTTCCATTTTTATATTTATGATAATAGTAAAAGAATATTCAACTTAGTCAAATTTTAGAGAAATTGACATAGAATTGGTTTTATATGCCAGCTACTCAAAACTGTCATTCATAAAATTAAAACAACAGAAATGAAGGTAGTTTCAAGATCAATACATATCCCAAAAAATAATGCTGCACTTTAGCAATAGAAAGCTTACCTATGAAAGTTATCAATTGGATATGTCATTAGAAAAGTTTCAAGTAGGTATTTATAATCTTAACTCGAAATTAAAAAGGTGCAACAATGTATTAATAATTACCATGAATTGTCCTCCAGTCTCCACGTTCACCCCAATCGTAAAAGCCGATGAACGCTACTTCTTTCCAAGTCGGAGCCATTCCCAACATGGAACTTTTAGGAACTTTAGAGAATATTTCACTAAGAATTTTAGATTCGACTGCACTGTTTATTATAGCAAGATGGCCGCCCTCAGCTGTACATGCGAAGGAGGCTCGAGAGAAGTTTCGTGGTACTATGTGGAACTTGTAGCATTTGTTAGTTCTTTTATCCAAGTGGTATTCTGAAAATGAAATAATGATGATGATAAAGGTACTCATAAAATAGCAGATATGAAAGTTTTGTTCAAGGTTTCCAAACAAAGGGAGTTCGAAAATTATTTCACGGGAACCGGGATTGAAATATCCTGTTAATCCAGGCTTTCAAGTATCTGTGAGCAAATTTTTTATCGAATCCGTTCAGCGGTTTTCACGTGATTGTGTAATAAAAATCCAAACTTTCACAATTATAATATTAAATAGGATTTACCTGGATCTACAGTGCCGCACTCATTGACTTCTACTTTCGGGTCCTCAGCATGGTAACAGATATAAGGACGAGTCTCTTCACAGCGACGATCAGCTAATTCTCCATCACCATTTAAAGTGATACAGTTTTCTTTATTGTCTTTATTATCTGGCTCATTTTCCGCCCAAGTTACTGGAATTTTCGAGAGCGGCGTACCTGCAATTTGTAAATTAGTTTCTATTTAGTTTATTATGTGCATTGATATTTTTTTGTTACGAATGTATTTAGGTGGATGCGTTAAAATTATATTTTATACTAGCTTCTACCCTCGACTTTGTCTGAGGCAAATTTCTTGTTCCCCCGACACAACCCGTCGCATTGAATCGCTTGCCCGTGCGAGGTCATTATATTTTTGTGACTTTTTTTTTTGCTCGGCTCCTAAGGGTCCTAGCGTCATTATATAGCCTATAGCCTTTCTCGATGAATAGGCTACCTAACACTAAAAGAATTTTGCAATTCGAACCAGTAGTTCTTAACACTAGAAGCGCTGAACATAACGACTGAGTTAAATTTGGATAAAAAAATATGTATATTGCAATTATGTGGTTGAAGTCTCGTATAAATAATAAATATAATAATCATCATATTTCATGAAAAGTCATAGAAAGTTACGATTATATGCATAATAAAATATTAATTACAGCAGGAAGAACATCGAAATGGGTCAAATTTGGGACGCCCGCACTTCTAGTGTTAAGACTATCGCGTTCAACCAAACAAACAAACTCTTCAGTTTTTTTTAACCGACTTCAAAAAGGAGGAGGTTCTCAATTCGGATGTTTATATATATTTTTTTTTTAATGTAAGTTTGGCCATAACTCCATCATATATAGACGGATTTGAAAAATTCTTTTTTTGTTCGAAAGGGATTTATTCCGAAATGGTCCCATATAATTTCATATAGATCTGATGATGAGTTCAGGAGACAGACACCGGAACTCTTTAAAAAATGACAGCAAATCAACCGCGATTTCTGCTTTCGCATAAATATGCATTGTTTGTTTGGAATTAGTACGGGGTGGATACCACAACTAAAAATTTTAAAATAAAAACTTTTTTACAAAAAAACAAACAACCGACTTCCTTAAAAACAATACAAAGTGAAAAATAACTTTAATTTCGGAAGTCGGTGGCAAAAAAACCATAAATACAAATCCTCAGACACCGACTTCCGAAATTAAAGTTATTTTTCACTTTGTAGTGTTTTTAAGGAAGTCGGTTGTTTGTTTTTTTGTAAAAAAGATTTTTTATATTAATATACTATAGATTTCATGAACAAGTCATTCAATGACATTACTTCCCACTCCTGCGATACAAGCCACCTCTCTGTGAGAGGGAGTGGGCCATAATCCACCACGTGGGCCCAATACGTGTTGGTAGATGTCACATATGTCTTCGAATTTTGCTTTCAGGACGTGCCGATTTCCTCACGATGTTCCTTTATCATTTTGAGAGCAGAGATGGTGACATAAATTACTCAAAGTCAATTGCCTGCCTGGGCTCGAAGCCACGACTCAGCTGATGAAAGGATAGCCAAAAATGTATTTCACTGACCGAAAGCTACTGAATAGGTTACATAATATGTCAATTTTATTGAAAGTCGTTGACGGAATGCAATAAGGTCTAGCCTGGGTTGATGATATCTAGTCGTTATTAAGTAAGTGATAATGTATAGAGTTTTGTGTTTGTGCCTTAATTAAAGCTATATATCGATACCTCCCATGTAAGTTGTTGTATCTTCATAATTGTAACTTGCAATCTAAAAACCGTTGCGGAGTTGGATACAATGTTATACGCCGCCGTTGTAATAATGATACAACTTTATACGTCTGGTAAATATACTTTTAAAAAAAATATTCTTAACATATAAAGTATGTAAAAATAGGCGGTTTGGTTTAATAAACGTAAAACATGCATATTGTGGGTTACAACAACTTACGTGGTAGGTATCGATATATGTCTTTCAATGCCACGATTTTTTTAATGGATCAATCTTCATATTTCAGCTCCCGTATACCGTAGGGAAAGTCGGGCAAAGCAAAGTTCCTATGGCCTACAGTAAATTTGACATTTCGTTTATACATTCTATTTCATGTTCTTTCATAAGTTAGGTTATATCTCGATATTTTTTATGATAACCACAAAACTTCCATCAAGTATGGAAAGTGTCAGAATTTAAAACCTTCAATTCCTCGTAATCAGTTTCTTGACAAATCTTCTGATATAACCTCTAAATCTGTTTTATAAAAACAATTCTTTACGAGTACCTTTAAACCACACTCTTTTTATGCAACGAGTCTTTCGGGAAATTGTGGATTTCATTTTTTAAGTATTATACAACACATCAAAGCGTTATTGTCGCAAAAACAAAATAAAACCACCCTAAACTGTATTGTTAGCTTGTGTAAGGAACTAGCTGTTTTATTTTTGTGGGTGGGAAACAATCAAATGACGTTCCCGCTCTGGGTGGAGCGGGGAGGGCGTGTCAGACATTTGCCTATGCCAGGGTCACGGTAACTCATTCGCACAAATCTTGTAACCCTGGCAGGGTTCGGAACTAGCTACGGCGACAATTTAACATTACCCTTCTGCATTGTAATTATACTAATTGACTAACCTTCAACTGTATGATAATCTCCTTGAGAGAGAGTGGCATGAATCCCGGTAAAGATTTCTTGTTTCAAAGTGGAGTCCTTTATGATGTGCGTCATTTCAGATATAAGTTCTAGTGTGGTTGGAGACGCTAGAGCAGCACCTGGTGGCAGAATAAAATAATCTATATGTATAAAAGGAGAAACTGACTGACTGACTGACTGACTGACTGTTGATATATCAACACACAGCCCAAACCGCTGGTCCTAGAGACATGAAACTTGGAGGGTGTGTTCTTTGTGAGGAGTAAGTACCCACTAAGAAAGGGTTTTTTGAAATTCCACCCCTAAGAGGGTGAAATGGGGGGTTGAATTTTCTGTGAAACTTTTTATTCTGTGGGTCGATTGACACAAATGGTACACATACTCTTCAATTATAGTTATGAGATACGTGTATCACAATTTTTCCAAAATCATCCCCTTACAGAGTCAAATAGGGCTTCGAAGATGTGGATAATAAACTAATTCTCCCTACAGAGTTAGGCACAATTCTGACCATTATAGAAGAGCTAATAGTTAAAATCTACCCAGATATTAGTAATATTCACGACTAGCTCCTGCCCGCGACTTTGTCCGCATACAATTTCTTGCTCCCCGACCCTCCCCGTCGCATCGAATCGCCTGCCTGGGCGAGGTCTTCGTATTTGTGACTTTTTCTTTTTGCTCGGCTCCGTAGGGTCCGTAAGTCCGTAAGTCCTGAGTGACTGACTGACTAACTGATATATCAACGCACAGCCTAAACCACCGGTCCTAGAGACATGAAATTTGGAGGGTGTGTTCTTTGTGAAGAGTAGGTATCCACTAAAAAAGGGTTTTTTGAAATTCCGTCCCTAAGAGGGTGAAATGGGGGGTTGAATTTTCTATGAAACATTTTATTGTCTGTGTCGATGGACACAAAAATTGGTACACATACTCTTGAAGTATAATTATGAGACACATGTATCACAATTTTTCCAAAATCATCCCCTAACTGAGTCAAATAGGGCTTCGAAAATCCTACGTTGAATGGTAGACGTACTACGCATGGCATGCGGGGCAGCCCGCGTAGCGCATTGTCGTCACAGGTGTCCAATCTCAACCAAAGTATCAAGAAGTATCACATATGTAACTGATATTAATATGAACTAAGCTTTGGCCTGCGACTTCATCCGCGTAAATTACGGTTATCGTGGACGAAGACGAAATCTCGGACTAAAAATAGGCGTATGTCTTTTCTTGGGGTTCAAACTTACCCCGTACCAAATATTATCTTTCGTATTTTTTTTTGTCATGAAAAGTATCTTACGTTACTTCTAATACTTCCAAGAATATGTGTACAAAGTTTCATGATGATTGGTTCGGTAGTTTTCGCGTGAAAGCGTAACAAACAAACTTACATTCACATTAAAATTTATAATATGTTGTAGTAGGGATATTTGCAAGACATAACAGCCGCACGGGTCGATCGTTCAAGTTAAGCTACGCTTGCCGCGGTTGGTCCGTAGATGGGTGACCATCTTTACATAATAAGACCCTTCCGTGCCTCGGAATCTCGGCTGTCTTTCGTAGATATTAGACCGTCGTTACGGGTCGTCAGAAGCCGGAAAGTCTGACAACCAGTCTTACTAAGGGGTATCGTATTACCCAGTAACTGGGTTGTGGGGGTCAGGTAGGCAGTCGCTCCACGTAAAATACTGGTACTCAGCTGCATCCGTTTAGACTGGAAGCCGAGTCCAACATAGTTGGGAAAAAGCTAGGCAGATGATCATGAAGTGACATGTAAAAAAACGCGTTTGTTCCTGTATTAAATAAAATTAAATAACTACACTAACTATTCTTTAATAGATACCTATGTAACTTTATAAATAAAAACTAATTGGGCACACACCTACTATAATACTTTACGCACTAACATCTAAATCTGTCTGGAGAGGGCGCTACTGTGCCACAGTAAACATCAACTCCGTAGAAAACATCCGTTTAAAAATAGAAAAAAAGTGTATTTTGGTGCAAAAACGCAACTAGTGCTGAACTATTAAGGTGGATGGATGATTATCTCAGATGCCATTTTGTCGCTAGATGGCGCTAGATCCACAATTTGGAACATTTTCAATTTTTACGCCTAACTTAGAAATCTTTAATAGATAACTTTATTATATGCGAAACCTAGGGCATTAACTTGATTTTTTTAGATAGTCACTGTGCTTGTTAACTGGTCTCATACAAAGATTTGTACATTCTAAAGATTTAGCCGCTTGACTTTACTCTTTACACACACATGCAAAGTAAATAGTAGTAACTTTCGACACCACTAGATGTCGTTTTATTCAAACAGTTTAAAATGAAATTAATATAGGTACACTGTCCCTATAAGTTGTAGTAATGTGACTGAACCTAAATTGTAATGTGTAAATAGTCATCATCTCAGCCGCAAGACGTCCACTGCTGGATATAGGCCTCCCCCTATTTGGGGGGCTTTGCCATAATCACCACGCTTGGCAAGCGGGTTGGCGATCGCAGTGTGATGGTAAAATGCATAGAGAACGCTGCTGCCCATTCTCTAGTAAATCCCTTAGTCGCCTTTTACGACACCCACGGGAAGAAATGTAAGGCAGAAGAAGGAATGGAAGTGTAAATAGTGACGTGTACTAAATAAATAAAAGACTATTTATTACATTGTAAAGCTTTTTATTGTACCCTACTATAAATTAATAATATTTATTTAGTAAAAAGGGGTTAATATTTTCATAAAAATAATGTTTTATTTACTCTCACTACATTTACTTAGATAGTTTCCGTTTGGATTCAAACCATCGAGTCATACCACCATACAAAGATAACATACTTTTTTAAATATTTTGATATTTACAATTATGATTTTGAATTTAGTATTAGAAAGAATTATGTATGTAGATTACAATATAAATAACATCATACGTAACTATATATAACGGCACATGTATCTTACATAACAACACAAAGGGGTTGCTAGCTAACCATAACATTTATTAATGTTTCAAGAATACCTACTTATGATACAATTTTGAACTGCAATAAATATTCTTTTACAATTGAATTGTTAGGCTGGTACCTAAATACATGAGTGAAACTTATCTACACAGAAAAATCTTATGAACTAACAAAATAACACAAACTATACATAGCTACGTGCAAAAATAGCTTATTAATTATTCTATAATGTTCCCACTGCTGAGACTCAGGCCTCCTCTGAACTGTGGTGATGAAATAATTTACACTCAGCAAAGTGCCGGCTTGGATTCGAACCATCGACTCGTACCACCATACAAAGATACTTATAAATATTATAATAAAATATCTTCTTTTCTACGCGCTACTTTTTGCAGTCGCCGCCGCCGCCGCGCCGTATCAGTCTTCTGCTTGTCACTTTTTACTTCCATTTATATAATTTCCGTGCGATCTGAATCAAATGCTGGAAGACGCAGTTTTCGCTGCAACAAATGAATTTACACAGTTTTGTTAGACTATTCTTACTGAACCCACACCTCAGAGACCTGCGGAATAAGTTAGGAAATGAGTAAGACTTATATTTTTATACCTTTTAATTCCTTGATGTCTAGACATTTAGCATTTTTCTCAACTCTTCTCAATATAATTTCTGGCAGTACACGTTTTAAAAAATGTTACCAACTTCGGCATCATAGCGTTGATAACTTCCTCATCCCGGTTAACTTCTATGACAGTCAATGGTTGGGTGACAGATATAAAGCAAATGAAGTAACATTTATTCATTTTGGTAATTCGCAATTGACCCTGGACCTAGAATCAAAATAATAATAGCTGTTAAAAAGAAACAATCCAAGAAATACATTATTTTTATACATACATACCAAGAAATAATGATATTTGTTACACTGAACATTGTGTAAAATATGTTGTACTTTGGTATTGTCAAACATAAACTTCATCACAACAAACAAGCAAAAGCGTACTAATGTAATGAACACAAAAATATGGTATCAAGTTGGGACTTACCATTCCAGATGAAGAATCAAAGTTGTGACCATATGACCTTCTTCAAGTCAACAATACGGTACCCTACCAAACCTGATAAGTTGTCACTTGATGTTCTTTCCACAGTTAGTTGATAAGCTTCAGTCTCTGAATCGGGTTGTGGCCAATCAAAATCAACAGTCTCTACTTGCTCTGTAACAGATTCAACTGTATTGAAGCTAGAGCTGCAGGCTATGGCTTCGTATCGAATTTCTGGTATACCACGCGAATAGGTTTAGGGCGTATCTTAAGCTGTCGAAAGGTTGGACAGCTGATGACGATCTTGAGTTGAATGTGGACTGAAATAAAAGATATGTTAAAAAAACAGTGTTGAGAGACAGAAAAATATTGATAGGTCTGTAGGTACCTAAATACAACAGGGCAAACCGCGGTTTCTTCCACTACCTTCTGTTTCTTGTTACGCCATGCTTGCATGCTTGTTGTTCCTTCGCTTGCTTTCGGCTGCAAGGAAAAATGGCTGTAAACGAAGACTACAACACGAACCAACGAGTATCAAATAACCTCCACTCACGTAAATCTGATTCGAAATCTTATGGGAATCTAATTTACTCACTATAGATCACTAAAAGAACTTCCATGATGTCTTTTCAATACAGCTTGCACTTTTTTCCGTGATTTTCGCGGTCCTGAATACACATGTCGTATACATTTATGCAAGTTTATTAGTCGGGTTCATCTTAGGCAGTTCAGTTGCAATTCAATCTGAAATCAAAAAGAATAATTACAAACAACAGCAAATGTATCTTATTTATGAAATGTTTCAAGAAACAGAAATAACACCACCATCAAGCTGTTGTTTTCAGAGAGAATATCTGAAATTTGTAGTATGTCATGTGACGACAATCAACGAGTGTTGCTAACGTTTGATTTTGTATTTCATCTTCTAAATCTTACACTTTTGTAAAGTTTTAAGGGTAATTAATTACCATTATAATAATACTCTATATCACCTTGAAAATCATTCATTGCACATAAAAATAACACTTACCGTCAATAAAACACAAAAACGCTTCACTTTTGAATAAAAACCAGGGCTTTGAATAACGTTAAAAATTTGGTATCGTTACTTTCATCGGACGAAGATAACGTTATTAGTAGAGGTCACGTAATGCTTGGTAACGATACTTGGCATACGTTTTACCGGTAACTGAGTACCGTTAATTTTTTATTTATTTTCTTTCATCTCTTTCTTTCGTCTACATTATTGAAGTTGCATTTGCACCGTTTGATTGGCGATGTTGCCGTAGAGCGCCGCCGCCCATGGCGTGCCGCTTAGGTTGCGCAGGTTGACAACAACGCATTAGGTAACGATGTGATAAGAGAACGGTGTGGTGTAAAAGAAGATGTAGTGACAAAAATTGAAAAAAGTATGCTTAGATGGTTTGGTCATGTTGAGAGGATGAATGAAGGTCGGCTCACAAAAGGTATTTACAAGGCAGATGTGAGTGGAAACACCGGGAGGGGACGCCCTAGGAGGACATATAGGGACCTTATTAGTGATATTCTTCAGAAAGGTCAGGTGCGTAGTACTCGCAACCGGCGTGTGTGTATGACCAATTTTATGAACCTAAACGAGGCAAAAGAAGTGTGTAGAGATCGTAGCAGGTGGCGTTCCGTGGTTTCTGCCTACCCCCATGGGAAAAAGGCGTGATTCTATGTATGTATGTATGTAAAAGTATCGATACTAGTAACGTTAATTGGTAACGTTATTTTATAGATTCGATACCAAAGTATCGTTACCCGTTTTACCGTTAAAATATTAACTTTATGAAAATAACGTTACTTAACGATACTTATAGTGTGAATTTGGTAACGTTAACAAGCCCTGATGAAAACTGTTTCACGGATGGCACTCATTTGAATGGTTCTCAGTAGTAGGTAGCACAGTTTTTTTTAAGTAATAATAAACATGGTAAATATCTCGTTTTAAGTTCTAATGATACTGGTGTTTATTGTTTCGTGTGGATTTCATGACAAAGTCTCTTCCGAGCCCCTTTTCTTTAATAAAAAAACCTCGTCGTAAAGTTTAGTTGCTAAATTGGTGTCCAGATTCTTAAATATTATACCAAAATGTTAAATTTTGCGTTGAAGTTATAGTAACACCCACCACATTTGTTTACCATTTATTTTATTGAAATTTCAATGCGTACTATTTTTATTTTTGAATTCTTAGCAAAGTACGATCTTTTAAAATGTATGGTACGATCTTCTAAAAAATAAAGTTGGCAACCCTGCTTGACGCATTTTGTGTGTGCTAATAATACTAGTAAAATAAGCAATTATGAAAAATCAAAGTGGTTTGTCTGTGTATTCACTAATCTTGCTGGTTTCACATGAATTATAAAAGAATAGAAGAATAAATATGATTCAATCAATAGATGTACGTAGTACCTACGTTTCACCATTGTGTAGGTAGCTTCGCTGATCGCCTGATTTAGTTATAACTTACTTATACATCAAATTCTATTCTCTGATTTTATTCAACCCAAACCAATGGATTAGTACCTAAGCGTATCAGAATGTTATCAGTACCTACTTACATACATTAAAAAGATTTTTAAATCTGGAAAGTCGTGTACTAGTAACTACTTACTACATATTTAAACTAGATAATACAATAATTACATTAGTATTGTATCTGTGTGAACCAAGGGCAGATCGCAGAGATATTTTTCTCACTTTATGTAAAGCATTCTTTCTCATTCCATAATAAAAAACATTTTATCAATCATAAAATGTTAACTCCGCGGGCAAACCCGCGCGCCCGGCGCTAACTTGCTAGAAACACAATATTCTGGAAACGATTCGCAAGTTTTCAAGACTCAAGTAATCACGCATTGACGGTATGGCAACAACGCGGTGTGCGCGCGCTGCCTCTAGAATGGCAACGTCGCATTATCGAATTTAAAAGATAAATTCTTTTAAAATGTTCGAATATCAAACAGCGCCATCTATTATGAATGTTTACTAATCGTAAACTCGTAACACAACAGCAACCAACTTTCTCAGTGGTTCTATAAATTTCTGTCAGATGGCGCGATTCAGGTCACTCACACATGTAAAGATTTTTCGTTTTTTATTCGGTCTAATTCTCCTAGAAATACTGTTTTTTTTATAAAATTTGGGCTATACGCGAACATAATACATTATAAAGTCTCATTACAGTTGCTTTTATTCTGCAGAAACTGTTTATTTACCGAGATTTCCACACCTGAAAAATGTATGGCGAGGGCTATCTAGGCATTCACCTTAAGTGATTTTAATGAAACGTATAAGATAAAGTGAAATGGACACGTATAAAATATAAAAACGGTAAATATCTATAGTGCAAGCAAACATCAGTGTTACTGTTCTGCGGTTTTTTTTTTCGTACAAACAATCCATCGAACTGAAGCCGGACTCCTTCCCATTCGGCACGTAAGTGAAATAAACAAATTCAAGTGCGGTCTAAAAACTTACTAAAGCTATAAACAAACATAACCTTAAAGTTTGAATTATAAAGTGACTTGCAAATGTTAAAAAAACTCAAAATTTTTGTGATCTACAACGCCATCTAGTAAAAACGGACGGCACTACTCCGCCGGGAGTATTACTCCGCCCTAAAAATCATACAAGTTACAAGATTTGAGTGACCTACAACGCCATCTAGTAAAAAGGAAGGACATTACTTCGCCCGGAGTAATACTCCGCCATACAAATCGATCAAGTTACAAGGTGTTTTTAATAGTACCAAAGTGCACCACCAGAGGGTACCACGAGCACATAAACAAAGCTCAGACGTACGAACTTTATCATGGAGGAGGTTTTAAATGTACTAAAACAAATACAAAAGGAATTGGATGTGCAGAAAACAACAATCCGGGAAAGTGCAGAAAAGGTGACTGAACAAGTTACACAGAATATTAATACTATGTTAGAAGAAAAATTTTCTACATGGGAAGACAAGCATGAAAAATTAAAAGAATTAGTGGAAAATCAGGAGAAAAGGATCTATTTCATGGAAAAGCAGGCAAGGCAGAGGAATGTAGTTTTTTTCGGTATCGAGGAAACAGAATCGTCATATGAAAACCTGGAAAACAATATTATGAAGTTCATAGAACAATACTTCTCTGTTAAATTAAACTACCTCGATATACAAGAAGTAAGACGAATAGCAAAGAAAGGCGACAGACCACGGCCAATAATTGTAACCTTTTCTACGCTAGGAATAAAAATAAAAATTCTTAAGCAAAAACAAATACTGAAAGATACTTCATATTACATTCAAGCGGACTATCCAAAACACGTGCTAGAAAAGAGGAAAGAATTAAAAGAACAGCTGAAAGTAGAGAGAGAGAAGGGAAACATAGCCACAATAAAATATGACAAACTGATCATCACCGAAAGCAAGAATAAAAGAAAACTTTCCTTATCACCCGAAAACAGCACCGTACCAAAACAAGATAAAACCACTCAGGCCAATAAAAAGAACAAGCCACAGCAACAAAGCTCTACAGCCCAAAGATCAAATAGCATTTCAGAAGGAGTTATAAAACCTGGCATCTTAAACTATTTAGTAAATAAAAATACAACTAAGAATAACACCCAGGATGTAAATGATTCAAACATATAGCAACTAAGCCCCTCCTCCTACATAGATTTAAACAAAAGTGAAACTATTATAACCATAAACAAGAAACATCTTCCAACCCGGGTGGTCACCGTGGAAGATTATGACCACAACCCTCCAAAAGAAACTAAACAGATAGAAAAAAAGAAAAATAAACGATTAACTCAATTAAAAATCGCAACTTACAACGTCAGGACCTTATCGTCATATGAACGCTTATTGGAACTAGAAGAAGCAATCCATGAAATTAATTACGACATTATAGGTATTTCAGAAATGAGACGACTTGGTAACAAAATAGAGGAATACGAGAACTTAATACTATGCCACATAGGATGTACACCAGGTAAATATGGTGTAGGATTCATTATAAACAAGTCCCTTAAAAACAACATAGAGAGCTTTATTGGATTAACAGATCGTGTGGCAACGCTAAACTTAAGCTTTCAAGGGTATATGATATCCATCATCCAAGTATATGCACCGACCGACGCGGCGAGTGAGGAAGAAATAGAAGAATTTTATAAGACCATAGACAAAGCGATGGAAACAACATATAAAAACATTATACTAATGGGCGATTTTAACGCAAAGGTTGGTGCTCCAAAAGAAGGTGAGTACTTAACAGTACAACAGCATGGATATGGCGAAAGAAACGACAGAGGGCAGAAACTTGTAGACTACGCACTAGAACATAATCTAACCATCATCAACACATGCTTCAAGAAAAACCATAACCGAAGATGGACCTGGCGATCCCCAAATGGAAAACACAAAAATGAGATCGACTATATT
Source organism: Aporophyla nigra (assembly GCA_947507805.1). Taxonomy (NCBI): domain Eukaryota; kingdom Metazoa; phylum Arthropoda; class Insecta; order Lepidoptera; family Noctuidae; genus Aporophyla; species Aporophyla nigra. The sequence continues at coordinate 3,502,282 of OX382313.1, read as the reverse complement.
CTATCCAACCAACGAAAAATATTCCAAAATTTTGAAGTCATGAATATAAATTATCCGTCAGACCATAGACTAATTAGAGCGTCAGTACAAATGACCACACAAAAACAAAGCAGAGTTAAATTTACAAACAAAAAAGCAATCCAACTAAAGAACAAAGAAGAAATAACAAAATATAATCAAAACCTAGGGTCAATGCTACTCTACCCAACCATCAACTTGCAAAATACCTCGGTACAAACCTATTACGATAAAATAACGGACGCTATCAGCCAAAGCTTGAAAAAAGCTAGAGAAAATGCGAGGAATACACAAAAACACCACAAGATACTATCAGACCGCACAGCTATGCTATTAAAAAGGAGAAAAGAACTACAAAGAACAAAAAATAAAACTAGATCTATGAAAAACGAACTCTCCGCCCTCTACAAAATAACAAATAAATACATTAAACGGGATTACGCTAAATATAGACAAGAGACCATAGAAAGCCATTTACAACGAACAGGAAGCACAAAGAGAGCCTTTAAGGAACTCAGAACAAGCAAAACTTGGATAGAGGGGCTAGACAAACAAGACAGATCTTTGTGCAAACGAACTGACATTATTAAGGCGGCATCAGACTTCTATAGGAAATTGTACAGCGATAAGACCCAAAATACTAACATCTCAATTACTGTCAATGAAAGCGTTAATGAACCCCTAATTAAATCAGTCGACGGGATTGAAATCATAGAAGCAATTAAGGGTTTGAAATTAGATAAGAGCCCTGGCTCCGACAACATCACAAATGAATTATTAAAAACAGCACACACAACATTAGCCGAACCGTTAGCGGAACTATTTAACTTAATACTGAAAAATTCTGAAACACCCTTGCAATGGTCTGAATCAAATATCATACTTCTCTACAAAAAAGGCGACCCGAAGAATATTGGCAACTACAGACCAATAAGCTTGCTACCAAGCCTCTACAAACTCTTCTCTACCATTATAAACAAAAGAATCAGTAGTACATTGGAAGCAAAACAACCGGTAGAGCAAGCAGGCTTCAGAAAAGGATTCTCTACTGTTGACCATATCCACACACTCGAATTAGTTATAGAAAAGTATCAAGAACAGCAGAGACCGTTATACATAGCGTTTATCGACTATCAAAAAGCTTTTGATACGGTAACACACATAAGTATATGGGAAAGCTTAAAACAGCAGGGAGTAGAAGACGTATATATAAAAGTCATCCAAAGCATATATAACAACAACAAGGGCAAAATCAAGTTAGAAACTCTCGGACCTAGTTTTCCTATAGAAAGAGGCGTAAGGCAGGGTGATCCGTTATCCCCGAAAATATTTATAGCCATCCTGGAGGCTATAATCAGCAAGTTAGACTGGAGCAAGGCAGGACTGTGTATAAAGGGAGATTACTTAAGTCATCTAAGATTTGCCGACGACCTAGTGTTGTTATCGGAGTCCAGCTCCCAGCTACAGCTCATGATCGAAAATTTACATCTTGCTAGTGTCAAGGTGGGATTACAAATGAATCTCACTAAAACTATGGCAATGACAAATAAGGGGAGAAGATTATTGACAATTAATGGAGAGCCACTTGAATATACAGATAAGTACATCTATCTAGGAAAGCAAATCAGTTTTGACAGAAAAAATAACGAACTGGAAGTCGAAAGAAGAGTACAACAAACGTGGAGAAAATACTGGAGTTTAAAAGAAATATTTAAGAGTAACCTCCCTATAACCATCAAAACGAAAGTTATGAACTCCAGTATTTTACCATGCTTGACGTACGGATGCCAGACGTGGAAATTCACCTCAAAAGTCAAAAATAAAATTACAACCTGTCAACGAGGACTAGAGCGCAGCATGCTTAAAATAAAGAAATTATATAAAATAAGACACACAAAAATAAGGTCAATAACCAAAGCAACAAATGCATTGAGTCATGCACAAAAACTCAAATGGAAATGGGCGGGGCATGTCGCAAGGCTTAAAGATCAGAGATGGTCCTTAAAAGTGACATTTTGGAAAGGTCCTCCAGGTAAAAGGAGCAGAGGAAGACCGTTGACACGTTGGGATGATGAGATTGAAACGACAGCCGGCCCAAACTGGAAACAGACCGCACAGGACAGAGACAAATGGGCATCTTTGGAGGAGGCCTTCACCCAATATGGGGTTCCTGCAGATACTGCTATGTAAAACTAAATTATGTTAGACTATCTCATTATGTTACTTTAAATAAGTAATAGTTAATAAGTAAACCAGAAACGTACACAAACTAGTTAGCGTATTAAAAATAAGTAATAAGTATAAAATCATAACAATAACTAGTTATGTGAAGTGAATCAATTAAAATTAGATAAGTATCTTTAAAACAATGTAAAGTAGGTAATTAGTAGGAAATAAAAGGCTATTTTATTTTATTTTATTTTATTTATTTATCTAAATCTGTACGTTCAGTGAGCAATAGTGCGACTTTAGTTTATACATTAAAGTAAAACATAACGACCAAGCTACAATCATCAATGGAATTCCTTTGAGATCGTTTGAAGGAGTTGAAAATAATTATAAATCAGTGGACTCGAGTAATAAACAACGATGACGTCATACATTACCCGCTTTAGTTTCTTCAGTTTGCGCCCAGCACGCGTAGCATGACCACCATAGAAACGAGTTTTGTCGACGGAAGAATAGGCAAAATGGCACGGCAATGTTAAAACTAAAGAGAGGCGATATTTCTATTCTTCAGGCGACAAAATTCTACGATGTCGACCATGGCGACCAATTTTTTTCTACTTTTGAGTTGGAGATTCGATTGGGGGTACATTTTTTTTACAGGATCATATTAATTATAATCATCAATACAATGCTCAAAGATCGTTTATTCACACTGTATGTCTATTCAATGAAAAAGTCCTTAGCGGATCCACCTTAATTACATTAGTTACCACTCTCTTGCTATGGAAAGAATAACTGTCTTTGTCTTCATAGAAACCCAAGTTTACGGGTCGCTCCGTGCTCGGGCCGAAGAGATGTCGAATTGAATAGAAAGAACGTTGTCTATTCTTGGTAGAATAGAGATAGAATTGTTCATGCTACAGCTGCTGTTATGTTGCTGCGTAATTTAAACACGCTTAAATTATGCAATGACACCAGGTTGTGAGTGAAAATATTGCAACGAAATGTTATCGAGGCAACTATACTGACACGTTGTTCCTAAGAGGAGTCTGTGTTTATTCCGAGGATTCCTCTAACGCCATCGAACTACCCGTTGAGTTCAAAAGAGTGCAGTTTCCCCTCAAAGTCTGCTTTGACAAGACCATAAATAAATCTCAAGGCAAAACACTTAATTTAACAGGGGTAGACTTAAAGGAGAACAGTCACTGAAAACAGCGGGATATGATCTTAGAGAGGACTTCTTCTCGCTTGCCCACTTTTACGTGGCCCGCTCGGGAGTGAGCTCATCTAGCAGCCTGGTTGTATTAGCACCTGAGGGCAGAACCTATAAGTAGTATTTAAGGAAATACTTAAAATATAGACTAAAAAAATAATAATCTTAAACCCCTGTGAAAGCAAGTTAAGTAAAATCTTCATTCGAATAATTTAGGTAACATTTTTTTTTCGAAATTCCCAGGGAATAAAGAGAATTTATATTTGCGCTTTAAAGTTGCCTTCAAATTTTCATGCAAGTAGGTAATTTGCCGTTATGTTATATATTCCGTCACTATTGTTAGGTTTTAGGATTAATTATCCTACAACAATCATTTATCAATCCAAGTGCTGCTCCTTGGATAACACAAAGCAAACCGTGCAATAACAAATTGTTTACCTGGATTAACACATAGGGTACTTTTAATCCCAGTAGTACGGTCCTGTGAGATATTTTTCGACATCCACGCGGGCGAAGCCGCGGGCAGAAGCTAGTAATAAATATAACTGGAAAACAATTATTTTAGTACTGGTTGTGCCCGGTGCTACACCCCCGTGGATGTTGAAAATTATCCGACGGAAATAAAAAGTACACTTCAGTTACTTCTTATAACTCACTTATCTGGCTGTAGAAGTTTCGCCAAAATCGGTCCAGCAACAGACAGACAGAAATAAAAACTTTTTAACAAAAAATTTGACGGCCGAAAAAAACAGAAAAGCAAAAAATAATAAACCTTAAAATTAAAGCGGTTTAATTTTTTGTTAAAAAGTTTTTATTTTGTATTTTTTGTGGCTTTAATGTACTAATATTGGCAAGGTATACCCTATCCAATAAAAAAAGAATTATCAAAATCGGACTACTCTGTACAAAGTTATGCGTGGTTATACATTACAATCAATGAGTGAACAATCAATCATCCCCTGTTTTCCGACCCTTAGGGTTCGATTTTGTTTTCCAAATTTATATGGGACCACCCTTTTCAATAAAAAAAGAATTATCACAATCGGACTACTATGTAAAAAGTTATGCGTGGTCATAGTCATAAAATTTGTATGTATGATTAGATTAAATCAAATACCATCACGTCGATGTGGTCCAGATGTTAAGATGCCTTGATAATCTGATTGAAGTAAGCAATAGTCTTTATGGATTTGAATACTTTTTAAGATACTTAACTACTGATTCCGGTTTAGATTTTTTTTTTTAGAAGATTTTTTTTCAAGTGTTGGCATTTTATATCTTATATCTTAGGACAACCAACACACCGTTATCTGATCCCAAACTAGGCAGAGCCTGTACTATGGTAATCAGACAACTGATAAACATACTTATATAATTCTGAATACACACATATTATAGATAAAGTACACCCAGACACAGAACAAATGATTGTGCTCATCACACAAAGATTTATCCTGGATGGAAATCGAACCCACGACCTCAGTCTTTGCAGTCAGGGTCACTAACCACTAGACTAACAGGTCAGTCAATATTTACTTAGGCCAAATATTGAAGTAGTCCGTGAAACAAATCAGGATTGCAGACTGAAGTTGCTATGGCTACTGTTATGCATTTTGCAATCATATTTTTACAAAAATGTTTGTGAAAATTGCTGGAATTACGTCCAACTCACAAATTGATTTATAGAGCTTACCTTCCAGTGTGCATCGAAGACGAGCATCGAACCAAGTTGCTGGTAATGCAAAGTGTTTGAACCATCCTTTGGCTGCTGAACTGTATTTGTAGTCACATCTGAACGATCCCTCTATAAATGCAAGCAAAATAATTATTAAAAAATAGTAAAATATCATTAACAGAATTCGCAACACCGTAATACGCTCCAAGACAGGCTTGGCCGATGTTAGCGACAAGTCTGCGAGGCTTACAAGGACTGATCGGGTCACACAAAATGCATCATGACAGATGGCCCAGGATCGTTATACAGTGGATGCCTGAAAACGGACGTCGTCACAGAAACAGGCCTTAAAATGATGGCGTGACGATTTGGATTCTTTCTGGACCGATTGACCAGAAAGAGCAAAACACAAAGAAAATTGCAAAAGTATGAGGCAGAGCTTTGTCTAGCCGCCAGTATTGTCCTAGCAATAGGACAATCCTGTCTACTAAAAAAAATGGAATTCAGACCACGCACAATGAAGGATTCTAAAGTTGTGATGAAGATAAGTACGAAGATAAGTAAGATACTCCAAGTACAAAGATAACTTTGTAGTTGAGAAAATTTACTCCCAAACGTTGATATACGTCATGGTGAATTCTCCAACCGTAAATGTCATTTTGTAATCGCATAAAACTGTTTGTGTTAAAACTACAAATTAATGATTTTCGGACATTATCCTTTACTTTGATATTTTTTTCTTGCTAAACTTCCATTGTTCTAGCTAGATCAATGGAAAGTACCCTACATATCCAAATGAGTCGCTTATATGGCTTTATTTTTTTTCTTGTGTTGATTTAGAATCTTATTTTTTTTTCAGATTTCGAGGGTATCATTGACGTACTTATTGACGTTACTTGCAACTTGATACCTTCTAGTCATCCTGAGAAAAAAGGCTTTGGCAGGTAGTCATGAGGAACCAACAAGGGTTTTAATTTTTTCCGATTTTACGTTTCCGTTCTAACGGAACCCAAATACAAAATCTGACTTTGATCTACGGTCAGATCAGCAGAACTGCTCAAATTAAAATCGAATGTTAGACAGATTTAGAGAAACACAACTAAGACAAACTTTTTGATATAATTTCGCTACTGTTGCTTAATGTTGGTTTAAAACGGGTCCCCAGAGAAAAATACGAGTAAAATAATAAGGTCAGTTTTTGAAATATAAATATAATAATCTCTGCATAGCGATTAGCAAAATCAATGTCGTTTTATGAATATCTTACCAATAAAATTCAGGCAGAATAGTAACACCAGATATTTTAAACAAGACTTCATTTTGTTACAACTGAGATACACAGGGATAACTGTGGTGATACAACTGCTTTAGTGAATATATATATACTCACTTTTATTATTATTTTTAGGGATAGATATCATTGAATAGTTCAGCCTGTGGTTCTCAAATATTGTGTGAAAAAAAAAACATTCGTAATTTCCTTATCGTCAGGCGATAAAATATTAGTAAATGTGAATACAATGAAAATGTAACCACCTGTACTTATGATACCCTCATTAAACGCCTAACCGAGTTGTAACAGCATTGAATAGACTCCCGAAAAATTTAACACTGAATTGTTTAAAGAACTGATCGGACAGATTAAATATCTCTAAGCCATTTGAAACATTATATATCAGCTAATCAGCTGGTAGTGTACCTTATCAACTAATCAGATATTTAAAAAAAACTATGTATTTGAAAACCGCTGATACGGGAAAATAATATTAAATACTCAAGTAAAAAGTATAATTGGATTACAAAAACTTTGGTCACCACCCTGTTCTATAAATAAATCAATGAGATCATTCATCTAATCTATGTCTATAATAATTGTACAAAGTTCCTACGTTTTAGAAATAGCACAGCACACAAAAGAACAATGAAATTGTTATAAATAAGGTAGGAACATGAACATATAGAAAATACAAACTGCTGAAATACAAAGGAATAAAATTACATTATGTTTATAACACACTTTAAAACAAATAAAGAACATTGGTAATCAAACACTACCAAATGGAAGTCCAACTCAGCAAGTGTCAAGAAAATATACGTCACACAGAAATTCTGCTGGTTCCATGCAATAACGTATAAATGTCGAACCGACGACATACGACGACAGACGACACGAATTATTACTGGTGTTTTGAAGAAGTGTTTTGTGCGTAGAAATTATGAAGTTCCCGCAGTAAACATCGTGGGGAAACCTGTGATAGAGTTAGTATTATAATGATTCTGAAATAGCCAACACATGTTGAGCAAGAGTGGTAATCATTGTTCGTGCTTCTCTGTATGAAAAAAACTTTTTACAAATAAATAAAAACCGACTTGCTTAAAAAAACACTACAAAGTCAAAAATAACTTTAATTTCGGAATTCGGTGTCTTAGGATCTGTATTTAAGTATTTTTTGCCACCGACTTCCGAAATTAAAGTTATTTTTCACTTTGTAGTGTTTTTAAGGAAATCGGTTGTTATTTTCTTAAGTTTTTATTTTAAACGTTTAGTTCTACCCCGCAAAAAATCGGCACAACAGGAATAGAGTTTGGTTTTCTCATGGATGCAAAATCGGTTCACCCAGTCAAAAGTTATGAGGTAACAAACATAAAAAAAGAAAAAAAAATACCGTCGAATTGATAACCTCCTCCTCCTTTTTTTGAAGTGATACAATAATAAGCTGTTACCATTAATTAATTAATAATTTAATAAGTCTGTATGATGCTGAAACTGTAACCATGAATTTAGCACATGACTTTAACCCGCTAGCCTAGACATTTTTCGTCGGTTATAAAATACAGTCAGTGGTGGCCTAGTGGCAGCTCTAACATATGTACGAGTTGTAGGTCGTGGGTTCGAACCCAGGCAGGCACTTTACTTTATGTAAATAATTTCAGCACCACTGCTTTCAAAAAGGTGAAAAAATCGTGAGGAAACCGACATGTCCTAGAATAAAAAATTCTAAGACATGTGTAAAATAACAACCTGGGGGGAGAGGGAGAGAGAGAGGGGGAGAGGGGGAGAGGGGGAGTGGGGGTGACGGGGAGTGGGGGAGAGGGGGAGAGGGAGAGAGAGAGGGAGAGAGAAGGAGATAGGGAGAGAGAGGTAGAGAGAGAGGGAGAGAGGAGGAGATAGGGAGAGAGAGAGAATATTTTTGTTGAGTGTATACAGGTTTTTTGTACATAATAAATAATTAAAAAATTATAACTATTATGAATCCTGGAAAGGAACTTCGTTCCATCCGGGTGTCCCTTGACACCTCTAAAGTTTTTTTTAACAGATGTAAAAATCATCAGGTTCAAAATACTGTGCTGAATCCATGAAAATCGGAAGCATGTCGATACCCTCTATCGCCAAACTATCTGATAGTTCGCAATCAAAGGCTGACGACGATGAGAGTGTACCGTGTCACACTTAGGTATTACGTATCATACTAGCTTTGCCCACGGCTTCACTCGCGTTAAATTTCACCCCCCTCCCCCCATTTTTAGAAAAGTGGGGGATTATAAAGAGACAAAAAGTAGCTTATGTCACTCTCCATCCCTTAAACTATCTCCACTTAAAAATCACGTCAATTCGTCGCTCCGTTTTGCCGTGAAAGACGGAGAAACAGACACACACACTTTTCCATTTATAATATTAGTATGGATTACGACTCTTTTACTCTAATATGCTAGATGGCGTCACTGGTCACAGTTTTATATGACATTTCTTTTGATTTTCTCTCTTAAATCCCTGTCCTTAAAGTATTTATTTTATTTAACCTTACACCATGTTTAATGTACTTAGTTATTATATATTTTTTGGCCTTCATCGATGAAGGCCATAAAATATATAGCTAGAGCTAAATGAAATTATTGCGCAACATTAGCATTGCCATCATCTATATGGACCTATATATGGACCTATATGGATCTATATAGACTGGCCTGTTAGTCTAGTGGTTAGTGACCCTGACTACTAAGACTGAGGTCGTGGGTTCGATTCCCACCCAGGACAAATCTTTGTGTGATGAGCACAATTATTTGTTCTGTGTCTGGGTGTAATTTATCTATAATATGTATGTATTTAGAAATATATAAGTATATTTATCAGTTGTCTGGTTACCATAGTACAGGCTCTGCCTAGTTTGGGATCAGGTAACGGTGTGTTGGTTGTCCCAAGACATTTATTATTAGTTATTATATACATACACTAGCTTCTGCCCGCGATTTCATCCCGTCAAATTTTGGCTCCCCTGACCCTTCCCGTTGCATCAAAATGTCTGCCAGTTGTCGTCCATATTTCATTGCTGCTCCGCTCATTTTTATCTTAGCGTGATTTTATATAGTCTATATATCTTTTTTCAATAAACAGGCTACCCAACACAAAAATATTTTTTCAATTCGAACCAGTAGTCCCTGAGTTTACCGCGTTCAACCAAACAAACATACAAACTCTTCAGCTTTATAAAATCATCTACATACATACATACATATACATTCCCACTTTTCATGTCTGTATGACCGCGAAGCTTTTCTCAACGCAACGGATTTTGATGTGGTTTTCATTTTGCAATCAACAAATTTATTCCAGAAGGCTTATGTAAACTACAGTCCATTTAATTATATAATGTAACAAAATAAGTTTAAAACAATTAAACAGAAATCTCGAGGTTTTGTCAAGTCGTAATAAATGTGCAAAGCAGGGACGGTATGATAAGACACCAATAAAATTACAAATTGACGTGGTTCAAACCACGATAACCATGAAATAAGTATAATGGTATATTCTACTTCATATATTACTGTATCACGCATTGAAGCAAATTTACTAGGACAAAATTTATGAAGCATGTCAATGCCGTACAAATTGAAGTTGATAAATGACATGAAAAGTACCATTTTATGGGTAATATTAAATTATCTACCAAGAATCTGCAGATATGCAACCAATTGATAAGCAAGTATCTTTCCTTCTTTGAGTATGTATATATGAAAGAGGATGACATATAATAATTAGGTATTATATAATATAGCACAATAATATAAATAATAAATTAATTAATAGTAACAATATATTCTAATTAAATAATATTAACATGATTAAAATTAAAAAAATAAATTCTTATTAAAATATAGAAACGAAATTTACGAATTACAATATGTAAATAAATACGTAATAAACAATATTAATATACAATTTAATATATTATTTATAAAAATACAGACTAATATTAAGAATTTATGGGAAAATAATTAAAGCGCTCTTCCTCTATTCTAATTAGAATTTAAATAAAAAATGTTGCTGTGCCCTACCGGGTCCATAATTATAATTGTTTCTACATATATTAATACCCACCACCTGTATACATTATGGAATGCAATAAAGATTTGAGATTTGATTTGATGAAAAGTCCTGTTTAGGTATGAGCAACTCATCGTGTTACTTTTTATTTCGTCTTTGTTTTCGGAAATAAGTATTTCAATAAGACCAATAAAAGGCACTTTTAAATAAAAGAATAAAAAGTAAAATCTAGTTAAATCAACATAGTATATCAGCCTATTACAGTCCACTGCTGTACATCGGCCGCTCCCACGCTTCGCTATAAGAACTTGTCCTCAACCTTCCGCATCTAGTATTTCTATCTAGTTGCCCCTTTCAAAATATAATTCAGTATGGAGAAGAATGCCATAAAATTACATATTTACTCCTATTCTAATTGGTACTTTCATTCACAATCAGTATTTCTGTTTAAAAAAAAAAAATCTAACAAATAATCAATTTACGATAATAGTCTAGTTATAGTTACTTTTAAATTGTAAGCAAACGAACGTACATTATATTGTGTATTTTTAATACTTCGTTTATCATTAACGTTTAAAACAAGTGTTTATTGAATTTTTGCTTCAGTTGTTACGTTGAATGCAACTCATTTCTATGTGTCAGAGGTTCTCAAGTATCGTATATTATTACGCATGTATATCCTAAAGATACAAACAGTGGTATTTAGTTTGTGCAAGAAAATTTTGTGATCTTCTTACTTATGGATCTGGTAAATTATGCCATTTTTAGGGTTCCGTTGCCAAATGGCAAAAAACGGAACCCTTATAGATTCGTCATGTCTGTCTGTCTGTCTGTCCGTGTATGTCACAGCCACTTTTTTTCCGAAACTATAAGAGCTATGCTGTTGAAACTTGGTAAGTACATGTATTCTGTGAACCGCATTAAGATTTTCACAAAAAATAGAAAAATAAATAATAGTTTAAAAAAACTAAAAAACACGCTTCCATTGGAAACCAAACTAAAAAGTACAAAAAAATGGAAAAAAAGCATGGGGTGCCTGATATCAATAAAAAAATACCTTAAAAAGCACCCCACGCTTTTTTTCCATTATTTTGTACCCACTTTTTAGTTTGGTTTTCATATGTCAGCGTAGTTTTCGAAGACAGTTTTTTTTGCTGTCCTGGTAACCCTGGCAAGGATAATGGCACAAATTAGTTTGTGACGTGTGTCAGCGTAGTTTTCGAAGACAGTTTTTTTGCTGTCCTGGTAACCCTGGCAAGGATAATGGCACAAATTTATGAAATTATTGCATTATCATCGGTCCTTGATACGTGTGCAAAGATTGAATGAAATCTGGTCGTTTAAAGTGGGTCAAAATCGTGCTATAAGGAGTCGGTTACAAACAAACATACAAGTGAAGCTAATATAAAGCGTGTAAAACAATATTATGATGTACATTACTATGTAAACTTCCACCGAAAATTGGTTTGAACGTGATCTAGTTTTTTTTTTTTAATACGTCATAAATCGTAAACCGCAGTTTACCTTTCATTCAATCAACTCAAATATAGAAATTAAAAAGAAAATATAATTTCATAAACATAAAACTTGTGCATAAACCGTGAATACCTACAGGTTTGTACGGAACCTTCGGTGCACGAGTCCGACTCGCACTTGGCCGGTTTTTTTGTAACGAGCACCACTTTCAAACTTCCGTATTGTCATTTTTAGCCAATCAATAAATATGCATAGCTGTTTTCCAACTATGTTGAGGTCGACTCTCTGTTAAACCGGATGCATCGCAGCTGACCACCAGTATTTTACATGGAACGACTGCCTATCTGTCCTCCACAAGCCAGTAACTGGGTTTTCAAAATTGTCCAACCAAAGGCCTTTGGTAAGACAGTTTTGCAGACTATTGGGCTTCCGATGACCCATTAAGATTTTCAAAGGTCCACGAATGAAGCCGAGAGAGTTTAACGTGTTTTTCGAGGCACGGAGGGGTCCCGTGTAAAAAAAACTGGCCAAGTGCGAGTCGGACTCGCGCACCGAGGGTTCCGTACAAACCTGTAGGTATTTACGTTTTATGCATAAGGTTTATGTTTATGAAGTGAAATGTTTTTTTTTTTTAATTTTTATATTTGAATTGACTGAATGAAAGGTAAATTGCGGCTTACGATTTATGACGTATTAAAAAAAAAACTACTTACTAGATCACGTTCAAACCAATTTTCGGTGGAAGTTTAAATGGTAATGTACATCATTTATTTTTTTTAGTTTTATCATTCTCTTATTTTAGAAGTTACAGGGCCACACATTTTACCACTTTGGAAGTGTCTCTCGCGCAAACCATTCAGTTTAGAAAAAAAAATGATATTAGAAACCTCAATATAATTTTTGAAGACCTATCCATAAATACCCCACACGTATGGGTTTGATGAAAAAAAGAAATTTATAGTAATTTCAGTTTTAAGTATGGGGAACCCCAAAATTTATTGTTTTCTTTCTATTTTTGTGTAAAAATCTTAATGCGGTTCACAGAATACATCTACTTACCAAGTTTCAACAGCATAGCTCTTATAGTTTCAGAAACAAGTGGCTGTGACATACGGACGGACAGACAGACAGACAGACTTGACGAATCTATAAGGGTTCCGTTTTTTGCCATTTGGCAACGGAACCCTAATAACCACTCTTGCAGTGACCAACCACGGCAAGCGTACCGTAGCCTGATCGATCAAACTGTGTGGCTGTAATTTCTTAGCCAAAAACTATATACTCTCTGTGTGTCAATTTCATCCAAATCTGCTTAGCTGTTTGCGTGATTGAGTAACAAACATCCAAATGTACAAACTTACTCGTTTATAATATTGTTATTATATTTTAATAAGAAGGATTATTAGTGTATATTATTTATATATGAATGCACAATAACAAGGATGTTTTGATATTTTTGTGTGCCTTCAGGTATTATCCAACTTAGTACTAATTAGTTCACTATTGTATAACAAAGCGATGAGATTAGCATCTGCATTATTTAAATAATGGTACCTATTTAATTTTACAATACCTAATATTATTTTCCCTGTAACCTAACGGTTTTCTGCACATAGTCATATTGTGTCTATAAATTACATCTATTTATATAAGGTGTATCTATTCATACACGAAATATTTTAAGAGGTACACCTGTAGGTGGTAATGAAGCTATAGACGCGAATTTTTTTTTTTATCTAAGCATTTTTGAATTTTCGTAATCATTATAATTTTAAAACTGCTTGAGAAGTTTTGCATAAAACCTTTACTCCAAATTCTATGAATGGCCCGCCTGACGCTGCGAGGGCAGCGACCGAACAGCGCAAGCGCGGCTACTATAGAAACTAGAGTAATGGATTTTAAAAATAAGAAGGAGTCAGTATTTCTTATGTACGTCAAATAATTTATAAATATTAAATTTTGAAAAAAAGAAACATTTAGACATTTTTTTTTGTTGCTATAGCTTCTTTACCACCTACAGGTGCACCTCTTTACATTTTTCGTGTATGAATAGATACACCTCATATATCTACTGGCCTTTGATTGTAGCTTGATTTGCGCAAATTATCAAACGGGTTAGTACTACTGGGATAAAATGTATCTGACGTCCTCAAGCCAGGATTCTGTGTAAGACATAGCCCTTATTAAGACTGGTTGTCAGACTTTTTGCTTCTGACTACTGGTAACGTCTGTTAAAGAATATCGAATATTAATACCACTTATTAGCGGCAATTTATGTATATATTTATAATTATTTCCTGCCTCGTTGTTGCAAGCGCTACTGCTGAGCCGGTCCTGAGTTCGATCTCTAGATCGGGAAAAGTGGTTTTGGGCTTTTCCTAGGTTCTTTTTAGAGTCTGGGTTTGTGCTTGGTTGGTGGCAATAGGCTCGCCCCTTGCTTGGAACTTAAATATAACTGTCGAAATGTTACAGTTCTGTTCCTACACTATTGCCTAACATTTCAGCCGATAGACGTCCACTGCTAGCCTCACCAAAGCTCCACCAGTTCGACCGGTTTTGTGCTTCCCGCATCCAGCGGATTCCTGCGGCTTTCACAACCACCTTGTCCACCTTGTTAGAGGCCTTCCAACTCTACATCTTCCGGTACGCGGTCGCCACTCCAGAACCTTTCGACCCCATCGGCCATCTGTTCTGCGAGCAATGTGCCCTGCCCACTGCCACTTCAGTTCACACTTCTGCCTAGCCCTGTGGGAATTACGGGTGTGATTTTAATGTTGGGTTATAAATTGTTACAAAGCGCAAACATTAGGAGGTTGTCCATTTGTCTGTAGGTATGTTTCTTTTTGTTGTTTTTTTTTTGTTCCGCGATATCTCCGGCATTTGTTGATGGATTTAGAAATGTCTTTTTTTAAGTGGGTTGGGCATGTCTCAGGGTTAGATCTATTTAAATTTTTTTACTTATGTAATTTTGGCGTTAGTGATAAACGAATTGGTGTGGTAGGTACCATAACCAAAACCTAAAAATTTTAACTTTTTACAGAAACAAAAAATTCCAACTTTTTACAGAAAGTCAAAAAACAAACTTCCGAAGTAACCACTACAAAATGAAAAATAATATGTATAAAATTTTTGTTTTTAGTCACCGACTTCCGAAATTAATTTTTCACCTTGTAGTGTTTTTCGGAAGACGGTTGTTTTTTTTTTTGGAAAAAAATATTTTTTAATCTTTCTGACAATCTGCCCAATACGATATAAAAACTAAGTCCTTAAAAAAAATAGATATAATACTATATTTGGAAACCACTGACTTATAGGTTTACGTCTCAGCCGATGTTATAAATGTGTTTGTTCAAATGATTGTATTGCCACCTTTTTATCTGTCGGCACAAAATGAAGTATATTTTTAAAGTTGTAGTGTTGTTGTTCAGCCTGAGTTTGATTGGTAAGTAATTCCAAGTTCATCACCATCATCATCATTTCAGCCGTAAGACGGCCACTGCTGGACTTAGGCCTCCCCCAATTTGGGGAGCTTTGCCATAATCGCCACGCTTGGCAAGCGGGTTGGCGATCGCAGTATGCTGGTAAAATGCATAGAGAACGCTGCTGCCCATTCTTTAGTAAGTCCCTTAGTCGCCTTTTACGACACCCACGGGAAGAAATGGGGTGGTGTTATTCTTTACGTCCGGCACCACACGGTACAATTACACAATTCCAAGTTAACTTGATCAAAGTCAGGAAAAAATGGTTTTGAATAAATAATTCATGACATGAAGAAAGTGATAAGGGCTCGTGACTAAGTAATATCAGCACAATAATAGGATGGGTTGAGACAACAGCACCCTAATTGTGGAACGCACTATCATTCAGAATCTGAATCGTATTGAAGATTATTTTTACTTCATTGCATCATTTGTTCGAATAAATTGTCGGCTCAGCAACGTAAATAACGCAATGAATGTTTACTATGAAAATGAAACCGATTACTATTGATAGCAAGTTACGCAATTACCCCTCTGGTTTAGCTACGCTTGTCGGGTTTGGTCCTTACATGGTCTTACCATCTTTACATATAAAGACCTCTCCGTTCACGTTTAGCCGATGTTCCTGGTTATCAATCGTGGATCTTCATATCCTTCACCTGTATACATTATCATCATCATCATCATCATTTCAGACGAAAGACGTCCACTGCTGGACATAGGCCTCCCCCAAGCATCGCCACTTCGACTTGTTCTGTGCTTCTCGCATCCAACGTATTCCTGCGGCCTTCACCCGGTCATCGGTCCATCTTGTGGGAGGCCTTCCAACGCTACGTCTTCCAGTACGCGGTCGCCACTCCAGAACCATCCGACCCCATCGGCCATCTGTTCTTGGAGTTTCCCTACGTGATCGAATCAGAAATGATGAGATCCGTAGGAAAACCAAGGTTACCGACATAGCCCGATGAATTGCCAAACTTAAGTGGCAGTGGGCAGGGCACATTGCTCGCAGAACAGTATACATAATGGAACAAACGTTTGAGATTTCATCTGAGATCTTTGACAGTCGTTCTGGGAGAAGACTGTAACTTTGACCGCCATTCAGATAGACAGTTGCTCCATATACTGTTAGTCTACTACATCTAGCTAGACTGGAAGCCATTGCCAACATAACTGGGAAAAGACTAGACAAGCAGGAAATATGTTTTTTTTTTTACACGCTTTATATTAGCCTCACTTGTATGTTTGTATGTTTGTTTGTAACCGACTCCTTATAGCGCGATTTTGACCCACTTTAAATGACCAGATTTCATTCAAACTTTGCACACCTGTCAAGGACCGATGACAATGCAATAAATTATCATAAATTTGTGCCTCATAGTTTGTGTTGTTTTACAATAAATAAATGAATTGAATGAATTGAATTAAATAGGTGCCATTATCCTTGCCAGGGTTACCAGGACAGCAAAAAAACTGTCTTTAAAAACTACGCTGACATACGCCACAAACTACGCTGAAATACGACACATACTACGCTGACATACGTCACAAACTACGCTGACATACGTCTCAAAATTCGAAACACTCTAAAAATAGAAAATAAATAATAGTTTAAAAAAACTAAAAAACACGCTTCCATTGAAAACCAAACTAAAAAGTACAAAATAATGGAAAAAAAGCGTGGGGTGCTTTTTAGGGTTTTTTTTATTGATATCAGGCACCCCACGCTTTTTTCCATTATTTTGTACTTTGGTTTTTTTTTGTGTAACATATTTGTGATGTGGTGGCAGATGTATAGAATAGCACCATACCATTTTATACCGTGGTGTCATAAAAGACGACTAAGAGACTTACTAGAGAATGGACAGCAGCGTTCTATATGCATATTACCGCCAAACTGTGAGGGAGGATCATTTGAATTTCGCCAGTAATGGTTTAGTCCTTTGCATTAGGGAGCTTATAGCCATATCGACCACAATTCTAGAATCTACCGGGAAAGTTCCTAATGAGAAAACCCAATAACATTTTGTCGGACCTAGGAATCGAATCCAGAACCAAACGTGCAGCCGTCGCGATTGTGACTAACGAGGCTGTCTATAACTTATATCAATATTTTTCAATTCATTCTACGTAAAGAGTAGCACGTAGCACCATTTCATTTCTTCCCGTGACTGTCGTAAGAGGCGACTAAGGGTCTTGCTAAAGAATGGACAGCAGTGTTCTTTATTTATTTTACCAATTGGGGGAGGCCTATGTCCAGCAGTGGACGTTTCGGCTGAAATATATGTATTTATGTAAATTTTTCTTGTGTTTTCAGAGGGATCATTCAGATGTGACTATAAATACAGCGTAGTGGCCAATGCATGGTTCAAGCACTTTGTTGTACCAGCTACTTGGTTCGATGCTCGGCTGCGATGTGCACTAGAAGGTAAGCTCCAATTTTTTCATCCGATTTTTTCGTCCGACATTGTCACATGCGACCTGCTCATCACAATGACGTCACCCAAAAATCTTTGTGTCATTGTGCAAGCAGAAGTTACCGCGTGACTAGTATATAATTATGTATATGGTGATAGGGAAATTGACGCGCAAAACTAGCCTATGTGTAACTCCTTATTACGTCATATATCATCATCATTTCAGCCGTAAGACGTCCACTGCTGGACTTAGGCCTCCCCTAATTTGAGGGAACGTCATGTATCTGTTAGTAAAAATCCAGTCATTTCGAAGATAAGCCGGCAGAAACAGACAGGCGAAAACCGTATATACTTTCGGTTTACGCATTTTGTAAAAATCTGACTTTACAAACACACAATGTTTTGTCTTCTATTATTCTTGTATCGATGTTATTATAATTTCCTGTAACTGTTATTTTCCGTTATGACCTAACATAATGTAGGACTTTATATAACAGGTTACAAATAGTCATTATCTTACTCGATGTAGGTACAGATGCCAGCACTAAAAGCTACTACAATCTGTCAAAGGAGATGTTTCATTTTTATATGGGGCTCCGGCCATAACATGTACCTTTTAGCGAAGCTGGGAAACTTACCCCTGAATAGAATAAAGTTTTTTTTTTTTATAATATCAAATGGTTTTTGTACAAAATGTTTGACGTTTGTCCTAAGAGTTAACAAGCGGTTATGTTAAATTCGTTTAGAAAAACACTTCAAAAATGGAGACTAAAGATTTTTGTAACAGTGAAATGGTCACACTTAATTATGTTTACTCAAAAATATGTATAAGAGAATAATAGTAATTTATTTTTAATACTACAAGAATACACACACTTTTTAATTATTTTCTACGTAACATTGATTTGATGAGACATGACTTCAGAACGAATGAAGTCTGCAAGCCAACGAGACGCCATGTTGAATAAAACATGGCAACAATTGAAAAATTATTATTTTTTGTACACAACAAATCAGGCTCAAATTCACCAGAGAATATTTTTCCCCAATTTGTGGTATTTTTTTCCTATTTTTCGATAAATGTACATCTGATAGCCGAAAATGAAACATCTCCTTTCCTTACTAGGTTTTCAACTTTAACGCTAAAGTATTACGTCCAAGATTGATTGGAAAATTTGACAGTTTCGGGTACCTTGATGTGCTGGCGTCTGTACCTTCTTACGTCACGTATATACTATCAAGCACAATAATGTAATATCTATCCCTCCCTCCTGCCTAGTTGAGACCCTTTTTTTTTTTTTTTTTTTTTTTGATCACGAGGTGGAAATCCTCATGGATGTCCTCCGCCCTGGGGTGGGCGGAGGGGTCTGTCAGACTCTTACTGACTAAAACCACCCCGGTGTTCCGTCCCACACCTACGTCGGGGACCACGGGAACCAATATGTCTTCCGCGATCCCCGACTGGTGCCGGCCCGCCTTTGCGGGCCTCCTCACGTTAGGGGGGAGTGAGGTGTTAAACTCCCCCCCATACATCACAGAGAGGCGCGCGTGGAACACTACGCGCCACCATCTCGGGTCCGTAGCAATAGGGGGCGACGGATGTCCCCAGATCCGTCGCCCCTGGACCCATTTAGGGGGGCTGGAAGAGGGCGTTGTCCGCCCTCCGCCGACGCCCAGTGCGCCTGCTGCGGGCTGGGTCAGCGGAAGATATCTCCCGCTCCCTTTCCGCAGCCTCCTTCTGCGACATGACAGTTTCGCAGAAGGATACCACCGCGTCCCAGGACTCCTCGCTGCCGACCATCGACTCGACCACGGCCGGCAGCGATAGGTCACTGCCTACTTCTGAGACGAGGACACGACGCGGCTCCTCCCAAGCGGCACATTCTGCCAGCGTATGCCGCGCCGTGTCCTCCCGGCAGTCGACGCAGTGGTGACACCGGGCGTCCGGCTCCCTGTTTATGCGACACAGGTACTTCCCGAAGCAACCATGCCCCGAGAGCACCTGCGTCGCCCGAAACGACAGGGAGCCGTGCCTCCTCCCGAGCCAGGGCCCGAGTACTGGCCGGACCGCCTCGACGGTGGCGAGGCCGGCGGTAGGGCGTGAAAGCCTGTCCTGCCAGCTCGCCACCAGGGCTGCGCGGAGCTGCGACCGACGAAGCTCCATGTGTCGCTCCGTCAGTCGCTCGCCTCGCTCCCGCGCTTCCTCGCGCCACCGATACAGTGACGCGAGTACTTTCGCCTCGAGGTCCCACGGTGGGGATCCAGCCAGTACACAGGCCGCCTCGTAGGAGATCGTGCGATATCCCCTGATGACTCTGACGGCCATCGCTCGCTGCGGTCTTCGCAGAACAGCGATGCTGCCGGCCGTCAGGTCAGCCGCCCAGATCGGGGCCCCGTACTGGGCCATGGATCGCACGATCCCCACGTAGAGCCGCCTACAGGCGGCGCTCGAGCCCCCCAGATTGGGAAGCAGCGTTGACAGCGCCCCAGCCGCGCCCATCAACTTGGGCGCCAGCCGCCGGAAGTGGGGGCCGAAGTCCCACCGGCTGTCGAGCACCAATCCCAGATATTTCATGGTGGACTCGACAGCGATCCGACACCCCCCGACCACGATGTGTGATCCGGCCGGCGGCGCCCGCCGGGGGCCATGAAAGGCCATGGCCTCCGACTTGTTGAGGGCCACCTCCAGGGCCTAGTTGAGACCCTCACCCAACGTTAAACGAACGAACACTTCATTTATTTAAAACAATACAATCAGCCATCCAAGCCTGTTTTGAGTACGATATACCT
Source organism: Aporophyla nigra (assembly GCA_947507805.1). Taxonomy (NCBI): domain Eukaryota; kingdom Metazoa; phylum Arthropoda; class Insecta; order Lepidoptera; family Noctuidae; genus Aporophyla; species Aporophyla nigra. The sequence continues at coordinate 3,481,722 of OX382313.1, read as the reverse complement.
ACTAATATTGTTGATAAATCTGAGCATTGTAACAGTTATTTCTATGATGATATTTTTTTTTATGAAAGACAGCGTTGAATATCCAATGTTATCAGTACATACAATAAGTCATAACATTATGAATGAGTACCCAAAATATGTGCCAGGCTAAAAGTAATATTAATTAGATAGTGATTCTTTATTAACCGTTTTCATTTATTTTTTCTTCACTGAAAGCCGTTGGTACTTAAGGGGGAAGCGCTAAGGTACCCACAAATTCGAATATTCTAACCTTTTTTTGCACTTTGCAGGACACTGTCAGGTTTCATATGGATCTTAATAGAATTTGCGGCCGTTACAAATATTTATTTATCGAATTATACATAAAAATAATTCAAACAACTCTGTACACTGACTGGGATACAAAACTAAGTCTTATCGAGTCTAAGTCTTTAGTCTAGTCCTAGACTAGAGGCTCCGAATCCAGTCTATCCCAGCCACCTTCTCATGGGCGTTGACAAGGGTTGGCGTTTCCCACTATACATTGACTGGCCTGTTAGTCTAGTGGTTAGTGACCCTGACTGCTAAGACTGAGATCATGGGTTCGATTCCCACCCAGGACAAATCTTCGTGTGATGAGCACAATCATTTGTTCTGTGTCTGGGTATAATTTATCTATAGTATGTATGTATTTAGAAATATATAAGTATGTTTATCAGTTGTCTGGTTGCCATAGTACAGTTTCTGCCTAGTTTGGGATCAGATAACGTTGTGTTGGTTGTGCTAAGATATATTATTTATATTATATACATACATATATGCCGATCTCTCCACTCCATTGGGTCAATTATCGAAATTAAAAACGTTCAAAATGTAGGCTCAGTCTTACCTCGGCGACAATCAAATGTCAAAAAATTGTCAAAAATGTTTGGAAACTCTAGGTATTTTTAACAGATTGAGCCAGAGACTGTGAACCTTTTTTTAGAATTGCTCTTCAGGACTCGTACTGTTCTACCGGCCATCGGTTCTTTGACAAACATAGCCAGGCCACTGCTTCTCCAGTTTGCTTACTCTGCAAGTTAACTCCGGCACTTTTCCGGAAAATGATTTCTGATTTAGCTTCATAGCTTGTAATGTAACTATACTAATGGGCCAATAATACTGAGTTAATGTATACTAAATTTAGGAATATTTTAGTACGATTTTATTAAAGTGCTTCATTGGTCAACAGGTGCCGCACTAGTGTCTCCATCCACACCAGAAATAGAAGCTGAAATGACACACATCATAAAGAACTTCTTTACTTCAGAATCTGAAATCTTCACTGGAATTCATGCCACTTTCTCTCAAGGAGATTATTATACTCTTGAAGGTTAGTCAATCAGTAAAATGTATGTATATATGTAGTGTATATATGCTAAAAATCTGGCAAATGACCCAAGAGCTAGGTTGACCCGACATTACACCGAAGACATCCCGGACGTCAGCTTGTACGAGATTCGGATGGCTCTGAAGCAGCTCAAAAACAACAGCTTGCCAGCTTGTCATAACAGCTATAAACTGAAGTGGCAGTGGGCAGGGCACATTGCTCGCAGAACAGATGGCCGATGGGGCCGAAAGGTTCTGGAATGGCGACCGCGTACCGGAAGACGTAGAGTTGGAAGGCCTCCAACAATGTGGACCGATAACCTTGTGAAGGCCGCAGGAATCCGCTGGATGCAGGAAGCACAAAACCGGTCGAAGTAGCGGAGCGTGGGGGAGGCCTATGTCCAGCAGTGGACGTCTTTCGGCTGAAATGATGATGATGATAATTGTAAAATCATGAGTATACATCAAATAATATGTGCAAGGTCTTAAAATAACAGGTTGATCTGCATGTTTTGCCATTATGGCGTACAAAATAACATTTTTTTTGGATTAATAAATCCATAAAAAATTAAAAACTAAAAAATCTTGATTCTACACAGCAAACTAATAAGAAATATTCCTAATGCTAATTGAAAAATAAAACAAAGTATTTTTTTTTTTTTTACAAACATGAGGAGCAAATTGTGAAAATGTCGTAATTTAAAAGAATCTATTTAATTAATTGCGTTCATTTAAAAATTCCGATATGTTGTAATAGCACTTGGCTATAAGATATTTTTTTAAATTTATTTTAACCAGGGCAGTCGCCATTTGTCTAATAAGTTTTGGGATTTTATTATAAGAAGAAAGAAGATTTCAGAAGTAGATACTTATGCGTCTTTAGACTATATTGTTAAAGTTTGCACTGGTCTGCGCTGGGCTGGGGAATAAAGATACACAGCGTCTCTCTGCGATTGGATATTTTTAATTGCTCCTTGGCGGAGCTCCAAAGGGTAACTTAACATATCGTTCTCTGTTTGATTTGTACCGTACTCAGAGTCGTTACTTGGGACTTGATAATTTACTATTCACATAAATCGACAGGTATACATTTGGTAGTCAATTGAAAATACTTTGTTGTCCCACCTTTGAAATCAAATGTAGTGATTGTACGGGTCATAGTAGTTAACTCCGTACACTGATTTGTCGAGAAGGTTTTAAAGCTTAGTTAGAAAAACTCTCTCCACTAAGATGCACTAAGTAGTTAACTTTATTTAAGTTAAGAGTAAATAACAGTAGTAGAGTGGAAGGCGATTATTTCTCTCAGTTGATGATAGCTACCCAGTTATGAAGACACTATATTTAAATTCGTTAGTCACGTTACTTTATTATGCAAAATTTTGACGCACATTGTTGACCTAAATAGGTTACCGAGTAAGCAGAAAAATGTACGGCAGTGAGACCGTAGGGTGGTAATAATCAATAAATAAATGTGACACTAATAAAGATTAACGAATTACAGGTATACCACTCTCAGAAATCCCACTAGCTTGGGCTGAAAATGAACCAGATAATAAAGGCAATAATGAAAGTTGTATCACTTTTAATGGTAATGGAGACTTAGCGGATCACCCGTGTGAAGATACGCGGCCTTATATCTGTTATCGTCCCAACAACGATGCGAAAGTTAATGAGTGCGGCACTGTTGATTCAGGTAAGTACAGGCTAGGATTGTTTTCAGAATTTATTCAAATCAATAAAAAATAACAAAATGTTTTTATTTGAAATAGAACTACATGGGCACTTACGAAACGTCAGAAGCTAGGTGCATGGTTCCAACTGGTTGTTACCTATGGAGAAGAGTCGGCAAGAAACTCCATGGTTACTCTTTTATAAATAATTGGTTTTTACAATGGTTACAAATTACAGTGATAAAAGGTATAGGAGAACAGTGTAGGTATGTCAACAAGTACCAGGTACCCAACAAAATTGAAAATTTTCTTCAGTCTACAAGTCCTGCAATGTTCTCACATTCACAAAATATAAAAGAATCTAAATAAATGATAGTTATATGTTGAACACGGTTTGATAAAAAATATTTTAAAAAAATCTTGTCGTGACTTCAAGCTCATTTTGTTATACAGGATAGTCTATCTGACTACTTAGGTATAGCCACATCCATTTCGTTTGTAAAAATAACTTGTTCTACATTCAAATCACCAATGAGTTCCCAGAATGTTATAGCATTAATATTTGAATGGGGGTTAGTTCATGACACATCTAATCACAAACTAGTCAATAACGCGTGAGTCACGTCGTTTACATGGTCATGCTGTTTGTAATCGGTAACTTCTGAGAAGATTTGTGGGCGACTGGCTTAGAATAAATGATTGTTCTCTCAATTATTTTATTGACTGAAAACGACGGTAACCGTAGAACCTTGTTCAAGGAATATTTACGACGATGATTTTTTCGAAAAAAAGTATTACTTTTATATCGCTTATAGGTCAACGATTAGGCTTACAATTTAAGCCCCGTCTATTTAAATGCATACTATAAATATCTGGTTATATTGCTATGACATACAAAATATAACGTGTTTTCAGAATATCGCTTGGATAAAAGAACAAACAGTTGTTACAAGTTCCATACAGTACCAAGAAATTACTCTCGAGCCTTCTTCACATGTTCAGCTGAAGGCGGCCATCTTGCTGTTATAAACAGTGAAGTTGAATCCAAAGTACTAAAAGAACTCTTCGCTAAATATCCTGGCGGAAAGATATCCGGAAGTTTCTGGAAAGATGTAGCTTTTGTCGGTTTTCACGACTGGGGCGAAAACATGGAGTGGAGGACTATTCATGGTAATTAATATTCTTTATTCTTGCACCTTTTTAGTTATGAGAAAAAACAAAATAAATAATATACGAAGTCAATTTAGATTTAATAGCGAAACTCGATATAATATCTATCACTTCTGCAGAATAACACAAGCTAATTTACCGGAACCTGTACACTTATAAAAGTACTTCAAGATTGACGAGAAATCATTTAGTAATTGTGAAACTTTGTTAAGGGGCTCAGTTTTGTGTAAAGCATTTGATAAACTAAAATATCTCATTCCATATCTAAATAGATGGTGGCTTAAAGAAAAGATGTATGTGTAGTAAATTATGAAATGAACATGGAGAGAAGGGAAAAGAAGTAAAACATTTTGCGTCTATACGAAGTAACCAGTAGAGCCAAAGCAGGTCAAATACCAAAGTCCAATTACCAATTCTTGACAGCAAAAATATGGGTGCAGATTTGATTCATTATTATTTAGTAAGGTTAGCCACTAAAATAATATAACTTGCTCACCGGTGATATGTTAACACCAAATAATTGCAAACTTTGTGTGCCGGCAGGGTCAGCAAACAAACTTTAAAATATGATAATATATTTTTTCTTGTTTCAGGTCAGTCGCTTTGGGAAGCAGGATACGGCAAATTTTCTGGAGGAGAGCCAAACAATGCATCACCAGGTGAAAACTGTGGTGCAATATATCGTTCGGGTCAATTGAACGACTTGTGGTGTTATAAGCCAGCAGCATTTATCTGTGAGAAGAACCCAGAATTTCCAGCAGTCTGTAAAGCTGTACCTGAAGAAACAGACGGGAGGAAATCGAATACAGTGAAGTAACGAAAAAAAATTTGATATAGCAGTAATAATAAATAAATGTCGAAGAAATATTATAACAGTAATAATAAATAAACCTCGAATTAAAAATGTGTTTAAATTCATTGGCCTTAGTAATTTTATTTAAAAATTAATCACTTCCATGTTTTTTTTTTAAGTATTAGAAATGTTACAACTACGTTAAGTTATTACGTAATGTTTTATTAGTAATAGCTTGTAGTCAAAAAAGGGCCACAAAAGTTACCCTTGAAGAACTCTTATCAAAAATTCCATTTATTCATCTAATATGACGTATACCTTCTTAATAATATGTTGATGAATAGAATGTAATGGAATACCAATTGGTCGATGAGGCTATAGAGAACTATCTCTTTACTAATTAATTTGTTGATTGTTGTCAACCTAATCAAGACTTGTTGAAACTATAAAATAAATTTATTACGCGTTCCTTTTCTACTAAAATTGTTGCTGACTATTTATTACCTGGAGCTTTTTTCAAATCACCATTAAAAATGGAGAATCTATGAAACCTGTACACGGTAAGATTATCATATAAAACTCCAGTAATATATTTTTAAGAAATGATTTGAAACTTTAATGCAATAAACAATCTTACACTAAAATTTATATAATATGTACAAGTATATAAAGAAAACTCTTGACGATAACCTTGCATAAAAAAACTCTCCAACCCCAGGATAAAAATCATACTTCATATTAACACGACCAATTAAAGGTTCAATAATTTCGATTTACTAACATTTGATAGTCCATAATACAACTTTTCCTTTTACAACCTACAGTCTTCAAGAAATCATTCCACGATATACACACACACCTCCGTAGTCCAATTACCATAACACTCATACACTGGTCGCAAGCGAATATCAACAACCGGTTCTTTTATGTCAGTACCTGGATGCCCGAGCTTTGCTCGGTTTTTTTTTTGGTTAAAAGGCATTTTCTAAAAATGATTCCTAGCTAGATCGATTTATCGCCCCCGAAACCCCCTATACACTAAATTTCAAGAAATAGTTGGAGCCATTTCCGAGATTCAGATTATATATATGTACAAGAATTGCTCGTTTAAAGGTATAAGATAAAAAACTTTTTGTAAAAAGCGATAACAAAAACGGTGCTCAATTACAAACGGATCATCAAATCGGAACCTTGAAGTTTGCTTAAAAAAAAACTCGTCTGCATCGCTGTCGATGGGAAAAGTTCCCAAAAGGCTGGCAGCGTTGCCACGTTATATGGCAATTCTGATTGGCCAAAAAATAGGCTGACTTCCAATCTTACTGGAAGTTACATATTTGAGCCGTTTGGGGTTGGTCCGAGTGCCCACTTGGTTTTTCAAGACATAGCCAAGTGGTTGGTCGATTCTTCACAAGGTAAGAAGAAAAACAGTCCTAAGTGACATTGCTAGTGTCTTAAAATTTTACATACCTGCTAGAATAATTTGTGAATTCTTAGGAAATTTGTTTGTCAAAGAGATGAACTTAAGAAAACATACCTGAAAGAACTGAAATTTTATATCTATACTAATATTATAAAGCTGAAGAGTTTGTTTGTTTGGTTGGTTGAACGCGCTAATCTTAGGAACTACTAGTCCGAATTGAAAAATTCTTGTTGTATTGGGTAGTCTATTTACTGAGAAAGGCTATAGGCTATATAACATCACGCTGCTATCAAAAGAAGCGGAGCAGCAATGAAAAATGGACGAAAACTGGCAGGCAGTTTGATGGGGTGGGAAGGGTCACGGGAACAATAATTTGACACGGACGAAGTCGCGGGCAGAAGCTAGTCTTCAATAAATCAGTCACCACTAGGGTGTCAAGTATGAATTATTACAACAACAAAAAAATAACGAAGAGTTTACTTTCTACTTCATTAAGCGCCTCTTTACACCTGTTATTTATAGAAGCCATATAAAGTCCTATGTTTTGCAGTTTATATTGTTGACAGGAAGTTGCATTACTTTGGTGTGATTATATAGTTATTTTTACTAATTAGGTACAATGTTAAGGATGTTTTGGTGCATTCAGGTGTTATCGAAACTGGACTTCATTAGTACTTACATCATTAAAAATGATTGAAACAAAGCGATAAGTACATAAAACTTTTTAATTAGTTACAAAGTATAGTGTTTCCTTGAGCACATTTTTTAAATAATTATTATTATTTCCTGTGTCAGTGGTTTCCAAATTTTAAGATTTTTGTATGTATGACTTCACAAAATGAATCTTAAACCGCATTTGTATTAAATATTAGGTGGAATTGTTATTAAAACAAACCTGTAAATGAATTTATATTAATATTTGAAATTAATAATTTAGAGCAAGACGTATATAATTATTAGGTTAAAGATGGAATATACCATATAGCCCGTTATAGAACACTAAAGATATCTTACTGTTATATTATAATGCTGGTTTTTACCTTCATTGTCGGTTGATACCTTCAACCGACAATGTAAACTTGGCATCATCTATATATATAAAATTCAAAGTCCTGAGTGACTGACTGACTGATATATCAACGCACAGCCTAAACCGCTGGTCCTAGAGACGTGAAATTTGGAGGGTGTGTTCTTTGTGAGGATTAGGTATCCACTAAGAAAGGGTTTTTTGAAATTCCATTCCTAAGAGGGTGAAATGGGGGGTTGAAATAGTGAATTTTTCGCCATCCACGCGGGCGAAGCCGTGGGCAGAAGCTAGTTACAAATAAAAGTACGAAAAATGTGGCATAATTTGGGAACCACTGACTCGTAGCCTAATCTCTCCTGATAAAGTATTGAAAGCACCTATAAATAATTGTTACAAGAATTGTACTGTACACGTGCACCTCAGTCCTCTCAAAATGAAGTCTTGGTTAGAATATTTTGTATTACTATTCTGCCTAAATTTTATTGGTAAGAAATTTAAAATTCATTCATTTATTTTCAGAAGTTTACTGCAATTAATGCTTGCTGCCGTATTTTGCTTTTTGCCATGAAATCTTTCATCTTGCGGTTCTTAATTCAATTTATTTGCAACTCTGTTTCTTCCATGCATCTCCTTTCTTCAGCATGTCAGGATTCATTTCTTTTTTAATCATTATTTTCAGTATGCACCCGGTCCATTCCACTTTTAACAATTTTATTTACATTCAACTGACTTTGCGCATTCCGCCTCTTGACATATTTCTGCTGCATTACATATTCTCATATTGTCCATTCTGCGACTGTCAGTTACTCCTCAGTAGTCGACCTATCAAGGATCTACATTAACAGTTATTTCATTTGATTTGATTTTTTATTTATGATTTTGTTTGCTTGAATTTCCAAAAGCATCGCACTCATTCAGATGTGACTACAAATACAGTTTAGAAGCCAAAGGAAACTAACCTTTGGCTGTAGTTATTATAACAATAACACATGTTATAAGTACCTATGCTTCAATTTAAACTATCATTACATTATTTTGTTTTACGTTTGTTTTTAGAGGGGTCACAATCATTCAGATGTGACTACGAATACAATTCTGCAGCTAAAGGATGGTTCAAACACATTATTGTACCAGCTACTTGGACTGATGCTCGGCTAAGATGTGCACTGGAAGGTATGAACTTTTATCTGTAGTAATATTAAAGCAGAAGAGTTTGTTTGTTTGAACAAGCTTATCTCTGGAACTACCAGTGAAACTTGAAATATTCTTTATGCATTTGATTGCCTGCTGAAGTGTTTGTTTGATTGAACGCGCTAATCTCAGAAACTACTGGTCCGAATTGAACAATTATTTTTGTGTTGGGTAGAATATTTAACGAGGAAAGCTATAGGTTATATAACATCACGCTACAACCAAGAGGAGCAGAGCAGTAATGAAAAATGTTGTAAAAACGGGAAAAATCGCACGGGCAGGCGATTCGACGCGACGGGAAAGGCCGAGGGAACAAGAAATTTAACGCGGACGAAATCGCGGGCAGAAGCTAGTGAAACATATTTATATTGATATCCTATAACTCAAGAAGATCAAAACCAAATGCGCCATAACATTGGTTCTAAAGTTTAAGTTTATGAAAAATAAAGTTATTGTTACTTGGGTCGTATTTACTGACCGATAGTATATATAATTTGGATCAGTTTGATGAACTTATTGTTGACCAAGTTATAGACTGGATCCTTTTTGGTTAACTACTTCCAATTGATTAATTGAGTTGCGAAGTTTTGCGAAAGCAGACTTGCTACCATTTTGATCGTCAGCTCTATGTTATTTTATTTTGTCATCAGGTGCTGTCCTAGCTTCTCCAACTACACACAAAATGAAAACTGAAATGACAAAAATCATAAACATCACTGAATCTGAGCAGATATATGAAATTTTTACTGGGATTCATGCAACTTTCTCTCAAGGAGATTATCATACTGTTGAAGGTTAGTGAATCAGAATGAGAAATACAATCATGAGATAAAGTATCCTCCTATTTCCATAATCAGCCTATAATGTTCCCACTGCTGGGACACAGGGTGCCTCTCGGTGAGACTGAGTGGACCGTTATCCACCACGCAGGCCCAGTGCGGTTTGGTAGGTGTCACATGTCCCAGGATTTTTGGTCTTAAACAGCCGTTTTCCTCACGATGTTTTCCTTCACCGTTTTGAGAGCAGTGGTGATGAAATTACTAACGCTTTAAAGCACCTGTCGGAGTTCGAACTTACGACCTACAACTCGTAAGACCACCACTGCTCTCCTTCTGTTTAGTAAAAATATATATTTTGGGTTCCGTACTCAAAGGGTACCAACGGAACCCTATTACTAAGCCTTCGCGTTCCGTCCATCTTTCTATCAGCGGGCTATTTCTCCTAAACCATGATTGGGAAGGCCGTTAAAATTGGTAAGGTGACAGTTTAAATATTCACAAATGTGTACTTTATTGCCGCTATAACAACAAATGTTTAAAATTAAATTAAATTAAAAATAGAAGGGGATCCTACTATATAGGAAACATGTAAAAAAAAAATATAGTGTTAGATATTGTGCGGTGGTACAATATCTAACACTACATCATTTGAGAGAGAGAGAGAGAGTATAAGACTACATTAAGACTAATAGAGACATTTGAATTTCAGGTATTCCACTTTCTAAATTTCGTCAAACTTGGGTGCCTAATGAGCCAGATAACAAGAACAATAAAGAAAGTTGTCTTACTATGAACAGTAAAGGAGACTTAGCAGATCTTTCCTGTGAAGAAACTCGTCCTTATTTATGTTACCGTTCCGTGGACTCTAGAAAGAGAGTCAACGAGTGCGGCACTACTGATCCTGGTAAATATATTCGAAGGGAGACTGACAGACTGTTGTTTACAATTTGCTGACAAAATTGCGCTATATTGGGTCCATAAGCATAGCATATACAGTTTACCGTGACATTTTAACCGTCTTACAACGGCAGCCCACTTCACGTATCCAATGACTACTACACATCCATAAGAAAAAATGATAATTTGAATAACTCAAAAATAAAAATATTATTCATTATGAAGACGCATGACGTAGTTTGTTTGACATTTTGTCTCATGGAATGATCTATTCGACTCGGGCGCTGGGTAGGTATGTATGTTTTCTACCATATGATACGTAAACATTATTAACAGGATGTTTCATAATTCAAATGCATTATTTATTTTTCTTAGTAAATATTTTCTTAATTGGTAACAATTTTTTGATCACGCCAGGTATATTATGTCGGATACATTGAGTGGACAACCTTTGTATGACGACTTAAATGTAACGGTGTATAATGTTTCCACTGCTTGGAAGTGGGGGGGGGGGGGTAAAATCTATCACACGAGCCCAGTGCGGGTTGGTAGATGTCACATTTCGAGTTGGTTGTAAGACATACCGGTTTCCACTCGATGTTTTCTTTCACCGTTTTGAGGGCAGTGGTAATGAAATAATTTACACAAAGTAAATCACCTCTCGGGATACGAATCTACGACCTACAATTCGTTAGTCGGAGCTGATACGACTAGGGCATCACTGCTCTCCATACATATGTCTGCACGTTGTCATCATTATGAACATTGTTCTTATTACGCACGACATAATCTGCATGTTTGTTCAGTACGATAGCTACTTAACTAAGGTTAGTTTTTTAGTGTTTATCAAATGAGTCATTTGATTTCTTGGAGCAGAGATTTTTCAAATTCTAACTGTGCAGAGTTTATATTTTCATGATATAATATTAAACGCATTCTTTTCAGAATACCGCTTGGATGCAAGAACAAACAGTTGTTACAAATTCCACACGGTCGCAAGAAATTACACCCGGGCCTTCTTCGCATGCTCAGCTGAAGGCGGTCATCTTGCTATAATAAACAGTGAAACCGAAGCTACAGTGCTGAAGGAACTCTTTGCCAAATATCCTGGAGGACATATGCAAGGAAATTTCTGGAAAGATGTAGCTTTTGTCGGATTTCACGATTGGGGCGAGCGTTGGGAATTCAGGACGATTCACGGTAATTCATTTGTCATTTATCATCATTTTTGTCGGAAGACTTTCACTGCTGGATATAGGCGTCCCCCAAGCACCGCCATTTGCCGAAAAGCCGGTAAGCCAAAAAAATGGTAAACACTCTCTAGTGCATATCATTTTCTTAGGTTGGTTTGCCATGCTGGGCTGGCGGGTTGGCGGTCGCAGTTTGATGGTAAAATGTACTGACGATGCTGCCCATTCTCTAGTAAGTCCCTTAGTCGCCTTTTATGACACCCACGGGAAGAGATGGGATAGTGCTATTATTTACGTCCGGCATTACAGGGAATAATTATAATTTGACATTATAACATGATTATTATTCATTTCTACAACGGCGCTACATTTAAAGTCATTTGAAATATCAAAATTACCTAGAATAAAAAGCAGTATATAAATTCATCATTACGCAATAACAATATTGTTCTTTTTCAGGTGAAACGCTTGCGGAAGCAGGGTACACCAAATTTTCAGGAGGAGAGCCTAATAATTTTGCACCAGGTGAATCCTGTGGTGCGATATACCGCTCAGGTCTGTTCGATGACTTGTGGTGTGACCGCCCAGCCCCATTTATTTGTGAGAAGAACCCAGACTATCCTGACATTTGTCGTGCAGACACTGAAGAACAATAGTTAGGAATTAATAGTGAAGTGAAGAAAGTTTGTATAAAATAAATGGTGAATTATTATTTTTGTGTTTTATTAATTTTTGGGACTGATAATGAAAAGGTGGCACTCATAATATATACTTTAAAAGAATGGTATTGATTGGCTGCAGAAATAGGATACAGCCTCTGGGGTACCAGAGGGCTCCTAAGATCTTTGTTTTTTTTTCCAATGTTTCTATAAAAATTCAGGCATAATTTAAAAACATTTTGTTGTATAATTATGATATTTTGAAAAGTAGAACTAAGTTTTACAGTATTTCTTTTGTTTGTTTTCCTCCCATAAATATGTGAACATCCTGCTTTGAGGATGTTTTCGTTATATAAATAAAAATATTTATCAAAACATTTTATTTGAGAGTAATAGGGTAACACTGGTGTTCAAGTGTTATCTAAGCAAATATGCATTTAGATATTCATTCGTTTATGCCAAAAATAATAAGGAAAACCATCGTTATAATTAATACTATACCATTTACTGCAGTATTATCATTATTTACGTTGTTTCTTGTGTCTGTGGTTCTCAAATACTCAAGTTATAAGTTCCACAACATGTCAATTCATTCTGCAGAACTTATAGACATTTTTTCAAGTCCTACAAACTCAAACTCAAAGCATTTGTTTAAAAAAAAAACAATTACAGATACTTTCAAATTATCAAGTGGCGGTGAGTCAATAAATTAAGCTAGTTACTCATTCCAAAGTGTACTAGGTGGTTCCCTATCCATTTGCATAAAATTTTAAGACCTAATATAACTTGGCATACTTTTTTTCTCCTAAATATATTTTCGCATAACATTATTTACGCATAACAGCTTACGCATAATATTTTTAATCATATTTTTTAAATCATAATAATGATTAAGCATAACATTCTAAAGAATAAAATATTTACGCCTAATGATATTAAAACATATTTTTTAAAGGCATAATAAAGTAGCATAATATAATTAACTCCTAAAATGTTAGACACTAATAAACATGTAAACATGCATACTGCAAACATGCAGCATGCAAACAAGCATGCAACATGCAGCAGGCATGGTTTCTGTCATGGCTCCGGCGCTGCGAGGCTCCGGCAGTCCCACGCGAGCTTATCGTCGCAGATGTGGTTTACGCTCACCACCGCAGCTTCGGCTCGCTGGCCGACTTCGCCGCCCAGCCTCAGCCGCGGTGGCGAGCGTCAAAACCACCGTCGGTTTTGCAGCGATTCGTTTCTGTCACAAAATTTTGTAGCACAACATATTGAATTTTTAAGACAATACTTTAACTTTAATTTAGGGTTTAAAATTGAATTTTAATGAGTATGCCTAAATACTGTTATGCTAATAGTCATTATACCTAGTAACATTATGTGAATTAAAATTATGCCAAAACAAAGTAGCCTTCAAGATCAGTATGCCAACATAAACTGTATGCCAAAAAAATATATGGCAAAGTATTATTATGGCAAAACAAATTATGCCAAAATAGGTATGCCAAAGTACATTAGGAAAAATAACATTCTGTGAAAAGAAGGGATCTCGTACTAGGTACCTATGGAGAAGAACAGGCAAGAAACTCAATACACTGTTTTCAATCAGTTATTTCTGTTACATCATTTATTTTGAAATTATCAATATCAGAATGATGTAAAATTACGTGCAAATAAAAGCATCTGCGACTAAAACAAAATAAAATAAAAATCAAAATTAAAATAAGCAGTGGCAGCTTAGGATGAGCAGTCCCTACTGATGGTGCCCGTTCACGAACATGACTAATGGATCAGCACTATTTAGCTCAACCATTTTCAAGGGAACTAAATGATCCAACACACACGCCACTATCAGCGACACAATTGTGGTTTTATTTATTTATTTAAAAGACATTTATAACACCTTTACAGCGAACCAAGGTGGTGTTATAAGTAAGACATAAAATTATATAACTACATATTCATCTTTATATATATGTAGGAAAAGGCATGCCTATCTCGCTCTCATCAGCCATATTTTTGATTTACTGTGGGCGTACTATGGGAACTGTTGGTTGATGCGCAATAGAAAAACCGTTATACTTCAAATCAAATTATAATTTAAACGAACAAAGTAATTGCACTAGCTACTCATACAGTATAGGTACACTTCACAACTACACGGAACGCGCGACAGTTTCTAAACTTGTTCACTGCTTGACCGCTACCGACTGAACTTAACTCTGGTCGAGCGTTAGGATGTAGACTCTGTCGAGCGCCGCTTGGTGGCGCTGGCGTTCCGATTAGTCAATTGAGCGACTAACGTATTGTCGATATATATAATTCTACTGTACGTGTGTATGTCACTGAACTCCTCCTAAACGGCTGGACCGATTTGAATGAATTTTTTTGTATGCGTTTGGGTGGCACACTAGATGGTTTAGATTCACAAATCAGCCCGAAAGATGGCGCTGCAGTCGCTAACTAAGTTATTTATCTATACTGCAACCGCGGACTGTAGCTAGTATATTTATATAATATTTAATAGTTAGCTGCTAAGACCGCCCTCAATAAGCATTTGTGCCTTTTCTATGAATTTCGGCAGGTTTTGCTCAAATATATCCTCCGATAACGTTATAATAATATTTATCATACGTGATTTGAGTGAGCATGACAAATAATCAGCTAACAGGGCACATTTAAGTCAATGAAAGACATACCCAGTAAATGGTTGCTTTATGCAAGCAGAGGTGAAATGTTTGAAATCTAATGTGAGGTGAATCAAGCCTTCATATTCAGCATAATGCAACATGATAAATGTCTTAAAAATGTATATATAGGTTTATAAAAACAATTTTAAAGTTTTATTTAATTATTATTATTAGAAGAAGTTGGTGTTTCCAACCCGATTACATTAAAAATACCCAAACGAACTCAGAGCCGCTTACCATTTTATTACAAAACAAGATATTTATTGAGATCATATTTAAACCTCGGTGGTTTAAATCTGATCTGAGTAAAAATCTTGCGGCTTCGCTTCGGTATTTTCACATAAACCTTCCTTTTGAACCACTCTCACGTCTATTGATGAAGAGCGCATTAAAATCAATTACGTAGTTTAAAAGATCTAACCGTACAAACAAGAAATCCGACTTTATTTTATAAACTAAGTAAAGAAGATTACTTGCAACCTCCGCGAGTCTGCGAGAAAAACATTGATTTAGATCAAGAACGGCATTAACTTGGTTATATATTTTAAAACCAAGTAAATGCCGTTTTTGTTATCATAAAATATCCGTTAGGTCATGAAATCTCCGAAGAACGTGATAATGGTTTTTTTTAGTAGGAACCCTTATGTCAAGATGGAGATATTCAAAAGCCGATGAGGTGTCAAAAATATGGCATGCAAGCATATAGACAGAGGTGGTAAATACGAAAGTTTCCAATACTAATAACGTTAAATGGGACTCAATAAAGTATAGCCTTATAAAATTATATACATAAGAACTGGGATAGAAATAATCTATGTGGCTAACACTATGTGAACTCCTGAATTCCAAACTTACAGGTTAGACAGAATCGCATGTCTTCGCGGCAAGAGGATGTATAAAATATAAGATAAGAATGGTTGCTGTGATCAACTCAAGACAATGTTTATGTTCTTTCAATCCAGAATTAGTCTTCCTGCTGACAGTTTATATGGGTAGTTCATATTATAATTGTTTTTTATTATGTTTTATTTAACTGCTTTTGTTAATTTATTTTTATTTTCTTTTAATTTCATTTATTGTGTATATGTATCATTTGCACCGTTGTATATGTAAGCGGGCACGCCCTTTATTCCTGGAGGCTTTAGTAAGGTTTTAAGTGCTGTTTACGATTTTGTTTTATTATTTATTTCAGCTTGAGTTTAGTTTTCAATGTTTTTGTTGGTATATTGGCGTGTGCTAGCTGACATATGGCGAATAATGTATGTTTTGTTTTATTATATTAATAACTTATACAATATTGTATAGAATCAAGTTCTTCTAACTTAACAGACAGCAGTGCTGCTGGGGAGTTTGTCCCGCCACTTCTTCTTCCCAGCTAAAGCACTAGGAAGTGTCGAAGGGCGGGCGTTTTGGGGGGACTGTCTTATGTAACTTTGACGTTCAAAAAGTGCTGACTCTCAGCCTAGTTTGAATAAATGACTTTTGATTTTGATAGTGTTCAGGAGTTAGAAGTAGTCCCGAAACCTTAGCTGCAGGAGATCATGCAGAAGCTGCATTATGTGCCACTAACAGAAGAATTCCAAGCATGTGG
The DNA here is from genome assembly GCA_947507805.1 of Aporophyla nigra. NCBI lineage: Eukaryota > Metazoa > Arthropoda > Insecta > Lepidoptera > Noctuidae > Aporophyla > Aporophyla nigra. Next base: position 3,465,295 of record OX382313.1, on the reverse strand, counting down.
CTCAGTTGCAAACAGTGCCAGTAAGTCATCTAATGCTATGGTATTTCGAGATGATTGGTCAATTGTATAAGATATATGGTCATATTAATAGAATATGTTAGAAGATGTGCAATTTGCAAGGTGATTCCCAGATTGAAGATGTTTTGTGTTCTTCATATCGCAATTAGTTTGGGAAACAATAAGTTATTGGAGGGGCCAAATTCGCATTCTATCACAACATTTCATCTTGACAATGATGTTACGATATCCTGTGTGCATAGTAATATAAACTGCGAAAGTTTTAATACTATTTGTCTGTTACCTTTTCGCACTTTAACGACTGAAAAGGTGGCTCAGTTATAGACCGTGTCGTATGTTAGGACATAGGGTATTTTTATGCCGATGTTACGTTCCCGTGAGATCATTTTCGATCTCCATGCAAGCAAAAGTACACGCTAAAGTTAGTATTCTACGGATGAAATTGAAAGTTGCGCCAAGACTAAATAGGAGGTATATTAACTGTAATATAATTATTATAAATTTTCATCACTCAAATCCGATTCTTAGAAAAATCGTTAAAATATCGTCTTAGATAGTACCGACTAAGTTGGTGTCGTAGACATGGATTATCGGCGTTTCAAATCACAAGTTTTAAAAAAAAAATAGGCTGAGAGTCAAAACTTTTTGCACGTCAAAATTACATTAGCCAGTCTCCCAAAATGCCCACCCTTCACCACTTTCTACTGCTTACGCTGCAGTAGCTCAGCTGTCTGTTAAGTTAGAAGAACTTGATTCTAAACAATAATATGTAAGTAGTTAACGTTACACTACTTATAATAGGGCACGTGATGACTTTGCCAAAACACTTGTCTATGCGCACGTATGTGCATCCCTTTCCTTAACGACAAACTCAAATATTTTTAAAAACATTCAATTATATATTTCAATTTGGCGCTTCTTTCCAATTGTATACTATATATTGTCATATATGTATCATTTGGGAACCACTGACTTAATCAATCATGTCTGTAAACATGTTAATTGGAATTACCTATAAATAATAATTGTCATAATTAAACGGCCATAATTTGTATTCCAGTCCTTACAGAATGAAGTCTAGTTTGAAATATTTAATGATACTGTTCTGCCTGAATTTTATTGGTGAGCTGTTAAAATTTGTGCTTGAGATACCGAATCCTACCTTTTCTACTGTTATTTGATGCCCTGTCTTATTTTTTTTTTTCTTAAATTATTTCGCTTGTATTTTAGAGGGATCATTCAGGTGTGACTTCAAGTATAGTGTAAAAGCCCAAGCATGGTTTAAATCCTTTACTGTACCAGCGACTTGGTTCGATGCCCGACTGCGATGCTCACTGGAAGGTAAGTTACTTTCTTTTTATCAGCCTACATCTTCCCACTGCTGACCAAAGGCCTCCGCCAAATCACTCCAGGCATTCTTTTTCAGGGCCACCTCAATCCACTCCTGGTAATTATGCGTCTAGGTCGTCTCGCTACTTTTTCTTGGGCCAGCTTCGGCGGCTCCGTACATCCTCAGGCACCCACTGTGTGGAGACTATTGCCCAGTGGTCACAGTGCATGTGGCTGGAGTGACTCGCCCAGTCCCATTTTAGCCTAGCAGCCTTTTTGCCTAAATCTCTCGTATTCCCGTTTTGGAGCGCAGCGTGGTGTTTCATATTCTGTTTCCCGTTTTAGAGCGCACCGTGTTGTTTCATATTATGTCGGTTCGTTTAACTCCTAAAATGCTGCGCACTTTTACTTATAATTTGAAAGCCATATCAATTTGAAGAAAAAATATTTTCATTACCTACTTACAATTATCATTCAATAGATCAATTTATAAATTATCATTTACATTAAAATTATCAATGGATCCGAGTGCCAAAAAATCAGCTTCACCATACAACGTAGCAATACTGCCAGCCTTTTGGGCACCAGAGTCATGCGGATGAGTTTTTTGATGCCCTGTGATTCTTTTATCTCTATTTTTATGCACTTAAACATGTTATTAATATTTTTTATGTCTTTTAGCTATATAACATTATCAATTAAAGATGTGATGTTTTTTTTCTTGTCACCAGGTGCTGTTCTAGCTTCGCCAACCACACCAGAAATACAAGCTGAAATGAGAAACATTATAAATAACTCCAATCCGGAATATATATATTTTACTGGGATTCATGCCACTTTCTCTCAAGGGGATTATTATACGATTGAAGGTAAGTCAACTATGAACGAGGTTATTATTACATATAATCTGAACTGTTATAGCAAATGTTCCAAAATAATAACAAATGATAATCATCTTCCTGCCCTTGTTGCATGTAACTCTAGGTCAGCGCAAGTCAACACGTTTTCTTCAGCTATTCTTACTTGTCAACCGTCTTACAATCATTTACGACCTTCTCTTTTATAATTACCATTCTTCACTCATCAAATAGCCATCCTTTTCTTTGGTTTTCCTCTCACTCTGCATTCATTATAACATTTATATTCATTAATCATTAAGTAGGTATATAAATCACATAGGAATTCATCACTCTTTCAAAATAACGATACAACATTGTCGATTATTCAACACAGACAATATCTAGGTGCTTCTTGTACTAGCATTCAAAGAAACATTGAAATAAATAGATCTCTGACCATGTCATAAGTTATCTCCTTTCCTATTAAATTGAAGGATGAAGAAGATTAAACGTAATCTTAAAAAAATAATGTGGATTGCAAACAATTATTATAGCAGTGCAATCATTCGTATGCGCAATATCAATTTAATCTATACTAATATTATAAAGCTGAAGAGTTTGTTTCTTTGTTTGATTGAACGCGCTAATCTCAGGAACTATTGGTCCGAATTGAAAAAATATTTTTGTGTTTGGTAGCCTATTTATCGAGGAATGCTATAGATTATATAATATTACGCTACAACTAAGAGGAGCGGAGCAGTAATGGAAAATGTTGCAAAAACGGGAAAAATCGCTCGGGTAGGCGATTCGACGCGACGAGAATTTTTATTTTTTATTTTATTTTATTTTATTTGGGAAAAAAAAAACAATATTACATTACATATTAGATATGAAAAAAGTTATATAAAACAAGAGAGAAGGCTCGGAGAACAAGAAATTTAACGCGGACGAAGTCGCGGGCAGAAGCTAGTTATATTATATGCAACTTACCAGCATACTTATATGCAATTAGGCTTTGTTAGACTCATATGGATTCAAAAATTACAGGTACACCGCTCTCACAAATTCCAGTAACTTGGGCTAAAAATGAGCCAGATAATAAGGACAATAAAGAAAACTGTATCACTTTCAATGGTATTGGAGAATTAGCTGATGATCGCTGTGATGTGCCTCGCCCTTACATCTGTTACCGCTCCGAGGGCTTTCAAGTAGGACTCAATGAGTGCGGCACTATCGATACAGGTAAATTTACTCAAAGGGAAAGGCTTTTTGACATGCTTTTGTTAGCTTCACCTGTATATTTGTAAACGACTCCTTGGGACTCAATTTTGACCCACTTTAAACAGTCAGATTTCATTTAAACTTTGTAGACTTATCGAGGACCGATGACAATACTATAATTTTATAAATTTGTGCCATTTTCCTTGCCACGGTTACCAGGACAGCAAAAAAAACTGTCTTTGAAAACTACTCTGACATACGTCACAAACTACGCTGATATACGTCTCAAAATTCGAAACATCCTTCAAAATAGAAAATAAATAATAGTTAAAAAAAAACACGCTTCCGTAGGAAACCAAACGAAAAAGTGGAAAATAATGGAAAAAAGCGTGGGGTGCTTGATTTAAATGAATAAAATACCTCAAAAAGTACCCCGCGCTTTTTTCCTTATTTTTTAAACTATTATTTATTGCTGTAACATGTTGATGAAGCTAATGGCTCATAAATAATAACCACTCACCATCATTGCCAAGTCTTTTCCCAACGATGTTTTGGGGTTGGCATCCCGTCTGACTGGGCCTGCATTCACCAGCATTTCACGGAGCGACTGCCATTCTGATCTCCACAGCCCAATTACTCGATAATACTCCTTAGTAAGACTGGTTGTCAGACTATCGAGCTTCTGATGACTAGCAACGATTGTCAAAGATACGGAAGATAGCCGGGACCAACGGCTAAAGATACTTTTCGCGGCACTGAGGGGTCTTAGTATGTAAAGATGGTCACCCATCTCAGAATAATCGTTGCAAGCGTAGAGCTGAACCTCATTGATCGACCCGTCTGGCTATTAATACTTAACAAAAAGCCCCTCCAGTTTTAACCAGTGCAGGATATTATTAAGTCATAGTCTCTTGAATTGTATTTTACCTTTGACTTCTGCAATGATGCAAACAAAATAATATTTTCTTTTCAGAATACCACTTGGATAAAAGAACTGACAAATGCTACAAGTTTCATACAACTCCAAGAAATTTCTCCCGAGCCTTCCTCGCCTGTGCAGCAGAAGGTGGCCATCTTGCTATAATAAACAGTGAACTGGAAGCCACAGTGCTGAAGGAACTCTTCGCCAAGACTCCAGCTTTGAAAGTTGTAGGGCAGAAAGACATAGCTTTTATCGGTTTTCACGATTGGGGTGAACCTTCCGATTGGAGAACTATTCATGGTAATTAATCATTTCTTCTTTACCTCATGAGTAAAAACTATATAATGAAGTTTATAAGACAATACAACTCACTCCCCAATAGAGGAGGTATATGTCCAGCATTGGACGTTATTCGGCTGAAGAAATGATGAAGATGATGAATACAACTAGGTGTTGCCCGTGACTTCGCCCGCGTGGATCTCAGGAAATATCCTACAGGAACGTGCCACCGGGACAAAAAGCTAAACCGTTATTGGGCCTTATGACATCAGCAACCTGTTAGGCGAAGTCAAAATTTATCAGTCATTTCGGAGATTAACTGGAATAAACAGGCAGACAGACCGAAAATAAATTGTTTTAAAGTACCAGAAATATTATTCTATGCAGTACGTAACAACATCACTTCTTATCTCTCCGAAGAATTGGGCAGCAGAAATTTTGCCAGCCATATAATAGGGGGCGAGACTTGAAGTAAAAAGCTGTTATTCTGACATGACACTTTAGTTTTATTTATTTGTATGTAAGTATTTATCGAGATTAGAAACAGACAATTGATTTTCATGCAAGAGTTTATAAATGTACGTAACATTTATAAACTCATGCGTTTTTCCGAAGAGGGTAGGCTGAAACCAAAGAACACATACGCATACTGCTTTTGCCTCGTTTACGTTCGCAAATTTGGTCATACACACATGCCGACGTAAAACTGTTACCACAAAACACATTTCTAAAATCACTTTTAGTATAAGCAGACGTGAAAAGTTAGGTATTTTCTTCGTAGATGAAAAACTCAAGGGCGAGCATTCCTCACCCCACTCATGATTCTAGTCTAACTTGCTCGCTTCTCTCAGCTCTAATTTCTGCGCTCCAGACTTGTCCCTAAAATAATTCATTATACTCTTCATACAATAAACCGCCTTTTACATAAGACACTTCTTTATTAACCGACATCAAAAAAGGAGGAGGTTCTCAATTCAACTGTATTTTCTTTACGTTTGTTACCTCAGAACTTTTGACTGGGTGAACCGATTTTGATGATTCTTTTTTAATTTGAAAGCTGGTGCTTTTCGTGTGTTTCCATTTTAATTTGGTTCCATTCTGATAATGGGATCTATGTGAAAACCATATGGGTCATTTTCAAAATTAATGTACATTTCTTTTGTGTTTATTTTGTGTTCTCGTGACACAAAAGTAACACAAATGAAGAATAAGGGCAGAGTCACAATGAAGTATTTAAAAACCAATTTGGTGGTAAATCAGTTTAATCTTATTAATAGACAAAATCACGTGTAAAAAATCTTTGAAAGTAAGTAAAAAAAACGAGGTATCTATTTATGTCTTAAACATAACAAGGTCATACAAATCACATTTATTTGGTTTTAGCAGTCTTGCATTTTTAACACACGCTTAACATTTTAATCATATTATATTTAAAATATTTAACAATCAATAAATCAAAAACCTTGTATTTAACAATATATCTCTTTTTATACACTTTTCGACAACATTTAGTTTCATCCGATTTTTCTTCAGTTATTTGTTGCTTAGAACTTCGCCATTCCTTTCGCCTAACTTTTTTTTCAGATTCAGAAAGTTGACTTATTGGTATGTATTTATTTTTAGTTCGAATCAAATTCTTTTCTTGTACTTCCTTCCATTTTTGTCGATGATTTGTTTTTAAACGCTCTCGGTAACGTCTTTGCCGTTCAGCAGGCGTTAACGGCATCTTTCCTAAAACGGAAAATGGAAATACTATTTACATAATTGAATACTGTAAACAAGCCCTAACCCATTCCATTGTGTAACGTGACACAAAAATAATAACATAATGGTCACACAAATGAATAAAACGAACGTGTCCCTAACCTATAAATAATAATATTCTTGTAATTTCACCCTCGAGTTATTCGTGAAACATGCATTTGACTGCAATTTACCATCAACTTCACTGACATGCTGCAATGTAAAGTATAGTACTTACCGAATCCACGTAATTTGGCACTTTAAAACAAATTCTTATTGTCCTTTTTACGACGCGCACGAAGTGAAGCCATCAGTTTCAAAACAAAATGGCGCGGCCGAAAGAAACTACCGCCCTCTCGTTGTAACCATTTTGACGTATAGAGTTGCCATGCTAAATTTGGAATTTAGTTCTATTGTTGTAAAATATCAACGTTACAAGAAAGAATTACACAAAGGAATGGAATATGAGACACGTGTTTGTGGGTAAATAAATAAATGATTTATTATAATTACATTGTTTTATAGTATATTCCATATATCTTACCCGTTCATCTGACAAGACATTGTTGAATCAGGTTGCTTAATGCGTGCATTATTTATTATTTTCTGCATTTTTACTATACGCGCGACTGGTGGACATTGCACTTTTGTATGGGAAACAAATTACGACAGGAATTAAACTTAGTTTTATAAAGCGATAGAAGCAATTTTCAAATAAAAACATATGTATTTTTGTTATTTTATTAGTAACTAGTCTGAATGTTGATTTATATGTTTACATTTTGAACTTTATTTTATTTCATTTTACCAATAAGTTGCATGGACACATAACTACAACAAAATGTACATTAATTTTGAAAACGACCCATATAAGTCTTAAATTTTCATTAAGAATGTGAAGAATGTGTGTTAAAAAAAACCCTACAAAGTGAAAAATAACTTTAATTTCGGAAGTCGGTGGCAAAAAAACCTTAAATACAGATCCTACGACTTCGAAAATTAAAGTTATTTTTGACTTTGTACTGTTTTTTTAAGGAAGGCGATTGTTATTTTTTTTTAAGTTTTCCCTTTGCTAAATAACCAACCACATATTTCCATTTCAGGCCAAACGCTTACAGAAGCAGGTTACAGCAAATTCGCTCAAGGTCAGCCAGATAATGCAGGACCAGGTGAATCCTGTGGTGGGATATTCCGTTCAGGACTGTTGGACGACTTGTGGTGTGACAGACCAGCTGTATTTATCTGCGAGAAGAATCCAGGTTATCCTGTCGCTTGTCGCGTTTTACCTGAGAACGCACAATACAATACAAATAATTAATTTTAAATATAAAATGTATGATTATTGCAATAAATGTCTATTAAGTGTATTAAATTATTCTTATTTTATTATTACCTATTATTTAAGGTCAGTTTATTAATAACATTAAACTTAATACAGTATACGTACAGACTAACTCTAAAATAAATAGATTATGTACAAGTATACAAAGGAAAGGGAAGAGCTCACTGAGCATAAAAAAAAATTCGTCCGCATCGCTATCAGTGGGGAAAATGCCCACAAATGAAGTGTCGATCGAACCCTTGGCGATGTCCCAAAATACTCGATGAACATCTTGCATTCCTGCTATTACCCAGTGAAACACAGACGGCGTCACAGCAGTCCCCAGTCAGAACTTGACGGGACAAGCTGAATAAAATAAGCGGCCTGTGGCTTACACTAACCAGGGTTAGTGTATGCCACAGGCCGCTGATTTGGGATTGTGGGATAATATGGGGTAACAATATGCGTGTTGGTGACAGTTCTGTTTGCTGTCAACTGCTCGTTCTTAGTTTTAATTACTCGAAGCTGAAATAAGAACATATATAGTAATAACTTGAATTAAACGCTTGTTGTCAAAAGAGCAGAGAGGAGGCTTCTTAAAGTAACTTTTAGGAAGCCCTCCCGATTTTCTACCGATTTCCTCTATCGCAAAATGAGAGTTCTCAGACTCCGTCAGCTTTCATTTATTCTGTCTGCATTAAAACGAACAAAATATATTTATTATACGCAGGCCCAACTTTAGATCAATTCTAAGTAAAGGAAATTATAGAATCCCAACCTAATGGGACCTCATTGCAAGCTAGATGCTCCCCCGCCTACTCCCTCATATGTATACATACAATGAAGTCTGCAAACTCTGCGACATTAAAAATACTACCGCATTCAAATGCAAAAAAATTGTTAAGATTGTTGTGTATCTTATCGGACTAAGAGAGTGAGTGTGTCTACGCACACAATTGTGCATTATATTATCTCCCGTGGCGCCAAAGGCTAGTTGCCGTTGAGATGACCACCATGGCCGAAATACGGTTTGAAGGAACATAATTATATTCCCAATAGAAATACACACTCTGTGAATATTCATTCGTCTACTTATTACGGTTCATAAGATACAGTCTTCTGCACAGAGGCATAAATATAGCGTTCCACTGCTACCCCTTGGATACGGAACCATTAAATGGTCTGAATATTTTGCATAGTTTCCTCTATTAGCTTATCAATAGTTCCACACAAATGCCTATACAATGCTTGGGTTTTTCATAACGACGATTGAAATCACTTATTTAAATAAACACAATTAGGAGCAAAGCTTTTGTAATAATAATGTAGATTTTGCTATAGTATATGATATTATTTTCCTGTCAGTGGTTTTCAAATACTTCGCTTTTTGAATACTTGATTCCAATCAAATTAAATCAAAATATTGAATTTCACATAAACCTACATGGACCCTTATGAAACAACAGAAGCTAGATACACAGTTCCAATTGGTTGCTGCCTATGGAGAAGAGACGGGAAGAAGTGGGTTACTCTTTTTAAAATAATTGGCTTTTACAATGGGTGTGTAATACTTGTATTATCTATTTTGCTTGATATTATTAAATGGATCAAGTAAATCGTCCCATTTTGAAAACCGATTTTTTTTTTCCATATTTTGAAGCTCAGGTTTCATTGGACAGTCGTGTTAACCCAACGGTAATATCCGTGATTTACGTGTTGTAAGTCGAATCTCTCAACAAGTATTGAGTATGAATGTCGATGGCTTTAACAGTAGAGGGAGACCAAAGAAGCGATGGATGGACTGTGTGAATTATGATATGGATAGAAAGGGGGTGATTATTGAGATGACGACCAATAGAGAATGGTGGAAGAAAAAGACATGTTGCGACGACCACAAATGTATTGAGATAAGGGCTGATGAGCTAAGAATTATGAGGTCGTATCTCACATCCTTTCATCGCAGAGATCGTAACATGAAGCAAGTTGCACCGCGTTGAGCTAGCAGTCATTTGCCTATTTATTTTTTTACATTCCTACTAAAAAAAGGGCACATGACACCGTTGCCAAATCGCTTGCCTACGCACACATACACATATGGAAACCGTTAATTAATAACAAACTCTAAAGGAGATGTTTCATTTTCGGCCATCAGATGTACATTTATCAAAAAAGAGGAAAAAATACCACAAATTAGGGAAAAATATTCTCTGGTTAATTTGCGCCTGATTTGTTGTGTACAAAAAATAATAGTTTTTCAATTATTACCATCTTTTATTCAACATAGCGTCTCGTTTACTTGCAGACTTCATTCGTTCTGAAATCATGTCTCATCAAATCAATGTTAAGTAGAAAATAATAAAAAAATGTGTGTATTCTTGTAGTGTTAAAAATAAATTACTATTATTCTCTTGTAAATATTTTTGAGTAAACATAATTAAGTGTGACCATTTCATCGTTACAAAAATCTTTACTCTCCATTCTTGAAGTGTGTTTCTAAACGAATTCAAAATAACCACTTGCTAACTCTTAGGACAAACGTCAAACATTTTTAATTTTTATTTTGTACATAAAAACCATTTGATATTATGAAAAAAATGTTACTTTATTCTATTCATGAGTAATTTACCCAGCTTCGCTAAACGGTACACGTTATGGCCGGAGCCCCATATAAAAATGAAACATCTCCTTTCTTTATAATACGTTACATTATATATATTTCGGAACAAAAGGCCGAATGGAGCTGGATTCTTCACCGTTGAACATTTTACTGGGCGTAGATGTGTATTTCAGGTGAAAAGAAAAACTCTGAAGATCATTATTGATGTTTAGGTTATATTTGAACTCGTCAAACAAAACGTTGAACAGTTTCTAGACACTTGTAGCCCACAAGATATCTGATGGTCCAGAGAGCTGCGCCACCTCGGTATAGCCGCTCGTGTCTCGCACGAACGTCAGGCTGGACTCTGTCGAAGCGCGCCAACTTCACGCTTGTGTTTCATTGTCAATTAACATCCCGTATTCATGAATCTTCTGATATTTACCATATTAATTTAGCGCACCTATTCAGTCTCATCCAGTTTATTGTGTTGAACCACATTTGGGAACCAGTGACTTAATAGAATACATCCGCCGATAAGAAACACTACAATCAGGTATAAATACTCGTTGAAATAGTTATATCACCATATATGTATAGTATCAGCCGTCACAAAATGAAGGCTGGTGTAAAATATCTTGTGCTACTATTCTCCCTGAATTTTATTGGTAAGATGTTCTCAATTTATAAATTGAGCTGAATTTGTTTTGTTAGGTAGTACGTGAATATAAAAAAAAATAACAGTTCTTAAAACATTATAAACAGTTTTTTTTTCCTGGGAACCATAAAGTACTAACTTGTTATGTAACTTATACGAAATTGTATCAAACATTTTTTTCGTGTCGTGTTAGCATAGTTAATGTAGCACTAGGCTTGATGTGGCTTTGAATTTGTTTTTTCGATCAGGGTTTTTTGATATTTTAAATATATATTTCTTGTGTTTCTAGAGGGAGCGTTTAGATGTGACTATAAGTACAGTTTTATGACCAAAGGATGGTTCAAACACCATGTTATACCAGCGACTTGGGCCGATGCTCGGCTGCGATGCACCCTGGAAGGTAAAATCTTTAATTCAAATATTATTGTCCTATAGAAGGGAGATCAACTGAAATTGATGAAGTTATAAGACAATGTCAAAATAGTTCCAATTGAACATAAATTTTTGGCAAATTCGTATTTTATTAAAATATTTGGTCTACAATTTTGATATTTTCTTTAAAAATGTAGAATGTTGTCTAACTTACATAATTAGATTTCAAAATAAACCTACCTGAATAAAATATTATTCTGAAAACAAATTTAATTTCGAAAGAAAATAAATTTAAGTAGCTCATGAAATAAACTAACATTAAATATGCATTTTCTAGACACAAAAGTTTACTGTTTACAGTATACCTATTTGTGTTAGTAGAAAAATCTTCAAGTTTGTAAAAAATAACCCTGGGAAGCGAGCACGGCCTCTGTGATAGACGTGGTTCACGCATTTTATAACGATTTTTATTTTGAGTGGCCTGTTAGTCTAGTGGTTAATGAACCTGACTGCTAAGATTGAGGTCGTGGGTTCGATTCCCACCCAGTAAAAATGTTTGTGCGATGAGCACAATCATTTGTTCTGTGTCTGGGTGTAATTTATCTATAATATGTATGTATTTAGAAATATATAAGTATATTTATCAGTTGTCTGGTTACCATAGTACAGGCTCTGTCTATTTTGGGATCAAATAACATTGTGTTGGTTGTTCTCAGATATTATTATTATTCACAAACTGTGATAAAACTGTGTGACTCAAACCAATTACAGTAGGCCCTGCTCACCCTGCTGCAGTCATGGTTTACCAGGATATCCAAAGTGTTGTTAATTGGTTTCATTCTATTTACAGGTGCAGTTCTAGCTTCCCCAACCACCTTGGAAATAAAATCTGACATGGTACACATCATCAAAGGCTCCTCTTCGAAAGTAGAAATCTTTACCGGAATTCATGCCACTCTCTCCCAAGGAGATTATCATACAGTTGATGGTAAGTCAATCAGTTTATTAACTTGCCAGGGTCGCGAAATTTGTTTGAAAGAGATATGGTGACCCTGGCACATGGGCAACTGAAGGAGCACGGGTGAGTTTTAGTCAGTAAAAGTCTGACACGCCTTTCCGCTCCACCCAAGAGTGAGAGACGTCATTTGATGATTTCTCGATGACCCACAAAAAAAAAAACCGGTTTAACCAAATTAATTCATCATTTGCTCAGACGATTTCCAAATATATTGGGGCCCGGTGTAACCGGGTGAAGATGAATAGATGTATTTTAGATGGAGCGAATGCTAATCTGATCTTCCCTACTCAGTTACTGGGTAATACGATTCCCCTTGGTAAGGCTTATTTTTAGACTTTTGAGCTTTTGAGGAATCGTAACGGATGTCAAAAATCTACGAGTTAGAGCTGGGATACGTGCTTTCTGAGACCCAAAGGGTTTTGGTATGTAATCATCGCCCACTAAAAATTGGAGCTTAACCTGATTTTACCTGAGTTACTTAGCTATAACTCCTGTTAAATGTTTTCATCATTAGCCCCGGAATTGCGGCCCATAAACATAAAACACCGGATTTTCACCTTCATCACCCAAAATGTGGAACTCACGCAAAAAAAATCATTATGGCGAGATTAAGAATATAATTGGCTGGAATTAAGCGAAGCCTTTTAAACTTGAGGAAGATATTATAACTCAAAGTTTTAAGTTTTCACTCCCGCTACCGCCAAGTTCGGGTAAAAAAAACATATAAAGTATAGCCCTCTTCACTGTTTCCGGTGACAGCGACCCAGACTACGTTTCTCTCTTTTTGTGTCCTTTGGTATTAAAAATCCGGTCACACTAGGTACAGATGTGATGACCAACATCGTATAAGAGTATGAAGGCTTTGGACAATTTTTGCTTATTTGACGCTTCTTGTCTAGGTCTTCAAGACGATTCGTTTCAAAATTTAGCTGCTTTGTGGATTGAAATACACCATCTTTACGGTTTCAAGCCAATTTTCTGTATAATATTTGTTAGACTAAGAAATTCAATACAACGTGGTAATGCTGGCAGTTTAATAGGGTACGGAATGATGAGAATATTTTCACTCTACAGAAACTTTGGAAAATTTTATAATGGTATAATTTCAATACTTTTGTACTAAATTGACCTTGTGAAGGCTGCAGGAATCCGTTGGATGCGGGAAGCACAAAACCGGTTAAAGTTGCTTGGAGGAGGCCTATTGTCCAGCAGTGGAAATCTCTCAGCTGAGATGATGATGATGTACTAAATTGGAACTAATTCAGAATTATAATTTTCAGGTACACCGCTCTCGACAATTCCAGTAACGTGGGCTGAAAATGAGCCAGATAACAAGGACAATAAAGAAAACTGTATCACTTTAAATAGTAACGGAGAAATAGCTGATCATTCGTGTGAGGAGACTCGTCCTTACATCTGTTACCATCCTGAGGACCCTAAAGTAGTTATGAACGAATGTGGAACTACAGATCCAGGTGAATGTTATACTCAGAGGGGTGGGATGGTTTTAATTTTTGAGGCAGATTTGGATATGTCCTTCCAGGGTCGTGGAATTGTTTGAACGAGTTACAGTGGCCCTGCCATATGCAACTGAAGGAACACGGGTGTGTTTTAGTCAGTAAAAGTCTGTCACGCCCTTCCGCTCCACCCAGATTATTTCCCACCCACAAAACAAAAAGGTTTAGTTATGTAAATTGTGCACGCTTGCTTCTGTAACCATGCTTCTGAAGTTTGATAAGTGCATATATGGGTTTTATGTGAAATAAATAACTTTATTTGAAACCTTGTACAAACGTCCTAAAATCAGTTTTTATGAACGTCATATATCATCATTTAAGAGATCATTAATTACCATTAGAGAACAGTGGTGGCCCAGTAATATCGGTCCCGATTTACGGGTCTTACGTCGTGGGTTCGAACCCAGGCAGGCGCTATACTTTGTGTAAATAATTTCATCACCACTGCTCTCAACACCGTGAAGGAAAACATCGTGAGGAAACCGCCATGTCCTAGACCCAAAAATACAAAAACATGTGACATTTACCAAACCGCACTCAGCCCGCGTGGTAGATTGCGGCCCACCCCCTCTCACCGAGAGGAGGCCAGCGTCCCAGCAGTGGGAACAATGTAGGCTGATTATAATACATCATCATTTCGTTTTCAGAATACCGCTTGGATTCAAGAACTAATAAGTGCTATAAGTTTCACCTAGAGCCACGAAATTTCTCCCGCGCCTCCTTCGCATGCGTAGCTGAAGGCGGCCATCTTGCTGTCATAAACAGTGACATCGAAGCCACGGTCCTACAAGAACTTTTTGCTACAATTCCTAGAAGTGATATGTTGGGAATGATAGATAGTTGGAAAAATGCAGCTCTTATTGGATATTACGATTGGGGTGAACACGGAGAGTGGAGAACAGTTCATGGTAATTCAAATTCTATTTATTTGCTTAGCCTTTACCCAACTATATTATGGTTGTCAGACTTTCGGGTTTCCGACGACCGGTAACGAATGTCGAAGATCTACAAATGAGTGCTGCGACCAACGGTTTACCGTACTTTCTGAGGTACAAAGGGTCTTGTTAGGAAAATATCCACAGACCAAATGCAGAAAGTGTAGATTAACCGAATCGATTGACCCACGTGTGTGGTATTAATATTTCACCTTTTAAATTACGATTTAAAAACAAACCCACTTTTTCCGCAGTCATCTTTGGCTAGCAGGTGCCTAGTGACTGCTGTCAATAGTCATATAAATTTAGACATATTGTGTAACATTATCTGTTGATTATAAAAATAATTATCATTTTTGTATAGCTATTGAAGCAACCGATCTATGTAACCTTTTACCACAAACATCAATGCGAAATTCAGGTGTACTATTAAGTCCATTTCTTCCGTAACCTTCACATGGGAATAAGGGCCTTATGTTATATTATTTAAGTTATAATCAATCATGAAACAGCATCACAATGATGTTTTCCTATTCAGGTCAAACTCTGGCGGAAGCTGGATACGATAAATGGAATACAGGAGAGCCAAGTGCAACAGGAGATGAATTCTGTGGTTCTCTCTGGCGTAATGGATATCTGAACGATGTCTGGTGTGACAAGAACTTTTCATTTATCTGCGAGAAGAGTCCATCTTTTCCTGCCATTTGTCGCGTTGGAGAACCATCGTTAGTGAGAAAAGCACAATGTGGTTGATTTTTAATACTGAAGACTTCCTCTACCATATATGTTGAGCCTTGGAAATTCATAAAACATTCCACTTATTCCTATATTGATCATAAAATAATTATATTCTTATAATGTATTCATATGCTTAAATAACAATATCAGCCAGTATTTTCCATCTCCAGGGCAAAGACCTCCCTTTACTTTTCCACTCAACTCTAGACTTAAATAAAATAAAATAAATTTCAGAACAAAATTTTGTTTTAAATTACCTACTCTTTTAATTTTTGGGGCTAAAGAAGAGACAAGTATGTGCAATATTATGAAAAAACTATAATTTTGAAATCTAGCTATTCAAAAATTTTTTTTTTTTTTTTTTGTAATGAAATATCGAATCAGTTTTATATATTCTGATAGTTGATTCTGTTGTCAGACGTTCGGGCTTCTGACGACTCGTAACGACTGTCTAAGATCTACGAAAGACAGCCGCGATCAACGACTTAACGTACTTTCCGAGGCACGGAAGGGTCTTGGTATGTACCCATCCTCGGACCAACAGCGGCAAGCGTAGCTGAACCTAAACGATCAATCAGTGCGGCTGTTATTAAATAGCCACAAGCCCAAAAAAAAAAATAGCAGAAAAACAATAAAAATAATATAGTGAATTAACTCTAAAATAACACTAGAATTTATGTTTACTACCAGAAAAGTACTGCAAGGATTTACTCAACCTCAATGATACTAATTTAGCAAAAAACCGTCTACAATAAATTCAATTGAAATTAAATCCGATCCAGCCAGGCCCTTGCTGCCCTCTAACAGCGATGTCCTAAGCCGAGGTCCGTACCCCACAGGGGTGCCCTTAGCGAGTAGCAGCTCTAGTCTTAAGTTTTTTAAGTCCTGGCTGGAGGCCTTAATTTACGGGCAAGTCCGGTTCAGCAGCCGACAACCTCATAGGTTCACCTGGAAGATGTCATTAAAAAAAAAAACCTGGTAGCACAATGATATTAATATATATTTCAAATGTTTAAACTTTTTTATTAAAAACATTTGTACCATGTAATTTAAACATAATAAGTAGATGGTTTCAAACGTCATCAGAATTTGAGCAAACAGCAGGGTATTCAGGGGCCTTTTCACAAATAAAAGCATGTGGTCCGTCACAATCTGCATCGTTGAGCTCAGCGTTTCGGTATACGGAACCACAGAATTCTCCGCCTGATGGACTTTTGTTAGGTTCTCCATAGGCAAACTTTGCGTAACCAGCTTCTTCTAGAGTTTGACCTGAGAACAAAGTTGGGAGATGATCCTTAGTAGAAGTGTAAATCTGGCTGTCAAAGCCTATCGGTACCAATAATACGTATATTTTGACTGCTTTGCATAAAATTTTGGTACGGGCCTACCTAGCTTTGAAGTCCGAAATGTGACTATGTCTAAGTTTTAGTCAAAAATAACTTTTTAAGGGATTCAGAGGACATTGAATTACGTAATAAAGGCTAGATTATATTATATGTATGTTGGAAGGATGAGATCCTTTCAACGTATATATAATTATAGAAAATACATGCTTAAAACTTGCAGATGGTAAACCGTATGAGTTGTATGGTTTTAGCAATGATGTTGGCCATGAAAACATGTATGATCTAATCCCTGTCCTATTACTATACACTAAATTAGTCATAGAAGAAATTAAATTTTATAAATCTTATACAATTATCACACTAACCATGAATAGTTCTCCAATCACCGTGTTCTCCCCAATCACTAAAGCCAACAAAAGCTACATCTTTCACGAAGTTTCCAATCATACTGCTTTCCGGATACTTCGAGAACAGTTCCTTGATGACGACAGCTTCAGTGTCATTGTTAATGATGGTAAGATAGCCGCCTTCCGCTGAACATGCGAAGAATGCCCTCGAAAACGTTCGAGGAACCGTGTGGAACTTGTAGCAGCTGTTTGTTCGATTATCGTATTTGTATTCTGGAATAAAAGTTATGAAAAATTTGACCATTACAATTTCCTATTTAGTCAAAACAATATTTAGAAAAACATATCCAGCTAGATGGACCGATGACCTCAAAAATGTTGCTGGGACAGACTGGATGCGGAAGGCGAAAGACAGTGTGTCGTGGCGCATCATGAGAAGCCTATGTCCAGCAGTGGAGTGCGCTAAGCTGAGTTGATTGATATTTAGAAAACTGGAAACTCGAAAGCCCGTTCTAAAGTGTAAACTCTTCTGAAGATTAACAAACGAACAACGTCATGGTTACCCTGTTTAAGAAGTTTTTACAAAATAAATCGAACTATTTATCCACAGTCCGAGCTACTTCCGATAAATTTAAATGAGTGAGTGTCTGAGTGTGTCTATGTGTGTTTTATTTTTATATGAGTTTCAATCACCACAATACCAAAAAAGCAGCTGGATCTTTTTTTAATTGATGAAAGTTTACCTGGTTCTCCAGTCCCACAATCATCCATTTCTTCTGTCGAGTTTTCCGGCTTGAAACAATAGTATGGCAATGTCTGATTACAACTGACGTCAGATAAAAGTCCCTTATTATTTATAGTGAGACAGTTTTCTTCATTATTAAGGTTGTTCGGCTCATAGGCTTCCCATTTGTGAGGAATTTCAGATAGAGGCACACCTGTTGGACAAAATATATAATCATTATGTTTTGCTGTGTAAATGTTGTCAATAATTCTATTATGAGATAAGACTCTCAAGAAACCATTAGCTCCGATTGTCATTTGTAGATTTTCGACAGCTGTTACGGGGATCATTACTCGACCTGAAGATTCTATGGTAGCATAAAAAAGCAAAAAATAAACAGTCCCCAAAACGCTCGCCCTTCACCACTTCCTATGCCCGGTTTCTGAAGTTCCAAGATAAACTCTCAACAACTATTCATTCAATAAAGTTATGCATAAGATAAACGTCGGCTAACTGTCACTGCGTTTCTGAATACAAAACAAACCATTCAATAACTATGAAACAGTCAACTAGTTTTTTAGACGCCGCTAGATGGGTCTGTTTATGAGATTGCATCTAAAATTGATTTTTATTAATTAAATGGTCTTTAAAACTATTTTAATAAACAACATATTTTTTCAAAGGTAAATAACTGGCTTAATATTATTTTAGTTAAAAATATGTAAAGTCGTTATTTTATATTTATGGGTAAAACCTTTTTTAACCGACTTCAAAAAGGAGGAGGTTATCAATTCGGATGTTTATATGTTTTTTTTTTTTTTATGTATGTTCGGCCATAACTCCGTCATATATAGACGGATTTGCAAAATTCTTTTTTTGTTCGAAAGGGGTTTATTTCGAAATGGTCCCATATAATTTTCATATAGATCTGATGATGAGTTCGGGAGACAGACACCGGAACTCTTTAAAAAATGACAGGAAATCAACCGCGATTTCTGCTATCGCATAAATATGCATTGTTTGTTTGGAATTAGTGCAGGGTGAATACCACAACTAAAAATTTAAAAATAAAAACTTTTTTGCAAAAAAAAACAACCGACTTCCTTAAAAACACTACAAAGTGAAAAATAACTTTAATTTCGGAAGTCGGTGGCAAAAAAACCATAAATACAGATCCTAAGACACCGACTACCGAAATTAAAGTTATTTTTCACTTTGTAGTGTTTTTAAGGAAGTCGGTTGTTTTTTTTTGCAAAAAAGTTTTTTTTCTATTGTCATTAGGCGTTTGATTAAAAGCGCTAGTATTCTAAACAGAAACCTTTTCTATTTCTAAATAATTCTGCTCGGTCACCACCAGGAGATTGAATTGGTATGTGTAATCCATCTACACAACCAATTACATTTGGAAATCCAGCTAAATTAAAAAATTGTGCCTTGACTTCTCTCAGGTCTTCGTTTGGCATACCTACATAACTTGTAGCCTGGTTGGCTATTTCCTTGCTTAATTTATAAGGAACTCTTGACGCAGTGGTTTTGTGAACCAATGAATACTTGGAATGTACCTGTAGCGTAAAATAGTAATGCGATCAAAGTTTTTATAAAAACTGACAATGGACTTTTGCGATGCGTAACGGGAGCTAGAGCAGGGCTGATAATATCGCTTAGGTGTAATGGTACAGTGTTCTTATCAAAACGATATCTCAATTTAAATTTTTCATCCATAATACAATAACAATTCGAATGGATTTCTCCTGCGTCTTAAGTTCCTTGGTAATGATATACACACCACCCGGTGTGTATATCATTACCAGCTGGTTTGACAAGAATAAAATTGATGTTCTTCAATGGCCAGCCCACTCACCTGACATAAATATAATAGAAAATATTTGGGGGTGGCTTTCAAAACAAATATATGCTGATGGAATGCAATATAACGATAGAAAATCATTGATTTCGTCGATTAAGTCCGCTTGGTCAAAGTTACCGCAAAAGTATATAATGAGTTTGTATGAATCTATTCCACAACGAATCTATGAAGTGATATTAAATAAAGGAGGCTATACACATTATTAAAATATATTACTGTGGTTTAGCTTTCAGTTTTTCTTTGATGAGAGTAATCAAGTGACCTTCCCTATTTAATACGCAGAAGAATTTTTAGTCGATTTTTTTTCTAAAACTGGGATTAAATGACGTGAAGAGTATTTTACTGATGTGCTTTTTCATTTTATCCTATTATTATAAAAATGCATCTTTACTAAGTAAGAGAAGTTGATTTTTTTATGTGAGAGTAATCAAGTGACCCGGTGTGTATGTATTAGAAATAAGCTCCAGTACTTCCAAATCTGAATGATATTAATATTTAACTTTCACTGGCAACTTAATTCCCAGGACACGAACTTATTACAAATATATGTTTAAATAAGTATAACCTAAAAGTTGATATAGTTTGAAATAAAACGTCAAATAAAGTTATGGAACCGATAAACGCTTGATCAGATAAAATAATCTAAGTTTAAACGGAGTTTATCTTATATTGCGGTGTTTGGAAACGCAAATTGTCAAGTTATCGAACCAATAGCGCTAATGAATAGATAAACTACCGATACGAGTACCTCAGAAACCGGGCACTAGTGGTTTAGCTGGGAAATAAAATGGCGCGACAAACGCTAACTATTCCAATCTTTGCCTTTCGGATAAATATAGGCGTGATCTTATATTATTATGTTGTGAATGATAGTTTTGGAGAAGGTCAAAAACTTACCATCAACCGAGTTGTAGTCGCCTTTGGAGAAAGTAGCATGAATTCCAGTAAAGATAACCTTATTGATTTCTTCATTTACATCGTTTTTCAGCTCTTCCACTAAAAAGGACATTAATCCTGGTGTAGTAGGGGAGGCTAATATTCCACCTGTTGTAAAAACATTTTATTATTATTTTACTTACATGGATTATAATTATTAATAGTTTAGTGATATTTATTTCAGAAGTATATATTATGTTTCTATTTATGTATGTATATTCTCATATTATGTGTTTTATTTTGTGAAGTGATTTTTTTTATAATGTAATATTTTTAACTGTTTTTCTTTATTCTTACACACACTATCTACATTTCTTCATTTACGCTCCTATATCAGGTATGCTGGAAGAGATTTTTTTAGAAATAAGCAATTTCGTGCCAATTTTTCTACTATTTTCTTCTCATCTGTTTATTTTTAACCGACTTCAAAAAGGAGGAGGTTATCAATTCGGATGTTTATATGTTTTTTTATTTTTTAACCGACTTCAAAAAAAGGAGGAGGTTATATGTTCGACTGTATGTATTTTTTTTTTTTATGTATGTTCACCGATTTCTCCGCCAATTGTCAACCGATTTTGAAAATTCTTTTTTTATTCGTAAGGGTATACTCCTGAGGTGGTCCCATATTAATTTTGTGAAGATTTGATGTATACTTTGGGAGATAAACGAAGGAACTCCTCAAAAACAAACAGTACACGTAATGTGATTTGGATATTGTACTAAAGATCAAAAATAATTGCTGGTTCTATCTATCCATCCGTGGTGAACTAATTATAGTCTTCGAAGATACCGCATGGAACTCCTCATCGGTGAACAGTACATATAGGAACTTACAGTGAAAGGTTAGAAGGTTAGGGGATAATTCTTTGAATATTATAGGCACGTTTAGACCGTTACTTGTATTCTTATATTCCGTTGAGCTGATGATGGAAGGTACAACTCCTTATCGATCAGGAGTTAGAAGATATCTTGTCCTAGATAGACATACTCGTTGACATCGAGAATTGATTCCTCAGCAGACACTAGAGATGGACTACTGATGATGAGTTCGGGAGACAGACACCGGAACTCTTTAAAAAATGACAGGAAATCAACCACGATTTCTGCTATCGCATAAATATGCATTGTTTGTTTGGAATTAGTGCAGGGTGAATACCACAACTAAAAATTTAAAAATAAAAACTTTTTTACAAAAAAAAAAACAACCGACTTCCTTAAAAACACTACAAAGTGAAAAATAACTTTAATTTCGGAAGTCGGTGGCAAAAAAACCATAAATACAGATCCTAAGACACCGACTACCGAAATTAAAGTTATTTTTCACTTTGTAGTGTTTTTAAGGAAGTCGGTTGTTTTTTATTTTTTTTAATGTATGTTCGGCCATAACTGCGTCATATATAGATGGATTTGCAAAATTCTTTTTTTGTTCGAAAGGGGTTTATTCCGAAATGGTCCCATATAATTTTCATATAGATCTGATGATGAGTTCGGGAGACAGACACCGGAACTCTTTAAAAAATGACAGGAAATCAACCGCGATTTCTGCTATCGCATAAATATGCATTGTTTGTTTGGAATTAGTGCAGGGTGAATACCACAACTAAAAATTTAAAAATAAAAACTTTTTTGCAAAAAAAAACAACCGACTTCCTTAAAAACACTACAAGGTGAAAAATAACTTTAATTTCGGAAGTCGGTGGCAAAAAAACCATAAATACAGATCGTAAGACACCGACTACCGAAATTAAAGTTATTTTTCACCTTGTAATGTTTTTAAGGAAGTCGGTTGTTTTTTTTTTGCAAAAAAGTTTTTTGTCTTTACATAAATGGTTAAATAAATAAATTTTAACCTTTTTATCTATCTGTCTTTTTATTTATGACAAAATTTTTCTACAATGCAGTTACATGACTTTTAATTCTCACACATGACCGGTCTCATTACAAAATAAGCAAGCTCAACACAAGACTTAAGTCCAAGCTGCCCACGAGTCAGTTTTTGCATTGTGAATTTAATTTCAACCACATTTGTATAAAAAAATTACTTCGATCACAGATAGGTTCCTATTTCAAAATCTGGCTATTTCTTTTTAATTTCATCTCTTTTTAAATATGTCCAAAAAGAACCTTGTAATAAGACTGCGAGTCTGTGGTCCATGGTTCTCAGCAATGTCGAGATACAATAACCAAGGCGCATAGATTTGAAACAATACCTTCCAGAGCACATCTCAAGCGAGCATCAAACCAGGTAGCAGGTATCTCTTGGAACTTCCACCAACCTTCAGCGACATCACTGTATATGTAGTCACATCGGAACTTCTCACCGTCTGAAATTTTAGTTACACTAATATTTTATGTAAATGGAATTTCATTACTGGACAAGCCGTATACTCAGTGGTATTTTCCATATATTAAATGACGTGATTCCATACAAATTTTAATCCTCCTTTTTTTAAACCCTACAGGGTTTCAAACCAAACAGACTTAGATTTTCAACATTCCTTTCTTAGTGCTCACTTTTGCGCTAAAAGGAACTCTTGCGCAAAATTTCATGTGTCTAATCCAGTGGTTTAGGTGGTGCGACTGATGGTCTGGTAGTCAGTGAATGAAATTAATATTTTTATTATGTGAAGTCCCGGCACGGTGAGGACTCTTTGGAGGCATCGTACTCTCATCCTAATGGGCAAGAGTACGACTTGAGATCATTTACTTATAAATTATAATGAATAATTACATCGACATGGTGATGATCATCTGCCTAGACTTATACCAAATTCTTGGAGTCTGCTTCTAGTCTAAATGGATGTAGTTGAGTACCGATATTTTGCATGGGGTGGGTGACTGCCAATCTGACTACCACAACCCAGTTAATCATCATCATCATCATTTCACCCGCAACACGTCCACTGCTGAACTTAAGCCTCCCCCAATTTGGGGGGCTTTGCCATAATCGCCACGCTTGGCAGGCGGATTGGCGATCGCAGTATGGTGGTAAAATGCATAGATAACGCTGCTGCCCATTCTCTAGTAAGTCCCTTAGTCGCCTTTTACGACACTCACGGGAAGAAATGGGGTGGTGTTATTCTTTACGTCCGGCACCACACGGTACTATTACCTTTTGTTAAAACCGGTTGTATTTATTTATATTTAAGGTAATTTTTTTTTCGAATCACGGATTTTTTGTCTTTCTAAAAATGTCTTAATTGACGGTGCTATCTTACCTGCACGACTAAATATTATAATCAACACTAAATACTTGAAGAAAGTTGATGTAGACAGCCATAGCTCCATTTCAAAGCAAATTCAAATGCGTGTTTCTACGGAATAAGTACCTTGTTGTGGATAATCAATTACTCAACAAAGTGGGCGAAGTGTGTAACAAACGGCAAATAGTTTAGGATTCAGCGGTTTCTATATATTTCTCTGAATCTGCGCATTAATTGCGTAACACACTATTAATCAGAATCTAAATCATTTCGAAAATTATTGCTAATACATTGCTTCAATTTTCGAAAAACTTTTTAACCAAAAATTAAACCGCCGAAAAAACTGAAAACCAAAAAAAATAATGAACTTTCAGTCATTTTGAGTTGGTGCTTTGAGTGATCTTTGTTCTTTGTTCATTGATTTTTTGGCGCCGACTCAAAATGACTGAAAAGTTTATTATTTTTGCTTTTCAGTTTTTTCGGTGGTTTAATTTTTTGTTAAAAAGTTTTAATTTTATAATTTTTGTGGCTAATCTATTAATTACTACATGCTTGCAAAATCGGACTATTCTGTAAGAAGTTATGCATTACAATCACCCTTATGGTTGGAATTTTCTTTCCAAATTTACATGGGCCAGGGACCTATGTGTCCCAGCAGTGGGAAAATTATAGGCTGATTAATTTGTAACCAGTTATAAGAAAACCGCGGAACCCATTTTGCTAAAATCGGTTGATATTTCCAGTTATAATAAACTACATTGTATTAACGCTATATTAGTATTATCGATGAATGTAAGCGATTCAGAATTTAGCGCCAATTTGTTACAGTTTGAATATGCGGTCTGAAATCGCTGGAGTGGATTAAAAGCAGCGGTACTGTGAGCTCATTTCTTTATCAAAAAATGAAACAAAGCAAATAAATATCTAAATAAATATCTTAGGACAACCAACACACCGTTATCTGTTCCCAAACTAGGCAGAGCCTGTACCATGGCAACCAGACAACTGATAAACATACTTAGATATATATTTCTAAATACATACATATTATAGATAAATTACACCCAGACACAGAACAAATGATCGTGCTCATCACACAAAGATTTGTCCTGGGTGGGAATCGAACCCACGACCTCAGTCTTAGCAGTCAGGGTCACTAACCACTAACCTAACAGGCCAGTCATTATCAAATGAATTTGTATTCCAAATGAAACACATTGCATACATCATTAGCAGCCTTTAATGTTCCCATAATGACTCAGGTCTCCACTCAGTGAGAGGGAGCCATAATCCATTATGCGGGCCCAGAGCGGGTTGGTAACTGTCACTTGTTTTCGATTACACAAAGTTAAGGGCCTGCTTGGGTTCAAACCCAACACCTAAAGTAAGTGGCGGCCGTTACCACTGGGCCACCAATGGTCACATTACATACCTTACTTACCAAAAATATAAATATTTATACATGTACTACCTGACAGTACAGACGTTGTCCTGTTTCCTAGAACTCGATAGCAACGCCATCTGTCGGGCTGGATGTATGCACCGTACAACGATCATTTAGTTAGTTTCTTAATAATTTTGGGATACACATTAAAATGTAATTGACAGATTTGTGGTGATTTTTCGAGGTGGGCACTGTTCATGTGCCTATATGCAATGCACGCAACTGAACCTTCTCCACGCAAGTTAAACTCGGAGTTATCAATTCTTCATTTAATAAGGGTTATTTATAACCATAATGTCATTATCATAGCGTGTGAAGTTCGCTGTCAGACTCAAATGGCACTGAGCGGGATACGTCATTTTCATACATGATGATTACTGGGCAAGTCTTCACGTAATAGATGCCTGAAGATGGTCGGCGTTGCCGGGCCTGTCCAGATAAGGATCCAAAAGTAACCAGGATGCACACCTTGACCTCGGTGTGATTTTTTGATTTTAGAGGCCTATTACCACAGCAGTAAGACAAAAATACATGTATTTAGCACAGACTAAGAGACACAAAAGCAGGAAACAGTAAAATAAAAATTAAATTGAATTTTAAGGTGTGATTTCGGAAACTTGTGTGCCTCACGGCTGCGCTAAAAAGGCCCAATCCAGCAAAAATGTCAGATACCTAGTGTCTGACACTGGTATTCTGCTGGACCTGAAGTGGAAAGTGACGGATGTAAATCAGTTTTAAACCAATACTGCAACGTGATGTATATATGTATACTTAGATTAAATACAATAAATTTGCATCAGATAAAAGATTATAACGAATATGTTCTTAAAATATTATAATAATATATACCCGCAGGGCAGCATGTGGCATTCTGTTGGGCAGTAGCGACCCCACGGACCCTATCTCCCGGGAGAATTCTTGTTTCTCATTTCTGGCTTGCCTTTATTGGCCGACTGGAGTAAACACTGAAGAGGTTCAAAGTTCTCACCACATTCTTGTCTTTATTGGCCTGCTTGAGTGGAGATTCGCAAGAGCAAACGTGCTCAGAGAAAGGAAATATTCCAGTAAGTGCTCGTAGGGATCTTGACCATCTTCCGGGCTCTGGGATTGTTCTGAAAGCCGTGGAATACCTCTCCACTTCTCAAGCACCTCAGGAAGTGTTGCCCCCTTGACGCTGCGTCACTATGTGCCAGCGATGGTTTCCGGGGGCCCATTATTGAGTATGCAAGTCACCCTCTGCCATTTAATCGGTGTATTTACAAAACATTGATGCGGCAGGGGCCATAGACCTTCCATAGTTCTTGGTAACCAGTCCATTTTAGCCAGCCAAATACATAGTCCAACATCTTGGTTTCCATATCCTGCAATAGTTCAACACCAACCGGAGGTTATCCTTGGATGCACTTGCGCAGTGCATACGGGGATAATCGTCAGTTAGTGCCTCACTTCATCTAAATTTTTTCTAAAGGGCCTCTGCGAGTTGGCTTCGGCCCCTCGTACGTCTTCCAAAAGACCGGGATTCTAGGATCCCGAGATGAATTAACTTATATTAACATCTTAAGACAACCAACACACCGTTATCTGATCCCAAACTAGGCAGAGCCTGTATTATGGTAACCAGACAACTGATAAATATACTTATATATTTCTAAATACATAGATATTATAGAAATATCTATGTATATTGAATATATATATTATAACTACTTTGTAATTTACTTCTGGAAATAAATGATTATTATTATGTTTTATACTTTTACGTATCTCGGCGTTGCGCCGGATTTATGGGGTAGAACGGGGCGAAACCAAGTGCACCCCTGGGTATTGGTTAGATCATGATGAGATGATGGTGTGTTGTTTGGATGTTGCGATGGTGAGAGTGTTTGTCCAGGAGACTGGACTCGTGCGGTGGTTGCTGCACTCGTGTGCGAGGTGACAGTTAATGACTCGTTGTCATTTTGCAGAAATTTTCTGACAATCCTGCAGGTGTTTGATTGCAGCTTTCTGAAGAGTTTTATATGTGTAGGGTGGTAAATCGAGTGTTTTTAAAGACTGATGAAGCTGTTTAGGTATTACACCTGTTCTTGATAAAACTATAAGAACTATTGTGACATTGCTAAGCCGCCACATCCGGCTGATTTCTATTTTCAAGTCTGCATATTTTGAGAGTTTTTCAGATATAGTATTCTGTAGATTGTGTGTATTAAGAACAGCTATGTCTATGATTTGTGCAGTTTTGTTCATTTTATCTAACAGCGGTTATTGTTATTATTATTCCTTTTATTCATTTTTAAAACTTATACATTATTTTTTAAATATTAGAATATAAATTAAAAACATTTAAAAATGTAAAAAAATATAATTATTTTTCTTTTATATTTTTTATCAGTACCCTGTGGGGTTCTGGACCTTTGGAAGGCGTACGAGGAGCCGAAGCCAACTCGCAGAGGCCCCTTAGACAATTTTAAATGATGAGGGGGCACCAACCGACGATTATCCCTGTATGCACTATGCAAGTGCACCCAAGGACAATCCCCGGTTGGAGCAGAACTATTACAGAATATGGGAACAAAAAAAAATTGGCTATGGGTTTGGATGGCTATAGTGGATTGGTAACCGCAACTATGGAAAGACTATTAATATTATTATTATATTATTATCGATAAATTACACCCAGACACAGAACAAATGACTGTACTTATCACACAAAGAATTGACCTGGGTGGGAATCGAAACCACGACCTCAGTCTTAACAGTCAGTGTCACTAACCACTAGACTAACAGGCCAGTCAATAAAATTATTATTATTATGATGATAAATTATTTTGTTAGTTAGCAAATTCATTTAGTACCTAGTGTAAATAGTTTCGTTAAGTATTGTATAACTTATACAATACTTATACAATACTTATACAGTATAAGTAACCCAACAAATCTTTGAATATTACAGAGTATATTTTGCTATAACTTCCAAAAAACAGAAAAAGAAAAATTGTTATAACACATTTATTTCTAATTTAACCATTTTTTCATCGCACATCTCACAGAAATAAAGAAATCAATGGGTAGAAATAAAATAACCACCGAAGACGACGACTTAAGAAGAGAAATATCGAAGAAAAAGAAATGTTGCAAGAATCCCAAATAAATTGGGATAATGGCAAGAAAATGCTGATGATGCTAGTGCAAGACAAATATTTGGACTCTTTTCACATATGAAAGCGTATTGCCGGTAACAAAATATATCGTCTAGTTTGCCATTGCCATGTATCCCACCACAGTGTCGACCTGAATATGCATTGTGTGGCTCTCTTGACGAAAACTGGTCGTATCCTGCTTCTCTAAGCGTTTGCCCTGAAAAGAGTAAAATATTGTAATGACATTTGCTTTCAGTTTGGCGCGACGGGGTTTAAGAGTTTCAGAAGAAAAGAGAAATGAGTCTGTAGAGTACATTCGAAACGTAATTAAATTTTAATGATAAAATACATTACCATCTATAGTCCTCCAGTCGCCATTTTCATTCCAATCGTGAACACCGACGATAGCTACATCTTTCCAAACTGTTCCTTTGATAGTGTTTTCAGACTGTTGAGAGAAGAGATCACCGAGTACATTGGCTTCAGTTTCACTGTTTATTATAGCAAGATTGCCGCCTTCTAATTCACATGCAAGGAAAGCTTGGGCAAAATTCCGTGCAACTGTGTGAAACTTATAGCATTTGTTAGTTCTATTATTCAACTGGTATTCTGAAAAGGAAGCGAATGTTATACAAGGTGTTTTTTTTTATATCCCATAACTCTAGGATATGAATGACACCATATCAAAAAATCGACTGGCATTTGAATTATTTTTAATCATATTTTTTTTTGTTTTTTTATTTTTCTTCTATACTAATATTACAAAGTTGAAGAGTTAGTTTGTTTGTTTGTATGTTTGTTTGATTGAACGCACTAATCTCAGGAACTACTGGTCCGAATTAAAAAAATCTTTTTGTGTTGGGTAGCCTATTTATCGAGAAAGTTATAAGCTATATAACACCACGCTACAACCGAGAGGAGCGGAGCAGTAATGAAAAATGTTACATAAACGGGAAAAACGCACAGGTGGGCAATTCGACGCGACGGGAAGGGTCGGGGGAACAAGAAATATAAAGCGGACGAAGTCGCGGGCAGAAGCTAGTATAAAATAATACAACAAAGTCCGGGCTATTCATGTAAAACACCCTTACGTGAAACATGACAACGTTGCATTTTCTAACTTTAAATATGAATGATTGGTTTGAATGAAAACGAATTACTCGTATTTATCAACGAAACTTAGATATCTAAGCACATCGATATTGTCGAAAGTATGCATTTTTGGACCACATATTGTAGGACTTTTTGTATTATTTTTACTTATAGAATATAACCCTAGTATAGTAGTTATGGGATATCAAAAACAACATGTTGTATTTGTCAGGCCACTCAGAAAATATTGCGAAAAAGTTTTTTTTTTGTATGAGACTGGCCATTTATAAAAATTATGATTATTTATAAAATAGGTACGTTCCAATTTCAAAATTTCCCTCCACATTTTTTGCGAGCTAATTAAATTATCGTGTCTCATTGGAAAATCGATTTGCGCCGGGAACATTTTCGAGCTATGATTTTTTACGATTTCAAGTGTCGCCTGAAACCGGACGAATCATACGATAGACTTCAAATTGCATTCATGGATGAAAGCCCTTCCAAGGCAACTGTGTATCGTTGGTATAACGAATTTAAACTTGGTCGACTAACTTTGGGGGATGAAGAAAGAGGTGGTCATCCTTTGACGGCTGTTACGGAGGAAAACGTACTAGCAGTGAAAAATTTAACCCAAGACAATAAGCGAATTACGTATCAGGAGATTCAACACATACTGCAGATTGGATCGGGAAACCTTCACGAGATTCTACACGTGCATCATCGCGTGAGGAGGATAGTTTCACGCTGGGTGCCGCACAACCTCACCGATGCTCAGAAGCAGGCCCGGGTGGAATAGTGCCGTGATATGATAAACAAATTTGAAACAGGCTCGTCTCGGCATGTTTACGACATTATAACACGTGATGAGTCGTGGATTTATCAATACGATCCAGAAACGAAGCGCCAGTCGACGGTTTAGGTGTTTCAAAACGAATCAACGCCTACTAAAGTGAAGCGATCTAGAAGCGGGGGAAGATTTTGATCGCGAGCTTTTTCGATTTGACTGGCTACTTGGTGTCAATCCTTTTACGGAACCAAAGAAGCAACAACGCCGAATGGTATACTACCAAATACTTGGCAGAAGTTTTCTCTGTTGTGAGCAACAAGCGACCAAACACAGGGCTCCG
This sequence comes from Aporophyla nigra, assembly GCA_947507805.1. Classification (NCBI taxonomy): domain Eukaryota; kingdom Metazoa; phylum Arthropoda; class Insecta; order Lepidoptera; family Noctuidae; genus Aporophyla; species Aporophyla nigra. Next base: position 3,434,566 of record OX382313.1, on the reverse strand, counting down.
CGGGCTACTGCTCTACCATGACAACGCGCCCACGTACGCTGCGCTCAAAACAAGCGACTTTTTGGACAGCACGCCGGTCAAATTTCTGAGTCACCCTCCTTACAGTCCTGACCTAGCACCGTGTGACTTCTTTTTATTCCCAAAAAATAAAAATCAGCTCAAAGGGATACAATTTTCGTCGCCCGAAGATGCGTTGTCAGTGTTCGAGCAGGCTGTAAACTACGTGTCCGCGGCGGACTGGAAAAAGTGTTTCGAAAACTGGTTCAGACGCATGAAACTTTGGATAGAGGTTAGTGGAGAGTATTTTGAAAAGATTTAATCAAAAAATATTTACCTATAGAACACTTCTTTTTATTTACGCAAAACTTTCCGAGTGTCCCACGTACAGGACATAGAAAAAACTTTTTTGCAAAAAAAAAACAACCGACTTCCTTAAAAACACTACAAAGTGAAAAATAACTTTAATTTCGGTAGTCGGTGTCTTAGGATCTGTATTTATGTTTTTTTTGGCACCGACTTCCGAAATTAAAGTTATTTTTCACTTTGTAGTGTTTTTAAGGAAGTCGGTTGTTTTTTTTTTGCAAAAAAGTTTTTATTTTTAAATTTTTAGTTATGGTATTCACCCTGCACTAATTCCAAACAAACAATGCATATTTATGCGATAGCAGAAATCGCGGTTGATTTCCTGTCATTTTTTAAAGAGTTCCGGTGTCTGTCTCCCGAACTCATCATCAGATCTATATGAAACTTATATGGGACCATTTCGGAATAAACTTCTTTCGAACAAAAAAAGAATTTTGCAAATCCGTCTATATATGGCGGAGTTATGGCCGAACATACATAAAAAAAAAAAAAAAAAAACATATAAACATCCGAATTGATAACCTCCTCCTTTTTGAAGTCGGTTAAAAATAGATGTTGTTGAAAAAGTTTTCTTAGGTTATGAACATTTAAACAATAAAGTGGCAGTTAATTGCTAGAAAGATTTAATTGAAAGAAGGTGTTCAAGCTGCAGAATCTTCAAATCCCGAAGACTAGCTTGTTAGTATATTACCTGAATCTACTGTGCCACATTCGTTGAGTTCTACTTCAGTTCTCTCAGAACGAAAGCAGATGTAGGGATGAGTTTGATGGCAGGGAGGATCTGCTAAGTCTCCATTTTCAAGCATAGTGTGACATTTTTTATTGTCGTCTGCATTCAGCTCATTTAGGACCCAAGTTTGATGCATATTCCAAAGCGGCATGTCTGAAACGTATAAATTTTGGATTAAAAAAACTTTTTAACAAAAAATTAAACCGCCGAAAAAAAACAGAAAAGCAAAAAATAATAAACCTTATTTTTTGCTTTTCTGTTTTTTTCGGCGGTTTAATTTTTGGGTTAAAATGTTTTTATTTTGCAATGTTTTTGTAAATTTTTGTACTACTAATACTTGGCAAGGGATACCCTATCCAATGAAAAAAGAATTATCAAAATCGGACTACTCTGTACAAAGTTATGCGTGGTTATACATTACAATCAATGAGTGAACAATCAATCATCCCCTGTTTTCCGACTTAGAGTTCGATTTTGTTTTTCAAATTTATATGAAACCACCCTCGGAGTAAACCCTTTCCAATAAAAAAAGAATTATCACAATCGGACTACTATGTAAAAAGTTAAGCGTGGTCATACATAAAAAAAAAAACAAAAAAAATATACGCGTCGAATTGATAACCTCCTCCGTTTTTTTCGTCGGTTAAAAAGGGGGCTTGTGGCTAAGTAATAACAGTCGTACTGATCCATCGATCAGGTTAACCTACGCTTGTTGCAGTTGGTTCGTAGATGGGTGACCATTTATCACACCAAAACACCTCCGTGCCTTTGAAAGCACGATAAGCCGTTGGTCCCGGCTGTAATTTGTAGATCTTTGACAGTCGTTACGGGTCATCAGAAGCCCGAAAGTTTGAGAATCAGTCTTAACAAGGGGTATCGTGTTATCCAGTAACTGGGCTGTAGAGGTCAGATATGCAGTCGCTCCATGTAAAATACTGGTACTCAACTGCATCCAGTTAGACTGGAAGTCGACCCTAATATAGTTGGGAAATAGCTAGGCAGATGATAAATGGGATTAAAAATAAGGCATTATGAGCGAGTTAGAGGGCCTTTTCCCAACAGTACAAAACAGTATGGGCTTAAAAGCAAACTCATCGCGTTACCTGCATTTTCATGATAAGCTCCGTGTCCATATGAACCAAGAAACTTATCATATTGTGCATCAGTTGTAGTGGAGTTTTTGATCTCTAGCAGTATGGCTTTTATTTTTGCTTTGGTAGGAGAAGCTAATACAGCACCTGAAAACAACATAATACATAAAGCCTATATTTTTAAAGTACTTTAGGGCTACTAAAGTGTACAGTTTTCACATCGACATTTTGTCATTGCTATCGATGGCAATAGGCTTACCGGCTAAGAATAGGGAAAGATCAAAGTATTGATAGATTGCCTATTTAATAGATAATCTGTTTAGAATGGAGATGATTGCCGACATGACGACTACTAGAGAAGTATGGAGGAACAAAATATATCGTCTCAAATATCTATATAAAAGTTCTTCATTTGCTTTACTAATGTCGGAGACCGTGTCAAAGGCCTTGGCAAGGTCCATGAAGATTTCTATAACCTTTTTGTTTTCGTCAAGTTTTTTAGAAACAAACTTAGTTAAACAGCTTAATGGCGACGCTGGTCGACAAGCTAGATTCAAAACCGTACTGACAAGTTGATAGCAATAGGTTGTCTTCAAGGACCAGAAGCTTCTTCATGACCCTTTCCAATACATATTACATGGGATAAAAAAAGTACGGGCATAATATATAAGTACTAAGCCTCCAGCTTCTTAACTACCACTTATTTATTGTTAACTCTCTAAACTCTAACCAAAAATCCAGATCCAAGGCTACATTGAACCAATTCTCAACGGGTGACTCAATGTATTTTTAGACACACTTTTGGGACCAAAATGACAAGGCAATCAAAAACCAATGTCCTCTCTTTTGATGTCCAGGTGGAAATCTTCATAGATGTCCTCCACCCGTGGGTGGGCAGAGGCGTCTGCCTTAGTCACACTGACTAAAACCACCCAGTGTTTCTTCCTACACTTACACCGGGGATCACGGGATCTAATGCGACTTCTGGGATCCCCAACTGGATCCAGCCCGCCACTGCGGGCCACCTCAATAAGGAGTTTTTCTCCGCCAACTTTTTTAAACAGATAAAAGACATTATGCTGGTTTCCAGCTCACTGACTTGAAAGTCAGTCACTTATAGACATAAAAGTTTTTACCTTCCGCTGCACATCGTTTCTTTGCATCGGTCCAAGTTGCTGGTACAACAATGTGTCTGAACCATCCATGAGCTTCTGGGTAGTATTCGTAATTACATAAGAATGATTGTGATCTCTCTAAAATCAACGCAAAACAATAAGTACATTAAATTGAAGCACAGCTGTACCATGTGTCATTACTCATTAGTTAAAAGATATTGTACTGTACTGCACTTTACTTTTTATTTGATTTAAATAATTAAACGAACAACAACACTAAAACTTAGATGTATCACAAATCATTATAAATATACATTTAGCCTGAACTGTTGCAAATGGGTGTTACAACTTCACACATTGTTAAGTTTTAAATTAAGTAATTAATGTAGCTAAAGAAAACATTGCAGTTATGTTCGATGAAATTCTTTTCTACATTTTATGACAAATTTCTCACCACAAAAGCTCAGGCAGAATATTAACACAACATATTTTAACGAAGACTTCATCTTGCAAGGACTGAAATATAAGATGTCTAACTTTTTGTCAACATTTATTTATATTATACGAGTACGAATTTGTTTAATCGGACTCCAAAGTATTATCAGCACAGGTCAACAACAACTGCCGCGTTATTTATAAACGGAATAAGTTGCATAAACATAATTTCGAGAAAACGTTGCCAATTTTTTATTGTTTTTAAGCGGCACTCTTTTCTTTCGATACTTTGATTTGGCCTCATAAGAAGGCTTAAAGTCACCCAAAGAGCAATGGAGAGGGCTATGCTTGGAGTTTCCCTACGCGATCGAATCAGAAATGAAGAGATCCGTAGGAAAACCAAGGTAACCAATATAGCCCGAAGAATTGCCAAACTTAAGTGGCAGTGGGCAGGGCACATTGCTCGCAGAACGGATGGCCGATGGGGTCGGAAGGTTCTGGAGTGGCGACCGCGTACTGGAAGTCGGAACGTTGGAAGGCCTCCCACAAGATGGACCGATGACCGGGTGAAGGCCGCAGGAATACGTTGGATGCGAGCAGCACAGAATAGGTCGAAGTGGCGGTGCTTGGGGGAGGCCTATATCCAGCAGTGGACGTCTTTCGGCTGAAATGATGATTGGAGATTTGTCCAGAGGTCAATAGACTTGTCCCGCTCCATGCTGTTTCAATCCGGTAGTCAACTTAATACATCATGTTTATGGACCAAATGTAATGCGTTGCAGTGTTTGTATTATAGGGTAGAATAAGTCTTAAAAGTCTGTAATTAAATTAAAGGTACAAAATCCAGGATTTGGAGAAATTATTCTCCAAATCCTGGATTTTGTACCTTTAATTCTCTTCTGTCTTAAAATAATGTGACGACGTCGCGTCATCGTTTTCGTTGTGTTTGAACAGGAAATGTTTGTTGCACTTTTGAATTTAAAAATGTTTTTGAAACACTGCTGCACTGGTAAACGACTTACAAGTGGGAACTAGGCTATGAATAAGGTGAGCCGAAGTCTTGACATCAGGTTCCGATCAGAGCTCTTGCAAACGAGCGGCATGTTGCCAACGGCAGGTTACTGTAGCTGTTGACACGCGATGATGACGCATCAGCGTCAGAGATTACTCTGAAGATGGCATGTTGCCGGCTGCCGTCGACACGTATCGACGGTAGCAGTTACCTTTGCCGTTAGCAACATCCCGCTCGTGTGTAAAAGTTCTCAGTTGTTGGCAGCCGAGTGGGCAATGCGTGCTCAACTTGCTCTTGTTTCTCTCTGTTGTTTACAAATATTAAGATCATTAACTTACTGCATTTTTCCTAGAAGAGAACCTCTTGATTCTAGGAACTTATTTTGTGCAACAAAATTGTTTGTTACTGCATTTATTACTAAAAAAATCTAAATAAAAATAATACCTAGTTTAAAAAAACTAAAAAACACGCTTCCATTGAAAACCAAACTAAAAAGTACAAAATAATGGAAAAAAAGCGTGGGGTGCTTTTTAAGGTTTTTTTTTATTGATATCAGGCACCCCACGCTTTTTTTCCATTATTTTGTACTTTTTAGTTTGGTTTTCAATGGAAGCGTGTTTTTTAGTTTTTTTAAACTATTATTTATTTTCTATTTTTTAGGGTGTTTCGAATTTTGAGACGTATGTCAGCGTAGTTTGTGACAGTTTTTTTGCTGTCCTGGTAACCCTGGCAAGGATAGTGGCACAAATTTATGAAATTATTGCATTGTCATCGGTCCTTGACAGGTGTGCAAAGTTTGAATGAAATCTGGTCGTTTAAAGTGGGTCAAAATCGCGATATAAGGAGTCGGTTACAAACAAACATACTAACATACAAACATACAAATATACAAACATACAAGTGAAGCTAATATAAAGCGTGTAAAAATGGGACTCAAGTCCTTAGCACGCGAAGAAACTAAAATTATTGAGATTGAGTTGTGTTGTTACTATACCCAAGATGTCTTTATAGTTTCCCAAGAATGTAAGTAAAAAGATTTTTGTTAATTTCAAGTACAACATTTTTGTGCATCCAGAGACCAGCCAAATTTGATCGGCGACTTATGCAACCAATGTACATAGACTAAAGCAGAGTTATGGTATGAACACCAGATGAGCATAAGAAAGTGTTTTGTATGATCGTACCCTGTCAACCCATTGCCTACTTATAATAAGTGGATTTAAGGTGTACATTTCTACGCGTGTTTCTGGTCCTCGTCCTGGTTTTTTCGAGCATAAATCGTGGTTTTCTATGTTTCATCTTTCTGATTGCTTGCTAAAGTTGCAACCTGATTCCATTTCGAGCCTGGGATGAGTCTCAATAGCGGTGCTAAATCGGTTTTGTTGCCACATGCCATCATGTTGAAAGATAAACGAGAGTGCTGATGACAAATCAGTATTATTAGTATAGATATTTTGCACATTTTTGGCCACAACGTATAAAGAAGAGTTTTACAAATCTTCAGGGTTTATGAAGTACGTTGACAATTAAGAACGGGGCTACGAAAGTCACAGTTGGTCCGTGGATGGGTTAAAATTCTAGGCAGATAATGTGGCTTCTAGGGTATTTAAAAATAAAAGGACCATTTATTCTTAAGGAACTCAATTCGCCGATTACAAATATTTGATTAACTCAATTTTGTCCAAAGTATTACTTACTGCAATTATTTTTGCGCGGCAGTTTACGGGTCACACGTGGTTCCCAAGATATAAGGTGATTATTTATAGGGTGAACTTATTTTTATAAATTTCTCACTCTGATTTGCAATATTGTTGGTCCCAATATTTTTGGGTTCTAACTTTGATAGAATTTGAAGGTTTTGGAGATAGCGCTATGAGTAATAAAGTGACCTAAACTTTTATGACAACACTAGCTTCTGCCCGTGACTTCGTCCGCGTCGAATTTTTGCACCCATTTTTTTTTTTTGGATGGGAATTCATCAAATGACTTCTTCCGCTCTGGCCGGAGCGGGAGGGCGTGTCAGACTTTTACTGAATAATACTCACCCGTGTTCCTTCAGTTGCCAATGTGCCAGGGTCACGGTATCTCTTTCGAACAATCTCGTAACCCTGGCAGGCATCGGTCCTAGCAGACCCCTTCAGTGCTGCTGACATCTCTTTGAGGCGCGCGTGGAACACTACGCACCGTCGACCTGAGCCTGGTCCTTACCGACCCTTCCCATCGCATCGAATCGCCTGCCAGTTTTCGTCCATTTTTCGTTGCTGCTCCGCTTTTTTTGATCATGGCGTGATGTTATGTAACCTTTATCAATAAATAGGCAACACGCAACACAAACATATTTTTTCAATTCAGACCAGTAGTTCCTGAGATTAGCACGTTTAACCAAACAAACAAACTCTTCAGCTTTATAATATTAGTATAGATTTTAGTGACATGAACGAATGAATCCTTGAAACAAAGTTTTCAAAAAAAGGTTCCATAACTATAGAAAATAAATGGCGTAAAATTAATTTTCTGTTTTTTTTTTAATTCTCTCGATTTTCGTGTTTTTTTACACAAAGTTCAGAAAAGGACGACACCCACGAGAAGTAATGGGATGGTGCTATATTCCATTTCTTCCCGTGGGTGTCGTAAGAGGCGACTAAGGGACTTACTATTGAATGGACAGCAGCGTTCTCTATGCATTTTACCACCATACTGCGATCGCTATCCCGCCTGCAAGGCATGGCGATTATGGCAAACACTCCCCAAATCGGGGGAGGCTTATGCCCAGCAGTGGCCGTCTTTCGGCTGAAATGCTGATGATGATGATCAACTCAGCCTATCGCAGTCCACTGCTGGACATAGGCCTCTCCCATGTTGCGCCACAACACCCTGTTCTCCGCCTTCCGCATCCAGTCTGCCCCAGCTGATGATGATTACCCAAAATTAATGACTTAACATACCAACCCACAATGGACCTTAATCGTAATCATAGTAGTAAAAAGTTTTTGAAGTGAAAAGTTCTTTAGCGCCTCTGGTTGTGATTTGAAACTCAATGAAACGAAAAAGCGACGTAAAAAGAGACAGACATAACTTCATAAGATTTAACGTGGGAGAAAATGAGATAAGAAATAAGTACATTACGTCATCACGGTTCAACAATCGAGTTCCTTCATCTTTTTAGGTTGCGTATTTTTCATTACAATGTTACGAAAATATCTTATAAATGCATAATAACAGTAATACAGTACATAGTAACCTCAGTAACGTCAATAGTTTGCTATCAATAGTAGAATTATTACTCGTAATACTGCGAAATCCGACGCCAGCCGCGGAAAAATGGCGGCAAAATGGATGACAATGTTTGTTGAACTAACTATTTACGTGCAAATCTTTGTCAAAAACACAATGCTGGCAATAAAAACTGTATTTTACTTACCTGTCCATCTTACGTTTCAACAAAAAACACTTCACACACACAACTTTGCACTTAAAACTTAATTATAATCGTACTGATCACCACGCTCATCCAAATGTTTATGTCAAACTGTCAGTGTCAACCTTCGTTGGCGCGTACCAGGGCTGAGATAAGCGATTATATTGCATTGTCCGTCTATTGTGTACTCACTCGTCCATGCATAACCATCATAAATGCAGATTATTAATGCTAATTTCTGTAAAAATGAAAGTCCGCCGCTAATCGATGAACCATCGCGACCAATCGCGACTGACAGTTTGAAGGTTTCACTTCTACCACGTGTGAATTGCACACATGCCATTTTTTTTTTGCAGTACTTATTGACCCATTTCATGTAATGCACTCAATCACCAATCAGCCTGTAGATAGGTTATCTATGTTGCTAAAGATGCTAATGACGCGTTATTTAAAAAAAGATTTAAGTCGCGAAGTGACATTGTATGATAACCTTTTCTCTCGGTTTTTGTATGAAATCTAGACTTTATACGTTACTATACAGATTGTTGTTTTTGTGCTTTGATGAATATTCGGCTAGAGAAAACTAATGTTTTGATATTCTCGAAGACGGTATTGTAAAGGTTGTCTGCAAAAGATGACCTTGTGTTGTTCAGGCTGGCAATAAAAAAAGACATTCGAATTTTAAAGCACTAAACTAACTGCAGACAGTAACGAGTTTATCAGCATAAGTTTGTTCCTCTGTGGCTAGAGACCAAACGCGTTGGCTGATTTTGACGATTCTTACGTTAATCTATTTTTCTTAGTCTTATGTCACTAAAGATATGAAATAATTGAAATAAAATATGGCAACAACCAGATGCCATAATGTGAAATATTAAGTCAAGTGAGATATCATTGAATAGTGAAGGCGCTCTAAGTTACATGTCATAGGAGGCGAGCCTATTGCCAACAACCGAGCAGAAACCAAGTCTCCGGGCTGCTACTGAGAAATTCCTAATGGAACCACCCAATAGGCTTTCCCTGAAACCCAGAACCTCGCGCTCAGCATTCGTGCTTGTGACCAATAAGACAGTCTGTATTCAAGTTACCTAGTTACTACTCGATAAGTGCTGCCTCTAAAAGTCTTGATCGCGTCTGATCATCTTGCTGGTGGTCTGCCTTGAGAATGTTTAAGGTTGATAAGGTTCATATTCGTATAAAATGCTTATTACACAACCACACTTTTTAGCTTTACACTACTTTTATATAATTTTCGTTATGTAGGTATTAACTTTAGTGATAAAATTGTAGTAGAAGTATCAAGTCAATACTGTGTACAATACAGTTATAATATCCAATGGGGACTGGCTGGACCTAGCTGGGAATGCAGCACCTCACCACCATTTCAGTTGTAGTTTTAGTACACTCAATTTCTCAATTCTTACTCTTCAAATATTGTTTTTCTTTAAATAATGTAATTATTAACTTACTTAAATCTAATTAATGTAATTATGGACTTTGCCTGGCGCGTTTGGTCTCCTACACATTCCTTGCCTAAGTAGGAAGTGTGTTGGAGGGCAGACGCACAGTCCTTGTAGCTATTATTTTGTGTACTAAGCTTTTTACTGTAGTTTTAATCATAATTATTTTTGTTGTTACTGTTATTTTGTGCTCTAAACTTTTCACAGTAGTTTAATCATATTTTTTGTTTTTTGTTGCTGGTCATGTTGTGCGATTACGCTTTGGGTGATAATCAGGTCTAAACCTATAATGTGAACCTCGTGAAATATTGTTATTGTTACCTGTTGTAGTTGCCTTGTGAATAAATAAATAAATTTGTCAACCCTTTAAACTGTACTACAATGCTCTTATGATGAATAAACATTTTTTTTAAATTATTTTTTTGTACCTTTAAAAAAAATTAAATACGCCCTATCAGACACCCTGTAAGTTCTCTAGCAAAGTATGTATTGTATAAAACTTTCGATATGTAATCAATGTTCTTGCGAAGACTATAATAATAGTTGGTGGGCAATAAGTAATGCCAAATCTTATTAAATGAACAACTTTCGCGTGTTTGTATAATTATGATGTCGTTATCGTAAATTAGGTTTAAACTGGCGTCTGAATCATTAAATCTATATGTAATGCGGTGTATTCTTAAATTGGGGTTAAACATGAACTATTTCTTGTAAGTAGCGATATTGTAACAGTTTGCATGCTCAATATCTACCTAGCCTTTATCCAACTATGTTGGAAAAGGCTTCTTGTCTAACCGAATGCAGCTAAATACCAATATTTTACACGAAGTGACTGCCTATCTGACCTCCATAGCCCAGTCACTGGGTAATATGAAACTGGGTAATCGTTTTTTATTTATTACTAACTAGCTTCTGCCTCCGACTTCGTCCGCGTTAAATTTCTGGTTCCCCCGACCCTTCCCGTCGCGTCGAATCGCCTACCAGTGCGATTTTCCCCGTTTTTACAACATTTACTGATCTGCTCCGCTTGGTTTTAGCGTAATGTTATATAGCTTATAGCCTTCCTCGATAAAAAGGCTACCGAACACAAAAAGATTTTTTCAATTCGGACTAGTAGTTCCTGAGATTACCGCGTTCAAACAAACAAACTCTTCAGGTTTATAATATTATTAGTATAGATTAATTTAAGTACACAATTGTACAGAGACAGACTTAACGCCATAAGCATTTTCTACCAGGCAACCTTTGGGTGATGCAGAGTCAAATAATAGTAGGTGCAATAAAATCGTATCGAGTCTTAAGTTTAGATTTTGGGCTTCTTACGACCCGTAACGACTGCCAAAGAATCATGATTGTAAGCCGGGACTAACGGCTTATATGCCAAGACGAGCTAAAAACCGACAAAAGCACTGCCTACTTTTTCCCGAAGCGTTTATTCGTATTTTCATACCCTCATAATGTCAGCCTGGAATAAAAAAAAATTTAAAAAAAAAATTTAAAAAAAAATCTTTATTTCAAACCTAAGCAGTCCATACGTAGTTAGTGGTTAGTAACAAACTGTGCTTACATGCTATGTTATTGTTGTTAGTACTTCATCATCATCATTTCAGCCGTAAGACGTCCACTGCTGGACTTAGGCCTCCCCCAATTTGGGGGGCTTTGCCATAATCGCCACGCTTGGCAGGCGGGTTGGCGATCGCAGTATGGTGGTAAAATGCATAGAGAACGTTGCTGCCCATTCTCTAGTAAGTCCCTTAGTCGCCTTTTACGACACCCACGGGAAGAAATGGGGTAGTGTTATTCTTTACGTCTGGCACCACACAGTACTTAATTCTATTTAACATAAACCTATACCTAATTCTACCCAGTGCCTTTGGATGGGGCAGTCCACTCTGCTAACAATCATTTTCAGGATGCCGTTCCGAGTGCTAGGCAAACGTTGCAGTAGGATAGCCGCTTTCTTACGCATGACGGCGTGACAGCCATCCGTACGTGCTTCAGCAAACATTCCCGACGCACTGCAACGTCGCGTCAACCGCAACAGCATCCTGAAGGCATTGTTTTTTTTTTTGTTTGTTGTTTGTTTTTGTTTTTTCAGAATAGAATGTTGTTGGCAGACTTATGAAACACACAATGTTGCATGGGTCTAGCTTTTATACTTTGAGTTTTATTAACTGTGTTCCTTCATACTCTCATTTGACTGGCCTGTTACATAGTCTAGTGGTTAGTGACCCTGACTGCTAGGTCTGATATCGTGGGTTTGATTCCCACCCAGGACAAATCTTTGTGTGATGAGCACAATAATTTGTTCTGTGTCTGGGTGTAATTTATCTATAATATATATGTATTTAGAAATATATAAGTATGTTTATCAGTTGTCTAGTTGCCATAGTACAGGCTCTGCCTAGTTTGGGATTAGATAACGTTGTGTTGGTTGTCCTATTATTATATTATTATTATTATAACTAGTACATCCGCAACCAATCATAGCGTGTCATTGAAGACCGCCAAGCTAAGCCACCGCTCTAACTACCAAACGCCTCTGGTGGGAGTAACGCTATAATTATGATGCTCAGCGGACTCTTTTTTGATGCTGCCATTGGACGATTAATCTGAAACTATTCGATTATACTCCGAACGATAATATAAAATCAGTGTGATAATATTATTCTGCATTTTTCAATTATGCTCACTGTTTCAAGTATGTTAGGTATATCTCCTGACAGAAAATTATTAGCAATAAATAGTTTATCGACGTTTTTATGCTAGAAATAAGATTTGATTTCTTTTTTGTTCTGCAATTTATTAAAAAAAATAAAAAAATACTAGGTGTTGCCAGCGGCTCTTACCACGTATTATTCAATAAACCTTCCTCTAGAATCCCTGTGTCTATTGATGAAAACCGCATTTAAATTCGTTGTTCTAAACGTACAAACACGCAATGCGACTTGTTTGACTATTTAAGAAAAAAAAAAACGAAAAGATTTTTATAAGAAAAACAGGGCATTCATTCAAAATCTAAAGTGAAATCCGTTTTAAAATGTACAATTATGAAGCTTCTGTACATGATCTTTTTAATTAAGATATGGCAATATTATAGGCCATTGGTCATTTTATTTATTTATTTATATGTAGTGATATACTTTACTGTATACCATAAAAATACATAGCAAAAAAAAAAACATAAAGGAAGAGAGTTTATATTCAAATAAGAAGCATAAAGTCTTAGTCTGTGTGGTGGAAGACTAAAAGAATCTACCCTACCTTTTCCGATGAGTGTCGTAAAATGCTTCTAACGACTAACTTGATAATGGGCAGCAGCGTTCTCCATTCAAATACTTCTTCAAAGTGTAACATCGTGAATAAAAGTATTTTTCCTTTTTTATGTCGAGTCGTCGATACAATAGCCAGTATTCCTAACAGATTGAAGAGGAACCTAGCTGTAGTAGTAGTAGTAGGGACACCTTACTGTGCTTGTCAAAATGACGATGGTGACGACCGTCATTGCCTTGCTGCTATGTCGGTCGACCCTTTCGGTATTCAACTGTAGTAACAGCCGGAAAGAAGAACCGGTCGAAGTGGTGGTGCTTGAGGGAGGCGTATCTATGTCCTGCAACACATAGGCTTCCCCCAAACCCCGGGAACATGGACGTTTGTCTGCTGAAGTTATAATGATGCACCACACTATAACCTTCCACAGAAGAGGAGCTTTCTACGAGTACCTAAGTCTAAAATTCAAAAATACAAACAGAGTCGCAATCAAATTGCGTGTCATATTATTATGAGATATTATTCTCGAAAACCGGGAAAATAAACAGATTACAATCATCACCAATATGTCAAAACAGCGTGAATCAAGTTCGAGTTTACTGCTTGCTTATCGTTCACCACTCATATCAGCTAACAATATAAATAATTTATTTCTAAATATTGAGCAAACTGTTACCGAGCATATTCGGAGAGCAATTAACCAACATTAAATAACGACAAGACAAAATATACCCACTTCTCCATGCGCAAGCCTCAACTTAACAACACTTATATTTAACTGGCCTGTTAGTCTAGTGGTTAGTGACCCTGACTGCTAAGACGGAGATCGTAGGTTCAATACCCACCCAGGACAAATGTTTTTGTGATGCGCACAATTATTATGTCTGTGTTTAATTTAGACTATAATATGTATGTATTTAAAAATATATAAGTATATTTATCAGTTAGCAGCTATATTATAGGCTCTGCATAGTTTGGGATCATATAACAGTGTGTTGGTTGTCCTAAGATATTACAGGTATTATTATATGCAGATCAAGGTGAAAACTGTACATGTGTAATTCTCTATCATCAAAACGCACAACATTAAATAACCATGCATTTTTTGTGCTATTCTTTACTTCACTTTAAAAAAACTGACTTAAGGCGCGGTGTTACCTCAATATTCACAAAACACTGGTGTCTTTGACAATCGAGTATGACGTAACGCAATGAAAATATACGACACAAAAAATACAGTGGACAGAGAAGGGTTTAAAGAAAAATTCTAACCGAATAGAATAGTGAAAAATTGTTTGATATTCCCAATAAAAATTGTTTCACAAAAAAAACTTTGACGTCGAACATCTCTGTATTTTCAGCGATAACAACATTTTTTTTTTAAAGAGTTCAATAGAATAAACATTACTTTAAAACTTTAACCAGACAATTATTTAATTTAATGTGTGTAGTCCGAATAATCTAAATAAAACCGTAAAATAAATGCCAATTCGCAGCTTAGTCACATCGTCAATCCAAATATTTATTCAATTTTCAACCTTATTTGTTGGAGCTGTAGCATGTAGTTGTAGCATTTAAAATCGTAGTCAGTCCGCGCCTTAAGGTTAGCCTCCGACTAATCAAAATATTGTAAGGTATGCGAAAAACTGCGCTTTACACTAATTAGCTATGTTTAAACCTTTTCGAGTTGAATTAAACTAAACAACGATTTAGAATTGAGCTAAAATCAAACAATCGTATTGGTCGATACAAACATATCATGTGATGAAAATCCTGGACAGTTATAAATATTTCTAATGGGGATACCAGATGTTTATAGAATTTCACTTGATGTACTTTTTATGCACTTTTCTTTGCCTTTATTTTGCTGAAAATCCTAACTTATGGAATGCTACGAATGTTGTGGAAATTGTAGGTGTTTTACATTTTGTTGCATTTGTGCAATGGCATAGGATGACATTTTTCGTGAAACACCTTATCCAGCGAAAATAATCGACTGTGATACGAAATCCACACCAAAACAGTTTTAATTAAATTCTTAGATTTTAAAATCCATTGCCTTGAGACAGGTTTCCTGAAATCTCATCACACGAGAAAAGAAATCTATCCAAATTAGCTTCTTAAAAACTCCATGCTTAGGAGGCAAGTGCCATGGTCTGCTACTACAAATTTACTGATTGGTTTTCCACCCAAATAAAAATTTGCCTAATCCAGGTATCAAAACTCTTTGAAAGAGTTACCGTGGTCCTGGTATATAGACAACTGAAGGAACGCGGGTGGGTTTAATTCAGTAAAAGTCTAACACGCCCGCCTTCCCTGTCCATCCAGAGTCGTCATTTGATGATTTCCTACCAACAAGAAAAATGGTATCAAACTTCGTGCTCAATAGTGGCGATTACAACCACGAGAGCGACGAGGCAGACAATGTTTAACTTCGAAATAAGCACATTAATCTCGATATTTATATATCGATGCCGGAAAGGACAATGCCAAATTTCGGCTCGAATCATGTAGCGTCCGACAGACTTTCTGTAATAATGATAATTCATACTATAATAGTAAGAATTATACAATATAAATAAAATCTATAGAAGCACACCGTTGAAAAGTAATTATAAATAGTTATTCAATTTATCAACACATTTCATGGCTACAACTTCAATTAGAAATGTTGCCAATACCAAAATAAAATAATATCGATACGGAATTACACTTGCAAACCGATTACATTAATATCAATATGAAGCTACGTAAGTACGTATTTAAGTACTTACGTCGTACCTCCTAATTCTTATGATAATAAATAGCGTTTATTTGTATTTTTAACCGACTTAAAAAAAAGGAGAAGTTTATCAATTCGTCTGTATTTTTTTTTAATGTTCGTTAGCTCATAACTTTTGACTGGGTGAACCGATTTCGATGAATTTTTTTTATTTGAAAGCCGGTGCTTTCCAAATGGTTGCATTTTAATTTGGTTCCATTCGGACAGTGGGATCCATGTGAAAACCATATCAGTCTTATATTTGCATTAAGCATTGGCGCGACAAATGAACGAATAACGCGATTAGATTAGTGCGGGGTATCTACCGTCCATAACTAAAAAGTTAAAAATAAAAACTTTTTACAAAAAATAAATAAAAACCAACTTCCTTAAAAAAACACTACAAAGTCAAAAATAACTTTAATTTCGGAAGTCGGTGGCAAAAAATACCTTAAATACAGATCCTAAGACACAGAATTCCAAAATTAAAGTTATTTTTGACTTTGTAGTGTTTTTATTACTGTACATTTTATAGTTATATAATAATTAAAAATAATTTGATTCGATTATCGATACCGTTTAGAATAGTTTATTACTAATAGTGTTATTATAGTGCTGGCAACACTTGACGTAAAACAACTTTTGCCATTGTCAAAAAGTTTGACTTCTCACTTCTCCCGCGTGTCATTAATTTGTAAAAAGTATGCATGTGGTTTTTTTTTCCTAATACCTAAGTATTCTAAAATCATGTATGTATGTTATATGAATATTCTTCCTATAAATATATATATGATGCAAGGAAAATGTGCTAAAAGTCATTAATTGAATTAATCATTTGGTTATTTCATGGTATTGTCAAAATAAGAAGTATTAAGTGGTCAACTTTAAAGAATTATAACTTTTGTTGGTGTATTTCTAATAGAAAACTAATTATACAATCAAATTCTATAATAATTTTCCTTTTTTATGAAATATTGATCTTCTTTGTCAGTTCTGGCCGAGTCTTGTAGGAAACCTTGGCATGGTCCTTTGAAATGCCGTAAGGGACAGGGATATAAACGTCCTTTACGGCATTTCAAATTTCCGGCATCCATATGTCATTAGTATACCCATGTGAAGCAGGGGCCAATACCAATAGAACAAGATCATCATTTATCTAAATGATTCAGTAAAAAAAAACTGGCCAAGTGCGAGTCGGACTCGCTCACCGAGGGTTCCGTACAAACCTGTAGGTATTCACGGTTTATGCATAAGGTTTATGTTTATGAAATTAAATGTTTTTTTTTTTAATTTTTATATTTGAGTTGACTGAATGAAAGGTAAATTGTGGTTTACGATTTATGACGTATTAAAAAAAAAAAAACTACTTACTAGATCTCGTTCAAACCAATTTTCGGTGGAAGTTTACATGGTAATGTACATCATATATTTTTTTTAGTTTTATCATTCCTTTATTTTAGAAGTTACGGGGGGGGGGGGGGTGACACATTTTACCACTTTGGAAGTGTCTCTCGCACAAACTATTCAGTTTAGAAAAAAATGATATTAGAAATCTCAATTTCATTTTTGAAGACCTATCCGTAGATATCCCACACGTATGGGTTTGAGGAAAAATTTTTTTTTTTTTCAGTTCTATGTATGGGAAACCCCAAATATTATTGTTTTTTTTTTCTATTTTTGTGTGAAAATCTTAATGCGGTTCACAGAATACATCTACTTACCAAGTTTCAACAGCATAGCTCTTATAGTTTCGGAAAAAAGTGGCAGTGACATACTCGGACAGACAGACAGACAGACATGACGAATCTATAAAGGTTCCGTTTTTTGCCATTTGGCAACGGAACCCTAAAAAGCTAATCTTGCTTCAACTGATATCAGAGTTGTTACAAGGTTTCAAACGATCAGAATTTCTCAAAGAATTTTTTATAGGCAGGCTTATTAATGGATCAGTAAACTGAGCTTACAAAAATACAATTGATAATATTATAAGAAATTTATTAACAATTCACATTATTCTTCACTGTACATATTCCACTGATTCTTCATAAGTAAAAGAACAACCAGCATTATATTCTGGACTCTTCTCACATATAAAAGCAGCTACCTTGTCACAAAACATATCATCTAGTCTACCGCAGTGGAACATCGCGCCACAGCTTTGACCTGGTGATAAATTATTCGGTTCACCTCGTGCAAATTTGCTGTACCCTGCTTCCGCCAAGGTTTGTCCTGAAAAAAAAAAAACATTATTGTGATGCTCTTTCTTTAAGAGTTTGGTAGATTTATGAAAAGATTCACTAAGCTGACGCAACTGTTAGCCAGACCCTTAATGAATGGTCTCTTGAGTATTTTAGACAAGCCTTGTTGTAATTGACTAAGTTAGGCAGCATCAAATAGATTTGACAATTTCATAGATAGCGTTCACACTCATTGGTGTGACGAAATGCTTAAGACCGGGTGCTGGGGTACAGATGCGATTGGTCGCGGATTGGATGTGAATGGTCCAAGTCTCGTCAGAAAGCGTCAGGGTGTCGTCATAAAAGCGCGCACGCCTTTGCAAAACACGGAATCGTATACTGTAGGTAATGTGAAAAAGTCAAAATTTCTCTCGCTTTTGAATACCGATGTAGTGATGGCTAAAATTGCTTTCCGTTCTTCAGACGGGTCTTAGAGTATCTGTCGAAATGAAAAACAAGTCCTTACACTGCACCTAATACATTCAAATTAAAAGATAATAAACAATACCATGTATAGTCCTCCAATCGCCGTCTTCATTCCAATTGTGAAAACCGAGGAAAACTATATTCCTGTGTGATCCCTGCAAAGTTGTATTAGGATGCTTAGAAAATATAGCACTGAGTATTTGTGCTTCCGTGTCACTGTTTATTATAGCAAGATGGCCGCCTTCCGCTGCACACGTTAGGAAGGCTCGGGAGAAATTACGTGCAACCGTGTGGAACTTATAACATTTACTAGTTTTTTGATAAAATTGGTATTCTGAAAAAGAATCAAATGCTATAATATCTCATAGTAGGTACATAAAAAAGAAGAAAAAAAAATATCGATGTTGGTACTTTTGTTTCTTTAAAATCAGTCCCATTTATAACCATAGGTTACAAAACATTGTAAGCAGTACAGGCTGTTATGAACAGGATAAAAAGGGTTGTAAACCATAGGTCTGTAGACAGGACCCATTTGTATACGGCAGGAAAATTTCTACCAAGACATGATTCTCCTTTGTGTAGGAACAATGTGTTTAGCAAAGTTTAAAGAATATCGCGATAGTATATTTACCTGGATCTACAGTGCCGCACATATTTAATTTAACTTCTTTGCTTTCAGAACGGTAACAGATAAAAGGACGAGTTGCTTCACAGGAAAGATCTGCTAAGTCTCCATTACTATTCAAAGTGAGACAACTTTCTTTGTTGTCCTTATTATCTGGCTCATTAGGCGCCCAAGTTTTAGGAATTTTCGAAAGCGGTGTACCTGTAATTTATAAATCTGTGTAAATCTAAATAATATTATTGAAATATGGCACTGTGAGCCCTTCAAACATGAATTTAATGCAACTGTACTAATTATTTTGCATGGATGTGGCGCATATTGTTCCCAGCTTTTTTATATTTTAGTTGTGTTCAGTCCTTCTTTCCGTCATATTAACCACAAGTAAACGTATTTCCTTTCTTTATTCTTTATTAATGCATTTGTTTTAAAGAAGAGACCCAGTTTGTATCCATTAAACTCAATAATTGTATCTGTAATTCTTGAATCCAGACGATGAATATTTGGGCCTTTAAAGTATAAATAACGGTTCAACATAGTTTCTAATCGCAATAAGGTGACACTGCAATGGACAAAAGGACACACTGAATCACTAGGCAACGACGCTACTGGCGAACTGACCAGAAGGGCATCCAGCGCCTCAGTCTGCGGCCCTGAGCCCATCATGCCCATCCCCTTTAACCAGCTACGCAGGTGGCTGCAGGAATTTACCCACACATAAGCGGAGAGCTGATGGACCTCGGCACCAGGCTGCAAGCAGCCCAGGGTAGTTATGCCATCCCTGGATGGCAGGCTGACCAGACTTCTGCTACGCCTGGCCAGGGATTGCCTGCTGCGTCAGATGACGGGGACCATCACAGGACACTGCCCGCTAAACAAACACTTTTACATAATAGGCATAACGGACAGCCCCCTGTGCAGGGTCTGTATGGAGGCTGAAGGAACCGTTGTGCATGTACTCTTCGAATGTACAGACGTCACCCAGATTAGGACAGATACCCTCGGGACACCTAAATATTACACGGACGTTCTCAACAGACCAGGAGACATAACCAACTTCTAGAGGGTGGTGGGCTGGTTGGAGTAAACACCGACGGCCGCCATGGCCCACGCACAATGGTCCACTCAAAGGACTAAGTGCCGAAACCAAACCCCCATAACATAGAACATAGAACGGTTCAACATAATAGTTGTCAAATAAACAGATCGCGTTAAAATCCCAAATTGCGATCAATTACTTAAATAACGGATCTTGGACAAAAACACGAACGAAAATAAATCGGGCAACGATCGCCTTTGGACGAAAGCGGGAACTCATAGACGTCAAGGTCGACGGTATGACGATTTGCTCAGCAAACATGGGCAGAGATCGCACAAGACAGTAGTTATAGATGGAGATGTTTGCCCAACAGTGAGAAATAACGTAGACTTAAAAACACTGAACTACTAACCTTCAACCGTATTATAAGCCCCTTTTGAGAAAATGGCATGAATCCCAGTGAAGACTTCATAGGACTGCTCAGTTTCAGTGGAGTTGATGATGCTTGTCATTTCATCTTTTATTTTTAGTGTGGTAGGAGAAGCTAATACAGCACCTGGTAACAAAGTATATATTAGGTTTACAGTTTTGATTCGAAGGCAAATGTATATTGTACAAATATATTAAGCCATTGTTATTAACGACAATAGGCTCGCAGCGAATAGAAAAATAATTAAATGACACCCAAAATCGGGATCTCCGCTTAGTTAATGTTAGCTATCTAACTCAGACTAGAAATCCAATCCCTTAGCTGCTTAGCATTATCACCGAAAAGCTCTTTTTGTCTCCGACCTAACAGAAGACCTCACGTTTAGTACTTTTTGAAATATCAAGACGGTCCGCAAACCATCATGAGGCAAATCTTGCTTCATAGCTATTCTTATTAAACTTTTAAATGGTACTTAAGTGGTGTCAAGCTAACTGCCACCAAAGTCACTACTATACATAAAAGTTCTCACCTTCCAGTGCACATCGTAGCCGAGCATCAAACCAAGTTGTTGGAACGGTAAAATGTTTGAACCATCCTTCGGCTGCTGAACTGTACGTGTAGTCACATCTGAATGAATGTGATCCCTCTAAAAATAAACGCAAAATAATGAAATGTAATGTTAATTTCTATTGTACGTCATTAGTTAAATAATGCTGAAGCCTTTTATTTTGAATGTTAAATAATATGTAAATATGTAACCATTACAAACAACACAATTCTTTTAATTAATTAATTTATTGCTTTCCATATTGTGAAAAGATGTTACAAAAGGCTTGAAGCTAAGTACAAAATATGGACTCTGTAAGGGCACAAAAAAACTATAAAAGTCCTGTCGTACTTTATAGGTTGGAATACTGGACGCTGAAAATTACGTATGAAGAGAATTTGCAGAAGATATGATCATTTTCAGTAAAGAGACGAAAATGGATAAAGTTAGACATGAAAATCTATGAGTAAGTTTGAAAGCGCCAGTGACAGAAAAGTTGAAATGAAATCGTTTGGCTTATAATGGGCATATATGAAACGCATATAACTATAAAAATGGGCATATATAAAACAGTGATGAATATAAACTTCGATCGATAGAGAGGGACAGGAAGGCCAAAAAAATGATGGATGGATTATTTGAAGAATTATATGAACGAAATTATTAAGGATAATATTGACGTATTGGCAACTCTATTAGCATCGATCTATAATTTAATAAATTAATAGAGGCAGGCCTGTTCCCCGATCAGCTTAAAATTGCGCGTGTGCTTCCAATTTTTAAGAAATGTTCTAAAACAGATCCTGCTAACTACAGACCGATTTCCCTTTTGCCTGTATTATCAAAGATCTTTGAAAAAATTAAGAAAAATAGACTCATGAGACAACTAAGGACGCACAGTATTTAAAATAGTCAGCAATTCGGATACCAAAAATCTTTAGGAACCACCCATGCTATTGAGGCATGAATTGACGACGTTGTCTGTAATTTAAATAACAAGTTTAAAGTGGCAGGTATTTTTCTAGACCTTAGTTCTGCTTTCGATACAGTAGACTATGAAATTCTTCAGGCCAATTTAGAACACTATGGTATACGGGAGAACGTATTGAAGCTTTTCAACTCCTATTTGCATAACAGACGTCAGTATATTGAGATAAAGTCGACAGTGGATGGAGACGAAAAAATATACAAATCCAACCTTCTGACTGTATCCCGAGTTGTCCCTCAGGGCTCAGTTCTGGGCCCTATTTTCTTCTTCCTATTTATAAATGACTTGATTAAATATATAAAAAAACGAGTAACTGACACAACACTTATTATTTTTGCTGATAAAACAAATACTATAGTTTCGGCACATAATATAAACAATTTAGAATCTAAGATTAATGCTGCCTTAAAGGCTTTCCAAAACTGGTTTGGTACCAATAATTTGAAACTCAATGTTAATGAAACAAAATGTTTATTATTCAAGACAACAGTACGCAATAACACTAGTTTTAAGGTTGTATCTTTGGTAGCAATGTCGAAGTAGTCGATCATGTTAAATTCCTGGGTGTCGACACTGACGCGTTATTGAACTGGAAGATTGAGACATTGTCACTAACTAAGTCTGTTAGCTCTGCATGCTATGCAATCAGAAGCTTTAGGGATGAACTCACTTTGGCCCAACTCAGGATGGTTTACTTTGCTTTGGTTGAGTCCAGGCTTAGATATAGTATTGAGTTTTGAGGGAACAGCTACAACTACAATGTCCACACGGCATTTGTAATCCAAAAAAGAGCCTTAAGGACAATGCTGCGTATGAAACAGAAGGATTCGTGCAGGGACCACTTTATTAGGCTTAACATTTTAACAGTGCCTAGTCTGTATATTCTGGTATTGCTAACGAACTTTGCCAAGAATTTGCACGAGACCAATGAGGAAAAACAAGTAAGAGACAGTTCTCGTAGGAAAGACTTACCTTCCACAATCCAACCAAAATTTAACGTGGTTCACCACAGTCCTAGAGTTAAATCTGTCTTTCTATATAATAAGTTGCCAGTGGAGTTTAAAAGCATAAACAGCATTAATTTATTTTTAAAAGTTCATGGGCTGGCATACAATATTAAAAAGTCGGAGGTCATGGTCTTTGAGGCTGGGGGTAAAAGTCCTGATGCAGTACCGCCTGTCTTACTTTATGGTACACCTTTACAGAGAGTATACAGGTTTAAGTATCTAGGTCATATATTAACTCCCGACCTCAAAGACGATGATGACATTGATCGGGAGCGGAGGGCGTTATCGGTTAGAGCGAACATGCTGGCTCGCAGGTTTGCACGATGCTCACTTTCCGTCAAAATCACGCTCTTTAGAGCCTACTGTACCGCCTTCTACACGTGCAGCCTGTGGGCTAGATATACGCAAAGATCGTACAGCGCTCTCCGCGTTCAGTATAACAATGCGTTTAGGATACTGGTGGGGCTGCCTCGTTTCTGTAGCGCGTCAGGGATGTTCGCAGATGCGCATGTAGATTGCTTTTACGCAACAATGCGTAAAAGGTGCGCTTCCCTGGTGCGCAGAGTGTGGGGTAGCTCCAACAGTGTCTTAAGCATGGTTGCGAGTCGCCTGGACTGTGCATATGTGGGTCACTGTTGTGCTGTCTCTCATGGGATGTCGCAACGGTGATCAACCCTTATTGATTTCTTGTATTGTTTTCTTTTTTCGTTTATTTTCTGTGCTTACTAACATAGTCGTAAGTTTTACTAACAATTGTGAGTCTTGGTTACTTAAATAAATAATTATTCTATTCTATTCTATTGATGATAAACGAAGGCCTAAACTAAATGATTTGTAAATTATGACTTGTTTGTATGAAATTACTGATTTTTAACTTTTTCAATCTAAATGCTGTGTTAATTTGTTTTTTTTTTGTTATTGAACTACTGACATATTTTTTTAAAATTATTTTAAGAGATGAATGCACTGATGTAGTTACATTTTCAACACAATGTATTTTGTTAAGAAATAAATAACTTATGACTTATGAGAAAGGACTAAAATGATAGCGTGATAGTTAACAGAATGGCAGGACAACACGTGTTGCGACGATCCCAAGTAACATCAGACAAAGGCAAGACACGTTTAATTTTAATTAAAGTAAAATACTGTTTTAATTCTCTCGATTTGTTTGAAGTTGACAAGAACAGAATTGTGTTTATTTTTGTGACAATAAGGGCTAAAAACCTCAAAAAATTATTAACTTTTAAGTTAAGTATTAAAATGTAAATAAAGATTATTTATTGTTTGTGCAGCGATTTGCTTTGCCATTTTTTGCTTAACCATTTGTATGAAAGAAATTTCCTTACCAATATACTTCAGACAGAATATTAACACAAAATATTTTAACCAAGACTTCATTTTGGTGGAACTGCGATACATAATATGTGCCGATTTTTTAAAGCCACTGTATTTATAATGTACGAAATTGTTCAGTGGGAATTCCAAAGTATTATCAGAACAGGTCAACTTATCAAAGGGTCAGACGTAATTCCCAACATACATGATGATTAGGTACAGGGTGTATTCCTTAAATAGCTTATACTAAATATAATTTACAATATTTATGTGTCTTTAATATGGGGTACAATATGGGTAATTTTGGAGACAAGAACTTCTAAAGTTTTTTTTTCACGTCTCTACCATAAACTGGTAGCTGTGAAAAACCTAACCCGCATTGATATCGTTCTGACTTTTTAAAGTCATAAATGAATGTTACCTTCAAATACCAAGTTATCTGAAAAGTTCCCAATACCTATAGAAATTCAACATTGTAAAGTTTAAGATTATTTTTTAAACTTCTTTTGATTTTAGTTTACTCAAGATATACGTAACAAAAAAATTTTGGACCCAAGTTTATCCGGTACAATATGATCCGATGTTGAACCAATTTCAAGCAAAGTAGTAAATTACTGATCTACAGGAGATCAGTTGTCTATGTTCATAAAGATTGAACTGACACCTTTCTTTGGAATATTTTAGTAGTGAGATGACAAATGAATGATAACCTTTTATCGGATTTTTTAAATATACGGAATTCAATTATTAATAAACACGTAAGTATTGCTTTATTTTATGACACTTACCATTAATCCTTAAATAGTGGAAGTCTGTGTTCTGTACCTATCCTTGAAGACAGATCCTATATTAACAGTAGACTGGCGCAAGGTAATCCCTACTTATTATCTAACCTGGCCTAGCCTATTCCGCCTCCAGTCTAAGCGGATGCAGCTTAATACTGTATTTAATTGGTTTGGCTGCTTTGAGCCGTGTGGCACTTGAGACGTAAGGAATAGCTCGACCCCATTTCTTCCTGTGGGTGTCGTAAAAAGCGACTAAGGGAGTTAGTAGAGCAGCGTGCTCTATGCATATTACCACCATACTGCGATCTCCAACCCGCCAGCCCAGCATGGCGATTTGGCGAAAGTTTTTAATTTATAAATTTCTTTATAATTAGTTCCTACTTCGTTGGAAGACGGGGAAACTGGTCCTCATTAAGAAGCCAGGGCGCCCAGCGGACTCTCCGTGCGCTTACCGGCCCATTGTGCTGCTCGACGAGGTGGGCAAGCTCTTTGAAAGAGTAATTGCAGACGGCCTCGTCGGGTGGCTGGTGCGGGAGGGGCCGGATTTGGCGGACAGCCAGTTCGGTTTCCGCAAAGGGCGCTCTACGGTGGACGCCATCATGCGCGTGCGAGCCGTCACGATGGGGGGTGCGATGACTCTAGACGTCCTGGCGCAGGGGAGGTCGCACGAGGCGGCAGCCGAACTAATGACACGCGGGGTTGCGACAATCCGCGATAGGATCCGGCAATTGGGACTCGAGGTGGCCTTGCACAAGTCCGAGGCCATGGGTTTTCATGGTCCTCGGAACGCGCCACCTGCGGGTTCCCAACTCACGGTAGGAGGGGTTCACATCGGCGTCGAGTCGACGATGAAGTACCTGGGACTTGTACTCGACAGCCGGTGGAACTTCGTCGAGCACTTCCGACGTTTACCTCCCAGACTGGAGCGGGCTGGGGCTGCGTTAAAGCGGCTCCTGCCGGAGGCTCTACACGGGGGTCGTGCGGTCCATGGCCCTTTATGGGGCACCGGTGTGGGCGCCCTCATTGAGGCTGCGCCCAGCGCGCCGGTTGAGTGCGGCCCAAAGGGTCATGGCCATCCAGGTAGTCCGGGGACACCGCACGGTCTCCTGCGAGGCGGCGAGCCTCCTTGCCGGTGTGCCGCCATGGGATCTGGAGGCAAAGGTCTTCGCCCACATGTAGGAGTGGCGCGAGGAGGCGAAACGCCGGGGCGAAACTCCGCTGCCGCGACAAATCGCGGCACGGCGGACAGAGCTCCGGCAGGATCTCATGGCGACATGGCAGGTCCGATTGTCACAACCCAGTGCTGGGCACGCCACAATTGCGGCGGTAAGTCCCCTCTTTGAGGAGTGGATTGAGAGGCGCCACGGCATCCTCACCTTCCGCCTGACGCAGGTTCTCACCGGGCATGGGTGCTTCGGTGGGTTCCTGTTCAGGATAAAGCGGGAGGAAACGCTCGGGTGTTTCCATTGCGAGGAACATCTAGAGGACACGGTAGAGCATACGGTGGAGGTGTGCCCTGCCTGGGCGGAGCACCGCCGTGTCCTCGTGGAGGCGATCGGCGGCGGTGACCTCTCGCTTCCGGCCTTGGTGCGAGCCATGGTACGGAGCATCGCCGTGTCTTTGTGGAGGCAATCGGCGGCGGCGACCTCTCGCGTCCGGCCTTGGTGCGAGCCATGGTACGAAGCGAGAGGGCATGGGAAGCCGTCACCTCCTTCTGCGAAGCAGTAATGCTCGCGAAGGAGGAGGCGGGGTGCATGAGAGAGTGGCAGTCTCTGCACCCTCACGTCCCTAGCCGCCGAAGGAGGAGACGCCCCGGGCGTCGGGAATCGAAAGCGGACTCCCGGCCACCGTAGGCGCGAGCTTGCAGGTGGCGAGTAATGGGTAGCTCGCCGCCCGGTAAGGACCAGGCTTGGGTCGACGGCGCGTAGTGTTCCACGCGCGCCTCAAAGAGATGTCAGCAGCACTGATGGGGTCTGCTAGGACCGATGCCTGCCAGGGTCGCGAGATTGTTCGAAAGAGATACCGTGACCCTCGCACATGGGCAACTGAACTGAGGAACACGGGTGGGTTTTAGTCAGTAAAAGTCTGACACGCCCTCCCGCTCCGCCCAGAACGGGAGAAGTCATTTGATGATTTCCCATCCAAAAAAAAAAAAAGCAATGGGCAATCATAATCTTTATAGCAGATAATTATGTAAAACCGCTATCGAATTTTGGACCTTCGCGACACAGAACTTTTTTCACACCTTAAACACTGACCGTACTTCAATTTGATTGAATATAGTCCATCGGTTTACTTTGAGTTGTAGTTAATAATAATATCTAATATCTTAGGACAACCAACATACCTTTATCTGATTCCAAACTAGGCAGACAACTGATAAATTTACCTAAATATATTTCTAAATACATAAATATTATAGATAAATTACACCCAGACACAGAACAAATGATTGTGCAGATCACACAAAGATTTGTCCTGGGTGAGAATTGAACCCACGACCTCAGTCTTGGCAGTCAGGGTCACTAACCACTAGACTAACAGGCCAATCAATTCGGCCAGAGTCACGTGTTTAACTTTTCCTACATTATTTTGCTCAGATTTTCCGCAAGTTCGTAATTATTCACACCTACATAAGCAGGCTTATTTAAGAAATATAAGAAATTCGACTTCAACTTTAACTCAACGGCGAAACGGATGGTCCACACACTTAGTGTCGTACCAGCGCCTTGGTTCTATACTCGGCTGCGATGTGAACCGCACATTCTCAGCGCTTCCCCTCCACATTCGTTATCACACAGCTAAAGTACCTTATTAGAAGTCTGAAAGTTACCTAACGGGCGATGGAGAGAGCTATTTTCGAAGTTACCATACGTGATTGAATCAGTAATGAAGGGATCCGCAGGCAAACCAAGGTAAACGACATACCCCGAAAAATAACCAAACAAAAGTGGCAGCGGGCAGGGCACATTGCTTGTAGAGCAGATGCCCGATGCGGCCAAAAGGTTCTGAAGTGGCGACCGCATACCAGAAGACGAAGAGTTGAAAGGCCTCCCACAAGGCCAACCGAAAATCTTATGAAGGCTGCAGGAGTCCGCTGAATGCGGGAAACACAAAACCGGTCGAAGTGGCGGAGCTTGGGGAAGGCCTGTGTCCAACAGTGGACGTCTTTCGGCTGAAATGATGATGATGATAGCCAAAGAGTGGAATTCTATGCTTGGATCTGAGTTCCCTTCTACATTTTAACCTTCAAATCTAGAGGAAACAGGAATCTTCTAGGCTCGCTCGCTCCATTATGCTCATCAATCGTTTGCATCAGGCGTGCTCGAAGTTAAGAGCAGGTTCATTCAGCAATATTATTAGAATTAAAAAAGAACTTAAAAATAGGGTTATTAGTAACTTGGAGTATTCTAAGCAGGTCGTGATAGTGTGACCTATTTTAAATAATTAAGCACATAATATAGCTTGGGCGGGAAACTATTTTTCAATAATTAAGCACCTTATGAAGCTTGGGCGGGAAACTATAACCACTGGTTTCAAGAAAATCAAAGTATTCTTGTTTTTCGAGAATTTAGAAAAAATCAGTTTACTATTTAACTATATTTAAAATTACACATACAATTTATACAAACATGAACTATAACTACTTTATTGTAGATACAGACATGAACTTTGACATAAATTATCTTCATATTTTACTACAGCATTTTATCTTTCTTTATTAGGTATTTTCCCAATCCACGGTTAGTATTTAGAAAAAAATAATATTCAGTTAATCAGCTATCGAATCCATACTAATATTGTTAATGTGGAAATAACTCTGTCTGTCTTTTACACATTTCTCACAGAAGAAGAACATGACCTAGGCAATAACGGCCAAGAAACGGGTCACTATTTCTGATGAAAAGGGTTATCATTGTTTACTCACCTCACTACTAAAATTGTCCATATCAAAGGAAAATAATAAAATTGGAACGAAGTCAAAACTGTACTTTTTTTCTAAAAAAATAAAGTCTAAAAAACACGCTTCCATAGAAAACCAAAATAAAAAGTAGAAAATAATGGAAAAAAAAGCGTGTGGTGCTTTTTAAGGTATTTTTGTATTGATATCAGGCACCCCACGCTTTTTTCCTTTATTTTCTACTATTAGTTTGGTTTTCTATGGAAGCGTGTTTTTTAATTTTTAGGGTTCCGCACCTCAAAAGGAAAAAGCGGAACCCTTATAGGATCACTTTGTTGTCCGTCCGTCCGTCCGTCCGTCCGTCCGTCCGTCCGTCTGTCAAGACCCTTTTTCTCAGAAACGCGTGGAGGTATCAAACTGAAATTTATATCAAATACTCAAATCTACTGTCCCTTAGACCTGTGAAAAAATCAAACTTCTAAGCTAACGTAATCAAAAGATATAGCCGTTTATGCAGCAAATTTCCGCCAATTTTCGAAACTCGCAAGGGAATCAAAACCTAAGGGGTACTTCCAGTCGATCTAGAATTTTGAAATTTGGTAAGAAGCAACGCCTTATAGCACAGATATAGGAAAAATTGCGAAAACCGTAAATTTTTAGTTACATCATATAATAAAAATATTTTTATTAATTTTAGACTTACTACCCCTTTCCTCATGAACGCGTAGAGGTATTAAACACTACAGGTTTTACGGAACCCTCGGTGCGCGAGTCCGACTCGCACTTGGCCGGTTTTTTTTAAACTATTATTTATTTTCTATTTTTTAGGGTGTTTCCAATTTTGAAACGTATGTCAGCGTAGTTTGTGTAGTTTTTGGTATACTGGTAACCCGGGCAAGGATAATGCCACAAATTTATGAAAT
The DNA here is from genome assembly GCA_947507805.1 of Aporophyla nigra. Lineage (NCBI taxonomy): Eukaryota > Metazoa > Arthropoda > Insecta > Lepidoptera > Noctuidae > Aporophyla > Aporophyla nigra. The sequence goes on along the minus strand of OX382313.1, from coordinate 3,404,668 downwards.
TATTGTATTGTCATCAGTCCTCGATAACCCTACAAAGTTTGAACGAAATCTGGCCGTTTAAAGTGGATCAAAATCGCGCTATAAGGAGTCGGTTACAAACAAACATACAAACATACAAGTGAAGCTAATATAAAGCGTGTAATACTTTTAATCTCAGTAATACGTTTCCGTGACTTACAGATATTTTCCAACATCCACGCGGGTGAAGCCGCGGGCAAAAGTTACATCTGCGTCATGACTCATATCATTGGGAATATGGAGACAGTATAAAAAAATGAACAAAAAACCCTACACATGTTGTATAAATATGAACAGTATGAAAACTAAGCCTATTTGTTGATAAATTCACCTCCGCTCCATTAGAGCGTTAGGATTGTCACTCTTAGTGTATCATCTTCATTATTTCAGCAAAACAAGGTTCACTGCTGGACATAGGCCTCCCCCGAAAATGGGGGGGTTTGTCATAATCGCCTCGGTTAGCATGCGGGTTGGCGATCGCAATATGGTGGTAAAATGCATAGAGAAGAGCGCTACCCGTTCTGTAGTAAGTCCCTGAGTCGCCTCCTATGTCATCCACGGGAAGAAATGGGATGGTGTTATTCTTTACATCTGGCACCATACGGAAGCCATATTCTTTTAAAGTTTGTAAAATTGTTTTTTGGAATTCTTTTAATGCAGTTTGCGGTAGGTGTTTACTGGTGAAATTCGTCTCACAAAAAGCGTTTATACGTGCTATGCTTCCTTGGTCAAAATTTAAATTCAAGTTCGTAGCTGCAAAAAAAACTTAGTGAAGGAACTTCGTTTCGCGCGGTTCTCTAATCACACTCGTTTTTTTATACAGAAATAAAACTAAGTTTAAAATCATTTCATAATAATAAAAAACTTAAAAAAAGTAACAACCGTCTTCCTAAAAAACACTTCAAAGTTATTTTTCACTTTGTAGTGTTTTTTTTTAAGGAAGTCGGTTGTTATTTTTTATGTTTTTTAAATTTTTAGTTATGGCATGTACCCTGCACTAATCTAATCGCGTTATTCGTCCATTTGTCGCGCACATACTTAATGCATATTTAAAACTTATATGGTTTTCACATGGATCCCATTGTCAGAATGGAACTAAAATGGGACCACACGAGAAGCACCAGCTTTCAAATAAAAAAATAATCATCAAAATCGGTTCACCCGGTCAAAAGTACCGAGGTAACAAATATAAAAAAACGGTCGAATTGAGAACCTCCTCCTTTTTTTGAAGTCGGTTAAAAAACTAGCTTCAATTATAGATATAACGCCCCTTAAACAGCCCTTACAAGTCGTTATATCCGCATTCCAAGGTACTAATAATATATGTATGAGAGAACATCTTATAATGAAGTACGCAAAACGGTCATCATGACACGTAAAGATCGCAGCGCAAGAAATAAACGTAGAATGCGACCACTCGTCTCGGCACGTCACCCTCGACTGAAGGCATCGCGACTATCGCTTAGGGGTTTAGCAGATTCTAGCAATTGTGTGAGTGAGCCTTTTTGAACGTTTGTTCGTAGTTTTTATACTGTCTTAACTTATATTGTGACATAGATAAACTATCTAATCTATATTGGGGAACCACGTCTACCCAGTTCATTAGGTCATCTACTGATTTATATTTAGGAAATCCCTTAAACAATTTCATACTCGTATATAAATAAAATGACCAAAAATTAAACTTGTATTATGTATTTTAGTACTCGCAAGATGAAGTCTTGTTTAAAGTACTTTGTGTTAATATTCTGCTTGAAGTTTATTGGTAAGAAAGTTTCCGTTAAGCAATACGGGTAGTATAGTTTACGTTTCAGTTAAAAGCTGTTATGTATTCTATACTTACGTACTTAATTTTTAAATAATTAGTAATATTTAGATAATTTTTAGGACCATTTGCACAATTTTTTACTAAATATTGTACAGTAACCGCTAAATACACTGACAACATTTCTGCCCTGTCAACTTCAAACAATACATAAAATAGCTGTTTCCCAACTTTGTTGGGCTTGGCTTACAGTGTATAAATTTGTAGATGAATACCAGTACTTAGCCTCTACAAATCAATCTATACATATCTTTTACCCTTTTGTTATCCTAAAAGTTTCTATGTTCTTTTTATTGTTTTTATGTCATGTGTGCGTCTCAAATAAAATATTTTTCTTTCTTTCTTTCTTTAAATTAGTTACTGGATAATACGATACCCTTTGTTGAATACTGGTTATCAGACTTTTTGTGCTTTTTAATACCCGTACCGACTGTGCATGATCTATAAATGTCCCTCTCTTGAGAAAATTAGAACTATTATGAAATTAGATTAGGGCTAAACGCAAATTTTATAAAGATTTGTGGTGCATATGGGCCTTGGTCATGTTTAATTCTTATAACAATTACAATAATAACATGTAGTATAAGTTCCTATGCTTCGATTTGAACTAAAATTACAATACGTTGTTTTGCGTTTATTTTTAGAGGGATCGCAATCATTCCGATGTGACTACGAATATAGTTCCGAAGCCAAAGGATGGTTCAAACATTTCGTTGTACCGGCGACTTGGTACGATGCTCGACTACGATGCGCCCTGGAAGGTAAGAACTTTTGTGTTCAGAAATGACTCCCTATGGAGAAGTGAGCTTGAAACTATCTAGTGCCAAACCAATTGCCATCAATAGCAATATAGATGTAAGTGCTATACGCCTTTGTTTATACATACGTTATGTTTACTTTTTCATCAGGTGCTGTATTAGCTTCTCCAACCACGCCAGAAATAAAAGATGAAATGATATACAGAATAAACTCCTCTGAATCCGAGCAGCCATACGAAGTCTTTACTGGGCTTCATGCCACTTTCTCAAAAGGAGCTTATCATACGGTTGAAGGTTAGTGAATGTTTTATTTTTAAGCTAATGTTGGGACTCACTTCTTGGAGAGGACCTCCTTTTTTCCTTTGTTTTTTAGCAATCTCATGTCATGTTTGTCCCGAAAACATAACCAGATCGTTGCACCGTCGACCTTTACCTTGAGTTAGTGATGGTCTTTGCCTATCTCTCCGGTTGCGTTCGTGTTTTTCTCGAAGATCCACTTGAAGTGCAGGCTGATTTTTGACACGCGATCTTTTCATTTCACATGAGCTCCGTTGACTGTTGGCCTATAAAGAGTTCAATTTCAGTCCTTTCATGTATGTTTTAATGACTTTAAAGGGATTTTTACAATTTCCACGACAGCGACTCTATTAATACAGAGTGACCAGATTTTAAGTTGTATGTGTACAAACCGAAAACAAGTGTGGGAAATTAATCGAGAAGTGTTGTAACAACAGAACAATTCCTAGATGATTTTCTTTAAGGCGATTTTAAAGAACATGTATATATATATAGGGTACTCGCCATCCAGTGCAACATGTTGGGCAGTAGATTTGGTTGTTGTACAGGTGCAGTTAAAATAACTATTTTCAGTGCTTATTGCCAGAGACTGAAATGGAATGATCAATAGTTGAATTTCACCAAACGATCGCTGGATGTCCTACGCATCTTTGGTGGGGTTTAGAATGTCGTTGAGGCATCCTCGCTAATATGGCGCGTCGATAATTAACACGTTAACTGCCATGGTGAAAATCAGATAAAGTCAAAAAATGTACTTACTGTTATTTCACTTTAAATAGATTATTTATTCCAAAAATAAATATACTTGTATCATATTTATTACATTATATACAGCCATTTTTTATAATTTAATTCCTTACTTTTATTTTGACTTCAAACTTTCCAACAAGAGTATGAGAGTAATACTGCCGTGCTAAGGGTAAGAGCAGTAAGTCGGAAATTTCAAAGTTGAGAAAATGGTGATCAAAGTTATCGATTAAATTTTTACTTACTTCTACTTTAACTTACAAGTTTTAGTAGGTCTGATTTTTTCAATATGTAGCTTGAATGGAGTTCTTTCATGATACCAAGTTAATAATTGCTATTTATTTATTATAATATATTTTATTGACGAAAACTCCTATTATGTCTAGTACGAGTTAACTCTATTTATACTGATTGCTTAGAATAACCGCAGTAAGTACCCTAGTTGCTGCTTTAATGCTAAGTACTCCATACATACGATATCTACATTTTGTATGAAATTACGTGTCACTTTGGGGTCAAAAAACGACAAGATGTTAGCTAAATAGTATGATTGATTATATATCATTTAAAAGATCATTTATTGAGAAATCTATGCATACCTTGAAATGTAGTGAATTACGTACAGGTTTTTTCGTACAAGGCTCTGAAAGTATGTAATTAAAGTTAATACCGTTTAATTTCTAAAGCATTTTTGTTTTGTTTTTTATAAGTAACTTACTATATTTTATAAGTAACTAAATCTATTTATTTATTATTTTTGTTTAATATGAAGTGAAATGGACTGAGTTAATGAGTGTTTGTACTTGTTGAAATGGTAGCAATGAGTAATAAATAAAAGAATATGTTTAATTACAACAATCAAAACTTTAATTGTTCAAAACTTCTTATCAAAATTACAGACACAATAGACTTAGACTATTTTAAACAATACTTAGAGCCAAAAGGTACCTACTCCTGTACCTATTCCTGAAATATTATAATCAGTCTTGTAATAAAATCTGCAACTATAAATACTCCTATGGAGTTTTATGTTAATAATTCAAGAAAAAAGTACCAAAACTAGCTAATATATTAGCATTATTTTAAATGCAGAGAGTTAGCATTAATTATTTATTAAAAAATACTTTAAAACTAAATCATGTGAACACAATTTGAGATCAAAGACACATTATTAGAAAATCACAAAAGTGTTATACTTATTCTAAGATTTTTGAACAGTTGTACTTACAGTAAGTGTGATTACTGCTGATATTCTAAGTATCCAATTCTAAAAAGTTTTTGAATACGCTCATTTACACAACAGTATGTTCACTTACTGTTTTTATTATTAGCAAAATAGAATAAAAATGTCGGAGGTACACTAATTACCGTGAAGTAAGTATATTTCCTGCTTTTATGCTAAGTAAAGAAAATCATTTCATTGACTTACTGCTGTTACGCTTAATGATATTTTTGGGTTCCAGTGAATATAGAAAAACGGGAGTAAGACCAGTTTATAGAGCATTACGTGGCGATCCAGGATAGGTACATAACTCATTTTTGAAAAAAATCGACTTGCTGCCCTTATTGTTAGCGCGGCAGAATAGTAAACAAAAGTTAGCTGAAAGAGTAATAAATTATGGCCGACGGCAGCAAAGACACGTTCAGATTTGGTATATGTTGTCGGTCATATAGTCTGACAAGGCCTAAATTCAACAAAAAGTGTCGGACACATAGTCCGACATGGCAGTTAACGTGTTAATCAAGCAAGCTCATTTTGACATTCTACGCCATTGCACGCAAGAATAAAGCTTCACTACTGAAGAGACTAAGATACACCCGCAATGGCATAAAAAAAATTGTAGCGGAGAGTTTAGTCGGTAATAAGTAATAACACTAGACAGATCACCCTCTTCAGTGGTTTTATATTCTGTTATTAGTGTTAGCACTAGATGATATTTATTACTGATATTTGTAAGGGATACATGAGATTCATGCTCAGAGGGCTCAAACTGCCATATTTCAATTCGATTTTGTAGAATAATACAGATTTATAATTACAGGTACACCGCTTTTGAAAATTCCTCAAACTTGGGCGCATAACGAGCCAGATAATAAGGACAATAAAGAAAATTGTCTCACTATGAATAGTTATGGAGACTTAGCAGATCTTTCCTGTGAAGAAACTCGTCCGTTTTTCTGTTACCGTACTAAACGCAATGAAGTTAAAGTAAATGAGTGTGGAACTGTAGATCCAGGTAAATATTCTAACAAGCTAGTTTAAAGTTTTTTTAAAGTACGTCCGAATAAGCAATAAGTACTTTGGGAGAAGCAAATCTTTCTAGAAATAAACTGCTCCTCTATAATCGGTCCTGTTTATAACTATACCAAACTTTTACTATTTATCACTTATCCTTCAGGTCCTTTTTAATATTTATCACTTATTTATTTTTCAGAATATCGCTTGAATAATAAAATTAACAAATGCTACAAGTTTCACACAGTTCCTCGAAATTTCTCCCGAGCCTTCCTTACGTGTGCAGCTGAAGGCGGCCATCTTGCTATAATAAACAGCGACACCGAAGCTGGAGTACTCAGTGATCTCTTCAACAAATATCCTGTATCAAGTTTGCCAGGAAACGATTCATGGAGAAAAAACTTTACTTTTATTGGTTTTCACGACTGGAGTGAACGTGGGGATTGGAGGACTATTCATGGTAATGATAATTTTCAATGTATTTGATATGTGATTGGTTAACTGGCTTTCTTCTCTCTTAGAAGCGCCAGAGCAGAGATTGCGGTACCAGTGCAATCGGTGGACGAGCAGTCTTCGACACGTCAGAAGGCGCCAGGCCATTTTTTTTTTGGTGATTTTTGGATGGGAAATCATCAAATGACGTCTCCCGCTCTTGGGTAGAGCGGGAGGGCGTGTCAGACTTTTTCTGACTAAAACCCACCCGTGTTCCTTCAGCTGCCCATGTGCCAGGGTCACGGTATCTCTTTCGAACAATCTCGCGACCCTAGCAGGTGCCAGGCCATCACGTCAGAATATTGTGCCTCCATACAAAATATATGACTTCATTTCTTCAATAGCACCATCCCATTTCTACCCGTGGGCGTCGTAAGAGGCGACTAAGGGACTTAGAGAATAGGCAGCGGCGTTTTCTATGCATTTTTAACAGACGAAAAAAAACGGAGGAGATTCTCAAGTCGACGAGTATTTTTTTTTGTTTTATGTATGCCCACGCATAACTTTTTACAGAGTGGTCCGATTTTGATAATTCTTTTTTATTGGAAAGGGTTATACCTCGAAGGTGTTTCTTTTTTTCAAATTTACATGGGACCACCATGTAAATTTGAAAAAAAAAAACACCAACTCTAATTAGTAGATTATAGCCACAAAAATTATAAAATAAAAACTTTTTAACAAAAAATTGAACCGCCGAAAAAACTGAAAAGCAAAATATAATAAACCTATCAGTCATTTTGAGTCGGCGCTTTGAGTGATCTTCGTTCTTGTTCGTTGATTGTTTCTGTTCATGATTGATTGTGTCTGATTGTATTTGTTCTTGTTCGTCAACCTGCCTGCCAAGAGTGGCAAATATGGCAAATCTGCCATAACTGTAAACTATGTTTCCATATTAATTATTTTCCCTTTTTCAGGACAAACGCTGGTGGAAGCTGGGTACAACAAATTTTCTAAAGGGGAGCCAAACAATTTACCGCCTGGTGAATACTGTGGTGGGATGTTCCGCTCTGGGAGACTAGACGATATGTTTTGTTACGAAAAAATTTCATTTATTTGTGAGAAGAGTCCAGACTACAATGCTGCTTGTTTATTATAAGATAAAGAAACAGTGGGATGTGCACAATAAAATAAGAAGAAATTAAACGTAAATGTCTTAAATATTTTATTTTTTCCATTTAATGTCTGTTCGACGCCAATCCAAGACCTTGACCATAGGATTTAAACAAATTACTTGGAAGCGCGATGGAGGGCCTTGGGCAAGCGTGGGTCGAACTGTCCGCCATGCGCGGAGCTGATTAACAAATATTCAATCACTCACCTGATTGAGGAAAACTCGAGGTCTCGATTCTGGGCCTACTTGGATTTGTGTATGTAAATGAGTGTATATTGTATTGTGTAGTGAAGTAAGTATTTCAATATTCCAAGCCGCTTCAATACGCTAAAGATTTCAAGCACGCGGTTCTCCAAAGAATCACTATCGCCTCATTTCAATCAAATTCCAAAATAAAACCCGTTCAATATCGTCAAAAGGGGTGGCTTACACACAAAACAATCGGATCACAACAAATTGTCCGCAAAACTATAGATTCAACAAGATTAATAATATAAATGTTCTCAAGACAAATTTCCAACCATCCAACCCTTATTCAAGAACAAACTCAAGTGTCAAAATCAAAACTGACAAGTGACAGTTGTCACTCCGTACACGTCATGATGCGCAGGCGCACAGGGTAAACAAAAAACTGTCGTACGGTCGGTTGTCTGTGGTCAAGGGACGAAACATCTATCCCCCCCCCCGGACGGGCCTTCCCATCCGCTAATCAATTGGCAATCTTGACAAGATTGCGACCGCTCTCTTCATGACCGATCCGTCCACCAAAACCTCTGCAAAACGAGGAACCCTGTCGGTGCCAGTCACCAAATTGAGAATGCGCCCCTGGCGCCAATACAAAGGCTTAAGGTTGGCATCCTTAATCAGGACGAAGTCTCCAATTTTGGGCGGATGCGTTTTATCAGTCCACTTGATGCGCTGCTGGAGGATGTGCAAATACTCCAAGCTCCAACGCTTCCAAAAACTCTGAGCGAGCTGCTGCACCAACTGAAACCGCGATAGCCGATTTTGACTCACATCGACAAAGGGGTACTCCGGCAGGGTGACAAGTGGCTGTCCAATTAAAAAATGGCCCGGGGTTAGGGCCTCCAAGTCGTTCGGGTCCGAAGACAGCGGGCACATTGGACGCGAGTTCAATACAGCTTCAATGCGGCAAAATACCGTAGCTAACTCCTCAAAGGTGAGAACGGTATCTCCCAACAATCTGCGACAGTGTCCCTTTGCCACTTTCACCGCGGCCTTAAAAATACCCCCCCAATGGGGGCTGGCTGGCGGGTCAAACAACCAAGTGACCCCTCGGCGAGCTAATTTGTTACCAATGTCAGCCTGGTTCTCAGCAAGGAAGGCGTATACCTCTTTCAAATAGTTACTTGTACCCTTGTAGTTAGTACCGCAATCAGACCTGATCAAAGTAAGTAACCCGCGGCGAGACACAAATCTATCCAAGGTCGCCACAAAAGCCTCCGTCGAGAGGGAGGTTACCAACTCCAAGTGCACTGCCTTAGTTGACAGGCAGACAAACACACACAAATAAGCCTTAAAAATTGGCTGCATAATAGAGGCCTTAGTCCGGTAGCACGGCAAACAACGGAAGACGATGCTACGAATAGTACGACGGGCCGACAATATCCAAAACTCTCGCTGCAGAATGGCCAACAGCACATTGCAACCGGCATGCGAGTTCTTAATGTGACGATCAGTCACCAACAATTTACCCAAATGGCCCTCCTTAGGCAACAAAAGGGGGTGACGGGCCCCATAAGGAAGGCTAGATTGCCTCAACCGTCCCCCAACACGCAAAAGACCCGTATCGTCCAAAAAGGGGTTCAACTTACTAACGGCTCCCGACAATTTAGCCTTACCAGACTTCAAAGTTTCAATCTCCTTCTCAAAGTGTGCAGCCTGCACGGAGCGGACCCAAAGGAGGAGTGATTCCTGTCGCTCGTGAGGAGAGAGAACCGGTGACAGGTTTTTGTTCCCGGGATCCCTAGAATTATGACCAAAACGCCTGATCCACGAGGTAACGTTCAACAATTTGTCGAGGGAGCTGTATCGATTCAACAAAAGATCAGGGTCAAACGGAGAGTCCTTCGTTCCAACTGCGAGCACCTTGAGCCCGGGCAAAGGACCCGACATCAAGACTGGCGTTCGAGGCCAATCATCCTCGGGGTGAGTCAGCCAGTCTGGTCCCCACCATAGGGGGTGAGCAATCAGGCGGGGTGCCATGCACCCACGTGAGGCCACGTCGCCTGGGTTCAGATCTCCAGGCACGTGCCTCCAAATCAAAAGCGTTTCAGAATTTTGAATCTGGGACACTCGGTTCGCAACAAAGACCTCCAAAGAGTGGACGGACGTCTTCAACCAACACAAAACAATTTGACTGTCCGTCCAGACGTAAGAAGCCCGAATGTCCACAGTTCCACCCAAAGTGTGAGCAACGTGGTTCAATAGACGCACAAGAAGCGCCGCCCCTGACAACTCTAACTTAGGGATGGTCAGTGCCGTCCGGAGGGGGGCCGCCTTACTCTTGGCCATGACCAGTGACAACTTCACCTGGCCTGTCGCGCTGACGGTGCGCAGATAAACAACAGCTGCATAACCGTGCGAAGACGCAACACAAACCCATGAAGGGTAGCAGTGTAGCTCCCAGGGAGGAGAATAGCGCAGGGTAACACGACTTCGTTGACTGCAGGGAGTGCGGATACAAATTGGAGCCAATCTTCCAACAGGGTTTCCCGAAGTGGCTTGTCCCAACCAAGTTCCGCAGTCCTAAGGCGCTGAAGAAAACATTTCGACCAAAACAATACCGGGCATACAATAAAATAAAAAATGGCACGGACCTCAACAAAGTCCCCCGTGGGCCCCCAGACCCTGACCGATGCCGTTGGCAACAAAACCGTATCGATCTGAGGGGGTACCTTAGCGGGGCAGGCGCCAAGTTCCTAACAATGCCTGGGCGGCGACCAATCGCCGCACCCAGGCTCAAGTCTTTCGCGTTGAGGATGGAGGTCAAATTCCTCGTCCGCGCGGTGTCTCGAGCCACGCGCCATCGCTGGAAGGGCATATCCCACCTGATGCCTGAATGGCGGGGGGCGTGACTCCAACCGGGGACGTTCCGCCAATGGAGGGGAGGGAAGGCGGTGCTGGTCTGGCCAGCGCTGCCTAGCAACAGCTACGTAATCGCCTTTACGAGGGGAGACCAAATGGCGGTCGCGCGGCTCCCGATCAACTTGCGCGGGGGGTGGAGTGCGGCGCTCAAAATCGCGGGCCTCTCCCCGGTTCTGAACCGGCGAGCCAGAAGCCCGGTGACCAACTCCATGGTAACCCCCCGTGCGGGAACCTCCATCAGAGGCTGGTCTGCCAGCGTGGTTCGCGTTAGCGCACAAAATGTCCAAATGGGACCCCCTACAAATTCTACAAGGGCGGGGGTTGGGGCAGTCCCGATGGAAGTGAGCCCCCAAACATGAGAAGCACAGACGGCGTGCATTGGCAATTCGGCGGCGGGCACTCACGTGCAATTTCAAAAGGCCGCGCAAGTTGCCATGCCATGCCCGGTGTCCCTACAAAATTCACAAGCAGGACGACTCTGGGTGCCAGCAAAACGGGTGGCAGGGCGACTATCAACAGGCCCGCGAGCCCTAGTCTGTTCCTGGTCTCGTGGCCGGGAAGACGGTTGGCGTGACTCGGTGGCAACGCTAGAGTTATCCACAAACCGACATTCATCCTCCAAAAATTTGACGAGGTCACCAAATGGGGGGAGATGTGTGACACTATCCCCACCATACTTTTGCTCGAAACGAGCCCTCAAATCGGCAGGAAGCCGTTGCAGCACAACATGCACCAAAAGGTAAGACCAATGGTCCACCGGCAACTCCAATCGCTTTAAAGCGTTGGTCGCTGCCACCAACGTGTTCAACAGGTCAGTACGCAATGCTGACAATCTAGTAATAACCGGTAACCCCAAAATCTGTTTAATGTGAACGTCAGCCAAACAACGTTTGTTTTGGTACCGCCGGGTGAGTAGTTCCAAAGCGGTAGGGTAGGCTGAGTCAGTCACCGGCAAATGCTGTACCAAGGCTCGGGCCTCACCTTCCAGGACAGACAACAAATAGGCCAACTTTTGGGCGGGTCTGAGGTCCGAGCGTGCATCAACCAAACTTTCAAAAAGGTTTTGGAAACCCAACCAATGGTCCAAGCGACCGTCAAAGTGTGGCAGTTCCAAAGTAGGCAGTCTACTCAATAGTCCGGGACCTGAAACAATCGAGATCTCCGGCTTGACCTGGACAGGTGTCCGGCTCTCCAATATTTCCCGAGCACGTTGACCAATGTCATCCCCCAGGTCCAAGATCTGGTCGTAGTCAGCAAGGACCTTATCACGTGCTGCCTGGTCCAGCTCTTCCAGATCCACATCACAAATGAACTCGTTGAAGCGGGTGAGCAGAGCATCAACGTCGCCGAGTCTCACGTTCAACTGCTCGAACCGAGCAAGCGTGACCCCTTTAAGATCCGGGCGCTCAGCGGTCGCTGCAGCTGAAGCGAACCACCGTAGCTGTGTGGTCAATCCACTGATTGCCTCTCTCACCGCTTTGTATGCCATTGCACAAACAAAACAATTGAAATTAAATAACAAAAGTTCAAACAATAAATAACAAAGGAAATCCAAAGCAAACAATCAAACGGCTAAACTGTTAGTCAACAACTCAAGAAATAACAAAGGGAAACACAAAGCAAACAATCAAACTGGTCCCTACAACTCAAGACAACAACAAAACATTGGTTCCAATCTAATGAACAACAATAAACTTTTATTTTAATTTAAAACAATGCCAATGTTCAAAAATGATAATTTCAAATGTTAACTCTCACAAACAACTATGTCAATGGTACAACAATCCTATATTTTAATATCTTCCAGACATCCAATACAACAAACAGGTCAGTTACCACAACAAGGGGCTGTAACATAGCCTGATCCAATTAACTTCATTAGCACATGTAACCGCACAGCATTATGCTGAGTGATGCCCGTTTTGCGTGGATGTGACGCATATTTTCCCACCCCTTATTTTTTATTTCTGTATGTTTCTGGGCTTTCTGTGCGTCGTGTTTGCCGCAAATAAACGTATTTTCTTTCTTTCTTTCTTTCTAACCCAACTGACCTCGGTAACATAAGTTTACTTGTCTCAACAATTTAAACAAACTAATTTCAATAAACAAATACGTAAAGTTAACAAATATTTACAGTTAATTACTATTTCCTTATGGAGACTGCCAAGCATAAGCTTACTGTAAATTACTATTTTTGTTGGTTGCATTCCTTACAACCACGCTCTGCTACCAGAATGTTCGACGCCAATCCAAGACCTTGACCATAGGATTTAAACAAATTACGTGGAAGCGCGTGGCTTTGGGCAAGCGTGGGTCGAACTGTCCGCCGTGCGCGGAGCTGATTAACAAATATTCAATCACTCACCTGATTGAGGAAAACTCGAGGTCTAGATTCTGAGCCTACTTGGATTTATGTATGTAAATGAGTGTATATTGTATTGTGTAGTGAAGTAAGTATTTCAATATTACAAGCCGCTTCAATACGCTAAAGATTTCAAGCACGCGGTTCTCCAAAGAATCACTATCGCCTCATTTCAATCAAATTCCAAAATAAAACCCGTTCAATATCGTCAAAAGGGGTTGCTTACACACAAAACAATCGGATCACAACAAATTGTCCGCAAAACTATAGATTCAACAAGATTAATAATAAAAAGGTTCTCAAGACAAATTACCAACCAACCTCCATTTTTCAAGACCAAACTCAAGTGTCAAAATCAAAACTGACAAGTGACAGTAGTCACTCCGTTACACGTCATGGTGCGCAGGCGCACAGAATAAAAAGTCAAACGGTCGTAAGGTCAAATGGTTGTCTGTGGTCACGGGACGAAACATCGTCCTACCGTTGGCAAAACCTCTTCCAAATTGTTTCCGATATTTTAATATTTTATGATCTGACGACCTGTGTTAATGATAGGTATTATGCAATAAATGGGTTGGGGCGGTCACTCCATGTTAAATACTGGTATTCAGCTGCATCAGATTAGCCTGGAAGCCGGAAGGGTAGGCAGACTATGATTATGATTCTATGACTCTGCGTTGCTTCGAACCACCCCTTTTTTTGTAGGTGGGAAATCATCAAATGACGACTCCCGCTCAGGGTGGAACAGTAGGGCGTGTAAGACTTTTACTGACTAAATCCCACCCGTGTCCCTTCAGTTCCCATATGCCAGGGCCATGGTATCTCTTTCGAACAAATCTCGCGTGGCAGGCATCTTCAGTTATTGCTGACATCTCTTTGAGTAGAACACTACGCGCCGTCGACACGGGCCTGGTCCTTATCGGGTGGTGACCTACCCATTGCTCGCTACCCGCAAGCCCGCGCCTACGGTGGCCGGGAGTCCGCAATCGACACCCGACGCCCCTCGCGTCTTCTCCTGCGGCGGCTAGGGGTGTGAGAGCGCAGAGACTGCCTCTCCCTCACGCGTCCCGCCTTCTCCTTCGCGAGAATTACTGCTTAAACTATAACTAAACACGTAATCTTAACGGTGTCGTGTTCTGTTGTGTGGTGTCGCGTAACTGTCCTCGGAAACGTTGATATAAGACACCTTTCGGCCAAAAGTCCTCCCTCAAGCAGGTCTGTAGTCTTTAAGTCGTTCGTGGTCCACCATGGGTTGGACCACGAACGACTTATAGGTAATGTGTGTTGTTGGTGCTGTTGTTATGTGTTTGTTGTTGATGATTTTATATGACATGGAGCTGATTTGAAGATGGCGCCGGAAGGTCGAATGGGAACTCCGCAATAAATCAACGCAACCTGATTGAGTTTGAGTTCGTTTGATACATCTTGACAAGTACTATGGTCCTAGATGATGTACAAGGTCTGATGATGCAGCCAAAAGGTGGCACCCTGGCAGGCGGCTATAAAAACTCCATAATTCAACGGTGTAACCCCACTGAATTTGAGCCCGACTAATTTGTCTTACCAAGAAATATCGCGGGGTGTAAATTTCACCCCATGTATAGACGCCAGCACATCAATCTACCCGAAACTGTCAAATTTTCCAAATCAATCTTGAACCTAATACTTAAGCGATAAAGTTGAAAACTTATTAAAGAAATATGAAAGATTGTAGTAGCTTTCTGTGCATCTGTACCTGAACAGATCCAATGGTTGATTACTACCCGTCACGCCTGTTTGAGGTCCAAGCGCGCACGCTTCACAGATACGAAATATAAGGTACAGTGAATTTTAAAGATAATAATTGTTTTTATAAACGACTGGGGTATTTATATTTCCCAACACGTCAGTTAAGAAAAAATAAGGGGCTGAAATTTATGTATTTATAAATTAACAGTCTACTGTTAATTTAAAAACGGGCCATAAATTATATATTTATGGCCCCTTTTTTACTTTAGACGTCATACGTTTACGTAGTGAGAATATTGAAAACTGTCTGTTGATACGAATATTAAAAGAGCAATAAAGAGCACTTTACAACAAACCGAACTGCCAGTGACACCGAATGGCACAATACAGCGTTTGGCTGAAGTAATATTCGAATTTCTGGTTTAGCAGCTTAAATATAACAAGGATTGTGCCAGAAATCAGCACTTTGTCGTGGACGCGGTACGACAGCGGCTCCCTTGATAGAATCTCTCATTAGAGTACAATCACCACGCAAACATTGATTCGACGCTCTTCTAGAGTGAAAGCTTCCTCTAAAACCAATTCATATTATGAATTCCCAGCAATTCCTTAACAATTCCTCTAATTTTCGTAAAATGGTGACACACATTAGCGGAATCATACTCAATTCAATTTATTACCGAATAATATTTGGTGTAAATGTTGCAGCATGAAAACAATAAAGACCGTAATTTGAAACGCTATGTCCATTTTTCGAAGTGCCACAATTCAGTGGTGACTTAAAATGGCGAGCATATCACGAGCGTGCTCAAGAAAATTTTCTTAAGGTCTAAAGCCATTATTACGATATTTTTTCACAAAATCCTAAATATGATTTGTAAAATGATGCTCTTGACTAACATCTTATGATTCTGCTATTTGACATTAAACTTCAATAAAGCAATTCATATTATGTGGATCATTTTACGAATCTCCATACAAAACTGTCAAATAGATGAATTGTGTTTAATGAATTGTACGCAGAACATATTATGAATTGTCAGTGTGTGACCATTTTACGGATTATAATATGATTCATAATATTTTCTTATTATGATTCTGCCAAAGTGGCCTTTTTAGACCTCCTGATGTTCCACGCACGCTTCAAAGAGATGTCAGTAGTATGGAAGGGGTCTGCTAGGATCACCTGCCAGGGTCGCGAGACTTGTTCGAAAGAGTTATCGTGGCTCTGGCATATAGGCAACCGAAGGAACGCAGATGGATTTTAGTCAGTAAAAGTCTGACATGCCATCCCGCTCCGCCCAGAGCGGGAGACGTCATTTGATGATTCCACACACACAAAAAAAAAAATGGCGTTACTTGCTGCGCTCTCAAAAATTATAAACGCATAGCAGACATTTATTGCTTTAATCATGCATTTTTGTATTATTTTAATATTGATTGTGTTGCGTATTTTTAGGTACACCACGATAAGCCAGAGGATATCCTGGACTCCTTTCACAGATAAATGCGGCTGTTCTGTCACACCACATGTCGTCTAAGAGCCCCGAACGAAATATCGCACCACAGGATTGACCTGGTGCTGCATTATTTGGTTCTCCGGGGGCAAAGTTGCTGTATCCTGCTTCCGTTAGAGTTTGACCTGAAAAAGAATTAAGTATGGATTATTTATCAAAGGGATAAAGCTGTATCTTGGAAGGCATATACCTTCCTCGATAAATGAGCTATCCAACACTAAATGAATTTTTAAATTTAATCCAGTAGTTCCTCAGATTAGTGCGTTCAACCAAACAAACTCGAGTCAACCTTAAAAGATAGACTTAAGCTATTACGGACTTTATTTTAACTTTTCAAGAGGAACGATTCCGTCATACATGATTGTGACGTAACTATAACCGTTTACGCAGCGCACTCAATGGAAATTTTCAAAACGAATACATTTTCCCGTTGTATGTAACATTTTCCATTGATGCTCTGCTCTTATTGCTCGTAGATTATAGCATATAGACTTCCTCGATAAAAGGGTTCTCCAATACTATAGAAACTTTACAATTCGAACTAGTTTTTTCTGAGATTAGCGCGTTCAACCAAACTAACAATCTTTTCAGCTTTATAACATAAGAAAAAGATGATTAGTATAGATGACCTGCGGAACAATATGACGCTTCCAACGATACCTCATTTTCCGAGTTACGAGGGAACAGATACAACAGCCTGTTAAAATCATAGCCCATCTTAGGATTTGCCGTAGTCGGGTAAAAAAAACTTATTGTGAGTTGCTTTAATTGCAGCCTTGTTATCAAATATGAACAAGAAATTAGTAAGTGACATAAAAAACCATTTATGGCGATAGAATCCATCTTAAAAATTTGCAATACAGTTTACGCACCGTTTACTACATTTACTTGTTTTTAACTTGGTCGATACCTAATTACTTGAATTTTAATTTAAAAAATTACCATCGAACTTTAAAGATTTAGTGGTTCATGAATAACTATGTTGTTTTTAATTTTTTTTTATTTACAGCTATGTCTCTGTTCACACGTCATCACATAAAAAAAAAACCGGCCAAGTGCGAGTCGGACTCGCGCACCGAGGGTTCCGTACAAACCTGCAGGTATTCAAGGTTTATGCATAAGGTTTATGTTTATGAAATTAAATGTTTTTTTTTAAATTTTTATATTTGAGTTGACTGAATGAAAGGTAAATTGTGGTTTACGACTTATGACGTATTAAAAAAAAACTACTTACTAGATCTCGTTCAAACCAATTTTCGGTGAAAGTTTACACGGTAATGTACATCATATATTTTTTTTAGGTTTATCATTTCCTTATTTTAGAAGTTACGGGGGGGGGGGGGGGGACACATTTTACCACTTTGGAAGTGTCTCTCGCGCAAACTATTCAGTTTAGAAAAAAATGATATTAGAAACCTCAATATCATTTTTGAAGACCTATCTATACATACCCCACACGTATGGGGAACACCAAATATTATTGTTTTTTTTCTAATTTTGTGTAAAAATCTTAATGCGGTTCACAGAAAACATCTACTTACCAAGTTTCAATAGCATAGCTCTTATAGTTTCGGAAAAAAGTGGCTGTGACATACTCGGACAGACAGACAGACAGACATGACGAATCTATAAGGGTTCTGTTTTTTGCCATTTGGCAAGGGAACCCTGAAAATAAGCCAGTTATAAATATTACCATGAATAGTCCTCCAATCACCATGTTCGTTCCAATCATGAAAACCGATGAGAGCTGCTTCTTTCCAACTTGTACTCAACATACTGCTTTCAGGATATTTGGAGAAAATATCACCGAGTACTTTAGCTTCCGTGTCGCTGTTTATTATAGCAAGATGGCCGTCTTCTGCTGCACATGTCAGGAAGGCTCGGGAGAAATTTCGAGGAATTACGTGGAATTTGTAGCATTTGTTAGTTCTATTATCCAAGTGGTATTCTGAAAAGGATGGTAATGTTAAATTTTATTGCACACAAAAGAGGAAGAGAAGAAAATGTGTCCTACATGCACTCATTTTTTTCTTATGCTACTGTTAGGTTTTTAAGAATTGCAGTATATAACTTGATTTAAAAGTTGTTTTTCTGGCAACATTTGAACACGGTACCTACTTGACTGGAAGTAATATTAAAAAACGTTCAAAATATTTAGGATGCGGAGATCATTGGCGGGATTGGGGACTGGCAGTCTGATTTCAACTCTTGTCAAGTATGGACATAACCCTCTAGTGCTTCTTAAATGTGCTGAACGAATTTATTGTACTGTGAATAGTGAATAAATAATAACTATTATGAAATAAACGAGTTAGTGATTTTTAAAGTTAGTATTATTGTTCCATCAATGTGCAGTGTGAGTTTATTTGCCTACTTGTCTTTTATTTGATCCAGTTCTTTAGTATTAAAATTAATCAACTACTATTACTGGATACTTTTGCAAAGTATTTCTGTGGCTGACATCGTAAGTAATATTGTTAGAAAGATTTAATTCTGCCTTGTGCGGAAACTAGGTGTTTAGGTACTTAAAGCTGTTGAACTTACTTAGCAAATTTCGAAAACGAAACGAATGTTGGTACTTTTACCTGGATCTACAGTCCCGCACTCATTTATTTTAACTTCATTGCGTTTAGAACGGTAACAAATAAACGGACGTGTTGCTTCACAGGAAAGATCTGCTAAGTGTCCATTACTATTCAAAGTAAGACAACTTTCTTTATTGTCCTTGTTATCTGGCTCATTAGGTGCCCAATTTTCATGAATTTCCAAAAGTGGTATACCTGTAATTTGTAAATTTCTTTTATTTTAAATAAAGGATTTAATTATGGCATTATGAACATGGAAGTGGGGAGGCATTTGCCCAGTAGTGAAACATAATGTAGGCTTTAAAATGATTGACAAACCTTCAACTGTATGATAAGCTCCTTTTGAGAAAGTGGCATGGATGCCAGTGAAGACTTCATATTGATGCTGAGTTTCAATAGAGTTGAAAATATTCGTCATTTCAGCTTTCATTTCTGGCGTGGAAGGAGAAGCTAACACAGCACCTGATAAAAATATACAGAGTCTGTATTCTTTAAAGAGGTAGACAGACCTATACTTACATTCAATAAGATATCAACAAGCATTATCAGGTCGTGTGCGATGCGCGGTCGGAAACGGACGCGTTTGCGCACTTCAGCAAGAATATTTTATTCGCGTTTTGTGCAGCGGTAATAGCTGCCCGATTTGTTCGCAATGGCTACAAATCAAGTCATTGTCAACGAGCTTTTGGCATTCGTCAAACATGCCATCGACTACATGGACGAGGTCAGCATCTTGCAGATCTGCAAGTCTTCATTTAAAGAGGAAGAGGTACGCAGTGCCAAGTTGCTGCTGTTTCAAACACTCGACCAAGTCGGACAGATGCCATCTCGACGGAGGGATGGTGGCGAGAAGAGTCTGCAGGACATCATCGACCTGCTGAAGAGGACCGATCCGGATGACGTGCCAGATTTTGTAGTGAAGGACTTGCACAAGCTGCCTCCAGTCAATTTCGATCACGTTGACGTCACCAGGCTGCTGAAGGACATCACGTCTCTGAAGGTGAGCCAGGCCGAAATGAAATCCAAGTTGGAGTCATCGGATGTCATCATTGGTGATTTACGAGCCGAAGTAGCGTTGTTGCGCAACGCTATTCCGAAAAGTGGGTCACCGGAAGGCTCCAACGTGAACACACGTCGCGGAGCACAAAATGCTTCTGTCTGCAGTTTTCAGTCGGCGAGTGAATCGACGTCGCCGGCTATCAAGAATGCAGACGTTGCATCGTGTTCGGCTGATCGCGTCGCACCTGCCGGGGAAGCAACGCGTGTAATAGGTACATCGACTCCCAAATGTGCCTATTCTACAATAGTCGCCAAGACGAAACCTGTTACGTCGGAAACAAAACGACAAGCAGAAAGATCCAAGAAGGGTAAGCAGAGTCGCTCGGTATTGAGAGCGACGAAAGGCGCTATGGTGGACCAAAAACAGCAGGGACCATCGAAGCACACGTGCGATGAGGACGGCTTCATCAAGGTGGAGAGAAAGAAAAAGAAGCCTACTTATCGCAACCAGTGCGGGACAGCGCTGGCAGGACCCAACATGCTGCTACGTCCTGCAGTACCGTCGACGCAGCTGTACGTGTCCCGTTTACACCACTCTACGAAGACTGAGGACATCGTCGAGTACATACGGGTGAAGACCAGCTGGACCTTGAGGGTGGAGAAGTTGGAGGCGCGCCATAATACCAACTTTAATTCGTTTGTGGTGCGCGTTCCAACCCAACATTTGGTGACCTTTCTCAAGGTAGAGTTTTGGCCGAAAGGTGTGCTGTATCGGCGATTCCGAGGCCGGCTACGCGACACCTCGCAGCGTAACACGACGCCGTCACTTCGTGTGCAGTAGTTTTTAAGTATATTGTTTAAAATATGTATTAGTTTATTATTGTTTTATATTTATATGTGTATTGTGTTTTATGGGCCTTTAGTTGCCTGAAATAAAGTTGCATAAAATAATAAAAAAATAATTATGGTCTCCGGCTATAACATGGGAATTAAACATGTTTGATACTATATATACGCCAGGATTCCTAGGATATACGTTTGGTACATGTTAACTCTTCAACTGTAACCTGAAATCCAGAAACTGAGCTGCTTCGTTGAAATTCTCAACAAACAATTTCAATAACTTCTTTATGGTCCCGTCTGATCGAAGACAATTCCAAGTCCTTACCTTCCAGAGCACATCGAAGCCGAGCATCGAACCAAGTTATTGGTACCACGAAGTGTTTGAACCATCCTTCGGCCACAGTACTGTACTTGTAGTCAAGTCTGAACGATCCTTCTGAAAATATAAGAGAAATAATATAAAAGAGTAATGTCGAAACAAGTGACTGTGACTGAAGAATAACTAGGCTGGCTAGGCTGGATTTAAGTGAAAATCATCCCGAGCAAACTTATTGATATCATCTCGTAATGATTGAAAAAAAATCTTAGTTCTATACCGCATTGTGTATTTTTTTTATGTATAAAGTTGCGGTCACCTTACAAAACGAAATCATCTTACCAATTAAAGTCTTGCAGAGTAGTAACACAAGATATTTCAAACCAGACTTCATTTTGTATTGACTGATACTATGTATGTGTGATGAAATAGTATTGACGAGTATATTTTAAAAAATGTCAGTGTTTTTATCGGAGGATATGACTATTTCCTGTTCAGTCTGTGGTTCCCAAATATAGTAACACAAAATAAATTAGAAATTATTTTATCGAAAATTGACAATATGTTTGATAATAGTTAGGAAATAGGATTAAGAATCTAACCGAAAAGATGATCCACAGAACGTCGAGTGTCAAAACATATAATACAAGGAATTCTCTATACATAAAACCGAAAGGTCACTCATTAATAATCTGAAATAAACGATTTTTTTAAATTATTTTTTTATTAATATATTCACCCCCTGATTAATCACAAAATCTCAAAAACTGATAGCAGACCTATGAACATGAAATTTGATTTTTTTTTTCAAATCGTAAAGTAGTCAAATACGAGGTGGTTTTTTTTTTGAGGGCATTTCATTTTGAAGCTACGTTCTTGAAATTTTGTGTTTCGGCTGACGATAAAAAATAACTATTACCTAAGTATTTCAGCGTTTATTGATAATTCTACTTCCAAAGAGCTGAAAAGTTATGTGGAAAGACTTTCATTTTCAAAGTTTAGTTTAGTTTTTTCATTAATTTTATTAATCAGGCATAATTATGGTTGAAAATGAACGCAACAAAATTTCCAACATCCATGCGGGCGAATCCGCAGTCAACAGCTAGTTAATACAGTATGTTAGATACTGCAGTGAAATCTATATTTATAATACAAAAGCTTTGCTTTTTAATATGTTTAAATAATTCAATGATATCTGAAGAAATAAATGATAATAATATGGAGTTGATAAAAATAATGGATATATTTTTTTTTTAATCTAGTTGTCTCAAAACAGAGTCCTTGGTATTCAGGTTTGGGGCAGGTCCGGAGAACATACCTAGTCTTTATCTGAATGGTGTGACCATAAAGGTCGTAAAGCAGTTTAAATATTTAGGGAACATTTTGATGGGCAGACTTCAGGACGACTGCGACATTGAAAAAGAGTGTAGGGCCCTCTCAGTGTGGAGTAACATGCTAGTACGCAAATTTGTAAAGTGCACCAGAGACGTAAAGAACACTCTGTTCAGAGCTTATTGTTTCTCAATGTCCACCTGCCAACTCTGTTGTAACTTCACAAGAAAGATGTGTTTAGGCTCGACTGTTAATATATCAATAGCAGCGTGTGTTCACCGGACATTATTGCCTACACGTTTTGGCTAGGCGCGTAATAGTGGTGGTGTGTGTAAAACTTTAAAGTGATTTGTGACACTGACACTTCTCAACTTGCCAACCGCACGAGCGATCCACATACTTATCTTCGAAATTATTACTACATTATACAAAAGTAAAAAAATCAAAATTGTAGTCATTGAAAATAACCATGCCAATGATTATTAGTCTTTATGTTGTAATAGACATAAAATTTGGCGACCGTGACAGGACAGAAATACGAAATTTTCCAAATTGTGTTGTTGTGTCGGCACGTGGCGGGATCATCGAGATCACAAAAGGCCGAGTCCCACCTTGGAGCTGAAACCAACGAACATCCTGAAGCCTTGGCATCGGTGCAGCTAAAGTATCGACACAGGTGTACGGAATAATTAGCTAGCAAGAGCAGAAAATTCATGTGAACCGGATCAACATAAGTTAAGTGCCCTTCCTTCCTCATTCTTACCTACCTCTTTCTCTAAATATCCTCAGCTATCCCAATTCCCAATTGATTTTGATTGATTGATTTTTCAAGGTCTTTATTAGTGCATAAGGTTCACAAATACAGTTTACAAATGATCTTATTCTATTTGTTCACAAGTCCCGATTTATATTGCTACGCAGGCTATCGCCTTTACAAACATATAAACATGAAATGACTTAATAATTATTATACAATGATTAGACTTATAGTTATGAGTACCGTAAAACCTGGCAACTTTGCCCTAGAAATGAGTTTTTTTTTGCATCAGGTCAGTTATTTTTAAAAGTGTGAGTGTATGTTATAGTATGTTTGTACCACACAGTACTTTATGTCCATGTCTCTATATTGATTACTAGAAATATCCAAGAAAATGTACGTGTGTTAGTAAAAAAAACAATTTTATGTGTTGGGCAAAAAATTATACGTTTCTGGCATCTTTGCCAACTTTGAATATTTCCGAGACTATAAACCGTATCGTCATTTAAAAAATAATAGAATATAAATACTGGGCAATGCAGTATTGTATCAAAATATGAGATGAATAAACATATACCTTATCCTTCAAAATTGAGCGGGCAAAGTGAAAACGCCACCTAGAACATTTTTCTTGAAAAAATGATCAATGACTAGGGCTGTCACCATTGAAAAAATGCTCCATTTTATTATTCAATGAAAAACTTATTAAGGTGGAAACTTTTATTGGCTTTAATAAATTCAAAAAATACAAACTATAATAGATACAAAATAAAGATCTTCGGTATATTCATGAAGTAAATTAATACACAATAACTAAACCTATCTTTACAAACAATTGAGATCAAAGAACACTTAAACATAGATGCAGTGTGTGTGTGTAAGGAATTTGATTATATAATATAATCCATTTCGCTACTATTATGGTATATTATACTATACGCTAAAATTAGTTATACAAAATTACTTTTCATTCGCACGGAATCTTGTTATAGATAAGAAAGTCATGTAACCTTATGAATATTAACAATTTAAGTAAAAAAATATAAAAATAGGAACATAAAACCTATGTATAGGAATAAAAGACAATTGAGAAGGAAAGTTTGGTGTAGAGTCTAGGTTTACTTACGACTATAATTCGAACTCGTTTATTCTAGAAGCACCAACGCAAAATATAATCATCAAAGGACTAAATAAAACAAAAAAAAATAGGTTTGAAAAAATCAGTTAAACAAAATCACTATTCATTCGCACGCGGCTTAATGTTTACCATATAAACATTAGTGTTACCTTGTAAATATTATAAAATTAAGAAAAAATATATAATATTAAAAAAAAACAAAAAAAAAAAATGGGTTGTCTGTAAAGTCGGTTTACTAACGATAGTTGAACGTGACAACATCATAAGAAAATACTGATGCGCGCTCTCGCTTGCACTTCAAACCTTAAATGGAACGCCTCAGAGTGAGGTAACGCCGCATGAGTCTTGTTTTTTCGTGCGTGCAGCCGGATCCGTCGAATTATAAGACGTTGTCATGTCAATAGCCAATCTATAGGAATAACAGTCAATTGAGAAGACGTTTTGGTGTAGAATCTAGGTTTGCTTGCAACTTTAATCAAACAGCCTTATAAGTACCAACATAATAATAATATTCAAAGTACCTACTAAGTATAACAAAAAATAACATGTCGTTATATAGTCATTTAATGTTTCATATTCTGAATCATCTGTTTCAGCTGTACTCATCAGAGTTTCGGAAATTTCAAAGCTTGATTCACTGAAATATTTTTTTACTGTGACTACTGATTTTTTTTCCTTGATTTTGTTTTATATTTAGTAATTTTACCCTTTTTTTTCACTGACATAAATGCTCACAAATGCTATTTGCAAGGAGTCCTCCATCTTTAATTTTGCAATTCGTGTCATAAGTACAACATATTAAATTCAAAAGTTACTTATGGGTGACAACCCTACGAGAAAAAATATGGTGGGCAATGTCGTAAGCAATGAACCAAAAAGAAGCATGTAACTTTGCCCATCGAAATATCTTCCGTTCTATGAGAGGTTTTGGATGAAATATTAAGCCAATATTAATCATTTCAAACATATTAAAAGTGACAAAAAAATTACTTACCTGGTGTAACTGCAACTACCACTTTCTGGGAAAGTTTTTGAACCAGTTTTTGCCCACGAAAAACACTACCAACTTTGACAAGTTCTGACAGGCAACTGAAGTAACACCTGTGACATTGCGCCACTAATTGTTGCCAGAAAAATGATGAATTTTCTACCGTAGATAATAAAATACTTCTAACTATAGACAATTTTGCCATGTATCGAGTTTTACAAAAAACACATCACTGGGCAAAGTCGAACCTAAAGGGCAATGTTGTAAGGTTTTACGGTACTTATTATTCAACTACGAAACATGTGCAAATCTTAGTATATAGACCCACATAAATTTAAAATGATTGAGTTACAAAATGTACGCTTTATTATAATCTGTTATAATAATATGAGGTAGGTAGCGGGTAGTTAGCAAAAGATCACGCATTCTTCGACCGTACGAGCGGCGTCGGCTAGTAAGCGAGCTATCGTCATGATGCGTCACGGAGGAAATAGTGATGGGGCAGTCGGTATCGATTGTACGTGCGGGCGTACGGCAATGTGCTAAATCTACTTTTGCCAATTGACGATATTAAAATGTTACGATGAGCTGGGTTTTTATGTAAATAAAATTTACGCGAAGTTTTTAAAATGAAATCTTTTAAGAATGGATATTTTATACGGTTGTGTAATATTCTAAGGTTGGTACGAAATCGTGTATTATATGATAGTTTTAAGGCTTTATTTTGGATAGTTTGGAGTTTACTGTATTTTGTTTCGGAAATACTAGACCAGACAGGTGCTGCGTAAGTTAGGCAAGGTCTAACAAGTGTAGAATATATCTGCAATTTGGTTGAGGGGCTGAGAACAGATTTCCGATTTAAGACTGGTTTTAATGAGTTTAGGGCTTTTGCACCTTTGCTTATAACTAGTTCAGTGTTCTTATTCCAGTTGAGTGTCTTGTCCAGTATAACACCTAAATATTTCACCGAAACACGCCATGTAACATGGAAGTCATCAATTTTTACAACTGTGGTGGGAAGTGCGCGTTTCCTGGTAAACAAAATGCCTTCTGTTTTCGTTGAGTTTAGTTTAAGTTTCCAGGTCTTAAAATATTTGCTGAGAAGTTCCAGTGAATATTGCAGCCGACCAGTCACTACATCAATATCTTTGTGATTCGTGAATGTTGCCGTATCGTCAGCGTAGATGGCAAGTTGTGTGTGAGCTTGTTTAGGTATGTCATTCAGGTAAAGTATGAAGACGTATGGGCCTACTAACGAGCTTTGAGGCACTTCCCAATTGAAAGGTGTGAAAAACGTGCCTTTCACTTGTGCAAAATTTCTATCAATTGGGTATCGTCAAGGATGTCATACAAGGTCTAAGTTTTCCTTATTCAAAATTAGTTTAAATCCGCTTAAATCATTATAATATTAACTTATTTCAGTAAAGGCCATCAATTACATTCAAGATCAGTAAATAGATACGAAACTTATCCTAATAATCATCCTAAATTACTATTTAAAAAATAATTTTCACTCGTTTATTCTTCTACCCACATCGTGTTTTTCTCAATATATTCTAGAAAAGAGAACGTAACGTTCCCAATCAGTTTGTAATTTTATTCGCCGTACTTTCCAGATAAATCGCAGCAGAGTTTGCAATCCGTGCTTGGCAGCGTGGACCCGGTTTCCTGGTCGGCGGGTGACGTCGAATTGAGGGGCGTGAGATTCTTTTAATTAACTTTTAAAATTATTGTTGTTGTGCTGAAAGTAAGTTGAGTTGCTCTGATAGTCAATAATACTTAACTAAATAATACTTACCTAAATAGTACCTTTAAAAAATGACGCAAGAAGGTGATTTAAAGAAATTACGCGAATTGACTGTCAGGCGTAGCTCAATTAAAGGTCAGATTACCAAGTTTAAAAACTTTGTGGATAAATATCAAAAATGTTTTATTAAAGCAGCAACAGCTACTAATAAAAATACATCAAATTCATTTGTATGTGTAATCTGCAGTCAAAATCAAAAAATATATGAATGTCCTATTTTCAAAAACAAAACTATACAAGAAAAATGGGCAGATGTAAATAAATATAAATTATGTTCTAATTGCCTTAAACAGGGACATCCACAGCAAAGGCTTGTGGATTCGGACCATGTCCTGATTGTAAACAAAGACATAATCGTCTCCTGCATAACCCTAGCCAGGCAGTAACTAATAATCATGCACATTCAGAATCGGAATCTATAAATGTTAGCTCATCAGAAAATCAGTTCAATAATGTTATTTTATCTACTGCTTTAATTGAAGTTCATAACTCTACTACCAATCAATTTGAAACAGTGCGTGCATTGCTCGATTGTGCTAGCCAAAGCAGTTTTATTACAAAATCTTTAAAAGAAAAACTATCACTTGATTCCATTCCGATACCTAGTGTTAATATTATAGGCATTGGAAACCACTTATCTAATAGGGTAGAGGAGAGCTGCACTGTTAAATTACAATCTATTTATAAACAGTTTGATGTCACCTATAATATGCTTGTTATGAAGGCGTTAACTGGTTATTTACCGAAAGATCCCGTTAATGTTAATTTCAAAATACCTAAACATATAAAATTAGCTGATCCTAATTTTAATGAACCCTCTCAAGTAGATATTTTGATTGGATGTGATCTTTTCTGGGATATCCTAGGAAATGAACAAATTTCTATAGGCCCAGACAATGTAAAGTTACGAAATTCCAAATTTGGCTGGTTAGTAGCCGGTCCGATAAATAAAAATAATTTGAATAGCATGTATTGCAACAATAGCATAACTACAGAAAACAACAAGGCGCAAGAGTCTTGCATTGATAAATTACTTACGAAATTTTGGGAAATTGAAGAACTCCCGAACAAACCCATTCTCAGCGAAAGGGAAAGGGTTTGTGAAAAGCATTATTTGCAAAACACAGTCCGTTTAAGTGATGGACGCTTTAATGTAAAATTACCTCTAAATAGTTCTCCAAGCAACTTGGGTGAATCTTATAACACTGCAAAAAAAAAAGATTGTTTCATTTAGAATCACGTTTTAGAAAAAATCCTACACTAAAGGTACAATACGTTGATTTTATGAAAGAATATTATGAAGTGCTAGGACACATGTCTGTAGCATCTTAAGGTAAACCGTTTCCTTCATACTTCTTATGCCACCATGCTGTATTTAAGGACAACAGCGAATCAACTAAGGTCCGCGTCGTTTTTGATGGTTACGTCCCCACCTCCTCGGGTATATCTGTCAATGATATCCTTATGGCGGGCCCAAATATGCAGGATTCTCTCTTCTCCATACTCATAAGAGCACGTCAATATAAATATTTATTGACTGGTGATATTGAAAAAATGTACAGACAATAGGGAAGATGCAAATATACTATTTATGAAAATTTTATGGTTTAAATGTTAAAAAAGTATAAAAGAAGGGCCACTGCAATGTTTTTATTTTACATAATGTTGATTTTTAACAATAATTACGTATTAAAATTACTTGAAACGAAACGTATTTCAAAACACCAATCAGCGTTTAGTGACGTCACTCCCGTTACGATGACTTGTTGAGGTTATGGTTGTAAAAGTGAATATTATTTTATGGGAATATTAATTGCGTTTTTTAAATAAAAATGATAGTTGGGATTATCAAAGTAGACTCCAGGAATTTATTTACCAAGAGTTAGTGTTGACATGAGATCTTTTTTCAGAAAAAGGTTTCCTCCAGACATTTTAAACTTTTACCAATTATCGACGTCGATCTCAAACTGTAAAATTAAAAATCTACTATAGACAAGTTTTGTAAGTATTAGGTAGGTAACTAACGTGTTTTTACGTACAAGCAGATTAACTAAGCATACTCGTCTAACAAGTATATTCACCTTATGACGTATAACGCACACGACATAATAACAAGTATATTCGCCTTATGACTTACGTCAAAGTGTTCTTCACAGCATCGAATAGTGGTCTTTGGAGAATAATTGTGATTTCTTTTTGCAGCTTGATATCACTTTTTTCTCAGTTTTGGGTCAGAACGTCTAGTCAAAAAC
Organism: Aporophyla nigra; assembly: GCA_947507805.1. Lineage (NCBI taxonomy): Eukaryota > Metazoa > Arthropoda > Insecta > Lepidoptera > Noctuidae > Aporophyla > Aporophyla nigra. Next base: position 3,375,452 of record OX382313.1, on the reverse strand, counting down.
AATTTATTTCGACTTGTTGAAGTAGACAGGGACACATTGGCACAAAAGATGAGTCAACACGGCTTTTTTCGGAATATTAGTGGTATTGCTATGATCACCTGATGTTGATGGATAGTCCATTTTAATTGTTTACAAAAAATATTTCCAAAGTCGAAAAAATATGCAAAAGTATGTAAGCCAGCGACGAACAAGTACGACCAGTGACAGGAATGACGTCATCGGAACTATAGGCCCGTTTTCGCGCGAAAATTTAAACTGACAATTTAAAACCGCATTTTTCCCGATAAATTACAATGTTTTAATTTTTTAATATATTTGTGGTCTATTCTACATGGAATTCTTTAAAGTGAAAACAAAAATAAAAATATTGCATGTTCCCTATTGCAAGTAGATGAATCCTGTAGAAACTTGCAATTAATTCTATGGAGAGAAGATGAGTCCTTGCCCATCAGAACTATGCAAATGAATACTCTTACTTATGGCACCACAAGTTCGAGCTATTTAAGCACTCGCTGTCTGTGGCAGGTGGGCGAGGAGTCTGGGGATGAAACTATAAAAAACATAATACAACACGACTTTTATGTCGACGATTTAATCACTGGTATATTGGTTATATTCAAAATTCCATATCCTCCGCTCTAAAGCCAGCCTGTTTCAATTTACGCAAGTATAAAACTAATTCCAAAAATCTATTCAAAGATTCATCTCTAAATACCAAAGATAAATTAACCATAAGTGAAGCATCAAGCACGCTAGGCTTAGGGTGGGAGCCAAAAACTGATAATTTAAACTTTCCTGTACAACCACATCACAATCCTGATAACATCACAAAAAGACGCATATTATCGAATGCATTTAAGATTTTCGATCCTTTAGGGCTGTTAAGCCCATGTATAATTACAGCAAAAATGATACTACAAAATTTATGGCAGCAAAAAATAGACTGGGACCAGGCTATCCCTCAAGAAATCGAAGAAAGGTGGCTAGAATTTGCGAGTAATTTGAACTGTTTATTGAATTTACAAATACCTAGAAGAGTGCTATGCGAGTCACCGAAATTAGTAGAACTTCATTTTTTCAGTGACGCTTCACAGAAGGCATATGGGGCATGTGTGTACATGAGAAGCACGGAAAATAACCGTGAATGCACGGTACGGCTATTAGCTGCAAAATCTAAGGTAGCTCGTATAAATCCTATGACAATACCGCGATTGGAACTTTGCGCTGCTTTGCTGGCTGCTAAACTATGCAAAGCTGTCCTTGAGTCTATTCGTTACAAGCCGTCACGAATTATTCATTGGTGCGATTCAAGCGTAGTGCTAGCATGGCTCACAGGTGATCCAACCAAGCTCAAAACATTTGTTGCGAAGAGGGTAGTTGAAATAGCGGAGCTGACTGACGCATCTTCATGGCGATATGTTCCCACGGATATGAACCCAGCCGATCTCATTTCTAGGGGTATAAATGCCAATCAAATAATAAATAATGGCCTGTGGTGGACTGGTCCGAATTATTTAGTGAATAGTGAAAACAACTGGCCAGTTTTAAACTCCGTTGATATCAATAATGTACCTGAAACTAAAAATACATCTAAACCTACACATAAAATTAAAAATAAAACTGAATACTCACCGATGGAACAAGCAGAGCAATCAGTATCTGAAACAAAAACACATAAAACCCAAAATTCATTAGTAACAACCAGTAAAATCTTATCTGAGCAAAATGAATTAAATACTTACCTTAACACTGACATACTAAAACCTATAATAGATGTTGAAAACTATAGCAAGCTAAACAAACTTATAAGAATAGTCGCATGGATAAAAAGATTTTGTTTTAACGCCCGTAATATTAGGTTGGGGAAAAAGTCTTTTCGCATTATAGTATGTATGAACTTGTAATAAAATCTCTTTGGCTATATACTATTTGTATCTGGCTGGTTTTGGTATCATTGAAAGTTTAATTCCAAATTCAAATTAGGAAAATGTGTGATTTTCATTTGTTTTTCGTACCGTCAAGATGAGTGAATCTAATGAAGAAATTCGATACATTTTAAAATTTTACTACAAAAAAGGTAAAAATGCAACGCATGCCGCGAAAAAAACTTGCGATGTTTATAGACCTAGTGTAGTGTCTGTGAGAGTAGCACAAAATTTTGGTTTAAGCGTTTTCAATCCGGAAATTTTGATGTCAAAGATGCACGTCGCTCTGGTCGCCCTATTACGGATAAAATGGATGCTATTTTTGAAAAAGTGGAGCAAGATCGGCATACCGGTAGTTACGACGTAGCTGAAGAACTGGAAATTGACCACAAAACAGTTTTGGCGCATTTAAAAAAAACTGGGTACACAAAAAAGCTCGACATTTGGGTACCTCACGAGCTCACTGAAAGAAACCTAATGAACCGTGTACTCATTTGTGATTCTTTATTACGACGTAATGAAACCGAACCATTTTTGAAGAAGCTGATAACTGGTGATGAAAAATGGATCACGTATGACAAGAACGTGCGAAAAAGGTCGTGGTCAAAGGCCGGTCAGGCTTCACAGACTGTGGCGAAACCCGGGTTAACTCGCAACAAGGTGATGCTGTGTGTGTGGTGGGATTGGAAGGGCATTATTCATTATGAGCTGTTACCACCAGGCAGGACCATCGATTCTGAACTCTACTGCGAACAACTGATGAGATTAAAGCAAGAAGTTGAGAGAAAGCGGCCGGAATTAATCAACAGAAGGGGTGTGGTTTTTCATCATGATAACGCTAGACCTCACACATCTTTAGCCACCCAACAAAAATTAAGAGAGTTTGGCTGGGAGGTGTTAATGCATCCGCCGTATAGTCCTGACCTTTCTGCTTCAGATTTCCACCTGTTTCGGTCTCTTCAGAATTCTTTAGGCAGTGTCAGGTTAACATCACGAGAGGACTGCCAAAACCACTTGTCGCGGTATTTTTACCAGAAGTCCCAAAATTTCTATAGCAATGGGATTATGTCCCTACCTACAAGATGGCAAAAAGTTATCGAACAAAATGGTACCTACCTACATACTTCAGTTAAATGTAAATAAACTTTATTAAAAAATGTTTTGAATTTTCTTAAAAAATACGAAGAAACTTTTTCCCCAACCTATTATTCATAACAAACAGGTTTTATCTCTCAGCGCTAATGAGTTGGATAACTCATTTCATTATTTATGTCGTGTCGCTCAGTATAAATGTTTTCCTAGTGAATACAAAGCGTTATCTAAAAAGTTACCTTTAAATATTAAATCTAAATTACGATCGTTGTCACCTTTTTTAGACGACAACAATTTAATTAGAGTTGGAGGACGAATAAGTTCTTCACCTTAAAGTTTTGATAAAAAACATCCAATTCTACTTGATTCATCCCATCATTTGACAAAACTTTTATTTGAAAGAGAACATTCACGGCTCATGCATGCTGGCCCGCAGCTGTTGTTATCAATGACAAGGGAATCAGTATGGCCGCTAAATGGCAGAAGGTTAGCTCGGCGCACAGTGCACAATTGTGTGCGATGTTGTCGTGTTCGGGGCAAAACTTTTTGTCCTAAAATGGGCGATTTACCATCACAACGCGTGATCGATTTTGCTGGACCTTTTTATATAATTAATTGTAAAGGTAAAGGTGCAAGGGTGAACAAATGTTACCTTTGCATATTAGGCTAGTGTTATTTCAATTTGTACATAGCATTTCTTGAACAATAAAGTTTTTATTATTATTATTATCCTTTATTCCATTTTACAAACATATAAATTATATTTTTAAATATTAAAATAACAAAAATTATCAAAACATTTAAAAATATAAAAAATAGTAGCCCACCGGTATCAGGAACAGGGTCCAAGCTACCGGCGGTCAGGGCTCCAGAGAGAGGAACCTCCTGACAATTCGAGCCGTGTCCAGAAGTACCGCTTTCTGAATCAAGCCCTTGACCCAACTGCTTAACGAGAGCCTCTTCAGGTGTTGGTCGAGGCTCTTGGCTATCAACCCATTGGCTGTGACGACTATCGGCACAATGATCGCTGAGTCCACATCCCACATGTCGACAACCTCGCGAGCCAAGTCTAGATACTTGATTTGTTTATCTTTCTCGGCTTTCACGAGGTTCTCGTCATGCGGGACCTCGTGAAAGCCTTATTATTATTATTATTATTATTTGTGTGCTTGCGTTACAAGTGTGTTCATTTGGAAGCGGTCTGTGACCTTACTAAGGACGCATTTGTGATGACATTACGCAGATTTATTGCCCGTCAAGGCAAACCCAATGAAATATTTTGTGACAACAGGGGTAACTTTGTGGCTGCTGCTAAAGATATACGGGCTTTTCTTAAAATACATAATAGGGACTTAGCTGAATTTGCAACTCATGAAAACATAAAATTTGTGTTCTCACCTGCTCACGCTCCTCATTTTGGCGGCATCTGGGAAGCCGGAGTCAAATCTGCAAAATTCCATATAAAAAGAGTTATGGGAAATTCCCATCTTACCTTCGAAGAAATATCGACACTTTTCGCACAAGTGGAGGCGGTTTTGAACAATCGCCCCTTGTGTCCTTTATCCTCATCTCCTAATGACTACCTTCCTTTGTCCCCAGGGCACTTCCTTATTGGAAGACCGCTGAAGGCACTGCCGGAACCAAACTCAGAAAACCTAAAGGAAACTCACTTGCAACGATACGTGCAATTGCAACAAATTCATCAGCATTTCTGGTCACGCTGGCAGCATGAATATCACGAGCTGCAACAACGATTAAAGTGGAAGACGAACGCTAAATCCCTAAATATTGGTGACCTCGTACTTATCCATGAAGAACATGTACCTCCATTGTGTAGGCGCCTTGGAAGGGTTATTAAATTATTTCCTGGTCTGGATGGAATTTCAAGAGTGGCTGATTTGAAAACCACAAGAGGTGTTCTACGTCGGCCTATCATAAAACTGTGTCCGCTGCCCACTGCCGAAGATTTACAGTTGAAAGAGAAGCCTTTCAGCGGGTGGGACGATGTTTAGGCTCGACTGTTAATATGTCAATAGCAGCGTGTGTTCACCGGACATTATTGCCTACACGTTTTGGCTAGGCGCGTAATAGTGGTGGTGTGTGCAAAACTTTAAAAGATTTGTGACACTGACACGTCTTCTCAACTTGCCAACCGCACGAGCGGTCCACATATTTTTCTGTCTTCGAAATTATTACTACATTATACAAAAGTAAAAAAATCAAAATTGTAGTCATTGAAAATAACCATGCCAATGATTATTAGTCTTTATGTTGTAATAAACAAGATGTACAGCTCATTAAAGGTTCAGTACTATAATGCTTGCCGAACCCTCATGACACTACCAAGATACTGTAGTGCCTCCAGCATGTTTGCCGAAGGGAGGGTCCCGGACTTTTACGCCATCATGAGGTCCAGTGTCACGTCTTTTAGGCAGAGTTTGAGACGCTCCCGTAATTTTTGAAAACTATGACTAAATTAAAAAATATATATATATGAAGGGCAAAGGGGCATATTGTAAAATAAAAGAGGTTCTTTCAATATTAAGGAATTATTTAATCAATAGACCTTACACGAAACTGCACTTAATCAGTTTCCATAATTATTAATTTAACACCGTATTAAAATAGCCATGACACCCAGTAATACAGTTACAGATTACGGTTCATACAAAAGAGTATCAATGTACAGTGAGGCAGAGTTACAATAGTTGAGAGCAATACAACCTGTGCACCGGGCCACGCCTGAACTTAGAATGCCATTTCGCCGCTGTGCGGCGTCTTTTATACGGAAGTATTGGAGAGGTGGGACAACGACGTAGCACGCTACGACGTAGCGCGCTCTAACTCCACCCACCAACAATGAGGTGGGAGAATGGCGTAGCGTGCTACGACGCTACGGCATTATCGCGTAGCCCAATGCACGTGCTGCTTACAATGTGACGCCGACACGGCCATACTGACGTGCGGACGTCCTCGTACGCTCAGCTGACAAAGTCACATCTAGAACTTGAAAAACTGATTAAGTACCGTTTGGTCATCCTGATTGTTTCTGGTCCGGTCTACTTAGACCCTTCAGATATTTAACCACTTGGTCCAGTCTGCTACGACTCTTCAAGGGTTATTTCTTGGTCCGGTCAATTTCTGACCCTACAAGATCAACCGCCTGGTCCGGCAATTGTTTTGCCCTTCAGGTGTATCCCTTCAGTTAAACTGGACCGGATCTAGCAAGGCCGAACAAGTATTGTTCCTTTAGCTTAATTAACAAATAGCTCAATACTTTGGTTGATTTACAAGTGCTTCTGTTACAATATTAACTGATTCAGGGCCAATAGATTCTACTGAAACAGCACATTAACCACGGTTTTTACAACTTGCATTATTATGAGTACTGGTAGATATAGTGTCACTTTTGGCAGACATAGTACCATTATTGGCAGACATAGTACCACTATTAGGAGACTGAATATCATCATTATTAATCTGTTCCCAAGTCTTGTGGACAAGAACATCTATGTTATTCTTCGCCGACACGTCATCCTCATCATAACATTCTATCATTTTCTTCCAAAATAGCGGTGATTTGCGGGCCTTTGTATTTACTGTCCTGTTTCATTTGGTGTCTTTTTTCGAATTTAACAAAGGCAAAATCACGTACTGAAAAGTATTTTACGATAGCTTTATCCTTGTTAAATGATAAATGACTTTATTTTTGCAAGTAGGTTTGTACAAACACTTTTACACGTCAATCATATTTTTTTTTTAACTGTGTTTTAACATAAGATGTGGTCGGCGTTTCCTATCTGACCACTCTGAGAAGAAAGGCCGAAACAAACTCAGAGGTCACAGTCTCTTTTAAAGTCCAGACATAATCTTGGTCACATTATGTGAAGACCATGTGGATTGGTGTCTGAAGTGGTCTTTTAAGGAAAGAACCACTCAGATTGAGTGGATCTGTGCCTTTCAGTGCACGCATTTGTCAGTAAATCGACCTGTGTCGTATTGGACCAGCTTTTTTATACCAACAGAAGAATCGGATAATGGTTACGCGGTTTAAACTATCTTCATCAGGATGATTAGTAGAAACTCTTGTTATCTCTAATGAACCCTTAATACCGAATATTAATTCCAAGGGCGTGAGCCCTGTTGCTCTACAACGAGTACTATTGAGACTCTAACTACTAATTGGATATTGTCTACATGATCTTACCATAAGCTATCGGAATCTATAGCGAGCATACTTTTTTAAGGTCCTCATGACCCGCTTGACTTGACTATTGGCCAGACGAACCAATGGATATTAAATGTAAATCGATACGATTTTCTTTACAAAAATTCTTAAATTCAGTATTGTCATATGATCTATCACGATCTGCAACTATGTTTTTTTTTTTTTTTTTAGCAGCGCCAAACGAGTTCACTGTATTTTTTTTTGTGATTTTTAGTGTTAAGGTATGTTCTAACACGACAATTTTTTTTAGACATCAATTATCACGGAAAAATACTCCTTGCGCTCGCTTTATAACACACTTTTTCCTGTGACTTTGCCAGTTAAATCTAAATGCCATGGAACGGCCAATTTAGGGATTAGATATTGACCGATCTACTGGGACCCGGGGGACCTCTGGAAGCCTTACAAGCGATGCAAGAATTTACAAACGTTTTAACAAGTTTTCACATATTTTAGCTGGTTATGAGTAAAAGATGTGTCAGCATGATTACGTGAAAGGAAGTCTACATGTGCCATATTTTTTCCCTTTTTACAGATGATATCAAAGACATATGACTGCAAAATTGTCCAACTATGTACTCTAAGGGTTAGGTCCTTTTTGTACTGAGAGGTCTTTAAGGCGTTACAGTCAATAAAAACCGTAAATTTACGCCCATATAGGTTATATCGAAAATATGTGGCTAGACCATATAAATTGTTGGTACTGAGCAGCAGTGCTTGGAGGAGGAATATTTTTTAGAGATTCAGTCTTATAGGGATTTGGTCTAATTTCTCCAGGAGATATTCCGAAACCCAGATATTCAATTTTTGGGTTTATACATGAACATTTTTTTAAGTTAGAACAAAATCCAGCTTTAGACAATTTATCTAGCTATCTATTTAAACGAGACAACCAACGAACGAACAGTCTCTGATGCAGAAAGTACGTCATCCATGTAGATCAGTATTTTATAATCATTTAGAGGTTTAAGTCCAGTATTCATAGCTCTTTGAAAAACCTGTGAAGCATTTCATAAACCAAATGGCATAGTAAGGTACTCAGACTGACCCAAAGGTGTAACAAAGGCAGTTTTCTCTATAGACTCCTTATGGACGCAAATTTGGTGATCGATTCGATCAGTAACTAGTAGTAAAGGATAGCTGTCTGGTCGAGTATTGCTATTGAGTTCCCGGTAATCAACGCACATACGATCGGTACCGACCTTTTTTTTTATTAATAATGTAGGACTCGCGAAAGGCGAAGAACTTTCACGAATTATGTTAGCATCTAGTAATTCTTGTACTTTGTCATTAACGATTCGTAACTCGAGATATGAGGAGTATTTAGTGAGTATTTCAATCAAAACTTCATTTTCTTTACCGGTAAGATCTGTGTCAATAGAATTAATGTCAAGAGGCATTTCTAATGTAGAGCTAAGATTTCCTTTTTTTTTAAGTTAAGGCAGCTTTATTATCCACAACGGATATTGCTAGCCCTAAAATGTCGTGACCTAATAATACGTTTTCATTGAAACATTCGTCAGACAATACTTGATATGTAACGTCGAGAAGAAAGTTTTGTACCAAGGTTGGGCATTGTATTTGGATTGAGCAATTAAAATTATTACAATCAATCCCCTTTAAAAGTTCTGAAACTTTTCACCAGTAAGAAGACCACAGTCTTCATGAAGATACACTCAGACCCAGAGTTAAATATGAAAGGAATTGCATACCACATTTCCAAAACACCACGCGCTACTCTGCACACAGGTTCACTTGTTTGCTGGTGTTGCTAGGTGTGGGGATCTCTTTTCTTCTTCCAGCGTTTAAGGCAAGTGGTGACCACGTGGCTAGCCTCACCACATTTGAAGCAGGTTATTCCAGAGTTCGTCTGTGGAGTTTTTGCTAAAACAGGTACCTTTTGAAGCAACGTGCCGACATTCCTGCCCTCGTTGACCGACCTTTCCGCAGAAATTGCAGTTTCCCCGAAATTGAGTTGATGGTTGGAAGTCGAGTTGGTTGTTTGGTTGATGGATTTTTCGTGTCTGATTCGGACGTGCCCGGTTCTTCGTTTCTTTCACGGTGAATTTTGTCATCTCACCATAATAGGACAGATAGCAGAACCGGTCATTACATTGTCCGGTAAATTTGCATCAGGAAACTTTTCAACAAGTTTTCCTAACTCGGCTGGGGTTTCTTTGTTATCAATTTATGATTGCGATTAAATTCAAATTATCCTGCATTGTCATGGGTTTGGAAAATTTAGAGACCAGCATTTTCTTAATAGTATCTCATGAAATATTATCTGGATTAATTCTTTTAAAACACATGGTGGCGCTTGCCTTTAGAGAGTGAGCGAGGGCTAAAATAAGGTCTACACCTTCTGGCTTCTTACTGTCGATTACAATCTCACTTAATGCACACCAGTTGATAATGTTGGTTTCAGTTACATCAGGATCGAAAGAACCAACATCGATTGCATACTGGGTGTCATGTGGCGAGGTGTCAAAGTATCTGCACTTATTTTTTATTGATTCCATACTACCCAAAAAAATTACATTTGTTCCCGTATTAGATTGCCAGCAGTCCCAGATAAAGGTGGGAGTGGGTTTCATCCCACTTCTGATGAAGGGCAAAGGGGCATATTGTAAAATAAAAGAGGTTCTTTCAATATTAAGGAATTATTTAATCAATAGACCTTACACGAAACTGCACTTAATCAGTTTCCATAATTATTAATTTAACACCGTATTAAAATAGCCATGACACCCAGTAATACAGTTACAGATTACGGTTCATACAAAAGAGTATCAATGTACAGTGAGGCAGAGTTACAATAGTTGAGAGCAATACAACCTGTGCACCGGGCCACGCCTGAACTTAGAATGCCATTTCGCCGCTGTGCGGCGTCTTTTATACGGAAGTATTGGAGAGGTGGGACAACGACGTAGCACGCTACGACGTAGCGCGCTCTAACTCCACCCACCAACAATGAGGTGGGAGAATGGCGTAGCGTGCTACGACGCTACGGCATTATCGCGTAGCCCAATGCACGTGCTGCTTACAATGTGACGCCGACATATATATATCCATTATTTTTATCAATTCCATATTATTATCTAATATGGAGTTGATAAAAATAATAGATATATTTTTTATTTCTTCAGATATCATTGAATTATTTATAAAATCTGCCGAAGCTCCGGCAAAACTAGGTCTCTACGGCATACAATAAATTTTACATTTCGTTATTCATTCAATGTAGTGCTCATTCATGAGGTCTATTTATTATTGCTTTATTTTCGGTGATTTCAATATTTAAAATCATGGAAATCATCTGAATTAAAAACTCTGAATATTCCTTATGATCGCTTTCTTCGAAATGTTTTCTACATAACCTTGAACTCTGTTTTATTGTAAATGATTGATATTAATTTTGTGTTTATTTTGATTTTGATTTTGATTATGATTTTAATTTTATATAGGTTTCAATTTTGAATTTTTCATCTTGATGATTATTTTAATTTTGATATCAAATTTTAATTTTGATTCTAATTTTGATTATGATTTGATTTCATTTTATTAACCGACTTCAAAAAAAGGAGGAGGTTTCTTAATTCGACCGTATATATAAATATATATATTTTTATGTGTGTTCGCGGACTACTTATGGGCCGATTTTGATGATTCTTTTTTTGTTGGAAAGAAGATATCCCAAAGATACCATGATAAGGAAACCAAGATTTGATGATGGCATCTCAGAGAAGTCGATGGGAGCATTCGAAAATCGTAGTGGCGACTAGTGCGTTCTTTTTTCTTTAATTATCTTAAAATACTACTATTTAATGAAGGTCTAAAGTTGCTCTGATGATGAAGCCGAAAGACAGTCGAGGGAACTCCTAAACGACTTACAGCAATTACCTGATTTTTGGACTAAATTCATTTCTATTGATGAGAACTAGGGTACATAGTTCTCTTTATATGGGTTATAAGTGCCATTACAGGTCTGATGATGGAGACCATAGACAGTTGAGGGAATTCCTCAACGATTTACAGCAGTTCCCGGGCTTACTTTGTACGGTTCAAAGTGCCAATTTTATCACTACTATTTAATTAAGGTCTGGAGTTGATCTGATTATGGAGCCGAAAGACAGTCGAGGGAACTCCTCAACGATTTACAGCAATTACTTGGTGTTTGAACTTAATTCATTTATATTGATGAGAAAGCCCCCATAAGGTTTATAAGTACCATTACAGGTGTGATGATGGAGACCATAGACAGACAGTTGAGGGAATCCCTCAACGATTTACAGCAGTAGTAAAGTATTACATTTCACCTGACGACTTGTGGTATAGGAATTAGTGCAGGGTAGATACCATAACTAAAAAGTTAAAAATAAAAACTTGTTTTTTTTTTACTGTAATTTTTCGTATATGGGTATAATGCCTGCAATAAAACAATTTTTTTTTTAATTTATTGACTGAGAATTCAATAAACTGCAACGTGTGTCAAACGTGTCTTAGTTCGTAGAAAAACTCATTGTTCGATTTTCTATTCTCTGCGCTAAATATTACGTTGAATTTGCAAGAGCGTTGTAGGTAAGTTGTTGTGTGCGCGCCATAGGTTACATAAAAAAATGTTTGTAAAAAAAAAACCGACTTCCAAAAAAACACAAAGTGTAAAACAGACTAATATTTTGGAAGTCGGTGTTTTAGAATCTGTATTTTAGTTTTCTGTCACCGACTTAGTTATTTAACACAATGCAGTTTTTTGGAAATAGGTAGTTTTTTTGCAACAAAGTTGTTCATTTTCAAATTATATGATTACTTATAGGGACATCGTGTGTGTTTTCATAGTTAGCTATGACATAGGAAGCATCATAAAATATAATCACGTTTGTAATTTTTAACCGACTTCAAAAAAAAGGAGGAGGTTCTCAATTCGACTGTATTTTTTATGTTTGTTACCTCAGAACTTTTGACTGGGTGAACCGATTTTAATGATTCTTTTTTATTTGAAAGCTGGTGCTTTCCGTGTGGTTCCATTTTAATTTGGTTCCATTCTGACAAAGGGATCAATGTGAAAACCATATAAGTCTTAAATTTGCATCAAGTATGCGCGCGAAAAATGGACGAATAACGCGGTTAGATTAGTGCGGGGTACATATGCTGTCATTCGGGGTCAAATTAAATTAGCTGGCGATACTTTACCCGCTTGTTGGGGCAAGGTATCATAAACAATTGAAGTTAAAGAAAATATTTTTTTTTAATTATTTATCTTTCGTCTTCCAACGTTCTTCAAAACTTTTAATAACATTGTGACGAGTACATACACAGTCCATATATTTTTGACGCTTACAAGACTGCTCTCATCGGACGCTAACCAAAGGATGATGGCGACTTTGGCACCAGTTGCGTCTAGCGACGTGATATATTTCAAAAAAATGCTGTTAAAAAGTTATATTAAATAATATAATTGGATATTTTTTACGACTAGCAGTATGTCTGTAAAATAAATATAAACATTTATATTTTTTAAGTTACACTAGACTGATATTGTTTCGGAACGTACTCAGAATCTCGCTCCGTACGTTCCGTTGTACAGTATTTTTCCTTCCAATAAGGTGTTTTAAAGATTTTTGATAGTATATCTAGTCATAATACGCGTAGTTCCTTGACTGACATTGCGACTGTTGTGTCATGTCATTGTCACTAGGGATGGCGATTCTTTCCGAAAAATATCGATTTTTAAATCGATTCGAATCGTAACTTGATAGATCGATTCATAAAAAAATCGAGGTCTAAAAGATCGATTTCTAAAAAGTCTTTTTTTTTTTCAAGTCTTCATTTACAATGTAAATATAAATCTATTTTATGAAAACGAAGATACCATTATAAATGATCACTTAGTAGTCAAATCAGGGATTTAACTACTAAGCCATCTCATATCTATAGTTGAAGTATAGTTCAACAATTATAATCCAACTAAATTAAAAAAACACATTTCATATTTCGGAGAGCATATCCGTTTTCATGGAGGATATACTTAGAATAGAAGTATGTCGAGAGCTGAACGTTGATACTGCTGAATTGGATTTAGGAAGTCGTGAAGTGTCCTTAATTAGAGGAAAAATAAAATCCAGACATGTTGGCAGACGGCAATATTTTGTATATGTTTTAATTGACTGCAATGTGTCTGGAAGAGAAGGTATATTAGGATACTGCTGTAACTGCCTAGTCGGCCGTCGTACAGTCGGATGCTGTGCGCATGTCATGACCCTGGTGTGGTATCTCGGTTGGGCTAGATACGAACAAAACATAAATGCGCCAGCAGAATTTTTAGACGAAATTGTCATTCGATATGGTTTTGAAGAATAAATCAATAAAAACATATGTAACTGAAAAAAGTGTGCTTTATTTAACCCTTCCTTGTGCATGTAATACTAAATACTTATTAACGTATTTAACTACATTTAAATTATGATAGTGCATGTCACAATCTCTAGTATGTCTAAAATAATGATTTACGATTGATTTCATCCTTGTGTTATTTGGCTCTAGTGTTACTATTTGATATGTCAAAATCGAATTAACCAATTTCTTTTTACTTCTTATAAAAAAACAGCAAGTTTTTAGCAAACAATTTTTTTTAAAATAGCATTACAACATAAGAACCTAGAAGAATTCGATAGCAGTTGCAGTATACGTTAAACAAAATATTGGTGCCAAGCATGTATGAGACGTCGCCATTCTCCTTTGAGTTTGGACTTTTAATGTTTGTCAAAGATCATGTCTGATTTACGTATCTTGGACCAAATGGAACAACACATATTTGCTTTACAGACCAAGGAAGGTTTCCTTTCAACAGCTCTTTTCGATATTTATATTAACCGTAAGATTTTAAATACTATCGTGCAGTTTCGCAAATAGTATCACAGTTGGTAGATGCCACCCACGTCTTCGAATTTTTGGTTGTACGACATGCCGAGAGCCGGTTTCCTCACAATGTTTTCCTTCACCATTTTGAGAGCGGTTGAAATCATTTTCACAAAAGATTCGCCTTCTTGGTTTCGAACCTGCGACCTACAACTTGTAGGAACTGGGCCACCACTGCTCATTAAATAATAAAATGAAAATTATTTAAAATACTTAGTAAACATTTATTTCTGGTATTTTATTATACATTTTTGATTTGAGAATTAATTATACAGTGCATTTTCACGTAAAGCATGACATGCGGCAGGATTATCTGGACTCTTCTCACAGATAAATGGGGCTGGTCTGTCACACCACACGTCGATCAAGAGTCCCGAACGGAATATCCCACCACAGTATTCGCCTGGTGCTGCATTGTTTGGCTCCCCTGAAGTGAATTTACTGTATCCTGCTTCCGCTAACGTTTGGCCTGAAAAGAGAATTTGTAGCAGGTAAAGCAGTGTCTTATGGGACAAGCACTATATTGGTTTCAGAATGCAGAGAGGGATACAAGCAGTCCCGGGAAAAGACACTTTTATTCCCGAGGAGAATACACTACTTTTCACGATTGCGATACATAGTAATACAAAGCAATCGAGAATCCAATAAGTTTATTGAGGTAACAGTTTTCATTTAAATTTTTAGTTGAGGTTACAAATCACATTATTGACACCCTTATTGTGTTACCACTATTAATCAGAATTTGAATCATTGCCTTTCCCAAAGTGGGCGATAACGCCCTCCTTGTGGGCGCTGCAGGCCTAAACGGGGTGGGGTGGTAAGAGACCCAAAAAAGACTGTGTGGGGTGTGTAGACTCTACACAACGCCCCCATTTTTTTTCTGGGTCTCTTACCACCCCCCTTTAGGCCTGCAGCGCCCACAAGGGGGGCGTTATCGCCCACTTTGGGAAAGGCTGATTTAGAAGCTTATTGCTAATCCATTATTTTATATGTTCGAAAAAACTGTCCACTTAGCAACGTAAACAATGCCATGAATGTTGTGGAATTATAAAACGAAAGTGATTCCTACTGATAGTGTATTATGCAAATACCTTTCTGAGGGTTTTAATAAAATTCAGTGTAATATTATTGACAGCTAGACTCTAGAGTAGTAACTCACTTTTAGTAAGGTCGGCATAACATTTAAATCTATACTAATATTATAGAGTTTGTTTGGTTGAACACGCTAATCTCAGGAACAAAGTCCAAAGCAAGTCCGAATCAAAAAAATATTTTTGTGTTGGGTAGCCTATTCATTGCGGGAGGCTATATAGCATCACGCTACGGTTAAAAGGAGTGGAGCAGCAATGAAAAATGGTCGAAAACTGGCAGGCAATTTGATGGGACGGGAAGGGTCAATGGAGCAAAAATTTGACGCGGAAGTCACGCGTACAGACCAAGTTAGAAACACCAACCTGCTCTCCATAACTCAAGTCGCGGATTTAGGTAAAAAGAAGCCTGGCGAAAGTGGAAGTGGGACAGACACGTCGTGTGAATGCACACGGAGAAATGGGCAAAGATCATTACTCGCTGGAGGCCTGAAGAAGGATATTGCCATCAAGATAGTCCACTGCGAAGGGGGCGTGAGGATCAGATAAGATTTGCAGGACAAACGTACTGATTGGCGCGACGACCTCTCGCGTCCGGCCCTGGTGCAGACCATGGTATGGAGCGAGAGGGCATGGAAAGCCGTCACCTCCTTCTGCGAAGCAGTTATGCTGGCGCAGGAGGAAGCGGAGCGTGTAAAGGAGAGGCTATCTATGCGCCCTCACGCCACCGCAGGAGGAGACTTCTCACGGCGAGGAATGGTTAGCTCGCTGTCCGGTAAGGACCAGACCAGTGTCGACGGCGCGTAGTGTTCCACGCGCGCCTCAAAGAAATGTCAGCAAGACTGAAGGGGTCTGCTTTGACCGATCGATGGTCTGATGGACCGATGCCAGGGTCTCGAGATGTGTTCGAAAGAGTTACCGTGGCCCTGGCAAAAAGGTATTGCCGAGCAGTGGGATACAATATACGCTAAGAGAGTAAGACTGCTATAAAAAAAAAAATCTTTTCATGGGAAAATTGCACTACAAACTATTTATAAATACTCATATTGTTAAGTTGAGAATAAAAATTACCATGAACAGTCCTCCAATCCCAAATTTCGCCCCAATTGTGAAAACCGATAAAAGCTAGATCTTTACGGAAACTTCCCACCATCTTAGAATCTGGATATTTGGCGAAGAGTTCCTTCAGTACTGTGGCTTCAAAATCATTGTTTATTATAGCAAGATGGCCGCCTTCTGCTCCGCATGCGAGAAAGGCTCGGGAGAAATTCCGTGGCGCTGTATGAAACTTGTAGCATTTGTTAGTTGTTTTATCCAAGTGGTAATCTGAAATGAAAATGATCCAATTAAACATTAAAAATCCAGATAGTATTTTAGCCATGGCGGCCAATCTCAAGGGGTGATAACCATCGATGCACGAAATAGATATTGTATACACACAGATATTGTAGTTCACAAATGTATACGCAGACACAAGTGCATTCTCTCTTCCCTCACTCTCATAGTCTGGTGGAACGGTATGCAATCCGACACGACCGGACAGAAATCAGGCGCCAGCCAACACACAACGGCCTAACGTGCTTTCCGAGGCACGGGAAAGTCAGAAAGGCAGTCGGCGTGTGCTCTCCGATCACACCGCCAACTGTTACTAATAAATTCATAATTTAAAAACCAAATACCACTTAGTCCAACCTAGGAATCGAACCCTGACTGTGGGGCAACAGATGCGTTTACGACCACGAGCCCGGAGGAGCAATAATATATTACAATGTTGTTTACGTCATTGCCGAAGGAAAAGGCGTATAAGTAGCCAAATTTCATCCCAATTCATTCTCTTGCTAAGAAGTAAATTCATAACAGACATAATGTCTAACACACTTTTTGTATTATCTATACTATACATTATTAATATTATAAAGCTAAAGAGTTTGTTTAGTTGAACGCGATAATTAAAAAAACTAATGGTTCCAATTAAAAACATCTGTTAGTGTTGCATAGTCCATTTATCCAGAATGGTTATAAGCTATATAACGTCACGCTCGTATCTTCAGGAGCCGAGCAAAATGACAAACAGTCACGAATGAAGTACTCGCACCGGTAGGCGATTCGACGGGAGGTCGGGGAAGCAAGAAATTTGACGTGGACGAAGTCGTGGGTATTAAAATATGAAATTAATACACAGTAATTCTATTCTACCCAGGATGTTATTTATCAGCTGGATGGAAAAGATTGTCAGCCCATCCTTCCTGCTCCAGGAAACGCCCGGGCGTTGGAAGGCCATTGCGGACTCCCAGCCACCGTAGACGCAGGCTTACAGGCGACGAGCTATGTGATGCTCGTCGTCCAGTAAGAACCAGGCTGGTGTCGATGACACGTTGTGTTCTACGCGCCTCTTAAAAAGATGTCAGCAAAAATGTAAGGGACCAGCTGGGAACAATGCTCGCCAGGGTCGCCATTTGTTCGGAAGAGTTACCGTGGCCCTGGAAAGCAACTGGAAAGGCATTTGAAGGACCACGAGTGGGTTTTAGTCAGAAAAAGTCTGACACACTCTCCCGCTCCGCCCAGAGCGACCATACGACCAGACGTCATTTGATGATTCCCACCCAGAAAAAAATAACCTTTCTATAATATTCACCTGTATCCGCAATGCCACATTCACTGGCTCCTACTTGAAAGCCCTCGGAGCGGTAACAGATGTAAGGGTGAGGCACATCACAGCGATCATCAGCTAATTCTCCAATACCATTGAAAGTGATACAGCTTTCTTTATTGTCCTTATTATCTGGCTCATTTTTAGCCCAAGTTACTGGAATCTGAGAGAGTGGTGTACCTGTAATTTGTTAGTTTGTTCGTCTTAGTTTAATCTTCTTGTTTAAGTATTCTTTTATTATAATTTGCAATAGACATAGATAGATATAAGCGTTGAGGAAAAAAATTAAAAGTTTAACTTTAAAACACTACAAAGTGAAGAAAAATAATTTTGGAAGACAGTGCCAAAAAAATTAAGTTACAAGACGACTGAAAGACTTCCAAAATTAAAGCAATGTTTACAATAGTTTTGTAACTGATGGAGTTCTCAGGCAACAAACGTTATACAATTTACAACCAAATTGGGAACCTGGTCCTTTTCTAATTTCGGTTAAAAAGGCGCTTCACCTCATTCTGTTTTCAGTTGATCTCTTTATTAATTCTTTCATTTTACAGGGAATGTGACAGTGCATTGCATGGTCAGAGATTTATTAATTTCTATGTGGAGTCTTGCCATGAATTCTTTAAAAGTGCTAGGTACAAGATGCAAATTTATATTGTTTTTGTTACTAACCGACTTCAAAAAAGGAGGAGGTTCTCAATCCAACTGATTTTTTTTATGTTTGTTACCTCAGAACTTTGACTGGGTGAACCGATTTTGATGATTCTTTTTTTTATTTGAAAGCTGATGCTTCCCGTGTGGTCCCATTTCAATTTGGTTCAGTTCTGTCAATGACATCCTTTAGAAAACCAGATAAGTCTGAAATTTGCATTAAGTATGTGCGCGATAAATTGATGAATAACGCGATTAGATTAGTGCGGGCTACATACCATAACTAAAAAGTTAAAAATAAAAACTTTTTTCAAAAAAATAAACACCGACTTCCTTAAAAACACTACTAAGTGAAAAATAACTATAATTTCGGAAGTCGGTTGCAAGAAACTTAAATCCAGATCCTAAGACACCAACTTCAGAAATTAAAGTTATTTTTCACTTTGTAGTGGTTGTTATTTTTTTGAAAAAAGTTTTTATTACACTTCACTTCACTTCATCCGAAACACGTCCACTGCTAAAAATAGGCCTCCCCGAAGCATTTTAAGGAGTTTTCCATAATCACCACGCTTGGCAGTAAGATGGCAAAATGTATAGAGAACGCCGCTGCCCATTCTCTACTAAATCCTTTAGTCGCCTTCTACGACACGGAAGAAAGAAATGGGGTTTTTTGCTATTCGTTACGACTGGCACCACAGGGAAAAGAAAGAAGAAAGAAAGAAAATACGTTTATTTGCGGCAAACATGACGCACAGAAAGCCCAGAAACATACAGAAATAAAAAACTTTAGATGTGTCAAGGGACACCCGGATGGAACGAAGTTCCTTTCCAGGATTCATAATAGTTATAATTTTTTAATTATTTATTATGTACAAAAAACCTGTATACACTCAACAAAAATATTCTCTCTCTCTCCCTATCTCCCTCTCTCTCTCTCCCTCTCTCTCTCCCTATCTCCCTCTCTCTCTCTCCCTCTCTCTCTACCACTCCCTTCCTCTCTCTCTACCTCTCTCTCCCTCTCTCTCTCTCTCCCTCTCTCTCGATCTCTCCCTCTCTCCCTCTCCTCCCCCTCCCCTCTCCCTCTCTCCCCCTCTCTCCCCCTCTCTCCCTCTCCCCTCTCTCCCTCTCCTCCTCTCTCCCTCTCTCCCTCTCTACTCACAACAAAAAAAACAACAACATACAAAATATGTACGGTCGAATTGAGAAACCTCGTCCTTTTTTTGAAGTCGGTTAAAGCATGTCGTGACAACTTTTCGTAAGAATTTTTTCCGTCTAGCCGGGGTTTCACAACGCGCGATAAGGAACTTCGTTCCAATAATAAGGGGTGGGAAAATATGCGTCACATCCATGCAAAACGGCCATCACTCAGCATAATGCTGTGACCCTATGCGAGACAGAGCCCCAGCGCTGGTTTTCAGTGAGATGGGTCAGTGGTATTTGTTACATAAACGACAATCACTCAACTTTCTTTTCAAAGAATTATGAAAACCTATGTGATGAATATATTGAATCTAAAATGTTAATAGATGTAGAGGGACAGGAAGGCCAAAGACAAGATGGATGGTTTCTGTGAGAAATGGTATTGTGAAAGAAAAGTTAACTTTAAAAAACCCCGTGCAAAGCAAAAACTTCTTAAAATTTTGATCGAATTGGTAATATCTGAAAGATTTTCATGTTGTAATGGTTGAACCGATTCTGATAAAACATGACTAAAAACGACCGCTAGAAAGCTTACTATTAAATTTTATATACCACACCCAAATCAAACACAAACAGAAATACAGGCAAACACACATAGCGGTCAAACTTATAAGGCCTCTTGTTTTGCGTCGGGGATCAAAAAGTCGGAAGTGAGAGATAGTATGACGTTTAATAGAGTAATTCTCCTCGGAAGGAAAAAAAGCCTAGTTACGTAACTTGCTATCAGTAGGAATTGGTTTCATATTCATAGTTAAACAACATTTATTGCGTTATTTTCGTTGCTGAGCCGACAATTTATTCGAACAAAGGACGCAATGGTTTAGAAATAATCTTCAATCCAATTCAGATTCTGATAATTTGTGCGTTTCGCAATTAGGGTGCAAGGCAGGAAGATCAATATAATTTGTTATTAATTTGGATCACTTTCTTTATAAATTATATATTATATTTATAGTTGACTTACCTTCAATCGTATAATAATCCCCTTGAGAGACAGTGGCATGAATCCCGGTAAAATATATTAATCCTGGATTGGAGTTATTTATAATGTTTCTCATTTCAGCTTGTATTTCTGGTGTGGTTGGGGAAGCTAGAACAGCACCTGATGAAAACAAAAGAAAAAAAACATTACGCCTAATAATTCTCGAAGGGTTGTGCATACTTGCCACTTGTTGACGTCAAATGTAATTGAAAGTGGGACTGGTATGGAATTATTTCTGATAGACAAACAAAAAATACTTTTCCAAACTCAGAAATGTACCCAAGAGCACGGTCAGTAATAAATAACGCTTGCGATCACTCGACCAAACCCTATTTCTTCCACTTTTCATTTCTTCACTAAAATTTTTCCAAAAACAAAAAAATAAAAATAATAATCAGCATGCGTAGAAACCACCGTAGAAACGGGTTTAGTCTACGGAAGAATAGATAAAGTGACAGATTGTAGATATTTTCTTCCATCCTACAGGCGTAGCACGAGCGCTGTCTTGAAGAAGAGTAGACAAAATGACGTTTCGTGTAGAAAAAAAAAATTCGAAATTCATCCACATACAACAAAAAATAAAAACTAAGAATAGAAATAAGAATTGAGAACCTCTTTCTTTTTAAAATCGGTTAATAAATAACTTACCTTCCAATGAGCATCGCAGTCGGGCATCGAACCAAGTCGCTGGTACAACAAAGGGTTTGAACCAAGCATGCGCTTTTGAACTATATCTGTAGTCACATCTGAATGATCCTTCTAAAATATAAACAAAATAATTTAACATTTAAATAAAAATTAAACACAACATTCTGAAAAATCAAAATTTAAAATTAAAACAAAGGCCTACCAATAAAATTCAGACAGAAGAGTAACACAAAATATTTGAGACAAGACTTCATTTTGTAAAAACTGAAATGAAATGGCGACGATTCAATTAATTCAACTATTATTTATAGGCACTTCCAATTTTACAATTGAGTCATATGTCTGCGAATACGTTTAATCGTGGACATGACACTTTGAATCACTGGTTCTCAATATTTATGAAACCATATATTATAATGTGCAGACAGAGAGAATAACAGTAAATTTATACCCACACTAAAAATCCTAATGCATAGATTTGACCTCGTGAGTCGAGAAAGACATTTTCATTAAGGCAGCAAGACTTAATGAAAATGTCTTTCTCGTAATTGTGCTTAATCTTTACTAATAATAAATGTTATATATTATTATAATAATATTATAAAGCTGAAGAGTTTGTTTGTTTGAACGCGTTAATCTCAAGAACTACTGGTCCGAATTGAAAAAATCTTTTTGTGTTCGGTAACCTATTTATCGAGAAAGGCTATAAGCTATATAACATCATGCTACAACTAAGAGGAGCGGAGCAGTAATGAAAAATGTTACAAAAACGGGGAAATCCGCACGGGTAGGCGATTCGACGCGACGGGAAGGGTCGGGGGAACAAGAAATTTAACGCGGACGACGTCGCGGACAGAAGCTTGTGCCATTATAAAATCTTGAGATAAATGGTGTCAAAATTCTTCTACGTAGGTATATGATTTTTTTAATGATTTCTCGTATTCCATCTTCCTGTAACTTTGAATTGTTTCATATTTGGAAAATTTGATTACGTCAAAATGTTTGTTAAATTATAGTCCTTCAGACCGTATTTTAGCCACTCGGCCAATTTCAACGGAGACTAGCCATCGGTGTGGGAGATGTTACAGAGCACAAGTGTGTGCGCAGACACAGGGGCACTCACTCTTTCCTCACTCTCATAGTCCGATGGGACGGCAACTCGACATGACCGGAGAAAGATCAGGCGCAGCACCAACGGCAACGGCTTAGATTGCTTTCCGAGGTACGGGGTATCACACTGCCAACTTCCAAAATCCGGGCTGTGTGTTACTAAGATATTTGTAAAGGAAAAATCCAACAACACTTTGCCTAATCTGGGAATCGAATCCAGGACCCCACGCTCAGCAGCCGCGCTTGCAACCACGAGACCAACGGTACGAATTATAAAGTACCCTATGAAATAGCAACAAAGGTTTTCTTGCAATTATTGAGGAGTTGAAGTGATTGTGTATACCTGTGTGTAGAAATAAAATTATTGAATTATTTTGGGTCTACATGTACAGACGCCAGCACTTAAAGCTACTACAATCCGTCAAATTTCTTTAATGGATATTCAACTTTAACGTCAATGAATTAAGTTCAAGATTGTTAGTGAAAATTGGCCTTGGTCGTGGTACTTCCACTTCAACTTCAAACATTTCACGTCACTTTGTAGGACACTACTCAAGTTCCACAGGCAGGAGCAACATAATGTAGGATTTAAAATCGAGTATCTATTTGAGAATCACTGACGCAAGAAATAACATTAGGTACTGAAGCAATTGCTTTTGTTTTTATTAAAACAAAGGTTTTTCTCATACATTTATTTATAAAAGCAATAACGCTTTTATAAAATAAATATTAATTTATTTAGGCATTAGCCCTAATGCGGTTTTGCTTAGTCAATTATAGGTACTTGTCAACCACATTATTCACAAATATATATTTTTTTGTTTTGATAACAATGTTTTCATTTATTTATTTTTATTATACTACTAGTAACATTACCCACTTATTACTAGTTTGTTGACTGTTAATGCTTTATAAATAAACTAATGTCATAATGCGGTTTTGCTTAGATACTAAGCATACCACATTATTTTCAATTATTTTTCTTATTATGATACCAATGTTTTCAATTATTTATTTTTATTAAACTACTAGCAATATTATCCACTTATTACTAATTGGTTGACTGTTTATGCTACATGAGATAAGAATAAAAACAGAATAGATAAATAATGAGGTGAAAAATTAAATGATTAATTCCAAAGGTTTTTTGCACTGATGAATAATAATCTATATATATAAAAATGAATCCCTATTTCCCTTGGTCACGCCATCACGCGTGAACGGCTGGACCGATTTCACTTTTTTTGTTGTTGTTGTGTTTGTAATTGCCTGGAGAAGGTTCTTATGAAAGAAAATAATTAAAAAATTGCGCGGTAAATTAGAAAATTTAAGAACACTTATTTAAGAATACTTAACAACCATATAATAGGACAATGTAAACTTTTTTAATGTAACGTTATGACATTTGACATAGAATTGACAGAATGCGTGCTCAAATATCATCAAAGAGACAGGACAACGTCTGTTGGGTCAGCTAGTTATCTATATTTTAATAACTTACATATTTAAATAATTTTAAATCTAAGTCTTAAAGAAAAAAAAAATAACTACATGTATATATAAACATAAATAATCATAAAGCTTCATACAATTCGTCTGCATCGTTGTCAACAGGTAACGTTCCCAAATAGCTGGCAGCATTGCCACGTTGTATGGCAATGCTGATTCTTTGGCCAAAAATAGGCCAGCCCTCTGGTCACATGAATGATTAATTGATTATAATTATAACATTATTGAATTAACGTTTTCTCGTTATCATCGTCACCATTTTAGCCGAAAGACGTCCACTGCTGGATATAAGCATCCCCCCTAATATGGGGGGGATTTGCCATAATCGCCACGCTTTGCAAGCGGGTTGGCGATCGCAGTATGGTGGTAAGATCCATAGAGAACGCTACTGTCCAATCTCTAGTAAATTATAATCAGTCGGCTTCTACTACACCCACGGGAAGAAATGGGATGGTGCTATTCTTTACGTCCGGTACCACACCGAATTTCCTGTGATTAGTTCGTCCAAACAAACAAACTCTTCACTGCAGGTTACACTTTAAAAAATATTTTAGTGTTGGAAAGCCAATTTATCGAGAAAGGCTTGCTCTCAAAACGGTAAACGAAAACATCGTGTAACCAGCATGTACTAAAACTAAAAATTCGAAGACATTTATGATATCTGCCAACCCACTGTAGGCCCGCGTGGTGGATTACGGCCCCCTCCTTCTCACAGAGAGCAGGCTTGTGTCTCAGCAGTGCGACCAATACACAGTGTGTTATAAACCCTCATTTTGTCTCACCTTGGTTTTATTGAAGAATTCTATAGTTATTATCATTACAAACATAAGAGTAAAACTCCGAAATCAAAATAACTTATAGAACTTCAGAAAAAAAAATTCAAAGTTTGCTTATAACCGGGTCAGGAAATACACAAAAAAATACATTTAAAATTAACTGAACTAGTTATTTTAATTTTGATTGTGTCAAATAATTATACATAAAAAACCATACCTTTTGACAAGTTTTTGTACATTTACGGTGATTACATTAGGAGATATGAATTAATTTCTCATTTTCAGTTTTATTTTTTTTGTTCCACATTAACGCCGTATTAGAAAGAGATTCATATATACAGGGTGTCCAAGAACCTGGCGTCCAACTGGATTCCCACGATGCCCCAAGTTCTAACAGTACTCAGAAAAATATTTTAAAAAATCCACCCCATGTACTTACAGAATTATACTGATTTCAAAAAAAAAGGGGAAATGAGCACCCTGTGACATACTTTTGAATGCTGTGACTGCTAATGCTGATAATTTCGATATTTCTTGGAGGTTTTGTAATCTAGGGTATTGCTGTGTCTAAATAGAATGTAAAAATAAAGTACTTATTGTACCATTTTAAAATAAAATATTATTTTAACTAAAGGTGATATGGAAAACTATTGAATTTCGCAACTTTGACCGACTGTAGTGTAAAAAAAATGTACCAAAATAGTATGGCAAGTGACGTCAAATTTTGACGCGTTTATTCCTCTTTTTAAAAAGGTATAATACTTACACATTAATTTGAAAAAAAAAATTTTTGTTAATATTTTTACTCAACAACCCAATTTTTACGATGTCTTACAGAATTCTTAGAAAGAAAAATTTACGACGAATTGAATCTAACCTCTAAAGAATTACTATTGTATGCTCATAAAAATAACAACAGGCCTCTCAAAAAACAGGTTAGACCGTAAGGGACGGTATGTGCATGCATCTCACCATAGTGATTCGTTATTACAACAGGAGGGAGCAAGACAGAAACTATCTTTGCGATTTGCTGGTTCTTCTTTATGGTACCCCATTATTCAGGTAAGAGTGAGGGAGAAAAAGGTTAGAGGTGCGAGTGAGATAGATAGTGACGCTATCTGGGATCGTGCTATTTAGGATAACAGTACGGTCAGTACGCGTCACTGCCTCCTGCCGTTACTACGCACCTCTCTCTTATTGTTACCATTGATCACGTACTACGATTTAAAGCTTTGTTTATTGGACTCGATTACTCTTTGTGCTCTGGACTTTGAAACGAACTCTTTACGACGACCTTTGCCTGTGTTTGGACAGTTTGTGTTTTGTGTGTGCTACCATGGCGACCTACACTCCGCAAGAATACGCAAATATGCACTACATTTATGGAGAATGTAGAGGTAATGGACGAGCTGCAGCGAGACTTTACAGAGAAAGGTATCCGAGGGCTACGCGATATCCCGACCATCGAGTTTTCATTAATGTGCACAGATCACTATGTGACGGGCGGTTCCCCAATCAAGTAGCTGGTGAAGGACGACCCGTAAATGACTTCATACGCGATGAAGTTTTAGAGGCGGTGTCGGCAAATCCAAGCATCTCTGTGCGAGGAATAGAAGCTGATACGGGGATACCGAAGAGCACAGCACACAGTATTCTCCAAAAAGAAGAATATCATCCGTACCACGTACAGCGAGTGCAAAGTCTTTTACCTCGAGACTATCCGAGCCGAGTCGCGTTTTGTGAAACAATCCTGCAAAAACATCGAGAAGACGAAAACTTTATCGACAAAATTTTGTGGTCAGATGAATCAACATTTAAGAAGGATGGCTACATGAACCTACACAACTTGCACGAGTGGCATGTGGAAAATCCGCACTTGATGCGAGAAGATAGATCCCAGTACCGGTTCAAAGTGAACATGTGGACCGGTATTCTCTGTGGGAATATTATTGGTCCATTTGAGATGCCCGAGAATTTGACTGGCGAATCATATTTAAATTTTCTTCAAAATGATTTGCCAAACTTACTAGAAGAGACCCCACCAGATATGTGGTTCCAACACGACGGCTGTCCAGCACATTTTCGCGTATCCGTTAGAGAGTTTTTGGACGAGCAATACCCGAACAGGTGGATTGGGCGATCAGGAACAATCCCGTGGCCAGCCCGCTCACCTGACTTAAATCCGCTGGATTTTTTTTTCTGGGGAACTATGAAGGAGCTCGTTTATGCGAAGCCCATTAATGACATCGCTGACCTTCGTGAGAAGATAACACAAGCAGTGCAGGTGATACGTCAAAAAAGTTACTCGCGAAACATAAAGCGGTCCTTTTTAAGGAGAGTGAGAGCTTGTATTGCCGCGGGTGGTCAACATTTTGAACATTTATTGTAATAAAATATCTTTAAACTAACATTCTTTGCTTTTATTCTACTGGGAACCCATCTACCTGTGTGTATTTCCTTCTTGCTCACTCTTGGAACCGAAGTAAATAATAGTAGTAACATAACAGTTTCTAAGATAAGAAAGGGTCCGACAGTTACCGTTAGTAGGTAGGCACTTCGTAAAAATTGGGTTGTTGAGTAAAAATATTATCAAATTTTTTTTTTTTCAAATTAATGTGTAAGTATTATACCTTTTTAAAAAGAGGAATAAACGCGTCAAAATTTGACGTCACTTGCCATACTATTTTGGTACATTTTTTTTACACTACAGTCGGTCAAAATTGCGAAATTCAATAGTTTTCCATATCACCTTTAGTTAAAATAATATTTTATTTTAAAATGGTACAATAAGTACATTATTTTTACATTCTATTTAGACACAGCAATACCCTAGATTACAAAACCTCCAAGAAATATCGAAATTATCAGCATTAGCAGTCACAGCATTCAAAAGTATGTCACAGGGTGCTCATTTCCCCTTTTTTTTGAAATCAGTATAATTCTGTAAGTACATGGGGTGGATTTTTTAAAATATTTTTCTGAGTACTGTTAGAACTTGGGGCATCGTGGGAATCCAGTTGGACGCCAGGTTCTTGGACACCCTGTATAATGGTAGCTTAAACAAACCCTTATGAGCAGTATTAAAATCACAATCTAATTCCGCGTTATTCAGAAGATATAAATGAATTAATTTTTTCTTCAGGGTTTTCACATTGTATACCCGGATGCCAATAATATTTTTCATCCATAAAGCATCATCAACTAAAAATATCATTTATTTTAGTCTTCATTAAGTAAGACTATATTTTGTTCATTGTCATTAATATCGTATCAACCGATTTTAATAGGCTTACTGCTTCTCTTGATAGTGGATTCTTCTTTAATTTATATTTTCTTTCCCTAATCCCAAAATGTGTAATTACAGGATCTGAAGAGACCAGTGCCCTGTGGATCAAATCAAACATTGCTGCTTCACGGGTGATTTTTCTACAGTGATGCTCTCTATCAAATCGCCAGTATTTATTGCGTGTTTCTGCCCCTTGCTCTGAGAGCATCCCAATTGGTAAAGGTGCTAATATTTTATGTAAAGTAACTGTCATCATCATTTCAGCCGAAAGACGTCCACTGCTGGACATAGGCCTCCCCCAAGCACCGCCACTTCGACCTATTCTGTGCTTCTCGCATCCAACGTATTCCTGCGGCCTTCACAAGGTCATCGGTCCATCTTGTGGGAGGCCTTCCAACGCTCCGTCTTCCAGTACGCGGTCGCCACTCCAGAACCTTCCGACCCCATCGGCCATCCGTTCTGCGAGCAATGTGCCCTGCCCACTGCCACTTAAGTTTGGCAATTCTTCGGGCTATATCGGTTACCTTGGTTTTCCTACGGATCTCTTCATTTCTGATTCGATCGCGTAGGGAAACTCCAAGCATAGCCCTCTCCATTGCTCTTTGGGTGACTTTGAGCCTTCTTATGAGGCCCATTGTGAGCGACCACGTCTCAGTGCCATATGTCATCACTGGCAACACACACTGGTCAAAGACTTTTGTCTTGAGACACTGCGGTATTTGGGACGAGAAGATATTGCGTAGCTTCCCGAACGCTGCCCAGCCGAGTCGGATTCGACGATTGACCTCTTTCTCGAAGTTGGATCTACCTAACTGGACAGTCTGTCCTAGGTACACGTATTCGTCCACAACTTCGAGTGTAGCGCCTCCGATCTTCATTGGAGTGGGTATCACACGAGCATTGGACATGACCTTTGTCTTGTCCATGTTCATCCTAAGACCCACTCTTTCGGAAGCTCTACTGAGGTCATCGAGCATTGTACTGAGGTCCTCCATAGTCTCAGCCATGACTACTATATCGTCGGCAAATCGAAGGTGAGTGATGTACTCGCCATTGATGTTGATGCCAGCCCCTTTCCAGTCCAGAACCTTGAAGACATCCTCCAGTGCAGCGGTGAACAGTTTCGGAGAGATTACGTCTCCCTGTCTCACCCCTCGCTGCAGAAGGATAGGTTTCGAGGTCTGGTCCTGAAGTCGGACTGACATACTGGCGTTTTCGTACAGACACTTCAGCACCTCGATGTACCGATAGTCGATCTGGCACCGTTGAAGAGACTGCAGTACAGCCCAGGTTTCGACCGAATCGAAGGCTTTTTCGTAGTCCACAAACGCTAAACAAAGAGGCAGGTTATACTCTTCGGTCTTCTGTATAACCTGCCGCAGCGTATGTATGTGGTCCACGGTGCTAAAGCCTTTACGGAATCCGGCTTGTTCGGGAGGCTGGAAGTCGTCAAACCTGCGCGCGAGACGATTCGTGATGACTCTTGAAAACAGCTTGTAGACATGGCTCAGAAGTGAGATGGGCCTATAATTCTTAAGCAGGGTATTGTCACCCTTCTTAAAGAAAAGTACCACCACACCTCTGTTCCATGCCTGTGGCGTTTTGCCCTCGAGTATGACGGAATCAAACAGCTTCTGAAGGGCCTTTAGAACGGGTTTTCCGCCGGCCTTCAGGAGCTCGGCTGTAATTCCGTCATCACCCGGCGCCTTATTGTTTTTGAGCTGCTTCAGAGCCATCCTAATCTCGTACAAGCTGACGTCCGGGATATCTTCAGTGTAGTGTCGAGTCAACCTAGCTCTCGGGTCGTTAGCTAGATTCATAACGGGGTTTCTGGTGGACGTGTATAACTGTCCGTAGAACCTCTCAATCTCCTTAAACAGCTCAGGTTTGGCGGACACGATTCTGCCATCGTCGGTCTTCAGTTTTGCAAGCTGACTCTGCCCAATAGACTTAGAGATTAGAAGTAACTGTCATAGGGTGCCAGTTATATTTCTCCACATACTTGTATGCCAAATCCTTACAAAAATGGCCGAATTTCAATGGATCAATGGGCAAGTTACTTGATAATACTGTTAATATAACGTAAATATCATCGAGCAGCCATTTATCGATATTCATAGTTTCGGCGAAAGTCGCACGATATCGATCGGAAAAGGCTTCCCGAGCCATATTTCCGTCATTTGTGGTGCCTGAAGATACTACTAGAACTTCACAAAATGCCGCACGCTGACCAACATGAGGGTTGGCGCCCTCATGCCCTCCTCGCATTAAGTTCTCTGGTCAGAGCCCAGAAGGACATCCCTCAGCAGGGCCGGTCAGGTCCCGCTGAGGCAAAGTGGCATCATGAGTCTGGAATGGCTCCATGATGCCTCACCCCCGGTCCCTTCGTGCTACATGTATCGACATGGGGTTTTGGCAATTACTTCACAAGGGTGGACTCCTTCCCATGTCACATGTAGCATTTCATCGAAACGTACGTACACAGTTAAAAATCATAAAAATAAATCTGACTCGGATATACTAAATAAATATTAACTTGAAGTGACAACCCTAGCTAGAAAAAATACGGATATAATTTATATTACTTGTAACTTCTGAATAACGCGGAATTAGATTGTGATTTTTATACTGCTCATAAGGGTTTGTTTAAGCTACCATTATATATGAATGATGAATCTCTTTCTAATACGGCGTTAATGTGGAACAAAAAAAATAAAACTGAAAATGAGAAATTAATTCATATCTCCTAATGTAATCACCGTAAATGTACAAAAACTTGTCAAAAGGTATGGTTTTTTATGTATAATTATTTTATGCAATCAAAATTAAAATTACAAGTTCAGTTAATTTTAAATGTATTTTTTTTGTGTATTTCCTGACACGGTTATAAGCAAACTTTGAATTTTTTTTTCTGAAGTTCTATAAGTTATTTTGATTTCGGAGTTTTACTCTTATGTTTGTAATGATAATAACTATAGAATTCTTCAATAAAACCAAGGTGAGACAAAATGAGGGTTTATAACACACTGTGCAATATAGGCTAATCGTGCTAAGTTTTTTTTAAGCCAGTGAATTTTTAGGGTTCCGCACCTCAAAAGAAAAAAACGGAACCCTTACAGGATCACTTTTTTGTCCGTCCGTCCGTCTGTCAAGACCCTTTTTCTCAGGAACGCGTGCAACGTCTTAAGGCACAAATAAAGCGAAAATTGCGAAAACCGTAAATTTTTCGTAACATCATATATTTTTTTTTTTTTTTTACGGAGCCCTCGGTGCGTGAGTCCGACTCGCACTTGCTCGGTTTTTGTTTTATCGTTTAATTTATTTTATAAAATCTGTATGCTCCTAGCCAAAAGGCATTTTTTCGGTCCAATACACTTAGAATCTATTGCAATTTGTTTGAAAACTTAGCATTTTTCTTACGTTTCAGTGATTCATGCGAAGTATGGTACTTAGTCTCGAGTGGACGTGACGACCTGATTCTTAAGTAAAGGTGCGTTTTGATAAGTCATTTTGAAGTTCAATAAATAATTAGTTGAATAATGTCTGCGTCTGGGCGCTCCTTGCGGGGCTCCGCATCGCTGCCAGTGCGGTGAAGCTGTCGACTGCTTCGGACACCATAGCCTATCTTGCAGTGAGAGCGCAGGCTCGGCACGCCAGTATTAATGACATCATCCTTCGTGCTCTTGTCACCACCGGGGTGCCAGCTGTTTTAGAATCCAACGGCTTGGCACGCGACGATGGGAAGAGACCAGACGGAATGACCATAATGCCCTGGAAGATAGGTAGGCCTCTGGTGTGGGACGCAACATGTGTCGACACCCTTGCGCCATCCCATCTTTCCTGTACGACGGGCTGTGCCGGGGCGGCTGCGGCAGGTGCGGAAAACCTCAAACAGCGAAAATATTCCAATCTCCTTTGGAGTTATATATTTGAGCCGTTTGGGGTTGAGACACTAGGGCCATGGGGTCTAAGTGCTCAGTTGGTTTATCGAGACATAGCCAAGTGGTTGGTCGACTCTTCACGTGACCAGAGGGCTGGCCTATTTTTTGGCCAAAGAATCAGTGTTGCCATACAACGTGGCAATATAATTATATATAATATTTACTCATCATCATCATTCCAGCCCACGATATCCACTGCTGGCCTTAGGCCTCCTCCAATTTTGGGGGGTTTGCCATAATCGCCACGCTTGGCAGGCGGGTTGGTGATAACTGTATGGTGGTAAAATGCATAGAGAATGCCCATTCTCTAGTAAGTTCCTTAGTCACACCTTACGACACCCACGGGACCCAATGAGATGGTGCAATTCGTTACGTCCGGACCAAATGGAACAAATAACAATATGAAAAAACAAGATAACATCTACGCGCACCTTTATAGTGGAGAGAGACGCAAAAAATTGACGAGTTCATTGACTTGATAGCAGCAGACATTAATGAAGACGTGCCAGATTTAGCGGTAGACGAAGATAATGTTTTACCAGAATATTCTAAAGATTATATTAACCTCATCACAATGAAATCCTGCATATTACACACACACATGTGGTCTTAAAGGATATAACGTATATTGACGCGGAATATATTGCAGACATACACGACTAAATAAATAGCAATAACTGTTTTAATTAATTTAGCGGAACCACTGTATTTTACAACCGGCGCTTTTTTTATAGCTGATAGAAAAGCTCCGTTAGTATATTTTTGAAATAACGTATTTTTGGAAACTTCACTGCCTCGTTGGTCTAGTCGTCGCAAGCGCTAGTGCTCCAGGGTTTTATTCCCGGACAAAGCACTGCCAATGTTGCGGTTTTGATCAAATGAGTTACCGTAACCCTAGCATAGGCAACTGAAGGAACACGGGTGGGTTTTAGTCAGTATAAGTCCGACACGTCCTCCCGTTCCGCTCAGAGCGGGAGAAGTCATTTGGTTATTGGGTTTCTTCATCAGTGACTAGCTTCTGGCCGCGAATTCGTCCGCGTTAAATTTCTTGTTCCCCCGACCTTTCCCGTCGCGTCGAATCGCCTACCCGTGCGATTTTTCCCGTTTTTGCAACATTTTTCATTACTGCTCCGCTC
This sequence comes from Aporophyla nigra, assembly GCA_947507805.1. NCBI lineage: Eukaryota > Metazoa > Arthropoda > Insecta > Lepidoptera > Noctuidae > Aporophyla > Aporophyla nigra. The sequence continues at coordinate 3,342,315 of OX382313.1, read as the reverse complement.
CTCTTAGTTGTAGCGTAAATAGGCTACCCAACACAAAAAGAATTTTTCAATTCGGACCAGTAGTTCCTGAGATTAGCGCGTTCAATCAAACAAACAAACTCTTCAGCTTTATAATATTAGTATAGATTTCTCAATAGCCTGAACTCTGGATTCGTGCCCGGTTGATAGCAATAGGGTCGCCCCCGTTGTATGGGAGGTGAACATAACTGGCGAAATGTGGGGGTGTAATATACGTGCACCTCTGCCTAACCCTTCAAGGTTCATAGGCGTAATATGTTGTTATGTTGAAAACTCCAAATTGCGCGAAACTATAGGTACTGACAAGAAAATTGGCAAAGTTGCTTTCGGGATTTCCGGGATAGTGAGAGTATTATGTGTGGGGAAGTTTATGTGTGGGTTGGGTGGATCTAAACTTGTATTCGAGCAATGCCAATGTGTGGTGCCGGACGGTACCGTGTGGTGCCGGACGTAAACAATAACACCACCCCATTTCTTCCCCTGGGTGTCGTAAAAGGCGACTAAGGGACTTACTAGAGAATGGGCAGCAGCGTTCTCTATGCATTTTTCTACCATACTGCGATCGCCAACCCGCCTGCCAAGCTCGGCGATTATGGCAAAGCCCCCCAAATTGGGAGAGGCCTAAGTCCAGCAGTGGACGTCTTACGGCTGAAACGACGACGATATAAAGGTGAAGTTGATGGAGACACACTTGGCTAGGACTTCTCTATTATATTGAATGGTTAAAAATCACACGATTTGAATGGCGGGGTCTTCGTACGCCCGCTTCGAACTTAACTAATTGACTCCTGTCCGAGTTTGAGTGCCCCATGTTCCGAGCTTGCTTTGCTCACTCTTGCGTAATAAGTTATTCTAATAAAAGTAGTAACATTGCCGTTTGAACACACGGCTGCAGGTCAATCTATACAAGTTTTAGCTGACCTCGCATTGTATAGGGTTTTCGTACAATGAGATATCAGCTTATACTGGAAATGATCTTGATGAACAAACGATGAATGAAAACTATCAAACGTTAGCGACACAGTGGTCGTGCCACATACGTTCGTTAAAGTTGTTACTCTACTTTATTATTTTTAACTTCTTTAATTAAAATATTTACTTTTCAGGTCAATGCAGTAGCAGCTATTTAAAACTGAATAGAATTTAAAAATTTACAATGTTTTTACTAAAAACCATTAAAATCCGCTGTCACTTTTTCTGAACGTAAAATGGAACATCCTAGGAGTGAAATTCCTATATGAACTGTCGTAAAATTACAGTTTTACGGTAAATAGATAGAATTTTCTCAAATACTAAGCGTTCGCGCACTGTGAAATTTTGCGAAAGGTAGGAAAGGCGACTTAACTGTAATTTTAAATAAATTGACCCTGACCCTATTGTATCCCATCGTAACGTGCTCAATTATCCCTCGAGTACAGCAATCTTCTCGTCGTTCCGGAGTGTACGCGTATTGTATATTGCCAGGTCCAGTTGTGGTAGCTGGATCTCTTCCGGGGATTCCTTTCACCCCTTGTTCTACCGTAGCCAAGGGTTGGCGCGCCGCCAGCTATTAAAATAAATTATCTTCTTTTTTGTGTGGACTGGAGCCAAAAAGGTAGGCCAGTCATCATCAATCTCCTGGCCATGCAACATGTCTTTTTCTTCCACGCTTCTCTATTAGTCGTCATCTCAGTAGTCACCCCCTTTCTATCCATATCATAATTCACACAGTCCATCCATCGTTTCTTTGGTCTCCCACTACTCTTAAATCCATCAACATTCATACTCAATACTTTCCTCACGACTGTCTCCTCACTCCTCCGTATCACGTGACCATACCATGACAATCGATTCCCACACAACTTTTCAGTTATTGGTGCCACTTTCAAACTTCCTCTTATGTACTCATTTCTTATTCTATCCATTCGTGTAACACCACACATCCCTCTTAACATTCTCATCTCAGCTGCATGCAATTTCCTTTCATTCATCCTTTTTGTGGCCCAACATTCTGACCCATACAAGACAGCAAAAATGTAGTCCAGTCAAAAGGCAAAATATGTGCACTTAATTAATTATCTTAATTGAAATTCACAAAACAATCGTTTTACAAAAATAGACCTATACTGCCGTCATAATGAAAAAAGGCACAACTAACATTTTATAAATATGGAGAAAATCGACTTTAAAGTTTTTATTGCTTTTTGGCGAAAAATATTGACTTACACATTATTTTTCGAAAATAGATGAATTAAAATAAATTCATTATCACGATTTTTATACAACTAATGAAATGTAAGTTATTATTGTGCCTTTTCAATATAATGGTAAATAAATGTGCCTTTTCATTCTATAAAACATGAATATTAGTCTCATTTGTGCTTTTTGAGCCTAACTGTATCTCCGAATTCCTTGAAGATAAAATTCTATAAAAAATTGAGTAGATGTGCATTTTTTTCTGATTCTAAATATGTATATAACTCAATTTTGTCAAAAATGTTAGTTGTGCCCTTTTTTCTTACGACGGCAGTATAGAATATGAAACTGAGAAGCGAAAAAAAGACCTTTAAATCCAACTTAGTTCAAAAATTAGTATAGCCAACCAAATATAATCAACGACGAAGATTGTTCAAGCCGCCAATTTACTTGGTGTCATTTTGTCTATTCGGAGGCGACTTAAGATTTGTTATTCCCTCGCTAATTAAAACAGAATCTTTTTGATAGTGTTTTTATTACTTGGCTTGCTCTTGGTCTCCATCGCGCCTGATGAAAAGCAATTATTGAGGTTCATGATGGAACGAACGTGCTCAGACTACTCTGAAAAAAAGTTAGGCGTAGTAATACTTTTATGAATACACGAGCTTCTGCCCGCGACTTCGTCCGCGTTAAATTTCTTGTTCCCCCGACCCTTCCCGTCGCGTTGAATCACCTACCCGTGTGATTTTCCCCGTTTTTGCAACATTTTTCATTACTGCTCCGCTTCTCTTGGTTGTAGCGTAATGTTATATAGCCTAAAGCCTTTTTCGATAAATAGGCTACACAACACATAAAGATTTTTCAATTCGGACCAGTAGTTCCTGAGATTACCGCGTTCAACCAAACAAACAAACTCTTCAGCTTTATAATATTAGTATAGATTCATCATCATCATCTGCCTAGCCGTTTCCCAACTATCTTGGGGTCGGCTTCCAGTCTAACCAGATGCAGCTGAGTACCATTACTTTACATGGAGCGACTGCCTATCTGACCTCCACAACCCAGTTACTGGGTAATAAGATACTCCTCGGTAACACTGGTTGTCAGACTTTCTGGCTTCTGACGACCCATAACGACTGTTTAAGATTTACGAAAGAATACATAATAATAATAATAAAAAAAAAATATTATTTTAATATTTAAAAATATAATTTATATGTTTGTAAAATTAAATAAACGAAATAATAATAATATCTTGGGACAACCAACACACCGTTATCTGATCCCAAACTAGGCAGAGCCTGTACTATGGTAACCATATAACTGATAAATATACTTATATATTTCTAAATACATACATATTATAGATAAATCACACCCAGACACAGAACAAATGATTGTGCTCATCACACAAAGATTTACAGACATACATCAACATTAATAAAAATTTGTAGGTAACGAAGAATTTTTCTCCAATTGTCTATTTGTCTGGAAGTACATAGGTACACATGTTTCGGAATGGCGCAATAACGTCTGAACGGATTTAAATGAAATTTGGCATACAGATAGTTTATACAGGTCGTTGCAGGTAGTTTGTACCGGTAGTTTATAGTTTTTAGCCTGGTAACACATAGGGTACTTTTAATCCCGGTAGGTAACGTTCCCGTGTGATATATTTCGACGTCCACGCGAAGCCACGGTCAAAATCTAGTTAAAAAAATATAGGATCCGTCGACTTGAAAACCTGTCTTTTTCGTCGGGTCAAAATCAACATCTATCTTTATATTTATTAGAAAGTGTAAGAAGAAAGAGATTAAATAAGTTTATTTTTATATAGGTACAGTTTCCAAATAGTCGTTTTACAGTTTGATGTATAAACTAGCTAAACTAGCTTTTGCCCGCGACTTCATCCACGTAAATGTCGTTTATTGCGGACGTAGACAAAATCGCGGAATAAAAAGTAGCCTATGTCCTTTATTGGGGTTAAAACTTACCCCGTACCAAATTACATCAAAATCGGTTCAGTGGCTTAGTTGTCAAAGCGTAGGTAATAGACAGAAAGAGTTACATTCGCATTTATAATATTAGTATAAATACTCGTATAGAAGTATAGATTTATTGAAGCCTATTAAAAGGGTTAAAATTGCGCCTGATATTCTAGCACCGGTAAATAAATCTAATAATCCAATATTCTTGTAAAAATCAAAATATACAGCGCTACAAGATTCCTCTGGCACGTAACTACAATCGAAGCGTACACCGCCATCTTCTTATGGTTTTTTTTTAAATTTATTCCACAAATTAATTTCGCATTACTTAATGTATCCCACAGCTTAGAATCACGATCAGCAAAAACAAAATTGGACTATATTCTAATTTAGCCTTAACTAGATCTGCCTCTAAATTCTCGTTACATTTTAAATCCATTATAAAATAACTGAAATTCATCTAACTTTTAAACCTAATAATTCTGCCTACATTTCATTTAAGACAACCTTTAAAATCTGCTGACGCGAGATACCTTTATTAAAGTGATGTTTGTTAGCACTAAGCCCGTCGTCTACGAGGCTATCCAAAATTAAATGAAAATATTTTTATTTCACATAAACCTACATGGGCACTTATAAAACGTCAGAAGTTAGGCGCACGGTTCTGTTTTGTTGATTCCTCTGGAGAAGAGCCGAAAAGAAATATCATTAATTCTTTTTAAAATAATTGACTTTTACAATGGTTTCAAATTGCAGTGTTAATAGGTATGGAAGGACAGTGTTAGAAGTACCAGGTACTGAATAAAATAGAAAATTGCCTACAGTCTACAGGCCTACAACGTTCCCAAATCACAAAATATAAAAAAAATATATAAATAACTGATAGTATTTCAAAAATAAAATATGATAACCTATTTAACCCAATTGCCATGACAACCAATAATAAAGAGATCTAATTAGGATTGTAGGTATATAATATCAAATGATGTGAAGATTAAGACATAGAAGAAAGATGTACAGACACATAAAGCTCCTACAATCTCTCAAAATTATTTAATAGGTTTTCAACTTTATCGCTAAAGTATTAGATTCAAGATCAATTGGCAAAATTAGGCAGTTTCGGGTACCTCGATGTGCTGGCGTCTGTACATCGTCATTTGGGAGCAGTTAGTAAAGATTTACATAGTAATCCCGTTAATGAATTAAACTAGTTCCAAATTCAAATCACAAATAAGTTGCCAGAATGTCACAGCACTAGAATTTCAATGATAATCCGCCACGACGCAATCAATGACAAACTAGCGTTAGTAAATAATTTGCATCTTGTACAGACTCAATTAATCAATCGAAATCAATCTGTTTAGCATTTGTCCAACTATTTTGTCTGATCGGGTCGCTTCCAGTCTAACCATATGCAACTGATAAATCAGTATTTTACGTGGCTGTGAAGGTCCAAATGTTCCAAATGTTGACAAACACTGTAGGTACTGAGGAACACGATACTCTTTGCTAAGTCTGGTTGTCATAGATTTGGACTTCTGACAGCAGTCAGTAGTAGGACATAACAACTGTCAAGATCTTCGAAAGGGAGTCAGGATCAAAAGCTATCCGAGGCACGCAGGGGTCTCTATCTATACTTCTATGCTAATATTATAAAGCTGAAGAGTTTGTTTGTTTGGTTGAACGCGGTAATCTCAGGAACTACTGATCCGAATTGAAAAAATCTTTTTGTTTTGGATAGCGTATTTATTGAGGAAAGCTATAACCTATATAATATCATGTTACAATCAAACGGACCGGAGCAGCTATGAAAAATGGACAGGCAGGCAATTCGATACGACGGGAAGGGTCAAAGGGTGCAAAAATTTTAAGGCGACGAATTCGCGGGCAGAAACTAGTATGTATTATATGGTCACCCGATCCACGAACCGACTGGGGTAAGCATAGTTTAACATTCTGTCGACCCTTGTGAGTTTTATCATTTAGTCACCAACCCTGCTGACAGTGTACGAACCACCAAAGAAAAAAAATTAGTTGTAACACGTTACTGTTGAGAAGCATCGTGGACGATAGCCCTAATACAATGTTGCGTCGACCAAAATATCCGAGTAGAATAAAGGGCATAGATTTTATTTCGGTTGTAAACAAAAGACATCTGTCATTCTGAATGACAGATAGACGATATGAGAGGGAAATGAATACGGTTTTTTTATAGCTTTACAAAGAAAGCCTTTGTTTCCCAGTATCTTAGGAATAGAAAAATGATAAGAAAGTAAGGCTTTCTTCTGTTTATTTCATTGGATACAAAACAATATCTTGTTTTGTTATTGATGTTGTGAGGTTGATTTTTGAACTTGCTATAACTATTCCCGTGTATAGAACCATACCTACGCAACAAAACATAACGCCTTATTTCTTCAAAAGGTTGGGTGTTCTTAAAAACATCTCGATCACAATCATTCCCCTCCTTTTAGCTTCGCCGTAGTAGGGTAATGTATAAAAGAATATGGTACATAAAAATATATGTATTTATGTGTCAAAAATGCGTTTACATACAAATCGAGCAAGCAAGATCTAAATATAGCGTCTATTTTTATTTTCTTAAAACAAAAACATATTTAATTAAATATACCAAAGACTGGTTCACTTTCATTTATTATAAATTTTATGAGAATAATAATACTGTAGCAGTAATATTCTATTATTAAGGTCAAGCTAAGTTCAAAAGGTATGTACCATATACATAGTTATAATATCACTTGTCTCCTAACAAATTTTGAATCTTATTTTGAATTTATTTGTTTATCTAATTTCGCCACTTCTCAAAGTATCATTTTTTTTTGTGTAGGAAATCATCAAATAACTTCTCCTGCTCTGGGTGGAGTAAGACTTTTTCTGACTAGAACCCACCCGTGTTTCTTCAATCGCCTGTGCCAGGGCCACGGTAACTTTTTCCAACAAATTTGCGACCCTGGCAGGACTTTTAAAACTGTGTTATATAAGTTGTATTTTACGATAACGCCATTACCTCTGTGAGGGATGTAAAATACCGGTTTACTTCCCAATACATTGCAAATTGCGTCGCTTCTTTAGGTAGATAAAATATTATGTTACCTTTCATATAGAAGGAAATTAAATTTTGTAAGGATATTGTGTTTAAACCACAGCAGATAAAATCTATGATACGTTAACAATTTCAGCATAGCGCTAACGTGTAGAATATACCGTTCAAATTGTATACAATGTAACACCAAAAATTTCGATAGTTGGTACTGCATAAAATTAATAAAAATTAAATCCGGATCATCTATAATAAAAATCTATTTTACTACTGCCTAAGAAGTTCATGTCTTGAAAATGAAAATTCAACAAAAACTTGTATTTCGTGAGGTTGTGGGCCTAACGTGAACACATAACCAGCCTATATTGTTCCCACTGCTGGGACACAGGCCTCCTCTCGGAGAGAGGGAGTGGGCCATAATCTACCACGCCGATCCAGTGCGGGTTGGTAGATGTCACATGTCTTGGAATTTTTGGTTCTAGGACATGCCGGTTTCCTCACTCCTTTACCGTTTTGAAAGCAGTGGTGATTAAATTATTTATACAAAGTAAAGCGCCTACCTGGGTTCGAACCTACGATCTACAACTCGTAAGTCACTACTGCACACTGTCAATACTGCGGTCCACTGCTCTAAGAGACACACGAGCGGCATGTTGCTAACGGCAAGTAACTGCAGCCGTCGATACGCGATGATGACGCTGATCTTTGAAGATGGCATGTCGCCGGCTGCAGTCGGCTGCCGTTGGCTGCCGTCGAGACGCGTCGACAGCAGTCGCCGACACGTATCGACGGTAGCAATTACCTTTGCCGTTGGCAACATGCAGCTCGTGTGTAAGAGCTCTAACATGAACACGCGGAGCCTTTATTAACCATTACCAATAAACTAGCAATTTCGATGTACATTTTCTTTCTAATTCGTTATTAGTTTTTATTTCTCTTATAATCTAAGTTTGGGAATTCTTCAGGCTATTTCATTTACCTTGGTTCTCGTGCGGATCTCTTCATTTTTGACTCGATCGCGTAGGGAAACTCCAAGCATAGCCTTCTCCATTGCCTTTTGGGTGACTTTCAGCCCGGCCATGGCCAGCGGCCACGATTCAGTGCCATAGGTCAACATTGGCAACACGCAATGGTCAAAGACTTTTGTCAAAATTTATTTTATTTGCGCTTTTGGCGTTTTATTTTTACTATTATGCGGTGAAGAAAGAAATCCTACTAATATTATAAACGCGAAAGTTTGTATGTATGGATGTGTGGATGTTTGTTCCTCTTTCACGCAAATCTACTGACCCGATTTAGATGGAATTTGGCACACAGATAGTTTATAACCTGGAGTAACACATAGGGTACTTTTTGTCCCGGTAGTATGTTCCCGCGGGATATTTTCCGACCTCCACGCGGGCGAAGCCGCTGGCGAAAGCTAGTACATGCATAAATTCCCATTTCTTCCATCGCCATACACAAGAGCGATCAGGTTTAGGTATGATTTTGCAATATTTTATTCATCCATTATATCGTGTCGAATAAAATACAAGCGTGTCTTTTGCAAAATTATTATTCCTCAAAAGTGCCTCCTGCCAACGTCATTCAAACGTCAAAAAATTCATGTAGCAGTGGAGATACTTATTTCAAACTACATTAAATTGTTCCCTAACTTGATAGCATCGCATCGACTCATAAATGTACATTTTCCATTATAAAAGTGTTCTAACTCATTCTACATCACAACCTAGGGACCGAAATTGTTCTAGCTGTCGTATCTTCACCGCTAATAAAATTGCCATCGTATTTTACCTGTACCTTCAGAGTGGTATCTATAGTACACAATCTTTGATGATATTATTGTGGCTATACAACCCTGTTTTACTAGGAGCTTTTGTGAGAAAATTGCGATATTTTGGGAGGTTTTAAATCTTTTTCCGTAGATGGGGACTTCAAACTTGACTTCAAGGCAGGCAACATTAGTGGTATTCACAACTAAATTGGAACACTGCGTCAATCAATACTGGGTTTCCTATTTCTTTCGTTTTTGGAAAAAACTACTTTCATAAAAAAAGAAACAGCCGATTTCCAAAAATCTTACTCCAAAGTAAACAAATACTTTAACTTTAGACGTTGGTGGCAAATTAAAAAAATACCGATCCAAAAACACCACCGGTTCTGTCGGTATAGTACCTACTTTATTTTTCACTTTTTGTCATGTTCTCTAACCTAAACCAATTTCAACCAATTCTTATGCCAGTACTTGCTGTGTTAACAATAGTGACAGAAAATATCTGTACATCATCAAGATCATCATCACCAAGTGGATAAAATACGTACTATCCGAAGCTTACGCAAAAAGTACCCAAGCAAAGTTAATAAAATTAATATCGGACCAGCTTTAAAAGAATTTTCAAAATCGATCCTCGTACACAAAATATTGCGCAACGTACATTCAAACAAAAATATATATATACAGGGTGTGGCGTAAGTAATGGTCCACCGTTCAGGATTCGATGAACCAGATAATTAACTATAACAATTAAAAAAATTTAACCATTTTTACCCATATTTTTTTACAAAAATTGCTCTTAAACTTGATGGTGTGTTAAAAATTGGGGTTAAAATTAGAGAAGAACCAACTTTTTCTTCAAAAGAGCTGAATTTACATAAAAAATCAAAATTTATCATGATAGCTCTAGTATTCAGCAGTAATTAACAGAAATCAAAATGAAAAAATAATGGTTTTTGTTGAAACTCCAAACAAATAAGTAATAAAAAGTAGAAATTTCGTAAATAAAAGACAAAAATGAAATACTTTCGGAACCCTTGGGTAAAAATTTTCAAATTTTTAATTGTTATAGTTAGTTATCTGGTTCATCGAATCCTGAAAGGTGGACCACTACTCACGCCACACCCTGTATAGACAAATTAAGAACCTCCTTCTTTTAGAGTCATTTAAATTTCGAACACAGGGTTTTTTGAATAACTCTCAGAAAAGAAAATAATCACACTATTTTAATTGTACGAACGAACTCGTTACAATATTACGCTCGAAAATCACTATTTCCACTAGAATTGTTTCATCCCTTTCATCATATATTATACGGCTCTGTATGACCATTCATTTAAATTGCTGGCCATTTAACCTCATTGGATGAGGGTTATCTGCCAACCTCATTCCGTTAGGGATCACTTTATAATATTATGTGTGATATCATTCTGAGCATTAATTTGCTATGAATTTTCACAATTCAGCGGTTTTGGTCAGATTTATATGGAATGTTGGACATTCCGATAGTAACTGATAATAATTTAAATTAATCTGATGTAGATATTGCTTTTACACGCTTTGTATTAGCTTCACTTGTATGTTTGTATGTATGTTTGTATGTTTGTTTATAACCGACTCCTTATAGCGCGATTTTGACCCACTTTAAGCGACCAGATTTCATCATTCAAACTTTGCACACCAGTCAAGAACCGATGACAATGCAATAATTTCATAAAGTGCCATTATCCTTGCCAGGGATACCAGGACAGCAGAAAAACTGTCTTCGAAAACTACGCTGACATACGTCACAAACTACGCTGACATACGACACAAACTACGCTGACATACGTCACAAACTACTCTGACATACGTCTCAAAATTCTTCAATATGGTTTTCAATGGAAGCGTGTTTTTTAGTTTTTTTTTTAACTATTATTTTATATTCCTAACACAATTATATGTAGCTGATACCAAACCAAAGCTTGGCATTATTATTTAAGACTAGTTTTCTTCATTATAACTTTCCTCTTGAATCAGTCTGTCAATTAATAAAAACCACAACAAAATCTGTTACGTAGTTTAAAAGATCTGAGCGTACAGACGAAGGAAGCGACTTTGTTCTATAGTATGTAACTAGCTTTTACCAGCGGCTTCACCCACGTATTGTACATATAAATCATCCTCTTGAATCACTCCGTCAATTGTTGAAAACCGTTGTGTGGTTTAAAATATCTAAGCGTACATACGCGGGTAGTTATTTTGTTTTATACTATATGGAAATCACAAGTAGTACCTACTGAGGTAAGAAAAAGCAGAAATAACTTAAAAATATATTTATTTTCACAGCATTTATGTACAGATATTAAATTAACTTATAGAGAATTCTTAATTAACAATACTATTGTAGACGTTTATCCTAAAGCTTTGGCGTCTCCTAGGACGGTGATGGCTGGTCCAGCCTTGATGAGGCCATCTCTGACGTTGCGGCCGATTTTCTCCTGAAAAAGATAAATAGAAGATATTGTTAACAAAACTGTGAGAACTATTAAAGGTAGAGCACGGCTGAAAAGTGGCTTTCTAACAGTTGCTAAGTATATTGAACGGTTTTATGCACGTGACTTCATCCGCGTCAAATTTTTAACCAACGAAAAAAACGGACGAGGTTATCAATTCGACGCGTATATATTTTTTTTAGTTTTTTTTATGTATGACCACGCATAACTTTTTACATTGTAGTCCGATTGTGATAATTCTTTTTTTTTTTTTTGGAAAGGGTATACTCCGAGGGTATTCCCATATAAATTTGAAAAACAAAATCGAACCCTAATGGTCGGAAAACAGGAGATGATTGATTGTTCACTCATTGATTGTAATGTATAACCACGCATAACTTTGTACAGAATAGTCCGATTTTGATAATTCTTTTTTCATTTGATAGGGTATACCTTGCCAAGTATTACTAGTACATTAAAACTACAAAAAAATTACACAATAAAAACTTTTTAACAAAAAATTAAACCGCCGAATAAACAGAAAAGCAAAAAATAATATACCTTAAAATTTTGAAAAATCAATGAACTAAGATCACTCAAAGCGCCGACTCATAATTTTAAGGTTTATTATTTTTTGCTTTTCTGTTTTTTCGGCGGTTTAATTTTTTGTTAAAAAGTTTTTTGCTTCCACGACCCATCCCATCGCATCAAATTTCCTGCCCGTGCGAGTACTACTTTTAATTTGCATGGCTTGAACTTGTCTTGGCATGATGTTGTATAGTCTACAGCCTTCCTCAATAAATGGGCTATCCAACACTCAAAATACTTTTTAATGCTAACCAGTATTTCCTTTGATTAGCGCGTTTAACCAAAAAAAACTCTAAAGCTTTATAAAATTATTATTAAATATAGATCGCAGTTAGACTGAGATAAGAGTACCCAGTAAAGTAATTTCCATATGCTGAAATGGAAACTAACTGCTGTTCATGTTTTTTGATAACCAGGTACACTGTTACACTTTGCCTGGCCTGAGAAGCGAACCCAAAACCTCTTATTATTATTGTCAATGGCTACACTTGCAACCACTGACTCAAAGGGGCAATTCACAATTTAGGGGCAGTTCTTCTGTACAGTCGGGTAATTGCGTGACACACTAAGAATAGCTTCTGTTTTGACAGTTCAACAACACTTAGTGCGTTAAATATGTTGTTGAGCAGACAAATTTATCGAACACTAGCTTCTGCCCGCGACTTCATCCGCGTCAAATTTTTGCTCCCCTGACCCTTGACTCGCATCGAATTGCCTGCCAGGTTTCGTACATTTTTCGTTGCTGCTTCGTTCCTTTTCGTTGTAGCGTTTGTTATATAGCCTATAGCCTTTCTCAATAAATAGGCTACCCAATACAAAAAGAACTTTTCCATTCGGACCGAACAAATTCTTCAGCTTTATAATATTAAGTATAGATATAAATCAATGGATTTGTAATATCCTTCAAAATGATTCAGATTCTGTATAATAGTGTGGTAGAAAACTAAGGTATATATATATATACTCAGTAATTTTGAAATATTAAATACTTACAATTTTCTTGAACACCTTCCACCGGGGCTCAGGCGCCGCCGACACAGCGCACAGTGCAACCAAACAAGCGAACACCAACAACAATATGCGAGAGAAATTCATTTTTACAATTATTATTTTCAATTCAAATTATTATTTTACTGAATTCACGAAGATCTCTTCGAGTAGAATGATGTTCCAGTTTCAAAACTCTCTTTTTATATACTACTAAACTGACCAAGATATTGTTTCCCGTCAACAAATTCAAAATTTCACTAATAAAGACTTTACTGTGTTGACATAAAGACCATCTGTTATTGAGGCAGACGTTTTGTCTCTGTGTAAATGTCAGTCTGTAATGATAACGGGCCGCGGTGAGTTGACCCCAGGGAACTCCCGATTCTGTGAGCTGAATTAAGTCCCAGCGTAAATTACTGTATTTTAAATATGTTATAGATAACTTTTTTATTTGGAGCACACAAAAGAAATGGCACAACATACTAAACGACACTTAAGTGATAACAAATATGAGAGAATACCTACAAAGTATATGAGATAATCAAATAATATGTATAATTTGAAGACACTATTGACTATGACATCATCGTCATCATTTCAGCCGTAAGACGTCCACTGCTGGACTTAGGCCTCCCCCAATTTGGGGGGCTTTGCCATAATCGCCACGCTTGGCAGGCGGGTTGGCGATCGCAGTATGGTGGTCAAACGCATAGAGAACACTGCTGCCCATTCTCTTAGTAAGTCCCTTAGTCGCCTTTTACTACACCCACGGGAAGAAATGGGATAGTGCTATTCCTTACGTCCGGCGACACACGGAATGACGACATACCTATTTAGATTTTTTTTAGATCATTTTTATTATTTTAATTTTTTTTATCATTTTTATTTTCATACTTGTTCTATTGTATTTTAATGACATAAAAAATTACTTAATAACATAGAAAGTGCGACGTGCATCTCAAAGTTGCACCGAATGGAGTCCATTTTTTTTTGTGATATCGCTCATGTCAGCTTAGGAGGTTGTCAGCAGCTTAAGGGCCTTGGTCCGGTTTAGTGCCGTAAAACGGTCACTTTATGAACCTATCTTCTCATTAACGGCTTGGTTTGAAGATTTGAAAAAAATATATTTTTGCTATAGATTCATGTACATAATTTTTACAAGAGCACTTTTTTCGTAGGGTTAAAACCTTTGCTGTAAAAAAATATTTACGACAACCCAATTTTTTGGCTTATATTTCATACTCCTACTAAACAGCTTTGTTATTTGGAAATATTTTTACACATAAAAATAAACGGTTATAGGCACTACGATTTTACAATAAAATATTGTAAATTAATCAAAATTTTGCAAAGAAATACCCCCATTTTAAGCCGTCAAGGGTAGAGGGGCTTTGCGCGGGCGCGGGCTGCAGTCGTGCATTAGCATTCAGACGGGAGGGCTGTGTCGCTCGCTGCTCCGCTCCAGCTATCGACCGACTACGCGCGACGTGTGTGTTAGTGTAAATACTTACGAACGTATTGTAACAGTGTGTGTTTATAGACTAGCTCCTTGCAGAGGAGTCGATTTATTTGTGCGCGTGGACGCTTTATTAGTTGTGGCATTTCTAAATACTTTTTTGTTTATATATTTTATTGTGTGAACTGTAACATAGTTTGTATAAAAATGCCCAGGCAAAGAAAGTGTTTTGATTTATTAGCGATTATCCTACAGTTATTGACTATTTCTGTTTTGTTGTAATTTTTAATTTTTAGTGTCTCCTTACCAAAACTGTGCGTTACAAACACAAACTTTAAAAAAAAAATATATTAATATTTCTCATGTAAGTGAAATTTATTTATTATGGGAAATAAAGATATCTCTAAACCGAAAAGTTGTCTTTCTTTAATCAATCACATACCTGCATGTTTAAAGAAATATGTCCAGTATAAACATCAAATAGTTGCGTCTTTCTAAAGTATCAGCCATTGATCCACCATTCGGTACCTTTTACAGTCGTAGGCAAAAATACCGACTTTCGTCCGTCTCTGCATAATCTTTGGTCGTCGTTTTAGTTTAGCGCGCCGCCGCCACTCGTTACGTGTGTGCGGGAGTATGGAGCTTAGCTCCGCCCATATGCTCAAGGTTAACGAGGATACTATACACCTTAACCGGGCTATCCTGTGGATGGCTTGAGGGCGTACTGAGGGAATTGCGAAATAATTGAGTATGCTTGATTCTTGTTATTTCTTTCCCTTTAGTTATGCAATTAATATGTAAGATAGTTAGGGATTCAGTTTAAAAATCATACACATTAGAAACCAATTTGTAGTGTTTCTGAAAAAAAAAAAAAAACAAAATAAACCCTTAGTATGGCGTCACTACTTTGAGTAAGGTTTAAGTTTTTAATAATAACAGAAATACATGTATTCTATATATGTATACTTCTACACAATACCTTAATTACCTTGCGTGGCTGGGGGAGGGCAGAAAAGGACAGGCATTTCTCAGTAATAGCCCAGAGCTCTGCACCCCTAGCCATGTTGATAATCTACAATCGTTAACGCTAGTCGAAAACGTTATCTAAACGTTAAGTCACATGTTTTGAACAAACGAATAGAAAATTAGTAGCCAAGTTGACATCGTTCAAAATGATAGAATGAATTGTTGTCGTTTCTACAATGTTCAACGCTACATCCTTTGTTATAATGTCCTTTTTCTAAAGACATTGTAAAACGAGCGGTCGACTCAGGCGCGTCAACATGGCTACCAACTTATCGTGTTCTACAATTGCAGACACCGAGGCGTTACCGACTGGAGAACGGAATTCGACACGAAACGGTTGTAACTTGGCTAGGGGGGCTGATTTGTGTCCGGATGATTGCAAAAGGCTTTTTTTTTCTTTTTTCGGGTGGGAAATCATCAAATGACGTCTCCCGCTCTAGGGTGGAGCGAAAGGGCGTGTCACACTTTTACTGACTAAAACCCACCCGTATTCTTTCAGTTACCCATATACCAGGGCCACGGTATCTCTTTCGAACAAATATCGCGACCCCGGCAGGATTGCAATAGACTTACGTCATATTTCATGGGACTTGAACATTACTGGCGAAATATGGTTGTATTGTAGCCCGGGAGCATTATTATTTATTTAATACTTCACGCACACAAATGTACAGAGGCGGACTTAATGCCATAGGCATTTTCTACCAGTCAAAAAAAAAATGGTAGGTACGTCTATCTCTACCTAACTCATCGGGAAAAGAAGCGTGCTTGTATGTATTATCAGCTCAAAATACATAATATAAACCGGTGGACATCTTTAAGCCAAAATGATGAAGATGTAAACAAATATTGTTATAAATCAGGATAAAGAAGTTTATCATTAGATACCCGATCGATATCGATAAAATATGGTAAGATAAATTCTGTGAAATCTATTTCTTGTGAGTAAACTTTAATGGCTTCTTTGAAATAAATGGTAGATGTGGTAATAAGAATGGTACAAGGTGAGGGTTCTTCACATGTACCTGATGACTTTGTTATTATACATAACTACCAACATGAAATATCAATAGGACTAGCTTTTTCCCAACTGTGTCGAGGTTAGCTTCCAGTGTAACCGTCTCAACATCCAAGTTATTTATTCAAACCAGGCTCAGCGTCAGCTCATTTTGAACGTCAAAACTACATATGGAGGTCTCCCAAAACGCCGCCATTTACCAGTTCCTAGTGCTTTAGCTGGGAAGAAGAAGTGGCGCAACAAATTCCCCAGCAGCACAAATAATATGTTAGTAATTCATATTTCGAAAAACAAAACATACATTAAATTATTTGACATAATAATATGTCAGCTAGCACATGCCAATATACCAACAAAACATTGAAAACTAAACTCAAACTGAATAATAAAATAAAAAAATGTAAACAGAACTTTAAACCTAAATAAAAGCCTCCAGCCATAAAAAACGTGCCCGCTTACATATACAATGTCGCATTATGTTACATATACAATGATGCAAAGAGTTCAGTTGAATTCACAAATGTTAAAAGTCCGGAGTAAAATAAAATAACAGTAACAAAAACAAAAACTATGGTCAGCAAGACGACCAGTCGCCACAAGCAGCACCCGTTGACGAGCATAACGTAAAGTTCAGCCATATCGGTATGCAGCTAAATATCAGTATTGGTAGTACATGAAGCGACTGTCTATCTGTCCTTCACAACCCAGTTACTGGTACTACAATAACCCTTCATAAGTCTGGTTGTCAGACTGTGGACCTTCTGACAAACCGTAACGATTGTCCACCAAGATTAACGTGCTTGGTATGTAAGGATTGATCCATCCATGAACCGGCAGTAAGCGACGCTTAACCTGACTGATCGACCCTTGCTGCTGACTATACTTTAGCTAGAAGCCCCTCTTGTTGAAAGATCTAAGCTCAGTGTGAACTTGTAGATGTCACGTCTTCGAATTTTTTGTTTCTAGGACATGCCGGTCCCTCACGATGTATTCTTAGCAGTGGTGATGGAATAATTTACACTAATTAAAGCGCCTCTCACCTTCAATTTGTAAATGGCGGCCGTTTTCACTGGGCCACCGAAACTACTGTTAAACTGTTATTTTACTTCAATGAACGGGATTTCAACAATCAGTATTCGTAACACATAACAGTTACTGATGTTACATAACATGATGATAATAATCCCTAAAAGGGATAGGCAAACACCCATATTTCACCGAGTAAGTCCCTGTCATAGAAGGCGAGCATATCATCATACCCAGAAACCACATCATCACACTTCAGGCTGGTTCTGAGAAATTCGTAAGGGACAACTAAGCCTCTATTGTTTGTCCATTCATCTATCTGTCAGCAAGTAGTACCTCATGAACCATAATAGGTAGATAGTTTAAATTTTCACGTAATGCGCATTTATATTGCCGCTATAACAAGAAATCCTATTAATATTATAAATGTGAAAATTTGTATGTTTGTGGATTGTTAATCACTTACACATAACCTGCTGAATGATTCTAGATGAAATTCGGCACACAGATAGTTTATAAACAGTTTTTTTTTAACATAGCCTAATATACTTTTAATCCCGATAATACAAGCGGTCTATTTATACGACAAATGTATTTTGAATATAATATGTAATGTTCAGTATTGTACGGATTGTATGGAATCTTTCATGTGGGATCCTGTCCCGCACCTCATCAGTATTTTTAATACCATTCCTGTGATAATTTCACAAATGTTTACCAACATTGTCTTTCTGAGAGTATTATTCAGGCCTTAAAAGATCTTTGTAGTTAAAATTATATTGTATCACAAGTAGAACCTATGCTTCATCATAATTCCTGCCCTTATCCCAATTTACTTGGGGTCGGCACTACATATCTCTTTTTTCCACAATTCTGTATTAGTCGTCATCGCAGTAGTCCCCTGTTCTATATCTACATTTCATCATTCACACAGTCCATCCATCGTTTTTTTTGGTCTACCTCTACTCTATTTCTACAAGTAGTAGGTATCTAACCTAGTTAGGTAATAATAAACAGAAATATCTTTAAAAATAATTTATTTTCACAGCATTTATTTACAGATATTAAATTAACTTATAAAGAATCCTTAATTAATAATACTATTGCTGACGTATTAACTTATAAAGAATCCTTAATTAATAATACTATTGCTGACGTTTATCCTAATGCTTTTGCGTCTCCTAGGACGCTGATGGCTGGTCCAGCTTTGATGAGGCCATCTCTGACGTTGCGGCCGATTTTCTCCTGAAAAAGATAAATAGAAGATATTGTTAACAAACGTGTGAAAACTGTTAGAGGTGAGGAAAAGTGACATTCTAGCAGATTCTAAGTATATTGAACGGTTTTGAGGTCATTACTATTATTTTCAACCACTAACTCGAAGGGGCGGTTGACTATTTAAAGGGGTTGCTATTCTGTACAGGGGAGTAAAATGTCATACTTCGAATAGATTCCATTTTGACAATTCAACAACATTCACTGCGCTACATACGTTGCTGAGCAGACAAATGTTTCGAACATATAAAGCAGTGGATTAGATTCTTATTAATAGTGTGGTAGACAATTAAGGTACTCAGTAATAATGAAATATTAAATACTTACAATTTTCTTGAACACCTTCCACCGGGGCTCAGGCGCCGCTGACACAGCGCACAGTGCAACCAAACAAGCGAACACGAACAACAATATGCGAGAGAAATTCATTTTTACAATTGTTATTTTCAATTTCTAATTATTATTATATTGAATTCACGAAGACTTCTTCGAGTTGAATGATGTTCCAGTTTCAAAACTCTCGTTTTATATACTACTAAGCTGACCAAGACATCGTTTGCTTTCAAGAAACTGAAAATTACACTACAATCGACTTTACTGTGTTGACATAAAGACCATCTGTTATTGAGGCAGATGTTTTGTCTCTGTGTAATTGTCAGTCTGTAATGATAAAGGTCCGCGGTGAGTTGACCCCAGGGAACCCCCGATTTTGTGAGCTTTATGAAGTCCCACCGTACATCACTTTAATGTGTATTCAATATATAGATAATTTGTTTATTTATATACAATATATAGATAAAACCAAAAGTAGTGCTACTAAGGCATATGGGGCATCATATGAAATAGCGTTATTTGAACATTCTCAAACATTTTCCTATTTTTTAGGCCGCATAGTATTCGACTTTTAACGAAAAATGTAAATTAAAATACCCTTCCTTATCTCAGATGTTTGCACAGAGAAAAATCTAAAATTATTCTATGTCTTAGAACAATATGTCAATATTATAGAACGATGCCTCTAAAGAGCATACTTTTTCAGGAACCATCGACAACAGTTATATTTGTTCCATTTTTGGTCAAGAGATGGCGCTGACTTAAAACTGCAATACTAGATGTTATAATATAATCCAATAAAATATTTATATATGATGGTACGGAACCTTCGCTCTTGACCCATTTTTTGTGGTACCTCTCATGAGGGATTTGCGAAAGAATAGAGTTCGCTTGATCCCTTGCTGCAAGCGTTATTCCTTATCCTTTGTACCTTAAGAAAAGACACGCAATGTATATATGGTTATTAAAAAATGTTAATTCTAGTATGTATAATATAATTTATAACTACCGCGTTGGTGTAGTGGTCACGATTACAATCGGCTCACCCCCTATAACATGGGACTTGAAGATTTCAGGCGAAAGACGTCCTCTACTGTACATAGGCCTCTCCCAACTAGGGGGAGTTTTGATATAATCGCCACGCTTGGCAGGCGGGTTGGCAATCGCAATATGGGGGTAAAATACATAGAGAACGCTGCTGCCCATTTTCTAGTAAGTCCCTTAGTCGCCTCTTACGACACCCACGAGAAGAAATAGGATGGTGATTTTCTTTACGTCGGGCACCACACGAAATATGAGTGTATTGTTGCCCGGGTGCCTTATGAAGGTGAAGGTACCCTGAAAATGCGCGGGCCGCGATGTCATAGTATCTGAGGCATCGCGGCTGAGGGTTAGAGGCCGCGGTGGGAGAGGAGTGCCGGTATTGAGGTGTGCCGCTCTCCCTACCTTCCGCGGCCTGAACGGGGTCGCCACCGTCCGATGGCGAACGCGGTGGGGCCGCAGGGGAAGAGGAGTGTTGGTATAGCGTTGGCCACTCTCCCTATACCCTGCGGCCGAAAACTGGTAGGCGGCGGGGCCACAGTCCTGACCCATCGCAGGGGGCCAAGGGTGCCATTCACGGGGTCGTCTGGCGCCCATGTGCTAATTGGTCCCCGGGGTGGTCACGGCATGTTATGTGTTCATGCGCGCCGTGAATGGGGGTATCCCCCAGAGGTGGGTCCGGCGACGAACAGCCGCGGCGGGTTCGCGGAAGAGTTGTTTCGTTCACGTGTTCTCGCCATAAGCGGTATAGGAGGACACCGTGGTGTTTTAGTGCGTTGGAGTCCCACATAACTGCGCTATTTCTCCTTAGTAGCGCAGTATGCATGAGCATTTCTCCACGATAAAAAAAAAATGTAGCATTAACTCAGAAAACATAAGTCAATATGTGGACATCTATCAACCAATATGATGAAGATGTAATCTAATGATTGTTTTAAATGAGGATAAAGAGTGCCAAGACTAACATTAGATACCCGATCGTCATCGGCCAAATATGGAAAGGTAAATTCTATGAAATCTATTTCTTATGAGTAAGATTTAATGGCTTCTTTTAATAAATGGTAGAGGTACTAATCGGTGAAGGGTCTTCCCGTAGACCTGATGCTTTGTTGTTGTCCTTACCTAATTACTTGAAAGATCAAAGTCAATCAATCTGAATAAACTTTTCCCAACTATTTATGGGTCGGCGGCCAGCCTAACCGTATGCAGCTGTATACAAGTATTTTACCTAGAGCAACTATCTATTTGACCTCCACAATCTATCTATCAATACCTACTGGAAACATCAAGACCCCAGGCTGCTTCTGAGATTTTCTTAATAGAAACACCCAATTCAAGCAAAATATTTTTTTCAAAAATCAATATGGGCACCTACATACTTGGCTTCTTTTTTTTGTGTTGTTTTTGAATTATATGTTTTATTGTTAATGTCCATTACCTAAATGTCTAAAAAAAAATGTGTTATGTATGTTGTCTGAAATAAATGTTAGTGATTGAATGATAAAACGTCAGAAGCCTGCACCCAGCATGGTTCCAATTAGTTGTTTCATCATTTCAGCCGTAAGACGTCCACTGCTGGTCTTAGGCCTCCCCCAATTTGGGGGGCTTTGCCATAATCGCCTCGCTTGGCAGGCGGGTTGGCGATCGCAGTATGGTGGTAAAATGCATAGAGAACGCTGCTGCTCATTCTCTAGTAAGTCCCTTAGTCGCCTTTTACGACACCCACGGGAAGAAATGGGGTGGTGTTATTCTTTACGTCCGGCACCACACGGTATTAGTCGTTTACTATGGAAAAAAGCCGGCAATGCAATAATTTCATAAGTTTGTGCCATTATCCTTGCCAGGGTTAGTAGGACAGCAAAAAAACTGTCTTCGAAAACTACACTGACATACGTCACAAACTAATTTGTGCCATTATCCTTGCCAGGGTTACCAGAACAGCAAAAAAAATTGTCTTTGAAAACTACGCTGACATACGTCACAAACTACGTTGACATACGTCTCAAAATTCGAAACACCCTAAAAAATAGAAAATAAATAATAGTTTAAAAAAACTAAAAAACACGCTTCCATTGAAAACCAAACTAAAAAGTAAAAATAATGGAAATAAAGCGTGGGGTGCCTGATATCAATAAAAAATACCTTAAAAAGCACCCCACGCTTTTTTCCATTATTTTTACTTTTTAGTTTGGTTTTTAATAAAAGCGTGTTTTTTAGTTTTATTAAACTATTATTTTTTAATATAAATATTTCATAAAATATGAAGCTAGCAATATTCTTGTGTGTTCCGCAATTAGGGTACTATTTTAGTTCAAAAACACGTCTCCCAACCCAGGGATCGATACCAGACAGTTAGCACACGCGCTTGAGACCACTAGACCATGCCAATGAAACAGTAATTATCACCGATCATAGAATAAATGAATGATTCATTAACCAATCATAAATCCATTAACCATTTATCCTACAAACTATGTTTTTCCTCAATACCTCACAGAACTAGGAAGTTCACAAGCTGAGTCATTTCAGGTCATTCCCCCGAGCTGTGTTTTGTAAGAAAACGTAATTAAACATCAGTTTTACTCACTGTTCAAGAATTTACTACTGTTTGTGGAAACGTAGTAAGTTGTTATAATGTTATTAGTTGTGTGAATAATGCGGGTCAGTCCCGCCCATCATTTATGTGTGTGTGTGTATAGTAACTGTAATTAATATAGTATATTATTTTATTACTAACTAGTTTCTGCCCACGACTCCGTTTTTGCTACATTTCTCATTGATGCTCTGCTTCTATTGGTTATAGTCCTTCAGACCGTATTTCGGCCACGTCGGCCAGTCTCAACGGAGACTAGCCATCGGCGCTGACACAAGAGCACTTACTCTTTCCTCACTTTCATAACCCGATCGGACGGGAATCCGACACGACCGGAGAGGCATCAGGCGTAAGACCAACGGCTTAACGTGCTTTATAGCGTGATGTTACATAGTCTATAACATTTCTCAATAAATGGGCTACACTTATATCTTTTTTAATTCGTTGCAGTTTCTGAGATTTGTGAATCCAAACAAACAATCAAACTCTTCAGCATTATAATATTAGTATAGACGAAAAAGGATTTTCTTTCTGCAAGTAACTTTTCACAAGCACCTTTATACGTCAATCATATTTTTAAAACCAGATAGAAATAGAAACGCCGACCGTTTTTCCTATATGACCACTCCTAAAAGAAAGATCGAAACAAACATACAGGTCACAGTCTCTTTTAAAGTACGGAAATCATTCCCGCGTGGTGGATTACGGCCCACTCCTTGTCGAAGAGAGAAGGCCTGTGTCCCAGCAGTGGGAACGTTATAGGCTGATTATGAGGGAAAAATGAATTTACTTACATACATAGATACCCATAATACCCTAATACATACATTCATATTTTGTGGCGGGCCCTCGTGACCTGTAACACAGGCTTTTAAAAAAACCTACTTCAGGCGCCAGTCTCTTACAATGCTGGAATATAACATTATCATAAACATTGTTAATTTATAAGGAAAGCAATATTGTGAAAATAAATGAATTGTATATACCTAGATCAAAATCATAACCCTCCTTTTATTCGTCACAGTTGCGTTAAAATAGCATAAGTAAACATGCAAGTAAAAATACATTTATTTTAAACAAAGTGCATCTCGAGGTACTTTACCAAAACTCGCCAATGAATCATCTTTCACAAAATTAAACAAAGAAGTTTAAAAAAATAAGGAAAACTATTTCTGTTATTAAAACGTCCGTGTCAACAGCTGTTAACTGCTGTAGATAACAAATTAGTTTAATAAGTGGCGTCAAGAGGTTCTTTCCCCAGAAAAATGTGATGGCCTCAATGTCAAAGATGTTGACTTTGAAACATCTGAATAAAACTCATCAATGAATTCCGTGCGGCGCCGGACGTAAAGAATAGCACCAAAACCATTTCTTACCGTGTGGGTGTCGTAAGGGGCGACTAAGGGGCTTACTAAAGAATGGGCAGCAGCATTCTCTTTGCATTTTACCACCATACTGCGATCCCCAATCCGCCTGCCAAGTGTGGCGATTATGGCGAAACCTACCCAAAATGACAGAATGACTGGCCTGTTAGTCTAGTGGTTAGTGACCCTGACTGCTAAAACTGAGGTTGTGGGTCAATTTCCACCCAGGACAAATCCAAATCTTTGTGTGATGAGCACAATCATTTGTTCTGCGTCTGGGTGTAATTTATCTATAATATGTATGTATGTATTTAGATATATATAAGTGTGTTTATCAGTTGTCTGTTTGCCTTAGTACAGGCTCTGCCTAGTTTGGGATTAGTTAACGGTGTGTTGGTTGCCCTAAGATATTATTATAAGATATGATTATTATTATTAAAATGGGGGAGGTCTCGCCAGTTGTAGACGGCTTTCTGCTGAAATGATAATGATAACGATTAATGAATAAAAATAACAAAATAATATCCTAACTTAACTAAAACTATACACGAACTTAGACAAAGCGTCGAAAAATTCATTCGCATCGCTGTCGACTGCTAATGTACCCAAGAGACTGGTGGCATTACCACGTTGTAAAGCAATGCTAATTTTTGATTTTCGAATTTTTCATCTTGACGTCAAGGACACTATTATGTACATGTTTCTTTAATAAATGGATTACCTTCCGTACACGTTGTTATCTGTGTAAACTGCATGAGCCGACGGTTAAGCTAAGCCTGCCGCGGTCGGTTCGTAGATGGCTGATCGTGGGGATGAGTTCATGGAGGTGGATCCTTCTAATCTTGTCACCCTTCCATGCCATGTTAAAGACATTGGTCTCGGTTGGCATTCGTAAATGTAAAATTAGTTTATTTCTGCAAAAAGGTTTTTAGAAACGCTTTTTATACGACAACCATAAATTAATTTAAACCAGGTCTACGTTTCTTATCTGTATACTCTGAGAAAAAGGCTGAAACAAACTCAGAGGTAAATATATACTCGCAAATCTTTGTTAGTCGTTACGGGTACTCAGAAGCCCAAAAGTCTGACTGCTAGTTATACTAAAGGGTATCTTATTACCCAGTAATTGGTTTGTAGAGGCCAGATATGCAATCGCTCCATTTAAAATACTGGTGTTGAGTTGAGCTTCATTCGATTAGACTAGAATCTGACTCATCTAGATAAACACAAACATAATTTTGTAAATTATATAAATTATTGTTTAATAATACAACTTTCGGATGTTTAGGAAGTCCCTCAACGCTAAAGACTTAGGGTCACTGATTCCTAGAAAGGGTTTTTTTTTTGTATGTGAAATCATCAAATGACGTCTCGAAGTGACTCGCCCGCTCTGGGTGGAGCGGAAGGGCGTGTCAGACTTTTACTGACTAAAACCCACCCCTGTTCCTTCAGTTGTCCATGTGCCAGAGCCAAGGTATCTCTTTCAAACGAATCTCGCGACCCTGGCAGTAGAAAGGGGTCATATTAAGATTCTGCGCTGAGATGATGACACTAAATTAATCCATTGTTTTTTGATCAAGTACTGAAGCACTTGATCAACAACATACGTCTCAAAATTCGTAACATCCTAAAATATAGAAAATAAAGAATAGTTTAAAAAAACTAAAAAACACGCTTCCATTGAAAACTATACTAAAAAGTACAAAATAATGGAAAAAAAGCCTGATTTCAATAAAAAAAATACCTTTAAAAGCACCCCACGCTTTTTTTCCATTTGTTTGTAATTTTTAGTATGGTTTTCAATGGAAGCGAGTTTTTTAGTTTTTTTTAAACTATTATTTATTTTCTATATTTTAGTGTGTTTCGAATTTTGAGACGTATGTCAGCGTAGTTTTTGACGTATGTCAGCGTAGTTTGTGTCGTATGTCAGCGTAGTTTGTGACGTATGTCAGCGTAGTTTTCGAAGACAGTTTTTTTTGCTGTCCTGGTAACCCTGGTAAGGATAATCGCACAAATTTATGAAATTATTGCATTGTCATCGGTCCTTGACAGGTGTGCAAAGTTTGAATGAAATCTGGTCCTTTAAAGTGGGTCAAAATCGCGCTATAAGGAGTCGGTTACAAACAAACATACAAGTGAAGCTAATATAAAGCGTGTAAAAAGCAAAGGATTCATGTCATGATAGCTATACAGTTGTCATCAGACAGTTGAGTTCACTAGTCCATCGAACTGACGCAGTTTCAAATGACCAAATCCCGAAAAATACATTCTTGATCCGAACGCACATACAGATAATGCATGATGTTTGTTATTAAATATGACGCTTTTGTGATAATGAATACAAGCTACACTGTGAGGTCATATTGACACCTCTTTTTTAGATAAAAACATTTCCTGTATTTGATGATGGAAAGAATAGAATAGATAGAATTGCAGAAGGCAAAAGGCATATGATTCACAGTCAAACTTTTCGTGTCTAGACGGTCAAATTAAATTAGCTAGCAATACTTTACCCATGTATTGTGTGGCGATATCGAAAACTAATGGAACAAAAAAAAAAAGTGTCATTTTAACTTTGTTCAAAACTTAAAATGACACTGACATAGTGGCAACCAATCTACTGTCATGTTTTGGTTTTAAGAATTTTTTTATTTATGGTCTACGATATATTATTGTACAAAACTAGCTGATCGATTACAGGCATTATTGACCTTTCGGCCTGAATGAATGACCAAAGAATGTCGAAAGTGATGAATGACGAAAACATTTTTTATATTTGATTGGTTTTGTTCGTTCCATAAGTTTTCAATATCGATATCCAATACGTGGGGAAAATATTACTAGCTTATTTAATTTGACCCTGTAGACGCGAAAAATTTGACTTTGAATCATATGCCTTTTTTAAGACTTCGCAAAATTGTGGGCCATAGTTATAGGGCGATAAAAATATCGCCTCCCAAAAGAAATACTAAAATAACCGTAATTTCGGGAGTCGGTATCTTTGGTTTTATGTTTTCAATTTTTTACCGCCAAAACAACAATTAAAAAATAAATAAAATAAATTACGTAGTTCTGAAGTAACAAACATAACTACAAAGAAAAAATAAACGAAAAATCTATCCGAATTCTGAACTACTACTTTTTGAAGTCGGTTAAAAAGTATCATCTTTATCAAACAAACATGAGGGACTATAATAAGCTGACAGAATCGGGAGATCCCTGGAGCCAACACACCGAGAACGGTTATCAATGCAAATTAACATTTACACTCAGAAAACAGCTGCCACAATAACATGATCTTTACAACCGCACAATAAAGTTTATGTTTGTGTGATATTCAGTTCGTTGCCTGCAAACTATATCTTGGTCAGTTTAGTAGTATATAAAATGGTAGTTTTGAAACTGGAACATCATTCAACTTGAAGAAGCGTTCGTGAATTCTATTAAAATAATAATTTGAATTGAAAATAATAATTGTAAAAATGAATTTCTCTCGCATATTGTTGTTGGTGTTCGCTTGTTTGGTTGCACTGTGCGCTGTGTCAGCGGCGCCTGAGCCCCGGTGGAAGATCTTCAAGAAAATTGTAAGTAGTTTACTTCTTGCCCATGAGTTGCTTAATTGGTATCAGGAGTAAAGGTAGTTGTAACTTATAGGGAAGGTGTAACCTAGAACTTTATTGATGGTAACTGCAAATGTGGGTACTGAACAAACCGGTTTCGGGGTTCGATTCCCAGGTGAAAAAAATGTGCATTATGAGAACAACATTAAAGTTCTAAAGGACCTAAACTTCAAATAACCAAATAATGTAAATTAACAACAGTGAGGAGCAGCGGTGATCCAGTTGTATAGGTAGCGAATGTAAGAGTTTTAGATCGTAAGTTAGAACCTAGATGGACATTTCACTTTTGTATTTGATTTCATCACAACTGCTCTCAAAACGGTAAAGGGAAACATCGTCAGAAAACTGGCATGTCCTAGAACCAAGCGATCGCATTAATGTTACATCCACCAACCCACGCTGGGTTCGCATGGTGGATTATGGCCCAGAGAGAAATCTCACAGAGAAGAGGCCTGTGTACCAGCAGTGGGAACATTATTTTGACTGGCCTGTTAGCCTAGTGGTTAGTGACCCTGACTGTTAAGACTGAGGTCGTGGGTTCGATTCCCACCCAGGACAAATCTTTGTGTAGTGAGCACAATCATTTTTTCTGTGTCTGGGTGTAATTTATCTATAATATGTATGTATTTAGAAATATATAAGTATGTTTATCAGTTGTCTGGTTACCATAGTACAGGCTCTGCCTAGTTTGGGATCAGATAACGTTGTGTTGGTTGTCCTAAGACATATTACATTAAAGGTTGATTGTGATTTGAGTCTTTATGGGCATAGCACTTTTTTTTTTCAATTTGTGTTCTTAATTGTATTCAGGCTTACATTGACGACTATCAAAACCGGTTGATAAAGCGATCCTTTAGAAGGAACTTTTTCAGTTCTGGACCTTTTTGTTACATCTTATGACATTTATAACATCACTTTTTGATTCCCCAACGGGTTGGGCAGAGATGTACAGAGGTCGTACACACATATTTGGCCAGGCATATTTAACTCCTATTTAATAGGGGGCGAGCCTATTGCCACCAAACGGACACAAATCTAGACTCCGGATGACTATTGAGAAATTTCAGATAGTAAAGCCCAAAAACTCTTTGTCCGATCTGAGACTTGAATTCAGGACCTCGTGATCAGCAGCAGCACTTGAAACTACTAGACTAATAAGGCAGTATAATATATTATATATTGTTCCTAATACCTTCTATTAACTTCTTTTTCAGGAGAAAGTTGGCCGCAACGTTAGAAACGGCATCATCAAAGCTGGACCAGCCATCGGCGTCCTCGGACAAGCTAAAGCTTTAGGATAAACTTCTGTAACAGCATTGTTAATTATAGACTATTTATAAGTTAAATTTAATGTCTGTACATACTACATATAGGTAATGCTGTGAAAATAAATTATTGTTTAATAATAATATACGTTTTGCCTTACTTTTCCTCGATCAGTTCTATCGTCACTTGACTTCATCATCATCATCCATCATTTCAGCTATAAGACGTCCACTGCTGAAGATAAGCCTCCCCAGTAGGTTTGTCAAAGTCGCCTTGCTTGGCAAGCGGGTTGGCGATTGCAGTATGGTGGTAAAATGTATCGAAAATTATTTGACCACATCCGAATCCGATTACATCCAAATTCGTAATTCGTAATACATATACAGTTACATACACATGGTACACATACAGCTAAAAAGCTGAAATAAACGAGTTTTTTTTTATTAATTTTGAGGGTAGATGTTAATTTTCTCATTTTGGGTAATAGAGTACCCCGTGGCTGTTGAGTCGATAGAGAACCTTGCTGCTCATTCTCTAGTAAGTCTCTTAGTCGCCAATGTGTATTAAGAATGTCACCGCGCTCTAGTTCGTACATTACGCGACTTAGCATAAGCATAATCAGCCTAACGATCCCACTGCTGGGATACAAACCTCGCCTCTGTGAGATCTCTCTCTGGGCCAGAAACCAGAGGTTCCTTCACGGTGTTTTCCTTCACTTCTCTAACAACAAAGCCGACCGAAAGGAATTATCTCGTTCAAAAATTATTGATTCTCAGCTTTATTGTTTAAATTACAATTTTTACTCTTTCGGGTGTTAATCGGCTTTTAATCGCCTCGTTAGCCACCTACTCTCAGTGAATCATGCTCGGGTCGGTTGCGCACCATTCAAGATAATGCGATAGACTTGTCTTTTTTTTTTGGATGGGTAATCATCAAATGACTTCTCCCGCTCTGGGTGAAGTGGGAGGGGATGTCAGACTTTTACAGACTAAAAACAACCCATGTTCCTTCCATTGCCCATATGCCAGGGCCACAGTAACTTTTTCAAATGAATCTCGCGACTCTGGCAGGGATAGACTTGTCTCAAACCTATCATCATCATCATCATTTCAGCCGACAGACGTCCACTGCTGGACTTAGGCCTCCCTCAATTTGGGGGGTTTTGCCATAATTGCCACGCTTGGCAGGCGAGTTGGCGATCGCTGTATGGTGGTAAAATGCATAGAGAACGCTGCTGCTCTTTCTCTAGTAAGTCCTTATGCCGCGTTTTACGATACCCACGGGAAGAATTCTGTCGCCCGGTTGTAAGACATTCTGTTGAGTCGAAAAAGGGTATAGAAGTTATCCACGCTGCGGTTTTCAATTTAACACATTCAATGCCAACTACACGGCGCCGTGGAGATGTATATGGCCGAGTACACGGCGCGGACGCCGTGAAATTGCTTTTTTTTTTAAATAAATACTTACATATAATACTTAATTACCAATAATTAAAATACTTAAAATGTATGGCCACAGTAGTACATATATTGCCAAAACTGTAATACAGAGATGCATCTTACAATTCATTTGGCATTGAATGTGTTAAAGGCAATCGATAATAAAATAAAATAAAATAAATAAATAAATTGTTTATTAATAAAAAGGGGTCCTAATGAAATTTCATTATCATTTGCCTAGCGTTTTCCCAACTATGTTGGGATTGGCTTCTAGTCAGAACGGATGCAGTTGAATACCAGAATTTTACATGGAGCATCTGCCTTTATGACCTCTACAAGTTACTGGGTAATACGAAACCCCATCTAAAGTCTAGTTGTCGGTATTTCGGGCTTCTGACGACCTGTAACGACTGTCAAAAATTCACTATCAAGTCGGATTCAACTGCTTGTCGTTTTTTTGTCACTTCTTTGTATGTAAAGATTGCTTCTCATCCATGGATGAACAATGGCAATTTTCCAATTCAACTCAGCCTATCGCAGTCCACTGCTGGACATAGGCCTCTCCCACGCTGCGCCACAACACCCTGTCCTCCGCCTTCCGCATCCAGTCTGTCCCAGCCACTTTTTTGAGGTCGTCGGTCCATCTAGAACAGTGGCAAGCGTAGTTTAAATAGAGTGATCGACCAATGCCGTTGTCATGACTTAGCCACGAACACTGACTTAGCCAAGGTAGATATACATATACAGTATGTTAACTAACAGAGGGCGTTCCCGTTAACCCGCAATAGTATTGCATCCATACATGCTAAAAAAAATATTACCATTCGAAAACAAAATGTTTTTATTTTTTTTAATATTAAAATATTCACTAAAAATGTTAAATTGATACGTAAAAGAAACACTCTGTACACGCGTACTTGAAGGACGGCAACTTCGCGATTTACCTATTTATGAATGACGGGCCGCGCCAGCGGCGATCTATTTGATGTGCGTAGCCCCGCCCCCTGCCCCCGGATGTCCACCTAATTTTAGTCGGAACTAATATCACGCGCTGAGCGGATGTGCATTATTTTCGCATTGAAACATCTTGCGTCATTCTTGTGTGAAAAATGCCGCGTTATCAGTTCAGTGCTCAGGAGTATGCGAACATGGTGCTCATTTATGCTGAGTGTAATTATGATGGTGCACGTGCTCTGAGGATGTATGCTGAGAGGTACCCCAATGCACATCATCCGCGGAATTCTCGTGTTATTGTGAGTGCC
The DNA here is from genome assembly GCA_947507805.1 of Aporophyla nigra. Taxonomy (NCBI): domain Eukaryota; kingdom Metazoa; phylum Arthropoda; class Insecta; order Lepidoptera; family Noctuidae; genus Aporophyla; species Aporophyla nigra. The sequence continues at coordinate 3,310,528 of OX382313.1, read as the reverse complement.
CTGGTGCGTATTCGTAACAATGAACCGGTAGTGCCGCGTCGTTCTGGTGGCCCCCGACCCGTGATCTCTGTGCGGCAGGAAGAGAACGTGCTAAGGCATTTTGAGGAGGAGCCCGGTTCAAGCACTAGAAGAGCCGGCCGCCTGTTAAACATGAGTCACGTCGCAGTCTTTAAAATTTTAAAGAAAAACAAGCAGCATGCGTACTCACTTCAAAAAGTACAAGGTCTGCTTGGTCCAGCTGACTTCGAGCGCCGGTTAACTTATTGCCAGTGGGCACTGCAGCGATGCGCGGAGGACACCCACTTCATCGAAAACGTCATATGGTCAGATGAAAGCCTATTTACGCGCAATGGCATGTGGAATCGACGTGTATGCCATCACTGGGCAGAAAGAGGCCATAATCCGCGTGCCACTCGGCCGTTAGCACATCAAATACGGTGGTCACTGAATGTGTGGGCTGGGATAAACGGAAATAAAATAATAGGACCTGTCTTCATCCCAGGGACTCTAAACCGTGTGAGGTATATGGCTCTTCTTAACGACACCGTCGCGCGCTACCTCGACAGATTGCCGCTAGCCGAGCTCCGAAATGTGTGGTTTCAACACGATGGAGCACCCCCTCACATTTCAACAGAAGTGCGGTCGCGGTTAAACGAGATGTTTGATAGCCGCTGGATCGGGAGGTACGGTCCCGAGGCGTGGCCACCACGGTCACCTGACTTAACGCCACTTGACTTCTTTTTTTGGGGTTGGGTCAAACAACTCGTTTATAAAAAAGAAAGCCACTCGCGGGAGGAGATGGAAATGCGAATCCGCACAGCATTCCGGGTTATCAGGAACCGCATACGCGAGGACCCGCTTTTAATGCGACGAGTGCACCAAAATAACCGTCGGCGATTGCAACAATGTGTAGACAGAGGAGGTCAGCATATTGAGCAGTTCAAAATCTAAGTAAGTTTTTAACATTATTTAAATGTATCATAATAGCTAAAACATTTCGAAAACATTAAAATAAAAAATAACACTAAACGCCTGTGCTACAAAATTAATAAGTTCAGAAGGCCCACTCTTTCCTAAAACTGCTTTTATACTCAGGGAGTACCCCGTTCAACGAACGTGTTACTACTACTGTGACGTTACACGATTGCTATGAATAAACGCAAGTATTACGAAGGCAACTGCTTAAAATAAAAGTTTTTAAATTTCTGTATTGGAGAAAAAATTCACTTGCTAATGTGTAATACCGTCATTATCATTTAAATCCTAGCTAAACTGTGGTTTAAATAAATGAAACTTTCTCCAAACTTAACCGCACACTATTTATTAGCGGTACATCATTTTTTAGATAAAATTAATTTTTAAAAGCTTTTTTCAAATTAACACTGTAAGCCTGTCGTACCACCGGTCTGAGTGGCTAGATAAAACAAATTTGTGTACTTGTTCCGTGAGTGGACCTTCTGTACTCGTATCTGTTTATTTTGTGGCCACGAGCCCGCGACGAAGCGCGACGTGTCGGCAGAAGCGCTGCTACCACCCCGCGTTCATTATGCGGCCGCTGCGTGCAGAATAACTGTCTAATACTCTGTATTTTAATTTTAATGTTATTGAAACGTGGCTTAGATAGGTAGATACATGAATTTATGTTTTTTTTTTATTTACCTACTAGGTTCTTCCAAATCCAAGGTGCCTCAGTGACGCATTCCTTTGTCAGCTGGGCATTGAGACGAGTTGTTAAATGTTATTGCTAAACCTACACATACTTACATAAATGTTTAATTTTACTGATAACAACCCGATGACGACGTGTCTTTCTAATTCATTATACCGCTAAAGTGCCCGTGGGAACTCTAGTTCCCAGACGTTTTATGCCGCCATTATAAAAGTCGCCGCTCGCCACTCAGCGCGGCGCGGCGCGCGGCAGCCGGTTCGCTCTGCTTCGTGAGTATTCGTGAGACGCTCGGCGTCGTGCGTATTGCAACGTTGCCGGTTTGTGCAATGCTACTACGCTAGGTACTATTCCGCGCTACTATTTTGATTTTAAACAGGTGGTTTCGAATTTAATGCAAATTATTATTATTTTTTAATTCGGATTATTTTATGCTTATTTTTCTATGCTGATATTTTTATTTTAATCTATTAATAATATAGATTAACGAGTTTAGGGGAACGCCCTCTGTTATTTAACATACTGTATTTCAGTGCAGCCTGAAGAGGTTCACAGAAGTAGCACTGAAGTGCATTGAAAATATTTAAAGGCCAATTTCTTGTGTATTTTGTTAATTTAAGAATGATAATTGTTTTTTTTTTCTTTGTATATGTTTAAAAGTAACATCGCATTGGCGCATTATAGCTTTTAGAGTGTTATTTACGAAATTTGAAATAATTAAATTAATAAATGTAAATGTGTAATGTTTCTGGCCATGACTGAACTAGCAATAACTATGTATAAATTAAACTTCGTGGTGACTTCAATTCTCAGTTGATTTATGGCATGTCAGTCACCTGATAGTACAAAAAATAAACCACTTTTACTATGAACCAACTCTAGCGTAGCGCAAAAAAAAATCGGTCAAGAGCGAGTCGGACTCGCGCACCGAGCGTTCCATACCAACATAAATATAAATATTTTATAGTACATTATTGCATATGAAATTGCAGTTTTAGATCGGCTCCATTTCTTGACCAGTATTGGAACGATTTTTTTAATTATTACTAATAAAGTATGCTATTTAAACACATTGTTTTATTTTTCCTATAATCTTTACATAAACGTCTATCAGATAGAATAATTTAAGATTTTTCTTAAATTTCTCTATGGAAACTTGGTATTTCTTTTACATTTTTTGTTAAAAGTCGAAAACTACATGACCATAAAAATAATGTTTGAGAATTTGCAAATAGTGGTCTTTCCTATGATACCCCACATGCCAGTAGGCTCACTTCAAATTTTAAAACCCCCTTCAGCCCCTGTTGCAATACAAAATACGGGTTTTTATATCTATCTTATTTAAAAAATAGTTGAACAAACGTCATCTAAATTTATTTTGATAGCATTAGGAGTTCGTGAAATTTCAAGCTGTGACAGACAGACGTAAAGACAGAGTGAGTCGCACCCTTTTTAACATTTTGCTACAGAACCCTAAAGCACCTTTTTGATTGGGTAATTATTGCATTTCGGTTGATAGCAGAAAATATTTAAGGTCTAATAATTATTGATCATGATGACAAACTATTTATCATATTCATGATGACAAACTATTTATCATATTAAGTACTAAATAACATAACATCACACCAGTTTTTGCCAAGGGGCAGAGCAGGGGTATACCAACTATTCGCCAGTTATGTTTAAGTCCCATGTAATAGAAGGCGGCGTGGGTGTCGTAAGTAGTGTTGCAAAGGACTCGAGTCCTTGAGTCATAATTTTAAAGACTCGACTCAATTATACAAGACTCAGTGTGCTCAAAAGGCTCGAGGTCTAGAGTCAAGCACTCGAGTCTTAAAAAGGACTCGATTTTAAAAGGACTCGAGTCTTAAAAGGACTCGAGTCATAAAATGAACTTGTGTCTTAAAGAAAAAAACTCGGAACATGAAGATGAGACTTGTAGCTCATCATTCCAAAAGACTCGAATAGAAAAGTTGATAACTTCAAATGAGTGGTTATGATACAAAAATATCTGACGTTATTCTAGTTTTTACGAATGATGAGCTACAAGTCTCATCTTCATGCTCCAAGTTTTTCTTTAAGACTCGAGTACATTTTAAGATTCGAGTCCTTTTTAAGACTCGAGTCTTTTTTAAGACACGAGTCCTTTTTAAGACTCGAGTCCTTTTTAAGAATGACTCTGGCTCGGCTCGACTTTAGACTTCGAGCCTTTTGTGCACACTGAGTCTTATATAATTGAGTGGAGTATCTAAAATTGAGACTCGAAGACTTGAGTCCTTTGCAACACTAGTCGTAAGAGTCGACTAAGGGACTTACTAGGGAATTTGCAGCAGCGTTCTCTATGCATTTTACCACCATACTGTGATCGGCAACCCGCCTGCCAAGCGTGGCGATTATGGTCAACCCCCCCTTTGGGAGAGGCCTATGTTCAGCAGAGGACGTTTTATGGCTGAAATTATGAATAGAAGGCGAGTCTATTATCACCAGCCGGGCATAAACCTGGACACTCGACTGTTACTAGAAGAGTGAGGAATTCCTGATGGAAACCCCAATAAGATGCTTCCTAACACCGGAACTCATGTTCAATAGTGAGCTCCTTAAGTTCTGAGTTGAGTTGCAAGATTTAAAGTTTTTTTTTTGAACGTTTAATTTTTTTTATTTCGGAACAATAACATAGGACAAGTTTAACAAGTAAAACGATGGTAGCTGCAAAAGTATAAACTGTAAAGCCCTTCTCCAGATACAGAATGGAATGATGTTCCATGCGAAAAATTCTTAATAATTTAGATTTATATAATTAATATAGAAACAAAAAAAAAAAAATAATAAGTCTCAAATATACAAAATAAAAGGTGTGATTTGGGATATATTTTAACGTTGAGTTTATGTGGTGAGTGTCGGGTGAATGGGTGTGTAGGTGAGGGACAGTGAGGTGTGCGAGGGGTGTTGTGGTTCTGTGTGTGAGGGAGTGAGTGATTATTGACAAATGCGTGCACTGATTGGACACGTCCACTCAATCTGTGTGGTTCTTTCCTTATAATACCATTTCAGACACCAATCCACATGGTCGTCACCTGATCTGACCAATATTATGCCTGGACTTTAAAAAGTCTGTGACCTTTAAAAAGTTGGTGTCTTAGGATCTGTATTTAAGATTTTTTTGCCACCAACTTCTGAAATTAAAGTTTATTTTTGACTTTGTAGTGTTTTTTTTTTTAAGGAAGTCGGCTGTTATTTTTTTGTATTTTTTTTTAAATAAAACTAGATTAGGACGTCCTTTCCTAACTGCTCTGAGAAGAAATGCTGAAACAAACTTAGAGGTCACAGACTTTTTAAAGTCAAAAGAATCATCAAAATCGGTTCACCCAGTCAAAAGTTCAGAGGTAACAAACATTTAAAAAAAATACAGTGGAATTGATAACCTCCTCCTTTTTTTGAAGTTGGTTAAAAATATGATTGATGTGTAATAGTGTTTGTACAAACCTACTTACAAAAATAAAATTATTTAGTACTACCTGTAACCACTAGATCAACTTAGCAACTACTAACGACAATATTACATTGTGATAACCAAGGAACATTTTAATGACAACATTCCCTCGGAATAGTGAACCTTTGAGCGTCTTACAGCGTCTATGTTTATAAATATCACTATAGTAATGACGGCCATTGTTACTGGTATAATACGAGTTAGTTCTCACAATAATGTCGTGTTTGTCCTGAGATTAATAATACTACTCTGCTTGTAGGAGATTTTGAATTCGATATCTAAAGATGTAATGTGGATTTTTCAATACAGGTTCAAATTTATTTTACCTACAGTTCACATATCGCCCCTCACAGTTGGGCTGGTCCACTTTAAGGTAGCTCAACACGCTATGGAGCAAGCTACGGCTCGGGGTTTCTTTGAAGGATGAAATCAGAAATGAAGTTATCCGGCAAAGAACTGGATTTGCCGACGTAGCTCGCAGAGTTAGCAAGCTGAAGTGGCAGTGGGCTGGCCATGTTTGTCGAAGGACCGATGGCCGATGGGACACGAGTCTTGTAGTGGAGACCGCGTATCGGCAAGCGTAGTGTGGGATGCCCTCCAGCTAGATGGACGAACGATCAAAATAGTGGCTGGGATAGACTAGACGCAGAAGGCGGATGAGCTTAGAGGCCTGTGTCCAGCAGTGGACTGCGATGGGCTGAGTTGATTGATTGATTGATTGCCTTTACCTATATGTTGGGTATCGATATTGAAAACGGATGAAAGAAAAATGGAGAATTCTTTTCTTTTATTTTTTTTGCTTTACCTTTCTTTGTTCACACAAATGACACTGACGTTAGGGGAACTAAATGATCGCTAAGCTATATTTTTTTCAAATTATAATTTCCAAGAAAAAATAAAAAAATTGCTGATCAATTACGGTCATTGACCTTCGCCCACCGAATGATCCAAACATATTTTCTGGCTTCATAGTTTCTTCGTTTTAGTATTGACAGCTAATTTAAATTGACCTTGTATATTCAGTACTTTTTAAGGGATTGCGACTAAGTAATAACGTTCTCTCAATTTCACGTTCGTTGATCGTTCAGGTTAAGCTGCGTTTGGCGAGGTTGGTCCGTGGATGAGTGACCAGCTTTACATACCCAAGACCCTTCCGAATTGAAAAATATTTTTGTGTTGGATAGCCTATTTATCGAGGAAGGCTATAGGCTATATAACATCACGCTACAACTAAGAGGAGCGCAGCAGTAATGAAAAATGTTGCAAAAACGGGGAAAATTGCACGGGTAGGCGATTCGACGCGACGGAAGGGCCCGGAACAAAAAAAAATACGCGGATGAAGTCGCGGGCAGAAGCTAGTAATATTATAAAGATAAAGAGTGTGTTTGTTTGTTTGGTTGAACGCGGTAATCTCAGGAACTACTGGCCCGAATTTAAAAATTATTTTGGTGTTGGGTAGCCTGTTCATTGCGGAAAGTTATAGGCTATATAACATCACGCTGCAAACAAAAGGAGTGGAGCAGCAATGAAAAATTGATGAAAACTGGCAGGCAATTCTTGATTGAATTTACTTTGTAGTGTTTTTTAGGGTTCCGTTGCCAAATGTCAAAAAACGGAACCCTTATAGATTCGTCATGTCTGTCTGTCCGTCTGTCTGTCCGAGTAAGTCACAGCCACTTTTTTCCGAAACTATAAGAGCTATGCTAATGAAACTTGGTAAATATATGTATTCTGTAAACCGCATAAAGATTTTCACACAAAAATAGAAAAAAAACAATAATATTTGGGGTTCCCCATACATAGAACTGAAATTAAAAAAAAAAATCATCAAACATATACGTGTGGGGTATTTATGGATAGGTCTTCAAAAATGATATTGAAGTTTATAATATCATTTTTTTCTAAACTGAATGGTTTGCGCGAGAGACACTTCCAAAGTGGTAAAATGTGACGCCCCTCCCCCCCTGTAACTTTTAAAATAAGAGAATGATTAAACTAAAAAAAAATATGTGATGTACATTACCATGTAAACTTCCACCGAAAATTGGTTTTAACGAGATCTAATAAGTAGTTTTTTTTTTAATACGTCATAAATCGTAAACCGCAATTTACCTTTCATTCAATCAACTCAAATATAAAAAAAAAAAACATTTAATTTCATAAACATAAACCTCAGGCATACACCGTGAATACCTACAGGTTTGTACGGAACCGTCGGTCTTCTTGTACGGAACCGTCGGTGCGCGAGTCCGACTCGCACTTGGCCGGTTTTTTTTTGTATGTATGTTCCGCAATATCTTCGATAATTAAGGACGGATATAAAAAAAAAAATACTTACCTTAGTAATTTTTGGCGTTAGCCTCGATAATACGTTTTTAATCCACTTTGTGTGTATCCAGATAACATTCTACTGTTTCCTGCCAATGTTGCTTACAAAGCAAGTAGTGGTGGTGGAGTAGATAGCGGACTCCCGGCCACCGCAGGCGCGAGCTTGCGGGCGGCGAGCAATGGGTAGCTCGCCGCCCGGTAAGGACCAGGCTGGGGTCGACAGCGCGTAGTTATCCACGCGCGCCTCAAAGAGATGTCAGCAGGACTGAAGGGGTCTGCTAGGACCGATGCCTGCCAGGGTTGCGAGATTGTTGGAAAGAGGTACCGTGACCCTGGTACATGGGCACCTGAAGGAATACGGGTGGGTTTTAGTCAGTAAAAGTTTGACACGCCCTCCCGCTCTACCCAGAGCGAGAGAAGTCATTTGATGATTTCCCATTCAAAATAAAATAAAATATAGTGGTGTACAAATTGGTGTGTGGTAGGTACCTACCTTAGCTAAGAAGTGAAGAGTAAAAACTTTTTTTTTTTTTTCATAATTTAATATCACCTAAGCAAGATGGTGAATTGTATTAACCATAGTTGCATTTCGTGTGATGTCGGACGTTAAAAATAACTACATCCCATTTCTTCTCGTGGGTGTCGTAAGAGGCGACTAAGGGACTTACTAGAGAATGGGCAGCAGCGTCCTCTATGCATTTTACCACCATACTGCGATCACCAACCCGCCTGCCAAGCGTGGGGATTGTGGCAAACCTTCCCAAATTGAGGGAGGCCGATAAAACGAGACGATCGCTGCTGCCCATTCACTAGCAAATCCCTTAGTCGCCTCTTACGATACCCACGCGAGAAATGGTTTGGTGCTATTGTTTACGTTCTGCACCACACAGACCGGTCAGCAGTGTACCCGTTATAAATTGTATTGTTTTTTGCAATAGGTATTGTTTATTTCCTTTTCAGGAGAAAGTTGGCCGCGAAGTCAGAGAAGGCATTCTGAAGGTTAGACCAGCCTTCGGCATCTTAGGACAAGCCAGAGCTTTCGGATAAATTTCGGTTATTATTATTATTTACGTTCTGCACCACACAGACCGGTCAGCCGTGTCATCATCATCATCATCATTTCAGCCATAAGACGTCCACTGCTGGACTTAGGCCTCCCCCAATTTGGGGGGCTTTACCATAATCGCCACGCTTGGCAGGCGGGTTGGCGATCGCAGTAAGGTGGTAAAATGCATAGAGAACGCTGCTGCCCATTCTCTAGTAAGTCCCTTAGTCGCCTTTTACGACACCCACGGGAAGAAATGGGGTGGTGTTATTCTTTACGTCCGGCACCACAAGGTACAACAGTTGGCCGCGAAGTCAGAGAAAGGATTCTGAAGGTTAGACCAGCCTTCGGCGTCCCGTGTGCAGCAGTAGACGTATTTTGGCTGAAATGATGATGATGATGTTGTATGGCATTTTGCCTTTGACTTATAGAGGAACAGCTACGAAACAGTAAATAATATGGTCAAGACTTACCTGCAATTCCGTAGTTAATTCGCCAGCCGTGTAACTTCCATTTAAGTGTGGGACTTCATTAAGCTCACAGAATCAGAAATGCTCTGGAGTCTGGAGTCTACACACTGCGGACCATTATTGATATAATCTGTATCAACACAACTGAAAACATCAGTCAAAACAAAGTAATCTCTTACTTAAACAATAGGGTCTATGTTTGTGTAATATTGAGTCTGTTATTAGCAGACAATGTCTTGGTTAGTACTGTAGTATATAAACACGAGAGTTTTGAATATGGAACCTCATTCAACTTGAAGAAGTCTTTGCGAATTCAACAGAAAAATAATTTGAATTTAAAATAATAATTGTAAAAATGAATTTCTCTCGTATACTTGTTCTCGTGTACTTGTTCGTGTTTGCTTATTTGGTTGCACTGTGCACTGTGTCGGCGGTGGCTGATCCCCGGTGGAAGGTATTCAAGAAACTCGTAAGTTTTGTTCTGATCTTTTTATTAGCTTCATAGATTTCCATTCGCCAAAGAAGAAGTTTACGCGCTTTGAACACGCAGTTCTCTCTTCTCCACTCTCCAACTCCTTCTTATCTTGCGGCTCACTTCCAATATCTATGTTCTTCTTAGTTATAAATCTGCGTTTTTCTAACAATCTTCTCATATTCCGTCCTTCTCATACCTCTGACTTTGTTCATTCGTCCTTTCATATTCAGTCCATTCTTCTTTGGAATGCGCTCCCTCTCGATATCAGGACGGCCACCAGTTGGTATGCATTTAAGCGGAAATTGCAGACTTATTTTCGAAACAAATAGCGTAGAGTCGTCTCATCTCCTGTCTCAGTTTAATCTATATATACCTATATATTTATATATTATAAGTAAATATATTTCTTTATTATAGTATATATTATAGTAAATATGTGCGTACGTGTATTATATATATTAGTTTTGGTCTATTTATGTCTATATAATTCAATATGATGATTGTACTTTTAATAGTATTTTAATAATTGTCCCTCTTTATCAAAGCATCTGCCATCTAATCTCTTCACCACCCTTGGTTGACTGGTAGAGAATGCGTAAGGCATTAAGTTCGCCTATATATCTTTTTTGTGTGCGAGAAGTTTAAATACCTAAATACGTATGTTAGTATGTGCCTATATAACGGAAACTTTGAACATGATTTTGACCCTCTTCAAAACGTCGAATTAACTCAAAATTGGGCCTACTTATTAAGGACCGATGACAAAACAATAATTTTATAAATTTGTGCTATTATCCTTGCCAGGGTTACCAGGATAGCTAAAAAAAACTGTCTTTGAAAACTTTGCTGACATACGTCAAAAAATTCGATACACCCTAAAAATAGAAAAAAATAGAGGTGTCAAGGGACATCCGGATGGAACGAAGTTCCTTTCCAGCATCTTTCTCTCTCTCCTCACAACAAAAAAACCAACGACATACAAAACAAATACAAACAAGAAAATATATACGGTCGAATTGAGAAACCTCCTCCCTTTTTTGAAGTCGGTTAAAAAGTGTCGTTACAACTTTTTCTCTTAATTTCCGTCTAGCCCCCTTTCGCAACGTGCCATAAGAAACTTCGTTCCAATAAATAATAGTTAAAAAAACAAGCTTCCATAGAAAACCAAACTAAAAAGTAGAAAATAATGAAAAAAAGAAACTTTTTAGTTTAGTTTTCTATGGAAGCGTATTTTTTTAGTACTTTTAACTATTATTTTTAATTTATCCTAAGTAGTTTAATAATTGGTGGAGCATTTGTTATAGCCTAGAGAAAGGGCATACTTGTGACAGAATCCGTCCCGTCGGGTGCCGGACGTATAGAGCACCATCTCATTCATTCACGTGGTGTTGTAAGAGGAGTCTAAGGGACTTACCAGAGAATGGGCAGCAGCGTTCTCTATGCATTTTACCACAATACTGCGATCGCCAACCCGTCTGTCAAGCGTGGCGATTATGACAAACTCCCCCAAATTGAGGGAGGCCGATAAAACGAGGCGATCGCTGCTGCCCATTCTCTAGCAAATCCCTTAGTCGTCTCTTACGATACCCACGGGGGAAATGGTTTGGTGCTATTGTTTACGTTCTGCACCACACAGACCGGTCAGCAGTGTACCCGTTATAAATTGTATTGTTTTTTGCAATAGGTATTGTTTATTTCCTTTTCAGGAGAAAGTTGGCCGCGAAGTCAGAGAAGGCATTCTGAAGGTTAGACCAGCCTTCGGCATCCTAGGACAAGCCAGAGCTTTCGGATAAATTTTGGTTACAGTAAGAGTAATTTAGGATTATTTATAAGTTAGTTTTAATATTTGTACATAAAATGCTTTAAAAATAAATTATAATTTAAATTATATCTTATGTTTGTTATTCTTTGTAAATTGTTATTTTTTATTTATTTCAGAACACTTATCCTTACAATTACTATTAATGTTACTTCGCTTTTCATACTTATGAAATTTAGTCTACGGTTTGCTAATAAAAAAAATCCGTTCAAGAGCGAGTCGGACTCGCGCACCGAGGGTTCCGTACCATCATATGTATACCACTACTATAACTATAACTATTATATCATTGCATATAGTATTGCAGTATAAGGTCAGCAAAAAAAATACTGTTACCTCAATGCAAACTGTGGAGATAAGGAGGGTTTGCAAGTTTGCATAGATAAAAATCTGAAACTATTCTTTGGGAGAGAAGTTTATGCAAAAACTAGTTTCTACCCGCGACTTCGTCCGCTTTAAATTTCTTGTTCCCCCGACCCTTCCCGTCGCGTCGAATCGCCTACCCGTGCGATTTTCCCCGTTTTTGAAACATTTTTCATTACTGCTCCGCTCCTCTTAGTTGTAGCGTGATGTTATATAATTTATATCTTTTCTCGATAAATAGGCTACCCAATACAAAAAGATTTTTTCAATTCGGACCAGTAGTTCCTGAGATTAGCGCGTTCAATCAAACAAACAAACAAACTCTTCAGCTTTATATGTAATATTAGTATAGATTACAGGAAAAGTAAAACGAAGTCTCTAAGTAGTACAAATTTTCAGAAATCATCAACAAAAATTACATTAGTGCCACTATCGGTCAAGAGATGGTTGATAGTGTGCCGTGTGTGTGGCTTGTCCAATCCGTAATCAGTTATTTTGATTTATCTCATAAAGTATATCATTAGCTAAAAAAGCGCCCAAAAATATGTTTTTTACGACATCATTACAAATCGTTGAAATTTTCAGCTTTTCTCTACTATAATAACTAAAATAAATAAAAATATTTTTATTGCATCTCAAACATTTCACTTCTAACATAAAATGAGGCAACCCCAGTAACTTACCGAAGTACTTGTGTTGGGGCTGTCTCGCTACTTCCCTTACAAATCTAATAGATAGAACAATGTTTATTTTGCTAACGCAAACGTTTACAAACCAAAATATAATCTAAAACTAAAATATTGATATTAGTGGAATGCATGTGGGTGCATGGGTGTGGGAATGCGTGCGTGAAGATGTGTGGGGGTGTATTTGTGTGTGTGTGTGTGTGTGTGTGCGTGTATGTTTAGCCAGTTCTAACAAGAATTTCTTCCGTTGCGTCATAATTTTGGGTGTCCATATTATTTACCGTTTCGTAGCTGTTTCTCTATTAGTGTGCCATGCAACTATCATCACCACCATCATTTCAGCCAAAAGGCGTTCACTGCTGGACATAGGCCTACCCCAATTTGGGGGGGGTTTGCTATAATCGCCACGCTTGGCAGGCAGGTTGGCAATCGCAGGATGGTGGTAAAATAGAGAGAAGGCAATAAAGGAAATAGAGTAGGCTGCTGCCCATTCTCTAGTAAGTCCCTTAGACGCCTCTTACGACACCCACGGGAAGAAATGGGATGTAGCTATTGTTAACGTCCCACATCAGACGGAATGCAAATATGGTTAATCCAATTCACCAACTTACTTACTAGGCGATTTAAAATTATGAAGAAAAAACAAAATGTTTTTACTTTTCACTTCTTAGCTTTGTACCTACTACTTATCCCACACCACTATCAACAAACAGAATCCCTACTCAAGTACGTTGCCTAACTTCACATCTCCAATCATACGCACACACGCACGCACGCACACACATGCACACACCACCCCCACACACACACACACACCCACACACACACACAGACTCACATACGCACATGCGCGCACGCACGCACACACATACATCACGTAAATACATACAAAAATTGGTTTTTATTATAATAGGTTGGGGAAAAAGTTTCTTCGCATTTTTTAAGAAAATTCAAAACATTTTTTAATAAAGTTTATTTACATTTAACTGAAGTATATAGGTACCATTTTGTTCGATAACTTTTTGCCATCTTGTAGGTAGGGACATGATCCCATTGCTATAGAAATTTTGGGACTGCTGGTCAAAATACCGCGACAAGTGGTTTTGGCAGTCCTCTCGTAATGTTAACCTGACACTGCCTAAAGAATTCTGAAGAGACCGAAACAGGTGGAAATCTGAAGGTGCAAGGTCAGGACTATACGGCGGATGCATTAACACCTCCCAGCCAAACTCTCTTAATTTTTGTTGGGTGGCTAAACATGTGTGAGGTCTAGCGTTATCATGATGAAAAACCACACCCCTTCTGTTGATTAATTCCGCCCGCTTTCTCTCAACTTCTTGCTTTAATCTCATCAGTTGTTCGCAGTAGAGTTCAGAATCGATGGTCCTGCCTGGTGGTATCAGCTCATAATGAATAATGCCCTTCCAATCACACCTCACACACAGCATCACCTTGTTGCGAGTTAACCCGGGTTTCGCCACAGTCTGTGAAGCCTGACCGGCCTTTGACCACGACCTTTTTCGCACGTTCTTGTCATACGTGATCCACTTTTCATCACCAGTTATCAGCTTCTTCAAAAATGGTTCGGTTTCATTACGTCGTAATAAAGAATCACAAATGAGTACACGGTTCATTAGGTTTCTTTCAGTGAGCTCGTGAGGTACCCAAATGTCGAGCTTTTTTGTGTACCCAGTTTTTTTCAAATGCGCCAAAACTGTTTTGTGGTCAATTTGCAGTTCTTCAGCTACGTCGTAACTACTGGTATGCCGATCTTGCTCCACTTTTTCAAAAATGGCATCCATTTTATTCGTAATAGGGTGACCAGAGCGACGTGCATCTTTGACATCAAAATTTCCGGATTGAAAACGCTTAAACGGTCGATTGGCGTAATATTGAGTTATTCGTCCATTTGTCGCACACATACTTAATGCAAATTTAAGACTTGTATGGTTTTCACGTGGACCCCTCCCACGTGGTTAAAATAGAACCAAATTAAAATGGGACCATTCGGGAAGCACCAGCTTTCAAATAAAAAAAATATCATCAAAATCGGTTCACCCAGTCAAAAGTTATGAGGTAACAAACATTAAAAATAATACAGTCGAATTGATAACCTCCTCCTTTTTTTGAAGTCGTTTAAAAACAGCAAGCATGTTGGTGAGTTATATACCTTATAGATGTATTGTAGTTGAGGCCTTTATCTTACAGATGAACTGCTACGGAATGGTATAAAAAGTAATTTCAAAAACTGAAACTCGACCACTGAAATACCTCGCTGTAATATTTTCTTTTTTCATATATTTAACACGGTGTTTTTAGTTGGCTTGTAGTGTTTGAACTTACTTTCTATTTTAAGTATTTCTTGGGTTTTTTTTTTTGGATGGGAAATCATAAAATGACTGTTCCCGCTCTGGGCGGACCAGGAGGCTGTCAGACTTTTACTGAATATCTTGGGGTTCAGCTCAAATCATTTATTTATTTTTTGAATATTCTGCTAATCTTCCCCCAGTATTTTATAACCAAGAAAGCATTAACGATATTTATTTTTTATTCCTCTTTTTGATATCTTCGAGAGGATGCCGTTATATTCGATTATGTGACATCTTGTTTATCCAGCGGACAATAAAGACTAATTAACGATACCTCATCTCTTCAAATCATGACCAGCAGTTAAGAAGTAAAGTGAAACGATGGGTGGAGTGTGTGAATTATGATATGGATAGAAAAGGAGTGACTACTGAGATGACGACTAATAGAGAAGTGTGGAAGAAAAAGACATGTTGCTTCTACCACAAATAAAGTGGGATAAAGGCAAAACAATGATGATGATGAGTTTAGAAATAAAGAGGCTACCTACACACGAACACACATACCTACTTGAATGCCGCTCACAAAATCATAACCCTACTTTTTATTTCGCCGTAGTCGGGAAAAAACATTGCCAATACCTACGACAGGAATTAAAAAAAAAAAATTACCCGCCCGACAACTTTCCTAGGTGTGTGGGACTTCATTAAGCTCACAGAATCGGGAGTTCCCTGGAGTCAATACACTCCGAACCGTTATCGATGCAAACTGACATAAACACATCGGACAACAAGTGTCAAAACAAATTAATCTCTCAGTCAGCACAATAAAGTCTATATTTGTATGAATGCAGTTTGATGAGAGCAAGCAATATCTTGGTTCGTTTAGTAGTATATAAAACGAGAATTTTGAAATTGGAACATCATTCAATTCGAAGCTGTCTTCGTGAATTCAATAATATAATATCTTGAATTAAAATAATAATTGTAAAAATGAATTTCGCTCGCATATTGTTGTTCGTGTTCGCCTGTTTGGTTGCACTGTGCGCTGTGTCGGCGGCGCCTGAGCCCCGGTGGAAGATCTTCAAGAAAATTGTAAGTAGTTCTAAAATTCTGTTTTTGTTCTATTCCTCAGTAGATCAACTAGTACTGTTTCCTAGAAAAAGTAGTGAGCAATTTTACTTTGATGTAGTAGTTGGACTTGCCAATTTGGATCATGAGCTGCTTATGATAATCCTTCTCCTGAGTGTCTCCTCTTGGTGAGAGGGAATGGGCCATACTCCACTACGATAAGATTTTTTTATTTGCACAGAACATGGCCAAGTGTGGGTTGGTATTTGTCACTTGCCTTGGAGTTTTTGGTTCTAAGACATGCCGGTTTCACCGTTTTGAGAGCAGTGGTGATGAAATAATTTACACAAAGTGCCTGATTGGATTCGAACAGGCCAGGTTCCCAAGCTATGCACATTGCCTGGTCATTCCTTTTGTCGTTCTGATTTAAGCTGCACGCAATTACCTTTCATTCATCCCTTTTAGAGCCCAACATTCTGACCCATAAAAGACAGCAGGTCTCAGCATTAAGTTTAAGGGGAATGTGGGAGTCACAGATTGTTCCACAACTCAAAATATGAGCCCTATTTTCAGCAACTACCCTTTACAATTTATGAATGAGTGATACTGAACTATTTTCTAATATTATTTATTTCTTTTACAGGAGAAAGTTGGCCGCAACGTCAGAGATGGCCTCATCAAGGCTGGACCAGCCATCAGCGTCCTAGGACAAGCCAAAGCCTTAGGATAAACTACTGTACCAATATTACTAATATTAGGATTAATACTGTAAATATTAATTTAAATGCTGCTGTGAAAATAAATAATTTATTTAAGTAATATCTGTTTTTCCTTACCGCTTTCTTCTCTCTATATTAAACAAAGGGTATGATTTAAGCTGTCGCCACTTTAATTAGTTTTGTGTTTCTTAAATGGGGTTTGCCCGCAAACTAGTAGATTTGTCACCAAAATGTAGTCACCAAACAATATAAAATCAATTCCACAATAAATTACCTAAAATCATGGAGATATGGGGTCAAGTACCAAATAAATGTTTTTGTATGTATTATAATAGGTTTTTCCTAATAGTATTTAAGCAAACTAATTTAAAGAGATCACCAGGGCTTGGTCGACGGAGCTCCGCTATGCGGGGCTCCTACTTCTGGGTGGTTTATAAAAAAATAACCACGAAGGGGATAGCGGGGTCTATTTGCTCGCTTCGCTTGCTCAAACGACCCCGCCATCCCCTTCTAACCTAACCTATCCGAGTCGGGATGCCTTAAAGTCCGGATTGCATCCAGTTTCTCCTAATATAACAACCGTTACACACCCAATGTCGATGGCAAATGATGTTATGTGATGGTGACAGATCTACCACTCTGAGCACAAAGCTATTATTTAAGTAATAAAACTATTATTATAAGAACGAAGTTTATATTCATGTAATGCACTACAATTTTATTGGTAATCCATCTGATATTTTGCACATTATATTAACAATAATTTGATAATTCATACCTGGGAACACTTTTTGTTTATCTGAGAAAGAAAATAAATTTCGTGGCGATAGATCTAAGTATTTATTAGGTGATACAACTTGATGACAAATATAAATTTTGGTGGCTTGAAATATAGTCCCCTTAAACGAAACCGGCCAAGTGCGAGTCGGACTCGCGCACCGAGGGTTCCGTACAAACCTGTAGGTATAACGTTTATAATAAAAAAAAAATATATATGATGTAACTAAAAATTTACGGTTTTCGCAATTTTTCCTTTATCTGTGCTATAAGACGTTGCTTCTTACCAAATTTCAACTCCTCAAAGAATACTGTCGTTATATTGTTTAATCAAGTGTTGTATTACGAATTAATGTAACAGAATTAACAGCTGTAAATAGGCCGCTTGAGCCGTGGTATTGGCCGGGTCGTAGGGTTTTCGGGACCGGGACCGCGGTCCCGGATTCCACCTAAAAAACAATAATTATTTTGCAGTAGTCTTTTGGGACCACAAGAAAATTGAAGTTAAAGTACAGTGAACAAAAAAGAATTACGAGAAAACAAAAAATATTTTCTCGTACATTTTGTGTGTTAGCTACAAATCGCGTTATGCCTTCGAAGTACCAGGTTGTCATAACTTGGTAGGAGCCTAATAAGTTAACACATCATTTATTGATTTCTAAGGAAGTACAAAGTTCGCTGGATCAGATAGTATATTGAGATAGCATTTTTTTTTTATGTCAGTTGATTATGTTTAATTTACAAGAATAGTAATGATATTAAATAATTGTAATGATTATGACCGCAGCTGCTGACGTGTCTAATTATGATAGTGAGATTTTTTTAAAAGTTTATTGTTACATTTCGGTGGGTGATTAGGGGGAGGATAGGTGATTTAAACACTCAAGATTACTTTTTAAATAGTGTTTTGTATCCTGTTTTAGGATTATTTCTTATAGATAGCCTTCTATCTATATTAATATTATAAAGAGGAAAGATTTGATTGTTTGTTTGTATTGAATAGACTCCGAAACTACTGGTCCGAATTGAAAAATTATTTTTGTGTTGGGTAACCTATTTATTGAGGCTATATAACATAACGCTACGATCAAAAGGAGCGGAGCAGCAACGAAAAATGGACGAAAACTGGCAGGCAGTTCGATGCGACGGGAAGGGTCACGGGAGCAAAAATTTGACGCGGGCGAAGTCGCGCGCAGTAACTAGTAAGAAATAATTCTAAAACAATCGAAGGGTATATATCGTTTTATAAAAATAATTTTATTTGTTAGTTCACATTTTTTGGTTGACAGTACTTTTTGAAGACATAACTTTGTTTAGTTTACTTGTGGTCCCAAAATACTACTAAAAATATTTATTATATTAATAGGTGGAATCTTGGACCGCGGTCTGGGTCCCGAAAGCACCACGACCCATTGGCCCAGCCATCCTGAATATTATTCAAATTAATTGCAAAGTCCAGACCAGACCAGATGTTTGAATTGCTATTGAAATGACAAAACTATTGTTTACCACTTAAAATAATTTTTCATAATAAAAATAATTAAATACAGGTCAATGAGAAAATCAATATAAAGTTCTTATTGCCTATTATTTATTGAGGAACGCACTCACTAAGCGCTAGAAGATGAATCAGTATCAGTAATGATTGCTTTTATTAATAGTTAGTGATGTTCTTCAGATAGGTCAAGTGCGTAATACTCACAGCTGGCGTGCTTGTATGACTAGGTGTATGAACGTAAACGAGACAAAATGAGTATATAGGTATCGTAGCAGATGGCGTTCTATATTCCATCCGATCCAGCTCATCCCTTGCTGCTGTCTACCAGCGATGCCCTAAGCCGAGAGCCGTACCCCACAGGTGGTGCCCTTCGCGAGTATTCGCTATAGTTTTAAGTTTTTACGCCCTGACTGGAGGCCTTTATTTATTAAGGTACCAACAAGTAAGTCCGGTTAAGCAGCTGACAACCTCATAGGTTGTCTGCGAGATGCCATTCACAAAAAAACCGGCCAAGTGCGAGTCGGACTCGCGCACTGAGGGTTCCGTACAAACCTGTATGTATTCACGGTTCATGCATAAGGTTTATGTTTATGCAATTAAATGTTTTTTTTTTTTTTTGTATTCGAGTTGATTGAATGAAAGGTAAATTGCGGTTTACGATTTATGACGTATTAAAAAAATAAATAATAGTTTAAAAAAAACTAAAAAACACGCTTCCAATGAAAACCAAACTAAAAAGTACAAAATAATGGGAAAAAAGCGTGGGGTGCTTTTTAAGGTATTTTTGATATCAGGCACCCCACGCTTTTTTTCCATTATTTTGTACTTTTTAGTTTGGTTTTCATTGGAAGCGTGTTTTTTAGTTTTTTTTAAACTATTATTTATTTTCTATTTTTTAGGGTGTTACGAATTTTGAGACGTATGTCAGCGTAGTTTGTGACGTATGTCAGCGTAGTTTTCGAAGACAGTTTTTTTTGCTGTCCTGGTAACCCTGGCAAGGATAATGGCACAAATTAGTTTGTGACGTATGTGAGCGTAGTTTTCGAAGACAGTTTTTTTGCTGTCCTGGTAACCCTGGCAAGGATAATGGCACAAATTTATGAAATTATTGCATTGTCATCGGTCCTTGACAGGTGTGCAAAGTTTGAATGAAATTTGGTCGTTTAAAGTGGGTCAAAATCGCGTTAGAAGGAGTCGGTTACAAACAAATATACAAACATACTAACATACAAACATACTAACATACAAGTGAAGCTAATATAAAGCGTGTAAAAACTACTTACTAGATCTCGTTCAAACCAATTTTCGGTGGAAGTTTACATGGTAATGTACATCATATATTTTTTTTAGTTTTATCATTCTCTTATTTTAGAAGTTACGGGGGGGGACGGGGACACTCATTTTACCACTTTGGAAGTGTCTCTCGCGCTAACCATTCAGTTTAGAAAAAAATGATCTTAGAAACCTCAATATCATTTTTAAAGACCTATCCATAAATACCCCACACGTATGGGTTTGATGAAAAAAAAAATTGAGTTTCAGTTCTATGTATGGGGAACCCCAAAATGTATTGTTTTTTTTTCTATTTTTGTGTGAAAATCTTAATGTGGTTCACAGAATACATCTTCTTACCAAGTTTCAACAGCATAGCTCTTATAGTTTCGGAAAAAAGTGGCTGTGACATACTCGGACAGACAGACAGACAGACATGACGAATCTATAAGGGTTCCGTTTTTTGCCATTTGGCAACGGAACCCTAAAAAAGGCATTCTGTAGTTTCTACCTACCCCCATGGAAAGAATGTGTATATATATATATATATATAAACTTTTGTATGAGAGTTTATGTAATGTGTTAAAAGAAATAAAAAGAAGAAAAATAAATTACAAATATTTTTATTTTATGGCACTTTGACTTACAATAATATACTTAGTTTATCGTACTTTACACAATTTAATAAATACTTTAGCACTACGTTTTACATAAAAACGCTGTACAAAATTAAAATACTTTGGTAATAAACAGTAACTGTGAATAAAAACTATTATCCTAAGGCTTTAGCATCACCCAGGACACTAATTGCCGGTCCCGCCTTGACGATTCCATCCCTGATGTTTTGGCCCATTCTCTCCTGAAAAAAGAAAAATAACATATAAGCAAATCTTTTAACTTACATTATCATCATTTCAGCTGTAAGATGTCCACTGCTGGACATAGGCCTCCACAAATTTGGGGAGTTTGCCATTATCGCCACGCTTGGCAGGCGGGTTAGCGATCGCAGTATGGTGGTAAAATGCATAGAGAACGCTGCTGCCCATTCTCTAGTAAGTCCCTTAGTCACGGCACTCGCATGAAGAAATGGGACAGTGCTATTTTTTCGTCCGGAACACTTAATATAGATGTAGCTTTAATGGGAATAAAAGAGATGATAACGCCGGCTGCACATATTGTTCTCAACTTTTGCCCCTTTTTTCATTCGTCCAAGGTGTAGACCGAGACATTAGCATTGGCAATCGTATGTAAAGGGATAATTCACACGATTTAAAATATTGAATTCTTGAAATAAAAAAAAAATTAAAAAAAATACTAAACAATCTCAATATTCCAGGTAGTGCAACAACTAAGCCAGGAGCAGACCTATGGCCGAGCTAAGTACTGAGAGTAGCTCTTATTAGGGCTCTTCTTAAGGAGAGACCAAGGAAACGATGGACTGACTATGTGATACTCGAAGTTACAACTAATAGAAAACGTAACAGACATGTTGCCCGGACCTCAAATAAAATCAGGGGCAGATGATGAGCAAATACTAGAAAAATTAAGCTCAGCATACAAAACACTTACAATTTTCTTGAAGATCTTCCACCGGGGCTCAGGCGCCGCCGACACACTGCACAGTGCAACCAAACAAGCGAAAACGAACAACAATATGCGAGAGAAATTCATTTTTACAATTATTATTTTAATTCAAGATGTTATATTATTAAATTCACGAAGACGTCTTCGAGTTGAATGATGCTCTACTTGCATAAATCTCGATTTAAATACTGTTGTTTCGACCAAAATATTGTTTGCGACTGGAAGACTTGTAAACAAACTAAGTGTCGACTTTAAGTCCTCTTCATAAACACTGTTTTGTCTTATAAGCGCTTATTATGACTGTAAATTTAATGATGTACTGATAACACTTCTCACTCAGATGATTGCAGGAATGCCCCGTTTCTGAGATGATAAAAAATTTAACCCCCGTGTCAATCATTTGTTTTAAATACAATGATTTGTCATGCTTTTTTTTTTGTTAACTTTGCTGATATTGAATATAAGTGATGGGCTTGTGGCTAAGTAATAACAGCCGCAGGGGTCGATCGATCAGGTAAAGCTACGTTAGTCGCGGTTTTACCGTGGATTGTTAACCTTATTTATTAATATTAAAATTTGCAGTTAAGCGACATATTGTATGTTGAATCAAATATGACTCACGATCGTTACAAATATGATTGGACAGAATAATAATGTGTTAATAAAAAGACTGTGAATGATGATATGGATAGAATGGGGGTGACTACCGAGATGACGACTAATAGAGAAGTGTGGAAGAAAAAGACATGTTGCGCCGACCCCAAATAAAATGGGATTAGAGCTGGACAATGATGATGAATGGGATTAAATGAAATGAAATTAATTAACGTGTATTTCGAGTACTACCATGACAACTCCACCATAAAAATTAAAAAAAAAAACATTTGGTAAATATTTTCTAATTGGCTCTGTTTGACCTATGAACCTTAGTTTTGATTTCAGAACACATACCTACCAATCTCATAAACAAATATATGAGCCTTCTTCAGATCAGCTGCTTTGGTTGACCTTTAAACTGAATAGCGATAACCTAGGTCTAGTGATGCAATGATAATTCCCTGTGTGTGTAAATGAAATACAGAATTCTTAACCATCCATTGATTATATCTGTCCACTACGTTTGTAAGAGACATACATACGGTACGTAGGAGCAGTGAGTAGTACTGGCCCGGAATTTGAAGGGTTCTAACTTAGACAGGCGTTTTAGTCTGTGTAAACAGTTTCATCATCATTGCTCTCAAAACGGTGAAGAAAAACATCGTCAGGAAATCGGCATGTCCTAAAACCAAAAATTCAACCCGCACTTGGTCCAAAGGTAGATTACGACCTGCTCCATCTCACAGAGAAGAGGCAAAGCTGATCACTCAACCACTGCAGCTTATAGGTAGGCCGTAGTTTAGTTCTCTTTCGGTTCGATTCCCACACGGAATATTTGAGTAGCTCACTAAAAGCTTATCCGCCTGTGGGGAGTGTTTGTACATGTAAGATTTGTAAGTATAGGCACAACCACATACCCGAGGGGCAGTGGTCTCGAACCTACCGATTTTTCGGTATTTCTACCGATATGGGCTCTGTTCTACCGAAGTACCGAAATATAACGGATATTCTACGATTTGACAGTACACATGGAAATTCTCTTTACCGATTTTGGGTACAAATATACCGTTTTAGCTGGCAATTCTACCAATCTCGCTCTATGACGTTCGAGACCACTGCCGAGGGGTATTATATTACTCAATAACTGGGTTGTGCGATTGTGGCATATTATAATTTCATTTTATTATTATATGTAAATATGAATTTGTGCTATCATTGAGGGACTTTTGGCTAAGTAATGACAGCTGTACGGTTCGATCTTTCAGGGTAAGCTACGCTTGTCACGGTTGGACTGTGGATGAGTGAAAATCTTTACATAACAAGACGTGTGCCTCGGAAAGCACATTAAGCCATTGGTCCCAGCTGTCATTCATGCATTTTTGTCAGTCGGTATCACATTACTCAGTAAATGGGTTGTGGAGCTCAGATAGGTAAGACTGCTAGCCGATCAAAACATAGTTGGGGAAAGGCAGGCAAATGATGATGAAAATCTCAAACTTGTTTCATAATTATTCACATATAATTTTAGTAGGGGGTAACAACAGACATGGTGTCCTAACATACCATAGCATCACCCTTATATTACTTGAAGAGTAGGCAGAGGTGCACCTAAGGCCCACAAGCCAGCTATATTTGAGTCCCATGATCACAGGAATTCATGGTATCAATCAGGCCCAAATCCAGACATCGAGCTACTTAGATATTCTAAATGAAAGAACAATGCACTAACACTGTCGGACCCGGGAATCGAATCCAGAACCTTATTATGCCCAGCAGTAATTCTTACGGCCGCTAGCCAACGAGATAGTGCAGACTGGCATGTTATAGACTGGCCTGTTAGTCTAGTGGTTAGTGACCCTGACTGCTAAGAGTGAGGTCGTGGGTTCGATTCCCACCCAGGACAAATCTTTGTGTGATGAGCACGATCATTTGTTCTGTGTCTGGGTATAATTTATCTATAATATGTATGTATTTAGAAATATATGTTAGTATGTTTATCAGTTGTCTGGTTGCCATAGTACAGGCTCTGCCTAGTTTGGGATCAGGTAACGGTGTGTTGGTTGTCCAAAGATATTTATATTTATAGTTGACACAATATGTACCTGTTTTGTTTTTTGGGAATGGCACCTGATTGGTCAACCTATGAGGTTGTCGGCTGCTTAAGCGGAAGTGGCTACCTCAATAAATTAAGGCCCCCAACTAGATCTTAAAAACTTAAAACTAGAGCGCCTACTCTCTTAGGGCACCCCCTGTGGGGTAAGGGCCTCGGCTTAGGGCATCCCTGGCTGGGGGCAGCAAGGTTCGGGCTGGAACGGAATCAACAATATTTACCGCTATTAATATGTAATAACATGTGTGATAATTACCAATGAACACCTAAATAAAACGGTATAGGGACTTCCCTCACCCGATTTACCAATGCACACATATATTACAAACTGACATTTGCAGGCAGACAAATGATTTAACAACATTAATGTGAACAAATAGAGGTTACATTAGCTTGTTATTTCATTTTACAATTGGATTTCGTACCTTGGTCATTTTGTTAGTATTAATACCGTATTTTAGCAAGTAGAGCATCATTCACGACATAATTTCAACATCGGGAGCGTTCGAATTTTTTAGCAGTATTTTATTTTAATTTTAAAATAATAATTCTAAAACTGAATTTTTCTCGCATATTGTTGTTGGTGTTCGCTTGTTTGGTTGCACTGTGCGCTGTGTCAGCGGCGCCTGAGCCCCGGTGGAAACTTTTCAAGAAAATTGTAAGTTTAAGTGCACTATGCAAGTGTACTACTGAAATCGATGACGACATCGTACGTAATAAACTAACTTCTACGAGTCCACTAATAAGCCTTTTTATATATTTTTTTCTGGATGGGAAATCATCAAATAACGCCTCCCGCTCTGGGCGGAGCGGGACGGCGTGTCAGACTTTTACTGACTAAAACCCACCCGTGTTCCTTCAGTTGCCTATATGTCAGGGACACGGTATCTCTTTCGAACAAATCTCGCGACCTTGGGAGCCTGGGATTATTCTCATAGCCTCGTAGATAAATTGACAGCAGATATCACTTTACTTTTCACGGTGAAGTTTTCATAGAATATTATCTTCATCATATCAGCCGAGAGACGTCCACTGTCTTTCGGCCTCCCCCAAAGTTTGAGTTACCGTAATCGCCACGCTTGGCAGGCGGGTTGGCGATCGCAGTATGGTGGTAAAATGCATAGAGAACGCTGCTGCCTATTCTCTAGTAAGTCCTTTAGTCGCCTTAAGGCTACTAATGCCTTTTACGACACCTGTGGGAAGAAATAGGGTGGTGCTTTTCTTCTTTTTCCGGCACCACACAGAACCTATAGAATATTTTTTCTATTATTATTGCAAACTATTGGTCAATGATTATTAATTTATTGATTTCAGGAGAAGATGGGACGTCGAATTCGCGATGGTGCCATCAAGGCAGCACCGGCAGTTGCAGTACTCGGTCAGGTTGCTGTTATTGGGAAATAATTACTGATAGTCATTTATTTATCGATAAAATATACACAAACTAGCTGACCCGACAGACGTTGTCCTGTCTCTTTGATGATATTTGAGCACGCATTCTGTCAGTTCTATGTCAAATGTCATAATGTTACATGAAAAAAGTTTACATTGTCCTATTATATGGTTGTTAAGTATTCTTAAATAAGTGTTCTTCAATTTTCTAATTTTCCACGCAATTTTTTAATTTTTTCTTTCATAAGAACCTTCTCCTGACAATTACAAACACAACAATAAAAAAATGAAATCGGTCCAGCCGTTCACGCGTGATGGCGTGACTAAGGGAAATAGGGATTCATTTTTATATATATAGATAATGAGTATATTCGACCGGAGTTGTTATTGTAGCTGAAAATAAATTTAATGTTAATTTATGTAAGTAGATATATCTGTTGAGATACTTTTGCAAGTCAATATGTTAAAACTAGATGGTGTTGACTTTTTATAGCTGACTGATCCCTCACAAGAAATGCCGAAACTAACTCAGCCGTCATAGTCTCTTTAAAAGTCCAAACATTATATTATTGAAACGAAGTTCCTTATCGCGCGTTGTGAAAGGGGGCTAGACGGAAAAAATTCTTACGAAAAAATGTCACGACACTTTTTAACCGACTTCAAAAAAAGACGAGGTTTCTCAATTCGACTGTATATTATATTTTGTTGTTTGTATTTGTTTGTATATTGTTGTTTTTTTTTGTTGTGAGTAGAGAGAGAGAGAGACAGGGAGAGAGGGAGAGAGAGAAACAGAGAGAGAGAGAGGGAGAGAGACAGGGAGATAGGGAGAGAGAGAGGGAGAGAGAGGGCGAGAAAGAGGGAGAGAGAGAGAGAGAGAATATTTTTGTTGAGTGTATACAGGTTTTTTGTACTTAATAAAAAAAAAATATAAAAATTATGAATCCTGGAAAGGAACTTCGTTCCATCCGGGTGTCCCTTGACACCTCTAAAGTTTTTTAGAATTTTATGTGACTCTAACAACGCAGTGCCATGTCTGAAAGGGCCTCTTGAAAAAACCATTGCAGCTTTGAGCTGACGAGATGGCATATATGCATCAGTATAGTATGCATCTTGTATGCATCATTGTATACAAAATATAGTTATATCGTGTAGTTCAGTCGAGCTACACTATATGACTATATTTTAGGGAGTACAATCAACCATTTGTTTGATTTTCAATCAAAATGGGAAATTGTTGAACGTATTTTTCCTATGTGTATTTATGTATCTTTGTATGTAACAAATCTGAGATCGCCTCAACTGACGCTCAGAATAAATTGTCTCATTATTTGCCCACCTAAGTTATTATTAGAATTTATTAACATAACATGCTTACAATAATTAATTAAATTACTAACTAAATATAGAAATTAACCTAAAAATAAAAGACACAGGCATCGAAGTAGTGACTCGTCCGCATAGGTAATTTATTTTAGTTGATTTTTTTATTTACTGATTACTTATAATTGTATTAATATTGTGAAGTATGGGTGTCCTATCGGTACAGCTCTGCCTTACCTATCAGGGAAAGTTAGGTGATTGTATACTATGAACTGCATTATATTTTGTGTAAATATTTTATTTTTATTTTATTTATTTAAGGAAAAACAAACAGTAACACAATAAGAGATAAACATATTATCTTAGATATTAAATTTTGAACAATTGTGCTACCCACAACATTCTCCACAGATTACAATGCAAAGTATTTAAAACTAGCTGGTAACACAGATACAATACCTATACAACAGTAATTGTCTTAGAACTCTGAACTGGATTTTGAAATTTAAAAAAAAAGTAAGTTTGTGTGCATACATGATTAAATTATATTGATACATGATTAAATTATATTGCGCTATTTTAAATTACTTTGCTGATCCTTTAGGGTTGCTCGGATTTCCTTCTTAAATGCATTTTTACTAAGGAAAAGAATGTCGATTACGTTAAATTCATCGTTATATGTCTTAACCAAACGATGAAGCGGTGAACGCGAGCCAGCGTTGGATTTACGGAGGCTAGTAGCAAAAAGACGTCGAGTGCGTACCTCACGTACATGAACTGTTCGAGGAACCCGAATATATTAACGAAGAAAGAAAATAAAGATAATTTATTTGTCAAACATGCGTTTACATAAACTGACTAATCAGACATGCAAGGTATTAGATTAATATGTTATGAGCGTTCATGTTTTGCCAATAAAGGCGGACTAATTTTGTAGGTATAAAAATTACTTTTCATAGACATTTACTTAGTCATTTCTTACAAAATCCACAAGAAATAATATAATATAATATCTTAATAATATAATATCTTAGGACAACCAACACAACGTTATCTGATCCCAAACTAGGCAGAGCCTGTACTATGGTAACCAGACAACTGATAAAGTTACTTATATATTTCTAAATACATACATATTATAGATAAATTACACCCAGACACAGAACAAATGATTGTGCTCATAACACAACATTTGTCCTGGGTGGGAATCGAACCCACGACCTCAGTCTTAGCAGTCAGGGTCACTAACCACTAGACTAACAGGCCAGTCAAAAAAAAAAAAAAAAAATTGATGTCATGATATTATTATATAGTATAATATAAGTAACAGCACACACGCGCATAGTTCGCATACAGTTTGTAGTATATTAACTAGTTATAATTTGTTGTATTTATTTACTAACTCCTGCCCTCGATTTAGTCCATATAAAAACTTTTTTACAAAAAAAAAAAAAAACAACCGACTACCTTAAAAACACTACAAAGTGAAAAATAACTTTAATTTCGGAAGTCGGTGTCTTAGGATCTGTATTTATGATTTTTTTTGCCACCGACTTCCGAAATTGAAGTTATTTTTCACTTTGTAGTGTTTTTAAGGAAGTCGGTTGTTTTTTTTTTTGTAAAAAAGTTTTTATTTTTAAATTTTTAAGTGTGGTATCCACCCCGCACTAATTCCAAACAAACAATGCATATATGTATGCGATTGCAGAAATCGCGGTTGATTTGCTATCATTTTTAAAAGAGTTCCGGTGTCTATCTCTGGAATCCATCATCAGATCTATATGAAATTTATATGGGACCATTGCGAAATAAACCCCTTTCAAACAAAAAAAGAATTTTGCAAATCCGTCTACATATGACGGAGTTATGGCCGAACATACATAAAAAAAAAAAAAAAAATATAAACATCCGAATTGAGAACCTCCTCCTTTTTGAAGTCGGTTAAAAATGAGACCAACGCCGTAACGTGATTTGCGAAGCACTTGTTCTAGTGGTAGCAAGCGCTACTGCTGAGATTGAGGTACTGGGTTCGATTCCCAGGTCGGGCAAAGTGTTATTGGGTTTTTCCATCTGGAATTTCTCAGTAGCAGGCAACAGGCTCACCCCCTATTACATGGGACTTAAACATAACAGGCGAAATGTGGGTGTACTATAGGGTACACCTCTGCCCAACCCTTTGAGGAAAAACGGCGTGATGTTATGTTATGTTAGAGGTCTGGGTTAGTCCCTGGGAGACCCCCCCCTGGTGGTGGGTCCATCCACGGTTCAACCGCGACAAATGCAGCTTAATCTGATCGATCCAACCGTATGGCATTTATTACTTACTAGCTTTTGCCCGCGGTTTCGACCGCGTGGATGTCGGAAATTAACGCAGGAGGACGTACTACCGCGGTAAGAATGTGTTGATCCAGGTTATCCAGGTTATATAGGTAATAGCTGTTACCCGCGATTTCGTCCGCGTGGTATTTAAGAAAAAGTTTTTCATTAGTTTAATTTTTTTACGTGAGATACTATTTTTTTTTTTTCTAAAATAAATGTAGCCTAAGTTACTCCTTGTTACATCAACTATCTGCCAGTGAAAGTCCCGTCAAAATCGGTCCAGCCATTTCAGAGATTAGCCGGAACAATCAGACAAACAGCCAAAAATTGTAAAAAAAAAAATTTTGGTATATGTACCGTGTATACATCCATATACACTTAGTAAAAAGTGGTTATCTTAATATTACAAACAGACACTCCAATTTTATTTATTTGTCTAGATGTAGCTCCACGCTGATTTGCTGGATACATTTATTTTTACAAATATTATTAAAATTTAAATAATTCGAGAAATTGACGAACGCTGCCTGATATGCTATGAATGATGCCCTTTGTTCTGTAATCTGGTTTTAACCTCGTTAAAATGACCACGATATAAGTTGCAATCGTAAAATACAGTAGCACACGAATTTAACCTCTATTTTTAAAAATAGTTTTTTTTTAAATATGTATTTATCAACTTGTAAAACGTCAGTTTCTCATACTTTGAATAGATAAATCAGGCAAGTGTTGCAATCTCAGGGTAATCCCAAACTTTGAGGAGTGGATAGAGAGGCGCCACGGCGCCCTCACCTTCCGCCTGACGCAGGTTCTCACCGGGCATGGGTGCTTCGGTGGGTTCCTGTTCAGGATAAAACGGGAGGAAACGCCCGGGTGTTTCCATTGTGAGGATCGTCTGGAGGACACGGTGGAGCATACGGTGGAGGTGTGCCCTGCCTGGGCGGAGCACCGCCGTGTCCTCGTGGAGGCGATCGGCGGCGGCGACCTCTCGCGTCCGGCCCTGGTGCGAGCCATGGTACGGAGCGAGAGGGCATGGGAAGCCGTCACCTCCTTCTGCGAAGCAGTAATGCTCGTGAAGGAGGAGGCGGAGCGCGTGAGGGAGTGGCAGTCTCTGCGCCCTCACGTCCCTAGCCGCCGCAGGAGGAGACGCCCCGGGCGTCGGGAGTCGATTGCGGACTCCCGGCCACCGTAGGCGCGAGCTTGCGGGCGGCGAGCAATGGGTAGCTCGCCACCCGGTAAGGACCAAGCTCGGGTCGACGGCGCGTAGTGTTCCACGCGCGCCTCAAAGAGATGTCAGCAACAGTGAAGGGGTCTGCTAGGACCGGTGCCTGCCGGGGTCGCGTGATTGTTCGAAAGAGATACCGTGGCCCCGGCACTGGGCAACTGAAGGAAAACGGGTGGGTTTTAGTCAGTAAAAGTCTGACACGCCCTCCCGCTCCGCCCAGAGCGGGAGAAGTCATTTGATGATTTCCCATCCAAAAAAAAAAAAAAAAAGGGTAATCCCAAAACCGTTTTATTTAGGTGTGAACCGTTAATTACCACAACATCTATTACGTATATCAATTGCAGTAAGAATGATGTCACCTGCCTCATTTGTTCTAGTGACAGCACTTCTACTGAGCATGAGTTCCTGGGCTCAATCCCCGGATCAGGCGAAGTGTGAGTGCGTTTTTACTATAAGCCGGGAACAAATCTGGACACAACCCATTATGATCCCTATGCCCCATGTAATCGTGGGACTCAAACATAACTGACGAAATTTGTGTGTACTACAGGTACCTCTGCCTAAACGTTAGGAGAATATAAGAATGATATAATGTGGAATCCTATCCCACTAATATTATAAACGCGAAAGTTTGTATGTATGGATGTATAGATGTATGGATGTTTGTTACTCTTTCACGCAAAAACTACTGAACGGATTTGGATGAAATTTGGAACACAGTTTATAACCTGGATTAACACATAGGGTACTTTTTACCCCGGTAGTACGTTCCCACGGGATATTTTCCGACCTACACGCGGGCGAAGCCGCTGGCAAAAGCTAGTATCATATAATGGGAAGAATAGGCCACTATATCCGTTTTAAATGCATTATAAAATTATGTCAATATTTCATAAAACTTGTTTGAGGTTTTATCAACATTACACTAGATTATGAGTAAGTTTACTGTGTGCACTTCCTTCAAAATATCATTAAGTACGTTACACTACTTTCATAGTTATCTTTGAGTAACACCCCTGTATTCTTTCCGGGTTTTTATCAGATGGTAGGTATTTAGTGCAAAATGTCAACTAGTCTTTACTAAAACATCGTATTTTCAAAGTAAATATTGAATTTTTAAGAACCTTGTAATGTCGGACGTAAAGACCATTTTATTTCTTCCCGTGGGTGTCGTAAGAGTCGACTAAGGGACTTACTAGAGAATGGGCAGCAGCGTTCTCTATGCATTTTACCACCATAGTGCGATCGCCAACCCGTCTGTCAAGCAAAACCGTTGCTTATCTTAATTTTTATGTTTTTCCCCATAGAAGTTTATTTATTTATTATTAATAACCAACTTATACTAACAGTTTGCACTACACATACAAGTTCTCGGTTAATACTAGTTATAAATAATACATACAATCACAGAATTCAGTAAATTACATTGGATAAAATTCAATACTATTGGATAAAATTTGGTGAAAGCAAAGGATTATATAAAATTAGATTAGAATAAAAATTGGATAACATTAGATAAAATAAAAATAAAAATTAGAACATAGCATAACAAACATAAAATTGGCATAAAGTTGTGCAATAAAATAATCAATAATAAGGTATATTTCAATTTATTTACTCCACGAAAATTGTACTGGGAGTGGCTATGGACTCCAGGTATCGAGTAGCAGTGTTCAGGAATCTCAGCTCGGTACTCGCGAAAACGTCAGATGATTCGTCATATAACAAGATGTTGTTAATATGGGTGAGGGCTAGGTATATTGGACTAGTCTTAAGGGTTACGGAGATGGTTTGTGGTATCGAGAACAGGGGACGCTGGCGAGGGCGAAGTGTGTGTCTAATGGGTGGTGGAATGTTAAAAGAGATATCTTGCAATAACGAGGAGTTGAAGTGGGTACCACGAATTAGGCGGATAAAATAAGTAATCAGACCCAGATTTCTCCTAACCTCCAAACTTTGGTACCCCACCATACCCAGCACAAAAGTGAATAATTGTATTTTTTTGAGCGACATACATTTTTTAAATCGTAAAATAATAAATGTTTTGTTTAATTCATGTTATTTGGTGCCCATTTTTAAGGACAAAGACCTCCTCCATCTTATGCTATTCCTCTCTATCTTCTGCCATTCCTCTCTATGGCTATCTATCCGTCTATCTATCTATCTCTTGTGCTATTCTAATCCAGATGGGGCCGGTCACGGCCATAATATCCTCCCGGTTCGAGCGCTTGGTGCATCGTAAGGGTACTTATGGAGATTTCTCTCACTCCAGCGTCCATCTGTAGCTCTGGTTACGTTTACTGCCCATCGCCATTTCAATTTGCAAGTTACGGACTTATATCTATCTTCTATATATATAAAATTCAAAGTCCTGAGTGACTGACTGACTGATATATCAACGCACAGCCTAAACCGCTGGTCCTAGAGACATGAAATTTTGAGGGTGTGTTCTTTGTGAAGCGTAGACGTCCACAATGGGTTTTTTTGAAATTCCATGAAGAGGGTGAAATTGGGACTTGAATTTTCTGTGTAACTTTTTATTCTCTAGGTCGGATAGACAAAGCAAGCAGTGCGATAAGACATTGTTTACCTGAATTAACACATAGGGTACTTTTAATCCCGGTAGAACGACTATTTTTCGACATCCACGCGATTAAAGCCAGAAGGCAGAAGCTACTAATCTATAAATGAGGTCTAATATAATAACCGCTGCACGTGTGGGTCGAAACTAAAGCTATGCTTGACGTGGTCGGTACGTGGATGGGGGACTATTCATTACATAATTATAGAGACCCCCGCCGTGCCTCGGAAAGTATGTAAAGAACGTAAATAACGCAATGGAATGTCGTCGAACAGCCAACAAACATTGCTACTGTAACGCAATTATTCGCCAGTAATATTGGAATGTATGGTGTATATTCAGTATCCAAATGGTGTTGAGGTTTATTGCAATTGACTGATTGATTAAAGTACAATTCCAATGACATTTCAATTTAGCTTTCGCTCATTTTACTCAGTCAGGATTCACGGGCATTTTCAACGCTACGTAACATGACAACACTGTCAGATATAGTTATAATTATTAATTAATTACTTTAATTGTAACCAAATACTAAAGTGTATTCCGAAACTATCCAACGAAACAGGCTTTTTAAGAGCCACTTCGATCCAACCCAATACACGCATAGGTCGTATTGCCTCCTTTTCTTAAGCTGGCCTCGGCTCAGCCGTCCATCCTCACTCACCCAACACGTGGCGATTTCCCAGCGGTCAAATACGGTGCATGCGACTGACGAAAGCCTTCCAGTTTCATTTCAGTCTGACAGTCTTTTTATCTACGTCTGTGATCCATGTTTTGGAGCGAAGCGTTGTGTTTCGTATTCTGTCGGTTAGTTTAACGTTTAAATTAAGTTTTATGGTTTCAGAATTCAAATAACCAATCCGAAGTACCTACTCTATATGTAAGTGGCACTACAATTGAATTTCCACAGGTACGTGTTCACAAACAGGTTTATGGTTCAGGTTCGTGTTCTGAAACGTGATGCTTGGAGTTTCCCTATGCGATCTATTTAGAAATGAAGAGATCCATAGGAAAACGAAGGTAGCCGATATAGCCCGAAGAATTGCCAAGCTTAAGTGGCAGTGGGCAGAGCACATTGCTCGCAGAACAGATGGCCGATAGGGTTGAAAGGTTCTGGCGTGGCGACCGCATATTGGAAGACGTAGCGTTGGATAGCCTCCAACAAGATGGACTGATGACCTTGTGAAGGCCGCATGGATCCACTAAATACGAAAGGTACAGACTCGGTCGAAGAGACGGTGCTCGAGGAAGGTCTATATCTAGATCAGCATTGATCACCACGCTTACCCTTTTTTTTTTGGATGGGAAAACATCAAATGACGTCTCCCGCTCTGGGCGGAGCGGGAGGGTATGTCAGACTTTTACTGACTAAAACCCACCCGTGTTCCTTCAGTTGCCCATAGAGAGTTGAATCCTATACGCATGAAAATCTTGCCGGTATTTTATTACTAATTTATTGTTGTCGACTACGAAAGAAAAGTTAAACACAAAAGTAAGTACTTAAAATATTTATTTTTTGGCAGACTTGAGTATTGAAGGTAATATATAAATAATTCTTAATTAAGTAATAATACAATTACAGTGGTTTATCCTAAGGCTTTGGCGTCACCCAATACAGCTATCGCTGGTCCAGCCTTGATGACGCCATCCCTGATGTTACGGCCCATTTTCTCCTGGAAAAATAAGAAAAACAATGCTTGATTAACTTTGAAATAATTCGTCTTTTTTGGTGTGTTTATATGAGCTAAAAGAATGGCTCATGTCACAGTGGAAAGATTAGCCCACCAGTGTCTGAAGTGTTTAGAGTGCGTAATAAGATTCTAGCTTATCATTGTCAGCCAATATTGTTCCAACTGCTAAGACAAAGGTCTCCTCTCGGTGGGCCGTAATCTACCACGCGGGACCAGCGCGGGTTGATTGATGTCACATGTCTTCGAATGTTTCGTTCTAGGACATGCCGGTTTCCTCACGATGTTTTCCTTCACCGTTTTGATTGAAGTAGTGATGAAATTATATACACGAAGTGAAGCGTCTGCCTGGGATCGAACCCTTGTAAATCAGGGCCTATACTACTACTCAGTTCCTTGCCCTGTTAAGAAGACAAATATTATTGTGGCTTCAATTTATGGTCTTCCAAAGGCAAAAGAATGAGTCATAAACAGTTATCGGATGAATTACCTTAAACGTTGTATAAACATGGATAAGCCTTTTGGCAAGCAGGATTTTATAATTTGTAATTATAAAATGTTTTTCTTCCGACAAAAATAAATATTTACTTCATTGCTATACTTTGAAATTCTTGTTATCTTCTTTATTATTTTGATACATATAAACTAAATAAACTTTCCTCTTGAATCACTAATAAATTGATGACTTTTTTTACAAAAATAGAATAACCTACTTCCAATAATATACACAAATGGATTACAGATGCATTACTGAATTTAATATGATTTAAAATATATGGAAACACGGCGCAAGCTATCACCACTGAATAAAAATCTACGAAACACGTAAATCGGCTAAATAATTACGGGAAATTCGCCCGACCTACATAATTTTATCTTTTTGAAAAAAGAATTCGCTGGTTTATAATCCAATTCTTTTTTATTAAGTCAGTTATAAATGTCCCATAAGCCAATAAACATTGGCTGTCACAAGTATTTTTTTTTTTAGCATTCTACTCACATTTATACAGTAAATGTGATCAGTAAGTAAGCTACAAGTTTATCTTAGACACATGTCATGTGCGCTCATTGCACTCGATTTACTTTTATTACAGCTGAACTAGATAAAAAGGTCAGTCAGATTAAGACTTAGCGCGCACTGAGAATTTTAATCGTTAAGTAAAATAATCACCAATCTGTGAACGATGCCAATTTTCTTGAGACGGCGCACTGCGGTTATAAATCTCTTGATTTTTCCGCCCCGAAAATTATTTGCGTTTGCGATTTTATGTCGCGATTATGCGATTAAAATAACGCAACGCAGTCTAATGCTCAAGTTATTTATTATCTGCAGCCAATGTCCCACTGCTGGACGAAGGCTTCCCAACTATTTTTCACGTGTCTCTGTCAAGAGCTGCCAAAGGCCAATCTTTAATGCCCAAGTTACAAAAAAAAAAAACTACAAAATGTTAATTAAAGAGTGAAAAAAAAAACAAATATAGAACACACTAATAGCCATTTTCTATTTTGAAATGTTCGTATCAGCCTGAATAACGTTCATTGGAAAAAGAAAAATCGGAAAGTTGCCTACAAAATTGAGAAATTCGGAATCAACGGAAAGTGCTTTTAGAGCTCTTTGGTATCTATGTATTTTAAATCATTGAAATATGCACAGGAGGTCTATCTAGATATAAAAAAAATACTTACAATTTTCTTGAACACCTTCCACCGGGGCTCAGGTGCCGCTGACACAGCGCACAGTGCAACCAAACAAGCGACCGCAAACAAGAAAATCCGTGAGAAGTTCATGTTTATTTATTTTATTAATATGATTTTATTGCAACAATATTAAAATCACACTCAAGTGTTCAAACGCTTCGAATGATGCTCTACTAAGCAATATGACATATTTATACCAAGTTGACAAAACCAGACAATTTTAGTTTTTACCGTTGTTTCAGTTTATTTCGTTTTATTATGGTCTTTAAATATAGAGGAATAAGAGCTTAAATAGTTGTTTTCGCAGTTTTGTGACGGCAAAATATTTGTGATAGGAAGTTTCTCAGTTAATTAGTGGTGAGGGGGAGTCCGGGATGTTCGATGTGAATTCCCTTATCCAGATGCTGTTTTATCTCTAGCAACTACATATATTGCAACTTGTTTATAGTTATTTCTATTTAAATTATAATGATAACGTAATAAACCATTTGGTTAGTATTCATGTTAAATTCCTTATTATTCCAAGTTCCTTTAATTTGAGTTGGTGAGAGTCGTTTTTCACATATTTTTTGTTATGAAATCAAAATACTTGCTGCAAATATTAAATAAATCATTTAGAAGTTCATGATTATTAATATTCAGGCCAGGATTTTCAATTATTTAACAACCATCATTAGCACAGGTATTAGTTACTGGGCTTGTGACTAGGTAATTACAGGCAAACGCGTCAATCGATCAGGTTAAGGTACACTTGGTTCGTCCGTGAATAGGTCATCTGTACATAACAAGACCCCACCGTGCCTCTGAAAGCCAGCCATGTTTATCAGTTAGTCACAGTGTGTGTGTGTGTGTGTCGGTGTTTATCAGTTGATCACTGATAGTCATTACGATCGTCAGAAGCCAGAAAGCCTACCAAGCAGTCTTACCAAGGGGGTCTTACTGGGCTGAAGGATCAGATAGACAGTCGCTCCCTTATTCATTTATAAATATTTCATTAAATTAAATTATAAATTTTCTTATTTATTATGTTTTTTTTTTTTCAAATGTTCCTAAATGGATTGAAATGAATGATTTTTGACATTTTTAATACTACTGTCTTACTAGAAAACTTTTATAAATGTGAAAATTTGTATGTTTAAATATTTGTTACTCCATCACGCAAAAAGGCGGAACAGATTTCAATGACCCAAAAACAATGATGAGCAATGCAAAAACGCTGTAAAAGACTAGATAGGTCTCACTTATGATGACTCTGAGAAACTCATACAATTAGTGGGTTAGCTAACTCTCTCACCAACGCATACCTTCTGCCCTTTTGGACACACACTGCCAAACACACACACACACACATACACACATACACACACCCCTACACACGTATACATAATATACACACATACTCCTTTTGTTTATAAATTTAAATAAGTTTATTGTTATTTTTGTACATCTCTTTTTCAAAATAATATTGTATAGTATTAGGAACTATCCTAGTTGGTCCGGAGGAAGGTGATGGCATTCGTGATACAGGGTCATCCTGATACGAATGCCAAAGCACTATTTGACACTTAAGTGTAAATTACAGAAGAAAAAAATCTATTTTCAAGGAGATTTACTGTACCTCTGATTTTAGTAATAAAGACTTTTTTTTTTTTCTTAATGAAATTTAGCACACAGATCGTTTATAACCTGGACATAGGATACTTTCAGCCTGGTTGTGCGTTCCCGTGGAATAATTTCCGACATACACGCGAGCGAAGACGCTGAGAAAAACAAGTATTCTATAAAAAGGAATTTCCAAGATGAAAAATGGGTGAAATAAAAAAAATATATAAAAATATATAAATGGAAATCACTTATCTTTTTTTCCCTTTTTGTGCTTATGTTAACATGAGAGAAGTTGACAATGGAACCGTCTCAGCTACTGAATGCCTCATTTAATATAAGATATAGGTACTTATCAAAATCTACAAAGTACCTACTAACTTTCCTAAGCCTATGTATGCACAGACGTTAAAATATTCCGACGATTTTTTTATCGTGCACTGGATTTTGAACGCTCTGCTCCAAATTCCAAAGTTGAAAATTCAATAGTATATTTTTTGGGATGTACTTTGTTAGATTCTCCACGCTTATGTCAGAACTGACAGTTGAAACTTTATTCATCACCATCATTATCTTCATTTCAGCCGAAAAACGTCCACTGCTGGACATAGGCCTCCCCCAATTCGGGGAAATTTGCCAGAATTGTCACGCTTGGCAGGCGCGTTGTCCATTGCAGTGTGGTGGTAAAATGCATTGAGAACGCTGCTGCTCATTCTCTAGTAAGTCCCTTAGTCGCCTTTTACGACACCCACGGGAAGAAATGGGATGGTGCTATTCTTTACGTCCGTCACCACACGGAACACGGAAAATCTATTGTACAGTGAAATTTCGTCGCAATATTTTACGTTATTGTGAACGTGGGTTTACAGAATATTTTCTATCTTTATTTGTTTGCGAAATATTTACCGAAGCACTTGTAAAAATTATGCCAAGATAACAGATTCTTCAATCTCCACTCAGTTATACTTTTATCTTTTAAGATCTAGGTTAATAACTAATCTAATATTGCAGTTATCATTGCAATAATGATGTCGATGATTTTTTCTTACATATTTATTGACCATTATGTTATGTACTATTTTTTTTTACTGTAGAAATGTTAGTTTACTATAGGTCCACCTCTGTCTACCCTTCCAGGGGTTACAGGCGTCATGATATATGTTTATTTGTTAAAACAGTCCCTATTTTTTTCAGTTTCTTCATCTTTAAAGGTATCTAGAATGTTATTTTTAAGAGCAGATATATTTTCAAATGTTGTTTTTCTATGATCTAACCATACAGGGTGGCAGGGAATCGACATGTTACCGCAGATTCATTATATGATTCTAAAAGTGCACAGAAACTTTTAGTCAGTTATTAAAAATAAAGAAAACACTTTAAGAGTAACCTAGCAGTACTGTTGTTGCCTTTAGTGTATTTCTTTGCGTTATGATTACCGTAAATAAACGGATTTTCTATCTTTCTTGTTTCTAGTGGCTTCTATTTTGCAGTTCTGCAACATTCTGCGTTATTGCTATCTATCGTCTATCGATCTCGATCTATCGTTACTGAGCAGATAAAGTTTTCGAACATTTGAAGCGATTAGCTTTTGCCCGCGACTTTACCCGTGTGTATGTGAAGAATTACCTCACAGGAACGTTCAACGCCTGATTTAGAACATAGGATTTATTATTCCAGTAAGGAATAATAAATCCTATGTTCTAAACCAGGCGTTGAGTGCCTTTCATCAAATCCGCACCTCCGCTATTAGATTTTCATGGAATCCATTTGCTAATCTATTGCTTCGCAAATGGATTTCCTGAAAATTATTCAGATATTGATTGAATGAGTGTTACGCTATTAAGGTCCAGGTCTTACCTACACAATGCGATTAATGATTGCACGATTATCATTTATAGATTTTACATTATATGTGCGGTTAATGTGCATTATGGTAGCAATCTCCTACAATACCGTGTGTCTGTGGCAGCGCCGCCAAGACCTGCATCCTTGAGCTGGTACGGGCCCTGCTTGCTGATATCAAGGCACTTCTGGGAAGGCCCCGGCGTTTTTTACGGACGAACTGTATAAGGAATCGTGAGTTTTACGCGTAGGTACGTCAATTGTTCATCCTAGGGGCACTACAAAACCTATTAAAATTCAACAGTAATCGATCTAGCTGCATTAAGAGGGGTAGGAAAACAGCTGAAAGAATCCCAGTTCCAAGTACAAAAACTCTCTTCGTGACCCAGCTTTCGTCACTTGTACCCATTCCAATGTTCAGTTCTATAAGCATTACTTTTACTATACTTACCAAAAAACTACACTGAGGCCAAAACTAAACTTAAACTTTGGTTGCTGAGCCAGAACTCTTCAAATGATTAACTCAGTGTAGTTTTTGAGCTACCAAGATACGGGCTGTGCCTAGTTTAGAACCCGCTGTTAAATCTAAATTAAGTCTTCTATTGTTTAGAATTTCATATGGCATGTTACTTGTATGTCTGTTAACTGTGTGTATGTTTAATAAATGAATTTGAATTTGCAGTTGACCTGCGAGATGTCGTTCCCAAAAAAAAAAAGATTTCATAGATAAGTAGAATACTCTACAAATACTCTTAATCCCGGTTTTTGTTTCGATACGCACGAATTTAGTCGCGATTAACTAACTTAGTAGGAATCGCCTACAAAAATATAGTTAAAAGTTTCAGTTCGCCTATTTCGGGCGCGTAAATTTGAGCGAATAGACTAATAAGCGTCATTAGTAATATTTGTTTATTTACAAAGATAGCTCTCCATATTTCGCTCCATTTGTATTTAGTACACAATTAACATACTCCATCACTGTTTTCCGTGCGTTTTGAACGCAACTTGAATCATTGATAAACACTAATTGCGGTTTACCTATTTATGTTACTGCATTAACATCATAATTATATTTAATTGGCTTTGTTTGTATATTTACTGACTATTATTTAAATACGCATTCTATTAACGTTTAGGTTCTATTATTTCAATACTAAATTCATGTGGCACAGGACGTAAATATTGCGGTGAGATCAAGCAATTTAAAAAAATATCTTTAATGCACTCCTTAGCGCCGAGATTTGAAAATGGAACAGTGTTTTTTCGACGTGCTGGGACGTTAATTTAGAGATTTTGAATACAAAAAACCTATTAACCGAGGCAACAAAAAATTTGAGAAAAAAGTGCAATTCTAAGAGATGATTGGATGAGTATTATGAGTAAGCCAGACATTTTTTACACAAATAAGTACACACTTACGAATATTCAATTTTTTTATATAACGGGATCAAAAACCGGTTTTAAAACATGTTTTTTACGACACAACTCATTGCACAGGATAAATCATACAATTATATATCATTATCATCAATATTGTTATGCTAATAATGAATAACTTTTAATAGTTTCTTAACAGGAAAATCAGCCTTCTAATAAGATCCATCAAGAATATGAAACCACAATTCCAAAAATAAAAGTAATCGGTTCATGGTATTGCGAGTTAGTCGGGACCGAGGGAGTCCCCATACCAAAGTATGCATCGGAAATGTACTTACAGTTAGACACAGCTGACATTCCAATATGACTCATAGCTACATCAAAATACAGTCTTAAACACTTTAAAACTTGCAAGGAGATAGCTAAACCACTTTAGAAAGAAAGAAAGTATTTAAACGCACATTTATCCAGGTAGAGCATCATTCGAGTCGTATCACCTGAGTTCGAAATACAAAATTCGAAAAATCATTTTGTAAAAATAACTTTTTATTTTGAAAAATGAATTTTACAAAGATTCTTTTGCTCGTTTTCGCTTGTTTAATGGCACTGACAACTGTTTCTGCGGCGCCTGAACCAAGGTGGAAGTTCTTCAAGAAAGTTGTAAGTCTTTTTTAAATTCTTATTTACCTACTACATCGACCTATTATTATTGTCCCACTGCAAGGCAAAGGTCTCTTTTTATACAGAGGAGGCACGAGATGAGTTTGGCGATTTTAGACTTTATTTAGATCAATTTACAATCAGTAATAGTTTGTAGTTTAGCTTGTCGTGAATCTTCGGTTTCAAAACTTAAACTACCGATCAAGCATGAATACACTTACGTCAAATAATTATATCATTATAACTGCGCAGAGAGCTATTTTATAGCTGATCCGACAGGCGTACTACTTACTGTCATTTTTATACTTTGTACAAAAATCTCTGAGAAATAAGTACGTCATCTTTTTCCTTTTGAACATTTTACTAATTTCCCTTTCCGTTAAACCCTTATTTGAATTTAAAAACAAATAAAGTAGCCAAATCGATCTAGCTATTCTCAAGCGATGCGTTTATCAGCGATAAGCATTTCATTTTTAGGGTTCCGCACCTCAAAAGGAAAAAGCGGAACCCTTATAGGATCACTTTGTTGTCCGTCCGTCCGTCCGTCCGTCCGTCTGTCAAGACCCTTTTTCT
The DNA here is from genome assembly GCA_947507805.1 of Aporophyla nigra. Taxonomy (NCBI): domain Eukaryota; kingdom Metazoa; phylum Arthropoda; class Insecta; order Lepidoptera; family Noctuidae; genus Aporophyla; species Aporophyla nigra. Next base: position 3,267,975 of record OX382313.1, on the reverse strand, counting down.
CAGGAACGCGTGGAGGTATCAAGCTGAAATTCATATCGAATACTCAAATCTACTGTCTCTTGGAGCTGTGAAAAAATCAAACTTCTAAGCTAACGCAATCATAAGATATAGCCGTTTATGCCGCAAATTTCCGCAAATTTTCGAAACTCGTAAGGGAATCAAAACCTAAAGGGTACTTCCAGTCGATCTAGAATTTTGAAATTTGGTACGAAGCAACGTCTTATAGCACAGATAAAGGAAAAATTGCGAAAACCGTAAATTTTTAGTTACATCATATAATAAAAAATAAAATAAAATTTTAAAATTTATACCTTCAGGTTTGTACGGAACCCTCGGTGCGCGAGTCCGACTCGCACTTGGCTGGTTTTTTATTTCTATAGATAGTTTTAAAAAGACTATGTTCGTAATACCATATTTAAAATTCCTATCAATGCACTAGAAAAACTCGCTTTTGAACTGCATAAATGTTTGAATCTTGTGCTCCTTACTACCGTATCGTATCGTATTTCTTCATTATTTGCCTTCAAGACAACTCATTGGTTTCACGAAATGAAAGTAACTGTTGCAACTCTTGAAACTGAACCAATTCCCGATGGGTAACTATAGGGTAAGGGACACAATTATCGTACACGATAAAAAAAGATGAAATCGATATAAAATATTGAAGATAGTTTATAGTTAAAATAATTCATATTGTGATTAGAATAAAAACTATTAAATAATTGATTATTGATTTTACTCATGCAATTTTACAAGTCAATCATATTTTAAAAACTAAATGGGGTCGTTGTTCTCTGAGAAAAAAAGCCAAAACAAACTTTCCACAGTCTCTTTTAAAGACCAGACATAATCGTGGACAGATCATGGGAAGACAATGTAGATGTATGAAATGGTTTATTGAGGAAAGAACCATACAGATGGAGTGGACTTGTCCAGTCAATGCATACATTTGTTAGTAATTATTTAGCTTCACTCAGAACTTAAGGAGCTCTAAGATTCGAGGAGCAATACAATAGACAAACAACATTTATTTACATAATAATAAATATCTTAGGACAACCAACACATCGTTATCTGATCCCAAACTAGGCAGAGCCTGTACTATGGTAACCAGACAACTGATAAATATACTTTAATATCTTAAATACATTTATAATATAGATAAATTACGCCCAGACACAGAACAAATGATTGTGCTCATCACACAAAGATTTGTCCTGGGTGAGAATCGAACCCACGACCTCAGTCTTTGCAGTCAGGGTCACTAACCACTAGACTAACAGGCCAGTCGAATTTATATTATTCTAACGCGTTGAAAGTTTACTGTGCAATTTAGGTAGCATATCCAAGTAATTATGGAACACATGGCTACATAACAAACTATACATTTCCAGTTTTAGCTGACCTCGCATTGTAAAGGCTTTTTGTACAATTAGAATTCAGCTGAAAATGTAAAGCTTGATTTGTCGCCGTACTATGTTTTTTAAATTACACATTTGTTCAGTCATTTTCAGGAATTTTAAAACACAGCTCTAAACAGTACAAGTAACTCTTCAAGAGCGAGAGCTTTGAATTTTTTTGTATCTTGAATTGAATGACGAAAACGGGATGCTTTACCCTATTTTCTGTGGTAACAGGGGAAACCCATTATCTAGTCTAGTATATCTTGACCTCCCTCAATCGTTGGTGCTTAACACATATAATTCAGCAAGTATGACGTGAATGACTAGGTTATGGAGCTGCCCGTCTAGCTGCTAAATGTAAAATAATGGTATTTATCTGCATCTGGTTAGACTGTAAGCCATCATCATCATGTCAGCCGGAAGACGTTTCCCAAAGGGGGACGGGGGTTGGGAGTTGCCATAATCGCCACGCTTAGCAGGCGGGTTGGCAATCGCAGTATGGTGGTAAGATGTATAGAGAACGCTTCTGCCCGTTCTCTTGTAAGTATCTTAGCCACCTTTCACGGCAGCATCGTCAAATTTTCTCATCCTAGCACCGCTATTTCAACTGGTTCTGTGCCTTTCGCATCCACCGGATTCATGCGGCCTTCATCAGGTCATATATGTTGCATATGCTTGACTTAACTATATTCTTTCTCATTTTTCAGGAAAGGGTTGGTCAACACATTCGTGATGGCATCATCAAAGCTGGGCCTGCAGTCGTTGTGGTGGGCCAAGCAGCATCCATCGCGGGAAAGTAAACCTTATGAGAGAAGAAACAAAGACTTATATTAACAGAATAAGACTGAAATTGATAGACGGTGCATTTGTAAAAATTTGTATTTAATATGTTTGGGAATTAAATTATAATTATTAATGTAATGATTTTGTTTGATTGCTTACCCAAAAGTTACTTCTGATGTTTCTACATACACACAGTCTCGTAAAGAAAGACTGCCATGATCGCGAGAGAAATCATTTTTTTTAAATAAATAAACATACATACTACGACAATTTGTAGTTTTTATTATAGCTATTTTGGCAAAAACTAGGATGAGCCAAGTTCACCCAACCAGGGTTACTCTTGATTTTAATGCCGATTGATTGGAATAGGAACTCTTCGTATTCTTGAGTCCGACGCTAGCGCCAAAATGTGTATAAATTGGGTGTCCATTTTTTAGAAATTAGTGGAATCGAGATCGGGCGTTGTTGTTGTTCCAATGTTTTCACTTTTGTTTTTAAGAGTAGCGAAATACGTGTATGCAGAATTAACATTGGAATCTTATTGGCATTGGATTGGAATTAGAATTAGGTTGAAGAGTAAGCCCCCAGAATTGTTTAAGAGAGAGTAGATATCCATTTCCCTGAAGTAAACTTATATACGCAATTTTGTATTTCATTTACAAAACGAGAGGCTGAGTATGTTCGTCAACGAAGGCACGGGCCCATCTGAAAGTATTCGGAAACTTTGGAATGAACCCTCATCATTATAACCAGTCTATATTGCTCCCACAGCTGGGACGGGACACACTAAAGGCCAGTTCAGCAATTTAAAAACTAATTGTTTGTGACGTGCTTTCAAAGGCACGGAGGGGTCTCGATATTGAGTAGGATGGTCACCATACACGAACTGACCAAGTCAAACATAACTTAATATTTGAGCGACTCGTACGGCTGACCAAGTCAAACATAACTTAATATTTGAGCGACTCGTACGGCTATTATTATTCAGCCACGAGACATACACACAGTACATTACAAGAGAGTACATACAAGTACATTATTGGAGATGTTCTTGTGCATAGTACTTGCAACCGGCGTGTGTGTATGACTAGACGCGGCAAAAGGTGTATGTAAGAATCGTAGGAGGTGGTATTCCTTAGTTTTTCTGCCTACCGCTATGGGAAATGGCGTGAGTTTACATATGTATGAGTAAATTAACTAATTATTAAAACTAAAGACAGCTACTGTTTCTCCACCTTATTTTCCTTCCTCCCCATCTATACCAATATTATAAAGCTAAAGAGTTTGTTTGGTTGAACGCGCTAATCTCAAGAACTACTGGTCCGAATTGAAAAAATATTTTTGTGTTGAGTAGCCTATTTATTGAGAAAGGTTATAGGCTATAAAACATTACGCTGCCATCAAAAGGAGCGGAGCAGCAACGAAAAATGTACAAAAACTGTTAGGCAATTCGATGCGACGGGAAAGTTGGGGAGCAAAAATTTGACGCGGACGAAGTCGCAGGCAGAAACTAGTAAAATATAAATGGTCTGATAAAACTTGTTCTTCCCCTATTAATAACATAAACATTTTTATCAACAAATGTAAATTGATCGTCGCAAAATTAATAATTACAGTCATATATATTTCAAGTTCATCAGTGTCAATTGTAATTATCTTTAGGTGATAGGTCAAATCTCACGAATGGTGTGGGAGCCGGGAAAGTACTATTATCGATGTTTTGACCTGAAATACTTCATATTAATGTTTATAATAATAATACTGTATATTATCAAACTATGACGTTGTTGTAGTGAGATAAAGTAGCAAGTCAATAGCGTTGTCCCTTGCCGCGCTTTACGTGGATGGGTGACCTCATTTACATATCAAGACCCCTCCGTGCCTCAAAAAGAACGCTAAGCCGTTGGTTCCGGTTGTCATTTGTGAATTTTAGACAGTCGTTACAGGTCTTCAAAAGCCCGAAAGTCTGACCCAGTCTTACCAAGGGGTATCGTAGTACCCAGAAACTGAGTTGTGGAGGTCGTCGCTACAGGTAAAATACTGGCATTCAGCTGCATTCGGTTAGACTGGAAGCCGACGCCAATAAAGTTGGGAAAAGGCTAGGTGATATTGGCAGGGTTAAATGAAATTAACTGACAATACTTTACCCACAGTGTCTCAAGACAAAAATCTTTGACCAGTGTGTGTTACCAGTGATGACATATGGCACTGAGATGTGGTCGCTTACAATGGGCCTCATAAGAAGGCTGAAAGTCACCCAAAGATCAATGGAGAGGGCTATGCTTGGACTTTTCGTAAGCGATCGAATCAGTCTGCAACGTTCTCAGATTCACAAAATTTATAAGAATCTACATAAATAATAGTACCTATTTCATAAATATCACTATATATTTTTATCCTCTCGTTGCTTCCTAGTCTTCAAATTTATGTATCTATAAATTGAACATAGCTTGTTTCCACACGTCATTGGTCCCACAGGAATAAATTCCATTAACGTTGCACGTGCCAGATATATAGAGATAACTATGTCATTAGTGGCCACCCCATTTGTTCATTAGAAAAAGTAGGTTACCTACTTAGTTTAGTTAGTAACGTGTAGAAAAACTAAAGCCTATCGTGGTTATTTCCGTCTTCAAAGCACACGCTGTTTACCCGATAAAAAGGGAGTGGGTACAGTTGATAGGGATATTTTAATAATTGATTGTCTTTGGGAGATCCCAAAGATGATATACGGATACACATATTATTGTAGCGGCATCTATAACGCTACATAGGAATTACAAATACTTTACGAGTAAAAAAGCGCGCGCGTTGTCATTAATTCTTAGTTCATACCTGGAACTAATCATATGTCGGAGTAGTAAGCGGTAGTATAGGAGTAGTAGTAGGAAGCGCCCGTAACTTCGGTCAAAACTTCAAATTTCGTGATTAGGGAGTAGACCCTGAAGCTCACTCACATGCCTTCTAGCCCAGTGCAGCCTAAGAGTTATGTGCATTGAGAATACCAGTTCATACAAAAATCTTAAAAAAAAAAACGGGCCAAGTGCGAGTCGGACTCGCGCACCGAGGGTTCCGTACAAACCTGCAGGTCATCATCATCATCATTCGTCATCATCGTTTATGAAATGAAATGTTTTTTTTTTTAATTTTTATATTTGTGTTGACTGAATGAAAGGTAAATTGTGGTTTACGATTTATGACGTATTAAAAAAAAACTACTAACTAGATCTCGTTCAAACCAATTTTCGTTGGTAGTTTTCATGGTAATGTACATCATATATTTTTTTTAGTTTTATCATTCCCTTATTTTAGAAGTTACGGGGGGGGGGGGACACATTTTACCACTTTGGAAGTGTCTCTCGCGCAAACTATTCAGTTTAGAAAAAAATGATATTAGAAACCTCAATTTCATTTTTGAAGACCTATCCATAGATACCCCACACGTAAGGGTTTGATGAATTTTTTTTTTTGTGTTTCAGTTCTATGTATGGGGAACCCCAAATATTATTGTTTTAAAAAAAAATGATATTAGAAACCTCAATATCATTTTTGAAGACCTATCCATAGATACCCCACACGTAAGGGTTTGATGAAAAAAAAAATTTTGAGTTTCAGTTCTATGTATGGGGAACCCCAAATATTATTGTTTTTTTTTCTATTTTTGTGTGAAAATCTTAATGCGGTTCACTGAATACATCTACTTACCAAGTTTCAATAGCACAGCTCTTATAGTTTCGGAGAAAAGTGGCTGCGACATACTCGGACAGACAGACAGACAGACAGACAGACAGACATGGCGAATCTATAAGGGTTCCGTTTTTTGCCATTTGGCAACGGAACCCTAAAAATAACAACCGAGTTCCTTAAAAAAAAAAACACTACAAAGTTAAAAATAACTTTAATTTCGGAGTCGGTGTGTTAGGATCTGTATTTAAGGTTTTTTTTACGACTTACTTCCGAAATTAAAGTTATTTTTAACTTTGTAGTGTTTTTTTTAAGAAAGTTGGCTGTCATTTATTTTTTTAAGTTTTTATTTTATCTTTTAGTTATAGTATGTACCCCGCACTAATCTAATCGCGTTATTCGTCCATTTGTCGCGTACACACTTTTTTTTTTTTTTTTTTTTTTTTTTTTTTTTTTTTTTTTTTTTTTTTTTTTTTTTTTTTTGGATGGGAAATCATCAAATGACTTCTCCCGCTCTGGGCGGAGCGGGAGGGCGTGTCAGACTTTTACTGACTAAAACCCACCCGTGTTCCTTCAGTTGCCCATGTGCCAGGGTCACGGTATCTCTTTTGAACAATCACGCGACCCCGGCAGGCATCGGTCCTAGCAGACCCCTTCAATAAAGCTGACATCTCTTTGAGGCGCGCGTGGAACACTACGCGCCGTCGACCCGAGCCTGGTCCTTACCGGGCGGCGAGCTACCCATTGCTCGCCACCCGCAAGCTCGCGCCTACGGTGGCCGGGAGTCCGCAATCGACTCCCGGCGCCCGGGGCGTCTCCTCCTGCGGCGGCTAGGGACGTGAGGGCGCAGAGACTGCCACTCCCTCACGCGCCCCGCCTCCTCCTTCGCGAGCATTACTGCTTCGCAGAAGGAGGTGACGGCTTCCCATGCCCTCTCGCTCCGTACCATGGCTCGCACCAGGGCCGGACGCGAGAGATCGCCGCCGCCGATCGCCTCCACGAGGACACGGCGGTGCTCCGCCCAGGCAGGGCACACTTCCACCGTATGCTCCACCGTGTCCTCTAGACGATCCTCACAATGGAAACACCCGGGCGTTTCCTCCCGCTTTATCCTGAACAGGAACCCACCGAAGCACCCATGCCCGGTGAGAACCTGCGTCAGGCGGAAGGTGAGGACGCCGTGGCGCCTCTCTATCCACTCCTCAAAGAGGGGACTTACCGCCGCAATTGTGGCGTGCCCTGCGCTGGGTTGCGACAATCGTACCCGCCATGTCGCCATGAGATCCTGCCGGAGCTCTGTCCGCCGTGCCGCGATTTGTCGCGGCAGCGGAGTTTCGCCCCGGCGTTTCGCATCCTCGCGCCACTCCCACATGTGGGCGAGGACCTTTGCCTCCAGATCCCATGGCGGCACTCCGGCAAGGAGGCTCGCCGCCTCGCAGGAGACCGTGCGGTATCCCCGGATTAACCGGATGGCCATGACCCTCTGGGCCGCACTCAACCGGCGCGCTGGGCGCAGCCTCAATGAGGGCGCCCACACCGGTGCCCCGTAGAGGGCCATGGACCGCACGATCCCCGTGTAGAGCCTCCGGCAGGAGGCGTTTGGACCCCCCAGATTGGGCAGGAGCCGCTTTAGCGCAGCCCCAGCCCGCTCCAGTCTGGGGGCCAAACGTCGGAAATGCTCGACGAAGTTCCACCGGCTGTCGAGGACAAGTCCCAGGTACTTCATCGTCGACTCGACGCCGATGTGAACCCCTCCTACCGTGAGTTGGGAACCCGCAGGTGGCGCGTTCCGAGGACCATGAAAACCCATGGCCTCGGACTTGTGCAAGGCCACCTCGAGTCCCAATTGCCGGATCCTATCGACGATTGTCGCAACCCCGCGTGTCATTAGTTCGGCCGCCGCCTCGTGCGATCTCCCCTGCGCCAGGACCAGCGTGTCGTCAGCGTAGCAAACTACGCTGACGCCGCTAGGGAGGTCGGCGCGCAGCACCCAGTCGTACCCGATGTCCCACAGGTGCGGCCCAACGACCGATCCCTGTGGGACACCGCACGACATCTCTCGCCGGTTCCAGTCTCCCTGGTGACCGGGGTAGATGACGGCCCTATCCGTCAGGTAAGCCTCGACCACTCGACAGAGGTAGGTCGGCATCCGGTGATACCGGAGTGCCTCCCTGATGCAACTCCAGGGTAGAGTATTAAAGGCGTTGGCGATGTCTAGAGACACCGCCAAGACGACCCCACCCCGGGCCACTGCATCCCCCGTCGTGAGGGCTCGCACGCGCATGATGGCGTCCACCGTAGAGCGCCCCTTGCGGAAGCCGTACTGGCCGTCCGACAAGTCCGGCCCCTCCCGCACCAACCACCCGACGAGGCGGTCTGCAATCACTCTTTCAAAGAGCTTGCCCACCTCGTCGAGCAGCACGATGGGCCGGTAAGCGGACGGAGAGTCCGCTGGGCGCCCAGGCTTCTTAATGAGGACCAGTTTCCCCGTCTTCCAACGAAGTGGGAACTGGCCCCTCTCCAAGCATGCGCTTAGGAGCCCCCTGAGTCGAGGCCCGAGAGCCTCTAAGGCCAGGACCCATGCTTTGCCAGGCAAGCCGTCGGGTCCCGGGGCGGTATTTTTGGCATTTAGCCGACGTACCGCCACTCTCAACTCTACCTCGGTCACCTCTGGAGCGTTGTCGTCGTCATCGGTGGTGTGGTCCGCAGCATCGGGCACCGCAGGAGGCGGAGCCATGGGTGGGGGACTATGTTCCCCTCGCGAAGGGAACAGAGCGTTCACCACGCCCTCCACGAGCTGGGGCCGGAGACTCTGAGTCAGCGGGGGAGCCCATGGGCGGAGTTTCTCCCGGACGGCCTTGTAGGGCCGTCCCCATGGGTCCCTGTTCAAAGTCTCCAGCGACTCCTTGCGGGCCAGTCCCTTGGCCCGCAGGATCTCCTCTTGGAGGGCGGTCTTCGCCGCTCTGTACCCCTCATATAGCTCCGCCTGAATGGCTTCCGTATCCGGAGGGCGGATACGGAGCCTGCGGTGCCTGGTGTACCGGCATCGCGCCGCAACGCACGCTTCGCGCAACGCTGTCAGCTGCGGCGACCACCAGTACACCTGGCGCCAAGCCCGTCCTGGCTGGACTCGGGGCATGGCCACGTCACAGATCTCGGACATGGCCTCCCGGAACCACTCGGCCTCGTCGTTGATGTCAGCAGGCCTGTCCGGTGGTGACACCCAGGCCTGCACGATCGAGGCTTCCAGGAGAAGCTCCCGGTCCAGCTTCTTAAGCGCCCACCGCGGACCACTCGGGGTCTGCCGGATCGGCGCGCTCGAGGTCTGGGCGGAGACGTCAAACCGGATGTACCGGTGGTCGGAATACGTCTCCACCCCCTCCATGACGCGCCAATCAATGACCTGCGGCGACAGAGCGGGGCTGGCGAACGAAATGTCCACCACTGAGTTGCCCCGCATCCGTACACACGTAGGTACAGAACCCCGGTTTAGGACGACCAGGCCTGTCTCCAGAGCCCAGTCCTCCACCATCCTGCCCCGCGTGTCCGTATACCGGGAACCCCAAGCCAAATTCTTGGCGTTGAAGTCCCCGAGCACGAGCACGGGGAGGGGACGGAACCCGACGACGACAACTCTCAACTCCGCAAGGGAGTTGTGGAACTCGGCGAGAGTTCGGCTCGGGGAGAAGTATACTCCTACCACGACAATCTCCCCGAACCGTGCTGCTACGCAACCCCGTCCCCTCTTGACAGCCTCGAGGGTCGGGGTTCCGGCGGCGGCCGACGAAATGAGGGTCACTGAGCCGCTCAGGTCCTCCACCCAGTCATCCCTGGGCGGGACAAAGTACGGCTCAGCGACCACAGCGATGTTAATCGACCACTGCGCCATGCTCTGAAGCAAAAGATCCTGAGCAGAGGCGCAGTGGTTGATGTTCGCCTGGAGGAGGCGTAATGGAGCAGCCATTACTGACAGTCCATTTCAGCCCCCTCCCGGGCCCCCTGTGAGGGCCCTACTGTGGCGGTACCAGCAGCGACGGATGTTGTCGCGCCGGCAGCGGCAGCAGCGGTGACGGCGGTGGCGGAGGACTTGTCTCTGCCCCTGGCCTTGGCGGGTGGAGTGCAGGCCTTACCCCCGGCCCGGTGATCGGCCGGCTTGCCAGCCGCCGCACATGCATAGCAGTGCGGGGTGGCATTGCACGAGCCGGCCTTGTGACCGGGCTCACCGCAGCGGAAGCAGTGACCGCTGCGGTCCACCTCTGAGGTACACTTCACGAACACGTGATTGCCCATCTGGCAGCGGAAGCACCTCAGAGGTCTGGGTTCCAGGAGTTTGACCTGCGCCGAAACCCAGCCCACCAGGAGCCTTCGGCCCTCCCCGGTGATTTTTTGGGCCGCCGACACGGGGCAACTCACCGTAACGGCTCGCATCCCCGTGTTGTCAGGACGGATGGTGCCTGCCCTCACCTGCTCAGCAGAGCATTCCCCTGTCCTGACGATGGCGGCCACCACCTCTGCCTCCGTCGCGCAGTCGTCCAGGCCCATGATGCGCAAGTCAGCGCACTTGGTGGGCCTGGATACTCGAGCCACTTCCGCGTCTAGCGACGCTATCAGCCTTTCGGCCAGAGCGTCAGCGGTTGGGCCACTGTCCGCTCCCGGGACCTCCAGCATCCGGGCTCCGGTCCAGGTGACCCTTAACCGGAGGCCATTGGAGATGCCGAGCTCCTGGAGGTTCACCGCCGTCTTTGCTTTGGCAAGCACGTCGCTGTAGGTCACGCCCTTCTTCTCCGCTTCCGGCTGTAGCGTTATAACTACAGCTGCGGACTTCGGGGCGCGGAGCCTAGCGGCGACGCGTTGCCTCTTGCGCCGCTGCTGCCTTGCCTTATTTTTGGCCGCCCTCGCGGCCTTACCCGCCTTCTTCTTCTCCCCAACCACTTGCCATTCGGCGTTGGCAGGAGGAGATTCAGAAGCACGGGGCGGCGGCGGAGGTGGCTCTCTCGCCAGCTGCGCTGGGGGGACCCTTGCAGGTGCCTGTTTAGGCCGGCCTTTGTTCTGCCCCGGCCCTTTGGCTGGGGCAGCCGTGGCAGCCGCAAACGAGGCCACCTTCGGCTGGCCCGAGACAGCCTTCGGCTGGCCCGAAGCTGCCTTCGGCTGGGCCGAGGCCGCCTTCGGCTGACCTGAAGCCGCCTGAGGCCGGCCTGATACTGGCCGGCTTGCCGCTAGCGGGGGGCGCAGGACAACGGCCTCCAGAGCAGAGAACCTACTCTGGAAAGCAGCGAGCTCCTGCCGTACCAGGGTCAGCACCTGGTCCTCGGCAGGCAGGGGCCCGCCCTGCCCATGCCGCGCTCCCCCTTGCGATGCCACTTGGGGGCCGGCTCCTCGGAACCCGGCCAGGTCCGCTCGGAGCTCCGCATTCTCCTTTCGGAGGAGCTCCATGGCGGAAGTCACGCGGGCGACCTCCGCCCGCAGTTCCGCCACCCCATCCACCGGAGGCCCAGAGCGAATGGCCTTCGCTGCCGCCACAATGGTTTTCGTGGCTGCGGATATGGCCTTGTCCTTCGAGGTCTGGAGCCTCTTTAAGGTTGCCGCCTTGATGGCCGCAGCCACGACCTCCGTGAACCTGCCCATTTCCTCCGAGCTGCCGGCAGCGTCCGACTCGCCACCGGAGGACTCTGAGAGGGCCCTACTACTGGTCCCTCCAGAGGGGTGCCCCTCCGTGGCGAGCCTCTCCCCTTCTTGGGTCAGCTCTGCTGACCCTGCTCGGCTCTGCTCGCGGGCTTCCTTGGTGGGGAGCCCTCTGCCCGTGCCCCTCTCCTGGGGCCCCCCACGCCGTGATATTTTCCGGCGGGCCGAGCTCAGCCCACCGTCGGAGGAGGACTCTTGTCCTGCCCCTGGTTTAGGGCGCTTCTGGGAGAACTCACGGTTCCCTCCAGAAGCACCCGCCACTCCTCGCTCCGGGCTCGTACGCGAGCCCTTCGCGCTCGACACGGCGTCGGACTCCGACCCCGCATCGCTCCTCTCCTTCTCAGGTTTTTTGTTTTTATTTAAATTTTCCATAGTTGTTCCCACGAGTAAAAACAATTTTAAATAAGAAATCCAGTGGTTCGCACTAGTGACTAATTAAGCTACCCATTAGTCAAGCTGCCAACCTCCCTCACGGTGCGCCGCCGCTTGGAGGTTTGGGGTGATTTTTTATAGAGGTTTTCTACCTCGCGGCCCGGGCGATTAAGCCAAGACCCTCGACCCCCGTCAAAAGTCAGAGACATGACCGTGACAGTCTTCGGGGCTACGAGAATAACGGTGGCAGAAGAAGAAGAAGACTCCTTCTTGCCTGCCCGGCGGCAGGTAAGTGCACACCGAGCCCGCTCTAACTCCACCGCTGTGCGCCTCTGCTAAGATCAGAGGGACACACGGTGAAGCGTTCCTCCGACAGGACATTCGCGTACGGGCAAAAACACCCCTTAGGCACAAAGTACCCAATGGGGAGTCCTTACCCGCACCCCAGGGTGCACCGTCCCGGAGATTGGCCTTCCCCCCGGACGTATCCATAAGGGAACTCCAACCCACGGGCACACGAGGAGGTTTCCTGTCCAAGCACCCCTCGCGTACACACTTAATGCAAATTTAAGACTTATATCCATGTATAACCCACACATGGATTCCATTGTAAGAATGGAACTAAATTAAAATGGGACCACACGAAAAGCACCAGCTTTCAAATAAAAAAAGAATCATCAAAATCGGTTCACCCAGTCAAAAGTTCTGAGGTAACAAACATTTTAAAAAAAATACAGTCGAATTGAAAACCTCCTCCTTTTTTTGAAGTCGGTTAAAAATGCACTAACTGATGGGAGGATTTCTGGTAATCGTTAGATTGAGGTGCGCTCTTCCCAAATGTGTGCGATGCGTAACAGTTAAATACACGTAAATATAATAAAATTTAACTCCCACAAAACCTCAAAACTGTCTTCCGCAATTCCATACATGTATATAATTAAGTCATATTCCTGGTATCATTGTAACATGAAAATGACTTTAGCTGCCATAGATACAAAACTACGCCATCTTCCTTAATTTAAATCGCAATATGGCGCCTCTTTCGCTTCGTTTAGTTTAATTACTCATTCCCTTTTATCAAAATATTACAATTTAAACAGATTACGAACCGTGAGATTAATTAATAAACTAGGAACTTTTTGATATTAAGAGGAGAAATTGGCAATTTATGCGAAAAATATATTACTTGGACGTTTGCCACTTTCCTGTGGTCGGTTCATGGTTGGCTGACCATCTTTCTTTACATACCAAGAACGCTCCGTGCCCCGAAAAGCACGTTAATTCGTTGGTCTCGGCTGTCACTTGTGGATCTCTGACTGTCATGACCGGTCGTAAGAAACCTGAAAGTCTGACAACTAGCCTTACCAACGTGTATCGTATTACCCAGTAGCGGGGTAGTAGAGGTAGGATTTTGACTTTCATAAGTGTCCATGTAGGATTATGTGAAATAAAAATATTTCTATTATAAGATAGGCAGTCGCTCCATGTAAAATACTGATATTCATCGGCATTCGGTTAGACTGGAAACTGACCCCAATGTCGTTAGAAAGAGGCTAGGCACATGATGATGATGATGTTCGTCACTTTGCCTTTACAAAAGTATGTATGTGAAATTACTACAAGATACAAGACATTGAAATGAAAATTAATTGGAAACTGTTAAAAAATCTTTAGGGGATCAGAATCTACACGGTGCTTTATAGACTAATACTTATGCTCAATTGCTCAGGCTTATGGATTAATGATAATAATAATAATAAACCCGCAGGGCAGCATGTGGCGTGCTGTTGGGCAGTAGCGACCCCACGGACCCTATCTCCCGGGAGAATTCTTGTTCCTCATCTCTGGCTTGCCTTTATTGGCCGGCTGGAGTGAACAATGAAGAGGTTCAGAGCTCCCACCTCATTCTTGCCTTTATTGGCCGGCTTGAGTGGAGATTCGCAAGAGCAAACCTGCTCGGGGAAAGGAAGTATTCCAGTAAGTACTCGTAGGGATATTGACCATCTTCCGGGCTCTGGGATTGTTCTGAAAGCCGTGGAATACCTCTCCACTTCTCAAGCACCTCAGGAAGTGTTGCCCCCTTGTTGCTGCGTCACTATGTGCCAGCGACGGTTTCCGGGGGCCCATTATTGCGTGTGCAAGTCACCCCCTGCCATTTAATCCGTGTAAATACAAACATTGATGCGGCAGGGGCCATAGACCTTCCATAGTTCTTGGTAACCAGTCCATTTTAGCCAGTCAAATACATAGTCCAACATCTTGGTTTCCATATCCTGCAATAGTCCAACACCAACCGGAGGTTGTCCTTGGGTGCACTTGCACAGTTCATACGGGGATAACCGTCGGTTAGTGCCTCACTTCATTTAAATTTTCTAAGGGGCCTCTGCGAGTTGGCTTCGGCCCCTCATACGCCTTCTAAAAGACCGGGATCCTAGGATCCCGAGATATATAAATATATATATGAAAATAATAATAATAATATTCCACAACTATCACACAACGCCATCTAGTCCCAAGCTAAGCAGAGCTTGTGTTATGGGTACTAGACAACTGATAAACATACTTATATATTTCTAAATACATACATATTATAGATAAATTACACCCAGACACAGAACAAATGATCGTGCTCATCACACAAACATTTGTCCTGGGTGGTAATCGAACCCACGACCTCCGGCATAGCAGTCAGGGTCACTAACCACTAGACCAACAGGCCAGTCTAAATTTCGGATTGACTGATCTGATTAGAGGTAGAACATCGTTTCTCTCAAAAAACGTCCACTGCATACGCCACCCCTACGCACTGCCATCGCCACTGTAACCAGTCCTGTGTTTCTCGCATCCAGCGGATTCCTGCAGCCTTCACCACGTCCACAGTCTACTTTATGGAAGGCCTTCCAACGTTACGTCTTCCGGTACATCGCCGTCACCACTCCATAATTTTTCGGCCTCATCCTTTCTGCGAGCAATGTGCCCTGCCCACTGTCACTTAAGTTTGGCAATTCTTTGGTCTTTGTCGTTGTCAGTTACCGATCTCGTTATTTCTGTTTTCTTAATTTGATCGCGTAGAAGAATCAGTGGATCAGGAAAAAGAAACTCGTAAGATTTGGGAGAGGCGTCTGCTTAGTGTAGCAATTAAGAAACACAGGTTTTGAGATCGTTAGTCACAAATTGGCTGTCAAAAACTGTGTAAGATTGAAATCGCCAACTACTAGTCACTGCGTGTGTCGTACCACATTCAGCGGGGCGAGCACGGTCACTATGGTATGCTTGAGTCACACATTTTTATCACAGTTTGGGAGCAAAACCGAGATAAATTCATGACTCAAACCTCTCATAGAGGCCGCGCTCGCCCCTCTGATTAACACACCAAGTGCTAAAAATAGTTTTGAATAGTTTTTGAGAGCGTCATCTATCCCTGATAACTGTTACAATGTTTGTTTGTAAAAGTCTGTATACCTAGATACTATAACAGAATACTAGGTACTACTAAAATAGCACACACTCCAAGGAACAATTCAATATTCTCTTGTATGACTCCTACGCAAAAACTCATAGCAATATTGTGCTTATGAGTCAGACGATATTATTAGGTTGTAGGCACTAAGTTCTATATTAACACTTTAGATGCACCAGACTGTGATTAGTTCTATACGTTTAGGTATGGTTTGGTGGTGTGTAAGACATAAACTGTCGAATGTCTTGACTTCATTTATTTATAAAAAGCACAGCCACATCACATACATTTAACTTATGCTAGAAATAATCTTAATAACTAAAGGATTAATGTACATGACAATTAAGGTGTATATAGAATTGATTTAAATATCTTGCTGCCTTAAAATACTAAACTAAACTAAACAACATTCCAAACTTAACTAAAACATACTGGTGCAAATAACTCGGGTAAAACGAACCACGAAAAAATGTAAAGAAATAAAAATAATGATTACAAAGCAGAAAAAAAAACTGACTTCTAAAAAGCTAACATGAAATTTGATATCAAATTTCTTTATACTGTAGACCCGCCTCAAAGAAAACGGGGCTAGGGATAGCCCCGTTTTCTTTGAGTAACCTACCTACCAATTAATATACCTATTGATCATTTACTATACATACTTGCATTACATTGAGGCAAATGCAAAGGGACTTTCCTTTTCACATGATATATAATAAACAGCAAGGGTTGTCACTGACTTATCGAAGTCTTTGATTAATTTATACCTTTTTCCCATCTTTTCGTATTGACCTTGCTGGCTGATACAAGATCAAACGACAGAGCTAAGGCAATTATAGCCAAGGATATTAGTAAATTGGACTGCCTCGATGGTTTAAAGGTCCACAGTTCGATCCCCGGGTCGCGCAAAGTGGTATTGTATTTTTCTTTAGGGACTTTTTAGTAGTAGCCTTTTTTTTTTGGGTGTGAAATCATCAAATGAAGCGGGTGGAGCGGGAGAGCGTAAAGAAAGAAAGAAAATTTGTTTATTTTGCACAAACAAAACGCACATTACAAGATAAATTAAAAAAAAAAGATACATAAAATGCAACGTAGCCAAAAGCCCCGTATTTAAGTCAATATTTTTTTTGTTAACCGTTTAGCACTATTGACATTGCTTGTGATGACAGGACTAGCGACCAAAGACAAAACAGAATATGTTACGACATTGGCATTTACATCACACAATCAAAGCAAAATGCCGATTGTAGATTGCATTAATTATTATCTACTCTTGTAACGAACAAACCTCAATATTAAATAACAATAACGACAAAATATTAATAACGTATCAGACTTTTACTGGCTAAAACCCACCCGTGTTCCTTCAGTTGCCTATGCCAGGGCCACGGTAACTCTTTCGAACAATCTCGCGACCCTGGCAGGGTCTTAGTAGTAGCCTGGACTCTGGATTTGTTCCCTGTTTAGGTATGGTAATAGGCTCGCCTCCTACTATTTCATCATTTCAGCCGAAAGACGTCCACTGCTGGACATAGGCCTCCCCCAAGCTCCGCCACTGCAACCGGTTTTGTGCTTCCCGCATCCAACGGACTCCTGCGGCCTTCACAAGGTCATCGGTCCACCTTGTTGGAGGCCTTCCAACGCTACGTCTTCAAGTAGGTCCATCTGTTCTGCGAGCAATGTGCCCTGTCCACTACCACTTCAGTTTAGCAATTCTTCGGGCTATGTCGGTTACCTTGGTTCTTCTACGGATCTCTTCATTTCTGATTCGATCGCGTAGAGAAACTTCAAGCATAGCCCTGTTATTTAGGGCATCAAGATAATTGGCGAAAAGTGAGTGTACTTTACGGAAACTACTACTAAACTCTGAGGAATATAGGTGTAATGTTACTTTATGTATGGATATTGGAATTATCATTTATTTTTATATTGAAATAAATTTTGACTATCATCCATAACTATTTGATTGTTACCACGAATTTTAAGATTAAATTAAAGATTTCAATCCCTACTGAGAAATTCTTCAGAGCCAAGTAATGATCCAGTACCAAATAAATTAATCCTATTATTCAAATCCAATGGCTGGATCAATCAATTAGATTTATGTGAAAATCGAGCCGTATTGGGCCGTATTTAGGTTTATATCTTTGAAAGATGAATCCAATTTGTTACTCTATAAATCACGAACCAAATTAAACCAATTTCATCTTGATATTCTGTTAGATACTGACTGCAATGTTACAAATATTCGGACCCCATTTCAATAAATCACAGAAGATAACTCGTCATTGACAATGTGACTATAGAAATTAAAACAGTTTTCCCAAAGCCTCCTCGATTTCTATCAATCAACTCGGCATATCGCAGTCCACCGGTGGACATAGGCCTCTCGTAGGCTGAGCTACAACACCCTATTCTCCACTTTCGTCCTGTTTATCCCAGCCACCTTCTTAAGAGCGTCGGTCCATGCAGCTGGGGGCATCTCCACTCCAAGACTCATTTGCTCCACTGAACATCGGTCCTTCGACAAACATGGCCAGCCCGTTGGCACTTAAACCTATGTCATTAGCTCCGGGCTCTAATACTATCTATGCATTATTGTATCTATTGTGTTTACCATAACCATGTTTTATAGCACAACTAGCTTCTGCCCGCGACTCCGTCCGCAATCGACCCAAAGCATAAAAAAATTCACAGAAAATTCAACCCCCATTCCACCCTCTTAGGGATGAAATTTCAAAAAACCCTTTCTTAATAAAATTTCTTAATCTACTTCACAAAAAACACACCTTCTAAATTTCATGTCTCTAGGACCAGCGCTTTAGGCTGTGCGTTGATATATCAGTCAGTCACTCAGGGCTTTGAATTTTATATATACATACATACATACATACATAGAATCACGCCTTTTTCCCATGGGGGTTGGCAGAAACCACGGAACGCCACCTGCTACGATCTCTACACACTTCTTTTGCCTCGTTTAGGTTCATACAATTGGTCATACACACACGCCGGTTGCGAGTACTACGCACCTGACCTTTCTGAAGAACATCACCAATAAGGTCCCTATATGTCCTCCTAGGGCGTCCCCTCCCGGTGTTTCCACTCACATCTGCCTTGTAAATACCTTTTGTGAGCCGACCTTCATTCATCCTCTCAACATGACCAAACCATCTAAGCATACTTTTTTCAATTTTTGTCACTACATCTTCTTTTACACCACACCGTTCTCTTATCACATCATTCCTCAGCCTATCATTCATAGTCACACCACACATGCTTCGCAAGGAACGCATTTCCACAGCATTTATTCTACTTTCATGCTTCTTTTGCCATACCCAACATTCACTTCCATACATAAGCGTAGGTACCAGTACACCATTGTGAACAGCCAGTCGAGCCTTATCGGACATCAACTGGTTGGTCACAAGCGCATATAAGCACCGTTTACTTTATTTCCCGCATTCACTCTTTTTTCCACATTTTTATCAATCTTTCCATCCCTTGTAAACAAACTCCCCAAATATACGAACTCACTTACAATTTTATATATATTAAATAGATATAAGGTAGTCTTACATGTTGGCTTGCTTTCCCCATTTAGTGTGTCCGTGATATTATAAAGAAGGAAACCAATCCTTTTTCAAAAATAAACTTCTAAATACACGTCGTGTTTTGACAGTCTAACATTTATTGCGTTATTTACGAGGCAAATAATTTTTGGATGATTAGCAATCCTTCAAAATGATTCAGATTAATACTTTAATACTTAATAACTTCTTCTTCTTTTAGAACTCTATATAATTTAATACATATCTGTGCTACTGGGAAGGTTTAAAGAGTTTATTTTTAGAAGTCAAGATCGACTAAAGAAATTGCTGAATGGCGGGCGTCCTTTCTAATTTTACTAATTTAAAAATAGCTGATTTTCAGCCTAGTTTGAACAAACTGACTTCTGTTTTTTTTAGTCCCAAAGATACTATTTTCTTTTTTTAGGGTTCCGCACCTCAAAAGGAAAAAGCGGAACCCTTATAGGATCACTTTGTTGTCCGTCCGTCCGTCCGTCCGTCCGTCTGTCAAGACCCTTTTTCTCAGAAACGCGTCGAGGTATCAAGCTGAAATTTATATCAAATACTCAAGTCTACTGTCCCGTGGAGCTGTGAAAAAATTAAACTTCTAAGCTAACGTAATCAAAAGATATAGCCGTTTATGCCGCAAATTTCCGCAAATTTTCGAAACT
Source organism: Aporophyla nigra (assembly GCA_947507805.1). NCBI lineage: Eukaryota > Metazoa > Arthropoda > Insecta > Lepidoptera > Noctuidae > Aporophyla > Aporophyla nigra. The sequence continues at coordinate 3,248,351 of OX382313.1, read as the reverse complement.
CGCAAGGGAATCAAAACCTAAAGGGTACTTCCAGTCGATCTAGAATTTTGAAATTTGGTACGAAGCAACGCCTTATAGCACAGATAAAGGAAAAATTGCGAAAACCGTAAATTTTTAGTTACATCATATAATAAAAATATTTTTTTCAATTTTAAACTTTATACCCACAGGTTTGTACGGAACCCTCGGTGCGCGAGTCCGACTCGCACTTGGCCGGTTTTTTTCAATTCCAGACAAATACGTTGCTGCCCCAAAACCCTAGCCTCTAATACATTTCTACCAGTAAGATTAATGTTCAATGTTGGACATTCCAGCAATTAATACTTCGGCTTTTCGGACCATACCTTTTACTAAGCGAGAGCCATCCATTTTGTTTTAGCCGCTGTTCGGGCAGATATTTATTGTACTTAACCGAATTCTCACTGAATTTCTATTGGTGAATTGAATAAATGGATACAAGAATAGAATTGGTCATTTTTAATATGAATTTACTTGGTTGGTACATTAAAGAAGTTTTTGGGAATATATTCGCTTAAAAAATACTCAACCAAACTTTAGAGGATGTGATTTATAGTAACATTGATTTTTGTATTTGCATAGTCATTTGAAATTCCGACTACCTACCACAAAAGTACAAAAATATTTTTACGGAATATATTGTATTTCATGTCACAAAATTTGGTTTCCTCATGAAAGTATAGTACGAAATCATGTATCATACTGGCGTGTGTTCTTTGGTGTAAAATTCTGCGAAAAAAAGTTGGAATTTTCGGAAACTATAACGTCAGAGTTAAGCTAAAATGAACGTTATTCACAGGGGTTGTTTAAAAAAAATTTTGCTATTATTCTATTATTTTACTTTACTTTACTTACTTACTTATCTAAAACAATTTTCCAATAGCCAATAATATAATTCTCTCCTAAGAAACCCTTTTCACACAAACAAAAAAATCTTTTTTTTATTTAAAATTACACTGACTGAAGTTAAGTGATTTAAATATAAAGAAACAAGTGAGTGCCGACCCTATACTTCAGTGGTTTCTTATAAATATTCCGCATATAACATAATAAAGCATTCTTACAGAAGTCGTGGTGGGACTTTACTTCGAGTACCTAAATTAGAGAAAAATACTGAATATTCAATAAATAATAATGAATTTCGCTAAAGTTTTGTTCTTTGTGTGTGCCTGCTTCATGGCTCTGGCTACTATTTCGGCAGTGCCTGGGAATTTCTTTAAGGATTTGGTAAGTTGAATATTATTATTATTTTGCTATGGACCTTCTTGCCCCCTTTTCACCATTTAAAGCTATTTAAAAAAATGTATATTATATTATAAATTAAACATAATAATTACATTGTTGTAAATTCATGACATAAAATTGCTTTTATGGTTAAATTGAATAAATTCTTTATTATTCCTTATTTGTAAATGATTAAATATTTACCGACTATTGTTTCGATAATTCAATTTGAAGCGTACTTTGCAGAAAGCATTTATAAAGTATTTCTTTTATATCATAAAGGTTTATAGATTTTACCTTAAAATTGATTCAATTGTAATAACACTTAAGCTGGTTTCAGACCAAGAGATAAGCTTTCACTTATCGTGCGTAGATGGGGTAATATTTCTTATTTGTATTCCAAGCTTACCGTTTGCGTATAAGTATGATAATATACCTGGAAAGAGCTAAGCGTAGTAACATTTAAAAGAAAATTTAAATCTTTTTTAGCTAGTGAAGCATATTATGATGTTAATGAATTTTTAAATGAATCATGTTTAAATTGGCATGCCTTTTTAAAATTAATTGAATGTTAAATATATCTATTGTAATAATGATTTTGATAATGATGTTTCTATTGAATATTTTGGAGCTGCGTTGATATAATTATGTTTTATTTTTGACATTGAATATTGAAAAATTTGTATTTAACTCCTATTTCTAATTAATTATGTAATCAATCAGTTTAGTTTAATTTATTTACTTGTGTCAGTATTGTCCATTTTCATTGAAGTTGCAATTATTCTTAATTTGTAATAATATACTTAATGAATTTAATTTGCTTAATTAATATTTGCACACAATGACAATAAGGTAAACATGTTGCACAACTCTATGTACGTATAACACCATGCATGCATTTTTTAAATTAATTGTATGTAAACACGTGTTTGAGCAAATAAAGTTATCTGAATGTGAAAAATCTGAATGTGAAAAATTACCACATAATTATATGCGAGCAAAGCTAACTTAACTTAGCCAAGTTCTTGGTCTTTAAGAAACATGGCTGGCTTATGTAAAATGCCAGTTATATTAGGTGGAAATCCATCTAGTCCTTTGAAAATATTATTATTTTTAACCGGCTCCAAAAACAAGGAGGAGGTTCTCAATTCGACCATATTTTTTTATGTTTCTTACCTCAGAACTTTTGACTGGGAGAACCGTTTTGATTATTCTTTTTATTTGAAAGCTGGTGCTTCCCGTGTGATCCCATTTCAATTTGGTTTAGTTCTGACAATGGCATCCATGAGAAAACCATATAAGTCTTAAATTTGCATTAAGTATGTGCGCAACAAATCAACAAATAACGCAATTAGAATAAATTAGTACTACCATAACTAAAAAGTTAAAAATATTTTATTTTTCAAAAAAATAACAACTGACTTCCATAAAAACACTACAAAGTGAAAAATAACTTTAATTTCGGAAGTAGGTGCCAAAATACTTAAATACAGATCCTAAGACACCGGCTTCCGAAATTAAAGTTATTTTTCGCTTTGTAGTGTTTTTATGGAAGTCGATTGTTTTTTGTTTTTAATAGCGACGAGTACATCGACATCTTTGTGGCAAATATTTATTTGTATGTTGAGTTTAGATGGGTTTGTGGCTAAGTACTAACAACCACACGGGTCGATCAGTCAGGTTAAACAACGCTTGCTGCGGATGGTCTGTGGATGCGTGACCATCTTTACATACCAAGACACCTCCGTGACACGGAAAGAACGCTAAGCCGTTGGTCCCAGCAGGAACAGGGACAGGCGTTATGGGTCCGAAGTTCGAAAGTCAGACAATCAGTTTCGCCAAAGGGTATCGTGTTTACTGGGCAACAGAAGTCGATAAGCAGTCGCTCCATGAAAAATACTGGTACTCAGCTGCATCTGGTTAGACTGGAAGTCGACCCCAATAATGTCTTTAGTATGTTTTTTTATTTCACGACAAACCAACTATCGATACGTCGTTTATCATTTTTGGTAGTCACCTGGTGGATATTTTATAACCACTGCTAGCAAAACGGTGAAGGAAAACGTCGTGAGGAAACCAAAAATCAGAACTCAAGAGTCTTAGAACCAAAAATTCGAAGACATGTGACATCCAGCAACCCGCACTCCCTCCCACCGAGAGGAGGCCTGAGTGCCAGCAGAGAGAACAGTGTGGGCTAATATGGTAGAATCACAGTAGCTACATGAGTTTTTTTTCTAACTATGTACTTGCCAGACTTGAATCAACACTCAGAAAATTATTATACATATTAGGGTAGGTAGGGTAAATAAAAAAACCGGCCAAGTGCGAGTCGGACTCGCGCACCGAGGGTTCCGTACAAACCTGTAGGTATATAACTAAAAGTTCACCCATCACGACAATCAAGTCGGAATTCTGTTCTGTTTCTTAGCTTGGTTTTATTTCTGTCTGTGTTTTGTTCTGTTTATTATATGATGTAAGTAAAAATTTACGGTTTTCGCAATTTTTCCTTTATCTGTGCTATAAGACGTTGCTTCGTACCAAATTTCAAAATTCTAGGTCGACTGGAAGTACCCTTTAGGTTTTGATTCCCTTGCGAGTTTCGAAAATTTGAGGAAATTTGCGGTATAAACGGCTATACAGGATGCAATCGAAGTCATGGGCATTATTTTAAACTAAGACACTACTCACGATACTGATTGCATTAGGTCTGTTAACGCAAATCAAAAACGTGTTACTGCAAGTATGTAAAACCTTAAAAATGTAGTAAGTCAAATTGCAAAAGGCTTATTATTGCAAATAAACACTTAAAGTAATTAAAACAAAATACTTCATAAACGCTAATAAGTCTTGAAGTATCAACATCTTCACGCGCAGTACAGCGCGAAACGAAAAGTAAACAAACATCAAATAATACTAATAACTAGTAATTGCGGCCGGCCGGCGAGCGCGCGGCGTTTCCTTAGAAACGGTAGCACAATCACAGACAATAGGCTAAAAGGCATGCCGCCCGCTGACAATTCTCGCCGTCCCACTCCCTCACTCGCAAAAATACGGATATCACCCCCGCGCGGGGGCTGCTTCCCGAACCAGTGTCATAACGACTGCGCAGGTGCGTTGACGCATGTAATTGATCCTGTGACGTAATCGCCGCACGCGCACCTCACGTCTCGATCATACCCTTGGATTGCAGTGTATTAAGTGTAAGTGGTAGTGTAGTGATTGTGAACACGATGACTCGACCGCGTAATGTGCAGGCTAGGTACACCAACCAACAATACCTACAAATGGTTGTACTTTACGATCGCACAAAAGATTTAGTACGAACCCGTGACATGTTTTATCGCCGCTTCCCGAACGACCCTATTCCTTCACGGGGTCTCATTTTAAGAACCTATTGGATTTTTCGTCATTTCACAAGCCAGCACATGCACAAGCTCGTGGAAGAGCGCCCGTGTATCCTCTTTCGCTCTACCGACAAATAAGAAGATTTTTACGTGTAAGTGCTAGATAATAAGATAGGTAGTTTCAATTAATGTAAAAACATTGAGATTACTGAACAATTATTGTAAATATTGTGGTTCCAACTTTGTAAATACGCCAAAACTACAGAAAATTAATTTTAACTAGGTAGGTACGTAAACATTTTTTAAATTTGTGTTAATTTACGTAGTTTTGTCTGTCCTAAGTCGACAAAGTATGAAGGGAAAGTTGGAATCTAATATGAATCAAATCTTTAGCAACTTACGTACCTATGTCACGTGGTTCGCGTAGGGTCAAAGAGTTCACGCGTACGGCGTAGTGTACCTACTACAGCATTCGCTATCGCGATGCGCAACGAATTGATACTTTGTATGACTTACTACATTTTTGAGATTTTCCATACTTGCATTAATACTATTTTTGATTTGCATAATAGTAGCCTTAATGCAATTAGTACCGTGAATAGTGCCTTGGTTTAAAATAATGCCCATGACTTCAATTCCACCCTGTATATTTTGATAGCGTTAGCTTAGAAGTTTGATTTTTTCACAGCTCCAAGGGACAGTAGACTTGAGTATTTGTTATAAATTTCAGCTTGATACCTCCACGCGTTCCTGAGAAAAAGGGTCTTGACAGACGGACGGACGGACGGACGGACGGACGGACGGACAACAAAGTGATCCTATAAGTGTTCCGCTTTTTCCTTTTGAGGTGCGGAACCCTAAAAAGAGTAATAAAAAGAGTACCATGTATATTTTTATTCAAAGCATTTTCTAGCACGTTTTGCTGTCCATAATATTGACAGTTCATATCAAGATATTGCCGGTTTACCGCTTTTCAACCCTTTTGCTATAGCTGTAAGGGTGAAAAATGATCCACCGCCATTGTCCATGTTTATACTCAAACATCAGTCTCTCTGTCTGTCTGAACCCGACAGGGAGGGTCGCTCATCCCCGGGCCAATCCATCCGGAGAGCTAGGTGTTAGGCTCCGTACGCAAAATACGCGCTCAGACGTGAAGTTGCGGACACCAGCCCGTTCTACCTATTACCTAGGTGTTGGCCTTAGTACGCTCCCTAAGAGCGGCTAACAGTACAGGCCCTTTTCTCGCCACTAAGTTAGAAGCTTTCGTCAGGAAGGTCCTTTTTAAGGACCCAGACATCATCGCCAAATTTGGCATGAAGCTCGCGGGTCTCCAGAAAGTCCCGACCCCGTCCCAGGGCACAGTCGCTGACTTCAGCAATACCCTAAATAGCCCATTATCCCCGCTTTCCCCGTAAATTCTTATCTCGAAAGCCACTTTATCATTTTTTTTTGCTATATTCCCGTATAATTAAATATTCTCGTTCTTAGAGAGCCGAGCGAGTATTCTGCTCGACAAAACAGCATCGCATGCATAGGTTGTGTCGCTGAGCGAGTTCTCTCATAGATAGCACTTGTCGTTACGACGAACGACTACTCAAGTATTAATATACTGGGTGACTTTTTTTAGCGTCTTGAAAAAAAATGGGGGTAATAGGTGAACGGAGTAGAAGCTTTTGGCATAGAAATTTTTATTATTTTTATTTTTGAATAACATGTAATTAAATTGATCTAGCAATAAATACTACACATTTAAAGTAACATTTACATACTAGAACGACAAAAATAGAAATTTGAAAAAAAAAACATTTTTTTTTTTTTTTTAATCTATCGAAACTCAAATCATACGCACCTTTCTCAATGCGCGGCATGTATCATTGATTTCGGAGCGCGGTCCTACCCTTTGAAGCTGGCTGAAAGGCGGCCTCATTGATCTTTCGCAGGCGCACGAGCCGCACACGCATCCCTGTCCACCCGCGTCCCGCGCTCCTTTAGTCACCTACGATGAATCTGAAGGCCTTCCTGCCTTCTATTCTAGTTATACAACACACCATATGAAGGTCGAGACGGTAAAAAATGTCATCCGGTATATATGTGTCGGAACAAGAGGTCAATTGCGGCTAGATTCTTCAACGTTGAACATTTTGCTGAGCGTAGATTTGTGTTGCGTGTGAAAAAAAAAATATGAAGGATTATTGATTTTTAGGTTATATTTGAACTTGCCAAAAGAAACGTTGGACAGTTTCAAAACAGTTGTTGCTCACGCGATTCAGATGCTCAAAAGAGCAGCGCCCCGCCGCCTATAGCCGCTCATGTCAACTCGCACGAACGTCAGGCGCGTCTCTATCGAAGCGCGCCAACTTCACGCTTGCATTTCGTTGTAAATTGACATCCTGTACTTATGACTCTTCCGATATATTTATCCCTTTTACTTACACGGGACCTGTAATCTTTTGTACGTTTCTTAAGTGAGATAACTAGTCGGTTGCTAGTCCCAGCGCTGCTGACGAGAAAGTCTTAGGGCCAAGACTACCATAGCTTATTTGATTGACATTTTGTTGTCTTTTTGCAGGAAAAGGCGGGCCAGAGAGTTCGTGACGCGATCATAAGTGCAGGACCGGCAGTTGATGTGGTTGAAAAGGCAACTCTCTTGTCTAAAGGAAAATAGATCTTCTGTGTACAGAATAAGAACTGCATTTAGTTAACCTCAAATATGTTTTGCAGTGCCATAATTATGTATTGAAATCAATAAATGTTTTATAAAACTTATTTTTTTCTCAGTATCTTATAATATCTAACTTACTTAGACCCGAACCCAACCCGCACTGGGCCTGAGTGGTGGATTATTGCCCAATCCTTCTAATTCTGGGAGGAGGCCTGTGTCCCAGCAGTGGGAACATTATAGGCTGCTGATGATGATGATAGCAATAGGCTCACCCTCTATAACATAAGACAGCGGCATGCCGTTTACTGTCATAGCATAGGAGTTGGTGTAGCACACGTCACGCCAATAGATGTTCCACATCATCATCTGCCTAGCCTTTGTCAACTATATTAGGGTCAGTTTCCAGTCTAGCCGGATTCAAATGAATACCAGTATTTCAATGTGCAGTTACTGAGTAACTTGATATCCCTTGGTTGTACAGGTTGTCAGACTTTCGGACTTATGACGACTGCCAAAAATTAACAAATGACAGCCGAGACTAACGGCTTATTGAGCTTTTCGAGGCACGGAGTGGTCTTGGTATGGAGAGATTATCCACGGACTAACCGCGGCAGTTTTACAACATAAAACACAATTTTCCTGATGAATAATAAATAATATCTTAGGACAACCAACTCACCGTTATCTGATCCCAAACTAGGCAGAGCCTGTACTATGGTAACCAGACAACTGATAAATATACTTATATATTTCTATATACATACATATTGTAGATAAATTACACCCAGAAAAAGAACAAATAATTGTGCTCATCACACAAAGATTTGTCCTGGGTGGGCATCGAACCCACGACCTCAGTCTTAGCAGTCAGGGTCACTAACCACTTGGCTAACAGGCCAGTCAGTATTACAAATAAGTTTAATTAATGAAGCTGAGACCATTAATAGTATAATAAAACAATCAATTAAGTATTCATTTAAGCAGTGTTTCGGGAAATTTGAGAAGGAAAATTAATTTCAATGTTCAAAGTTTTTTCTTTTATTTCATTTTTGTTTTTGATAAAAAAAAGTTGTCATAAATTGGAATACGACGCTTGACAGAATAATTTATTAAAAAAATAATTAAGTAATTAATTATTATTTTTTGCTTCATTTTAAAACTTTTAATTACATGTTTTTCTAGGCTGACAATTAGCCCAGCCATTTTCCAACTATGTTGAGGTCGGCATCCTGACTTACGAGATGTAGTAAATACCAGTATTTTACATGAAGTTACTGCCTATCTGACTTCCACAACCCAATTACTAGGCATTACGAAACCCCTTGGTAAGACTGGTAATCAGGCTTTCGGGCTTCTGACCGCAACGCCTGTCTTTATTGAATTTTTCGTCGGTTTCGTCAAAATCATGCGTTTTCGTCGATCCATAGTAACAGCTCGATATCCCTTGCCACTCTGTATAGTGAGTTGGCATGCGAGTCGGCTTTTATAATAATGTCCATTCGCTTCAATATTTAGTTTATCAATTTAATCAAACAATCCTGAAATAGTGAAGTAGGAATTGTGATTCATCAAACTTTGGGCATTTATAGGCTTTTTTAACTGTTAAAAATTCAAATACCTGGTAGTTGCTAGTTGCACATACCAAAACGTAGGTCTCTCTGGAGAAGAACGTGCAAGAAACTCCGACGACACTCTTCTAAACCAAGATATCACAAAGTCCTGAGTACGTTGCTTCTTTGAGTGAGAACGAAGTGATAAAAAATGGAGAAACATTTCAAAATTATCATAATCATCATTTCAGCCGTAAGACGTCCACTGCTGGACTAAGGCCTCCCCCAATTTGGGGGGCTTTGCCATAATCGCCACGCTTGGCAGGCGGGTTGGCGATCGCAGTATGGTGGTAAAATGCATAGAGAATGCTGCTGCCCATTCTCTAGTAAGTCCCTTAGTCGTCTTTTACGACACCCACGGGAAGAAATGGGGTGGTGTTATTCTTTACGTCCGGCACGGTAAAAGAATTATAAGATTTATAAAATAATAATCGTCTGCCTGCCCTTGTCTCATGTTATATTTGATTCCTCGCACAATCCATCCATCTTTTCATGGCTTCCTTTGGAATCTATACAAATAAACAGTCTATACATGTTCTATACAATACATACCTACTTACTACATTTTTTTTTGAATACACACCGAGAATTAATTGAAGTGTTTCTTTGTACAGTCAAAATAACAGCTTTTAATTAAATGCTTAAGATAAAAACTTTTTACAAAAAAAAAAAAAACAACCGACTTCCTTAAAACACTACAAAGTGAAAAATAACTTTAATTTCGGTAGTCGGTGTCTTAGGATCTGTATTTATGGTTTTTTTGACACCGACTTCCGAAATTAAAGTTATTTTTCACTTTGTAGTGTTTTAAGGAAGTCGGTTGTTTTTTTTTTTGTAAAAAGTTTTTATTTTTAAATTTTTAGTTGTGGTATTCACCCTGCACTAATTCCAAACAAACAATGCATATTTATGCGATAGCAGAAATTGCGGTTGATTTCCTGTCATTTTTTAAAGAGTTCCGGTGTCTGTCTCCCGAACTCATCATCAGATCTATATGAAAATTATATGGGACCATTTCGGAACAAACCCCTTTTGAACAAAAAAAGAATTTTGCAAATCCGTCTATATATGACGGAGTTATGGCCGAACATACATAAAAAAAAAAAAAACATATAAACATCCGAATTGAGAACCTCCTCCTTTTTGAAGTCGGTTAAAAATTATTTCCGCTACAGTAAACATGTTTATTGGTCTATCTGTTAGTTTCGACTAATCTCCGAAATAGTTACACTGATTTGGATAGAACTTTCACTGGTAGAGCTGATGTTATAAGGGGCTACATGGGCTAGCTGGATAAACCCGGTAGCACTTCCCGTGGCATAATTTCCGACATATCACACGTGAAGCCGGGAGCAGTAGCTAGCGGTGACTATGATTGCTGTCCCGAACAAAGAAGAAATAAAGAAAGAAAACTTTTATTTTTAAACACAGGTAGTTACACGGTGTGTGAGATGTTACAATATGTTTAGTTATATTCTCTGTGTTTTGCCAAGAAGCGTACAAATGAACAAATAAATAATAAATAAGCAAAATCTCAAAATATCTGAATTTCTCACAAATCTAAGAAAAGAAGTAAATAGAACTGTCAAATTAAAGGAAGATGTCGGTCACAAAAGCACATTATGAACTACCATTATGTACGTTAGAGAGAATTAAACTCTCGAAAAAAAATACGTATTTTAATTTCAGCGTATTTGTCTGACAGGTGCCATATAACGCTAAAACTTTCTGAAGACCGTTCAAAGGGGATTTCTGAAACGGGCCTTTTTATCGTGATTATTGCCATTTCCAGTCGTTAAATCCAATAATACTATTATTTTTGGTAAAAATATTGCTCAGTTTCGATATTTTAATATTTTCGTCGTCCAGTTATGTAGGTAAAGTCAATCAAAATAAAACTTAAGTATATTATGTTATTACCAATTTAAACTGTTCGTATATTCAAATTAAAACTATAATTCCTTGAGAGTTATATGAATTGACTATAACACGGCTAACTGACGTAGGTAGAGTAAATTCATCTCACATATTAGTAAAAACTATATTTTGCTCGATGACTTCTTCCCTTTGCTATTCCAGATCAGACTTTAATTTTTTTAAGTGCATCCTTTAAATAACCACTGAATTTGTTCACTGTATATTTTAATTTTCATTAGTTAAAGACCGAGGATGATAACTACAAATAAAAGTGTGTGTCGGGGGATACCCGTTAAGAAATAAGTTCCATACGCGGTTCATACATACACACACAATCGTGTTGTATGTTATAGAAAGGAGCGTGAGATAAAAAGGGTAGAGGGGAAATTGCGGAACTTTTTATCGGTAGGAATTGGTTTAATATTCATAATTAAACAACATTCATTGCGTTATTTACGTTGCTGAGCGGACAATTTATTAGAACAAATGACGCAATGGTTTAGAAATAATCTTCAATCCCATTCAGATTCTGATAAATTGTGCGTTTCGCAATTAGGGTGCAGGTTGGCGATGGTTTTTTCACCATTGTCTAGTACGCCCTGTACTGTTGTCTGGATTACTATTATTAGATAAATTAATTAATTAAGAACCAATAAACGTATAAAGAAATGGTTACCCTGTATTTTTTTTACTTGAAATCTGAAAATATCTATTTCTGCGGCCCTCCAGCTTTTGTAGTAAATTTAATTAGCCCGCGAAGGTATGTAGCTTGGACAGCCCTGGTCTAGTATGTCCCTTAGTCGGCTCTTTCCATACACACGGGAAGAAACAAGATGGTGCTATTTTTTACTCCGGCCACGCACGGCCCTAGATAAATACCTACACTAAATCATATACAGGGTGTGGCGTAAGTAATGGTCCACCGTTCAGGATTCGATGAACCAGATAATTAACTATAACAGTTAAAAATTTTAACCATTTATACCCAATTTTTTTTTACAAAAATTGCTCTTGAACTTGATGGTGTGTTAAAAATTGGGGTTAAAATTAGAGAAGAACAAACTTTTTCTTTAAAAGAGCTGAATTTACATAAAAAATCATAATTTATCATGATAGGTCTAGTATTCAGCAGTAATTAACAGAAATCAAAATGAAAAAATAATGGTTTTTGTTGAAACTACAAACAAATATGTGATAAAAGGTAGAAATTTGGCTGTTAGATACTGACTGCAATGTTACAAATATTCGGACCCCATTTCAATAAATCACAGAAGATAACTCGTCATTGACAATGTGACTATAGAAATTAAAACAGTTTTCCTAAAGCCTCCTCGATTTCTATCAATCAACTGCGTATCGCAGTCCACTGTTGGACATAGGCCTCACGTAGGCTGAGCTACAACACCATATCCTCCGCTTTCGACGTCCTGTTTATCCCAGCCACTTACTTAAGGTCATCGGTCCATCTAGCTGGGGGAAGTCCCACACTACGCTTGCCGAAGCGCAGTCTTCACTTTAGGACTTATTTAAAGAAAAGAAAGAAAGAAAGAAAATGTGTGTGTAATGTGTGTGTGTGTGTGTGTGTGTGTGATGTTGTATTTGCTCCACAGAGCATCGGTCCTTCGACAAACATTTCCAAACCGCTGCCCCTTCAGTTTTCTTAATTTGGAACTTATGTCATTAGCTACGGTCTCTAATATTGTCTATACAATTGTACCTATTGCTTTTACCATAACAATGCTTTTTTTTTTGGATGGGTTATCATCAAATGACTTCTCCCGCTCTGGGCGGAGCGGGAGGGCGTGTCAGACTTTTACTGACTAAAACCCACCCGTGTTCCTTCAGTTGCCCATGTGCCAGGGTCTCGGTATCTCTTTCGAACAATCTCGCGACCCTGACAGGATAACCATGCTTTATAGCAGAATATAAGGTAGTCTTACATGTTGGCTTGCTTTCCCCTTTTAGTCTGTCTGTGATATTAGAAAGAAGGAAACCAATCCTTTTTAGGGTTCCGTTGCCAAATGGCAAAAAACGGAACCCTTATAGATTCGTCATGTCTGTCTGTCTGTCTGTCTGTCCGAGTATGTCACAGCCACTTTTTTCCGAAACTATAAGAGCTATGCTATTGAAACTTGGTAAGTAGATGTATTCTGTTAACTGCATTAAGATTTTTACACAAAAATAGAAAAAAAAAACAATAATATTTGGGGTTCCCCATACATAGAACTGAAACTCAACATTTTTTTTTTTTTCATCAAACCCATACGTGTGGGGTATCTATGGATAGGTCTTCAAAAATGATATTGCGGTTTCTAATATCATTTTTTTCTAAACTGAATAGTTTGCGTGAGAGACACTTCCAAAGTGGTAAAATGTGTGTCCCCCCCCCCGTAACTTCTAAAATAAGGGAATGATAAATCTAAAAAAAATATATGATGTACATTACCATGTAAACTTCCACCGTAAATTAGTTTGAATGAGATCTAGTAAGTAGTTTTTTTTTAATACGTCATAAATCGTATACCACAATTTACCTTGCATTCAGTCAACTCAAATATAAAAATTAAAAAATAATAATAATATCATAAACATAAACCTTATGCATAAACCGTGAATACCTGCAGGTTTGTACGGAACCCTCGGTGCGCGAGTCCGACTCGCACTTGGCCGGTTTTTCAAAAATAAACTTCTAAATACACGTCCTGTTTTGACAGTCCAACATTTATTGCGTTATTTACGAGACAAATAATTTTTTGATGATTAGCAATCCTTCAAAATGATTCAGATTAATACTTTAATACTTAATAACTTCTTCTTCTTTTAGAACTCTATATAATTTAATACACATCTGTGCTACTGGGAAGGTTTAAAGAGTTTATTTTTAGAAGTCAAGATCGACTAAAGAAATTGCTGAATGGCGGTCGTCCTTTCTAATTTTACTAATTTAAAAATAGCTGATTTTCAGCCAAAGACTATATAACCACTTGACTGCGCATACAGTGCCCCGCCGCTCGAAAACTATTAGTATTTTGTCGCCTATGCATAGGCTACGGTTCTAGTAACCATTTTAGTTGTGACCAATTGTTAGACCTCTGTGCACGCTAAATTAATGCAAATAATATAACTTCATCTGCAATTATAACGCATCAAAATGCCTTCATGCGCGGTGAAGTGGTGTGGGAAACATTCCAAAACTTCTAGTTATAAAAAGGATCGCATAACTTTTCATCGGTACGTAAACAGTACGAAAAATAATTTTGATTTAATCAGATTATTATCCACCGTAGAGGTCTATTTAAAATGGTGGTTGGATAAACCAGCACACTGTTGAGTCCCGCGTTGATGTCTTTTGGAAAAGTCTCGTTCTTTCATTAGACAATTCTAATGCATCTATCCCTTACTTTCCCTTTGTATTTTTATCGTAAAAATTAGTGCTGTTACCTTTAATAGCTGAAAGTCTATATCGAAAATAAAAACAAAAATTAATGTAAGTTTAAAATTTAAGTTTAAAGCTCGCTTCGTCTCCTTGGGTCTCCAATCTTCGAGAATTCCTTTTCCATTTTTATTGACGAAAAAATCCAAAATTTCAATGACGTTTCGGAAAGATTGTTCCAAATTAACATGCATTCGGCTATCACCTTAATTCGGTATTGCTGTTTCGGCCCCAAATTAACATACTTCCTTCGCGCTTACCATTTATGGAAGCACACTCACCTATTAGACAGAATGGACCAAATTATCCGGCAAACATTAACCTCGATTTTAAATGTGGCCATGGACGACCGAGCTTGGGCACAAGCTACTCTTCCCATTCGTATGGGAGGCCTCGGCGTCCGCAAAATTTCTAGTATTAGTTTACCAGCTTTTATATCCTCGATCCACGGTACTGAGAAATTAATCAGAAAAATTCTAGCCTCAACACTGATTAATTTTGATGTGCCGTGCTTCACCGAGGCTATAGACGCCTGGAAACTCGCTTGCCCGAACACTGAGCTACCCGATAATCCATTTTCCCAGAGACGGTGGGATGAGCCGCTCTGCAGAGTAGTACAAGACAATTTGCTCAACACGTCTGCTACTACTGCGGAGCGTGCGCGCCTGCTGGCCGTGGGTTAGTGGGAATCGGGTTTATGGCTTCATGCACTACCGTCGTCGAATATAGGCACCTTGTTCGACGACACTACTTTCCGCCTCGCTGTTTCCCTACGTTTGGGAGCTCCGTGTTGTTCTCCTCATCGCTGTCACTGTGGCGAAGTTGTCACCAGTCTAGGACACCACGGCCTGTCTTGCAGCCGAAGTGCGGGTCGATTAGCACGGCACGCAAACATTAATGACATAATCCGACGAGCTCTTGTCACCGTCGGCGTCCCAGCTGTATTAGAACCCAATGGCTTGGCACGCGACGTGGCAAGAGACCGGACGGTATGTCTTTATTTCCTTGGAAGGTGGGTAGGCCTTTAGTGTGGGATGCGACGTGCGTCGATACTCTTGCGCCATCCCATCTTCCTGGCACGGCGTGCTGTGCTGGTACCGCTGCTGCGGCTGCAGAAAACCTCAAGCGGCGTAAGTATAGTAACCTTATTGGTCATTATATTTTTGAGCCGTTTGGGGTTGAAACGCTCGGGCCGTGGGGTCCGAGTGCTCTTATCCTATTTAAGGAAATTTCTAAACGGCTGGTGGACACTTCCCGTGACCCAAGAGCTGGTTTTTACCTTGGCCAGAGGCTAAGCATTGCCATACAACGTGGTAATGCCACCAGTCTCTTGGGTACACTACCAGTCGACAGCGATGCGGATGATTTTTCGACGCTATGTTTTTAATTTGTAAATAGTTTTAGTTAATTTAGGTTATATTTTTTTTTTCTTTATTAATTTAAATCTGTAATCCAAATAAAAGTCAACCTATGTAAGTTTTATTCAATTCGAATACTGTGGCTTGTTTAGCTTCGTCTTGACAATCCGTTTGTAAACTGGCGCCAAAACTCACGTGGCCATAGTAACTTCTGCCTTGGGGATGATATTCGACTCCGTTTCTACACCGAATATGATAGTGGCATAAATTTTGTTCTTGGATTCTCTAACTTTAATTTTATTAGTGATTGATTTTGATTAAATATGATTTCTTTTATTTTAATTGAGTATTTATCACAATTTTAAAATCCATTTTATCGATATCGACTATTTTCCCTTAATGAAGTAAACCAGCCCCACGACGGGCATACCCACGAAACTTGACCTTGAACTGACCAATTGCAGCCGCGCATTCTTCCTCGCCCCCCGGCCCGCAGTGGTGAGTCGTGTGCTTAGAAGAAATCGGCGTATACGCTCTCTAGTGGTTATATTCTCTTTGTTTTCAGCCTAGTTTGAACAAACTGACTTCTGTTTTTTTTTAGTCCCAAAGATACTATTTTCTTTTTTTTAGGGTTCCGCACCTCAAAAGGAAAAAGCGGAACCCTTATAGGATCACTTTGTTGTCCGTCCGTCCGTCCGTCCGTCCGTCCGTCCGTCTGTCAAGACCCTTTTTCTCAGGAACGCGTGGAGGTATCAAGCTGAAATTTATATCAAATACTCAAGTCTACTGTCCCTTGGAGCTGTGAAAAAATTAACCTTCTAAGCTAACGTAATCAAAAGATATGGCTCGCAAGGGAATCAAAACCTAAAGGGTACTTCCAGTCGATCTAGAATTTTGAAATTTGGTACGAAGCAACGTCTTATAGCACAGATAAAGGAAAAATTGCGAAAACCGTAAATTTTTAGTTACATCATATAATAAAAATATTTTTTTCAATTTTAAACTTTATACCAACAGGTTTGTACGGAACCCTCGGTGCGCGAGTCCGACTCGCACTTGGCCGGTTTTTTTCAATTCCAGACAAATACGTTGCTGCCCCAAAACGCTAGCCTCTAATACATTTCTTCCATCAAGATTAATGTTCAATGTTGGACATTCCAGCAATTAATACTTCGGCTTTTCGGACCATACCTTATACTAAGCGAGAGCCATCCATTTTGTTTTAGCCGCTGTTCGACCAGATATTTATGGTACTTAACCGAATTCTCACTGAATTTCTATTGCTGAATTGAATAAATGAATCCAAGAATAGAATTGGTCATGTTTAGTATTGATTTATTTGGTAGGTAAGACATAAAAGGTTTTGGGAATATTTTCGTTTTGAAAATGTAGAACAAAACTTAAGAAGAAATGATTTATAGTTATATTGATTTTTGTATTTGCATTTTCATTTGAAATTCCGACTACCTACCACAAAAGTACATTTTTTTTTACGGAATATATTGTGTTTCATATCACAAAATTTGGTTTCCTCATGAAAGTATAGTACGAAATCATGTATCATACTGGCGTGTGTTCTTTGGTGTAAAATTCTGCGAAAAAAAGTTGGAATTTTCGGAAACTATAACGTCAGAGTTAAGTTAAAATAAAAGTTATTCACAGGGATTGTTTAAAAAAAAAATGTGCTATTATTCTATTACTTTACTTTACTTACTTACTTATCTAACACAATTTTCCAATAGCCAATAATATAATTCCCTCCTAAGAACCCCTTTTCACACAAACAAAAAAATCATTATTCTGAATGTTTTTTTAATTAAAATTACACTGACTGAAGTTAAGTGATTTAAATATAAAGAAACAAGTGAGTGCCGACCCTATACTTCAGTGGTTTCTTATAAATATTCCGCATATAACATAATAAAGCATTCGTACAGAAGTCGTGGTGGGACTTTACTTCGAGTAAATTAGAGAAAAATACTGAATATTCAATAAATAATAATGAATTTCGCTAAAGTTTTGTTCTTTGTGTGTGCCTGCTTAATGGCTCTGGCTACTATTTCGGCAGTGCCTGGGAATTTCTTTTATGATTTGGTAAGTTGAATATTATTATTATTTTGCTATGGACCTTCTTGCCCCTTTTTCACCATTTAAAGCTATTTAATAAAATGTATATTATATTATAAATTAAACATAATAATTACATTGTTGTAAATTCATGACATAAAATTGCTTTTATGGTTAAATTGAATAAATTCTTTAGAAGTAAATGATTAAATATTTACCGACTATTGTTTCGGTAATTCAATTTGAAGCGTACTTTGTAGAAAGCATTTATAAAGTGTTTCTTTTATATCATAAAGGTTTTACATTAAAATTGATTCAATTGTAATAACACTTAAGCCGGTTTCAGACCAAAAGATAAGCTTTCACTTATCGCGCGTAGATGGGGTAATATTTCTTATTTGTATTCCAAGCTTACCGTTTGCGTATAAGTATGATAATATACCTGGAAAGAGCTAAGCGTAGTAACATTTAAAAGAAAATTTAAATCTTTTTTAGCTAGTGAAGCATATTATGATGTTAATGAATTTTTAAATGAATCATGTTTAAATTGGCATGCCTTTTTAAAATTAATTGAATGTTAAATATATCTATTGTAATAATGATTTTGATAATGATGTTTCTATTGAATATTTTGGACCTGCGTTGATATAATTATGTTTTATTTTTGACATTGAATATTGATAAATTTGTATTTAACTCCTATTTCTAATTAATTATGTAATCAATCAGTTTAGTTTAATTTATTTACTTGTGTGAGTATTGTCCATTTTCATTGAAGTTGCAATTATTCTTAATCTATACATCTATACAAATAAATAAAATTGGAGTGTCTGTTTTTAATATTAAGATAACCACTTTTTACTAAGTGTATAAGGATGTATACACGATACATATACCAAAACAACATTTTTTACAATTTTTGTCTGTCTGTCTGTCTGTCTGTTCGTTCCCGCTAATCTCTGAAATGGCTGGACCGATTTTGACGGGACTTTCACTGGCAGATAGCTGATGTAACAAGGAGTAACTTAGGCTATTTTTATTTTAGAAAGATTCTTTTATTTTAGAAAAAAAACAACTATCTTCGAAAACTACGCTGACATACGTCTCAAAATTCGAAAAACCCTGGCTGAATCCTACGAAATAGATCAAAATAATGTACTACAGTATTGTACACCTTAAAAAGGCCTACAAACATGTCCTCAATGGTATATGTCTATCTCTTAGGGATAACCCACAATAACCATTTTTTATCTTTTACTTTTTACGAGAAATAAGGGCTTATTTACGAAGCGATTTTAAGCAATACAGCATTAATCCTTATCCAATTAAGTACCTTAAATACATTGTGCATTCAATATAGATCAATATGGCCCTTTACAGCATGTAATTTAAATGAATATCTTAGAAGATATTAGAGATTTAAAAAGTGGGCGCAGAGCGCGTTGGCAGGGGCCGGGTAGTACAGGATAAGTAGGATTGTAATTCATATTACTTTGGCTTCATAGTAATTGCGAATATCATGTGTGTTCATTATACTCAAAATAAACCTAATAGTATTATTCCAAGTAAGAGACCGCGAAATGGCTTAGATGTTTAGATTTTTGGATGTTTGTTTCTCAATGATGCAAAGACGGCCAAACGGATTTAGATCGAATTTGGCACAAAGATATAGGTATTATATCATGGATACGTAACAAATAGGATACCTAT
Organism: Aporophyla nigra; assembly: GCA_947507805.1. Lineage (NCBI taxonomy): Eukaryota > Metazoa > Arthropoda > Insecta > Lepidoptera > Noctuidae > Aporophyla > Aporophyla nigra. The sequence goes on along the minus strand of OX382313.1, from coordinate 3,229,008 downwards.
TTTATCCCGGTAGTAGGTTCCCGGGTGATATTTTCCGACAGCTATACGGGCCAAGCCACTGGCAAAAGTACTATTCCTATAATTATGTTCGGTGTCTGGTAAATGATTGAGTGTCTGTATAGGTAAAATAGGAGCGTTAAGAAAAACCAGGAAGACTTATATTCAACTAAACCAAGCCCTATGTCACAGTCTTCTTACTCTGAATACTATTACTTTTATTTTAAAAACACCAACACACATGATGTTCTCATAAACTATGAATCCTAAGTAATATGAGTTATAATCCTACTACTAATAATATTATAAATGTGAAAATGTGTATGATTGGGTGTTTGTGTCTCAATCACGCAAAAATGGCTGAATGGATCTGGATCGAAAATAGCACACAGAGTCTATATTACCTATATAACCTGGAATAACACATTCTTATCGCGGTAGTACGTCCTCTTGCATTCATTTCCGACAACCACGCGGGCGAAGCCGCGGGCAAAAGCTAGTTTGTAATAATATACTTAATGAATTTAATTTGCTTAATTAATATTTGCACACAATGACAATATGGTAAACATGTTGCACAACTCTATGTACGTATAACACCATGCATGCATTTTTTTAAATTAATTGTATGTAAACACGTGTTTGAGCAAATAAAGTTATCTGAATGTGAAAAATTACCACATATATGCGAGCAAAGCTAACTTAACTTAGCCAAGTTCTTGGTCTTTAAAAAACATGGCTGGCTTATGTAAAATGCCAGTTATATTAGGTGGAAATCCATCTAGTCCTTTGAAAATATTATTATTTTTAACCGGCTCCAAAAACAAGGAGGAGGTTCTCAATTCGATCATATTTTTTTATGTTTCTTACCTCAGAACTTTTGACTGGGAGAACCGTTTTGATTATTCTTTTTTATTTGAAACCTGGTGCTTCCCGTGTGATCCCATTTCAATTTGGTTTAGTTCTGACAATGGCATCCATGAGAAAACCATATAAGTCTTAAATTTGCATTAAGTATGTGCGCAACAAATGAACGAATAACGCAATTAGAATAAATTAGTACTACCATAACTAAAAAGTTAAAAATATTTTATTTTTCAAAAAAATAACAACTGACTTCCATAAAAACACTACAAAGTGAAAAATAACTTTAATTTCGGAAGTAGGTGCCAAAATACTTAAATACAGATCCTAAGACACCGACTTCCGAAATTAAAGTTATTTTTCACTTTGTAGTGTTTTTATGGAAGTCGATTGTTTTTTGTTTTTAATAGCGACGAGTAGATCAACATCTTTGTGACAAATATTTATTTGTATGTTGAGTTTAGATGGGCTTGTGGCTAAGTACTAACAACCACACGGGTCGATCAGTCAGGTTAAACAACGCTTCCCGCGGATGGTCTGTGGATGCGTGACCATCTTTACATACCAAGACACCTCCGTGACACGGAAAGAACGCTAAGCCGTTGGTCCCAGCAGGAACAGGGACAGGCGTTATGGGTCCGAAGTTCGAAATTCAGACAATCAGTTTCGCCAAGGGGTATCGTGTTTACTGGGCAACAGAAGTCGATAAGCAGTCGCTCCATGAAAAATACTGGTACTCAGCTGCATCTGGTTAGACTGGAAGTCGACCCCAATAATGTCTTTAGTATGTTTTTTTATTTCACGACAAACAAACTATCGAAACGTCGTTTATCATTTTTGGTAGTCACCTGGTGGATATTTTATAACCACTACTAGCAAAACGGTGAAGGAAAACCTTGTGAGGAAACCGGCATGTCTTAGAACCAAAAAATTCGAAGACATGTGACATCCAGCAACCCGCACTCCCTCCCACCGAGAGGAGGCCTGAGTGCCAGCAGAGAGAACAGTGTAGGCTAATATGGTAGAATCAAAGTAGCTACATGAGTTTTTTTTATAACTATGTACTTGCCAGACTTGAATCAACACTCAGAAAATTATTATATTAGAAAGGGTAAATAAAAAAACCGGCCAAGTGCGAGTCGGACTCGCGCACCGAGGGTTCCGTACAAACCTGTAGGTATATAACTAAAAGTTCACCCATCACGACAATCGAGTCGGAGTTCTGTTCTGTTTCTTAGCTTGGTTTTATTTCTGTCTGTGTTTTGTTCTGTTTATTATATGATGTAACTAAAAATTTACGGTTTTCGCAATTTTTCCTTTATCTGTGCTATAAGACGTTGCTTCGTACCAAATTTCAAAATTCTAGGTCGACTGGAAGTACCCTTTAGGTTTTGATTCCCTTGCGAGTTTCGAAAATTTGAGGAAATTTGCGGTATAAACGGCTATATATTTTGATAGCGTTAGCTTAGAAGTTTGATTTTTTCACAGCTCCAAGGGACAGTAGACTTGAGTATTTGTTATAAATTTCAGCTTGATACCTCCTCGCGTTCCTGAGAAAAAGGGTCTTGACAGACGGACGGACGGACGGACGGACGGACGGACGGACGGACGGACGGACGGACGGACGGAGAACAAAGTGATCCTATAAGGGTTCCGCTTTTTCCTTTTGAGGTGCGGAACCCTAAAAAGAGTAATAAAAAGAGTACCATGTATATTTTTATTCAAAGCATTTTCTAGCACGTTTTGCTGTCCATAATATTGACAGTTCATATCAAGATATTGCCGGTTTACCGCTTTTCAACCCTTTTGCTATAGCTGTAAGGGTGAAAAATGATCCACCGCCATTGTCCATGTTTATACTCAAACATCAGTCTCTCTGTCTGTCTGAACCCGACAGGGAGGGTCGCTCATCCCCGGGCCAATCCACCCGGGGAGTTAGGTGTTAGGCTCCGTACGCAAAATACGCGCTCAGACGTGAAGTTGCGTACACCAGCCCTTTCTACCTATTAACTAGGTGTTAGGCTTAGTACGCTCCCTAAGAGCGGCTAACAGTACAGGCCCTTTTCTCGCCACTACGTTAGAAGCTTTCGTCAGGAAGGTCCTTTTTAAGGACCCAGACATCATCGCCAAATTTGACATGAAGCTCGCAGGTCTTCAGGAAGTCCCGACCCCATCCCAGGGCACAGTCGCTGACTTCAGCAATACCCTGGACAGCCCATTATCCCCGCCTTCCCCGTAAATTATTATCTCTAAAGCCACTTAATCATTATTTTTTTTTGCTATATTCCCGTATAATTAAATATTCCCATTCATAGAGAGGCGAACGAGTATTCTGCTCGACAAAACAGCATCGCATGCATTGGTTGTGTCGCTGAGTGAGTTCTCTCATAGATAGCACTTGTCGTTACAACGAACGACTACTCAAGTATTAATATATACATTATGTGTCGGAACAAGAGGTCAATTGCGGCTAGATTCTTCAACGCTGAACATTTTGCTGGGCGTAGATTTGTGTTGCATGTGAAAAGAAAATCTCTGTCGCGGATTATTGATTTTTAGGTTATATTTGAACTTGCCAAAAGAAACGTTGGACAGTTTCAAGACAGTTGTTGCCCACGCGAGTCAGATGGTCAAAAGAGGAGCGCCACGCCGCCTTTAGCCGCTCATGTCAACTCGCACGAACGTCAGGCTGGACTCTGTTGAAGCGCGCCAACTTCACGCTTGCATTTCGTTGTAAATTGACATCCTGTACTTATGACTCTTCCGATATATTTATATATTTATCTCTTTTACTTACACGGGACCAATAATCTTTTGTACGTTTCTTAAGTGAGATAACTAGTCGGTTGCTAGTCCCAGCGCTGCTGACGAGAAAGCCTTAGGGCCAAGACTGAAGAGCTGATTTGATTGACATTTTGTTTTCTTTTTGCAGGAAAAGGTGGGCCAGAGAGTTCGTGATGCGATAATTAGTGCAGGACCGGCAGTTGATGTGGTTGAAAAGGCAACTCTCTTGTCTAAAGGAAAATAGATCTTCTGTGGTCAGAATAAGAACTGCATTTAGTTAACCTCAAATATGTTTTGCAGTGCCATAATTATGTATTGAAATCAATAAATGTTTTATAAAACTTATTTTTTTCTCAGTATCTTATAATATCTAACTTACTTAGCCCACTTAACTAACCCGAACCCAACCCCCACTGGGCCTGAGTGGTGGATTATTGCCCAATCCTTCTAATTCCGGGAGGAGGCCTGTGTCCCAGCAGTGGGAACATTATAGGCTGCTGATGATGATGATAGCAATAGGCTCACCCTCTATAACATAAGACAGCGGCATGCCGTTTACTGTCATAGCATAGGAGTTGGTATAGCACACGTCACGCCAATAGATGTTCCACATCATCATCTGCCTAGCCTTTGTCAACTATATTAGGGTCAGTTTCCAGTCTAGCCGGATTCAAATGAATACCAGTATTTCAATGTGCAGTTACTGAGTAACTTGATATCCCTTGGTTGTACAGGTTGTCAGACTTTCGGACTTATGACGACTGCCAAAAATTAACAAATGACAGCCGAGACTAACGGCTTAGTAAACTTTTCGAGGCACGGAGTGGTCTTGGTATGAAGAGATTATCCACGGACTAACCGCGGCAGTTTTACAACATAAAACACAATTTTCCTGATGAATAATAAATAATATCTTAGGACAACCAACTCACCGTTATCTGATCCCAAACTAGGCAGAGCCTGTACTATGGTAACCAGACAACTGATAAACATACTTATATATTTCTAAATACATACATATTATAGATAAATTACACCCCGAAAAAGAACAAGTAATTGTGCTCATCACACAAAGATTTGTCCTGGGTGGGCATCGAACCCACGACCTCAGTCTTAGCAGTCAGGGTCACTAACCACTAGGCTAACAGGCCAGTCAATATTATAAATAAGTTGAATTAATGAAGCTGAGATCATTAATAGTGTATTAAAACAATCAATTAAGTACTCATTTAAGTTATGTTTCGGGAATTTTGAGAAGGAAAATTAATTTCAATGTTCAAAGTTTTTTCTTTTACTTCATTTTTGTTTTTGATAAAAAAAAGTTGTCATAAATTGGAATACGACGCTTGACAGAATAATTTATAAAAAAAAATGAGTAATTAATTATTATTTTTTGCTTCATTTTAAAACGTTTTTGCTTTGTAGGCCCTGACAATTAGCCCAGCCATTTTCCAACTATGTTGAGGTCGGCATCCTGTCTTACGAGATGTAGTAAATACCAGTATTTTACATAGAGTTACTGCCTATCTGACTTCCACAACCCAATTACTGGGCATTACGAAACCCCTTGGTAAGACTGGTAATCAGGCTTTCGGGCTTCTGACCGTATCGCCTGTCTTTATCAAATTTTTCGTCGGTTTTCGTCAAAATCATACGTTTCCGTACAAACCTGTAGGTATTCACGATTTATGCATAAGGTTTATGTTTATGAAATTCTTAATGCGGTTTACAGAATACATCTACTACGTAATACTACTATTCTTGTTCGTTAAAATAGTGCTCAGATTCGATATTTTAATATTTTCGTCGTCGAGTTACGTAGGTAAAGCCAGTCAAAATTTTAAATTTGTTTACTGAGTTATGTAGGTAAAGTCAGTCAAAATAAAGCTTAAGTATATTATGTTATTCCCAACTTAAACTGTCCGTATATTAAAATTAGAACTATAATTCCTTGAGAGTTATATGAATTGACTATAACACGGCTATCTGTAGGTAGAATAAATTCATCTCACATATTAGTAAAAACTATATTTTGCTCGATGACTTCTTCCCTTTGCTGTTCTAGATCAGACTTTAATTTTTTTAAGTGCATCCTTTAAATAACCACTGAATTTGTTCACTGTATATTTTAATTTTCATTAGTTAAAGACAGAGGATGATAACTACAAATAAAAGTATGTGTCGGGGGATCCCCGTTAAGAAATAAGTTCCATACGCGGTACTTACATACACACATAATCGTTTTGTATGTTATAGAAAGGAGCGTGAGAGAAAAAAGGTAGAGGGGTAATTGCGGAACTTTTTATCGGTAGGAATTGGTTTAATATTCATAGTTAAACAACATTCATTGCGTTATTTACGTTGCTGAGCGGACAATTTATTAGAACAAATGACGCAATGGTTTAGAAATAATCTTCAATCCCATTCAGATGCTGATAAATTATGCGTTTCGCAATTAGGGTGCAGGTTGGCGATCGCATTAAGGTGGAAAAATGCATAGAGAACGCTGCTGTCCATTGTCTAGTAAGTCCCTTAGTCGGCTCTTTCGACACACACGGGAAGAAACAGGATGGTGCTATTTTTTACTTCGGCCGCACACGGCCCTAGATAAATACCTAAACTAAATCATATATATTTTTTTAGAAAAAACTTGCGTTAATAAATAAGACTATGTTAGTATCACTTCTCTTTGAACTAACTTGACTTTGTGCTGTCCACGGAAGCAACAAAATAACACGTCCTGCGGCCAAAAGTTTTCTTCCAAGACGAGGGGTACGTAACAACGGCAAACGTACCACGAACAACTTAAAGTTGACATTGCGGCGCCACTCTACGGCGGTCTCTGGTACACGTTCTCCATTAATGTCCTCCACCTTAGTGGTGTACAATGAAGTCTTAGGACGAACCAAAAATGCCTGGAATAGCTGCTGGTCCATGAAAGAGCTTATGAAAAGACACTTTCTTTTGTCACTCAAGCAAAAAAATGTGGATATATGCGTTCTACTCATTTTGATCTATAGTTCCCAGACTTGGTCTTTGACAAACATTTAAAAGTCAAAACTCAAGGTCTGTCAACGTGCAATGAAGCGCAGTATTCTAGTAGTCAAATTAACAGACCCACTACGCGAGCTTCCCTTAGCAAGTGAATAAAAACAAAAAAAAAACGGTATACAATTGGTGAAAATAAAGATGAATATATTTATACTAATATTTCAAAGCTGAAGAGTTTGTTTGTTTGTTTGGTTGAACGCGATAATCTCAGGAACTTCTGGTCAGAATTTAAAAAAAAAAATGTTTTGGGTAGTCTATTTATTAAGAAAGACTATAAGCTATATAAAATTACGCTACAATTAAAAGAAGCGGAGCAGCAATGAAAAATGGACGAAAACTGGCAGGCAATTCGATGCGACGGGAAGGGTCAGGGGAGCAATAATTTGACGCGGACGAAACAGAAGCTAGTCTAACATATATAAGATAAAAACCTTCTCCTTTCTGAATTCGGTTAAAAAATAATGAAAATGTGTTAACATGTCAATAAATATTTTATCGTAACTCCCCGAGCCCTGATTGCCTCCAACCTAGTTGAGTCATAAAATACTTTCTTTGTTTGTCCGTGTGTATGTAAACATGCATACTACACTTTAATTGCTAACTAACACTACGATCACGGCTTTGTCCTAAATTTAGACCCGTCTCGCCACGTCACTGATTGACATTGATTAATTATGTACAAATAATACATTTAATTGACATTATTTTTAATATGACATTACTAGCCCTTTTATATACTTTACTATTGACGTGCGTGTAAAAATAAATTATAATTGATTAACTATCTTTTCAAATACATAAAATTGGCATTATTAACACGAACGTGACATTGCATTGTATAAATTCAGATTTATTACTACTTTTTTATTTGTACACCAATTTTCATTGGTAGGGCATAGAGTTCAACTAGAATGTATACATAAGACCTTTATTACCTGTGTTCACAAATAAAGACTGATTGATTGATTGATTCACATCCCATTGCTGCTTGCACTGTCATCGGTTTTCCCTTAGCGTTTTTTATTGGTTTTTCTTGGCTACTAAATGGTCCTAGCTTGGTGCCTATAAGTTTTTCTGAGATTTGGGCTATCAAATTACTTTTCTTTTTTTTTTTCAAATCCAGTCGGATTAGGATAGAACCAGAGATTACAAATAACCAACAAATACCACAATAAAATATTAATATAGATAAATAATAATCGTTAAGGAAAATGCACAAAACAAATACATCAAACTGTTTACGCATAACACTTACTCATAAAAAGAACGTTCTAAATATAACTAAGCACAAAGACTTTGGATAATAGGAGTCCCCGTCAGTAAAGAAGTAAAGTCCCGAGTAAAGAGAACAAAGAAGTTGATATTTTTCCTGTCATTGTTTTTAGATGCAACTGTAAACTATTTCTTTAGTCTGATGACGTAATTATTATAATAATTGAACTCTTGTTATTATTATATTTACGTACATAATAGCCAGCACAATGAGAGCCTCCTGTTGGTGGAGACTGCAAATATTTTGCCTATTTTTTTTTTTTTCATTAAAAGTTACTAAACTATAATAGAATGTAAGGTAGCGATCCGAATTAATTGGGATAGGAGCAAGAGAATCAGTTTCAGTTAAATCTCTCACTTAGTAAACATATCATAGTCAGTCTAAAATTTTTTCCACTGCTGGGACATAGGCATTCTCTCAAGTGTGCCGTAATCTACCACGCAAACCCAGTGCAGAATGATTAATGCCAAATAAAAGAAAGATTTTTTTAAATTCTGCACAAACAAAACTCACACTATAAAAATAAAATACGAAAGATACAAAAAAAAAAATGCACACGTACAAATAGCCTAAAACCCCGTACTTATTCAAGTCAAAAAAGTTTGTCAGTATATCAGGGACGAATGACAATACGAAGCTTGTCTTGTCACATGTCTTCCCCTAGCACAGCAACCTAGTCCTCATCCATTTTATTCCATACCACATTTGTAGGCTGATATAAATATAACTTTTATCTGCGAGTTGGCTCCCAATAGCCTGTTCCTGATAATTATATAATAGGACATTATCGCGTCGGTTTTTCCCCGCAAGTAATTTATGGCAACATAGATAATGTGTAGGGAATAGTAAGCCTACTAAATAATATCAGACTTCAATAAGTTTTTGACTCGTTGGTGTAGTGGTCGCAAGCGCTACAGCTGAGCATATTACGGTCTTGGGTTCGTTTCACAGGTCGAGCGAAGTCCTATTGGGTTTCCGTTAGGAATTTCTCAGTAACAGCCTGGAGTTTAGATTTGTGCCGAGATGATGGCAATAGGCTCCCATCTATTCCAAAGGAATAAGAAATAGTTTTGTTTATTGTGTGTGTTCTATAGATATATTTCTGCCTATCCTCTCGCGGATTTCTAAATTGATGTTATTTTAGTAAGTTTCTCTAGAGGATAATAACCTTTAGTTATACAGAGAATGAAAACTGAATGTTGATCTTCATGATTGATCCCTGGGTGGTCGGCGGTAATCTCTCACGTTCGGCCCTGGTGCAAGCCATGGTACGGAGAGGGAATGGGAAGCCGTCACCTCCTTCTGCGAAGCAGTAATGCTCGTAAAGGTGGAGGCGGGGCGCGTGAGGGAAGGACAAGCTATGCGCCCTCACGCCCCTAGCCGCCGCAGGAGGAGACGCCTCGGGAGTCAATTGCGGACTCCTGGCCACCGTAGGCGCAGGCTTGCGGACGGCGAGCAATGGGTAGGTAGGCAAAGTATTTTCCAGGGCCACCTCGATCCAATCCCTGCAGTACGCGTCTAGGTCGTGTCACCACCTCTTCTTGGGCCGGCCTTGGCGGTGCCGTCCATTATCCATGGCTGCTAAATGGGAATCCTAGACGTAGACAAAAAGGCTGCCATGCTAAAATGGGACTAAGCGTATCACGCCAGCTGCATGCACAGTGACCGCTGCGCATTAGTCTTGACACAGTGGCTGCCTGAGATATAAGTATATAAAAATAATAAAAATTGAGGATACAACTTACTATCGATATCATTCATGGCGTACATAAAACTGCCCCTACTGCAAATGTCAAAAGCCACGAATGTGAGTAAAATAAAAGAGGCAAGCAGTTGCTAAGAAAATTCCACAAGGCTGTTTGCATTCTTACTATTTTCAAATATCCCATCTTTACGTATAACATAATGATTTTCATTTCAGAGCTTAAATCCGTTACTACATCAGTTCCAATTTTGTTTCAACTGATTGTAATCCCGCAGTAAACTATCGAAGAACACGAATTAATGACCAGACTCCATTAATCAAATGAACCTCAAGATTTGCACTAGCCCCTGAGACCTAATGTTTCATGGTGCAACATAGGCCATTGTATATCAAGGAGTAGACCGGATGACGCTGTAATGGTAGGGAAGACGTATCCTTTAGATAAGGAAGGATTGCGATTCATATTAGATATGCATCCTAAAGTAAGCATGTTGTCTTCAATTTAGCGGAATACCGTTTTGGTACATTTCTTTTGATTAAGTTGCAATGATCTCATTGCAAGAAACGTCACGTTTGACAGATTTTTTTACATATACGCACGGCAACAAATCAAGCTATAGGTACATTTCAAGTACAGTAGAACGCCGTTTATCTGAACGCCGATTAACCGAATCGCCAATTATCCGAATCGGTCCTAAGCGTGTATGTACCTCTATTATTGTTGTGAATTTTTATACTTTGTAATTTTGTTAAGGCCTGATAGGGTTGCAACTTACTCTGATCGAGATGTTCAAGTGAGCGTTATTGTAGAACTGTGTTTGTTAAGCTTAATAAAGTTTATTCTATGTGTGACAGTTCGTTTTTCTTTATTACCACTCTATGTCCGATTATCCGAATCGACCCCGGTCCCAATTAATTCGGATAATCGGCGTTCTACTGTATAACTGGCCTATTAGTCTAGTGGTTAGTGAGCCAGACTGCTAAGACTGAGGTCGTGGGTTCGATTCCCACCCAGGACAAAAAATGTTTGTGTGATGCGCTCAATCATTTGTTCTGTGTCTGGGTGTAATTTATCTATAATATGTATGTATTTAGAAATATATAAGTATGTTTATCAGTTGTCTGGTTGCCATAGTACAGGCTCTGCCTAGTTTGGGATCAGATAGCGTTGTGTTGGTTGTCCTAAGATATTATTATTATTATAAGCTGACTTCTCATTGTAGGAAAACTGTATACAATGCGAGCTCAGCTAAAATTGGAAATATGTAGCTTGATGTGTAGCCTTGTGCACCAGAATACCTTATGATATTTTGCGGTACTGACTTGAATTTGTAGTACAAGTAGCCTTCAGGCGAAGAGGAAGATGACGAGGAGTAAGTTGAGATCATCACGGAGCCACATGTAAACAGGCACAAAGAAAATAATATAAAAGTTATGACAAAAGCGCACCATTAAAATTTTAAGAAAAGCGCTAGCAAAGAAAAATGTTTCACGAATATGCTAGAAAATCTAAAATTAAAATCTCCATTTCAAAAGTAAATATATAAAATGGTCTGGGGAATTTAATAAAGATTTCATTAAAACATTTTTCATTTTGTTATTTCAAGTTTAGATTATTAAATGAAATTGTGCATTTATTTTTACTAAAACCTTTTCATGTTACGATGTAAACAATTATTATTTTATTGTTATATCAGTGTCAACTAGATCACGGTTAGTGCATTATTTTAGTTTGGATAATATTACATTTTATTCATTTGTTTTTGTTTGTGTTTATTACATGAGATAGTCAGCAAACATCGGACGCAACCGGGAGCGTGTGAGGTGACACCTGATGACTAAAAGTAGTTCCGAGAGGAGTTTGTTTTGAAAGCTGTGGTCCCTCAAAGAAAGGAGTGTCACTCAGTCTGAGTCTCAAACGGCTTTGCTAAAGGAACATAGTCTTCGTAAAGTGTGTTGAGCTTATACAATTGGTTCAGCTTACTGATCAGAGCTGCTCTGGCCAGTATTTGCTGATATTCAATGGAGATTAATCTCTGAAGATCTGTCTCTTGAATGGAGATTGCGAATCGGCAAACGTAAGGCAGGACACTCTCAGGTTAGGTGAAGCGAGAATCTTCGCAGGGTGTTTGGTAGCAGCTGGATGTGAGTTGTCGAAAATCGAGCTGAATGGCGTGCAATTGGAGAGGCCTGGTCTAGTGGTGGAAAGCTATAGGCTAAATATGATGATGGATCTCTGAAGTATGGACATGTTAAGTTTTTGATATTGGCTTTTCCTTCCCTTTGGCTCAATATGGTTGAATCCGGCAAAATATTCTTCGCCTTTTTCGCCAGTTTTGACTCGACGAGCATGACAACACTCGTTTGTGTGAGTGCACGTTATCAGAAATTAATATTTAACTTTGCTGACGCACGTCGTAGTTTCAGATTCTTTGTTCTGAATTAAACTTTTTCCTTTAAGTACTGGACTATGTAATTATTCTTATAGGCATAAGCAGGTGGTGCCTGACTGTTCGAATGTTATACCATTATTCAACGGGGAGGCATAGCTCCTGCAGAAGTTCCTCGCGACAGACGACCTTATGTTATATCGGATGTTAATAAATAACTTTAATGTATTCGAACAGTCAAACTAATTTTGACAGAGAATAGCTCAATAAACGATAAGAGAGAGATCAGTCTGACATGCCAAAGAAGTAAATAATAGCTAAATTATCAGCACTGTTAGGGTCAGTTCAGGCAGAGCAGAAAAAATCTCGCGCAGGTTCGAACCTTTTCTGGCCGCCATTCAAACCGAGAGCAACCGAGTGGCGAGCATGCGCTTGCCGACTGTGTCAATATTCATATAATTTTCTACTTTAAGCTATCGTAATACGGTTCTATTTTCAGTGCAGACAGTAAATTGCTCAGGCATTTTTTTGTAAATTTCTATTCGTGTGCAATATACAATTGATATATTTACAGCCAAATCTCATCATTCTACAATCAGTTTATAATATCAAGAATTTATAAAACAGCCTATTACAAAATATAAAGTATTTCAATTTAATCATTGTTTTATGCACTTATTTATTTTACCCTACCTGTTAATCTTCTGACTAAACTAAGCCTTCCACTACTATCTAAGGAATCAAAAAGGCACTGCAATAATCTCAAAAAGTAATTGCAAACATAAGGTAATCTTGAAATACTAATAATTATAACGTTATACTGTTAAGATTAGAAATTTTACTTGCATAAAGGGATACTACACACTTGTTCAGTTCGGAACGATTCGGCACAGACGGGTTGTGAAATCGTATACCTTGTTCCTAGCGTGTCGATAGTAATCTATAAACAGGGTCAGAATAATTAAGCTGACAATGCTTTACCGACGTGTTGAGTATCGATATGGAAAACTGATAAAAGAAAAATACAATTTTTCTTCATTTCATCTGTGTACAAAACTTTAAATGACACGGACATGTAAATTAAGGCCACCAAATGACTGCTACATTTAGATTTTTGCATTTGTAAAAAATATCTAAGTTGCACGAAAAGAAACAGAAAACATTACGGTCTATGACTTTTGCCAACCGAATTTTTCAGCACAAATCATACCACTATAACTGTAGCCACAATCTTTATGCCTAATATAAATTTAAAAAAAACTTTTATACAAAAAAATAACAACCGAGTTCCTTAAAAAAAAAAAAAAACACTACAGAGTCAAAAATAACTTTAATTTTGGAAATCGGTATCTTAGAATCTGTATTTAAGGCTTTTTTTGCCACCGACTTCCGAAATTGTTATTTTGTTATATTTTTTGTAAAAAGTTTTAATTTTCATATTTTTAGTTATGGTAGATACCCCGCACTAATCTGATCGCGTTATTCGTTCATTCGTCGCGCAAATACTTAATGCAAATTTAAGACTTATATGGTTTTCACATGGATCCCAATGTCCGAAAGAAACTAAATTAAAATGGGACCATTCGGGAAGCACCAGCTTTCAAATAAAAAAAATCATCAAAATCGGTTCAACCGGTCAAAAGATATGAGGTAACAAACAGTAAAAAAAATACAGTGGAATTGATAACCTCCTCCTTTTTTGAAGTCGGTTAAAAAGATTTACCTTATTTTTCAAAACAAAATTGTTAACGAAACGAAGTAGCCTAAAGTTAAAGTAAAACTGGTTGTCAAGCTGTCACATCGAAGAATGACAGCTGAGACTGAGGGATCTTAGTATGTATCCAACCACGGACAAACCATGGCATACAAACGTTGTATGTATGCCCATAAAGCCAGCCGGCTTAAATCAACTTTGGGAATTGGTATTTGTAAATAAACATGATCTAAACGGAAGCCTAATAAAAAAAAATAGTGCGTAGAGTCCCTCCGCGCGGAAGAAGTGAAACTTCGTAATGTGGAAATGAAAATAGGAAGGGGTAAAGGTTTCTGATAACATTAAAATGTTCGAATTTTCAAAAGCACTATCCGTCAAATCATTGGCGTGTGCACGGACACTTTGACAATTGTGCTTTCATACTCCCTCCATGGTAGTGTTAAACGTTTAACGCAACCTTGTTGGAAGTCGCATTAGAAGTTTCACTTCAATAAATAGTTGTAATTTCGGGTCAGCAGTGTTTTAAAAAAAATACTGCCGAATCGAATGTGCCGACCCGAACAAATGTGCGACACCCCTTACTTTTATAGTTTTATTTTCTTGACAGGAAATAATAGTACTTAAGATATATTGGTCGAACAAGTCGTGTGTGAAATAATGTTACAATACAATTCAGTATTATTTTTACTACGTAAGTAACAGCCGTATTTTTGTTTTTTATCAAGACCTACTTAGCAAGTAGACCAATCTTTATTATATATATAATTCTACTGTACGTGTGTATGTCACTGAACTCCTCCTAAACGGCTGGACCGATTAGAATAATTTTTTTGGGTGGCACCCTGGATCGTTTAGATTCACAAATCAGCCCGACAAATGGCGCTGCTATCGAGTTCTAGGAAACAGGACAACGTCTGTACGGTCAGCGAGTATCTTATAATTCTCTTTGAAGTAGACTATGGCACTGAAGCTGAATTAGCTTGTTTGGTTTTTAACAATCTACCCGCCTAGCCTCATCACAACTAGGGTCGGCTTCCAGTCTACTCGAATGCAACTGCATGCCAGTATTTTACATGAAACGACTGCTTATCTGGGTGCTTACTCTTGATATTCATTCCGATCGATTGACATTGGAATTTTGACGTTTCGTATTCTTGAGTAGGTACGAGGCTAGCGCCAAAATGTGTTTAAATTGGGTGTCCATTTTGGAGAACAAAGTGGAATCGGGATCGGGCGTTGTTGTTGTTCCAATGTTGACACTATTATTTTCAAGAGTACCAAATCACGTGTACGCAAAATTAAAATTGGAATCGTATTGGCTTTAGATTGGAATTAAAATTAGGTTGAAGAGTAAACTGAACCCCCTGATCACCAAAACCCAGTTACTGGGTTTCAAAAACTCGATTGCGTTTTATACCTTATTTTTATTCTATCTCAACAGCGAGTTTGTCTTTGGTTTAAAAAATAAGGTTAGGATGGTACAGTATAGGTATACTTGACCGCAGGTTTTTAAGGTTTAATTTATCTGTCAGACAAATAGACCTTTTATACTAACAAAAACATTGATAACTATACTTAAGCAGAAATAAATCAAACAAAATAAAAGTCCCCAGACATAATTTAAAGAGGGGATCCGAGGGTCCATAACGGATGCCATAGGCCACCGTAGGCGCGGGTTTGCGGACAGCAAGCAGTGGGTAGCGCTCCGCCCGGTGAAGACCAGGTTTGCGTCGACGGCGTGTTTTCGTGGAATGACGTGCGCCTCAAAGAGATGTTAGCACATAGTGAAGTCAGTCATCAGTGACATGCATTGAATATAGCCATATAAGCAGCGCTTATCTCGAAAAATCACCGTAAGGCTATCAGTTACCTACATTTTAATGCGTGTCCCTAAATTATTAAGAAACGAACTAAATTATCATACCTAAAAGAAACCTGCGTTTGTCTGCCTAGACAGAAACAGGCAGCCTAGTACCTACCAATATAGAAAAGCAATGCACGCCTCTGGTCCGCTAGGGCCGATGCCTACCAGGTTCACGGATTTGTTCCAAACAGTTACGGTGGACCTGGCACAGGCAACTGAAGGAACACGGGTGGGTTTTAATCAGTAAAAGACTGAACGCCTAGAGCGAGAGACGTCATTTGATGATTTCCCAGCCAGGTAAAAAAGGCATATTAAAAGGGCCAAATTTGTAAAAAAAACTAAAACATTCTGCTATCAAAGGTGGGCGACAGACTGAAGCATTGATTAGGGTTTCAAAGCCTCCAACTAATATTGTTAACGGAACGGAGGACTTAGTATCACACAACAAAAGGAATCCTGGAGCGACGTCTAGGAATTTAATCAACTTGAATGTTATCCCTGAGACAACATATTGATTATTATGAAATAATAGTGCTAAGCTAAGTACTTGTGAGGGGCTCGAGGCTAAGTAATAAAAGCTACACACGGGTCAATCGATCAGTTCATAGATGAGACACCATCTATACATACCATGACCCCAGCGTGCCTCGGAACGCACGTTAAGCCGTTGGTCTTGACGTACAATGATAAATTGTAAATTATTTTATTCCTGTAACTAGGTTTGTACCATAACTTTAACATGTCGATCAATGTTTAAAACTAGATGAGGTCGGCGTTTCCTAACATACTACTCTGAGAAGAAAGGCCGAAACAAACTGAGAGGTGACTGCCTCTGACAATGCTCGTGCCTTCTTAATTATTATAATACAGCGTAGAACCATGAGTCCTATAAACGATCGACGATTATCGATTTACCATTACCAATATAGTGCTAGTACAACTGACCTGAGATGTTGATCGAGGTTCTTAGAAACTAGGCCAGAACATTTAGTTATTAGGCCATTGGGCGTACCAAACGTCTATCTGGCACGATAACTTCGAGTGCAATGTGCAATACTGTGAGTGCTTCGTGTTCAATAGTTTTATGTTTACTCAAGTTTTAAGTGATATGCTTTATTATGTATTAGTTTATTATTTACTGTAATAATATTTTCTGTCCGTTGTTTATGGCCGTCATTGCCTGATAATAAAGCAATTATTATTATTATTATAACTGCCAAATTGACTGAAGCCTAACATAATAAGGATCTTAGCTCGCTTTTGTTAAAACTTTACCGTTGTTTATTTTTTATTACATATATAGGTGTGAAAGCTGTATTCAATTACTGATATATAATTTGTATCAGACCAAAAGATTTTAAAGGTATACCACAATTTAACCACAATTCTGAAATTGCCCGAACCCTGCAGTTTACTGTAACGCTTGTAATCATGCTTCATTCAATGCTCTTTATAAAGTTTGAGTACAAAACAAAATGTAGATAATAATTATTGATGTTTCTAGCATTTTATTGTTCGTTTCGAGTAATCAGAGTCTCGCAAATCGGATAACGAAGGCTTATCAAATTGGTGTCGTATAACTCAGTAACTGGGTTGTGGATCTCAAATAGGCAGTCACTCCATGTTAAATACTTGTATCTGGTTAGACTCCTCCATTCCTAACATAGTAGGAAAAAGGTTCAATACTCAATACTTCATTTGCCTTCAACAATGAGGGTAACTTAAAATTATATAAGGTTATTGAGTCAACGAGGAACTCTCAGATGATTTGGATATTAAGTGGGAACGTAGGGCATTGTCAGTGACCTGCAATAAGCTGGCGCACAGGTTTGCACGGTGCTCAATAGAGGTCAAAATTGCTCTTTTTAACACGGTTTTTAAGCCATACTGTCAGACTTTTTATACCTGCAGCCTATGACTCCGGTAAGCGTGTGGATCTTTCAATGCCCTGTGGGTCCTGTACAATTATGGTTTCAGGATGCTGTTGGGGTTGCCTCGCTTTTGCAGTGCATCAGGTATGTTTGCTATGGCCAACACAGATTACTTTGGGGCAATAGTGCGTAAAAGAGTGGCCTTTCTGATGCACCGCGTGTGAGGCAGCACCAACAGCCTTCTGAATACCATATTGGGAAGGGTTGATTGCCCAGTTGTGATGCACTGGAATGCCATTTACGGCTCCAAAGGTGCCATTTTGCGAACAGACAGATAGGTAAGTCAGATGATGATGATGATTTTTCTGTTCTAGTACTGATGGTGATATATGGTGACAGCTTACGCAGTTACGTGAACAACAGTCATCCCAGACCATGGAAAGTCATATATTATCCAAAGAAAACAGTATTTCAAAAAGCTGATCTGATCGACATTGGATGTGTCACTTTTATCCAGAAATGTCCCAGGTTTTACAAGTAAGTTTGTAGACAGGTAATTATGAATTTGAAAAATACTCAAACAAATTTCACTGTAAGAGCAATCGGCGGGTTTCCAAAAGGAGAATTTCTGAGCTGATTCAGGTGATACTTGGTTTAAATACAACCAGTCCACGAAAGTTGAAAAAAAAACAGAACACTAAGGTTACTTTCAAAATTAAATATAGGGAGACAAATGTAATCGATGACGACACGGGTGGCGTAATGGCTGAGCGATCGACTGCTGCGCAGCGTGTCGCGGGTTCGATCCCCGCACGGAAAAAATATTTGTATGATCTGCAAGTAATTGTTCCGGGTCTGGGTGTTTGTGAGTTTCTATGTTTGTAAACGCACCCACGCAAACCAACATAGCTGACGCAGACTATGGACAAATTTTCCGCCATATTGCTGTTATTAAGGCGCCCTTCAGACCTCATTTAGTCCGTAAACGACCACAAGATACATCATCCGGCAAGCATAGTCCTATGTCTAGTAGTGGACTGCGATGGGTTTTTTTGTGGGTGGGAAATCATCAAATGACGGCTCCAGCTCTGGGCAGAGCGAGAGGACGTGTCAGACTTTTACTGACCAAAACCCACTCGTGTTCCTTCAGTTGCCTGTGCCAGAGCCATACCACTGTAACTCTTTCGTACAAATCAGCAACCTTGGCAGGGGACTGCGATAGGCTGAGTCGATTGATTGTGCAAGTAATTGCTTGAGTATGTAAAGAACACACTTGGGTGGTTTTTACACGCTTTATATTAGCTTCACTTGTATGTTTGTATATTTGTATATTTGTATGTTTGTTTGTAACCGACTCCTTATAGCGCGATTTTGACCCACTTTAAACGACTAGATTTCATTCAAACTTTGCACACCTGTCAAGGACCGATGACAATGCAATAATTTCATAAATTTGTGCCATTATCCTTGCCAGGGTTACCAGGACTGCAAAAAAACTGTCTTCGAAAACTACGGTGACATACGTCACAAACTAATTTGCGCCATTATCCTTGCCAGGGTTACCAGGACAGAAAAAAAACTGTCTTCGAAAACTACGCTGACATACGTCACAAACTACGCTGACATACGTCTCAAAATTCGAAACACCCTAAAAAATAGAAAATAAAAAATAGTTTAAAAAAACTAAAAAACACGCTTCCATTGAAAACCAAACTAAAAAGTACAAAATAATGGAAAAAAAGCGTGGGGTGCCTGATATCAATAAAAAATACCTTAAAAAGCACCCCACGCTTTTTTTCCATTATTTTGTACTTTTTAGTTTGGTTTTCAATGGAAGCGTGTTTTTTAGTTTTTTTAAACTATTATTTTAATAATGATAACGCCATAATTTCAGACGTAACAGAGTTTGCGCTCGTCACTACGATGGACACTATAAAACGTTCAATAACTACTGCGAAATGGAATATGAGAACTGTAATAGTTGGAGACGTAAGTAAAATGTATTTTGTAGTAATATGCTTCAAGCGTCATCTTGTACCTATAATAACGATAAACTCTTTGATGAAGTGGTCGCAAGTGCTTCTACTCAGCACCACGTCCTGCGTCAGATTCCTGGGGCAGGAAAGGAACAACACATATTTTTTTACCAATAAATTGGACTCAGGTTTTCCGTATAAACATTTTTAGCCTGAAATCGCAGTGGATTTGCGTCAGGTTGATGTCAATAGTCAAGGCCCTTATTACATGGGAATATAATAATAATATCTTAGGACAACCAACACACCGTTATCTGATCCCAAACTAGGCAGAGCCTGTACTATGGTCACCAGACAACTGATAAAAATACCTATATATTTCTAAATACATACATATTCTAGATAAATTACACCCAGACACAGAATAAATGATTGTGCTCATCACACAAACATTTGTCCTGGGTGGGAATCGAACCCACGACCTCAGTCTTAGCAGTCAGGGTCACTAACCACTAGACTAACAGGCCAGTCAATAAAAAAAACAGAATTAAACATAACTGGCAATGTGTGGGTGCACCAATTGGGTACCCATCTGTATTGCCTTTCGAGAGTCCAGACATGTTGTTATTATTATGTGTTTATTTAATAATAACAAAACAAGAGTAGCCGACCTAGCTCACAGAATCAGCAAGCAGAAATGGCAAAGGATCAGCCGAATATTTAATTGAAATCAGAACAGAAATAATATTAAAAGAATGATAACGATTATTTATTCAATGAACATTTTTGGTCAATTCAGAACATTTGTAAAAGTAGCAGTGTGATCTGCTTTACTATTAGATTCTACTTTACTTTGTCAATGACCAGTGTGGAATATTAACCTCCATGTAGATCTCAAGATCCCGACTATCCACCAGTTCATGAAACGCAGTTCGAAGCGTTTCTTCGCCGCTATAGAGCCGCAACCCACCGCAACCCTCTGGTTGTCGCGGTAGTCAGTTACACCCCCTCTCGCATTAGCACAGTCCGCAGTCCGCTGCACGTCCTCTTCGATCCCGATGATCCCACTACCCTCCTCCAGGAGAGCAGAAAGGAAACAAGTACAGTGAGAAAAATACACTTACACAAATCGTCATACCGACCTCGCCGCCGAGGTCTGTCGTCGCTAATAGTCCCTCCCGACCCTTGTAAGAGCCAGTTCGCGATGCTGCACCTGTAGTTTTAAATTAGCCCCTAAATATTTTAAACCCAGATCCAGGCGATCACTGGTAGGGAGGGCAGGAAGGGACAGCCCTTGCTGCCCTCCCTACCAGTGATCGTCTAAGCCGAGGTTCGTACCCCCCTCGGGGTAGTCCTTAGGTCTTTCGCTTTAGTTTTTGTGAGAGTCAAAATGGCGCGTGTACCATAGCGAATTAAATTATACCAATTGCCAAAAAAATGTACCTAAAACGTACTATTTTGTACCTGGCTCTAAAAAATCTGTACCTCCTTCAGAACTAAATTATTTCGAAATTAAGGTACACCCGCCATATTGACATCAAGATGGCGGGTGTTCTATAATATTTTATTATTTATCCATTACTCATAAAATATAATTACACCAAAAAATTGTACCTAAAAAGTACCTCAAGTAAAAAGAAACATACACTTGATCAATGGGATAGTTCTTGAGAAATAAAACAAGACGGGTGTACCATAGCGAATTAAATTATACCAATTACCAAAAAAATATACCTAAAATGTACTATTTTGTATCTAACTCTTTAAGTATAATAAGCCCCGGCTGGAGGCCTAAAAAGTTAACTTAGTTTTTTAAGTATAATAAGCCCCGGCTGGAGTCCTTAAAGTAAAGTAAGGTAAATTTAACTTTTTAGGAATCGCCGGGCCACTATCCGTTTAAGTTGTGAAAACTTTATTTAGGTTAACTACGAGATGTCCCACTTTTTAAATTAAAATTTGTCAATGACCGCACCCCTGTAGTACACTCACAGTACACCAACTTTGTTTGAATCCCCTTTGAAAGGAAGCGAGGCTAGTAGTACCTAAGTATCTTTTCATTTACGAGTGACTTCATTCAAATATGCTTGTTTTTTCTTTTTCAGAATGGAGTTTATTCAAACACGTGAGATGTTGAAGGAATACAATATTGCTATGAATTATTTATAAGGCGATTACAATATAACGAATTATTTTATTAATATAAGCCTGTGTTGTCCCACTGCTGTTGCAAAGATCTCCCACCCCATTTTCTAATTTTCCCGGTCTATTGCGAGTATGGTCCAATCCTTTAAGACGGAGTCCAATCATACCGCCATCTGTTACTGGAATGTCAAAAACTTGACAAAAATGTATGGAAACTCGAGATATTTTTGACAAATTGAGACAAATCAGACGGTGAACTTTCTTAAAATTACTAGAATTTCCGCTCAGTTGTCTTTGTGTTAGAACTTGGGTACCTAATCCTAACTCGGTATGTAAATTCGATAACCAGAATATATTTAAACAATCTCTATATAAGTAGCTTTAGATCAACTAATAGTTTAAACTTAAAGTCTTAGAACTATAAAGGGCTAACGTGTAATTTTCTCTTTGATCTTGTTAGCATCAAAGGGAATACTTTCCACCGATAGAGGGTCAATGATTCAAGGATTAAAAAAGGGTACCTACGGGGAATTTCATTATATGCCCAGCCTTTTCAAAACTTTATTTGAGTCGGTTTCCAGTCTCACCGGATGCATCTGAATAGCAGCATTTTTCATGGAGCGACTGTCTATCTATCCTCCTCTCATCCCGAGATCTCGAACAGCGCTACTACGTAAGAGTGTATTCTGTATGGCGCCAATAATTTATAATGAACTAGTTGACCCAGCGAACTTCGTATCGCCTCAGGTTCAATAAATGTTGTAGGTAATAAACCTACCTAGTTTGACAACCTGGTACGCGGTGGTGGTCTGGTAAGCGTTTTCTAGCTGATACTCATATGTTTGGTAAGCTCCTACCAAGTTATGGTAACCTGATACGTCGTCGGCATAAAGCGTTTTTTACCTGACACATACCCAGAGGGTACGTAATACACTATCAGTACGAATCCCTTTCATTTTGAAGCATGCATTGCATTGCCTTGCATTTTTACAAACACAACAAAAAAAAAAGTGAAATCGGTCCAGCCGTTCACGCGTGATGGCGAGACCAAGGGAAATAGGGATTCATTTTTATATACTGGGTGACTTTTTTTAGCGTCTTGAAAAAAAATGGGGGTAATGGGTGAACGGAGTAGAAGCTTTTGGCATAGAAATTTTTATTATTTTTATTTTTGAATAACATGTAATTAAATTGATCTAGCAATAAATACTACACATTTAAAGTAACATTTTCATACT
Organism: Aporophyla nigra; assembly: GCA_947507805.1. Lineage (NCBI taxonomy): Eukaryota > Metazoa > Arthropoda > Insecta > Lepidoptera > Noctuidae > Aporophyla > Aporophyla nigra. Next base: position 3,206,139 of record OX382313.1, on the reverse strand, counting down.
AGAACAACAAAAACAGAAATTTGGAAAAAAAAACAAAAAAGAATATTTAAATCTATCGAAACTCAAATCATACACACCCTACTCAATGCGCGGCATGCATCATTGATTTCGGAGCGCGGTCCTACCCTTTGAAGCCGGCTGATAGGCGGCCTCATTGATCTTTCGCAGGCGCACGAGCCGCACACGCATCCCTGTCCACCCGCGTCCCGCGCTCCTTTAGTCACCTACGATGAATCTGAAGCCCTTCCTGCCTTCTATTCTAGTTACACAACACACCATATGAAGGTGGAGACGGTAAAAAATGTCATCCGGTATATAGATTACCAAAATACTGGAGGGAATTTACAGCCGTAAAATTAAGAAAAATGTTGAAAAGGTTTATGTTAGAGAAAGTTTATTACAGCATTAACCAGTTTTTGACTGATGAACTAACATAACCCTGACTTGTAAAACAAACATGGACTATTATCACTACGTAACAAACTTTGACATATTTGAATTATTCTTATTTTTGACTGTAATATTAAATTTGTATTTGACTATGATTATTTATGTAACAAACCAATTTGACATTTTGGAAATTAGAACTTTTTGACCATGAATAATTGTTCTTAAATAATGCTTGTATGAGTAAATAGTGTTGTGATGATTTGTTTTTCTTAATCAAATATATTTTGTACGCCATTAAGGCAAAACATGCCAGCGACTTGACCGAACTTTATGTAACATCTTGCATTTATGTGTACACTTATGTTTTAGCAAAATAAATATCTTGTATCCTCACCCTAGTAACTGGGGAATACGATACTCCTTGATAAGATTGGTGGTCAGACTTTCAGCCTTCTAATGTGCCGTAACGACTGCCAAAGATACAAAACCGGCCAAGTGCGAGTCGGACTCGCGCACCGAGGGTTCCGTACAAACCTGCAGGAATTCATGGTTTATGCATAAGGTTTATAAAAATAATTTCATAAACATATTATGAAATTATTTTTTATTTTTATATTTGAGTTGACTGAATGAAAGGTAAATTGTGGTTTACGATTTATGACGTATTAAAAAAAAACTACTTACTAGATCTCGTTCAAACCAATTTTCGGTGGAAGTTTACATGGTACATCATATATTTTTTTTAGTTTTATCATTCCCTTATTTTAGAAGTTGGAAGTGTCTCTCGCGCAAACTATTCAGTTTAGAAAAAAATGATATTAGAAACCTCAATATCATTTTTGAAGACCTATCCATAAATACCCCACACGTATGGGTTTGATGGGGTGTAAGGGGGAGCACACAACAACCGGTCTCCCCAAATGTCAACCTCACCTGCACGCGGTACACCCTGCCACTGACAGACGAGGCGCTGGCGACCGACTGATGGCGGTATAACCATCCAGTAAGCCAAACTAAATTCTCCAGAGTGATGACGGGCAGCAGCGTCATCGCTGCGAAAGGATTGGCTCTGCGGTCACCAACCCGCATGCCCAGCGTGGTGACTACGGGCATTAAACCTCAACATGTTAAAAGTGCCAAAACAACGGCCCCCAGTTCCCGGTGGTCCCGCTATTCCTGGTCAAGGTAGCGATCACGGTAACGGCGGGACGGGGGGTGCGAAGAATCCCCGGGTTACGGCAGGCTACCAACGACGACTACATTTGGCTACGTACAATGGACGTTCGATGAGGCTGGACCATCACCTTGCCGAACTTGAGGTAGAGTTAGGTCGCATTAACTGGCACATACTGGGGTTATCGGAAGTCCGAAGACAGGGGGAGGATACGATAACCTTGGAGTCGGGCCACCTATTCTACTTCCGCGAAGGTGATCAGCTCTCCCAAGGCGGTGTCGGCTTTCTAGTCAACAAGGAACTCACCAGCAGCGTTGTGGAAATCAGTAGTGTGTCGACACGGGTAGCGTACCTTGTACTGAAACTTACTGACAGGTACTACCTGAAAGTGATACAGGTATATGCGCCGACTTCGACATACTCTGACGAGACAGCCGAGGCCATGTACGAAGATATTGCCAAGGCAATACACAGTACAACAAAGGCCCACTACAACGTTGTTATGGGGGACTTTAATGCCAAAGTGGGAGTACAAGAACGCGGCGAATCGAAAGTCGGACCATTCGGTTTGGGGCGAAGAAATCACCGGGGGCAAATGCTGGTCAACTTCCTAGAGTCGCAGGGGCTCTTTATGATGAACTCATTCTTTCAAAAGAAACCCCAGAGGAAGTGGACCTGGCAGAGCCCTGATAACGTGACGAAGAACGAGATAGACTTCATCATGACGGATAGGAAGCATATATTTAGAGATGTCTCCGTGATCAGCAGGTTTAATACCGGAAGCGATCACAGACTTGTACGAGGCACTCTAAATATAAATTTTCGTGCTGAGAGAAACCGCATGATGAGGCCTACCCTCCGACCTACGCAGCTCCAAGCCGCTTTGGGATCCGAAAAGTTCCAACTGGAACTTCAAAATCGATTCGCACTGCTGGAAACCACAGGCACTGTTGACGAGAAGGCCGATGAGGTGGTCAGAGCGCTATGCGACGTATCCCGCAAACTTTTTCCGTCGCAGCGAAAAAGTAAGGTGTCTAAACTTTCCTCGGAAACTCTCGGACTTATGAGGGAAAGACGAGAGTTGCCATCCACGCAGCCGTCTTCGTCAGATAAGAGGACCTTAAACCTAAAAATTAGAAAGCTGACACGACGTGACCTTCGGTGCTCCAACACCCGTGACATCAAGGTTGCGATTGAGCAGAACCGAGGGTCGAAAGTGTTCGCTCGGCAATTAGGGAGGTCCCATCTGACGAAACTAAGAACTGCGGATGGCAGAATCGTGACTTCAAAGTCCGAGATACTCGAGGAGGTTGAGAACTTCTACGGTCACCTTTACTCAACGCGGACGGTGAAACCAGCGGGACATAGTGAAGATGACCATCGAGCTGAATTAACGCGCCACTATACGGAGGACATCCCGGATGTCGACCAATGCGAGATTAGGGCGGCTCTCGAGCAGCTTAAGAACAATAAGACACCTGGGGATGACGGAATAACGACAGAGCTCCTTAAAGCCGGAGGGGCACCAGTCCTGAGAGAGCTCGCAAGTCTCTTCACTTCCGTCATCTTAGAGGGTACAACACCTGAAGCGTGGAGCAGGGGTGTGGTGGTTCTGTTCTTCAAAAAAGGTGACAAAACCTTGCTGAAGAATTATAGACCCATCTCACTCCTGAGCCACGTGTACAAGCTGTTTTCGAGGGTCGTCACGAACCGTCTCGCCAGGAGACTTGACGAGTTCCAGCCACCAGAACAAGCCGGTTTTCGAAAAGGCTTCAGCACCGTAGACCACATCCATACTGTTCGGCAAATTGTACAGAAGACCGAGGAGTACAATCAGCCGCTGTGTATGGCATTTGTGGACTACGAGAAAGCCTTCGACTCTATCGAAATTTGGGCAGTTCTGGCCTCTCTGCAACGATGTCGAATTGACTGGAGATACATCGAGGTGATGAGGTGCTTGTATGTCGCTGCAACGATGACTGTCCAGATCCAGGATACGAAAACCAGCCCAATCCAACTGCTCAGGGGGGTGAGACAGGGGGATGTTATATCCCCGAAACTGTTCACCAATGCGCTGGAGGACGTATTTAAGACGCTGGACTGGACTGGACAGGGAATCAGTGTGAACGGCGAGTACATCTCACACCTTCGTTTTGCCGACGACATCGTCATAATGGCAGAGACGCTGGAACAGTTAGACCAGATGCTGCATAGCCTAAATGGAGCCTCACGGCGGGTAGGCCTCGGCATGAACTTGGACAAGACGAAAGTCATGTACAATTCGCACGTCTTGCCGAGTCCAATCCGCATCGAAGGGTCGCTTCTCGAGGTTGTGACGGAGTATGTCTACCTTGGGCAAGTCATACAGCTTGGTAGACACAACTTCGTGAAAGAAGCCGACAGGAGGATCCAGTTGGGTTGGGCAGCGTTTGGAAAACTTCGTCAAGTCTTCTCGTCACCGATACCGCAATGTTTGAAGACCAAGGTCTTCAACCAGTGCGTCCTGCCCGTCATGACATACGCTGCCGAAACGTGGACACTGACGGTTGGGCTGATCCACAAATTTAAGGTCGCTCAGCGCGCTATGGAGCGGGCTATGCTCGGAGTTTCTTTGATGGATAAGATCAGAAACGATGTTATCCGGAAAAGAACTGGAGTTACCGACATAGCTTGCAGGGTCAGCAAGCTGAAGTGGCAGTGGGCTGGCCATGTTTGTCGAAGGACCGATGGCCGATGGAGCAGACGAGTCCTGGAGTGGAGACCGCGTATTGGCAAGCGTAGTGTGGGACGCCCCCCAGCTAGATGGACCGACGACCTCAAAAAGGTGGCTGGGACAGACTGGATGCGGAAGGCGGAGGATAGGGTGTTGTGGCGCAGCATGGGAGAGGCCTATGTCCAGCAGTGGACTGCGATAGGCTGATTTGATTTGATTTGATTTGATGGGTTTGATAATTATTTTTTTTTAGTTTCAGTTCTATGTATGGGGAACCCCAAATATTATTGCTTTTTTTATATTTTTGGGTAAAAATCTTAATGCGGTTCACAGAATACATCTACTTACTAAGTTTCAATAGCATAGCTCTTATAGTTTCGAAAAAAAGTGGCTGTGACATACTCGGACAGACAGACAGACAGACAGACATGACGAATCTATAAGGGTTCCGTTTTTTGCCATTTGGCAACGGAACCCTAAAAATTACAGCCAGGAGCAACCCAACCGCGGCAACCGTAGTTTAATCTGATTAACCCGTAAGGCTGTTATAACTAAGCCACAACCCTCTGGCCCGTACTTCGTGAAATTTACATTTTAGTAATTACGTTCTTAAGTTTTTTTTCGAAATCACCTGGCGCAGGTCAATCTAGGAGGTTGTCTGCTGCTTAACCGGAATTGCGTGCACCTACCTAAATAAACAAAGGGATCCAGCCAGGGCTTAAAACCTAAGTGACGACAATCTAAGGGCACCTCCTGCGGACAGGACTTGGGCTTAGAGCATCGGTAGAAGAAGGCACCAAGGGATGCGCTGGATCAGAATTATTATAATTTAGGGACAAATTTAATGCTATAGCAAGGGTCGGGGTGGATGTAGATGAAGACGTCGCGGTGGGAATTGGCGGGAAGGACGGAAGGACGGCGGTCATCGACGGTAAATCTTGAGTGCCTGAGTGCCCTTAGACCTGGTCCGTACCGCTAAATGTGTCGCTGGAAGAGGGTAGCAAGGGATGGGCTGGATCACTTGGACCATTTTTTTTTTAAGTCCTATTATTTTACCCAGCATGATGTTTTAGTAACATGTGGTCATATTTAAGGGTGTGGTATTGACCATTAAACTTAATATGTTCTTCATGCCACCGTCATTGTAATCGCGAAAGAGTTATAAGCTATCCATTACAAAACTTTACACATAGACAGACAGATTTACCATTTTTACTCTAACTACATTTTTAAATTATTTATCAATATGTTTACTTTATGTTGAAAATCCTCAACGGAAAATGATAAAAGAGTAGCGAGTTAAATATTTTGAATAAACGATGTTAATATGCCATTCAAAAATCTCTTTCTGAAATCGTTATCTTGGCAGGTAATAAAATTAAAACCAGTTAATAATTAATACATTTTATGTGACTGCGATAAATTCCACTATACATGGTCCGTCGTGAAAGTATCCCCAGTTTCCTGCAAACAATATTTTAAATATGAGTCAATGAGTCGAGAGACTTATTAGAGAACGGACAGCACCATTTTACCACTATACTGCGATCACCTACCTACCTCCCAACAGTGGCGATTATGGCAAAGCCCCCTAAATTGTTGGAGGCCTGTGTTCAGCAGTGGACGTCGTACGGCTGAAATGATGAGTACTTAAATGCTAATATTTTTTTAATGTTCGTGAACCAGTGCCAGCAGTTGATTCTGGTCCCAACTTGACTGCCAGGCTTAGTCTTTATATTTAAAATTGTACCATTTTTTTTTTCATTGTTCTCACATGTTGAAGTAACAAGAATAATATAATAGGTGGTATCGTTTTTCTTTTTTACCGACAGTGAAACGAAGCTTTTTTGTTTTTTTTTTGGTTAATTAACTATCCATAATTGTGGTTTCTCTGTGGGATTAAAAAAAATGCATCTGTGTTTTCATTAGGACTAATTAAAATTTTCTTTCCGGCTAGTATTTTTAAAATGTTTGTTTTTGAAAAAAATAATGTGACAGCGTGGCCTTTTTCTGTGGAGACCACATTTCGGCTTACCACTCTGTCACGGCATTCTACGGGAAAAAGACGTATTAAATATGCTGGTTCCAGAAAATAAAAATGACGTAATATTAATATTATAGATAAGAAAAATACGGACGTTTATTTGAACCAAGTTAAAAAACCGTAAAAATCAATACTCTAACGAGATGCCATAACAAGACGAAGGACAGACCGTTGTCGGTAAAAAAGTAGAACGACCCAGGTACCAAAGATTCTGTAATTTCTTGATATAAAAGAGTGTCTTGGAGTTTCTTGTTCGTTCTCCTCCATATAGATCTATGTATTGGAATGGATATCTTGGTTTCAACCATTCTAACTTTCAAAGATTCCTTGACATATTAAAAAGCTTTTAATAGTCTAGTAAACTAGTGTACCGTGTGGTGCCGGACGTAAAGAATAACACCACCCCATTTCTTCCCGTGGGTGTCGTAAAAGGCGACTAAGGGACTTACTAGAGAATGGGCAGCAGCGTTCTCTATGTATTTTACCACCATACTGCGATCGCCAACCCGCCTGCCAAGCGTGGCGATTATGGCAAAGCCCCCCAATTTGGGGGAGGCTTAAGTTCAGCAGTGGAAGTCTTACGGCTAAAAAGAAGAAGAGAAGAAGAATTGTATGTAAACACGTGTTTGAGCAAATAAGGTTATCTGAATCTGAAAGATTCCGTAAATTTTTTATATAAAAGAGTGTCCTTGGAGGTTATATCAAGAAATTGTTCGTTCTCCTCCATATAGATCTATGTATTGGAATGGATATCTTGGTTTCAACCATTCTAACTTTCAAAGATTCCTTGACATATTAAAAAGCTTTTAATAGTCTAGTAAATGCTTGCGTTTGAGTTCTTTGAAGCTGTCAGATGTGGAAAGAAGTGGTAACCCAATGGTATCGGCCTTGACTTATGGGTCATCGGTTCGAACCCAAGCAGGCTACTTTGTGCAAATTATTTTCATCACCACTGGTCTCAAAGCAGTGAAGGAAAACCTTGTGAGGAAACCGTTATGTCCGAGAACCAAAAAAAATTGTAGAACTGTAACATCTACCCCCAGTCGCAGTAGTCATTATCTACCACGGCCTGCGTGGTAGATAATGGCCCACTCCCTCCTCATAGAGAGGAGACCTGTGTTGCAGCAGTGGTCTGATTAGTAGGTTGCTGAGTAGAGGCTGACTGTCCTTAGTTATTGCCAACATAATAGTTTTGTATTAATCGTGTGGTCAATTTTGCAATCATTGTACCACTTTTGACAAAAAATTCCAAATTCAACCTTTGTATAGATTGACTTTAGAATCAGCGCAGACCGGACGCAGTGGTGGCGAAGCGAGTAATTCTATAAAAACTAAAAGTCAGTTTTATTTCCGCAACTTACTGATTTTATTTGAAATAAAATCGACTTCTTTTAAATTTATGTGGAATAACTCGCTTAGCCGCCATTCCTTCAGTCTGTGTGGTTCAGTTCTGACAATGGCATCCATGACAAAAGCATATAAGTCTTAAATTTGCATTTAATATTTGCGCGACAAATGGACGAATAACGCAATTTGATTAGTTCGGGGTACATACCATAACTAAAAAGGTAAAAAAAAAACTTTAAAAAAAATAACAACCGACTTCCTTACAAACACTACAAAGTGAAAAAAAAAACTTTAATTTCGGAAGTCGTTGGCAAAAAAACTTAAAAAACAGATCCTAAAGACACCTACTTCCGAAATTAAAGTTATTTTTCACTTTGTATGTGTTGTTTATTTTTATTTTTATTTGACAGCTAATTCCTACGTTACCAACTTTCAGAATGCACATCCTAAAACCATAGGCATTCAAGCTACACAGTGTCAAGGGCACTAGTTAGTTAAGCCTCTTAGTCCTGTTAATATGTGGTTGTAATCTCCTTCGAAACAGGAAGGCTAAACTTAATATCCAGATAATCTTAATTGCCAATTCTGAGCGTTAATGAGAGTTAGTAAATTACTACATTAAGTAGATTTTGTACCCCTTGGAGTAGTTGTTGGGCTATTAAACTATGTTTAATGTACTTGCTGTGTAGTTTTACTCTAAAATAGGTACTCATTAGGTGATCGAATCAGAAATGACGAGATCCGCAGAAGAGCTAAGGGAACCGTATGTCGGTTACGTTGGTTCTCCAGCGGATCTCTTCATTTTACGTAAAGGGCAATAGAGAAAGCTATGCTTGGACTTTCTCTACACGATCGAATCAAGAATGAAGAGATCAACAGGAGAACCAAGGTTACCGCCATAGTCCGAAGAATTGCCAATCTTAAGTAACAGTGGGCAGGGTTTCTTTTCGCAGAGTTGGAAGGAAAAGTTCTGTTGGAAGGCCTTCTACAAGGTAGTCGAAGGATCTTGTGAAGATTGCAGAAATCCGCTGGATGCCGGAAACATAGAACTGGTCGAAGGTCTGGTGCTTCGGAAGTGGATTGCGGACTCCCGGCCACCGTAGGCGAAGGCTTACGGGCAGCGAGCAATGGGTAGCTCGCCGCCCGATAAGGACCAGGCCCGTGTCGAAGGCGCGTATTGTTCCACGCGTGCCTCAAAGAGATGTCAACAAACTAAAGGGGTCTGCTAAGACCGATGCCTGCCAGGGTCGCGAGATTTGTTCGAAAGAGGTACCGTGACCCTGGCATATGGGCAACTGAATGAACATGGGTGGGTTTTAGCCAGTAAAATTTGACACGCCCTTCCGTTTCACCCAGAGTGGGAGTCATCATAAGATGATTTCTACCCACAAAAAAGGAGTGGTGCTTGATAGGCTTATCTACGTCCAGCAGTGGAGGTCTTTCGACTAAAGTGTTGATGATGATACTAATTAGGTATCATATAACTCTTTATCGTAGTACAAGGTCATCATACATCAACTTGGTTGATAATAAAAGTCGACCTTGTAATGCTATTGACAAATTCTTTCAGTAAATTAAATCTTCACTAATCATCATCATCATTACAGCTGTAAGACGTCCACTGCTGGACTTAGGCCTCCCCCAATTTGGGGGGCTTTGCCATAATCGCCACGCTTGGCAGGCGGGTTGGCGATCGCAGTATGGTGGTAAAATGCATAGAGAACGCTGCTGCCCATTGTCTAGTAAGTCCCTTAGTCGCCTTTTACGACACCCACGGGAAGAAATGGTGTGGTGTTATTCTTTACGTCCGGCACCACACGGTACCATCTTCACTAAAGTTTAAACTATTTAACTGACACGTACTCAAAGCGAGCATGTCGTTGTATAATGTGCCGTTAGGTTCAATTTGACTGACTCACTAGATCTCTGGTGGAGTGCCGCTCTTAGTGATGGGTCCCGCTAGGTACATGGGCATCAGCTCGCCATACCTAGCAGTACCCATGCGAACAACTGTGCGGTTTGGTACAGACGCCAGCACTTAAGCTACTACAATCTGTTAACATTTCCTTAATGGGTTTTCAACTTTAACGCTAAAGTATAAGGTTCAAAATTTATTGGGAAAATTTGATAGTTTCAGGTACCTTGATGAACTAGCGTCTGTACATGTCAAATCAACTGTTTTGGTTCTAGGACATGCCGGTTTTCTCAACAGTTTTTCTTTCGCCAACGTTTCGATAGCAGTGTTTTAATTTAAAGATTAATAAATATGGTTCCTCGAAAATTATTCATATAATAGTATCGACTTTAGCATATAAAAGCACTTTACCTTCCACATTTTTGCAGTTATCATAAATCATTTCACAAAGCGATCTAAACGAAGCTTTTGCTTGATTTTTTTTATTAAGTGCGCAGATTTGATAATCGACATCTTTTCTGAAATCAAATGGTATTCTTCAAATATCTCGCCTTGTTTCCTCGAAGGGTTGGACAAATTTGCACCTATAGAACACCCAAATAGCACCAGTTATGAGACGCGAGGGTGAGCCTATTGCCATCAAACGAATGCATATCCAGCCTCTGGCCTACTACTGAGAAATCCCTCATGGAAAACCTCAATAAAGCTTTGCCTTACCCTGGAATCGTACCCAGGACATCATGCTCAGTAGTAGCGCTTGCAACCACAACACCAACGAGTTAGTCGCTTTCTTAGAACATTCAATCATTGAGCAAATATTCTTAGTAAAACTGCTAGACACAGGCCTACCCCAAGCATCGATACTTCGCAGCCTTGGGGGATGCCATGCGATCGCGTGTCGAGCTACGCGCGACTTCATTGGTTATCACGACCCGATCGGCGACGGCGACAGCTTGTCAGTAGATTATTTTATGAGGCAAATTTTCTCTGATCGTGAAATGTATAAGTTGAGAAAATCTGCTATTTTTTATTTTTCGTATTTAAATATCATCCCCGTGTCCCATAGGTGGAGTTTCGCTGCCTGATATAATTTAACCTGCAAAATTAAAGAACATCAATGCGTAAATTGGACCGTGTTATGCAGAAAGCAGCCACATGGCACTTTTTCCAAAAATGAGTTATAAACACAGCCATACTAATTTCGACATACCCGATTTTTTGCAAAGACAGCCATGTCGATATCTCTATTTATCACGGAGATATTAGCCGTCAAATGCAGCCATGTGTACAAATGTTTATTGTAAAAAGCAGTCATCTTCATGTTAAATGCAGCCAATTTTGACAAAAAATAAAATACCTATTTTGCAGAAGCCAGCCTAACTATATGGCCGTTTTTTACAAATTTCAAAATGTTAGGAGGTATCGGTGTTCGAGTTACGTAAAAGGCAGCCACTCTATGATGGCTGTTTACTGTAAATTATTTCTTTATTGGTAATCGTAGTTGGCTTTTTTCAACACCATCCAGGCCGTTTTTGCCAATAATAATAAATAGGTACAACTTTTTGTTTTGTTATGTAATTAAGGATTTTATTTTATTACACTTAACTAAAATTTAAATATTCGCTGAAACCGTTGCTAGACCAAAGAGGTTCAAAAAAGGGAGGAGAAAATAGGGTACCTGATGTGCGTAAAGAAGAAATAAAGGAGTTTATTAATTCACTCCCACTATATACGTCCCATTATAGCAGGTCACAAACATCGGCAAAGTTTTTTAACCTGGAGTGACTTTTTCTGTAGTTTATTATGAATATAAAACCAAAATGACCACAAACGCCGTGAGTTCAAGTTTTTTTAAACGATTTTTTTACAACTTTAGCATCAAACCTAAAATACTAAGCAAAGATACGTGCAATGTCTGCGATAAAATTCGCATAGAAATAATAAATACAGGAAGAAGCGGTGGGGATGTTAACTCCATAAAAGAAACACACAACATTCATCTTCAGCAGGCTGAAAGAGCAAGATGTCAATTAAAAATAGATATGAACTTATCTAAAAATCAAGAAGACATCGAATGTCTTACATTTAATATGCAAAAGACACTACCTCTACCCCGGATTCAGACAAATATTTTTTTTAATAAAAAGCAAATCTGGCTCTATAACTTGGGTGTGCACAGTGCTAAAAACAACCAAAGCTACTGTTATACATGGATCGAAGGTCAAGCTGGACGTGGCGCTCAGGAAGTGGGATCTTCACTTTTAAAACACATCGACAAGAACGTCTCTGACACTATAAAAGATTTAATTCTTTGGTCAGATTCTTGTGGCGGTCAAAACCGCAATATAAAAATTACTCTCATGATGCAAGCAGTGCTTGAGATGAAACCAAATCTAGAATCTATTACATTTAAGTATTTGATGCCAGGCCATAATTACTTACCCAATGATAAAAACTTCGGTGATATTGAGAGAGCTTTGAAGTACAATCAAAGGATATATACGCCTGACGACTACATTCAAATTATGGCTATATGCAAAAAGAAAAAACCTCTGATAACTTGCCAAATGGAAGTTGATGATTTCTACTCGACTGAGACTCTAGAAAAGTTCATAGTGAATCGCAAGAAAACCACAAATAATGACAAAGTAAATTAGCGAAAAACAAGAGAATTAAAAATAACAAAGTGAGACCAATATCAAATTTATATGAAGTCTGATTTTGACCAAGAAGACTACGACTGTTTGGATATTACTCGTAAAATATCAAGACTTCACGGCTCTGACAATCCAGAAAGAGCTGTTTTTAAGAGTCAGTTATCTAAATTATAGCCAAATGGAAAACCTATAGCAGAGCCCAAGCTCCGTGATATAATATCAATAAAACATCTAATACCAGAAGATGCTCGACACTGACATGTACACCTGGAATTATTGAAGATTACGTTGATGGATTTAATACCGAGTTAGATTTTATTTTGGATGATGAATGAGTGCGAAAATTTGTATTTTGCGTATAATAGTTTGTGACGTTTCAATATATTTTTTAAATAAATACTCCTAATACTCTTGCCAAGTTTTTACTCAAATCAAAATAATTTTATTTATTTGATTTTTTATAAGACCTAAAGTAAGTGTACCTAGTTAAAGTAAAAAACAGTATGAATACATTATACAACAATTAGGATTATTTTAGTGAACGTAGTAATCATTTTAGTCAATAGCTGCTACACTTAATACTTTCTTGTCTGTTTTTTACTTTTAAATAGTTACAGATCACATTTTAAAACACAGCCAAATTACATGGCTGGTTTATGCTTTATTGCGATTTCTACAAAATATGCTATTTTGTATAAAACAGCCACGTCTAAAATCGCAATTATTAATATTAATATAGCCACGTTCCGTAATTCTGGATAGGATACAATAAAATTACAATTGTACCAATATGTCTCAAATAAAAAATAATCAGAAAATTAATATACAACCGAAGTGCAACCATCGACAGGAAAATGCTTATAACTCTGTTTGTACTTTTCCCGACATGGCTGCCTTCTGCATAACACGGTCCAATTGTTATCGTGAATTCTGCACAATGATTCTAGACCAGCGGGTCAAATCAAATGTAATAACAATTTTGTTTTATAACTGCCGAAAATTTTTAACACTCAGAATCCATGGTAAAGCGTCGTTGCCTTTACTTTTACCCTGTATACCAAGTCTCCTTACTGCGATCTTTCAAAAGTCGTGCATAAAGTGTATGCGGACATGCAGTCTTCATAAGCAAGTTCTTCGTCTGTCTTGTTATAAATCCAGGCCGTAAGATCAGGTGGTAACTTCCTCATCCCATCATCCATTTGACCTGCTATTAACGAGGAAGCTGAAAATTTGGATATTGCGTGAATCTTATCCTCATTTAAAGTACATAAAGGAGTTGGAAGACGTAGCGCTGGAAGACCTCCCACAAGTTGCGCCAATGAACCGTTGAACGCCGCAAGAATCTGCTGGATATAGTAAGCACAGAACCTGTTGAAGTGGTGATGATTGGTTTTTCGGCCGATGATGTTGAAAGGAGCGGGCACAAGAATTATTTGAAAAATATTTTTGTTTTCTGAATGGGTCCGCTTTTGACCTCGATCACGCACGATGAAAAGCGATTGATGAGGTCTATAATAGAACAAACGTGCCCAGATGATGCCTCTTCACTCTTATTTTGAAGATAGATGGGTTTATTGTAGAAGGGAACACAGCCGCAAGCAGAGAGTTCCACACTATGACTGTGCTCATAATAAATGTGGAGGAGAAGCGCTGAGTACGACTGGTCGGGATATCAACCTAGTGTAGTTGGTACCCTGCACTGCGTCTGCGGTATTAAAAGGGCGATGGTAGGATCAGGTCATGGAGGTCCTGCACATACTCACCGAAGTATAGTCTCTAAAAGACCGATAGGCTAGCAACATTACGCTGATGAGCCAGGCTGCACATTATACCTCATTGATACCTTTTAAGACACTATTCAGAACTCTGTGATGGAAAACATCGTTAAAACCGGGGGGGGGGGGGGCGCAATTCTCGTAATTTTAAGAACGTTTACAGTCTGATTTCACCTTCTCCCTCTCTCTCTCTCTTTGCCTAGCCTTATCCCATTTCATTTGGGGTCAGCTCTCCTCGTCATTCTTCTGTCTGATCTCACCCTCAATATGTCAAAAATATCTCTAATTTCCATACATTTTTTACTCGTTTTTGACATTATGATAGTCGCAGAGATGAGACTGTGACAAAAATTGGACTTTTGGTCTTATCATCATCATCATCATCATTTCAACCGAAAGACGTCAACTGCTGGACATAGGCCTCCCCCAAGCACCGTCATTTCGACCTGTTCTGTGCTTCTCGCATCCAACGTATTCCTGCGGCCTTCACCAGGTCATCGGTCCGTCTTGTGGGAGGCCTTCCAACGCTCCGTCTTCCAGTCTTTTGGTCTTATAATTAATTGTATAAATAAGCCTGAAATTGCCAATCCGTTTTGAGCTATCATGGTGACCAATGCTCGGGCCATCGCAGACAACGATGTGTTGATTATCCTAAGATATTTATTTTATTTTATTCGGGTGACGAAGGGCTATTTAACACAATTTTGTTATGTAACATTTTCATTGAAAAACTTCATACAGTAATATTTTTTAATATAAATAGACACTTACCTATCAGCAAAATAGTATAAGTGAAAATATTCATTTTCTTATCCCAAAAATAAATTAACCTCACTAATACCACACCATAATTGACTGAAATTATTTCTAATCTAAGTGTAATTAAGTAAACTTTAAAGAGTCATTAACTGACTTTAATGGTACTGGCTTTAATGATAGTACGGTATCCTAGAAGGAAATGTACTTCAAATAATACCTTGCTATTAGAAACAACTAGATTTTTGGTAAGTTGGGGATCAAAGAACCAATAAAATTGTTGTTAGTTTATTTCTTATTTTTATTAACTTGGAAATAACAAAAACGGTGTTAAATTTCAATGTATACACCCATATATTATATGATGACATTTCACAAATACCTGACATTCATTATTTTGATTTTTTTGACAGGCCTGTTGGTCTAGTGGTTAGCGACCCTGACTGCTATGCCGGAGGTCGTGGGTTCGATTCCCACCCAGGACAAATGTTTGTGTGATGAGCACGATCATTTGTTCTGTGTCTGGGTGTAATTTATCTATAATATGTATGTATTTAGAAATATATAAGTATGTTTATCAGTTGTCTAGTACCCATAACACAAGGTCTGATTAGCTTGGGACTAGATGGCGTTGTGTGATAGTTGTGGAATATTATTATTTATTATTATTCAATTTTCAAAGATTAACACAGATCTACTTCTAGTAGGATTCAACAAAAACCATCAAATAATTGTAACGTTTATATTTATTTAAAAAAAGACTCTTACAACTAAATAATCAAAATAAGGCTTGATTTTAAATATTAGCACTGTACGTTTTGGGCTCAAGAAAACGTATAGTACAATATTATGATTAAGTACAATAATATAATAGATTTATCTACAGGTATTTACAAAAGAAACTATAGTCTAACAACTCGAAAATAAAGGAACTTTTTACACCGTTACGATAAAAAATTGACACTATAAAGTTCAAATGTTTTCCATCTCAACACTGACGGCTTCATGCTATTTACAACAGGCCTTTAGTCAGAAAATCTGGGAGCACTGTGACGTTTTCGTATTGGCGGTGACTGTGTGTTCCATCTGCGCCAATGCCGTCAACTCTGTGTCCATTTTCCTGTTCTTTATCCTTGTGCTCTTGTTCAGTGGTCTCTTTTTACAGCCACAGAGTATCTCCTCGAATTCTTTACGGAAATTGTCATTCAACCACCCATAGAGTAAAGGATTTGAAACTGCGCTGGACATTCCAAACATATGACAGACAGCGTACGTTATTGTCATCGTCTTCTCTTCCATGAAAGGCTGAGCACTGAAGTCTGCAACCAAATTGAATACGTTCAATGGCAGCCAGCTTATGACATAAGTAACAGCTATGGCTATGAGAATCGCTGGAGTCTTCCTCGTGGTGCGTCTTCTGCCTCTTAATCTTCTATGTATTTGGACATGCGCAATGACTACAACTAAAACGGGTACTAAGTATTGGAAGATTAAACTTAATACGGAGTAGATTGCTCGCCCATCCTTGATGGGCCAGTCTTCTATGCAGAAACTTAGAGAGTCCATGTCGATGAGGCCGAGGTAGTGAGTCTTGAGGCTTCTAAAGAAGAAGAGTGGTGAAGCGAGGGTGAAGGCCGTGATCCAGATACAGAGCATTGTGATGAGGGCACCCATCGTTTGAAGGCCAGGTCGAGTTGGATACACGATAAGCTGCGAACAAAACAGAAAATTAGACTTTGACAAACAATATTAGAGACATTTTCGGCAACGTGGAAGAGATTTCGTATTCGGATTTGTCAAGGTTGCGAAGTATAGATATACATTGTTTTGCACCAATTGATTGAATTCAAATTGTCCGATTTACATGCAATACATCTTACGTACGTATCACTGGCAGCATATTCAAAGATTGATAGCAGGCTTAACATTGTTCTGAATTGACAACATTACCTAACATTTTCTTGAACATGATATATAACATGTTGTGTTTTACAGATGTTTAGATAATATATCAATATATTGGGTCTTATCTATGGAGTGTACAGGTTGGGTTCATTACTACTCTCAACAGATAAAGTTATTGATAATGCTAGTTCACGAGAAATCAATATAATAAACAGATGCGTTAGGATACCTAGGTAATAACTGATTAAAATATCAATTGTCCTTTATAAAACTTCAGTACCTTCTCCACCTAAAAGTATAGGATAGCTGATGTATGCTTGATGTGTAATAGCTTTGATTTTTTTGTGATTTTTTTTTTATATAGAAACACGATATACAATATCATATTTAAAACGAAGCTAGCTGAGCATGAAAAGACTTACTGCGAGACAAAACAGACTTTTATGAAACGCTTGAAGAGAGTTTAATTTAAAGTTACAACGTCTAACCAGTTACGTACTTAATTAAACATTAAAAGAACAAGTTTAATACATTCATTCAGCAAAGAGTAAAAGACACAAAATAGCTACAGCAGAAAAACACATAAAATAAAGAGAGTAAAGGGCGATGTATGGAAAAAACAAGAATGTGTGGCTCACGGTTGCACCGAAAATGCCCAGTAATATAAATGCCAAACAACAATTTCCTTACGCTGGTTTTCAACTAGACTGAAGAGTGAGGTGTCGGATGAAAATTGTATGCTGCAACGTGCCGTGTGTATGCAAACTTAAGGAAAATTGTGTTTCATAAAATAGTAACGAATAAAGACATAAATATTGTGAAATAAAATTGGTATACAAAAAAGAAAAAAACATGCAGATGAATTAATCAGGCGGACGCATGATAGACCTTCATTAACATGTTATTATAGAAACCCTTTGAAAAGCAGCAAACGTTAAAACAAAAACTCAAACAGAATTCAAATGATACACAGAACGTAAATGTTCTGAGAATCGAATTTTGAGATGAATTTGAAAGAGGCCTAAAGTCCAGATGTAAACTGTTTGATCCAAATAATGTTTGTGTAAGTTATGGTTCATGAAATCATGAACAAATAATATTTGATACAGATTTCAGAATCGAATATGTGTTATACAAACGCCCCTTTGAAGTATCGCATTCAATTACGCGTACGTTTATTCTCCCGTACAGCTTTTGAACAGTTAATAAATTGTAGATTACAAACGATTTCCATCGCTTTTGCTAATTAATAGACTGTATTGATAAAAATCATAATTAGCGCTATTACTCATAATGAAAAAGCTTTACAATATTCAATTTAGAGCGTATCCATTTATGGTAAAGTTCGCCTTTATTTTATTAAAATATCAATCAGGATTTGAAAGTAGGTGGAACGTCTTGTTTGGTATTCAGTATTTGTTTTATAATATGGTCAGAAAACGCAAAAGACAGGAAAGTTTGTAAGGAAAACGGGGAGGAGTTTACCCAGCAATAGGACACTGCTAACAAAAAACAAAACATCCTTCCATTTCTCTTGACCTTTATCAAAATTTTCTTTTTGGTTAACGTAACATGTATTTTTACATACGTCTCTATCGAAAGTCCTCACAGTACTCACCCCTTTATAATAATTATTATTATTCAGACTATATTGTATGTTGGGGTAAGTTCGGTGCAGGGATAAGACCGGGATACGTAACTGACGTTCGTATAACAATTCAAAACAGACACTATCGAACTTTACTTGCTACAACTATGATAGATACTCCTGTTTCTTTGTTAACGTCCATACATCTCGCCATGCAACCGTGTGTTGTGAATACTACAACATATCTGACATTTTAAAAGACATTATCAATAATATCAGTGTATTCCCTACTAGTATCAGTCTTGTGAATTCCTTTTATGAATATACGTGTTGTAACCTATTTGTAAATTGCACGGAAAACGGGATTCGACTTATTGAAATGGAAAGGAAATGGATTACATTTTTAGGAATACATTTTGAATACAGAAAAGGTAGTGAATTCCAATATTAGCATCAAATTAGAACTTGGTTATTATTGTTCTTCCTATTATCTATACTAATATTATAAAGCTGAAGAGTTTGTTTGTTTGTATGTTCGTTTGTTTGGTTGAACGCGCTGATCTCAATAACGACTGATTCGAATTTAAAAATTTTTTTTGTTTTATGTAGCCTATTTATTGTGAAAGGCTATAGGCTAAATAACATCACGCTATAATCAAAACGAGCGGAGCAGCATCGAAAAATGGATGAAAACTGGCAGACGATTCGATGAAGGAAGGGTCACGAGAGCAAAAAAAATGACGCGGACGGAGTTGCGAGCAGAAGTTAGTACTACTTTAAAACTTCTGTGTAACAACAACACGATCTACTCATATAGTATACTTTAAATGAAACTGATTGGAATATGAATGAGCGTTCAAAGGCTTACTGTGAGACAAAACAGACTAATGATAAAACGCTTGAAGATAGTCTAATTAAAAGTTACTGTGTGTTACCAGTGATGACCTATGGCACTGAGACGTTGTCGCTCACAATGGTCCTCATAAGAAGGTTTTAAGTCACCCAAAGGGCAATGCAGAGGGCTATGCTTAGAGTTTCCCTTCGCGATCGAATTAGAAATGAAGAGATCCGTAGGAAAACCAAGGTAACCGACATAGCCCGAAGAATTGCCACACTTAAGTGGCAGTGAACAGGGCACATTGCTCGCAGAGCAGAAATGTTCGATGGGGTCGGAAGGTTCGAGTGGCGACCGCGTACTTGAAGACTTAGCGTTGAAAGGCCTCCCACAAGATGGACTGATAACCTGGTGAAGGCCGCAGGAATCCGTTGGATGCGAGAAGAACAGAACCGGTTGAAGTGGCGGTGCTTAAGGGAGGCCTATGTCCAGTAGTGGACGTCTTTCGGCTGAAATAATGATGATGATGTGTGTAACCACTTCATTATTATCATCATCATCCACAGGCCGACATAGTCATTGTTTCAACCACTTCTGGTATAGGCCTCTCTTTACTTCTGTCAGTCCCTACGCTCCTGTGCCAGCCTAACATAAATTTTGCTTACCATGGTAACAATATCGTACACCAATCTAACCAGTTACTTACGTTGATTAACATTGAAAAGAACAAAATTGTATTAAAAGAAAACAGTAAGTATCCGTTAAGACAAAAATGCTCATAGACATTTTAAATGATATACAGAACGTAACTGTTCTGAGAAATGAATTTAGAAATGATTTTATTTAAATTCCTTTTGAATATTTAGATACGTATTATTTCCTATCGGTATAACGCACTGAATTCTGAAAGCGACTTATTTGAATTATTTGATGAATATATACTTTACAATATATTCGTAAAATGTATTTCTCTGTTTTGTGTTTACAAATAACAGGTTGTGAAATCCAATATTAGCATCAAACACGAACTTAGGTATTTTTGTTCTTCATCAATTGACTATAGAACTGAACACCCGGATCTAAAATCGGTTGAAATCATGATATAAACGGTTTACGTAAATCGGATTCGATGGAAATAGTGTTACGGCCTCATTATGACGTCACGTATGAAGCTAGAAGTGAGATGCCTATTGATTTGTAGAGGATCAAAGAAGTGATAGATTTGTTTGATCAACCTCTACGGTTATCTTAAAATTAGAGAAAGAGAAAGAATACTTAGATATAAAATTATAGATTCCATCTGTATATGACAAGTTTTATTTGACACATACATACATAATCTCACATTCTATCATTTTCTAATGAGGGTAGACAGAAAATACGGAATCCCACCTGCGCTGATGCTTACATACTCCATCTCTATTCTAATATTATAAAGCTGAAGAGTTTGTTTGGTTGAACGCGGTAATCTCAGGAGCTACTGGTGCGAATTGAAAAATTATTTTTGTGTTGGGTAGCCTACTTATTGAGGAAGGCTATATAACGTTACGCTACGATCAAAAGGAGCGGAGCAGCAATGAAAACTGCACAAAAACTCGCAGGCAATTCGATGCGACGGGAAGGGTCAGAGGAGCAAATATTTGACGCGGACAAAGTCGCGGGCAGAAGCTACTACTTTATATTTGGTCATACACGTAGGCTGTTTACGAGAACTCTGCACCAGATCTTTCTGGAGAATCTCACCAATAAGTTCATTACATATCCTTCTAGTTCTTAGAATACTTCTCTATTAGTTGTCCCAGAATTTAAGACACTTAGTAGAAAAGCATTTATGAACAAATTGTTGTCCTGAGTCCAAATAAATTGGGCTTATTATGTCAATATCCTTCCAGGACGTTTCTGCTTAAAGTAAATTTTTTGTTAGTTGCCTTTCATTCATCTTTTCAAAAGCCAAAAAATCCCGACTCCAGGCTGATACAATGTAAAATATTAGGAAATTCGCATTCTTGCCTTTGCAATGTTTTTGTCTTAGTTTATCAAACTGGTTGATAACTTCAGTGTAGAGATATTATTTTTTTTTCTTCTTCTATGACACTGTTTTACATTCTGTAATTACTGTACTCATACACTGACTTGTAACTTGTAAAACATTAGGAAATTCGCATTCTTGCCTTTGCAATGTTTTTGTCTTAGAGTTTATCAAACTAGTTGATAACTTAATTGTATAGATATTATTATTATTATTTTTTCTTCTATGACACTGTTTTACACTCTGTAATTACTGTAACTCATACACTTGTAACTCGTAAATATATTAGGTAGTTCGTATTATTGCCTTTACAATGTTTTTGTAAATATGTGAGCACCATATTGTATCTATCATTTAATCAATTTATCTCTCATTGCTTCATTTTCAGTTCTTTTACCTGTTGTGGTATGGTAATTTTTTTATTGTAAGTGCATCGTCTTCACATATAATTGTATAAATATTGTATATAAATACTGAAAACTATTTTAAAAGAGTAACGGTGGAGTTTCTTGCCCATTCTTCTCCATACGAATCTACATTTTGGAAGGGGCAACTAGAATCAATTCTTTTTTTTTTCATGTAACAGTTGACGTTCAAAAGTGCCTTTTTTGGACCTAATTGAAATAAATACTTTGACTTTGAACCTGACTAAAAATCTCAATAGCACTGCCTGACCTGGTAATCGAATCCAGGAGTTCGTGCTCATCACCTTCGCTTGTAAATCGTGACTTTAGTGCCGGTTTAGATCTCATGAGCTACGTATGAGTTAAAATTCACTTTCATTATGAAATAATAATAAAAAGTTACTACACACACCGTGATATACACCGTGATATTTTAATCGTCTTACAACGGCAACCCACTTCATGTATCCAATGACTACTACACATCCATAAGAAAAAAAAAACATTTGAACAAATAAAAATATTAGTAATTATGATGACGCATGACGTAGTTTGTAATTGATATTTTGTCTCCTGGAAAAGGGAATGATCTTGTCAACTCGTACGCTGGGTAGTTATGATCTCTACCATTTGATATGTAAACATTAATAACAGGATGTTTCATAATTCTAATGCATTATTTATTTTTCTTAGACCTGTTATCTTAATTTTATTACTGGTAACAATTTTTTTGTCACGCCTAAAGGTATATTATGTCGGATACATTGAGTGGACAATATTTGTAAGACGACTAAAATGTCACGGTGTATAAGAGCAAATAAATCCATAAGAATTGAAAACGTCACTTATTCCAATATTTACTTAATTTACATAGACAGCTTTTTAGGTTGTCTATGTCAAAACTGACAATGTCAACGTTGAATCTATCAGTATATAGTGCGTTCGTTTATTTTTGAGCTCTTTTGCTCTTAAGCACGCTGAGCGACCTTAAATTTGTGGACCACCCCAACTGTCAGTGTCCACGTTTCGGCAGCGTATGTCATAATGGGCAGGACACATTGGTTGAAGACCTTGGTCTTCAAACATTGTGGTATCGGCGACGAGAAGACTTGACGAAGTTTTCCAAACGCTGCCCAACCCAACTGGATCCTCCAAGCTGGATGACTTGCCCTAGGTAGACATACCACCAGTGGGTTCCCGCATTGACGAGGCGGGGGGGCTCAGTAGCCGTGGTTTCGAACCCTACGGTGAAGCTAAGAGGAACCCGAGGAAGGGCCGCTCGTCAGGGCTTTTCCGCTCAAAGCCGACGATGTAGCGGCCAACGCGGTGTCGTTTGGCGACATCGCGTAGGTTGGAGGCCACGGTGGGAGAGAAGTGCCGGTATTGAGGTGCGCCGCTATCCTTACCTTCCGCGGCCTGAACGGGGTCGCCACCATCCGATGGCGAACGCGGTGGGGCCGCAGGGGAGGAGGAGTGTTGGTATAGCGTTGGCCACTCTCCCTATCCCCTGCGGCCGAAAAGTGGTAGGCGGCGGGGCTACAGTCCTAACCCATCGCAGGGGGACCAAGGGTGCCATTCACGGTGTCGTCAAAAAAGGTAGACATACTCCGGCAAGCGTAGTGTGGGATGCCCCCCAGCTAGATGGACCGACGACTTCAAAAAGGTGGCTGGGACAGATTGGATGCGAAAGGTGGAGGATGGAGTGTGTTGTGTCGCAGCATGGGAGAGGCCTATGTCCAGCAGTGAACTGCGATAGGCTGAATTGATTGATTGATTGATTGCTCTTAAGATAGCACCTGCGCCGGTCGTGCACACTGCACGGTCGGCTACTTTTTATTGACATATTACGCATACAGCACCTAGTCTATCATATACTAAGCCCAACATCATTATCCACTATTTACTACAAAATGGTCCTTTGAATAACTGATGACATGTTTCTCAGGAAGATAAAAAGGCAAATTGGATTTAATCAATACCCTAATAGTACTCATTTTACATCTAAGTAACTAACATTAGTACTTTTTGAACTATTTAGTCGTTTGATTAAAAACATTTTGATACACATTCTCAACTAACGAATAGTTCTCCTTAGCGTATCTGTAGCAAAAATTTCAAACATTTTTGGGCCAAATTTCAACAGCACGAACTCCGCTAACTCCGCTAACGCAAATATAACTAAAACATAAGTATTGTAGCGTATAGCGTTATGATCATGTCCTAATAAGCCTGACATATTTCTACAGCCTTCAAAACAGATGCAAGCTCTAATACAAATTTAGATACTAATCCGAAAAAACAGAACATACTCAAATCTGTACCAACCTGATATCTGTCCATTGCAATTGCAGTAATGGATATAGTTGACACAAATATGGATATCGCCTGTATCGCACCACATGCCTTGCACAGACTCGGCCAATCTGGTAACGGCCAATGTTTGGTCAAAAGTTCCATTAACGTCAACGGTGTCCCAACGCAGCAGACTAAGGCATCGGATACAGCCAGGTTTACGATGAACATGTTTCTGGCTGTCCTCATCACTGGTTTTCTAACTACCTGGAAAATTAAATGAGTATTAGTTAGTAGAATATTCTGTATATGCATGGAAAGATGTTGAAGAAATTTTTAGGTCTTATAAGGTGTCCTCCTACCAATTCAGTTCTTTGAAGGTCGCGCGGGCTCGAAAAATGTAAGTAGTGGAAGTTTGCCCAAAAATGGAGCAGCGGAGGCTAGTAATAATAAAATGGGGTGTTGGAGTTACAGTGAATATCGATGATACATTTATACTTAGTGAGCTAACTTTTTAAATGATTGATGAAGTACTTCTAAGAAATAATTTATATAATATGGAGACAGTCATTTTGTGTTCCAATACAAATTAAATAAATACTGTGTAAGCAGTTATAAATGTCATAATAGTCCCAATGATCGTCTATTGGTTGCTTATGAGTGTTTGTTCAGTTTCGTATATATAATGTGAGATATCAATCGAAATTGTGTAGGTATATATAGAAATTGATAACAATTTTTAACACAGACTAAAATTTTATAACGATTAAAATATTTTAACGCAATCATAATTTTCCAACAAAACTTGTAATCGAAATTCCGTTAGAATTATTAAATAATCTGTGGTCTGGCATTTTTATGAAAATTATCATGACCATACCAAAATCAATACGTAGCTATCGTAAAACATTTCATTGTTATCAGTATTATATTCGCGTTCTGGCAATAGAAAACTGTTGATAATAAAACAGACAGCTATTTTATCAGTGTCACTTACAATTGTTGATGTAGTATAATCCCTATTAATGTTGTTACCAATCTGTTTTTGTCAATCAAGCTTTGCAAAGATATGTCTTATTCTATCAGCTGGTTTAGAAACTCCATTAGATATTGTTACATCTACTGATATGGTAATGGCGTGTATATTTGTATTCTCATCGTTATCTACTTTAGTAAAAATATTGTGAAATATTGGGGTAGCTAATATACATATTAGGTTATCAAAAAATATAAAAAGAGAATTGTGTTGCGTCTAGAATTTTTCGTAACAAGACAGCTTGCTTACGTATTCTGACAGGTTGAATTGAATTACAATTTCAGACGAATGGTAAATACTTGAAATTCTTGCCGGTGATGTAAATGCTAATGTAAGCAGAATTAAATTATATTTTTACATAAAAGTCTAACATCCAGCCTTTGCAGCTGTGCAAGGTTAGGCACTTGTGCCATGTCAAAAGATCGAGATTTTTGGGTGTAATTTATTAATGTACTATACATATTTCCTTCCAGAATTCGCTCTCTATATGAGGATGAAACTGCATCTAAATCGTACAAAGTAATCAAGAACACCAGCAAACAGATAAGACGTATGTTAATACACTTAGCGAAATATTGATATTTAATCGCCATTTGGCTCCGCAAAGTTTATATCTCCTGTACTATCAAGGAGGCACAAGAGCTTCAACTCTAGAGTTATTTGAAATTAATCGAAAGTTAGAACGATAAAGCTACTTCCAAATAATGTCCGCTTTATTAATGGTTTTAATTGCGTTTTTCAGCATCGTTCGGAATTTTAATTTTACAGATTGGGTCCTCAGTGACGGGGCTTACTTGAAAATGAATTTCACAAATGGTCAACACATATTTTTTATCTCTTCACTTTAATTCTTTACCAATTTTACATACACCCTTTTTTGGGTGGTAAATCACGTTCCTTCAGTTGCTTTTGCCAGGGCCACGGCATTTATACAAACACCCCACCAAATACATTTGTTTTATTTTCAAAAGTATTATTTCACTCTCATTTTCTATTTTATTTCGAATGTAATAAATAATTTCATCTCAATTAAAAAATAAATAAAATAAAAGCAAAACTAAGATCTATTCTTATAAATCCTTACTTATTAATTTGTATCCCTAACAAACACGAAATGTACCAGTTATTCCACTAATCCAAATAAAATCCCTACCTACTAAAACAATGTTTTACTAATACTCTAATAGGATTACGTCCTTCCAGTGTGTCCGAAGCGGTTTCCACTCAATAAGCAAGAACCCAATACTTCAATATTTATGTTTCCCTACCCTACTGGGATCAGATTGGTAACAAAAATAGGAATAAATCCGTTATTGGCAAAACCTTAACGGCATTTGCAATGTTTGTGTTATTCGCGTTCCGGGTCAGCAAAAACAGTAGTTTTATCTATGAAGAGAAAATGATAGAAATAATGGAAGAATTATGTTTGTCTAGCTCTCGTTTGGTAATGGAGAAAAGTATTGAGTAATGGGTGAAAATAACAAAGTTGTGTACCATAACTATTGCCAAATATTCTATAATTTACATTGTTCTTGCTTGGCCTCCTGCCAAATATGTTATTTAGTTAGAACTTATTTCCTTATCATAGAGTTATGTGTACAACCTGAATACAATTATAAATCAGACTAGGTTCTGGTATTTACTGTAGTCCGACCTCTATTGTCAGTAAACTAATTAGAATGACAAAAATCAACTTATAGATGAGTCTCATATACGACGTTGTGGGTTCTTATCCAGGCCTGTATCAATGTCAATTATTCAATTTACAAATACTTTCTGAGTGTATCTTCAACATCACTCACTGACAGCAGAAACGAAAAATATTATGAGGAGACCTGGACTTATTTATTTGATATTATTAGTTTGAAATTGAGAGCCCGTCTTCTATTGGCTGATATTAGATTTCAATGCTGTTATTTGGATAAGCAACAGCATTCATATCTACAAGCTCATTTTATATGTTAGTTTTAGAAAAATGATCATTTGAAAAAGTTAGATATTAAAGAGCGTATTTCATTCAACACAGCATTATCATAAGCGTTATAGGAAACAAAAGAAAGAATGGAATACTTACAGAAATAACAACAAGTGCATTGCCAACACCGCCGATGACTACCAGGATGCCATAAAATGTAAGGAGTAACGCCCTCGTCGTATCATCCACTTTTCTGTTCTGTACAAACTTTTGTAGGAGAATGTTCGGGTCCTGAATGCCTCTGGAAGCTTCGATCAGCCATCTTGCTGATGCATTGAGAGTGATATTCTGGTTGGGCTCCAGCCCCTAAAACAACAGAAAAAACGAGTTATAGAAATGAAAAATACGAAGTAATTTGTATAGCGTCAAGAAAAAAAAACACATACTATGTATAAATTACTATGTATATAGTAATTTGTAAGTTGAATTGCTAAAGTACCCAGTTTCACAGTATGTTCTCCTGGTACAATGTGAAAGTTCGATATTTTTGTATTTAGTCAAATTAATTAAATGCTACGTAGTTCAGTCAAAACACAAAAGCCAAGTCCTTCAGAAGAAGGTTATATGGCGGATTATAGTATTAATCATTACCGATTTCACCGCGTACAACATTACTGCGTCATCTTTTATTAGTAAAGAAGTCAAAACAGTGAATGCTGAAGAATATTAAATGCTTCAAGGTTTGGGAACGAAACTGATGCTGCAAATATAGTTTTTAATATTTTTGCCGTTTGTATTCACAAACACGTATTTTACCAATGGCGTTATTCTTGCTGAACGAATTTTATTCAAAATAGTCATATACTCAAACCTGGCTGAGAATCAGCATTTTTCGAACGTCAACATTGCAATAGACAGTCTCTCGAAAACGTCCTCTCTTCACCAATTTCTATTGCTTTATTTGCCATCACAAGTGTGAAATATACATTAAAATATAAGAGTCGTTTTAATATCGAAGGCTTAGTTGTAGACAAACCGAGTATTCTTACAAACACCAACAATTAATAAAAAATACAAACATTGTTTTGTTCACAATATTTCGCTACTTACTAGGCAATAGCTTAGTATAAACGGATACTCAATTTGTATTCAGTAATATTTGCAAACAAAGGATAAGTATAATTTGAATAGCTGCTCACATAAGCGGACCGAAGACACGTCCTACAATAACAATATTATGATACAGCTATAAAAGATACAAAATTACTTCAAATATGGGATTACTTGCGAATCATTTCGTATCCCAAAGCTGTTTTAAATATCGCTCCAAGGCAAGTTTTTATAAGGATACACATTGAGCCCCTAATCTGAATAAATGGATATGATACCGGCAAAATCTCTAGGTGATGCAAATTTAATAGTACCTGGCTGATTTTATTTTGCAGTATCAGCAGTTAGTTTTAAAGAAGCTAAACCAAGATAATTGAAAGACGATGCTGCTAGTCTCACATTTCCTATTAAGAAAAAGCAATTAATTCTTCCTACATCGTAATCGAGTATTCCTTCTAAGTTTCAAAGAACTATTAATTACTTGCCAACTAATACTTACCTGGATCTTAGTGTCACTTAAGTACGACCAGTAAAACGTCTTTACCACCACTACTTGCGGGATAACATCGTAATGCTCTGAAGTGACATTTCTTTGCGTGGGATTGTAGATTGTAGGAAAGTTTTCTAAACAATGGGAAAAGAATGGAATTCAAATTATCTTCTGTTTATCATTTACTGTTAGTCTGTCAGATACGACTGCTGGGGCTGCATGCTTTCTACTCTTTTCAATAGCTTTTTTATTTAGTTTGATTTCGATATTTATTTCATTGGTTATTTTACTTTTATCATTGTTTGGTATTTCTAATTATAAAATAGCTAGTACGTCTTATCTATCTCCTCCCTAGAGAAAAAATACATCTTTTTTTATTTCTTGGCGACCTGGTAATCAGGCTATATTATTCCAACTTTTGGGACACGTGCCTCCTCTCGCTGGGACGGAGTGGACCGTAATCTACAACGCGACCTCAAGCAGGTTGGCAGATGTCACATGACTTCGAATTTTTGTGCCTGTTTGGGTTCGAACCCACGACCTAAAACACGAATAATAGGACCGATACCACTGGTCCAACCCTGCTCGCTAAGCTAGCTGACCTACATTTATCGAATTTACGTCAAAACATATTTTCAAGCCAATTTCATTTTTGTTTTGAAACTTTCGCTCACAGTAAAAAATTACCTTTAAAATTTGCAATAAACTCATTTATAATAATAGACCACAAGCAAAAACTCTTCACAACATTATCACCCATAAGAAAACTCCTCACCAGCTAACGATCAAAATTATTCATTCAAACCTGGAACTTCGAGCAACAAAAAACATAATCACGTCGACTACCGAGAAAAAAAAAAATCGCGGCCATTATATTTAATGCGCCGCTTGACGACCTAAGTTACACTGAGTTACGTTCCAGCCAGTAAAACGATTCCGATGAAATATGGCCGAGTGTGGTTGAGCTCATAATTACGAGAACGTCAGGTGGAAAAAGACGGTAATTGAGATTTGTTAGATCCCATGAATGGAGGGATTTAGGCAAATTATTGTTAGGAAAGTAAAGAATTTGCTTTACACAGAATTTAGTCTGAAGTAAGTCGACGTTAACTGCCCTGTTGGTCTCGTGGTCGCAAGCGCGATTGCTGAGCGTGGGATCCTGGGTTCGATTCCAGGGTCGGGCAAAGTGTTCTGGGTTTTTCCATTAGGAATTTCTTAGTAACAGCCCGGAGTTTGGAAGTTGGCGGTGTGATACCCCCGTGCCTCGGAAAGCACGTTAAGCCGTTGGTCCTTCGCCTGATCTCTCTCCGGTCGTGTCGGATTGCCGTCCCATCAGACTATGACAGTGAGGGAAGAGTGAGTGCTCTTGTGTCTGCACACACACTTGTGCACTATAATATCTCCCGCGCCGATGGCTAGTCACCGTTGAGAATGACCGCCGTGGCCGAAATACGGTCTGGAGGACTATTATTATTATTATATGGGTAAGTCAACGTGGTAACACTCTGACCTTGTGTATGGAATTTAGATAAAATAAGAGGCCTATTTATATTGGTTTGATTATCACAAAAGTGAGGCCCAATAGTAGTGGTGTCACGACTTTGTAATAACATCTGCATGGACCAGCCCATGGATGGGTGACCATCTTTATAAATCCCCCTCCGTGCTTCAGAAAGTACGTGAAGCTGTTGTTCCAGGCTGTGTTTCATGGATCTTTGTTAGTTTTTACGGGTAGTCAGAAGCCCAGAAATCTGTAAACCAGTCTTATTAAGAGGTATCATATAACTATAGTCTGTGCCAGATGTGAAAAAAATAAAAGTCGTTGACACCTGCCTACCAATGTATTCAACTTTGGTAGGCAGGTGTCAACAACTTTTATTTTTTTCACATTTGGCACAAACTATAGTTTGTGGAGGTCAGATAGGTAGTCGCTCCAAGTAAAATACTGGTATTTAACTGCAACGGGTAAGACTGGAAGCTGAGACCAGAATAGTTTGTAAAAGGCTAGACAGATGATTATAAGTGCGGCCTTACAAAATACTTTATTGACTTTTTTTGCATTTATTATTATATATGATATTGTTGACATATTATTAACTATTAGTGCTTGACGTGAAATTGTGACATCTACTCGTATTGGCTTTATTTTTTGTTTATATTTTGTTAATTGACATTCGATTACTTCCACTATAGTGTATGCCTTCTGGAGGAACATAATATGAACAAACATTGTTTTATACACCATTTTTACAAACTTACCTTATGCTCACAAAACCGTATGCTATGTGTGGTACCCGATGTTATGAATAGTACCTTCCCATTTCTTACCGTGGGTTTCGTAAAAGTCAACTAAGGATCTTAGCAGCAGCGTTCTCTATGCATTTTGCTCTCATGCTGCGATCGTCAACCCGCCTGCCAAGCGTGGTGATTATGGCAAATACTCCAAAAACTTGGGGGCGGCCTTTGTCTAGCAGTGGACGTTTTTCAGTTTAAATGATAATGATAATAATGCTCACAAAGTGAATTTGAAATACACTGAACTAATACAGAGTCAATGCGACAAGCGTATTAATTACAATCAATTCCTCAGGTGAACGTATTCAGGTCATGCATGCAAGTATCGCTACATTACCGTAGTGTATTTGATGCCTACTCATTTACTAGAGGCAGCTCAGTAGTGCATTATTTGCTACGATTAATTAACAAACATAGTTTGTGAAATCAATGAAATGTTACACCGCGTTCACACCAAGGAATAATAGGTACGATCACCAACATATTATACAAATAAGCAGAGTCGTTGGATATAGATGGAGTTTTAATAACAAAACGAGGAACATTTTCAAGTACAATATAATTTAATAAATAAATATCTAAGGACAATCAACACACTGTTATCTGATCCCAAACTAGGCAGAGCCTGTACTATGGTAAACCATACAACTGATAAATATACTTAAATATTTCTAAATACATACATATATTATAGATAAATTACACCCAGACACAGAACAAATGATTGTGTGCTCATCACACAAATATTTGTCCTGGGTGGGAATCGAACCCACGACCTCAGTTTTTGCAGTCAGGGTCACTAACCACTAGACTAACAGGCCAGTCAATAAATTAATAGAAAACAAACAATTCATTAATCAAATGAAATTTCATTCGAAAACATCCATCGGTTTCATATTGAACAGCAACTACCTATATCCAACAACCCTTGTTACTTTGGTGACTGTAAGTAAGTACAGACGCCAGCACATCAAACTACCTGAAACTGTAAAATTTTCCGAATCAATCTTGAACCGTACTGTGTGTTGTCGGACGTAAAGAAAAACACCACCCCATTTCTTCCCGTGGGTGTCGTAATAGGCGACTAAGGGACTTACTAGAGAATGGGCAGCAGCGTTCTCCATGCATTTAACCACCATACTGCGATGGCCAATTCGCCTGCCAAGCGTGGCGATTATGGCAAAGCCCCCCAAACTGGGGGAGGCCAAAGTCCAGCAGTGGACGTCTTACGGCTGAAATAATGAATCTTGAACCTAATACTTTAGCGATAAAGTTGAAAATCTATTATAGAAATTTGTCGAATTGTAGTAGGTTTATGTGCTGGTGTCTGTACACGAAATCTACACGTTGTGTTTTCGTTTATTTTCTTTGAATTATTTTAATGGGTTGTGCAGTCAGCGTCAATAATATCGGGACAAATAGACTGTTAAAATTGTATTTAAACATCTATGAAAATATTAACTCAATGACACAAGGAATGTTTCACAGTGAAGACAGTACACGACAATTGTCATTCTGACAAGAATTTTATCCAATTGGGATAAAGCTTAATTTTCTTAATTGTTGAGATAATTTTGAAAAGTCTGTACGTCTCGGGTTTTTTTGACGCTTAGGTACTGTACCAAAACAGTAAATGTATAGTTAATAAATAATAGTTTAAAAAAACTAAAAAAACACGCTTCCATTGAAAACCAAACTAAAAAGTACAAAATAATGGAAAAAAAGCGTGGGGTGCTTTTTAAGGTATTTTTTTATTGATATCAGGCACCCCACGCTTTTTTCCCATTATTTTGTACTTTTTAGTTTGGTTTTCAATGGAAGCGTGTTTTTTTAGTTTTTTTAAACTATTATTTATTTTCTATTTTTTAGGGTGTTTCACTAATTAGTTTGTGACGGTTGTCAGCGTAGTTTTCGAAGACAGTTTTTTTGCTGTCCTGGTAACCCTGGCAAGGATAATGGCACAAATTTATGAAATTATTGCATTGTCATCGGTGCTTGACAGGTGTGCAAAGTTTGAATGAATTCTGGTCGTTTAAAGTGGGTCAAAATCACGCTATAAGGAGTCGGTTACAAACAAACATACAAACATACAAATATACAAACATACAAACATACAAGTGAAGCTAATATAAAGCGTGTAAAAACAACATTTCTAGAAAACTTATCAAAAAGGTGAACAAACATTTTTCGTCGGTTATAAAAAAACCAGATGTTTCATAGAAAAGTGCAATACCTACGCGATCAAGATGTATATCTGACAATAAATTTCAGCCCCCTGTGCTGAATTTTTTTTCAGAATCATCTATTTAATCAAAAAACAGGTGGCCCAACGATGTCTCAGTCACATTGTAATAATATATTTTACATCAAAATTACGGTCACTTTGTTTTCAGTTGAGTGAATACACGAGAAGGCCAAATATTTCATGCATTAACACAAATCGGATGTTCTGAATCAGTGACCATCTCATTTGATTTATTGAATGTCATACGCCATTGACTATTGTTTGAATTTAGGCGTGTTTATGGAAATAATTCTCACATGGATAATACTTTATTAATTTTTCTATCTCTTTTACCGTACTTATGTGCTTATTTTTGTTTCTACCTTGTATATTCTATTATTCCATAAGAAACATATTAACCGATTTAGGTACGTTTGGGTACGTGCGGCACTGGTATAAGACCGTACAAATCATATTTAGCCGAAACAATAATAAATAAATAAATAATTATCTTAGGACAACCAACACACCGTTATCTGATTCCAAACTAGGCAGAGCCTGTACTATGGCAACCAGACAACTGATAAACATACTTATATATTTCTAAATATATACATATTATAGATAAATTACACCCAGACACAGAACAAATGATTGTGATCATCACACAAAGAGTTGTCCTGGGTGGGAATCGAACCCACGACCGCAGTCTTAGCAGTCAGGATCACTAACCACTAGACTAACAGGCCAGACAAATGTTGTCAGCATTTAAAAATATTATCAAATTAGCGAGAAATTGGATTCATACGGCCAAATAAAAACCCGGGTACTCCTAATAAAAAACTTTGCCACAATGTTTCCAAGGTATTTCGGGTAAAGCGTCTTAGTGTATAACAATATCTATAAATTGTTGACAAAAAAAATAACTATAAAAGCTAAAAAGTCCTTAAGAACAAGATTAGAAATGTCAAGCTTTATGCGTAATTTAAAAACAAAAAAAAAGAAACTGGTTGTAGCTTTCCTAGCTGTAGATCTGCGGATACTAAAAGAAACTCTAAAAGAAAAACAAGTCTTCGCATTCAAAGATAACTTTTCTTGGTATTTTTGTTTGAGATTATCTAGTACAATCAACTGGCGTAGTTTCTTTTAGAATGAGTTTTTTACTTGTCATTTGGATCGCCCCGCTTGGCAGGCGGGTTGGCGATCGCAATATGGTAGGGTACAATATGCAAGGCTACAAAGAGAACGCTGCTGCCTATTCTCTAGTATATACCTTAGTCACCTCTTACGACACCAACGTGAAAAATAGGGTGGTGCTATTCTTTTCGTCCGACGCCACACGGCATGGCAGGAATCCGCTGGATGCGGATAGCAAAAAACCGGTCGAAGTGGCAGAGCTTGTAAGGGGCCTATTTCCAGCAGTGCTGTGTGCTATCGGCTAAAATGATGACTATGATGAAGTTGTTTACTTAATCTAGCTAGACTATCATAAACGCTTAGATGAGGCATGCTAAAGTATGTACGTTTCATCTATTCATGCCCGTTTGAGCATTTTGATGATTAAATACAAAAGAAACAGCACAACACACAAGATCCTGCCAGGGTCGCGAGATTCTTCGAAAGAGTTACCGTGGCCCTGACACATGGACAACTGAAGGAACACGGGTGGGTTTTAGTCAGTAAAAGTCTGACACGCCCTTCCGCTCCGCCTAGAGTGGGAGAAGTCATTTGATGATTTCCCATCCAAAAAAAAAAAACACACACACAAGATCATAATTAAATTTAAGCGTTGAGGTTCTAAAGTTCTGAGTTGAGCTTCACGACGAGAAATGCGAGCACTGACTGGACAGGTCCACTCAGTCTGTATAGTTTTGTCCTCAAAAGACAATTTCAGACACCAATCTACATGGTCTTCACATAATGTGACCAAGATTATGTCTGGACTTTAAAAGAACTGTGAACTCTGAGTTTGTTTCTGCATTTCTTCTCAGAGAAGTCAGATAGGAAACGCCGACCACATCTAGTTTAAAAATATGATTGACGTGTAAAAGTGTTTGTACTACTTATAGCAATATAATAAGTTATCATAACAAATGACTATGAAGTTAAAAATAACTACAATTTTGAGCCGTTTGGGGTTGAAACGCTTGAGTCATGGGCGGGCCCCACATGACCCATGCGTTTCAACCCCGGTGCGCGTCTCCTCTTTAAGGTAATTTCTCTTCGACTGACGGATGCCTCACGTGACCAGAGAGGTAGGTAATTCTTTGGCCAAAGAATAAGCATTGTCATTCAATGTGGCAATGCTGTCAGTTTTCTGGGCACGTTTACGGATGACAGTGATGCGGAAGAGTTCTTCGCCGCCTAAGTTCTTTTGTGTTTTATTTATTTGTATAGGAAGTAATTTATTAAACTAAATTAATAATATCCAGAGCCACTGGCTTCAATTGTAATAGTATAATCCATCCAATTACATAAATTATTTGATGATGCGAAATAACGTACGCTCAATACACATTTTCAAAAAAATCTTCTTTTTCTATGAACCGACTTGAACTAGCCTCGACCGACCTATTTTATTTACCGAAAAAATCTCCTAAATAGCTACTCGAATAAAGAGGCTCTCTAAATCAATCAATTACGATGAATTGACTGGCAGAATTTGTAAGTAAGTGAGTTAGGTCTTGAAAGTAAATGAACGAAGACTTGCAATAACAATCTGAATTATTTAATTCCGATACTCATTGCCAGTCTGTTAGGCTATATATATTTATACTAGCTTTTGCTCGCAACTTCATCCGCGTCAAATTTTTGACCCGACTCTTCCCGTTGCATTGATTTGTCTGCCAGTTTTCGCCCATTTTTTTGTTGTTGTTCCGCTTCTTGTGATTATAGCGTGATTTTGTATAGCCTATATCCTTCCTCAATAAATAGGCTACCCGATTTAAAAATATTTTTTCAATTCGAACCAGTAGTTCCTGAGATAAGCGCGTTTAGCGCATTTTAGGGAAGTGGGGGATTAAAAAGAGACAAAAAGTAGCTTATGTCACTCTCCATCCTTCAACTATCTCCACTTAAAAAATCACGTCAATTCGTCACTCCATTTTGCCGCGAAAGACGAACAAACACACACACACTTTCCCATTTATAATATTAGTATGGATAGCTATTAGGTTTAAGGATGTACATAGTTATCTCGTTATTGTTTATTTCTATGGTTTTTGAGAATTTCTATAAGGATTTTATTATCTTCTCTTGTATGGCGTTGTTGCATAGTATCTCTATGGAACCCTTGTTCCATACAAATTCAAAAAACAAAATAGGGTTGCACAACATTTTTTTTTTCTTCTGTTTTCCCTCTGTGAATATCGTCTCTATATCAATGACTCTTTTTCCGTTCATATCATTTCTCACACACCCCATCCATCTTTCCGTTTCATTGGGTTTTTTGCAAAATTAGTTTTATTCTATACAATATTGAAGAGTATTATATATGTTTATTGTATTGTTCTGTATGGTAATGTTGCCTATGTCGAAAAGTACAGTCTATTCCATCTACTTACACTAATATTATGAAGAGTAAACATTTGATTGTTTGTAATGGATAACCTCAAAACTACTTAACTGATTTTAATACTTGTTTCACCTTGGGAATGCTATATCATTCCGGAGCAGCACATGCTTTTGTTTTATAAGGCAATGGTGGCGATGTAAAATAGTAATGTCTGTAGTACTGTTTTATGACAATGGTACCGATACCAAAAAGTGCTATCTATTCTATTACTTTCTACAGCAATGGTGCCGTTACGCTACGTCCTACGTAGGCGGATCAAAGCGAACGCGATTATGAAGCGGTGACACGCGAATTCAACGCGATGCGGTGCGACGCGGCGGCTATGTCCTACGTGCACGCGAATCGTCTCGCACAGCCGCCACTGACGCCGACGTTCAGTGGGCACTGTGGATTTGTCATGGACGGATGGAAACAAATATTATTGGAAAATTCATATGTTAAATATCAAATACTCAAGAAGTATGAACGGCGAAGAAGTGAGACTAATATTGTATACTTAGGTCCCAGTTAATTTGGCCCAATCCTCCCATTCGCGGTATGATTATAACCGGTTGTGATATTTTTTATTCCTTTTATCCTATAATATAGGACGTTCTTGGATAGCATTAATTAAAATTTCTATAAATCCGAAATTATAACCAAAAAAAAAAAAATACGACGGCACCGCATCCAGTTCGCGCGGAAATATCAAGCCAACTGATCGCGTTCGCTTCGTTTCGCGCCGCTCCGCACCGCACGCATGTGCGTAGGACACTTCAATAGGTTTCGACTGTTTGTTGTTTTCGCGCCGCGCCGCGCCGCTTCGCGTTCGCGTCTAGATCGCTCACGCAGGACGTCGCGTTATAGAAAATTACAGTATATTCTACTGTTCTCCATGACAATGGTGTCGATGTCAAAAAGTGTGTATTCTGTTTTTGTTCTTTAAGGCAATGGCGTCGATGTCAAAAATTACTGTCAGGTTTAATTTAGAGTAAAGCTAAAATTTACTCCCTATGAGAACTGGCTATGATCCATTTCAACTATCGAAAATGTATGTGGTTGCAATATACGGACAATTAAATTTGGTAGTAAGTACTTTAGTTCGACTTTGGTAAGGAGATGAAATGTAACGTACTCCTAAAAGCTATCACGAAATACACACCATCAGATATTCAAGTCAAGCAAAAACCAATGCGATGTAAATTCAGAAAAATGCTCTAGGCAACAATAAGTGTCAATTGGCCACAAAATATAAGACTATAAATCGACGCAAGACAGCCCTAAGGTCTATATTTATTGAACGCAAGTGCCAACCTTGCGAGCTGAAAAAAGATAAATTCTTTTATAAAATTCGAACACGTTTTGGTAATAAATCTATAATGTGTCTATCGTGTCTTTTCATTCTTAATAAATTAAATCTCCAAAATAAATCTAAGCTAGCAGATGAATTTGATTTACTGCGATTAATAAGCCTGTAATATTTACATTGCTCTGACTCAGGCCTTCTCATTGGGCAAGAACTAAGCCGTCCACTCACCACGTGGATTTAAAGTATTAATTTAAAGCTATATTTGGCCAGCGACCTTACACGTTGAAGGCGAAAATTATCCCCCGGGAACGTAGTATTGGGATAAAAAATAAACAGGTTTTAAACTATTTGTGCGCCAAATTACATCCAAATCCGTCATCTAAACATCGAAGCATACAAACTTTCACGTTTATTATATCTACACTAATAATATTATAAAGCTGAACAGTTTGTGTGTTTGTTTGATTGAACGCGGTAATCTCAGGAACTTCTGGTCCGAATTGAAAAATTATTTTTGTGTTAGGTAGTCTATTTATCGAGGAAGGCTATAGGTTATATAACATCACGCTAAAACTAAGAGGAGCGGAGCAGTAATGAAATGAAAAATGTTGCAAAAACGGGGAAATCGCATGGGTAGGTAATTCGACGCGACAGGAAGGGTCGGGAAAACAAGAAATTTAACGCAGACGAAGTCGCGGGCAGAAGCTAGTAAAAAATATACAGATTTTAAACTATCTGTGCACCAAATTACATCCAAATCCGTTTAGTCATCTAAAAATTGAAAAACTTTCACGTTTAGGTGTAATATTAGATGTAGAATAAATTAATTACAAGCACTTTTGAACAGTGTAAGGGTCGGATCTGAAGATAATTGCTTATTCAATAGCGTAGTAGATATGGAGAAGAACATGCAAATGCAATACACTCCACGGACACTCTATTAAATCAAAATATTTGTTACATCTTTCATGCTGAAATTATTTTTATGACAACGATGCCGAATGTTAAAAGCGTCCGTAATAAAAGGAATTTAAGCATTAATCTAAAAAGACCATGGCAGCCGAAAGGAGACCGGCGTGGATTGGTGCATGTCCCATATGATACATTCAAAGTTTTGGTTCTAAAACAAATGGCTATTGCGGTCCTCAACGGTTTGTATCCGAGGATAAGCTAATAGACGGACGTGGAACAATCTCCGGCCGCCTTAGGGCGAGCCCTGCAGGCAACAGATTTGGAGGATTTGTTGCCTGAACAGTGAAAAGCCTTAGCCGGTGGCGCAAGAATATACCTAAGGGTAAGCTATAGCCTCCAGCCTAACTTATCTCTTTCAAAGCGTATTAGGAACAGCGGGCTAGAGTCTTAGGAAAAGAAGTTAGTCCGGTAAGGTCCAACTAATTGAATAAACTTTTATTCCAATATAAGTTAGAAAATCATTGGGGTAACTTTGCACGTGCCTAACCAAACTGCTGTGATCCTTTTTTTGCTGACAGAAGTTTACAGTTTCTAGAAGCAGAAAAGGAACACGTAGGTACATAAGTAGCTGTTTGCACTAACACGCCACGTTAACATGAATCATAAATAAAACTATCTTACAGCAATTTTGTAAATACATGAAATATTTAGCCTTATTGTTATATTCACTCGAGTTTAACCAAATTTTCATGTCAATTATTGTACCGGATGGCAAGGAGATCCACGCCCAACCTGTCACCACGGATTCAATACATGATTCTGAACCCTTTGCGTTGAATTCGTTGCTGATTATCAAAAAATTTAAAAAGTTTTTCAGTACATTTGGACCGTGTACACTCACTGTTATATGAAACAGCAAATTTCTTTCTGATCACTGACGTAAAATTTCTTCGCTTTTATACGGGGGTTTAGAATTATACGTTGAATTCATGGTTACAGTTTGTGCGTCAATTGTTCTACCACCCTGTGTATGCGACATGCACATTCATATTTTGAACGTCTGAGGAACAGAGGGGTAATTGCGTACTTCACTATCAGTAGAAATCGATCATTTTGACAATTTCGCAACATTCATAGCGTTGTTTACGTTGCATTCATAGCGTAAGCAAACAATTTTTAACCGACTTCAAAAAAAGGAGGAGGTTATCAATTCGACTGTATTTTTTTTATGTTTGTTACTTCATAACTTGACTGGACTTGATAATTTGACTGGGTCAACCGATTTTGATGATTTTTTTAAAAAATTTAAAAGCTGGTGCTTCCCGAATGAAAAATCTTATTTTAATTTGGTTCCATTCGGACAAAGGAATCCATGTGAAAACCATATAAGTCTTAAATTTGCATTAAGTATTTGCGCGACAAATGAACGGATAACGCGATTAGATTAGTACGGGGTATCTACCATAACTAAAAAGTTAAAAATAAAAACTTTTTACATAAAATAACAACCAACTTCCCTAAAATAACACTACAAAGTCAAAAATAAAATTAATTTCGAAAATTGGTGGCAAAAAAACCTTTAATACAGATCCTAAGACACCGAATTCCGAAATTAAAGTTATTTTTGACTATGTAGTGTTTTTTTTAAGGAAGTCGGTTGTTATATTTTTGTAAAAAGTTTTTTAGAACATATTTAAGAATAGATGACAAATAACCTTCAAAATGATTCAAATTCTGATTAATTGTGTGTTACGCAATTAGGGTGCAGAGTGTGAAGTTTACACAACCTCCGTAGAAAAAAGACGATCTTCCGACCGGGTGTCGTATCTGGTGGACAAGTGCCTGACGGTTGATTTCGGGATGCTGTATAATTATATGCTAGTTACACTAACTCTGCTTGCACGACGCAAGATTTTGCGTAACATCAGTGTTATACGTATGTAGTTCGAAAATGGTGGTGTAGATGCCGCTGCAATATGAATAACAACTTCAATTAGGAAAGAAAAGAGTTTTATCAATTTAAAAATCTTTAGAATGCAAGTAAAGTTAACTTCGTAGCTCTGCGAGCCCAGCTCAGCTATATTTTTGCTTTTTCCTTTTCTTTTTGCTTGCCTGCCGGAGCAAGTTTGTTCATTTACTTAGTTCCAGTATTTTATTTACTTCTTAAATAGCAGCTCTGTTAAAGAATAAGATTTTTAGAGCACCTTTTTAGTCTGTCTTCCTTCTAGCTTGTGGCGAGGGCTGATTGTTCCGTATAACGTTGGTAATTGGAGAAATGAAATAGGTATTTACCATTGTATGATAAAACAATACACATATTCAGATATCGACTCTATGTATAAAAAAATATTATATTTTCAGTTTTCGGTTTAATTTTTTGTTAAAAAGTTTTTATTTTATGATTTTTTGTAGCTTTTATGTACTAATAATACTTGGCAAGGTATACCCTATCCAATGAAAAAAGAGTTATCAAAATCGGACTACTCTGTATAAAGTTATGCGTGGTTATACATTACAATCAGTGAGTGAACAATCAATCATCCCCTGTTTTCCGACCCTTAGGGTTCAATTTTGTTTTCCAAATGTATATGGAACCACCTTCGAATTATACCCTTTCGAATAAAAAAGAATTATCACAATCGTAAAAGTTATGCGTGGTCAAACATAAAAAAGACACAAAAAAAAATACGCGTCTAATTGATAACCTCCTCCGTTTTTTTTCGTCGGTTAATAATAAGACTTCTCTATTTTAACATTCTCTTTTTTATTTCATTAGTTTTTAATATGCTTCCGTCCTTCGAGCTTTTTAAAAAAATATTTTCATTTAAGCATATTGAACGGGCAATAAACTGAATTGAAATAGAAAATAAAATGATTTTGTATTGAAATTAAATTCAAAAGTGGTCAGTATTAAATATCCGAACCTTATTAGAGATTTTTACCAGAACGAAATTCCTTCACAAAACCGCTGAAGAAATTTGCAAAAATAACCAGAAAAGAAAGAAACCGTTGTTTTCTTTTTAGTATCTTATATTTATCTTCATTATGCGGTATCCTCTTTAGTTAAATGTTTACATTTGTATGCAAACTGTCTTAACGTTTCATGTTGAATGGAATTACTTGTATTGAGCGGGATTTCTTTTTACTGTTCATTTGTTGGGGTCAAGGTACAGCCACGAGCAAAGATTCAAAGGGTTTTTCTTCCAAAGTATTAATATAAATTTCAAGGTCTTATGAATATTTTGGTCATTATGCCGCTGTGCCAAGACTTTGTAGGCAATGTAACATATTGGCTAAAACTACGAATTTCATTCTAACATCTGTAAAAATTTTGTCTAAATATAAGAATTGTTTAAACATTTGGGGGGGTTTGCTATCGATATTTGGATATCGCCACGCTTAGCAGGCGGGATGGCGATGGCAGTATGGTGGTAAAATGCATAGAGAACGCTGTAGCCCATTCTCTAGTAAGTCTTCTTCGTCGCCTCTTACGAAACCCACGGTAAGAAATGGGATTGTTTAATAGGTTTCATTTAATTGAAATACCTCAGAATAAATATTTGTTTCTGTTCACAATTGTGTCAAATGTAAGAATATTTGTTTTTTTCTATTCAAAGCCTCCAGTATCAGCTGAAAGCCTTATTTATTTTAATTAAGGTTGCTATTTAATTATCAACAATTAAAATATTATAGAATTATTGGCAGATACAAGGCAGATGTGACTGGTAACGCTAGGAGGGGACACCCTAGGAAAACATATGGTGAATGGTGATCATATTGTTGATGTTCTTTAGGAAGGTCTGTTATGTACTCGTAACCGGCGTGCGTGTATGACCAGATGTATGAACCTAAACGAGGCAAAAGGAGTATGTAAGGATCGTAGCAGTTGACGTCCTGTAGTTTCTGCCTACCCCCATGAGAAAAAAAGCGTGAGTTTATGTATGTACGTTTGGAAAAAATTGCGTCATTTCAGTGTAAACCAGCTATAATTCTGCATATTATTGTAAATAAAACAAAGCAGAGAGCCACATCGCTCGTTTCGACCACCACAAGTATTCATTTATCAAGCATAGCAGCCATTTTGCCATGAATTGTCCAGCCATTACGTTAACGCTAACAACCAGACGCATTAATTAATTAAAACGCCAACCACATAAAGTTTATTGCACAGTATTTGACGCGTTGTTCGACGCCATAACTTTTATGATAAAGCCCCACTCTACGCACACTTGGCCGGTATGTGGAACATTGTCGATTTATAGTATACCGACATTTATTACTTCATATTGTAAAGTCATTGTGTGTTGTTGTAGGTCGCAGGTTGGAACCCAAACAGGCGCTTTACTTCGTGTAAATTATTTCATCACCACTGCTCTCAAAACGGTGAAGGAAAACATCGTGAGGAAACCGGCATGTCCTGGAATCAAAAAATTGAAGACATGCAACATCTACCAACCCGCACTGTGTCCGCATGGTGGATCATGGCCCACTTCCTATCACCTAGAGGAGGCCTGTGTCCCAGCAGTGGGAACATTATAGGCTCATTATGATTGTGTAGTCAAGGCCCGGCCGTGCTTCGAAAACCACATTATGCGATTGCTCCCGGCTGTCGTTTGTGGATCATTGACTGTCGTTACGGGTCGTCAGAATCCCGAAAGACTTGGAAGCCAGTGTTACCAAAAGGCATCGTATTATCCAGTAGCTCAGTCAGCGCCGGCTGT
This sequence comes from Aporophyla nigra, assembly GCA_947507805.1. Lineage (NCBI taxonomy): Eukaryota > Metazoa > Arthropoda > Insecta > Lepidoptera > Noctuidae > Aporophyla > Aporophyla nigra. The sequence goes on along the minus strand of OX382313.1, from coordinate 3,162,750 downwards.
CGCTGAAAACCAGCGCTGGGGCTCTGTCTCGCATTAAGTCGCAGTATTAAGCTGAGCGATGGCCGTTTTGCGTGGATGTGACGTGGTATTTTCCCCAATTTTTTTTTAAAAATTTTTATTGTGTTGTTTTTCTTTGCGTCATATTTACCGTTTTTTTTTCTTTCTTAGCTAGGTTGTGGAGGTCAGATAGGCAGTATATCTATGCGAAATACTAGCATTCAACTACATTTAATTTGACGCCACATTCGGAAGCCGGTCCCTCCATATTTGGGAAAAAGCTAGGCAGATGATGATGATTAGATAGTAAAGTCAAAAGAAAAAAAAAAGCCTTGAAACGATACATATTTAAATACAATATCGAAAAACAGGACCAAGTGAATCTTTTCCGCTCATGGTGACTTTTTCGTTGGTTCTCACGTCAACACCGACTGAGCGTCCACCGACTCCTATAACGTGCAGCGGACAGGACACGCAGGAATAGTTAATAATAATACTAATATAATAGTAAATAGTAGTCTTAATATTTATGTTGTGCTTGTCTTACAACTACTGATATGTGTTCATATTTTAGGCGAGGACGCTGGTACCCTAAACACAAGTTAAATCTTACATTGGGTGCCAGAGTTCATCGAAAACACTCACTCCCTTAGTTGTAATGCTGCATAGTATTTAGATAAGTGTTTTTGTACAACCAAAGGTAATAATCTTTTGTTTTTTACGACATGTGTCCCATCATCCTTGTTCCAAAATATACTGATAGCAGTGTCATCATTTTAATTAAATTTTAATGTAAGCCTCTTCAAAAAGGAAGGTTCGCCATAATTATCACAGTTTTGCGATCGCAGTATGACGTGAAGATGTATTGTGAACACGGCTACTCATTCTCTAGTAAATCGTACAGTCGCCTTCTACCACACCCACGTGAGAAATAAAAACCGGCCAAGTGCGAGTCGGACTCGCCTGTATTCACGGTTTATGCATAAGGTTTATGTTTATGAAATTAATATCATATATTTTTTTTAGTTTTATCATTCCCTTATTTTAGAAGTTACGGGGGGGGGGGGGGGGTGACGCACATTTTACAACTTTGGAAGTGTCTCTCGCGCAAACTATTCAGTTTAGAAAAAAATAATATTAAAAATCTCAAAGTCATTTTTGAAGACATATCCATAGATATCCCACACGTATGGGCTTGATGAATTTTTTTTTTTTATGTTTCAGTTCTATGTATGGGCAACCCCAAATATTATTGTTTTTTTTCTATTTTTGTGTCAAAAAATCAAAATCAAAAGTCATTTATTCAAACTAGGCTGAGAGTCAGCACTTTTTGAACGTCAAAGTCACATAAGACAGTCCCCCCAAAACGCCCGCCCTTCGACACTTCCTAGTGCTTTGGCTGGGAAGAAGAAGTGGCGGAACAAACTCCCCAGCAGCACTGCTGTCTGTTAAGTTAGAAGAACTTGATTCTATACAATATTGTATAAGTTATTAATATAATAAAACAAAACATACATTATTCGCCATATGTCAGCTAGCACACGCCATTATACCAACAAAACATTGAAAACTAAACTCAAGCTGAAATGAATAATGAAACAAAAATCGTAAACAGAACTTAAAATCTTACTAAAGCCTCCAGGCATAAAGGGCGTGCCCGCTTACATATACAACGATGCAAATGATACATAGACACAAAAAATGAAATTAAAAGAAAATAAAAATAAATTAACAAAAGCAGTTAAATAAAAAAAACAATTATATGAACTACCCATATAAACTGTCAGTGTGTGAGTTACAGTAATTACAGAATGTAAAACAGTGTCATAGAAGAAAAAATAAATATTATCTACACAATTAAGTTAGCAACTAGTTTGATAAACTCTAAGACTGTCCTATGGAGCGAGACCAGCATGTTTCCAAGCGTTCTTATCTTGAATGTAGTCCTCTAATTTGTAATAAGCTCGTTTACAAAGTGTACTTTTAATATGACTTTTAAACCTCCTTTCATTTAATTGCAATATATCAGAAGGTATTTTGTTGTAACATTTAACACAGTACCCCATAAAAGATGTATGTACTTTTGCTAATCTGAAAAATGGTTGATCTATCTTGTCTTTATTTCTAGTATTAAAATTATGTCTATCGCTTATTTTATTAAAAAGATGTAGATTTTTTCTTACATACATAATATTTTCGTAAATGAATTGGCAAGGTACCGTCATAATATTAATCCTTTTAAATAGTTCCCTGAGGGATTCGCCGCGACATAGATTATAAATGGCTCTGACAGCTCGCTTTTGCAAAATAAAAATGGATTCAATGTCAGCAGCCCTACCCCACAGTAAAATGCCATACGACATAATGCTGTGGAAGTAGCTAAAATAGACCAAACGCGCGGTTTCTACATCTGTTAACTGTCTTATCTTTCTAACAGCATAAGCGGCCGAGCTTAACCGCCCCGCAAGAGATGTTATATGAGGTCCCCATTGTAATTTCTCGTCTAGCGTGATTCCTAGGAAAACCGTTTGATCAATAAATTCCAGTTTTTCCCCATTCAATAAGATGTCACATTCGCTACCTCTGACATTAGGCAATTGAAATCTAATGCACTTGGTTTTTTTTTTTATTAAGTACCAAGTTATTTACCGTAAACCAGTCTTGGACCTGAAGAATGCAGTTATTGACGTCGTCAAGATTTTGAGACCGTCTGTCGATTTTAAATATCAATGATGTGTCATCTGCAAATAACACCATCTTCGGTTGGTTTGGAAGTAGATGGGGTAGATCATTAATGTATACTAAAAAGAGGAATGGACCCAATATCGAGCCTTGAGGAACGCCCATTGCCATTTCAGACCCCAATGAGTTTACGCCGTTTACTTGGACTTTGACTGTTCTATCCTTCAGGTATGATCTTATTAAGTCAAGAGCTGTATTTCTAATTCCATAGTGCTCTAGTTTCAGCAAAAGTGTCTCATGGTTTACGCAATCGAACGCCTTGGAAAGGTCACAAAAGATTCCAATGGCATCTTGTGCTTCTTCCCAGGCGTTAAAAATGTTCTTTATTAGGGTAACACCAGCGTCGGTGGTACAACGCCCTTTGGTGAAACCGAACTGGTGTTCATGAAAGATGGAGTTTTTATTAAAGTGACGTAACATTTGATTGAGCATTAACTTTTCAAACACCTTACTGAGAACTGGCAGAACTGACACGGGCCTATAATTGTTTGGTTCTTTACTATCACCGGATTTAAACAAAGGAACTACTTTGCTGTGTTTCATCAGATCCGGAAAGACTCCTTGGTCTACACTGGTGTTAAATATGAAAGCTAAATAGGGTGCAATGGTTTCAATAATAGAACTACAAAATTTGACAGACATTCCCCAAAGATCTTCTGTTGATTTAATTTTAAGATCTTTAAAAGCTTTTATAATAGCCTGGGGGTTAGTATGCTGAAACCTAAACTCTAAAGGGCATGCCCCTACATTCTTTTTGAGTAAGGCAGCGGAAAGCGCGGGTGACGAATTTAAAGCTTCAGTAGTTTTAACGGGAATATTAACGAAAAATTTTTGAAATTCCTGAGCTATTTCTATATCTGAGTTAATGGGGCCATGTGCAGTCTCTAAATTAAATTCAATATTACGCTTTTTTTTCCTACCTGTTTCATCATTTATTATTTGCCAGGTAGTTTTTATTTTATCATCCGCTGATTTTATTTTATTGCTAATATAAAGCGCTTTAGCCAAGTTGCAAACACTTTTAAAATTTTTTGAATATTTTGCAACATACTGATGAAAGCTTCTATTAGTCATTTGTTGCTTTAGGCCATAAAGTTCAAAAAGTTTTTCTCTGCTTTTACGTATACCTGGAGTTGCCCAATCACTAAATAAAAACTTTGTGCAAATACTTTTAGTCTTTAGTGGGAAATTGTCATTAAATTGCGTGTTTAATAATGAGAAGAACTCGGCGTAGAACTCATTTGGGTCACATTCATTATTAAAACTGTGAACACATAATGTACTGGCCAAAGAATGATTAAATTTCTCTAGATTTTTACATGTCATTGGCCTAAACCTTATTTGAATTTTTTGTAGAGGTATGTACGAGCAAAATGTTACTGTTTGACCACTGTGATCAGATGGCAACTTATTTACAATTTGTTTGTGTAAGTAATCACAGTTACAAAAAATATTATCTATACAAGTGGCAGAAGAAGCTGTCACTCGGGTAGGTTCCATAAAAACATTTGACAGATTAAATGACTTAAAAAGACTTAATAATCTGGAAGTATTTGAGTTACTTTCTAATAAATTTATATTAAAATCACCACATATGACCAGTGACTTACTACTAGTACTAAGTTTCTTTAGCACCTCTTCCATTACAGAATCAAACACAGATAGATTCTGGTAACTTGGAGGTCTGTATACACATACTATAACATGCTTATCAAGCTCAACACAGGACAGCTCAACAGTGTGTTCAACAGACATCCCAATGATGTCTTTTCGTTCTTTCGATTTGATAGAATTTTTAACCAATATTAATGATCCGCCATGTATCATGCGTTTTCGGCTGAAAAAGCTAACTACACAGTAATTTTCATAATTTATTGACTTTACTTGATGATCTTTTAACCAATGTTCAGTTAAGCAAATGACATCAAACTTGGTGTTTTCTAAAAACAATTCTATTTCAAGTAATTTGGAAGAGCAACCTTGGATATTTTGATTATACAATTTTAAAGTGTGTTGCACTCCCTTTGGTTTTTTATTTTCATGACTAATAATGCCAGAAGATATCTTTTTATTATTCCCTAACAATAATTGGTTATTTGAAAGGGTACCTTCTGTTGTCTTATTACCTAGTTTAACGAGTTATCTGGAGTGACCTTCACTACTATAACTGAAGAGTCAAGAATGCCTGTCTGAGTTCCAGCAGGAAGAGAAAACTCTATCTGACTGCTAGTGGCCTCCGAGGATGTTGGTATTATAGATTTAGTAGTTAAACTAGGCAACATAGACTCATCACTAAAAATCTTAATGCGGTTTACAGAACACATCTACTTACCAAGTTTCAACAGCATAGCTCTTATAGTTTCGGAAAAAAGTGGCTGTGACATACACGGACAGACAGACAGACAGACATGACGAATCTATAAGGGTTCCGTTTTTTGCCATTTGGCAACGGAACCCTGAAAATGGTGCTTTTCTTTACGTCCGACAAAGTTGTCGTTGTGTTTTGCAGCGGTGTATATGTACCTAAACTGTCTAGAACATTGTACTTTCAGAAAAAATATTGAGTCAATCATGTGAAACAAACAAAAATTTCATTATCTTTCACGGCGGCATATTTTTTTATCATGTCTATGATGAAAAGTAAGATTTTCGTAAATAAAATGTTAAAGGAAATTGTTTTTCTCTTCACACATACTCGCTCGAACATGAAACTGTACGATAATTTAAATGGGCTACATAATAAGGCGAAAATCACAATGACAGGGGTTGAAAAAGGTATGATTTTTAAATGTAAAATGTAAAAGCCATTGAGCAAAAGGATTTTCCCACGAACGGGTTTGCAATTCGATCATTGTGAATAACATTTAAAAAGCCTTTTTACTTGATGTCAAAGGACATCATGAAAAAACGATTTTTAAATTTCATTGCCAAAATTACGATGTCTTTTAAAAGAAAAAGGATAGTGTAATTTTAGCTATCAAAACACGTGTTTAAATGCCAAGGTTCTACCCAAAAATAAACCAAGCAGGCCTTTAATCCCTGGAGGACTAGGTAGAAAAGGTACCTATGGATAACCATAGCACTTTAAAATTTTGCTAATAATGTTTATGTCCGAAAATAATATTACTCATTAATTTGTTGAAGTCTCTGTCACCTTCCTGATTTTGTCCATCCATATCGATGTCATATAAAATTACGCCTTATCCATTTAGCGGGTAGTAAAATCCTCCATAGAGGTCTATTCAACTAACTGGATGATGAACACAAGTATTTTATATGGAACGTTATAATTTTTTTCGTCCCGCCAAACCATTACGGTATTTTGACAAACGGACGTAAAGCACAGCACCCACCGTGACCCTGGCACATGAGTAACTGAAAGAACACGGGTGGGTTTTAGTCAGTAAAAGTCTGACACGCCCTCCCTCTCCGTCCAGAGTGGGAGAAGTCATTAATTTGATGCTTTCCCATCCAAAAAAAAAAGCATAGCACCAATCCATTCTTTTCCATGGGTGTCGTAAGCGACGACTAAGGGACTTACTACAGAAGCAGCATTCTCATTGCTTTTTACCATCATACTGTGGTCGCCAACCCGCCTGCCTAGCGTGGGATTATGGCAAATTCCCCAAAATTGGGGGAGGCCCATGTCCAACAGTGGACGTTTTATGGCTCTAATGATAAATAATGATGATGTCATTTTTAATTGCATTTTTATAAAATATGGCTAAAACTTATCAGAAGTGGGATATACAACTCTACAGGGTTATTTCAGCACGTTCTCAATATCGAAACTGAAACCGCCATTGTAAGTGTCCATTTTCAATATCAAACTTTTCACAGTGGTCACGTCGCTCACAGCTGTCACAGGATGTCCCAACGGCCCAGAAGTTTAGGGTATTTTATTTTCCCCAAAGAGATCCCTCATAAGGAAGTGTAGCATTACGTGTCTTGGTTTTTCATTAAGCCCCTTAAACTTTGTATTCATGTATAGAAAAAGATGCAATACGTAGTGATGTTTAAGTAGAAGATAGATTAAAAAAAGATAAAATATTAAGCGTACGAATATAGAGCAGTGGTGGTGCAATGGTAACGGCCGCAACTTACGAGTGGTAGGTCTTAGGTTCGATCCCAGGCAGGTGCTAAACTTTGTGTAAATTATTTCATCACCAGTGATGCTCTCAAAACCGACGAAGGAAAACATCGTGATGTCTTAGAGCGAAAACATTCGAAGATATGTGACATCTACGAAACCGCAAAACATTCGCGTGGTGGATAACAGCCATATTGTTCCCAGCAGTGGGAACAATATGGCTGATTATGTTATGTATGTAATTAAAAATAAAACAAGTTTTAAAATTAGTACCTTGTTAATACATAAAAAGTGATAGCAGTATGTTGGAAGCAATACACAAAGAAGAGATAATTATTTTTTGTTAATTTGAGTTTCTAGTGTTATTTAATTGATTTTTCTCTGACTACAGTTAACGTTAGTATTCGGTTTCTTTTATTCATTGTAATCTGTGAAACATGAGTGATGTTAGTTTATTTGTAAAGTTAAATGTTTATTTTTATTTTATTTCTAATATGTTTGTTTTAAGAGAAATAGTAAATTAAAAATACGTAAATTCGGGAAAACAAATGTTAAGCAAATTGGCAAAAATGCTGTGACGATTTGATAAGATTCAGAGCCGAGATAGCCAGAGAACGCACAAGTCGGGGAAGTTCGGAAGGAAAAAGAGAAGGCTTTTGTCCAGCAGTGGGACATAATATAGGCTTACTCGATAATCGTGTTTTATTGTAAATCCTATCGATTCCGTACCACCCAATCGAGGACCATAGCGCTATCGCTGATGCCGATAAAATTTTCCAGCAAATGTAAAAATGTATGGAACACAAATTGTACTACGAAATATTCTAGTGCAGTATGAAAGTATTTCTTCCTTTAGGCAGACTCGTAAATATTTTATTTTATTGTTTATAGCTATTTTATGTTGTTACCTAAGGATGAAACTGCCTTTTCGGAATACCTGAATTTTCTTAGATAATAAAGACCCGACTTACAATATACTGTTTTATGTACTTTTTATTAGGTCTTTCTGTATTGTTATACGTCTTACTTGACTGAGAACAGATAAGTTTGGATGTTACCATTAAAAGCGTTGTAAAAGAGATATAATGTTGACTAAGCGATGTTGTTGGTTTTTTAAATAACAATTTCTGTACCTAGCAGTCAGCGGTCGTCTCCCTAAAAAAAAAAAACTGGCCAAGTGCGAGTCGGACTCGCGCACCGAGAGTTCCGTACAAACCTGCAGGAATTCACGGTTTATGCATAGGTTATGAAATTAAATGTTTTTTTTTCAATTTTTATATTTGAGTTGACTGAATGAAAGGTAAATTGTGGTTTACGATTTATGACGTATTAAAAAAAAAAACTACTTACTAGATCTCGTTCAAACCAATTTTCGGTGTAAGTTTACATGGTAATGTACATCATATATTTCTTTTAGTTTTATCATTCACTTATTTTATAAGTTACAGGGGGGGGGGGGGGGGGCACATTTTACCACTTTGGAAGTGTCTCTCGCGCAAACTATTCAGTTTAGAAAAAAATCATATTAGAAACCTCGATATCATTTTTAAAGACCTATCCATAGATACCCACGATCCCACACGTATGGGTTTGATGTTTTTTTTTTTTTTGAGTTTCAGTTCTATGTATGGGGAACTCCAAATATTATTGTTTAAAAAAAATGATATTAGAAACCTCAATATCATTTTTGAAGACCTATCTATAGATACCCCACACGTATGGGTTTGATGAAAAAAATTTTTTTGAGTTTCAGTTCTATGTATATAACCCAAATATTATTGTTTTTTTTTTCTATTTTTGTATGAAAATCTTAATGCGGTTTACAGAATACATCTACTTACCAAGTTTCAACAGCATAGCTCTTATAGTTTCGGAAAAAAGTGGCTGTGACATACTCGGACAGACAGACAGACAGACAGACATGACGAATCTATAAGAGTTCCGTTTTTTGCCATTTGGCAACGGAACCCTAAAAAACGAATTTCTTAACTCTTATTTGAAACACTGTAGAAATACGTTTACCGTAATTCTACTGAATCTGGAGAAGAAATCTTTGATCTTTATTTCTCGGTAAAAAAAATCCTTTTCAAAATACATTTTCAGTGCCCAAGGCTGGTCTCCAGTGGGTTTACATTTCTTACGATTTTGCGTGGTATATTGCCTTCTACGTTACCAACTTATTTATTTATTTACTACCATACTTTTTTCCCTTAAAAGAAGCTCCAAGGGGCTTTAAGGTAGTCTGTCAACAGTCCTTTATGGCTTTTGTGAGGGAAACCGATACGTTCTGTTGAAATTTTGAAGACAACTCTCTACCTAAAATATGTTATTTTTATCTTAGAAATTCTATCATTTATGTTAATTCTTGTATAATTTGTGAATGTGAGACCGTTACAGGACTTGTAAACTGTATACAATTTCCCATTTTATTAAGTACTTGGTACCAGAGGCGGCTCGTGACAAAATTGTATGGGTGTTCACTTGAAATAAAACAATTAAAATACATAGCGTGAGAAGTAACTCCACATAATAATTGTCCATTTTAACACTCACAAGTAATAACTGATAAGTACAGGCTATTTCAACACGTATTAAATGATTATTAATTAGAAAATTCCCGAATTCGCATTCGCGCGCATGCATCTAACTTGACTATAATGTTTGTTTATATAAGAGTGGCAACGTCGCGCGCAATCGCTGTCGTGCGGCCGGCGCGGGCGGTAAAATGAACCACCGGCAACGTCGCGTGAGCGGCGCTCCGAAATTGGCTACTTTTTCATAGAAAATCTGTTGTTTCACGCGCAGGACTGTGGCGAAATTTCTCTTTCACTCCTATTGGATTTCGTATTAGGCAATGTACTGAATTTTGTTTCATTGGAGCGCAATCGTGAGCGCTCCGCTTCGCGCGTTACCTATGAAAATTATATGGGATGACGGGTATGTGGATGGGTAATTAAATGTGAAAAGGTGAAAAGGTAATTATTTTATTGGTATTTACAGTCGTTTTTTACGATAGATTTTAAAAAGTAATATTAGTAATGAAATTAAGGAGTACAATTTTATTATAATTATTTATGTGAGGGAGTTCACTGCACCAGCGCTCCTTAGGGCGAGCCGCCTCTGCTTGGTACTTGTTGACAGTCCTACACTGTTCTCCTATACCTATTGATACAGTAATTTAAAACCATTGTAACCGTGGAGTTTCTTGCCGGCTCTTCTCCACAGGAATAAACATATTGGAACCGTGCACCTAGCTTCTGACGTTTCATAAGTGCCCATGTAGGTTTATGTGAAATAAAAATACTTTGATGTTACGCTAGTTACAATTGGGAACTGATTAGTAAGAGGTAATGTGGAATTTTATCACGTTGTTTGGATTTCTGTAATGTAAAATTTCAGTACACGTAAAATAATAGTCTGTAATGCTCGAGGGGTTACGGTATACACCCAGTTTATGCCAGACATTTTTAAGCCTCATATAATAGAGGACGAGCCTGTTGCCATCAACCTGGTACAGTTCAAAAATTCTTAGAGGCTACTAAGAAATTAATGATGGTAAAACTCGGAAACACTTAGTTCAACCCGGAAATCGTCACCAAGACCTCGTGTGATCTCATGTTAGCAGTAAAGATTGCTACCACTAGACCAACGAGACAGTAAGTTCCAGGAACTGTCAAGAATATTGAAACAAAATAGACCTTCACTATAGGAACAAAAGAGTCTTTCATATTTTTCAGAAAGTATTCTGAAACAAATGAAGTAACGTCGAATGGAAACGACATCTTAATAAGCAGACATGAGTCTGCTAATGAGTCACCATAATTAATTCCTCTGCCTATCTTGGACCTCTAATTTATCGACTCTAAACAAACACCTACAACTTACATAGAAAGGAAGACAAAAAAGCAGCCACTCAGTGTAAAATACTGGCTGTTAGCTGCATCCAAATATAATGGAAGCCAATCCCAAAATAGTAGAGAAAAGACTAGACATATGATGATGATAAACACCTACAGACATGCATACAGCTTACCTGTGAATATTACTCCGAAACAGCCAAAAGAACAATACCCATACAATTATCTCTTCAAAAAAACTCTGCTTTCATCCATCAAAAATATTTTTTACGTTGGAAATTTTCCGAAACCGAAATCAGTCGTTTATTGTTATCATATTTGAAAAGCGGATTGTTAACAAAGAAGAAAATGCCATTTTTTAAGATTTTAATAATGGTTACGATTGTAATTTTATTAATATTTCTGCTTTAACGAATTTCCACGCTTATCATTGATGAAAAATAAATGTTTTTTTTTTTTAATTTTTATATTTGAGTTGACTGAATGAAAGGTAAATTGTGGTTTACGATTTATGACGTATTAAAAAAAAACTACTTACTAGATCTCGTTCAAACCAATTTTCGTTGGTAGTTTTCATGGTAATGTACATCATATATTTTTTTTAGTTTTATCATTCCCTTATTTTAGAAGTTACGGGGGGGGGGACACACATTTTACCACTTTGGAAGTGTCTCTCGCGCAAACTATTCAGTTTAGAAAAAAATGATATTAGAAACCTCAATTTCATTTTTAAAGACCTATCCATAGATACCCCACACGTAAGGGTTTGATAAAATTTTTTTTTGTGTTTCAGTTCTATGTATGGGGAACCCCAAATATTATTGTTTTAAAAAAAAATGATATTAGAAACCTCAATATTATTTTTGAAGACCTATCCATAAATACCCCACACGTATGGGTTTGATGAAAAAAAAATTTTTGAGTTTCAATTCTATGTATGGGGAACCCCAAATATTATTGCTTTTTTTCTATTTTTGTGTGAAAATCTTAATGCGGTTCACTGAATACATCCACTTACCAAGTTTCAATAGCACAGCTCTTATAGTTTCGGAGAAAAGTGGCTGTGACATACTCGGACAGACAGACAGACAGACAGACAGACAGACAGACAGACAGACATGGCGAATCTATAAGGGTTCCGTTTTTTGCCATTTGGCAACGGAACCCTAACAAGGTTTTCGTGAAGCATTCATCATTATTATCATCATTTCAGCCGCAAGAGGTCCACTGCTGGACATAGGCCTATCCCAATTTGGAAGGATTTGCCATAATCGCCACGCTTGGCAGGTGGGTTGGCGATCGCAGTACTGTAGTAAAATACATAGAGAACGCTGCTGCCCAGTCTCTAGTAAGTCCCTTAGTCGTATTTTACGACACCCATGGATGGAAATGGGGCATTAAATATATTTAATTTTAGGTCATAATACTGACCTTTATATAAATAGAATTCTTTTTCCCATGGTGGTTGCCAGAAACTACAAAACGCCACCTGGTAATGGATGGAGTGGGGTTCTGTACTTTCAGCCTACCTCCATTGAAAATGTGATGTTATTTTAGGTTGTTGCCGTGACCTAAGTATGCATTGTTTTACTACGCTATTTAAAACAGTCTTGATGATTATTTTGTTAAGCTTTGAGAAATAAGCTATAGTTAAATGTATTCTATGAAAAAAATGGCTAGGTTCTTCTCTCAATTAAAAACATATAGATTTTTTTCACACTAGTGAAAAACAGGCCAATAACAGAGACAGATAGACAGACAGACGGTGCAGCCGTAGCAAGTTACTAAACCGATTTATATGTCGACGCTATCACTATCCATTCCAAGTTTGCTAGAAGAGATCGCAGAAAGCGATCAGGCCACCCATTGTATGCTTGTTCGACGCCAATCCAAGACCTTGACCATAGGATTTGAATAAGTGGAAGCGCGTATGGTGGGCCTTGGGCAAAAGTGGATCGAACCGTCCGCCGTACGCGGAGCTGATTAACAAATATTCAAACACTTACCTGGATAAGGAATTTAGGGGTCTCGATTCCGAGCCTACCCGGATTTATGTATGTAAATGAGTGTATATTGTATTGTGTAGTGAATCTGTAAGTATTCCAGGATTCAGGCCGCATCAAGACGCTAAAGATTTTCACCAGCACGCGGTTCCAATAGGTCACTCACACCTCAAACTATTTCAATCAAATTCCAAAATAAAACCCGTTCACTATCGTCAAAAGGGGTGGCTTACACACAAAACAATCGGACCACAACAAATTGTCCGCAAAACTATAGATTCAACAACATTAATCATTAATATCTCCAAACAAAACCAAACCAACCTCCTACCATTATTCAAGATCAAAACCAAGTCACAAAATCAAACTGACAAGTGACAGACGTCACTCCGCTACACGCCACGATGCGCAGGCGCACAGACTAAACAAAAAACTGTCGTACTGTCGGCTGTCTGTGGTCACGGGATGGAACAATGCTTTTAGTGTTAAATGTTTTTTCTGGTTTATAATAAATAAAGTACTTATAAATAAATAAATAAATAAAGTCAAATTCGCATCGTTGAGAACCGAGCCCGAAAACTAAATATTTCCTTAGGAATAGCAAAGAGCTTAGTATATATTTAACCAAATTATAGCGAGAAAACGGAACAGTACGTGACATAGCCACAGGACACAAAAAGATAGTGACAAATACTGTGAAATGGGTCTAATTAAGAACCACCGGTCTAATAGAGATTAACAATGTTTTCTTACAACTTTCCCTTAAGTAATTACACTGAAAATGAAGCCCAGAATAACAAAATTGTGGCAACGAATCTATTTTGTTTCAAAGGAGCTTCTAGTTTGTTAATAGGGACAAGAAATGGAAGTTCGAGAGGCAATTATAAATAAATAATTATTTTATTTAAAGAGTATTCTCCCCATTTTCACAAACCATACTCAAACCTGGTCTTTAACACTTCAGCAGAGGTCCAAGCTCGAAGTGTGCCAGCGAAACATGGAGCGCAGTATACTGGGTGTTCGATTTTCAGACCGTATAAAGAACACAACACTGCGCGCCAAAACCAAGGTCACAGATGTCACCCAGAAAGCTGCCCAGCTCAAGTGGGACTGAGCCGGACATGTCTGCCTGATGTCTGATGACAAATTGGCTAATAAAACCACTAATTGGGTCCCAGTAAACGCTCGACGACATCGCGGCAGGCCGAGATGAAGATGGCGGGACGAGCTTGATTCCTACCAAAAGGACTGGCTAGCACTAGCAAAAGACAGAATTCTGTGGAAAAGGGAGAGCGAGGCCTTTGTCCTGCAGTCGGACAATACAGGCTAGTTAAATTAGAAAGAAACTTAGACATATAATACGAAATATTTTAACAGGCTAATTTAGGTCAGATTGAGTGGTATTTCGGCTATCAGCGGCAGACCCCTCGAGTATTATACATTTAAATAGCCACATAAAAATTATTTCATTTTAATCGTGTACATAATTAGTAAAAAAAAGTCTATATATAAAAAAGTTTGTGTAGTGTTTTCATGCAGCAATTATCCATCATCATTATCAGCCTATACCGTTCCCACTGCTGGGACACAGGCCTCCTCTCGGTAACAGTAAAACCAACAGAAGCATTCATTACTCATTCATAGGGAAAGACAACTTTTTGTCGACCTAACCACATGCAAGTATTTACGTAATAAACAAAATCTCTTAGCGCTTCAATTTTGCTTACAAAATGAGCTAAAAATACTTCGATAGAACGCAGACTAACTTTGAAATTACCAACTTTCCTATATTTCTATTAAGACTATCGGGAAACCGATTTATATTGCGGTTTGAAAGTTTGACAAGTTGAGGTAAAATGTATTTTACCAGCTATTTATTTGTGTTACTAAGTGGCCTGGAACTATATTTTTCTCCAGCATGCAGTTCAGTAGAAACTAGCAAAAATACTATTTCATAGTTTAATTTTTGTTTAGTTAGAGTTGAACTTAGGTTTTATTTAGACACTGACTTAGCCCTTTTTCACGTTCTTCAGGTACCAGAAGGCATAGGATTGCCCTTGAATTATACATTACTAGCTTTTGTCCGCACCTTCGTCCGCGTAAATATTGTTTATCGCGGACGCAGACGAAGTCGTGGCATAAAAGGTATAAAAAATTGACTTATCTCCATATTCTTGGGGTTCAAACTTACCTCGTACCGAATTTCATCAAAATCGGATCTGTGGTTTAGTCGTGAAAGCGTAACACACAGGCAAAGTTACTTTCGCATTTATAATATTATATTTAAAATATAGTATAGAAGTATAGATAAAGTAATAAAATAAGATTATAGTGATTATAGTATAGATAACTTTCCGTTTTTAAAAACGAGAATAATTGTCTCATCGCGTCTATACGCTTAGATCTTTTAAACTACGCAACAAATTTTCATGCGGTTTTCGTCAATAGACAGAGTGAGTCAAGAAGAATGCCTGCCAGGGTCGCGAGATTGTTCGAAAGAGATACCGTGACCCTGGCACATGGACAACTGAAGGAACACGGGTGGGTTTTAGACAGTAAAACTGACATGCCCTCCCGCTCCGCCCAGAGCGGGAGAAGTCATTTGATGATTTCCCATCCAAAAAAAAAAAGTCAAGAAGAATACGGGCCTGAAATGTCAGATAATTCGGTAAGTAGGACAGATTAAGTCAAAATCGAAAATGCAAACAGTCTTGAAATACGAGAAATGCGTGTCTGGTACATTATCTCACCTTTTATTGCACGGGTAGCTAACCAAACGCGAGGATAAAGATATCAGAATATAATGTAAATGCTCAGCTAGGTGTGTCATCGTGCGTGTCTCTACTCGGTGGCAAATGTATGAGCATGCCAGGAAAACAGTGTTTGTAAGGTGTAGAAGCTGTTATACTGACCCAAACATTTCGCCACTGAAGATCCGGCAGCTGAAGCGGGAGAAAAGATCAGGTTAGATTAGATTTTCTTCATGTTTAGAAAACTAGAATAAGGGCTTCTAGAGTCTTTATGAATTTCAAATTTTAAATTTCACTGCTCGCTCACTATTTGCGAACTTGTTAGGTTTTTTTTTGTAAAGGGTGCTATAAGGACCCTCTCTTTACTAAGGCTCCGCTGTCTGTCCGTCCGTCCGTTTGTCAAAGGGCTGTAGCTATGGAATCCTAATTGGTAGACACTTGATATTTTCACAGAGTGTATACTATTATCTACGGTATAACAAGAAACAATTTGAAAAAGTTGAAAATTAAGGAACTAAAAATATATAGTGTTAAATACTGAACGGTGGTACGGAACCCTTCTTGTGCGAGTCACACTAGACCGCTTTTTTATCAAAACATTTGCATGATTGAAAAGAACAACGACTATGTGTTATAGTCGGTAAAAAATACAAACACGCGAACGTTTTTATTTAGTGAGTATATTTATTCCTGCAAATTGGAAACGTAAGTTCCTCAAAAAATTTCGGAACAAAATAAACAATACGAGGCATATAAAAAGTTTTATTTATTTGTTTAACACGCGTACACCGACATTTCGCCAGTCATATTTGTTATTTAGTTAATAGGGGGCAAGGTTATATATATGTTTATTATGAAGTATTTCAAATAAAACCCTGATAATCTTGTCCCAGAGAAAGAGAGAGAGAGAGAGATTGATCAGAGCTATTTTGGCCCAGTAGGAACAGCTGCGACTTACGAGTTGGCTTTTCCTTTCAGGTCTTGAGTATCCAACCAGACGTGTGTAATGTCTGGTGGTAGATAGCTGCCTGATAATTGATGTCCCTATTTCTTCCCGTGAGTGTCGTAAGATGCGATTACGGGACTTACTAGAGAATGGGCAGCAGCTTTCTCTATGCATTTTGCCATCATGCTGCGATCGCCAATCCGCCTGCCAAGCGTGGCGATTATGGCAAAGCCCCCCAAGTTGGGGGAACCCTGTGTCCATCGGTGGACGTATTACGGCTGAAATGATGATGATGATGATTTGATGTCGGGACGTTGTATAATATACCAGTTGCACGGTAAACTTTGCTTGCGCGATGTAGGATTTTCGTGACGTCAGTGTGATGCGTAGTTCCCAAGTGGCGGTGTAGATACCGCTTTTTATTGTGGGTGGGAAATCGTAAAATGACGTCTCCCGCTCTGGGTGGAGTGGAAGGGCGTGTCAGACTTTTACTGACTAAAACCCATCCGTGTTCCTTCAGTTGCCCATATGCCAGTGTCGCGGTATCTCTTTCGAACAAATCTCGCGACCCTGGCAGTGTCGATACCGCTACAGGGGTAGTGGTTGATCTTCGCGTTATGCTCGTGATGGCTGCTGCTTGTGGTGATTGGTCTTCTTGCTGACCATGGTTTTCGTTATTGTTATTAGTATTAACTGTTCATTTATTTTACTCCGATCAAAAACCGACTGGACACGACCCACCTCAAAACGGGTAGCCCGTTTAAATGTTGCTGGCTGAAAATATTGTAAATTGATATACCTAGGTAGATAGGCAATAGAGATTAGCTATTTTTTTTTTTTCAAAAACTACCCGGTGAAAACTTCGCGGGACTATAATATTAAAACTAACTGATAAAAAAATATTTTTTTGGATTGTACAATTTAATTTATCATTTTGTGTAAACAGGATGGCAGAAAAATAGACATGCAAATTAAAACCATGGATTCAGTACATGATTCTAGACCCTGTAGCGTAGAAATATTTTGGCAGTTATAAAAATTAAATACAGCTGTTTCATAGAAAAACTTACGCGGTCAAATGTTCTGAAAAACATTTTTTTTTTTTTTTTTGTTAATAAGCAGAAAACGTAGTAACAGGTTGTGCTTCAATGTCTCTGCCATGCTACCCTATAATAAAGGTTTTTTTAAACATAAACATCTATTTATACACATTGTACGATATATAACAAGGTGTAACAGAATAGACGTAAGTCCTGAAACTAATTTGTTCATAATTGACTACTGGATCGATTTTAGTCGTTTCTAATAGGTATATTTTTCCAAAATTGTGTATTTTACCATAGGTACCTATCACCAATTAATACAAATAAAATTCAGTCTTACTTCAAGGCAATAAGACTCAATTTTAAATGCATGAAGTAATGCTAGGGGTCACCCAAATTTCTTAAAAATATCAGTTAGTTCTCAAATAATAAATTTTATTTATTGCACTGCGTTTTTTCTCAATACTATCTACTTTAATCTAATTGAGGTGTATGAGGACTTTCGTTAGTTATGTTCATCATCATTTCTGCCATTAGACGTCCATTCCTGAAGGTAGGCCTACCCCAAAGGGGGTTGTTTTGCCATAATCGCCACGCTTGGCAGGCGGGTTGGCGATAGCAGTATGGTGATAAAGTGCATTGAGAACTCTGCTGCCCATTCTCCAGTAAGTCCCTTGGTCACCTTAGACGACAACCACGGGAAGTGGGATGGTGCTATTCTTTTTGTTTGGTACGACACGGAATGTTTAATTATATTACACGTTGTATAACATGTGCAGGCACATCAAGGTACCCAAAACTGTCAAATTCTACCAGTCAACCTAGAACCTAATGCTTTAGCGATAAAGTTAAGAATCGATTAAAGAAATTTGACAGATTTTACTAGCTCGATTTGCTACATACTACAGAAATCTAAATAATGTAACCACGTAGCAAGCACATGTTTGCAACAACGTGACATCATTATGGGTCCCAAAGGACACACCGAACGATGTAGAAACAGTGGAAATTTTCGTTGAAAATTACGTTAAGCTGCATTTTAGATTGTGGCATATTATGGAAGCGTTACTGCTATGAGGGGATTGTAGATAATTATGATAAGTTGGGAGCAACAGACTTAGCATGACGCTTTCTAGTATTATGAAGATTAGACACAGCTGTTCCTATACAAAGTGACATTTCGTTTCTCCATTTTTGACATCGCGTTGAGTCTTTGCTGTCGTACCGTCTACACGGAACGTTATTTTTGTCTACTCTTCCTTCGACAAATCGGTGCTTGTGCCAAGTCTGCTGTCGTGGCCTAGTGGCATGTGCCCCGACTTACGAGTTATATGTCGTGAGTTCGAACCAGGCATACACTTTACTTTGTATATATTAAATTTCATCACCTTTTTTTTTGGGTGGGAAATTATCAAATGACCTCTTCCGCTCTAGGGTCTCCACCCTGAGAGGGGCGTGTTAGACTTTGACTGGCTAAACCCACCCGTGTTCCTTCAGTTGCCCATATGCCAGGGCCACGGTAACTCTTTCGAACAGATCTCGCGACCCTGGCAGGAATTTCATCTCCCTTACTCTCAAAACGATGAAGGAAATTATCGTGAGAAACCCAGAATGTCCTAGAACCAAAAAATTGAAGACATGTGACACAACAAAAACAATGTATTTGTTTTAGTAATCCGCCAAAAGTGAGACAGATATGCCGCTAGACAGACAGACAACGTGGTAAAATAGAAAAACGTAGTAAACTTTTAGGTACGGAACTTTAAAAAATATAAGCAATATCTCACCGATAAAAGAAATAGCAAATAAGAAAAGAAATAAAGAAATTAACACAACAACAACTGCATTTGTTTTTGTTTTGTTAACTGATACCAAGCCGTCTTATTAAAAAACGCGATATTACTTTAGTTCTAAGCTCTAAGCCAGTATTTGCATTACCAACTTTATTTCCATCTGGGTAAAGCTCTTAACACAAACATGACAACTAGCACCGGACTAAGTTGTCAGGTTTGTAAAATCTATCGCAAGACATTAGATATTGGGTTCTTAATTCAAAAACTGGCTTGTTGGTTTAAACTTGATCTATATTAAAGCCCTGTTAATAAATAAATAAAAATTTATTTCAGAATACCTTTCATATGTATTAATAACAGTGAAAACTTCTAAACTATTGGTTGTAAAATTTATTTTAAGCTGTGTGAGGCAGATCCTGAGGATATTCAATGACTGCTTGCAGTCTTATTCACCACCCCAAGATCGTAGACTCCCACCTATCAGAAAAGACTGTAGGAATCGTGTAGCATCTCTTGCGCATGATGGCCGAAAAACTATCAATGTGCGCGTCAGCAAACATACGGGCTACAAAAATACGGCAGCCCCATCAACACCCGGAACGCGTTGTTGTATGTTGTGCGCAGGCCATTGTATGCCTTTTGCGTACAGTTTACCCACAGGGGGATAAAGTCTTAACATTTTGGCTAAACTTAATTCTAAATAGTCCTTTCGACCCTTAATTGTGCTACAACCTTATAAAACGTTTCTATAAAACAAAATGGCGGTCCCGACTCAATATCGCGACGGAGAGCTCTTTATAAAACTTTGCCAATATCGCCCAGTTATTAAACATCATGCATATTCATCAAGTTGGGATTATGGACGCTCCTGGTGCAGTTTATTTATTAAATATCTTTATAACTTGGTAGTGTTGCAAAGTCAGTAAGTGTGAAAATTGAAAGAGAGAGTTTTACATTTCGAGAAAATAAAACCTGTAAAGGAACAAATCTGCGAATCCCACACCACACCATTAGTACGGCGAGGATACATGCAACCATGGTTAGATCTGCTGTTTCCTATGGGTCAGAATGTTGCGCCGCAAAAGGGATGAATGCATGCAGCTGAAATGAGATGTGTGGCGTTACATAAATAGTCTATCTATTTATTTATAAGAAATATTTATTGTATAAGAAATGAGTTTAACAGAGGAGCTCCGAAAATGGCACGGATAACTAAATAGTTATATGGAAATTGGATGTTATGGTATG
Organism: Aporophyla nigra; assembly: GCA_947507805.1. Classification (NCBI taxonomy): domain Eukaryota; kingdom Metazoa; phylum Arthropoda; class Insecta; order Lepidoptera; family Noctuidae; genus Aporophyla; species Aporophyla nigra. The sequence goes on along the minus strand of OX382313.1, from coordinate 3,142,281 downwards.
GGCATGTGATTCGGAGAAATGAATAAAATGTCGTAAGGAAAATATTGAGTATGAATGTCGATGGCTATAAGAGTAGGGGGACACCAAATAAACTCACGGATGGAATGTGTGAATTATGTTAAGATTAGAAAGGGTATGACTACCGAGATGACGACTAACTGAGAAGTCCCAAATAAATTGGGATAAGGGCAGGAGAATAATAAAAACGTGTTTAATGTCAAGTTTTTTTTTTTAACCTGTAAGGCACTGAGATACCACATTTGGTTCGCCGCGTACCAGCGAACTTTAACCTTATTTGTATGATAAAATAAGGCTCTGAATCGTTTGAAACGATGCGAGCATAACGTAGGTAATTAGGGATAAAGAAGACATGACTACCGATTCCTTGTAGTCCGTCCTACTTTATTACAAAATACAATTACAAATTACAAAATCCCTGAATCCCGGAGGCATATCCATACTAATATATACGTGCCAGTTCATTGATCCTATTTCAATCTACCTACTCTGACCTCTGCTGATTAGTCAAGTCAGTTTATGTAAACGCATGTTTGACAAATAAATTTTCTTTCTTTCTTTCTACTGTAACAAAATATGATATTGAAATTAAATTAAATGAAGTGGAATGAGATGAAATGGAATGAAATGAAATGGAATGATATGAAGTGGACTGAAATTAAATGAAGTGTTTATTTTTGTAACTCATTACAAAAAAAATATAAAAATGATGTCAATAAAAATAAGATCTTGCAAAAATAATTATTTTATTTAATTAATTAATGATCCATAGGATATTTAGAATTATGATCACCATGAATCTTCATAAAAAAGAATGACTTCATTTATCAATCTCAACTCAGTTCAAGTTTTAATTCAAGATTCTTGACGAAGCATCTTAATAACATAGGAACTAGCCTGCGCGCAATTTCTTCTGCGTGACAATTAATTTACTATTTAATATATCGTATAGCTGTGCCCTGTCACTTTGTTTTCCCTGATCATTCTGTCTGCCTTTTTTTCATTTTACTCGACTCCTATGAATTGAAGCGTGATGTAAAATGACCTATAATATTTTTCAAGAAATAGGCTATGGAAAGCAAAAATAATATTTCGAATTAGATCACTAATTCTAGAGTTTACCGTATTCAAATTAAAAAACAAATTCCTTAGCTTTATTATCTTATATAATGTAGTCTCTATGGATAATCTAGATATTTACACCTACGGACAGAAAGATAATATCATAATACGAAGATCTGTCCTCTCTAAGAGCTGTGCGACATCGCACGTGCCCATACGGATATATACGTGACGGCTTACTAACACCAACCACAGCTGGCACGTGTATTATGAGTCATAAGATTTGCAAATGTTAGTAATATTACTCTTTTGTAGGAAAAGATGATGGGGGATGGATTGGTAGTCTTTGATAATAAGTTTATTAACGACGGATTAAAAGACATCCTTCTATAATAGCCCGCTAGAAAGTGCCTTTCCATGGCTATTAAGAAGAGAGGGAGAGGTAGACAACAAACTACCTGGATGACAAATGTCTGGAAGGACATGCAAAAGCTTGGTCTTACATGTGGCGATACTTTCCACCGAAATAAATCATCATCATCATCATCAGCCTATAATGTTCCCACTGCTGGGACACAGGCCTCCTCTCGGTGAGAGGGAGTGGGCCATAATCCACCACGCGGGCCAAGTGCGGGTTGGAAGATGTGACATGTCTTCGAATTTTTGTTTCCAAGACATGCCGGTTTCCTCACGATGTTTTGCGTCACCGTTTTGAGAGCCGTGGCGATGAAATAATTTACACAAAGTAATGCGCCTGTTTGGGTTTGAACTCACGACCTACTCGTAAGTCGCGGCCGTTACCACTGGGCCACCACTGCTCAATGAATGGCTTCGCATGATTAAGAAAACCGATCCCGCGTAACGGGAAAAGGCGCGGGCAAAGAGAGATTCTATAATAGTCAGCTGCTTTAAAAAATATTTAAGATATCTTTAAACTATGTAGTTCGTGAATGACAGGCTAACTGACAAATAAAGCCAACCCTAAGATCTTGTTCGTACGTATGTAAAACCAAATGTGTACCAAATAGTTTTCAAGACTTACCCTGACAATGTTTAAAAAATTACTATTCAAACTATTGCTGTACAAAAAATATTATACCATTAAGGACTATTTAGAACACAAATCAATAGAATCTTTGATTTGTAAGGTAGCATAATTGACATCGCTGATTGTAATTGAAATTTGCACGCCAGGTTATGGCAGGATATTATGAAACTAAATTATTGTAATACCTTATATACCATACTAGCTTCTGCCCGCGACTTCGTCCGCGTTAAATTTCTTGTTCCCCGGGCCTTCCCGTCGTCGCGTCTAATCGCCTACCCGTGCGATTTTCCCCGTTTTTGCAACATTTTATTACTGCTCCACTCCTCTTGGTTGTAGCGTGATGTTATCTAGCCTATAGCCTTTCTCGATAAATAGGCTACCTAACAAAAAAAAAAAATTTTCAATTCGGACTAGTAGTTTCTGAGATTAGCACGTTCAATCAAACAAACAAACAAACAAACTCTTCAGCTTTATAAATTAGCAAATAAATATTTTTGATTTGATTTGATAAAAATATCGTGGCGGGAATTTGTCGCGCACTGTATTTTGGATTCTCAGTGTTGCAATACTGAGAATTGATAAATCGTTGAACCGGGCATTAACGATCCAACAGAGTGCGAGATAGAAGCCTTTTTGGCCTCACATAGGACTCTTTATTTTTTTTATACTTTTCACTATTTTGTTATTTTTAACTTAAAAGTTTTAATGCTCTTCTTTATTGTTTGTATTTCCTGCGCGTGTCTTAATAATATCTTTCTTTCTTTCTTACTTTGCAACATGATATCTATTGGTAAGTGGAAACCCAGTGGAAACTTCTAATCATTTATTATAAATCTTTGTTTTAACCGATAATAACCAGTAGTTTCAAAGAATCCAGCAGCCGGAGAACTAAGTGAGACCGAGGTTTAATTTAAAGTGAAAACGCCATAATTGTTGGAGTTTTAAGTGCCAGTGAGCGAGTCCAAGCAGTAAAGGAACTGTAAACTGCTGAAAGTTAAAAGGATAATGTCTTTGTTACATGTTTACTTTGTAGTTTATCTCTGAAACGTTTTACATTTAGGAGCTGAGCAGAATTGCATGCTTGGAACTTTATAAATCCGGCAAATGTTTACGGTAGTTTCAATCCGACATGAGATTTTGATAAAATTAAACCGCCGAAAAAACTGAAAAGCAAAAAATAAGAAGCCTAAGTAATTTTGAGTCGGCGCCAAACAAGTAAATTAATTAACTACTTTGGTTTGGTTATTTCTATAAATTTAAGGTAATTTTGTGATACTTGGTCATTAATGGTTTGGCGCCCGACTCAAAATTACTTATTATTTTTTGCTTTTCAGTTTTTTCGGCGGTTAAATTTTTTGTTAAAAAGTTTTTATTTTATGATTTTTTGAGGCTATAATCTACTAATTACTACATGCTTGCAAAATCTGACTATTCTGCAAGAAGTTATGCATTACAATCAATGAGCGAACAATCAATCATCCCCTGTTTTCCTACCCTTAAGGTTGGAATTTTCTTTCAAAATTTACAAGGACCACCTTCGGGATACACCCTGTCGAATAAAAAATGAATTATCATAATCGGTCCACTCTGTAAAAAGTTATGCGTGGTCATACATAATAAATATACATTTAAATATAAACGCGTCGACTTGATAACCTCCTCTGTTTTTTTTCGTCAGTGAAAAATATAAAGGTGACTATGTTTTGAAAAGCTTTTTGGAGTGTAGCACGTGTGGAGGTTTAGAGTTAACCCACGGGAAGATGCTACCGGAATAAAATGTATTAAAATCTTATGTCCTTACTCCGATTTTGGTCTGTCTGCCACAGATTTTTTGGTTGCAAGACATGCCTTTTTTTTTTTTTTTTTGGATGGGAAATCATCAAATGACTTCTCCCGCTCTGGGCGGAGCGGGAGGGCATGTCAGACTTTTACTGACTAAAACCCACCCGTGTTCCTTCAGTTGCCCATGTGCCAGGGTCACGATATCTCTTTCGAACAATCACGCGACCCCGGCAGGCATCGGTCCTAGCAGACCCCTTCAGTGTTGCTGACATCTCTTTGAGGCGCGCGTGGAACACTACGCGCCGTCGACCCGAGCCTGGTCCTTACCGGGCGGCGAGCTACCCATTGCTCGCCACCCGCAAGCTCGCGCCTACGGTGGCCGGGAGTCCGCAATCGACTCCCGGCGCCCGGGGCGTCTCCTCCTGCGGCGGCTAGGGACGTGAGGGCGCAGAGACTGCCATTCCCTCACGCGCCCCGCCTCCTCCTTCGCGAGCATTACTGCTTCGCAGAAGGAGGTGACGGCTTCCCATGCCCTCTCGCTCCGTACCATAGCTCGCACCAGGGCCGGACGCGAGAGGTCGCCGCCGGCAAGACATGCCTCACAATGTTTTCTTTCACTGTTTTGAGAGCAGTGATGATTAATGATTTACAGAAAGTAAAGTGCTTGCTTGGGTTAGAACACCTCACGTAAGTTGCGGCCGTCGCCACCACTGCTCTATATTCTATTTATACTGCTATTTGTGTGCATAAATGTATAAATAAACAAAAACATTTCTGACAGAGCTGAAAATAAATTCAATGGCCACCGAGATTCTATCTACAAAGTAATGAGGTGCCTTATATTCTACGTAACAAGAACTGGAATAAATTCAAAGACCGCAGTACAAATTCAAACGGCTAAACAGGTTGTTCCAATCGTATGGAAACTGGGAACACTTTTCTAGATTACACTGAAAAGGTAAGGTCAATGTTTATTGAGTTTTTTACTTGTGAAAGTAACAGTTCTCTAAAAGGGCGGTGTCTGCCATATCCTCGTAAGACCCAAGGACTTAATTTAATGACAAAAATATTTAGGTACTCCGGCCCAAGACAGTTTTTAAAATCATTATATTGTGGAACAGCGACCTAAAATTATGAAATAATATTTACGTCTATTTTTTAGTTTTTAAACCCACCAATTTTAAACTCTTATCAAAAATTCATTACCCTTGAATACATCTAGTAAATATTAAATACCCCCGGGGAAATACTCCCTAAAATAATTAAGTCAAGAGCTTATCATTTAAACAATTTTTAGGGTTCCGCACCTCAAAAGGAAAAAGCGGAACCCTTATAGGATCACTTTGTTGTCCGTCCGTCCGTCCGTCCGTCCGTCCGTCTGTCAACACTCTTTTTCTCAGGAACGCGTGGAGGTATCAAGCTTAAATTTATATCAAATACTCAAGTCTACTGCCCCTTGGAGCTGTGAAAAAATCAAACTTCTAAGCTAACGCAATCAAAAGATATAGCCGTTTATGCCGCAAATTTCCGCAAATTTTCGAAACTCGCAAGGGAATCAAAACCTTAAGGGTACTTCCAGCTGATCTAGAATTTTGAAATTTGGTACGAAGCAACGTCTTATAGCACAGATAAAGGAAAAATTGCGAAAACCGTAAATTTTTAGTTACATCATATTAGGTTGGGGAAAAAGTCTTTTCGCATTATAGTATGTATGAACTTGTAATAAAATCTCTTTGGCTATACTATTTGTATCTGGCTGGTTTTGGTATCATTGAAAGTTTAAATTTTAAAGAACATAATTCCAAATTCAAATTAGGAAAATGTGTGATTTTCATTTGTTTTTCGTACCGTCAAGATGAGTGAATCTAATGAAGAAATTCGATACATTTTAAAATTTTACTACAAAAAAGGTAAAAATGCAACGCAAGCCGCGAAAAAAATTTGCGATGTTTATGGACCTAGTGTAGTGTCTGTGAGAGTAGCACAAATTTGGTTTAAGCGTTTTCAATCCGGAAATTTTGATGTCAAAGATGCACGTCGCTCTGGTCGCCCTATTACGGATAAAATGGATGCCATTTTTGAAAAAGTGGAACAAGATCGGCATACCAGTAGGTACGACGTAGCTGAAGAACTGGAAATTGACCACAAAACAGTTTTGGCGCATTTGAAAAAAACTGGGTACACAAAAAAGATCGACATTTGGGTACCTCACGAGCTCACTGAAAGAAACCTAATGAACCGTGTACTCATTTGTGATTCTTTATTACGACGTAATGAAACCGAACCATTTTTGAAGAAGCTGATAACTGGTGATGAAAAGTGGATCACGTATGACAAGAACGTGCGAAAAAGGTCGTGGTCAAAGGCCGGTCAGGCTTCACAGACTGTGGCGAAACCCGGGTTAACTCGCAACAAGGTGATGCTGTGTATGTGGTGGGATTGGAAGGGCATTATTCATTATGAGCTGTTACCACCAGGCAGGACCATCGATTCTGAACTCTACTGCAAACAACTGATGAGATTAAAGCAAGAAGTTGAGAGAAAGCGGCCGGAATTAATCAACAGAAGGGGTGTGGTTTTTCATCATGATAACGCTAGACCTCACACATCTTTAGCCACCCAACAAAAATTAAGAGAGTTTGGCTGGGAGGTGTTAATGCATCTGCCGTATAGTCCTGACCTTGCACCTTCAGATTTCCACCTGTTTCGGCCTCTTCAGAATTCTTTAGGCAGTCTCAGGTTAACATCACGAGAGGACTACCAAAACCACTTGTCGCGGTATTTTGACCAGAAGTCCCAAAATTTCTATAGCAATGGGGTCATGTCCCTACCTACAAGATGGCAAAAAGTTATCGAACAAAATGGTACCTACATACTTTAGTTAAATGTAAATAAACTTTATTAAAAAATGTTTTGAATTTTCTTAAAAAATGCGAAGAAACTTTATCCCCAACCTATTATAATAAAAATATTTTTTTAAATTTTAAACCTAATACCTACAGGTTTGTACGGGACCCTCGGTGCGCGAGTCCGACTCGCACTTGGCCGGTTTTTTTTTCTAGATCGAAGTTCTGGGCCGCAACTACTCGCACCTTTTTTTAGTACATTGAGTCGTAAGTTATATCGACCTAAATTTTTATGTTGGGCCTTACGAGGATTTATCTGATGCAGAGACATCAGCATCATCATCTGACCAGCCTTTTCCCAACTACGTTGAGGTTAGCTTCCAGATTAACTAGATGCAGCTAAATACCAGTATTTTTCATGGCTTAACCTCCATGGGCCTTAAATATGATTGGTTAAATGGGTCTAGGTACCATTGGTGCGCCTGTGCCTACCCTTTAAGGGGTTTTAGGTGTGTTATGTTATAGTGTGAAGATATACCGACATTGTGGTAAAAAATGGTTTTATTTTCACGCTGACCTTTCCTCATAAATTTTATTTTGTTGGCTATTTTTAAATCCGTACCCACGTATTATTCCTCACGTGCCCACTTTTATCGCCCAATTTTTTTATCGATATTAGCTTGCTTTCGGATTTTTTTTACTCTGTATTAAATGGGGGTGAACTTTTATTGCTTTAACCCTTTTTGCAATGTTTGAATATCCGATATTAAAATATTTATAGATGGTGCAGAAGGTCACGCTGAGGATACAAAATATATACTTAGTACACATTGATGTATTAAAAATAGGAAGATAGGCCACTCTCTAACATCACGTAAATATTAAATGGACTAGAAACACCTACATGTAATCACATTCACACACAACTACATTTCTCGGTGTCGTGCGTCATGTGTTCGACAATCGAAATAGAGAGACATATTACGCGGGCTATAGCGGGAACGAGATAGCAATAATTGTCACTGTTACGTACCCATAACAAAACGGAAACAAACTACGAGCTGCCGAATGTTGGCCGAATGTTTACGTTTAGGAACGACTTATCACTGAGCAAACATTAAATATTATTAAAATTTTCAACAAATTAACATTTTTTGGCTGTACTTACGAGTGAAAACTAATCCCGTGGGACTTGTTCTTGGTTTTTGCACTATTTGTGAACATTTTATAAACACAGGAAGGCATTGTTGCTGCTTATTTAGAACGATTGCTGTAATTTTACCTAACGTGCTACACAAACGCTAGTTCGATTGTGACTAAGGTCGATTGTGTCCTTTTCCCCTGATTTATGCGGTCCACATCGAGGAGCGCGTACCATATCTTCCCTTATTTTACATCAATGTTAGTACACAAAAAGATGGTCGTGAAAGTGGTGTTGATCCACATTAATTTCTAAGAACCTTAAACCTTAAGCCTGCTAGAAATACCCAAAATGGGAATGACCCTTTGTAGTCATTAAAATAATAATGTTTTCGGGACGTTATTTACCCATTTCTTTGATCATGTTAACGTTTATCCAAAAACAATTCTTTTTACCTCTTTATAAAATCCTATAAACACAAGTAACTAATCATTTCAAAACATAAAAGACTTGCTAAGCACATTACAATCAAAGTAAAAGAAAAAGAAGGAAAAAAAGATTCAGAAGAATCCAAAAAAATTAAGAAAGTTTCCGAATTTATAAACGGATGACTTTACAAAGGTTCCAAAGAAGGTAATTTACAAAGGATTACAAACTTTTGTAAATAAAATCTGTCTGTTTCCTTATTAAGAAAAAAATATTTTTAAGAAAAGAATTTAAATACGGATGTGAATCGGTGATTGTTACCAAATTCCTGTTAAAAAAAGTCTTGAGTGGAATACTAGTTAGGGACAACGTCTTTATAGAATATTATAAAAAAAACGCTGTAAAATTATTTAATACGTAGTAATAAATGTGCCCAGCCCACTATGGGCAGGGCATATTGCTCGCAAAACAGATGACTGTTGGATAGCCTCCCTCAAGGTGGACTGGTAACTTGGTGAAAGCCGCAGGATGCAAGAAGCACATAACCAGTCGCAGTGGTGGTGCTTGGGGGAGGCTTATTTCCAGCAGTGGACGTCTTTAACTAAAATGACGATGATGATGAATGGAAGTTAAAGCCCACCGGTAACGGCATAACGATATTTTTACACAAAAATATTTTAGTTTGATGGAAAAGTTTGAACAATTGCCCCTTTTTCCAAAACGACCACTTTGCCCTACTCAAGTTATTTCCCCTGTATTTGTGGATACAATCAAATACCGCACCCACATATCGATTCCGCCATCAAAAAAGCATATTCACATTAGAATAAATTTTACTTTTTATTTTCGTAGGCAGACAAAAAATAATATGTTATTAATAATATGTACACGTATATAAAAACAGAGTTAAAAGAATCAGAGGGCATCATAAATCTGATCTGCATCGCTGTCATTATTCCCTCTCTTCCAAGGTCTTCAATTATTTGGGCAGAAGATGCATGATTCAACTCAGCCCAGCGGCAAAATTGAATATCAATCAACTCAGCCCATTGCAGTCCACTACTGGACTTATGCCTCTCCCAGGCTGCATCACAACACTGTCAGTCTGTTCCAGTCACCTTTTTTAGGCCGTTGGTCCATCTAGCTTGGGGGCCTCCCACGCAATGCTTGCCGATAAGTCTTCTCCTCTGCAGGACTTGTCTGCTCCATCGGCCATCGGTACTTCGTTTGCATACTCATAACATAATATAGTTCAGGGAAAAGCCGAATTATGCCGAGCCGATCCGATTCTGATTAAGTGAGGGTCGAGGCCAACGAATTTCACGTCACAAGGTGGATGAAAGGAATAACAAAGGAATCAAATAATTGGAACCGTGCACCTAGCTTCTGACATTTCAAAAGCCCATGTTATTTTATGTGAAATAAAAATATTTTGATTTGATTTGAAGCCGAGTTTGTTAAGTGATTGCTGCGAGTCAGCTTTGCTGTTCCAAAAAATACTGCAGAGTCGAATGCGACGGTGTGAAGAAGGTTTAAGAAAATCAGATACTTTTACTCTAGTAAGTTTCAAGTTCAGGATTGAAATTACTATCAGTACCTTCAACCGTATGAAAAGATCAATGGAATGGAAACATTGCGAATTAATAAACAAGTGCACATGTGGAAAGTTCTGTAATACCTAGCTAGAAAATTGTTTTCTTTTCATTCGGTTTCAGTCTCAATCTACATTATATGAAGCTCTAATATTATGAAACAGGTATTGTTTTTATTTCATTACATATGCATTCTGCTGTAAACGTTGTTATTCATAGAATTTTTGCATAATATAATAAAAGAGATAAAAGTTTCATGTTGTTTTCCAGGGATATTTATGAAGTGACCTTCATAAGGGAAGAAATGAAATGAAATGTTTATTTGTGTAAGTAAATCTCTTAAGACACCTTTACACGTCATTATTTTGTCGGTCTATATTTTAAAACTAGATGATGTCAATTTTACTTAGCTGACTGATCCCTGCACGCGTAGCATGACCACCGTAGAAATGGGTTTTGTCTATTCTTGGTAGAATAGAAAATAGAATTTGTCATGCTACGCCAGCATAAAACGGTACAAATCTTTCTACAATCTTTAATTTTGTCTTTAATCTTTCTACAATCTGTAATTTTATCTATTCTTCTGTCGACAAAACCCATTTCTACGGTGGTCATGTTATGCGTGCTGAGAAGAAATACCGATACAAACTTAGAGGTCATGGTCTTTCTTAAAGTCTAAACATTTTATTATAAGAAATTTTTGGCGTCTAACAACTTGTTCAAAAATAACTTGAACATTTTTAGCTACAATCGAACAAACAAACTACATATCAGGCAACTGACGTGCAACTGCTTCTAATTAATTTGGTGAGTATTCAATTTATTAAAAAAAAATATTACTCTCTTAAATGTTAGCGTATGTAGTAGCTTAAAAAGTTATTAAGTTCACGATATTTTTTTTATTGACAGTGAAGTGAACAGATGAATATTTTTGCCAAAGATATCAAGCATAAATTATATAAATAATCATTTAGAAATAATACGACCAGTTTATATCTCAGAATATCAAAATGCTGGAGCACAACGTTTGCACTTTAATAATACCAATTACCTACCCACAACTAGAAGACAAAATTCAAACACAAGAAAGCAATGATAATGAACACGATGCAATAAACAATACCAGAGATAAGTAGAACAAAGAAAAAGTACAACATATCTAAATACACGAACAAGGGCAATTAAGGTCACTCAGTATGAAAACAGAACCGTAAACTGAGCAAGAAAACAACGAAAAACAAACGAATGGGCACAATGAAAAATTCCCACAAGTTCATGTAAACACAGCCATTGAAATACGCGAAGGTTTTTCGCTTACAAAATGCTATATTAACACAGAACGTGCTCAATCCTGGCCTGTCTTTCGAAGATTTATTGGAGGGACTTTATTAGTTTCCTGCGATTAAGTAAAATGGTTTGTGCCCCTTGTGGCTAAGTTATATTAGCCGCACGGATCGATCGATCAGGATAAGCTACGCTTATCGCGGTTGGTTCATAGATGGGTGACCATTTGACAGAAGTTACGGGTCATCAGAAGCCAAAGCCCGAAAGTCTGACAACCAGTCTTACCAAGGGTTATCTCATTACCTAGGTTGTGGAGGTCAGACAAGCAGTCGCTCCAAGTGAAATACTGGTATTCAGCTAGATCCAGTAAGATAGGTAAAATGGTTTCTTTAATCTGGACAATAAATACTTTCAAGGCTGTCTTCGACACACTGTTCAAATGGTGAGAAAATGCACGTACTTGAAGTCCCTAATTAAGTAATAAACTTAATTAGGGACTTCAAGTACGTGCTGAGGCACGTGATTTTTTTTTTAGCATGGGAAACCATCAAATGACTTCTCCCGCTCTGGGCGGAGCGGGAGGGCGTGTCAGACTTTTACTGACTAAAACCCACCCGTGTTCCTTCAGTTGCCCATGTGCCAGGGTCACGGTATCTCAGGGTCACGGTAGAGGCACGTAATTATGATAATTTGACTTTAACCCGTCTTCAATTCAATGTTTCTAGCCTTTAATTAGTTTGGTGAATGTATGTAACGGAATCTTTGAACGTGATTTCCAACTCCTATAAAATGTCGGATTCATTTGAAACGCTACACATTCAAGAAAGTATCGAACTGTGTTGGGGTCAGCTTGCAGTGTAACCGAAAACAGTTGAGTACCAGTATTTTAAAGCGACTGCCTACCTGATCAACACAACTGGGTTACTAGGTAACACGATACCCCATGGTAAAACTGGTTGTTAGACTTTCGGCCTTCTGACGACCTGTAACGACTGTCAAAAATCCTTGAATGATAGCCGGAGCCAACGGCTTAAAGTGCTTTCCGAGGCACGAAGGAGTGAAGATGGTAAACTTCCATTCAAAGACCAATCGCGGCTAGCAAACCTGCACCCTAATTGCGAAACACAAAATTTATCAGAATCTGAATGGGATTGAAGATTATTTCTAAACCATTGAGTCATTTGTTCGAATAAATTGTCGGCTCAGCAACGTAAATAACGCAATGAATGTTGTTTAACTATGAATATTAAACCATTTCCTACCGATAAAAAGTTCCGCAATTATCCCTCTGATCGATTAAACCATGTGGCTAGTATTACATAGCCTCAAGTCCCTCCAAATAAAACACAAAGTACGTAACCTAAATTGTCACTAATACACCAAGTAAAAATATCAAGTTTCAAGTGTTTGCCCGTAATTAGGTCACCACTAAAGTTTGCATTACCTCCATCAGGCGATATCACCTACCTTTTAATGTAGGGTCTGATTACCTTAGTTCTTCAATCTTCACAACTGAAGAGGTAACGCAGTCCAGCTCAAAAATGCTTTTGTGATGTAGCTTAAAGGCTGAGACTTACTTGCAACGATTGTTTGTAATTTGTCGAGTTTTTGTAACGTGTAAGAGCAGTCAGCGCCGGATCCTCCACTCAATTGTCGGTTTTTTTTTACTTTGATTTGCAGAGGGTAGTTCCTGACTTATTTTTATCGCTTAATCTGTTTTGTGCAAGTGTTGAAAAGAGCAAAGATCGACTTCTTTCGTAATGACAAATCAAATAAACAGTTCGTTCTACAGATTCAAACTTTACAGCCAAAGGAAATGTCGATTGTAGCGATGTCCCCAATTCCGAGGTAGCAAAAGGGCAGACAACTTTTAAAAGGGACGCTGAAATCACTTTTAAAAAGGACACCAAATTCACCCATTATACCGAGAAGCGGGTACTTGATATTTCTCCCTGTAAAGCGTGAGTGAGGTCTAAGTGGCGTCAGTAGTAAGTGCCTAGGATTCACTTAAAGTCACGTCCACAAGTAAGACCTATGCACACTCTGGAACTACAAAGATGCTTTCAAGTTTAATACTATTCATTTTGGCCATATTATTATTACTAGCTGTGTCTACGGGTTCGCCCGCATGTGTCTCAGAATTAATGATGAATTGATAATAACCAGTAGCATTTATGTTACTCCTTATAACATCAACTATCTGCCAGTGTAAGTCCTGTCAACATTGGAACAAACAGATAGAAAACAAAAACATTAAAACTTGATTTTGGTTTTGATGTACCGTATTTGCCTTCAAAGCTGTTATTTTGACATTACAAACAGACATAGTATATTCTGATATATCGCCTATTTTCCACATCCCACAATCCATTTTTTGAATAAAAACTTTTTTTTGGGTAAAACAATATCCCTTGAGAGATCCCCAAAGAAGAAGAAACCAGAATAGAAGCTCAAAAGTCTGATAGCCTGTCTTACGACAGGATTTCAGAGTTTTGTGCTTCTGGCACCCCGTAATGACGGTCAATTATTTAGGATTAATAGACGGGATCAACGGCTTAACCTGCTTTCCGAGGGACGAAGGGAAATTTTCAGTGAATTTTATTAGAATTATTAAATCAATTACAAAGCCAAATGGGATAGGACTAACCTTTAAGAGACCTCAAAATGAACTTATAGATCAAATTTATTACTGTTATCAGGAGGTTGGCAGACTGCAGAGCTCGAAATAGTCTTGAGATATCGTTTTAGGCTGGGTAAAGAATTAATGGTAATTTGGGGCATGAATAAAAGGTAACTAAGGGATCATGTGGAACGAGCAAGCCGTCCGACCTTTTTGATAAACAGAATATGAAACACCACGCTGCACTCCAAAACGGGGATCTAAGACATAGGCAAACATGGTGACAGGCTATTAATGGTACTGGGCAGGTCACGTTAGGAGTATGCATAGTGAGCGCATTGCAAAAGTCTCCACACAGCGGGTGCCTGAAGACGGATGGCGCCGCCGAGGCCGGCCTAAGAAGAGGTGGCGAGACGACCTAGACGCGTATTGAATAGGTTGGATCGAGGTGGTCCTGGAAAAGGATACCTGGAGGGTTTTAGGGGAGGCTTTTGCTCAGCAGTGAGACAGTGTAGGCTAATTTAATTCGTTTTAAGCATGTTTTTAAGTGATACTGACAATGCTTTGAACATTCATTGCTTTACCCATAAGAAGGTTACCGAGTCTTTACTGAATCAGTGAGTTTGTTTGTTTCACACTTAAACGGCTGCACGTATTCAGATGAAATTTGACAGACAGATAAACCATGGCCTGGGTAAGGGTATAAGCAATTCAGTGTCGCAAAAGAAGTCGCCGGCAACAGCTTCATTTCAGTAAAATTGAGTTTCTATTTTGACTGCCTAATGAGCATCACAGGACTGGGTGTAATTCCCAGGTAAAGTGTTTTTGGAGATTTATGTTAAATTCTTATTCTAATTGTGTTAAAAATATTTTTGTCTCACAAGAATCTTTCAGTGCTACTTTCAAAGTTTTGATACATATAATTATAATATCATCTTTTGGTAATGTTTAGCAGGTTTTTTTTTGGGGGGTTTGTCTTCTTACTAAGTACTAACAGTAGCACGGGTTTATTTATTAGGTTAATCTACGTTTGCCGGGGTTGGTCCCTGGATGGGTGACCATATTAACACATCAAGACCCGTCCGTGCCTCGGAAAGCACGCTAAGCCGTTGGTTCCAGTTGTCATTCGTGGTTTTCTGGAACAGTCGTTACGGGCTGTCAGAAGGCCGAAAGTTAAAAGATACTCAAATATTTCAGAAGTGTCCTTATGCTTTTTTATGTACCTTTTTCTCTTAAAGCAACTGAGAATTAGCGTGCTGATATTGTAATCAATCCATTGTAGAAAGTGCCCCTTAAGAGGGAGAGATGTTTGGGAAGAAGATTTTGAGGATCTTTTCAAGTAAATTGATATTTTAGTGAGTGGCCATTTTCGAAATGGGCCTTTTAGATCTGAAGGGTTGTAATCTCATATCAGTATCATCGGTTTCAAGATATTATTTCTATCTAAGTATATAATCTATACATAGTATAAATAATAGTTTAAAAAAAAACGAAAAAACATGCTTCCATAGAAAACCAGACTAAACAGTAGAAAATAATGGAAAAAAAGCGTGGGGTGCTTATTAAGGTATTTTTTTATTGATATCAGGCACCCGACGCTTTTTTTCCATTATTTTCTACTTTAAGTTTGGTTTTCTATGGAAGCATGTTTTTTAGTTTTTTTTAACTATTATTTATTTTCTATTTTTTAGGGTGTTTCGAATTTTGAGACGTATGTCAGCGTAGTTTGTGACGTATCTCAGCGTAGTTTTCGGAGACAGTTTTTTTGCTGTCCTGGTAACCCCGGCAAAAATAATGGCACCTATTTATGAAATTATAGTATTGTCATCGGTCCTCGATAAGTCTACAGAGTTTGAATGAAATATGGTTGTTTAAAGTGGGTCAAAATCGCGCTGTAAGGAGTCGGTTACAACCAAACATACTAACTTACAAACATCAAGTCAAGTTAATATAAAGCGTGTAATAAAACAAAGTCGCTACTCGGATTTGTACGCTTAGATCTTTGAAACTACGCAACGGATTAATGGGCAGAGTGATTCAAGAAAAAGGTTTAATTGTATAATGTGCGGGTGAAGTCGCTGGCGAAACCTAGTAATATTATTATAAAGCTAAAGAGTTTGTTTGTTAGAACGCGCTTATCTTCGGAACTACTGGTTCGTATTAAAAAAAAATCTAATAGTGTTGGATTTTTCGAACAAGGCTATAAGCATTATAATATTCACACAAGTCAGAGAAACTATCAGCAAAAACGAGTTATATCGCGGCCGGGCAATGGAAAACTACGTGTTGGTTCGGGTGCCAAAAGTACAAACAAACAAAAATCTCTTCGGCTTTATTATTAGTACGCTTAGATCAAATGCGTGAATATGTATAGAACATTCAAAATAGTAATCTCTAGAATGTCAACAATGGTCCACAACTTATGTGGTTAATACCCCGCATGGGTTCCAAGCATGTTTGTAATAATTTAGTTCTGTGTCCCGACAAAAGACCTTAATGGGACCAAGGTCTAAATACAAAGAGCATGAAATTACAGGGCTTCTTATAAGTATGTGGTTTGAGCTTGGTGACGCGTGGGCTTTCTCGTTTATGAAGGGAAAATGTTCGTTACCCCTGTTTTTTTGTGGCAAAGATCACGGGATTGTGTTTAGGTCAAAATAATGTTGAAGCTAATGATATACAATTATTGTGTATGATAAATCAAAGAAATATAATCTATACTAATATTATAAAGCTGAAGAGTTTGTTTATTTGATTGAACGCGCTAATCTCAGAAACTACTGCTCCGAATTTAAAAATTATTTTTGTGTTGGGTAGCTTATTTATCGTGAAAGGCTATAGGCTATATAACATCACGCTACAATTAAGAGGAGCGGAGCAGTATTGAAAAATGTTGCAGAAACGGGTAAAATCGCCTGGGTAGGCGATTCGACGCGACGGGAAGGGTCGGAGGAACAAGAAATTTATCGCAGACGAAGTCGCGGGCAGAAGCTAGTTAAACATAAATTAAGATACGTATGAAAAGAAACCTTTGACAGACACTATATTCAAGTAGATAAATGTTGTTTTATATTTTTCGTCCATAAATATTGTTGCCCACTGATAAGCGCAGGAAAATAATGTTTGTGTGGTTTTTAGATAGGTTTCTATTCAGTTAGCGAATTTTTAAATTATAAAATTTGACATTACATGTATCAATACTTTTTGTGTTTATTGACTTTTTATTTTAATCATTTATTGTAAGCATTGAATATTATTTCATTAGTAAATTCTGGCATCGTATTCTAATAAAAAAATATACTTATAAAATATGACATTGTATTAAAATCGAAATTTAATTTTAATATTTCTACACCGGAAATGGTAGTAAAATGTGAAGCTGTTTATAATGATATTAATGTACCATATACTCAGAAATAAATTATTATATGGTATATTCTATTCTAAATACTCAGCCTAAATAAGCCTTCGGTATTTCTACCAAAAAAAGCTAATAAAAGGTTCTAGAGCGTTTCTGTAGCAAAAAACTTCATTTAGGTAACTTATGTAGTTTTCAAATAACACTAAAAAGGGTCCCAAATTCAAGGGCATAAAACATTTTTTACTCTGTACACAAACAGTGCTCGTGTCGGTCTAATTGATATTTAATTAGTTACTTGTTCTGCTCGCTACTTTGTCCGCGTGGAATTTTTTGTTTTAAGAAAACCTATAATAGCGGCTATATTCTTTAATTTTCTCTTACCGTTATTTCTGTTTTTTTTTCTTTCTACTCGGCTCACTAGTATCGTCGTATGATGTTAAAATAGCCCATAAGCTTTCTCAAGGATTAGGCTAACAGAAGCAAAATTATTTTTTAAATCCAACTACAAACAATACATTTCAGAGATTAAGTAAACCCTACATACAAAATTACAAGCAAACAAATTTTACCTAGTATTAAACTACGTCGCTTCCCGCGTCTGTACGCTTAGATCTTTTAAACTCCACAAAGGATTTTAATGCAGGTTTTGTCAATAGACAAAGTAATAATTTTATAATAATTTAATTGACGCAAAAAATGTGTTATATTTAAACAAATATACAGGACAATTTATAATTTTCTTAATTTATATTGAAGGATATTGTGTCCGAACTAGATAAAATATATCGTAGTAATATGTCTCAGACATCAGTGCTCTTCCTTGTGATGACCATTACATTACTGGCTTACTTATAAATATTATATTATTTACTAGAGTAATTCAAGCGGAAGGTTTATACGTATGTTACGCGGGTGAAGCCGCTCACAAAAGCTGGTAATATTTATTTATTTAAATTACATTTATAACACCTTTACAGCGAACCAAGGCGATGTAATAACATAAAATTATGTAAATACAAACCAATAAGCATTTGTGCCTTTCCTATGAATTTCGGCAGGTTTTGCTCAAATATATCCTCCGATACCGTTATAATATTTATCATACGTACAGCTCGTGACAAAGGGGCAAACTTGAGAAGATTAGTCCTAGCCACAGGCACGTCTAACAGAGCGGGGCGGCGGCGCGGCGCGCAACGACGTGCCCGTCCGGCGCGCGCACCTGCAGCGCTGCCAGCACCTCCGGGTGGTGCATCAACCCTAGCAATACGCGAGCCACGTATTTGATCAGCGCGACGTCCCTTCTTACCGCCAGCCTGGTGTATCCGACCATGCCCAGGACAAACAGACTCAGGTACATCAGGGGATAAAAGGGAAAAACCCCATATTGCTTTCGGTAAAGAAATCTAGTAAATTTGTTCTGTATTTTTTCCAGCATGAGGCTTTATTGTCCTTCATGCGGATTCCAAAGTGTTTCTAGATAACTCCTCACTAGTGCATTAAACAAGTCTCTAACAGCAGCAGTATCGGTAAAATCCTTACATTCTTCATTCTTCTTCTTCCTTACATCATTATAATATTGTAATATCTATAAATATGTAGGTAGTAAAGGATACGATTGCGTTGGGCAACCGCAACATTAAAAAACACTTAACAGTTTATTTTCACTCTCGGCGCACCCAAGGATACTTCCTTAGCCTGGTAAATATTCTTTCCACGACATGTATTTTTGGCACATAATTCACGATACGAACGGGAAGAAAATGATTTCGTTTTCGTGTTCCATAATAATATTGTTCCATAATATTCATGGCTTGGTACACATATTTCTAGCTTTTAGTAAATAGCAGACTATTCCTCATAGTCTAGTCTGATTTATCTAGCTTCAACGTAACACATTGCTTTCATTTTTTTTTTATAAAGCTCTGTTTAGACTTCAAAATAGATGTATTGCGGTAATCTGTCTTGCCGAGGTATAATGCAGACTAACAATAAATTGCCAGCTGATTGTTTACAGGTAAAACGAGGTGATGTTATTATGACATTTCGTTATTTTCTCTAAAAAAATCAGAGGTATCTTCCCGTTTGATCGTTTGTCGGTGAATGGAAAATTCCTTAATTTTAGAACGACGATTTGTGGACGATTTTCCTTATCAAATTGGTTTATTTTTTGAGGATATTTATGTGTTGACAAGTATAGAAACAGGCTTTTAGATGTGTTTAAATTAGCTAGCGCCGTCAAAAAAAAAAAAACTGAAATTTGAGATAGCAAATATCGACTCAGAAGAGCTTAAGGTGTCTTCACACAGCGGGCGCGACGCGGCGGGACCGGGCGGCGACGCGACGCTGAGTAGTTGTAATGTACTAGATATTATGGACGACTTCACACAGAGCGCTCGGCGCGACGCGCCACGCCGCCGCCGCGCCGAGTCGGAATACAACTCAGAGGCCGGCGTGCCGCGAGCGGGGCGCGAGCGCAGCGTCGGCAGGATGGCGATAAATTGCAGAAGTATCACAAGTTTTAAATTGATTGACTGCGTCTTACATTTAATAACATTTTTGTATGTTAGTTGATACGAGTAATGGATAGTGAATGAAAGTGAGCGATCGCCGACATTAGCTGTGATTGACTAAAACATTTTCATTACGAGTACAGTTTCAAACAACTAGCGCACGTGCATCAATTGAATTTGAACTTTATGCTAATGTGATCAGAGTCACACGACGCAAGCTTGTTTATTACAATGACTGTATCCTTTATTTAGTAAGTAAACTCAATTAATTTAAAGTGTATAATTTGATACATTTAATCTAAGAAACCCGTTAAATCTTATTGAAAAGGCAAAAAAATTTAAACAGTTCGGTTTAAAGCATAGGACCAACTTCCTAACAATTGAAATGATTTGGTTTTCTGTTTTGTAACTTTTTGATCATTCACGTGACAAGACAGCGCGGCGCCGCACAGTGGGTTGCAAATCGCGAGATAAGAAAGGTAATTCATAATTACCATGTGATTTCAATTTAGTGAAACGAACTTTTGTGATTTTTTAGACTGTCTTGGCTTATAGTATAAAAAATATTGTGAACTTGACTAAGCATACTCATATTTAAAGCATTTAACCATATTTTTTTTTTTTGTGATATTAGTTAGATACTTCATTAAAAAATAAGAGCAAGAGCGTTTCCACGTCTGAATCGCTCAACATTTTTTCAATGAATGAATCGCGGCGCGGCGCCGCACAGTGGATCGTCCCCATACAAGAGGTCGGACATAGAATCAAAAATTGAAAAAGGATCTAATTAAAAAAAAAAACAAAATATACAGTTGCATTTCTCTATTAAAGTACAACAAAAATTGTTCTACGCTTTTTTTATTTGACCAGCACTTTAGGCGCTATTCGATGAAAACTTTTATTTTTGTATGGAAACGAACACAAAAATGTATGTATCTCATGATTCCCTCTTTGTTCGACTTGTGGATTTCACTACTGTTATTTACCCATTTTATGCCACATTTTCTTCAAGGACACATGGTGCCCCCAGAGTGCCCCTACCGAGTTATTTTGCCTATAGTAACTATCTTTGTATGTGTATTACTGATGGAATGGAGGTACATTAAGTATACTTATTACTGAGAATTAGTCATCACTAAGTAGTTCCTTAAATAACAGGTGCATTTTTGAGGACTTTAATGACTTATGAACGCTTTTGTTGCAACATAACAAAAGCGTTAATGAGTCATTAAGTAACGACTACCAGTACTTGCTTAATCTAATGAGTTATTGTAATTACTATGTTCACAGCCCTTCAGTGTGATTGGCTCATGTCATAATTAGCTTATCAAATTCATTGCTAGTTATAGTTATTTTTGTGTGTTTTGCACATGTGTGTTGTTCTTTAATAGAAGAATGCAACTGTATATTTTGATTTTTTTTTTAATTAAATACTTTTTCAATTTTTGATTCTATGTCCGACCTCTTGTATGGGGACGATCCACTGTGCGCCGGCGGGACGGGACGTGATCGCGCCCGCAGTGTGAAGGCTCCCGCCGCGCCGGCGTCGCGCCGGCGCCCCGCCACGTCGCGTCACGTCACGCCCCGCTCGCTGTCTGAAGACACCTTTAATTGGCTTTTATAAAATACACTTGCGTGCAATAAAATCGACCCACCCCGTACGCTTTCGTTCAAAACACGATAAATAAAAATCTAAAATTAATTAATGAATATTTTTCACACTGTTTGTTAAATGTTAGTCTAAGATTACAGTACACCAGTTTTTAGTGTAACAGATTTTGATTTATTCATTTTACAGACAGAAAAACAAAGACGGTTAGAATTTCTCAATATTTTTATGAATAATTTTGACTGTAAAAATAAAAAAAGCATAAAATTTCTAAAGAATACTTTGTTCAGTAGCTTGTATTCCCCCCACGTGCTCTTATTGCAGCTTCCATCCTGTTTTTCATTGACCTTATTAATGTTTTTATGAACTCTTGGGGTATACCTTCCCACTCCTCTTGAATAGCCACCTTTAGTTCCTGGAGGGTTTCTGGGGACTGATTTCTGGCCCTGACCCTTCTCTTCAGCTCATCCCATAGATGTTCAATGGGATTAAGGTCAGGGCTCCTTGCTGGCCACTCCATAACAGAAATTTCCACCTCACGTAGATACTGGAATACTATCGTGGCTGTATGTGGTCGGGCGTTGTCCTGCATTAGCGTGAAACCCTCACCTACAAATCCGGCGTATGGCATAACATGTTGTTCTAGCACCTCCTGGATGTATCGCTGTGCATTCAGATTGCCTATACGAGGTCCGGATAAGAACTGAAGGTTCGTTTTTCCTTCCAAAGAAATTCCGCCCCAAACAGTCCACGAACCTCCTCCAAAAGCCACTCGTTCTTCAATACATGCCTGTGCAAATCGTTCTCCCTCTCTTCGGTAAACTTTCCTGCGCCCATCATTTCCATGAAGACTAATTTTACACTCGTCCGAGAACAGCACGACCTTCCATTGTTCGAGTGTCCAATCGACGTGAGCACGAGCAAATCGAAGCCGCGCTTGGCGATGCGCGGGGGTTAATTTTGGACCATTAGCGGGTTTGTGAGGATGCAATCCGCTTTCTGCGAGTCTTCGTCGTACAGTCCCTTCACTTATAGCTACACCGCGTACATTACGAAGTTGCTGTTGCACCTGAACACCAGTTAAATGTCGATTTCTTAAACTTGTAGACACCATATAACGATCATCTCGTTCTGAAGTAACCCGATTTCTTCCCGAACCTGATCGTCTATTGAAGCTCCCAGTCTCTAAGAACCTTCGATACACTCGTCTTACTGCTGATCGACTTAGGTGTAGACGTCTGGCCACGACGCGCTGACTCAATCCAGCCTGGATCAGTGCTACAACTTGAGCGCACTCAGACGGAGTAGTATCCATTTTCACAGAGAGTAAATACAATTAAACTCAAGGTGAATGGTCACTAAATCAGTAAAATAACCAATTATTGAATAAACAATAAATTGATTAACTTCTAACACAATGCAATGTCACTGAGATTGCGTTATTAAAAATGAGAAATGAGGGTGTCCAAATAAACGAGTCAATATCATCAATAACATCCCGTTTATTGAAATATAGGGTATGTACAAATAAAGTTTATGAAACATACCTTCAAATTACATTATTAGTTTTTGTTTGTTTGATCTTATTTTTTACATATTGTGTTCCGAATCGAAACTTACAGGGTGGGTCGTTTTTTTTGCACGTAAGTAGAACAGAAAAAAAATATACTTTTCATGTCGCACAGAATATGTTGGTGAAAAATCACATTAAGTATGCAATTTCTAAATATTTTAATATGACGATTCCATCATAAGGATAAGGATATTTGTTATGTATACAGGATGGACCGACAACATTTTTTGGGGGATTGAGTGGGTCATGTGCTATCTTTCACCCATAGACCCTATTTCCTAAGTGATAAAATGCGTGACTCAAGTCATACATTAATTAACATAGAAACATGATAGGTTGACAATACTTACATAAATTTAAACAATTACGTAAATTAAAAACTAATATGGAACAGAGGACTCCCTTGCATACTTACTCTCACAGAACCCCAGACATATACGCATAATTTTATTCCATTCATCAACAAACATGACGTACATTACCATGTAAAATTCCACCGAAAATTAGTTTGAACGAAATCTAGTGAGTAGTTTTTTTTTAATACTTCATAAATCGTAAACCTCAATTTACCTTTCATTCAGTTAACTCAAATATAAAAATTAAAAAAAAACATTTAATTTCATAAACATAAACCTTATGCATAAACCGTGAATACCTGCAAGTTTGTACGGAACCCTTGGTGCGCGAGTCCGACTCGCACTTGGTCAGTTTTTTAATTAAGTTGGGGTCGTCTTCCAGTCTAACCGGATGCAGCTAAATAACAGTATTATAAATAAGTATAAGAATAATTGATTGTTCAAGAAACTACATTTGTTTGCAATTGATTCCTGGAACTCACACTAGGATTCCCTGTGTCGTGAGTTCCAGGCTCCTTCGTTCCATTTATATTTGTTGCTATATAGGTGTAGGTTACAATAAATTTCTTAATTTTATCTAATTTATAACTAATACACAAAGAAAACTATTACTTATACACAGAGAAAATAAACAGATAGCTTAGTATATTTACGTATGCACGTATGTTGTGTGTGATTGTGCACGAATGTGTGTGATAAACAGAGGTCGGAGTAGGTAGATTGATTTTACGTACTGGCATCATGAATAGTCATAGAAATAATAACAAGGATAAGCCTTTTTTCCAGGATTTCATTTTGGTACTTACGGGATTGAATCAAATATTGTGAAAGTAAGGACTTTTAAACTAGGTACTACATTAGAAATTTATAGAATGCGATAGATAAACTTTAATTTTCTTTTTTACTGTAGAAGGCCGGTTTCCTATATAGTACTATTAAAAAGACAGCAAAAGGATAAACATTTCTTATTCATATTGATGTATTGTTTATTCTACACATTACAACATTTGAAATTAGTTTCAAAATACTGGAATCCCAGAGGCTTATCCGTACTAATATATACGTGCCAGTTCATTGATCCCATTTCAATCTACCTACTCCGACCTCAGGTGAAAAATAAAGCGACTACCTATCTGACTTCCACAATCTAGTTACTGGACAGACTTTTGGGCTGCCTACCCTTAATGACTTTCATAGTCGTATGAATGACACCCAAGTCTAATTTCTTAACATGCTTTCCGAAGCACATAAAGAATCGGTATAATTTGGATGGTTGACCTATCCTTGAATGAACCATGGCAGGCGTTGCTTGACCTTTAAGATCGACCCGGTGGCTGCTAATATTTAGTCACGACCCTTCAGAAAATTTTCAATACTGTATCGTAAATAAAATCCGACATGAGCACCCTCCAACAAGTAACAAGGTTCCCAGAACATCCCGAGGGGTTGCTAATAATGTTGTCAACTCCTGACGAAGTTACCAACCGTCGTTAACGCTCATTTAGAAAGTCCAAACAAAAAGTTTTGCTCGAAATATGTTTCACAATGTTGCTTGTTTGTCATTACTGAAAACTTTTGAAGGTTGTCAAAATTTGTTTCACTTTTCTACCTCAATTTTCTTGTACATTTCGGAGTTATGAAAATAAATAATATACACGTTGTACCTATCGTATTTTTTATCTTTTATAAAGATGTTAAAATCTTCAGTTATGTATCATTCGAGAGTTTTTATCTGTATTAAGTTTTTTTGGCCTCTCAAGAGAGTTCAAATTTTTTATAAAAAATTTTGGTACAGCCGCTTATACACCTTAACTCTTTTAGTCAACCATGCGTTTCAGGGTTGTTTTACTTTTTATATGTGGGTAGTTTGGTTCGAAGTTTAAAATTGAGTTTTCAGGATGGAAGCATTCAAGCATAGTCGTTGCGCCATCGGAAAAACAAAGTTAGACTGGTTTTGTTTCAAATATCTCGTTTTTTGTGCGAGGTAACGCAAAACTCGTTTTTGAACAATTTTAGATACTAAAATTCAGTTAATATTGATGGTTTAAAACTTCGAAGTATTTTGATATTTATTAATGCCGTAATTTGTGGAAAATATGGTATTGACTGCTTTTAATACCAGCCTATTATTGCACCCCTGCAGGGCAAAGATAAGATGAACATTATACACCATTTTTAGGGTTCCGTTGCCAAATGGCAAAAAACGGAACCCTTATAGATTCGCCATGTCTGTCTGTCTGTCTGTCTGTCTGTCTGTCTGTCTGTCTGTCTGTCTGTCCGAGTATGTCACAGCCACTTTTCTCCGAAACTATAAGAGCTGTGCTATTGAAACTTGGTAAGTGGATGTATTCAGTGAACCGCATTAAGATTTTCACACAAAAATAGAAAAAAAGCAATAATATTTGGGGTTCCCCATACATAGAATTGAAACTCAAAATTTTTTTTTTCATCAAACCCATACGTGTGGGGTATCTATGGATAGGTCTTCAAAAATGATATTGAGGTTTCTAATATCATTTTTTTTTAAAACAAAAATATTTGGGGTTCCCCATACATAGAACTGAAACACAAAAAAAATATTTAATCAAACCCTTACGTGTGGGGTATCTATGGATAGGTCTTTTAAAAATGAAATTGAGGTTTCTAATATCATTTTTTTCTAAACTGAATAGTTTGCGCGAGAGACACTTCCAAAGCGGTAAAATGTGTGTCCCCCCCCCGTAACTTCTAAAATAAGGGAATGATAAAACTAAAAAAAATATATGATGTACATTACCATGAAAACTACCAACGAAAATTGGTTTGAACGAGATCTAGTAAGTAGTTTTTTTTTAATACGTCATAAATCGTAAACCACAATTTACCTTTCATTCAGTCAACTCAAATATAAAAATTAAAAAAAAAACCATTTAATTTCATAAACGATGATGACGAATGATGATGATGATGACCTGCAGGTTTGTACGGAACCCTCGGTGCGCGAGTCCGACTCGCACTTGGCCGGTTTTTCTTAAGACGCATTAGTAATTTCAGATTTACATAAAGTAGAAGTCAAGGTTTTTCACGGTATTTGTTGCCTGACCGGTGTCGGTTATGTCCTAAATAAACTCAGAAATTACGAATGCATCGAAAAAGGCACTTTGATTGTCTCCCGAATAGTAAACCTCAACGTAGTGTTTGGTAGTCAAGGCCGTAATCACAAGGCCACTCTTGCTCACAATTAAAAACAAAATGTGAGGACTTACACATTTTCACTTTTTCTTAGACGAACTTTTCATCTTTAAGCACAACATTCCAATAGGTCTACAAAATTGCGACGGGATTATTTCGCGCACCGGATTTTGAACTCTCTGTCTAGGACTGAGCATTGAAAATCCAGTAGAGTATAGTGCGAGTGAGTCTCAGCTCATCAAACAAACATAGTGTCCGATTTTCAACTCTCAGCAGTGCGATGAAGATCCAGTTTTGGAAAACTCCCGCCGCATTGTTACTTCATTCGTTTGAATGTTGACTAAAGTAGTATGATGAGCAATAGGTACAGACGCATACAATATTACTAAAATGTGTCAGATTTCTTTAATCGGTTTCCAACTTTATCGCGTAAGTATAAGGTTCAAGATTAATTGAGAAAAATTTGACAATATTGGGCAGCTGGATGTGTTGGATGTGTCTGTACAATATACGTAAAGATTCTGCACATAAATATACCTAATCTAACCAAAACAAATGTCGAAATATCTGTCTCACTTTCATGAAAGCCCCTGACTTTTTAATTTAGCCACGTAAGTAGGCCTCCGCATCTTTCCAACATCAGTCTTAAGGCCCAGGCACTTAGGAAATAGGTCAATCGACCCTCATTTGAAGAGCGGTCAACGGTTCTAACTGGATGAAAAGAGTGCATAAAACCTTCTTTTGTTAATATTGTGATGGTTAATAGTCATTGAGTTTAATGTTCGGAAAGGCATAAAAGGTAGATAATTTTATTACCAGAAGGGACAGAGTGCTCAGTGTATAATCAGCCAATAACGGTCCCACTGTTCGCTGTTGGGACTAAGGCCTCCTTTCAGGGAGAGACTGTGGGCCATATTCCATCTCGGGTTCAGAGTAGATTGGTGGATGTCTTTGAAATGTTTGCTTAAGGTAGGTGCTGGTTGTCTCACAAATATTATTTTTCTTGATTTTAGAGTGATTAATGAAAGAAAGATAGGATGTCATTTATTTGGCAACAGTATGAAAAACGAAAATTTAAAACCGAAAACTAAAGTTGGTTTAATTAAAATTTTCAAATTACAAGTATCAATCATTTTAATGTCATGATTTGTAAATTAAAATAAATAATTATAAATTAAAATCATTCTCATAGCTACAGATATACTATTATTATTTGTATGTCAGCGACGCGAACCCATAAGATTTTCTCTGGCCAAATGTTGTTACGCGCAAAAAGAAAATATCACACACTTCAAACATGCTATAAAATCAGTGTAAACGAAATAAAGCAAATTACACAAAGCAAAGAGCAACGAACGACTCGCAAAGATCTAAACAAACGTATTGCATTTCAACTGCAAGTTAACTAGCTTGCAGTTGAAATGAAGTCGGTTTGTTTAGTAGCGCAATTTATGTGCATTTGACGTAATTGTATGGATACTTCCTATGAACTGCACTCCAATTGCCAGCAAACTGAACAGTCAGTTGGCAGCTGTGATGACATTATGTCAACTGTACAAAATATGAATTATAATAATATCTTAGGACAACCAACACAACGTTATCTGATCCCAAACTATGCAGAGCCTGTACTATGGTAACCAGACAACTGATAAACATACTTATATATTTCTAAATACATACATATTATAGATAAATTACACCCAGACACAGAACAAAAATGATTGTGCCCATCACACAAAGATTTGTCCAGGTGGGAATCGGAACCCACGACCTCAGTCTTAGCAGTCAGGGTCACTAACTACTAGACTAACAGGCCAGTCAAAAAATTAAAATTGCAATATCACTATCACTATCTCTCTTCTTGTTTTCACACACTATTGTCTACATTTCTTTTTCATTTCTCCTTTCGCAGGTCTGCTGGAAGAAATTTCTTACGAAATAAGCAGTACCTTTGTACTCAATTGTTTTAATATGTCTTATCACTCTGTTTTTTTTACTGTGTGTACATAAATAATAAAATAAATAAATAATAAATATAGTCCTCCGGACCGTATTTTCAGCCACGGCGGCCAATCTCAACAGACGCTAGCCTTCGGGCGCGGGAAATATTAAACAAACGAGTTTTATGTATTGGCTTACGGAAATTCAAAAAAATATCTGTTAAGTGTTACCTTGGTAACTCGAATGATGCATTTTTTTTTTATCATTACTTTTCTAAATCGTTATCCAACACATGGGTAAATTTTCCAGCTAATATAATTTGCCCCTGTAGTGAGTTTCTTCACTCACTGTCATAATCCAGATTCCAAGACAATTAGGCGCATAACAAACGCATTAACGTGCTTTCCGAATCACGGGGTATCACACCGCCAACTTCAAAATCCGTGCTGTTGCTAAGAAATTCGTATTGGAAAACCCAAAGATAGACCAACGGAATAGTTCCGAACTCCAAAACTAAACCAAATCTAAACTGCAAAATTGCAGCTGGCATGCAATTCTCTGTATAGACACTCAGCTAAGGTCGTATCCACAGGACCACTCACCACTGCTCCTAAACATCAGTAAAAGGTCAGCACGGCGGCTAAGTGCTATCGTCACAGTCTCGAGTTACACTCGGAAAATAGGAAATCAAAAAAATCTAAAAAAAAAAAAAAGATCCTTTCCAGTTAAAAGTGTTCGTGTGAGTGAGATTCGTGTTGGTGATTGTTAAAATGGCAGCAAATCAAAATGGATCGGAAAAAAACGTGGGATACTTTTTTTTTTTTTTTTTTTTTGGATGGGAAATCATCAAATGACTTCTCCCGCTCTGGGCGGAGCGGGAGGGCATGTCAGACTTTTACTGACTAAAACCCACCCGTGTTCCTTCAGTTGCCCATGTGCCAGGGTCACGATATCTCTTTCGAACAATCACGCGACCCTGGCAGGCATCGGTCCTAGCAGACCCCTTCAGTGTTGCTGACATCTCTTTGAGGCGCGCGTGGAACACTACGCGCCGTCGACCCGAGCCTGGTCCTTACCGGGCGGCGAGCTACCCATTGATCGCCACCCGCAAGCTCGCGCCTACGGTGGCCGGGAGTCCGCAATCGACTCCCGGCGCCCGGGGCGTCTCCTCCTGCGGCGGCTAGGGACGTGAGGGCGCAGAGACTGCCATTCCCTCACGCGCCCCGCCTCCTCCTTCGCGAGCATTACTGCTTCGCAGAAGGAGGTGACGGCTTCCCATGCCCTCTCGCTCCGTACCATAGCTCGCACCAGGGCCGGACGCGAGAGGTCGCCGCCGCCGATCGCCTCCACGAGGACACGGCGGTGCTCCGCCCAGGCAGGGCACACTTCCACCGTATGCTCCACCGTGTCCTCTAGACGATCCTCACAATGGAAACACCCGGGCGTTTCCTCCCGCTTTATCCTGAACAGGAACCCACCGAAGCACCCATGCCCGGTGAGAACCTGCGTCAGGCGGAAGGTGAGGACGCCGTGGCGCCTCTCTATCCACTCCTCAAAGAGGGGACTTACCGCCGCAATTGTGGCGTGCCCTGCGCTGGGTTGCGACAATCGTGCCCGCCATGTCGCCATGAGATCCTGCCGGAGCTCTGTCCGCCGTGCCGCGATTTGTCGCGGCAGCGGAGTTTCGCCCCGGCGTTTCGCATCCTCGCGCCACTCCCACATGTGGGCGAGGACCTTTGCCTCCAGATCCCATGGCGGCACTCCGGCAAGGAGGCTCGCCGCCTCGCAGGAGACCGTGCGGTATCCCCGGATTAACCGGATGGCCATGACCCTCTGGGCCGCACTCAACCGGCGCGCTGGGCGCAGCCTCAATGCGGGCGCCCACACCGGTGCCCCGTAGAGGGCCATGGACCGCACGACCCCCGTGTAGAGCCTCCGGCAGGAGGCGTTTGGACCCCCCAGATTGGGCAGGAGCCGCTTTAACGCAGCCCCAGCCCGCTCCAGTCTGGGGGCCAAACGTCGGAAGTGCTCGACGAAGTTCCACCGGCTGTCGAGGACAAGTCCCAGGTACTTCATCGTCGACTCGACGCCGATGTGAACCCCTCCTACCGTGAGTTGGGAACCCGCAGGTGGCGCGTTCCGAGGACCATGAAAACCCATGGCCTCGGACTTGTGCAAGGCCACCTCGAGTCCCAATTGCCGGATCCTATCGACGATTGTCGCAACCCCGCGTGTCATTAGTTCGGCCGCCGCCTCGTGCGACCTCCCCTGCGCCAGGACCAGCGTGTCGTCAGCGTAGCAAACTACGCTGACGCCGCTAGGGAGGTCGGCGCGCAGCACCCAGTCGTACCCGATGTCCCACAGATGCGGCCCAACGACCGATCCCTGTGGGACACCGCACGACATCTCTCGCCGGTTCCAGTCTCCCTGGTGACCGGGGTAGATGACGGCCCTATCCGTCAGGTAAGCCTCGACCACACGACAGAGGTAGGTCGGCATCCGGTGATACCGGAGTGCCTCCCTGATGCAACTCCAGGGCAGGGTATTAAAGGCGTTGGCGATGTCTAGAGACACCGCCAAGACGACCCCACCCCGGGCCACTGCATCCCCCGTCGTGAGGGCTCGCACGCGCATGATGGCATCCACCGTAGAGCGCCCCTTGCGGAAGCCGTACTGGCCTTCCGACAAGTCCGGCCCCTCCCGCACCAGCCACCCGACGAGGCGGTCTGCAATCACTCTTTCAAAGAGCTTGCCCACCTCGTCGAGCAGCACGATGGGCCGGTAAGCGGACGGAGAGTCCGCTGGGCGCCCAGGCTTCTTAATGAGGACCAGTTTCCCTGTCTTCCAACGAAGTGGGAACTGGCCCCTCTCCAAGCATGCGCTTAGGAGCCCCCTGAGTCGAGGCCCGAGAGCCTCTAAGGCCAGGACCCATGCTTTGCCAGGCAAGCCGTCGGGTCCTGGGGCGGTATTTTTGGCATTTAGCCGACGTACCGCCACTCTCAACTCTACCTCGGTCACCTCTGGAGCGTTGTCGTCGTCATCGTTGGTGTGGTCCGCAGCATCGGGCACCGCAGGAGGCGGAGCCATGGGTGGGGGACTATGTTCCCCTCGCGAAGGGAACAGAGCGCTCACCACGCCCTCCACGAGCTGGGGCCGGAGACTCTGAGTCAGCGGGGGAGCCCATGGGCGGAGTTTCTCCCGGACGGCCTTGTAGGGCCGTCCCCATGGGTCCCTGTTCAGAGTCTCCAGCGACTCCTTGCGGGCCAGTCCTCTGGCCCGCAGGATCTCCTCTTGGAGGGCGGTCTTCGCCGCTCTGTACCCCTCATATAGCTCCGCCTGAATGGCTTCTGTATCCGGAGGGCGGATACGGAGCCTGCGGTGCCTGGTGTACCGGCATCGCGCCGCAACGCACGCTTCGCGCAACGCTGTCAGCTGCGGCGACCACCAGTACACCTGGCGCCAAGCCCGTCCTGGCTGGACTCGGGGCATAGCCACGTCACAGATCTCGGACATAGCCTCCCGGAACCACTCGGCCTCGTCGTTAATGTCAGCAAAACGTGGGATACTTTATATCAATAAAAATACCTCAAAGAGCACACCATGTTTTTTTTCCATTATTTTCTGCTTTCTAGTTTGGTTCTCTATGAAAGTATTTTTTAAAATATGTTTTTTTTTTTTTTTTGTTCAACTAGCTACAAAAGCGTGTTTTTTTCGTTTTTATGCTTTGCTTTTCTGGTGATCCCAACCAGAATATTGGCACACACTTATGAAATAATTGTATTGTCATCGGTCCTGCTGCCACGGTCGCAAGATTCGTTCGAAAGAGATACCGTGGCCCTGGCACATGGGCAACTGAAAGAACACGGGTGGGTTTTAGTCAGTAAAAGTCTGACACGCCCTTCCGCTCCACCCAGAGCAGGAGACGTCATTTGATGATTTCCTATCCACAAAAAAAAAAACGGTCCTTGATAAGTGTGCAATTTTTCAAATTAATCCGACGTCTTAAAGGGTGTGACAATTATGTTCATGGATTCCGTTACATACATACATACACACCAAGCTAATAACAGCGTGTTAAAAACGTTTAACGTGGAAATATCTCTTATTCTAAGCCAGTCGATAGAAATCTTAATTTGTGTCAGTTTAGAACTTAGCAGCGAGGTGTGCGTTATCAGTAAAGTCTATAACTTAAGGTGAATGCTCCAACCAGCCCGCGAAATTCAAATTTTCTTACGTTTTTTTGCAATTTGCAGGCCAGTGCTAGGTTGTATGTTGATTAAAATATTGTAAAAAAATCATCAATACAACGCTCTAAGTTCATAAAGGCCTAGGAATGACTTTTTCTGTTTTATTTTTGTTCCTAGGCCTTTATGAACTTAGAGCGTTTTATTGATGATTTTGATGATTATAATTCTGTAACTACATATGTCTTACAGGCGCGAATAATATTTTAATCCACATACAACCTAGCACTGGCCTGCAAATTGCAAAAAACGTAAGAAAATTTGAATTTCGCGGGCTGGTTGAAGCATTCACCTTAACGTGCCAGTTTTAGATATCTCTCTACATTAAGATTAGGAAGATTTATCCAAACGTTCTATTGAATATCTTGTAACATTTACTATGTACGCCAGCTATTGAACGAGCTATGGAACGAGCTATGCTTGGAGTATCTCTGAGGGACCAAATCCGAATAGAGGTGATCTGGCAGAGAACCAAAGTGTTTTAGAATTAGCAACCTAAAGTCAAAGGTCGGCACATTAGCCGTAGAACCGATGACCATTCGGATAGACGTGCTCCTCAGTGCAGACCGCGAATCGGCAAACGTAAGATAGGACGCCCTGAGGCTAGGTGGAGCGACGATCTTCGCAGGGTGGCTGGTAGCAGCTGGATGAAAGTAGCCGAGAATCCAACAAAAAGGCGTATAATTAGAGAAGCCTATGTCCAGCAGTGGAGTAATATAGGTCGATGATAAGGTTGATGATTTACAACGTTATTTGAAATCAGTAACGGTTATTTTATGTTGCAGTTTATATAAAATGGTTACTCAATCATTTGAATTATACATTCTCGCAATTCTCATTTTCTTTACTCGATCACTTTCAAGGACATTACTTCTAACTTCTTTAAATCATCACCTACTTAGTCAACCGACCATTTTGGGGTTGGTATACAGTCTAACTGAATGTTACTTTTAATGGAGAGACTGTCGACTTGACTAAATAAAAATATACGCGTCGATTTGAGACCCTCCTCCGCTTTTTTCATCGGTTAAAAATAAACACTTCAACATTGACGTTGACAAAAATCTTTCCACGATTGTAAATCAACCACCGATCCGTAATCAAACACTTTTCCCTACCTTTCAATGACCAGAAGTATAACTTATACAATATACCACAAGTGCTGGCGTTCCTCACAGCCAGTCCTCCCGAACTGGGTCAGTGGACCCTCCAAATAAGAGCCTACCCGTTACGAGTCCTATTCAGGCCACTTCATTCAAAAAATTTGGCGTATTCAGAATATTTTTTGAAGTGTAAAGAGAAAATATTTGCGAGTGGTAAAATTAGGTGTTTTGGGAGTGTGTATTGCTTGGAAAGGGCAATGGTAGCAGCGGCCCCAATTTACGTGTCGTGATCGTGAGTCCGGGCAGGCTTATGACTTTTGCATTTTTTTTCTCAGTAACTAAACTTTTGCGCTCTTTGAGGTTTTCAACACACATTGTATTACACCTGTATTCCTAGAGGATTAGGCAGAGGTGTACACGGTATATCCAGATTTCGCCATTTATGTTTAAGCCCCATGTATTAAATGATTTTATTTCTGTAAGTAGGTTTGTACAAACACTTTTACACGTCGATTAAATATTTTTTAAACTAGATGAGGTAGGTCGGTCATTACTGGGTGAGCCTATTGAACAGACATGTTTGTTATTCATTTACATGAGCTAAAAAATTCGTAGATATTTGTGCATGCAATCCATAAAAATTCAATCTCAAGATACGGGAAATCTTAGGATTAGTATTATGACTAGCAATATGTGAACAACATGAGATAAATTATGTTTTGTTTTTGTTTTTCCAACTATTACTTTTACTTTAAATCCTGTATCCACTGATAGGTTTAAATACAATTTCGAAAAGTATGTTATATTTTATCATGTTATCTGAAAAAAAAAAACTGATTTTCTGGTTTCTCTGATTTATTTTTTTTGTGTTCTGATTTGTGCTATGTCTGACTGGGTTGAGATGAAGATCGAACCTAAAACCCAATATTTTAGTGTTTGATATCCAGGTCTAGCAAAGAGGGTGAGGTAGGCTAGATTTTTCTGCATGAATTTTTCAGTAGCTGTCAGAAGTCTGTATCAAACTAGAAATTACAATCAGAATCATTTTGAAGTTTATTCCTTCATATTAGGTTCGAAAACGTCTGCTCAACAACGTAATCAACGCCATGCATTTTTAACCGACTTCAAAAAAACCGGCCAAGTGCGAGTCGGACTCGCGCACCGAGGGTTCCGTACAAACCTGCAGGTCATCATCATCATCATTCGTCATCATCGTTTATGAAATGAAATGTTTTTTTTTTTAATTTTTATATTTGTGTTGACTGAATGAAAGGTAAATTGTGGTTTACGATTTATGACGTATTAAAAGAAAAAAACTACTTACTAGATCTCGTTCAAACCAATTTTCGTTGGTAGTTTTCATGGTAATGTACATCATATATTTTTTTTAGTTTTATCATTCCCTTATTTTAGAAGTTACGGGGGGGGACACACACATTTTACCACTTTGGAAGTGTCTCTCGCGCAAACTATTCAGTTTAGAAAAAAATGATATTAGAAACCTCAATTTCATTTTTGAAGACCTATCCATAGATACCCCACACGTAAGGGTTTGATGAATTATTTTTTTTGTGTTTCAGTTCTATGTATGGGGAACCCCAAATATTATTGTTTTAAAAAAAAAAATGATATTAGAAACCTCAATATCATTTTTGAAGACCTATCCATAGATACCCCACACGTAAGGGTTTGATGAAAAAAAAAATTTTGAGTTTCAGTTCAATGTATGGGGAACCCCAAATATTATTGTTTTTTTTCTATTTTTGTGTGAAAATCTTAATGCGGTTCACTGAATACATCTACTTACCAAGTTTCAATAGCACAGCTCTTATAGTTTCGGAGAAAAGTGGCTGCGACATACTCGGACAGACAGACAGACAGACAGACAGACAGACATGGCGAATCTATAAGGGTTCCGTTTTTTGCCATTTGGCAACGGAACCCTAAAAAGGAGGAGGTTATCAATTCGTCTGTATTTTTTTTAAATATTATTTTTTATGTTTGTTAGCTCATAACTTTTGACTGGATGAACCGATTTTGATGATTCTTTTTTAATTTGAAAGCTGGTGCTCTGATCGCTCCCATTTTAATTTGGTTTCATTCAGACAATGGGGTCCATGTGAAAACCATATAAGTCTTAAATTGGCATTAAGTATTTGCGCGACAAATGAACGAATAACGTGATTAGGTTAGTGCGGGGTATATACCATAACTAAAAAGTTAAAAATAAAAACTTTTCCCAAAAAAATAACAACCTTAAAAAAAAAACACTACAAAGCCAAAAATAACTTTAATTTCGGAAGTCGGTGGCAAAACACCTTAAATACAGATCCTAGGACACCGACTGCCGAAATCAAAGTTATTTTTGACTTAGTAGTGTTTTTTTAAGGAAGTCGGTTGTTATTTATTTGTAAAAAGTTTTTTATTGAACTATCAAAGTAAAAGCCATGCTTACTGTAAGTGTATTACGCAATTATCTAAATAAAGGCAACAATTACATATATTATATTCAAAATGCACTTCAAAATGGTTTGTTTAGTCCGTGCCAAACATTGCCAGTATTGGTGCTAATGGTAGTGGTTCTTATCAATTCTTCAATGGAAGTGTCATTCAATCCCGTATCTTATCGGACATCGCAATATCGATACCAAATAATTTACAAGTAGAAACATATTACGTGTTTAAGATAAAAATACCAATGTTATAGTTGTTAGAAAATTATGGCTCGTTAGTTTGTCTTTATTTCCTATGTTTTTTTCATGATGTTGTACGAAATCTTAAGTCAAATGCAAAAGAAGGAGAACCGCTTTTGTCTCTGTTTGTATCGACTAGAAACTAAAAAAAATCACAATAAACTTTTGACACTCAAAGAACTACGAACAAATTTGTCTATCTACTGAACGGATTTGGATGAAATTTGACGCACAGATAGTTTATCCTATTCCCATCAACATCATCAGCAGCTTATAATGTTCCCACTGCTGGGATACAGGCCTCCTCTCTGTGAAAGGGAGTTTACCCTATGGATGGATGTTCGTTACTCTTTCACGCCAAAATTATCGAACTGATTTGGATACAATTTGGCACACAAATAGTTTATAACCTAGATTAACAAATTGGGTACTTATTATACCGGTAATATGTTCCTGGAAAATTTCCGACCTCCATGTGGTCGAAGCCATTGGCAAAAGCTATTAAATTAATAAAATAATTATTATATTTCGGACAGCTAAAAATATCTATAAATTGTTAGTTACAGATTTCCTTAAAACACTATATAATTTAGTAATTTAAAGAATGGACGATTTACTACTAGATACAATGGCAAATAGAAACTAACCCGTAAATAAGTCTTCTCACAAATTACCGCTTATTAAGGCGTAGGAAGTATCTGCCGCCACAGCCTTCAGGATGATTGCCTCTTATTCTGCTCAGAAGTGAGGGTGTTTTTTTGATGGATGTTGGCATAAAATACATCGGTGTTGATTGCCGCAAACATTTCTGAGGCACTACAAAAATGAGGCCAACAATACTAATTGTCTATTATGTTTATTTAGTTTTTTTTTTTGCTGGATTTATTTAAAATATTTTATTGCACAAAAACCTTTACGGGCACATATGAAACGTCAGAAGCTGGCTGCACGGTTCCAATTGGTTGTTTTCTATGGAGAAGCACCGGCAAGAAATTCCACGGTTACTCTTTTAAAAATTGGCTTTTAAAAGTGGCTTTTACATTTTTTTTCAAATTACAGTGTTGATAGGCAGTGTAGGCTTGTCTAAAGGTGCCAGGTACTTGATAAAATAGAAAATGATCTACATATTATCAGGAATACAACGCGCTCACATTCACAAAGTTTAGAAAAATCGACTTAAAATAGATATTAGAGCATTTAAATATAAAACCTGTTTAAGCTTAAGCCAAAAGACATGATTGCCATGATAACCATTAATAAAGAGTTGAAATATATAATGTCGAATAATGAGTACATTATGATAAAACATTATGTAAAAATTTTTAAATGAACATCCAATTCGGGAGCAGTAAATAGACATTTACGTAGTTAATGAATTACGAGGGAAGCCACATTTGCAGAAAAAAATATTTACCCGTATTTCAACATACAAATTGACCCTTATTTTAAAATAGAATACAATGTTTTATGGTGACATCACTAACAAACCAAAGAAAAGGGTGGAAAACTACCAACACTTATGTTATATATTTACTCTAACGACACGTTTCAAAGTTGCCCTGACCTGTCTGACGAAGGAAATTGATCATTACTGTAGCTAACATAACTTTCCGTTTTGCGTCAAAGACACATGCATCCTGTTACTAAAAGGCTTTTTTATTTTCTTTATTCGTAAATAAAGGTTGGTATCGGCGATCTTAATGTTTTGTGGGTAAATGTCTTCCCTCTTAAAGGGACGCATTGATGTTTTCATAATGTAAATATGGACGTAAATACCGCCCTTGTTTCGCACGGTTTTAAAACTTGATAAAAATAGTATTCGCTTCTTTCATCGCTTCGCTCATTCGCTGTTGTGTCCATAGATAATTAATACGGTTATGTAATCAAACACTACGGTAGTTGGTACTCCCCTGGATATAGAGAAGAGAGTTTGTTACGAGATAGGAAATAAAAGTCATGACTACAGGAGGTTGGTTGGTGGATTGGGTCTGATGGAACCCTACATTCTTGGAGCATGTCGCAATATAAGATGCTTGGCTGAAGCAAAAGCCGTTAATGAAATCAGTCTGAAAATTCAAAATGATGGCTGTGTATACTATCAAATTTTTCGGCATGGGTGTCGTTTTCCTGGTTTTCGAGGGTGCTGAAGCCGATAGTGTGGTGAAAATAAAATTTGATTATTTTAAAGATAAGAGTAAACGAGGTTACTTTGGATTTGAAGAAAAACCGGCCAAGTGCGAGTCGGACTCGCGCACCGAGGGTTCCGTACAAACCTGCAGGTCATCATCATCATCATTCGTCATCATCGTTTATGAAATTAAATGTTTTTTTTTTTTAATTTTTATATTTGAGTTGACTGAATGAAAGGTAAATTGTGGTTTACGATTTATGACGTATTAAAAAAAAACTACTTACTAGATCTCGTTCAAACCAATTTTCGTTGGTAGTTTTCATGGTAATGTACATCATATATTTTTTTTAGTTTTATCATTCCCTTATTTTAGAAGTTACGGGGGGGGGGACACACATTTTACCACTTTGGAAGTGTCTCTCGCGCAAACTATTCAGTTTAGAAAAAAATGATATTAGAAACCTCAATTTCATTTTTAAAGACCTATCCATAAATACCCCACACGTAATGGTTTGATTAATTATTTTTTTTGTGTTTCAGTTCTATGTATGGGGAACCCCAAATATTATTGTTTTAAAAAAAAATGATATTAGAAACCTCAATATCATTTTTGAAGACCTATCCATAGATACTCCACACGTATGGGTTTGATGAAAAAAAAAATTTTGAGTTTCAATTCTATGTATGGGGAACCCCAAATATTATTGCTTTTTTTCTATTTTTGTGTGAAAATCATAATGCGGTTCACTGAATACATCCATTTACCAAGTTTCAATAGCACAGCTCTTATAGTTTCGGAGAAAAGTGGCTGTGACATACTCGGACAGACAGACAGACAGACAGACAGACATGGCGAATCTATAAGGGTTCCGTTTTTTGCCATTTGGCAACGGAACCCTAAAAAGCAAAAGGAACAACATTCTTGACGGGGTTTGTCCGACCCCACACATTTTTAAAGGTTTTGTTTTTCATTTTATTATTTTTAGCTCTAACGTTTAACGAGTTCATTTATAATTTGGTGCTCTATTTTCAATGAAGCTACAATAAATTCTATGTAAGTATAATCTTATAAGTAGGTTAGGTACGTAAGAAATGAACTAGAATTTAACAAAAGTATTTTTTCGTCCATTTTCAATTCAAAGCAAACTGAATAGAAAATCCGTTTACAATGCGACGCATGATATTCTTGTTATTTACTTCAAAGCAATTTCGTCAGTTTACCCGGTCCTAAATAAATGTTTAGAAAACCTAGTTCTTAAATCCATTCTTGTCCTTTAACCCTTTTCCAAGTAAATTCAATTTTAACAGATAATGTTTTCTTTGGTAAAGAAAAACGGTAGAATGTAGGCACAATGTACATATTTTTCGGTTCCAAAACACTCGAGACTCCTTCGGGCAGCGTTTTTCGTAGATAAATCTTTGCATACATTCATGCTTTATGGTTCTGCGGATGACAGAAGGATGTTGGAAGATGGTCCGTTTTTAGAATGTCATGTGCGATGCTGAAGATATTTATTGATAGGTAAATAAACTATCCGTTTTGGAGCTATACGGTATATAATATCAGAAAGTCGTGAATATATTTACAGATGAAGTACAGGCTATCCATCCCATACATTTTAGTCATGTAGGTATTGTTATTTGTATGGGATAGTTGATTATTTTTCCGCAATAGTGAATATACATGTAATTCAAAACTCTTTCATTATTTAAACTAGCTTCTTCCCGCGGCTTCACCCGCGTGGATGTCGAGAAATATCCCACAGGAACGTACTACCGGGATTAAAAGTACCCTATGTGGTAATCCAGAGGGGTAATTGCGGAACTTCTTATCGGTAGGAATTGGTTTAATATTCATAGTTAAACAACATTCATTGCGTTATTTACGTTGCTGAGCAGACAATTTATTCGAACAAATGACGCAATGGTTTAGAAATAATCTTCAATCCCATTCAGATTCTGATAAATTGTGCGTTTCGCAATTAGGGTGCAGGTAAACAATGTCTTATCGCACTGCCTGCTCTGTCTTATCCGACCCATAATATATTAGGACAACCAACACGCTGTTATCTGATGCCAAAAAAGAAGTTCCCAATAAAAAGTTTCAAATAGAATTCAACCCCCCATTTCATCCTCTTACGGATAGAATTAAAAAAAAAACCCTTTCTTAGTGGATACCTACTCTTCACAAAGATCACCACCTCCAAATTTTATGTCTCTAGGACCAGCGGCTTAGCCTGTGCGTTGATATATCAGTCAGTCAGTTTTCTCAATCAATTTTGTACCTAATTCTTTAGCGTTAAAGTTGAAAACATAGTAAAGAAATTGGGCAGATTGTAGTAGCTTTATATGCTGTTGTCTGTACGTACGCAACAGTTTCAAAATCTCACGTCACCATATAGATTTAGACCGTAGATTTTTCGGTAGTGATATCAACACTTTCGTATAGACATGAAGTCGATAGCGACATTTAGTCGTTGAACTTTCAGCTGTATCATCATCTGCCGAGTCTTTCCCCAACTATCTTGAGGTCATCTACCAGTCTAACTGGATGCAGCTGAAAACCTGTATTTTATCAAATCAAATACTTATTTGCGTAAAACATGGTATACAGTGGTGTTAAATACAAAATAAGGCACAAACATGTTTAGCTAGGATATAACATAGCATGCAAAATTTTAAATTAGATGAAGAAGGCAACAACCATCAACATTTTTTATCAAAACATTCTCTTAAACTATAAAAACTGCATTCTAGTAACCATTTAGAAAACATTTTTACATGGAGCGACTGCCTGTCTGACCTCCACAACCCAGTTACTGGGTAAGATATCCCTTGGTAAGGCTAGTTGTCAGACTTTCCATCTTCTGACGATCCATAACGACTGTCAAAGATCCACAAATGACAGCCGGGACCTACGGCTTAACGTGCTTTCCGAGGGACGGAGGAGTCTTGGTATGTAAAGATGGTCACCCATCCACGGACCAACAGCGGCAAGCGTAGCTTAACCTGATCGATCGATCCGTGCGGCTGTTATTACTTAACCACAAGCCCATAAAAACAGTAAAACATCATCATCATCATCATTTCAGCCGTGAGACGTCCACTGCTGGACATATGCCTCCCCCAATTTGGAGGGCTTTGCCATAATCGCCACTTGGCAGGCGGGTTGGCGATCGCAGTATGATGATAAATACATAGAGAACGCTGCTGCCCATTCTAAAGAAAAGAAAGAAGAAGAAAGAAAGAAAAAATAAATACGTTTATTTGCGGTAAATATGACGCAAAGAAAAATGAACGCAACAAATATATGTCAAAAAAGCTTGGGAAAATTGCGTCAAATCCACGCAAAACGGTTATCGCTCAGCATAATACTGTGAATCTATGCGAGACAGAGCCCCAGCGCTGGTTTTCAGCGACAGCCGGCGCTGACGTGTGACGTCGAACGGTGCAGCAAATCATGAGTAATAAGAAGTAACAATACTAAGTCTTAAATAATAAATAACACAATATTAAAAGGCAAATAAAGATTAAAAAGAAAAAAAAAGGATTGTGTGGTTTTTATGAAACAACGGTAAAAGTGAAACTTTTTTTCACATTATAGACATTTAACTAAAAAATTTCGGAATATATGCAATAGTTTAATATTCATACGAAATAAGTTAAATAATCAAGCACTCAAAATTGAAATAAATCCATAAACAACAACATGCACCAGCGAAC
The DNA here is from genome assembly GCA_947507805.1 of Aporophyla nigra. Taxonomy (NCBI): domain Eukaryota; kingdom Metazoa; phylum Arthropoda; class Insecta; order Lepidoptera; family Noctuidae; genus Aporophyla; species Aporophyla nigra. The sequence goes on along the minus strand of OX382313.1, from coordinate 3,100,044 downwards.
GCCTTTCACTTTATCCCTACTCCGCGGCCAACCGTCACGTAACATGCAACACACAGACGAAAAAGAGTGAGACGATGTAATAAAAGTTTCACTTTAAATAAAATTTTAAAAGTTAAACTATATATATTCTCTAGTAAGTCCCTTAGTCGCCTTTTACGACTCCCACGGGAATAAATGGGATTATGCTATTCTGTACGTTCGGCAAAAGCAGTAAACATAAATCAAGTTTTCGACACTCACTTGACTAAACAGTGCAATCCCATCGCACCGCCGATCTTTCATATACCATCCCAAAACAAACCTCCATACATAGCTACCACCACATCGTCACGGATTTAATGTGACGAAGGCTTCCGCAGAAGATTGCAAGTGCGATGTTATTTGTACAAACACGGGTTCCGCCCGTTCTGGTAATCCTGTCTATTCGACCCTTAACCGATGCGCGGAAGATAACGCTTTTAATCGAGACCCGTCTGAGGAACGGGATCAACGGTTTTTCCGGAAAATTGTGATGTAATAGGGGAATAGATCTGTTGTTATAAATAGGATGTTGTTTAGCTTTATATAACATAGATTCTGCGCATGTACTTGGAAATTAATTGATTTCTTTTGTGTCTTTTTTTTATTATCGTTGAATCTGGATACCGACTCGCACCTTCTTTACTAACGCGCTTTTATTCCCTTGGTATGGTCTGAACATATGTACAGATGTAACGTAATTTTTTAACGTGATTTTCACCCACTTCATAACATCAGATTAATTTGAAATATTATTCACATATATTAAATATTGATGACAATACAATAATTTCATAAATGTGTGCCATTTTCCTGGCCAGGTTCATCAGGATAGCATAAAAACCTGCGTTTGTAGCTAGCCGAACTAAAACAATAGAAAATAAATAATAGGTTCAAAAACTTAAAAAAACACGCTATCACACAAAATAAAACGAAAAAGTAGAAAATAATGACAAAGAACCGTTAACCGTAGGGACCTTGATATCAATTAAAAAATACGTCAAAAACGCGCAACGCTTTTTGCCGCACGCTTTGTAATTCGCTTCTTTCCCATTATTTTCTACTATTTAGTTTAAATTTCTGTGAAAGTCTGTTTTTAGGGTTCCGTTGCCAAAAGGCAAAAAACGGAACCCTTATAGATTCGTCATGTCTGTCTGTCTGTCTGTCCGAGTATGTCACAGCCACTTTTTTCTGAAACTGTAAGAGCTATGCTGTTGAAACTTGGTAAGTAGATGTATTCTGTGAACCGCATTAAGATTTTCACACAAAAATAGAAAAAAAAAAACAATAATATTTGGGGTTCCCCATACTTAGAACTAAAACTCAAAAAAATATTTTTAATCAAACCCATACGTGTGGGGTATTTATAGATAGGTCTTTGAAAATGATATTAAGGTTTCTAATATATATTTTTTTCTAAACTGAATAGTTTGCGCGAGAAACACTTCCGAAGTGGTAAAATGTGTGTCCCCCCCCCCCCCCAACTTCTAAATTAAGGGAATGATAAAACTAAAAAAATATAATAATATGGTGTACATTACCATGTAAACTTCCACCGAAAATTGGTTTGAGCGAGATCTAGTAAGTAGTTTTTTTTTAATACGTCATAAATCGTAAACCACAATTTACCTTTCATTCAGTCAACTCAAATATAAAATTTAGAAAAAAAAAATTAATTTCATAAACGTAAACCTTATGCATAAACCGTGAATACCTGCAGGTTTGTACGGAACCCTCGGTGCGCGAGTCCGACTCGCACTTGGCCGATTTTTTAAAAAATTGTCTTGAATTGGGACCTAAACGCACCTTTTAAAAGTTTTTATCTAGCATACTAAGTGTTGTGTCTGTAAACGATGCTTACTATCGATTTAGAATACGGATTGCATCTATCTGAAAGTAATCAAGGTACTCGTTCTACCCTGCACTGTCAGTTTTGCTCTATGACAATATAACAAAATAATCAAATTATCAAGCTCTGAGAACGCTGCTGCCCATTCTCTAGTAAGTCCCTTAGTCGCCTCTTACGACACCCACGGGAAGAAATGGGGTGGTGCTATACTTTCACACCACACGGAACAATAATAGGCTCTTGATTTATGATAATAATGGTTTACACACATAAACAAATATATATATAAACTCACGCCATCTTCCCATTGGGGTAGGCAGAAATTACAGCACGCCATTTTCTATAATACACACTTCTTTGCTTCGATTATGTTCATTCATCTAATCATACACGCACTGGGTTGTGGGTACTACTGACCTTTCTAAAGAATGTCACCAATAAGGTCACTCTAATTTTGTCTAAGGGCGTCGTTCTACCGGCGTTTCCATTGGCATCTCATAATTTCATATAAAATAATAAATTGTGGTCAAAATGTTACTAATAAATCTATACTAATATTATAAAGCTGAAGAGTTTGTTCGTTTGTTTGGTTGAACGCGCTAATCTCAGAAACTACTGGTCCGAATTGAAAAAATATTTGTGTTAGATAGCCTATTTATTGAGGAAAGCTATAAGCTATATAACGTCACGCTTCAATTAAAAGAAGCGGAGCAGCAACGAAAAATGGTCTACAACTTTCAGGCAATTCGATGCGACGGGAAGGGTCAGGGGAGCGAAAATTTGACGCGGACGAAGTCACGGGCAGAAGCTAGTTATGAATAAAACTAGATATATTCGTGCTTTAGTCTTCTACATTTTAACCTATCAGCATCAAAATTCGAATCCAAACATAAACATAACCGCAAAAATATTATGTCAGCTTTCAACACTTGGCTTATTCAACAAATAGTTTCAGCCGAGTCTACTTAATCAACTAATAATAACACAGCAATTAATAATAAATTAAGACACGTTTAGCTAAAACATTGGGCATCTGTTCTATATCAAAATATTATGAATAGATATTTTTAATACAGTCATGTGAAATACGTACGAAATTCCGTAGCTTCTACTGATAATTATGAAATAAAATTTTGCGGGTAAAAACTGTAGAATAAAGTTGCAACATAAAAACGTGTGGGCTATTAGTTTCTTTTTAAAACTTAATAGTAATAGAGGTCTTTCGTTAGAAATCACCTTTTATATTATGAATGATTTTGACATTACTATTCATTATTTTGACATCACTATTAATTGTTTCGACATTATTCATAATCATTATATACATATAATTTGCCAAATGTTAAAATGTGTGTACTAACAGTAGTGTTTAAGATGTTTGTAAGTCCTGCCAAAATTGGACTTCATGATCTGCTAAATAAATGATTTGATTTGATTTATTCGGTACGTCAGTGATTCACATGATCGTTATCCTCGCAGTGAACAGAGTAATTTCGTAATTTCGCATTTATATGATGTTATGCAATACCTGTATTGTGTATAAACACTATTTCAGGCACATCAGGCAGTGAGGCAGCGAGGCAGCTGTCACTTATGTCAAATATCAGTTCAATACGAATGGCGGAAAACAATGGAAATGTCAAGCGATACCTACAGCAGACGCTGTATGTGATGACCCAGTGTAGTGATATTATCGGCTTAAAGATGATATCATTATCATTTATAATTTCAGCCGATAGACGTCCACTGCTGGACATAGGCCTCCCAAAATTTGGGGGAGGGGGGGAGGGAGTTTACCATAATCGCCACGCTTGGCAAGGGAATTGGCGATCGCAGTATGGTGATCAAATGCATATAGAACGCTGCAGCCCGTTCTATAGTAAGTCCCTTAGTCGCCTCTTACAACGCCCACGGGAAGAAATGGGAGTACTATTATTTATTTCCAGAACCACACGAAACAAATGATGAGATGTCAAAACCATCTCTCTTAATTAGGTTTAAGATACTTCATAAATTATCGATATATCGAACGTTACCACTAATAAGTAAAGAATAGCAGTATGTTAGATACAGAATAGTTTTACGTAAGTACATCGATTGTCCCTAACAGCTACAACCACGCCATTCAGCGGTTATTCCCAGCGGAAAAACATTTTCTACCACACCGATCACACGCCAACAAAATATAAAAAAAAAAAACAACGAACATAAAACCCAATGTGTACGATTGTACCGACATATAAATCCGCCCATCACACTGTATCGTAACGTTAAAAGAACATTCGGAACTTTGAATTTATTAGTTGTAGACGTACTGCTCGTAAAATGGTTCTGTACCTATTTTATAGCAGTAAGGCCTGTGATTCCCCACGGATTCGGGAAGGGGTGTAAATTACACCCGCTGTGTGCTATGGTCCCATAGAATAGGGGTCGTGCTTATGGTTATGAAGCCTATAACTTGGAATGGTGCTATTCAAAATCAATGAAAGTGGGACAAAAGATGGATTGAGCAAATAAGTAGAACAATGCTGCGTTGAAACGAGAGAGAACACTTCGAATGCTTATATAATAATAATTTCAGCATATTATTGTCTTACAGAGAAGCAGAGAAGGCACGAATTTTGGTAACCACGCTCATCCAAAATTCGTTGGCGTTTTTAGATTTATTTCCGGTTAGGGTACATCACGATGTTTTCTTAAATCGTTGTCAGTAATATTCAAGATAAACTCACATTGGTATTTGTCGGGATTTAAACCGTTGTTGTTCATGCTTTCTCTTTCCGATACCTTTTAACGAAACTTATTGTTGACATAAGTTGTCCAAGTATAGTGCAATTGCATAAATTTTACTGAGTATATTATTCTACGGTAAAATTTGAAGTTCTAATATCTTTTTCTTTTGCCTGATGTTAATAAATTTGCGCGTTAATAATTTCCAACATTCTTCTGACCAACATCTCTTTTTTTTCTGGGTGGGAAATCATCAAATGACGTCTCCCGCTCTGGGCAGAGTGGATGGGCGTGTCAGACTTGTACTGACTAAAAGCTACCGGTGTTTCTTCAACTGCCTGTGACAGGGCCACGGTAACTCTTCCGAACAAATTTGGTTCAATCTTGAGACGCACACCGCATCTGGTCATTTTAATTGTTTGTTGAGTGTATTTATCAGAACATTCGAAATAGAAGCACCTGGTGTTCTGTTGTTTTTGTCTAGGGGGAGGGGAAGAAACTAGAGAAACGCTACAAGAGGCATCAAGTTTTGCATATACAGCCTGCTATCTATGCTCTAAAGTAGCCTTTCCCAAAGTGGGTGATAACGCCCCCTTGTGGGCGCTGCAGGCCTAAAGAGGCGTTGTGTAGAGTCTACACAACGCCCCCATTTTTTTCTGGGTCACACAAGAGCCCCTCTTTAGGCCTGCAGCGCCCACAAGGGGGCGTTATCGCCCACTTTGGGAAAGGCTGCTCTAAACCATCTCGTACTATACGACGTGCGACTGCATCACGACAAGACTCTGACCTGTAGCATGGGACTGTCATTGGGTGTGTCTAGACAAATGCGACTAGTAGCAAATAAGTACAGCTTTTCCTAGACTGTCGTTGCAACTCAGCGACTCGACACGAAGTGTGTGGAGTTTTGAACAAGTTATGTGAAAAATTGTCGGCTGCAGTTTGTCGTGGCGTCTAGTCGCCGAGCTTTCGCAGTCAGGTATCGTATAGATGTTTAAAAGTTATAGTTGCAATGCATCGTTGTCAGTTTACGACTGCATTTAAATTCAAACGACTATACTAAATCGGTGTGATTGAGGACGTTTGGGTTTTTTATTATTTTCAGTTGTTAAGGCTTTATCGAGTGGCAGTTACGAAGCAAACTTTGTAGTGGACCAATCGAGGTTCTCTAACGTTCTCTAACTTTGGTTTAAAGTCGTTTATTTGTTTAGTGTCGAACGATGGAACTCAATAAATAAAAGTCACGTATATTTTTAAAACCGCATAAAACAAATATGGCATGTCCAGAGAACAGACAAGACATGGGAGGTTTAGAAGGAAAAAAATAATAGTTTAAAAAAACTAAAAAACACCCTTCCATTGAAAACCAAACTAAAAAGTACAAAATAATGGAAAAAAAGCGTGGGGTGCCTGATATCAATAAAAAAATACCTTAAAAAGCACCCCACGGTTTTTTTTATTATTATTTATTTTCTATTTTTTAGGGTGTTTCGAATTTTGAGACGTATGTCAGCGTAGTTTGTGACGTATGTCAGCGTAGTTTTCGAAGACAGATTTTTTTTGCTGTCCTGGTAACCCTGGCAAGGATAATGGCGCAAATTAGTTTGTGACGTATGTCACCGTAGTTTTCGAAGATAGTTTTTTTGCTGTCCTGGTAACCCTGGCAAGGATAATGGCACAAATTTATGAAATTATTGCATTGTCATCGGTCCTTGACAGGTGTGCAATGTTTGAATGTAATCTGGTCGTTTAAAGTGGGTCAATCGCGCTATAAGGAGTCGGTTACAAACAAACATACAAACATACAAGTGAAGCTAATATAAAGCGTGTAATGAGGAGCTCTTTGCCTAACAGTGGGACACAATATAGACGAACAAAAAAAAATAAGCAATCGACACGTATCTTAAGACATCGGCACCCTAAATACTGAAAATCAAGCAATTTATTGCTCCAACTAATACATTTTAAATTTTATCAAACCTACGCTACGCTTAAATACACCCACTGAAGCAATATGTTGGTCAATTGACACGAATTAGTTCAAAAATAAAAACCAACGATTCAGTTGACATCTTATAAAAATATAGGCAATTTAAAACATATAAATAAACTTTGTTATTCTTCAAAAGCTAATCAAGTTCGTTATTTATTATTTCTATTTTGATATTTTGATTAGTCTGGCCTTCTATATGTCTTCATTTGAAATAATCAGTGCAGCTATAAAATTTGAATATTTTTGTCTCGGCACGGCAATAGAACTTTCATCAGAGAATTTTTAAATCGACCAGTATTTCTTGATCTCCAGCCTTTTCCCAACTATTTTGTGGTCGGCTTCCTGTCTTATTATTTTTTTTATTTATTAACAACACCCCTTGGAAAGACTGGTGGACTTGGAACAACTGTTAAAAATGTTCAAATAATAGCTGGGTCCAAAGACTTCCAACGTACTTTGCGAGGCACGGCCTAGTCGATATATTATGGATGGTCACCTATGCACCGCAGCAAGAGTAGCTTAACCATCGATCGACGAATACTGTTGTATTTATTTAGCCACGAATTATAAATCATGGCGATAAATCCAAAATTTAAATTAAACATCATTCCTGAAGTCCACAAAGGGTTATGCAGATATGTTAGGTGTATATTTATGAAGCAATAAAAGATAAATGGGAAATTCAGTATATTTAAATAAAGTTTGCTTTTACACGGCGTGCCAAGGTAAAATAGTCAGTATAGTCATTCCGGATTTTTATGGCACTTGACAGCAATACATTTCAATAGTAAAGATGGGCAGAACGTTGTATGAACCGAATCTTCATAATTTCAACCTAAAGACACTGCTTAATACAGGCCTCCACCTATTTGGCAGGATTTGCCATAATTGCCACACTTAGCAGGTGGATTGGCGATGGCAGTATGGTGGTAAAATGCATAGAGAACGGTGTTGCTCATTCTCTAGTAACTGTGAACCGCATACAAACTTGAATTTCAGCCAAACTCCAAAGTCTGGTTCAATCCCTCGAACTTTGGTAAATCAAATATGAAACCAATTTCGGGGCCATTCATAGTCAATTGTAATATTATATGTGTCATAAAAACTTGTGCGCAAAGATTGTTTTGACAATTTTATTCCTAACTTGTGTAAAAATCAAGATGTTTGTCTGATAAAGTTGTTATTTCATATTCAACAAACCATTTCACAAAGTTTTTTCACACACCATATAAGATCATTCCATTATAACATTTATAACTACTAAACTGCATTTAAGACTTCTTTAGAAGCACCAGAGGGTAATTGCGTAACTTGCTATCAGTAGGAATTGGTTTTATTGATAGTAAAACAACATTCATTGCGTTATTTACGTTCCTGAGCCGACAATTTATTCGAACAAATGACGCAATGGTTTAGAAATAATCTTCAATCCGATTCAAATTCTGATAGATAGTGCGTTTCGCAATTAGGGTCCAGTGCCATTTTAAAGTCAAGCTCAAGTTTAAAATCGATCGTAGACCTAATTAAAAGTCATGGTTTAAGTGGTCTGTAGGATGAAGTTTAGACAGCTTTTTAATAACTAGTTTAGACTTTCAAGCCGTTTATATCTAGACTTTGAACACATTGACCCAATTACTGTGTAAAATTTTCACAATAATAATTCATTCTTAATACTTGATACACTTTATTACTGCCTTGACGTTGTTCCAGTTTTCATAAGAGCTGCTTTTGAGCTTATGGTTCTAGGTTCAAAATATGGGAATTGAGAAATAAGTGAACAAGTATGAGTTATTCATCATCATCTGCCTAGTTCTGTCCCAATTTTATATGTTGTGGTCGGCTTCCAGGCTAAGTGGATGCAAATTTGTTCGAAAGAGCTACCGTGGCCCTGGCACAGGCAACTGAAGGAACACGGGTGGGTTTTAGTTTGTGAAAGTCTGATACGCCCTACCACTTCGCTCAGAGCGGGACACGTCATTTGATGGTCTCCCACACAAAAAAAGGCTAAGTGGGTGCAGGTGAATACCAATATTTTCAATGGACTGCCTTTCTGACATCCACAATCCAATAACTTGCCCCTACCCCTTGGATAAGGCTGATTGTCTGTGACTTTCGGGTTTCTGACTACCGAATGGCAGCTGGGACTATTTTTTCAGTCTCTCAAATGCGTACTATATTCACTTCAGAGTGTTTCTTTATTCAAATTCAATGAAAACATTAGATAAAATACAGCATATATTTTATTTGAAATCCTGAATAAAAAATACAGTACTTTCGTTATGTATTTACACAACACATGATAACATTACGTTGCTGAAACTCGTTCCACATAATCCTTGTATGGTTTTCATACATACGTAAATTCACAAATTCGTAGATACTGTGGTACCTACAGTGAAATTATTCTCTTTGGTGTGGTATTAAAATGGCTGAGACTGAGAAGACTGTCGAAAGATTATTTTAAGCTTCAATTAATTTGTCGTAATATTTCGTTGATTATCATTAACAAGACTTGAGGATACTATGGGAAGGTACGAAAATTCATCGCCTGAGTAATTTAGAAAAGATAAAATTTAAATTATTGAGATACATCAGCACAGGCTTTGTTTAAATCCATTCTCAAATTTTTCTTAAAATTAAGAGGAAGATATATAAAATAATGGACAGACCTGCTGTCTTGTAAGGATCAGATTGTTGCGCCACAAAAGTGATGAATAAACGACAATCAGACAATCATGTCATCCAGCTGTAATGAATATGTTAAGAGGGTATATGTGGATAGCTAGAAGATACACGGATATACAGAATAAGAAATGATTACATAAGGGGAAGTCTGAAACTGACATCGGTCATAGAAAAGTTATAAGGAAATCGGTTATCATGGTATGGGCACGTGATAAGGAAAACGTCGAGAAGAAAGTTTTGAGTATTAATTTTGATGGCTTTTAGAGTAGAGGAACACCAAAGAATCGATGCATGGACTGTTTGAATGATGATTTGGTTATACAGGATAAGTTTTTAACCAGTGTACAAATTTAAACAAATTAAACTTGAACGAGTTAAAATAACTATGCAATTTTTATTTTGATATATCTTAATACAAAAATTAAGTTATCCCTAACGAAAGATGTTTATTTTGAAACTGGTTTTTATGGTAACTTGCGCTGCGCTGGCGCGGTGGCGAAAGTGAACGACCGAGCGTAGCTACAAGTACCTACCAGCTGTTCGATCGGTCAAAATTCTAAGAAGTTCGAAGTACCTACCGCGTGGTTACTGACCTATTCCTATTGTCTATATCATATTACGAAATATGTAGGATGTCCACAGTTTACTGATTTAATGTCGGATAAAAATAAAATATTGAAAAAATAGTTGAAATGTGTTCCATTACTGATACTGAACCACCAAAAAAAATAATTGCGCATTGGTTAAAAAAAAAACCTGTATGACCCACCTTCCTAACCGTGTTCCTAACACATACTGTATGGACGTCCTTCTTAACATCACAAACTTAAGAAGAAACAGAACGATATATTTCTTCAACCTATTTCATTCATGAACCAGCGCACGCTTCAATACATTATCACCTTTTCAAATTACGGCTCAGCTTCGGCTCAAATGTAAGCATGTCTTATAAAATATTTGATATTTGCGCGAAAAACGCTCCGTTAGTCTCGTCAGCAAATATTGTAGATAACTGGGTAACAGGTAATCTTTTTTTTTTAGGTAAGTTGGCAACGGGTTTCTGCCTCCTTGGGTAGGAGGAAAGTGTCTATTTGGGTAATGATGCGAGTAAATATTCCAATAAAGAAAGTGGTTCTGGGAATTCTCAGATAGGTAACAGATTTCTGAAAAGTCTGAGATAATTTTCATGCGAGAAATATTGCGTAGTTCAATGATAATCTGAATTTTTATAGCGAAAGCATTAAAGTACGCCACGACATTGAAATTTTCTTAAGATTTTTTGCAATTTGTAGGTCGAATTTTTTGGATTACCTTATTGCATACTCTGTTTCTGTTCTTCATTATTTAATAATAAACAAACTTACGATCGTAAGCCATTGGAAAGCCTGGGAGAAGCAAAGCAATCTGGTCTCTAAACTTTTAATTCAAATCAATAACTCTTTATAATTATTTTATAATATTAACATAATAAAAAGGCCAGTCAGTTAGTCTTACTACAATATTATAAAAATAGTTATGAATTACTTGTACCTACATAATTATTAATATTTTAAGACTGGCTAAGAGAGAAAAGTTACTTTCACCTCAGAAATACAGAAAAAAGGTGGCAGTGTCCGATTATGGTGTGGCACAGATAATTAATTTTAACGGCTGCTTCTGTTCATGATTCTAAGTAAATCATTTGAAAATCACTCGTTCTTAGTACAGATGCCAGCACATTAATCTACCTGAAACTGTCAAGTTTTCCCAATCAATATTGAACCTTATACTTAAGCGATAAAGTTGAAAACTATGCTGGCGTCTGTACTTTAATATTTTGAAAAAAACAACTTTATTTTATGACTAACTAACAGACTGGTAAGATGTCCGTTACCAGTCTGTTACTGTACTTTCAAGTTGTAGGTCGTAGTTTCGAACCGAAGACAATTTCTTTACTTAGAGAAAATTATTTCATCACCACTGCTCTCAAATCGGTGAAGGATTCGAAAAATTCGAAGACACGTGGCATCTATCAACCTGCATTGAACCCACGTGTTGGACTACGGCTTACGGTTTTTTAAATACACATTGACATTGTTAATTTTTATATAAACAATGACATGAAAATTTACTTTGTAAAGTATCATATTGTTTTAACTATTGTGAATGTGAAGACTATGTGGGTCTTTTTTTATTTTCTTTCTTTCCCAGTAAATTGTAACCATGATCTGGCAGTTTGAGTAATTAATGTGGCCTACCCAAATGTCCTTTCTTTGGTAGTGTTCGTCAAAGCGTTGAGCTCATTAAGTTCCGAATTGAGCTGTACGATTAGTGACAAATGCTTGCACTGACTGGTCAGGTCCACTCAATCTGTGTGGTTCTTCAAATGACCATTTCAGTCACCAATCTACATGGTCTTCTTCACATGATGTGACCAAGATTATGTCTGGACTTTAAAAGAGACTGTGATCTCTGAGTTTGTTTCGGCCTTTCTTCTCAGAGTAGTCAGTTAGGAAACGCCGACCTCATCTAGTTTGAAAAAATATAATTAACATGTAAAAGTGTAAAATCATTTATCATTTACTTCCTCTCGCAAAGAGGAGGCCTATGTTCCAGCAGTGGGAACATTATGGTTTGATCGGCATTATGCAACTAATAGGCTGCTTGTCCGATCAAAACTCTATGAATTAACTAACTTTTCAATTTCTGTGACAACTTTCAGTTGCTCAGTTCGTCGGCCAGTGTATGCCATCTTTTGAGAAAGAAAAAGATAAATAAAATCTATTTGCGACACGCACAGGACATAAAAACAATAAAAAAAACATAAAAACTTTTGGGATAGCAAAAAGGTAAAAGATATAAAATTCAAATTAAAAGAATAAGACCTGTTCGAGGCCAAAAATGCTCCTATCTCAGCATAATGCTGCGATATTTGTAAAAAAAAAACAACTACCGCAGCGCTGGTATTCAGATAGGGCCCACTGTGATGCTATGGACACACTTACGAACGTGATAAAATAATTAATCCCACAATCAAAAAATATTACATATAAAAAAATTAAACAAATGATAAAATATACTCAAGATATAAATAAAAACCGTATTACTTTTTAAACAGTTTCACTCACATAATGATGAGAATCCTAAGCTGATCCACATGAAGTGTCCACGTACGTACGTTAACTCGAGTTCAGTTCAATTTTAACGGTGGTTTAACCCGACAGTTATGTGTGCAGCGTTAAACTTAACAACTCTATCTCTTTTTAGTATCGCTCAGTAGTTTCCGACCCCTAGTGAATACGCTTTAAATATTTGATGTAAACTACAGAATGAGGTTTCGATTCGAGGAAAGGATATTTGTATGTACGAACAGGTTAGAAAAAGAATAGAAAAGTAAGGTTTTATTGTTGTTTTTGTGCATATCAAAACCTATTCTGTAATAATGGTATTTCCAAGTACAATTTCTACAATATCTTATGATAAAAATGTGGTCAAATAAAGCAATATTTTTATTTCAGCCAATATAGAAGGTAGAATGGTTAGCATGTGACATATTAAATTAAGTAAATCTCGTTCAATTCAAATTGATAATATTTTATTTATCAAAAAATACACATGTGCAATATTATGAAACGTCAGAAGCTAGAGCACGGTTTCAATTGGTTGGTAACTTCCTATAGAGAAGAGCTGGCAAAAACTACATGGTCACTCATTTGATTGGCTTTTCTACATAAATATACATACATACCTTCACGCCTTCTTCCCATGAAGGTAGGCAGAAACTGCAGAACGCCACTGCTACGATCTTTACGTACTCCTTTTGCCTCACTTACGTTCATACATCTGATCATACACGCACGCCGGTTGCGAGTATTACGCACCTAACTTTTCTGAAGAACATCACTAATAAAGTCACTAAATATCCCCTCCTGGCGTTTCCATTAAAATCTGCCTTGTTTATAACTTTTGATAGGCGCCCATTATTTCAATCTCCATTCTGTTACAATTTTTTTCAAAATACAGTATTAATAGGCATTGGAGGACAGAGATAGCTTGTCAATTTACAACGATACAACACATATGTACCGTGTGGTGCCGGACGTAAAGAATCACCACCCCATTTCTTCCCGTGGGTGTCGTAAAAGGCGACTAAGGGACTTACTAGAGAATGGGCAACAGCGTTCTCTATGCATTTTACAACCATACTGCGATCGCCAACCCACCTGCCAAGCGTGGCGATATGGCAAAGCCCCCCAAATTGGAGGAGGCCTAAGTCCAGCAGTGGACGTCTTACGGCTGAAATGATGATGGTGACAACACATATTAACAAAGATACAAATGCTCAATTAATCGAATCATTGTTCTTTTATCAGCTTAAACGAAAAATTAGAAAGTACAGCAAACAGGTATTTGACAAACACTTTATACATTTAACTCTGTTCATTATTATTTCGCCATTACGCCGTAAATACTCATTCCTATCTCATTATTTCAGAAAGCCCATTGTAATTTACTTTCCTAAGTAGATCTCACAGCTGCTTAAACAAAATACAATAAATTAAATCACTTTATTGTAACATTAACAAAGTGGAAAAATAATATCTTTTGATGTCATAAGTAAGCTAAGAGTTTCTTGAGAACTTACTGTATCTTCCTATCCAGAGCACTAGGTGACATCTTAATAAATGCCTGAATAAAATCGGGTTATTGGATTTTGAACACTCGAGTTGGCACAGAAAGTTGAAAATCCTAAACTGACTTTTATTAAGGTATTATCTACTGTAAGTAAAAACGGGTATTTCTGTTTCTTGGGAACTAGAAAATAATATCTTTGAGCATAATGTTTTAAGTTAAGAGTGGTAGGATAATTGGATTAATACTCAAAAGTGTGTACAACAATAAGTTTCAGGGAACGTAAATATTTGTAGATAAACTGACTGACTGGTAAGTTACGAAGAATAAAAATAAATAGACTTGAAGAAATATATGCGACTAGCCCAAAAGTCTCTGGAAGTAGCTGGAGGTGGAGGTAAAATAGGCAGTCGATTCATACAAAATACTTCTGGAAAGAATGGAAGCTGACTCTGTAATAGTTGGGAAAACGGTAGGCAGATGATAAAAATATCCTTGCTGAGGTATTGTTTTTTGCCTTTTTGCCTTAGCACAAGTCTTCCTTCTATTTAACACGATTTTATTTAATTGGTATGTATCGATGTAACGGAATCTTTGAACGTGATTCTCTCCCCCTTAGAGAAGTCGGTTTGAAACTCTGTACACTTATCAAGGATCAATGATAATACAATAATGTCACAAATTTGTGCCATTTTCCTGGACAGGATCACTAGGACCGTGTACCGTGTGGTGCCGGACGTAAAGAATAACACCACCCCATTTCTTCCCGTGGGTGTCGTAAAAGGCGACTAAGGGACTTACTAGAGAATGGGCAGCAGCGTTCTCTATGTATTTTACCACCATACTGCGATCGCCAACCCGCCTGCCAAGCGTGGCGATTATGGCAAAACCCCCCATATTGGGAGAGGCCTAAGTCTAGCAGTGGACGTCTTACGGCTGAAATGATGATGATGATGATCACTAGGAAAGCAAAAAAAAACGCAAAACCCGCTTTTGTAGCTAGTCGAACAAAAAAAATAGAAAATAAATAACAGTTTTAAAAACTTAAAAAAACACGCTCTCTTGGAAAATCAAACTAGACAGTAGAAAATAATGGGAACAGCTTGGGCTACTTGATATTAATGAAAAAAATACCTCAAAATTCACCCCACGCTTTTGTCGTTTTGTTTTAATAATTTTGTTAAAAAAAATGTTTTAATGATTTTGTTAGATTTAATTTTCTAATTAATGTTTGTAACAAGTAGTAACTTAGGCGACAGGCTATAGGATATTAGGTTATTTCGGAATGTTAGTTAGGAATGTAATTTCCAACACCCTAACGGGCTAAGCCATGAGCAGTAAAGCAGCTAGTTATATTGTGAAAATGTATTGAGAAAAACAAATTTTGGGAAATGTTTGTCTCCAAAATTCGAAAACAATTCAAAACAAAGTTTGTAATGTTTAGTAATTACAAAAGCTATGCAAAGTCAATGAAATCAAGCTTGAACAAACTGTGCGGTGTAGCTCCACTGGATTATGTAAATATATTCCCTCATACGTTTTAACTTAATCCAGTGTTTGTACAACAAAGTTTTTGTTTTTTGTACTAACAGCTGAATACTCAAATATGTCTAGATTTTTAGCCCAGCCTGCTGTATTCATATTTTTTAAATAAAAACTTTTTAACAAAAAATTAAACCGCCGAAAAAACAGAAAAGTAAAAATAAAAACCTTAAAATTATGAGTCGGCGCTTTGAGTGATCTTAGTTCATTGATTTTTCAGCGCCGGCGCCGACTCAAAATTTAAAGGTTTATTATTTTTTGTCTTTCTGTTTCTTCGGCGGTTAAATTTTTTGTTAAAAAGTTTTTTGTTTTTTTTTGGCTTTAATGTACTAATAATACTTGGCAAGGTATACCCTATCCAATGAAAAAAGAATTATCAAAATCGGACTACTCTGTACAAAGTTATGCGTGGTTAAACATTACAAACAATGAGTGAACAATCAATCATCTCCTGTTTTCCGACCCTTAGGGTTCGATTTTGTTGTCCAAATTTATATGGGACCACCATCGAAGTATACCCTTTCCAATTAAAAAAAGAATTATTACAATCGGACTACTATGTAAAAAGTTATGCGTGGTCATACATAAAAAAAAAACAAAAAAAAAATATACGCGTCGAATTGATAACCTCCTCCGTTTTTTTCGTCGGTTAATTACAAATCCTTTTGCAAGCCGGTTGAAGTGGGAGTGGGCTGGCTATGTCTGTCGAAGAACCGATGGCCGATGGAGCAGACGACTCCTGGAGTGAAGACCGCGTATCGGTAAGCGTTGTGTGGGACGCCCCCCAGCTAGATGGACCGACGACCTCACAAAGGTGTCTCGGACAGACTGGATGCGGAAGGCAGAAGACAGGGTGTTGTGGCGCAGCATGAGTGAGGCCTATGTCCAACAGTGGACTGCGATAGGCTGAGTTGATAAGTCCTTTTGAACATTCTTTAGTCGGGCTTTCGACTGCTAGATCAATGAGATTCACTCATACTTTGGCCATCATAATCAGCAGCAGCTTATAATGTTCCCACTGCTGGGACACAGGCCTCCTCTCAGCTCGGTGAAATATAGTGGGTCATGATCCACCACGCGGACCCAGTGCGAGTTGGTAGATGCCACATGTCTTAGAGTTTTTGTTTCTAAGACATGCCGGTGCCGGGACCTTCACCGTTTTGAAAGCAGTGGTCATGAAATAATTTACACAAAGTAAAGCGCCTGCTTGCTAGGAAAGTGGACCGAATAAGAAACGAGGTATTGAGAGCTAGAACAAAAGTGGCCGATGTCTTGTCCAGAATTGACCAGCTAAAGTGGAGATGGACAGGCCACATGATGACAGAACAAAGAGAGAATTGGTGTTAAATCGTAACCGATTGGTACCCCAGGACCAACAAACGGAACAGGGGGAAACAGAAAAGGAGATGGGAGGATGAGCTCAAACTTACAGCGGGTCCTAACTGAAGGAGAGTGGCTCGTGACAGAATTCAATGGAAATTGCTAGAGGAGGCCTTTGCCAAGAGGCATGCTGAATTAAGAGACATACTTTAACTTATATAGGGTGGAATTGAAGTCATGGGCATTATTTTAAACCAAGGCACTACTCACCATACTAATTGCATTAAGGCTACTATTATGCAAATCAAAAATAGTATCAATGCAAGCATGGAAAATCTCAAAAATGTAGTAAGTCATACAAAGTATCAATTCGTTGCGCATCGCGATAGCGATTGCTGCAGTAGGTACCTACGCCGTACGCGTGAACTCTTTGACCCTACGCGACCCACGTGACATAGGTACGTAAGTTGCTAACGACTTGATTCATATTAGATTCCAACTTTCCCTTCATAATTTGCCGGCTTAGGACGGTCATAACTACGTTTATTTACATAAATTAAAAAAAAAAATGTTTACGTATCTACCTAGTTAAAATTAATTTCGTTAGTTTTGGCGTATTTACAAAGTTGGAATCACAGTATTTACAATAATTGTTCAGGAATCTCAATGTATTAACATTAATTTAAACTACCTATCTTATTATCTAGCACTTACACGTATTTTAAAAGATGCTCAAAATGTCCACCACCTTTTTCAATACACAATTGAGCCCTACGTCTGCTGCCGGGGTCGCGTGATTGTTCGAAAGAGATACCGTGACCCTGGCACATGGGCAACTGCGCTTTCATGTGTCGAATGCGTTAGTAATTTTGTTTTTTAAATCGTCTTTTGACTCACTTTCACGTTCGTAAACAATTCTTTTAATTTCACCCCAAAAAAAAAAGTCCAGGTCGTGTTCACAATCACTGCATTACCGCTAACACTTAATACACTGCAATCCAAGGGTATGATCGAGACGTGAGTTGCGCGTGCGGCGATTACGGCACGAGATCAATTACATGCGTCAACGCACCTGCGCAGTCGTTATGACACTGGTTCGCGAAGCAGCCCCCGCGCGGGGGTGATATCCGTATTTTTGCGAGTGAGGGAGCGGGACGGAGAGAGTTGTCGGCGGGCGGCATGCCTTTTAGCCTATTGTCTGTGATTGTGTTACCGCTTGTAAGGAAACGCCGCGCGCTCGCCGGCTGGCCGCAATGACTAGTTATTAGTATTATTTGATGTTTGTTTACTTTTCGTTTCGCGCTGTACTGCGCTTTAATGATATTGATACTTCAAGACTTATTAGCGTTTATGAAGTATTTTGTTTTAATTACTTTAAGTGTTTATTTGCAATAATAAGCCTTTTGTAATATGACTTACTACATTTTTAAGGTTTTACATACTTGCATTAAAATATTTTTGATTTGCGTATTAATAGGCCTAATGCAATCAGTATCGTGAGTAGTGCCTTAGGTTAAAATAATGCCCATGACTTCGATTGTATCCTGTATAACTATAAAAACTAAAAATAATTCAGAATAAAGAGGCATATTAATTAGATAATTAATAAAGCGTCTGCTTGGGTTTGTACTCATGACCTACTACTCATAAGTCACGGCCGTTAACACTCTGCCCCCACTGCTCCTTATACTTGGGTACGGTCACCATAATAAATAATTCACCAGGGTTGTCGGATATATGTGTTGAAGTTTAGTAATAAACCAATGAATGTTTTTGAACAAAATTCAATTTAATTAATAGGAAATAATTAATTAATCTAATTAAATTTCATTCGAAACCATTCATCGAGTTCTTAGGAAACTTCAACTATATCCTGCGATCATGGTTACTTATCTCTTTTGGTGTCTGTACATAGCATTATACTGACTAATGCGAATTCTGATTTGATTAAGAACATCATTTGTGGAAAATATGGTATATAGTCTTGTCCACAATTTTGGGCAAAATGTGCGTACAATTTTTTTTTCTTTAAATGATTGGCTTTTAAGCAAAGTGCCAATAGCAAGCATTACATAGCATCACAGTTACATTCCACGTTTTAATTAGCTGTAAGTCCTCCATGTACTAAATAAATAAATAAATAACGCTACAACCCTCCTCAAGGAGTGTAGTAAACTCTCTAGCGCATTCAAAACACATCGTCACTGACTGCCGTCCTTCCGTCCTCGCCACCAAGGTCCGCCACGACGTCCCAAACCACGTCCACCCGGATCCTTGCTCGAGCCAACCCGCGTCGCTGAGCCTGTAGCTTTCAAAATGTCCCTAAATAATAATCATTCAGATCTAGCTCGTCCCTTGCTGATCTCTACCAGTAATGCCCTAAGCCGAGGTCCGTATCCCACAGGGCACTTAGCGAGTAGTCGCTCCAGTTTTAAGTTTTTAAGCCCTGGCTGGAGGCCTTATTTTATTCATTTATTATTTTTTTAATAGCCACAGGCAAGTCCGGTAAAAGCAGCCGACATCCTCATAGATTGACCTGCAAGATGAGATTACAAAAAGACCAGTATACAGCCGTGGTTCGGTAGTGCGAGACGATTCTGGCAGGTAGAACAATAATTTCCATACAGTTTTCATAGAAAAGGTTTTACTAGAGTCGCGAGAGACCCCTCCAGATAGTCTATTACCAGTGTTACTTCTGATCAAAATAGCTCAAAGATCATATCGTAGGTAATACCAAACCTGTACGTGTCTCAATACCGCACGTGGGTATGAATATGTCGTTAGTTATTCTAGGTAATATTATCATTATTTATTTATCTTGGCTGAAACAATGAACGGAAACTGTATACGGATATCTTGATATATAATTTCCCAGAACTGGGTCAATTATATTAAAATTAGAAGAAGATTCTAATTAGAACACATTGTTAATTGCAAGCACTAAGAAGAAAATAAATACCTTCAAACTAAGCTAGTATTTATTTGCAAATCAATAAAAGGATTATTTTACTATCATCGAACTTAGACAACATTCCAATTTCAAGCAAAAAGGTCAATTTAACATAGTATAGTATAAAACAAAGTCGCTTCCCACTGTCTGTCTGTCTTTAAAACTACGCAACGGATTTTGATGCGGTTTTTAGGGTTCCGTTGTCAAATGGCAAAAAACGGAACCCTTATAGATTCGTCATGTCTGTCTGTCCGAGTATGTCACAGCCATTTTTTTCCGAAACTATAAGAGCTATGCTGTTGAAACTTGGTAAGTAGATGTATTCTGTAAACCGCATTAAGATTTTCACACAAAAATAGAAAAAAAAACAATAATATTTGGGGTTCCCCATACATAGAACTAAAACTCAAAAAAAATAATCATCAAACCCATACGTGTGGGGTATCTATGGATAGGTCTTCAAAAATGATAATGAAGTTTTTAACATCATTTTTTTCTAAACTGAATAGTTTGCGCGAGAGACACTTCCAAAGTGGTAAAATGTGCCCCCCCCGTAACTTCTAAAATAAGGGAATGATAAAACTAAAAAAAATACATGATGTACATTACCATGTAAACTACCAACGAAAATTGGTTTGAACGAGATCTAGTAAGTAGTTTTTTTTTTTAATACGTCATAAATCGTAAACCACAATTTACCTTTCATTCAGTCAACTCAAATATAAAAATTTAAAAAAAAAAAAAAAAATCATAAACGATGATGACGAATGATGATAATGTTTTTTTTTTTTTTTTTTTGATAATGATGATAATAATAATGATGATAATTGATTGATAATTGATAATAATGATGACCTGCAGGTTTGTACAGAACCCTCGGTGCGCGAGTCCGACTCGCACTTGGCCGGTTTTTTAACCGACTTCAAAAAGGAGGAGGTTCTCAATTCGGATGTTTATATTTTTTTTTTTTTTATGTATGTTCGGCCATAACTCCGTCATATGTAGACGGATTTACAAAATTCTTGTTCGAAAGGAGTTTATTCCGAAATGGTCCCATATAAATTTCATATAGATCTGATGATAAGTTCCAGAGATAGACGCCGGAACTCTTTAAAAAATGACAGCAAATCAACCGCGATTTCTGCTATCGCATAAATATGCATTGTTTGTTTGGAATTAGTGCGGGGTGGATACCACAACTAAAAATTTAAAAATAAAAACTTTTTTACAAAAAAAAACAACCGACTTCCTTAAAAACACTACAAAGTGAAAAATAACTTTAATTTCGGAAGTCGGTGGCAAAAAAACCATAAATACAGATCCTAAGACACCGACTTCCGAAATTAAAGTTATTTTTCACTTTGTAGTGTTTTTAAGGAAGTCGGTTGTTTTTTTTTTTTTGTAAAAAAGTTTTTTTTTAATAGATAGAGTGATTCAAGAGGAAGGTTTATATGTATAATATGTGGGCGAAGCTACTGGCAAAAGCTAGTATCGAATAAATCGCCTTTCATCAGGCTCGAAATTCGAATCGACATTCTAGAAAACTTTTGTATTTCGAATTTGTTTCAAAGTGAAGCTTAAGCCCGTTTACACGAACACTAAGCGACACCCAAATGAATACCTCATAAAAGCCCGCTGTTAGATTTTCGACTTTCAGAGCTCGGCCGAGCGTTTAAAATCCAATTGTGGTCTCATAGTGTGCAAACAAGCATTATTATCACTGCCAAGCTCGGCTTAGGGGCAAATGAGGCGACCACACGACACGCTAATCAAAGAACTTCGTATTTTTACAAATAAATTACCATTAAGGTAGACTGTAAAGATAAATACAAAGTTTTATTCCACGAAGAATGAATTGAGCTCATTACAGCTTATTTACGTTTAATAGAAACAAACGCTACGAATTTAAAAGTTAGCATTTCCTTTTTTTTGTGCCAGTCATCAAATGCTGTGGGTGGAGCGGGAGGGCGTGTCAGACTTTCGAACAGATCTTGCGACCCTGGCAGGCATTGATCCTCGCAGACCCCTTTAGTATTGCTGACATCTCTTTGAGGCGCGCGTGGAACACTACGCGCCGTTGACCTGAGCCTAGTCCTTACCGGGTGGCGAGCTACCCATTGCTCGCCGCCCGCAAGCTCGCGCCTACGGTGGCCGGGAGTCAGCAATGGACTCCCGATGCCCGGCGCGTCTCCTACTGCGGTGGCTAGGGGCGTGAGGGCGCAGAGACTGCCTCTTCTTCACGCGCCCCTATGCTTTCTATGCCCTCTCGCTCCGTACCATGGCTTGCACTAGGGCCGGACGTTAGCATTTTCTTTGAAACACAGAAGTAACAATACCTCAAAAAGTTTGTCAGAGTGGTATCACGTTTTTAAAATAAAAATGCTCTGTTTAAAGAAATAGAATAGAATTTCATAGGTCTTTTTTGACAGCTCGATGACCGTTCGCTCGAACGTAAGAACACCGCGGTGGAATTTTAGCGTGCAGTGTATTTTCAACTCTCGGTGTTGAACCGAAAATTGAGAATTTAACAGAGTGCATGCCAATGTGTCAAAAAAACAGACTGTTTGATTTTCAAATCTCGACGCTAAGCAGTGCATATCAGTAAAAGAACCAGTGCGCGAAAAACTCCACCGCCGTTTTTTTTTCCCTGCGAATGTGTTGCCGTCACATAGCGTCAGCAATTTCGTGTCAAATGACGTCATAATCAGCCTATAATCCCACTGCTAGGATACAGGCTTCCTCTCGGTGAGAGGGAGTGGGCCATAATCCACCCCGCGGGCCCAGTGCGGGTTGGTAGATGTCACATGTCTTCGAATTTTTGGTTCTAAGACATGCCGGTTTCCTCACGATGTTTTCGTTCACCGTTTTGAGAGGAGCGGTGATGAAATAATTTACACAAAGTAAAGTGCCTGCTTAGGTTTGAACCTGCGACCTACAACTCATAAATCGCGGCCATTACCACTGGGCCACCACTGCTCTCAGTGCGGGCGAATGACGTCATCAATTCCTACAGTTCGTTTGTTGACACCATAATGTTATGTCAAATCTCGCAGCCATCGTTTTTCGTGACTGCTGTCATTATTACCGTTATGTGTCAGCCGCTCTTCTAAAAAAACGTACCTTTAAATTTGGAACTATTGACAATGATAAGTGGCGTGTGGCTAAGGAATAACAGCTGCACTGTTTCGACGATTAGGTTAAGTTACGCTAGCCGCAGTTGATCCGTGGATGGGTGATCGTGTTTAGCATTTATTAAAGCACGTTTAGCCCGGGTTGGGGGATTGGTCCGGGTTGCCAATCGTGGGTCTTTGCAGTCATTAAGGGTCGTTAGAAGCCTGAAAGTCTACCAACCAGTCTTACAAAGGATGTCGAATCCAAAAACTGTGCTGTAGAGGTCAGATCGGCAGTCATCATCATCGTACATCATTTCAGCCATAAGACGTCCACTGCTGGACTTAGGCCTCCCCCTTGAGGGGCTTTGCCATAATCACCACGCTTGGCAGGCGGGTTGGCGATCGCAGTATGGTGGTAAAATGCATAGAAAACGCTGCTGCCCATTCTCTAGTAAGTCCCTTTGTCGCCTTTTACGACACCCACGGGAAGAAATGGGGTGGTGTTATTATTTACAATCGGCAGTCGCTCCGTGTAAAATAGTGGTACTCGGCTTCATTCAGTTAGACTAGAAACCGACCCCCACATAATTGAGAAAAGGCTAAGCTGACGATATAATGCTATTGATAGAAGTGAGACTTCTGTATTTCGTTATTAACTGTCACAAGTCCCTAAAAGAGGCATAATTTCGAACGTTAGATAAGACGGGCGCTGAAACGAGCAATAAATTGTAACAGTCTATGAAAATACGCGTCAAAATGTGAGTTTGGATTCCAAAGATTTATAGTCACGAGTTCCTTAATTTTCACGTCCTTCCTCTTATTTCAGGTTTACAGGAAGGGGCCATTTTTCATTATTATCATGAAGGTTAGCTGTATTGAGTAATTTATTCACTCACTCTTGTAGTACCTAGGTAACTAGTTTTGACTAATGATCCTTAGCATTCTCAAATATCGAAATATTTTAATTATCATCATCATTTCAGCAATGGGAGGTTTGGGCATAATCGCAACGTTTGGTAAGCGGTTTGGCAATCGCAGTATGGTAGTAAAATGCATATAGAACGCTGCTACCGATCCTTTAGTCCTTACTAGCCCTTAGTTGCTTTTAGCGACACCAAAGGCAGAAATGGGACGGTGCTATTCCGTCCCGTTCCACACGGAACCGGCACCCACTTTAGTAAAATTAATAAATAAGATCTGAAAATTAGTTCCTGAGCAATTGCTTGTTTTAAAATGTCATCTGCTGTCAAATCAGGTAACTATTGTCAAGCAAGAGTATTGATTTAAAAGTTTCACCCGAAAACCGATTCCAGTAACTAAAAACATTCAAAATGTTGTCACCATCAATCAAATAAAAGTCAAAAAAAAAAAAAAAAAAATTTAGGGAAATTAGGGGTATTTGACAAATTGGGACAAAGATGGGACTGTGAACGTCCTTAAAATTACGAGAATTGTCCCTTAAATCTCTCTTGTGTATTTACATAATATTAAACAATGTCGCTACTCGAGTCTGTACACTTAGATCTTTTAAACTACGCTACAATTTTTAATGCGGTCTTCATCAACAGACAGAGTGATTCAAGAGGAAGGTTATGTGTAATACGCGGGCAATCTCGATGCCAAAAGCTAATTAAATAAAAAACGATATTTTAGTCGTTTTTGTCAACACATTTACTAACATTAGCTAGGCTCATATAAACAAATGACCAACCAGGCTTCACTGACGTTTATATTTTGGTCCATACCAATACTTCCATATCTCCATTATCATTCAGTTATCACCTGAAGTGTGTCGTTATTGAATTACTGCTGTTTTATAGACCATAAATTATATCTTTGTTTGTTCACTGGACTCATAATGTGCTTCCTGTAAGGGTTATAAAAGGGGAGAGGCTGTTCCTGATCCGAAATGTTAAGACATTATGAACATGTAACGATCATAACATTACAAGATGGCCACCGAGATGATACTTAAGTACCGTTAGTAAAAGTGTTTGTAGTGCAAGCAATGTTTTTGTTGTAACATAATGTGGTCCTAATGTCTAATTACAAATATAAAAGTTTGGTTTTGAGTTTCGATGTTTGAATGATTGCATTTGTTACTCAATCATGCAAAACCGGCCAATCGGAATAGAATGAAATTTAGCACACAGATAGTTGTTTTTTATATTCCGGTAGTACGTCCTCGAGGGATGATTTCTGAACTGCACGCGGGTGAAGCCGCTGACAAAAGCTGCTATTTAATCATTGTTCCAGCTTATTATTGTCCTAGCAAGGCAAAAGCCTTTTCTCATACAGAGAAGACTTGAAGTACACCCAACGGTCTAAAAGTGAAGAGCTACGATCAATATCACAGGACAGTAGAATTGTGCAATCCATGGTATCACTAGTAATTATATAATAATATCAGTCTATTATGGTCCCAATGCAAGGCTTTTCTCATACAGAAAAAGGGTTTCTGATTTCAGTCTAATGTTATCTATTGAAAAAGGTCAGGAAGTCTTGTCAAATGCCCATGTAACACGCACTCTCATGAAGATAGGCGCTACACTCGAAGTTGTGAACGAGTACGTTAAGGATAAATTATCCAATTAGAGAGGTCCAACTTCGAGAAAGAAGTCAATCGTCAAGCGTTGGGAAAGCTACGTAATTTATCTTCTAGTTCCAAATACCGCAGTGTATCAAGACTAAAGTGGTTGACCAGTGAGTGTTGCCAGTGATGAACTATGACACCAAACTGCGGTCGCTAACAGTGGGCCATATTAGAAGGCTTAAAGTCACCCAAAGGGCAATGGAGAAGGCTATGCGTCGAGTTTGCCTGCGTGAGCGAATCGGGAATAAAGAGATCCGCAGGAGAACCAAGGCAGCCGACATAGTCCGAAAAATTGCCAAACTAAAGTAGCAGTGAGCAGGGTACATTGCTCGCTGAACAGATGGCCGATGGAGCCTCTGGAGTCCTCCCACGTAGTAGATCGATAACGCGACGTCCTGCGTGAGCGATCTAGACGTGAACGCGAAGCGGCGCGGCGCGGCGCGAAAACAACAAACAGTCGATACCAATTGAAGTGTCCTACGTGGCCAAACGCACGTGCGTGCGGTGCGGAGCGGCGCGAAACGAAGCGAACGCGATCAGTTGGCTTGATTTTTTCGCGCGAACTGGATGCGGTGCCGCCATGCCGTCGTGTTTTTGTTTGGTTATAATTTCGGATCTATAGAAATTTTAATTAATGCTATCCAAGAACGTCCTATATTATGGGATAAAAGGAAAAAAATATCACAACCGGTTATTATCGTACCGCGAATGGGAGGATTGGGCCAAATTAACTGGGACTAACTAACTGGCATTAACTGGGACTTTCTAGGTATACAATATTAGTCCCACATCTTCACCGTACATACTTCTTGAGTATTTGATATTTAAGAAATGAATTTTCCAATAATATTTGTTTCCGTCCGTCCATGACAAATGCACAGTGCCCACTGAATGGCGGCGGCGGGCGGCGTCGCGTCGGTGGCGGCTGTGCGAGACGATTCGCGTGCACGTAGGACATAGCCGCCGCGTCGCACCGCGTCGCATTGAATTCGCGTGTCACCGCTTCTCGCGTTCGCTTTGAACCGCCTAAGGAGGACATAGCGTAACCTGGTGAAAGCCAGGCAGGCATTAAGTCTGTCTTTGCACCTTTTTGTGTGTAAGAAATTCAAATGAATAAATAATAAATAAAGCCGCAGAAATTCATTGTATGCGAGAAGCACAGAACCAGTTGAAGTGGTGGTGCTTGAGGGAGGCCTATGTCCAGCAGTGGGCGTCTTTGGGCTACAATTATGATTAGTTATTATTAATTGCCTAATAAGAAGTTAGATGATAGCAGTGGTAGTCCAGTGGCATTGGCCCCGACTTATAAATTGTATAGCATGGATTCGACCTAGGCAGATTCTTCACTTTGTGCAAATAATTTCATCACATTGGTTATGAAATTATTGCCAGTGTAGCCTCCACCCGTTCTATTCCCACCTACAGTTGGTAATGAATAAAAAACGGGCGTGTACCTATAAAAACAGTTTAATAAAAATTACCCCAACTAAGTTAGCCGGAGGCACACAAAAAATTGTAGGTCGTGGGATACGATCGTCTGTATTTACTTCTGCAGGGATAGGTACGCCCCTGTAGATGCAGATCTAGAACCAAAATTCAAAGACATGTGACCCACACTGCCACTATTTAGTATATATATTATATACTACTATATTAGTTCACAGCCTACTAACTGTCAAAGATATGAGGTCTGTGTCCCAGCAGTGGGGACAAGATAAGCTGATTACGCTAAGAAGTAAAGCTTCATTGCTCGCATCTAAATGATCGATTTCTTGTTGTTCCAGTAGTAATAACGTTAATGTTTCTGTTCCAAGTTAATTAAACATAGAGAATGGATACAGCCCACACATACCACGTAGAGGGTAAGGCGTTAATAATAGATAACATTTTAATGGTCGGCACGATTAATTAATCCAAGTATTAACGTGAAGTAGGCACTATGCTAAGTTATAGTAAAATAACTTATTTTACTATCTTAAGGTAGTAAAGCAACCTGCCAGAGGCGCGGATTTGTTTGAAACATTTACCGTGGTTCTGGCACAGGCAACTGAAGAAACATTTACCGTGGTTCTGGCACAGGCAACTGAAGAAACATTTACCGTGGTTCTGGCACAGGCAACTGAAGAAACACGGGTGGGTTTTATTCAGTAAAAGTCTGACACGCCTTCCACTCCACCCAGAGCGGGAGACGTCATTTGATCATTTCCCACCTAAAAAAGGTAGTAAAACCACTTCCTAATTGAGTAACACACCATCATCAGAAGCTGAACATTATTTAAGGATATCGCAAAACCGTTGCCTTTTATGTTCAAAAGATTTGTTAGCTCCACGAATAAATAACGTAATGAATGTTGTTGAACTGTCAAAATGGAATCTTGCCTTCTTTAAATGTGTTCCAAAACCACCCCTCAGATATTTCTTGTTCATTTCGCATTTTACAAAAAAATGCTTTATTTAATCAAATTTGAAAAATACATTCATTAGTGTCGATTTCAATGATGTTAGTCCACCACCCACAAAAAAAATGTGTATACGTTGACTCACAACGTTAAACTTGACTCACGACGTAAAATTTGACTCATGACGTTACATTTGACTCAGAATGTTAAATTTAACTGATGGCGTTTAATTTGGCTCACGACGATCAATTTGACTCACGATGTTAAATTTGACTCATGACGTTAAATTTAACTCACTATGTTAAATTTAACTGATGGCGTTTAATTTGGCTCATGACGATCAATTTGACTCACGATGTTAAATTTGACTCATGACGTTAAATTTAACTCACGGCGTTAAATTTTATTCACGGCTTTAAAATGTTTGCAGGCACTACCCTCAACTTATTTTGATCAATCTAACCAGAAACGTGAATGAATTACGGAATTTTAGAGCTTTCCACTAATTTAAATATACTTTAGGAATACTTTCGGTTATCGCCTTGTATTCATATTTTTTTAATAGGTTCTGCCTGCAATTTTATCTGAAAATCAACCTCTATTTCATATATTATTTGTGTAGAAAGAACGGACCATCTAAGCATACTGGTTTTAAGTTTCATCATTATATAATCCTCTTTTCAACCTTTGAATGCTGTCCATTTTCATTTGATACCTAACACTTCAAAGAAACAATAGACAGTCCCGAAATAATAGGTTGCTAGGGATATAAAGATAAGACCCTCAGGGAGTCGGTCACGTGTAAAGATGAGTGAAGGTTCGGGAAGGACCTCTCGTGTATTTGGGGTGAAAAGGGCGGAACTTGAAGATTATGTGCGAAATAAGCAAAATGGCTGACGGGCTTTGTGGTTGAATTTGTCGAGAAGTGTTTACTGATTCGTGCGAAATTCTGCCACATGGAAATCAGGATTTGGAAGGCTGAAGCTGTCAGTTGCAGCTAAATGAAACCATCCACGTAAGTTAATACACCAAACGTATTTTGACTTTGGTATTATTATATTCTGTGTTTCAGGAACTGTATCCAAATAAACTTTATTATAGATTTATTTTCTTTCTATGCCATACGGAACCCTCGCAGCTTATTGTTGTGGTATACTTTCATCGTTAACAACACAGGTTCTCCCTCAATCTTCTATTTATCATCCATTGATTTACTGACATTGAACGCATAGCCTATACCCGCCTAAAAGTGTAAAATTTTACATGATAGTTCCTTAAATATAACTAGCTTTTGCCAGCAGTTTCGTACGCGTATTATACATATAAAATTCTCCCTTCCTCTTGAATCACTCTTTTTTTTTTTCTTTTTTTTTTAATATAAACCGCAATAAATGACAAATGATTTTATTTCTATAAATAGGTTTGTACAAACACTTTTACACGTCAATCATATTTTTTAAGCAAGATGAGGTTTCCCATCTAACATTGAATAAAAATCGTTGCGTAGTTTAAAATGTCTAAGCGTACAAATGTGGTAAGCGACTTTGTTTTATACTTTGTAAAGAAGATAAAGAAGAGGATGGAATTTTTTAAATGGATCCCCTTCAGACATTAAATAGGGAAAGGCATAATTTTTTGTCACTGACAAAACCCGTCGGACACAAGGATTGTTACATATACCTTGTAACTCGCGAAATGTGGATTCAAATTATCTCTTCAGGAAGTTACAAGCATTATGTTTTGTATCGAAAGTCATACAGATGAATTGGCCAATTATTACTTTTCACAAGCAAATGTGAGTGCAGTTAGCTTTCTATTCTTTGCAGCTAAGATAATTATGGTTTACCATAAAGTATTGGAGGTTAGGATATTTTACAATACCGATATTTTATGCAATAATACGTGGAAGTGAATAGCCATTCGTTTTACGAGCAGAGTTTCAAATAGTACATAATTATCGAACACGAATTTGAAAATACTGGAACTGACTTTGGCACTATTTTGTGGAAAGTACCATGTCTACAGTGAAAGGTTCCTTAGCTAAATTATATGATATAGTTGCAAAATATAGTAAGACATTTTAAAAGACTAAGGAGTTTCTTTCTCATTTTCTCCATACGAAATTACCTTTATCGTAAAATCAAGCTATACGATTCCAGTATAAGATGAAATTTCACCGTGTGGTGCCGGACGTAAAGAATAACACCAACCCATTTCTTCCCGTGGGTGTCGTAAAAGGCGACTAAGGGACTTACTAGAGAATGGGCAGCAGCGTTCTCTATGCATTTTACCACCATACTGCGATCGCCAACCCGCCTGCCAAGCGTGGCGATTATGGCAAAGCCCCCCAAATTGGGGGAGGCCAAAGTCCAGCAGTGGACGTCTTACGGCTGAAATGATGATGATGATGATGATAAGATGACCTCTCATTGGACGAAAAATGTATCCAATGCGAGCTCAGCTAAAACTGGAAATATAGAGTTTGATATGTAGCCGTATGTATAGACTCATAATTTTTCTTGTACATTTTGAATTATAATAAATTTATTTGACTTTAACTTTGTAAGGCTTTTATCCCAAGATCAAAACTTAACATTGTATATAGTTGAAACACTTGTTCTTACATACATTACAACTGAAAGCCCTATGTTTCAGCCTAAACCTCTATATTGCCAAACTTGTTCGACTATTACACGTTAACTTGTATAAAGCCTACTTAGCTGTGCTAGTTTTTTTATTTACTTTGTTATACATACAAATTACTGCCTCCATAAAGTACATCCACTCTCTTAAATGGTTGTTATTTAGACCACAACGTTATATTATATGAAATATCGGTATTGTCGAATAGCCTAGTCTCCATTTCTTTATTGGCAGTTACCTTAATTGTCTTTAGGTGGGGGGAGGCACTTACTTACAACAATAGATAGCACTATAAAGCTCAGTGTGGCACAAACGTATACCTGATACAGGAAATATTTTGCCTATCCAACAACACTCAAAAAAATGGGATAGATTACAAAAAAATATCCCCACAAAACGGGTAACAGACATACCTACTTTAAAAAAAAAAATGTTTCGTTTTAGCGCTTTGATGCCATGATTCATTTTTTTCGAACGCAGGCAGTGTTTTCCTTCACCGTTTTGTGAGCAGCGGTGATGAACTTACTTTCAGGAAGTAAATCACCTGAACTCAAACCCACGTACTACATAATCAGCCTATACCGGTCCCACTGCTGGGATACAGGCCTCCTCCCAGTGAGAGGGGCGGGCCCAGTACGGGTTGCTATACATATGTCTCATGTTTTCAAGTTTTGTACTAGTTGCTATTATTTCACGATGTTTTCAATCACCGTTTGGTGACAAGTGTTGGTGAAGTTATTTACTCAAAGTAAATCGCCTGCCTGGGCTCGAACCCATGAACTTCAATTCTTGAATCGAGGCTGATACCACTTGACCACACTTGCTCACACCCTGTATTTCAACACAATTCAAAAAGACTTAGAAGCTGTCCCGTTATCTTCAACGTAACGGCCACTTTAAGAAAATACTCTTAACACTTTAGTACAAAGAGTAAGAATTTATAAGTGGCTGGCTGTTGTGAGTGCGCTTCAAAGTATTTCAGTATTTATTTATGAGGCAACTCTTGCCAGCCAGTAACATTATCATCTTGGCAATGTATTGTAAGTTGTCCTCAACATTCTATCTTCCTTTTACACATAAGTTCGCCTTGTTGCCCAGAAGGGGTGAGCAGAGGTTTACTTATATTACACCCATATTTCGCCCGTTAGTTCCAAGTTCCATGTTGTCCATGTGTTCCATGTTGTGTGTATGTAGCTATTGCCATCAACCAGGCACAAATCCAGACTGTACGTTGCTGCTGAGAAATTCCAGATAGAAACTCTCAATAACACTTTGCTCAACCTGGAAATCGAAACCAGGACCTCGTGCTCAACAGTAGCACTTACGACCACTAGATCAACGAGGCAGTCTACAAAAAAAATTCCTTTTAAACCTCTTAAAAATGTCTTTCAACTTATTGTACGGCCAAAGGGTCAGTCTACTGATTTATTAAAGTTGCAATGGTCACTCCTTTGTGAGTTTTTGACAGATTTTCCGTACAAAATCTGGCGACGCCATTGCAAAGATTGTAAATTAGCAGAATTCCCCCTCAGTTAAACTAAACTCTGCGCTAGCGTATCGTGACGTTGACGTCCTACTAATATAATATTATAAATGTGACATTTTATAGTTTAAATGTTTGTTACTCCATCACACAAAAATGACATGAAATTTTACAAACACATAGTTTATAACTTGAACCTCCACGGACACGTCTTCCTTGAATTTCTGACCCCCACGCGGGCGTAGCCGCGGTAAAACCTAGTTTTATATAAGCATCTTTGTCAGTTGACTGGCAATGTGAGATAAACTTTGCTGGCATTCGTGTAAAATTATTCACACTGAGCGTACTTGATGACGCTATATAATATGCATACGCTGCGTTGGCGTGGTGTGTCTTAAACGTATTTATGACGAAAATTATACGTCGCGTGGACGTGGCGTCTACGTTCAACGAACGCACAACGTGCACAATGCACAATGCGACCAACGGCACAATGTGTGACCAACGGTAAATATGAATGCGGGTAAGTAATCTATTTAGTGTTAATAAAACAATGTGAAATTTTGTGGCTAAGTGACTCGTTCAGGTTAAGCTACGCTTGCCGCGGTTGGTCCGTGGATGAATGACCATCTTTACATACCAAGACCCTTCCGTGCCTCGGAAACAACGTTAAGCCGTTGGTCCCGGCTGTCTTTCGTAGATCTTAGACGGTCGTTACGGGTCGTCAGAAGCCTGAAAGTTTGACAACCAGTGTTACCAAGGGGTATCGTATTACCCAGTAACTGGGTTGTGAAGGTCAGATAGGCAGTCGCTCCATGATAAATACTGGTACTAATCCGGTTAGACTTGAAACCGACCCCAGCATTGTTGGGAAAAGGCTAGGCAGATGATGAAACAATGTGAAATAAAAATAAGTTATTTTGGACCAAAAAAAAATGTGTACAAGGGGTACACATTTTTATCTGACAAACTGCGTGACTGTTTGTCGGCAGGATTAACGCCTGTTTTAAAACAATCGGTGACATTATTTTTAAGTCAACAGTGAAAACGACACGAAGTTGTTTTTCAGAAGCGCCGAATACACAAAATGGGGCGTAAATCCTCATACACGTATACGTATTATAACACTGCAGGCCATATCGATTGTTCTAATTGCGACCGGGAGTTCATAATGGCATTCTTAAAATGTCTAGCGAGCTATATTGTTTGATTTTGAAGAAATCACAGAAAATGTCTCGCTAGGTATTACATTAGTAATACTAGCAAATTACTAGGTATTGTATAATTATCTATAAAGATTACTCTAGTACTGAAGTTGCGAAGCAATTAGATACTTACTGGCAATTGGGTTAAAACGTTTATTCCCTGAACTACACAAATTATAAGAGAACTCTCAATGATGCTCTCCGAAATAAGTCTTACGAAGAAACAGAGAATTTACGTACAGTGTTAAAGTAAGGATTCGCCTACGTTAAGTATTAAATTATATCAAATTTAGGAACTAAGCTTAAGCTACTTAAGATTTCCATAAATAATTATTTGGCTATTCTCAAATTTTGAGTATTTATTAATTTTATAAGACTATTTAAGCTCTTTTTGTCTGAAACACAAAATATCATAGTTCAAGCACGTAAGCCTTTTTTTTTGGATTGGGAATCATCAAATGATGTCTCCCGCTCTTGGGCGGAGCGGGAGGGCGTGTCAGACTTTTACTGACTAAAACCCACCCGTGTTCCTTCTGTTGCCCATATGCCAGGGCCATGGTAACTCTTTCGAACGAATGTCGCGACCCTGGCAAGCATAGGTTCTAGCAGACCCCTTCAGTACTGCTGACATCTCTTTGAGGCGCGCGTGGAACACTACGCGCCGTCGACACGGGCCTTAAAACCTTAGGAATATAATTTCCATGTAAGCAGAACTGTGCACAATTTTAAAGCCTTGTAATTTTGAATGTAATATTATTATTATTTACAATTATAATGTAAATATTGAATTAAAGAAGAAAAAATAAGACCTAAAATAAAAACATTAAATGATAAGTATTAGTACGTTTTAATATTTGTGTTGTATTTTAATTTTAAATTATGTGTAAGTTATTTTATTAAATTTCGTGGTTAATAAAAAAAATAAAAGAGTACTGACCCATGCCTCAAAGGAATTATTATCCATCTTGTTCTGGTGCTGAAATAAAACAAAACATAATTAATTTTATCAAACTGATTAAAAAACTTGAGACCCTTACATCGTAAAGAATAGCATCACCCAATTTCTTCCCGTGGGTGTCATAAATGGCAACTAAAGAAGTTACTAAAGAATGGACAGCAGCATTCTCTATGCATTTTACCACCATACTGTGATCGCCAACCCGCTTGCCAAGCGTGGCGATAATGACAAAGCCCCACAAATTGAGGAATGTCTATGTCCAGCAGTGGGCCTCTTACGGGTAAAATAATAATGATGACGATTTAAAAAAACGGCAATTAAAAAATATCGATATTAAAATACGAATTTCTGGCCTAAAATATTCCTGCAAAAGCAATTGCTATGTTTAATAATAAATTTAGGCTTTATCTATCGGAAACCTCTTGTCGAGATTTATCTAGGAACCAATTCGTTTTTATAAGTCCTGCGAGAGGTTCTTATCTGCCATAATCTGCTGAAATCGATGTTAACCTGATTAAAGAGAGATTAGAAAACCGAGTTAGTATTACGAGGGGCTTATCATAAATTTCCATTTCGACGTTTTTCACAACAAAGAATAAGTGAAATTGAAAATCTAGCTGTCGAACTAGTTATTTTCGTATTGAAAACTGTTTTGTTATATGACTCCAGGGTTGCATTGTCTGCCAGGGTTGCGAGATCTGTTCGAAAGAGTTACCGTGGCCCTGGCATATGGGCAACTGAAGGAACACGGGTGGGTTTTAGTCAGTTAAAGTTGCCCTTACGCTCCATCCAGAGCGGGAGATTTCCAACCCACAAAAAAAGGGTTGCATTGTGCTGAATAACTACATCAGTTTTAGACCACGATCGCACGAATACAAAAATATTGGAGCGGGATATTTTCGTGCACTATTGTTATGCTTTTTGTACAGTGATAAGTTAGCTAAAACTGGAATTATATTGCTTGATAGGTCGCCGTGGTTACCACCATATAATATTTAATATATAATTATTTTAAAACTTTCGTTAATAACTTTTTTAAACTTTATTTCAGTTTTTTATTTGTTGTTATAGCGGCCATAGTAGTACAAAATTAGAAAAAAACATGTCAACCTATTACGGTTCAGAGATTATGGCCTGTAACAGACGGACACACGGATGTACACCCTTTGTGTATGGAAAACTAAAACCACGATTAACGTGAAATGTCAAGGACAAAATGTTTACAGGTAGGTACTTAAAACTAATAAATATAAACAATTGTTTGTTTTAAACAATTTTCTCTAAGCAGCCTCTAAGCGACTATTTTAATAGCCCAAACAATAAAACAAACTGAAGCGGTAATGAGTAGATCGCGTGTTTCCACAAAATACTCTCCCTTTTGGATATTTTTCGGCGTTTAGAGTGATTGTCACTGGGAATTAATTATTATGATTTTCAGTTTAATTCCGTAATATTTTTGTAAATTCCGTCTGGGTTTATTTATGGGAATGTACTCGCCTCCTGTCCACATGGGACTTAAGAGGAAAAGCTGGCCTTAGATTTTTTTGCAATTTACAGGTCAGTGCCGTCAGTAATAAGTTGAACAAAATATTATTCGCGATCGCAAAAACGATCATTTCATATATCATAATCAGCCCCACTGTTTGGACACATGCCTACTCTCTGTGAGAGGGAGTGGGCCGTAATCTACGACGCGGGCCCAGTGCGGGTTGGTAGATGTCACATCATCATCATCATTTCAGCCGTAAGACGTCCACTGCTGGCCTTAGGCCTCCCCCAATTTGGGGGGCTTTGCCATAATCGCCACGCTTGGCAGGCGGGTTGGCGTTCGCAGTATGGTGGTATAATGCAGCGAGAACGCTGCTGCCCATGCTCTAGTAGGTCCCTTAGTCGCCTTTTACGACACCCACGGGCAGAAATGGGGTACAACTGATTACTGAATTGTAAATTGCAAAACATTTAAGAAAATTTTATTATTGCGGGTTACGTTAGCGCGTGCCCCTTAAACATAACTAGTGAAATGTGGGCGTACTATACGTACACCTCTTCCCAACCGTTTGTTGAATAAAGGCGTGGTGTATTTGTTTCGATAGTTAATTAGTGCTATTAATTACCTAAGGATAGACTAGCATATTTTGCCTAACCCAGAAAAAAATCTACTGAAGTAAAAACATTTTAACGAAAAAATAGATTAAATAGCTGTTATCACTCTTATTATTTGAGCCTTGGTTTGAAAAACAAGGTCTCTCATTTCAGGAGTCAATTTGGAACAAAATAGGAAATTATAGAAACATTTTCCGTCACCATACTGTTAATACGCTCCGTTTCAGGAGCCCTCCTGGAGAGCTCGCTCTAGTGGCATAAGGTATGTCGGGAGCCCACACGGGGGTCCACTTATAGTAATGTATGATGTATGAGCTCTATGAAAATATATAAGAATTTAAATTGTCCTTTCGTTTTTCCAAACAACGTAGTTGTTAATTAAAACCTCATTGTTTTATCGGATTCGCATAGTTATAAAGGTGGTTGGGTTATTATTATATTCTACTGGTAACACAAGAGTTATGACGTAGACTTGTGTCTCCCACGTGACCAATGTGTCTCGGAATGCTATACTTGGCGAAGAATATTGTTATATAATTGTTTGAACGAAATAACTTTAAAAGAATGGAAAACTGAAGCCGTACAGTGGAAGCTATATTACCTTATTTAGTTCAACTTGATGGCTTTGTAATGATTAAGGGGTTGACTCAAATCCGAGCAAATAAGAAAGTAACAGTTTCCTACAGTATAATATCATTAAAGGGGAAAAATGTCATCGTTTGTAAAACTGTTTGTAATGGATAAACTCAAAAACTATTTCACCGATTTTTTTAATTCTTTCACCTGTGGGAAACCATATTATTCCGGAGTAATATGGGCTATAAATTGGGTTATGGAAGTATATATGTATACGGAGGAAGTAAAGCAGTGGCTCCAAGAAAAATACAGGTATTCAGCTGCATCCGGTTAGTCTGGACATCAACTTAGTTGGAAAATGGCTAGACAGGTGATGATGATGATTGTAGATACTTTATAGATGGCCAATCTTATTAATGTAGTAATTGTAAATAGTATACATCTATGTGGGTAACCATAATAATATTTGTAATTACTTTTTGCCTTCATTATTGTCAAAGGAATTACATTAATGCCAAGGATTTTTCTCGCATATAACGAACAGAAGGCAGATAAATAATGTATTTAGATATATTATGAAAATAGATGTAGTAGGAGATTTGCCGAGATACTCATAACACTAATTAGTTAGTTAATAATATAACTATACGTCTTCTAATTACTAAATAATAATATCTCTGTAACACACGTTAATTAATGTCAGAGAAATAGAATATGTCTTAGTAATAATTGTATCAGAATGAAAGAACGTAGATATTACAAGTCTTATTTTTTTTTCTATTCTTGGATTTTCTTATTCCCACGATTTCCCTCACGATTATTTCAGCCTTCACCGTTTTGAGAAAAATGGTGTTGAAACAATTTACCCAAAGTAAAACGCCTGTCTGCGTCTGAACCTACGACCTACCAGTCGTAAGTCGCGGCTGATACCATTAAGCCATCACTGCTCGAGTGACGATACTTTTGTATACAGTACTCACAGCTTTTTCTTTTGTGGGTGGGAAATCATCAAATGACGGCTCCAGCTCTGGGTGATGCGGAAGGGCGTGTCAGACTTTTACTGACTAAAACCCACCATGTTCCTTCAGTTACCTGAGCCAGGGCCACGCTAACTCTTTGGAACTTCTTTCTTTCTTGCTACTTATCTTGCTAACTGGCCAATATTATCACTCTGTTTTCACAAGTACACGCAAGGTAACTGCAAACAGAATGATACTAGGAAAATGGAAATCTAAATGTGTTCGCCGTTAGGTGAATGCTGAGCTGAAGTCCTGTTAGGTTCAATTCCTAGGTCGAGCAAAGAGTAGTTGGGTTTTCAATTAGGAATTTGTCAGTACCAGTCTGAAGTACGTAAGTACCCGCTCATCATCAGCAGCCTATAATGTTCCCACTGCTGAGACACAGGCCTCCTCTCGGTGAGAGGGAGTGGGCCATAATCCACCACACGGGCCCACTGCGGGTTGGTTGCACATGCCGGTTTCCTCACGATGTTTTCTTTCACCGTGTTAAGAGCAGTGGTGATGAAATAATTTACACAACATAAATACCCGCTCGGGAGACGACATTTATTTGATAAAAATTTACTTTATAATTTCCATAATGAAAAATTTACTTCATGATGTTTTTTTAATGAAACATTTACTTTGTTTTTCAGTTTATTATGAAATCACTTTTTTTTTGCAGTTATGTTAAAACGTAAAGTCGGCGACGTGTTTGTTTACTAAACACTTCTGCGTACATCTACCAGGCGTGTTATTATATGACCCCCACAGAGGGCGTCGTACTTGACCGTTATACGCATAATTAGACTTATTTTGATAAAAATATCAAAGTCATCTTTATCTGCTGTCGGGGTCCAGATATTAATGTTTGTTTATGTCACCTCAAAATAAGTGACGTTATCTTTTATTTTTATGAAAAAAAAAGCCAAATTCTAATTCACTATGTTGTAAACCAAACAAAATAAATTCGCAGCGGGCTGGCCATGTTTGTCAAAGGACGGATAGCTGGTGACGCAGACGAGTCTTGGAGTGGAAATAGCGTATCGGCGAGCGAAGTGATGGAGGCCAGCTATTGGTCCATCAATGACCTTAGGATGACTGGGATAGACTGGATCCAGAAGGAGACGCATAGGGTGTTGTGGGGCAGCCTATGTTCAGCAGAGAGTCAGAGAGACAGACAACAGAGAATTTCAGCAGAGACTTACTAGAGAATGGGCAGCAGCATTCTCTATGCATTTTACCACCATACTGCGATCGCCAACCCGCCTGCCAAGCGTGGCGATTATATGGCAAAGCTCCCCAAATTGGGGGAGGCCTAAGTGCAGCAGTGGAGGTCTTATGGCTGAAATGATGATGATGATGATGTTCAGCAGTGGTCTACGATAGACTGATTTGATTGAAACCAAACCAATTCAGGCTACTAAAAACTTTTCCTAAACTACAAATTTTCTAATTTCAAAACTAAAGTTTGTAAAACAAAACCACTTAATCGATTTAGTTATCTCACCGCAAATTGATTCTTATACCAATCTTCAAAATTCAATTTGACCTTATTGCCTCTATAATTTAGACTGCTCTTATAATATCTGTACTATTCGTATTTCAATTCGATCTTATTGTCTCCTAGTATCTTAGGCTAAATCTAGACCTTTGACCTTGACTGCCTTTATTGCTTCTCTAATGATATTGACATTGTTTATGTTACATCCAATTTCTAGAGCTGTTGCTTGAAGCTAAGTCTAGATTAGCTTGCCAGGGTTTTCGAATTAATTAACTTCCTAGCATTGGTTTGATGTTGTGTGATATTCGGTATACGGAGGTTCTGGTCCGTTCAGGCATGTCTGGCACGGAGGATTTACTTATGCAGCGTCAACTCAGGTGATGTGTGGGTGGTGTGTGTGTGTCTTTCGCAAGGAGAATCAACGTTTACCCAAAATGGTTTTCTACTCTGAGATGACAGAAGGTAAACAAAAGCATGGCTGTCAACATCTCCGCTACAAGGATGTGCTCAAGAGGCATCTAAGCTCTTGCGCTATTGATCTAGCAGGTTGGGAGAGGCTCGCTTCAAATTGGTCATCTTGGCGCTCCACTATCGACAAAAAAGTAGACATTTTTGAAAAAAGCGCCTTGAAACACTACCCGAAAAACTACAAAAAAAAAATAACTAGGTAAACATAATATGTAATTACAAAGGGTTATCGAAATCGATAAGGAGGACTATATATCAATATATTGTATATATATGTTGTGTGACAAAACAATAAGATCGGCCACCCATTTTATATACATAATGCATATAACACTATGCTATCTACTTTATGAGAGTGACGGAAGAGCGAGAGCACCTACGCACGCACACACTTGTGCACTATTGTATATACATTATAATATCTCCCAAGCCGAAGGTTGAGTTAGAAATGGAGCTTGTCGCTTATTTTATAGAAAATGTTTCATCAATGGACGGAGTGACTCAAAAGGAAGGTTTATACGTAAATACGCGACCAAAACCAAAACTAGCTGATTATAAAGACAATTAAACTGATAATTTGACAGTGATTAATGTTTTTATCTTTACACAGTAATTTAATGAATAATTAAAGAACATAAAAGACGATTTTTCATAAAGTTTTATAATAATTACTTTAAGAAATGCTGTTTTACAGAAAACTTTTCGTAACAATTTTTTATCTTGTAAACATTTTTTTTTTTATTAAGATGACAAACGACTTTAGATACCAATTAAAAAACTTTGTAACTTAGTTTAGATTTTGTTTTCAGATTTCTTATAATTTGTTGAACTTATGTAACAGTCGCCATTTTGTAAAAAATAAGATAACTATTTGATGGAAATTGTAGCAGTATCAAAACATATTTTAACATTTATAATATACTACGTCGGTTATACCCGACGTAGGCAAAAAGGCTCCCAGGCTCAAATGGGATTGGGCGGGCCACATTAGCCGTATGCAAGATGACAGCTGGGCAAAGGTCTGCACACAATGGGTGCCTGAAGATGGACGACGCCACCGCGGTCGGTCCAGAAAGCACTGGCGAAACGACCTAGATGCGTACCGCGACGACTGGTTTGAGGTGGCGCGGGACAAGAGTTCCGGGAAGAAATTGGGGGAGGCCTTTGCCAAGCAGTGGGATAGTATAGGCTAAACAAAAAAAAAAAACTAGCTTTTGCCAACGGCTTCGCCCGCGTATTATACGTATAAACCTTCCTCTTGAATTACTCTATCTATTAAAGAAAAAAAACATCAAAACCGTTGCATAGTTTTAAAGATCTAAGCGTACAGACGCGGGAAGCGACTTTGTTTTATACTATGTAAAGAATAGCTGTTTTGTTAAACAGCGGATTCAACAATCCATCAGCGAAAAAATCTCTACTTATAATATTATAAAGCTGAAGAGTTTGTTTGTTTGATTGAACGCGCTAATCTCAGGAACTACTGGTCCGAATTGGAAAATTATTTTTGTGTTGGATAGCCTATTTATTGAAAAAGGCTATAAGCTATATAACATCACGCTACAGTCAAAAGGAGCGGAGCAGCAACGAGAAACTCTCAAAAACTGGCACGCAATTGAATGCGACGGGAAGGGTCAGGGGAGCAAAAATTTGACGCGGACGAAGTCGCGGGCAGACGCTAGTGGATAAATACAAGGGGTTTACAATAACTCTCCTAAGAAATATGTCTTGATGGTACCCAACCTTGAATTTGCCACGTGCGTCGCAATTCCAACATATAGAAAAGTAATTTAACCACGCCAGGCATTGTTGATCTGCTACTAACTGTTTTGGTTTATTTTACTAGTAGTTCCGACTTTATTGGATTCCTAGCTGTAAACTGAAACTATACAGATTCCTGTAACAGGAGTTTTATTGTTGGTTTGTTTCATTTTAGTTTCATATAATTGTTTTCTGCTGCGGAAACTTTGAAATTGGCAAGGTGAATAAAACTGAGGATCTAAATTAAATGCTCATCATCATCATCATCATTTCAGCCGTAAGATGAACACTGCTGGACTTAG
The DNA here is from genome assembly GCA_947507805.1 of Aporophyla nigra. Classification (NCBI taxonomy): domain Eukaryota; kingdom Metazoa; phylum Arthropoda; class Insecta; order Lepidoptera; family Noctuidae; genus Aporophyla; species Aporophyla nigra. The sequence continues at coordinate 3,058,243 of OX382313.1, read as the reverse complement.
GCCTCCCCCGATTTGGAGGGCTTTGCCATAATCGCCACGCTTGGCAGGCGGGTTGGCGATCGCAGTATGGTGGTAAAATGCATAGAAAACGCTGCTACCCATTCTCTAGTAAGTCCCTTAGTCGCCTTTTACGACACCCACAGGAAGAAATGGGGTGGTGTTATTATTTACGTCCGGCACCACACGGTACCTAAATGTAAACGGTAATTAAATGTTACTGTGTAACAAAATATCTTGTCTTGTTTCCTCGCCTTGTGCCTTTCAGTACACTGAGGATCGCCAGTTATGTTTAAATCCCATGTAATAGGGTTGAGTTTATTGTCATCAAACGAGCACCAATCTAGACTCAGGTCTACTGATAAATCCCAGAGAGATAAACCCAAACAACCTGCCTGTCTATTGGAGCTGAGAAGAGCGGACAAAAGCGGAGCTGTGCCTATATTTACCAAAATGATTTTTTGCCTCCATGTGGAACCTCACGGAGTTTCAATGGATTTCTCTGTTCTAATGGACAGGCAACCCAAAACTTTTGCCCGACCTGTGGTGTGGTTTTTTTTTTGTGTATGGGATATCATCATATAACGTCTCCCGCTCTGGGTGAAGCGGAAGGGCGTGTCAAACTTTTACTGACTAAAACCCACCCGTGTTCCTTCAGTTGCCTATGCGCCTGGTAACTCTTTCGCGAACTAATCGCGTGACTCTGGCAGGTCCTGTGGTGTGGTTGTGGTTTGGCTGTGGTACGTATGATACCTTAGGTGACATTTTTAATTCAATTTCAAATATCATAGAAAACGCTGATTTGCTGCAATAAATAATTATGATCAATAAAATGAATCGGATTGTTTTAGACATTGTCTCACATGATAATTGTAATGTATCTTGACAAAAACAGCAACATCGCTACAAAATTCGTTTTAAAATTATTGTAAACTATCTTTTGCCCGTGGCGTCACCCGCGTGGATGTCAGAAAATAATTCCATAAGAAAATACTTCCGATATAAACACGTATGCTATATCTTAACCTAGCACATAATAACACTATTCTCGACCCGAGAATCAAACCCAGGACCTAATGTTCCTGCCAGAGTCGCAAGATTTGTTCGCAAGAGTTACCGTGGCCCTGGCATATACGCAACTGAAGGAACACTGTTGGGTTTTAGTCAATAAAAGTCTGACACGCCCTTCTGCTCCACCTAGAGCGGGAGACGTCATTTGATGATAACCCAGCCGCAAAAAAAATGCTATATCTTAATATAGATTTTAGTCTACCCATAACCAAAATTCTTCAAAATTCATTCAGCAAACAAAGTCACTTTCGTATTCGTAAGGATAGTAGGATTCAAACCATAAATATATTTCATGGTCATCTATATTATATTCACACTAAAACTTTCTTCACAATATATCCCTCTGAAATATAACATCCTTTGAATTCAATATCACCCACTTTACAGAAAACAGGCTTATCTCGCTATATCTGTCTCTCATATTGAATTCCTCCACAATTTCCTAACCCACATACCCTGGCATATCTTTTATATTCTTCGTATAAACGTAGTTATATAAAACCGTTTTAAGCCCCACAAAGGCTTTAAAAGGTTTTTATTTAACTTGTAATGTACAAAGGACATTGAATATGATATTCATCCGTGCGGAGAGGTCCTCTCAAATCATGGAGGACCTTGTTGACAAAAGATGAGGTTATATGAGATGGAGGATAACTTTAGACCATAGTCTTTATTGTAATGTTAGACAGTGAACGAGGCAAAAACGTCATCTTTTTAACCGACTTCAAAAAGGAGGGGGTTCTCAATTCGGATGTTTATATTTTTTTTTATTTTTTTTTTTATGTATGTTCGGCCATAACTCCGTCATATATAGACGGATTTACAAAATTCTTTTTTTGTTCGAAAAGAATTTATTTCGAAATGGTCCCATATAAATTTCATATAGATCTGATGAAGAGTTTCAGAGATAGACACCGGAACTCTTTAAAAAATGACAGCAAATCAACCGCGATTTCTGCTATCGCATAAATATGCATTGTTTGTTTGGAATTAGTGCGGGGTGGATACCACAACTATAAATTTAAAAATAAAAACCGACTTCCTTAAAAACACTACAAAGTGGAAAATAACTTTAATTTCGGAAGTCGGTGGCAAAAAAAAACCATAAATACAGATCCTAAGACACCGACTTCCGAAATTAAAGTTATTTTTCACTTCGTAGTTTTTTTAAGGAAGTCGGTCTTTTTTTTTACATAGTATAAAACAGCAGAGTTGAGAGGGAGCATGTTGACCAAGTGGTTTTTTTTTTTTTTTGGTGGTACATCTCGTTGTTAATCCTGAAAAGATTCTTACAACTTAAACGGATTTTCCCCGGCGATTTCTAAAAAGCTAAAACTTTTTAGACCTCCAGCCGGGCTTACTAACAGTAGGTCGTGAGTTCAAACCCAAACAGGCGCTTTACTTTGTGTAAATTATTTCATCACCACTGCTCTCAAAACGGTGAAGAAAAACATCGTGAGGAAACCGGCATGTCTTAGAACCAAAAAGTCGAAAACATGTGACATCTACCAACCCGCACTGGGCCCGCGTGGTGGAATATGGCCCACTCCTTCTCACCGAGAGGAGGCCTGTGTCCCAGCAGTGGGAACATTATAGGTAGCTGATGATGATGATGATGAGTATAAAACAAAGTCTCTTCCCCTGTCTGTACGCTTAGATCTTCTAAAGGCATATAGGTGCCTAGTAATCCGCACTTCCATTTTGAGGCGGCCACCGTCGGGTGATGATGCGTGCAGTGAACCAGTTGGGCGCGGCGATGGAAGATGGAAGACGGCGTGAACCGCACACTGCACAACGCTGGTGTTCCTGGAGAACACGATGACGGCGTGTGGCATCTGCAGTCCTGATACTCCTGTTTCTTTAACGACTTATCAAAACATGGTGTCAGTTCTTCTCAGGGCTGTTTGCTTCATTGTTTCTTTACGGAATGTCAAAGACGTGGTATTGTGCTGTGTTGACTTGTGGCTACATATGCAACGGATTTGAATGCGTTTTTAGGGTTCCGCACCTTAAAAAGAAAAAGCGGAACCCTTATAGGATCACTTTGTTGTCCGTACGTCCGTCCGTCCGTCCATCCGTCCGTCTGTCAACGCGTTCCTGAGAAAAAGGTCTCAGGAACGCGTTGAGGTATCAAGCTGATATATGAATTTATATCAAATACTCAAGTCTACTGTCCCTTGGAGCTGTGAAAAAATCAACCTTCTAAGCTAACGCATTACGCAATCAAAAGATATAGCCGTTTATTCCGCAAATTTCCGCAAATTTTCGAAACTCGCAAGGGAATCAAAACCTAAAGGGTACTTCCAGTCGATCTAGAATTTTGAAATTTGGTGCGAAGCAACGTCTTAAAGCACAGATAAAGGGAAAATTGCGAAAACCGTAAATTTTTAGTTACATCATTAAAAATATTTTTAATAATTTTAAACTTATTACCCCTTTCCTCATAAACGCGTAGAGGTATTAAACACTACAGGTTTGTACGGAACCCTCGGTGCGCGAGTCCGACTCGCACTTGGCCGGTTTTTTTCATCAATAGACTGACTGATTAAAGACAAAGGTTTACATATACGCGGGCGAAGACCCGTCCAAATATTTTTTTTTGGAATTACATCTCGCAGGTCAACCTATGAGATTTTCGGCTGCTTAAGGCGCGGACTGACTACGATTTTAAATGCTACAACTACATGCTACAGCTCCAACAAATAAGGTTGAAAATTGAATAAATATTTGGATTGACGATGTGACTAAGCTGCGAATTGGCATTTATTTTACGGGTTTTATTTAGATTATTCGGACTACACACATTAAATTAAATAATTGTCTGGTTAAAGTTTTAAAGTAACGTTTATTCTATTGAACTCTTTAAAAAAAAATTGTTATCGCTGAAAATACAGAGATGTTCGACGTCAAAGTTTTTTTTGTGAAACAATTTTTATTGGGAATATCAAACAATTTTTCACTATTCTATTCGGTTAGAATTTTTTTTTAAACCCTTCTCTGTCCACTGTATTTTTTGTGTCGTATATTTTCATTGCGTTACGTCATACTCGATTGTCAAAGACACCAGTGTTTTGTGAATATTGAGGTAACACCGCGCCTTAACCGGACTTGCCTGTGGCTACCTAGACCTTCAGCCAGGGCTTACAACTTAAAACTTATATCGACTACTCGCGAAGGGCACCCCTTGGCGGGTATGGACCTTGGCTTATAGAGTATCTGGTAGAGGGCAGCAAGACACGGGTTGTATCTGAATTATTAATTATTAATTTAGGGAAAAAATAAAGGTACAGGCTGAGTGGCGCTGGCTGGCTCGAGCAAAGGTCAAGGCGGAGCTTCAGCAGCGAGGATGGAAGGACAGTGGTCTGTGCCATGTGAGCATGCTAGTGAGTTTACAACTCTCCTATCCATACTAATATTATAAATGGGAAAGTATGTGTGTCGGTTTGTCCGTCTTTCACGGCAAAATGGAGTGACGAATTGACGTGATTTTTTAAGTGGAGATAGTTGAAGGGATGGAGAGTGACACAGGCTATTTTTTTTAGGTGGCTGGGGTAAGCTTAGAAAAGCCGTGCTTTTCCCATGGACAATTGTATGTAGCATGTTTGCGTGTGTCCAATGCGTAGACTCTATACATTCTTTCCCCAAATGGAAAGACGTATAATATCGTCTACAGTAGCGTATTAAAATAACATTCTGTTCCGAGTTCTCTTCTGTGTTCTAAATCAGGAAAAGAGAACCGTGCTACCCTTAATTTAACGCGAGCGAAGCCGCCGGCAAAAGCTAGTCCCCTATATTTTCTTTGAAACCCATTGATTAGCGCATTTTCTCACTGCATGTACTTCACACACAATCACTTGATTACAGATGCTTAAATCCAAGGATTTTATATATCACTAGATTCTGCCTGCGACTTCATCCACGTGAAACTTGTTTCCTCCACACACCTCATCGCGTCGCCTGAGTACGCTATTTCTTAGTTTCTGATCAGCGTCTTTTCTTAAAATTGTTAGGCTACTAAGAGTGCTACCGTGATGATAATACGACTGGTAATTCTAAAGATTAGCGCATACAAAAAACAAACAAACTCTTCGACTTTATTATTAGTCTAAATAAATTAAATCAAAGCAATCAGGGAAGTGGATTCTTCACTTTATCTTTAATTCAATGGTGTCTTGAAAGTGTGTGTTTAATCAGCTAATATATTATTAATAATATTCCTTCGTACTTCTCAACAACATTCAAAATGTCTCGTTAGGAGATCCCTTCATTAGACGCATCCATTTCTATTTCCCTATTAAAGTTAAATTTATTGAACTAATTTTCCCTATTTACCTAATATGTACGTAATTGCAGGAAAAGCAATATCCTTTTATTTTATGCGCACCTTTTATTAGCAAAGAGAAATATCAAGAAGAACCCTATTCGTTTATACAGGATTAAATTAAATTAGCAATATTTTACCTGCACCCTAATTGCGAAACGCACTATTTATCAGAATCTGAATGGGATTGAAGATTATTTCTAAACCATTGCGTCATTTGTTCGAATAAATTGTCGGCTCAGCAACGTAAATAACACAATGAATGTTGTTTAACTATCAATATTAAACCAATTCCTACTGGTAGCAAGTTACGCAATTACCCCTCTGTTTGTATCCGTTAACCGAGCAGAGTGGTGGCCTAGTAGTAGCAGCCGGGACTTACGAATTAGTAGGCTCGACAGGCATTTTACTTTTGTAAAATATACCTTCACCATTGCTCTGAAAACGGTGAAAGAAAACATCGTGTGGGAACCTGCATGTCCCAGAACCAAAAAATCTAAAACCTATGACCTACCAGCTGGGAGACAGTCATCCACTCGGTGAGAGGAAGTGGGGCATAATCCGCCACGCGACCCCCGTACGGAATGTCACAGGTCTTGCACCTTAACCCTAGATAACTAAACTATCCTAGAAGTAATGTTGTTACTAAACATTCGTAAAAATACGACAGGAAAATAAAACAATAAATCTACGAATCATAAATTTTAACTATTTTAGAAATTACAATTACTTATTCTTTGGGTTTAAGAGATCACATAATGATGAAAATAGTTTAAATTTTTTTTGCCCTACACAGTTTGAACACATATTCATGTAGTGCGCCCTACATCTGGCTCTTTTACATTTCATGCAAAAGTTAGTTGCCATTTTTCTAGCCTTAGACGGACACACGACACATATTTTTCTAGAATTTGATTCTTGCATAATTGCCGCTTCAAGAATAGCTTCAATACCTAAGATAGGCAAACTGACAGACGCAATTAGGAAGGTACAGTGAGGCGGGGGACGCGGGAACGACGCGAACTTTGTTTTTTCCAGGAATCATGATTTTGCCGTCGTAAATTTTACGATAGTTTAGTAATCTAGGGTTAATTGTGTAACACACTATTAATCAGAGTTTGAATCATTTTGAAGCTTATTTTGTCATCTATTCTTTCATATGTTCGCTTAGCAACGTCAACAACGCCATGAATTTTGCGAAACTGTCAAAATGAAACCGATTCCTACTGATTGTGTAGTACGCAATTAACCCTCTGGATTAGTTTTGATTTTAAGATATGCTTCATTTATTTTATTTAAAAAGTGTTTGGGATCGAATAAACGACCTACAACTTTTCATCATCATCATCATCATTTCAGCTGATAGACGTCCACTGCTGGTCATAGGCCTCCCCCAATTAAGGGGGAGTTCCAGAATCGCCACACTTGGCAGGCAGGTTGGGAATCGCTGTGTGGTTGTATAATAAAATGCATAGAGAACGCTGTTGCCCATTCTCTATTAAGTCCCTTTTTTTTTGGATGGGAAATCATCAAATGACTTCTCCCGCTCTGGGCGGAGCGGGAGGGCGTGTCAGACTTTTACTGACTAAAACCCACCCGTGTTCCTTCAGTTGCCCATGTGCCAGGGCAAAGACTATATAACCACTTGACTGCGCATACAGTGCCCCGCCGCTCGAAAACTATTAGTATTTTGTCGCCTATGCATAGGCTACGGTTCTAGTAACCATTTTAGTTGTGACCAATTGTTAGACCTCTGTGCACGCTAAATTAATGCAAATAATATAACTTCATCTGCAATTATAACGCATCAAAATGCCTTCATGCGCGGTGAAGTGGTGTGGGAAACATTCCAAAACTTCTAGTTATAAAAAGGATCGCATAACTTTTCATCGGTACGTAAACAGTACGAAAAATAATTTTGATTTAATCAGATTATTATCCACCGTAGAGGTCTATTTAAAATGGTGGCTGGATAAACCAGCACACTGTTGAGTCCCGCGTTGATGTCTTTTGGAAAAGTCTCGTTCTTTCATTAGACAATTCTAATGCATCTATCCCTTACTTTCCCTTTGTATTTTTATCGTAAAAATTAGTGCTGTTACCTTTAATAGCTGAAAGTCTATATCGAAAATAAAAACAAAAATTAATGTAAGTTTTATTCAATTCGAATACTGTGGCTTGTTTAGCTTCGTCTTGACAATCCGTTTGTAAACTGGCGCCAAAACTCACGTGGCCATAGTAACTTCTGCCTTGGGGATGATATTCGACTCCGTTTCTACACCAAATATGATAGTGGCATAAATTTTGTTCTTGGATTCTCTAACTTTAATTTTATTAGTGATTGATTTTGATTAAATATGATTTCTTTGATTTTAATTGAGTATTTATCACAATTTTAAAATCCATTTTATCGATATCGACTATTTTCCCTTAATGAAGTAAACCAGCCCCACGACGGGCAGACCCACGAAACTTGACCTTGAACTGACCAATTGCAGCCGCGCATTCTTCCTCGTCCCCCGGCCCGCAGTGGTGAGTCGTGTGCTTAGAAGAAATCGGCGTATACGCTCTCTAGTGGTTATATTCTCTTTGTGCCAGGGTCACGATATCTCTTTCGAACAATCACGCGACCCCGGCAGGCATCGGTCCTAGCAGACCCCTTCAGTACTGCTGACATCTCTTTGAGGCGCGCGTGGAACACTACGCGCCGTCGACCCGAGCTTGGTCCTTACCGGGTGGCAAGCTACCCATTGCTCGCCACCCGCAAGCTCGCGCCTATGGTGGCCGGGAGTCCGCAATCGACTCCCGGCGTCCCTTAGTCAACTTAAACAGCACTCGTAAGAAGAAATGGGATACGCCACACGGAACTACAACCCAGTTACACAACTACCTACAACTTGTGAGTCGCGGTGATTCCTAATAGGCCCAGCAGTTAACCGAGTAGTGACATTGATTTACTGAATTAAAACATAAGCCGTGTTGATCTTGAATCTTTGACCTTCAAAAAAATGTCGCCTTTCGTATTTTTATACAATAGTTACCAAACAATTACTGACACGCAATACTAGAATTATTACAGGTTGACATTACAATAAGGGTGCCATTTTGAAATATCGTGATTAATTTAGTGAAATTCGTGGTTATAAAGTTAATTTGGTTAGTAGCTAGTGATGCCGGGACATGCGTCACAATCGTTAAAAATATAGATGCGCGGATACAGATCCGAATACGGATATTTAGTGTCAAGATCCGCGGATACGGATACGAATATTAACTTCTTGACGCTTTGATAATTGATTTAGTACCTTTGAGTTATATACTATTGGTATGATAACTCACTATGATAAATATTTGCAAAAAAAGTTGGCAAATGTTTGATCTGAAGAAATAAAAGATAATTTGAATGGAATTTTACAGTTTTTCATTGCTACTTATTCCCATAAATATATAGAATTTTATCTTTGTTTGGAAAATTAAAAGATCCGCCAAAAAGTAACAGATACCCCCCAGATTCTCCCTCGGATATCCACGGATACGGATATCCACCACATCACTGGTACTAGCACAGTAATGAATTATACCTACACACCGCATTTATTATTTTATTATAGGAACTTAGTTTGAGTTTCGAGATTAAATTAATAGGTTTAACTATTATGTTTTAATGGCTGGAAACCACGAAAGAGGTTTTAGTGTAGTACTTACGAATTTTGATGGCCAGTATAATTTTAGGAACTTAGATGGCCTTGAAATAATTATGTTGGTTGTGAGTGTACAATACATAGACATCACGCCAAAGGTAATATTCTGGCCTTGAGCCGGCGTAAAAATAAAAAAAAGCCTGCTGGTTAGTTACCACCTACATGCAGCTTACTGTACTTAACTAATCACTTTTGTAAGACAATGATGTATCATATACCATGTATACTTACGTGCAAATAAATAAAAATAGAGGTGTCTAATTGTAATGTTATAAAACAACAGCTGTTTACTAAATGCAAATGAAAGGACACTCACGGTACGGCTGGTCCACAAATTTAAAGTCGCTCAGCGAGCTATGGAACGAGCTATGCTTGGAGTATCTCTGAGGGACAGAATCCGGAATGAGGTGATCCGGCAGAGAACCAAAGTTGTCGACATAGCTCATAGGATTAGCAAGCTGAAGTGGCAATGGGCCGGCCATATTAGCCGTCGAACCGATGACCGTTGGGGTAGACGTGTTCTTGAGTGGAGACCGCGAATCGGCAAACGTAAGGTAGGACGCCCTCAGGCTAGGTGGAGCGACGATCTTCGCAGGGTGGCTGGTAGCAGCTGGATGAGAGTTGCCGAAAATCGAGCTAAATGGCGTGCAATTGGGGAGGCCTATGTCCAGCAGTGGACTGCTATAGGCTGATGATGATGATGATGAAATGAAAGTATATAGAAGTATACAGAATATGCATCCATCCAGCTGTAATGCCTGCCAGGATCACGGTTTTGTTTGAATGAGTTACCGAGACCCTGGTACAAGCAACCAAAGGAGCATGGGGAGGTTGTTAGTCTGTAAAACTCTGACTCCCGTTCCGCCTAGAGCGGGACAAGTCATTTGATGATTTCTCACACAAAATAATAAAAGAACGCAGATATATATTTTAAATATAATATGTATCCATTGCTTGCTTTTTACTTGCTTGTATTTTTTTTTTTTTTGTCATTATTAGTAACTAATATTAAAGTGAAGACCACAACCATAAGAAGGAATAAAGGTTCCATTTTAAGGTTTCCGCAGACTGGTGCTAAGCGCCTCTGTTAGATCGATTTGAATGAAGTTTTCAAAAGAATTCTTTCATTAGAGTCACTTCGCGCCTGCCTGTAGAACCCATTAGACACCATAACCGCCTTATGTATCTACCTACTTAATGATGTTTTTTAAAAAAAAATGCAACCTTAAAAAAAATGCAACCTTAAAGTCTTCTAATATTTAATTTTACACCAAAAACCATGTTTGTAAAGAAACTCAAACCAGACGTTTATTAAAATAGTTCGCTCTCTAAAATCTCAATTGAATTCTTTCACAAGTTATGTTCGTTTACGTTTGTAAATGTAAACGTTAATAATTCAATAAGATAATAACGTTAATTGCTTATTATTACGTCATAATTCTGGTTAATTTCCAGTACAGATAACCAGACATTTTCCAAAGAAAATTCGGTAATATTTCAGCGCAGTAAAAATTAATACGCTTAAAATTAATGTAATGAACTCTGAAAAAAGGGTTAAGCCACTTTACTCCTCGGTCAGGTCGATCAATTTTTGTATACCTGCTCCATTTTCGCAATTTTGTAACGTACATTTTTGTAATGCGTGAAGAATTAAACGAAACTTTCACGTATCTTCGTCGCGTAAAGACTAGATAAGTCTAATCCCTATGCCCAAAATTTGTAGTTTCGGTGGAAAGTCTATATGGTGGTAACGGGCTTTTCCAACTCCGTATCACTTACGGATTTGCAGGGTTAAATTAATACTTTATCCAAGTGTTGAATATAGGTGGTTTACATGTATTACTAAATAGATAACAACAGTCCTCTAGACGACCTGGTGGCTACCCAGGCCGAAATTCGGTCAGGACTAGCCCACATAACAGGGTCGAGCTCATTGCTATCAACTGGCACAATCTCTAGATTGTGCCAGTTGATTGCAATGAGCTCGACACGGTGTCTACACCGAGCTGCAACTGAGAAATTCCAAGAACCACCACGCTGACCGATTAATTTTTGGGGGGATTGCCATAATTGCCTCGGTTGGCAGGCGGTATGGCGCTTGCAATATGGTGGTGAGACGCATAGAAAACGCTGCTGCCCATTCGCCAGCAATTTCCTTAGTCGCCTTATACGATACCTATTGGAAGAAATAGGATGGTGTAATTCCTTACTTCCAGGACCACACGGAATAAACACAACCGTAGCAAAGACTAACAAGCCATTGACAAGTTCTTAAGCTTAATAAATAATAAACTAATAAAGGAAATACCTACTAAATTAATAAAGTGAATCCATATTCGCACGGTTATAAAAACAAAAAAAAAAATAACAACCAACTTCTTATTTTTCACTTTGTAGTGTTTTTTTTTTAAGGAAGTCGGTTGTTATTTTTTTTTTTGTAAGTTTTTAACTTTTTAGTTATGGTATGTACTCCGCACTAATCTAATCGCGTTATTCGTCCATTTGTCGCGCAAATATTCAAATTTAAGACTTATATGGTTTTCATATTGTCATATATGGTGCCAAATTAAAATGGGACCACACGGGAAGCACCAGTTTTCAAATAAAAAAGAATCATCAAAATTGGTTCACCCAGTCAAAAGTTCTGAGGTAACAAACATAAAAGGTTATAAGATCAGGTTATAAGATCTCACCTTCCCTAAAAATGTATGTATTTCTTGCAAATAAACATTTGATTTGATTTGAAAAAAATACAGTCGAATTGAGAACTTCCTCCTTTTTTGAAGTTGGTTAAAAATATCGCGGCGCGTATTGCCGCGCAGTGGAACTTCAACGCTCTGCTTAGCGACGAGAGTTCAAAATAGAAATGTGTGTTTTTTCGATACACCAGAATGCACTCTGTTGGATTCGCAATGCTTTTTTTTTGTTTGTGGGAAATCATCAAATGACGTCTCCCACTCTTGAGTAGAGCGGAAGGGCGTGTCAGACTTTTACTGACTAAAACCCACCCATGTTCCTTCAGTTGCCCATGTGCCAGGGCCACGGTATCTCTTTCGAACAAATCTCGCTACCCTGACAGGCATTGGTCCTAGCAGACCCCTTCAGTACTGCTGACATCTCTTTGAGGTTTGCGTGGAACACTACGCGCCGTCGACACGGGCCTGGTCCTTACCGGGCGGTGAACTATCCATTACTCGCCGCCCGCAAGCCCGCGCTTGCGGTGGCCGGGAGTCCGCGATCGACTCCCGACGCCCGGGGCGTCTCCTCCTGCATAGACTGCTACTTCCTCACGCGCCCCGCCTTCTCCTCTGCGAGCATTACTGCTTTGTAGAAGGAGGTGACGGCTTCCCATGCCCTCTCGCTCCATACCATGGCTTGCACCAGGATCACGCGAGAGGGCGCCGCCGCCGACCGCCTCCGCGAGGACACGGTGGTGCTCCACCCAGGCAGGGCACACCTCCACCGTATGCTCCACCGTGTCCTCCACATGATCCTCGCAATGGAAACACCTGGACGTCTCCTCCCGGGATTCGCATTGCTCGGTTTAACACCGAGAGTTGGAAATACAGTGCGCAAAAAAATCCTGTCGCTATATTTTTTTTTAATCTGGATCTTAACTTTCCTACTCAATCGGTGTCGATGCGCGTGACCTTGATAGTTGACGCCTGTTAGCGCTTTGCTTAACAGGACTTGTTTCGACTTGCATTGCGCGGGTCTTAAATTTTTTAGTTTATAATTTTGTCACTAAATATTTAATTTTAAGAAACAAAAAATAGTTCCCATGGAATTTAGTAGTTTTTCATTGCTGCCTAGTCACCTTTACATAGAATTTCATCTCGGTATTGAAAATGAATAAGGTAAAAGATCCGATAAAGATCCGCTCGGATACGGATCTATCTTATCCCTCGGATATCCGCGGATTCAGATATGGATTTCCGGCACATCCCTAGTCTACGAACGTAGTCTAACAGCTAAAATTGTTCATCTCATAACTCGCGCATTGTTACAATAATTTCAAGTTAGTCTGTGCCAGACAGATGCCCGACGCAAATGCTGTGTTATTATTATGTACCAGATTGTTTAGATGTTTTCTTGCTAATTAATAACGTCTGTGAGACCTTATTTAGCTAGGAAACAAGTCGGTGAGCATCAGTGTCTGCGGTGTGTGTGTGTGTGATGTGTGTCTCTAATTTTGTATGTAGAAGAAATGTACTCATTATCTAACTTATGAAACATCGTAGCGAAGAAGTCCCGGAAGGATATTTCCTGATATCCACGCGGCTTAAGCCGCGAGCAAAACCTAGTGCACAATAATTACAAAACATATTTTCAGAATAGATTTCCACATTTTAATCAGCTAAAAAATACAACAGATAAACTACCTGTTTTCTGTGGTTCCGGGGGTAAAGAATAGCACCATCCGATTCCTTCCCGTGGGTGTTGTAAAAGGCGACTAAGGGAGTTACTAGAGAATGGGCAGCAACGTTCTCTATGCATTTTACCACCATATTACGATCGCCAACCCGCCTGCCCAAATTGGGAGAGGCCCTTGTCAAGCACTGTACGTCTTACGGCTGAAATGGAAACTGCCTCATAAGTCAAGTGGTCGAAAGTTCAGGTCTTATGATTGGACAATCATTGTCCAGGTTTGGCACAGAATAAATGGCCTAAAATGTTCCCACAACTGGGACACAGGCTTCCCCTCTGTATAAGGGAGTAGAAAACCAGTGGGGCCAGCAGTGCGAACGTTATAGACGATTATGTTAAATTAATGCAGCCAGGCTCAGTCTGTTGTTCTGTTTGGGCACGCTTGGTGAAGAGCGAGAGTTTTGTGGACTCTTATAATACATTTAATTTAGAACAACGATTTAAATACATGGATTCGCTCGACTGAGTCATAAGCTTACCACATTTCTGTTTCGTTGACAATTAAATTTGAATAGTATTGTCTCGCTCACTTACACATACTGAAAATCATAATATGTATATCATTCTATGGGGAACGTGTGACCTCGCACATGTCAATATGGACAGTTTCTCACGCGACCTATACTAAAATAATACTGGCTACCATAATTCGTAAGTTTTACACTAAAAACTTCTTTCTTGTTCCAGCCATTATTATATAATAGTTTCATCTTTCATTTTGACGTTCAAAAAAGTCAGATTTTCAGCCGAATTTTAATAAATGATTAATGGAATGAAAACTTTTTAAGTTAAAACTTCTTTATACGCACTTAGCGGTCTTTTTGAACTGAATCGTCGCGCTCTGGGTGGTAACACTAAATCGGGTATACTCGACTTCAGTGGGTCGGTGACGCTGATTTGCGTATGCTCGGCTCCAGTCGTTAGTTATCACTTCTATTGTAAGGTCATAAGGACGCGTATATACTTTTATTTTTCTTTGTCTATCCCATCGGGGTAAAAAAGCCTGATGAAGTGTGTATGTGTGTTTCTACATAGACTTTGAACGATTCCATGTTGCATCACTTTAGAATGTTTCAGAGGCCCCGACTAACGAGTTGTAAGTCGTGGGTTCGAACCTAAGCAGGCACTTTATCTCGTGTAAATAACTTTATCACCACTTCTGTCAAAACTGTAATTGAAAACATTGTGACGAATCCGGCAAGTCCGAGAAACTAAATTCAAAGACATGATTGTGACATCTACTAAACCGCACTGGACCCACGTGGTAGATTACTCACCAAGACGAAGCCAGTGTCCCAGCAGTGGGCACAATATAGGCTGATTTTGATTATAGTGACATCTGTTTCAATTATACGGACAAATAAGCAATAGCAGAAAACAAGTTTAGAAATTCGCAAAATATAGGTAGGTACACTTGTTTTGCATTAGATTACATTCAAAGCTTCCAGAAATTATTTCCTTTCTGATCAACATTATATATACAGGCTTACGCAATAGTCTTGTATTTTATTATAAGGTTTGTTCAACCCTATAATTTTACCATAATTTACTTTGGTGTTCTGATTAACAGAATTGTGAAACTTTGTTTTGGAACTCTCCAAACCTTATTTGTAAATTTATTTTTCGAAATTGTGTTATCTTCGTTACATCTAGATTGATGAGTCCACTAAAGATGCCAATTTATCAACATATTTTTGACACTCTCATTAACCAATATATAGACTCGAAAATAAAGAAGATTAACATTAAAAAAAATACTATGATTCAGTAACGTCTTTTCGCCATAAGATAAGTTCCCTGACAGTTCATTTTTTTCCGTGGCGCGCATACTACTTTAGACGAATAAAATATAAACAGGCAAAAAATTAAAAAAGAAATGATAAAAAAATATTGCCGTTCGTAAATTACTAAGTAAATTATTGTAGTTATAATTAACTGTTAATAAATTAAGTAAATAAAATAAAAAAGTATAAATCTTAAAAATGTCTAATGCGTTGAACGGAACGTCGTATGGCATTTTACTGTGGGGTAGGGCTGCTGACATTGAATCCATTTTTATTTTGCAAAAGCGAGCTGTCAGAGCCATTTATAATCTATGTCGCGGCGAATCCCTCAGGGAAATATTTAAAAGGATTAATATTATGACGGTACCTTGCCAATTCATTTACGAAAATATTATGTATGTAAGAAAAAATCTACATCTTTTTAATAAAATAAGCGATAGACATAATTTTAATACTAGAAATAAAGACAAGATAGATCAACCATTTTTCAGATTAGCAAAAGTACATACATCTTTTATGGGGTACTGTGTTAAATGTTACAACAAAATACCTTCTGATATATTGCAATTAAATGAAAGGAGGTTTAAAAGTCATATTAAAAGTACACTTTGTAAACGAGCTTATTACAAATTAGAGGACTACATCCAAGATAAGAACGCTTGGAAACATGCTGGTCTCGCTCCATAGGACAGTCTTAGAGTTTATCAAACTAGTTGCTAACTTAATTGTGTAGATAATATTTATTTTTTCTTCTATGACACTGTTTTACATTCTGTAATTACTGTAACTCACACACTGACAGTTTATGGGTAGTTCATATAATTGTTTTTTTTATTTTTTTTATTTAACTGCTTTTGTTAATTTATTTTTATTTTCTTTTAATTTCATTTGTTGTGTATATGTATCATTTGCATCGTTGTATATGTAAGCGGGCACGCCCTTTATGCCTGGAGGCTTTAGTAAGGTTCTAAGTTCCGTTTACGATTTTGTTTCATTATTCATTTCAGCTTGAGTTTAGTTTTCAATGTTTTGTTGGTATAATGGCGTGTGCTAGCTGACATATGGCGAATAATGTATGTTTTGTTTTATTATATTAACAACTTATACAATATTGTATAGAATCAAGTTCTTCTAACTTAACAGACAGCAGTGCTGCTGGGGAGTTTGTTCCGCCACTTCTTCTTCCCAGCCAAAGCACTAGGAAGTGTCGAAGGGCGGGCGTTTTGGGGGGACTGTCTTATGTGACTTTGACGTTCAAAAAGTGCTGACTCTCAGCCTAGTTTGAATAAATGACTTTTGATTTGATTTGATTTGTCGGCCAATAGAGATTGCCACTACTCAATACACTAATCGACAAAAAAATAGATGAATCGGAGCGGCCATTTTGTAATCGCGATCGCGTCGCGTCAGTACGAGTGCGTTATGTCAGGTTTTTGCTCTGCTCCCGTGACGTTATGTAGCCTATGTCTTATTCTGATGATAAGCTATATTACTGTAAAGTTTCATCAAAATCCGTACAGTACTTTATGCGTGAAAGAGTAAGAAACATCCACACACACACACATACTAACTTTCACATTCATAATATTAGTAGGAAGTAGGATAACCAGTTTATTAAAAAAATATTTTGTAAATCTAAAATCGATAATCCGATTCCATTTTCTTTGCCAACTGAATCGATATTATAAAAAAATCGATAATATTTCGTTAGGCCACGTCACTACAATTGTCAGACAAGACCTGTCAGGGAATTCATCTTATGACGAAAAGACTATATAATACGGTGCAGGAATGACATTGACAAGTTTTTGTATACAATTGTGTTCGTTTATTTTTTTCTATAAACAATACGGGGGCGTGAGTTCAAATGTTGACCAAATATGATAAACATAATGAATATTGCAATCACAATAAGAAGTCATCACCGCCTGTCTAGCCTTTTCCCAGCTATGTTTCAGTAAGCTACCAGTCTAACTGGATGAAAATAATGATTACCTGTAATTTACATGGTGTGACTGCCTATCTCAATACGAACTAATCGACCTATAAATTGCAGCCATCTGGTTAAATTAGAATATAATAGAATTAAATTTATTGTCTTCAGTATTACAGCCACCTGGCTGTAATACTGGAGACTGGTGATTTGAACACCTAGTCCGTTCACTTATCGCCAGCATCCAATTAAATAGCTGAAAGACAACTAGCTAAGTCATTGAGTGCAACATTTAACCAGATGGCTGAATGTCGTGTAGTCATTTAGTAAAATGGAATACCATTAACATTTGTTTCATTCTTTTTTTTTGAGTTATGTATGCATGTTGTCTTAGTTTTTACTGTAATAATTTCGACACAATGTAAAAATTGTTCATGAAATAAATAAATATTGATGAATAAGTAAACCAACCCTTACGTTGTAGTTCATATTCAGTTAAGCAGCTTAACAGAGTCCCTACTTGCAGAAGACGTAGGATTATTTTGAATTTGAGAAACACACTTTAATTTCACTTAAAATTGCAGATAAAAATGAAATATAACGTTCACGGTTCACGCTATTGGCGCCATATTTGTTTTGGTGACTACTAGCACCACAGTGGAAAAAAACTGAACTTAATTTGAATCAATTGGCTGAGTCTTGGTAAGTCATCTTTAAAGGGCTCACTTACAACACGCAAATTTGTAAACGTTGAATGATTCTAGTTCAGTTATGTATTCAATTGGATGCCGGCATTTAGTGAACAACCTAGGCGTCCAATTAGCTGGCTAATTTAACCAAATGGCTGTGACAGACACAAACAAAACAATCGAGCCGAAAAATACTCTACTAAAATTAAACAAAAACTAGGCAATTTTGATATAACTCAAGTTTTGTTCCTCCTTGTCAGAATGTTAGTTAAAACAGTGAAACCAAGAGTTTTAATGACTCAACTTTTCAGTGAAGTGTTGGCACAGTTCCACAGGCAATTTTGACATTTTAATTAATCGCTCTCGTAGTTACTGGTTTTGTGTACCTTTGGGACACTGCAACTGTATCCTAGTATTTATTCTCAAGTTCACTTTATCGAATCACTGAACCATTTAATTTAATTATCTGTGTGTTGTAATGTTAATTAGTTTGTCTACCCACTCTTGTATAGAATCAAGCTTATTTAAATAAACAGACAGCTATGCTGCTGAGGAGTTTGCTGCGCCACTTCTTCTTCCCAACTAAAGCGCTAGGAAGTGGTGAAGGGTGGGCGTTTTGGGGGACCGTCTTATGTAATTTTCACGTTCGAAAAGTGCTGATCTTCAGCCTAATTTTAATACTACTTATTATTTTCACTACAGTATGATGAAATATGTCAATAAAAGAAGAATGACGAAGAAGATAATGATGGTGTACTTGTATGTGTGCTTGTATGATGAGTGGGGTAATTAACGGTAGGAGTGACTTTCATTTTGATAGATCAGCAACGTTCGCTGCGTTATAGATGGTCAAATGAAACAAGCTGGTAATACTTTACCAACTTTACCTTACTTTACTTTACTTTTTTTTTGTTTTTTGTATAGAATGAAATTTAAAAGAACAAATCAGGAGCAGTGAGCCAGCCATGTCTGACGAAGGACCGATGGCCGATGAAGCAGGTGAGTCCTGGTGTAGTGACCGCGTATCGGCAAGTGTAGCGTGGGACGCCCCTAGCTAGTTGGACCGACGATCTAAAGAAAGCGGCTGGGGCAGACTGGATGCGGAAGAAACAGGACAACGTGTTGTAGCGCAACATGGGAGAGGGCTATATTCAGCAGTGGACTGTGATAGGCTGACTTGATTGGGATATACCTAAGCGTATCCGCCTTAAACTAAGTAGCAAACCGAATCCTCAAACACACGAAAAAAAAAAAAACACAATCATATTTCCACATTCTTTCATAACACTACCTTTGTAATACAATGAGACACTTAGAAACTGGCCTATGAACATAATCTACCGACTACAATATTTCACCCCATAAGGAAAAACTGCGTAAAATGTTCCTTTGTTTTTTTTTTCAGTAATCCGCTGTGACAGATTCTGAAGCCATTTGGATAGAGGTGAGAGCCCACCCTTGTCATTCATCTTTCTTTCCGCGTCCATAAAACGGTGTGAAATGAATTTTCGTGGAAATATTTTTCGTCGCAAAGTGCTTTTCTGAGAATTATTTGAAATTTGTGCCGTAAACCAACATTGCTGAATTAAGAAGTGATCCCAGTAAAATTACAACCTTCACAATTTTTAACTCCCGACGCAAAACAGGGAAGTTATAAGTTTGACCGCTACGTGTGTCTGTCTGTGTGCCTTTCTTTTACTACTAAGCTACCTACCTAAGCTTTCTAGCAGTGGTTTTTAGATATGTTGCATCAAAATTGATTTAGCCGTTCCGACACGACGATCCTTTGTTATATTATTTTATTTCTTAGTAAACTTAAATGGCCAACACGTTTTTTTTTTCTTTTTAGAATCTGTTGTTTTTGTCGGGGGTTTTTTAAATTTAATTTTGGTTCTCATGGTGACAAGGGGTAGACGTGTAGAGGACCTACACCATAGTCATCACAACGCATAAGATGCAGCTGAGTTCCTGTATTTTACATGGAGCAACTGCCTGTCTGACTTCTACAGCCCTCCTGGATAATAGAAAAGCCCCGAGCTGTCAGACTTTCGGGCTTCTGAAGACCCATAACGACAGTCATAGATCTAGGAATGAAAGCTGTCGTGACCAACTGCTTAACGTGGTTTCCGAGGCACGGCGAGGTCTTGGTCTGTAAAGATGGTCGCCTATCACGGATCAACTGCGGCAACTGAAGCTTAACCTGATCGATAGAGCTGTGGTTCTAGTCTAGTGTTCTCTTGGACACCATAAGTAACGAAACATTAGCATTGCCATTCAACGTGGCAATGCTGCCAGTCTTCTGGGCACGTTTCCAGATGACAGTGATACGGACGAGTACTTCGACGTCTTAGTGTCCTTTGTTTTTGTATTTATTTGTATAGTTAGTTATTTATTTTAGTACATCTGTATTTTAGTTTTTAGCCTTCTGTAATAAAGAATATTATCTTTGTTCAAAACTTAAAGAAATAAAGAAACGAAACTGATGTTGTTGAACTGACACAATGAATGACATTGTTAATATACGCAATTACCCCAACATTTTATGACGTACTACAGATCAATATAGACCAGCTACATGAACTAAAGACCTCCAAAGGGCGTCTGCGGGGCGAGCACGGCCTGTATGATAGGTTTGATTCACGCATCTTATCACGGATTTTGTTTCCAAACTGTGAAAAAAATGTGTGCCTATCACACGTAGGCCGTGCCCGCTGGTATGGACTGAATTTGGATGCTGGTACGGACTGGATGCGGACAGTGGTGTTGGCCATCTTAAAAGAGTCCATGTCTAGCAGTGTACTACATTGAATGAGGTTACGGCCACCTATCAGCGAGAGATAATGAAATCCCTTATCCGTTTGGGAAAATATGACCGTTTTGAGATGTATCTCTAAACCATATTAAGATTAAATTTCACTATCAAGATTGGTACTGTTGTATTAGAAATTCCCAAATTAAAATAAATAAATATAAGGACAACCAACACACCGTTATCTGATTCCAAACTCGGTAGAGCCTGTACTATGGTAACCAGACAACTGATAAATATATTTATATATTTCTAAATACATACATATTATAGATAAATTACACCCAGACACAGAACAAATGATTGTGCTCATCAAAGATTTGTCCTGGGTGAGAATCGAACCCACGACCTCAGTCTTTGCAGTCAGGGTCACTAATCACTAGACTAACAGGCCAGTCAAATTGAATGTAGTTGTATTGTACCTTATCTTATCGTTTGTTGGGAATTCCCTAGATTAATATTATTATTCTGCTTATTGAAGTTATGTCTTTTAATAATATTAAAAAAATGTTTTTACACCACAATGTGCTCCAAAACGGGGATCCTAGTCGTAGGTAAAAAGGATGCCGGGTTGAAATTAGATTGGGCGGGTCACTTCAGCCGCATGCACTTGTAGCCACTGGGCCATAGTCTCCTCCACACGGTCCTGAGGATGTACGGCGCCGTTGAGCGAAGCTCAGGGAGAGGTTTTGAGAAGACCTAGACGCGTACCGCAAGAATTAGATCGAGGTGGTTCTAAAAAAGGATTTTGCAGGAGGCCTTTACCTGGGGAGTGGGGCAGTGTAAGCTAATATATGTATTTTTTTTTATTTCTTAGTTTCGGTAATGCTTATTATTGGAATGCATTACATTTTATTCGTATTATAGAGGAAACAAAATATTAGAAACACAAAAAAACAACATTTATTATAAATTAATTAATTCACTTAAGAATAGACTTTAGCACAAAGGTTTAAAGTATAAATTACATCGCTTCGTTTCCATCAAACCTTATCTAGTGTGGTCTTTCTTCTCTGACATTTTTATCTTGTTATCGAGAAATCTTTAGTCAGCATAATTTGAAGCACTTCATTGACTTGAAAATACCCCACTTTCTACAGAAACTTTTCGACATCGCGAAAAATGCATAATATGAACTAAAAGAAAGAATCAAATCATGTATTGTGTGAAAAATTAACGATCTTTTAGAAAGCTTTTATTAATTAACTAAATGGTACCTACTAACGTTAACGAACAATTTAATGTTAGTTTTTCAAATCAAATCTAATCAAAATATTTTTATTTCATATAAACCTACATGGGCACTTATGAAACGTCAGAAGCTAGGTGCACGGTTCCAAATAGTTGGTTCCTATGGAGAAGAGCCGGCAATAAACTCCACGGTTACTCTTTTAAAAATAATTCGTTTTTACAATTGTTTCAAATTACAGTGTTATTAGTATGGGAGGACGGTGTAGGCCTATCAAGTACCAGGTAATGAATAAGATAGAAAATTGTCTACAGTCTACAAGGCCTACAACGTTCTCACATTCACAAAGTATAAAATAATCTACATAAATAATATTATTTCATAAATAAGACATATTACACTATTTAAACCAAATGTCATTATTGCCATGACAACTAATATTAAAGAGTACAATGTACAATTGTAGGTATACAATTTCAAAAATGAGTAAATTTGAAAGAATGTAAAAACTGAAAAACTTGAATACAAAATGTACATCGTCACTCGGGAGCAGTTAATAGACACAGGTCATCCTGTAATGAGCTACCAGGGAAGCCACATGTGCAGAAGGAATTATTGCCAAACTTCCTTGTCTTCAACGTAGTCTTTTATCTTATAATATGCTTTTTTGATAAGGACACGTTTGATGTGTGATTTGAACTTTCCATAGCTAAGTTCAGTAACAGACTTTGGCAACCTGGTATAGAAGCGGATACCGTTTATAAGAAATGATTTACTAGTTTTAGTTAATCTAAATTTAGGTATCACAATTTCATTTTTACTACGCGTATTTATGTTATGGAAATCGCTTCTTATTTTGAAAAGGCCTAAATTTTTGCGAACATACAAAATACACTCAAAGATATGAAGAGAGGTAGTTAATTAATAAAACATTGTAATAGAAAAAAAATAATGGAAGGTGATGAATACTCTCAGTCGGACTGAATACGACCAAAAATTCATGAAACATAATGTTACTGGTGATGAGACGTGGGTTTACGAGTTTGACAACAAGCTTCGGAGTGGCGCCTTACAACTGAACCGAAAGCGAAAAAAAACCACGCCAAAATCGATCAAAAGTCAAAGTTATGTTGACTATTTTCTATGACTATCGCGGTGTTGTTATGCGGCGTTTAAGAGAGCAAATTAAACAAAAACGCCAGATTTTTGGGGAAAAACATCTTGGATTTTGCACCACGATAAAACGCCTTCGCACAAGGCCATCATTGTGAATGATTTTTTGACCAAAAACTTAACTAATACCATTGAGCAACCACCTTATTCACCAGATATGGCTCCAGCCGCCTTTTTTGTTTTTCCTCTCTAACTCAAACTACCACTTCGTGGCACCCATTCATTCATTCATTCGGTAGAAGACATAAAGGAGAATTCGCGTCGAGAACTGAACTCGATTGCGGAAAAAGCGTTTAATAATGTTTTGATAATTGAACTATTCGTTGGCGTGGGTGTATCGTTTCTGAAGGAGCATACTTTGAAGGTGATGAAATAAATTTGCATGAATAATTAACAAGTTGTGTATTATTGATGTTTCTTTTTTATTATTGATCGACACTTTTTTGACAGAGTAGTATATCTAGGTGTATGATATATAAGCTTTTGCTTCTTCTTCTTCTTCTTAGCGTGTCGATAGTCGATAGCAATCTTAATAGAGTTAGCCCAGAATTTGGCTACGAACTTAGCATTTTCAGTAGCATCCATCAATTCCTGTGGCGTGCAAACAACAGGACACGCTGGACAAGATATCAAGTGCTGCATTGTTTTTGGGACAGCACCACATTTACACTCCAGGGCTGAGTCATCTATGAATTTCCACCTGTACAGGTATTCTTTACTCCGGCCTACCTGAGTCCGGAGTCTATTTAAAGACTTCCATGAAAGCCAAGGCAACTCGTGTTCAGTTGCGAGAATTGTAGCTATTGCTAACATACTCTTAATATGGACCACAGACATTGTGGTTAATTTCCTACAAGTACTAACAATAAAATTAGGTTTCTAGTCAGGAATGGGCCATCTAATCTCATCTTTATGAGTCCCATGTGAGCAATGTTGTTTTATTTCAACGTTTTCATGACTCCTCGCTTTTGGAAAGCCTATTTAGTTTAATGTGTAGTTGTAAAGTGGTTTGATTGGCTGTTGGTTTTTCTGTTAACCAACATTAAGGTATTTTTAAAGAATATTAATCAAGATATATTGAAGATAATTTTTAAAACTTAATTTTTGTTGATTTTATAATTACAAGTTATTTATAATAACAATTTAATGCAATAAAATTATGAGAAAGGTTACTGCAAGTCCATTCTTTTAAATACGTATACAATTAAAAAAAAGTGTGATTAATTCTCTTATTGCATAAGAATTTAACTTGGACAGGATTTGCATCCATTTTCACCAGATAGTTTGTAAATAGATCAAAGCAATGCTATGCGTGCAATGCGTGGTCGCTCACAATGGGCCTCATAAGAAGGCTCAAAGTCACCCAAAGAGCAATGGAGAGGACCTTAATACAAACTGATTCATGCAAACCTTGTTTTAGAAAACTAAAAATACTGACTCTGCCCTTTATCTATATATATGAAACTGCAGCATTTATTAAAACACACCCAG
Source organism: Aporophyla nigra (assembly GCA_947507805.1). NCBI lineage: Eukaryota > Metazoa > Arthropoda > Insecta > Lepidoptera > Noctuidae > Aporophyla > Aporophyla nigra. The sequence continues at coordinate 3,033,657 of OX382313.1, read as the reverse complement.
AATTATTTGAGTACCGTACAAGGCGTCGTCATGCAGACCAGCTGTGCGTTCTACATTCCAAAACAGCGCTCTTATACAAAAGTTTTGTTTGTATGGGACCAAAAATTTATAACAATATACCCCTAAACATCCAAAATATCAATCAAGTTAGGCTATTCAAGAAGAAACTACACTGTTTTCTCATAGATAAAGCATATTATACTTTAAGCGAATTTATGAATGATAAAGACAGACAAATGTAAAGGATTAATGTAAATGTAATGTAATGTAAAACTCACCATCATTTTATTTTAAATATGTATACCTAATAATCTAAATTCATCTTAATTTAATTTTAATCTTATGACTAATCTAATGCAATTGAAGGACTTTAACATAAGTGTAAGATTAACCAAATTTTGCATGCTTATATATACTCGTAGGCTGAGTATGGTGAAACAACAAACAATGTAACATCTCCTGAAAAACCCATATTATGCAAATAAAATGATTTGAGGGCTATGCTTGGAGTTTCCCTACGCGATCGAATCAGAAATGAAGAGATCCGTAGGAAAACCAAGGTAACCGATATAGCCCGAAGAATTTCCAAACTTAAGTGGCAGTGGGCAGGGCACATTGCTCGCAGAACGGATGGCCGATGGGGTCGGAAGGTTCTGGAGTGGCGACCGCGTGCTGGAAGACGGAGCGTTGGAAGGCCTCCCACAAGATGGACCGATGACCTGGTGAAGGCCGCAGGAATACGTTGGATGCGAGAAGCACAGAATAGGTCGAAGTGGCGGTGCTTGGGGGAGGCCTATGTCCAGCAGTGGACGTCTTTCGGCTGAAATGATGATGATGATGATGAATGCTATGTGCTGCTCACATTTTATTTAGCCAAGGAGAAAATAGAGGATCATGTTCGTATGGACTAAACACTCACCACATTCGTCTCAATACCCAATTACGGTGAGCAAACGTGATGATGCAAGCTAGAAGAGGTATTTGCCTGTTTGCAAACTGAATTGGGACCATCAATTTTCCTACTATGGCCGACAGCATAATGTCCATTGTATAACACGCATGGCGCGTATCTAGGAAGTTATCAAAGCAATAAATGTATACAGTTACTATAAAGATAAATATTTCATTTCTATTTTATAATCGTGCGTCATTTTCGTAGTAAATATAACGGAGATAATGGCTTAAATAGTTTATTCATATTGCTACAATAGATTCAATAGAATGACAATTGTTATAAATGCGCGTCGATAATTCTGTGTTTGTTTGTCTAGGAGGTTGTAAGACTAAACTCCAACATCCGATAGTCCTGATGACACACCTGTTTTGGTGACTGTATGTTTTTTTTTTTTTTTTGGGTAGGATATCATCAAATGGCATCTTTGGGTGGAACGGAAGGGCGGGTTGGTATTTTACTTACTAAAACCCACCCGTGTTCCTTTAGTTGCCTGAGCAAAGGCCACGGTAACTATTTCGGACGAACCCGCGACCCCTTCAGTAATACTGACACCTCTGCACCTATGTCTCATATGAAACGAGGCATTCAGTAGCTCAAACGTTTCCATTGTCAATTTCTCTCATGTTAACGTGAGCACAAAAAGGGAAAAAAAGATAAGTGATTTCCATTTATTCCAAACATTTGTGCTCCATTTATCCGTTTGAAAAATATTTTTCTGAGTATTGTCTCAAATGTCATTAGTCATTACAGAGAGGGACAAGTGGCTTAGTACTAACAACCACACGGTTCAATCGAACAGATTAAGCTACTCTTGTGGCGTTTGGTTCGTGGAAAAGTGACCATCTTTACATACCCTCAGTGCCTCGGAAAGTACTATGAGACGTTGGTCTCGCCCGTCATTCCTAGATCTTTGACAGTCGTTATGGGTTGTCCGAAGCCCGAAAGTCTTACAAACAGTCTTATTAAGGAGTACCGTATTCCACAGAAACAGGTTTGTAGCAGTCACACAGACAATCGCTCCGGGTAAAATACTGGTATTTAGCTGCACCTGGTTAGATTGGAAGCCGATATCAATATTTTTTGGAGAAAGATGGGACGGATGATCATGTCTGAGAGACAAAAAGAAAGAAGGAAAACATATTGTACGAGTTATAAGAGCTCGTCCAAGACGTACATCATCATATATATAATAAACGCAAAACACAGTAGAAGCTGCCAAGAAAACAGCATTAGAAAAGTCTACTGCCCATTATCTGATGAATAACAGGCACAAAAGACCCTGAGGTAATCACTAGACTGTATATTTATTATTATAATTTCAATTCCTGACCTGTGTGCAATTGACGCCTGATTGATCGTGTAATTGACCATATTGCAGTGATGTCAGGCTGGCCATCTATTGATCACTATAGGTGCTAGGTCCAGTTGCCCTGTGATTCATTAATCACGCCTTAACAGTCTTTCGGTTATTAAAAGTAAAAGGCTCTTTTGGCACGTCGCCAAAATCTTCTTGTATCGAATGCTTGCGGAGCCGAAAATTCAGTTATGATGCAGCTAAATGCAAGGTCGCTCCACAAAGTATCGAACGAGCTATGTTTGGAATCTTTCTGAGGGATAGTTCAGAATGAGGCGATCCGGCAGATAACCTAAAAAGTCAAAATAGCTCACGGAATAAGTAAGCTGAAGTGGCAACGGTCATTTTACCCGACCCGATGACCGTTGGGGTAGTAGGTTCTTAAGAAGAGACCTCGAATCAAACAGCAACCAACGACCTAACGTTGAACGCCCTCAGGCTAGGTTGAGGGACGATCGTCGTAGGGTGTCTTATAGCAGCTGGATGAGAGAGTTGCCAAGAACCGAGCTAAATGGTGTGGCCTTAGTCCAGCAGTGGACTGCTATAAGTTGATGATGATTATGTTGATAAATCTACTGCTATCGAGTATCTTTTTAACCGACGAAAAAAAACGGAGGAGGTTATCAATTCGACGCGTATATATATATTTTTTTATGTTACCACGCATAACTTTTTACGTAGTAGTTCGATTGTGATAATTCTTTTTTTATTGGAAAGGGTATACTCCGAGGGTGGTCTCATATAAATTTGGAAAACAAAATCAAACCCTAAGGGGCAGAAAACAGGGGATGATTGATTGTTCTCTCACTGATTGTAATGTATAATCACGAATAACTTTATACAGAGTAGTCCGATTTTGGTAATTCTTTTTGCATTGGATAGGGTATACCTTGCCAAGTATTACTAGTACATTAAAGCCACAAAAAATTATAAAATAAAAACTTTTTTAAAAGCGCTGAAAAATCAATGAACAAAAATCACTCAAAGCGCCGACTCATAATTTTAAGGTTAATTATTTTTTGCTTTTAAGTTTTTTCGGCGGTTTAATTTTTTGTTAAAAAGTTTTTAACTTTTACCAAAAACAAGATGTGAAGATTGTTAAAAATGTCAAAAACAGTAAACAAAACATATCTGCAACAATTTAAATGTATATTTTGTATTATTCTCGGCTAGTTTTTGAGAAGACTTGTTGGTTTACGGGTTAATGATCATAACATGTTTCATCATTATTCATTGTTTTTTCTGTCTTTATCCCAATTTATCTGAGTTCAGCGAAACATGTCTTTTTCTTCAATACTTCTCTATTGGTGATGTTCTTCAGAAAGGTCAGGTGCATAGTACTCGCAACCGGCGTGTGTGTATGACCAATTGTATGAACCTACACGAGGCAAAAGGAGTGTGTAGAGATCGTAGCAGGTGGCGTTCCGTGGTATCTGCCTACCCGCATGGGAAAAAGGCGTGATTGTATGTATGTTCTCTATTAGTCGTTATCTCAATAGTCATCCCCTTTCTAGCCATATCATCGTTCACATAGTCCATCCATCGTTTCTTTGGTCTTCTCCAATTCTTTTAGATATCGACATTCATACTCAAAACCTTCCTCACAACATGTTTATGACACATCATCATTTCAGCCGTAAGACGTCTACTGCTGGACTTTGGCCTCCCCCAATTTGGGGGGCTTTGCCATAATCGCCACGCTTGGCAGGCGGGTTGGCGATCGCAGTATGGTGGTAAAATGCATAGAGAACGCTGCTGCCCATTCTCTAGTAAGTCCATTAGTCGCCTTTTACGACACCCACGGGAAGAAATGGGGTGGTGTTATTCTTTACGTCCGGCACCACACGGTTCATTATGACACGTATTTTACAAGAATTGTTGAAAACAAATATCACAACATCCGAAAAAGAACTTGAGCTACCGACATAGCTTGCAGAGCAGGCTGAAGTGGTAGTGGGCTGGCCATATTTGTCAATGGACCGATGGCCGATAGAGTAGACGATTCTTGGAGTGGAGACCGCGTATCGGCAAGCGTAGAGTGGGTTCCATCTGGACCGAAAAGAAAAGGTGGCTGGAACAGACTGGATCCGGCAGACGAAGGACATGGTGTTGTGGCACAGCATGGGAGAGGCATTTGTCCACCAGTGGACTGTGATAGACTGAGTTGATTGATTGAAGTATCATAGCTTATATGTGGCATGTCAACGTAAAAACATGAGGTTAGGCGTATTATTTAAAATTACTTTCTACTCTGCCTATTTTCTAGCATAATTCCAAAGTACAATCTTTTTACCTGCTGTTACCTTTAATCATAAGGTCAGCCGGCACCAAAAGTGTCGCAGAAGTGGTATGTGAATGTCAGACCCAAATCAAGGCACACACAACAATGTTATTAAAACTAAGGTAGGTATGATGAAGGTCACAGGGATCAGGACAAAGGTTGTTGGAACGTATGTTAATTTTGAAAAGGTTTACTTTTGCATGACTTGACTTAAATTCGTTTGTGAACAAAATTCTACCCTTGTTTGACCGGTTTTACGTAGGGTTTTTATATACAAGGTGGAAAAGACATACACGTGCAAACTGTGACTGGCATTCAGCACATGATTCTGAACACCTTTCCTGGGTTAAAATGTTTCGTTGTGTTCTATTTTTAGGGTTCCGTTGCCAAATGGCCAAAAACGGAACCCTTATAGATTCGTCATATCTGTCTGGCTGTCTGTCTGTCTGTCCGAGTATGTCACAGCCACTTTTTTCAGAAACTATAAGAGCTATGCTGTTGAAACTTGGTAAGTAGATGTATTCTGTAAACCGCATTAAGATTTTTATACAAAAATAGAAAAAAAAAACACATACAACTACACACACATAAAACTGAAACACATACAAAAAAAAAAAAACATCAAACCCATACGTGTGGGGTATCTATGGATAGGTCTTCAAAAATGATATTGAGGTTTCTAATATCATTTTTTTCTAAACTGAATAGTTTGCGCGAGAGACACTTCCAAAGTGGTAAAATCGTAACCGTAACATCTAAAATAAGAGAATAGTGAAACTAAAAAAAAATATGATATACATTACCATGTAAACTTCCACCGAAAATTGGTTTGAACGAGATCTAGTAAGCAGTTTTTTTTTAATACGTCATAAATCGTAAACCACAATTTACCTTTCACTCACTCAACTCAAATATAAAAATAAAAATAAAAAACATTTAATTTTATAAACATAAACCTTAAGCATAAACCGTGAATACCTGCAGGTTTGTACGGAACCCTCAGTGCGCGAGTCCGACTCGCACTTGGCCGGTTTTTATAAAATTTGGGTGTGCAACGACTTATAGATTTGTCTATATTTTATGGCGTATTTAAAATAAACAAATTGACAAGTTTCTTATGGAACATCATGCAATCTTTTCATAAGTTGCTTCCATGGTGTTGGAGGGCCAAAATCTGTCATTTTACGGTTTTTTTAACCGACTTCAAAAAAGGAGGAGATTATCAATTCGACTGTATTTTTTTTAATGTTTGTTACCTCATAACGTTTTACTGGATGAACCGATTTTGATGATTCTTTTTTTATTGGAAAGCTGGTGTTTTCCGTGTGGTCCCATTTCAATTTGGTTCTATTCTGACAATGGCATCCATGAGAAAACCATATAAGTCTGAAATATGCATTAAGTATGTGCGCGACAAATGAACGAATAACGTGATTAGATTAGTTCGGGGTATCTACCATAACTAAAAAGCTAAAAATAAAAACTTTTAACAAAAAAACAACAACCGACTTCTACAAAAAAAAAAAAACACTAAAAAGTGAAAAATAAGTTTAATTTCGGAAGTCGGTGGCAAAAAAACCTTAATTATAGATGCTAAGACACCGATTTCCAAAATTAAAGTTATTTTTCACTTTGTAGTGTTTTTTTTTTTGTAGGAAGTCGGTTGTTATTTTTTTGTTAAAAGTTTTTATTTTTTGAATAACATTTACTATTTTACAATTCACCATTATTCATATTTCATTTATTATTCCGTAGTCACAATGCAATTCAAGATACTGTTAATGATAAACAGATAAAATATTATTTCGTTGTCTATCCTACTAGTTTTAATAATGTGAAAATTTGTAAGTTTAGATGTTTGGAAGTTTGTTACTTAATCACACAAAAAATGGCTGAACGGATTTGGAAGAAATTTGGCATACATAAAAATTATTACCTGGGTTAACACATAGGTTATTTGTTATCTCGGCAGTACGTTTCATGAGATATTATATTATTTTAGAACTCCACACAGGACAAAGCCGCTGGCAAAAGCTATTAAATATTATACATATATTATAGATGCTTTTCATGTTTCTGTATGCTGGTGTTAGTCCTCTAAACTACGCAACGGATTTTGATGCTGTGATTTTCATGATTTGGCGATTTTTATCGAAAGGTTAATTATACATAAATATTAAACTTAGATATAATAAAAACATCTCAATATTTTATTAAGTTATATAAACCGTGATAACCAAGGTCAGGGCGATAATTTAAGATGAAAATAAACTAAGAAAATTATAACAAGATAATGCTACAAAATTATTCAACCAATAAGTTGTAAATAACAAGATTTGGAGCGAACCAATCATAATATTTAGACTTGTTATCTAATAAAATGGACGAAGTAGGGCAAGTATGCCGTAGATACTCCTGAATGAATAGTTCATTATTAATTCGAGGTTGGTTTTCGACCTTGAAAGTGATTGAATATCCTGGATTGGCAATATTAACGACATAATATAAGTAACTTAGGGCAATTGTACACTTAGTTCGCAATTAACATTCGTAATGACTTTGACGGGATGATCGAAGGTGATCATCTTTATATGTACAGCGAGATGTGATTTCCGAGGTTTTATATTTTTAATCGACTTCAAAAAAGGAGATTTTTTGTTCCACTGTATTTTTTATGTATGTTAACTGATTTCTCCGCAAACTGGGGACCGATTTCAAAAATTCTTATTTTAAATGGATAGGTTTAAGAAAAAAAAAAACAACTTTATTACATACCTATGTAATAAAGTTGTTTTTTTTTTTCTTAAACTTTCGTTGTTTCCTTTACGTTTTATTCAAAACGTGCCAGTTATCTAATACGTATTTCTGGAAGTATCGATTCACCCACAACTTCAGACTAGTATTCTGAAAATATTTATAATATTAATAAGGGATGAACCGAACTGACTGAAAATCCTTTCAGTTCATCGATGTTTTCGTAAAAATGTGGACTGATTTTGAAAATTCTTTGTGGTAGAGGAAGAGGTAAAAAATAATAAGAAGTGGTATACTTATTGGTGTGAGTTAGAAACCGAAACTAAAAACAGTTTTTTTTTTTTCAGTCAAAAAATACACTGCGTGGTTAAAAATTACTTTAATTTCGGGAGTTAGAGGCAGAAATTAAATACATATCTAAAGAGATTGACCTCCGAGATCAAAGTTATTATTCACTTTGTTGTATTTTTTAAAGTCCGTTGTTTTATTGTTCCATTCTTTAATGGACACACAATAACACAAATCGTACGCAGCACGTTTATAATGTACCTACTGTATATCAAATTCCCAGAGAGTTCAGATAAGTGGCACTTGTAACGTTTATCTTGACCAGTAACGTAGATAGACGGAGTGTTAAGTATTAACTACTTATACTCGAATAACAACGAATATACTCGGAATCCTTAGTTGAGAGCTGCAATTATTACCATTGTACAATTAATTTAAATATGGGCCAAAATCAAGGTCACAAATCGGTAAGTTGGTACTGCAAGGTTAGCCTACACCACATTTCGCCAGTTATGTTTAGGTCTCATGTAATAGAGGTGAAGTAGCACAAAACTGAAAGTAGGGGCGAGCGAATTATATATCATCATTATCATCATCATTTTTGCAGCCGAAAGACGTCCTACCTATACTAATATTATAAAGCTGAAGAGTGTGTTTGTTTGTTTGTTTGTATGTTTGTTTGTTTGATTGAACGCGCTAATCTCAGGAACTACTGGTCTGAATTGAAAAAATCTTTTTGTGTCGGGTAGCCTATTTATTGAGGAAGGCGATAGGCTATATAACATCACGCTACAACCAAAAGGAGCGGAGCAGCAACTAAAAACGGTCGAAAACTGACAGGCAATTCGATGCGACGGGAAGTGTCAGCAAAAATTTGACGCGGACGAAGTCGCGAACAGAAGCTAGTTCTATAGATAAGCCTCCCCAAGAACGGCTACTAAGATCGGTTCATTTTTGACGGGTTTGCCGTCATTACCACGCTAAGCAGGTGGGTTGGCGATCGCAGTATGGTGGTAAAACACATAGAGGACGCTGCTGCCCATTCTCCTGTAAGTCCGTTAGCCGCCTTTACGAAACTCATCATCTGCCTGGCAAATTCCTAACTATGTTGGGGTCGGCTTCCAGTCTAACCGAATGCAGCTGAGTACCAGTATTTTACATGGAGTGACTGCCTATCTGACTTTCACAACCCAGTTACTGGGTAATAAGATACACCTTGTTAAAACTGGTTTTCAGACTTTCTGGCTTCCGACCACCCATAACGACTGTCTAAGATCTAAGAAAAACAGCCGGGACCAACGGCTTATCGTGCTTTCCGAGGCACGGAAGGGTCTTGGGATGTAAAGAGGGTCACCTATCCACGGACCAACCGCGGTCAGCGTAGCTTCACCTGAACTTAGCCTACTTAGCCTTTACGAAACTCATGGGAAGAAATGGGATGACACTATGTTTTACGCCCGGAACCACACGGAACATTATCATTCACAGGCACAAATGCCATTTTCCAGACTCTGTTTCTAAAGCCGATAACTATAAACGAAAGTTAGCACGTGCTTTGGCTTAATCATATTTCCGTCTCTATCTTACGCAAGTAGTTTAACAGTTGTGTAACAGTGACAAGAATAAAACATATCTTAAAAAAGTAGGTACGAGCTCAGTACGGTCTTAAACTCTCTATGTGAGATGTTCCTAACGGAAAATGACAATTTTCTCACAGAATAAGTACATTTTATAAGACTTTTACAAAAATCATACCAAAAAATTTGAAAATATAAAAAAACAGTGGCCCTACGGCATCGGGAGTAGGGTCCAAGTTATCGATGGTTAGGGCTCTAGAGAGAGGAACTTCCTGACTATGCGTGCCGTGTCCAGGAGTACTGCTTTCTGAATCAAGCCCTTGACCCCGTCGCGCAATAAGAGCCTCCTGCGGTGGGTCGAGGCTCTTCTCTATTAGGCCATTCATTGTAAGGATTATCGGTACAATGATTGCAGACTCCACATCCCACATGTCGACAATCTTGTGTGCTAAGTCAAGTTGAAACCAGTTTTTTTTTTTATCTCGCTCGACACGAAAATGATATTGTTATTAAAAGCTTGTGAGGTCCGGCACTGCAGGGCAGAGGCACCCCTACTCTGTTTCCAATTGACTCTGTTTAAAACTCAGCCAAATTTCGTTCGACTTGCGAATCAAAACCAAGAATTTTCTTTCATGAGATTTCTTTAGAAATAAGCATTACCTTTGTACAAATTTTTCTGTTCTTTTCTTCTTGTCTGTTTATATATGTGTGTACATAAATGGATAAATAAATTTTCTGCAGCACTGCTTGCAAAGAGTAGACTAACTTAAAAGTCCAAACTGTTCAAAAATAAATATAATGTTGGCTACACACGCCCGGGTGTTTCCATTGTGAGGATCGTCTGGAGGACTCGGTGGAGCATACGGTGGAGGTGTGCCCTGCCTGGGCGGAGCACCGCCGTGTCCTCGTGGAGGCGATCGGCGGCGGCGACCTCTCGCGTCCGGCCCTGGTGCGAGCCATGGTACGGAGCGAGAGGGCATGGGAAGCCGTCACCTCCTTCTGCGAAGCAGTAATGCTCGCGAAGGAGGAGGCGGGGCGCGTGAGGGAGTGGCAGTCTCTGCGCCCTCACGTCCCTAGCCGCCGCAGGAGGAGACGCCCCGGGCGTCGGGAGTCGATAGCGGACTCCCGGCCACCGTAGGCGTGAGGTTGCGGGTGGCGAGCAATGGGTAGCTCGCCGCCCGGTAAGGACCAGGCTCGGGTCGACGGCGCGTAGTGTTCCACGCGCGCCTCAAAGAGATGTCAGCAGCAATGCAGGGGTCTGCTAGGACCGATGCCTGCCAGGGTCGCGAGATTGTTCGAAAGAGATACCGTGACTCTGGCACATGGGCAACTGAAGGAACACGGGTGGGTTTTAGTCAGTAAAAGTCTGACACGCCCTCCTGCTCCGCCCAGAGCGGGAGAAGTCATTTGATGATTTCCCATCCAAAAAAAAAAAAAAATGTTGGCTACACAAACTGGACTATAAAGAGATTAATTGGTCCGCCCTGATTGCAATCACTCAATTAATTCTATTTCACTTGTCAAACTGAGTTTTATCAACCATATAAATTGAATTATTTGACGTATTTCATTGACAAAGTGCGCAAAACAAATAGTTATTCATGTAAGTTCCGAAAACTCATTTGTCATAATATTGAAACAACAAAAGCATGTAATAGAGCGACATTGAAAACTGACATGTTTTTTATTCGAGCCTTTAACAGAGACATGACATGATGAAAGTTTCATATATTTTGCCATTCGTTTTGGAAAATGATCACTGATGATCACGATTATTCCGTTTCTTCCCGTGGGTGTCGTAAAAGGCGACTAAAGGACTTACTGGAGAATAGGCAGCAGCGTTCTCTATGCGTTTTATTACCTTGCTGCAATCGCCAATCTGCCTGCCAAGCATGGTGATTAAGGCAAACTCCTCCAAAAATTTACTGGTCAAAGTGGTGGTTTTTAGGGAATGCCTATATCCAGCAGTAGAAGTCTTTTGGCTGAAATGATGTCCATGATGATGATCATTACGAAACCCCTTTGAATTCTTGCTACCTAGTGAGGTCAATAAGCAATGACACATAACATCACACCTTATTTCCTCAAAGGGTTGGGCAGAGGTGTACCTATAGTACACCCACATTTCGCCTGTTATGTTTAAGTCCCATGTAATAGGGGGCGAGCCTATAATAATAACAATATCTTAGGACAACCAACACACTGTTATCTGATCCCAAACTAGGCAGAGCCTGTACTATGGTAACCAAACAACTGATAAACATACTTATATATTTCTAAATACATACATATGATAGATAAATTACACCCAGACACAGAACAAATGATTGTGCTCATCACACAAAGATTTGTCCTGGGTGGGAATCGAACCCACGACCTCAGTCTTTGCAGTCAGGGTCACAAACCACTAGACTAACAGGCCAGTCATGCCTATTACCATGAACCGGGCACGAATCCAGACTCTGGGCTTCTAATGACAAATTCCAAATCGAAAAACCCAATAACACTTTGCCCGACCTGGGAATTGAACCCAGTACCTCAAGTTCAGCAGTAGTGATTGCTACCACTAGACCAACAAGGCAGTCAACAAGCAATCAATCCATGTAAAATACTGGTATTAAACTACATCCAGTTAGACGGGAAGCCGCCCCTAACATGGTTACGAAAAAAACTTTTTTACAAAAAAAAAACAACCGACTTCCTTAAAAACACTACAAAGTGAAAAATAACATTAATTTCGGAAGTCGGTGTCTTAGGATCTGTATTTATGGTTTTTTTGACACCGACTTCCGAAATTAAAGTTATTTTTCACTTTGTAGTGTTTTTAAGGAAGTCGGTTGTTTTTTTTATGTAAAAAAGTTTTTATTTTTAAATTTTTAGTGGTGGTATTCACCCCGCACTAATTCCAAACAAACAATGCATATTTATGCGATAGCAGAAATCGCGGTTGATTTGCTGTCATTTTTTAAAGAGTTCCGGTGTCTGTCTCCGGAACTCATCATCAGATCTATATGAAAATTATATATGACCATTTCGGAATAAACCTCTTTCGAACAAAAAAAGAATTTTGCAAATCCGTCTATATACGACGGAGTTATGCCGAACATACATTAAAAAAAAAAAAAACATATAAACATCCGAATTGAGAACCTCCTCCTTTTTGAAAGTCGGTTTAAAAACAAGGCAGATCACTGGTCTGTTAGTCTAGTGGTTAGTGACCCTGACTGCTAAGACTGAGGTCGTGGGTTCGATTCCCACCCAGGACAAATCTTTGTGTGATGAGCTCAATCATTTGTTCTGCGTCTGGGTGTAATTTATCTGTAATATGTATGTATTTAGAAATATCATCATTCATCATTTCAGCCGTAAGACGTCCACTGCTGGACTTAGGCCTCCCCCAATTTGGGGGGCTTTGCCATAATCGCCACGCTTGGCAGGCGGGTTGGCGATTGCAGTATGGTGGTAAAATGCATAGAGAACGCTGCTGCCCATTCTCTAGTAAGTCCCTTAGTCGCCTTTTACGACACCCACGGGAAGAATTGGGGTGGTGTTATTCTTTACGTCCGGCACCACACGGTACAAAAGAAATTTAGAAATATAAAAGTATATTATCAGTTGTCTGGTTACCATAGTACAGGCTCTGCCTAGTTTGGGATCAGATAACGATGTGTTGGTTGTCCTAAGATATTATTATTATTTCCTTTATTTCAATTAAACGTTCTTATAAATCATTGAAAATCATTAAACATTGTACGACTAAGAAGTACATCGAATCCATTCCACCCAAAACTCAAACCCACAGAACAGTTGACCAGTCTCAGAACGACTGTTTGCATTGACACCACGCCTAACTACCCAAACCGCGGACGTAGGCAAATAGAGACACCATTAATGCAGACACTCCAACGGAATCCAAACTAGTTCTAACATTAAGGAATATTGTGTTAGTGTTAGTAGACTAAATTAATTAATTGAAACACTTATTCTACATGAAGTATTTTAAACTAACACAATTAAAATATTTAATAACAATTAAATTCTAGCCATGGGACCATCTTTTTAATACGCTTGTATTAGCTTGGTTTGTTTGTATGTAAATAACAGAATCTTTGAATATGATTTTCACCCCCATTAAAACATTGGATTATTTGTAACTTGGCACAATACAATAATTTCACAAAATGCCATTATTCTGGTCAGAATCACCAGTACAAAAAAGAAAAAAAAAACGAAAAAAACACGCGTTCGTAGAAAATCAAACTAAAAAAGTAAAAAATAATGGAAAAAGCATGGGGTGCTTGATATCAACTAAAAATACCTCAAAAAGCACTCCACGCATTTCTATTTTTCGTTTTTAGTAGGTATTTAAGAACATTAAACGTAATTTCGAGATAATTTGGTAACAATACCATAAAGGTTGTGTTGAAGTGTTGATTTATCATCGGCCTGCGCGTGTCAAGGGTGGTTTATTTATGTGTTTTTCGTTGGCCTGTCCTGTTACTTGGGGTCGATGCAATATACTTCCCTTCTTTTGCCCTATATATTACGCCACGTTTTCGTTCTTAATCAACCCAAACATATTCCATCCATCTTTTCTTTGGAACCCCTCTTCCCCCCTCCATCCATCAACATTTATAACCATCACTTTTTTAGTCACATATGTTTACCAGACAGTCTTATCTCGAAAACAAATTTTCATCCTATTTTCCTTACACTTTATAAGCTGAAATGCATATGCGTATACAGGGTTATTTGTAAAACACCGGCAACCTCTCAGGACTATGTTACTAACATCATAATCAACAACTTTTGTTCTATGACTTTTAAAAATTCGTCATATTTTAGTTCATCAGATTTTCATACAAAAATAAAAATATTTAAATTGAACGCTCTAAATGTTACGAACTCGATGTGAAGCAAAAGAAGGCGATTGTACATTAGCGAGGGAAGCGAGGTTAGGGCGGCGGGGGCGCTGAAATTTGACCTATTTACGGGCGGCCGATTTTTGTATGAAAATCTGATGAACTAAAATATGATGAATTTTTAAAAGTCATAGAACAAAAGTTGGTGATTATCATGTTAGTAGCATAGTCCTGAGAGGTTGCCGGTGTTTTACAAATAACCCTGTATATATAATATTATTATAATATTAAAGAATAATAAATTAATTATTCCAGTGTTACGGTATAAGATATTTATTTTGCTCAAAATCACGTGTTACATTTATAACCTTAGAAATTACTTAGCTTAGTGTTGATAAATGTCGATGATCTTCATTTTGATTCTTACGTTAGACCCCAAACTAGGCGCGGTTTGTTTTTTGGGGACCACTGCCTAATTGTGTAACGTAGATACTATCAATCAGAATCAGAATATTTTTCAGGACATTGCTAATGTAGTTTGCTAAATAATGATATAAGAAGAAAGTGGTCCGTTAATACCTACAAGATGATTGTTAAAATGAATTTTAAGCACATTTAAATCGTTTATTTTAAAGTGTATTTTGTAATCGGCATGACATTTATGAAAAAACTCATTTATACAATACAATTAAGTCTAAAAATTTCATGTTTACATAAGAGCTTACTAATGACCATAGACAAATATTATAATAATATAATTTTATCTAGTAATCGATTTGTAAAGGTAGTGCCAAAAATCATTAGTTCAAGAACTCACTGCAAGCGGCAGTCATCAGAACCTGACCATTATTTTTTTCCGAGGGAAATTAATCATGGAAACCCTCGTCTGGGAAGAACGAAGACTAATGTCAGACTCCTACCGACTAAAACACCCACTGGTCTTTCTAACCCATTTCTTTATTGGAATGAAGAATTATTCTAAATCCATTAGAATGTTATCCTTCTTAAAAGGAAAGAACAATAAATATATTTATTTGTCGTGAATGCGGAAGTATTTAGACAGAAGCCCTCTTATGAAACTATAGGTATCAATGTACGGTGATAAACAACATAATTCCAAGAAATATTGAACTCATTTCTTCCTTATTTTAGTAACTCCATCTATATGAGTGGCACATCGAACTGAGTATTTAAATAACAATTAACGACAACTTCGGAATACATTTAACAAAAAATATTTTTTATCAAACTCTAGCTACAAAGGTATCGAAAAAAGAATAAAATCAGTGCAAGAGTGGATTGATTTTTAGGAATTTCGATTAAACCTTATGTCAACCTTCTTTGTGCCTGCAATCGCTTTAAGAGATCTAAAAATATAATAAAGTCAACGAATAACGGAATTAAATACAAAAAAATCTATCGAAGTGATAGAAAAAGGGCCCTACGTAATTTATCCAAAATTTATTTTCCAAGATATTATGTAAATTGAAACTTTATTTACGAAGTCCATTTTAATATAGGTATCTTTTGTTTTAGTTCCTACACCAAATAAATTATTTCATTCAATACAGACCTGAATATAATATACTACAGTAAATAATTTAATAATGACTTTCGTGATAGACATAATACAATATTTATTATTCATATTTATTTGGCATTCATGGTGTCGTTGAGCCATTTGTATGCTAAGCTCGAACAATGTGCGTGAGCTATTAATATTGCGTGTGGGTGGTATTTCCTACTCCATAGGACTGAGCCTTTGGCAAGTAAGAAATATTTTTGTGAAGACTATTTTTTCCCTGGACTACTACGTCAGAACACCAGGCCATTATATGGTAAACTAGCTTTTGCCCGCGGCTTCGCCCGCGGACGTACTACCGCGGTAAGATGTGTTAATCCAGGTTATATTATAGTTTTTCATAAAAACTGTCTTTGAAGATACGCTGACATACGTCACAAACTACGCTGACATACGTCTCAAAATTCAGCGTGTATTTAGTTTTTTTTTAAACTATTATTTATTTTTTCTAAAATAAAAGTAGCCTAAGTCACTCCTTGTTACATCAGCTATCTGCCAGTGAACGTTCCGTCAAAATCGGTCCAGCCATATCAGAGATTAGCCGGAACAAACAGACAGACAGACAAAAATTGTAAAAAATGTTGTTTTGGTATATGTACCGTGTAAACATCCATATACACTTAGTAAAAAATGGTTATCTTAATATTAAAAACAGTCACTCCAATTTTATTTATTTGTATGTATGTATAGATGATATAATTTCTGTAAATTATTTTGCTTAAAAAAATCACATCTCTACATACACTCATCATCTGCCTTTCTCCCAACTATATTGGGGTTGGCTTCCAGTCTAACCTGATGCAGATGAATACTAGTATTTTACATGGAGCGACTGCCTATCTGACCTCCACAACGCAGTTACAGGGTAATACGATACCCCTTGGTGAGATTAATTGTCCGACAACTGTTGTTGTGTTGTTGTTACTGACATAGCTGGCAGAGTCAGCAAGCTGAAGTGGCAGTGGGCTGGCCATGTCTGTCTGAAAGACCGATGGCCGGTGGAGCAGACGAGTCTTGAAGT
Organism: Aporophyla nigra; assembly: GCA_947507805.1. Classification (NCBI taxonomy): domain Eukaryota; kingdom Metazoa; phylum Arthropoda; class Insecta; order Lepidoptera; family Noctuidae; genus Aporophyla; species Aporophyla nigra. The sequence continues at coordinate 3,016,983 of OX382313.1, read as the reverse complement.
GGAGACCGAGTATCGGCAAGCGTAGTATGGGACGCCCCCCAGCTAGATGGACCGACGACCTTAGGAAAGTGGCTGGGGCAAACTGGATGCGGAAGGCGGAGGACAGGGTGTTGTAGCGCAACATGGGAGAGACTTTTGTCGAGCAGTGGACTGCGACAGGCTAAGTGGAGACTAGTTGTCAGACTTTCGGGCTTCTGACGAGTCGTAATGACTGTCAAAGATCCCTATATGATAGCCGGAACAGCTTAACGCGCTTTCAGGAAAAGTCTTTGCATGTTCTCTGCACACACTATGTGTTTGTAAACTACTCTGAGGAAAAAGACTGACGGATGAAAGTAGTCTTCAAGGCTGTAGGTTGGAGAGGCTTTGTTCACAAAGTTGTTACAATTATGACGATTTTTATTATATCCATGGTGGAAAAAAAAAAAAACAAATGTATCGCCACTTGGCCCATTGTTCAGCAGAGCTGTTATTACAAGCCAAAAAATTATAATAATTTTAAACAAAAATTTAACTTTAAGTTTAATTTTTGTTTAAAATGAGTATAACTATTTTATATTTGCACTTTAAATGCAACGCCAAAAAGTGCTTCCGATTGGCTTCTAACCTAGACTTATCGATACAGAATCAAAAACCCTATCAAACTGTATAGAAAACTCATTTTCGACTAAAGTGGCGTTTCATTTGTTTTCCATTTCTATCGTCGATATGTACGTATTTCACAGCAAAAATACGTGTAATGCTAAATCCAGGCATCTCCTCAAAAATCACCACAATATTTCATCATACTCTACATAATTGTTTGCTTCGATCGATATTATTTTTGGAAATTAAAAATTGATTTTAATTTTATTTTATTTTCATTTCAACACACAAATATGAGAACTAAAATTTAGTAGCCCTGGTTCTTTTACTAGAAGTTCCTGTATCAAAAGAGCCAACTACCAAGTTCAACGAAAAATAAAACGAAACATTGTTCATTCATACGTAGATATTTACAGAACCGTAGGAGTATGTGGAATAATTTAATGACGACTAAAAACTAACATTTGCTTGTTTAATTAATTATGTATTATGTATGATTATCAGGGAATAATATAATTTAGTGGTATAGAGAATTCTTAATTTTCGGAGCAGCAGTCGGTCATTTAATTAAATAATCATATTTTAATGCTCAAAGAAAATTTACGAACTATTTTGGGCAGATATGCGAACAATACTTAATTTCTTAATTTAGTCAATGAAAATCAAATTAAAACTTTTTTAAAAGCCTCAATTTATCATGATTTCGTTGCTTAAAACTTGTTGTAGCATAAATACGATAAAATACTAAATGAATTTCCAAAGACAATTTTACCACGTAATTTTTTTTAATAGGCTGAAGACATCAATGCAGTAACTTAAAATTAAGAATACAAAAAGTCTACTTACTGAGTCATCATAAAAAGGCATCAGGATGGTTAATATGCGCTTGATATGGTAATAACATAACGTCCAGTTCACTTCCAATCCACCACACAGAGGCTGCTCTGGCCCAAAAGCATGTTTCTCACCTATTTTGACTGATTAACGCGTCACCATAACCAAACAAAAACCACTGCACTTAACTTTGCAACACACGAAAAAAATTATCAACTTTAAATACTAAATTCAAAATTCAAAAATTTAATTATTAAATTTTAATTCGTTCGAAATTTAATTTTTGACAGTTAATATCCACACGAATTTTTTTTATGTTTAGTTAGTTAGCACTTGGAAATGACGAAGGTAGTAGAATATGAAACTGAAAGTTTCGTAAGGTTCGGAGCGCTCAATGAACGTGAGTTCGCTACGGCTGCTGAAACGAAACTGAAGCAACGGAGCTAACCTGAAAATTATCTGTGACTGAGTGAAATACGTTCACAATGTAGGGAAATAATCTTATTACTAGGAATGCTATCATTTATTTATTTTCTTGTTATGATTGATAATACACATACACTTTTTCTTTCAAAGATTTTCGTGATTAATGCAGTGAAATAACTGATTGATTTTTAGGCGAATAAAATATTGTTTCGTTCATATTTTTGGCTGTTTTGAAATATTTGTGTAATTAATCTTGCTTGTCAGTTTTGGGATATTGTTTTTATTTACTGTGATCCGTGTTTTGTTTGGTTCAGTGGAATCTACTGCTATTGTGTAAGTTGTATCTACGTTTGTATTTTTTTCTGTTGGTAATTTGTTATTCTTTCAGAGCCGGGTTATATAATCAGAATATTGTATTAGATTGTTATCATTGGTTATCTAAATGTTTGGGGCTGTCTTCTTTTGACTTTCATCTTTCTATTTATTTGTTTTATATATGTCCTTTTTATTTTATGTTACGTAAGGTTTCTTAACGAAAACGTAGAGTTTTATTCAGCATTGATCGGCAATTATTTAACTGCCTCTCTCTTTCTATATTTTCTTACCTGACTTGCACAGAATGAGGGTAATGTGTAAAAAATATGTATCCTCTAGTGATATTAGAAAAAAAATCATCAGTGATCGTTTATTTTTTGACGGGCTACATAAAAGGAGGAGATTGTCAGTTCAGTTGGACTGTTTTGTTTTTTTTTTTTTGTTGTCTTGTTATTTCAGAACTCATTTACTTTAAAACCGATTTAAAAATTCTTCTTTGGTTTGAAAGGTTACAGTTAGTTAACTTACCTAGTGGTTTCTGTGGCTGGTCCAGTTCTGATTAGTGGTTTTAAATTATAAAATACCCAAATATACACCTGACACCTTCTGTCCACAATAGCCGAGCGTAGTCATACTTTGCTATCCATTAATCTATTACTTCCTACTTTGTCGCAGTACTGGTATACAAATGAAGCAATGAATACCGTACGCCTATTGTGTGCCGAGCCATTATACCTGAGGGTTATTGCTTGTTGAATGTACCTTTTATGACGTCATTAAAGATGATCGTGTGAATTTCTGGTATGGAATGTGTCCCAGCGTATTTCTTTCTTAAGGAATCCTATAGCTTTAACCAAAAGATTTATCCGTTATTCGTGTTTATCGTTAGGTTCATTTTGGCACGAATAGTAATTTTTTTAACCGACTCTTAAAAAAAGGAGGTAATGCATACGGTGTTTTTTTAAACACGCTATTATTAGTTTGGTATGTATGTATATAGGTATGTATGTATGTAACTACCTCGCCTACCCTGCCTGTGTTGACTGCCCCTGGGTCTCGTGGTCGCAAGCGCGGCTACTGAGCGTGGAGTCCTGGGTTCGATTCCCAGGTTGAGCAATTAGGAATTTCTGTAACACCTTGGTATTGTGTTAATCAGTAACTGGGTGGCTGAGGTCAAATAGATAGAGGCTCCATTTCGTAATAAGTGGCAATGTTTGTGAGTGCTTTTGTGATGTACCATCTATCCAACGACTACCCACACATTGATAAGGTCAGGTATTCTGCCAATGAGGTTAGCAGAAACACTCAGAACGCTCCCAGCTATAATTCTTGCGTACTTTGGTCATACGTCTATCTTTATGTATTTTTAGGGTTCCGCTGCCAAATGGCAAAAAACGGAACCCTTATAGATTCGTCATGTCGGTCTGTCTGTCCGAGTATGTCACAGCCACTTTTTCCCGTAACGTAGACAACTAATCTATAAAATATCCTATATCTACGATATATATAGTCCTCCAGACCGTATTCCGTCCATGGGGATCAATCTCAACGGAGACTAGCCATCGGCGCGTGAGATATTACAGTGCACAAGTGTGTGCGCAGACACAGGGGTACTCGCTCTTCCCTCACTCTCATAGTCCGATGGGACAGCAATTAGACACGAGCGGACATAGATTAGGCGCAGGACCAACGGCTTAACGTACTTTCCGAGACACGGGGGTCTCACACCGCTAACTTTCAAACTCTGGGCTGCGTGTTGCTAAGAAACTCTAATGGAAAAACCCAATACCGCTTTGCTTGACCAGGGAATCGAACCGTGGACCCCACGTTGAGCAGTTGCGCTTGAGACCACGAGACCAGCGGAGCAGTTGTAACTACGATATACTGTGATCTTCAATTGTTTTTTCATAGTGATTTTTGTAGTTTTCCGTTTATTGGTTATTCAGATGCCAATATTTAACACCGATCGTTTTTAACCTGACATGATAAATAAACGAAATACTGAAAAGTGTTTGTACGTTCGGTATTTTATGTCTGTAAGCTTATGTTCTTTGATTGACTGGGAAACAAACAGTTCCAAAACCTAGGCCTGTATGGGGGGAGGGACTGTATTATTAGACTGAGTTAGTTACCTACGTAGGAAAAAAACAGGCCAAGTGCGCGTTGGACTCGAAATCACTGAAATCGGATCACAGTTGGCGGAGAAATCGGTGAACATACGTACAAAATACATACATAAGCTGTGGAACATATAACTTCCTCCTTTTTTGAAGTCGGTTAAATAAACACCTTTTTCAATGGGGAAAAATACACATGGGGTGTATTTTTTATAGCAGGAATTTAACTACAATAGACACTTTGTGAAAATTTCAATTATTCACCTATTACAATTCATTAGATACAGACCGCTGCCAGATAGACAGATGGACGGAAAATGAAGGCTTATTAATAGATTTCCGTTGGCATCCTTTGTCATTTGGCATTTATATTTATAGCAGAATAATAGTGGGATTGGAACCGGGAATGTGGGGTTTTTATCTTACTAAAACCACTCCGGTGGTCACTATCTACACCTGGAAATACCGTTACCTCTTAAAAGACTATCCTGAAACCACCTCTGGGCAACGACTGCTAGGGCACATATCTGGAGAGAATGTAAAGGGGTCTCCATGAAACCTAACTCTGCAAGTGTGCAAGGTAGTACGTAACCACAGTGCAACTTCTTCTCTGAGGTTACTCAGTGTGCGAACAGAGTGCCCACTCTGAACACACGTGATTTAGAACTTACCCTGGACTTTGTATGTTTCTTAAGAAAAAAAAAATCTTTGATAGTTAAATACTTCCACATCGGAGGTGGAATAGCTCTAAGAGGACTATTCTAAGCAATAACTCGTGAAAAAAAAAATCCCTTGGAAAACAGTCCTACTTTCCAAACAAAAGAACCGGTTTTATCTTTCGGATGTCAATATCACCCTATCAGTTTTACGATATCTACTTAAATAAGTAGGTACGGAGATAAACTAGATCGTATCCTAGGTCAATGCCTTCGGCCTAGATTTCAGCCTGTAATATTCCTCAGTGCTGCAAACTACGTGAAAATAATCAAATAGTTGAATCGTTGAGAAATCCAGCTGAATTGCGAAGGGCGTGAATTATGCCAAGGTGGTAATAGAAATGAATTGTTGATCAAATCGACTACCAACTTAAAATTACCGTTATTATATTCAAATCAGAACTGGTATATTATGCGGTATGCTGCTTGTTCGATATGAAAAAAAAAAAATAGTGCGTGGAGTCCCTCCGTGCGGAAAAAGTGAAACTTCGTAATGTGGAAATGAAAATAAGAAGGGGTAAACGTTTCTGAAAACATTAAAATGTTCTCTTTTTCAAAAACTCTATCCGTCAAATCTTTGGCGTGTGCACAAACACTTTGACAATTGTTCTTCCATACCCCCTCCATGGTAGCGTTAAACGTTTAACGCAACCTTGTTGGAAGTCGCATTAGAAGTTTCACTTCATCTTCCTAGAACTTCTTCCGTGTCGACGTAAGGAATAGCGCCATCTCATTTCCCACCGTGGCTGTTGTAAAAGGCAACTAAGGGACATACAATAGAATGAGCAGCAGCGTCCTTTATGATTTTACCACCATACTACGATCGCCAACACGCTTGCCAAGCGTGGCGATTGTGGCAAACTCGCCGTTAGGGGAGGCCTATATTCAGCAGTGGACGTCTTTCGGCTGAAATGATGAACTTAGCTCAAGAATTGGGCTGTTAAATGCAAAAATATTTTTTTAAATTCGACTGATAGGTCTAGAGATCAGGGCGCCATGAAAAGTGGGTAACAAAATTATTAGTTTTAATAAATTTCGCAAAAACTTAATAAAATCGGAATATTATAAAAGTTAAGAATTAAATAAAAATAAACATCTTAGGACAACCAACACAACGTTATCTGATCCCAAACTAGGCAGAGCCTGTACTATGGCAACCAGACAACTGATAAACATACTTATATATTTCTAAATACATACATATTATAATATAGATAAATTACACCCAGACACAGAACAAATGATTGTACTCATCACACAAACATTTGTCCTGGGTGGGAATCGAACCCGAAAAGAAAAGTAAAATAAAATAGTTCTATTTACAATACCATATTTATATTATAATAACACATAAGTAAACTATGCATTTCCAGCATAAACTGACCTTATATTGTATGAGCTTTCCGTATAATTAATATAGGTAGGTCAGTTGTAACTGAAAATGTATAGCTTGAAATGTAGCCGTACATGAATAAACCCCACAGTAAATCGGACACTGCAAACTCTAATAAAGTCCAAAGTACAGCTGCTGTGTTAATAATACAACATTATTATAATTGCACCTTACTACCAACTAGTGATGTCCCGAATTGTTAGAAATGTATATCCGCGGATACGGATCCGAATACGGATATTTGATGCCAAGAACTGCAGATACGGATCTTAACTTTCTTACTCAATCGGTACGATTGTCGCAACCCAGCGCTGGGCACGCCAAAATTGCGGCGGTAAGTCCCCTCTTTGAGGAGTAGGCGCCACAGCGTCCTCAACTTCTGCCTGACGCAGAATCTCACCGGGCATGGGTTCTTTGGTGGGTTCCTGTTCAGGATAAAGCGGGAGGAAACGACCGGGGGTTTCCATTGCGAGAATCGTCTGGAGGACACGGTGGAGCATACGGTGGAGGTGTGCCCTACCTGGACGGAGCACCACTGTGACCTCGCGGAGGCGATCGGCGGTGGCGACCTCTCACGTCCGGCCCTGGTGCGAGCCATGGTACGGAGCGAGAGGGCATGGGAAGCCGTCATCTCCTTCTGCGAAGCAAAAATGCTCGCGAAGGAGGAGGCGGAGTGCGTGAGGGAGTGGCAGTTTCTGCGCCCTCACGTTCCTAGCCGCCGCAGGAGGAGACGCCCCGGGCGCCTGGAGTCGATCGCGGACTCCCGGCCAACGTAGGCGCGAGCTTGCGGGCGGCAAGCAATGGGTAGCTTGCCGCCCGGTAAGGACCAGGCTCGGGTCGCCGTCGCGTAGTGTTCCACGCGCGCCTCAAAGAGATGTCAGCAATACTGAAGGGGTCTGCTAGGACCGATGCCTGCCACAGTCGCGAGATTGTTCGAAAGAGACACCGTGACCCTGGCACATGGGCAACGGAAGGAACACGGGTGGATTTTAGTCAGTAAAAGACTGACACGCCCTCCCGCTCCGCCCAGAGCGGTAGAAGTCAATTAATGATTTACCTACCAAAAAAAAATAATCGGTATCGATGCGAGTGACCTTGAAACGATAGTTGATGCCACTTGCTGCTTTGCTTGACAGCACATGTTTAGACTTGCATTGTGCGGGTCTTTCCTTTGTTTTTTTAACGGACTTCAAAAAAAGGAGGAGGTTATCAATTCGTCTGTATTTTTTTTAAATATTTTTTTAAATGTTTGTTAGCTCATAACTTTTGACTGCGTGAACCGATTTCGATGATTTTTTTTTATTTTAAAGCTGGTGCTTCCCGATTGGTCCCATTTTAATTTGGTTTCATTCGGACAATGGCGTCCATGTGAAAACCATATAAGTCTTAAATTTGCTTTAAGTATTTGCGCGACAAATGAACGAATAACGCGATTAGATTAGTGCGGGGGATCTACCATAACTAAAAAGTTAAAAATAAAAACTTTTTACAAAAAAAAAAACAACCGACTTCCTTAAAAAAAACACTACAAAGTAAAAAATAACTTTAATTTCGGAAGTTGGTGGCAAAAACCTTAAATACAGATCCTAAGACACCGAATTCCGAAATTAAAGTTATTTTTTACTTTGTAGTGATTTTTTAAGGAAGTCGGTTGTTTTTTTTAATAGTTTAGTCGCTAAATATTTGATTTTAAGAAATAAAAAATCATCTGAATAGAATTTAATCGTTTATCATTGCTATCTAATCACCTAGCTATATATAAAATTTAATCTATATATTGAAAATTAATACAGTGAAAGATTCGTCAAAAAAGTAAATACGGATAAGGATACGGATCGTTCTTTTCCCTCGGATAGCCGCGGATACGGATATCCGGCTCATCACTACTTACAACATATTAAGAAGAAGAAATAAAATGGCGGAAAAGTGCATCAGCTGGTCTTAATTGAGGAAAAAAGAATATTATATTGTTATGTTAGGGACACTGCTTTTAAAAGCGAAGTTAAAAGCGTCCCCTTTGTTTAATGTTATTAGTATAAAAATACTTTATGTTGGGACATTTTGTTTCTACCGTGGTCTTTGTTACTTAGCTTTTTCGCAAAGGACAAATAAGGCGAAAAAATCAAAAAAGTGGACGCGAAAGGAGGAGGGTAAAGATTAAAAAAACATTTTTGCCCTATCATAGTCATGAAAATTCAAAGTATTTTTGGCGTCATGTTATTGTGTTTATGTGAAGTTTAGGTATCGACCTTTACATCTATTCTAAAATACTAAGAAAAAAAATAGCAAGTCATATATTAAAAAAAAAACATCAAATTTGGCAAATTCGTTATAAGTTTTGTTATTTTGTACTTATCTAACTTTAATTAAAAAATAAACTGTTAAGCGCTTTATGCACCAAAACAAATGAATGCTAGTTATAAATCCTATTTACTGTAGTATTTGAGAGATAAAAAAATATATTAGTGTTATTATACAAACACTTTTGTTTTGTTATCGAGCGAGTAAGTAATAACAGACGTAAACGTTTTTCAGAAAACTCGCCTCAATTTGTGTTCCAATTTTAAACTTCGATTCTGGAAAAAAAAATATTTCGAATATTTTTCTGACATATTCTCCGAATGTACAATTGAAGCCCAGGGTCTGCTAGGACCGATACCTGCCTGGGTTACGAGATCTGCTCGAAAGAGTTACCGTTGCCCTGGCATATGGGCAACTGAAGGAAGGGTGGATTTTAGTCAGTAAAAGTCTGACACGCCTCCCCGCTCCGCAGAGAGGGAGAAGTCATTTTGATGATTTTCCACCCAAAAAAAAAATTTAAGAGATTTTCTTCCACGAAAATTGACGTCGGCCGTTTAATGCAAGTAGTCTGATTTTAGCAGTTATGAGCGAGTTATGAGGGAACAGATGGACACACATACAGGTAAAATCATAACTCCTTTTTGCTTCCCCAAAGTCGAGTAAAAAGTAAATGCTTTGTTTTAATTATTTGAATACTTCAACACGTAATTCAAATTATAGATCACCTTCATTATCATTATCAGCGTGTTCCCACTGCTGGGACACAGACTTCCTCTCTGTGAGCTATAATCTACCACGCAGGCCCTGTGCGGGTTCGTACTTAAAGGAAACTGCCTGCCTGGGTTCAAACCTACAACTCTCAAGTCGTGGCCGCAACCTCACGTAAAGAGGCCTTTTTAAAAGATTCGCATTAGCAGTTTGGAATTCTTATTTGTGCCTGGTTTACGGCAATCGATTCGTCTCATCTTTATCATCATTCAGAGCCCGAATTCACATTTTGCTGAGTATAGGCCACTCTTTCCTTGTACTAATTCCTTGATTTCTGTGCCAGCCTCATCCATAGGTTTGTATTGGCATCTATAACGAAACTGGCGAACTAAACATCACACTAACGTCTCTTAAAATCCTGCCTATCGACATCAATGGTCTGGCAGTTGCCCATCTGATCGCAGGATTCATTCAAATAGAGGATGAGTGAACTTTTGACCTTGATCCTAATGCTCAGGCCCCTATAACATTGGATTTAATATAACTGGCGACGTTGTAAATGTGCCCTTAGGAAATTTGCCGTGATATTATGTCTAATTACAAATTTTGGCAACCCATTTTCCACGCTAAAACAAATTATTTCAAGAAAGTGAAAAACAAATTATTTCACTCCACGAAAACCTAAATCTAAAATGGAATGTTTTGAATCCAAAATATTCCAAGCTCTTTTAATATAAATGAATGTTTGTTGCTCAACCTGAATAGTGGCTGTCTAGCTGGTAATCACGGGCCAGTTGAATGAAATAAAAAAAGGAATTTGTAAGCTCACGAGCTCTGTCATAGTTTTGGATGGTTTGAAAGATGAAAAGGTACATTCTATTTAAGTTTCTTTTTCAGGAGTTTATTAAGACTAAAATTGTGGATACAATAACTTTGATTTCAAAAGTTGGCGTCTCTGGATTTAGTGTTCGCTTTTTGCCACCGAATTTTTTACCTAAGGTTATTTTACACTTTCTCGTTGTGGTACTTACCCCAAACCAGTTCATGTAATACTACTCGCTGTGTATTGTACATAAAAGTGACAGGAAATTATTATAACATTATTAACATACATTATGTGGTACAAATACGTATTATTAAATCTAAAATTTATCTAATTTAACCGCATAAGTATATTCAGATAGCGTATGGTTCAATGGTTATCTTTTACTTAAACAGAATTGCCTAAATCGATCCACACTGTCGGAGATATTGCGTGGTATACATCCAAAAAAGAAATACAGTCGAATTGAGAACTACTATCATTTACAAACAGTATTTTTTGGCCAGCTGCTTAAACCTCTCTACTTGTACGAATCTTTTTCTAAACCAAATTGGCACAGCAGTATTTGATACTTTTAAACCTGAATTTCTTAGCCTAAAATCTCCAATACAATAGAAGCACACTACGAGGAATTGTACTGAGTCATGCTCGTTCCTTTTCCGTGTATAAAAACAGAACTAGTTTCCTGCCAGTCACACTCTTTATATAATTAGGTGCAGCAAAAACTTTGTCCCCCATTTTACGAATATTTCGTGGACGGAGGAGTACAGAACATGGCAGAGTAAACGTTTATTTTGAGGAGGAATGGAGAAAGCTAATAATTTTATATAATACATCAAAGCTTCAATAAATTATGACCGGATTTCGACCATTAGGAGACCACTAGTTGAATTTAAAACGAGCTAAAGGCAGTCTAAGACAATCGTAACTCCACTGCAATCATTTTGTTGTGAATCTCTGTAGACTGAGCTTGAATTAAAAACTTTCTATCCTGAAACGTTTCGAAGCTTATCCTAGATTAGTGCACTTTTACATAATGCGAGAGTGCTTTATTCTTAGAAATAAATGTACAAGGAGAATAGAGAAAATCTTACGTTCTGATAATGGAAAACGTATCTGCAGATGTTGAGGTGCTCCCAATCATCTTATCTATTGTTTATAAAAATCTCGTGTCATGAAGTTTGTTAAGGGTAAACTCTGAAATTCCTGAATTGATTGTTATCAAACTTCGTAATTATTTGTAATTTAGTCCTACTTAAAAGATAGGATTCTTATGTTAATTATTGAACTCGATAGTTGCAAATTAAATGTTTTATTTTATAGGACAATGTGTGTATTCATTGGTTAGTTTTATGAATTCCTAATAGATGGCTGTGTAAGTTAATTTATTATTTCAATTCACATTTAGATTGCGTAGACATCTTACTCACTAGATGGCGTGGGTTTCGATTTCTAGATAATCTGGCTTTATAGTATAAAACAAGATCGTTTCCCGTGTCTGTACGCTCAGATCTTTTAAAGTACTACCATTTTAATGCGTTTTTCATCAACGGACAGAGTGATTCAAAAGGAAGGTTTATAAATAAAATACGTGGGCAAACTCGCTGGAAATAGCTAGCCTTTACTAATATTATAAAGCTGAAGAGTTTGTTTGTTTGTTTGTATGTTTGTTTGGTGCGCTAATCTCAGAAACTACTGGTCCAAATTGAAAAATTATTTTTGTGTTGGGTAGCCTATTTATTGAGAAAAGTTATAAAGCTATAAAACATTACGCTACAGTCAAAAGGAACGAAGCAGCAATGAAAAATGGACGAAAATTGGCAGGCAATTCGATGCGACGGGAACTCACGGGAGCAAAAATTTGACACGGACGAAGTCGCGGGCAGAAGCTACTGATTATATAAATTGTTAGAATGGATCTAATCTACAAATGTGGATGCATTTCAAGGTACAATTTCTAGTGAAGGTGGGCGTCGTTATTTCTAGGGAATACTGTGTGGGTGCAGTAACGACTAAGCCAACACTATATTTGACCTTGGCAGATGGGTTTTATTTACACTCTTTTTACATTAGCAGAGTATTAAGAAAACATGTTTTGTTTCCAGTAAAATTAATGTTTTATACATGTAAATTAATATTTTATTGGTTAATATTTTTAAAGTATATGCTACTATTATAATGCGGTGAAGGAAAACATCGTGAGGAAACCAGCATTTCCTAGACCCAACAATTCAAAGACCTGTCACATCTACCAACCCGCACTCCGCTCGCCGCGTGGTAGAAAGCCCAATCCTTCTCACAGAGAGCTGGTTTGTGGAATATTACAGGATGATAATGATAATTACGGTTATTTATAATTTGAATTTCTTGTTAAACTATTAAAGCAATCAAAACAAAGCACTCAATTTGAAAGTGGCATTAATATCCTCATCTCATCATCATCATCATTGCAGCCGTAAGACGTCCACTGCTAGACTTAGGCCTCCACCAATTTGGGGGGCTTTGCCATAATCGCGACGCTTGGCAGGCGGGTTGGCGATCGCAGTATGGTGGTGAAATGCATAGAGAACACTGCTGCCCATTCTCTGGTAAGACCCTTAGTCGCCTTTTACGACACCCACGGGAAGAAATGGGGTGGTGTTATTCTTTACGTCCGGCACCACCACTATATAATTATATCATTTGAATTATTATTTTTTTGGTTTATATTTGATTTGTTTTTTTTTTTTTTGTTTTTTTGTTATAGTGTAGATAGTTATATTATAATATTTTAAGCAAATGCGATCAGCGCATAAAACACGTTTATGTGCTGTCAGTCTATATTTTCTGTGGAAAATTGACACTGACAGATCTTGAACGCGGTTTAAGGCCCTCTTGCAGTTGAAGACGTTTCGGCGAACACTGGCCGGTCGTTACGAGCGCTTGAGCTGCTAGATTTTGTGTATAATTGTTTCGTGGAGACAAAATGATAAGCAAATTATAAAATATTTTCTCAGCATGCTCTAAAAAACAATAAAACCTATTTTTTGGTATGAGTTTTACATGGTTTAATGATGGAATCTCTTCAAGGTACACGTTTTAAATGGCAATTTAGTGTCATATTTATGATTATTTTTTATCGAGCCAATTGTTTTAATTCACGTTTCTATCTTCACACAGCGCTTAATAGTATGTTCAATTTTCCTAAATATTTTTATTTTTTTTACGGAAACTAGCCATTTTGCTAGATTTACAGAGGTTTAAAAAAGTTAAAAAGTACTGCAACCTCGCCTTAAATAACATAAAATGTTAAACGCGTTCAGTGTCATTGGTGAAAGTCATACACCTGTTTCGCGTATCAGAGTGTGAAACAAATTGTTTTGTTTTATTCGCCCTATTGTATAGGTGGTTTTGCCAAAAAGCAGTTTGAAGCGGGGCGATAGATTTGTGGCCGAGGTATTACTATGCTTTTTTTCTGTAGGTGGGAAATCATCAAATGAAGTCTCCCGCTCTAGGCGGAGCGGGAGGGCGTGTCAGACTTTTACTGACTAAAACTCACTCGTGTTCCTTCAGTTACCTATATGCCAGGGCCACGGTAACTATTTCGAACAAATCTCGTGGCCCTGGCAGGCAGTGTATTACTATGCTTGACAATATAGTTTTGTTATGACAGACGTGCGGTTCATAGTACCAAGAATACACAAATTGTGAAATGTTTTCTTCAGCAAATTAAATTCTCAGAATTTTCGTAAAAGGGTACAATAAGAACCTTCTTAGAAGTCATGCCAAAACAAAATGTTACGAAATATTATCTTAAATGTTTGATTTACGAGTTCGAATACAATTTCGGTCGGATTATGGTGAGCGTAAAGTCAAATGCAGAAGTCCAATTTCTGGTCTAGGTAATATTTTGTAGGACATCTTGCCGTTGTTGTAAGATAGCGTCAAATACAATTTCTTTACGTAGTTTAAAACAAAGACGCTTCCCACGTTTGTACGCTTAGATCTTTTAAACTACGCAACGGATTTTGATACGGTTTTCAACAATAGACAAAGTGATTCAACACTAAAAAATAAATACTATAAGTTAAATTTAAAAAATTAAAAAACCCCGACAAAAACTTCTAAAATTAAAAAATATAGGTCTTTTAAGTTTAATAAGAAGCTGTAGGTAATGTTTGAGCAAAGGATCGTCGCGTCGAAATGGCTGAACCGATTTTGATAGAACACGTCTAAAAACCACCGCTAGAAAGCTTACTCTTAAAAAATAAAATAAAAACTCATCCAAATCGATTCACACGTTTAAGAGCTTCGATACCACAGATACACATAGCGGTAAAATTTATAAATCCTTTTTTTTGCGCTGGGTTAAAAATGTAAACAATTATCTGTAATTGGGGGTGTAAGCATATTACTTACTTAAGTATTTTTTGTTATACCTTGAAATTAGTAAATTATAACAAACTAACCGAATTGCTTAATTGTTTGTTATACATGATAACAAACAAAAGCAATTTATTTAGTTTGTGACTGGATTATGTGTTAAGTATAAGTTATTAGCAGTTTAAACTACATAAACTCATCTACACTACATTATATGGAAGTAAAGTTTGTAAGTTTGAGAGTTTGTTTGTAGGAAGTACTCCGGAACTAATAGTCGAATTTGAAAAATTATGTTTCCATTTGATGGCCCTATTCTTGAGGAAGGTAAGCTATTTAACGTAACGCTACGACCCTCAGGAAAAAAAGTGGGAACAAACACTAAGTGTAAATAAAGTAATAGCGCGGGCGGGCGATGGGATACGATGCGACGAGTTTGCGGTCAAAATTTCACGGGACCAATAAAGAAATTATAATAACAATAATATCTTAGGACAACCAACACAACGTTATCTGATCCCAAATTAGGCAGAGCCTGACACAGACAACTGATAAATATACTTATATATTTCTGAATACATACATATTATAGATAAATTACACCCAGACACAGAACCAATGATTGTGCTCATATCACAAAGATTTGTCCTGGGTGGGAATCGAACCAACGACCTCAGTCTTAGCAGCCAGGGTCACTAACCACTAGACTAACAGGCAAATGATCGATGTTTTGACATGTCACCATTGCATCCGTGCGAAAAAGGGGCAGCTGCTAGAGAGGCAGGCCGGTAATCCATCATAAGCTTTGAAAAGTGAATTAGGGCCCTAATTATATACATGTATAATTTTTCAGATCGTATTTCGCTCATGATGGCCAATCTCAACGGAGACTAGGCATCGGCGTGGGAGTTATTACAGTGCACAAGTATTTGCGCAGAAACAGGGGCACTCACTCTTCCCTCGCTCTCATAGTCTCCAGGCCGTCACTAAGAAATTCCTAATAGAAAAACCCAATAATACTTTGGCCGACCTGGGAAACGAACTCAGAACGTCACGCCCAGCAGTCGCACTTGGGACCACGAGACATGAGTTATGTAACTTAGGATATGTGTATTTTATTCATGATACCGGTCATAAATAAAGATATTTGAAAGGTTGAGTCTTAGATTATGATTATGATTAGAAAATGCTTAAGGCATTAAGTCCGTCTCTGTACATTTGTGTGCGTAAAGTATTAAATCCAT
The DNA here is from genome assembly GCA_947507805.1 of Aporophyla nigra. NCBI lineage: Eukaryota > Metazoa > Arthropoda > Insecta > Lepidoptera > Noctuidae > Aporophyla > Aporophyla nigra. Next base: position 3,001,162 of record OX382313.1, on the reverse strand, counting down.
ACTTATACAGGGTGGAATTGAAGTCATGGGCATTATTTTAAACCAAGGCACTACTCACGATACTAATTGCATTAAGGCTACTATTATGCAAATCAAAAATAGTATCAATGCAAGCATGGAAAATCTCATAAATGTAGTAAGTCATACAAAGTATCAATTCATTGCGCATCGCGATAGCGAATGCTGCAGTAGGTACCTACGCCGTACGCGTGAACTCTTTGACCCTACGCGACCCACGTGACATAGGTACGTAAGTTGCTAACAACTTGATTCATATTAGATTCCAACTTTCCCTTCATAATTTGCAGGCTTAGGACGGTCAAAACTACGTTTATTTACATAAATTAAAAAAAAAAATGTTTACGTATCTACCTAGTTAAAATTAATTTCCTGTAGTTTTGGCGTATTTACAAAGTTGGAATCACAGTATTTACAATAATTGTTCAGGAATCTCAATGTATAAACATTAATTTAAACTACCTATCTTATTATCTAGCACTTACCTACACGTATTTTAAAAGATGCTCAAAATGTCCACCACCTTTTTCAATACACAATTGAGCCCTACGTCTGTGATTGTCTTTCAGACTGTTCAACACAAAGTCCCGCGCTTTCATGTGTCGAATGCGTTAGTAATTTTGTTTTTTAAATCGTCTTTTGACTCACTTTCACGTTCGTAAGCAATTCTTTTAATTTCACCCCAAAAAAAAAAAAAAGTCCAGATCGTGTTCACAATCACTGCATTACCGCTAACACTTAATACACTGCAATCCAAGGGTATGATCGAAACGTGAGATGCGCGTGCGGCGATTACGTCACGGGATCAATTACATGCGTCAACGCACCTGCGCAGTCGTTATGACACTGGTTCGGGAAGCAGCCCCCGCGCGGGGGTGATATCCGTATTTTTGCGAGTGAGGGAGCGAGACGGAGAGAGTTGTCGGCGGGCGGCATGCCTTTTAGCCTATTGTCTGTGATTGTGTTACCGCTTGTAAGGAAACGCCGCGCGCTCGCCGGCTGGCCGCAATGACTAGTTATTAGTATTATTTGATGTTTGTTTACTTTTCGTTTCGCGCTGTACTGCGCTTTAATGATATTGATACTTCAAGACTTATTAGCGTATATGAAGTATTTTGTTTTAATTACTTTAAGTGTTTATTTGCAATAATAAGCCTTTTGCAATATGACTTACTACATTTTAAGGTTTTACATACTTGCATTAAAATATTTTTGATTTGCGTATTAATAGGCCTAATGCAATCAGTATCGTGAGTAGTGCCTTAGGTTAAAATAATGCCCATGACTTCGATTGCATCCTGTATAATCTAAACTAATATTATAAAGCTGAAGAGTTTGTTTGTTTGATTGAACGCGCTAATCTCAGAAACTACTAGTCTGAATTGAAAAATTCTTTTTGTGTTTGGTAGCCTATTTATCGAGAAAGGCTATAAGCTATATAACATCACGCTACAACTAAGAGGAGTGGAGCAGTAATGAAAAATGTTGCAAAAACGGGGAAAATCGCACGGGTAAGCGATTCGACGCGACGGGAAGGGTCGGGGTACAAGAAATTTAACGCGGACGAAGTCGCGGGCAGAAGCTAGTAATATTATAAAGCTAAAGAGTTTGTTTGGTTGAACGCGGTAATCTCAAGAACTTCTGGTCCGAATTGAAAAATTCTTTTTGTTTTGGATAGCCTATTTATTGAGGAAGGCTATATAACATCACCCTACGATCAAAAAGAGTTCAGCAGTAATGAAAAATAGACAAAAACTGGCAGGCAATTCGATGCGACGGGAAGGGTCAGGGGAGCAAAAATTTGACGCGGACGAAGTCGCGGACAGAAGCTAGTAATAAATAAATAAATATTTTAGAATAAAAGTAACTATATTGCGGAAAATATAATTTACAAAATTCTACTGAGTTGAGTTTCTGCCCATCTTTGTCATCGTTCGTACAAACTTGAACTATGCCGTTGAATATTCGAAATCCTAAACAGTGACAAAAGTTTAACTGTCCGATTTATCGTTAAATAATATTGTATTATTAATTTAATGGGAAATTGTCCCTTTGAAAGCGTTGACCTGGAGGGGCCTAATGGATCGGCCTTGTCTTCAACTTAACAAATTATTTTTAGATGACAGTGATTGTGGGAAACAAATTATTTCTCGTATCTTCCTATAGAAATACATTGAAATGTAAAATTAGTAGCTGAAGTTTACAAGCAGATTATTTTGTATGGATAAAGATGAATATTGAAAAGCTATCTAAGCATTTTGTTCTATAAATACCTTTGTGCCTTTAGAATATCATGCTATTGTTTAGCCAATAAAGTTTTAAATCATTTTTAGTGTTCCGTACCTCAAAAGGGAAAAACGGAACCCTTAAACCTTACCTTATACCCTCAACATTGCCTGCAGTTTCAGGCGTGCCTCTAAAGAGTTCAAGCGGACTATATTTAGTGTGTAATGCACGTCTTTGTACACTTGTAGTCTGTGGGTTTATTATACTCAAAAATCATACAGTGCCCTTCGCGTCCAATACAATAACGCATTCAGGGCGCTGATGGGGTTGCCCCGATACTGCAGCACATCAGGGATGTTTGCTGAAGCTCACGTGGACTGTTTCTACACGGTGATGCGGAAACGGTGCGCATCCCTGGTCCATAGGGTGCGGCGCAGCGCCAACAGCATCCTGTCTATGATAGCAGGTAGGCTGGATAGTGAGTTTGTGAACCACTGCTGCTAGGTTTCAGCTGGGTCTGTCACCTTGCAGCAGTGATGTCACAATCTGTTTCAATTTTTTCTTTATAAGTGTGTAATACACATAGTTTGTAAGCACATTGTTACTAATACTATGAGTCTTGTTGCTCGAATTAAATGATTAAATAAATAAATATGATCACTTTGTTGTCCGTTCGTCCATCCGACAGTCTGTCAAGACCCTTTATCTCGGGAACGCGTGGAGGTATCGAGTTGAAATGAAAATTATCTACTCCGGTTTACAGTCTCTTGAAGCTGTGTATAAATCAAACTTCTAAGTTAACGTTAAAAAAGAAACGGCCTTTTATGCCGCAAAAACGTATATTTCGACACTCCCAATATTCATAGGATTTTTTCCGTTGACCTAGAACTATGAAATTTGGCAAGTCGGTGTTACTTGCTAAATTTCATAGTATTTCTTATACTACAAGTATAGGGAAAAATCTGAGAATTATACACTTGTTTTTAAGCCATAAAAAACAGGGTCTCTATACAAGGAATAGGGGTCCAAATTTTGAAGTTAACTGTGTCATGTGAGGTATCGTATGAAAGGGCTTAGCTCAAAACTTCCATTAATAAAAATACACCAAGTTTATAGTTCATTAACCTCATACTATTTTTCTAATCAAAGCTTTTCTATTATTAATAGGAAGGTATTTCCATTAACAGGTCATTTAAGGACAAAACCCTCATTTTTTTCCCCAAAATATCACATTACTCTCTGCTCATCCCACAAAGGAAATGGAGCGTGAAGATAAGTAGAATAACAATGCCCAACGGAGGTGTCAAATTATTGGAGCCATTATACTGACAATGGGTTCCCATTGACGCAAATATATTGACATGGTGTCTGAGTTCGGACACTCACACCATTGAATTTGGGTCATAATATGAAATATTAACCTATGGTGATACTTTTGAGAATCTTCTGTATATATAAAAGGCAACCGTTACTGACTGACTGATCTATCAACACACAGCGCAAACCACTGAAGGTATTGAACTGAAATTTGACACGCAGAAAATTATTATAACGTAGGCATCCACTAAGAAAGGATTTTCCAAGATTCACTCCCTTAGGGGACGAAAAAGATGTCCAAACTTTGTATGGAGAAACAAGATAAGATAGGTTTTTTTGTAACTTCACAGAAATACTGATGTATTGGTTTCGATACCCAACACGAAATTTTGCTAGCTAATTTAATATGACCTCGAATTACAGTAACGCTTCTCAGGGATGCTTTTTATTTTTCTCAAAATTCCAAATTCCAGACATATTACGCGCGTAGTCGAGATCCTCTCCCAATACATTTCGTTCAAATATAGGTGATTCATATGTAGCTACGCGAAATTTCAGTTGATCCGAGTGCCTGATAGAGGTGCGTCTGTTTTTACTCCCGTTTTTTAGTGTCAATAAGTACTGATAGCCGCACGAGTCGATCGTTGAGGTTAAGCTACGTTTGTCGCGGTTGGTCCGTCGATGGGTTACCATCTCTCTATATCAAGTCCTCTCTGTAACTGGGATAGCAAGTAAAGGCGTTGGTCTCAGATGTCACTCGTGGATCTTTGGCGGGCATTACGGGTAGGTAGTCTGGAGCCGGACAGTACGAAAACCAAAAAAGGCACTTTTAAACGTCAACTGTTACTTGAAAATAGAATTTATTCTAGTTGCCCCTTCCAAAAGGTAGATTCGTATGGAGAAGAATGGGCAAGAAACTCCACCGTTACTCTTTTAAAATAGTTTTCAATATTTCTATACAATATTTATATAATTACTAGCTGATCGTAAAGACGTTGTCCTTTTTCCTAGAACTCGGTAGCAGCGCCATCTGTCGGACTGATTTGTGAATTTAAATCATCCAGGGTGCCACCCAAACGCATACAAAAAAAAATCATTCAAATCGGAGTCGTTTAGGAGGAGTTCCGTGACATACACATGTACAGTAGAATTATATATATAAAAATATGTGACGACAATGATACACCTACAATAAAAATTAACATACCACAACAGGTAAAAGAACTGAAAAAAAAGGAAATTGTGTTATTCAGTTACTGGGTTGTGGAAGTCAGGGCCATTCGTTTCTAGTAAAATATTGGTATTCAGCTGCACTCGCTTAGTCTGGATGCCGAATCCAACATAGTTGGAACAAGGCTAGGTAGACTTATTTATTTATTTAAAAGAAGCACAGCCACATCATATAATAATAATAATCTTTATTTCAAAAAGTGACAACATAGTTATACACATTACTTTAAAACATATTGAAATTGTATAACAAGCATAGGTCCCCTGGCTCCCAAACTAGGTTTATACATGTGACTAGGGAGTCAGTGTTCCTCCATAATATAGGACTTTACGTATGACGTTAATTATTAAAAAAACAAAATTGTGGAAAGAAAGCAAAGTGCAAATTTTCTTTGGATGAAGTAAATAACAAAAATCATAATCAAAACAATTTATGTTGTGAGAGAGAAGGTGTGTGTGTGTGTGTGGGTATGAATGTGTGTGTGTGTGTGACTTTTTAGAGAGTTGAGTGTATGTATGAAGATGGTATGTTTGTGTTGCACTATTGAGTAGGAGAGAATAAGAGGTTTTCTATTTGGTCATAGTTTTTTCCATCAACCATGCTTTTATTGTTTTTTGCATTTGTGTAAATTAAGTTTATAATATCGCGAGTAGTCTATTGATCAGATTATAGATTTTTTGGCTAAGGTAAGAGAACTGGTGTTCCGCAAAGGTGGTTTTACCTTTAATATACATTACACTTACACTTAATAATCTTAATAACTAAAGGACTAATGTACATGACAATTACGGCGTACATAGCACTGATTAAAATATCTTACTGCCTTGAAATATTAAACTAAACTAAAAAAAAACTAAACTATACTTTATACTAAAAACAAACTAAACTAAAATTTATACTGGTTGCACAAAGCCAGATAACATCAAAAGCACACAAAACAAAGTTAAGGAATAAAACAATAGATGATATGATACTCCTGTCTTTCATGAGTATGGTACTCCTTTTTGCACAGCAGAACTCAACAATTTTCTTGCTGGTCGAACCAGCAAGAAAATTGTTGAGTTATTTGTTAATCGATAAGTTTTGTGGCAAACTCGCTCCCATAATTTCACAAATAGCCCTACAACTACAAATTTTAATGAACCACTTAAAACAGCCTATAAAATTAAATACCGAAAACAGAACTTTTGCAACCACAATGAAATCTGGCACGTAAGCCGCAGAGTTGGAAAGTTGCAGCAGCCATTAAAATATTTTCCACTTAATATTTCAACAATGTTAAGCTTATAAATGCAATTAAATCTTTCAGTCGTCGACTGTAAATTGAGGTGCCGCTTAGAATATTTTTATCGGTTACTTTAATAAATTTTTGGTAAGAATTTTACGACTACATTATTTTTAAATTAAATTTTCAATGAACGTGATGATTATGTTTATTTAGATTTTATGCGAAGCAAGTATTTTATTTTTTGTGTAGTCTTCATTATTATATTACTTACTGTAAACCCGCGATATCCCAAAGTTGGGCAAAGCCATGACTGCAAGCTCTTTCGATCAAGGGCTAAAGTGGACCACTGATCTTGTTTTCTCCAGCTCGTCGCGCCATCTTCTACTGAGTCTGACACGGTACCTTCTACCTGTGACAGGTCTCTACATGTGGCAGCAAGACATTACCTGCCCATTTTGGGGGCAACCACGAGTAAGTATTGATCGAATTGGCTGGTTGCAACGCTTAAGAAATCCGCAACTAAGAAAGAAACCCTTACCTTTTGGCTACGTACGCCCTAGTCCAGGTGTTAAATACGGCAGCTGTAGGTAGGTGGCTGGGAGCTCCACGTTTTGTTTTCCAACTTGTAAAAGTTCGTTTTGAGGCTTCAAAATACACGGAATGTTGAGACTGATAACTTCACACACACAAAATAAAAGGTCCTTCACTATGATTTTCGGCTGCACAAGAACACGCTTCCTCGTGCGCCGGCGAAGAACGACTCTCCTGCCATCTGCAGAGACGCTGGTGACGCGGCCGAAAAGAAGGTGCGTGATTGGCCAAGGCGTATGAACGTTGTCCTTACATTCTGCCAATTGGTTCGAGCCTCGGTTCCGGTCGCGGAGATCACAACATTGCAATTACCATTCGATCTTTGGGCGGGAATTTGGAATGAACTTTAACATTTAAACATGCATGAACATGAATAATTAAGATAACGAAACACTACATAGTGGTTATTTTGGCCCACAACACATTGAATTAACGGCAGACGTGGCTAGCCCAATTTTACTTCAGTGGATTTAATTAGAAACATATAATGAATTTACCTTGGTTCTCCTATGGATCTCTTCATTTCTGATTCGATCGCGTAGGGAAACTCCAAGCATAGCCCTCTCCATCGCCCTTTGGGTGACTTTCAGCCTTCTAATAAGGCCCATTGTAAGCGACCACTTTTCGGTTCCATATGTCATCACTGCCAAGGTAACCGACATAGCCCGAAGAATTGCTAAACTGAAGTGGCAGTGTGCTCGTAGAACAGATGGCCGATGGGGCCGAAAGGTTCTGGAGTGGCGACCGCGTACCGGACGACGTAGAGTTGGAAGGCCTCCAACAAGGTGGACCGATGACCTTGTGAAGGCCGCAGGAATCCGCTGGATGCGGGAAGCACAAAACCGGTCTAAGTGGCGGAGCTTGGGGGAGGCCTATGTCCAGCAATGGACGTTTTTCGGCTGAAATGATGATGATGAATGACTTACAAGATAGGAAGGTATTTACACAGATTTAGGGATGGCCTGGAAGGACAATTGGTGACCTTATTGATGATGTTCTTCAGAAAGGTCAGGTGCGCAGTCATCGCAAGTAGCGTGCGTGTTTGACCAGATGTATAAACCTAAGCGAGGTAAAAGGAGTATGTAAGTCTTTCAGTATCAAAACTGCTATATAGGGACTCGTGTGCCGGATATCCGTATCCATATCCGTATTGGCGGATATTAGAGGGAGAATAAAAATCCGTATCCGTTACATTTTTGGCGGATCTTTGACGAATCTTTTACCTTACAAATTTTCATTACACATATGACATTCTATATATCAGCAGTGAAAAAGTATTAAAATCCAATCAGATTATTTGTTGTTTCTTAAAATCAAGTGTTTGCCACTAACTGTGGGCCCAAGTAGCACAGAACTGGTGCCCTGAGACAGCGAGGCGGGGTTACGGCAGACCACGTAGAAGATGGCGGGACAAGCTGGACAGGTTCCATCAAAACTGGAAGGAGGACGTGTGGAGGAAACATAGAAGGAGTGAAGGGAGGCCTTTGCCAAGGAGTGGCACAGCTGTGAATAGCAAAAAAAAAACTTATATTTAGTGACTAAACTATTAACAAAACAATGGAAAGACTCTTGCAATGCAAGTCGAAAAATGTCCTGTCAAAGCGTCAAGTGTATGAACTGGCCTTTCAAGGTCACGCGCATCGACACTGATTGAGTAAGAAAATTAAGATCCGTATCCGCGGATCTTGACACCAAATATCCGTATCCGTATCCACGGATATACATTTTTAACGATCCGGCACATCACTAACAGGGATACATACCGACTTATTTCACAAATATCGTTACTGTAGCCTCACTTGCCGGTAAATAGCAACCACCGTTCTTCTCGGAAACCGTAGTATTATAGCCAAAAACCAAATAGAGCTCGTGATAATGTACCCTAATTAGGGTTGCTGTCAGTCCTTAACATCAGGGTACCTAATATCCGGGCTCATTAACATCTCTTTTATAACCGGACGCACCAAAATTAGTTTCTAGCCTACCATTAAAACTCCAACCAAAGCTTTTAAAACAGAGAAAACTATGGCAGAGTAATATGAATAAACAGGTACCTCTATTTAAAAACTTTTACTACGGGCCACACTGAAGCGTGATTGTGTGCACTCAAGCCGCGTCCCACACAGAAAGGCTCGCTCGTATACGTGATCGTTGTGCCTGTTAATATAAAATAGCTCCTGCCCGCGACTTAAAGAAAAAAAAAGAAAACAAAATAAATTGTATTTTGCTAAAAGTACCGTAAATATTGTTATATTATGCTTTTAGTAAAAAGGTGAAAATTCACATTACAATAAGACACTTCAATCTTATTAATTTTTAAGTATTAGTATGTATAGTATCTACTTGGATTTTTTTTTTTTTTTTGGGTGGGAAATCATCAAATGACTTCTCCCGCTCTGAGCGGAGCGGGAGGGCGTGTCAGGTTTTTACTGACTAAAACCCACCCGTGTTCCTTCAGTTGCCCATGTGCCAGGGTCACGGTATCTCTTTCGAACAATCACGCGACCCCGGCAGGCATCGGTCCTAGCAGACCTCTTCAGTGCTGCTGAAATCTCTTTGAGGTGCGCGTGGAACACTACGCGCCGTCGACCCGAGCTTGGCCCTTACCGGGCGGCGAGCTACCCATTGCTCGCGGCGGCGGCGAGCAATGGGTAGCTCGCCGCCCGCAAGCTCGTGCCTACGGTGGCCGGGAGTCCGCAATCGACTCCCGACGCCCGGGGCGTCTCCTCTTGCGGCGGCTAGGGACGTGAGGGCGCAGAGACTGCCACTCCCTCACGTGCCCCGCCTCCTCCTTCATGAGCATTACTGCTTCGCAGAAGGAGGTGACGGCTTCCCATGCCCTCTCGCTCCGTACCATGGCTCGCACCAGGGCCGGACGCGAGAAGTCGCCGCCGCCGATCGCCTCCACGAGGACACGGCGGTGCTCCGCCCAGGCAGGGCACACTTCTACCGTATGCTCCATCGTGTCCTCTAGACGATCCTCACAATGGAAACACCCGGGCGTTTCCTTCCGCTTTATCCTGAACAGGAACCCACCGAAGCACCCATGCCCGGTGTATCTACATGGATCAATCAACCAATCAATCAACTCAGCCTATCGCAGTCCACGACATAGACCTCTCCCATATTGCGCCACAATACCTTGTGTTCCACCTTCCGCATCCAGTCTTTCCCAGTCACTTTCTTTAGGTTCGCGGTTTTTCCAAGTGGGGGGGATCTAAGTGTATGTTAGTATGTATTTGTATAGATGACATATTCGGGCAATAAATCATGTCAAGTATTTACATCAATATTCAGGTAAATAGTCGTGTATTTTCGTGAACAGTCGCTTTCAACGGCTTTTTACTGTCGTGAAAACTACGGTCAATTCGCTGTGTCAGGCGGTGGGCAGTGTTGTTATATCCATGACCTTCACTATGAAATTCAATTTTTTTTTACGGTTATAGCGCTTATGGTGACGACTACGTGCCATAGTTCTGCTAAATGCAGGGTAACTTACTTGGATGTGCGTACATTGGCGAAAATAGTCCCGTGACTTCGAAAAACAAAATAATAGAAACCACGCCTTCGCGTCTAATGACACGCGCGGTACACGCCTCAGTGAGGCCATAGCTTTAAACGATATTCACCTGTCTCTCAAACCGTGTCCAACAAATTCATGCACACTGAAAAACGGAAATCTATGTTTGTACGTTTAATAGCATTCTTGGAAACGGGAAAAACGTAGGAAAAAACACGTACGTTAGTTATTTTTAAAACCAATTGAACTTCAACTACACTACACTTCACGAGTAAAGTTTGTTTAGTTTCATGAAAGCATTCGACTCAAGGTGGGAAATACAGATACATTCATATCGGTTATTGGCATAAGACTTTTTAACCTAACATCTTCTACAGTACCGCATGTATGCCATGTATGCTCTTGTTATTTTTTATATATTTTTACCATCTTTTATACCATATTTTTAGCAAATAAATATTATTCTATAATACCAAGGCGGTGCTGGCCTTTTTTTAAGAAGCTGAAAAAGATCGAATAATCCTTTTCCTGACACGTATGAAAAATACGCGCATTGAAATGGAGTTGCGGAAACCAGGCGTCGACCCCAAGTAAATTGGGACAAGTGTAAAGGATAATTGATTGAGTAAATTGTATTTGATTATCATACTGATGACCTGGACAAGTTGAAATTGATTTCAAAGCGTTTTTTATTTCTACAAATACTCGTACTTTAAATAGGATTGAAAAAAGCTTTTCGGTAGCTTTTGAAGATAGCATAACTACATTATTTTAATTTTTTATCATCATCTCGTTGATAAAATGTCCCTATCTCTAGGCCTTTTGCCAGAAAGAAAGAAGCAAGAAGAAAAGGCAGTAGAACCGTAACAAAAAGTATGGATATAAAAGACGTCATACGTACCCTGGGTGGTCACCCTACCAACTTTGTAGTCTGCTGTATCTGTATATTACGGCAGAAGATTGTTTCAGTCGAAAAAACATACTCTGAAAAAGATGGTGAGATGACCTGAAGAAAACAAAAGACCAGTGGTCCACTACAATCCTAGAAATCATGGAGAGAGCAAACGGTAGAATGATGCAGGCCAAGAGTAACAATAAGCTGTTGTTTTGTAATTCCTACCAAAACGATTTAAAGATTTGTGTTAGTAGTATCCGGACTGCCCCTGACAAAAAGCAATACTTTTCTGGTGTTTCTCATGCATTTGACAGCAGAAGATGACTCTCCTGACCCAAATACTCTAATGACTCTTTATTAAAACTCCATGAAGAACAAACAGTCATTACACTCTTCGTATGTTTTTCTTCACTTCTCGAATAAGAAGATTTAATTGCTATTAAAAAGATCTGGGAACTATTTTCAATTTATACTACGCTACGATATTGCAATGTCTGTTTGTGAGGTGGACGATGAACTTGAAATAATCTTTTCCAGAATTTGGATTAAAAATAACATCGCCTATGGTACCAGGTGTATTTCCTTTCAAATAATCAGAATCCATATTAACATTATTTTAAAATTAGAGTCACTTTTCGTGTCTTTTTAACCACGTTGTACTTCTAAACTGCGCAAGAGATTTTGGTGTGGAGTTCTCCATTATTTAGAAGATATATTCTGTAAGGTTTATTTGAATTAAACTATCAAACAATACATAAATCTTGATATTATCTTTTGTTATGTGAAGCTGGAGCTAATCACTTCTACGTGTATAGTATAATATAATACAATAAACCTTGGACAATGAACTAGTAATCGTCAATGCTAGATTTAACTAGGGCTGATCTGATGATATTTTTCCACTTTATATTATCCGTGACTGAACGTGAAGTATTAAGTGGTGAAATTCTAGGTTCAATTAGAAAGTTCTCAAAAACAGCGTCGAGTCTGAAATTTCTTATATTATTTATTTCAGTTTCTTAAATTAATTGCAAGAAGGACTGCCCTAACTCCTAGGACATACCACAAAACCGACAAGACATGGGTTTACCTAAAATAACACCTACGTGTTCCCTTCGGGGAAAAACAAGGATGAAGTTATATCCAAGGTCAATTACCAAGAAAAACCAATTCATAACACTTTAAATAGAAACCTTGAAACATACTCATAACACTTTGGTCCAATATTTTACTTCAAAAACCAAGATCAATGTGTTTCCAGCCATCTTGTTCTCAAATTGTGAAGAATACTAAACAGACCCGAGCGATGTCCGTATATAAACATAATATAATGTTTGAGGTGATAGAGGTATGAAATTATAGATGTGGCATCTATAGGATGGCTCCTTTTGTATAGTTACCCAAGTGGTACTATTATGGCCGCTCGAGAGAATGCGTTACCTTTTATAGACGTGAACAATCATTATCTTATTTTAGCCGAAAGTCGTCCAGTGCTGGAGTTATCCACTTGTCTCCAAAATGGTAATATATTACCATTGCATATTAACCATTCTGGAAATGACGCGATCCATCGTTCAAATTATGTCCATTTCTTTCTAACAAACGATATTTAATCATTTTTCTCTTTTCCACTCGAAGCTTTATAAGTTTCAATGCCACGGTGTAATGACATATGGTGCCGAAACGTGGACACTGACAGTTGGGTTGGTCCACAAATTCAAGGTCGCTCAGCGCGCTATGGAGCGGGCTATGCTCGGAGTCTCTTTGAAGGATAAAATCAGTAACGAAATTATCCGGAAAAGAACTGGAGCTACCGACATAGCTCGAAGAGTAAGCAAGCTGAAGTGGCAGTGGGGTGGCCATGTCTGTCGAAGGACCGATGGCCGGTGGAGCAGACGAGTGCTGGAGTGGAGACCGCGTATCGGTAAGCGTAGTGTGGGACGCCCCCCAGCTAGATGGACCGACGACCTCAGGAAAGCGGCTGGGGCAGACTGGATGCGGAAGGCGGAGGACAGGGTGTTGTGGCGCAACATGGGAGAGGCCTATGTCCAGCAGTGGACTGCAAAAGGCTGATTTGATTGAATGCCACGGTTTAAAGGCCGGTGAACAGACGGGCCGCGCTAGGCGTTGCTAAGCCTGTCGCAGCCCGTGCCAAGCATTCTCGTATAAACAAAGCGAAAAGAAACGTGTACAGGCCGCGACAGGCACACCCGCGCCCGCGCTGAGCCTTTGAACTTAACGATCCCTACGGTGAGCGGCCTGTCGGCCTGGTTTGGCGTGGCTTGGCCTGTGAGGATGCGGGTGGTAGGAACACGGTATAACATGTTTTCCTTTGAAAGTAATTGACAGGTGCCAGGAACCCACCCTCTCGGCAGCCGAAAGTACACAGTATTTTTAGTGTGAGCTTTGAGGACAGCGTGCTTAGAGAAAAAATACTTTTTACGTTGTTTGTTTTGTTTATGTTGTGTTTAATTTGGTACATAAGCTGACGCACTGTGGCTAAATTTTAAACGATTTTTGTTTAAACACCTTAAAATGTTCAATTTTTTTATATGCATCTAAATCGATGTATGTATATTCGAAGTCAGGTAGGCACTTTACTTTTTAACACTGTGCCTCGGCTAGACAAACGACAGTTGCGTATAGTTACAGCAGCAATAAGTGGACATGGGTCGTTTAATAAACATCTATTTGTCATAGGAGCTACAGACAGTTAGCTGTGCAGGGCCTGCATTGAGGACGACGAGACAGCAGCGCACGTGCTTCTAAGCTTCCCGGCTATCGCCACATACAGGGCAATGTACTTCGGTAACCCAGGTACCCTATGCAAGATAGTCAGCAACATCAAAGCGTTGCTGACCTTCCTCGAGGAGCTGGGGTGGATCGAATAACCGTTTTCCCACCCGTACGCAAAATTCGCGCTCAGACGTGGAGTTGCGGACACCAGCCCGTTCTTCCTATTCATCATTTCAGCCGTAAGACGTCCACTGCTGGACTTAGGCCTCCCCCAATTTGGGGGGCTTTGCCATAATCGCTACGCTTGGAAGGCGGGTTGGCGATCGCAATATGGTGGTAAAATGCATAGAGAACGCTGCTGCCCATTCTTTAGTAAGTCTTTTACGACACCCACGGGAAGAAATGGTATGGTGTTATTCTTTACGTCCGGCACCACACGGTACCTATTACTTTTTAACACGCTTTCATTAGCTGCATACGTACATTAGTGTTTTAGTATGTGCCTATGTAACGGAAACTTTGAACATGGTTTTGACCCCCTTTAAAACGTCAGATTAACTCAAACTTTGGCATACTTATCAAGAACCAAGGACAATACAATAATTTGTGCCATTACCCTGGCTTTTGGCTTTGAGAACTACGCTGACATACGTCACACAATACGAAAACTACGCTTACATATGTCACAAAATTCGAAACGCCCTAAAAAATTGAAAATAAATAATAGTTTAAAAAAACTTTATAAAAAACACTCGTCCATAGAAAACCAAACTTAAAAGTAGAAAACAATGTGTACGAGCCAATAATAATGCTCATACAGCAAAAGTACGTTTATGCGTACTAAACTAATATTCCTTCAATTCAGTCGTAACTAAAACACCGTCACGCGCTAATGTGCGGGTCGATCCATAACAACAACAGACAGTGCGGCTCAGATAACTAAACAAATATAATTTGTAACTATTTTCCACAAATAAACTATTAAACTTAACAGTGGTTTGGTGTAACTTAACTAACTACCTACAACAACTACTGGGGTATCCGTCAACGACGAGAAAGCCCCAACACAATGAAAAAAAGCGTGGGTGCTTGATATCACTGAAAAAAATACCTCAAAAAGCACCTCCGCTTTTTTCCATAAAAAAACCCAAGTCTCAAGGCAAGGCCAAGTCAAGCTAAGCCTTGAGTAAGGCTCTAGGGTAGCAAACGTCATACTAAGGTCTATAAACGTGAAGAAAAAATAAAAACTTAAGAAAGAACGCCAAGTTAAAACGAAGCAATGCGCAGGCACACGATGCAACGCGACGCGATGTATTAGGGGAACAAGAAATTTCACATTTAAAAAACAAACAACAAATCAAACAAAAACAAAACAAAACAACAAAAAAAACCACAAACAACAAATCAAATACATATTTTATTTGTCTCGACTCTTTAATCTAACATAAATGAATTTAAGTCTTATTCTTAGTGTCACTGCCTCTAATTTCCGTTACTTCGTCGCTCCATGTCCTATATTTACGATATTCCACACAGCTGTATCAACATGGCGGGTTGTAGAGCATGAGCGCTGATTAGCTGATTTGTTAGTGAACTTGTTTGATCCTGGGATTTTAACGTAAGGTCTTTAATTAAAATATAATGTAAACAGATTTGGTAGCATAATTTTAAGCATATTGAGTTGGTATTATCATCATAATAGGCTTGGCTGGTCGAAAATAATTAATGAAATTATTGTCTCTACGCAAGATTGACCGTTTTACCTTTGCGATTACGGGTTAAAGTTTCTTGCACACTTTTTGTGTTTTTACGTGCTAACCGAACACTTTGTTAGCGGACGTGTCCACTCACCAAGTCATCGGTAAGGTTTTGGGCGATGGGATTATCATCATTTCAGCCGTAAGACGTCCACTGCTGGACTTAGGCCTCCCCCAATTTGGGGGGCTTTGCCATAATCGCCACGCTTGGCAGGCGGGTTGGCGATCGCAGTATGGTGGTAAAATGCATAGAGAACGCTGCTGCCCAGTCTCTAGCAAGTCCCTTAGTCGCCTTTTACGACACCCACGGGAAGAAATGGGGTGGTGTTATTCTTTACGTCCGGCACCACACGATACCACGGTATGATGGGATTATACCAAACTTCCATTAAGAACGCTCAATCCTTACAAGTATTTTCTTCCCACATATGTAATCTTTTATTTTCCTTTTCTTATTTTTAGCCTGTTTATATCCGTGAAATTTGAAAGCTCAATCTTCATAATATGAATAACACATTATGTTAATATTTTTATTCCGTTTCTCAAATTTCATATTTCATTTTTATCGTGTTTACCCCTAGTTATATGTTAAATATTTTTTTTTACTATTGTGATTTTATTGAATAAGTGTATGCTTTGTTGAATTCCAAAAAATATAATATAATAAATATGTTTTGTTTTTCTGATAAATCGCACTCTAACCCCTAAGATACAAGCGCTGTTTTGTAAAGGGGTCAACGGTCAAACCTTAATATGTGGATTTTTTTTCTTACTTCTGTTCCTACTGGAAGACGTAGCCTTGGAACTTGGAAGGCCTCCCTCAAGATGGACCGATGATCTGGTAAATACCGGAGGAATTTGCTGGATTCAACAGGTATAGAATCAGTCGAGGTGGTGGTGCTTGGGGGAGGCCTATGTCCAGCAGTGGACGTCTTTCGGCTGAAACGATGATGATGGTGATGACTTCTGTTTTCTCGTATTATCTGCTTTAAAAGAAAATTGATCTAATGTTAAATAACACCTGACCTTTCTGAAGAACAACTTCAATAAATAATAGTTAAAAAAAACTAAAAAACACGCTTCCATGGAAAACCAAACTAAAAAGTACAAAACAATGGAAAAAAAGCGTGGGGTGCTTTTAAGGTATTTTTTTATTGATATCAGGCACCCCACGCTTTTTTCAGTAGCGGGAGCAGGGTCCAAGCTACTGGTGGTTAGGGCTCCAGAGACAGAAACCTCCTCACGATGCGAGCCGTGTCAAGGAGTACTGCCTTCTGAATCAGGCTCTTGATCCAACCGCCTAACGATAGCCTCGACAGGTGTTGGTCGAGGGTCTCGGCCATCAGCCC
Source organism: Aporophyla nigra (assembly GCA_947507805.1). Classification (NCBI taxonomy): domain Eukaryota; kingdom Metazoa; phylum Arthropoda; class Insecta; order Lepidoptera; family Noctuidae; genus Aporophyla; species Aporophyla nigra. Next base: position 2,984,294 of record OX382313.1, on the reverse strand, counting down.
ATTGGCTGATACGACAATCGGCACAATGACAGCCGACTCAACATTCCACATGTCAACAACCTCGTGTGCTAAGTCGAGATATTTAATCTGTTTCTCCTTCTCAGCTTTCACGAGGTTGCCATCATGCGGAATGGTAACATCGACTATCACTGTGCGGCGCGCTAACCGGTCTATCACCACTATATCAGGCTTATTGGCGACAATAGTCCTGTCAGTAATGATAGACCGATCCCAGTACAACGTGACATGGTCATTTTCGAGAACTGGGTCGGGCACATACTTGTAATACGGTACCTCAGAATCCACTAGTTTGTATTGCAAAGCAAGTTGCTGGTGAATAATCCTGGCTACTTGGTTATGCCTGTGCAAGTATTCGCCATTAGCCAGACGAGAACAACCAGAGATAATATGTCTAATGGACTCACCCGGATGGTGACATGCCCGACACACGTCAACCGTCCCGTCCTTCATAATATGTCTCCGGTAGTTATTCGTCAAGATAACTTCGTCCATAATTGCACAGACGAAACCTTCAGTTTCCCCGAAAAGGTCACCAAAACGTAGCCAGGATACGGACGCTAAGAAATCTACATTGGGCTCATGAAGAGCCCGGTAGAAGCGCCCGTGAAGCTCCTTGTTTCGCCATACTTCCTTGCGGTCATGGGTAGTAAGTACTACAGGTTTGCGCCAGTTCTCTTTAGCCATGGAGAGCGGGGTGAGCCCCTTGTCCACTGCGACCACATCACGGTGCATACCCACTTCGGCTTTCAAAAAATACTCTCTGAGACTGCACACCTCGCAGTTGTGGAGGGTCTTTGCATTTAAAAAGCCCCGACCCCCGCACTTCCGCGGGATGTACAGTCTCATCACTGATGATCGTGGGTGATGCATCCGGTTTGCGGTCAGCATTGAACGGGCCCTCCTATCTAGGGCATCGAGTTCTGTTTGAGTCCATTTGAGTATGCCGAAAGAGTACATCAAAACCGGCATGACCCAACCGTTGAAGGCGCGCACCTTGTTTCCGCCTGAAAGAAGACTAATTAATACCTTCTTTAGGCGACCAAAGAAGCGCTCCTTCAACGATTGCTTCATGTCAGCATCGTTAATGCCTAACGCTTCCGACATACCCAAATACTTATAGTTTATTATTATTTTCTTTATTACATTTAAATACATATTATTTACATTTTTAAATATTAAAATATAAAAAGATATAAGAAAACATTTAAAAATATAAAAAATAGTAGCCCACCGGTATCGGGAACAGGGTCCAAGCTACCGGTGGTCAGGGCTGCTGAGAGAGGAACCTCCTAACAATACGCGCCGTGTCCAGAATTACTGCTTTCTGGATCAGGCCCTTGATCCAGCTGCCTAACGAGAGCCTCCTGAGATGTTGATCGAGGCTCTTGGCTATTATGCCATTGGCCGTAACGACTATCGGCACAATGACTGCCGTATCCACATCCCACATGTCGACAACCTCGCGAGCCAAGTCAAGATACTTCATCTGCTTATCTTTTTCAGCTTTCACGAGGTTCTCGTCATGCGGGACTGCTATATCAACAATCATTGTGAGACGCTCTAATCGATCTATCACCACTATATCCGGCTTATTGGCAACAATAGTCCTATCAGTGATGATAGATCGATCCCAATACAACGTGATATTGCCATTTTCGAGTACTGGGTCGGGCACATACCTATAATATGGTACTTCTGATTCCACAAGGCCGTATTTCAGAGCAAGTTGCTGGTGGATAATCCTGGCTACAAGGTTGTGTCTATGCAAGTAGTCTCCGTTAGCCAAACAAGAACAGCCAGAAATAATGTGTCGGATTGATTCACCCGGACGGTGGCATGCCCGACAGATGTCAACCGTGCCATCCTTCACAATATATTTCCGGTAGTTATTTGTCATCATAACTTCGTCCATAATCGCAAAGACAAAACCTTCGGTTTCTCCAAATAGGTCTCCGAAACGTAACCAGGATACGGACGCTAAGAGGTCTACATCGGATCCATGTAGGACCCGGTAAAAGCGCCCGTGAAGCTCCTTGCTTTGCCATACCTCCATGCGGTCAATAGTATCTAATACTTTAGGTTTGCGCCAGTTCTCGACAGCCAAGGAGAGCGGGGTGAGGCTCTTGTCCACTGAGACCACATCTCGGTGCATCCCCACGTCGGCTTCTAGGAAGTATTCCCTGAGACTGCATACCTCACGGTTGTGCAGGGTCTTAGCATTCAAAAAACCTCGACCTCCGCACTTCCGCGGGATATACAGTCTCATCACCGATGACCGTGGGTGATGCATTCGATTTGCGGTCAGCAGTGAGCGGACCCGTCTATCCAGGGCGTCAAGTTCCGTCTGAGTCCATTTGAGTATGCCGAAAGAGTACATCAAAACCGGCATGACCCAACCGTTGAAGGCGCGCACCTTGTTTCCGCCTGATAAAAGACTTTTTAATACTTTATTCAGGCGGCCAAAGAAGCGCTCCCTCAACGATTGTTTCATGTCAGCAGTGTTGATGCCTAACGCTTCCGACATACCCAAATACTTGTATGTGTCGATTGGGGAAAGGGATCTTAGGTGTATGGAATCCGAGAGTTGGGTTCCCACGGATTCCACAATCACCCCTCGCTTTACATGCATGACCGCACATTTGTCCACACCAAATTCCATCCTGATGGCGCTACTGAAGGTTTCAGTTACTTTCAGTAGCTCCATCAGTTGCAAATTGTTGGGGGCAAAGAGTTTTAGGTCATCCATGTAGAGGAGGTGAGATATGACCTGACCACCTCTCCTCAATCGATAGCCTATACCTGAATCCTCCAGCAGTGTGCTAAGAGGATTCATGGCTAGGCAGAACCAAAGTGGACTCAAACTATCGCCCTGGAATATACCTCGCTCGATCCTTATCGGTTCGCTGTTCCTCTGGATATTTCGACATCCTGGATAGCGAAGGACTGTCCTCCATTGCCCCATACATGATATCAAGAAGGTGCGCAGCGTTGTATCTACTTTGTACAACTCCAGCACCCTCTTGAGCCAGGTATGTGGCACCGAGTCATAGGCCTTCTTATAGTCTATCCAGCATGTATTATTATTATTATTATCTGCAAATCTCCGCATAAGCAGGTTTTCTTTACTTCGTCCTATACGAAGTCTATTTAAAGAATTCCAGGTAAGCCAAGGCAACTTGAACAATAAAACGCCAGAAATAAATTCTATACCTACATAAAATACACCTATAAGAAAAACGCGTTAATAATAAAAAAAAAATTCCAAGGAATGGCCCACCGCTTACTTAGTAATTTCTAAAAATATAAATTCTTTCAGTGAGAATGGGTCTGAGAACCTGTGAATTGTTTATCGTTTTGGGTCGTCTGTTTAAACAATTGAAGTAAGACTTTGCTTGCGGCCTTTTTTTTTTTTTTGGATGGGAAATCATCAAATGACTTCTCCCGCTCTGGGCGGAGCGGGAGGGCGTGTCAGACTTTTACTGACTAAAACCCACCCGTGTTCCTTCAGTTGCCCATGTGCCGGGGCCACGGTATCTCTTTCGAACAATCACGCGACCCCGGTAGGTTTGCTTGTGGCCTGACCTTTATAATATTATTTTCAGCCATTGTATATATTTAATCTTACAATCCCGATAAAATGCTAGATAAGCCGAAAATACTCCCAAATAAATATATAGGATTCATAAATACCGAAGTGACGTAAAAGGTAGGCACAGACATAGACTGAAACAAAACAAATTACGACGAGAAAAATTGAATTTTCAATATAAACACAATTTCTTACGAAGAAATGAAATCAAGTATTTCCAATCATCGTTTTAGGAAATTGAACAAACACTGTACAAACCTGGTTTCCATTGATTTTAACGATTCCTGGAAAATACTTTATTTTTTATGCTACGGCTGCATTGTCGCGTAATCGCGAATTACTCGTGCGCTCTCTCTTACACATAGTTCGATGTCTCGGTGTACAATGGAGAGAGCGCTACTTGAAGTTCGCGATAACGCGACTTTATAGCCGTAGCATGACTAGAATATTTGATACCTTGGTTTTTCTCACGATTAGAATAAGCATAAACAGTCTATATTGTTCCCACTGCTGGGACACAGACCTCCTCTGTGTGAGCTGGAGTGGTGAATGTCACATGTTTTCGAATTTTGGTTCTTGGTAAGTCGTGCCAGTCTGGGCCAACATCGTTTACTAATTACTTTTTCTGATTGAAACCTGGTTTCCATTGATTTTAACGATTCCTGGAAAATACTTTATTTTTTATGCTACGGCTGCATTGTCGCGTAATCGCGAATTACTCGTGCGCTCTCTCTTACACATAGTTCGATGTCTCGGTGTACAATGGAGAGAGCGCTACTTGAAGTTCGCGATAACGCGACTTTATAGCCGTAGCATGACTAGAATATTTGATACCTTGGTTTTTCTCACGATTAGAATAAGCATAAACAGTCTATATTGTTCCCACTGCTGGGACACAGACCTCCTCTGTGTGAGCTGGAGTGGTGAATGTCACATGTTTTCGAATTTTGGTTCTTGGTAAGTCGTGCCAGTCTGGGCCAACATTGTTTACTAATTACTTTTTCTGATTTCTTTGTTACGAATAGCATTAATGAAAGAACAATTGAGTAAATTATATAGTTCACTGCAAAATACTTTTCTTGGAATGTTGAACGAAAATTTCTAATTCTTGAAATGTTTTGAGAGCTTTCATTTTAAAATGACGATTGTGTGCAAAATTCAGAACATTTTACTATAGTAAACTACTCCACAATTCTAAATAACGACCAGTTTCAGATACTTACTGCATAAACACATTTCTGTTTCCAAGCAACATTGCTACGTACCAATTTGAAGGCTAAGGGTGCCGACGTCTATCGAATCTGCCAGGGTTGCGAGATTCGTTCGAAAGAGTTACCGTGGCCATGGCATATGGGCAACTGAAGGAACACGGGTGGGTTTTAGTCAGTAAAAGTCTGACACGCCCTGCCGCTCCGCCCAGAGCAGGAGAAATCATTTGATGATTTCCCATTCAAAAAAAAAGGATGTCGACGTAGATACAAAACACTTTTCAAGACAGAAATATAGAGAGTACGAGACGTACATCTTTTTGTTTCATACTGTCTTCTTCTTTGTGTTTTTGTAACTTGAATATTGTGTCTTCAATGTATCCTTAACCTAGGTAACCCGTTGAAATATCGTAGATTATACATTTACCTATTTTCAATTATTATGTAGTCATATGTAATATATTGTATAATGTACTATTTATTTTTCCCTAACAGAATAAACAAATATCCAAAAGTACATTGTCCCCAATCCGGTTCACGCGAAGGAGATCGGATGGTTAGGTACAGAATTAATCCTGGATAGATGAAATTGCAGCAGGTTATTTTTATTTATTTTACTTTATTGGGACATAAAACAGTTACACATTACAATTTAAGTGTGACAGAGTAAGTTATAGACTAGGTAAACGTGTAACCCACACCAATGTCCGCGAAATAATAGTTTGTACTTACAATAGATATATAATTCATGCGTTGAAAAAAAAAAACTTGTTTGTATTTAGGAATAATTCTTATAAGATAGCTATTTGAGAAGTTCAACCGCCATCTTTTTGAACTTCGAGTGCGTAAGTGCAAAAATATCCAAATCGATAAAGTGTGTTATGGGAACAATTCGCAACTCCCACATTTCCTTAAACATAGGATGAAGAAAATATATATAGTACCATGATTAGACCAGCTGTCTTGTTTGGGTCAAAAAGGAATGAATGAAAACAATTGCATGCAACTAATATGAGAATGTTCAGAAGGATGTGTGGTGTTACACGAATAGATAGAATGAAATATCAGTTCAATAAGAGGAAATCTGAAATCGGTACAGATACCTGAAAAGTTGTGTGGAAATTAACTGTCTTGGAATGGACACGTGGTACGAAGGAATGAGGATATTGTCGTCAGGAGAGTTTTAAGTATGAACAGTAGTAGTTGTATTGTGTATATAAGAGTAGAGGGTAACAAAGGAACGATGGATAGACTATGTGAAATATGATATGGATAAAAGGGGGGGGGGGGCTACTGAGATTATAATAATAATATAAACTAAAGAAATTACTAAGAAATTTATTCAAAAGTAAAAGTTGGTAAATAACAGTATAAATCTTAGAATAAAATAAAGGTAGTACAAAGTATGATGCTTGTACTAGGATAAACCTGTATCACAGGCGGCATGAGTTTTTACAATTAATATAAGGTCAAATGATTTCTTAACAATATTTAACTTAAGTTTTATGAAAAGTGATATAGTTTGTTAATTTATTATGTCACCTATAATTTTGCTTAAGCACTAATAACTAAGGTTTTAAACATGTAGATAAAGTCTATAATATTTAGGTACGAAAAATATGTAGTTGTTAGCACTAACACTAAGTTCAAAAATATCATTGAATTAGCTGGTTGAAAACAAAATTGCTACATTCGATTTATGAAGCGCGCGGCTAATAGTGCTTAGACAGCGGCAAATCGATGTAAGTAGGACAGCGCAGTGTTCAGGTATATTGTTGACTCAGCAACAAGCGAAACGGAAGATAATAGATGGCGACTATTAGAAGAAAGGAAAGCGATATGTTGCGTCGACCAAAAAATAAATTGTGATAAGAGCTGGAGAATTATGACATTGTTACAAGTCCATACTGTTATCTCCAAGCCACTCAAAAAATGATCATTCGACGTAAAAATAAACTTTTAAAATTACTACTAATCTTAAAATTCTAACCTTATCTATCAAACCGTAGAAACATAATTATATAACTTTACTTTTAATTTGTTTTGAAAACCACTCGCTCACGCTCAGCAAATAAACACAATATACCTATTATTAACTACACAACGTGAGTAATACCATAGTTCCCTCAAGAGATTGACGTACGGCAGTTAGTGGCAAATATAACAGAAAACGGGAACTGCCTATCTGATCTAGTTATTGGGTACTACGATACCACTTGATAAGACTATTTATCCGTCTTTTGGGCTTCTGACGATCCATAACGACTGTCAAAGATCCACGAGTGACAACTGGAAGCCAACGGCTTGACGCACTTTCTGAGGCACGAAAAGGTTTTGGTATGCAGTGAGATCTCCCGCGGAAAGCGTAGCCTCACCTGATAAATCGACCCGTGCTGTTGTTATTACTAGAAACAAGCTCCTGAAAGTATCTACAAGTACCTGTATATCTTAAGCTAAAATACATAAATAAGAGAGCAATGCAATGGATTATGTAAATAATAATGTATTACACGTACCAGAAGTTTCTTTGTATGTTTTTAAATGAGGTTGTAGCGCCATCTACAACGCCACATAAGGTGGTAAAAAGTGATCTAAAAAAAATAACAACCGACTTCCTTAAAAAAAAAAAACACTACAAAGTCAAAAATAACTTTAATTTCGGAATTCGATGTCTTAGGATCTGTACTTAAGGTTTTTTTGCCACCGACTTCCGAAATTAAAGTTATTTTTGACTTTGTAGTGTTTTTTTTAAGGAAGCCGGTTGTTCTTTTTTTGTAAAAAGTTTTTATTTTTAACTTTTTAGTTATGGTAGATACTAATCTAATCGCGTTATTCGTTCATTTGTCGCGCAAATACTTAATGCAAATTTAAGACTTATATAGTTTTCACATGGACCCCATTATCCAAATGGAACCAAATTAAAATAGGGCCATTCGGAAAGCACCAGTTTTCAAATAAAAAAAAGAATCATCAAAATTGGTTCATCCAGTCAAAAGTTATGAGGTAACAAACATTAAAAAAAATAAGAATAATTAAAAAAAAAATACAGTCGAATTGATATCCCTCTTCTTTTTTGAAGTCGGATAAAAAGAATGTAGTTGACAGACACAAGAGCATTATTGTAACCTTTTGTTCATGCTATTGTAAAAGTAACTGTGTGTAGCACGTATAAAATACACATTTGTTCAATGTAATAGGCAGTTGACATCACACAGATTTTACCCTTAATAGCGTTGTCTGAATTCCCGAATCTGAGTAATCCTGAGACGTGTTCTTATTACATTACAAAACAACTTTAAGCCAACACGTGCCTTCCCATGTCCTTGTAAACGTTACATGTAATCAGTTTTACAGCATCGTATCCTGTTATTTCTGCCATATAGAGTAATAAAAGTTGATATTCGGTGTGTCTCTGATCTTGTAACCGAATTTCAGTTCGTAAAGGAAAAGCTGTTTTCATTTTAACAGACTGTAAACGACCCAAAATACACATACCTGGATTTCTCTATTTGATATGCATAATATAACTCAGTTGAGCTACACAATGACTGATACATACTTGCCGTCTGTGGAGATAGGTCAGCTTCAAGCTGCAATGGATCTTTTTTCAAAACACTCATGGCCAGCATTGTTAGAATCACATGGCCCAGCATTGTTAGAATCACGTAAAATTCCAATTATAATAATAATAATATTCCACAACTATCACACAACGCCATCTAGTCCCAAGCTAAGCAGAGCTTGTGTTATGGCAGGCCTGTCTCACTTCCATACAATATTCTGGAAAACAACCTAATTTCAACCTTTTGCTTTGCGTATAGCGTTCATAGTACAATAACTGTCTGCCGTCTCGCTTCAATCTGCTAGGGCTGTCAGAGAGGTAGAATATACAATAGTAGGTACTTTACGGTATTAACAGTTTACTTTTGATCCGCGGGTGCGTGCGCTGCGTGTGCGACAAGTCGAGCGAGTGCAAGCCTATTGAGACTAGTACGGTGGCCGGACGCTTGCGTTTATCATACCTAAACTCGGGAGTGAAACTTCTGTACCGTAAGGTACTAATATATATTCTGTGGTTATGGGTACTAGACAACTGATAAACATACTTATATATTTCTAAATACATACATATTATAGATAAATTACACCCAGACACAGAACAAATGATCGTGCTCATCACACAAACATTTGTCCTGTGTGGGAATCGAACCCACGACCTCCGGCATAGCAGTCAGGGCCACTAACCACTAGACCAACAGGCCTGTAATTATAATATAATGTTTGGACTTGGATTTGTTTCGGCATTTCTTCTCAGGAAACAGTCGGCTAAGAAATATCGGTACCATTTAGTGTTTAAACTGTAGTGTTTAAATTTATTGACGTGTAAAAGTGTTTGAGAATGTACCTTTTATTTAATTTCGCTCCAATGTTGAATAGCTGTACTTCATTAAATGGCCAGGTCTATTTTGTCTATGTCATTATCTATCTCATATCAATGGGTAGCTCGCCGCCCGGTAGGGACCAAGCTCGGGTCGACGGCGCGTAGTGTTCCACGCGCGCTTCAAAGAGATGTCAGCAGCACTGAAGGGGTCTGCTAGGACCGATGCCTGCCAGGGTCGCGAGATTGTTCGAAGGAGATACCGTTACCCAGGCACATGGGCAACTGAAGGAACACGGGTGGGTTTTAGTAAGAAAAAGTCTGACACGCCCTCCCGATCCGCCCAGAGCGGGAGAAGTCATTTGATGATTTCCCATCCAGAAAAAAAAAGGGTTCCGTTTTTTGGCATTTGGCAACGGAACCCTAAAAAGGTTTCTTGTAAAAGACTTAAATTATTCCAAGTTTACAAATTTCATAGTACTCGCTCCTGGACAGTTGAAGATACAAGCATATCACATTTAAAACTACAACTACTACTCTTGGCAAATCCTAGTCTCCATGATAATAGACGTAACAATAAAGGCTCGTTCAGACTAGCGCGACGCGACGGTCGCGCGCGAATCGGCGATTTATATCCGTAGAACAATTTCTATGAAAACGCGCGCGGCACTTCACACAGGGGCGACCTGTCGCGCCGCGACACGGTCGCGCCGCGACGAGTAGCGCGACAGCTTATTATTACATTTTGTATGGCGTCGCGGCGATATCGCTGCGATTTCGCCGCGAATTCGCTGCGACGCGGTGACGTCATACAAAATGTAATAATAAGCTGTCGCGCCTCTACAAGGGCGTCGTGGTCGCGCCAGTGTGAAAGGTGGGTCGTCGCGATATATCGCAGAATCGCCTCTGCGACAGGTCGCGCGACATGTCGCGCCTGTCTGTACGAGCCTTTAAGCGGGTTGAGCGGTGCAGTAAAAATAATTGCAACACATAAACATGTTCAAAGCTGACGTCCGAGCAGTTGTGTTTATTACTGTAGTCTCAGCTAAATGGTGGCTGCAGATTATGCCAACGTTTGTGAACTGTTTGTGTTGTGCGTATTGAGCTTTATAAACGAGAAATAATTGAGAAGTATAGGGGTAAAATGCATAGAGAACGCTGCTGCCCATTCTCTAGTATGTCCCTTAGGCGCCTCTTATAACACCCATAGGAACAAATGGGATAGTGCTAATTAATTTAACATTTAAAATTAAATAACTAAACCATATAATCGTAGGTATAATCAATTTGAGGAATCGTTAGAATCGATATAATGAGTCGATACGGGAAATTTTGACCTGACAGGCGTATTGTGCGGTCGTGTGTTAGCGGGATTTTGTGGTGTAACATTGGTTGTGAAATAATAAAATAGTTATAAAACTTTGTAACCTGAGTTTTACTACAAACCTACCGACCTGAGTTTTGTTATCAGTGTCAACGAATCTGAATTTTATCAATTTTAATTTTGCCTGTCTCTGTATTATATAATATTACTGTTTTTTTTTTTCTACCAATGTTACCAATTTCTTAATGTTAGCGCTTATTACTAAATAAGTTAGCTTATTTCTCGGAATTATTGTTTCATGCATGTGGTGTTTACCTTTAAGTAACTGATGCTCTGTTAATTTTTTATTTCCTCGATGTATTATTAATTGTATCGGTGTAATCAATTGTTGGTGAACTTAATAAAATAAAATAAATAATAATACAACCCACTAAGCTCATTGAATCCAACTAAACTTATTTCATGGAAAAAAACATCCACCAGGTACCTTCATTGTCCTGCCAGGGTCGCCAGATTTGTTCGAAAGAGTTACCGTGGCCCTGGCATATGGGCAACTGAAGGGACACGGGTGGGTTTTAGTCAGTAAAAGTTTGACACGTCCTTCCGCTCCACCCACCGCGGGAGACGTCATATGATGATTTGCCGCACACAAAAAACAAAAAAACTGGCCAAGTGCGAGTCGGACTCGCGCACCGAGGGTTCCGTACACACCTGCAGGAATTCACGGTTTATGCATAAGGTTTATGTTTATGAAATTAAATGTTTTTTTTTTTAAATTAGATCTCATTCAAACCAATTTTCGGTGGAAGTTTACATGGTAATGTACATCATATTTTTTTTTTAGTTTTATCATTCCCTTATTTTAGATTACGGGGGGGGGGGGGGGGACACACATTTTACCACTTTGGAAGTGTCTCTCGCGCAAACTAATCAGTTTAGAAAAAAATGATATTAGAAACCTCAATATCATTTTTGAAGACCTATCCATAGATACCCCACACGTATGGGTTTGATGAAAAAAATATTGTTGAGTTTCAGTTCTATGTATGGGGAACCCCAAATATTATTGTTTTTTTCTATTTTTGTATGAAAATCTTAATGCAATTTACAGAATACATCTACTTACCAAGTTTCAACAGCATAGCTCTTATAGTTTCGGAAAAAAATGGCTGTGACATACTCGGACAGACAAACAGACAGACATGACGAATCTATAAGGGTTCCGTTTTTTGCCATTTGGCAACGGAACCCTAAAAAAGCACCATAATTGTGACACGTGCATTAGTATTTCATGTACGCCTGCTAAAGACTAAACCATATACAAGAAGCTGACGTTCAATTGATCTTGTTAACTATTTAATGTCTCAGCTAAATGGCTACTGCAGATTGTGCCAGTGTTATTTGTGACGTTAATCGACGTATCAGTAATGGATTCCATGGTAACATGGTAAGCCAGATTACAAAATTATTCGTGATATATCGGAGACAGTTTAAAACGGCACGTGATGAGTGTTATTGAATGAGTGATTGTGAAAATTGGGTGGTGACTGACAAAAAATTTTATACGATGAGAACTAACTCAAAAGTCATTTATTCAGATTAGGCCGAGAATCAGCACTTTTCTAATATCAAAATTACACAAGACAGTCTCCAAAAACGCGCGCTCCTCATCACTTCATAGTGCTTTGTTGGGAAGAAGAAGTGGCGCAACAAACTCCCCAGCAGCACAGCTGTCTGTTTGGTAAGATAAATTTGATTCTTTACTATTGTCAAGCATTTAACATTACGAGACACAGAACATAAATAATTAAGTCATTTGTCGTATGTCAGCTAGGCATGCCAATATACCATAAAAAAATAGAAGCTGCGGGTGGACCATAACCTGGTCGAGTAGATTTATTTTTCCATTAGGACCCATTTTCGGATTCTTCTTTCCAATTTTCACTGCTGCCGTTCTTAGATTTCAGCTTGAGCCGGTCTCAACTTGTCCAACCATAAATATTACTTTGAGTACCTACAAAAAAAAATAACCGGCCAAGTGCGATTCGGACTCACGCACCGACGGTTCCGTACAAATCTGTAGGTATTCACGGTTTTTCTTCATTTTTATATTTGAGTTGACAGAATGAAAGGTAAATTACGGTTTACGATTTGTGACGTATTAAAAAAAAAACTCTTAGATCTCGTTCAAACCAATTTTCGGTAGAAGGTTACATTGGTAATGTACATCATATATTTTTTTTAGTTTTACCATTCTCTTATTTTAGAAGTTACAGGGGGGGGACAAACATTTTACCACTTTGGAAGTGTCTCTCGCGCACACCATTTGTTTGGAAAAAAAATGATATTAGAAACCTCAATATCATTTTTGAAGACCTATCTATAGATACGTATGGGTTTGATGAAAAAAAAAACATTTTTGAGTTTCAGTTCTAAGAATGGGGAACGCCAAATTTTTTTTCTATTTTTGTGTAAACATCTTAATGCGGTTCATAGAATACATCTACTTACCAAGTTTCAACAGCATAGCTCTTAAAGTTTCGGAAAAAAGTGGCTGTGACATACACGGACAGACAGACATGACGAATCTATAAGGGTTCCGTTTTTTGCCATTTGGTAACGGAACCCTAAAAACAGTACAAAATGCAAAACAAAATGGCAGCTACAATAAAGTATTACTAGAGAAAAGTGTGTTGATTTTCTAAATGACTCCACACTTTGGGTTTATTTTACATGACTAGGTTTAAATTCTGCATTGTTTTTCTTTCAATGTTGCTGACTAGTTCTTTTTTTTAAATTTTAGTAACCTTCTGTTTTATGTACCTCTACTTTCTAAGCAAATAAACCATTATGATTAGAAATTATGTCCTCTGGTATCGCCCATTCGACAAGTCCTACGAGTACCTATCAAAATGCTTCAATAGCTTATTTATTTACTCATCGAAAATAGTTTATATACTTTGATTAGTTTGCAACAAAGCAGCATAAACACGACACTAATTAAATCTATTCTCTCCTTTGGCAACGTCTATTGTTGTATTCCAGGTATTTCCTTTGAATACAGTAGCTGTCTTGAGAATAGATAATACTATAAGAAACACTATTTTCCTTTCTAACTGAAACTGCAATTTATTCCACATTGTTTTCAGAACATTTTGCAGTGTTTGAAATAGCGGACCTGACTATTCCAGCTTTGCTAGGAGACTATCTTCTGGCATTGTGATTCAAAATTGTAGGAAAATAACACCGAATTCCATTTAGAAATAACAGTGTAATTCTTAGAATTAATTAAGATAGTTAATTTGTGAAAGCAGCACTTGTTTTTTACGTGACTGTTTTAGTCAAGTGAGAGGTACAACTGTTACAATTTACTCTACCATCGCAGAAAAACGATTTTGTACGTATACGACCAAAACTGTGGCCTAAATATGATTCTGTAAAACTTTTCATTCGCGTCCAACTAAATGATACCCTGTCTTTTAGTTTACATAATCAGTCTATACCGTTCCCACTGCTGGGACACAGGCCTCCTCTCGGTGAGAGGAAATGGGCCGTAATCTACCACGCGGGCCCAGAGCGGGTTGGTAGATGTCATATGTCTTAAAATGTTTGGTTCTACGTCATGTCAATTTCCTCACGCTGTTTTCCATCAACGTTTTGAGAGCAGTGGTGATGAAATTATGTACTCAAAGTAAAGCGCGTGCCTGGGCTCAAACCTAGTCGAGGCTGATACCACTTTGCCACCACTACCCGTTCGTGATTGATAATGCACAATGTAATAGATCGTGGGAAGCCGCCTTGACTGATCGATCCCTTGAAAATTTAAAAGTCTGTCTATTTTTGCCAGGGTCGCAAGACTGCCAAGGTCACGAGACTGCCAGGGTCGTGAGACTGCCAGTGTCGCGATACTGCCAGGATCACGATATTTGTTCGAAAGAGATACCGTGGCCCTAGCATATAGGCAACTGAAGGAACACGGGTGGGTTTTAGTCAGTAAAACTCTGACCCGCCCTCCAACTCCACTCACGCTCACGGCATTTGATTTTTTCCCACCCATAAAAAAGTCTGTTTATTTGATATTGTAGCGGCATCAACAACGCTACATGAGTTGGCGGTGTAGATGTCAGTCGGTGGTGGTTGGCCGAGCAAGTTACCCACCAGACAAGACATCCGTCTGGCCGGAGGATTCTGCCTTTTCTACGAAGGTTGACTGGACTTCACACCAGGTTCCTCATACCCCTAAATATTAATTGCTTTCATGCTGAGTTTATTAGTATGATATATGTATATATCAACACAGCAGAGATTCTCGACAAAAAAATTAAGAAACTGTAGCACAAAAAACCTTTTTTACAAAAAAAAAACAACCGACTTCCTTAAAAACATTACAAAGTGAAAAATAACTTTAATTTCGGAAGTCGATATCTTAGGATCTGTATTTATGGTTTTTTTGCCACCGACTTCCGAAATTAAAGTTATTTTTCACTTTGTAGTGTTTTTAAGGAAGTCGATTGTTTTTTTTTTTTTTTGAAAAAAGTTTTTATTTTAAAATTTTTAGTTGTGGTATCCACCCCGCACTAATTCCAAACAAACAATGCATATTTATGCGATAGCAGAAATCGCGGTTGATTTGCTGTCATTTTTTAAAGTGTTCCGGTGTCTGTCTTCTGAACTCATCATCAGATCTATATGAAATTTGTATGGGACCATTTCGGAATAAACTCCTTTCGAACAAAAAAAGAATTTTGCAAATCCGTCTATATATGACGGAGTTATGACCGAACATACATAAAAAAAAAAAACATATAAACATCCGAATTGAGAACCTCCTCCTTTTTGAAGTCGGTTAATAATAAGGAAACATAACAAATATCTTAACTTGGTTCGCAAGGTTGTCGACATGTGGGATGTGTATTCAGCGATCTTTGCGCCAATAGTCGTCACTGCCAATAGTTTGATAGCCAAGAGCCTCGACCAACACCTAAGGAAGCTCTCGTTAGGCAGCTGGATCAAGGGCTTTTTGTTTTTGAATGGGAAATTATCAAATGAATTCTCCCGCTCTGGGTGGAGCGGGAGGTCGTGTCAGAATTTTACTTACTAAAACCCACCCGTGTTCCTTCAGTTGCCCATGTCGCTGCTTCAATTCAAAAGTACCACAAATAAAAAAAAAACAAAAATGTTTTTATCGCAAAAATGCAATCGTAAGTCTTTATATTTTCATATTTGAAAAAGATTCCCATTGATTTTGCATTCTAAGATACGAAACCCACGCAACCGTTATTTTTGAATTTTCGGTTTGAACGCGCGAAATATAATCTAAACCGCCATATTGTTAGTTGCGCGTCAACAAACGAGCTGACAGCACGTCTCTTTTGTGCAAAAGTGCCACATCTCGAAAATTAATCTGTGTTATTCATTAATTTTATAAAGAAAACGACCACATTTAGGAATACTGCAGTTTTGAATAAAGGATTCACGTAAGTACAACATTATTTTTAAATCAAAAGAACCATATTTCAAAACGGATTGTTTTGCATAGAAAATATACCTAAATGAACTTTATTTTTTTAATTAAAATAAACTTATCAGACAATGTGTTCGTTTTGCATTTAATTTATTTTATATGAAGTACGGTATTTAAAAAATGGTTTGTTTTGAATATAAAAAAATACTTTATACTATTATAATTTAAAATTAAGAGAGCTTTATTCAGGAATACACTCCTTTTGCTTTTAATTTAACAGAGTTGTTTTAGCACAATGTATTAAACCTGACCTTATCTCAAAACAAATTATAAAATTGTAGGTATGTTTTTACGTATTGAATTACTTTTATTCCATAAGTACGTTGAACGACCGGCCGGCGTTGGTCGGTTGTAGGTTTTTTACGTTAAATAAATGAATTTTATTTTACCATATTTTTTTTTTTTTTACTAGCAATTCTTTTCATGCTATATTATGAAGTTTTGTAATTTAAAAAACGCCAGGTTCCTTTATAACCATCATGTTAGCATGATTGTTCAACAGGAGCCAGGCGGCGGCTTTGGTCCACGGGTGGAGGTGGCTTAAATATGTATTGGCCATTACATTTTATTTATTTATTTTTACAGAATGAGTAGAAGAGTACATAGAATACTAAATATGGTGAGAGATAACAGTCGAATTATTGGAGAAAATGTTCAAGACATTGAAAAACATCCGCAAACTGACAATCCAATGTTAGATGAACCAGATATGCCTCTGAATGACTCTTTGGATAGTAATTCTATACCTGACAGTCAGCACAGTGTCAGTTTGTCTCTACTTGACGATGAATGTGTAGAAAAGAGACCAAACGTAGTTGTTCCAGAAAGCAGTTATGATAGCGACACTTCAGAGTCTAAGAGTTCGACCAGCTCTTGTTCAGATTTCTCTTCGGACGATAGTGTTAAAGACCCAGATTTTCTAATGAAGCAGGACTTAGCATTAAGTGATTCAGATTCGGATAATGATTGTATTCAAAATGTAAACCTCTTAACTAAAAGCAGACTACAACAATCATCTCCTCAACCTGGACCCTCTGGTTTAAATAAAGAGAATGAAGAATCTGGCCGTAGTAATCTGTTAGCAGATTTGGACGATGCTCAACCAAATGACTTACAAGCAGACAACGACAACTTGCAGGTTCCCAGCGTTGGTATATCAAGTGTTGAAACGGCCTCTCCTTATAATGTGGAAAACGAAAACATTGAAAGAAGAGGTCGCAAACGGAAAGCCAATCCAAACTCATGGCAGAAAAATATGTCGAAACTATTAAGAAACAGTGGCAAAGCATATACCTCGATGTCGAAAATGAAGAGAAACGTAGAAGAAAAGAAAATGGGGTCAGTTTGTTCTGATAAATGCAAGTTTCAGTGTTCTACAAAAATTACTTACCAGGATAGACTAATTATTTTTAACGAATATTGGAATACTGGTGATCTGGCAGCACAAAGACAATTTATTTATAATAACATGACTGAAATTGAACCAAAATATCGATATACTCGGGTTGGTAGTTCTCGTAAAAATCATAATAATGCCTACTACTTGCCTCTAGACAGCAACCGTACGAGAGTATGTAAAGTTTTTTTCATGAATACCCTTTCAATTTCCGATACAGTCATTAGAACTGTTGTTAAAAAATACCATTCTAACCCCAAAGTCATCCAATTCAAAGAACAAAGAGGAAAACATAACAATCATTATCAGCTTGAACCATCTCTAAAACACAGAGTCAGGGCCCATATCAATTCCATCCCACGAATTGATAGCCACTACTGTCGTAGTCAATCAAAACGTGAATACATTGAAGGTGGCCTTACCCTAGCGGCCTTACATCGCGATTATGTTGAAAAGTGCGTGTCGGAAAATAAACAGCACGTTTCTTATCAAATATATTATAATATTTTCATGAACGAATTCAATATCTCCTTTTGGCAGCCAAAAAAAGACCAATGCGAAGAATGCACTGCTTTCAAAAATTGCGAAGATAAGTCCACATTGGAAGAAAAACACGAAGAACACCTAAATGAGAAAGGTCTTGCAAGAGCCGAAAAGGAAAAGGATAAAGAAAATGTTAGTGATAATTTGATAGTAGCTGTATATGACTTACAGGCGGTAATGCCTTGTCCACGGGGCGAAGTATCGAGTTTTTACTATATATCAAAAATAAATGTGCTTAATTTTACTGTTACTGAGCTAGGCTCTAAAAAGACTACTTGTTTTGTATGGCACGAAGGAGAAGGGGCTCGAGGAGTTAACGAAATTGGATCTTGTGTACTTATGTATTTAAAAGATTTGAATAACATAGCTACTGAGGAATTTGATGTGATATTTTATAGCGATAATTGCTGCGGCCAGCAGAAAAATAAGTTCATGGTATCAATGTACCAATATGCCACAAATACATTACCAAACCTAAGAAGTGTGATGCATAAGTTTTTAATTAAGGGTCATACACAAAACGAAGGCGATGCCGTTCATTCCACTATACAAAAAAATATAACTCGAGCTTTAAAATCATCGCCCATTTATGTACCTGATCAATATATTACCCTAATTAAAACTGCAAAAATGAAAGGCTCGCCTTACATAGTTAAAGAACTTGCCCATGATAGTTTTGTTGATTTAAAATCTTTAGCTTCCGGTAACTATACTACTAATGAAGACGGAGAGAAGGTTAAATGGTCTAATATAAAAGTACTAAAAGTAGATAAATACGTGAAGAACAAGTTCCTATATAAGACTTCATATCAAGAGAATGAATTTAAATCAGTGTCCACACTTAATAAGAGCAGGCAGCAGAAAACGAATCAGTCTGAAAATATTAGTACACCAAAGAAACTTTATAACCAAAAACTAAATGTTACGCAAGCAAAAAAACAGGGTATTCTTAATCTTATTAATAAAAATATTATCCCCAAATATTATGAATCGTTTTTTGCTAATTTGTAAGGCTGATAATTTAGATTAAGAGAAACACAGTGACCACTTACTTAACTTGGTCAAGTATCTTATATTACTTAATGATACATTTTAACAAAGTTCATATTAATAAAATACGGTTGTGATTATGTGATCTCATGAGTGTTCCTAATTGCATTTTAAATACTATTATAGTTATAAGATTTTAAAAGTTATTATTGATTTTAACCTAAGAAAAAGTTTTGAATGTTGTCTTTAAGTTTATAAAGTCTTTGTTTCATTTTTAGTTTTGAAAAACTTGCCAATTAGGTTGGTCAGTTTTCTTATTTTTCTTTTTTGTTTTCATTGTTTAAACAGAACTTAAAAAAAATTAGTGATTATTTTAACAACAGTTTCGAAGATTTTTATTTGTTATTTTGATGTAAACTTTGATTTGTTTTAAGTTTTAGACAGCATTTCAATTATTTTATTAAATTTATAAGGCAATTTTTATAACGTTCCTTAAAAAAATTGTAATAAAACATGATTAATAATTTTTTTTTTTAATTTATGGTTGTTTTTTTCCATATTTAATAAATTTGAAACATATTTTTATATTCAAAAGTAACTTATCTGCTTATAACTCCTCTAGTATTTGGTTTATTATAAAACTACTTAAAACATTTGACGCGGTTTAAAAATACGCTTCTAACGAAGTATAATATGTATATATTTGATATGAAATAAGAAAGTATTAGGCAAAAAGTAGTTTTTTTTTTTTTAATTAGCTCTCCTGTAAAAAAGTGTTATTTTGATTTGTGATAGTTTTGAATTGAAGCAGCGATGTGGATCAAGAGCTTGATTCAGAAAGCGGTACTTCTGGACACGGCTCGCATTGTTAGGAGGTTCCTCTCTCTGGAGACCTGATCACCGTAGCTTGGACCCTGTTCCCGATACCGGTGGGCTAATTATATACATATTTTTTTGCTTTTCTAATATTTAAAAATATAATTAATAAATGTAGGCATATATCGAAATAAAGTAAACATAATACTCATTACAGTAAGTAACTAAGTTCCAGTTGGTACTTAATAAACCGCCAAAGTGATAACAGAAGCTGTGATTAAATGATTTTACGACGTACTGACTTAGGCCTGTTTTATTGAACAACAATGTACACGGACACAGAATGTTCAGTCCAAACAGTGCTCAGGAACCACCACCATAATTTGCCTAACTTTTTCAAAACGATGTAAAGATCGGGTTCATGTCTAAC
The DNA here is from genome assembly GCA_947507805.1 of Aporophyla nigra. Taxonomy (NCBI): domain Eukaryota; kingdom Metazoa; phylum Arthropoda; class Insecta; order Lepidoptera; family Noctuidae; genus Aporophyla; species Aporophyla nigra. Next base: position 2,964,075 of record OX382313.1, on the reverse strand, counting down.
CGGATGCAGCTGAATGCTTAGTATTTCACATGGCGTGACTGCCTATCTGAACTCCACCTCCAAGTACTGATTATAGCACCGTTTTGTCAAATTAAATACTACTAGCTTTTACCCGCTACTTCGTTCGCGTAAATGTTGGTCATTGCGGATGCAGACAAAGTCACGGAAGAACAAGTGGCCTTTGTCCTTTTTTGGGGTTCAAATTTCATCAAACCCATACGTGTGGGGTATCTATGGATAGGTCTTCAAAAATGATATTGAGGTTTCTAATATCATTTTTTTTTTTAAATATATATGATGTTCATTACCATGTAAACTTCCACCGAAAATTGGTTTGAACGAGATCTAGTAAGTAGTTTTTTTTTAATACGTCATAAATTGTAAACCACAATTTACCTTTCATTCAGTCAACTCAAATATAAAAATTAAAAAATAATCATAAACATAAACCTTATGCATAAACCGTGAATACCTGAAGGTTTGTACGGAACCCTCGGTGCGCGAGTTCGACTCGCACTTGGCCGGTTTTTTATATTATTGTTGTGTTCAGTCTTTCTTGGCGTCATCTTTGAACGTATTTTTTTTCTTTCTTTCTTTTGTTCATTATTGCATGGCGTGTAATTAGCGCCTAAGTGTAGCAAAACTGTTTTACGCGTGTAATATACATATACGTGCGTAATAATAGACTAAACATTGGACTTTTGTTTTATTTTTTGCAGCCTGACTTCCCTACAAAGGTTTAATTAAAACTGTTTTTTTTTTTTACAACTGGACCGCCACCCTCCATTTTAGGCAAAATTAGATTTATTTTTCACTCGGTTTTCCTGCGGGTTTGTTTACAGTGTCCTAGAAATTTCCTCTTCGTAAAAGGCGTAAGTGTTTTTCTTCTAGAGTGTTGTTTTTTGTGAGAACTGAACATTTCATTTAAGCAGAAAGTACTATTTAAAGTTTCTTACTTAGGAGAAACCTGGAGCTCTATAAATAGTTATTTTTCAATGGAAAGCTCAAAGGCATTTGCTTTTTTCATTGGAAGTTGGTAGTGGTCTTTTACGTAGGTAGGAAAAAAAAACTTCGAAATATAGTTGACCTTGTACATTCCTAATTGCTTTAAGACCTTAAGGTTTCATGGACCACAATATTCATAAATAACAACTGTTTATTTAATATCAGCCGAGAGACGTTCAATGCTGGACTAAGACCTCCCCCAAAGAGGGGTGTTTGCCTTAATCGCTACGCTTGGCAGGTGGGTTGGCGATCATAGTATGGTGGTAAAATACCTTAAGTACGCTGCTGCGCATTCTCTAGTAAGTTCCATATTCAGCTTATTTATTTATTTATTATTAATAACCAACTTACCCTAACAGCAGCAGCAGCTTATATAACACACAAGGGAAAAAATGGAGTGTTGCTATTCTTTACGTCCGGCTCCACATAGGTAACTCCTATTGCTACAATTTAACTATCTCTCATGATATTCTGCTACCCAAATCACGACATAATTAAGTGGAATTCGTTGAGTAGTTTTTCACTATTACATATTTTCGCGGCGGAGTGTTAAGGCCCTCATTAACTAAAAGGAATTTAAGGTTGTAGCCTAAATAGAACGGTATGTGCAGAAAACACCTATTTGTTAACACGTTTCAAAACTACGTTTCAAATGTAAGATACTATGACAATTTCTAACGTACCGTAAAACTCCAGACTGATCAATTTGCTTATGCATATGTCGCTGAAAACATTTTTATTCAATTTTGGTCCGAACATAAAAGTTTTATACTCTTGTCCGCTGGTTCACGCCTCTTAATATAAGAGGATTGGCAGCCATAAAATATCCGTCTGCTCTTAGTAATTGAGTGAGTGTTTGTATGTGTATTACGTTACCATGTAAAACATTAAGTGAAAATTGATGTTCTGCCGCCTGCCCGCTGTTTTGGCACTGTTCTATATATATATATATATTTCTTTATTAAACAAATGACAAGACTCAGTTGTGTTAGTAACAATTTTTCTTACTCCTATGTTAGTATTCATATTCTAATTACTTAACCTATAACTATGAATATATGTCAATCACCGCCACACGTCTATCACCGAGGTGGACAGCTTGCAACAGTGACTCACATATAAACAGTCGAGTCTGCTCGCCACACAGCGCAGAATAAGGCTGACTGTATGGTTGTATGAGGTCAATGTTTCTTTTTTGCAAAGGGTAAAAGGTCAGTTTTAAAAGCATTGCAAGTAAAGTTTCTTTACACATTTAACATAATTTCACGCCTCTGTTCTCTGAAAGGTTAGGCAGTGTCAAGTTCGTTTAAATTTCGGAGTTGTTTGTTAGAGTTTTACTATATATTCCTATCACAGGCCCCTGCTGGGTATAGACCTCTCCGTGGCTGTGCCTCAACAAATTTTCTTCCACCTTCCGCATTCAATCTGTCCCAGCAACTTCCTTAAGGTCGTCGGTCATGTGTATCTGGGGAGCATTCCACACTGCACTCACCGGCCAGAATCGTCTGCTTCACCAGCCATTGATCCTTCGACAAACATGGTCAGCCCACTGACACTTCAGTTTTCTTACTCTATAAACTAAGTCGGTAACTCCGGTTCTTTTCCGGATAATTTCATTTCTGATTTAATTTGACTAAGTAGTTCCGAGCATAGCCCGCTCCATAGCACGCTGAGCGACTTTGAACTTGTTGATCAGCTCGACTGTCAGTGTTCACGTTTTGGCACCGTATTTCGTAACTGGCAGGACGCACTGGTTGAAAATTTTAGTCGTCATACATTTTGGGATAAGCGTCGAGAAGACTCGACGGAGACGAAATTTTCCAGATGCTGCCAATACCAATTGGATCCTTCTGTCAGCTTTTTTCACAAAGTGTGTTTATCGAGTTGGATGACTTGCCCTAGGTGGACATACACCTTCACAATTTCGAAATGCTACCCTTCGAGGGTATCATCAGTCCCAACGTATCTAAATGCATACTGCTACAGATATACCTGTAAAGTATTCGCATCGTAATGATGCGAATACTTTAAATTTCGTTGAGGCAAATTTTATAAAATGAGCCTCAATCTAGTATTTTCAACGTCGAGACTAATAAAGTATACTTATTAAATAGTCGCACTGATTCTTGCCTGGACCCGCAACCTCATAAATTTGAAACCACTCCTTAACCATGGGGCCATTCAACTTTTCTAAATCCATATTAAAAATCGTTTCTATGCTTCTCTGAAAAGAAGTTGTGAGCACACTTCGCGGTCAACTTTTCTTTTAAGGTCCAGGGTTCCAGACACATAAATTATGGACCAATAAAAACTGTAACCGTGTAGTAAAGTGAAGTCTAGACTAGCCTTTTATATAAAAAGCTATTACTTTAGAGAGTCCTGTTTTGACAGGTGGTTAAAAGCTCTCATGAGGCAGTAAAAGCAAAAGTCGATCCCGATACATTCTTCTTCATCTTTGCATGTCGATAGCAATCCATACTTTTTCAGCCCAGAATTTTGCTAGCTTGGTATGTTCAGTAGCTTCCATCCACTCCTGTGGCGTGTAGGAAACTGAACAGGATATTGAGTACCCCATTGTTTGTGGGACAGCACCACATTTACACACTAGGACGGGTTCATCTCTGAACCTCCACCTGAGCAGGAAATTTTTTGGTTCGACCTATCCGAGTCCAAAGTCTATTTTTGACTGGCCTGTTAGTCTAGTTCTGACCCTGACTACTATTACTGAGGTCGTGGGTTCGATTCCCATCCAGGACAAATCTTTGTGTCATGAGCACAATCATTTGTTCTGTGTCTGGGTGTAATTTATCTACAATAAGTATGTATTTAGAAATATATAAAGCAGTACCAGGTAAACCGACAGTTTCGTCGGGAGCAGGAGCTCTGTAATGAGTCTAATCCGAAGATAGACACCGCACCTGGTACAGCGCTGCTGTATATTCACATAGCTGTATTGACTAGCTGATAGCGAAAGATACACTTTGTATTTGGGTGGCTTAGGCCTCTATACGAACAGTAACCTTAAGGGTTTGTTCGTTGAATAGTACTGTTACTATACCTTTCTATCTTGTAACCATTTTATTGTTTCTTTTTATATAGTGTGATTAATAGTGTTGTTGATATTCCTGTAATTGTTTATACGTCTTGTTTATCCCAATGGGATGGGAACTCCAAATCCTGACGATATACCGCTCGGCACTCCCCGATCCAGTCGGATCGGGAGTGCGACTTAATCGCTTCAATTAACTGAGCCATATTATGGTTCTGAAGCTCTAACATCACTCGCCATGGATCACCAACACCTTGAGATTCCTGGGCTAAACCTAATCCCGCTTCTGAAGTCGGATCGGGGAGTGCCGAGCGGTATATCGTCAGGATTTGGAGTTCCCATTTCATTGGGATAAACAAGACGTATAAACAATTACAGGAATATTAATAATACTATTAATCACACTATATAAAAAGAAACAATAAAATGGTTACAAGATAGAAAGGTATAGTAACAATACTATTCAACGAACAAACCCTTAAGGTTACTGTTCGTATAGAGGCCTAAGCCACCCAAGTACAAAGTGTCTCTTTCGCTATCAGCTAATCAATACAGCTATGTGAATATACAGCAGCGCTGTACCAGGTAAACCGACAGTATCGTCGGGAGCAGGAGCTCTGTAATGAGTCTAATCCGAAGATAGACTGCCTTGCTCACTGAGTGCAAGCTCTTTTATAGGACAATGTCCCGCCATAATATCCACGACAACTCTGTCCGATGGCGCGCGGAAGTGCGCCACGTGTTTACTTGATACAAAACACTAAAGTATGCTAAATCTAATAAGACTTACATTAGAAAGTCATCAAATAATACAAGAATAATTGTCGTAAACAAACAAGAAGTCGACGGATACCCACCCCTATCGGAGAAACCTCTTCAAGGTGGTACTCTTATTATTGCCCTCACTAAAGCCTTAAAGGGCAGTGCTAATGCATAGCTCTCCCAAGTGTCGTATCCAGGCATGACCTGCACCCTAATTGCGAAACGCACAATTTATCAGAATCTGAATGGGATTGAAGATTATTTCTAAACCATTGCGTCATTTGTTCGAATAAATTGTCGGCTCAGCAACGTAAATAACGCAATGAATGTTGTTTAACTATGAATTTTAAACAAATTTCTACCGATAAAAAGTTCCGCAATTACCCCTCTGGACTGACTTTAAGAGTCTCTTCCTTTCTCGTTATAACGTTCCGGAAACTGTTGCCGCTACTCTCATTAACCTTCATAATAGTCAGCTAAAAGAAGGAGAATCTTTAGCTGCATATGCCAGTCGACAGGTCACTACACTGACATCCAAATGGAATAGCATGAGTGTCGAACGTCTTGCTGTTTCTACTGTACTGGTCCATGTCTCCAAATTTGATTCCCATGCTCATCGACTAACATTTACTACCGAAGTACTTACTAGACACAAACTTCAACAAGAACTAAGTGTCTTGTCACATCTTAAGAGAAAGTCTCAAATTTCCTCTGATCAGATCTCGAAGAACCGGAAGTCGGTCTTTGAGCAGTCAATAATTCTGGAATCGAGATTCTATCAACGACTTCTTAAACGATAAGACTAGTTGGTCGCTGTAATTAACTCTAGACAATGTTTATGTTCTTTCAACCAGAATCAGAATTAGGTTTCCTCATCGTTGTGTATGTAAGCGGGCACGCCCTTTATGTCTGGAGGCTCTTATTTAGGTTTTAAGTTCTATTTGCGATTTTATTATATCAGCTTGAGTTTAGTTTTTAATGTTTTGTTCGTATATTGGCGTGTTTTGTTTTGTTTATAATATTAATTACTTACATAATACTATATAGAATCAAGTTCTTCTAACTTAACAGACAGCTGTGCTGCTGGGGAGTTTGTTCCGCCACTTCTTCTTCCCAGCTAAAGCACTAGGAAGTGTCGAAGGGTGGTAATATTGTTGTTATTGTGATTATGTTGATATTATTCAGAGTTCTCTTGGACAATGGTCCAAGAGATAGTATTAATGTATTTAAGATAATGATAATGTATGGCAATGTAAGAAATGTGTTGATATAATACTTCAGTACTGTTTCCATGGAGTTTCTTGTCCTTCTTCTCCATGAAGACCTAGTTTTGGAACGGACGACTAGTTTTCTGATTAATACTGACAAGCCTAATTGAAATATATGTGTAGTCTTGTCTTTCTGTGCTTTACTTATTGAAACCCTTTCCTATACACAGTAAATAGGCCGTTATCATTCTGACATTCAAAGCTTGATAATTGGTATATATATATATATATATATATAAATACATTTATAGTTATATACTGCTTAATATAACACACCGGTCGGATCGGGGAGTGCCGAGCGGTATATCGTCAGGATTTGGAGTTCCCATTTCATTGGGATAAACAAGACGTATAAACAATTACAGGAATATTAATAATACTATTAATCACACTATATAAAAAGAAACAATAAAATGGTTACAAGATAGAAAGGTATAGTACCAATACTATTCAACGAACAGACCCTTAAGGTCACTGTTCGTATAGAGGCCTAAGCCACCCAAATACAAAGTGTATCTTTCGCTATCAGCTAGTCAATACAGCTATGTGAATATACAGCAGCGCTGTACCAGGTAAACCGACAGTATTGTCGGGAGCAGGGGCTCTGTATTGAGTCTAATCCGAAGATAGACTGACTTGCTCACTGAGTGCAAGCTCTTTTATAGGACAATGTCCCGCCATAATATCCACGACAACTCTGTCCGATGGCGCGCGGAAGTACGCCACGTGTTTACTTGATACAAAACACTAAAGTATGCTAAACTAATTAAGACTTACATTATAAAGTCATCAAATAATACAAGAATAATTGTCGTAAATAAACAAATGGTGAATGCACAACGTAATTCATTTTAAAGTTTAAAGTGACATGTCATTTATTGTTTTGAACAAAACTACCGGTTACAATTATCGAAATAATTGAATTAGTGAGTACACCAAGTACTCAATAAACTATCTTCTGATTTATAAGACAATATCTGATAGAAAAATCATCAAAATTAATGATAATAAGAACAATTCATAACAAATTATGCGGACTACCCACAATTTGTAATGATAACCAACTCCGACACGGCCAGAACTGACGTTCTACACGACCTCGTGTGATTCTGAAAAGAAAATCTCTTTGTGGACACCGATCGGCCTTTCTGACAAACAAAAAAAAAGCCTTGACAAAAGGTATGTTGCTAAGAAAAATCTGAATTAGTCCAACAAAATTATTATCAATAGCAGTTGCATCGCAACCATTCAAAATGAACATACTGTTACTGACAATCCATAGCTCAAATAAAGTAGAGACATAGTCTCCCAGCCAAAATCACACCATGGGATTTGACAAGTAATTTGGAGTCGAATAGACAACCCGCATAGGTGTCAACATAGACAACCCGCATAAGCGTCAAGATCAACCTCCAAATCTAGGAGTCAACATAAACATCTTTTCAATTCAGCTATAGTATGTCAGAATGAGATGAATCATCATCACTGTCAACATTGACATCACACTAACATTATCTGGACATTCAGGCATTTTCTATACACGATCATGAGCACATTTGTAAATCCAATTGGTATTCAATAAAACCGGGAAAATCACCATTAGAATCTAATTGGACAAAGTTTCCAACTGGGATCGTTTTAGTCTAATCGTATCCGGCAAAAATCAAAATCAAAAGTCATTTATTCAAACTAGGCTGAGAGTCAGCACTTTTTGAACGTCAAAGTTACATAAGACAGTCCCCCCAAAACGCCCGCCCTTCGACACTTCCTAGTGCTTTAGCTGGGAAGAAGAAGTGGCGGAACAAACTCCCCAGCAGCACAGCTGTCTGTTAAGTTAGAAGAACTTGATTCTATATAGTATTATGTAAGTAATTAATATTATAAAAAAAAACAAAACATACATCAAATTGTGCGTCATATGTCAGCTAGCACACGCCAATAAACGAACAAAACATTAAAAACTAAACTCAAGCTGATATAATAAAATCGTAAATAGAACTTAAAACCTAAATACACAACGATGAGGAAACCTAATTCTGATTCTGGTTGAAAGAACATAAACATTGTCTTGAGTTAATTACAGCGACCAACTATTCTTATCGTTTAAGAAGTCGTTGATAGAATAGAATGCCTTTGAACAAAGGTTGGATTCTACTTTAGCTTTAAACTCATTAAACTGCAAATCTAGGAAAGCAGAGGGAAGCTTGTTGTAAAAGGTAATACCAAGACCAACAAATGAATTATGAACCTTATGAAGCCGACAATTTATTCGAACAAATGACGCAATGGTTTAGAAATAATCTTCAATCCCATTCAGATTCTGATAAATTGTGCGTTTCGCAATTAAGGTGCAGGTCATGCCTGGATACGACACTTGGGAGAGTCATGCGTTAGCACTGCCCTTTAAGGCTTTAGTGAGGGCAATAATAAGATTGCCACCTTGAAGGGGTTTTTCCGATAGGCAAATGTCTACGGTTGTACTCCAAGATTGAGCATTGGAATCGGGTAGGTCTGGGTCAAAATCGGGCAAGTCAGTTTCAATAGATGGAGCAAACTGCGACTTAATCGCTTCAATTAACTGAGCCATATTATGGTTCTGAAGATCTAACATCTCTTGCCATGGACCACCAACACCTTGAGATTCCTGGGCTAAACCTAATCCCGCTTCTGAAGTCGGATCGGGGAGTGCCGAGCGGTATATCGTCAGGATTTGGAGTTCCCATTTCATTGGGATAAACAAGACGTATAAACAATTACAGGAATATTAATAATACTATTAATCACACTATATAAAAAGAAACAATAAAATGGTTACAAGATAGAAAGGTATAGTACCAATACTATTCAACGAACAGACCCTTAAGGTCACTGTTCGTATAGAGGCCTAAGCCACCCAAATACAAAGTGTATCTTTCGCTATCAGCTAGTCAATACAGCTATGTGAATATACAGCAGCGCTGTACCAGGTAAACCGACAGTATTGTCGGGAGCAGGGGCTCTGTATTGAGTCTAATCCGAAGATAGACTGACTTGCTCACTGAGTGCAAGCTCTTTTATAGGACAATGTCCCGCCATAATATCCACGACAACTCTGTCCGATGGCGCGCGGAAGTACGCCACGTGTTTACTTGATACAAAACACTAAAGTATGCTAAACTAATTAAGACTTACATTATAAAGTCATCAAATAATACAAGAATAATTGTCGTAAATAAACAAATGGTGAATGCACAACGTAATTCATTTTAAAGTTTAAAGTGACATGTCATTTATTGTTTTGAACAAAACTACCGGTTACAATTATCGAAATAATTGAATTAGTGAGTACACCAAGTACTCAATAAACTATCTTCTGATTTATAAGACAATATCTGATAGAAAAATCATCAAAATTAATGATAATAAGAACAATTCATAACAAATTATGCGGACTACCCACAATTTGTAATGATAACCAACTCCGACAAGTATATTTATCAGTTGTCAGTTGTTTTCAGTAGGTGGAACGAATGGGTTGGTAAGGAAGCACTATCTTGCCACAGCTTTTAGTCTGCTTTTAGACCATTCGCCAGCGAATACGAAGACACGGTTGAAAAAGCCACTTCATCATAAATAATAAATAATATCTTAGGACAACCAACACACCGTTATCTGATCCCAAACTAGGAAGAGCCTGTACTATGGTAACCAGACAACTGATAAATATACTTAAATATTTCTGAATACTATATTATAGATAAATTACACCCAGACACAGAACAAATGGTTATGCTCATCACACAAACATTTGTCCTGGGTGGGAATCGAACCCACGACCTCAGTCTTAGCAGTCAGAGTCACTAACCACTAGACTAACAGGCCAGTCTGTCTTACCCGGCACATATTGTCAAACTCAAGTAAACTGTTGTGAATGTCCAACGAAATATAATATAACCTCAGTCTTATTAACCTCAGTCTTAGCAGTCAGAGTCACTAACCACTAGACGAACAGGCCAGTCTGTCTTACCCGGCACATATTGTCAAACTCAAGTAAACTGTTGTGAATGTCCAACGAAATATAATCAGTTAAACAAATCACAGTTTCACAGAAAAGAAAACATGTTTTAGCTTAGCGTAACAATCCATCATTGAGGTGCAAAATTTGATCTCTTTGGCTGCGAAAATTAACGTTGGCTAGGCGAAAGTGGAAAAATAAAGAATGCAAAATCGGATTTATAAATAAAACAAAACGACCTTGTAGGCGAAGCCCAATAAAACGAGCTATATTTAATATTAATCTGTCATTGTTATTGTGGGCGAAGCCCAATGAAACTAGCTATCCATTGACACCAATATTTCTATTCTAATGTAAAAGGTAACTAAGTTATAGCCCATGTAAAATACCTAAATAAATACCTAAATGTTCTTTCGTAACCAGTAGTAGATATCTAAGATAATACTGACTTGAATACCGTAGAATGTTAGTAATAACAATGTATTTACTTATGTTTTAGCCTGATTGAATGCAAAATAGCTTGTAGGAACAACCTGTTGGAATGTAATTAGACTGTAATGCCTGTGTCATTGTTTATTTAACACTTATTAGCGTTTGGTTACTTTAAATGTAATTAGTTATCTATATGCCTAAATATTAAACTTGTAGTTCAGTAATCATAGTGCAAGAATGTTAATAAAAAATAATGTTAATACTACCAAGTTTAGTTCAATGCGTGAATAAATGCTTAGTAGAAGGTTATTTTCCAGATGTTCTAAAAGTGACAAAAGTTGCTCCCATTTTCAAATCAGGATCAAAACTAGACCCAGGAAATTATAGACCCATATCGGTATTGCCAGTGCTATCGAAAGTACTGGAAAAAATCATTCATAACAGACTCATTAACTACTTAGATTCTTTCGGTTTTCTCTTTGAGCGGCAATATGGATTTAGGCCTAAATCTAATGCATTAGCGGCCGCAACAGATCTAGTTACTAAAATTAAGACTAAAATTGACCGGAAGCAAGTCGCACTCGGAGTTTTTATTGACCTAAAAAGGCTTTTGACACCGTTAGCCATAATTTGCTTCTGCAAAAAATAAGATCTATAGGAATTTCAGCGAGCTCTCTCAGAATACTTGAGTCATACCTACAAAATCGTGTACAAGTTGTCAAAATCGGAGAAAACACTAGCAGCACTAAACTTGTTAACTGCGGCGTACCTCAAGGATCAATATTAGGCCCCCTTTTATTCCTTATTTATATCAATAACATACACGAATTAGGATTAAAAGGACACATTACACTTTATGCCGATGACACTTGTCTTTTTTACTTTGGTAGCTCTGTGGATTCAATTATACAAGACGCACAAGATGACTTAGTTGTTCTGGAAAGGTGGTTCTTGGACAACTTATTGACAATAAATACATCCAAAACCAATTACATCATTTTTTCGGCAAAGAATAAAAGTATTCACCATCACAAGCCTTTAACAATAAATGGAGAGGTTCTAAATAAAGTTATTACAGAAAAGTACTTAGGCCTTACCCTCGACTCTCACCTGACGTGGCAATCGCACATAAAAAAGATCTGCTCTAAGCTGTCACGTCTCACGGGTGCAATACGAGGAATAGCCAGATGCCTTCCCCCAAAAGTTCAGTATATTATATAATGCTTTGGCAAAGCCACATTTAGAACATTTAATCGAGGTCTGGGGATCCACGACTAAAGCAAACATACAGAAACTCCAAATAGCCCAAAATAAAATTATTAAAGCCCTCTTCCAATACCACTACCTAACATCTACAAATAAAATATACAAAGACACTAAGCTATTTAATATCACTCAAATATATCAATATAACACATGCATACTAATTAGAAAAATTCTTACAAAAGAAATCCATACAGAAATAACATTCACAAAAAATAGCGAAGTACAAACACGATCATCACGACGGGCACATAACCTACTAGTACACAGATCCAGAACAAACTACGGCAAGAAAAATATTAAAAATGAAGGAGTACAACTTCTGCCGGGGTCACGTGATTGTTCTAAAGAGATACCGTGACCCTGGCATATGGGCAACTGAAGGAACACGGGTGGGTTTTAGTCAGTAAAAGTCTGACACGCCCTCCCGCTCCGCCCAGAGCGGGAGAAGTCATTTGATGATTTCCCATCCAAAAAAAAAAAAAAAAAAAAGGAGTACAACTTTACAATTCTCTGCCGAAAAACATAATAGAATCAAAAACTAATCTTCACTTTAAAAAAATATTAAAGAAACATCTTCAGCAGTCAGAATTAAGCGTAATGTAAAATATTTGTAAAATAATATCCTTCACCTTATTACCGTGTAGTGTGCACGGTCCCCTAGAATGGTACTGATAAGAACATTGGCGCACTTGACGCGCAAAGCTATGTGAGTGATGATACTTTTTTACATCTACCCACTCTTTTCCTACTTTTGTTTAATTATAAATTTACTAAATCTTTCCTACGCAAGCGCAACACATTAGTTAATTATTTTTTTTAAATGTTTGTTACGCTTTGGACGTTTATTTTTGTATACATTACTATTATTAAACTTTGTTTCTCGTTAAGTGATTGATGTAAAATCTTTTGAGAAATAAATGATATATTTACCGTAGAATGTATGCTCCAATAGGACGACGTCTATTTGTTAATCCAATAAGAAACTAGGAGCCTTGAACTTCCTTACACGTGTTTTCGAATTCTCGACAGGTCGAGACCTGCTCCTTTGGGAAAGTCCATTTTTATCATTTGTAATTGGCGGAGCGCCCGGGAAGTAAGGAAGTGCGTAGGACACTTGCACTATGCGGTAAAACCAAAGAGAATATAAATATAGTCTTTGGGTAAAACCTATATAAGGGCCGAGTGCCTATTTTTAGTTTAGTCTTTATACATTTTTACACGAATCATCAAGTTAACACGTAGTGTTTGTGAAGTAAGTGGCTACGCTGTCCACTGCTTAGTCGCGATGTACCCTATAACTAGTTAGCCAGTCTTCAGTAATGTGTAGCTAGGATTTAATTGTGTGTTCTGATTGTATTTTATATTGTGTGCTGTGTATCTACTGACTATTTCTCATAACCATTTTATGTGTGATTTCTCTGTAATTTTCTGTGTTATTTCTGTGTACAAAATATAAGCAAAGATTGCGACATTCTGACTGGTTTAATTTCACTCTTTCGTCAAGGGAACACCGTCACCCCCGCCTACAACACCTGACTCCCGTTTTAATAACAGACCTTTTGGTAAAAAGAATTTTAAAGGGATTAACTATTTCACAAAAAATATATAATATTTGCGGCTTTGTCAGCTTCTAAGCGATTTCAAAGTGGTTTATAAATTAAACCGGCTTCACTAAGCGTTTTCTCACTTGATAGGTGACTTGTGATTTGGCGGCGGCCATGACAGGGTAGGAAAAACTTAAAACTTCGTCTTATATTTGCACCACATATTTACCCTTTGTACACGTCTCAGTTTCTTTACCGTACAATGTATAAATGAAATATGTGAGCACCATGTATCTATCGTATAATAATGAATGAAAATGCTTTTTGACTTTGTCTTTGAAAATCGCGCCGTCGACCAAACGCGTCTGTCAACAAACTTTCCATTACTTATCCATACAACACACGACGAATAAACGTTTTTATGTTGTATAGTCCTCCAGACCGTATTTCGCTCACGGCGGCCGATCTCAACGGAGACTAGCCATCGGCGAGGGAGATATGATAGTGCTCAATTGCGTGCGCGGTCTCAGGGGCCTTCGCTCTTCCCTCACTCTCATAGTCCGATGGGACGGCAACCAGATACGATCAGAGAGAGATCACGCGTAGGACCAAAGGCTTTTCGTTTTTTGGGATGGGAAATCATCAAATGACTTCTCCCGCTCTGGGCGGAGCGGGAGGGCATGTCAGACTTTTACTGATTAAAACCCAACCGTGTTCCTTCAGTTGCCCATGTGCCACGGTTACTATATCTCTTTCGAACAATCTCGCGACCCCGGCAGGCATCGGTCCTAGCAGACCCCTTCAGTGCTGCTGACATCTTTTTGAGGCGCGCGTGGAACACTACGCGCCGTAGGAACAACAGCTTAACGTGCTCTCCGAGGCACGGGGGTATCACACCGCCAACTTCTAAACTCGGGGTTGTTACTAACGCTCATCTAACCTTACTCTAAGACCTACTGTTTCACCAAAAATCACGCTGATAAACACTGACTTTGACTAAGAAATTCCTAATGGTCCCCACGCTCCTCAGTCGCGCTTGCGACCACGAGAACAATGGGCAGTATGTGGAAGGAACAAAGGACTTAAAGGAGTTTTTTATCAATTAGCTTTGAAGCTTATTTTCTTCATCACACCTCCATTACAACTCCTTGTAATCCGAAGGTACGAATTTTTACCTAAGATCCACGCTTACGGAGGCGAGATTCCGTTATGAATTATGACCCTAATACCTACACCAAATTATTTATTTTGGCTAGCTGCGTTACTAAACCCTTCAAAGCTGTTATAAATATTATATAGAAACGAGCGGAATTTATACCTCAACGTTCCCTGACGGAAATAATATAACGTAATTTAGTTCCAGTTTTCAGTTCCCTCTCACCGAGAGGTGGCCTGTGTCCCAGCAGTGGGAACGGTATAGGCTGATTATGTAAGTCTCAAATATCCATGACATTTTGTTTTATTTTTTTATTATTTGCGTTCTTCTAAATCTATCATCATTTCATGTCATCATCATAATTTCAGCCGTTAGACGTCCACTGCTGGACTCACGAATCCCCCAATTTGGGGGGCTTTGCCATAATCGCCACGCTTGGCAGGCGGGTTGGCGATCGCAGTATGGTGGTAAAATGCATAGAGAACGCTGCTGCCCATTCTCTAGTAAGTCCCTTAGTCGCCTTTTACGACACCCACGGGAAGAAATGGGGTGGTGTTATTCTTTACGTCCGGCACCAATCTATAGTAAAATGAGTAAAAGTTTATATAGGTACGTAATATTTGTTTTGTTTTATATTTCCAAACATTGAACGGTGTATGAATTTTTATTTTATACTATGCGCTTGAAACTCTAAAGACTCCTGCACAATATCCATCTGGCGGTTGTACCGGGAGTTCAGATAACACATAGAATTTCTGCATAACACACTAATGGGAATTAGTGCAAAAGATCATTACTGATGTTTTTCTTGGTAGCGATGGCACAACATATTAAAATTTTAAATCTTGTTTACCCAACCTAAGCATGCGTAAGTTATAACAGCCGTACGGGTCGATTGAAAGCACGTTATGCTGGTCACGGCTGTTATTTGTAGATCTTAGACACTCGTTACTGGTCGTCAGAAACTCGAAAGACTGACAAACCACTATTAACAAAGGTATTTCATTCCCTAGTAACTGGGTTGTGAAGGTCAGATAGGCTGTCGCTCGATGTAAAATACTAGAATTCAGCTACATCTGGTTAGACTGGAAGTTGACCCCAACAAAATTGTGAAAAGGCTAGGCAGTTTGAATTTCGAATTACCTATATACCTAATTAGTTGCCCTTCTGTAGTTTCTGCCTAGTTTCTGGAGTTAAGTAATTTGTAGGTATGTAAGGACAACAAAAACAACAACAACAACAAACAACAACATTAACAATAACAACAGCAACATTATGGGTTGCTGATGATGATGATGAAGGAAATAATGGCTGACTGACATCACAATGACATACGCAAGACTCTAATGTCAGTCATTCTCAGACACTTATTCATTCTTACATTCATACAATCTATCTTATCGTTCATACTATTAATTACTCGCGCTTGAAAGTCCGCGGGTAAATTCAAATGAGAGAAATTATAGCTATGTGAGCGGGTAATTATTTCCTTACCTGTTTCTGGTAAAAGAAGTTTCTTAGCCACAGCCGGGTCCGGAAACACGCAAAATAACCGGGCTAGCATTTGTAAAAGCTTCCTAAAATCGAAATCTACAGCACAATAAAGCACGCGAAACCCACTACGTGACGTATGAGTTTGCGTTCAAAAACTGCACATGCTCAGAATTTATGAGTGGCACGTGTTTACTTTAGCATTTATTCACTAGCTTCTGCCCGTAACTTCGTTCACGTGGAAATCGAGGCTGTACTACGTTAGCTCGACAAATGAATGTGCGAAGAACACTTGTGCGACAAAACTGTACTGCGACTCACAATAGTTCGAATGCACGCTTGTGCGACACACTCGAGCTCACATAGTACACTAGGTTAGGTTAGGTTAAAATTGTGACCTCCTACGCTAGAAACAACTAGATTCAGTGTGTCGCACAAGCATGCATTCGAACTATGGTGAGTCGCAGTACAGTTTTGTCGCACAAGTATTATTCGCACATCCATTTGTCGAGCTCACGTAGTACACTCGGAAATCGATGGCAAACCAGTATACTAAAACGATCTACTGTTTCGCATCGTGTCACGTACTCGTATTATACTTTGGTTCTCGCTAAGCGTTCTTTCTGTGGATTTGTCTTTATTTACAGGCGAAGTGCAGTTGAAGAAGCGATTTAAGGTTTTATTCCATGCGACCGAATGTGAGAAAATATTTTCGCTGGGACTTTTGTATTCGACTAAAATGATTCGTTCTTTCTTCAGAAATGTCTTGAATCCAACAGAAAAATAAAAATACAGCTCTAGTAACAAGAGAAACAACGAAACAGAGGGCATTTTGAAGCTTTGCCGGGAAGTAAACGTTTTCGCTGGTACGCGGGGAACCAAATGTGGTATCTCAGGGACTTACATGTTAAAACAAATATGGCAAAAGGACCCTGAAAAATCCAAACGACAATATCATCTATAACATGCTGATTTATGTGTATGTGGGTGCAAAGGTAAATCATCATCATCATTTCAGCTGTAAGACGTCCACTGCTGGACTTAGGCCTCCCCCAATTTGGGGGGCTTTGCCATAATCGCCACGCTTGGCAGGTGGGTTGGCGATCGCAGTATGGTGGTAAAATGCATAGAGAACGCTGCTGCCCTTTCTCTAGTAAGTCCCTTAGTCGCCTTTTACGACACCCACGGGAAGAAATGGGGTGGTGTTATTCTTTACGTCCGGCACCACACGGTACATAATAAAGTGTTATTAGGTTTTTCTATCTAGAATTTCTCAGTAGCAGCCCGGAGTCTATTTGTGCCCGGTTGATGGCCATAGGCTCGCCCTCTATTACATGGGACTTAAACATAACTGGCGAAATATGAGTGTAGATACTATAGGTACGCCTTTGTCTAACCCACGCGTCATGTTCGTGAACGGGTACCGTCAGTTGAGACTGGTCATCTCCTAACTTCCAGGACTTATTTTTAATCTTATATTCAGAACTGTTGCTTAATGTTTTTACATTGATATCACATATAGAAGCAAGAAGAATAATATACCTAAAGATTTGAAATATTTCGATTTAAATGAGTGTCCTTGGAGTTTCTTACCCGTTCTTCTCCCCAGAGAACTACGTTTTGGAATGGTCAACTAGCTTCAACTTTCCGACTATGCGATCGACTTTTTGACAGTTTAAAATAACAACCGACTTCCTTTAAAAAAGAGTACTACAAATTGAAAAATAACTTTAATTTCGGAAGTCGGTGTCTTAGGATCTGAATTTAAGGTTTTTTTGCCACGGACTTCCGAAATGAAAGTTATTTTTCACTTTGTAGTGTGTTCTTTTAAGGAAGTCGATTGTTTTTTTTGTATTTTATTTTTAAGTTTTTAGTTATTGTACCCCGCACTAATCTAATCGCGTTATTCGTTTATTTGTCGCGCAAATACTTAATGCAAATTTAAGACTTATATAGTTTTCACATGGATCCCATTGTCCGAATGGAACCAAATTAAAATGGGACCACACGAGAAGCACCAGCTTTCAAATAAAAAATTATCATCAAAATCAGTTCACCCAGTCAAAACTTCTGAGGTAACAAACATTAAAAAAACAGTCGAATTGATAACGTTCTCCTTTTTTTGAAGTCGGTTAAAAATACAGACGAATAGAGAAAATGCTTTGAGTTTTGTATGTGTTATAAACTTTTTTCAACATTCTACATTGTGATACCTTTCTTTTACCTTTTTTACTTAGACTTGCTTAGTCTAAGTAAAAAAGGTAAAAGAAAGGAAGCAATATATATGGCCATTATGCCAATACACAAGTGAACATAGGCCAGGGAAATTAGGTAGACATCCATTGCCCCCTATTCCTACGGACCCGAAATGGTGGCGCGTAGTGTTCCACACGCGCCTCTCTGTGATGTACGGTATAAACTCTCCCCAGTTTAACACCTCACTCCCCCCCTAACGTGAGGAGGCCCTGGTTCCCGCACTGGTTCCCGTGGTCCCCGACGTAGGTGTGGGACGGAACACCGGGGTGGTTTAAGTCCTTTGCACCTTGAGATCAAAAAAACTGGCCAAGTGCGAGTCGGACTCGCGCACTGAAGGTTCCGTACAAACCTGCAGGTATTCACGGTTTATGCATAAGGTTTATGTTTATGAAATTAAATGTCTTTTTTTAAATTTTTATATTTGAGTTGACTGAATGAAAGGTAAATTGTGGTTTACGATTTATGACGTATTAAAAAAAAAAACTACTTACTAGATCTCGTTCAAACCATTTTTCGGTGGAAGTTTACATGATAATGTACATCATATATTTATTTTAGTTTTATCATTCCCTTATTTTAGAAGTTACGGGGGGGAGGACACACATTTTACCACTTTGGAAGTGTCTCTCGCGCAAACTATTCAGTTTAGAAAAAAATGATATTTGAAACCTCAATATCATTTTTGAAGACCTTTCCATAAATACCCCACACGTATGGATTTGATGAATTTTTTTTTTAAAGTTTCAGTTCTATGTATGGGGCACTCCAAATATTATCGTTTTTTTTTCTATTTTTGTGTGAAAATCTTAATGCGGTTCACAGAATACATCTACTTACCAAGTTTCAACAGCATAGCTCTTAAAGTTTCGGAAAAAAATGGCTGTGACATACTGGGACAGACAGACAGACAGACATGACGAATCTATAAGGGTTCCGTTTTTTGCCATTTGGCAACGGAACCCTAAAAAAAAGGGAAATTAGGTAATTGTTAAGACAATTGTTTTTATTTTGTAGTCTCCACTGTCCCACTCCTGAGCAAAGGCCTCCCTCCACTCCTTCCACCTTTCGCGACCCCGCGCGTGTTTCTTCCAGTTTTCACCAATTGATTATTATGAACAGAAATTCCACGTATATTCAAATCCCTACTGACATTCTTTGACAGTTATATGAAAATACTAGTAGCTTTAGGTTTGCAAATTGATTCAGGGGTTTTCTTTGCTGATCAATTACATTCTCTTACATTACGTGTTTATAGGCTGGCCCGTTGGTCTCGTAGTCACAAGCGCGACTGTTGACCGTGGGGTCGTGGGTTCGATTCCAAGATCGGGCAAAGTTTTATTGGGTTTTTCCATTACAAATTTCTTAGTAACAGCCCAGAGTTTTGGAAGTTGGCGATGTGGAACCCTCGTGCTTCGGAAAGTACGTTAAGCCGTTGGTCCTACGCTTGATCTCTCTCCGGTCGTGTCGGATTGCCGTCCCATCAGACTATGACAGTGAGGGAAGAGCAAGTGCCTCCCGCGCCGACGGCTAGACTCCGTTGAGATTGACCGTCATGCATAGGCTGCCATTCCGAGTATTAACAAGAATAGACCTCACAAGAAACAAGTTATATAATTAGCGCTATATGTTTGCAGGAGGATAAAACAATTACTTATGTCGTAAAATAAAAGACAAATTGACACAGTTTCTTTTTTATTTTATTTCTTCGTTGTATTAACACCTCTCTCGTTTGAACACGTGCCAATCTGAAAAGGAAAACATTGTTGGTTGAAAATCTAGCAACCAAATTTTATCACTAATCACTTCCTGAAAATTTTCGTTAATCCATTGCTTCATGCGTTCGAAAAATTTGTCGGAACTACGTAAAAAATGCGATGAATAATAAATAATAAATATCTGGACAACCAACACACCGTTATCTGATCCCAAACTAGGCAGAGCCTGTACTATGGTAACCAGACAACTGATAAACATACTTATATATTTCTAAATACATACATATTATAGATAAATTACACCCAGACACAGAACAAATGATCGTGGTCATCACACAAAGATTTGTCCTGGGTGGGAATCGAACCCACGACCTCAGTCTTAGCAGTCAGGGTCACTAACCACGAGACTAACAGGCCAGGCTGAACTATCAAAATGAAAGCGATTCTTATTTTTAGTGGGATACGCAATTACCCCACAAGTTCAGTCAATCTGTACAGTTCTCTCCTCAAAAGACCATTTCAGACACCAATCTACATGCTCTTCAAATAATCTGACCAAGATTATGTTTGGACTTTAAAATACCTCTGAGTTGGTATCAGCATTTCTTCTCAGAGTAGTCAGATAAGATTTTCATCATCATCATCATTTCAGCTGTAAGACGTCCACTGCTGGACTTAGGCCTCCCCCAATTTGGGGGGCTTTGCCATAATCGCCACGCTTGGCAGGCGGGTTGCCGATCGCAGTATGGTGGTAAAATGCATAGAGAACGCTGATGCCCATTCTCTAGTAAGTCCCTTAGTCGCTTTTTACGACACCCACGGGAAGAAATGGGGTGGTGTTATTCTTTACGTCCGGCACCATACGGTAGATAAGATTTTACGAATATAATTTAAAAATAAATTATTGATATGTGAAAGTGTTTGTACAAACATACTTACAGAAATAAAATCATTAATCTTTTGAAACCGGAGTTGGTTTTTGCCACTAGACAAAACATAAAGATTTGTTTACTATAATATCCAGGAACAAAAGCTTTGTACCACTTTTTACTAAAATTACGCGGACGGAGGGCAAAGTTAAACTCCATATGCAGAAGGAGTGTAGAAAGCTAATATTTTTAAATATAATTGCGTAAGAAATACGAATTTAGTGTTAAATTTCAACTCCTGGACAACCACTACTGTAAATATGTAGTTGTAGTTGCTTAAAGAGATAATTTTTGAAACGGCCCGACTGTTCTTGATTAATTTTGGTATGGGTTTACTTGAAACCCTAAGGAAAGAAATAGAATTTTTATTTACCACGGGGGTGGGGCTTCGGACGGTAGCTAGTTTATTCTTCACATAGATATTTTAGCATAAATTTTCTAAACGAAGTTGAAAACTGCATCAAAATTCGTTGCGTAGCTTGGAAGAAACACGCGACTACGCATACCGACAACAAAAAAAGACTCTTATTTATATAAATCCATAGATACATTTTTTAGACTTAAGCACAATTACTGCGCCCACGTGGTGGAGAGCCTATGCACTTTTATGCACAAAAAATTAAAATATTGAACGGGTAATGGGTATTGAAAAATCAGCCCTTTTATGTAAACCGTGCCAGGTTTTCCATGAAATAAGATAAATACGATTGTATTCCCATCTGTAGGTAGTTTTAAAGTCGAATGCAAACCAGCCGTTTGAAACTTAGCGGGATCGCATACGTCTTACTAAACTTTGTTCGAACTTACATTTTAAAGTTGAAAAACAACTCTTTCGAATGTAAAGAAAGCAGAAAAGGAATTATTCGAGGTTCGATAGAATACATGCCTTCAGGCTTCGTAATGGTTCATGAGGAAAGCGGTCTTGTATCCCTATTTACGTAATTATACCCTTTCATCTTCTGAGTCAATTTAAATACAACCATTGATATTCCCAAAGAAATTCTCTCGAACAATCTTTACTGATATAATTATATCAAGGGGAACATTGGGAGCACTCTAAATTATTTTTCCTAGAATTTCCTTATTTTCAATCGCCGTGGTAACGCTGCCAGTCTTTTCAGCACTTTTCCTGTTGACAGCGATGCGGCTCAAATTTTTGATGCCCTGTGATTCTTTCCCCTCTTTTTTATATGAATATACAGTCACCAAAAGTAATAAGTAGCCAAGGTCGACAGATCTGCCAGTTTCACGAGATTTGGTCTAAAGAGTTACCGTGACTCTAGCATATAGGCAAAACAGATAGCCATACTATCTGTTTTGCCTATATGCTAGAGTCACGGTCTTGTGATTTACTGTCCTGTTCCTGATCTCTCCTCGGTCTAGTCGGGCTACCGTCCCTTCGGACTATGAGAGTGAGGGCAGAGCGAGTGCACCTATGTCTGTGCACATATTTATACACTTTAATAACTCCCGCGTTTAAGGTTAAACTTTCCTGAATTACCATGGCCTAAATGTAGTCTTGAGGACTATTATTGTCACCGAACAGAGTCTTATGAATCAAAATTTCCGCTGAAAGACACTGTTTATTGTTGATTTTTTTTTTTAAATCAATACTAAACCTGTACTATTTTTTTTAGGGGGGAAATACACTGGGTGGGTTATAGTCAGTAAAGTCTGTCACGTCCAGAGTAGGAGAATTCATTTGATGATTTCCCTACCACAAAAAAAAAGGTGGATGGATATTCTTGAAGTTCACACATAACGCAGTTCCTGAAGAAAGTGGCGAGTGGCGAGTGGTGGGAAGACTGGATGCGGAAGGCGGAGGATAGGGTGTTGTGCTTCGTGTTGAGTTTCTTCCCAGCTAAAGCAGTAGGAAGTGGTGATTGGGGATTGAGCGACTGTCATATGTTATTTTGACGTTCAAAAAGGGCTCATACTGAGTCTTTTCGAGCTCCATTTTAGAATAAATCACTTTTGTATTATCTTATTGTTTGAGTGTAATCGTAGTTTTCTTAGCATAACACAAACATAACATCACGCCTTAGTTCCGCAAAGGATTAGGCAGAGGTGTACCCACATTCCAACAGTTAAGTCTGTCTACTAATTGTTAAGCCTCTCACAATGTTTTATATTTAATTTCATAGCAATTAAATAAAATACACATGAAGAATTATTTGCATGTCAGTAAAAAAAAATGACATTTATTTTGAATTTCCTTAATTGAGGCATATATCCCCG
Organism: Aporophyla nigra; assembly: GCA_947507805.1. Classification (NCBI taxonomy): domain Eukaryota; kingdom Metazoa; phylum Arthropoda; class Insecta; order Lepidoptera; family Noctuidae; genus Aporophyla; species Aporophyla nigra. The sequence goes on along the minus strand of OX382313.1, from coordinate 2,940,970 downwards.
GGCGGCCATGTTTTTCATAAAATGGCTTTCATTATATTTTATTACGGTTGTATAAAATACCAATACTTACTTTTGGACAACCAATAAGTGCCATCTGCTCGACGTCCTTAGGTCACTACAAGGATCCAGCAGAATATCAGCGTCAGGTATATTTGCCTGACATATGCTGAGCTGGACTCCCATTTGGTGCCACTCTGAGACGCACACCGCACTTTTATATTCCACCGCACGTTATTTTCATTTATACATATTTTAATTTGTGACACTAAGTGTCATTGTCACTATTTTATGTCTTCCTTTTTTTTTCTTGTTGTATATTGGCACTTTGTACCTACTTAAGCGAAATTGTTATCACGTTAAATTATATATTATTTAATCGTGCTTTGTATGTTGTTATGTTTTCTGTGTGCACCAAATAAAAGATTTATCTATCTATCTAAGTAGAAAAAAATAGTTTTCAAAATATATTAATTACTAGCTTCTGTCCGCGACTTCGTCTGCGTTAAATTTCTTACTCTCCCGACCCTTCCCGTCGCGTCGAATCGCCTACCATTCGTTTTTGTAACATTTTTCATTACTGCGCCGCTCCTCTTGGTTATAGCGAGATGTTATATAGCCTTCCTCAATAAATAGGCTACCCAACACAAAAAAAAAATCAATGCGGACTAGTAGTTCCTGAGATTACCGCGTACAAACAAACAAACTCTTCAGCTTTATAATCCTATCCTACTAATATTATAAACGCGAAAGTTTGTATGTATAGATGTATGGATGTTTGTTCCTCATTCACGCAAAAACTACTGACCCGATTCGGATGAAATTTGGTACACAGATATTTTATAACCTGGATTAACACATAGGGTACTTTTTATCCCGGTAGTAAACCCCGCGGGATATTTTCCAACCTCCACGCGAAGCCGCTGGCAACAGCTAGTATATAATATATTGGTATAGATTTCTAACTATTCCTTAAACAACACCTTTGGCTCTCCCCCTATTACACAATGGTTTTCAAAATATATTAATTATTTCTAACTATTCCTTCAGGAACAACAATACCTGGATAACGGATTGTTTCAACAATACCTTTGGCTCGCCCCCTATTACATGAGACTTAAGCATGACTGGTGAATTGAGTGTATATTACAGGTATGTAATACATCTCTACGTAACCCTTTTGGAATTACTGGCGTGATGGTTTGTTATAGGTTGCTAAGTTACTGATAAGACTCGCCCACTTTGCTGCTCAGCTACGGATCAATTGTCCGTATTTATGCAAAAAGGAACCACCCAGCAAAAACGCACTTCTGAGATATCAAAGGATTTTCAAAAACATGTGCAGCTCTGTTAGATGAAGTATAATTACTATTTATTTTATTTAAATTTATTGATAAATTACTTATTTAAGTATGCGTATATAAAGTTGCTCTGAATACTCTTAAAGATACTAGATAATTAAGAAAATGTGCATGTGGTTCCTTTTAACATTTACTAATTGATAGGTTTTCTCATACAAAAAAAGAACCACAACCCAGGGATTTACTGATATCAATGAAACTATGTAACTTGGTTCCATTTGCTGTATTCAAAATAATTGTTAATAATAGAAATATGTGTAATTTATAATGGTACCAAGTATGTGTGGATCTGTTTTGTATAAAATGACATAGTAATAATATTGTTTATTTGTTTGTACAATCGAGTCCCGTTGTGCTGTGGTTCGGTTTTGCTTTATTCCATATGGGTCCTGTTGGTTCCATTCTGCTTTTAGTATACCTTGTTTCCAAGGGAAAAATCATGTGTTTTTTTTTGTATAAGAATTTAGACCACTTTTAAATTAGTATTCTTCAAACAAAAGTAAAAAACGAAATTTGTCGTGTGGTTCCATTTTGCATAAATACGGACAATTTTCCCTACCTTTTCGTAATCCGATTGAGTTGGAATGTTCTTACCTGTATTTCTGATGCCTATTTATTTATGTAAGTATCTCTTTGAAATCAGATTAGAAGACCAAAGTGACATTAAATCAGTGATAACGAGGTTACTTGGAAGAGATCACAGATATTGATTATATCACCCATTGTATATTTGGTAGTGACATTGTTTTTTTTTTTCGTGACATAAATAATAGCATCACCATGGTGTCGTAAGAGGCGACTAAAGGACTTACTAGAGAATGGGCAACAGCGTTCTCTATGAATTTTGCAACCACACTGTGATCGCCAACCCGCCTGCCAAGCGTGGCGATTATGGCTAACCCCCCCAAATTGGGGGAGGCCTATGTCCAGTAGTGGACGTCTTTGGGCTGAAATGATGATGATGATGTATTTGTGTGGTGTACACACGGCTACACATCAAGCTATACAATTCCAGTTTGAGCTGCAGTGCATGATGCTAGATGTCACATTTCTTTGAATTTTTGGTTCTTGGACATGTTTTCCTCACGATGTTTTCCTTCCCCGTTTTAAGAGCAGTGGTGATGAAATTATTTCCACAAAGTAAAGCGCCTACCTGGGTTCGAACCCACGACCTACAGCTCGTAAGTCGAGGCCGATACCACTGGGCTACCACTGCTTTCTAGCGCAGTATGCGTGATCATTTCTCCACGCAAAAAAAAGGTAATTACCTCGCTGGTTATACACCGTGACATTTTAGTAGTCTTATAAAGGTTAACCACTCATTGTATCCGACATAATATACCTATAGGCGTGAATAAAAATTGTTAACATTAATTAAGATAATAGGTACTAAGAAAAATAAATAAAGCTTTAGAAATATCCTGTTAATAATGTTTACGTATCATACGATAGAGTACATACCTATCCAGCGCACGAGTCGACTAGATCATTCCATCTCCATTTTCCATTAGACAAAATACCAAATTTCACACTACGTCATGCGTCATCATAATGAATAATATTTTTATTTCTAGTTATTCAAATGTTTTTTTTTTTTTCTTATGGATTGGATACATGAAGTGGGCTGCCGTTGTAAGGCGATTAAAATATCACGGTGTAAATATCTAACAGAAGATTAAGGCCTAGCGCGCACTGCCGTACGTTTCTTAGCGCATAATCTGTCTGAAATATTATAGAAGTGCGTGCACTGCATTTCACTGCAAGGCAGTGCGCGCTAGCCCTATCCTAAAACATACTAGTACTGAATCAAACCAGTCGTAATCAGTTAACACTAGTTTCAATCTTCAGCAATTTTTATCGTCCTTTTATAAGCAATTTAGGGTCATTAATTCACACTATTGTCCATTTTCGTCTAGACTAGACCATTACATTTTATTGTTATGACTACTGAAATGAATTGTATTGTCACATTCATCTTATTAGCTTAATTTCTGTTTTATTTGTGGCCGTATCGTCGCCTCTGTGGCGTCCTTAATGATAGAGAGATCGAATCAGAAATTAAGAGATCTGAAGGAGAACCAAGGTATTCAACTTAGCCTAAAGAATTTCCAAACTTAAGTGGCAGTGGGCAGGACACATTGCTCGCAGAACAGATGGTGCTGGAATGTTCTGGGGTGGTGACCGTGTACTACAAGATTTAGCGTTGGAAAGCCTCCCATACGATGAATTCATGACCTGGTGAAGGCCGCAGGAATCCCTTTGGATGCGAGAAGCGCAGAATCGGCTGAAGTGGTGGTGTTTGGGCAAGGCCTATGTCCACCAGTGGACGTCTTTCGGCTGAAATTATGATGTTGGTATTGTTGGGCAAGTCGAAGCTGACAATGAGATCCTGGGTTCTATTCCCGGGTTGGGCAAAGTGTTATTGGGTTTTTCTATCTGGAGTTTCTCAGTAGTAGCCCTGTGCCCGGTTGTTGGTAATAGCCTCGCCTCCTATTTCATGGCACCTAAACTGCGGTAGTTAGTACCGCATGTGGGTGTACTATAGGTAGCCTCTGCCTGATCCTCCAGGGGTTACATAACATAACATAATATTTATTCAAAAAATAAAAGGCTTAAAAATATATACAGTTTTGCTTATATGCAAATTATATTCTAAGATTCACGTGCCTGAACTAGGTAATCCTGTGTTTCAGGCAAGAAGAGCCTAAATAGTCTTATAAAATAAATAAATAACCAAAAGTTTGTGAATAGACAAATTATTGTATAAATGTTGGGTAGCTTATAAAATAGTTTCTAAAATTTTATAGAATTAAATACTTAACGTAGATGAATACTTACTTTAACACAGTTAGTAAATTCTCTGTTTCTTCGTAACACATACTCGTACTTTGGAGTGCTATAGAGTTTAATCTATTATAGAGGAGAGGGCCGAGGTACAGATAAAATTTGGATATAAAAGCATGTTTTGTTCTATTTTGTGGACAGACTATATCTTTACGTCTTTTATTAGTAAATTCAGTGCTGTAGGGTAGAGCTGCGTGTTGTTTTAATACAATGCCCATTATAAATAGCTATCGAACTGTTAATACTTCACAAGATACAGGCGTGATATTATTTTAAGAATTTACTAGTGACCCTTGCTTCTGACAGGGTCACGAGATTTGTTCGAAAGAGACACCGTGACCCTGGCACATGGGCAACTGAAGGAACACGGGTGGGTTTTAATCAGTAAAAGTCTGATACGCTCTTCCGCTACACCCTAGAGCGGGAGACGTCATCCAATGATTTCCCACCCCAAAAAAGAACCCCTTGCACTAGTGTGAAGTACTGATGTGACGACGTGTTGAATATATTGAGATTTCTGTGCTATGGGTACCTGAGTGAGTTTTCAAAGGAGATGGCTAAATGAGTGCCCTCAATTTGTATTGGAATCTCACATTAACTCGTAATATTTAAATATTAATTTAATAATTATTGAGTGTTTAGTAATTTCTAAGAACTTTAGTGAACTGTTTAGCATAAAAAAGTATCTTAATTGCTTTTTATGCTTTCCATTGATGTGTCAAGGGGAAATAATACAATTCTGCAAGCTAGGGAGGAGTCATAGCGCTTTTCCAGAATGTCAAATTAAAACTATACCTATATCGACTTTTGATAACTGCTTTCAAAACGATTTACTGTCTGAAACTAAGAACTGGCAATCAGAGTTTTTAGCGGGAGTCGACGGCGTTCAATTCGGTGTCCTGTTTAGTTGCTTGTTATTGTGTTTTCAGCAGGTTTTGATTCGGAAAATAGGGTTGTTTTTAAAGTGTCAGGTCAGTCGGAATGGGCTCCTTCTTTCAATCTTACTATCTATATTCTGTCGAAAAACATTAAGTAATAATAGTAATAGTGGACGAAAAACCAAGTTTTTTTTCAACTCTTTCGATTATTTTATCGATTCTTCTTCACATGAAGTTCAATCCCATCTCTATCATAAAAACCAAACGTCAGATGTCAGACGTCATTTGAACGCTTTGCCGTTTGCTTGTTCGTTGTGTTTTTTTATTTTGAATTTTCATAGACCCAGGCTTGTTTAATAGACTTATTGTGTGTGCTCACCTGGCTAATGACCTCTTGCTACCTACTCTACACGGTCTCCACTTTCAATAAATTCATCATGCGATACATAAACCGCCTATGGCATTAAGTCCGCCTATGTACATTTATGTGCTTGAAGTATTAAATAAATAAATAAATAAACTGCGGTAATTCAGAAGCTACGTTTGCAGTTTCTATACCTATTGACGTAGGAGTTACGTAATAGCGATTTTATTTTTACAATTGTAAAGATATGAAAAGTTCCTGAAACAGTTTTCATATGAAATAATTATATGCAACTATTCAGCTTTATATTATATATTATACACATATTTATACATTGCCAGGATGTCGCCTATACTTCAATTTAGCCATGTCCTTTGCACATTAACCTAAATTATAGTAGTTTTCACTATCAAAATCTACTGTGTAGTTTAGAATATACTTCCTATCACTGTTGTTCACCTGGTCAGTTGTTGTATACGAATTAGCGTACCCGTGTGTGTTTGTGTGTGTGTGTGTGTGCGTGTGTATTATCTTCGAGTGTATGGTCTTGTTATAAAAAAACCGACTTCTAATAAACACTAGCAAATGAAAAATAACTTTAACATCCAAAGTCGTGGCAAAAAATTAAAATACAGATCAAAAGACATCGACTTCCGAAATTAAATAAAGTAAGTTTTTCACGTTGTAGTGTTTTCTTTGTGTTCCTCAAAGGACCTACTAAATCGCAATCTGTATCAATGTTCCGAAGAAGTTCTGTAACTTAAGTTGAAATTCGGTCTGGGATTATAGATTAAGATTTCAGTATTAGTATTGGAAATTGAAGAATAATATTGATGTTAAGACCCTCTTAGCGGTACAATTAGTTTAGTTGAAAAGCCAATTTAAGTAAATCTGATAACCATAAGATAATGCTTAGCAGATTAGCTTAAATTGGAAGATTTCGGCGACACTAGGATACAGATAAAGGTTATGATTGCCTCTTGCATAATCGCATGAGCCTATAACGTTCCCACTGCTGGGACACAGGGACTTCTCTGTGAGTGGAAGCGGGCCCTAATCTACCACGCGGGTCTATTGTGGGTAGGTATTAAGCCCTTGTACCGTATGGTGCCGGACGTAACGAATAACACCACCCCATTTCTTCCCGTGGGTGTCGTAAAAGGCGACTAAGGGACTTACTAGAGAATGGGCAGCAGCGTTCTCTATGCATTTTGCCACCATACCGCGATCGCCAACCCGCCTGCCAAGCGTGGCGATTATGGCAAAGCCCCCCAAATTGGGGGAGGCCTAAGTCCAGCAGTGGACGTCTTGCGGCTGAAATGATGATTAAGCCCTTACTCTTGGTGAGCGAAAGCGGTTTTGGCCCCGTGGTATCTGCTGCTACCAGAATCTCTGACATACCCTCTCATGTATGTTGCATGTATCTCATGCATGTCTCATGGACATGAACCTCTGTCAACATACCGATGGTCCCTATTAACAATTTCGGTTCTGCAAAAAGACTACTGTTCAGTAGAGCAGTTCAAAGTTTGTTTTACTACTAACACTGTTGCGCGGATAACCGATAATATAATATTATCTTTAAAACTGTCTAAATATCATGATTTAAAAAAAAAATTACGTATGATAGATCTTTTTATTGTGATTCTATTTATGTAAGAACTGGCCAAGTGCGAGTCGTACTCGCGCACCAAGGGTTCCGTACAAACCTGCAGGAATTCACGGTTTATGCATAAGGTTTATGTTTATGAAATTAAATGTTTGTTTTTTAATTTTTATATTTGAGTTGACTGAATGAAAGGTAAATTGTGTTTTACGATTTATGACGTATTAAAAAAAAACTACTTACTAGATCTCGTTCAAACCAATTTTTGGTGGAAGTTTACATGGTAATGTACATCATATATTTTTTTTAGTTTTATCATTCCCTTATTTTAGAAGTTACGGTTACACACATTTTACCACTTTGGAAGTGTCTCTCGCGCAAACTATTCAGTTCAGAAAAAAATGATATTAGAAACCTCAATATATTTTTAAAGACCTATCCATAGATACCCCACACGTATGGGTTTGATGAAAAAAAAAATTTTGAGTTTCAGTTCTATGTATGGGGAACCCCAAATATTATTGTTTTTTTTTTTTCTATTTTTGTGTCAAAATCTTAATGCGGTTCACAGAATACATCTACTTACCAAGTTTCAACAGCATAGCTCTTATAGTTTCGGAAAAAAATGGCTGTGACATACTCGGACAGACAGACAGACATGATGAATCTATAAGGGTTCCGTTTTTTGCCATTTGGCAACGGAACCCTAAAAAGTGAATATTGGTAAAAATGCATAACCAACATTGTTAATAGGGACCATCGATACAGCTTTGGTTCGAACCCAGGCAGCCATTTTACTTTGAGTTAATGCCATGTCAAAGACGTGACATCTTTCAATCCACACTTGACCAGCGTGGCAGGACCCTAGGCTTCCCTCCTCTCATGGAGACGAAGCCTGTGTCCTAGTAGCGGTATAATTATAGGCTGATGATGTTTGGTCACCTCTAAAACTCTACCAAACCAAACCTCTATTACCACAGAATATAAATTAGTACCTTACGGTACAGAAGTTTCACTCCCGAGTTTAGGTATGATAAACGCAAGCGTCCGGCCACCGTACTAGTCTCAATAGGCTTGCACTCGCTCGACTTGTCGCACACGCAGCGCACGCACTCGCGGATCAAAAGTAAACTGTTAATACCGTAAAGTACCTACTATTGTATATTCTACCTCTCTGACAGCCCTAGCAGATTGAAGCGAGACGGCAGACAGTTATTGTACTATGAACGCTATACGCAATGCAAAAGGTTGAAATTAGGTTGTTTTCCAGAATAGTAGGTAAATATCTCGGGGATTTTGCGCCGCTTGTATGGAAGTGAGACAGGCCTGCTATTACTTAGATTTTTTTTCTTTTATTCAAGAATTGTCAAACTTCAGTGGCAGTGGGCAGGGCACATTGCTCGCAGAACAGATGGCCGATGTGGCTGGAAGGTTCTGGAGTGGCGACCGCGCACTGGAAGACGTAGCGTTGGAAGGCGTCCCACAAGATGGACCGATGACCTGGTGGAGGCCGTAGGGATACTTTGGATGCGAGAGGCACAGAACCAGTCGAAGTGGCGGTGCTTGGGGGAGGCCTATGTCCAGCAGTGGACGTCTTTCGGCTGAAATGATGATGATGATGATGATAAAGTAGTAGCTTTAATTTTTGTTTCATCCTCTTGTAAGGAAGCAATGTGCGTCGCTGCTGAGTCGTGTTAGGACCAGTAGCAACAGTTTAATAAGCGCGGTCGCGGACAGGTAGAACTCTCCACTACTGCGCCACTGGATTAGTTTACATACTACACTGTATGCAGCGTACAGTTCCTTTCTGTGTCCCGAACCGCTATATTTATGTTTATTTTTCTTTTTACGTGTTGTGTTTGTTCTGTTTATTCTAATGTTAATGTCAATTGGTTTGTTTTTAAAATGTATGTGTTTTTAGATGTGTGTTTTTAAAATGTGTGTGTTGAAATATGGATGTTAATTCTGAAATAAATGTTAGTGATTGATTGATTGATTTGATTTAATTTCAGTAATCTTATTTTTATCGTTCATATTTTTGAACCTAGCATTAAGCCCTCTATAAAATAATTTTCGCAATAAATGAATGAATGAAAAATATTTCGAAGACTATTCACTGTGAGCTGACTTTTTCTGTTTATCGTTTATTTTACACATAAAAGGCACGTCAAAAAATCAAATTTTCTTGAAATAAATTTCGTAGGAATTTTGACGTTAATGATAAATGACTTTATTTCTGCAAGTAAGGTTCTAACACTTCTATACGTCAATCATATTTTTAAACAAGACGAGGTCGGCCAATCACATCTGACTACTCTGAGAAGAAAGGTCAAATCAAACTCAGAGGTCACACTGTCTTTTAAAGCTCAGAAATAATTTTGGTCTGATTCGAAGACAGTGTGGATTCGTGTCTAAAATGGCCTTTTGAGCAAAGAATCACACAGATTGATTGGACTTGTCCAGTCAGTGAACGCATTTATCAGTAAACATGCAGCGCAACGAGAGCTCAAGATAACATTCAAATATTGTTCAAGTAATGATACTCGTCAAACAAAACATGACGAAAACAACAAGCCCCATTTACACGTTACGACTATAAATTCTGGTAATGTCGTATCGTAATGTAAACGTTATCAAACCGCATCGTGTAAATTCATTTTAATGTTTGTTTCCTGCTCCAATTTCAAATAATTTCTTATTTATATGAAGGGTTTATCATTGTCATAAATGGGAAATTATTTTTATTTTCATAATCTTGGGAAATGGCGCGGCTTGGGTGGGGTTTTGTCTTTAAGATTGATGATGTTTTTGGGATATTAAATAAAACACTACGGGGCGGTTTAAAAGAAGATGTAGTGACAAAAATTTAAAACCATATGCTTAGATGGTTTGGTCACGTTGCAAGGATGAATGAAGTGCAGCTAACAAACGGTATTCACAAGGCAAATGTGACTGATCACACCAAAAGGGGAAGCGCCTGGAAAACATACATAGTGACCTTATTGATGATGTTTTTCAGAAGGGCCAAGTGCGTAGCACTGGTTACCGGCGTATGTGTATGCCTAGATGTATGAACTTAAACGAGGCAAAATGAGTATGTAAAGATCATAGCAGGTAGCGTTCTGTAGTTTCTGCCTACCCCCATGGGAAAAAGGCGTGATTTTATGTATGTAGGTATGCATAAAATAAAACATTATAAGCGATTTAAAAACGTGGTTCTTCTTTCAAGGTTTTACAGGTTCTGTACCTAGTATGCTTTAATATTGAAATGCAATAAAATGTTTATATACGTAAGTAGATATTATAAGACAATATCAGAATATTGTGTTGGTCAATATTTTACAAACAAGATGGCGCCGGCATTTCTAAGCCGACAGTTCCCTGAGCAGAAATGCCGAAACAAACTCAGAGGTCATGATCCTTTTAAAATCCATTAATTAAATATTAGAATTTTATATGAGTCTAACAACCCAAAGCTATGCCTTGGAAAGGAATTTTCAAGAAAGATCCATTGTAATTGATACTCTATAAGCAAATACAGTCACCCATCTACAATATGATCACAACTAGTGCGGCATACTCTAGGTACGTGTCTAGCTGCTTAGTATGGGTGTGCACAAACAAGATGGGATTTATATTATAAATGATTTTGTTACTTACTCTTCCAAGTATTGCAGTTCTCGTATTGCATCTCACAGTAATTTCCGAAGTTTTTAAAGTCCCCACCATAGCTACGGGCGCAAATTAGTTGTTCTCTGTAAAAAAAAAAAACAGAAAATATTCAAGTGAAATTATTTCAGCACCATTACTCTCCAAACGTTGAAAGAATATAGTTAGGAATCCGGCTATTCTAGAATGTAATAAAAATTTGAAGATATTTGACATCCTGTACTGGACTTTCGTGGGGGATTATAGCTCACTCCCTCTGTCAGAGGGAAGGCCCTGTGTCCCAGCAGTGGTGATTATTCTATAAGTCTTCTAATGATAACGGACCCACTAAAGTGTCCTAAACTTTATTTTATATAATTTACTAGTTGACCCGACAGACGTTGTCCTGTCTCTTTGATGATATGAGCACGCATTCTGTCAATTCTATGTCATAATGCTATATTAAAAAAGTTTTCATTGTTCTATTATATGGTTATTAAGTATTCTTAAATTTTCTAATTTTCCGCGCAATTTTTTAATTTTTTTCTTTCATAAGAACCTATTCCTGACAATTACAAACACAACAACAACAAAAAAAGTGAAATCGGTCCAGCCGTTCTGGCGTGATGGCGTGACCAAGGGAAATAGGGATTCATTTTTATATATATAGATTTCATCAAAACTGCTCTCAAAACAGCATCAAAAAGAACCGTAATATGTTGGAATAAGAAATCGAAGAATCCACCTACCCGCACTGGGTCCGAGTGATGGATTACGACCCACTCCCATTTATTGAGAAGACGCCTATGGAACCTCACAGGCTGATGATATATGTTTTGTACACAATCAATCAACTGATCCTTTAGCAGTCTACTGCTGGACATAGGCCACTCCCATATTGCGCCAGAACACCCTGTCCGCTGCCTTCCAAATCCAGTCTGCCCCAGCCACTTTCTTTAGGTCGTCGGTCCACCTCTCTAGGGTATCCACGCTACACTTGCCGACACGCAATCTCCACTCCAGGACTCATCTGCCTCAAAGAGATGTCAGCATAATTAAAGTGGTCAGCTAGGACCGATGCCTGCCAGGATCGCGAGATTTGTTCGAAAGAGTTACCGCGGCCCTGGCATATAGGCAACTGAAGGAACACGGGTGGGTTTTAGTCAGTAAAAGTCTGACACGCCCTCCCGCTCCGCCCAGAGTGGGGGACGTCGTATGATGATTTCCCACCAAGAAAAATAAAAAAAGACTATTCTGCTCCACCGGCTATCGGTCCATCGAAGACATGGCCAGCTCACTGCTACTTCAGCTTGCTTACTCTACAATCTATGTTGGTAACTTCAGGATGTATACAATAGGTAGGAAAAAATATTAAAGCAATAACGTACTTGTAAACTTTAGGACATCGATCTAGGAAGTTTTTGCATCCTTTCACGAAGAAGTCAGTTGCGAAGAACTGTGTATCTTGGGGATAATTGATGACTTCCTTCCGGTATTTAGCTTCAGTGTCATGTAGTAGTAAAGAGATACCGAAGAAAAAACCTAAGAAAAATGAAAAAATCAGATGAGAATACTTTTTTGCAATAAAAAAAAAAACAAACGACTTCCAAAACAACACTACAAAGTGAAAAATAAATTTAATTTCGGAAGTCAGTGTGTACTGATCTGTATTTTAGTTTTTTGCCAGTGACTTCCGAAATTAAAGGAATTTTTGAGAGGAGATTGCTGTGTCCGAGACAACATCTATCTGGGCCAAATAGTCTCCTCTCAGGCGCGATAAGACAATAAATTTGCTCGACGCACTAAGAGCGCCTGGAGGAGCTATTGGTCAATAACCTCTCAAACGTCCTTATGAGCTCCCGGGAGGATCATAAGAAAAAATACTCCAAATGTCCGCGTGTGCACCCGTTGGATCATAAGGAATCGGTTGCCATTGGATGTAATTTTTGATGTTTATTCATGTAGCAACATCTTCACGACATTTACTTTTTTTCCTTTTTTTTCTATTTTTTTAACTTTTTATTTACTTTGAATCGAACGCGTGGAACCGAGCGACGCGCGACCGGATAAAAATCCACTGAAAGAAGATCTACCACTACGTCACAAACCGACCATTACGGACATGTATATTTTCCCCAGTCTCACATATGGTGCTCAAACCTGGTCTTAGACTCATCAGAAGTCCAAACTCGAGTTTGCCTGCTAAGTATGGAACGCAGTATCCGGAAAGTTCAACTTTCAGACTGTATAAAGGACAAAACACTGCGTGCCAAAACTAAGGGCCCGGACTGTACCCAGAAACCTGTGCAGTTTATGTGGGCCTGGGCCGGACGTCTGCTGAATGTCAGATGACAAATGGACTAATAGAACCACCAGTTGGGTCTCACTAAACGCACGATGCCAGGCCGCGGCAGGCTGGAACGAAGATGGTGGGACGAGCTTGACTTCTACCGAAAGGACTAACCAGCGCTAGCAAAAAACAGAAATCTGTCGAAAAAAGAGTGGGAGGCCTTTGTTCAACAGTGGGATAGTACAGGCTAGTTACATAGGTAATGGCCGCCGACAAAAGACTTTCACAGAATACGTGTGACTTGCTTACTTACAAATACATTTTCACTTTCCGATATATTTTTATTAGGAACTATAAAAATGTCGGTATTGGCACGAATACTTTATAGTTTTATACTGAACCGTGAAACTGAAATTGTTTTCGTATAAAATACTATCGAATGCAGATAGAATTGTTACCCATAAAGATATTCGTGTACAAGGATGTATTTTTATATGTTTTTCTTTCAAAAATGAAAAGCTGGTTGGTTGATGAACGACTTTTTTTTTGTGGGTTTCCTAACCCTCATCAAATGACGTCTCTCGTTCTGGATGGAGCAGAAGGGCGTGCTTTTACTGACTAAAACCCACCCGTGCTCCTTCAGTTGCCTATGCCAGGGTCACGGTAACTCTTTCGAACAATTTCGCGACCCTGGCTGGAGCTGATGGATGACTCATCTTTGGTTGGATGCCCAGGTTGGGCGAAATGTTATTGGGTTTTCCCATAAGGGAATTCTCTATAGGAGCCCTAAACCTGGATGTACATATACCCAGTTGCTGAGCCCCCTCTCGCCCCCTATTACATGGGACAACAGGATTCTATGTTCAGTGTGGTGCCGGACGAAAAGTACCAAAATTAGGTTGGCATGTCTGTTTTGTTTTGTTCTTAAATTTATAACCATTTTATTCACGCTTGTGTTATAAATGCGAAATTAAATTCTGTCTGTTACTTTCTACACCGACATATCCACATCGACTGAGGGGATTTCAAAGAAATTTGGCACACGGGTAAACCATGATGACCCAATTAAAGACTCGGGTTTTTTTTTTTTGGATCGGAAATCATCAAATGACTTCTACCGCTCTGGGCGGAGCGGGAGGGCGTGTCAGACTTTTACTGACTAAAACCCACCCGTGTTCCTTCAATTGCCCATGTGCCAGGGTCACGGTATCTCTTTCGAACAATCACGCGACCCCGGCAGGCATCGGTCCTAGCAGACCCCTTCAGTGTTGCTGACATCTCTTTGAGGCGCGCGTGGAACACTACGCGCCGTCGACCCGAGCTTGGTCCTTACCGGGCGGCGAGCTACCCATTGCTCGCCACCCGCAAGCTCGCGCCTACGGTGGCATAGTCCGCAATCGAAGACTCGGGTTACTTTTTGTTTCGTTCCCATGAGATAATTACTGACCTCCACGTGGGCGAAGCCGTATGCAAAACTTAACTATAAATTATTTTTTAAAGTAATATGTGAATACATTACCCACCACCCAGCCAGACATTATTATCTTCTTAGTTCTGTAGTTTTAAAAGAACACTGTTCGAAGGGAAACATAAATTTAACTGAGCTTGTTTTTAAATCGGTGAGGAAATCTCAGGTCTGTGGTGTAATGGTGAGGTAGGCGATAGATTTTTGTAGCTTTAGAGCGAATTTTTACTAAGGAGGTGTTGAAAAAGAAAGTCTGAATTTTGTGACAACATCATAGTTCTTGTGACGATGAAAATTATTTACTTAGTATATATTACATTTATTATACACCCTCATGAGTTTCGGAGAGTGTTCACTCAAAGTATTGGAACATTAGGAAGAGTTGCATAAGAAGGCTGAAAGTCTCCCAAAGGGCAATGGAGAGGACTATGCCTGAAGCAGGTGAACCAAGGTAACCGGGGTAGCCTGTGGAATTTCCAACATCAAGTCGCAGTGGGCATATTGCTCACAAAACAGATAGCAGATGAAGTCGATAGATTCTGGAGTGGCGACCGCGTACTGGAAGACGTGACATTGGAACGTCTACCTCAAGGTGGACCGATGACCTGATGAAGGCCGCAAGTATCCGCTAGATGCTTGAAGCTCAGAACCGGTCAAAGTGGCGGTGTTATGGGGAGGGTTATGTCAAGCAGTGGTCGTCTTTTGGCTGAAATGATGAATATGTACCTACTAATCAACCGCGTTCAAGATCTGTCATCATTGTTGTGGAATATTGACACTGATAGTATTTGAATATAGTTAATATGTGTTAATCGCGGTCAGTTTCATTGGTTAAGCAGCCATAAAAATGAAAGTGTACATTATAATGTTTACATTTTATTATCTAGCTATTGCTACGCTGAACACTGTGCCACCTACCTAAGCCAAAAGCTATAAATTTTACTATTTTAATAAAATAAACCTGGTTCTAAATCAAATTCTACAGTTTATCGAAACGATATTTCATAATCAAACGAGAAATAACAAACCAGAATATACGGTATATAGGTACGTAAAATTCTGTTATTAGCAATGCCTATTCTCGTTTTATGAAAATGTTTCACTTAGTACCCTAGTTTATGACAAATAACTCTGAAAATAGAATGACTACATTATTACAAAAATCTTCTGAGAAAACTCTCTGCAAAGTATAATAACAAGTCTATAATTGTCAAACTAAGGCAAAACCCTCTTCCCATGCTGAGAAAACACGAGCATTGATCACCACGCTTGCTCAAGAAGGAATGGCAATTACATAAACTTTGCATTAAGTCTCCAACAAAAAGTCGCGACGCTACTCCCGTAGAACAATTTCTATGGAGACTTAATGGCAATTGTCTGAAGAAGCCTTAATTCAAAATATGTTATTTAACATAAACCAACATGGGCTCTTATGAAACGATAGAACCTAGGTGTAAGGTTTCAAGTGGTTAATTCGGATCGGAATGAAGGAGGTCAGGTAGGCAGTCCTTTCATGTAAAATAGTGGTATTCAGCTGCATCTGGTCAGACTGGTAGCCGATGATATAATATGTTTAAGACATTGAAATAAAAAAATGTTTATTGTGACTTGCACAGAAATATCACCAACTAAAGTACACACATTATCTATACTTAATATTATAAAGCTGAAGAGTTTATTTGTTAGATTGAACGCGGAAATCTCAGGAACTACGGGTCCGAATTGAACAATTATTTTTGTGTTGGGTAGCCTATTTATTGAGAAAGGCTATATTAACATCACGCTACGATTAAAAGGAGTGGAGCAATGCAAAAATTGACGAAAACTGGCAGGCAATTTGATGCGACGGGAAGGGTCAGGGGAGCCAAAATATGACGCGGACAAAGTCGCGGACAAACTAGTACATAATAAAATAACATTAAAAAAATAAAACAGCAAGTCCTGTACAAGGCCAAAAGGCCCAAGCATTTTAAGAAATAAGTGTCGTGGAGCTGGTATTGTGATAGAGCCCGAAGTGAAGTTACTGACAGTTACAGCAAAAATAAATAAAATAAGATTATAAATCGAATAAACGAATTGATAATAAACCAAAATGTCAACCGTACATAGAAATCGAAACCCGTGGTTTTCTAAACTCCTCCATCACTCACGTAGATAAGCGATTATCAACAAAATTGCTGTATTTACGTATTTCTAGCGATACGTGATCTACAACCATTTGATGAAATCCAAGTCTTGGTTGGAAACAGTAGAAAGCTATGGACAAAGTGGTAGAAATTTTTAAGTTGGTATATTATGATGAATTACTTTTCTATATTGATCTAAGGTTGTGCAATGTAAAGTGGGGCAATGTTGTTGTTTTTTTTTAAGTGCCCTGCGGTTTTGTAATTTAATGTTTATTACGGATTTGGTTGTAGAGGAGAAATCTGTTGGTAAGGTTCTGTTGTCTTAAGTCGTCTGTTTGTAAATCTTCTATAGCAAAGTTAATGCCATTGGCAGTAACAATATTATTGGTGAGAGGACACTATGTATCGATTCCATATGATTCTATCCCAGCCGGGTGTTTAATTCTTTAAATGTTGAAGTTTTTTGGAACGAAGTTCCTTATTGCACATTATAATCTGTACTTTTGACATTCGTAACGATACATGTTACGTAACGAGACCAAGATCAACTTTAAAATACAATTTATTTACGTATTGTAAATAAATTGTATTTTAAAGTTGGTCTTGGTTTAATACAATTTATTTATTTTTCCACCACAATATTTAAAAGTTTACAGGTTTATATTATTTATTACAATATTGTGGGAGACTAGTGCCTAAGCTAGATATCAATAGGAATCTCTTTTATTTTGACAGTTCAACATTCATTACGTTATTTAGGTTGTTGAGCAGACTATTTTTTCGAACATAAAATGTAAGGGATTTAAAATAATCTGTAAAATTATTCAGATTCTATTGCGTTACGCAATTAGGGTGTAGGTCTCCATCCTGAGTAACAATGTCTGGGCGTACTACAGTGTTACAAAATATAATTTTCATGCGGTGAAAAGAGAATGTGACCTCTGAGTTTGTTTCGGCCTTTCTTCTCAGAATAGTCAGATAAGAAACGCCGACCTCATCTAGGTTTAAAATATGATTGACGTGTAACAGTGTTTTTATAAACCTACATAAATAAACAAATCATATAACATTAACATAAAGGTACCAATTAAAACAATCAGCTTGAATGATCTGCCAGTTGATGGTTTGGCGCAGACTCTAAAAGAGTAATTTACGTAACTTTAGGAAATTAATAATTTTTTTTGCGTAGAAATCATTTTTTTTGTAAAGTTTTTTCTTCCTTAGACTTAAGTGGGAAGTGCCAGAAAAGTCGACTATTTTTGAAGTGAAAACTTCTTTAGCGGCGTTGAGCACTTTTTCTGTAATGGGTATAAAATCTTAAACTCGCGTCAGGACACGTGACCTGATCGAAAAAGCGTAGGACGGATGGTTTTAATTTGGAAAAGCGCCATCTATTAAAACGAATACGAATCACTTGGCTAGCCTTGGTTAGTATGGTTATGGAATCATAGATGACGCTAATATAAACTACTAAACACGAAGAGTTTACAGTAAAATATATGTCATTAAAAGTGTGTCTAATTCTAAAAAAATAAAATTGTAATATAGCATAAGCCATAAAATAAATATTACTTATGAATTAAATAATTGTAACAAATAACTTTTTCTAAGACAGCAACTCGATTATAGATGGCGCTCAAACTAATCATTCAATTTTTGAAGTGAAAACTTCTTTAGCGGCGTTGAGCACTTTTTCTGTAATGGGTATAAAATCTTAAACTCGCGTCAGGACACGTGACCTGATCGAAAAAGCGTAGGACGGATGGAGAGTAGACAGCTATCCCCTCTCTACGGCGCGGCGAAAATGTATGCCTGGGCCTACTGTTTCGTTTAGGCGGCGCAGGGCGCTTGCGCGAATGTTCGTCTATGTTACAGCGTGCCACGCGCATCCATGGATGGTGACAGCTGATGGCTCGACCGTCTGTGTAGTGATCACATTGTTGTGTATTCGTAAAATTCGTGAATATAAAGTGCTTAAAATATGGAAATTGAACAACAAATTATTCCCTAACCATTCCAAAATATCAAACATGCTCAACGTTAATAATCAAGTTTTCACTTCTGCCGGCACTCCCGGAGTGCAATTTTTTTTTTTTTTTTTAAGTTTATTTGCAGTTGTTATGATATGATTCTCGGCTGTAAGACGTGTGTATGTACAAATAGTCATTAAATGGGAATAAATAATTTGATTTCTGTAAGTAGGTTACCATGTCAATCATATTTTTTTATAAAATTATGTAGATGAGGTCGTCGTTTCCTCGAAGAAGGAGCGAAATAAACTCGGAGGCCACAGTCTCTTTTGAAGTCCAGACGTAATCTTGGTCACACCATGTGATAAAAATGTAATCTACATTATTAACAAATGATGTAACCAAAGGTGTCTGAAATGGTCTTTTGAAGAAAGGACTTTACAGATTAAGTGGACCTGTCCAATCAGTTCACGCAATGATATTATAGACACTCAAAGAGTAACCGTGGAGTTTCTTGCCGGCTCTTCTCCATAGGAACCAACTATTTGGAACCGTGCACCTAGCTTCTGACGTTTCATAAGTGCCCATGTAGGTTTATATGAAATAAAAATATTTTGATTTGATTTGATTTGATTTGATCACCTGGAAAACGCAAAAAGAAAAGCAACCATCGTACACTTCATAAAACAAATCAAGAATATGTTAATACCTACGACTTGTGGCACATCTGTAACAATTTTATGACTTGAAACATTTCCCAAATCAGTATTCCCGTTTTTATCCCTAAACAAATCAAAGCGATCTCATTCGTTACAATAAAATGTAAATCCCTTCCATTTGTAACAAAAATAATGCTTTATTTCAGTTATCAAACAAATAGAACATTTTTCAGATAAATGTGTTATGTACCCGGAATAACTTGCGAGTACTAAATTTGTGTAAACGGGATATAAATATGGCGTGTAATTTATGTTGTTTATCTGCATTATAGGGTTAAGAGGCTTTTTTTTGTGGGTGGGTAATCATCAAATGACGTCTCCCGCCCTAGGGTGGAGTGGAACGGCGTGTCAGACTTTTACTGACTAAAACCCACCCGTGTTTCTTCTGTTGCCTATAAGTCAGCGCCACAATATCTCATTCGAATAAATCTCGCGACCCTGGTAGGCATCGGTCCTAGGGGACCCCTACAGTTTGCTGACATAGCTTAGAGGCGCGCGTGGTACACAACGCGCCGTCAACCCGAGCCTGGTACATACCGGGCGGCGTGCTCCCCATTGCTCGCCGCTCGCAAGTTTGCGCCTACGGTGGCCAGGAGTCCGTTTTCGACTCCCGACGCCTGGGGCATCTCCTCCTGCGGCGGCTAGGGACGTGAGAACGCAGAGGCTGCCACGAGGGATCACGCGCCCCGCGTTCTCCTTCGCAAGCATTACTGCTTCGCAGAAGGAGGTGACGGCTTCCCATGCCCTCTCGCTCCGTACCAATCGCACGCAGTCTCGCTCGCACCAGGGCCGGACTTGAGAGGTCACCATCTCCGAAGGGTTAAGAGACTTGGCAACCATATTAATTAGCAACCAAGAGACACCATGTTGGCGCAATGATTGGCAAAGCGGCTTTTTCGCTTGTACCAGCACGAAATTGACAAGTATACAAATGAAAAGCATAGGTAATTTTTATTTCCGTCAGTCAAATTTATCAGCTTAGCCTTTTCCCAAATATCTTTGGGTTGGTTTCCAGAGTAACCGGATACAGCTGAATACCAGTATTTTATATGGAGCGACAGCCTATTTGATCCCTACACCCCAGTTACTGGGTACCCCTTGGTTGTAAGACTTTTGGGCTTCTGACGACTGAATAAAGACATGCATGCAGGATATTATAAAGGGAAATAATATAGATTCTGACATGTTTGCCACATAACATGGCGTACAAATATGAATAATTGTGATTGTTTATAATTAATTTTAAGTCAATATCATTCATGTAAAAAATATGTCATCAAGCAATAATAAATTTAAAAATGTCAACAGTAAAATAAAAATAAATAATAGTTTAAAAAAACTAAAAAACACGCTTCCATTGAAAACCAAACTAAAAAGTACAAAATAATGGAAAAAAATCGTGGGGTGCTTTTTGCACCCCACGCTTTTTTTCCATTATTTATATGATTATTTTTTAGCTCTTTTGGCAATTTATTATAAACGACTGTTGCCATATGAAAAACACTCTTATACATTAAAGCAGTATTCGTTTTACGAACACATAGACGAGTTTCATCTCTTCGGGTGCGATTAAAAGCTTCAGATGCTAACACAAAACGTTCAGGATTCAGTTTCACGAAGACAGCTACTTCAAATATATATAGTGAAGGCAATGGCAAAATACCGTACTTTTTAAAGAAAGGTACACAACTCTCGGTAGATTTTAAACCGAACATAGCCCTAATACACCGTTTCTGTGACTTAAATATATCTTTGTTGGTGGAGTTTCCCCAAAAAATGATGCCATATCTGAGGATAGACGCGACAAGTCCATGATACGCAGTTATAAGTGTGCCACAATTAATTTTACAAGCAAGTTCGTGTAAGGCAGGCGAGACCAACGGCTTTGCGTGCTATCCGAGGCACGGTGAGCTCTTCGTATGTAAAGATGAAGCAAAGATCTCCACAAGAATCCACAGACCAACCGCGGTAAGCATAGCTTAACCTGATCGATTGACCCCTGCGACTGTAATTACGACGCCACATGCCTGTCCTATAAATTAGGTCATCAAGATATAAACCAGCTAATTCCATGGCAAGGTCACGCGACAATGTCGGCCATTTTTCACGCACAGTTTTATATTTAACTGTCATTTATAAATGGTTAAACGGTTAATGTTCTAATCGCGTTTTGCATGCCATGCCATGTCTATTGTCATGCCCTTTCGCACTTAGGAAGTAGGTCGTTAGTGTACTACACTGTGTAATTTCCTATGGCATTTCAGTGTCCATCAGTGTACAGTATTTTTATTTCACGAATCAACGCGCGGTTTGTTTGTGGTAACCACAAAGTGAGGGCGAATAGCGTCAGCACATAACTTTCACACACACTTCCATGTTCGCCATTGTCTCAGACGGTACCGAGAGCTCTTGCGCTTACATGGGTCAATCAACTATTTTACCCATACTTTGGCTGTCTAAACTGTGGGTAAAATAATGTAAATTTAACCTTTTTATAACATTATGTAGATGTGTTTTTTTTTTCACAACTAGATTACCGATCGTTTTGATAGACGGTCTGTTCAATTTAATTCATTTAAATTACCTTATTACTGAACATAGATACGGATATATTTGATGATGTTGAGGAGATGCGCAGCTCATTATACAAATAATGCAAAAAACAAAAAAAAAACTTTTCAAACTTCTACAGTATTTAATCTTACATAGAGGTCTTATTTTACTTATAAAAATAGCCCATTATGTCCTACCTAATTGTTCGATTATCAACTCTCGGTACTAAGTACTGCGTTGAACATCCAGTATCCACGCGAAAAAACTTCTCCACGATATTTTGCGTTCGCACAAACGTCAACTTATGGATCTATTCCCGCATAGCTTCTGCTGACGTTGATGTGAAAGAAGTAATATTTGTAAACAGTTCTGTCATGTTTTGAAAACATTCGTCAGCTTTACGTAATCAAAATTTTAATTAATGGCATCAACGTTGATGCATGTTTATACGTGCAGACGTTGGAAAATGTTCACTCTTCAACACCATGATCGGGTTGGTATTTTTTTAATAATAATAATATCAGCATAGGCTGGTGAGTATTGGTTTAATAATAGTAGTATCCCACTGAAGACAAATACTTTTTCTCGTAGAGATAAGGTACGAGCACTGATCATCACGATACTTCAAGACGGTGTTTCGATTTCAAACTTACGTTAACCATCTATAAGTCTAGGTTGCACGATTACACCCTCGTATCAAGAAGGCTGAAAAGCCGCAACCGCTTTATGAAGTGTGTCCTCCCACTCACTGACGAACGGTCTACGGAACGACTAAGCCTGTGGCGACATGGTGCTTCCCTACCAAACCCATTCGTTCCACCTGCTGAAAATTTCGCACCTGGACACGAGCTGCCTTGGCTTTCCGAAGTAAAGAGAACCTGTTCAAGTAGAAATTCATAGATGGCTCCGCCCTGGAGTTCAAATGTGGTGCTGTCCCAGAAACAATGCGGAACTTAATATTTTGACCAGCATGTCCTGCTGTTTGCACGCTACAGAAGTTGATGGATGCCTTTGAAAGTGCTAATCTCGTAGCCGAATTCTGGGCTGACTATATTTACATTGCTATCGACACGTTAAGAAGAAGAGTCTAGGTTTCCTCACGATGTTTTCTATCACCGTTGTCCGAGATATCCAGCATAAACTATCATACAACGTGTTTCTATTGATATGCCATAACTCCAATGAGACCATGCCAAAAAATCAACTTACATATGATTTTATTTAATAAAGTAATGCAATTTAATTTTCTTGCATACGGGTGTAAGTTTTTTTGATTAGCATGAGTAAATTATTCTCATTCAAATCGAATGTTCAAATTTAAAGCTCAGAAAATGCGATACTGTCATATTTCACGTCAGGCTGTTTTACATAAATAATCATGAAGTCGAATTATTTTGTTTGAAAAATTAAAACAATTTTTTTTTTTAAATTTCATAAGCCAGTTGCTTCTGTCCCATGGTTTTAATATGGGATATCAAAAGGGTCTTCAGAGGGCTTGTGGCTAAGTTATAACAGCCGCACGGGTTGATCGTTCAGATCAAGCTAAGCTTGCTGCGTTTGGTCCGTGGATGGCTGACCATCTTTACATACCAATACCCTTCCGTGCCTCGGAAAGCACGTTAAGCCGTTGGTCCCGGTTGTCATTTGTAGATCTTAGACAGTCGTTACGGGTCGTCAGAAGCCCGAACGTCTGACAACCAGTCTTACCAAGAGGTATCGTATTACCCATTAACTGGGTTGTGGAGGTCAGATAGGCAGGATCTGTTTAGTCTTTCCACAACTATGTCGAAGTCGGCTATCAGTCTAACTGGATGCAGCTGAATATCAGTATTTTACATAAAGTGACGGGCATCTGACCTCCTCCGTTGGTAAGACTGATTTTCAGACTTATACATAATATTGTAAAATTTAATTTTAGTGTTAGAATGTGCAATGTATTTCAGATTTCTAGCATGTAAATAACAGAATATTGAAATATTCTGTCCCCACTTTATGCTATAAATGGATAAACTTAGAAAGTTATATGAATTGAAGACGTCTCGTTCATAATTATCATTAAGAGATAAATGCTTTCTTTCATAGTGTTTATGAGAACACAATACAACGATTAAGGCACAATGAGAGGACTCGATAAGTATCTTTGTTTATACAGTTTCATCTTCGTGATAATTTAGTACTCATTATTATGAGATGTAAGTTATAAAATGAGTCTATCGTTTTCTACGAAGAGAAAGCCACGTGTTTATGTTTATATTAGAAATGCTTAGTATTGAAGTTAATTCTATATGATAAATAACTAGTTTCTGCAACTTTGGCCGCGTCAAATGTCTTGCTCCACCGAGTCACCCTGTCGCATCGAATCGCCTGCCTGTGCGAGAATTTCATTTTCAGGACTTTTTTCTTTTTTCTTGGCTCCAAAGGATGTTAGCATGATTTTGTATACCTATACGCTAATATATAGCCTTTCAAGGTAAATTTGTGTCTATCCAACATTAAAATAATTTTTGAATTCATATCAGTAGTTCTTGAGATTAGCGCAACCAAACAAACTGTTCATCATTAATATTAGTTTAGAAATTAAAGGGATCCGCTAGGGCCGATGCTTGCATAGATCTCGGATTAGTTCGGAAGAGTTGCCGTGGCCCTGGCATAGGCAACTCAAGAAACACAGGTGGGTTTTAGTCGGTCTGTCAAATCTGACACGCCGTCCCCTTCCGCCCAGAGTGAGAGAAGTCATTTGATTATTTCCCACCCAAAAAACCGGCCAAGTGCGAGTCGGACTCGCGCACCGAGGGTTCCGTACAAACCTGCAGGTATAAAGTTTAAAATTTTAAAAAATATGTTTTCGCAATTTTTCCTTTATCTGTGCTATAAGACGTTGCTTCGTACCAAATTTCAAAATTCTAGATCGACTGGAAGTACCCTTTAGGTTTTGATTCCCTTGCGAGTCTCGATAATTTGCGGAAATTTGCGGCATAAACGGCTATATCTTTTGATTGCGTTAGCTTAGAAGTTTGATTTTTTTCACAGCTCCAAGGAACAGTAGTCTTGAGTATTTGATGTAAATTTCAGCTTGATACCTCCACTCGTTCCTGAGAAAAAGGGTCTTGACAGACGGACGGACGGACGGACGGACGGACGGACAACAAAGTGATCCTATAAGGGTTCCGTTTTTTCCTTATGAGGTGCGGAACCCTAAAAAAGGTAAAGAGTATACATATAAAAAAAATCAAGAATGCACAGTTTCTTTCAGCGGAAATGTTGATTCATAAGACTCCATTCCATGGCCATGATAGTTTACGGAAGACTAGCATTAAACGTGGAAGATATTAAATTTCACAAATGTGTGCACAGACACAGGTGTACTCTCTCTTCTATCACACTCATAGTCCGATGGAAAAGCAATGTGACAAGACCGGGAAGAGATCAGGCACAGGACCATAGAACACAGAACCGTGCTATCTGAGGCATGGGGGTATCAAACCTCTAACTTCCAAGCTCCGGCCTGCTATTAAGATCTTCTTGATGGGAAAACCCAATAGGTAACATTTAGCCCGACTTAGGTAATAGGTAGAACGGGCTGGTGTCCGCAACTCCACGTCTGAGCGCGTTGGCCCGACCTAATAATCGAAGCAAAATCTCATTTCAGCACTCACTTTTTACGACAGCGAGTCCATTATCACATAGTTTGTTGTTATCTACACTAATTATAAATACTACATAAAGTGAGTTTGTATGTAGGAAATAATAATCTCTGGAACTAATGAACCGGTTTTAAACATTCTTTCACCAGTAGTAAGCTCACTACCTCAGAAATAATGTGTTATTTCTGAGTGACTTAGGCTACATTTGATAGTGTATAAAAATATGTTTAATGTGAAAGATACAACGCCACAAGCAAAAATGTTTGACACACAGCGAAGTAGGCACGGGTTAGATAGTTTACAATGAACTATAACGATGAGTACAAGCCATTAAAAATCTCTTACAGACCTTTTTTTTCTCCAATCCTACGCTGTCACAATCCTAGGTACAGGACTCCCTCCACTCCTGTCATCTTTTGCAAGCCCGTGCGGCCTCCCTTCAATTTTGACGGAACCTATCCAGCTCGTCCCACCATTTCTTACGTGGTCTGCGAAGATATGAGGATGGTTTTTCGAGAATTGCCATAAGACTGAAAATAGCTATAATCCAGCTACCTTATATTTACTGATTTCAAAATCTAGCGACACCAGCAAGAACGAGGGAAACATAAATCATTTCAGAACGCCGTATCTATACAATTTATTGTTATGGCATCCTGTAAAACATTACCTAGTTTTCTCACACGGAAAAGTCCTATAAAAAAAGAAAAAAAAAATCTCGCAAAACCCTTACCTATATTGAGTCATGACGTGTTTATTACTAGTGATGTGCTTAGTTTAATATCCGAAAACTATTCAGTAAAATATCCGCATACGGTGCACTGAAAGTTGTTTAATATCCGAAGCTCGTAAATTTTTCTGAGGTAACTGAAAATTGAATGTTCCAATACTGAATGTGTTGTGCGTTTGTAGGTAAACACTACGATGTGAGTTAACAGATATTGGTGTCAAGGTAATCTAGACTTAAAATAAGGCACGTTTTTTTTATAGTAACGGGGGAAATTGAATCCACCTACACACCTATAATCTAAATAAGTCAAGAAAAATCGATTTGTCTTTTATTTCACCATTATTTATTTATTATATTTATCACTAGAAGAGTAACCCGCGACATTCATGAATCAAGTTTTTTCCACTGTAGATCAGTGTCAGGTGAACAAATTAAAATTCGCGACCGTAACACGTAGGTATATATTTACAGAATTATAATAATTAAACTTTCAATACAACCCACTCATTTCAGATAAGCCCACAGTATGCTGAATTCATAAGTCATGAGGCATTTATTCATACAGTTCTTGACAAAGTCATAAGTCATTTATTTATTTGTTCATGACAAAGTCTTTCCCTTTGTGCATCCCTTTTAATACTAATCTATACTAATATTATAAAGTTGAAGAGTTTGTTTTATGTTTGTTTGGTTGAACGCGCTAATCTCAGGAACTACTAGTCCGAATTGAAAAATTATTTTTGTTTTGAGTAGCCTATTTATTGAGAAAGACTATAGGCTTTATAAAATCACGCTACAATTAAAAAGAGCGGAGGAGTACCGTGTGGTGCCGGACGTAAAGAATAACACCACCCCATTTCTTCCCGTGGGTGTCGTAAAAGGCGACTAAGGGACTAACTAGAGAATAAGCAGCAGCGTTCTCTATGCATTTTACCACCAAACTGCGATCGCAAACCCGCCTGCCAAGCGTGGCGATTATGGCAAAGCCCCCCAAATTGGGGGAGGCCTAAGTCCAGCAGTGGACGTCTTACGGCTGAAATGATGATGAGTAACGAAAAATAGACGAAAACTGGCAGGCAATTCGATGCGACTGGAAGGGTCACGGGAGCAAAAATTTGACGCGAACGAAGTCGTGGGCAGAAGCTAGTACAATTATATATGCAAGTAATTTAAAAATACTATCATCATTATTATCTTTCTAGCCTTTTGCCAACTATATTGGGGTCGGCTTCCAGTCTAACCGGATTGCCTATCTGACCTCCACAGCCCGGTAGACATTCGGGTTTCTGATGAACCGTAACGACTGTCAAAGGTCCACAAATGACAGCCGAGACCAACGGCTTAACGTGCTTTCCGAGGCACGGAGGGGTCTTGGTATATAAAGATGGTCACCCATACCCACCCAACAGCGCCAAACGTAGCTTAACCTGATCGATAGATCCGTGCGGCTGTTATTACTTAGCCACAAGCCCCTCTTAGCGTTATCCTCCCTGATAACAATTAAAGTATATTTTCAAGTAATTTAAATATACTACAAAGTTAAATATTACCTAAACACCGTGACATTTTTATCGTCTTACAACGGTAGCCCAATTCATGTACCCAATTACTACTACACATCCATAAGAAAAAAAAAAACATTTGAATAACAAAAAATTCGTAGTTTGAAATTGATATTTTGTCTCATGGAAAATGCAAATGGAATGATCGAGTTGACTCGTGCGCTGGGTAGGTATGTTTTCTACCGTCTGATACGTAAACATTTTTAATAGGATGTTTCATAATTATAATGCATTATTTATTTTTCCCTAGTACCTATTATCTTAATTAATTATAACAATTTAATCACGCCTAGAGGTATATTTTTTCGGATACATTGAGAGAACAAGCTTTTTAAGACGATTAAAATGTCATGTTGTATAAGCTTGCGGTTACTCAAGATTAACTATTACATTAAAAATTTAAGACTTTCAGAGAATCAAAAAAGTTAGATCCAGAGATATTCTTTTATTTTCAAGAACTACTTTTATGACAGCAGAGCCGTCTGAGTAATGACTCAGGACTTAAGCAATGTTAAATATTACTTTAACTCTTTATTTCTAGCGGAGCATCGCCGGCTAGCGTCTCAGCATGTCTTTATAATTATTTCCGTTCCAATTCCCTAGTTGACTTTTACGAGTTGGAAATTATATGTATTTTATGCTCGATTTTCACTTTTAGAGTGATATCTACCTCTTCTTACAAACAGATGTTTGAAATAGTTTAGCTAATAGGTAAGTTTTTTAAAGTCATAACGTATGGGTCACTATACAATATTAGGCAAGTTTTCACAATAGTCACGATATGTTCCTCTTTAATTCACCATCCCTGTAATGTTCCCGCTGCTGGGACACAGGCCTCCTCCCTATAAGAGGGAAAACACCCTCTTTCATAATAAGGAGGCCTGTGTCCCAGCAGTGGGAATATTATAGACCAATTGTGATTGCTGCATGGGAATTATAGGCATATCCTCTTTACTTGTAAAATAACACCTATCCCCAAACCGTAAAAACAATAATTATTTTTGACTATATTGATATTTGAATCATTTTAGCAGATCGATAACTTTTTTTAAGTCATAATGTTTGAGTCATTATCAGAGGTCGGAGTAGGTAGATTGAAATGGGATCAATGAACTGGCACGTATATATTAGTACGGATAAGCCTCTGGGATTCCGGTATTTTGAAACTAATTTCAAATGTTGTAATATGTATAATAAAGAAAACATCAATATGAATAAGAAATGTTTATCCTTTTGCTGTCTTTTTAACCGACGAAAAAAAACGGAGGAGGTTATCAATTCGACGCGTATATTTTTTTTTTAATGTATGACCACGCATAACTTTTTACGTAGTCCGATTGTGATAATTCTTTTTTTAACCGACTTCAAAAAGGAGGAGGTTCTCAATTCGGATGTTTATATGTTTTTTTTTATGTATGTTCGGCCATAACTCCGTCATATATAGACGGATTTGCAAAATTCTTTTTTTGTTCGAAAGGAGTTTATTCCGAAATGGTCCCATATAAATTTCATACAGGTCTGATGATGAGTTCGGGAGACAGACACCGGAACTCTTTAAAAAATGACAGCAAATCAACCGCGATTTCTGCTATCGCATAAATATGTATTGTTTGTTTGGAATTAGTGCGGGGTGAATACCACAACTAAAAATTTTAAAATAAAAACTTTTTTGCAAAAAAAAAAAACAACCGACTTCCTTAAAAACACTACAAAGTGAAAAATAACTTTAATTTCGGAAGTCGGTGGCAAAAAAACCATAAATACAGATCCTAAGACACCGACTTCCGAAATTAAATTTATTTTTCACTTTGTAGTGTTTTTAAGGAAGTTGGTTGTTTTTTTTTTTGTAAAAAAGTTTTTATTATTGGAAAGGGTATACTCCGAGAGTGGTCCCATATAAATTTGAAAAACAAAATCAAACCCTAAGGGTCAGAAAACAGGGGATGATTGATTGTTCACTCACTGATTGTAATGTTTAACCACGCATAACTTTATACAGAGTAGTCAGATTTTGATAATTCTTTATTCATTGGATAGGGTATACCTTGCCACAAAAAATTATAAAATAAAAACTTTTTACCAAAAAATTTAACCGCCGAAAAAACTGAAAAGCAAAAAATAATAAACCTTAAAATTATGAGTCGGAAAATCAATGAACAAAGATCACTCAAAGCGCCGAATCATAATTTAAAGGTTTATTATTTTTTGCTTTTCAGTTTTTTCGGTGGTTAAATTTTTTGGTAAAAAGTTTTTTAATAGTACTATATAGGAGACCGGCCTTCTACAGTAAAAAAAAAAAACAATTTTAAAGTTTATCTATCGCATTCTATAAATTTCTAATGTAGTACCTGGTTTAAAAATCCTTACTTTCACAATATTTGATTCAATCCCGTAAGTACCAAAATTAAATCCTGGAAAAAAGGCTTATCCTTGTAATGATTTCTGTGACTATTCATGATGCGAGTACGTAAAATCAATCTACCTACTCCGACCTCTGGTCATTATACAATATTAGACAAGTTCTCACGATAATCACGATATTTTCCTCTTTACTTCATAATCAGTCTATAATTTTCCAATTGACGAAATTAAGACCTCTTCTCTGTATAATGGAGTGGATCATAATCCAACATACAGGCGATGCGTGGTTTGGTGGACGTCACCTGTTTTGCCGGAGCAGAGCAGTGATGGGCGTGATGGCCCAGTAGGCTTCGAATTACAAGTTGTATATCGCAGGTTCAAAACCAGGCAGGCACTTTGTTCAAAAGAGTTACCGTGGCCCAGACATGGACGACTGAAGGAACACGGGTGGGTTTTTATCAGTAAAAGTCTGATACGCAGTCCCACTCCGCCCAGAGCTGTAGACGTCATTTGAAAAAAAAAAAGCAGGCACTTTACTTAGTGTATTTTAACTCATCACCACTGCTCTCAAAGTGGTGAATTTCGAAAGAAGCCTTGTAAGGACCAACACATCAGATCCTAAATGAACATTATAAGCATGTCTTCTTTACTTGTAAAATATAAATTATACTCACACTGTAAAAACGATTATTTTCCACGACCGTCATATATTTTTTTATTAGCTTCTGCCCGCGACTTCGTCCGCGTCAAATTTTTGATCCCCTGACCCTTCCCGTCGCATCGAATTGCCTGCCAGTTTCATCCATTTTTCGTGGCTGCTCCGCTCCTTTTGATCGTAGCGTGATGTTATATAGCCTATAGCCTTCCTCAATATATAGGCTATCCAACACAATTTTTTTTTTATTTGGACCAGTAGTTTCGGAGATTAACGCGTTCAACCAAACAAACTCTTCAGCTTTATAATATTATAGTATAGATATTAACAATCAGCAAACACCCAAACATATTTCCTCTAAAGAATTGAAGTAACCTATTTCTATATAAAATATCCGAAAATACACGCACGATATCGACACATCAATCAAAGCCCATCACTAAGCCGACAAATCTTCTGTTTACCTGTACACTAAACACGTCTCTTTCCGTTTTATACACATTTTTCACTTACCCTACATTACCGAATGTATAATTTAGAGTTGTACCATCTGAAATGAGAATTATATTTAGATTTTGTTTACCGTTTACCGCTTTGGGCTTACCTTTAAATTCAAGGTTGAAACTGATTTGCGAACAAGCGTGAAAATGGGGCAAGATAGTGATGGGAGAGTGAAAGATTTATTTAGTGTTGTTTTACTAAATAATCACTTCTTAGGAAAGTGTGAATCAAAGATTTAATAGACTTATTTTGTTTTTTGACGATACCCAGAAGCTTTTGGAATGTCGTAATTCGGATGTTATTTTACAGTTGGTTGGTTTCTAAGAAGAAGAATGATAAATAACAAGTAGGAATTTGAATAACTTTGTTTTTTGTATCAACACGTATGAAAATCTGAACTAGATATTTATATTTACTATCTTATAATTATATGCCATAGCACGGCTCATAAAAAAAGTATCAACAAGATAGATGTGAGTGGAAACACCGGGAGGGGACGCCCTAAGAGGACATATAGTGACCTTATTGGTGATGTTCTTCAGAAAAGGCGTAGTACTCGCAACCGGCGTGTGTATATGACCAATTGTATGAACCTAAACGAGGCAAAAAGAGTATGTAGAGATCGTAGCAGGTGGCGTTCTGTGGTTTCTGCCTACCCCCATGGGAAAGAGGCGTGATTGTATGTATGTATGTATGTATATGCCATTATTCATGGCGTGCAATTGGAGAGGCCTATGTCTAGCAGTGACTGGCTGATGATGATTCATGTAAAATGAAGATATTCTAATGAATTCCCGTGAAGGAAAATATCAGAAGGAGATCAAGCATGCTTTAAAACCCAAAGACTACTCACTCTTTCAGAGAGACGGTCTGAGACACAGCGGTACTGCCAGGGTCGCGAGATTGTTCGAAAGAGATACCGTGACTCTGGCACATGGGCAAGCGGGAGAAGTCATTTGATGATTTCCCAACCAAAAAAAAAAAAAAGACAGCAGTAAGAACATTATAGATTGATTTTGCAACAATATCTCTTTGTATTTGTGTATGTCTGCAATATTAATCTACTCAGTCTATTTATTTATTTACTAGCTTCTTCCCGCGACTTCGTCCGCGTTAAATTTCATGTTCCCCCGACCCTTCCCGTCGCGTGAATCGACTTCCCGTGCGATTTTCCCCGTTTTTGCAACAATTTTCATTACTGCTCCGCTCCTCTTGGTTGTAGCGTGATGTTGATGATGATGTGATATAGCCCATGTTACTTGCAGATAATGTAGCTTTCAAATGGTGAAAGAATTTTTAAAAACGGTTCAGTAGTTTTTGAGTTTATCCATTACAAACAAACAAACAAAAATACAAATTTTAAATTTTTCCTCTTTATAATATTAGTGTAGATTATTAACAACCAAATTATACGAACAGTTTGCACCACACATACAAGTTATCGGTCAATACTATTATAACTTATACAGAATACACATACAATCACAGAATTTAGTAAATTATAAAATTGGATACAATTTGGAAACAGTAAAGGATTACACAAAATTTAATATAAGATGAAAATAGGTATAAAAACAGGTAAAATTAGATAACATTAGATAAAATTTCATAAGTAAATAGTTACATAAAAAATTGGCACAAAATTGTGCAATAAAATAATCAATAACAGTATCAATAATCAATCAATAATCAGTTCAATTCTATCGCAATCCACTGCTGTACACAGGAATCTCCGAGGTTACCTCACAACACTCTCGAACCACCTTCCGCATCCAGTCTTTTCCATATTTTAAGGTCGTCGGTCCATCTAGCTGCGGGGCTTCCTACACTACGGTTACCGATACCTGATCTCCACTTTAAGACTCGTCTGCTCAGCCGGCCATCGGTCTTTCGACAAAAATGGCCATCCCACTGCCACTTCAGTTGACTTACTCTGCAAGCTAACTCCGGTTATTTTCCGGATAACTTCATTTATGATTTTTCTTTTTAGAAAAACTCCCTTGACTTTGACCAGGACCAGCCTGACTATAATTTGAGGGGCAATATGGTTCTTGGTTATTCGATTCGTGGTAAAATTGCTTACGTCATAAGGAAAAATGTGCAATAATATCGGAATTTATGTATGTAATAAGCGTAACACATAATTTTACTTTTACTAATTAGAATATTTTCCTTATCTCAAGTAAGACTGGCTTATTTTCATGTTTACTATGAAAGAGATCTAATAATTGCAGTTATTTGTAATTATCTACAATATCTATACATCGTGGTACAAAGGTTGTCCACTCAATATATCTGATATAATGTACCTCTAGGCGTGATTAAAAAATTGTCACCAATTAAGAAAATATGTACTAAGAAAAATAAATAATGCACTAGAATTATGAAACAACCTGTTAATAATGTTTACGTATCATATGGTATAGAACATACATACATACCTACCCAGCGCACGAGTCGGCAAGATCATTCCATCTCCATTTTTCATGAGACAAAATATCAAACAAACGTTATGCGTTTTCATAATGTTTTTTTTTTACACGCTTTATATTAGCTTCACTTGTATGTTTGTATATTTGTATGTTTGTTTGTAACCGACTCCTTATAGCGCGATTTTGACCCACTTAAAACGACCAGATTTCATTCAAACTTTGCACACCTGTCAAGGACCGATGACAATGCAATAATTTCATAAATTTGTGCCATTCTGCCGTCATACGGAAAAAGACGTATCTGACTTTTTTTTTCGAAATTGAGTTATATACATATTCGGAATCAGCAAAAAAAGATGCATCTACCAGTATTTTTATATTGGCTTAAACTTAACTAAAACCTTATAATTCTTATTACTAAATAAGACGTATCTGTCGTAAGTCATAATATTTACCAAGTAGGAAAGACATTTCTGACGTATAATAAGTAGAAAAGGCGTATTTGAGTAGAAGAGTCTTATTTGTTTACAAAATGTATACTTAATCATAAAATGAAAAGACGGTCCTGCGTAGATGTGCCTTTTCATGTTAGTATTACCAAAAATTGCTGGACGCAAGTGGCAGTAGTGCCTTTTCAACTTAGTATTGTTAGTTGTGTGGGGTGATGGGGGTACGCGGTTGGAAACACTGTACCATCAGTTGCGCCCAGAAAGTCGGGAAGTCCACATACGAGCGCCACTCTCTAAGCTACAACTGCGGCAAAATCGTAAGGTAAGATTAAGTAGAGTAGGTGTTTAGACTATATTTTTCCTGATTGCTATATTGCAGCGTACACATCACTTGAATTATACGGATTTACATAAAAACTCACTCAGCCACCTGCATTTTGATTCTGATGATTCAGTTTTTTATGAGAATTATGTACTCTTAAGTTCATATTCAGATTCTTCTGCAAATAGTATCCCCTCATCAAACTCTTTGCCGATTAACGTTACTATCCCTGAGTCACCCGATATAACAAATGACGAAGAAACACCGCAAAATCTTACAAAAAAAGGGAAAGTCAGAAAACGTTTGAAGTATGGTGAATCATTGGCACAGATGAAAGAAATGAAGAAACTGAAAGATATGGAATGTAAATATAAACTAAAGCCAGGATGTAATATTAATGTTTGTAAAAAAATGTCATATCTAGTTTACAGAAGAAGCACGAAAAAATCAAAGCCATTACTTTAGGAAGATGTCTTGGAAAGAATACTAATATTTTATAGTAAGTAATACATCAAAGGAAGAGCCGAAGAGACAAACTGTAAAAACTTGGTCTTGAAGAGTGGAAAGTGTGTGAAAAGTATTTTATTCATAATCCAGAGTATAAGGTGAAAAGTCACAGAAAATGTCAAGACTACAAGGATTACGGACAACAACGGCAAAAATATGCAATAGCCAGGCAAGCATACAAAAGTGATGATGAAAAACAAAATAACGCCAATATCAATTCAGATAGGTACTGCCTATTTGAAAAAAAAATATATATAAAGGAAGTCAGAAAGGTTTTTGATAGTTTTTTTTTACAGATAAGTAAACAGTTTCCTCAGCTGTAGTAATTGTTTAGTAACTAATTAGGATGAATACAAACTTTGATACTCAGTAATTTTTAAGCATATACTTATTGTGACAAAGTTTATGATACCTCAATTTCTTTTGTATTTCATATATACATAGATATAGGTAGGTAATACTAACAGCAAATGGCAAGAAACGGATTTTCTATTTAGGTAGCTACGACCTGGGAGCACGTTATCACTAAGTACAAAAGATGATTTTACTAATTACTAAGTTGAAAGGACGCATGTGGCTAGATACGACTTTTCATTGCAGTATAACGTATTTTGTTATATTTTTTTTACTACAAAGAAAAACAAAATGTTATTTATTTATTATATAAAATACATTTAATTAATATATCCATCTATATTTCGATAGATCAAACTGTAATCTACACTTCTACAATACAAAGTTATTGTTGATGTTATTTTTCTTCGAACAGCGAATTTTTTATTTTTTAAAGTACAAAACATTTTTTTACTCCATTTTAATATTTCTGTAGAAACGTCCTTTTTTCTTACGGCGGCAGCATTATCCTTGCCAGGGTTACCAGGACAGCAAAAAAACTGTCACAAACTACGCTGATATACGTCTCAAAATTCGACACACCCTACAAAATAGAAAATAAATTAGAGTTTAAAAAAACTAAAAAACACGCTTCCATTGAAAACCAAACTAAAAATTACAAAATAATAGAAAAAAAGCGTGGGGTGCCTGATATCAAATATAAAAATATCTTAAAAGCACCCCACGCTTTTTTTCTATTATTTTGTATTTTTTAGTTTGGTTTTCAATGGAAGCGATATTATATTATATATCGATATTTTAGTTTTTTTCAAACTATAATTTATTGTTATTCATATTATTCATTTTTCATTTTTTTCTTATGGATGTGTAGTAGTAATTGGATATATGAAGTGGGCTGCCGTTGTAAGACAATTAAAATGTCACGATGTATATAATAGGCTCGCACACTATTACATGGGACTTGAACATAACAGGCAGAATGTGGGTGTACTATAGGTACACCTCTGCCCAACCCCTCGGGGAAACAAGGTATGATGTTATGTTATCTATACTTCTATACTAATATTACTAATGTGAAAATAACTCTGTCTCCTGCCAGGGTCGCGAGATTGTTCGATAGAAATACCGTGACCCTGGCACATGGGCAACTGAAGGAACACGGGTGGGTTTTAGTCAATAAAAGTCTGACACGCCCTCCCGCTCCGCTCAGAGCGGGAGAAGTCATTTGATGATTTCCCATCCAAAAAAAAAACTCTGTGTGATACGCTTTCACGGCTAAACTACTGAAATTTGGTACGAGGTAAGTTTGAGCCCCAAGAAAGGATACAGGCTACTTTTTATTCCAGGACTTGGTTTGCGTCCGCGATAACCGACATTTATGCGGACGAATTCGTGGGTAAAAGCTAGTACGAACTAATTTTGACAGATTGTCATAGTAACAAACATGTATACATACATGTTTTGTACATGTACAAATTTAAACGTGTACCTTTATTAATGTGTCATAGAATTTCAGGACTCTTCGGAGCCGAACAAAAAGAAAAAAATACGAATACGAAGTAACCGCACGGTTAGGCAAATCATGCAACGGGGTGAGATTCAGAAGTCTTTTAAAGTTCAAACAGATTTTGGTTAATATTGTTATTTATTTCTAATTTCATTGAGCTCTCCAATAAACTTCTTGATTTATTTTCTAAAGTATATTATTTTACTTATAATAATACATTTTCATCTCATTTCTCTATAACCTATAGCTACGCCCTAACCCAACTTTACGACTTTTTAGAACGACAACAAACTCATATATTCTATTTACCATTTCTATCTAGACCCAATTCCATTCCGATCCAGACCAATACACATGTAAAATTGTCGAGCTCCAAATTGTGTCCAATCCATTTTATGTGTGCCCTTTGTATTTCAATTACATAAACAGTGATAAAATAATTTACAAAAGAAGAGATCTGAGAGTATGACAAAACGTAGTTTCACACCTGTCATTCCTTAGGGAATTTAGGTTAGGTAGAGGATTACCTATAATGAATACTCATTTCACCAGTTTTTTTTTAATTTCATGTAATAGGGGTAATGGTGGCCCAGTGATAGTAACCATGACTTGCATATTGTAGGTTGTAGGTTCTTACCCAGGCAGGCACTTTATTTTGTGTAAAATATTTCACCACCACTGCTCTCGAAACGGTGAAGGTAAACATCGTGAGGAAACCACCATTTCCAAAAATCAAGAATTCAAAGACATGTAGCATCTACTATTACATTCTTAGATCTATTGTTACATAGATACTAGATATAACATACATACCTATTTTTATTTATTGCAAACACATTTCAATCCATTCAAAATGATTATTTATTCACACATACACATACATCCTCATATTTTGAATATTCATTTACTTATTTATATATTACATATTAAAGGTATATTAAGTTACACATTGAAACAATCAAGTTATCAATTAAACAATCATCATCGAACAAAAATGTTTCCAAATGTCATAATTATCTTTACCGTAGTATACATTGTATAAACATTGCGGGTACTTACATAATTTCACTGCGCAAGTACCGCGCAATAAAAATTAAAATAATTATTCCCTTATTGATCGCATCTGCTCTATGTCCGTGAGGCACTACAACGATCTAGCAGAATATCAGCGTCAGGTATATTTACCTGACACGTGCTGAGCTGGACTCCCATTTGCTGCAACTTTGAGACGCACACCGCACTTTCGTACTCCACCGCACATTATTTACATTTGAGTTTTAATTTGTATCACAAAGTGTCATCATTACCGTCTTCCTTTCTTTTTTTTTTCTCTCTTTGTATATTGGCATTTTGTACCTACTTCGTTAATTTGTTATTACACTCAATAATTATATCATCGTGCTTTGTATGTTGTGTTACGTCTTTTGTGTGCATCAAATAAACGTTTTATCTATCTATTTATTTACTAACCCGCACTGGGACCTCTTGGTCAATTACAGCCTACTCTCTCTCGATGAAAGGATGGCTGTGTCCCAGCAGTGGGAACATTATATACGCTGATTATGTTACTTAAACATGACCTGCACCTTTATTGCGTAACAAAAAACTATTAATCTCAATACCAATCAGTTTGTAGAGTATTTCTAATTCATTGCTTTATAAGTTCAAAAAATTCGTCAACTCAACAACATAGATAACGCAATGAATGTTGTTGAACTGTCAAAATGAAAGCGATTCCTAATTCCTGTTAATGTGTTACGCTATTAACCCGCTAGGTTCTATTTATGTGAACATGTCATCATAAGTATACCTACAGGGTGGCAGGGATATAGAGACGTAACTTGTTACCATGGATGCAGTACATGATTCTGGACCCCTCCTCCCCGCCTCCAGCATGGAAATTTATCGTCGATTATCCAAACAAAATGTGTTAATTCATAGAAAAGTGCAATACCTAGGCGGTCAAAAAGTATGGAAAGGCAAATTCGACTTGCAACTAAATTCATTACGTTATTACCGCCCAAACTGTCAAAATTAAGGTAATTCCAACTATTAGTTAAAAAAAACCGACTCCCGAACTTGCCCGTCGACGCTCGCCCTGTGGCCTGGCAATGACCTCCGTACATTGACCTTTCAATGCGTGTAATAAAGAAAATGCAAGTGTAACGTGGTACGGGGAAAATCTAGGGATTATGTTGCAGCTGTGAGCAAGTAAAAGTTTGTAGTTTCCACTTGATTACGGATTTTCGAATATTCGTGGTTTAGCTTGAATAGAATGATCTAATACTCAATTCCTGGGACACAGGCCTCCTCTCGGTGAGAGGGAGTGGGCCGTAATCTACCACGCGGGCCCAGTGCGGGTTGGTAGATGTCACATGTCTTCGAATGATTGGTTCTAGGACATGCCGGTTTCCTCACGATGTTTTCTTTCACAGTTTTGAGAGCAGTGGTGATGAAATTATTTACACAGAGTAAAGCGCCTGCCTGGGTTCGAACTCAGGACCTACAGCTCGTAATTCGCAGCTGATACCACTGGGCCACCACTGCTCATATAAATTACATACCGGTATACCAACAAAATTTCAGGCAACCGAAGTTAGAAACGTTTTAGTGGCTATAGATGTTATAATATTAAGGAATTCCTAGTTGAGAAAGTATTTTTAAGTTAGTGTAATATTTAGTTTCGTTTACTTTTTGAATTTAATTATTTAGTTATAAGATCAGTGTTTTAAATCTTTTGCATGCTTACGTGGTAAAGTATGGCTGAACTCATATATTTTTTGTCATCATTTACTGTTACCCATATTTGCAAAATAAAATTATCTTTATCTTTAGAAGCAGAACCTAGTAACTTTTTTAAATCATCCACACTCGAGAACTAAGCAAAAATAATTATCTGATTGACAGATTCTGTCCCAAATTCCGGATATTCGCTCCTTTGTTCGTACAAATTTGGGACATCCGTCAAATCGAATCAGTCGTCACAGTATCCGGTGGGTCGTCAACCTAATCTTGTTTTCTATGTCTTCAGTAAAAAGGAAAAATACATGGCCTAAAGATTTGACCTTTTTCATACTTTCTTATATAAGGTGGAACAGACTAAACGCAAGATTTGGAAGTATTTGGTTCCTAATTGACTACTGAATCGATTTCAATAACTTTTAAAATGGGTATTTAAAAATATATATATATATTTTATTAGTTAATTACAACACTTAGCTATAAAATATTATAAATAATAGTAAAAAAAAAACAAACTCGCTTCCATAGAAAACCAAACTAATAAAAAGTAGAAAATAATTATTGAACAAAAACCGTGGGGTGTTTTATACCAATTAAAGTACTTCAAAAAGCACCCACATTATTTATTTTATAATTTGGCTAGCTACAAAATAGTGTTTTTAGTTGTTTTTTTTTTTTTTTTGCTATTTCGGTAACAAGGATAATGGCACAAATTTATGAAATTATTGTATTGTCATCGGTCCTCGATAAGTCTACGAGCGTGTTACAAAAAGTTTTGGTCATTTTTTGACATTCTTTTAACTCATAACTCTAATTGGGATCCATGAGATCTTGCGTTATTTATGTTACACATTTTATATTATGTATGTGTGTTCAATATCTTGCTAAACGGTCCAAAGTAATTCATGTTAACCTCTGACGCAAGAAGAGGAGTGTTATAGATTAGACCGTTATATGTGTCTGTCTGCGGCACCGCAGCTCTTAAACGGGTGAGCCGATTTAGGAGCGATTTATTTTCTTCTAGCGGTGGTTCTTAGACACCTTATACCACAATCAGTTCAACTGTTTCGACTCGACGATCCTTTGATCAAAATATTAAGTACAACTTTTTAGTAAACTTAAAGGGCCAATAAGTACATTTATTACTTTAAAGGTTTTCGGGTTGGCTTTTTTAATTTAACTTTATTACACAATATGTATTAGGTTGGGGAAAAAGTCTTTTCGCATTATAGTATGTATGAACTTGTAATAAAATCTCTTTGGCTATACTATTTGTATCTGGCTGGTTTTGGTATCATTGAAAGTTTAAATTTTAAAGAACATAATTCCAAATTCAAATTAGGAAAATGTGTGATTTTCATTTGTTTTTCGTACCGTCAAGATGAGTGAATCTAATGAAGAAATTCGATACATTTTAAAATTTTACTACAAAATAGGTAAAAATGCAACGCAAGCCGCGAAACAAATTTGCGATGTTTATGGACCTAGTGTAGTGTCTGTGAGAGTAGCACAAATTTGGTTTAAGCGTTTTCAATCCGGAAATTTTGATGTCAAAGATGCACGTCGCTCTGGTCGCCCTATTACGGATAAAATGGATACCATTTTTGAAAAAGTGGAGCAAGATCGGCATACCAGTAGTTACGACGTAGCTGAAGAACTGGAAATTGACCACAAAACAGTTTTGGCGCATTTGAAAAAAACTGGGTACACAAAAAAGCTCGACATTTGGGTACCTCACGAGCTCACTGAAAGAAACCTAGTGAACCGTGTACTCATTTGTGATTCTTTATTACGACGTAATGAAACCGAACCATTTTTGAAGAAGCTGATAACTGGTGATGAAAAGTGGATCACGTATGACAAGAACGTGCGAAAAAGGTCGTGGTCAAAGGTCGGTCAGGCTTCACAGACTGTGGCAAAACCCGGGTTAACTCGCAACAAGGTGATGCTGTGTGTGTGGTGGGATTGGAAGGGCATTATTCATTATGCCACCAGGCAGGACCATCGATTCTGAACTCTACTGCGAACAACTGATGAAATTAAAGCAAGAAGTTGAGAGAAAGCGGCCGGAATTAATCAACAGAAGGGGTGTGGTTTTTCATCATGATAACGCTAGACCTCACACATCTTTAGCCACCCAACAAAAATTAAGAGAGTTTGGCTGGGAGGTGTTAATACATCCGCCGTATAGTCCTGACCTTGCACCTTCAGATTTCCACCTGTTTCGGTCTCTTCAGAATTCTTTAGGCAGTGTCAGGTTAACATCACGAGAGGACTGCCAAAACCACTTGTCGCGGTATTTTGACCAGAAGTCCCAAAATTTCTATAGCAATGGGATCATGTCCCTACCTACAAGATGGCAAAAAATTATCGAACAAAATGGTACCTACATACTTTAGTTAAATGTAAATAAACTTTATTAAAAAATGTTTTGAATTTTCTTAAAAAATGCGAAGAAACTTTTTCCCCAACCTATTATGTTGTTCTTTATTATTGCTACGCAACAATTTCTCTAAAGCTTTTTATAGTTTGTAACACTAAGAAAATTGCCCATTCGTAGCAAAAGTTACGGACAAAGTTGTGTCTCATGTGGTTGTACTTTTCTCAGTCAGAAAATGAAACTAGAAACTACAGTTCCACATGTGCTGGAGATTTCAGACTATTTATAAGAAAATATTACTTAACTGTCACTGAAACTTAGACAAGAAATTTAATCATAACCATATTGTGCTGCCAGGGTCGCGAGATTTGTTAGAAAGAGACATCGTGGCCCTGGCACCTGGGCAACTGAAGGAACACGGGTAGATTTTAGTCAGTAAGAGTCTGACACGCCCTCCCGCTCCACCCTGGAGCGGGAGACGTCATTTGATGATTTCCCACCGACAAAAAAAAAAAAAATTGATTCCTATTTGACATGGTCGTAAGGCATAGATAATCCTATCAATCTTTTATTTCATGTTAGTTTTTTAATTTTATTTAAATACGGGGAAGATAGGCCTCCCACAAGGGGGGCTGATCGCCTTGTGAAGGCCGCAGGAATCCACTGGATGCGGGAAGCCC
This sequence comes from Aporophyla nigra, assembly GCA_947507805.1. Lineage (NCBI taxonomy): Eukaryota > Metazoa > Arthropoda > Insecta > Lepidoptera > Noctuidae > Aporophyla > Aporophyla nigra. The sequence continues at coordinate 2,898,323 of OX382313.1, read as the reverse complement.
ATAACCGGTCGTAGTAGCGGAGCTTGGGGAAGGCCTTTGTCCAGCAGTGGACGTCTTTTGGCAGTAATGATGATGGTGGGGAATATATAAAAAACCATGATGAGACCTGCTGCTTTGTATGGGTCAGAATGTTAGGCTATAAAAGGGATGAATGAAAGATAATTGCATATAGCTGAGATGAAAATGTTAAGAGGGATGTGTGGTGTTACACGAATGGATAGAATAAGAAATGAGTACATAATAGGAAATCTGAAGTGGCACCGATGTCTGAAAAGTTGTGTGGAAATCGGTTGGCAAGTGATATGGATAAGGAAAATGTCATGAGGCTAGTTTGGATAAGGGCAGGAAAATACTTGGTAATGATGTTTCTTACATACGGAACTATGTCAAATAAATATTTTCCTTTTTATCTGTCTTTAAATATAAATGTTTGTAGTAAAACCTCATCATTATAATGGTAAACCATAACCTTAATTCACTATAAACCTTTAATGCTCCATTTCACACCCCACAAACTTACTTTTACTATCATTCCGAAAGGAAAACATCAGTTTCAAACATTACACAATAATAATAAAATCAAAAGAAAAAGTAAGGGAAACCACGAGCCGTAAGTCTGTAAGCTATACGGCAGGGGCTGTGAACATTTTTAGTAATGTTAGAAAAGATAACTGCCTCGTTGGTCTAGTGTTTGCATGTGGCATTGCTAAACATACTCAAGGTATGAGTCTCAGGTCGGGCAAGTGATATTGGTTTTTTCCACCTGGAATTTGTCAGTAACAGTCCAAAGTGTGTATTTGTGTCTGACTGAAATAGCAATTGGCAAAAAGCTCGCCCCCTCAGTCATCTCATCATCCTCAGTCATGAATTGAATTGAATTCAACTACTGTTCAGAATAGGCCTCACATTCAATTGTGCCAATCCTTTCGCTCCTGCGGCAGCCTCATCCATGGGTCCTATTACATAGGACTTAAACATATCAGGCAAAATGTGGGTAGTACTGTATTTAAGAACTAGTATGGGTCCGGGAAAAAAAAGAAAATTCGCTTATTGGCCTAACCGTTTGGTCCTCCATCATTTCTGGGTCTGTCTTTATTTGCATACCTGCTACTGTTAAAAAAATACAGCCCTGAGTCATACCACACAGAAAAGCGGCGAATGCTTTAAATGCCATTAACATCTTTTGAATTCAGAACTATAAAAAAACTATCCGACAAAAAAAAAACTTCCATCAGAAAAGAAAATTTATGCAAAATATTAAATTAAATATCTAGCCTATTAATATTCTCGAAACAAAACAGGGTGTAGAATTTCTAGAATGCTGCAAAATTTAATGGTAAAGAAACCTATCAAGTATCTATTGAGAGGAAATTAATTAGGTATTGTTGCGAGTCTCCCAGTTCTCTTCACTTTGTGAGTAAAATTATGTGAAGTATTTCTTCGCAAAATGTTTATTCATTTTAAAATTATGGAAGAAAAATGAAGCTAAGAATTTTCAGTCTCATAGCCAATTTATTCTGTAAAAGTTTTATAAGAGGGCATTCCCTATTACTAATTATAGCGCATACGAAAAAACGTTGTACATGACAATTCTAGTCCGAGCTCTAACTTTTACGCCAACTCGTACGCACGGCCACAGGTCAACCTATACATTTCCAGTATAAGCTGACTTCTCACTGTACGAAAAGCCTACACAATGCGAGGTCAGCTTAAACTGGAAATGTATAGCTTGATGAGTAGCTGTGTATACTTAGCATGCGCACTAACGTAAATGGTTCATAAGATGGGAAACATTTTATTTTCTGTTAGCTTGGCCATCTGGAGGTCGCACTTCGGGTACTTCGATTTCTAGCCAAGCCCTGCACGTTCTAGAAATTGACCGAAATAGGTGTTGACGAGTAGAGAATGCCCCCCTTGTTAGGTGAAGGGGGTCGTCGCTCCACCTGAAGCTAGGTCTAGGATTCTTTTGACAGCTCACTTCACGTATGTAAGTTTTCAACGGTGAGAATTTTACAGAAAAAGTTAAAAAGTCAAAGGTTTGCCATCCCTGCTATTCGGTTTCAATTCGCACAGATCGTATTATACCTTCGATTCTAGATCATTTAAATAGCGAATCAGGAGCGTTCCGTTGACATTGATCTTGTGGCTTCCGTCGCACGCGCAACGTAGACTGACGTCAATATTTATTAAACTTTTCATTATTTTTCTTGTTGCCAAAGTGAAGTGTTGTGTTTTTGTGGTGTTCACGTGATTCTTTAAATTAAGAGTAAGTAGTTTATTTTCATTTAATTTTTAGGTTTTTTAATGTCATCACTTTTTTCGTCAGGTATAAATAAATGAATAAGTTGTTTTATAGGGGAAATCTTTTTAAATAATTTTATTCTATTTTCGAATTATCCATTTTCAAAATTTCTTAATATATTCCAAATTGAATGAAAAACATTAACGGCTTTTCATCACACTTGTAAAAAAAGACATTCATTCCTCTCAAGCCCATTTCGTAAGCAGTAATCTTCAAAAGAAGATTTGGCAAATAATTCCTTTTTTACACATCCATTGAATATTTGAAATCTGAGGGCACTACCTTCTACCCATGACTTTGTCTGAGTGAAATTATTACTATACCGGGTAGCAGGAATATTGACACACAACTCGTCATCGTGAATTCAGTATATGATTCTGAACACACTTTTTTTTTATAACTGACCAGCTTTTGCCAGCGGCTTCGGCCGCGTGGAGGTCGGAAATTATTCCGCGGGAACGTACTACCGGTATAAATGTACCCTATGCGGTAATCCAGTTTATAAACTATCTGTGTGCCAAATTTAATCTAAATCCGATTAATCGTTTTTGCGTAAAAGAGTAACATGGATGCTCCATTCTCACAAACTTTCGCGCTTTATAATATTACTAGCTTTTGCCCGCAGCTTCGCTCGCGTTAAAAATAACATTGAATGTAGTTTTTTTTTTTTCATAAAAAGTATCCTATGTTACTTCTAATACTTCCAAGAATATGTGTACAAAGTTTTATGATGATCGGCTCAGTGGTTTAAGCGTAAAAAGGTAACAAACAAACTTACTTTAACATTTATAATATTATAGTAAGGAAGTGGGATGGAAAATTTCGACTCTATGGGGATGGGGAATACCTACTTTGTGGCACATAATTCATCGTGTGCTGAACTCATGGTTCCAGTTTTGGCGTCGATATCCCTGCCAAGCTGTATAATTCTTCGTTGTCACATCACGTTCTTTATGCCTTTTGGTCCTTTTACTTGGCTCCTAAAACTCCTGGCGTGAGGTTTAATATTTTAGAAAATTAAACAATCAAATACAAAAATATTTTTTCAAATACGATTGATAAACTTAGAAATAAAAGCGTTCAAACAAACAAACTCTTCAGGTTTAGTATGATATACGGATTACACACATAGGAATCGTTAAAGCCTTCACATTTCAGGCTGTGTTTCAGATTAACATTACGCTAACGGTACTGCGGTGTAAGCACAAATTGAATTTCAATCTGACTACGACTTGAGTCGCTCCGTGTTTTTGTTGCGTCAGGGCTGCCACTAAATTATTTGTGTAGTATTATTTATTGTTACATCGTAAGGAAACCATCATGTCTTAGAACCAAAAATTCGAAGACATGTGACATCTACCAGACCGCACTGGGCCCGCGTGGTGGATTATGGCCCACTCCCTCTCACGGGATTAGGCCTGTGTCCCAGCAGTGGGAACATTATAGGCTGTTGATGATTTATTGTTGGAGATAACAAAATAAGTTGTTTGACAAGTATTGCATTTCGTCAAATTATAGCTACGCTTTTTTTCTGAGTATGACATTTTGCAGGACAACCTACGAGGTTGTCGGCTGCTTAACCAGACTTGCCTATGGCTAACTGAAAACATTAAAGCCTCCAGCCAGGGCTTAAAAGTTTAAAACTAGAGTAACTACACGCTAAAGTTACAGATTTCTGCTTTGGGCATTGCTGGTAAAGGGTAGCTAGAGACGGGGTTGATTGGAATGAGATTAAAACTACGCTTTCCTGTTGTCTACTATTTTATCTAATTTCTACAGTTTTTATTATTAACTAATGAAAATTAAAATCTTGACGTTCAAAAGTGCCTTTTTTGTGCTTTTTAGATAATTTTGCCTGAAACACGGTAAGCCTTGTTAATGTGTAAATTATGTTTCAATTGCAGTTACATATTTTATCAGAACCTAAAAAGCACTTTCGAACGTCAACATTTTAATTAAAATATAGGTAACTGATTCAGTTCGCCCCTTCCAAAAGGTACATAAGAGAACAATGAGCAAGAAACTCCACCGTTACTCTTTTAAATTTTTTTTTCAGTATTTATATGTGAAGACCACGACAGATAAATTAATTGAAAACGAAGTAATGAGAGATAAATTAGTTATATTATGATACGTGCTCACATTTTAACATTGCAAAATTAGGGTGAGCTTTATTATTTAAATTGTTCTAAGTAAAACCAGAGTAATGGAAGGGCTATTTGATGTTCTTCTTTACGGTTTGTATTGCCTGTGCGAGTCTCAAATATATATTTTTTCTTTCTTTATACAAATTTTCAAACTCATTTCTACGGAGCGGTAGCCCTAAGTGCGCTGTAAAGGAATATGATTACGCAATTTATGTGCGCCTGCTTTGGAATACACCACATTTAAACTTGAACAGATCCGGCTGATATAGATTATGTAATAAAGATTGTGTGTCCCGCATTTCTCCCCGTGGGTGTCGTAAGAGGCAACTAAGGGACTTACTAGAGAATGGGCAGCACGGTTTCCTATGTATTTTACCACCATGCTTTGGTCTTCAACCCGTCTGCCAATCGTGGCAATTAGGGAACACACCCCAAATTAGTGTAGGTATTTGAACAGCAAAGGACGTCTGATGGTTGAAATAATGATAGATATTACACCCCAAAGAATGAAGATTTTTAAAGTGGGTGGGTAATCATCAAATGACATCTCCCTCTCTGGGCGGACCGGGTGGGCAGACTTTTACTGACTAACACCTAACTAACTCTTTCGAACTAATCTCGCAACCCTGGCAGGAAGGAATGAAGTCTAAGTTCGTAGTAGCAAAGAAGAGATATTAAGAAAAATTGGTCCAAAAAGAACTGCCTCATTACCTAAATCAAAGTTATAATCTTCTTATAAAACCACGTCAAAAAAATGGAAAGGCAGTCGAATTTCAATCAAACAACAGTTAGATTGATGGCAGACAGACAGACATTGACACACACCATTGGTTCTAATAACTAGCAGGCGTAGGAAGCATGACCGATGGCTTGTTGACTTGGCAACACAGTTCTTATTTTCTTTTTTGATAGATTGTTGCATGGGGGCTTATTAATGATATTCTCCAGATACTCAGACTTAAGTAATTAGCTTTTGGTTTTGATGTGAGTGGAAACGCCGGGAGGGGACGCCTTATGAGGACATATAGTGACCTTATTGATGATATTCTTCAGAAAGGTCAGGTGTATAGTTCTCGCAACCGGTGTGCGTGTATGACCAGATGTATGGACCTAAACGAGGCAATAGGAGTATGTAAAGAGCGTACCAGGTGGCGTTCCGCAGTTTCTACCTAGCCCCATGGGAAAACGGTGTGAGTTAATGTATGTATATATGTATGTGAAGTTAATCCATCAAATCGACCAATGGAACGCTGTGGCCAATCTTATCAAAATTATATCTATACATTGAGAAGTCTCTTCCGGGAATACAGAATACTGATGATCCCGGCAATAGTACGACTAACTACGAGTATATTAATCGTTACAAATTGCCGAATGATATCTTGAAATCAAAGGTCTTAATTAATTGACACAGCCTATTGCAATTCAAATAAATTAATAAAAACATTGTAAATAAATTAATACTGAACAAACGGATGTCAGTTGAAATTGTGTTTATAATTTAAATTAATCGTTCTCCATGTTTGTTTAATTTATTTGTTTTATTGTGATACAGGAACTCCTAGTACAAGAGCCAGGGCTACAATGATGTCCAGGCTATAACCTGAAGTGAACAATAAATAAATAACTTAAATGTCAGAAATATCTTCATACTTATTGTAAGCCTTATTTACATAACAATACGTCACTCTTTGTCGTTTCTCCGATTAATTAGACAATGGCGTAACTATAGGACACTCACATTTTGACGTTCAAAAAGTGCTGACGCTCAGCCTAGTACGAATTTTTTTTTTTTTGGACACTTATGTTGGTCACATGTAGTAGTGGGCAATTCAGTTAATCATTTTAGCCTATCACAGTCCACAGCTGGATATAGGCCTCTCTCAAGCTGCGCCGTGTCACCCTGTCCTTCGCCTTCCGCATCCAGTCTGTCCCAGCACTTTCTCTCCTCTCTATTTTCTTCTCCCTTTTCTAACAAAATTAAAAAGTTAATGAGTGAGTGGCAAATAGGTTGGTAAGGACCCAATATTTCGATCTATAGTAGCAACATACTTCAAAAGAAAAACCGATAAGGGGATAAAAAGAGAATCCTCCCCGGATTCTTGTTTTTTTTATATTTTTCATCAAAAGTCAAAAACTAAATGACCTTAAAAAAATGTTTGAGAATGTACAAATAACGCTCTTTCATATGATACCCCACATGCCTTAATAGCACCAATTCGAATTTTAAAGACCCCTATTCAGTTCCTGTTGCAATTAGTAGTTCTTGAGACAGACGGACAGGCAGACTAAATCGCACCACAAGAGTTACTTTTCACCATTTTGGTACGGAATCCTGAAAATGATGATACGCTGAAAATTGCGTCATTTCTGTTTCAAAATCCTAAAGAACTAAAGGCCATGTGCAGCCAGCAAGGGCTATCGTGTACAGGCACAAAGCCACCGTATAAAACGCTGATTGCTATCACTCACCACGTAATTACTAAATGCCTCGTTTCGCTAGGTGACAAGTTAAAATCCGTTTAGTTTCACGGTGGCTGCGGCGAAATCGCAATCTCTTTGTAATGAAGAAAACTAGCCTATTAGTCTGATGGGGAAACTAGATTGAGATACATTGTCAAGTATAGTAATTATGTGTTTTAGAGGAGATGCAAGTAATTGAATGAAGTTTTGACGCTTTTTGGAATGACTGGGTTTTAAAGTAGGATTTTGCGTAACAAAATGGTGAATGTTTTGGATTTGTGACTGATTTATCATTTTTTTAACTGACGAAAAAAAAACGGAGCAGGTTCTCAAATCGACGCGTATATACCTATATATTTTTTAATATATATGACCACGCATCACTTCTTACATCGATTTTGAATATTCTTTTTTTATTGGAAAAGGTATACTTCAAAGGTTCCATGTAAATTTGGAAAAAAAAAATTGAACCCTAAGGGTAGGAAAAAATGGAGTGATTGATTGTTCACTCACTGATTGTAATGTATGACCACGCATAACTTTTTCAGAGTAGTCCGATTTTGATAATTCTTTTTAATTGGATAGGGGTATGCTTTGCCAAGTTTTATATGTAGATTATAGCTACAAAAAATTATAATATAAAAGCTTTTATTTTGGATTGATATCTCATAGATAAATCTATGAGGTTATCCGCTTCTTAAGCGGACTTGCCTGTTGCTACCTTAATAAATTTAGTTCTCCAGCCAGGGCTTACAAACTTAAAACTAGAGCGACTACTAGGAAAGGGCACTCCCTGTGGGGTACATACATCGGTGTAGGGCTTCGTTGGTAGAGGGCAGTAAGGGACGGGCTGGAACGGAATGAATCGATTTACAGTATGTCTGTGTCTGTATATAAGGAGTATGTGCTAATGTAGATCTCGAATCCTGCCACTTTCACTTTATGTATAATATGTAAATATACAGGATCAAATTATATTAGTTAGCAATAATTTATCCACGTGCTGGGTTTCAATGTAGAATACTAATGAAACTAAAACCAAAATAAAACCTTTTTCATAATTTTAACTTTGTTCTAAATTTTAAAACAAATTACACTGACTTGTATAATAAGGCAACTAAACGACTGTTATATTTTGGTTTTTGGATAATCGTAAATAATATCTATGCTCCACGAAACATAAATACTATTTTTAAGACGCTTTTATTAGCTTAGAATGTATGTTACGGAATCTTTGAATGTGATTTTCACCCCTTTTAAAACGTCGTATTAATTTGAAACTTACCACACTTATTAAGCATCGATGACAATACAATAATACGGCTTATGTTTAACTTACCACCAGATATAGTAACATATAACAGACAAAAATAGTAAATGATCACCAAAATTAAAACCCGCATTTTAATGTAAAATCATAACCAAAGTTTTAACATCTCGCTATCCTATTTAAGCAAAATGACTCCAAATAAATCATTGTTAATCCAAAAGTAGTAAATGATCACCAAAATTAAACCAGCGTTTCAATGTAAAATTATAACCAAAGTTTTTACATCTTGCTATCCTATTTAAGTAAATTGACTCCAAAAAAATCATTGTTAACCCAAAACTTGTTAATGAACACCAAATTATTAAGAGTGAGCTCGACAAATGGATGTGCGAATAACACTTGAGCGACAAAACTGTATTGCGACTGACATAGTTCGAATGCACGCTTGTGCGGCACACTGAGTCAAGTTGAAGATTTGGTGATCATTTACTAAATTTGGTGGTCGAATACAATTTAAAGTGGAGTCGTGACTAAAATAGCTGGTACTTTTGTATTTTTAGACTTTATTTTTCTGGTGTTAAGTAGATATTTTTGGTTACAAAACTAAGGGTATCAAAGCATTTTATGGTGGTCATTATATTTATCCCCCAATAATACTATAAATCTGAGTCATTATCCTGGTAACGATCACCAAAAAAAAACGAAATTACATGCTTTTGTAGCTAGCGGATATAAACAATTGAAATAAATAATTGTTTAAAACTAACTAAAACACGCTTTCATAGAAAACCAAACTAAAAAGTACCAAATAATGAAAAAAAAGCGTGGGTTACCTTTTCAGGTATTTTTATTTATATCAAGCACCCCACGCTTGTTTCCATTCTTGTACGATTTGTTGTACTGTTATTTTGTGTTTTTATAAAATCTGTTTAAAATAAAAAACTTTGTACCCATTTTTATGAAAATAACGCGGCTAATAAATTTGGTACCGTAAAGTTTATATGGAGAAGGCGTACAGAATGCTATTTATACATCTTTTAAAAGAATTAGTAAATCATGGCGAATTTCGACCTCTAGTTACATGAAAAAGTAATTAAATATGAAGTTAGACCGCGCTGCTGAGCCTGAAGCTTATAATTTGTCCCTAAATAATTATCATATCCAGCCCGTCCTTTGCGATGCCCCAAGCCGAGGTTCGTACACCACAGGGGGTGCCCTTAGCGAGTAGTTGCTCTAGTTTAAGTTTTTTTAAGCCCTGGCTGGAGGCCTTAATTAATTAATTTATTTCTTTTTTATTACCTCATAGGTTGACCTGAGAGATTTAATTCCAAAAAGAAAAACAAAAAAAAAATGAAGTTAGAAGGTTGTATTGATGATTATGATTCTGTAATTTAGATAAAATTTGAATCTTGTGGGCTACCTTGGCGGATCCGCCTTAAAGGATTTTGCATTACTTACAGATAAAAAGCTACACTTATCTAGAAAATAAGAACCACGTGATAAAACTAAATATGTAATTTAGTTCTTGTCATCCCAGATAATGTTAATTTCTAGACCACTAGCAAAACGTACGCAATTATAATTTCACTTCTTCCAAAGCAACATTTTCTTACAAATTGCACGGAGTCGTTTGCGTGTTTGAAAAAATAATTTCTATAATTTGCAATGCGGTTGAAAGTATGGGAGCATTTTAAGTACTTTCAAGAAAATTGTGGTGTATTTAATATAAGTGCTTGTTTACTTGGTAGCCAATAGTTGACATAGCTCAATTTGTATTAGTTAATTTGATTATGATTGTGTATCGCCCGGACACATAGCTTGCAGAACAGACGGCCCATGGGGGCGGAAGGTTTTGGAGAGGCAACCGCTTATTAGAAGATGTAGCTTAGGAAGGCTTCCAACAAGCCGGACCCATGACCTGGTGTAGGCAGCAGGAATCAGCTGGATGTGAGAAGCATAGAATCGGTCGAAGTAGCGGTGCTTGGGGGGGACCAACGTCCAGCAGTAATAATAATAACATCAACACACCGTTATCTGATCCCAAACTAGGCAGAGCCTATGCTATGGCAACCAGACAACTGATAAATATACTTATATATTACTAAATACATCCATATTATAGATTAATTACACCCAGATACAGAACAAATGATTGTGCTCATCACACAAAGCTTTGTCCTGGGTGGGAATCGAACCCACGACCTCAGTCTTAGCAGTCAGGGTCACTAACCACTAGACTAACAGGCCAGTATGAGGACATCAGAATACCGGTCGGGGTGTAATTGCGTAGAAACCAACAGAAGAAATGCCTTTAATTTCGAAAGTTCAACAACATAAATTGCGCTTTTTATGTTGTTGAACAGACAAATTTTTCGAACATAAGTAGTAATGAAACAGGACTATCCTTCAAAATGATTTATGTTCTTATTAGTAGTGTGAAATAAGGGCGCAGGTATTACGACCTGAAATTTATGTTTAGACATACTAATGTCATGTATAAATATTTGGTCTAAGTATCCTGGCCCGCAATTTTTAATAACCCTAGGTATCCTAAGGCTATGTTGAGTAATAGATAGGGTGACCTGCGAGAAGTCATTCCCAAAAACAAAAAATCAATGCAGAAACGCTTTACCAAGTCTAAAACATTTCTAAAACTCGAAATGCCATTTTCACGGCCGACAATACCAACTTAGTACACAACAAGTACTAGTATATTCAGATCACAACTGTGGTTCTTTGTCAGTTGTATGAAATGGCTATAACACGGTTAATTGGCATAGTTTGCTCATTTGATAATCTATTTATTTAGTAACTGGCTTTTGACAGCTACTTCGGCTGAGTGGACTTCAGAAATAGGTCTAGAGAGAAATGAAAAATGTATTAATAAAATATTCGTTTATTTCTATTTAACCATTTTATACAAATAAAAAAACTTAAAAATATAATGGGTTACATTTTAAATTTCACCAAAGTGTGTTTGTAAGATTTGGATTGTGTGTGCGTGAGAATGTATGTGTGTTCTATTTTTAAAGACCGTTAAACAAACATGTTTTGGCGACCCGAAATAAATAAAGGAAAAAAAGAAATATAAAGGAAGGAAAGTGATATGTTTTGTTGATTAACATCGTCATTTGTTTAAAATGGGCAACATTCCCTAAAGTTTACGGCGTGGGAATTAATAATAATTAATATTAAGTTAATCTATGTCACTATAAAACACATGTTTCCACCACAAGTTCCTAATTGATCGCCTGTTGACCCCACATAACGAGAGTTTGCTAAATTAGTAGCCAGCTGAGATGTGGACTTAGTTTTAATAAGTTTCTGATTAGAAATTTACTATACTCGAGTTGTAAGAGTACAATTTGGATTAATGGAAAATATAAATGGATTTTGTTTTTGAAACTAGTAATAAATAAATAAATATCTTAGGACAACCAACACAACGTTATCTGATCCCAAACTAGGCAGAGCCTGTACTATGGTGACCAGACAACTGATAAATATACTTATATATTTCTAAATACATACATATTATAGATAAATTACACCCAGACACAGAACAAATGATCGTGCTCATCACACAAAGATTTGTCCTGGGTGGGAATTGAACCCACAACCTCAGCCTTAGCAGTCAGGGTCACTAACCACTAGACTAACAGGCCAGTCAAGTAATGCGCAATCATCTCAAATACTTTCGATGCTATCCATGAAAGGCAGTCACCTCAAACTTTGTTCTTTGCTATGTACGTTTAACGTTGTTATTTTTGGATTTAAGCCATGTATAATATGAATTTAATTTTTGAAAAAAAAAAGTCTTTATATCAGCCAATTTAAATGGCCATATTTTGTTCGTATTACATTGTATTAAATACTATGTTGGTCGTGAGGCGATCAGTTGTACTTATATAGAAAATAAATTTAAATTAAACTTAAAAAAATTGTTGTAAATAAGATGAAAATAAAAAATGAAATATTTATTATTTAATAAAATTCGTGATTTAGCAACACTTTTAGATTACAAATTATTCATAATGCAAAAATGTTTTAAATGTATTTTCATTGTGGCAACTTAATTTATTAATCTACTCTGGCAGCCTTTAGAAATAATATTATGATATTATCGTTATTTCGGATTAGGATGCGGAAGGCGGAGGACAGGGTGTTCTGGCGCAACATGGGAGAGGCCTATGTCCAGCTGTGGACTGCGATAGGCTGAGTTGATTGATCGTTATTTCTAGGTGGGGCACAAGAGTAAGTGTAAATGGTGGTGATAGAGTACAGTTGTGCGATTTTAAAATATTAGCAAGTAAAGAGGGTTTTTTATTACTTGGTAAGGAATTTTAGACACTAATATCAACTGATATTTGGAGATTTTTATTCATATTTTTGACTAGTTTCTGCCCGTGACTTCGTCCGCGTTAAATTTCTTGTACCCCCGACCTTTCCCGTCGCGTCGAATCGCCCACCCGTGCGATTTTTCCCGTTTTTGCAACATTTTTCATTACTGCTCCGCTTTTCTTGGTTGTAGCGAGATGTTATATAATTTATAGTATTTCTCGATAAATAGGAAACCCAACACAAAAAGAAATTTTCGATTCGGACTAGTAGTTCCTGAGATTAGCGCGTTCAATCAAACAAACATACAAACAAACAAACTCTTCAGCTTTATAATATTAGTATAGAAGTATAGATAAGGTCAATGGTCTTAAAAGCCTCCTTTAAATAAGGTTAATTTGCTTAATAAGCTTGCATACATTCGGTGTCACGCATGTCATTGTGAAATCTACAAAAGTTATTGAGTATCGACATTTTAAAACCCAACATAACTTACTTTCCATTTATCATATACAGTAGTAAGTAATTTAGTTCGTAGAATATTCAATTACGTAGGCCCCGTGTATCCGTGGTTTACCTTCACTAGAGAATTACCAACAGAATGAATAAATACGAAATTCAAATTTATGACCAAATTATTTATTACTTTCTGTTACCGTTGTGTTCAAGGCATTTCTTAAAACCATCTTAAGCTGAGTAAATAATAACAAAACCACGAAACTTCTAGAACACAATTAAACGAAACTTCAGTTGTTTTTAACTTCGGAATTCATTACCGAATTTGTATTTGAAAAACAAAACTTATAAAGTTATGATCAATTTGTTAGCTTTGTAACAAGCTTGGCCCAGAAATGTACACAAATCAAAGAATGTTTATTATGGAGCTATATTAGTGTTCTATAGCCTTATATTACTTTTTTTGGCTTTATACTTTGTGAAGGGACATAATACCCTTCCGAAATATGATGGCTTCAAAAAATTAATTTAAAAGTATCAACCGCTTTATAATCGACAGTCTTTCAAAAGATTTACTTTCAATCAAATCAAACGACTTGTCCTTAATGATTTATTCCTACTGTAGTAGCTAACTATTGTCTCATTTCTTCCCGTGGGTGTCGTGAAAGGCGACTGAGGGACTGCGATCGCTAACCCGCCAACCAAGCGTGACGATTATGGCAAACCCGTCCAGCAGTGGGCGTCTTTTGGCTGAAATGATGATGATGAAAATGATTAATAGTACCTAAGCTATTAAAGTCAAATTTTTGGAATTGTCTAGTGTCTACGTAAACGATAAACCAATCAGGTGCCTAAGGCGTCTTTCTAATAAACAGGGCGTTGTGAATCATCATCATCATCATCATTTCAGCCGCAAGACGTCCACTGCTGGACTTAGGCCTCCCCCAATTTGGGGGGCTTTGCCATAATCGTCACGCTTGGCAGGCGGGTTGGCGATCGCAGTATGGTGGTAAAATGCATAGAGAACGCTGCTGCCCATTCTCTAGTAAGGCCCTTAGTCGCCTTTTACGACACCCACGGGAAGAAATGGGTTGGTGTTATTCTTTACGTCCGGCACCACACGGTACAACGTTGTGAATAGAAAAATAAAGCTTATTTGCTTTGTGAGGGGCAGTGACAATGATTATGAAATATGAAGAAAGTGTTAACTAACTAATAACTTCTTTGAAAAACTAAAGTCATCAATTGATTTATTAATGAAATTGAGATAGGTGTTATTCAACTATTAAATAAAATAACATGTTCATTACAGTCTAGTTATTATTAATTACGCTTTAAATACAAATTTATTCTTAAAATCTCGTGAAATTAAACTATTCTTAAAATAAACATCTCCCAATTACGAACACATTTCCAATACGGGTAACAAAAATATCTCCACGCTTACCAGAATAAGAATAATAATCTGTTTTTCAATTGAAATATTCACTGGAAATTTCTACGAAGTAACAAAAGCTGTGGTGGAATATCTCATACCAACAGATATTTTTAAATACAATATTATTGGTCCTTTGTTTGTGCTGGGCCAAACTTTATTAGAAACTAAATTAAAATCTTTTTACAATTTAATTGAAAATAATATTTTCCAAAAAGTACACGTTTTTGGAAAATATTATTTTCAATTAAATTGTAAAAGGATTTTAGCAGACTGAATTTTCTTTTAAATAACGATTTCAAAATAAGCTATATGATAATGCGGCGATAAACTTTATCAAAGAATAGTGGTGGCCCAGTGGTAACGGCCGTGACTTAAGGGTCGTGAGTTTGAACCCAAGCAGGCGCGTTACTTAGTGTACATTATTTCATCACCACTGCTCTCAAAACGGTGAAGGAAATCATCGTGAGGAAACCGGCATGTTCTAGAACCAAAAATTTGAATACATGACACATCTACCAACCCGCACTGGGCCTGCGTGGTGGATTATGGCCCACTGCCTCTCACTGAGAGGTAGCCTGTGTCCCAGCAGTGAGAACAGTATAGGCTGCTGATGATATTTTATCAGAAAAACGATTTTGAGAGCGGTGCGTAGTACAGTCAGCGTTAAAAATATCGGGAAAAAATGATATCAACAACTAAGAAAATTAAACTATATCTCAGTTGGATAAAGTTCTTTTCAGAATGACAGTTGTCTTGTACTGTCTTCATTTGGAAATATTCCTTCTGTCATTGTGTTACTATTTTATTTTCAGAGTTGTTCAGATCATTTTAAATACTCTGTTCGTCCCGATATTATTGAAACTGTACCTACGGGAATTTAGACTGCCAGTATATGCTGCCGGTCATCATCATCATCATCATTTCAGCCGAAAGACGTCCACTGCTGGACATAGGCCTCCCCCAAGCTCCGCCACTTCGACCGGTTTTGTGCTTCCCGCATCCAGCGGATTCCTGCGGCCTGAGGTCATCGGTCCAACTTGTTGGAGGCCTTCCAACTCTACGTCTTCCGGTACGCGGTCGCCACTCCAGAACCATTCGGCCCCATCGGCCATCTGTTCTGCGAGTAATGTGCCTTGCCCACTGCCACTTCAGTTTAGCAATTCTTCGGGCTATGTCGGTTACCTTGGTTCTCCTACGGATCTGTTCATTTCGGATCCGATCGCGTAGGGAAACTCCAAGCATAGCCCTCTTCATTTCCCTTTGGGTGACTTTCAGCCTTCTAATAAAGCCGATTGAATAGGCGCCTGCAATAGCTGTTTATTTTTAACTTTACATAAGTTAAAACAGACTTTAGACCTATCAGAATTAATTTATTACTTTCAGTGCTTGTAAGATCCAATACGAAAACATACATATTCAGTTTTCATTAAAGTTCCTTTAAATATTCATCAACTATTTATTATACTTTGTAGATAGGTACAGTAGCGGCCAGAGAATATATACCACCAAGTTCGAAAAATAAAATTACTCTTAAAATAGCGCTAGTGGCATGAATGGAACGCGAGGGTGTTGTCTGCCCACCGGCCTCGCCCAGTGCGTCTGCTGCGGGCCGGGTGAATGGAAGAAATCTCCCGCTCCTTTACCGCAACCGCCTTCTGCGACACGACTGTTTCGCAGAAGAACATCACCGCGTCTCAGGACTCCTCGCTGCCGACCATCGAGTTGATAACGATCGGCAGCGTCATCTCGCTGCCTAGTCCTGAGATGAGGGCACGGCGTGTCTCCTCCCAAAGGGCACACTGTGACAGTGTATGCTGCGACGTCATCATCATCATCATTTCAGCGAAAGACGTCCACTGCTGGACATAGGCCTCCCCCAAGCACCGCCACTTCAACCAGCAAGTAGTCATTCCAAAAAAAAAAAATTACTTTTAACATATAATCGGAAATGAAAGAACAAATCTTCTTTGTGTGAAAGAACAGAAACATTAAATTCTGCTTATCGTTAAACTTTACGAAGACGAAAAGTTTTAGTTTGTTTATTGGCCTATAAATAAAGGAAAACAGAAACTCCCTGCCTTTGTCAACACAAAGACTTATTTCATGCCACATTGACGTAAAATAATAAACAGATAGCGTTGATACCTTGTAATGAGGTTAATTCGATTATAAATTATGTTATGGTTAAAAACTGTCCAGCATAACATTGAAATTCATTTATTCGCCAGAATATTTTCTTACAATGTATGATTTTAAAGTTACAAAAGAAAAATATTTTAATTTCCTGCGTTATTTTAATTAAATAAAAAACCGGACAAGTGCGAGTTGAACTCGCCCACCAAGGGTTCCGTACAAATTTGCAGGTACTTATATTTTTCATGCTGCGTCAGAAATCGAAAACTGTACATCATAAAAATAGTTTAAAATCTGTTTAAGCTTGTGCCAATGAAGTCCTTTCATCCGATATCTTACATGACACGGTTAACTCAATTCAAAATTTGGCGCGCCATTCATTACATAACGACTCTTTTTTTATGATTTAATTACAAGTGTATAGTTTTCAGACTTTTCCCTATACTTCTGGTATAAGACGGTATTACTTGCTAAATTTCATAGTTCTAGATCAACGGAATATACCCTATAAATGTTGATTCCCTTGAGAATGTCGAAACATACCTAGGTTTTTTTTTTGCGGCTTAAACTGCCGTATCTTTTTTTTACGTTAACTTTGATGTTTTCACAGCTTCAAGAGACTGGAAACTTAAGTATATCGTTCCAAATTTAACTCAATACCTCCACGCGTTGTACGGTTCGAATTGCTTGATCCTATGGAGAAGAGCCGGCAGGAAACTCCACGAATACTCTTTTAAAAGTAAAATTTGCTCCAACAGGGGTTTCAGATTACACTGTAAATAGCTATGGGAGGACAGTGTAGGCCTGTCAACAAGTACCAGTAGAAAATGGCCTAAAAATCTATAGTCTATGAGGCCTACAACCTTCTGACATTCACAAAATATAAATGAATCTACATAAATGAAATACTAGATAAATAAAATATAAAAAAGTATTTACATCAAATGACACGATTACCATGAAAACCATTAAAACAGATTTAATATTAAAACTATAGACGAATAATTTCAAATATTCAGCAGATTATGTCAAAGTAGTATGTAAAATAAGTACGTAAATAAAATTTAGAAAATCTATAGTCTTCCTTTGTTCAAATGTCTACACAAATATAAACAACAAATTACACAAGAAACTTCAGCTCCACCACAACTCACTTATTCCTAAATAAAATTTCTTTATCTATTTGTTCGCAGGGACCACGATGACCTCACTTAAGCCAACACTTCTTCTCCATACCTTCCTTCTACTAGCCACATTACAAAACATTAACTCGCTAGAAGACGGGTACCTCCGCTACGTCAAAGATGGCTGCTTTCTCAGAGGAGAAGCACTATCCTGTGTCAAATATAAAGCCGTTAAAATAGCAAAGAAAGCTATATTCGGAGAAAGTTTGAACAAGAACGAAACTATCAAAGCTAACAATATAGTTAGCCTAGTACCTCTAGATGATGAAACTATAGAAAGATTAGGAATTAAGGAGACTAAAGAAGCTAATGTAGTGCAAGCCAATGAAGCGAGGAGTTTTTTGTCGGAATGGGCAGAGTTAGCGAAGTATTTTATGAAACTGGTGCAGGAGTTCTTCAAGGTAAAAGGATTGAAAGTGAATCTGCCTGAAGGTGCGCGAACTGTTGAAGAAGAAGAAGATGATAACGGTAAGTTGGGAATTTGATTTCTACAAAGCTGGGTTTAGTGTACGAGTTTGTGAACTTTTTATTTATTTAAATAACAAACAAATCAAGAACAAACAGTACATTAGTCAGAAAGCCAATTACAGATCTCCACTTATAAATTTAAGTAGTCATAAATACATTTTCATCTTTAGTAACTTTGTAACTAGTTGAAATATTTTCATCTTCTCTTGATTTATAAGTTGTAGAAATATTATTATCATTTTCTATTAATAAATTAGAAACAAACAACTACTTACTTTTATGTTAATTGCATGTTCTTTCTGAGTTTTAATCGCAACTCAAAGTAACAAATAAACAAAGCGTTCAGTCATCATAAATAAGTTGCTGTTCAAGCATTTCTAACTTTGTTGTGAATTATAGAAAGCCTGTTCTTTATAATCTGAACAAGTATACCGCCCTGCTTCGAACAGTTTTGTGACAAGAAAAAACGTTGAAATTTCTTTATTAATTGCAACTTTAATTAATATGTAGGTAGTACACATAAATCTGTCGGGATAAATTCTATAAATTAGGAGCTGTTGTGGCTTAATGGCAACGGCCGTCACTTAAGAGTTGTATTTCATACGTTCAGACACAGGCACTCTACTTTGTCTCAATTATTACATCACCACTGCTTTCAAAACGGTGAAGGAAAACGTCGTAAGGAAACCCGCTCGTCTAGAAATGAAGACATGGGAAATCTACCAATCTCCACTGGGGCCGCGTGGTGGATTACGCTGCACTTCCACTTAACGAGAGGAAGCTTGTACCCTAGCAGTGAGGAAAATTATAGGTTTATTATTTCATGGAAATTCTCTAAATTATGGTGAAAGGCACATCAAAATCCCCAAAGCATAAAGTAAACAAATAAAAAAACTCAAACCACACGTTCATGACACAGATAATAAGCATCAAAATAAGTCCCCCATTTTACATATCAAACATTTATTATATTACTGTCACAAAATATATGATAGACAAGCTAATATGTTACCTTCTTTGTCCTGTCTAGGTCATGCTCACTGACCTTACCAAAATGGCCGACTACGTACAAAATTATACTTCATTATTTGTTTTTGGAATTAGTAAAGTAGTTCGTCGTCATGATTGGTGGAATATTATATTTGGTACTTTTCTTTGAATTAAGGCTTCTTCAGACAGACGCGACGCTACAATGTGACACGAATCTTGTAGAAGAAATTAGCCTGTTAATCTAGTGGTTAGTGACCCTGACTGCTAAGACTGAGGTTGTGGGTTCGATTCCCACTCAGGACAAATGTTTGTATGATGAGCACAATCTTTTGTTCTGTGTCTGGGTGTAATTTATCTATAATATGTATGTATTTAGAAATATATAAGTATATTTATCAGTTATCTGGTTACCATAGTACAGGCTTTGCCTAGTTTGGGATCAGATAACAGTGTGTTGGTTGTCCTAAGATATTATTGTTATTGTTGTTCTATGAAGTTTTTATAGAAATTGTTCTACGAGAGTTGTGTCGCGCCAAACAGATACAGAAGCAAGCCTTTATGGTTGTTAATATTCATATTTTAGATTGCAAGACAAGGACTGGGGTTTGTGGCTCAGCAATAGTAGCCACACGGATCGATAAGTCAGGTTAAACTACGCTTGCCGAGGTTAGGCCGTGGATGAGTGACCATGTTTTTACACCAAGACCCCTCCATACCTCGAGAAGCACGTTTTTTTTTTTTTTTTTTGGATGGGAAATCATCAAATGACTTCTCCCGCTCTGGGCGGAGCGGGAGGGCATGTCAGACTTTTACTGACTAAAACCCACCCGTGTTCCTTCAGTTGCCCATGTGCCAGGGTCACGATATCTCTTTCGAACAATCACGCGACCCTGGCAGGCATCGGTCCTAGCAGACCCCTTCAGTGTTGCTGACATCTCTTTGAGGCGCGCGTGGAACACTACGCGCCGTCGACCCGAGCCTGGTCCTTACCGGGCGGCGAGCTACCCATTGATCGCCACCCGCAAGCTCGCGCCTACGGTGGCCGGGAGTCCGCAATCGACTCCCGGCGCCCGGGGCGTCTCCTCCTGCGGCGGCTAGGGACGTGAGGGCGCAGAGACTGCCATTCCCTCACGCGCCCCGCCTCCTCCTTCGCCGTTCACGTTAAGCCGTTGGTTCCGGCTGTTGCTCGTGGATTTTTGACAGTCGTTATGGGTAGTTAGAAGCCCGAAAGTCGGACAACTAGTCTTTCCAAGAGGTAGACAGACGCTCCATGTAAAATGGAGTGAGAATGTAAATTGGAACCCGACCCCAACATAGTTGGCAAAAGGCTGGGCAGGTGATGATGAAGATTTTTATGACATGTGTTAATTAACAGGATATTGACCTTGGCAATTAATCATGTACCTAAACTAATATTTCGAGTAACAATCTAATTTAAAAGAATGTTCACGGAGTTTCTGGTCCATTCTTCTTCACTGGAACCTTTTGTAAGCTTCATCTTTCTGAATGGGCGACTCCTTTGACGATTTAAAAGAGCCTGTAAATCTATACTAATATTATAAAGCTGAAGAGTTTGTTTGTATGTTTGTTTGTTCGGTTGAACGCGAAAATCTCAGGAACGACTGATTGGAAATGGAAAATTATTTTTGTGTTGTGAAGCCCATTTATTGAGGAAAGCTATAGGCTATACAACATCACGCTACAATCAAAAGGAGCGGAGCAGCAATGAAAAATGGACAAAAATTGGCAGGGCGGGAAGGGTCACGGGAGCAAAACTTTGTCGCGGACAAAGTCGCGGGCAGAAGCTAGTTTACTTATAATATTATAAACCTGAAGAATTTGTTTGTTTGTTTGGTTGAACGTGAAAATCTCAGGAACGACTGATTGGAAATTGAAAATAATTTTTGTGTTGGGTAGCCCATTTACTGAGGAAGGCTTAGGCTATATAACATCACGCTACCACTAATAGGAGCGGAGCAGCATTGAAAAATGTAGCAAAAACGAAGACCACGCACGGGCCGGTTATTCGATGCGACGGGATGTGTTGGGGGAGCAATAAATGTAACGCGGGCAAAGTCACGGACAGAAGCTAGTGTTTTAAATAAAATAAAATAACTTTGAGTTTGAACTCGAGTTGAGTTTGACCTTTGATTTGTGGTGTGGATATTTGATATGGTATTTGGTTAAGGAGATTTTGCGGAGCAGTGGTGGCTCATTGGTAACGGCTGTGATTAATGAGTTGTGTATGTCGTAGGTTCGAACCCAGACAGGCGCTTTCATCATCAGCAGTCTATAATATTCTAACGGATCAGACACAGGCCTGCTCTAGGTGAGTGCGAGTGGGCCATAACCCACGACGCGGGCCCAGTCCGGGTCGGTAGATGTCACATGTCTTCGAATTTTTAACCGACGAAAAAAAACGGAGGAGGTTATCAATTCGACGCGTATATATTTTTTTTTTGTTTGTTTTTTTTTATGTATGACCACGCATAACTTCTTACACAGTAGTCCGATTGTGATCATTCTTTTTTTATTGGAAAGGGTATACTCCGAGAGTGGTCCCATATAAATTTGGAAAACAAAATCAAACCCTGGGTCAGAAAACAGGGGATGATTGATTGTTCACTCACTGATTGTAATGTATAACCACGAATAACTTTATACAGAATAGTCCGATTTTGATAATTCTTTTTTCATTGGATAGGGTATACTTTGCTAAGTATTATTAGACCATAAAGCCACAAAAAAATTATAAAATAAAAACTTTTTAACAAAAAATGAAACCGCCGAAAAAACTTAAAAGCAAAAAATAATAAACCTTAAAATTTTGAGTCGGCGCTGAAAAATCAATGACCAAAGATCACTCAATGCGCCGACTCATAATTTTAAGGATTATTATTTTTTGCTTTTAAGTTTTTTCGGCGGTTTCATTTTTTGTTAAAAAGATTTTGGTTCTAAAACATGCCGCTTTCATCACGATATTTTTTTGTTCACCATTTTGAGAGAAGTGCTGATGAAGTTATTTACACAAAGTAAAATGTCTACTTGGGTTTGAACGACAGGCTCTTTACTTTGTGTAAATTATTTCATCAGCACTGCTCTGCTCTGCCCAATACAGTACAGAAAGACATCGTTACAAAATTGGCATGTCCTAGAACTAAAACTTCGAAGATATGTGACATCTAGGACGCATTGGGCCCTTGTGGTGGATTATGGAGCTTTCTCCCTTACTGAAAGAAGAACTGTGTCCCAGCATTGGGAACATTATAGCCTGATTGTGCTGCCTCAAGTTCGTGAGAAAAAAAAAAAACAATTTTATGCTCATGAGTATTGATTTTTCATTCAATCAACTCAGCCTATCGCAGTCCACTGCTGGACATCGGCCTCTCCCATGTTGCGCCACAACACCCTGACTTTCCTAAGGTCGTCGGTCCATCTAGCTAGGGGGCGTCCCACACTACGCTTACCGATACACGGTCTCCACTCCAGGACTCGTCTGCTCCACCGGCCATCAGTCCTTCGACAGACATGGCCAGCCCACTGCCACTTCAGTTTGCTTACTCTGCGAGCTATGTCGGTAACTCCAGTTCTTTTCCGGATAATTTCGTTTCTGATTTTCGTTTTTCGTTATTGATTTTTACCTATAGTTAATAAGACGTTTGTAAACAAAACAAGTTAAAATGATGAAAACTCCTCATAAAAAAGCCTTATGAAGTGATCGATCAAAATAGCCCATCCACAACCAGAAGTAAAACTATTTGAACGATATGCATCAAATATTTAGCAAAGAGTACATCTTAGGAACAAAATTAAGTTTGTTACAGACTGTTGCACAAACGAATGGAGTGAAGCAATTTATAAGGGTTCGCGGCTATTTACTAACCAAACCCTAATAAAAAGTTAGCCTACGTGATCCGTTGGTTTGCGGTTTGATGCTAAAAACCACACGTTAGAAGAATACAGAAAATTCACTAAACAATTTAATCGCAAGGCTTAACAACTTCGATGTATTGTGAAGTTCTCACAACTTGTAACATCGTATGAATTTCTTCATCATTTCAGCCGAAAGACGTCCACTGTTGGACTAAGGCCTCTCCCAGAGGGGGGTATGCCATAATCGCCACGCTTGACAGGCGGGTTAGCGATCGCAGTATGACGATAAAATGTATAGAGAACGCTGCTGCCCATTCTCTAGTATAAGTCCCTTAGTCGCCTTTTACAACACCCACGGGTTGAAATGGGATGATCAGTGGCGGTACCTTCATATAAGCCCAAGCCTTACTAAAATGCTCGATAGAGAATCAATATCAAACCCGAACTATTTAAAAGTTCGCGCGCTTAATTCTTATCAAAATAACACAAAGTATCTACCTATGCCACACTACTACACAACGCGATTGTTCGCGCGCAGAGTTTCGCATTTGCAGTATCTACATATAGCTATCTCGCTTACACGTACCGGCTTTTGCCGGGCTTTCGAATACTATCTCTGTCACTTTCGCACTTATAGCGATGTGCCGTATAACGAGTTAGAACCTTGTGCGTCTACAAATCGATCAGTATGGAAGATTTAAGCCGTGCATGCGTATGAAGTTGCACACGTATGATGCGTGACCGTGTCACCTTGCCAACTCTGCAGTGTTGCCGTTTTAGCGACGTTGTGAGATCTTGGAGATTTTTAACGAGTTTGGAGACTTTTTTTAAGATTTAGCAACAATAAAAACTAGCTACTTTTTAAAATAACGAAATTAAATATTAAAGCAATATCTTCAAATAAAAAAATTGCGACATCAGTCTAGCTGGATTTTTCATATACCTGGCGACGTTTTTTTGCCTAAATGACAACACTGCAACTCAGTTCCCGACACCCGAGTGCAACTCACTTCAGTTTCATTTGCTTGAGTGGGAAAAGTTTTGTTGTTAAAGTTTTTTGTGTGTTTTCTTAGATTTTCTCAGTGATACAATAGGGAACATGCAATATTTTTATTTTTGTTTTCACTTTAAAGAATTCCATGTAGAATAGACCACAAATATATTAAAAAATTAAAACATTGTAATTTATCGGAGAAAATGCGGTTTCAAATTGACAGTTTAAATTTTCCCGCGAAAACGGACCTATAGTTCCGATGACGTCATTCCTATCTGTCACTGGCCGTATTTGTTCGTCGGCTTTCATACTTTTGCATATTTTTTCGACTTTCAAGATATATTTTGTAAAAATTTAAAATGGACTATCCATCAACATCAGGTGATCATAACAATACCACTAATATTCCGAAAAAAGCCGTGTTGACTCATCTTTTGTGCCAATGTGTCCCTGTCTACTTCAACAAAGTTTCGAAATAAATTGTTTTTGACTAGACGTTCTGACCCAAAATTGAGAAAAAAGTGATATTAAGCTGCAAAAAGAAATGACAATTATTCTCCAAAGACCACTATTCGATGCTGTGAAGAACACTTTGACGTAAGTCATAAGGCGAACATACTTGTATGTCGTGTGTGTTATACGTCATAAGGCGAATATAGATACTTGTTATACGAGTATGCTTAGTTAATCTGCTTGTACGTAAAAACACATTAGTTACCTACCTAATACTTACAAAACTTGTCTATAGTAGATTTTTAATTTTACAGTTTGAGATCGACGTCGATAATTGGTAAAAGTTTAAAATGTCTGGAGGAAACCTTTTTCTGAAAAAAGATCTCATGACAACACTAACTCTTGGTAAATAAATTCCTGGAGTCTGCTTTGATAATCCCAACTATCATTTTTATTTAAAAATCGCAATTAATATTCCCATAAAATAATATTCACTTTTACAACCATAACCTCAACAAGTCGTCGTAACGGGAGTGACGTCACTAAACGCTGATTGGTGTTTTGAAATACGTTTCGTTTCAAGTAATTTTAATACGTAATTATTGTTAAAAATCAACATTATGTAAAATAAAAACATTGCAGTGGCCCTTCTTTTATACTTTTTTAACATTTAAATCATAAAATTTTCATAAATATTATATTTGCATCTTCCCTATTGTTTTAGTGACTTACCTACAACAAAAATGCGTTCTAGTTTTGATTGGCGAAGATAAGGTAAAATCTTTAAACATAGCTCAGAAAAAACAGTTAATTTCTTCATTAAAACCGACGCCTAATCTGTGTATTTCTCAGACTAGTAAATCGCATAAACGAAAATTTAATAGATCAGTGTATAAAACTAGTTGGATTGTTGGCTGTTCGCACACTAATAAGTTGTATTGCTGGTGCTGCATATTTTTTTCGAATGAAGATTCCGATTGGAATACATCTGGTTATAATGATATAAATAACAAATCTGGCGCCATTAATAGGCACGCAAATTCCCATAAACACCTGTGTGCAATGGTTTCTTTCGGTAATTTTGGTAAACAACGAACTGAGACATCCATATCACGCCAGTTATCTGAGGAAATTTCAAAATATAACACGGGCGTTGATAACAATCGTAGATTTCAAAGATTAGTCGATATTGTTTGTCATTTAGCACAACCAGTAGTTTATGAGAAAATTGCGATGAAACATACGTAGGTACCTACATACTCAGTCGAAAACTGAACTTTCTTTTTTTGAAATCAGTTAAAATTGTATTGGGCTTGCCTTATTTTGAAACCCTAGGCACGCCACTGGGGATGATGCAATTCTTTACGTCCTACACGGAACACTTACTTGTCTACAGCTAAACTATCAGCGGGGTTATTGCGTATCACAATAACAATTGCAAATTCATTGTTATTTACGTTGTCCAGCAGGAGAGTTTTCAAGAACGAAGCAATGGATACGTAATTTATTACAAAATCCTTTTACGCTTTTTTTCCATTATTTTCTACTTTTTAGTTTGGTTTTCTATGGAAGCGTGTTTTTTAGTTTTTTTTTAACTATTATTTATTTTCTATTTTTAGGGTGTTTCGAATTTTGAGACGTATGTCAGTGTAGTTTGTGACGTAAGTCAGCGTAGTTTTTGAAGACAGTTTTTTTTGCTGTCCTGGTAACCCTGGCAAGGATAATGATGAAATTATAGTATTGTCTGTCATCGGTCCTCGGTAAGTCTACGGAGTTTAAACGAAATCTGGTCGTTTAAAGTGGGTCAAAATCGCGCTCTAAGGAGTCTGTTACAAACAAACATTTTGTATGTTTGTTTGTAACAGACTCCTTATAGCGCGATCATACAAGGGAAGCTAATTTAAAGCGTGTAAAAAGTGTTCCTCTGTCAGGTACCTACTGATTGATCATTCGTATTTTTTTCTATTGTGTAACGTCTTTGTGTATAGTTTAAATGACTAACTGATTCGCTTTACATTACCAAACCATTTTAACCGACTTCAAAAAGCTGTTCTCAAGTTTTTCTTGTTAGCCTGCACTGTCCCACTGTTGAACATGATCTCCTCTAAATCCCTCCAGGCATCCTTTTCCAAAGTCACCTTGATCCAACCCTTGCAAAATCCGTCTAGGTTATTTCGCCACCTCTTCTTGGGCCGGCGTCGGCGGCGCCGTCCATCCTCAGTCTCCCACTGTGTAGGATATTGCTCAGCGGTCAATTAGTCTATAGTTTTTTAATCATTTCACGCGATATCTCAATCAATTGTGGATCAATTTCGATCATTTTAATGGACAGGGTATGCCTCAGGTAGGGTTGCCACCTTTTTTTCTTGCAATTAAAGTACATTGGTTATTATAGGTAAGAAAAAAAAGTACATAGTATAAAAATAAACTATGATTTATTTGTCTTTATTATTATATTTAAGAACATATTTTTTATAGCTTTTTGCAGTTTGTATCACATAAATTTCGTTTAACGTAAAAGTACATACGACATTTTTTTTTCAAAATCCCAAAGAAATAAATCTTGCAAAATAAAGTATTTTCGTGTACTTTATTGTTCTCACAAAGTATAGAGTACAATTATGTGAAATAACGTACAATACTTTATTATAAAGTACGGGTGGCAACCCTAGCCTCAGGGGTGGTCCCATATTTATAATTTTATTAACAATACACGTTTTGCCTGCTTGACTGCTTCGTTGGTTTAGTAGCTTTAAGCGATTCGCGGGCCGGGCAAAGTTTTATTGTGTTTTTCTCTCTGGAAATTTTCAGTAGCAGCCCGGAGTCTAGATTTGAGGCCGGTTGATGATAATAGGCTCGTTCCCTATTACATGGGACTTACAATATAACAAGCGACATGTGGGCGAACTGTTTTCATCTTTGAGTTTTAGCTTTGCAATTTTAATAATCAAAAGCTGGTTAGTCAGAAAACTAATCTAAACCGAGGCTCATGCATCAAATTAGGAACGAAATTTAGTTAACCTTCTGTGACTTTTCTGTCGGTTCTTCGTATTCGTTGTGGGATACCCCAATATTGAAAATCGAAATATATTGAGGATAATCGCGTTCGCTTGTCCTAAAATAAATGAAAATTATTATAGCCTTTATGGCCATAGTCAGTTACCTCCTTAGATTCATGACAACGAGTAAATCAGCCCTTTTATCTTATAATACTGCACCCTATCGCCCACCCGTGGTTATACTTCGTTTTCACTTAGCGTACCTTCCGACTTTTCTTCCTTGCGTGATGGCAAATAACTTATTATTAACCTTTCTTAAGAATTGAGCTGTAACATACAAAAAAAAATTATTATGTCCAACTGTTAGATCTAGCGATTACCCCCCTTCATACAGACAAAGCAATTATACCTCTTTATAATATTAGTTTATATAATAGGGATGTAACTTCACGGTACAAGACTTCGATAAAATAATAACCGTTTTTTCTCTCCTATAAAATCGATTTAAAAAAAATAATAATCGATTAATCTAAAATAATTATCAATTATTCTAAAATAATCGAGTTTTTGTAAATTCAGTAGAGAGAAAAAAAAACAAAATCCGATTAGGTCAAGGTTATATTAACAGAAGGTAAAAAAATTCTTTGGGCTTCTTTCAGTTTAAAATACTGTCTGTAGGTTTGGTGCTAGACATTTTATGCACGAAAAGACCTGACCAAAAATTATTGTCGACCTGAAAAAAATATAGTAAGATTGTTACCTAGTTTTCACTTTGGAAAGCATATTAAACCGGAATGCAAAACATGCTAAATTCAAAGACACCTGACAACTTTTGTTTTTTTTTTTACATATATTTATTACATCTAAGGATAATGTTTTAATATTTATTTTACTGATTGTTTGTTGCACCGGTCGCTGAAAACCAGCGCTGGGGCTCTGTCTCGCATAGGGTCACAGCATTTGCTGAGTGATGGTCGTTTTGCGTGGGTGTGACGCATGTTTTCCCGCGCCTTTTTTATTTTGATATGCTTCTGGTCTTTCTGCGCGTCATGTTTGCCGCAAATAAACATTTTTTCTTTCTTTCTTTACATCCAGCAACCATCACTGGGCTCGCGTAGTGGATTACAGCCCACTCCCTCTCACAGAGAGGAGGCTGGAGTCCAGTATTGGGAACATTATAGGCTAATCCTTATTATAAAACAGTGGATACGATTATAATACGTGACAAAAAGGGTCGGGTATCTGTAGTCTGTAGTTGGACTTAGGCTACGTTTCATTCTGAATATTTTATAAAGACATACAAAATATACGCAGAAAATGTCGATCAACTCTAAACCTTATGCGCTGCTAAGTAAGCTCTGTCATTTACAAGGGTAATCCTGAGTAGGAATGAATTTGTAAAAGCTGTGAACCGAGTCGTCCATCTTGCAAGAGAGGCAAAATACTTTTAATAAAATATGTATATTTTTAGGTATTCCGTGCCTCGGAAAGCACGTTAAGCCATTGGTCCCAGCTGTCTTTCGTAGATCTTAGACAGAATGTGACAGTTTCGGGTACCTTGATGTGTTGGCGTCTGTAGAAGAACATAGTCTAACAGTTTAATGAACGCTGAATAGTATTGCAGTGTTTGGTTTTCAACATGACCGAGCTAAGCGATAAAATTCTAACAGTGTACCTACTTTTCTTCAGATATTTAATAGGTGTCATCTAATGAACGTGAATATGGGCAAGGTTATGTTATTAAAATTAATTAAATAAAAAATTGAATTAATTATCATTTATTTCTGGCAATTATTAAACCCATACAGACACATAAATACCATAGGCATCATCATAATAACACAGATAGAATATTAAAATACAAAACTTAAAAATCATCTGCCTAGCCTTTTCTAAACTATCTTGGGGTCGGCTTACAGTCTAACCAGATGCAGCTGAGTATCAGTATTTTACATGGAACGACTGCATATCTGACCTCCACAACCCAGTTGCTGGGTAATACGATACCCCTTGGTAAGACTGGTTGTCAGACTTTTGGGCTTCTGACGACCCGTAACAACGGTCAAAGATACACAAATGACAGCCGGGACCAACGGCTTAACGTGCTTTCCGAGGCACGGAAGGGTCGTGGTATGTAAAGATGATCACCCATCCAGGAACCAACCGCAGCCAGTATTACTTAACTTGATCGATCGATCCGATCGGCTGTTATTACTTAGCTACAAGCCACTCTATCTCTGTATCCTTAGTCCAAGCTAAGAGATACAGTGTGCGATAAAATCACGCCACGAATTTTTCCGTCCATGTGAAGGTGAACTTAGGGGAAGCAGGTATTACAATGTCTTTTATTATCATCATTTCAGCCGTAAGACGTCCACTGCTGGACATAGGCCTACCCAAATTAGGAGGGTTTGCGATAATCGCCACGCTTGGCAGGCGGGTTGGCGATCGCAGTATGGTGGTAAAATGCATAGAGAACGATGCTGCCCTTTCTCTAGTAAATTCCTTAGTCGCCTCTTACGACACCCACGGGAAGAATTAGGTTGGTGCTATTCTTTATGTTCGACACCACATGGATCAGGCTTTACAATGTCTTTAGAAAACAATATTCGTATCCTTTCTCCAAGCTAAATGCTTCAAGGGAAGTCTAAGTATCAGATATCGGAAAGTAAATTCCTTTTAAACTAAGTTACATCAAGTAATCCCTTCTCAGAGATTGCTAGTTAATAAGTCATTGCTTAAAAGGTTTTACCGATAATGGAGAGAGAGAGGTTGTGTATTTGATGACTTATTTTGTGACTATAGAAGTTAGTCCTTTCGATATCCCATAACTGTGGGGGATGAGACCATGTTCAATAATCAACTGGCTTATATTTTTTTTTTATAATTCAACGTCAATAACATTTTAGTTTTAAATTTGAATGATTTGTTTTAATGAAAATCGTTTAAGTATTTTAACTTAACAATAAAAAAGTTTCAATAACTATCATCGTTTGTCACAGAACCAAAAATAATAAAATAACGAAATTTAGTTACAAACAACTTCAATTAATTTAAATATTTTTTTTTATTTAAACAGATACTCTGCCAAAAAGGTTTCTATAAAGTTGAAGATTACTTGGATAACAAAAAGGCTTAGGATTAGTTAAGGTACTCCAATGTGGGTTACATTGGAGTACCTCAACCAAAAAACTATTATGAATGCTAAGTGTAGTAGATTAATATTTTCTTTTTATATTTAAAATTGGGTTGGTTTTTAAATACGTGACATCAATGATGACATTTCTGACTGTGCATCTAAACCATGCAGGCTAGATTGAAAATATGAATTTATAACATAACTGTCTGGCGGTTTTGAGTATTTTGTATGTGGCCTTCGCAAATGTCCTTCAGAATTGGTAATGTCTTGTGGCGGGTCGTTGAGCTCCCAAACATAAAGTTCAGATACCGATGACTGATACATACATACGTACGTGTGCATTTTTCTGTATCTTTTCTGTTATATTTTTCATACTGTGCGTTTTGTTTGTGCAGAATAAACAATTTTTCTTTCTTTTTTTTCTTCCTTAACATCGTCATACATCAGATCAAGGCTTGAATAGATCTTTCCAAAAAGGCCCCTTCAGACATGACCCTACATTGTTAGACTCAAATAAACTAATAATATAATGTTTGAACTTTAAACGGGACACTGACCTTAAGTTTTTTAGGGCATTTCTTCTCAGAGAACCGCATCAAAATCCATTGCGTAGTTTAAAAATCTAGGAGTACAAACACGAAATGCGACTTTATTTTAAACTGTGTAAAGATTTAATCACATTCAAATGTCTATTGATGTCAACTACAATAAAATCCGTTGCGTAGTTTAAAAGATCTAAGCGTACAAACACGAAATGCGACGTTATTTTATACTAAATAAAGATTTAACCGGGGTAAAATGTCAAAAATAAAATTGAATTCTTACCTACAGTACTTATTTTTAAAGGTCAAATCATTTCCCACCACGAACGCTACAGGGTGAAAGCACAATTTGCGGTCGCCCACAAAGACAAACAGAGCACAGTAACCACGCCGATAATAATGTTATTCACCCTGCTTGGCAGTGTTTATATTTGGCGTAGGTACATTGTTTGTGTTTAACTGATTGTGGCTGTTAAGGAGGGTAATGTTGTTTACATAATGGGCTGTATACGTAATTCAAAGATGACTTAGGGGAGGTATTTTTTTCTTTTAGCTTTGCGTACATATACGCGCGATTTCTGAACGGTGGGGTCCTGGGTTCGAGCCGCACGTCGGATAATGTGTTATTGGGTTTTTCTATTGGGAATTTCTTAGTAATAGTCCGAAATTTGGAACTTGGTGGAATGATACCCCATTGCCTCAGAAAAGCACGTTAAGCCATTGGTCCTGTGTCAGATCTCTGTCCGTTTGTATCGAATTGCCGTCCCATCGGACTATGAGAGTGAGGGAAGAGCGTGTGCCTCTGTGTCTGCGCATACACATATGCACTGTAAAGTGTACCGCGCCGATGGGTAGCCTCCGTTGAGATTGGCCGCCATGATTTCTCACGATTGCTCTCAAAAAGGTGAAAAAAAACATCAAGCGAACAGTAAAGGAAACCGATATATCTCAGAACCAAAAATTGGAATACATGTGAAATTTACTAACCCGCACTGGGCCTGCATTGTGGTTTATATCTCAGTCTCTTTCATAGCTAGGAGACCCGTGTCCGTGGGAACATTATAAGCTGATATGATAACAATTAAATGAAACTACTATATCTCAGAGATTGCCTAAAATCGACCAACGGAAATAATTTCATTTTTAACTAAAATTAATTGAACAGAAAAAAGCAGCTAGTAAAATCTATGTTTTTCTTTCATTCCCAGATATTGAAAACAATGACGGTGATAAAACTAAAGCTAGAAGTATCCAGAAACGTGAAATCAGTTCTAAAGCAGGTGTGTACATTCGTCTAAATTTTAAAGGCATAAAAGCTAGCGTCCATTGCTGTCCTCTACCAGCGATGCCCTACAACCCTAAACCGAGGTCCATACCCCAAAAGGGGTGCACTTAACGAGTACTCCTTTAATTTTAAGCCCTAGCTGAAAACCTTAATTTATTAAGGTAGCCATAGGCAAGTACGGTTAAGCAGCCGACCACCTCATAGGTTGACCAGAGGGGTAATTGCGGAACTTTTTATCGGTAGGAATTGGTTTAATATTCATAGTTAAACAACATTCATTGCGTTATTTACGTTGCTGAGCCGACAATTTATTCGAACAAATGACGCAATGGTTTAGAAATAATCTTCAATCCCATTCAGATTCTGATAAATTGTGCGTTTCGCAGTTAGGGTGCTGTGATGTCATTTGTTAAAAAAAGGCGCAGTCGGGTAGTACCTAAGTAAGACCCAACAATGTTTGGGCTGGCTTCTAGTCTTACAAGATGCAGCTGAATATCATTATTTTACATGAAGCGATCGTTTATCTGAACTCCACAACCCAATAGCTAGATGGCTCCATACTCCTTGGTAAGACTGGTTGGCAGACTTTCTGGCTTCTAACCCGTAACGACAGTTAAAGATCAACGAATGACAGCCTTTTTTTTTTTTTTTTTGATCACGAGGTGGAAATCCTCATGGATGTCCTCCGCCCTGGGGTGGGCGGAGGGGTCTGTCAGACTCTTACTGACTAAAACCACCCCGGTGTTCCGTCCCACACCTACGTCGGGGACCACGGGAACCAATATGTCTTCCGCGATCCCCGACTGGTGCCGGCCCGCCTTTGCGGGCCTCCTCACGTTGCGGGGGAGTGAGGTGTTAAACTCCCCCCCATACATCACAGAGAGGCGCGCGTGGAACACTACGCGCCACCATCTCCGGTCCGTACAATAGGGGGCGACGGATGTCCCCAGATCCGTCGCCCCTGGACCCATTTAGGGGGGCTGGAAGAGGGCGTTATCCGCCCTCCGCCGACGCCCGGTGCGCCTGCTGCGATCAGGGTGCGCGGAAGATAGCTCCCGCTCCCTTTCCGCAGCCTCCTTCTGCGACATGACTGTTTCGCAAAAGGATACCACCGCGTCCCAGGACCCCTCGCTGCCGACCATCGACTCGACAACGGCCGGCAGCGATAGGTCACTGCCTACTTCTGAGACGAGGACACGACGCGGCTCCTCCCAAGCGGCACATTCTGCCAGCGTATGCCGCGCCGTGTCCTCCCGGCAGTCGACGCAGTGGTGACACCGGGCGTCCGGCTCCCTGTTTATGCGACACAGGTACTTCCCGAAGCAACCATGCCCCGAGAGCACCTGCGTCGCCCGAAACGACAGGGAGCCGTGCCTCCTCCCGAGCCAGGGCCCGAGTACTGGCCGGACCGCCTCGACGGTGGCGAGGCCGGCGGTAGGGCGTGAAAGCCTGTCCTGCCAGCTCGCCACCAGGGCTGCGCGGAGCTGCGACCGACGAAGCTCCATGTGTCGCTCCGTCAGTCGCTCGCCTCGCTCCCGCGCTTCCTCGCGCCACCGATACAGTGACGCGAGTACTTTCGCCTCGAGGTACGAATGACAGCCTATTCCAACGGTTTAACGTGCTTTCTGGGGCACGTAGGGGTTTTGGTATGTAAAGATACCCACCCATCTACCGACCAACCGCGGCAAGCGTAACCATAACTTCATCGATCGTACTGTGCGGCTGTTAATACTTAACCACAAGCCTCTCTATGTACCTAAGTGACTATCATTTAAAATCACCTGATCTACATTTTAAATAGGAACAAACTTTTGTTAAAACTTTTCTGAAGCTTGAAATCGAAAACTTTAAAAGCATAGTTTTCGTTACAAACAATATAAATAAATTGATTGAATTTATTGATTGATAACTTGACCGATAGAATAGTATATTTTCTAGTTTCAGTTGGTCTTTTTGGTCTCGGAAGAGCATTTTTGTTTTGTGTGATAAGTATATATAAAGTCATTTAGTTTAATATTTTATAAATAGTTTTTATAATTACGCTACTGTAGGATGAAAGAATTAGATAAGTTATATTTTTGTATTGAATACTTTGTTTTAGGTTACCGTTGTTTGTTACCACAGCAATCTTACATCTAGATAAAGTTTTTAACATTTGGCACACCATTCGTTTGTATCTTAGCCAAGTGGGTGTCAGCTTTATCTTAACTTTACGTCTGCAGAGAATACAAAAATATTCATGTTTGTACTGCAAAACCGTTGGCAAGGAATATTGCTTTAAGGTGGTATTGTGCAGAATATAAAATTTTGGGTTAAATGTGTGTTTTTGTGTAAATTGAACGGTTAGAGAGTAAAACAGTCAATACAAATAGATTTAAGAGTAAAATATTTACATAATATTTACTAAGTATTTTAGTCCTAACGGAAATATACAGGATAATTTTTTATCCAGTGCGCAAACTGTCACCATGAATTCAGCATATCATTCTAGACCCCCCTGCATAGAAAATTTTCGTCGGTTATACAAAAAAAATCAGCTGTTCCATACATTTTGACCCCGTAGGTACCTATTGCATTTTTCTATAAAACAGCTGATTTTTTTTTTCTATAACCGACGAAAATTCTCTACGCTGGGGGGTCTAGAATTATATGCTGAATTCATGGTTACAGTTTGCGCACTGGATGAAAATTATTCTGTATATATCTATACTATAGGCAATATTATAAAACTAAAGAGTTTGTTTGTTTGTTAAAGGCGATAATCTCAGAAACTACTAGTTCAATTTGAAAAACTATTTTAATATTGAGTAGCCTATTTAACAAGAAAAACTGTAAGCTATATAACATCACGCTACAACCATTAGGAGTGGAGCATTACTGCATTACAGTGACTGTCAAAGAACTTGTAATAACTGTCGGGACCAATTGAAATACGAGGTTTAATTGAAATAGTGGGTTAGGGGTAAAATATTACTGGACTTATAATTATAACCAACTTTTACTATAGAACAAAAACCTGAAATAAATAAATAATAATAAAATAAATATCTTAGGACAACCAACACACTGTTATCTGATCCCAAACTAGGCAGAGCCTGTACTATTTTTTATTAAGTAGGAACAACAAACAGTTACATTATGCAATATTACACAAAGGAAAACACAAGTTACATAAATAATAATGTAACCCACAGCGCTGTTCACAGATTACCATTAATAATTACAACTTAAAACTCACTAGGAGGTGAACTGTACATGCATGACAGTTACACTAATGTTATAAAAATAATTTAAAAAAAAAAATGTTAAAGAAAAGAAAGTAAAAAATAGATAAGAAACTAGTCTAAAAGTTTAAGTGTCTCATATGAAAGACTACGAAACCTTTTCAAAGAGCATGTAAATGTGTCAATGTGTTCGAATGTTTCATTGTAGGTTGCAGTCATTCGCCGAATCGGTGACCGTACACCAGTGTTAGATCGGCAGGTACCTACTGCAAATAGTTTGCCAGCACGCACCTTCCGTCTATGAACAGTTCTGGGGACTGCATAGCACAATTCATTGTTCAAATGAATACAATCAAAATTGCCATTAACAAGGTTATACAATGCTATTACTTCTAATTGTTTACGTCTAGATCTGAGCGTCAGAAGCCCGTATTTACTGAGCAGTTGGTTATACGGAAGATAATTTTTGTAACACCTGTAGTGCATTGCACGAAGAAATTTTTGTAGGACGTTTTCGAGCATGTTAATGTGTTTGCCATAGTAGGGGTTCCAGATGGATACAGCATATTCGAGCTGGGAACGGACTAGGGTTTTATATAGGCATAGATACGAAGAGGTCCGTTTAAAGTCATGAGTAGATCTCATTATAAATCCGTACATCTTATACGCTTTATTTACAATTTGTTCAATATGTAAGTAAGTCCAGGCAGAGTTTTGAGTCCAGCAATATGCCAAGATCGCGAATCGCGTTTACTTTATTTAATAAAACATTACATAAAGTATAAGAAAACCTAATAATGTTTTTATTTTTGATAAAATTTAGGTAGTTGCACTTGGGAATGCTCAGATGGAGCTTACTAGTGCAACAATAGTCCGTCAGTCGATCCAAGTCCTCTTGGAGAAGATAACAATCTTGAATGTTACGAATAGGTTTGTATACTTTGAGATCATCAGCATATAACAAAAATTTACAATTACTATTGTTTCTAATCTACAATTACAATTACTATGGTAACCAGAAACCTGATAAATATACTTATATATTTCTAAATACATACATATTACAGATAAATTACACCCAGACACAGAACAAATGATTGTGCTCATCACACAAACATTTGTCCTGGGTGGGAATCGAACCCACGGCCTCAGTCTTTGCAGTCAGGGTCACTAACCACTAGGTAGACTAACAGGCCAATCGAAATTGCGATTTGAAAAATAATAATTGCTGGATCGTTTAAGGCCCTCTTGTAGTTGAAGACGTTTCGGCGAACATTGGCCGGTCGTTGCGAGCGCTTGAGCGGCTAGATTTTGTGTATAATTGTTTCGTGGAGACAAAATGATAAGGAAATTATAAAATATTTTCTCAGCATGCCCTAAAAAACAATAAAACCTATCTTTTGGCATGAGTTTTACATGGTTTAATGATGGAATCTCTTCAAGGTACACGTTTTAAATGGCGATTTAGTGTCAACTTTATGATTATTTTTTATCGAGCCAATTGTTTTAATTCACGTTTTTATCTTCACACAGCGCTTAACAGTATGTTCAATTTTCCTAAATATATTTTTTTTTTTTACGGAAACTAGCCATTTTGCTAAATTTACAGAGGTTTAAAAAAGTTAAAAAGTACTGCAACCTCGCCTTAAGTATGTTCGCTTAAAATTTAAGGAACGGCAGATTTCTTTTCGCAGTCACGGTTGGTCCCACGGTAAAATTTGTTCAAAATGGTGAGTACAGTTATTACAATTACTCATTTTATAAAAATACTTAAATTTTCATTGTAGAACAAGTTAGCTAAGAAATCCCACAACGGTAATGTTTTCTCATTATTTTGTCTTGTTTTAGTGTATTCGTGTTTAATGTCTGTTTATTTGTTCTCATATTCATTTTATAGGTTTTTTTTTATGTTTAGATAATATTTATAGTATACTACAGAAAAATACCTCAAATTTAATTTTTGCACCTACCGCTGATTGTGTCTGCATTATCCAAAGGTTGACTAGTAGAAAATGCCTGTGGCACTAATCCCGGCCCTGTATATGTGTATACTTAAGGTATTAATTAAGACCCTACCTTGAAAATAGATGATTGTTGGATTGTTTCCCCCGCACGCGGGGAGTGGCGGATCTATCTTCAGTGGTCGGCCGACACGTCATCGCCACAAACTTTATTGACTTATTTTACCAATGGCCAAAAGTGGAACAAAGGAATTATCACTGACCGAAATTTAAAAACGTTACTTAGCATGGCCTTTCGCTAAGCATTATTCGTGTCACCGTCGCACAACTGTTAAAATAGAAGTGCAAGATAAAGATGGCAACATATTTAAGAAAAATGTGCAAGCCAAGTGACGTTAATTTGTCTCGGTCTTTGAAATTTTTGCGCATAGTAAAGTGGATGGATATGGAGTCGACAACTAATACAAAATATTTAAAAACCTTAAACTTAAATTTTGATTAATGGTATGCATGGGTAAAAAAAATAAAATTAATTCAAATCGAATAATGGTTTGTTACAGAATTTGAATTCCTGATTAACGGAAAAATAAAGAAAAAATTCGACCACGTAAGATTTTGTAACAATCTTCATAAATGCTACCATAGTACAATAATATGATATGATAACAATTATTATTTTCGGAAGGGCTTGTGGCTAAGTTACAACAGCTGCACGGGTCGGTCATTCAGGTTAAGCTACGCTTGCCGCGGTTTGTCCGTGGATGGTTGACCATCTTTACAAACCCTTCCGTGCCTCGGAACGCACGTTAAGCCGTTGGTCCCCCTGCCAGGGTCGCGAGATTAGTTCGAAAGAGGTACCGTGGTCCTGGCATATGGGCAACTGAAGGATCACGGGTGGGTTTTAGTCATTAAAAGTCTGACACGCCCTTCTGCTCCACCCAGAGCGGGAGACGTCATTTGATGATATACCATCCAAAAAAAAAAGCAGTCGGTCCCGGCTGTCTTTCGTAGATCTTAGACAGTCGTTACGGGTCGTCAGAAGCCCAAAAGTCTGACAACCAGTCTTACCAAGGGGTATCGCATTACCCAGTAAACGGGTACTGGAGGTTAGATAGGCAGTCGCTCCATGTTAAATACTGGTACTCAGCTGCATCCGGTGAGACTGGAAGCTGACCTCAAAATAGTTGGGAAAAGGCTAGGCAGATGATGAACAATTATTATTTTCGACTGTCATTTTACTTGCTGGTAGTTATTAAAAATATCTAGTAAATGTGATTGACTGTCAACTGATTGATCTCTCTATCGACAAAACCGAGCCACAGCTATTTGCACAACCAGAATTAAACAACTTGGTGCGTAAATTAGATCTTTCTAAAATTGCAGCAGAACTTTTAGGATCTCGACTCAACGAAAAAATAAATTTGCTACGGGCACTACCTTTCCATAGTATACATATAGAGAAAAACCGTTTGTCCCAATTTTTGCTCAAGACGGTGATTCAGTTTTACTGTAAAGATATAAACGGGCTAATGAAAATGTTTAATGTCAAATATGACAAAGAAGCTTCAGTGACAAGCGAATAAGGTATTACAAGGATTTATAACAGTTTGTTTTGTGAATCAGGTGAGTGCTTCTTCTTCTTAGCGTGTCGATAGCAATCTAAATAGAGTTAGCCTAGAATTTGGCTACGAGCTTGGCATTTTCAGTAGCGTCCATCAACTCCTGTGGCGTGCAAACAACAGGACATGCTGGACAAGATATCAAGTGCCTCATCGTTTGTGGGACAGCACCACATTTACACTCCAGGGCTGATTCGTCTATGAATCTCCTCCTGTACAGGTTTTCTTTACTCCGGCCTACCCCAGTCCGGAGTCTATTTAAAGAATTCCATGAAAGCCAAGGCAATTCGTGTTCAGTTGCGAGATTTTCAGCAGTTGGAACGAATGGGTTTGGTAGGTAAGCGCCTTGTCGCCACAGATCTAATCAGGTTAGTGCTAATCGTCATGAAAATCTAAATGTGTAAGTAGTAGTTTTATTTGTAACTAGCTTTTGCCCGCGGCTTCGCCCGCGTGGATGTCGGAAATTAACGCAAGAGGACGTACTACCGCGGTAAGATGTGTTAATTCAGGTTATATTATAGGTTGCTGTTACCCGTGACTTCGTCCGCGTGGTATTTAACAAAAAGTTTTTCATACAAACTGTCTTTGAAAACTACGCTGACATACGTCTCAAAATTCAGCGTGTTTTTAGTTTTTTTAAACTATTATTTATTTTTTCTTAAATAAAAGTAGCCTAAGTTACTCCTTGTTACATCAGCTATCTGTCAGTGAAAGTTCCGTCAAAATCGGTCCAGCCATTTCAGAGATTAGCCGGAACGAACAGACAGACAGACAGACAGACAAAAATTGAAAAAAATGTTGTTTTGGTATATGTACCATGTATACATCCATATACACTTAGTAAAAAGTAGTTATTTTAATATTAAAAACAGATACTCCAATTTTATTTATTTGTATAGATGTATAGATTTCCAAAAAGGTACATTTTGCATACCTTTGTTATTTACGATATGAAATTAAAAATAACGAACTAATCATCTAGAGGTATATAAATAAAAAGGATGTTAGCATATAAGAGATTGATAAACTCCAACTTCGTTTTACCGATCATCATACATTTTCTTGGCAAAATCATTACTCTCCTTTGGGCCACAGTCAGGTATAAAACCTCACCTTTTACACACTTGTAATGCGACTCCATTCCTTCGTTGTGCTCTTGTATTTAAAGTGTCAGTACTTGACATATAGATATATTGTTGACGTACTTCAAACCTAAAAACGAATCACTTATTTTAATTATTTCTATATGAACGATTATTATGAGTTTTTGGGATAAAACAGACGTTCTTCTCTAGAAAATAGGGTGTTAACTCAATATTACTTTACAAAGTGAGAATAGATTGTTGCTGTAATGCTTTAGTGAAGGTGGTGAATTCCTCTTACTGTTATCATCGTATTATTGGTATTGAATTCCTGCAAAATGAATGTATTAATTGCCCTGTGCAGGTACTTCTAACCTTGAAGGTACTGTTCAATTTTGGTTTATGGTTCTTCCCATTTTCATACATAATTTAGGTCGTCAGTAAATAGTAATTAAATTATTCACAGTCACAAAAATAGACACATATATAGTCTAAATATAAAGTTTTTGGAAAGCCAACACTTATTATATTAAATAATTACAGCAAAATACTTCACTGCTATCTTTTTCTGTGGACATAAATATATAAAAAACGTAATTTTGATCGCACCGATTTGTAAAAAAGTGACATAGATCCGTCGTCGATGAGCCCTACTGGGCGACTGATTTATGAACGAACGAGAGTGATGACACTACTTATTATAGGCAAAAAAAGAGATGGCGATAATGTGTATGCGCTTGGAATAAAATAACGTATGTGCCAAAACGAATTGCCGTATTTTATGAATGAAAAGTATTATTAAAACAAAAACTGTTTTACAAAAACTTAGATAAGATTATTATCAATGTTTTAAAGTAAACTATGTTTTATAAATCTAACGCATTGCGCCTTGAGGCTAAAAAAATCATAAACATGGATAGAACTTTGCGATTTTTTTGTATCGAGAAAATTTTATCGTATCGTGTATTCCTTTTACAGGATACTAGATCATATAGTCAAAAATCATACACTTAAATATTAAGTTCGGCTATCATATGATAAGAAAGGTACACTTAAAAGAAAAAGCACGGTTTTCTCAATGTGTCACCTTAAGTAAGTACCATGAAATTCAGTTGAGATAGTGGTCAAAACAAATGCTAATCTATCAAAAATAACAATATTGAAGATGGTTATCTCCAATGGACAAATCATATCTCACAATCATAATTAGACTATAATGTTCCCACTGCTGGGACACAAGCCTCCTCTTTGTGAGCGGGAGTGGGCCCTAATTCACCAAATGGGTCGGTAGAATCCACATATTTTCGAATTTTTTGTTCTAGGATATGCCGGTTCCCTTATGAGGTTTTCCGCCACCGTTTTTAGAGAAGTGGTGATGAAATAATTTACATTTAGTAAAGCACCTGTCTGGGTCCAAACCTACTACCTACAACTCGTTAGTTGCGGCCATTACCACTGGGCCAACATTTTTTTTTTTCTGGGTGGGAAATCGTCGAATCACGTCTCCCGAACTGGGTGGAGCAGAAGGGCGTGTCAGACTTTTACTGACTAAAACCCACCCGTGTTCATTCAGTTGCCCATAGGCCACGGTAACTGGGTCACCACTGTTTTCTAAATGTGGAATCATCTAAACACAATCCATAAAACTAACAGTTATCATTCTTTTAACCCATAACGCATTTCCACAAACACAAATTGACCTATCAATGAAACTAGACCATAAAGGAGAGCAATTAACAGTCATAAAGAATTACCGTCTCATCGTAATTACCATAGACTGTCGGGGTCATAATTATTGGGGTCAAAACGTGGGATTTGACCTGTTCTAACAGATGTTTTGGCCCGAAGTAAATGACTGTGTAATTGAATTTCTACGATTTGGTTAAATTTGGGGCTTGAAGATGTAAACTTAGCGATTGGTAGCTAAATGTTTGCTTTTATAATTATTTGATTTGTGTCGCACGATTGTAGCTGGCCGTAATAAATTAGGCATCTTTACGGATCAATGGTGAATACGCACTGGTGAGAATATAAATGAAAGTGTTCGTAGATGATACTTTTACTAGGTCGCACAGTGCTCGAATTTCGACCTTACTTCATTAAAATTTTAAGTTACATAAAAACACAAACTTTTCGCGGTCCTTCTCCATATAAAGTTGAACTGTGCCAAATTTCATACTCCGCCGTCCACGTTATTTTTGTACAAAGTTTTTGCTTCATGTAAGTATTTATTTATAAACAAATTTATCAAAAGTCGTAATTATCTGTTCAACCAGTAGGGCTACCTTGTAAATTTGCCATAGCAATATGTACCATTACCATAGCAATATGTACCATTGCCATAGCAATATACACCATTGCCATAGCAATATGTACCATTGCCATAGCAAATTCACAAGGTAGCCCAAAGAATGAGGGTTTATCGCCTGGGTTGTGTCTATGATGTCTACCGTGCAGTTTCGTTCATTTTAATGACGAACTGATTAAAAGACGCGTCAAGTTTAGATGTGGATACCATCTTTACTCCACGTTCGACCGGACGTAAAAATATCACAACGGGATTTTGCTGTTCAATAGATTTTCAACCGTCAGTGTAAAACCGAGCATTGACACTGAAAGGCTGGCAACCAGTCGTACCTGGGGTGTGGAAGTCAGGGCGAGGTATACCAAGGGATGTTCCCAAGTTATTAGGTTGTGGAGATCAGACAGGCAGCAGAAAGCTAGGTAGATGACAATAATGTCAGATCAATAAATAAACTTTCCGTCATAAAATTCCCTAAATACTGGTGAAAATTGCATGGCAGTCGTTGAACAATGTATTAGAACAACGCAGTCTCACAGACAGACGCGAAAAACAACTTTACTTCGTTAGGAATTCCTCTATAAGTGCCCGTATTTGCTCTATGGTCGGTCAAATATACAAATTCCCAAAATTAACATACTGTTCTCCTAATTTCTAGCTCGAGGCAAGAAGAAGAAGTTAGCAGTGATAGTGCCGCTGCTGACGCTGTTTGCAGTTCTGAAGTTGAAGCTGCTGTTGATCCCTATCCTTCTGTCAGTATTGCTGATCAAGAAACTGCTGCTAATAGCTGCTTTGCTGCTGCCGAGTGTGCTGAGCACTCTGAAGGCTTGCAAGGTATGAATATTTATTTCTTTGATTAGGGCTAAGAAATGGTTAACAATCCCTGTGATGCCGAACGTAAAGAATAGCACCAGACCATTTCTTCCTGTGGATGTGGTAAGAGGCGACTAAGGGACTTACTAGATGGGCAGCAGCGTTCTCTATTCATTTTGCCACCATACTGCGATCGCTAACCCACCTGCCCGTGGTGGTTAAGGCAAAGCCTTCCGAATCAGGGGAGGCCTATGTCCAGCTGTGGACGTCTTACGGCTGTAATGAAGATGATCAGGAACAAATGGTTAAACATTAGGGGGTTTATTTTTCGACATTGCTTTAAGTTAAGAGACGAAGGTAAAAGGAAGATATGACTGGAATACGTGTGGAGTATCTATAGATAGGTCTTTAAAAATGACATTGAGGTTTCTAATATCATTTTTTCCTAAACCGAATAGTTTGCGCGAGAGAAACTTCCAAAGTGGTAAAATGTGTGCCCCCCCCCCCCCCCGTAACTTCTAAAATAAGGGAATGATAAAACTAAAAAAAAATATATGATGTACATTACCATGTAAACTTCCACCAAAAATTGGTTTGAACGAGATCTAGTAAGTAGTTTTTTTTTAATACGTCATAAATCGTAAACCACAATTTACCTTTCATTCAGTCAACTCAAATATAAAAATTAAAAAAAAAACATTTCATTTCATAAACGATGATGACGAATGATGATGATGATGACCTGCAGGTTTGTACGGAACCCTCGGTGCGCGAGTCCGACTCGCACTTGGCCGGTTTTTTTGGGTGTGAAATCATCAATTTACGTCTCCTGTTCTGGGTGGAGCGGAAGGGTGTGTCAGACTTTTACTGACTAAAACCCACCCGTGTTCCTTTAATTCTTTATATAGTCCTCCAGACCGAATTTCGGCCACGACGGCCAATCTCAACGGAGACTAGCCATCGGCGCGGGAGATATTATAGTGCTCAAGTGTATGCGCAAACACAGGAGCACTCACTCTTCCCTCACTCTCATAGTCCGATGGGACGGCAATCCGACACGA
This sequence comes from Aporophyla nigra, assembly GCA_947507805.1. Lineage (NCBI taxonomy): Eukaryota > Metazoa > Arthropoda > Insecta > Lepidoptera > Noctuidae > Aporophyla > Aporophyla nigra. Next base: position 2,853,787 of record OX382313.1, on the reverse strand, counting down.
CCGGAGAGAGATCAGGCGTAGGAGCAACGGCTTAACGTGCTTTCCGAGGCATGGGGGTATCCACTGCCAACTTCCAAACTCCGGGCTGCTACTAAGAAATTCCTAATGGAAAAACCCAGTAACACTTTGCCCGACCCGGGAATTGAACCCAGGACCCCACGCTCAGCGGTCGCGCTTGCGACCACAAGACCAACGGGGCAGTTAATTCTTTATACCAAGGACACGGTAGGCCGGTGGCCAGGGCCATGTCTGGAAGAGCGTTGTGAATAAAGAGCCATTTATCTTCTATTTGTTCAGCATGCCGATTGATTTATGGTATACTTCACACAATTAAGGGTTTCTTTTTCCTATACGATTTCCTAATTAAAGTAAAAATAAATTCTCCTTCGGACATTTTGAAAGGTACCCTTTTCAGAATGGTCCTGACAAAGGCCTACGATTCATTTGCAGTGTTCCGGGAAAAATATCAATTCATTAAACTGTGTTTGTACATGTCGTTTTGTCATAAGATTTTGTTTTCATCAAAATGGTAGAACATTATATTTATTTTTATTAATTACAAACATGTTATGACGGAAATAGCACTTCTCTTTTCTCTTACACGTGGCTTCAGGTCATTGTTTGATTTGTGATTCGCGTTATTAATTTGTTTTTTATGTTGTGATGTCGCCTTCGTATGTAATGGATGGATTTATTTTATTAAACTTGAATATGTATCGAAGGCATTTCATGTAACGGGCAAAATGAAGCTTTTGCTTGCTCACATTTTTGGCAAGAGCAACTGAACTGAAACAAAAAATTCTTACTAAATGACAATTTTAATCTCACACGAATGTGCAAAAAAATTAGGATTTTTTCTTGTTTTTTCTAGACCGTACCAGAACAGAATACCTAAAGTCTAATTAGTAACACGGTGCCAAAAAAGAAACAATATCACAAGAAGTTATTGCATATTGGAGCAGTTTTTCACTAAATTCGGAGCTTATCGCCAAATTTTACGACATACCGTGACCACAAAATGGCTTCCGACCACAAAATGGAGGGCGACTTCACGTGCGTACGCAATTGTGGTTAATTTAGAGAGATTTTACGCAATTATCTTAGGGCCACTCGAAAAATATGGGTTTTAACAGAAGAAATAAGTCATTAAGTCCGGATTTGTACCTTTTTGTGTGCGAGAAGCTTAAATAAATAAATACGGATAAAGAAAGCAAAACAATGTTTTTGTGTGGTGACATTTTTTTTTTAAATAGTGTTGCTGTGGGTATGGATAATAAGAAAATTAAGTCTTATTGGAAAGATTGTAGATCCAAAACTCATCGAATTTTTTTATCTATATATGTATACAGGATAATTTTTTATCCAGTGCGCAAACTGTAACCATGAATTCAGCATACCTATCATTCTAGACCCCCCAGCGTAGAAAATTTTCGTTGATTATGCAAAAAAAAAATCAGCTGTTTCATAGAAAAATGCAATACCTACGGGGTCAAAATGTATGGAACAGCTGATTTTTTTTTGTATAACTGACGAAAATTTTCTACGCTATTTGCGCACTGGATAAAAATTATCCTGTATAAAAATGTTATGTTGGTTTGTTTAAGCTTCAAAAACTCAAAAAGTTCTGCACCGATCGAGCTGAAATTTTAGCATGATATATAATCCGCATCAAGCATTGTTTTAATCTATTTTTTGCATCAGTCACATATTCGCGACCGCGAAAACACTGTTTTTTAACGATCAGCTGTGTACCAGTGATCGCGCCATCTGCCGGAAGCGAGGAAAACACTCGAATGTGCCGCAGCAAAGCGAGGCAGGGTACAGCTAATATTATTATATAAAGGGTTAAAGTCACTATATTGTACAAATAGTTTAAAATTTTAAGCAGATAAAAAAATTAAAGGAAATTTGATGTTGCCAGTAACTTCGTCTGGTGACAGGTGGGGTGGTCCTACATGATATAATAGAAAAAACGGAAGAACTGAAAGTAATCTATTCATAATTGACTACTGAATCGATAAAGGTACCTTTAAACAGGGTATTTTTTTTTAAATATGGTTATTGTCATACCTATCGCTGACTGTCCCAAAGAAAGTTCACTCTTATTTCAAGGCTATAAGACTCAATTCTAAATGCATAAAGTCATGTGTCAAATCTAGGGTCAACACGTTTTTCTTAACAATAACAGTTAGCTTTAAAAAAAAAAAAACATATTATTATATTTTTTTGACTTAGCCTATACCCGATTCCGGCTTGATTGACGTCGACGTGTGGGATAGCCTGTATAACAAACATTTTGCATACGTTGTTTTGAGCGTGGAAGCACCGACCAATATTCGTTTGATCAGAAATGAAATAAACCGAAATATGATTGGTTGTATCAAAGTTGATTCGTTTATTGCGGTTTGTGTCCAGAGCAATTAGCAATGGCTCCAATTATGTACGTATTGCAGTTTTAATTAATCTTTATTGAAGGCAATTTTGAGAGCAGTGGTAGCCCAGTGGTATCGATCCCGACTTACGAGTTGTAAGGTCGTGGGTTCAAACCTATGCAGACGTTTTACTTTGTGTAAATAATTTCAGGTGAAGGAAAACATTGTAAGGAAACCGACATGTCGTAGAACCAAAAATTCGAAGACATGTGACATCTACCAACTGGGCCCGCGTGGTAGATTACAACTCACTCCCTCTCAAAGAGAGAAGCCCTTTGGCTCAGTAGTGGGAACAATACAGGCTGATCATGATGAAGGCAATTTTGTAATGAAAGGGATTACGAATAATTTAATATTGTATTGGGTGAAATTAGTTTGTAACCCAAACTTACCCAAATTATTATGATAAATTTTCTTTGCTAAGCTGTTTCAAAGTTTGCCTTAACCTAATATGGAAAATTCGTTAGATAATTCTATTAGATCTTCTTTGTAATTTCCTCAAGCATTCAATTTTTTTTTTCATACGCTTTAATAGCCTTTTATATGTATTTGCCCTCTTCATTTTTAGTCTGCTTCTCTATCATTGTCAATAATTGCCTAGTTACCTTCTGCTCAATCATTATTTATCTTCCTAATCATTGTCCAGTTTTCTTCTTGCGCCCATTGTTTTTATCTCCAATAATACAGGGTGTAAGGGACAGCTCTCCACAAACTGACAGAGTGCATTCAGCTCTTTATTTTGAATCAAATTCCACCGGAATTTTTCTTAGGGTTTTTTACGATTTTTCAGCTTTTTCAGTTTTATTTGAATGTAAAATTACATTCTCTGAAAGCAGCACTCCATTTGTGTAAACAATACGGCTAAAATAAAAAAAACAGCAATGGATGTTGAAATACTCTAACGAATGACGCGTAAGCGTCAGCTGTTCACTTTCTGTCTAACTACAGAGTTTATCGAACTCGTCGTCGGCAATTGCACAAAGGCGGCTTTCCGAATTGATCCGAGTTGCATTGCGTGTGAGGAAATAAAATATATTAGATTTATTGGATTCCCATAACGGTCCTGAAATAATTTCTTGTACCGGTCATCTTAGTATGATATACTGAATCCACCCCACCAGTTTTTGAAGGGCCCCCTCTCCCTTACACCCAGTATTCTGCTCAATCATTATTAATCTGCCTAATAATTCCCCATCTCCCTTCTTGCATTCATTGTTTTTCTTTACAAATACTGGACTCTCTGCTGAAAGAGGTCTTCTGCTCACTCATTGTTTATCTGCTTGATCATTGCTCATTTATTTTGCGTCTGTCCAATTAATGATTAGATTTTTTACCCAATCTTCACCACCCATTGCCTATTCATGTTCTTCTAGCTTTTTCTTCATGTTATCTGCCTTTGTGAAGTTTCTATCTCCAACATCCTATTTTCCTTGTATCTGTCGTTACTCATAGAGGATCTAGACGCAATCCCAGCTCTTTATCAACCACTCGCCGCACAAACGCATCAAAATAAATAAATTTATCTGTATCCACTTGATAAGAGCTTTTACAGATACCAATGGCCTTGGTACGAAATTATTGATGAAGTACTACATATGGGGATAGTATGTTTGTTTGTTGGATTTGGATTTTAATTACCGCATCATCTATAGGGTCATAAACGTTTCCTATTATTCTAAGATGTCCATTGCTACAAATCAAATTTCTGAATTTCAACCAAAGCTCAAGACAAGTGGTTTCAGTTCAACGTATTCTGTTCAATCCTGCATCCGATTTTATCTTTAAATAAAAACTTTTTTACAAAAAAAAAAAACAACCGACTTCCTTAAAAACACTACAAAGTGAAAAATAACTTTAATTTCGGAAGTCGGTGTCTTAGAATCTGTATTTATGGTTTTTTTGCCACCGACTTCCGAAATTAAAGTTATTTTTCACTTTGTAGTGTTTTTAAGGAAGTCGGTTGTTTTTTTTTTTGTAAAAAAGTTTTTATTTTTAAATTTTTAGTTGTGGTATTCACCTCGCACTAATTCCAAACAAACAATGCATATTTACGCGATAGCAGAAATCGCGGTTGATTTGCTGTCATTTTTTAAAGAGTTCCGGTGTCTGTCCCCCGAACTCATCATCAGATCTATATGAAAATTATATGGGACCATTTCGGAATAAACCCCTTTCGAACAAAAAAAGAATTTTGCAAATCCGTCTATATATGACGGAGTTATGGCCGAACATACACAAAAAAAAAAAAAAAAAAAAAACATATAAACATCCGAATTGAGAACCTCCTCCTTTTTGAAGTCGGTTAAAAACTTCACAAGTTACTTCATGACATACATAATAGATATCATCGGAAAACTTGAGACTAAAAACGAATTCCGCATCTATGAGAAATGCTATATAGTTCAAGAAGTACGCTTATGGAATTCCTCGCCTGTGTCGACCAAACGTGTTCAATCGTAGTAAATTTAATGCAGAGAATTCTTTCTATCTATCTATATTCAGAGTAGTTTAGTAAGATAAAGAAAACCTACTAAACAGATGGGTGGTTCCAGTATCATTGTATTACTAGGAGAAACGACTAAAAATCTCTTGACATTAGATAATCTGTATTCGTTCCTATCACTTATTTTAACTCAGTTGCACGTTCATATTCACTTCTTTGAAATTAACGTTGGGGATTATAATATTTTGTTAGCTTTTTGGAATATTTGACAAGTTTCGTACAAAACTATATTCATATATTATAAACTTACTATATTTGTTTATACACCGTGACATTTTAATCGTCTTACAATGGCAACCCACTTCATGTATCCATTGACTACTACACATCCATAAAAAAAGAACATTTGAATAACTAAAAAAAAATACTATTCATTATGATGACGCATGACGTAGTTTGAAATTTCATATTTTGTCTCATGGAAAATGTAGATGGAATGATCTAGTCGACTCGTGCGCTGGGTAGGTATGTCCTCTACCGTCTGATACGTAAATATTATTAATAGGATGTTTCATAATTCTAATGCATTATTTATTTTTCTTAATACCTATTATTTTAATTAATGGTAAAAAAAAAAACATGCCTAGACGTATATTATGTCGGATACATTGAGTGAACGACCTTAGTAAGAGGACTAAATTGTCACGGTGCCGGTGTATACTTCTGGTTTTACGTATATAAACGATAAATGAACACATAATTTCATGTAGAATACATGTATACCTTGCTGTAAACTCGTTGTTTTCCGATGAAATCTGATTCAGTCCCTACAGTTTTGTCAAATAAAATACATTCTGCACAGAGCAACGCCAAATAACAGCGCCAGTTTTATTCACATAAAACTTTATTTATTGAGCTCAGCACTCGTCGATTCAATGATAAGCAACTTATTTAATGTTTTACATATTTCCAAGTAGTTTGTATGCATTGTGCAACTATGATTTGTCATTATTATGACTCATCATAACATTAGATACGCTGACTATGTCAAAGTTTAAAGAATCTACAGCAGTCAGATTTTCTGTCAGATTTCCGTCTTGCCAGATCATAATTATCTATCCTGTCCTCTACTATGTTGGAGTCTGCTTAACTAGATACAATTGACCTTCACAACCCAGTAACTAGGTATCTTGCGATATCTCTTGGTTATATTGGCCGGTCAGACTATACTGGCCAACCAGACTTCGGGCTTCTGACTACCTGTAACGACTGCCGGATGTTGTGTGTTATTATCATACATAGATTTTGGTTATTAAGCTGGTCAGCATAATGCAAAAAATCTGTTAAAGTGTATACTAATTTGTAAGGATGGCGCTCCGTGGGTTCTTTTGAATAAAACAAAACGTTATGTTTGTGCTATAAAAACTTGCACGTCAAAATTTCATTACTTCGGATAGATTTTGTAAAACTCACGGCACGTGTGAATTCCAACACGTGCCTTCATTCGGTATATGGACAATCCCAAAATAAATCCGTCCCACGTGGTGCCGAAAGTAATTGCATTGCTTCCCTGAAATCTACATTTTCCTCTATTGTTTTTGAGTGTTGGTGGGTGCCATTTTTGGCGTAGACACCGCACTGACACGTTTGGAATGCGTAATTATATAGAGAGAGTAACTAAAGTTTTACCACCACACATTTCACGCGAGTAATTAATTCGAAAGGGCACCGAAACATTTTGATTGTAATATTTAAAGTGTAATAAAAAAAAAAACTCGATAAAATTCGCTGAGCAGCAAACGACCCTTACGATAGGAGGATCGATGATCTTCGTTGAGTGGATGATAGCAGCTGGATGAGAATTGCCGAAACTCGACTGAATGGAGTTCGATTGTAGAGGCCTATGTAGCAGTTGACTGCTGTGATGTAGGTTGATGATGATGATGCTGGTGATGAATCCTTCTCTGGGGATTCGATTATATTGCCTTCAACTGAGCAAACTCTTACTGGAGAATGGGCAGCAGCGTTCCCTATGCATTTTACCAACATACTGCGATCGCCAACCCACCTGTCAGGCGTGGCGATTATGGCAAAACCCCCCAAATTGGGGGAGGCCTTAGTCCAGCAGTGGACGTCTTACGGCTGAAATGATGATGATGATGATAATGAGCACACTTTTGAACTCAATTATCAATCAACTCAGGCTATTGCAGACCATAAACTGCACATAATCCTTTCCCAAGTCACACCGGGTCCTCTGCCATCCGCTTTCAGATAATAAGATTATGAGTTCATCAAACTGAAACGGCCAACACTGCACTGGTCGATTACAAGGTCTACTTCTAGGACTAGTCAGTTCCAACGGCTATCAGTGTTTCGACAAATACGGTTGGTCCACACCCACTTCAACTTGCTAACTTTGCAAGCTATGTTATTGACTGGTGTCACTTTTTGTGGTCAATGGCCCTAATATTCTACTAATATACTAGCCCTAGCTAGCTTCTATTGTCCACAGATAGGCATAGAACTCTCTATACATTTTCCACCCACTTCTGTCCACTGTTATTGTAGCCCAGTCCTTTCAATAGGAGCACGGTCGTCCCTCCATCTTAGCCTAGGTTTGCTGCGATGTCGCCTCGCATTTATTAGGACTCGATTATTCGCATACCGCTAAGCGACGATCGTGTTATATGAATATGACGTAAATGATCTCTCAACTTGATCTTATTGTTTTTATTTTTAATGTTTAAATGATAAATGATTTTATTTTTGCAAGTAGGTTTGTACAAACACGTTAATCATTTTTTTTTTAATTAGAGGAGGCCGGCGTTTCCTATCTGACTACTCTGAGATTATTTTCTATGCAAGTTAATTTATTTTTCTTTTTTTTTTAGCCCACAGCTCATCTGATAAAGCTGAACAGTCAATAACTTTAAATTTTTCTGTCTTTCCAGCAACACCATCACCCGTCCTACTCGTACTTTGGAGCCAGTGACAGCACCGACTACTCAGCAGCCGACTACAACAACAATTATGCCTACTCAGCCAGTGGGGGTTACGGCAAGGACTGGGCCTCCAACAGGGCTTATAACCTGATGAAGCACCGGCCTACTCCATCACCTAGTTATATTACCGCGCCTGGTGCTGTGGCGTAGGTCGTAGCAGCCATTATTTTTTTTTGTTTTATTTATTTTAGGTTTTCGATGTTGTATAAGACGTTTTGAACAAAAAATAAATTAGAGAAGTAAAGTTCTATCCACACATTATCAGGACCGTGCCCAGGAATTAGATGGACCGTGCTCCCTCAGGGGAAAATAATACATCGTTTTGTACATTTTATATGAACTCGTTTACGACATCGTGTCCGGGCCGGCGACCGATCTTCAGTACCTGCCCGAGGACGACCCTGGGGGTCAATTCCCGTAATTTTAACAGCGTTCACAGTCTAATCTCAGACGAAATCTGCCAAAAACATTTAATTTCAGTACATTTTTGACAAGTTTATGACATTGATTGTCACTGAGATGAGATTACGCTACTCGTAATTTTGACCGTTTTTAAATACGAGAATTGGTCTTCAGGTATATGTTGATAGATCTTTTTGGATACTTATAATATTAACTGTGTAGTGATGAGGAAATAATCACTTAACATTTTTGCCAGGAACTTTATGTAGCCAAAGCCTAGCTAGCATTATACGTTTTATTATTTTTACCCACTTTATTGAATTTCGTGTTGTCCCAATCTGATTACAGTATGTTAAATTGAAATTATGGTAAAATATCATCGGCTGGGGGTCGAGTCAATCTTATATTGTGTCTCACAAAAGTAGGATTTTAAATGAGTTGGTGACATATTACATATTAGTGCGGAATCCACTCTCTTTTTCACAGTACCAATTTGCCCAACTACAATTCTCATTTCTATTTATAATATATATATATATATATAGCAGAAGCTGCTCATCCATCAGTAATTGGTGTCAGCTGGCTGTCACAACATTGCTCCGTATCGTATATTTATTTTGTATATATCTGCGATTACATCATTATCAACCACGTTCCCACGTGCACCTCATCCCAGCATGCGGTCAACTCATGTCATACGGCTCTTTTTATATCGAAAACGTATTTCTGTGTATTAACCAATTTATTATTTTGTACATTCATAATGACTTCCATCAATTTCTATACTTATAAACGGGGTGAATTAATATATAATTTATTTCTCAATATTCTTAGCTTTCTGAACTATTTCTATTTTGATGTAAGGTCAAACGGAGTGATTAGTGTTACAGGGTTAAAAGGGGACATGAAAATGGATTTTAACATAGAAAGAAATTATACTTAATGGTAAAACATTACGAGTACTTTTTTAGAACAAGCTACATTATTTAAATGTTAAAATTCCTTGAATGTTTCATCCCAGTTCATTCTTACATCCCTATTCTCCCTGTTTGAGCTTATATAAAAATTTATATCATAGAAATAAATTGTATCAGAATTCATAATATTGTCATTAGCTACAGCCTGGAAAATTATTTGTTAAGCATACAACAGAGACTCTACGACAATTTGTCGTGTTATAACCATTTCATACAAATGTAAAAGAATTATGAATGCGATTTGAATATATGGACAATTTAAGTAAGTCCCTTTCACAGAGAGGATGTGTGCCCACAAGAGGGAACGCTGAAAAGCTGATTATTTTGATCATGGTTTGGTCAGCAATTAATTTCTTTAAACTTACATTTAGAATTCAAAATTAGTTCTTAATTAGGTTATTTTAATACTTAAGCACTGTCTTATAATGCATTTATTTATTTCAGTTCATAATGACTGTTATTTTAAGTTAGAATAATAATTTATTACAAAAAGTGTACAAAAGTTTTCTTAATAAATGATGATAATTCGTAAAAATATATTTATAATTTCATTTAATTTCGCGCGGTGCCGGCGCGGCGGCGGAGGTGAACGACCAAGTGTAGCTACAAGTACCTACCTTTTCGATCGGTCAAAATTCTAAGAAGTTCGAAGTACCTACGCGGCGGCGAAGGTGAACGACCGTGCATAGCTACAAGTACCTACCAGTTTGATCGGTTGAAATTCTAAGAAATTCAAAGTACCAACACGGTGGCGAAGGTGAACGACCGAGCGTAGCTACAAGTACCTACCAGTTCGATCGGTCAAAATTCTAAGAAGTTCGAAGTACCTACACCGGCGCGCGGTTACTGACCTATTCCTATTGTCGATATCATATATTACGAAATATGTAGGTTGTCCACAGTTTACCGATTTAAGGTCGGATAGAAATAAAAATGAAGTATTGAAGAAATAATTGAAATGTGTTCTATTACTGATACTGAACCACCAAAAAAAAAAATTTGCGCACTGGTTAAAAAAAAATCCTGTATAACACACCTGTATAGTACACCCTGTTCCTCATACCTCCCAAATACTGATAGTATTTGGGAGGTATGAGGAACAGGGTGTAAAGTTCACTCAACCTCAACCGATTCATGGCTGGAAGTTGTAAGTAATGCTAGTTGCGCGGTAAACACTCCTTGCGCGATGCAGGTTTTGCGTGACATCAGGGACCAGGGTAATTCGTAGATCGCACGTGGAGTAGGCGTGGAAAAAGTGTACTCGAACAGTGTTGGCCCAGGGGAAATGGCCGGAAGACGCATTCGATCCCGTGGTCCTCGTCAGAAGTGCGGGACGAAACACCGGGGTGGTTTTAGTCAGTAAGAGTCTGACAGACCCCTCCGCCCACCCTAGGGTGGAGGATGTTCATGAGGATTTCCACCTCAAGATAAAAAAGGGGAAACGGCCGGACTTCGATTTCGAACGCTCGTAAAAATATCATGGCAGTATTTAATCGCGCACTAGATTCTGAACTCCTCTGTATTGAGTCAGGCATTAAAACCCAACAGTGCATGGCCACATCCAACCGCAGATACATCCCAGTGCGTTGGAAAAACATTGTTCGCTTTTTAACTCTCGGTGAAAAAGTAGTGTGTTGAAAATACAGTGCACGAAAAATAATTGCAGAATATTAAGCGAACGTTGTAAGTTGTAGGGTCGTACCCAGACCGACGCTTAACTTCGTGTAAATTATTTCATCACCACTGCTCTTGACACGATGTACGAAAACATCGTGAGTAAAAGCAACATGTCCTAGAACCAAAAATACGAAGATACACTCCCTTTTACAGAGAGGGGGCTCGTGTCCCAGAGTGGTGTGAACATTACAGACTGATAATGCATGCGCCTGTACTTATTCTCCGAAAAATAAGGTAGCAGTATTTATTTAAACTTCTCGCACACAAAAAACGTGCAAAGGCGGACTTAATGCCTTAGACATTCTCTACCAGTTAACCAAGGGTGGTGAAGAGATTAGATGGCAGGTGCTTTGATTGTGAGGAACAGTTATTGAAAAAAACTATTATATAGTATCAGTTATGTGTAAGCCCCATGTAATAGCGGGTGAGCCTATTGTCATCACTAAGCACAACTCCTGACTCCAGGTTACTATTGAGAACTTCCAGATGGAACTACCCACTAACACTTTGTCCGACCAGGAAATTGAACTCAGGACCTCATGTTCTGCAGTAGAGCTTGCAATCACTAGACTAACAACCCAAACTGATCTTCTTATATCACAAAACATATGTCTAAGATAAATAAACATCTTCATGATCATAGTTCTGAAAACAAACAAATATCACGAAAACTTTTCCTATTATCCGTTTGTCCAGGAAGCCATGAGGGTTTGGGCCAAAGCGTTTACCAAACAGTAAAAACTTTTATTACTTGTCGAAATTGACCTTTCGATCTTTCAAACTAATTTGATACGATCCCTATCCGTTTTATTGTTTGATTAAAGTTTGTTACGGGTCTAAATCAAGGCGGTGGTAAGCAGTGAAACGCTAGTTTGATCACAAAAGAAGGTTTAATTAATTATGACTAATTTAACAGTTTCAGAACTACAAAATGCTGCTAGCCCGAAAGTTTACTACTAAGTCTTAACCTAAATAAAACTAACTTAACAACTAATTATATGAGGGCGCCAGGAGGATTTTAGGCTGGTGACGGTAGGTGCAAGGAATCCTTCCAGTCCTCAGTGCCGCCGGCAGGCGTGGGTCTTCGCCACAAAGTGGTAAACAATGCAGGACAGTTATAAATAAATATGGAATTCGTACATACGGTTTCACAAGTGCACATATATGACTTCCTTGGAATTCTCCAACAAACAAAGGGCGTGACGGTAGGCTGGAACAATTGACAACAAATTGTAAAATCTAATGATATTCCCGATTGGGTTACACTACTGGTACAAAACACAATGCAACTCACCCCTTTATTGTTTAAGATATTCACAATACTAAAAGATTTCTGTATAGTCAGTCGGTTACAATTTTATCATTTTGACATGGCGGTATGGCTAGAACTTCCGCACTCAATCGACACACGTCTATCTCCGACTCGTTTTGTTTTTGCGCTGGTATGTGTCAGTCAAGCTCACGGTCACCTTTATAACTGTAATAGTATTAATGAGAATAACCTGTCTTTCAAATAGTCAAATAAACAAAAAGACAATCTTGACGGCGACCGGGTTTGAACGCGCGACACATAGCATCGCAGTTAACACCTTAAGCCTCCTTGCTATCTAGTACATGTGTTTTAATAACAAAATATGAGTTCAGTTCATTACACGTATAATGACGTCATTACAAGTTCAGTTGGTGGACATATTGTATCTTATACTTCGATCAAAACTGAGAAGTTCTGATTGATTTTCCACGTAGTAGGTATGCCGCCATCATCTGTTTAGCTTAAAAACATTGTGGCCAATTAGACTGTACTGTTTACATTTACTGTTGAACCCACATTTCAGTTATGTTTAAATTCCATGTCACCCCCTGTGGGCAAGCGTATTGCCACCAGCTTGGCACAAATCCAGAGTACGGGTACTGGGGAATTCTAAAATGTTTAAAGTCACCTAAAGGGCTTTAGAGAGGGCTATGCTTAAACTTTATCTGCGTGATCGAAACAGGAATGAAGAGATTCACGAAAACCAAGGCAACCGACATAGCCCTAAGCATTGCCACACTTAAGTAGCAGTGGGCAGGGCACATTGCTCGCAGAAAAGATGGCTGATGGGACCGAAAGGTTCTGTAGTGGCGACCGCAACTGAAACACTTAAAATTGGCAGGCCCCACAAGGTGGAACGATGACCTTCTGAAGACCGCAGAAATCTGCTGGATGCGGGAAGCACAGAACAGGTATAAGTGGCGGAGCTTGAGGGAGGCCTATGTCCAGCAGTGGACGTCTTTCGGCTGAAACGATGACGATAATGGGGACTGGGAAATATCAGATGGAAATATAAAATTGATATAATTTTACTTATGTATTTAGTAAAGTACTGCAAGTTACATAGGTATTTCTTGTGTACCTTCCATAATTAAACAACGTCTAAACCTAGCATACCTTGTTACATTAATGAATAAACGGAATATTTGTGACTTCCATGTTATGCTCACAAGTTATATTGCTCCCAAGAATAAGAAGAGTTTAAACTTCTACTTAATAACTTAACACAGCAGTACCAGGAGAACATAAACGCACTGTATGCATCAAAACTCCAGTACCGCATCATAAACATTTACTGCACATTTTCAACCTCTTTCCTGACAACCAATAAATAAAATGAAGTGTCCTCAAGTTTAGGACCGCACTTGTTCTCTTTTATGAATACCTGGTAGCTGTTGGATTATACTTCTTTTGTTTTATTGGAGGCGGGACATGTTTTGCTTTAATTTCATAGGAAAAATAAGTAAAATGGGTTTATTTGGCACAAAATTATAAGCATTTAAAAGATAATATAGGAAAAAGGAAAAAAGAACACGAGTATAATATAGGAAAATAAAAAACAATATACATACATGGATCTACAGTTTTTACGCTTGCCCTAGCGACACACCGTGTAGATCACATCTTAGACCCTTAACTTCCACAGTATCAAACTTAGTCCTTCCCTGTCCATACGGTTAGATTGTGGAACTGACTTCCGCTTAGCAATCTGTAAGGCAGTGAAGACGATTTGATTTTGTAATCGCCGCACTAAGGACAGTAGAATATTGAATATTATATATAATTTTTTGTTTGTGGGATTAATCATTTTATCACGTACGTAAGTGTGTCCGTGGCATCACAGTGGGCCCTATCTGAATACTAGCGCTGCGGTAGTTGTTTTTATTACAAATATCGCAGCATTATGCTGAGATAGGAGCCTTTTTGGCCTCGCACAGGTCGTACTCTTTTAATTTTTATATCTTTTACATTTTGTTATTTGTTTTAATCCTAAAATTTCTTTGTTCTTTTTAATGTTTTTTATGTCCTGTGCGTGTCACAAATAAAATATATTTCTTCTTTCTTTTTCTTCTAAAAAATTTCGTAAAAAGTACAATTGACTCTTTCTACGTTGCTGCCGTCGTACTATATAAATGGAACGTCATTTTTGTCTACTCTTCAGTCGACAAAACGGTGCAAAACATGCTGGAAAAGGGCAGAAAGTGACGGGTTGTATCGGAATGAATTAGACCGGCATCGGCAGCCTTACTGATGTCGATTAACCCGCAAATGCGAGTTTAAGGCGCTGGAGTGGGTACGTGGGTGAGTGACTTTAAAGTCCGTTGTTTTTTTTTTTCTGAAACAGACATTTATTACTTGTTCATGAAATAGTAGTTTACATTTAATACATTAAGAGGGTTGATTTGATGATTTTAATTATAAAATACATACGAGTTACCGTGGTAAATCATATTTTGTTCAACATACAACCTTACAACCTGAACGTAAGAAACTTTGAATTTTACGGGCTACTCTGGCGCCTTCCTCTTAAGGGCCTTAGTCCGGTTTAGTGCCGTAAAACGGTCACTTTATGAACCTATCTTCTCATTAACGGCTTGGTTTGAAGATTTGAAAAAAAAATATTTTTGCTATAGATTCATGTACATCATTTTTACAAGAGCACTTTTTTCGTAGAGTTAAAACATTTGCTGTAAAAAAATATTTACGACAACCCAATTTTTTGGCTTATATTTCATACTCCTACTAAACAGCTTTGTTATTAGGAAATATTTTTACACATAAAAATAAACGGTTATAGGCACTACGATTTTACAATAAAATATTGTAAATTAATCAAAATTTTGCAAAGAAATACCCCCATTTTAAGCCGTCAAGGGTAGAGGGGCTCTGCGCAGGCGCGGGCTGCAGTCGTGCATTAGCATTCAGACGGGAGGGCTGTGTCGCTCGCTGCTCCGCTCCAGCTATCGACCGACTACGCGCGACGTGTGTGTTAGTGTAAATACTTACGAACGTATTGTAACAGTGTGTGTTTATAGACTAGCTCCTTACAGAGGAGTCGATTTGTTGGGCGCGTGGACGCATTATTAGTGATGCCATTTTTTTGTTTATATATTTTATTGTGTGAACTGTAACATAGTTTGTATTTAAATAAAAATGCCCAGGCAAAGAAAGTGTTTAATTTATTAGCGATTATCCTACAGTTATTGAATATTTCTGTTTTTTTTGTAATTTTTAATTTTTTGTGTCTCCTTACCAAAACTGTGCGTTACAAAAACAATCTTTTTTTAATTTATGTTAATTTTTCTCATGTAAGTGAAATTTGTTTTTTTATGGGAAATAAAGATATCTCTAACCCGAAAAGTTGTCTTTCTTTAATCAATCACATACCTGCATGTTTAAAGAAATATGTCCTGTATAAACATCAAATAAAAGTTTTAAAAAAGTTTTTTTTTTTTTTTTCGGAACAATAACACAGGACAAGCAAGCAAATAGCTGCGTCTTTCTAAAGTATCAGCCATTGATCCACCATTCGGTACCTTTTACAGTCGTAGGCAAAAATACCGACTTTCGTCCGTCTCTGCATAATCTTTGGTCGTCGTTTTAGTTTAGCGCGCCGCCGCCACTCGTTACGTGTGTGCGGGAGTATGGAGCTTAGCTCCGCCCATATGCTCAAGGTTAACGAGGATACTATACACCTTAAGATCGCTCATCGCGAGCGAGCGGGCAGGCAACTCAAACATAACTGGTGCAATGTGCGCCAGCTATGTTTAAGTCCCATGTAATACGGGGCGAGTTTACTATCATTTACCAGATACACAAAATCCGGAATCCAGGCTGCATCTTAGTATTGTTACTTCTTTTTAGTCATTATTTGCTGCACCGTTCGACGACTCACGTCAGCGCCGGCTGTCGCTGAAAACCAGCGCTGGGGCTCTGTCTCGCACAGAGTCGCAGTATTATGCTGAGCGATGGCCGTTTTGCGTGGATTTGACGCATATTTTCCCCAGCTATTTTTTTTATTTGTATTGTGTTTAGTTTGTCTTTGCGTCATATTTACCGCAAATAAACGTATTTTCTTTCTTTTTCTCCTGAGAAATCCCGCATGGAAAAACCCATCAACACTGACTGACCCGAGAATTCAACAGAGGCCCGCATGCTCAGTAGTACTGCTTGCGATCACTTCGGCCATGACTGAAACGCTAACTTTACGCTTTACTTTCAACTCATCATCATTATCATCTTGCTTTCCCGTCTCTTTTACTACGTTGGGGTCGACTTTCAGTCCAACCAGATGCAGCTGGATAGACAGCACTTCCTTCAGACTAAGCAGGAAATCCTATTAATATTATAAACGCAAAACTTTGTATGTATGGATGTCTGGATGTGTGGATGTTTGTTCCTCTTTCACGCAAAAACTACTGACCCGATTTAGATGAAATTTGGCACATAGATAGTTTATAAGCTGGAATAACACATAAGGTACTTTTTATCCCGGTAGTATGTTCCCGCGGGAAAATTTCCGACCTCCACGCGGGCGAAGCCGCTGGCAAAAGCTAGTAAATAAATAAACATTTTAGTCGAGTATAGTATCTACATAGATACAACCTGTCAGGAAGGTTCGCAGTAAACATTTGTCAAGCATCGCTCTCGGAGGAACGGAACTAACAATTTATATCTTTGTCCGGATACAGACTCGACTTCCTAGGAAAAAGGGGCCAAGTTGGCATCGGAGGTGTATAGAATTATTTTTTTTGGGTGGGGTGGTGGGTGGGGTTGGTTGGTGGAGTGGTGGGGGGTGGTGGGATTGGGGTTTGGGGTCCAGTACTGGATGTCTTACGGCTGAAATGATGATGAAGATGATAGTTAATTTAATTATTCATGTCGCTGTTATACGTCAAGAATATTTCGACTGCCTTGATGGTCTATCAGTCGCAACGCTACAGCTGGGTTCGATTCCCAGGGCGAGCAAAGTGATATTGTATTTTCTATTATCGGTACATTGTCAGTAGCAGCCCGGAGTCTGGATGTGAAGCCGGCTGCTGGCACTAGGCTTGAAAAACGAAATTATTCATTATCTCAACAACCAAGAAAATAAACTTTATCTCTATTGGATAAAGATCTTTTTAGAATGACAGTTGCCATGTTCTGTCTTCATTCTGAAACATTTCTTGTGTCATTGAGTTAATATTTAATTTACATAGGTGCTTAAATCATTTTAAAAAGTCTGTTTGTCCCGATATTATTGATGCTTAGTGTACATTACGATGTAAACATAACTGGTGAAAAGTGGATGTACGGTAGAAATCTCTGAGAGACCCTTATGGAACCAATGCAGAAGTCATGAGTCATAAGTCTTTTATTTTAAAACAAAATACATTATGTTGTAAATTTCGCACGATGATAAATAAAATTGTAAGTACAAAAATTAAACAAAACATAAATGACATTCATATTTAAAATCCATTACACATTCAAAATTTAACAATATCATCTTTCAATCATTTATAATTATGATGTCAATGACTCAGAAACATAAAAGAAATAATCACCAACAGTGCCTTTAAATTTAAAATTGTATTCAGTAAATATCATTATGGCGTGATAAGTTAAAATAACAAATGGGTGTGGTGGACATTAATAATTAATTAATAGATTCTTAAGAAATTTTTACTATAAAAGGAGTCGTATTTTTCTTTATCGTAAAGGCGATAAAATAGTAATTATCTTACTGAAAAATATCAGACCATAAAATTAATTCTAACTCTTTACCCCCGTAATTAAAGACTCAACATAAAACACGGAAGGCTTTATTTCAATAGCCTCTTCCGTTTCAATTTGAACCGTAAAAAATACAATAATTCATTTCCCTCGACCTTTTTCAGCCCCTTCGGCCTTCTACGTCTTCACTTTTGTTGAAATTGAATAAAAACATAATGCAGTGTGTAAAAGTTAATTTGAGAAAATAACTCTGTTTAAAAAATGTAAGTACAACACAGCAGTATTTTTGTTCACCAAACAAAACACAAAATCATTAATAACAAAATCTGGATGGGAATGACAATTTAAAGTTTGCTTTATAATAGCAATTCAATTTAAAACAACATTTTGCAATCTTTATTTTGTCAGGCGTTTGTGACATAATTTAAGCAATCTGCATATTCCTTAAATTACAACACTGTGAAAATTATAAGGGCCTTTTTGTTGCAATAGTATAAGCAAAAGCATTTTTAATATGTATTCGGCTTCGTAAATCGGCTTTCTACGACTTTACTTCTGGTGAAATTGAAGATAAACAATAATGCAGTTTATAAAATCCAAAAATAAATCCAGTATAAAACAGTTAATATGACGAATGAAGTATTTTTGTCTAAGCTCCTGTTCACTATGACTAATACTTATCACTTATTACTGGCTCACATGCACAATGTGACAACTGACAACTACTAAAAAACAATGACATTAGCTAACAAACTACCAATTTAAAATTAACACACCACGTCCCTTTTGCCGTGTCATAGCCATTTTAAACAGCAGTCAAAGAATGACAATTGAAGTTCGTAGTTATTTGATAAATAATAAATATCTGACTTTACTAAGCTCTCGAAAACTACTTATCGTATACGGAAAGCATAGCCTACTGTGATAGACTTGAGTCACACTTTTTATCACAGTTTGGGAGCAAAACCGTGATAAAAAGCGTGACTCAAGCCTATCAAAGAGGGCGGGTTTGCCCCGGTGGTTGTGTTAAAATATATTATGTTAATTTCTGCACTGCTCATAACACACATAACACTCATTGTTCTTAGCGCGTCCATTGCAAACTAAATAGAGAAATTGCTACGAGTTTGACACCTTCAGTCGCGTCCATAGGTTCCTGTAACGTGCAGGCTACAGGACACGCTGGATACCATATAAGTGCTCCATTGTTAACGGCACTACACTATATTTACACTCCAGAGGGGTACCTAATTGCGGAACTTTTTCTCGGTAGGAATTGGTTTAATTTTCATAGTTAAACAACATTCATTGCGTTATTTACGTTGCTGAGCCGACAATTTATTCGAACAAATGACGCAATGGTTTAGAAATAATCTTCAATCCCATTCAGATTCTGATAAATTGTGCGTTTCGCAATTATGGTGCAGGACCAGGAGATTGACCTCCATCTGAGCAGGTTTTCCTTTCTTCAGGCTACCCGGGTCTGGAGTTTATTTATAGACCCACATCACTCTGGATGACCTTCGCATTTAACCCCTAAGACAGGCTCGTTTGCTTAGGGGTTAAAGTAATTTTAAGCAAACGAGCCTGTCTATTTATAACCCGAAAAACATTTATAACAATGCTGCCTTTGTAAAAATCAAAATGGAGTCGCCTTTTGTTAACTACTTAGTTCAGAAATACTTCAAATGTCAAGAAAACCTTTAAGCGACTTACGTGGGAACATAGAGCCATACAAATAAATTCTATAGAAAACTTTATTTGTGTGGAAACTTTATTTCTAACATCACAGCTGCGACCAAACGTACCGTCATGTCGAATTCCTACCAACAGTCTCCTCCTCCGGAATAGTGGGGCTTATACCCGGTTATGACCCGGGCGGGATATACAGTACAGTCACCAAAAGAAATAAATAACCAGGTTGACTGGCCTGTTAGTCTAGTGGTTAGTGACCCCGACTGCTAAGACTGAGGTCGTGTGTTCGTTTCCCACCCAGGACAAATGTTTCTGTGATGAGCACAACCATTTGTTCTGTGTCTGGGTGTAATTTATCTATAAAATGTATGTATTTAGAAATATATAAGTATATTTATCAGTTTTCTGGTTGCCATAGTACAAGCTCTGCCTAGTTTGGGATCAGATAACGGTGTGTTGGTTGTCCTAAGATATTTATATTTATTGTTATTTTTATATAATTGAAGTTTAGTAAGAAACCTATGTATGTTTTCGAATGAAATTGAATTTGGTAAATGAACTGTTCGTTTTCTATACATTTCAACCGAAAGACGTTCACTAATGTACATATGCGTCCCTCAGTTTGCAAGGGTTTGCCATAATCGCCACGCTTGGCAGGCGTAGAGAACGCTGCTGCCCATTCTCTAGTAAGTCCCTTAGTCGCCTCTTACGACACCCACGGAATGAAATGGAATGGTGCTATTCTTTACACGGATTACCAACGGATTTCCTTTTAATTAAATAAAATTTCATTAGTTAAAATCCAACAGAATACTTGTTACTTCTGGTGACCGTACATTCGGCGCACCAGAATTTAATTCCTTAAATGCAACTTAAAATTTTCCAGTCACAGTGCTAAAGAAAATAATGTTTCAGATAATAAAAATATAGTGATGTTTATCACTCTATAAGAACATCAAAATGTGTCTCGAGTGACCACTCGGGAATTTAGTGATGTTACACAAATACCCGGGGTACGGGATTTCTCTGAATGCGGAAATTCATTTTTCATTTGCACATGAATGTAGAGGATCCTATGTAGTAAACTGTTGGACACAAGATAAATGGTTCTTTACAAAGATGAGAACTAAGTGGGGAGAGGAATGCTGTGTTTGGGATGCGAAAATTATTCTGGTACAAAATGTCAAAAGCTCTTTAAGACAGTAATTTCGATAATGTGATGTGAGTGGAAACACCGGGAGAGACCGCCCCAACAGACATATGTATAAAATGACCTTATTGGTGCGTGCGTGTATAACCAGATCTATGAATATTCTTTTTGTAACAAAATTATGGATTGAAAAGAGTGTGTCAGTGGAGTTTCTTGCTTGTTCTTCTCCACATTGTTCGTCTACGCTATGAAATGGGCAACTAGCTTTATTTATCTGACTCACCGCCACTTGACCATTCAACAGTGCCTGTAATTGGTTTATTTGGAAAAAAGGTTTTGAGTTTGAGTAAATGAGGCAAAAGGAGTGTGTTAAGATCGTAGGTGGTGTTCTGTAGTTTCTGCCTGCCTCCATGGGTAGAAAAGAGTTTGTGTATGTAGTTTTATTGCGAGTGTTGATTTCTGGTAATCACGGGGTTAATTACACTTCACCGCCGCTCAACCTACAGCTAAATTTAATTCAAATACATAGTTTAAGAATAGCTTTTTGAGGTATTTTAATTGGTATCAAGCACCCAACGCTTTTCTTGTTGAATTATTTTCTACTTTTAATTTTGTTTTACTATGGAAGCGTGTTTTGTAGTTTTTTTTCTATTGTTTAGTTCGGGTAGCTAAAAAAGAGAGTTTTTTTCCTATCCTCGTAACTTTGGCAAGGATAATGGCACAAATGTATGAAATCATTGTATTGTCATCGATGACATTTTCTCTTTATAAGTGGGTGAAAATCAAGTCCAAAGGAATCGGTTTCAAACATAGTTACATACAGATGGAGCTTATAAAAGGGTGTTGATAACTTGTCAACTAGCAAAATGTGATGATTTGTGCATTAAATAAAACAGCAAAATTGGCAACCCGAGCTAATTACTATGAAAGCGGACCGTGATAATGTAGGTACTCGTAGTGGGTATATTGTGTGGGTCAGTCGGTAATCTCATGCATATGAATACATAATTATATTATGATTAAATTATATCAGTAACAAGTTAATTAAGTACTACAGTGTCTTGTTTAATTACGTAACATTATATAAGAAACCCGATAGTTTGACAACCAGTCTTACCAACGGGTAACGTATTACAGAGTAACGGCGTTTTCGGAAACCAATTTCAGGCACTTTTCAATAGTTAAAGGGCTGGTCATTTAGATAGAATGATGAACCTAGTCTTTGGTATGGAACCATAGAAATGAATTCATAGTTGGTAGCTTAGTCTCAGATTCTGTTAATTTTCAAGCAAAACTGTTACGCAAAAATTGTAGCACATGGGGTTCTGAAGTTCATTTAACTAAGGCTGCCACTAATTACCTACTTTTTTTAAGTTTACCAAAAATTAACACAAAACATTTACCATTTCAGATAGAAATTAGCAGATCTTGTTTCATGTATATCAATCAACCGTAATAAATAATGTAACTAGTGAATAGGTTTTGTTTTTTACATTTTTAATTAAGGTTACTTAAAAAAAAACCGGGACTAAAATGCAATAGGACAACACTATTTCAGTACTTTTGTTATTTTACGACTTCACTCAAGCGACCCGTGACTTTTATAAGTTTTATACGATCCACAACGTGATTGTGCTTTGAGGAAACTCAAATTTATATTTCGGAGCCTTTTATACTAAGGTTGTAATAAAATATTAAAAGAAATGGCTTTATGGTTTGAGATACAATAAAATTTATGGTTTTGAACTTAAGGGTGACCTCCGTTATGTTTGCGCCTGTACCTTTAAAATAGCAATTCATTTTAAAACAATATTTTTCATTCTTTATGTTGTCAGGCGTTTGTGACACCAACCTTTAATATTCTAAATTTTCCTAAAATTTAAATATTCTGAATGTTTTAAGAGTCAATTGTTGCAGTTATAACATAAAATTCCTAAAGCGTCCTTTTATTAATATTTTATGTTCTCAGCCTCATCTTTGATGTGCAGGGTCTGTCATGTCAAGTTTTCATTCACATTCCTTGACATAGAAATTATTCTGTCCTTTGACCTATTCATAGGTAAAGTCCTACATAGTAGTTTGTAGCTAGTATTATAAGCTATGAAGAGAGTTTCTCTTCAACATCGTTCACTTTACAAAGTCACAATGCACCGGAGTTTCATGTAGACTCGAGATGGAATCATTTGTCTTTAGATTCTAGAGACAATAATGATACTATGACTTTGAGACTGTGATTGCAAATTCCTTAAAATTCTGTGAATGGGGAATTTTTTTTTTACATACTGGGTACCAGCGTTGTGTTTTTTAGTTTTTTAGAATGTCACCTTGCAGATTAACCTATGAGGTTATCGGCTTCTTAATCGGACTTGCCTGTAGCTACCTTAATAAATTATGGCCTTCAACTCGGGCTTAAAACCTTAAAACAAGAGCAACTATTCCTTAAAGGCACTCCCTGTGAGGTACGGATCTCGGCTTAGGGCATCGCTGGTAGAGAGCAGCAAGGGCCGGATAGGTTGACCCACACGATAGCATTCCCATAAAAAAAGGTATGTGAGTTTGTTTCAACGATATAATATATACTTTATCCACTTAGGGTATGTTTATGAAGTTATAATAAAACTTCCTCCTCTTTTAATTAGAGGAGACCGAGGTAAAAGTGCGTATTTTCAAACAACTCGTTTAAAAACGTTAAAACGAATTCTGTTCTTTAAAGATTTTCTGCATAATGTAGCCGGAAAATGTATGCTAGTTTTTAACAAATTGGGCTTATTTGTTAACTTAGTAATCTTCTTGGCCTGTAACATTTTGAATATAGTACACGACAAATATAATTCCGGCAAAACTTTATCCAATTGAGATAACTGTCATGGTAAAAATCAGAAAAAGTAAAAAAATCTACTTAGTGTTATTTCATTTTAAATCGTTTATTTATTCCATAAATACATATATATCATATTTATTACATGATATACAGGCTGTTTTTATAATTTAATTCCTTACTTTAATTTTGACTTCGTACTTTCCAAAAAGTGTATGAGAGTAAATGTAAACAAAAATTATACAGACACAGTGGTGTTTGCGCTCTACGGGACACTTAATATAGCTGAAAGAGTAATAAACATGGCCGCCAGGCAGCAACTACACGTTCAGATTTGGTATGTGTTGTCGGTCATATAGTCCGACAAGACCTGAATGGAACAAAAAGTGTCGGACACATAGTCCGACAAGGCAATTAACGTGCTAATTTCTTAGATGTTTATATCATTTCAAACAGTCTGATCGTCACGATATTTTTGACGCTGACAAAAAAAAATAAACTACAAAAACCGACCTCTACTTTTAATCAAAAAGTTTCCATACATTTGTATCCGTATGTCAGCTCCCTCAGCTGCTAGGTAAAAGCTTTCAATGCGTACATTGTTCAGCTTCTATTGTCACTGAGCTCACCACAGTAATAGCCTTCTATTGCGTGTTCACTTGTTTTAGCAGCCATTACACGTATACACAGGTTTCTGATGAGCAGTGGCGGACTACGCTTGTTGGAGGTCCGGGGCAGCAAAACAAAATAGGGCCCCACCGTTGTTCGCAGAAAACCTTGAGAAGTAGTAGGCTTTGACTTATTTTACTCAAGGTTTTACCAGCAACTAAGCTCGCGTGGATGTCGAAATTACCAAATGGGAACGTACTACTGGAATGAAAATTTTCTATGTAATAATCCAGGTTATAAACTATCTGTTTTCCAAATGTTGTCCGTTCAACCGTTTTTGCATGATTGAGTACACATCCAACCATAAAAACTTTTAAAATGATGTTGTATAGTAGCATATGCGCTGACTTATTCCTACGCCTCGAGTTTTCAAATTGTCTTACTAACTGAAAAATTCTGGCCTTGGTTTTAGGATTTCACTAAAACATACTTTTTGAGAAATGGGGGCCCTTCAGGACCGCGAGCAGGGGCCTGACCGGGGACCTTGTAGAAACCGGGGTCCCGGGGCGTACCGCCCCTGCCTGTGCTGATGAGGCTACTTATGTTAAGCAATTCTGGCAATGTGTGGCAATCTCAAAACCTATCTACCTTTAACTGCAAATCATTACTATAATGAAACGAAATTCTCGGCTCGATCTTACCAGTTTTTAGTAAAAGGAATAGTGAACACAGTCTATTAGTGGAAGGACGCTACTGTATCAAAACTCAAACTCTAAGCATTTTTTTCTTTTAAGGTGGATGCGGTATATTTATAAGGCAGCCCGCAAAATTACAAGTATCACTGTCAGGTTGTTCCCTGCCAGGATCGTGAGATTTCTTCGGAAGAGATACCGTGGCCTTGGCACATGGGCAACTGAAGGAATGCGGGTGGGTTTTAGTCAGTAAAAGTCTGACACGCCCTTCCGCTCCACCCAGAGCGGGAACCGTCATTTGATGATTTACAAACCACAAAAAAAGGGGTAGGTTGTAATATTTTGCAACCGTAACAAATTATGGTTTAACACAAATATAAATCACTAGCTGTAACCTGCGACGCTTCGCTGTGGCACATTCGAGTGTTTTCCTCGCTTCCGGCAGATGGCGCGGTCACTGGCACACAGCTGATCGTTAAAAAAACAGTTTTTTCGCGGTCGCGGATATGTGACTGATGCAAAAAATAGATAAAAACAATCTTTGATGCGGATTATATACCATGCTAAAATTTCACCTCGATCGGTGCAGAACTTTTTGAGTTTTTGAAGCCTACACAAACCCACATAACATTTTTATATATATGTAGATTAATACAACTCTCTTCGTTCATTTATACCCAATGAATGACTATTTCATGATTAAGGCACTTAATGGGATTAAATGAATTTTAAATGAACAAAATCATATTTTGTTCAACTTACACCATGACATTGACTTGCCAATTTGGAAGGTCAGCCAGTCAGAAAGATGAAGCTAGTTGCCCATTGCAAAGAAAAGAAGAAGAACGGGCAAGTAAGATGTTTCATAAGATTGGTTAGATAAGGTCACCAAAAGAGATAAGTAACCAAATTCATCAAATATATGTAGGACACAAGCTTTTTTTTTTTGGGTGGGAAATCATCAAATAACCTCTCCTGCTCTAGGGTGGAGCGGAAGGCATGTCAGACTTTTACTGACTAAAACCCATCTGTGTTCCTTCAGTTGCCCATATGCCAGGGCCACGGTAACTCTTTCGAACAGATCTCGCGACCCTGGCAGGCAGGTCAAACTATGAAAAAAATTATGAAAAAAGGCCTCTCTTTGATTGGGAGAGGAGCATAATCTAACAAGTAGGCACAGTGCGCGTTGGTAGATGTCACATGTCTTTGAATGTTTCTAGCTCACGCCGGTTTCCTCACGATGTTTCCCTTCGCCGTTCTGAGAGTAGTGGTGATGAAATAAATTACACGAAGTGCCTGTATGGATTCAAACTTACAAGTAAATAGTTTAAAAAAAACAAAAAAACACGCTTCCATTGAAAACCGAACTAAAAAGTACAAAATATGGGTGCTTTTTAAGGTATTTTTTTATTGATATCAGGCACCCCACGCTTTTTTCCATTATTTTGTACTTTTTAGTTTGGTTTTCAATGGAAGCGTGTTTTTAAACTATTATTTATTTTCTATTTTTTAGGGTGTTTCGAATTTAGAGACGTATGTCAGCGTAGTTTGTGACGTATGTCAGCGTAGTTTTCGAAGATAGTTTTTTTTGCTGTCCTGGTAACCCTGGCAAGGATAATGGCACAAATTTAAGAAATTATTGCATTGTCATCGGTCCTTGACAGGTGTGCAAAGTTTGAATGAAATCTGGCCGTTTAAAGTGGGTCAAAATCGCGCAATAAAGAGTCGGTTACAAACAAACATACAAACATACAAGTGAAGCTAATATAAAGCGCGTAAAAACACTGTTAATTTATTTGGAATTTTTAAATCCTTTATTATTTACACTAAGTAAAACGCCTGCGGGGGTTTGAACTCATGACTTCTTCTGGTTACATCAATTTCTTAGTTTCCTTTACAGCACCCAAGGTTCAGACACACAAGTTTCAAGTCTCGGGTACTGTGTCAAGAATTCCACTATGCTCTCTTTTTTATTAGATCAAGATAATAATAATTTATCGTTAGTTTTTGCGAAAGTCACCCTCAGTGGCTGGCGCTCGTAAAAACTCACACTTAAATCAAACCCAC
This sequence comes from Aporophyla nigra, assembly GCA_947507805.1. Lineage (NCBI taxonomy): Eukaryota > Metazoa > Arthropoda > Insecta > Lepidoptera > Noctuidae > Aporophyla > Aporophyla nigra. Next base: position 2,826,790 of record OX382313.1, on the reverse strand, counting down.
GTATGATTTTTTCGATGAGGTAAAGAAAATACTGACCCTTAATATTTTGTTCTACTATTTATTTAATATGGAACTCGGATTCGTTATAAAGTAGTCATATAAGAGTTTAAAAAAAAACTTTAAATGGAAACCTAAATGACTCAAAGTTCGTTTGTAGGGTTCCGCACCTCAAAAGGAAAAAGCGGAACCCTTATAGGATCACTTTGTTGTCCGTCCGTCCGTCCGTCCGTCCGTCTGTCAAGACCCTTTTTCTCAGAAACGCGTAAAGGTATCAAGCTGAAATTTACATCAAATACTCAAGTCTGCTGTCCCTTGGAGCTGTGAAAAAATCTAACTTCTAAGCTAACGCAATCAAAAGATATAGCCGTTTATACCGCAAATTTCCGTAAATTTTCGAAACTCGCAAGGGAATCTAAACCTAAAGGGTACTCCAGTCAATCTAGAATTTTGAAATTTGGTACGAAGCAACGTCTTATAGCACAGATATATTATAGGAAAAATTGCGAAAACTGTAAATTTTTAGTTACATCATATAATAAAAATATTTTTTTAATTTTAATCTTTATACCTACAAGTTAGGACGGAACCCTTGGTTCGCGAGTCCGACTCGCACTTGGCCGGTTTTTTAAATCCAGATACTTATTTGACAGGTGTCACACTCATGTCAAATTTCTATGATAAAAGTTTAAAAAAAACACAAAAGACGTGAAACGTCAAGGTTTAAAAAAAGGAATTAAAGGGGCAGGGATGAAATATAAACTTACACAAATACATAAACTCACGCCATGTTTCCATTGGTATAGGCAGAAACAATAGAGTGTCAGCTGCTGCAATCCATATAAATACTCCTTTTCTGTCGTTTACATTCAGGTCATACACGCACGCCGGTCGCGAGTACTACGCATCTGACATTTCTGAAAAAAATAAATCATCATCAACATTCATTCTTCATTACAGCCGTAAGATGTCCACTGCTGGACAAAGGCAATCCCCAAATTGGGGGTTTTGTAATAATTGCTACGCTTGGCAGGCCGATTGGCGATTGTAATATGGTGGTAAAATGCATAGAGAATGCTGCTGTCCAGTTTCTAGTATATCCCTTAGTCGCCTCTTACGACACCCACGGGAAGAAATGGGCGGATGCTAATCTTTAATTCCAGAACCACACGTATATTTTTTGACAATGTAAAACTAAGTAATTAAATTGTTTCATGACTTTTAGTAACTAATCCTAAACACGTAATGATCGACACGCACTTTGCTACTTTTTTTCACACCTATCGAATCTTAAGCAAAAACCTGCTAAATGAGCACTTATATATCGTTTTCGATCAATTACATAGAACAGCTAATACCCAATTAAAATACCAACGCGTTTTAAGTCAAGTATTTCAAAGAAAATTTAATCGCATTACATTCAACTTGCATCTCACAAACTATTGAAAAAAAAAAAAATGTGTGTGTCACCTCCGATGCACGACTGGAGTTTACTCCTTACGAACGATTATAAAATATATAGATATAGAACAACGCATATATAAATAGAACAACGCATTACGTAACGGAGAAAGTTTGATTTTACTACCCATAAATTTTTATACCCCGGGCTTATACAGAATAAGTTTCTAACCAGTGCGCAAAGGAGATGTTTCATTTTTGGCCAACAGATGTACATTTATCGAAAAAGAGATAAAAATACCATAAATTGGAGACAAACATTCTCTGGTGAATTTGAGCCTGATTTGTTGTGTACAAAAAATAATAGTTTTTCAATTATTGCCATATTTTATTCAACATGGCGTCTCGTTTGCTTGCAGACTTCGTTCGTTCTGAAATCATGTCTCATCAAATCAATGTAACGTAGAAAATAATTAAAAATGTGTGCATTCTTGTAGTGTTAAAAATAAATTACTATTATTCTCTTATACATATTTTTGAGTAAACATAATTAGTAATAATTAAATGGTCACATTTCATCGTTACAAAAATCTTTAGTCTCCATTTTTGAAGTGTGTTTCTAAACGAATTCAAAATAACCATTTGCTAACTCTTAGGACAAACGTCAAACATTTTTAATTTTTATTTTGTACACAAAACCATTTGATGTTATGAAAAAAATGTTACGTTACTCTATTCAGGGACAAGTTTCCCAGCTTCGCTAAAAGGTACATGTTATGGCCGGAGCCCCATATAAAAATGAAACATCTCCTTTAACAAATTAAATTTAAACGAGTTATAATAACCATGCAATTTTTATTTTGATATATCTTAGTACAAAAAAATTTAGTTATTGTTAACGAAAGATGTTTATTTTGGAACTGGTTTTTATGGTAACTTGCACGTGGCGGCGGCAAAGGTGAACGAGCGAGCGTAGCTACAAGTAGGTATTTACCAGCTGTTCGATTGGTCAAAATTCTTAGAAGTTCAAAGTACCTACGCCACCGCGCCCGCCGGCGCGCCGGCGGGCGCGGTGGCGTAGGTACCGCGCCGACGGGCGCGCCGCGGCGCGCCCGTCGGCGCGGTGGCGAAGGTGAACGACCGAGCGTAGCTACGAGTAGGTACTCGGCTGGTAGGTATCAGCTGTTCGGTCGATCAAAATTCTAAGAAGTTCGAAGTACCTACGCCGGCGCGCGGATACTGACCTATTCTTATTGTCGATATAATTTTAGGTACGAAATATGTAGGGTGTCCACAGTTTACTGATATAAGTTTGGATAAATTAAAAAAAAAGCATTGAAAAAAATAGTTGAAATGTGTTCTATTACTGATACTGAACCAACAAAAAAAAATTGCGCACTGGTTAATTTTTTTTCCTGTATATGAAAATCGATTCTGAATGAGTAAAGTCCAACAAATTGTATTTTTCTCCAAGCAGTAAATGATAAAAAAACTAAAAATGTCTAGAAAGTATACCAAGCTAAGGTGACCGAAGATAGTGTGGTATCCATTTTGTTTTCTTAGATTTTCTTCTCTTGAATGACTGGTCAGTCTTTGGTCTAAGTAGGTAACATCTGTTTATTATACCAGCCGGCAGCCAGTAACTATCCAAGAACCGCTGGACGTTGAAAAGCATTGATATTTTCAGGAGGTCAGTGCAGTTCAAAGCATTTCATATCTGATAAAACCCTAAGGGGAAAACCCAATAACACTTTGAATCCAGAATCTCATTCTCGGCACTAACACTTGTGACCAAAATATCAGTGAGACAGTACAAATAAATATACCAGTCAAATAAATAGTATAATAACTACAGTTTTGAGCCATTTGGGGTAGAAGTGCTAGGGTTATAGGGCCTGACTGCGCCTCTCCTTTTAAAGAGAATTTCTCATCGACTGGTCGACACTCCACGAAGCCAGACGGCTGGGTCATTCTTTGGCCAAAGAATTAGCATTTGTATTTTAATTTATTTGTATAGTTAGTGATTTATTTGAGTATCTTGTTAGTAAAACTGTTCATAATTATGAAAATAAAAATTGGCTATTTCTGGATAGTTTTAGAATTAACATCTACATATTTTCCCATTACCCCTTTCTTTTCAATAACTTTGTCGAATCCATTGGATTTCAATTATATGATATCCATAAATAAACATAGGATTGTTGAAAAAGAATGAGAGTCCTCCATTGACGGTATGAATAATTAACACAACATTACATCGGGGAAAATCTCGTGAAAAACTGAACAAGAACGACTTGACAGTGGACGGGTTCCGTCGCTTTTCTCTTTAGTTATTTCTTCTGGAAAAACTACAATTATTTTTTGGAGTCATTAGGAGAATTTATTCTTCTCTAGACATGGAGTAGGTAAAAGATTATTATATTTTGTATGGCTAAGGAAATTAATGTATCCCGAAAAGATTTTGGCTATTTTAGATAACTTAGACAAGTATAGTATCTGCCTACTCATGGAAAAAAGGGGTAAATTTTTGTATTTTAGATATAGTTCATTGATCAAAATTATCAAGCTTTCTTGTACAAGGTCGAATTAAATTAGTTCGCAATACTTTAACCACGTCTTCGGTATCGATATCGAGAACTAATAAAATAAAAAAAAAAACAAAATACCCATGTTTTTTATTCTCATCATTTCAACTTCGTTCACAACTTTAAATGATACCGACATACATTACGGCAACCAAATGAATTACATGTTTTGGTTTATAGAAATTCTTAAAAAATATGTATGTTCCACGAAAAATACAAAAACAGCTGATCATTACGGTCACTGCCCATCAAATGATGAAATTTATTTTTTTGTTCCATCACTATTTTTTAGATTGTTTTTGTACACGAATCTCGAAAAAAAACTGGTTATCACTATAGCCGGGATTGCATTCCTTATTCCATTAATTTACTATTAAGAACACAAAATAGTCTTATTAAGTAGACAGTCGATACTGTAGGTATATCTACTGAACCTCCAAATGTACACAACCTTTTTGCCATTGCGTCTACCATTCCTAGATCTGTCTTATACACCTTCAAGAAATGGGCAGACTTTTTAAATATAAATCCATATTCAGAATAAAAAAGTTGTCCTAAAGATTGGACGGAATATTAAAACGAAAGTACCTAAGGTAACAGCTGGAGATTTCTTTCATAAAAAAAGTTATTAAACTGAAGTTTCGAGGGTCGTCACCTCGGAATCAACTTTCAGGAGTCGTCAAAAAATATTGTATTGTCGTACTCAAGTTTTACTCTAATCCTCAGCTGAAAGTGATTGGCGTCTTTATTTTATAGGTTAACCTAGAGTTCAAATTGAATCTTTTTGAGATTTTTCGGGTGTCTTTTTAATCTCCTAAGGGCCAATTTTTTTTTGTGGGTGAGATATTATCAATGACGTCTCCCGCTCTTGGGCGGAGCGGGAGGGCGTGTCAGACTTTTACTGACCAAAACCCACCCGTGTTCCTTCAGTTGCCCATGTGCCAGGGTCACGGTGTCTCCTTCGAACAATCTCGCGACCCTGGTAGGCATCGGTCCAAGCAGACCCCTTCAGTTCTGCTGACATCTCTTTGAGGCGCGCGTGGAAGACTACGCGTCATCGACCCGAGCCTGGTCCTTACCGGGCGGCAAGCTACCCATTGCTCGCCGCCCGCATCCCGCGCCTATGGAGGCCGGGAGTCTGCGATCGACTCCAGATACCCGGCGTGTCTCCTCCTGCGGCAGCTAGGGACATGAGGGCGCAGAGACTGCCACTCCCTCACGCGCTCCGCCTCCTCCTTCGCGAGTATTACTGCTTCACAGAAGGAGGTGACGGCTCTTCTAAGGGCCTTGAGGGGTAATTGTGTAACACACTTAGAATAGCTTTCATTTTGACAATTCAAAAACATTCATTGCGTCAAATATTGCTGAGCCGACATATTTTTCGAACCTATGAAGCAATCGATTTTCTTATATAGAGATATCCTTCAAAATTCTTCAGATTGTGGTTGTGGGTTACGCAATTAGAGTGCGGTTCCACAGGCCATCTTTAGGTCTAGTGTACCCACGTCAATTTCACAGCAAACAACATGTCGAATCTTAGGGTTAAGGACTAGTCCTGTTTACAGTCTCATTCATGTATTGGTACCATTGTGCTTGAATAAAGACTTTAACAAGGGTTTGCCGATGCTGAGTGGGCCAGTGTTGTTTAAATAGAAAGTCGTTTACTGGGTACGGCTCCTTGATGCCTTGATATCGCAGAATGAGATATAGCGGTCTCATTCTGCGATATCAGGGCAAACAGAACAGTTTCACTGTATAGCTCTGAATAAGAATTTGTGGAACTCTCAGGGGATTTTTTGTACTAAGAGTCATCGTTTGGTTCCAGAAACAAAAGCGTTATTGCTCCTCACACATGAAATCTGTTATATGGAACTCCGCTTACAGCAGTGTTGGCCCAGTCGTAACAGCCGCGAGTTAAGGTTGGACATTTAATCCTATTCAGTAACATGACAGTTGGTGGGATATCAGGTTTTGACAAAAAAAAAAAGATAGCGAGGTGGTGCAAGAATGAATGAAATTGAATGAACTTGAAATAATGTACTATGCACATGCAAACTTTGTATATTTTAAATTTAATAACTTGTCTTAAAACACGATATATACTATATCGATTTAAATATAGTAATGGCTGCTAGAGAAAATAAAACGACTATAGTAAAAAAAAAAGTAAATTGACATGATTTTTATATTTAGTTTTGTTTCTATCAGACGAAAATAAAAAGGAAATAACTGTTATTAAAAATTATTAAATATTCTTATAGTCCACATCCTAAAAAAGATTTTTTAAAGTTTTATTTAATTTAAACCATTTTTATCCTTCATTCTTTACGCGAAATCGTTCACTTTGTTTTAGAATGGTTTCATTATTTTTCGTTGAACTGTCAAGTTACCGAATAGAATTAAAAGTCCAACCGTAGGAGTAGTTGGTTGTAGGTTTAAATCCCTTTCAGGCACTTTGTGTAAATAATTTAATCACCACTGATCTCAAAACAGTGAAAGAGAATATCACTGTTTATATAAATATTTGTAAGGAAGAAAGTTAGAACCAAAAATTCGAAGACCTGTGATGGATTACGACCCACCCGCCCTGTGTCCTAGCATTGGGAACGTTGTAGGCTAAATATGACTAACCTGTCTTTACAGCTAACCTTGAACCAGTCAACCAGCTCAATCATAACGAACAAGGAACTCTAAAAAAATTACTTTCGAGCAGCAGTGATCTTGTAAATGTCTCGCGTGGAAAGTACGTCACGACAGGCGCACACGCAACCGAATACCAGTATCGTGATTATCTATCTATTATGTATACGGAATATACATGAGCGATGGAAAATTGTTGGGAGGTGCTATTTTTAGTTGGGCTTCCAGATTTCCAATTTGAAGATCTATTGTGGGCCTGATCTAGAAGCCCAAGATTTAACTTTGGTTTGGGTATAAACTGAATGGTAAAAAAATGCAGGTCTACAATTTGAATCTAGCATTGGGACCATACTCCGGCCATGGCGCCCAACTTTAGCGGAGACAAAAGTTAGGTGCACTCCTTTCAATTCAATTCATTTTTATTTCAGACTAGCTTCTTTCCGCGACTTCGTCCGCGTCAAATTTTTGCTCCCCTGACCCTTCCCGTTGCATCAAATTGCCTGCTTGTTTTCGTCCAGTTTTCGTTGCTGCTCCACGCCTTTTGATTGTAGCGTGATGTTAGATAGCCTATAGCTTTTCTCAATAAATAGGCTACTCAACACAAAAATATTTTTTCAATTCGGACCAGTTGTTTCTGAGATTACCACGTTCAACCAAACAAACAAACATACAAACAAACTCTTCAGCTTTATAATATTAGTAAAGATAAGTTACAATCGTTAGTAAAAGCTATAATAATCAATATAATCATTCATGCATGTTATTCTTTCATGATTTAATATGAATTAGGACTACACAACAACAGAAACATGGGATCAAGACCGCACTACTCGTACGTGTAGTTTTGTCCAATGCTCCATGGAGGAACAGTCCACATCCATTCTTTCTGCAATAAGTTGCAGGAAGCTGTTGCGCGTTATTGTGTGCTTTTGAGAAAAGAAGAAGAGAGTAGATGTGTCCAATTAGTGCACGCATTTACAGCAGGTAAGGTAACAGCAATCTTTTTAAAATAATCATAAACCATTTTTTTCTTTCATCAGCCACTAATAGTCTTACGTAATAAAATATACTGTTAGATACAAAACCATGACCTCCCATATTGCCCTATCATAGGCAGCAGGGACTTTTTATGCGATGGTTTTTAATTTATCCAATTATTAATTGTATAAGCCGCGCAGATAGAGAATAGATCTGAAAATGGCGGCAAGTACGCTTGGTACGGTTAGCAAAACAAGTTCTCAAACATCGAATTTTATTTTTTATTGACTTTTTTTGTTATAAATTATTCTTTTTTAATTATTAATTAATAATAGTAGAAATAATGTCAAAAATATTACTAAAATAAATAAGGAGCAAGGGTACATATGACACTGGATTTGTGGTAGGATACTGCATACTGTGGTAGGATGCATTATCCATGACGAGAATGGAGTTTTCAGGCAAATTTGGTATTAGTTTTTCTGTTTTTCAAACGTAACGCAAACAAATAACAATCAACTCAACAAAAACAACAATGAATATCAACGAAAATAACAAAATAACGGAACGAATTTAACAATAACTCGGAGTGCGTCAAGTAGCGTGGAAAGCGAATCCTGACTGACTAGTTTTTTGTAGCGCGTATTTCACTGTGTGAGTATAGACAGCGATAGAGAGTGAGCGAGAACGCATGCGAGCGGACGCCATTTTCAGATCTATTTTCTATCTGCGCGGGTTATACTGACTGGATTTGGACTGGCTGTGCTCTGTCAAACAGGCTATGCTGCATCAATAGCTTGCAGGGAAAGCAAATTAAAGTGGCAGTGGATTGGCTTTGTTTATCGAAGGACCAATGGCCGGTGGAGCAGACGAGTCCTGGTATAGAGACCGTATATTAAAAAGTGTAACCTCAGACGCCCCTCGCTAGGAGGACAGACGACCTAAAGAAAGTGGCTGAGATAGACTGGATACGGAAGGTGGAGGACAGGGTGTTGTGGCTGAGCTGTGGAGCATGGGAGAGGCCTATGTTCAGCAGTGGACTGCGATAGGCTGAGTTAATTGATAGAAGTACCCCCTAATACATGGTACTTGAACATTACTGGTGAAATGTAGGTGTACTATATAGGTACACCTCTGCCAGATGAAAGACGAGATTTGATGTCTTTTTATGGCAATAAAGATTACAATTATCACTATAATTTCAGTTTAAAAGTATCCACTTCAGAGATTTAACGTGAGCATCAATTAAGCAAACATGGAGAGCGATTAATTTTAATATTATGAACACAATTTCAGCAAACATCGAATGACATCCGTTTGTCCTGAATTAATTAATTGGTATTGTGTTTAATCGCTTTATATTTATTAATTAAATTAATAATAATGGAACGATTGCACATTTTGTAATCATTGGCTATTGAGGACTCTTGAAATACTCGAATAATAGGTATGTGTACACCAATTTTGTCTTTTATTGTGCTCTTTTTAATAATAATATCTTAGGACAACCAACACACTGTTCTCTGATCCCAAACTAGGCAGAGCCTGTACTATGGCAACCAGACAACTGATAAACATACTTATATATTTCTAAATACATACATATTATAGATAAATTACACCCAGACACAGAACAAATGATTGTGCTCATCACACAAACGTTTGTCCTGGGTGGGAATCGAACCCACGACCTCAGTCTTAGCAGTCAGGGTCACTAACTACTAGACTAACAGGCCAGTCGAAATCGATCTTTGATCTTTGTAATCGATTGTGATTTTAAACGTATTTTATATTGGAATGTCGTAGTGTAAACTGTTTTTTTATTCCGAAGTTACATTTAGTTTGTAGTTATTTTTAGTTATTATTGTAATAACAAGCAATTAACAGTGATCGGATATTCGGATGCATATTTACCTAATGTTACTATTTAGCTGTGAAAACACGGAAGCGGCTTCGTATTTTTTATTAAAGCCGGGTTTCTTGGATCATCATATTTATTTAAATTTAATATTTAACCCCAGATGCAAATACATATGTGTGTAGGGTGGTATGTGTTAGTTAAAACAACACACAAAACACGGTAAAAACGCGCATTCCATATTAGCCAACATTTAAACTTTAGGTGAATATGCATCTGAATATCCGATCTCTAGTAATTCATTAGGGAGCAGTAGTGGCCCAGTGGTACCGGACCAACTTACGAATTGTAGGTCGCGGGTTCAAACCCAGGCAGATGTTTTACTTTGTGTAAATAATTTCGTAACCACTGTTCTCATAACGGTGAAGCAAAACATCGTGAGGAAACCAACATGTCTTAGCACCGAAAAATCGAAGACATTTGACATCTGCCAACCCGCATTGGTAGATTACGGCCTACTTCCTTTCACAGAGAGGAGGCCTGTGTCCCAGCAGTGGGAACAATACAGGATGATTATGATGAAGTAATTATTTTTTTTATTTCAATATACAAATTAACACAAAAATACATATTGTGTACAAGTATATACAATCATAAAAAAGGAAACACATCATTAGGCATCAAAACATTTGTACGCATCGCTGTCAATAGGAAAATTGCCCAAAATGACGTCACGTGAAGAGTCGACCATCCACTTGGCTACGTCTAGAAATAGATGATAAGCATTTTGAGTCTAGTGTTCCATCCCCAGACGGCTCAAACGTAATTAGCTCCCAATAAGTTGTTATATTTACTTTTAGAAAATATTTTTATATGGAATGCATAAACATAGCATAGACAGATTAAATTGACTGAAAAAAGATAGAATAAATGATATATGATTTTATTTACCGTGTATTTTTGTAACGTGTGGTGCCGGACGTAAAGAATAACACCACCCCATTTCTTCCCGTGGGTGTCGTAAAAGGCGACTAAGGGACTTACTAGAGAATGGGCAGCAGCGTTCTCTATGCATTTTACCACCATACTGCGATCGCCAACCCGCCTGCCAAGCGTGGCGATTATGGCAAAGCCCCCCAAATTGAGGGAGGCCTAAGTTCAGCAGTGGACGTCTTACGGCTGAAATGATGATGATGATGATGACGATTTTATTTAGCAAGTAGGTTTGTACAAACACTTCTACACGTCAATCATATTTTTTTAAACTAGATGAGGTTGGCGCTTTCTATCTGACTACTCTGAGAAGAAAGGTCGAAACAAACTCAGAGGTCACAGTCTCTTTTAAAGTCCAGACATAATCTTGGTCAGATCATGTGAAGACCATGTGGATTGGTGTCTGATGGTCTTTTAAGGAAAGAATCACACAGACTGAGTGAACCTGTCCAATCAGTGCACGCATTTATCAGTTCTTATGCAGTTCAACCCAGAACTAGAGGGGCTCAATGATTTGACGAAGTGTACCAAAGAAAAGATAATTGCTTAGCCGCATAAATTACTCAAACTGCCCGATCATGATAAAAATTCAATGAGAAGAAAAAGAAACCAAAAAAGAACACCCACTTAGTCTTCACATTTACAATAATGAATACAATAGATTACGTTAAATGTAAATACCTAAAAGAAAGTGGTAATTCTTGGAGTTTTGTGTATCTCCTACAGCCATCACCATAAACATGTTATAAACTAATATTGTTATTTGTATAAAATTATAAACAAATAATCTACGATCTTCACAGTTAATGCACTTAATGTGTCATAAAAGAAAATGAAACTATTAATTTATCATATTGCAGTTTTGTATGATTAACTTTCTTGACTGGCAACAGGCTCAGAAAAAGTATTAGATTTTTTTTTTTTTGTTCAGCATATATTGTCCCAAAAAGCCACTCCTAAGTTCTTCCAGGAACTCTTTTCTCGCGCCACCTCAAACCAGCTGGCGCGGTATGCACCCAGGTCGTCTCGCCACCGTTTTCTGGGCCGACCGCGGTGGAGTCCATTTTCAGGCACCCATTGTGTAGATACCTCTACCCAACGGTCATCATTATTATTAACACTTCAGCCGTAACACCTCCACTGCTGGCCATAATCGCCACGCTCAGGCGGGTTGGCGATCGCCTATTCTCTAGTAAGAAAGATCATAATATTAAAAAAAACCGGCCAAGTGCGAGTCGGACTCGCGCACCGAGGGTTCCGTACAAACCTGCAGGTCATCATCATCATCATTTGTCATCATCGTTTATGAAATGAAATGTTTTTTTTTTTTTAATTTTTATATTTGTGTTGACTGAATGAAAGGTAAATTGTGGTTTACGATTTATGACGTATTAAAAAAAAACTACTAACTAGATCTCGTTCAAACCAATTTTCGTTAGTAGTTTTCATGGTAATGTACATCATATATTTTTTTTAGTTTTATCATTCCCTTATTTTAGAAGTTACGGGGGGGGGGGACACACATTTTACCACTTTGGAAGTGTCTCTCGCGCAAACTATTCAGTTTAGAAAAAAATGATATTAGAAACCTCAATTTCATTTTTGAAGACCTATCCATAGATACCCCACACGTAAGGGTTTGATGAAATTTTTTTTTTGTGTTTCAGTTCTATGTATGGGGAACCCCAAATATTATTGTTTTAAAAAAAAATGATATTAGAAACCTCAATATCATTTTTGAAGACCTATTCATAGATACCCCACACGTAAGGGTTTGATGAAAAAAAAAATTTTGAGTTTCAGTTCTATGTATGGGGAACCCCAAATATTATTGTTTTTTTTCTATTTTTGTGTGAAAATCTTAATGCGGTTCACTGAATACATCTACTTACCAAGTTTCAATAGCACAGCTCTTATAGTTTCGGAGAAAAGTGGCTGCGACATACTCGGACAGACAGACAGACAGACAGACAGACAGACAGACAGACAGACATGGCGAATCTATAAGGGTTCCGTTTTTTGCCATTTGGCAACGGAACCCTAAAAATGACTTATTCAAGACAACGTTTTGATTTCGACGCTCGATGGGAATTGGCATCGAAAACTAAGCGATGCTCAAAACATCAAAATAAAATCCATTTGGTTCTGTTAAAAAAAAAACCGACTTCCTCAAAAGCCACCGACTTCCGAAATTAAAGTTATTTTTCACTTTCTAGTGTTTTGGAGGAAGTTGTTTTTTTTTTTGTAAAAAAGTTTTTTTGAAGTCGGTAAAAAAAACAGTACTTTTAAGTTAATTGTTAAATGAGATACTTTACAGACGTCACTATAATGACACAAAATCATTTGAGGCAATTTTAAACGTTAAAATTAGAACATTATTTAAAATCACGACAAATCTTAATACTATCAACATTTTGAAAATTTTTACGCCCATTAAATTAAAGACTAAAGGTACTTTCACCGAAATTCATAATCAAGTAACGATGTTAAATAAGTCTTTGTTCCGAAATTCACAAAGGGATGACTGATAGACTGAAAATTAGACACTAATGCTACAGTAATAGGGGGAACGAAAGTGACACATTATTATGTCATCCATCAGAGATAATGAACATTTAAAATTAATTCCGAATAAGACCTTTTATTAAAGAGGTCAGGGATTTTAGAATCTTGGAATAAATTATTATTGAAAGGCGCAAAGCTTTCATCCTCTTGAAATTGAGTGGGCATCGCTGCGGCGTACGCGCGGTACTCAATAAAACAAACTATTTCGATATTGTTTACTATACATATAATCAAAAGTTGTAGTAGACATTCGTGTATAGCCATGAAAAACATCATAACCACTTTCTCTTATTGACCTATAAAGAATTGCATATTCCCCAAACTTCTCGTTTTCCGTTGCTGTAAACTGGGCTAATTCTTATATTAAATAATTCACGTTTAACATAAAATTTTCTGCTAAAAAAAGTCAGTGGTAATGTACTCCATTGTGACGGTAAATACGTCTGCGTTGTGCGATTTCCAAAAAAAGACAGGCAGAAGGTTCCGCCGCGGGCACCGCTTCATCGAGAATTGCAGCTGCGGGCGCCGCCGCGATGAACGCCGCGTAAGACGCGGCGTTGCCCGCCGCGGGCGACGCCGCAAAAAACGCTTCATTTCAAACAAACGCGTGTAAAATCGCCCCTCCGTAAACGCACTCGTACAACGCTATATGTTTGAAGTCAGTGCGGGCCGCGCCGCCCAACGCCACGCGCGACGCGCCGCGTCTCCGTAAATGAGGCCTCATACGTCGCATCGAATCGCCTGCCCGTGCGAGTACTTTGTATTCGTGAGTTTCTGTTTTGTACTCAGCTCCTACGGGCCCCAGCGTGATGTTATATAACTTATAGCATTCTTCGATAAAATATTTAACCAAAACTATTTAAAAAAATCATTTCATTTTCATTTTTTTTTAAATCAGAATCCGGAATAAGGTGATCCGGCAGAGAACCAAAGTTGCCGACAAAGCTCATAGGATTAGCAAGCTGAAGTGGCAATGGGCCGGCCACATTAGCCGTCGAACAGATGATCGTTGGGGTAGACGTGTTCTTGAGTGGAGACCGCGAATCGGCAAACGTAAGGTAGGACGCCCTCAGGCTAGGTGGAGCGACGATCTTCGCAGGGTGGCTGGTAGCAGCTGGATGAGAGTTGCCGAAAATAGAGTTAAATGGCGTGCAATTGGGGAGGCCTATGTCCAGCAGTGGACTGCTATAGGCTGATGATGATGATGATAAAAAAATCAATTCGAATCAGTAGTTCCTTGGATTATCGCGTCCAAGCAAAGAAACTCTAAGTCTAAACTAGAAATCCCAAAATTAAAAAAAAATGCTAATCATATTTTGGGCGTCCTGAGAATCGAATCCCAAGCGCTTGTGACCAGTAATCCAACGAAGCAGTTGTATGAAATAACACAACATAAAATGAACTAGCTTTTGCCAGCGGCTTCGCCAGCGTGGAGGTCGGAAATCTCGTGGAAACCTATTACTGGGATAAAAACAAAGACTATATAACCACTTGACTGCGCATACAGTGCCCCGACGCTCGAAAACTATTAGTATTTTGTCGCCTATGCATAGGCTGCGGTTCAAGTAGCCATTTTAGTTGTGACCAATTGTTAGTCCTCTGTGCACGCTAAATTATTGCAAATAATATAACTAAATCTGCAATTATAACGCATCAAAATACCTTCATGCGCGGTGAAGTGGTGTGGGAAACATTCCAAGACTTCTAGTTACAAAAATGATCGCATAACTTTTCATCAGTAAATAAACAGTACGAAAAATTATTGTGATTTAATCAGATTATGATCCACCGTAGGGGTCTATTTAAAATGGTGGTTGGGTAAACCAGCACACTGTGTGAGTCCCGCGTTGATGTCTTTTGGAAAAGTCTCGTTCTTTCATTAGACAATTCTAATGCATCTATCCCTTACTTTCACTTTGTATTTTTATCGTAAAAATTAGTGCTGTTTCCTTTAATAGCTGAAAGTCTTTATCGAAAATTTAAATTAAAATGAATGAAAATTTTATTCAATTGAAATACTGTGGCTTCTTTAGCTTCGTCTTGACAATCCGTTTATAAACTGGCGCCAAAACTACCGTGGCCATAGTACCTTCTGCCTTGGGGATGATATTCGACACCGTTTCTGATTGCTATTTCGTCGAATATGATAGTGGCGAAAGTTTTGTTCTTGGATTCTCTAGTTTTCATTTTATTAGTGATTGATTTTGATTAAATATGATTTCTTTGATTTTAATTGAGTATTTATCACAATTTTAAAATCCATTTTATCGATATCGACTATTTTCCCTTAATGAAGTAGAGCAGCCCTACGATGGGCATACCTTCGCAACTTGACCTTGAATTGACCAATTGCAGCCGCACGTTCTTCCTCGTCCCCCGGCCCGCAGTGGTGAGTCGTGTGCTAAGCAGAAATCGGCCTATACGCTCTCTAGTGGTTATATTCTCTTTGGATAAAAAGTACCTCATGTGTTAATTCAAGTTCTGTCTGCCAAATTTCATCTAATTCCGATCAGTCATTTTTGCGTAAAACAGTAACAAACATACATCCATACTCGCAAACTTTCACATTTATAATATAACTAGCTTTTGTCCGCAGCTTCGCTCGCGTTAAAAATAACAATAAATATAGATAAATTCTAACAGCTGACACTGTAGTCAATTGGATTGGATACTGACGTGACCGTCGGTAATACAGTGCAACGGTATTACAGTACTCGGGGTTGGAACTTCATTAGGTACTGGAATGCTAGATGGCGTTGACGTGGCTAGATTTTGAGATTTTAGACAAAAAAAATTTTATCTTTCGTAATTTTTTGTTTCATAAAAAGTATATTATGTTACTTTTAATACTTCCAAGAATATGTGCACAAAGTTTCATGATGATCGGTTAACTAGTTTTCGCGTGAAAGCGTAACAAATAAACTTACATTAACATTAATAATATTAGTAAGATTGAACTAAACTAGGAGACCGCAGTTTTTCTAGCTGTTTACAATACAATTCATTCCACAATCTTTTAATCTACGGAACCTTAACAAAAATCTTATAACACGTGACATTGGTATTCCACCGAATGATTAAACATTTTCGCCTAAAAAATTGACAAC
This sequence comes from Aporophyla nigra, assembly GCA_947507805.1. Taxonomy (NCBI): domain Eukaryota; kingdom Metazoa; phylum Arthropoda; class Insecta; order Lepidoptera; family Noctuidae; genus Aporophyla; species Aporophyla nigra. The sequence continues at coordinate 2,810,666 of OX382313.1, read as the reverse complement.
ATTAACGTCTGTCCGAAGCCTACACGCCAGAGGTGGCCAACCTTTAGCAACAAAAACAAATAATTTATATCATTAGTAACTTTGTCACGCAATGTCTACAAAAAAGCGACATCTTATGACTTCTGCAGTTAAATAACAATTTACTACGAATTGTCACGCTTTAAACGTATCTTCAGTTTTGCTAAGTGGTTGAGTAATATTTCATTTTGAGCGTTCGTTGAAAAAAATACTTGATTGCTTTGATGTGCGTTGGTGGCAATTAATTAGAAAACAGTTTAGAAATGATATTTTTCACACATTTTTTAGATAAAGATCGAATTGTGATTTATGCAATATTTTATATATCTCTCGTTTGTTAAGTAAAAAATGGTTTGAGAAATCTTCAAATGAAAAATCACGCTTGCTTTTGACATTACTTAAAAGTTGAAGTCTTCGTGATGTCAACTTTTACCAAGAATCTTCTATCATACTTGAAGTTGAAATATTTCCAATCTAGCGTACACATTCTCCAAATGTCGTCCATCACGACAATTGTTGGCGGAATTCCAGAAAACTACGAAGTTTTTGGTTACTCGGTATGTGGGGAAGCCAATAAAATGTTATACCGTGTTCTACTAAAAGTTGTGCCCGGGAAAAACTTTGCCAAACACATTTTCCAATACTAGCAATATATTGTGCGGAGAAAAGTATAACTTTGAGATAATAGTTTTTATTAGTATATAAGTGTTCTTCGTGGTATTTCTCGGGCCATTGGAAAAATCAGCTACGGTTTTCAGTTGAATACTAGTTTTGTTCTTGTGGTCCTAGTTTTACAATAAAAGTGTCCGTGAACATGGAGCGACCTGAATCCTAAAAATTGTGATGCAGATTTTTTTCTTTTCGTATCGCCAAGTGTGAGATGGGACGCTACCCGGCGGTAAGTCCCCTCTTTGAGGAGTGGATAGAGAGGCGACACAGCGTCCTCACCTTCCGCCTGACGCAGGTCCTCACCGTGCATGGGTGCTTTGGTGGGTTCCTGTTCAGAATAAAGCGGGAGGAACGCCCGGGTGTTTCCATTGCGAGAATCGTCTGGAGGACACGGTGGAGCATACGGTGGAGGTGTGCCCTGCCTGGGCGGAGCACCACCGTGTCCTCGTAGCGGTGATCGGCAGCGGCGACCTCTCGCCTCCGGCCTTGGTGCGAGCCATGGTACGGAGCGAGAGGACATGGGAAGCCGTCACCTCCTTCTGCGAAGCAGTGATGTTCACGAAGGAGGAGGCGGGGCGCGTGAGGGAGCGGCAGTCTCTACGCCCTCACGTCCCTAGCCGCCGCAGGAGGAGATGCCCCGGGCGTCGGGAGTCGATAGCGGACTCCCGGCCACCGTAGGCGCGAGCTTGCGGGCGGCGAGCAATGGGTAGCTCGCCGCCCGGTAAGGGCCAGGCTCGGGTCGACGGCACGTAGTGTTCCACGCGCGCCTCAAAGGGATGTCAGCAATACTGAAGGGGTCTGCTAGGACCAATGCCTGCCAGGGTCGCGAGATTCGTTCGAAAGAGTTACCGTGGCCCTGGCATATGGGCAACTGAAAGAACACGGATGGGTTTTAGTCAGTAAAAGTCTGACACGCCCTCCCACTCCGCCCAGACCGGGAAAAGTCATTTGATGATTTCCTATCCAAAATAATAAAAAACCAGCTTGAGAGACCGAGGACCCCAAAATGGTGGCCAAGACTGACTAGATGAGCGAAACAGAGACCGGGATTGTAGCACAGCCTTGTGAGAGGCCTATGTCCAACTATGGACTGCTAAAGGGTGAGTTGATCTTTGACAGCCCGATATAAGACATACATGACGAAAGAATGTGCTGGTTTGATTTATTTATTTCCATTTGCTACTTCCCCAGTATTAGCTTATTGTTGCCACAGCTTAGACACACGCCTCTACTCCGTAAGAGGGCAAGTTTTTAAGGGGCCAAATTATAAAGAGTGGCGCCGCAGAAGCTTGTACGCTCAACCTGATAGCTAGTGAGATGGGCGTATTTTGTTTTTCTCTTAGAGAATTCACAAGGAATGTATTAAAAAAAAAAAATCTACAATAATATTATAAAGCTGAAGAGTTTGTTTGTTTGTTTGGTTGAACGCGCTAATCTCAGAAACCACTGGTCCGATTTGATTTTTTTTTTGTGTTGGGTAGCCTATTTATTGAGGAAGGTTATAAGTTATATAACATTACGCTACAATTAAAAGGAGTAGAGCAGCAACGAAAAATGGACGAAACCTGCTATGCAATTCGATGCGACGGGATGGGTCAGGGGAGTAAAAATATGACGCGGACAAAGTCGCGGGTAGAAGCAAGTACTAGATACATTAAGTTAGTATACGTGCATTTATATTAAGAAATTAAAAGAGTATGCTAAGATGGTTTTGTCATGTTTAGAGGTGAATGAGAGACTAACAAAAAATATTTCACAAGGCAGATGTGAGGGGAAACGCTGGGACGGGACGTTCTAGCAGGACATATAGTGACCTAATTGGCGACGTTCCTCAGAAAGATCAAGTGCGTAGTAATCGCAACGTGCGTGTATGAACATATTAATGAACGTAATCGAGGCAAAAGGAGTACGCCGGTTTCCTCACGATGTCTCCATTCACCGTTTTAAGAGCAGCGATGATGAAATAATTTACACATAGTAAAGCACCGGTCAGGATTTGAACCTATAACGTATCACTCGTAAGTGACGACCATTATCACAGGGCTATCTCTTCTTCTTATTAAGTATCATAATATTTTACAGACACACTTTCGCAACTATGCTGTACTAACAAAAAATGTTGACGATATCTGCCTTATTACTCTTAAATCACAGAGATGAGAGTAAAACTTGTACTTTCATGTATTCATTGTTATTTTTTTTTAGTTTTGTATAAACGACCGCATTTTTTATATGTACTGAGAAAAAGGATTCTGAGTTTTCACTGTTTAATCATTTTGAGGAGTTTATAAGTATCTTATCGTTTTCTACAAAGAAAAAAAAAAAACAAAAATCAAAAGTCATTTATTCAAATTAGGCTGAGGATCAGCACTTTTCGAACGTCAAAATTACAAAAGACAGTCCCCCCAAAACGCCCACCCGTCGCGCACTTCCTAGTGCTTCATAGAATACCAAGAAGAATCACATTACTATATAAGAATCACATTACTCAAATCATCATCTCTGCCTGGCTTTTCCCAACTCTGTTGGGGTCAGCTTCCAGTCTAACCGAATGCAGCTGAGTACCAGTCTGACTGTAAGACTTTCAGGCTTTTCACCACTCGTAACGACTGTCAAAGATGACAGCATTGTTTCCTGCGAATGAAATACATTTATTACGAGATATTTGCCGAGACCACCCCACTCCCCACGTTAGATTTGGTAAGATTTGACTCAACCCTCCCTCCCCTAAGTGCCTCACGTAATTAATGGGTGCTCCCTAACACAGAAATGACGAAAACAATTCTGCTGCGGTATCCATTTTCCTAATTTCTGAGTAAGCTTATATCATTTTCCGGTAGAAAATAATAGGTCAATGGAAAACCTCGTATCCCTGTGCATTTTACGCAGAAGATACGGCAATATTAACTTTGCGGTATGCACTTGTTGCTTCTTCGAAAATAGACGGCAGAAAATACGAAATTGAGCTCAAGGGAAAATACCTATTAAAAGGATTGAAAAACGGAAAATGTTGGATTGTTGTTTTCTCTGGTAGCTTACCTTCAAAATGTTGTTGGGATACAATCGCTGAAGCTAATAACTGCATTGACTTTCGATCGATTTTACATAATTTGACTTATGTCAACTGATAAAACGATGTAAATTCAAAACGGCGAAATAAAACATCGTGTCGGAAACTGGCATTATGCTTGAACTAAAAATTCCGAAACTTGACTGTGACTTGAACACAGACAATACGCTGGCACAGTCTGTGTCTGAGTCCCAGCCGTGAGAACACTATATGTATGCTGAATATGTTAATCTAGACAAATAAATAAAATTGGAGTGTCTGTTTGTAATATTATGATAATCACTTTTTACTAAGTGTATAATGGATACACGGTACTTATACCAAAACAACATTTTTATTATCATAACAGAATTGTTTTCGTCATTTCTGTGTTAGGGAGCACCTAACACAGAAATGACGAAAACAATTCTGCTGCGGTATCCAATTTCCTAATTTCTGAGTAAGCTTATATCATTTTCCGGTAGAAAATAATAGGTCAATGGAAAACCTCGTATCCCTGTGCATTTTACGCAGAAGATACGGCAATATTAACTTTGCGGTATGCACTTGTTGCTTCTTCGAAAATAGACGGCAGAAAATACGAAATTGAGCTCAAGGGAAAATACCTATTAAAAGGATTGAAAAACGGAAAATGTTGGATTGTTGTTTTCTCTGGTAGCTTACCTTCAAAATGTTGTTGGGATACAATCGCTGAAGCTAATAACTGCATTGACTTTCGATCGATTTTACATAATTTGACTTATGTCAACTGATAAAACGATGTAAATTCAAAACGGCGAAATAAAACATCGTGTCGGAAACTGGCATTATGCTTGAACTAAAAATTCCGAAACTTGACTGTGACTTGAACACAGACAGTACGCTGGCACAGTCTGTGTCTGAGTCCCAGCCGTGAGAACACTATATGTATGCTGAATATGTTAATCTAGACAAATAAATAAAATTGGAGTGTCTGTTTGTAATATTATGATAATCACTTTTTACTAAGTGTATAATGGATACACGGTACTTATACCAAAACAACATTTTTTTAAAGTTTTTGTCTGTCTGTCTGTTTGTTTGTTCCGGTTAATCTCTGTAATGGCTGGACCGATTTTGACGGGAATTTCACTGGCAGATAACTGATGTAACAAGGAGTAACTTAGGCTACTTTTATTTTAGAAAAAAAAAAAATGATCTCACGAAAAAAATTAAAACTAATGAAAAACTTTTTTTTTAAATACATCGCGGACGAAGTCGCGGCTAACAGCTTATGAATTATAATCCTACTAACTACTAATATTATAAATGTGAAAATATGTAGGATGGGGTGTTTGTTTATCAATCACGCAAAAATGGCTGAATGAATCTGGGTCGCAAATGGCACGCAGAACCTGGATTAACACATTCTTACCGCGGTAGTACGTCCTCCTGGGTTAATTTCCGACATCCACGCGGGCGAAGCCGCGGGCAAAAGCTAGTGCTAACTGAGAAACAGTATCATGATTTATTAAAAAAAAAACCTTATATTTAAATTAACCTACCTTCTATGTTATGGGGGTTTGGTTTCCGCACTTAGTCCTTTGAGTGGACCATTGTGCGTGGATTAACCTACCTTTCTTCCAATATATTTAATTGAAGAGAAGGCAACTAAGTAGCATTAACATGAATCTATTCAAATCCCCTTGCACTGTTATCTTTATCCGTATAACTCAGCTGACTTTTACAAAATGGCGTCGGATAAGAAACAGCTGATGCATTCTGTTACGCCAATACGTGGAATACATAATTATTAATTACCTGCAGCTACGCATGCGTTAAGTCTGTCCTGCGGTTTTGTCTGGATAGATTTATATTTAATAACGTGTTTATCTGGGACTGTGGAAATATAATAGGGTGTTTAAGAATCTTTATTTATAGTACGTATGTCCTAATTTGTTTACATAGACTACATTTACTTATTATGTTAGCTAACAGACTTAAAATAATATTAATAAGTACATGTAGTATTAAAAAGATAGAAAATAATTAGAATCCTAAGATAATAATCTTTATTCATTACTTAATGCACATAGAATAAACCGTTTTGCTTTGCCAACTTACAAAGGATTTGCAGTGCATAGTAAACAAAAATACTTCAAATATGCAGCTTATTGTATATATGCACATACAATAAGCTGCATATTTGAAGTATTTTGCAATGACCTTTATCCATAATTTTATTATAAATTCTAAATGTGCCAATTGCCTAATACGTATTTCTAGAGTTGTTGACTGTCTCACAAAAAAATTAACTTCGTAAGAGTAGCCTACAGAAAGTAATATGTTACTTAAAATTGTAGATTAGGCTGATGCTGGCGAGCATGTAGATTTTTCCTTTTTTTTTGACTAATAATCCTGATTGTCATTTGCAGAAAACTCAATACAGAACATTTTACAAAAAATTGAAAAAAAATCAAATCAAAATATTTTTATTTCACGTACACCTACATGGGCACTTATGAAACGTCAGAAGCTAGGTGCACGGTTCCAAATTGTTGATTCTTATGGAGAAGAACCGGCAAGAAACTCCATGGTTACTGTTTTAAAAATAATTGGTTTTTACATGGTTTCAAATCACAGTGTTAATAGGTATGGGAGGAAGGTGTCGGCTTGTCAACAGTACCAGGTACTGAATAAAATAAAAAAATAATCTATACCATCCACACTTTTTATTAATATTATAAATGCAAAAGTAACTCTGTCTGTCTGTCTCACTTTCCTGCTAAAACTACTGAACCGATTTAAGTGAAATTTGGTACACAGATAATTTAGAACCTGAGAAAGGACATAGGATTTACTAGGCATACTTTTTATTGCGGAAAAGGAATTTTACGGGGTTGAAAGGGAGGATGAAAGGTTGTAGGGAAGTATTATCATTTTTAAAGCTAGAATGATGAAACTATGGACCGATTTTAACGGGATTTTTATTGGCAGATAACTGATGTAATAAGGAGTAACTTAGGTTACTTTTATTTTAGAAAAATACCTGCGTTAATTTCCGACATCCACGCGGGCGAAGCCGCGGGCAAAAGCTAGTAATATTATAAAGCTGAGGAATTTGTTTGTTTGTTTGGTTGAACGCACTCATCTCAGTAATTATTGATCCAAATTGAAAAATTCTTTTTGTGTTAGATAGGAAATAGGAAATGTGAATACTATTTATTGAGGAAGGCTAAGGTTATATAAAATCACGCTACGATCAAAAGGAGCGGAGCAGCAACGAAAAATGATCGAAAACTGGCAGGCAATTCGATGCGACGCGACGGGAAGGGTCAGGGGAGCAAAAAATTGACGCGGACGTAGTCGCGGGTAGAAGCTAGCTATGTTGCTAGCAAGCTAATTATGTTTTGCGGTCGCACTATTGCCTGCTTTAACACTAATTTTATTATAGGGATACATATCCTACACAAGTAAAGAACTTTCCTGTCGTAACCTATTTAAGCATTAATTACCACCAAAACGTCCTACATTCAATATATGATTAGTTTGAGCGCAACCAGCTTCCGACGCCAATTAGGTACCGACGCCCGTCTCCATTTAGAAGGATTCTAATAGATCAGTCGTATATATATATAACTTGTCAAATTGGGTAATGAAAGTATCTCATTACTGGTAAATAGGTCATATTTTGAATACCATTGTCAGGGTGTATGTAGATTTAAATAAGATTCGGGACCGTTATAAGTTGAATGTTGATTTCGATTGCTTACTTTTTCCTGTTTGCATTTCCTATATGTCATCATCGTCATAAGCAGGCTATATTGTTCCCACTGCTGAAATGAAATGTTTATTTCTGTAAATAGATCTTATAATACACTTTTACACGTCAACGTTTTTTGGTATTCTTTTTTTAAACACGATGGCGTCGGCATTTCCTAGTTTGTTTCAGAGTTTCTTCTCAGGGAACACCCTGAGAAGAAACTCTGAAACAAACTCAAAGGTCATAGTCTCTTTTAAAGCTGGGACATAGACCTCTCCTTGGTTAGAGGGAGTGGGCCGTAATCTACCACGCGGGCCCAGTGCGGGTTGGTAGATGTCACAGGTCTTCGAATGTTTGGTTCTAGGACATGCCGGTTTAATCGCAAAGTTTTCCTTCACCGGTTTGAGAGCAGTGGTGATGAAATTATTAACACAAAGCAAAGCGCTTGTCTGAAAAACTCGTAAGTCGTGGCCACTACTACCTACTATGTGTGTTCAGTGGGAAATATTTCTCTTTGTTTTTTTAACTTAGCATGGCTTCATGATTTTCGACAGAACTCAAACATTACCTTTTTTTTTAGTGGGAAATCATCAAATCGTCATCCGTCATCGTCTCCCGATCTAGGGTGGAGTGGAAGGGCTTGTAAGATTTTTACTGACTAAAACCCACCCGTGTTCCTTCAGTTGCCTATATGCCAGAGCCACGGTATTTCTTTCGAACAAATCTTGCGACCCTGGTAGGACCTTTGTTTTAAAAATATCACTGCGGCCATGCGGGTTTAATCAAACATTGTATTTTCAACGTTTGATATTGGGCCGAGAATTTAGAATCCAACTGAGATTTTTTTTCTTTTAAACAGTCAGATTTCCAACTCTCCGCGCTTAGCAGTGTTTTGTAAATCCAGTGCACGTAAATCCTGCCACGATACTTTTGCGTCCAAGTAAACGTGGACTTCTGCAACACGGCCTCCCAGAACGGCCATTAAGTGCTTTCGCCTCCACTTACTATAAAGTTGACGGAACATTGGATTTTTAATTCAATTCCCTTCTGATGAAGGAACTTCCTTTGAGGCTTAGGTAATCGCATGAGGTTGAACGTTGGAAATATTAACGGAACTGTGATTGAAGATGAAATGCTGGATGCTGGTTCTCATGGTAAGATTAGATCTTAGAGTAGATATTAAAGAAATTTTCCATATTGTTTGACTTATCATTCATTTAAATTTTATTACATACATGTTAATGAAGCAAAAAATGGGAGAAGACATTGATTCCTGTAACACAGGTTACAACCTAGCTCAGGAGTCGGCTTTAATATATAAATGTAACAATGATTTATGTCAATAAAATTTTATTTTATTATTATTAAACGTTTTCCCTAAGCTACCAACCCATATTTCTAATATTTACGCTTTATAATAAGCTATTCTTACATGACGACATGAAGAGGAATCAAATATTTAAACAATATTGAAATATAGGCATATTTTTTCTACGTGGAGTCACGGCTGTCACAGCCAGAAAGCGATTCAGCTGACCCCGTGGAGAAAAGCAGGGTGAGCTGGAGAAAACACATGACAAGTGGCTCAGTTAAACTCTGGATTGAAAGAACTAGAAGTCGTAGGGGGACTGGCCTGTTAGTCTAGTGGTTAGTGACCCTGACTGCTAAGACTGAGGTCGTGGGTTCAATTCCCACCCAGGACAAATCTTTGTGTGATGAGCACAATCATTTGTTCTGTGTCTGGGTGTAATTTATCTATAATATGTAAGTATTTAGAAATATATAAGTATGTTTATCAGTTGTTTGGTTGCCATAGTACAGGCTCTGCCTAGTTTGGGATCAGATAACGTTTGTTGGTTGTCCTAAGATATTTATATTATTTATATTTATAGGGGGAGAGGCCTTTGGCCAGCAGTGGGGTAATGTGGGCTTACAGTAACAGCGGACTTTGTGATGACCATTTATTCTTCTTTATAACGTATCGAAGGCAAAATATTTAAACAGCTTTGGCCCAAAATGTAGCTGCATAAAATCTCCTCACTGACGCAGTCATAAGATCATCAAATGCATAGACAACAGTAACAGGGCATGTAATGCAGGATGGAAGATGGGCCATCGTCTGATGGAAATTGCTTCAGACGCACTTGAGATCTGAGCCATCTGTGAACCCCCATCTGTGGCGATTATCTTTGCTCCGACCGACTTGGATTCGAAGTATATTTAGAGATATTCAATTTGGTCACAGCAACGCGTGCCCAGGCGGAAGGCTCTCTGATGGTTCAACAAAATTGTTCGGGGGTTTTGCAGCTCCTGCTATATATTACAATTTGTTGTGGAGGCGTTACTGTTGGCTTGACTAGGTGGAAATGTAGAAAAATAAACAATTTCTTTTAATTCATGGAATTTTACTATACTTTGAAGTCTTCGTGAGCAATCACCTCTAGACGATCTATTCTCAAAACCATATTCTAAAGATACTATATTTAGACACTCTATTCTTTGGACAAGCGATTGTCGAGTCTTCAAATGACTAGATGGCTAACCTATTTTTTGGTCCAAGAATCAGCATCGCCATACAACGTGGCATGCCAGTATTTTGGGCACTTTTCCCATTGACAGCAATGCGGACGAGTTTTGTGATGCCCTTTGATTCTTTTATCTCTGTTTGATATACTTGTGCATATGATTACTGTTAAAACTGAATAAAAATATTCTCTAGACAATCTAGAACTTTTTGAAAGGTATATAAATTGCGTCTCGTTGGATTCATAACATATTTTGTTTATAGTTTCTATTGATACAGACACCATGGACAAACACATAGACACAAGTGCACGATTTCTTCCTAGTGTAGCCAAGCCCCACTGCAGCGAATCAGTGAAGCGTCTTCATATATAAAACTATACTATTGCACTTTCAAGCATTTGGTTTACACGCGTGAGCCAACCGAATCATCAACTGTATTTGTGTTAGTGAAGTGAAAAGACAATTATATCGATAAAAATGAAGAGCGCGTATCTATTAGCGGTCCTGATTTTCGGTATCGTGAGAGCGAGTGAAATCGATAAAGAGGTGAGAAATTATTGTTTTGTTTAAAGTATGTGATGCTGTTAATTTTGTGTTATTAAATGATTGACGTGTAAATAAGTTGAAAGAAAGGAACTATTAATACTTATACTTTATTTAGATCAAAGTAAAATTTAATATCGAAGTAACTTTAATTAGAAATAATACAAAAACAAATAGAACAACGTTCTTTAAACAAAATTGTCTAAAACCAATTCTTAAGTACCTAATTCAACTAATTATTTCTCAACTGGAATCACTGCTCACGTTTGTTTTTGATTGGATTTTCCAAATTATATGAAACGTATTTAATTAAAGAAACCAATTAATGAAAATGTCAATTAAAACTGATTCCGACAGTAACAAAGAAAATTAAATTAATTAAAATTGTACTTATTAAACATTGTTATTTCTTCAAGTATTTTCAGGTTTATTAAATATTAGGCATTCATTATACTTTGTAAAATGGCAACAAAATACTAGGTTTTCTTTATCATTAAAATATTTGGAGACAGTTACTTTACACTTAAATGTCATCAATGGCTTTTTATGTTGATAATTTTGCACCGATATTTTTATCGATAAACAAAAGTTTTTGGAATGGATGACAACACAATGAGATGAAAAGGTATGTACAAAAATGTCAAAAATTGCATTCACTAGGATATATTTTTTGTTGCTCGGAAGACGCTCTGAGACATTCTTAAGAGATTCAATTGTTCAATATTTTGACACGTTGCATTTCTGTGCTCTCAGTTAGGATTCAATCACTGGGTAATACTTTATCGATAAGATGAAATACATACATAGGTGCTTAGGTAATCTCTCAGCCATATAACCGGGAGATGATTTCTGATTCTGGTTTTCTAATGAACATTAAGGGACTAAGAGTTATTATTTTATAGAAACATCATGATTAATCTTTGTAAAGTATTACATTGTTTTAATTATTGTGAATATGAAGACTACGTGAGTTTTTTTTCTTTCTTTTTAAAATACGTTGTAATCATGATCTGCCAGTTTGATTAATTTATGTGGCCTACCCAAATGTCCTTTCTTTGGTATTGTTCATCGAATCGTTAATCTTATTAAGTTCTGAGTTGAGCTAAACGATTAGTGACCAATGCGTGCACTGACTGGACAGGTCCACTCAATCTATGTGGTTCTTTCCTCAAGAGACCATTTCAAACACCAGTCTAGATAGTCTTCATATGATGTGACCAAGATTATGTCTGGACTTTAAAAGAGACTGTGACCTCTGAGTTTGTTTCGGCCTTTTTTCTCGAAGTAGTAAGAATAGGAAATAGGAAACGCCGATCTCATCTAGTTTTATAAACATGATTGACGTGTAAAAGTGTTTCTATAACCTACCTACAGAAATAAAATCAATTATCAATGTTATCGCGAATCCGTGTGGTGTCGGACATAAAAAATACTACCATCCAATTTCATCCCGTGGGTGTCGTAAGAGGCGACTAAGGGACTTACTAGAGAATGGGCAGCAGCGTTCTCTATGCATTTTAGCCCCATACTCTGATCGCCAACCCGCCTGCCAAGCGTGGCGATTATGGCAAAGCCCTCCAAATTGGGGGAGGCCTATGTCCAATAGTGGACGTCTTATGACGGAAATGATGATGATAATTTATCTATAATATGTAGGTATATATTTAGAAATATGTAAGTATATTTTATCAGTTGTCCGGTTGCCATAGTACAAGCTCTGCCTAGTTTGGAATCAGATAACGGTGTGTTGTCCTAAGATATTTACTCGTATTATTTATTTAATGATGATCATTGTTGTCATTGTCACAAATATGTAGATTCAGTGTGATACTAAACTGCTATTCTTTCGTCAAATTATGATAATTACGTATACGGTTCGTTCTACTTTTCTACCGACAACGGTCTGTCCTTCGTCTTGTTATGGCATCTCGTTGGAGTATTGATATTTACGGTTTTTTTAATTTGGTTGAAATAAACGTCCGTATTTTTCTTATCTATTAATAATATTTCATTTTTAATTTTCTCTAACCAGCATATTTAATACGTCTATTTCCCGTAGAATGCCGTGACAGAGTGGTAAGCCGAAATGTGGTCTCCACAGAAAAGGGCCACTTTGTCACATTATTTTTTTCTAAAACAAACATTTAAAAAAATTATATTAGCCGGAAAGAAAATTTTAATTAGTCCTAATGAAAATACGGATGCAATTTTATTTTTTAAATCCCAAACAGAAACCACAGTTATGGATAGTTCAAAAACCAAAAAAAAACAGAGAAACTTCGTTTCACTGTCGGTAAAAAAAAAGAACAACCCATACTTGAATCACCTAAAAGCCGTTTATTAATACTGTATCATACCTAATAAGTACGTACATCCTTCAATTTTTATCTTCCCTCACACACGTAATCCCTTCGCCGGCATCGGAAAAAAAGGTTTTTTTCATAACTTAAGCAGGGATAATATTCAATTATTGGAAGATTATCGGAAAATATGTGCTTTTGTTCGAGTTTAGGATGGTATAATCACCTCTTTATGTGAAGTTGGTTCTTATTGAAGAGTTTTTTATCCGTGAATATCGGATGATTTTATGTATTCGATGGTTTTTCTGTTTGATATTGGAACGTGCTAAGAATTATTCGTTTTTTTTTTAATAAAACCAAGTGCCGCAGTTTCTCAAGACGAAAGTATTTGACCAGTGCATGTTGCATGTGATAACCTATGGCATTGAAACGTGGTCCCTCACAATGAGTCCTATTAGAAAGCTAAAAGTCACCCAAAAGGCAATGGAGAGGGCTACATTAAGAGTTTCTCTAATTGCCTGAATTTGAGATGAAATGAAATGAAGATAGGAGCAGGAAAACCTAGGTAACTGACCAAGCCAGAAGAATTACCAAACTTGAGTGGCAGTGCAGATTAGAGTCAGCAGCTCAAAAAACGATGTAGAGTTGGAAGACCTCCCACAAAGTGGCCAGATGACCTTGTGAAGGCCGCAGGAATCGGCTGGATGCGGGAACCACAGAACTGGTAGAAGTGGCGGTTTTTGGGGACAGCCTATATCCAGCAGTGGACGTCTTTCGGATAAAATGAAGATGATGATAATTTTCTTTTTGAATCTTGATAAAATCTATTCATGGTTGATATATCAAACAAAAACAGTTGCTTACATTATTATTATTTATTGTACTGTTAACGTTAAAACCAGATCAACAATTCTATATATAATGAAAATCTTATAAACTATTTCCTTAAATCTACAGAGTTAGGTAGAAATTTCACCTAAAAATGAGAAAATATGCCCCTTAAACTACTAAATGAAATTATTTATTCACCAATATTAAAGCACAAACTTATATCAGAGTGCCAAAAAAGAACTTATCTACATAATAACAATGTTCTGTGTCCCTTAAACGATACACCAAAAAACCTTATACAAAATCCAAACTAAACCATTAAATCATCATAAATAGACAACAACATCATTAAGAACAAAGCGTGGAAAGCTAACAGCCAGCTATTTATCACATTACAGCGAACAACATTTCTCTACCTTGTCTTTCATTTTCTTTATCGTCTTCTTTACATAGCATAAAACAAAGTCACTTCCCGCGTCTAGATCTTTTAAACTACGCCACGAATTTGAATGCTATTTCCATCAATAGTCCTAAAGATTCAAGAGAAATGTTTATATCGCACCTAAGGTTAAGGTTTTAAAGCACAATTATGTACACTTTTTTTGTTGTCTTTATTAGTTTTTTTTTTTTTATAATTCAAAATAAGCTTTTTACGTAAAACTATAACAAAAGCAATAAACATTTAACTTTATAAAGGTTTCAAACCTCCTACAAATAGCCTACTACAATAAGTCAGTCAGTAATAAGTTCATAAATGCGAAAAAAATCTTAAAAGTGATGTAAAATTTAAAAAAATTAGCTGTTGTCTTTGATGCACCGAAGGTGCGAATCTATACTAATATTATAAAGCAGAAGAGTTTGTTTGTTTGTGTGTATGTTTGTTTGATTGAACGCGCTAATCTCAGGAACTACTGGTCCGAATTGAAAAAATATTTTTGTGTTGGGTAGCCTATTTATCGAGGAAGGCTATAGGTTATATAACATCACGCTACAACTAAGAGGAGCGGAGCAGTAATGAAAAATTTTGCAAAAACGGGAAAAATCGCACGGGTAGGCGATTCGACGCGACGGGAAAGGTCGGGGGAACAAGAAATTTAACGCGGTCGCAATCGCGGGCAGAACATAGTTTTATATAATATTCAAGCGAAACCGCTGGCATAAACTAGTATAAGTTAATGATCATCAAGGAAGAATTGATATCACCCAAATCTTAATCATTATTATAGGTGTTTTTTCCTTATTCAGTGATTGACGTTAAACGTGTCACCTAAAGTAATAAAATAAAGACAAATAACACAAACATTTACTTAAGCTACCCTTGCCGTGGAGGTCACATTCCATTATATAATCAGACCCCTCCGTGCCTCGAAAAGCACGTTAACCCGTTGGTCCCGGCTTTCATTCGTCGATCTTAGACAATCGTCACGGATATTCAGAAAAGCCTCAAAAGGATATTCTTAACACGTTAACTGCCATGGTGAAAATGGGACAAACAAAAAAAAAAAACCATAAATACATTAATATCATATTTATTACATGATATACAGCCTACTTTCATAATTAAATTCCTTACTTTAATTTTGACTTCATACTTTCCAAATAATGTATGAGAGTAAATGTAAACAAAAGTTATATAGACACAGTGGTGTTTGTGCTCTACGAGACACTTAATATAGCTGAAAGAGTAATAAACATGGCCGTCAGACGGCAACAACACGTTCAGGTTTTGGTATGTGTTGTCGGTCATAAATAGTCCAACAAGGTCTAAGGTCGTGTTAAAGTCAGTGGATGTCAGATGGAAAGTCGCTCCATCTAAACTAATGTTTTAAAGAAGAAATATTTGATTGATTGTAAAATTGTTTTAATGGATATACTCAAAAACTATTGCACTGATTCCAAAAATTCTTTCACCAATGGAAATATACATTATTCCTTAGAATATATATATATAGAATACGGAAGAAATCGCGGGCGAAGTGTTTGTGTACAATTCGTGGTGCCGGATGTATAGAATAACACCATTTCTTCCCGTGGGTGTCGTAAGAGGCGACTAAAGAACTTACTACAGAATAGGCAGCAGCATTCTTTATGCATTTTACCAACATACTATGATCACGATCTCGCCTGCTAAGCGTGACGATTATGGCAAATCTCCCTTAATCGAGGGAGACCTTTTTCTAGTAGTGAACATCTTCTCGCTGAAATTATCATCTCTTTAAACATTTCGAATACGTAGGTACACGTAAAGAAATATTACAGAATCCGAATTAAAACTAATAAATCATAATTAAAAGACAACAATCTCATTAAGACAGAGCGTGGAAAGCTAATAGCCATCTAATTATCACATTACAACGAATACCACGATTATCGGTATTTCACTGAAAGCGGTTCTCTGCAACACTTGAGTGCGTGCACGCAACGCGACCGCTAATGAATTTTCTTTGAATTGTTATGGTGCATTGCGCTGAGACACACGGCTGATTAGATAATAATAATAAAGATTTATTTTCTCACCACAATATAAGGCTCAATTGGTTTAACTGGCCTGTCCACTCAGGACACATCTTTGTGTGATGAGCACAATCATTTGTTCTGTGTCTGGGTGTAATTTATGTATAATATGTATATATTTAGAAATATATACTTATGTTTATCAGTTGTCTGGTTGCCATAGTACAGGCTCGGCCTAGTTTGGGGTTAGATAAAGGTTGTTGTTGGTTGTCCTAAGATATTATTATTATTTATCATAGTATAAGGTACATTTGAATAATTATATTGTGGGAGACTGGTGCCTAAGCTAGACGTAAGGCCTGTATTGTAGGACACCAGGACTCCCTCCATTCGGAGATAGATACATTTTGTAGAAAATTATGTACTCGCACATTATTATGGCCTGTTAGTCTAGTGGTTAGTGACACTGACTCCTAAGATTGAGGTCGTGGGTTCGATTCCCACCCAGGACAAACCTTTGTGTGATAAGCACGATCATTTGTTCTGTGTCTGGGTGTAATTTATCGATAATATGAATGTATTTAGAAATAAATAAGTATATTTATCAGTTGTCTGGTTACCATAGTACGGGCTCTGCCTAGTTTGGGATCAGATAACGTTGTGTTGGTTGTTCTAAGATATTTATTATATGCGGTAGAATAACCTTTATTAACACTAATTATGTTAACATGCATTGCATTGCAGTGTTAGTATTTGAGTGAATATGTGTCATGTATGAGTGTGTAAGGGTGTGTGTGTGTGCGTATGTGTGTGTGTGTATGAGTTCGTGTGTGGGAGGGACAATGCCTGAGTAATAAGATTAAATTGTTTTTTAAGAAAAAAAAATTAGTATATTGCTTTAACAACATTTACTTTACGTTTTAAGTTAATTTATGCGTTAACAAGTTATATCGGTGCAGCAAGAAGTTTTTCCGTGTCGTCATAGCTTAACTCCTGGAGCCAATTCCTTACCTTCATTTTGCACTTATTACTGGTAAGACTATAAACAGAGACCGACCTATTTATGGTATTGAATATAAAGCGACCTAGGTAGCAAAAGAAGCGTTTAGAGAAGATAATACAAGATTTCGAATTAAAAAAGAAGATATATATAAATCGTTGACGACGACCTCAACTGGTCACAACATATCTAGTTAGCGCCAAAAGAATGCGCAAGTTAATTCATATTTTCAAAACCCTGAGGCATGTTGCTAGTCTAAAACTATTATTGCAACCTACAAAGCCTTATGCCATTGTGTTTTGGGATACGCTATTTGCGCTAGGGGAGGGACAGGCAAGACCCGCAATGATCGAACTGGAGCGGGCTCAACGTGCGGTGCTAAAAGTCCTCTTGTCTCTAAGATACCGGACGCCTACGGCTGAGGTATACGAAAAAGCCAAGGTACTTAGCGTCCTTAAGATCTTTGTCTACAAATGCCTGGGAAGATACTAAAGTTACAACATCCCGAGTCTGCCTATCTCATCCAAGAGGATTGACAGATTTATTGGCATTATATCATTTTAAAATAAAACCTTAAAACTAATATAAATAAAGCAAAAAAACAATAATAATAATTCCAAAATGGCCTCAGCTCAGTATAATGTCAGATGACAACACAAGATAGATATAAGAAAAGAATTGAGAAGAATCTTTATAGTAGTATAGAAGTATAGATTAGCCAACCGCATTGTCCATGTGTATCATAACGGATATATCCGAGTGAACGCAAGCTAGGCGTAAATTTATTAAATATTACAGTTAACGCCAATTAATAAATTAACAATTAATCACATCTCTAGCCATGCCATTCATTCGTAAGTCGATCTATGGCAGTCGTTACTGGTACCTAGTTCTTAGGGCGGAAAGTCTGACATCCAGTCTTACCTGGAGGTATCGTGTTCCAAAAAGCAATAGTATTTTTCAGTTTGAATGTTAACAGAATCCGTCAGAGTTCGGCTGCATTCGGTTAGAGTAGAAGCTGACCCATATATAGTTGGGAAAAGTGTAGGCAGATGTCGGCTCTCATCAATTCGATACCAGTCTATTCATGTTACATATTTGCTACAAAATCTTAAAGCTATGTAAATATTTAGTATTTGAAAACTATTTTAGCTTTTATGAAGAAGTTCCTGAATAACAATGATTCATTAAAGCAAGGTTCAGTGTAGGATATATTATTATTTATATATTTTGAAACCTATAAAAGCGAAAAGTCACTAGGTCCAAAAAATACGGGTCCTACGAAGATGAAATTTGGCACACAGGCAGACAATGAGTGAGGAGGGTCTTGTGGCTGAAATGTTGACGAAATTTATCACACCACTAAAATTATATAATTGGTCTAGGGGCGTGTCTAAGCTGAGTGACTACGAGGAGTTACTATTTTCTTAACGCGTATAGACTATAATTCTTGAATGAATAGATAATTAATACATGACGGCTGGCCGCCACAACGCAATGGGACCATGCCCAACATACAAGGATAAAGGAAGTGAATCAGTTTCGCTTCGGTAATTATTTCGAGACGACATCGTTTTAAGAAGGCACTTCAGCCCTTACAGGAATATAATACAATTGAGTGCGCGTCTCCTTTTTAAGAAAATTTCTCATCGACTGGTCGACAGTTCACTTTACCAGAGGACTGGGACATTCTTTGGCCAAAGGATTAGCATTGCCATTCAACGTGGGAATGCTGCCAGTCTTCTGGGCACGTTTCCAGATGACAGTGATGCGGACGAGTACTTCGTTTGACGCCTAAGTGTCCTTTGTTTTTGTATTTATTTGTATAGTTAGTTATTTATTTTAGTATCTTGCCTGTAAAATATTAAAAATATCTTACAGAAATACAATGACATATGTATTATACTCTTGAATAAATCACGTGTCAAAGAGTCAGTTTGCTCGTTATACTGAACAAATTTTATAGCAAATGATATTTTTTTTAGTTTTTGATAGAAAAACAAACTGACTAACATCCGGCTTTGCAATATTGTTCTCTCTTGAAACCCTAAAAAAAAAATGAAAGTTAATTAATACTTTTATTACAGAACTCAACCGTAATCACTAAATTACAGTACATAAATTGTATTACACGTCAATTTCAGTCTGTAATACAAATTAATGTTGATTACATATAGCTCTTAATGTAAGTAATGACTTGTCTGATACTTAGTGGTACTTTATGAGTGTCACTAAAAGTACTTAGTGTTATTAACTAAGTGGTACTATCATAACTGATGGTAAAAGCAATTATTATAATTACTTAGGGAATTTGGTAGTGGAATTTTTGTTTCTATATGGTAAGCTGCATTCTAGAATTTCTATACTTTAATTAATATCATAAATGTCCCTTTAGAGACGAGTAAAAAGAAAAAGTCACGAATATGAAGTACTCGCATGTACAGGCGATTTGATGCAACAGGGTTAGTCGGGAGTGCATGATATTTGATGTGAACGAAGTCGCGAGCAAAAGCTAGTTATTAATCTATACTAATCACTACACACTACGCTTACATGAGTAAGCTGGCACGTATTTGGCAGGACAGAAAGGTCTCCAATGTCATCAAGGTGAGACTAATCCGGACACTGGTTTTGCCGATATTCCTTTACGGATCAGAGTCGTGAACGATTCGGGCAATAGAACGTAAAAAGATAGAAGCGTTTGAGATGTGGTGTTGGAGAAAAATGCTTCGCATACCATGGACCGCCAAGAGAACGAATAAATCTATCCTAGAACAAATGTGTATAAGAAATAGAGTACCAACGATCTGTTACCAAAGGATTCTCGGTTACTTTGGTCACATTGCCCGTCGGGAACCGGATAACCTTGAAAAGTTGTTGGTTATGGGTAAGGTAGATGGGAAAAGACCTCGCGGCCGGTCACCTAACCGCTGGTCCGACCAAGTAACCGCCCTCACTGGACTCTCTGTTACAACGGCCATGAGAGAAGCCGAGAACCGAACGAAATGGAAGAGCATCATTCAGAAAGCCACGAAAGCCTTTCAGGGACACGACCTTCAGCAATGAAGAACGCGACTTAGAAGAAGAATCAGTATATAGTATAAAACAAAGTCGTTTCCCTCTGTCCGTCCCTATATATGCTTAGATCTTTAAAACTACGCAACATATTCATTTTGATGCGGTTTTTTTTTAATAGATAGAGTGATTCAAGACAAAAGTTTATACGTATAATACGTGGGCGAAGCTGCTGGCAAACCAAGTAATATTATAAAGCTGAAAAATGAACTTGTTTAGTTGAATGTAATAATCTCAGGAAAAAATTTACAAAAAAAAAATGTGTTGGATAGCCTATTTATCGAAAAAGCCTACAAATTATATAACATCACGCCAGCACCCTTAGGAGCCGCGAGTTATTAATAAAAGTAGTGACTTATCTTTTTCATAGTATAGTACTGCTACTATATAAAAGAAATACTATAGAAAAGTTAAGCCCAGTCGACACTGGGCCACCACAACTTTCCAGTTGCCAGTTGTCTGTCATCACAGTCGTCACCCCCTTTCTAGCCTTTCTTTGGCCTCACGACTTTCCCTAATTTCTCCACATCATAATACATGCCCATACCACAACAAAAGATTTCCAGAGATTACAATTTTTCAGTCAGCGTGGCTATTTTTATGCTTCCTCTTTTATTAAAGTAGCAAACAATATGCCCCTAGGACTTTTTTGTCACTTTTTACCGTCCCAAATTTCTTTCCAAATCATCATCAAGTTTGAGCTAAGTTAAGCTGCACTTGACGCCGTTAGTTCGTGGATCGGTGCCCATCCGCTACATATTAAGACTCTACCGTGCCTCGGAAAGTACGTTAAACTTTTGGCCCCGCTGTCATTCTTAAATCTTAGACAGTCGTTACGGGCAATCTGAAGCTCAAAAGTCTAACAAGCACTTTTCCCCGGTAACTGACTCTTTGCTTTTCCAAATTTCTCTCCCATTCAGGATATTAAACCTTCAGAAACATTTCGCTGATGCATACCATAATAATAATCTGCTTACTCCCAAAGTGCCATATTAATTACATACTAACGCTTACGTTAAGGACAAAGTAAGCAGGGAAGATGAGAGACCTTCAGCCTCCCTTAATCCCTGTTGATTTTGTAGATGAATGCCTTCAGTGGATATGTGGATTTTGGTAGTAAGAACGGCTTAAGTATTTTTTGTCTGTTTGATGTATTTAGTCTAGGTTCGTTTAAAAGGGAAAAGAAAAGTGCCAAATTAAATTTAGTTGGCAATACATGTTGATTATCGATAGCAAAAACGAATGAAACACAAGGTTCGAATAATGAAAAATGCTTTTTCTTGTGTTTTTTTTTTCGACGCGAGGGAAAATATTACCAGGTAATTTAACTCGATCCTGTTTATGTTAAGGAAATAGTGTATTTGACGGCGAATAAAGATTAGGTATTTACAAAAAAAGAAAAGATACCGGAAGAAAAAAATTAATCCTCACGCATTTAAATAATCTTTTACGGAAATGGACGCTATTGCTTGGTATAAACGCAGCATGTGTGAGCAGCAGCATTCTTTCTATTTTGTACTAGCTGTTGCCTGCGTGGAAGTCGGAAATTATCCCGCTGGAACATACTACGGGGATAAAAAGTACGCCTATGTGTTAATCTAGGTTATAAACTATCCGTGTGCCAAATTTCCTCTAAAACGGATCAGTAGTTTCTGCGTGAAAGAGTAACAAACATACATCCATACTCACAAACTTTCACATTTATAATATTGAGTGTGATAAGATAGCTGCTGCCCGCGGCTTCACCCGCATAGATGCCGAAAATTAGGCCACAGGAGCGTGTTACCGGGCCAAGAAGTTAGTTACTCTAGAACTGTCTTATGTGATTTTGACGTTCAAGAAGAAGAAGTTCTTTAATAGAAATATTAATCCGTTCTTAACCTAGTTTGAAGCTGATGGGTTAGTTAAAATTAATTAGCTTCCTTTGTGTGGATGGAACCAGTAATACTAAGCTTTATTAGACAGTAATTATTAATTACATAATTAACTACTACATAATGGGTTTGTATTCTCAACTTGAAGGAATTACGGTTCTATCACTAAATAATTAATATTCCTGGCGTTCGAAAGTTTTGTTATGAATGAAAATACCTACTTGCGTTTTAAATGTTTTTTCACATGAACATCGTTTGAAAAATTCTTATCGTCCGTGTTTCAGCAGGGAAAAGTCGTCTACAGAAAATTAACCTCCTAGATTGATACTATAATGATCCTCCTGTGATGGGTACTATAATATGAGCTAGCCCAGCGTAGTACGAAGTTGTAAGAGAATATTAAAAAAATTATAATAGTTAAAAAAAACTAAAAAACGGGCTTCCATAGAAAACCAAACTAAAAAGTAGAATTTTTTTTTTTTTTTTGGTTGGAAAATCATCAAATGACTTGGCTCTGGGCGGAGCGGGAGGGCGTGTCAGACTTTTACTGACTAAAACCCACCCGTGTTCCTTCAGTTGCCCATGTGCCAGGGTCACGGTATCTCTTTCGAACAATAACGCGACCCGGCGGGTGAGGTGCTCTTTGAGGTATTTTTAATTGATATCAAGCACTATTTTTTGAAGCTATTATTTATTAGGGTGTTTCAAATTTTGTGACGTATGTCAGCGTAGTTTTCGAAAACAGTTTTTATTTGCTATCCTGGAAACCCCTACAAGGATGATGTCAGAAATTAAAATAATTAATTAATAAATTATTAATAAAATTATTGTATTGCCAGTGTTCCTTGATAACTTTGCCAAATTTTGAGTTAATCCGACGTTTCGCAGGGGGTCAAAATCATGTTCAAAGTTTCCGTTACATAGGCATATTCTAACTAACTAACGGGTGATTCATTTAGAGGTACTTTTTTATCTATGGATTTGTTGACAGATAAAGCGTCAGTCGTGTTATTCTATCATGATATTTTTGTTCAGTATAGTTTGACATTTCATCATGGAAAGACTTAGGCCGACACAGCGTCTACAAATTATTCAGTTAAATTACGAAAATCAGCTCTCTACGAGGAATGTGTTTCGTGCACTTAGAGCAACTTATGGTCCACATAATCGGCCTACCGAACACACGATTCGCTATACGATCGAAAAGTTTGAAAGCCAATTTACATTATTAGATAATACACGACCAAATAGACCACATCCAGCACGTAGTGAAGAAAATATTGCGCGGTAGCTGAGAGTGTACGCGATGACCGCGAAGAATCGATTCGGCGCCGTTCGCAACAGCTTGGCTTGTCGTATGCGACAACTTGGCGTATTTTACGTAAGGATCTTCGTTTAAAAGCATACAAAATTCAACTTGTGCAAGAATTGAAGCCGACAGACCTACCGAATCGTCACCGATTTAGTCTTTGGGCTCTTGAAAAGCTTGAAGAAAATGCACTGTTTTCGACAAGAATTTTGTTTAGTGATGAGGCACATTTCTGGCTTAACGGATATGTAAACAAACAAAATTGCCGTATTTGGTCTGAAGAGCAACCTGAAGAGATTCAAGAGCTGCCATTACATCCAGACAAAACAACGGTTTGGTGTGGTTTATGGGCCGGTGGCATCATCGGTCCATATTTCTTCAAAAACGAAACCGGCAACGTAACTGTCAATGGCGACCGTTATCGTGCCATGATAACTGAATATTTGTTGCCTGAAATTGAAGCCCGTAATCTCCAAAACATTTGGTACCAAAAAGACGGCGTTACTTGCCATACAGCCCGTGAAACCATGGCTTTATTGCGAGAACAATTTGGTGAACAGATAATTTCGCGCTTCGGACCGGTGAGTTGGCCGCCTAGATCCTGTGACATCACACCCCTAGACTTTTTCCTTTGGGGCTATATAAAGTCCAAAGTCTATATGGATAAGCCGCGTACGATTGAGCAACTGGAAGCCAATGTTACTCGCGTCATTCGCCAAATACCACTTGAAACGCTCGGACGCGTCATTGAAAAT
Source organism: Aporophyla nigra (assembly GCA_947507805.1). NCBI lineage: Eukaryota > Metazoa > Arthropoda > Insecta > Lepidoptera > Noctuidae > Aporophyla > Aporophyla nigra. Next base: position 2,786,521 of record OX382313.1, on the reverse strand, counting down.
TGGAACTGCAGGATTGACCATGTTAAGGCGCGGACTGACTACGATTTTAAATGCTACAACTACATGCTACAGCTCCAACAAATAAGGTTGAAAATTGAATAAATATTTGGATTGACGATGTGACTAAGCTGCGAATTGGCATTTATTTTACGGTTTTATTTAGATTATTCGGACTACACACATTAAATTAAATAATTGTCTGGTTAAAGTTTTAAAGTAATGTTTATTCTATTGAACTCTTTAAAAAACAAATGTTGTTATCGCTGAAAATACAGAGATGTTCGACGTCAAAGTTTTTTTTGTGAAACAATTTTTATTGGGAATATCAAACAATTTTTCACTATTCTATTCGGTTAGAATTTTTCTTTAAACCCTTCTCTGTCCACTGTATTTTTTGTGTCGTATATTTTCATTGCGTTACGTCATACTCGATTGTCAAAGACACCAGTGTTTTGTGAATATTGAGGTAACACCGCGCCTTAACCGCAGTTACGGACAACATTTGAAAGAAATAATCTTTAAAAAATAAATGTCAAGAATGATTGTTTTGTATGATAATAAAGATAACCCGATACATTTGTAAATTTTTTTTTTTTTTAGTTTTAAAAAAAGTACCTCCAAATGAATCACCCGTTACTAATGAAACTAATAAAAGCGTGTTAAAAAAGTGCTTTTATGATTACTAATTGGTCACATTTGGTCTGACGTCAAATTAACGAGGCGGCAGTTTATCGCGCACTGGATTCTCAATGCTTGGTTTAACACTTAGAGTTGAAAATTCAATACACGATAATCTACCACCGCATTAAGGCTCGTCCAGACTACCGCGACGCGACAGTAGCGCGCGAATCGGCGATTAATATTCGTAGAAAAATTTCTATGAAAACGTGCGCCACCGTTCACACAGGGGCGACCTGTCGCGCCGCGACACGGTCATACAAATTGTTCTACGGATATAAATCGCCGATTCGCACGCGACCGTCGCGTCGCGCTAGTATGAACGAGCGTTTATTTTGCCGTTAGTGCGAACTTGAGTAAGTGTGTTACGTAATAAACCTGCTGATTTATGACAACATTGAATTTCATACCGCGCAAGATCTGCCAGGGTCTCGAGATTTATTCGAAAGAGATACCGTGGCTCTAGCACATGGGCAACTGAAGGAACACGGGTGCGTTTTAGTCAGTAAAAGTCTGACACGCCCTTTCGCTCCACCCAGAGCGGGAGAAGACATTTGATGACTTTCCAACCACAAAAAAAACCGGTAACCAGTGCGTTGAAAAAATCCCAGCGCACGTGCTGTATACTGCCAGGATCGCGAGATTCGTTCGAAAGAGTTATTGTGGCTCTGACATACAGGCAACTGAAGGAACACGGGTGGGTTTTAGTCAGTGAGACTCTGAGACGTTATTTGATGATTTCCCAACCACAAAAAAAACGTGCTTTACAATGCATCAATCTCTCTTTTTGACTATCCATCAACATTCATTAGAGTAGACAAAAATTTCAAACTAACGCGGAAGCAATGGATACAGCAATTATTTTAAAATCCTATAAATTATGATTGAAAGTATAGGTAGATAGAACTTCAAGATGTGTGAAGATAGAGCAAATTATCTGTGGTCAGCTTTCATATTAACAGAGTATGTAAATACAGGATTTCCATACAAATTCTTTGGTAATAGTAAAACTTAGAGAGCAGTGCTAGTCTAGTGATATTGTCCCTGACTTACGAGTTGTGTAGGTCATGGGTTCCTGCCAGGGTCGCGAGATTGTTCGAAAGACACACCGTGATCGTGGCACATGGGCAACTGAAGAAACACGGGTGGGCTTTAGTCAGTAGAAGTCTGACACGCCCTCCCGCTCCGCCCAAGAGCGGGAGACGTCATTTGATGATATCCCACCCATAAAAAAAGGCAGGAGCTTTTTGTACTTTTTGTTAATAATTTCATCACCACTGCTCTCAAAACCGGTGTAGGAAAACATCGTGAAGAAACCGATATGTCCTAGAACCAACAATTTGAAGATATGTGACGTCTACCAACCCGCACTGGGCCCGCGTGTTACATTTCGCCCCTCTCACTGAGAGAAGGCCTGTGTCCCAGCAGTGGGAACAATATAGACTGATTAGAAAACCTAAAGCGCTAAGATATGTTAAGTAAATCAAGGAATGTCTGATATCTAGCACCTTAGACGTAACTAAGTTTGTTTGAAGTTTATAACTTTAGGCGCTAAGTTTCATGAAAGATAAACTTCCTAACTTAGTTTACTTAAGTTAGGGTAGGTTCTTGATAGAGTGGATTCATTGCCTGGTTGTGGTATTTCGAGTCAGTATACACTCTCCTATTTCTGCTTCTCAGCGACGTTGCTTTGTTTCGGTTGGAATAGATATCTATGCCAGTGTTAAAGGAGCTACATAATACATTGGATCTTTGGCTCGATACATCTATCTATAGCAGGTATTGTCTTATTTGTATAAATTCACTCTTCTGAATCTGGCGAATATATTTATTATGTTCTCTATTCGCACGAAATCGTAGTCTCTCTAGAAACGCGTATTAGACAAATGACAAGTTCTGAATTATATAATGCAATATATTTAAGAAAAAAAAGGTTTGTCCTTACTAGAAACTAAGAGAAAATCGAATTATTGTTATTAATTTATTGCATAAAAGGAGATGTTTCATTTTTATATGGGGCTCCGGCCATAACGTGTACAGTTAAGCGAAGCTGGGTAAATTACTCATGAATAGAATAAAGTAACATTTTTTTCATAATATCAAATGGTTTTTATGTACAAAATAAAAATTAAAAATGTTTGACGTTTGTCCTAAGAGTTAGCAAGTGGTCATTTTGAATTCGTTTAGAAACACATTTCGAGAATGGAGACTAAAGATTTTTGTAACGATGAAATGGTCACACTTAATTATGTTTACTCAAAAATATTTATAAGAGAATAATAGTAATTTATTTTTAACACTACAAGAATACACACATTTTTTAATTATTTTCTACTTAACATTGATTTGATGACACATGATTTCAGAACGAATGAAGTCTGCAAGCAAACGAGACGCCATATTGAATAAAACATGGCAATAATTGAAAAACTATTATTTTTTGTACACAACAAATCAGGCGCAAATTAACCAGAGAATATTTTTCCCTAATTTGTGGTATTTTTTCCTCTTTTTTGATAAATGTACATCTGATGGCCGAAAATGAAACATCTCCTTTAACACGTGTAATTGCCTAATACGAATTTTAGGAGATCTTCATTCACCCACAAATGAATTCGCTTCATATTCGCACGAACTTAATTTAATTGTGGACGCCTAAATGGTTGCACTGCTGATTCTAATCTATGCTTAATATTATAAAGCTGAAGAGTTTGTTTGTTTGTTTGATTGAACGCGCTAATCTCAGAATCTACTAGTTCAAGTCTAAAAATTATTTTTGTGTTGGGTAGCCTTTTTATCGAGGAAGGCTATAGGCTATATATTATCACGCTACAATTAAGAGGAGCGAAGCAGTAATGAAAAATGTTGCAAAAACGGGGAAAGTCGCACGGGAAGGCGATTCGACGCGACGGGAAACAAGAAACTTAACGTGGACGAAGTTGCAGGCAGAAGCTAGTTATAAATAATTCTGTAAAGTCACGAATCATATTTTAATAAAAAATACAATCTGACATTGACACACAAAACTGAAAGGAATGTTCAAGAAAATTCGCAAGCCACTTTAGCGCATTCATACGTAAGTGAAACTTTGGCGTGCAGCTGAAGTTTCGTCTTAACTTGTATGAAACTTTCAATCCAACCTAGTTTTACGGTTATTATTTTCAACTGTTTCTTACTTATTTGTTTTATATGTGAGAATGACTAATGCTGCTAAAGTCCTATTTGCATGATTCACATCATACACATGACTGAAGAAACAGTAAATAACTTTGGAGGGGGAAACGGGATAGTTAACCTGTATTGAAAGGTGCGTTGTTAAGTTTACTGCCTGCTTGGTCAAGAGCTCGGTAGCATGACTGCTGAGCATGAGGTCTGGGTTCGATTCCAACGGTCGGGCAAAGTGTTTTTAGTTTTTCCAACAGGAACTTCTCAGAAGCAACCCGTAGTTTGGAATTGTGACCGGTTAATGGGAATAGGTGGGTAAACTATAAATATATCTCTACCCAACCTTTTGGACATGTTATGTGTTGATAAGTACGTACCAATAACAATTGCGTCGACCTGAAAATTTCTCTCAGGACCCCACGTTCAGTAGTAGCACTTCCGACCATTATGCCAACGTGGCAGATTCTTATTATGCCATAAAAAAGAATCACTCATTAAGAATGTTATTTAACTGCATGAATATCTTACAATTTAACGGCTGCCGTGAGTTTCTCACGTGCTAATTTGAGTGCATGCATAGTCTAATCTTTCGCATTCTCTCTCAAAGCTGCGGACTATTCAGCCTATAAATTCCCACTGCTGGGACACAGGTCTCCTCTCTTTGAGATGGAGTGGGCTACAATCAACCACGCGGGCCTAATGCGGTTTGGTAGACATTACCGAACCGCATTGCCATCGCCATTGCCGAAGGGTGTCGTGTATCGGCGATTCCGCGGAAGGCTACGCGACACTACGCAGCGCAATACGACGCTGTCACTTCGTGTGCAATAGTCTTATGTTTACATTGTTTTTATGTGTACGTATTTTATATTGTATTTATGCAACAATGCTTATGAATCGAACCCAGTGAGGTAGGTCAACCAGCTCCAGATAAGAACAAGCGTGACGTTCGATTCCCGTTGTTACATTGTTGATTTGTTAAAACGCTCAATACGAGAAAGGGACAAAAGTCACTTGGTTTCGATCGGTTATACACGGTCAATTGCCAGCTAATTTAACCCTGTGTATTACTCATACATTTTTACCAATACAGAAATGACGGGAAGGGAGTCCATAAACAACTATTTCTATTCGTGTGTAACAGGGCGAAAAACAACAGGCACATGTACTCATAATATTACCATTTTATGTTATTTGGGCTGGCACAAAAATAATATGTTATTGCCAGCAACTTTTCTCGACGAAATAATTTATGATCTGGATTAATTAGTTTTTGATAATAACCTGTATTATTGCTTCCGTTATCCTTGATTTGTTGGAGTTTACTTATTAAGAATCGATTTTCATGTAAAAGCCGGGGGTATGAAAATGTATGGGGAATGAAAACAAACTTCCTCTACTACGTTTCGTTATTCGTAATGTTATGTTTACTGTATAAGGTGTATCTATTCATACACGAAATATTTAAAATGGTACACGTGTAGGTGGTAAAGAAGCTATAGCAACGAAAAAAATATTTGTCGGATTGTATTTTTTTTTTTCAAAATTTAATATTTATATATTATTTGACTCACATAAGAAATACTGGATCCTTCTTTTTTTTAACATCCATTACTCTAGTTTCTATAGTGGCCGCGCTCGCGCTGTCCGGTCGCCGCCCTCGCAGCGTCAGGCGGGCCATTTATAGAATTTGGAGTAAAGGTTTTATGCAAAACATCTCAAGCAGTTTTAAAATTATAATAATTACGAAAATTAAAATACGCTTCGATAAAAAAAAAATATTTTTGCTTCTATAGCTTCTTTACCACCTACAGGTGTGCCTCTTAAAATATTTCGTGTATGAATAGATCCACCTTATATATTTTATAATCGTTCGTAAAAAGTAAACTCCAGTCGTCCGTCGGAGCGTATTTCCAATCTGTACAAGGCTAGAACGCAAGGGTGTGAAACTAGTCGCGTATAGATTGGAAATCACTTTTTAATCAAGGTCTTCCAATCTATACAAGAGTAGTACGCAAATACTCGTGTATACTTTGTAGTGGCCAAAGTAACTAAATTGTTCCATAATATACAGTGCTACTCCGCATGCAAACTAAACCTGTAGGTATAGACGAGCGACCGGCGAGTGTCAGAAACGACATGGTTTGGGGAGTTTAGGTTAGGTTAGGTTAAAACTGCGACCTCCTACGCACGAGCCGAGCGAGCGAAGCGAGCGGTGCCGCGGCAGCGGCCGGCGAGTGCCAGAAACGACATGGTTTGGGGAGGTTAGGTTAAGTTAAAACTGTGACCTCCTATGGAAACGCCTTGATTCTGTTGACGAGCCCTGTCAGCGAAGTGTCATGTCGAGCGTTGCTACTTCCCCTTCATTTTATTCGTCAACCCTACACCTCTTCCGGCCTTTAAATCGATATCGATACACGAAAATTCGAAAGTTAGGTTAGAATATTATCAAACAAATTTCTCAAAAATGGGGGGGGGGTTTGAAACTTTTCCTTCACAGGAGAGGCACCTCCCCCCTCCTCCCGTAACACCCCTTAAATCGAAGCCCGGCAATCAGAAGTCCTACCAAATTCCTATGATGGCATTCTGGCCTTGTATAAATTGGAAAGATGCACGTGCGCGTCTAAGTTACAAACTATATACGAGTAGTACGCAAAATTCGTGTATACATTGTAATCACAAGTTTAAAAAATGCATTACAAAATATACGCGAGCAGATTCCTATGGTTGCGTTTTGGCCTTGTACAGAATGGAAATACGCTCCGTCGGAGATGACACACACAATTTTTTTACATTCTTTTCAAATCGACTTATGCTTATTATGTAACTTCAAACCACCCAAAACTCTCATAGAAGAGTAAATATTTACATTATACGTGTAGACTACTTTTGATTCTAACCAACCAACCTCTTCATTTGAGATTATATTTTAAAAAAATACGCCTCAATAGGATCGTATGTGTGCAGGCGTGAGGTAAAGCTGTTACGTAGACAAGCACCTGCACCGCACAGTATGCTGTCTAAATTCAGTAAGAAAAATATGTGTAAACACAACTGTTTTAGAAAGTTATCTAAGTTTTATTGCATTCATATCTTTCCCTGCACACATGTTCATTGTTGCTTTCGTACAATAAAATTAAGTCAATAATAAGACCTAAAAAATTAAATGATACAATATTGTTATTATTGATTAACTCTGACGACGGAGCCAATACAAAGTTGCTCATTGTCCTTTACTTAATGAACTCATTTTTACCTTGCTCTTTTAATCATTTTAGAACGTTGTAGATCATGTCCTTTTATCCTAAAGTTTAGACCACTTTATGTCACAATTCATAAGTGAACCTATGCGTGAAAATACACATTAAGGTGAAGTTGCATTACTTTTTATAAACCTAGTAAAATATCAAATTTCTGTAAAAAAAAAAAACTGTCAAGCCCTATGTGAAGATAAAAACGTGAATATAAACAATTGGCTTGATAAAAAAAAAATCATGAAGATGACACTAATTCACTATTTATAACGTCTAACTTGAAGAGATTCCATCATTAAACCATGTAAAAGTTTTTTAAGCCATTTTATAATTTCAGTATCAATTTTAATCTATTAAACAAATATACAAAATATCTATTAGTTCAAGCACTCGCAACGACCGACCAGTATTCGCCAGACGTCTTCAACTACAAGAGGGCCGTAAATAAATATGTCAAAGATAAAGATGTTTCAATATTTAGGGTATAAATATGCCACATAAAGTAGCCAAAAAATTAAAAGCTAAAGCGTACAGTTTTGGACTCCCGGCCACCGTAAGCGCGAGCTTACGGGCGGCGAGCAATGGGTAGCTCGCCGCCCGGTAAGGACCAGGCTCGGGTCGACGGCGCGTAGTGTACCATGCGCGCCTCAAAGAGATGTCAGCAATACTGAAGGGGTCTACTAGGACCGATGCCTGCCTGGGTCGCGAGATTCGTTCGAAAGAGTTACCGAGGCCCTGGCATATGGGCAACTGAAGGAACACGGGCGGGTTTTAGTCAGTAAAAGTCTGACTCCCTCTTCCGCTCCGCCCAGAGCGGGAGAAGTTATTTAATGATTTCCCATCAAAAAAAAAAAGCCTACCAAACCGTACAGTTTCATCCACTCTGCTTACCCCTCGATAACTGTTCAGGGCAACTGTCGCCGTGACTCGTGGTTAAACATCGGAACTTTATAATTACGTTTTCACTTGTCGCTATATTAATTAACGGCTCCAGTCGATACTCAAGTTTCATTAACATTGTCGAGCGAGTTATAAGTGAGAAGCGATTTAGAAATAAAGTTTTATTTTTTTGACATAACATAACGCCTGGTTTTCCCAAAGGGTTGGGCAGAGGTATACCATAGTCCACCCACATTTTAACAGTTTTAATCCCATGTAATAGGGGACAAGTTTATTGCCATTAACCGAGCACAAAAACGGATTGACTACTGAAAAATTCCAGATAGAAAAACCTAATAACAATTTGCCCGATCTGGAAATTCAACCCAGGACCTTATATCCAGCAGTAGCACTTGCGACCACTAGACCAACGAGGCAGTCATTTTCAGTCTTTTTTTTAACATAATCAGCTAAAAAGATCCCCACTGCTGGGACACAGGCTTTCTCTCTTCGAGAAGCTAAATTCCACCACGCGGGCCCAGTGCGGGTTGGTAGATGTCACATGTTTTAAAATGTTTGGTTCTAGGACATGCCAGGTTTCCTCATGCTGTTTTTCTACACCGTTTTGAAAACAGCGTGGATGAAATTATTAACATAAAGGAAAGTGCCTGCCTGGGTTTTTATTTACGACTTACAAGTCGTAAGTTGCGTTCGTTATCTCTGGGCTACCACTGCTCGCATAAGCAATTTAATAATTGCTAATATTTTCGTAAAGTCTTGTGTTTTTTACCAACATGTATGTACATAAGTGGGTATTTATGTATGTTCATCTATTCCCTCCTAACTTCTAATCAACCTATCATAATTTGTCGTAAGAGGTATCGTCGGAAGCGTCTTGATCGTTTGCTGGTTGTAGGTATTTGTTATTTTAGTTGAGTAATACAAGTGGATTTGCAGTTTCAAAACGTCACATGAAACTTACATACACTAGGGGGCTGTCTAATTCTGCAAAGCAGTAAAATTTTAAATATTTGTCTAAAACCAAATGCAAGCTGCTAACACCGTGAAAAGACTTTTTATTTAATCATTTAGCACACATTCAGGCACTAATTGCCTCAATCAATGGTTTCGAACCCAGCAAACGGTTTTCTCTTTGTCAATAATTGCATCACTACTGCTCTCAAAACGTTGAATATACCAAAAGTCTGAAAACAAAAAAATCGAAGACACATGACATCTACCAAAACGCGCGTGGCCCGCGTGGTAGATTACAGCCCACTCCCTCCCTCTGACAGGAGGCTTTTTTCCCAGCAGTGGGAACGGTATATTATGTTAACGGCTGATTATGTTTATGCTGTAAATTTACACGTATCAATCAATTACTTCAGTCTTAAATTACAAATTACTCACAAATTATCACATCTCAAAGACAATATGACTTGTAAAAAACCACCACACACTACGTTTAGCATGCACCAGCTCTATTAATCAGTGTCTCCTATAATTAATACAAATCACTCTCTTTATGAAAGTGACCGCTTTCTCCTATGGCTTGGGCGTTGTCACTCAATATGAGGTATCAATTGTCTGGAAAGTAGGTTACCGGTACATGTGGCGTGTGAATTGTATCGTCTGTGTTAAGGTGTGTACTTGATGGATCAGTTTTATCATGACCGATCTATAGATTAAACTTTTTTCAAAAAAATAAAAACCGACTTCCTTAAAAAACATTACAAAGTGAAAAATAACTTTAACTGCGGAAGTCGGAGTCTAAGGATCTGTATTTATGATGCTTGCCACCGACTTCCGAAATTAAAGTTACTTTTCACTATGTAGTGTTTTTTTAGGAAGTCGGGTGTCATTTTTTTGAAAATAAGTTTTAATTTTTAACTTTTTAGTTATGGTATGTAACCCGCGCTAACCTAATCGCGTTATTCTTCCATTTGTCGCGTGCAAATTTAAGACTTATTTGCTTTTCTCATGGATTCCATTGTCAGAACTGAACGAAATAAAAAAAGATTGGTCAAATTCGGTTCTCCCAGTCGAAAGTTCTGAGGTAACAAGCATTAAAAAAATGCAGTCAAATTGAGAACCTCCTTCTTTTTTTTGAAGAAGGTTAAAAATAAAATTAAAAATGATTCAACACATAAATTAGAACCGTGGACCTAGCTTCTGACGTTTCATAAGTGCCCTTGTAGGTTTATGTGAAATAAAAATATTTTGATTTGAATAATTTGCAAGTTTCGTAAATTAATTACGTCTGACACTCTGTTGAGTGTTAATCGACTTTGTGAAACCAGCATTCCCTTGCCCTTACTACATTTTTGTTGGGATCAGTGAAACATGTATTTTTCTTCCACACTTCTTTATTAGTCGTCATCTCGTTAGTCACCCTTTTCTAACCATATCATAATTCACACAGTCCATCCGGTGTTTGTTTGGTCTTCCTCTACTGTTACAGATTTTATTATGACATATTTCTCATTCCTCGGTGTCAAATGCCCAATATGCCCATACAATGAAAACCGATATCCACACCACTTTTCAGTAAATTAACTAACAATCAACGTTCTAAGGAAAGACTAAGCCTGTGGCGACTTGGTGCTTCCCTACCAAACCCGTTCGCTCCACCTGTTGAATACCTCGCACCTGGATACAAGTTGCCCTGACTTTCCTGGAAGTCTTCAAATATACTCAGGGATTAAGTAGGCCGAGGTTAAGGATACCTGCTCAGGTGAAGATCCACAGATGACTCCTGGATTTTAAATGTGGTGTTGTCCCACAAACAATGTGGCACTTTACATCGTGTCCAGCGAGTTCTGCTGTTTGCACGCTACAGGATTTAATGAACGCTACTGAAAGTGCTAGTGCTAACATTAACGAGTTCCTAGAAGAAAAAATTAAACATCTAAATAAACAAATAAATAAACATCTTAGGACAACCAACACACTATTATCTGATCCCAAACTAGGCAGAGCCTGTACTATGGTAACCAGACAACTGATAAATATACTTATATATTTCTAAATACATAAATATTATAGATAAATTACACCCAGACACAGAACAAATGATTGTGCTCATCACACAAAGATTTGTCCTGGGTGGGAATCGAACCCACGACCTCAGTCTTTGCAGTCAGGGTCACTAACCACTAGACTAACAAACTACAACACAACAACTAATTGTATTGAAACTGTAGCTTATTTGATTTGATTATTATTATTTTAATTGTTATTTGTGTTTATTATTTTCAATGACATTGTTGAGTTATTTTTAGATTTTTATTCTTATTTTGACATGATTATTGTATCAATTGCTTCGTTTTAATTGCTTAGTTTCTTTTTGTTTTAAGAGAATGTATTAATAATAATATGCCTTCATATTTGCACGTCACATCATGTGGCCATCATTTTGCATGCATGTCTTTCTGTATATATGACACATGTTTAAGCAAATAAATATTATCTTATCTTAAGCTCGCAACCATTCTGGGTTGACTGTATTTAGATTGCTATTGACACGGCAAGAAGTAAATCAACTTAATTAAGACATAGGAACCTACAAACTGGTTACTCTGAAGTTAGAAATAGAGAAATTATGCAAAGCATTGCACTCGTCCTGCTTAATTTGTATAACTTGAATTACAAGGGGTCCATAAAAAGCAGGCAAAGGATTTTATTTTGGATCCCGACCGTAATTTTCTTGGCTAAATGTAGCATCGGGCTAAAGACACGCCTTTTCTGCGTTACTGTAGAATTTAAGGATAGAAAATAGCAATTTAAGTCTACATCTATACATCTATACATACATACAAATAAATAAAATTGGAGTGTCTGTTTTTAATATTAAGATAACCACTTTTTACTAAGTGTATATGGATGTATACACGATACATATACCAAAACAACATTTTTTACAATTTTTGTCTGTCTGTCTGTCTGTCTGTCTGTTCGTTCCCGCTAATCTCGGAAATGGCTGGACCGATTTTGACGGGACTTTCACTGGCAGATAGCTGATGTAACAAGGAGTAACTTAGGGTATTTTTATTTTAGAAAGATTCTTTTATTTTAGAAAAAAATAACTATCTTCGAAAACTACGCTGACATACGTCTCAAAATTCGTAAAACCCTGGCTGAATCCTACGAAATAGATCAAAATAATGTACTACAGTATTGTACACCTTAAAAATGCCTACAAAAATGTCCTCAATGGTATATGTCTATCTCTTAGGGATAACCCACAATAACCATTTTTTATCTTTTACTTTTTACGAGAAATAAGGGCTTATTTACGAAGCGATTTTAAGCAATACAACATTAATCCTTATCCAATTAAGTACTTTAAATACATTGTGCATTTAAAATAGATCAATATGGCCCTTTACAGCATGTAATTTAAACCGAATATCTTAGAAGATATTAGAGATTTAAAAAGTGGGCGCAGAGCGCGTTGGCAGGGGCCGGGTAGTACAGGATAAGTAGGATTGTAATTCATATTACTTTGGCTTCAAAGTAATTGCGAATATCATGTGTGTTCATTATACTCAAAATAAACCTAATAGTATTATTTCAAGTAAGAGACCGCGAAATTGCTTAGATGTTTAGATTTTTGGATGTTTGTTTCTCAATGTTTGTTCCGCCACTTCTTCTTCCCAGCCAAAGCACTAGGAAGTGTCGAAGGGCGGGCGTTTTGGGGGGACTGTCTTATGTGACTTTGACGTTCAAAAAGTGCTGACTCTCAGCCTAGTTTGAATAAATGACTTTTGATTTTGATTTTGAATGATGCAAAGACGGCCAAACGGATTTAGATCGAATTTGGCACAAAGATATAGATATTATATCATGGATACGTAACAGATAGGATACCTACTTTATCCCGGTAGTAGGTTCCCGGGTGATATTTTCCGACAGCTATACGGGCCAAGCCACTCGCAAAAGTACTATTCCTATAATTATGTTCGGTGTCTGGTAAATGATTGAGTGTCTGTATAGGTAAAAAAGGAGCGTTAAGAAAAACCAGGAAGACTTATATTCAACTAAACCAAGCCCTATGTCACAGCCTTCTTACTCTGAATACTATTACTTTTATTTTAAAAACACCAACACACATGATGTTCTCATAAACTATGAATCCTAAGTAATATGAGTTATAATCCTACTACTAATAATATTATATATGTGAAAATATGTATGATTGGGTGTTTGTTTCTCAATCACGCAAAAATGGCTGAATGGATCTGGATCGAAAATAGCACACAGAGTCTATATTACCTATATAACCTGGAATAACACATTCTTATCGCGGTAGTACGTCCTCTTGCATTAATTTCCGACATCCACGCGGGCGAAGCCGCGGGCAAATAATATTATAAATGTGAAAATATGTATGATTGGGTTGTTGTTTCTCAATCACACAAAAATGGCTGAATGGATCTGGATCGAAAATAGCACACAGAGTCTATATTACCTATATAACCTGGAATAACACATTCTTATCGCGGTTATACGTCCTCTTGCATTAATTTCCGACATCCACGCGGGCGAAGCCGCAGGCAAAAGCTAGTTTTAAAATATATTTGCCTATACACGGCAAAATTTACCCGTAAATTTAGCACATCGTTCTAGATTGCCTAGCGTCGTAAATTTTCGTCAGTTATAAAAAAAACATGTGTTGTTTCTTAGAAAAGTGCGAACCAACGCAGTCAAAATGTAAGGGACCACATTGGTTATTAAAAGCCGATAGCAAATTTCAACGCCTTTGCTGTCGTATCATGGTCATCTATGGTAACAAGTTGCTCATTAATGTCCCGGCCACCCTGTACAAATGAAATGCTGTTTCTTGGTTAATTCCTGGTCCCATCACATTAGAACGGCTGGATAGAATGGAATAAAATTTTAAAACGTTTGTAACAATCTGAATTAGGGTTTATGAAAGAAAAACTTGAAAAAGTTGCCGGAAAATTGAAAAATTTGAGAGGAACCAATACTGCTTATTCTCAATTAGGTTTACTAAAATGAAAAATCCATCTAAATGTTTAAATAACTTTAAAAATTGATTATTAAACTAACAAGTGGAACGTTTTGTTTATTATAAGACTCTTTTTGGGTCTCGTCCTTTCTGAATAGACAGGATTAGGAACTAATATAAGTTTAAATTGAAATAACACAGCTTTTGCCGACTTTGCACAATTATTTTACATCACAGTCATCTTTAGTATCGTTGTAATAAAGTTGTTTTCAGATCAAAAATAACTGAAACTGGCAGATGTAAGGAACACTTTCTCTAATTAGTTGTAGAATAAATATGCTTTGGAATACTTCTTTCTTTTTAAACACTGTTTCCTTCCCTTTAACATTAAATTTATTTTCAACTAGCTTTTGGCAACGGCTTCGTCCGCGTAAAAGCCGAAAATTATCCCGCTAGAACGTACTACCGGTTTAAAAGTAATCTTTGTGTTAATCCATATAACTAATAAACTATCTGTGTCTCACATTTTATTCAAATCCGTTCAGTAGTTATTGCGTAAAACAGTAACAAGCAGCCATACATCCTCAAAAGTTTCACATTTATAATATTACTAGGATAAATCAAAGTATCAACTCACATTATAATATGCATTGTGTAACAATTAACAGTTGTAAAGATAATTTCAACTAAAATATACACCTGAGACTTAATATTAAACTTCGATTTTGCTTAGCGTTATTTCTGACTTTTTTTTCAATAGCATATATCCTTTATCAAGAGTTGGGCAATCCTGCCAGGGTCGCGAGATTGTTCAAACGAGATATAGTCCTCCACCACCTCCAGACCGAATTTCGGCCACGGCGGCCAATCTCAACGGAGACTAGCCATCGGCGCGGGAGATATTATAGTGCTCAAGTGTATGCGCAGACACAGGAGCACTCACTCTTCCCTCACTCTCATAGTCCGATGGGACGGCAATCCGACACGACCGGAGAGAGATCAGGCGTAGGACCAACTGCTTAACGTGCTTTCCGAGGCACGGGGGTATCACACCGCCAACTTCCAAACTCCGGGCTGCTACTAAGAAATCCCTAATGGAAAAACCTAGTAACACTTTGCCCGACCCGGGAATCGAACCCAGGACCCCACGCTCAGCGGTCGCGCTTGCGACCACGAGACCAACGGGGCGGTTCAAACGAGATACCGTGGCCCTGGTATATGGATAACTGAAGGAACTCGGATGGGTTTTAGTCAGTAAAAGTCTGACACGCCCTCCCGCTCCGCCCAGAACGGGAGAAGACATTTGATGATTTGCCATCCAAAAAAAAAAAAAGTCGTGGCCAATCAAATGCATAAAGAATGTTGCAAACCCAGCTAGTGGTTCCAGGAGGCCTACTTCTTAAATATGTCAACGAAGATGCGGGCCCGCCAGAAAAAAGTTTGAATCTTCGGAGTGAAACTTACTTCCGATTAATCAACTTTTTCGGCCGGGGAAATACACACTGGAAGAAGGGATAGCTGTGAAATCGTGTTGTCATTTATTCGTAGTTCGGGGCGTCAATTAGGGGTGAGGCTATCTGTTTCTAAAAATAACAGACCTTCGAAAACTGATACCATGGCTGTAACAATTATTAATTCTTCAGCGGAGCGATAAGGTTATCATAATAAACAGTACCTACAGAGGTTATATATACCCCATTTCTTCCCGTGGGTGTCGTAAAAGGCGACTAAGGGACTTACTAGAGAATGGGCAGCAGCGTTCTCTATGCATTTTACCACCATACTGCGATCGCCAACCCGCCTGCCAAGCGTGGCGATTATGGCAAAGCCCCCCAAATTGGGGGACGCCTAAGTCCAGCAGTGGACGTCTTACGGCTGAAATGATGATGATGATGATAATGACAGAGGTTAATACAAGTGTTATCAGTCTGTTAAAAGACTATCATAAACAATAATTTTTATTAAAAATCGAAGCCGCACGGCTGCCTCGTTGGTCTAGTGGTAGCAAACGCTACTGCTGAGCTTGAGGTCCTGGTTTCAATTCCCAGGTCGGGCAAAGTGTTATTGGGTTTTTCCATCTGGAATTTCTCAGTAGCAGCCCGGAGTCTGTATTTGTGCCCGGTTGATGGCAATAGGCTCGCCCCCTATTACATGGGACTTAAACATAACAGACGAAATATAGGTGTACTACAAGTACACCTCTGCCCAACCCTTCGAGGAAACAAGGCGTGATGTTATGTGTTATGTAAAAGCCGCACGGGTCGATCTATCAGGTTAAGCTACGCTTGCCGCGGTTGGTCCGTAGATGGGTGAGCATCTTTACATTCGAGGATCCTCTGTGCCTCGGAGAGCATGTTAAGCCGTTATCCTGTCTGTCAGTCGTTGATCTTTGACAGTTGTAATGGGTTGTGAGAAGTAGGAAATTCAGACAACCAGTATTACCAAGGGGTATCGCGTTACCCAGTAACTGGGTTGTGGAGGTCAGACAGGCAGTCGCTCCATGTAAAATACTGGTATTCGACTGGTTCTGGTCAGACTTGGAGTAGTAACTGCTAGGAAAAAGGCTATGCAAATGATAATCAACAATAAAAAAATTAATTCTTGTTACAAAATAAATGGCATATAAATTAAAATGGCTATTAAGGAACATTAACAAATCAACACAAACATTTTGGATTTGTTACCAAATTATAACAAAACTAGGTTTTGCCCGCGACTTCATCCGCGTTAAATTTCTTGCTCCCCTTACCCTCCCCTTCGTATCGAATCGCTTCGTACCGTCTTCGTAACTTTTTTATTTTTGCTTGGCTCCTAAAAGTACTAGCGTGATGTTATATAGTTGATGAATGGACTATCCAACACTAAAATATTTTTTCAATTCGAACCATTAGTTGGTTCCTGACATAAGCGCGTTCAACCAAATAAACTTTATAATCTTTATTATATATATCAGGGCTGTCCAAACTACATACCTTCGCGGGCTAATTAAATTTACTACAAAAGCGGGAGGCCCGCAGAAACAAATATTTTCAGTTTTCAAGTAAAAAAAATACAAGGTAACCATTTCTCTATAGGATTATTGGTTCTTCGTTAATTGATCTTTAACAATCATGGATATCAACGTCAACATTCGTTGTTGCCAGACGCATTGCATGAAGAAGTGACTTATCTGAACAATGAAGATCTATACTTAGATTTTATAAAATTCATTTTAGAATAAGTCATTTCCCATAAATAAGTGATACTATACTCCATTTGTTTAGGTAGTTAACTAAATGTAAACAATCTTAACATGTCTTTTATCTAAAAAACTGTCTAAAAATTGAATCTAAAAATGTTTACAATTAGGTATTTACTTAAACCGATGTTAGGTAAGTAACTTAATTTAAATAATATTTGTTGGTCTTTTATACGATTTATTTTATATAAAAAGACATATCAAGATTGTTTACCTTTAGTTAACTACCTAAACAAATGGAGTATAGACTATAACTGAAGTAGTAAAACAATTTTCTGATTAATTTACACTTTAAAACATCTGTCGCGGGCCGCATGAGAACAAGCCGCGGGCCGCATGCGGCCCGCGGGCCGATGTCTGGACAGCCCTGATATATATAATTCTACTGTACGTGTGTATGTCACTGAACTCCTCCTAAGCGGCTGGACTGATTTGAATGAATTTTTTTGTATACGTTTGGGTGGCACCTTGGATGGTTTAGATTCACAAATCAGCCCGACAGATGGCGCTGCTATCTAGTTCTAGGAAACAGGACAACGTCTGTACGGTCAGCTAGTATTAGTATAGATTAAATTTATTGTTGTTAAATAGTGAAACGAGAAAGCAATCTCACGGCTAGAATGTTAATTATTGTTTTTGATTATTTAAATATTTTATGTTTAAACACTATCCCCTTTATTCATAAACGTTGTTTAAAGTTAAGTAATGATCAGCTGCTGTTTAACCATACATTTTTGACGTTTAAACGTCTCTTAACTTTAATCAACGTTTATGAATAAAGGGGTATGTATTCTACATGATGATAACCTGATCGCCACACTGCACTGTAATCAGTCACTACACATACCTACTGTTATTACGGATGCCACATACAAACTCACACTCACACAAAGGAAGGAATTTAACAAGGTTATAAATATCTGTAGCTTCCTCATGAAAGAATAACCGTTGCTAAAAAAAGAAACACCTATTATTTACTTGAAATAGTTTTACTTAATAAAGTAGTTATACTACGCATAAAAGAGATGTACTTTGTATTTATCATCCGTAATATACAGTTAGTAGACTAACAAGAACAAATATCATCGAAAAAGTGACTCCTAAATTAGGCCGTATTACCTGTGACCAACAATTTTATGATAAACGAATACTATGAATACGATTTTCAACTTTAACAGTAAAGAAATAAAGAATATATTCTATTTAGATTTAAATACGTGATTATCGTTCGTACATAAATAAAAGACTTATTTTTGGAACAGTGAATATAGTTTGATCTCTAACCCCATTGACTTATCTCCGTTGGCGTTGGTAATACGGAGTAGAATTGCCCGTAATTTTGGTCAAAACTACGGATTGCATGATTTGGGAATAATCATCCAGCCACATCTAGTCTTCAATCATATTGAATGCATACATAATATACATAGCTAGGGAATTAATAATGTTTAAAAAAGCCACTCAGACAGCGACAGCACCCCACGCTCCCCTCTTGCGAAGGGAGTGAACGATCATCGAGGGCTGGTGGTAGGTCTACCACCGCCCGCCTCACGCTCAGGGCACCGCGCCACGTCTCATCAACGTGACTTGTGAGGACTCACATAGTGTGAAAGTCTCGAGAAGAGCTTACTATAGAAATGATCCTATGAAGTAAGGTCTTGATTCGATTCGAAAAATCGAGGAGGGTCATTCAGCCACGGAGAGTCTTAACACCGCGGTTCAGAAAAACGCGTCATCGGTACAGCGACATCTAGTGTTATTTTTTTCAACTAAAACTATTATGTTATGGTGTTTATTGATCACTGATTAAAACTTTATTTTGGGTAAAATGTAATAGCTGCTATGAATACAATAAAAGAACAAGTCATGAAACACCCGATAACCTATTGTTAATAAGACTGGGCATAATAGCTATATAAAAAACAAGGGATAGCAACGGCCTGATTCATTTTTATCTAAATATCAAACAACAAATAATAAAGTGACATAATTATAAACAAAACAAAATATTAATTTTGATAAATAGTCATATAGATAACAACAATGTATAACACTAAACAGCCCTGGAAACATTTTGAGTTAAACGATATTGTACCAGTAGCGCCATCTAGTGACACACTTTAAAACGTTTAGTTCCTATAGATCCCGTTGTATCACGCGGCCATGACAGCTGTGTGGTTGCGCATGCTTCATGTTTGTTAAAGCACTTATTTAGGCCAGCAATGAGTTACTGATTGGAATGTTATAGGAATGGAAGCAGATAAGTGCTTTAGGTTAAAAAAAAAAAAAAAAACTCTCGCAATTAAAGGTTATTATAATCGAATGAGTCTTAAGATGAGAGAATTACATAATATTTAGCATTTTATTAAATGAGTTTTCTTTTTTTTTAATATGAAACTTTAAATAATTTGCCTCGAATTGACATTATAAATGATTGTCCATATTTAAGGCAAACGTGATGATCTGTTTTGATTTTTACTTCAAACATCTCTTGCATACACAATTTATGTTGTATGTCTTGTACCAACTCATGTTTGAGCAAATAAATTATTATCTTATCATAAGTTATGGAAGCGGATGACTACAAGACTAAATTAAAAGAAAGAAACAAAATAATAAAAAAACGAAGACTGCGACGCGTTGTGAGAATAATAACTTTATTATTGAATGGCTTTTTTATACCAAAGAAAAGATGGACGTAAGTAAAAATTTTACCTATAAAAAGGGGGTGAATTAATAATGAGGTGGCGGCTGTGAGAGATGAACAAAAGTACACCACAAACTAATAATATAGGTAACGTTTATGGTGACCCAAACGATTGCTTTTTTTAAATTGTGGTTATGAAATAAAAAACTATGCCTAGTTATTATTTGTTTAACATAACACATGCACATCACAATTTCAAATTGTGATAATATTATAATGAATCTATCAAATTAATTGTTCTAAATAAAAGTTTGCAATATTGTCCTCTTTGTTTTAGAATATTATTTAGTTTTGATAACTTGTTGTTGAATTATAACAAAAATCTGTTAGGTTCTTAAATGTAATTTTTATTCCTACCTATTTTAAACAGGGTGGTACTGCAATGGTCTCGAGAAAATCATGAATTCAGAACTTGATTCTAGACACCCTGTGGTAGAAATTCGTCGTTGGTTAATAAAAAAATTCTTTATTCATAGAAAAGTGCAATACATTCGATAATTATGACATGCCGTATTACTTCCACTTGCATTGAAATAGTGTGTCAGTGTGCCGTTTTTAAAAATCGAATGTTGGGTACAGTTCGTTTGCAGTCATTTTACCTGTGACAGATGCAACCCATCAACAACCTTATTGTCACGCATATAAAGATCACTGTGATTTCGATAGACTAGTCAGTCAGTGGCACCTACCTAATAGCAACCTTATAGCACCATAAATTAAATCAAATCAAATCATTTCTTTATTTGTATAGAATGCAGGTGTTACAATAGAGGTGTTACATTCCGATATGTTTCCAGTACATTCTGCCTGTTGGCATACAAAAATATAGTGGTTAACTTATTTACAGATAATTTATAAACTTATATTTAAAATGAGATCATGGATCAGTTAAGTCTAAAATGATTAACATAATAAATGAGATATAGTGAAGCAAATATTACAATTCATCATTTATAAAATCGGTAACAGAGTAATAACATTTATCTATCAGCAACGACGTCAGGAGTTTCTTGAATTTTATTAAAGGCTGATCCTTTATACAATTTGGCAATTTGTTAAATATAGTAGGTGCCATACCAATATATATTTTTTTTAAGCAAAGCATATTCATATCTTTATTTGCATTCCATAATGTTAAAAGTTTTAAAGCTAATGTACAATTATGGACCCTGTAGGGCACAGCAAAAAATAATACAACTAATAATTCAAAAAATAAAATTAAAATCAAATAAAAGCATAAATTAATAACAATTAACAATTTTTAAATAATTATGTCAATAAATATTAATTAGGTACATCATTTATTAAATTGAGATCAATTATATATCCTATACTAATATTTAGCTGTGTGTCTGACTGTGTACAAATAATGTTTTTGTCATGTAAGTAGGTATTCGTTTATTGTGTAGTATGCTTTTTTGATTAATATTTGTTTGAGTTTATTTATAAATGTCGTATCTTTGGTTTCATCTTTTAATGCATCTGGTATTTTATCATATATTTTTATGCACATTACGTAGGGGCTATTTGAATGTAATAGGTTGGGGAAAAAGTTTCTTCGCATTTTTTAAGAAAATTCAAAACATTTTTTAATAAAGTTTATTTACATTTAACTAAAGTATGTAGGTACCATTTTGTTCGATAACTTTTTGCCATCTTGTAGGTAGGGACATGATCCCATTGCTATAGAAATTTTGGGACTTCTGGTCAAAATACCGCGACAAGTGGTTTTGGCAGTCCTCTCGTGATGTTAACCTGACACTGCCTAAAGAATTCTGAAGAGACCGAAACAGGTGGAAATCTGAAGGTGCAAGGTCAGGACTATACGGCGGATGCATTAACACCTCCCAGCTAAACTCTCTTAATTTTTGTTGGGTGGCTAAAGATGTGTGAGGTCTAGCGTTATCATGATGAAAAACCACACCCCTTCTGTTGATTAATTCCGGACGCTTTCTCTCAACTTCTTGCTTTAATCTCATCAGTTGTTCGCAGTAGAGTTCAGAATCGATGGTCCTGCCTGGTGGTAACAGCTCATAATGAATAATGCCCTTCCAATCCCACCACACACACAGCATCACCTTGTTGCGAGTTAACCCGGGTTTCGCCACAGTCTGTGAAGCCTGACCGGCCTTTGACCACGACCTTTTTCGCACGTTCTTGTCATACGTGATCCACTTTTCATCACCAGTTATCAGCTTCTTCAAAAATGGTTCGGTTTCATTACGTCGTAATAAAGAATCACAAATGAGTACACGGTTCATTAGGTTTCTTTCAGTGAGCTCGTGAGGTACCCAAATGTCGAGCTTTTTTGTGTACCCAGTTTTTTTCAAATGCGCCAAAACTGTTTTGTGGTCAATTTCCAGTTCTTCAGCTACGTCATGACTACTGGTATGCCGATCTTGCTCCACTTTTTCAAAAATGGCATCCATTTTATCCGTAATAGGGCGACCAGAGCGACGTGCATCTTTGACATCAAAATTTCCGGATTGAAAACGCTTAAACCAAATTTGTGCCACTCTCACAGACACAACACTAGGTCCATAAACATCGCAAATTTTTTTCGCGGCTTGCGTTTCACTTTTACCATTTTTGTAGTAAAATTTTAAAATGTATCGAATTTTTTCATTAGATTCACTCATCTTGACGGTACGAAAAACAAGTGAAAATCACACATTTTCCTAATTTGAATTTGGAATTATGTTCTTTAAAATTTAAACTTTCAAATGATACCAAAACCAGCCAGATACAAATAGTATAGCCAAAGAGATTTTATTACAAGTTCATACATACTATAATGCGAAAAGACTTTTTCCCCAACCTAATAGTTTCATGCGCGAAGAGGGTAACATAAACATATTTTTGTATCTGTCAGATCGGTCAGTATGTTTATTGCCGCGGGTTGTGAAAAAGTGTATGTATTTCCCTACAAATTTGCATATTTCCAGGATATAGATCGATGGTAAGGTGAGTATTTTATGTTTTATAAAAAGGGTTTACAGCTATCGGTTTGTTCTATGTTGACTATGATCCGAGTCAATTTCTTTTGGCTAATGAAAAGCGTAGGTGCGTCTGTGCTATTTCCCCACAATATAATACCATAGCTGAGCCATGCATGAGCGTAGGCGTAGTATGTAGTGAGTGCAGTTTGCAAGTCGGTCGTTTTTTTTTACTTCTCGTAGTGCGTAGGTGAATTTTGACAATTTCGCTCGAATTTTATTTATATGGGGCTTCCATGAAATGTGTGTGTCTATTGTGAGAAGCAGTGTTATACCAGTACACAATAGACTCTGATATTTTGATCTCAGTAGTTCGCATTCTCGTATCATTTAATGCTTGAAAGTAGATGTTTGTTATTTTTAACGAATATAGATACTTCGAAAATGTATATACTAGGGAAAGTTAGTATCTTGTGTTTCTTGAAAAAAGGAATGCAACTATCAGTAACCTTGAGATTAAAAATGGATCGTATTTAAAGATATCAAAATTAAAGATCACTTTGTTTTTGAAAGTAATGCAAATTCAGATGTACCTAAAATAAGTTGAACGGACTGGTAGCCTCTCTGCGTCTTATTACTTCTTTAAAAAAAAAAAAAAAAACAAAAACAAACACAATGAAAAACAAAACAAAATGAAATTATGAGTTTAACTTTATTGGTTAAACCATTAAACAACTACCTACAGAAGAGTTTTCTGGATTGTAGTTGCGAAACGATGAACTGGAACACATTGCCTTATCTATTAAGCCAGGCGCTCTGTCAAATACAGATCCAAAAGGCTTTTATTTCAGAATATTGGTATTGCATTGAATGGTAGCAATAGTTTTGTTCTATTTGTTCATACCTAGAATATGTTGGGGTAACCGTACCAATTCCGGGCTTATTTGACAACATTATTATAAACGAGAAGTCGGATCAGACGGTCTTATCCCAGCGCCAAACTATTTTTCTTTTAAATTGAAGAAATGCTCATGCATACTGCACTACCACGGGGAGATGGTGCAGTTATGTGGAACTCCAATCCACTAAAACTCCACGGTGTCCTCCTGTGCCGCTTGTGGCGGGAACACGGGCACACGTAATTCTTCCGCGAACCCGCCACGGCTGGCCGTCACCGGACCCTCCTCTGGGGGATAAAGTACCCCCATTTACGGTGCGCCAGAACACACATAGCACGCCGTGACCACCCCAGGGACCAATAAGCACATGGGCGCCAGACGACCCCGTGTATGGCACCCTTGGTCCCCCTGCGACGGGTCAGGACTGTGGCCCTGCCGCCTACCACTTTTCGGCCGCAGGCGATAGGGAGAGTGGCCAACGCTATACCAACACTCCTCCTCCCCTGCGGCCCCACCGCCGATCCCAGCGCCGAACTTACCCCAACCTTCTCACTGGAAACTTATCCAAATAAAGGAGAGAAAGCTAGACTCTTATTTATGTAAATACTACGGCGCAGCAATGTATGTCCATTTATCCTCTCATAATTTTGAAAACACTTATCATAGTTTGACAAATTAGGTGTCGTTGGAAGCGTTCGCTGGCTATATGACGTCATATAGATGTAGTTTCCTCTAGACTAGAGGATATAAAGTTATGAACAAAAAAAAATGAATGTTTGGGTATAAAATATTCTAAGTATACCCATATAATACCTAACCCCAAAATATTTTATATAAAACAGGTAAGTTCAAAACTAAAACTCGACTACAAAGTAATATATCACGCTTCCAAAAGTATGAAACAAGAAAATATTCTAATCTAAAAGTTGTGGCCGTATGCATAATTTTATTGATCTGTAACAAACTTTATGTATAGGCTTCACCTCTTAATTCTCTTTCCTACCCACTATCTACAAAATAAAAGTCTAACTATTTCAATATGTCTCATCCTGTTAAAAAGTTTTAAAGGTTAAATATCGATGACCTTTTAGTCGTCCATCCATTGTTAGTACGTTCGCCTTTACTATCTACTTTAGTGATGAAAATTCTATTGTTTAGATCCAGTACTCAAAGCTAACAGTTACACTGTAGGTCTGTCTTTTAAAAAAATCCGTTAAGTGTACCCACGTCATAATTTTCATCATTTCAGCCGTAAGACGTCCACTGCTGGACTTAGGCCCCCCCAATTTGGGGGGATTTGTCATAATCGCCACGCTTGACAGGTGGGTTGGCGATCGCAATATGGTGGTAAAATGCATAGAAAACGCTGCCGCACATTCTCTAGTAAGTCCCTTAGTCGACTCTTACGACACCCACAGGAAGAAATGATGATGTTGATTTATTTTACTAAGCTGTTTTCCTTTAGAAATCAAAACAAGGATAGAAGTAGAAAAATATATTATTGATAGAGAGAACCACTAGATAAATGTGTTTGTCAGAGATCCTTATGTCGGTTCTACACGATTTATTGCCTTGGTTCACCACAATACAAGAAAGGCTACACAATTCCAGTAGTTTCACTTATACAGAGGACATCTGGAGGATACAAAGAGACATCGACGCGAAAACTCTAGCCAGCATTTTTCGTCAGTTACCAGCAGTAATAATCGGCTGTTTCATAGAAAACTTTAATACCTACACGGTCAAAATTTATGAAGCAACTAGTCTTTTTTAATTTCCGACAAAAAAAATCAACGCAGGGGTTTCAGAATCCTACCACAGTCGCGGAATTGTTCGAACGAGTCACCGTGGCCCACAGGCAACTGAAGGGACAAGGGTAGGTTTTAGGCAGTAATAGCCTGCTACGCCTTCCCCCTCCGCTCAGAGCGAGAGACGCCATTTGATGATTTCCCACCCTAAAAAAGAAGGGTTCGGAATCTGTTTTGAATTCAAAATATTAGGATGTGCATCAATATCCCGTATGCCGATAACAGTAACCATAAACCACGTTCAGGGAATCATTCGTTTTCGTGTGTACTTATAATTTAATAATAAACTAGCTTTTGCCAGCGGCTTCGCCCGCGTGGAGGTCGGAAATTATCCCGCGGGAACATACTACCGGGATAAAAAGTACCTTATATGTTATTCCAGGTTATAAACTATCTGTGTGCCAAATTTCATCCAAATCCGTCCAGTAGTTTTTTCGTGAAAGGGTAACAAACATACACATACACATACATCCATCCTCACAAACTTTCGCATTTATAATATTAGTAGGATCATAAATGTATACATTTTTGTTAATTGTTTTGTTTATTTTTACACATTATTTTTGTTTTCATTTCTGTACCTGTTCGTGACATCAAAGCAGTTCTTATTGAATACCAGCGCTTCGACACTTATTCTTAAATGTCGCAGCATTCTGTTTTTATTTTAATTTTGCTGTTGGTGTTCTTTTTTACACGCTTTATATTAGCTTCACTTGTATGTTTGTATGTTTGTATATTTGTATGTTTGTATGTTTGTTTGTAACCGACTCCTTATAGTGCGATTTTGACCCACTTTAAAGGACCAGATTTCATTCAAACTTTGCACACCTGTCAAGGACTGATGACAATGCAATAATTTCATAAATTTGTGCCATTATCCTTGCCAGGGTTACCAGGACAGCAAAAAAACTGTCACAAACTACGCTGACGTACGTCTCAAAATTCGAAATACCCTAAAAAATAGAAAATAAATAATAGTTTAAAAAAACTAAAAAACACGCTTCCATGGAAAACCAAACTAAAAAGTACAAAATAATGGAAAAAAAGCGTGGGGTGCCTGATATCAATAAAAAAATACCTTAAAAGCACCCCACGCTTTTTTTCCATTATTTTGTACTTTTTAGTTTGGTTTTCCATGGAAGCGTGTTTTTTAGTTTTTTTAAACTATTATTTATTAATATTTTTATTAAGTAGTGCGAGTCACAAGTGCTTTTTTTCTTTCTTTAATAACGGAAAGGTAAACTGTTATTTATTGTAGGGCTCCATTACCCTTTTTAGGGTTCCGCACCTCAAAAGGAAAAAGCGGAACCCTTATAGGATCACTTTGTTGCCCGTCCGTCCGTCCGTCCGTCCGTCCGTCCGTCCGTCTGTCAAGACCCTTTTTCTCAGGAACGCGTGGAGGTATCAAGCTGAAATTTATATCAAATACTCAAGTCTACTGTCCCTTAGAGCTGTGAAAAAATCAAACGTCTAAGCTAACGCAATCAAAAGATATAGCCGTTTATGCCGCAAATTTCAGCAAATTTTCGAAACTCGCAAGGGAATCAAAACCTAAAGGGTACTTCCAGTCGATCTAGAACTTTGAAATTTGGTACGAAGCAACGTCTTATAGCACAGATAAAGGAAAAATTGCGAAAACCATACATTTTTAGTTACATCATATAATAAAAATATTTTTTTAAATTTTAAAACTACAGGTTTGTACGGAACCCTCGGTGCGCGAGTCCGACTCGCACTTGGCCGGTTTTTTACTCTGATCACAAACTTTTTCTCTCGTTCATCCATTCCTTCTGCATTCGCTTTTGTACCAAAGCTGTGAACGAAAACATCGTGAAAAAGTGAGCTGTCCGAAAATAAGAAAATGGATTGATAAATCCGAATCCAACAAACAGAAATAAATGATCATATCAATGCTTGGCTGTTTTATCGTGTACCCGGCTACTATGCCAGGTGGCGTATATGCGTTTGAATTTCGTTCCCTGTTATGTGAAATTTATTGCGTTACTCTGATATTTGAGGTTGCATCATAGCCTAGTCTATGGAAGGAAATTTCCCGACATAAATTTGGCATCCAATTACACTGACAGTGATTTGGGAATTGAAATTGGAAACCGAATTCTCGTTACTGATGTTACATTTTCCAAACTGTATCTCTAGTGTACCGTGTGAAACCGGACGTAGAGAATAACAACACCCCATTTCTTTCCGTGGGTGTCGTAAAAGGCGACTAAGGGACTTACTAGAGAATGGGCAGCAGCGTTCTCTATGCATTTTACCACCATACTGCGATCGCCAACCCGCCAGCCAAGCGTGGAGATTATGGCAAAGCCCCGCAAATTGGGGGAGGCCTAAGTCCAGCAGTGGACGTCTTACGGCTGAAATGATGATGATGATCTCTGGTGGCCCAGTTGTCGAAGGCGGCGTTTCCTATATGAGTACTTTGAGAAGAAAGGCCGGAACAAATACAGAGGTCACAGTCTCTTTTAAAGTACAGATATAATCTTGGTCACATCATTTAAAGACCATGTAGATTGATGACTGAAATGGACTGTTGAGAAAAGAACCAGACAGATTGTGTGGAGTTGTCTATTCAGTTTATATTGTATTTTTTGTTCAATTTTATGTATATCTAAAATAACGGGATCACTTCTACGCATTTTTTAATTGCTTTGAAATTCAGGATGGCACTGACGCGCCAAACCACACTGCAAGGTTCCATTGTCTCTCATAGAAAGGAGGCTTGTGTACCAGTGGGGATAATATAGGCTGATTGTGATTCTGAATTCCAAACTTATCTTCTTTTGTCTCCTCATTCCAGACGAAATCCCCAGAAGAAACGCTAAAGCGAGGGCTGACCAACAAATGTGTTCAGCGCGAGACGTCCTCGTGTATAGCCATCGAGCTGGTGGGCTACGTGGACAGGATGCTCAGGACAGCATCCTTCCAGCTCGGCGAGGATGTCATGATTGTTGATGAGAGGTAAGCTATCACCTGACACAATCAGCTACTTTTTATTTCGTCTTCCCAGCTAAAACACTAAAACACTAGAAAGTAGTGAAAGGCGGGCTTTTTGAAGACTGTCTTATATATGTCATTTTGACGTTCGAAAATTGCTGTTTGTCAGCCTAATCTGACATCAATTTTGATTTTGATATTTCTAAAATATTTGAAGCAAATTTTAAGGGGGTATTGTGTTTTGTGACAATGGGTACCACAATAAAATTAATAATAATAATAATATTCCACAACTATCACACAACGCCATCTAGTCCCAAGCTAAGCAGAGCTTGTGTTATGGGTACTAGACAACTGATAAACATACTTATATATTTCTAAATACATACATATTATAGATAAATTACGCCCAGAGTCCCAGACACAGAACAAATGATCGTGCTCATCACACAAACATTTGTCCTGGGTGGGAATCGAACCCACGACCTCCGGCATAGCAGTCAGGGTCACTAACCACTAGACCAACAGGCCTGTCAAAAAAAAAACAAAAAAAAAATTAAAACAAAAAACAAAACAAAAAAAATATAATATATAAATAATAATAATAAATTATCACCTTAACACGTAACGAATAGTTGGTGAGGCCTTGACTACGGCGGCATAAATTACGTATGAATAATTTAACTCACAGTGGGCCTTATTAGAAGGCTGAAAGTTACCTAAAGGGCGATGGAGAAGGCTATGCTTGGAGTTTCCCTACGCGATCGAATCAGAAATGAAGAGATCCGTAGGAGAACCAAGGTAACCGACATAGCCCGAAGAATTGCTAAACTGAAGTGGTAGTGGGCAGGGCACATTACTTGCAAAACAGATGGCCGATGGGGCCGAAAGGTTCTGGAGTGGCGACCGCGTACCGGAAGACGTAGAATTGGAAGGCCTCCAACAAGGTGGACCGATGACCTTGTGAAGGCCACAAGAATCCGCTGGATGCGGTAAGCACAAAACCGGTCGAAGTGGCGGAGCTTGGGGGAGGCCTATGTCCAGCAGTGGACGTCTTTCGACTGAAATGATGATGATGATGAATTTTACTTTATGACAAATCAATTACATTCACTATGTTACATACGTTGTTGAGCTGTTTTTTAGAATACTACCGTCTGCCCGCGACTTCGTCCGCGTCAAATTTTTCCTGACCCTTCCCGTTGCATCGAATTGCCTGCCAGTTTTCGTCCATTTTTCGTTGCTGCTCCGCTTTTTTTGATCGTAGTGTGATGTTATATAGCTTATACCCTTCCTCATTACATAGGATAATCAATACAAAACGATTTTTTTCAATTTGGACCAGTAGTTGCAGAGATTATCGCGTTCAACCAAACAAACAAACTCTTCAGCTTTATAATATTTTTTAGAATATATTTATGAAGTAAAGTAATAAGAATAGTCTTCACAATGATTCAGATTGTATTTAACAGTGCGCAATTAAGGTGCAGATTAGAATCTTTGCAAACAGGATACCATTTAATCATCAGCCTTTGGACTGACGAGTGTTACATGAACTGAGATCTGTCTTGATTTTAAGTTTGACAAATATTATGTAGTTTTATAGTTTGTTTTGCGAATCCTTATAATATAGGTAATGCAATCTTTATTGGAACAAAAACACATTTTACAAATTGGTTGCGTACGTAAATATGTAAAACTGTGTCACAGCTAATGACACCCACCTCCAAGAGGGAGACGACAGCGTTCTAGATACCAGAGATGAAAATACAGTAAGGTTAAAAAGAGTATGAACAAATACTTATAAAATAAAATAGTAATTTGGAAGATTAAAAAAAATACATAAGTGCTTAATGCTGTTTGTGTGGGAGCCCTCAGATAAACAACATTAAGCACTTATGTATTTTATTTTTTTCATCTTTCTAATTACTATTTAGCCTTTTCCCAACTTTGTTATGGTCGTCATCCAGTCTAACCGAATGGAGCTGAATATCAGTATTTTCTATGAACCGACTGCTATCTGCTAGCTAGGTAATACGTTACCCCTTAGTAAGACTGGCTGTCGGACTTTCGGTCTTCTGACGACCCGTAACGACGATCATAGATCACCATAGAACCACGAAAAATAGCTGGGAACAACGGGTCTAATGAATCCCATAACAAAATCATTTCCTACGAAAAGCCTCTTTTTTCGAACCATTCAACCCGGAAACTCTTTGTTCATAGGCAATGAAGTTTCAAATCTTACAAATGAAAAGGGTAGTCGAAAATAAATAAAAAAATAATGAGAAAAGTCTACAACCCCAAAACTCTTCGGGTATTTCCCTGAAAGGTTTCTAAAGTACACAATCCATCATTAATGAAAAACTTTTTTATCTCGAATTCCGTCAAATTGTTCCGGGATTCATGGAATTCTTTTCAAACTCTTTATAAAGAAGGGTTTGTATTCGGATCTAAACTTTGTTGTACAAGATTCGTTACTTACTGGTCATTAATTTTTCATATTGATTTCTTGCTCCTTTTTTTTGACAAAAAAAAAGAGAAAATCCAAACGAAATTCCAAAAAAACAAATAACAACTTATAATTTTACATAATGTTTCAGCCACGGCGCCGCAGCAGAAATTCCAGTAAAATCAGAAACCTTAGCGAGAGCCGGTACATCACTCGAAGACCAAGCGCAGCAACTCATCATGGACAAGCTGTGGCACTTCGTCAGCTCCAGGTCCTTGAGGTATAGGCTGCTCAATGATGCAGACCTGGTCATCTCTGGCAAGCAGGAGAAGGATGGAAGCCTTGGTGTTGGTAAGTACTGCGGTTGAAGATTGATGGTGGTTTTTTTTTCTCTTTTGCTTTTACTTCGATATAATATTTTTTTAGCAATGAGTGTTATGTAGTTAGAAATTCCATTACTCAGCCATAGTCAGCTTTTAACCGACTTTAAGAAAGTTTTCATTTTTCTCCATTTTTCTTACTGTACGACCTTCGAAGCCGAATTAAAAAAAAAAAAACAATGAAAAGTGAAAAATAACTTTAAACTCGGTGTCAAAAACTTAAATACAAATACAGAGATATCGACTTCCGAATTTATATTCGGTTGTTATTTTTATAAAATGATTTCCAATTTTTTTTTTTCAGTTTTTTGTTATGTTAGGGCGTACAATAACAAAAAAGTAAAAAATGAAAACTTTGTTACCAAATTAACAATTGATAGTGTCGTTTTTTTTTTTGGATTTCGTTTGTTTTGTTTTTTTTTTTTTTTGTAAAACGTTTTCTCTTCTTGACGAGTGGGTCACGTCGGTAAGAATTAAAAAATGGAATGATGAATTTTTAGGACAAGTATGATTTTGTAATGACCGATTCATCGTATTCAAACTGCTTCATTAGTCTAGTGGTCAAATGTGCTATTACTCAGCATGACATCCCAGGAGTTTATGCTCAGCACACACTTAGCCCGACCTAAGAATTTAATCCAGATTGAATTCCCAGGTCGGACTAAGTGTTTTCTCATCTCTACTCTACGAACGCCTTTGTCTAATGCTTCTATGAAAACAGGATTGATGCTATCAACCGATTTGTCCTCCGAAATGATAGTTCCATAGACTACCTTACAAGCTTAGTCAGGTGTAATAATCGATTCGACCTAAGTCGATTACTGAACTACATCCCTAAGGATTAATTAGAGAGGTGTTTCTGGGGTATAATTGGATCAGCATTATTGTTTGACTGGCCTGTTAGTCTAGTGGTCAGTGACCCTGACTGCTAAGACTGAGGTAGTGGGTTCGATTCCCACCTAGGACAAATCTTTGTGTGATGAGCACAATCATTTGTATTTAGAAATATATTAGTATGTTTATTAGTTGTCTGGTTGCCATAGTACAGGCTCTGCCTAGTTTGGGATCAGATAACGTTGTGTTGGTTGTCCTAAGATATATTATTCTGGTGACTTGGACATATCACAGATAGTTAATATTTTTTAGCCAGCTCAGCACCGTTCACAATCTGAATCATTCATCTGAATTTTGAAGGATATATGGCTGGTCCATTGCTTCATTATGTTCGAAAAATGTGCGTACTCACAGCGTTAATAATGTGATGGATTTTGTTGTTCTGTCAAAAAAAAAGCCTGTTACTGTTAGTGTGTTAGGCAATTGTTTCGCAGGTTTAAATAGCATGATTTATTAAAATGATGAAAATTATGTTTACGTTTATAAAAACCATGATTAATTATAATGTTTTTTTTTTTTTAATGCATGTGATTTCAGAATATTTTGTAGAGTGTGCGTCTGTTTTGTATGTGGTATGACGTTTAAAACAATAACAACTAGAAAATACACACACGCACGCATAGTTGCCGTACGCTTATTTCCTCGAACTTGTTATTTTTTGTGTTTGTATTTTTTTGTTTGCTTTCTTTCTTTTATCAAAATACATCGAATACACGGAACTGCCGACAGAAGTAAAAACTTCAAACTTTGGACAGAAAACACGTCACTATTGCAACTGCAACTGATACGAACCTACACGTTTTGCCTCTAACAAAAATCACTTAGGGCGGCAAAAATAATTATCACATCACTAAAAAAATAAAAAATATCAAAGGCGTCATAATCAACCTTGAATTTACTTTTAATTTCAGGTGTAGCAATGAAGCCACCAAAAGTATATGAGAGCGGCAGAGGCCGTCAGAAGCCATTTGGGCCCGTTTTGGCCTTAGCCGCGTTGAAGTTTGGCCTGTTCGGGGCCCTGACCTTCAAAGTCCTGGCCCTCATGGTCGGGAAGGCCCTCCTGATCTCCAAGATAGCCCTGTTATTGTCAACCATTATTGGACTGAAGAAGCTATTCTCTTCTCAGGTGAACGACTGAATAAATAGCATGTTGCATGATTAAATTCTTCAAAATTTTCTCTCTTGTTTTTCTTGATTGTTTTGCGAAATTTTGTTTTTTTTCTTTAATGGGAAATTGTTTGTGATCTCTGCATGTGCACCTTTGCATGTTAGGCTACATTTGCACGTACGTACACATGGCTACATATCAAGCTATACATTTCCAGTTTAAGCTGACCTCGCATTATACGGAAATCCTATACAATGTGACATCAGTTTATACTGGAAATTTATAGTTTGATGTGTAACCGTGCGTACAAATATCGCGCACTGGAGTTTCAACTCTCTGTCTTGAGTCGAGTATTGAGAATCCAACAGAGTGCATCCCAGCACGAAGCAAAAACTTACTGTTCAAATTTGAACTCTCGATGCTAAGCAGTAAGGTTAAAATCCATTGAAAATCCCGCCGCGTCATTTTTACGTCACTGCTAACGTTGACTTATAGTCATTTTGAATTTTAATGACTTTTTTAAGAATCATAATGACGTTTAGAAAAAATACATTTTACATAGGGTAAGTTTATAAGAGTTAGTAATGATTACCAACAAAAGTCAGATTGAAACTGCTGTCACCAGCAAAAGGAGCGTACCTGAGGAAAAAAAAGTAAAGAAAAATGAGCCTTACTATTTCGTTGCGTAAAGCTTATTTTTCTTTATTTCCTCACAACGTTTTTGCCACAGTAGGGGTGCCCCTTCCTGCCAGGGTCGCGACATCTGTTCGAAAGAGTTACCGTGGCCCTGGCATATGGGCAACTGAAGGAACACGGGTGGGTTTTAGTCAGCAAAAGCCTGACACGCCCTTTCGCTCCACCCTAGACCGGGAGACGTCATTTGATGATTTCCCATCCACAAAAAGGGGTGCCTCTTTTGGGGCAGAAACGTTATCGTTATAGTTTAAAAGGAAACAAAAACAATTTGCTCCTCACAAAACTCAGCAAAACTGGAAGCGTTGCAGATAATGGTTTTCAGAGGAAAGGTCCTCTTCTATCCTAGATTTCCTAGAAAACTACGTTGCTACGTAAGAAATTCAATCGTTTGCATTGTTTTCACCGTATAGAATATTTCAATAGAAATTGGCTGCTGCTCTCCAATCGATTTATGAACCATATTCTGGAAAGAATCCCTAACAAAATGTCATTGGAAAACTGACGATTGAATTTCGAATAGACTTTGCTAGTCCAGGTTTGGTACAGTTTTTACCAAAAACGTTTTTAAAGAATAATGCAGTTTCTAGCCCAGTCTTCTCCATAAGAAACTACTTTTTAAAAGCGGCAAATCTATTATAATATATACAATAATTATTGTACTATAAATATAAAGACGGAGCACCTAGAATAAAAAAAGCCATACCACAGAATTAAAAACGAAGCAATATCAGATAAATTAATTAAGTAGGCTTGCAACGAATATTCGGTTACTATTCGGTATTCGGCCTATTCGGCTGCTTTTATTATATTCGGCCGAATACCGAATATCTACATATTATTCGGCCGAATACTGAATACTTATGTAATATATTTTGTTATAGGGAGATAATTGGTAAAAAAGAAAAAAAAAATCGATTCATTACGCATATATTCATCTTTTCATTTCTCTTATAAGCATTTAAGTATTCATTGGTACATAACACAAATACATAATCATCTTCTGTATTAGTAAAGTTAAGGATTCTATGTATTTGAATTAAGTGATAAATACATGGTTCTCATATTTTTACAAACATTGTATAACGTGTTTATACGATTTTCCATTTTTGTTTGCAAGTAATAATTCAGTGTGCTTAAATAATGTTCAAGTCATTCGTTGCTTCCGTTTCATTGTATGCCAGAGGCAAGAAACTTGCATCGTGTAAATGGGGCTTAACTACATGGTATAAAACAAAGTCACTTTCGTCGGTCTGTCCCTATGTATGCTTAAATCTTTAAAACTACGTAATGGATTTTGATGCGGTTTCTTTTATTAATAGAGTGATTCAAGACGAAGGTTTACACTTATAATACGCGGACGAAGCTACTGGCAAAAGCTAGTAATATTCTAAAACAAAGTAATTTGCCATATGTTGCGGAAATTACGTGGCCGCATGTTAAAAAAAGGTTGCCAGTTTTAATTTCTCATAAAAAAGGGTAGCTTGATGTATTTTTAAATATTTTACAGATTATACTAAGCTGGGTAAATGTTATTTAACAGCAGTCAGGAAGGAAAATTTAATGTTGAAATTAAAACATCGTCGGGTTTTTTTTTTTTTTGTTTAAATGAGGGTGCGTGACTTTTGAAAGGGATAAACGGACGTGTAGGTAGATGAAAACAAAAACAGCTCAAAATATCTTTACCTTGTGTTCAACGAAACATCTGAACTAAATCAACTAAAATCTTCCAACTGAGGAGCGTCTCTTCGAAAGGTCTCATTAGGGTATTTTCCATTTTTTTTTTAACTATTTAATTTTGAAGACTGTGAAGGAATATTTAACAGAAAAATATTTTTTTTGTAATTAATCTCCATTTTCTGCATTAGAAGTGATTAAAATCTAATTTATTTTCAATGGTTTTAAATTTACCGCCAAAACGCTCCGTACGATAACGTTTACCATGGTGACGTCATCTTTGTGTAAACAAGTTGTAAACAGTATTTCGATCAAGTAATTTCGTATCTCAAATGGATAGAAAATGTTATTACTGGTGTGTGGTGCCTCTGTGTACAAATACTTTTAAAAATGAGCCACATGAACTATTTATACCTACTCCGTAGCACAAAAATCGGGGTTGTTTGCAAAGAAATTTCCAACCATAAAAACATCTACTGTGGGCAGATTTGCACTATCGGCTTTTATAAAACCAGCTTCCATTGTATTTCCATTAATCCATTCCAAAAATCCTAAATATATCCTAAATCCACTCCGAGATTTACAGATTGAGCACAGATCACATACCTAAGTCAAAATTCAATACACACAAAAGTGACGTCACACGGTAAACGTCAGTGCACCGAGCGTTTTGGCGGTAAATTCAAAACCATTAAAACAAATTAGATTTTTTTCACTTCTAACGCGTAAAATGGACATTGATTAGATAAATTTTATTTTTCTTTTGAATATTTCTTCCCAGTCTTCAAAAGGAAACTGTTTTTAAAAAAACGGAAAATACCCTTTTCCGTTTAGCAAAATAAAAAAAATCGCGTATTCTGTGGTACGTACCAAAGATGCAATTTATGTATTTTTTTTTCCTGTAGGTACCTATGCTCTTTTATTAAGACGTTTTTACAATGGTAGATAAAAAAAAAGTAGAAAAAAATCCACATACATATAAGTATTTGGAAATATTTTTAAATTTTTGCTTGATTGATTGATTATTGTATAGACGGCCATAGAAAATAAGGCTTTCTGAAAAGCTATGCATACCTATGTGTTTTAAACAAAACAGACTGTTTATTTTATAATATAAAAACTGACTTAAGTGACTTAAGTCAGTGAAATTTACTTTAATTGGAGTTTTTTTTTCGCCATTATTTTCTAGATATGACAAAAAGTCTGCATTCTCTGCCTGAGAAGTCGCCTGTGAAAATACAACAGGAATTTAAATAGAATTCTTAAAGGATCCAGACTTCGCGATATTAAAATGGCGTCTAGCGTCATTTTTAGGGTTCCGTTGCCAAATCGCAAAAAACGGAACCCTTATAGATTCGTTATGTCTGCCTGTCTGTCCGAGTATGTCACAGCCATTTTTTTCCGAAACTATAAGAGCTATGCTGTTGAAACTTGTAAAACCGCATTAAGATTTTCACACAAAAAAAGAAAAAAAAAACAATAATATTTGGGGCTCCCCATACATAGAACTGAAACTCAATAATGTTTTTTTCATCAAACCCATACGTGTGGGGTATCTATGGATAGGTCTTCAAAAATGATATTGAGGTTTCTAATATCATTTTTTTTAAACAATAATATTTGGGGTTCCCCACACATAGAACTGAAACTCAATTTTTTTTTTCATCAAACCCATACGTGTGGGGTATCTACGGATAGGTCTTCAAAAATGATATTAAGGTTTCTAATATCATTTTTTTCTAAACTGAATAGTTTGTGCGAGAGACACTTCCAAAGTGGGAAAATGTGTGTCGTCCCCCCCCCGTAACTTCTAAAATAAGGGAATGATAAAACTAAAAAAATATATGATGTACATTACCATGTAAACTTCCACCGAAAATTGGTTTGAACGAGATCTATTAAGTAGTTTTTTTTTAATACGTCATAAATCGTAAACCACAATTTACCTTTCATTCAGTCAACTCAAATATAAAAATTAAAAAAAAAAACATTTAGTTTCATAAACATAAACCTTATGCATAAACCGTGAATTCCTGCAGGTTTGTACAGAACCCTCGGTGCGCGAGTCCGACTCGCACTTGGCCAGTTTTTTAAACCTAGACGTGACTGGGCATTTAGCGACTCTTTACTGGGTCGGCAGTGTCCGATACGGTTTATTAAATACTAGCTGACCCAGCGAACTTCGTATCGCCTAAGATTCAAAATGTTGTAATAAACCTTCCAAGTTTGACAACCTGGTACGCGGTGGTGATCTGGTAAGCGTTTTCTAGCTGATACTCATATGTTTGGGTAGCTCCTACTCGGTTATGATAACCTGTTACTTCGAAGGCATAAAGCGTTTTCTGGCTGACACTGCTGTTTAATAAGCTCATACCAAGTTATGACCGCCTGGTACCTCGAAGGCAAAGTTTTTGTCATACCACGTTTTATAGTGAAATGTATTCTCTTTGACGTTTTATGTCACATCACACGAGAACGCGGTCGAAGGGGATAAAAAGTATCCTTTGCCAAAAGCAAAAAAAAAAAAAAAAAAAGTATCCTATGTCCTTCTCCTGGCTCTAAACTACCTCCCTGCCAATTTTCAGCTAAATCGGTTCAGCCGTTCTTGAGTTATAAGTGAAGTAACTAACACGACTTTCTTTTATATATATAGATTTTCACGGGATGTAGGTAAAATTCATGCACCTAGCCGTCCAAAGATCTTTTGTCTCGTGGGCATAATGAAAACGAACACCTCCATCTTGAATTTTGGAAACAATTGTCATTCGAGCCCAAATAATCCGTTTAGCAGAAAACTTAAATAAGGCTGTAGACAGAAAATAGGTTTTATTTATCTATTAAGACAATTGTGGGTACACAGACAATAACTTTTTGAACTGTTCGATGTTTGAAAAAAATTTATACGCGTTATTGGCATTACACCATAAAAGAACCTTAACACAGAAAATAATGATAATAATTCTAAAAGGCAGTTCAGCATAACGCCAACACAAGGCTCAAATTAATCTGATTTTCAACTGCATCCCATCGGTAACATACGTTAGAATAATAAACACATAGGGAAGTATGAGTCCGTAATCTATACTTAATATTATAAAGCTGAGTTTGTTTGTTTGTATGTTTGTTTGATTGAACGCGCTAATCTCAGGAACCGCTAGTCCGAATTGAAAAAATATTTTTGTGTTGAGTAGCCTATTTATCGAGGAAAGCTATAGGTTATATAACATCACGCTACAACCAAGAGGAGCGGAGCAGTAATGAAAAATATTACAAAAACGGGAAAAACGCACGAGTAGGCGATTCGACGCGACGGGAAGGGTTGAGGGAACAAGAAATTTAACGCGGACGAAGTCGCGGGCAGAAGCTAGTCATAAATACAAACACAGTAATATGCACTATAGGTCAAGTGTTTCACAGCTGTCAACTAGAAAGTTTGGATCATTATTCAAGTATCGCACAGGTCGATAAAAGAAGTTGCAATAAACTCTCTTATCGATTTTATTAAGTAGAGTCACGAAGAAAACTGTCTGTTCAACCTCTTGTAACTTTACTCATTAAATTAGTACGGAAAACAAAGTTTGCAATTTTAATAACTATTAAAACAAGGATACTGTGACCGTTAAAATTATACTTATAATTTTGATACTTATATTATTCTATCCTTGTAGGTTCAAGTAAAATTACTAATGCTAGTATAAATGCGAAAATATCCTAAGTTTGTTTGTTACGCTTCTCTACATAGTATATAACAAAGTGGCATTTCGTGATTGTACGCATTTTCTAAACCAGGCAACTGATTTTAATGCAGTTTTCGTCAATAGACAGAGTAATTCAAGAGAAAGGTTTATAAATACATACTAGCTGACCGTACAGACGTTTTCTTGTTTCCTAGAACTCGATAGCAGCGCCATCTGTAGGGCTGATTTGTGAATCTAAACCATCCAGGATGCAACCCAAACGCATACAAAAAAAAAAACATTCAAATCGGTCCAGCCGTTTAGGAGGAGTTCAGTGACATACACACGTACAGTAGAATTATATATATAAAAATAATACGCGGACGAAGCCGCTGGCAGAAGCTAGTTCACTCTAAAGTAGTTGAACGGATTTTAATGAAATTTAGCTTACAGATAGGTCATGAACAGTCAGTCGACTACTTTTCATTTTGCATAGCAGAAAAAGAAGCGGGCAACATCTTGTATACTTATGATAATATTAAATCGGTATAAACCGCAAACCATAAAAGCCTAGTGTAACTTTTTCAAACAAAAAGAGACTATCGTTTATGCAAGTTTACCTTTTTACGCACGAACAGAAGTTTTATAAGACTCTGCAATGTTATGTAAATACTCGTACCCAAACTATTTATGAACAAAACTTATTCTAGCAAATAGGGTATCAAGTCCTTTAAAAAAGGTAAGTAATACTTATCACGTAACGGTAGACCTTTTTGAAGTTTTATTAGCCCGAATAAAAGCTACAAACCCTATTCATTCTAGTAATATTTTAGTCTGAACATACTCGTTATAAGGGGTTTTTGAAGGCATGAAACTGAAGGGTAGGCAAGATGGAGAATTCACGGGCAGTCGGTTTTTTCATTAATTCAATTGGGCGGCGGATCTGCCCACTTTTTAACGCTATTATTAGCTTCATTTCTTTCCGTGGGTGTCGTAAAAGGCGACTAAGGGACTTACTAGAGAATGGGCAGCAGCGTTCTCTATGCATTATACTACCATACTGCGATCGCCAAGCCGCCTGCCAAGCGTGGCGATTATGGCAAAGCCCTCCAAATTGGGGGAGGCCTAAGTCCAGCAGTGGACGTCTTACGGCTGAAATGATGATGATGTAATGATTATTAGCTTGGTATGTATGTAACGGATCTTTGAACGTAATTTTCACCCCGTTTAAAACGTCAGATTAATTGGAAACTTATCAAGGACCAATGACAATCCATTTTTTTTTTTTTTTTTTTTGCCATTATTCTGGCCAGTACAGCAAAAAACAAAACACGTTTTTAGCTAAAAGAAAAAATAAATAAGCGTGTGGTGCTATTTGAGGTATTTTTAATTAATATCAACCACCCCAAGCTTTTTTTGATTGATTTTCAATTAAAGCGTGTTTATTAGTCTTTTAAACTATTATTTATTACACTGACCTCTGTCCGCGACTTCGTCCGCGTTAAATTTCTTGCTCCCCCGACCCTTCCCGTCGCATCGAATCGCCTGCCGTGCGATTTTCCCCGTTTTTTGCAATATTTTTTATTACTGCTCCACTCCTCTTAGTTGTAGCGTGATGTTATATAGCCTTTCTCGATAAATAGGATACTCAACACAAAAATAATTTTTCAATACGGACCAGTAGTTCTTGAGATTACCGCGTTCAACCAAACAAATTCTTCAGCTTTATAATATTAGTATAGATTAGAATTTACAACGCTTTTATTTTGTGCGCACGTGTTTTTCACTAATTTGTGAAATAAATAAAAATAGTAGAAAATAATGTTAGTAGTTGTACGATAGTTCAGTCTTATCAGAGGCATTCACTTCACGTAGAATACTGGTATTCCATTGTATTGATAGATTGGAAACCGACTTCAAAATCGGTTGAAAAACGTTAGGCAGATAGATTTAGTTTAACGATATTTTTTTATATATTTATAGAATTTGTAATCATCAGCCTATAGTAGTCTACAGCCGGACTTAGGCCTCTTTAATTGCACGCCATTCAGCTCTTCATTCATTTCGTGTATTCTCGGCAACTGTCACACAGCTGCTACCAGCCACCCTGCGAAAATGACTTCAATTACGAGTTTGATATTTAAATTTCCTGTTTTATAAATCGGAGTTGCCCCCAGGAACGATGCCTCACTGATGTTGTTATGAAAATTGTTTTTGGTAATGGAAGAAGGAGTATTTTTGAATCTTGTTAAATGTGGTTATAAAAATAAATACATATCTTAGGACAACCAACACACCGTTATTTGTTTCCAAACTAAGCAGAGCCTATACTATGGCAACCAGACAACTGATAAACATACTTATATATATTATGTCTAAATACATATTATACATAAATTACACCCAGACTTGTTAGTATCATTTACTCCACTGAATTTCTATATGTTTCCTTACTATTCCTATAAGTATTTATTAATAAATATAATTTAAATATTTTACAATTCCTTATTTAACACTAAAATTAATATATTATGTAAAGAAAGAAAAGAAAGAAAATACATTTATTTAGCACAAACTTAAAATGTACAAGTATATAAAGTTTATAAAAACAGAGAAAAAATAATCAGAGGGCTTCAAAAAACTCGTCTGCATCGCTGTCAAACCCAGACACAGAACAAATAACATCATCGTCGTCATCGTTGTTATCATCGTTTAGAAATATTCTTATTTAGAGAGCAGTTGTAACGACCGCGACTTACAAATTGTAGTTTTGAACCTAGACAGGCGATTAACTGTGTGTAAATAATTTTATCACCACTGCTCTCAAAACGGTGAAGGAAAACATCGTGAGGAAACCGGCATGTCCTAGAACAAAAAAATCATGTGACATTTACCGACTGGGCCCGCGTGGTGGATTACGGCCAGTTCTGTCTCAGCAAGAGGAGGCCTGTGTCTCAGCAGTGGGCTGATTATGAATTCTTATTTAATAGACTCTCCCAATTGACTATAATGAAAATTAGTATAAATATTTATTCAGAACCTGGATTAAAGCTATTTAATTTCTGGGTTAAAAACCTTTTACCCAGCGTTATTAATTTGTTTGAACTTCGTTTTATTTCCAAAGTAAATTTTGGGTTAAATTGTAACATTTTTTACTTCCCTCGGGCAAAGATTTTACCTACATTTATGAGGAGGGTTATATTACAAATAATAAGTAATTAAATACTTTTTTCGAGTCCCGGGAATTAGGTGCCCACAAAAGCACCCAAATTAAGAGTTTGTTTGGGCTGAATGTTTTATTTTTAAATGACGGTAACCCATTTCAATTAGTGTTCTTGACTTTACAGCTAATTACAAAACGCCTACAGTTATTTCGTTTAACTTTACTTGACCTTTTTTATAATTTAGAGCTTGGCTTTGGCATACTTTATGTTCTTAAACTAAAATTTCCAACCATCTAAAATTGTTTTATACTTTATTTAGACAAAAACTTCACATAACACCGAATACGTGACTAGCGAAACCATGTCTTTCCTTGATAAAGATTGAAAGAGAGTATAATCCAAAAATAGGCTCTCGGAATCACTTTCACATGTCATTATCTTAAAAGAAAAGCTATGTAAAGTCGTAATTTTCTACCAGACTACCTGTGAGCAGAGATGGCAAAATAAACTCAAGGGTCTAGTCTCTTTTAAAGTCCAGACATAACTTTGTCAGAACATTCGAGGACAATGTCAGTTAAATCTGATCAATATTTCCATGAAAGTCAACAAGCAAAAATCTCCAGTAAAAAGCAACATAAATTTTCTGTAGCATTTTCATAACAACAACATACTCATTTGAAGTTTTCTTGGCATTTCATTACAAACGTTCAGACACCATCCATCTTGTTACTTGTGATTATGAAACGTAATGGATCATTTCCAGAGGTTTTAATTTAATCTGTGTATGAAATGCGTTATTAGATATTGTACATTATGTTGTACTGACATTATTTGGAATTTATTTAAAGCTTTTTTTCTGTTTTAAGGATTTTCTATTAATTATGAACAGTTTTACAGGCAATAAACTATAATAAATCACTAACTATACAAATAAATACAAAAACAAAGGACATTTGGGGCGTCGAAGTACCTACTTATCCGCATTACTGTCATCCGTGCCCAGAAGACTGGCAGCCTAGCCACGTTGAATGGCAAAGCTAATTCTTTTGCCAAAAAATGACCCAGCCCTCTGTAGTGTCCACTCTTACCAAGGGGAATCGTTTTAAACCAGTAACTGGGTTGTGGAGGTTAGATAGGCAGTCATCATCATCATCATTATTTCAGCCGTAAGACGTCCACTGCTGGACTTAGGCCTCCATCAATTTGGGAGGCTTTGCCATAATCGCCACGCTTGGCAGGCGGGTTGGCGATCGCAGTATGGTGGTAAAATGCATAGAGAACGCTGCTGCCAATTCTCTAGTAAGTCCCTTAGTCGCCTTTTACGACACCCACGGGAAGTAATGGGGTGGTGTTATTCTTTAAGTCCGTTCTTTGCGTCCGGCCAGATAGGCAGTCGCTCCACGTAAAATACTGATATTCAGCTGCTTTCAGTGAAACTGGAAGTCAACCCCAACATAGTTGGAAAAAGGCTAGGTAAATGATGATATATTGTGAGAGTTTTACGAAAAATGTTTCTTGGGAATTTGTATTGTGCCACTTCTTCTTCCTAGCTGAAGTACTACGAAGTAGTGAAGGGTGGGCTTATTGAGGGGTTGTCTTCTTTAATTCGACCTTCAAAATCTGCTTTTCTTCTCT
This sequence comes from Aporophyla nigra, assembly GCA_947507805.1. Lineage (NCBI taxonomy): Eukaryota > Metazoa > Arthropoda > Insecta > Lepidoptera > Noctuidae > Aporophyla > Aporophyla nigra. The sequence goes on along the minus strand of OX382313.1, from coordinate 2,742,351 downwards.
ATCTTCTTTGCATAGTATAAAACAAAGTCTCTTCCCGCGTGTGTAGCTTAAGATCTTATTAACTATGTGACGTATTTTAATGCAGTTTTAATCAATAGACAAATTGATTCAAGAGGAAGGTTTATATATGTTTACCTAATACGCGAGCGAAACCGCTGGCAAAAGTTACTATCAATTTTATTTGAATAATTGACTTTTAATTTTCCTCTTTTGATTGTATGAAATAAATTAGCTTTTAATAAACAATACTGAATGTTCAATTTTATAAACACGTCCGCAGTTTTTGTTTTATCAATTTACCTTTCACTCATTTAAAATAACACTTTTATGTAAATAAATGTAAATTACAATTTGCATGTATTCGTTTAATAAATTGTTTAACTTTGTTTAAGGCACAATTTGCATGTTACAAACACCTGGAAATTTTAAATGAAAAAGGAATTTATCTGCTTTACATTTGGTCGTGTAGAATTCTAAACGACCCAATTTAAAGCAAAATAAATTTCTTTCCTAAATGGCATACTAAATATGAATAACTACAAAGCTCAACTAAATTTAATAAACAAATTTTTGTAGTTACCTATATTTTACCTGATTTTTCACTTTTTAGAGCCAATATCAGTAATTCGTTGTATTTTTATTCTAGCTATTTTTGTCCGAAGATAATACTGCTTTCTACTACATTTATTTTATTTATCTCTTATGTTATCATTTTGTTTGTATATAACTTCGCCATATAATTTATAAATATAATTTCGCCCGTAGATGAGGCTTTTTATTGATTTTAGTTACACTGGCTGTTTCTGAATTCAATTGGTATCTATTTAATTGTGTTTAATAGAAACAGTTACATGGGTTTCGGAATCACTTTCACATGTCATTATCTTAAAAGAAAAGCTATGTAAAGTCGTAATTTTCTACCAGACTACCTGTGAGCAGAGATGGCAAAATAAACTCAAGGGTCTAGTCTCTTTTAAAGTCCAGACATAACTTTGTCAGAACATTCGAGGACAATGTCAGTTAAATCTGATCAATATTTCCATGAAAGTCAACAAGCAAAAATCTCCAGTAAAAAGCAACATAAATTTTCTGTAGCATTTTCATAACAACAACATACTCATTTGAAGTTTTCTTGGCATTTCATTACAAACGTTCAGACACCATCCATCTTGTTACTTGTGATTATGAAACGTAATGGATCATTTCCAGAGGTTTTAATTTAATCTGTGTATGAAATGCGTTATTAGATATTGTACATTATGTTGTACTGACATTATTTGGAATTTATTTAAAGCTTTTTTTCTGTTTTAAGGATTTTCTATTAATTATGAACAGTTTTACAGGCAATAAACTATAATAAATCACTAACTATACAAATAAATACAAAAACAAAGGACATTTGGGGCGTCGAAGTACCTACTTATCCGCATTACTGTCATCCGTGCCCAGAAGACTGGCAGCCTAGCCACGTTGAATGGCAAAGCTAATTCTTTTGCCAAAAAATGACCCAGCCCTCTGTAGTGTCCACTCTTACCAAGGGGAATCGTTTTAAACCAGTAACTGGGTTGTGGAGGTTAGATAGGCAGTCATCATCATCATCATTATTTCAGCCGTAAGACGTCCACTGCTGGACTTAGGCCTCCATCAATTTGGGAGGCTTTGCCATAATCGCCACGCTTGGCAGGCGGGTTGGCGATCGCAGTATGGTGGTAAAATGCATAGAGAACGCTGCTGCCAATTCTCTAGTAAGTCCCTTAGTCGCCTTTTACGACACCCACGGGAAGTAATGGGGTGGTGTTATTCTTTAAGTCCGTTCTTTGCGTCCGGCCAGATAGGCAGTCGCTCCACGTAAAATACTGATATTCAGCTGCTTTCAGTGAAACTGGAAGTCAACCCCAACATAGTTGGAAAAAGGCTAGGTAAATGATGATATATTGTGAGAGTTTTACGAAAAATGTTTCTTGGGAATTTGTATTGTGCCACTTCTTCTTCCTAGCTGAAGTACTACGAAGTAGTGAAGGGTGGGCTTATTGAGGGGTTGTCTTCTTTAATTCGACCTTCAAAATCTGCTTTTCTTCTCTATCTTCTTTGCATAGTATAAAACAAAGTCTCTTCCCGCGTGTGTAGCTTAAGATCTTATTAACTATGTGACGTATTTTAATGCAGTTTTAATCAATAGACAAATTGATTCAAGAGGAAGGTTTATATATGTTTACCTAATACGCGAGCGAAACCGCTGGCAAAAGTTACTATCAATTTTATTTGAATAATTGACTTTTAATTTTCCTCTTTTGATTGTATGAAATAAATTAGCTTTTAATAAACAATACTGAATGTTCAATTTTATAAACACGTCCGCAGTTTTTGTTTTATCAATTTACCTTTCACTCATTTAAAATAACACTTTTATGTAAATAAATGTAAATTACAATTTGCATGTATTCGTTTAATAAATTGTTTAACTTTGTTTAAGGCACAATTTGCATGTTACAAACACCTGGAAATTTTAAATGAAAAAGGAATTTATCTGCTTTACATTTGGTCGTGTAGAATTCTAAACGACCCAATTTAAAGCAAAATAAATTTCTTTCCTAAATGGCATACTAAATATGAATAACTACAAAGCTCAACTAAATTTAATAAACAAATTTTTGTAGTTACCTATATTTTACCTGATTTTTCACTTTTTAGAGCCAATATCAGTAATTCGTTGTATTTTTATTCTAGCTATTTTTGTCCGAAGATAATACTGCTTTCTACTACATTTATTTTATTTATCTCTTATGTTATCATTTTGTTTGTATATAACTTCGCCATATAATTTATAAATATAATTTCGCCCGTAGATGAGGCTTTTTATTGATTTTAGTTACACTGGCTGTTTCTGAATTCAATTGGTATCTATTTAATTGTGTTTAATAGAAACAGTTACATGGGTTTCGGTATTATAATTTTTAATTCCTCCAACACACGAATTTTGTAACAGCTTATATTTTTTTCCCTTTTTTATGAATTTTTTTCATAATATTATAAATATTTATTTTATGACCAGCCCCAAAAACTTTTGTAAATAATTTCATAACTAATAATATCAATGTAACCTTTCTTTTCAGTCAATCGATTCAAGACAATCGTTTGGAACTGAGTAAACCAATCTTTTAATGAAAGTACATAAATATACTTAAATTAAAAGAAATTAAAGTACGAATACTTTTCAGGCTATTGTCAAAAAGGATTAAATCAATTGGATCAATGACACTGAATGGAGTTAACGGCGATACTTACCTCAACAAATAACCATAAAATGAGGCTTATTACACAATCTAATTGCTAGGAAAGATAAAATGTAGAAAAATATGACTTCAAAGATATGGGACAAAAATGGAGAGTACAACCAAAAAATTTCGTCAAGACTTTTGTGTGCGACTGTACAATATCACTTGTGCATATAAACATTACACAATTTGGTTCCGCAGCAGTCGGGTAAATACACCAAATATTTAAGAAGAAAACGTAATTTTTGAAGTTTATTGTAACATATTTCACAAACGAAAATATTTTTAGTTGTTGTTGTCATTACTAAATTTTTGATACGTGAGCCGAAATATAAGGTTACCGAAGTGTGATCAAAACAACGGGAATGATACTAACCCACCAAATAGCGAAAAGAAGCATCGGAAAAGTGTAATAAGTTTTGTTTATGTAAAAGCTGACAAAAAGTACCTAAGAAAATAAAACGTAACAAATAATCATGACTTGCGAAAAAAGTAAAAAAAAAAAAAAACGCAAAATAAGTCAAACTCAATAAACTAAATATTTTAGTCTGCTCATTTTTGACAGATAAAATGGAGCTCGTATTTTTGTCAACTTTTATGATATTATTTTTCAATTAATTAAGTGTACACGTATTATTAATGTAAATAAAACTATTTATTTATTTATAACATGTTAACTTTAGATATACTTACTAACTTGTACAATGATGCTAATTTCGCATTTAAATAACTAAGCATTTGCCTTAATTAAAATATTAATTTATTAAAAATGCATTAATTGTACTAATTATTTATTGTGGAATAAACGAAATGAATACTAACACTTTTGTTTTTCTGTGTACTTGACCCTACTAACATCTTGGTGTTGTTTATTAATTAAATATAACATGGAGAAAATAATAAAGGTTTATTATATTGAATTATTAACTCCCTTGTAACATTATAATGAATGAATATATCAACTTTAGACATTCGTATACTGTTTCGTTCTAGTCTAGTGGTCGCACGTGCTTATGCTGACCATGACGTCCTGGGTTCGATTCCCGGGGCGAAAAGAGCTTTATCGGGTTTTTTTGAACTTGTTGAACTTGTCCCAGAGTCTGCATGCGTGCCCGTTTGATAACAATTGATAAGTCCCCTATAACATGGGACATACACATAACTGCAAATTTTCACCTGTTAGTTTGAAGTCCCATAATGGAGGAAAATGTAGTGAGGAAAATTTCCGTATGAATGTGGGTATAAGAGTAGAGGGATATCAAAGAAACGATGGATGGTCAGTGCGAATATGATATGGGTAGATAGATAGACAGGGGGTGTATACCGAGAAGACAACTATTAGAGAAGTGTTGAAAAAAAAGACATGTTGCCCCGATGTCAAATAAATTGAGATAAGGGTGATGATAATGATGATAATAATATCTAATAATAATATCTAATAATAATATCTAATAATAATATCTTAGGACAACCAACACACCGTTATCTGATCCCAAACTAGACAGAGCCTGTACTGTGGCAACCAGACAACTAATAAACATACTTATATATTTTTAAATAATAGGTTGGGGAAAAAGTTTCTTCGCATTCTTTAAGAAAATTCAAAACTTTTTTTAACAAAGTTTATTTACATTTAACTAAAGTATGTAGGTACCATTTTGTTCGATAACTTTTTGCCATCTTGTAGGTAGGGACATGATCCCATTCCTATAGAAATTTTGGGACTTCTGGTCAAAATACCGCGACAAGTGGTTTTGGCAGTCCTCTCGTGATGTTAACCTGACACTGCCTAAATAATTCTGAAGAGACCGAAACAGGTGGAAATCTGAAGGTGCAAGGTCAGGACTATACGGCGGATGCATTAACACCTCTCAGCCAAACTCTTTTAATTTTTGTTGGGTGGCTAAAGATGTGTGAGGTCTAGCGTTATCATGATGAAAAACCACACCCCTTCTGTTGATTAATTCCGGCCGCTTTCTCTCAACTTCTTGCTTTAATCTCATCAGTTGTTCGCAGTAGAGTTCAGAATCGATGGTCCTGCCTGGTGGTAACAGCTCATAATGAATAATGCCGTTCCAATCCCACCACACACACAGCATCACCTTGTTGCGAGTTAACCCGGGTTTCGCCACAGTCTGTGAAGCCTGACCGGCCTTTGACCACGACCTTTTTCGGACGTTCTTGTCATACGTGATCCACTTTTCATCACCAGTTATTTATTTCTTTAACATTATTTCTTCAAAAATGGTTCGGTTTCATTACGTCGTAATAAAGAATCACAAATGAGTACACGGTTCATTAGGTTTCTTTCAGTGAGCTCGTGAGGTACCCAAATGTCGAGCTTTTTTGTGTACCCAGTTTTTTTCAAATGCGCCAAAACTGTTTTGTGGTCAATTTCCAGTTCTTCAGCTACGTCGTAACTACTGGTATGCCAATCTTGCTCCACTTTTTCAAAAATGGCATCCATTTTATCCGTAATAGGGCGACCAGAGCGACGTGCATCTTTGACATCAAAATTTCCGGATTGAAAACGCTTAAATCAAATTTGTGCTACTCTCACAGACACTACACTAGGTCCATAAACATCGCTAATTTTTTTCGCGGCTTGCGTTGCATTTTTACCTTTTTTGTAGTCAAATTTTAAAATGTATCGAATTTCTTCATTAGATTCACTCATCTTGACGTTACGAAAAACAAATGAAAATCACACATTTTCCTAATTTGAATTTAGAATTATGTTCTTTAAAATTTAAACTTTCAATGATACCAAAACCAGCCAGATACAAATAGTATAGCCAAAGAGATTTTATTACAAGTTCATACATACTATAATGCGAAAAGACTTTTTCCCCAACCTAATACATACATATTATAGACTAGCTTTGGCCAGCGGCTTGGCCCGTGTGTAGGTCGGAATTTGTCCCGCTGGAACGTACTTCCGGAATAAAAAGTACCCTATGTAATAATCCAGGTTATAAACTATCTGTGTACCAAATTTCATCCAAATCGGGTTAGCAGTTTTTGCGTGAAAAAGGAACAAACATCCATACAACTATACATCCATACATACAAACTTTCGCATTTATAATATTAGTAGGATAAATTACGCACAGACACAGAACAAATGATTGAGCTCATCACACAAAGATTTGTCCTGGGTGGGAATCGAACCCACGACCTCAGTGTTAGCAGTCAGGGTCACTAACCACTAGACTAACAGGCCAGTCGAAATGATGACGATGATGAGTTTGAAGTCCCATGTAATAGGCGGTGATCCCATTGCCTTCAAACGGGTACAAAGTCAGACTACGGACTGATACAAAAAAAAATATATATCCTGTTGGAAAACACCCAAAAATACTTTGCCTGACTTACAAATCAAACCAAAGACCTCATGGTCAACTGAGCATGATATCTTGGAGGCTCTGTCATTTATTCATAAAATAAATGAATAAAAAAGGTTTATTTCAGAAATTTGTACAACTTTTACAGTAAATCTGACATAGGGGCCTCTTTTTAAGTAAAAAATATACCTGTGCTAGGAGGTCCCGCTCTCCAATGACAAAAATATAATCGTAAAAGTGGTGTACAAAGAGATTTTTTTATTTAAACAAAGGAAATAACAAATAAAATCTAAAACAAAACAAGGTAAGACTTGAACTATAACTAAAAAAAAAAACAAAATAGAAATACAAACTTAGAGATATATCCTAAAATTATCCCCGCTAGACGATACTGTAATGTCTTGATAACCCGGGGGGTAATTGCGGAACTTTTTATCGGTAGGAATTGGTTTAATATTCATAGTTAAACAACATTCATTGCGTTATTTACGTTGCTGAGCCGACAATTTATTCGAACAAATGACGCAATGGTTTAGAAATAATCTTCAAGCCCTTTCAGAATCTGATAAATTGTGCGTTTCGCAATTAGGGTGCTGATTAGTTAGCCACCATGCTGTTTGTCTAGTATCCACGTACTATCCTAATTTCTTCCAAGAGAAATAATTCTATTCTAATTGATTTTATTCTAATTTGCTTGGATATTAGGTTCCTTATTCAAATTTGATTTACGAATTTCGAAACGACGTTTGAAAGAGCATCTGACGACCAAGTCCTTAATTATAAGGTACAAAATTCATTTGAAATCTCATCTCAGCTACATTCAATATCACTTGTCAAAAATGTTGTAAATGAGGTATTTTTGACAGATTGCGGCTGAGATCAGATTGTAAACGTTCTTAAAATTATGAGATTTGCCCATCAGATTTTAAAATGACAAATTATTTTACTTCTGTAAGTGTTTTTTACACACGTCAGTCATAATTTTATAAAATAAGATGAGGTTGGCGTTTTCCATCTGAAAACTCTTAAAAGAAAGGCCGTAAGAAACTCAGAGGTCACAGTCTCTTACGTAGTCTAAGACAGATCACGTGAAGACTATGTAGATCGGTGCCTCAAATGGTATTTTCGGGAAAGAACCACACAGATTGACTGGATCATAGTCGATACAGATTGTAATCTGTATAGGTTATATAAAGCAATCAAATAGACAACATTTGCCAATTTGTCGTGTTATAGCTACTAGTATTTCATACAACTGTCATAGAATTATAGTTGTGAATTGAACGTACCAAGAATTTAAGTTGGTAGTCAATTTGTTTCAAGAAATATTTTGCTGACCTATAAAGTTTCTTCATTAACGTGTGTAAGAAAAATCCAATAATGAAATTATTTTTTGAAATTCCCATACAAACATCTAGGAGTATGTGGCCAAAGTGTTTTAAGTTCAATGTAAAAGGATATCTGTAAAGTAGGTAAAAAAGTTTCTTAGTAATGAACTTTACAGTATCTCTATCAACATTTTTACAGCGTCTACGATCAGCGTCGACAGGTTTTTTTGTACATAATAAGTTCAGTTACTACGAAATTTTAAAATAAAAGTTTTAAAAACAATTTGAATTTAGTCAAATACCATGAAAATTCGCAAAAGGATAAATTGGCATCTATCTATTGCATATTAATCTTATAGAATATTCAATGGAGTGCATAACTGATTAAAGATTCTTATAAAGTTTTAATTTAACTGTTACTCCGGAATACTTTCCATAGGTGTAAGAAATTTTAAAATCAGTAAAGTTGTTTTTGAGTTTATCCAACTATTTTACAAATATTTCCTCTTTATTATATTGGTGTATATTAATGTATGAAAATGTATCACTACTTCAGAGCCTGGCGAGGTTGGAATTTCCAAATAACTGTTTCAAAAAGTCGTAAATCACTTGAAAACAACACATTCCTTATTCACTGCTTCATATATTTGAGTAAATTCACTGCTAAGCAACGCAAACCAACGCTATGAATGATGTTGAACTGTCAATTTGAAACCCTATACCGTGTAGTTATGCAATAACCCCAGCATTTTTTTTTTTTTGGTGGCAAATCATCAATTGGCGTTTCGTAGGGTGGAGCGGAAGGACGTGTCAGACTTTTACTGACTAAAATCCACCCGTGCTCTTTCAGTTGCCCATATGCCAGGGCCACGGTAACTCTTTCGAAAGAATCTCGAGACCCTGGCAGGCATCGGTCTTAGCAGACCCCTTTAGTATTGCTGACATCTCTTTGAGGCGCGCGTGGAACACTACGCGCCGTCCATGGAACACTACGCGCCGTCCGTGGAAACCTACGCGCCGTCATTACCCCAACATAATCAGTCAGTAATGATCTGCTGTAACACAGGCCTCCTCTTTGTGAGAGGAAGTGATGGGCTGTATTCCCTAACGCAGGCCCAATGCGGGTTGGTAGATGTCACATGTCTTCGAATTTTTTGTTCTAGGACATGTCGGTTTCCTCACGTTTTCCTTCACCGTTTAGAGAGCAGTGGTGATGAAATTAAACACACAAAGTGAAGTGCCTGCCTTTTGGAACGAAGTTCCTTATCGCGCGTTGTAAAAGGGGGCTAGACGGAAAAAAATCTTACGAAAAGTTGTCACGACACTTTTTAACCGACTTCAAAAAAAGGACGAGGTTTCTCAATTCGACTGTATATATTTTGTTGTTTGTATTTGTTTTATATTGTTGTTTTTTTTGTTGTGAGTAGAGAGAGAGAGACAGGGAGAGAGGGAGAGAGAGACAGAGAGAGATAGAGAGAGAGAGAGAGAGGGAGAGAGACAGGGAGATAGGGAGAGAGAGAGGGCGAGAGAGAGGGAGAGAGACAGAAAGAGAGAAAATATTTTTGTTGAGTGTATACAGGTTTTTTGTACAAAATAAATAATAAAAAAAAAAATATGAATCCTGGAAAGGAACTTCGTTCCATCAGGGTGTCCCTTGACACCTCTAATTTTTTTTCCTTTTTGTGGGTGGTAAATCAACAAATGATGTATCTCGCTCTTTGGTGGAGCAGAAAGGCGTGTCGAGTCTTACTGAGTAAAACCCACCCGTGTTCCTTCAGTTGCCCATGTGCCAGAGTCACGGTACCTCTTTCGGACTAATCTTGTGACCCTGGCAGAACGTGCCTTTTTTTTTTTTGGATGGGAAATCATCAAATGATGTCTCCCGCTCTTGGGTGGAGTGGGAAGGCGTGTCGACTTTTACTGACTAAAACCCATCCGTGTTCCTTCAGTTGCCTTTGTGCCAGGGCCACGGTACTTCTTTCGAACTCGCAGAATGTGCCTGCCTTGGTTCGAAGTCACGATCTACAACTCATAAGTCGAGGTCGATACCACTGGGCCACCACTACTCCGCAATTATCCAAGGAGACTTGGCTCATTAGGTCTTCAATGGCACAAAATATCACTTTTATACAACCACTATGTGGGTAATGCTAAACTTGGAAATATTATAAGCTAGCAACAGACAGTGGTCCAATTTTAATTTAATTATAAACATCTTGTAATTTTCCTAGCAATACGTGCAGCCCACAGGAACGCTAGCCATCTTCAAGGCTGGCAGATATGATTAGCAAACTGTAGAACACTTCAGCGTCAATTGTGTGTATACTTGTACAAGGACAAAACTGTATTATGCCCTCGTTGTCTCCTTCATGGGTCATAAATAACCAGTTAGTTCCTAGCTAGAAATAAGAAAATAGCAACGAGAAAAGAAATTGTAACCTAGAGCACGTAAAATCATTTTGTATCTTGGACCACGTACAATGTTCAAGTACAAATGTTAGTGCAGATGGTCTTGAATTTAGACTATAAAATCTTAAATCAGTAAAGTAATGGGCATCTTTACTACTATGTATATATTTTCGATCATATTTCCATTCGTAGATCTGCGTAGATCTTAGAAGCCTAAGTCTGGCAAACAAGCGATCACTAAAATCAAACCTAAGTGTGATTTTTCGATTACAAAAATTACTGACTCTGATTTTTGTTCTACTGTTTATAATTCTTTAAGGAACTCACCATCATAATATATCAAGTAACTACGTAACAATAGCAGTAGCATGGATTGCTTTTCAAGGCCTTAGTCTTGAAGATTGAGATGAACGCATGTCGAGATTGGTCCGCAGATGAGGTCATTACAAACCGAAAACTCTCCATGTCTCGGATAGCACGTTAAGCCGTTGGTCCCGACTGTAAATAGTAGATCTTTGACGCGTTACGGGTAGTCAGAAGCCCAAGTCATAGTTTTAGCCCAAGTTTTAATAAGGGATTTCATGTTTTCTCGTAACTGGATTGTGGAGGTCATATAAGCAGTCGCTCCATGTAAAGTACGAGTATTAGCTGCATTTGTTTCGACTGGAAGTCAACCCGAGCTTAGATGAGAAAAGCCTAGGCAGATTTCGGTGGACACGTTTTTTCCGGCATCAGAGGAAGATTCCGTAGTCCAGATCGTCAAAAGTGCAGGTGAGCAAACATTAGGGACACTCCTAATATTCATATCATGGCATATTTCCACACTTGCACTGAATGTTGGAGAAATGAATATTCTTTCTCCCTTTTTTTTTTTTTTTTTGGATGGGAAATCATCAAATGACTTCTCCCGCTCTGGGCGGAGCGGGAGGGCGTGTCAGACTTTTAGTGACTAAAACCCACCCGTGTTCCTTCAGTTGCCCAGTGCCGGGGCCACGGTATCTCTTCATAATAGCATATTCTTTCTCCCTCAGGTACGCAATCCACTGATAGCTTTATTGATTGCCGGTATTTTGCTACAACGATAACTTAGTTCTCTATCAACCCCATTAGTCTCGTAGTTACAAGTACGACTACTTAGCGTAGGGTCGTTTCCCAGATGGGGCACAGGGTTCGGTTTTTCTGTTAATCTTTTTCAGTAGTAGCCCGGGGTTATGAAATTAGTAGTGTGATATCCTCATGCCTCGGAAAGCACGTAAGCCCATTAGTCTTGCGTCTGATCTCTCCTTGGTCGTGCCATCTCATCAGACTATGAGAGTAAAGACAAATCCTTTTCCTCTCTTTTCCTTTGAATAGAGAGTGCACCTGTGTTTGTACACACACTTGTGCACTCGAATATCTCCTACATATCTGGCAATTCTCCGTTAACATGGGCAACTGTGACCGAAGTTAGTCAGGAGGATTTTATTATTAGGTTAGTTCAAATGTCATCTACCATTTACAATTTAAGTTTATTTTGTAGCCGTAGAACGTAATTATCTCATTGAACAAGCCAAACCCACGTATGACCTAGATCAAGTGTCGACAACATTGAAGTCAAACACATACTTAGCACGAACCCTTTAGGTTTGAACTCTATTGTTTCAGAGTAAGGGTTCGCTATTGTCTCGTGTCAGGCAATTTATATGGAAGGTACTGGATCGCAGGAATAGTCGATTAAAGAGAATGTTTGCACAGATTGTTTGAGCTAGTGTGTCTTAATTAAAGGATTTTTAAAGGAGAAATCAATGAATATTTGTTTTGTTTTTATATAACCAGGGTGTAGTCTTCTGTAATATAAGTAGATAAATAATGGTCAGATGAGTCTATAACTTTTCGACACAAATGGTAACTGCATTCACAGATTTTGAAAAAATCCTATATTTTGAACCTAGCTTACGTGAACTAAGCTAAATGAATATTTGACTCTGTCATTGAAAACACTGTACTATTTCACTCCTGTGATAATTTCCAAGAATCAAGTTTTATATAACACCAGCTTTTGCCCGCGGCTTCGCCCGCGTGGATGTCGGAAATAAACGCAGGAGGACGAACTACCGCGGTAAGATGTGTTAATTCAGGTTATATTAAAGGTAATAGAGCGTTACCCGTGACTTCGTCCACGTGGTATTTAACAAAAAGTTTTTCATAAAAACTGTCTTTGCAAACTACGCTGACATACGTCTCAAAATTCAGCGTGTTTTTTGTTTTTTTTTAAACTATTATTTATTTTATCTAAAATAAAAGTAGCCTAAGCTACTCCTTGTTACATTAGCTATCTACCAGTGAAAGTTCCGTCAAAATCGGTTCAGCCATTTCAGAGATTAGCCAAAACAAACAGACAGACAGACAAAAATTGTAAAAAATGTTGTTTTGGTATATGTACCGTGTATACATCCATATACACTTAGTAAAAAGTGGTTATCTTAATATTAAAAACAGACACTCCAATTTTATTTATTTGTATGTATAGAGTATAGATGTATAGATAAAAATCATCATCAACAGAAACACATCAATCATAAACAGTAGTTCGTCGTATTTATCACAAGCGCTAAAGCTAACATTAGTACATAACTCAGATAAAATCACAGATTGTGGCATTTTCTTGGTAAAGGCAGGACAGAATTTTCATAAGAACCCTACAAAACAAATCTCCATAATTTCCGTCCAGATTTTCTGCAACACGTTTTGTATAATTTTGTTGTACCTTTGAAGATATTAAAATTATTTCGAAATCAACGATTGTGTTGCTATGCTGATTCTAATAATATTAGACATAATTTCAACATCAGGAGCGTTCGAATGTTTTAGCAGTATTTTATTTTAATTTTTAAATAATAATTATAAAAATGAATTTCTCTCGCGTATTGTTGTTCGTGTTCGCTTGTTTGGTTGTACTGTCCGCTGTATCGGCGGCGCTTGAGCCCCGGTGGAAACTTTTCAAGAAAATTGTAAGTTCTTAAGTGCACTATGCAAGTGTACTACTGAAATCGATGACGACATCGTACGATTAGTCAGGAGTCTGGTACAATACTTAAATAGATGATGAAAGTTTTAGAGTGACTGATAATATTCCAATGGAATTTGCCGTTACAGAGCCACAGCTACAGTTGGCCCACATGATGATAATTTATAAACATTCCTTCTACATACATAAACTTTTTCCATGGGGGTAGGTATGCACTACAGAACTACCTTTTACGATACTTACATATCCTTTTTCTTCGATTAGATTCATACATGTGGTCCCGATGTCTTTCTAGGCCACTCTTGGCAGGCGGGTTGGCGATCGGAGTTTGGTAGCAACATTTATAGAGAACACTGCTGCACATTCTCTAGTATCTACTATCCATCCTCTGAATATGACCCACGATTTCGGCATCTCTAATTTTAGTCACAACATCTTGTAAAACGCAACGTTGCTCTTTCACATCATTCTTTCTCTTCTTTTATCATGAAGTCTTTCCGATGTCAACGTAGACGAAGCCGCTGGCAAAAGCAAGCATTCCTACAAGTCATTCAATACGTGATAACAAAGACAATAGCGTAAAGGTTTGATTAGAAATAAATTGAATTTCGTTTCGCAACGGTTCAATGTGTCAAAACGATTTATTGGATTCTTGATGGAATGTGGCTGCATTGAGCCAGAAAAGGCTCGGTTTGTGCGGCCATTTTGTTACGAACCCTATACTTGTTTGATATTACGAGAAGCCTATTTGATTGACAAGCGAAAAATACGATTCTTTGAATATTTTGTCATATAGGATTGGTTTCTGTTTTGCATTTTTGTAAAATCAAATATATTGTAACTTATTTATACAAATAGTATGGTCTTCTCTTTAAACTTATTTACATATATGTATGTTACAAAAAATACATTTAACACTACAAAACTTACAATGGGCGGCCTTATTGCTTTCTTCGATCTCTTACCACATTTATTTTTTAAGTAAGTTAGGTAAACATACATTAACGGTCACCCAAAGTCGACAAAAAAATTAAATGAGATGGTCTGAAAGACTTTTTATCCAGTGTGCAAGAGAATCAATATGAAAACGTGTAATAAAGGTAGTTTTACGGTTAGCGCCTACAATTTCAATGAAGCAATACAATGCAACTGGTGAATGGACCACAAACTTGTTCTAAAACTTCAGTATGACTCGATTAGTACATGACTTGTCTAGGTTAATACCTACCAAACAACCAACCAACCTACCAACCTAACCCACTAACCAACCAACCTACAAACCTACCCCACCAACCAACCAACCAAGAAAACCAACCTCCGACCAACGAATGATGATAGTTAAGGTACCTACTAAATTTTAATTTGGAAAGAAAATTTCAGGAAAGTCCTCAGACCAGGCGTTGCCTGTACCTAGAGGGCCTTGTTATCATCATTATTAGCTCGGTAACCTGTTATTAACCGACTTCAAAAAGGAGGAGGTTCTTAATTCGGATGTTTATATGTTCTTTTTTTTAATGTATGTTCGGCCATTACTCCGTCATATATAGACGGATTTCCAAAATAATTTTTTTGTTCGAAAGGAGTTTATTCCGAAATGGTCCCACATAATATTCATATAGATCTGATGATAAGTTCGGGAGACAGACACCGGAACTCTTTAAAAAATGACAGCAAATCAACCGCGATTTCTGCTATCGCATAAATATGCATTGTTTGTTTGGAATTAGTGCAGGGTGAATACCACAACTAAAATTTAAAAATAAAAACTTTTTTACAAAAAAAACAAGCGACTTCCTTAAAAACACTACAAAGTGAAAAATAACTTTAATTTCGGAAGTCGGTGGCAAAAAAACTATAAATACAGATCCTAAGACACCGACTTCTGAAATTAAAGTTTTTTGTCACTTTGTAGTGTTTTTAAGGAAGTCGGTTGTTTTTTTTTTGTAAAAAAGTTTTTTTTAACGTTCAAGACAAGGAAGTTTGGCAATCATTCCTTCGGCACATGTGGCTTCTCTGGTACCACATTAACGGGATAACCACGTTCATGTCTATTAACTGCTCCCAAATGACGATGTACATTTATTATTTTATTTTTTACATACTTCTTTGACAGCTACTCATTATTTGACATTATATACATACAATTCTAATTTGTACGCTTTAATATTGGTTGTCATGGCAATAGTGACATTTGGTTTAAATAGTGTATTGTCTTATTTATGAAATACTAGCTGACCCGACAGACGTTGTCCTGTCTCTTTGATGATATTTGAGCACGCATTCTGTCAATTCTATGTCAAATGTCATAATGTTACATTAAAAAAGTTTACATTGTCCTATTATATGGTTGTTAAGTATTCTTAAATAAGTTTTCTTAAATTTTCTAATTTTCCGCGCATTTTTTTATTTTTTTTCTTTCATAAGAACCTTCTCCTGACAATTACAAACACAACAACAACAAAAAAGTGAAATCGGTCCAGCCGTTTACGCGTGATGGCGTGACCAAGGGAAATAGGGATTCATTTTTATATATATAGACTAGTATTTATGTAGATTATTTTATACTTTGTGAATGTGAGAACGTTGCAGGCCTTGTAGACTGTAGGCAATTTTCCATTTTATTAAGTACTTGGTTCTTGTTGACACCTACACTGTTCTCCCATACCTATTAATACTGTGATTTAAAACCATTGTAAAAGCCAATTATTTCTAAAAGAGTAACCGTGGAGTTTCTTGCTGGCTCTTCTCCGTAGGAATCAACTATTTGAGCCGTGCACCTAGCTTCTGATGTTTCATAAGTTCCTATGTTGGTTTATGTGAAATAAAAATATTTTGATTTGATTTGATAAAATTGCTACTTTTTACAGAAGAAAAATGTGACTTACGAAGTTTTCACGGACCCGAGTCTATACTACGACTGGAGCAATTGGAAAAGAAATATCGTCAAGAACTTGAGACTGCCAGATAGTCTGCGTGGTGCTTAAAATTATTATTCTATAAATTTGAAACTTTTACAATGACTGATAATTTAAAAGTTTTATCAATGATTGATAATTTAAAAGTTTTATCAATGATTGATAATTTAAAACTTTTAGCAATGATTGATAATTTAAAAGTTTTATCAATCATTGATGATAAAAGTTAGTTAAAGGTTATGAACCTATTAATTTTCCTAATTTTTTATGTCTGTATGGATCCAGACGATATTATAAAAGCAAGGAGATTTATTGATAGCAATTAATAAACATACAGTACAAAAGAAGCCATCAGTTGTCTTCTTATCTTTTAATATTATTTAGTTTCACTACTTCTAGTAAAAATAAGTCTAAAGATTACAAATGATCGTAATATTAAAATGACTTTGACTGGCCTGTTAGTCTAGTAGTTAGTGACCCTGACTGCTAAGACTGAGGTCGTGGGTTCGATTCCCACCCAGGACAAATGTTTGTGTGATGAGCACAATCTTTTGTTCTGTGTCTGGGTGTAATTTATCTATAATATGTATATATTTAAAAATATATGTCGGGTTTGGTCCAGACATCAGAAGTAAAACTCAGTTATGGCAATACAATACACTAATTTTAATTTAATTGAACAATCAGTTATCTTAAATCTAGGAAATGTAGAAATGAAATAAAACTGAATTAAATAACGAATAAAGGCAGTGAGGGCGGTCACATAGGGCAGTACTGACTGTCAGGGACAGTGGTCCATGCACCCACCGCAATAAGGATAGTACTAACTGTGTACACAGTGTTCCACATCCAATAACCGGGCAGTACTGACTGTCGAGAGACAGTGGTCCGTGCACCAAGACGCATCCGTTTGAAATGCGTGCCGTCTCAACAGCGCAGCTCCTTATAAAGGCGGTCGCTAGTGGCCGAGGGTAGTTACGATATTTTACTGAACTGTACATTACGTCAAATGATCGAAAGAGTGAAGGTTTGTCTATGATGCTTCCGGTGCACGTTCCACTAGCGCCATCTAGTCGCCGTCTCTCGCAGTTGTTAAATAATATTGCTGCCGACACGGCCATTCTGACAAATCACTCGTCCTCGAGTGCATTTATTCATCTAAAAATAATAATAATACTAATTAATTCACATCATCATCATCGTTACATAGCTTAATAGCAAATATCACTGGTCTAGGTATTTCTTTACAACAGAAAACCCCTACAGTTCAAACAAGCTGGTCTAAATCGTCACCCACTAAAGCAGGCGAGATTCCTGCAGCATCTCACACATCATTGCTCATAACAGCAAGAGATCTTATTAGAACACCAATACAGTTCAAACATTCTGGTCTGAATCGTCACCCACTAAAGCAGGTGAGATTCCTGCAGAGCATCACAGATCATCTCCCACAACAACAGGAAAGATCTTTATATTCTATTTGCTAAAACAACCATCTTCCACAAAAGTAGAAGAGACCACATAGTAATTGATCATTCCAAAGATTCCATTATAGCATCGGAATTATCTACACTTAAGGTGCGAGAACTTACAGAAAGTGTTTCCTCTGCATCATTTGCAGTCAATGTGCCAGAGCTTACAGAAAGTGTTTCCTCTGAATCATGTGCAGTCAATGTACGAGAGCTTACAGTAAGAGTTTCCTCCGAGTCTGAGATCATATCATTATTTACTGGCACAAAAGACGTACTGAGCTCATCTTCTGCCGTCACGGTCCGTTCATCATTTTCATCACTATAATTTTCGCAAATTTCTAAATAACTTTCTTGCCCTTTAGGTACTTCCCTTAAATTTTCATGTGCATATTTATAAATTCTGTTAGAACCGTTAATATGTTTAAGTTCATAACGGTCATTATCTAATACGGTGACTATTTTATAAGGCCCCTTAAATTTATTATCTAACTTTGTTTGATGTCTTGCTTCGCATTTTGCGAAAACAAATTCACCTACTGCAAAAGGTTTAATCCGAGCTTTTCCCTTATTAAACCGTATAGTGTCAGCGTTAGCTACTCTTTGAATATTTTCTGATGCGGATGAACGAGCCGTTTCAACATTAATTATAGGTGGTTCAGAAGAACTAGGAGTTATTTTAGCTAGACTAAGTGAGGAACCTTGAATGCCAAACATCAGTTCCATAGGCGTAAAACCTGTGGTCCTGGAACGAGTACTATTAAGAGCAAGTTGGATCTCTCCTAGTTCATCCTTCCAAGCATTATTAGAATTACATTCTATAACAGTAAGAATACTCTTCAAAGTTCGCATGACTCTCTCAACCTGCCCGTTAGCTCTACTAGAACCAGTTGCTATTAAATGGAGCTCTATTCCATTATTATTACAAAAGTTTTTAAACTCATTGCAGTCATAACAACGTCCTCTATCTGCGATAATGCGCTTCGGAGCACCAAATAAGTTTACAGCATTCTTAATTGCTCTCACAGCGTATGAAGAGCTTAAGGCCGGTGTATATTCCAGCAGTACAAACTTTGTAAAGGCGTCTATTAAAACTGAGCAATATTCTTTTTTATCACTTTTGCCCGAAAGTTTTCCGGTTAAATCCAAGTGAATTGTGTGCCAAGGGACTGGATGTTTAGGAATTGAATGCAACTGCATTTGCTGTGCACCTGAAGGGCCTTTAGCAGTTTTACATACTACGCAGCAATTAATAAACTTTTTGACTAATTTAGCCATATCAGAAAACCAATAAAATTCGTAAAGTTTGTCTAAAGTCTTGTCAAAACCTAAATGTTTTATTTCATTATGAACGTGGTTAATAAGGGACCAAACCAAAGAACGTGGTACAATAGGTAGCCAACTAGAAACTCCTCTACGTTCTATCTTCCTATACAATATTCCTTGTCTTAAATCATACGTATGCGATATCTCTTCAGGTAATTGATTATTACGGATTTTTGCTATTATTTCAGAAAGTTCTGAATCGCGTTCTTGTTCTACAATTAACCAACCTTTATCTAATTCAAGGAAATTTACTTTGCGGGGCTCAGAATAATTTGTGTTTGACAAATTGCGAGACAAGAAATCTGCATGAGCCATCTTTCGACCTTCTTTGTACACGATATCAAAATCATAAGCTTGCAATATAGCCCACCAACGGTGAACCCTTGGAGTCAAATCACGTTTAGAGTGAGAAGCTTTAAGGGAGTTACAATCGGTAAATACGGTGAATTTTCGTCCATGCAAATAATGACGAAAATGTTCGATTGCTTTTACTACCGCAAGAGTCTCTAACTCGTAAGAGTGATATCGCGTTTCTGCATCTATGGTCTTCCTACTATAATATGCTACTACATGAGGGGTATCATTATGTTTTTGGATAAGAATTGCACCATATCCCGCACTACTTGCATCGGTATAGAGTTCAATGGGCAAGGAAGGGTCAAAAACTTTTAAAACTGGTTCAGACGTCAAAATGTGGATAAGTTTTTTGTGTATTTGGTCATGCTCAGGGGTCCACTTAACATTGCCTTTTCCTTTTGTCAAGGGATATAAAGGGCGAATTATTTGGGAAAAGTTAGGAATAAACTGTCTAAAATACGTTGCCAGCCCTATGAGCTGCCTAACATGAGTGACAGTTTTTGGCGTTGGAACATTAATTAAGGCTTGTATTTTTTTTGGATTTGGTCTAATCTCCCCAGCTGAAACTATATACCCAAGGTACTCAGTTTGAACTTTCAGAAACGAACATTTCTTTAAATTAAACGAGAAACCAGCATTGGACAGAGTTTTAAGTAATTTGTCTAAACGGTCAAGCCCCTCATTAATATCTGTGGAAATTGAAAGGACATCATCCATGAAAACTAGAATTCTTTCATCATTCATAGGCTGTAGAGCAGTATTAATAGCCTTTTGAAAAATGGAAGGTGCATTGCGCAAACCGAAGGGCATAGCCAAATATTCGAACTGCCCTTTTGGGGTAACAAATGCAGTTTTTTCTATGGAACTTTCATGTACAGGCAGCTGGTGAAACCCAGAGGCCATATCAATACTACTAAAATAATGAGCACCATTAAGTTTATCAATTTGTTCACTGATCAGAGGTAAAGGATAATGATTAGGTTGAGTATTACTATTTAATTCCCTATAGTCAACACACATGCGTGTACTACCGTCCTTTTTCTCTACAAGAATGATGGGGCTTGCAAACGGGGATGAACTTTCCCTAATAATATTTGCCGCCAACAATTGCTCGATTTTTTCGTCAACTATCTTAGATTCCTGAGGGGATAACCTATACGGTCTCCTATGTACCACTTTATGAGGATCAATTAAATCGATTTTCAACTGTCCTGTTTTAATTCTAGTTGTTGGAAAATTTTCAATAAAATTATCTGCATATTGCGTTAATATGTTAAAAAGTTTTATTCGGTCAGATCCTGTCAAGTCAGTATTAATTGAATCAATGTCAAAAATAGGTTTGGTTTTGGTACACATATTAGTCTCGACACACCGTTTGAATGTTAAACCGCTCTCTGAAATTTCAACAAGAATATCGCGCTCAAGTATATCTCTACCTAATAAAATAGCATCACGCAAGCAATCATCTGGAACTACATGAAGAGTGACGCTAATTTCAACGCTTTGAATTTTTATGTTACAAATGATTTGCTCTGTGCTACTAATGATACTCTTTCCAATACCAGTCATGTTGATAAAGTCATGCGATCTTTGTCCAACAACAAGGTGTGAAAAACTTTTCCTAATTAAACTACACTCTGAACCGGAATCAAAAATAAAGGGAAATGTCATACTATTACAGTTCATAATACCTCGAACAATTCTCGAGCACACGTTGACTTCTTTGCTTCCAGTAGCGACTTGTTCCTTCTTCGTATTATCAACCCTCGTTGGGCAGGTGGACACAACGTGGCCTGGCTCCCCGCACGCGTAACATGTCACTTGTGGCTTCTGGTTGACACGTTTATCCGCAACTACAGAGCGATTAAGCGATTTGTTTCTTTCACGGCAATCAGCCGCACGATGCCCAGTCCTGCCACATATGTTGCAGTTGCCACGAAAGCCAAACGTAGAACGAGAGCGTTTGACATCAGAATCGGTCGACTCAGGCAGTTCTGATTTTCTCTTCAAAGATATGCCTCGCAGTACTCGAAATAGCTGGGATTTGTCATTTACCACAGTTGAGTTTAGTTCACGACGTATTTGAACATCACACTGAGATAATATAGAAATGGCAAAGCCTGTCACAACCTTTTCAGATAATCTTGCGTCCGGGATATTTTCAATCAATTGCCAAAGACGTAAACATGCCTGAGCAGGGGTCTCATTAGAATTAAGTTGAAATTTGAGGATACTGTCAAAGTGATCCTGAATAAGCATAGGGCGAGAGAACTGAGCTTTTAAAGTCTCCTGTATATCGTCCCATTGATATTGACTGGGAGGTATCTTGGTCAGTAATGTAGCTGCGCGGCCTCGAAGACAATGGGTCAATGTCATGATTAAATCGACACCTTTCAAATTTTTGCTTTTAATTATAGTGTCTGACAGCCGACACCAGCCCCCTATGTCTGAATTGGGGTCGTCAGGATCAAAAGGTACTAACGCTATGAAAGGTTGTGGTGCTGAATTGGACCGGGGTAGTAGAGCATCAGTTAATTTTGAAAGAAATGCTTCTAAACTATTTGTGGGTAGCGGAATATCTTCCTGCATATTTTGTGATGATGAAGTGCCAGAGGTGGGCGGAAAATCCGATCCCACTTCTGATGTCGGGTTTGGTCCAGACATCAGAAGTAAAACTCAGTTATGGCAATACAATACACTAATTTTAATTTAATTGAACAATCAGTTATCTTAAATCTAGGAAATGTAGAAATGAAATAAAACTGAATTAAATAACGAATAAAGGCAGTGAGGGCGGTCACATAGGGCAGTACTGACTGTCAGGGACAGTGGTCCATGCACCCACCGCAATAAGGATAGTACTAACTGTGTACACAGTGTTCCACATCCAATAACCGGGCAGTACTGACTGTCGAGAGACAGTGGTCCGTGCACCAAGACGCATCCGTTTGAAATGCGTGCCGTCTCAACAGCGCAGCTCCTTATAAAGGCGGTCGCTAGTGGCCGAGGGTAGTTACGATATTTTACTGAACTGTACATTACGTCAAATGATCGAAAGAGTGAAGGTTTGTCTATGATGCTTCCGGTGCACGTTCCACTAGCGCCATCTAGTCGCCGTCTCTCGCAGTTGTTAAATAATATTGCTGCCGACATATATATAAGTATGTTTATCAATTGTCTGGTTACCATAATACAGGCTCTGCCTAGTTTGGGATCAGACAACGATGTGTTGGTTGTCCTAAGATATTTATTTTATTTTTATTTATTAAAATAAATGCCATGTATTTCTGGTGTTGTTTTCTTTTTGAACCTCTATAGCCAATCAATCAATAAGACTAAGCACAAACAGAGTGGCGTACATCAACGGATATACCCCGTATAGTTTCCTGTACTAGTGGCGCGCCTTGTTCTGTACGCGTTCCAGCGTTACCGAGTACTCGGCCCATGCGGAGCCTATATGACAGCACAATGTTCTAGATGGCTTCTGACAAGTGCGTCATAGGGCCAACATACACGGACTGCTTGAAGTAGTCAGGATGGACTGCTTCAAGCTGCGACTGCGTAGTGAACTTCTACGTACATACATACACGAAACCGCTTGAGCAGTTGCAACTGCTTCGGGCGGTTGTACAGTCAAGCAGTCACCAGTCATACACTGACTGCTCGAGCTGTTGACTGCTCTGGCGCAGTTACCTCCGCCCGCGCTCTTCATTCCACAGCGCGCGCGCTTCCCGCCCGCATGCTTTTTGTTTTCTACTAATTTGAATAACGAGTAGTTGGTTTCAGCTGCTCCAGTAGTTATTAATGGCAGCTTCAACCTGTTGACTATGGCTGCAAGAGCGGTCCGTCTATGTTGATAAATCGCTAACTGCTCGAGCAGTCCTTGTATGTCGACCCATAGAGGACCCTGACTGATGCGATAGTTATTATACGGGGTGGCAAACATTGACGAGGAGACGGTAACCATAGATTGAGTACGTGATTATGAACCCTCTAGCCTTAAAATTGTATGTAGGTTTTTTTTTGGGTGACATCTCATAGGTAATCCAAAGAGGTGGTCGGTTGCTTATCCGGACTTGCTCGTGGCTACCTTAATAAATGAAAACCTCCAGCCAGGGTGTTAAAACTTAAAATTAGAGCGACTACTCGCTAGAGGCACCGCCTGAGGGGTACGGACCTAAACTTAGGGTATCGCTGTTAGAGGACAGACAGCGATAGGCTGGAATGAAATGATTATGTCGTTTATTAAAAAAAAAATGCGGTTACATATATTTTGACCGCGTAGGTAATCATTGCACTTTTCTATGTTACAGTAGATATTTTTTATCACCTATCACTGTGCTGTGTCTAGAATCACGTGCTGAATCATGGTTATGAAATAGTCCGTGTCGATATAACTGCCAACTAATATGTGTAGGAGTTTTCAAATAAATTTGAAACGGAGATCACAGTAATATGATATCTCAGTTCACTCTCGAATTGATCCTTTTTTCATAAAAGATACAATAAAATGACCTATTTCCGTAACTTCACTAAGTCCTATAAACAAAGTAAAGAAAGAAAACAATATTTATTGTGACATAAGTGGAAAACTTATGAACAATTGAACATTAGTTGGAAAATTCTTCAACAACTTCCAATCTAATCTTGATTGGCTCAGAATTCACGAACGCCCTCTCGTTTATCCTAACATCAGTTCCAACTAAGTATTCTTTGAGTACTTTTACGTCTCAAAGGAGGTCGGTAATAGGTTTCAAAAGTTGTCACTCTCTGGAGATGAAACTCCGCTTTCTTCAAAGGAAACTTTTCATGTAGCTTCTGTGTGTGATATTTTTTATCGTTTTTTCTGTCGTTTTCAGCTGATGTAGGTAAACTAACTTTGAAGGTTTCTTAAATAGTTTTACGAATAATGGAACCTAGGAAAGAATCAAAGCGTGATTTCTTCAATTTTCTTTTGGTGATGTAATTTTGCTTTAGCCAATATTATCAGTCAGTCACAGTATTTTGTGGGATAATATTCTTCTCCCAAACTTGTTTTTACTTTTTGCCTTCTTACACCCTGTTTACAGGAGATAAGAAACAGCCCTCCGCTAACTGATGGGATGAATTCAGGTATATCATAATAAGATTACCGGTGTATGAAATAATTTCAGGAACGTTATGGAAATCTAATAAACCTGATTTTTTGTCTTACGTCATACGCAATGTATAGTTACCGTAGCTAAATTCACGAAGCATACGGGAGCACAGTCGGCCTTCAGCCGCTGGGCCGAAAGTGAACAGCTGATTTCGCGAGTCGTACGATAGAATATTTTAACATCCATAGCTGATGTTTTTGATTTTAGTTGTTTTATTCATACTAATGTAGTGCTGCGTAAAGATAATGTAATTAAAATTGAAATAACTGAAAAGTAACGGAAAACGCGAAAAACAATCTAGGAATTCTTTTGGTGGAATTTGATTCAATATAATTATCGTAAATGCACCATATTGGGTTGCGATGGGCTGTCCCATACACCTTGTATAACATATTTTTGGACCTTACCTAAAGTTGCTAATCTAAGGAATAACATCAAATGAAACAACCAATGACTTTGTTAACATTATTTTATTTAACTAAGTGCTGAATAAATAAGTCTTAACAACTTAAATTAAAATAAATTACAATACAAATAATTAAAATAAAGTCGACGGGCTCGCGCATTTCAAAAAATAAGTATTCAGTCTTAAGGGTGGGGAGGTGCAATGTCTTAAAATCTGGACAAGATAATGACCAAATGGAAGTAAAAAGAGAATTTCAAGGTCCAGGGGTTTAAGACACTGCTGTTGTTTTTAAGCTAAATGTCAGACTGCCACGTTTATCACAATAATCGGATCAAGCCACGTGACAGGCTGACATTTAGCTTAGCATTATGCTTGGCATTAAACTATCGCCACTAAACTTGATCCATGGGTGTCCAATTTTGTTTACTGGGACGGCGGCATAGTGATGGGGGGACCATACATCTGTGGCATTACGTACATGGGCCTAGTCATGGTCTGGGCTGGATTCAATGGCGGTGTCGGAATGCCGAATAGGATTCTGAAGTAGCGCGCGACTGTCCATAAAACATTGGACGTCTCCGGTAGCCTATAACATAATGGTCATGATTATATATTACACTACAGTGCAAATATCAATTCAAATTCTGGTTTTATTGTTGCATTTGAGTGCTCAGTTACTGAAATTATGGTAGAAGGCATATAGTGCAAAGTAAATGGTAAATACAACAGTATTAATAACTATCTAGACGTGTCAGTAACTGAGCATAAGTAAGAAATTAACTCGATATAACAATTTCTCAATTAATTTATTAATATCATTTCTCAATTTCTTGTGATTAATTTTGTATTTATTGTTGAAATAAGAAAATTTAATATGGAAACAAATCGAGTTGAATTCTGTTTTTTTATAATATATACGATTTTCATTGATATTTACAAAAATATCCCTCTTATAAACTAAACATCAGTGGGACAAATCTATAGTACATAATATCCTGTAATAAATACCATCACCAACAAGAATATTAAAGTAATTACAATAAATGCTTCTATAAATGCAAATAACATTATTGCTCAAAATACTATAAAATTTCAAATAACAGGTTTTATTTCCTCAGTAGGTAAATGAGTTGTTAATCTTGTTGTTGATTCAGTTGTATTTTCGGTAGTATTTTTAATAGTACGTGTACAATTAGATACAACATTGGCTTTATCAATTGTCTTCTTATACTTTCTCTTCTTTCGTCGTCTCGTTTTAAGATTGTCTTCAAAAAAATGATTTTCTAGGGCTTCGTTAACATTAAGGAGACCTTCGAAGACATCTAGGGTCATCATAACCATGTTATAAGCTGCTGTATAATAACCTGGTTCTTTCGATTTCAATGTTTGTTTTAGTACTGATTTAGCATATTCATTAGATTGCTGAATTAAATGCCCTACTGGATCTGTTGCGAAAAATAGCTGCAGGAAATCAAAAAATCCTCTACCTGTACTCTGTGATTTACTTTCATGAATAGATCTTGCACTAGCATTACGATAGTTTAAACTAAAACCTAAACTCCTTTTTGACCTAACGCGACGTTTTTTTGTATGTTTTCTTCGAAATCTTCTCGTCTGTGGACTTTTAGTAACACTTTCTGAGAAGGGACTAGTATTATTTAAAACAACTATGGGTTTCCAGTCAGATTCACTGAGAACTGTGGTGCTGATTACTTCTGAAGCTTCTTTCCTATAAGGCATAAGTCTACTGTTATTGGGCTTATAAAAAGTATTAGGATTAACAAAATACTTGACCCTAGGATAGAAGTACGTGTTGGGATAATTATACTTATACTTTTTAGTTTTAACATAATCGTACAAATCCTTATTCTGCTTCAGTCTATCTAAACTAACTTTTAAGTCAGCGTATTTCTTGGGCCTATTCCTATTCTTTTTATGAGTCATTTTTCTCTGAGCTATATTTCTAGGTTGTGGGACCAGTATCTGTCTAGGTTTTTTTATAATCTCCAACTCATCCAGATCATCGCTGACAGTTTCAACGCTGTTTGCTTTGGGAACATCAGAGTTTAGACCTCGGAATGTTGCTGGCATGGCTCCATAGAAAACGTTAGCTATCGGGTCTATAATAGATTTGACGCCGTCGACGATCGGTTCGAGAAATTTGAGCAGTTTCGACTTACCATCCCATCTTTCCGCCGCTCTTGTTGAGTTTACAAGTAACGTGGGCGCCTGTTGCGACTGCTGAGCTGTCGCGTCGCTTTGGTGTATGATCTCATTGGTCTGCCCGTGTGCACCCATCGCGGTGGGGCTATACATCTCCGGGGACGCGAATTGTGGGCTCACTCCGCTAACGGAGTATGCGTGCGAGGAGGCGCTCGGAAAATCGATCGGATATTGCGAGTACAGATACGGGTGGTTTTGTAAACCGACGCTGGAATAAACAATTTTATAATTGTTATAGATACTTCACTCACCTTAGTTGACATTTATTTTATGATCTTCAGATGCATTGTCTAAGTCATTTAGAAGTCTCTTTCTCAAGTCTGTCTTATCATTTTGAGGAGTTTGAAATATTTCTCTAATAACACGTCAGATAGTTACAGTGACTGACACACGTTTAGATCTACCTTCGCATCATGCTTAAGTAAATTGCTTGCTTTCAATCTGAAATTATCACATTTTATATTCCTAACTACAGTACTATGTTTATATTAGGTTTATAGTAGGCTGTCAACTATTTAAAAGCCTACAACAAAACAAATTATGGAATCAGTAACAAAAGCTTGAGCCTAAACTTTTCTAATTTAAATTTACCTATCCAGTGTTATTATACTAAACTGTAAAAGGTAAGGTAAGATTGATTTCTCATTTAAATTGCTAACGAGTGATTCGAGAAATTTTCTGCCCTTTTATTTATATTTTTGGGTCTATAACTTACATTAAGGTTTACGTTATATTTTGAAACTTGCTGGATACCCTTGTTTCCATATTTGTAAACCAAAACATATACATATATAATTTTCCTTAGAATAATATTTTTTGTTTTTCTTTTTATTATTATTCACATTACTTGTCCATTACATGGATATATGTCAGTCAGTGTAACTCAATTCTTTAATAACAGTTAAAAATAGTCAATCATATTCCAGCAACGGTTTTGTCAATTCCATACCTAGTTTAAAGTCAGTTACAAAACAAAAATCCGGTCTGTCATTAGTTTCGTTTATTCTAGAGGTTGTGTCAGTGTCTTTTTAAGTAAGTAAATGTCATTACTATCTCTATCTAAAGTGTGTTTCTGCTATGTAACATTTTCAGGATATTCAGTATAATTTCGTCAAGTCTGTACATTTTTCACTACAGTGCTTCATTTGTATAGAAATGGTTCATTTACATTATATTATTCTCTACTGCAGTAAATGCACGGAAGGAAATCATCTTTGTGGAAAACATTGCATTATATATTCCCTGTTTTTAAATGAAACTTTTTCTTCACGAATAGCTACATATTTCAAGAGACTTTTTTATGAAAATGTCTTTTGAGAAATATAAATGAACCATTGGTACAAAAAATAATATACTTGAAGTAAGTTCTGTCACAATTCAGTCTATAGCATACGTTACATATTTCATGGACACTTGATTTTATAAAGAAACTGAAAGACATAAAAGCAATCCAGTCGGAATCGTTTTATAAGATCAATCAACAGACAAGAAACTTTTTGTTGCTTGAGCTGGCAACTCAAATATAAGTTTGATGTGCCTAGAATTCAGAAGAGTTTAAGTGTGCTCTATGTAAGTTAGCGCCCACTCTAAAGAAAGCAACGAAAATAGAGCAAAAGGAGATATGTTTACGATCGTGGCAGGTGGCGTTCTGTTGTTACTGCCTACCTCCATTGAGGGAAGGCATGAGTTAATGTATGTAAACCTATTAAATATAGTTAGAACGTTCGCTCTACACATTGGGTTTTGGAGATTTTTGTATTTTATTCTTGGTCATTATTTCATTTTTGTTTTTGAATTCACAGGGCTCTTCTAACAAAAAATAATAGTCTTCTAAGTCATTATAATTATGATAACTACTTTGCCATCAACTAGACAACTAATACTCGCTCGTCTGGTACTACCATCGAACACTGAATAGAAAGACCCTTGTATATGTATATTCTATTTCTACTCCAGCCAATATTAGATTCTTGAAATGTTATAAAAGGCTTATTGATGCCTTGTCAGATATTACGAATGAATGCTTCTCACCCAATATAGTAATATAACATTTTGTACAGAGATGTAATAGAATTAATAGGAAAAATGTGAGGGCCGCAGGGGGAAGAGTATTCGTCGGCTGAATACCAAATTTCTAATATTTATAGGCAAAGAAAGAATTTACATATTCATTATTGTCGATATTAATTGGATTACATTATTATACAAAATGGTTTGTGAATAATTTATTTACCTATCGATTGCTCTATTTTGTTGTCATCTTATAATGTGAAGTTCGGCGTACGTAAAGAATAGCACCATCCCATTTCTTCCCATGGGTGTCGTAAGAGACGACTAAGGGGCTTAGAGAATAGGCCGTGGCGTTGTCTATACATGTTATCACCATCCTGCGATCGTCAAGCCGCCTGCCAAGCGTGGCGATTATGTCAAACCCCTTATTTTTTGAGGGAGGCCTATGTCCACAAGTTGACGTCTTTCGGCTGAAACGACGAACGACGACGATGACGAATGTGTGGTTGGGCCATTTTGATTGACAAAACGTTTTTTTGAAGGCCATTTTCCGTAATTTAAATGGTTCAAAATCTAGTCGTAGTCTCATATCAGCGACAATCAGTGTCAAAATATTACAGATTTTTAAAAATATTTTTGACAGATTTAGAATGATATCATCTCGTTCAGTACGAGCGTTCTTTAAAATACTGAAATTGCATCTGAGAGATTAATTTGTATTAGAAAAACAATAGGTATCTCTTCTCTCAAAATGTACATTCATATAGTCATAGGTCATAGGTTCGAAGCAAGAGAAGCGCTTCACTTTGTGTAAATAAATTCATCGCTACTGCTCACAAAACGGTGAAGGAAAATATCGTGCGGATACTGGCATGTCCTAGAACCAACAGTTCGAAGAAATGTGGCATCTACAACCCGCACTAGGTTCGCATGGTGGATAACAGCGCTCTCCCAGTCGCAGAGAGGAGGCCGATGTCCCAGCAGTGGGAACATTATAGGCTGATAATCAGGGCCGTCTTTAACCTACCCTGAGCACTTGAGGATAATGGGGTTGGCTTCGAGCTCAATAATTTTAGCACGTCGACACCGCTTCGAATGGGTATGCTTTTCTTTTGACCATGTATACAAAATTTATAGGAGTTACTTTGTCGGCTTGTGCAGAAATGTTTGAAAACTATTAACACGTTGAGTGCCGATCACGCGATATCGCGTGATTTGTCGGCTCTGCATTATGGCCGATCACGCGATATCGCGTGCTTGCTACTAACAATTTTGTACAAGCTCTAAATCTGTTGCCATATGGGAATAACCATCAATCTGTGTTCGACACTCAACGTGTTAAAGTGTAGAATAGACCAAAGCTGGATAACTTAGGTTATTTTTAGAAAGCCTCTAGCTAAGACGCTAGAAACTAGCGGGCCCCATGGATCGCGGGGCCCTGGGCAATTGTCCAGAGTGGTCAATGGCATAGAAGGCGCTGCTGATAATAGTAAGAATATTCACAATTTATTCTTGATAGTGGTGTTCCTGAATTCATATCTCACTTTGTTCTTTTGTGTTCTTGAATTCATATCTCACTTTGTGCTTACTTAATCTGGTTGTCATTATTTACCCAAATATTTTACAACCACCTACATTTCAGTGGTCACGGTACAAGTAACATCATACATTGTAATAAAATCAACTATTTCATCTCATGTGCAACGTTAATCGCCACAACGGAACTTTCTTCAAGTAATATTTCATCGTGTGCAAGTCAATCAACAGTCATTCCAGTCATGCTTAATAAATCGTATTAACATCATTAAACACTAATAAATATTAAAATAGAAACTAGAATACCATACATTGAACGAAAATATTTTTCAAGTTTACAATAACAATGTTAAACATGGAAATGTTTAAGATAAAATGGAAACCACAAGAAATAATTCAAGAAAATATTTTCATTTCAATTAAAATATTGGAGCGCTCTGAAATCAATTCTTGTGTCTTCTGGCAATTAAGTGAAATTAAATACTGGGAAGCCAGTATTATAAGAGGTATGAAAAGCATGGCAAATAATATGGAAAATTGAGAAGACAGAAAGGAAAAATAAAAAGATTGAAAGGAAAATCGAGGTAGAGATTTAAGCTCGCTCACCTATCGGTTATTTGGGAAAAAGTAAATAATTTTGGGTCTCGATAGAATTAAAAGAACGTAAAATTTAATTTTAAGGTGTTTAAAAAAACTGCTAATGACTAGAATTCTATTGTTTTTTTTTTTGTAATATTATAAAAAGGTGACCAGAAGGCTGCCCTATTTTTTGCCAAAGAATTAGCATTGCCATACAACGTAGTAATGCTGCCAGCGTGGTATTGCTGGACGCTTTTCCTGTGACAACGATGCGGATAAATTTGTTGATGTTCTGTGATTCTTTTCGTTTTTAAGTTGGTAAACAAGTTAAACTGTTAGTAAGAGGTAATCTCTGAAAGTATGAATCGGATCACAAAATTGATTTTACTGATACAGTCAATAGTTTACTTCTACGTTAATAAAGTTTCAAGAGGAAGTTAGTTGTATTCTATAGAGGTGTCCTATTCTATCAAAATAAATAACTACAATAAATTTACTTTATCAAAGCTTGAGTATTTTATTAGGTTATTAGTCGATTCGCACGATTTTACTCGGCCAAACCGATACTTTTAAATATTAGCTTATTTTTTTATAGGCAACTTGCTCGATGTTGATTTATTTGTGGGCGAATCAAAAACTCCAGAAATAGGTATTAGGCAATTGGCACGTTTTGAATTTTATACGCTTTGTCGCATGTACTTGGTGTTAAATTTATTCATAAATAATTTAAAAGTATCGATACGCCTAATTTGGGCAGGTAAATTATCGAGAATCGACTGGTAAGGAATTTTCTCTGATTACATCAATTGACGTTATCATCATATACTTAAAACAAATCATACCTCCTTTGGCTAAGCCGTAGTCGGGTGATAAATAAATTGTAATGGCATCAATCAATTTATAACTAGAAATTTAATTGTTTGTCCCTTTCGCCTGTCCCTTTTGGGGATAACTTATCGAACCGTGAAAAAGGTATCCAATGACAGTTTCCATTAAATCCATGGGAGTGTGGAGTAATACCAATCAAAGTCCTTGAATTGGGTTACAGGAGAAAATTGGAAAATCATCATTTTCTAAAAATATTTTGTGAGTGCCGTTCGTGCTTTGTGAGTCTATTTTAGTTGATAGTAGCTTATGCTAGCGGCTTCGGATTGTATATATATAATACATATAAACCTTACTCTTGAATCACTCTGTCTTTTTTTATTTTTTTGGATGGAAAATCATCATAATATGACTTCTCCCGCTCTTGGCGGACCGGGAGGGCGTGTCAGACTTTTACTGACTAAAACCCACCCGTGTTCCTTCAGTTGCCCATGTGCCAGGGTCACGGTATCTCTTTCGAACAATCTCGCGACCCTGGCAGGCATCGGTCCTAGCAGACCCCTTCAGTTCTGCTGACATCTCTTTGAAGCGCGCGTGGAACACTACGCGCCGTCGACCCGGGCCTGGTCCTAACCGAGCGGCGAGCTACCCATTGCTCGCCACAATTACTCTGTCTATTGATAAAACCAGCATTAAAATCCTTTGCGTAGTTTAAAAGGTCTTATCGTACAGACGCGGGAAGTTACTTTGTTTTATACTATGTGAAGATTTGACAAGAGTTTCTCTTTAATTAATTAATTAATTATACAAAAAAATGACAATATAAACAATAGAGATTACATTTACAACTAACAGTTGTACTATCTTAAACAAGACAGGTGCTTTACTAAAACGGGAAACTATTAAATTCTTCAATCCACGCCTGAATAACTTTTAGTGCACAGTAAGTTAGTTGTACAAAGCACTAGCATCGATAGAAATAGCGTTTCAGAAAAGAAAAAACGTATCTAGGTACTTGTATACGGTTCTGAAATACATATGCCTAAAGAAGTTCATAGTGACACATAGAAAACTCTTTATTGTGTACGCCGTATAATTTAACACTGGGTGATACAAATGATGATTTTATCTCTAAAAGTGATCTTTTAATAACAAACCTTTGGATGGAATAAAAAAGAAAAGAAAATACTAGAATCCGTAAAATATTATAGCAAGAAAGCAGACAGAAACAAAGATAAAACAAGAATTGATTTCAAAACCGCTCAAATTTTATATGCCAAGAAATTTCTCAGATAACTTTTGATATTATTAGAATTTATTTCCACATGGATTCCGCCGTATACCCAGAATAGACGAAATTCACGTGCGTTTATAATAAATATATATATATATATAATTTCGAGATACTCGAGACATCCACTTGCTGAGACTTTTGCCGTATCGTAAGTTTGAAACAGAATAGTATTAATTCCACTTTTCAGTTCTGAAACTTCTAGTATTTCAAAATTATTCGAATTTTACTGGTAAAATTTTTAGAAGCATGTGAAGAAGTTTTATTTGTATCGACTGAATTGAAATAAGATGCTGCTTATATAATTTAAATAATTTAATTGGCAAGATAGCAGTGTGGTATCTACTCGAAAATATATATCTTCTTTACGTTTTCATTTAAACCCTTACCTATTGAGAGGGAAAGAGCTGAAAAGCGCTGTCGAAATTAAAATTTTCTTACGATTTTTTCAATTTGCAGGTCAGTGTCGAATCTTTTTAATCACGTAATTATAATCATTAAATTTAATTATTCCAAGTCTGTAAATACAAACTTGATACAATCGCGAATCATATTTTAATAATAATACAACCTGACCTTGAAGTGACCTTCAAATTGCAAAAATCTAAGAAAATTTGAACTTTGCGGTCTACCCTGGCTTTTCCACCTAATCGCTTGGCATACAAAATCTCCACATAAACAGCTATTAAAAAAGTACCAAAAGTCCCATTACTTACCCACTTCCATAGGTCTCATACAGTTTCTTGACAGCCATGCCAACTGTCACTAAAAGTGCCACTTTGCTCGCAAAGAACGCTTTCAGCGTAAGCGTAGTCACTATTGCCATGGCAAACATTGCCAGTCCTGCTGACTTCATGCCGAAAAGCAGGGGTATTATCACTTGCATCACCTTCTTCTTCTGTCTTCTGCCTGGAATTTTGAGATGAGTGATATTTAGTATATATGTTTACTGGATAAATGAGGAACATATTGAAGGAGTTTTAACTGCTTCGTTGGTCTAGGGGTCGCAAGCGGTACTGCTGTGCATGAGGTTCTAGGTTTGATTCCCAGATCGGGTAAAAGGTCTCATGAGGAATTTCTCAGCAGCAGCGCTGATCTCTGCAATCTAGATTTCTGCTTAAAATAAACTACGAAAGTCTTCAAAGTAAGTTCTGAATCCATGGTAACAGCATATGCGTTGATAGCCCTGCAATTCTGTATAAAGACAAGCTGTGAAACATATCTCTTAATAAATATCATTTATGACGCCGACGCCGACGCCACCGCGGTCGGCCCAGAAAGCGGTGGCAAGACGACCTTGATGCGTACCGCGAAGACTGGTTTGAGGTGGCGCGGGACAAGAGTTCCGGGAAGAAATTGGGGGAGGCCTTTGCCCAGCAGTGGGACAGTATAGGCTAAAGAAAAAAAATCATTTATTATTCCCTGTTCACAATATTGGTTTCCTTAAAAGTTAACAATGTTTTTGACTAATGTTATATTCCACCATTTTGAGGGGCTTGTGGCTAAGTTAATAACAGCCGCACGGATCGATCGATCAGCTACGCTATACTCGCCGCGATTGGTACGTGGATGGGTGATCATCTTTATCAAATCAAATTATTTGCAATAAGTGTTGATACAATAAAGGTCTTAACATTACAGATCCAATACACTTAGTCATAATACTGTGACATGCAAACATTTGAGTTTATACATAGTCATGATAAATTATATTCATAGTTAAAATTAAATTAAACTTGCAATTTTATTATAATTATTAAACACATTAAAAGGGGAAAAAATGTAAGAGAAATGTCGTTTGTTATAAATTTTTCAATCTCTTATTAAATATGTCGCTTATTGAGCAGAAATTATTTTAATTATATTATTATTTTTATTATATATATTTTTTTTTTAAATTATTTTACCTATATAGGTACATATACCAAGATCCCTACGTGCGTCAGAAGCCACGTTAAGCCGTTGATCGCGGCTGTCATTTTTAGATCTTTGACAGTCGTTACGTGTCGTCAGAAGCCCTTGAGTCTGACAACCACTCTTACCAAGGGGTATCGTATTACCCACTAACTGGGTTGTAGAGGTCAGATAGGCAGTCTCTCCCTGCAGAATACTGGTATTCAGCTGCATCAGGTTAGACTGGAAGCTGACCCTAATATAGTTGGGAAAATGCTAGGCATATGATGTAATATTCCACCATTGTAAGAGGCTGGTGCCTGAAGCAGGTTTTTGATAAAGCCTGTGTGTCAGCGTGTGTGAATACAATAACGTTATTTGGACAAATGATCCTCCCACTCTTCAGTTGTAAACAAACAAACGGATAGAGGGACTGTGCATTACATAGAACAGCCATACTCAAAGTGTGCTCCGCGGAGCCTTAGGGTTCCGTAAAGCCTCTGTGGGGGCTCCACGAATTTAGGGATTAAAAATCCTTTTTTTACTCAACTTACAAAAGCCAGAAAGTATGTCAACCGATGCATATGAATCGTTTTAGAAATGTCATCAGACATCAGTATGGAGTCACTGTTCAAAATATGAGAAGCCTCTCAATGATTTTTGGTGCAGAATCCGTGATGAATATTTTTCAGTTCCCAACAACATACTTGTGTGAAACAGAATTTTCGACCTATAGCTACTTAAACAAAATACCAAACAAATGTTTGTTTATTTTAAGGCTCCGTCAAATATTTCGCTTTCCAAAAGGGATTCGTCAACAAAAAAGTTTGAGAACCGCTGACATAGAACAATCTACAATGATTTGGATTATTGAAATAACTGGACTTAGGATGCCCCAGTGAGTAGAGGGTTCGAGTCTGTTTCATTTAATTTAAACAGGGTATAATATGGTGCCATTAAACCCCGTTGTACGCACCATAGAAAGCGTACCAATTTGGCCCATTTATTACTAACCCCAGTTCTTTGTTTGCAGTAATGAGGGGACACACAATAGTTAGTTGAAAATTTAATGAAATTTGAGATGGATTCAAATAAATTATTGAGATAAAGGCAGAAATACACTCTATACAGGAAAAATGTTTAACCAGTGCGCAATTTTTTTTTTGGTGGTTCAGTAACGGAACACATTTCAACTATTTTTCAATATGTTTTTTAAATTTTTATCCGGCCTAATCAGTAAGCTGTGGATGCCCTACATATTTCATGATATGATATTGACAATAGGAATAGGTCAGTTACTGCGCGCCGGCACAGGTACTTCGAATTTCTTAGAATTTTGACCGATCGAACAGCTGGTAGGTACTTGTCACTACGCTCGGTCGTTCACCTTCGCCACTGCGCCGGCGCCGCGCGCAAGTTACCATAAAAACAAGTTTCAAACTAAACATCTTTCTTTAACGATAACTTAATTTTTTTGTACTAAGATATATCAAAATAAAAATTTCAGGGTTATTATAACTCGTTTAAGTTTAACGTGTTAAAATTTGCGCAATGGTTAAAAACTTATCCTGTATGTAAGAGTCGTAATACTTGACTACGTATACATATTTATCGTGAAGATTTTAAAGTTTAGTTAGATTGAGAAATATGCTCCACTAAGGTGGCATTGGGAAGGGCACTTTGCTTGCAGAACAGATGGCCGATGGGGCCGAAAGGTTCTGGAGTGGCGATCACGTACCGGAATACGTAGAGTTGGAAAGCCTCACAAGGAGGACCGATGACCTTGTGAAGGCCGCAGGAAGGTGCACTAAGTAGTTAATTTTATTTAATTTAAGAGTAAGTAACAGTAGTATTTTTCTCTCAGATTTTGATAGTTACCCAGTTATAATTAAATTCGTTAGTAAAGTTATTTTATAATGGTAAATTATGACGCGCATCGTTGGCCTAAACCAGGCTACCGAGTAAGCAGAAAAATATAATGTGAAGTGACCATACACTATAACTACACTATTGTATAAGGTAAACCAGTGATGACAGTAGGATACAATGTGTTTTTTAAACAAATAAATAAATAAGATGATGAAGAGAATAAATTCAAATAATAATTCTGTGCAACAATTTACGAAATGATTATGATCTATTATTTAATAATTCAATGAAATTATTTATTAATTTATTATTTTTAACTCTAAAAACGGTAAAAGAAAATATCACGGGGCAAGCCAGCATGTCCTAGAACCAGAAAATCGAAGATTGTGTATGACATCTAACAACCCTCATTGGGTCCATGTGGTGGGTTACAGACCACTTCCTCTCACTGAGAAGAGGCCTTTGACGCAGCAATGAGAACATTGTAGTCTGAGTATGTATGTCTGTATCTATTTTATACTTTTGAAGATACTGACGTGAA
Source organism: Aporophyla nigra (assembly GCA_947507805.1). Lineage (NCBI taxonomy): Eukaryota > Metazoa > Arthropoda > Insecta > Lepidoptera > Noctuidae > Aporophyla > Aporophyla nigra. The sequence continues at coordinate 2,704,610 of OX382313.1, read as the reverse complement.
TAAATTTGTACCTTAAAAATTTACAGAGACCCGAGTTTTTGTTAAACAATAAGAGAATATCTATATATATAAAATTCAAAGTCCCGAGTGACTGACTGATATATCAACGTACAGCCTAAACCGGTGGTCCTAGAGACATGAAATTTAGAGCGTGTATTCTTTGTGAACAATTAAGAAAGAAAGAAAGCGTTTTTTGAAATTCCATCCCTAAGAAGCTGAAATGGGGGGTTGAATTTTCTGTGAAACGTTTTATTCTCTGGGTCGGATAAGACAAAGCAAGTAGTATGATAAGACATCGTTTACCTGGATTAACACATGAGGTATTTTTAATCCCGGTAGTAAGAAAGAGAAAAGAAAGAAAGAATACCATTTATTTGACACAATTCGTGAAACACAAAATAAAGTAACATGAAAAAATAAATTAAAAAACATAAACAACATGTGTGTGCCTAACGGTTGCCCCCTAAATTCATTTCAGCATTAATGCCAGACAGATACTATATGTCACTGGTGCGCTTCAGTGGGATATTTTTCGACATCCACGCGGGCGAAGCCGCGGGCAGAAGCTAGTTTTTTATAAAACCTTTGGCTTTAATAAAGTGTTTTACATAATTCCTGTACCAAGTTAGCTATCTTACGTTGTAACTAAAGGTAATATGAGAAAACGCTGCACGAAACTTGAATATTCTTCTCAGCAAGTTCTGCAGTTATGTTAATTAGTTTAAGTAATATGATTAGCATAGTCCTTAGTTGTAGTAGTGTTGTATTTAATTTTAGCTCACGTATATTACCTTAGTTAGTGACCTGTATTACGTGATCCCTCTTTTCCTCTACATCTTTGTGAGAGGAGTCAGGTAATGTAGGACAATGAACATTAAACGTTAAAAATCACAGATTGTTTTCATGTTACGAGTGGTCCATGAAGACGGTAAAGAAGGACGATCTGTCAACCTTCCTGAGGCGTAAACTCATCAACATTAGAGTTTGCCAAAGTGCAGTGGACCGCAGTAGTATACTGGGAGTAAAAATACAGGACAAAATTCGAAACACCACGCTGCGATTCAAAACAGGTACAATAGACGTAAGCAAGAAGTCAGGGTCAAATGGAATCGGATGGATCATACTATCTGCATGCAGGATGACCGCTGGGCAGATGTCTAAACACAATGGATGCCTAAAGCGGTGAAGAGATGACCTGGACGTGAAGCGTGAGGGTTGGCTCGAGGTGGCGCTGGAAAAAAATATCCAAGAAACATATGAATTGCGTGTGTTCTTTTACCTGCTCGTTAACAGAACTATGTATGACACGAATGCGAATATAATATGAATATATATTTTTTCTCCATGCCATACTCATAGCTAGCAAAAGACGAAAGGAAGACAAGATGCTTTTTTGTCTAGAGTTTAATAATTAGGTTCACTAATTTAATTAACATGACCTTTTCAAGAGAGTAATGTGGTGACGCCCCCAGATATTCCAGTACTGGTGAGTTGCTTACCGAGCAAGTTGCATCTTGTCTAAAGCTAAAATATTGCTCTTGCGAGGGTATTACATTTGCAGTTTATGCTAGAGTAGCTATTGCACGCGACTTCGTCTGCGTGTATTTTTCTTTTCTTAATACAAATATCCAGAAAAAAGTCAAAATAGGCACATAAAAGTCACTTTTAAGTACCAATCAGCCTCAAAATTTACATTAAAAAACTTTTTACCAAAAAATTTAACCGCCGAAAAAACTGAAAAGCAAAAAATAATAAACCTTAAAATTATGAGTCGGCGCTTTGAGTGATCTTTGTTCATGGATTTTCCAGCGCCGACTCATAATTTTAAGGTTTATTATTTTTTGCTTTTCAGTTTTTTCGGCGGTTAAATTTTTTGGTAAAAAGCTTTTATTTTATAATTTTTTGTGGCTTTAATATACTTATAATACTTGGCAAGGTATACCCTATACAATGAATAAAGAATTATCAAAATCGGACTACTCTGTATAAAGTTATGCGTGGTTAAACATTACAATCAGTGAGTGAACAATCAATCATCCCCTGTTTTCTGACCCTTAGGGTTTGATTTTGTTTTTCAAATTTATATAGGACCACCTAGGACCACCCTCGGTATACCCTTTCCAATAAAAAAAGAATTATCACAATCGGACTACTATGTAAAAGTTATGCGTGGTCATACATAAAAAAAAAAAAAAAAAAAAAAATATACGCGTCGAATTGATAACCTCCTCCGTTTTTTTTCGTCGGTTTTACGAACGGGCGAATAGAATTGATTCTATTCGCCCGTTCCAAAGTTAGTTTCGTATGGCAAAGAAAGAGCAAGAAACTCCACAGTTATTCTTTTAAAATGGTTTACAATATTTTGTAAACATTAATTTTAAATTATGATCATTTCACCCGTAAGACGTCCACTGCTGGGCTTTTGCCATAATCGCCACGCTTGGCAGGCGGGTTGGCGATCGCAGTATGGTGGTAAAATGCATAGAGAACGCTGCTGCCCATTCTCTAGTAAGTCCCTTAGTCGCCTTTTACGACACCCACGGGAAGAAATGGGGTGGTGTTATTCTTTACGTCCGGCACCACACGGCACATTTTAAATTATATGTGAAGATAAAAGATGCATCTAGAATAAAATAACAGTTAAAAAAAACTAAAAACACGCTTCCATTGAAAACCAAACTAAAAAGTACAAAATAATGGAAAAAAAGCGTGGGTTGCTTTTAAAGGTATTTTTTTAATGATATCAGGCACCCCACGCTTTTTTTCCATTATTTTGTACTTTTTAGTTTGGTTTTCAATGGAAGCGTGTTTTTAAATTTTTTAAACTATTATTTATTTTCTATTTTTTAGGGTTTTTCGAATTTTGAGACGTATGTCAGCGTAGTTTGTGACGTATGTCAGCGTAGTTTCTGACGTATGTCAGCGTAGTTTGTGTCGTATGTCAGCGTAGTTTGTGACGTATGTCAGCGTAGTTTTCGAAGTCAGTTTTATTGCTGTCCTGGTAACCCTGGCTAGGATAATGGCACAAATTTATTAAATTATCGCATTGTCATCGGTCCTTGATAGGTGCGCATCATGTGTGTGTGTTGAATGAAATCTGGTCGTTTAAAGTGGGTCAAAATCGCACTATAAGGAGTCGGTTACAAACAAATATACAAACATACAAGTGAACCTAATATAAAGTGTGTAAAAAGTAACTTATTTCCTTCTAATAAAAAACATATGTCAAATGGCTACCATTATTTTAAACTTCCTTTTTTAATTGTAATTTTATGTGATCGAAGTTTTGGCTTGATTTTTTTTATTTCAATTTAGAATTAAGTAGAAAACTTGGTTACGTTTGGGTTTTTTAAGGAGACGCCCAATATCAATCGACAAATAAGTAATGCATGATTGCTTTCCTGTAATATATGGTACACTAGTCTATTAGTATATTGGGTGTATCTCATATCATTGTATCAGTGTATTCATTGTTAGTGATTCCTTGGTTTTGGCGTCCAAAGGATTCAGACTGATTTTTCGCGTTTATAATTTTATATAATGATTCATCTCCAGGTTTTCTAGCCCTACGAATGACACCATCATCGTTTACTAAGCTCTAAAGGAATATAATTTAGCTTTTTAGGCAATATTATGTTCCTTAGGCTTGCCTTACGGCTTAGAAGGACAAATAGTGACTCTATTGGAAATGTTCTACAAAAAGGTGCTTGATACTTGCAACCGACGTGCGTGTAAGGAAGCTAAACAATTATGTAAGGATCGCAGCGGGAAGAAAATGTGAGTTTACGTATGTGTGTTATTCCCACTACGAATATTTCAAAACAATTCAACCCAACACACATTCCTCAGCCTTCAAAAACTTCAATCGGAATCAATTGCGCAAAAAAATACAATACACCAATCTAATATTTTAAATCAAACTTAAAAATGACACGAATAAAGTTGAAAATCAAACCACAGAATTCCACCCAACGCTGATTTATAATGTCGTTAGTGCTGCTCGGCTTGCGATCAGTGTCAAATCGATTCAAGTCCGGTTGTAAAGAAAGTTAAATCCGTATCGATTCGGAGAACAATCGAGCGATTTTCTAATATCTCGAGTAATAGCTGATGTGGGGAATAAACTCGTTTTAAGATGAGGGGATTTTCAACACGAATCATGATACTTACAGTTGAAGGCAGTCAGAAAGTTCTATTAATTTTCGTTAATTTTCTGTGATTAATTCTTATAGCATAGCGAATAGCTCTACGTACTAGTAGATTTTCCTAACAGTACCATCCCATTTGTTGTCGGACGTTAAGAAGAGCACCATCCCATTTGATCCCGTGGGTGTCGTAAAAGGCGACTAAGGGACTTACTAGAGAATGGGCAGCAGCGTTCTCTATGCATTTTACCACCAAACTGCGATCGACAATCTGCCTGCCAAGCATGGCGGTAATTAGGCAAACCCTTTCTATTTTGGGGGAGACCTATGTCCAGCAGTGAACCTTTTGCGGCTAAAATGATGATGATGACCTTTTTCTCATCTTATTATTACTTTGTTAAGAAAAATATTATGAAAATAAATTCTCCCTGTATGGCGAGTAAGATATTTTTTGTTTTATACGTTCAATCAATTAATCAAGTCATTTATTCAAACTAGGCTGAGAATCAGCACTTTTTGAACGTCAAAGTTACATAAGACAGTCCTCCAAAACGCCCACCCTTCACCACTTCCTAGTGCTTTAGCTGGAAAGAAGAAGTGGCGCAACAAACTCCCCAGCAGCACAGCTATCTATTACAATGGGACTCTTAATGCTATTTAGTTGTAACCTAACCGACAGCGTTACCTACCGCCGACTATGCGGTCGAGCAAAGTGTTATTGCGTTTTTTCTACCAGGAATTTCTCAGTATCAGCCCGCAATTTTTATTTGTGCTCTATTGATAGGCTCGCCATATAGTACATGCTTCTTAAAAATAACTTGCGAAAAGTGTGTGTACTATGATACTCTGCCCGACCCTTCAGGCCAAGAAAACATGTTGTTATGTTGTATTTTGTCACTTCTTTCTTTCTCACAGCTTAATGTTTATCTCTGTGCACCATCAAATAGTTTTTGGAACGAAGTTCCTTATGGCGCGTTGCGAAAGGGGGCTAGACGGAAATTAAGAGAAAAAGTTGTAACGACACTTTTTAAACGACTTCAAAAAAAGGAGGAGGTTTCTCAATTCGACCGTATATATTTTGTTGTTTGTATTTGTTTTGTATGTTGTTGTTTTTTTTTTTGTTGTGAGTAGAGAGAGAGGGAGAGAGAGAGAGAGAGAATATTTTTGTTGAGTGTATACAGGTTTGTTGTACATAATAAATAATTTAAAAAAATAACAATAATGAATCCTGGAAAGGAACTTCGTTCCATCCGGGTGTCCCTTGACACCTCTAAAGTTTTTTTTTAAATAATTTCGATGTTAGTTTTTGTTATTTTTATTATCTTTTTATTTGCTAAAGTCAAGGTTTTTTGTTAAAATACTGAAATAACAGTCTCTCTGTAATTTTTGTTACTACAATTTCGCAGGAATACTCATAATAATATACCTTTAAGTTGTAACTAAGCCTACAGAGACTAATAAAAAACTTTAGGGGTGTCAAGGGACACCCGGATGGAACGAAGTTCCTTTCCAGGATTCATAATAGTTATAATTTTTAAATTATTTATTATGTACAAAAAACCTGTATACACTCAACAAAAATATTCTCTCTCTCTCCCTATCTCTCTCCCCCTCCCTGTCCCCTCTCCCTCTCCCCCCTTAGCCCTCTCCCCCCTCCCCCTCTCCCCCTCTCTACTCACAACAAAAAAAACAACAACTTACAAAATATATACGGTCGAATTGAGAAACCTCGTCCTTTTTTTGAAGTCGGTTAAAGCATGTCGTGACAACTTTTCGTAAGAATTTTTTCCGTCTAGCCCCCTTTCACAACGCGCGATAAGGAACTTCGTTCCAAAAGTAATAACTTACATTTTCTATAGAGATTTTTTAAATTGACGGTCGCGACCTATTTCAGCCTTATCATAAAGACAAGTAGGCACTCAGTAATCGAACACCATTCCGTATTTATGACAGCAACAAATATTTATTCCTTTACGATCAGCTACCGAATCATAAAACAATGAAATATCGACCTTTGTTTACTCACAACTGAATACTTTATTGGCTGTCAAATTTATTGGTACTTTCTGTTCAGTTAAATAAATTATTTGGAGTGATAAGTGTTTTCGCTTTATCATCGTTTAATGGTTTTCATTGAAATGAAGGTACTTGCTTTGTGTACTTACACTAGTGTATTGATTTTCCCTACTGAATAATTTAGATTATTGTAGGCTAAAGTCGCTCGCAATGGACCTCATTAAAAGGCTGAAAGTCACACAAAAGGCAATGGAGAGGAATTTGCATGGAGTTTCCCCACTCAATCGAATAGAAATTAAGAGATCCGTAGGAAAACCGATATAGCCCGAAGAAATGCCAAACATCAGTGGCAGTGGGCAGGGAATATTGCTCGCGGAACACATAGCCGATGAAGCTCAAAGGCGCTAGACTGTGGCGACCGCGTATCGGAAAAGGTAGCTTTATAGGGCCTTCCGTAAGGTAGACTGATGACTTGTTGAAAGGCGCAGGAATCCGCTGGATGCGAAAAGCAGGGAGCTAGTGGCGGTGCTTAGGAGTCGACTAAGTCCAATAGTGGAATAAATTTCGGCTGAAACGATGATTACAATAATATTGCTTGTTACAACAAGAAGAAGAAAAATCATTTTGCCCGGAGTTTGGAAGTTGGCTTCGGAAAGCATGTTAAGCCGTTGGTCCTGCGCCTGATCTCTCTCCGGTCGTGCCTGATTGCCGTCCGTGAATCGGACTATGAGAGTGAGGGATGAGTGAGTGTCTCTGTGTCTGCGCACAAACTTGTGCACTATAATATCTTCCGCACCGAAGGCTAAAGGCCGTTGAAATTCGGCAGAAGGACTATACTGATTGTGTTGATCTGGAAAAATGTGGTATACCCACATTGAGATATCATCATCAGTCTATAATGTTCCCACTGCTGGGACACGGGCCTCCTCTCGGTGAGAGGGAGTGGGCCATAATCCACCACGCGGGCCCAGTGCGGTTTGGTAGATGTCACATGTCTTAGAATTTTTGGTTCTAAGACATGCCGGTTTCCTCACGATGTTTTCCTTCACCGTTTTGAGAGCAGTGGCGATGAAATAATTTACACAAAGTAATGCGCCTGCTTGGGTATGAACTCACGACCTACTACTCGTAAGTCGCGGCCGTTACCACTGGGCCACTACTGCTCATTGAGATATAACTAAGGTTAAATGCAAAGTGGTGTAAGCAAAACTTTCATTTTAAGAATCCAAACAGAAATCTAACACACAAATCAATCTCAACCTTATTTTTACATATTTCAGGTAGATATTCCGTATAATAATTTATGACTAACTCCAACCGGATTGAACACAAACCGCACCGTAACAATATATGTACATTTTACCTTGCAATATTTATTTATGACGTTTTAAAATATCCGTGAGAAAAATAGGAAATGCCAATAATTTATGCCTTTTGCTCTCCGACCAAGTTTTCAGGCGCCCTGAATTTGACAGCTATATCAAAATGAATTGTAGTTGTAAATTTTTCTGTTACGCCAAGGAATAAACAAAATTCTAAGATATGTAAGATTTATCGTTTTACAATCAGAAAATATAAAGGAATCGTTGTACCAAATAACATGTTATTTATGATGTTGTAAAGTCTATATTTTCGTTCTGAAAACAAGTTTGATTTTCGTGCTGATTTCAACGTGAGAAATAATGGGAAATTAAACAAAAAGGAATGAAAAGTTCTCCGTTTACCTAAGAACATTATTCGAAATAGTGGCCATTTATTTCTATATGAGTGTCATGAGAATTTTCGTAAAAACATCTACTCAATAAATAAAAGTGACAGTAAATCTATGTCGTTTTTGCCTAGATGTTACCTACTAAACGGGTTGTGGAGGTCAGGTAGGCAGTCGGTCTTTGTTAAATACTGATATTCCGCTGCATCCGATTAGAATAGAATCCGTACCCAAGTATAGTTAATAATCCACACTAATATATTTTCCACACTAATATTTCCACACTAATAAATAAATGCATAAGTAACTCTGTCTGTCTCGCTTTCCTGCTAAAACTACTGAACTGATTTAAATGAAATTTGGTACACAGATAAATTAGAGCCAGAGAAAGGACATAGGCTACTTTTTATTGTGGAATAGGGGTTTTAATGGGTTGGTTTTTTTAATGGATGAAAGGTTGTAGGGAAGTGTTGTCATTTTTAAAGCTAGAATGATGAACCTTTTTTATTTGGCTTTTATTACCCTTATTTTTTTACCCTTAAGGGGGTAATAAATAGGGAATAGGGGATGAAAGTTTGTGCGATTTTGGCGGGACTTTTATAGGCAGGTAGCTGATGTAATAAGGAGTAACTTAGGCTACTTTTATTTTAGAAAAATACCTGCGTTTATTTCCGACATCCACGCCGGCGAAGCCGCGGGCAAAAGCTAGTATAATATATATCTTAGGACAACCAACACACCGTTATCTGATCCCAAAATAGGCAGAGCCTGTACTATGGTAACCAGACAACTGATAAATACACTTACATATTTCTAAATACATACATATTTTAGATAAATAAATTACACTCAGACACAGAACAAATGATTGCGCTCATCACACAAACATTTGTCCTGGGTGGGAATCGAACCCACGACCTCAGTCTTAGCAGTCAGGGTCACTAACCACTAGACTAACAGGCCAGTCTAAAGTTACGAGAAGCTGAGATTGATTGATTGAGTATGTCTGTTTGGTTTCACTTTCGAAAACCTGATTAAGTAGATATTGTTTTTAAAAGGTTTTATTTAGCTTGTGGATAAATGAGCTCTAGACAAAGTCGGTGAATTGAAGTCACAATGCATTTATGTGGCCGAACAACGTTTATCCTGATTTTCAAATCATCAACATCATCATCATTTTTTATATTTTTTTTTGCTCTAACGCACTCTAAGTTATCTTATAACAATTATTCCAAAATATCAACGCATGAATTATATATCTAAGTACAAACTATTATTTCGCGGACATTGGTGTGGGTTACACGTTTACCTAGCCTATAACTTACTCTGTCACACTTAAATTGTAATGTGTAACTGTTTTATGTCCCAATAAAATAAAATAAAATAAATTAAAAATCATCATCATCTGCCTAGCCTATTCCCAACTATGTTAGGGTCAGCTTCCAAACTAAAGTAAATACCAGTATTTTACGTAAAGTGACTGTTTATCTGCCCTCTACAACCCAGTTACTGGATAATTTGATACGCCATGGTAAGCCTGGTTGTCAGACTTTCGGGCTTCCGACGACCCGTAACAATTGTCAAAGATCCACAAGTGACAGCCAATTCAATTCAATTCAATTTATTCCTGAACAATTTTCATTGAGTTAGAAATTACATTATAAAATAAAATAACGTTGTAAATAAAAAGCCGTCGGCTTAACGTGCTTCCCGATTGTCAAACATTACTTACTGTTTTTAACAAAGTTACTTCCACAAAAAAATACACACTTTCCCGGATAAGGAACTCGAAAAGACATAAATTAACAGCCGAGTTGTAAATCATGATCAAGTTTCGGTTAATTTGAAAATTCCCGAGTGAAAATATGAGCCTTACACGACCACAGACCGTTCGTGAGTTATTTATGTCTTCCGCTGAACGATGCTAAAAAGTTTCTTTTTTTTTAACTTTGGTTGGTTTTACTTTTATCGAAGGCTGATTTAATCATAGAGTAAGTTTTACCAAGGGGAAAAATAATTGTTACCTAGTAATTGGGATCTAGTGAACTAAATAAAGTGGGCATACGATAAGACTGGAATCTGTCCTCAGTATAGTTGGATAAGACCAGGCAGATTGATTTAGGTTTTTTTTTTCTAAATAAATCATTTTGGGTTAGTTGTGTCCTACCAATTTAAAATACACTTTGGATATCCTTTGCTTATCAAAAGTGGGAGTTTTAGGGAAAACAAAGGCGTTCTAATATGAAACTAATCATAACTAACCTTATCTAGAATGTTTACTATCTATTTGAATATTGAAATGGTATTCCAATAATATTGGACAGTATTCCATTTGAAATTACAATAAGTCATAAGTAGTCAATTGATTACTTGGCGGGTAGCCAATCTAATAGGTTGGGGAAAAAGTTCCTTCGCATTTTTTAAGAATATTCAAAACATTTTTTAATAAAGTTTATTTACATTTAACTAAAGTATGTAGGTACCATTTTGTTCGATAACTTTTTGCCATCTTGTAGGTAGGGACATGATCCCATTGCTATAGAAATTTTGGGACTTCTGGTCAAAATACCGCGACAAGTGGTTTTGGCAGTCCTCTCGTGATGTTAACCTGACACTGCCTAAAGAATTCTGAAGAGACCGAAACAGGTGGAAATCTGAAGGTGCAAGGTCAGGACTATACGGCGGATGCATTAACACCTCCCAGCCAAACTCTCTTAATTTTTGTTGGGTGGCTAAAGATGTGTGAGGTCTAGCGTTATCATGATGAAAAACCACACCCCTTCTGTTGATTAATTCCGGCCGCTTTCTCTCAACTTCTTGCTTTAATCTCATCAGTTGTTCGCAGTAGAGTTCAGAATCGATGGTCCTGCCTGGTGGTAACAGCTCATAATGAATAATGCCGTTCCAATCCCACCACACACACAGCATCACCTTGTTGCGAGTTAACCCGGGTTTCGCCACAGTCTGTGAAGCCTGACCGGCCTTTAACCACGATCTTTTTCGCACGTTCTTGTCATACGTGATCGACTTTTCATCACCAGTTATCAGCTTCTTCAAAAATGGTTCGGTTTCATTACGTCGTAATAAAGAATCACAAATGAGTACACGGTTCATTAGGTTTCTTTCAGTGAGCTCGTGAGGTACCCAAATGTCGAGCTTTTTTATGTACCCAGTTTTTTTCAAATGCGCCAAAACTGTTTTGTGGTCAATTTCCAGTTCTTCAGCTACGTCGTGACTACTGGTATGCCGATCTTGCTCCACTTTTTCAAAAATGGCATCCATTTTATCCGTAATAGGGCGACCAGAGCGACGTGCATCTTTGACATCAAAATTTCCGGATTGAAAACGCTTAAACCAAATTTGTGCTACTCTCACAGACACTACACTAGGTCCATAAACATCGCAAATTTTTTTCGCGGCTTGCATTGCATTTTTACCTTTTTTGTAGTAAAATTTTAAAATGTATCGAATTTCTTCATTAGTTTCACTCATCTTGACGGTACGAAAAACAAATGAAAATCACACATTTTCCTAATTTGAATTTGGAATTATGTTCTTTAAAATTTAAACTTTCAATGATACCAAAACCAGCCAGATACAAATAGTATAGCCAAAGAGATTTTATTACAAGTTCATACATACTATAATGCGAAAAGACTTTTTCCCCAACCTAATATTCTAATATTATAAAGCTAAAGAGTTTGTATGTTTGATTGAACGCGCTAATCTCAGGAACTACTGATCCGAATTGAAAAATTATTTTTGTGTTGGGTAGCCTATTTATCGAGAAAGGTTTTAAGCTATATAAAATTACGTTACAAGTAAAAGGAGCGGAGCAGTAATGAAAAATGTTGCAAAAACAGGGAAAATCGCACGGGTATGCGATTCGACGCGACGGGAAGGGTCGGGGAACAAGAAATTTAACGCAAACGAAGTCGCGGGCAGATGCTAGTACAATCTTAAATAAAATATCTTAAATATATTAGGACAACCAACACAACGTTATCTGATCCCAAACTAGGCAGAGCCTGTACTATGGCAACCAGACAACTGATAAACATACTTATATATTTCTAAATATTAGGTTGGGGAAAAAATCTTTTCGCATTATAGTATGTATGAACTTGTAATAAAATTTCTTTGGCTATACTATTTGTATCTGGCTGGTTTTGGTATCATTGAAAGTTTAAATTTTAAAGAACATAATTCCAAATTCAAATTAGGAAAACGTGTGATTTTCATTTGTTTTTCGTACCGACAAGATGAGTGAATCTAATGAAGAAATTCGATACATTTTAAAATTTTACTACAAAAAAGGTAAAAATGCAAAGCAAGCCGCAAAAAAAAATTGCGATGTTTATGGACCTAGTGTAGTGTCTGTGAGAGTAGCACAAATTTGGTTTAAGCGTTTTCAATCCGGAAATTTTGATGTCAAAGATGCACGTCGCTCTGGTCGCCCTATTACGGATTAAATGGATGCCATTTTTGAAAAAGTGGAGCAAGATCGGCATACCAGTAGTTATGACGTAGCTGAAGAACTGGAAATTGACCACAAAACAGTTTTGGCGCATTTGAAAAAAACTGGGTACACAAAAAAGCTCGACATTTGGGTACCTCACGAGCTCACTGAAAGAAACCTAATGAACCGTGTACTCATTTGTGATTCTTTATTACGACGTAATGAAACCGAACCATTTTTGAAGAAGCTGATAACTGGTGATGAAAAGTGGATCACGTATGACAAGAACGTGCGAAAAAGGTCGTGGTCAAAGGCCGGTCAGGCTTCACAGACTGTGGCGAAACCCGGGTTAACTCGCAACAAGGTGATGCTGTGTGTGTGGTGGGATTGGAAGGGCATTATTCATTATGAGCTGTTACCACCAGGCAGGACCATCGATTTTGAACTCTACTGCGAACAACTGATGAGATTAAAGCAAGAATTTGAGAGAAAGCGGCCGGAATTAATCAACAGAAGGGGTGTGGTTTTTCATCATGATAACGCTAGACCTCACATATCTTTAGCCACCCAACAAAAATTTAGGAGAGTTTGGCTGGGAGGTGTTCATGCATCCGCCGTATAGTCCTGACCTTGCACCTTCAGATTTCCACCCGTTTCGGTCTCTTCGGAATTCTTTAGGCAGTGTCAGGTTAACATCACGAGAGGACTGCCAAAACCACTTGTCGCGGTATTTTGACCAGAAGTCCCAAAATTTCTATAGCAATGGGATCATGTCCCTACCTACAAGATGGCAAAAAGTTATCGAACAAAATGGTACCTACATACTTTAGTTAAATGTAAATAAACTTTATTAAAAAATGTTTTGAATTTTCTTAAAAAATGCGAAGGAACTTTTTCCCCAACCTATTACATACATATTATAGATAAATTACACCCAGACACAGAACAAATGATCGTGCTCATCACACAAAGATTTGTCCTGGGTGGGAATCGAACCCACGACCTCAGTCTCAGCAGTCAGGGTCACTAACCACTAGACTAACAGGCCAGTCAACAATAATAAAGAGAGCTGGTAATACATCGGATTCTCTACGTTTTTTCTCGTCCCTGAAGCTAACTATTTCATGTTACATACAATAAGAAACCTACACTCATTCAATGCATTAAAAACTCTGCTTATCCTGTATCTAATCACAAACCGGATATTACTTGAAAAATGAAAGCGTTGGGTGGGTCGAGTTTCGGAAAGTTTTAAGTAGTTTGTGACGGATGTAGTCGTACCTAATATTAGTACCTATATAATTAAATAATAGCTATTATTCTCAAGTAAGTGTCCTGTTACTTTGTATAATCAGCCAATATTGTTCACATTGCTAGGATACAAGCCTCCTCCCTTTGAGAGGGCCTAAACTACTGCGCGATAGATATATATTTACTGTAACAAATACGGTTGGTTTTGTTATTTGTAACTCGGGTCGTAACAGCTATGTGGATATAAACCAGCTTTACATATGTAAGCTACCATGACCATAATGCCAGATGACTTTTATTTTGTTATATAATGCTTTATTTATTCACTAAGGGCATCTCCTGTGGGGTCCGAACATCGACTTTTTTTACACGCTTTATATTAGCTTCACTTGTATGTTTGTATGTTAGTATGTTTGTATGTTAGTATGTTTGTATATTTGTTTGTAACCGACTCCTTATGGCGCGATTTTGACCAACTTTAAACGACCAGATTTCATTCAAACTTTGCACACCTGTCAAGGACCGATGACAATGCAATAATTTCATAAATTTGTTCCATTATCCTTGCCAGGGTTACCAGGACAGCAAAAAATCTGTTTTCGAAAACTACGGTGACATACGTCACAAACTATTTTGTGCCATTATCCTTGCCAGAGTAACCAGGACAGCAAAAAAAACTGTCTTCGAAAACTACGCTGACATACGTCACAAACTACGCTGACATACGTCTCAAAATTCGAAACACCCTAAAAAATAGAAAATAAATAATAGTTTAAAAAAACTAAAAAACACGCTTCCATTGAAAACCAAACTAAAAAGTACAAAATAATGGAAAAAAAGCGTGGGGTGCCTGATATCAATAAAAAAATACCTTAAAAAGCACCCCACGCTTTTTTTCCATTATTTTGTACTTTTTAGTTTGGTTTTCAATGGAAGCGTGTTTTTTAGTTTTTTTAAACTATTATTTATTTTTGTGTGTGTTGGAAATCATCATATGACGTCTCCCGCTATTACGCGGAGCGGGAGGATGTTTCAGACTTTTACTGAACGAATCTCGTCTTAGGGCATCGCTGGTAGAGGGAGCAAGGGTCCGATTAGATGTTTATTATTTAGGAATGAATTCAAAGCTACGGGCTCATCGGCGCGGGCTGGCGTGAGCAAGGGTCGGAGCGGACATGGATTGGGACATTGCGACGGGCCTTGGCGGGAACCGCGGTCTGTTACGGTGGGTCTCGAGAGTGGTAGTGTGTTTACTACTCTCCTGGAGGAGGGTTGTTTCTTCATTGGGATTGATGCTAGCTGACATATTTTATGGCCAATGATTTAATGCAACTTTCTGTGTCTCGTCAACTACTTTGCCTACCTACTATTGAATGGCATCAAGTTTATCTAAGTAAACAGGTAGTTATGCCGCTGGAGGGTTTGTTCTTCACTTCTTCTTCCCAGCGAAAGCACTAGGATGTGGTGAAAGGCAGGCGTTATGGAGGATTGTCTTATGTAATTTTAACTTTTGTGTAGTGTTGAATCTCAAAATAGTATGAATGAATGACTTTGATTTCTGAATGAAAGTGTGGTATAAATATAATAAATCGATTATTGAGCGATTGTGTACGAGAGCGAGAGTGTAAGGTTGAGTGATTGTGTATGAGAGTGAGTGTATGATTACGTATGTTTGTGTGTGCTGTTATGAGTTTATCACAAGGACACGTTCAGTATTATCGTATGACAGCTTCAATAGTCAACTAGTAAGCCTGGTTTTGCACTGATTCCTAGTCAAGGTATTAATATCAAGAAGACAAAATGCTGTTGCTGACGCTACCAATGCTGTCATAATGTCAATATCTTGACGTTGATACGTGCATCGGGTTATAATTTTGACCAGCTTTAAATCATTTAAATTAACACATAAATTCATGCAATACTAAATATTGCGATAACATTAATGTCCAGACATTAATCACTTTAGATTCATTAAATATATTGATGTTAATTTAATCTTTCCGATGACAATACACTGACAAATTTGCGGATAAGTAAACATTCACATTATCAGCCTATAATGTTCCCACTGCTGAGACACATGCAGGAGGCATGTGTCCCAGCTCTTCGAGAGAGGCATACAATTTTTTTTTTTGTTCTAGGACATGATGGCTATTTTGCTTCAACCTTTTGATAGCAGTGGTGATAAAATTATTTAACAGTTACCTTGACCCTGGCACAGGCTACTGAAGAAACACGATGTGTATGACTAATGATATTGATGTAATTTCATGATATTATTATGTATGTGCTAGAAATATTTGCACGACTGTTGAGTCGAATATAGTGAAACTAAAATTAGTTTACCATGTTATTATGAAAATGACTAGGTATATTCTGGCAAATAAATTCATTAAATATCATTTCATTACTCAGTAAAAGTCTGAGACGCCCTCCCACTCCGCCCAAAGCGGGAAAAGTCATTTGATGATACAAATGCTTGAAAAGTAAACGTTACTACCATCGATTATCTAATCTGACAGCTTGTTAATCCATCGTATAACCAAGCCAAGTTCCAGTAAATATTTCCTTGCGTGTCTAAAAAAATTGACTATGTAAACATCCGACTTTCTTTCGCCGATCAACGATTAATTTTATGTAAATGTACGACAAATTAAGCGTATGCGCACATGCAACCTTCTTGCTCGAATGATCGCATAAACGGAAATTTCAATATGTATCAGCTTTTGCTAATACCGAATGGAAATCAGAAAAAAAAAACGCCGTCCAAAAAGACACTATAAAGTGAAAAATGGTTTTAATTTCTAAAGTAATGAGAAAGTATAATATAATTCAGAAAGTAGTAGTCTTTAACTGTGTATTTTTGTTGCCACTGACTTCGGAAATTAAAGTTATTTTTCACTTTGTAGTATTTTTCTTAAGTCCGCCATTTTTTTTTTTTTTTTTAATTTGTGGTTCCTACCCCACATGTATTCTTATAATACCTTCACTTGCTTAGAAAATAATAGTGACAGGAAATTAACTAAGAGATAGGAGATATCAACTAAGTGGAAAATCGGTTGTCATGGTATGGGCACGTGATGCGGAGGAAAGAGGAAAACGTTGTGAGGAAAGTTTTGAGTTTGAATGTCGATGGCTATAAGAGTGGGATGGATGGACTGTGTGAATCATATGAACGGAAAGGAGGTGACTATCGAAATTAAGACTAATAGAGAAGTGTGGATGAAAAAGACATGTGTTGCCAACGTAATATAAATTGGGATAAGGTTAGGAGAAAGACAATCAACTAAATGTAAAAAAATGGAAAATTGAAGCGAACTCAAAAGTCAACAGTCAAAACTTATATCTAGGGTAATTATAAAAAAACAAATTGACAGCCTCCTATTTCTTGTAAAGTCGGTTAAAAACGGAGGAAAGTCTGTCCTAGTCATCCGAAACGGTCCGTCGATGACAAATATTGAGATCTCGTGTGACATACCATAAAAGTACGTCAAATCGTTTGAGAGAAAAGTAAAATGCTCTAATTAAAATATCTGCACGCCTCCTGTTCACACGCAATATTAGAAACTTATTCAATGTAAAGCCGTATATGAAGATTCCTTTGCTCGATTTTTTTTTACATTTCTACTCGCTGATTGGTCGATTAATGACAGTTGTATGTCATTCCTTTTTTAAAATCGGCCATTATTTTGACGTTGATGTGCTGTAAGTGGTATTGTGAGTAAATGGGATTGATTAAAGTGCTATTAGACTTTGATTGGTCAATGATTGTAATTTTATCGATGATTTGATTGGCTGAGAGACTCCATTTCTGATGCTAATGGATCACTTTCATTGTAAGGAAATGGTACATAAAGTAAACAGAGACGCAGTAAATTACGTACATTGTGTATGGAATTGAAATGAGGAAGAAGGTATATTTTGCTTGTTTTATGAACATGTCTAAAAGATGCCTGAATTGTGTTTTGAAAATTAAATCAACACATAACACAACACACAACAATTTACACATAAATTTTATACGCACCTATGTATGTGCCTAGGTAACGGACATTTTGAACATGATTTTGACCCCCTTTAAAATGGCGGATTAACTCGAAGTTTGGCATACTTATCAAGAACTGATAACAATACAATAATTTTATAAATTTATGCCATTATGCTTGTCGAGTTTACCAGGATAGCCAAAAAACAACTGTCTTGCATGAAATACCCTTTTTCATTTTATGTGTTTTGATTTTTATTTCGTTTGAATTATGTAGTTTCTATTTAGCTTTAATGAATTTTCCAATTCATATCTTTTATCGTTTGATGTAAATTTTCCAGAAGAAACATTTTGAAGAAAGTAATTGCAATATGTAAGGTCTTCTTATCTAAGGTAATTCTGGCACTTTCCATGTTCCCATGTTGTGTGTATAATTGATTAGACTAATGAAATTAATAATAATAATATTCCACAACTATCACACAACGCTATCTAGTCCCAAGCTAAGCAGAGCTTGTGTTATGGGTACTAGACAACTGATAAACATAGTTATATATTTCTAAATACATACATATTATAGATAAATTACACCCAGACACAGAACAAATGATCGTGCTCATCACACAAACATTTGTCCTGGGTGGGAATCGAACCCACGACCTCCGGCATAGCAGTCAGGGTCGCTAACCACTAGACCAACAGGCCTGTTACCGAAAATAACGAAATAAAATGAACAAAATGAAATGAATGATCACTCCCTCTCGCTAAGAAAGTGTCTAATAGGGAAAGCTAATCTATCTATATCTATATATATATAAAAATGAATCCCTATTTCCCTTGGTCACGACATCACGCGTGAACGGCTGGACCGATATCACTTTTTTTTTGTTGTAGTGTTTGTAATTGTCAGGAGAAGGTTCTTATGAAAGAAAAAATTGCGCGGAAAAGTAGAAAATTTAAGAACACTTACTTAAGAATACCTAACAACCATATAATAGGACAATGTAAACTTTTTTAATGTAACATTATGAAATTTGACATAGAATTGACGGAATGCGTGCTCAAATATCATCAAAGAGACAGAACAGCGTCTGTCGGGTCAGCTAGTTATAAATAAATTTCCCTATTAGACATCTTTTTTACACGCTTTATATTAGCTTCACTTGTATGTTTGTATATTTGTATGTTTGTATATTTGTATGTTTGTTTGTAACCGACTCCTTATAGTGCGATTTTGACCCACTTTAAACGACCAGATTTCATTCAAACTTTGCACACCTGTCAAGGACTGATGACAATGCAATAATTTCATAAATTTGTGCCATTATCCTTGCCAGGGTTACCAGGACAGCAAAAAAACTGTCACAAACTACGCTGACATACGTCTCAAAATTCGAAATACCCTAAAAAATAGAAAATAAATAATAGTTTAAAAAAACTAAAAAACACGCTTCCATGGAAAACCAAACTAAA
This sequence comes from Aporophyla nigra, assembly GCA_947507805.1. Classification (NCBI taxonomy): domain Eukaryota; kingdom Metazoa; phylum Arthropoda; class Insecta; order Lepidoptera; family Noctuidae; genus Aporophyla; species Aporophyla nigra. The sequence goes on along the minus strand of OX382313.1, from coordinate 2,685,573 downwards.
AAGTACAAAATAATGGAAAAAAAGCGTGGGGTGCTTTTAAGGTATTTTTTACTGATATCAGGCACCCCACGCTTTTTTTCCATTATTTTGTACTTTTTAGTTTGGTTTTCCATGGAAGCGTGTTTTTTAGTTTTTTTAAACTATTATTTATTAAGTAAGACAATACTTGGCCTTTAGGTAAGACAGTAGTCTACCAGGGTCGCGGAATTGGTCGAAAGAGTTACCGTGGCCCTGGCATACGCAATGAAGAAACACGGGTGAGTTTTAGTCAGTAAAAGTCTGACACGTTCTCCCGCTCCGCCCATAGAGGGAGACGTCATTTGATGATTTCCCACCCACAAAAAAAAAGGTAAGACAGTGGTGCAATGAACCCAATAATGGATAAATATCAGATATTAAAAAAAAAATGGATTGAATACTTACGTAGACCCAACTTATTGTGTACTCTCTTGTCATCTTCTTTTTCCTCTTCGTTTTTGCTGCTCGATTTTTTCGCATTTGGATCCGAAACATCTGGAAAAAACATTGTTGTAAGTTAGAACATTATTATTTGTATGACATTTAGTTTTTTCTTGTAATGATGATATTATTTTTATAATTCATCTTGATCTCTACATAGCATAAAATAAAGTCGCATCCCACGGCTGTTTGCTTAGATCTTTTACATTATGCAAAGGATTGTAATGCGATTTTCATCAATAGACACAGTGATTCCAGAGAAAAGTTTTATGTATAATAGGCAGGCGACGCCGCTGACAAAAGCTAGTTAATCTAAACTTTTTGCAGCTTTTGTTTGGCTTAATAGAATTTACTGACGGGAAGCATTTTTAAATGTAACTTGTAATATTGCTTAATAAAAATAAGACACGCAAGCTCTGTAATTTACCCTGAAAACAACTTTGTTTATCTACTATGAATTATACTAATAAGTATTCTGTCAATTTCTTAAAAAAAAGTTATAAAGAAAACAGATACATATTTATCTAGAGTTATCATGGATATGTACATTTATCGTTTTCCTTCCATCGTTATATTTCGAGCTTAGCGTCAGTAAAACTGTAATGGAGTGGAATAATGTGGGAAAATTTTCCTTTTTACTTCCTTCATAAAGGATATGATTTACCATAAATCTTTACCATTTGAGATTATGTGGGATTTATCCTCCATGCAGTTGAAGCAAGAAATGACTTACGACACTGCTTAGAACATATTATGATGGTGCAACTTTTATCGTTGCATCAACTTAAAGGCGAAGAATGTGTACCAATGCCAGAGTTTTTTTTTTCTGTGCGGGTAGTCATCGAATTACGTCTACCGCTCTGGGTGGAGCGAAAGGGCGTGCCAGAGTTTTACTGACTAAAACCCATCCGTGTTCCTTCAGTTGCCCATATGCCAGGGCCACGGTATCTTTTTCGAACAAATTTCGCGACCCTGGCAGGTTTAGAAATCACTGTTTCGATACCAATCAGCAGTGGTGGCTTAGTGGTAACAGCTGCGAGTGACAAGGTTCGAACCCTGGCAGGCGCGTTACTTTGTGGAAATTATTCCATCACCACTGCTGTCAAAACGGGGAAGAAAAAACTTCGTGAGGAAACTGACATGTCTCGATGCAAGTTTTTAACTTTTATCGTTGTGTCAACTTAAAGGCGAAGTGTGTGTGCCAGTACCAAGATTCGAAATTCAAATATTCTCACGTTTTTTGCAACTTACAGGTCAGTGTCAGGTGATTGAAATATGATTCGCGACCGTAACAAAAATGGCTTGTCAAAATTATAATCACTAAAATTATCTTTTTAACCCTCTCTGTTCAATGTTCAAATAATCCCATTGAATGAATATTTCATGATATAGCCCATAACAAATTCAACAAAAATTGTAAGAAAATTTGAATTTTCGGCCTACCATAGCCTTTTATGGTCCACCATCCTTTAATATGGTATGCCACAGGCAATTATATAGAATCATGTCTGGCTTTTTTTGCTTTACTGACCTGTCTTTTGGAAGGAGCATCTACTAAACAATTTTTGACTTATCAGACATCCAAATTGATAAAATAAATCTATTTTAAGTAATTTTTAATATCATTATATAGTATGAAGTTATTCAGGTAGAGTTACATATGACACTCAAACTTTAATATTATAGTAGGTATAAATATTAAAGTTTATATGATAGAATGAATGTTTGGATGTTTTTTTCTCAATTACGCAATAAATTCTGAACGGATTTGGATAAATCTGGAAACACTTTCCCGGATATTAATTTCCGACCACCATGCAGGCAAGGACGTTATTTTTTTTGGGAATGACATCTCGCAGGTCACCTATTTGGTTGTCAGCTGCTTAAACGAACTTGCCAGTGGCTAGCTTAATAAACGGCCAGGGCTTAAAAACTTAAAACTAAAACGTGTACTCGCTAAGGGCCCCCTGTGGGGTACGGACCTCGGCTTAGGGCGTCGCTGGTAGAGGCGGCTAGGAACGATCTGGATCGGAATAAATATTATTTAGGGACGAATTTAAAGCTACAGGCTCAGCGGCGTGGGCTGGCTCGAGCAAGGGTCGGGGAGTAGTAGTATAATAATCAATGTGTAATTCACTTATTCTGTAATCAGATGAAGTCTTGTGACTTGCTTATCTAGAAACAATATTTTATTTGAGTGTAGTGAGTACGAACCGAATAAAACAATAATTCACAAGCAAAATAATATTCCCAGCAAGTTAAACTAAGAATGGGTAATTCAAAATTGGTATCCAAAATATTTATTTTAAACTAGATGCGCCCCGCGGCTTCACCCGCGTGGATATTGAAAATTACCCCACGGGAACGTGTTCCCAGAACAAACAGTACTCTACGTATTTTCTTATAATATCAACTATATGCCAGTGAAAGTCCCGTCAAAATCGGTCGAGCTGTTTTAGAGATTAGCCGGAACAAACAGACAGAGAGACATAAATTTTAAAAATTGAATTTTTTGTGTTAGTACCGTATATACTTTCATATGTGTTTACTGATAAGCTCTTAATTTGAAATAACAAACAGACACATCAATTTTATTTATTTGTATAGATGTAAAGATTAAACATAAAGCAATTTTTCTAACTCTCCAAGGAATGTCACAGGACCATGACAAATTGTTCCCGCTACAAAAATCACTACGTTGTTTACAAAGAATGTTTGTTTAGTGAACTGTCTGTCACAATGATAAATATTACCTTTTGAAAGGACAAATAATAAATAGGTACATACAACGTTAATAAGGGGACAGGCCGATGTGTCTTAAGTGGAGTTGGGCAGGACATCTAGTAAGATGAGGAGATGGCTGATGGAGTAATGCAGTGACAGAATGGTGGCCAAGATTAGGCCAAGGCTTTCCAAAAGGGCGTTGGGTTGACGATATCGTCAAGATAGCGGGAAACGCATGGATGAGAGACGCAAGGAACCGAGATGTATGGCGGAAAAAGGGGGAGGCTCAGCAGTGGATGATTCCGGGCTGAGATGATGATAGTGTTCAACAATACAAAAAAGTATTGTGTGGTTTTTATGAAACCACGGTAAAAGTGAAACTTTTTTTCACATTATAGACATTTAACTAAAAAATTTCGGAAATTATATGCAATAGCATAATAAAAAGACTTAATTTAATATTTATACGAAATAAGTTAAATAATAAATTCAAGCACTCAAAATTATAAATCCATAAACAACAACATGCACCAGCCAGCGCCTTCCACTTTATCCCTACTCCGCGGCCGGCCGTCACGCGACATGCAACACACAGACGAAAAAACGTGAAACGATGTAATAAAAGTTTCACTTTAACATTAAATTGTACATGTGACCGAAGTAGAAATGTTTTTTGGTTCTTGTAGATGCAGACCTTTTTTAAATAAGGTTAGACTACTTTTTTTGCCTTTTTTCCCGTAGGTGTCGTAAGAGGCGACGAAGGGACTTACTAGAGAATGGGCAGCAGCGTCCTTTATGCATTTTACCACCATACTGCGATCACCAATCCGCCTGCCAAGCTTGGCGATTATGACAGACCCCCCTGAATTGGGGAAGGTCTATGTCCAGCTGTGGACATCTTTCAGCAGAAATTATGACTTTTTTCAGACGATACGTAAGTAAAAAAAAGTTCTGTCTTCCTTTCAGAGAGAATTTCAGTCTTCACATGGTTTAATATTTCAGGCCACAACGCATAAATCTTGTCAAAAACATAATTTGAAAATGAATAAATTATGGTCAAATACCAAGTCATTATTAACTTAAAAGGAAATTTCGTATGAAACAACGTTTGAACCGCAACTTTGGAAGTAAATATTTCATATACTGAGTACCTACCCTCTTTTACGATGTCACAAAGAATAAAGATAAGACGGAATTGTGACACTCGTTTGAATATAAAGCTTGAAATGCAATACTGGGATATTGCTTACTTAATAAGAAAATAAATAGGTATCAGGGAGAAGAATTAAGAGAATGTATGGGGAAATGATTATGTTGGATGACCTGAGGATGCACGGCGCCGCCGAGTTCGGCCCAAGAAGAGGTGGCAGGACGACCTAGACGCGTATTCCAAGGGTTAGGTTGAGGTGGCCCTGGAAAAGGATGCCTGGAGGGATTTGGGGGAGGCCTTTGCTCAGCCGAGGGACAGTGTAGGCTAATAAAAAAAAACAAAAATGGAGGAGTAATTAAATAATGAAGTAATTTTCAATGTGTAGAATATGTTTCTTTAGATGGTTTGGTCATGTTGAGAGGATGAATAAAGGGCGCTAACAAATAGTATTTACAAGGCAGATCTGACTGGAAACATAAATAGTGACTTTATTTCTGACGTTCTTAAAAAAGGTCAGGTACTAACAACCGGCATGCATTATGGTCAGATCTATGAACATAAACAGGGCAAAATGAGTATGTAAACATCGTAGCAGGTGGCGTTCTGTAGTTTCTGTCTGTCCCCGTGGAAAATGGGCGTGAGTTTATAAATGTATGTAAAAAATGTGTGTGTGGCTGATTGCAATGTGGGTTGCGCTGCAAAGAAGACAAATGAAACTCATAAAATTAAAACTCAGTCACTTTGAGTCGGCGCTTGAGTGATATTTGTTCATTGATTGTTTGGCGCCGACTCAAAATTACGGGAAGGTTTATTATTGTTTGCTTTCAGTTTTTTCGGCGGTTTAATTTTTTGTTAAAAAGTTTTTATTTTACAATTTTTTGTGGCTATAATCTACTAATCCCCCCCCCCCCATTGGGGGAGGCCTAAGTCCAGCAGTGGACGTCTTACGGCTGAAATGATGAATCTACTAATTACTACATGCTTGCAAAATCGGACTATTCTGTAAAAAGTTGTGCATTACAATCAATGAGTGAACAATCTATCATCTTCTGTTTTCCTACCCTTAGGGTTAGAATTTTCTTTCCAAATCTATATGGAACCATTTTATGGATATACACTTTCCAATAAAAAAAGAATTATCAAAATCAGTCCACTCTGTAAAAAGATATGCGTGGTAATACATTAAAAAAAAAAAAACAAAAAAACAATATCCGCGTCGAATTGAGAAGCTTCTCCGTTTTCTTTCGTCGGTTAAAAAGAGATTGCATCCAGTGGAGATTAAAATATTGAGATGGATGTATGGACTGACGATTGTGGATAAAGTGGGAAAGTAAAGTAAGTATAAGACGATGTTTGAAACTGGCTCCAGTGACAGAAAAGTTGAAAGGAAATCGTTTGGCTTGGTATGGGCATTTGATGAGCAGCAAAATATGTTAATAGAAGACTGATGAATATAAAATGTTGATGAGTGGATAGGCAATTGAAATAACTTTCTATGTTGTAACTTCGTTTTAATAATGAGTTCCTAACCTTACCTTGGAAGGTCAAATTTATTCGTAATTTCTAAATAATTAAAGAGCCGTTAGTAACCTTTCGTAGAAAGCCCAAATCTGGCCATGACAGCGGTTCTTATTTTAATTATAAAGAAAATCTGTTAAATTGTTTGAACAAAAGCTTGCTAAAGTTTTACAATTGAATTTTCCATTGTTTATTCTTTAGTAAAAACCGCCAATCACCAACAATATAAACAGACCAAACCTAAAGATACCAATAATCCTTTGTGCCACGGAAAGCACGTGAAGCCGCTGGTTCAGGCTGTCATACTTGAACCTTTTGACAGTCGTTACGGGTTTTCATAAGCCCGAAAGTCTTACATCCAGTCATATAAAGGGTACCGTATTACCCAGTATCTGGGTTGTGGATGTGAAATAGGCTGCCGCTCCATGTAAAAAATTGGTATTCAGCAGATTCTGGTTTGACTGGAAGCCGAACCCAACATAGTTGAGAAAAGGGTATGCAGATGATGAAACTCTATTAAAAAGAACCAGGATCTTAATACTTAATTACAATCTCGCCAAAAACACTATAAATAGATACAGTAGGGCCTCGATAATCCGTACCCAAGCTAAACCGAATACCTCTATAATCCAAACGACCCCCCGCCCCCGCGCGTTGCCGTTTGTTGGTAACTCGCTATGCCACACTCGTATTTTAGTACCGAATTGAACTTTATAAAAGTATAAATGTACATGTATTTAATGTAATAGCATCATCTTACATATATGTAATTATATTGTACCATTTTCTAATGATTAAAACATAGTTTACATAATAAATTGATTGTTTTGTTTTTCAAAATTTTTTGCATACTATAAACCGAACGCTGCGTCCATCCGAACAGGCACATTTTAAGTGTTCGGATTTTTGAGGCCCTACTGTAGATAGATAGATAAAACGTTTATTTGATGCACACAAAAGACGCATCACAACATACAAAGCACGATGAAATAATAATTGATTGTGATAACAAATTAACGAAATAGGTACAAAATGCCAATATACAAAGAGAAAAAAAAAAAAAGAGAGGCAGACATAATATAGTAATGATAGTGACACAAATTAAAATTCAAAAGTAAAATAATGTGCGGTGGAGTACAAAAGTGCGGTGTGCGTCTCAAAGTTGCACCAAATGGGAGTCCAGCTCAGCAGGTGTCAGGCAAATATACCTGACGCTGATATTCTGCTGGATTCCTGCAGTGACCTACGGACATCGAGCAGATGAGATCAAAACGTGAATAATTATTTTCGATATTGTGAATTGTGAACTTGCGGGGTGAAATTATGTAAGTACCCACAATTTTTATACAACGTATAATACGGTAAAGATAATACGAAATTCGGAAATACGCTATTTTAATCTTAATTTTACTGCAATAATTATTTTTTTTTAGAAGTGTTAATTTTTGCTTTACACAAGCCTGTTCCATTTTCTTAGAGTAGAAAAATTAACATAAAAAAGTTTTCCCCTAAAAAACAGTCCTGCCTTTGAATCTGTATTTTAATTTTTTTGCCACCGACTTCCGAAATCAGTCAGTAGTTTTGGTTATTAAATAAGTTTTCTATTTTTCAATTTTGTATTGATGGTACCTACTCACATTTATTCGCACATCACAAATGGACAAGTAAACAGCAGTGACAGGGAGTATTTAATATCATACATAACTATATACAAAGTGGATACGTATTATTGAATATAAAAAAATAATATATGGGAGCACCCTAGATGATTAACCTATTCATAAAAAAATAAATGAAAATCAATCCACAATTGAAATTGCGGAAAACCTCAAACGGCGCAAATATTCCAACCTAATTGGAAATTACATGTTCGAGCCGTTTGGGGTTGAAACTCTAGGGCCATAGGGTCCAGTGCCCGCATAATATATCAAGACATTGCCAAGCGGCTGGTCGACTCTTTACGTGACCAGAGGGCTGGCCTATTTTTTGGGCAAAGAATCAGCATTGCCATACAACGTGGCAATGCTGCCAGCCTTTTGGGCACGTTTCCTGTTGACAACGATGCAGAATTTTTTTTTGATGTTTTGTAATTATTTGTTTTTATATATACATGTACATATTTTTTTTTCTTTGGATTTAAACTTAGATTTTAAATTATGTAAATATTGTAAGATATTGTATATATACAAAGAAGAACCCCTGTAAAAACTAATAAATTGACAATAAATAATCCACAATTGCCGGAGAAATTGGTGAACACATTAAAATAAATACACACAGTCGACCATTGAAGCTCTTTTGGTCATGTTCCCCTTTTTTAAAGTCAGTTAAACAGTATAAAAAAGATAAATTATTCCAACTGTAACAAGAAACTAGAGTTATGTCTTAAAGTACAATAAGATCATACACGTGAACAAAGCAATATTATCTCGGAAATTGGAAACAAAGTTTCGAAACTTAAATTGATAACAATACAGTACAACCTTTGACCCTCTCGTAATTAATAATTAATATCTGTTTCAAATCAATACCAAGTTTAATTGTTACAAAGCTTGATATAGGGACTCAAATTAATTTAAATAGACGATACCATTTTATGTTTCAATGTTTTAATTTAAATGATACTTTTGATTGAATATTGTCTTACTTCAATTATTAGAATAAAATAGTCGTAGTAGTATAAGTAGTCTAGTAGTCGCAAACGCCACTTCTGAACATGATGTCTTGGTTTCGATTCCCGGGAAAAATGTTATTGGGTGAAAAGCAGGTTAAGCCGTAAGACCTGGCTGCCATTCGTAGATCTTTGAGAGTCCTTACGGGTGTTCAGAAGCCCGAAAGTCTGACGACCAGTCTCACCCAAAGAGTATCTATCTTACTACCCAGGTTGAGGAGGTCAGATAGGCAGTTTTTAATTTTATTTTATTTTATTTTGTTGCTCTATTTAAAATAATGGTACTCAGCTGCATCCGGATAGACTGGTGTCGACCCCAACATAGTTGACTGGCCTGTTAGTCTAGTGGTTAGCGAACCTGACTGCTAAGACTGAGGTCGTGGGTTCGATTCCCACCCAGGACAAATCTTTGTGTGATGAGCACAATCATTTTTCCTGTTTCTGGTTGTAATTTATCTATAATATGTATGTTAGAAATATATAAGTATATTTATCAGTTGTCTGGTTGCCATAGTACAGGCTCTGCCTAGTTTGGGATCAGATAACGCTGTGTTGGTTGTCCTAAGATATTATTACTATTATAGTTATCAATGCAGATTGATTGGTATTGCGCTACTATGGATATCATCAGAAAAATGATTCTTCAACGGACTGCGTAGCCTCGAGACTCGAAAATCTATCAGTGTATCTTTCCAAAGCGCTAGAATGTACTCTGTTCGATTCTCAATTCTCGGTTTAATATCAAAAGTTGCAAACCCAGTGCATGATAAAATCCCACCACGATATTTTTACGTCAGTTCGTACACGTAAGTATCGTATTACCTGACCGTCGACACAATGCCCGAAAGTCTGATAACTGTCTGTCTTATATTCGTACTGCCCTTTTTTTTTTTTTTTTGGATGGGAAATCATCGAATGACTTCTCCCGCTCTGGGCGGAGTGGGAGGGCGTGTCAGACTTTTACTGACTAAAACCCACCCGTGTTCCTTCAGTTGCCCATGTGCCAGAGTCACGGTATCTCTTTCGAACAATCTCGTGACCCTGGCAGGCATCGGTCCTAGCAGACCCCTACATTGCTGCTGACATCTCTTTGAGGCGCGCGTGGAACACTACGCGCCGTCGACCCGAGCCTGATCCTTACCGGGCGGGGAGCTACCCATTGCTCGCCACCCGCAAGCTCGCGCCTACGGTGGCCGGGAGTCCGCTATCGACTCCCGACGCCCGGGGCGTCTCCTCCTGCGGCGGCTAGGGACGTGAGGGTGCAGAGACTGCCACTCCCTCACGCGCCCCGCCTCCTCCTTCGCGAGCATTACTGCTTCGCAGAAGGAGGTGACGGCTTCCCATGCCCTCTCGCTCCGTACCATGGCTCGCACCAGGGCCGGACGCGAGAGGTCGCCGCCGCCGATCGCCTCCACGAGGACACGGCGGTGCTCCGCCCATGCAGGGCACACCTCCACTGTATGCTCCACCGTGTCCTCCAGACGATCCTCACAATGGAAACACCCGGACGTTTCCTCCCGCTTTATCCTGAACAGGAACCCACCGAAGCACCCATGCCCGGTGAGAACCTGCGTCAGGCGGAAGGTGAGGACGCCGTGGCGCCTCTCAATCCACTCCTCAAAGAGGGGACTTACTGCCGCAATTGTGGCGTGCCCAGTACTGCCCTTAACTCATCATCATCAATTCAGCTGAAAGATGTCCACTTCTAGACGTAGGCCTCTCCCAAGCACCGCCATTTCGACATGATCTATCCGTCTCATTCCATCAGATTCCTGCGGCCTTCACCAGATCATTGGTTTATCTTGTGGGACGCCTTTCAACGCTACATCTTTCAGTACGCGGTCGCCACCCCAGAACAATACGGTGTCATTGGCCATCTGTTCTGCGAGCAATATGCCCTGCCCACTGCTACCTTAGTTTGGCGAGTCTTCGGGCTATGTCAGTTACTTTTGTGGAAAATGGAAACTTCAAGCCCTCTCCATTTCCCTTTAGGAAACCTTCAATCTTCTTATGAGGCCCATTGTGAGCGACCATATTTCAGTACCAAAACCCGTGACCAACTATTGTGTGTGAACTTCAAACTATGGCCACTTACCAAAATAAAACCCACCAATATTATTAGTTAATATAACAAAACATAAACCAACATAATAATACACGACATTATAAGCCACTGGAGTAAAGAGTAAATACAGAAAAATATTCCAGCCTCTGGAACCAATTTTCTAATAATAGGAATAGGAGTGTTCCCAATGAATGGACCCGAATTACAATTGACAATACGATAGGGAATAATATGCAAAGGCTGGTTTTCCACCAGAGATACGCTATGCAGCTACACTGTGAATTTGTGAAAACTATGGTATAATAATAATTAATTAATCTATACTAATATTATAAAGCTGAAGATTTTGTTTGTTTGTTAGTTTCTTTGATTGAACGCGCTAATCTCAGGAACTACTGGTCCGAATTGAAAAAATATTTTTGTGTTGGGTAGCCTATTTATCGAGAAAGGCTATAGGTTATATAACATCACGCTACAATCAAGAAGAGCGGAGCAGTAATGAAAAATGTTGCAAAAACGGGGAAAATCGCACGGGTAGGCGATTCGACGCGACGGGAAGGGTCGGGGAACAAGAAAATTAACGCGGATGAAGTCGCGGGCAGAAGCTAGTTATTAATAAAGCTCACGAGGTTATCGAGATGTTGGATGTATACTCAGCGATTATTGTGCCGATAGTCGTCACATCCAATGGTTTGATAGCCAAGAGCTTCGACCAACACCCGAGGAGGCTCTCGTTCGGTAGCTTAATCAAGGGCTTGATTCAGAAAGAGGTACTTCTGGACACGGTTCGCATTGTTAGGAGGTTCCTCTCTTGGGAGCCCTGACCGCCGGTAGCTTAGATCTTATTTCCGATACCGGTGGATAGTACTTTTAATATTCTTAAATGTTTGTATACTTTTACATCCTAAAATTTCAGAATATTATTTATATGTGTTTATAATGTAAAGGAAGTATTAATTTAAAGTTTATTATGGAACAATAACACAAGACACATGACAGCTGCGTATGATTACAGCAGCAATAACTGGCCATGGGTCGTTTAAACATCTATTTGTCATAGGAGTTACAGACAGTCCGGTGTGCAGGGCCTGCATTGAGGACGACGAGACAGCAGCGCACGTGCTTCTAAACTGCCCGGCGATCGCCACATACAGGGCCAAGTATGTCGGTAGCCCAGGTACCCTACGTGAGATAGTCAGCAACATCAAGGCGTTGCTGGCCCTTCTCGAAGAGCTGGGGTGGATCGAATAACCGATTTCCCACCCGTACACAAAATACGCGCTCAGACGTGGAGTTGCGGACACCATCCCGTTCTACCTATTACCTAACACAAGACGGAGTACAACTAGTAACACAATTATAGCTACAAAAGTATAAACTGTAGTGCAGCTAACAAAGCCCAGATCCAGATACTGAATGGGATGATGTTCCATATAAAAAATGCTTAATAGGTAATTAAGTTAATGAAGTTAATTTCATCATCATCATCATTTCAGCCGTAATACATCCACTTCTGAACACAGGCCTCCCCCAATTTGGGGGCTGTGCCATAATCGCCACGCTTCGCAGGCGAGTTGACGATTACAGTATGGTGGTTAACTGCATAGAGAATGCTGCTGCCCATTCTTTAGTAAGTCCCTTAGTCGCCTTATACGACACCCACTCTTGACAAAATAGGTTGATGTACATAGTAGTCCGATTGTAATAATTATTTTTTTATTGGAAAGGATATACTCCGAGGGTGGTCCCATATAAATTTGAAAATCAAAATCAAACCTTAAGGGTCAGAAAACAGGGGATGATTGATTGTTCACTCACTGATTGTAATGTTTAACCAAGCATAACTTTATACAGAGTAGTCCGATTTTGATAATTCTTTATTCATTGGATAGGATATATCTTGCCTATTATAAGTATATTAAAGCCACAAAAAATTACAAAATAAAAACACTTTACCAAAAAATTTAACCGCCGAAAAAACTGAAAAGCAAAAAATAATAAACCTTAAAATTATGAGTCGGCGCTGGAAAATCAATGAACAAAGATCACTCAAAGCGCTGACTCATAATTTTAAGGTTAATTATTTTTTTGCTTTTTTACGTCCTAAGCTACTATAGTATGTGCAGTTATAGCTGAAGGGTTTGTTTAGTTAAACGTAATAATTTCAGGAACTACGTTTAGTGTTTAATAGCCCATTTATCGAGGAAGGCTATAGACTATATAACATCACGACAGACCCTTAGGAGCCGAGCAAAAAGAAGATAGCGTCACGAATAGGAAGACGTCGCACGGGCAGGCGATTCGATGCAACAGGATGGGTCGGGAGAGCAAGAAATTTAACTCGGAGTGAAGTTGCGGGCAGAAGCTAGTTACATTATATCGGTAGATATTAAACGCATTACTAGCAATGAAGCATAGTACAGCTCTGGTTGAAATGCAGCCTTAATGAACCGTGTGGAGCCACTGTTGCCTGGAACCATTTGAATGTTTGATACAGAAGGTGGGCCATTGTTAGCACGTGTAATGGATAACCGGATTCTAGCTGCGGGCTTATTTAATACAACTGACAATGCGACATATTTTTCTCCGACCTTTGCTCGATGAAGTGCCCGTTTGCGCAATTGCTGACCCTTTTTTTTTGTTTGTGTGGAAATCCTCATGGATGTCCTCCACCCTGAGGTGGGTGGAGGGATCTGTCAGACTTCTACTGACTAAAACCACACGGTGTTCTGCTGCTATCTTTAGCCGGGGTGCTGGAGTGCTTGCGTATTTCGTCACGCTCCCCCGGCTAGGTGTTGGCCCACATGAATACATGAATACATGCGGGCCCCGTCACCATAACGGCCACGAATGGCTGCAGTTGCTTCAGAGACAGGCGCGCGCGGAAAACGGCGCGCCGCCGTCACGGGCCTTTCTCTGTTCAGGCAACAAACTCCCCAAGTTTGTTGCCTGCAAGCCTCACCCTAAGGCGGCCGGAGATCATTTCGCGCCCTCCGTCGCACGGTTACCCTTCTGCGGATTGGAAGAGAGGTTGTGTCCTCCCTCTCCCTTTCCGCCGTTTCCTTCGCAACCATCACCTCCTCGCAGAAGGAAGCGACGGTGTCCCACGCGCTCTCACTCCCGAGCATGTACTGAACTATGCCCGGAAGCGAGACTGAATCCACAGAACCAACCGCCATGACGAGGTCACGGCGCTGCACTGCCCAAGCAGGGCATTCCTCAAGGGTGTGCTGCGCCGTGACGTCAGGGCAGTTGCAATGGTGGCAACCGGGTGCTGTAGATTTCTAATCTGATCAAGCTTGTCATGAGACAAGCTTGATCACTTACTGTCCTCAGCGACAACGGTCTAAACCGAAGTTTGTTCTCCACAGGGAGTGCCCGTAAAGTGCATTGATGAGTATCCGTATAAGTAATTTGCCTCTGGCTGGAGGCTATAAGTCCGCTTAAGGCAGCTACAGGATAGGCCGGTTAAGCTGTAACGACCTTTCAAGATCAATGCCGATATAAGAAACGTTTAGTATGATTTTAAAAACATAAAAAGTTTCACATTCATAATATTGGTAGGATATTAGTAGGAGAGTAGGAATACTGGGACTTTTGAGTTGTATTATCCAGAGGTAGTGCAAAAGCTTCAAAGCAACTTCTACATACACCCACTGTTTAACTTCACCTCCAAATCTAGCCCTCAATATCCCTCTCAAATTGTCTTGAGCAAATATTACGTACTACGACTTGGCACGAGAACAAAAGTACACATTGTATAGAAATCTGGATTAATAGCCTTACGCACCACTTAACATACATACACAATGCTCCCAAAGGATGAGTCTTAAAAGATGTCTGCCATCTATTAGCCTCGGTAAGTACCAAATTCCAGTCTTTAGGCAATAGAGAAAGATGTTTAAATATTCAGAAAATGTACGGTAGACAGGAAATCCCGTGTGAGTCGGCCTAGATAGGTAAATTACGTTGAACGTTCTTACAAGATAAAGCAAATAAGATCCTATTTGCAACGTCTATAAGAACAATTTTTGGATGCGTCATGTTTTTAGAGTTTCGCACGGCCTTATGGAAAAACTGAACTTTTAATGGGATCACTCGTGTGTCTGTCTGCTCGTGTGTCACAGCTAATTCGCTTCAAATCTACTGGATTAATTAAGTAGAAATTTAGTGAACATGAATTTCTGTAACCCAAGTACAGAGATGTTAATAAATGAATTTTGAATATGGGGGTTATTTACGGAGGCAGTCTAGAAAATTTAATACATAAGTTTTGCAAACTGTACCAGATTGATATATCAAATGAAAGAAGGTCTTGTTGTGAGGGTCTTAAATATTTGAATTTACGGTTAAAAAGTTACTAGATCTAATTTAGAGTCAAGCCCCTAACTCTATAGGGATTGCATGGCTTGGTCGTTCTATTAACTGCCCCGTTGGTCTCGTGGTCGCAAGCGCGACCGCTGAGCGTGGGGTCCTGGGTTCGATTCCCGGGTCGGGCAAAGTGTTACTGGGTTTTTCCATTAGGAATTTCTTAGTAACAGCCCGGAGTTTGGAAGTTGGCGGTGTGATACCCCCGTGCCTCGGAAAGCACGTTAAGCAGTTGGTTATACGCCTGATCTCTCTCGGGTCGTGTCGGATTGCCGTCCCATCGGACTATGAGAGTGAGGGAAGAGTGAGTGCTCCTGTGTCTGCGCATACACTTGAGCACTATAATATCTCCCGCGCCGATGGCTAGTCTCCGTTGAGATTGGCCGCCGTGGCCGAAATTCGGTCTGGAGGACTATATACGTTCTATTGAACTATTGCATGACACATTACCCAGTGTCTGTGCAAAACGGGAAACCCGTACATTTTGACCGAGATGTAAGGTTTGTAGAGTTGAGGCTGTTACAGTTAGGGGATTGGGATTTGGGTAAAATATTTAAGAGGATCTCCATATAAAAACACTTTTTTTTTTTTTTTGAATAAATAGTGAGCCATTTTTTTAAGCTGTTTGTAACAATCATTTGTATTCTGTTCCTACTGCTAGGCCGTTATCTACCACGCGGACCCTGTGCGGGTTAGTAGATGTCACTTGTCTCAGAATTTTTGGTTCTAGGACATGTTGATTTCCTTACCATGTTTGTTTCTTTTTTTCACCGTTTTGAGAGCAGTGGTAATGAAATAATTTGCCGACAGTAAAGCGCCTGAGCCAACTCCTGGCGTGGAGTTCGAATCTACGACCTACAAACTCGTAAGTCACGACTGTTACCACGGATGATCACATTTGTAGGTTAATTTATAAAATTTGTTACAGCTGTAGGAAATACGTAGAGGGACAAAATATTATATTTGTCTCCCTTTTTTCGAAATGATTATCATCTGCCTAGCCTTTACCCAACTGTGTTGGGTGCTCCCAGTCTAACCGCTTTTACAGTGCGATAATAAATAATGAACATGATTTAAATCAGATCAAAGGTACGTCTTTAAATCCCTACTCCTTACTTCCCTATTTCTTTTTACTTATATTATAATTGCGAAACTCAATATGTCTGTCTGTTACGCTTTACGCATAAACCATTAAACCGATTTTGATAAGATTTGGTACAGAGATAGACTAGACCAAGGACAAAGACTACCTTTTATCCCGGTAGCACGTTCCCGTGGGATAATTTTCGATGTCCACACGGGGGAAGCCAGGGGTAAAAGCTAGTATGTCATAAAATGACTGACGTCGAAATTGTATTTAATGAATGCAGAATGTTAAAATTATGCTTCATTTTATACTAAATTATGGAATCACATGAATTTACACACAAAACATCCATAAATCCTCAAAAAACTTTCATATTTATAATGTTAGGTAGTAGGATATTTAAGTTAAAAATATTTGTGTTTTTTTATTCTATACTGCTCTATTAGTCGTCATATAAGTAGTCATCCCCTGTCTATCCATACCATCATTCACGTAGTCCATCCATCGTTTCTTTGGTGACCCCTTACTCTTATAGCCATCGACATTCATATGTTAAATATTAAAAAATGCTAAATACGTTCAAAATGTATGACTAAAAATTATTACGAGTAGTTAAACGATCGAAGAACTCGCTTGACTTGAGAATCTTCGGTATTATCCTATCTATTTTTTGTACCAACAATTTCAAAACTGGTGTTCTCTGGTCGGAATCCGATTTGTTTTATTTTGTGTTTTATGTATTTATCGGGGCATCTACAAGCATCTACGCTGAACTAGCAGAAGCGTCTTCACTATGCTGGCACCGTTGTCTACGCGGCTACTACGGAGCGTCTACGTGATAGTTACGCAGCATCCATGCGGCTTCTACGCAGCGTGTACGTGGCAAGTACACGATGTCTAGTTGTTCATGACCTGCCTGGTCTATAGAGTCTACACTGAATCATCGCAAGGACACCCTAATTTGCTAAAAACTTAACTAATACAATCTTACCCTTACAAAATTGTTTACAATGGTAAGTTTCTAAACACCAGTTCAACTAATGACATTTCGAATGACACTTGGGAGTGGCAGCCATATTGGATTATATTTAATGTAGCACGAGTTGCTAAGTACTTTACGATGCTCTTCGAATTAATGTGAAACTAACGAGGTGCCATTTGATCAAATCTATGGTGTAGTTATGGTTGATGTAGTACAGCCTGGGCCAATGATAGCAAATATTTGGTATACGTTGTGATGGTTTGCATTTCTTGTTTGATTTTCCTGGTACATATTATGTTTTCAGTCTCATTTGAACTTTTATTTAAATTTTATGAAAGTTTTTAGATCAATAAAATCTTATGTGTAATAATGTAATTTAAATCAATATAAGTATCCAACTTGTGGACCGGGTTAAGAATACAACAATCCGTTCCATTACTAATATAACTGACGTCACCCGGAAAGCTGCCACGTTTAAATGGAATAGGGCTGGACACATCTGCCGTATGTCAGACGATCAGTGGGCCAAACTTATGACCCAATGGGTCCCGCTTAATGGCAAGAGACATCGCGGCAGGCCCAGACGGAGATGGCGGGATGAGCTGGACTTTTTTTTATAAAGACTGGTCCGTTGCAGCTCTGGACAGAGAGACGTGGAAAGAGAGTAAACAGGCCTTCGCCCAGCAGTGGGACAGCAACGGCTAACAAAAAAATGAACCAATTAAAGTTTGCGTATAGTTATGTAAGTTTCAGTAATTTATTGATCGGCGGAAAATTAAATTGATTACTTTGGTTTTATAATTATTACTTGAAAGAGTCACCATTTCAGCCGAAATATGTCTCTTCACCCGGTGTCAAACTTTTGCATCCTCCGGATTCCTGCACCCTTCACAAGGTCATCGGTCCACCTTGTGGGAGGCCTTCCAACTCCTCATCTTCCGGTACGCGGTCACCACCGGAAAGAAAGGGTCTGGCCCTTTCTTTCCTTGAAAAAGTATCTAACGCAAATTCAAAACACTGTCGTATCTATTTTAAAACTATTAGAATAGAAACAAAATGAAAATAGCATATAGTAGAGAGAGATTAGTAATGTATAGTTATATTATAGTAAATATGTATGCATGTAAGCGTATTATTAGTATATAATATAGTTATGTACGCGCGGCCACACATCAAGCTATACATTTCCAGTACAAGCTGACATCTCATTGTACGAAAAGCCTGTACAATGCGAGGTCATCTTAAACTGGAATGTATTGCTTTACCTGTAGCCGTGTGTTCTAGTGTACCTCCCATCTTTATAATTAATTATGTTTTTAACCGACTTCAAAAAGGAGGAGGTTCTCAATTCGGATGTTTAAATATTTTTTATGTATGTTCGGCCACAACTCCGTCATATTTAAACGGATTTGCAAAATTCTTTTTCATTCAAAAGGGATTTATTCCGAAATGGTCCCATATAAATTTCGTATAGATCTGATGATCAGTTCCGGAGACAGACACCGGAACTATTTAAAAAATGACAGCAAATCAATCGCGATTTCTGCTATTGCATAAATATGCATTGTTTGTTTGGAATTAGTGCGAGGTGGATATCATAACTAAAAATAAAAAACTATTTTACAAAAAAAAAACAACCGACTTCCTTACAAATACACCACTACAAATTGAAAAATAACTTTAATTTCGGAAGTCGGTGGCAAAAAAACCTTAAATACAGATCCTAAGACACCGACTTCCGAACTTAAAGATATTTTTCACTTTGTAGTATTTTTAAGGAAGTCGGTTGTTTTTTTTTTTTATAAAAAAGTTTTATTTAATCATTATTCCTCTCAACCAAATCACCTGCCATCTTATCTCTTCACCAACCTTTGTTGACTGGTAGAGAATGCCTAACACATTATGTCTACCTTTGTAGACAAGTTCCTTAGATGATTATAGATTATCCTCGAAATTACACCATTATTATGCCTGTGACAAATTGAGTGAAGTTAATCCTTCATACTCCCACTTGAAAAGGCCCTTATAAATTTTCAAAGGAGACGCTCAATCAAACACTTGAAGCTACTACAACATAGTTGGTAGGTTACAATGGAGAAGAACTCCGAGGACCACTCGTTTCAATAATATTGTCATAAAATATTAGTTCTATTGTTAACGGTGATTGTCCAGTTAAATAAGAAATGAATGTCAATATACAAACACGTTGAAAGCGTCCAGAGTAAAAGAAGGCACAAAAAAGAAATATCTTTATATATTATAATTCTACTGTACGTGTGTATGTCACTGAACTCCTCCTAAACGGCTGGGCCGATTTAAATAAAAAAAATTGTATGCGTTTGGGTGGCACCCTGGGCGGTTTAGATTTAAAAATCAGCCCGACAGATGGCGCTGCTATCGAGTTCTAGGAAACAGGAATTCATAATTGAAAAGCTAACTGATTACCTTCCCATCTTTATTGCTTCCGCCATTTTCCTTTCGCGAATTTATCCGCAATAGACAAGTTAGTTTTACAAACAATTAATTTTAAGATCAAAGGTACTACGAATATTGTAATAATGAATTGTTGATTGGTACCTTTCAAAATAGTTGCTGAGAGGCTTCAGGAGCTTGAAAAAGGTTTCAGTGTTTCGTTACCTATTTGTCGATCATTTAGTGTACCTGAAAATTATGTTAGACGAAAACAAAGCCTGGTAAATTAAAAATTTAAGCCGACATATTACCTGGCAACCTCAGTTGGTTTAAAACTGTTTATATAGACTTAGATTTTCTTTGTTAGGTACAATCTCGTTCTTATTACCGGTAAAAATTGAGCATCTAGTACAGGAAGAATTAAGTAGTCGTTAGTGGTAGTTAATAGTTGGTATTAGTTTGTGATGTACCTAAATACGAATTGTATAACAGAACTCAGTCTTACAACGTGAATTATAACAAAAGCAGTTCCCTCAATTCTGATAATTAATAAATCCTATTTCTTTCCGTGACTGTCGTAAGGGATAACTAAGCGGAGCGAGAGGGCATGGGAAGCCGTCACCTCCTTCTGCGAAGCAGTAATGCTCACGAAGGAGGAGGCGGGGCGCGTCAGGGAGTGGCAGACTCTGCGCCCTCACGTCCCTAGCCGCCGCAGGAGTAGACGCCCCAGGCGTCGGGAGTCGATAGCGGACTCCCGGCTACCGTAGGCGCGAGCTTGCGGGTGGCGAGTAATGAGTAGCTCGCTGTCCGGTAAGGACCAGGCTCGGGTCAAAGGCGCGTAGTGTTCCACGCGCGCCTCAAAGAGATGTCAGCAGCACTGAAGGGGTTTGCTAGGACCGATGCCTGCCAGGGTCGCGAGATTGTTCGAAAGAGATAATGTGACCTTGGCACATGGGCAACTGAAGGAACACGGGTGGCTTTAGTCAGTAAAAGTCTGACACGTCCTCCCGCTCCGCCCAGAGCGGGAGGGCGTGTAAATCATCAAATGACAGCTGTCATTTGATGAATTACCATCCAAAAAAAAAAAACAAACGGGGTAACTAAGAGACTTACTGGAGAATGGGCAGCAGCGTTCTCCATGCATTTTATCACCATACTGCGATCGCCAATCCTACCGATCCTAGTGGGCCGCGCTTGTGTGGTGGATACCACACAGGCGCAGTGTGGGTCGGTAGATGACATATGACTTTAAAAATTTTGGTTATATATAGTCCTCCAGACCGTATTTCGGCCATTGCCGCTAATCTCAACGGAAACTAGCCATCAGCGTGGGAGATATTATAGTGCACAAGGTGTGTGCGTAAACACAGGGTCATTCACTCTTCCCTCACTCTCATAGTCCGATGTGACGGCAATCTGATACGAACGGAGAGAGATCAGGCGAAGGATCAACGGCTTAACGTGCTTTCCGAGGCCCAGCGACTGTTACTAAGATATTCCTAATTGAAAAACGGTGAAGCGTTCGCCTTAATCAAACGTCGTTTTAAGTAGGTAAATCACACCAAAACATCATTTTAAATTCATGAGCGTGAGATTGACGCGATACTCAAGATTAATGAATAAACAGTATGGATAATGTAGAACTGTCTTATTTAAGATTATGTGATATGCTGAAGCAATAGGTTTGTTTATATAGGACTTGCCCTCAACGTTGATCGAATGGATCGAAGGGTCAGGGAGAGGTACATATATATACCTATTAGTACACCTACACTTCGCCAGATATATGTATTTAAATCTAATGTAATAGGGAACGAAGTTATTGCCATCAACGGCACAAATCCAGACTCTGATCCAAGCTGAGAAATTCCTTTTGCCCGAACTAGGAATCGTACCCACGACTTCATGCTCAACAGAAACGAGTTGAGGCTTACAGTAATTTTAACCTCGAAATAGTGGGATTTCCTGATATTTATGTTTTTTAATAATTTTTAATAATGTAGGTGTGGATGCCTACAGACAGAAATAGTCTACATTACCTGAAATCTCAGAGGAGTAGTAAGTAAGAGAGGAATGGAAATGAGAAAAGGAGGCCTTTGCCCTCCACGAGGACAAAATTGGTTAAAATAAAGTAATGTGCGTGGACAAAGAACAATAACATATTTACGTATACAAAAATATGAGTTATAAAAGTATAAGTTTTGTTCTTTATTTTTGGAATGACTTCTCGCACGGCTACCTTGGAGGTTGTCGGCTGATTACCTGGACATGCCTGTAGCAGCCTCAATTGGGTAAGGCCTCCATCCAGGACAAAAAACACTTAAAACTAAGTGACCTATGGGGAAACGGACCTTGGCTTAGGGCATCGCTGGAAGAGGGCTGGGAGGGACGGGTGGTAATGAAAAAATAGAATGAGCTTTAGGAATATGGCAGTATATACTTTAAAATAGTTTTTTTTTTTTTTTTTTTTTTGTAAATTTAATATTTCTTAAATTTGTGATAATTTTCCCCCTATTTGATTATTTTTAATCACCCAAGGAAAACATCTATTTTAAAGCAATTTTTGTATTCAGTAATGATGACCAAAATATTGAAAATCAAATAGGTAGGTAAATATATAATACATCTGAATTCAAAGGGTTTTTTACTGAAGTGATCCTCATTACTTCAATGAATAGACATCCACAGTCAAATTACAAAAGAATTGACTTAGTGTAAGACGAAAGGGGTTTTAGTGAAATATGTATAATGTCAATAGAATACGTAGAGAGATACGCGATGACTTCAGCGGGTCTACTCAAATCTGGATCTTTGTTTTCATCAAAAGACCAAATCTGATATTAAGCAGAAGAGGGACTACTGAGCTTGTGTCGGTCTTTCCTCTCAGAGTAGTCAGAAAGGAAACCAAGCTCATCTTGTTTTAAAACAATATTTAAAGGAGGACCGGACAAAATGGTCCCCACGACCAATAACAGCCACACTTATGTAATTAGATAGGCATTTTAATATACATGGAGCAATAATTTCTGTGGCGATTTGTTTCACATCGCTGTGTGAAAAAAGTTATGGCGATGTTTAATAGGACGTACTGGACGCTAGATAAAGGGACAGTCGAATAGTTAATCACTTCTGGTGGTCTTGGTTTGAAATTTGCCATAGTATTTATTGTTATTTAATAAAATATCTGTGGGAGATATTGCCAAGTATCACATATGGGTGTCAGACATGGAGTTGCACAAACAAAAATATGAAAGCGCTTGAAACTTGCCAACATAGAATGGAAAGAAGTATACTCAACATAAAATTAAAAGACAGAATAAGATTAACAACAATAAGGAAACAAACCAAAATTATAGATGTACAATACAAAATAAAACAATTGAAGTGGAAATGGGCAGGCCATGTAATAAAAAGTCAGATGGGGAAATGGGCCAAAGAAGTGACAGAATGGTGTCCAAAATATAAAATAAGAAGAAAAGGCAGACAGTATCGTAGATGGGAAGACGATATTCAAAAGGTGGCTGGTACGAATTGGATGAGGAAAGCAAGAGATCGTTGCTTGTGGAGATCACTTGGGGAGGCCTATGCTGGAAAGCAAGACAATCAAGGAACCGGTGTCAAATAAGGAAAAAACAAATAGATATATCTAAACATTCCTAGTAGTAATAAGTATAGAGTTAAGATGAATAGTAACTTGTAAGATTGTTAATAAAGGCTTTTATTATTATTATTAATAAAATATCTATTTATTGGCCTATGCGTGGTTATTGGTGCTGAGACCAGCTTCCATACATCTTTGCCGAATCTTCTTTGACGGGTAAAAGTGGTTTTTGAAACTTTATACGAACTCTAATATCTTTTAGTCATAAACATGAGCGTAGCCGCAAACACTGCTACCGAATGCATAACTAAATGTTCACTTCTTCACTGCTACTTTTTAGAATAAAATAACTCTCCTTCCGTTCATAAAATAAACGTTCCTCACAAATTCTAAAACTGCACTATTATCATTTTAATCAAAGTAAACTTGCTATAAATATGCTAATGGAAAAACTAGTCATGAACGGTCAATACGTAGCACAGACAAAGAAATCTACATATCTTTGTGGAAGTAGAAATATTGAAAATGGGTACAGAGATGCAATAGTAAGAATATTTTGTTAAAAAAGCTATTGGACATATTCATTCATTTGCTCCTCTCCCATTTTTTTTTTAGATCGGTTGCAGCATGTTTTTTTCTCCTTTACTTCTCTTTTAGTCGTTATCTCAATAACTACCCATTTTCTAGTAATTACATTACATTTACATTATCTTTTGCACAATAGGAGTTTACGTAACTTCTATGTGGGACAATAGAGAAATAAAAATGGTGATTTAGCCAAATATTAGGCTGCTGAGTGTTGTCTACATTTGCTCATCCCTAATTCCGATCCTTGGCTACTCCCATCTATTTACGATGAGTTCACTTGTCATCTGTTAAAGACGTTTTGCAGCTGAAGGAAGTGAAATAGGTATAATATCAAGAGAAAAATAGTCATGGATGTTAGCGAAGCCGCAGCGACAGACGAGGCTTCTAAATCATCATCATCTGCCTAGCCTTCTCCCAACTTTGTTGCGGTTGATTTCCTGGCTAACCTCTCAACCTTGGAGGTGTGCCCTGCCTGGGTGGAGCACCACCGTGTCCTCGTGGAGGCGATCGGTGGCAGCGAACTCTCGCGTCCGGCCCTGGTGCGAGCCAGGTACGGAGCGAGAGGGCATGGGCAGCCGTCACCTCCTTCTGCGAAGCTTGTCGCTCGCAAAGAAGGAGGCGAGGTGAGGAGGGGAGTGGCAGTCTCTGCGCCCTCACGTCCCTAGCCACCGCAGGAGGAGACGCCCCGGGCGTCGGGAGTCGATAGCTGACTCCCGGTCACCGTAGGCGCGAGCTTGCGGGCGGCGAGCAGTGGGTAGCTCACCGCCCGGTAAGGACCAGGCTCGGGTCGACGGCGCGTAGACTCACGTGCCGTCGACTGCCCAGAGCGGGAGAAGTAATTTAATGATTTCCCATCCAAAAAAAAAACCTCTCAACCTCTCTAGATCTCGATGAACTGTCGATATAGCGCAAAATATTCGGCTGTTGAATGTTCTCTACAGTTGTAAGTCCCTATTCCCATTTCTTGACTTCGCTAATCTATCAGTTTAAAGTTGAGGGCGGTCTGCGACTGTTGCTTATATGCAAAAGTATCTTGGAATCTCTGTCGGTCTGTTTGTCTATTCGTCTGTTACCTTTCACGCCATAATGGCTGAATGAATTCAAATATAATTGGTCAAGCAAATAGGCCTGGGTTAGGACATAGAATACTTTTACCTCGGAAGAGCTTCCTATGGGATAGATTACTGACATCCACGTGGGTGAAGCTATGGGCAAAAAGTAATTACTTATAATCAATTATAAGACTCATCTAAATGTTACTGATTTTGTGGCGAAATTGAGCATTACATTTGCATGCACATCTTGCTATCTGCCTAATGTAGCTTTTACTTAAACGTTGTTTTCATTAAATTTCAAGTGCACGAAAAGAATATTTTTACATAAATAAATTATTTATAAAGGCAGGAAAATACAACCTCAAAATATTCAAAAAACGTTCAAACAGGTCAATTAAAAATTAAACAGCAAAAAAAATACAGATCAGTGAATGTTATGAATTATTCAATGAACATCTAACGAGTACCGTGAAAGAAAAATTTCAAGTTGAATTCTTGTTAGGAAAAGCCGGAACATGATTTTGTTGTGTGCTAACGAGATAATTACTGTATAACATGACAAAGCAGAACACATAGGCATTATTCACACTGTATATAGGTTCTATAATGCTCTTTTATGGCAATGATAAGATTACTCATACAAAAACAGCCTACTACTGATAGCATTTGAAATCTCTAAGTAAATATAAGTATTTTACGTTTACAATTATTGTTAATAGATACTAAAAAAGTCGTAAAAAACAATCATAAGGTACTATTATCGATAGTGTTACGTGTTAACACTTTTAAAGTTATTTATAACGATACAAAACCTGTCGTATTTGACAAATTAATAATTCGTTGGATTAAAGCATTAAAAAAACAACATCATGAAAATAATCAGTATAGTACTGCATGTCTTGAAAACAATACTGGTAAGGATATCGGAAATGACAAAACAGAAGAAAGACAAGAATACATTATGGCAGAAAACGTTAGCAATATTAGTGTAATCACTTGACTATAACTTTCCCGTGATACAGTAATTACCGCTAGTATGTACTTACAAACCACAGCACAGACGTATGAATCATAAAACCTAATCATAAATTAAAACTTAAAGTAACGGTAGCGAAAACAATTCTATTAGAACCGAGAACCGCGTCTTCTACACATTGCCTTAAATGGTAACGGTCTGATGAATCAAAGCGTGCTTGCACATGTGAATTAGAACACTGAATACGTTAATCTGATTGCACTTGATAATTCATTTGCTGTTTCTGACTTTCTTTTTTATATTAAATACGGTTATTGTGTTGCTACTGAAGAAATTAAGGATATGGACGTTATTGTAGATGGTATAGTTAAAGATGAGGCATTTGATATGGAAAAAAATAGACGAGTAATTGAAATAAATCTAATTTTGGTATGATTTCGGGATTTCACTATGGACTATAACAATAATACTACAAAAACCCAAACAGAAAAGGGGTCTAGATATCTTTTGTAGGAGAGAATTGAAAGAAACTAAAGAACTGAATAAGTTATTACAATGAGAGCGTTTTACATAAATTTTAATAAAGAATTCTGCTGTAACTTTTTTAATCGTGTTCGTAATAAAAATGGTAATTATAATGCTAAGGTTAATTAGGTTTTTAAAAGTACTTTTGTTCACGTAATAACATTAAATTAGAAGCTTTTTCATTTCGTTGAGATTAAAAAAACAAAATAATTATCGTCATAATGTAAAAATCTACGCTAAACTTTATAATGCTTTTGAAAATAGCATTTTAATTTTCTTTTTAATGGTTTTATACGATTTTAATATTTAATATTGAGGTGATAGGATCTAATACCTACCTTTAGCAGTTCTTCCATCATATATCTCCAAATCCAAGGCGTCGTTTCCGTCCGCCTGCGAGACTCTGAACGTGTAGTCACTCCAATCAAAGCTGAACGCGTGACTGTCCAGGAAGTTTGTCAGCCACCAGTCCTTCGACCTCGCCTGCCTCGTCTTCAACGGTTCTATCGTTAGCACATTGAACACCTTCACAGATTTCTGCTGCTTCAAACTCCTCAGAATCTCCTTCGCCATATGATCGATACACGTAGCATTATCACTACAATTCAGTTCAACAATCGCCCTAACATCCCCCATCAGCATGAAAGCGACCAAAAGGGCAAGGGGATTCATTTTCACCTATGTCTTTTTCACAAACACTGTGTCACAGGTCTTCACCAATCCATTTGTGGGTCACGCCTTCCCGAACCATCTACATCGATGGCTACTTGGTTAATGAGTCCCTCTATGCCTGCCTGATCATTTTTATCTGGCGTCACGCTGCACTGACCACCGCGGACGGCGTGTGCAATATTTTTTTCATTGAGTTCTTCACTTGCATGTATACGCTAACCACTTTTCTTTCCACCGTACACGATTTTATTCAAGAATTTTCCGTGATCCGTACATTTAAGGTGCTTTATCGCGAATTATTGATGTGTGACATAAAAAAAGTTTTCGTTTCGCTTTGGTATACGTCGCTAATAGGTAGAGTGAATCAATATTTTACTTTCTTATGCATGGTCAGCAAATTCATTTGGGTTTCAAATTTTATACAATGTCTCTCAAATGCTTCATACTTGGAAGTACTGTTTGGTCGCTGACTTCACATGAAAAATAAACATAGAGTAAATTTAGAATATAGTCATTTCAGTTTGTGTTCCATCCCGTGACCACAGACAACCGATCGTGCGACGGTTTTTTGTTTGCTCTGTGCGCCTGCGCATCTTGACGTGTAGCGGAGTGATAATTGTCACTTGTCAGTTTGATTTTGACACTTGAATTTGATCTTAATAATGGTGGTTGGCTGGGTCTTGAGAATATTAATTGTTAATCTTGTTGAATCTATTGTTTTGCGGACAATTTGTTGTGATCCGATTGTTTTGTGTGTAAGCTACCCCTTTTGACGATATTGAACGGGTTTTATTTTGGAATTTGATTGAAATAGTGTGACCTATTGTAACCGCGTGCTGAGAAAAACTTTTGCGTCTTGAAGCGGCTTGGAATCCCGGAATACTTACTTCACTACACAATACAATATACACTCATTTACATACATAAATCCGGGTAGGCTCGGAATCGAGACCCCAGTTTTCCTCAACCAGGTGAGTTATTGAATATTTGTTAATCAGCTCCGCGCACGGCGGACAGTTCGACCCACGCTTACCCAAGACCCGCCCAGTTGTGGCCCTTTTGCTGTCTGTCCTAGAACGGTAGGTCTGGCGTCGAACAGTTAGTACTTTTTCCATTTTGGAGAACATTAAATTGGTCTTTATCATCTGCCTGGCCATTTTCGAAGTATGATGAGTTCAGCTTCTACTCTAACCGAATGCAGCTGAGTAAGAATGTTTTACATGGATTAAATACATATCTGACCAGAAAAACCTAGTTACTGGGTAATTATCGTATTACCCTTTGTAAGGCTGGTTGTCAGTCTTTCGGGCTTGTGACGACCCGTAACGACTGTCAAAGATCTACAAATGACAGCCTGGACCGACGGGCTAAACGTGCTTTCTAAGGCATAGTGAGGTCATGGTAATCTAAAGAATATTACTACCCATCCATGGACCAAGGGTGATAAGAGTAGTTTAACTGGATCGATCGATCCGTGAGGCTCGTACTACTTAGCCACAAGCCCTAAATTGGTACTGAAATATTTAAAAAAAGAAGTTTTCTGTTGCCTTCCATGAAAGGGTATCCAAAAGGTATTCCTAGTGTTTGTGTTTATTAAAAAAAATTGAAAGGGAGATAAGAGGGTTTGATTGACAGCTTTAAGTGGTTCTCTGTTACAAAATATTAATGGAATGGTTTTATTCACTCAAAATACGGTGAGTAGGTCAAAGTTACATTTTCAATTCGAGTTTTAGAGCCTTTTCAAAGCAAATATCCAGTTTTTTACCTTTGATACTTTATTGGAAATCCAAATAGATTTAGGTTTAAAAATCACAAAAAAATCTTTTTGTTTAGCAATTTTCATTCCATTTCATGAATTTAGATAATAATTTTTCATTGAGATTATTCATTCCTATACAACAGACAGTCTCTATCTTCTAGAGAAGATATTTTTGTTTTCAAACTTCTGACTCTATAGGGAAAGTTTGTTTTCATTTTGTTCCATTTTTTATTTATTTAGGGCATTGATATACAAAAGCCTAGGAACAGTAAACGATTAAAGAACTTACAATATATAATGTTATAATACAAAAAAAAACATTTAGTATTATTTTTGTTTAACATTACATTATACGCATATTGGAGAGGCTTTCGCTTTGTGGCTTAAAATGATGATGAACGATTAAATGGCTAAGTATTTTAGAAGTAAATCAATACTAATAATTATAATTTATACAACTTCTAAAAACCTACATCAAATAATGTAGCACTTTTTTGAGGTTTTTAAACTTTATACTATATAGGTAGGTACACCTCTGAAAAATTCTTGGGGGAAATCAAGGGTATTTATATAATACTAGCTTTTTCCCGCGGCTCCGCCCGCGTGGATGTCGGAAATTATCGCAAGACGACGTACTACCGCGATCAATGTATTAAGAATGCATTAATCCAGGTTATATAGGTAATAAGAGAGCAGTCTCACACAAATTTCCATCCCCTACTAAATTTTTTTTGCTTCATACAAACTTCCACCCCCATTTAAGGGAAGTGGGGCGTTAGAAAGAGACAAAAAGTAGCCTATGTCACTCTGCATCCCTTCAACTATCTCCACTTAAAATCACGTCAATTCGTAGCTCCGTTTTGCCGTGAAAGACGGACAAACAGACACACACACTTTCCCATTCATAATATTAGAATGGATGGATGTATTTCCACATTTACGACTAACTCCAAAAAGTACCTCGTGTCACAAAATTCACTTTAAAATCAAAACTTCAACACGATTAGTGTACCGACATCTGGTACGAGTTTGAAACTCTAAAGTTGCAGTAGTTACGCATATCATTACCAAGGCGTGACGCGTTAGTTGCTTAAGTGTTACCACTTAAAGTTCTGTTTTAAATTGATTCTGCGATGGCTGAATAATTGACTAACTGGAGTTTGAAATGTTTGGCTCTTCAGTTTGGGAGTGGTACTTCGAATCTAGTCTAGATGATGGCAGTTGGAGCAGTCTTAATGTACCGTCGATATCTTGCTATACAACAGAGAATACGGAAATTGTTATTCGCGTTATTGCGATACTGTAGCCGTAGCATTTCAGAATCCTGCATTTCCCACAAAATAAAGATATGAGTACTCTAACAATTCTTGCAGTCAAAGACAAGTGGAAATAAAGTCAACCTTCAACAAAAAATACAGCTCTCCAGAGCAAGCCTTGGTGACCGGAATAAAAATATATCCTCGCAATTGAAAATGA
Source organism: Aporophyla nigra (assembly GCA_947507805.1). Classification (NCBI taxonomy): domain Eukaryota; kingdom Metazoa; phylum Arthropoda; class Insecta; order Lepidoptera; family Noctuidae; genus Aporophyla; species Aporophyla nigra. Next base: position 2,655,485 of record OX382313.1, on the reverse strand, counting down.
GTTTTCTAACCACGAATAAAGTCAACTTCTTGAACTGGCGACGAATAATTTAAAATGTAAAACAGCTGAAGAAAAAGCGATAATATTATATTCCAAGAAAGTAGTTTTACTTCAAATCGAGAAATGCTCCCATATAACTGGCTGGGAAATGGAATAACGAGGCAGAAGATTTAGCAGCTATAGTTTATGAATGAAAAGCCTTTTGATGGGAGTTAGGATATCAGATATGCCATGATCCTACTAATATTATAAACGCGAAAGTTTGTATGTATGGATATCTGGGTGTATGGATGTGTGGATGTTTGTTCCTCTTTCACGCAAAAACTACTGACCTGATTTAGATGAAATTTGGCACATAGATAGTTTATAACCTGGAATAACACATTGGGTACTTTTTATCCCGGTAGTATGTTCCCGCGGGATAATTTCCGACCTCCACGCGGGTGAAGCCGCTGGCAAAAGCTAGTATGAAATATATAGAAATTATTATATAGTCCGGAGTACCGTGTGGTGCCGGAGTACCGTGTGGTGCCGGACGTAAAGAATAACACCACCCCATTTCTTCCCGTCGGTGTCGTAAAAGGCGACTAAGGGACTTACTAGAGAATGGGCAGCAGCGTTCTCTATGCATTTTACCACCATACTGCGATCGCCAACCCACCTGCCAAGCGTGGCGATTATGGCAAAGCCCACCAAATTGGGGGAGGCCTAAGTCCAGCAGTGGACGTCTTACGGCTGAAATGATGATGATGATGATTATATAGTCGGTCGATTGATCAAGAAGGCCACGGAAAGAGTTTTTACCGTCTTATGGAAGCAAAGGACTCTGGGGTTTGAAAATCAATCATGTAAGAAAAATGTACAGCGCGCTCATTGGCTAACGTATTTAATTTACTATTTTGTGATTGGTTGATTAGCTAGTAAGCACTTAGCAAAAATTGTATAAAAATAAATAATAGTTAGTAGTAGTTAGTAGTAGAAAAAAAGCGTGGGGTGCTTTTTAAGGTATTTTTAAATGATATCAAGCACCCCACGCTTTTTTTCCATTATTTTGTACTTTTTAGTTTGGTTTTCAATGGAAGCGTGTTTTTTAGTTTTTACACGCTTTATATTAGCTTCACTTGTATGTTTGTATATTTGTATGTTTGTATATTTGTATGTTTGTTTGTAACCGACTCCTTATAGTGCGATTTTGACCCACTTTAAACGACCAGATTTCATTCAAACTTTGCACACCTGTCAAGGACTGATGACAATGCAATAATTTCATAAATTTGTGCCATTATCCTTGCCAGGGTTACCAGGACATCAAAAAAACTGTCACAAACTACGCTGACATACGTCTCAAAATTCGAAATACCCTAAAAAATAGAAAATAAATAATAGTTTAAAAAAACTAAAAAACACGCTTCCATGGAAAACCAAACTAAAAAGTACAAAATAATGGAAAAAAAGCGTGGGGTGCCTGATATCAATAAAAAAATACCTCAAAAGCACCCCACGCTTTTTTTCCATTATTTTGTACTTTTTAGTTTGGTTTTCCATGGAAGCGTGTTTTTTAGTTTTTTTAAACTATTATTTATTTTAAACTATTATTTATTTTCTATTTTTTAGGGTATTTCGAATTTTGAGACGTATGTCAGCGTAGTTTGTGACAGTTTTTTTGCTGTTCTGGTAACCCTGGCAAGGATAATGGCATAAATTTATGAAATTATTGTATTGTCATCGGTCCTTGACAGGTGTGCAAAGTTTGAATGAAATCTGGTCGTTTAAAGTGGGTCAAAATCGCGCTATAAGGAGTCGGTTACAAACAAACATACAAATATACAAACATACAAGTGAAGCTAATATAAAGCGTGTAATAGGAACATTTTGCTGATTTGGCGCATTCGACGCCCGGCTACCTGTGAAGAAAGTACTCCAATATATGAAGAAAGAAGTCTCCAGTGGTTTCATTTCCCGCCAACCCAGCACACAAATGAGGCTGTAAGCCACATTTATATTTATTGATGCAGTCTCTAAACTATATTGTAGTCAGATTTTAGGGTTTAGATAATTACAGGTTATTGGTAGTCGTTGACTGGAGGAGCCCTATTTTGTTTTTTTTTTTTTTTTGGGTTAAATATCTAATGACGTCTCCCACTCTGGGCGGAGCGAGAGGGCGTGTCAGACTTTTATTGACTAAAACCCACCCGGGTTCCTTCAGTTGCCCATATGCCAAGGCCGCGGTTTTTTCTTTCGAACACTGGAGAAGCCCTTAGGTATTCATTCTAACAGCTTCATTTCTGTTCCGATTTTCTTATTTATTTATTTAACCATTTATGTACACACATATATAGACAGACAAGAAGAAAAGAACAGAAAAATTTAATCAATCAATTTAATAATCTTATCAATTTTCACTTTGTTAATATTTTCTTTCTCTTTTTCAACCTCTCTTAGTCCAAGCACATTAAAAACTAGACCATCTATCTATACTTGATTTTCTAACGGTACTTACAAATGAAACTTATTTTGTTTAATCGCCTGCCTATTGCACGCGATCACTGCTCCAGTAACAAAAACAATATATCACATTTTGTGTCCGGAACCACGCACTGCTGTCTATTTTCGGCAGCCCTAGTCAATTCTTTGTTACTTGTAATTGTTAGTTCATTGTTTTCTTCAAATAAAAAAGATACAAACATTTAAAATTATTGTTACTTTAAGATTACTATTTCCTAAGTTGCCTTCTTCACCCAATCTCCCACAAAAGTTAGCTTATGAGGCAATAGACAGGAAAGAATGGAAAGCTATGGAGAGACTGTTGCTCACCATTAGGTTCAAAAAAAATAATTGTGTTGCCCCACTCTAGGATTAAAACGTCACTCTATAATTAATTTAATAATAATTAATTTAATTTGTTTAATTAATATTTGCACACCATGAAAATATGATAAACATGTTGCACAACTCTATGAACGTTTAACACCATGCATGCATTTTCATTAAGTAATTGTATGTAAACACGTGTTTGAGCAAATAAAGTTATCTGAATCTGAATATGAATCTCTATTTCCTCCAATTATTTTGCCCTGTGTTTGGTCTTTTTACTACCTTACTTTTTATATCTATGAAGAAAACTCATTATGTTTCTATCCATACATAGCGATATCGCTTTTCTTCATTTAACATCACATGCCACATCACCACCTGGTGGTAATGTTAATATACCGTCTGCCTGTCCTTTCCTCAGATATTTTGGCAATAAGCCCTTCAAGCTCCTCTTTTGACTCTACAATAAAAACAATAAATATTATTGTGTTTTTCGTTTCTTCAGTTTCTACGGTGGTCGTGTTGTAAGAGCTGGTAATGAGTGATTATTGTTCAAAACACCATATATACTTCTTAAAACATTAACATTGTTATCACTCTTGTGACCACCAATTTAGTTATCCCTTTTATCCATTAAATCAGTTTTGTCTTCGTCTACGACTGAAATTCTTTCAAGTTGCTATTCAATACCATCTTTTATAAGTATGTCAGTAGCAACAACTTTATCGTTATCTCCTTCTAATAATAAGAATATGAAATTGACAGCAAGATTTATCGAACGTTTAAAAACGTCAAGTGTAATATAATATACATCATGCTTCTTTTTCAAAGATCTTCGTTGATAGAAGCTATAAATGTTCAATTATAAATTATGCTTTTGTGATTATTAATTACTGGTTGACTTGTTAACTGTAGGAATGAAAAATCTTGAAATATTATATGCAATATCTTGAAAGTATCAGGCTGATCAATCTAATGGCGGTTTCTTTTGAGTTATTAATAACTAGTGATGATTTACGACTTGTGAAGATATGAATCATAATATAATTGATTCTTTTTGATCAGTCTATAAGATTCGTTTAACCGTAGAATCCGTGTCTGAGAATTGCCGTAAGGAATAGCACAGTCCCATTTCTTCCCGTGGGTGTCGTAAAAGACGACTAAGGGATTTACTAAAGAATGGGCAGCAGCGTTCTCTACGCATTTTACCAGCATACTGCGATCGCCGTATCGCGTGGTGCCGGACGTAAAGAATAACACCACCCCATTTCTTCCCGTGGGTGTCGTATAAGGCGACTAAGGGACTTACTAGAGAATGGGCAGCAGCGTTCTCTATGCATTTTACCAGCATACTGCGATCGCCAACACGCCTGCCAAGCGTGGCGATTATGGCAAAGCCCCTGAAATTGGGGGAGGCCTAAGTCCAGCAGTGGACGTCTTACGGCTGAAATGATGATGATGATGATGATGATGACTGCGATCGCCAACCCGCCTGCCAAGCGTGGCGATTATGGCCAAGCTCCCCAAATTGGGGGAAGTATATGCCCAGCTGTGGACATCTTGCGGCTGGAATGATGAACCGTAGAATCGAAGACGACCAAATGTGCCTAAGGAGTAACAACAGTACGAGTTCTTCGATCTTAACGCTTACCGTGGTTGGTCTTTGAATGACGCCTCTGTGCTTTGGTAAGCACGTTAAGTCTTTGGTCCCGGTTGTCATTCATGGATTTTTGATAGTTGTTATGGGTTGTCAGAAGCCCGAAAGTTTGACAGCCAGTCTCATCAAGGGGTATCGTGTCACTCAGCAATTGAGTTGTGGAGGTTCGATAGGCAGTGGCTGTTTGTAAAATACTGGTTTTATTTAGCTGCATCTGGTTAGACTGGAAGCTGATTCTGACATAGATGGGCAACTGAAGGAACACGGGTGGGTTTTAGTAATTCTAACATCGTTGGGAAAAAGCTAGGCAGATGATGAATAGCTGCAAGCCAAAGAAAAGATTGGATGGATTATTTGAACAATCATAATAATTATAGTTAGAATGGAGATGGAGATTTTGGTGACCGCTAACAGAGATGGTGTCGAAGCAAAAATATGCTGCGTTGACGTTTATAAATTGGGATACGGGCAGGAAGGTGTTGTTGTTACTGTTGAAGTTATAGGTACAGAAAAAGGGTATTTTTCAAACAGAAAGGTAGCCAACCATAGATACTGCCAGGTTCGCGGAATTGTTCCAAAGAGTTACCGTGACCCTGGCATAGGCAACTGAAGGAACACGGGTGGGTTTTAGTCCAATAAAGTCTGACACGCCATTCCGCCCCACCCAGGGCGGGAGACGTCATTTGATGATTTCCTACATACAAAAAAAAAGCCAACTATACATGTATCATTAAATTCATTACTATAGTTTGGTGCTCAGTCAACTCTTCATATTATTATGCACAACAAACAAAGTTGCATAAAATTACAATAATTCATAACATCATAACATCGCGGTTATTTTTTTTTTATATCAAACTCCGAAAATTAACATCAAAACAAGTTTTTATTATGTGAAAATTATGTTTGTTTTTAGTATTACATTCTGCAAAAAATAATGAGCATTCTAATGTTATTGTGTTTCAAATTTGTTATTGTTCAACAACAGTAATAATTTAGTATCTAATTATGAATGTTGGTAGCCCATCTACAATCCGTAAAATTTCAGGAAATCATAGTGTAAAATGATTTTGTACTGAATTAAAAGACAGTTATAAATATTTGATAGTGTGAATGTTGCTGTTATACTTAACGATACGCTACTGAGAAATTAATAAATGTATACCTATACTTAAATAGACTTGTACACGCCAATCATATTTTAAAACTAGATGAGGTCGGCGTTTCCTGACTACTCTAAGAAGAAAGGCCAAAACCAACTCAGAGGTCACAGTGTCGTTTAAAATCCAGACGTTGGTCATGTGAAGACCATGTAGATTGGAGTCGGAAATGGTCTTGTGAGGAGAGAACCACACAGATTGAGTGGATCTATCCAGTCAGTGAACAGAAGTCAAATATAATGAAAAGGGGCTCGTGGTTATGTTATCACCGCCCATACGAGCTGGTTGTAGGTTAAGCTGCTAGCGTAGGTCGGGAAATGGGTGAATACTTCTGTATCGGAACTCCTCCGTGCCTCGGAAAGAGTGTAAACCCGTTGGTACCGACTATCATTCCTGCCCCCCTAGCCAAGTTACAACCGTTTCGTGTCGAATTCGGTTCTCCAATCGGTAACGCCTCGGTGTCAGCAATTGTAGAAAACGATAAGTTGGTAGCCATGTTGACGCACCTGAGTCGGCCGCTCGTTCTACAATATCTTTAGAAAAACGACATTATAACAAAGGATGTAGCGTTGAACATTTTAGAAACGATAACAATTCATTCTATCATTTTGAACGATGTGAACTTGGCTACGAATTTTCTGTTCGTTTGTTCTAACCACGTGACTTAACGTTGAGATGATTTCATTCCCATACATTTGATTAGTTTTCGACTAGCGTTACCGATTGCAGAATATCAACTTGGCTAGTGGTGTGCTGCTGGATTTTTGATAGTCATTAGCGCTTGCGACGACTAGATGTACATGCAGCATACATGTATATTTACACAATATTATACATCATTTCCCGTCCGTACTGTGTGGTGGCGGACGTAAACAATAGCACCATCCCATTTCTTCCCGTGGGTGTCGGAAGAGGCGACTAAGGGACTTACTAGAGAATGGGCAGCAGCATTCTCTATGCATTTTACCACCATACTGCGGTCGCCAACCCGCCTGCCAAGCGTAGCGACTATGGCAACCCCCCGAATTTGAGGAGGCCCATGTTCAGCAGTGGACGTATTTTGGCTGAAATGATGATGATAGATAATTTCATACAAATTACTGCATACTCTATGAAACATGGGCTGCCTCTTCAGTTTCGTTTCTCGAGCACAAGGTTCTGGGTTCGATTTCTAGGTCAGACAAGCTGTTATTGGGTTTTGCCAATAAGAATTTCACAGCGGCAAACAGAAGTAAGTATAAAATTGTACCCGGTTCATAGTAATAGATTCGCCTCGCATGGGTCTTAGATCAACATAAGTCTGGCCTGTTAGTCTAGTGGTTAGTGACCCTGACTGCTGAGACTGAGGTCGTGGATTCGATTCCCACCCAGGACAAATCTTTATGTAATGAGCACAATCATTTGTTCTGTGTCTGGGTGTAATTTATCTATAATATCATGTATGCATTTAGAAATATATAAGTATGTTTATCAGATGGCTGGTTGCCATAGTACATGCTCTGCCTAGTTTGGGATCAGATAACGGTGTGTTGGTTATCCTAAGATATTTATTTATTTATAAGTAGCAAAATGTGAGTGTACACACCTCTGCCATTTTTTTCTAGAAATACTGGTGTGATTTTATGTAAATTACTGCATAATTTATGAAAAATAATTAATAACGCATACGATGTCCGTAGCTTGCCACTTACCACGCTATTAGCACATCATCTATCATATTAATAACATATGTGTATTGAAATGATTCTTTAAAATGATTTACGTCGAATTAAAATTCAATTCGAGTGAAGTAAATAATAGAAGAAAAACAATGAGCTGAATAGTTTAAGGAATGGAAAGTGATTACCGTGTTCACATGCAAGCAACACGTATTAGCACTGTTAGTGATCAAATTGAAATGTTTGAAATAACAAAGGAGACCTGAACATAGTACAGTAATGGATTCTACGAATATTTAGGTAAGCAATCTATACGCAAACGAATATAACTAAAAGCTTGTTTAATTTTCTGACAATACTTAGTTCAATAACAGGTGCTTTACGCGCGACGCAATTTCGGTAGAACAATTTCTCCGAAGATTACCAAAGTTGCGTCGACTCTAACTACGGGAGCCTTTTATTTCTATTTCGTCGTTCAGTAGGTGAGTGATAGATGGAAAGAGACCGATGAGGAATGTCGAAATCCTACATCGGTGAATTAGTTTACAAATCGACTCATTTTTCACTTTTGATTAATTTTTTGTTCACTTTGAGTAAAAAAAGGCAAATGAAAGGCGAAAATGTAGTGTTACGTGTATTCTATGAGATTGAGTTTAAGTTGTTTTTCACATAGATTTTTTATTCGAAAAACGTCAGGAACTAAAAAATGTAATAGGAGATACTTCATTTGGAAAAACAGAAATGATTATTTCTGGAAGGAAACATGAAGTCATTAATTAAAAAGATGACAATAAGACAGAAAAAATAAAACAATTTTATATTCATTCCGTATTTTGTTTCAAGCGTATTATTGGCTTAATATGATTTAAGGTGTGAATTTACTGGTAATTAGGAAGTGGTCATTGTACAAAGAATAGGAATAACATCAACGCACGCATGGACAGAGTCAGCGCATAATGATTCATTTCCTATTCACAAAGATTATTAAGTACAGAGTTGTAAAATGGTGTTCGTAAAGTATTCTGCCCATGGCCCATATCTACCCATCAGTGTCGTAAAAGCCGACTAAGGGGCTTACTAGATAATAAGCAGCAGCGTTCTCTATGCAATTTACCACTATACTGCGATCGCCAACCCGCCTGCCAAGCGTGGCGATTATGGCAAACCCCGACGGGTTAGAGGCCTATAGAAGTGAATGTCTTTAAGCTGAAATGATGAACATGGACGTTTAGTTTACATAGAGTGATACAGTTTGAAACCTTTAAGCATACAATACCTGTGTTAGGAGACTTCGTTCTTCCATAGTACAACATAATAATTTATCTGTAATCGATCCGATGTTCCAAAACTAATATCGGAACTAAATATCACTGTACCTAGACGCACTACAACTAAATTTGTATGCAGAACAGACATGAACAACAATGCCCCTTTGAACCGATTTGTGGCTTATTATAATATAATTTACAATACTCAGCAACATTGACATCTTTGCCGACACTTTTTACCAATTCCGTAAAAAAACTTTTGATCCCTAATCATGCTTAACATTTAGATCACGTCTATTGCAGTCGCTTCACGTATAATAAATACCACCAAAATGAAACTAGTATCTATTATTTAAGTAAATCTGATGTTGTTTTTTTTTCCTTTATACTGTCTTCCTATGGTTAAGTAACTGTTATTTATCTTCCACTGTAACAAAAATAGTTTATTCCGAATCTCAAATAGTTTTCAAAATTTGTATGCATTTTTTATTTATGTGTAACTTAACGAAGTACGCAGGTACTTCTTTAAGTGACAAATTCACCATACTAATAGATTTAAGTTAGTAATAAGTAGCACGTTATTAGCAGAGGTCGGAGTAGGTAGATTGATTTTACGTACTCGCATGATGAATAGTCATAGAAATCATAACAAAGGTAAACCTTTTGTTCCAGAATTTCATTTTGGTACTTACGGGATTGAATCAAATATTGTGAAAATAAGGATTTTTAAACTAGGTACTACATTAGAAATTTATAGAATGCGATAGATAAACTTTAAAATGGTTTTTTTTTTACTGTAGAAGGCCGGTCTCCTATATAGTACTATTAAAAAGACAGCAAAAGGATAAACATTTCTTATTCATATTGATGTATTCTTTATTCTACACGTTACAACATTTGAAATAAGTTTCAAAATACCCAGAGGCTTATCCGTACTAATATTTATACGTGCCAGTTTATTGATCCCATTTCAATCTACCTACTCCGACCTCTGGTTATTAGTGAATAAGTCGTTGGAGTACCTTATATAAATAAATAATCACTTAATCTTGTAACAAAACCATACGTACTTAAAACATCCTGCCAGGGTTTGGTTCAAAAGAGTGTATCGTGGTCCTGGCACAGGCAATTGAAGGAACACGGGTGGGTTTTAGTCAGTAAAAGTCTGACACGCTCTTCTGCTCCACCCAGAGCGGGAGACGTCATTTTATGATTTCCCACCCAAAAAAATTGTACTTAAAACATCAAATAAAAATAAAATATGGTTATGGTCAACTCCTTTTTAAAGAGAGGAGGCTTGTATTTCAGCATAAGGAACAATATAAGCTGATGATGCTACATGATACCATCACGCGTATCATGACCGCCATAGAAACGGAATTTGTCGACGGAAGAGAAGACAAAATGATAGATTGTATCGTAGAAAAATTGTGAGATGTTTCTATTCTTCAGTCGACAAGAGTACGATGTCAAGTATGATGACTATTTCTCTTTACTATTGATGAAATAGAAACATTTTTATAGAATTCAAATACTTATGGAACTTTTTTGTTCTTGCTAGAATAGATATAGAATTGGTCATGCTACAACGACTGGTGTTTATCACTATATCCTTCTAATTTTATTACCATTTACTTCTTGCTCCTCTTTCTGATGTGTCTCGTATTTTGCTATGCTACCTACTAACTTAGTGTCGTATCTGTATTACCGCTACTCTGTGTCGGTAACGGTCGACATGTGGCACGGACCTCACGTTCATAATTGCACCGGCTGACCGAACGTTTCCGTTAGCACCAGGAAACTATCCACTATTTACATTCTAAATGTTATCGGTGCTTGAATTAGTAGGTGTATTGATATACCCCATTATGCATAAACGTTGCTTGAACGTAAGTAATAATTGGCGACTGTTAAACAAAATTATGGTAAAATCAAAACTATTGCAAATCTTTTGCATGTCTACTTGGTAAAGTATGACTGAACTAACATATTTTTTGCCACCATTTGCTTAACAGCATGGGTAACCCCATATTTGCAAGATATAAAAACTTTTTAACAAAAAATTAAACCACCGAAAAAACTGAAAAGCAAAAAATAATAAACCTTAAAATTATGAGTCGGCGCTTTGAGTGATCTTTGTTCATTGATTTTTCAGCGCCGACTCAAAATTTTAAGGTTTATTATTTTTTGCTTTTCAGTTTTTTCGGTGGTTTAATTTTTTGTTAAAAAGTTTTTATTTTACATTTTTTTGTGGTTTTAATGTACTAATAATACTTGACAAGGTATACCCTATCCAAAGAAAAAAGAATTATCAAAATCGGACTACTCTGTATAAAGTTATGCGTGGTAATACATTACAATCAATGAGTGAACAATCAATCATCCCCTGTTTTCCGACCCTTAGGGTTCGATTTTGTTTTCCAAATTTATATGGGACCACCCTCGAAGTATACCCTTTCCAATAAAAAAGAATTATCAAAATCGGACTACTATGTAGGGTTAGACTGGAAGCTGACCTCAACCTATTTGGGAAAAGGCTAGGCAGATTTTGACTCTTTTAGTCGCATGCGTTTTCTCTCTTGTCATCAGATGATGATGAGCTAAACGATTTCACTTCAACTTTTGTATCACTTTGATACTTCGCGTCTTTATTTTTGAGAATTCCCCCTTCTTTTTTAACCGACTTCAAAACAAGTGCGAGTCGGACTCGCGCACCGAGGGTTCCGTACAAACCTGCAGGTCATCATCATCATCATTCGTCATCATCGTTTATGAAATGAAATGTTTTTTTTTTTTTAATTTTTATATTTGTGTTGACTGAATGAAAGGTAAATTGTGGTTTACGATTTATGACGTATTAAAAAAAAACTACTAACTAGATCTCGTTCAAACCAATTTTCGTTGGTAGTTTTCATGGTAATGTACATCATATATTTTTTTTAGTTTTATCATTCCCTTATTTTAGAAGTTACGGGGGGGGGGACACACATTTTACCACTTTGGAAGTGTCTCTCGCGCAAACTATTCAGTTTAGAAAAAAATTATATTAGAAACCTCAATTTCATTTTTGAAGACCTATCCATAGATACCCCACACGTAAGGGTATGATGAAATTTTTTTTTGTGTTTCAGTTCTATGTATGGGGAACCCCAAATATTATTGTTTAAAAAAAAAATGATATTAGAAACCTCAATATCATTTTTGAAGACCTATCCATAGATACCCCACACGTAAGGGTTTGATGAAAAAAAAAATTTTGAGTTTCAGTTCTATGTATGGGGAACCCCAAATATTATTGTTTTTTTTCTATTTTTGTGTGAAAATCTTAATGCGGTTCACTGAATACATCTATTTACCAAGTTTCAATAGCACAGCTCTTATAGTTTCGGAGAAAAGTGGCTGCGACATACTCGGACAGACAGACAGACAGACAGACAGACAGACAGACAGACAGACAGACATGGCGAATCTATAAGGGTTCCGTTTTTTGCCATTTGGCAACGGAACCCTAAAAAGGAGGAGGTTATCAATTCGTCTGTATTTTTTTTAATGTTTGCTCATAACTTTTGACTGGGTGAACCGATTTCGATGTTTTTTTTTTTTTATTTGAACGCTGGTGCTTCCCGAATGGTCCCATTTTTTTTTTCATCTGTCATTTGGTTCCATTCAGACAATGGGATCCATGTGAAAACCATATAAGTCTTATATTTGCATTAAGTATTGGCGCGACAAATGAACGAATGACGCGATTAGATTAGTGCGGGGTATTTACCATAACTAAAAAGTTAAAAATAAAAACTTTTTACAAAAAAATAAAAACCGACTTCCTTAAAAAAAACACTACAAAGTCAAAAATAACTTTAATTTCGGAACTCTGTGGCACAAAAACCTTAAATACAGATCCTAAGACACCGAATTCCGAAATTAAAGATATTTTTGACTTTGTAGTGTTTTTTTTAAGGAAGTTGGTTTTTATTTTTTTGTAAAATAATTGTTTTTGGGTGGGCAATCAAATGACGTCTCCCGCTCTAGGGTGGAGCGGGAGTTCGTGTCAGACTTTTACTGACTAAAACCCGCCCGTGTTCCTTCAGTTGCTTATGCCAGGGCTACGGTACACTCTTTCGAACAAACCTCGCGACCCTGGCAGGCATCGGTCCTAGGGGACCCCTTCAGTTTTGCTGGCATCCCTTTGAAGCGCGCATGGAACAAAACGCGCCGTCGAAACGGGCCTGGTTCTTACCGGGGGGTGAGCTAAATCCGTGGCCCTGACAGGATATTTACGTCCCCTATGAGTAAAGTATAAATATTTAACTGTCATTAACTTCTGCAATCTTACATACTTTACAAAAAAATCACACCGAAACATCGCATAGATAAAACATCTAGCTATCAACCTAGCGTGAAACAATAAGGTGTATCGAATTGTTCAGAAACGCGATGTCGTGATGGACCTCCTTCCTTCCTACTTTACATTGTGTTTCTAAACTATCTACATAATTTATTGGTGCATTTATCTTTGTACATACTAACAACATACCTACCTTCTAAAATGTAAAAGAAATATTGTTTGATTGTAGGAAAATCCATGAGTAAATTAAAGGCATACAAATTTTTGACAGGTAGTAAATGATTAAAATACAAGATTTCGTTGACAGGTAATGCCACGGCGTCGTGATACATTATGAAATATTGTAAGAAGTACGTTTAAACTATGCGTAAATAGTCAAGAGTTTCTGACTGTTACAATTATGACTGTGTATCATCTGTCTACCCTTTTCCCACCTATGTTGGGGTCGGCGGCGTCCAGGCAAATCGGATGCAGTGGAATACCAGTATTTTGTTTTATTAAAGAATGTAGATACTATTTTTGTTTCATAATGTATATTTCGTTTATTTACTACTAGCTTCTGCCCGCGGCTTCGCCCGCGTGGATGTCGAAAAATATCCCACAGGAACGTACTACCGGGATTAAAAGTACCTTCTGTATGAATCCAGGTAAACAACGTGTTATTGCACTGCTAGCTTTGTGTTATCCAAGGAACAGCGCTTGGATTGATAAATGATTGTTGTAGGATAATTAATCCTAAAACCTAACAATAGAGACGGAATATATAACAGAACGGCAAATTACCTACTGTCATGATGGCAGGAGGTCTGCAGGTTTATCTATACTAATATTATAAAGCTGAAGAGTTTGTTTGGTTGAACGCGCTAATATCTAAAACTATTTGAATTGAAAATTTCTTTAAGTGTTTGGTAGCCTATTCATCGAGGAAGGCTATAAGCTATATAACATCATGCTACGACTAATAGGAGCGGAGCACGAAAATGTTGGAAAACGGGGAATACTTATCCTTTTGAAAGCTACAGTTGCATGCGCTGCGTAAACGGTTTTTTTTTTTTGGATGGGAAATCTTCAAATGACTTCTCCCGCTCTGGGTGGAGCAGGAGGGCGTGTCAGACTTTACTGACTAAAACCCACCCGTGTTCCTTCAGTTGCCCATGTGCCATGGTCATGGTATCTCTTTCGAACAATCTCGCGACCCTGGCAGAACTGCGTAAACGGTTAAAGTAACACAAGAATCATGTATGACAAAATTGATTCTCTTAAAAGTTCTAAAAAAATCCGTGATAGTACCTATATGTCTATCTTTTAAGGTTGGCTCACTATAACGTTTTTAATTGTAATCAAATCTAAATATTATAACGCTGAAGAGTTTGTTTGGTTGAATGTTCTAATCTCAGACTCTACGTTTAGTGTTGAATAGCCTATTTATCGAAGAAGGCTATATACTATATAACATCACGATAGGACCTTACGGAGCCGAGCAAAAAGAAAAAGTCACGAATACGAAGACCTCGCCCAGGCAGGCGATTCGATGCGACGGGGAAGGTCGGGGAGCAAGAAATTGTATGCGGACAAAGTCGCGGGCAGAAGCTAGTCGTGAATATTACTAATATCTGGGTAGATTTTAACTATTAGCTGTAGAGAGAATTAGTTTATTATCCACATCTTCGAAGCCCTATTTGACTCTGTAAGGGGATGATTTTGGAAAAACTGTGATACACGTATCTCATAACTATAATTGAAGAGTATGTGTACCAATTTTTGTGTCAATCGATCCATAGAATAAAAAGTTTCACAGAAAATTCAACCCCCCATTTCACCCTCTTAGGGGTGGAATTTAAAAAAACCCTTTCTTAGTGGATACCTACTCTTCACAAAGAACACACCCTCCAAATTTCACGTCTCTAGGACCAGCGGCTTAGGCTGTGCGTTGATATATCAGTCAGTCAGTCAGTCACTCAGGACTTTGAATTTTATATATTTAGATTAATTGTCAAAGGTTACGACGCTACAAGGTTGTGTCAATGTAAGTGCTAGATTTTGAGAACCACCAACTACCAGTTGAGTTAGTTTGGGAGTTGGTAGATCATTATAAATTGTAAATTCATAGTTAGGTTTTTTGTTGTACTCTGAGAGCGAAATAAATTTTATTTATATTTATTTATTTTACATGTAGCGACTGCCTACTCGCCACCTACCTGCTACTTATGTGGCAGTGGGCAGGGCATATTGCTTGCATAACAGATAGCCGATGGGGCCGAAAGGTTCTGGTTCTGGCGTAGCGACCGCGTACCGACGTAGAGGCGTAGACTTAGAAGGCACGGTGGACCGATGACCCCAGGAATCCGTTTGATGCGGGAAGCACTAAACTGTTCGAAATGGCGGAGCTTGCGGCAGCCATGTCCAGCAGTGGACGTCTTTTGGGTGAAATGATGATGATGATGATGACCGCCTACCCACAACCGAGTTATTGGAAAACCATTGGTATGCATTGGATTATATTAGACGTGGAGTTGCGGACACAAAAACGATCTACCTAGATTTTTATTTTATTGAATTAATTCCCTTTATTATTTAATTACTTATAATGAATCGTTTACGCACAATATTTCAAGAATTTTGCGTCGGTTTTTTTTTTTTGAGCTCAGTTTTACGAATTTTTATCATGATAGGTACTATTTTATTTATATGAAATATTTTTGAAAAATTAGTCTTCTAACATTTGAGAATAGTTTTTACTTACAGAAATAAACATTTAATTTCATTATTTCTCTGGCTAGTTCTTATTTAACACTAAAATTAATATAATAAGTACATCTATATAAAGTATATAAAAACAGAGAAAAGAGAATCAGAGGGCTTCAAAAAACTCGTCTGCATCGCTGTCAATGGGAAAAGTTCCCAAAAGGCTGGCAGCATTGGCACGTTGTATGGCGATGCTGATTCTTTGAGCACCGTCTTAAAAGTTGTTAAAAAAAAAAAACAGATAAACAGAAAGGTATATTTATTAACGCTGCTGGTATTCAGTTGCTTCCGGTTAGATTACAAGCCAACCCCAACGTAGCTGGTCTAGTCAGATAATAATTATCTAACGTTTCTTAATATTTAATTAGTTAATATTTAATTTACATCTGCTTAACTAACAATTTTACGTTAAAACTGAACATTAAAAACAAAAAACCCTTGGCTTTGCCTTCTAGAGTGTAGTTTTACAAAAAACAGAAAAAAAATACCTACATGACCTCAAAAAAACATTTTGTGTACGAATTAGTTTACTCTCCATACTTTTAAAAAATATTTTATAAACACGGCCTTAATATTCTACTCTTGTGCTACAAAAAACGACAACAATTTAACACTAAATTGACAAACTAAACCCAACGCATTAGTACCTCAGCGCTCGATAGATGGCGTTGTACCCTCCGGGCCAAATCCTGAATCGCGCTATGGTTTCGTTACCTGAGAGAGTGTAAGTATCACGGACCTTTTTGGAACCGGTAGTACAAAACACCCTTCTAGTACTCAGCACCTCTTTGCCCGTGGTATGGGAGAAGAAGAAGATGTATTAGAAGATTACTATTTTTGAATAAATCAGTCTTAAAAGAATCTGTAAAAGTCTGATTTTATATGTTACATTCTGCCAATCTACATGCATGTAGACGTGGGTCGGATTAGGTAAAAGCGATACCTAATCCACCTAATCCTAGTATTTAAAAATACCTGTTCCATTTACCTAATCCGAATATTTATTCAATACGGCTGGGCCTGTTACCGATATTAAAGTATCGTATGTAGATTGGGTAAGAAATATTCGGCATGGAGTATGGAACTATGGTATGGACGACAATAAAATGGAATGACATATTTTTTTGTGGTTTTTTACCGAAAAATGGCTTAAAATTAAAACTGGTGTACTATGTATAGAAACCAGAGCATTCTTATATTAACATGCATTTCACCCATATTATTACATGAGTTCCTGATTTTTATTCATTTATTTTTAATAAAAGACGTGAAAGTTTTGTTATTTTTCTTCGAGAGTATCATCTTAAAATAACGCCACCTAACGACGAAGTATATTCGTTACGACATTATCGCTAGAACACTAACTAGTCCAGTGGTATTCTACATAGATGGCGCTGGCGGCAGTGCTAATTAAATTTGAAACTTAACTCCCGCATTTTAAGGTACGGAATATCTTCTGTGTAGACTGTGTATGAGTATTTTGTGCCATACCTAATCCACGACGCTTTGGATTAGGTACGGATTCGCATCGAAAAATACCTAATAAATACAGATACCTAATCCAATATTTATGCCTCACCTCTACATGCATGATCCTTTTTCCTTAAGGAAGGAGGATTTATCGTGAGGAAACCGGCATGTCCTAGAACCAAAAATTTCGAAGTCATGTGACGTCTACCAAACCGGACTGGGCCCGCGTGGTGGATTACGGCCCACTCCCTCTCACAGAGACAAGGCCTGAGTCCCAGCAGTAGCAGTGTAGACCAACAGCTTAATGTGCTTGCCGAGGTACAGAGGGGTCTTGGGGTCTAAAGATGGTCACCCATCCACGGAAAAACCGCGGCAAGCGTGGCTTAACCTTATCGGTTGAACTGTGCGGCTGTTATTACTTAGCCGCTAGCTGTTTGTTGGTATATCATATCAATATTTATTTTGAACAAATACCACGTAGGTTTACCATCATTCATAATATAAGGGACCTACATTTGAAACTGATTTTGAACTGACAGAGCAGTGGTGGCCCAGTGGTAACGGCCGCGACTTGCGAGTAGGTCGTGAGTTCAAACTCAAGCAGGCGCATTTCTTTGTGTAAATTATTTCATCAACACTGCTCTCATGTCTCAGAACTTAAAATTCGAAGACATGTGAGATCTACCAATCCGCACTAGGCCCGCGTGGTGGATTACGGCCCACTCCCTCTCACCGAGAGGAGGCTTGTGGCCCAGCAGCGGGAACATTATAGGCTGCTGATGATGATTTGAAGCTGAACATTTTGTAAGTTTTATCTTCACTGTTTTTTCATTCATTATGATGATATAATAATAGTTATTTTCCTTTAACCTATTTCTGCCAGGTCTTTTATGAATCACATTTTCCCTGAAAAGGAAAATAAACGTTTTGAATTTATGCGAGGAAGAACACTTGCCCATATTTTCAATTAATGTTTTGTACATTTTAGTTCACTTACTAAAAAACAAGTTTTAAAGCTTACCAAGCGCTACATAAATAAGATTAGTATTTTAGGGTAAATAAATTTCGTACAAATCTCTCATTTCAGTCAAATATTAACACTTTGAACGCCAATCACGAGACGTTCACGTGATGAGTAAAATGATCTCATACGCCGATCACGTGAGGATGACGTGATCCGATTTCAATATTTTTTTATTTAAACTACGCAACGAATGGCAATACGGTTTTCATCAGTAGAGAACGATTCAAGAGGAAGGTTTGTATGAATAATATGCGGGCAAAGCCGCTGGAAAAGCGAATACAAAATATATAAAGATAATATCTCTTCTATCTCAAATATCACAAATATAATATCTGTCCTACAAACATCAAAACCTAGTAATATTTAAAAGGAACGTAATTAACAATATATTACTACAATACAACAAAAGAAAAACGTCGCTCTAACTACAATAGAAAACCTATTCGAGCAAGAACGAGACAACATCACAAAACACATGCGCTAGGCAAAGATAGATATATTTTGTCAGTGTCGCGCTTGACAGTGAAAGTGTAATCAACTCAAGCGCATGTAGAAAGCCTAAAATAGTTTATATTTTCTTCTTTTTTCCTTTTTTGGCAGCACAATAGTAACAATGATTGGGTTTTTTAGTTTATTTATCGAAAACGAAAGTTACATTATCGATCGGTTACGTCGGTTGAGACACTTTTAAATAATATTGTGGCATGAGTCACAAGTTATTTCAAAAGTGTTGGACGTGAGCGCTGAAGTGCAGTTACTTAGATTCTGTCTTATTTCCAGCAGAGGAAGAAACAAAATAGAATATCACACCATAATTATCACATCTGTATTATGGATTATAAGGCAACTGAGGAATTACTAACTCATCCTAACAGATAGACTGTTGCACGCTGGTTTCCTTAGATATGACATATTTCTAACCCATTTTCACCATTTACTTCTCTTTTTGATGTATTGTTTTTAATCTGGAGTTCATCATTGATATTTATGTTATCCACTAGCTCTTCACATTTTAGTAAATAATTGAAAATGTTAACACACCGTGTGGTGGGACCCTGGTAATCTGCTAGACAGGTATTCCAAGTGCAGACACCAGAGTCTCACAAACTAGTTTCTAGTGTCACATAGTTTTCAGGGTTTTATGTTATTGTTTGTGAAGTGAATATAAATTATTTGAATTAAAATTTTGAATTTGTATTTGACGATGGCTTAGGAAAAGGTGTATTTATAGTAGACCCATATTTCCATTCAATTCAATTCTCAATTCAATTCTCAATTCAATTCTCAATTCAATTCTCAATTCTTTATTGCATGCCTTAATGAATGTAGTTGGTAGGGAAATAATTATATTACTCACAATTATGGACATAGTCTTTTTTTTCTTTTTTGGGAATCCCATCTTGCAGGTCATCCTATGACGTTGTCGGCTGCTTAACCGGACTTGCCTGTGGCTGTTACCTTAATAAATTAAGCCCTAAAGCCAGGGCTTAAAATTTAAAACAAGAACGACTACTCGCTGAGGGAGTACGGAACTCTGCTTAGGGCATCGCTGGTAGAGGGCAGCAAGGAACATGCTGGATCGGAATGATGGACCCACTCGGGCACTGCATAAATTAAGGAGGAGAGAGGAGGAAGAGCACTGGGTGTTTAACGTGATAAATTGTTCATATTAGTTATCTAATTAGTAAGTTATACTTTTTTATTATCACAGAATTGAATGAAACGAAGCTAATTATATCTATAAGGTACCGTGTGGTGCCGGACGTAAAGAATAACACCACCCCATTTCTTCCCGTGGGTGTCGTAAAAGGCGACTAAGAGACTTATTAGAGAATGGGCAGCAGCGTTCTCTATGCATCTTACCACCATACTGCGATCGCCAACCCGTCTGTCAAGCGTGGCGATTATGGCAACGCCCCCCAAATCGGGGGAGGCCTAAGTCCAGCAGTGGACGTCTTACGGCTGAAATGATGATGATGATGAAGCTAGTTATTGGCCGCTTTATATTCATTTTTCATATTATGAGTAAGTAAGTAATCTTTAATAGTAACTATTTAAAGATACTTCCAATAAATAGTTATGTAATGAAGTTCCTTATTATTTATCATTGAGGTATTCACTTGTTCTAGAGTAGCATTTGCTTACAAGGAAAAGGTTCAAATTAGTGACCAAGATACTAAGTGTATTTATTAAAATTCTTAATTATTTCGCCAGTTATGTTTAATTTCCTTGTAATAGAGAACGAGACCATCAATTGGCCACGAAGCCAGACTTCGGGATTTTACTGAAAATTCCAGATGAAAAAACCGAATACCTAAGTCTTTTCCCAACCCAGGTATCGAACTCACGACCTCATACTCAGCAGTAACGCTTGAATCATCATCATCATCATTTCAGCGGTAAGACGTCCACTGCTGGACTTAGGCCTCCTCCAATTTGGGGGGCTTTGCCATAATCGCCACGCTTGGCAGGCGGGTTGGCAATCGCAGTATAGTGGTAAAATGCATAGAGAACGCTGCTGCCCATTCTCTAGTAAGTCCCTTAGTCGCCTTTTACGACACCCACGGGAAGGAATGAGGTGGTGTTATTCTTTATGTCCGGCACCACACAACGCTTGAATACCACTACACAGTGTGACTGTACCCCAATTAGCCCCAGGCTGATAAAATTTTCATTTTTCCTAATTACGTTAATATTAGTATTTAAGTCGGTTCCCCCCGTAGGGGGGAGGGCGGCACCCCGCCTCCGTACCGCCCTGTAGAGCTCGTCACCTGACCTGGTCACTCTCCCACCGACAGAGATAAAATGAATTCCAAATATGATGAAGTCCAATTCCTTGTCACATCTAAGGAGCAAGGAAAGGATTGAATGAAATAGTAAATAAAACCTAGGAATTCATACTTATAGAAATAAATTGGATTTGGTTTTAGAAATCTAATAAATAAGGGAGAGGGAAGCTAACTGTATTTTTATATAAATGTTGAGTAACCTATACGCTAACGTAACTGGTATTAGGTCAATGGTGACTCACACGATACCTCACGTCAACACTTGCAGTACTCAGGGCAACGCTTCCACAAAGTGACGCAAGCGGCTTTTCAGCGGCTTCCGTCGACACTTGTCCATATGGGACAAGGTCCCTAGCAGTTCTTTCGAACTGAAAAACGTGACGGTGGCGGCTTTTCAGCGGCCCTATGTCGACATCATGCTCTAGGAGACATGGTCCCTATCAGTCCGTAGACTGAATATGTGATAGATGTAACCACCCAACCCCTGGAAGTTCACCCGTTATACAACAAGCATATCTGTAAGACACGTGCTAATGTCAGTCTGACCGAATTATCGATCTGAGATTAAGAATACAACATTCAAGAATTTTAGATAATAGATATAAAGAAGACATTGAGTTGAGAATCGAGACTCAAGAATCATTTGATAGAGTTGTGGATCAACTCTCTTGTAGATCTAAAGACAGCTCCGAAGAGCCCCTTCACCACTTCCTAGTATTTGAGACGTCTTAACACGTCCCTGTCTAATTAGTCATAATGACTTTAATAACCCTATCAACCTAAGGTAACTATTATAATGAAAGTCTCATCCAGTCGAACCTCAAACACACTCACACATACTTCGATGAGTACTAAATTAGTCTAATCTGGGCTTCAAGCCAACTACATTCAACTTATCTCATTATAATTGCTCTCTTACAACATCTCACTTGAACATAACATGGCCTCTTGGCTTATACCAAGTCTCCTCTCTCACAGGTGAGCGCTAATACCAGATAACTCCTTGGAGAGGATTATATTACTTACGAAATACTGTGTGTATTACCAGTCGCCTTAGCACCATTACTCACAGATCACACGTCACCTAACTTTATCACTGGCGTCCAGAACTAACTCACTAAGATTCACATGCCTTTCACGCCCCTTACATTAACTCTAATATAGCTTAGTCTAAACTATACACCTATCAAATATTTAACGTAATAATAACACTCTCGCTATCACGACCTTTGCACACAGACATAGTCACACTCTCTATTATAAGTTCTAACTCTCTCAGCCTAGCCTAAATCGACCGCCTCTTCTCGTGCCCTCAAGCCAACTGCCTGCTCCCAAGCATCTTTCTCTCATCCCAAAATCACTACGAGCGTGAGAACGCTCGCAATCCTCATACTTTTGCAGAATCGCTTTACGACCATATTTTTTTTGTGAAACTTCTCAATTGTTGAAAAGGATCTGCTTGGGTCTTGTTTATGCCAACCAGATGTGAGCTAATGCACCCTTGCTATTATGCATGTATCATCGGTTCTGAGAATTTGTACCAATTAAGGGACTTCAAATATTACTTTCGACTGATTGTTTGCACTTTGCTGCTCATAAAATATAAATGAATGGCTTTGTAAGTAGTTCGATATTGATTTAGGATTTTAAAGAAATATCTTACTTCGTTATTTATTACGGTAACGTGTCGAGCTGTCAGGCCATAAAGTTAAGATTTAATGTGCTTCCTTCTAAGAGGCATGTTATCGTGTCACAATTTTAGAAGAAATATAATAATTTATATTAAATAGGTGACATACCGTCACAACAGCCAGGATAATGAAAACTTGGAATGTGGCAACAAGTGAAATGTTAATAACGCAAAATGGCCGACATTTTAAGCCTTAACAACGGTCCAAATTAAAAGCCTCCTGCATAAATAATGTTGTTGCTTTAAACAAAGTAATAATTAAGGGTCTGGCCCTAAACCATCGCCAGGAGGATAGTTTGTAATTAAAGCGTAGAACTATACAGCAATTTGATGAGTTTATTATTTATTTGTTTAATTGAAACTTAGGTCAGTGTTGTTAGACTGCTAGAAATATAGACTGTGGTAAGCTACGTAGTATAGCGCTACATAGTATATCGCTAGCTAGTATAACATGACTAGCTTCTGCCCGCGACTTCATCCGCGTAAAATTTTTTGTTCCGGGCCCTTCCCGTCGCGTCGAATCGCCTACCCGTGCGATTTTCCCCGTTTTTGCAACATTTTTCATTACTGCTCCGCTTCTCTTGGTTGTACCATGATGTTATATAACCTATAGCCTTCCTCAATAAATAAGCTACCCAACACAAAAATATTTTTTCAATTCGGACCAGTAGTTCCTGAGATTAGCGCTTTCAATCAAACAAACAAACAAACTCTTCAGCTTAATAATATTAGTATAGATTAACGCAAGACCTCATGCATCCCGTTTTAGAATATTACGTTAAAAGTATAATACAAACCAAAACTTTTATTTTATAGGATTCGAGCTACATTAGTAGCCCTTTTTTGGGATTAACATCTCGTGGGTAACTATGAGGTTGTCGACTGCATAACCAGACTTGCCTGTGGCTACCTTACTAAATTAAGGCCCCGGAGGCCTTAATTTAGTAATTAGGCCAGGGTTTAAAAACTTAACATTAGAGCGCTTTGTTAATAGAGGCCCTAACTGGATGAAACTTCCAACTGTTCAGGATTTGCGTTTTACGAAGGGACCTCCAGTTATATTTTTCTTCACCAGGAATGGCAAAGGGTTATGTTTCACCGTTTCTTTAGGAAACCTGCATGTCCTAGAACCAAAACTTCGAAGACATGTGACATCTACCAAACCGTAATGTGCTCTCGCAGAGGAAATCTGTGTGGAGTCATAGATTCATAGGGTAATATAATTTACCCTTGTGTATATCTGAATATGTTGCGTTATCATCAGAATCTGCCGACCCCAATTTAGTTGGGAAAAATCTAGACTTTTCCCAACTAAATTGGGGTCGGCTTCCTGTTTAATCGAATGCAGCTGAATACCAGTATTTTATATGAAGCGACTGCGTATCTTACCGCCACAACCCAGTGACTGGGTAATACGATAACCCTTGGTAAGATTGGTTGTGAGACGTTCGGGCTTCTGACTACCCGTATTGACCGTCAAAGATCAAAAAATGACAGTCGGATCGCTGAGTGTGGCTTGCGGCACCTAAATGTTTAACATTGATTATGCTTGTCAAAATCCAAGTGCCGTTAAAATAAATTGTAATGAGATTACTATTTATTTTGTATTATTGCAAATAAAATTGTGTATTATCGATTTCAGTTTGATAGTGCTCCAAAAATGAACCACAAGTAAACTTTTTCGGAAGACTTTACCCTTAGTAACTATCTGTTGAGACAAAAATATTGAATAGACCAAATAATAAAATACGTGACAAATATAACAGGCTTACTCAAACTGAGAGCTTAGGCAAACACGATACGATCTAAACAAAGGTTTCTGTTTGATAGCAAACAGTGTCGTATCTACACGAAATTTTAGGACAGGTGACGAATCAAACCTATATTATTGTTTTGTCTTATTGTACATAATTTAATAAATCACCACGCCTGTATTGCCCACAGAATTTGCAGAGGTATATCTATGGTACAGTCACATTTTCCCAGTTATGTTTGTGTTCCATGGTTAGACCTGCTGTTTTGTTTGGGTCAGAATGTTGGGCCACAAAGGGGATGAATAAAATGCAATTGTGTATAGCGAGGGAAGTGTGGTGTTACACGAATGGATAAAATAAGTAATTAGTACATAAGAGGAATCCAGAAAGTGGCACCGATAGCTGAAAAGTTGTGTGGTAATTAATTTGTTATCATGGTTTGGGTATGTGATACAGAGAAATGAAAAAATTGTTGTGAGGATTTTGAGTATGAATGTTACTAGGCTATAAGAGCTGAGGGAGACCGAAAAAATTATGGATGCACTGTGTCAGTAATGAAATGGATATAAAGTGGGCGTCTACTGAGTCTGTCTACGACTAGTGGAGAAGTGTGGAAGAACAAGACATGTTGCGCCGTCCCCAAATAAATTGGGGCAGGAGAATGATATTTTTTTTTTTCAAATTAAAAATTGTTTATTTTGTAACCATATTCAATAAATTTGTTAGTGATTGGAGTCTCCTTTTAATCAAACAATACCTGTATTAGGAGACTCCGCTCTTCCTTATCAAAGCTCTTACAAAATCAAATTGAAAGTAGAGGAAACAACAATTATCCAGGTCCTTGTGTGTGTGTGTTTATGAGAGTGGGTTTGTGTGTGATCCGTGTGTGTGTGAGTAGGTGAGTATGTGTGTTGAGAGAACCGAGTGAGTTAACATATTGTTTGCAATAGTGCCTCAGTATCATCATAGGGAAGCGGTTCATATGAAGATGATAATGTTACATTTCCGTTTATAGGGGGCGAATCTGCTGCCATCAGCCGGGCACAATTCCAGGCTGCTACTTTGAAATTCGCCTTTCCTGCTTTATGAGCCCTATTATTGCTAAGCGCATGGCCCTTCCATGGTAACATTTCTCCGTAGCCCTTTATTTTTGAACGATACTCTCACCGCATTCAAAAATAGAAGAAAATGGACGTCACCAAAGAAAATGTATGTTATTTCACTATCTATAACGTAGATGTACGGAATCTAGATGTGGTATCAGAAAATTAAATCGGTTCTAAAACAGATTAGTCTTGAACTACGAATAATAATTTCCATAAAAAATTTAAAAATCATAAATAGTATAGGTATTTTTTTACTATAATGAATGTCTCATTGGTCTACTGGTGGCATCTACTATCTTGGGTTTCGAGTTTCGATCTCAACTCAATGGGGCTTAAAAATAGTTACACCTCTGCCTGTACTTTTGGGGATTACTCGTGTTGATATGTACGTATTTATGTATAGAAATGCTTTTGCTATTGGGTAGAGATATGAAGTACGGTATAATTATAACAAAACCAATCAGCAGAAAGGTAGTGAGACTGAATTAAGAGACGTTGAAATTTGGGAGTGATTGAAATTTGGAGTTCTTTGAAACCGTAGTATTATATTTAATTATTTAACCATGTGCATCAATAAGCACAGGTATAAACAGACCGTGTACCGTGTGGTGCCGGACGGTACCGTGTGGTGCCGGACGTAAAGAATAACACCACCCCATTTCTTCCCGTGGGTGTCGTAAAAGGCGACTAAGGGACTTACTAAAGAATGGGCAGCAGCGTTCTCTATGCATTTTACCACCATACTGCGATCGCCAACCCGCTTGCCAAGCGTGGCGATTATGGCAACGCCCCTCAAATTGGGGGAGGCCTAAGTCCAGCAGTGGACGTCTTACGGCTGAAATGATGATGATTATGATCATAAACATACCATAAGAAAGGAACAATAAAATAAATACAAAGATAATGCTTATTTTTAAAGAAATTTCTTCCAGCGTACTTGCTACAGGAGAGGAGATAAAAGTCGGTCTATTTATTTAGGATCTCCAACAAAAGGTTCACAAATACAATAGAAATCATAGTAATAAGCAAGGTTATATTACGTATGCTACTACAATTACAGGAGATCAGCACGTAACCAAGTGCAAACAGGTGAAGAATAATACAATTGAAATTATTTATTGAAATTAGAAAAAAAATTTTTTCAATACTGAGCCATATTAAAATTCTTAAGTTTATTAATAATGATTTACATAATTTAAAAGAGAAACCTTAAAGAAAAAAATATGCTTATGTATAAATATAGAATAAAAACTTATAAAAAATGTTATAAAATTCATCTACATCCTTGTCAACAGAAAAGTTACCCAAAAGGCTGAGAGCATTGCCACGCTGTATGGCAATGCTTATTCTTTGACCAAAAAATAGGCCTGCCCTCTGGTCACGTGAAGTGTCAACCAGAATATTGTACCTAAATGAATATTTTCTTTAATTTTTTTAAGGGCGCCCACCACATTTTAACAAATTTAGCTAACTTGTTGTGGGGAGGCCCTGAATATATCGAGTTTTATTGTTGGAAATAATCTAAAATTCACGATAATATTTCAAATTATTTTATATAAATATATTTTTACAATTAAAAAAATATAAATGCCTAACGATCAATTTCGGCTATAACATATTAGTAAGCATTATTATTATACAGTACATGCTCTTAGGTAATTCGATAGCCACATCTAGCACCTCTAGAGCTTTTTCATCAAGTGTAAACTATTGTTTTATTTTTATTCGACAGCATTCAATGTCTCGCTCTTTATAAAAGAGTGATTCTGAAATAATTTGTATCAATATATATTTTTTTTTTGCATAAATAAAGTACAGAAGGTTCTTAACATAGTTACATCGACCTCTTAGTATGCCTGTAATGTCAGCATGCTAACACATATTTAATTATTATTTTAAGAAATTAAATAATTAAATTAAATAATGCACGCGATTGGTAAATTAATTCCGTTATAAGCAAATAAATTTAGTCTCAATGAATTCATACCTGAAATAACACTACAATTTACAAACGCTTACAATCTAAGAACGCAAATAGGTACACCATAAAATAATTGAAAAATAAATAATAGTTTAAATAAACTAAAAAACACGCTTCCATTGAAAACCAAACTAAAAAGTACAAAATAAGGGAAAAAAAGCGTGGGGTGCTTTTTAAGGTATTTTTTTATTGATATCAGGCTTTTGGCATTTTATTTCAATGGAAGCGTGTTTTTTAGTTTATTTAAACTATTATTTATTTTCTATTTTTTAGGGTATTTCGAATTTTGAGACGTATGTCAGCGTAGTTTGTGACAGTTTTTTTGCTGTCCTGGTAACCCTGGCAAGGATAATGGCACAAATTTATGAAATTATTGCATTGTCATCGGTCCTTGACAGGTGTGCAAAGTTTGAATAAAATCTGGGCGTTTAAAGTGGATCAAAATCGCGCTATAAGGAGTCGGTTACAAACAAACATACAACCATACAAATATACAAACATACAAGTGAAGCTAATATAAAGCGTGTAATGAGTTTTTTTTTTTGTGGTCGGTATTTTATTATACTACAATTTGATGCACAAGATATAAATATCTATTGTTGGATGTGAGTGTGAGATTCACTTTTGATTAATATAACTTGTCCTTCTTGTCTTGTAATATAACTCAGTATTATAAGATTACTGAAAAATAACTACATTTAAAACAAGATTCGAAGTTATAGACGGACGGTAAAGTTAGTATTTTATATTTCTTATGAATGTTTAGTATTCTGAGGCCTTTATAAAGGTACGAAACTACTACTAAAGGAGTCTATTAAATCTATTCTAAAATATCTCAAAAAGGAATAATCAAGACGAGCTAAAATATTTTATTATCTTAAAGTCATAAGTCATGGTCTGCTTATTTTAAACAAAACTTCTTTTGTGTTTTAACAACAGAATATTTTACTAATTCACTAATAACTTAATAAAATACTTTATTCATTATCTGCCTTCTACATAATACCATTAAAATGACAATAACAATACAATAGTGCTAAGAATAATTTGTAAAAAAAATCAACTTGTCACTTGAAAAGTGTCGAGTGCCAAGCAATTTTACACTACGAGAGACATCCTAATAACTATAATTTTATAAACAACCAGAGTGTGTAACTTTGTGTGAACTAGTTTAATATACTGACTGTACTTGTGTTTTTTTTTCGGACTAATGTAATATAATATCTTTCGCTAACGCTAGGTAAAAGTAAAAAGAAATGAAAAATCGTTTATTTCGACATTCAAAATTAATTTGGGAGGTATCGTTGGTCCCAGTTTAGATACAGTCTTTGGCACCTTTAAAAAGTTAGGTACAACATTTTGGTTTATTTTAAGAAAATGACTACAGATATGCTAGTTAGCCTCATCGGATTACAAAAACTAAATATATACACTAAATAAACAAATGGTGACTGACAGAACCTACAAATTTATGTTATCCGCTTACCATTTTGTTCCATTATGTTGCTTTAGGTTTGCAAAATTTTCGCATCTGTTTCTATGGCGAAAATGAATATCAAACGAAACTTCAATCGCTTCATCAATAAGTTTAAATTCACTTTACCAGTTTGCGTATATCAATATTTTAAAAGAAAAATAAAAACGACACATTGCTACAATTACCAGCACATACCTTCATCACAACGCAAAACAAACAGACGAACAAAACCTAAACTTTCTTACAACAAATTGCAGAATGGCCACACTTTTTTACCACTCACAGAGATAGCTTCAAAGAAATCGCTCGGTCTTAGTTCTTATTTTTTTTAACCAACTATATAAGCATCTCAGTCTCCCTTTCTTGCTTATTGCGCGAATCACCATCAGCGAAAATGTATCGAGAAGTGTTGGTTTTAGTAGCCCTGTGCGGAATTACCTACGCATCATTACTAGATGGTGACATCGACTTGGTTGAAGGAGTGAGGCTAGCAAGAATACCAGTGACAAACTCTTTGGAAGATGAAGGGAGATCTTTTGGAGAGAATTCTCCTTTATTCCGAATGGCGAAGTTCTTGGAAGGACATGAGCTGCATGTGAAGTTACCAAATTTGATTGAAAAGGATCGTGTGACGCAGTTCCTGGCTGATTCGTTGAAGGTTGTCGATGATAGCTACAAGGAGAATTCCGGTGAGTTCTGTGTTTTGTTCTGAGTGTTTTTTTTTTCTTGTGGTGAAAACAACAGTTGTTCAGTCATTTATTTTACATAGCTGTTGCCAGCAGCTTCGCCCGCGTATTATAAGTATAAACCTTGCTCATGAATCATTCTATCTATTAAAAAAAAACGCATGTAAATCCGTTGCTAAGCATACATTGGGCCAGACAGAGGGAAGCTATTTTGTTTTATACTATGAATAGAATAGAATTTATTTGACATAAAGTACACAGATACAGGATGACACTTAATCTATGTGCAAATAGACTGGTAGTGACTATGTAGTGATAGTTAAGGCTTAAGGAATTAAATGACTAATTTGATAGAAAATTCCCATTGATACAAGTATTTTTTTGTGATAATTATTCTAACAGTACCGAATCAAATTTGCATAAAGAAGTTTGCAAGAAGACGTAGCCCATATCAAGATCTACTCTGGGAGACCTTAATTTTGAGCTCAATAGTTGACAGTGGTCTAATTACTAATCTTGGTTGAATTCAATATTAAAGTAAGAGGGTCATGCTAAATTATAACAGCTGCACGGATCAGTCGAGCAGCCACGGTTAGTTCGTGGGTAAGTTACTATCTTTACATACCTAGACAACTTCGTGCCTCGGAATGTACGTTCAGCTGTAGGTCTCGGCTGCCATTCGTGAATCTTTGATAATTGTTACGGATCGTCAAAAGCCCGAAATTCTGACAAGTAGTCTTATCAAGGAATATAGTGTTACCCAATTACTGGTTTAAAGCGATGAGATAGGCAGATTGTCATTCAGCTGCTTCCAGTTAGACTGGAAACCGACCCCAAAAATGTTCAAAAAAGTCTAAGCAGATGATGCTTGACACAAAATTGGATGTAATATGTGAAAAACTACTATCAATCTTGACGATAATAACAGCACTCTCTTTTCGATTAACAGGGACCCATATTTGAGACAAAAAAACCTTCCTTTATTCCTCACCATAATTACTTATCTTTCCGAAAAATAAAACTTCAAACAACAGCCCGTCAAAAACACTTAAAACGTCTGCAAAGTATAGCTCAACTAAATTCCGATGGAACGCAATTTCCGCTTTCCATCAACGTTCACTCAAGCGGGCTGCCACTAAAGTGATTGTACTTTTTATAATGGATAGATTGCGGTAGGGAAATTTGTTTTTTTCATTATAAGGGACTAAAACTAGCCGATTGATGGCTTTTGGTACATGGAATTAGTGGCCTTGTAATGTTACTGAACTATACAGGATGTAAGGGTAAACACCATTATCCTTGAAACCAGTGATTTGGTTTCGTTAATAGAACGTAAAATCAATGAAAAAAAAACAACCTTTTTTTTAAAAAGAAAATCTGCATTTTTCCACGAGAACATTTCACCCTATGCGCGGGGGCAACAAACTTGCCTCTCAATACGCCGCGTTGCCCGACGCCAACGCACGGGTCGCGTCCCCAGTCAGTCAGCTCTCAGTCTCTAGCGAGCGCACGTAACACCGCGTCGTAACGTCGCTCATTTCTCGCGCATAAATTCATTCTAAACCTTTTTAGATTTTTTTTTTTATCTCGCTCTGTTATTTTATATTTAAGTCAAACTACCCATGGGTCCCTTACATCCTGTATTACGAAATTGTTCCGTATGTTGCCGGATGTAAACAATATCACCATTTCATTTCTTCCCGTGAGCGTCGTGTTCCACGCGCGCCGCAAAGAGATGCCAGCAAAACTGAAGGGGTCTGCTAGGACCGATGCCTGCCAGGGTCGCGAGATTGTTCGAAAGAGATAGCGTGACCCTGGCACATGGGCAACTGAAAGAACACGGGTGGGTTTTAGTCAGTAAAAGTCTGACATGCCCTCCCGCTCCACCCAGAGCGGGAGAAGTCATTTGATGATTTCCCATCCAAAAAAAAAAAGAAAAAAAAAGGGACTTGCTAGAGAATGGGCAGCAGCGTTCTCTATATATTTTATCACCATACTGTGATCGCCAACCCACCTGCCTAGCGTGGCGATTATGGAAAACCAGGGGGGGGACGCCTATGTTCAGCAATGGACGTCTTGTGGGTGAAATGATGGTTATTGTGAATTGACAACTATTTATTTATTCACATCAATGAGTACAACATCTTACAGTATTCCAAGAGGATGTTAAACATACTTATTAAACCGCTACCACTAATTATGGATATGTCTTACAAGAATTTTAGAAGAGGATTAGATAAAGTGACTTTCTATTAGCGTCAACGAAGATGGAAAAGTCAAAAGTCGACATAAGCCACCGGCAAGATTGTGTAAATCCTGTTGAAAGTCTTTGTAGGAACACGCTTTAAAAGCAATTTGCTACTTGCTTCCCACTGGATAAAAGTGACTCTCAAGGTCCAGATCGTTTCATGCAAAATACTGGTACTTAGCTGCATCCGGTTAGACTGAAAGCCGACCCCAACATAGTTGGGAACAGGTTATGATGACGAAGGTGATAACGATATACCGATATGTTTATATACCGTGACATTTTAGTAGTCTTACAACGGCAGCCCACTTCATGTAACCAATGACTAATACACAACCATAAGAAAAAAATGAACATTTGAATAACCAAAAATTAAAAATATTATTCATTATGATGACACAAGACGTGGTTTAAATTTGATGTTTTGTCTCACGGAAAATGGAGATCATTCCATCTAGCCGACTCGTGCACTGGGTAGGTATGTTCTCTACCGTATGATACGTAAACATTATTAACACGATGTTTCATAATTCAAATTAATTATTTATTTTTCTTAATATCTTAATTAATGGAAACAATTTTTAATCACTCCTAGAGGTATATTATGTCGGATACATTGAGTGGACAACCTTTGTAGGACGACTAAAATGTCGCGGTGTATATACATAGCAATGTGTTATATAGTTGATGACCAAGATCAAATATGATGAGATTTGTTACATCATCGACAGTTCAGTAGCAAAAAATAAATACCACCAGGTTCGTCACAGCTTCTTATGTCACGATATGAACAGTAAGCTGACTAGCTAAGTCATCAAGGTTGTTGTAGGCCTATTTCCCCTCCCATACATCCGTCGCCCCCTATCACTTAGGATCTAAGATGGTGGCGTGTATTGTTCCACGCGCGCCTCTCTGTGATGTACAGGGGGGAGTTTAACACCTCACTCCCCCCTAACGTGAGGAGGCCCGCAAAGGCGGGCCGGTACCGGCCGGGCCGGCACCAGTCGGGGATCGCTGAAGACATGTATTGGTTCCCGTGGTCCCCGACGTAGGTATGGGACGGAACACCGGGGTGGTTTTAGTCAGTAAGAGCCTGACAGACCCCTCTGCCCACCCCAGGGCAGAGGACATCCATTAGGATTTCCACCTCGAGATCAATAAAAAAAAGGCCTATCTCCCCATGATAGTACAGTATGTAAGAGCATTTATCTACGAAAAAAAGGCTTAGATAACGGCAGGTAGCACGCATGCCCCTCTTAGAAGTCGTAGTGGGAGTCAAATGAAATGAAATGAAATGAAATGAAATGAAATTTATTTTGCAAGAATTGTAGTACATTACAGATGGTCGGGTTATTTTACAGTATCTAATACAATTCGCTAAACTTAGCATGCAAAGTAATTGATAACATTAATTAAATAAATGAAGATATTAAATTAGAACATAAATCATAGTTATTAAATTAAGAATAATAAAGTCAATCATATTTCAAATTATAATAGTAATAAATGTTAATCCTTATAGTTTAGGTACTCATTCACAGAATAGAATGATTTTTCTATAAGCCATTTGAATAAAACTGTTTTAAAGCGATTGACAGGAAGTTCCCTATATAATTTAGGTAATTTATTATATATCCTTATGACCATTGGAAAACAACTTCTGTGATATAAGTGGCTTTTCATTTGAGGAATAATTAATCTGTCAGAATATCTTGTGTTAAACGTAACACTGTCTCCAAGACGTTGAAATAATTCGGAGTGCATTTTAACAAATTTACAGCACTCAAATATGTACATACCGGGAACAGTTAATATATTTAAATCTTTAAAAAGAGGTTTACATGAAGTCAATGGTGGCACATCACAAAGAGCACGGATACATTGTTTTTGGGCTATAAACACCCTATTTATAAGAACAGAATTTCCCCATAGAACAATACCGTATCTAATGTTTGAAGCCACATAACCATGATACGCTAAGAGGGCTGTTTTAAGGTTGGCTATTTTACAAAGTCTCCACAAGGCAAAAGCGAAACGATTAATCTTATTTGTGACCTTTAAGCAGTGAGGTTTCCATGTACAGCCACTGTCGACTGTTATACCAAGAAATATGGCTTCGTGTGCTTCTTTAATTTTTTGATCGGAATAAGTTATCATAAGGTCAGAATTAGCTTTTCTATTGTGGAATTGAACGAAGGAGGTTTTATCTATATTTACTTTTAAATTATTATTACTAAGCCATGTTATGATAGCATTAACCGCTTCATTAATTTCAGTATTATAATTAATAATTTTACTCTCCGTGATAACTACCGCAATATCATCCGCAAATAGTGAGTAGAAATGCTTAGTAACATTTGGTAGGTCGTTAATATATAACAGAAAGAATAACGACCCTGTAACACTGCCTTGCAGCACACCTGTATTGTTACCCCTAATGTTAGATTTACATAGCACTTCTTCTTTATTTGAATTCATTTCGGAAATCGCTGTATATTGATTCCTATTTGAAAGATAGCTTTGCAACCACTTCAATGCTAGGCCGC
This sequence comes from Aporophyla nigra, assembly GCA_947507805.1. Lineage (NCBI taxonomy): Eukaryota > Metazoa > Arthropoda > Insecta > Lepidoptera > Noctuidae > Aporophyla > Aporophyla nigra. The sequence continues at coordinate 2,621,064 of OX382313.1, read as the reverse complement.
GAAAACCGTACAGCTCACATTTAGTGAGGAGAATATTGTGATCAACAAAGTCGAAAGCCTTGCTCATATCGAAAAACACAGTGCAGGTACGTGTGCGTTTATCTACATTTTCAGTAATTTTTGAAAGTAATTTAAAAGCTGCTAAGGTTGTAGATTTACCCTTTTGGAAACCATTTTGTTCCGTTTTAAGTACTTGATGTTTGGTCAAGAATTGAGTCATACGAGAGTGCATTATCTTCTCAAATACCTTAGATAATACTGGTATTAGAGCGGTTGGCCTATAATTGTCTATACTCGTTTCGTCACCTTTTTTAAAAATCGGTTTAATAATGGAGGTTTTTAACTTATCTGGAAAAGTCCCCTGGGAGAATGACAAATTAATAAGGTACGTTAATATAGGTGTGATCAATGCTGCAGTGTGCTTTATGATATGTGTCGGAATTTCATCATAACCCACAGACGAAGTATTGTTTAATGACTGTATAGTTTTAAATGTTTCATCATCACTCACTGGATAAATGAAGAAGCTGGCATTAAGTGGTGAGATTAAATGGCGATGTCCCATCGCAGATGCTGTTCTGTTTTTATCGGTGGTCATATCGATGAAATAATCATTAAACGCATTGGAAATGTCATTAGTATTCGTCAAAATCGCATTATTAAGTTTTATTTGTGTGATAAATTTTTTATCTATATTCGAGTTTGTTATTGTATTATTTTTTATTAATTTCCAAGATGCTTTACAAATGTTCTTCGATTTTCTAATATATTTTATATTATATAATTTTTGTGCTACAAAGATAATATTTTTAAATTGTTTATTGTATTTTCTGTAATTAATTTTACTACCGGATGTTTTAAATTTATAATATCTAAATCGCAGTGTTCGCTTTGTTGCACATGACTTCTTTATTCCTTTAGTAATCCAACCAGAGGTTTGATTTTGTTTGTTTCTAATTTTTCGTTTACATACCGGAAAACATAAATTAAAGAAGAGTATAAATGTATCATAAAAGGTGTTAAATGCTATGTTGAAATCCTCTTCTGAATATACATCCGACCAGTACATATTAGACAGACACTCACAAAACTTTTTTAAATTGATGGGACAGTAGTCCCGTTTAAATACAAACCATTCCATGAGAGGTTTTGTCTTTATGACGGAAGGAATGCATAAAACTTGTGCCGTTTCATGGTCAGATAATCCAAGTTTGAGAACGTCACTCGAAGCATCCGGAATATTACTAATAATTTGATCGAGACAGGCATTTGCGCGAGTAGGTTGATGAATATGTATGTTGTAGTTGTAATTATGAATTATTTTCTGAAACTCAGTCAGCACTTTACTCTCCTTAAGTGAATCAATATTGAAATCCCCAGTTATGATGATTTTCATTTTTAGTCTGCGTCTTAGTTTTGTAATTAAGTACTCTAAGTTACGAAGAAAAATGTCTGGATTAGATCTTGGAATACGATATATACATATAATTATACATTTATATAGCGGAATTTCAATTCCACAGCATTCGAATGATCGTTCAATGCACAATTCATTCAGAAAAGGAACTTTTTTAGTTTCTATATAATGTTTACACAATATACCAACCCCGCCTCGCCTTTGGTTGGCTCTGGAGTAGGAATCAGCGAGCTTAAATCCTTTCAGAGCGAGCTTAAATCCTTTCAAACACCTCACTTCCCCCCCTCAGCAAGAACAGGCCGGTACCAGCCAAGGATCGCGGGAGACGCATTAGATCCATTTCTTCCCGTGGGTGTCGTAAAAGGCGACTAAGGGACTTACTAGAGAATGGGCAGCAGCGTTCTCTATGCATTTTACCACCAAACTGCGATCGCCAACCCGCCTGCCAAGCGTGGCGATTATGGCAAAGCCCCCCAAATTGGGGGAGACTTAAGTCCAGCAGTGGACGTCTTATGGCTGAAGTGATGATAAATAGTGATCCCCGTTGCAAGTGTGAGAAAGGGACATCGAGGTGGTTTTAGTCAGTAAGAGTCTGGAAGACCCCTCTGCTCATCCCAGGTCGGAGTGCATCGCTGAAGATTTCCACTATAACATCAAAAAAATTCCTAGTTTGGGTTGTTCGTCAATGTTAGTTTGACGTACTTTTATTTTGTCTTTTCATTCATTTCCTCATTTTTATTGGCACTTCTTTGATGTTAACACAGGTCTCCCAATGACCGGTGCAATGAATAGTGTTTTTGAAAATTGCTAAATTGTAACTTTTGTACACACGTGTTTCCAGTTGATGTTGACGCTGTTACCCACGGGGTTTCTTACCCGTTCTTCTTCATTAAGATCTAAGTATTGGAATAGACAGCTAGCTTTAACTTCTGACTAACTGGCTGACTACTTGATAGTTCATAAAGTTGCCTGTAAATAGTTAACATTCCAGACAGTTTTTGTATTTTGAACTTTCTGCAGACTTAATTAAAGTTTTTAATTCAAAATTGATAACCTAAGGCCGAACTACGTTATTAGTTTTGTAAAAGGAACTGTATTTCAACTTATGTTAAGGTCTTCTTTCAAAAACAGGATTGAAGGTCAAATCAAGGTGAAAAATACTCTTCTGAGTTTGAATTTGAAACTCTATCTTAATGTTTGCCCTTTACGAGCAAAGTTGAAGAGGCTTATGAAACAAGAATAATAATACAACGTCAATTTTCTTAATATCAAACAGAGTGAATATAGGATAACAGTAACTTGACAAGCTAACCTATGGGGCTTCGAGTATAAAGGTTGACATAAGATACGGTTTAGATATTATTATGTTAACTTATTGTTACTAAATCTGCCTTATTTAGATGCTGAATTTTAGACAGATTTTATTTTAATATAATTAACCTGCACCCTAATTGCGAAACGCACTATTTATCAGAATCTGAATGGGATTGAAGATTATTTCTAAACCATTGCGTCATTTCTTCGAATAAATTGAAGCTCAGCAACGTAACTAGCGCAATGACTGTTGTTTAGCTACCAATATGAAACCAATTCCTACTGATAACAAGGTACACAATTACTCCTCTGGTTACTATTTTTAAATATGAATTACAAAAAGTTTTGGGTGCATATTAGAGGTGGTGAACAACAAGAAATGCTGATTAAGCAATTTATCTGGAATTAAAATATAATCTAATTATGTTCAGCTGAATCCAGTGCATTCAGTGCACAGTACCGTGTGGTGCCGGACGTAAAGAATAACACCACCCCATTTCTTCCCGTGGGTGTCGTAAAAGGCGAGTAAGGGATCCCCAAAAAAATAGAAAAAAGGGATTTACTAGAGAATGGGCAGCAGCGTTCTCTATACATTTTACCACCATACTGCGATCGCCAACCCGCCTGCCAAGCGTGGCGATTATGGCAAAGCCCTCCAAATTGGAGGAGGTCTAAGTCCAGCAGTGGACGTCTTACGGCTGAAATGATGATGAATTCAGTGCAGTTAAGGAGGAGGCAGTAAAATTTACCAATTTTAAAGAAGACGTGCAGTGGATTGCAAATCTCAAGAACAGAGCTTCTTTGGGAATAAGTGAAAAAAAAGTAGAAAGATTTTTTTTATAGAGAGTTTGCATGACTTACAAAATTTTTTTCTGAAGTATTTTTATGATAAAACTTACCATTTGGCATAAAAATTCGACTACCCGTTTTGCGAACTTTGACCTTGAATATCTTTATTTGTACATGTGGGATCGACGGGGATTTGCCATTTATTTTATGTTGATGATATAAACATTCAAACCATAACTCAGCTAACAACGAGTTAATGTAAGCTTACCCCTATTTTTGGGGTAACTTGTCCGAACTATCTTTACATAGTATAAATAAAATACAGTCACTTACCGCGTCTATATGCTTAGATCGTTTAAACTACGCAACTACTTTTGATTCAATTTTCATCAGTAGACGGAGTCATTAAAGAGGAAATTTTATTTGTATAATACGCGGGCAAAGCCGCTGGCGAAAGCTAGTGTGTATATAAAATAGAAATATATGAAGCATCAAAAAATTCGTCCCCATCATTGTCAACAGGAAACATCATGCCTAAAAAGCTGGTAGCAAAGCCACGTTTGGTTGACATTCGCCAAAAATAAGCCAGCTTTCTGAATAAATATTGAAACCAACCATATACATTTATTACCTTTTCCCCAGTGACTGGAAGAGGCAAGGGCGGCGGCGGTGGAGGAGGTGTGGCGCTTATGGGCCTCATGTTCGCGAAAGCGCTTGGAGCCATCGGTATTGGTGGTGTGGGTCTACTGGCTATGAAGGTAAGACTGGAGTAGTCCAGTGACTTTGCTTGTGCTGTGATAATCTGGATTTTTTTGTGATACTGTTGTCATACAAAGATAATACGGTAGACGCAATGACTTGCAATACGTTTTGTGAGTTTGATTGACGCGCAGAATAGGTATAATCATTGGCCACCTCACTTATTCTAGTTTAAAAAATATCATTTTTATTCTATCAATCCAGGGGGCATAAACAAGTGGCAATTTCTTTCAAAGTATTTTGTATTTCTACTATGACTTTCAATTATATTGACATGAGTTTTTCAGTCATAGAAGTCAATTCAAATATTTTAGTCTTTACCATCATGGCTATCACAGATAAATGATTTTATTTCTGCAAATAGGTTTGTACAAACTCTTCTACGCATCGATCATATTTAAAAAAAACTGGCCAAGTGCGAGTTGGACTCGCGCACTGAGGGTTCCGTACAAACCTGTAGGGATTCACGGTTTATGTATAAGGTTTATGTTTATGAAATTAAATGTTTTATTTTTTATTTTTATATTTCAGTTGATTGAATGAAAGGTAAATTGCTGTTTACGATTTATGACGTATAAAAAACTACTTACTAGATCTCATTCAAACCAATTTTCGGTTGAAGTTTACATGGTAATGTACATCATATATTTTTGTACACGCTTTATATTAGCTTCACTTGATGTTTGTATGTTTGTATATTTGTATGTTTGTTTGTAACCGACTTTTTATAGTGCGATTTTGACCCACTTTAAACGACCAGATTTCATTCAAACTTTGCACACCTGTCAAGGACTGATGACAATGCAATAATTTCATAAATTTGTGCCATTATCCTTGCCAGGGTTACCAGGACAGCAAAAAAACTGTCACAAACTACGCTGACATGCGTCTCAAAATTCGAAATACCCTAAAAAATTGAAAATAAATAATAGTTTAAAAAAACTAAAAAACACGCTTCCATGGAAAACCAAACTAAAAAGTACAAAATAATGGAAAAAAAGCGTGGGGTGCTTTTAAGGTATTTTTTTATTGATATCAGGCACCTCACGGTTTTTTTTCCCATTATTTTGGAAGCGTGTTTTTTAGTTTTTTTAAACTATTATTTATTTAGTTTTATCATACTCTTATTTTGGAAGTTACAGGGGGGGGGGGGGGACACATTTTACCACTTTGGAAGTGTCTCTCGCGCAAACCATTCAGTAAAAATGTTGTATGAAATGGTTTTTTGAAGAAAGAACCACACAATTTGAGTGGACCTGTCCAGTCAATGTACCAATTAATTTAATTATTCTAATGAGGGCTAAGTTTAAAAATGTGCAGTTTTAAAACTCTCGTGAGGGCAAGCCAATATTGAAAAAAAAAAACGATTCTTTGTACATTAGGTTGGTCAGCACTACCCGGTCGACTAACAGACCAATTTTTTAAGCATTGATTTTTTTTGTATTGTCACAATGAAAGTGTTCGTATTGACAAATACGAGTGTGTTAAAAAGTTAAACGATGTGAAAACTCTCGCACGACCGCGCGATAGTATTCGCGTCACAAGAACGTGCCTTCTGAAATCTGTACTGGCAAAACCAATGTCATTTTGATTATTTTTATTTTACACAGAAATAGCTTAAATATTTGATTTTATGACTTGCGTGTATGACTCGATGTAGAAACGTAATCGAAACAAAATGATTAGGTAAAAAAACATCATCATCATCATCATCTGCATGATCATCTGGATGCAGCTGAGTACCAGTATTTTACATGGAGCGACTGTTTATCTGACCTACACAACCCAGTTACTGGGTATTACGATACCCCTTGGTAAGACTGGTTGTCAGACTTTCGGGCTTCTGACGACCCGTAACGACTGTCTAAGATCTACGAAAGACAGCCGGGACCAACGACTTATCGTGCTTTTCGAGGCACAGAAGGGTCTTGATATATAAAGATGGTCACCCATCCACGGGCCAACCGCGGCAAACGTAGCTTAACCTGAACTATCAATCCTTGCGGCTGCTAAGAATTATTATTAACATTCCAAAAAAAAAAAACAATCTAAAATAGGCCCGCATAGTAGATACCACAGAGCCGGTGTTCCAGCAGTAAGAGCATTATTAACATTGATTATGTTAATTAAGGTGATCTGAAAAATTTGCCCCCATATTTAAATAAGAAAATATTATTTTTATACAAACAGTTCCTCTTTACTAATGAGCACACTCATACTGCTTAGAGATCACAAGATATAAGTACAAGAGTAGATAATACAACAGAGACCAAGCTTCATACACATCGAACATGTTTGCATGAACGAAAAAATATAGCAGCGGGATTTCATCGTTCAATTCTCAGTGTTCACCCGAGTTTTAAAAAACCAACAAAGTACATCATAGAACGTTAAAAAGAAAAACTGTTCGAATTTCAACTCTAGCCGCTAAGAAGTGCGGTGAAATTCCAGTGCACGAAATAGATCGCCCGAGTGAACCTGTGGGGTATAGGCGTATAGCGTAACACAGTAGGGGAGAGCAAATAGGACTCGTACACCTGTTTTGGTTGGACAAATGCAGGCTTAGGCTTATTGTAAAATTTCTAGGAATGAATTATATCATAATTAATAACTTACTAGATCCAAGAAAAACACTTAACTTGCATAGAGAACGCTGCTGCCCAGTCTCTAGTCATTATTTTAGTCGCCTCTTGCGACACCCACGGAACGAAATGGGGTGGTGCTATTCTTTACGTCCGGCACCACACGCACGAAAACTATACTCACGCAGAAATAAATAAAAACAAAAACGTGAACAGAATTTCAAACCTAAATAGACCTTTAGACTCTGTCACCTACCTCCTCGTGGTTCACCAAGCACGTACAGTATCTAGCACACGGAGCGTTGATTTTTCTTCGTCACGCCGCACGGACTGGCCCGCTTATCTGTACTAATTACACACTTTTCCCAATTAAAATCACTGTGCAATCATTGTATTTTGTTACACTTATAAACACACGACATTTCCATGAACGTCTTCGAGTGGCAGTGTGTTTAATAGAGAGTAAAAAGAAGAATATTAGAGCTGTTTATTGTGAAGGTTATTCTATCGTGCATAATCAATCGATAATGTTCCTATTGCTGAGACACAGGCCTCTTGTCTTCGAGAGGGAGTGGGCTACCATGCTTTTGGCTACATTATATACGTGTGCATTCTATGTTTCTTTTTTTTTCTCGCAATGTGCGTTTTGTTGTATAACACTTTTTCTTTCTTTCACATGGACCCAGTGTCCGTTCACCCGTCTTCATTGTTTTTGTAATAGGACATTTCGGTTTCATCACGATATGTTCTTCACCGTTTTATGAAGTGGTGGTGATATAATTATTTTTAATAAAAGTGTCTGTCTGGGTACGAATCACGACCTACAACTAGTAACTCGGAGTCGAAATCACTACACCACTTCTGGCGTGCAATGATGCGTGCAATCGTGGTTTCTGGTTATTAGATAAATTAGATATGTGTCGAAAATCTTTTAATTTTGAATAAGATTATCATAAACATATTTCAGAGAATTTGAAGTTCAAAAGAAATATTATTTTTAGCCCTTATTCATTTAACTATACTAGTAATAAAGCTAAAGGTTTTGTTTCTCTCTTTGAATGCGCTAATCTCTGAAACTGATAGAGGGATTTGAATAATCTTTTCTTCTTCTTTTTTTCTTGTCGCCCTCGCCGTGCGTACATTCTGTTATATTTTCGATTTGAACAAGTAAAAATTCAATTTCACAGTAAAGAGTATTTGATTTACTTCACATAACTTTTCCTGATGATTATTTTATTTGATTTTATTAAGACAACTAACAGCAAAACAGCGTCAGAGTAAATTACCTAGTGAAACTACAGCCGTAATAAGTATTGGTATCTTAACACGTTTAAATAGACAAAAAATGCTTTTTGGGGGTCAACGACAGCAGCTGGTGTTGTTACTTGAAGCATGAATTGAAAAAAATATATTTTATCGTGCATTCATGAAAAAATAATGACGTTTACAAAGAAAAAACCTTTTTTATTTAAACTACGACTAACTGTGGTTAATGACCCCAAAAAAAGTCATCAAGTTTATTTAATTTGTGTTTATTTATCTCTATTTATTCTTCTGCAGACCCTGTAAATGATAAATGATTTCATTTCTCGTTGTGGTTTTGTAAAAACTGCAAGCAACCATGCGTTCAAAATGTATGGTAGAGCTATTTATTTTTCTTAAATAAACTACGAAAAATTTCTTCGCAGTGGTGTTCAGAATTATGTACAGATAATTATGACAAGTTGGTAACAGGTTGCTTGTTGATGTGTCTGCCACCCTGAATTCATTCAACATCGGTTTTTAATAGTATTAATGAAAGTTATTACTGCTAATTTACACACAAAAAGGTGACAATTTTGTTTAAGAGAAATGCGCTAATGTAGCTCGCGAATTTTCAGACATATTTAGATAGAAGATTAGACCAAGTTATTTCTCTCCAACTTGACATCTCTTTTGCCCCAGCACGGGACGACTCGTAGATTCGCATTGCTATGAAGACCAACACAGTTATTATTTCCATAGCAACGGGGAGGTATTCATGTGGTTATGGTGGATACGCTAAGGTATTAGATTTTTTAGTTTAAAAGTCATTCCATGAACATTGCATTTATTATTTTAATAATTATAATTCTGTGTATAGTAGTAGGAGTAGTAATTTAAGTGCGTAGTACTCGCAACCGTCGTGTCTGTATGACCAATTGTATGAACCTAAACGACGCAAAAGGAGTGTGTAGAGATTGTAGCAGGTGGCGTTCCGTGGTTTCTGCCTACACCCATGGGAAAAAGACGTGAGTTTATGTATGTATGTATAATTCTGTAGAAATGTATCTACCTGGGGGGAATTTCCAAAATTAGAGAAAAAATTATCGTCGTGCTTGTCATCGAAGACCTTTGTCGACAGAAGAATAGAAACATTTCTGCTCTTCCGATTGAACATCGCAGTGCTTAAGGCAATAGTAATCTGTAATTTTGTCTATTCTTCCGTCGACAAACCCTGTTTTATGGTGGTCATGCTACGCGTTCAGATACTGACATGAATATGTAAACCACGGCCTATCCTGGCGCTTTCCCCGAATGAACCCGAACTTCAGCAAAATTATTTATTTATTTATTTATCTTTATATCAGGCACATAACTCATAATTTTGTTAGTATTACTTAAACTATGTTAGTATAATTAATTAATAAAAAGGTACAAACAAATCAGAAACGTTATAATGTAGGTACCATTTAAATGTCCTTAATCCAGAACACGTTTTAGAAGATTAATTATGGCTGATGCCTGACGTCATAAAAACCTTGTCATAATTTGTCGTTTTATCAACTTTCTTTATAAAATTTTTGATACAATCAGGGCGGGTTTTTTTTCTAACCAAATTGACAACCTACGTCAAAACTTCGTACCACTGAAACGCGCATGTTACATTGGGCTGGTGGAGTCAGTCACTCCCAAAGACAAAATGCGTAGCGAACACATAAAGGGGAGTGTTAAAGTATCGCCTATACATATGTACTAAGAAATATACACTACACTACTATATACTCGTACTAAGATGAATACAGAGTCAAGGCTATGGTGGTCTGCCAGGGTCGCGAGATTTCCATCACAGGTCACCATCCTATTTCTTCCCGTGGGTGTCTTAAGAGGCGGCTAAGGGAATTACTAGAGAATGGGCAGCAATGTTTTCTAAATATTTTACCACCATACTGCGATCGCCAACCCGCCTGCCTAGTGTGGCGATTATGGAAACCCACCCCTCCAGTTGAGGGAGGCCTATGTCCAGCAGTGGACGTCTTCAGCTAAAATGATGATGATGATGATGATGATGACGCAGCCAATAATGCGCCCACTGCTGGGACACTGGTCTCCTCTCAGTGTGAGAGAGAGCATCATGCGAGCCCAGTGTGTCTCGGTATATATATGGGATCACCCATCCACCAACTAACCGAGTCAAGCATTGCTTAACTTTGATCAAACGAAGCTGCTGTTATTACTTAGCCACAAACTGCAATGGTATTTAAATACTGAGGGGTAGTTAAACAACATTCATTGCGTTATTTACGTTGCTGAGCCGACAATTTATTCCAACAAATGACGCAATGGTTTAGAAATAATCTTCAATCCCATTCAGATTCTGATAAATAGTGCGTTTCGGAATTAGGGTGCAGGTTCTTAATTCAAAAACCCAGGAAGTCGGTACGCACGGCGACAATCAAGTAATATTTCCAGTATAAGCTGACTTCTCATTGTACGAAAATCCTATCTAATGCGAGCAAAGTCCTCTTATAACAACTTTATAAAGTGTGTCATAAAAGGGAAATGTAATAGTGGCTATTATTACTATGATTATAATAATATGAGGTTCTTTATTATTTAATTAAGTTTGGCTTAATAATTAAGATTATGTAGGTTGTTCTAGTGGCAGTTAATTATAATGAAGTGGTATTTTTATAACCACGCAGCGTTGCCAGCGTTTTTTATTGCGAAGCCGGCTTAGGCCTTTATGTCTCCTGGTGGAAAGCGATGTGTGAGGTCTTTTATGGAATGGGCCAGCCCAGAAGATGCCTTTTCAACCTTGCTTTAAAAACTAAGTTTCAACTATTTCCATCCTGATGAAGTTATTTTGATTAGAACTGAAAAATAGACTGACCGTTTCACCTTCCACTTTTACAATCCGTAGCCTATATTTTGCGAAAAGAACCCAACTTACATATCGCAGCCCTAGATCTAAAGGGAACTAACTCATAATTCTTAATTTTTGAGTTACGCACGCCTTCGAGTCTGTCATTTCAATACCTAGCGACCAATAAACCAGATTTAAAACTATTTCCAATATTTATAGTCGAATATTGGAAATAGTTTTAAATCTGGTTCCCTTTAGATCTAGGGGTGCGACATGTCATGACGGCGTTCTGTAGTTTCCGGGGGTACTCAAGGGAAGTTGGTGTGAGTTTATGTATGTTCTTAGAATAGAATCACATTATTTTTCATTTACATTATTTCCCATTTCTTCCTGTGGATGTCGTAAAAGGCGACTAAGGGACTTACTAGAGAATGGGCAGCAGCGTTCTCTATGCATTTTACCACCATACTGCGATCGCCAACCCACCTGCCAAGCGTGGCGATTATGGCAAAGCCCCCCAAATTGGGGGAGGCCTAAGTCCAGCAGTGGACGTCTTAAGGCTGAAGTGATGTGTGTGTGATGTGATTTTTCATTTGGAAGCATTCTATTTTAGCTTCGAAGCAAGGATCATCACCTCTCCAGTGCCTCTCATTGTTCCTCAAAAAGATTGGTGGTGGCAATATTTTAAAGAAACGCACTTACTTAGGTATCTGCTTCAGTGGGAATTTTTAGCAGTTTGCTATTATATTACTATGTTAAATTACATGGGTGTTAATTTGACAGTTTCGGGTAGTTTGATATGCTGGCGTCTGTACACGTGTTAACCACAAGTAAAGCGCGTGTCATTTCGAGGGTTAAAAAACTTTTCTTGCATAATTATTATTCCCCAATCGTTGCTTGGAACGTAACCCATCACACAGCAAAAAAAAAATGTTTTTTCACACAAACATAACATCACTTCTTGTTCGCAGAAGGGTTGGGCAGAGGTATACACATAGGACATCCGAATTTCACTTGTTTTGTGTAATAGGGGGCGAGATTATTGCCAACATCGGGGTACTATTCCAGACTCCAGATAGAAAAACCCAATAAAATTTTGCCTGACTAGAATCGAACCTCATGCTTAGCAGTGACGCTTGTGACCACTAGACCAACCAAGCAATGACTAGTTTGTTTTACTTCTTTAACGAAATAATTTTCTTTCTCTCCCTAGGCTCTAGCCGCATCAGCTCTGGCCCTCATGTTGGCAGCCATCGTTGGAGTGAAGAAGTTGACCTCCCATGAAGGAGGTGAAGACCACCAGGTCATCTACGCGGGCCACCACGGTCACCATAGACGAAAGAGAGATGTCAGTGACGTCACACCCCTGCCTTATAGGGGATGGCGGCAGTATGAGGGTAGTTCGTAAGGTAGATAAGCTTATTATGGGTGTGTGTAATTTATTGAAATAATTTATTAAATTATTGTTTTTTTTATTTATCAGTCTTTTATTTTTGTCCTTTTCAAGCTTTGTGGTTAGGTTAGATTGTTGGATTAGAGAGATAGGTTACTGTAATAGTGATCTAGCTGTACCACTTTCTGATGCAGCTGGAATACTTTACAAATTAGCTACGCCTTTTTTTTCCTGGTGGGAAATCTTCGAATGACTTTTCCCACTCCAGTGTATCAGACTTTTAATGACTAAAACCCATCCTTTTTTCTTCAGTTGCCTGTGCCAGGGCCAAGGTAACTCTTTTTATGTTATGTTACAGAAGATTAGTACCTATGATTGGATTTGATTTTGGCAATGGAACGCAGTATAATAGGTGTCAAGCGTATAGACCGGGTTAGGAACCCCACCCTGCGTTCCATAACTCATGTAGTGGATGTTGGAGAGAAAACAGCCAGCCTGAAGTGGGAATGGGTCGGACACGTCGCACAAATGCATCCGAAGAGATGGGCAAAGTTCGTCTCTCACTGTACGCCAGAGGATGGACGTCGCTGTCGAGGTAGGTCACGGCGAAGGTAATGTGACGATCTGGTAAGGTTTGCTGGGACTTAAAACCTTGTATTATTTGGCAAAACTGCTAGTCAATATCAGAAAACAGTTCTCCATCTTCACAATAAAGGACTCTCATCATTACCAGTCTATTTTCCAGCGGGAAACGCTCACCATTCAAGTCACTTATGTCCATGCCTACCATGGAATGTATTCACGATTGCTAACCCCTATTGGGGTTAAATTGGTGGAATGATTAATACTCTGGGGTTTACAAGTGGAGTGATGTTTTGATTCCTTAGAGCCTGTTCACATGGAGATCATCAGTATGATATTAAATTGGTATCACACGTCTACATCCCCTTCATCATTACTATCCTGCCCTTATACCAACTTATTTGGGGTTTCTTCCACACATCTCTATCAGTCGTCATCTCGGCAGTCAACTCCTTTTTAACCTTATCATCATTCACACAGTCCATCTATTGTTTCTTTGGTCTTCCCTTCCTCTTATAGCCATCGAAATTTAGTACTCAAAACTTTCCTTACGACTTTTTCCTCATTCTTCCGCCCATACCCATACCAAGACAACAGATTCTCACACAACTTTTCAGTTACCGGTGCCACTTCCAGACTTCCTGTTATGTACTCATTTCTTATTCCATTCGTGTAACACCATTTATAGCCCTCTAAGTATTATCATCTTAGCTGCATACAATTGTTGTCTCTCATATATCTCTTTTGTGGGCCTAGGCCCTACCCTGTAATAAAACCAAATGCAGAACGAAACACTGCCCTTCACTGATCCCAAAATCATACAGTAAGTAGCATACTTATCATCGCTGATCGTGAAGGGTTCGATTTAAGGTTTAAACCAGTAAATGGAAAATTTGATCTGTTATAATATAAGTAAACATATGCAGTATGTGCGTAGTAGAATACATAACTATATTCTTAAAAGTATACTTGTCACTGTACTACACAAATCTTTGAGAGTCGAAGACAAAAGTCGTCGCTAGTCATCATATGCCTAACCTTTTTTAAACTATGTTATGGGTCGGCTTCCAAAAAATTCAGCTACACACCACTTATTTACATGAAGTGAATGGCTATCTGACTTCCACAATCCGGGTAATATGATACCTGGACAGGCTTGGACAGGCCTGTTGTTCTAGTGGTTAGTGACCCTGACTGCTATGCCGGAGGTCGTGAGTTCGATTCCCACCCAGGACAAATGTTTGTGTGATGAGCACGATCATTTGTTCTGTGTCTGGGTGTAATTTATCTATAATATGGATGTATTTAGAAATATATAAGTACTAGCTTTTGCCAGCGGCTTCGCCCGCGTGGAGGTCGGAAAATATCCCGCGGGAACGTACTGCCGGGATAAAAAGTAGCTTATATGGTAATCCAGGTTATGAACTATCTGTGTGCCAAATTTCATCCAAATCCGTCCAGTAGTTTTTTCGTGAAAGGGTAACAAACATACACATACACATACATCCATCCTCACAAACTTTCGCATTTATAATATTAGTAAGATGTTTATCAGTTGTCTAGTACCCATAACACAAGCTCTGCTTAGCTTGGGACTAGATGGCGTTGTGTGATAGTTGTGGAATATTATTATTATTTTCTTTATTACATTTAAATACATATTATTAACATTTTTTAATATTAAAAATATAAAAAAGATATAAGAAAACATTTAAAAATATAAAAAATAGTAGCCCATCGGTATCGGGAACAGGGTCCAAGCTACCGGTGGTCAGGGCTGCTGAGAGAGGAACCTCCTAACAATACGCGCCGTGTTATTATTATTATTATTTATGTTAACATATCTCGGGACCCTAGGATCCCGGTCTTTTGGAAGGCGTACGAGGGGCCGAAGCCAACTCGCAGAGGCCCCTTAGACAATTTTAAATGATGAGGGGGCACCAACCGACGATTATCCCTGTATGCACTATGCAAGTGCATCCAAAGACAATCCCCGGTTGGAGCAGAACTATTACAGAATATGGAAACAAAGCAAATTAGGCTATAGGTTTGGATGGCTATAGTGGATTGGTAACCGCAACTATGGAGGGACTATGGCCCCTGCCTGATCAATGTTTTGTATACACGGATAAAATGGCAGGGGGTGACTTGCACACTCAATAATGGGCCCCCGGGAAACGTCGCTAGCACATAGTGACGTAGCGACAAGGGGGCAACACTTCCTGAGGTGCTTGAGAAGTGGAGAGGTATTCCACGGCTTTCAGAACAATCCCAGAGCCCGGAAGATGGTCAAGATCCCTACGAGCACTTACTGGAATACTTCCTTTCCCCGAGCACGTTTGCTCTTGCGAATCTCCACTCAAGCCAGCCAATAAAGGCAAGAATGAGGCGGGAGCTCTGAACCTCATCAGTGTTCACTCCAGCCGGCCAATAAAGGCAAGCCAGAGATGAGGAACAAGAATTCTCCCAGGAGATAGGGTCCGTGGGGTCGCTACTGCCCAACAGCTCGCCACAAGCTGCCCTGCGGGTTTATTATTATTATTATTATTACCTCTTGGTATAACTGATTGTCAGACTTTCGGTCTACTGACTACCCGTAAAGACTGTCCAGCCTCCACAAATGACAGACGCGACCAACGGCTTCACGTGCTTTCCAAGTCACGAAGAGGTCTCGGTAAAGATGGTCACCCATATACGGATCAAACCGGAGCAAGCGTTACTCAACCTGATTAACCACCGTGCGGTTGTTATAACTTAGCTCCTCATAAAAGTCAACATGAGTATCATCTGTTAAACCGACTTTACTATCATTTCAGTACAAAGACACGAAATAAGTAAAAAATATACTATCTTGGATCAGTTCAGCAAAACTACTGAGCCTGTCATTAATCTATAATAATATTATAAAGCTGAAGAGTTTGTTTGTTCGGTTGAACGCGCTAATCTCAGGAACTACTGGTCCGAATTGAAATAATCTTTTGTGTTGGGTAGCCTATTTATTGAGGAAGACTGAAGGCTGAAGGCTATATAACATCACGCTACAATCAAATGGGGCGGAGCAGTAATGAAAAATGGACGAAAAGTGGCAGGCAATTCGATGCGACGGGACGGGTCAGGGTAGCAAAAATTTTTCGCGGGCGAAGATAGTAACTTATAAAGAACCATTAACAACGAGTAACGAAAGAAAACACAAAAGACTATCTCGTTTCTCTCTAAAGAATTTTATAATAAGCCACACAAAAAACTAAAAATAAGTAAAGAAACCAAAAAAGGCCACTTTTCTCTTGAACAACCGATACACTTTCACCTGTTTTAAACGATTTTATTTTATTTTTAAATGCCTTTCACCAGGAAATTGGTGCAAAATGAACAAGACTCAATGTCAATATAGTTGCGACATTTTCGGAACATAATAAATTGATGTAATGCTGTGATGAAGAGGTATTTTATAGTTGCTTGCTGCGTAAGATTTTCTCTTGTGTGACAGGTTGCTATTAATGTTTTAACTTATTTCACGTAAACCAACATCAAAATCCGGAACAAAGTCTTCGTGCAGGGCGTACAACTCCGGTACCGTACGTCCGGTAATCGAACTGGCATTTGTACACATGGGTACAAGTCAAAGGTCAAGCTTTCAAATTTTAGCTGACCTCGCATTGTATAGGCTTTTCGTACAAAGAGATGTCAGCTTATACTGGAAATGTAGTGCTTGATGTGTTGCCGTGCGTACAATGGAATCCGATCGTTCAGATACTGTAACAACAAGTATAAATCATGGATTCATATGCCACGGATTGAAGAACCTAATGAGCTCTTCAAAGGAGAGTCCAGGGTCAAAAAAATGTTAAATATACTAAGTATGAACTCTTTAAAGCATGCTGCAATGTTAGCAAAAAAAGAGAGAATTTTAAGAAGTAAGTTCCTAAATTCTAGACAAATCATTTATTTCAAATAGGCATAGGTAACTATAAAAGGCACTTTTAAAAAACTTTTTACAAAAAAAAAAAACAACCGACTTTCTTAAAATCACTACAAACTGAAAAATAACTTTAATTTCGGAAGTCGGTGTCTTAGGATCTGTATTTATGGTTTTTTTGCCACCGACTTCCGAAATTAAAGTTATTTTTCAGTTTGTAGTGATTTTAAGGAAGTCGGTTGTTTTTTTTTTTGTAAAAAGTTTTTATTTTTAAATTTTTAGTTGTGGTATTCACCCTGCACTAATTCCAAACAAACAATGCATATTTATGCGATAGCAGAAATCGTGGTTGATTTGCTGTCATTTTTTAAAGAGTTCCGGTGTCTGTCTCCCGAACTCATCATCAGATCTATATGAAATTTATATGGGACCATTTCGGAATAAACCCCTTTCGAACAAAAAAAGAATTTTGCAAATCCGTTTATATATGACGGAGTTATGGCCGAACATACATAAAAAAAAAAAAAAAAAAACATATAAACATCCGAATTGAGAACCTCCTCCTTTTTGAAGTCGGTTAAAAAGTCAAAATTTACAAAAAATATAATAATAATAAATTGTTTTATTAATAAAAAAGGGTCACATTTACAATAAATACGTTAAACAATTAAAATAGAGCAGATTTGCTAATTTGCCTGAACTAGGTAGAACCTGTGTTTCAGGCTACAAATGCAAAAATTCTTATAATGTAATAAATTAACAATGTGTAGTAATAACTAAAATTAAAACTTAGGTAACAAAAGTAAAATAGCGAGTTAGCGGTTTTATTTGCAGACAACTAGTAAATCTTCTGTCTGTGCATAATCTATGGTTAGTAAATATTGAAGATTTTTTTTTTACAGCTATAGTAGTTTAATTTATAGATACTTAGGAAATGAAGACTAGGTAAACCACACAATAGATGGCGCGACAATATGGCAAAATCACAGTTAAAATACTGGAAACAAACTTGGTTCTTCAGAAAGGTCAGGTGCGTAGCACCTACTCGCAACCGACGACGTGCGTGTATGATCAGATTTATAAGCGTGGGGAGAGCAAAAACAGAATGTAAGAGCTGAGCAAATAAATACATGAGAACTGTTTTTTGAATAATACAAAAAAGAGCTGAGGAAATAGCGTTCGGTAGTGTCTACACACACCCATGGAAAGAAGTCGTGAGTTTATATGAAGGTAGGTAGATACTAACTGCAAACGGTGCTGACTGCCAAGTTCTCAAGTCTAATAGATAATGGTTACAATTACACAATATTTATCAAAAAGCCCACAAAGGCTAGTATCTGATATAACATAAAAATAGATTTTAAAACTATAAACACAAAAACCGCGGGTCCGTACTAAAACTTTGGCTTGATAAAATAGTTACACGCCATCTAACAGTGTTTAAGTGCACTAAATCAACTTTAACGTAAAGTGTCTAACTTTCTCCTTTCTCTCACTTTCCTTGTGTCCAACTGGTTAAATTTAATTTTTGATAGATGGCGCTCATACGCCAACACACTTTCACTTAACTTTGTTTTACTAACTGCCATCTAGACATGGTAGAGGAAGCTACAAACTCTTTCGATGTGCGTTTCTCTTTACGTACTTTCAAAATCATTTCATAGATGGCATTGTGGTCGTTTTTAGGCCTACACTCTGCTCGCCAACATGTACTTACTTAGAAATCTTTGTAATAGGCAATTATTTTTAAAAGAGTAAACGTAGAGTTTCTTGCCGGCTCTTTGCCATATGAGACTTATTGGAACCGTTCCCCTAGCTTCTGACGTTTCCTACGTGCCCAAGTAGGTTCATGTGAAAATCATGATGTACAGTGATTCAAGCTCAATGCTTGAATCTGGAATTAAAATACTGGAAACGGTACTTGATCATGTTCTTCAGAAACGGCAGCTGCATACCTACTCGCAACCGGCGTGCGTGTATGACCAGCGTCCTAATTGCGGAACACATTATTGGCAAATGATTGAGACTAATTTGTTTCGTTTTTATCGCAGTTTGTTTAAAATTACGAATTTGGTATTGCGTTACTCCCATAAAGTATGAAAGCAACGGCTAGTCGGTTTGGAGGATAAAGAGTGAACGTTATGTCAAGAAAAAATGGGCAAACGTCTACATATTTTTGGAATTGCGTAACATATTTGACAAGCGACAATTTGCTTCAATCGTTGTCATGAAATCAACGGCTAGTTGTATTGAAGCAGAAGGCAAGTTAGTTGTCGCTTTCGTTTTCCGTGCCACATATTTAAGGATTTAAACGTAAAATCTGCTAAATTATAGCGAAAAAATATAAGTGATAGTCTTCCTGTTAAATTGTGGATGTGATTTTGTGTAAAACTCCAATAATAAATCACTATTAGTGGTATTATGAATATCGAAAGAGCGAGGTGATTTTATAAGGAAAATTGGAAGTTTTCTTCTGTGACAAGTGCTTACAAGGCGACCGCAAGTTATTTTACATCATCTTCATGATATAATAAGAAACGAGATAAATTTGTGGCATATTTACGAAAGAAAAATTCGTAACTCGTATCGTAATAAGCTTAACTTAAGTAACAGCTCAACTGGCTTGCTCAGCTTGCCATAGAAGCTGAGCAAGCCAGTTGAGCTGTTACTTATATGGAAAAGCAAAAAGAGATCAAGGCAAAGAGGAACAACAATAGAAAAAAAAATTGAAGCAGTAAATGTCAATGATTAGGGGAAGGGGGGGCAAGACGGGGTAGCGGGCAAGACGGGGTAGTGGTGTTAGTAGGCAAACTAATGAACCAATCACGATCATTCTATCGCATTACGCAGCGCGGCCATGATGGCTTCTAGTTTGTAGTGTTATTTTTTAAGAAATTTTTTGACTGACATAGGCATGAAGGGGCAAGATGGGGTATGAGGGTACCCCATCTTAGTCTCCAAGTTTTTGTCTGCGTTTTTTTATTATAATTATATAAATACGTAAAATTTTATGTTTTTCGGGTGTATGTGGGTACTGTGAGGACTTCCTCAAATATAAATTCTGTAATTTTGGAGTAGGAAGTTTACTTTTCTGTTTACGTGTATTTAAAAATATTTTTTGTTATAGAATGGTGAAAAATTATAAAAGAAAGACGGACAGAGGAAGTTGGTCCGAAGAGAGTATGCAGAATGCGGTGAAGTCTGTGATAGAAGGGAAAGTGGGATTTAAGCTAGCTGCAAGAACGTTTTCTGTGCCTCAGACAACTCTGGAAAGAAAAGTGAAGGTATTTCGTGAAAGCTTACTAGACAATGAGTCCACTTCGAAACCACTGAAGGTCCAGTTAGGCCCAAAGGTGCAAGTTTTTTCTGCCGACGAAGAGCAAGAATTGTGCAATTATATATTAGACATGGAAATTAGGCTCTACGGGTTGACATTGAAAGACCTTAGGCGCTTAGTCTACCAGTTAGCGGTTAAAAATAATAAAACCCACCCATTTAATAACGAAAAACAGGAAGCCGGAAAAGACTGGGCACAAAGTTTTTTAAAAAGACACCCAGAATTTTCTCTAAGACAGCCTGAAAGTACCTCAGCTGCACGTGCTGCAGGATTTAACAGACAAGCAGTGGAACAATTTTTCAATTTTTTGGGAAATGTTTACGATGAGCATAAATTAACACCTGAACGTATTTATAATTGTGACGAAACCGGAATTTCCGTTGTACCCAAAACAAAATCTAAAATAATTGCCAAAAAAGGACGAAAGCAAGTAGGAGTAGGAGCCATAACATCCGCAGAGAGAGGTACAACAATAACAGTTGAAATATGTTTCAGCGCTAGTGGCCAGTTCATGCCACCAATGATGGTGTATCCTAGGAATAGGGTTGCCATCCGTCCGGGTTTCCCCGGATTTGTCCTAGTTTAGAGGGCATCCGGGGAGCGTCCGGGGAAGGTTTCATTTGTAGACAGTTTAAAAAAAAAAAATGGGCCGCCCGCGAGACACGCACTATGCTCGCACACGACGATCAACCGACGAACCAAGTATATTCACCGTTCCCCCACCCCTCCCGTAACGGTTGCCACGGCCCGCCGCCGTTTGTTCGTTCGAATTCGCAACCCGCGTCCCGCACTCCGCAGCGACGGTTTGACGAATGTAGACATTGCGTCGTTCCAGTTAAGCGGGTGAACTTACGTAGGTACATGTGGTAAGCAAAGAATATTTTTCTTAAATATCGTAGTTTAATTTTTACAGGTAGTGTGACACTGCTCTTCTGAATACTCTGTCTATCTGTTTTTGTAACCTTTTTACATGAACAGATAAGTAGTTAAGCTACTTTTTATCCAAAAATATAATAATATTAAGTCAAGATGCAGTATCATTTTGCTCTTTGAAAGTTTAATTTTTATTTGCTTAGAATTTTCTATTCTTTCTACTGATTTTCAAATATGCTATTTTACTAATAAAGTCGTGGGTGGCTAGTAATTGTTATAGTTCTAATTTTACCACTTTGTTTCGAAATTCTCTATTGACTATATTTTTAGGTACTTATTTTATTCTTTTCAGATTAGAAACCAAAATGCCTAAGCGTAAATGCCTATTTAACAGTGATTTGGAGAGTAAGTTCCCGATGTTTAAAAAAGGAAGATATGACTGGGAAGTGTTTTGTGTCGTTTGTTCTACGAGTATTTCAATCGCAAACAAAGGCGTTACAGACCTAAATGAGCATTTAAGTACGCTGAAACACAAAACAAATTTAAAAAATCAATCAAGTACTTCGAATATTGCAACATATTTTGTGAGATCGACATCGGAGGACCTCCTTATTTCAGCAGCGGAAGGCGCTCTCGTCTATCATACCGTAAGCCATCATATGTCTTTTAATTCATTGGACTGCACTTGTGCTCTCAACCGCGAAATATTTTCGACGTCAGATACTGCAAAAAAAGTTACGTGCAATCGAACAAAAGCAACTGCGATCGCCACCGGAGTGCTAAGCCCTTTGTCGGTTGAACAACTTAAGACTGATTTACAAGATGTACCATTCATAAGTGTAGCTACTGATGCTAGTAATCACGGAAGCACAAAATTATTCCCGCTGGTTATTCAATATTTAGATGTAAAAAAAAATGGAATCACTACTAAGGTGCTTGAAATTGAAAACACTAAAAACGAGACATCTGACACTATTACTGAACTGATAATAACACAGCTTCGCCGGCATGATCTCTTGTCTAAATGTATTGCTTTTGGGGGAGATAATTGCAATACAAACTTCGGTGGGATAGAAAGATATGGAACAAATAATGTTTTCCACAAGCTGAAGAAAAATCTAAACCCAAACTTGGTTGGTGTGGGTTGCTCTGGACATGTCATTAACAACGCAGTGCACCACGGATGTGATTTACTGGAAGTAGACATAGAATCCATCGTCTTAAAAATTTATAATTTTTTTTCCACTTACACAGTACGAACCGAAGCTCTTAAGGAATTCTGCGAAACGGCTGAGGTCGAATATAAACAGCTTCTGTATCATTCCAAAACGCGTTGGCTAAGCCTGTTTCCAGCTATCGAGCGAATTCTGAAGCTCTACCGTCCTTTACTTAATTATTTTGAAAGCATAGAAAGGCCACCTGTTTTAATTAAACAATTTTTCGAAAATCCTCTCTCGGAAGCATACCTGTTCCTTATACACTCAATTATGCATACCATTCACACAAAAATACAGACATTAGAGAAACGCGATAATTCAATTCTTGAAACAAAAAGCATACTTGCTTCCATAACAAAAAGTTTAGATGACCGAATTAAGGAAAATTTTGTGCCGCTGAACGTTCAGAGTATTATAAATAAAGAAGATGAAAACAGGAAACAAGAGTTTAAAAAATGCACACATGACTT
Source organism: Aporophyla nigra (assembly GCA_947507805.1). Taxonomy (NCBI): domain Eukaryota; kingdom Metazoa; phylum Arthropoda; class Insecta; order Lepidoptera; family Noctuidae; genus Aporophyla; species Aporophyla nigra. The sequence continues at coordinate 2,598,310 of OX382313.1, read as the reverse complement.
CTACAATGAAATTAAAAGATATATTGAAGAATGGATGAAACCTTTAAAACAATTTGAGAAATTTAATTGGATGTTTTTGCCGAAAATAAATAACAACACAGAGTGGACTCTTATTGAAGACACTGTCCTCTATTTGAAAGATAAAAACATAGACATTGACGACGCAAAATTAATTGACGAGTGGGTGAATTTAAAGGCTTTTTGCCAAAACTTAACTGAACAAGATAAGCTTTTAAATTCCAATCAACTTTGGGTACAATTTTTTAAAACGCCAAATGCGAATTTATATTCGGAATTGCTGAAAATTGCGCAATATTTTTTTTGCATTCCGGCGCATCATGCCAACGTGGAGAGGGTATTCTCATTAATTACACAACAATGGACTAAAGAAAGAAATTTACTAAGCGTAGAAACAATTTCTTCAATAATTAAAATTCAATTCAATTTCCAAGAATACAACTGCACTGATTTTTATAAATTACTTTTAAAAAGGGAAGATATTCTAAAAGCTATCGGAAAAAATGATAAATACAAAAAAAACTGAGAAGTAAAAAGGCAAGAGGCTGAGGAAAACGCTTCAATAGCTAGATAGACAAATTGTGTACCTAATTTTGAGTGCAATAATTGCTTTTTATTTTTGTAGATAAAGTTATGATTGTTTTCATTGAGTAAAAACTATTTAAAATATGGTTGTTGATCAAAACTTTAAGTTGATGAAAATGAGTATAGGATTAATTATTTTGTTTTAAAATTTTAATAATGTAACTTACATTGCTGTAGGTCTAAACTTTAAAAATGTTCTGTTTTGTTGTTTAATATTTAAGATTTTGTTATATAAATGACTGCTGATAAAAAGTAAAGCAGATAATAATTATAAAACTAGGTATAGAAAAGAGTTACCTCGAAAATTGTTAGACTGAATACTAGAATGGTCTAAGTAGGTACTTTAAAACATTTTAATTCATTAAATATATGTTTTTGTTTAATATTTTAATAAGGTTTTGTTTTCTTATTTCAAGAATTTAAAAAGCTGATTTATATAAACAATTTGTAATAAATTGTAATATGATTCTGTTTTGTTAAAATAATGAATGAATAAAAAAGGTGATTTATGACATTTTCAACTGTTATTTATTACATTGAATATGTTTAAAAGATCTTGTTGATATGTCCGGCTTTCGGACTCCAAAATCCGGGGTTTTCACGCGTCTTGTACTGTTTTCCAAATTTTAGAGATGGCAACCCTACCTAGGAAGAGAATGGACCCACAACTTTTGTTAAATTCTGCACCTGGAGCTTGGGGCGTTTGCAATGATTCTGGTTGGATGACAACAGACTTATTCCTTGGATGGCTTAAGAAGTTCATAGAATTCAGTGGAGCAACAGTGAGCGACCTGTTTTGTTACTCTTAGACGGGCATAGTACCTACCTACTCACACGCAGAATATTGAACTTTTAAATGAAGCTCGAGCCCACGGGGTTATTATTTTATGTTTTCCCCCACATACCACTCACCGTCTTCAAGTCGCTGACGTTGCCTACATGCGACCATTAAGTACGTACTACGACCAACAAATCACAGCCTGGCTTCGTAGCAATCCAGGAATGGTTGTAACAATCCGACAAGTGGCTGAGATTTTTGGCAAGGCTTTCATACAGGCATCTACAATGTCAACGGCTGTAAACGGCTTCAAAAAATGGGTTAAGTTTTAGTATGCCAGCAGTAAATTTAAGGGGTGAAGGGGGGTGGGAAGGGAGGGGGGGGGAGGTGTAGAGCCTCCCCTGTGAAGGAAAAGTTGCGCAACCCCCCCGTTTTTGAGAAATATTTTTTTTTATATTCTAACCTCACTTTCGAATTTTCGTGTATCGACATCGATTTAAAGGCCAGAAAAGGTGTGGGATTGACGAATAAAACGAATGACTCACCCTTTGCATCAGTTTAAGGATTTTCAAGGCTTAAAATATAAATAATCACATCCTAATTACACATAAACCATGTCGGGTTTGGGCCGGGAGCGTACGACTAAACACCGACAGACTTTTCGCCGATAGGGCTTATCAACGTAATCTAGTCGTTTCTGGCACTCGCCGGCCGCTGCCGCGGCACCGCTCGCTTCGCTCGCTCGGCTCGTGCATGGAAGGTCACAGTTTTAACCTAACCTAACCTCCCCAAACCATGTCGTTTCTGACTCGTGGGCTGGCAAACTAAAACTAAGCCAAAAAATGTGGTATTTGGCCATATGCACCAACGGTCTTTTGTGAAATTGATTTTGCAGCGTCGCTTATTACAGATATTCCGCAAGCTGAAAGATTGCCGGTCACTGTAGAACCGACTGCAGCCACTACAGCTCCGACTAGTGTATCGGCTACTGTGACAACTACGTCGTTGATAAAGGATAATCCACAAGCCGAAAGAATACCGGCCACTGAAGCACTAACTGCAGCCAATTCAACCCCTAGGGTAGGGGTTATAGTTCCACAACATGTCTGTTTTAAGGTACTTAATTTTCAATATTATTATCTTTAAAGGTGTTTAACATTGAATATGCTCACTATAAGTACCTACCTATCTACCTAAATATGTAAGTACCTTAAATGTTTTTCTCATTATGGTTAAATAATAGTTACTTAAGAATATCGAAGTCAATAATTGTTTGTCCATGGATTACAGCCCACTCCGTCTCACAGAGGAGGCCCGTGTCTCAGCAGTGGGAACTATATAGGCAGATTATGCTAATCCCTGTCAAGTTTATTGCACATGTTGCAAATCAACAGTATTATTTTTTTCATTCGGTGGATATGAACATAAAATCAGATTTGTAGTTCATGTCATCAGACTATGGTAGGCTTCAAAATTGTTTTCCAAAGATTGAATTTCAATGTTACTGTAGAGCATCATAATACTTATTTATTTCTGTTTATTATGAGGCGCCCTTCAATATAGTTTTTCGCATTTAATAGGTTTTGCTTGATATAAAGCAAAGCAATGTATGTAGTTATATCATAGGTCCATCAACCTTTTTATCTAATACCTAATACCAGACTTTAAATTATGGGTGAAATGCAGAATAAATGTACCGTTACGAAATCGTTACTATACTGAGATTGCAACGAAACTGAGAATTTGTAACGAAACTGACAATGTTAGGGTGAGAACACAATTGTGTTACTATGAATGAAAGAATAAGAAATAAAAAACATTTAATTTGATAAACAGCTATCCTTCTATCATTATGATGTTTACTTTTATTAGTGTGAATGTATATGATAGGATAGTTATTCAATAAAACTAGGTAAGTAATTCAAATTATCTTAAAATTTATTTTTGGAATGGCACAAATTAAATGCCATGAATAATAAAATATTCAAGTCATGAATATCTTTTATTCGCGCTGCTCTTTTTACACGCTTTATATTAGCTTCACTTGTATGTTTGTATATTTGTATGTTTGTATGTTTGTATATTTGTATGTTTGTTTGTAACCGACTCCTTATAGTGCGATTTTGACCCACTTTAAACGACCAGATTTCATTCAAACTTTGCACACCTGTCAAGGACTGATGACAATGCAATAATTTCATAAATTTGTGCCATTATCCTTGCCAGGGTTACCAGGACAGCAAAAAAACTGTCACATACTACGCTGACATACGTCTCAAAATTCGAAATACCCTAAAAAATAGAAAAAAAATAATAGTTTAAAAAAACTAAAAAACACGCTTCCATGGAAAACCAAACTAAAAAGTACGAAATGATGGAAAAAAAGCGTTGGGTGCTATTAAGCTATTTTTTTATTGATATCAGGCACCCCACGCTTTTTTTCCATCATTTCGTACTTTTTAGTTTGGTTTTCCATGGAAGCGTGTTTTTTAGTTTTTTTAAACTATTATTTTTTTTCTATTTTTTAGGGTATTTCGAATTTTGAGACGTATGTCAGCGTAGTATGTGACAGTTTTTTTGCTGTCCTGGTAACCCTGGCAAGGATAATGGCACAAATTTATGAAATTATTGCATTGTCATCAGTCCTTGACAGGTGTGCAAAGTTTGAATGAAATCTGGTCGTTTAAAGTGGGTCAAAATCGCACTATAAGGAGTCGGTTACAAACAAACATACAAATATACAAACATACAAACATACAAATATACAAACATACAAGTGAAGCTAATATAAAGCGTGTAAAAAGAGCAGCGCGAATAAAAGATATTCATGACTTGTATATTTTATTATTCATGGCATTTAATTTGTGCCATTCCAAAAATAAATTTTAAGATAATTTGAATTACTTACCTAGTTTTATTGAATAACTATCCTATCATATACATTCACACTAATAAAAGTAAACATCATAATGATAGAAGGATAGCTGTTTATCAAATTAAATGTTTTTTATTTCTTATTCTTTCATTCATAGTAACACAATTGTGTTCTCACCCTAACATTGTCAGTTTCGTTACAAATTCTCAGTTTCGTTGCAATCTCAGTATAGTAACGATTTCGTAACGGTACATTTATTCTGCATTTCACCCATAATTTAAAGTCTGGTATTAGGTATTAGATAAAAAGGTTGATGGACCTATGATATAACTACATACATTGCTTTGCTTTATATCAAGCAAAACCTATTAAATGCGAAAAACTATATTGAAGGGCGCCTCATAATAAACAGAAATAAATAAGTATTATGATGCTCTACAGTAACATTGAAATTCAATCTTTGGAAAACAATTTTGAAGCCTACCATAGTCTGATGACATGAACTACAAATCTGATTTTATGTTCATATCCACCGAATGAAAAAAATAATACTGTTGATTTGCAACATGTGCAATAAACTTGACAGGGATTAGCATAATCTGCCTATATAGTTCCCACTGCTGAGACACGGGCCTCCTCTGTGAGACGGAGTGGGCTGTAATCCATGGACAAACAATTATTGACTTCGATATTCTTAAGTAACTATTATTTAACCATAATGAGAAAAACATTTAAGGTACTTACATATTTAGGTAGATAGGTAGGTACTTATAGTGAGCATATTCAATGTTAAACACCTTTAAAGATAATAATATTGAAAATTAAGTACCTTAAAACAGACATGTTGTGGAACTATAACCCCTACCCTAGGGGTTGAATTGGCTGCAGTTAGTGCTTCAGTGGCCGGTATTCTTTCGGCTTGTGGATTATCCTTTATCAACGACGTAGTTGTCACAGTAGCCGATACACTAGTCGGAGCTGTAGTGGCTGCAGTCGGTTCTACAGTGACCGGCAATCTTTCAGCTTGCGGAATATCTGTAATAAGCGACGCTGCAAAATCAATTTCACAAAAGACCGTTGGTGCATATGGCCAAATACCACATTTCGTACTTTTTAGTTTGGTTTTCCATGGAAGCGTGTTTTTTAGTTTTTTTAAACTATTATTTTTCTTTCAATTATATTTACGTTTTTTCTGATTCTTCCCGTGAGTCCAATTGTTCTTTTGGAAATCTTTGTTACGATTTTATATCTTTGAGGATTCTTCACAAATTTTTTTTCAGTAATTGTTTTTCGCACTTTGTTGCCGATTTGTAGCTCTGTTTTAGAGAATCTGATAAAACATTCAATTCCAGTATTTTCTTTTTCAACTTCGCTTTATCTGCCTCATCAACAGAACGTAAATTATCAAGAAACATTTCTGTCTTCTGCATAGGAGTTAATTCTCCACTTATGGGTATTGAAAGATTATCTTCTTCCTCCTTCGCTGGGTGGTTGCATATGTCTACAAGTAAATATTTTCTTTTAAATGATTATTATCTGGCATGGATTCTACTTTATTCTTAAGCCTTATTATTTGTTTTCTCATACATCTATTACTTTTTATTTGTCTTTGTAATGTACTTGTTAGCTCAAATATATTTTTTTGCATCCTGCCTTTTGTCTCCATTTCTTTTGCATCTTTTTAAATTTTTGATCTTCTTCACTAGTCGTGACATTTTTTCATCTTTTTATTTCTTGTAATACTTAGCAGAATATTGTCTCCACTTATCTCTTCTCCTTTGTTGTTCGTTTTCACTGAGCTCTGATTTTTTTTTTTTTGTTTTTTATCCACCTTGTTGAAGAAAAACGAAAAGAGAGATGTGCTTTTCGTTTTTCTTCATACTTATTTGGATTATTTGCTTATAATTTTTCCCTATGTTTTTTTTGGCGTTCTGCGTTAGACACCGGTGCCATACCTGTAAGTATTATTATTATTATTTTATTAATATGAATTCTAGCACTTAGCATGTGACTTGGTTCGCGTGAAATTTCTTAAGGACCCCTATTTTTTTAATAATGCAATATAGCCTATGTTACTTAAGGATAATGTAGCTTTTGATCGGTGAAAGAATTTCTGAAGTTGGACTAGTAGTTTTGAGTTTAATCGTAACAAACAAACAAACCTTTCCTCTTTGTAATATTAGTTTAGATTAGATTTTTATTTATTTATCTTCACAAACATAAAAACTTGAATGAAATATATAATAAAATATAAAGACGTATTGAATACGAAATTTGTTATGAATTCAACAAAATGAAAGACATCGCACCCTAATCAGTAGTGGACCGGCCTGCAAAGTTCAGAATCGCGAGTTCGAGACCCGCTTAAAGCAAAAATTTGTGCAGGTAACTTTAAAGGGAGACGAAAAAAAAATTACGTTGTGAACTAAGCCTAACAGCAACTCAGTTTCGTTCTGTAACGAAATGTTACGAAACTGAGAATAAATCCTGAGAAAAAATAACCTTTAAAATTCTAAACACCCGTTATTTATAATGATTTGACAATAATCTGTATTCCATTGCACAATTAACGAATGAACGTCGTAAAGTAATGATACGAATGACAAATAACACTTACCGGAGACTTGAAACACGTGTTATTAACCCTGATATATTTTTTAACTAAATTTCTCTTGTCACGTTCTCACCAACTTCACTGCGAAACAAAACGGTGCTGAGTGGCAGCTATATTTTAACAAGTCGTGGTATAGTATTGCTAGCCAACCGGAATAGTAGTTATGGTTCCTTCAAGTCCCATTCTATGCATAAATGTCGTTACTAATCCTGAGTTACGAAATTAACAAAAACATGGACAGTTATTATAAATGAAAATACTTATATTAAATTAGATCCGTTTTTTATGAAACCTATTTTATTATATAAAATACAGTATAGGTAGTGTTTTTGAAAACGATTTAACAACATAATGCAAGCGAAATTATATTATTTTTACGCATCAAATGTCCCAATCGTCTTGAGACAATTTAAGATTGTATGAAAGTAAATTTTGCAGTTGCACAAAAACATATTTTAGTTTTATATAATTGCACATATCAAAGAAAATAAAATTATAGTTTGTTTTTTAGAATAAGTACAGTATCAAATTCCTGGTCTAATTTTTTTAAATATTAAAATACATAGAGATAAATTAATTCAAACATTGAGACAACTTATTTTAAAACGATGTACAACCATTCTGCATTTCACCCTTATAATGATGGATATTCAATCATCCATTAATCATCCAGTTGGAGGATGATGATGTACTTAAATTCATTTTTAACTTTCAGGTAGGTCAACTACACTAAACAGGAGAATAAATTGTAAACTTTCTCTTGTGCCCTCACAGCAAACATTACTAAGCTGTATTTAAATTATAAATGATGATTTCCACAAGAAAACACTGCAAGAGGAGAGGAAGAATTTACAAATACTATTGTCTGAAGGTTGTAATTATATGAATAAAAAAGTTTTATTTTTCATAACCATAATATATTTGTTTCTGTTTACCTCAAGGTGATAATGAATGCCAATTAATTAAGTTACACACCATTATTGCAGTATCACTTTAATAGTCCATAACTAGTCTTTATTAAAAAAAAAAAAAACTTAATGCTTAGATATTTCATAATAAGTTATTTTTATTTGTACGTATATAGTTCATAAATGAAACGCTATTAAAGTTAACACTGTTTTTAATCAACACAGTAAGTACATAATTATGTTTATATCGCTGTATCTTTAATTAACAATATTCGGTTTCTATTTCTGCCCTTAAGAAGTTTGAAAACTGAAGTAGTTGCAGAGCAGCAGTAACAGTGCAGTCAGAAGTAGATCTCAGCAGTGGTCAAAGGAAATAGCAACAGCATCATTCATGCTGCTTTCAAATCTTCATAGGTGAAACGCCTGAGGACTCTCCTGCAGTTTTAAAACAAAATCAAATTATTTTCTGCTCAATTATAGTACTTAATAAATAATGCAGCAAACTAGGCTCATTAACTAGACTTTCATCAACCCACAGCTGGGCAAAAGCTCTAGGCCTAGTCATTGCTGGCAGTTGTTCTATAGTCATATATCAGTGTTGCTATTTCTATTGAACATAACACTAAATTAGAATGACAAACAGTACTTATACACAAAATATATGATGTGATTTATTTAATTTGCCTAAATAAATATATTCATAATTATGAGTTGCCGATTGATTCTTAGCATCCATACATAAACTCACGCTTTTTTCCCATGGGGGTAGGCAGAAAGTACAGAATGCCACCTACGATCCTTGCATACTGTTTTTGCTTTGTTTACGTTCATACATCCAGTCATACACGCACGCCGGTTACCAGTACTATGCACCTGTCCTTTCTGAACAGCACCAAAAAGGTATGTCCTCCTAGGGTGTTCCAGTGTTCTGGCGTGTCCATTCACATCTGCCTTGTAAATACTTGTTGTTAGCCGCCTATCATTCATCCACTCCAGACCAAACCATCAAAGCATTCTTAACTGTGACAAAAGGCTCACCTCCAATGATTGATACAGAAGACTAAGACGACCCACTGACCGAAGATTGTATTTCTATGTCCAGCCTTGCCAGCAAATTCTTTGTAGGAAAATCCCCTGTATGTCAACTAGATTGATGTTGGTAGGGAAGTGTTCCATTCATGTAGATTTTAGCTCTAGCACCTTCTGCGAAAATATGATTATTGTATTGTTGTTACTTGGTTACTTAGTGGTGATTTTAGTTTGCATCAGCATATACATACATACAAAAATATCAAATAACAATATATCTCATCTGTTAGAATGTGAGGCTGACATACATAATCATTAATTCAACTAGAAATAAGTTGCAGAAATCTACACAGTAAAAGAATGGTTGTCCGTTTGGTCAATAATGTACCTACAGCTACAATAATCACTTCTACACGCGTAATTTCTATTTACATTGGCGTACTTACTTGCAGTGGTGATATTGACTTTTCCTTTTCGTTTTGGAGCAAAACAGCGTAAGTCGTAATGCAGCCAGTACAAAACGAAGACAGCCGTATTCCTTGCCAAAGGTCTTCCAAACAAAGGTTCTGGTGGAACATTTAGTTAAATGTTCTGTGCCAATAGAAATGTTCCAAAACTGCTTTTCATTGACCCAAGCCCATTTATCTGTATGCGAATAGTAAATATGATATGAAAAACAACAACTTTCAACAAAATTCAAGTCATAACAAACAAACAAATGGCAGTTTTTTTTTTACTCAGTGTTGCCAATTTTTTTCCCGAGTCCATGTTTTTCTCACACTGATGGCGGTTCTGCAAACGACTAAAATAAACTATATTCGCAATTTTTTATATTATTAAATCCTATTACTGTCATTCGGTCGTCGTTCTGAGGATGAAATAAAACTTATCATGTAATAATTATAGTCTTTGTTATAACATAATTACTATAGATAATAGGTATAACACGATAATTACTGGAAAAGTAAGTGAATATATTTGTTTGATTGTTAGCTACACAATAATGGAATAATGGTTAATTTTACTACCCCGTAGGTTCCCATGGGTTTTTTTTTTCAAAATTACGTATTTCGATATTAACACTGGCGCTGTTCACTATATTTGTCATGCTGAACTATCTTTCCAAATCAACGTTTGTATTCAATGTGGTTTTGGCATTTAAAAAAAACATAAGTGCCACAGGCTTCTTGAAAATAATAAAACAACTTGCCAGTATCGTGTTAATATAATATTTTCTCGATTCAAAGCTCTAGCAGTTGATTGTATTATTGTCAACAATTTAAATTAGACTAACCAAAACAAAACCACCAGCTACAAACAATAGTCCGCCAGTTGCGGTGTCCATACCGACCAACCCGGGATTAGTGGAAATCTCAATAAGTTGACAACCCTGCTTTTCTACTATTTTTCCACTGGCCACAGATAACGAAAACGTGAAGATAATAACGTTTCGTTGTGTTTTTCAATTATGGTAGTTTTTGGTAGAAAGTGTTTTATAAATTGGTTTTGAATTTTTTAAGAAATTATTGTACTTTTTCATTTATAAGCAGTAGTAGACCATCAGTTGTCATTAAAACAATGTTATATTATTGTAAAATTATTCGCAAGCAAATAGTTCATATTTGATGAAACAAAACGCATATATGAAAACGATTGGGTCAGATTTTGGTACCCTCCCTATACAATTTGGCAGAATTTGTTTAATTTTAATTACACAATGGTGGATGGATGATTATCTCAGATGCCATTTTGTCGCTAGATGGCGCTAGATCCACAATTTGGAACATTTTCAATTTTTACGCCTAACTTAGAAATCTTTAATAGATAACTTTATTGTATGCAAAACCTAGGGCATTAACTTGATTTTTTTAGATAGTCACTGTGCTTGTTAACTGGTCTCATACAAAGATTTGTACATTCTAAAGATTTAGCCGCTTGACTTTACTCTTTACACACACATACAAAGTAAATAGTAGTAACTTTCGACACCACTAGATGTCGTTTTATTCAAACAGTTTAAAATGAAATTAATATAGGTACACTGTCCCTATAAGTTGTAGTAATGTGACTGAACCTAAATTGTAATGTGTAAATAGTCATCATCTCAGCCGCAAGACGTCCACTGCTGGATATAGGCCTCCCCCTATTTGGGGGGCTTTGCCATAATCACCACGCTTGGCAAGCGGGTTGGCGATCGCAGTGTGATGGTAAAATGCATAGAGAACGCTGCTGCCCATTCTCTAGTAAATCCCTTAGTCGCCTTTTACGACACCCACGGGAAGAAATGTAAGGCAGAAGAAGGAATGGAAGTGTAAATAGTGACGTGTACTAAATAAATAAATAAAAGACTATTTATTACATTGTAAAGCTTTTTATTGTACCTTACTATAAATTAATAATATTTATTTAGTAAAAAGGGGTTAATATTTTCATAAAAATAATCGTTTTATTTACTCTCACTACATTTACTTAGTTTCCGTTTGGATTCAAACCATCGAGTCATACCACCATACAAAGATAACATACTTTTTTAAATATTTTGATATTTACAATTATGATTTTGAATTTAGTATTAGAAAGAATTATGTATGTAGATTACAATATAAATAACATCATACGTAAGTATATATAACGGCACATGTATCTTACACAACAACACAAAGGGGTTGCTAGCTAACCATAACATTTATTAATGTTTCAAGAATACCTACTTATGATACAATTTTGAACTGCAATAAATATTCTTTTACAATTGAATTGTTAGGCTGGTACCTAAATACATGAGTGGAACTTATCTACACAGAAAAATCTTATGAACTAACAAAATAACACAAACTATACATCGCTACGTGCAAAAATAGCTTATTAATTATTCTATAATGTTCCCACTGCTGAGACTCAGGCCTCCTCTGAACTGTGGTGATGAAATAATTTACACTCAGCAAAGTGCCGGCTTGGATTCGAACCATCGACTCGTACCACCATACAAAGATACTTATAAATATTATAATATCTTCTTTTCTACGCGCTACTTTTTGCAGTCGCCGCCGCCGCCGCCGCGCCGTATCAGTCTTCTGCTTGTCACTTTTTACTTCCATTTATATAATTTCCGTGCGATCTGAATCAAATGCTGGAAGACGCAGTTTTCGCTGCAACAAATGAATTTACACAGTTTTGTTAGACTATTCTTACTGAACCCACACCTCAGAGACCTGCGGAATAAGTTAGGAAATGAGTAAGACTTATATTTGTATACCTTTTAATTCCTTGATGTCTAGACATTTAGCATTTTTCTCAACTCTTCTCAAAATAATTTCCGGCAGTACACATGTTTTAAAAAATGTTACCAACTTCGGCATCATAGCGTTGATAACTTCCTCATCCCGGTTAACTTTTATGACAGTCAATGGTTGGGTGACAGATATAAAGCAAATGAAGTAACATTTATTCATTTTGGTAATTCGCAATTGACCCTGGACCTAGAATCAAAATAATAATAGCTGTTAAAAAGAAACAATCCAAGAAATACATTATTTTTATACATACATACCAAGAAATAATGAAATTTGTTACACTGAACATTGTGTAAAATATGTTGTACTTTGGTATTGTCAAACAAAAACTTCATCACTACAAACAAGCAAAAGCGTACTAATGTAATGAACACAAAAATATGGTATCAAGTTCGGACTTACCATTCCAGATGAAGAATCAAAGTTGTGACCATATGACCTTCTTCAAGTCAACAATACGGTACCCTACCAAACCTGATAAGTTGTCACTTGATGTTCTTTCCACAGTTAGTTGATAAGCTTCAGTCTCTGAATCGGGTTGTGGCCAATCAAAATCAACAGTCTCTACTTGCTCTGTAACAGATTCAACTGTATTGAAGCTAGAGCTGCAGGCTATGGCTTCGTATCGAATTTCTGGTATACCACGCGAATAGGTTTAGGGCGTATCTTCAGCTGTCGAATGGTTGGACAGCTGATGATGATCTTGAGTTGAATGTGGACTGAAATAAAAGATAAATAAATGAAATAGGTACAGTTAAAAGTACACAGTTAAGACACAACACGAACCAACGAGTATCAAATAACCTCCACTCACGTAAATCTGATTCGAAATCTTATGGGAATCTAATTTACTCACTATAGATCACTAAAAGAACTTCCATGATGTCTTTTGAATACTGCTTGCACTTTTTTCCGTGATTTTCGCGGTCCTGAATACACATGTCGTATACATTTATGCAAGTTTATTAGTCGGGTTCATCTTAGGCAGTTCAGTTGCAATTCAATCTGTAATCAAAAAGAATAATTACAAACAACAGCAAATGTATAATGTATCTTATATAAGAAATGTTTCAAGAAACAGAAATAACACCACCATCAAGCTGTTGTTTTCAGAGAGAATATTTGAAATTTGGTTGTATCGTGTGACGACAATCAACGAGTGTTGCTAACGTTTGATTTTGTATTTCATCTTCTAAATCTTACACTTTTGTAAAGTTTTAAGGGTAATTAATTACCATTATAATAATACTCTATATCACCTTGAAAATCATTCATTGCACATAAAAATAACACTTACCGTCAATAAAACACAAAAACACTTCACTTTTCAATAAAAACCAGGGCTTTGAATAACGTTAAAAATTTGGTATCGTTACTTTCATCGGACGAAGATAACGTTATTAGTAGAGGTCACGTAATGCTTGGTAACGATACTTGGCATACGTTTTACCGGTAACTGAGTACCGTTAATTTTTTGTTTATTTTCTTTCATCTCTTTCTTTCGTCTACATTATTGAAGTTGCATTTGCACCGTTTGATTGGCGATGTTGCCGTAGAGCGCCGCCGCCCATGGTGTTCCGCTTAGGTTGCGCAGGTTGACAACAACGCATTAAGTAACGATGTGATAAGAGAAAGGTGTGGTGTAAAAGATGTAGTGACAAAAATTGAAAAAATTATGCTTAGATGGTTTGGTCATGTTGAGAGGATGAATGAAGGTCGGCTCACAAAAGGTATTTACAAGGCAGATGTGAGTGGAAACACCGGGAGGGGACGCCCTAGGAGGACATATAGGGACCTTATTGGTGATGTTCTTCAGAAAGGTCAGGTGCGTAGTACTCGCAACCGGCGTGTGTGTATGACCAATTTTATGAACCTAAACGAGGCAAAAGAAGTGTGTAGAGATCGTAGCAGGTGGCGTTCCGTGGTTTCTGCCTACCCCCATGGGAAAAAGGCGTGATTCTATGTATGTATGTATGTAAAAGTATCGATACTAGTAACGTTAATTGGTAACGTTATTTTATAGATTCGATACCAAAGTATCGTTACCCGTTTTAACTTTATGAAAATAACGTTACTTAACGATACTTATAGTGTGAATTTGGTAACGTTAACAAGCCCTGATAAAAACTGTTTCACGGATGGCACTCATTTGAATGGTTCTCAGTAGTAGGTAGCACAGTTTTTTTAAGTAATACTAAACATGGTAAATATCCCGTTTTAAGTTCTAATGATACTGGTGTTTATTGTTTCGTGTGGATTTCATGACAAAGTCTCTTCCGAGCCCCTTTTCTTTAATAAAAAAAACCTCGTCGTAAAGTTTAGTTGCTAAATTCGTGTCCAGATTCTTAAATATTAAACCAAAATGTTAAATTTTGCGTTGAAGTTTTAGTAACACCCACCACATTTGTTTACCATTTATTTTATTGAAATTTCAATGCGTACTATTTTTATTTTTGAATTCTTAGCAAAGTACGATCTTTTAAAATGTATGGTACGATCTTCTAAAAAATAAAGTTGGCAACCCTGCTTGACGCACTTTGTGTGTGCTAATAATACTAGTAAAATAAGCAATTATGAAAAATCAAAGTGGTTTGTCTGTGTATTCACTAATCTTGCTGGTTTCACATGAATTAAATATGATTCAATCAATAGATGTACGTAGTACCTACGTTTCACCATTGTGTAGGTAGTTTCGCTGATCGCTTGATTTAGTTATAACTTACTTATACATCAAATTCTATTCTCTGATTTTATTCATCCCAAACTAATGGATTAGTACCTAAGCGTATCAGAAAATGTTATCAGTACCTACTTACATACATTAAAAAGATTTTTAAATCTGGAAAGTCGAGGAATGTTTAAGTGTGTACTAGTAACTACTTACTGCATATTTAAACTAGATAATACAATAATTACATTAGTATTGTATCTGTGTGAACCAAGGGCAGATCGCAGAGATATTTTTTTCATTTTATGTAAAGCATTCTTTCTCATTCCATAATAAAAAACATTTTATCTACTTATATATATAAAATTCAAAGTCCTGAGTGACGGACTGACTGACTGACTGACTGACTGATATATCAACACACAGCCTAAACCGCTGGTTGCAGAGACATGAAATTTGGAGGGTGTGTTCTTTGTGAAGAGTAGGTATCCACTAAGAAAGGGTTTTTTGAAATTCCATCCCTAAGAGGGTGAATTGGGGGGTTGAATTTTCACGCGGGCGAAGCCGCTGGCAGAAGCTAGTCAATCATAAAATGTTAACTCCGCGGGCAAACCCGCGCGCCCGGCGCTAACTTGCTAGAAACACAATATTCTGGAAACGATTCGCAAGTTCAGCAATCACGTATTGATGGAATGGCAACAGTGCGGACATAGACGCAGGGTGCGCGCGCTTCTTCTTGAATGGCAACGTCGCATTATCGAATTCTCGAATTATCGAAGATAAATTCTTTTAAAATGTTTGAATTATCGAACAGCGCCATCTATTATGAATGTTTACCAATCGTAAACTCGTAACACAACAGCAACCAACTTTCTCGGTGGTTCTATAAATTTCCGTCAGATGGCGCGATTCAGGTCACTCACACATGTAAAGATTTTTCGTTTTTTATTCGGTCTAATTCTCCTAGAAATACTGTTTTTTTTTATAAAATTTGGGCCATATGCGAACATAATACATTATAAAGTCTCATTAAAGTTGCTTTTATTCTGCAGAAACTGTTTATTTACCGAGATTTCCACACCTGAAAAATGTATGGCGAGGGCTATCTAGGCATTCACCTTAAGGGAACCGAAATCGACTGGAGTTTGCTTAAATTCGGAATTGCTATCAGAAATTAAATGTGTTCCGCAATTAGGCTGCAGATTTAGAAAGGTGGGTGGAGCAAAAAGAGCTTCTTCCTACCTACGGAAAGAAGTCGTGAGATCATAATATTATGAATGAACTTACTGCAAACAGTGCTGACTGTCAAGTTCTAGATAGTGGTCACAATACCACAATAATTACCAAAAAACCCACAAATACCAGTATCTGACATAAGAAAAAAAGAGATTTTAAAACTGTCTCAAAAACCGCTGGCACTAAAACTGTGGCTCAATAAACAAGTTCACCGCCATCTTCCTATGTTTAAATGTACTAAATCAACCTTAATGTAAAGTGTCGAACTTTCTCCTTTCTCTCGCTTTCCTTGTGTCCAACTGGTTACACGTGACTTTTGATAGATGGCGCTCAAACGACACAACACTTTCACTTCACTTTATTCTACTAACTGCTACCTAGACATGGAAGCTCTTTTTACGTACTTTCGACATCATTTCATAGATGGCACTATGATAGTTTTTGTCACTTTCTTGTTCCTCAGTGCTGATCTATGCCAGCTTCGGTCATTGATAATTTGTGATACAGTTTTAAACCTAAGTGTCAATGTCAGGCTAGGCAAAGATCAGAACTGGAAAGACATTTATTATCTGTGAGAAAGCCAAAAAATAATCTTTACCTCACATTTTCGGCTTCTGAGTTGTTGAGAAAACAATTAGTATCTATTATTCTTAGGAAAAGTCACCGAAAGGGTTTCCCAATGATATTGCATTGATCATAGGTGACTTTGTATGTCCTTGTTATAATAAACCTTTACCTGTTTTTTCAGACTTCTGTTCCTCAAAAGAAAAAAAAAAAACGAAAAAGAATCTTAATCAAAATATTTTTATTTCACATAAACCTACATGGGCACTTATGAAACGTCAGAAGCCAGATGCACGGTTCCAAATTGTTGATTCCTATGGAGAAGAGCCGGTAAGAAACTCCACGGTTAGTCTTTTAAAAATAATTGGTTTTTACAATTGTTTCAAATTACAGTGTTAATAGGTATGGGAGGATAGTGTAGGCCTGTCAGCAAGTACCAGGTACTGAATAAGATAGAAAATTGTCTACAGTCTACAAGGCCTACAACGTTCTCATATTCATAAAGTATAAAAGTATAAAATAATCTACATAAATAATAGTATTTCATAAATAAGGCATATTACACTATTTAAACCAAATGTCATTATTGCCATTGTGACTGTACCACAATTACCCCAGGCTAATAAAATTTTCGTTTTTCCTAATTACGTTAATATTAGTATTTAAGTCGGTTCCCCCCGTAGGGGGGAGGGCGGCACCCCGCCTCCGTACCGCCCTGTAGAGCTCGTCACCTGACCTGGTCACTCTCCCACCGACAGAGATAAAATGAATTCCAAATATGTTGAAGTCCAATTCCTTGTCACATCTAAGGAGCAAGGAAAGGATTGAATGAAATAGTAAATAAAACCTAGGAATTCATACTTATAGAAATAAATTGGATTTGGTTTTAGAAAGCTAATAAATAAGGGAGAGGGAAGCTAACTGTATTTTTATATAAATGTTGAGTAACCTATACGCTAACGTAACAGGTATTAGGTCAATGGTGACTCACACGATACCTCACGTCAACACTTGCAGTACTCAGGGCAACGCTTCCACAAAGTGACGCAAGCGGCTTTTCAGCGGCCTCCGTCGGCACTTGTCCATATGGGACAAGGTCCCTAGCAGTTCTTTCGAACTGAAAAACGTGACGGTGGCGGCTTTTCAGCGGCCCTATGTCGACATCATGCTCTAGGAGACATGGTCCCTATCAGTCCGTAGACTGAATATGTGATAGATGTAACCACCCAACCCCTGGAAGTTCACCCGTTATACAACAAGCATATCTGTAAGACACGTGCTAATGTCAGTCTGACCGAATTATCGATCTGAGATTAAGAATACAACATTCAAGAATTTTAGATAATAGATATAAAGAAGACATTGAGTTGAGAATCAAGACTCAAGAATCATTTGATAGAGTTGTGGATCAACTCTCTTGTAGATCTAAAGACAGCTCCGAAGAGCCCACCCTTCACCATTTCTAATTAGTCATAAAGACTTTAATAACCCTACCAACCTAAAGTAACTATTATAATGAAAGTCTCATTCAGTTGAACCTCAAACACACTCACACATACTTCGATGAATACTAAATTAGTCTAATCTGGGCTTCAACCCATTCAACTTATCTAATTATAACTGCTCTCTTACAACATCTCACTTGAACATAACATAGCCTCTTGGCTTATACTAAGTCTCCTCTTTCACAGGTGAGCGCTAATATCTGCAATAAAGTCTTAATTATGTGGAGAGGTAAAGGGATCGTTGCGCTTGCGCTTAAATTCATCTTTTATAACTACGTTAATTTATCTGTGTACAATTTACCCACTTCATTGAGACGGGGAACCGTTTTATAACGTTTGTCTCCTTGTACGTACTCCATTAGACCTAACGCATAGAACCTCTGAGGAACTAATACGATTCTAACGAAACACGTTCCCTAAGCGGCAATTAAATGTCTTACTCAATCCTAGGGCAGTGTACTGCGAAGTCCACTGTTATTGAGAAAGACAAGTGTTGAGTAGTTTTAAACACGTACTCATGTGAATGACACCCTTATAGCAGTCTCTATAGTACTACTACAGTCCCTTACTGAGGTAACACAAAACTAGCACAAGCGCACCGTAGACTCAGTCTCTAGCAAAACTCATTGCGATCGTTCTTGGTGCACGCCGAAGTGGAATTTCGTCACTTCACATTTCCTTACTCTTCCCCATTAGAGGATGACTGCATCCAGATTTCGTGTCTCGCTAAATAGTGTCGATTCAGTAAGAGGCCGATAGCCAGGTTTGGGGTTTTAACGAGACACGGTCCCTAGCGTTCTTAGAACGACTACCAATTCACTTAGTGAACGTGTGTGAAGCCTACCCCCTCTCCCGGAAATGCGCGTCCAACAAGCCTCACGCAACACGTTCTGTGGCGAGGCCTTTTTGGAAACAGTAATCATCACTAACGTTTGGTTGATTTATAAAGCAAATATAGGCCTGCTTTATAGCCTAGTTATGAATTATCTACGGTTCGGCCTCCCGGCTATTATGTGTTAGTTATAGCGTGAGGCTTTCCCCGATTCCCTGTAACCAACCGCCAATGACAAATATCTGTTAAGGTACGGATTAGGAAGTGGGCATGCTATTTCTAGATAATCTTATATCGTTGGTTAAACCATAAAAGTAGCTTCGTCAAGCCAAAGTAAATGATCAATAATGGATCCTCTGCGATAACACTAAACTTCTATGTATAATTCACAATATACGATCACCCTGCTAGAACAATAAAGTAAATAGTTCGTAGTTACGCTGAAGCACTATTACTAAAGGTAAAAGTTAACACTTACCAGATAACTCCCTGGAGAGAATTATATTACTTACGAAATACTGTGTGTATTACCAGTCGCCTTTGCACCATTCCTCACAGTTCACACGTCATCTAACTAACTCTAAGATTCACGCGCCTTTCATATCCCTTACATTAACTCTAGTCTAATATAGCTTAGTCTAAACTCTACACCTATCAAATATTTAATGTAATAATAACACTCTCGCTATCACGTCCCTTGCACACAGACATAGTCACACTCTCTATTATAAGTTCTAACTCTCTCAGCCTAGCCTAAATCGACCGCCTCTTCTCGTGCCCTCAAGCCAACTGCCAACCTTCACACATCTCTCTCTCATCCCAAAATCACTACGAGCGTGAGAGCGCTCGCAATCCTCATACTTTTGCAGAATCGCTTTACGACCATATTTTTTTGTGAAATTTCTCAATTGTTGAAAAGGATCTGCTTGGGTCTTGTTTATGCCAACCAGATGTGAGCTAATGCACCCTTGCTATTATGCATCTACCATCGGTTCTGAGTATTTGTACCAATTAAGGGACTTCAAATATTACTTTCGACTGATTGTTGGCACTTTGCTGCTCATAAAATATAAATGAATGGCTTTGTAAGTAGTTCGATATTGTTTTAGGATTTTAAAGAAATATCTTACTTCGTTATTTATTACGGTAACGTGTCGAGCTGTCAGGCCATAAAGTTAAGATTTAATGTGCTTCCTTCTAAGAGGCATGTTATCGTGTCACAATTTTAGAAGAAATATAATAATTTATATTAAATAGGTGACATACCGTCACACCATGACAACCAACATTAAAGAGTACATTTTAGAATTGTAGGTATATAATGTCAAAAATGAGTAGATGTGTGGAAGAAGAAAGAAAAAAACAAACTTAAATACAAGATGTACATTGTCATTTGGGAGCAGTTAATAGACACTGGTCATCTCCCATATTATTATTATACTCTTTGCTGGTCATCCTGTAATGAGCTACCAGGGAAGCCACATGTGCAGAAGGAGTTATTGCCAAACTTCCTTGTGTTCAACGTAGTCTTTTATCTTATAATGTTATGCTTTTTTGATAAGGACACGTTTGATGAGTGATTTGAACTTTACCTAACATAGCTAAGTTCAGTAACCGTCTTTGGCAACTTGTTTCAGACGCGGATACTGTTTATAAGAAATGATTTACTAGTTTTAGTTAGTTAGTTTTACTAGTTTTAGTCTAAAAGGTATCACAATTTCATTTTTACTACGCATATTTATGTTATGGAAATCGCTTCTTATTTTGAAAAGGCCTAAGTTTTTGCGAACATACAAAATACATTAAGGTGTATAGTATCCTCGTTAACCTTGAGCATATGGGCGGAGCTAAGCTCCATACTCCCGCACACACGTAACGAGTGGCGGCGGCGCGCTAAACTAAAACAACGACCAAAGATTATGCAGAGACGGACGAAAGTCGGTATTTTTGCCTACGGCTGTAAAAGGTACCGAATGGTGGATCAATGGCTGATACTTTATAAAGACGCAACTATTTGATGTTTATACTGGACATATTTCTTTAAACATGCAGGTATGTGATTGATTAAAGAAAGACAACTTTTCGGGTTAGAGATATCTTTATTTCCCATAAAAAACAAATTTCACTTAGATGAGAAATATTAACATAATTTAAAAAAAAAAATGTTTTTGTAACGCACAGTTTTGGTAAGGAGACACTAAAAATTAAAAATTACAACAAAACAGAAATAGTCAATAACTGTAGGATAATCGCTAATAAATTAAAAACTTTCTTTGCCTGGGCATTTTTATTTAAATACAAACTATGTTACAGTTCACACAATAAAATATATACACAAAAAAGTATTTAGAAATGCCACCTCTAATAAAGTGTCCACGCGCACAAACAAATCGACTCCTCTGCAAGGAGCTATAGTCTATAAACACACACTGTTACAATACGTTCGTAAGTATTTACACTAACACATACGTCGCGCGTAGTCGGTCGATAGCTGGAGCGGAGCAGCGAGCGACACAGCCCTCCCGTCTGAATACTAATGCACGACTGCAGCCCGCGCCTGCGCAGAGCCTCTCTACCAGGGCTGCCAGGTGCAAAAATGGTGTGATCGTACGACAACTACAAAAAAAATCGTATGCCAAGGAAATTTTGAAATGAAAAGATCGTACAACCTAATAGTACAAAGTTTTTATTAAAAAAAATGTTTAGTTTTAGAAAAGAAATGCAATAGAAGAAACAAAGAAAGAAAACATATTTATTTGGCACATCCTTATGTATACCTACACAATAAAACAAAATTTTTTTTGGAGTTCCTGGCGCAGGTCACTCATCTTCACTTTTGTCACACATTCTTGCTTGACCAAAAAACAACAAACACAAAAAAGCACTCGAAACAGTATACAGATTTAAAGAGGATAATATAAACTACGCACAGATCGAGCGAG
Organism: Aporophyla nigra; assembly: GCA_947507805.1. NCBI lineage: Eukaryota > Metazoa > Arthropoda > Insecta > Lepidoptera > Noctuidae > Aporophyla > Aporophyla nigra. Next base: position 2,576,463 of record OX382313.1, on the reverse strand, counting down.
ACTGACAAGTAGCAACTATTACCGAAAAAAAAAAAAATAAGTTTCGTTAAAATGCAAACAAATAAAGCCTTTAAATGACTCTACAAAGAGTTTTCATTCAAGTAAAAGATCTGCGTACGCGTCAGGGCGTTGAGGAATTCCCCGAAACTTATACTTGCCAGTTAAGCATTCGTTTCATTATGAAATGTTGTCAGGTATATAAAAATCGTACATTTCCCGTACGATCTCGGTCTAACGATCGTACATGTGTAAAAATGGCAAAAAATCGTAGGAGTACGATTAAAATCGTACATCTGGCAGCCCTGCTCTCTACCCTTGACGGCTTAAAATGGGGGTATTTCTTTGCAAAATTTTGATTAATTTACAATATTTTATTGTAAAATCGTAGTGCCTATAACCGTTTATTTTTATGTGTAAAAATATTTCCAAATAACAAAGCTGTTTAGTAGGAGTATGAAGTATAAGCCAAAAAATTGGGTTGTCGTGAATATTTTTTTACAGCAAAGGTTTTAACCCTACGAAAAAAGTGCTCTTGTAAAAATTATGTACATGAATCTATAGCAAAAATATATTTTTTTTCAAATCTTCAAACCAAGTCGTTAATGAGAAGATAGGTTCATAAAGTGACCGTTTTACGGCACTAAACCGGACCAAGGCCCTTAAAAGATATAAAGAGTAGGAAGAGTCAGTATATTAATTTCTGTAAAGTTTCTAAGAAACTCAGGAAACAGAATATATAGAACCACTTCGTTGTCGGTCTCTCAATCTCTCAAAACCGTTTTTCTCAAGAACGCGTTGTTAAATCACATTGCCATTCATATCAAATACGAAAATATACAGGCCCTTTAAGTTTTTAAAAAAAAGACATCATAGTCAACGCAATAAAGAAATACACAGTCGGTTCAAAAAGAAACCGGACTAACGCTGTAAGTATAATAAATGCAAATAGAGTTTCCGCAGATCTCTTTATTTAGTTTTCAACGTACATCCCTCTTCTATCTACACATATTTTACAACGCTCGTACAGATGACGGAACGCTTTCGGAAATTCATCCGCAGGAATACTGTTTAAAGTCTTCGTCACAGCAGTTTGAATGGACGAAACATCTTCAAAATGCACTCCTTTCAACTGAAGTTTTACTTTAGGGAAAAGAAAAAAGTCAGCTGGAGCCAAATCAGGTGAATATGGCGGATGATCAATCACTTTAATTGATTTACTTGCCAAAAAACTCCGAACGACAATAGAAGTGTGACTCGGCGCGTTATCATGAAGTAGAAACCAATCATTTGCTTCAAACATTTCCTTCCGTACCCGCCGTATTCGTGCCAATAAGCGTGTTAGTACTTCTTTGTAAAATTCTCTAGTCACAGTTTGCCCAGGCGTTAAAAATTCCCGGTGAATAATGCCTTGAGAGTCAAAAAACGTAATCAACATGCTTTTCACAGGCGACTGCGTAGACCGAGCTTTTAGCGGCTTCGTTTCGCCCTTTCCCACCCATTCCATGGTCTGACGTTTAGTGGTAGGGTCGTACTGAAAGCACCATGTCTCATCACCCGTAACAATCTTATTCAGAAAGCCAGGATTATCATCAGCGAAAGAGAGAAAATCCAGTGACGCGTTGACGCGTTGTTGTTTCTGCTCCTCGGTAAGGAAGCGAGGTACAAGTTTTGCACACACTTTTCTCTTGCCTAATTTGTCATGTATGATTGTGTACACACTTCCTACACTAATACCCAACTGATAGGCGATCATTTTGCATGTCAGTCTACGATCTTGTGCTAGAAGTTGACGAACATTGTCAATGTTTGCATCGGTCGTGCTTGTGGTCGGTCTTCCAGACTTTGCGTCATCCTCAAGCGACTTACGGCCGTTCTTGAATCTTGAAAACCATTCATAGATTTGCGTACGACTTATAGCTTCCTGTCCATATGCATCTCTTATCAGTTTAAATGTTTCCGTGGCTGTTTTACCAGTGAGAAAGCAGAATCTAATTGCTGCACGTTGCTCCATCGTGACGTAGTCAAACGACGTCGTACACTTCGCGAGCGTACTGCCAGCAAACTGATACATATATATAAGTGCAGTAAATGGTGACCGATAGAAGAAAGATTACACTTAGAGTCCTGGTGGTTTCCGATAGATGGCACTATTTATTTATTTTCTATAGCATTAGTCCGGTTTCTTTTTGAACCAACTGTGTACAGCTATTCATGCGGCATATTTTGACACTGATGAAAATAAAAATTAAGTTAAAGGTTTTTTTTTTAAAAGAAAGATTATTTTTTATCTTTATATTGTACAAGCTAGAAAATAATGAGTGAGGTCCTAGATCCTAATTAGGTAGACAGTCATCACGCCACTCTCCTCATAAATCTAGGGCATTAATTAGATTAAAAATAAAATCGTGGGGCGTCATGAAACCTGATTAAATAAATGTAAATTGATTGTTGATAGAAATTTCACACGCCCCACGAATTTATTTTCTAACTTTTAGTACATTATCTACATCATTATTATCATTATTTTCAATTAAACCGTTTAACTTAATCGTTTTCATACTTATTTTACTAAAACAGAATCAAGAACGAAGTCGAGCATACATGCATGTTGATACCGCACGCGTTCAGCCCCGCATGATATCAAAAGTGAAGTTTACATTCATCCCACATACTGTATACGGCGTAAAGCAGGTTACCGACGGCGACGTGTAGTGATGGGTTTTACTCGATGTATCGATAGATTTGAGAATAAACTTGTCTAGTATAAGGCTCGTTGGTGTTCTGTGTGATAACGAAGTTCCATGTGGTGCAACCGATCTATTCTGTTAAAATCTCACCGTGAGAACTTTGGTGAAGTGACCTAAAAGTGAGCTGTCATTTCGTCTGATGCTAGGGATTGACACTATGACAGCTCACTTTAAGCTCACTTCACACAAGTTATCACGGTGAGAATTTTACAGAATAGCACTACAGGACGTAAAGAAACCATCTCATCTCGTGGGAGTCGTAAAAAGCGACTAAGGGACTTACTAGAGAATGGGCAGCAGCATTCTTCCAAAATTTTACCACCATACTGCGATTGCCAGCCCACTTGCCAAGAGAGGCGATTATGGCGAACCTCCCGAAAATGAAGCGCAGAATCAGTCGAAGTGGCGGTGCTTAGGGGAGGCCTATGTCCATATTTCAGTGCCGTGCATTTCGGCTGAAATGATGATAATGATGATTGTGAATAATTTATCAACTAGATGCAGATTCTATTGTTGCCCCAAATTGCAAATGGCCCGGCTTACGGTATTACTAGGATACAAAACTGTGTGTATGTGTGTGTGTGTGTTAATGAACATAAAGCAACTTTATATTTATAACACACTAGCTTCTGCCCGCGACTTCGTCCGCGTTAAATTTCTTGTTCCCCGACCCTTCCCGTCGCGTCGAATCACCTACGCGAGCGATTTTCCCCGTTTTTGCAACATTTTTCATTACTGCTCCGCTCCTCTTGGTTGTAGCGTGATGTTATATAACCTATATCCTTTCTCGATAAATAGGCTAACCAACACAAAAAAAAAAAACAATTCAGACCAGTAGTTCCTGAGATTAGCACGTTCAATCAAACAAACAAACAAACTCTTCAGCTTTATAAAATTATAAGTATAGATGTACCTTTATGAGAAAAGTTCTAAACAAATACATCCACACAAATATCACGCTTACGCAACATAGACAAGTTAGCCAACAAAGCACAGACGAGCAAGTCTATTAGTTCTACCAAAAACCAGGACCAACTATGGCAAAAAAATGCTTACATTTGAAGGAGTACAGCTATACAATAAGTTACCTTCACGCATAAGAAACCTACACTCATTCAATGCATTTAGAACTGAGCTTAGCCAATATCTAATCGCAAACCGGACATTATTTGAAAAATTGGGTGTGTCGAGTTTCGAGTAGTTTTTAATTCGTTTGTGACGGATGAAGTTGAATCTAATATTGGTGTTAATTTAAGTAATTGTTATTGTTCTCAAGCAAGCAACATGTTATGTTTTTATTGAGAATAAAGTTTCTTTAAACCTAAACTAATTCTTATAATTATATTAAGACAAGCATATTACAAATAAGAGGATAATAACCAAGATACAAATGCGAGAAAACTTGCTGCTTAGTAGGTCAATCTAGAGTCTAGACAAAATTAAACTTTTTTATTATTCTAATTATTTTTATGACATTGATTTGCATTCTGTAATTACTGAACTCATACATGTTAACTTTTACAATGTTTGAGAAACTTAGAGCACCATGTTTCATATAATATAAATAATACATAATTATATCAGTCATTGCTTGATTTTTCAGTCTTTTTTTTTACGGATGGGAAATCATCAAATGACTTCTCCCGCTCTGGGCTGGAGGGCGTGTCAGAGTTTCACTGACTAAAACCCACCCTTGTTCCTTCAGTTACCCATGTGTTCGGGTCACGGTATCTCTTTCGAACAATCTCGCGACCCTGGCAGGCATCGGTCCTAGCATACCCCTTCAGTTGATTTTTCAGTCTTGTTACCTATTTGTGGTATGGAAACTTTATTCTACGTGCATCGTATTCCCGTATAGTTTAGTATATAATTTATATATTGTAAAATAATTAAAAGAGAAACGTAAGAGTTTCTTGCCCATTCTGCTCCATTTGAACCGGTTTTTGAAAAAGGTGTTTTATTTGTTTATTTCAAATAAATATTTTTAGTTGTAAACGATGTTTTAGCAAGTTATAAGAGCATCACATAATGGGGTTAATAAAAAGACTGATGAAATAAAGACAGACTATCTGATTCAAAACTCTTTATAGATTTCATAAACTAGTCTTTCTAGGGACAAAAGCTACTAGGATGAATATTTATTTCTTATTTATATCGATTTATTGCATTGCATATTGAAAAAAATATGTCACAAAGAGCTTAGCCAACCCGCACTGGACCCGCGTGGTGGAATACGGGTCGCTCACTGAGAGGAGGCCTGTATCCCAGCAGTGGGAACATCATAGGTTGATTATGTTTATGCTAAAGGGCTTAAAGCTACATAGATACAAAAATATGGACCCTGTAAGAGCAGAACATGCATACATACATACAATCACGCCTTTTTCCCATGGCGGTAGGCAGAAACCACGAAACGCTACCTGCTACGATCTCTACACACTCCTTTTGCCTCGTTTAGGTTCATACAATTGGTCATACACACACGCCGGTTGCGAGTACTACGCACCTGACCTTTCTGAAGAACATCACCAATTAGGTCACTATGTGTCCTCCTAGGGCGTCCCCTCCCGGTATTTTCACTCACATCTGCCTTGTAGTTACTTTTTGTGAGCCGTCCTTCATTCATCCTCTCAACATGACCAAACCATCTAAGCATACTTTTTTCAATTTTTGTCATTACTTCTTCTTTTAAACCACACCGTTCTCTTATCACATCATTCGTCAGCCTATCAGTCATAGTCACACCACACATGCTTCGCAAGGAACGCATTTCCACAGAACAACAGGATAAAATTAAAATTACAAAACAACAAATTCACTTGATTGATTGATTGTTTTTTTTTTGTTTATGTATGTGTACAAATTAAAACTACATGAAATATTTTAGCCTGTCAAAAATAGGTCGAATAAAGTAACTATGAATTATTTGAAATCTTTTATCGATATTCCTGGCATTTATTGCTGCACATCACGAGACGGTACAGGAAGTAGGCATAGCTACAGTATGTAAAACTATGTCACAAGGCGACAGATGAGATCGGATGAGTCGACAAAAACTAAACATCTTCTATATTATGTTCATCTATAATGGTGTGAATTTCACTTGTAAATGCCGTGACATTCTTTTACAGTACTACAGTACTAGCTACACTTCACCCGCGACTTCGTCCGCGTGACTCACAAGAACTGTGCGTATTTTCGGGACTAAATATAACCTATGTTACTTGATGATGATGTAGCTTTTTATAAGTGAAAGTATTTACACGCTTTATATTAGCTTCACTTGTATGTTTGTATGTTTGTATATTTGTATGTTTGTATGTTTGTATATTTGTATGTTTGTTTGTAACCGACTCCTTATAGTGCGATTTTGACCCACTTTAAACGACCAGATTTCATTCAAACTTTGCACACCTGTCAAGGACTGATGACAATGCAATAATTTCATAAATTTGTGCCATTATCCTTGCCAGGGTTACCAGGACAGCAAAAAAACTGTCACATACTACGCTGACATACGTCTCAAAATTCGAAATACCCTAAAAAATAGAAAATAAATAATAGTTTAAAAAAACTAAAAAACACGCTTCCATGGAAAACCCAACTAAAAAGTACGAAATGATGGAAAAAAAGCGTGGGGTGCCTGATATCAATAAAAAAATAGCTTAATAGCACCCAACGCTTTTTTTCCATCATTTCGTACTTTTTAGTTTGGTTTTCCATGGAAGCGTGTTTTTTAGTTTTTTTAAACTATTTTTTTTTTTTTTTTAAATCGGTTCAGTAGTTTTCGAGTTTATCCATTACAAACATACATACAAAAAGTTAAATCTTTCCTCTTTATAATATTAGTTTAGATTGATGGAATACAAGATAAAAAAAAATCTCTTCAACTTCAACAAGCGGAGTGTTCAGTTGAAGCTAATTTTGTAGGAGTTTAACATTAAAGGATCCTATGAAGGGTTATCTGTTATCCTAAAATATAAATATATGGCCTCGTGGGTCCAGAGTATGGTCTTCGGTTAGATTACCAGGCGGCTTACTCTTCAACCTAATTTTAATTCCAATCTAAAGCTAATACAATGCCTGCCAGGGTTGCGAGATTGTTCGAAAGAGATACCGTGACTCTGGCACATGGGCAACTGAAGGAACACGGGTAGGTTTTATTCAGTAAAAGTCTGACACGCCCTCCCGCTCCGCCCAGAGCGGGAGAAGTCATTAGATGATTTCCCATCCAAAAAAAAAAAAAAAAGGTAATACAATTCCTGTGTGGAGCAAGCGTCGAACTCAAGAATACGAAACGTCACAATTCCAATGTCAATCGATCTGATTTAAACTCAAAAGCAAGCGGGCAGGTCGGACAAAGTGTCATAGGGTTTTCTATCTAGAATTTCTCAGTAGGAGTCCGGAGTTTGCATTTATACCCGGTTGATGGCGTATTACATGGAACTTGAAAATTACTTAAAAATGCAGAATGTGTGTGTACCCCAGGTGCAACCGTTCGGGAAAACAAGCCGTCATATAATTTTATGTTTATAAACAGAGAAAAAACTGGACATAATTGTGACCACATAATTATCTCGAGGCTCTTCCTCTTCCAGTGTTTAGTATTTCTAGCATTACTTTCAATAACATTGACCCAAACTTTTATTCCAATTTGGACGATTCCATCATCGTTATTGCCTATACAACATGTCCCGTAATTAACGTACACCCTCTTAAGAGGTCATTGTGTTCATTATTATGAACAACTTTTACTATGGGAACTAACCTGAAATCGCGAAAAAAAAATCAGCTGTTTCATTCAAAAGTTCAATACCTACTCGAACAAAATGTTTGAAACAGCTAATTTTTTTTTCGCGATTTTAGGATTGGTCCCATAGTAAAAGTTGTTCATAATGATGAGTACAATGACCCCTTAAGAGGGTATACGTTAATTACGGGACATGTTGTATAATATCAGTTTAGTAAGTTCCGCTGGGCATCTACACTTTTATTCCCTTTTTAGGGTTCCGTTGCCAAATGGCAAAAAACGGAACCCTTATAGATTCGTCATGTCTTTCTGTCTATCTGTCTGTCTGTGTGTCTGTCTGTCCGAGTATGTCACAGCCACTTTTTTCCGAAACTATAAGAGCTATGCTGTTGAAACTTGGTAAGTAGATGTATTCTGTAAACCGCATTAAGATTTTTACACAAAAATAGAAAAAAAAAACAATAACATTTGGGGTTCCCCATACATAGAACTGAAACTCAAAAAAAAAAAATTCATCAAACCCATACGTGTGGGGTATTTATGGATAGGTCTTCAAAAATGATATTGAGGTTTCTAATATCATTTTTTTCTAAACTGAATAGTTTGCGCGAGAGACACTTCCAAAGTGGTGAACCCCGTAACTTCTAAAATAACGGAATGATAAAACTTAAAAAAATATGATTTACATTACCATGTAAACTTCCACCGAAAATTGGTTTGAACGAGATCTAGAAATTAGTTTTTTTTTAATACGTCATAAATCGTAAACCACAATTTACCTTTCATTCAGTCAACACAAATATAAAAAAAAAAAATAACTTTCATAAACATAAACCTTATGCATAAACCGTGAATACCTGCAGGTTTGTACGGAACCCTCGGTGCGCGAGTCCGACTCGCACTTGGCCGGTTTTTTTTTACTCTTTTTTAACCCAATGTTCTTGATAAACTATAAATTAAATCTAGCTTTTCCTCCACAAAGTAGGCCTAGATATTACCCATAGAAGGTGCACTGAGATTTCCCGACGGCCGGACTTCCTGAGGTGGACAGAGGAAGTGGCCATTATGTGAGAAGCGTTGCACGCAGCCGCGGGCAATCTGCCGGGGTGGGTACAGATGAGAAGACAACTTTGCAGGAAGGAAAATGGACAGCACATTTTTCTTAACACATCATTCATCATCATCTGCCTAGCCTTTTCCCAAATATAGTAGGGTCGGCTTACAGTCTAACCGGATGCAACTGAATATCAGTATATTGCATATCTGCCCTCTACAACCCAGGTACTGGGTAAAATAATACCCTTTGGTAAGACTGGAAGCCGACTACCGTGTGGTGCCGGTACCTTGTGGTGCCGGACGTAAAGAATAACACCACCCCATTTCTTCCCGTGGGCGTCGTAAAAGGCGACTAAGGGACTTACTAGAGAATGGGCAGCAGCGTTCTCTATGCATTTTACCACCATACTGCGATCGCCAACCCGCCTGCCAAGCGTGGCGATTATGGCAAAGCCTCCCAAATTGGGGGAGGCCTAAGTCCAGCTTTGGACGTCTTACGGCTGAAATGATGATGAAGACTGGACTGTCAAATGACAGCCGGGCCAACGGCTTAACGTACTTTTCGAGGAACGGAGGTGTCTTGGTATGTAAATATGGTCACCCATCCATGAACCAAGGTGGCAAGCATAGCCATACCGAACTTAACCTGATCGACCTTCCCGTGCGGCTATTATTATTTGGCCACAAGACCCTAGACGTAATAAAAATAACTTAATTTAAACTTCTGTTGTTTAGTTCGGTGTCCTTCAAACGATGAGTGCTTATAAGCTAACTTTGAAGTAGAGATAGGACTCTGATGTGGTGATTTTACTACTTTATTTATGGAATTTGCTTTCTACAGTAAATTCAATTAGAACTATGATAATCATTTCAAGAAAGAGCTTACAGTGTTGCACTTTAGAATTATTCTATTTTTAAAATATTAAACAAATGTACGACCACTGGAAGATATACTGGTGCAGGTCATTCCTTAACCAATTGGTCTGCCAAAATATATTCATACTATCAAATAATAATTAAAACCTATTTTTACTTTCCAGTATTTAGTTAATATGATTCCTACCCCAAACTATATCGGTTACCACTACTAGTTATGTAAACACCAGTGACAAGAAGTATTAGAATATCATTAGGATGCACAAAGTGGTTTAAAAACGTATAATTAAAGCTAACGCAAAAACTACCCAAGCTAAATTAATAAGTTTTATATTGTACCATCCCTGAGGCATACCTTATGCATTAAAAAAAGACTTTTTTGAAACTGAATTATTAAAAATAATTACTTACTAATAATAACATTTCCATTTCTGACAACATTTTATTCGTAAGCTCTACATTCGCCGCGACTGTACTAAAGCCAGTATCGTCAATGGCCTTGTTGCGTTAGAAACTTAGCTACCTAGCTATACATATACTTATTCTGGGATACTACTACTGGTAGTTATATCAACTACATAGTATAGGAGTCATAAACTCAGCTGGAATGTCGATTTCCTAGCCTGTAGGCTTAGCAGCTTTATTACTGTGTAAGCCTCCGTGAATAAAGTGATTTTGATGGCAGTTAAATAAAGGGATCGTGCGTGAGTAATAACAGCTGCACGGGTCAATCGATCAGGTTAAGCTACGCTTGCTGCGGTTGGTCTGTGGATGGGTGATCAACTTTGCATACTAAGGCCCCTCCGTGCCTGGGACAGCACGTTAACCCGTTAGTCCTAGCTGTCATTCATGACAAAATGTGACAACCAGTCTTACCAAGAGGTAGGTGTCATATTTCCCAATTACTGGGTTTTGGAATCTTATAGGAAGTTCATCATTTCAGCCGTAAGACGTCCGCTGCTGGACTTAGGCCTCCCCCAATTTGGGGGGCTTTGCCATAATCGCCACGCTTGGCAGGCGGGTTGGCGATCGGAGTATGGTAGTAAAATGCATAGAGAACGCTGCTGCCCATTCTCTAGTAAGTCCCTTAGTCGTCTTTTACGACACCCACGGGAAGAAATGGGTTTATAGGAAGTTGCTGCATGTTAAATACTGGTATTTAGCTGCATCCAGTTAGACTGCAAGCCGACCCCAAGATAGTCGGGAAAAGGATAGACAAATAATTATTAGACAGTCAATTACATTGATTCTGTTACAACATAGTGTTGGACCAGTAAATAATATTTTGAATTAATATATTATACGTTGCTCTAGTCAGAGGTACAATACAAAATAGTTCAAGAAAGAAGAGCTGATTAATAGACAGTAAGCTTATATTTAACTTATTTACGCTTGTTTTTTTTACCGTTCTCTTAAAATGTTTAAGTAGGGCTTGCGTTTCAGGTGAACACCAATACTACAACGGGAGTTGTAGTATTATTTTTCTAATGCTAAACTGTAACCGAGGCTTGGACATGGAGCTATATGGAGCGTTTTATGCTTGGCTAACCCTGTAGCCTGGAGGCTGGACCGAGTACCAAACGACGAGACACGAAGACATATGAAGGTTTTCGATATCGAAAAGTGTATTATGGAACTCAAATGTAGTTCGGCAGGACACCTGGTAAGGCGTAGTGATGTACTATAGATGGAAAAGAACTGGAAGTCGAGATGTCAGTCGTCGGGCGGTGAAATGGTTGACGATATTGTTGCTATCGCAGATAAAACCTGGATAATACTGGCACAGCACAAGAAAAGCCATGCAATGGGTGAATTCGAGCTGTGGATGAAGATGATGATGAAATATTTGACTAAACAAAAATAATCTGTTTCTATTTATTGTGTTGTGAAAATTGTTCTAACAATGAACGCAGTTTTGTTACTGGACACGCTTAAGAGACAATATCGTATTCGTTTAACACTTTCCACAAATCCGAAACATACGTTTTCGAATTATTATTCAGTACACAGAACAGTAATCTTTTCAAAATAGGTGCCGTTTAGTTCGATCTATTGAATGTAAATTGGTTAATCTTTGGGCGACATACCATCAAATCTTAAAATAGAGATTTAACGCTAGGTAGACAGGATGAAAAACCTTTGTTTTGGACTGTCAACATCAGGGGCCTACTTTTGAATCCGTTAACGAAGATACGGCCCATTCAAAATAACAACCGACTTCCTTAAAAAAGACTACAAAGTCAAAAATAACTTTAATTTCAGAATTCGGTGTCTTAGGATCTGTATTTAAGGTTTTTTTGCCACTGACTTCCGAAATTAAAGGTATTTTAGACTTTGTAGTGTTTTTTTTAAGGAAGTCGGTTGTTATTATTTTGTAAAAAGTTTTTATTTTTAACTTTTTAGTTATGGTTGATACCCCGCACTAATCTAATCGCGTTATTCGTTCATTTGTCGCGCAAATACTTAATGCAAATTTAAGACTTATATGGTTTTCACATGGATCCCATTGTTCGAATGGAAACAAATTAACAATAACTGGAACCTTCGGGAAGCACCAGCTTTCAAATAAAAAAAGAATCATCAAAATCGGTTCACCCAGTCAAAAGTTATGGGGTAACAAACATAAAAAAAAAAACAAAATACAGTGGAATTGATAACCTCCTCCTTTTTTTGAAGTCGGTTAAAAAATTATTCGAGACTTCAGAATGAAGCCTACTCCTGATTACTTAACTTTTTCGATCGGGCAAAAACACATCGAAAGTGACAAATTGTTCGTCATTCATTCTTACTTAGGGCCTCAAAATAATTATATGTCCACCGATGATATGGTGTAGGTAACGTCCATAATTTCGGCTGACATTACGAATTTCGTGCTTAGAAAGTAGACCCTCTAGTTCAGAGTTGTTATCATGTCGTATTTTGTTATTAGACATAGCGGTTGATAGTGATTTATATTGTCATTGACTTTGAATCAACGTTTTTAATTTTCGAAAGATTTTTACTTTTTAAGGGTTCCGAATCCGAAGGGTAACCAATGGAACTCTTTTACTAAGCTTCCATTGTCTATCCGTCCGTCCGTCTGTCCGTCAGGCTGTATTTCAAGATCGTAAAAGGTAGTCAGTTCAAATTTTCACAGAATATGTCTGTTGCTATTATAATAACAAATAATAAAAATAAAAACATACAAAGGGTCTCCATACAAAAAACGTGGTTTTATCGGCGTTTTAGCGTTCGCGTCCAACTTGCACTTGGCCGGTTTTTTATATAACCAATTCTCAATATGAGATCGCCTTTTTGACAGTACTAATTAGGAACGTTAACTTAATTAATTTTCAGAGCACAGTTTCACTCATCTTTTTACAGACTTTTTTTTATTTTTTTAACATAGATACCATGCCTAAAGGACCACTAAACTAAATTCACTAACCTAATGTGGTTACGCTTTTACGATCATTTTACACGGTCCAAAACTTTTCAATTACTCCAGAAAAAAAGAAACAAAAATGAAATCAAACCAACATATAAGAGTCATCATGGCACCCCATTTGATGCACCATCACACACACGATATAAATGTGTAAGCAATTTACTTGGAAAGTGCGTCGCAGAGCGATTTACCTCGAAACATAGAAACCGGACAGTACGCGAGCTCGCGGATATTTATACGACTTTATGAACGTAAGCATTTGTAGTGTTAACTTTTGAATTGCGAATGGAACATGGTATGTGAGAGTTTGAGCGATCTTTCTTTCGAATTGCGTGCACGCGCACGCGCAGAAGGGTTTTTGGTGGGCGATGTAAATTTTTTGATGTTCGTTTTTGTCAATGAGTTTATAGGATTATTATGTTTTCATCATGTCCATCAATTAGTCTGCACTTTTCATCAAAAGTTTGATGATAGCAACAAGAATTAATATACTTGAATTTTCTTAAAATCTCACGCATAAAACATCACCCAAAAATAACAATTTAAAGATGATTATTCCTGCGTTTTCAATGCAGTCGACGAGCTGAGAATCCAATTCACAACCATTATGCCAGAGCTGCACACCCATCCCAAAAACCGACAACCTTTTAAAAAAACAAACGAATAACGAAAGTGCAATAAAAAAATACGCATATACTTTCAAAAAACAAGTGAATGGAGCCTAAGCACATTGTGATTCGGAGACACGCGTGACGACCATAACCAAGTAGACGTCGGTAATTTGACATAGATTTTATTCTTACTCTGTAACATTGACAACGTATGGAGGAATGCAGGTCAAGTTCGTGGCAAAAGTAAGGAATGCACTGCGCAGGTTGTAGTGAACTACCTCATTTTGTGTAGTTTGTAAGTTCGCTTTCACTGTATGCATTAAAGAAGTCTTCAAGCGAGGCGAATAAATATACCGTGCTTTTCAGGCAGCCAGCTCTGCTACTACGTTACAGCCTCCTATTCTTAGAGAAGAAAAAAAAATACATGGAATAGTGTATTTTAAAGAAGTATCATTCAGAGATAATACTTAACAAACTCCTTTCTATTGTGACAAAAGTTTAATTACTCGTCAGTTATTCACACAACTATATCAGGAAGGTTATACAGAAATAAAGAAAATTGGTAAATATTCTAATGGCTGCCGTATATCGTATGAGCTAAAAGATTGATAGGGTGGGTCCCATATAATGGTAGATGAAGCCGTGGTAGACCAAGGTGAAGACGGCGAAGTCTCGCCTCTCTAAAATATTAGCCCAAAATTGGCAGAGGATAGAATTTTGTGGACGCGGGTTACGTAAGCCTTTGCCCTACCGTGAAAAAGTATAAGCTATCATCATCATTCATCATTTCAGCCTTAAGACGTCCACTGCTGGACTTAGGCCTCCCCCAATTTAGGGGGCTTTGCCATAATCGCCACGCTTAGCAGGCGGGTTGGCGATCGCAGTATGGTGATAAAATGCATAGAGAACGCTGCTGCCCATTCTCTAGTAAGTCCCTTAGTCGCCTTTTACGACACCCACAGGAAGAAATGGGGTGGTGTTATTCTTTATGTCTGGCACCACACGGTACAAAAAAAACGGTACGGATAAAGTACAAGCTATATAGAAAGTAAAACCCACATTTTGAATCTACAGACTTTTACGACAAAATTCTGAAAAATTACATAGTTAAACGTAGTACAATAATCAACAAAACATTCATGTCTAGATGCTACTGCATGCTAACCTTTACAGGCAGATGACACGGCGCAAGTTCAAGAGAACCCGATGCCGTTGTTCTCATTCAAATGAACTAATAACATAGCATCTATTGTTTTACTTTTTATCTGACCTGACGAGCTAGGCACAATGTAGTGTGGAGCACCTAATTATTGACAGTCGAGTTCCCGTGACACGGTCTAGGTTGTCGTAATTGTGTGTGTGTGGAATTCTATATGCACGCGACGCAGAGGGGAATTGTTACTTGCCGTGAATCATTATCATGTTCATAATTCTTAATATAATTGTTTATTTTTCTTCTTATCCAAAACAGCTGTTGTCAGTGTCAGTCAGGTTTTTCTGTTTAAAAATTATTAAAACAAATAGTAAGGGGGATGCGCTGGGGTAGTCTGCGGAATTCAAATGGTCTTATGTTTTTCTTCCAATTTTCAGGATAGTCTTAGGATGTTTGTTGAAGAGAATATATTTTGCGACCGTTGAACATATGTATTAATTGAATTATAATCATGTAACTCATCAGTATAACCTTTTAGGTTCATATAAAATCATTGAATGACTTTTTTAGCTTCTTAGCGCATGTTCTTTAAACAATTGTTGAAACAGTGTTCTTCTTTTAACAAGTTTGAGTAACATTCCTTTATCAATTGTTTCGTTTATTATCTGCATGCTTTGTAAACATGTGAATTTTTATTTTTACTAAATATGTACGGTGTTGATTATGTACAAGTTGTTTTTTTGTACATTAAACTAACGCTGATGATTATAAGAAAAATTAAAGTAAACTTTCTATATTCCAAAGCTACATACTTTGTGAACAAATGATTGAAGAGGAACGTCGCATCGACAGAAAACACTTTACTAGACGAAACTAAAGTTATGTAATGAATTACCGTTGGGTTGTCTGTGGTTAGGGACTGTATCTTAGTCGTAGCATCCGGCACAAAGTCAAAATTTTACTTTGTTTTCATAAGCTTCACGTAAACATTGCTATAGATCCCACAAACAATTGAAACAAGCGAGGGATGGTAGTGGTTTCATCACCACTGTACTCAAAACGGTGAAGGAAAACATCGTGGGGAGACTGTCATATCCGAGAACCTGAAAATCGCAGATATGTGACTTCTGCCAACCCGCACTGGCCCGCGTGGTGGATTATGGTCCATCTCAGCGAGAGGAAGCTTGTGCCTCTGCAGTAGAAACATTGCCAGCAGCGGCATTGCGTAGTGGTGAAATGCAACCGATATTCAGGCTAAATTTGTGCTGCTGAAACGAGCTATTCGAGAGATTTATAAGTTGTAGGCATTCACTGAGGGATTAATTTAAGAAAATAAACATAATTACAGTCATATTTCAATATGTATATGAGAATCTAATTTATGTTATACAGAATATTTATCTTTATTCTAAACTCAATGACATTTATAATTCATATTATGCCCACGACTCTAGGCTCCAATTTTTTTTAAATTTATTTAAGTGCCAAAGTATACTTTAACAACGAACACCCTAGCTATTTTATAGAACTAAGCTTCAATATTTTTTTAGTTTAAAGCTTAGGACTAATAAAAGTAATCCAATGTAACTTTATTATATAAAACACAAAACTTAGTTATTAAAATAAAAATAAAAACCGAGTATTATAGCCGTCGCAAATATCCTGACCTGGTAGCGTATTATGACGGGTCGTTGAGCTCCCTAAAATTGGGTTTAGCCACATGATAACTGATGCTGGCATGACGCCTGTTGTGTCAGCTCAAAGCTGCAATGGAATAGGTACTTTTTCACATTTTACAGGAAACTGATGGATCTTTTAATATTTTGATTAATTTGAATTGTCTAAAGATGATTGCCTAAGTTTAGGTTCGAATAGGCTGTAAAAGCTTTGACAACGACGAATGGCTGTCTAAGGTTCTACTAACTACACCAACACCACTAACTAAACCAGAACAATAATAATAATATGATTACAGAGTTTCTGAAAGCGTGTTGCGTCCGTTGTCAAATATCATAACTAAGTTCTTATGGAATAAAATGTGTTGTTATAAATAAATATCTTAGGACAACCAACACACCGTTATCTGATCCCAAACTAGGCAGAGCCTGTACTATGGCAACCAGACAACTGATAAAGATACTTATATATTTCTAAATACATACATATTATAGATAAATTACACCCAGACACAGAATAAATTATCGTGCTCATCACACAAAGATTTGTCCTGGGTGGGAATCGAACCCACGACCTCAGTCTCAGCAGTCAGGAACACTAACCACTAGACTAACAGGCCACTCAAGTTTTATTATAACTATGCGAAAAGTACAGAACCGGTAGATGTGCCGGTGCTTAGGAGAGGGCTATACCCAGCAATGGACGTTTTTTGGCTAAAATAATGATGATCAATCAATTATCAAAAATATCATGAGATGTGACAACAAAACATGATTTGTTTCTTAAAAAAAGAAATAGAAACAGTTGAGCCCTGATTCCATTACTAAATTATGTGGCTTATTGAGACTCTTATATAATTGTTTCCCAAGTTTTTCGTTCCCTCATCAATATAAACCAATACTTTCTTAAATACTTTTACGGTTTCCATTTCTAGTAATCGCTTTCAAACAAGAGTAAAATTAATTAAGAAGTGAAATACTTTACTACTAATGAGCAAGAAGATGACATTACAATAGGTAGCACTTTCATTTGTAGATGCTGTTCCAATGATGTATGGATGAAAAGTTTAAAGTCATGTGTTTGCTATTTGTCATGTCGTTTTCTCGGATTATTGTGTGGTTATGGTGAGATAGTTTAATAAACTTCTTATACATCAGTTTTCATGAAAATTATAGATTGCTGGTTTAGAATGTAAAATGTAAAAGTTACCTATGAGCTATAGTTGTGCGGAAAAGAACCAGAGTTACCGACATAGCTTGCAGAGCAAGCAAGCTGAAGTAGCGGTGGTTTGGCCATGTCTTTCGAATGACCGATGGCCGATGGAGCAGACGAGTCCTGGAGTGGAGACAGCGTATCTGCAAGCGCAGCGTGGGACGCCCCCCAGCTAGATGGACCGACAACCTAAAGAAAGTGGCTGGGACAGACTGGATGCGGAGTTCGGAGGACAGGATGTTGTGGTGCAACATGGGCGAGTTGAGGGAGGAGTTGAATAACCTATAAGGTTTAACTTTTTTACTACGAGGGACTTCTGGTTATGTAATAATAGCTGCACAGGTCAATTGGTTAGATTAAGCTAAGTTTCGCAGGTTTAGTCTGTGAATGAGTGACCTTCTGTAGGTACATACCAAGACCTCGCCGTGCCTCGGAATTTCAGTTAAGCCGTTGGTCCCAGCTGTCATTTCACAGTCGGTGCGGGTCATCAGAAGTCCGAAAGTTTGACAACCAGTCTTCTGCGAGTGCAGCCAACAAAGTCCTGTCTTCTAGCTAGTCCCAGCAAATTGGGCTGTAAGTTTAGTCAGTCATCTAATTTATATGAAGTTTTTGGTACCTTGGCTATCGCTCATCATCATCTGTCTAGCCTTTTCCCAACTATGTTGGGGTCGGCAGTCCAACCGGATGCAGCTGAGCGCCAGTATTTTACTTGGAGCGGCTGCCTATCAGACCTCCCCAATCCAGTCACTGGGTAATACGATACCCCTTGGTAAGACTGGTTGTCAGACTTTCGGGCTTCTGACGACCCGTGACGACTGTCTTAGATCTACGAAAAGACAGCCGGGACCAACGGCTTAACATGCTTTCCGAGGTACGGACGGGTCTTGATATGTAAAGATGGTCACCCATCCACGGACCAACCGCGGCGAGCGTAGCTTAACCTGAACGATCAACCCGTGCGGCTATTATTACTTAGCCACAAGCCCTTCTAATGACCACGATTATGTATGGTCTTTAAAAGAGACTGTGACCTCAGAGTTTGTTTCGGCCTTTCTTCTGGGTATAGTCAGATGTATGTTTGACGTGTTAAAGTGTTTGTACAAACCTATTAGCAGATATAAGATGATTACATATTGAACACTCGTTCTTTTTCGTTATTAATAGCACAGCCAGAGCGTCCGGTTGATAATATTTTGCAACGTTTCGTATTTGCTCTAGTGGTAAAGAGCGTGTCAAGTTTAATGTCCACATTTCAGTGCCTAAGCTAAGGAAAGTGTTATAAGATCTTGCTACAGAACATAGTTATAAATACAGTAAATAATAGATGCTTCTATATCGGAATACAACAATCTATTCCATTACTAAAATAACGGACATCACTCGGAAAGCTGCTAACCTACACTTAAATTGAATTGGGCTGGACAAACTGCCGATGTCAGACGATCAATGGGAAAAACTTACGATCGAGTCCTGCTTGATGGCACGAAACATCGCGGCAGACCCAGATAGCAGTGGGCAGTGGAGGCACATTAATATTCCAAATATTATAAGAAAATTCTGCTGGAATAAAGGATTATATACCCCTCGGGGACTTACTAGAGAATGGGCAGCAGCGTTTTCTCTGCACATTACCACCATACTACGATCGCCTGCCAGGGTCGCGAGATTCGTTCGAAACAGATACCGTAGCCGTGTTATATGGGCAACTGAAGGAACACGGGTGGGTTTTAGTCAGTAAAAATCTGACACGGCCTTCCGTTTCACCCAGAGCGGGAGACGTCAATTGATGATTTCCCACCCACACAAAAAAAGTCACCTATAAGAAGACTTATTCAATCTACTGCACATTTGTGCTACGATCCTTACATACTCCTTTCGCCTCGTTTAGGTTCATGCAACTGGTCATCACCAAAAAGGTCACTATAGTATCCTCCTAGGGCGTGTCTTCCCTGCGTTTCCACTTACAGCTGCCTTGTAAGCCGTCCTTCATTCATCCTCTCACCTATACATGTCATACATATTTGAAAAACAAATAAGCTAGATGAAGTCAACATCTCCAGACGTCATTTGATGATTTCCCACCGACGAAAAAAAAAACGAACGCCAACCCGACTGCGTGGTGGGTATGCAATCCCCCGTCTCAGCCTTTTTTGCATCAGACGACGTCTTTTGGCTGATGATATTAATATCATCAGTCGGAGGTATGATCTTGGGTGAACTTGCTTAATACTTACAAGGATAATTATCTAAGGGGCCTATGCGAGTCACCTCTTATGCCTACTACAGGCCCCATAGTTTCGAAATATGTTATCGTATAAACATAAAAATAATAATAATAGACCCTTGAATCTTAATAACTCAAAAGTAAATGAGCTACAATGCAAAAACCGGTTACCATATCATCGAAGACTTCCACCCATTAATTAACATCTCAAAAACAAAAAATAGAACAATGCAATGACTTGTAACCGCACCAAAAAACTTCGCTTCCACTTCAAACTATCACAATATCACGAAATTTCATCTCTGCGTTACAATAAGAGATGAGTTTCAACATGTTGCGTGTGAATTTGCTTGTAAAAATGTAACTTTCTAGTTCGTAATGTCACGTAATCTGCTTGATCGATGGGGCGTGAGTCAGTGAGAGTGGAGAGCGAAGTTCAACTGAGGTAAAAGGGCGTCTTCCACGATGTAGAATACAACTAGAGCAAAGATGGTGATAATGGTGTCCTTTAATACAAGAAAACAGTAATGGAAAGTTGATTGACTTAGTATAATGTAGAAAGGAAAATAACATTAAATCAGAGAAGCATTCTAACTAAAATTTTCGTTTGTTCTGATATTTCTAAAATGGCATATCTTTGAAAATGAATCCGAGCGTGTAGGTATTAGCTAGATGGATCGACGACCTTAGGAAAGTGGCTGCGGCAGACTGGATGTGGGAGGCGGAGGACAGGGTGTTGTGGCGCAATATGGGAGAGGCCTATGTCCAACAGTGGACTGCGATAGGCTGAGTTGATGTGTAGGTATTATTTCTGGTCCGAATTCTATTTTAAGTCTGCTTAAGTGGTATTGTCCTAAATCTTTGTTTCATACTGATGAGAATACAGAAGGTTTTATTCAACCAGACAAACTCTTGCTTGACCGTCACGCACTCTAACCTAACGATCAAGTCTAGGTCATTCGCTCTTAAGGAGGATGCACTAAGGGTCTTAATTTTTTTTTTGCAGTTTGCAGGTTCGTATCAGGTTGTATATCGATTAAATTATGATTCGCAATTATAACAATAATAGATGTGAATAATGGCGGACCACGCTAGAGCTTTCCTCCTAAAAATTAAACCGCCGAAAAAAAACAGAAAAGCAAAAAATAATAAACCTTAAAATTATGAATCGGCGCTTTGAGTGATCTTTGTTCATTGATTTTCCAGCGCCGACTCATAATTTTAAGGTTTATTATTTTTTGCTTTTCAGTTTTTTTCGGCGGTTTAATTTTTTGTTAAAAAGTTTTTGTTTTGTATTTTTTGTGGCTTTAATGTACTTGGCAAGGTATACCCTATCCAATGAAAAAAGAATTATCAAAATCGGTCTACTCTGTACAAAGTTATGCGTGGTTACACATTACAATCAATGAGTGAACAATCAATCATCCCCTGTTTTTCGACCTTTAGGGTTCGATTTTGTTTTCCAAATTTATATGAGACCATCCTCGAAGTATACGCTTTCCAATAAAAAAAGAATTATCACGATCGGACTACTATGTGAAAAGTTATGCTTGGTAATACAGAAAAAAAAATATACGCGTCGAATTGATAACCTCCTCCGTTTTTTTTGTCGGTTAAAAAGCGACATTATTTGTAAATGACATTGACTTTAAATTATCTACCTAGTCTTTTGGCAGTATGCATTCTACTTAGGTACATTTCAAATATAAGTACATTATCAACAACTATTCTTCATTCGACATGAACAATATTAATAAAGCCGCCCTTTATTTTTTCATATCTTTGCCTTATTTAACAATTCAAATGTTGTTAGTAGTATTAGTACCTTCACTAAAACTACTTAATTATTTGTACCCTTAGTTATACATATTTATTTAGTGATGTGAATCTTGCTTTCAGTAAATTCCTCCTTCAGCTGCTTCCAAAGTGTTTTATTTTTGAGTATTTTCTTGCATACTTTGTTGTTCTATGTGGATCCAAACGTAAAGAATAACAGCATCTCATTTCTCCCCGTGGGTATCATAAAAGGCGACTAAGAGCCTTACTAGAGAACGGACAGCATCGTTCTCTAAGCAATTTACCACCATAATGCGATCGCCAAGCCGGCTGCTAAGCGTGGCGATTATAAAAGGGGAGGGCCTATATCTAGCAGTGGACGTCATTCGGCAGAAATTATTATGATGTCGTCAGCTCACCGTTTATTTGGTCTTACAACTTTTCTTTTGCCAGGTACAACTCCCAGCTAACGAGTACTCCGTTTAGTTTAACTGATGTCTGTGTAGCTAGACTTGTGTCCTGCCTCATCCACTTCAACCTTAGAGCTTGCACGAGGACAACGGTATTTTTTTTTTTTCATTATGATATTTCTGATCTTCTGCTATTAACTTCAAACAATACTTCATCATCATCATCATCATCATTTCAGCCGTAAGACGTCCACTGCTGGACTTAGGCCTCCTCCAATTTGGGGGGCTTTGCCATAATCGCCACGCTTGGCAGGCGGGTTGGCGATCGCAGTATGGTGGTAAAATGCATAGAGAAAGCTGCTGCCCATTCTCTAGTAAGTCCCTTAGTCGCCTTTTACGACACCCACAGGAAGAAATGGGGTGGTGTTATTCTTTACGTCCGGCACCACACGGTACAAACAATACGTAAAAATAGTTTCAAAAAAACTAAAAAAACACGCTTCCATTGAAAACCAAACTAAAAAGTACAAAATAATGGAAAAAAAGCGTGGGGTGCTTTTTAAGGTATTTTTTTATTGATATCAGGCACCCCACGCTTTTTTTCCATTATTTTGTACTTTTTAGTTTGGTTTTCAATGGAAGCGTGTTTTTTAGTTTTTTTTAAACTATTATTTATTTTCTATTTTTTAGGGTGTTTCGAATTTTGAGACGTATTTCAGCGTAGTTTGTGACGTATTTCAGCGTAGTTTGTGACGTATGTCAGCGTAGTTTGTGTCGTATGTCAGCGTAGTTTGTGACGTATGTCAGCGTAGTTTTCGAAGACAGTTTTTTTGCTGTCCTGGTAACCCTGGCAAGGATAATGGCACAAATTTATGAAATTATTGCATTGTCATCGGTCCTTGACAGGTGTGCAAAGTTTGAATGAAATCTGGTCGTTTAAAATGGGTCAAAATCGCGCTATAAGGAGTCGGTTACAAACAAACATACAAATATACAAACATACAAGTGAAGCTAATATAAAGCGTGTAAAAAACAATACTTACACAGAACAAATAAACACAATCTGTCCCTACTCATGTACTTGGATATTATTTAACCCGCGCGTGCTTTCACCCACTCTCGCTTCTTTGCTCGGCTGACCGCCACTTGTTATAATGTGTGGAAACGAGCGAGGGTTAGATATCTGTGGGTAAGCTTGTAGTTGTAGTAGTGATGATTATGATGTGAAGAGATTTATAAGAAGAAATAAGCAGTACCTTTGTACTCAATTCTATTACTATGCCTTATCACTCTGTATTTTACTGTGTGTACATAAATAATAAAATAAATAAATAAGAAAAGTGTGAGGAATGGATTTATTGACAGATATTTGAATTTATTAAATAATCTGGCTTAGTAGCAGATTATGCTGCTGTTGTGGACTTGGCAATTAAAATTTAAAACTTTTTGTAGTTATGAGTAACAGAAACAACACACTAATCAAAGACTGTTTTAATAATTATAACGAAGATGAAAAAATTATGGTGAAACGTTTATGTAGTAAATTAGAATTGAAATTGTAAATTAACACGGTAACTGCTATGTCGGACTATGTGTCCGACACTTTTTGTTCCATTCAGGCCTTGTCAGAATATGACCGACAACACGTACCAAATCTAAATAATGTATTTATGGAATAAATAATCTATTTAAAGTGAAATAACACTATGTATATTTTTTTTACTTTTTCTGATTTTTACTATGGCAGTTAACGTGTCTAGTGTCATGAAAGCGACTACATCAGCAGAAAGGTTTCTGCTTAATTCGTCAGTGTAATGTTATTTACACTGACGAATTAAGCAGACACGTTTTCTTCAGCTCTTGAGTCAACATCCTAATTGTGTATCACACCATCAATCAGAATCTGAATTATTTTGAAGAATCCTAATTCATTGCATTATATGTTCGAAAAATGTATTTGCTCATATATAGTCCTCCAGACCGAATTTCGGCCACGGCGGCCAATCTCAACGGATACTAGCCATCGGCGCGGAAGATATTATAGTGCTCAAGTGTGTGCGCAGACACAGGAGTACTCACTCTTCCCGCACTCTCATAGTCCAATGGGACGGCAATCCGACACGACCGGAGAGAGATCAGGCGTAGGACCAACGGCTTAACGTGCTTTCCGAGGCACGGGGGTATCACACCGCCAACTTCCAAACTCCGGGCTGCTACTAAGAAATTCCTAATGGAAAAACGCAGTAACAGTTTGCCCGACCCGGGAATCGAACCCAGGACCCCACGCTCAGCGGTCGCGCTTGCGACCACGAGACCAACGGGGCAGTATCTGCTCAACAACGTTAATAAGTTATGAATGTTGTAGAACTGTAAAATGAAAACCATTCCTTCTGTTTGTGTTTTATTTACGGGTAGTTGGAGCACATGTAGTTAACGTTCAGCAATTCACACAGCGATGCAGAGTGATGTCGAGTCCTTATATAGCGGCTTTTATATGTTGTGTTCATAGCAAATTTTTGTCAAGCGTTACACATGAAGTTATAAAAGAGATTTTATTTCAAATTTCTGCTTGCCTATTTCAGTTATTTTCATTTATAAAACATGCAAAAGTCCAAACTCAAGGTTTGCCAATGAGTACATTACATGGAGCCCTGACACAGCCAGAAGGCGTCGTGGCAGACATCGTAGAAGATGGTGGGAAGAGCTGGAGAAAACACTATTTTAGTCCTGGATTGAAAAAAGTAAAATTTATGGGGATAGTTCTTTGCCCAGCACTGATATGATGCACGGTAACAGTAATTGTGATTTCATGATATTTTCATATTCGTTTTTATTAACACAAGATTTTACATCTAACTTTCAAGCCAAACTTTAGAGGTGTCAAGGGACACCGGGATGGAACGAAGTTCATTTCCAGGATTCATAATAGTTATAATTTTAATTATTTATTATGTACAAAAAACCTGTATACACTCAACAAAAATATTCTCTCTCTCTCCCTATCTCCTTCTCTCTCCCTCTCTCTCTCTCTTTCCCTCTCTCTCCCTCTCTCCCTACCTCTTTCTCCCTCTCTCTCTCTACCTCGCTCTCTCTCTCTCCCTCACTCTCTCTCCTTCTCTCCCTCTCTCCCACTCTCTCTCCCTCTCCCCCTCTACCCCTGTCTCTCCCCCTCCCCTTTCCCCCTCCCCCTCTCCCCCTCTCCCCCTCTCTCCCTCTCCCCCTCCACCCCCTCTCTCCCTCTCTCCCTCTCTCCCTCTCTCCCTCTCTCTCTCTCTCTACTCACAACAAAAAAAAACAACAACATACAAAATATATACGGTCGAATTGAGAAACCTCGTCCTTTTTTACACGCTTTATATTAGCTTCACTTGTATGTTTGTATATTTGTATGTTTGTATGTTTGTTTGTAACCGACTGCTTATATCGCGATTTTGACCCACTTTAAACGACCAGATTTCATTCAAACTTTGCACACCTGTCAAGGACCGATGACAATGCAATAATTTCATAAATTTGTGCCATTATCCTTGCCAGGGTTATCAGGATAGGAAAAAAACTGTCTTCGAAAACTACGCTGACATACGTACCCTAAAAATAGAAAATAAATAATACGTATATAATAATACGTAAAATAAATAAATAACACGCTTCCATGGAAAACCAAACTAAAAAGTACAAAATAATGGAAAAAAAGCGTGGGGTGCTTTTAAGGTATTTTTTTATTGATATCAGGCACCCCACGCTTTTTTTCCATTATTTTGTACTTTTTAGTTTGGTTTTCCATGGAAGCGTGTTTTTTAGTTTTTTTAAACTATTATTTATTTTGAAGTCGGTTAAAGCATGGCGTGACAACTTTTCGTAAGATTTTTTTCCGTCTAGCCCCCTTTCACAACGCGCGATAAGGAACTTCGTTCCAAAAAAAAAAAACTCTATATCAGCCTAAAGCAGTCCACTACTGTAACTAGTCATAAGCTCCTCTAACTGCACGTCATTCAGCTCGATTCTTGACAACTCTCATCCAGTTGCTACCAGCCTCACTGCGAAGATCGTCGCTGCAACTGCCTGAGGGCGTTCTACCCAACGTTTACTGATTTACGGTCTCCACTCAAGAACAAGTCTATCCAAACGGCAAACGGTTCTACGGCTAATACGGTTCAGCCCTAATGGGCTGGATCTAGTTCAGATTGCTTCTTCGGTAAGCTATGTCGACAAAGGAGATGTTACATTTTTATATAGGGCTCCGGCCATAACATGTACCTTTTAGCGAAGCTGGGAAACTTACTCCTTAATAGAATAAAGTAACATTATTTTCATAATATCAAATGGTTTTTATGTACAAAATAAAAATTAAAAATGTTTGACGTTTGTCCTAAGAGTTAGCAAGCGGTTATTTTGAATTCGTTTTGAAACACACTTCAAAAATGGAGACTAAAGATTTTTGTAACGATGAAATGGTCGCACTTAATTATGTTTACTCAAAAATATGTATAGACAATAATAGTAATATATTTTAACACCACAAGAATAGACACATTTTTTTATTATTTTCTACTTAACATTGATTTGATGAGACATGATTTCAGAACGAATGAAGTATGCAAGCAAAAGAGACACCATGTTGAATAAAACATGGCAATAATTGAAAAACTAGTATTTTTTGTACACAACAAATTAGGCTCAAATTAACCGGAGAATATTTTTTCCCAATTTGTGGTATTTTTTCCTCTTTTTTGATAAATGTACATCTGATGGCCGAAAATGAAACATCTCCTTTGGTTCTATTCTATTTGGTGGCCAGCACCCTAATTGCGAAACACACTATTAATCGGAATTGGAATCATTTTGAAGCTTATTTGTCATCCATACTTTCATATGTTCGAATAAATTGTCGGCTCAACAACGTAAATAACGCAATGAATGTTGTTTAACTATCAAAATGAAACCAATTCCAACTGATAGCAAGTTACACAATTACCCGATCATCTTATTCCGGATTCTATCCCTCAGAAAAACATCAGTCGTACCATGAGTGTCCTCGTTTCGGTTTCCTAGGTCATTTATAAAAAATCTACCAATATTATAAGTACAATAAATTACTTTTCATCCTGCAAAACAAATTGTCAGCTCATCACTTATTCCTAGATCAAAGCAAGTAGCATCAAAACCAACATAAAAATACTTACAGGTGTATCACATACCTCATTACACAGAAGTGGGTAAGCAGTCAGCACGGACTCTACCGTAAGCGCTCTACTAACATAGAGCACGTAATTATGATGACGCTATATTGTTGTCGTGTGAACTCTATAGTAGAGCAAACGATGGGTTAAGTAGGCTGTTTTTATGAGGACATATAATTAGTAGGGCTAAATACTGCAGATAGGGAACGCTTTAAAAAAGTTTAGGAAAATTTCAAAAATATAAAACTAACGTGTAAAACTGTTTGTACAAACGTTTTTACAGAAGTAAAACCATTTATACAAAGACTGGGCAGTATTTATATAAATGGATTTACTTCTGTCTGTAACTTTTGTGTGTAATGGTCTAGTGGTCACAAGTGCAGTAAATGCTGAGCATGAGGTCTTGCGGTCAATTCCCACGCCAGGCAAAGTTGTTTTGGGTTTTTCTAAATATAACTTTTTAGTAGCAACTCGAAATCTGAAATTGTACCTGAATGATGAAATAATTTTAAAATATATTGCTATTTCATTGCTATATATGTTTGAAACATTTGTCTTCGCAACTGGATAAATAAGGCAATGGATGTTGTTGAAATGTCAAAATAAAAGCCATTTTTACTGTGAGTGTGTTACGTTATAAGCAGTGATCGGATATTCGGATGCATATTTACCAAATGTTACTATTTAGCTGTGAAAGCACGGAAGTGGCTTCATACTTTTTATTAAAGCCGGGTTTCTTGAATCATATTTATTTTAAATTAATGTTTAACCCCAGATGCAAATACATATGTGTAGGGTGGTATGTGTTAGTTAAAACAACACACAAAACACGGTAAAAACGCGCATTCCATATTAGCCAACATTTAAAATTTAGGTGAATATGCATCTGAATATCCGATATCTAGTTATAAGTCTACTGAGTTTGTTTCGCCATTTCTTTACACAGGTAGTCAGATTGGAAATATAGATTTCATTTAGCTTATTTGTTCTTCAAATATGTATGACGTGTTTGATGAGAGGATGAATGAAGGACGGCTTACAAGGCAGATGTAAGTGGAAACGTAGAGAGGGCACGCCTTAGGAGGACACTATAGTAACCTTATTGGTGATGTTGTTCAGAACGGTCAGGTGCGTAGCACTCGAAACTGGCTTATGTGTATGACAAGTTACATGAACATAAACCTAAACTAATGCTTGGAGTTTCCCTACGCGATCGAATCAGAAATGAAGAGATCCGTAGGAAAACCAAGGTAACCGATATAGCCCGAAGAATTGCCAAACTTAAGTTGCAGTGGCCAGGGCACATTGCTCGCAGAACGGATGGCCGATGGGGTCGGAAGGTTCTGGAGTGGCGACCGCGTACTGGAAGACGGAGCGTTGGAAGGCCTCCCACAAGATGGACTGATGACCTGGTGAAGGCCGCAGGAATACGTTGGATGCGAGAAGCACAGAATAGGTCGAAGTGGCGGTGCTTGGGGGAGGCCTATGTCCAGCAGTGGACGTCTTTCGGCTGAAATGATGATGATGATGATGAAACGAGGCCAAGGAGTATGTAAGGATCGTAGCACAAATGTGCAGTAGATTAAATAAGAAGACTGTTATAGTCGACTTTTTTGTAAGTGTGGGAAATCATTAAATGACGTCTCCAGCTCTGGGTGGAATGGAAGGGCGTGTCAGACTTTTACTGACTAATACCCACCCGTGTTCCTTCAGTTGCCTATATGCCAGGGCCATGCTACTGTTTCAAACAAATCTCGCGACCCTGGCAAGGTTATAGTTGACTTGATTTACCATTTCATGACTATTATTCTTTCTAGCTGGTGGCGTTCCGTAGTTTCTGCCTACCCCCGTGGGAAAAAGACATGAATTTATGAATTAATGTGTATAGTTGATTCCAATAACTATTTACAGAATACACAATTTCAGTCAATTTTAAATATTTACTCACACACCATTTAACTCCAACCAACCAATCAACTAAAATAAACAATAGAAAACCGTACAAACCTGACATCTTCACCAGCAGGTACTTATTACGTAGTCACACGTAAGCAGTATAACTTGTCAACCCAACCGTTAAAATATTACGTGGTTATGCGTAACGTGAAGGTTAACGTATGTTAATCTGTTTGAGATTCTTGTGCAGTTTGTATGGAGGTGTTAATTTTGTTTGGAAGAGGTGTTAATTTTATCCGGTTGGCAAGGCTTAAATATCGAAAGAAAGACGATAAAATTCAAGTTCCCAAAGCTACAAAACAGGCCGTCTGGCTGCTAGGGAGAGTGGGTAGGACCGATGCCTGCCAGGGTCGCGAGATTCGTTCGAAAGATATACCGTGGTCCCTGTCATATGGGCAACTGAAGAAACACGGGTGGGTTTTAGTCAGTAAAAGTTTGACACGCCCGTCCGCTCCACCATAAAGCGGGAGACGTCATTTGATGATTTCGCAACCAGAAAAGAAAAAAAAAAGATAGTTTACGATTAACAAATTAAATATTTTTTACCCCGGTTGTATGTTCGCGTGGGAAAATTTCCGAAATCTATTTAAAGGTCCTATTTTATTGAGTTTTTCCCTTAGAAATTTTTGAGTGAACGCAGCCTGGAACTTGAAAATTGGTGGTGTGATACCCCCGTGGGTCGGAAAGTACGTTAAGCCGTTGGTCTGAAGTGTCGTGGTAAATGAAACACATCTGCACTGGATAATGGTTCGGTTTATTGTGTCTCTTCACATAGATAGGATGTACACGATCTTAATATAATGCTTACATGGCTAATCCTAAATAAGGTGTGGTTACACATACATTCTTATTAATACTTTAGGTGCTCACATACACTACACCTCCGGGGGTAAAAGAAAAAAAAATATTAGAGCTGTTAATATTTTTTTTTTTTACATGAGGTTATTTCAACACCAAAAATAAAAAAAAATAAACAAACAAAATAATAAAAAATACAAATATGTGCTATTAACTATGAAACAATTTAGTCCTATCCTTAAGTATTAATTGAATTTTATTTTGTTTTAGAATTTTGACATTTGGGCCCATATTTTCTAACACAATATAAGGACCTTCAAAAATATTATCCAATTTCTTATTGTTTTCATTTCTGACTAAAACTAAGTCGTCTTTATTATAAGTAACAGGATTACATTTCTTATCATATGCTAATTTTCTATTTTCCTTACTTGTTTCTAAATTATGTTTAGCTTCTTTTAACGCTACCTGTAGCCTATATCTTAAATGTAAAGAGTAATCATTGGGGTTATATAATGGATCTATTCTATTACAATTCTTAATATTATTAGGAATATTACACGGCCTACCGAATATTAGTTCGAAGGGCGTGTACTTCATCTCTTCTTTTGTTTGGGTAGACTGACACATGATTTACAGCACAAAACCACTATTTTTTTATTATAATGTCCGAATTTATAATCACAATTTCTTCTTGGTTTTTTTTAACTGTCTAAATTTCACTCGCGATGTGACCTTGAATGGCAGGGTCGCCATGAAATGTCGTGGTAAATGAAACACATCTGCCCTGGATAATGGTTCGATTTATTGTGTCTCTTCACATAGATAGGATGTACACGATCTTAATATAATGCTTATCTGGCTAATCCTAAATAAGGTGTGGTTACACATACATTCTTATTAATACTTTAGGTGCTCACATACACTACAGGTCGTACGCCTGATCTCTCTGCAGTCGTGTCGGGTTGCCGTCCCATCGGACTGTGAGAATGAGTGCCTAGTGTTTGCACACACACTTAGTGCACTATATTATCTCCGGCGCCGATGGCTAGTTTCCACTGAGATCGACAGCCATGGCCGAAATACGGTCTGCAGGACAAACTTATGGTCAAAAACGGGCAAGAAACTCCAGCACGCGGAACTCAATATGAAAGCTGTTTCTGTTTTATTTTTTTATCCAAAATGAAAGTAAAGTAGGTACTTCCGAAACAAAATATCAATAAAATTTAGTATAATTGTTACGAATGTAAAGTATTAATGATGGCAATCGGATTTAATTGTTATTGGCGCAATTATTAAGAGTAGAAGAACGACGTGAATATCTATGGTTTTGAAAGTCAGGCATCAGTGCTAGCGAATAGCGATTAAAATAATAACAAAATGAATTTGGTTATTTATTGAAAGTGGTTTTTTTTGGGAATTTAATTTGGCAGGTCAACCGATGAAGTTGTAGGCTGGTTAACTGGACTTGCCTGTTGATACCTTAATAAATGAGGGCCTCCAGCCAGGGACTACTAGGTAAGGGCAACCCCTATGGGGTACGGACCTCGGCTTAGGGCATCGCTAGTAGAGGACAGCACGGGGCATGTTGGATCGGTATGAAATTGAAAGTGTGAGCAATTAATTACTAGTTAACTTCCATTTTCACAAAATGGCTTTTATTTCAAAATATTTTATGAAATCTAAATCGAATTTTTATTTCACTTGATGTGCAGCGGGATTCACTTGGCTGTCATCCGTAGATCTGCAGTCGTTACGGGGTCGGGAAAAGTCTGAAAGTTTGACAATCACTCTTATTGGCAGTGGGCAGGGCAAATTGCTCGCAGAACAGATGGCCGATGGGGCCGAAAGGTTCTTGAGTTGCGACCGCGTACCGAAAGACGTAGAGTTGGAAAGCCTCCCACAAAGTGGACCGATGACCTGGTGAAGGCCGCAGGAATCCACTGGATGCGGGAGGCACAAAATCCGTCGATGTGGCGGAGTTTGGGGGAGGCCTTTGTCCAGCAGTGGACGTCTTTCAGCCGAAATGATGATGATGACTTATAAGAAATAATATCTACGTAACTGTTATTCACCAATTCCACGTCCGCTATAAGTAGGACCACGTACTCGCTCTTCACAATAATATTTCGACCATACTTGTTTAATATACAAAAGACTTCACTTTCTCCCATACAATTTAATTCGTGGAGCATTCATATGGGTTTTATGATGAAGTAACGCACCGTTTCATTTTATTATAGTAGTTAAGAAAGATAACGTCTATTATATCGAATTTTCTTCAATTTAAGTATGTTTTTTCTTCTCATATTTAGGGTATAATAAGTACCTATAGCTACTGTATCTGAAGATATAACAATAGTTTGCTGTCTATACATAAAATGGTCTCACAAATATACATGTTGCAATATGGTAGATGTGTAATACTGCATACGAGGCAAGCCTAAAACAAATTTTAGAAAATTCATTATTTTCTGATCCCACTGAAATCTATCCGGGAGCAAGCTCATACAAAATATACGCAGCCGAATTTTTTCCTGTCTATACTTGAAGTTTATGCCAATGACAATCTTTTTATGATCTGGATATACCTTTAAATATCCGGGTTTATCTTCTGTCTTCCTTTTTTATCAAATTGCTAGAGTATACTTTTTAAGATCATTTTTTGTGTAGACAGAACACTATTTTCATAACTCCTGACACACAAGCTTAACTAGCCTAACGATTCTCATAAATATAATGAGAAAAAGAAGAGATTGCTCTTCAAAATGGGTAGACAACTCACTTATAGTACCTCGGGTATTGCAAATGTTTATTGTCCAAAGGCGATGGTGACCACTTTCCGTCAATTAGGCTGCCAGCTTGTTGGTCATTCAGTCAATCTGCCCAGGCTTTTCTCAGCTATGTTACGGTCGGCTCCCAGTCTAAACGCATGCAGCTGATTACCAGTATTTCATATAGAGCGGCTACCAAACTGACCCCACAACCTAGTCACTGGTATAAACAAAACCCTTAGGAAGACTGGTTGTCAGACTTTCGGGTTTCTGCAGACCCATAACAACGGCCAAAAAATTACAAATGACACCCGTAACCTACTGATTTCCGAGGAACGGAGGGGTCTTGATATGTTAAGATTCCATCCACCGACCAACCGCGGCAAGCGTAGTTAAATTAATCAACCGACCCGAGTGGCTATTTTGACCTAGCCAAAAGGGGAAAATCATATTTTGATTGAAGACTTTTTTTCATAGTCAACGTGTTGATTGACCCTGAAATATCTAGGCGTACCTACCAGCCACATTAAGCACCAATCTCTCAAACACTTATTATCAAAATAAATACCTAAGCAGTGACAGCATGTCAAGCACATTATTATAGCATTTCTCTTCTTTGACCCTTCACATAAGTATGACAAGCAATTCATTCATTACACACATGCTCGTACACATTAGAATAACATACATTATACAGGTTGTTCAGTTTGGTATGAAGCCAGAATGAGCGAATATTGCTTGCGTTTTAATCAGGCAAGGTTGCCAATTTAAATGTCTTTTTCTTCGTGTTTGGCATAGGATCATCATGTGTCTAGCCTTTTCCTATGTTGGGGTCAGCTCCGGATGCAGCTGAATACCAGTATTTTACATAGAGCGACTGCCTATCTAACCTCCACGTCCCTGTGACTGGTTAATATGATACCTCTCGGTAAGACTGGTTGTGAGACTTTCGGGCTTCTGATGACCCGTAATTATTGTTAGATATATAGATTTTATAGATTTTAAAACACGCAATAGTTCATCATATTTCGCTAACTAAATTCGGCATGCAAATTTTGTGATATACTGATGATTCTACAACTTTAAACAAAATAATTAAATTGCCATGTCAAAAAAAAGTACTAAATAAAAAAAAAATGTCCACATATCAAATTACAAATGTCAAAGAAATAAAATTAAATTAAAAATGTCAAAGAAAACTAATTTAAATTAAAAATGTCAAAGAAAACGAATTAAATTACAAATGTCAAAAAAAAAAAATACAAATGTCCAAAAAAAAAAAATTATATTAAACAATTTACATTTAATACTCATGTCATGCAACTTTCCATTTTAGCATAGGGTAAGTTAGAACATTTTCTATCAAGTCCATTGTATGAGTACTTAAAAATAATTTAAGCTACGTCAAGGGAATAAACAGCGATGAGATAAGTCTGCCAAACGTATTAATTGGGTATATCTAAAGAGTAACAATTTATTTATCATTGACTGATCCATGTTTACAATGGATCTTAACAAACTAGTTACCAATATTCACAGAGAATGACAGTCAAGCTAGTCCACGAATTGAATGTCGCTCAAAGCACTATGGAGCGGCTATGCAAGGAGATTCTTTGAATAAAAAAATTAGGAACGAAAACATCTTGAAACGAACCAGAGTTACCAACAGACCTTGCAGAGTAAGCAAGCTGAAGTGACAGGCAGCCAGCCCGGCTATAGTAGTCGAAGGACAGATGGCCGTTGGCACAGACGAGACCTAGAGAGGAGATCTCGTATTGGCTAGCGAAGTTTGGGAAGTCCCTCAGCTAAGTTGGTAGTTGTACCAACTCAGCCACCTTAAGCAAGTGGTTGCAGATTGGATGCGGAAAGCGGAGGATAGAGTGTTATGGCGCAACCTGGGAAATGCCTATCTATGTCCAACAGTGAACTGATAGAGCGAGTTGAGAGACCAATATTCTTAAAGCGACTTAATCTAAAGACTTTGAACCGAAACAGTTATACAAAACTTGAAAGCTCTTCTTACTAAACATGCAACGGCATATTACCCGCGCAAAAAGAGAAACGAAAAAAAATTATAAAATAAAAACTTTTTACCAAAAAATTTAACCGGCGAAAAAACTGACATAATTTTAAGGTTTATTATATTTGCTTTTCAGTTTTTTCGCCGGTTAAATTTTTTGGTGAAAAGTTTTTATTTTATAATTTTTTGTGGCTTTAATATACTTATAATACTTGGCAAGGTATACGCTATACAATGAATAAAGAATTATCAAAATCGGACTACTCTGTATAAAGTTATGCGTGGTTAAACATAACAATCAGTGAGTGAACAATCAATCATCCCCTGTTTTCTGACCCTTAGGGTTTGATTTTGTTTTTCAAATTTATATGAGACCACTCTCGAAGTATACCAAAAAAGTAGAAGAAGAAGAAGTAGAAGTAGAAGTGTATCAAAAAAGGAATTATCACAATCGGACTACTATGTAAAAAGTTATGCGTGGTCATACATAAAAAAAAAAAAAAATACAAACAAAAAATATACGCGTCGAATTGATAACCTCCTCCGTTTTTTTCGTCGGTTAAAAAGTAGACAACATTGGAAAAAACTAACTATTTTTAATTTATATCGAGCATCCCACGCTTTTTTCCATGATTTTCAACTTTTTAGTTTGGTTTTATTATTTATTTTCTATTGTTTAGTTCAGCTAGCTGCAAAAGCGGGTTATTCGTCCTGGTGATCCTGGCCAGGTTAATGGAACAAATTATTATATTGTCATGAGAAGTGTGCTAAGATTTAAATTAATCCAATGTTTTGAAAGTGGTGAAAATCACGTTCAATAATTCCGTTACATGGATATATTATACCAAGCTAAAAGCGTATTAAAAAACAGCCTGTATCTACGCAAAACCACACAATCGCATACGCAAAGCATAACCGTAATCATATTCATTAATTTCAAAAGTACTCTTACTTTACAAACTACTAAAGTAAAAATATACATACTCATTTTGCAGAGTCGACGAACTTCTTTTAAAAAGTGAAAGGGTTCTCGCTTATTCGAGATGCACAATTCGGGTTCCGGATACAAATATAAATACTTAATTGGTGGTTCTCGATTGCGTGATGTGATGTGGCGTTGTGGGTGAAAGACTTGCTTGTTATTTATTTATGATAGGTGCTATATGAGCTTGGGAAAAAAAACAAGTGAATTTTGAGACTGAGGAATGTCTTTCGTTTTTTTTTTTTTGTGCGGTGGCCAGTATTTATGATTTGGGAGTTCAAGAGTATTGTTACGTAAAAATAATTTCCTTATTTTAAATCGTATGTGTATTAAGCAATCTTAAATGCAATACACAATCTAACATTAAAATATATAACATAATCAGCCTAGAATATTCCCACTGCTGGGACTCAGGCCGCCTTCTTGGTGAGAGGAAGTGGGCCGTAATCTATCATGCGGGCCCAGTGCGGGTTGTCAATTGTCACATGTCTTCGAATTTTCGGGTCGCGAGATTGTTCGAAAGAGATACCATGACCCTGGCACATGGGCAACTGAAGGAACACGGGTGGGTTTTAGTCAGTAAAAGTCTGACATGCCCTCCCGCTCCGCCCAGAGCGGGAGAAGTCATTTGATGATTTCCCATCCAAAAAAATAATAAAAAGGATATGCCAGTTTCCTCACGATGTTTTTCTTCACCGTCTCGTGAGCAGTGGTTATGAAATAATTTTACGCAAAATAAAGCGCTTGTCTGGGTTCGAACCTGCGACCTAAAACTCATCGTAAGTCGCAGCCGTTACGGCTAGGCCACCACTGCTCTACTAAAATGAATACTAGGTACAAATGTACATCGAGTATTTCGAAACCTCACCAAGCGGTTGGTCGACTTTTTACATAACTAGAGGGCTGATCTATTTTTCGGTCAAAAAGTCGGCATTGCCATCCATCGTGGCAACGGATCATTTTACCACCATACTGCGATCGCCAACTCGCCTGCCAAGCGTGGCGATTATGGCAAAGCCCCCCGAATTGGGGGAGGCCTAAGTCCAGCAGTGGACGTCTTACGGCTGAAATGATGATGATGATGATTATTCAGGTTATATTATTGATGATTCACTGTGGACCTACTTGATTCACTGTGAACTGAGGGCCTATTCACTGTATCCGACCCCAGTACACAGTGGCTCAAATGATTTTTTTTTAATGCTTTTTATTTCCCAGCATATTACTTTTTTTTATCTAAATCGATTTGAATTATGAAAGTTCGTTAGTTATACTATGTATTAATCCCTTTACTTGTCCATAATACTCTTCCAAATCTAGTGTAGGGTCACTGGAAAAAAGTGATCCACTATGGTCGCCTCGACCCTATATGAGCTCTTTTCTTTCTTTTTTCTGTTATAAACTTGTTCATAGTTCAAACGTTATATGATATTTTAATTACAGACAGTTGAAAATACAAATAATTAGTTTATTCTGTCTAGTCTTTCCGTAATTATGTTACACTTGGCTTCTAGTCTAACCGGATGCAGGTAAATACTAAAATATTAATTTTATCCATCATAATATATATTTATGAAAGCGACTAAAGACAGGACTGGTCTTTTAAATCAACCTCTCACATTAAATTGAGATATTTTTGCATGAGGTATTGAGCAATGATATCAACGCTACTTGACCGAACGGCACCTGAGGTGTTCCACTAAACACAGTAGGTAACTGTTTTTCTGCTTTCCAATAGTTTTTTTTTTCTGGGTGGAAAATCACCAAATGACGTCTCCGGAGGACGTCTCAGACTTTTATTGACCCGTGTTTATTCAGTTGCCTATATGCCAGGGCCACGGTAACTCTTTCGAACAAATCTCGCGACCCTGGCAGGCATCGATCCTGGCGGACCCCTTCAATACTGCTGATATCTCATTGAGGCGCGCGTGGAAAACTACGTGCCGACGACACGAGCCTGGTCCTTACCGGCCGGTGAGCTACCCATTGCTCACCGCCCGCAAGCCCGCGCCTACGGTGGCTGGGTGTCCGCAATCGACTCCCGACGCCCGGCGCGTCTCCTCCTACGGTCCAATTGTATGCTGCTGGAACAGATTTTATGTAAAAATTCTAAGGTTTTTAAACATCCACTGTGATCATGACTGATAAAAACAATTAAGTAAGCAAGTTCAAAAACTAAAACCAGGCTACTGAAAAATCACGCTCTAAAAAGTATTTATCACGAATTTATTATCATCTGAAAGTCGTTTTCGTATGCAACTTTGCTTTGTTAACTTATGATCGCTTACAAATGTTAATTTTTATGTTTAGGATGCGCCCCCTTTTTTGTGGGTGAGAAGTCATCAAATAACGTCTCCCACTCTGGGTGGAGCGGAAGGGCGTGTCAGACTTTTACTGACTAAAACCTACCCGTGTTCCTTCAGTTGCCTATGCCAGGGCCACGGTAATTCTTCCGAACAATTCCGCGACCCATACACCCTACATTGGTAGTCTACGTATTATGTCGCGCGGTGCTTTGGAATCGGAATTTTCATCCGTTTTGGATCGTGCAGATATTTTGATGACTAAGCTAAAGAAAGTTATATCCTGATCTCCAACCAGTTCAACATTATCTAATCATGAAAGTAGAATAATTGTGTGACTCAGGCAATGGGTTCGTGAGTTTTGTGTATCTAGATTTTAAATCTCTCTTGATTATGACTTTTGAAGGTCAGTGAAGGTCGTACGTAACTGAATTAACTGATAATTATTTGTCAATTTTTATTTAGTGAGCATTATTAAGTTCAGGAAAGTCAGAATTTTTATTTCTAAAACAGAGGCTTAGTTCAATTTAAAAATGTAAGATATTTTCTTTCCTTACTTAGCGTAATTAAGTAAAGAATGACATGATTTTTCAAAAATTGTAATTTATTGTGTAAACCGAGAACAACCGTTTGCCTTTTGTCTAGCCTTTTCCTAACTATATTGGAGTCGGTTTCCAGTCTACCCTGATTCAGCGAATAATAATAGTATTTTACATA
This sequence comes from Aporophyla nigra, assembly GCA_947507805.1. NCBI lineage: Eukaryota > Metazoa > Arthropoda > Insecta > Lepidoptera > Noctuidae > Aporophyla > Aporophyla nigra. The sequence continues at coordinate 2,537,814 of OX382313.1, read as the reverse complement.
GAGTGATTGCTTATCTGACATATACAACCCAATTACTGGGTAACATTATCATGTTTAAAAGAAAACTTGACAAATCCGACAACTACTCTTCCCAGGGGGATTATACCCCTGGGAAGACTAGTTGTCGGACTTGTCAAGTTTTCTTTTTGAATATTAGCCTTTTTCTGTTGGTTACAATATTTTATGAAAGAGTTATAAAGCACTGTATGAAGATTTTTGATGATCATTTGAATATTATTTGCTTCGATCATCTCTATAGCTGCGTGTCCGCAATTTCATGCCATTAAGTTCAAGTTTCTTCACGATATTTCCCTCGACGTAAATCATTGGTGTCTCTAGTGAGATTAAACTTTTCTTAGCCTTGCAACCTCGTATCTAGCTAGCGTAGTTTGGAACAATGTCAGATAGATGGACCGACAACATTAATAAAGGAACAACCGACTTCCTAGAAAGTGAAAATTAACTTTAATTTCGTAAGCCGAAGTTTTTGTATCTGTAATTTAGATTTTGCCACCACATTCCGGAATTAAAGTTGTAAAATGTATAATACTGGTACTCAGCTGCATCCGGTTAGACTGGAGGCCGACCCTAACATAGTTGGGTAAGGTCAAGACAGATGATGATGATTCCGAAATTAAAATTATTTTACCCCTATGTAGTGTTTTTTTTTTTATCCGTGTGATGTCGGGCGCAAAAAATGAAATGAAACCTAGAATAACCTTGTTATTGTGAGGAGTAATAAAGATTTTTTTTTTCAATAGCAGCATCCCATTTCTTCTCGTGAGTATTGTAAGAGGCGACTAAGAGACTTACTACAGAATGGGCAGCAGCGTTCTGATTTTGGCAAAACCCGTCAAATTGGGGGATGCCTGTGTTCAGTTGTGGACGTCTCTCAGCTGAGATGAGTGAGTGTGAGTACGGGTGTTTTTTTTTTCAAATCAAATCAAATCAAAAATATTTATTAGCTAGAATCTATACTTACTAATATTATAAAGCTGAAGAGTTTGTTTGTTTGATTCATTGAACGCGCTAATCTCAGGAACTACTGGTCCGAATTGAAAAAATCTTTTTGTGTTGGGTAGCCTATTTATCGAGAAAGGCTATAGGCTATATAACGTTACGCTACAACCAACAGGAGCGGAGCAGTAATGAAAACTGTTGCATAACCAGGGACAATCGCACGGGTAGACGATTCGATGCGACGGAATCAACACGCTTGGCAGGCGGGTTCTTTATCGCAGTTTGGTGGTAAAAGGCATTGAGTACGCTGCTGCCCATTTTCTAGTAAGTCTCTTAGTCGCTTTTTACGACACCCACGGGAAGAAATGGGTTGGTACTATTCTTTACGTCTGGCACCATACGCAGCGTTTTAATTTTACATAGAATATATTTTTGCCCGATTAAGTAAAAATTTAAAACGGGTTCACTCAGTTCAACACATCATTTTGTATTGGAGATTGCGACATAGGACTTTTAAAATGGTGGATGTTGTGCAAACTTTTCACGAAATTTTGTCAAGAGTTGATTTTTGACTGATTCCGTGACAAAAAGGTACCAACCAATCAAAAAAGTTAATACTCTAAATATATAGGTATACATTTAAAAGTTTCACAGAGTGGGTATTTTTGTTCCCGCTATAACAGGAAATAATAAAAACAAAAATCACGTTTCTTGTATGAAGACCTCCTTATCTATATACAAGAAACGCACTTGACCTGTTTTTTTGTTAATTATTTTTGACAGGATTTTACTCTTAAATAATTAAAGTAGGTAATAGTTTGTTTGATTGAACTTGCTAATCTCAGGAACTACTAGTCCGAATTGAAAAAACTTTTTGTGTTGGATAGCCTATTTATTGAGAAAGGCTATAGGCTATATAACATCACGCTACAATCAACAGGAGCGGAGCAGTAATTAAAAAAGTTGCATAACCGGGGACAATCGCACGGGTAGACGATTCGATGCGACGGGAAGGGTCGGGGAAACAAGAAATTTAACGCGGACGAAGTCGCAGGCAGAAGCTAGTATGTTATATAAGGTGTTATAGTAATTTTGTTTCAGCATATCCTGCCATAACCTGACGTGCAAATGTCAATTACAATCATGTCAATTATTCTAACTTACAAATTACAGTTTCTAATCATTTGTCTTCTAAACTGTCCTTAATGGTATAATATCTTTTATACAGCAATAGTTTGAAGAGTAATTTTTTAAACATTGTCAGAGGTAAGTCTTGAAAACTATTTGGTAGTCAGTTTTAGGAAGTCATTTGTTTTGTTTTTTTTCTCGAAATAGTTACTGTTCCTACCCCACAACAATTCGTTGACCACTAGTTGCTATAAACAAAAGTGACAGGAATATTAGCAAATTATCAAGTTACACAAATTGGATTAAATCAGATTATCCAATTTCTCTTCATTTTTTAAATTGTTTTAAAAAGGTGTCTGTAACGTACTAGATGCGGAAGGCGCAGCACAGGGAGTTGTGGAGCAGCTTGGGAGAGGCCTATGTTCAGCAGTGGACTGCTTTACTGAGTTGATTGATTGAGTCATAGCCAAACGTACGTTAGACATTTTGTACCTTGCTTACAAGGTACAAAATGTCTAAATCAGTACATACTGTTTCTGCAATCGGAAATACTTACTGCATGTTACTAATTTAACTATATTGTCTAAATCAAAGCTTTCTAACTTTCAAGACGGGCCAATAGCTCAAGAAACAAGTTTTATGAGATTCCTGGCGTATCTATGGGAAAATCTTTTTTGTAGTTTGAGTACCTACTTGAGAACGATTACCACTTTCCTATGTAATGACCTTCCAACTGTGCATGAGTCATGAATCTGTTAGACGTTCTAAGAGTTATTTACATACTAATTGTGTAGGAGGTTCCGTTTGGTGCCGACGTCAAGAATAGCACCGTCTCATCTCTTCCCGTGGGTGACGCAAAAGGTGACTAAGGGACCTGCTAGAGAATGGGCAGCAGCATTCCCTATGAAATTTACTACCATACTGCGATTCTCAACCCGCCTGCTAAGCGTGGCGATTATGTCAGACACCCCCATTTGAGGAGGCCTATGTCCAGCATTGGACATCTTTGGCTGAAATGATGAATGTGCAAGATAAATATCGTTGGTCCCGGTTATAATTCTTGGTTTTGTTGTTACGGGTCGTCATAAGCTCGAAAGATGGACTACTAGGCCCGGTGCCCACTATCGGTGGGCATCGGTGCGGCTCGGTACAGCTCGGGCGCCTTACGGCGGCTTCGGGCGGCTTCGGGCGCCTCAGAGCTGCGTCGGGCGACTTCGGGCTGCCTCGGCAGCCGTAAGCATGGCTAAGGACGCCAAGGCTGTCTTCGGGTAGCAAGATGAACAATGAGAACTAAGTCCCAATCCACCATTATAAATACACACGCACAACTGTTTTCACGTAACGTTACGACTGCTCTGCGATGTTTCTGCTGCCCGAACTATTCTGAGGCTACCCAAAATCAGCTACGGCGTCCTTAGCCATACTTACGGCTGCCGAGGCAGCCCGAAGTCACCCGACGCAGCTCTGAGTCGCCCGAAGCCGCCCGAAGCCGCCGTAAGGCGCCCGAGCTGTACCGAGCCGCACCGATGCCCACCGATAGTGGGCGCCGGGCCCTAGTCTTACAAAGGGGTATTCGTAATACTCAACAACCGGGATGTTGAGGTGATATGGAAAGGCAGTCACTCTTCGTAGAATACTGATATTCTGCTGCATCCAGTTAGACTGAAGCCGACCCCACCATAGATAGGATAAGGCTAGCTAGATAGTGATGGAATCTTTAAGCTATAAAGTGTCACTGACTTTTGTTCTCACATACGAGTACATGTAGAAGAACAATAATATAATGAAGATTTTGTAACATTTTGATTTAAAAGGAAAGTCTCCTTGAAGTTTTTGCCTATTCTTCTCCACAAAGATCTGCGATCTGGAATGGACTAGCTTCAAATTTCTGACTAACTGACCGACTCTTTGATACTTCAAAAGTGCCTGTAAATTGTTTAATTGAAAAAAATACTTTGAATTTTGAGTTTGATTACAAATAAACAGTCTATAGAAAATAAGTCGATGGAATTTTTCGCTCACTTTATCTTCAACTAGCTGACCCAGCGAACTTCGTATCGCCTAAGATTCAAAATGTTGTAATAAACCTTCCAAGTTTGACAACCTGGTACGCGGTGGTGATCTGGTAAGCGTTTTCTAGCTGATACTCATATGTTTGGGTAGCTCCTACTCGGTTATGATAACCTGTTACTTCGAAGGCATAAAGCGTTTTCTGGCTGACACTGCTGTTTAATAAGCTCATACCAAGTTATTACCGCCTGGTACCTCGAAGGCAAAGTTTTTGTCATACCACGTTTTATAGTGAAATGTATTCTCTTTGACGTTTTATGTCACATCACACGAGAACGCGGTCGAAGGGGATAAAAAGTATCCTTTGCCAAAAGCAAAAAAAAAAAAAAAAAAAGTATCCTATGTCCTTCTCCTGGCTCTAAACTACCTCCCTGCCAATTTTCAGCTAAATCGGTTCAGCCGTTCTTGAGTTATAAGTGAAGTAACTAACACGACTTTCTTTTATATATATAGATGTAATCCTTTGTGCCGAGGGCTGAAAATCGAATAGTATCTTTTTCCGAAGCACTGAGATGCAGTCTCATTGGACTGACAATGCTCCATTCAACACCGAGAGTTTAAATTCCAGTGTACGATGAAATCCAGCCACGATATTTATACGTCCGTGTCACATCGACTTAGTTAACCGGTTTCTGGGTTCACAACGACCAAATGCCGTTCGACCTTGAAACCGGAAAATCGAGTTCCTCAAAACAAACGTTATGATTACATATGTTTACAGTTGGATGTTGCTTGCTAACTTATACGCTGTAAGATTTATAATTAAATCTATACTAATATTACAAAGCTGAAGAGTTTGTTTTCAATCTTAAAAGTACCTAAGGGTTATGATTCACTCAGGTCAACAAATCATTTTGAATAGAAGTTTGGGTCATAGGACTTCTAAAATGGTGGATGATGTGCATCAATTATCATCATTTCAGCCGAAAGACCTAGAATATAAGCCTCCCCCAAACAGGGGGCATTTGTCATAATTGCCACATTTGGCCGTCGGGTTGGCAATCGCAGTGTAGTTGTAAAACGCATAGAAAACGCTGCTGCCTATAAGTAAGTCTCTTAGTTGTCTTTTACGACACTCACGGAAAGAAATGCGATGGTGCTATTATTTACTATCGGCACCAAACTGAACATTTTAATTCTACTACGGATGTATTGCTTGCCTCACTTAGATCACTCAGATGACCAAATTATTTTGAATTGAAGATTGCATCATAGGACTTCTAAAATGATGGATGTTGTGAATATTTTTAATGAATTTAGTGAAAAGCTTGTTTTTTGACTGATTTTGTAACAAAAGGGTGCCAACGGGATCCTATCACACAGTGTGTATTTATTGTATGTTACAGCTATTACGAACAATAAAATAAAGACAAAAAATAAAGGGGGTCTCCATACAAGAATCGTATTTTGTTCGGCGTTTTTTTTTTTGCACTGTGGTACGAAACTCTTTGTGTGCGTGTTGGAATCGCACGTGGCCGGGTATTTGATGATTATTCTTGACATAATTTTAATCACGACAGGCCTCCTCTCGGAGAGAGGAAGTGGGAATAATCCACCACGCATCCCAGTTCGGGTTGGTAGATGTCACATATCTTCAAATTTTTGGTTCTAAGACATGTCAGTTTCCTTACGATGTTTTCCTAAACCATTTGAGCGCAGTGGTGATGAAATAATTTACACAAAGTAAAGCGCCTGCTGTCCCATTTCTTCCTGTGGGTGTTGTAAAAGGCGACTAAGGGACTTACTAGAGAATGGGCAGCAGCGTTTTCTATGCATTTTACCACCATACTGCGATCGCCAACCCGCCTGCCAAGCGTGGCGATTATGGTAAAGCCCCCTAAATTGGGGAAGGCCTAAGTCCAGCAGTGGACGTCTTACGGCTGAAATGAAAGCGCCTGCTTGGGTTCGAACTCATGAACTACAACTTGTAAGTCGCGGCCGTTACCACTATGCCACCACTGCTCTCATAGTATCTGTATTAAATGTAATAAGATAAGATAAGATATGATTTATTTGCTAAAGACATGTGTACACATACAAGAATAAAGACATGCATGCAGGATATTATAAAGAGTAAAAAATATAGCTTCTGACATGTTTGCGACATAATATGGCGTGCAAATATGAATAGTTGATTGTTTATAATTAGTTTCAAGTCAATGTATTAGTATCAATTGTATCATCAAGCAATAATAAATGTTAAAATGTCAACAGTATATAAAAAAATCATTAATATTATGGTACAATTATGTCATGAAGTCAAAATAGAATTATTTGTTACAAATTTATTAAATACATTTTAATTTCAATAGTAATCAGGATAAATAATAAAATTTGAATACCAGTTATATTCCGACAGAAAGTTTAAAAGTCTAGCTCCAACTGAAAGATCGTTAAGCGCTTTATGTAATAAGTAGCAAATGTACTTAATATTTAAAAAGGCTATTATATAATTTGAAAAGTCGTAACTCTACATTTACTTTCAAAATAATTTATTTGCAGATATTTTTTTTGCGTCTAGATTTATTTTGGTGTCTCAAAAGAATTTGCTATATAGTCCTCTTGACTCGTCATTTTCATAACGAAATACGAAAATGCCCATGATTGATTAATTAAAAAAACAGCACACTAGATGTATTAGAATTATTATTCATTGGTTTTTCAAGTGTTTTCCTCTTTTTCTGAATATATGTAGGTACATATAATATTAATTTCAATCTGTTTGCTTAACTTAGTATAGCTAAGTTAAATGTTAAATGTCCTGAATAAAATACACTCTCAAATACAAGAATATTAAAAACTAAAAAGTACAAAATAAAACTTACGTAGTCATAAAGCTAAAATTATTTGAATTGCACTGGATACAAACCGCAGCTCATATTTTTGTAACACACTTTGCGAATTAAAAACAGCATTTAATGTTTCAATTAAGTCGGTGTTAAAATTTACAGTAAGCAGACCCAATCTGAATTCTTGTAAAACTGCGATTTATCGAAACAACTTCTTTTAAATTGTAAAGCTTCATAATGCAAGCACGATTTTCACATCCTACAACCACTATCCAAAGCATAAACATAAACAGTTACCCATAAACTAATTCCCATCAAAACAATAACAATTAAAAAACGTAATGAACTTTCGCATTATACTAACCCACTGAAAACTAGTCCAAACTCAAACCTCACCTTCTTAGAAAACCCAAAACATTCGCACAACCCAGCTCAAGTTCATGACCTCTACAATGACCGAACAAACCTTTCGTTATGAAACCTGGACGTTACTTTTACTTCCAGGCTGAGAAAGTTCAATTCGGTGGTTGCCACACTTGAGGGAGGCTATATAGGGGCGTCGCGACTGCCGGCGCGCAGACGTAGCTAACTCTCACAATGAGGCGGTCGACAGTGTTGCTTTTATTCGCGGTCGCACACGCGCTTCCCGCCCAAGACTCCGGCCACACCGACAACGACATAGACGGCCTTACAGATTGCCTCAAAAAAGAATCAACAACTTGCCTCAAATACAAATTCTTCTCGTTCGTCGACAAGATGATCGGACAAAAGGAATCGTTCTCTCTCACCGATGGAGTGACCGTCGTCAAATCCAGTGATGTACCGACCGACACTGGAGCGCCGAGGGCCCTAGATCCTGTTTCGCGGTTGAAGAACTACTTCGAGACGCATTCCTTGAGAGTAGAAGTGAAAGGTTCGGATGTGATTGACGCGGTGTCGAGTGCAGGGCGCGCGTTCGAAGATACAGTGTCATCGTTTACCGAAGATAATGAAATTAGTGAAGGACGTGGGAAGAAAAAGAAGGCTGCTAAAATCCTTGGACCGTTGATGGCGGCTGTAGCTTTGAAGCTGATGGCGTTGATGCCTTTAGCAATTGGAGCGATAGCATTGATTGCAGGAAAGGCGTTGCTGATCGGAAAACTTGCCCTAGTTTTGTCAGCGATTATAGGGTTGAAGAAATTGCTGTCTCAACAGAAGCATGTGACGTATGAAGTGATTGCTCACCCTCATCATACATCGAGCCATGATTACAGCAGCAGCAGTGGAGGGACGAGTGGGTACGGTGGTGACTCTGGAGGCTCGTCATATAGTAGCAGCGGGAGTGGAGGCGGTGGAGGTCACGGCGGCGGCGGCGGCTGGGGTCGCTCGCTCGAAGCTCAAAACTTAGCGTATTCAGCGCAGAAACCTTAGCGACCTGGTTCCGTGGCACCTTTTCCACTGATTTCTCCGATCTTCAATGTATTTAAGTATTATTTATCGTGTACGGATGTGTGTGTGCCTGTTATTTATTGAGTGATTTATTTTTTAATTTATAAACGTCATGCCATTACTCGTGAAATGTTATTTGATGACTTCGATGACGTTTTTGCCGTTTTATTTCTTAGTCACTTCAAGTCATATTGTTATTTTATTTATTTCTAAATGTTTCTCTATTTATTTATTTGTATATACTTCGTCTATGTTAGTATTTTAGTTGGTAATGTATATTTTTATTTAAAACTCAGTACCTGGCTTTAATATTTTTAAGTAATTATTATGTAAGACTTTGTATACATTTCGTTATTTATGTACGAGTATGTTAGGTATCAAAGGTTTTATTTATTTTGTATGTATTTTTATGTAGCTGATTCTTCCTAAATACTCATAATTTAAATATTTATCGTTGTAATAATGTAATTAACGATACAAAGATGTTTAATTGTTATAATTATTACAAATAAAAATAAATGCAATTTTGTTCAGTGTTTTATTGACAAACATTTAAATATTTCTTACATTCATTTCCTGGCGATTAAAAGCTTTCAAATGAGATTAGAGTTGAAAATCACTGTTACCCTATTTAATTGATATACGTAGTAGTATCAGGTCTTTATAAATCCTAAGCGAATGTGTCAGTCCAATTTACTAGTATGACAAAGCAATATGTTAAGATTTGAAAGTAGAAAAATCTTGTTTCCCAATAATCTACATATTTACATATTTTCTTCCGTATTCGTATATAATGATTATCTTGGTTCGTATCCTGCCCGTAAGGCATTGAAAGTTGCTCTACTTGGACTGCACTGTTATTAAATTCCAACACCATTTTATTCTGATAAACTATCGGAAGCTACAATTACTATATTCTTCTGCATTTATAATAATTTATAAGAACTTTACCATTTTTAACGTAAAAAGCTGTTTTATTGTCTTCATAGGCTGAACCTACTTAATATTATCTTCACTTATGGAGATGTCAACCAAGGGATTTTGAAGGTTCAAGGTTACATTATTAAATCTCTTAGTATCAACATTAGTAGTTACCTAAATTTAACATTTTTCAACAATCACCAAATCTTAAACATTACGAGATTTGACACCAGATTCACGGCCATAGCTTATATCAGAATTCCAGAAACTTGGGTTTCATTACATAACTGGTAAAAGTTATGTTTCTGAGGTAACCTTATATATTATTATAATGTTAGTATATGTGGAACAAACCTATATCGGATTTTTCCATCAAGAATTTCTTAGTAGCAGCCCAGACTCTGAATTTGTGCCCGGTTGATGGCAATAGGCTCGCCCCGTATTACATGGGTGGGACCTAATCATTACCGGCAAATAACTTTCAATTCCGATTTTGATATTACACGACTTGACATCCTAATATATTGTCTCGACATACCGAATATGCTTCACACTGTAATTTGTTTACTTATTCAATTCGCTGTAACTGGTCAACGCAAATAACGCGTTACTAAGTAGTTTAATACACGTGGAAGCTTGTAATTAGCAAATATTCATGTTTGTTATTAGTCTGTAAGCTTTCTTTAAAAATCAAATAATTAAATAAATAATAAAATATTCACATTTCGCCAGTAACTATTAGGGACACCTCTGCCTAACCCTTTGAGAAATTTAGTAATTGTGATGTTATGTTGTTGTTACTTTAATACTAGGTTATTTTACACTTGACACTACGAATGGTGACAAAACTGTACGTCCGGCGCACTCTTACATATTCAGCATCGGTGTCATCCTGCTACTAGCCAGTGAGAGCTTTCACCACTGCAAGAGTGATCCTAGGAACTCGTGGTCTCGATCACCCATTACATATTGAGCCCCTGGTAAAGTTAAGCTTCGCTAGTTACGGTCAGTCTTTGGATAGGTGACACTCCCCCACTCTGTGCCTCGGAAAACTCGTTAATTCGTTGGATCATTATTCTTAGGTCTTTGAGAAAGTCTTACCAAAGAGTATCATATCTGGGCAATCTGACATGAAATGTATTCCCCAACATGATTAATTTGTTCTCATTATAACCTTCGCGTGATTGCACTTCGTTTAAATATAAAATTGATGCAATATATCATTGATGATACTAATTCATTTCTGTAAGTTTACATGAACACTTTTACAAGACAATAATAATTTTGTAAACTAGATAACTTGTTTCATATCTAATTACCCTGCAAAAAAACACCGAAACAAAGTTAGGGGTCTACTATCTCTTTTAAATTCCAGAAATATTCTTGGTCAGACCAAGTGAAGACAACGAAGATTCGATTCCGAAAACGCTCTTGAGGTTAGAGCGGTAATTCTTGTAATTATTCGGACGTTCACGGTATGATATCTAGATAGTCTTAATCTGTCAAAAATACCTCAAGTTTCCATAAATTCTAGTTATTAGGCCTTCCGTTCAAAAACTTGTCTGCGTCAGTTTCAAATGCTTCTTAACACCTAATGGTAGCTCTGCATAAATATAATATTCTCAAAAAGGAAATAGAAATGATACTTATAAATAATGTACACGTAAATGTCACATGCATGTCTGTACATCTATTACTCATTAGAAAGATCTAGATTTAAGACAACTCTAGATTTAGTATGTATGCATGTTGTGTGGTTGGTATAAAAACTGTACTCTTCTTTTAATGATATCTATACTAATTTTATAAAGCTGAAGTGTTTGTTTGTTTGGTTAAACGCGATAATCTCAGGAACTACTGGTCCGAACTGAAAAATTCTTTTTGTGTTGGGTAGCCTATTTATTGAGGAAGACTATAGGTAAAAGGAGCGGACCAGTAACGAAAAATGGACTAACACTGGCAGGCAATTCGATGCGAAGCGACGGGAAGGGTCAGGGGAGCAAAAATTTGACGCGGACGAAGTCGCGGGCAGAAAATAGTACAAAATAAAATATTGGCTTATTAGTTGATTCGCATGAATTTACTTGCCCGAATAATGCTTATTGTCACTTTTAAATAATATAATATTTTTTATAGGTGACTAGCACAAAGTTAATTTATTTGTGGACATTACATTTCAGAAATACGTATTAGGCAATTGGCACGTTTTATATGTAATGTAATAAACTTAGTGCACTTTTTCCTTAACTTTTCATTGTTTCTTAAACGTTTTATTAAATACGTGCCACTTGCCTAATCCGTGTTTCTGGAACTATCGATACGCCTGCATATAAATTATCTTCGGGTGAGTTATTTAGTACAAGTCAACTAGTAAGTCAAAATAACAAGCTCAAAAATGATATCGAGGATGCACAAAAAAGTATAATTACTTACTGTAAAAACTGACACTACTGCAAAAGCTCATAAAAACGAATGCACCAATTTTAAAGACCTGTTATTATTTAGAATAGCATGTGGTCAAAAACTGGTATTGGCGTGCCAGTAGGAAGCTAAGATATATTTTAAATACGATGAATCATTGCTGCATTGGCTTTTTCTTCAAAAGGCCAGACTTGACCCTGCATTGTTAGAATAGAATAGAAAAGAATAGGTCTTTATTTGCTTAGAATGTAGGTACATACATATAAGTTGTTACATTAAATAATAGGATCAATGTACATTCTGCCTTAATCTAGCATGCAAATGTCATACAACGTAAAGAAACAGAAATATTACAAAAAGAAGTCCTGCACGGAATAATAACATTTGTCAACAAGTATGTATTTGTATGTATGTATTTTATTAAAGATTATAGGAGGATTACACTCACAATAATCTTAATAATATAATGTTTGGGCTTTACAGAGACCGTGACCAATGAATTTGTTTCTGTATTTCTTCCTAGGGTCATCCATAAATTACGTCACAAAAATTTCATGATTTTTTTTTAAAAACCTCTGGGCAGTTTGTTGTGCTAGTTCTATTAGCTAAAGCACTAGATGGTGGTGAAGGGCAGGCGTTTTTGGGATTGTCTTATTCAATTTTGATGTTCAAAAAGTGCTAATGAAAATGACTTTTGATTTGTATACAGCTTTAAGCTTTACACGTCAATAACTCTAAGTTTGCTGATTTTCAGTGTGCACTCCAGGAGTTTGGCTTATGAAAAGAGCGAGAGACAAGAAGAAATAAAAAAACTTTAAATAGGTCATATAGTGACCTTATTGGTGACGTTCTTCAGAAAGGTCAGGTGCGTAGTACTCGCAACCGATGTGTTTGTAAGACCAGATGTATGAAAAACATAAACGAGGTGAAATGAGTCTGTAAGGATCGCAGTGGCGTTCCTTAGTTTCTGCTTACCCCGATGGGAAAAGGTGTTAGTTTATGTATGTATGTATGTATGTCCAACTTTGACTGACGAAATAATGACTTTGAGCTAAAGTCACTATAACAGCACCTTCACCCATTTAAAATCTATGTTCATTAATTCTAGACATAAGTTTATACCGTTGAAGGAGGTTGTGGAGGTCAGATTGGCAGTCGGCCCATGTGAAATACTGGTACTCAGCTGCATCCAGTTAGACTGGAAGCCGAACCCAACATAGGCGGGAAAAGGCTAGGAAGATGACGAAGGAATACTATTAAAACAAACTCAAGCTCCAAAATTAAAATTTCACTTCAATTTCATTCAAAGTTCGGGCACTCTCACCAAACCCATGGGAATTTCGAGAACTTATTCTGTTTACAAAGTAATTAGTTTTATGAAATTTCCATCATTGTTAGAATTTAAGTACACTCAAGTTATTCCTCCTATTAGTTTCTTTCTTCCCACAATTATTTACGAATTAGACTCAAACTTTTGATCAGTGAAATGGATTTTCACGATTAAAACAGTTGAAATAAATACCACGATTTCCGTCTCTCATAGACCTTAATAATAGTTCAGGAATAAAAATGTATAGTACCGTATACGTTCCGTGAGTTGGCGGACAAAAAAAAAACAGCGTCATCCCATTTCTTCCCGTGGGTATCGTAAAAGGCGACTAAGTGACTTACTAGAGAATGGGCAGCAGCGTTCTCTATGCATTTTACCACCATACTGCAATCGCCCACCCGCTTATCAAGCGTGGCGATTATGGTAAATCCCCCTTTTGGGGGAGGCCCATGTTGAGCAGTGGACGTCTTTCGGCTGAAATGATGATGATGATGATGCGTCTACGTAGATTAGCTAGCCAATTAAAAATAACCGTGTATTTCTACAAAATAAATTCGGAAGAACATAAAATATTAAGATTTTCAGCCAATTGACTTTGGGATGATGCAAAACATGAAAGAAGGTAACAAAAAATAAAAAATAATACACCGTTGCTATTGTAACTGTCATTTTTGTTTTCTACTATTATCATCCTACTTAATATTATAAATCCTACTTCCTACTAATATTATAACAGCGAAAGTTTGTGAGTATGGATGTATGAATGTTTGTTACTCTTTCACGCAAAAACTACTGCACAGATTTGCATAAAATTTGGAACACAGTTAGTTTATAACCTGGATTCAACACACAGGGTAATTTTTATCCTGGTAGTACGTTGCCGCGGGATATTTTCCGACCTCCACGCGGGCGAAGCCGCTGGCAAAAGCTAGTCAAAAATAAATGCCTAAGTTAAATAAAAGCCTCCGCCAGAATATAAGTAGAAATTCTTCATTTACCTTCCTCTAGAAGTGGCAGAAAACTTCTTGAACTGAAGTATACTTACAGATAAGTATTCGTTTTATGTTCCCACGTACAGAGATAGTGGGCTATTATAATCTCCTTAAACAAATATTATGTGTTAACTTTAATTGGCGTGGACCAAGTGATGTGATTTCAGCGATTTGACCTTGAGTTAGCCTAGCGTAGTACAGAGTCTAGAGTCGATTTAGTTTTTAGACAAAATCTAACAGGTTGGTAGTTGAATTGTATAATTTATTATTTTTTATGAAATTTATTTACACCCTGTGACTAGTCAAACTCACACACTTATGTTTGTAAATATGTGAGCACTAGTATCTATTATTATAATTTTCTCTCATTGCTCCATTTTGTTCATTCTTTCTACCTGCTGTGGTATAGTGTTTGTATTCTAGGCATTCGTCGTTTTCACATATAATTATTTAATTAATATATTTAAAATATTGTTAATCATTTTTTAAGAGTACTGGTGGAGTGTCTTGCTCATTTTACTCCATTCAAAAGAACTACCTTTTGGGCGACTAGAATCATAGTGCCCTTTATGTGCCTATTTGAAACTAATGCTTTGAATTTTTAATAACAGAATACGAGGTCAGTGTATACTGGTATTACAACGTAGCTTACTGTATCTAAAATAAATAATAGTTTAAAAAAACTAAAAAAACACGCTTCCATTGAAAACCAAACTAAAAAGTACAAAATAATGGAAAAAAAGCGTGGGGTGCCTGATATCAATAAAAAATACCTTAAAAAGCACCCCACGCTTTTTTTCCATTATTTTGTACTTTTTAGTTTGGTTTTCAATGGAAGCGCGTTTTTTTAGTTTTTTTAAACTATTATTTATTTTCTATTTTTTAGGGTGTTTCGAATTTTGAGACGTATGTCAGCGTAGTTTGAGACGTATGTCAGCGTAGTTTTCGAAGACAGTTTTTTTTTACTGTACTGGTAACCCTGGCAAGGATAATGGCGCAAATTAGTTTGTGACGTATGTCACCGTAGTTTTCGAAGACAGTTTTTTTGCTGTCCTGTTAACCCTGGCAAGGATAATGGCACAAATTAGTTTGTGACGTATGTCAGCGTAGTTTTCGAAGACAGTTTTTTTTTGCTGTCCTGGTAACCCTGGCAAGGATAATGGCACAAATTAGTTTGTGACGTATGTCAGCGTAGTTTTCGGAGACAGTTATTTTGCTGTCCTGGTAAACCCTGGCAAGGATAATGGCACAAATTTATGAAATTATTGCATTGTCATCGGTCCTTGACAGGTGTGCAAAGTTTGAATGAAATCTGGTCGTTTAAAGTGGGTCAAAATCGCGCTATAAGGAGTCGGTTACAAACAAACATACAAACATACAAGTGAAGCTAATATAAAGCGTGTAAAAAAACCGGCCAAGTGCGAGTCGGAGTCGCGCACCGAGGGTTCCGTACAAACCTGCAGGTATGCACGGTTTATGCATAAGGTTTATGTTTATGAAATTAAAGGTTTTTTTTTTTTAAATTTTTATATTTGAGTTGACTGAATGAAAGGTAAATTGTGGTTTACGACTTATGACGTATTAAAATAAAACTACTTACTAGATCTCGTTCAAACCAATTTTCGGTGGAAGTTTACATGGTAATGTACATTATATATATTTTTTAGGTTTATCATTCCCTTATTTTAGAAGTTACGGGGGGGACACACATTTTACCACTTTGGAAGTGTCTCTCGCGCAAACTATTCGGTTTAGAAAAAAATGATATTAGAAACCTCAATATCATTTTTGAAGACCTATCCACAAATAACCCACACGTATGGGTTTGATGAAATTTTTTTTTTTGAGTTTCAATTCCATGTATGGGGAACCCCAAATATTATTGTTGTTTTTTCTATTTTTGTGTGAAAATCTTATTGCGGTTTACAGAATACATCTATTTACCAAGTTTCAACAGCATAGCTCTTATAGTTTCGTAAAAAAGTGGCTGTGACATACTCGGACAGACAGACAGACAGACGGACAGACAGACATGACGAATCTATAAGGGTTCCGTTTTTTGCCAATTAACAACGGAACCCTAAGAAATGGGTACAAACGTCTAAGTTACGACTTTTTGCAGGCCTTGCTCAGTCATTGGTTTGTTGCCAATATTTTCTTCTATGTTAATTATTATTATTCTTTAACTACACTGCATTTAAATTGTTTTTTTTTTTCTTAAAACAGGGAATAAATATGTTTGTACTGACTCGTTAATCTAGTGATCGCAAGTGTTACTGCTGAGCAAAAGATCCTGCGTTCGACTCCCCGGTCGGGGAAAGTGTTGTTGGGTTTTTCTATCTGGAATTACTCAGTATCAGCCTGGGGGCGGGATTTGTGCACGGTTAATAACAATAGGGTCGCTTCTAACATGGGACGTAAACATATCTGACGTAATGTGGGTGTAATAATACGTACATTGCTGCCCAACCTTTTGGGGGAACAAGACGTGATGTTATATTATGTTTATGTAAATAATAATAAAAGAAATTAGATTAGTAAACATAACAACGCATAACGTAACGTAACGTAACGGAGGAAGGTTGATTTTACTCCCCATACATTTTTATACCCCGGGCTAATATATGAAAATCGTTTCTTAGGAAGTAAAGTCAAAAAAAGGAGGTGGGTAAAGTTTAGAACATTTTTCGCCTATCATAGTCATGAAAATTCAAAGTATTTATTGACGTCATGTTATTGTGTTTATGTGAAATTTAGGTATCGACCTTTACATCTATTCTAAAATAGTAAGAAAAAAAATACGAATAAATGCTTTATGCACCAAAACAAATTAATGCTAGTTAAAAAGCCTATTTACTGTAGTATTTGAGAGACAAAAAATATTTTGGTGCATAAAGCGCTTAACAGTTTATTTTGTAATGAAAGTTAAAAAAGTGCTTAAAATAACAAAACTTCAACGAATTTGCCAAGTTTGGTGATTTTTTTTTTATATAACTTGCTATTTTTTGAATATTTTGAATTTTCATGACTATGATAGGCGAAAAATGTTCTAAACTTTACCCACCTCCTTTACATTTGCAATGCATACATATTTATTTTCATTTAAATAAGAAAGCCAATTTACACTTGACAAATGATCCTAGAAACTTAATGCCTCACCCGCAGGCACGCTTTATAAATATAACTAGGCACTTCTGAACGAGGTGATTTAGACTAATGGTCGCGGTGAACCAGAGAATTCATAAAACTTCAGCGGTGTTTGTGGTCAGTGCTTGAAACCTCTTTATTATGGGTAAAGATATTATTTTTATTAAAGATATATTTGTACTTTGGTGTGGACTTATAAAGTTGTAGGGAAATAAGGGAATTTGGTTTTGTATGTAATGTGTTTGAGGAACGTAAGGATTTAAGTTCAGACCACGCTTATAAGAAATTATGAAAGTTACGAACTGTTTAAATCTAGGCCACAAAAAAAAATGAAGTTTTTTTTTGTGTTTTAATGCATATGGACTGAAAATTAATAAATGAAGAACTACTGTACATCACTTTACTAGAAAAGTAACTAGAATGCATGTGTATATAGATATTCGTGCTACTAAACGACGATTTATATAGTCGCATCCAGAAAAAAATGTCTAAAATATAAATCTGCCTCCGTTGTTATAATTACAGTAAGTCGTGTTCTTGGTGTCATGACATTTTTTACAGTACTGTGATTCTTAAATCAATTCTTACATGGAATATATTTCTTTTTAGTCTACGCAAATTAAATATTATTTAAATATCTGAGTTTTCTGATATAATCATTAAGATACATCAGTTTACAAAATGTTGAAAATGTTTGACTTCCTGTAATTACAATAAAGTCGTTTATTTTCTGGTGTACAATAAACCATATATAAATAAATAAATAATATTAATAAATAACGGGGGCATAAATACCAAACAGTCCCAATCAGAAGTTAAATAATGAGTATCAATAAAAAGAAAGATAATTTATAAGCAATACGTCATAATTGGGTGCTGAGAGGTAAGTATAAATATGCGCGCTACCTCATATGCATTCCCCGCTACCGCTTATAAAACAGACCACGCAGCTTTCCTTATATCCAGGTCGGACATTTGCCCCTAACAGAGAAAGGTGTACTGAGTACGGTGAAATCACTCATCGCGCACGTTCGTATTGCGATAAAAGTAAAATTTACTTGTATCATCTTGTTTATAGTATGTTTATGAAGGTCAACATAGGTCGTTATGGTTAGTACCATAATGACCTTTACATGGTCTAAAACAAAGTCGCATTTTGTGTTTGTACGCTTACATCTTTTAAACTACGCAACGAACTTTAATTCAATTTTTATCAAGAGACAGAGCGATTGAAGTGGTTTAATACATATGTATAATACGCGGGCGGAACCCCTGGCAAAAGTTAGTTACTAATAAAGTAGATAGGACTAAAAAACGTGCAGGATTCACGAATTAAATTTGTCAATTTTAAAGTCAAATTGTTTTGCTGTGGTTGTTTGCATGAGACAACCTTATGATTGTTCAAGCTGGTTATAATTAATTTAATACATTCGAACTGTCAAACTGTTTTAGGATCATATTTATCATTCCAGCCGAAAAAAATCGACAAATTTGGGAGATTGCCATAATCACCACGCTTGGCAGGTGGGTTGACGATCGCAGTTTGGTGATAAAATGCATTGAGAAAGAACGCTGCCACCCATTCTTCAGTAAGTCCCTTAGTCGTGTTTTACAACACCCACGGGAAGAAATAAGGTGGTGTTTTACTTTGGGTAAATTATTTTAATCACTGCTGCTCTCAAAACGGTAGAGGAAAACATCATGAGAAGGCATGTCCTAGTACCAAAAAACCAAGGGCCTGTGACATCCACTAACCCGCATGGGCCCGGGTGGTGGATTACGGCCCACTTCCTCTCACCGAGATTAGGCCTGTGTCCCGGCAGTGGTAACATTTAAGTCTGGTTATGGAATTAATAAAATGTACTAAGATCACTTATCGTCATCTGATCTTCATCACCGTCAGGCTGGTTCCATCCACTGCTAACTACAGACTTCGTTCCTTTTATACCATGTATCCCTGGTTTGTGAGAGTTTCACCCAGGTCTTTCCCGTAGTTTTATGTATTACTTTGATTCAGAAATCACCAACCAAGCCACGTTGAGTAGATGCAGTATTCATTACCCTATTTTTCAATTTTCCTATTGTGTTAAGTCCGCGATCGACAGAAGCCTGACTGCAGTTGAGCTTACTTGCTATTTCACGCGTATTTAAATATGGGTTAGCTTCAACAAAATGCACGTAATCGATCAAGATCCAGTTCAGGTGGTCTACCTCTGCTTATCCTCATCGCTGTAGTCTTCCGAATGAAACCTAACAAACCACCTCTTGCATGTTGCTGCACTGGGAGCATCACGACCGAATATAGTCACTATGTTCGACGTGCTTCAGCTACGCTATGACCCAAACGGAACTCATATAATATAGTATATGGTATTTCAATCGAAACTTCAGTCATTTTTTGATTTCTGAAATTGTAAACTGCTCTCAGATTAATTGTACTGGTACACCGAAATGTGCTCTTTATATACCCTTTCCCCCACCTCGAACTTGAACGTTCTAGAAAAATTTTGACATTTCACGAAAATAGCTTGTTCGTCCATCCAGCTGTTGGTCTGCTAGCATTTCTCTTAAGGTCACGTATTAAGACACACACTTAATTCTCATCTCAAAGAGAAACGCATAAACAAAACATTTATAATATAATTATGATGCATTAATTTCTAAAACAAAAATACCACGAGTTTGAGAACCTTTATAGTCGTTTCAGAACTTTCTCTGAGTATATTGAGCTGTGCATTACCGTAATTAATTCAATGCTAATTTGAAATTAAGAGGAGAACTGAGTACTTAACTTTTTAGTTGTAAAAGAATCATGATGATGGTTCCATTAACACATTAAATTTGGCTTGTAACATACAGCCTGATACGACAAGGCTTAAGTACATTAAGCCTTGTCGTATCAGGCTTTATTATTATTATAGTATTGAACGAAATATGATTCACGAACGTAACGCGTAATAAAAATATATTTACAGACCTGACAGTGACCTGAAAATTGAAAGAATGGAACAAAATTCGAATTTTTTGGGCTTCCCGAAGGCATCCACGTTATGATTGTAGGATTGAATTAGCTAATGACCCCCATTGGTATTGTTAGCAGGTGAAGAAATGTAAGAGTAGAAATAACGCGGTATGTGTACCGTGTCGTGCCGGACGTAAAGAATAGCACCACCCCATTTCTTCCCGTGGGTGTCGTAAGATGCAACTAAGGGACTTACTATCGAGAATGGGCAGCAGCGTTCTCTATGCATTTTGCCACCATACTGCGATCGCCAACACGCCTGTCAAGCATGGCGATTATGGCAAATCCCCCTCAAATCAGGGGAGGCTTATGTTCAGTAGTGGACGTCTTTCGGCTGAAATGATGATGTGGATCCCAGCTCCTTGAGTTTGCTAGTTGATATTGAAACAAAATTGCGTTACGAGTATAATATTGAAGTATTGTAGTGTTTTAACATAAAACATGTGTGTAATTGACAATAAGTTCTTAGGCAATTAGTAATCTTGAGCACCCTGGTTGGTCAAAGAATGAAGTATTATGATAACGAGCTTTTCCCAGCTTCATCACGCAAATAGAGGTCGAAAATTATCCCACAAGAAAAAATTACCGGAATAAGAAGTATTCTATGTTTTAATCCAGATAATTATCTAGCATTTTGCTAAATTTCTTTCAAATCTGAACAGCCGCTTTTGGGGGGCTGATTAACAAACATTCAAACACACAAACTTTCATTTTTTTTAAATATTATAGCAGGAGAAACACCCTGATTGGCAAAGGATGCCTGATGGCTTTGGCTGAAATGTGATCCCTGTATTCCATATGATTGTATGTTTTGAATTCGGTAATGTAGGTGGGACTAAATTTATACTCCTTCAGAATGATCAGCGACATCCTTTAGAGAGTGATGAGAGGACCTACTTAAATTTGAAGACTAATCAAACGGACATACTTAATTGGTTATTGATCCCCAATACAGATAGGTAGAGATATTTATAACCTAGACACAATCTTTCCAATCTATAGTACATGACTATTATAGAGAGAAAATACCTGATATTTGTAAACTAGGTTGGAAAAGCAGGAACTAGCCGGTAGTAAACAAGTTCTGTGCGTGTAAGAAAAACGGACGGACACACAGAGAAATTATATTCATGCTGCGTTCATTGGGATGGGCAGATGTTGAGGTGGAATTTTATAGTTGAGCAATAAACTATAATGTTCCAACTACTGGGACAAAGGTTAACAACGCGTTCAGGATGTTGTTGGGTCTCCCCCGTTACTTCAGTGCCTCGACAATGTTTGCGGAGGCACGCGTAGACTGTTTTTATGTGACAATGCGCAAGAGAGGCACCTCGTTGGTTCAGCGAGTGCGGAGGAGCTCTAATAGCATATTGGCCGCGCTCGCGGAAAGGGTCGATTGCGCCTACATCAATCACTGTTGTGGGCTACACATTGCACGCAGTTAATGTGGCAACACTGCATTTAGTAATTATGTACGTATTTGTTTGTTTTGTTTTAATAGTTTTCTATTTTCCATTGCATTTATGTTTGATTATTTAATGTGACTGTGTGTATTATTTGTAAAATTTATGAGTCTATGAAACTTGAAATAAATTATTAATAATAATAAAGGCTTTTCTTCGAGTAGGCTTTAATCTACTACACGGGCCTAGTACGGGTTGGTAGATGTCACATGTCTTCGAATTTTTGGTTCTAGAACATACCGGTACCATCTCCATGTTTTCGTTTTTCGTATTGAGAGCAGTAGTGATGAGTTATTTTTACGAAGTAAATTGGCTTCCTGAGTTCGAACCGATGACCTACAACTCGTAAGTTGGAACTGTTGTTGGCTACCACTACTCGCCTGTTATTGAACAGTGACTTACCCTTTTCTTTCTTCCTTCAACCAGTTTGGTAGTGCCAAAAGTATTGAGACGTTGTTTCATGGAAAACCCAAAAGCGTTGCAAAGACTGGTATCTCGGATGTTGAGAGTTACCATGGCCCTGGCACAGGCAACTGAAATAACAACGGTGGGTTTTTAAAAACGGCCAGTCAGAAATTAAAAGTCAACCTATTTATATTAACAAGGTATAAAGCTCTGCTCACAGTATCATTAAGTCAGTAGGACAACATCACACTACATGTCTATATTTAAACGGGGCACTCTTGTATTTACTGCTTCCCACAATACAAAAATATTATTTACTAGTAGTACTAGTATAAACTGTATTACACCGTAAAGTAAACCGTCCCGTGTGGTGCCGGACGTAAAGAATAACACCACCCCATTTCTTCCCGTGGGTGTCGTAAAAGGCGACTAAGGGACTTACTAGAGAATGGGCAGCAGCGTTCTCTATGCATTTTGCCACCATACTGCGATCGCCAACCCGCCTGCCAAGCGTGGTGATTATGGCAAAGCCCCCAAATTGGGGGAGGCCTAAGTCCAGCAGTGGACGTCCTACGGCTGAAATGGTGATGATGATGATTTAAGTATATCATGTGGGTTAGAGATGCAGGAGATCATGACATATGGAGGAACCTGGATAGAGGCCTATGTGTCACAGGACGCGGTGATTGACGACCCTGAAGTTCAATAATTAATTAATGTCTTCGTTTAAATTTTTATTACATTGTCAGTATGTAGTGTCAATAAGTACCTAAATAAAGGTTTATTATTAAACTACTATCATGTTTACTACAGTAATAATCACCTAATTAAAGTTATCTAAACCTCCTCCAAACATAGCAACAGTAAACACATAGATACCCCAACAAATTAAAAAGATGTTCCAACGAACAAAACAAGAAACTCTTAAATAACTGCTTACCTCACAACATAAAAATAAGACGACGCTCGCTTTAAATGCACTGCCACAGTAACCGAGTTTTACAAAGCCAATAAGAAAAAACAACGCCATCTAGTCGTCGACGGTTGCAACAAAAAGACGATCGCAATCATGGCCGACTACTTCATTCAATGTTGCTCGTAGCGTAACCTTGGTAAAACTTTTATGAATGAAAACGTAGTTTATTGATAAACAAAACTAGATGGATGTTGTAAAATTACATGAAGTAGAATTTTGTTCTTTTTGTATTGTTTCTGTCTGCTAAATTTGTGTGACTTATCAAGATGTTTTTATTGCCTGTATCAGATAGGGTTCAAAAGGACAATAATAACCGTTTAATTTGCTAACCATAGATAACTTAATTTATTTTCGTTTTCACTTATTATAGATGTGTGCTCGTGGACCATCAAAAATATGTAAGTACCTATACTTCATCATAAGGTTTAGCCAGACGTTCATTCATAAACTCATTAAAATGAAACAAGGTAATAAAAATCCAAACATTATGTTACTCCACAAACTCATTCACTACAATACCAGCACAAAAACTAACAAAAGTGCAGCAATCTTGTTAAAAAAACATACAAATAAATTATTTAATTCACGTTGAGTTCGTCGACTCATGATTGCGCTCGCGCTGCGGTAGAACCTTGAACTTTTGTTCTCTTTGCAAACTTGCAGATGTAAACAAACGTGGCCATGAAAATAGTTTAGCGTCTCGATAAGAGATGGCGCTATTTGGAAAATAATTTTCAATTGAAATAATAGTGTTATATGGAGCTATAATAATCTTAACATAATTTTTGTGTTTTTAATTCTTATTGTACACATAGATTTTTTTTGTGTAACGGATTCAAAAACGAGATATAATTTCTAAAGCTCTAGATTGCAGGCTGTATGTCTACATGTGCACAAGTATGTTGGTAGTTGCGAAATTATTATTATTCACGATGAAAGCCTTTCATTTAAATATTAGCTTGTTTTGCTAGATGGCGCTATTTTTTATTTGATAAGTTTCCTACTTGATAATAATTATGTATGCGTACCACAAGATAAACGTTTTTGTCGCTTATCTGTTTTTAGTTCTGTTACCTATGTAATACGTTGTTTGATAATAATATTTTGTTTCTTAATAGCCCAGCGTTGGTCTGGTACTCATAAACTTTTAACTACTACCAGGGATATATTTCAAGCTTATTATAAGAACAGATTTTTCACCTGTGACAAACAATAAATAAATGAAAATGAATATAAATTTCCATAAGACATAAGAGCGAGGGCTTGTCATCTGCCCAACCCTTCAGAGGTCAACAAAAAATAAATAACACTATTAGACCAATAACTGGCCCTCATTCCCCCAAAGTACCAGCAATAATTTATTTTCGAATTACCTCCTAACTTATACTCTTACATTTGTTACAACTTTTCAAGCAACTGGTGAATCTAGTAGGTCACTATGTCTTAAACTGTCGTTTGACAAGCCCTAAGAAATTCGATATTACAAACCAGAATCATTTTTAATCGAACGTAAGAACCGTTATCTTTGATGCTCATAAATCGTGTTCGATGATTCGAAAATTAATGGTTTCACGTTCATAGTGAAGTTTAGAAGACTTGTTTTTAAATACTTTAATAAATTGGTATATTTTTCAAATATACACTTTTCGGCCTGCTATCGAAAATAACATTTTGGTGCCTAACAACATATATGTCCAAAAAGCCTTAGCCGTGAATAAGTAGTCATTAAAATGCCTTTAAATGCAAACCTCTATTTTGACAATATAAAAATTAATTTCGAGAGTTTATAGATAAGGATAAATTCAAATACCTAGCGCCAGTATGCAGACAGGACGACTTAAATAAAATAAAAAAAATATTGATTAACCCTGGCAGTGTTGATACTTGAAGCATGTCTATATTTTTCTTTCTTAAGGTGAATGCTTCCACCAGCCCACGAAATTCAAATTTTCTTACGTTTTTTGCAATTTGCAGGCCAGTGCTAGGTTGTATGTTGATTAAAATGTTATTCGCGCCTGTAAGACATATGTAGTTACAGAATTATAATCATCAAAAGCATCAATACAACGCTCTAAGTTCATAAAGCTGTAGGAATGACATTTTCTGTTTTTTTTTTGTTCCTAGGCCTTTATGAACTTGGAGGGTTGTATTGGCGATTTTGATGATTATAATTCTGTAACTACATACGTCTTACAGGCGCGAATAATATTTTAATCAACATACAACCTAGCGCTGGCCTGCAAATTGCAAAAAACGCAAGAAATTTTGAATTTCGCGGGCTGGTTTGGAGCATTCACCTTAAGTTGATCTTATTTAGATATAAAACCCATCACGTCTGTGAAGCTTACACCTAAAAAAAAACCAGAATATTAAAGCTGATCATTCCAACGACTACTCAAGCGCCGACAAAAAAAAATATTAAAATTTTGTTTGATTGTGTTTAGATATCGTTGACCATCCCGTGTGAGGAGTTTCGTTTGCTAATTTAATTTAACTGTGTAGAACCTTAAACTCTGCTTGCAGGGGTATTACTTACTCGTTAAAATATGCTACGCTAAGGCCAAAAAGAAAAAAGCCAGGAAGATTAACAATAATTTCTAATCTTTCTTATTTTACTTTGCATGGTTGTTGTTTCGTATTGTATGGTAAAAAGTTAAAATAATACCGTACACGGCTCGTGGGATACAGCCATATAACATGAATAGATGCAGGATGCTTCTAACATGGGACGTAAACATATCTGACGTAATGTGGGTGTAATAATACGTACATTGCTGCCCAACCTTTTGGGGGAACAAGACGTGATGTTATATTATGTTTATGTAAATAATAATAAAAGAAATTAGATTAGTAAACATAACAACGCATAACGTAACGTAACGTAACGGAGGAAGGTTGATTTTACTCCCCATACATTTTTATACCCCGGGCTAATATATGAAAATCGTTTCTTAGGAAGTAAAGTCAAAAAAAGGAGGTGGGTAAAGTTTAGAACATTTTTCGCCTATCATAGTCATGAAAATTCAAAGTATTTATTGACGTCATGTTATTGTGTTTATGTGAAATTTAGGTATCGACCTTTACATCTATTCTAAAATAGTAAGAAAAAAAATACGAATAAATGCTTTATGCACCAAAACAAATTAATGCTAGTTAAAAAGCCTATTTACTGTAGTATTTGAGAGACAAAAAATATTTTGGTGCATAAAGCGCTTAACAGTTTATTTTGTAATGAAAGTTAAAAAAGTGCTTAAAATAACAAAACTTCAACGAATTTGCCAAGTTTGGTGATTTTTTTTTTATATAACTTGCTATTTTTTGAATATTTTGAATTTTCATGACTATGATAGGCGAAAAATGTTCTAAACTTTACCCACCTCCTTTACATTTGCAATGCATACATATTTATTTTCATTTAAATAAGAAAGCCAATTTACACTTGACAAATGATCCTAGAAACTTAATGCCTCACCCGCAGGCACGCTTTATAAATATAACTAGGCACTTCTGAACGAGGTGATTTAGACTAATGGTCGCGGTGAACCAGAGAATTCATAAAACTTCAGCGGTGTTTGTGGTCAGTGCTTGAAACCTCTTTATTATGGGTAAAGATATTATTTTTATTAAAGATATATTTGTACTTTGGTGTGGACTTATAAAGTTGTAGGGAAATAAGGGAATTTGGTTTTGTATGTAATGTGTTTGAGGAACGTAAGGATTTAAGTTCAGACCACGCTTATAAGAAATTATGAAAGTTACGAACTGTTTAAATCTAGGCCACAAAAAAAAATGAAGTTTTTTTTTGTGTTTTAATGCATATGGACTGAAAATTAATAAATGAAGAACTACTGTACATCACTTTACTAGAAAAGTAACTAGAATGCATGTGTATATAGATATTCGTGCTACTAAACGACGATTTATATAGTCGCATCCAGAAAAAAATGTCTAAAATATAAATCTGCCTCCGTTGTTATAATTACAGTAAGTCGTGTTCTTGGTGTCATGACATTTTTTACAGTACTGTGATTCTTAAATCAATTCTTACATGGAATATATTTCTTTTTAGTCTACGCAAATTAAATATTATTTAAATATCTGAGTTTTCTGATATAATCATTAAGATACATCAGTTTACAAAATGTTGAAAATGTTTGACTTCCTGTAATTACAATAAAGTCGTTTATTTTCTGGTGTACAATAAACCATATATAAATAAATAAATAATATTAATAAATAACGGGGGCATAAATACCAAACAGTCCCAATCAGAAGTTAAATAATGAGTATCAATAAAAAGAAAGATAATTTATAAGCAATACGTCATAATTGGGTGCTGAGAGGTAAGTATAAATATGCGCGCTACCTCATATGCATTCCCCGCTACCGCTTATAAAACAGACCACGCAGCTTTCCTTATATCCAGGTCGGACATTTGCCCCTAACAGAGAAAGGTGTACTGAGTACGGTGAAATCACTCATCGCGCACGTTCGTATTGCGATAAAAGTAAAATTTACTTGTATCATCTTGTTTATAGTATGTTTATGAAGGTCAACATAGGTCGTTATGGTTAGTACCATAATGACCTTTACATGGTCTAAAACAAAGTCGCATTTTGTGTTTGTACGCTTACATCTTTTAAACTACGCAACGAACTTTAATTCAATTTTTATCAAGAGACAGAGCGATTGAAGTGGTTTAATACATATGTATAATACGCGGGCGGAACCCCTGGCAAAAGTTAGTTACTAATAAAGTAGATAGGACTAAAAAACGTGCAGGATTCACGAATTAAATTTGTCAATTTTAAAGTCAAATTGTTTTGCTGTGGTTGTTTGCATGAGACAACCTTATGATTGTTCAAGCTGGTTATAATTAATTTAATACATTCGAACTGTCAAACTGTTTTAGGATCATATTTATCATTCCAGCCGAAAAAAATCGACAAATTTGGGAGATTGCCATAATCACCACGCTTGGCAGGTGGGTTGACGATCGCAGTTTGGTGATAAAATGCATTGAGAAAGAACGCTGCCACCCATTCTTCAGTAAGTCCCTTAGTCGTGTTTTACAACACCCACGGGAAGAAATAAGGTGGTGTTTTACTTTGGGTAAATTATTTTAATCACTGCTGCTCTCAAAACGGTAGAGGAAAACATCATGAGAAGGCATGTCCTAGTACCAAAAAACCAAGGGCCTGTGACATCCACTAACCCGCATGGGCCCGGGTGGTGGATTACGGCCCACTTCCTCTCACCGAGATTAGGCCTGTGTCCCGGCAGTGGTAACATTTAAGTCTGGTTATGGAATTAATAAAATGTACTAAGATCACTTATCGTCATCTGATCTTCATCACCGTCAGGCTGGTTCCATCCACTGCTAACTACAGACTTCGTTCCTTTTATACCATGTATCCCTGGTTTGTGAGAGTTTCACCCAGGTCTTTCCCGTAGTTTTATGTATTACTTTGATTCAGAAATCACCAACCAAGCCACGTTGAGTAGATGCAGTATTCATTACCCTATTTTTCAATTTTCCTATTGTGTTAAGTCCGCGATCGACAGAAGCCTGACTGCAGTTGAGCTTACTTGCTATTTCACGCGTATTTAAATATGGGTTAGCTTCAACAAATGCACGTAATCGATCAAGATCCAGTTCAGGTGGTCTACCTCTGCTTATCCTCATCGCTGTAGTCTTCCGAATGAAACCTAACAAACCACCTCTTGCATGTTGCTGCACTGGGAGCATCACGACCGAATATAGTCACTATGTTCGACGTGCTTCAGCTACGCTATGACCCAAACGGAACTCATATAATATAGTATATGGTATTTCAATCGAAACTTCAGTCATTTTTTGATTTCTGAAATTGTAAACTGCTCTCAGATTAATTGTACTGGTACACCGAAATGTGCTCTTTATATACCCTTTCCCCCACCTCGAACTTGAACGTTCTAGAAAAATTTTGACATTTCACGAAAATAGCTTGTTCGTCCATCCAGCTGTTGGTCTGCTAGCATTTCTCTTAAGGTCACGTATTAAGACACACACTTAATTCTCATCTCAAAGAGAAACGCATAAACAAAACATTTATAATATAATTATGATGCATTAATTTCTAAAACAAAAATACCACGAGTTTGAGAACCTTTATAGTCGTTTCAGAACTTTCTCTGAGTATATTGAGCTGTGCATTACCGTAATTAATTCAATGCTAATTTGAAATTAAGAGGAGAACTGAGTACTTAACTTTTTAGTTGTAAAAGAATCATGATGATGGTTCCATTAACACATTAAATTTGGCTTGTAACATACAGCCTGATACGACAAGGCTTAAGTACATTAAGCCTTGTCGTATCAGGCTTTATTATTATTATAGTATTGAACGAAATATGATTCACGAACGTAACGCGTAATAAAAATATATTTACAGACCTGACAGTGACCTGAAAATTGAAAGAATGGAACAAAATTCGAATTTTTTGGGCTTCCCGAAGGCATCCACGTTATGATTGTAGGATTGAATTAGCTAATGACCCCCATTGGTATTGTTAGCAGGTGAAGAAATGTAAGAGTAGAAATAACGCGGTATGTGTACCGTGTCGTGCCGGACGTAAAGAATAGCACCACCCCATTTCTTCCCGTGGGTGTCGTAAGATGCAACTAAGGGACTTACTATCGAGAATGGGCAGCAGCGTTCTCTATGCATTTTGCCACCATACTGCGATCGCCAACACGCCTGTCAAGCATGGCGATTATGGCAAATCCCCCTCAAATCAGGGGAGGCTTATGTTCAGTAGTGGACGTCTTTCGGCTGAAATGATGATGTGGATCCCAGCTCCTTGAGTTTGCTAGTTGATATTGAAACAAAATTGCGTTACGAGTATAATATTGAAGTATTGTAGTGTTTTAACATAAAACATGTGTGTAATTGACAATAAGTTCTTAGGCAATTAGTAATCTTGAGCACCCTGGTTGGTCAAAGAATGAAGTATTATGATAACGAGCTTTTCCCAGCTTCATCACGCAAATAGAGGTCGAAAATTATCCCACAAGAAAAAATTACCGGAATAAGAAGTATTCTATGTTTTAATCCAGATAATTATCTAGCATTTTGCTAAATTTCTTTCAAATCTGAACAGCCGCTTTTGGGGGGCTGATTAACAAACATTCAAACACACAAACTTTCATTTTTTTTAAATATTATAGCAGGAGAAACACCCTGATTGGCAAAGGATGCCTGATGGCTTTGGCTGAAATGTGATCCCTGTATTCCATATGATTGTATGTTTTGAATTCGGTAATGTAGGTGGGACTAAATTTATACTCCTTCAGAATGATCAGCGACATCCTTTAGAGAGTGATGAGAGGACCTACTTAAATTTGAAGACTAATCAAACGGACATACTTAATTGGTTATTGATCCCCAATACAGATAGGTAGAGATATTTATAACCTAGACACAATCTTTCCAATCTATAGTACATGACTATTATAGAGAGAAAATACCTGATATTTGTAAACTAGGTTGGAAAAGCAGGAACTAGCCGGTAGTAAACAAGTTCTGTGCGTGTAAGAAAAACGGACGGACACACAGAGAAATTATATTCATGCTGCGTTCATTGGGATGGGCAGATGTTGAGGTGGAATTTTATAGTTGAGCAATAAACTATAATGTTCCAACTACTGGGACAAAGGTTAACAACGCGTTCAGGATGTTGTTGGGTCTCCCCCGTTACTTCAGTGCCTCGACAATGTTTGCGGAGGCACGCGTAGACTGTTTTTATGTGACAATGCGCAAGAGAGGCACCTCGTTGGTTCAGCGAGTGCGGAGGAGCTCTAATAGCATATTGGCCGCGCTCGCGGAAAGGGTCGATTGCGCCTACATCAATCACTGTTGTGGGCTACACATTGCACGCAGTTAATGTGGCAACACTGCATTTAGTAATTATGTACGTATTTGTTTGTTTTGTTTTAATAGTTTTCTATTTTCCATTGCATTTATGTTTGATTATTTAATGTGACTGTGTGTATTATTTGTAAAATTTATGAGTCTATGAAACTTGAAATAAATTATTAATAATAATAAAGGCTTTTCTTCGAGTAGGCTTTAATCTACTACACGGGCCTAGTACGGGTTGGTAGATGTCACATGTCTTCGAATTTTTGGTTCTAGAACATACCGGTACCATCTCCATGTTTTCGTTTTTCGTATTGAGAGCAGTAGTGATGAGTTATTTTTACGAAGTAAATTGGCTTCCTGAGTTCGAACCGATGACCTACAACTCGTAAGTTGGAACTGTTGTTGGCTACCACTACTCGCCTGTTATTGAACAGTGACTTACCCTTTTCTTTCTTCCTTCAACCAGTTTGGTAGTGCCAAAAGTATTGAGACGTTGTTTCATGGAAAACCCAAAAGCGTTGCAAAGACTGGTATCTCGGATGTTGAGAGTTACCATGGCCCTGGCACAGGCAACTGAAATAACAACGGTGGGTTTTTAAAAACGGCCAGTCAGAAATTAAAAGTCAACCTATTTATATTAACAAGGTATAAAGCTCTGCTCACAGTATCATTAAGTCAGTAGGACAACATCACACTACATGTCTATATTTAAACGGGGCACTCTTGTATTTACTGCTTCCCACAATACAAAAATATTATTTACTAGTAGTACTAGTATAAACTGTATTACACCGTAAAGTAAACCGTCCCGTGTGGTGCCGGACGTAAAGAATAACACCACCCCATTTCTTCCCGTGGGTGTCGTAAAAGGCGACTAAGGGACTTACTAGAGAATGGGCAGCAGCGTTCTCTATGCATTTTGCCACCATACTGCGATCGCCAACCCGCCTGCCAAGCGTGGTGATTATGGCAAAGCCCCCAAATTGGGGGAGGCCTAAGTCCAGCAGTGGACGTCCTACGGCTGAAATGGTGATGATGATGATTTAAGTATATCATGTGGGTTAGAGATGCAGGAGATCATGACATATGGAGGAACCTGGATAGAGGCCTATGTGTCACAGGACGCGGTGATTGACGACCCTGAAGTTCAATAATTAATTAATGTCTTCGTTTAAATTTTTATTACATTGTCAGTATGTAGTGTCAATAAGTACCTAAATAAAGGTTTATTATTAAACTACTATCATGTTTACTACAGTAATAATCACCTAATTAAAGTTATCTAAACCTCCTCCAAACATAGCAACAGTAAACACATAGATACCCCAACAAATTAAAAAGATGTTCCAACGAACAAAACAAGAAACTCTTAAATAACTGCTTACCTCACAACATAAAAATAAGACGACGCTCGCTTTAAATGCACTGCCACAGTAACCGAGTTTTACAAAGCCAATAAGAAAAAACAACGCCATCTAGTCGTCGACGGTTGCAACAAAAAGACGATCGCAATCATGGCCGACTACTTCATTCAATGTTGCTCGTAGCGTAACCTTGGTAAAACTTTTATGAATGAAAACGTAGTTTATTGATAAACAAAACTAGATGGATGTTGTAAAATTACATGAAGTAGAATTTTGTTCTTTTTGTATTGTTTCTGTCTGCTAAATTTGTGTGACTTATCAAGATGTTTTTATTGCCTGTATCAGATAGGGTTCAAAAGGACAATAATAACCGTTTAATTTGCTAACCATAGATAACTTAATTTATTTTCGTTTTCACTTATTATAGATGTGTGCTCGTGGACCATCAAAAATATGTAAGTACCTATACTTCATCATAAGGTTTAGCCAGACGTTCATTCATAAACTCATTAAAATGAAACAAGGTAATAAAAATCCAAACATTATGTTACTCCACAAACTCATTCACTACAATACCAGCACAAAAACTAACAAAAGTGCAGCAATCTTGTTAAAAAAACATACAAATAAATTATTTAATTCACGTTGAGTTCGTCGACTCATGATTGCGCTCGCGCTGCGGTAGAACCTTGAACTTTTGTTCTCTTTGCAAACTTGCAGATGTAAACAAACGTGGCCATGAAAATAGTTTAGCGTCTCGATAAGAGATGGCGCTATTTGGAAAATAATTTTCAATTGAAATAATAGTGTTATATGGAGCTATAATAATCTTAACATAATTTTTGTGTTTTTAATTCTTATTGTACACATAGATTTTTTTTGTGTAACGGATTCAAAAACGAGATATAATTTCTAAAGCTCTAGATTGCAGGCTGTATGTCTACATGTGCACAAGTATGTTGGTAGTTGCGAAATTATTATTATTCACGATGAAAGCCTTTCATTTAAATATTAGCTTGTTTTGCTAGATGGCGCTATTTTTTATTTGATAAGTTTCCTACTTGATAATAATTATGTATGCGTACCACAAGATAAACGTTTTTGTCGCTTATCTGTTTTTAGTTCTGTTACCTATGTAATACGTTGTTTGATAATAATATTTTGTTTCTTAATAGCCCAGCGTTGGTCTGGTACTCATAAACTTTTAACTACTACCAGGGATATATTTCAAGCTTATTATAAGAACAGATTTTTCACCTGTGACAAACAATAAATAAATGAAAATGAATATAAATTTCCATAAGACATAAGAGCGAGGGCTTGTCATCTGCCCAACCCTTCAGAGGTCAACAAAAAATAAATAACACTATTAGACCAATAACTGGCCCTCATTCCCCCAAAGTACCAGCAATAATTTATTTTCGAATTACCTCCTAACTTATACTCTTACATTTGTTACAACTTTTCAAGCAACTGGTGAATCTAGTAGGTCACTATGTCTTAAACTGTCGTTTGACAAGCCCTAAGAAATTCGATATTACAAACCAGAATCATTTTTAATCGAACGTAAGAACCGTTATCTTTGATGCTCATAAATCGTGTTCGATGATTCGAAAATTAATGGTTTCACGTTCATAGTGAAGTTTAGAAGACTTGTTTTTAAATACTTTAATAAATTGGTATATTTTTCAAATATACACTTTTCGGCCTGCTATCGAAAATAACATTTTGGTGCCTAACAACATATATGTCCAAAAAGCCTTAGCCGTGAATAAGTAGTCATTAAAATGCCTTTAAATGCAAACCTCTATTTTGACAATATAAAAATTAATTTCGAGAGTTTATAGATAAGGATAAATTCAAATACCTAGCGCCAGTATGCAGACAGGACGACTTAAATAAAATAAAAAAAATATTGATTAACCCTGGCAGTGTTGATACTTGAAGCATGTCTATATTTTTCTTTCTTAAGGTGAATGCTTCCACCAGCCCACGAAATTCAAATTTTCTTACGTTTTTTGCAATTTGCAGGCCAGTGCTAGGTTGTATGTTGATTAAAATGTTATTCGCGCCTGTAAGACATATGTAGTTACAGAATTATAATCATCAAAAGCATCAATACAACGCTCTAAGTTCATAAAGCTGTAGGAATGACATTTTCTGTTTTTTTTTTGTTCCTAGGCCTTTATGAACTTGGAGGGTTGTATTGGCGATTTTGATGATTATAATTCTGTAACTACATACGTCTTACAGGCGCGAATAATATTTTAATCAACATACAACCTAGCGCTGGCCTGCAAATTGCAAAAAACGCAAGAAATTTTGAATTTCGCGGGCTGGTTTGGAGCATTCACCTTAAGTTGATCTTATTTAGATATAAAACCCATCACGTCTGTGAAGCTTACACCTAAAAAAAAACCAGAATATTAAAGCTGATCATTCCAACGACTACTCAAGCGCCGACAAAAAAAAATATTAAAATTTTGTTTGATTGTGTTTAGATATCGTTGACCATCCCGTGTGAGGAGTTTCGTTTGCTAATTTAATTTAACTGTGTAGAACCTTAAACTCTGCTTGCAGGGGTATTACTTACTCGTTAAAATATGCTACGCTAAGGCCAAAAAGAAAAAAGCCAGGAAGATTAACAATAATTTCTAATCTTTCTTATTTTACTTTGCATGGTTGTTGTTTCGTATTGTATGGTAAAAAGTTAAAATAATACCGTACACGGCTCGTGGGATACAGCCATATAACATGAATAGATGCAGCATCTCTAAAACAATTACATCACATTGAGAAACCAAGATTTCCCAAAGGGTTGTAGAGGTCAGAGACTAGCGCTTTGCGTCGAACTAGAAACTTACCGTGAACCCACAGATACATAGACTATTAGATACACTATACTACCGTCTATGGCATGTCTGTGGTGATCCTATCTATTAATGGATTCTTTTCTAGCTAAGATAAGGAGAAACAACCTCATTTTTATTATGTGTTAATGTTTGGCTGGAAGTAAATCATGATGATTTATGATGATCAAAAATATGCCCTTGACATCAAACCTAGTGATGAGCAAGGAGCCGTATTCAGAATCTAATGTCAATTATTGAAAAAACTAGATAATAGTCAATAAACACTGTGTGGTTCGAATTTCGCTTACTAACTTTTCTTGGTTATTGCAGCAACAGGCGTCGCACAAGATGGACCGATGACCTGGTGAAGGCCACAGGAATCCGCTGGATGCGAGAAGCACAGAATCGGTCGAAGTGGCGGTAGCCTATATACAGAAGTAGGTAGGCGTTTTTGGGCTGAAATTATGAAGATAATGATAAACTTTGCTTCTAATATTAATCAAAACTTTATTTGGAGTTTTTATATCTTATTTAAATGTTTTTATGAAAACCTCTAGGGTGCCGTATACATTTTGCGACAATCACGTTGTGTGGTTTAGCTCATGGTAGAGTTTATGGTTAAATAATAGTAGCTACACGGATCGTTGAAAGTTTAAGCTACCCTTGGCGCGGATTATTCATGGATGGGTGAGTAGCCATAGCGAGACCCTTACGTGCTGCCAGGGTCACAAGATTTCTGCCGGGGTCGTGAGATTGTTCGAAAGAGATACCGTGACCCTGGCACATGGGCAACTGAAGGAACACGGGTGAGTTTTAGTCAGTAAAAGTCTGACATTTGATGATTTCCCATCCAAAAAAAAAAAAAAAAGGGTCGCGAGATTTGCTCGAAAGAGATACCGTGGCCCTGGCTCATGGGCAACTAAAGGAACACGGGTGGGTTTTAGTCAGTAAAACTCTGACACGCCATTCCGCTCCACCCAGAGTGGGAGACGTCATTTGATGATTTCCCACCCACAAAAAAAAACGCCTACGTGTCTCGGAAAACACGTTTAGTCATTAATACCGGCTATCGGTCGTAGATCTTTGACAGTCATTATGAGTAGTCAGAAGCCCGAAAGAATGGCAACCAGTCGTGCCATCGGGATGTGGAGGTCGGATAAGTAGTCGTTCTATGTAAAACACTGGTATTCAGATGCATCCAGCTAGGCTGAACGCCAGCCCCAACGATTGCCAGAAGAGAAAAAATCTACGTGGTTTGGCGTTTTATTTTCGAGCCATCTCAGTCTTCTCCACTCTGTTTTTTGAATAAAGAATAGAAGAATTTATAACAAAAATACGAATGGGCAGCAGCATTCTCTATGCATTTTACCACCATACTGCGCTCGCCAACCCACCTGCTAAGCGTGGCGATTATGGCAAAGCCCTTCAAATGGGGGGAGGTCTATGTCCAGCAGTGGACGCTTTTCGGCTCAAATGGTGATGATTAAGATGATACAAAAGTTGTGGATAACTCAAAAGGTCCTATCAGAATACCAGCGCTGCGATACTTATTTTTAAATGTCGCAGCATCATACTGAGCCCTTTGGCCTCGCACAGGACTTTCTGTTTTTTTTTTTCTTTTAAATTATGTTTTTTATTTGTTTCTTTTGTTTATAATTGATTTTTTTATTTTATTAAGTATTGTTTTTTGTGTAGTTTCTGTGCGTGTCCCAATAAATACTTTTTCTTTCTTTCAAAACTTGCGCGGCTTGTTTGTGGCACCTAGCAAAAAAATTAAAAAAAACCCAGTGGGGAGTAGTAATGCACTGAAAATTTACAAGAGATGTTTTATCGTGGTTGTAATGTCTATGGGAAAAGCCCTAGATCCAGCCGTGACCCAGCTAGTATGTTACTAAGTAAGCAACGTGCGTGATTTCCTCTTCGTTACTGTATAGGAAACGCGAAGGAAATGGTAATAAATGATGACTTACATACTCGTACAACTTATGCACGCGATTCTGTGCATCATCAGGAAGTTGCGGATGGAGGTCAAGAATGGCTGGTGGTAGTGCTCAGAACTGTTTTTGAGTCACGGATTGGTAGGTAGTTTAATATTGGTAATTTTGTTGGTATTTGATTAGTTCCGTA
This sequence comes from Aporophyla nigra, assembly GCA_947507805.1. Taxonomy (NCBI): domain Eukaryota; kingdom Metazoa; phylum Arthropoda; class Insecta; order Lepidoptera; family Noctuidae; genus Aporophyla; species Aporophyla nigra. The sequence goes on along the minus strand of OX382313.1, from coordinate 2,500,515 downwards.
AGTGCAGTTTTATGCATAAAGTCTATTGGAACTGTCAGTTAGTAATGAGTCAATTAAGTTTATGAGCTGGAAGTATTATTCAACATTGTTACAAGGAATACTGTAAATCACTCAAAAATTACTGAAATATCTTAATTTTTTAGACTTGCATGTTTATATGCATATTACTAGCTTGGTTCGTGCATTCCTCTACAACTAAAGATTCTTATCCTTTTTTTTCTTTGTTTTTTCAATGATTTTTAGACGTCACCCGCTCTGGGTGAAGCAAAAGGGTGTGTCAGACTTTTACTGACTAAAACCCACCCGTGTTTTTTCAGTTGCCAATATGCCAGCGCCACGGTATCTCTTTATCCTTTCTTAATATGTGGCTATCTATATACTCGTATTTTATGATTTCGCTTTCGACATTTCCTGCATATAAATTGAGTTTTTTATCACGATCAAGATCTAATTATTTCCTTAATCAGCCAATACAATAATGCTTATACCAAAATGTCTTCATTGAAATCTCTCGAAAAAGTAAAAGTAATGTCTTTTTTTCGTTGACTTCCTTTACAAATTGTAGTTTTACGTGTAAGTATGTGTAAATTAGAATACCGTCTCTCAGCCTCCATCCTTCCTTTGTAAAGCATTATTAATTAATTTATTTATTCACGTACATATGCTACCATTGCAGTAAATGTGGTAGTTTCTTAACATTCTCAAAATCTGACTTAACATTGACCGCAGAAAAGCCCTTCTGCGATAATTCTTCACCAAAATCTCTAGGAGAACCAACTTTTTTTTTTTCTATATACATCCAAAATTTAGACCGATGTGATACGTTATGTATCAGTATTATAGACGTGACTTTAATACCTAATTAACCTCATGATCTGAGTCTGTCCTGGATCGAATAAAAATAAGCGTTCCTTCATTTAATTAATAGGTCTCGATCTCACATAGTTGTAGTAGTGTAGTGTAGTTGTAATCATTTCGCCTAATTCATAACGTTTCACGGCAGTCTACATTTCGTCGAGTCGAGTCCGAAATCTAGACTGCCGTCATACGTTATAAATTAATTGAAATACCTGTGTAGCATCAAAATACCATTTGTTACTTCCTAATCTAGTGTTTTGTTATCATAAGCATCTGCATAATCATTTACTCCTTTAATAGCTACGATATTGTTGTTTTTGTCACAATCTCCGGAAAGAGTAAAAGTAATTTCGCCTTTTCCGTTTATGTCCTCTACAACTCCGAAATCTAGACCACCGTGGCACGATACGTGTAAATTGGAATACCTGTGTAGTATCACAGGCGTGACTGCATTAAGTATTTGTGTCTTGTCTTGTCAAAAGGCGCACGCTTTTAGAAATTGAAAGCTATTGTTTTACGAACCATTGTTTGGCTTGTACACTTTCTGTTTAGCTTCTGTAGTAAATACTATTAAATTATGTGGTTGCTATGGCGTATAGTGTGGGAATTTTATGGGTAATTGGTGATGTGAAGTCAACTGATATGCTTTGTGTGGGTTCGGGTAGATTGAATTCAGAATCGAAAGGTGAATGGTTGAGATAGGTCATGTTTATCCATGTTATTATATTTATAATGGGCAACTTTCTTCCTTCTCATGTGAAGTTTCAGTAACGTCAGTATTACGATTAACCAGTAGGTACCAATACAACAATTGTTGATGTTGCCTATGCAGCATGTTGTTTAAAGCATACAACTTGAGAATTGAAGAACTGACCAAATATTGTAACCATCGTTAGTGTAGGTGGTTTTGCTTAGGTGAATTGGTTATGTTTAACATAATAGACACATACGTAAACCTCAAGATGTTTGTTCCTGTAATACGAATCACAGTTATTTGTTATTAGTATTCAATTAAGATAGAGCATTATCATCTAACAAGAATATTCACAACTATCTGTTCACATTAGGATCGGCTTCCAATTTACCTGAAAATCAGTATTTACATAGAACGACTGTTAATACTGAGGCACTTAGTACAAATGGTTTTTGACATAAGAATAGAATCTTTGTAATGTAATTTCTGCGTCGCCCTTAGTGACATTTTGTCCTTAGAAGCTTCTCTTCACAAAATTTTAACGCATTAAGGTGGAATTGCTAAGATATCCCGCGAAATTCTTAGTTTCTTACCTTTTTGTGCAATCTGCAGGTGGGCCGGGAGTGTGTTGATTATAGACATTATATATTAGAGGGTTGAAAATCATAAGGAAATTATAAAATATTTTCTCACCATGCCCTAAAAAACAATAAAACCTATCTTTTGGTATAAGTTTTACATGGTTTAATGATGGAATCTCTTCAAGGTACACGTTTTAAACGGCGATTTAGTGTCATCTTTATGATTATTTTTTATCGAGCCAAATGTTTTAATTCACGTTTCTATCTTCACACAGCGCTTAACAGTATGTTTAATTTTCCTAAATATTTTTTTTTTACGGAAATTATCCATTTTACTAGATTTACAGAGGTTTAAAAAAGTTAAAAAGTACTGCAACCTCGCCTTAAATATAAAAAGAAACTTCAAAGCATCCTTACTTAAAATATCATTTTATTTTTGTTTTCTTGTTTGTATCACAAACTTACTCGCCGTTACGCTTTTTAAATTACGGGTTAAGTTAAACTCCAAATTGGATTGTTAACACTTTACTTCTAATTAATTAAGTCATATAATGAGGCTTTCTCTCATAAATTAAACAAACATAAGAATTATGACCTCTTAATATAGGAAGGGACACAATAGTATTTATTTGCACTAGCACTCAACATCTGCCTAGCCTTTTCCCAAAAAGGTATGTTCGATCCGGCTTCCAGTCTTACCGAATGCAGCTGAGTACCAGTATTTTACATGGGACGACTGCCCATCTGACCTCCACAAACCAGTTACTGGGTAATACGATACCCCTTGGTAAGACTGTTTGTCATACTTTCGGGCTTCTGATGACTAGTAACGACTGTCTAAGATCTATGAAAGACAGCCATGACCAACGGCATAGCGTGCTTTCTGAGGCACGGAAGGGTCTTGGTATGTATATATGGTCACCCATCCATGGACCAACCGCGGCAAGCGTAGCTTAACTTGAATGATCAATCCGTGCGGCTGTTATTACTTAGCCACTCACTAAACAGAAATGATATCATCACTGAAGTAAAGTCTTTTTGAGGGTGTTCAAAATGACAGATTTAAGACCAGTGTATTCTATCGTTAAGGTAACATACACAGCTATATAAAGCAATAATTATTAACGGAACCAAGAAAATGATAAAAAAGCAAGTAACTCCAAGTGTTACCATGCATTCCCTGTCAAACGACCAAATGAAACATCGGTTATAAAAATTCAGCTTCAAACCTAAAATTTCTTGCTACAGTTCCCAAGAATGCTTCAATAAAAAGAATCAGCTAATCAAGAAACAATCTAAAACATTTACTAGCAACAAACTCTCTGTTTGGCATCAAACTCACGATTCTCTCACACGGACGTTTTATCACTATTTAGGTCATCAAGAATGCAGCTACGTACAGTAGTATCAAAGTCTCTAGGTGTAGTAGAAGCGACTGGTCGTGAAACTGCTAGGTCATTGCTAAAGAATGTCTGTGACCCATTGAGGACTAGACTTGATAAGCATATTGAGATGATATACTTTGGGGTCTGCCAGGAATTATAATCAGTTGGAAAAGTTCAAAGTAGCTTTTTCTTTGAGTCCAAGTCTTATAAACTAAATGTACCTACATTTAGTTTAGAAATGAATACAATAAAAAAATAAGAATGAATAATTATTTAACATGTGCTCTTGCAGGCTCAATTTACTTAATGAATACGTTGGTTGGTTACAAACCGAGGAAAAACGAATGGTTTTAGAAAACTCACTGAATGATCAACTTTAGTCCAAACTGCATTAGGATGTAAGTAAACAAGATGATATTCTATTTCTTTAAATATGAGTTTAAAGGTAGATTTTGTTTTATTTTATTTATGAACATGTAACCGGAAAAATTCTTAGTTTGTCACTCTTGAACATTGTACTTTTATTGTTTCTTATACAACATAAGTATTAATTGTAAAGTTGAGACTTGGTCGAGTTAAAATATTTACTTGTGAATTTAATATGATAAATAAGGAAATCTGAATAACAATACCTGTCATCCAGAGTCATAATTTTTTAAGTTGATTATTTGTAGACATTTTGAAGTAGCATGATGTTGGGAAACAAATAATACAAGGCATATAAAAACAACTGTTATATTTAGTTTATTTGGGTGGTTCATAATAAATTATAACAGCTAAAAGAAAGAGTAAAGATTTGTACACACGAAGACATCACCTAAGAAATATATACGCTAAGAATATATGATATATAAATAAATACATAAATACATGAATATTAATAAACGAAGATGCAAACAATAATATTTTACTTATATAATTCGATACGAAAAATATTTACAAAAGTTTATAAAAGAAAAATATTATAAAGGGAAGGGAATAATAGATCGACTAGTAAGAAATGAACACATAAAAATTGATATGTACTAAAATAAAAATATGAGCCTCCTTGGCTTTGCCAGTCGGTTAGAGGTAAACAAAAAAATAATAATTAAAGCTATTGATATCGTAAATACATTTGTACTTTAAGAAAATTATACTAATAAAAACAGGTACAATGTAGTAGTCATAATAAAGTAAAGAAAGACGATGAAGATTTAAAAAGAAATCGGCGATGCTGATAAAATTCGAGACAAGATTCACTCGTTCAACAATTAACAATACAATAATTTAAATAAATTATTAAATAATAAATTAAAATCGTTATTTTGAGGTCCAAACTAAGTTACATGAAGATTGTCCATGGCCCTTGGGACTTAGATTTTATCTTAGGTATTAGTTGGAATAGGCATTGTAGGCCAAGTCTTGGGCGTCCGCGGATCTGCCCCAACCACCGTGTCCACCGCCACCACCTCCATGGCTGAAGTGTTCTTCATGATGTGGGTGGGCTACAACCTCGTAGCTTTCATGGTGTTCGCTCTTGGAGAGAAGTTTCTTGAGGAGGACCAGAGCGGAGGCAAGGAGAGCAGCCTTGGCGAGCATCAGACCCTTGATGGCGGCGAAGGCGATGATTCCGAGAAACAGAGGGATGAGGGACTGGATCTTCAGCTGGAGAAGAGCGAGGATGGGGAGGAGCTGCTTCAGCTTCTTCTTCTTGCCACGGCCTATAAAGAAGAATTAGTTTTGTAGATCATTGCTATAGAAAGAGTTCTAAGGATACGTTTTTTGAACTATATATTGCTTCATTGCATGGTTAGAAATGATACAGAATAGTCAAAGAAAATATTTCGTTATTTTTAACTGTATTAGACCATGACTAAGCAGGTAATATTACTAAGTCTAATTCAATTCATAATACGGAAAATAAACCCGCTGCTTGAAAATGTTTACATGTAAATAGATAAACTGTAGATAAATGATTAATAAATAAGCTTTTCTCAATATCTAATGGTAAGTAATGAGATAAAATTATCTGAAAAGCATTTAAAGTCCAGTACGTAGTTAACATCGGTTGCAGAAGCTTATACATTTTAATTAAAGTAATACACTTTCTAGTTAAAGTTACTGTAAACTATATGTACTTGCACTCGGTCAAATAAGAAAAGGTGTTTGTAGGCAAAGTCGTTATCTGAATTTAAAATAGCCTCGTGCTCAGTTTAGATAATTTACTATTTGGGTTCAAATGTTAATCGAGTATGGAAACTTCATTGAGATTCAATGTCCTTACCAACTGAAATTGAAATTCACCATGTAACATCAAGTTTGCATAACCCCATTCACCTAGAAAGTGTTTTGTTGGTACCAATTCGAAAGCTTCAAGCCTACATCTATATTTCGTTAGCAAGATTATGCCTGGAGCGTTACTTTTACTCGTTTCTTGATAAAGATTTCGATCGCGGACCGTCTTAGCGGAACTTTAGAACAAGTCGAGCCTACATAGTCAACGTGTACTATGGACATCTAGCAAAAACCAGAATCAGTTCGTCCGCTTTCCACGATAATCAACCTTGTTAATAGGTTAGAGAAACCCTCTCGAGACTTGTTCGAACGTTTTCTAGCTTCTCATGGTGTGTTCCGGATGTCCGTTTAAAATTTTCTATATTTCGTAATGTACTTGTTTTAGTTTCGGTATTAATCGTCTCGTCATGTGTAACATCAGATTAATTTTTGATCGTACTTTCTATTTTAAAATTCTCAAGCGCTCCGAACAGGTTCTGGCGTGTTTTAATTTATTTGGCGAGAGTTATGTAGGGAATTATATGTGAACATGACTGCAAGGTTTTATATAACTACTTTTTACTTTTATGATATTACCACGCGAGTCTATGTCGTGACTTGTTTAATACGAAATATAATTGAGAGCTCCGTGGATGGTTTTCACTACGACAGTGACTTGCATTTCGAGAGTCCACCACTTTTTATCGATATCATCAAAATTTACAGAAAACCAGTTTTACGAGCGCGAGAATGAGTGTTATTATATAATATTCAATTTCATAATGGTCTGTAACGGCTGTTCGGTTCTGAATTGGCAGCCGACAATGAGCCGTGAAATTGATTGGTCATATTTTTGTTAATAAGCTAATGAAGGCACTTCTGTTTTAAGATCATGATGAGATTTTGATTGAACTCTTGAGAAAATAACTTGCCCTTTTAACAAGGTAGCATTGTCCATCTTTTTAGGAACCGCCCATAATTATATCTCTCATAATACTTTCACTTGTTTCACTGAAATAATTTGATCGCTTACGAGAATTGCACCTTAATGATATAGTAGTTGTTAAATACAGGTTCCGGAGGGATAAATCTGTGCTTCTTTTGAGTGGGCATCGTTATTGAACGTGACACATGTAATTATTTTGTTTTGTGTGAGTAAATTATACAGGAGTTATTTTAATGAAAACTGTTAAGAAGCTTAACAAGTTTTCTGCTAGTTTCATACCGACGTTTGCGTAGAGTTTGGTCAGTTATTTCTAGCAAACATTTTGTGTATAAGATTTATTTATTTGTAGGAGGTGTTATCTAAACTTTTGTATCACGGAAATGGTCAAGTGCATTATCTAGTTTTACATTCATAGTTTTTAGTGTCTCTATACTTGAAAATTTGTCTTCGTTTTTAGTGACTACTAGATCGACTAGATGACGAACCTAAAGGATTTTGGTAGTTTATAATACAATAACAGGATACTGACCTTCCTCAAGGGACCTCTTCATATCCTCAACAGTACTCTTAGGCATGCGCAGCTGGACGACATGGTTCTCCATAAAGTCAGCAGCAGCATCTACTAGCCTGGCTTCCACCGTGTTCTCCCTAGCTTGAGGTTCTTCAGGGAGGGGCTCGTAAGACCGGGCGGAGCGAGAAGTGCCGAGGTTGTAGATCGCGAGGCCATCAGCGAGTTTCAACTCTCGCGCTGATGCCGCGTTCTCTAGGAATCTCATCGATTTTTCCTGTGGGAAGAAAAAATTGTGGGTTAGCATTGTGTTCCTTATGTTTATTTTATTGGATTCGATGATTTGAGATCTTGAATTTCGTTTTTGTTTTAATACAGTTTTTGCAATAGGTCGGTCTATTGTAAGAATGGTTTATTATTAACATCTTGAGTTAAAAATATCGATATTTTCATGCTTCAAGGTTCATATAGGTTTCCAAAGCAAATATTATTAATTGCAATGAACTTGAAAGCTGGTTAGACAAGTAAACAAGTTTTGCTGACTCAACTAGTAAGTTCGCAGTAAATAGCTGTACAAACATTTTGCTGTTTAGTCTAGTCACCAGCACAAACTGCCGAATCATTAACTTGTTATGCAGTTAGAGTATTATGTGAAATAATTTGGAAGTCAATGTTAAATGCAAGTTTACTTTAGAATGAACCAAAGTTAATTTTAACTAAGTTGATTATAAAAATTAGGTTGTTAATTGTTCTGTGTTGATTGAAGAAATGTAGTTTTTAAATTTAATTAAAATGTTAATTGAATATAAAATGTCTAAATTACTTGAATTTGTAATTTAAGCCAAGAAGGTTGTTAGTTTAATTGCAATTAAGGACTTAATTTATAAAATTCTAAGTTGGATTTGTTATTACTTTGGCAGTAGCACAATTAAAATGGGAGGATGTTTAAGTATTTATTGTTGACATTTAACCCAAAAAGGTAGATTAAAATTATAGAAGCTTGGCTAGACTTAGCGACAAGTCAGTTAGAGAAAGAACTGGCGAAGCAAATAGGATGAATATTTTTTTTGAGGATTTGAAGAAGCTGAAGCTCAAGTCCAGGGGACACCACTTAATCACGATCACAACACACCTTAAGGCACATCCAGGTATCTTCTTCGGCACAACTCTTGACCACCCCGACGACGGAACCGATGACGTCATCATCGGAACTGGCTGGCTTGCAGCTTACTGCTGCCACAAACACTAAGAATACAAGGAAGATCTTCATTTTTTTGGTCCTACACTCCTTCACGGTGGTAAGTGAAATGTGGTGAGGGGACTGTCAGAAAGCGGTTTTATTCTCCGTTCCCCCACTGCGGGGTTTAAGCCGAATTGCGCGAGTCGATGCGTGTTACGAATGATATAGAAGCGACTACAGGTGGAATACTTTTTTTATGATGGTGATGATTATGCTGTAGGGTGGTTTGATTTTTTATGGGTTCTTGTTCTATGATGTGGACAAAATTATAGGTTTTCTTTTTAATTGGGGCCTTATTCAGTACGAAAATATCTACGAAAGAATATTTGGGATTCTATTGAAAAGAACTGCAAGAAAATGTATCATAATTTATGTGAAATTTTTGTAAATGCAACATATACAGTGTATTGTAAGTAATGAAATTTCTAATATTTTGATGTTATACAGGAAATTATTATACTCGTTAGCTGTGATGTAATATCATACATAACTCGACGGTTAAATCATGGATATATTTAAATATATGGACTGATTTGAATTTTAAATCAGAATTAATTTATATTTTTGGGTACATTATAATTGATTGGTTGCTTATGATTCCTTTCCTACCTCATTTATTTCATTTTTTCCAAAATGAGTCGCTATTATTACACCGATCAATTGAGAATTGATTGCGATAATACACACCAAGTTCATTTTATTATATTCATAATTCTTCGTAACTATCCTTGTCATATCATCACTCGATTTTAAAAGTAATGTGAATCTCGAGTTTATCAATGAAGCCACAAGTACCTAGTTTGCATTGTATCGAGGGCACAACCAGTTCCTTTAAGCAAAGTGGGTCCACACTAGGTCAGGAGACTTCTACCTAGGATCGCGTTAGGTAGAGAAAACGAAGCGTAAATAGCCTAAACTTTAAAATAAATTCTGTCCATATCTTAAAATAATAACGATGTGAATTTCATACATACGCATAATTATTTATATATACTTTCTTTTGGCTCGAATGCGAAACTAAAATATGTATAATTTAATATTAATATATCTCTTTTGGTATGTGTATTGTACGCAGTCGTCACGCCGGTAATTTTCAAAGGGTCAAGTAGAGATTTACTGTTTCACCAACAGTGATTAATTATTTGAATTCCTACTTGCATCATAGAAGCTTTGCATATATTGTCATCAATATGCTATGGACATTTTTATTGCCCTACATGGTATCTGATTTGTAGCTACTTACACTATATTTTAATTTTACAGCATTGTGTTTTGACACTTTCAAAACAAATATTTAAAAAATCGGACACAAAAACAAATTCCTTAGACAGACAGAGTTAAATAGTAAGAGTAGTTAAGTAGTAAGTCATAAACAGGTATCATTCTCAAGAAGTCTATTGAATCAAATTTCAGAAAATTACAAATCAGAATTATCTACATCATCCCAATTAGTATATTGGCATCCATATTAATAATACTACATCCAATCTTATCCAACCAAAATGACTGATAATTATAATATTTAAGTAAATTGCGTGGTTAGAAACTTCCGCTTCTGTATGTGGGGCGAATCGCCGTGTATCGTCGTGTCTAAATGTTGCTAATGTGAGTACAAGTTGCATTGAGGGCTCTTAGTGCTACTGGTGCTACTTCATCGGTCATTTCTACTTACTGATACTTTATACCATTCATTATATTTTGACATTTCTCGAGGGCGCCACTTACTTCAACGACCTGTCAAATATATGTCAAATTCTATACTAATTTAACTTTAGTACCAAATTCAGCCGTCTGTCAAAATATACTGGTTTACTTTTTTACCAAATGATGTTTATGTAAATAATTTCTAAAAAAGAGTTATAGTGATGATTACGTTTAGTTTTTGGTCGAATTATGAGTGGTTTTGGTAATAGCAGTAGGCTCGTAAATTACAGTGTAAATGATGATTGAAGTAACTGACGTATTGCGTAAGGCAAAACAATTTTGTTTTAATGAATGACTTCTTAAATAACAGCTGCTTTGCTTTCCAAGTGCAATGAACTCTTGAGGGCCTAGTAGTGTTTTGTTTTTTTTTCTATGCCATGTAGTGACCAACAAGTTTGTGGCTAAGTAACAGCCGCACGGCTCATTCAACCAGGGTAAGCTATGCCGGCCGCGGTTATTCTGTGGATGGGTGACCATCGTTGCAAACTAAGACTGGAAAGCAAATTAAGGCGTTGGTCCCAGCTCTCATTCCTGCATCTTTGACAGTCGCTACGGGTCGTCATCAACCTGACAGTTTGACAACCAGTCTTACCAAGATGTATCGTATTACCCAGTAATTGCGCTGTAGAGGTCAGATAGGCAGACCCTTCATATAAAATAGTGGTACTCAGTTGCATCCGGTTAGACTAAAAGTCGACCCCAGCATAGTTGGGAAAAGGCTGGGAAGATTTATTGAGTGGAAAAAAAGTTGCCGGGTTATTTGATGGAAAGTGGTCACCATATGGACCACCACTACGGATAATGGACATCTCCATATACATAGACATAATATACAGACAGACTACTCATTTAGTAGAGGACCTTCTTTTATTTCTCATTATATTTATTAGAATTTTTAGCTTCTACACTTCCATTCTAGCTCATAATTTCCATCCTCTCCTACACGTATTTGTTGTTCTTTGTCAAAAACATTCTCAAAGCTTTCTTCATTCTTTTATCGTAACTGAGTTGCCTCGACGCAATTTTACTATTCGTAAAGAGTCAAAATCAAAATCAAAAATCATTTATTCAAATTAGGCTGAGGATCAGCACATTTCAAACGTCAAAATTACAAAAGACAGTCCCCCCTTAACGCCCACCCTTTACTACTTCCTATTGCTTTAGCTGGGAAGAAGAAGTGGCGCAACAAACTCTGTCTGTCCAGTTAGAAGAACTGATTCTATACAATGGTAAGTAGTAAAACATTAAGAGACACAAAACATTAAATTAAATGGAGTGTTTTCGTGAACACCTTTTTCGTCTAATTAACCAAGGAGAACATAAAAAATTATACCAATAGTCTCATCATGTCAGTCACATTAAAAGTTAACTGCAATCTCACTGAAGATTGGATCTGTTCAATGAATTTTGTGTGAATGAACACATAACTAGATTCATTGAGGTTTATATATATACGATCAGATGATTCACGAGATAAAAGCGGTTACCGATTAAAAAGTTAGACATTGGACTCGCAACTTTATCTCCAGATAACCACATACTACCTGGTGTAGTTTCTTTTAGTGTACCTACTTTATAGAATAATAATATATATAAGGCGGAGGATAGGGTGTTGTGGCCCAGCATGGGAGAGGCCTATGTCCAGCAGTGGACTGCGATAGGCTGAGTTGATTGATAAAATAATATCTGTTTATCATGCTGATCAAGAAACAGGCCTATTAACTTTCTTCCTTCCTCTTAGAGGCCATGGTCAAAAGAAAGCCTATCTGACTCACCAAAAAAGCGACCCTAAGCGCAGAAAGCGGAAGCCTACTTAATACTCAAATTACTCTGATTACCCCCTAAGGCTATACAACCGTGAAGTTATAGAAATACATACTTTTTATGATTTCTAAAATTGCATAATCGTGCAGGTGTTTCGAGCGTATATTTTAATTCGTACAATGTTCGCACGTGAACAGTTTTTATGTAATGTCCGGTGCGGTATAGTTACGAATATGATTTCCTATTTTTTGTTTGAGATAGTTTTAGTTTAGCGTTTGTTTGTAAGCTATTTTGGTTTCGCTGTATTATTTTGATTGTTTATTTATTTTTCTTTTTATTCGGCGTCATCATCATCTTTTTTGCTACTTAAACGGTGGATAATGAGACGTATCTAGATATCTGCTGGGTAGTTTGTTGCGCTACTTCTTTTTCCCAGTAAAGCACTTTGTCGTTTTGTGGGACTGTCTAATATAATTGTGACGTTCGAAAAGTGCTCATTCTCAGCCTTATTGGAATAAATGGCTTTGTAAATTATTATTTGTCGTCATTAATTTATTAAGTCTATCTTCCTCTCAAATTCCGTGAATACTGGAATGGAAATGTACCGGCTGATGGAAATATATAGATAAAAAGGACATAATATTAAGACTACCCAATTGTTATGGGTCAGTGCAGCTTAATTTGGGGAAAGAACAGAAGGATGCTGATGATGATAACAGTCTGGTAAACGTTGATGTCCATCCTCTTGAGTTATATTTCCTTCTGGGAGGACAACACAAAGGGAGAGAGATGAAGGCTAAAATAGCTGATTATCAAACGACTAGGTCCACGTTACTGCCAGGGTAGCGGAATTGTTCAAAAGATTTACCGTGGCTCTGGCATAGGCAACTGAAGGTACACGGGTGAGTTTTAGTCAGTAAAAGTCTGACACGCCCTTCAGCTCCACCCAGAGTGAGTAACGTCATTTGATGATTTCTCACGCACAAAAAAAGGGTCCACATTAGCACTGGATCGCTTGCATTGGAAGCCGAAGCCTTTACCCAGCAGTGGGATAATACAGGCGAAGAACGAAGACGTAGACTATAAACATCCGGAGACCATTACAAATAAGTAGGCGAATAAAATTCCGATACGAAACGCGAGCTCCATCAGTAATAACAAGGTAGGTATTACAACCGCACACATAGCAATTACGTGCAGATTTTAAATTAAAGATCGCAATGTGCCTTTGTTGTTGACTGTTAATATTTCAGAGCTGAGGAGAAAAATTGGTTTAATGTAGGTCAACTGTTGCATAAGTTGTTGGTTGTCGTCGATCGAAGATTTGCGTGAGGAGTTGATGTTTCCATCATCAGAATAATTAGTCGCCACGCTTCTTTAACTAATGAAGATGGATGGCACCGCTGAAGCGACACTATAAAGAGGTGACGAGATGACATGGATGCGTGCAATAGGGCTGGTTAAAGTTGGTCTGAGAAAAGAGTTCTTCGAAGGTCTTTGGAGAAATCTATGCTCAGCTGTCCGACACTGTTGGTTAAAAAAGGAGTTTTATATTAATTTATCTGTTCTGCGAGTAATGTGTCTTGCTCACTGCTATTTTAGTTTGGAAATTCTTCGGGCTATGTTGGTTGCCTCGGTTCTCCACCGGAACTTTTTATTCCTGATTCGATCACGCAGGGAAACTCCACTGGATGCAGGAAGCACAGAACAAGTCAAAGAGGTAAGTGGTGCTTTTCTTTGCGTCCGGTACCACACAGAACCATTGAATGTTTAAATCTGATAAACTGTTTTTTTTTTTTTTTTAATTCTACGGTGGCTCGAGGCTATGTGGTTTGCTAAATTGTTGCAAACGGGTATTTTTATTACTTACTGAAAGGAAAATTATGTGTATTACAAGTGTATGTTGTTGAGTTGCTTAAGTTCCGAATTGAACTACACTATTACTGACAAATGAGTATATTGACTGAACAGGTCCACTCAAATCTGTGTAGTACTTTCCCCAAAATACCATCTTGGAAATTAATTTTCTTAGTCCTCATCTGGCCTGACCAAGATTATATCTAGACTTTAAAAGAGTCTATGATAACCTTTAAGTATTTCTCGGTCTTGCTTCAAAGATTATTCAGATAGGAAACAACGACGTCATCTTTTAAAGTACAAGTTAATTTTGTGTTTTATGAACCAATATACATGAATAGTTATCATGTATTGACATTTATTCTCGTGTTGTGCACACATTTTCAAGACTTTTTGCGCCAATTTACTCTTACTATTGGCTCGTGCGATATAATTGCCTCACAACTTCTGCTACGTTTTTCATTCATTTACTACAATGGAATGAATGAATGACGTATTGAAACAAAAAGTTTTATCTTCACTTTCGGAGTGATTACAATGTGTGTATTAAATATTTAATTAGTGTTAAGAGAGAAGATTAAGTAGATGAATAGGGCGATAAAAAATAATCTCATGAATGTTGCGGAGGGAAAATTAAAAAAAAAACTGTCATAGATGTGTTTTTTTTATGTCAAAGTTTTTGCAGTAGGTCTCATTAGCGTATTGAAATATTACATAAAAGATGAAAATAAATGATAAAAACATTTTATTTTTGTAAGTAACTTTGAACTTATAAATGTCAGACATATTTTTAAAACTCAATGATGTCGGCATTTCCTCTCTGACTACTCTAGACACCAAGACCTACGGTGCTCAGACATGCACGCTCATAAAAGAGGCTCTTAATGGTTGAGAGTTGCACAGAAAGCCATGGAGCGGTCCATGCTTGACATCAGACTAATAGACTGATTTCAAAATGTCGAAATACGAAGACGCGCGTACAAAGGTCTTTTATATCTGAGAGCTTATTATAGACCTAAAATGGAGTTGAGCAGGACACCTGGCAAGCTGCAGTGATGACAAGTGGGGTAAAGCTTTGTCAGAGTGACTGTAGGGCGTCCGTTAACGAGATGGGCGGATGACATTGTTGCCTTCTCGGGCAAAACCTGTATGAGGCTGGCAGAGGAGCATGGGGGGGGGGGGGGGTGGATTGGCACAAGAAAAGTTTATCCTATGCCCAGCAGTAAGCGAAGTAGAGATGTGAATAATGATGATGACTTCACAAACAACACTAATTGTGCTTTTTTGTTACCTTTTAATAGAATGTGTGTCTGAAGTAACGATAAATTAAATTTAAGCATATTTTTCTCACAAAATGGACCGATGCCCTGGTGAAGGCCGCAGGAATACGTTGGATGCGAGAAGCACAGAACAGGTCGAAGTGACGGTGCTTGGGGGAGGCCTATGTCCAGCAGTGGACGTCTTTCGGCTGAAATGATGATGATGATGATATTTTTTTCATAGATCATGACAACTTTGCTTTTATCTGTACCGTAGTTTTTAGTGATTCATATTATGGAATAGAAAAAGATTTGGTAAGACGGATGTGGAGGTCAGATGGGCAGTCGTTCCATGTAAAATTCTGGTTCTTTACTGCATCCTGTTAGACTGAAAGCCGAGCTCAATATAGTTGGGATTAGAAAACATTTTACAAAAAAATAACAAACGACTTCCGAAAAAAAAAAACACTAAAAAGTGAAAATTAACTTTAATTTTGGAAGTTGGTGTCTTAGGATCTGTATTTAAGGTTTTTTTTTTTGCCATCGACTTCCGAAATTAAAGTTATTTTTCACTTTGTAGTGTTTTTTTCTTGGAAGTCGGTTGTTATTTTTATGTAAAAAGTTTTTATTTTTTACTTTTTAGTTACGGTAGATACCTCGCACTTATCTAATTGCGTTATTCGTTCATTTGTCGCGCAAATTCTTAATGCAATTTTAAGACTTATAAGGTTTTCATATCGATCCCATTGTTTGAATGGAGCCAAATTAAAATGGAACCATACGGGAAGCACCAGCTTTCAAATAAAAAAGAATCATCAAAATCGGTTCACCTAGTCAAAAGTTAATAGGTAACAAAAATTAAAAAAAAAATCTTTCGAATTGATAACCTCCTCCTTTTTTTGAAGTCGGTTAAAAAAGAGACCAAAATTCAGACATATACTGAAATCCCTAACTTTATCTAACAAAGCAGTTTTTTTAACCCTTGAAAGCTAACCTAATTCCTCTACTTCCTCAAGGTGAACTACCGTAAAAGAAATCCAAAACCTACCTAGTAAAAACGACTTACACAAAATCTAGTTTTCGTTACAGAAACTAGAAAATATTTTTTTCACCAAATTACGAGTTATCATGGAATTATTCAACTTTCTTATATTATGTGCATTATAAACTAGTTGTGCAAATTATAAAGCAAAAACTAAAAAGTAAAAGTGGTTTATAGCGCTATATTTTATATTATGGTATGAGTAGAGACAGTTCGTTAACCTCGTCCAGCCGCAGTTTACAAGTTTAAGTGAGTTCATATCAAACATTGATATATTAAGATTTATGTACAATGGTGGCAGAGACAAACATCTGCAAACTGAAATCATGAATTCAGCTCATAAGTTTTGACCCATTAGTGCAGATTTTTTTTTTAATTTTTAATAAATACTAATATTTTTAAGCTGAAGAGTTTGTTTCTTTGTTTGGTTGAACGCGGTAGTCTCAGGAACTACTGGTTCGAATTGAAAAATTATTATATTAAGTGTTGAGTAGCCTATTTATTGAGGAAGGCTAATTATAACAGCACGCTATGATCAAAAAAAGCGGAGCAGCAACAAAAAATGGACGAAAACTTGCAGGCAATTCGATGCGACGGGAAGGGTCAGGGGAGCAAAAATTTGACGCGGACAAAGTCGCGGGCAGAAGCTAGTCGGTAATAAAAAAGCAGCTGTTTAGTAGAAAAGTGCAATTCTTTCGTTGTCTAAATGTAATTCAGAGCTAATGACCAAAATAAAAACAAATATTGACGAAAATTCAACTCAGCGGTTTCAGAATCATGAATCATCACTGAAACCAAGGTGACAGGTTGTGCTTCAATATGTGTTACCCTGTATATATATTATTTTATACTAGCCTTCATTGTCGAAACTTGCAAGGAGTGGAGGCCTTTGCCCAGGGTTGGCTGGGCAAAGGCCTCCACTCTATCCAAGTATTGCGAACCCACGCTTACTCCTTCCAGTTTTGACGAAACCTATCACGCTCACCCCACCAGCTTTTTTTTTTTGGATGGGAAATCATCAAATGACTTCTCCCGCTCTGGGCGGAGCGGGAGGGCGTGTCAGTCTTTTACTGACTTAAACCCATCCATGTTCCTTCAGTTGCCCATGTGCCAGGGTCCCGGAATCTCTTTCGAACAATCTCGTGACCCTGGCAGGCATCGGTCCTAGCAGACCCCTTCAGTGCTGCTGACATCGCTTTGAGGCGCGCGTGGAATACAACGCGCCGTCGACCCGAGCCTGGTCCTTACCGGGCGGCGAGCTACCCATTGCTCGCCGCCTGCAAGCTCACGCCTACGGTGGCCGGGAGTTCGCTATCGACTCCCGACGCCCGGGGCGTCTCCTCCTGCCCATCAGCTTCTTCTTGGTCTACCACGAGCCCCGCCTCACTGTCTCAGGACAGAAGACACGTTGTCCAGCGCAGTCCCCCAGTTTATGTTGGGCAGCCTTTTGAGCAACGTCAAGTGTCTCTGTTATAATAACGTATTATCATCACTTCAGCCATAAAAACGTCCACTGCTGAACATAAGCTTCGCCCAAAGTGAAACCAAAACCGCCACGCTTAAGGGCCTTGGTCCGGTTTAGTGCCGTAAAACGGTCACTTTATGAACCTATCTTCTCATTAACGACTTGGTTTGAAGATTTGAAAAAAAAATATTTTTGCTATAGATTCATGTACATAATTTTTACAAGAGCACTTTTTTCGTAGGGTTAAAACCTTTGCTGTAAAAAAATATTTACGACAACCCAATTTTTTGGCTTATATTTCATACTCCTACTAAACAGCTTTGTTATTTGGAAATATTTTTACACATAAAAATAAACGGTTATAGGCACTACGATTTTACAATAAAATATTGTAAATTAATCAAAATTTTGCAAAGAAATACCCCCATTTTAAGCCGTCAAGGGTAAAGGGGCTCTGCGCAGGCGCGGGCTGCAGTCGTGCATTAGCATTCAGACGGGAGGGCTGTGTCGCTCGCTGCTCCGCTCCAGCTATCGACCGACTACGCGCGACGTGTGTGTTAGTGTAAATACTTACGAACGTATTGTAACAGTGTGTGTTTATAGACTAGCTCCTTGCAGAGGAGTCGATTTGTTTGTGCGCGAGGACGCTTTATTAGTGGTGGCATTTCTAAATATTTTTTTGTTTATATATTTTATTGTGTGAACTGTAACATAGTTTGTATTTAAATAAAAATGCCCAGGCAAAGAAAGTGTTTAATTTATTAGCGATTATCCTACAGTTATTGACTATTTCTGTTTTGTTGTAATTTTTAATTTTTAGTGTCTCCTTACCAAAACTGTGCATTACAAAAACATTTTTTTTTTAAATTATGTTAATATTTCTCATGTAAGTGAAATTTGTTTTTTATGGGAAATAAAGATATCTCTAACCCTAAAAGTTGTCTTTCTTTAATCAATCACATACCTGCATGTTTAAAGAAATATGTCCAGTATAAACATCAAATAGTTGCGTCTTTCTAAAGTATCAGCCATTAATCCACCATTCGGTACCTTTTTCAGTCGTAGGCAAAAATACCGACTTTCGTCCGTCTCTGCATAATCTTTGGTCGTTGTTTTAGTTTAGCGCGCCGCCGCCACTCGTTACGTGTGTGCGGGAGTATGGAGCTTAGCTCCGCCCATATGCTCAAGGTTAACGAGGATACTATACACCTTAAGGCAAACGGTTAGGCGATTGCAGTATGGCGGCAAAATGTATAGACAACGTTGCTGCCCATTCTCTAAAAAGTCCTTTAGTCGCATTCTATGACAGCAGCGGGAAGAAATGCGATTTTGCTATTCTTTACGTCCGGCAACAACGGAACATAATAATGAGTAGGTACCTATTATTCATACATATATACATACATACAATCACGCCTTTTTCCCATGGGGGTAGGCAGAAACCACGGAACGCCACCTGGAACGATCTCTACACACTCCTTTTGCCTCGTTTAGGTTCATACGATTGGTCATACATACACGCTGGTTGCGAGTACTACGCACCTGACCGTTCTGAAGAACATCACCAATAAGGTCACTATATGTCCTCCTAGGGCATCCCCTTCCGGTGTTTCCACTCACATCTGCTTTGTACCATTATTCTTAGTAAATAAATTCATTTATAGCCGTTTTTTGTTAATGATAATGAACAATATTGGATAACTAGCTTTTGCCAGCCGCTTCGCCCGCGTATTATACATACAAACCTTCCTCTTGAATCACTCTGTCTACTGATGAAGACTGCATTAAAATTCGTTGCGTAGTTTAAAAGATCTAAGCGAACAGACGCGGGAAGTGACTTTGTTTTATACTATGTAATGTAACGGAATCTTCGGAACTGTTTACACAACAAACTTATTATTTCGTCATTTATTCATTCATTAAAATGATTGGTATGTTATTTTTAAGTGGTTCAATGTATTGTTGACAGCAGGGAACCTTTTTATAATGTGAGAACTCTTTTTTGTATGAGTTTTTGTCCAGTGCCAAGTACCAGCTAATTTTGGGCCAAGAAGTACTTACCTATTATTATGTTCCGGTGTGAAAGTAATTGGTGAAATTATCACCGAAATCGGACTTTTCTAATGCTGAAGACACTCAATTGTCTTGACAATATCTTCAAAATAAATTTGTTTTAACTACTTTTTGTCTGATGGGAGTTTTACTGCATATAATACAGGGTTAACACGTTAATTGCCATGGTGAAAATCAGAAAAAGTCAAAAAATGTACTTAGTGTTATTTCACTTTCATTAGTTTATTTATTCCATAAAAAACATATATACCTATCATATTTATTAAATTATATTCAGCCAATTTTCATAATTCCTTACTTTAATTTTGACTTCATACTTTCCAAAAAGTGTATGAGAGTAAATGTAAACAAAAGTTATATTGACACAGTGGTTAATGCGCTCTACGGGACACTTAATATAGTTGAAAGAGTAATAAACATGGCCGCCAGACAGCAACGACACGTTTAGATTTGTTATGTGTTGACGGTCATATAGTCCGACAAGGCCTGAATGGAACAAAAATTGTCGGACACATAGTCAGCACATGGCAGTTAACGTCTTCAGTTAAATTAGCAAGCTTATCTTAATACGACAAAATAAAAATAACACTTAAAAAAAATAATATTAACCCCACGAGAAAAGAAATTGAAAAGCAAAAATTAAAAAAAAAACATTCGCGGCGTTTAAGAACCTTCTCCTTTTATGTTCGTCGGTTATTTTATTTTTTTTCATAAAATTAATAGGGTCAGCTACCGTTGGTACTTTTTTACCAGAAGTATGAGTTGAGAAAATCTATTTTCTTTTGATTATCCTGTATAGCTTCTGCCCGCGGCTTCGCCCGCGTGGGTGTCGAAAAATATCCCACAGGAAAGTACTACCGGGATTAATGTGTTAATCTAGGTAAACGATATCTTATCGCACTGCTTGCTTTGTCTTATCCGACCCAGAGAATAGTTTAACAAGTTTCACAGAAAATTCAAACCCCCATTTCACCCTTTTCGGGATGGATTTTCAAAAAACCCTTTCTTTTTGGATACCTACTCTTCACAAAGAATACTCTCTCCAAATTTCATGTCTCTAGGACCAGCTGTTTAGGCTGTGCGTTGATATATCAGTCAGTCAATCAGGACTTTAAATTTTATATAGGTATATAGATAGATAACGAAACTCATCACGTGTGTGGAATTTCTCTAGCTAATTCAATTTGACCCTGTACAAGGAAAGGTAGTTCGGCATATAAAGACAGAAATCTATGCTGCGGCGTCAGGATTAGCAAGTAAGATATAGATTATTGAATAAAGATAAAGAGCTAACGTTAGTATTCTAGTTGCATCACTTAGTTCAAGTTCAGTGTGTCAGTTTGTACTAAACCGACGTCCACCTGGGTTACTTTTGATTTTAAGTCCGATCGATTGACAATGGAATTTTGACGTTTCGTATTCTTGAGTTCGACGCTAGCGCCAAAATGTGTTTAAATTGGGTGTCAATTTTGGAGAACTAAGTGGAATCGAGACCGGGCGTTGTTGTTGTTCCAATGATAACACTATTGTTTTCAATGGAACCGAATCACTTATATATAAAACTAGCTTCTGCCCACGACTTCGTCCGCGTTAAATTTCTTGTTCCCCGAGCCTTGCCGTCACGTCGAACCGCCTACCCGTGCGATGTTCCCCGTTTTTTCGACATTTTTCATTACTGCTCCGCTTTTCTTGGTTGTAGCGTGATGTTATATAGCTTATAGCTTTCCTCAATAATTCGGACCAGTCGTTCCTGAGATTAGTGCGTTCAATCAAACAAACAAACTCTTCAGCTTTATAATATTAGTATAGAAGTATAGATTAACATTGGAATCGTATTGGGTTTAGATTGGAATTAAAATTAGGTTGAAGAGTAAGCACTCAGGACTTAATATTATCGCTGAGGAACTTTCTCGCGCACTGCAAATTCAACGCACTGCTTATCGAGCTTACCGAGAGTTGACAATCGAACAGTGTATATTTTTCAACCGACGAAAAAAAAACGGAGGAGGTTCTCAATTCGACGCGTATATTTTTTTTGTTTTTTTTTTTTTATGTATCACCACGCAAAACTTTTTGTATAGTGGTCCGATTGTGATTTTTCTTCTTTTATTGGAAAGGGTTTACTCCGGAGGTGGTCTCATACAAATTTGAAAAACAAAATCGAACCCTAAGAGTCGGAAAACAGGGGATGATTGATTGTTCACTCACTGATTGTAATCTATAACCACGCATAACTTTATACAGAGTAGTCCGATTTTGTTAATTCTTTTTTTATTGGATAGGGTATACCTTGCCAAGTATTATTAGTACATTAAAGCCACAAAAATATAAAATAGAAACTTTGTAACAAAAAATTAAACCGTCGAAAAAACTGAAAAGCAAAAAAATAATAAACCTTAAAATTTTGAGTCGGCGCTGTAAAATTTTTTAAGGTTTATTATTTTTTTGCTTTTCAGTTTTTTCGGCGGTTTAATTTTTTGTTACAAAGTATTTTGACGTGCTGAGATGCACTCTGTTGGATTCTGAATGCTCGGTTCAACACAGAGAGTTAAAAATCCAGTGCGATATCTCGCCGTCCGTGTGTACATCGACTAAGTATCTTTTCAGTAGATTGTTTAGTGTATATAAAAGTTTAGGTAGTTTATTTAACAATTCAGTGTCAATAGTTTTTACATTGGTTTTGAGAGAAGATAAAAAATAGTGACCGTTGATTGCAAGAGCGATTACTTAATATGTGGTTTTGATTCTGAACTTTTTATCGGTAGGAATTGGTTTAATATTCATAGTTAAACAACATTCATTGCGTTATTTATGTTGCTGAGCCGACAATTTATTCGAACAAATGACGCAATGGTTTAGAAATAATCTTCAATCCCATTCAGATTCTGATAAATTGTGCGTTTCGCAATTAGGGTGCAGGTCGAGTGGCGTTATTGGAAGGAAGTTGGACACACCATGGCGTAAAATTGTAGAAATCGTCACGTATCGGAAAATGCGTTACGGTAGTTCATCATCATCATTTCAGCCTAAAGACGTTCACTGCTGGACATACACCTCTTCCAATTTGAGAAGTTTGCTATAATCGCCACGCTTGGCAGGCGGGGATTGGCGAGCGCAGTATGATAGTAAAATGCATAGAGAACGCTGCTGCCCATTCTCTAGTAGGTAAGTTCCTTAGTCACCTATAACGATACGCCCTCTGGTCGTGTGAATTGTTGTTGGCCAGACTATGAGGGTGGAAGAGGAAGAAAACTAACTTGAAGTCCTAGAACAAATTAACCCGAAGATATGTGACCTCCAATGGATAACGTCCTACTTCCTCCCACATAGAGGAGGCCTGTGTGCCAGCAGTGGGAACATAAAAAATATGCTGATTCTGCTACTGACAATGCTTGGAAACTAAAGTACATACAAGCAACTTGCTCAGAATACAATGACAATGACATTGAATGAAATTGAAGAGTGAATGACATTTAATATTGAATGGAGCATATAATTTGCGAATAAAATCACAACGTTATTACCTATTACTCCATTCATATCAGATGAGATGTGAAATGCATGATGAGCACAGTTTAAATAAATGGATGCGGCATATTGTTGTATTGAGAAGTTTTGTCAAGCCGCTATAATAAGTAAAGGAGATGTTTCATTTCTGTATGGGGCTCCGGCCATAACGTGTACCGTTTAGCGAAGCTGGGTAAATAAATTACTCATGAATAGAATAAAGTAACATTTTTTTCATAATATCAAATGGTTTTTATGTACAAAATAAAAATTTAAAATGTTTGACGTTTATCCTAAGAGTTAGCAAGTGGTTATTTTGAATTCGTTTAGAAACACACTTCAAGAATGGAGACTAAAGATTTTTGTAACGATGAAATGGTCACACTTAATTATGTTTACTCAAAAATATTTACAAGAGAATAATAGTAATTTATTTTTAACACTACAAGAATACACACATTTTTTAATTATTTTCTACTTAACATTGATTTGATGAGACATGATTTCAGAACGAATGAAGTCTGCAAGCAAACGAGACACCATGTTGAATAAAACATGGTAATAATTGAAAAACTATTTTTTTTAATTCTTTTATTTCACTTATTTTAACATATTATTTACATTTTTAAATATTAGGATACAAAAATTATAGAAACATTTAAAAATATAAAAAATAGTAGCCCACCGGTATCGGGAACAGGGTCCAAGCTACCGGCGGTCAGAGCTCCAGAGAAAGGAACCTCCTGACGATGCGAGCCGTGTCCAGAAGTACCGCTTTCTGAATCAAGCCTTTGATCCAGCTGCCTAACGAGAGCCTCCTTAGGTGTTGGTCGAGGCTCTTGGCTATCAAGCCATTGGCAGTGACGACTATCGGCACAATGATCGCTGAATCCACATCCCACATGTCGACAACCTCGCGAGCCAAGTCAAGATACTTGATCTGTTTATCTTTCTCAGCTTTCACGAGGTTCTCGTCATGTGGGACCGTTATGTCAACAATCATTGTGCGCCGCTCTACTCGATCCACCACCACTATATCAGGCTTATTAGCGACAATAGTCCTGTCAGTGATGATGGATCGATCCCAGTACAATGTGATATTTCCATTTTCGAGAACTGGGTCGGGCACATACCTGTAGTACGGCACTTCCGATTTCACAAGGTTGTATTTAAGAGCAATTTGCTGATGGATAATCCTGGCTACTAGGTTATGCCTATGCAAGTATTATTCGTTAGCTAGACGAGAACACCCAGAGATTATGTGCCTAATGGATTCACCTGGACGGTGGCATGCCCGACAGATGTCAACCGTGCCATCTTTCACAATAAATCTCCGGTAATTGTTCGTCATCATAACTTCGTCCATAATTGCACAGATAAAACCTTCGGTTTCCCCAAAGAGGTCACCGAAACGCAGCCAGGCTACGGACGCCATTATATCTACATCGGGTCCATGTAGGGCCCGGAAAAAGCGTCCGTGGAGCTCCTTACTCTGCCATACATATTTTTTATTATTATTATCAGGCGCAAATTAACCAGGGAATATTTTTCCCTAATTTGTAGTATTTTTTCCTCTTTTTTGATAAATGTTCATCTGATGGCCGAAAATGAAACATCTCCTTTGTTTAAATTTAACATACAAGGCATTATGTTGGTCTAATTATTACAAGCGCTACAAGTGCTGCTGAGGTCCTAAGTTCGATTCCCAGATCGAGCAAAGTATTATTGGGTTTTCCGTCTTGAATTTCTCAGTCAGCAGCCCGGAGTCTTCATTTGAAGCCGGGCTGATGGTAGTAGGCTCGCCTCTTATTACATGGGACTTAAACATAACTGGTAAAATGTGCTTATGCTATAGGTGTATCTTTGACTAACCTATAGGTATAGGTGTGTTGGCCTTTGGAGATTACGGATTATGATAAAAGATAATAATAATATTCATAATAGTAACTTGTTCGACAAAATACTTAACTGTATATTGCACAAATCTTAAACATCTTTCCGATTAAGTCGTAAATATAAATATGGTAGTAATTTTTGTCAAAACTTTTCTTGACTTACTGTCTGAAATCCCATTTAATGGAGCGATGAAATGAAAAACACTATGGTGATCACTGAATCTGGAGAGCACCAAATAAGTAGCAAACATTAAGGTGAATGCTCCAAACCAGCCCGCGAAATTCAAAATTTCTTACGTTTTTTGCAATTTGCAGGCCAGTGCTAGGTTGTATGTTGATTAAAATATTATTCGCGACTGTAAAACGTATATAGTTACAGAATTATAATCATCAAAATCACCAATAAAAAAAAAAAAAAAAAATAATTAATATTTAAATCAACATACAACCTAGCACTGGCCTGCAAATTGCAAAAAACGTAAGAAAATTTGAATTTCGCGGGCTGGTTGAAGCATTCACCTTAAGTTTATCTAGTGTTCACAAGACGTGATACTGCTGAACATGAGGTCTTGGGCTCGATTCCCGATTCGAGCAAAGTGTAATCGGGTTTTCCATTTGATAATTTTCAGTACCACCCCAGAGTCTGGATTTGAAGCCGGTTGATAGCAACAGGCTCACCCCCTATTACATAGGACTTAAACATAACAGGCGAAATGTGGGTATCCGTGGCGTGTACCGACAGCGGTACACGACTGCCCTACCCTTCGGAGATGGGCCTGTTGTTATTTTATAATTATTATATGTTAAGAGTATAAGTGCAAAGGAAAATTCTAAAATGAATGCAAATGTGCTCTAATCTTCTACCCTATCTAATTAATACTTCTTCTTCTTCTTCGTAACACTCTTGTCAGAGCGGTCGTGGTCCTCATGAAATTTCTTGACTAGGAGCTGATGTGATTCGCCTCACGATTTCTCATCATCCAATCCAATTTTTGGGCGTGGACGGTCACCCATGAGATGGACTGATCAAATAAAATCAGCAGTGGGCGATCCATTATATAAGTGCACCCACAATTCCAATTCCATATAATACTTACTCATGTATTATTTAAAATCTGCCGCATCCAAAAAAGCTCCGCACTTCTGATTCACACGCGCACGTGTTACAAATGGGCGTAAAATATCGATACATCGACGATTCGATCCACTATAATAAAACTTTCATCGACATCGATAGTGATGTAATGTCTATAATTTTATTTTGAAGTAGGAAAGTGTGGTTGGCATAGAAATACGTAAATGTTTAAAATGATATTGAAACAAGTAAGCTATGTTTAATATTTTGTTGATAACTGTGATGGATGTTAATTAAATAAGGCAAGTTTTTTTTTTTTTTTTTTTGGTGGGAAAGCATCATATGACGTCTCTCGCTCTGGGCGGAGCGGGAGGGCGTTTCAGACTTTTACTAAAACCCACCCGTGTTCCTTCAGTTGCCTATATGCCAGGACAACGGTAACTATTTCAAACAAATCTCGCGACCCTGGCAGGTATATAAAGTGAATAGAGCTGCACTAAGTACTCGTATATTACTCGGTGTTTGAGTGCAGTAGTGTCCCAGTGGTCTCAGCCTTGACGTACTCAGCTGTACTTCACTTTATGTAAATAATTTCATCGCCATTGCTCTCAAAACAGCAAAGCAAATATCATGACCATAAATTCAAAGACGTGTGACATTTACCAGCTCACACTGGGCCCGCGTGGTAGTTTACAGCCCACTCCCTTTCACATAGAGGAGGTCTATCTTCCAGGACTGGGAAATTTGAGGTACATGGCATTGCTTCTTGCCAAATTTCAAGCTTGTAGGTCAACGGGAAGTCTCCTATAGATTTTGATTCATTTGTGAGCGTCAAATATGCACCAAAACAGCATAAATAGCCGTATCTCACAGCTTAAAGACAGAGAGTTTTGACAGATTTATATTTCAATGCAATACCTCCACGTGATCTTGAGATAAAGGATCTTGACAGACAGATGGATAGAAAAAAAAAATATAGCAAAGTAATCCTATAAAAGTTCGGTTTTTTTCCTTTTGAGTCACGGGCCCTAAAAATAACGTGAAAAAATTGTAATCACTAATAGTTTCCTGGAAATAAGACTGTTTTCCAGGATTTGTAACTGGAAATATGTTGAAAATTAAAATTTTGCAATACCGGAAGTACTAGTTTATAGTAATTACATCATTGTAACAAATTTTCTCTCACGTCTTTAAAGTCGTAACTCGAATACATATTATGCTATTATTCGCATTATCGACTTTCAACGAGTGACATCGATATAGCCTTTAATGAATCGATTTGAATTGCAATCGAATAAAAGTGTGGCTAGACATTGGTACCGTTTTATTTCCTTTCGATTTTGTATAGGCATGAGGAATGTGTTGTGGTGGCGCACTTAGGAAGAAGTTAATGTTTTGTGGTAGTCTTGAAGAG
This sequence comes from Aporophyla nigra, assembly GCA_947507805.1. Classification (NCBI taxonomy): domain Eukaryota; kingdom Metazoa; phylum Arthropoda; class Insecta; order Lepidoptera; family Noctuidae; genus Aporophyla; species Aporophyla nigra. Next base: position 2,472,992 of record OX382313.1, on the reverse strand, counting down.
GTAAGTTAATTGATTGTAAAAATAGGCTACGGACAAGAAATCAGCTAATATTTTTTGACCATTAAAAGTAAATATGTGGATGTGATTTTTTTTTTGTGGGTAGGAACACATCAAATTACTTCTCCCGCTCTGGGCGAAGCAGGAGGGCGTGTCAGACTTTTACTGACTAAAACCCACCCGTGTTCCTTCAGTTGCTTATAATGTCCGGGCCACGGTATCTCTTTCGAACAAATCTCGCGACCCTGGCAGGGGACGTGACAATTATGTTTGTTTCACTTACTTGAAAAAAAATGACGTTTGGATATTCAGCATATACGAACAGTTTTTCTACAGTCTTTTTCCAGTCTTCAGATAATGCTTCATTAAAGTATAAAAATATTATCTATTTGTATTAATCTTATATATTGCCTAAAATAGAATGAAAACAGCAATATTCAAAATTTAGCCAAATCATGGAATTGACAACCTTAACCCTCAATGAGTTATCGATCAACTCGCGTTTATACGGGGCCAATTTTGTTCGAACGAACGCTTAAACAGACTTAATGATATAACATCTCGAAACATAAAACAGCTGTTAACTAAACAAGACTAAGTAAAAGACTTAATTCTCAAATTAACATACATATTGCTGACTTGTTATGTATTCATAGCCAATTTAACATAGTCGTGCAACTAACCATATCAATTCATTAAAGTTATAATCATAAAACATCTTCTAACTCACCCAAAATTTGCGAAGGAGAAAAAGAAAAGAAAGAAAAGTTGTTTATTCTGTACACACAAAACGTATATAAAAAAATATTGAGAACACACACACAGACACATTTGTTAGTTATATCTTTCTATGTGCGTCTGTGTTTCAATAGAGACAAGGACTGAAAAATCGTAGCGTAGGACGATGGTGGACGTCGTTTATGTAGATGAAGCAAAGTATCACTGCCCCTAAGGAAATTTACGGCCTAAAGGCTCGCGCAGACTAGCGCGATGCGACGGTCGCGCGCGTTTTGGAGATTTATATTCGCAGAACAATTTCTGTCTGCACGAGCCTTAAAAAGGCAGACTTGTTGAAAGAGAAGAATCTGGTGTTCTGACGTAAGTTAAAATTAGAAGAGTTTTACAGTTAAATTGTACACGATTTTGTGTTCCCTTCCAAATTTTTTTTTTTTTTTAGACCTGGCCCATTTAGCAATAAAAAAATTAAGATAGAAAAGGGCGAAAAACAGTCCACTGTTTTTCCAGTATAGAAAATGACACAGCAGTTTTTGCAAGAGTTTTCAAAATGATAAGGGCTTTAACTACAAGCGAAATTAAAAAAAAATTGTACAACATAACCGATCCATGAAATAATATTCAATCTATGATCCACTTTAAGACTGAACGTATCGCGGTTTTCGCTTTTAAAATATAGCAGCTAAACTAAAGTTTTGCCTTTCGGGCGTGATCCGCAGTGGCATATATAGAAAGCTCTCAATCGATTGTGTACCAAAGTAGGCGGTTGCAGATAGAATTTGTCAAATGACGGACTCATCCAACACCCAGTGCGAGTGCGGTACATCTGATCATACCATGCCCCACTTGCTGGAGTGTCCCAAGTACCCGTTCACCTGCACGTCAGATGATCTAAATAACGCCACTGATGCCGCAATAAACGTGGCCACCTACTGGGCTCAAACTATATGAAAAACAAACTATTTCTAAACTAATATAATTATAAAGAGGAAAGATTTGATTGTTTGTATGTTTGTAATTGATAAACTCAAAAACAACTGAACCGATTTAAAAAATTTTTTCGCTAATGGAAAGCTATATTATCGACAACACATAAAGGCTATATTTTGTTTTTAAAAATAGAAATTCTTACGAAAATAATAACAATAATATAACCCAAGGTATCAAAATTTGCCTATAAAAGTCATTATTTGGCGTACGCTGCTAAAACTATTGAGGGTATGTACAATAATGTACTACATGTTTAAACGAGTAGTACTCATCATTACGCACAAAAAAGTCCGAGAGGCTATATGATTGCCTGCAGATTCAGACGTGCCTCGAAAGAGGTCAAACGCACTATATTCAGTTCGTACTGCACGTCTTTCTACACTTGTAGTCTGGGGGCTGCCTCGATACTGCAGCGCATCAGGGATGTTTGCTGAAGCTCACGTGGATTATTTCTACACGGTGATGTGGAAACGATGCGCATCCCTGGTCCGTAGGGTGCGGGCCAGCGCCAACAGCATCCTATCTATGATAGCTAGTAGGCTGGATAATGAGTTTGTGAACCACTGCTGCAAGGTTTCAGCTGGACCTGTCACCTTGCAGCAGTGATATCAAAATCTGTTTCTATTTTTGTCTTTATGTGTTACTAACATACTATGTAAGCACATTGTTACTAACAACGAGTCTTGTCGCTCGAATTAAATGATTAAATAAATAAAATTTAAAAAAAAATGGAAAGATGATGACATTCGTATCATGATATTAATACTTATCCAAATAAACTATTTCATAATCAATGGTAATTGTATACACGTCAATTACTCTTTAAATTATTCGAATCAGGCCGTGTGTTTAGAAGTTACGACGGGTATAAAAATGCTAAACCGGCCAAGTGCGAGTCGGACTCGCGCACCGAGGGTTCCGTACAAACCTGCAGGTATTCACGGTTTATGCATAAGGTTTATGTTTATGAAATTAGATGTTTTTTTTTTTAATTTTATATTTGAGTTTACTGAATGAAAGGTAAATTGTGGTTTACGATTTATTACGTATTAAAAAAAAAACTACTTACTAGATCTTGTACTAACCAATTTTCGGTGGAAGTTTACATGGTAATGTACATCATATTTTTTTTTTTTTGGAAGTGTCTCTCGCGCAAACTATTCAGTTTAGAAAAAAATGATATTAGAAACCTCAAAATCATTTTTGAAGACCTATCCATAGATACCCCATTTTTTTTTGAGTTTCAGTTTTATGTATGGGGAACCCCAAATATTATTGGTTTTTTTTCTATGTTTGTGTGAAAATCTAAATGCGGTTCATAGAATACATCTACTTACCAAGTTTCAACAGCATAGCTCTAATAGTTTCGGAATAAAGTGGCTGTGACATACTCGGACAGACAGACATGACGAATCTATAAGGGTTCCGTTTTTTGCCATTTGGCAACGGTACCCTAAAAAGTAAGAAAAATGCCACGGTATGAGTGAGCAGCCTTACGCTAAGTCTACATGTACAGTGTATTAGCAATGAATAAACTCAAAAACTACAGGACTGATTTTAAAAATTCTACCACCCATATAAAGCTGCGGCCTTCACCAGATCATCGGTCCATCTTGTGGGAGGCCTTCCAACGGTCCGTCTTCCAGTACGCGGAAGAAAGGAACATCCAAAGGAATACGTTGGATACGAGAAGCACGGGTCGAAGTGCTTGCGGAGGCCTATGTCCAGCAGTGGACGTCTTTCGGCTGAAATGATGATGATGATGATATAAAGCTGCATTATCGATGAATAACACAGGCTACTTTTATCCCAAAAAATGCACAGTTCCTGTGGGTCACGCGAACAAAGTCGCGGGTGAAATGCTAGTGAAAAATAAAGAAAGTTTACGAGACCATCGACACGAAAAGAAGAAGCTAAACTTAGGGCCTATAATAATGAGATTCGTATCAGAATCGTACTACAGATAAAATCATTAAAACAATACTTTCCACTTTGTAATAAAGAAATGGTTTCTACCTGAACATGTTTAAAACCCTTTTAAATTGTAACTTCTAATTAACTAAATGTAATTGCTAACGATTTTATCTTGTTACCATCTTCACCGACCTCCATGTGCATTGTTGTTAACACAGAGTAAGTTAATCAGAAAGCCAAAGTTGTAAAACGTTGAGGAAAACACTTAAATTTACTAAGTAAAAATCTTAAATTTATTCAAATTCATGACAAACAAAACCAGTTTAAAGACTAAAAAACTGGATTTTTTTGAATTTTTCTTTTTTTTCAATTCGAATTTTCAAAAGGGCCCGGTCTGCAGTGGCCCTAGGACCCCACTAAACTGTAGAGTAAATGTTTAAACTTTAATAATATGCAGTTTCAATTAATTGTTTCACCTTAATTTGCTAAAAATGGCGGCCTTTGGAAATAAAAATCGAAAATATCCAATATTTAGGCTTTTATCTAATTTTTTCCGTTATTAATATTGAAAAAAAAAAAATGGAAACTATCTGAGAGAGCAACGTTTGCACTGTAAAAATATGTCTGTGTCGATTTTTTCAGGCATGAATCGATTTACTTACTGAAGAACGGTGTACCAGCAGTGTCATTCTTGTCCAAAACGAGTTAAAAAGACACTGCCAGCAAAACGATGATGATGATGATGATCATAAACCAAGAATTAGTTCACCCGGTTTGGCGTGATAGCGTAACAAGCAAACAATCAAATAAATGGTCAATCACATTCGTATTTATAATATTAGACTGGATATTCACTATAGGAGAACTAAATACGCTAATTAAAAAACTGACACACTGCACAGCCTCACTCTTCACACTCTCACCCACACTCACACATATCACACGTACACGCGCGTTTTGGCCCATTCTATGCACTACGCTCATTCATTTACAGTGCTGTTTGTAGAATTTTAAGTTACCCATTTACTTTTAGTTTTGCATGTTTGCATGTTTACATTGTCTACACTTCAATTGCATAAGATAATGATAAGTGGAAGCGCGGAGTCTCCTAACACAAGCAATTCCTTGCTTAAAAGGTGATCTTCAATAACATGTATCGAAATACACTTTGTAATTGAAATAAACAATTTTATTTATTATTTATAAAGAAATAAGGGTATTTCAGCAAAAACACTACTTCTAAAAGCAATTTCAAGATGCGGTGCGTCAATATTCATTCATCATCATAATTAGCATGTAATGTTCCCACTGCTGGCACAAAGGACTTCTCTTTGTGAAAGGGAGTGGGCCGGAAGCCACCTACTCGGGCCAGTGCGGGTTAGTCACGGGCAAATGTGGGGTTAGTAGATGTCACATTTCATCGAAGTTTTGTTTCTAGGACATGCCGGTTTCCTCACAATGTTTTCCTTCACCGTTTTGACAGCAGTGGTGATGAAATAATATTATGATATGAAAATATTACATTTTTGATGAATTCTACTGATTTTATCTTCGGTCTCATAATTTTATGTATTACCCATGTTCAGAATATTTAAGTTATGCGCTTGTCTTGTGAAAGTGATCGTGATACGGCGCGAGCTAGAAGCTTTACGGTGAACACATACGGCAGTGTGTTGTGTCAAGCGTTGTTAGACCAACATGTTGGACGGTAATGTTGGATGAATAAGAATATGGTTAGGTATATCATAAATTATAATCATAACAGTTTATTTATAGCGACCCGCCTTTCAGTCACACGGTTTTGATAATTTGACAAGACATGACTCTTTCTTTATTGTATGTAAGTTAAAATTATAGTGAAAACAGTTTTGAAATCCTTAGTGCGAAGTAGTTTTGAAGAACAATGCGTCACGCGTTAAGACACGAAATGCGACATTATAAAAGGGGCTAAGTTAAAAATACTGAGATGGCTAATAAGTAATCAACGCGTTTTAAAAGGAAAATAATGTTGCACCGATCCTAAACAAATTAAAATGTTTATGACATAGTGCAAATGATGCATCTTACAAGAGTGCACCTGTCTGATTTTAATTTCATTCTCTTTTCTAAATGAAACCCACTGGTTGTAAATTGGCATGTTTTTAACCTTGATATGTATGTTTATACATATCAAGGTTAAAAACATGCCAATTAAAATAAATATAAAAAAAAATAAGTTAGGTGTCTACTTGCTTGCAAAACATAGTTGATATAATGGCTGTACCAAGTTGGCCCTCACTCTTTATAGTCGGGTTAGGTTTGAATGAACTGTAAAGAACAAACTGACTACAGCCTCAATATAAACCAGTTTTTTTTAGATACTTATCGATTTCGTTTTATTTTTTACTAGCTTTTGCCCGCGGCCCCGCCCGCGTGGATGTCGGAAATTAACGCAAGAGGACGTACTACCGCGGTAAGAATGTGTTAATCCAGGTTATATAGGTAATATATACTCTGTGTGCTATTTTCGATCCAGATCCATTCAGCCATTTTTGCGTGATTGAAAAACAAACACCCACTCATACATATTTTCACATTTACAATATTAGTAGTAAGTAGGAGTATAATTCATATTACTTCGGATTCATAGTTTATGAGAAAATCATGTGTGTTGGTGTTCTTAAAATAAAAGTATATAAAGTATTCAGAGTAAGAAGACTGCGACATAGGGTTTGGATTAGTTGAATATAAGTCTTCCTGGTTTTTCTTAACGCTCCTATTTTACCTATACGGACACTCAATCATTTACCAGACACCAAACATAGTTTTAGGAATAGTACTTTTGTCAGTGGCTTGGCCCGTATAGCTGTCGGAAAATATCACCCGGGAACCTACTACCGGGATAAAGTAGGTATCCTATTTTACGTATCCATGATATAATATTATCTTTGTGCCAAATTCGATCTAAATCCATTAGGCCGTCTTTGCATCATTGAGAAACAAACATCCAAAAATCTAAACATCTAAGCCATTTCGCGGTCTCTTACTTGGAATAATACTATTAGGTTTATTTTGAGTATAACGAACACACATGATATTCGCAATTACTATGAAGCCAAAGTAATATGAATTACAATCCTACTCATCCTGTACTACCCGGCCGCTGCCAACGGATGGACGGGACGGACGTACGACCCGCCAGCTGCTCTGCCCCAGCTTTTTAAATCTCTGGTATCTTCTAAGTTATTCATTTAAATTGTATGCTGTAAATGGCCATATTGATCTATATTAAATGCACAATGTATTTAAGGTACTTAATTGGATAATAATTAATGCTGTATTGCTTAAAATCGCTTCGTAAATAAGCAAGGGCTTTTTTATCCTTTACTTTTTACGAGAAATAAAGATTTCTCGTAAGAGTAAAGGATAAAAAATGGTTATTGTGGGTTATCCCTAAGAGATAGACATATACCATTGCGGATTTTTTTTTAGACCTTTTTAAGGTGTACAATACTGTAGTACATTATTTTGATCTATTTCGTAGGGTTCAGCCAGCGTGCGCAATGTAAACGCAAAAAAAATGTGTTTATTTATGACATCACATTAGAAACCCCTAAAATTATCAGCGATTTGATTTACTATATTATGCATGTTATATACATATAAACCTTTCTCTTGAATTATTCTATCTATTTAAAAAAACCCGCATCAAAATCCGTTGTGTAGTTATAAAGATCTAAGCATACATAGGGACAGACAGACCGGGAAGTGACTTTAACTAACTTTCGTACAAACTTTCATCCCCTAATCCCTGTAGTTAAATTTAGCAAACTTTAAATATAATTCATAAATATATATTATGTAATAAAAGCCAAATAAAAAGGTTTCATCATTCTAGCTTTAAAAATGACAATACTTCCCTACAACCTTTCATCCTCCCTTTCAACCTCTTAAAACCATTTTTCCGCTATAAAAAGTAGCATATATCCTTTCTCAGGCTCTAAACTAACTGTGTACCAAATTTCATTTAAATCGGTTCAGTAGGTTTAGCAGGAAAGCGAGACAGACAGACAGACAGAGTTACTTTTGCATTTATAATATTATATATAATATACTAAAGTGGATTGACAGTAATAGTTGAGATTTTAATAAAAGACCAATCAGCAAAATCACATTAATTACTCTATCTTTCTCTTTTGTTTAATTACTCACTTCGAGCCTTCCCAACAAGCTCGACCAACAAATTCTCCGAACATGCTCGACCCACACTCGCACCGAGCATGCTTACCCAACATTTTTCCCGTACATTCAGCAACTACTACCAAGTCTCGTGCCGGTCACACTGCAATTTACACTTCACGTTATTGTAATACTTACATAACTTATAATACGATGATTGAAAGATTTCGGCCATTTTAAGTAAGATTTACTTCCGACTGTCGGTCGTTGCGGATTTCCTTCATCATCATCATCATCATCATTTCAGCCGTAAGACGTCCACTGCTGGACTTAGGCCTCCCCCAGTTTGGGGGGCTTTGCCATAATCGCCACGCTTGGAAGGCGGGTTGGCGATCGCAGTATGGTGTTAAAATGCATAGAGAACGCTGCTGCCCATTCTCTAGTAAGTCCTTTAGTCGCCTTTTACGACACCCACGAGAAGAAAAGGGGTGGTGTTATTCTTTACGTCTGGCACCACACGGTACGATTTTCACACGGAGGATTTCCTTGACTATTATGAATTTCTTGGAATGTTAATTAAAATAGCTCATAGTTCTTATAATTTTATGTAAATTACATGTATATTCGACACAATTTAAATTGTTCACGAATAAATGAAATGAAAAAAAAAAAAAAAACATTTTATTTTGACTGATGGAAAATAAAATCTGTATGTAGCCACTACTGGGCAAATATCTTCCCTTGTTTACATATAAATATGGGAAAAAGTAACGGCCTTCTTTGTCTACTGAACTAATTTTAATAACAAAAAACAGACGATTATCCTGAGTTATTTTAGTTGTTAGTGCGTTGAAGTCTTTTGTATGGGAGAAATTAATATCGTTCATTTTTGGAAGAAATGTTTCCATAGCTTAATAAATATGCATAGCATACATCATTTTTTGGGAGGCCTTTTTCCAAAAGTGAACGTATTTTGTCGCTGAAATGGTGAGGACATCATTTAAGTTCGATTTAAGCAGTAGGGACGGCCATAGCACTATTATCATTATTATTGGCAAAGTTGATGATCATAAGCCCCATCACAATGATTGAAGATTGAAATTATTTGGTTTCAAAATAAGCTTTCTTAAAATTTTACCGTTAATAATCACACATTATCTATACTAATATTATAAAGCTGAAAACTATGTTTGTTTCTTTGTTTGTATGTTTGTTTGTTTGGTTGAACGCGCTAATCTCAGGAACGACTGATCTGAAGTGAAAAATTCTTTTTGTGTTGAGTAGCCCATTTATTGAGAAAGGTTATAAGCTATAAAAAATTACGCTACAATCAAAAGGAGCGGAGCAGCGGTGAAAAATGGACGAAAACTGGCAGACAATTCGATGCGACGGAAAGGGTCAGGGGAGTAAAAAGTTGACGCTGACGAAGTCGCGGGCAAAAACTAGTTATCAATACAACTTTGAGTGCATTTTCACTAACTTGAATGTTACTGCTTTTCCTCTTAACACATGTACTCGTAACTTCCGTTTTTTGCAAAATTAAGAATATCCATATAGATAAATAAACATATCACTTGCACGCTTGCTTTGCTTGGGTCATTGACATTACACAAGTATGTCTCACTATCTGAATCAGTGTTTTTTTAGTAAATTACGACTTAATAGTCAACTCGAATTAACTTTTCCATTGTTTGTGAGTTCATTCGTGCGGGTATAGATTAATAAACGTGCAATCTAATTGCATAACTGTCCTGTTAGTCTAGTGGTTAGTTACCCTGACTGCTAAGACTGAGGTCGTGGGTTCGATTCCCACCCAGGACAAATGTTTGTGTGATGAGCACAACCATTTGTTCTGTGTCTGGGTGTAATTTATCTATAATATGTATGTATTTAGAAATATATAAGTGTTTATCAGTTGTCTGGTTACCACAGTACAGGCTCTGCCTAGTTTGGGATCAGAAAACGTTGTGTTTTTGTTGTCCTATGATATTATTAGATATTTTTATTATTAGATAACGCAAAATCAATCAGAATCTGAATCGTACTGAAGATGATTTCTAATTCATTACGTCATTTGTTCGAATAAATTGTCGGCTCAACAATGTAAATAACGCAATGGATGTTGTTTAACTATCAACATGAAACCGATTCCTACTGATAGCAAGTTACGCACTTACCCCTTTGTTTAACCCATCAATGTAAAAATGCGTATTTTTGACATTCACTATCTAGCCCTAGAACTACACTCTTATTTTTTTTTTTTTGCGTAGGCCTTTTACTGATTAAAAACTACCCGTGTTCCTTCAGTTGCCTGTGCCAGAGCCACGGTTACTCTTTCGAATAATCCGATACCCTGGCATGCAACGGCCCTAGCAGAACCCTTCAGTTTTGGTGACATCTCTTTGAGGTAAGCGTGGAACGTGCCTTCGACCCGGGCCTGGTCCGCACCGCATCCTGGGATACAAATCCTACTAATATTATTATTAATATGAAACTTTGTATATTTGGATGTTTGCTGTCACACGCATAAAAGGCTCAACGGATTTGAATGGAATTAGGCTCAAAGATAATTTATAACCTAGATTAACACAGAGGGATAATTTCTTACCACAATGCAGGCGAAGCCGCTAGCAAAAGTCCAAGCACATTCTCAGAACTTATTTGGAGGTCTGAAGCGATCAAATTTACCCAGGGGCTCTGGAGTACCCCAAGTGCTGCGTACCATAACCACACGCTCACAGGACTTGCACCCGACAAAACATTTCATGCTACCGTCGGCCCCAGCAAGTATACGATAGCGTAAAAAAATCTATTAATTAACAAAAAGTTATCTTAATTTTATTTTTACCTACTTTTAGTCTAGGGCCTACGGGGAGGGCCTGAGAACCTATCGACTCCATTATGATAAAAATATTCTAAGTTGAATTTATGTAATGCAAGAGTAAGAAAACATTTGAAGGGATAAATGGACAAAGGTGTTATCTAACAAAATCAAAAATTCGATTTTTTTATGTTAACACATTTTGCAACTCTGAAATATATACTTGATTGACAGTTAACACATTTACTAGCGTCTATAACTATGTAACGAATTATAATTGGTGTGTTTTAAATCCATGATTCGATTTATCGTCAGTTAAAAGCTATGTTAATGCAAAAGAGGTGGGATTTTTTGATTTTGTCAGATAACACCTTTGTCCACTTAACCCTTCATTTCTTGAAGGGGTCTGCTAGGCCCGATCCCTGCCAGGGTCACGAGATTCGTTCGAAAGAGTTACCGTGGCCCTGGCATATGGACAACTGAAGGAACACGGGTGGGTTTTAGTCAGTAAAAGTCTGACACGCCCTCCCGCATTTTCTACCAGGCATTTTGCAGTTAAAGCCAGAAGTTGGCATGAATCTATGCCTGGTTGATTGCAATAGGCCCCTTCTATAACATTTGACTTAAACGTAACTGGCGAAATGTGTGTGTTCTCTTAATAGGTACCTACACCTCTATCTAACCCTAAGGAGAATACAGGCGTTATGTTACATTTATCTATCTACATAATTTGTATTTTTAAGACTCCTTGCTTTCTTTCATATAACTAAGAAAAGCGCGCTCTAACGAAATCTCACAAAACTAACACCACATACATTGCGCCTAAACCTGAACTTGATAAATTCAAAACAGGTATTTTCTTTTAGCTTTAGCACGGAAACAACTTCGCAGAGACGACAAAAATTGTGGTTTTCTAAATATCGATTTTGACGATAACGGTTGTCTTAATGTTACCTTGACATTCTAATAGATGGCGCTGCTACACAAGGTCAATGCCATCTATACTTATTCTTTTCAATTTATTTGTCGTATAGAGAAACTTGATTGTGTCTAAATTTTTATTGATGTATGATTCTGTAATTTAGTGTGTAAATTAGTTCTTATTAGGAGTTTGTGGTCTGCCGGGGTCGCGAGATTATTCGAAAGAGATACCGTGACCCTGGCACATGGGCAACTGAAGGAACACGGGTGGGTTTTAGTCAGTAAAAGTCTGACACGCCCTCCCGCTCCACCCAAGAGCGGGAGAGGTCATTTGATGATTTCCCATCCAAAAAAAAAATGGGTTTTGTGGTTAATCGGATCGGCTTCCAGTCTAACCGGATGCAGGTCAAACAGGTTTATTTACATCCCATCACCACTTCAGCTTAAACACGTCCACTGTTGGACATAGGCCTCCCCCAAATTGATGGGGTTTTCCATAATAGCCACTCTTGGCAGGCGAGTTGGCTATCGTAATGTGGCGCACTATCCAGTTACTGGGTAATACGATATCCTTTAGTCTTGTTGTCCAACTTTCGAGCTTCTAAGATGCAGTACCAACAGTCAAAGATCTACGAATGAAAACCGGGACCAATGGCTTAACGGACTTTCCGGTACACGGCGGGGGTTGGTATGTAAATATTGTCACCCATCCACAGACCATACGCAATAAGCGTAGCTTGATGCGGCTATTATTACTTAACCACAAGCCAAGGGGTTTATAACCCTGCCAGTGTCGTGAGATTGTTCGAAAGAGACACCGTGACTCTGGCACATGTGCAACTGAAGGAACACGGGTGGGTTTTAGTCAGTAAAAGTCTGACACGCCTTCCCGCTCTGCCCAAGAGGGGAAGACGTCATTTGATGATTTCCAACACACAAAAAAAAAAAAACAAAAAAAAGGGCCGTATAACAAGCTATAGTAAAATACAAAACATGAATATTGAAAACGCAAACATAACAATTTCACTTTTGACAGACACAGATGGTATCAACTCAACCACAAAAGGACTTAAGTGTCACATTACATATTAATTAGTTCAACGCATCCGTTTACACAACATAATATGCATATGAATAAATATACTATTAAAGTAGATATGGTCAGCAACTACAGTCTTTTACTTTAACATCTAAATAAACTTGATACCCAAAAAAAAAACTAAGCTTATTAGCATTTTCATTAACAGTTCATCAACATTATCTTTATCAGCCTATAGCAATCCACTGTTGAACATATGCCTCTCCAGTTGCACACCTTTCATCTCGATTCTCTGCAACTCTCATCCAGCTGCTACCACCCACCCTGCGAAGATCGTCGCTCCACCTAGCCTGAGGGCGTCCTATCTTACGTTTGCCGATTCACGGTCTCCACTCAAGGACACTTCTACCGCAATGGTGATCGGTTCTACGGTTAATGTGGCCGGCGCATTGCCACTACAGCTTGCTTATTCAATGAGCTATGTCGACAACTTTGGTTCTCTGCCATATACACCATAATAGTTCAGTTTGAGCAATTTTAATGTAATACTTGTGTCCTTTTAACAATGCACTTTTAAGCTCTCTTGCCTAAATTCCAATATATCTGAGATCATCGTGGTATGTCTTTTTCTCCCTTAAATCTATGTGAGTAACCTCAGTTTTAAATACAGAAAAGTTCAAAGTATTTATTTCAATGATATCATTTACTAACACTTTTGGAGTGTCAAGAGGTCGTTTAATGTTAGTTGCCCATTCCAAATCATGGCAGGTTTGTATGGAGAGGAGAGAACGTGAAAATCTTAATGCATTTATTATTTATAATTAATTTGAATTTTGTTGCTGGCCATACCTACAACCGAAAGTGTAACTCTTACTAGTTTGCAATATTAAGTTATAAATAATTAAGTCAGTAAGTATTGTGATATCATAGCATAATGCATTATGTATGTGATTTTAATAGTAACACAGTTTTGGTACTATTGTGTACAAGTATTTTTTTTTTGTAGATTGGCAAAACAATACTATTTTTAAATACTTAATTAGTGTTGTCATATCGATGAATAGTAATTATTTTAGTGAACTTTTTGTTAGAATTTCATCTCTCATGTCAACCTATGCTGTTGTTGGCTGGTTAAACGGGCTTGCCTGTAGCTACCTTAATGAATTCAGGCCTCCAGGACAGGATTAAAAACTTAAAACTAGAGTACCCCCTGTGGAGTATGGACCTCGGTTAAAGGCATCGCTGGTAGAGGGCAGCAATGGAGACCCTGGATCGGAACGATTTTAGTGTTCGTTCTTTTGATTTATTTAATTTCCATGTTAGAATGTAAACAGGTATACCAGTTAACAGTAAATTCCATCAGCCACTGAAATCTACAGAAAGACTGACCAACTCTCAGTAAATCTATTGAAAAAATTGTTCGTCAACAATAATCTAGTTGACAGGCATAAACTATTATATCTCAGAGGTTGTCAGGGTAGCACAAAACAAATGAAATAGCTAGTTAAAATACTTGTCAAAAAACAATAGACGGCAATAATGCTATGCTAAACATTTAATGATCTATATTTTCTATGATCACTAAGCGATCAGCACGCGTAGCATGATCACCGTAGAAATGGGTTTTGTCTATTCTTGGTAGAATAGAGATAGAATTGCCCGCATAAAACGGTACAAATCTTTCTACAATCTTTAATTCTGTCTTTAATCTTTCTACAATCTGTAATTTTGTCTTCCGTCGACAAAACCCATTTCTACGGTGGTCATGCTACGCGTGCTGAGGGCGATTACTCTTTTGGTAAAGGTTGATCTTTTTTTCAGGCTTTGATTTTATCACTTACAAAATGTTCAGTAAATATTCTCACACACTAGCCCGCAAATGATGAAACCTCCATCTCTGCGAGCGAGAGAATCCCAGGGAGTGTTTCGCTGTGCCGTCTTTAAGAGAGACTCTATGAATGAATCTACAAACGGCGATATCATCTCGATGATAATTTGCGTCGCTTGAAAATAGGACCTAGGTTTGAACCCAGGCGCTTTACTTTGTTTAAATTATTTCATCACCACTCCTCTCAAAACGGTGACGGAAAACATCCTGAAAAAACCGACATGTGCTAGAAACAAAAATTCGAAGAAATGCGACATAAATCAACCCGCACTGAGCCCACGTGGTGGTTTCCGGCCCACTCACTGAGAGGAAGCCTGTGTCCCAGCAGTGGGAAGTATTTAGGCTAATGGTGCATTACTATCGTCACGATTTTCTTGCCCAGTGGAGATGAAGCCTTTTTGAAGTGAAAACTTCTTTAGCACCGTTGTGATTTGAAAGTCTATGAAACAAAAAAGCGACAATAAAAAGAGACAGACAATTATAACAACGTCATTATGTTTTGTGTCTCGCTCTAACACTTGGGGTAGTGGAAATCCTTAAGTAAGGGTGCTCCTTGAGAAAGTTTACTTTTCGGTTTGATGTATTTCGAGCAGGCTTTTTGGACAAATAGATCTTTGACTTTTTTACATTCGTCTCTTATCTTGAAGCCAGAATTTTTGAAGGTTTCGCTCTATCACGTGTGAATTGCACACATGTTTTTTTTTTTGTGGGTGGGAAATCTTCAAATGACGTCTCCCGCTCTGGGTAGAGCATGTCAGACTTTTACGGACTAAAACCCGCCCGTGTTCCTTCAGTTGCCCATATGCCAGGGCCACGGTATCTCTTCGAACAAATCTCGCGACCCTGGCAGTGAAGATGGTGCATCATTAATTGTTTTCAATTTCAACTTACGCACAAACCCATTCACACAGTGTGATGCAATAACTGAAACAAAAACACAACTTACTACGTTCTATACAACGGTTTATTTTTTTTTTCATGTACAGGCAACAATACAGCCAAGACAAATAAACAATCTTTGATACTGCAAAAATGTATTATGGTGTGACTTAGTCAACGTTAGCATACATAATGATGTTTGTTGACATTTAAGAAACTTAGCGCAATATGTTTTCCGAAGGGTCGATGAGGAGACTTGTACTGAGCTTTTCTTTTTCATACTCTGATTTTGTACCGTGTGGTGCCGGACGTAAAGAATAACACCACCCCATTTCTTCCCGTGGGTATCATAAAAGGCGACTAAAGGACTTACTAGAGAATGGGCAGCAGCGTTCTCTATACATTTTACCACCATACTGCGGTCGCCAACCCGCCTGCCAAGCGTGGCCATTATCGCAAAGCCCCCCAAATTGGGGCAGGCTTAAGTCCAGCTGAACAGCTGAAATTATTTTACCTTATTGAATTTTGGAATGCGCTCTCCAACCAAATTAAACATATTATAAAGGAAATAAAAATTGTTTATGTTATACAAACAAACCGGGCTTTAAAAAGAAAAAAAAAAAACAAAGTAGTCAAAAGCCTCGTATCCAACCAATAAAAGTTTTTCAGTTTTTATCATCGCCGGATACAAAGGGCCAGGGGACCGAATTCAAAAGTAATTTACTGCAATTAGCACATAAAAAGATATCGAACATCTAAACACTTAACACGCGAGAAGCACAGAATAGGTCGAAGTGGCGGTGCTTTGGGGAGGCCTATGTCCAACAGTGGACGTCTTCATGCAGAAATGATGACTCTGATTTTGGTTTGACTTTAAAATCTAACTGTCCTTCATTTGTTTTTGAAGTATTCGTTTCTTATGTATATTCATCATTTATTTTTAACCCCCGATGCAAAATGAGGATCGGTGATTGTTTTATGTTTGATCGCTATGTGCATCTGTCTGTGATTCTCTCTGTGACACTGTAGCTCCGATTTGATTGCACATTTTTTTATTTAAAAGAAGGCTTTTAGTGGGGTTTCGTAGATATATTTTATTAAAATCGGTTAAGCCATTGTGAACCTTGTGTCCTTTGGGCCAATACGTATATTTTATTACTTTTTAGAAGTTATTTTGTTTTAGTTGCAGGTTTTAAAAATTTTAAATGATACTTTTTCATTATTTTATTTAAAGTTTTAACTTATGGAAAATTTAATAAATAATGCGGTGAGCCTTTAGGCAGAAACCGGACACAAATGCAAACACTGAGATTCTACCAAAGATTTGTATGGCAATATCGACTGTCAATGGCTCTTAAGCGATTAAAAATTAACTTTGACAGTCCCTATTTTCTTAACTTTAAAGGTGATTTTCGTAGTTCAAATCTGACTGTATCGTAACTACAATCACATCTTGAGAAATTACAATTTAAATGAAATATGTTGCTAACAAACAATTCTGTTTATTCCCATAACACCCCATTGTCTTTGTAACTGACTTTCGTTGTAATAGGTGAAAACATTTGATTGAAGACATCTCATGACATAATAATGTATCTGTGTTCAACACGGTCTCAAGTGATTGTGTATGAATCTATTTTGAGAGTGGTTATTGACCATTATTTTTCTTATTTATTTTAAGCTTGCGTTCCGTGTGATGGCAGACGTAAAGTATAGCACCATACCATTTCGTCCCGTGGATGTCGTAAGAGGAGACTAAGGGTCTTACTAGAGAACGGGCAGCAGCGTTCTCTATGCATTTTACCACCATACTGCGATCACCAACCCGCCTGCTAACCGTGGCAATTATTGCAAAGCCCCCCTAAATTGGGGGAGGCAATTCCAGCAGCGGAAATGTTTCGGCTGAAATGATGATGATGATGACTGGGAAGCGTGTTAATCCAGGGTATAATCTATTTGTGTGCCAAATTTCATCCTAAAATAATAATAATAATATCTTATGACAACCAACACAACGTTATCTGATCTCAAACTAGGCAGAGCCTGTACTGTGGTAACCAGACAATTGATAAACGTACTTATATATTTCTAAATACATACATATTATAGATAAATTACACCCAGACACAGAACAAATGATTGTGCTCATAAAACAAAGATTTGTCCTGGGTGGGAATCGAGCCCACGACCTCAGTCTTAGCAGTCAGGGTCACTAACCACTTGACTAACAGGCCAGTCAAAATAAAACTGGCAATCCCACAAACCTCTGCTTTACCTAGCTAAAGGTATACAGTTACCTCTGGAATACCTCGCTAAAGTTATACCATTCAATAAAACAAGGCAGGCCTTGTTTATATAATTATCAGGATATTATGTGTTATGTAATTTTCTGTAAATTCTTCGCAAAGTACTAAATATTGATGCACGCTCCATCCTCATAATCCTGTCGTACTATAATAACATTATAAATGCCAAAGTTTGGATGTTTGGATTTTTGATACACAATCGTGCAAAAACGGCCGAACGGATTTTGATAATAATCAGCATACAGATAGTTCATAACTGGATAATTTCTCGAGGGATAATTTTCGACCTCCACGCGGGAGAAGTTGCAAGCAATATAGCATCATCATACAAGTTGCATCAGCATCATAGTCGCGAGATTAGTTCGAAGGAGGTGCCGTGGCCCTGGCATATGGGCAGCTGAAGAAACACGGGTGGATTTAAGTCAGTAAAAGTCTGACACGCCGTTCCGCTCCACCCAGAACGGGAGACGTCATTTGATGATTTCCCATCCACAAAAGAAAAAAAAACCAGCAATCATAGTCTGCTGGGTGTCGGCCTCCCCCTTTTTCCGCCATACTTCTCGGTTTCGTGCGTGTCTCATTAATATGTTTCCCGCGACTTTATTATCAACTAGCGATAGCTAGTCACATATAAGTAATAAATACATATAACACTGTCTGTTCGTCAAACATAAAACGCCTTTAAGAATGACAGAAACAGGTTCTATTCAACTTCTCAAGTGCACTGAACTAAGTTGTCACTCAATTGTGATCTACAAACTCACCTAACTGATACACGTGTATTTTATATCTACATAAATTACTAAAGGAATTTGAAGATGACTCATAGAAATCTAAATGGATACGTATTTTTATATACCTATAAAAAATTGTGACAACCTTTGACACTATGTTAAGTTCTAACTATTTTTATTAATAAACTATTTTTTTTACAAAATATTCCGATATTTGGAAAGCTTGGTTCCTACCAGTCCTATCTAGTCTGGTATAACATTGCATATTTTTTTAAATATAATGTTTATTTAAATAAAAGTCCATCGAATTACGATTACTTATAAGAGTAGTCAAAAAACAAAAAACTGACATCATAGTGTGAGAAAAATGGGCAATAAACTACATAGACACTTTCCAATCAAACTTTTGCTACAAAAAGTTGGTTACATCATTTTTATTGTAATTTTTAATGAGAGACCGATGTAAAAAGACGTGCACATCTAAAGCGTCTGTAATTAGAACAAAAATAAAATAACAATTCAGAAAATAAAATAAGCCCCTTAAAAAATTTTGGGTGAATCTGATTTATGGATGTTAAGGACAATCTGGAATAGCGCAATACTTTAGAGACCATGGATTTGCTCCAATTCAGTAATCAACGCTCAATTCAATAGTGACTCATCTGGCCCTACAAAGCCCTACCTTTGACCTCACGTAGAAAGTGAACTATGCAAAGAATTCATTCGCACTATGAAAGTGAGGTGTGGAAGAAATCGAAAGTTTTTTGCTCCGCTGTCGTCGGCGATGAGTTTCAAAAATTAACCATATTGATCACGAGATGTTTATATTGTACGATCTTTGGTCGTTACTATGTCGTTTTCAATTTCGTTTCTGCATTTTTTGATATTCCTCATTAGTTAAAATTGTAATTAATATTGTTGCTTTTATTAAAGGTCTAACCAAAACTTTTGTGTTGTTAACAGAAATTAAACAGAAACACAAAATAACAACAAATGCTAACCAAGTAATTTTGTACAATTCACTAGTTTGTCCATGAAATTGAGTACACTAATTAATTCCGACTACTTTAGGTTTTTTATTTTGACGAAAGCCAGAAGGTGGACTTCGGAAAAAAAAAAACTGTAACACATAATTACTATATTATATTTGGTTGTATTTCCTTACTTTATTACATAATTTTGTTAAATGTAAGTAATGTAAAATGTATAGGCAGTAAGTTGTTAGGATTGCGTAACTTAGAACATTGTAAATAATAAATCTTGTGGTTTAATTTGTAAAAGACCTTATCTTATTGTAGTCAAGAAATGGTAAAATGAGTTACTTTTTACTAATTGAAAAATCATCATTTCATTCATTAATGAATGAGTGTTGTAAACTGTTAACATTGTTTGAGTAACAAAGTAATGTTAAATCAGATTTAATAAAGATGGTTTTTAGTTACTTCTAAAGGAAATACGCAGAATATGTGTTTTGACATGGTGTTGCCAACAACTGTCCACATTACTATTATTACTACAGTATATTTATCTGACGTAGCAATGCGCTCTTAACATGTGGTAACCAAGTGTACAGACGCCAGCACATAAAGCTACTACAATCTGTCAAATTTCTTTAATACGTTTTCAACTTTATCGCTGAAGTATTGGGTTCAAGATTGATTTGGAAAATTTAACAGTTTCGGGTAGCCTCATGTGTTGGCGTTTGTACAAACACGCTAGAAAATTATGCGTGTAAAAGAGTAGCGTCTGCACATAACACATACACACTCACATTTTGGACTTGGCTACTGGCTCGGACGGTACTGAAAACTCCTGCGTTTACACACACACATGTACGGCTTGTATTTTCAATTGGTAACCACAAGTAATGCGCGCGTCACTTCTGCGAGATGAGCACATAAAGCAGGCCTGCTCGCGGGCCGCTTTCGCTCTCGGTAGGCTTCATTGCGTCCTAAACAAGCGTAGTAAACTGTCGCTTCAGTGCAAGAAGCGCATTTACACCGCTTGCATTAGGTCCATCATGACATATGCAAGCGCCGTGTTTGCACATGCAAAACCGCGATTCATCCATAGGATGCAGACTCTCCAGAATCGTTTTCTCCGACAAGCCACAGGCGCGCCTTGGTACGTTAGGAATATCAATCTCCATGTAGATCTCAGGATCCCTACGATCCAGCAGTTCATGAAACGCGCTTCGAAGCGTTTCTTCGATAGAGCAGTAACTCACCGCAATCCTCTGGTTGTCGCGGCAGCTAGCTACCCCCTCCCACATTAGTAAAGTCTGCCGTCCGCGGCATATTCTCAGCGAACCCGATGATCCCACTACTCTCCTCCAGGAGAGTCGAAAAGACACAAGTACAATGAGAACAACACACAGACACAAACCGTACCGACCTCGCCGCCGAGGTCCGTCGTCGCGACCCCGACTTAATAGTCCCTCCCGACCCTTGCATGAGCCAGCCCGCGATGCTGCGCCTGTAGCTTTAAATTAGCCCCTAAATAATTTAACCCAGATCCAGCATGTCCCTTGCTGCCCTCCCCCAGTGATCGCCTAAGCCGAGGTGCGAACCCCCCTCGGGGTTACCCTAAGGACTTTCGCTTTAGTTTTAATTTTTACTATGGCCCGACTGGAGGTCTAAAAAGTTTTAACTTTTTAGAAGAATCTTTTCAGGATTAACAACGAGATGTCGCATCAAAAAAAAAAAAAAACTTCTGCGAGATAAAAATACTCGAAAGAAACAATCCACCTATAGAGTGAGTATCAGGTCTGAAAATTAACAAATCTCAAATGAAAATCAACAAATATGAGCCAGAAAAAACAGCAAGACAGAACCGAGAAATAAGAGAAAAGTTTTAAAAGAACATGAGAAAAACCGGCCAAGTGCGAGTCGGACTCGCGCACCGAGGGTCCCGTACAAACCTGCAGGTATTCACGATTTACGCATAAGGTTTATGTTTATGAAATTAAATGTTTTTTTTTTTAATTTTTATGTTGAGTTGACTGAATGAAAAGTAAATTGTGGTTTACGATTTATGACGTATTAAAAAAAAAACTACTTACTAGATCTTGTTCAAACCAATTTTCGGTGGAAGTTTACATGGTAATGTACATCATATATTTTTTTTAGTTTTATCATTCACTTATTTTAGAAGTTACGGGGGGGGGGGGGACACATTTTACCACTTTGGAAGTGTCTCTCGCGCAAACAATTTGGTTTAGAAAAAAATGATATTAGAAACCTCAATGTCATTTTTGAAGACCTATCCATAAATACCCCACACGTATGGGTTTGATGAAAATTTTTTTTTTGAGTTTCAGTTCTATGTATCCCCAATGGGAACCCCAAATATTATTGTTTTTTTTCTATTTTTGTGTTAAAATCTTAATGCGGTTCACAGAATACATCTACTTACCAAGTTTCAATAGCGTAGCTCTTATAGTTTCGGAAAAAAGTGGCTGTGACATACTCGGACAGACAGACAGACAGACATGACGAATCTATAAGGGTTCCGTTTTTTGCCATTTGGCAACGGAACCCTAAAAAGGGTACTAATATCAACCAAACGAAAAAAGACATTGACCCAGCAGGACCGATACGCGACACGACAAATCGTGACATATAAAGAGCTTCTAACGGTCCCCTGTCATCTACATCTTAACTTTCGATATCTATCGATTAATATCTCCCGTCCCTTTCCATCACAAAACCACTATCCTCTATCCCTTTCCCACATATTCGGTATTTTACTGATCATCTAATTGTTCTCTTAATAGCTTTCTAACATGTATAGAGGTTGTTAGAATTATATCGATGCCCGGGCTATTATTGCCCACGCAATATTCGACAGTCAATAAGGAAAGTGGCAGCTGATTGGGTAATTGCCCGGCGCTGTATTTAAAACTGAGTTCCGGTAGTGGGCTTGGCAGATTGGAAGGAGATGGATTGGGTAACTGGTAAAAAAAGATAGGCATACCTAAACATGGCCCTCAAGGCAATGATTGAAAATTGGTATAATTAGTGACCATTTTCACAACTGTTATCGTAGCAGAGAGACAATTCTCGTAATTTTAAGAAAAATAACAGTCCAGTCTAAATCTCTCAAAAATACCTCGAGTTTCAATAATTTTTTGCCAAGTTTTTGACGTTCGATTGTTGCCGAGATAAGACTGCGATCACATTTGAATTAACCTTCTGGTCAGTAACTAAAACATAAGACTTTAAAGAGTTCTTATAAAGACGAAGATTTGATACCAGATAAAATATCGAAGGGGTATTCCCCGTATTTTGTAAGACCCTTCGCATTGTCAGTCTCAATATATCAAAAGTTTCTTTAATTTCCCTACATTTTTGTCAAGTTTTTGACATTGATTAAATCGTTGAGATGAGATTGTGAATACACTTTGGATGTTTTTATTTACGGAAATTGGCTTTCTGATATCAAATCTTTGAAAATCTAACTAATACTAAGTTATCAGTGACGGACACAATAATTGTAATATCTCAAATCATTTCACTATTAGCTATCGTGGTCAATGCTCGTACCTTATCCTGCAAGGTAGTTCTAGTACAATGGTACAAAAACATTATTGAAAACTTGTAAAAAAACGATTGCCAAAATAAAAAAAATCATTTTCATTATAAAAATTGAGGAGAATGAAGGAACCAAATGTGGGGCGAAAGTGGAGGACCTATCAAATGTGGGACGAATTTTGTGAGACGAATGTGGAACAAATCAATTTAAATCCAAATTTATGCTTTTATATTTTCCTAAAGTTTCATCCGATCTTCAAATGTTATTATTATTTTTGAATTTTCTCGCAGTATTTTCAATAAAGTAATATTTTGTTAACCTAGACATAGTCCCGTTCTAGGCTACTATACCAGCAAGTAAACCAGTAAACACTATAATTTGCATAATCACGCATTGTAGTCAAGTCGATCATTGCCTGCGAGCATCTTACTGACATATTTCTCACAAAGTTTACCTTTAAATTGAATTGTAGATATTATAGGTAATTTGTATGGTAGCATGTTTACAAAATTAGTACACTTTTTTGTGATCTGCCTGTTGGTTCCGGTTGAATCCTAGCTATCAGGCCTAGTATCCTAATTGATAATATTTAGTTGGACATTATGTATTGTCTATGCTAGTGGGGCACACTAAAATATTAAAGAGGTAGAAAATATTTAAAAAAGAAAACAATAAATTGTATGTTTGTTTTTTGTATCATTTTGGGAATGACCGTGACCGTGGCCCTAGCGCAGGCAACTGAAGGAACACGGGTGGGATTTAGCCAGTAAAAGTCTGACGCGCCGTTCTGCTCCACCCAGAGCGGGAGACGTCATTTTATGGTGTTGCACCCCAAAAAAAAAAACATACCATAGTTTAGCGAACCTACAGACGAACAAGTGTTTTTTTTTTTTGATAAGCACTTAAATTAAGGAGCTACGTCTGCCAAACAAACTGCAATTTGAAAGAGGTAATATAAATCATGTAAACAAAACTTTTATAGTGCACAAACACTTCTTTTTGCATATTGTACTGTGACCTTTTTCTTCCTTAACATGACATCAGCACGCGTACCATGACCACCGTAGAAATGGGTTTTGTCTATTCTTAGTAGAATAGAGATAGAATTGTCATGCTACGCCAGCATAAAACGGTACAAATCTTTCTACAATCTTTAATTTTGTCTTTAATCTTTCTACAATCTGTAATTTTATCTATTCTTCCGTCGATAAAACATATTTCTACGGTGGTCATGCTACGCGTGCAGGAAGAAAATATTACCTTTTTTTGTGTAGATAGGGAAATTTTCTAAGCTTTTACACTAGAGAGAACGGAGGGTGTGAAACACCTAACAACTAAAACCACACAACTCTTAGTACTATAAAGAGTCAGGAATCATACTCCTTACCTACATTCACATACACACACACAGCCAGTAACAATAATTACAATAAATTCATTAGCACATTTTATTTTTAAAAGGATAATAATGCACACGACAAACACAGACATGTAAGTGGTACAAGAGAAATTATTTTTAAGACGCCAAAATTTGGTCTACACAAACATTTAATAAATAGCTGAAGTTAAATAAACACGAAACTAAGACTAGTCTGCGCATTTAGTTCCGTCTTTTACAGAGGTCAGACTGCAGTCAATAAGCGTATAATCGATTACCCCGTCATAATATCGATTAGGTAACTCGTTTTGCGCTCGTATATTAACGTACAACTTGATTATTTGTAGCTGTAACATCATGCGGTGGCAGTAGAAAAGCAAAGGTAATTTTTTTGTAAAATTTTAGTTTGTAAAAGTTATAGGAACTTCTCAGTAGCACCTCGATATCTGGATTTGTGCCCCGTCGATGGCAGTAGCCCCCTATTATGCTATGGTGCTGTTATATGAATGGCTATATTTAAGTGTGGGTGAACTCTGGTAAAGTACATCTCTGTTAAACCTTTCGGGAAGTATACAGGCGTCTATGGCTTTATCATCATCATCGTCATCATTTCAGCCGAAAGACGTCCACTGCTGGACATAGGCCTCCCCCAAGCACCGCCACTTCGACCTGTTCTTTGCTTCTCGCATCCAACGTATTCCTGCGGCCTTCACCAGGTCATCAGTCCATCTTGTGGGAGGCCTTCCAACGCTCCGTCTTCCAGTACGCGGTCGCCACTCCAGAACCTTCCAACCCCATCGGCCATGCCATTTAAGCTTGGCAATTCTTCGGGCTATGTTGGTAACCTTGGTTCTCCTACGGATCTCATAATTTCTGATTCGATCACGTCGAGAAACTCCAGACATAGCCCTCTCCATTGCCATGGCCTCATAATGTTGGGAAATAGTACAGACTTCAGCAGAGCATTCATCGCTCCAAAAAAATACAAGAGGACAATTTGTGGTCTTAAACCTGACGACTCATGTCGACCCATATTTAAGAAACTTGGTTTGTTACCGTTACCGTCACTTTCATCATCATCATCATCATTTCAGCCGTAAGACGCCCACTGCTGGACTTAGGCCTCCCCCAATTTGGGGGGCTTTGCCATAATCGCCACGCTTGGCAGGCGGGTTGGCGATCGCAGTATGGTGGTAAAATGCATAGAGAACGCTGCTGCCCATTCTCTAGTAAGTCACTTAGTCGCCTTTTACGACACCCACTGGAAGAAATGGGGTGGTGGTGTCACTTTATATTTAGGAAATATGTGTGTTTGTAATAAAAAATTAACATCTAACTAAATTAGCTAAATATAATAAGAACTGACTAGCCATGTGTGTGCGCATTTATAACAAAATACCAAGGCATTTCAAGACACTTAATACAAGATTATTTAAAATTAAGTTTTATAAATGGTTACTTGAATATAATTTTTATAGTTTAAAAGAATTTTTAGATAAAAAGTGTTGATGGTTGATGCCTTCTTCACTGAACTTTATAATTTTGCATGCTATGTTTTTATCCTAGCTAAACATGTTTGTGCCATATCTTTGTATTTTAACACCATTGTATACCGTGTTTTACGCAAATAAATATTTGATTTGATTTGCTATGTTAGACAATAGGAGAGATCTTTGTAAATTCTGCACTTTTGTTTTGACTACTTTTCAATTTGTATCACGGACTTCCTCTAAAGACCATTTCAGATAACTATCTACATAGTCTGGACATGAAGTGACCAAGATTATGTCTGGACTTTAAAAGAGACTGTGACCTCTGAGTTTGTTATGGCCTTTCTTCTCAGAGTAGTCAGTTAGGAAACTTCGAACTCATCTAGTTTAAAAAAATATAATTGATGTGTAAAGGTGTTTATGCCGGGGTCGCGTGATTGTTGCCGGGGTCGCGTGATATCATTTTCTTGATTCTGCTATGAAGTTCTTTTGGGAGTATTTTATGTCGGGAGGGGCCAACGCAAACTCTTTTCGAAGCTGTTACTTTTCTCAGTCCAAAAGGTACTCATCAGCAGCCCATAATCTTTCCATTTCTGAGACACAGGCCTCCTTTTGGTGAGAGGGAGTAGATCATAATCCACCACGCGGGCCCAGTACGGGTTGGTAGATGTCACATGTCTTCGAATTTCTGTTTCTAAAATATGCCGGTTTCCTCACGATATTTTCTACACCGTTTTGAAAGCAATGGTGATGAAATAATTATTAAACACAACGTAAAGTGCCTGCTTGGGTTTGAACCCATGACCGTTACCACTGGGCTACCACTGTTCCGAAAGGTATGGGTACTGGGCCCAAAGGTGGCGGTAATAATTATCATTGTTAAATTCTTCTCACATGTGAATACACTTCGAGATGTGAAGCCTCAAAAAAAATATTGAAAAAAAAAAGAATTGTATTTCTTTTTACTCTTTATTTGCCTTTTCATATTGTGTCATTTATTATTTAAGATTTAGTATTGTTACTTCTTTTTACTCATGATTTGCTGCACCGTTCGATGTCACACGTCAGCCCCGGCTGTCGCCCCAGCGCTGGTTGCTGGGACTCTGTCTCGCATAGAGTCGCAGTATTATACTGAGCGATGGCCGTTTTGCGTAGATGTGACGCATATTTTCCCCAGCTTTTTTATATATTTTTGTTGTATTCAGTTTTTCTTTGCGTCATATTTACCGCAAATAAACGTATTTTCTTTCAGAGTAAATAATAATTCTATCATTATCATCGTAATCATAATCAGCCTGTAATGTTCCCACTGCTGCGACAGGCCATCTGTCTGTGAGAGCGAGCCCAGCGTGGCAGTGGTAGATGTCACATGTCTTGCAATTTATGGTTCTAGGACATGCCGGTCTCTTCACGATGTTTTCCTTCACCGTTGGTGATGACATAATTTACAAAAAGTGAAGTCCCGTTCTGGGTTTAGAATCTACGCAAGTTGCAGCCATTACCGCTGTTCTATAATTCTACCATCAATGGGAAAATAAAAGCGTTTCTGATTTATTTAGTTCCAATAGTAACTATTAGAAAACATATCGTACGTGCGTCATATATAACATAACTAAAAGAAATTGAAAGATTTTCTTTTTCATCAGTAGAAATACCTCGACCTTGTTACAATCTCATCGAGGAAATGTAGGTAAAGTGGGTTTGATTTGAGCTGACGATAGTATCCATGCCAGCGAGCTACCAATAGTATCAATCCTCTATCATTAACTGATCGAATCTGTCAAAATCTTAGTGTGAAAACGTCGGTCAAAAAATGAGATAAAGATTATTTTATTTTGCAAATATGGGTAACAGCAAATGATGACAAAAAAATATATGAGTTCAGCCATATTTTACCACGTAGGCATGCAAAAGATTTAAAACAATAATTAAATACAATTTCAAAAACTAAACTGAACTAAATATTACACTAACTTAAAAATACTTTCTCAACTAGGAAGTCCATAATATTATAATATCCTTTAGCCACTAAAAAGCTTCGGAGCCTCTTCTTAAATAATGAAAGGGGAAGCTCTTTCCATGTCTTAGGCAATTTGTTATAAATAACAGGCGCCATGCAGAAGACACTTTTGCCCATAAGTGCTGTCTTGGCTGTTTCTAGACATAGCACGCTATTGTCGCGTCTATTGCGGGGTACGATATCTGATAGACGTCTAAAACGACTCGGATTTGTCTTAACAAACACACGCTACTTTGAGCTTAAAGTGATTAAATATGTCAATCCCTGTGGGAATGACAGCTTCCATCACGATTTTTTTTACAAACAAACATACATACGAGTACAAGATTTACGCGTTTTCGCATGGGGGTAGGCAGAAACTATAGAACGCCACCAGTGATCCGTACATACTCCTTTTGCCTCGTTTATTTTATTTCATCACATAAATAATCATACACGCACATCGATTGCGAGTACTACGCACCTGACCTTTCTCAAGAACATCACCAATAACGTCACCATAATGTTCTTCTAAGGCATCCGCTTCCAGCGGTTGCCAGTCACATCTGCCTTGGAAATTCTTTTTGCTAGCCATTCATCCTCTGAATATAACCAAACATCCAAGCAAACAATCTTTGTAACTACATCTTCTTTTACATGTGATACGACAACCACACCGTTGTCGTATCACATCGTTCCTCAGCCTATCATTCAGTCAAAGCACAACAAATGCATATCGACAGTATTAATTCTATTTTTTTTTTTCATTTTTAGGGTTCCGTTGCCAAATGGCAAAAAACGGAACCCTTATAGATTCGTCATGTCTGTCTGTCTGTCCGTGTATGTCACAGCCACTTTTTTCCGAAACTATAAGAGCTATGCTGTTGAAACTTGGTAAGTAGATGTATTCTGTAAACCGTATTAAGATTTTTACACAAAAATAGAAAAAAAAAACAATAATTTTTGGGGTTCCCCATACATAGAACTGAAACTCAAAAAAATAAATCATCAAACCCATACGTGTGGGGTATCTATGGATAGGTCTTCAAAAATGATATTGAGATGTAAACTTCCACTGAAAATTGGTTTGAACGAGATCTAGGAAGTAGTTTTTTTTTAATACGTCATAAATCGTAAACCACAATTTACCTTTCATTCAGTCAACTCAGATATAAAAAAATAAAAAATAATCATTTAATTTCATAAACATAAACCTCATGCATAAACCGTGAACACGCCGCAGGTTTGTACGGAACCCTCGGTGCGCGAGTCCGACTCGCACTTGGCCGGTTTTGTCTCTTTCAAACACCATGACCTTCGTCTTGTTCACATTTATATTCATCCCCTTCATCTTAAATGCTTCATCCATTACCGTCTTTCCATTACCATGTCTTGCAACTATTCTGCTGACGATGCAAGTAGAACGTTACCATCATCTGCATACAGAAAGAATTTGACAGGTAACTCATTCATTATCATTTCACACTCGCCCTCTTTCAAATCTGTCAGACAACTATTCATGTTCAAGAGCAAAAACATGCTTTTTTGGAATAGAGGATGTAAAATATCTAGTTTAGTATGTTTTTATCTAATTCACTATTATTCAGAGCTAGAGTACGAGTTAAGACAAATCAAACCAGCTCAAACTCGATGGAGTTGCGTCGTTTTATTATTGAGTTCCCATGGCAACCAACCAGCTCTTGAAATAATTACATTATCATCAGATCATCATCATCATCATTTCAGCCGACTGACGTCCACTACTGGACATAGTTACCATTTCGTAATTGCCATGATAATTATCTAGTTAGAAAAAAAATCCTAACTTAGGATCAACATTATCACAATCTACTAAGCCTACAGCATTCAAATCGTCAAATATCAGTCTGTCATTCTATTCATGCTAAGGATTGACAGTCACTTCAGGATCACTTCATCTCAGCTTTCACGGTAACATTATCACAGAAAGATAGGCGGAAGAAAAAATAGCTGACCAATAACCTTGTCAAGGTTAAATACAGTGCAGTGAAGGAGATACAACCATTGCTGCTTTTTTGATTTTAGCTGTATTATTGTTTACATAAATGGAGTGCTGCTTTCAGAGAATGTAATTTTACATTGAAATAAAAATGAAAAAGCTGAAAAAAGTTAAAAATAAATATAAAAAAATCCTGAGAAAAATTCCGGTGGAATAGGATTCAAAATAAGGAGCTGAATGCACTCTGTCAGTTTGTGGAGGGCTGTCCCTTACACACTGTATTTAGGACTCACTTGTTCCATTAAATGGACTAAGTGTTTTAAACAGTCTTGGACAATGTCGATACTTAAACTCTTAGGTCTTACTTAAGTCATCAACATCGTTCTTCTGTCTCTATCCCAATTTATTTAGGGTCAACGCAACTAGTCTCTTCTTCCCTACTTCTTTATTATTTACCATTTCGGTAGTCACTCCCTTTTTAAGAATGCCCACGAAGTTGGCGGTGTGAGACCCCTGTGTCTCGGAAATTATGTTAAGCCGTTGGTCCTGCGCCTGATCTATCTCCGGTCGTGTCGGATTGCCGTCCCATCGGAGTATAAGAGTGAGGGAAGAGGGAGTGCTCTTGAGTCTAAACACACACTTGCGCATGCTATTCTCAGTTGATATTGGCCACCATGGCCGAAATACGGTCTGGACGACTATATTTCCAAGTAACAAAAAAAACCTTATGTATTTGTAGTATCTATCAATATTTATCACAATTCCTTCGATGTTTGTAGGAGATAATAGCAGTCGTACCTGGTTGCAGTAGGTTAAAAGTAAAGGTTTCTCCACACTGGGCTGACGCGATTACTCAAAAATATATTTTATGCTACTGAAACTTGTTCCTCCGACCCACTCTATAATATTGTATTGCCTGCTTGTGCTATGACTTTGTTTGTTCTGTTTTTTTTTCTTTTGCTCAACTTCTAGTATCCTGGCGTTATGGTCAGTTACTTATAACCATTTCAAAGGATTGGGCTATGGTAACATAAAAAAATAATCCTTGAATCCGACCGTAGTTCCATAAATAAGTGCGTTCAAACCAACAAAGAAGAAGAACCAAACAAACTCTTCAGCATTAGTATTAGTTTTTATGAAATGCGTGTTATAATAATCGTAACAATTATCATAGACAATATTAAACATACACAACACGTTGATCGCCACTGACATGTTTAAACAGGTTGACTTACGAATACCGATACCAAAGAACTTTCGGTGCATACTGATCAAGTGAGAAGTCAAACTATATTAGCATTTTTATTTGACTTCTCGTTCTATAAAAGCATAATAAAATAACTGATGTCACTAGTAAAGCTGCCACACTTAAATTTATTTACTTATTTATTTTTAAATGGAATTATGTTGGACATATCTGCCACATGCTACACATCAACATGCCTTACTAGCGATTGGGTATTGGGTACCGCTCAGTCGCAAACGACATCGCGGCAGGCCCAGATAAAGATGGCGGGATGAGAGTAGAGAGGCCTTTGCCCAGCAGTGGAACATTAAAGGCTAATAAAAAAACAACTAAGAAAAAAACGTAAACAGGTCATATTTTAATGTACTAGCATACAGGGTGAGGCCGTATTCAGAAAAAGGTACTAAACCCTTAGTGGTTTTTTTGCTGCTTTTAATAATAGCAAAACTCAAAAAAAATAAAATATCGGGCGATATATCGTACCCGTGTAACACAGCCTTATGCAAGCACGTTTCAAAGTAGGCATTTTAGAATTATATCCCCCATAACAGACTGAAAACTGGTTTTGTGCAGTTTCTAATTCTACGTCTATACTTATTATTGTCTTAATGTTATATTGACTAGAAAAGAAGGCGTTTGTGTAGGCATTTTCTAATTTTATACGAAAGCAGTATAGATATTTATATTAAAAAAGAATTTTTAATTTTCGGTTGGCAGATGTAACATAGATTGGAAAATGTAGGCCATTTTCGATATCAAGAGATAAAAGAAGATGGTTTGTCTTAAGTAAAATGATAATTTTGTAAAAGAAGAGGGCGAACCCATATCGAGGTGCCCTATGTTATCCAGTCGGGTATTCCTTACTACTGTACGAAAGTTAAGGCTGAAATTTTTTTACAAAAAAAAAAACAACTGACTTCCTAAAAAAACACTACTTAGTGAAAAATAACTTTAATTTCGGAAGTCGGTGTCTTAAGATCTGTATTTAAGGTTTTTTGCCACCGACTTCCAAAATTAAAGTTACACACATTTTACCACTTTGGAAGTGTCTCCCGCGCAAACTATTCAATTTAGAAAAAAATGATACTAGAAACCTCAATATCATTTTTGATGCCCTATCCCACACGTATCGGTTTGATGAAAATTTTTTTTTTGAGTTTCAGTTCTATGTATGGGGAACCCCAAATATTATTGTTTTTTTTTCTATTTTTGTGTGAAAATCTTAATGCGGTTTACAGAATACATCTACTTACCAAGTTTCAACAGCATAGCTCTTATAGTTTCGGAAAAAAATGGCTGTGACATACTCGGACAGACAGACAGACTGACAGACATGACGAATCTATAAGGGTTCCGTTTTTTGCCAATTGGCAACGGAACTCTAAAAATTATCAAAATCGGAACACCCAATCAAAAGTTCTGAGGAAACAAACATTTAAAAAAAAATACAGTCGAATTGATAACCTCCTCCTTTTTGTGAAGTCGATTAAAAACTAGATGTATAGAGGCAAGGATTTGCTGCATTGATTCCAAATAATTTAGGATAAAACAGAGTAGTGGTGGCCTTGTAAAGGAGTGGTGGCCAAGTTTAAAGGGAAAAATGGAAGAAAATGAGATGTGACGTGATGCAGTGGCCCTTAGTAACATGAAGCAAGGACAGGAAAATGTTGTTAATCATCCTGTCTTCATCATTAACAGCCTATACTGTTCCCACTGCTGGGACACAGGCCTCCTCTGGGAGTGGGCCGTAACCCAACACGCGGGCCCAGTGCGGGTTGGTAGATGTCACATGTCTTCGAATTTTTGTTTCCAGGAACTGCCGGTTTCCTCACGACGTTTTCCTTCATCGTTTTGAGGTCAGTGGTTAAGAAATAGTTGTCACAAAGTCACCTGCCTGGTTTCGAACTTACAACCTATGTCTCGTAAGTCGCGGGCGTTACCACTGGGCCACCTTTGTTCCGAACTACACTATCTTCTTCATCTTCTTCCTCCTAGACCCTATCCCATTTACTTGGGGTCGGCCTTCCTTGTCCGCATCTTCCATTTAGCACGATTTTTGCTGCGTCTTTATCTAAATTAGCTTCTTTCAGATCTTTTTCGATCGTCGTCAACCAGGTGGCAGGTGGTCTTCCACGAGTGCGTCTCATTGATGGCAAGTCTAGGGCAAGCTCCATATGGTCCGCTTGGCGTCTTTGAATGTGACTGTCCCACCGTAAGCGTCTCTTTTTGACCTTTTCGACTATTGGGGCAACTCTGAACTACACTATCGACATAGCTATAATATTTATGCGTTATCTTGTGCTGATATTTATAGCATAATTATCATATCGATAATAAAAAATATTGACATAATACATTATACAAATGCACACTATGTAATATTATAAATTGGAAAGTAACTCTGTCTGTCTGTTACCTTTTCACGTCTATACCACTGAACATATTTCGATTACATGGCAAGAAGATAGATGGTATTCTGTTGAAGGCCATATGCTAGTTTTTGCCGCGGTACGTTCCCGTAGGTAGGATAAAGTCGGTAAGGACAAAGTCGCAAGCAGAAACTAGTATAATTTAAAAATAAATAATAATATATATATCTTAGGACAACCAACACACCGTTACCTGATCCCAAACTAGGCAGAGCCTGTAGTTTAGCAACCAGACAACTGATAAACATACTTATATATTTCTAAATACATCCATATTATAGATAAATTACATCCAGACACAGAACAAATGATTGTGCTCATCACACAAAGATTTGTCTTGAGTGGGAATCGAACCCACGACCTCAGTCTTAGCAGGCAGGGCCACTAACCACTAGACTAACAGGCCAGTCAAAAAAAAAACAAATGACTATATACTAATCCAATGTATTTAAGGTATTTTACATGGAGCCACTGCCTATCTGACCTCCACAACCCAGTTACTGGGTAATACGATACCCCTTGGTAAGACTGGTTGTCAGACTTTCGGGCTTCTGACCACCCGTTACGACTGTCTAAGATCTACGAAAGGCAGTTACGGTAATCTAAGGTAATTCTAATATCCTACAAATATTATAAATTGTGAAAGTTTGTGAATAGAATATGTTTGTTACCTACTCTTTCACGCAAAAACTACTGAATGGATTTGAATGAAATTTGGCACACAGTTAGTTTATCGATAATAATCTAGAATAATACGTAGTACGTAGTTTTATCCCGTTCCCGTGAGATAACTTCCGACCTCCTCGTAGGCGAAGTCGCTAACTAAAGCTAGTTATAAATATGAATGACTAGCTGACCCGACAGATGTTGTCCTGTCTCTTTGATGATATTTGAGCACGCATTCTGTCAATTCTATGTCAAATGTCATAATGTTACATTAAAAAAGTTTACATTGTGCTATTATATGGTTGTTAAGTATTCTTAAATAAGTGTTCTTAAATTTTCTAAGATAGAACCTTCTCCTGACAATTACAAACACAACAACAACAAAAAAAGTGAAATCGGTCCAGCCGTTCACGCGTGATTGACCACCAAGGGAAATAGGGATTCATTTTTATATATATATATAGATTACATTTATGAATGTTTGCTATTAAATCACGAATTAAGAGCCAAATAAATTTGGATGAAATCAAAAGCTAGCACCTCATAATTATTATGTAAAGTGCATAATGGGTGAAACATTATTAATGATAATTTGTTAATAAAACTTGTTTATAACTTATTAAAGTTTGAAGCAAAATCAGACAGCTTTGATTTAATAGTTCGACAAAAAACGTCTAGATTTATTTCAGTCTAGTTCTCGTTTACATAATAGCGCTAAGAATTAATAATCTAGTGAGCTTATAATTGGATACAGTAAAGATATAATCAATTATTTGCACTACAATATTCGATGCAGCGTCATGCGTCTTTATTTCATTTAGGGCCATACTTTTTTCGTAATCTATACTTAATATTATAAAGCTGAAGAGTTCGTTTGTTTGTTTGTATGTTTGTTTGATTGAACGCGCTAATCTCAGAAACTACTGGTCCGAATTGAAAAATTATTTTTGTGTTGGATAGCCTATTTATCGAAGAAGGCTATAGGCTAAATAATATCACACTACAACCATCAGGAGCGGAGCAGTAATGAAAAATGTTGCAAAAACGGAAAAATACCGCACGGGCAGGCGATTCGCCGCGACGGGAAAGGTCGGGGGAACAAGAAATTTAACGCAGACGAAGTCGCGGGCAGAAGCTAGTGTTATATAATTGATTGCCATATTATAACTTCTTATAAATTGGATTGAAGAACAGATAGCTATAAACGTTAAAAAAAGGTCGGTGCGTTCTCTCCGACTATTCTATAAAGAACTGAGTAGTTCAGCAAAAGTTTGTCATATATCATTATCATTTCAGCCTAACGCGTCCACTGCTGGACACAGGTCTCCCCCAATTTGAGGGGGGGGGGGAGGGTTCCACAATCGCCACGCTTGGCAGGCGGGTCGGCAATCGCGGTATGGTGGTAAATTGCATAGAAAACGCTGTTGCCCATTCTCTAGTAAGTTTCTTAGTCGCCTCTTACGATGCCCAGAGGAAGAAATGGGATGGTATTATTCTTTATGTCAGACATCACACGGATCTCTGATATATAAGTGGCAAAATCACTTCCCTATAGGTACCTGCAAGAACTCAGCATTATTATGATAGGCATTCAAGAAGGCGCAAGCTTGCGGGTGGCGAGCAATGGGTAGCTCGCCGCCCGGTAAGAACCAGGCTCGGATCAACGGCGCGCAGTGTTCCACGCGCGCCTCAAAGACATGTCAGCAGAACTGAATAGGTCTGCTAGGACCGATGCCTGCCAGGGTCGCGAGATTGTTCGAAAGAGACACCGTGACCCTGGCACATGGGCATCTGAAGGAACACGGGTGGGTTTTAGTCAGTAAAAGTCTGACACGCCCTCCCGCTCCGCCCAAGAGAGGAAGAAGTCATTTGATGATTTCCCATCCAAAAAAGCGGGCTTAAATGGCAGTTTGCTTAATCAAATATACTAAAGTTAAAAGAGATTAAATTCCAACTAATAATAGCTCATTCCGAACCAAAACCCACCAGTTAACCGGAAATCCTAAACCTACTGATTTTCACCGATAAATCACGACCATTAAGAAATAAGCAATTTGGTATTAAGTTTCAAGTTTCTAACATAAATCTAACGAGACGTATTTTAACGGAATCTTCACGGTAATCCTTAATACCCCAATAAACATATAGGATATGTCTTATCACGGTAAGTGAAGATACGATAGATTGAACAAGGCTAGCCGACCGAAACCGAGGTATACCGCTAGGCAAGAAATTATTATTACTTAAGCCAGTCTTAAATATTTCTTAGTTAAAGTTGTGTAATATAGATAATTAATTGAATTATTGAAATAAAAGAAGTATACATATTTTATAATGCATTATCACTTAAAAATGTTAAACAGAATTGTAAAGTCCGTTTTGACTTTTTTTGTGCTGTCTGATTTCTATTTTGATAATCCAATGTCATTTCTTTTTGGTGACAAAATAATTATTTAGATAGTAAAATAATGACCACAAAATTGTTAATAGGCTGATTTTCTTCAGTTTTGGGTGACATATGACTTCAAAATGGAGTCAAAAGAATGGGCACTCATTTTAAATAACTAAAGAGGTTTTATCCGTATTATAGCAAGCACAATGAAATTAGTTAACAAACGATTATGATTTCAGCTGAAAGATGTCCACTGCTGGACATAGGCCTCCCTCAAGCACCGCCACTTCGACCAGTTCTGTGCTTCTCGCATCCAACGTATTCCTGCGACCTTCACCAAGTCATCGGTCTTTCTTGCGGGAGACCTTCCAACGCTCCGTCTTCCAGTACGCGGTCGCCACTCCAGAACCTTCCGACCCAAAAACAAACGATTAAGATTAACTAAAAGAATAAAAAAAAATTACAAAAAAATAACAACCGACTTCCTTAAAAAAAAAAACTACAAAGTCAAAAATAACTTTAATTTCGGAATTCGGTGTCTTAGGATCTGTATTTAAGGTTTTTTTGCCACCGACTTCCGAAATTAAAGTTACTTTTGACTTTGTAGTGTTTTTTTAAGGAAGTCACTTGTTATTTTTTTGTAAGAAAGTTTTTATTTTTATCTTTTTAGTTATGGTTGATACCCTGCACTAATCTATTCGCGTTATTCGTTCATTTGTCGCGCAAATACTTAATGCAAATTTAAGACTTATATGGTTTTCACATGGATCCCATTGTCCGAATGGGACCAAATTAAAATGGGACCATTCGGAAAGCACCAGCTTTAAAAAAAAAACATCAAAATCGGATCACCCAGTCAAAAGTTTTGAGGTACCGAACATAAAAAAATAAATTTAAAAAATACAGTCGAATTGATAACCTCCTACTTTTTTTTGAAGTCGGTTAAAAATAAAAAGTATCCTGATGGTTAAAATGTTACGCTTTGTCGATCTAGCGCTCATTCGCCAAATGTAAAATATAACGTGCTGTAAAGCAATTTATTCCAAACATCCTAATACATATTATGGTAATCGTATACTGAAAGGAATTCATCATTCAAAGCTCATTTTCATCCACTGCTGGGCATAGCCCTCTCTTTTCTTCTGCCAAACTCCATGCTCCTGTGCCAGCCTCATCCAGGTTTTGCACGCGATCACGACAATGTCGTCCGCCCATCTTGTCACCGGATAATCAACATTTTGTCTCCTTGTCCTTGGAAGCCAACTGTCATCACTGTCCCTGCCCTTATTAGAGCTCTATAATATGCTTTCTGATATCAAAGAACTTCCTACGACTCCGTAGCTTGACATATCAGATCGGCATGAGCTATGAGCATAAAAAAAATATCCAAAAGTTAAGATGTGATACGCTTGTTATTTATTTATTAAAATCTCCCTTACAACTATAATTACAGGTGTATACTTAATGCAATAGTGTAGTCTTAAAATTAAATTACTTCGAAAAAAAAATGTAATACCATATCACCCTTATCATCACATCTACTAAAGCAAAAGTAACTATTATATAGCCGCTTAGAAACTACTGCAGCTGGCAAAAGATGCATAAATTTACTTTCTGAATTAGATCTGTAGATGTGTGTTTCTGTAGATGTATGTAGTATAGTACTAAGATACAAGTAAAATCCACTTTTAAATGAAATCTTTATAATCCCTTATACATTACTTTTGTCATTAAAAAGAAAAAGCTTTAAGTATTTTAAAATCTTAAAGTTTGACCAAAATCACTTTCCTCTCACTTCATTCATAAAATCACATAACTTCAACACCATTAAGACCCATACATTTACCAAAAATCAATATTACTTTCGAAAATTCATACTTAAAAATAATTATTCCTTAATGGTATGCACACAATGCTTCCAATAACCCACATAGATAAATTATTCATTTCACGTAAACGACTATCAAGATATACAAATATTTTACAACCGACCATTCAAGAACCCGACCTTAAGAATGCACAACAAACCCTAGTAAGAAGCTTTCACCCAAAAACCAGTCTTAACAATAATCACATTAGAGTCCATAATCACAAAATCCTCATCTTAACCTAGATGGTCCAACGTGCTTCATACAGAAATCAGGTGGGGGGGAATATGATAAAACTGTATAGCAGTCCAATCGCCACGCCAAACATTGCTTGACATCCCTAGATGTCGGAAAAATATATCTAATTTTTTTTATTAAATAATACAAAACAAAACAAAATGAAGCTTTTCTTAGTATTTTTGGCGGCTACGGCCTTTGTGTCAGCTGAGGACAGTGATAACTCATTAGAATCGGCGATAAACGTAATTAAGGACTGCAAAGGAGACTACATTTTATGTGTGAAGGTTAATAACAATTTTATTAATAAAAGTGAAAGTGAAGTGTGTGTTGTGGAATCAGGTTTCGCAGTGGTTGATGTTGAGGATTTTGCATTTCACTTGTAGCAAGTGTGCATACGATCTAAATTACAACGACTAGCTAAAACGATTAACAATTCCTTTTTGTCTCGAAAATTTTGAGGCTTCATCGGAATTTCCTTCAAAATAATTATCCCCGGCAGTTTCTTCACTGAAACTGTGGTTATTTTTCCAAAATCCTTGGTTAAAAATAAAAACTATATATCAAAAACTCTTAACTCAAAATCATCAATTCATTCCAAATTCTATAACAAAAACTCTAATTCAATCTTTCTTTCACAGGAAAAAATGCTCAGAGTTGTTGATAACTTAAGAGCATCGAAAAGTATTACAATTGTAGAAGGAGTGGTCTTCAAGGGTGAACCCGAATCCAGATCAGCTAAGAAAGTGGATGCTCTGCCTGTTGACCCTACGGCTAGGGACGCTGAGGTCAACTACAGACTGGTCGATGGCGTCGTGAGCCTGTTCGAAACTCACGCCCTCGAGGTCAAAATGAACCAGGCTGATAAAGACACCATCCAGAGATCTCTTGAAGAAGGTTAGTCTGAAACTTGTAATAACTGAAGATCTAAAAATAAATTCGATAATAGAGTGTAAAAAGAAAAGTGAATCAATTAAGTCAGTGACTTTAAACGAATGCAGTAATTATAGAATCGAGAAAAAGATTAATTAGTTCATAATTTGCAACGCTTTGTTGGAGTCCTATAATAGCGACGATTTATATAGAGACTTCTTAGAATGTAATAATTGATTGATAGATTAATTCTAAAGAATATCAGCCTTAGGATGATAAATAAATTTGTAATAAAGCTAATGAAATTAACGTAGATACATCCATTGATATCATAGTAACTGTAAGCAAGTAGTAAAAAATCTTAACGACATTCAACTAATCCATATCATTTATTGTTCCCAGGTCGTGGAAAGAAGAAAAAGGGTGGTATGGGTGGTATTATCGGTCTCCTCGCCGCCAAGCTCCTTTTCGGCAAACTCTTAATCGTTAAACTCATCGCCATCAAGGCTCTTGCCACTGCCAAGATCGCCCTCATCCTAGCAGGCATCCTCTTAATCGCTTACTGCTTCAAGGGTGAACAGACAAAAACGACGTATGAAGTCGTTCCTCACGCTCACCACCACGAGTCTCATACACCTGTTCACGTTGAGCATGTGTCCCACGACTCCGGTCATGGCGGCGGCCATGGAGGATACTCCAGCTACGGCCAAGACTGGAACAAGAACCTCGACGAAGCCCAGAACCTAGCATACAGTGCATACTCACACTCAACATAATCATAATACATTTTAGCATAAATCGACGGTCGTCGTAGGCCTCTGTTGTACAAAGAACTTATTTATTATCTTAATTTATTGCCATTAATTTATTGTTGAATAAAAATTAAAACTATTTATTATTACCAATTATTTCGTTCGTTTTATTGGTGCAGAAGGTGTCATTAGAGATTTGGTTTACAATTGATTTGAAACGGAAATCGAAATTACTTGAAGTCATGTCAGTGGCTCAATAGTATGAGTTCACGAACATGTTGAACGAGTTTGTTACGTTTTACTTTCATTTGATGATTGATATTATTTATAGCTGACAGTTAGCCGCAAGCTTATGACCGTTGTGGTTGTAATTTCAATAATTCCTTTGAATACAAACGCGGTATATTTCACATCACATCTCACATCCGTAGGTGTGGTAGTTCCAAAATACTCAAAAAGCTTGTCAAATTTCTAAATTTCGACATACAATCATCACTGATTCTTTAAAAACTCATGCATAAATTACTAGACAAGGTCATTTCCCATAGATACGGAAGCGTTTTGTAATATCTTTCATTCAACATGAAAAGAAGAATTCCAACTCTCTCCAATAATAATATGCTTATTTTAATATGTTCCACATATATATATAAGCGAATAAACATAGCCAAAGTTGATTCTCGAAACTGGTAAACGATAAAACAGGTTAAAAGTATATACATTGAAGCCTCCACTTTCTATAGATGAGGTTTCACGTGTTTTAGTCCAATTTCATCTTCATCGCGAGTACAGCCGGTTAGTGGGACAGTCCAGACCCAGCAACTTTTTGTCGCGAATAAAATCACTATCTGCATGAGATGCAACTTTTTTTGTCTCCGCTAATCATCATTTTGTAACTGTTACTGTCTTTTGATCACGACTTCTATGACGTTGCGATTTTTTGTCCAGATCATTCTTCTCATAATTCTTATGACGTTGCAATTAACCTGCACGATCTAGGCAACTTTTACTGCGCAGGATTTACTAGTGTAGATTCGAAAGTTGCCATGTAATGGCTTATGAATTATGACTTGCATTGCGTCAAGTGTGAGTTAGCTTATTTTTTACGTGTGTCTTGTACCATATAACAGCTATTATGAACATTCATTTATCCGAGCCTTTGTGTCTCAATGAGATAAGTGTTTCTTTCAATCATTACGTTGGAGAACATTTTACTTTTTTATTTAAATGGGTTTTAATCATATGGGAGAGTAATAGTTGTTTGTTCAGTAATAATTATAGACTAGAAAAGAACTGACTACGGTAGACACTTTGGAGATAGTAATGGTGTAATAATTGGTGTCTATTGTTGTATTGAAATTTGTTTCCTTAACTTTGGTGTCTGTCCATCACTAGTTTAAAAGTGAGCTGTCTTCTTCTGACATGTGCATTGAAGTAAAATTTTCGTATATTTTTTACAAATATAAAGTTTTCATATTTATCAAGAGTGACCAAAGGCAATTTTACATCATGATTACCATAATGAATAAGTAATGTTTTGTGCATCGAAACAAAAGCAAATTACAACGCAGCATTATAATCAATATAATTTTCCATGCTTGTTTTTTCTTTAGGAATAAACGGTGTTTTTTTTAATAACCGACATCTCTTATCAACATTTTCTTTATGTTTTAAGCTCTCGTTAAAAAAGCAAATTCAGCTCACAAAACTAAATTGCTTATGATATTCGCAATATTTTATTCAATTTTATTCAATATCAGCATTCCTAGGCCTGTTCTAATAAAAAGCAACTTTATGGCTACAAATCATCATTATAGGCAGCAACTATTAATCGCTCGTGTGTCCCACTGCGGGTCGAGTCTAACAGACTCGTTCGTTTAGCCATTAGACGTTATTTGTATATCTCCGTTGGAAAGTGTTCATTTTCCCTAAATCTATGCATTTAGGGAAATAGGTTGCAGTGTTGAAGGTGTGGTCTATAGGTGCTGATGGCCTATCAGTCATACAACAAAGCTTATCAAGATTTCTTTTATGCGGTCTGTCATTACTTTGATGAACATGGTTTTTGTTATAAAAAAAATCTTCACATTCCGTATTTCCTACAATTACTTTCGTAGAAACTATTGGTCGTAGGTTTGAACTCAGACAAGCGCACTATTTGGTGGAAATTACTTCATCGCCTCTGTTCTCATAACGGTGGAGGAAAAAAATGTGAAGAAAACAAAATTTCGAACACATGTGACAAATTACCAACCCGCATTGGGTGGTGGATTACGGCCCACTCCCTCTCACAGAGACGACGCCTGTATCCCAGCAGTGAAAATATTAGAGGCCGATTATAATGTGATAAACTCATAGATAGCATAAGGAAATTCAATGCATTTGATATTTCCATAATAGTAATAGTTTATATAATGTCACTTTGTCTATCCCCTCTTGAATAGGGTAGAGAAACTTAGTAAGATGGAATAGAGAATATACCGCTGATTAAGTTTTCTATTTATTTGGGAATTTCTAACATAAGCTTATATCAAAACAGACCAGAGGGGTAATTGCGGAACTTTTTATCGGTAGGAATTGGTTTAATATTCATAGTTAAACAACATTCATTGCGTTATTTACGTTGCTGATCCTAAAATT
Organism: Aporophyla nigra; assembly: GCA_947507805.1. NCBI lineage: Eukaryota > Metazoa > Arthropoda > Insecta > Lepidoptera > Noctuidae > Aporophyla > Aporophyla nigra. The sequence continues at coordinate 2,430,129 of OX382313.1, read as the reverse complement.
TATTCGAACAGATGAAGCAATGGTTTAAAAATAATCTTCAATCCCATTCAGATTCTGATAAATTGTGCGTTTCGCAATTAGGGTGCAGGGCTATATCTTAGGAAGAAGTTGTTATATCTTCTATTAATGCAAAACTGTAACCTTTTTCGGTGATCAGTTCAATATCAAACATTTTACGATTGATTTACTAGTCTATAAATGTTAATGTTATCAGAAAATATGTTCTAATAACTGCTTAAGTATCTAATAAAATTCTATTACCTGTAATTGTATAAGATCTATGGCAGTGCGACCTCTCACGTTAAAAGTGGTTGCGTTCTAACATTGCCTTGATTCAATTACTACAAATCTCTCTTGAGATAAGCTATCAGGGTTTAATAACTCAGCCTTTCGCTGCTGAGCAAGTGAACATAATCCACTTCCATGTCCACAAATCAGCCTATATTGGCCTCGTCTCTGTGAGTGGTAGATGTCAAATGTCCTCCAATATTTGGTTCCAGGACATGTCGGCTGTTTTCCTTCACCGTTTTGAAAGCAGTGGTGATGGAGAAATTTACACAAATTAAAGCCGAATCTATGACCTAGAACCAGTTAGTCGCGGCCGTTGTCACCAGGCCACCACTGTTCTTTACTCTTCCATTTTGCTACGAAGTAATATTCGATTCTTTGCTTTCCACATTCAGAGTATTTCTACCATTTTTAGTAGACATAAATAGATGTGCTTTAAAGTTACCCTATGATAAGGCATTCCTAATCATATGATACTGTCTACTCACTCGACACACACAACCTGTAGTTTTACCCGCGATTTGTCGGGCCGACCAATTGAGGAACTGTTTTGTTGTCATCCAAAAAAACAACATCAACCATTGCAGAGAGTTTTGGTTAGGTTTCAGATAATACGTACTTAGTACAAGTTATTTTAATAGGTATTTCAATTCAATTAAGTCTATAATAAAAATTACCACAGCAAAAGTTAGTCAAATTTTTTGTCGATCAAAACCAATTCCATTGCGGTTTTACAAAACGGTAGGCTCCTAGCAAGAAATACATATAATGTATTACACAGTTAGAATATTATTTTTTATCATCGACCGAAACCACAAACCACAGTTTCATAAATAAATAGTAGGTAGATTATTGAGTAAGGCCCCAAAGCGGACGCTAAAAAGATTTTTTTATCTTGTTGATTCACATTAACATAAAAAGCCATAAATAATTCATATTTACTTGAGAGAGGAAACTCAAACATTATATCCGGTTGTAAGCGAAGCCGGATGACCCGTTTGTCAATGGATTTCACTTTTAATATTAGTATTGAAGCTTCTCGCTTTTTCTTTGTAAGGTAGGTAGTTCTTAATTACATAGACTGTGATGACTTACGGCCTCAAAGTTTAGTCAAACTCACGACTGTATTTCCGAAGAGTTAGGCAGAAAGAATAGTAATAAAAAGATAAGCAGATCATGTATCTTGACCTGGCTTGCGAGGTTGTTGACATGTGAGATGAGGATACAGCAGTCATTGTGCCAATCCACGCCCTCCAAGAGCCTCGACAAATCGTTAGGAGTTTTCGCTCTCAGTAGCCTAGACCACCGGCTATTATTGCATTTTATAAAAAATATAATTTATATGTTTGTATTAAAAAAAGGAAATAATCATCATCAGCCGAAAGACGTCCACTGCAGCTGGACATAGGCCTTTTTTTTTTTTTTTGATCACGGGGTGGAAATCCTCATGGATGTCCTCCGCCCTGGGGTGGGCGGAGGGGTCTGTCAGACTCTTACTGACTAAAACCACCCCGGTGTTCCGTCCCACACCTTCGTCGGGGACCACGGGAACCAATATGTCTTCCGCGATCCCCGACTGGTGCCGGCCCGCCTTCGCGGGCCTCCTCACGTTGGGGGGGAGTGAGGTGTTAAACTCCCCCCCATACATCACAGAGAGGCGCGCGTGGAACACTACGCGCCACCATCTCGGGTCCGTACAATAGGGGGCGACGGATGTCCCCAGATCCGTCGCCCCTGGACCCATTTAGGGGGGCTGGAAGAGGGCGTTATCCGCCCTCCGCCGACGCCCGGTGCGCCTGCTGCGGGCAGGGTGCGCGGAAGATATCTCCCGCTCCCTTTCCGCAGCCTCCTTCTGCGACATGACTGTTTCGCAGAAGGATACCACCGCGTCCCAGGACCCCTCGCTGCCGACCATCGACTCGACCACGGCCGGCAGCGATAGGTCACTGCCTACTTCTGAGACGAGGACACGACGCGGCTCCTCCCAAGCGGCACATTCTGCCAGCGTATGCCGCGCCGTGTCCTCCCGGCAGTCGACGCAGTGGTGACACCGGGCGTCCGGCTCCCTGTTTATGCGACACAGGTACTTCCCGAAGCAACCATGCCCCGAGAGCACCTGCGTCGCCCGAAACGACAGGGAGCCGTGCCTCCTCCCGAGCCAGGGCCCGAGTACCGGCCGGACCGCCTCGACGGTGGCGAGGCCGGCGGTAGGGCGTGAAAGCCTGTCCTGCCAGCTCGCCACAGCTGGACATAGGCCTCCCCCAAGCTCCGCCACTTCGACCTGTTCTGTGCTTCTCGCATCCAACTAATAATAATAAAAGTTTATTAGGAACAGTTTAAAATATCTTCACATAACAGGGTGGAGAGAACATCCTCACCATCATCAAATTTTCATAATTTTAGCAGAAAAAGGTCAACTTTTAGACATAAGCCTCCCCCAAGCTCGCCAAGTTTCACCGGCTCTGTGCTTCCCGAATCCAGCGGAGTCCTGCGGCCTTCACGAGGCTATCGGTCCACCTTGTGAGAGGCCTTCCTACTCTACGTCTTCCAGTACGCAGTTTCCATTCCAGAATCTTTCGTCCCATCAGCCATCTGGTTACGTCGGTTGCTTTGGTCCTCCTGCATATCTCTACTCATTGAAATAATAATAGAAGTTTATTTAAAAAAAATCTGTTCCAAACATTTTGACCGCGAAGATATTGCACTTTTTTCTCGCTCTTCCAGAATCATGTGCAGACTGAAAAGTATCATACAGGTTGCATATTGACGCTGCTACCATTCTCTATACTCTATAATACAATATATACAATCCCATAGTACTTATGTACGTCTGTATAGGTGTAGGAGTACACAGATATACATAACTTTCTATTCGGTGGGCAATCAGATTACGACTACCTAAAAAAAAATATGTAAATCGTAAATTCCGATCATTTTATATGACAAGATCCAAAACTACTGCAATACGATCCAATACGTATTTGTGTAAAAGTCAATACAAAAAAAGTTTTAAATAACATCAGCAATCGTCCACCAGTTTTAGAGTACAACATTAACTGACTCACACACGTATCTACGTCTCCATAAATCCGAAGCAGTCGCATAAAATTAACATAACATTAATTATAATAAATAGCTAACACTTTTACTAGTGACGTCATTTGTTTCAATCATTAATAAAGATATATGGAGAGGATTTATTACACTAACGTTATTATAATCATACATAATAATCACCCCCAGGAATGTAGAGATCCATAATAGAATTAAAGTGCCCGACATAGCCCGAAGAATTGCCAAATTTAAGTGGAAGTGAGCAGCGCACATTGCTCGTAGAACGGATGGTTAAACGAACCTAAAGGCTCTGGAGTGGCGACCACGTACTAGAAGACGTAGCGTTAGACTTCCACGCACAGAAGCGAGGCCTGTGTCCCAACAGTGGGATCATAGTAGGTCACTTATGTATGGACACAAAAACACAAGATTGGATAGATGAGATTGCTGACAATAATGATGAAAAAGGAAGACTAGTCAAGGAAAATTTACCTTGACTTGCCATCATAGAACAGAAGCTTATAATACTCAAGTAAAATCGGTTTGATGAAAGCGTTTTGTCAAATACCAGTCTAAAACGACATGCTTCTACCACACCATCTCGAGCCGGCCAGTCCCACTTAATTATACATAAGTATCAATAATTATGTTTATAGCCGGTATCGAGAAAGTAATATAAAATAGAAATTCTGTGTATAATGTACTATAATCACACTGGACTGGCATGGGTTGAGGTCACCTTCAACATGCAATCAAGATACCATCTAGTTTGTACATTTGTCAGCTGGTTGTCAGACGGGTGGATATTTTTAATCTTTCCCAGACACACTCTAATGTCATTTTGTGTCTCTTCGTACGAGTATATATTATGTTCAGGCACGAGCACGAATATGTCACTTACTAACTTTTAAAAGGGATTTTCTCCAATTATTGTTCTGATTGTAATTTTATTTTATTACGAACATAGTATTTGGAACCCACACTATTACGAAATAGGCCTTATCTCAAAATTGCAATAGTTATTTAAAGAGCAAATCGCTTTTGAATTTGGCTATTTGTATACATATTATTACTCGTGACTGTTCATATTTTGTGTTACTTTGGGCTCATTAAATTGTGAGACTTTTTGGTGTCACCAAGGGTCTCTTTTTTGAACAATTATCTCTAGGCACATTTGCACGATAAAAGAATTACACTCTAGCTCAAATTTAGTGTAATTTTTATATCGCACATATCGCTTTAGGGTCACCATGTCTCAGTTGTGGCGAATTGTGCCCCAAAGTGTAAATTTGTCATTGTCATTAGGTATGTCAACGCTGAATGGCAACAGAAATTCATCCTCATCATTTCAGCCGAAAGACATCCACCGCTGGACTAAGGCCTCCCCCAATTTGGGTGGGTTTGTCTTAATCGCCAAGCTTGGTCAGCGGGTTGCCGATCGTAGTACAGTAGTCAAATGCCTAGAGAGAGAGTCACCTCTTAGGACACCCACGAAAAGAAATGGGATAGTACTGTTCTTTAGGTCCGGCACCACACGAAACATAATGTAAGTGTTGTAGTTTAATTGAATTAAAAGGTACTTTACTCAGGCGGGCGCACACTTCGTTAAAACGATATCCGTATAACAAAATGTAAACAAAAGCTTTTCTCTTTACTGTACTTATGACGACGATTACAAGGCCACTAATTCCGACACTTTCCTTGCTTACCCACCCACGCAGAAAGCGAAAACTTTAAAAAACGTTATTTTTGTTACTGTTTAACATATTATTATTATGTGTTTTCACGCTCTCTTGGCTTTTCGAAGACAGTAGAAATGTAGTGGACTACGTTTGAAACAGTTCGGTCGGGCAAGTAAAGAATAAAAAGCTGAGAATCAGCAGCAAAAGTCAGACACAAAGTAGGTCAAAAGTAATCAACATGGCACAAATTCAAACCCTAGGTTCTGATTGAAAAATTTCAGTAAAACCCAGTAACATTTTGTCCGACCTGGGCATCGAATTCATTACGTCATGTTCAGCAGTAGCACTTGCGCCCATTAGAACAACGAGGCAGTCAGTAAATTATACAGTTACAGATATGCCCACTTTGGAAATATGTAGGTAACTATCGCTATCTATACATACATTTATTTACACGTTATTATATATATGTACCAACATAAATAAAATAAAAATAGTTATTGATACAAAAACTTTTGACATTGCTTAAGACTAGGCATCCTCATAAACTGGTATTAAGTGATTTGCCAAGACTTGCGAAATACAACAAAAACTGCCTTGCAATGTGCGTACGTATTTATAACAAAATACCAAGTCGCTTTAAAATATTGAACTCGAGAAAATTTAAACTAGAATTACACAAGTGGCTTATTGAATGTAATTTTTACAGTTTAAAAGATTTTATGGATGTGAGATGTTGATTCCTTTTGTCAAAATATAAATTTTTGCATGCTATGTTATATCTTAGCGAAACATGTTGAGCTACTGTAATAATATTAACATCAATGTATACCATGTTTTACGCAAATAAATGATTTACTTACTTACTTACTTACTAGGATACATAACTTGTTTAACTAAAGGTTATACGGATAAAGTAAACCTTGACTCCTAAATTAGGTGATTCTCTGACTTTAGGAGTCAGTGTTCTGCTGTCACTGTAATACCAAAACCTTATTGATATTGCAGATTACAGAGTAAAGTAGAAAATGTACCAACTGCGAATGTATGATGACCTAGTAATTAAAATGACGTAACCTAATTAATAAACATAGGTAGATCTACTAAGACGTGTTCTGTTACGCTTTTTAATTCCACGATACTCGTAGCTTACACCTCATGATAACAATCAGTGTACCGAGTAGTTAGGAGGCTGTTATCAACACTATCTATCTATGGTTGAATTATTTATAAGATTTCTTGATATGGAAGCTATTTTGAAAAGATTTGTAAGTAGTCTGGTACGTTTAGCTGATCTATTAGCCAACAAAGGACGTTGATAAGGGGCGCCGCTAGTAAAAATTCAGGCAATTGTTTTGTGCATTTTCAAAAAAGAAAAACCGCAACGTGAAAAGTAACTTAAATTTCGAAAGTCGGTTTTTTTAGATCTGTATTTTAGGTTTTTGCCAAGTTGGAAATTAGTTATTATTTTATGTAAATTCGTTATTATTCTTTAATTTTAGATAAGGTCAGGTAATATAACTAATAAAAACTTTTTTACAAAAAAAAACAACCGACTTCCTTAAAAACACTACAAAGTGAAAAATAACTTTAATTTCGGAAGTCGGTGTCTTAGGATCTGTATTTATGGTTTTTTTGCCACCGACTTCCGAAGTTAAAGTTATTTTTCACTTTGTAGTGTTTTTAAGGAAGTCGGTTGTTTTTTTTTGTAAAAAAGTTTTTATTTTTAAATTTTTAGTTGTGGTATCCACCCCGCAATAATTCCAAACAAACAATGCATATTTATGCGATTGCAGAAATCGCGGTTGATTTGCTGTCATTTTTTAAAGAGTTCCGTGTCTATCTCTGGAATTCATCATCAGATCTATATGAAATTTATATGAGACCATTTCGGAATAAACCCCTTTCAAACAAAAAAAGAATTTTTCAAATCCGTCTATATATGAAGGAGTTATGGCCGAACATACATAAAAAAAAAAAAAAAAAAAATATATAAACATCCGAATTGAGAACCTCCTCCTTTTTGAAGTCGGTTAAAAAGTAGAAAAGAGAAAACTTTGTAATCCCACCCCAATTCGTTGAACTATACTTGTTATATAAAAAACAGTGACAGGAAGTATAAAAATATCAACAAGAAAAGAAGATTAAAAACGTATTAGCGAAGCTTACGGAAAAACTACCCAGCTATTCAATAAATTTTATATAGGACTATCCCATAAAATTATTTTCAAAATGGATCTAAAATTGCCGAAGACATTGAGAAAAATCTTCACACGAATTGAGAACCTCCACCTTTTTGAATTCGGTTAAAAACAAAATGATTGTTAGTTTCAATTTTGGCCATTCGCAAATAGATTTTTTAACAGTAGGCACAGTGCACAATTATGCAAGATCAACAAAAATGTTATTACTGGCAACAATAAATAAGATAATTTTATGTTTGACAACATTAATCCTTACAATTTAAAGTAGTTAGCGAGTTGCACGCATTTTTGTGTGTCATAAAATAATAAATGATTCGAATACCAAATATAGAACCAATATTATTGCAGTAGCCACATACACAAGCCCTTGCCTTTACCACTTCCAGCAGCGGTGTCAAAACTAACATCATCATCATCATCATCATTTCAGCAGTTAGACGTCCACTGCTGGACAAAGGCTTCTCCAGCTTGGAAGACTTTGCTATAATCACCGCGCTTGGCGACCGCAGTAAGGTAGTAAAATTCATAGAGAACGCTGCTGCCCTGCCAGGGTTGCGAGATTTGTTCGAAAGAGATACCGTGGTCGTGGCACATGGGTAACTGAAGGAACAGGGGTGGGTTTTAGTCATTAAAAGTCTGACACGCCCTCCCGCACCAACTAAAAGCGGGAGACGTCATTAGACGATTTCCCACCCACAAAAAACAAAAAAAAAAGCACTGTCGCCTTTTACAATATCCACGGGAGGAAATGAGATGATGTTATTCTTTACGACAGCACCACACGAATTTCTAGGACTAACATGTAGAACACTTAACCAAAAATTCTTCACAGTAGTAGTTGTGGAGAAAAACAGCAAGATATGAGAGAGTCATAGATAACCGGCTTTTGTTTTGGGTGGGTAATCATCAAATGACTTCTTCCGCTCTGGATAGGCCTCTACAGTATGCTTCACCGTGTCTTGCAGGTGATCCACACAATGGGAGCACCCGGGCTTTTACTCCTGCTTTATCTAGAACAGGAACCTCCCGAGGCAGCTGTGTCCAGTGAGGACCTGCATAAGGCGGAAGGTGAGCACGTCATAGCGCCTCTCTAGCCACTCCTTAAAGAGGGGATTATCGCCTCAATGGTGGCAATAGATGACAGGCTAACCAGATGTTTTATTACGCTTGTACAGGAACGACCTGCGCCTGTTGATAGGGACAATCACGGGACACTGCTCGCTAAACAAAGATTTACATACAGTAAACATAACACGGCTGTACGGCTGTAGCGGTACGGCTGGTCCATAAATTCAAAGTTGCTCAGCGAGCTATGGAACGAGCTATGCTTGGAGTATCTTTGAGAGACAGAATCCGGAATGAGGTGATCCGGCAGAAAACCAAAGTTATCGACATAGCTCAAAGAATTAGCAAGCTGAAGTGGCAATGGGCCGACCACATTAGCCGTAGAACCGATGACCGTTGGGGTAGACGTGTTCTTGAGTGGAGACCGCAAATCGGCAAACGTAAGGTAGGACACCCTCAGGCTAGGTGGAGTGACGATCTTTGCAGGGTGGCTGGTAGCAGCTGGATGAGAGTTGCCGAGAATCGGGCTGAATGGCGTGCAATTGGAGAGGCCTATGTCCAGCAGTGGACTGCTATAGGCTGATGATGATGATGATGAAACATAACACTGGACAGGATTGTCCATGACTTGTAAGAAATACGAGGAAACCGTTGCGCATGTGCTCTTTGCATAGACACATTTGTCCCCCAGATTAAAACAGTAATCGTTGGGATACCCGGTCTTATACAGATGTTCTTAACAGACTAAGAGATGTAACTTCTGGAAGGAGGTGGGCTGGTTAATAACCACCGAAAGCTCACGTAGGTAAAGTGTTCCACCTGAATGTCTAAGTGCGGAAACCAAATCCTCTCACATAAAAAGTAAGGCAAAATAGTCAATCCACTCATCTTACAAAACTAATAGTTATTATGTTATATAATATAATGTGCGTGAAGATGTAATGTAATTAGAAAAATTACACGGTAATCAAAGAAATGTAAGAGCACGGTAATATTCATAACGATAATACTAAAATAATGGACGTATGATTAAAATAATAACACTATAATACTCATCACAATAGATTTTATCTTTTTAATACTATATTTCGATATTTTTATAGCTGTTATAATGTCTCTGTTGTTATGAACAGTTATATCATATTTTAATTATTGTTTTGGTGAAGATTTAAGTTATGAATTTTAGAACTGATGATCTTTATAATTATTTCATCCGAAAGACGTGCACTGATGCACATGAGCTTCCCGAAAACATTCAATTATGGTAGCCCACTCTAAAGTATGGTATGATTGGATGGTGCGATTCGGTTGAATTAGTATTTACAACACAACTACGTTTCAAGTGAAGTTGGAAGAACAGATATTGAAATAGGTTTTAATGCAAAAAAATAAAATAAACACAGAACTAAGATTTCTTTCCTCCCTTCCTAAAATCTTGTGGCTTATCTTAAATTGTAAGAATGACGGTAATGCCTGTAAACGTAAATTTTATTGAGTACGTTTAAATAGGTATTTCTAATTTATAAAAAATATAGTTTAGGACATTCGGATCACAAAGTACTGGAAACTTCTTAACAACAATTCTAATTACTATAGTGATTTTACAAAAATGTTACGAGACGCATTAACCCACAAAGCTAACTGCCGTTAATTTTAAACAAGCAACGTCTTAAATAGTTAAAATGTTTTGATATTTAAGTGTGTGTCACTAGTGTTCGTGTTTTTTATTTTTACGCTTTTTACTTTTTTTTTTTGATAAACAGAAGTTTGAGTTAAAATCAAATTAAAAGCCATTTATTCAAACTAGGCTGAGAGTCATCACGTTTTGAACGTCAAAATTACATAAGACAGTCCTTCAAAACGGCCGCCCTTGACCATTTCCAAGTCCTAAATCATTAGGAAATGGCGACAAACTCCCCAGCAGCAAGGCTGTCTGTTAAGTTAGAACAACTTAATTTTATACAGTAGTATGTAAGTAGGTAATTAATATTACGAAAAATAAAAAAAAACAATTATAGGCCATATGTAAGTCAGCACACAACAATATACCAATAAAACATTGAAAACTATACTCAAGCTGAAATAAAAACAAAAACGTAAACAGAAAATAAAACCAAAATAAAAGCTTTCAGGCATAAAGCGCGTGCTCGCCAACATCCACACTAATATTATAAATGCAAAAGTAACTCTGTCTATCTGTCTGTCTGTCTGTCTGTCTCGCTTTCCTGCTAAAACTACTGAACCGATTTAAATAAAATTTGGTACACAGATAGTTTAGAGCCTGAGAAAGGACATAGGCTACTTTTTATCCCGGTAGTACGTTCCCGCGGGATATTTTCCGACCTCCACGCGGGCGAAGCCGCTGGCAAAAGCTAGTATGTTATATAATGATGCATGTAGCTAAGTTAACGCAGCAAATGTTGAACTAGGAACCTTTAGAGTAAAATTAAATGACAGTTCATAAAAAAATAAGAGTTTAATACAAAATAACAGTAATGTACAATAAAGTTTACCAGCCTGTTGTATTACTAGGCATAGTTTTCCTGAGTGGAGTTGATACTGGGGACAACAACCTTTGGAAGTATGGGTGAGCACAAGATGTCAAACTCCAGATCATTGAATACCCTACAATATTTCTTGATGACTATGTATTCTACGTACTTATGTCTAGATCTTATTTCCAGACCTTCGCCTTGTTTATATCGCAGTGAGCTACATGCATACGCAAAACCAATCAATGTAGAATTTACCACAGCAAATGTAGGTAACTTCACGAACTCTGCTCACCATCGATAGTACAAGGTACACTTTCTATTGCAACACCAACGCCAGATCTCAGGTGAAAGTATGTGAAACTAAGATGTGAAAGATGCAATTCATCTTCGTTCAAGTTCACACTTTAAAATGCAGGTGGCGTTGTCTTGAAGGTCAAATTTTGTGAAGAATGATATTGTATTTTGTGCAAAGATTATTTGTTTGAGACTAGTAGCTCATGAAATGGGTCGTACCTACCTATACAAAAAATTCTTACGTAAAAAAATAAATATAAAAGAGCACTAGTATGTATCTTCACAATGAAATGTGTAGCATTTTCTCACCGAGGACCATGTTACCAGATGGTATAGTCTACACAATATAGTACCAAACGTTGGGCAGAGTTGTAACATGCTCTAATACAGATCAGTTAAGTAGATCAGTAAGTTGATCAGATTTACATGTTATATAGGCTAACTAACATACATAAAATAATATTTAAAATGTGTACAAGTATATAAACACTTAGATAAAATACTCACAGGGCATCAAAAAACACGTCTGCATTGCTGTCAAAGTAAAGTAAAGTAAGTTTATTGTTTTATTTTCTGCTAGCCAGCAGTTCCTTGATTATTAGGTACATTGCCAAGGTTCACTCCGTATGTAAGAACCGGCCAAGCTTTACACTACCAAGTGCAAGGCTGGTATAGTTACCTTCACTTATTGCAGCTACAAGTTTGTTGCCACTGCTATTTCGTAAATAATTTTACACAATTCTTGGTCAATAGCTCTGCGATCTTTTAAAGTACTGCGATGAAAACATTTTTTTTTTTCTAAATACTTTTTTCATCGCCTTATAATTATATAGACAAATATGTATATGTGGTTATTTTTAGTAGTAGGTTACTAAGGTAGATACAGTAAATATGCAAGTTAACAGATACAAGCCTGTAGATATTACGTTAGCAATGTTGCGAAACACACGGATGCTCTAGTAAGAAAGTGGTGAAAGCTTTCTCCTTTGAGCGTGTAGGAGTCATTGCTATCATAATATATGTAGGCGTCAATTGTTTTTGGTCCTTAGCCAAGAATTGGGTCCCATGTATGCCTTTATACCTGTGATTCGTGCATTTTTGACAGTCGTCACGGGTTGTCAGAAGCCCAAAAGTCTGACAACCAGTCTTACTAAGGGGTATCGTGTTAACTGGGTTGTAAAGATAGTTAGGCTTTTTTTTAGATGGGGAATCATCAAATGACTTCTCCCGCTCTGGGCGGAGCGGGAGGGCGTGTCAGACTTTTACTGACTAAAACCCATCCGTGTTCCTTCAGTTGCCCATGTGCAAGGGTCACGGTATCTTTTTCGAACAATCTCTCGACTCTAGCAGGCATCGGTCCTAGCAGACCCCTTCAATAGTTAGGTTAATCCACGAAAATTTATACTGAGACTCTAATCTTAACTTAGCAGCTGTCTAGACTTCAGAACTATGTTGGAGTTGGCTTCCAGTCTAACGGGTGTAGGTGAGTAACAGTATTTTAAATGAAGCAACTGCCCATCGGACCTGCACAACCCAGTTGTTGGGTAATACGATACGACGATAAGAATTTTGGGCTTCTGACGTCGTAAAGACTATCAAAGATATACGAATGACAGCCGGGACAAACGGCTTAACGTGCTTTCCAAGGCACGGAGAGCTCTTGGTATGTAAAGATGGTCACCTATCCACGGACCAACCGTAAAAACCTTAGCTTAACCTGATCGATAGCCCGTGCGACTATTATTACTCAAGTCCCTAAATATCATGTATTTTAAATGTTTTACTAGCTGTGCCCGCGGTTTCACCCGCGTGGTGTTCAGAAATTATCACACAGGGACGTGCTACTCAGACAAAAAGTAGTCCTTATAACATCAGCTATCTGCCAGTGAAAGTCTCATCAAAATCGGTCCAGCCGTTTCAGAGATTAGCCGGAACAAACAGATAGACAGACAGACAAAATTTAAAAACAAAGATTTTTTCATGTAAGTACCATATATTATACTTTCATATGCATTTAGTGAAAAACTGTTAATTCGTAATTACAAACAGACACTTCAATTTTTCTTTTATTTGTATATATATGTATGTATAGATAAAACTATTTATCACCTACACTATGCCACTTCAAATTATAAAGTACGCTTTTACTAATTTGCAGTATTATAATATTTATAAATATTCAAAGCACCACATTATCATACTACGCTGTTATAATTTTATATTATGGGTCTACGTGGTGGCATTGCCAATTAACAAAACAAACATTGATATGCCGACTGTACCATGAAGTCCTTAGTTGGGAATAGGCTCATTTCTTTCCGTATGTGTTGTAATAGAGACCAAAAAATAATAGTTTAAAAAAACGAAAAAACACGCTTCCATAGAAAACCAAACTAAAAAGTAGAAAATAATGGAAAAAAGCGTGGGGTGCTTTTTAAGGTATTTTTTTATTGATATCAGGCACCCCACGCTTTTTTCCATTATTTTCTACTTTGGTGTTTCGAATTTTGAGACGTATGTCAGCATAATTTGTGACGTATGTCAGCGTAGTTTTTAAAGACAGTTTTTTTGCTGGCCTGGTAACCCTGGCAAGGGTAATGGCACAAATTTATGAAATTATAGTATTGTCATCGGTCCTCGATGAGTCTAGAGAGTTTGAATGAAATCTGGTTGTCTAATATGAAGCATGTAATAATAAAAATAAATAATAGTTAAAAAAAACTAAAAAACACGCTTCCATTGAAAACCAAACTAAAAAGTACAAAATAATGGAAAAAAATCGTGGGGTGCCTGATATCAATAAAAAAGTACCTACCTTAAAAAACACCCCACGCTTTTTTTCCATTATTTTACTATTACTATTACTATAACTATTATTTATTTTCTATTTTTTAGGGTGTTTCGAATTTTGAGACGTATGTCAGCGTAGTTTGTGACGTATGTCAGCGTAGTTTTCGAAGACAGTTTTTTTGCTTTCCTGGTAACCCTGGCAAGGATAATGACACAAATTTATGAAATTATTGCATTGTCATCGGTCCTTGACAGGTGTGCAAAGTTTGAATGAAATCTGATCGTTTAAAGTGGGCCAAATCGCGCTATAAGGAGTCGGTTACAAACAAACATACAAGTGAAGCTAATATAAAGCGTGTAAAAAGATATGGATAGACTGTGTGAAAGATCATATGGCTTGAAAGAGGGTGATTACTGAGATGACGACTAATAGAGAAGTATGAACGATGAAGACATGTTATACTTGACCCCTATGAAATGAGATAAGGGCAAAACAGCGATAAAGGGGGGATGAAGTATGTTTTAATAGATAAAAACGAATTAATAGTACTTAAAATTAGTTTATTAATTTTACAATGATTGATTACTTGATGCATATAAAAGCGCAATTTGTATTAATCACTACATAGTATAAAACAAAGTCGCTTCCCTCTGTCTGTCCCTGTGTATACTTAGACCTTTAAAACTACGCATCGGGTTTCGATACGGTTTTTTTTAAAGACATTATTCAAGAGGAAAGTTTATACGTATAACACGCGGGCAAAACCGCTAGCAAAAGCTAGTAGAATAAATAACGCAACTAACTATTTACACTTGGTACTGAACAAAATGACTAACAAATAAATACAACTTGACTTAATGTACAAATAAATACAAAAATCGTTTTCTTTTCTGGTCACTTAGGTATCGAAATCCTCGTTCACATTAGTGTCTTCCGGAAACGTGCTCAGAAAACTAGCAGCATTGCAACGTTGAATGGCAATGCTAATTCTAAGGCTAAAGATCAAGCTAGCCCTCTGGACACGTGAATTATCATCCAGTTGACAAGACTCGGGCTCTATATCCTGAGCTTTTCGACTGAAACAGCTTCAAACTGCAGTGAACCATAAGGTTTATAGTATTTGCACCGCCTGAAGGTCTCAGCAGCCGGCTATTCTCCCTAGGCATCAACCATTTGAAACCATACACCTAGCTTCTGACGTTTCATAAGTTCCCATGTAGGTTTATATGAAATAAAATATTTTGATATTGATTTTGATTTGTCTGTTAAGGATGAAATTATAATCTGATTATTAATCAGTGCTCAAAATAATTAATTCGATTGTTTAACACACTAAATTTTTTTGTGGTAAATAATATTTAATATAATTCAAAGAATTAGCATTGCCATCCAACGTGGCAATGCTGCCAGTCTTCGGGGCACGTTTCCAGATGACAGTGATGCGGACGAGTACTTAGACGCCTAAGTGTCCTTTGATTTTGTATTTATTTGTATAGTTAGTTATTTATTTTAGTATATCTGTATTTTAGTTTTTTTGCCTTCTGTAATAAAATAATGTGCTTTGTAATGTAATATTTAAATTTGTGATTACAATATTATTCATTTTATTCGTCTAACCTAAGAAACCTTTTGGATGTGTCATGATCGTAAAATTAACAAGTGCTTGTTGTAAGTGTTTTTTTTTTAAATACTTATGCGACATTAAAGTATCAGTTTCTAATCGTAACAGCTCCCAGAATTTTCTCTTATGGTACCAACCATAAGAGAAAATTCGGAAACTGAGTCATGATGAATAAAGAAGATTGGTGAAGAACGCATTTTTGGCCACTGTGTCTGATTTTCTTATAAATGCTGCCGAAGAACTACGTAGGTAGCATGTGACGATATGTGTTTACGACTATTTAGAATCAGGATCAGTAGTTATATAATTGTAAGAACGTGATTTCACATATTATACTTTTAAGTTCTTTGTATTTTACCCACAACATCGTTGTTATTGTGTACAAATGATTATTTTAAAACAGATTATTTATTTTCAGATTTTACAAAAGTGTTGTAGCATTTTGATAACCACTATTTTTTACTTTTTCATGAATAAAAAATATCAAACTGATAGCATTGGTAACCTCTTAAGAAATGTTTAATATAGAAATATTTAAAATTATGTGTTCGGTTGATGGAGGTAAACAGTTTATTAAAACGAGTAAGTAAATAATTGCTGTTTGGTTTATTGTTGCTATAAAAATAAAAATAAATTAACAATTCACACTCATCCATACAAACGAAATAAATAACTCCTCAACTCGTGATACACGATACAATATACATCATATCAATATTGAAATTATAAAAAATATATAAGAGATCGTATTTAAAATATATACATCAATTATATAATGAGAATTATAAAGGTAATTCATAAATATACAAAATATTATACATTCCAAGTTATAAAAACATATACACAGATATATAAACATTTTAGCCTCTTTTTGGTAGAAAATTTATAAGTTTAAATTATAATAAATAATTAATACAATATTAAAATAAATACGTTAAAAATATACCCGTATACTTAAATATTTATAAATAACTAATAATACTATCACATACACTGGAAAAGCAAGAATCCTTTTCAGTCAGATTAATAAAATCACACATAAAAGTAAAAAATATAAAATGACTGAAAAGAAAAACGGTAGAGAAAATGAAAACAAAAAACAAACTAAAAAAGAAAAAGCGACAAACATACTTAAATACATTCACTCTTAAATCTTTAAGGGGTCAGATAATACGTAATATTTGGTAACAAGTTAGTTGTTGTATGCGGAGTAAGCCAGGTTGTTGGCTCCTGCTGAGCGAGACCAGCCGCCTTCCCAGCCGTGGCCATGCTCAGCCACTGGGTGGTGTTCCGCATGGGGTTCCCAACCATGAGGTTCCCAGGACACCTCTTCATGGGCATGCTTCTTGGCCAGCAGAGCCTTGATGATGGCAATAATCTTGATGATGAATGCGATCTTGGCGAGAAGAGCCAGTTTGAAGAGAGAAGCGGCGATGATGACCAAGGCGAGGACTACGATGGCAACGGCTTTAGCTTTGGCGATGAGGAGGAGAGGAATCAAGACCTTCAGTTTCTTCTTGATCTGCTTCTTCTTCTTGCCACGGCCTTCCTCGACTGAAATGGAAAAGAAAATTTAGCAATATGATCTAAAACAATGTCCATGGAGTTTCTAGTCCGTTCCTCCCTATGAGAACTTACTAACGATTGAGAATGGGTAACTAACTTCGTCTTTCTGTCAGACAAATTTTTCAATGGTTCAAAAGTAAATATAAATGAATTAAATGACAGAAATGCTTTATGTTTGAGTATGAAAATCTTTGCGGAAAGAAACAATAAAAGGAATATATAAATTATTCATTTAGATGTTCTTTGAAGATTATAAAAACTGCAATAACATTTTTTATTTTGACAGGACACAGATAAATTACTTCTGTTTGAGAAACACTGCTTTTGACTTATTAAGTATCAACCAATCAAATATATAGAAGATAGTTAGCTTTATAAATTGCTGTAATTTGGGTAACATTATTTTGACTGTAGATTGTTTTTGTATTAACTGTTTATTTATCCACCATTGATTATTTTTAAAGAAACTACATATAATCAAGTTGGTAACCAAACAAGTCGAAACATATAAATTATCTGCATTTCTAAACTTGTTCTCAATTGAAAAATTTCTCAAAACCAGATTCTCTACGAAAAACTTGTATTATTAAACAAATTCTATCACATGCATTAAGTAAACCGACACTTCCTTCAATTTAAGTAGGCTAAGTAGAGATGCATTTCATAAAATGAGATTGAAAATTAACAGTTCTAAACATACCTTCACTACCAATAGCCCTGGATTCAGCCTCTTCATCATCAGATCCACCGTAGCTGAGCTCCAACTCCGTAGACTGGATAAGGTCTGAAGCACTCTCCCAAAGCCTCTCAGTAACCTGTTTGTTCCTCAGGGCAGGGTCAGTGGAAAGAGTTTCCAAGCTTCTTCCTTCTTTGGGGTTGTTGTTCAAGAGGGTGATTCCTTCTAGGATCGTAAGCTTGCGAGCAGTGCCGAGTCTTTCGCTTGCTTTTAAAGCATGCTCCTGTGAAAAGATTATTTTGTTTGAATTTTTGACATAAGATTGTATCTATTGAGGAATTATGATTCTAGGTTGCCTATAAAGTAATTGTTGGTCATGAGCTCTCAAATTGGAAAATTGACCAAGATATGTAGCTATCAAGACAACAGTTCTACCATAGCACTAGTCGAAGAAAAGAATATTTCAATCAAACTAATTGAGACCAAATTTTACGATTTTCAATTGTCTGTAATTGTTCTCAAAATTGTCTTTGCGTGCAAATCCAAGCTTTGATCACCCATGACCTTTTTGACAATGAAGTAACAAACACTATTTATTTTAATGATAGTGATCAATTATCTGCCTACTATAGTGCCTATCGCTAATTCTATATTGACGTATCTAATGTGTGCCACAAATTAAAAATCACTTTCACTATAAAGCCTCATTGGGTAGGATATGACACTTTTCCCTTTCTCTCAACTTCGAGGTCGATTCAAATAAGGCAATATTTTCCTTTTGTATTTCCAACTCATACTTGGAATCCATCTTTGTGAAAGACAATTTCTTAAAAATAACTCTTTTGAAACTTGCACTTGACACTTGGACTGAAACATGAACGTATTTATTAACACTGACATGCATGATAAACTTGGTCTATTAGTTTATTGACACATTGACTAATAGCGTCTAGACTGTTAAATCCACTTTATAATCCCAAAGACCGTATAAACACTTTTTTTTCATGTCTTTCATGTTTTGATCAAGTCCATGTGTCAAGTCAAAACAAAAATCACTTCACTGTCACTGCTCACCTTCATGCACAGATTCAAATCACTGTTACAGTTAACAAAATTTCCAAGGACAGATTTTAGCACTGAATCGTCCGAACTGACTGGTCCACAGGACACGTACGCCACAACACTTAAGAACACAACGAAGGTCTTCATCTTTGCTTCTGCTCCGAACTCTACTAATCCAAGATCGTTCAAACTGTGATGATAATTCGATTGGATCAGTATTTTTTATCCAAACTCCCCCCACTCAGATGTTTACAGAATTAACATTTTAATGTCATCTCTTCCATATGGAAACGAGACGACGCTATGCAAAAGTGCGTGGCATACTTTGTTTTCATTAATATTTATATATATTTGGAATTCACGTTCGATTTTTTTCTTATTTTATTTTTGGTAGGAAGGTTTCTTTGGTGAATTATTGGGCGTCTGGGCACTTTCTCCGGATTCCCATGTGTTCTCGTAGGAATGGACGGTTCTATGAGAAATTACGCTAAGCAGTCGTGTTTTTTGATACGTCGTGAGATGTTTCCTAAGATATTTTGTTTAACCTGCCTTCATAAACATTTTAAATGACTAACTGTGCTTGTTTGCATAAATTAAACTGTACCTGTTCGTTACTACCTTAAATTCTACAGAGGAAAATTAAATGACTATGTAACGGTTAGAGTCTGCAGTGACCGGTTAGTGTCCGCATTGCGCGCGTCTCTACGTTTAGTAATACACCGTTTTGTCTGTAGATCATTCCCATCCATACGTAGTGCTTTAGAGTTTGGTCATACAGTGGAGCGTTATAGCTTTCCACAATAATTTGGCACGGTACTGAGTTTTGTCCTTATTTAATCTCATCCTTTCTTTATCAGTCTGGTTCCGGGGTTCACTTTATTTGGGAGTTTATAAAGAAGTTTGTTGATTCATAAGACCTTCCGGAAAGTTTTTTATCCTACATCTAAATCTAGATAATGTCAACAATGTCTAGCACACCACAATCGCTGGATATTTGATTTTCTTGGTTACAGTGGATAAAATCATCATTGTGTATCTACAAAATTGAATCCCAATGATTTCAAACATTAACTTATGTCCATTCAGTTTGATTGGAAATTTCATCATCATCATCATTGGCAGTATTGTTTCTGCCTCTGCTGAGTACAAGCCTCTTCCTTTTTGTGCCCTTTACTGATTTTTCAAATTAACTTTCCTACAGGAATGGAATTAGCTTAGTTTCATTCTCCAAATTTAACTTGCACTTAGTATAGCAGCTGTAAAATCTCATCTTAGGTGAGGTCAGCTTAACGTGATGTCTCACTATCTACAATTTCTCATTATCTCTGATTGATTTCCCTAGCTAAAGGAGGAATCTAAATGTCAGTCTCTAAATTCACACTATTCAAGTCACTCATCTCAAGCTCACTTCACCATTTATCTTCATTCTGAGGTTTTAACAAAATAGATTGGCTGTTGCATAGTATGTAATGCAGCAGGATTGCAGTTATTGTTCTTATATCTAACCAGCTGTGTTTGCGGCTTTGCCCGCGTTGATGTCGGATATTACCCTAAGGGAACGTGTTTCCGGGACAAAACGTAGCGTATGTTACTCCAGAACTGATAACTAATGTTTTACACATTAGCTATCTGTTCATCAAAATCGATCCAGTAATTTCGGAGATTAGCCGGAACAAAAAAAGAATTAAATTTATTTTTAGGGTTTGTTTATCATATTGAATTCCAAATTAACAAACAGACACTTCAGTTTAATTTATTGGCAGAGATGCATAAATTTATTTGTTTTGGTGTCTTATAATAATTTTTAGTTTTACTTATCATATTGCTACTGCATCCATTTGAGTGCGCGAAATTTTAGCTACTATTTTTTTTTCTGCTGCACCGCAACAGAAAACATAGTTCTCTTCCATCGTATTTGTTTCTTTGTCTGTATGCAAGGAACCCAAAATACTATGCGTTGGTTAAACTAGCTAAATTGAAATCATACATTCAGAGTAACATATGTTCTAATGATTAGTTTTACTTATCATCAATATGATAACTAAAACACATATACACACAGCACAGTGATGAGTTTACGCATTTCTAAATACTTCTTTTTCTGCTGCACTGCAACGTAAAAAGTAGTTCTATATCATCAAGTTTGTTTCTTCGTCTATATGCAAAAAACCCAAATACTATGTATTAGTTAGCATGAAGATTTTAGAATGTAATGCAGCAGATTTCCAGCTATACGGGTAACAGATTCAAGCAAACTATGGCATTATTTAATTCACTTCCTGAAGAATACCTCTTGTTGAAAAGCATCTGTCGAGCTTCCACTTAAAAATGGCTGTGCATATTTTTATCTGCAACTCCTTGTATATCATTTTGGTGAACCTAACAATCTAATTATTAGTTATAATTATTATATAGCTGCACTGCGCCCATCTGAGTACTTTTCTAGAAATTTCTCTTCCTGTTGTGTCGTCACATTGGTTTATTTATGTCTTGTTTGTCTGTCTGTATCTTTGGAATACAACGTACTTTATCTTGGTTAATTTATATAAATCTTATAACTTACAGATTGATTACAAATGCTGCATAATATTATCATCCTTTTCTTAAAAACTTAGTCAGTCTGCTTCTGTAACTGTACCATCATTATCTCATGAGGGATGACTTATAGATTATATTGGGATTTCGAAGTGTTGCATTTTTATTAGTTATAAAATTGTTGAATTCGGCCCCTAAAATATTTTTATCAGATTTCAACTATCCTAAATTTCAGCAGATATGGACTATCACCGTCATAGATGATTCTGTCATTAAAACACATAATAGATTTACTTGAAGGAAAAAAGTTAACTGTTCTGTTCTACTGCATATGTGTTTGTTTGTCGCATACACTTGACTCATTTAACAGAATACTTTCATGAATGAAGACACTTTGTATGGTTTTTTTCCCAGCTAAAGTGGTGATGCGCGGGCATTTCTGGGGAGTCTGTTACGTACTTTTGACGTTCAATAATGTTTATTCTCAGTCTAATTAAAACAGACAAGGGATTGATGCAATTTGGGTGTCTTACTGACGTATGTGATTTGTTTTATAAAAAGAAGACTTCATGAAAATGTGATATAGTATTTATCGCAATATTTCCTTCTGATTTAGTTTCTTGACTAGTGTTTGATGATCGTCAGTTTTTCATGTGACTTGTGAAATCACTAAAGGTAAATTCTGTTGAAATGTTTCATAAGGCGAAATTCAAACAAAACAAATCAAATAAAATTGAACATAAATGTTTATTTAAATAAATAATTTAAGACTGAGGTACTTGTACATGGCTTCAACAAATATGAATAAATAGCACACATTCACACAAATAAATTAACAATCATTCTAGGTCGGTCAATTGCTGATTTGTCCAGCGTAGGCCATTGAGGCTCCATCTTTGGCTGACCGACTCCAGCCTTGGCTAGCTGGCTCGTAGGAGTATCCTGGGTGTTCCTCATGATGAGCAGGAGCTGCGTACGAGACGCTTGAAGAAGAACCACCCCCCTTCTTGGCTAAGAGTTTCCTGATGAGACTGAAGGCGCTCATGGCGAAAGCGATCTTTCCTAAGAAGACGGCCTTTACAGCGACGAAAGCAATGATTCCAAGGAACAGAGGGATGAGGGCGGCCATTTTGAGCTTCAGGAGGAGGAGGAGGGGCAACAGCTTCTTGATCTTCTTCTTCTTCTTGCCACGGGCTGAAAACAAAAAGAAAATATTAGAATTTGATAGTTGAGACGTTATTGATGAGTGACCAAAAGTACCAGGGCATCATGGCTGAACAGAGTTGGATGCTATAATAGTCAGTTATATCACACATAATAAATGCTAAACCGTGAAGTGTCCGAAAATTGTATGTTAAGTCTATTTAATAGATGCTTATTACTCTAATGTCCTAGTCGGTTATTTTTTACTTTGGATTTTTTTTGTTCAATTCAAATTAAGGAGTTGTTTATGAAAAAGATATTCAAGTAATACTGAATTGAATTTTTATGTTCAGTGGATTTCGAAATTTAAATTTTAATGATTTTGTAATGAATTCATTAATCTAATCAAAGTTTTTGTTAAACGAGTGTTATGGCATAACACCGACATAAAGTTAATTTAGATCGTGGTAGAAATAGTGTCAAAAATATACCATGAAATCGTCAGTACAAAACATTTCATTTAGCACCTTCTTGTAGTCATAAAGGGCTTTGTCTGTCAACTGTGTATGTAAATATGTGTTGAAGAGAAAGCTGTGAGGTACCTAGGTTTCAATGCATTGTTTGAAACTCGTTTGGCACTTTAGTGGCAAAGTTTCTAGTTCTGTACAATAGATCTGTTTATTGCCTTGCTAATGGCACTTTTGGGTTTTTGGTCTCTTATTGACGTAGGAAAGGGGAATTTCATTTTTATTAATTAAAAGTGTTGTTTTTTTTTTCAGTCTCTCATAATATTCCTTCAAATTTTTGTTTAATTATTTTTCTTTCGCGAGTTTATTATATCTTTTTTGTTTTAAATCTATTGTAATAGGCATAGTTTGTTTGTCTTACCTTCCTCATCTTCAAGTCCCCTAGATTCTCCATCATCAGAAGACAAACGCATCTGCAGTACGTGATTCTCTAAGAAGTCTCCAACGTTGTCGGCAATTCTCTCGTCTATCTGGAGTTCCCTGGCTTTGGGTTCTTCAGCCAATGGCTCGTAGCTACGAGCTGATCGGGCTGATCCGGTGTTCACCAGGCTCATACCTTCAAAGATGTCTAGATCTTTCAAGATTGACAGCCTCTCGGTAAATTTCAGGGCTTTTTCCTGTGGAAAAAGAAATTAATTTAATGATTTTGTTAGGCAGCTACTTAAAACAGTGATTTTAAAAAAAACTTGACTGATTTAAGTATTTTAATTCATTTTGCGGATTTTTAAGTATTATGAATTTCTATTTTGATAAATTATAATTTAAAAATGATCAATCCACTGGTGAAATTAAAAATGTTTAAATATTTAGTGATTTTTTGCTACTTCAACTATTAAATCACTTTGTGCCAAAAGTATTAAAAATTAAAACCGCATTTATGCACAGCACTGACACCAGAAACTTTTGAATGGTAGAGAAATGATTTTACTATAAATCCTCAGTAAGTAGCCACTCATTATGTTAATGGTTTTTACTGAAAATTCAATGAGCTTCGTCATTCTTACGACTACACTCAATTAGTATGCTGTTCACTGCACTCCAAAACACTTGGTATCCACGATATTCACCTTCAGACATAACGAGGTATCCGTTTCTATACACTCTTTAACAGCACCCACTAAGTTTTCCGCAACACCGTTTTCTTGCACTGGGTTACACTTCACTGAAGCCAGAATGGCTAACAAAGCTATTTTCTTCCACATTTTTAATTTATTAAACTTCCACTTCACTGGATGCCTGTACTCCAAGTGCCAACGTTGGCAAACTTATGATGATTTCCCAAAAAACTGATGGATTTTATCCTTTGCCTCCCCACTACAATTTTTTGACAATATGACGTAAAGTGTGTGCGCGCTGTTTGAAGGCGTGTGCTAACTGATCGACCGTAGATCGTTTAAGCTCAGACGTCAGGATAAGTAGAAAAATAAATATTGGATGTTAGAAAGCGAAGTTTGCGTTTACGACATCTAAAATAGGCATTCGTACGTTATGAGCAGTGTAAATTAAAACGAAAGAAAAAGTGTGATTGTTTGATTTTTCGTAAGTCCATAAGCGGAGGTGAAAATGAATGTCGTAATTTCTAAAAACACGTTGTAACGTAAAATTTTATAATATTGTAATAAAATATTGTTTTAAGTGAAATTCATTGTTCGCTCTCTCATGAACTCTGTCTAATTTTATATGTAGCTATTTTTTAATACTTTAGATTTCGAGGTCGTATCGGAAACCGGAAAGCTTAGAGACTCGGCCCCAAAACTTTCTGTCGTATAGTTTACCGGCCTTAGTTTAACGAATTTTCTACTTTTTTCGTATTCTAATTTCTTTTTGATGTGTATAGCAACTTCTTTATTATTTTCATTCGTGCATCGAAGTCGTGTTGACTGCGCTGAGTGTTGATCATACTGAAACCAAAAATATTGCGAAAATGTTGTGCATTTTTAATTTTGAAAACGATTACGAAACGTTCACTTTCTGTTGCAAATTTAAATTATTTTTATTGGTTTTAAGTATTAGACTGTGGTGGTAAAAGTTAATAAAATTGAGTGTTAAACTATAAAGTTAAATCACTTGATGAGTATGAATTAATTTTGAATAGTAATAGGTGTTTAATGTGATAATTACTTAAACGATATTTTGAATTTATAAGTAATAAGCTATTTACTTTCGAATTACGCAGAGATATGCACACAATATTCAATAAACAAATGTAGTATGTAAAAATAACTAACTCATTTTTGCACAATACAACTTGTTGCATGAATAAAAACAAAAGAAAGTTATTAAAGATCTAGACAGAAGTAATACGCAGAAGTGAAATAAAAAAACAAACATATATTTTTTTATAAAACAAACAAATCACAAAAGCAAACAATTAAAAAAAGAAGCTACGCGTAGCAACAAAATGTCTAGGTCACAATTATTATAAAACGATTAAATAATTGAGCTCAAGTGTACAAAATGTGCCAGTGATGTAACCTCCTCGCTTTGCACAAGTGAAAGTATACGTGAATACCTCACAGACTTCTTAAATTCACGACTT
Organism: Aporophyla nigra; assembly: GCA_947507805.1. NCBI lineage: Eukaryota > Metazoa > Arthropoda > Insecta > Lepidoptera > Noctuidae > Aporophyla > Aporophyla nigra. The sequence goes on along the minus strand of OX382313.1, from coordinate 2,404,587 downwards.
ACCGAGACGCCTGCAAGACTTGCAGGGAAAAAGTCGTGTTACGAGTTGCTATATGTATGTATGTGTGGATGTATGTGTGTTATGTGCTGTGAATGAATTCTGTAGTAAATGTACGATGCTGCGGCTGAAATTTGAAGCAATATTATTGATAGATTGTTTAATGTTTTGGTTTCAGCATTGATTGATACCCCTGTTTTGTTTGTTTAGATTTACAAGTTTTAACCTTCCGTTTTGATAACAAAATACTATATATTTTTAATTGTCGCCATCGATACTATAGTAAAAAAATAAATACTTAGATTTCTATGACATCTGTGGAATAGTACAAAAGAAATGCCTTGGGAAACTCCATAAGGACAAGTATATTATGGAATGAAATGATTGCTAAATATCAGTACTTGATATTCAAGGATTCCAGAATTTTTGTGTTTGTTTCATATAGCTAAAGAAAACAAAAAAAAATATGTCCTTATCTGAATTACCATTCAAAGGTATACGACTCAACTAAGCATATCAAAAGCTTATGTTAATTCCAATAAACTATGACTTTTTTTTTCGCGTATTTACTCTTTCCATAATTAATTTTGTCAAAGAATATTTTCATTATAACATTGCGTTAACATGATCACCATAAATATTTGTATTGACATAGATTCAAAGCAAATATTTATTAATTACTTCGTTAATAATTAAGTAAACTTAAACTATTTGGCTTGTGTATACTAGAAAAGAACTAAAGAGAGTAAACTGAATATCTCAAGAAATGTCACGGAGTTCCGTTGGTGACATTTGAGGCCAGCTTCGGAAAAAACCAGTTTAACATGTTAGTTCTGGCCTCAACCACTGTGAATGCATACTGATTGTTGTACTAGCGATGAGTACTATAAGTACTTGGTAGTATATTATTCAATGACATCTATAGCATTAATAATTAATCTTGTTAAAAGATACTGCCTTAAAAATGTCTTCAACGTTCGAATACTTTCCACCATCTTCAAGCCTGTCTGTTATATGCTGTCTGTGTGTTATATGCAATTCCAAAAGAATCAAAATGGCTTGCAATTTAATATATTATAAAGCTCCATTAACGCTAGTAACTGCAGAAGCAGCTTACATAACAGTTGCACTTGAATAAAAGGAGAAGTCAGAACATTATTTTATTCATTTCTAGACGTTTAAAAGAAAATTATTTTCCATGCAATTAGAATTTTTAGGAACATTTATCGGGTAGTTAGGAATACTCTTATCTGTTCCGGTTTTCTTTCAATATGTAATGCAAAATTACCAGGCTGTTATTTTATACTACAACTGGTGATAAAGACAGACGTTAAAGACGACGTTGATGTAATGTGAGTAAAACTCAGTTGTACAACAGTAATAGGATCTGTTATTTCCTTCTAGCTGTTATTCAAAACCATAAAGTAAGGAGTGTTGCGTGAAGTGACGCTCCCAAGTTACGAATTGAGGAAGAATTTAGGACGCTTTCTATTATCATACAAGTCATATACTGCTATGTACCTACACATTCCTATATACAAGTCAAAGAATGCTTGTTTTGTTTTCTGAGAACAATTTTAACGAGAAATGGAGCCCATAAAACGTAGAGCAAATAAAAGTTATACAAAGAAGTCTTTAAATTAGGAATGTGTTGAAGCAAGAGTTTTTTTTTTTTTCTATAAGCTCTCTCTTATTGAATCTTGTTACCATTAATAATTAATTCAAGTAACGAGACTTAGTCTTAAAACTAGAATATTTTAAGGCCTTCTTTCATTGGATAACTTTTATCTAAGGAAAAAATAAAACAGCTTGTCATAATTTTACGTTCCAATGTTGTCGAACCGTAATGTATTATTTTATTCTTTAGATAAAAAGAGGAATGGGGATTCCAAGCAACAGCAACAGATTTTTAATAGTACTCAGATAAAACTCTGAACTTACATTTAAAAGAATCATTATGCTCTCGAAGAAAATTCCTAATATTACCAACTCATTGACTGTTTTGGCAACAGCAGGGTAGTCCGCGAAATTCTGTTTCATAAAAAAAGTAATTCATTGGGATTATATAGACTTAGAGGGTTGTATTGCTTATTTTAATTATAAAAAATCTGTAAAGCAATTTTGTTACGGTCGTGAATCATATTTATTTCAACATGCAACCTGAAGTTAATCTGAAAATTGTAAAAAATAAAAGAGTGAAAATGGATCTGTTGGACTTAAAGGCAGAAAACGATTACAGAGTTTAAACCTTCTAGCTTCTGTTATCTTTTCCTTGACTTGCACATTATTAATTTCTCAGTGTTTTGGAAGAACCTCATATACAGTGCAAGTAGCTAGTGACACAATTACGTCACAGGCCCAAAGTTCATCGTTAAAAACACAGCCGCGTAAGGAAAGTTACGCGAAAAAGGCTACACGCCTTCGTCAAAGTTCTCAGCCACCTTCTGCTGGTGCGACATCTGTTGTTGAGATACAGAAGCGGAAGGCGCCGGCTGCTAAAACCAGTAAAGTGGATGAGGATGGTTTTATTCTGGTCGAGAGTAAGAAGGGTCGTTCGCGACGCAACCGCAACAAACGCGGTACCGCTCCCTCAAGTGAGGATGTCCGCGCTGCTGTACCCACCATGCTTCTATATATTTCCCGGTTAGACCCCGAGACGTCAGGAGATAAGCTCCTCCAGTACATCATCAAGAGGAGCCATGGACAAATCTGTGCCGACGAACGGAAGTTGCTGAAGTTGTCGCGGTTGGAGTCAACCAGGACTATAAATTTTAAGTCCTACATCCTCCAGATTCCCGCGATGCAGAAGGCTGTCTTCCTTAGCTCAGATTTCTGGCCGGCAGGAGTTGTGTACAGACGATACAGGGAAGCACGACCGAAACCAAGCTTCCAAGTGTAGTGTGTTTTTATGGTTTTTATAATTATGTATGTTAGTCTATAAGGTATTTATATTATGGGTCTTTGTTGCCTGAATTAAATGATTTATATTTATATACCAAAATATGATACAGCACCAAACTACCAAAGAGGTCAGTATGTCAACGCCCTTTAGTTCCAATATTTTTAATAGGCTTACTTTCTACATAATTTGATGTGGTGTGACGAAGTTTATGCGTAAGCTCTTGGGCGATGGGTGACAATGCTTATAATTTGTGAAAGAAACTGAGGAATGATGACTGTATTATTTCGTAATGTATTTCGTTTCTTTATTTGTTGGGTACATCGATTATAATTATTTTGTTTTTAATAGTGGGCCTTGCTCAGACGGAACGTAAATTCGAACGAATTCAAAACTAAATTAGGAGTTGCACATAATATTAAAAAAAGTCTTTCGAATTTACGTTTTGTTGACGTCGAATGTTCGAGCCAGGGTCCTTGTTTTAATAAAACGTCAAGTAGTTCCAATTTACGGATACTTACGTGATCGATAAGTCGAGATTTAACGTATGCACTCGATACTAAAATTGATGATTAGATAGGTATAACGTATGTCATAATCATTACGATGTTATCACCATGTGTAATTTTATAAAATTACCGGTTGGTCCCACATTCCTCATACAGCATCTACAGGAAGTCATAAACTTATTGAGATTTCACAAGATACAATAATATAGGATTCAACCTTTTATAATAAAAAATATTTAAAAAAAAAAAGTAGCGTCTGATGGCGATTTTGTTTGCGTGTAATTTCTTTTTCCCGACCTATCTCTTCGTATAACGTCGCCTGCTCGCGCTATTATTTCATTTCTATTAACATTTTTTCGTGACTTTTTTAGTTTTAATTGGTTAAGGGTATAAGGGGTCTAATTTAATAGGCAGTAAAGAAAATTAAAAAAACTGCGTCAGGTATTTCCAGATATTAGCGCGTTTATACAAAGAAACAAACAAACTTTCGGCTTTTTTAATAATTTATAAATATATTTTTGTGCATTTATATGTAAACTAGCTTCTGCCCGCGACTTCGTCCGCGTTAAATTTCTTGTTCCCCCGACCCTTCCCGTCGCGTCGAATCGCCTATCCGTGCGATTTCTCCCGTTTTTGCAACATTTTTCATTACTGCTCCGCTCCTATTAGTTGTAGCGTAATGTTATATAATTTATAGCGTTTCTCGATAAATAGGCTAGCCAACACAATAAGATTTTTTAATTCGGACCGGTAGTTCCTGAGATTAGCGCGTTCAATCAAACACGCAAACAAACAAACTCTTCAGCTTTATAATATTAGTATGGATTATATTTTAGTAAGGTTTAAGATCACTGAAATTAATCGTTTTAATTTCACTTCAGATTTACGAATTAAGTGAACACGGTTTTTAAGACATATATAATGCATATATACAATATTTCAAGGATTACGGGGTAATGTTATGAACCATTTTATATTCCTCAAGTTCCATCGCTCCTAATCAAAAGCAACTAACTAGTTCTGTCTAAAATATAAAACAAAAAAGAAAGACTCATTTTTTTATAAAAAATATGATGTTACACGTAAACGCACTCATCAGTAAGTAATTGACCTACTAGCGAAGGAATCCTATCAACGAATTCACGTAACACAAAACTCCTGTTAATCCTTACCTAACCGACTATCAAGATGAAAGTGCTGTGAGTCAGGGGCACTTGCAATCCGTACGAAGCCGACCTTGAGCGCAACGGTTCTTTGAGTGTCCGGTGGACCACACGGTGTGAATATTTGATGGAGTTGTTCGAATAACGGGATTAGAATTTCTTTATTATTTTGCGTTATGAAGAAGAGAATTTTAATTAATAAACAGGTTTGAAAAGTGTAGTTGATTGTTGTATAAATAGAAGTTCATTATAAGAACTGAAATAGATTCAGACAGTTTGGTCAAAAAAGCTTTCAGTCCTGACTAATGCGCTTAAATTACATTATCGTTACCAGATTCACTAGTCTTCACCAAAATCTAAAGTTCAAAAACTAAACTGATATTCTAGCATAAATAAATGAAGTAAACGTAACATTAACTCAAATAATTCTTGAAATAGAAATAACTATTTAAGACTATATTCATATCTGTGGGTGATAATTCATATGCTTGTGAAGCAAAAATGACACACGATATATATTTCTTTTGTATGAATTAATATAAAGTTGTTCAGCGTGTTTGTGATACCTACTGTTATAACAACGAACAAAAAATATTCTGCTAATAACTACCACTTATGGAAAGTATGACCTTGAGCATAACGGTGCTTTAAGTACTAATCAATTTAAATAACAGGAAACTAGACGACATGTAAAATATTTGCGTATGAATACAAGATTAGATTACATGTTGTGTATGAATTTTAGAGATCAGAGGAACATGATTGGAATAAATTATAAAAATTGAAAATTATGTTATTAATAATTCGCTTTCTCTTTATAGGTCATTGATATTCATGCCAAACTTATGTCTTCCTTACCTAACGCAATATATTTTGGCTTACGCATTTTCCAAAGATGTTCAAATTAAGTATTCAAATATACCAAATTATAAAACAGAGAATTAATAAATGGAATAATTAGATCTAGATTAAATAAAGCACGTCATTAGTTGCATGCGTAACAAATGAGAAATGTTAATGCAAATTTTATGCAGGTGAATTTCAAATCTGACGAAAATTTTATCAAAAATATTCCACCAAAAGTTTTTGAAAACTTTCAACTATACAGATGTAAATTTAATGCAAGTAAATTTGAAAAAGAATAAATATTATTATGCGGGAAGTTAATGCATTTTTCCTAGGCGGTGACAATATTTTTTTTTTTTTTGTTTCTTTTTATTGCACAGCCTTCTAGCTTCATCAATCATTCCGTCGTCGTCTAAAATTTTAATTTCTCACTTATTCGAAACATACGTGTATAACACAAGGTGTCAATGTATATTTTATGCAATTGAATAAGAATTTTCTGACTTTCTACATTTGCTATAGCCAATTTTGAAAAATTATACAAGAAAATTATTTCTTGTACAATTTTTCAAAAACTGGCTGCAAGTGATTTTCAAGAAAAAAATAAAGATGCCTTTAGTTTTTCGAATAAACAAATATAAATAATATGTATGAATATGTATGTGTGTGTGTACGTATGAATTTCGAGAAAAAAAAATGATGCCTAAAGTTTTTCAAATAAAACTTTCAACCAGTGAGTGTCGACGCCAAAATTGAGGCGCGGCAGACACTTTCGCGCGGCGCACCTTAAGCACCACCTGACTTGGGCGGCCTCCGGAAACGAACTTGTATACCGAAGTTTTGTAACGATGACATACTAGGCACACGTGATGAGCATCAGGAATCTTGGTATAAGGAAGTAGAATTCCAGATTATACTGCTTGTTACGTTTTGACTTTGTAACACGTTTTTATTTCCGTAGCATAATTTCTTATGTAGACATTTTGATCTTATTTTTTCGTGGGCAAAAATATGTATTTTTGTACGAGAAAAAAGTGAATTTGTAACCAAGACGTTGACTTCAACCGTTTCTTTTTCTTGACCGACTGCTATAAGTTATTATTAAACTGATAAAAATGGTTATTTTAAATTTATATTGGTTTCGTGTGTTGTCGGGCGTAAAGAATTGCACCATATCGTTTCTTCTCGTGTGTGTCGTAGGAGGCGAATAAGGGACTTAATACAGAATGAGCAGCAGCGTTATTTATGCATCTTACTACCACACTGCAATCGCCAGCTCGCCTGCCAAGCGTGGGGATAATGGCAATTCCCTCCAAATTGGGGGAGGCCTATGTCCAGCAGTGGACGTCTTACAACTAAAATGCTGATGATGAAGATATTTAAATTCGAGACTTTTAAATAATTAAAGCGACGCGCGACGAGTCAAACTGAAAAATATCTTTGCACTGATCTACTCTAATCATGTAGCGCAGTCGCGTTGCGCCTGTCTGTGGGAGCCTTTAAGTAAGAAGCTTATTATAAAGCTTGTTATACCCTGAATATCAAAGGTTTTGTAAATGAGGTTTGTTTAATTTTTGTGTGCAAAAAAGCATTGTAATTCTATCTATTTATCATGAAAAATAACAGACTCAATAACTCATTGAAAATACATAGTTTTGGGCAAAACATTCAATATGCTAAATTTAGCTACGAATTTTTTTATACATCCCCAGCACGCGTAGCATGACCACCATAGAAAGAACTTTGTCTATTTTTGGTAGAATAGAGATAGAATTTGTCATGCTACGCCAGCATAAAACGGTACAAATCTTTCTTCAATCTTTAATTCTGTCTTTAATCTTTCTACAAACTGTAATTTTGTCTTTTCTTCCGTTGACAAAACCCCTTGATACGGTGGTCATGCTACGCATGCAGGTAAGTACAACAATTTGGGTCTAGAAAGAATTATAATCTTAATATATTTAAATAACATAGCATCACGCCTGTAACTAAAGGATTGGGTAGAGGTGTACCCATCATCACATCTACATTTCGCCACTTAAGTTTAAGTCATATGTATAAAAGAGGGCAAAATGCCATTAAACGGGCACGGATCCAGACTCCGGACTGGTACTAATAAATTCCTTATAGAAAATCCAATAAAACTTTGTCCTACCTAGGATTTTATCCCAGAACCTTTTGCTCGACAGTAGCGGTTGCTACTCCTAGACCTAAGAGGCAGTCTTAGTATTTTTAACCGACTTCAAAAAAAGGAAGAGGTTATCAATTCGTCTGTATTTTTAACCAACTTCAAAAAAATGAGGAGGTTATCAATTCGTCTGTATTTTTTTTATCTTTGTTACCTCATAACTTTTGACTGGGTGAACCGATTTCGATGATTTTTTTTTTATTTGAATGCTGGTGCTTCCCAAATGATTTCATTTTAATTTGGTTCAATTTGGACAGTGGGATCCATGTGAAAACCATATAAGTATTAAATTTGCATTAATTATTTGCGCGACAAATGTACGAATAACGCGATTAGATTAGTGCGGGGTATCTACCATAACTAAAAAGTTAAAAATAAAAACTTTTTACAAAAAAAAAAACAACCGACTTCCTTAAAAAAACATTACAAAGTCAAAAATAACTTTATTTTGGAAGTCGGTGGCAAAAAACCTTACATACAGATCCTAAGACACCGAATTCCGAAATAAAGTTACTTTTGACATTGTACTGTTTTTTTTAAGACAGTCGGTTTTTATTTTATTTTAACACAAAATTGTTCGTGCTGTATGCAACAAAAACTTACAATACAAAATCTATTAACTCGACAGAAAGTCGATATCTGGTCGCTTTCTGAATTTCCTATCAAGTTTCTAATATTTTTACAATGTTAATTAAAACTAAATAAATTAATATGTATAGGTGCACATTTGGATCGTATAATTGCATCGCATTATTGCAGTAATAAATTATATTTTGAAGTGAAAGCGGGATGCGTGAGGTAATAAAAATGAATTTGTATACATACATAGGTGTTTATTTAGGCACTTATGGTTTAAGTTTCAACAGCCAGACAGATCGAACGATCAGAACTGGATTTTTGACAGTCTTTATGGATCATCAGATGACAGAAAGTCTGACAGTCTTACCAACCAAGGGTGTATTACCCTTTTTTTTTCATCTCGAGGCGGAAATCCTCTTGGATGTTCTCCGCCTTTGGGCGGAGGGGTCTGTCAGACTCTTACTGACTAAAACCACCTCGGTGTTCCGTTCCATACCTACGTCAGGGACCACAGGAACCAATAAGTCTTCCGCGATCTCCGACTGAAGGGGGTATTATAAGACCAGGTTCGGGTCGACGGCGCGAAGTGTTCCACGCGCGCCTCAAAGAGATGTCAGCAATACTGAAGGGGTCTGCTAGGACCGAAGCCTGCCAGGGTCGCGAGATTGTTCGAAAGAGACACCGTGACCCTGGCACATGGGCAACTGAAGGAACACGGCTGGGTTTTAGTCAGTAAAAGTCCGACACGCCCTCCCGCTCCACCCAGAGCGGAAGAAGTCATTTGATGATTTCCCATCTAAAAAAAAGGGGTATTACCCTGTAACAAGGTTGTGGAGGTCAACTAGGCAGTCGGTCCATTTTAAGTACTCGTATTTAGGTGAATATACATCAATACATACCAATCAAAACCATAACCCTCTATTTTGCTTCTCCGTAAAAATGATTACATGCGACTTAAACATAACTGGCAAAATATGGGTGTATATAGGTACACATATTCAACCTATAATTTCCCCACTGCCCGATCTCAGGTCTCTTCTCCGTTACAAAGGGTTGGCCATAATCCACCACGCGGGCCCAGTGGGGGACGGTAGTTATCACAAATGTCTTCAATTCTAAGACAGGCCGGTTTCCCCACGGTTATTTACTTCACCGTTTTGAGAGCAGTGGAGTTGAAATTAATTGGACACAGTAAATTTCCTATTTGGATTGAAACCCAACTACAACTCGTACAGTCGTGGCCATTATTATTTGACCACCACTGCTATTGGAATGAAGGTGACTAAATCGCCACCTGCATCAGTACGTGCTACCAATGTGATACCTGATAGCTCCACTTTTAACTAGTTCGTTATGAAATAGCCATTAGAAGAATATCTATCTAAATACGGTCTACGACCGGTATTCTACAGGATGTTAGGACGTAACAGTCATATACATAATAACATGCTTATTCATTGAACATTATTTTATGTAACAGATAGGCTGACAGCGGCCTCCTTTTTTGATAGTTGCCCACAACAATGGATTTTCGGATGCGCTATTAACTTCAGAGGTTGAATTTGAGTGTTTTTCCAACCGCCAAGGTCGCGAGATTTGTTCGAAAGAGATACTGTGATCCTGGCATATGGGCAACTGAAGGAACACTGGTGGGTTTTATTCAGTAAAAGTCTGACACGCCCTTCCGCTCCACCTTAGAGCGGGAGAAATCATTTGATCAATTCCCAAACACTAAAAAAAAAAAAATGTTTCTCCAAGCGAAACGGAAAATAATATTGTCTTCTTACAGAGATGTCTGACAAAAAGTTACCAATGGGTATAGAATTACTCCGTAAATGGGTTATGGAGTTCAGATAGGCTTAAAACCGACCCCAAATATAGTTTAGACTAGCTTTTGCCCGCGGCTTCGCCCGCGTGGATGTCGGAAATTATCCTAGGAGGACGTAACCGCGGTAAGAATGTGTTAATCCAAGTTCTGCGTGCCATTTTTGATCTAGATCCATTCAGCCATTTTTGCGTGATTAAAATATCATTCATAAGCTGTTACCCGCGACTTCGTCCGCGTGGTATTTAACAAAAAAGTTTTTCATTCGTTTTTTTTTTTTTTTCGTGAGATCCTATTTTTTTTTCTAAATTTAAAGTAGCTTAAGTTACTCCTTGTTACATCAGGTATCTGCCAGTGAAAATCCCGTCAAAATCGGTTCAGCCATTTTAGAGATTAGCCTGAACAAACAGACAGACAGATAAAAATTGTAAAAAAAAATGTTTTGGTATATGTGTTATAGTCAAAGTCCGAAACACAGTCTCTTCGCGGAAGGACTGGTTTATCCTAGGTTTGGCCAAAGCCATCAGGCAATCCCCGAAATACATTTCAATTTCGCCCTTTGCCTGAAGTATTTTTAGTCAAACCCAGGAGCTCCTAACTTTTCAGTCAAACGTCGAAAGTAAATTATTCTGTTTCGGTTTTGGCCTAGTCAATCCTAGAAGCGACTGCAAAACTCGGTCAAACGTTGATCTGAACATGTTTAAACAGGTTCATAATGTCTCTCGCGGTGTTCCGACCGATTGTTTTGTCATTTCATGTTCGTTCATTGAGCCTGCGGGCGTGTAATTGTGTAAAATTGAAGATGAGTGAATCAAACGGTGTTGTTGTTACTAAAAACGTGGATAAAGAAGCTTTAAAAGTAAAGTTTAAAGAGAAAATTACTAATTTGAATAAAAATAAGTGTTCATTTCACATAAAAAATCTAACCTAACCTAACCTAACCTCCGTATATTCCAAAGCATTTATTTATTTATTTTATACTTTATTGCACATCGTACAAAAGGCGGGCCTAATGCCACACGGCATTCTCTCAAAGCATCTCAAATATAAAAGTGAAAATCACGTAAGCTGACCAATCAGGTGTCAGAACTGGCAGAGTTAAGCGGTTCTTAAGACTTGAAAGCTGCTTAAATGATAAAATTCTTCCAAATATACGAAGATAAGACACTTCATACCTATATCGGAGTTTGACTCGTCAAACCCCGATTTAATAAAATTGTGTTTTGACGTTTGCCTGACCAAATTAGTCTCTCCCAGGTTTGACGAAAATTGTTTAGTCAAAGGCCGAAAATTTACATTTCTTTGGGCTTTGACTAAGTCATTCAGTCTGACCTGAGGATTGACCAGTCCAACCTAGGAGCGCCGGAGCTTCGGAGTTTGCCTATAACATATGCACCAAAATCAAAAGTCATTTATTCAAACTAGGCTGAGAGTCAGCACTTTTTGAACGTCAAAGTTACATGAGACAGTCCCCCCAAAACGCCCGCCCTTCGACACTTCCTAGTGCTTTAGCTGGGAAGAAGAAGTGGCGGAACAAACTCCCCAGCAGCACAGCTGTCTGTTAAGTTAGAAGAACTGACACCGTGTATACATCCATATACACTTAGTAAAAAGTTGTTATCTTAATATTACAAACAGACACTCCAGTAATATTTATTTGTCTAGATGTCTAGATTAGGCTAGGCAGATGATGGCTATGGTAACCTACCTATGTCAATTCTGCTTGCCAACAAGTGTTTTATCTCCTCATTTATTTTTTATTTTATTCTAGATGGGAAACCATGAATCTTCTCCTGGAATGTGTTCAGTTGATTTTTGATCGACGTAAGACTTTATTTTCTACTTGCTTCTGCCCGCGGCTTCGCCCGCGTGGATGTCCAAAAATTCACCATTTCAACCTCCCATTTCAATCTTTTAGGAACGGAATTTCAAAAAACCCTTACTTAATGGATACCTACTTCTCATAAAGAACACACCCACCAAATTTCATGTCCGTAAGACCAGTAGATTAGGCTGTGCATTAATATATCATTCAGTAAGTCACTCAGGAATTTGAATTTTATATATGTAGATTTCCAGTGCCTTGAATATGCTGATTCCGAGCCAAAGCAGATAATTGTAAAATATTTTTATAAGGAACAAAAACACATTTTACCAAACTAGGCATAAAAAATAATAGATATTTATAATTAAATTTTTTTTTTGCTGATTTTATTTCCTAAAAGATTTTACAACAATGTACCTATTATGCATACTTGATTATTGTCTAAGTCACGGATTTTGGCAAAGTTATATACTGATTTTTAACCGACGAAAAAAAACTGAGGAGGTTATCAATTCGACGCGTATATTTTTTTTTTAATGTATGACCACGCATAACTTTTTACATAGAAGTCCGATTGTGATAATTCTTTTTTATTGAAAAGGGTATACTGCGAGGGTGGTCTCATATAAATTTGGAAACCAAAATCAAAGCCTAAGGGTCAGAAAACAGTGGATGATTGATTGTTCACTCACTGATTGTAATGTTTAACCACGCATAACTTTATATAAAGTAGTCTGATTTTGAGAATTCTTTATTTATTGGATAGGGTATATCTTGCCAAGTATTATAATTACATTAAAGCCACAAAAAATTATAAAATAAAAACTTTTTACCAAAAAAATTAACCGCCGAAAAAACTGAAAAGCAAAAAATAATAAACCTTAAAATTATGAGTCGGCGCTGGAAAATCAATGAACAAAGATCACTCAAAGCGCCGACTCATAATTTTAAGGTTTATTATTTTTTGCTTTTCAGTTTTTTCGGCGGTTAAATTTTTTGGTAAAAAGTTTTTTAAGTACCTTAGTTTATATGAATATCACAATGTATAAAATTTTGAGGATGGACAGTTTCTAAGAATATTTTTTTATTAATCGTTGCTGTCCCACTACTGGGCGAAGGCGTGCCTACTCTCTTTCCACGTCTCTCTGTCTAGGAATATAATAAACTGGCTTCTGCCCGCGGCTTCACCCGCGTGGATGTCGAAATATAATTAGTAAACACACACACACGCATATATACACACATCACCCCACCTCCACTCTACTCTTATACTACATAGTAACCTCCACATAGAGTATTTTCTGTTTTATATTCTCATAAAAAAATATTATTCTGAAATTAATTATTATTAACTTTGTTTGTATTTTTAGTCTTTTCTGGAACAATGTATTTGTGAATATTATTTTTTGGATTGGGCTTTGATAGCTGCGCCACTACTGTGGCGAAAATATTTTTTACTTTTGTAGCTATCTTCGTTTGCCTTTGTAAATGTTTGTAAACTTAAGTTGTTCCAAATAAACTTTATTTCATTTTTTTATTTTTTATTTATTCACAATTTCAACCCCCCATTTTAACCTCTTAGGAATGGAATTACAAAAAACCCTTTTTAAGTGGATTTGTTGCATGTTTCTAGGACCAGCGGTTTAGGCCCAGCCTAAACCGCTGATATATCAGTCAGTCACTCAGGACTTTGAATTTTATATATATATATAGATGATAATTCGAGACATTGCAAAGTGGTTTGTCGACGCTTCATGTGATCTATTTTTAACCGACTTCGAAAACAGGAGAAGGTTCTCAATTCGAATATATGTTTTTATGTTGGTTACCTCTGAACTTTCGACTGGGTGAACCGATTTTCATGATTCTGTTTGAAAGCTGGTGCTTTCCGTGTGGTTCCATTTCTATTTGGTCCAGTTCTGACAATGGCATCCATAAGAAAACCATATAAGTCTTAAATTTTACCCGGCCAGTAGTGATATAGGAGTTAGTCCGGGGTAGATACCATAACTAAAAAGTTTAAAATAAAAACTTAAATAACTTTAATTTCGGAAGTCGGTGGCAAAAACCTTAAATAGAGATCGTAAGATACTTACTTCCGAAATAAAAGTTATTTTTCACTTTGTAGTGTTTTTAAGGAAGTCGGTTGTTTAATTTTTTTGAAAAAAGATTTTTTTTTGGTCAAAAGAATCAATGATGGCCCATGCAACGTCGCAAAGCTGCCAACATTTAGGGCATTTTTCCTGTCACGATACGGTCGAATTTTAGATGCCCTCTGTTCTTTTTTATATACTTGTACACTGTAAGCTTCAAAATTATACAAATATTTTAAGATAATTACTTAACTACTTTATCTGTTAGAACTACAATTAATTTTTTTATTATAATCCTTTAGAGTAGCGATATAAATAAGAATTTCGCTGTAACGTAAACGAAAAATTGAATTTAAACGTAACAAAATGTGAAAGAGCAAAAACATTGTTTGTAGAAATTGGAAAAGTAAAAGCTATACTTGTAAGACGTAATGAAATGGGAAAATGTTAAACTAAAGAAGTTATTAGACCACAAACGGACAAGCTATTTATTCTAGATACGAGTGAAAACCTAAGGATTTCTACAACCGAGACACATCCGCGTGGCTTTCCACTCAAACATCCTAAACGTATGCCGTATGCGCGTGCCGCGGACATATTCTGATGACGTTGATTGATTTATCTGTCTGGACTGATTTAAAATAATAAACTTTATTTCATTTAAATTAAATTCATTTCAGACTAACAATGTTCACGTGGACTATCACCAATGAGATGGACTGACCAAATAAAATCCGCAGTGGGCGATCCATCGTATAAGTGCACCCACAATTCCAAAAATCGGATTGGATGGCGAGAAATCGTGAGGTGAATCACATCAGCCTCTAGACAAGTAATTTCATGAGGACCACAACCGCTCTGACAAGAATTTTACGAAGAAGACGAAGAATTTTGTACATTATGGACATTTTGTTAGTAGCAGAGGTTTTAAAACTATGTTAGTCAATATTGAAATCAAGTAGAATAATCATTCATAGTAAAAATTTTAATGACAAAATCATACTGTTCAAAAGTGTTAAATATTGTACGGTGCTACAGAACCGTGCGTCGAAGAGTTCGATTTGGTCACCTTTTTCTATCCAGTTCATTTTGAGTGGCAATACGAAAGAAAAACATATGAAACTGGTTCCTCATAATCCTAAAGCAAACGCTGTCAAAGTGATGGAATTCTAGTCGAAGCTTATTTAAAATATGGAAATAAAGTCATCCATACGATAGAAAAGACGCACAAAATCCCATTAGAATAATTATAATATAAAACTTGCATTCATCCAATTGAAGAATTGAGCTATACGATGACTGATATACATGCCGTCTGTTGTAACAGGTCAGCTAAAAGCTGTAATGGTTCTTTTTTCAAAAGTGCCTTCCACACGTGGCCCTGCATTATAAGAATCACATAAAATTTTAATAATACAGGGTTATTTGTAAAACACCGGCAACCTTTCAGGACTATGTTACTAACATCATAATCAACAACTTTTGTTCTATGACTTTTAAAAATTCATCATACTTTAGTTCATCAGATTTTCATACAAAAATAAAAATATTTAAATTGAACGCTCTAAATGTTACGAAGTCTATGGGAAGCAAAAGAAAGGGATACTACATTAGCAAGGGGAGCGGGGTTAGGGCGGTGGGGCGCTTGAACTTGACCTATTTACGGGCGGCTGATTTTTGTATGAAAATTTGATAAACTAAATTATGATGAATTTTTAAAAGTCATAGAACAAAAGTTATTGATTGTGATGTTAGTAACATAGTCCTGAAAGGTTGCCGGTGTTTTACAAATAACCCTGTATAATGTTTGGACTTTAAAATATACCAAGACCTCTGAGTTTGGTTCAGCATTTCTTCTCAGGGACCAATCCGCTAGGAAATATCGGCGCCAACTAGTTTAAAAAATATTTCCCTACCAAATATTGACGTGTAAAAGTGTCAAAGTAGTTGTACGATCTACTAAAAAACATTTTACAAAAAAAAAAATAACAACCGACTTCCTTAAAAAAATACTACAAAGTCAAAAATAACTTTAATTTCGGAAGTCGGTGGCAAAAAACCTTAAATACAGATCCTTAGACACCGACTTCCGAAATTAAAGTTATTTTTGACTTTGTAGTGTTTTTTTAAGGAAGTCGGTTGTTATTTTTTTGTATAAAGTTTTTTTTTTCAACTTTTTAGTTATGGTACGGTATGGTATAGGTACCCCGCACTAATCTAATTGCGCTATTCGTTCATTTGTCGCGCAAATACTTTATGCAAATTTAAGACTTATATGGTTTCCACATGGATCCCATTGTTCGAATGCAACCAAAAATGGGACCATTTAAGAAGCACCAGCTTTCAAATAAATAAAAAATCATCAAAATCGATTTACCCAGTCAAAAGTTATGAGCTAACAAACATTTAAAAAAAATATAGTCGAATTGATAACCTCCTTCTTTTTTTGAAGTCGGTTAAAAATAAAGAAACATTTAATTTTGAATATTAACCTCATCAAGCACCTGTCTTGCTTCGCTTTACAGAATAGTCCTTTTGTCAAGAAGGTGAGTAAGTTGCACAAGTGCACAAGTACGCTCTTGACATCCGGCTGTGAGTGCAGACAGACTGAATAGAATGCAGTGGTTAACGCACTCAGTAATGTACAACCAAAGACTTTGATGTTGTTGATGCGGTATTTAAAGCCGCAATGTGTTGGGCTTAATAAAACTAAAGTAGATATAAATAATAAAATATATGGAGAATGTTTTGTTTTAAAGTGAGTCTTTTATCAGCAAGCCTTATAATTAAAGTTGTAATATGTTGGAGGCACTAAAAGTGACCAAAATAGATAGTATAAGTAGTTAGTTAGTGTGAGTAGTGTGGTGTAGTGAATTTACTGACGGGAAACATTTTTAAAGGTCACCAATAATATTTGCATGCTATAATATAACCTAAACATGTATGCTCTATATTTTGTTATCTAACACGTGTATGTACCATGTTTATGCAAATAAATATTATTTATATTTCTAGTAATAATAAAAAACTGCAGATGGCCTAGCTATGGTGGAGCAGTGTTGGCCCAGTGGTAGGTAACGGCCGCGACTTACGAGTTCGAACCCAAGCAGGCGCTTTACTTAGTGTAAATTATTTCATCAACACTGCTCTTAAAAAGGTGAAGGGAAACATCGTGAGGAAACCGGCATGTCATAGAACCAAAAATTCTAAGACATGTGACATCTACCAACCCGCACTAGGCCCACGTGGTGGATTATGGCCCACTCCCTCTCACCGAGAGGCCTGTGTCCCAGCAGTGGGAACATTATAGGCTGCTGATGAATAAAAAACTGAGGATATTTTTGTTTTATAATATTTTTTCTCAAGAAACTTCTAATATCAAAAAGCTGCAGTGTATTGAAAACACTACAGTTAACTAAAGTGTATAGTAGTAGGTAATAAAAACTGTGTATTCATTTATAATAAATACTGAGGATTCGTTAACTTTGGAGGATTTTACTTTATACCGATAATATTATTAATCACTTACTTTATTATACGTTTTTTTTTTAACTACTAATACTTACCTTAATTTTTATCATTTCTTATATTTAAATCAGATTTGATTTCGTTTTTTTATCTACCTGCTCGATTGTACTGATCATAGCCAAACGCCAGATTGTGTATTCATGTGTTAATCATTATAATGATAACCCTCAAACCACTTCTTAGTTCTGACCCGCACGTCTATACCTTGTTATTACATTTGAAAAACACATCGGTACACTGGCCCCATACCGTGCAGTGACAGACGAGATAAACGCAGCTAAATACATACCAGTTATCTTCAGATGATGTTGTAATGATGTTGATTATAGAGTAGAAGAGTTGTACGTAGTTTGTTTAGAGAGCAGTGGTGACCCCGTAGAAATGTCTGAAACTTACGAGTTGTAGGATCAAACCTAGGCAGACACTTTGTATAGATTATTTCGTAAATATTGTTTTGAAAGCATCGTGAGGAAACTAGCATGTTCTAGACCTAAAAATTCTATTTTTTGTTATGGAGGCAAAAGCATACATGAGCAGATCCATATTGTAGTATCAATTATATTTAAAACCCTAAGATGAATATTTAAAAGTAATGCCAAGTTTATTTTGTTACCTTTATCATTAGCATCTTCTTAGAGTGTAAATAGCAATCTAAATAAAGTCAGCCCAGAATTTGGCTATGAGCTCGGCACTTTCAGTAGCGTCTATCTACTCCTGCAGCGTGCAGACAACAGGACACGCTAAACAAGATATTAAGTGCCGCATTGTTTGTTTCACCACAATGACAATCCAAAGTCTACCTATAAAGCCGTCTCTGAGCGTAGTTTCGATCAACATCGAAGAGTTCTTACAAGACAAATCGAAACTTCTGTACGAAGTCTACCGCAAAGCTCACTCCGACATTCGATGCATTCAAGAGACCCATCAAAATGAACCCCAAAAGCCAACCATCCCTGGAATAACGCTTATCGCCAAGATCTGTCACCCGATCATTGGCATGATCTAATTACATAATTCAGTTTATTACTTATACTTTAATAGAGTAAATAATGCTGTATTTTATGTAGCTAATTTTATTGTTACCTTTATATATCGTGAGAAGATCACATTTATAATGAGTGCTTAAAACAATCAATTATTGGAACAGGTCAATAATAATTCAAGGGTAGAATAGAGTTCTCAGCATTATTGTTAAAATTCTCATAGCTTTTATACATTCTCACTTAATATGTAATTACACTGTGTGAAAGTTCGTTTATTAATTATTTATTAAATTAATTTTACACTTTCTAAGATGTTAAATAAGTTACAAGAAGTTCAACCAACTGTTACTGTTACTCACGTGAAATATCCCTCAAAGTACGGACAATTTTTTATTTGGAATGAACTTTCGCCGGTCAATCTTTGAGGTTGTTGGCTGCTTAGCCGGACTTGGTAAGTACGGTCGACAATTCAATGGTTATATAGAGGATAAACAGGGTGTAATGTACACTCATCTTCCATAAAAAGGGGGATCCTTCGATGGGTTGCTAATGAGGCTGATAGTGATGACCAGGTATTCGCGTCCACTGCGATGGTCAAGATCCCCGTTGGTGCTAGTTGGCTGTCTGACTCGCCGCTAGTAAACTTAAGGACATGATGCTGAAGTAGTTGCACGGAGTCTGCGATGACGTTTATATTCGAGTTCACCAGTATAGAGGTATGAGGGGTGTAAAGTTTGGGCACGCCATAATTGCGGCGGTAAGTCCTCTCTTTGAGGAGTGGATAGAAAGGTGCCACGGCGTCCTCGCCTTCCACACAGTGTCAGGCACAAATGTTTTCACCGGGCATGGGTTCTTCGGGTTTTCTGTTCAGGATAAAGCGAAAGGAAACGCCCGGGTGTTTCCATTACGAGGATCGTCTGGAGGACACGATGAAGGTGTGCCCTGCCTGGACGGAGCACCGCCGTGTCCTTGTGGAGGCGATCGGCAGCGGCGACTTCTCGCGTCCAGCTCTGGTGCGACCCATGGTACGGAGCGAGAGGGCATGGGAAGCCGTCACCTCCTTCTGCGAAGCAGTAATGCTCGCGAAGGAGGAGGCGGGGCGCGTGAGGGTGTGGCAGTCTCTGCGCCCTCACGTCCCTAGCCGCCGCAGGAGGAGACGCCCCGGGCGTCGGGAGTCGATCACAGACTCCCGGCCACCGTAGGCGCCGTAGGCTTTACCGGGTGGCGAGCTACCTATTGCTCGCCGCCTGGTAAGGACCAGGCCCGTGTCAACGGCGATTAGTATTCCATGCGTGCCTCAAAGAGTTGTCAGTAGTACTGCTAGGACCGATGCCTGCCAGGGTCGCGAGATTGTTCAAATGAGATACCGTGACCCTGGCATAAAGGTAACTGAAGGAACATGGGTGGGTTTTAGTCAGTAAAAGTCTGATACGCCATCCCACTCCGCCCAGCGCGGGAGAAGTCATTTGATGAGTTCCCATCCATAAAAAAGGGGTTCACTGTTCACTCACCCTCCATACAAAAGGGTGACTCCTCTACCCACTGGGTATTGTGTCTGGAAAGAAACTGCCTGATGATTGATGTCGACGTCAATTTGGCATTATCATGTGGCTTTTTAGATGTATTATCCTTTTCGGTGGTTTCCTTAGAAACATTGTTTTTAAACAACAGAATTTTTACGTCCGGGGCTTTAAATTTAGACGACGAGTCTACCGGAGCACATCCTTGTTTCCCTCTAAATCTCGTCAAGCGACGCTTTTCACTTGAATCCATTCCCCTTCGTCGCCTTCTTTTTCCCTTCCACGCTTATTAAATTTGAGGTATGACCCACTGTGCTTACATTGCACGCGCATCTAACGGTACTATGCTGCCCGCACCCTACCACTTGCGCCGGCTGCTTATACGATACCGTCAATTTGGCATGTGGCATTGTAGATGCCTCTACAGTTACACTTGAAATACCAAAACTGCCATTACTTCTACGACATACAGACGTTATTAATGAAAAGTTACTATAGATAAATTGTCGCCATGTTATTCACTTACATGCAAAGTAATGTATGTGGTTATGTGGTCAGCTTCGTACCTTTTCTGATAAACCTATAGTTTCACCATGGTATGAACTATGAACATGATGGTAGTAACTCTAAATTATAGTATATGCTTGAGAAGGGAGACTGGACGATAAATAGGGCTAAATAGTATAGTTTAATTATTTGTTTCCTTGGTTTTAGATAATAGAAGAGGATACACATGGATACCTACTTTTTTTCATTACCATGTCCAATCTAGTAAGTTTTATTAGTACAGACAGTTTCTCCAGATATGGGTATGCACAAATTTTGGCTGGAAACTCGCAGGTAGTGCACAAATTGTACCTTCAGATGGTTTTTGAGATAACTTTGGTGCTGCGTTAATAACTGTTGCTATTATGACAAAAATTGGTAAGTCCACTACATTTTACAATAATTTTGCTATAGTTTCAGAAATGGTATGAAATTAATTCAGGACAGCTAAACCAATATCTAAACGAATAGATTTTGATCATCATTAAAATTATTTCGTACTTTATGTAAATTTGTCAATAGAATATCTTCGTGTAATACAAAAGAGCTTCTATACTGTGTTGTATTGCTAATTATTCACACAGGTAATATCATATTTGGTTATATTTTGAATTTTCAGGCACACAAATCAATAAAATACTAAGAAATATTTTTATAAAAGTCGTCTTTATTTAATTTTTACGAGGATCCATCGTAAAATAATAAATTAAAACATCGCAACAAACAAATTGTTAACATTCTTCGCATTAAATATACATTGGTTTGTAATAAATATGACTCAAAACATACCCATACACATACAACAAAAATATGACTCAACAAAAAAACAATATTGAAAATATTAAAGTAAATATATAACATATCTTTGGAACTGAAAACTTAAAATAATAAAATGTACTATCATCCCTCACTTAAGAAGAAAGTGAAGTATACTTAAACATAATAAATACTATACAATAAGAAAAGAGACTAATAATATCAGTCATGATGAAACTTAAAATCAAAATAGATATATACAGAAAAAAAATCTTAGCATGTGTACGAACGGTGGTCAAAATATATACAAGGAAGAAGAAGAAGAAGATATACGTTGAGATTAATAAGTTAACTTTACCTAGAATAAATAAATTAATAATTTAATCTCACGCTTGTTTAACGTGGGCACCGTACGCCAAGTTTTGGGCGTCTTGGGACCTTCCCCAGCCACCGCTGCTTTCCCAGCCACCACCGTGGCTCTCTTCATGAGCGGGTTCTGACCAACCACTGCTCTTCTTGGAATCAAGGAGTTTCTTGAGGGCTCCGATGGCAGCGGCGATGAATGCGATTTTACCGAGCAGAACGGCCTTGAGGAGGGCGAAAGCGATGATACCGAGGAACAAGGGAATGAGGGCAGTGAGCTTCAACTTGATGAGGGCCAGGATGGGGAGGAGCTTCTTCAGCTTCTTCTTCTTCTTGCCACGACCTGGAATTGATATAGTGAACTTTGAGTAAAACATATTTGAGTTGTTATAGAGGATGTTGTGGAACGTGGACTGAAGTCTGAATGTTGAATCAAGATAAATAATCAAAGTCGAATGTATCTAATATCACAGAGATATCTAAAATTTTTCAACAATATTATAGTCACTGTATTGTATTAAAATAAACGTGAATGACCTAAACAAAAAAAAAAAAATCTTAAACGAAGTAAAGTTCAGTAATCCAGTACGCATAAGAAACTCTAAGCAGTTAACAATCGATGACGACTCTCTAATCCCATTAAAGTCACACATAAGCCACTAATTACATCAAAAACAAATCCACCTAACAAAGGAATTGCAGATCGTTTAATTTCACATAGCGAACTCAGAAGAATCTTGTTCACAAAAAACTTTTCCCACAACAAAGGCATATCTTTGTAAACGTAGATACGACAATTAAAAGAAAGCTGCTTCAAGTTTTGGCATTCATAGCTGAATAAAATTATAATTTTGAGAAAGCCACTGCATGTATGTCACGAACTAAAGGTCAAAAGTGAGAATTATTTCCATATTTTGGATGGTTTGCAAAAGTTGACTTTTTGGTGAACGTTTTAACAGATACTAATTGATTAATTTATAAGCTGGCATTAAAATATCATGTGAATATTATCTGCATATCGATGTAAATATTGTGGAAACGACTATCAACGAAACTAATTTCGAATGTTAAATTAATGATGCTATAAAACAAGTTAACGCATGTATTAAAGTCAAGACTAAAGTTTATTGACAGCTTCATTACATAAGTAGTGACAAGCTTACACAGATCAATGGTCTTAAGTTACATGCCGATTTGCAGATAGAAATCTAAAGACACTGAACTTATAAAGTACCTATAAACTGGTCTGGTAGGCTCTTACATAAATAAACAGGTCAGAGTGAAAACGAAACCTGAGTGATCATTGTGTTATGTCATTCGATTCTTCTTATATAGAATATGTCGAACTTGTAATAAATTGTTGTTGCAATATTGGAATTGATATCTAGATTTTTGGATGTGACTGAATTTATTATACAAATGATATGATTTTTTCTGTAGAAGTCAAATAATTTATGTAGTATAGTGATTCCTGATAATTTTGAAATCATAATACAATATCATAACAATAAAATGAAAATTGTAGACCCATAGTCTAGTCATAGTCTAGTCAATGATCAGTCTGTTAAACGGAAATCGCTCGTATACATTTTCAAAGTAAGCATTTATGAGCAAGCCAGGTCAGAGAGTATCCGCAAATGTTTAGCTTACGTAAACCGCAACGCCAAAGGAGATTTAATACTTAACATAAACTCGAAATCTTAAGTGAAAGTTTTAAAAGTCGAAACTTATTTCAGACGGTTAAGTTTAACGATTATGAGATTAGAAATAAAAATTAGAAATTATTTTTGGCAAGTCGACTTGACGAAACCATTTTACTTTTAACTGGGGAATGTACTTTTTGGTCTTGAAATATTTAAATTCTGATTTGAATTTGATTTGAGTTCCGGTTAGTGCTAAGCACCATTCAAATGACATTTTTAAGAAAGTGCAAATAAAGATTGCTAAAGCATCCACTCGCGTGTATGTGCGAATGAAAAGCTTCTATTGTCACTGCACTAGACACACAAGTCTGAGAAACATTCAAAGCTTAGCCGAATATAGAAGCTGGGTATTAATTTCAGTCAATACTTATTCATGTACGACTGCAAACTCGTGTGTCAATACTTTAACTTTTCATTGTTCTTTGTTTGTAGTTCTGGTTGTATCGAAAATGAACAGATGAGCAACATTAATGCTGTCTTTCTCTTGTTTATTGCTTCCACATGACACTTTATTTTTGTCATTTTAAGATTTCTTTCTGGGAGCTTCCAATTTTACTGAGAAAAGAAATATTTTCCTTCTGTTGGAATCATCAGTAAATTGCGAAGCGGTAACAATATTTACCCTATTCAAATCCTAAAGCTGATTCTGGTCATTAATATCTGACTTTTGACATAAAAGTAGCGTTTAACTCTGCTGATCCCACTATCGGAGACATCGAATATGTTCTCACGAAAGTGCATAAACTACTGTATCAAATTAACACATTACTTGCAGATTTTATCTCGGTGCGTGGGAAAAATTTCATACATTGTGCTTCACGTTGGATTTTGTATGCTTAGAGCCGTAACTAATGTTTTTATTGTTGGCATGCACTGTATCTACGCGATCATAAGAATGTTTCTGTGCCATTATATATGTCTGCATTAGGGTATTTTTTACTGTTTCATTTTGCAAATTATATTTATCGTGTTGAGCTCTTATAGTGTCTTTAATAACAATTACTTGACTTCCTTTTCTTCCAAGTTTGCAATTAAAATAAACTAAACTACGTAATTAATGCTTATTTTCCTCTAACAGCTTAAGCACTTTTCTAACGAGCGCTACATGGCAATAATGTTTTAGGTTAAAAGCTGACAATAGTGTATTAATTGCTAATTATTTACGCGCATGGCAAACTTTTACTACAAGTTAAAGCAGTTTGTACGTAGGTACTTATTACTTTACGAGACGTCTTATTAATATTTTACTTTGCTTTAAATGTAGGTACTATGGGGGATTATTGAACGGAATGATTAACCACACAACTTTGAATGCCAAAATTGGTGTGAACTTTGGTCTCAAATCGCTTTCGTGTATTATGAACTGATTTAAATCCAAATTGATGCCTGGCTCAATTAATTTCGATGTCCTCGTAAAACCCGCTTCAGATCACGTTGAGTAATGCAATAAGTACGAGTATATTGAGTAAAGTTAAAATAATTTTCTTCTACATACCTTCTTCATCGAGGGTGTTGTCATCTTCCAAAGCTTTAGGCATTCTAAGCTGCAGGACATGGCTGTCAAGAAAGTCCACGACGTTTTCCATGATCCTCTCTTCAACCTTCATCTCCCTGGCTTTAGGCTCATCAGGTAGAGGTTCGTAGCTGCGAGCTGATCTGCTTCCACCGGTGTTCTTGAAACTAACGCCATCGAGGACTTCCAGGCTTGAAGAGGCTGCTAATTTGTCTGTGAATCTCAATGCTTTTTCCTGTAAAATAGAAAAAATACTATTAGTCTTTTTTGCCTTTGGCCTAATTATTACATGTACAAAAATTGAGACTGAGTCTAATTGGTAAAATTGGACTTGAAATGTAATTTTTATCGTAAATCATTGAGGTTTGTTTGAAAAATAAATGAGTCATATTTTAAACTACTGGACTCATAAAAGTTTAAACACCTTTAAGTCTATTTTTCAATTTAGCTAATTGGCGAATTAATCCTTTGCTTCAATAATCAAGTCACTCAAAATCAATTCAAAGATCTCTAGCAATTTTTACGAGCTCCAACACTAATAAAACTGCAATTATTTTTCAAAGTCCTTGATTTTTTACATCAAATCTAAACACTGCCAGATATAAAGGCTGAAAAACCCCAGGGATCACAAAACACTGTCACATTTCACTTCACTGCACTTCAACACACCTTAAGACACAAAGAAGTATCTGTGTCCAGACAATCCTTTAGAGCCGAAATGAATCTCTCAGCCGCTCCATCCTCCTTTGCCATGGGCAATGCCCCAGCGACTGCCACAGCACACAAAAGCACTACAACCTTCATCTTACTCGATGGCTAAACACAAATTGCTAAAGATCAGTGTATGAGCGTCAGTTTTATTTTGTGTTCCCCCTCCCTGTATTTCCATATGTCACGGCGTCTTCGCAGCGAGTGCGAGGCCTATGACGAAATACAAACATGCCTAAGTACTAAGGGGTAAGCATTTTAGCAAGTATTTGTCAGTTTTGATGGGAATGTGTGTTATGGTGGCAGAAAATGCGGTCACAGATTTAGGTTTAATTTTTTGGGATATTTTTTTTTGAATTTTTATTGGTAGACTGGCTTTAGATTTTTTTTTTTAATTTTGCGCGGGAAAAGGTGTGAAAAGAAGTTGCTGCCAATGAACTTGTCACACATTATCATTATAATATTTTGCAGTTTTTTTTCTAATATTTTATGATAATTGAATTGTTGTTAGTTTCTATTTCTTTGGTGTGATTAATTATTAACTTTTTATTTTGGAAAAAATATCTAAATCTATTTTGATTAAAGTCAGTCACATTTATTTAGTTTGTTAAGTTAGAAAACGTAACGGTAAAGTAATCTGCGTGAGTAATTTCATCACTAGAGAATAATTCGGAAATCCTTTTGAAATAATTACTTCGTCCGAAATATTTGGAATACCGCACTTATTTCCGGTTCTTCGGCGGAGGGTTTCGCAAAATCGCTTTCTAAAACCTATCAATATACTTATATCATCGGCTGAATTTCAATATTTTTTGACCATTTGTATTCTAAAGTAAATTGTTTAATAGTCCATTTATAGGCATAGTTGTCTGTACACAGCGAAAGTTTCTGAGGTACTTAAAGACAAAGGTGATATGTCTATTTGGAATATAAAGTGCGGAATTATGTTGGTATATTCATAGCCATTGCCAACCAGCCTTTTGTTTAAAACACTTTTAATTTCATTTAGGTTGAACTTCGGCTCCATTGCGTAATGCGTAGACTTTCTTTGATTCATGAATAATTACGTCATTGAGATTTTTTTGATTCATTACAAATTCGATCTTCCTTTCATTTTGGCTCATATGATGTTGAGACGTGTTGGCGACAACTACTATAGTTTTATTTTTAGAAATAATATTTTGATTGATTTTGATCCTTTAGTGATTACCGAAACATCGCGATTTTCTGTATTCAACAGTGTTGTGTTTACTAAACGATATAAGAGCTAACATTTGTAGTTTTGACTTTAATATTGGTTTGTACAGTTATATTCAAGTGGTACACGTTTATTTAGTTTGTGTTATCAACGTGTGAGTTCATTATTTAAAGTAGTACAGTAAATGTGATTCAAGTAGTGTCGTGGATATTTTTTCATGATCTGAATCAAAATGATCATGATCCAAAATCTATAACTTAACACAACAGCTAGACTAATGTAATGTATTTTCATTTTTATTGTCTAAGGATAGTGTACCTGCTACAACAAAATGTCGCATAATTACCGGCTCATTACCGCTTCTAAAAGAACTATTGACAAACTATTCAATCACATTTAAATCGGAGAGAGCCTTTTGTCCAGATCCATAGAAACATTTTTCAAATTCCGATCAAAATTGACTCTTATTTTGAGAAGGTTAGATTTCAAATTAAAGTTCGCATGTTTCTTAAAGGTTCTCTGGTATCTAGGTACAATCTTGGCTAGGACAATGAATGAGTTAATCGCTTCTGGTCGTATACTGAATGTGTAAAGGGAAATTTCTCCAGCGTTGTAGGTGACGTTAATGATGTATGAGCTTTTGTCGAACGGTGGGTCCTGTTTGAGTACTTTGTAGTCCGAACGTCAATCAATGCCTTTGCTAGCTTGTGGTGCGGTCGTGGAGTTTGTCTCTATCACTATAATATTGAAAGGAATAAAATACTATTTATTTAAATATCTTAAGCATTGGCCTTCTTAGAAAATGGGGTTGTGGTAAGCTGAGTTAATTGACTGTGAATATGTCATATAATGGTGCCATCTTTTTTTTTTTAATTATTATACAGATTTTGATTTCCAATAAACATCCATAAATTACGGCTGAAATGATGATCCCAAACATTATCAACATTTTGACTAAATCCTACATCTGTTATATTTTGGCTGTTCACGAAAATATTATCTCAACTACATTTGAAGTTCATATCTACCAGCAATCTCAACAGTGACTCGAATTTAAAAGTCATGTCATCTTGTAGCTAATGTCTACAAAAAAAACGAAAGTGTATCAAATGCTTGTCATCCTACGCCTGTTGTAATGTTCAATGTTGGACATGCTTCACCATCCATTAACGCATTTCTGAAGATTTTGATAGACTTTAACAATACAAAAGAAGCAATGTTGTATGAAATGTGAGTGAAGTGGGCCATTATTGTGTACAAGAGT
This sequence comes from Aporophyla nigra, assembly GCA_947507805.1. Taxonomy (NCBI): domain Eukaryota; kingdom Metazoa; phylum Arthropoda; class Insecta; order Lepidoptera; family Noctuidae; genus Aporophyla; species Aporophyla nigra. The sequence continues at coordinate 2,376,581 of OX382313.1, read as the reverse complement.
TATTATAGTTACTAAGAGAAATGTCTTTGGGTACAGAAGGATGACTTAACAAAATTTAAGAACAAGTGTTCTTTCAACCAAGTAGGGCATCAAGTGCATAATTATTCTCATTGTTATACTCATTTATATTGTGACCTTTCATTGTTTTTCGTAGACCTACTATTTTAGTGGTTTCAATGGTACAAAATTATGCTGTGTCATTCTTTTTTCCATCTAGTTATCTCAAAACAAGTACCCAACAATATTTTTCTTTTAGGACTCATTTTCCCAAGAGATTTTTGTGAAGCCGTTTTAGATTATTTTATGTCAGTAAAGGTTTATTTAAGGGCGTGTCGTGTGCCGTAATATCAAAACCGTCATTTGTCTTTTCCAGAATACTACGGGTCATCATCATCATCATAATTTTTCAAAGCATCATCATTGTTCTCTTTGCACTCAAAAAGTATCGTATGTCTAGAGGTGGTTTTTAATATAACTTCAATGCTATGAACTTACTTTACTGTATCTTGTGGGAACTGAACTAGTATCGGGCAAAAAGAGTTCTCAAGTGCATCTTAGTATTTAAAGTAGTCTGGTTCTGTAGTTAGTGTATTATGTATCATTTATTTAATGTTATCATGGAGACTTTTAAATTTGTTTAATAATAGATTACACAAATTTCTTTAGATACAATATTAAACAATCTTGTTCACTTACCTATCAAAATTTTTGTCATATTTTAATTCATACATACATGATAATTATGTTTTAGTAAAAAAGAATCACTGGCAGTAGAGTAACTGAGGGAAATAACCTTAAACCACACATTAAGATAATACATTTTTAATATGAACCCCGAAATAATCCACAACGTGTAAGTAAACACCAGTAAACCAACAGCATGCAAATCAAATCAAAGAGAAATTAAGTCATATCATGAAGTCAAAAGAAGCTCTTGCTTCATTTCCTTCCTACCTGGCGCCTTGCCAGCAGACGTTTTGCTAAAACTGTCACATTTCTAGCTTTACATACACATGGCTATGTGCACTCACTATTTATGATGCGCCTAGCAAAGATACTCTATAGGGTTTTAAGTACCTTTGCAAGTAAAAGTGAATGAATTATTAGCGTCTTGGAGCACGTAGTAAAATTGTACACTTCAGGTCATAATATCTTAGGCGAAGTAACATTATCAGCCTATAAAAATATCTACTCAGTGTATTTGTTTAGATGTAAGTTTTCCTAAAATAAATAATGTTTCCACTGCTGGTACATTAATTATATTCCACCATGCGGGCCCAGTGCGGATTGGTTGATGTCTCATGTTTTCGAATTTTTAATTCTAAGATACATCGGTTTAGACACTATGTTAAACCTTCACCGTTTTGATAGAAGTGATGATAAAATTAAATACAAAATGTGAAATAGGCCTGAATTCAAACACACGACCTACAACTCTTAAATCGAGGCCTATACCATAGGCACACCACTGTTCTCAGGTGACTCGGCTCTCACTCTCTTAATTGGTATAAGTATATTTAATATTACTTCTGTTTCTAAGTTTATGACATCTAAAATACCATCTGCTAAAATTTGCTATGTTCAGGTTCAGCTTCTAGTGTAACCTCGGTACTGTAGTAGCATTTTATAGGGAGGGGTCTTTGCTAGCTGACCGCACCAACCATTGATTCATAGTGATGCGGATATCCTGAGGTTAGAACGTTTATCAGAAATATTGAACTTCCCTGAATACTGTCACTGGAATAAGATGAAAGTATATTTTAACGTCTTCTGATAATCACATTACTTTTGTGTATTTGCCAAGGTAAACTATAATTTTTCCAAACAATTTTATCCTTATGAGAGTGTCCAATATATATAGTTTTATTTATTTATCCATTTATGCTCACACATATAAACAGTAATAAAGAAAGAAACAAAAAATAGAACAATAAATATAAATATGATGCTTGTTTCAATAGAAATCTTTTCCAGCATACCTGTGATACGAAAGAAGATAAAAAGAGATGTAAACAACTTGTGTAAGAGTAAAGTAAAAACCAAGATACATACAAACAAAAATATTCATCTCACTTCTCAAATCTTCTTCAGTAGATAGAAGAAAAAATTATAACTTCTTTAGCAACATCACAAAAATTACAACGACTTTTGAGAGTAACATATGGTGGTCTTATGGAACAACCTTAAGATGGACTTGACAGAGAAGATGAAACGATATGTATGTTATTCATCATTATCATATCAGCTGAATAACATCCACTGCTGGACATAGGTTTCCCCCCATTTGGGGGTTTGACCATAATCGCCACGCTTGCTAGTTGGGTTGCCGATCGCAGTATGGTGGTAAAATGCAAACGGAACGCTGCTGCCAATTCTCTGAACTATGTACATATGTCGTTCGTGAGTAAGTATTTACAATTGAAATATACTACATAACTATTCAATTATTCTCTATGCAACCACAAACACATAAAGACTAAGATTTATTTCACTTACGGGACTCTAAAAAAGCAGTTTGTGTGAAAACTATGAATCTGCTAGACTAGTGTTTAGTTTCACACGTTATAAAAACATTTTCTCTTAAACTTTTTATTACTACAACCATTGTTTGTGGTGATAAGCAGGTATTGAAGTTCCGTATAACGGACCAAGAGCAATGAAAGTCATTTAATATTAATTTTACATAAAATATAAGCAGACATATTTATATATTTTATAATTATTATTGTTTTATTTCTTAACATTGTTTTTTGTGCTTTTTATGTTATCTGGCTGTGCACCAGTTTATTTTAGTTTAGTTTGTTTTTAGTTTAAAGTTTACTCACCCACACGTTTGTATAAATAGTACTTATTTTGTATAACTGTATTTCTAACGTGTACCGTAATCCTTTGTTTTGAGTAAATAAATAAATAAATATTTCACGGCAGCAAGATATTTTAATCCGTGCTATGTACGCCGTAATTGTCATGTATATTAGTTCTTTAGTTATTAAGATTATTAAGTGTAAGTTTAATGTATGTGATGTGGCTGTGGTTTTTTTAAATAATTTAATAAATAGACAGAAAAAAATTCAGAAGTGTGTTTGTTATTGTGGTTACCGATTTTAAGTAAACTTTTGACGCTCATACTTAAAGACTGCATCGAAATTTAAATTACGCAAAAGTTACTGATCACGCCGTCCACGTGACGGTTACCCAACCCATTACTTGTACTACTTAAAAATAAGCTTCATCATTCATTCATAAAAAAATTGTTCACCAACGACTTAAGCCCACGTGTTTCGAATCAAGTTTTTCACAAACTTTCTTTCTAATCAGTACTTGTATTCGCAATAAATAATATTAGTGCGAAAATCGGGCGATGCCGCGGGCGTTTCTAGTGATAATCTAACGGTTATGTAGAATATTTGATAATAATATACTTTATAGGACCTGTTTTGTTGAGCGGTGGGCGCAAGGTAGAGGTTGCATGTGCCGCCGAAATGTCTGGCAGTATAGTATTACATAAATCTTCACATGATGTTGCAAAAATGCATGTACATTCATCATTGGTAGAAACTCTTAATTGATTTGAAGTCATAGGTCATGTAACAGCATGGGACATGAATTCCTAGTCATTACTCATACAGTAATCTTGTCTAAATTAATCATTGAAGTCTTATTTCCCGTTTGCTACGATGTTATACTAATAGAATTTCTTGTGAGCATTGGAGACTATGCAAATTTTCTTTATTATACAGCGACAAGTTTCTACACACGCTTTAATTATTGTATCTACGTCATGCCTGTCATGTAACTCAATATCGACTTCACATAATCAAGTCACATCTACTTCTCGTCCACCTCTGCTTTCTTTCCCCATACGCATAAATTAAATTAAAAACCATACTCTTACGCAACAATATTTGCATTATTATGATAGCCAAGTTAAAGAATGTATATAATATTTTGTTCTATCAATATTTTAGAAATTTCTACTGCAATCTTTTTTTTTTATGTAAGATGTTAATTTTCACACATGAATAACTGTGCATTCTTTTGGGTTCATTGATGTGGCATGCATGACCACTGTGTTTAGTTAATCAATACTGTTAGACAGTTAACGTGTGTATTGCTACTCTTCGTTTCGATGTTGTGTTGCTTGGTAGGCATTCAACCTACTCAATATTGTAATTGGTTATTATCTATAGTTAGTGGCTTGCTGCCAGTTTGCTAGGTTACAGCGACACGGGTCTATCACGCAAATTAAGCTCATTTGCCACGGTTGGTACTGAAATGGGTGACCATTACATACCAAGCCTTCTTCGTGTCTGGGAAAGCATTTTCAACCGTTGTTCTCGGCCTTCATTTGTGGATTTTTACAATCGTTACGGTGCGTCCGAATCGTGAAAGTCTGACAACTAGAGTCTTACCACGGGGTATCGTATTACCCGGTAATTGGTTGCTGGAGGTCAGATAAGTAAGCTCTCCAAGTAATATAACGTTACTCAGCTGCACACGGTTAGACTGGAAGCTAACTCAAATAAAATAAAATAAAAATAAAAGAAATATCTTAGGACGACCAACACAACGTTTTCTGATCCCAAACTAGGCAGAACCTGTACTATGGCAACCAGACAACTGATAAACATACTTATATATTTCTAAATACATACATATTATAGATATATTATACCCAGATACAGAACAAATAATTGTGCTAATCACACAAAGATTTGTCCTGGGTGGGAATCGAACCCACGACCTCCGTCTTTGCAGTTAGGATCACTAACCAATAGACTAACAGGCCAGTCAATTATAATTGAAAATGGGATAAGCAGCTGATTTTCTATAGTTCGTGTTCATTATAATCTATTGCAAGTGTTTGAACAGCTGTCTCTTCTTATTATTATTCTGCATCATCTAATGCACTACGTAATTCTTCTAATATGGTCTAAATAGTATTTGTAAGGTCATGTAACGAAATAGTTTAGTATTATTATTAAGTATAACGTGTATAAGGGCTATGCTTGGAGTTTCCCTAAGCGATCGGATCAGAAATGAAGAGATCCGTAGGTGAACCAAGGTAACCGAAATAGCCTGAAGAATCGCTAAACTGAAGTGGCAGTGGGCAGGGCACATTGCTCGCAGAACAGATGGCCGATGGGGTCGAAAGGTTCTGGAGTGGCGACCGCGTACCGGAAGACGTAGAGTTGGAAGGCCTCCAACAAGGTGGACCGATGACCTTGTGAAGGCCGCAGGAATCCGCTGGATGCGGGAAGCACAAAACCGGTCGAAGTGGCGGAGCTTGGGGGAGGCCTATGTCCAGCAGTGGACGTCTTTCGGCTGAAATAATGATGATGATAATGATAACGTGTATCCTGATTCATTTTCCTACCGAGAAGAGTTTTGTTTAATTACTTTTATTTAGATGTCCTCTTAAAATATATATATATTTAATGAAATGACGAAAGCGTTGTGATTAAATCACTTTATCATACATATTTTCTTTTTCACTTGAGCATAATACAAATATGGTGAGATAAGCAGAATAATAATTGGTTTTGGTAAAAAGCTATTATTTTTCAACAAGTAAGCGTGATTTGTACTTGAAGCGATGAGTCTTATCTTTTAGTCAATTCTCATCGTTACATCGTCATTTTTAACAAATGATAGGCAGTTCTCTACATAAACCATGATCTGCAAGCTTGCTTTTTAAGATAGTATGGAAGATCAGTACCTAATAGTTATTTTAGAATAAGCAAACAGGAATAAATTGTAATGACAACAAAAAACAACCAGTTTGATAAATTCAACAAATGTTAAGGAAACCTTTTAAATGAATGAATGTCATAATCACTTAATCATTTATTTTTTTGTGTTTGAAATATAGGTACATGAAGAACATTGACAGCAAGTAAATGTTCACTGCAGAATTTGATTTGTTCCATCCAGGTTTGGATAACTGATGATACTTATCGATAGTTTTACTCCAGAAAGTAACAAAACCAGTATAAGCTGGTCCACGTACACAAGGACGTAAAATTTCACTGCGGAGTTCTCAACATTCTAGATCTTCAAGATACCTAAACGCCGAGAGTTTAAAATCAGTGGGATTGTTTATACCCTGTGATGTACTCTGTTTGATACTCTGTTCAACAGCGAGTGTTGCAAATCCATTGCGCGATATATCGCGCCGCGATATTTTTCGTCCGAGCAAACGCGGTCTTAGTCTATTGAAACTCTGCTTTACGCTAGGCTGGCTTAAAGTCAAGTTTTCAAGCTTAGAATACAATACATTGTATTTTAAGCTTGAAAACTTGACTTTAGCGTATACGCTAAAAACGTACTTTACCCCAAATAATATGATTGGTATTGGAATGTCAGGAAACCAGCCTCAGCTCCAAATAATAGGATTGCGTATTTTTTTCGAAAGAGTTAACGTGGCCTTGGCACAGGTAACTGAAGGAACACGGGTGGGTTTAAGTCAGTAAAATTATGACACGCTCCACCCAGAGCGGAAGACGTCATTTGATGATTTTCCACCCAGGAAATATGGTCCAAATAATAACGCCATTAATTTGGATGATATTAATACCAATAATACAGTTAATTGTTCTGTAGCAAAAACATTATTATATTCTGTGGCATCTCATCGTATTAAGATTACCGTAACTCAAAGAAAACGATCGCCTAATTAATTCAAGAGACCAATCAACAATTAAATAATATCCTTTAAGAAATATGAAAACGCGGTTCATCGACCAAACTTTCGTCTTCAATATCTTGCAACACTTACGCAACTAAGAGAAAGTTTATATATTAAGTAATTTGTTACCAGCAACACGATATGGTGGTGTTGACCATAATCATATTATTATATTGTTTCGAAATACCCACTGATAAAAGTGATGATGATATCAATCTTCATGATGATGGGTTTAGAAAACGTTTTGTTATTGAAGTTAACGGTAATGATAATGATGAAATTTATATTGTGTTTAATGAAATTGGAGTTAATGTGATTTCGGAAATTGAGTGAGATTTGCTGGCTATTGGTAATTTCTCTTTTCGTTTTAGAAGGCGTGATTGTTGTTATATAATCAAATGATGAGAAAGATCGGAGGTTAGTCAAAAAATTTCTTACTGAGGATGAGCTAGACTTGAAAATTGATAATTTAATTTTCACATTTTGTATTTTTTAAATCTGTGTTTTTTTATGTCTACATTCTTACTAAGTCTATGATTTTTAAATTGTTGATTTGACAAAATTTATACTATTTGCGATAGTTTTCTTTGCGCTTTCTTAATACTTACTGTTTTTACCAAAGACGCGAAACTGTTTATGTAGATTTATCTAAAATTAAGTTAGCTAATGATAATTTGACTGACCTGTTAGTCTAGTGGTTAGTGACCCTGACTGTTAAGACTGAGGTCGTGGGTTCGATTCCCACCCAGGAAAAATGTTTGTGTGATGGGCACAATCATTTGTTCTGTGTCTGGGTGTAATTTATCTATAAAATGTATGTATTTAGAAATATATAAGTATATTTATCAGTTGTCTGGTTACCATAGTACAGGCTCTGCCTAGTTTGGGATCAGATAACGGTGTGTTGATTGTCCTAAGATATTATTATTATTATTATTTATTTACACACATACATAGTATTCATATCATTTAGGTTAAATAAATAGCAACAATAATATTTTAAGTTCTTTATTTGTACGAATCATTTAAGAAATAGGTAAAATATAAATATGTATATAAAATAATGAAATATAAAATATATATTTGTACTCCAAAAGCGGCACATATTTACATGAGAATATATATATGTAAAGCAGTAGATAAAGTAAATAATAATGTAAGTAATATTATAGGTGGTATATTCCTTAATGAGTTTTGTACATAGTTATTATAATATGTACCGTGAAAATGTAGGTGAAATATATACGAGTGTGACATAGATATATAAACACATAAATAAAGAATAATAGATAAGTAATAATAGCGCTAATATACAGTTAATTATATCACAAAAAAACGTATACATACATATACATATTATGTATAAAAGCATACACATAATAATAATTTACAAATAAACTTACACAGTTAATATAAGGACTTAGTTAGAAAGGACTAGATAAAAATCTATGAGAGTTAACAGTAAAATAAAAAATAAAACCTTTTTAAGTATAAAATACACAAATACGGATACCGTATAGGGTTTGAGAATACTAATATAGTATAGTATTAAAGACCATACAAACTTAGAACAATATTTTATGGGAAAACAGTAACAAATCGCGTCTTCAGTAAAAAATCCCTTACAAAGGGAAATTCTTCGTAGAATATTAAATAAATACGCCTTAAAACTATAATAAATAAACTCAGTACACTCCGTTTCACACTATGTTACAATAAGTAGAGGACTTAGAATTGCTCCTTGGAAATTCCATGGCTTTAATCGATTTTGACGTGGCCGGAGTAGGCTAAATCCTGTCCATCATCGATGGAGCGTCCCCATCCGTGACCGCTGCTGGCGTAATGGTCTTCGTGATGAGGGTGTGCGACTACTTCATAGCTGGTCTCGTGGTGTTTGCTTGCCAAAAGCTTCTTCAAAGCAATAATACCGGCGACAAGGAGGGCGATCTTGGCCAGAAGGACGGCCTTGGCGGCGGCAAATGCGATGATACCGAGGAAGAGAGGAATGAGGGCGGTGATCTTGAGCTTGGCCAGGGCAAGGAGGGGCAGGAGCTGCTTGATCTTCTTCTTCTTACCACGCGCTGGAATTATGAGAAAGAGATAAATTAGTATAAATAAAAATGAAATGAACTAATTTACCATATATTCATAATTATAATCCATCATTCTGATGCCTTGTGAAATAGAACAAACAATTAAAAGTAAATTCAAACATTCCATTCGATTATTTACAATTAAAATAAAATAAAATGAGAGTATATTTCGCATATTATGCTCCTCAATTATGCGATTCTGCACGTAAAGCTAAATACTTAAATCCAATACATCATATTAAACGTTTACCATACTCTTAAACAAAAAAACTTCTTACAACTTTCACATTTGTTTTAAGAGCATTTCGTACATAATTGTTGGCATCGTTTTCATGAACAATTACCTACAAACTATGGATACAAGGTTTGTCAACATTGGCTGAAAATGTTTAAATGTCTACATATAATGGATGGAATACTTTACGTGAACTAGATATTTTAAGATCTCTTTTGTCTACAGGATGTAAGGGTATACACCGTTGTCACTTAACCCATGGGTAGTTTGACTTAAATATAAAATAATAGAGCGAGTTAAAAAAATAAAATATTTTCCTAAAAAGGTTCAGAATGAATTTACGCGCGAGAAATGAGCGACGCTACGACGCGGCGTTACGTGCGCTCGCTAGTGAGACTGACAGCTGACTGACTGGGGTTGCGACCCGTGCGTCGGCGTCGGGCAACGTGGCGTATTGAGACGCAAGTTTGTTGCCGTCGCGCATAGGGTGAAATGTTCTTGTGGAAAAATGCAGATTTTCTTTAAAAAAAAGGTTGTTTTTACACGCTTTATATTAGCTTCACTTGTATGTTTCTTTGTATGTTTGTTTGTAACCGACTCCTGATAGCGCGATTTTGACCCACTTTAAACGACCAGATTTCATTCAAACTTTGCACACCTGTCAAGGACCGATGACAATGCAATAATTTCATAAATGTGTGCTATTATCCTTGCCAGGGTTACCAGGACAGCAAAAAAACTATCTTCACAAACTACGCTGACATACGTCACAAACTACGCTGACCTACGTCTCAAAATTCGAAACACCCTAATAAATAATAGTTTAAAAAAACTAAAAAACACGCTTCCATGGAAAACCAAACTAAAAAGTACAAAATAATGGAAAAAAAGCGTGGGGTGCTTTTAAGGTATTTTTTTATTGATATCAGGTACCCCACGCTTTTTTTCCATTATTTTGTACTTTTTAGTTTGGTTTTCCATGGAAGCGTGTTTTTTAGTTTTTTTAAACTATTATTTATTTTCTATTTTTTAGGGTATTTTGAATTTTGAGACGTATGTCAGCGTAGTTTGTGACAGTTTTTTTGCTGTCCTGGTAACCCTGGCAAGGATAATGGCACAAATTTATGAAATTATTGCATTGTCATCAGTCCTTGACAGGTGTGCAAAGTTTGAATGAAATCTGGTCGTTTAAAGTGGGTCAAAATCGCACTATAAGGAGTCGGTTACAAACAAACATACAAATATACAAACATACAAATATACAAACATACAAGTGAAGCTAATATAAAGCGTGTAAAAATAGAGAATAAATAATAGTTTAAAAAAACGAAAAAACACGCTTCCATAGAAAACCAAACTAAAAAGTAGAAAATAATGGAAAAAAAGCGTGGGGTGCCTGATATTTTGTTTTTTTTTTACACGCTTTATATTAGCTTCACTTGTATGTTTGTATATTTGTATGTTTGTATATTTGTATGTTTGTTTGTAACCGACTCCTTATAGCGCGAATTTGACCCACTTTAAACGACCAGATTTCATTCAAACTTTGCACACCTGTCAAGGACCGATGACAATGCAATAATTTCATAAATTTGTGCCATTATCCTTGCCAGGGTTACCAGGACAGCAAAAAAACTGTCTGAAACTACGCTGACATACGTCTCAAAATTCGAAATACCCTAAAAAATAGAAAATAAATAATAGTTAAAAAAAAACTAAATAACACGCTTCCATTGAAAACCAAACTAAAAAGTACAAAATAATGGAAAAAAAGCGTGGGGTGCCTGATATCATTTAAAAAATACCTTAAAAAGCACCCCACGCTTTTTTTCCATTATTTTGTACTTTTTAGTTTGGTTTTCAATGGAAGCGTGTTATTTAGTTTTTTTTTAACTATTATTTATTTTCATTAAGCTGGAACAACAAACAGTTACATTATGCAATATTACACAAAGGAAAACACAAGTTACATAAATAATAATGTAACCCACAGCGCTGTTCACAGATTACCATTAATAATTAAAACTTTAAACTCACTAGATATCAATAAAAAAAATACCTTAAAAAACACCCCACGCTTTTTTCCATTATTTTCTACTTTTTAGTTTGGTTTTCTATGAAGGGTGTTATTTTTTTATACTTTTTTATTTAGTTTTTTTAAACTATTATTTATTTTCATTGAGTTTACGTTCTATTAACGAAACCAAATCACTGGTTTCAAGGATAACGGTCTTTACCCCTACATCCTGTATTTCAAACATACTAGGCACTTTTTTTTGCACGATTGTGTTCATTAAAGCGCTATGAAGATGTTAATTAATCCAGGGGAAGGTTTTGATTCATTTGTTTTAATAACGATCTTTTAGTAATTATTTTTATCTCACACTGATTTTACTATAGTTATTATTTTATCTTGTATTAATTATGTAGTACCTACACCAGTTACTCTATTTAACATGAAGAACAATTTAAATGGTGTGAATAAATCTATAAATACTATATTTTTTTAAATCATTTCAGTAAAGCGATTGCTAAATACAACCACTAAAACTATAACCGTTATCGTGTCGAATTCAACCGTTGCGTTGTAAGTTCAAGCAGCTTGTAAACTTGCGTCATTAGCGTTTCATCGCACTCGCCCCCAGTGCAACCACAGCCTTGAGCAGTGCCGCCATCTATGACATTGACTGTGAACTTACAAGTCTCGTGCTTTCCTTGAACTTCACCTGTCGATAAGTTTTACTTGGTTCTTGTTGGTAGTGTTCAGTTTTAGATAGTTGTAGGGTTAGATTTTATATGGTAGGTTAATGAAATGAAGTCAGGGTAATTGGCAACGAGAATTTGAACATAGATTTTTAGTAGTGGATACAATGATTATTTTCAGTAGGTATATCGTTTTTTTTCTTCTGAATTATAAATTGTAATCGAAGATTGCCATGTGGTTGTGGGAAAGTATTGTGGGTTGATAAGGGTGATTTTTTTCTTAGCGTATTGATAGTAATATAAATAAAGCCAGCCCACAATTTAGCTACGTGCTTGGCACTTACAGTAGCGTCCATCAACTTCTGTAGCTTGCAGACAACAGGACTTGCTGGACAAGATATTAAGTGCACAATTTTTTGTAAGATAGTACCACATTTACCAGGGTGGAGTCATCTGTGAATTCACCTGAGCGGTTTTTATTGCTAGGTCTACTTTAGTCGGAAGTCAAAGACTTCCAAAAAAGCTAAGGTAACTCATGTCTAGATTGTTGTGATTGTGGATGACACCGTTTTTAGAGTCCTTCATTTCTCTTCTCTTTCTATAACGAATCATCAAGCAGAGCAGTTGTTAAAATTTAGGTTAAAAAAGAGTTTTGTATTAATCTGCAACATACGTGTTCAATCGCATACGCTAAAGCAGGCCCTAAGTACTCTATAATGATAAAAGAGGAAAAAAAAAAGATAACAGACAGGTACAAATGGACACCGTTCTAAAACTTGTTTATGATTGACATAGTGACATTGTCGGCCCATCGCCTGCAACCATCTATATGACATACTTCCCTCAATCACTGATCTAGGGCTAAGAAATATGATACGACAAGTTTAGTTGAGAGTAAAACTGTATCCAGTTAATTATTTTTTATTCGAGTATCTGAATCTTTGGGACACGTATTGTCCCTAAAAATACACTCATTTGGCCATACCAACCGCTATGTTATATTAACATCACATTATATAACATGACGCCTTGTTTCCCCAAAGTTGAGCAGAGGTGTACAACTGATTATGTATAGGAATAATTAGAACGACGAGGCGATCTGCACCATCATTTTTCTTATACACTCTCTTTAAGACTCAAGGTTCATTATCATATTGACCTGTTGACTTGTTCAATTCAAACACACCTTTAGTGCATTGATTGACCTTGACCCGAGGCAATTCATTTTAATCACCTACTGAGACTATGGTTAACGTTTAATGGATGGAGACATCTTCCTATCGATTTCATTGAAAGAGAATATGTGATTTAGAGACAATACTTTAATTAAACATTGAACTAAGTTAATAGGTTGTTTGGTCTTCAGTCAGATGGATTTGGGTACATAATATTGATATGCTCAATGTGCACAAACAAAGACATCGAACAAATATCTAACCTGAAATATCAGAGTCCAGGATCTGTACTCTGAGTAACTAAGAGTAAAATTATACCTATTATAAAAGGTCCAAATACTTCTACATCCTGTTGACGAATTTAAGTATCACCGAACATAGTGTGTGAGATCCTAAATGCGTTTTCCATGTTTCACAATGATTGAAGAAATTCTCTCAACGCTAGCCCTGACATTGAAATAGCCGTGTCATTGTCTTTCGAATTGCTCTCGCCTGTTGGTATATATGCCTATCAGTGTTTTAAAGTGTGAGAAAAACTTTGATTGTGTTATTATTTTGAACGGTGTTAATACAAATTATAGAAATAGTGTCAATGTGTGTGTTAAATTATCGTTTTTACAGTATATTTTGTGGGAGGGCTTTTCACTGCAGTGAAATCTATATCATAAGACTTGTTTGTTTGTTACGGATAAACTCAAAAACACCTTAACTGATTTTAAACATTATTTCACACATAGAAGCTACATTATTCCGCAATAACATGAGCTGTACTTTCATGTGGGTGAAGTGTTAGTACAATATAAACTGTAGCGTTTTTATAACCGTTTTATGTGACCTTGACCAACGTTTAGACAATGTGTGAAGTTCTGCGTAACACAGGATGAAATTGAGAGTTCTGAAATCAACCACTTTAATAATGTGTAGTATTTGTTCATAAGGATATTTGTATGTAATTTGTATGTACGGTTGTGTTCTCGATACGAACACGAATGAAAATAGCATTTTAGCTTAAAACCTATGACAGTTAAAAGAGACAAAAACATCATATGGCTCGAAAGACATTTAGAAGCTTCTAGTAACGAGCTACGTCTGTAATATGGAAAAGTTTATGAACCAATACAGACTGTACTGAATGAACCAATACACGAACACAGTAAAACGGAAAACGGATGCTCAGTTTCCTGAGAAAAGTAACATGATTTAAAATAATTGTCTGAGTCTTAACACCATAATTGGTATCAATCGAAGTTGTAACACGAACACATATCATAATATTGGAAAGGCAACTTTCTTCGGAGAAGAGTCGAGGAGTGCCGTTTACACGATTTCTCGATGACTTGTTAAACTGGTTTAGAGGCAGGACTCTGAACTAATGCCGTAGAGGGAATGTGCCGCTTTCAAGTTTCTACATCTTGTTGACAATCTCAATGTGAAGGCCTTTTTTTGTGGAGTGACTTTTTTGCAATACGGAAGTGGTGGAGGTGTCCTAATTTCGCAATGAGTCGTCGCACCTAATACGTCATGATTTGAATTGCTATCATAATGTAGATGTGGATTTGTTTTCTAAAGCAACTAAATTTTGGCCAGTCGATTTACTGATCCAGGCAGCAGTACTAAACGGGAAAGATTCCCTTTTGCAGGAAAGTTCAATGAGGAAAATATGACATGGTTCCTATTTCTACAAAATAATCTATACTATATTATATAGCTGAAGAGTTTGTTTGTTTGGTTGAACGCAGTAATCTCAGGAACTACTGTTCCGAACTGAAAAAATATTTTTATGTTGAGTAGTCTATTTATTGAGAAAGGGTTATATAACATCATGCTACAATCAAAAGAAGTGGAACAGCGACGAAAAATGGACGAAAACTGGCAGGCAATTCAATGCGACGGAAAGGGCCAGGGGAGCAAAACTTTGACGCGGATGAAGTCCGGGGCAGAAGCTAGTATATCATAATATGGAGCAACAGACCAGACTGTTAACATTAATAAAATAAGACATGAAGAGAATAAGATGACTTTGGACTGACCATTGGATCTTAATATACATAGGTCAATGGAACCATTGATTTCCATAAAACTACTATAAGAGATTATGTAACTCGTAAAGATTATGTAAAACCTTGTGATGAAAATCGTGGCTTTTTCCAAAACCGGAATACAATCGTGACTATTCGTAATAAGATGTGTAGGGAACTTAACGCTCACGTCCGTTTCACATTTTATTCACGAGAATAAGTAGCAAGCTAGCATTCATGTAACATCCGTGAAGGTCATTTGTCAGACTTTCCTATCTTCACGTCTCTTATACGTTTATGAGACTAGGCGGATGGCATAGGTCGTAGATATTTCATTAATGATGGATACTTTGTGAAAAACTATCTTTGTTGATGCCAGTAAGAAGATACTTGATGATAATTTAAATAATATCCTTAACTTTGTTGATACCAGTAAGAAGATAAATAATATCCAGGATAAAAAAAATTATGAAGTGAATAAATATAAATTTTAAATTATTGCAGAAACCAAAGTGAGTCTTTTATATGACAGCAATTTAGATGCAGAGAGTTTACGGGTTGAAATGACTAGTAGTATAATTGACATCTTTTATGCAAGTACGAAAGTTATAATTACCGTAAATGCATCTAAAAACCAACACAGAGCAATGAGCATGGGCATATAATAAAGATAACATCTGTACAAGTAGTTTTACAGGTTTAAACAGTTTATCTAACATACTGATCTTAATATCTTTATCTTCAAAAATAAACCTAACGTGCTTGAAGAAAAGAAAATGAATTTACAAAGGTGAATTCAGGAAGTGCTTCGGTACAAATGTTACTCTACTTACCTAATCAGGAATAACAATCATAATCGGAACTAAAAGAAGTAGAGCATCTTTCCATACAGTTGGTATGTATATCAGGAAATCGCAATATTGCATGTTTATAATTAAATAGATTTATTCAAGCGTAGAATTCAAAGCATGAAAATTGTACATCGCTAACTAATGGGGCAGTTAGGCTTTCTATATATATCAATAACTTAGATTAACTGTGGTCTACAAAATTTAACTGTTACATGCATGCGGCTAGGGCTGGCAATCTTTGATTTCTGTTACTGCTACTGGAATTATTTATTGTTTTTGCACTTTTGACTCTTAAATGTATTCTTGTTCGTTAGTATCCATTTTGATATCTATTAAGTAAACATCATTCTCTCATTCTTAACCTAATTTTATTTGAGGTCGGCGCAAAATGTCTTTATCTTCCATACTTCATTCTCTATTAGTCGTTGTCTCGGTAGTCACCCCCTTTCTAGCCATACTATTTTCTCATCATAGTCCATCCATTGTTTTTTGGTCTTCTCTACTCCTATAAGCATCGAGATTCATACTCAAAAGTATGAAGTAAATAATTATAAGTAATGTTTCTATGGTTACATAATAGAAGATATTACATTATAATATGATTAGCGTAGATGGCAGCTGCATCATCTTGACTTCGATTACCTTCACGAGCTAATTAGAATTTGTTTTACCATTCAACTGTGTTCGAAGTTCTTTATAAAACTTTCGTATTTGTAGTAACGTATTTTATAAATAGGCTCATCTACCAGACAATTTGGAACAGAATTTAATCGGAATTTTTGCCTGATAAATCGAATGGACTTATCACGACCATTGTAATAGCGTAGCATTGTTATATAATAATACAATATATCCTTCAATTTTTTTTGTGCGTATTCTCCATTTATAAGCAATTCAGTATCTTAATATCCCGTCATAAGAAGAATAATTGAATTTTATTATTACTTCATTGAAGAATTTATTGAAAAAATATTACTACTGGTCTTAGAATACTGTTTCGTGACAACCCTGCTGTCTTGTTTGTACCGCCACCTTGCATTTGTAATATGTAACGGTAAACTCACGCTATAACTTGGACAAGTATTAAGTACAGTCGCCGTCATTTTGTGTACGGACACTTTATATTCATGGGAATTTAAGTATTACTTCAAACTTTCCAATATGATGTTGTGTTTTCACTAGTCTAGAAGTGTCGGTGGCTTATTTACCAACGTCTTCAAAGGTTGCGTTATTTGAATTCATTTTTTTTTGTGAGAAGGTGTTAATCTTTATTTTCTGGCGATGTAGTGTGATGTTTGCGATCGTTAACGTTCCCTGTTGTTTGTTCTTTCGTAGATTATTCTATTATGTGGCTTTGCATAACAAATTAAACATTACTTATGCGGATATTCTAATCTAGTTAACCTTATGAGCGTTTTACTTTTTATAGCGACTAGGTTTAAAAAAAAAAACAATTAAACCTGGTAATCTGTTACCTAGTTACAAAAGACACCAGAAATAGTACACTTTACTCTGTTAGAAATCATAAGCAAAGCAAAGTAAAATAGTAAAGAACAGCTTGATATAATTCTACTTATGCTTATTACTCAGCTCACTGTTCAAGTTTTACTATGATCAAATTGGCTATGGTCATAATCACAATGCATAGCCACTTACAAATCGATACTGCTGTTTGCATCTGTAATCGATTCTTAGTCGTTTGGGTTTGAATTGACTGGTTTGTCATCGTCTATATTTATATAGCTATTCAATTAATAAATATTTGATTACCCTACATTTATGTCATCAAAATTCTGCCAAATATTTTCTCTAGAAGAATGCTGATTATTCATAATCGTATCCTGTTTTACAATATTTTCTAAGATATTCAACGTTCCTAGAAATAATAGATTAGTTCATGCTTTAAAATAGAAATAACATTGCAGAAAGTGAGATCAGAATTAATTAGTTTGATAAGGCGGAGAAATTCAAAGACAAAACGTGACTAAAAGTTAAGTTTAGAAAACCATTGTTTTGCTCTATTTAATCATCATCTTAAAAACCGCAATCTGTACTTTAGTCATGGATCGATGATACACTTTATCTAAATCTATTTTATTTATTTCATTTCCCTGTTACATAATGTTTATTTTAAGTATCCTTGGTTTGAACTTTGCAAGTTCAAAGATTTTGAAAACGATGGCTAATTCGTAACGCGGTCGATTTACGTCTAGTTAATTTGCATAAATATATAATAATAATAATGATATATATAATTTAATTACCAATCGATTTACATTTGATTTACGTTTGAATGTTTTTATAACTTAGTTTTGTTTGTTGAAAGCAGTTTTTATGCTGTGTCGGTATGAATTAATTATAATATCTGTTACGTTCATTCAAATCACGGTAAGCTAAGAGCTAACGCATAATTAAGCTATTAACACTCTATTTTATACGCTCACTAAATTTAACTACTTATTTGATTCAGAATAGAGTTTAATTTTGTGGAGATAATTTTTGGATGCTTACCTTCCTCAAGGGACCTCTTCATGCCCTCAATAGCAGACGAAGGCAGTTTGAACTGGATCACGTGATTCTCCAAGAAGTCAGCGGCTGAATCCACCAGTCTGGACTCGATCTGAGCTTCCCTGGCTTTGGGCTCTTCAGATAATGGCTCCAAGGCCCTAGCAGACCTTGGGGAACCATTGCTAAGTATGGCCACACCGTCAGCGAGGTCCAACTCCCGCGCAGTGTTCACAGCCTCCACATATTTCAACGTCTTCTCCTGCAACCAAAAGATAAGAACTTAGTAACACATCACTTAAAAGCACTTCACAGTTTTCACTTCACTGATCCCACCTTTATGCACAAGGACGTATCTCCATCAACGCACTCTTTGACAACTCCTAATATGGATCCGAAAACTCCAATTTCGTTTGGCTCTTTGTCGAGCGCCGGCATCGAATGCGCCGCGGCGCAAAGAACTAGGACTGCGATGTATCGTATCATGGCGACGAATCAAACTACCCCTACAGAAAGCTTGGCACAAAGTGTAGCGACGTTGTATATGACGGCCTGTTTTAAGCATCTTACCCCACTACCTCGCGGCGGTCAAGAAAAGTGAACTCGATGTCGGTCGATTAAACTGGTACCTACGAAATTATTTTGTTGTACCTACGGACAGTTTTCGGGGAACGCACGTGGTTTTTTGTGATAGTGTGGGTGTGGTTGGGGATCTTGGTGACAGTTGATAAGTGTGGTGCTTCGTATGAGGAGTTTGTGGTCTTGATACTTTTGTGGTGTGAAAATGTGTCTGGTTTGCCAACATGCGAGATTTTGATGAATTTTACTCGTAATTAAAATGTGCTGTATAGTTTTTTTTATTTTATATCAAAACTTGTGATAATGACTGCTTCGGAATCTTTTGTATAAATAATAATAAAAAAATAATTTTGAAAAACTAGGGCGAATATTTAATACCATTTGTGTTTGTAAATAGATCTTATCATTCTTTCATTATCGTGTAGCCTTAAAATTCGGTTGTCGTTTTTGGTTAACAGGTAGGTGGTTTTGACCACGTTCATTACAAGAACTATGTATAGTACGTCTAAAAACTTACTCAACCTTATTTAAGACAAAAAAAATTACGACTAATTTTATCAAAACTATCTGTATTGTATCATTAAATGTATTAAACCTAAACTTTAATTATTATTTTGTACTATTTCCTTTGCCATACCTCTACTGATAAATCAAGTTTATACATCATGTTTTTGCCTCAATTCTAGTTATTATGGTAGTATAACTTTTCTCTTCATTCATTTCAAAGACACAAATAACTTACCATTTTTATCATCAATGCAAATATTACAACGCTTTTCTCACGTTTCCCCTATGCGTACTCCATATTTTCTTTCCCAGCTTGGTTTATCGTCATATCTACAACAAAATTAGTTGTTATTAAAACGAAAGAATGGCGGTAACCTAAAACCTTTTTCTTCCCATAAAATGTTGAGACAATGAACAGACAGCGTTAAGTTTAAATTATTACTTACTTTCCTTTTTTATAAAATCTCTCGCGTTGCAATGAGCTCATTATCTTGATAAATTATCAAAAGTAATATGTGACACCGAATGAGTGAAACTGAGAATTTTGAGTTATCATATGTTTTGAAATATGTTGATATCACATACGTATGTGTTGTTATGTTTTCGTATATAAAAGAAGTGATTTTTATTTTGTGTTTATTTGAGAAAACAACCGGCGACCGAGACGGTGTTATTGTTCCTGATTAGCGGTTGTGCGAGTAATTTTCATCAGCTCATAGGAGGAAGACAAACAAAAACCTACCTAAAAGACTAAGTAATAACAGCTTGTTAAAAATTTCAGAAGCATCCATATCAATGCTTTTGGAATTAGTCACAACTTCTCACAAATAAACTGTACAAATAATGTTTCCATTGTATTCCAAGCCTACAACAAGATGATAAGTGTCACCTGTAGATGACAAAATAACAATTTAACTCTCGATGGGAGAAGTTTATCTTGTCATAGTTTTCTCATGTACAGATATGATCAAAAGCAAATTGTTTTCGTCAATTGTGTGGTTTAAGATTTGTGTTCATACATTTAATGTTTTCATTTCTTCTGATATAGACTGATAATGAGATTTTAGCTTGAAGCTTAGTGATGACAAATGTTTCATCGTTTGTATGATGACTTATGTAAGATTTCAGCCGCATCAAACTCATTTATTTTGCGACAGAGCTGAATATTTCCGATTAACATTATTTTAAGTACAGCCATCGCTATTGGTACATTCTGATACCGGTATGCTTAGACAGATTTTCTAAACAGAAAATACTTCTAAAGATTTCACAAGCAACTTTAGAGGCCCAAGGAAAAGTGGCATTTATCGATAACAGTGACATCAGCGATTACGATGATGGAAAAATAAAAAAATGTAGTTGATATGAATCCTGTTGAAACCCGTTGTGAAATACGAAACGCTTTGAAAACGATTGTCACTAGTCTAGGCCATCTCAATATAAATGTATATTATAATGCACTTATTATAAATGATTTTAATCCAATACGGTTTGTACAATAACTTTAACACTTTAATCATATTTAAAAACGACATGAAGTCGGTGTGTCCTATCAGACTACACGGAGATGAAAGGCTGAAACTAACTGACTTTGTTTCAGTCTTTCTTCTCAGTGTTTGGTTACAGTCTCTGTTCTTCTTCTTAGCGTGTCGATAGCAATCTAAATAGAGTTAGCCCAGAATTTGGCTACGAGCTTAGCATTTTCAGTAGCGTCCATCAACTCCTGTGGCGTGCAAACAACAGGACATGCTGGACAAGATATCAAGTGCCTCATCGTTTGTAGGACAGCACCACATTTACACTCCAGGGCTGAGTCTCTATTAAAGTCCAGACATAATTTTGCTCAGATCATGTAAAGACCATTCGATTGGTGCCTTAAATGGTGTGCTGAGGAACCAAAAGTGGTTTCTGGTTAACACAAAAACTACAATGATATTATGACTGTAAGTGACATCCGTGTATAATTCTGGTAACTACATAAGTGAAATTGACCCAAAAACTATACGCTATACCCTACTAGAAGAACAGGCATTTTACCACAGGTATGTGCCAAAGAGTAGTCACCATTCTATACGAGGACAGTTTGGCAATGACCCTGATACAAATACTTTAAAGATGTGACCAGAGTTTCAATGTATAGTGAGTGTGTATGCAAATTGGGGAGTTTAGACTGCGTGTCTGTAGTCATGTAAGCATTTTCAAGGTAAAAATCAAAAATCTTTTTCGGGATCTGCTGGCCTAGATAGGTGGCAATTGCTTTCAGAACTACTTCAATTTCGTATTTCTATAACGAATATCAATAGGTTCCATATGAACTCTTTGGTAGCTGTGCTCTATGTTAGAGAGTTGTTCCGCACGTAGTCTTTCAGGTGGACCAATATACGTGGCTTTTCGGTAACATAAGTCGGTCTGATTTTTTACTTTAATATTATCTTATTGAATATTACTATCGACCCTCTGGAGGAGTTACTTATCAAACTCCATTTACATAAAACATAAACTTACGCTTTACTCATTTTTCCTTGTTTACGTTCGTACATCTGGTCACACACGCACGCTGGTTGCGAGTAAACAAAAAGGTTACTATATGTCCTACTAGAGTGTCCCCTCCCGGCGTTTCCACTCACATCTGCCAGTATATCCCTTGCTTTCTCTGCCTGGAATATAAATGTAAAGGTGTCCCTAAGTGTGTCACTTGTAATAGATCAACGAAAGGTAAATCGAAAGAAAGCAAGTACAGCCTAGTATAACCTGAATACAAATAGGAAATATGTGTTTAGGAATGGTAATTGAATTTTAATAGATGGATTATCTTTTGGCTGATAGAATACTAAAGCATTGAATGTTTTAGCTACTTACAAGTTAGATATTGGTGCCGATTCTGTTGTACACTGAACTAAACTAACTAAACTATCTCTAAAATTCCTTACTTTTGGCTATGAGAATTTTAACGCTATTCTGCAAGAAAAAATCTCTAAATTTAAAAAATATTTTGACACGACTAAAAACGAATTTGACAATCAACGTGGTTTTTTTTTTCTTTTGGTTTCACAACGTGGTACTGGTGTGCGCTTCGCAATGAATTTTTTAGAGACGAAGGCGCGCGCAAGGGGGCAGTTTGGACGTGTTTTATATGGAATTTTTCACTTTTTGTTTGAAATTAAAAATATATTACCCACGTGTTGAGATTTAAATGTTCCAGGGTCAATAAAGGGGGTCGAAAATTTCATTATTTTTGCGATAGGACACGCCATTTTCGAGATACATATAAGCAAAAGAAAAAATAAGAAATACAGCACTGTTTTTGCACGTGAAGGCGAGGCGTTGGTGTGAATTTTTGTTCATGACCACTAGTTTTATTCCACACCTTTTTAATCACGATTAAAAATAGTCAGATTTAGTCAAAATAAATTATTATAGTCTAAATTTTTGGTGAAAACCGGCTAACTCAGAATAGCAAAATTGTCATTTTCACTAAACTAATAACTAAGTGCAATCTTAGTGCTGTCAAACTAAAATATAGTTAAATTGTGTCTTTTTAGTCTATTTCAGAATAAGAAATCGTCGTTTGACAGAAATAAACCAAATTTTAGTGATTTTTAGTTTAGTTTAGAGAATTTTGTACAACAGAATCGGCACCACTGTTAACTGTCTGATGAAATGTTTTTGATAATATTTTATGAAACGGTTTGACAATGAATGCAATTCTGATGTTCTCAGATAAGTTGGAAACTGAATTACAGCATCTGACAGAATATGATTATTTCGTTCGAAAACCATATACATTTTTTCACTTTACCATAGTATTAATTTAGCGTAGTGAGAAAATGGCAGAGTCTGACAAACCTTCTATATTTTCGCATAGGTAAGTTTTAAAGAAATAACAATGAGTTATTTTTCTTCTTTCTTCTCTTTTATTTATTTGTCAAAAGACACAGAATTAAATTATAAGTTTATAGGTTTTTATAAATAACCGAAAAAAAAAGCTATGAATATCAGAATAGTTACTGCTTATTTACTGTGTATGAAGGTTCTTATGAATATGGTTGAGAGGGAAAGGCTTTTATGAAGTAAATGCACAGAAAGACAAGAGTAAACATTTATTTCAATTGAGCCTGAAAATAAATTAATCAGGAAGCTCATTGTCCATTCCAAAACTAGGTCTTCTTGGAGAAGAAGGACAAAAAAGTTCACGGAAACAATATTGAAGTATTTTATAAACAATGGAAGTTATCATTTTTTTTTTTTAATGGCGATGGATAAAATATTATCCGCTGGTCCTGGAGACATGAAATTTTTAGGATGTGTTCTATGTGAGGAGTAGGTATCCACTAAAAGGTTTCTTGAAATTCCATTCCTAAGAGGGTGAAATGGGGGGTTGAAATGGTGAATTTTTCAACATCCACGCGGGCAAAGCCATGGGCAGAAGCTAGTAATATAGTAATATTATAAAGCTGAAGAGTTTGTTTGTTTGGTTGAACGCGGTAATCTCAGGAACTACTGGCCCAAATTGAAAAGTTATCTTTGTGTTGGGTAGCTTATTTATTGAGGAAGGCTGAAAACGATATAACATCATGGTTCAGTGAAAAGGAGCGGAGCAGCAACGAAAAATGGACGAAAACTAGCAGGCAATTTGATACGACGGGAAGGGTCAGAGGAGCAAAAATTTGACGCGAACAAAGTCGCGGGCAGAAGCTAGTTACTGATAAAAATATCACAAATATAAATAAAAATATATAAAGTATCAAACCACTGACTTCCCATATACATCGTTAAAAAGCTCAGTATATAATAATTAAAAAGCTTGAAGTGCCTAAAGAGAATTCATTACAGACAGTAAGCGACCGAAAGCTGGTCATAAGAAAACTTTATATTTATACTTCAACTTGTACTGAAGAAAGTTTGTTGTTTTGTGAGGAATTCGCAAATGCTTAGTATAGACAGGTGAGTGAAGTTGTTTAGAGGTTTGTTAGGATATTTAGGATTACTAGTCGATGTCTGTGGATGTTTAAAACCTTCGCTTTGTGCTTGAATTTTCCAGTGTTCACTAACTAGGCCCTCACAGAAAGTTAACAAAACAGCATGGATGGAATCTTAACTATTGTTAATTTTTCTAAGCGCTTTCCTAATCGTAATTGGGGATTGTATATAATTTTATCCAAATGAGAATAATGGAGTGAATGAGTGGCGATCGCGTACTGGAAGACGTAACGTTGTGTGGCCCTCCACAAGATGGATCGATGACTTGGTGAAAGCCACAGGAATACGTTGGATGCGAGACGCACAGAACAGGTCGAAGTGGCGGTGCTTGGGGGAGGCCGATGTGCAGCAGTGGACGTCTTTCGGCTGAAGTGGTGATGATGATGATGATCCAAATGACAGCAGTGGTGGCCCTATGGTATCAGCCTTGAGTTACGAGCTGTAGGTCGTGAATTTGAAACTAGGTAGGAGCTTTACTATGTGTAAACGATTTTATTATCACCTTTATTAAAACGGTGAAGGAAAACAATGTTAGGAAACCGTCATGTCTTAGAAACAAAATTCGATGACATGTGACATTTTTCCAAACCATCATTCCTCCCATCTACCTTTTTATTTAATTTATTTATTTAATAGATCTTGAGGCTAATGGCTATATCATAACAGCCAAACAGGTCGATCTATCAGGTTAAGCTACGCTTACCGCGGTTGCTCCGTGGATGGGTGACTATTTCTACGTACCCCTCATGCCTTGGAAAGCACGTTAAGCTGTTGGTCCCGGTTGACATTTGTGGATCTATGACAGTCATTACGAGTATTCAGAAGCTCGAAAATCAGACAAACAGTGTTATTAAGAGGTATCGTATTACCCAGGTACCCAGGTTACCCAGGATGTGGAGGTCAGATAGACAGTCGCTCTATGAGTGGGTTAAGTAATGGTGTTCAGTTGCATCTGCTTAGACCAGAAAGACTCTAAAATAAGTAGGAAAAGGCTACGCTGACGAAGACATCCCCGTAAAAGATCGAAACAAGTGCGAGTCGGACTCGCGCACCGAGGTTTCCGTACAAACCTGCAGGTATTCACGGTTTATGCATAAGGTTTATGTTTATGTTTTTTTTTTTTAATTTTTATATTTGAGTTGACTGAATGAAAGGTAAATTGTGGTTTACGATTTATGACGTATTAAAAAAAAAACTACTTATAAGATCTCGTTCAAACCAATTTTCGGTGGAAGTTTACATGGTAATGTACATCATATATTTTTTTTAGTTTTATCATTCCCTTATTTTAGAAGTTACGGGGGGGGGGGGGGGACATTTTACCATTTTGGAAGTGTCTCTCGCGCAAACTATTCAGTTTAGAAAAAAATGATATTAGAAACCTCAATATAATTTTTGAAGACCTATCCATAGATACCCCACACGTATGGATTTGATGAAAAATTTTTTTTTGAGTTTCAGTTCTATGTATGGGGAACCCCAAATATTATTGTTTTTAACCCCAAATATTATTGTTTTTTTTTCTATTTTTGTGTGAAAATCGTAATGCGGTTCACAGAATACATCTACTTACCAAGTTTCAACAGCATAGCTCTTATAGTTTCAGAAAAAAGTGGCTGTGATATACTCGGACAGACAGACATGGCGAATCCATAAGGGTTCCGTTTTTTGCCTTTTGGCAACGGAACCCTAAAAACAATGAAGCAAAGTAGATAAACAATAGGCTTGAACCTGTCACCACGCGATAGTAATGTCAAACAACATAAGCGTGCGTCTGTTACGCGTGACTTGTCGCAGTGTTTTTACGTGTGGCGTCTGAGTATAGCGTTAATCATAGCAAATATGAACGAGACAAACAATGCTTTTTCACAGTGAGTGATTTAAGGTGGATTGTGGTGTAACTTGGGACAGCCGTCAATTCAGCAGTCTACGTGCTATATATTTATTGGTTTACTAGCTTTTTCCAGTGGTTTTACCCGCTTGGGGGTGGGAAAATTTGCCCATTTACCCTGGATAATAAGTATGTTAATTCAGTTTATAAACTTTCAGTCTGCCAAATATCATTGAATTCTTTTGGCGGTTTCCGCGTGTTTGAAAAGCAAACATCCAAACACATAAACATCCATTCACGCCATACATTAACACACTAGTTTCCGCCCGCGACTTCGTCCGCGTTAAATCTCTTGTTCCCCCGACTCTTCCCGTCGCGTCGAATCACTTACCCATACGATTTTCCCCGTTTTTGCAACATTTTTCATTACTGCTCCGCTCCTCTTAGTTGTAGCGTGATGTTATATAGCCTTCCTCGATAAATAGGCTACCCAACACATTTTTTTTTTTAAATTCAGACCAGTAGTTTTTGAGATTACCGCGTTCAATCAAACAAACAAACAAACTCTTCAGCTTTATAAAATTAGTATAGATACTCAAATTTATAATATTAGGAAGACAGAAGGAAGTAGCATAAGCCTGGTTTTTCTATACTCCATTTGTTTAGGTAGTTAACTAAATGTAAACAATCTTAACATGTCTTTTATCTAAAAAACTGTCTAAAAATTGAATCTAAAAATGTTTACAATTAGGTATTTACTTAAACCGATGTTAGGTAAGTAACTTAATTTAAATAATATTTGTTGGTCTTTTATACGATTTATTTTATATAAAAAGACATATCAAGATTGTTTACCTTTAGTTAACTACCTAAAAAGAAGGAGTATAGTAGTCATAACACTACTACTGAGCATGCAGTAGGGTTCGATTACCGGGTCAGGCAGTGTTTTTGGCCATAAATGACTATTTTATTTATTATTTACCGACGAAAAAAAACAGAGGAAGTTATCAATTCGACGCGTATATTTATTTGTTTTTTTTTTATGTATGACCACGCATAACTTTTTACATAGTAATCCGATTGTAATAATTCTTTTTTTATTGGAAAGGGTATACTCCGAGGGTGGTCCCATATAAATTTGGAAAACAAAATCGAACCCTAAGGGTCAGAAAACAGGCGATGATTGATTGTTCACTCATTGATTGTAATGTATAA
Source organism: Aporophyla nigra (assembly GCA_947507805.1). Taxonomy (NCBI): domain Eukaryota; kingdom Metazoa; phylum Arthropoda; class Insecta; order Lepidoptera; family Noctuidae; genus Aporophyla; species Aporophyla nigra. The sequence goes on along the minus strand of OX382313.1, from coordinate 2,349,201 downwards.
CCACGCATAACTTTGTACAGAGTAGTACGATTTTGATAATTATTTTTTCATTGGATAGGGTATACCTTGCCAAGTATTATTAGTATATTAAAGACACAAAAAAATACAAAATAAAAACTTATTAACAAAAAATTAAACCGCCGAAAAAAACAGAAAAGCTAAAAAATAATAAACTTAAAATTTTGAGTCGGCGCTGAAAAATCAATGAACAAAGATCACTCAAAGCGCCGACTCATAATTTTAAGGTTTATTATTTTTTGCTTTTCTGTTTTTTTCGGCGGTTGAATTTTTTGTTAAAAAGTTTTTTTATAAATGACTGTTCAGCCTTTGTAGAACAGCCATGCCGTCGTATTCGGATCGAGTGGTCTTTAACTTCTATGGCCGTGATGATTGAAGCGATAAGAGTCATTCCCAATGATGTGGTTATTTTTATGTTGAAGTCGCAGGAGAAGATTCAGCACCTGTGCCACTACCTGTTATTGATCCGTCCATGAAGATACGCATTTCAGTGGGGCACAAACCCTCACATCGGCGATCACAACCATAGTTTACAACCATGTACTGACTTCAGTACATGACTCTGAACCACAGCCACAGATTCACATCGATGCTCTGCTACCCTGTATTCCCTGAAAACTCAGGCAATAGTTTTAATCCGCGCATTATGATACTTACATAAGACTGCTTGAAAAGTGGTTCCAATAATCTGATGCAATATTAAGTGTTCAAGCATCATTTGAACGCAAAGTTGACTGCCAAATATTTAACACCTTCTGCCAGATGAAGGCCTGATCTTATTACTTAGTAGCTACATTTTACAGGATCAAAGCAAGGAAAAGGGCGTATAGCTTATTGTCAACAATTACAGTGAAATAAAAACAAAATAAAACAACTAACAACACAAACAGATCAATCAACGGCCAATTAGAGGACAAGTTTTCCAAAAGTGAAAGGATTTCCCGAATCGGCCCAGCAGTTCCCTACAAATGCATCGTGTGGACTTACAGAGACATTCACGTAAAGTACAAATGCAGAAGTTCAATTCCATGTTACTTTAAAATGCTTTTTCTTTGTGTTGCTGGCACGACAATAATTAAAATTTTGCTGTCCCAAGTGTTCGCCACTACCATAACGATATCTGTGGAAATGCTTATAATAAAATTATTATGACTACGTACAGACGAAAAGAATATGTAAAGATTGTAGTAGGTGGCGTTTGGTAGTTTCTGCCTACTCCACAGGGAAGAAGCTTAATAACGATTTTCGTCCACCATAAGGAAGAACCTGCTAGCGGCGAATTTGGGACTGTGTCATCTCTCGAGCAGTTAGGTTCCTAAAGAGCTGGCACGCAGTATGTCCGCACTACAAGGAACAGTGGGGTTTTTGTCGGTAGGAGTCCGACATATCTCAAAGAATTTACGACAGAAAAAACATACACCGTAGAGTTCCTGATGCGTTGCTACGAAAACAAGTTTATGTGTCTCATACTGCTGTAAGTCATAAACTTACACCAGTATGAGTACTCAAGATCCTATAATTCGAAATACTGCTAATTTGCTTGTAGCTAAAGACAACTATGATGACAGTAGTCTAGCGTAAACGCCTTTTGCGTTGGCCTCGGATCGCGATTTTGTCCCATTTATCTAGCCCGGACGGTAAGCCCTGCAAAGTGGGGACTGCACTTGCTCTGAAAGCTATTTCTTTGCCCATCGGGTTTTTGAAGCAATGGTAGCATTGTATGACTAGAGTGATCAAATACTATTTTAGGGTCACTTTATAACTACAGCGCTTAACAAATTCAGTTAATATAGTTTCCTTTCTTATCCTTTTACCCAGTAACTAGGCTTTGGAGGTCAAAAAGGCAGTCGCTCCATCAAAAATACTGGTATTCAGCTGCGTCTGGTTAGACTGGAAGCCGATCCCAACATAGTTTTAAAAAAGCAGACAATGATGAACAGTTTTCCTTCTGCACTTATTTATTCTTTGGCAGACACTACATCTGGTGCAACCGGTCAGGCAACGCTTTCTTTTCCAAAAAAAAGCGAACTCGAATTACATTTTATGATGCAACGTTTTTTAAACCGAAGTTTTTTCTTTTCTCAAATCTCTATTGTGGTTTTATTTCTTTTGAAATTGCTCACTATTTACCTTTTTTTGTCGGTTGAGTAATACATTTTGTAGGTCAATAGCAATGTTAGATATTTGAAGAACAGTTTTTTTTTTTGTTACGTAAGCTGTTAACGCTATGACGGTGCGGTATTCAGCTGTTTCTTTTTTTTGGTTTTGGGATATTAATGACGTATCAATTTGAAAGAAAGAAAGAAAATAAAAACAGAGAGAATTTGTGTGTTAGTAGTAAATACTGCCTTTTTCATGTATGGGTTCATGTAAGGATACAATTGTTTTCGTAAAATGATCTACAGGCACCCAATATTTTTTAAACCTTTTTGAAATTTAATTCCTACAAGTAAACAGTCAACTACTAAATCTAACAATTGGAAATTAACTGATTCAGTTTTAGTTTTAGTGAACAATTTTACCGTGTGATGCCGGACGTAAAGAAGAGCATCACCCCATTTCTTCCCGTGAGTGTCGTACGAGGCGACTAAGGGACTTATTAGAGAATGGGCAGCAGCGTTCTCTATACATTTTACCACCATACTGTGATCGCCAATCCGTCTGCCAAGCGTGGTGATTAAGGCAACCCCCCTAAATTGGGGGAAGCCTGTATCCAGCAGTGGACACCTTTGGGCAGAAATGATGATGATGATGGTAAAATTATCTACAGCCATCCTAATATTTTTCAATGCTTTTTAAAATTTATTTCCTGCAACAGTCAAGTAGTAAATCAATAAATTGGGAATTAACTGATTCAGTTTTAGTGAACAAATTTAGAAAGAAAGAAAGAAAAGAAAGAAGCTTTCAACTTTATTTATTCATTCATTTCAGACAAAATTCGTCTACTGCTGGACATAAGCGTCCCTTAAGGTGCACCACTTCAACTGTTTCTGTGTATTCCGCATCCAGCGGAATCCAGCGGCCTTCACGAAAACATCGGTTCACCTTTTCCGTTACGCGGTCACCACTCCAGAACCTCTCAGCTCGACGGATGACGACGACGGACGATGGATGAAGATGAAAAATTTATTTTTATTTTTTAACAATATGACACTTCAGTGGGTAATGTTATTTTAAAACCAAAATGAGGTCTGTTAAGCAAGGTTTAAGAAGATGCATAAAGAATCCTCTGCACTGATATGATAACGAGATCAATGACCTTTACTTAACCGAGAACTTTACAATATTGTGACATTGACAGCTGTCAACACCGTTTAACTTTGAACTTAAACTTGCATCTTACAACAAGCGTCGCAAAAAAACAAAAAGTAAGCGGAGAAATAAAATTGACCGTAATTGTCTCGGTCAGTGGCGTAATATCTCGATTTTACGGTTTGAACACGGCGTAAATAAACAATTGGTTAGAGGAAAGCTTTGGGTGTTTTTGGTGACAAATAACCTACAATAATCAGGAAAACCACTAAAGGAGGAAGTTGTAAGAGTCTGAAGAAAGTTAATTTAGGCTAAAATATTCACTTTATCGAACAAAATCATAAATACATTCATTTATTCACAGACAGATGACGCACAGTCTAAACCGCTGCCGCTCGGTCAAAAACATGTAATGTTGCATAAGTTCTTTATTAGACGTAGACGAGGACTAAAGAAGCACTTTTTAATATTCGTCCTCAAAAGGGGTTAAATATAGGATGAAATTTTGGTTGTAGCTTATTTTGAATTATTGGTACGGGTAGTTACTCTAATACTTACTATATCAAAGCTATAAAATGTTTCTAGGACAATAACAAATATGATATCCCAAGGTATACCAGATGCACTCCAAAACACAAATCACTACCGTCATCGTCAAAGCAGCCCGGCTTACGTGAGACTCGGCCGGACACGTCTGTCACATGTTGAACGGGAAATGGGCCAAATGTACTACCATGTGGGTCACAGAAAACGTCTGGTGACATCGAGGCAGATACAGAAGATGGCGGGACGAGCTTGACACTTACCGACCGGATTGGTCCAAACTAGCTCAAGACAGACAGGATCAGAAAAGAGGAAGGGAGGCCTTTGCCCTACAGTGGGACAACAATCAACTCAACCTATCGCACTCCACTGCTGGACATAGGCCTCTCCCATGCTGCGCCACAACACCCTGACCTCCACCTTCCACATACAGTATGCCCCAGCCACCTTTTTGAGGTCGTCGGTCCATCTAGCAGGGGGGCGTCCCACACTACGCTTGCCGATACGCGGTCTCCACTCCAGGACTCGTCTGCTCCATCGGCCATCGGTCCTTCAACAGACATGGCTAGCCCACTGCCACTTCAGCCCGCTTACTCTGCAAGCTATAACTCCATTAACTCCAGTTCTTTTCCGGATAACTTAATTCCTGATTTTATCCTTCAAAGAAACTCCGAGCATAGCCCGCTTCATAGCGCGCTGAACGACCTTAAATTTGTGGACTAGCCCAACTGTCAATGTCCACATTTCGGCACCGTATGTCATAACGGGCAGGACGCACAGGTTGAAAACCTTGGTCTTCAAACATTGTGGAATCGGCGACGAGAAGACAGTAGCAGACGGTAGTGGGACAACATTGGCTAAAAATAAAACATTACCACCTCAGCACCCAAAATCAAGGTTGAAAAATCATATTTACCTGTTATTTATCGGACCACGTTCTATCCGACTGCCTCGTTGGTAGAGTGTTCGCAAGCACTACTGTTGAGGAGAAGGCCAAATACCAAGCCGGACAAAGAGTTATTGGGTTTTCCATCCAGAATTTCTCAAACGGAATTTGAAGTTGAGCCCAACTGATACTGCCAGGGTTGCGAAATTTGTTAGAAAGAGATACCGTGGCCCTGGCACGTGGGCAACAGAAGGAACACGGGTGGGTTTTAGTCAGTAAAAGTCTGACACGCCCTCCCGCTCCGCCCAGAGCGGGAGAAGTCATTTGATGATTTCCCATCCAAAAAAAAAAAGCCCGATTGATAGCAATAGACTCGCCCCTACATAGGACTTAAATATAACTGGCGAAGTTTGAGTACTATAGACACACTGTTATGATATGTTATATCGTTCTTACAGACCTCCAGAAATAGCAAAAGTACCCCTGGTCTTGTACCACAACTGTGGATCAATGACCACACTACATCCATAGCTTTCTTTACTATCTTACAAGAGCATGTCATAATGATTATGGCACTGTCGAGCCGGCAATGAAACTTGAGACAAGAAAGTGTCCAAGAGGCGTTATTTCAACTAATTTATTTAACACTACAGTCAGCGGCCATAATACGCTTTCGCTGGCCAATCCTCACTTATAAGTTGTAAGTAACATTGGAAAATCAGTTTTACTTGTTTTCTCTTTGTCAAGTGTAATTTTATTTGGGTAAGATGAAAGGAAAATGGACTGAGTGGTTAATCATTGCTGAAACTGGGCATACAGAGCTTTATTAGCCTAGTGATATCGGCTCCAAATTACGAGTTCGAGGTTGTGAGTTCGAACCCAGACTAAGCCTTTTACTTTATGTAATTAATTTAATTACCACTGCTCTCAAAAACGGGAAAAGAAAACATCGTGAGGAAACCCACAAGTCCTAGAGCCAAAAATTAAAAGACATGTGACATCTACCAACCCGCACAGGGCCCGTGTGGTACATTACAGCTCACCCCTTTTTCGAAGAGAAGAGGCCTGTGTCCCTGCAAATGTAATTTTGTGAACAATTATTATGTTTTGTTGTAGTTTTTCTCATAGTTTTTCTGTTGTTGCTAGTTATGTTGTGCAGTAACAAGTTGGTCATAACCAGGTCGAAAACTAAAATGTGAACGTAGTGAAATACTGTGATTGTTACCTGTTGTTTGCCTTGCAAATAAATAAATAAATCTGGGGATTTGACTGCGCCGCTTTTTCCTAGCTAAAGCACTAGGAAATGGTGAAGGACAGGCGTACGAGGACGAGTAGAATAAAATCTATTTCAATTAATATACAAGTCATTTGTTATGTTTATGTATATAAAAAACATTTTCATGCCCTTTCTTCTCCATACGAACCTACTATACTTTAAAAGGGGCAACTAGCTTTATTTTTTGCACTGCCGACTCCTTGATAGTTGAAAAGTGTCTGTAAAAGGTTTTATTTAAATAAATGCTTTCAGTTTGAGTATTCCAAGGGCTGAGCTGGCTTATGAGACGTTGACGCGCTTCGACAAAGTCTAGCCGTTCGTGCAAGTCGACGAGAGCGCCACAGCGCGGCAGAGGCGTGGTGCAGCTCTTTTGACCATCTGACATCGTGCGGGCAAAAGGTGTCTAGAAACTGTCCAACGTTTCGTTTAATAAATTTTTGGCAAGTTCAAATATAACCTATAAAACAATTAGCATCCTCAGAGATTTTTTTCTTGCCCGCAACACATATCTACGCCCAGAAAAATGTTCAACGGTGAAGAATTCTGCTCCAATCGGCCTCTTGTCCTGATAATTATAATAATTCCATACTTAGAACTATTACATAGGCATCTATTGAGAGAACCCATGCTCTCTCCCACTTCCGATGTAGCCATCTTTAAAATAAAACGCTCAATCACTATCGCTCGAGAATTTCCTTTAATAAGAATTCCATCCAGTTGCATCCCATCCTATACAGAACAAATGGACATAATTACTTCGAATGATCTATGTCCGTCGACTTTCTCTAAAGGGTCAATGCCCTCAGGGCTCGGAGATGACTTAAGATTGTATTATGTGTTTGTACTTAGTAGGTTCATTGTTTGGCGGGTATCAGAAAGTGTTTGTTTGGGCCCTACAATTTTGGGTATAAATTATATTGATTTGTGTGTATATGTACTAGATTCGATGTTAATCACACACTTGTTTTGTGAAATTATGATGAGACAAGATTCAATTTTGGCCCCCGACACATCACACTTTTACGCTATTAGGTTTGGATTGCTTAACGTTCTTTTCGACTTTTTTAATTTTTCTTGGCTCTTGACCACCGTAGCATGATTTTAAATAATCGTCTTCCTTTCTAAAGAATTGGGCTACCAAATGCAAAAATATTTTATGAAATCCATATTAATTATCATATAATATAATTATTATTTATTATATCATATTATTTCCATTTTATGTAGTTCCTGAAATTAGTGCGTTTAAACAAACAAACCAAATGTTTAGCTTACTTAGAATCTGACAGTGTCGCGAGACCTGCTAGGGTCGCGAGATTTGTTCGAAAGAGTTACCGTGGCCCTGGCATATAGGCAACTGAAGGAACACGGGTGGGTTTTAGTCAGTAAAAGTCTGACACGGCCTTCCGCTCCACCCAGAGCGAAGACGGCATTTAATGACTTCCCACACACAAAATAAAGCTTACTTAGAATCTAGTAAAGTACAGATATTATTGTAGACTAGCTTTTGCCCGCGGCTTCGCCCGCGTGGTTGTCGGAAATGAATGCAAGAGGACGTACTACCGCGATAAGAATGTGTTATTCCAGGTTATATAGGTAATATAGACTCTGTGTGCTATTTTCGATCCAGATCCATTCAGCCATTTTTGCGTGATTGAGACACAAACACCCAATCATACATATTTTCACATTTATAATATTATTAGTAGTAGGATTATAACTCATATTACTTAGGATTCATAGTTTATGAGAACATCATGTGTGTTGGTGTTTTTAAAATAAAAGTAATAGTATTCAGAGTAAGAAGACTGTGACATAGGGCTTGGTTTAGTTGAATATAAGTCTTCCTGGTTTTTCTTAACGCTCCTATTTTACCTATACAGACACTCAATCATTTACCAGACACCGAACATAATTATAGGAATAGTACTTTTGCCAGTGGCTTGGCCCGTATAGCTGTCGGAAAATATCACCCGGGAACCTACTACCGGGATAAAGTAGGTATCCTATCTGTTACGTATCCATGATATAATACCTATATCTTTGTGCCAAATTCGATCTAAATCCGTTTGGCCGTCTTTGCATCATTGAGAAACAAACATCCAAAAATCTAAACATCTAAGCCATTTCGCGGTCTCTTACTTGGAATAATACTATTAGGTTTATTTTGAGTATAATGAACACACATGATATTCGCAATTACTATGAAGCCAAATTAATATGAATTACAATCCTACTTATCCTGTACTACTATACCTGCCCCTGCCAACGCGCTCTGCGCCCACTTTTTAAATCTCTAATATCTTCTAAGATATTCATTTAAATTACATGCTGTAAAGGGCCATATTGATCTATATTGAATGCACAATGTATTTAAGGTACTTAATTGGATAAGGATTAATGCTGTATTGCTTAAAATCGCTTCGTAAATAAGCCCTTATTTCTCGTAAAAAGTAAAAGAGAAAAAATGGTTATTGTGGGTTATCCCTAAGAGATAGACATTTACCATTGAGGACATTTTTGTAGGCCTTTTTAAGGTGTACAATACTGTAGTACATTATTTTGATCTATTTCGTAGGATTCAGCCAGGGTTTTTCGAATTTTGAGACGTATGTCAGCGTAGTTTTCGAAGATAGTTATTTTTTTTCTAAAATAAAAGAATCTTTCTAAAATAAAAATAGCCTAAGTTACTCCTTGTTACATCAGCTATCTGCCAGTGAAAGTCTCGTCAAAATCGGTCCAGCCATTTCAGAGATTAGCGGGAACGAACAGACAGACAGACAGACAGACAGACAAAAATTGTAAAAAATGTTGTTTTGGTATATGTATCGTGTATACATCCTTACACACTTAGTAAAAAGTGGTTATCTTAATATTAAAAACAGACACTCCAATTTTATTTATTTGTATGTATAGAAGAAGATGTATAGATAACAAGCATTTGGTTCACCAGTACCATCTTTTGTTCTTATGGGGCTCTTTCAACTTCGGTCAAGTGACCTGTCAAAGGTATAAATCTCCAATGTACATTTTCAAAGTGAGATTATAAAAAAATATCCGTTGTTAAAAACAGGCTATGTCGCCTTCACCACGGAAGACCTAGACAATTCTAGTAAGTTAATAACACAACAACTCAAAGAGACAGTTAAAATAATTCTAGTCCGCAATGTCGATAAGAGGTTCGATGATCTTATGTCGAAAGTGAAACTTTATTGCTAGCGGAAATATTGTATCAATTTCACTACATCCGCACTACTTCCTGTTTATAATACAGCCTCTTTGTCTATGGTCATTGAATCAATGAGTAACGGTTCTGTGAAACTGTTACAAATACGGACCTTGCTATTATCTTGTCTTATGCTCAAATTCTTCAATGATCTTAGGATTTAACATAAATACATAAACTCACGCTTTTTTCCCATGGAGGTAGGCAGAAACCACGGAACGCCACCTGCTACGATCTCTACACACTCCTTTTGCCTCGTTTAGGTTCATACAATTGGTCATACACACACGCCGGTTGCGAGTACTACGCACCTGACCTTTCTGAAGAATATCACCAATAAGGTCACTGTATGTCTTCCTAGGGCGTCTGGAGTCCAGGTGTTTCCACTCACATCTGCCTTGTGATTTTTTTTTTATTTTGACTGCCATGGTCAAGTGTCTAGATGGTTGTAAGCACGAAGAGCTGAGCGTGGGGATTTCAGATTCAATCTTTGGGTCAGATTTTTTTAAGAGGCAGCCCAAAGTTAGCTATGTTCCCGATGACGTTAGGCTTTTTCAGACTTTTACTGACTAAAACCCACCCGTGTTCCTTCAGTTTCCATGTGCCAGGGCCACGGTATCTCTTTCGAACAAATCTCGCGACCTTGGCAGGCATCGGTCCTAGCAGACCCCTTCAGTACCGCTGACATCTCTTTGAGACGCGCTTGGAACACTACGCGCTGTCGACCCCCCTATGTTACAACCCTATCGTTAGAATATGTCGACTTTACAATGAAATTTCAAAAATCAAAACAATATTGACATCTTCAATCCTCTTATCGCTGTTTTCAGAGGACTTGTTTGGACTGTCTTTTTTTTAATATTCTAACTATTTAAATACTGTTTTTCTTTAAATAATGTGACTTTCAAGTATGGAATTTACCTGGCGCGTTTGGTGTCTTAAACATTTCCTGCCTAAGTAAAAGTGTGTCGGAGGACAGACGCACAGACCATGTAACTGTAATTTTGTGAACTAAGCTTTTTGCTGTAGTTTTAACCATAATTAAATTTGTTGTTGCTGGTCATGTTGTGTGAATACGCTATGAGTGATAATCAGGTCAAAACCTATAATGTGAACCTAGTGAAAAATTGTGATCGTTACCTGTTGTAGTATTCTTGTGAATATATAAATAAACGTGAGGAAATCTGCATGTCCCAGAAAAAAAAAATCAAAAACATGTGACAGCAACTCACCCCCACTAGGCTAGCGTCATCATCATCATTTCAGCCATAAGACGTCCACTGCTGGACTTAGGCCTCCCTCAATTTGGGGGGATTTGCCATAATCGCCACGTTTGGCAGGAGGGTTGGCGACCGCAGTATGGTGGTAAAATGCATAGAGAACGCTGCTGCCAATTCTCTAGTAAGTCCCTTAGTCGCCTTTTACGACACCCACAGGAAGAAACACACACACGGTACTAGGCTAGCGTGGTGCAAAGCAAAGGGAAAATTATAGGTTAAGATTACGCTGAGAGGTTGCCTGAAGTTTACCAATGTCCTAAATCATTCGCATATTTAGTCCGCAAAAACCAACACGTATTGACACAATTTCCTTTACCATACTTCATGTAAAGTTTGGCAGTCGCTCCCGTCTGCATAATGCATGATATGCCATTGTGTTCTTTGTGCCACATCGAATAATATTGCATTGAGTAACTGTGATATATTTACATGCGGCGAAAGTGAGTACCGTTTTGGCAGGTTCAGAGTTCATTGTTAAGTGGGTTATTATTTCTATGTTTTTAATCGACTTCAAGAGCTGTGGTGGACTCGTGGCCACCGACTATCTAGCTTGTCGTGAGTTCTTACCCAAACAGCCACTTTATGTAAATAATTTCATCACCACTGCTCTCAAAACGGTGAACGAATATAATGTGAGGAATCCGGCATGCCCTAGTTAGAACCAAAAATTCTAAGACATGTGACATCTAGCAACAAACTAGCACTGGACTCGTGTGGTAAATAGTAGCCCCAATTGTAGCCCACTCTCTCTCTCGAAGAGTAGAGGCCTGTGCCCCAGCAGTAGGAATATTATTGACGGATTATTCAATCCAATTCAAGAAGGAACAGGTTCTCAATTCGGCTATATATTTTTTGGTATGCATATTCCGCGATATGTAGGCAGTTGTAGATCTATTTCGAAAATTCTTAAATGAATAAGTTTCACATTTGATCGGCTCGGCATGATTCGACACAGCTGGGTTGCAAAACCGAAAACATTAAACAGGGTTGCCAGACTATCGCTAACTAAAAACATGAATTCAACACATGATTGTAACCTCTTAGCGTAGAAATTTTTTGTTAGTTATCATTAAAAAGACAGCTTTCTTAGACAAGCGCAATACCTACACGTTTAAAATGCGCAGCAGAGCAATTTTTTTTTTTTAAATCAACGACAAAACGCAAGGGGATGCGAATCATGTTTTGAATCCATGTATTGATATAGGCGCGTTCATGCTCCTACCACCGTGTTTAGGAATAGCCCCCACGCAGAATGTGCGTGAGGAACGCCGGACAGGAGACAGTATGAAGGTAGGAATCATTCAAGGAATGCTAAGTGTAAGTAAAACATCATCATTGTTGTAAAATATTTTGTATCAGCAACAAACTTAACACTGCAATAAAACAAATGATCGTGAGTACCAACAGTTTAATTAATAACATTTGACAATAAATTATTAAGTAAATTTAATAAATTAATGAACTGACTGGAACGTAATATTAAATAAATGAAAATAAATAAATAACGCCTCAATATTTACATTGTATTTAAATAAAATGAGCACCTTTTAATAGGAAAATATCAAAATAAATATGAGATCTGTAACCTAAGTAGATTAATAAATATATTTGTTAACCCTAGAGTGCTCGCGCTATGAGCATTTTGCCGCCCGCGGAGATAAAACTGTATTTTTTTTAACACAGTACTTTTTGTCAAGGTCGAACGTCCTAGTAGCTGCCCCCCTGTTCCTCACCTCTGTGTTTTAGAAATTCGAAAAAATTTAGTACACGTGTGACTGCAGAACGACAGCGTTTTTAACGCTGTGTCGCGTTTGGCGGCAAATTGCTCACTGCGCGACTACTCACGTAAGTAAAATTTGTGTCTGGTTGTTTCTTCTGTAGTTATAGTAGTTGGTTTTCATCGCGTTTAATGTTGTTTTGATACACCTAAGTATTGTAATAATAGGTATTGATATTTAATTTTACCAAATTAATCTTTGTATACTGTTGTTTTGCTTACTTTATATATTATCCTTTTAGGTAAGCGACGCGTGACGTGTAAAAAATAAATAAACAGGGCAGAGAAACAGTTTCGTCGTTGGTAGAGGAGATGGAATTAGAAGAATATGGTGCACAAAGTTAATTGGAAAATGTATCTGAAAGTGATAGGGAATCTGAACATAGTGATCATGAAATTGAAACAGAACAATCAGCAGCAGAATCTGATAATGATGCGCCATCAATTTCTCAAATACCGACTGTAACACAATACACCTCCCCAGAAATCATCTCGACGTGGTCGCGGACATGGAGCCAGAGTAGTACAAATATCATCTCGCCCTCACTCATTAACATAATCACTTATTATAACGACGAACCTTTCTGAAGGAAATTGCTCTGGCTATGACCAGACCACATATAATCAGAAGATTCAATGTAAAAACTTTGCACAAGCAGCTGAGGAACCAAATTTCTCGATTTGTGCCATCTGAACATCAAGATATACCCTCAGGTAGAGATGGTATATGCGCAGTATGTTCTTCTAAGAAAAATAGAAGAACCAAAAAAGGGTGCAATAGATGTGCGAATTTACTGTGCAACGAACATTGTATACACATTTGCCAGGACTGTTTTGCTAAAATATATGTTGTAGAAAATGAAAACCTTTAATTTTGTCAAATAGCTTAATTTTTCTGTTTTTTATTGAAGTTTGAGCAAAGACTTTGTTAAAATTTAAAATAATTTACGTAAGATTTCCCAAAGCATTTTTTTTTCTAATATTAAGTTTAAAACTACTATAAATGTTACTTTTTCGAATAGTTTTTGATTTATTTTATTGTTTAAAAATAACTGTAAATTTATTTATCTATTATTTTAAACAAAAACTCATATTAAATATGGGCGGCAAAATGCTCCCCACGCGATCACTCGCGTTTCCCGGAAAGGCGCGACTACTCTAGGGTTAAATAATAATATTTGGCAATCCATAATACTTTCAATGTTATATATGTATATTATATGCAGAAAAATATTAAATAAATGCAATAATTTATTTACATATGTACATGTGGATACTATATTTTTTTATAATTATTATACATAGATATTTTCAGTCTTTGTATTATATAAAATGTTTCACAGCATATAAATAAATAAATATACATATATTCGTACAAAAATATGTCCATTCAATACACATAATACGTTCAAAAATATATAAGAAGAAATTAAAAATATTATTAATATCGCTACTTTGCTGATATATGAATTAATTAAAGCACACTCCAAAGTCTTATAATATATAAGTATAAAATATATAAATAATATGTTAAAATACTTTTTTTATACCTAAAAAAAATGTCGTAAATAAACTATAGATGATGTAATGTTTTTTTTTTAAATATAAAATTTATATTTAATCTTTAAAGAGTATTCGAGGTACTTTATTTATTAAGAGAAAATTGTGTTCTCTTACTCATTTTCCGATTTTCTATAATTATTATAACCAAGACCTTCTATGATATCCCATAATAAATAGCTACTACAGTTTACTGACCCTTGAAGTCAAATAAATTATACACTCTAAAATATTCATTTTCAACTTGCTAAATAATGTTTTACGGAAAACAATAAATAAATAAAAACAAAAAATAGATAAAAAATATGACACGCACATATTCCTAGGAATTTGAATTTCGAACGTTCATCCAACAGTAGTGTTTTTCTGACTTTATTTACAGAATTCAATAAATAAATATTCTTATTTTGTAATGATTATTTAGAGCGAATAATAAAAAAATAAATATTATATTTAGATTTGAGACTAAAAGCTTGCGACAGGCATTCTCCCTCAAATGTTGCATAACTATGTACTCTATAATTGTAAATAATTTAAATATATGTTGTCCATTTATATATTTATGTGAAACCGATTGGTCCTTATATTCGCGTATTAATTAATGTTAATTTACGGTGGGTTCGCTGGCTATTGGGCGTAGGCGTTGTACGCTAAGTCTTGAGACTTCTCGAGCGACCTGGAAACAAGACACAAGAATCATGTAAAAATTATGTTCAAAGTCATCTAAATTCCCTATCTGAGGCTCATTGTAGGTAAGCGTGTAAAACCACTGATTCTTACTATTAAAAATTTTAGGTTCAAATTATTCGCGAATATTATACTGCAGTCTTTACAAATTGCATGCAATTTAATTCCAAAATGTACAAATTAATATTCTGCCCATGTGCCGCCCAGAAAAATGTATTCAAGTATTTTAACGTAATTTATGTTTAAAACTATCCAAAAATAATAATAAAAAATCCTAACCCTGGGTTGCCCCCGGCATTTCTCTCGAGGTGGTCACTTTGCGCAACGCTGGCAAATTAGAAAAAAGAAATGTCAAACTTTCTGCAACAAACTATTTCATGAAAAAACATTTTTAAGTTCAAATAGAAAACTTTTTAATTCCATGCAAAAAAAAAACCGAGCCGGGTCATTCATTATAAAATCAAATATGCTTTTTTAAATAAAAATTGAGCAACTTATTGAGTTACTGAAAATTGGTGCATCTATATCAATGTTTGTGCTACCCGATACTATGTTTTACCCGTCAATGAGCAAGCTAATGTCATAATTTCCTACAGAACTAGTCAAGGCAACTACTAAATAAATCTGTTGATGAAATAAAAGGAGTTACTAAGCCATCTGTGATCAGAGCCTTTGTTCATTAGAAGTGACTATAGGCCTCAATTGTACGAAAACCTACACTTCACTCCAGAATAATTTACAAAACATTGAAAACTTAATGATATCAGTGCAAACATGGTTCTACCTAATACCCATAAATCATGTCTACACGGGATAAATAATCTAGATCGAATCATTTTCAGAAACATTATCACCTGCTCCACCCAGAGCCACCATGTCCTGCCGACACCACCACTTCATGAGCTTCATGTCCACCCCCGCTCGGAGACAAGAGCTTCTTCAACCCAATGATACCAGCCAGTACCAGTGCCAACTTAGACACAATCAGTGCCTTTCCAGCCAGTAGTGCCAACGCTCCGAAGGCCAATGGTACCATCATGCCTCCGATGAGCAGGGGGATTGCAAGAAGAGGTGCCAACTTCTTTCTTCTGCTGCGTCCCTGGTCCTCTGATAATTCTGAGCCATCTTCGGTGGGGAATTTGACCTGGAATTTCAAGAAGACCTTATGTTACTATGTGATTCAGGTATAGGAAATGGAAAATAATAATGGAAAACTTGATATTAACTATAATGAATTTTATAAAACACTTGAATGAGCCAGTCAATTAGTAATTTAAAGTAAAATTAGAATGTTATTGTTGTAAGTTATAAGACATCTTGCACTGTATGTGAAAAATTTGCTTTTTGTCATAAATTAGATGATGTTTCTGATTTGTAAGAGACATTTCTGGATCATTCACAA
The DNA here is from genome assembly GCA_947507805.1 of Aporophyla nigra. Lineage (NCBI taxonomy): Eukaryota > Metazoa > Arthropoda > Insecta > Lepidoptera > Noctuidae > Aporophyla > Aporophyla nigra. The sequence goes on along the minus strand of OX382313.1, from coordinate 2,333,294 downwards.
CCACTCTACGATAAGCTGGAATCGTCTGAGGGGCAGAAGCTTATCTACAAGCTGGCACGCTCCAGGGTCAAAGCGGCACAGGATATTTCCAAGTGCCGCTGTGTTAAAGACCCTAACGGCAACCTGTTATATGAGGACGTCGCGGTGAAGGAGAGATGGCGCTTGTATTTCCACGACTTGCTTAACAAGCAGCATAAAGAGGTGCAGCCACCGGACCTCCCTCCGAATCAGGGACTAGTGCCGCCTGTAACACCTGAAGAAGTGGAAAATGCTCTTCGTCGCATGAAAAATCGGAAAGCTGTCGGAGCCGATGGAGTACCAATCGGGGCATGGAAGGCGATGGGTTCTCGTGGTGTGGGCATTTTAACTGACCTTTATAACCGCATACTTCTCACCAGCCAGATTCCTCGTCAGTGGAGACTGAGTGTTATTACTCCGGTCTTCAAGGGCAAGGGATCGGTGCAGGACTGCGGCAGCTACCGCGGTATAAAGGTCATGGCCCACACCATGAAGCTCTTTGAGCGAATTATTGACTCTCGGATCCGTCAGGAATGTACAGTCTCGGATGGCCAATATGGTTTTCGCCCTGGTCACGGGACCATGGACCCTATTTTTGCCCTAAGGATCGTCATGGAGAGGTACAGGTCGAAGAATACGCCTCTACATTTCCTATTTTTGGACATGGAGAAGGCCTTCGACTGTGTTCCTCGTGTGATGATCTGGTGGGCACTGCGGTCCAAAGGAGTACCAGAGGCTTATATTGACACCATCCGAGACATGTACCGCGATTCCGATTCCGTGGTTCGGACCGCTGTTGGCGACACTAAACCCTTTCCCATTACTGTAGGTGTACACCAGGGATCCGTCCTGAGCCCGTTCCTATTCAGCGTAGTATTAGACGTTGTGTCAGACAGCATCAGGAACTCCCATGAGCAGCCCCCGTGGCTGCTCATGTATGCTGATGATATTGCGCTGGTAGACGCGGACAGGGGACGACTGGTGAGACGCGTGAAGGCGTGGAAGGGTACGCTTGAGAACGGTGGTCTGAAGCTTAATGTGGCGAAGACAGAGTACTTGGCCTGCAATTCAGCAGATCTCACATCCGTCCGCATAGGCGAAGACACGGTCGAGCGCACGGACCAGTTTAAGTACTTGGGATCTGTACTCCACGCGTCTGGTGACATCGACTACGACGTCAAGGCACGCATTGCTGCAGCGTGGGCTAAATGGCGAGAGGTGTCTGGTGTCATTTGTGACCCCAAGATACCGGTTAAGCTGAAGGGACAGGTCTATAAATCCATCATTAGGCCTGTCCTTTTATATGGCAGTGAGGCGTGGCCCGTACTTGAGCGGCACAAGCAAGAACTGCGTGTCACGGAAATGAAAATGTTGCGCTGGATGTCCGGAGTTACGCGGAAAGACCGCGTCAAGAACTCACGCATTCGCGGCAGCCTTCATATCCGTGACATAGCAGACAAATTGCAGGAGTGTCGCCTACGTTGGTACGGGCACGTATTACGGAAACCGGCTAGCTATGTGGGGAACAAATGTCTGGCCATGCCGCCTCCGCCGGGTCCCTGTAGAAGGGGCAGACCCAAAAAGTGCTGGCTTGACGTCGTAGCGGATGACATGCGTACCAACAAACTCACCATAAGGGATGCACAAGACCGTCCGAAGTGGAGAGTTAAAAGCAGGAAAGCGGACCCCGGGCTCCGAAAGGATGCAACCGGGATAGCGCTAGGATGATGATGATGATTTCTGGATCATTCAGATGATTAGTATATTCTAGCAAGATTACCCTTACACTTCAAATAATATACGTAGTAGAAACACCCGAAAGAATTAACATGTTTTATATTGATTCTTTTCATATTACTATTCAGAAGTAGAAACTCAAAAACTGTTACTTATAAATAAATGCAAGCCAGTATTTATTTCGTGTTTGCATGTAATGCTTACTACCTACTAGCTACCACCGATACATCATTGTAGTTAACTAATTGCTACAAAAAGTGAATTGATTCCTCAAACCGAAAGAACGCGTGTAATAATAATTTGTTACTCAGTTCAAACGTATAATTGAAAAAAAAATATTCATTACCTTCCTACAACAGAACACGCAATACGAAAGTGCGGAAGATTTTTAAACTATGGAACATGAAACAATTGGAAAATATTAATTAGAGAAATATTTGAGCGCATATGCGTAACAATGGTACACAGGTCTCCTTTAGGTGAGAGGGAATGTGCCGTAATCCACCACGCGGGTACAGATCAGGTTGATTGATTTTTTGGGTCTAGAGCATCAGAGGTCAGTGTCCTTACGACGTTTTGCTTCACCGTTTTAAGAGCAGAATTAATTAAATAATATTCACCTGTTTAGGTTCTAACCTAGAACCTCCAAATCGATAAATCGCAGAAATTACCACTGGGAAATATGCATGAGCCAATTTTATTGCTAAGAAACTTAAAAGTTGCAAAGTTAAAAAAGCAGTAGCCGTGCAGTAGGGGTTTGAAAACTGTTGGGATATAAAAGTTCTAAGATGATGAGCAAGAACTGATAAGTGTAATACAAGACAATCGTGCATCCGTTGTACTTTTGAAATCAACCCGGAATCGCTCATTAGGTAAAAAGGAAGAATCGTATTCAACAGTGAAAAATTTACAACAGTTGTTTTTAAAATGAAATGAAAGTTCTTTAAAATAAACTGCACTCTAAGCTACATAATCTACACAATTTATCTCATTTAAGAAGAAAGTTATGTTTTACGACAAAACAGAGGAGGTTGATGAATGCAAAACAGTTACTGCAGTAATTCATTAACAGATATAAACGTGCGCATTTTTCAAGACAAGGATTCTAATCATGACTCAGTTCGACACATAAAATAAAAAATAAATAAAATAAAAAGGTTTATTTCAGAAACTTGTACAACTTTTACAGTAAATCTTACATAGGGGCCTCCTTTTAAGTAAAAAATATACCTGTGCTAGGAGGTCCCACAAATCTTAAACCAAATCTCATCATCAAGACTAATGACAGACTGGTAAAGGATGGCCAGGAAGGACAACCAAATCAGAATAAAGAAGAAGGAATAGTATTTTAAGGATGACTGCGATTGGATGAGAGTGGATGAACTTTGACCCTTAACTAAACAAAGTCCAATAACATAACACACACACAAACAACATACATACAATAACATACGTTTCAGCAAAATACATTTAGGGCCGTCAACCTGTACCAGGTAATCCTCTGCATGACAACAGTTAGTGTCCAAATACTAATTAATTTGAAGATATTTTCGCACAATTACCAAAGTCAACATCATTATCATTTCAGCCGAAAGACGCCCTCTGGTGCACATAGGCCTCCCCAATTTGGAGGGATTTTTCATAATCGCCACGCTTGGCAGGCGTGTTGGCGATCGCAGAATGATGGTAGAATGGATAGAGAACACTGCGAACGATTCTCTAGTAAGTCATCTTTTACGATACCCATAGGAAGAAATGGGATGTTGCTATTCCTCACGTCTGGCGCATCATGGAATATTCAATTACCAAAATGTTGACTCCTTATTTACCAACCTCAGATTTATATATCCAAAGTTCTCAAATCTGTATGCAACAGTGCGCAACATATATAAACGCAACATAAATCTAGACAGATCGAACCTATTCAACCAAGAACCAGTCACGCACCTATCCCTAATGACATTTCTAGATACGACACGCACTGCCATGCAAACCCCCCATTTAGCACACATTACATTTTCTCTACGCATATCAATTATCACGCACGGACCAATTAGAAGAAACTGCAGAGTTTAATAGAGTGTGGCCAGCAAAAAGTGAAGATGGACTAATTAAATGCAATTATGAGATGCATCGGGAAAGTTGTCACGCTGCGTTGGTGGGTGGTATGCTGTTTTTACGCATTAACGGTAAGATTGAGCCGTCACGCTTTTACGGGGGTAGCCGGATCTAGCTGCTGCCGGAACAGACTCTGGTACAGCGTGATATATTTTAGACGATTTTCAGTTTTTAAAAGGTTTCTCTTTTTGGCAGATTTTTTTTATTTTGATTATAAAACATTTGGAAAGGTCGACATAAGTTTACGTTAGTCAAAGGATAGTGTTGTGTGAACCTTAAGATAAGTTGATAGAGGTGGTGGAATTTTACATAAAATCATGATAAATTCTGACATTCCACATTGTAAGTATTCTGATTAATGCGATGGTTTGATATAAGATATCACATGCAAAACCGCTGATAGAAAAGTTTTCAAGTATTGTACAGAAAAGAGTGTACATGCAAAAAACTTTGGTATGATAACTTTGGCGGTGCTTTTAAAATAATTAAAAAAAAACATAAGCATAATTATAGAGGTATACGAAATGAGACATTGTCATTTGTAGTTAGCTATATCAACTTTCTACCAAATATAATCTTGATAGATAGACTGATAAGGAAAACTTAACAGACAAGAGTGATTTACGAACTGAACTCCCCCCCCCCGCCCTCTCTTTGTGAACTTTTTTTTTTGAGGAGTTATATTATTAATGAATTTACCACCTTAAGTGTTACAAACGTAATAAAACTATTAAGTGATATAAAAGCAGTGGTTTTTTTAATTGTGAGTGCGTTATGATTGGTGGGTTGATAGTCACTAATTTTCTACTTTGCAGAACAAGTTAATGTTAGAGTCGGCTTATTAATGACAGTGTCAGATTAATTCGTTACCCTACAGTGATTTTACCATTAACTGCTATAAGCAAGTGTAGGGCATTAGCTTAATACTCTTATGCATTCCTTACAAATGATCATGCTTTTCTCTACCTAATGAAGCATTGTGCAATTCTATGCTTATAGTATGTTTTGTAATTTTTTGCAAATGTGCTATTGTATTGAAAACTATGCCATACGCACTCGTAATGAAAATGATTTCTGAATGACCGCCTAATGATCGCCAAAATTACGGTTAAAGGGAAAGTAATCAGTCTCACCAAGCTTGAGAACATTTGGTCTTGGACTATTTTGTATTACCTAAAAATTATAACCGTATCTATGTGTGCCTGAGAAGTAGCCTTTACTGAGCAGTAGAATAGTTCATCATCTGCCTAGCTGGATGCAGCTGAGTTTCAAACGGAGCTTCTGCCTATCTGACCTCCCGAAACCAATTACTGGCTAATACAATGCCCCTTGGTAAGTCTGGTCAGACTTTCAAGTTTTTGACCCTTAACGATACTCAAAGATCTACGAATAACGGCCAGGACTAACTGTTTAACGTGGTTTCCAAGGCACGGAGGGTTTTTGGTATGTAAAGATGGTCACCCAAACACGGAAAACGTGGCTTAACCTGACTGATCCACCCTTTCGGCAATTATTACTTAGCCACAAAACCCTTTGTAAGATAGTTACAGGCTAGTATCATTATAATACTGTATCACGATTTTAATCACGAAATTATTCTCTTCATGATGATCATCATTTTAAGATTTGATCACGGAGAGATAATTTGTATTGATTTTGTAACAGTAAGATACAAAATGCTGAACGTCGTACGTTTTGTGTTTTGATTTGACCCTCGTGATACAGGTTAAACCAATTTCAAACACATTAGCCACTGCCTCAATAATATTATGTGCTACTAAAAAAGTATGACATCATCACGTTCTGTCACCTTTTATTCTTGTTTGAGTTTTTTAACAATCTCAAAGGTTATTGACTTATGTACTTGTTAGTAGCACATGGCTTACAGTGTTTAGTTCAAATCTACTGCATTTATTCTATAATAAATCTGTCTGCACACTTAGTCTAGATTTAACGAACCTTTCAAGCAAATAATAAAGACGTATGCAGTCTATATCGGTATGATCAAAGGGTCAGAACATCGTATTTAACATAACCAGACCTGACCTAAGTTCATCTACTAAAGGCAGTCTATATTAGTATGATCAAAGGATCAGAACATCGTCTTTAACATAACCAGACCTGACCTAAGTTCATCTACTAAACTATCCTTTTACATACCACACTACACACACACACACACACACACACACACACACACCAGTCACACTAGCCCCATCACCGAGATTAAGAGTCAAAAAGTTTATGTCTAGAAAAACCTCCTTTTAAGCCTGTACATTGCCGGGGTCACGTGATTGTTCTAAAGAGATACCTTGACCCTGGCACATGGGCAACTGAAGGAACACGGGTGGGTTTTAGTCAGTAAAAGTCTGACACGCCCTCCCGCTCCGCCCAGAGCGGGAGAAGTCATTTGATGATTTCCCATCCAAAAAAAAAAAAAAAAAAAAAAAAAAAAAAAAAAAAAAAAAAAAAAAAAAAAGCCTGTACATTCCAACCCGGAAGCAAATATTATTACTACAGCCGCATAGGTGACTAAAAGTATTCATAATACATAGATTACTTACAGTGTTTCAAGAGCACCGTATGAATAATAATTACTCTATTATATATCTATATGGAAGTCGCATTATAGGTTATGTCATACAAACAATGAATGGATGTGAAGTAACTCGTTCATTCAGAGTCAAGTTTGATTGAATTTGTATGGTAGATAGATCATTACCTGCTTCGTTTATGGCTGTTATAGCATCAACTATGCAGTAAGGATATATAATGTTACGTGTCATATGTCATTTGAACTGACGTAAATCTTCTATGTTCCACTATCAAAAGGAGAATCTACTATGGTGAGATGAATGAAATGTGTGAGGAGAATGCTTAAGAGAAAAAAGTGAGTGATAGAGTGACGGATGGCTGGGAAGAATGGGACAAACAAACGTGTTGCATCGTCCTCAAATAACATGGGATAAACGCAGGAAGATGAGGGTAGCTGCCACGTCAGACACATGTACCAAGGAGGTAAGTACAAGGGCTGACCCGAGATAAATATCCACTCTACCTACCGAATTACTTGGTGAGGTGGATTTTTCATATTTTGTGAAATTCATATCTTTGATCGATTATTTCAATTTGAAAAGTATTAGCAATGTAGTGACTATTTATAAAAGTTTTGCTGTTAAAACCACTAACGCTACCAACCACGCTGCTATACTATAAACATAACGTATCCAACACCTAACTAATGTGGAGATGAGGCAGGTAATTGAAAATTGCAAAGCAGGAGTTATGGCCCAAAACCTATATTTAGATACTTAGATAGAAAAATAATCAAGGTAAGTTTTATTACTAAGAGAATCCTAAACAAACATGAATAGGTTTGTTATAAAGTAGCATAGGAGAATCGAAAAACAAAACAATGAGGCTTAGTGCAAACAAGAACCGATTTGAGGCTTCACTCTTGGTGTGACCACTTGACTACATTTTTAACCTAAAATGTCGTCATCAGTATATTACGTGAATGCTTATCACATAATATATTTATTTACTCTTTTATGTAAAATTCCCTGAAATACGCTTATTTTTCCCTTGTTAATTATAAAATATATATATATATATATATTGTAATTATGTTTGTTTCACAGCTGGTGATGGGCTTCCAGTCTGAATACCAATATTTTACCTCGAGCAACTGCCTGTCTGACCTCCACAACCCAGTTACTGGGTGATACGATACCTCTTAGTAAGACAATTTGTCAGACTTTCGAATTTCTGACGACTGTTAAAGATCTACAAATGACAGCTGGGACTAACTGCTTACCGTTCTTTCCGTGGCTCGAAGATTACCTACATTACAATATTGTTTCCTATAGTTTTTAACAGTAAATGCACAATTTAAATCAATTTTAGTATTGCCTTCGCCATGAATATAAGCATCTTAATCAATTGTTACTTGATTTTAGAAATCGGTTTTATGATTCCAATGCACTTCAAACTGAAATTAAGATTTAGTTAAACTTAAATATTGAAGCTTCTTACCTGCAATGTATGGGACCTCATAAAATTTACAACTTTGTCAAAAATGAGGTTGTTCAGCGACCCCTCGTCCATCCCCCTGGGAATCGCTTCCTCCTTCTCCACAATTTTCACATCCTTATCCTTGGTTATCGTCACCCCATTCAGGATGTCCAACTCTTCAGCTTTCGTCAGCCTGCTCAAAGTCTTCGCCAATTTTCTTTTGAGGCAGTGTGAAATGTCGGACCCGCTGCAATCTTTGTAGGTCTCATACGCTAATTTTAGATCTCCTAGAACATTATCGTCTGAGCTTCGAGCTTCTAGTTTATTCTGTGTCGTGGTCGCCGTTCTGGCCGTGGCTGCGGCGACCAAGGTCAATATCAGGAGGTACTTTACCATGTTTGTTGTTTGCACTTTGTTGGCTATATGGGCACTGTGTATATCTAGAGCAATGGTTGCGTTTATATGCGCTTAGTGTCACGGTACACTGACTATCGCTGAGAGGGATGCAGCGATGCATTTATATCGTTGGGTACTGTCGGGAACTTATTTTGTTGAAGTAGTATTGATATGATTAAAAATATTCATAAATTTGATGATAGTTTCCATTTTTGTCTCCTTTTGAATAACATGCATAAGTCACCTGCAGTTAGATGATGATGATATTGAATTAAACGAGCCATGGATGTTTTGGTTGATCTAAACACAAAGAAAATTATGATAAGTTCACAACAGTACAGCTATTCCCTATGTCAATGTCATGCTGCACTTCTTGCATCAGTGCATAATGTTGGAAAACCTGACTGTGACACACATTACTTGTAATTAATTAGAACGTTATGGGTGGTGAAAAGTTTTGAGCAACCAGAATTCTGATTGCCCAAAACTTTTCGCCACTGTAGTTGTTGATGAATTATTTTATAACGGAATGCAAGCTTTAAAGATTCCATATCAATTTAAATCAATGGCTTGAACCATTGATTTGAATTTATATGGATGTCGTGCAATAAGCCTATCGAAGGATTCATAAAAGGTTCTGTTTGCGACCGCAAGATTAATATTGATTTTACTTATTGATAGGGCCTATAATACTTGTAGGATGAATACTACTGGGTCATCCTAGTATGTCTTGAACTTATTCAAAAGAAGGGTTCAATCTTAGTATCTTACTAGACACTTCTTCGCCAAAATCTTTTTTATATCAATTTATTTTTATTTTTCTTTTTAAGGCAATTTCTCGCCGAATGGTTGATACTTCACGTGACTAGAGAGGGCTGGGTCGTTCTTTGAACAAACAATTTACATTGCCATTCAAAGTAGCAATGATGCCAGTCTTATGGGCACATTTCTGGATGACAGCGATGCGGACGAGTACTTCCATGCCTAAGTGTCGTTTTGTTTTTTATTTATTTCTATAGTTAGTTGGTAGATGTCATTTGTCTTCGAATTTTTGGTTCTAGGACTTGCCGGTGTCTTCACGATGTTTTCCTTCACCGTTTTCAGAGAAGTGGTGACGAAATTATTCACACAAAGTCAAGCGCCTGCCTGGGCTCGACCCTTCGAGTTAGGGCCGATACCACTGGGCCACCACAGCTCCCGAAAATGCTGCTGCTGTAAATAGCAGTTTGTGTTCAATACTATAAGAGTGATGTTACTGAACGAAATATAATTCATATTAAAATATTCTAATATCGTAAACATTTTCTCACTAGCTGTACTTTACCGGACCTGCTCAATTTAAAACAGTTTGATATCATGACTTAACTGTTACGAGGTGCATCTTCATCCACTGAAGATTGAAATTATTGAGATCATATCGATCTGGTATCGATTTATGAAACCAATTGCTGGCTGTGGGACTTTTTATGGGATATCGCTTGGTTGTCACAACTGAGAAAGCAGCTATTGAAAGTTTAAATGCTTTAGAAGTTCAATTTTTTGGAATGAAATGAAATGTTAATTTCTGTAAGTAGATCTTTTAAAACACTTTTACACGTCAAAATTTTTTCAGTGGTCCGTATTTTTTAATTTAGATAGCGCTGGAATTTCCTAGCTGACTATTTCCCGAGAAGAGACGCCGAAGCAAACTCAGAGATCGTGGTATCTTTTAAATTCCAAACATTATTCATTTGAATTTTATGTGAGTCTAAAAATGCAGGGCCATGTCTGAAAGAACCTTTTGAAGAAAAAACTTTAGAGGTGTCAAGGGACACCCGGATGGAACGAAGTTCCTTTCCATGATTCATAATAGTTATAATTTTGTACAAAAAACCTGTATACACTCAACAAAAATATTATCTCTCTCTCCCTCTCTCTCTACCTCTCTCTCCCTCTCTCTCCCTCTCTCTCTCTACCTCTCTCTGTCTCCCTCTCCCCCTCTCCCCCCCCTCTCCCCCTCTCTCCCTCTCTTCCTCTCTACTCACAACAAAAAAAAACAACAACATACAAAATATATACGGTCGAATTGAGAAACCTCGTCCTTTTTTCGAAGTCGGTTAAAGCATGTCGTGACAACTTTTCGTAAGAATTTTTTCCGTCTCGCCCCCTTTCACAACGCGCGATAAAGAACTTCGTTCCAATAACGGAGAGGATTTGTCTTGAGAGAACGGAGCCTTCCCACTACGTTTGACATATGTGGGTTCCACTGAAGTTTGACATCTACTGATATGCCCAGAAAAGCTGCCGAGTCTACAGTTTCAAACGCCTCTTTAGAGTAAACCGATTTTGGCTTCTAGTTTTCTAACACTGTCTTTATTACATACCAATGAGATGCTTGGTTACTTCTTCCTCATTTCCAACTTCCCTGATCAACTCCAACCCATGTTCAGGTCTCATAAGCAATTAATCGTCATCAATTCCACAGTTGTCTTTATGACTTCATCTTACTCAATCAATGATTTGATCTAAAATGATTTGCACGCATGCACAAATGGAGGACGTTGTTCATAACAATAGTTATCAATTCGTGTCTACGAATTGCTATTGCTTTTATGAATAGTTGTGTGAGACAGGTAAGTTATCACTTCCCTGCGTTGTTGCCTATTTTGACCAGTACCATGTCATCATCATCAGCCTATACCAGTCCAATGCTGGACATACGCCTCGTCAATTTTATACCATTCAGCTCGATCCTCAGTAACTCTCATCCAGCTGCTACTAGTCACCCTGCGAAGATCGTACCATCAGTCAGTACCGATATATGAACTTAAAATAAAATATTGTAAAACAAATTCATTTCAGCCTATTCTTATGTATATTTTTATACCTTTTATGAAGAAGGATGTATTCTTGGAATTAAAATTCCACAGTCGCCTTTCAAGTACGCCTATAATGCCCGCAGGTTTAGGCATAATTATTACGGTACCATCCCCATTTTGCCATTGATGTTTAAAGTCCCATGTAATAGTGGTCAAGCCTATTGCTATCAGCTAGCCACCAGCCTCTACTGAGGTGGGCTGGGCTGGGCTGCTACTGAAAAATCCCTGTAAGAAAAATCCTAAAAACCTGTATATCGAACCTAGGACCGCATACATGCAGCCATTAGTAAAACGAGGCAGTGAAGGAATGACAACTAAAGATTGTACAAATAATAAACTAACTTAAATAATGTTGTTACATTACAATATTTTATTTAATAATGAATTTTCCGACAAGTTAATTGCAAATACATGCTCGGAATTGTATTCAAACACGAAAATATACTTATTTTGATTAATGAACATGCATAACGAAATAATATAAAGACGTGGTTTCGCTTTAAACTTACATTTTCTATAATAGACACTTCATGGCAACTGAAGTCAGCATATATGGTTCCCAAGTAGTTGATGGTCACAAAAGTTTTCTTCCTAAGCACAAATTCAGTTATAGTCTAGGCAGAAGTTACGAGCGTTCCTACTCATTACAACTTACGGACATAAGAACAAATTCCGAAATAGGAATTTATTCTAATATGTTTTTTTAATCTGTTGCGAGAAGCAAAAGTTCACTTTATTACGTACTAACTTAAATACAATCCAAAAAATAACACTAAAATAAATATATTATATACAATTAAATAAAGGTAAAGAAGAAAAAAAATGCGGGGGAAGAGCTCACTGGGCATCAAAGAATTCGTCCGCATCACTGTCGGTGGGAAAAGTGCTCAGAAGGCTGGCAGCGTTGCCACGTTGGATGGCAATGCTGATTCTTTGACCTAAAAATAGGCCAGCCCTCTGGTCACATGAAGAGTCAGCCAACCGCTTGGCGATGTCCCGAAATACTCGATGAGCAATCGGACCCGGCTCGGCCCTAGTGTTACAACCCCAAACGGCTTAAAAATATAGCTCCCAATAAGGTTGTTATATTTGCGCAAAATAAGAATTATAATATAATTGCGAAATAAGAATGAATGACAATACGATTTGACAGTGTCCATATCCTCAACGCGCAACGGCCCGTCCGAAAAATAAAATTTGACACTTGTTTTGAGGAATCAACTACTTTCGGATAGGCCCGTATCTTCGCTAAAGGACCCAGACTTAGATAATAGACATCTAAACCACGTTCAAGAGCTATCAGAGTCATTATGGTTATGTGGAATATTGACACAGACCGCTCTTAAGCGCAGTTTAAATATAATGATCGCTTTTAGTTTACTTTCATCGGTGAAATTGGCACTACAATTTCATGGAGTGTGTGGTGTATAGCCTTCATACAGCGATAAACATTCGTATTGAATTTTAAGGCTATTCTAGGCAAGAATCTCCGAATTAGCTTGAGCTGATCAATCGAAATAGGAGGCTTGCAAAAAGGATGCTTATGTACATACAGCAGTACGATAATGGTGGTTGAATATGGGTATCACAATGATTATAGGTACCTATATCATCATCTCAACTGAAACACGTCCACTGCTGGATAAAGGCCTTCTCCAAGCACCACCACTTCAACCAGTTCTATGCTTCTTGCATCCAGTGGATTCAGGCAACCAGCTTATAGGTCCACCTTGTGGGAGGTCTTCCAATGCTACGTCTTCCAGTGCGCGGTCGTCACTCCAAAACTTTTCGACTCCATCAGGCATATGCTCTTTGAGCAATGTGGCTTGCCCCTTATATTTGACGATTTTTCGGGCTATGTCGACGAACTTGGTCTTCCCGATGATGATACCATCATACAAGATTAATAAACTATCCATTTGACATTGACTATAGTTTTAAGTTAAAATTAATGGTATCAAATGTGTATGTGATATATAAATTTAAAGCTCCAACATAAGACAGACAGACCAGCTCGTGAACTTCCATTACATAAAAATATGTTGACATGTAATATCCACATCTATCACGTGAAATTTCAATACAACATCAAAACTCTAATTTTCATTGCGTTAGTGACTCTTAAATCGACTGTCGAACCAATTACATCATGATTAGTGACACGCAAATCAAATGCGTGGAATATAATCGATGTCTTCTTAGTTTTCTCTGATCATTTTTTAAAACGGGTAATTGCGTAATACACTATCAGTAGAAATCTTTTTCATTTTGATAGTTCCACAATATTTATTCATGGCGTTGTGTTACTAGGCAGATATTGTTTTCATTCAATTGCCCGCGGACGGGACCTTATTAGACTCCACAATGCGGGTAGAGTGTGCTTTCACAAGGAGGAGCTCTGTGTCCCATTAATGGGAACACAATCAGTCTATAATAATTACGCTAAGTTCTTCAATGAGATACGCTTTCAGTAAGGTGAACGAATTATCGTTACGGCAACCATTTCACATGTTAAGTTGTTCAACGCTTGTTATTTAGCCGCCATCCATAGCATGTAGTGTGTAATCAACCTTATAGTATGTAACCAGCCTTATTTAATATAAATATAATCCATTTATTTGTTTACTCTTTACAATAAAGACAGTATTGATTCAGCTCTCGGTGTTTCAATATCTCCTCGAGATCCCGCCTTACATGGCAACCCTGTCAAAGCGTGATGGCAGTAAAATGGCCAGGGGGGTATGGTGGCTTAGTGTCAGCATTGCATATTTAAATGTATAAATCAAATAGCTTTTGCCAGCAGCTTTGCTCTTGTGAAGGTTATAAATTATCCCTCGAGAACTTACTACCGAGAGAAAAGTATACAATGTATTTTTTCAAATTTCATTCAAATCCGTTCAATCGTTTTTGCAATAGAAACATTCAAAGAACTAAACTTTTACATTATTAATTAATATTAGTAGGATTTATTAGTAAACAAATTGCCAGAAAGCTTTGAAATTTTCAGTTGTGTATGAGTACCTAAAAACAATACCTTACCCATCCTCTGTTTAACCCTTGGGTGAAACTGAAGTGACGTTATGTTATGTGTCTGTGAAATAAAACAATACTGATGCTTGATTGATTATTACCTCGGCGTGTGTTTACAGTAAATAGATTTTACTGTCTCACTGCAATCGCATACCCGCCTGCCAAGTGTGGCGATAGGCGTGGCGACTATGGAAAACCATCCCAAATTGGGAAGGGTTATGTCCAGCAGTGGACGTCTTTCAGCTGAAATGATGATGATGTGTTACAGTGATAGAAAATTAATGTATTTACATTTGCCTTTTATAATTATAAGTATTACCAAAGCCGAGAGTCATTTACGTGTTGATGATGAAAGCACAAAACGGAGAAATACGCTAGAAATGGAAAAATGCGTAATATTGAATCTGTGATAATAATGATGATGATTCTCGTTCTTATTGAAGATGACAAATTGCACAAGTTACTGAATACATGTAAACTAAATATGCAGCCAATTTGACATCTATTTTGTAGGTTTTCTTGCCAGCATATGCCTTGCCTCTTATCGTGCTCTCTGTGCAATATCACTTACATTTTACGAGACCAACGGTAAGGCTGACAAAGTGGCTGAATCTTATTTCATCCGCATCATCTTCCAGTACCAAGTCGCCACTTCAGATCCTACCATCGGCCATCTGTTCTACGAGCAATGTGCCTAGCCCACTGCCTCTCAAGTTTGGCAATTCTTCGGGCTATGTCGGTTACCTTGATTCTCCTACCAATCTCTTCATTTCTGATTCGATCGCGTAGGGAAACTCCGAGCCTCTCCATTGCCCTTTGGGTGACTTCAACTTTCTTATGAGGACCATTCCATTCCATTGTGAGCGATCACGTTTCAGGGCCATATGTAATCACTGGCAACGCGCACTAGCCAAAGACTTTTGTCTTGAGACACTGCGATATGTGGGACAAGTAAATTTTTCATTGCTTCCTGAACGCTCCCCAGCCTGATTGACGGTTGATGCTTATTTGGAATATATATATAAATATATTATATAAATTGAAGTATCGATACGACAGAGAAAAAGAAGCAAGCGCCAGTACAAAATATAAAAATGCGGCTGCATTTCTTGTAAATTATAATAAACAACTGATGCCCACGAGGTATGGGAACGCCCATATCCAACAGCCATAACAGCACCGTTACAGAACACCTCAATGAAGTAAATCCAGGGTAAATTCAATTGAACGGGCAATTTACTTTAAGAATAACGCAATCTTCGCCGTTCATCGGAAGTGGGGCGCGATCGTATTACCAAGTTATATGAGATGAAAGAAACACGCAATCTGCTTGATTATGTCGAGGCACAGTGTAACAATTTGCAGTAGTTTATCGTCCATCGACATTTGAGATGCCCAGATAAATGCCAAAAATATTGACATACATAATTCAAATCCTTTTTCTAGACAAAACCAAACTAGTTGCTTGCTTAATTGAAAAAATTACAAACTAAAAACATTGATTTACATTCTGTAATTACTTTAGCTGGCTTGTAAACACTTCTGAATTTCGTATACTTGCTTTTTTATATCTGAGTATCGTGTCAGGTACATTACATATAGGCATATCATATACTAAGCAACATTCATGGCGTTGTTTACGTTGCTAAGCAAACAATTTTTTCGAACATATGAAAGAATGGATGACAAATAAGACTCTTCACTGCAAAATGATTAAAATTCTGATTAATAGTGTATTCAGTTAGGGTGCATATCATTTTTTTTTCGCATTGCTTTGTTTCCTATTCTCCATGCCAGTGGTATGGTAATTTTATTCCAAGTGCTGGCAAATTAATGTACCGACAGAGTGCATGTCAGCGCGTCAAATATACACGGTTGAATTTTCAACTTTCGACGCCAAGCAGTGAGCTTAATATCTAATCCACGTTTATTCGTACTTGGGCTCAGTTCAGGACATAAGTTTCACCCAATCCTCCACGCTAATCTACTATATCCACACAAATATTAGGTTGGGGAAAAAGTCTTTTCGCATTATAGTATGTATGAACTTGTAATAAAATCTCTTTGGCTATACTATTTGTATCTGGCTGGTTTTGGTATCATTGAAAGTTTAAATTTTAAAGAACATAATTTCAAATTCAAATTAGGAAAATGTGTGATTTTCATTTGTTTTTCTTACCGTCAAGATGAGTGAATCTAATGAAGAAATTCGATACATTTTAAAATTTTACTACAAAAAAGGTAAAAATGCAACGCAAGCCACGAAAAAAATTTGCGATGTTTATGGACCTAGTGTAGTGTCTGTGAGAGTAGCACAAATTTGGTTTAAGCGTTTTCAATCCGGAAATTTTGATGTCAAAGATGCACGTCGCTCTGGTCGCCCTATTACGGATAAAATGGATGCCATTTTTGAAAAAGTGGAGCAAGATCGGCATACCAGTAGTTACGACGTAGCTGAAGAACTGGAAATTGACCACAAAACAGTTTTGGCGCATTTGAAAAAAACTGGGTACACAAAAAAGCTCGACATTTGGGTACCTCACGAGCTCACTGAAAGAAACCTAATGAACCGTGTACTCATTTGTGATTCTTTATTACGACGTAATGAAACCGAACTATTTTTGAAGAAGCTGATAACTGGTGATGAAAAGTGGATCACGTATGACAAGAACGTGCGAAAAAGGTCGTGGTCAAAGGCCGGTCAGGCTTCACAGACTGTGGCGAAACCTGGGTTAACTCGCAACAAGGTGATGCTGTGTGTGTGGTGGGATTGGAAGGGCATTATTCATTATGAGCTGTTACCACCAGGCAGGACCATCGATTCTGAACTCTACTGCGAACAACTGATGAGATTAAAGCAAGAAATTGAGAGAAAGCGGCCGGAATTAATCAACAGAAGGGGTGTGGTTTTTCATCATGATAACGCTAGACCTCACACATCTTTAGCCACCCAACAAAAATTAAGAGAGTTTGGCTGGGAGGTGTTAATGCATCCGCCGTATAGTCCTCACCTTGCACCTTCAGATTTCCACCTGTTTCGGTCTCTTCAGAATTCTTTAGGCAGTGTCAGGTTAACATCACGAGAGGACCGCCAAAACCACTTGTCGCGGTATTTTGACCAGAAGTCCCAAAATTTCTATAGCAATGGGATCATGTCCCTACCTACAAGATGGCAAAAAGTTATCGAACGAAATGGTACCTACATACTTTAGTTAAATGTAAATAAACTTTATAAAAAAATGTTTTGAATTTTCTTAAAAAATGCGAAGAAACTTTTTCCCCAACCTGTTATTATAAAGCTGAAGAGTTTGTTTATTTGGTTGAAAGCGCTAACCTCAGGAAATACTGGTTAGATTTTAGAAAAATCTTCTATGTTGGGTAGCCCATTTATCGAAGAAGATTAAATGCCATATTATGTCATATTAGAAAAAAGTTACGAATATGAAGACCTCGTACGGCATACCATAAGGCAATTCGATGCGACGAGATGGGTCGGGGGAGCAAAAAATTTGAACAGAAGATAGTGGTCTGATAAAACCATATTAAACGCTCTCGTTGATACACTGTAATAGATATACTGTGTGTTAGCTAAGTACCGTGTGTAGTTAGATAATTTATTAGTGTAAAATGCTGATTCCAGTTTAAGAAACCAATTTAAATTGTTGTCGCGATTTATGAATTAAGGATGTTGTTTTTAGGCATCGTACCAGACACGAGTAACTACTGAAAAAAGTTAAATATGTGTTTCTCTGCTTCAACATTAAGAGACGATAATATTACTAAGAAGTAATAACAGTCATACACGTCGATGGTCCGTGGATCGATGACCATCTTTACATATCAAGATCTCCGTACCTTGAAAAGTATATTAATCCCCACCGGATTCCCGGCTGTCATTTGTAGATCTTCGACAATCGTTTCGGGTCGTCAGAAGCCCTGTCTCAAAGTCAAAGTCAAAGTCTGACAACCAGTCTTTTCAAGAGGTATTGTGCTATTGGGTTGTGCAGGTCAGATAGGCAGGCGCATCTTGTAAAATACTCAGCTTCATCTGGTAGACTGGAAGTGAACCCCAACATAGTTCAGAAAAGCCTCGGTAGATCATGATAGGGTAAGGTCGCCTTAGTCGTACCAGTTCAGGTGAAATTGCTATAATTTTTATTCTAATTTAAATAACAGAAAAATCTTTGCACATATAAAATCTTCATTTATTAATGAATCAGTTAACATTAATAAAAATTAAAAACTCTTTTAATAAAATTGTGTTTTAAAAGTTTTACAAAAACCTTCCTTCGGTTCGACCTAGGCAACCGGTTGCCTTAATCGTACCACCCATGGCCTAAGTCGTACTTAGAGTAATCGTATCTTTTTTCAAGAAGAAGTCATCTGACAATTCAAAAACTGCGTAGATTTGTATGGTATGAGATCAATTTCAGTCTTCCTTATTATAATAATAATTAAAAGTACTCATTCTTACGAAACAAAAATGACATTCTTAGGCTACAATCATTTGGTACAGAAATCAATCAATTTAAATGCATATATCACAAATATATTTTACAGCTACAGCATTCATCGCACTAACACATGTAGTGGTCAGACCTCTTTCTCCGCTTGTGAGTGCACCAAATGGGTGTTTCCCTTTTTGAGCAATGAGTTTTGAAGGTTTGTGCACAGTGGATAAGGCAGTTTCATCCATTTATACACTTTATCCGCAGTAAACTTGTGTTTTCCAGTATTTATTTGTATTTATCAAAGAACTCATTCACACGCTATTTATTAAATCCCTTGCTTCTCTCCAATGATGTTGACTCTGGCACACGCAGCGATAAGAATGGATGTTCTTTCATGAACCTAGCAAACCATTTCTTGCCGGCCATTAAACGCGAAAAAACGCAGACTCCATGTCAAGTATATGCTGCACCATTTTGTTTTCCATTTCTGGTGTCATATCATTTGGTCTTCCGAATTTACTCGTTTTATTCGAACCCTTTAATTGACGCCGAAAAGTTAGGTTTTGGTATAGCATAATTATAATCTACATGCTTCGTTGAAACCAATTTCACCATCCCGATGCTTCTGCAGAGCTTCATCCATATCATCTTGCTTCCAAGTTTCATAAATTCTCTTTGCTATATTGATCACCTGAATAAAAAAAATTGAAATAAGGAAAAATATTCCCGTAACACCTAAGTCGTACAAGTCCGATTTAGGAATTTTCTGCAGGTACGACTTAGGCAGCGGGGTGTACACAGTTATAAGTCAAAATTAATAACATAAACCAAAAAACGTTTTCCGTTTGACCTTGCTCATAATAATTAGAAAACATTACAAAAATAGAGTTTAATAATAAAAAACAACCATTTTATCATAATCTTATGTGAAATGGCTTACGACTGATCTAAAAGTATTAGTGAAAACTGTGCAAAAAAACTTACTTTTTCATTATTTTTCGATCGCGAAATCCAGCAAGCCGCCGCGTGTAGTTGTTTATCTGTGCGAGTGAGTAGCGAGTGAGTAGAACCATGTGGCATCGCTAGATGTAACCTTTTCAAGACGGGTGCGCAGATATCGACGTGGTACGACTTAAGCGCTGGTACGACTAAAGGTACCTTACCCTAATGATAAAAAGTTAAATAAAACCTTTTACAAAAAAAAAAAAAAAAATAACAACCAACTTCCTTAAAAAAACACTACAAAGTCAAAAATAACTTTAATTACGGAATTCGGTGTTTTAGGATCTGTAAAGTTTTTTTTGCCACCGACTTCCGATATTAAAGTTATTTTTGAGTTTGTAGTGTTTTTTTTTAAGGAAGTCGGTTGTAATTTTTTTTTTAAACTTTTTAGAACTATGGTAGATACCTCGCACTAATCCAATCGCGTTATTCGTTCATTATTCGCGCAAATACTTAATGCAAATTTAAGACTTAAATGGTTTTCACATAGATCCCATTGTCCGAATTGGACCACACGGGAAGCACCAGCTTTCAAATAAAAAAGAATCATTGGTTCGCCCAGTCAAAAGTTCTGAGGTAACAAACATGAAAAAAAAAATAAGAATAATACAGTCGAATAGATAACCACCTCCTTTTTTGAAGTCGGTTAAAAAGAAAGTATATCAAGTAAACCGAGCTCAGTTTGTGTTCCCTTCATCTTGGGAATTTGAGAATTGTTAGACAAATCACACTTCGAATGATCAATATTTTATATTTATTGAGCAAAATTAGCACACTTCCTCAAAAATCTTCACTCTTCCTTAACTCTTCCTTACATGTCTTACACAATCCGTCTAAACGTCAAACTTCCGAGTCAACCTACGTGACTGATTTGGCAATAACATTATGCTCGTAATGGCACATCCTGAATATTATAATATGACACTTTCTCATTTTGATTACGATTTTTTGTCCGTCTTCTTTGAAGGTCAAACTCCTATGTAAAATTCCTATAATACTCATCTATACTAATATTATAAAGCTGAAGAGTTTATTTATTTGATTGAACGCGCTAATCTCAGGAACTATTGGTCCGAATTGAAAAAATATTTTTGTGTTGGTTAGTCTATTTATCGAGAAAAGCTATAGGCTATATAACATCACGCTACAACCAAGAGCAGCGGAGCAGTAATGAAAAATGTTGCAAAAACGGGAAAAATCGCACGGGTAGTCGATTCGACGCGACGGGAAGGGTCGGGGGAACAAGAAATTTAACGCGGACGAAGTCGCGGGCAGAAGCTAGTTGTACATAATATTATTTGCGTCATCGAAAACAACACTGAAATATCGCTTATATTTTCTAGAGTATTATCATAACATGAAATAAATCAGAAGAAAAAATCATACAACATACTCTAGACATTATTAAAAAATAATGTGAATTTATTAAGAGATAAACCAAACAAATAAAGTAGTTTATGTAATGTACATCCAACTTTTTTAAGAAAGAAAACATGGGGCCATTTGACAACTATCATAAAATTGTGTAGAATAACCAAAATCGGATTTGAATGAGATTAAAGGTAAACAAAATACACAAAGAAAATATATCTAATATAAACAGTCATGGTTGAAATATGAGGACACAAACAATGAGCAGATCAAATTCATTCATACATCAGAATCAATCAGCGTCATAGATGAGGCAATAACTTTAACGAACAGAATGTTCAATAAAAACTTTTTTACAAAAAAACAAACAACCGACTTCCTTAAAAACACTACAAAGTGAAAAATAACTTTAATTTCGGAAGTCGGTGTCTGAGGATTTGTATTTATGGTTTTTTTGCCACCGACTTCCGAAATTAAAGTTATTTTTCACTTTGTAGTGTTTTTAAGGAAGTCGATTGTTTGTTTTTTTGTAAAAAAGTTTTTATTTTAAAATTTTTAGTTGTGGTATCCACCCCGTACTAATTCCAAACAAACAATGCATATTTATGCGATAGCAGAAATCACGGTTAATTTGCTGTCATTTTTTAAAGAGTTCCGGTGTCTGTCTCCTGAACTCATCATCAGATCTATATGAAATTTATATGGGACCATTTCGGAATAAATCCCTTTCGAACAAAAAAAGAATTTTTCAAATCCGTCTTCTATATATGACGGAGTTATGGCCGAACATACATAAAAAAAAATAATTTATAAACATCCGAATTGAGAACCTCCTCCTTTTTGAAGTCGGTTAAAAAGTGATACATCCTGAATATAATATGACACTATCTCACGTAGCATACAATTTTATGTCCCTCTGCTTTTTAGATCAGACTTCAATGTTATATTCCCTTTTTACTGCTAAACAATAATATCTAGGTCATCGCGTAGCATATTGAAACAAAGTCCTTATTTGCTAGAATATTATCATAAAATAAATCATAAAAGTTAAAGAATACCTGAAGAAGGTGACAATGAATAAAATCTCAAAGCGGAGAATTTAAAAAGTAATT
Organism: Aporophyla nigra; assembly: GCA_947507805.1. Taxonomy (NCBI): domain Eukaryota; kingdom Metazoa; phylum Arthropoda; class Insecta; order Lepidoptera; family Noctuidae; genus Aporophyla; species Aporophyla nigra. The sequence goes on along the minus strand of OX382313.1, from coordinate 2,311,187 downwards.
TAGCAAGACTACGAAAGACATGTACCGCGTGGTGCCGGACGTAAAGAATAACACCACCCCATTTCTTCCCGTGGGTGTCGTAAAAGGCGACTAAGGGACTTACTAGAGAATGGGCAGTAGCGTTCTCAATGCATTTTACTACCATACTGCGATCGCCAACCCGCTTGCCAAGCGTGGCGATTATGGCAAAGCCCCCCAAATTGGGGGAGGCCTAAGTCCAGTAGTGGACGTCTTACGGCTGAAATGATGATGAAAGACATGAAAAGCATATTATAAACAATGAAATAACACAGTATGTTTGTGTATGTCAATATAACACAGTATGTTTCATCGTCATCATTTCAGCCGAAAGACGTCCACTGGTGGACATAGGTTTCTCCCAATTTGGAGGGCTTTGCCATAATCGCCACGCTTGGCCGGCGGGTTGGCGATCGCAGTATGGTAGTAAAATGCATGGAGAACGCTGCTGCCCATTCTATAGTAAGCCTTTAGTGCCTTTTACGACACCCATGAAATGAGATGGAGTATTTTTTACGTCCGGCGGCACACGGTGCAATACAGCATGTTTATTTACTTCTAAATCTAGTAACACAATGTATAATATCTTAAGACAACCAACGCACCGTTATCTGATCCCAAACTAGGCAACTAGACAACTGATAAATATACTTATATATTTCTAAATACATACATATTAAAGATAAATTACATCCAGACGCAGAACAAATGATTGTGCTCATCACACAATGATTTGTCTTGGGTGGGAATCGAACCCACGGCCTCAGTCTTAGCAGTCAGGGTCACTAACCACTAGACTAACAGGCAATACGAGTACTTTACGCACATTATTCCCAAACTCATTTTATGCCTGAAAATGGGAATACTGACGTATTATACGCTGATTATTGAGTCACTTAAAGAATAATTTAAAGATTTAGCAGCAGAGCTCTGTTATGTATTAGACCTCTGCTTTGGTAGCAGAGGGCTAATAATATTTGTCCTAATTTTAAGCTTAGTTAGTTATTCATTTACATAATTCATTGCACAGTTTATAACTCGTACAACAATACCCTACTGCTATCTTTAGAGGCTTGTAAACGGCTTATCGTGAATTAGCCGACCAAACATAATAAAAAATAAAAAAAACTATGACACTTTCTTACCACTTCGCCACGATTTAATGTCCATCTACTTAGAAAATCAGACTTCGATGTAGAATTTCTAACTTTATCTAGATTATCTTAAATCTAAGTATTAAAAAGAAACCAAATATTTCCTAAAATATTAAGAAGAACACTATTAGACAGAACCCAGAAAAACCTCATATCATCTAAGGAAAGAAGAAGAAAACGTTCACTAATATCTAAGTCATCACAAATCTGAGCATGAAAAAAAATCGTTTTAATGTTTTCTAAAATATTTACAAAAATAGAATTAGGTAGAACTCAAAAAACTCCAAAGAGGAAGAAACCGTTAGCTAACGCTATGGAATAACGGTACAGAACAAAACATACAAATTCATAAAAAGAAAACATCTTCATCAAACACCGTCACTAATGAAGTAATGAGTGGTGAAGCTACTAATAGCTTTACATAATGGCAAATATTTACGTTTTCAACTCCTACAAATAGAGAAATTGAAGCATTGGAAAACAACAACCAGAATGATTCATATTTAAATAAACCTGGACACTAGTTGCGCAAGGAAACTTTCCTGGAAGTCTTTAAACAGACTCCGGACTCAGGTAGGCCGAAGTAAAAAAAACCAGCTCAGGTGGAAATTCACAGATGACACTGCCCAGAAGTGTTAATATGGTGCTGTTCCACATACAAAACGGCACTTGATACCTTGTCCAGCGTGTCCTGTTGTTTACACGCTACATGAGTTGATTGACGCTGCTGAGTGCTAAGCTTGGTGCCAAATTCTGGGTTGACTATATTTAGATTGCTATTGACACGTTACTAAGAAGGAGATTTCAAACGCATGATATTGAAGACTGAGTATTAGAAAACAAAAGGAAAAACAAACAAGTATATTAAAACAATTAAATCAAATATCCGAACCAACCAGCGTCACGGATGAGGCAATGACATTAGCAAACAGAGAACTTCACGTAATACCACATCCTGAACGCTTGACACTTTCTCATTTTGCATACGATGTATAGCTTCACGACTTCATATGTGACGCTTGGCAGGTCACACTTTATGAATATGCTAATGAGATGACTGTTACTATGTACCGATGCATTGCTGCAAATATGTCAAATATTTTACAAAACAACATATAATTAAATATATTATTCGATCGATATTATTCGTCAGCATTCGTTTGTGAGTGAGTTTAACGTTCATAATATCAAACTCTTTAAATATCTTTGGTTAAAATAAGTTTACTAAATTATAAACACACACACACACACACACAGAAATCTGGACATATAATATGTGATTTTATTGATAATGTTCTTCAGAATGATCAGGTGCGTAGTCTTACAACCGGCGTGGGTGCATATGTGCTAGTGTACGTCGTATGTAAACATCGTTGCAGATGGGATTCTGTAGTTTCTGCCTAGCTCCAGGCTAGGAAGATGCGCTTTTATACAAGTATTATCCAAATTAAGTCTTAAATTTCGAAGCTACTGTAAAACGTCTACTGTATTTGCGTTTGATTTCCATTTAGGGTCCGATTAGTTTTTTTTTTAAACCTGTTAATACGTCCGTTAATCAATTTCGAACCATTAGAGCTTAGAAAATAAGATGTTAAAACAAGATCGTGCGCCGCAAATTAACAAATCGACTTACAACCGTAAAAATACCAAGATACTACTATAACATGAGTATGAATGAATGACGAACGCAAGTTAGTGTCAATTTGCAGTACATCGCAGTTTCTATGCGGATCTCATTGTGTATTTAATTAGACCATGTTGTGTAAGACTTGTGTGTACGCAATGGATAGCGAAAGTTTGAGGCGTGACTATATGCACGTATTTGGGACTGCTTCGAATTGGGGCTTAAAATGTGGGAAAACATCACCTGCCTAGCCTTTTTCCAACTATGTTAGATTCGGCTCCTAGTATATCCGGATGAAGCTGAATAATTGTATTTTACTTGGTGCAACTGCGTCTAAAATCCAGTAACTGAGTAATACGATACCCCTTGTTAAGACTGGTTATCAAACTTTCAGAGGGGTCTTGGTGTCACTTATCCGCGGTCCTGTTACGGCAAATGTCTCAAGACATCCACATGAAATGATGGATTAGTCTCCTGCTAAGATGAATCGATGTTCCGGGAAAAAAGAACCAAACTTGGGCAGATGCCTCATGTATCTGCAGGAGGTTCGAAGAGAAGAGAGAACGAATGAGTTTTTAACGTACATTATTATTCCCTTTATTCATTTTTAAAACTTATAAATTATATTTTTAAATATTAGAATATAAAATAAAAACATTTAAAAATATAAAAATAGTAGCCCACCGGTATCGGGAACATCCAAGCTACCGGCGGTCAGGGCTCCAGAGAGAGGAACCTCCTGACAATGCGAGCCGTGTCCAGAAGTACCGCTTTCTGAATCGAGCCCTTGACCCAACTGCTTAACGAGAGCCTCTGGTCGAGACTCTTGGATATCAACCCATTGGCTGTGACGACTATCGGCACAACTAACGTACATTATTATTAGTATAACCAAAAGTTGAATTTGATAAGTTACGAGCCAAAACGGTGATTTCTTAATTAAATTTTGCAATAAGTCATTGTTATGGGAGAACTGTGTACAGCAGAGGGAGTTTTTTGGCAGAAATGATGATGGTGATTATAGTGAAACTCTTTTAACTGTAAAAGTTTCAAAGAGAAGAGGGAACGAAGGAGTTTTCAATGTTTAATATATGTATTTAGAATAACAAAAAAATTAAACTGATGCAAGAAAGACCATTTCTTAATTCAAGTTTGCAACTATGTACTCAATGTGTCCGTTTACTATAACTCTAATATATTCGTATTATTTTCTCCAAAATATAGAATTCCTACTGACTTAAGCAAAGTTGCAACCACATACTATTCAGAGTGACAGGGTCATTGACGAGAAAACGGTAACTATTAGTTCAGCACATAAATCCTTGTTTACATAATAATATTGATGCACTTAGCAATGACCGGCCAATTACTAAAATTTGTTAGCAATTACTTCCAATACACACAATCATAAACAGAAAGCTGCTGCAGCTAACTGCTTAATATACCATCAATAAACATAAACCATCTTTTACTAAGAAAATCGAGAGTTTCACCCAAAAACACCAAATTTTTGACCCCGGAATCCTTTATCAAATACAAAAAGGTGAGTCTATGACAAATACAACCCACATGGATGACATTAGAACCGCATTCTTTAATTATACGTATATATATAACAACGTCATCAAAAGATATTTGTGTCAGACGCACCTTCGACATCCTTTTTCGAAAAGAGAGAGAAAAAAGAAATTTCACTTCACACGCGTTCCTGTGTCCGGTTTACATCCAACGCTTTTCCTTTAAACCAAACTACAAATGTAACTTTTCATCTCAAAAAGTTCCAACTGAGCAATTTTGAACGTTATGCTGACGATGTTACGGGTGGTTGTAATCGAATTACGAATCTGATATCAGTAAACTTGACTCTGTTCGACGGACAAGGCAAATACCTGTTTTCTGTACTATTTGATATACGATTTTGGACTTTACCGTATTGGCATAAGACCGTATGATTGTACTTGAAACGTGCATGCTCGTAAAGGTGTGTGAACTCAAGACGTGGTTTACTCTGACAAAGTTAAAATAAATATCGAACAACTGACGCTAAACGACTTTGGTTTTTATGTTGATGGATATAAAGTTAGTAATGAATGTAAATGTAAATAACAAATGCAAGGCTATGTAAGCAAATAAATGTTGGAGAATAAAGAGGGGGAGGTTACATAAAATACATGAGATACAGAAAGCCGGTGGGCCTCAGGCGACAGCAGCGAAAGCAACTTGTCGATGACTAATGTACGGAACTCTCATAGGTCATGAATGAGGTCGCAGACACCAAAAAATGCGTAACCCTAAAACACCTGACCGATTTGATTTGTTGTGATTTTTAATAACCCCAATGATATTACAAACTTTGATGAAACTGATAATAGGTCAGTTTTAGTTTAAAGTTTAAAAAAGTAGAATAAAATTTGTGTACCTAGTAAATATTTTAGTATAGCCCTCCAAAATATTAAAAGTTTTAGGCCCTGAATACATACATAGCTCAAATTGAAGAAAGTGTAATGTTTTTTTTCTGCTGAAGCCGATTCATGCATAAATGCAAGATTAATAAGTACCTAAAAATATGAAATAATTGGTAACACTACTACTATACCTGTAAAAACTACAAAGCTATAAACAAAAGTAAACGATTTGATGTTTCACAGCTTAGGGCTATCAAAATTTTAAACTAATAAGTTTATGTACTTAAATCTTAAAAAAATGTATACACCCAATGTAAAATACAAAATAACTAACTCAATATTATTTTCACAACAACAGTGAAATTTTTAAAACGACATTAACGTCAAAGAAAATTTATACCCATAGTAAATAAACTCATAATAATTGCTAATAATATTATAAAAAGACGTGAAATCCATCCTCATTGTCATTTAAAACTTGAAAATATTACATCAGAAACTTTTACTCCAAGAGACGGACATACAAGAAAAATAATACTTTCACTCTTTGACCACTTCAGTTTTGGAACTAGCATAACGACCTCCGCTTTTGCACGGAAATGTAGCCTTTATCTTTGAAATGACAAGAATGATTATCCTGTAAATATGGATGGTGTCTATGATGTTTGAAATGAGTGGAGGTCTGTGAGACAATGAGGGGTCAAAGGCTTTATATGTATCGCTAAGTATTGGCGGTTTATGTGTAATGTCATTTGAAAAGTAAAAGTTTTTGTTTACGTTTTATTTGGCAGGATTGATCTTAGCCGATATTGTTGTACCCACATGTATATAAAGTAGACAGATACCAACAAAATCCAAAAGGTTACAATGGCAAGTATGACTAATATAACAGGATAAGTCTTTTTGATACGTTATGATTTAAGAATCACCAATCGTTTTTTTTTAGGGTTCCGTTGCCAGATGGCAAAAAACGGAACCCTTATAGATTCGTCATGTCTGTCTGTCTGTCCGTCTGTCTATCTGTCTGTCTGTCCAAGTATGTCACAGCCACTTTATTCCGAAACCATAAGAGCTATGCTGTTGAAACTTGGTCAGTAGATGTATTCTGTAAACCGCATTAAGATTTTTACATAAAAATAGAAAAAAAAAACAATAATATTTGGGGTTCCCCATACATAGAACTGAAACTCAATTATTTTTTTTCATCAAACCCATACGTGTGGGGTATTTATGGATAGGTGTTCAAAAATGATATTGAGGTTTCTAATATCATTTTTTTCTAAACTGAATAGTTTGCGCAAGAGACACTTCCAAAGTGGTAAAATGTGTGTCCCCCCCCCGTAACTTCTAAAATAAGGGAATGATAAAACTAAAAAAATATATGATGTACATTATCATGTAAACTTCCACCGAAAATTGGTTTGAACGAGATCTAATAAGTTTTTTTTTTAATACGTCATAAATCGTAAACCACAATTTACCTTCCATTCAGTCAACTCAAATATAAAATTAAAAAAAAAAAAAATAATTTCATAATTATAGACCTTATGCATAAACCGTGAATACCTGCAGGTTTGTACGGAACCCTCGGTGCGCGAGTCCGACTAGCACTTGTTTCACTTTCATACATTCAATTTGTTGATTTAGCACAGTAAGGCTCAAAATTTGGAAATGATTGAAGGAATTATGAAGGATATATGGGATAAGTGCCTAAGGAATGTACTTGAAGAATACATAAGGAATCATTATACAACAACAATAAAAGCAACCCATAAGCCAATCGCTAACCACTTCAGCAGTTGAACTGGTATTATGAGCCTAATGTCTAGGTTAGTAGAATAGTATATGTCTTACAAAAAGTCAAATATTCGCGACTCCTATTTCATTGAAAACCTTATTTAAGATGATGCAATCGTTACGCCCAATATAAACAACAAAGTAGTATTTCCATTGATCTCTATATACCCAACCTACCATACAAAACATACGTAATTTCACCAGCTACTGCCAAAAATTACGTATATTATGCAATTGCCGTAACAGAATTAGAGATTGTTCACAAAGATAGTTCGCAAATTATCCTCGGCGAATTTTCACCTATTGTTCGTGTGAGAAGTTGGCGTAACAACCAAAACAATGGCAAAGTTCACCGGAACAGAACATGGAAAGTCTATATAACCAACTGGGACTTGATATTGTTTTTAAAGTTACAATTGTAGCAACAAGGATAGTTGTGCTAGTGGAAACTGTAGCATGTGCTGATTGATAATCAAAGTCCCGAATTCAAAATGTGTCCAATGAAAAATTTGAGATGTGTGCTATTACTTATATTAATTGTTGAAGTGATACCCATAGAGATAGATCTGCAAGAAGGTGAAGAAATCGAAGGCAATAATGTCAATGACAGTCAGTTGAATGAATGTATAAGTGTGAGAAGAAGTACTGATGTTGGAGTGTGTTTTGGCAAAGAGCTGTTGAATAAATTGAATAAGTATGATGAGGCTGAAACATTCAGTTTAGCTACTGGTATTTCTTTTGTGAGAGATGAAAAGACTCCGAGGGATATTGGCGCTTTCCTCGATAAAGATCCTATGGATTTCCGGTATACTTATTTTTAATTACTTGTTTACATTAAAGAGTATAACTTAGAAAGCACACTGAAAACTTGCTGGAATCGTCCAACACTAGAAGTCCACACAAAATTTTAAATATAACTTGTGAAATCAAATAAAAAATGTATTCTATATCATTCAATATTGTCATTGTACGAACAAACATTTACTTTACCACGTACGGTATGAATGCACTAGACTCAAAAAGTCCAATTAAAGTCTATACTTCACTAAATTATACTTCTTCAGAATAAATACTACGCAGACCTCAAATAAATTGGGGTAAGGGCCAGAAAATAAGTCATAGTGCCATTTTGACCCTTAAAACGTGCAATTTTTTGTTTGGACGAAGTAAATGGTACCTATGTAAGACTCTCAAAAATCTTATGATCTCATTATTAATCTTTTTTACAGCTCTATTCTCGAAGATGCGGGTAACTTGATTTCTAAACGATCTCTTCATTGGGACCTCAGCACCTTCTATCCTGGGTTGGTCATGAGGATTGGCCCAACGTTGGCCAATGGAGTACTTGAGTTTGTAATGGATCCAAGAGTCAAGGATAGGTCTTCATACCAACAACCTGCTGAAGTATCCACAGGTACGTAATGTCAATCGTTTATATTTCAGTTTAAATTACAAATTTTCTTTCTTAGTTTGTTTTTTCTAAATATTGTGTGTACTTAAAATATTTCTCCATGTAAAATACGGGTACTCAATATTCAATTGCATTTCGTTAAGTTGGAAGTCCACCCGAAAATCGTTGGGAAAAAGCTAGGCACATTGAATTCCCAAACTTGACACACTTGCTTACTGAAATTAAATCATTTATTACATTTATGTCTTTAACAAAAATAAATTACAATTGTAGCACAAATCTACCTACGTTAATATTTTGTTACTTGGGTATGCAATATCTTTGTTTATAGCGCCATCTAGTTATTTACCTTAAAACAAGCATACTCAATGCCATTCAAGGTTGATCTGACACTGAACTTGATACAACGCTCTCTATCGGCAGAATGGTTAACTTCTATGAATCATCGATCATAAGGTTTTCATATTATTTCAACTTATCTTTTTTGAATAGTATTTTTGCTTAAGACACATACGTTCAATTTATACCCGAAGTAATTAAGTATTCAATTTTAGCGTTTGAAAGATTAGCTCCCATTATTTTTATGATATCGATTGATTTAAGAAGTAGTAGGTATAGCAGTCGAAACATATTTGACAATAATGTCAACAGTATTCTGTTTAGCATTTATGATATCAATCTCAACTTTTTCTTCCATTGCAGGTCGCCTGCTAACAAGAAATCTCCTTGTCCCATTCCTACTCGGTTTCAAATTCCAACTCTCAACTTTACTGCCAATATTACTGGGTCTACTATTGATTGCCAGTAAAAAGGCGTTCCTTCTTGCAAAGTTAGCACTCCTTGCTGTCACAGTGTTTAGTAGTGGATTTGGAGGAGGTGGATCAGGGTCACTTGGCGGTTTTGGAGGTCCTTCTCTTTCGTCTTATGCTTATGAAAACCCAGGACATTTTCACGAACACGATCATCATACAACCTCAGGTTAGTTTAATACATTTTCTAATAATTGCTATTCTGAAGTAAATACTGTGCTAACTAGTATAGAAATTTAAGTGGCACAGTGGTATAACTTGGAAACAGCTAAGAGTCACGAAAAGTGCCAATGAGGGTTTTCTCAAATGGTCCAGGCACCTGTCAAAAGTGCCAAAGCGCCTATATTTTCCTTAGTCGCGACTATTTCTGTTATCTGTGGTCGCGACTGAATGAAAACGAATGAATGAAGTACTTTTATATTAATTGTCGAAATGGAGGACCTTTTGTTAAAGTGGCGCCAACTGGTGGCCTGAATTTTCTTGAATACCCTCATTACATACATAAAATTATAAAAATCTGCACAACTAACTAAAATTGTATAGTAGATTAATCTGCACTAAACTAAATGACTAATAGTTATATTATTCAACACTACTTTTGCTGTAATTTGACAAAAAAAATATAGATATTGTAGCCCAAGCGGATATTAGGAAAGTATATCCACAATTTATTTTTAATATCTAGTTATTAAGAATATTTAAAATAGCGACATCTAGTGTAAACTCTCGGAAACATTTACAATGTATCCGTTTCCGATAGGTACGCTCACCTCTTGCCGGTGCACTGTCAAAAAGCCTTCTAATGATATCTTTGGATTTAACTATTCTGGACCTTAGTGTCTTAGAATTAAAGTTGAAAATTCCTCCGATGGATTAAGTAAGTATTTTATGATGTTGCTTTAGAGGGATGAGCAGTTCTGTTAGTACTTGGCAAAGGTGTAAAATAACTCGTGTGTTGTATTGATTTCGTAGATTTTCTAGCTTCTGTGTAGTTCTTAAAAATTTAAGCACAAGCTTAAGTTCGAACCTACAACTTTTAAGTCGCAGCAGTTACCATTAGGTCACAATATATCATCATCACTGCTTTCATAATGGTGAAGACAAACATCGTGAGGAAACCAACGGGTATTTCCTAGAACAAAAAATCTCGAAGACATGTAACATCTACTATCCCGAAACGGGCCCGCGTGATTGATTACAGCCCACTCTCTTTCGTAGAGAGAAGGACTGTGTCCCAGCAGTGGGAACAGCAGTGGGCTGATTATATATGCATGTTTTTATGTACTTTTCTGTAGAACTCTCAATATTTTATATGTTCAGATGAACATATAAAATATAAAGTATGGTTAAGTAGATACTTAAACTGTATATTATTACATATCTATATTATCTGTAGATCTATACTATCTATATTATCTGTAGGTAATTCTATGGATTTATGAGTAGAATTGCTTAGTATTATGTAAAAGTATCTTGTTCTTCTAGTTATGGGTAGTTTTAAAATTCGGTTGTTTTCTATAACGCTAATTGGTCTTGGTCTAGCTAGTGAATGATTTATCTGTGTGCGTACATCCTATTTCCAATTTCGTCACCTTTGTCATCATTTTTCTATCCTTGTATAGATAATAATACCAGATAATTGGTCGGTGAACCCCACCACTTATCTGCTATGATTACATGTCAAAAAATTATAGCGAAAACAAGTAACGGACTTCAAAAAGAAGGAGGTTTTCAATTCGTCTGCATATTTTATAAAAGAAATAAAAAAATATTCTCGATACCTCCGCTATTGTAAATAGATTTCAAAAGTCTTTTTTATTTAATGAATTATTAGCACTGCTCGGTTTTTTTTTTTTTTTGTAAAAATGTTTTCTATAATCATTGTTACACTTTCTTGTACTTCAAAACTTAACGACCCATTAATTTTTTTACAGGCTACTATCGCCGTCAACCCCACCCAGACTACTACTACAGAGAGAAGTCAGCTGAACCATCCACAGCATCTCCAATTACTCCTGATGAACTGAGGAATAGGCTAGAAAGACTGTTTGTTACTAAGAAAGACTCTGTCAATGAAAGAGAAGATATTAGTGCAAGAAATAGGAATTTTGCTTGGACTCCTATTAATACTGGGTAGAGGATTTTTATTTGTGATGGCATGTAGCTATGATAAATTAAATAATTAGGTTTTATCTTGTAGTAAACTCAGTCTCTTCATTACCAATATAGTGTGGAATTTGTAAATGATACACACCGTGACCATAACGTCTTACAAAGGTTGTCCACTCACTGTAGGCGTGATTACAAATTTCTTACCATTATTTAAGTTACTAAGTACTAAGAAAAATAAATAATACATTAGAATTATGAAACATCATCTTAATAATGTTTACGTATCAGACGGTAAAGAATATAGGTATATTCTCTACCGTCTCGTACTGGAAATGCGAAATACGAAATGGATTGATCTCGTCGACTCGTGCGCTGGATACCTACCCAGCGCACGAGTCGACGAGATCAATCCATTTCTATTTTCCATGAGACAAAATATCCATTTAAAAATACGTCCTGCGTCATCATAATTAATAATATTTTTATTTTTTATGTATTTAAATGTTAATTTTTTTCAAATGGATGTGTAGTACTCATTGGATACATGAAGTGGGTTTCCGTTGTAAGACGATTAAAATGTCACGGTGTATACCTGATAGATATTAAATAATATTTTTAATATGTACATGAATATAACAACAGAGAGAATCACAGGGCATCAAAAATCTCGTCCGTATTGCTGTCAATGGATAAAGTGCCCAAAAGGCTGGCAGCATTGCTTTGTTGTATGGCGATGCTGATTCTTTGGCCAAAAAATAGACACGTGAAGATTCAACCTACCGCTTGAAGATGTCTCGAAAAACCAATTCGAACCCATGGCCCTAAATATATTTATAATATTTTCGCCGTTTGCGGTTAATTAACAATATTTTTTTTTTTTTTTAACACGAGACTATACTACAGATATAATCATTTAATTAGCCTGCTTTGTATCGTTTATGTAAGTAGTGATATTTTTATAATTTAAGTTTTAACCACAGTTTTCTTGTTGTTTAATAGTTTGCATTTACTTGTATTAAAAGACAGCACTTAATTTATTTACTTCTAGTCATCACTTTTTCTATTGGTGCTTGTTACATTATTATAAGTTGTATTTAAATCACATTTGAATTGAAAGATTTTCCCATTAGGGATAGAATGACTGCATTTTGACTGGCCTGTTAGTCTAGTAGTTAGTGACCCTGACTGCTAAGACTGAGGTCGTGGGTTCGATTCCCACCCAGGACAAATATTGTGTGATGAGCACAATCATTTGTTCTTTGTCTGGGTGTAATTTATCTATAATATGTATGTATTGTATTTAGAAATATATAAGTATATTTATCAGTTGTCTGGTTACCATAGTACAGGCTCTGTCTAGTTTGGGATCAGATAACGTTGTGTTGGTTGTCCTAATATATTACTATTAATGAAATATTCAATCGTTTTATAAGATTAGAGCACAGATTTATACAACACGCTGATATCATTTTTCAAAGCAATTTATTTATAAATTGGTTATAATATTAATAGATATTAGAAACTCCGTAATAAAAATATACTAAAAAGAATTCAAGCAGTCTTTTAATATTTACTTCTAACCAATAGTCAGTTAATTAATTAGGGATTGGCTATTGCACTGGTAACTCAGTGGTAACGGGTACGAGTTGTTGTTGATTCGAATACAGTCATCTGCGCTTAACTTTGAGCAATTGTTACATCACCACTATTCCTACAATGGTGAAAAAAACATCGTGTGGAAGTTGGAATATCTTAGAAACAAAAATTCGCAGACATGTGAGATCTATCAATCCACACTGGGCCCGCGAGATGGAAATCGGCCCTCTCATAAGACGAGACTTATGTACCAACAAAAGTTGGAACATTGTAATTTGATCATGCTATTGCATTAACCAGCAGCCAAGCCATCATCATCATTTCAGCCGTAAGACATCCACTGCTGGACTTAGGCCTCCCCCAATTTGGGAGGCTTTGCCATAATCGCCACGCTTGGCAGACGGGTTGGCGATCGCAGTATGGTAGTAAAATGCATAGAGAACGCTGCTGCCCATCCTCTAGTAAGTCCCTTAGTCACCTTTTACGACACCCACGGGAAGAAATGGGGTGGTGTTATTCTTTACGTCCGGAACCGTACGGTACCTTTACGTCCGGCACCACACGGTACCTTGCAGCCAAGCCATCAATACAAAACTCAATCAATTAACAAAAGAACATAGCACATTGATACCTTCCTCATTAACAGCAGTTAAAACTAATTAGGTTAAAGAAAATAAGTTTTCCGCCGTATCCGGTGCACACCTATCTTTAAAAACATCCTCTACACAATTACACGCTCTGAATGCTAGGAAAATGGCCGCACAAGTAGAAAGAGTTTCCGATTCGAACCCAAATGGATATAAATGTGGACGATATGTTCTTACTGTATCAGTAACTGCAATTGTTGGAGTAATAAAAGATATACATTGTGAGGTAGCACGTAATTTTTTATATTGTAAGGAAGTTGGTGGATCAAATGGTTGGTGATAATGATAGTAATTGATGCGATGTAATAATTGATTGGACGTTAGTGAACACGTTACCCGATGTAAAGTACATGTTCACTTATAATATATTTAATGCGAATGCTTAGTCTTCCTTGTTGAAAACGTCATGGCTAAATGGACACTCAAATTAATTTGAATAAAAAGGACTTTTTAGCAGTGTTACAAGTAGCAAACCGAAATAAGTCATCTTACTATACTACTTCCTACTTTATTATTACAATATTTTACTATAGTATTATAAATGTCATAGTTTGGATCTTTGTTACTCAATCATGCCAAAAGGGCTGAACGGATTTTGAAGAAATTTCGCACAGAGATAGTTCAATACCTGGCACCTTTACCGTGGCATATTTCTCGAACTCCACGCAGGAGAAGCAATTGGCAAAAGCTAATTTAAAAAATATAATAAGAAATTAAAGGACAACAACATACGTAAACAACAACATTCCAGAAAATATTGCAATATTCTATTATATAGTATGTACGGACATGGACTACCGATATTCTAAATACTTAAATATAAACTATTTTAAAGTACAATTACACTCTAAGCTTGGGTCCAATACACTACCCCGCTATGTGGCAGCCATTTTTTTTTTAAATATTTTGATGAAAATCGACTTATTCTGTAATGCAAATGGCAGAAAATATTATTATCTTTCGAATAAGCCTATTTTCATCTCAGTATGACTAAAACTTTGAGAGATATGTTGTTTTTTTTACTCGCATGGAAAATATTAAAAAAAAAACAAAATGGCTGCCACAGCGGGGTAGCAAGCTTAGAGTGTAATTGTACTTTAAAATAGTTTATATTTAAGTATTTAGAATATCGGTAGTCCATGTCCGTATTATGTTAATACCAAGAGTCGCGGCCACTCTAACATGGCACTGACTCATAACTGGTTAACATAATATGGGTTCTGCACCAACACCTCTGTCTACCTCTTGATCCCAATACAGCGTCACATTATGGATTTGGTAACTTGGAACAACAAGAGCAGTGCAGTCACGGATTTTGCCCAACCAACTAAGATGCAGTCCCAAGTCCAGCTTAAGAACTACTACAATACATTACCGCTAAACTATCAAGCCAGAAATAATATAACTCTGATGAGCTCACTAATTTATAAACCACCTCTACTTGTGCTGCTTTCATAGTTTTTTATCTGAATGCCGGTGAGCCATGCGTTCGAATCGCGTGCGATGCATTTTGCGTGTACATTCAAAGCTTTCTCGGTTTTCTTTGATAGAATTCTTGGGTTATATCTGGCGTTAGACTAGGTTTTGCTGTTGTATTTGCTTGGTTGGTAGAGTAAAAAAAACTCGTTGTCGCTTCCTAACTCTTGTCTATTTTATGACATCGTGAACAGTGTTCACGTTCACGTTAATTGTTCCGGATGATACCGGCCGTAAAGAATAGCAACATCTCTTTTCTTTCTACAGGTGTCGTACGAGGCGACTAAGGGACTTACTAGAGAATGGGCTGCAGCGTTTCTATGCATTTTACCACCGTATTGCGATCGCCAACCCGCCTGCCAAGCGTGGCGAATATGGTAAACCCCCCCTAAATTGGGAGAGGCGTATATTTAGCAGTGGATGTCTTTCGGCTGAAATGATGATAATGATGATGATGAACAGTGGATTGTTCTTCTGTTAACATTCCTGTTGGTTTTTTCGGCTATTTACGTAAGAGGCTAAAATGGGACCGTACTCACTTGAAGGATGGACCAGTATAAAAGGGTCAGGAGAGTCACGCATTGGAGGCCTGAAGACGTCACCACCGAGGCAGGCACAAGAAACGCTGGCATGACGTTTGGAACTAGTTTCTGGCTGATTTACTAGAGAAGACAAAACAAATGAAAATTATGGGAAGACCTTTGCCCAGATGTGGGTCAACATAGGTTAATTTAAAAAAAGCTTAATGATAAAATTTGGTTCAATAATTTAGCAAGAAGATTACAAAATGTAATTTTTCAATTACTGCAACAAACAAACACACTTTATCTCTACATCTATATAAGTAGACGGTTATATAGCGGTCCAGTCTTGCTCCAACTGTCTCTAGGATTGAATATAATTGATTATCAGCTGCTTCTGTTATACTGACACACAGTTTTTACTACTGACATCGTTAATTGTGAAGCTATTAATGAGCTAGTTAGCGCTAGATAACAAGAACCAGTCTATTTTTATTTACATTTTGAGCTTTTTCTGTAGCCAGACTTTTGACGAATAGTCATGCTATTTTTCATAGAGTTTTTGGGTCATTTACTTGGACCTGTACTAAGTCTACTTGAGTCATAAGTAGCCTTTAATGTTCCCACTACTGGGACAAAGGCCTCATCTCTGTGAGAGGAAGTAAACCATAAACCACCACGCTGGGCTAGTCGAGGTCTTCTTTCTTACCTTAGATTTTATTTCTGAGGCATATTGTTACTGAATCCTTATTTATGCTTTAAAAATAATATTTTGACATAGTAATTTTTTTTTAAATTTAATTTTAGAAATTTAAAAAGTTTCAGATACATTACGGTCTATCAACTCAAAACAACATTAAAGAAATTAATACCACAATTATTTACACATGCCGTCAAAACACTGTCGTTGAAATGTCTGTCTGTGCAAATATAGAATATTTAGCTTAACCAATGTCAGGCATTAGTAATTGATCCCATTCATAATCTCTCGTTGTGTCAGACAACGACACAACGAGAGATTATCTCTCTATCTATACTTCATTAATGATGATAACAAATTGTCAGTTCATCACTTTAATCACTGGCATCTACATTTTAATAACATGTAGTTTGCTTTATCTAGATAAATTCATATCTTGCATGGTGTCTCGTGTAACTAAACGATGTATTAAGTTTTATTTCTATACCAAAACGACAAATATTTAACAAATAAATTCCCTTTATAAATTGACATTATATAAATTCCAAGTAATAGCAGTTGCATGGCCGAAAGCAATTAAATTAACAGCGTTTTCTTTTTACGAATACCTGAGTAATCATTTGTAGTAATTCTAATAAATATTATTATATTACTTCTATATCTGCTACAAAATGTGTCTAAAATATTACACGAGGTATAAAATAAGGATGAATTAAATTAAATGGCAAATGATACAAAAAGGGACGTCCAATGAGTATTCCAAATATCATGTAGATGAATCGATAGGAAATTAGCATTTAGACCTATATTATCCTTTTACTACCAATTACCTAAACCCTAGGATGGCCACAACATGAACACACAATCACAGTTTTTCAGTCGATTAAATTAGGCTATATAAATACAGTTTTAGCCTTTTCCTGGCCTCCTGCTAGCTTTTCCTTCTCTATATCCCTCAATTTTCTATTCTCTCACACAGATTGTAAATCTTGAATTGTTGTCTAGGCGTGACTAACAAAATGTTATGCAAATCAATAAACATAATTCTTCCAATAAAATTCAAGGAAAATCCGATCCAGTTGGAAATGGAAATACCAATTACAACGTTGCTGTGGTCAGTATTTATGAAAACGAACGATCTGTAGTTAGCGACAATGTTCATGCAAATGACAGCGGTCAGTCGACCGTGACAGTAGAAAATAATAAATTGCTATATTGATCGTTCCACCTGTAATTACTTGACACGACAATTGTGGGTAATTTTGGATAAACAAGTTGTTCGTTGACGTTTTAATGCTTTTCAGTATCTGTTTCATCTATATATTGTATATATATCAATTGTTTAATATTACTCACTAACTCCAGGGAAATAGCACAGAAATCTCGATGTCTTGAATTGTCGCTCATTAAAATACTATCACACCAGTGTCAAATAGCGTGAACCATCGATATCCCTGTGAGCGAGGTTCTTGTATTGTATAATAATTGAATAATCAAATCCTTTATTGGTTACTTCACTTATTGTATTAAATCATACTTACTCATCTATTGGCTGACTAAATTCAGGGTAGTCGTCTTCGTCTGGACATATTTCTTCGTTTTTAGTGCGCGGAGAATTTTCTTCAGCATTGGATAGTTCCACGTCACGCAAAGCTGTTTTCGTTCCGTTGTTAAGATTATTGTAAATCTTTTCGTCAGTAAATTTATTTAATTAGCTACGTCGTTAGATTTTATGTCTGTTTTTACGCTGTGAGTTTATTATACGGTTATGTGTAGATTGAGATGTCTTCACTCTTTTGGTTTGCGACATACTATAAGTGGATTCATTAAATTATGAGATATGTTTAATTTCATCATAATCTATTGCATCATCTTCGGGGTGAAATAATATACAGCCATACCAAATTTTAAAATGAATATATTTACCTTTCGGCCCCAATCAATCTAAAAATAAAACAAACATTCAGTTTCTATAATTTTCTTTAGTCGTCATTCGTTGGTTTCTTTTAAGAACATTTTTCATCATCATTACAAACTTACAATTAAATAAATTATTATTCTAATAATATCAGGGTTAATACAGTACGCAATTATTATTTCTGTTTTATAAATAAATAAATAAAAGGTACTCGCGTAACCACCTTGCCGATGATCGACATCAAGAAGTCATTATATAAATAATATAGCCAATAAATAAATACATTAACTACTTATCCTAAACAGCACCGTATAAATAAAATAATATAAATAACTTATTTCTTTAACTTATCCGCTATTTTTACAAAATTGGACAAACGTAGAAAACAGAAATGCACAGTACCCGTCGACTAGCCTAAAAAGTCTTATTTTAATTATGATTATAATAATATTTGTATAATTATATACTTATTGGCATTAATATTTATTATTTGGTGCGTCTGATTACACAACCTTATCTAACTAATATATTGAACATACATACACACATGCAAAAATCGCGTACGCAATCTTATTTACATAATAAGTTATAACTTTTATATCATCGTTATTATGCATCGAATAAATAATAATAAACATGGGACTAAACTAGCGAATAAATAATAAATTACTAATTAAATTAACTACCTAGTGTCGTTTGAATAAGCATAATAAATATCAATTTTTTGGTTAAACATTATTCCTTTGCAAAAGGTCCAAAACGATGTTTGGGCTAATATAGTGCAAATTAAAAATGCCGTGTCGTTGTGAATTTTGTAAAATATGGAGTCGTAAGCCTGTTGTATTTTCTAAAACCTACTGCTTCTTGGCATAGGCTTTGTAGGCCCTGTCCTGTGCAGCGGCTTCGTCTTCCACACTCCTCCTGTAGTGACCTCCAGGTCCTGTGGTGTCGAAGTCGCTGCCGTAGTGTGCTGACGAGTATGTATGACTCTGGGACACCTGAGGATGCTTCACGATCTCATACGTCGTCTTCTCATGAGACTCTCCACCAGAAACCAGCTTCTTCAAACCGATGATTGCCGACAACAGCAGAGCTATCTTACCGATAAGTAGAGCCTTTCCAGCAATCAGCGCTATCGCGTGGAACGCCATCATCAGGAACCCACCTTTGATTGCAACACCGGCGAGTATGGGGCCCATCATCTTCTTCAGTTTACTCCTGGCTTCGTTTAGTGACCTTCCAACATCTTCACCGACATCCATTGGAGATATGAAGACTCGATGTGTTTGCATCAACTTTGTAGTTGCAAGCTGCAAGTATTTGTCGATTTTATCCGATGGTAGTGATTCAAGGTCTTCATCTTCTGGGAGAGCGTTCGGGGACGCCCTGCTGGCTTCAGCTCGCTTCACTAACGCAATTCCATCGAGGATGGGCAGCGTGTCCATGCGCGCCGCCCTATCAGCCAACTTCGTCGCCTGGATCTTCAAACACTTAACTATCTCCTGTGATTTCTCACAGTTGTCGTACACCTTGCCCAATAGCCTCAGGCTGGCTCCAAAGGTGTCAGCCGAAGCGGAGAGCACACAAAAACACAAAAGGACAATACCGCGGCACTGCATCTTGTTGGAAAACCGCGGGTGTCCCCTCAATGTGGACCGATGTCCGGCTGATGCGGTTGCGTCTATTGAAATGTGCACTGTGTAAATGTGCACTGGCATTTATCTATTTTCACCGGGAACTACATTTATCTATAAATCTTTTAGAGCGTGCAATCGTTGCATCGTATGGCCGTGCACTGAGGCGTGCATGTGCACGTCGGGAGCACGCTTGTATGGGTTTCGTCTTGTGTGTGTAGGTGACCAGTCATCGCTCTCATGCTGACGAAGCGAATTGTCAAAGTCAAGGTCACTGTCAAGATTTAGGATTTGTGGGAAAATCCTACTTTTCAGGGTATTCAACTGAAATACTTTATTCAATACATCTAACAGTCTAGCTAGCGATGGCAAACTCATTGGAGCATATATGGATCACGAGTTAGTTTTAATCTATAAATAGCAAGCTTTTAACGATACTGGCATTTTAACTTGACTACTTTGTAAAATAATGGTATATTATGTAATGGATTACTTATTATAGTAATGGATTACCAACGTTTGTTACTAAGCATGGCTTGGTTAAATAAACATACATACATAAACTCACGACTTTTTTCCATGGGTGTAGGCAGGAACCACGAAACGCGACCTAATAGGATCCTTACATACTCTATTTACCTTGTTTAGGGTCATACATTTGGTCTTACACACACGCGATTATATTATGCCAATTATTTTAACTTCTCCACATAGTATAAAACAAAGTCACTTCCCACGTCTGTACGCTTTTTTTTTGTTTTTGGATGGGAAATCATCAAATGACTTCTCCCGCTTTGGGTGGAGCGGGAGATGTTAGACTTTTACTGACTAAAACCCACCCATGATCCTTCAGTTGCCCATATGCCAGGGTCACGGTATCTTGTTCGAACAATCTCGCGACCCTGGCAGGCATCGGTCCTAGCAGATCCCTACAGTTAATGCAGACATCTCTTAGAGGCGCGCGTGGAACACAACGCGCCGTCGACCCGAGCCTGGTCTTTACCGAGTGGCGAGCTGCCCATTGCTCGCCGCCCGCAAGCCCGCGCCTACGGTGGCCGGGAGTCCGCTATCGACTCCCAACACCCGAGGCATCTCTTCCTGCGGCGGCTAGGGACGTGAGGGCGCAGAGACTGCCACTCCCTCACGCGCCCCGCCTCCTCCTTCGCGAGCACTGCTTCGCAGAAGGAGGTGACGGCTTCCCATGCCCTCTCGCTCCGTACCATGGCTCGCACCAGGGCCGGACGCGAGAGGTCGCCGCTGCCGATCGCCTCCACGAGGACACGGCGGTGCTCCGCCTAGGCAGGGCACACCTCCACCGTATGGTCCACTGTGTCCTCCAGACGATCCGCGTCTGTACGCTTAGATCTTTAAACTTCGCAACGGATTGTGATGCAGTTTCCATCAATAGAGTAGAGTGGTTAAAGAGGAAGATTTATATTTATAAATCTATATACGCGGGCGAAGCTGCTGTCAAAGGGGCGGTTTCTTTTATAATTTGGTGTATTTATTGCCACTTTATTATTTGATCTCCACCTTTAACGTATAAAATCTATTTAGTAGTAACCACTAATAAAGATTTCGATTATTAAAACAGAGACTCATCTCCGTAGGATATCCGGAACGTTGCGGTCGCTCTATCGGTTGAAAAACCTACTCCCACCATACATAAAAGCAATGCTTGTACAGTCCCTGATATTTCCTATTATTGACTATGGCGATGTGTGTTACTACGACCTGAATGCAGATCTCCTCAATAAAACTGACCGCCTTCTCAATAATTGCATTCGATTCGTTTTCAATCTTCGTAAGTATGACCACGTATCCGCGCACCGTCTGCTTTTAAAGTGGTTACCCATTCGTCAGCGCAGATAGTTGAGGGCTCTGACAACGCTGTTCTCTATTCTCGACATCCTACTACTCCTTCTTACTTGACCTCACAAGTTCAATATTTATGCTCTGCCCATACTAAAAGTTTTCGTTCCACCAATAATCGTCTTCTACGGTGTCCTTCTCACCGTTCTGGCTTCATTAGTTCTTCTTTCTTTGTCCAGGCGGTTTTTCTTTGGAATGCGCTCCCTCTGAGCATCAGGACGGCAACCAGTCGCTTATCTTTTAAATTGAAAGCTCGTGAACATATCCGTCAGAAGTTGACAGAAACATATCAGCGTTGATTTGCTGGATTTTTTTTCTCCTCTACCGATCGTTAGTTCTCCTGACACAGTTTGTTTTGTTTATATGTATGTATATAATAAATAAGAAACATATTATGTTTCTATGTTTTAGTATTTATTCTTGTATTTTATAGTTGTTTCCGATATATCTATCCCATTTGTTGCACCTGCCATGTTTTGTCTCTGCATCGCCCTAAGGTTGACTGGTAGAAAATGCCTCAGGCATTAAGTCCGCCTTTGTACAGTATTTTTTACTTGTGCATAAAGTTTTAATAAATAAATAAATATTCCCGGCATATGGCCTCTGTCTAACCCACTGGAGAGAACAGGCGTGGTGTCATGTAAACGTTACCTTCCTGGTAGTTTATAACATCTACCATAAACTTACTAGATCTACAACATGAACGGGGGCAATTTAATTTGATCTCAATTACGCTGCGATCACCTCAGTTCGAGCGAAACCTATATCTGTTGAGACTTTGAACAATCTTTTATATCCTGTCGCTTTCTCGACATACTGTTAAGGTACACTTTCCCTATGATTTAAAGTTATAAAAAACTTTTTAACAAAAAATTAAACCGCCAAAAAAACTGAAAAGCAAAAAATAAGAAACCTCAGTAATTTTGAGTCGGCGCCAAACAAACAAATTAATTAACTAATTTGATTTGGTTATTTCTATAAATTTAAGGTAATTTAATTATCGTTGGTCATTGATTGTTTGGCGCCGACTCAAAATTACTTAGGCTTTTTATTTTGCGCTTCTCAGTTTTTTCGGTGCTTTAATTTTTTGGTAAAAAGTTTTATTTTATAATTTTTTATAATCTACTAATTTCTACATGCTTGCAAAATCGGACTATTCTGTAAGAAGTTATGCGTGATTATACTTTACAATCAACGAGCGAATAATCAATTATCCCCTGTTTTCCTACCCTTAGGGTTGGTTTTTTTTAATTTATACAAAACCATTTTCAAGATATACCTTTTCGAATTAAAAAAAAAAAAAATCAAAATCGGACCACTCTGTAAAAAGTTATGCGTGGTCATACCTACATAAAAAAAATATACGCGTCGACTTGAGAACCTCCTCTGTTTTTTTCGTCGGTTAAAAAAGTGTCAATGTTGCTTTTGATTTGCGTTTTCAGAAGAAAATATCAAATCAAAAGAGTCGCAAATCCATGATGATTTTTTTTAACACGCTTTTATTAGCTTCCCTTGTATCTTTGTTTGTTTGTAACCGACTCCTTTGGACTTGATTTTGACCCACTTCAAACGGTCAGTTTTCATTTAAACTTTGTAGACTAATTATTGAGGACCGATGTCAATGCAATAATTTCAGTCAACAATATCACAAAAACACAAAATCACAACATCGAAACAACCTAAAAATTGAAATTAATTATAGTTTAAAAAAACTGGCCAAGTGCGAGTCGGACTCGCGCACCGAGGGTTCCGTACTAACCTGCAGGAATTCACGGTTTATGCATAAGGTTTATGTTTATGAAATTAAATGTTTTTAATTTTTATATTTGAGTTGACTGAATGAAAGGTAAATTGTGGTTTACGATTTATGACGTATTAAAAAAAACTACTTACTAGATCTCGTTCAAACCAATTTTCAGTGGAAGTTTACATGATAATGTACATTATATATTTTTTTAGTTATATCATTCCCTTATTTTATAAGTTACGGGGGGGGGGGGGACACATTTTACCACTTCGGAAGTGTCTCTCGCGCAAATTATTCAGTTTAGAAAAAAATAATATTAGAAACCTCAATATCATTTTTGAAGACCTATCCATAGATACCCCACACGTACGGGTTTAATGAAAAAAAAAAAATTTGTGTTTCAGTTCTATGTATGGGGAACCCCAAACATTATTGTTTAAAAAAAAATGATATTAGAAACCTCAATATCATTTTTTGAAGACCTATCCATAGATACCCCACACGTATGGGTTTGATGACAAAAAAAAATTTTGAGTTTCAGTTCTATGTATGGGGAACCCCAAATATTATTGTTTTTTTTCTATTTTTGTGTGAAAATCTTAATGCGGTTCACAGAATACATCTACTTACTAAGTTTCAACAGCTTAGCTCTTTTAGTTTCGGAAAAAAATGGCTGTGACATACTCGGACAGACAGACAGACAGACAGACATGACGATACTATAAGGGTTCCGTTTTTTTGGCATTTGGCAACGGAACCCTAAAAACACGTATTGCAGTTTTTTTTTTCTTTTATTGATGAATTTTTGATGCCCGGTTCAACACTGAGAGTTGCAAAATCTAGTGTGCGAATAAATCCCGCCACGATATTTTTACGTCCTTACGAACGTTATCTTATTGGCTAGAATGTTTGCCTGCCAATGACAAATATTACAAACCTCCTGCAATTATGGATTTAGTAAACACTTTAAGCAAATATGCATGAAGGTCAATCACAAGTTTACCTACACTTGCTGCCGTTGGTCCGTGGATGGGGAACCATCTTTACATACCAACACCCCTCCTTATGTGCTTCGAAAAGTTCATTTAGCCATTGGTCTAGGCTTGCCATTTACACGCACTTTATATACTACGTGGCTTTATATAGGCACAGGAAATTATGATTTTGATCGACAGAGGTTTGTGGCTCAGTAATAACAGCTGCACGGGTCGACGGAACAGGTTAAGGTACGCTTGTCACATACGTACGCTGTCGCATAAGGTACGCTTGATAATGGAAAGTAATTATTATAAAACAACAATATACCGCAGGTGCTCTCCTGTAGTCCTGTCCGAGAATACCAAAAACCGGCCAAGTGCGAGTCGGACTCGCGCACCGAGGGTTTCGTACAAACCTGTAGGTATTCACGGTTTATGCTTAAGTTGTATGTTTATGAAATTAAATGTTTTTTTTTTATCTTTATATTTAATTTGATTGAATGAAAGGTAAATTGCGGTTTATGATTTATGACGTATTAAAAAAAAAAACTACTTACTAGATCTCGTTCAAACCAATTTTCAGTGGAAGTTTACGTGGTTTACATGGTTTTTACATTTACTAAAAAAATATATGATGTACATTACATCATATTTTTTTTTTTGTTTTATCATTCTCTTATTTTAGAAGTTACAGGGACACACACACACATTTTACCACTTTGGAAGTGTCTCTCGCGCAAACCATTTAGTTTAGATAAAAATGATATTAGAAACCTCAAAATCATTTTTGAAGACCTATCCATAAATATCCCACACGTATAGGTTTAATTAAAAAAAAAATGAGTTTCAGTTCTAAGTATGTGGAACCCCAAAATGTCTTGTTTTTTTTTTTCAATTTTTGAGTGAAAATCTTAATGCGGTTCACAGAATACATCTACATACAAAGGTTCAACAGCATAACTCTTATAGTTTCGGAAAAAAGTGGCTGTGATATACAGACGGACTGACAGACAGACATGATGAATCTATAAGGGTTCCGTTTTTTGCCATTTGGCAACGGAACCCTAAAAACTGTGATCACCGATTGCTTGCCCAAGCTTAGTGAATTGAGCTCCTTACGTTGCTACCATTACATTTTGAAAACAACCTGTACATCTGGTAAAAAATAATTAAATTTTCATTGAATCAAATACAATGATAACGAGTTTTTTTTTAATTTAAGAAGATCTTTTATACACTTATACACGTGAATTTTTTTGTAACTCCGTATTTTAATACTTGCTAGATTGTGCTGAAATTTTCAAGTTGACTGGTCCCTGAGAAGAAATTCCGAAATAACCTCAGAGGTCTCAAAAAGGCCAATCATTATAATATTAGGCTTTTATATGAGTCTATCAATGGAGGGTCATGTCTGGATGGGCCATATGAAGAAAAAGCCTTTACAGCTTTTAGGGAGATCAAAAACCCGCCACAAGACGCTAACAGATCTGCAAACAAATGAAAAAAAAAAAACAAAAGACATTTATTCAAATTACGCTGAGGATCAGCACTTTTCGAACGTCAAAATTACATAAGACAGTCCACCAAAACGCCCACCCTTCACCACTTCATAGTGCATTAGCTGGGAAGGAAGAAGCGCAACAAACTCCACAGCAGCACATTACAACATTTGCGTAGGCCATATTATACAAAATATTTAAAACCGCCAGACAGTTATAACTTATTGAGTCAAGTACTCAAAATAGCCTGCATGGTACTCACAATTCAGTCAGTTTTGTCTTTAAATGTCATTAAAAATGAAACACTGCCCTAATACGGCATTTAAACGTGATATAAATTCAAGTTGAAATCAATTCAAAATTACATCTACGAAACCGTGATGAAGCATCTAAACTAAACAATGACACGATGCTAAAAACGAATAAATTATCCCGCAGTCAATACATAATATCCATGTTAATCCGCTAAATCATTAGAAAACCAACATGTCTATAATTGATTTATCTTTAGTAATTGGTAGCAACAACCTATCGCTCGGCATCGAACTAATAATCGAATAAATTACATAATAGTATGCACGCGAACACGAATGTTGGTTGTAATCTGTCTTGTATGACAGTTTCGCTTTTTGGGGCCGGCAGAAGTGCAAGTATCATTCAAAACATCAAAACCTTAGGTATGCATTTAAAAATTTACTCAAGCTTTTCATAGCTTAGCTTAGCCAAAAAAAAAAACACACAGTAAAAAAAAACAAATGAGCCCAAACTCAATGGGTTTATCTTGTTAAGAAATTCCTACGGCTGTCTTCCAGCTCCATCATCAGAACAGCTCCATGGTACCACATTATCGCATTGTCACCATAGATATTATGTGCACCAAATCTGAGTCCACCAATCGGACATCGGGAAGTGGTTCCAATTTAGCTTCCAAGATTCGTGCCGAAAACACATACGAATAAACATAGCACGTTATACTCACTTACTTACTATTACTTACATTTTTTTATTTACATTACTTTTTGACTAGATTTATCTATTTATTATTGTGACTAATTAATAGAAACACTACGGTGACACTTATTAAAAATAAGTTATTATTTTACTCCAGCATTCCTTTCATTCATTAAAAATCTTTTATTTATGAACGTGCCAATGTAAAGTGAAAACAGCGCCACCTATTTTTGAATCGTTGAACTGCTATGGCTAGCGGAAGGTTTCCTCACGATGCGATGTTCGTGTAGTTCAATTGTTTTTATTTACCCTGAAATACTGTGTAGGTAACGGTATCGTATTTGACTTAGGGTACCTACTTTTACTGCACATTTCATTGTTAACTACGTATGTCTTTACAGACCTATAAGTATATTTATTCAAACTTCACTTATTTTAAAACGTTTTTCTCAAATTATTTCAAACCAATATAAATATGGTTTATTTTCATTACAGGTAACATTCGGTATTTTGCAAACTCTTTCAATATAGTTTATTCAGCTGGTAACATTTATGTAGATTTTTATTTAAATTAAGTTGGTATAATCATTGCAAGAAGATAACGACAAGATTTCAAACACACATAAATTCACGCCTTTTCTTCATGGGGTTAGGCAGAAACTACAGAACGTCACATACTACGATCCTTACACTCTCCTTTTGCTTCCTTTACGTTCTTACATCTCTCATACACGTACTCCGGTTGGGAGTACTATGGACCTGGACTTTCTGAAGAACATCACTATTATCAACTTTCAAAGACAAGATTAATCATAATTAATTCAGCTTGTAAAATTTTCGTTCAAGACAGATTATTGTTTGAATAGCGATGTTAAAAAGATTTCGTGAATACATTTTTTTATGTTACCTATCCTGCACCCTAATTGCGAAACGCACAATTTATCAGAATCTGAATGGGATTGAAGATTATTTCTAAACCATTGCGTCATTTGTTCGAATAAACTGTGGCTCAGCAACGTAAATAACGCAATGAATGTTGTTTAACTATGAATATTAAACCAATTCCTACCGATAATAAGTTCCGCAATTACCCGTCTGATTTGCTTGAATGTAAGAGATTCATAGATATTACAGGGAGTCACGTTGTTTGCGCCTTCTTAGTAGTTAAAAGGTTGAACTAACTATCCCTTATTTTATTTGAGTTCAGTAGAAGTATGATGGTACTCTTGTTGCAGTATTCTTGTTCTTTTCGTGTCGTTGGTACTCGTACACTTTCTTTATTTAATAACACCTTTTGGCAGCGACTTCATCCGCGTATTATACATAGGTCCTTCCTCTTGAATCATTCTGTCTATTAATGAAACCTGTATTAAAATTTTACATAGTTTAAAACATCTAAGCAGTAGGCTGAGGTGCAGGTGAATGGGTACTTCGGACACTCCAGCATGTGGGGCATGATCTGATCAGGCGTACCGCATTCGCTCTGGGTGTTGGATGAGTTCGTAATACCGCACTTTGGCAAATTGTGTCTACAGCGGCCTACCTGGGTACGCAATCGATTGAGAGCTTTCCATATAGGCCACTGCAGAAAAGCAAATGTTCCTGGGGTTTGACGAAATCGAGAGGTGGTGAATGCTGCAGTGATAAACTAACTATAATAATAATATCTTAGGACACCGATCTGATCCCAAACTAGGCAGAGCCTGTACTATGGCAACCAAACAACTGATAAATTCACTTAAATAACTCTAAATACATTTATATTATAGATAAATTACACCCAGACACAGAACAAATAATCATGCTCATCACACAAAGATTTGTCCTGGGTGGGAATCGAACCCACGACCTTCGTCTCAGCAGTCAGGGTCACTAACCACTAGACTAACAAACCTAACAGCGACTAACAGGCTATCTGAAATACGTAGACTTATTTTTACGATCAACTGATGTGTTTGGTAAAAGGTTGTGTTTGTGACTTAAGTCATGTCACGTAAGTTTATGATTGTATCTTATAAACTTCGACAGCCAGTCGCTACTTTATAATCGATATTAATATAAAAAAGCTGAAGAATTTGTTTGTTTATTGGAACTTGCGAATCTTGAAGCAAATTCTTGAAAAAGGCTACTTTCAATCACGCGCGACCCTTAGGAGCCGAACAAATAGAAAAACAGTCAGAAAGAACACTATGCGAAAACACAGTACATAATGTCGCGGGCTGGTGATGCGATGCGACGCGGTGGGTCTGACACCGCCGGGATAATAAATAATTCTGCTGCACTGTTATTTCAGAATATTGTGTGTTTCACAATTTCCACTTAAACCAAGTCGCGGGTAGAACCAGTTGAAGCTATAATTCCTCATCATCATCTGCCTGCCTTTTCCCAACTATGTTGGGGTTCGCTTCCAGTCTTACTGGATGCTGCTGAGTACCAGTATTTTACATGGAGGGACTACTGACTGGCCTCCACAACCCAGTTACTGGGTAATACAATACCCCTTGGTAAGAGCGGTTGTCCGACTTTCGGGCTTCTGACGACCGTAACGACTATCACAGATAAGGATCTTTGACGTCAGTCGCACCAACAGCTTAACGTCATATCCGAGGCACGGTAGGGTCTTGGTATGTAACGATGGTCACTAATTCACGGATAAACCGCAGTCAGCTTAGCTTACCCTGTTGCGCCATTTCTTCTTCCCAACAGGTGGGCGTTTTGGGGGACTGTCTTTTCGTGGGTTAAAAACTAGAGTAGAGTAAGGGCAAAAATAAAAAATGTTTTTTTTTTTCACCATTCCTTTTTTTAATCCCCATATTTTTATGTGGCAAAAAACTGGAGCGATATAGTGTAGTATGTAGATATTTGTAAACCATTTTTTGAAAAATAAACTTAACTAAAATAAAAACGTTTTTTGATTGACCAAAAAGTTACACTATTCTGTAGCCGATAAATAAAGCTTATTATTAGTATAAATCAGATAATAATAATAAAAATGTTTATTTTTACAGACAGAAAAACTTATATAAGTACACAAGGATTAAGGGAAAAATTGTACAATAGAGTCTCATTAAAGGGCAAACTGATGCCTCCTAAACTAGGCCAAAAACCTGTGCTTTAGAAGACAAAGTTCCTCCATTTATAAAAGCATACAATTTGTATTAAGTGTCATGCAAGTACTTATAGATAACAAAAAAATAAATTAAATAAACAACGCCTTAATTAAATACATTAATTAGATCTATTAAGAGACAATTGATATCTAACTACCATAAAAGAGCTATATGATAACGGTAGGTAAAGAGTTGTTTTTCGGCTCTCCAGTGAAGTTGTCATTTTGCCCTACGCTACTCTAGTTCTTAACCCACGTTTTGTAATTTTGACGTTCGCAAAGTGCTGATCCTCATCCTAATTTGAATAAATGACTTTTGATTTTGATTTTTGATCCGTCGACTCATCGGGCTGTTATTACTGATCCATAAGCCTCTATCTATCTAATCCATAATCTCCTAGGCCTATATAAAGCCTCATAGTATATAAAGTGCGTATAATTGGCGAGTGGTGCTTTAACTGACGTATGTTAAACGTGACGGATCTTATAGAGCCGTAGGCACAGTTAACAGTCATGTACAGGTACAGGCGATGTTGACTCACGGCTAAGAAGTTCATATATTTTCATTGACTGACAGATATAGCACGACATATGGAAATTAAATTATAATTTGAGACATTTGCTTTGTTTATAGCTGTAAAAAAAGAAAAATAACTTGAGAAATGCCTCAAAATAAATACATAAATATCTCTTGCCTTTTTTATTCTGGGTGGGATATCATCAAATGACGTCTTCTGCTCTGGGCGGAGCGGCAAAGCGTGTCAGACATTTACTGACTAAAACTCACCCGTGTTCCTTCAGTTGCCTGTGCCAGGGCCATGGTTACTCTTTCGAACAAATCTCGCGACTCTGGAAGGCATCGGTCTTAGCGGACCCCTTCAGTGCTGCTGTCATATCTTTAAGGCACACATGGAACTTTGCAAGCTGAAATTTAGTAAAAGCTCAGCTCAACTCCAAAACAAAATTAATTAAACATGACATGTGTATGTAAACAACAAAAATTGCCGCGACTGTATAAAAAGTATAATAGACTGGTTAAAACCACTTATCTATGAGAAAACTGAGGTACTTCTGGAACAAGTTAAGTAGCCAAAACATATCCCTAGGTAATAAATCGGACAGGTGTCAATTTTACAAGTTTTTTTTTTTGTTAAACAGCACCGAAAATGGTTCAAAAAATGTTCTGTCCTTGGGTATTTTTCCTTGGTTATATTGTCAGTTCTGTTTAATACCGGCCAGTAGGATTTTTGACTCGTACGCCATTATTATTAACCGTTATTTCTGTACATAATATTATCCAATTACTGAGCCTTATTTAGAGATGAAATTTATTAATCACCCACTTAAGTTTCAAACAACATATTAAGTAACAATGTCTAAAAATGAAACTTTATTTAACTGCGATCCACATTCACCTCTACCTGTACCTCATAATTCCCATGAAAGTAGGTGATACAAGTACTTGTTACTATCATGCACTTAGGGCAGCCATACATAAAGTTTATTGTGTGGAAACTTCATTAAGTTACGCTTTGTATGACTAGAGTATAAGCTTAATGTGTAATTATAATATGTAGGAACGAAAGTGAATTAAATGAAATTAGTTATTTAGTGTCGACTAATAGAGAAGGCAAAGTGGTAATGACCCAGTGGTAATGGCCGTGACTTACGATTTGTAGGTCGTGAGTTCTAACCGAAGCTGGCAATTTGTGTAAATTATTTCATCACCACTGCTATCAAAACGGTGAGGGAAAACATCGTGATGAAACCGGCATGTCTTAGAACCAAAAATTCAATGACATGTGATATCTACCAACGCGCACTAGGCTCGCGTAGTCGACTATATCCCACTTCCCCTCACCGAGAGGAGGCCGGTCTCCCAGCAGTGGGAACATTATAGGCTGCTGATGATGAATAGCGAAGTTTGTAAAAAAATATTGTGCTAAGGCCTCAAATAAATTGCTACACGAATTTGCTCACCAGAAACGGGCACCTTAAAATAATATAGTATTATTTGTAGGCGATTTGCACGAAGTTCATTAAATTTATTTGTGAGCGAACTGACAACTCTAGAAATTTGTTGGTAATTGGCAAGTTTTGAACCTTACAATAAATAAAATACAATTTATTTATTTTCTCACCATAATATTTTAAAGTATACCTACAGGTTCATATAATTTAGTTTTAAGCTATTAATAAACAATGGTAAGTTGCTTATTAATAGCTTAAAACTAAATGATATGAACCTGTAAACTTTTAAATATTGTAGTGAGAAAATAAATAAATTGTATTGTATTTACTGTAACAACTTTACCGATATTATATTGTATATCTCGTGTCAGTAAATTCTTGCGAATCAACTAATAAGCCAATAAATTGGGATAAGGTGGAGGAAGCAGGATAATAATCAGATAATTAACATTAAATTGAATTGCGATAGAAGCAAAATTGCTGAAGAAAAGTTGGGGGAAATGGATGTTCCTTACATCCTATACAAAAGAGCACATGGCAGAGATCTTATAGGGCTATAATACCTCTGCGAAGTATTTTCGGTACGTCTTGCAACTTCCTTGTTTTGTCTTGACTAGAAGAAGACTTTCATCCAAGATAAAATACTCATCGACATGTTCAACCTTGCCACCCACCCATTCATTGATAAAATTAAACGACGTTAATAGAATTTTACTTAGGTTTGGTATACTTCCAAAACGACCAAGTAAACACATACACGACTGAAGAAAAAGTTTGTAAACCCATATTTGAGCACCTCTTCAATCAATAATCTTTTATCATGCGCTTGATTAACGGTACAGACAGCAGAATAGCTAAGTGTAGAAGTAGCCACAGTGCCTATTTGAGTTCAATAGACAGTATAATATTATTAATTTAACCAATGGCGTGCGCATGCAGACCATCCAAGTCGATAGCCAGAGAATTTCTGATCGTGCTTTAAGCATTAAAATCAACAATTATTAATTTAAATATGGCTGAAAATCAGTACTTTTTGAATGTCAGAATAACGTAAAACTGACCTACAATTCGTTAGCCGCGGACGTTATCACTAGGCTATTACCGCTGGATACTTATCTACGATCAATTCTAAAATATTTGGCATTAGGTAGTCAGAGTTTTTAATTGTTAAGAAAATGTTGCAACTTTTCCGCCATTTCATACAACTGTCGAAGAATGTCAGTTGTGATTTGAACATACGGATAAATTTAAGTTGATAGTCAATTTGCTTAACATTACTTGGTACTCAAAACCTTACATCTTAAAGACACCTGATGTGCACACTCCACTCAAAACATATCAACAATAACATACCTTAAAAAGGTGAAAGTATAAACACTTTAAACTGCCATGGCGCCCGTGACTGATTTGAAGATGATGTGGTGATGGTTCCATTATTGAAATATTTATTTAGTAAAGTTAACTTTCGTCTTACTAAAGAATGGGCAGCAGCGTTCTCTATGCATTTTACCACCATACTGCGATCGCCAACCCGCTTGCCAAGCGTGGCGATTATGGCTAAACCCCCCAAATTGGGGGAGGCCTAAGTCCAGCAGTGGACGTCTTACGGCTGAAATGATGATAATGAACTTTCGTCATGCCTGTAAACTGTTATGAGCAGAAACATTAACGATCGATACAAGGTTATATTTTGCAATACCTACAGGTACTGTAACATCTGACCCCGTGATCTAGGTAAAAAAAAAACAATGTAGGATCGGGAAACCCGGTTCCTTACACTTTTTCTTCAAATCAAAATATAACGTCGTTTACTCCATCTTCATATATTAAACCGTTATTTTCATCTGACTGTCGGCTTCAGGACCCTCGAAAACCAAGAAAAGGAAACTAGTGATGAAAATTTTCGTTACCGCC
This sequence comes from Aporophyla nigra, assembly GCA_947507805.1. Taxonomy (NCBI): domain Eukaryota; kingdom Metazoa; phylum Arthropoda; class Insecta; order Lepidoptera; family Noctuidae; genus Aporophyla; species Aporophyla nigra. The sequence continues at coordinate 2,277,325 of OX382313.1, read as the reverse complement.
ATTTTGGATGTTCTTTTTCACCTCACTATCGGCTTTAGCACGCTTGAAAACCATGAAAACTATCTCTCTCTCTCTCTTTGTTTAACCGGATGTAGGTGAATATTTTATTTGCATACACAACCCAGTCACTGGGTAATATGATACCCTTGGTAAAATTGGTTGCTATTCTTTCGGGTGTCTGATGACCCGTAATGACTGTCAGAATTCTACGGATGATAGACGGGTCATCCATTCATGGACTAACTGCGGCAACCGCTTAACCCTTCACACAGGGGCGACCTGTCGCGCTGCGACACGGTCGCGCCGCGTCGAGTAGCGCGACAGCTTATTATTACATTTTGTATGGCGTCGCGGCGATATCGCGGCGATTTCGCCGCAAATTCGCTGCGACGCGGCGACGACGCCATACAAAATGTACTAAAAGCTGTCGCGCCTCTACAAGGACGTCGCGGGCGATTCGCGCACGAGTGGTCGTGCCAGTGTGACGCTACGTCCTACGTAGGCGGATCAAAGCGAACGCGATTATGAAGCGGTGACACGCGAATTCAACGCGATGCGGTGCGGCGCGGCGGCTATGTCCTACGTGCACGCGAATCATCTCGCACAGCCGCCACTGACGCCGCCGTTCAGTGGGCACTGTGGATTTGTCATGAACGGATGGAAACAAATATTATTGGAAAATTCATATGTTAAATATCAAATACTCAAGAAGTATGAACGGCGAAGAAGTGGGACTAATATTGTATACTTAGGTCCCAGTTAATTTGGCCCAATCCTCCCATTCGCGGTATGATAATAACCGGTTGTGATATTTTTTATTCCTTTTATCCTATAATATAGGACGTTCTTGGATAGCATTAATTAAAATTTCTATACTTAAATCCGAAATTATAAACAAAAAAAAAAAAATACGACGGCACCGCATCCAGTTCGCGCGAAAATATCAAGCCAACTGATCGCGTTCGCTTCGTTTCGCGCCGCTCCGCACCGCACGCATGTGCGTTTGGTCACGTAGGACACTTCAATAGGTTTCGACTGTTTGTTGTTTCCGCGCCGCGCCGCGCCGCTTCGCGTTCGCGTCTAGATCGCTCACGCAGGACGTCGCGTGAAAGGTGTGGCGTCGCGATATATCGCAGAATCGCCTCCGCGACAGGTCGCGCGATTTGTCGCGCCTGTCTGTACGAGCCTTTAAATAGAGGTCAGCAGGAATTGATAGCCTCTGCTAGGGCCGATGCCTAAGGTCATGGATATGTTCGAAAAAGTTATCGCGGCCTTGGCACAGGCAACTGATGGAACACGGGTGGGTTAGGTTAGTTCAGTATAAAACTGACACGCCCTCCTGCTCCTTTCTCACGGGAGACGTCACTTGATGAATTACCACCTAGAAAACAAAAATGGCAAAGTTGGCAAAATGGCATTGTTCGAAAGAGATACCGTGACCCTGGCACATGGGCAACTGAAGGAACACGGGTGGGTTTTAGTCAGTAAAAGTCTGACACGCCCTCCCGCTCTGCCCAGAGCGGGACAAGTCATATGATGATTTCCCATCCAAAAAAAAAAAACAAAAAAAAAACACATACATACAGAAAAGGCACGAGCAATGATCTGGCCATAAGTCAAAGTTTATTTCGTTATTGAATTCCACGAAAATGTTTACCACGATATTTAAACAGCTTTGAACTTACGACCTTACGTCACTCAGCCAGCACATTACTTGTTGAACTGTTACTGTCATTATCATTACCAGAAAACTGCAGAACGAATTTTTATAGTTTACTCTCTCTCTTTTATGTTTATTTTTGTAATAGTAGTATTATTATCTGTTTTCATATTGTAGCGGTCGTTAACTTCTGATATTTAGTAATTTAATTGTTTTAAAAGTTGGTGGTTAGATATCTTTACATACATTAGCTCACGCCTTTTACCCATGGGGGTAGGCAGAAACAACAGAACACCCTTTACTACCATCCTTACATACTCCTTTCTTGTCACGCCGGTTACGAGTACTACACACCTGACCCTTCGGAAGAACATCACCAATAAGGTCACTATTTATTCTCCTAGAGCGTCCCCTTCCAGCATATCCAGTCACGTCTGCCGTGTAAATATCTTTTGTAAGCCGTCCTTCATTCATCCTCTCAACATGACCAAACCATGTAAGCATACTCTTTTCAATTTTTGTCATTACATCTTCTTTTAAACCGCACCGTTGTTAGTTATGTAGACAATGTTTTGGAAGCCCCGGCGGGAGGTGTATTTGATGTAGTGTTATGTTGGCCTCTCGGCGACAAAAAAAGTGTCAAAAATGTATGGAAACTCGAGGTATTTTTGACAGATTGAGAATAATATCAGACTGTGAACGATCTTGAAATTACGAGAATAGCCACTCTGGTGTCTGGTGTTTTCATGGTTCAAATGTTGAAAACCTATCAAGGGAACTATTGTTCATTAAGTAAGTAAGTTAATTTTATCTGTTTAAACATGGTGTACATACATTGTTTGCAAGATAATAAGATACAGAAAAATTCAGACATGTTCAGCCGCATATCGTGGCGTACAAATTGGTAGGAAGAGATGGTGCATAAACCGTTACAATATTCATCAAAATTACATTTAATTATTATTCATTAAAGATTAAGTATTTTTATTACAATTCAATGTCAAAGTAGTGATTAAATTAGTTGGTCAATAAAAATAAGAAATAAAATGTCACTAAAATTACAAATATTCCAAAAAATGCAAGCTGTGGTTGCCTATCATTATTATTGAATGTGCATTTTTGTATGTTATATTACTGTTATTTATTCTGTGTAATTGTTGAATGTAACATTTGTTGGCGATCCTTAAATAAATAAATAAAATGGCTAACATAATAACATGTCCTAAATACAACATTGTCATCTCAAAAACGGAGAAAATTGTCCTCTTTCATAAATTCTGATATACTATAATGTATACGCAGCTCTTAAAATTGTTTAACCTATTACAAGTGTTGACGACGGCTGTTATTGTGGCTGCAATGTACAATATAATCTCATGATGCACCGTTTAGTAAAAGGTAAAGTTTTGTATGTGGAAATGTGGTGGCGGAGTACCGTGTGGTGCCGGACGTCAAGAAAAGCACCATCCCATTTCTTCCCGTGGGTGTCGTAAGAGGTAATACGGGACTTAGTAGAGAATGGGCATTAGCGTTCTCTATGCATTTTACCACCATACTGTAATCTCCAACCCGCCTGCCAAACATGGCGATTATGGCAAACCCCTCATAATTGGGGAGGCCTTTGCCCAGCAGTGGACGTCTTTTGAATGAAATGATAATGAAAATTGTTTATTACACATATGCAATACAACGAAGTTGTAGTACCTACATATCTTAACTCTTTCGACATAAATTTCTACCAGCAGTTTTTTGGAAGAATTTTATGGCAAGGGGGTTCTTAGCTGGGCCTGTGAGATCTGTGCTTGGGTTAAAATGGAAGCTGTCAAAGCTGTAGGTTTTAAGATACTAGTTTATTTACTAGTCAACGCTGGTCCATTCCTTGGCAAGGTCCAGTTCTGTGTTATTTGGGCCCACAGTTTGTCCGGCGTGCAGCAAACATGTCCTGCGCAGTTCCATTTAAGTTGCGTTGTTAGCCTTTTGACCCACATCAGCTATCTTTGATTTAGAGCGCAGTATTAATGCTATATATAATATACATACCTATGTATAGAAACGTAGTACGGAAACATATAAATAGCTAGGCCTATATATATAGGTGGTGGTTATTAAGTACGTAAGCACAAACATAAATTCAGTAATCATATTCTAATCAACGAAATTAACTTTAAATTTTCGGTAACCATCATCGTGCCCATAACTTTCACCATATACCACTGCTCACTCCGCCACGCTAATGGTCGTGAAGCTATCGACCTGCACTCGTAACTCACGCAACGTGAAAGGTTACTCATCGTGACCAAACATTATAGTAACCCATTTCCTAAAGCCGACATGCGATATCGGTGAATACAAATTTCACTTTTGAATTCTAAGGAAATCCATGAAAATAACCTGATGAAAGAACATCTAAATACTTCCGTATGGCAATTAGTACTGCATCGCATTTTGACACGGAATACAATCCTTTTTTTTTTTGGAGTGACATTGAGCAGGACAACCAATGAGGTTGTCGGCAGCTTAACCGGACTTTCTAGTGACTCCATGAATAAATTAAGCCCTCCAGCCAGGGCTTAAAAAACTTAAAACTAGGCTTTGGGCATCGCTGGTAGAGGGCGGCAAAGGTTGGGCTGGATTGGAACAATTATTATTAAGGAAAAAATTGACGCTACTGGCTCAGCGGTGCGGGCTGGCTCAAGAAAGGGTCGGGGCGGACGAAATACAAATAATGTTAGACAGTAATTTATATTTATTTATGACATTTCATAGGTCAACCTAAGAAGAAGTCAGGTGCTTAACCAAGCTATCCTACTTAGACGCTTAGAGGGTAAGACGAAATATTGTAGTGAAAACTATAAATGTGGAATAATGGATGACTAGTAATTCACAAAAACTTTTTCCAAAACAAAAAAAAAAACACCGACTTCATAGAAAAACACTACACAGTAATATAACTTAAATTTCGAAAGTCAGTGTCTTTAGATAAATGTTTTAGTTATCGACTTTCATAATATATGTGACCAACCCTAAGGCATCCCTAACCACAAAATAAAATCGTTTCGAAGTCGGTTAAAAATTGAGTGAATGTCCTGGAACAAAAGTGGGAAAAAAGGTTTTGGGTTCCATAACTCTATTTGAGAAGGTAGCGGGTGAAAGTTGATACCTCAAAAAATTACGATGAAAGTGAAAATTAATTAAGACATTACCGACGATCAGCCGCAGGCGTTAACCTTCACTGCTAACAATGAGCCTTCACATGTCCGTCACTTTAGTACAATTTCATAAGGAAAATTTTGTTTTAATCACCTGGCCTGATTGGTGACGGTACTAATATAGAATGGAAGGTAAAAAAAGCTACCCAGTGTAAGGGAGTGTATTCACCAGATTTACTAAGAAACCATTTCTGAAATATGAAAAAAGAACTGGTGTTCCATACAAAAACCCTGGATCTACAGAGCTGGATGTCAAAGGGAGAGGCTTTTGCGCAGCTGTGCGATGATTCAGGCTACCAATAGCAGTAGTAGCATACATATGTATGTGCAAAACTATAAATAAATTAAATAAACTGGAAATGTATGGAACATTTCTCTTGTGTTACCAGCTATACTTTTGTTTCCTCTATAGTGTCATTCATTATCATTAACAGTTGTTACGGGTCGTCAGAAACCAGAAAGTCTGACAACCTATCTTATATAAGAGTTTACCCAATAACTGGGTTGTGGAGCTCAGATACAGTCGCTGTAAAATACTGATATGTCGCATCCGGATTAAAAGTCAACCCCAACATAGTCGGGGGTCGTGCGGTCCATGGCCCTCTACGGGGCACCGGTGTGGGCGCCCTCATTGAGGCTGCGCCCAGCGCGCCGGTTGAGTGCGGCCCAGAGGGTCATGGCCATCCGGTTAATCCGGGGATACCGCACGGTCTCGTGCGAGGCGGCGAGCCTCCTTGCCGGAGTGCCGCCATGGGATCTGGGGGCAAAGGTCCTCGCCCACATGTGGGAGTGGCGCGAGGAGGCGAAACGCCGGGGCGAAACTCCGCTGCCGCGACAAAACGCGGCACGGCGGACAGAGCTCCGGCAGGATCTCATGGCGACATGGCAGGTCCGATTGTCGCAACCCAGCGCTGGGCACGCCACAATTGCGGCGGTAAGTCCCCTCTTTGAGGAGTGGATTGAGAGGCGCCACGGCGTCCTCACCTTCCGCCTGACGCAGGTTCTCACCGGGCATGGGTGCTTCGGTGGGTTCCTGTTCAGGATAAAGCGGGAGGAAACGCCCGGGTGTTTCCATTGCGAGGATCGTCTAGAGGACACGGTGGAGCATACGGTGGAGGTGTGCCCTGCATGGGCGGAGCACCGCCGTGTCCTCGTGGAGGCGATCGGTGGCGGCGACCTCTCGCGTCCGGCCCTGGTGCGAGCCATGGTACGGAGCGAGAGGGCATGGGAAGCCGTCACCTCCTTCTGCGAAGCAGTAATGCTCGCGAAGGAGGAGGCGGGGCGCGTGAGGGAGCGGCAGTCTCTGCGCCCTCGCGTCCCTAGCCGCCGCAGGAGGAGACGCCCCGGGCGTCGGGAGTCGATAGCTGACTCCCGGCCACCGTAAGCGCGAGCTTGCGGGCGGTGAGCAATGGGTAGCTCACCGCCCGGTAAGGACCAAGCTCGGGTCGACGGCGCGTAGTGTTCCACGCGCGCCTCAAAGAGATGTCAGCAAATTGAAGGGGTCTGCTAGGACCGATGCCTGCCGGGGTCGCGAGATTGTTCGAAAGAGATACCGTGACCCTGGCACATGGGCAACTGAAGGAACACGGGTGGGTTTTAGTCAGTAAAAGTCTGACATGCCCTCCCGCTCCGCCCAGAGCGGGAGAAGTCATTTGATGATTTCCCATACAAAAAAAAAGAAAAAAAAAACCCCAACATAGTAGGGAAAAGGCTAGACAGACGATGACTTTTATTTCCATTAAAGATACTAATTATCTTAAAATATATACATAATTTAAACCCTAATTAATTTTTTTGTATACTTGTACATAATTATTACTTAAAAACAGTCATACTGTGTGGTGCCGGACGTAAAGAATAACACCACCCCATTTCTTCCCGTGGGTGTCGTAAAAGGCGACTAAGGGACTTACTAGAGAATGGGCAGCAGCGTTCTCTATGCATTTTACCACCATACTGCAATCGCCAACCCGCCTGCCAAGCGTGGCGATTATGGCAAAGCCCCCCAAATTGGGGGAGGCCTAAGTCCAGCAGTGGACGTCTTACGGCTGAAATGATGATGATGAGTCATACTGAATGAATATGTTTAGGACACGATACTCCTATACGTTTCGAACCTAGTCATATTCTTTACAGCACTCCGTCTTCATAATAACGCGATTACTGAATGGACACTATAAATCCTTCTGACATAACGAAAGAAGTTTTATTCAACAATAAACACGAGTGAAAGTATCCATAGCTCACCTTATGACCACTCTTCACTAACTTTTACTAACATCACATTAGATTTTAACTGAATTACTGAAAGAGTTAGCTTATAACTAGCTTACGCTACCATAAACATGTCAAATTATAAACCAGCGAATTGTTAATGTATTCTTGACTAGCTTCTGCGCGTGACTTCATCCGCGTCAAATTTTCACTCCCATTCCCGTCGAATCGAATTGCCTGCCAGTTTTCATCCATTATTCGGTTGCTGCTCCGCTCCTTTTGACCGTAGCGTGATCTTATATAGCGTTCCTCAATAAATGGGCTACCCAACACAAAAATATTTTTTCAATTCCGACCAGTATTTCCGCCGATTCTTGTCATTCCCCTTTTCGTACAAACTTTCATCCCCTATTCCCTATTGTTATTCTACCCACTTAAGGGTAAAAATTTAACAAACTTTAAATATAATTCATAAATATATATAATGTAACAAAAGCCAAATAAAAAAGTCTCATAATTCTAGCTTTAAAAATGACAATACTTCCTGACAACCTTACATCCTCCCTTTAAACCCCTTCTCCGCAATAAAAAGTAGCCTATGTCCTTTCTCAGGCTCTAAACTATCTGTGTACCAAATTTCATTTAAATCGGTTTAGTAGTTTTAGCATGAAAGCGAGACAGACAGACAGAGTTACTTTTGCATTTATAATATTATTAAATTATTAAATGTGGAATATTAATGAGGATTTAGAAACATCTTGGTACTAAATAATGCCGACTTGCTCACGTGTTTGTCGAAAATAACATCGTAGATTAGGTAGCGTGGTGGTTATCATTTTAACAAATTACACTACTATGACTTTGAAAAGGATGAATGCATACCTATTTACTACTAAAGTCATTTATAATTCGAAAATTCGTTTGCTCTTTATAGTACTAAGCAGTCTACTAAAATGTTTGTACTCGTATGGGAACCTGGACTGGTAACCTGGCTAGGACGTCAGATTCAAATTATGTTACTTTTTTTTTTCTATTTTACCCTACACTGTGAATTATATTTATTGTAACAGACTGTACCTCACTTTTTTAAATAATTTTTTTATTGTATTGTATTTATTATTTTACCAAATCATAATCAGACTATAATATTCCCACTACGGGACACAAGCCTTCTTTCTTTGAGGATGAGTAGTCTGTAATCCACTCCTAAGTCTAAGGATTTTTGGTTCTAGGATATGCTCGTCTTGGTTGTAGCGTGATGTTATATAGCTTATAGCCTTCCTCGATAAGTAGACTAACTAACACAAAAAAAAAAACAATTCGGACCAGTAGTTCCTGAGATTACCGCGTTCAATCAAACAAACAAAAAAACAAACTCTTCAGCTTTATAATATTAGTATAGTAGATTTAATTATTTATTCAGAGTATGACGTGTATTTGATAATGTATAAGATGTGTTTACGAGTACGTGTAATTGAGGGTGCTTAAGAGGATATTGTAGGTATTTATTTTATACAAGATTGATCTTTAAAAATAATTGTAATTTATCTCGCTGGTTATCCTTCAATAAATTAATTAATGCAAATACTGAACGAATGTACGCCACTAAACAACACTGCATTCTAAAATATTGAATGAATGAAAGAATGCTGAACAAAGGTAGCTGCAGATAATTTTCAGTAGATGGTATGATACGAGTTGAACAAAAATAATGACTTTCATCCATTATAATATTAATAAATAGAGAGCAATGGTGGCGCAGTGGTACTTGGCCCTAACTTTTGAGTTGTAGACTGTAAGTATTAATACAGGCAGGCGCTTTAGTTTCTGCAGATTATTTCATCAACACTGCTCCCGAATTGTTTTTTTTTTATGTTAGTTAGTCTACTTATCGAGGCTATAAGATATATAACAACACGCTACAACCAAGACGAGCGGAGCAGTAATGAAAAATGTTACAAAAACGGGAAAATCGCATGGGTAGACGATTCGACGCGACGGGAAGGGTCGGAGGAACAAGAAATTTAACGTGGACGAAGTCGCGGGCAGAAGCTAGTATACTATACAAAGATGAGTTTAAGTCAGCTACAAACCCTACGTCACGGCATAACGTAAGCTAAATATGTCTACCGCGATAATTGCAGATGAATACATATTAGACATTAAGACAAAAAAAGTGTAACTTACAATATGCAAATTTAATAGTATAGTTGTAACAAGTGAAATGTATCTTCACGGGCATGTCTTTTGAGGTAAGCAGATTTCTAAGCCAGACTAAAACTTAAGTTACAACTCAAAAATAGAAGAAAATTACGTTGTCTCGTATTGGTTCTTATTGAATAAATTAATTTTATGAAATTAAAACCCCTTGTAATTTCATGAACGCAAATTCGAAAAAAATCGTAAAGTAATATTCAACCTACAGTCTAGATAGACGAAGCTCAAAGTTCAAAACCAAGCTACAAGCTGTTTAGTAGCAATGAAATATTGCTGCTCATAAGTATAGGATTTTAGTCATTACCTACCTGTACCTATCCTTTTCCCATCCATGTTGGAGTCGGCTTCACGTCTAACCGAATACAAATGAATACCAGTATTTTACAAGGAGCGACCTGATATCTGACCTCCACAACCCAATTGTTGGCAAATACGATACCTTTTAGTACTGCTGGTTGTCAGATATTCCGGCTTCTGACGACCCGTAACAACTATTAAAGATCTACAAATAACAGGCGGGTCCATGGCTTAACTAACTTAAGTACAGGATATCATTATAGTTCAGTATTATATGAGTTTACATTCCACTAGCGAATACCTGAATCTAATCTATACTAATATTATAAAGCTGAAGAGTTTGTTTGTTTGATTGATTGAACGCGCTAACTCAGGAACTACTGGTCCAAATTGAAAAAATATTTTTGTGTTGGGTAGCCTATTTATCAGGGAAGGCTATAGACTATATAACATCACGCTGCAACTAAGAGGAGCGGAGCAGTAATGAAAAATGTTGCTAAAACGGGGAAAATCGCACGGGTAGGCGATTCATCGCGACGGGAAGGGTCGGGGCAAGAAATGTAACGTGGACGAAGTCGCAGGCAGAAGCTAGTTAGTTTATAAAATACGAATGATCCTAGTAGTCAGTAAACTTATTAGATTTTGAAGCTTTTACAAGTAAAACAATGCCTGCGTTTTGCGCAAGATTTAAGTTTTGTTTTTTGCTAAATAAATTGTGGAAATAGGAAAATTTGTTATTTCTATAAAATAAAATGAAATGTGTTTTCATCTTTAAATTGACTAAGACTTGACATTACAACACGCCTTGTTTCCCCGGAGGGTTGGGCAGAGGTGTACCTAAAGTAGACAGTACACCCAAATTTCGCCTGTTATGTTTTTAAGTCTCATTTAATAGGTGGCGAGCCTATTGCCGTAGTAACTATGCACAAATCTCAACAAGACAAGACTCTAGGCTACTACTATAAATTGAATCATAAAAAAAACAAAAATTCAAATTTTGGGACAAATATTTGTCATAACAATCCAAGCACTATATACGTACAATTAACAATTATAATTAAACAACAACCTTAAAGTATTGTTCAATTAGTAAACTATCTTCGCACAAAAACGTAAAACTTCCCTTTTCATTCATCCACCCTTAAAAACCATCCCTACACCCAAATTTGCCCCATTTAACTTCTAACTGAGCCGCACAATCTAGCCTCTCAAATGCCCCCGTAACATAGCATATAAAATGCGCGCCGAAGCCCATCCTACCACAGTCATATTCCCTCTACCGTGCGACTAACATCTAACAAAATGTACCAAAAAGTGTTATTACTATCTCTTTTCCTAACTCTAAGCTTAGCCAGAGATGAACTTGGATTACGATACTTCAGCAGAGTTTATGAAGACTGTCAAAATTCAAATGGATTCGTTCCTTGTTTGAAGAAAAAGGCCATACTGTTCTTTGATCGTGCAGCCAGGATGGAGGTTATACCATTAGTTGATGGAGTGGATGTTGTCAAGACACCAGGAAGCAATTTACCAGCCATCAATGAGAATGACATCGATGCAGTGTTACCTAGGAATCTGGGCAAAGATGAGGCATTGACAGAGATGTTGTGGGATCGTATCGCGGCGTTTGCGAATTCTAGGACGGTGCAGCTGTCACTGCCTAAGATTTCTGGTGAAGATCTGAATAAAGGAGTTGAGGAAGGTAATTATGTTGTTTGTTTATTACTTTTTAGTATAGGGTTCTATGGGAGTGCGGGTCAAAGTTCATTGGCTCGAATCGTTAGCTGTAGGGTTATTAAAAATTGTATGGCATCAATCTTTGTGATATTAATTGCATGATTTTATTTATCAATTCTACAGAGGTTTGCTAGTTTTATTGAAAGGTAAGCATATTTTGTTTTTATAACTTTTGCAAATGAATTACAGAACCTCAACTTTTGATCTACAATAACTTAAACTTTGATTTGACTAAAATTACAGCTGCTTTCGACCTTTTTTTGTCAACATGACAGATAAGAAATAGTAACAGCCGTAATTTTGATCTAGCAAATAAAAAATAGAGTATAGTGAGTGACCTAGTTTCCTTTATCACGATGAATGAAAAGGGATTAATGGAGAACGGAGTACTACATTATAACGGAGTACTACATTATTCTCTTGTCAATCTAAACTTTAACTAAATTATATGGAAAGCTCATTCTTTCCATAAAGCTTGGCTTATTTAACTTAGACACAGAGCCAAATATATTCGATTAGATTCTTGTAATACACAAATATTTAATTTCAGAAAGCTGTAGAAATGCACGAACATTAGAAAACATTTCAAATGATTATAGCTTTATAATGATTTGAAATTGACCATTGACCGCATGACTTCTCAAACATTAACTAAAAGAAATTTTTTGTGGCTAAAATCTACAATGACCTTGATGACTTACACAATCTTTGATACCCCTTCCAAGTAAAACTTAGTTCAAACATTTCAGCGAACTTATTAGCAATATCAATTTGAAATTGCAATTATATTACTTTTACTGTAATCCTAACTATAAACTTATCTATTTTACGGTCCATCTCATTAAAACTATATATTATTTGCTTCAAATTCAATATCATATCTTCTACCTCATTTATAGCATACTTGTCACAAGCAATTGCGTGAATTATCTTCAGTCTCATTTCCATTAGTGGATATTCATCATCTCTGATATCATCGAGTTGCATTTGCATTAGAAACGACTGTGAAATGCTTTACATTGCTGTCGCATCATGATTAGAGACATTTGATATGACACCTCTATTCTACATTTGATAGATATTGCTCCAACGATGAACAGATTACAATTACTTTATCTTCCCTAAAGTCATGGTCAGTGGTCAGGGTCAGAGGTGACTTATTTTAATCATATTTGTTGTGAATCCTCCTTTCATGTTGAGAGCTTCAGTAGCTGTGTGTTGTCTGACTGCCAGTCAAAGAATTGTTTCGACACCTTCGTATTTTGTGACTGACATGCTCACGTTGTAGAGAATGAGGAATAATTCTTTCTTGTAAGCATTAAATGATTGATCAAAGTATTAAATATGAAAACAGGTGACTCATTATAAATGCATTACTACTAACGTCAAATCACCAGCACAGCGTAGGTTTAGCCTAGAAACGTATTAGACAAAAAAAGTTGAGTACGTGTATGCAACGCATTGACCTTTTACCTTGATTTGTAGAGGCATATAGTCTTTACAAAATAAGCTGGCTTTGTTTAGTAATACCAAATAGCCTATGAAGCTTTTAAAACTCGATCAGTGTTATATGAAAACTAAATTCAAAAAGTTAATTTTGATTGACAACACTTTTTTCAAGCTTTCTGCAGAAACTGCTTCAGAAACTTTGTAAAAATTGTTGTCAATACTAATCAAACGAATCTGATCAAGCAAGCAATCCGGATTAGCTCATCAGAAGTCTTACCAGAATAATATTACTAAGTTAGATGCATACAATCTATTTTAAGGGTCATAAAAGAAAATGACCATATTATTATGCATACTAGATACATAGTTTTGTATAAAAGCGTAACGAGAGACGATAAATAACGTTTTTATCTAGCCTTTTATAACTTTTCCTTTGACCCTTATACGTGTTTAACGTGCATAACAAGATGGGTTCAGAAAATCTTCGCAACTTATCTTTAAAATAGTATCTGAAGGAAGATAAAATATTATAAGTGATGGTGTGAATGTGAAATATTTATCGTTTTCTCATGCTTATGCTAGAATTTACGTATAAGCCTATAACTTATTATTTTGCTTTCAAATTAGTTTCAAGATATATTGTGATTGCTTCATGTGTATATTAAAAAAAAAAAACAGTATCTAGTTATATTTTATAAAAATAAAACTTCTGTTTTCTGACAACAAACATTCGTAACGTTAGTAATATCTTATACCTAGTTACTTTATGAATATAGATCTTAATAACGCATTTGATGACATTGCATTTTTGAAAATGTGGAATCACTTGGAGGTGGACATTTGAAGTGTGGAGTATTGTTTTTTAGAGGTTAGGTCTCATAAAGAAGAGCTTTTTGAAGTTATGCATACAAAATAAGCTGAAACTATACTTGTTGCGCAATGCACATTATTGTATAAAAATTAGAAAGGGCTATATGAATACAAATAACAGGAAATGCTTAGATATTATTCCGTTTCACCAATCACCGTTGGACAATATTTTGATGGCGCATCTCATTATTATAATTGACCAGTCATCCTCACTGATGATTTCCTAGAAAGATCATCGTCATGAGCTAAGACCAGAAACTCTTTAATAATGCCAAAATCTCATCTCTCATTCAAGGAAATAAAAAACGTCTGATGTAATTTTAATCTGATCTTACTTTTGCTTGCTATAATATTGTTGGATGCGCATTTAAATCTAGGAAAGCTTTCATAAGTTGTAAAACAAAAGTTACCTCTTTCCCCGATTTTAAACGTCACCATCGCATTATTTTAAATCACCATCGTTCGGTAAACGATGCCCATTATATTGGCTCATACGGCGAATGTGTGGTGATTGTTGTAACTATAATGATTAGATGTCAACCGGTGTGTACTGATTTCTAATAACTGTTATAAGCTTTGATATTGTAAGCATAGTTTTATATAGATCTTCGCGAGGTTGCATTTAGAATCAGAGGAACATAGAACCATTCACATATCAGTGTTATAGTTGGATGTGAGATCATTCAAGAACTTGCTGATTAAAAATAACATATGGTCTATTATTGAATCGTCATAACTGAAGATAATCATATGATATTTATTCAAGGATTAAATGCAATGATGTAGTCAGAACTAACAATAAGCACACAAATAAAAAAAAAGAGATAAAGGTAAGAGATTTTGAATGTTTTTTTTTTAAGTTCTTAGCTAAACGTTGAAAGAACAAATTTTTTTTTTAAATGTCGATGTAATCTTCTCTTAATGACATCAGATAAAATCAGCAAATTAATTTACTCAAATGAATACATTAAAAGTTTAATCTTAATAAACCCCGTCATGTGAAACAATCAAACATTAGCAAAATTGTAATAAATCTTCCACAAATGCCACAAAAGTTCAAGATAAATATTTAATTATGTACTTATAATTAATTTTACTGCACTCTCTCTCGTCCACAAGCTATCTAGCAATTGTTTAATAACATCTTTAGCCTAGACAATTACAATAATGACCACGATTTTCTTTAATCTTTATTTGCCCGATTACTTTCTTTTTCCGCGTGATGTCCATTTACTTTTGACGTACAATTGCTAACCTTTTGTCGTTGCATGTAAATGAATCATAAATGAGAGCATCTTCGCCTTTCTTTTCATTGTGGGCTGTAGATTTATGCAAAATTGTTAGATTGACTACAACTTTGTTTTATCAGTGTCGATTGACATGGCATCGTTCAATTGTTTGATTGTAAATTTTATACATGGATGAGTATTTTGAATTTGCAAAATGTGGGGAACATTTTGCAAATCCAAAATGCAAATTTAATTGTTTGCAATACTTCACAAAAATCTCAATCAATTTACACAGTGACCTAAGTTCAATCAATATTATAATCAAAAAAAGCAAACTGCATTACATTTTATACAATCATAAATCAAACAAAAATTATAAAAAAGAAGGAAGTGCACTTTAACATAACGAGAAAGTGTGAGCTCAAATATAATTATCAGGAAATCCACTTCCCTAATTAGTAGTTGAAATGTTAGAAACGCAATGCTTTCCTTGTCGCTGTTTGCGTGATTTACTTAAATTATTACCTATAGTTATTTTCATGTCATCCTTTTCAGGGTTGTGAATAGGAAGCATTTATTCCGAAGTCCAATTCATGTTTACTGACCATCAATTGGTTTCATTATAATGAAATATGGTTTCTCAGCTGAGTAAAACTTGGGAAGTAATTGGACAAAAATTGTATAATGTTTTAGCTGCAAAGCTAAAACATAAGTATCACAACAGTTGACTGCATAGACATCCAAATTATTGGTCGCAGAAGTCATGCCTTTATGATGGTGACACGTTAAATCTGCCTTTTGTTAGTAGCTGTTAAACTGTTAGGATGTATAGTCATACCTCCACCAATCCATCTTTAATGAAATGTTGATGTAATAGTATATTAGCTCATTCAGGTACCCTTGACATTTGCATTGTTGACCTTGAACTACGGAATATCAGCTTGTTGAAAACAAGGGCAGTCAATGTACAATGCTCTATGATAAATCAAAATACTCATAACCGACCAAACTTATTCCAGGGCGAGGGAAAATGAAGAAGATGATGGGCATGATGATGATGGGAGCAGCAATGAAGATGGCGGCCATGATCCCGATGGCGATAGCAGGCTTGTTCATGTTGGCGGGGAAGGCGCTCATAGTGGCAAAGGTACTATTGATAACATGATACTCAAAATTCAAGATTTTAATCAACTTCGCATATGTTTTAACAAGTCTTTCGAGGTCTTATTCATGTCTTTTTTTACACGATTTTGGACTAAACTTTCAAGTTGCAAGTTTGAATTTCAGTGACAAAACGATCGTTGTTTTCATTACGATTGTTAACTTTGATGAATTAAATTCAAACCTCATCTGATTTAATTATTTGAGCAGTACAATGAATTCAATGAAGAAATTAATTTCTGCATATTTTGTTTCTAACGAGTTTGAACTTCTACGTATAGATCTGCATTAACGAAAACATTGTTAACTCTATTAGCACATCCATCTTGAACTCTTTTAATAATTAGCGCTAATGCTTATTCATTACGCCCATATACTCACAGATGTATCGCATAATTATTGTCGATCCTAGATACGCAAGCACTGTTTAAAGAGACATTGTCTTCTCTTAATGACTCATAATTATTAACTATTACGTATGCATCACATGTAATAGAAAGTTTTTTAATAATTAAGCGTATATGGACAATTAAATCAGTATTGACCATTATTTTGCGGTAGGCACGTATTTTGAAATATTCATGTCTTTTATTAACACGAGAAATGGACTGAATATCTTTAATAGTAGTGATTTTTTTAATAAACCCATTGTAACATTCGTTCCGCTTTCTTGTATCAGAGGAATTAAAACAAATCTATTGATGGTATTTTCAAATGTACAAAGAATTTTAAATAATAACGTATCCATACTTGAAGGGTATTAATTGCTATGCTCTGTTTCTTTGAATATAAGGACAGTATTAAAATAAATGTTTTTATGAATAATAAGCTTGGTATTGAAGGTCAGTGAAACTGTTCCATTGTGTTAATGCTATCGCCACTTTATGCAAATCACAATCTGAATAGATTGTGTGGTCAGTCACTTTTACAATATTAATTTCATCATATCTTTATAGTTTAGCATTAATTAATTTGTACATAGTTCTGTAAAACGTCGTATAAAATTTGAAAATTGGTTAGTTTTACTTATACATTTAATTATTTCCATGTCTGTTAGCTTCATACTTATCTGTGATAAATCTTGTCTCCTAACAAACCAAAGAGTTATTGCCATATTACACGCACTCGCCGATAAATACACACTATAAAGCATCTTAACTTTCAATACTTTCAAACTCTCAGTCTATTATTCACTTCCTATTTTGCGTATCACCAACCGTTTTTCCAGCATCAATACAAGTAGAGAAAACAGATAATTAGAAGTAATCGTTTCTTTTTCCCACCCTGTTATCGTTTAGTGTCGTGGGAACGAAGTGATGTACCTATGATTGTAATGTGAGAATAGGTAGTCGGTAATTGTGCTGTGGCCTACATCTTTGGTGTATGAGGCTTAGTTCAGGCCCTAGAAAAGAGGGTCGTGAATAGAGCGTTTACGATTTAGCAATATATTCAATAGGATTTTGTTACAAGTAATGCTGACAATTGAAGTCAATTTTCATTACGATCTCTTTTCTGGAGTCGTTGGAGTTACCTTTGTATAAGTTGCTGTATTTAATGATGATGTTAAATAATGACAAGAAGAGTCTTACCAAACGAAGAAGACTTTTCTAGAATATTATCATACTGGTAGGGGATGCATAATGTCCTAACAATAGTCAGTGTTTAGGCATCAGGGTCTGCATTAGTTCACGTAAAAGATTCCTGTATTAGTCTTGCAGTCTAACACAACAAGATCATTATCACAATGAATATTTAGCTCTTCTTATAACTGTTCAAAGTTCTGCTCATTTCTCTGTGAAAAGATTGCATCAGTTCAAAAGAAAGTATTTTAATTCCATGTCTAAGCTTCTATTGATAAATTCTTTTGAACGAGTTAAACAGTGGCTTTAGTAAAAATGTTCCCTCGCTCTACTTTTAATTTTCTTTTGTTAGTTATTAACGTTGTCTTGACTTTGAAATCGTTGGAAAATTATAATTACTGCCTTCCTATATCATTTTCGGATTGTTTATTTTTATGTTTTGATAAATTAACATAGCACTTTTAGTACAAAGAAACGTTCAAAAAGTTTCTTATACTGGATTAAAAATTCTTCACCATTCCAAAATAATGTGTATTCTGGTTACTTCATACATAACTATAATTTAAGGAAAAGTACGTTCATACATCACACATCTTCTTCAAGGTTATCTTAAAAGTAGCCGCAGCGATGTCATCTTGCTTCATATAATATTACGTACGGATTGTGGTTTACAATAGATTCTCAGAAATATTGAATACTTTATCTAAGATTGCATTGGAGGCTTTTATGTCATTATTACTATCGTGTCCTGCTTCTTTTGTTCTTTTGGATTCCTCTAACTTATACTGTGCTATCTTAGTTTCGAACTTGATTTTATTTCTCATGGCCCATTTCTTCTTTTAGCTAGTAAATGTATCTAATATAATATTCTGGATATATTTCATTTCTTAAGAATAATATTCAAGATCATAATATGAAACTAAAGTTAGTTCCCGCGGCAGAGACCTTGTGACACGAATAGAGAATGATACTTCATTGTAGCCACAGGCGCTTACTTACACTTATAGCTTACTAGTTATTTGTGGTTGGCAAGTTAGCGGTCCCGTAAAGTTGGCAAAAAAAGTATGAAATATTGGTGATTTGGGAAATCCGGCAAAAAAAATAATAGGGAGAGTGAGAGGATCTATGTCACAATTAAAACAACATTAAGATCCTCCTTGTTACAGAAATTAATTATTAAATTGATATATTACATAACACTTTTTGACAAACTTGCGCACTATTTGATTAAAGATTTTCTATTTAATAGAAAATTTGTGTAAGAGCAGTGGTAGCCGGGTCGTTACAGCTGCAAGTTACGAGTTGTAGCGCGTAGGTTTGACCTCAGACAGGTGCTGTACATTGTGTAAATTATTTCATCACCAATGCTTTCAAAACGGTGAGAAAACCTCAGGAGGAAATCGGAATATCCTAGAAAATTTTAAAACATGTGTATTTATCAACCCGCATTGGGTCTGCCATTTCTTCCCGTAAGAGATGACTAAAGGACTTACTAGAATCAGTAGTCTAAAGCATCAGTGCTCTATGCATTTTATTGCCATATTGCGATCGCCAATCCGCCTCCCAAGCGTGGTTATTATGGCAAAGCCCTCCAAATTGGTGGAGGCTTATGTCCAGCAGTGGACGTCTTTGGGCTGAAATGATGATAATGATGACTAGGCCGGCGTGGTAGATCACTGCCTCTTGAAAAGCAACAGCAGTGGGAACATTAATGGCTGATTATGATGAGTGTTTAAAACAAGTAAGACTACTGTCATCTGCCAGGGTTGCGAGATTTGTTCGAAAGAGATACCGTGGCCCTGGCACATGGGCAACTGAATGAACACGGGTGGGTTTTAGTCAGTAAAAGTCTGACATACCCTCCCGCTTCGCCCAAGAGCGGGAGACGTCATTTGAAGATTTCCCACTCACAAAAAAAAAGACTACTGTCATTCGGGCTTGATTTGGCAACATAAAATCATCGTGTTTTTTTTCACTAAAAATAATTATAAATTGGATCATAGAATTTTGCATGCCTTTTCTCTGTAATCTCCCGACAAAATGTTCGTAGCTCTGTAGCTGTGCTACACGGAAGCTTATGCAACAGCTATTTATAAGAGTGGTTGAACAGCTTACAATTTATAGCTCATACATATCTATCGAGCTAAAAAAAAACGAGCGTGAAAATTATTAATAATCAAGTCTTTACACACTTCATTGCCTTCAGCTCAAGTAAATTACTTTCAAATCCATGAATTCTTAACTTTTCCTTCTATCGGTACTAAGAAAATTCCTCGATAGTTAGAAAGGGACTCCATTTTGAAATATTTCTGGTACATTGGAATCACGATTTAGAGTTTATTTTCTTCATATATTTTGTACGCAATTAAAAGAAAAATAGAATATTTATGTTTTACGTCGTATCTACTGTTTATCAGCAGCTTATTCCATACCGAAACTTCGATAACCTTCCAAAAAATATTTATTATAGATTGTTGTTTTTAGCGTGCGTATATGCATTAGTAATTTTATTGTTTTCTGAGTTTTTTTTTTCTCACTCTCTTTTTTCTGTCTGTTAGTGCGTTTAGTCAATAATTGCCTTCATTATATCCTCAATCTCAGTCCTCGTTCATTAACATGATTTCCAAGTTCTACGAAACCATAACTCTAATTTCTTTATTATATATTATTATATACAAATGGAATCCAATCCAATCTATCAAACAGACTACTAAGTTGTTTGCTCCACAAGAACGCGTCATTTCGATTAAGTTCACATTATTGTAGTTTCTTATAACATGTAAACTGTGTCGCGAATCAATGCCAGCGTCATTGAGGACGATCGATGTTGTCGTGATCATCTCATGAAGATCTCAATGATTACACGGAAGTATTGTTTGACATGGATTTCTGATTCCAGTTGAGCTTTGGTTGATACTATTTCTATGCTTCTTGTGGTCATTCAGTTATACTTTTCAAGGAGTGTTCTACTAGAAGTAGCTGTGATATAGCATTGCCTATATAGTTTTTGGGTAGACCATCATATTGGTGCCCTTTACTATTATTTATCATTATCTCATTCACATCGTTTGATAATCGCGCAGTTTACGTTTATAATTTTATCTTTTAAACATTGATAGTGTAAAATCAAAATCGTTGTATTGATTTCATATGCAATTTATAATTAGTCTTTTGGGTCACTGTACTGGGTAGGTATGTCACTGCAACTCAACTACCCGTGAGAACTTAAATCGAAGACTTGCTTCAAGCTAGAGATCCAAAACGTGCCACATCAAAGATCATCATTCGTAGAAAGTAATTACAGTACAAATGTCACATCTAATGTCATCCTGTGTCATTATCATCATCATCATCATAGAGTCACTCAGTTGGCACTTTCACGCTTTGTTGATCTTTGGCTTTTTACGCTTACACCTTTCTCAACTGATAATGCTTTTACTCTGTGGGTAGGATGTATTTTTTGGAGATCCTTATCGATCTTCCAAATCACTAGTTAGCATCTTCATGTTTTTCCTCTTTATCTAATTTTACCCAAACCTAATTTAGCATGCCATCAAATTCTGTGTACTTCTTTGTAGCTATTTCATCAAATCAAGATGGTAGACCGATCCATCAATAAAATACTTTGATTTCTACTCTATTCGGTTATTTCTACCTCTATTTAGGCATATGGTTTAAAATAGTATAACTACTCAAAAGAAATGAGCATTTTTA
Organism: Aporophyla nigra; assembly: GCA_947507805.1. Taxonomy (NCBI): domain Eukaryota; kingdom Metazoa; phylum Arthropoda; class Insecta; order Lepidoptera; family Noctuidae; genus Aporophyla; species Aporophyla nigra. The sequence goes on along the minus strand of OX382313.1, from coordinate 2,255,988 downwards.
GCTAGTAGAATGTGCATACAATTTTAATAACTCGGTTCATAACTTTTAATTACTAGCAACGCTTACTGTACCTGAATGCGTGATCCACTGGCAATGTTTTTATTTTTATTTGTAAATCCTTGTTCTATGGTAATGGGAGCATAATTTCATGCTTTTAATTCTTTTAAACTTGTTAATTAAGACCGTTATAGACTGCTTACGCTACTTGTGTTAAATCTGAATGCATTCTAATGATGAAAACTAGTGCGAGAATCTATTTGGGTTCAACTACTGCTTTAAACATAAATTTTGTATTAGATTTTTCTGTTCTGAGCCAATCTGCTGTGTGTGATTTTGGCCGAATTGGCATAGTTGTTGTGAAAACATCATCGGATTTGCAATGATAGATATTTAAATCAATTCGTCACGTAATTTTCCCGTCGGTTTTCAAGTTATTTTTCTATGGCTTGATCTATCATTTAAACGCCTATTTCACAAACCTGATCGCTGAATGATATAAGTTTTTGCACATTATAGTAGCTATTATGTCTTCAAATAATAGCAATGAATATAACAGTCAGTTCTCTTCACTTCGGAAAATGGTCGTAAAATAAAAGTTATAAATTAACTTTCTTTATTTGTCTATAAACTGTTGAATTTACCTGTAGTGTTGATTTTATCTTTTAACTGAAAACTTACTACCTTTTATCAGTCGTTCATCGTGTCTGCAGTGATTGTTTATTCAATATTTGTTAGAAAATCATGTATCTATCTATTGTTTATTGCTTGGTCATGTCTTCGTTAACATTTATCATCTTTAAAGTCTTTGAAAACACTGTGATATGATTACTTGTTCTATCTTTATTAACATATCCATCATCATTAGTTTTACCTTATCCCAATTATGTTGGTGTCAGCCTCCAGCCTAAACGGATGCAGCTGAATACCAGTACTTTACAAGGAGCGACTGCCTATCTGACCTCCATAACCCAGTAACTGGGTTATACGATGCCCTATGACATGACATGCTTGTCGTATGAAAACCAGGACCAACGGTTTAATGTGTTTTTCCAAGTACGTAGATGTCTTAGAATGTATCACTCATGTGTCACCCATCCATGGACAAACACGACAAGCATAGCTTAACCAGCACCCGATTTGCAAAACGCACTATTTATCAGAATCTGAATGGGATTGAAGATTATTTCTAAACCATTGCGTCATTTGTTCGAATAAATTGTAAGCTCAGCAACATAAATAACGCAATGAATGTTGTTTAACTATCAATATGAAACCATTTCTTTCTGATAGCAAGTTACGCAATTACCCCTCTGATTGATCGACCGGTGTTGCTGTTATTACTTAGCCACAAGCCTCTTATTAACACCTCCACATGCAGATTTAAAAATTTGATCGGTTCTTGCTTGCATAAACAAATTACTGTTGAAATTTGTTTTCGAAACGAATGTATCTTCGTTTAGAAAACATTACGATGATAACAATTACCACTTTCACATAGTATTGTTGTAAAATTTTACTATTGTTGAAATGAGTAATCTCGTATATCTAATCGATTACTATAAAAATATTATAAAATACCGAATTTTGCACGCTTCTAACTTGTTAGACAATAACAATCCAATGAATTTAGAATTTATTTAAATGATAATTTTAAAAGCTTTTTTGCAAATATTTTAATAGTATATTAACATAAAGTTTTCAAATCACAGTTACTGTAATAATTTCGCTTTTACATCTATCGCCATGATTTACACACTCATCACTGCTATACTTTTCTAATCATACAATCTTCAATATATCAAGCAAGCAAGCTTCAAAAATTCCTGCTCAAACTATTCTAGACCAGAACATTTTCAGTCTAGGTCATGAGTACAGAGTAAATAGAGAATGAAATGATAATACGTTCCTATTTCCATTTGTATCATTCCATCGATAATTTTGTTTAGGTTTAGACGAATCGCAATGGAAATAAAAAATGTATTTAAAATGAAACGGTGGAAGATTTAACTAGCTTAGCCAAACTGATTTTAGGAATTGTTCCGCAATCGTTTATTGAAAAATATATTCACTCAGAGGTGTAAACCTGGCGAGAAAGAAGTCATGTTCGATTATCTTAACTGTTCGTGAAAGAAAAATGTCCTAGTTTAATCGGATAGATTAACACGAATACTTGATAGTTATATGCAACTTACAGACCCAAAAGTACCTTTCATAATTACATCATCATCATCATTTCAGCTGAAAGACGTACACTGCTGGACTTAGGCCTCTTCCAGATTGAGGGGGATCGCTATAATCGCTAAGCTTGGAAGGTGGGTTGTTGATCATAGTATGGTGGTAAAATGCCTCAAGTCCCTTAGTCGCCTCTTACGACACCCATGGGAAGAAATTGAATGGTGCCATTCGTTCCGTCCAGCACCAAATGAAACATAATTACTTAGTGCAACTATTTAGACGTAAATTATTCCATGACCTTTCCATCACGCACTTCGACAGCTCATCCATTAGCCTAACATTGATGACTGACATTCGTGACAACATCATTATACGCACAGCTCATATAAATGTCGGTCGCATCATTTTCCCAACACATTAGCACTCCATTTCTAACTGCATCCTTGTCTTTCCCATACCGGAATACTTAAGCAATCAAGCTGTTAACTTTCTACACGATTAGGGCATTTTCAGGGCAGTAACTTAGATTCTAGTACTCATTGAAAGTTATTAATGATGTTAGTAATTAGTGTGGCCTTATTGAGATGTAAATTGTAGGAAATGTGTTGGTTATTTAAATTATCGTTAACTTCTTTCATAATTGTCATCATTTTAGCCAGGAACGTCCACAGCTAGACTTCTAACTCCCCAAGCATTTTGAGGGGGTATTCCATAATCTACACGCTTGGCAGGCGGTTCGGTGATTGCAGTATGGTGGTAAAATGCATAGAACGCTGCTGCCCATGCTCTAGTAAGTCCCTTAGTCGCCTTTTACGACACCCACGGGAAGAAATGGGGTGATACTATTCATTTTTGGGAATTTCATTCGCATAATAATAATTAATTTGGACTGAATTCGATGGAACACTTCAAATAAAATTAGGTATGATTTGAATGAAAAAACTCTAACATTGAAACTGAAATTTTTGAGTCACTCTTCCGTTTCGTTTCTTTGAATTCTTAAGACAAACACAAACACAATTATTTTTTTTTTAATACAAAAAGAAATTATCCATCAATTTGGGATGAAAAACTATTTATTATTACATAAACTCAATTCAAATAAGATTCTATTATACACCGTGACATTCTAGTCGTCTTACAAAGGTTTTCCACTCAATGTATCCAACATAATATACCTCTAGGCGTGATTAAAAAATTGTTACCAATTTAAAAAAAAATACGTACTAAGAAAAATAAATAATATAAATAATGCAATTAGAATTAGAATTATGAAACATCCTGTTAATAATGTTTACGTATCATACGGTAGTGAACATACATACCTACCCAGCGCACGAGTCAACTAGATCATTCCATCTCCATTTTCTATGAGACAAAATACGACATGCGACATCATATTGAAATAATATTTTTATTTTTTTGTCATTCAAATGTTCATTTTTTTCTTATGGATGTGTAGTAGTATTTGGTAGGCTGTTAGCCATGAAACTACAGATTTTTTTCCATATATGATAGGAATTCATGGGAAATAACAATTAAACTTAATAACAAAGAAATTCAAACGATCGAGTAAATCACTTACCGTAGAAAGTCAATTATAGTTGCCTGAGTTTGAACTCACGATGCTTAAGGTCGGGTCAGTGAAAGCAGATGTATGATGATAAGTCATTACGTTGTTATGTATGGTGGTGTACCTATGTGGGAACTATGAGGGGACTGATAGATGGGGGAGAATGTGTGTCATGATGTCCCGCCGTTGATATATTGGGATCAAGGCTTGATTACTTGGTTGAAGATCAATGAATTTAGGATGTTATAGTTATACTAGTCTTGAATGTATTTATGAATGCTCTGTATTAGATACTAGCTGTTGGCTGTGATTATATTTGCTTATATTTTTTATTTCTTAACTTATTAGACAAAAATCTAGAATCAAAAGTATCCTATTTCCTTCGCCAGAGACCAAGTTACTAATATCAAACGATCAGTTCAGAGGTTTAAGCGTAAAAAGGAAACAGAAAGATTGACAAAATAATGTACGAAATGATGGTTTAAATCTCAGTCTATGCTCACAGATAGCGATAACTCAAATATATTCAACGGGTAGTAAACCTCCAAAAAGTTTCGGTCTAAAGTTACATAAGTTAAACATTTGACTGTCCGAATCATGTCTTCTTGCCGAAAATTAGGTACTCCATGTGCGACGAAGATGGTATCGTTGATATTGATAAGAGAATGATGTTATAAGGAAAGAGGTGATATTACTTCATTGTAGATTAAAAATGTACGTAGTTTTCAATTAGGACGGTTATATTTGTGTAAAACTATTCTATTATTACTCGTCGCATACGAGTTTATTCTTCATAAACTTCTGCATTCTTAGACTCATATAAAATTCTAATGAATAAAGTTTGGAGTTTAAAAGAGACCATGAGACCTTTAAGTTTGTTTCGGTGTTTCTTCTCAGGGAACAGTCAGCTAGGAAATGCCAGCACCACCTACTTTTAAAATATTGACGTGTTAAAGTATCTTAATATATCTACTTACATAGATAAACATTTAATTTCTTTCGAGAACAATACGAAACTCTCACAATTTTCTAACGAAATCTCACTAAATCTGTGCTTAAACCAGGAATCAAACAGTTGTTCTCATGCTTTCCGTTCAACCACTTTTACTCACCAAAATAACATCGCCATAATCACAGTATAGCGTGGTATGAACCTCATTCAAACATTACTATGCAAATACAACATTAAACGGAAAACAAAAGCAGTTCACATAATATAATTAATAGCTTTATCGTTATCAGCAGCGATAAGGAAATAGAGCAATCTATTTTTAAATATTTGCTTGCGTGCGTAGTAAACTGGTTTACTCACAAGTCACCGTTGATTTAAAAATAGGGCAAAGTATTCACATTGAAAATAGGATTTTATAGTTCATTCATATTTTCATTGCTTCATCATCAGCCTACAGCAGTTCAATGCTGGCGAAGGCCTCTACAATTCCACGCCCTTCTGCTCGATTTCCGAGAACTCTCATCCAGTTGCTACTATCTACCCAGCAAAGATCATGACTCCACCTAGCCTGACGGCATCCTACCTTACGAGGTCTGGACTTAAGAACACTTCTGCTGCAACGGTCATCGGTTCTACGGCTAATATGGCTGGTCTATTACCTCTTTCACTTGCTTTTTCTGTGAGCTATGTCGTCAACTATTGTTCTTTCCTGGATCAACTAATTCCGGATTTAATTCCTCAAGGAGACTCCAAGTATAGCTAGTTCCGTAGCTCGCCATGCTATCATTGTACCAGTTTTTGTTTTTATTAGTAGATATAGTATTTTTACCTGACTTCCCATACTAAGGCACTTGTCCCACCGCACAGCGACGCTCGTTTGTTGGGCATGACACTCGCTGAAAGACTCTTGCTTAGTACGTACACATATTAGCCAGTGGTTTGGCAGTCATTCTACGCATCGTATTCGCGCTTTGCTCTAAACCCAATGACAAAACTATCCCACCTACAAACTTGTTCAAAGAACTATCCCAAACTAACTTGCTGGGTATACGTTTCCCCTTTTTTCTGAAACATTTCTCGGTTCTCGTACGTCTTTCATCTAGGTATTTTCCACGCCTTTGACAACAATCGATAATCAACCCAACGCGCTTTTGGATGGCCCTGGTTTTTATGGCCTAATCTTGTCCACCAGATTTTTGGTCACAATTTAACTCCATTGACCATCTCCTCGTCTAACTAGATGTCCTGCCCAACTCCACTTGAGGCGGAAGGCGATGCCGAAGACTTTCGACCGACGACGGGTTTCCGTGTTACGCACTCCGCTTAGTAAAGTTATGCCAAGAATATTGTTCGGACCATGGCCCCTTGTCCTCATCATCATCATCATTTCAGCCGTAAGACGTCCACTGCTGGACTTAGGCCTCTCCCAATTTGGGGGGCTTTGCCATAATCGCCACGCTTGGCAGGCGGGTTGGCGATCGCAGTATGGTGGTAAAATGCATAGAGAATGCTGCTGCCCATTCTCTAGTAAGTCCCTTAGTCGCCTTTTACGACACCCACGGGAAGAAATGGGGTGGTGTTATTCTTTACGTCCGGTACCACACGGCACTTGCCCCTTGTCCTACTCGTGTTAAAAAGGTAGCGAGATAGAAAAAGAGATAGATTACATATTCTTATGTGTAAAATCTAAAGAAAATTCTTCAATAAATAGAAAAAAAAAACGCAGAAAAGCTAAGTCTATTCGGTGGGTACGTAAGGTAAATAGTGACAACGCCACCTGTGTCTTACGATCGGAACTTCAAGTACGATATAAAGACAACAGCCTTTATTGACTTACATAGTTTCATACAATAGCTACTGTCGGCCTATTCTGTAAGAATCCAACAGTGAAAGCTAAAGTGAAGTAAGCTGTCATTCCACATGATGCTAGAAAATGACACTTTTGACAGATCACTTCACCAAAGGTTTCACAGAGTTTTTTTACGGAATAGATTGGTTATTCTCTGCTTAGGCTCAGTTGGAATAGTTATCGTGAAGATACATATTTGTGATTACTATTCCATATTTTATCGTTGTGCTAAGCAATATCAGGCGCAAAGGTTGATCGATCAGGTTAAGCTACGCTTGCCGCGGCTTATCCGTGGATGGGTGACCGTCTTTACTGAACAAGACCCTTCCGTGACTCGGAAATCACGTTAAGCCGTTGATCCCACCTGTCATTCATGAGTCATTGACAGTTGTGACGGGTCGTCAGAATCCCGGTCTTACCAAGGGGTATTGTTTTACCCAGTAACTGGGTTGTGGAGGTCAGATAGGCAGTCGCTCCATGTAAAATACTGGTACTCAGCTGCATCCAGTTAGACTGGAAGCCAACCCTAATATAGTTGGGAAAAGGCTAGGCAGATGATGATCTTTATCCTTGAAGTATTTATCAAATAGTTGTCAGGAATTCTAATACCTACCATAAAAACACGATCTAGTTTTGTTCGCAGAATTCGCCAGATGTCCAATACTGTACCTAAAATAGTAAAAATAACGTGTAGTTATGTATTGTGGTGTAGAATCTATACTTCCTACTAATATTATAAACACGAAAGTTTGTATGTATGGATGTATAGATAGTTTGTCCGTCTTTCACGCAAAAACTACTGATCCGATTTAGATGAAATTTGGCACACAGATAGTTTATAACCTGAAATAACACATAGAGTACTTTTTATCCCGGTAGTATGTTCCCGCGGAATAATTTCCGACCGCCACGCGGGCGAAGCCGCTGGCAAAAGTTAGTATCTTATAAATGCGAAAATAAATGTGTCTGTCTGTTACGCTTTCACGACTAAACCACTAAACCAATTTTGATGAAATTTGGTACAGGGTAAGTTTGAACCACAGGAAAGGACATAAGTCACTTTTCATTCTGCGCCTTCGTCTGCGACTGCTATAATCGACATTTACGCGGACGAAGTCGCGGGCAAAAGCTAGTATTTATAACGTGTGAATAATGAATGTGTGGCAGGTAGTCGGAATGATCAGTTGTTTACGATCATTTCAGAATCTGCGTTTTGTCAACAATTCATTGTTCTTAATTTTATTATTCTTCTGCATTCCGATTGTTTAATTAAAGATAGAATAATGTATACTGACTTGATGATATTGCATCACCATCACAACCTTACAAAAACAATAATGAGATTAAACTGATTATGTTGCTCAACCAATCAACTCTGCCTATCGCAGTACATTGCTAGACAAAGGCCTCCCCAGGCTGCGCCAGGACACCCTGTCCTTTACCTTCTGGATCCAGTCTGTTGCAGCCACTTTTAGAGACTGCTGGTCCATCTAGCTGGACAGCATTCCTCACTCCACTCATTTATATAATATATTTATTATAACTAGCTCATATCCGCCACTTTATTTGAATGTGTATATTTTTTCCGTGTGATGATGGACGTGGAAAATAGCACCATCCTATTTCTATCCATGGGTGACGTAGTAGGTGACTAAAGAACTTACTAGAGAATGGGCAGCCTTCTCTATTCATTTATCACCATACTGTGATCGCCAACCCGCCTGCCAAGCGTGGCAATTATGGCATATCCTCCCAAATTGAGGGACGTCTTACGTCTGAAATGAAAGAAAGAAATTCTTATACAAATACAGAGAACGGAAAATACTTGTATGCACAGGCATACCATAATTTATTAATATAATCATCATGTTTGTAGCATCTTAATATTTGTACGCCGATGACGGGTAGACATAGCGTTCCTTAATAATTACAACATTTTTACCTAACCTACCTATGTTCAACACATAAAAACATTTGTGTTTGTACAAGTACATTCCATTCTCTTTGTTTGAACCTGAAGAAGTACTTAGGTATTACTTTATGTACTTCTCCAGGTTCCAGGGTTTATATACGTCAAAAAATCTTCAGTTTCACATCAAACGGCTTAACATGCTAAGCCATGCCAAGATACGGAGGGGTCTCGATAAGCAATTAATGATCATCAACCATTCACAAACCGACCTTGGCGAACGTAGCTTAACCTTTGCCAAGCCCATGCGGCTGGTATCATTAAGCCACAACCCTTCATAAAATAGGAAAATTTTAAAGTAAATAAACCAAAAAGCTAAAATTTTGCCACACCGCTATTTTTAGGACTTCGTATCTCAAAAAGAAAAACGAAATCCTTATAGGATCACTTTGATGTCCGTCCGTCTGTCTGTCTGTCAAGGCCCTTTATCTCATAAAAGCGTGGAGGTATCAAGTTGAAATTATAATATACTGAAGTCGAAACGATATACTCAAGTCTAAAGTCTTTTAAAGCTGTGAAAAAAACCAAACTTCTAAGTTAAAATGAAAAAGATACGGCCGTTCTCAAGGGAATCAAAATGTATAGGATATTTCCCGTTGACCTATACCTATAAAATTTGGCAAGTAATACCGTCTTATAATACAAGTATAGGGAAGACCTAAAAACTATACATATGTGGTTAAATCATAAAAAAAAAACATATTTTTGATAATTTATGTACCTACAAATTTGTACGCAACCCTCGGTGGACAACTCCGACTTGCACTTCTCCGGTTTTTTTCAGTCTATCTTCAACTGACTACCGATACGTGCAAAGGTGTTTGACCCCGTTATCCCATAGTTAAACGTAACCACGTGGATGTAATAACAAGGGGTGACGTCATGCATTGTAACTTAGTATTCACAGCTGAGCGGTATCGGACCGAGATGTCACTGTTTCGATGTCTGTGTATTGCTATTTTTGGAAGAGGTACGGGAATAAAAATTGTTTACGTCTTTTTTATGTGCAAAACAATAAAATAAAATATTTGGTAGTAGCGTTTGCATGTTCTAAAGACGAAATATAAATCCCAATAAGACTTTATACATAATCAGTCAATAATGTTATTGTGCTTTCCGAGGCACGGAAGGTCTTGGTATGTAAAGATGGTCACCCATCCACGGATCAACCATGACAAGCGTAACTTAACTTGATCAATCGATCCGTGCGGTTGTTATAACTTAGCCTTAAGCCTCTCAAATATAATATTTTTACGAGGATATAGTTTCACAAATTTAATAAATAGGTACCTTATTAATAGGATCGTATACTAATGTCCATTCATTTTAATTATAACATTTCTGAAACACTACTGAAAATGTAATAAAAATTATTGCAAACCAATTAAAATACCAAATATTTAATACTGACACCAGTGTTTTATCCCCATCCATTTCCAAAACATTTTCAAATATACTTTGAACCTCAAATCTTACCAACTAGAGTTTAAAATCCCGTGGTCTATTCATATTTTTGGAAGAAATAAACACAACTGACATTGTGAATCTTATACTTATGCTACTAAGGTCTACAATGGCTGGTGTAGTGATGCATGAAGGAATTTAATAAGTTCTGAAGGCATACGTCACCGACCTTCAGTGTTCCATTTGCTTCGGTTGCGCGCATTTTAATATAAGCCAGTGTTGCTAGGATAAGGAAGAATTACTGGGAAAATTGGAAAAATGGTTAAAATCGGTTTTATAACTTTTCAAAGTATTTTATGATAGTTACCTAAAGAGAGATACAATTATAAGGAAAAATATTAAGTGTTTCTTTTACATTATTTGTCATTTTTATCATCTGAAATAATTACGTGCTCTTAGATTTCGTGAGTGTAGCAGTCCAGAATTCATTATAATTCTTTGCTCTTATCCCTATTTACATGGAGTGGACGCAAAATGTCTTTTTCTTCCAAACTTCTCTATTGATCAAGAAATATAAAATAATAATTATTTAGTTTGACCCGATAAAATAAGATCAAAAGTTTGTTAAAAGATAAATACTTTTAATGTAACTATGTATACTATATTCTTTCAACGAAAATAATAAAAACGCTAATTTCGGGTAAAATCGAATTCCTACCCTAGCAACACAAGCCGGCGACTGGCAGTCATATCACTGCAGCGGGACACAACACCCGCTTACGTTTAAAAATCGAAGTCGCCGCCAAAAATCGAAGTCACAAACTCAATACTCGAAGTCGCGAAAATAACGTTACTACTGTCGATTCAAGTAAATCTCGTGCGGCTTGTGTTGATTTAAGCCGTTCGAGATTTACTTATATCGATGGTAAATGTTCTCTGTTTGATTAACCGGCTTCGGAAGTTCAGCCCACGTGGTAAATGTATTTTTATTTATTTTCTTTGCGTTGCGTGTTTGAAATCGACTTTTTAATTGCTTTTGTTTGTCATGATTTAATTATATGTTGTTCTAAGGTGTCTTTTTATAGTAATTGAAAGGCGTTTTTGTTTAAAATTCGTTCCGGTTGTTTTCCTTGATCGCATTTTGTATTTTTAGATGCGTCTTTTTAAAGGTCTGCTGATCCGGTTTTCTCGTTGCTATGCTGAATATACTGTGTTGTTATACCGAGATATTGTAGTAGGTAGGAATATATTGTTCTTAGTAGTTATAACAATACCTGTTCACTAAGAAAGACCTACATGTTTCATCGGTCTTACATATAAACGATTGCAAAACCTTGAGGTTTTTTTGCTCAATTCGTGTCTTGCATGAGAATTATACAATACTTAGAGATTTTGCAAATAGGTATAGGTTATTGCACCGCTAATCCACACTAATATTATAAATGCAAAAGTAACTCTGTCTATCTGTCTGTCTCGCTTTCCTGCTAAAACTACTGAACCGATTTAAATGAAATTTGGTACACAGATATTTTAGAGCCTGAGAAAGGACATAGGCTACTTTTTATTGCGGAGAAGGGGTTTAAAGGGAGGATTTTTTTGACTTTTTATCCCGGTAGTACGTTCCCGCGGGATATTTTCCGACCTCCACGCGGGCGAAGCCACTGGCAAAAGCTAGTCTCAATTATTATATGTATGAAGTTAGTGGTGGCCCAGTCGTAACGGCCGTGATTTACGAGTTGTAGGTTCAAACCCAAATTGGCACTTAACTTTGTGTAAATTATTTAATCACCACTGCTATCACGACGGTGAAGGAAAACATCGTAAGGAAACATGTCCTCGAAATTAAAATATTAGAAGACTTGTGACATTTAACAACCCGCACTGGGACTGCGAGGTGGATTACGGCCAGCTTCCTCTCACAGAGTGTCATTTCAAACGTATAAAAATTATTCTGACAATTTTTCTAATATGGTTTCATGTGTCGGACTAAAAAAATTGCATCTTTCCATTTCTTCCCGTGGTTGTCGTAAGAGGCGACTAAGGGACTTGGTAGAGAATGGGCAGCAGCGATCTCTATGCGTTTTCTCATCATAGAACGATCGCTAACCTGTCTGCCAAGAATGGCTATTATGGCAAAGCCCAAAAGGGGAATTTGTGTAGCAGTAGACGACTTTTGTCCAAAATTATGATGATGGTAAATTTTTCTAATCGTAGCTTGAACCAAATAAATAACTACTGAACTAAGTAAAGAGCTTAGACGTGCATGCAATGTGTTAATGGTTTCTATTTGTCGTTATATTTTTTCTACAAATGACTCTAGTCTGCTACAGCGTTACCGTTTTTAGGGTTCCGCACCTCAAAAGGAAAAAGCGGAACCCTTATAGGATCACTTTGTTGTCCGTCCGTCCGTCCGTCCGTCCGTCCGTCTGTCAAGACCCTTTTTCTCAGGAACGCGTAGAGGTATCAAGCTGAAATTTATATCAAATACTCAAATCTACTGTCCCTTGGAGCTGTGAAAAAATCAAACCTCTAAGCTAACGCAATCAAAAGATATAGCCGTTTATGCCGCAAATTTCAGCAAATTTTCGAAACTCGCAAGGGAATCAAAACCTAAAGGGTACTTCCAGTCGATCTAGAATTTTGAAATTTAGTACGAAGCAACGTCTTATAGCACAGATAAAGGAAAAATTGCGAAAACCATAAATTTTTAATTACATCATATAATAAAAATATTTTTAATAATTTTAAAGATACTACAACGTTTTTACGGAACCCTCGGTGCGCGAGTCCGACTCGCACTTGGCCGGTTTTTTTTTCATGTTGTTAGTTTTCCTGTTAACATCGTTGAAAGTTAGGTAATCACGTAATTTTTGCGATGAATTTAATCTAAGCTAAAATAATTGACATTTCTAAAAATATTATTAACACTGATAGGTTGATGGCGCTTTTTTTTGTGAACCTCATAATGCCTATTTTGCCGCCATGCTTGGCAAGCGGGTTGGCGATCGTAGTATGGTGGTAAAATGCATAGAGAACTCTGCTGCCCTTTCTCTAGTAAGTCCCCTTGTCGGCTTTAACGATACCCACGTGAAGAAATAGGGTGATGCTTATCGTTACGTCTGGCACCATACGGACGATAACAGTCAAGTAGCTGCGACCAACGTGAATTAGCGCTCGCCGGCCGATGCCGCGGCACTGCTTGCTTCGCTCGCTCCTACTCGCGTTTTCAACATTCGAAACCTTTTAGAGGATCATAACTTGTCAGAACTAGGTCAATTGGTCAGAAGTCCAAAAATCTGAAAAAAATGTCTTATCAAGTGGTACCGTGTTACCTAGTAACTAGACTATGGAGGTCAGATATTCAGCTGTGATATTCCGCTAAGACAAAAAGCCGACCTAACAAATAACCAAAATAGTTAGGAAATGGCTATGTAGATTGATTCGGAGGATAGGATAAGCGTGTGTCACCTAAGCAAAATCGCAGTATGTTGACATTGAACCCTATAACACAACAGTTCGATATTAAGTTTGAGCTCTAAAGTAGTCCGCTAAACCCAAATTATTTTACGTTTTCTTTTGCGATTTGCAGCGGGGCGTGCACGGCCAACTGTGACAGGCTTCAATCATACATTTTTATCACAGTTTGAGAACAAAACCCGTGGTAAAACGCGTGACCCAAGCCAGACAGAAACTGTACTTACCCCGCTGGTCAATGCCAGGTTGTACCGCTGGCAAAATCTAAAACTGGTGAATATGAGGCTGGTGAAAACAGGGTGCCTACTCTTCACTTTAATTCCGATCGATTGACATTGGAATTTTGACGCTTCGTATTCTTGAGTTCGACGCTAGCGCCAAAATGTGTTTAAATTGGGTGTCCATTTTTGAGAACTAAGTGGAATCGAGTTCGGACGTTGTTGTTGTTCCAATCTTGACACTATTGTTTTCAAGAGTATCGAATCACGTGTATGCAAAATTAACATTGGAATCGTATTGGCTTTAGATTGGAATTAAAATTAGGTTGAAGAGTAAGCCCCCAGATCTGCGCTAAGTGCCCTAACATTTGAGATTCAAATAGGCCAAGCTGGGGTAGGCTCTCTCCAGATCTATCACTTATAAGCCCTTATAACTTTTGTAACCGGTCACTGACGAATTCTGATATTTAGCGACTGATTAGCGACTATTTTTTAATGTTATCAAAATTTATATCCCTGATGATTCCTGATATTCTTCCTCACTTATGTAAAGATAATTTAAAGCAGTAGAGTGGTAGTACCTAATACAAGCAATGCTTTGCTTAAAAGGTACTTCCTATAATTATATTGTTGTTTACATAACTTGTAGAAATAAAGTTGTTTTTTTTTTTTTTTTTTTTTGATTATGGACTTGCTAGTATCAGTCACACTGGCAGTCTCTTTAAATTAGGAAATGTACCTATAGCTTGATATGTAGGTATTTTTTTTTTGTAGGTGGGAAATCATCTAATAACGTCTCTCGCTCTGGGAGTAGCGGAAGGGCGTGTCAGACTTTTACTGACTAAAAGCCACCCTTGTTCCTTCATTTGCCCATATGCCAGGGCCACGATGACTCTTCAGAACAAATCTCTTGACCCTGGCAGGTTGATATGTAGCCTTGTGAACTATCAGAATTTAAAGAACCCTATCTGTTTACATTGTTCCGCGGCGACATAATGTAATATGACTTGCTAAGAATAACTACAATACACTTATTGTGTTTAAAAGGCTTTGCACTCACCCCTTCACAGTGCTTATAATATAATTCAATTACCTGTATCTACGGACGACTTACAACGGCACTTATATGGTTTAGTTCAACCGTTATTTTATTATACACAATGCACACAGTGGTTTCCAGAAAACATTGTTGCCGTTGGCTCCGGCTGCTTTGGATCTGAGACAGTCGTAACGGGTCGTCAGAAACCTGAAAGTGTGACTTAGTAACTGTATTGTGGAGGTCAGATAGGCAGATCCATGTAAAATACTGGTATTCAGCTGCACCTGGTTTTTTTTTGTGGGTGGGAAATCATCACTTGACGTCTCCCGCTCTGGGTGGAGCGAAAGGGCGTGTCAGCCTTTAACTGACAAACCCACCCGTGTTTCTTCAGTTGCCCATATTTTTTTTTATTTTTTTTTTATACATAACATACATATTCCAGGGCTACGGTAACTCTTTCGAACGAATCTCACGACCCTGGCAGAGCTGCACCTGGTTAGACTGGAAGCCGACTCCAAAATAGTTGGGAAAGGCAGACAGCTGATGATGATTGTTGCTACTGAGAGGTTTAGGTGAAAACTCTAGGGTAGTCCGCGAAATTCAATTTTTTGTTACGTTTATCGCAATAAGCAGAGGGTAAATTACGTAACACAATAACAGCAGGAATGGCTTTCATTTTGGCAGTACTGCAACATTCATTGCGGTTCTTAGGTTGTTGTGCAGACATATTTTTCGAACATGTGAAGCAATGGATTATCACTGTCCTTCAAAATGATTCAGATTTCTGGCTCCGCAGTTAGAGTACTAGAGATTTTTTTTTTGTGAGTGTGAAATCATCAAATGAGTTCTCCCGCTCTGGGCGGAGCGGGAGGGCATGTCAGCCTTTTACTGACTAAAACCCACCCGTGTTCCTTCAGTTGCCCATATGCCAGGGCCACGGTAACTCTTTCGAACAAATCTCGCGACCCTGGCAGGTGTATTAGGGATAAGACTTCTTTTAGAAGAGTCAAAACGTCAAATCCAGTAATCTATACAATGTAATTATAAGTTCTAATATTTCTTTTTCTCAATTCCAGATCGCCCTGCTGCTCTCCGGCATCATGCTGCTAAAGAAGTTGATGTCAGCGAAGAGTGGTGGCGGCGGCGGTGGTGGTGGCGGTCACGAGAGCCATGGCTGGTCGTCTGGTGGTAGCAGCGGGGGCTGGGACCGACGCGCGTACGATGACCTGCCTTACTCTGCGTATAAGCGGGAATAGAGAATGTCGGATGAGGGTAATAGTGTGGTTGATGATGGGTTCTGGTTGAGAAGGATATCTTGGATGATTGGAGTACCTACAAGTTCTTAAGCTGATGCAGTTTTACACGTCAGTAGTATTTTAAAAATTAGATGAGGTCGACGTTTCCTATCTGACTACTCTGAGAAAAAAACATTTGCTATATATAGGCACATATAAATCTTTCGCAGAAGCTTGGATTATAGTTCTTTTTGTACCAATAATGGACTCGTTAGTGATTGCATGAATTTAGAAAGCATTAATTTATTCTTGTTTGTGCTTTGATTGGGTTTAGTAGTCGATTGGCCCTTTGTACTGTATTTTGAGTTGATATATATAGCTGAAAATGATCACCTAATCTGAAACGATATGTTTTATGAAGAACTACTGACACTACAATCAAAATACTCGTTATTAAGCACACAATAACAATACAAAAACAAATATAGCAAACATTTATTAAACAAATTATAAACTTCTCACTTCAATCACGATATTAAACTTATTATATTGTCTGGAACTGTAAACTCTGACATGCTTCGTAGAACGATTCATTTCGTATTCAGAACCTTGAGTCTAAATGTGATTGGGTCAAGCCGTCAAATTGCAGGAAAGATACTAAAATATTGAAGCTTGATATCCAAGAGTCACACAAGTTATCGTGACACGAAGCTTTCAATAAATTGGTTTTATTATAGAATTCTGCATTTTGATTGTGAACTTAACGACAGATTCGATAGGAATGTTAATACAGGGGTCTACGTTTCAGGTGCGGAATCAATTTATCTATCAAACAGTATATGACTTTATTCAATGATATTTGTATCGCCTAATTACTTATCATCAACTATTACTATTATCAAAACCCTACGTTCAAATACTAGACAGAATTTTGTAGATTTATTTGTACTTTAAGAAACAAAAAAATAAAAAACGATCGAATTTATTTACGCGACACTTGTTCTGTTTTTAAATTTCATTTTGTTTTTTAAGTTACAAAAACGCTTGTTATATTTTCGTATGCCCACCTTTTTGAACACGTGTCTCGTTTTTAAATATTATTATTTTAATAATTTATTACTTTATTTATTAAATAGACTTTGTAGAGGTGCTTTTGTATAAGTAATAATCGTTTCAAAAACGATGTTTGGTACTTTTTATTAAAAGGTTTATTTATTTTTAGTCTGTAAGTTACGACTGTTCATTTAATTTATTTATTGCTAATTATTTGTGCCTGAATACTCAAGAATAATAATTTATTTAACGTAAGGTATACTCATAATAAAAATACATATTTTATGGTAATGTGAAACATGACAATAGATTTGTAAATGTTGATGTAAACTTTTTATACAGGTAAATAATAAACAAAAGTATACGACACAAATGCATTTATTAATTTTTTTCTGGCAGAAGTAGCTACTCCTTATAATTAAGCGCGAACACAAGATGAGAGAAAAAGAGATACCTAGTGAAGAAACTTTCTTATAACAGCTTTTTTTTTGTGGGTGGAAAATCATCAAATGACGTCTCCCGCTCTTGGCGGAGCGGGAGGGCGTGTCAGACTTTTATTAACTAAAGCCCACCCGTGTTCTTTCAGTTGCCCATATGCCAGGGCCACGGTGTCTCTTTCACACAAATATTGCGACCCTAGCAGGCATCGATCCTAGCAGACACCTTTAGTACTGCTGGCATCTCTTTGAGGCTTCTTATAACAGCTTACTATGGCTCTCTGGTAGGGTACCCAGTGGTCAAAGCCTCGCCTCTCATGCAAGAGATAGTGGGTTAATTTTTTTAATTCATATGTATTTTTTGAGTTTATCTTGAACCCTACTGACATCATAGTAAGATAACCTGGACATATCCTTCCTACTATAATCCTACTATAATATTATAAACGCGAAAATTTGTATGTATGGATGTTTGTTTCTCTTTCACGCAAAAACTACTAACCCGATTGAGATGAAATTTCGCACACAGCTATCTGTGTGCCAAATAAAAAAAAAGTACCCTATGTGTTCTAACGTAAAGTAACTATTTACTTTACGTTAGTCAAAGTCAAAGTAAATTTATTTGCCCAAACATGTGTACACATACAGAATTACAACGTGCATGCAGGATAACATAAAAGAAAATATATGTTCAGACATGTTTGCCACGTATTATGGCGTGCAAATATTAGTTGTAATCAGATTGTTAATAATTTAGGTAGTCCAGTCAATATCATTAATTTACCTTGAATTTAGTACACTGTAACAAAATTATGAATGTCAACAATAAACAAAAATAATAAAAACCAAAATAAAAATAAAATCTATGTCAAAATACATGGTTCTGTCAGAAATTCATTAATATTATAATACGCTTTATTGGTTAGAAATGACTTTAGTTGTTTTATCAATTGACCATTTAATTATTAAGCTCCCTCCAACTCTTCGGTAACTTATTATAAATTATGGGGGCCATGCAAAAAACACTTCCGCGCATAAGTGCAGTCCTACTACTATGCAGACAGAGCTGACTTTGATCACGCCTGTTTCTGGGAAATTTATCTGCCATTCGCGAAAATAAATGACTATTATTTCTAACAAATATTACTGACTCCAGAATATAAAGAGATGCTAATGTCAATATTTTATAGCGTATGAAATAGGGCTTACAACTATCGGTAGTTTTTAACTTAAACATCGCTCTGAGGCATCTCTTTTGTGCTTTAAATGCAACTTCTTTATTAACCGAGTTACCCCAAAAGATAACACCGTATCTGAGAATGGATTCAGTTAACCCGTAGTAAGCAGTTAGTAGTACATCTATGTTAACAGCCCGAGACAGATTGTACAAGGCGTACGCACAACTACTTATTCTCTTAGTCAGGCTCTCTACATGCGCCTTCCAATTTAAATGGCGGTCTATTATAAGCCCTAGAAACTTAGTTGTACTAACTGTGACAATTGTAATGTCACTATATTTTATGTCAAGATTGGGAAGAGTCAATGCGCGCTGGCTAAAATGCATAATTACGGTCTTATTTAAATTTATTTTTAAATTATTATTGTCTAGCCATTCTATAGCTTCTGTTAATGTCAAACACATAGGGTACTTTTTATCCCAGTATTATGTTTCCGCGGGATAATTTCCGACCTCCACGCGGGCGTAGCTGCTGGCAAAAGCTAGTAGTTAATATAAGTTTGGAATCGTCACCCCTCTTGACAAAGCGTGGAGATCGGTGCTGGTTCCTTTTCTGTGCCAGAAAAGGCCTTTGCCCCGCAGTTGGACATCAATAGGCTGCTGTGTGTATCGTTTGTTTGCATCAAATCATAAGAAGCCTTTTTTGTTCCCACTGTTGGGACACAGGCCTCCTCTCGGTGAGAGAGACTGGGCCATAATCCACCACGCAGTTTGGTGACGTCACTTAGCTGCGAAATTTTGGTTCTAGGACATACCAGTTTCCTTCACTGTTTTGAGAGCAGTGGTGATGAAAGAATTGACACAAAGTGAACTACCTGACTGGGTTCGAACCTGCATTTCTTTTGAAAATTTACGGGAGGCCGCCTCTTCGAGGAGTTTATGAATTGCCTTTTCAAGCGTTGCTTTGACTCTGCCGTGAAGCATCCCAATCTCCTGATCGCGGCAGCTGCTCGCTACACTCCCTGCCGCATTACCGCATTAGTAGGATTCGCCACCTGAGCCATACTCTAATCATTCCCGATGAAGCAGCAACCCTCTTCCAGGAGAGTAGCATACTAACCAACACGCTCAAGATCTACGGTCACAAACCACCATCTTTCCGTCCTCGGCGCTGACGCCTGCCGCGACGTCGCGATGCATGTCGGCCCCGACCCTTGCTTGAGTCTGCCCGCGCGCATTAAAGTCGTCCCTAAATAATAACCATTTCGATCCAGCCCGTCCCTTACAGCCCTCTTCCAGCCCCTGCCATTGCCCTTAAACCGTTGTCGCTCTAGTTTTAAGTTTTAAAGCCTTCGCCGGAAGCCTTAGTTTATTAAGGTGGCCACAAGCAAGTCCGATTAAGCAGCCGGAAACCTCTTAAGTGACCTGCGAGATGTCATTCCCAAAAAATAAAAAACTGCTTGCTCGATGCAGGAATATCCGTGACGTCAGTGTGATGCGTGGCTCAGGTGTCAATGTAGATACTGTCACAAAGTGAGCTGTCAATAGTGTCATTGTCATGTCATCTCTAGCCTGGATGGCTATCTAGCCAATCCAGATGGAATGGCAGTATACTTCAAGCTCACTTTACCTAAGTTTTATTGTTATATTTGTATAGAATAGCCGAAAGGAGCGTTCTTAAGACGTAGTTATGGGACGCTGTTGAAGAAAAACAAAATAGCGGTGTTCGTTCCCATTTTGGTCACGCGCCATAAGAAGCTTATAGTGCTATGGTAGATATTGAGTGATCACAGCCATTTTGAATTTGAATAGTTAGGATTACAGCATTTTGGCGTATGTTTTTCGCAACTTTTTTATATTTTCGTTATGTTCAATCTTCCTTTGCGTCATATTTACCGCAAATAAACTTATTTCTTTCTTTCTTCTTCTTTTTTTCAGTTTTTTTTTTCTTGTACTGGTTTTACTCTTCTCTAAAAACGACAAACAATGTGTTTAAAATCATTGTGAGCATCCTAAGCATGGTGATCTTAATAGATTTATAATTATTTCATAAAAGTATTCAAATCTATACTAATATTATAAAGCTGAAGAGTTTGTTTGTTTGTTTGGATGAACACGGTAATCTCAGGAACTACTGGTCTAAATTGAAAATTCTTTTTGTGTTGAGTAGCCTATTTAAAGAGGAAGTGAAGAGGAAGATAAGAGGCTATATAACATCACACTACGATTAAAAAGAGCGGAGCAGCAACGAAAATGGACGAAAACTAGTAGGCAATTCGATGCGACGGGAAGTGTCAGGGGAGCAAAAATTTGACACGGACGAAGTCGCAGGCAGAAGCTAGTAAAGTATAAAACAATACTTGTTTATTTTATTTAACATGAAATGGCCAAAGAACAAATTACGCACACTTTTTTCCAACACAATTCCATTTTTTGGAACAAGCACACAACTACACAAGTTTAGGATTATATCTTTGAGTAACGCAAGTAGCCAACTTTTGAACAGCGCCATCTATCTAAATAGTTAGGTACTGAATAGAAGATACACAACCTACTAAACGTGAAGTGCACAAGCCATTCTTACAATCACCAATTCAGAATAAAAACGTAATAGATTGCATTCTATTTTAATTATGGATTAAAAATATTCTGTATAAAAACTAGTCCGTTAGTCTTGACTCAATAAAATATACTCAGACTTCTGGTGTGGACTTTTTCAATCGGAAATAACAAATAGTACTCACAAGTACACAAAAAAATCTTTGATTCTCTTTGAAAATGTGAGTGTGTCTTCCTGAATAGATAAATAAAAACCGGCCAAGTGCGAGTCGAACTCGCGCACCGAGGCCGCGAGGGTTCCGTACAAACCTGTAGGTTGTGGTAAAAGGTATATGTTTATGAAATTAAAAGTTTTATTTAAATTTTTATATTTGAGTTGATTGAATGAAAGGTAAATTGCAGTTTACGATTTATGACGTATTCAAAAAAAAACTACTAACTAGATCTCGTTCAAATCAATTTTCGGTGGAATTTTACATAGTAATGTACATCATATATATTTTCTAGTTTTATCATTCTCTTATTTTAGAAGTTACAGGGGGGGGGGGGGGACACATTTTACCACTTTGGAAGTGTCTCTCGCGCAAACCATTCGGTTTAGAAAAAAAATGATGTTAGAAACCTCAATATCATTTTTAAAGACCTATCCATAGATACCCCACACGTATAGGTTTGATGAAAAAAGTAATTCACAGTTCTAAGTATGGGGAACCCCAAGTTTTTATTTTTTTCTACATTTGTGTGAAAATCTTATTGCGGTGCACAGAATACATCTACTTAAGTAGCAAGTTTCAACAGCATAGCTCTTATAGTTTCGGAAAAAAGTGGCTGTGACATACGGACGGACAGACAGACAGACAGACATGACGAATCTATAAGGGTTCCGTTTTTTGCCATTTGGCAACGGAACCCTAAAAACGGCAAAAAAATATCTGTACGGCAATATAATAATCACGTTTGTTGTATAGGAGCCCCCTTAAATATTTATTTATTCTATTTTTAGTATCTAACAGTGTTCTAACTATCATGGTTCATGAGATACAGCGTGGTGACAGACGGACGGACGGATGGACAGCGGAGTCTTAGTCATTAGGTCCCGTTTTACCCTTTGGGTACGGAATCCTAAAAAAACAAGTTTTACTTCGTCTAATTCCTACACCAGCCCAGTATAAATATAGTAAATCGACCATCAATTTTATTTTGCACGCTAATGTCTGTCCTGTCGAAAATGACTGTTACCATCATCATCATCATCATCATTTCAGCTGAAGGATGTCCACTGCTGGGCATAGGCCTCCCCCAAGCTCCGCCACTTCAACCGGTTTTGTGCTTCTCGCATCAAGCGGATTTCTGCAGCCTTCACAGGGTCTTCGGTCCACCTTGTAAGTTTTCTTCAGGTTATCTCGGTTACCTTGGTTTTCCTACGGATCTCTTCATTCGATCGCGTAGGGAAACTCCAAGCTTAGCCCTCTCCATCGCCCAAAAGTAACTGTAGTAATGTGTACTGTGTGTGTGTGTGTGTTTTTTTGGGTGGGAAATTATCAAATGTCGTATCCCGCTCTAGGGTGGATCGGAAGAGCGTGTCAGACTTTTACTGACTAAAACTCACCCGTGTTCTTTCAGTTGCCCATATGCCAGGGCCACGGTAATTCTTTCGAACGAATCTCGCAACCTTGGCAGGAAAACGAAACCCTTGAAAGCAAATCCCACTTGTTTAGGCCTGCCTAATCTATTCCGAAAACTGAATGATAAAAATATTGCCATTTACTAATCAAACACAGTCATCCAGTTTTATTCGTTGAGTTAGTAGTAAGATATAATTATTATTATTATAAAACACCCGTAATTGAGTCGCAATCAAACAAAAATCGCTAAATTTTATAACTGCGATGAAAATAAAAGAAACAAGAAATAATTTACAGCGCCAATGTGACTATCAAATGGATTTATTGTTCATTACTATTTGACTAAATGACAGTACCAAACTAATAGTACAATGCATGATACACGATAATTTGGAAATATACGGGAGGCTTTTGTGTGACGGCTCAAGTGGGCCTTAATCCACCACGCGGGACCAGTGCGGGTTGGTAGATGTCACATGTCTTTGAATTTTTTGTTGTGTGTTTCCTCACGATGTTTTCCTTCACCGTTTTTAGAGTAGTGGCGATGAAATAATTAACACAAAGTAAAGCGCCTGCTTGGGTTTGAACTCACGACCCTCGTAAGTCGCGGACGTTACCACTGGGCCACCACTGCTCATCAGTGCGACAGTCTGATACCTTACGTCAATACGTTAATTTTTTCAGTGATGATATGTGAAAAGTTAACTCGTATTACTACGATCGCAAAGTGGCCAGACACCAAGACAGAGAGGTTGAGAAGGAATAGGGAGGTCTTCACCCAGCAGTAGGGCACAATACAGGGTCAAAATAAATTAGCTTGCCATTCTTCACTCACGATATCAAAAACATATGAAATAAAAGACAAAAAAAAAATATCAACGACTCTTATGCTATGGTACCTATTTGGAAATTCGTAAAAAATATATTTGTTCCACGACCACGACCAGTAGTTCGCCCAGCGGTTATCCTGCATGCGGCTGATGTGACCCGGCCAGTACCATTTGAGGCAGGTACCCGTTTAAGAATGCAGCGTGGTGATCCAAATTTTGTCCCGTCTATTTACACTCGGAATACTACGGAGCATCCATCCCTCTTTGCACACATAAATATTTATTTATTTAATCATTTAACCCGAGCAACAAGACTCATAGTGTTAGTAACAATGTGCTTACAAACTATGTTAGAAACACACTTACAAAGACAAAAACAGATTATGATATCACTGCTGCAAGGTGACAGGCCCAGCTGAAACCTTGCAGCAGTGTTTCACAAACTCACTATCCAGCCTACTAGCTATCATAGATAGGATGCTGTTGGCACTGCCTTGCACCCTATGAACCAGGGATGCGCATCGTTTCCGCATCGCCGTGTAGAAACAATCCACGTGAGCTTCATCAAACATTCCTGATGCGCTGCAGTATCGAGGCAGCCTCATCAGCACCCTAAATGCGTTATTGTATTGGACGCAAAGGGCGCTGTATGTAATATAAACCCTTTTTTCATAAATCAGTATAATACAACTTTACGTGTAAATCAGGAGTCCGTAAAAACGCACGTGCCTTTTACAACTTTCCACCCCTATTTCTCTAGTCAAATACACATTCACTTTCCTAAATCTATGCTAACACGGCGAGTAATTAGCAAATAACTATGGAAGTATAACGGCTTCCGTCCCCGCCGTGCGTTTTGCACGAATAACCAATGTTTACGCACGATTGTTCGGTGCTAGCATAGTTTCATGTTTACTTGCGTTGGAAAACGTTGGGGGAACTAAATAGGTCGATGTTTCCGCGTAGGAGTTATGATGACAGATATTAATGCCTGGGACATACCATTGAATGACATGCATGGAATGAGTATATAATTTTCAGATCCGTCAATTAATCTACACGTGAAGACCTCACATGGTTCGACCAAGATTATGTCCTGAATTTTGAAAGAGACGTCTCAAAGTAGTCAGATATTATGAAACACTGTCCACATATGAATGACGTGTGAAAGTGTTTGAACAAACCATTTACAAAAATAAAATGTATCATTTATCTTGATTTAAATATGATTCACGACAGTATAATATCATCTATGTACTTACACAATATTAATCATCAAAATTGTCAATACAACCCTAAGTTCATATAACTCTATTTATATAAATTTCACGAAAAAGTGATTTTATGCACACTCTTAACGAATGAAACAATTACATCCTTCGGCAAAATATTTGTTTAAAACCCCTCCTTCCATTTAGCATGAACACATTTTTTCTTTTTAAATACCGTAACGACATGCAGTTTTAATGGCAAGAGTGGCAATTATACAGATTGACGAGTGTTACTGATCTTTAACTAAATAATAAATATAAACATGTTTTTACGGTTAATCTTTTATACAGCATGGTTCGTTTGTCTAGTACTAAGGGTTCCGTAATGAAAGTGAGCAGTGATTGAACCCTGTATGTTTTCATACCAAACCACTAAAGAAGTGGTTTGGTATGAAATCTATTAAAAAGAAAAATGACTTTGAGTTTGAAAATGATTCGTAATCAATGCAAATTACGAATCATTTTCAAACTCAAAGTCATTTTTCTTTTTAATGGATTTAAAAAAAATGTGTAAGCACAGGAATATGTAAAAATAAATTACATTTTATTAAAATTTACTATAAATCTCTACATATGCAAAATTAAATTCAGGTTTTTTTAGTTTCACAAAAATAAAACATTTTTTTTATGTATTAGATACACAGCGCAGATAGTCTAAAAAGTACAAAAATAACTTTCCTTGTCTATTAGATAAGATGGAGACGTCTTCACTTTTAGTCGCATACATTGTCATTATGTTACGGAACCCTGAAATGTTATAGTTTTATAATAAGTACTTTAAAAAGTTTTTATAGGTTTATAAACGAGCAAGTGCAAAATTTCATACACTTGGTGATGTGATGATCTGACACGATCATTGTAGGGTTAGCTGCCCAGGGCATGATGACCGAACGCTTAGTTTACCGTCACCCAATTTGAAAGAGAAATAAAGAGTCATATCTAAACTTAACAATTGCGATCCACGTCTCGAAGTAGGCTCGACACATCAAATTAACTTTGCTTTGGAATTAGGTAGGTACCGTTTCCTGGCCATTGGGCTCAAGACCAAGTAGCGTCTTTTGTAGTTTTAAGTTTACATTTTTCATAGGTAGTCTTACGGAGTCATTCTTTGCGGTTTTGATCTGATTTTGCGGATAGTCTGGCCCCGATATTTTTTGTAATTTTAATCCATTAAATTATCATCATCTTCTTTGCACAGGGGACGTCATTACGTCATTCGAGAAAAAGTTGCTGAAAGTCAGCGCTGTTGACGATGATAGGTTTGTCCGAAATCACAGCATTTTGCTGAGCAACAGCCTGTTCTTGTGCAGGTACGACAAATTGTTCACGTTGTTGTTTAAAAAGTTAAATTTCCAATTTGTGGAATCTTCCTTTTTGTTTTGATTCTTTGTTTTTTGTCATTTGCCAGTGTGGTAACATTTGCGCAATGTGTAAATAAATGACTAAAAACTTTTTTCAGTTGAGAAAAATATGGTAGATACAATTTAAAAAAGAACAACTGATAAATACACAGACACTTAGGAGCAAGATTTGCTTGTATATTATTGTATTTCGTCCCTGGACCTGATATCAAGGAACGCACAAATTTTTAGAATTGTTGTTGTTGGTTGAATACAAGGTTTTTGGCTACTACATGTGTATGTAGTTTTTTATGTACCTTTGTGTTTGTTTTTTTATTTTTACTTTTTATGCTACTTATCTGGAGCTCAAACATTAGAAGTAGTGCTATGGGGGATGTTGTTGATTTTCAGCCTAAATTGAATGAAAGATTTTTTATTTTGATTCAAACTTTTCTATCAACAAGAAGTACGAGTTATGAAAGAGCGGTTATTGACGCAAGTGTATCTCCAAACACTTTAAAGAAAGATTTTTATTGTTGGACTATAAGACTAATTAATTAGTGTTTGATCAAGCATGTTCGCCGGGGATGTGGTATTTGAGAATTCACGGAAACGTACAAAATATTCAAATACTAGTTTCATAAGTGTGTAATAATCGTATTCTGTACTTAGTAGTGTATTGTAGTTTCCTGGTAAGAAATAATTTATGTTACATGCTCATCGCCGGGTTGGTGGACCTGATCATGTGGTTTAAGATAAAATAATATAATTTCATATGCATACCAGAGGGGGGAAAAACCACCCGAGGCGAGGTGTATTCTACATAGAGAGATGCTCTTAGTGATCGCTAGTCGCTTAGTCTTTAAGTTTTCTGACTGCCTGGAAATCTTAAATTGTTAAAGCACTGCAGGTAAGGTCGTATATGCAGCCGCTATCCTCTTAGGATAACTTGCAAGAGGCCATTAATTAAAAAACCGGCCAAGTGCGAGTCGGACTCGCGCACCGAGGGTTCCGTATAAACCTGTAGGTATAAAATTTAAAAATTTAAAAAATATTTTTATTATATGATGTAACCAAAAATTTACAGTTTTCGCAATTTTTCCTTTATATGTGCTATAAGACGTTGCTTCGTACCAAATTTCAAAATTCTAGATCGACTGGAAGTACCCTTTAGGTTTTGATTCCCTTGCGAGTTTCGAAAATTTGCTGAAATTTTGACATAAACGGCTATATCTTTTGATTACGTTAGCTTAGAAGTTTGAATTTTTCACAGCTCCAAGGGACAGTAGACTTGAGAATTTGATATAAATTTTAGCTTGATACCTTCACGCGTTCCTGAGAAAAAGGGTCTTGACAGACGGACGGACGGACGGACGGACAACAAAGTGATCCTATAAGGCTTTTTCCTTTTGAGGTGCGGAACCCTAAAAAGGATAAGATCTTAAGCTTAAGGTTCCGTGTGGCGTCGGACGTAAAGAATAGCAACATCCCATTTCTGCCCATGGATGTCGTAAAAGGCGACTAAGAAACTTACTAGAGGTTACATACTACTAGCAGCAGCGTTCTATATCATTTTACCACCACACTGTGAATCCACTTGCCAAGCGTGGCGATTATGGCGAACCCCTCATTTTTGGGGTATATGTCCAGCAGTGGACATCTTACGGCTGAAATGATGAAAGTTCTTAAAAAGACCTATCAAGCACTTTCATTAATATATTTTTTAAACTAAACGAAAAATTTACTACTACGAATTCAATTTAAATTACAGCCATTTCAAAAGAATTCGATAATTTATTAATATTAGGTTCGTCGAAACCATCCAGCTATCTTTTGCAGACTTGTTAAAATATACTTGCTGTTCAAAACGATAAAGACCTCTGCTTTCTTTGAACATCACATAGGCAAGTCTGCAAAGAATGGCTGTATAGTTTATAATAATTGGATGACAATCCAGTAGAGTACCCAGTCCTCTAAAGCCAGCCTTATAAAAATGGCAAAAAGATCAATCTAGCACCTGCTAAATTTTAGCCACAAGTCACTCACCTTATAGTAAATGAAGCTTGTCAACATTATTTCCTGTAGGTAATTATTTGCTACAATTTGATTGCAGCTAATCGCTAATAATTTTCAATGCTTCATTGGGCAGCGATTAATGCGGATGGCAACACCATTGACCCAGAGAACTCCTGCCAATGACCTAGTTTGTTATTTGGACCTGAATTTCATTCATACGCCAAGTCTTGAAGAATCTTTGCAGGCTGATAGCAGTGGGATGAGAGTAGCCAAAGTTTGTGTTGGATTTTATGCTATTGCAGAGACCTATATCCAGCAGTTGATTACTATAGGTTGATGACGATGAGATAAAAACTGAACCAATAACAAAATCTATCTGTAGGTACCTCTTTAGCATTTTTGGTGCGGGCGAGTGCCATAATCACCACGCTTGGCAAGCGGGTTGGCGTCCACACTATGGTTGTAAAATGCATAGAGAATGCGCCTGCCCATTCTCTAGTAGGTCTCTTCGTCGCCTTTTACGATACCCACGGGAAGAAGTGGGAAGGTGCTAGCAGCTACTTAACCTAAACAACTTGCAACATCTACGCCAATGATCCGACAACTTTTCCATAAATTATATAAAGTGCTAACGCCCCATAATGATCGAAGACGCCTCCATCAATCATATTTAGAAAATCACATCAAAATCGATTCAACAGTTTTCGATATTACCACATCACTTTCATTGTACATTAGTAATATCAGTTTTGTGAGTCACAACAAATGTTAATAGTTTTTAGTTATTATTATTATAGTGTTATTATTAACACGAGATAAGCAGATACAGTAGTCGTTTAAATAATTGTACAGTGCACGCGTCATTATGTACACGATTTACTCGATTGTTTGAAAAAAAGAGGGTAATGATTTTCAGATACTTGTTGTGGTATGGTTGGTATAAAAAATGACAAAAAGTTAAAAAAATTGAAATCTCTTTATTTTTATTTATTTATTTTTTATATAAGGTACTCCAACGACTTCTTCACTAATAACAAGTTACTTATTACTAACTTATATCTATTAGTATGGTGAATTTGTCACTTAAAGAAGTACACAGCTTACACATAAATAAAAAATACATACAAATTTTTAAAACTATTGAGATGCGGAATAAACTATTTTTGTTACAGTGAAAGATACATAACAACATTTTAACCACAGGAAGACAGTATAAAAAAAACAACATCAGATTTACTTAAATAATAGATACTAGCTTAATTTTGGTGGTATTTATTATACGTGAAGCGACTGCAGTAAACGTGATCAAAATGTTAAGCATGATTAGGAATCAAAAGTTTTTTACGGAATTGGTAAAAAGTGTCGGCAAAGATGTCAATGTTGCTGCTATTGTGAATTATTATAATTAGCCGCAAATCGGTTCACAGGGGCATTGCGACCAAGGTTTGTTCTTGATGAGGACATTTATTGGGCAAAGTATTATTAGGTTTTTCATCTGGAATGTCCCAGTAGCAGCCAGGAGATTGAATTTGTGCCAGGTTGATGGTAATAGGCTTACTCTCTAATACATGGGACTTAAACATTACTGGCAAAATGAGGGCGTACTATAGGAACACCTCTGCCTAACCCTTTGGGGAAGTAAGGCGTGATTTATGTTATACATTACAGCCGTATTTGATAGCAAAGCGATGATTTCTGATTGTTTTTTATGAGTACACTTTGTTCTTAAAGTTTGGCTGAAGAATTCAAATTATTTGGAAGTAAGCTTACAATATACGTTTATATTTGGAAAATGTGCCATTAAAAGCCTTTCATTTAACACCTGACACGGCACCATTGAGAACTTTTGGTTTAGTTTGTCCCTTAATCATTTAATATGACGTCACATACCAGGGGATGATCAAAATGCTTCCAACGATACCATTTGTCAAATCATGAAAAGTAGTTTAGAAGTTATAGAGGAGCAGATAAACATACATACCCACATCATTCATACGTACCTGTCAAAATCTTAACCCTCCTCTTTGCTTTACCGTTATCAAAAATGTTTTATACACATTTAGTAACTTTATATTGCTAACCGTACTAGAACACAATAATGTAGGAATAGTAGACATTGAAAGTACTAGCATGTCAACAATAACGCACGTATAGACACTCGCGCCTTTGTTTACCTCTGAATCTATGCAGATATTGATCTTGATCGTCAAGGCAACTACAGAAAACAACTCAAAAAGAAAACTGACTGTGAATATGAGTACCATGCAGGCGAGATTGCATACATGACTTTATAACATAACTGTCTGACGGTTTTGAGTATTTTGTATATGGCCTACGCAAATGTCTTGCAGATTTGGTAGCGTCTTGTGACGGGTCGTTGAGCTCCCTAAAATTGGGTTGTCCGTCCGTTGGGACAGTTCAGCTCAAAGCTGCAATGGCTTTTTGTTCAAAAGGCTCTACCAAACATGGCCCTGCATTGTTTGACTCACAAAAAAAATCTAATAATATATTGGAGACTATGACCTTTGAGTTTGTTTCGGCGTTTCTTCTCACGGAATAGTCAGCTAGGAAATGCCAGTGCCATCAAGTTTTTAAAAATCTTGACCAAAAAATTTTGACGTGTAAACATGTTTATTTATGTAAGAAGATAAGATACCTTATAAGATCTGCTTACATTAATGAACATTTAACTTCATTTTATTTCAATTGAAATCCATTTTATATGGAAACTAGAGATGCGCCCCGCGTGTCTGTGACGAAGGTCGTATAACTATATAATGTCTATACAATGATTAGAGTTGGTTTTTAACCGACGAAAAAAACGGCGGAGCTTCTCAAGTCGACGAATATTATTTTTTTGTTTTCACTACGCATAACTTTTTACAGAGCAGTCTGATTTTGATAATTCTTTTTTTTATCGAAAAGGATATACCCCGAAGTTGCTCCCATATAAATTTGGAAAAAACAAACAAACTTTTAAGGTAGGAAACCAGGGGATGATTTATGGTTCCCTCACTGATGTATGACTACGCATAACTTTTTACAGAGTAGTCCGATTTTGCAAGCATATAGTAATTAGTAGCCACAAAAAATTCTAAAATAAAAACTTTTTAACAAAAAAAATTAGCGCCGACTCGAAATTACGTAGGTATACTTAAATTCGTTTTAGAACTTAATTATTAATGGTAAATAAAAAGGTATCTAATCTTTTGCTTTCCAGTATTTCGGCTGTTTAATTATTATTTTTTTAGACTGCCTGTGCAGCACAAACATAAATATTTTGTTTAATGTTACACGCGAAAGGGCTGCTATATACAAGGTGTAACAGGATAGACGCAAGTTCTGAAAGTATTTTGTTCATAATTGAGTACTGATTCGATTTCAGTCATTTTAATATATGTATTTTTTCAATAATTATGTATTTTGCCATACCTACCGCAGATTGAGCTAAAAAAATTCTATTTTATTTCAAAGCAGTAAAACTTATGTCGTATGTATATTGATAGCAATATTAAATGCATAAAGCAACTAGGGTCAACACGATTTTCGTCAGATCCAGCCTGACCCTTGCTGCCCCCTCTACCAGTGACTGCCTACGCCGAGGTCCGTCCTTTAGGTCTTAGTCGCTTTCTTTTTTAAGTATATATGTCCTGGCTGAAGGCCTTAAATTCATCTTTAAGGAATCGCCGGGAAAAAGTCCGTTTCAGTAGTAACAACTTTATTTAGGTTAACTACGAGAAATCCTTAAAAAAAAAAACGATTTTCGAAATAACAACAGTTTGCTTTAAAAAAATAAGTTTTGGTAATTGTATTATGTTTTTAAATCAATACTCTAATTGGGGTGTATAAGATCTTTCGTTAGTTATGTTATACGTTGCAAATAGCGACTAATCTAGCATTTAAATATTATACTATAAAGCGCAATCTATACTTTTATATATTAAGTATTTAATTGGATAAGGATTAATAATGCATTGTTTAAAATAGCTTCTTATACTAAATTATTTTTTATTAATATGTAATAGGAAGGGTAAGATTCAAGCGAACTCGATAACGATCATACTTTAAGTAATTTGCCTATGGAAAAGCCCTTAAAACATTTCCATCTCTCCCTTTTATTTGGCTGGGATATCATTAAATGAATACTCCCGCTCTGGGTGGTGCGTAAGGGCGTGTCAGACTTTTACTGAGTAAAACCCACCCGTGTTCCTTCAGTGGCCTGTGCCAGGGCCATGGTAATTCTATCAAACAAATTCGTGATCCTGGCAGGTTCTATATCTCGCTTAGCTCAGTCGTCGTGCTCATGAAGAATCAATGAGGAAGATAATAGAGAAACAATTTCACTTAAAACCGTCATAGCTATACTTGAACCGATCACCATGTTCTGGTGGATTGGTAACCACAAAGACGGTTCTCTAGCAGCTGTCAGTTATTTGATAGACATTGACCAGTTGAAATACAGTTTAGTTTTCGAAAAAGCTTTTATCTGTAAAATTTTCATACAAAAATATAAAAACAACATTTTTAGCAGTGCTAACTCACAGAATGGTTTTTATTTCTTGGTGCTGGTACATTTTTCATAGTCACTTTTAATTATATGTGTAAACATAAATTTCTACTAGCTGTATATCGTGTGCTGCGGAAATAATCATTTTAACATAAGAGCACAAATTTTAAAAACATAGTAATTTTAATTTTTAGGCCATAGGTCAATTATCTGGTAAAGTAAGATATCAGTATATCTTCGGAATTCGATTCGATTCTTAACCCTACACAATTTTAGTATAATACTATGAAAACCATAAGATTTCAATTAATTAAAAAAAAAATATATAACCTAACCCAGTAATTAGATTCGTAAAATAGGACAAAAAAAGCAGTTATTCTCTGACGACAAACTTCAAAGTGAATGAGCACAAACCATGATTACTAATACAGATGTTCGCTCAACATCTCAATTTCAGACAAGATGACAGCTTTTCACCGTCTCAACATATCAGAACATCTCCTGCCATCTAATAACACGATAACAAGTACAAATTGCACCACAATCAATTGGAGAAACTGTCCCCAACTATTAACGGAAGAAGCCACGCGAAAACGGACAAGTTTTTCATTTCGAACACATTTCGTTCATATCGGAATTGAAACCAAAGGAAGCCCGAAGGCCCGTCCGACCGTGAACTGACTGGAAAAACGCAATTTTATACTAACACATGTATAAATATACCGTCTTGCAGCGACAGTAATTCAGTTTTGCGCGACCGCTTGATGCAAAATGGTGGTACACAGGGTGACGGTCTAAGGAAAGTGAAGTGTTCTGTGTTGTGTAATAAGTGACATTAATTGACTATCAATATGTACTACCAGACTTTTGTGCTCTGTTGTGTGGCCTTGGTTTCAGCCAACGAGTACCACGATGCTTTGAAGAAGCTTTGGAACAAAGACAGTGATTCCGTGATTGATGTCACCAGTGCTTCAATAGTTATCAAACCTTCCAGATTTGAAACAAGAGAGTCTAGACTCCCATATACCTACCAGCGGTATGCCTTCAAGCCTCGTTCTATTCCGCTAAGACCGGAAGAGCCCCAAGTAGAAAGAAACGTATATTACGCAGATGCGAAGAATAACTCAAATGTTCTTTTCCCTGGTAATTATAACCCAATTGCCAAAGAGAAAAGTAATTTTACAGATGATGGCCAGTTCCAAGTTAGAGCGATACCCTTGATTAGGAGAGAAGAGTACGAGAAAAGGTCTTTGGATGTTGAGGAACCGATCATCGAGAAGCCTGAGGGGTTCTCGGAACCTTCTGTCTCACGGAGATCATTATCATGTAAGTTTTTAATTGATGAAAATATTATTATATAGACTAAAAATAATGTAAATTAGGCGCTGATTTGACTGAGAAGTCATCAAGAATTACTAAGACACAATAATGTCAAATTAGAGTTAATTTAAAGATAATATCAACAATATATTAATTGCTTTCAGAACTTTATTATTGTGATTCATCAATTAACAAAATTACTTGAGAACTGGAATTTCCATAATTCCACTGCATCTTGAATCATCACGATAAAATGATGGAACTTTTATCCAAAAAAGCTTACAGTACATCTTGAAAAGGTTAAATAAATCAACCAATACTTTCATAGTTATCTATTTACTTGTAATTAGCGTTATAATTAATACTCTGTATATGTGCCAGTTCATTTCAGATTTGTCACTAAATTTTTCTTCAACGTAACCCATTTTAATTCATGTATGCATATGCACAAATCATCACCATATTGATTATCATCCCACAAATCAGCACATTATAGAAAATTTGAATAGATTATGTTTTCATTCGATTCCTCTCACGAATTTACAATATTAGCAATAAATCGAATGATTTAGAAACAATTGATATATGTACGAAACTATAGAATGTGCTCATGTACATTCAACCAATGGAATCACGCAATCGTTCATAAATAAATTATGTATTTAGTATCATTGAACTTGCATTGCATGATGACAAATAAATGACCAAAGAAGTAATAGATGTTTCTTTCATGTTCTAGAAATTATTGAAATATGGACTTGTTTATGATTTAGTTGACATGTAACATGAATCAACTGAATATTGATTAATAGATTCGGTAAACGCTATGGTAATCGACGTAATCGATTATCATTTAATAGGGGTGGGTACAAAAGTATAACTGTGTTAACTACTTCTTTATATGCACGTTTTTGTAGGAAGAGTCAAGTCAATTAAAATTGAGGAACCTGATTGCTTATTAGGAAATGCATAATTGGGTAATTAGTTCCTACATCCACTAGAAAGTTCCTGGTGTGCCTTTTTGTAGAATTTCGCAATTTTAGGTGAACTTTATATTATATCGATACTTGTCTAACATTGGTTTTAGTTTATTGTGTTTACTTGTAGTCATGCCCTTATATTTACAGAATCAGACTTTTGATAATTATGAGTTTTAGTCATCGAGCATTCCTAGATAATATTACAATTGCGTTTTTTCAACATCTAGAGTACTAATTTGCATATTAATAAATTTAGGTCCTGCGATTTGACCAACGTTCTCGTACTTTGGGATAGTAAATCATTCCAAATTTAGAAAGTCTAAATCTTGTGAACTCATAAAATGATCATCTTCTGATATTTGCAAGCGATTATCTTTTTAAATCTATTCCTCTTCATAGAAATTTTCATTCATTAACACAAAGCAATCCATTTGAATATATTGACCACTATATAATTTAAATGGAAAAAGATAACGCTTTTCTAATCCAATTATTTAAATCTATGTAAGAGCTTTCTTAGCATGACTTGGTATTCTATTAAAATTTTATAAATCCTACATAATTACACCTATTTATCTCATAATACATTCAACTTTATTATGAGCCTTTCAATGTCATAATTTCAAAGAGATTCCTCTTGTGTATCTAAAGACCAGTTATTCACTCAACACATTTCTAATCATTATCATATTTACGCTCTATTTATTTTATAGAATAATTTTGTTAATCATCATTATCGTTCATATGTTGTTTAACTCCTTCGCTTATTTTAGTTTGACCTTTCATTCTTATGCTACAATTATCACTAGCCTAAACTATATCGATTTTCTTAATTTCATAAACCATTGGCCTAACACACAATGGCAAGGCGTTGCATTTTGTCAACACAATATTATTTATTGTTTAATTTACGTTGTGAAACAGACGAATATCTGAAACATCTGGCTGTTTTCCACGTCTTTATCTCTCGTCTTTAGATTTCCAGGATAAATGTAACTTTGTACTTACCTAGGTCATGGTCTGTCTTAAATTTCAATCGTTCAAATTTCATCTAAATCTGTTCAGCTATTCCAGCGTGAAAACATAACAAAGAAACAAACTTACATTTGTATTTGAAATATTATAGTAGGATTAGGTTGTATTTTGAATTTACAATCTTAATTTACAAAACCCTTCAGATTGATGTAGTAAGTACATTAAACATTTGCTCCATATCTTCTTCAATTTCAACTTGTTCCTAATTTAGTTGTATGGCAATTGTACAATGTTCTATGACAAATTCATATCAAATTCATATTCCTATGTCGCACCTGCCATGTTTTGTCTCTGCATCACCTTAAGGTTGACTGGTAGAAAATGCCTCAGGCATTAAGTCCGCCGTTGTACAGTATTTGTTACTTGTGCATAAAGTTTTAATAAATAAATAAATTCAATCACTGAAACCATTAAAGGAGCAATCATTCTATTTGCTCGTGCAAGTTGAACTCAATCGTAAATTCGGAATAATACTGGATTTTCTACATCAAAAAACTGATGACCGTCATTACCACATCAATACTTTTCTTTTTTTCTTGATATGATATGCTACTGACAGCGTATAACGATTACCGCAACGTAACGTATCGGTATATACCGTTATAATATACATTTACGTATACTGAAGTCAACAAGCGGAAACGATTGCCAGTTACAATATTGATGAAATTCAGTTCAGCGAGAGTTATTGCTAGTTAGATGTGACATGTCGTGGTTAGTTGCAGAAGAACCATTCATTATTTGGGTGATTATACAAGCCCTTTTTATTCTGAACAGGTATTACTGCGTCAAAGTATTTTCTTACTAAACGTCTCAGACCAGTGTGGTTTTTGGCAAAGGCCTTCTCTAACAACTTTCAATGAGAGCCCTATCTCTGGCAACTCTTCTCCAATTTGTACACACTATGAGCTTTAATTCATCTTCCCATATTTTATATTATCTACCCCTAATCCTTCTTCCATCTCTGGGACCATGACGGAAAACATTTTTTCTTGGGTGGTGAATTAAAAAACTTTTTAAGCTGAAGTTGAATTCACATTTTTGTAGCTCTTTTGATTGAAGATGGTGGATACACTTTTTAGAATCATTATAATTGTTTATGTTATATTTTATGTTTTTTAAAGTTATTTGTTAAGCTTTTGTTGTCTCTAGTTTCATAATTAGCCACTTCTTTAAAATAGAATATAAGAAAATATCGAATTAATTTTGCTCTTACTTTATATGTACATTTTCATTACTTTTATTGTTGTTGTGATTGAAAAATCCCACGATTTTCTCTAAATTGCTTACTTTTCTAACATTGCCTTTATGTCAACAAGACGAATTACCTATCACTAAGCATGCCATATATTATTCCAATTTCTATGTCTCGTTAGGCGTCTAACCCTTATTATTTTTATTCTTTACCTACGTAATATCAATGTGTTTGTGTGAAGTAGATTTACTGTTTCAAAGGTTTGGAGTTTGTATTCAGTCGACGGTGAATTTGTAACGGTTGGTAATGACAGTGGTATGATGCCGACCGTTTCTCTATTATTGGGTGAGCAGGACGGTAAATACAGTGGACTAATAGAAAGGGATCGATTCTGGGGGGTAGTTGATGAGTTCAATTGATTTCTTCGAGATATAAAAGAGATGTTTATTTGATAGATAGCGTACTGCTCTGTATTATGTGGAAAATAGCATAGACAGTGGGTCATAGCCAAAAAAACGGAAAACAACTTCAGAGCAACGGTTTCAAACTCAAAAATAAAAGGCATACGAAGGGAATAGATAGGGTCACCTATTTTTTTTTTTTTAACCAGGTTCAACTTCAAGTACTGTATTTCAGGGATTACCTTAATGTAGGCTTCGAAATTGTCATGTCCAAGATTACACAAGAATTACTCGACATACATATATCTAACGGCTCAAAAGACCAAGACTTCATGATTTAGTACCTGATCAATTTCATATTAGATATTCAACGGATCATTACACAATGCATATATCATTATTCAATTTTCATAGAGTATTAGATATGCATGCATGTATCTTCTATACTGTTCATAATTTAATTTTCGCTTCATCGGGCATTTGATGGATAGAATTGAAATCGGTGGAAATTATCAACGATTGTTTTCACACATTAATATGAAAAGATTTATTTTTCTACATGAATATATCATATGAAGGAATTAAGCAATCCTTGCTAAAGATTATAGTCAGTAAAATTAGGACAAAAATAAATAGAAAGTAATGACTGACGAAAAAAAATAGAAAGTAATAACTTAACTGACAGAAAAAAAATAGAAAGTTGCAATTTCAAAACTAAACTTAAATGAGTCAAAATTGACAAAAAAAATTGACAGGCAAAAAATTGATTGAAAGTTAGTCACTAATAATGGCAAAAAATTACCACAAATGAACTCTGCACCTTAATACTTAATATAAACATCTCTCTATGATTTACGTGTGACACATTTTTTTAAAATAATTAAAACATCTTTACCTAAATAATTTTGGCCCACAGTGCTTTTATGCAAACTCAATTATTAAAGTTATGTTTTAGTTGTGTTTAGGTGTGCGGATTTTTCATCTTTGAATAGAATAAATTAGCAAGTGAACCGTTTTTTTATACAATAATGATGTAAAGATAAATAAAAGCAAACTGAATATAATAGTTAAAGCAACTTTTTAATTTAGTAGTAAAAATGTAACACCAATCTACATAGTCCTCACATGATCAAATCAAGATTATGTCTGTACTTTAAAAGAGTTTGTGAGCTGTGTCAGTCGATTTTAGCCTTTCTTCTCGAGGAAGTCAGATAGGAAACGACGACTTGATCAATTTTTTTTAACATATGTACGTAAGATATAAGAGTATTTACGTAAAGATTTTGTAAAAACCTACTTATAGAAATTAATCATTAATCATTTTGTAAGTGTAATCCTTATTTCAATATAAAATCATGTTAACTTAGATTTTGAGCATAGTCCGGAAAATGACTAGCGAAATATGTAGAAATATGCGATTAATATATATTGATGCGCCAATTGATCATCTACCAAATGCAATTGAAGCGATTGAGAATGAACATAAGAAACGTTTGAATAATTGACAAATTGAAATTGATAGTTTTTCCCTTTAGAAACCTCTAAGTTGATAAATATATTTAAAAAAAAATGTCACGGAGATTATCTTGTGATTTTGTATTTAAAAGTTTATTACAACGTTCAATATCAAGAAACTACACAATCCTGTTTTGTATCCCAGAGAACTCCTTGTCAAGGATAACAACGTCATGGTCAGCGAAGCTGTAAAACTTTCTTTAGAAGAATGTGCATCCATTTAATGTGATAACGATAATAATTAAAGTATAATCTACAACGTTTAAAGTGCCAACAATTACGCTGCTAATCACAACGACACGCATGCTACACGTAATCGGATCTCATCAGATGTTTCACGGCAATCGTAACAGGTTGTTAGCCTATCAGGCTGTTGTTGTTAGTATAATCATTATGTTTATGTCTGGTGATAATTATTAAATAACTAGTTGGACTGATGGTAGATATCGTTTATTTCGTAGAAAAGTAGAAACTGAAGATTTTGCCACAAAACCACGTCACACTGACATTAGACATATTTTGAACAAGACGTCTCAGTCTTGCTCAAAATGTGCGTAATGTCAGTGTAACGTCAAATTTCATACATAAAGACATACATAATTGAGCCTTAACAAAAGCTATAATACAGTTTTATGGTAGTAAGGCGAATCTATTTTACTAAGGCAGAGATTGCTATGTTAAGTGTGGGTTATTTGAAGTATAGATTAGGATCAGTTTTAGGATCATTGTTATAAGTGACATTCAGTGATTAATTCTTATCCAAACCAGTGGCATCGTTCGCGTGGAAGTGGGAAATTATTCCACGGAACATACGCACTACGGCATAAAAAGCATTCTGTTGTTTTTAAACGAATTGTGCGCCAACTGTAATCCAAATCTATTCCTCCGTTTTTACGTGATTGAGTTACAAACATCTAAACAAACAAACATGTAAAACCTTTCCCATTTATAATTTTAATAGAATAGGCCGTCACCATACACATTCATCTGATTTATTATCTCTATGATTAACAGTTGTGTCTCTCTATTTCCAGACATAATGGGTGAAGACGACGACGAAGAGGATGAATTCGAAGATGATGACGGAGAATATGAAGAAGAAGACATCGGCAGCATCAAGGGGCAGGGAGAGGAAAGGCACAAAAACAAGAGGAAGAAGAAGCTCAAGCCAAAGAAGCTAAAAAAATACATGCTGCCACTACTCCTGGCTTACAAGATGAAATACTTCGCTCTAGTACCGGTCATGATTGCAGGGTTGGTCCTACTGATTGGAGCCACAGGTCTAGCAGGATTTTTCTTTGCATTGTTTGCAGCGGTCATGGGATTACAGAAAGGAGGATACTAGAAAAAGACCGAGAACACCGGCTTCAAATTTCTGGAAGGCAAAATCGACTGTATCAAGCAGACGGACGAACTAATTTCGATTGAGGTTCCGCGCCAAAATGCTACTAACAGGGTTGTAATTTTTGTGGAACGGAATCTCAAATTATGCGAACTCGATATTATAGATTAAATAAATGAAGTTGATAAGAAGTTTGAAGGTGAAAAACCAGTGTTTGAAGTCGGTAATGAAAATGAAGTTTAAAATAAAGTTGACGACTCGCAGTTGCCATTCAGTCTAAGTAAGCGTCCATCCGAAGTCCACCCTGCTAGTCTGAAGTCGAAAACAAAGAAAATCCACCGATAGTTGATTGGCAGAATTTTCTGTTCCGTTTTTATTTTCTGTTTTTCGTACAAAACTTGGACTATGTTTTTCTGTATTTATTTTTGTAATACAATCAACGCTATTTTTAAGCTCGCGCAAATGTAAATATAATTAAGTGCTAGTAATAAGTTATTTATTTATTTATTGTTAGTTCGAATAGATAATGTAGTTACCAATTATAAAGTAGACAAATGTATCGCTAACAGTAATAATATAATTATACGCAAGTGCTTTGATTTTAATGATTTTTATTTATCACGTTTGTTTTAAGATGATGGAATTATCTTATCTCAAAATTTGAGTTCCGGTGTTTCAACCAGTGCGTCATAACATATGGTACTGAAACGTGGACACTGACAGTGGTCTACAAATATCATTGAAGTGATTGAAAATAAAACACTAAAAACATTGAAAATAAAATTGCGGTAACGTACAATACAAATAAAGTTGAAAAGTCTGTTCGCAATGTTAAAATAACAGCTATTTACTAAATGGGTGTAATTTTTCTATGATACAATATGTATGTACTTAGAAATATATAAGTATATTTATCAGTTGTCTGGTTGCCATAGTACAGGCTCTGCCTAGTTTGGGATCAGATAACGGTGTGTTGGTTTTCCTAAGAAATAAAAAATAAGAAAATATAAGATTAGTACATAAGGTAATTAGGTTTTGCCTGCGGCTTCGGCCGCATATTATAAACCTTCCTCTTGAATTATTCTGCCTATTGATGGAAACCGAAATAAAATCCATTGCGTAGTTTAAAACATCTAAGGGTACAAACACAGCAACCGACTTTGTTTTATACTATGTAAATATTACATATAAAACATTTTCTTTAATTTTTGTCTGACTATAAATGTCTATCTATTTGTTACGGCTAATCTCCAGTCGCTAGAGTAACATAACCAGGAGTAATAAAGACCGACACCCACGTGGGAAACCGCGGGCAGCGGCTAGTTTAAGAATAAAATTGTGTTTCTGATAAGTCTTTACTTGCTTTAAATATGGTATAAGGTTATTATAGTCAGGTCCACATGTTTAGCTATACAAGATATGTATCAATTGCATTCAAAATAATAATTATTAGTAAATTGACGTTCAAAGTCACAGATATAAGGTCAATACAATAATATAACAGAATGAAGATGACTTTATGCCTTGATACAATAAATAAGTGGCTTTAGAAACGACCACAGACAACCACAACTTTAGCGTTATGCTCCATTTACCGACCTATCATTTTCCAAATCCATCTTCTGTGCTCGGGTAAATTGAAGCCGTACAAAGAAGGCAATAAAGTTATTTTCCTTTAAATCATTAATCATCAGGAATCAATCTCAGGAACTACTGGTCCGAATTCAGAAAATATAGGCTATTTAATATCACGCTACGATCAAAAGGAGCGGAGCAGCAACGAAAGATGGACGAAAACTGGCAGGCAATCCGGTACGACGGGAAGGGTCAGGGGAGCAAAAATTTGACGCAGACGAAGTCGCGGGCAGAAGCTAGTAGATGTATAATTTGATATATAATGAAGCTACTGCCCGCGACTTCTTTCACGAGAAAAGTTGGTCCCCAAAACGTCGCTTCGTGGCCCATCGCCCGCCCGCGCTATTACCTCGTGTACACTTACTATTTTTCTTTCTGATATCTTTTCATTTTGCTCGGCTCCTCCGGGCAGGTGATATGATGTGACGGGGTGGATCGGTGGTACACAAAATTTTACGCGGATGATGTCGCAAATGTAGTTTATAATATTAGATTTATTTATGAAGAAGAGGCCTACTGTATTTCCAATTGTTCCACACGTTAGCTCATTGATGGCAAACACAAATAAACTATTGATGATATACAGTTGAGAGGATTGTAACAAATATGTTTAGTTACAAGTATGATCAGCAACTTAATTATGTAGGAGTAACTAAATATAATACTTGGTCATTAGTGGAGTAACTATTTTACTGAAAAGTAGTTAGCTGCTTTTATCTCAAACGAAACATTAATAAAATAATAAAGCACATTTTGTCTCCGTTTATATACAGGTTTTTTCAATGACAAATAATTTCAGAGATCACCACAAAAAATTTAATTTGACTGAATATAGATCAGCGCCACCTGTTACAGTGAGCACGAACTAGGCATCTTTCAAAGCAGCCACGGAACGGTACGGTCGGTTAACATCGATGAAAACTTGTGGTAACATCACTAGTCACTAGCTGTTTTCCGCGTGGAGGTCAGAAATGATCTCACGAGAATATTATACCATGATATAAAGAGTCAGTGCCGGACGTAAAGAATAACACCACCCCATTTCTTCCCGTGGGTGTCGTAAAAGGCGACTAAGGGACTTAATAGAGAATGGGCAGCAGCGTTCTCTATGCATTTTACCACCATACTGCGATCGCCAACCCGCCTGCCAAGCGTGGCGATTATGGCAAAGCCCCCCAAATTGGGGGAAGCCTAAGTCCAGCTGTGGACGTCTTACGGCTGAAATGATGATAAAGAATCTGATATCCTTACCCAGGTCATGGTCTACCAGTGTTTCAAATTTTATGAAAGGGTAACCGACAGAAAGACAGAGTGAATTTCTTTATAATATCAATCTAGAGATAATAAACTTCGCATTAAATTAGCATAAGCATACCTTATCAGCATAGAACTGTGGATCATTATTGTCACATGAATAACGCGAACGTACTCCTGAGAGTGTGCGCAGTAGCTCTACAATGACCTGATGCCACCATTAACCTTTTACTACCGGACTACCAAACGTACTGAATTTAGTGAATTCTGTTCAGGGGGAGACTCATAAATGACTCCGCCCTGGAGTGTAAATTATGGTGCTGTCCCAAAAACAATGCAGTACTTGATATCTTGTCCAGCATGTCCTGTTGTTTGCACGCTACAGGAGATGATGGAAGCTACTGAAAATGCTAAGCTCGTAGCCAAATTCTGGGCTAACTCTATTTAGATTGCTATCGACACGCTAAGATGAAGAAGACCAGACGTACTGCAAGGTATCCGCAATTGTTTAATATCCCGACCAATCGTACTCAGCGCTTCTCCTCTAAGTTCATTATGTGCACAGCCAAAGTGTGGAACCTCTGCCAGCGTCAGTGTTCCCTTCCACATTTAACCCCGCATCTTTCACGCCTTATTCGCTAATTGTAAATGAATGAAAGGCATGCGGATAGGCAATGACCTGGGTCTACCTTTTATTCCGACAATCTGTGCCTGTGGCATAATTTCCGATATTCACTCGGACGAAACTGCAGACAAAACCTAATAATAAATAAAAAACACTGAGAGCAGTGGTGACCCAGTGGTATCGGCCCCGACTAACGAGTTGTAGATCGTGTGTTCGAACCCAGGCAGGCGCTTTACTTTGTGTAAATAATTTCATCACCACGGCTCTCAAAACAGTGAAGAAAAACACCAAGAGGAAACTGGCATGTCCTAGAACCAAAAATTCGAAGACGTGTGACATCTACAAACCCGCACTGGGCCGACGTGGTAGATTACGGCCCACTCCCTGTCATCAGCAGTGAGAACGGTATAGGCTAATTAGAGTATGTATGTTTGTAAATAAAAAACCGGCTAAGTGCGAGTCGGACTCGCGCACCGAGGGTTCCGTACAAACCTGTAGGTATATAAGTAAAAGTTCACCCATCACGACAATCGAGTCGTAGTTCTGTTCTGTTTTTTGGCTTGGTTTTATTTCTGTCTGTGTTTTATTCTGTTTATTAAATGATGTAACCAAAAATTTACGGTTTTCGCAATTTTTTCTTTATTTGTGCTATAAGACGTTGCTTCGTAC
Organism: Aporophyla nigra; assembly: GCA_947507805.1. NCBI lineage: Eukaryota > Metazoa > Arthropoda > Insecta > Lepidoptera > Noctuidae > Aporophyla > Aporophyla nigra. Next base: position 2,211,314 of record OX382313.1, on the reverse strand, counting down.
CAAATTTCAAAATTCTAGGTCGACTGGAAGTACCCTTTAGGTTTTGATTCCCTTGTGAGTTTCGAAAATTTGCTGAAATTTGCGGCATAAACGGCTATATCTTTTGATTGCGTTAGCTTAGAAGTTTGATTTTTTCACAGCTCTAAGGGACAGTAGATTAGAGTATTTGATATAAATTTCAGCTTGATATCTCCACGCGTTCTTGAGAAAAAGGGTCTTGACAGACGGACGGACGGACGGACGGACGGACGGACAACAAAGTGATCCTATAAGGGTTCCGCTTTTTCCTTTTGAGGTGCGGAACCCTAAAAATACACGCATTTTCGGGATTTAAGCAAACTAAACACCACATACCCGATTTTTCAAGCGCTGCTTCCCTTGCACTAATTCGAATCACAGAACCAAATGCATGTAGGTACTCCAAATAGAAAACTAGACACAATGTCAAAGCTTTCCCTAACACTAATGTTAACGTCTAATTACTAAGAAAAACGCATGGAGTCATTAAAACGTACCGCATGATAGGCCATAATGTGCCCATTTTGACGGTATAAAACTCAGTGACAACTGATGGTAACACCACTTCATTTACGTAACTCAAACAGAATGAATTAATAGAAAATAATATGCGAAAATTAAGCTAAATTGAACTTTAACACGTAGGCAAGAGAATTAGTGATCGATTATCAAAATGCTTCCTTACTCCCGTGGCCTTATTCTGGATAATGCAAATAACTATGGTATAGTGAAAACTGAAACGTTGTTTGGATTTGGACCGACCAGTCATGATAAATATGTGGATGGAGGCTTCAACACTACTGAACCACTGGAGTGGATTATAGCCAGCAGCAACTTCGCACCTCGGTCATTGCAAGGTAATGGTTTGTTGTTTCTTTTAGATTGATCGTTTTCTAATTCTCGAATAATCACACCTATACATTTTAGATTTATGAGGCCACTTACTTTTTGCCCAGTTAAATAGTAAAGCTTCTAAGGCGACAAATTATATTACCTTTATCAAATATTCTAACTTAATTAGAGAATTTTATCTTGAAAATATATAACGCAGTAAAGCTTTTTATAAAAATATATCATACTTAATTATTATAATTATTAATTTATCATACTTCAGATAAAATGTATATGACATATATGACATTTTCAAAAACCACTTAATTACGAAATAAATATTCTATATAGCAGAAAATTTTGTTATAACTACAATCTCCAAAAACTAGACTCAACCAAAGATAGATAATTAAATTTGCCTTTTTATTCCAAAAGTTTCAGATACAGAATCACGAGACCTCAAACCCTTACCAAAAATACAACCAAAGGCTAGAAAATCATCCAAAAAGAACAAAAAGAAGCATTTTAATAAAGATAAGAAGCGTAAAGGTAAAGGCAAGAAGTGCATCTTCAAGGTCTTTAAAAAGAACAAAAAGAATAGAGGAGGTAACAAATATCCCAAAATGCATCGGAAGTATATGATGCCGTTGATTCTCGGACTTCTGGCTGCTAAGAGTCTGCTGATACCTATAGCTTTGAAGGCTTTGGCGTTTTTGTCTGCTAAAGGTGAGTGGTGGAAAACTAAAAAAATATATTGATTTGGTCGAGGTACTGGTAGTAGTAGTTTAAATATAGCAAATCAATATGAGCAGCTCTTAAAATTAAAAGGTCGACCTGCAGTAAAGTTCTTTATTTATATTAACTAGAGTTCATCATCATCATGTGCCAAGTGCCCAATTTGGGGGGTTTGCCGTAATCGCCACGCTTTTCCGGGGGGTTGGCGATTGCAGTATGGTGGTAAAATGCATAGAGAACGCTGCGGCCCATACTCTAGTAAGTCCTTTAGTCGCCTTTTACGACACCTACGGGAAGAATTGGTGTGGTGCTATTATTGACGTCCGGCAGGACACGGACAACATACAATATACTCTAGTTAGCAACAGCATATTACTTTCAAGGTTTCTCTGCAGGACTAATGATGGGATTCTTTTCGACCGTCATGGCATCTATCCTTAGCCTCAAAGCCTCCTTCGACCATAACCACAGCTACCAGAATCGGAAGGATGACACCAAGACCCAAGTGGAAATCATCCAGGTGCCTTCGAAGAGTGAGGATCACGTATATTATGATGAGCATTATAAAAGAGGGGATTATATGCCTGTGCCTGTGATGGTACACTGATTAGGGGGAATTTGGACAAAAAAGTAATTGAGAAGGTATTTATTTGAAAGAAATTAGTTTTAGAATTTATTTGTGATTACGTAGAAAATGATATAAGAAAATGCATTTAACTTTAACTTATAGTGATGCTTATTTCATTCGTCATTGTGAACGATTCAGATAAACGTTTATATAAGTTTTCTGTATTACTATTTAACTGAAGAATTATTTGTGGCACAAAATAAACATGAATAGTGAACTCTTTAATTGTTTGTTTTATTTTAATTTTTATACCAAGAATCGTAATAATATTTGTAGTCCATCCCTGCTAAAGAATTAAATACTTAAAGAACACAAAACTTTTTGTCAACATCGTTGAAGTTTTTATTACAGAACGAAATTATATTAAAAGTAAAAACGCTGGCATAGAAACAAAAGCAGTCACAAAACTCAAGCATGACAGAAGCATATCTGACAACCACAAAAACATCACAATGGCAAAATGTGAAAAGTAAAAGAAAAAAATAATTGTATCTAATTCCAACAAAAACCAAACAGCCACATGGAAAATAATGTTATCAGATCACCACGGGTAAGCTGGTGATACGTCAAAATCATGGGGAAGAGGAGAAGACGTATTTTCCCAAGAAAGAAGCGATCCGTCTTCAGCAGACCACACCCAATCAGACGGAAAATGTTGTTGCGACACAGAAAAATGAAAGCGTTTTTTCACAAGTACGACCCTAGAGTGTACATCTCAAAGAATATGAGAAAAGTGGTTGGAAGAATATACACTGTCTCAGATAAAGTCAGGGATAAGATAGCTGAAAGTACTATAGCTTTGGACAACCCGTTCAGCGCTCAGTTCTATGAAGACCGTTGTTCTATCCAATAGAAAAGATAGTGTGGTCTCAAAATGTATTGGTATCAGCATAAACAGACGTTCTTGATCCGTTTTACTGGTGTTAGCATTGATACAAGTTATTTTAGTGATTTTATTTTGTACCTTTTCAAACCTAGTTTGGCTTCAATGTTAGTTATAAGGAATTCCCTGAGTAGTGTTTTGACTGACAAAAATCTACTGTACATCTGCTAATTTAATTCTGCCTCACTGCATAGTGTCAACACCAGTTACGTACACCAATTTTATAATGTTGTTTTTAACACTATTAAAATATTTTACAGGCTAACAGTTTAGTTTTGATTAATTTCGTTTTCAGGACTTACGAGTTCCGCAAATCCGCAATATTGGATATTATGTATTCAGTTTTCTTAAACAAACTTCTCAGACAAACTGTAGGAACAGCACACGCCATTTAAATAAAAATCTTATTTAGCGGGACAAGCGAAACAATTCTCTATGAAGTCATAATGAATTTCAGTACTTTTAAAATTGAAAAATTATCTGAAGGAAATTATCCTTCAGATAATTTTTCAATTTTCCACTAACCCCACACTGTATATTTTCGGGTATCTATAATGCTAAGTTAATAACCCTAAAATAAATATTTATTTGACGTTTTAAAGTGTTTCTACAAATCTACTTACAGAAATAAAATAATTTATCATTTATCAAATATATATCCCACTTTCTATTCTAAAAATATTTCGGTAGTAAATAATAATTTGTTCAGCTCATAACATTGACCACAGCTTGGTATTAATACTTGTTATACAACGTGAAGTGTGCCAACGCACTCAGATCGTTGCGTAACGCTCACCCATTGCGTCTCACGATGGATAGTATATGTGAGAGTTGTAGATACTTTTACATACTAAAATATCAGCCTCCTAGCCTTTTTCCAACTATGTTGTAGTCGGCTTACAGTCTAACCAGATGCAGCTAAATACTAGTATTTAGCACTAGCTTCTGCCCGCCGATTCGTCCGTGTCAAATTTTTGCTCCCCTGACCTTACCCGTCGCATTGAATTGCCACCCAGTTTTCGTTCATTTTTCATTACTGCTCCGCTTCTTTTAATTGTAGCGAGAAGTTATATAACCTATAGCCTTCCTCAATAAATAGGCTACCCAACACAATAAATATTTTTTTCAATTCGGACCAATCGTTCTTGAGATTATCGCGTTCAACCAAACAAACAAACTCTTCAGCTTTATAATATCAGTATAGAAGTATACATAAAGTGACTGCCTATGTAACCTCTCCAACCAGTTACGACACTATACCCCATGCGAAGACTGGTTGTCAGACTTTCGGTCTTCTAACGTAATGTAATGGCTGTCAAAGTTCCACGAATGACAGCCGGGACCAACGATTTAATGTGCTTTACGAGGCACGGAAGGGTCTTGATATGGCCTGATGGACAAACAATGACAAGCGTAGCTTTACTTGATCAATCGCACCGTGCAGCTGTTATTATTATTGTAGAATCCTGTTGATTCCGTATTTCAGTTGAATAATATCCGTTCACTAGCTCATCACCACATCAAGCGCGACCGTGCAGACCTACTTTTCCGTCTCTCTTTTCCGCCATTGCTACTGACTGACAGATGACATTAGTGAAAGCAGCTGCATCCGGTTGTCTGCATGAGATAGTATTAACGTATTTACTTATCTATGAAATAGATACACTACAATTATACTGAGCCAGAAACCCCTACTACTTACATTAATATTTTAGTCAATTTTGACATAAATAAACTAAGTCATGAGCTGTTTATAACATTGGGATTCCATTTGAATTCTAACCGGTCTATTCTGTTAAAATCACAGCAGGAAAACTTACGTGAAGTAAGCTTAAAGAGAGCTAGATTTTTTGTCTCACATCCCACCATATACTAGGCGCAGTTCAAATAGAAAGTAAGCGACGATACAAGTTCATTGTCGCGACCTTGAGCGAGCGATGCAACTGACATCAATCTAATGCTCAACGCACACGTGGCCACAGTTCTTTTATTTTATATTATTATTCAGTGAGCATAACCCGGAAACGCTATGCAGTTACTATGCAAAAGGAAATGGGAGTCAATTTTATTCTACGATGTTTTAGATTCAGTGGCTCTTGGTCATTTTCTCTCTCATTTTTTTTTGTTTATTTTTTCCTACCATAGTCTTAAAATAGAATGAATGACGAATACATTTAATTTTTAACCGACGAAAAAAAACGGAGGAGGTTATCAATTCAACGCGTATATTTTTTTTTTTTTTTTTTTTATGTATGACCACGCATAACTTTTTACATAGTAATCCGATTGTGATAATTCTTTTTTTATTGGAAAGGGTATACTTTGAGGGTGGTCCTATATAAATTTGAAAAACAAAATCAAACCCTAAGGGTCAGAAAACAGGGGATGATTGATTGTTCACTCACTGATTGTTATGTTTAACCAGGCATAACTTTATACAGAGTAGTCCGATTTTGATAATTCTTTATTCATTGAATAGGGTATATCTTTTCAAGTATTATAAGTATATTAAAGCCACAAAAAAATATAAAATAAAAACTTTTTACCAAAAAATTTAACCGCCGAAAAAACTGAAAAGAAAAAAATAATAAACCTTAAAATTATGAGTCGGCGCTGGAAAATCAATGAACAAAGATCACTCAAAGCGCCGACTCATAATTTTAAGGTTTATTATTTTTTGCTTTTCAGTTTTTTCGGCGGTTAAATTTTTTGGTAAAAAGTTTTTTGTATTTTACTTTATGTAATGTAGGTATTTATTCTCTTTCAACTTTGGTTTTGGTATTTTTTTTACCAAGAAGCTTTGCTTGGATGCCTTAAATTATTATATTTGTGTAAAGATACTTAATTGAGATTTAAAAAGAAGATTTAAAAAGTCATGGAAAATTGTATCTCTCTTATTTACGCTTTTATATATAAAGCAAAGCTAGTCGTTTAAACGATATGGTTTTCCATACATAATGCGCAAAAAATTAACGTGTTTTTATTTCGATGCAAATATACCCGGTCCCAATCTTATAAACAATCTATCTATATTTATCTATACATACAAATAAATAAAATTGGAGTGTCTGTTTTTAATGTGTAAAAGAGAAGAGAAAGTGTATAAGAGACTACATAGCTGATGCTCCTCTCGTAATCATTAAAGTCAGTCCAATGACTTGCCTGTTAGTCTAGTGGTTAGTGACTGCTAAGACGGTGGTCGGGTTCAACTCGCACCCAGGACAAATCTTTGTGTGATGAACAAAATAAATTATTTGTTCTGTGTCTGGGTGTAATTTATCTATACATACATACAAATAAATAAAATTGGAGTGTCTGTTTTTAATATTAAGATAACCACTTTTTACTAAGTGTATATGGATGTATACACGATACATATACCAAAACAACATTTTTTACAATTTTTGTCTGTCTGTCTGTCTGTCTGTTTGTTCCCGCTAATCTCTGAAATGGCTGGACCGATTTTGATGGGACTTTCACTGGCGAATAGCTGGTGTAACAAGGAGTAACTTAGGCTACTTTAATTTTAGAAAGATTGTTTTATTCTAGAAAAAAAATAACTTTCTGTGAAAACTATGCTGACATACGTCTCAAAATTCGAAAAACCCTGGCTGAATCCTATGAAATAGATCAAAATAATGTACTACAGTATTGTACACCTTAAAAAGGCCTACAAAAATGTCCTCAATGGTATATGTCTATCTCTTAGGGATAACCCACAATAACCATTTTTTATCTTTTACTTTTTACGAGAAATAAGGGCTTATTTACGAAGCGATTTTAAGCAATTCAGCATTAATCCTTATCCAATTAAGTACTTTAAATACATTGTGCATTTAATATAGATCAATTTGGCCCTTTACAGCATGTAATTTAAATGAATATCTTAGAAGATATTAGAGATTTAAAAAGCGGGCGCAGAGCGCGTTGGCAGCGGCCGGGTAATAGTACAGGATAAGTAGGATTGTAATTTATATTACTTTGGCTTCATAGTAATTGCGAATATCATGTGTGTTCATTATACTCAAACTAAACCTAATAGTATTATTCCAAGTAAGAGACCGCGAAATGGCTTAGATGTTTAGATTTTTGGATGTTTGTTTCTCAATTATGCAAAGACGGCCAAACGGATTTAGATCGAATTTGGCACAAAGATATAATATTATATCATGGATACGTAACAGATAGGATACCTACTTTATCCCGGTAGTAGGTTCCCGGGTGATATCTTCCGACAGCTATACGGCCCAAGCCACTGGCAAAAGTACTATTCCTATAATTATGTTCGGTGTCTGGTAAATGATTGAGTGTATAGGTAAAATAGGAGCGTTAAGCAAAACCAGGAAGACTTATATTCAACTAAACCAAGCCCTATGTCGCAGTCTTCTTACTCTGAATACTATTACTTTTATTTTAAAAACACCAACACACATGATGTTCTCATAAACTATGAATCCTAAGTAATATGAGTTATAATCCTACTACTAATAATATTATATATGTGAAAATATGTATGATTGGGTGTTTGTTTCTCAATCACGCAAAAATGGCTGAATGGATCTGGATCGAAAATAGCACACAGATTCTATATTACCTATATAACCTGGAATAACACATTCTTATCGCGGTAGTACGTCCTCTTGCATTAATTTCCGACATCCACGCGGGCGAAGCCGCGGGCAAAAGCTAGTATTATATAAAATTCAAAGTCCTGAGTGACTGACTGACTGATATATCAACGCACAGCCTAAACAGCTGGTTCTAGATACATGCGATTTGGAGGGTGTGTTCTTTGTAAAGAGTAAGTATCCACTAAGAAAGGGTTTTTTGAAATTCAATCCCTAACTTTTTATTTTCTGGGTTGTATAATACAAAGCAAGCAGTGCGATGAGACAGTTTACCTGGATTAAGACATAGGGTACTTTTAATCTCGATAGAACGTTCCTGTGGGATATTTTTCGACATTCACTCGGGCGAAGCCGCGGGCAGAAGCAAGTAAGTTATGTAAAAAAAATAGTATTGAGGCAAGGAGTAGTAACCTGGTATGCGTTTAACTTTAAGGGGCTATCCAATAGGCTATTGGAGAAAGTCTCCAGTAGCATCCTTGACCTGTTTAGAAGATTAGAACGTTCGGGAGATAGCATTTCTAATTCAGAGAGATTTGAAATGATTTTGAAGATTAGGAAGTCACGGAGACGTATTTTTATAATTCTAATAAGATTTATATTATTTAAATATATACATATATTTTGAGAATATATGTGTTAATGGCAATATACTAGTCTATAGTTTATTTTTCACTTCAGGGTAACCTCTATCTCATTATAAAGATAGCTAAGGCATTTATTAGCATGCTTGTTCAATACTCACAGCCGGTTTCTGGCAAGGACTAAGTCAGCTCTCCTAAACTGCTTGGTATCCTTAACCATCATAATATTTGGTGATAAGAGGACTCAGTCGCGAGACTTGAAATTGGGGAACACCATTTTGCTGTAGTTATACCACGAAAACAAACTAAGCCAAATTTAGGATGGGAAGTCCACCAGCAAGATGGAGCGATGACCATTAAAAGGTGGTTGTGATAGACTACGTGCGGATGGCGAAAGACAGGGTGTTATGGCGTAGTCTAGCAACGGCCTATGAAAAGCAGTGGACTACAACAGGCTGAGTAGCTTGACCGAATAATTCACAAACTGCGCGTGATTATGACTTTATCCCCTCACAACTAAAATACTACTGTTATTCAGGAACTCAGCTTGTACAATACCCATCACACAGCTAACAGCCATGTAATGTATTCCTAGTAGCAAACTCATTTACATTGAAAACTGACTCATCTAGTACTCTACTTAAAATTCACCCAACAACAAGAAAATCTTGCCACAATTGCGTAAACCTATAACGTCATACACCATAGGATCCGGTACAGAATGTCCTTTAGAAAGTACAATTTTGACAGCAAATGGAAAAAGAATGCAACAATAACATGCGCTCTGCCAACTGATACAGGACATAAAATAATTTCTCTTGATACGTTCCATGTTCCATGGCCGTATTTTGGGGGGCTTGGCTATAGCGTCATCTTTGTTTCATATCATGATGAGGAGCGATTAAGGTTCTGGGTGTTTCCATCTCGGATTGAACCTGGATGAGACTAGCTATGCCACATGGAGTTTCACGCAGAAAAATAGAGTTTTAACCCCAACGAAGTGTGAAGTCGGAACATGAGGATCAGAGGCGAACGAACATTGACAAAGCCTATGAAAATACAAAATCATAATTTTATAAAATCAGTCCACTAAAATTTTATATGAAAACAGGACGATTTACAATCTGACAAACTCGACTAGTGTTGTATAAATTTCAATATGTATTATTTTGAAACATTTTTTTTAACAAAATATATTATATTTTCTCATTTCAATACAACCGTAGTAATATTTGCTTCAGTTTGTCAATTGTTGAAAACACACAGTGTGCTCGGGTTAATATATGTATGAATGACTGTCAGTTCCCACGTGTGAAAGGTCTTGATGCTTATAGTACATCGCGATTATTTCAATTTTATTTTTCAGTCCGACTTTGAACTTGAAAGTTGTAAGAAAAAAAAAACTTTTTAACAAAAAATTAAATCGCCGAAAAAACAGAAAAGCAAAAAATAATAAACCTTAAAATTGTGAGTCGGCGCTTTGAGTGATCTTAGTGCATTGATTTTTCAGCGCGACTCAAAATTTTAAGGTTTATTATTTTTTGCTTTTCTATTTTTTCGGCGGTTTAATTTTTTGTTAAAAAGTTTTTATTTTGTAATTTTTTGTGGCTTCAATGTACTAATAATACTTGGCAAGGTATACCCTGTTCAATGAAAAAAGAATTATCAAAATCGGACTACTCTGTACAAAGTTATGCGTGGTTATACATTACAATCAATGAGTGAACAATCAATCATCTCCTGTTTTCCGACCCTTAGGGTTCGATTTTGTTTTCCAAATTTATATGGGACCACCCTCGAAGTATATTTTCCAATAAAAAAAGAATTATCACAATCGGATTACTATGTAAAAAGTTATGCGTGGCCATACATAAAAAAATAAAACAAAAAATAAAAAGACGCGTCTAATTGATAACCTCCTCCGTTTTTTTTCGTCGGTTAATAAGTTTACCTCCAGTTAATTTATTTGTTTTATTGCAGAAGCAACGCATTTTGGCAAGTCTTTCTATGAATGTTCTGAAAATCTGATTCAGAATGATGCTTAGAACAGCTGTAGCTCTGTAGATACTTCTTGACGTAGGAGAAACTCTGTAGGAAATATTATTTTTCCTATAGGGAGGTTACCTCAATAAATTATCCTCTATCTGCTATTATACTAATTTTCTATTAATATTCATTCAAGTTCTATCCCAAATCTTGGCTAACATTGAACAATTCATGAGGATGCCCCTTCATATTCATGTAATTTTTCACACGCTTAAGATCCTTAATCTACGAAAACCTACCATTATTCATTTATAACTTTTGGGAAAAGAAACAGTAGTTATATTATGCATAAACATTATTATCTTAAAATTAAACTTAACAAATATACTACCCAAAACATTTTCCACAGATTACTATACTATATAATAAAATAATCTGCCAGCAGGGGCAAATGAAAAAATCTAAATGAAAAAATAAATGTAAAAAAGATCAAGTTTTTCAACATACGTGATCTAAGCCTGAAAACCCAATCTTTAAACAATATTTTCCCTTACAATTCCGAGCAGCGATCAAAACTGCTCGTCGCGCTACACGATATTCCGTAACAGCCATCCTTACCGTACACATAACGTTGAATATAAAAGCGAGCGGCATCCCGGACCCATCTCACTTTATCCTAAACCTTCGTCCACTAAGGACCTAACCACCAAGGCCTTTAAAGCCTAAGTTCACACCATTTGGGGTCATTTCAGCCCTAAATCCATTTTTTTTGGGTTATTTGTGCCTAATTTCAAAAGTTTCCTCCAAAATGCGAGTGCTGTGTTTAGTTTTGGTGGTAGCTGTCGTGGCCTGCAGTGCTGCCCCAGGAGGTACCAATGAAGAAGATGGAAGAATTGAGCTGTTCTCTGGAGTGGCTATTGAGAAGTAAGTGTGACCCACTTTTTTTTGGAAGGGAAAAGGGTTGTTTCTGTGGTTTTTACTTTTTTCTCGACAGATTGTGACAAAACGCAGATTATGCATAAATATTTAGGCGTGTCAAAGTGTATTTCCCTATCCTGTTTCCGTCATCTTGAAACGGATGACACAAACAGAAGGATATTCCATTATCTTAAATGTAGGTTCTAAAACAATTCCTAGATTGATCCGGTTTTAGTACATTTTCCATATTAGTTCTGCACCCTAATTTTGGAACGCACTATCATTCAGAATCAGAATCGTATTGAAGATTATTTGCAATCCATTGTATCATTTGTTCAAATAAATTGTCGGCTCAGCAACGTAAACGCAATGAATGTTGTTTAACTATAAAAATGAAACCGATTACAATTGATAGCAAGTTACGCAATAACCCCTCTGATATGATTATTAAATAATCATTATTATTTTCCAACATTTCATTACCGATGAAAATTTTCTGCTCTAGGCAAAGGGGTCTAGAAACACGTGCTGAATTTATGGTTACAGTTTGCGTGCCGTTTTCTGTATATTTCTTTAATTATTTCAAAAGTATCTTCAGTCATTTTGTGAAGTACCTTGAACTTAGCTATTTCCAAAAACTTTACGGATACGGATTAAGCTCTTATTTAGGAGTACGACATTTTTTTTTGGATGGGAAATCATCAAATGACTTCTCCCATTCTGGGCAGAGCGGAAGGGCGTATAAGACTTTTACTGACTAAAAGCCACCCTTGTTCCTTCAGTTGCCTGTGTCTGGGACACGGTACCTCTTTCGTACAAATCCGTATCCCTGGCAGTAGATATACGACAATCTAACGTTGTGTTATTTAGTTATGGCGTAAAGGTCATTAAGGGCATTTCTCTGTCCCTCAAAAACGAACAAATAACTTTCGAAACTCTGTTTTTAAAGTGAAAATGAATAAAACAATGGGTTTAACGCTAACTCACCTTAAACACGTGACATACACCACACTTTGTCATGCGTAGTTGGGTAACGGAGTTATTTTAATAACAACTGCTCTTTGTTTACTTTAAAAACGTGTGGTTGAAAGTGTGAGAAAGACAGACACTTTTAAAGCTCTTATTTTGTAACAGAGTATCTGGAAAGATTACTGTGCTTAGACGGTTTGGTCGTGTTGAGAGGATGACTGAGGTGCGCCCCAAAGAGATGTCAGCAGCACTGAAGGGGTCTACTAGGACCGATGCCTCCCGGGGTCGCGTGATTGTTCGAAAGAGATACCGTGGCCCCGGCACATGGGCAACTGAAGGAACACGTATGGGTTTTAGTCAGTAAAAGTCTGACACGCCCTCCCGCTCCGCCCAGAGCGGGAGAAGTCATTTGATGATATCCCATCCAAAAAAAAAAGGATGACTGAGGTGATCTAAAAAAAGTTATTTTAAAAGCAGATGTAAATGGAAACGCCTGGAGGGGAAGCCCTTTTTTGTGGGTGGGAAATCATCAAATGACGTTTCCTGCTCTTGGGCGGAGCGGGAGGGAGTTTCAGACTTTTACCGACTAAAACCCACCCGTGTTCCTTCAGTAACCCATGTGCCAGGTCCACGGTGTCTCTTTCGAATAAATCTCACGACCCTGGCAGAGGGGTAGCCCTAAGAGGACATATAGTGCCCTTATTGATAATGTACTTCAGACAGGTCAGGTACTCGAACCGGCCATGCGTGAATGACCAGAAGTATCAATGTATAACGGATAATCGTAACTGGTGGCGTTCTGTAGTTTCTGCCGATGGGAAAAATACGTGATTTTTTGTACGTGTATATGTGTAGAGGATTTTCGATAGTTTTTCATACTGTAATAAACTAGAAACTAAGAAGAACTCTAGCAAGTCACAAACACTAGAATTTTGCCAAGTATCTTGAAAAGCAAGACTTATCGAAAGGACTACTAATTACTTAGGTATCTTATTTCAATGAAGTTGATCTCGACTGCACTTGGTCTCTAATTGTATTTGACTGGCCTGTTAGTCTAGTGGCTAGTGACCCTGACTGCTTAAACTGAGGTCGTGGGTTCCATTCCCGCCCAGGACAAATCTTTGTGTGATGAGCACAATTATTTGTTCTGTGTCTGGGTGTAATTTATCTATAATATGTATGTATTTAGAAATATATATGTGTATTTATCAGTTGTCTGGTTGCCATAGTACAGGCTCTGCCTAGTTTGGGACCAGATAACGGTGTGTCGGTTGTCCCAACATATTTATTTATTTATATTTGTTTTTAGCAAAAACTAGGATTATTTTCTATGAATGCTTAAAAATACTTTTTAATTTGTAACGTACCCAATATAGATAGATAGATAGATAGATAAATCGTTTATTTGGTGCACACAAAAGACATAACAACATACAAAGCACGATTAAATAATAAGTTAATGTGATTACAATTTTGCTTAAGTAGGTACAAAGTGCCAATATACATCAAGAAAAAAAAAAAGAAGACATAAAATAGTGATGATGACACTTAGTGTCACAAATTAAAATATAAATGAAAATAACGTGCGGTGGAATACAAAAGTGCGGTGTGCGTCTCAGAGTGGCACCAAATGGGAGTCCAGCTCAGCATGTGTCAGGCAAATATACCTGACGCTGATATTCTGCTGGATCCTTGTAGTGACCCACGGACGTCGAGCAGATGAAATCAATACACGAATAATTATTATAGGTGTTGTGAAATGTGCGGAGTGATATTATGTAAGTACCCGCAATGTTCATACAAAGTATTCTACAGTTTAGTTTAGCATTTCGAAGCGTTTTTGTACGATGATGATTGTTTACACGATTACTTGATTGTTTAAATATTAAAACTTTTTACTCATGAATACCTCAAGTTTCGAAACACAAAACAAAGGAGAAACAAATTATAATCTTCTGACAACTAATTTAAATCTGTGATAACTCCGCCCCTTTTTTTTTTTTTTTTTTTTTAAAAAAAAAAAAAAAAAAAAAAAAAAAAAAAAAAAAAAAACTCCGCCCCTTAATTCATACAATACAGATTGAATGAGATTTACATACAAACACTTTCACGATATTGTTCTTGTATTTAAAGTTTTCACTTTTCTCTTCGTAGATATATCAGAGTTAAGATTTGGTAATAGATGTCAAATTGTTGCATAATTGCACTTGGAGTAATGTTAAGAAGATTTTATGATTGCCTTATTGGTCTCGTGGTCGTAAGCACTACTTCTCAGCATGAGGTTCTGGGTTGATTTCCAGATCGGGCAAAGTGTTATTTGGATTTTCCATCAGGAATTTTTCAGTAGCAGCTCGGAGTCTGAAAATTCACCAACTGCATGATAGATGATTCTATCTCATATTCAGCTTTTAGTCTTCCCTCTGCTGGGACACAGGTCTCTTGTCTGTCAGAGGAAGTTGGCTTTTATCTACCACGCGGACCCTGTGCAGGTTAATAGATGTCACACGTTTTCAACTTTTGATTTTAAGACATGTCGGTTTCCTTACAATGTTTTCCTTCAAGTTTTCGTTTTGAAATAAGTGCTTATGAAATCATTTACACAAAGTAAATCACTTGACTGGGTTACTGTTACTCTCATGATGATTCTATAAATCTGATATATTCAAATTTGTCGAAAATTGGTATGAGTATTTTGAGTTAAATGACATTCAATGATTACCATATCATATTGCGGTAAGATACCATTTTAACAACTATCATAATAACATTGACTAACTCCGGTATTCATTGTAATGTAAATTAAGTGAAATGCGTGTAAAATCATATTGTTTCAGTTCACTTATGAAATAATCCGTGCTTTAAAAGGAAAATGTTTTCTAATGTATGTTTTGACGTTAGTTTTGTTTTGTTTAGCTGTTGGGTAAATTACTTCAGTAGGATGTTTAGAATTTTGTGATGTTTTTTGTCATCTTTTAGTTTCAAAATATTGGTATCTTCTATGAAGATAAGTAACAAGATTTGCTATAGTTTGTGAGTCTATTGGCCAGATAAACAGCTCAAGAGTGGTTAGCGTGCTTTATACCGAATCAAAATAGTATCTATCAAATTGTAAATTTTCTTTTCAAATAAGTGTAAAATTGAAACTAAATTTGGAACAAATTCGTTGTAATTTAAAGAGATACTAGATAGTCTACCATTAGATTGGCTGATGACCGTATAACAAAAATAAATCTTTACTTAGTATAAAACAAAGTTGCTTCCCGCGTTTGTACGCTTAGATCTTTTAAACTACGCAACGCATTTTCATGCGGTTTTAATCAATATACAGTGAGATTCAAGAGGAAGGAATATATGTATAAACTGTTAAAGCTAAACACACACAAATTAAAACACACATAAACACATAAATTAAAACATCATGCCGTTAATCTCCTCTTACGGACTATGCAGAGGTGTACCCAATTTTCACAAGTAATGCTTAAGTCTTATTAGTCTGTAAATATAACTGGGGCCGAGCCTATTGCCATCAACCGGCCACGAATCCGGACTAAGGACTGTTATTGAAAAATCTGTAATACAAAAATCCAATAACACTTTGTCCGATCCCTGGACTGAGTATGAGACTGAACATAGCGCTAGCGACCCCTACACCAATGAGGCAGTAAAAAACAAACATTGACCTTTTTTTTTTATTTGTTTGCAGGGACGCAACAGGAGAAGAAAAGCTAAACGTCAAGTTTGAACCTGGTGAATTGAGGGAAGCTGCTAGAACGTTTGAAGAAGGTGCGTACACTTTTATCATCAGTCAATAGCTCTACTTTGTTACTTAGTCTTATCAGAGGTGATAGAACATTTGGTTTGTATTGTATTGTACATTTAGTGGGCTGGTGTCCATAAATCTAAGAGCGTAGTAATTAGTGAAGGTTAATTAGGTTTCCATGAAGAAATATATTAAGATTTCATCAATCGTCTATAGTAGTCCATTGCTGAATATAATGCGTCTCCAATATCTCCCTGTGAAAGCAGTGGTGACCCTGTGGAATCAGCCGCGACATACAAGTCGTACGTCGTTGGTTCGAACCCTTTTTCTTTGGTTGGGAATTCTGCAAATGAAGTCTCCCGGTCTGGGTGGAGCGGAAAAGCGTGTCAGACTTTTACTGACTAAAACCCACCCGTGTTCTTTCAGTTGCACATATGCCAGGCTCACGGTAACTTGGTTCGAACCCTGGCAGTGATTTTACTTTGTGTAAATTATTTCGTCGTAGCAGTGGCTCTCAAAATGGTGAAGAAAAACATCGTGAGGAAACCGGCTGTCACAGAATCAAAAATTCGAAGATATGTGACATTTACCAATCCGCACTGAGCCTGCGTGGTGGATTGCGGTTCACTCCCTCTTATAGAGAAGATGCCTGTGTCCCAGCAGTGGGAAAATTATAGTCAGATTATATTTATGCTAAACCATTTATAGGCGCTTTTGAATTGGCATAAAATTTGGTCATTCAGAAAGATGTAGCTAGTTGCTAATTCCAAAGGTTTCTATGAAGAAAAAGAACCTGCAGTGGGAACATTATAGGCTTTTTTTTGTGGGTTGGAAATCATCAAATAACGTCTCCCGGTCTGGGTGGAGCGGAAGGGCGTGTCAGACTTTTACTGACTAAAACCCACCCGTGTTCCTTCAGTTGCCCATATGCCAGGGCCACGATACCGCTTTCGAACTGATCTCGCGACCCTGGCAGGCATCGGTCCTAGCGTACCCCTTCAGTACTGCTGACATCTCTTTGAGGCGCGTGTGGAACACTACGCGCCGGCGACACGGGCCTGGTCCTTACCAATGAGCAATGGGTAACTCGCCGCCCGCAAGCCCGCACCTAGACATTATAGGCTGCTAACGCCATAAATCTTCTTGTTTTTCATACCACTAGGTACGAGGAACTGAGTGTAAATGTTACAAATCCTCCATAAAAAGGGAAGATCTTGGCTTTTAAATCGATCTTCGTCTACTCCTGTCTAGCTGTTAGCCACATTATAAAGATTGTCGCTCTATCTAACTTTAGAAAAATAAGGCTCAGTTTAAGTGTACCGTGATATTGCATTTTGCCATAAAACACTGAATTTCATGGCTTTCAAAACGTATAAATTGCGATTCTTATTGGTACCTGAAATTAACTAGCCAAATGCGAGTCGGACTCGTAAGGGTTTCGTTCCACAGTACAATATTTAACACTACATCTTTGTAAAAGAACATGATC
Organism: Aporophyla nigra; assembly: GCA_947507805.1. Classification (NCBI taxonomy): domain Eukaryota; kingdom Metazoa; phylum Arthropoda; class Insecta; order Lepidoptera; family Noctuidae; genus Aporophyla; species Aporophyla nigra. Next base: position 2,193,888 of record OX382313.1, on the reverse strand, counting down.
TTGTATGGGAAGGATCCTTGATTTTTAACTTAATATTGTTTTTATTATTTATTGTTATATCGGTAATGAATAGTTTCAACTGTCTACCTTTTACGGTTCATAAGATATATCTCATCAATCTCCATAATATAAAGCTGGACAGACAGACGGAGGGACGGAAAGCGGAGACTTAGATAAAACGGTAACGGTAACTTAGGTTAATAGAAACAAAAAAAAAAAACATAAATATTTTGATAGACCAAACTCGTGTATCACCTCAATCCTTATTTCCGATACTACCTACATCGTAAATGATATTTACTACACTCGTAAGAAAAAATCTCGGTATTTAAAGAAAAGAAAGTTGTGGAGCAGGTCAGTGCACTGTTATGTGAGCACATTGGCCGCACGGTCAAGGTTACATCAGTCGGGCTTGTAGTACATGCGCGGATATACAGCACCGAAGAAACAGGCGCGACGCGAGTCTAGTAGAACAACTTGTATGGGAACTCCATGTATATTGTTCTACTGGAGACGTGTCGCGCATGGCTGAAAGTGCCTAAAAAATTACTTAATGATTTTCAGGAAGCATTGAAACATCAGTCTGTCTCTGTCATCCTCAAATAAATAAATGAAATAGCACAGTATTTTAAATTTATTTAGCTGTAAATGTATTTAGTGGTTTGGTGTGCAATCGAAGCTAGAAAAATGATGATGTTACTTTAAAAGTTCAGTTAATATGTAAAAGAGTAGATAAATCAAACTTTTAAGCTCAAATGACACAATTTGCGAAAAAGCTAGTATTAATAACATGGTTTTGATTGAATGCCAATAATTGAATTATTTTCCACATACTTATTTATTTTCCTATGCTTACATTACAATTATAGTACCACTATTAAAACTATTAACCGATCACTAGGTATAACAACAGTATAAAAAATATTTTTCAAAATGACAGCTAAAATATGGCAAAATCTAGTGAAATAAAAACCAAACATAGTAAAGTCATGTTTGTAAATTAATATTATTGCGGAAACAATAAATGATGGCGTGTTTTAAGCTTATGATAATTAATATTAAATATGTCACTATCATGAAAGTATGGTGTGTGAATGAACTGTTACGTGAACAATCGCTTGGTCAAGGTTACATCGTGCGGTTATCATTGAGGATTAGGGTTGACGGGTTGTGAATTAATTATGTTAGGAAAATAATATTATTGTGGAATCAAGATAGGAAAATCAGTGTTCTTATTCAATGGGCCTCATAGGAGCTGTGCTGCTGGGGAGTTTGTTGCGCCACTTCTTCTTCCCAGCTAAAGCACTAGGAAGTGGTGGAGGACGGGCGTTTGGAGGACTGTCTTGTGTAACTTTGACGTTCAAAAAGTGCTGACTCTCAGCCTAGTTTGAGTAAATGACTTTTGATTTTGATAGCTGAAGTCACCCAAAGGGTAATGGAGCTATGCTTGGAATTTCCCTACGCGATCGAATCAGAAATGAAGAGATCCGTAGGAGAACCAAGGTAACCGACATATTCCAAAGAATTGAAACTTAAGCGATAGTGGGCCACGCAAGATTCTGGACTGGCAACGACGCACTGGAAGACGTAGCGTTGGAAGACATCCCACAAGATGGACCGATTGCTTTGTGGAGGCCGCAGGAATCCGCTGGATGCGAGAAGTACAGAGTGGCGGTGCTTGGGGGAGGCCTATGTCCAGCAGTGGACGTCTTTCGGCTGAAATAATGAATGTTAAACCTGAACTCAAACAGCTAGAAGTCACAGAGACAAACTTTTACCCAGCAGTGGAAAGTAGTCTTTATTTGAATAAAATATGTGACTTTGGTATTAACACCAACAATCAATATTGAGAAATAGAAAAAATAAACTAAATTATTTTCAAAACCAACCTTAAAATTACTGTTATTTTTAATTTATAAGAAAATGTAACATACGTCTCATTCGTTGATCTAGTGTGCGCAAGCACTACTGTTGAGCAAGGAGGTCTTTGGTTCGATTCCCAGGCAGGGCTTAATTTTTTTCATTTTCCCATTAGAAATTTCTCAGTAAACTCAGGGCAAAGTCTGGATTTATGCCCGGGTAATGGCAATATACTTGCCTCTTATTACAATGGACTTAACATACCTGGCGATAATGTGGGTGTACTATTAGGTAAATTTCAGCCAAACGTTTTCGAGACCACAGGTGTCATTTTATATTTTTATGACGTAGGAGACCTATTAACAAATAAAGCACCTGGATTTGAGGGACACCCTAAAATAATAAAGAAAAGGCTGTACCATTGGAATCAATAAGAATCGTAGAGTATGTCAATGAACTGTTACATGATCCAATGCAATGATACCTCGCGGTCAAGATTACGTGTTTACGTTGTATCATGTGGAATTGCGGTTACGTAAAATGTACTACCTAGTAGTAGGTTACATTACGTCGAGTGTAATGCCTGCACTTGAACTTGCGGTTAACATAATCAACATGTAAATGTATAAATAGTGTTCCTACTACTAGGACACAGGCCTCTTCTGTGGGAGGACTAAGAGAGAAATTTTAACTAAGAAAAAAAATTTGCTGTTACATATATTTTGACCACGTAGATCAGTACTTTTCTATGAAGTAGTAAGTTTATTTTCGATAAATGACAAAATATTTCTAAAATACGGGAGATACTTGAATCATGTGATGAATTCATGTGGCAGCAACATCGACGCGAAAATCGTTACTTAGTTTGCGCGTCGATGAACCTGCCAGCCTGTATTTAGTTTACGCTATAGGATCACATTGAACCACGATTATCAGTGAATGGGTAATAAGAGATTAGGCTATTACGAGTTTTAGGAACGGTATGGGATTTTACATCCCACGCTGTACTAAAACCGATAATAGATTTTTGGCATTACTCACGGAGTTGGACTAACATCTATGTACTCAACATTATGCTGTGAATGTTTTTAAGTCTCAATATTTTCAAAAAAATTCCAAAATTCAAAGGCTGTTCCTTCTACTTCCTATACTATCTGCATAGCCTTTTCCTAACTCTATTAGAGTCGATTTTCAGACTAACCGGATTTAGCTTATTACCAGTACATAACATGGAACAACTGCCCAATTGACCTCCAGAACCCGGTGTTCACGATACCCCTACACAATACTGGTTGTCAAACTTTTGGGGTTTTGACTAACCGTAACCCCTGTCAAAGATCTACACATAACTACCGGAACCAATGGCTTTCTAAGGCACGGAGTGGTCTCGATAGACAATGGTAGTATAACCAGTTTAATACTAATATTCTTTTGTTTTAGCTCGAGGTAAAATCAAGAAATACTCGCCACTCCTTGCAGGGATCGGAGTCAAGGTCCTAGCAGTAGCAGGTCTACTCTTCGGAGGTCTTACCCTACTGGTTACCAAGGCCCTGGTGGTAGCTAAGTTGGCATTCGTGGTGGCGGCAGCCTTGGGCATCCAGAAGCTGCTGAGTGGTGGTGGACTGAACAATATTAGTGGAAAGGTGAGCGATTATGTAAGGACTTTTGAACTTCTTTCTTCTTGGTTAAGAGGTCATTCTTATTCTAATTATGATTGAAATATAGCTGAAACTTTATTGAACTGTGTTGTGGTCTTTTTGATAAAACTCTTTTCTTTTGAAATACGAATCAACATAGTTTTTCCCAAGATTCTTCTTTCTATATTTAAATTCTTTTACCAATGTCTGTATCAAACCCAGACCACGATATGTCTTCTTGTGGTCTCTTAATTATCATTTGATGTTATTCCTGTACAAGTAGAAACATCTAGAATTAGTATCGAATATAAGCCCTTATGGACTTGCATTTTGTCATCTCTTTGATTATTCTGAAGCGGTTTTCAAAAGTTTCAACTCCAGCAGTGAACGTTTAAAAATCAAACAAGCATTCTGATTTTTCATAAGTGTCCATGTAGGTGTATATGAAATGAAATATTTTGATTTTGAAATAAAATATTTGTTTTTTCCTCAGCTCGCCGGCTTCCAGTCATCCCAGCAGTGGCCATCACCAACAGCATCAGCAGCAACCTACCCTTACGCCAGGTCTTCGAACATCGCGAATGACGCCAATGAGCTAGCTTACAAGGCTCAGATCAGCTCATAAGTATAAATTTAATCTGGGAGGGAGTAGAAAATGTATGATGTGCTAAAATTTATTATGAACTTTGCGATTAGAATAGGAGAGAGATTAACGTCAAACTATATCAGCTGTTAAACTTCAGTTGAGACTAGTTTTTTTTTTTTAAGAATTAGCTGGCATAGTTTTTCTTGGTATAGTTACAGTTCTAGATTAATCCTACTCTTATTTTATTCGAATAGTAATTAGTATTTAATTTCCTGCATATTTTTTTTTTTGGTTATAACAGATTTTAAATATTTAATAATTATTATAATAAATTATGAATTATTATCCCATATAAAATTATAATCGTAGGTTTAATTATTTTTTTTTGTAAAATTACAAAATAAGTACAGATTTCCAATGATCTTGTTAATTTTAAGTGAATGTTCAAAAATAATTGACTAACTATTAATTTTAAGGTATTTAACTAATGGAATGGTGCGTTTGTAAGCTTTAAATTTTATGCTATTTATTTAAAAAGCTGAATGAAATGGTGCATGTTTCGTTATAAATTTAAAAATATTTATATTATTTTATAAAATTTTAACTATTATTAAAACTTATGGGAAAAATCTGTACAAATTTAAAACAAAAGTTTGGATGGTACAGGGTAAAGGGAACAATAATAATAATGATAAACATTTCATTTTAATACAAGTATAATATGAAACGTGGTCTTTGGATCCGAAATAATTAAGAAATTACTAGTTTTAATATTAAATATTACGGGTTTATGTGTCATAACCAAACGTACTTAATAATAAGAATATTATTATTCAATACTAAGACTGTTCAATTACTTTTAAGAGATAAAATAAACTGAATTCTTATTGACGTATCATTGTTTTCTTTTCGTTCCTAGACAACGGCATGTGGCATTTCTCAAAACCAATACCCCAGTCCATCCAATCCATTGATTTATATGTTTGTGAAATTCATATGCTCGACAAAGTAAATAACGCAATGAATGTTGTTGAATTGTCAAAATAAATCGCAATTGTTAGAGTGTCACGCAATTACCCCACTTGAGGGATATTTGGTACAATTGATAATGTGACATATGTATTTGTTTTTTTTTTTTACCAACACACCGTTATCTGATCCCAAACTAGGCAGAGCCTGTACTATGGTAATCAGACAACTGATAAACATACTTATATATTTCTAAATACATACATATTATAGAAAAATTACACCAAGATACAGAACAAATGATTGTGCTCATCACACAAAGATTTGTCCTGGGTGGAAATCGAACCCACGACCTCAGTCTTTGCAGTCAGGGTCACTAACCACTAGACTAACAGGCCAGTCAACATGTATTTGCACATTTTTACGAAATTGTTACTAATAAACTAAATATTAAGCAATGAACAGATATTCACCCTCTGTCGTAAGTTAGTTTTATTCAAAAATCCCCTGGTTACTTTTAGATCACAGGCGAATCATCAAACTGAACCACTTTCGCCATGGGACGCAAAAATATCAGCAGTTCCAAACATTTGGGTCGAATTGGTATTAAAGTTTTACATGGGATAGTTGAGACAGAGGGTAATGCTTCAAGTTTCCCTATGCGATTGAAATAGAAATGAAGATATCCGATGAAGTGCTCAACTTAAGTGGCAGTAGGCCGGGCACATTGCTCGCAGAACAGATGATCGAAAGGAGTGGCGATCGCGTACTGGAAGACGTAGAGTTGGAAGGCCTTCGACAAGGTAGACCGATGATCTGGTGAAGGCCGCAGAAATCCGCTGAATGTGAGAATCATTGAATCAGTCGAAGTGGTGGTGCTGGTGAGGAGGCGGACGTCCTGCAATGGAAATTTTACGGTTTGATCGATTGATTGATTGATTGTTTTTTTTTACATGCTGTATACTTCTAGCAGCTATTATGAGCAGGTTCAAAGTGGTGAACTTTCTGCCAGCATCCGTGTTTTCCTTTTGAAATATTAACTATCTTTACTTTCTATACTTTTAAATCAAGAGTGAACAGGCATCTTTTGGACACGCTCGTTCTATCGTAGAGGCCTACAATGGAACGAGCGTCTTCATCGCTTTTCGTCAGGCGAGATCGAGACAAATAGCAGCCTGATTCGCAGTTAAAAAACAAAACCTGAAATTTCTTTGCTAATAAAAATATAACTAATTCATCTGAACACCGTAGTTACATAATACACTATTAAAGTTTATTCTCTCATCTGAAAATGTACACTTCACCTCATTATACTTCCTAAAGACTCACCATGTCTACATCTATGCTTCTTTTTCAGTCGATGGCATAGATAAAACCATTATATGGGGTGGCAAATACGTTAATCGCGCAACTTATTAGCACGGATTCAGTACATGATATTGATTGACATTTTTCGTTGATTATTTTGTAAAACTATCTCTGCCATACATTTCGATCGCCTTCACTTTTCTATGAAACAACTGATTTTTTGTTTCTGATCAGCCTATATTAGAGTACATATTAGATTAGGTTAAAATAAATAAATAAATATGCCCTTTTAATAGGTGACATGGTTATTTCATTCTCTCAATTCTTCGGTTCAAGAAACATCGATATGAAAACCTACTTATCTACGGGTAGTCAGTACAGTCTTACGGTGCGTTTGTACAACTACATAACGGTCGAAAGCCGACAGAGCGTAAAACTTTATCATAGTATTCGTATAGAACTAGTAGCGCCATCTCTTGGCAACTTAAAGTAACTATACCGATGTTCAGATTAATATATTATTTCAATTGAATGTCATGAAAAGCTCTTCTGATTATCCATACTATAAGTATCACTATTAATTTATCTCCAATTAGCACGAACTAAATCGTGTTACTCAGTAACTGGGCTGTGAAGATTGGATAGGCAATCACCCTTTGTGAAAATACTGGCACTCAGTTGTCTCCAGAAAGACTGGAATCCAATATAGTTGGGAAAAGGTAAGACAGTTTCATTGATTGATTGGGCGAACCTAAATAAATGTGACATCAATATTTTATACACATTATACATCGCCAAGGGCGTTTACAATAATCAGCAAAAAGTTATAATCGTGTGAGACTATTTCCTTTGTATCATTTACCAATGATTTTCTGGGGCCGTTATATATTTTTACTTTCAGCAAATTATAACAACATGATGAATTCATGGCAAAAAGATCCTGCTTTAATCTTTATTTTTTAACCATCTAGAAATAAAGTTAATTTTCTATTGGTAAGTATCTAGCCTACATAATATTATTTTATTATATCAGGATTCATAGCAGACTAATTGCTGCTGGCGACTTCGTCTACAATCTAGGATCAGAAGTAGCTTACCTCCTCAGTCATGTCATTGCCTATTTGTGTGCTGAATTTGTGTTTTTCAAATGTGGTTAGCAGTTTCAGCGTCAAAGTATAACAAATACACTTTCTTTCGTATTTATAATATTACTTAGGATTCAATTCACTAGTACTGAATCTCCTATGTTGCTTGTCTTCCTAAATTTATCACATACTAACTTCTGCCCGCGACTTCGTCCGCGTTAAATTTCGTGTTCCCCCGACCCTTCCCGTCACGTCGAATCGCCTACCCGTGCGATTTTCCCCGTTTTTGCAACATTTTTCATTACTGTTCCGCTCTTCTTAGTTGTAGCGTAATATTATATATCTTATGTTACTTGTAGATAATGTAACTTTCTAATGGTGAAAGAATTTTTAAAATCGGTTCAGCAGTTTTAGAGTTTATCCATTACAAACAAACAAACAAAAATACAAATTTTTCCTCTTTATAATATTAGTTTAGAAAAATAATTTAATCACAACTGATCAGTGAGTTTAATTTGAGGTGAGAAAGTTTCTTATTATTTTCTATTCAAATAAAAAAAACTATAATGAAGTTATGTAAAAAGTTATATAAAATATGAAATGTTAAGGTGTATAGTTTAAATAATGATTTTGATTCGTATGTATCTATCGATTATTTAGAAAAAGTTTCCGTAATCATGGTGTCATTTGGTGATTACAGATAATATTATATACTCATGAATAATATAATTATTACATCAAGAAAACATCTCTCTAAAACGGGCAACCAAAATACAATTAACATTATTGAAAAAAAAATCTCCTCAAAAAATTCCTGGAAAACATTGACAAGACATTCTCCCATCTAAAGCCGTTTAGAAACTAAGCTGTGTAAACGGACGAACCCACTTTTATACTAGTTTTCAATATAGACAGAATGTGAAAAAAGAACATGCCATCTTCACGCACACAAAGTTAGCGGCGCGTGGGTACGATCGTGTACGTACACGCCTTTCACTCACACACATCGATGAGAAAATTATTGGATAGAGAAATGAATGGAGTAGCCGTATGCAGTTTTTGAAAACACGGTATAGTTTTTGCCGTATAAATGACTTTTAACATTAAATTAAATTACTAGAAAAGTGTACAATAATGGTAGAAATCTAGAAAGATTGAGCCTGGAGTTTATTGCAGTAGATAATAATTTAAAAAAAATCGTTGTTTGGATGCCCACTAACAATAGATTATTTTTAATTAATAAAGCTAAAAAGAAATCCCCTTGTTAGCTTTATATATGTAAAAACAAAATTGATGCGTGTGATGTTAGCCTGTAAGTAATTTATTATACTTACGTATGTTATTTACAAACTAGTAATAAATAAACAATATCATAAAATATCATGTTCTCTAGTAAGTGCACCTAGCTTCTGACGTTTCATAAATGCCCATGTAGGTTTATGTGAATTAAAAATATTTAGATTTTTGATTGAGTAGGTATTGTATTATGTTGATCTTAGGTAGGTAATTTGAAGAAAACTAAAATAGTAAATTAGTTTTCTGTTTTTTTCTTTTATTTTTAATATAAGATTTTCCCTGAGGTTTAGAAATCATCATCATCATCATCGCGAGATTGTTCGAAAGAGATACCGTGACCCTGGCACATGAGCAACTGAAGGAACACGGGTGGGTTTTAGTCAGTAAAAGTCTGACACGCCCTCCCGCTCCACCCAGAGCGGGAGAAGTCATTTGATGATTTCCCATCCAAAAAAAAAGTAAAATCATTTCATCCGAAAGACGGTTACGGCTGGACATTGGCCTTCTCCAAGTACCACCACTTTGACTGGTTCTGTGTTCCTTTCATCCAGATTCATCAGGAATTCGATCATCGGTACATCTTATGTTAGCAGGTCGGCCAGTACGCGGTCGCTACTCCAGAAACTTTCGGCCTCATCAGCCATCCGTTCTGCGAGCAATGTCTGCCCACTGCCATTTAAGTTTTGGAAATTATTCAGGTTATGTCGGTTTTCCTACAGATCTTTTCATTTGTAATTTGATCGCGTTGGGAAACTTGGAGTTTCCCAACGTGATTAAATTGCCGAGCCCTCTTCTTTACGAAACAGTATATAATAAACGCTTAATGCCTTTTCACATATAACTAAAAAAAATCTATTGCATCAAAAAATATCACAATTATTCGACTCCATTCCCTTCACAATCTCTATTATGTAGACGGTAAACTTTCTCCACTACTACAGAGATATTCTGTCTATGTGTGAGTGACACTTTCACTCGAACACATTTTTGTTGTATTTTGTTCCGTTTTATGATTATGAGTTACAACGAATTAAACACGTTGATTTTATTTATTTTTCATATTTTATGAATTTGTGCACTATTTTATTTTGAAAACAGTTTTAACTTTAAAAAAATACAACTTGCAAGTCTTTCTTAATTGCAATGTTTTATAAAAGATAAAGGAGACGTTGACTGATAGTAAAGTAATTTGAAAGTAGAGGTTTTGGTTTTACGTTCAGTGCCCAATAATATAACATTGAATTTCTCTTAAATAAAAGAAAAATTGTTTCTATCATTTATCAACAGTATGTCCATACAATTTTTGTCAGGCCATTCCAAAACTACAATTTGACAGTACAGCTATATGCATGATATTATATCTAAACAATTGATGAAAATGACCGTCATTTTGGTTTCATATCAAATAAACATGAATATTAGAAAATCAACTGGGGATGGCAATAGTCTTTTCCCCTATTAAGTACATGAGGCTTAAATATTATTGGCAAAAGAAGGATTTACAACAGGTCTCTGTCTAATCCTTTGTGGAAAAGAGTCATATTATTATTATATATGTTATGTTTAGAAAATATAAAATCATTTAATTATATTTTCCTTGTAGGTATTTCAGTAACTTTCTAATTTCAAGTAGATTTCCACAAACAATTCGCCAATTTATCTAGAAAACATAGAAAAGTCTTCATTAGCCTAAAGGTTTAATAATTATTATTGAGACTATAACATGTTCTCTGTGTAAAGAACATAAAGAAAATATAGAAGAAAACTTGTCAAGAATGAGTGAGTACTTTTATCAGAGCAGTTAGTAGCGAGCTATGTATTTTGGACAGTTCGATTTTTTTCAGAGGATTTCTCCTGATAAGTATTAAAATCTAATAATTCATAAATTAAGCCAATCATTTTACTCAATAGCTTCACAAACTCCTATTACTGTTTAACTCAACTACATCTTTGAAATTATTTCATCCAATATCCCAAACATCCATTTCCCAAATGAAACCAAATTCTCCTTCACCATCACATAACTTGCATCATCTGCGTAGCATTTTCCCATCAAAACCCGATACAAGAAAAATCAACCCACAGGCTATGAGGCTATTAAAAAGAATTTCTTTCACCGACGAAGGAATTTGGGGCCTCGCGACGTCCGCCACAACACCTTTCTCTCGCTTTCACACAGTGAGATCGGGTAAACACAGTGCCCTCAATGGTTTCATTTACCCCATGACATAACACCATAAGTGCTTAATACTATCTTCAACAACCAACCTTGGATTCTAAACTGTAAGGTTCTAAATGCATTGCGTGTGGGTTAAGAGTTAGGTGAAAATTGTGGTGGTATACGAGTAAAAACAGGTGGGTATGTCGTTTCCACTTTTTTTTTCTTTGTGAGATTAGGCGCCCATCCGTGTGATAACTACATAAATTATATGGTGTTTTCTATGAGTTATATCAAGGTTATGTTTGATTGGATTGAGGTTGTGTGCTTCAATGGCTGATTAGGCAACAGCGTGTTGACTTCTTAAGCAAGAGACGAAAATTCTGTTGGATTTTAAATTAAAAGCAAAATGTCACAAAATATTATAAATAAGTTGATGTTAGTGGGCAAATCTTGTTTCTAAAACAGTAGATTTAAAAAATGAAAATCAACCTAGAATTTTCATACTAAGATACTTTATATATAAAAACTAAACTGCATTCCAAGTGTAACCTTTTCGATACATTCCACTAGACACAGAAAGATTTTATGTTTAGATACTTCTTGTAGATTTTCATGTCGCATTTATATTTTGTAAATGAATTAGAGTATTTGGCTTTCAAGATGCGTCTAAAATATTGATGACAAACTCCAAAGAACTTGAATACTATAAAGCCTTACGAGTTCCAAAAATTAAGGCAGTATTTAAGCGAATGCTGTGCAACATTTAATGAGTTTTCCCATTAAAATAATTAAAACAATGTACATAAGGAAAAAAGAATGTACGTAATAAGTTGGTACATCACATTCTGCTTGAATTCTGGCAATATTGTCATAATAAACACAGTTTCTTAATTATGTGTAGGGGAAATTTGTTGTTGATAGTGTGTAGGTACTTAAATTAAAAAATGTAGTCCTAAATTACAGGAGATGAAGAAAATGTAATGGGAAGATGTTTTCTTCATTGAAACGTTTTCGTTTTTTTACACAGCATTTTTACACGCGTCTTGATAATTTCTATCAATAAAATTCCATTCGTTTGTAAGTTTATCTGTGTTTTAATTGAAAACGAGTTGGCAATTGGCTCGCCCAGAATAGGGGGGACTTTATCATAACTGGCAAAATGTGGGATTACTATAACGCCTCTGCCTATCTCTTCTATTGTAAGCGAGATGCTATGTAACTCTGAGAATCGGCATGAACATTGTGACTTCAAAATCAGATTTTCTCTCCTAAGAAAAGGAACAGAAATCAAAATGACAAAAAAATGTTCGAAAACGCAAAAAAATCAAAATCATAATATTTTAATTTCATCCTTCATGGGCAGTTACGTTAAAAGGTAGGTGAATGGTTCTAATTTGTTGTTGAGTCCTATGGAGAAGAGCCGGTAAGAATCTCCATGGTCAATTTTTTTTTAAATAATTGACTTTTACAGTGCTTTCAAATTACAGTGTGGGCCTGTGAACAAGTACTAGGTACTTAATAAAATAGACAAGATCACACAGCTCCCACCAAACCCAACATACCACAGGTGTACACCGTACGCTTACTACCAAAAAAAATCCACCACACCTCTACATCAGGTGGTACATTTCGCAACAACCATTCGCGAGCCGGATGTAGCATTTTTCTCTCGAAGGTGAAAGTGTACGAAGTGGCACACACAGTTGAAAGTGACGTGAAAGTAAACTCGCGGATGTGTTTTGGTAATTTACAAGATACGAAAGCGTGAGGAAGGATGGACCGGTGTGGGCGAAATATTTGGAAAGAATTCTTTGATAAAAACTTACCGATGGGTTCAATTTAACAAGTCGTTATTGTCGATAGTCGTTCGCACTACCTGCCTTATGCTATGGAGCAGTTTTACAGTTTAATAACAGCAGCACGTATCGATCGATCAGGTTAAGCAACGCTTACCGCGGCTGGTTTGTGGATGGGTGACCATCTTTCCATACCAAGACCATTCTGTGCCTCGGCCGTTGGTACAGCCTGTATTTTGTAGATCTCTGACAGTTGTTACGCGTTATCAGAAGCCCAAAAGTCTGACAACCAGTTTTACCAAGGGGTATTGTATTACCCAGTAACTAAGTGGCACAAATTTAATAGTTTTAACCAGTAACTGGGTTGTGAAGGTTAGGTAGGTAGCCGATCCATGTAAAATACTGGTATTTAGCTCCATCCGGTTAGACTGGACGCCGACCCCAACATAGTTGGGAAAAGGCTGGGCAGATGATAAATTGACCGTGTTTTCTTTAATGATAAATGGAAATTCTAGGTCCGGATGCAGCCTCTTAAAAGAAAGATTACTCTGCAACATTGTAGAGACTGACTTGCCTACTGTGCGGAAAAAATCTTCGTATCGAAAGCTATATGGGAAAGAAATCGCTAAACGACAAGAGTGTCGGTTTAAGAATAACTTAAATCAAATATGTCTGTATCAATTACCACGTAGTTATTTGAGAAGGCCATGTTTTTTACTGGTATTTTAGCTTCAAAGTATTTTCTTTATAATTCAATTCGTAAAAGGGACAATGGGTTTACATAAAATCTAAAAATAAGACGTCATTTAAGTTCTTTGGTTCATATTCTTTTATGATTTGAAAACTTTGAATCATTGGCCACTTTTTCGATGGTAAAGTGATTTTTTTCATATTCAAACAAAAAGAAAGATTGAAAAAAATTTAGCAATATGTCCGCCACTGTATAAAAAATAAACAATAAAAAATGTTGGTAATACGTAAAAAAATATTCATGATGCACTTTTTAAAGCCTAATATTTGCAAATAGTATTTGTCAATAGGAACATAATCCAAAAAATCATACTTCGCTTAATAAATCAAAACATCCAACGTGGTAAACCAACCTCTATAACATCTAACTCAAAATATCTCTAAATAATTCCGTCTACATATCACATAAGACATTATCTAACATAACTCAAAAACAAAAAAAAAGTTATTCAACTCAAACTTTCATTTCGGGTGACATCACTACAGCATCCTTGTTACGTCACTTTCCAAGATGGCCGCCGTAGAAAGTCGGCCGTTGAACCCGACACACTTCCAACGTACTCGCGAGCATTGGAGAGTATTCGAGTACTAACTATAGTATTGACTGGTTATGTAATATTGGAAATTTTTAAATGAATGGTCACGACCATTCTTTTGAGATGATTTTTGATACGTTCGTTTATGTTGTATTTTTTTACATACTGTTTTGGGATTTCTGTGGTACGATGAAGGAAATTATAGTGTGAAAATGTTTTAGAAACCGTTATTTTATGTTTGTTAGCAAAATATTATGGTATTTTCATGGAATTTTTTGCTCGTTTTTCTACATAGGTACCCACAATGTTTTCAAAAGGACAATTACCTTCATCTTTTTGTGTGACTAACTCCTACACAATACAAGAGTTCTTATCATTGTTTTAATTACATTTTGAGTGCTGCTCCGAAATTAATTAAATCAGTCCTTTATACTGTAAACTTTTCTAATTTACAAGATTAACAGCGTTTTCCTCCGCATACATTTTTGCCTTTAACATTATAATACTGATACATTTCCTAGATGGCCCCAGGTTTTTTAGTAGATAAAGAAATAATATTTCCTGGCCTGCTGCTGCTTTACCAAAAAAGGAAATAGTGGCCTACGCATCAGTAAACATTACGGTTTTCTTTTTGAACAGTTCCAGGCTTTAATTGCAATGAACTGCTATACTTTAATTTCGTTCTTTTCGTACCGTGTGGTGTCGGACGTAAAGAATAACACCACCCCATTTCTTCCTGTGGGTGTCGTAAAAGGCGACTAAGGGACTTACTAGAGAATGGGCAGCAGCGTTCTCTATGCATTTTACCACCATACTGCGATCGCCAACCCGCCTGCCAAGCGTGACGATTATGGCAAATCCCACCCAAATTGGGGGAGGCCTAAGTCCAGCAGTGGACGTCTTACGGCTGAAATGATGATGATGATGATGAATTTCTTTCTTTTCATGGCAATTTGTTGCTCGTTGAAGCTCTAAGAACTTTGTACAAAGTGTCTGTACTTAAATTAAAGAACCCAAAACATTATTACTAACATACAAGGAAAGATTTTTCTCAGTAGGTCTTGCTTATCATCACCATTATCCACATTCTGACTTCATCTACTGCTTGAAATAGTCCTTGCTTGATATTGGAAGTTGTTATTAAGCGAAAGCAAATGGTAACAAAATGGAGTTCTGTCAATTTTGAATCTTGTTATTAAAAGAAAATTTATCATAAGAAAGTAGTGTAGCATCAGCTTATCAATTAGTAAAGACTGTTTTTTATTTGCATGACATCTCGCAGGTCAACCTATGAAGCTGTCGGCTGTTTAACCGGACTTACCTGTGGTTACCTTAATTAATTAGACTTTGGTGTAATCTGAAATCTATTTTAATAGATAAAACAACTCACCTTGAGACCGAAACTTTTCGACTCTCTTTATGTACTTGTGTTACGCAAATGAGATAAGGCAACCTAACGTTACTTAAATTCAAAAACATCTTACCTTGAATTCAATACTCAATACCTTATTGCATTCCACAATGTTTAAACTTAGGTGGTAACATAATGCTTTAGAAACAATCGTTCCATCTTCTTAAGTTTACTTAGCCTGTGTACCTATTTACTATATTAAAGTACTTGTGGCTAATTAATTACAGCTGGACAAGTAGACAGATCAGATTAAGCTACGTTTGCCACAGATTGTTCGTGGATGGGTGATCATCTTAACATACCAAGATCTCTCCATGCCTCGGAAAGCACGTTAAGCCGTTGATCCTGGCTATCAATTGTGGATCATTAACAGTCGTTATGGGTCGTCAGAAACCCGAAACTCTGGCATCCAGTCTTACCAAAACGAAATATCCCAGTAGTTAGGTTGTGGAGATCAGATAAGCAGTCACTTCATGTAAAATACTGCATCCAGTTATACTGGACGCCGACACAAACATACTTAAGAAAAATCTAGGCAAATTGACTGACCTGCTTATTGTATTATCATACTATGTTATTATATTAGCAATATTATATTATACTAGCTAACCCGACAAACGTTGTTTTGCCGGGTGAAAAGAGTGAAAATTTAGAGTTGTATGTATTTTTCAATGCTCAATCATAATAAAATAAATGTTTAAAAAAAAATCAAAAAAATAAAATAAAAATTTAGGGGTGGACTACCCCTAACATTTAGGGGGATGAAAAATAGATGTTGGCCGATTCTCATAGATACCGGATAAGCACAAAAAATTTCATCAAAATCGGTCAAGCCGTTTCGGAGGAGTATGGCAACGAAAACTGTGACACGAGAATTTTGTATATTAGATTAGCAATACACTTTGTTTTTCAATAGGATATCAATAAGAGATCCTATATACCATTTTTTTTAAATGGGAAATCATCAAATGTCTTCTCCCGCTCTGGGTGGAGCGGTGTCAGACTTATACTGACTAAAACCCACCCATGTTCCTTCAGTTGCCCATGTGCCAGGGTCACAGTATCTCTTTCGAACAATCTCGCGACCCTGGCAGGATCCTATATACCATTAATACCCATTTCCACCCATTCAAGCAGGTGCCATGTAAGTATCCATTATGTACTCACACTTTCACACTGTGTATGTATGTGTGCCATTGGCATTCACTCACACAGACTCACACACATCCGTGTACCTGACCCCCTTCGGAACGCCGTATAAGATTATGTATTTGGGGTATACACAGGAATGCAACGTTTGTGTGTTGTACGTGAAACGTGGCGTTTAAATGTATGGGATTTTGTTTGTGGTGGGATTTAAATGGGTATTTGGCACGTGATAATGGCGTATGCAAGTAAAAAATGTATTCATAAAGTTTTCTAATTAGATTTATTTGTCACGCATCGATAAATCAACTCCCAGTACGAAATACGTCAAATCTGTAAGCGCAATCTGTAATCCCGAAGAATTAGCGGAGGTGTACCCAAAGAGAAAAAAAAATAGCGTGTAAAATGTGTGTATAACATTTTACACGCAATTTTTGAGTCGCATGTACCAGGGGTTGAATCAAAACAAAATCATATTTTTATACAAAGTTCTTAAAAAATAAAAATAAAAAACATATTTGGTTAAAAGTATTTATTTCATTTTTATTGAAATTGAAGAATAAAAATGCATTGAAATCACATAAAATGTGAATCACATTATTCAAGCGCGTTGATGTCTTTTGTACGTGAAACTGAGAAGGTTGATATAAAGTTAAAAATTTCGGTCTAGGTAATAAATAATGTGATAATGTGAACTGTATTATTTATTTCGAGCAGGTCTTTTCAAATAATTCCACACATAAATCAACCAGAGTAATATCCCTTTATAAAGTAATACCTACGCCTTGAATCTAAGTTTTCATTGATTTCATACGAAGTTATCAATACTATTTTCTTACGATCCTATGCATCATACAACTGTGGCGCACCTCGTGCCTTACAACCATGACATTCACACATACATATAAACACACTTACAAACACATACTCAGTTATATAACTCATGACACAGGTGCTAACTTTCACGAACTTTCATTTTTCCACCTGCAACTTACACTTGAATCTCTACTTTATTTCCTTCAAGATACACTCCATTTTCCAGTAACGAACTTTGCATATTTCCATTTACTGTCCATTACAGAAAATGTTACCTTACGTGGAGGAAGTTTAGGTTTAATTTAGACTGGTCTAAAATTTTATTAGTCAGGCACCGAACGATGAATGAGCCTTTCAGTGTTGCATAACGATTTTAGTGTGTAAGGACATTGACCTTACGCTGAAGAAAGCGAATGATTTTAAAAGGAGTTATGTATTTTTAGAATTCAATCATAACAACATTCGTATTTTTACTTTTTGTTTTTCCTGTAAGGTTAAGTACTCAGGCGAAGAAGAGTAAACACTAAGAAACATGATAAATCCATCTTTATTCGTCTACTATAGCTGTTTTTCTCAGATAGGCCTATAATTAATCAGTCACTGCTTTCTTATTTCCTCTTGCAAATGTCATAAAATCATCATAAAATGCAACCAAAATATAATCTCAATAGAATGGGCAACAGGGTCAAAACCTAACAGTTTGATCGTACCAGATAAAAAAGTATATCGAGATTTCTCACTGCATCAGGGTAATAAAAATAGAGAAATATTTAATTTTGACACTTTTTCCAGTGTAAATTACGAACTCAAATAATGTATTTCAAATAAAGCATTTACAGACACTTGGAACCGTCTAAAATTTGGAGTTAGACAGAAAGTTGAAACTAGTTGCCCGTTCCTTACGTTGATCTCTATGGCAAAGAAAAGGCAAAAAAATTCAAGGACACTAGTTTAAATCAAGATTTTACAATCCTAGGTGAATTAATCTTATTATTTTTGTTTATGAAACTACTAGCTGACCCAGCGAACTTCGTATCGCCTCAGATTCAATAAATGTTGTAATAAACCTACCAAGTTTGACAACCTGGTAAACGGTGGTGATCTGGTAAGCGTTTTCTAGTTGACACTCATATGTTTGGTTAGCTCCTACCCAGTTATAATAACCTGGTACTTCGAAGGCAACGTTTTTGTCATACCACGTTTTATAGTGACTTGTATTCTCTTTGACGTTTTATGTCACGTCACACGGGAACGCGGTCGAACGGGATGAAAAGTATCCTATGTCCGTTTCCTAGTTCTAAGCTACCTCCCCACTAATTTTCAGCCAAAGCGGTTCAGCCGTTCTTGAGTTATAAATAGTGTAACTAACATGACTTTCTTGTATATATATAGATGTGGAAAATAAAATTAGTTCAACAGTCAAACAACTGCAGTCGTTTTTCCATGAAAAATGTGCATTCAGAATGTAACATGATTTTTATCAATACATGTACCATCTGTATCTTGTCTGTGTGGTGCCGTATATAGAATGGCACCATTCTGTTTCTTCCCGTTAGTATCCTATAAAGTGACTAAGGGAGTTACCAGAGAATGGACAACAGTGTTCTCATTCATTTTCCCATCATACTGCAAACTCCAACCTTTCCAAGCGATTATGGAGAACCCCCCAAATCTGGGGAGGCCTGTGACCAGCAGTAGACATCTTTTGGCTGCAATCATGATGGTGATAATCTTATGTAGTGGACTGCTGAATCCGATTATCACTTTTCGAGAGTTTACTTTTAACGAAAAACCTTTATTACAGAACTTTCAACCTTATAAACAATCAACATAGTTGTTTTACTTGGTGGAAAAATAAAACTTACTATCTATTCAAATAGAGCCGAAATTAAAAGGAATCAAATGATTCCTCTTCTATTCTTGGTCATGATACTCCATAGGCTGAAAGTAGGTCTACACTATGGTACGTACAAGTGTATTAAAGAAAGCCAATGCAAACCCCTGTTTCCGGAAATAATTGACACAGAACTGCATTCTTCTGGAGAAAGTTAGATCATGCAGCTGCATTATTAACTATACAAATCGTATAAAGAGATGCAGTAATTATCGCTGTCTACTTAAAAATTCATTTATCTTCTACTTAACACAGTCAAAATTACTTGATCTGTAAATTAAACTGGTAATAATTTAAACAACCTCTTAAAAAAATCTTCGGAGAATATAGTTCCAACCAATCATAAGTATACCATACGAAGTATAATATAAAATAAGCAAAAAACATTACAACTCAATATAGAATCAAATCGAGCAATATAACAAAAAATAATAGTTTAAAAAAACTAAAAAACACGCTTCCATGGAAAACCAAACTAAAAAGTACAAAATAATGGAAAAAAAGCGTGGGGTGCTTTTATGGTATTTTTTTATTGATATCAGGCACCCCACGCTTTTTTTCCATTATTTTGTACTTTTTAGTTTGGTTTTCCATGGAAGCGTGTTTTTTAGTTTTTTTAAACTATTATTTATTTTCTATTTTTTAGGGTATTTCGAATTTTGAGACGTATGTCAGCGTAGTTTGTGACAGTTTTTTTGATGTCCTGGTAACCCTGGCAAGGATAATGGCACAAATTTATGAAATTATTGCATTGTCATCAGTCCTTGACAGGTGTGCAAAGTTTGAATGAAATCTGGTCGTTTAAAGTGGGTCAAAATCGCACTATAAGGAGTCGGTTACAAACAAACATACAAATATACAAACATACAAATATACAAACATACAAGTGAAGCTAATATAAAGCGTGTAAAAAGGAAACACTAAACTAAGCAATCCTTATTGTTCTTTTTAACGCATACGCATACAACTAACGCCATCTATTGGTGCCGACGTAACAACGCTACGTCGCACAGCCAGCGCCATCTTTTGAACTGTTTTCTGAACTAAGATGGTGGTTATGGAACTGCAGAACAAAAAGTACAAAAAGTTTGAAGCAATCGGCGTCCGTCGCTAGAGAGAGTTGTTTTCAATGTTTTTATTCTTTTTGTGTGACAGAGCGTTCTTGTAGAAACTAGAGACAATAGAAAACAGTTTCTTGAATATAAATATTTTGAACTAGCTGAAAATTAATTGGTGTACTGATTGTAATTAAGTGGTTTAATTAAAACTAGTAGTCGCCCAGTGGTCGAAACTAGACCATGTTTTTTTTTTATTTCAATTTAATGTATTTATTTCTAATGTATTTTATATAAAAATATTAGCTTCTGCACTACTTCTCCATATAAACGTTCGTTTAGTCCACCCGCCTTTCGCTTATGGGGGTACAAAGTTTTTGCTTCACATATAATTTTTACAATGGTTGACGAGGAAATTTTCGGACCTGGCCTATACTAGTGTTTTTTTTTTTTTTTAATTTAAAATGTCTGGATAGAATTGTACGCTTCTGTAGGAACGCAGAGATCCTTTGGGTACCGCGGTTTATTAATAAAACACTACTTTCGAGTATTTTTTGTAATTATTCCAAGAAAATGGTCTACGAATTATATTTTTAAATTCTTCTTCGGCTTAGCCCAATCCCCCTCCTATTATTTTTTAGCTGTCCTACATGAGTTTGAAAATTCGAATATATTAAAGTTATTATACCCAGACTATACAATCGTAAGGTTGTCTCATGCCGGCGGCGAGCAATGGGTAGCTCGTCGCCCGGTAAGGACCAGGCCCGTGTCGACGGCGCGTAGTGGTCCACGTGCGCCTCAAAGTGATGTCAGCAGCACTGAAAGGGTCTGCAAGGACCGATGCCTACCAGGGTCGCGAGATTGTTCAAACGAGATACCGTGGCCCTGCCATATGGGTAACTGAAGGAACACGGGTGGGTTTTAGTCAGTAAAAGTCTGACACGCCCTCCCGCTCCGCCCAGAGCGGGAGAAGTCATTTGATGATTTCTCATCCAAAAAAAAAAAGGTTGTCTCATGCAAACAACCTCTATAGTCTACCTAGTTAGTGAAAAGGTCACAAAAAATTCATACACACAAATGTCTTTCTGAAACTGCTTAATTAGACTGGTGATTAGCCATTGATTTGTTTGAAGTGGTAGTTTTAGAATTCAAAAACAACCAGTTCATCGATTAATGTTAGAAATATTTTACTAGGTAAATGGGGGGCACAATATTTTGCAAAAAAATTGCGTACGGAAAACCCACAGCTGACTTAATAATGTTAACCGTGAACTACACATCAAACCTAGAACTTGAAAATGAGTAACAGCACCTAACTAGAACCATGTTGGAAATGTGATATGCGAAACTATACCGTACTTTTAAAATCATACAGCTCAAATCAAATCAGCAACTTCTGTACCATCCGACAGTATGCATTACATGTCCATGAAACTTGAATTCTATCTTCTTCATTTTAAAGTGTAGTTTTCGTTGCTTTGTATTTTTTCTACCAGGCATTGGCACCCTAAAATAACATAATATTTTAGGGTTGATTTTGAAGTTCAAATGAAGAAGTGGGAACTGTTTTTTATACTTCTTTATATTTACTGACTTTCAGCTTTTTCACAACTACATAATATTATTATGATGATGATAATTTACCACAAGCTCTTGATGTTTCAGCTGAATTATTTTAAGTTCCTACTGGCATATATAAAATAAAATATAAATAAAATAAATAAAATAAATAAAAAGCCTTTTATTTCCAGTAACACAATTAGCATGCAAATGTTGTCTCCTACCTACAGTATTTAGTTAACAAAAGGATAAAAAAATAGAGAAACTAATATCTATACACTTAAATAAAATTATCTTAATAACTATTAAAATTTTACTATAATTATTAGGCAGTAGCACTGTACTGGAACCCCTCTCAGGTAAAGGCCTCCTCCAAAGCTTTCCATTTCTCTCGGTCTTGTGCTATTCGTTGCCATTCTGGACCAGCAATTTTTTTAATATCGTCGTCCCATCTAGTGAACGGTCTTCCTCTATGCCGTTTGCCCGGTGGGCCTTTCCATGACGTAACCGTTTGGGTCCATCTACGATCCTTAAGACGTACTATGTGACCGGCCCATTTCCACTTTAGCTTTTGGCTGTATTTGAGAGCATCTATTACTCTTGATTTTGACCGTATTTTTTTATGGTTTATTTTTTGTATTTTCTTGATATTTAACATACTGCGTTCCATTCCTCGCTGACATGTAATTATTTTATTCTTTATTTTATTGGTATATTTCCATGTTTGGCATGCATACGTAAGACAAGGAATGAGACCTACTGGCATATAAAACCACTTATTACATTTATGTCCATTTCAAAGAAGTAATTATCCTCAATTTCCTTTAGAAAAGCGTTGTATTTTACCTTATTTGAGGAGTTCCACTACAGTTCTGATTGAAGGGTATTGTCAAATAATAGCCAAAAAATGGACAGTTGAAAAGAATTTTGTAGTTAACTGATCATTACCTTCATATTATGGATCATGCGCACGAGTTTGTTCGCGTTACTAATACCTGATTTGACCCTTACATATGGCCTCCCCCAATTCCTTCCAGGACCTATTTTTGCATGCCACCTCTAACCAGCCCTCGCGATACGTATCCAGGTCATCCCACCTTCACTTTTTTGGCCAGGTTACATATTATAATATTTAAGTTTGTTCTAACTATTTTCAAGATAACTACGGTCAAAATACCGACCGGTTAAAATATATAAAGATCGTTTCACCGATTTTTGTAATAACTAATGAACGAAATCCATAAAAGAGAATTCAGCTACTTACGGTTTATTCAATTGCAATTAATTAAACTAAGGTTGACTAAACTAACGGCCGATTCACCTACTGTTGATGCATCTGTGTCTTGTGTTTGATTTACTGGTGAGTTTGTATATGTCAATTGGATGATTTGCTAATTCGAATTTTGGCGAAAACCCTTTGGATATTGTGAAAACATGGAAAATTAGACAATGGTAAAAACACAACACAAACAACACGAGCAACTTGCAAGTAGCGCTCGCTCAGCTCGCGCGCAGTTGGTCACAGTTTTAACCTAACCTATATATATCAATCCAGCGCGCAGTATTAATAAATTGTTGGTAAATCGTCAATTAGATATTTCATACATAGTTGAAATATCAAATATCTTAAAAAATCATTAGATTACTCGTTCGTTAGCGCGATTAATTTTAATTTAATCAACATTAAGTAAGTTAAACAGTTATGAACATATATTATGTGAATCAACCGTAGTTATCTTGAAAATAGTTAGAATAAAATTAGGTATTATAATACGTAACCCTTGGCCGGCTTTGGCGGCTCGTTTAAATTTGGAAAATTATCTGAAAAAAAAATACATGAATCCAATTTCTGACTAGTTTGAGAAGAAAGGCCGAAACAAACTCAGACATTGCAGTCTCAAGTTTAAAGTTCAGACATAATATGAGTCAGATCATGTGCAGACCATGAAGATTGGTGTCTGAAATGGTCCTTTGAGGAAAGATCAACACAGGTTGAGAGGGCCAGTCCAGTTGGTGCACGCATTTATCAGTGATTTTGGACAGAAAACCCAATTATAGCAAAACATCTATTTTCTATAATAAGGTCTAATAAATGGTCTGATTAGGTGTGACGATCATAACAAATGTAAAGATTGTCACATCACATTGGGAAAAAATATATCTTTGGGATATTTGTAGTTAGCTTGGGTTTGTTTGTTTGTTTGATTGATTGAACGCGCTAATTTCAGGAACTACTGGTCCGAATTGTAAAATTCTTTTTGTGTTGAATAGCCTATTTATCGAAAAAGGCTATAGGCTATATAACATCACGCTCCAACTAAGTGGAGCGGAGCAGTAATGAAACATATTGCAAAAACGGGGAAAATCGCACGGCTAGGCGATGTGACGCGACAGGAAGGGTCGGGGGAACAAGAAATTTAACGCGGACGAAGTCACGGGCAGAAGCTAGTGATCAAATACGACGCTTTTGGTAACTCAGATTATAACTTGCTATCAGTATAAATAGGTAGTATTTATTTATTTATATGTGCTTTATGGTTCACCAGAAAATACATAACAATGAGAACATTCAACACAAAAAACATACAATGGGCGGTATTGTATCTTATCATCAAAATCCATGCAGCCGTTAAAGTGTGAAAAGTTAACAAACGTACTATTAATAAATGCAATAAAATACCTTTTATATTGTGTTACCTACCTATATTTTAGCTAAGTAATTTTCATCCTTTAAATTGTAGTAAATCGAGAGTTTTTCTTTCAGCTGAATAACTAGCAATTTCATCCAGTATCCAACGCGCCATCCGTGCCCAAAGTACCTCTAGTTCATTAATCAAAAGTGCACGCTCCATGCCGATGCCGGTGGCACTTGACAAGCCGTCATTAGACACACACTGCCGCACACTTTCTGGTGCCGAAACCATGACACTTTTTATGTAAACTGCAGTAATTGTATAGCTTGAAAGTGAGAGTTTGTTTTAGAATTGGTAGAAGTAGAGTATTGTTTTTGGGTATCTATGTACTTACTACTTACAATATCATCAAACTTTCATTTCGATCAGAAAATCCCCAAAATTTGTTTCTCCGAAATATTTGGGTATAGTTGTATTGTTTGCTTATAGGACACCCACATTTTGCTAGTTATGTTTAAGTCCCATGTCATAGGAGCCTATTGCCATTAACCGGGTACAAATGCAGACTCTGGGCTGCTACTGAGAAATTCTTGGTAGAAAAACCCAATAACGCGTTGGCCGACCTAGGAATCGAACCCAGGGCTTCATGCTTAGCAGTTTCGCTTGCGACTACTAGTCCAACGAGGCAGTCGGGTCTATCTACAAATACTCAAATTCAAAATATTTATTTCAGTTAAACCATTTACAGGTACTTTTGAATTTAATAAAAAGATAATACACGGATGTTGATACAGCTCGATTAGTCTATTTTAGTTATTTTCATAGCGTTATGTCCTACGGCATTCTGCTGTGGGGCAAAGCCGCGGACATTCAAAATATTTTTGTTCTTCAAAAACGAGCTGTTCGAGCGATTTACCAACTAGGTGCTAGAGTTTCTCTGAGAGAGTTGTTTAAAGATATTGGTATTCTTACGGTGGCATCACAATTTATCTTCGCCAACATCTTATATATTAAGCCAAATATACATCTGTACACTTAAAACAGTGATATTCATAATATTAATACTAGAAATAAGGACAAGCTACGTGCTCCCTTTGACCGGCTTCATAAGGTTCATAATTCATTTGTTGGTCTTGGTATTACCTTTTTCAACAATCTTCCCTCTGCTTTCCTAGATTTGCAGTTTAATGAGTTTAAAGCTAAAGTAAAATCCAACCTTTGTTCAAAGGCATACTATTCTATTAACGACTTCTTAAACGATAAGAATAGTTGGTCGCTGTAATTAACTCAATGTTTATGTTCTTTCAACCAGAATCAGAATTAGCTTTCCTCATCGTTGTGTATGCAAGCAAGCACGCCCTTTATACCCGGAGGCTCTTATTTAGGTTTTAAGTTCTATTTACGATTTTATTATTTCAGCTTGAGTTTAGTTTTTTAATGTTTTGTTCGTATATTGGCGTGTGCTAGCTGACATATGACGCATAATTTGATGTATGTTTTGTTTTGTTTTATAATATTAATTACTTACATAATACTGTATAGAATCAAGTTCTTCTAACTTAAAAGACAGCTGTGCTGCTGGGGAGTTTGTTCCGCCACTTCTTCTTCCCAGCTAAAGCACTAGGAAGTGTCGAAGGGTGGGCGTTTTGGGGGGACTGTCTCATGTAACTTTGACGTTCAAAAAGTGCTGACTCTCAGCCTAGTTTGAATAAATGACTTTTGATTTGATTTGATTGATTTGATTTGAGACGTTTGAGAAAAATGTCACAAATAATTTATTTTTAATAAACAAATAACTTTATGCCGTAATTTTAATGAACTAGGTGATATATTTTTATGAATTAAATCGCAAGCATTGATAATAATAATTTTATCAAAAATGAATACAAAAATAAGACAATTAGTTCTTTAACAATTGTCTACTATTCATATTAAAATATATTTCACTAGCTTCTGCCCACGACTTCGTCCGCGTAAAATTTCTTGCTGCCCCGACACTTCCCGTCGCGTCGAATCGCCTACTCGTGCGATTTTCCCCATTTTTGCAACATTTTTCATTACTGCTCCGCTCCTCTTGGTTGCAACGTGATGTTATATAGCCTATAGCCTTTCTAAACAGGCTACTCAACACAAAAAGAATTTTTCAATTTGGACTAGTAGTTCCTGAGATTAGCGCGTTCAATCAAACAAACAAACTCTTCAGCTTTATAATATTAGTATAGATTTTTGTTTATACATTTAATTTTCTATTACTTAATTACAATTATAAAATTGTATCTAGTAATAAGTAGACATCTGAATAGACACCCAAAACCAAAGCAGCTGTTTTTAGTTTTTATCTAACCACGCAACCCGTGAAAGGCAATTACATCGACGTTATCGAATCTTTCATCATTGGAAGCAATGACAAAGCAATAACACATCGCTCTTACTTTTACTGAAACTTTTTCAAGAAGAAGAATTCGTGCTGCATGTGGACGCGGCTAACAGCTTTATGTAAGACCACATTATCACGGGCGTAAAAACTTTTTACAAAAAAATAACAACCGACATAAAAGTTTTTATTTTTAACTTTTTAGTTATGGTGGATACCCCGCACTAATCAAATCGCGTTATTCGTTAATTTGTCGTGCAAATATTAATTAATGTAAATTTAAAACTAATATGGTTTTCACATGGATCCTATTGTCCGAATAAAACCAAATTGAAATGGGCCCATACGGGAAGCACCAACTTTCGAATAAAAAACTTTTTAACAAAAAATTAAACCGCCGAAAAAACAGAAAAGCAAAAATTAATAAACCTTTAATTTTTTGTTAAAAAGTTTTTATTTTGTAAAAAAATATGGCTTTAATGTACTAATAATATTTGGCAAGGTATACTCTATCCAATGAAAAAAGAATTATCAAAATCGGACTACTCTGTACAAAGTTATGATTGGTTATACATTACAATCAATGAGTGAACAATCAATCATCTCCTGTTTTCCAACCCTTAGGGTTCGATTTTGTTTTTCAAATTTATATGGAACCACCCTCGGAGTATACCCTTTCCGATAAAAAAAGAATTATCACAATCGGACTACTATGTAACAAGTTATGCGTGGTCATACATAAAAAAAAAAAACAAAAAAAAATATACGCGTCGAATTGATAACCTCCTCCGTTTTTTTCGTCGGTTAAAAGGAAGATGTAGTGACAAAAATTTAAAAGAGTGAAGCGCTTATATGGTTTGGTCATTTTGAGAGGATGAATGAAGGATGGCTGACGAGAGGTACTTAGAAAGCAGATGAGAGTGGAAACGCAGGGAATGGACGCCCTAAGAGGACATATAGTGACGTTATTAGTAATGTTTTTCAGAAAGTTCAGATGCTTAGTAGTCGCAGTCGTGTGTATCACCAAATGTACATTCAATTAAAAAAGTTTCGGGAATGGATGATATTTTAACTGTCAAAAGATCTACGAAAGACAGCTGGAATCAACGGCTTAGCGTGCTATGGAAGTGAGGAGTCACCTTGGTATGTCAACATAAATCATGGATTGATAGTGGTAAGAGTAGCTTATATCCAGAGGGGTAATTGCGGAACTTTTTGTCGGTAGGAATTGGTTTACCATTCATAGTTAAACAACATTCGTTGCGTTATTTACGTTGCTGAACCGACAATTTATTCGAACAAATGACGCAATGGTTTAGAAATAATCTTCAATCCCATTCAGGTTCTGATAAATTGTGCGTTTCGCAATTAGGGTGCTGATCTATCGACCCATGCGGCTGTTATTACTACGCCCCATCCCATTCACCTAGTCATCATCGTAATTTCAGCGGAAAGACGTCCACTGCTGGACACTAGCCACCTAAACCACCACCACCTAGGTTCACCCACCCATCTAGATTTACCTTGGATCACATAGTAAAAAGTTAAAATTCGGTGAGGATCGTTATCGATTCTTTACCATTTAAATAAAAAAAGCGTGGGGTGCCTGATATCAATAAAAAAATACCTTAAAAAGCACCCCACGCTTTTTTTCCATTATTTTGTACTTTTTAGTTTGTTTTTCAATGGAAGCATGTTTTTTAAACTATTATTTATTTTCTATTTTTTAGGGTGTTTCGAATTTTGAGACATATGTCAGCGTAGTTTGTGACGTATGTCAGCGTAGTTTGTGACGTATGTCAGCGTAATTTTCGAAGACAGTTTTTTTTGCTGTCCTAGTAACCTTGGCAAGGATAATGGCACAAATTAGTTTGTGACGTATGTCAGCGTAGTTTTCGAAGACAGTTTTTTTGTTATCCTGGTAACCCTGGCAAGGATAATGGCACAAATTTATGAAATTATTACATTGTCATCGGTCCTTGATAGGTGTGCAAAGTTTGAATGAAATCTGGTCGTTTAAAGTGGGTCAAAATCGCACTATAAGGAGTCGGTTACAAACAAACAAACATACATACAAACATACAAGTGAAGCTAATATAAAGCGTGTAAAAATAACATAAATCATGATAAATACCAGCTGAACATAAAAACAAGTAGGCAGTTTAGTACTTGATGGCAAATGACTGAATTCAAATAGAACTCTATTTACATAAAACCGAGGTTCATTTTCCCGTAAACAGAAAATATTTTTTATGATCGTAATAAACAGTTTTTCTGCCTATTATAAATTCTTCATTAGCATTATGATGAGTTAAATTCGTGTTCAAAATTATGTAATATGGAATTATACATATATCTTTAAAAGATCTACAAAAAAGTCCGCGATTGTATTGTCTATCAATTAAAGATAACCATTTTTGTCTAAAGGATTATTTACGAAGCATTTTAAATAATGCAGTTTTATTCCTTATCCAATTAAATACAATAGATACGTTGTGCATTTAATGTCGATCAAAATTGCCCTTACAGAAAATCATTCAAAAATATCTTAGGAGTTATCGCAAATAAATACTGACGCGTGCGAAAATAAAATGCCACGGTATCCCAGTAACAGGCAGACTTTTGAAGCAAATGTTTATAATTTCACAGCTTCTGCAATTAATTGAAGACTAGAGGCATTTCCGACCTCAACGCGGGCAAAGCGGCTGACAAAAGCTAATTTACTATATGTATATTAAACACTAGCTTCTGCCCGTGACTTTGTCTGCATCAAATTTTTGTTCCCCTGACCCTTCCCATCGCATCGAATTGCATGCCAGTTTTCATCCATTTTTCGTTGCTACTCCGCTACTTTTGCCTATAGTTATATAGCCTATAGCCTTTCTCAATAAATAGGCTACTCAGCACATAAATAATTTTTCAATGCGGCTCAGTAGTTATTGAGATTACCGCGTTCAACCAAACAAACAAACTCTTTAGCTTTATAATCTTTATATATATATAATTCTACTGTACGAGTGTATGTCACTGACCTCCTCCTAAATGGCTGGACCGATTTAAATGATTTTTTTTGTATGCGTTTGGGTGGCACCCTGGATGGTTTAGATTCACAAATCAGCCCAACAGATGGCGCTGCTATCGAGTTCTAGGAAACAGGACAACATCTGTATGGTCAGCTAGTATTATTATAGTATAGATTTCCACTAAAAAGATGTATGCTGAAATGAGCTATGAGGCCGCAATGAGATAAGGAGTTTCATGCCCGTTCTTTTTCATAAGTACCTACGCTTTGGAAAATAATGGGCACCTAGCTTCATTTTTCTGACTCACCACCACTTGCCAATTCAAAAGTGCCTGTAATTGGTTTATTTGAAAAAAATGCTTTGAGTTTGAGTTTTGGGCACACGACGACTACCTTAAGTCATAATAATGAAGTTAATAAAAATGTGCGCTGCATCTACAGAGCAGCAGGGAGACGGACGCTCAAACTGAAACCACGAATTCTACACCTGCGCAGAAATTCTTCTTGAGTTATTAAAAAAATCTGCTGTTTTTTAGAAAAGTGCAAAACTTACGCAGTCAAAATGTATGTTACGGCTATTTTCTTATAATACGACAAGAAATTGCAGCGCAGGCGGTTTCGAAGTCATGGTACGTCAATGTCGCTGCCACCCTGTTTTTATCCTCGACTAACATTATAGAGATTAAGATCATCATCATATCAGCCCAAAGACGTCCACTGCTATAGGCCTCCCACAATTGTGGGGGTTGACCATTATCGCCACGCTTGGCAGGCAAGTTGGCGATCGCAGTATGGTGATAAAATGCATAAAGAACACTGCTGCCTATTTTCTAGTAGGTTCCTTAGTCGCCTTTTACGACACCCACGGGAAGAAATGGGATGGTGCTCTTGTTTATGTCCGGCACCACACGAATTTGACTGGCCCGTTAGTCTAGTGGTTAGTGACCCTGACTGCAAAGACTGAGGTCGTGGGTTCGATTCCCACCCAGGACAAATCTTTGTGTGATGAGCATAATCATTTGTTCTGTGTCTGGGTGTAATTTATCTATAATATGTATGTATTTACAAATATATAAGTATATTTATCAGTTGTCTGGTTACCATAATATAGGCTCTGCCTAGTTTGGGATCAGATAACGGTGTGTTTGTTGTCCTCAGATATTTATTATTTTATTAAAATAAAAGGTATAAGACTTACAGGAAGCGAAAGAAGGTCCATAAAATACACTACTTATTTGACTATCTCATTATTTACGAGCACCACTGAGTCTGCTTACAACTACTTTCCTTCAAATATATATTCTACATGTGAAATCAAACTCTGACAAAGCAAAATGCAGTGATTACTCTTAATTTCGTTCTTCAAAAAGCATTATGCATAGCTAGAAATTACAAATTATAATCTAGACTGATTCATATGAAAATAAAACAAAATTAACGTTGCGCACAGAGCTACTCGCTAGTGTATTTTTTTGCATTCACTCTTACGTCGGGTCAAACAAAACAATACATCAGCAAAAAATCTTTAAGCAAAAACCGACCATCGGACTCATACATAAAGAACTAATCCCCTTCAAAGATATTTGGCTAACGAGCAAACTTTTGCTTACTGCCCTACCAAAATCTGACAAAAGCCAACTTACTTTTGCGACCAGTTCAGCCAAAACTACTACCAGTGCAATTGGAAATAGTGCTTCTGTCATTGGTAATAGAGTTGTAGTATTTTCAAAAGATGATTTACCAACTGTAAAATTAAACTTCAAGATACAGATTCAGAACCACACGCAAACTGGGAGCAATCATCTGGCTGACCACAAACATCAAATATAAAAGGGTGACAATACACAAGTTGAACACAGTTTTCGTGTTAACTGACCAAAGTGGACGTGTTATCCAGTAAAAATGTTCAAATACATCATTTTAATCACCATCGCCAGTGCAGTGGCTCTTCCAAACCCTGACGAGGGTAAATCTGTGGACAGTTTACGTGGTATTAAAAAAGACTGTGCAAATGGACTGTTAAATCCAGGGTGTTTAAAAATGGGAGCGATCACGTTACTGGAAAAACTTAACAACAAGGATGAAGTGTCTCTAATTCCTGGTGTTAGTCTAGTGAAAGATGGTGGTAAATCCAACTATGAAGCGGTTGCTGCTGACCTGGCAAGGTCATTCTCCAGTGATTCTGATGAAAGGCTGGACAAATCACTCCTGTATCATGTCGGGAGCTTCCTGGACAGTCATTCAGTGAAGCTCAGGCTTCTTGATGACAATGCTGTGGAAGAAGCCAAAACTGCGATGGCGGAAGGCAGAGGAAAGGGTGGGATGGGTCTTGGCGGCAAGAAGGGAGGGATGGGCGGTCTCTTGGCTATGGGAATGATGATGAAAGGTACGTAGTACTCATCTAAATTATACATTTATTCATACGGTGAAGAACAGCGCCATTTGTATTCATTTGGCTTGAAGTAGCCGTAACAACTGTAGTGTTGATTATAGCTAAAAGATTTTGATTTACATTTTGTCAGCTGAATGCAAGCCATTAAATTGCTGCTTATTAATTGTTTGTTCTTATAATTACACTTGGCTTTAATGGTGATCGCAGTATGTGATGCCTAAGTGATCCATTGGCTAAATTGACCCTGAGTATATAACTTTAAACATTTACATCAAAATGGTTCAATTCATAATATATTATGAATACTACGATGTCTATGATAGCTAACTGTACTTAAATAATTATGTAATTTGACATCAAGATACGTCTATTCGATGGAATAAGTTGGGAAACTCCTAAAGTTTTTACTATAACTTATTTATCACGTTTATGGAGATCATCTCGCCTAACGAATATCGTTATATTTTCCATTCTTACACTTCCATAATTTATACAAGTTTATTTTGAATAAGATCTGTATTTTATAGAAGAAAGTTTTCCCAGTGTAATCTTAATAAATAGCACTGTATGATATTTGTATTTATTTTGAAAATTATTGAATGTTATAAAATGGTCTAGTTCTATGTTCTATGATAAGGGGGTTTGGTTTCCTTTGACGAAATGGTCTAGTTATACTAACTTATAATCACGACTGTGTTTTCCATACATTCAGAAGATAAGCAGAGATAATCAGAGGTCCACTAACATAGATAATGCGCACATAGGTAATGCTGGTAAACACGCTATATCTGCCAACTCTGTCAATCAATCAACGATATTGAAAAACATTTTTTCCGACTATTTCCTCGCTATGATTACCTTGTAAACCAGAAGATTGTTAAAAAACAATCTAAAATAATTTTCTATTGTCTTTGTAATAGATCAAAATTAAATTACGCTACTCCAATTTTTGGTATAAGAGTCTTAAGTTTCAAACAGTGCAATTGTACTGTCTTTTCTTGGGAATTTTGATGAGTTCCGGCTTATAGACGAAGGACTATCAAATCAAATCAAATAATTTATTCGCATAGAATGCAGGTATTTTACAATATAGCTGTTACATTCTGCCTGAGTTTCGGCATGCAAAAATTTTACAAACAATTAAATAAATCTTTAAAAAAAATATGAAAAAGTTAATCAATTCATTAATTATTATTACAAGTTTAGATCATGCACAAAGGAGTATTAAATAATGCCAATAAAATTATATAATGTCAATAAAATATTTAATATCATCATTAAGCTTCCTATACATTTGTTTGACTTCTTTGGTTTATCCAGTAGTATAGAAGTTTTTCTGAAGCAAATTATGTCTGCTCCGGTTTTAATTGAAGTCATTCTATTATTAAATAAATATGTTTAACTGATAGGTATTTATATATCGCGGAAATTTTGTCACGCACATATACAACAGATTTTCCTCTTCCTGACCAGGATAACACTGTTACAAGCAATCATTAGACGCACAATATTCGTTCAATATTTACTTTGTATTTACCTTTTTTGTGGAAAGGAAATGGAGCGGGAGGGCGTATCATACTTTAACTGACTAAAACCCATCCATGTTCCTTCAGTTGCGTGTAACAGGGCCACGATAACTCTTTCAAACAATTCATATATACCTGCAACTAACACTTAGTGTCTCCGATAATGTCTGTCAAAATTGCGTCAAGGATGTTCGATATACTTAGAACAATCAAGAAAGAAGCGTGCAACAACTTCGTTCATTTGACATAATCAAAGAGAATAGACGAACAAACACACAGAATTGCTGAAGTTACGGTTAAAGATAAGCCTACAGCTGGGCACACGACCGTGAGAAAACTATTTTAGTTTTGGATGTTATCTGACCAAATCATTTTATTCGGTCTGGTTGTTTGGCCCTATGTTTTAAGGCGCGGTGTTACCTCAATATTCACAAAACACTGGTGTCTTTGACAATCGAGTATGACGTAACGCAATGAAAATATACGACACAAAAAATACAGTGGACAGAGAAGGGTTTAAAAAAAATCTAACCGAATAGAATAGTGAAAAATTGTTTGATATTCCCAATAAAAATTGTTTCACAAAAAAAACTTTGACGTTCGACGTCAAAGTTTTTTTTGTATTTTCAGCGATAACAACATTTTTTTTTTAAAGAGTTCAATAGAATAAACATTACTTTAAAACTTTAACCAGACAATTATTTAATTTAATGTGTGTAGTCCGAATAATCTAAATAAAACCGTAAAATAAATGCCAATTCGCAGCTTAGTCACATCGTCAATCCAAATATTTATTCAATTTTCAACCTTATTTGTTGGAGCTGTAGCATGTAGTTGTAGCATTTAAAATCTAGTCAGTCCGCGCCTTAAGGTTCCCATTTCGAAAAGGAAATTCGAGTCATTATTAGAAGGAAGATAAAGATACAATAATTTGTAAGAAAGCAAAGAATTTCTATATTATCTTAGCTGATTCACTGTTTTTACAGTGGTCATAAGCTTTTGGGTTCGTGTCTTTAGTAAAATGCTGTATTTTGAAAACCTGATGAGTACAAAGGTGCTCAATGGATTATGATATATTCTTCGAATAACATCATGTAATGGAAATTCAGTTCATTGAACAACATTGAAACACACACACATTAAAGATATTAAGGTGGCAATCGTGAGATATTTAAACTACATTAGGCATATCCATACTAATATTATAAAGAGGTAAAATTGATTTGAATATGGAGAGTAACATCGGAAACAGCTTGATCGATTTTGATGAAATTTGATATGGTATCCAGTATAATAGACATATCGAACACCACGTGGGCAAAGCCGCGGGCAGTAGTTGTTTGCAAAGTCTTAGAGGATACATTGAGAACGGACTTGAGATGACAGCAGATCAAGAATAAATATGTAGAAGAAAAAGACGAACGGCGCTGACCCCACATACCTTAGAATGAGAGCAGGAGGGTGATGCAATGTGTTAAGGAAAACCTATAGAGATTGAAAATGATAAAGAAAGTATATTCATAGTGATTCAATTCATGTAACAAGCACACTTGGTTTAGTTGGTCTAATTACTATCATTGCTAATTTTCACGCGATGGTTATGTAGTCTAAAAATAAAAACGTCTAGACTAACTTTCAGAAGATACTTTTTACATGCATTCGTGAAATTAATGTATATAGAATATATTATACGTATAGTTTGGCTTTTCTTGTGATTCTTTGATAGCGAATCAAACAAGGTTGATATTTAGAATGAAGTATGGTAGTAGTAAAAACCAACAAATTAATAATCGGTAACTATTTACCGGTTTACCGGTTACTACAGGTCGGTACTTCAAGGTTTTTTTTTTTTATCCAATGTGATGGGAAATGTTACCTATAAGAAAATAACAAAGTTCATTATTTTTTTAGAGAGTTATACTAAAATTTCGTGATTTATAAATTAATTTCACCTTTTGTCCAAAAAGTCCAAATAAAAGGAAAATATATGGTGTAATATAGTGGTTAGTATATTAAAAACCCATAAAATTACTATACATTTACATCGGTCGCCTACTCCGGTGACTGCATGCGATAATAAACGAAAACCTTACGCTAGCAAAACCTGCGTACCAAAACCGACCTCAGCTGAAGACAATAAGGTTTATTTTACTTTGACAAAACATAACTTTTTGCAGTCAGCCTTCTATGAAAATATAATGGATATAAGAGTACTCCGTACTAATCATACATCTATGTGAAACATATAAAAGGTGGACGAAACAATTGCTTATCAAAGTGTACCAGCATTCGTTTCGATACAGACGTCCAACATGTATCTTATATCGATATTATTTTTTATAACAGCAGTGTATGCACTGCCAAATCCAGACATAGGAGAATCACCTAAAAATTTAGTGGAACATAATGTTGAAAGTGCGGCCAGAGCAATGAAAAAGGATTGTACGAACGGGATTTTTAGTCCAACGTGCCTGAAAATTGAAGCTATATCGATGTTGGAAAAGCTTAGTTCGAAAGAAGAACTGCAACTTCTGCCAGGACTGAGTGTAGTCAAGGAAGCAACCAAAGAAAACGGGAGTAAAGTTGAAGAATTTGCTGCTGAACTAGCAAGGTCATTCCCATCAAAACCTGATGAGAGATTAGACAAATATCTGCTGTACAGACTTGGAAACTACTTGGACACTCACACTGTGAAGCTCAAGTTGTTGGATGAGAATGCAGCTGAAGAAGCCAGGGCATTGGTTGGGGAGGCAAGGGGTAAAGGAGGTCTTGGGGGAGGAAAGAAGGGAGGCATGGGAGGTTTGCTAGCTGCTGGACTTTTGATGAAAGGTATGTTTGTAATGAAGTGATTTACGTTGGGGGTCATAGTTAAACGTTTTTATGAGTTACAAGGAATGAGGATGTAGGAGTGTTAAGTAGTACAAAACTCTGACAATTAATGCGGGAACTGAGCTTTTCAGTAGAATACTAATGAGTAATTTTGTGCGAGGCCGTATAAAAATTTGTAAATTACGGATAGATTTAGCTTGTTGTAAATGCACAATGCCTATTAATTGGAAGAAAGTTTTTGGTGTCAACATTATAGAACGCATATATATTTTAATAGTAAGTTTCCCATAACTAGGCCTACAACGCATTTAGATATAAACTGGATTGAAACCGCAGTTGTAGGAAATCAATATCCACTAGCACTTTTTTTTTATTCTAAATGAAGGCAGAAGCGATCTAACACATTCAAGTGAAAGCCAAAAGGAAATAGAAACTAGATTGAAACGTAATTGTCTTTGTTTCAAACGTATCGATGTCTTAGTTTGTCGTGTAATTCAGTACGTTTGTAAAAAAGTAAGCCGACAAAGCGCTCGGTCAACTTTAGTAAATGAAATATTATAATATCTTTCTATGGTAAGGTACGAGTATATAGTCATATGAGCTTTTTGATTGACTAGTGTAATTTTTCCACTATCTTTAAGTCTATCATCTACAACTTTTAACCATTAAAATGTTTACTATTTTGACGGGGGACATACACAACTTACTCAAGTATATAAGACTCCAAAGTTGTATCTGATAAAAAGTTAACTCATACCACAGGATTGAAAACGTGTCTATTGTATCGTGAAAATGAATACATTCCATCTCATTGAGGGTTTGAGATCTCGTATTGTCAATGGCAAATCGGGTCTTAAGAATCTATAGGTTTAATATATAATGCAAGCGTGACTACTACAAAGTTTGCATAACATCTTTTTCAGTCACAAAAAAAAATGTAACTATTAATATTTTCAAGCAAAATAATTATCCAAGATAACTTTCAACTCTCGCAAAAACTTCAAGTTTATTATATCCAATTGATCTACTAAATTAGTTTTATGCCTAGTTTTTTTGGACACACTATCAGAATGTTGAACCATTTTATATAACATACATACATAACCACCCGTATTCTTGATATCTCCTCATAAAATGGAACTCTCTGATCTTGTAAGGATAGTGCAGTGCAGTCATAATCACTACATAGTTGAAAGATGTTCTTGATCATAGTATGCCATCTTTGTGCAGACGGATGCGCCTGTTATAAAAGCCACCCCGTTATTACTGGTATCAGTTTGATCACCAGTAATTATTGCTTCTATTTTGTCTTGGGAAGCGTTATCAAGAGGTTTTGGATTTTGGGCACCCCGACTCGGATGGATTAGGGTCGATGGCTAATGAGCAAGCGGAGAGTCGTTAATACGTCGACGGGCTATAATGAGGGCTGATTAACATTTTAAGGATCAATATATACTTCCAACTCATATGCTAAAACTGTATTGAATACAAATCGCAGATTGGAACGAGGCAACGGGACTGTCTCTTGTAAACATAATATTCCAAAATCATAATTTATTTTTGAGTTTGATTGCCCAAGCTATTGTCATTCACTGGCGGACCATGGCCAAAAGTTCCTTACACCATAGGAATGCAACCGTGACCACCATTTTGATAAATAAAGTTTCGCAGCCGATACTAGGCTATCATAACCACTTACGAGGTTTTGGTCGTCATGAATGCTTTGAAAGGGTTATAGAATTTTAAAATCGCACTTGATCATGCCATGACACTATAAAAGGCAACAAAGAAAGGCATTTTAAAATAAAATAATTAAACCTTCTTCATTTTTATCTACAATCAATTCATACATAATTACTTGAAAGCACCGTCGAGAATTTAGTTCTTCAATTTTAAAATTGTTCTGCCGTTGACAATCAGAGCATGCCATACTAAGAAAATTGTATGTTGTCATTTGAGATATACTGCTTTTTTTACTTTTACTTGTAATCTAAGTAAAAACTTGTGAGTAATTTCTATAATGAGCAAGCGAAGTAATGCAATTTACGTCTTTCCCTGTAGAAGACAAAATTATTGAGCAATGTGTGGTTCAAATAGTTAAAAATAAAAAAGTTGATGGAGAACTAAGCTCAAAAATTAACAATGATTTATACATAGTGCTCGATTATGAGTCGTATTTTTGGCAACATTGGCTACATCTGATAAGACTGGAAGCTGACTCCTAGGTAGATAATTACATAACAACATCATTGTAAAAATATTCACAGTTCTTGGAGATCACTATCGAAATGAACATTTGTTAAGTAATGCGGCTTAGTGGTAACGGCCGTGTCTTTTGAGTTGTAGGTCGTAGGTTCAAACCGAGTCAGGCGCTGCACTTTGTGCAAATTTTTTTTAACACCACTGCTCCCAAAAAGAACCGTCATTTCCTAGAACTAAACATTAGAGGACATTGTGACATCTAACAACTCACACGCAAGCACAGCGTGGAGAATTACAGTTTGCTCCCTTTCGAAGAGACGAAGCCTGCGTCTCAGCAGTGGAAATTTTATAGACTGATTATGCTGTGTTACGACTTTGACTTGATCCAAATAATGATCATCTTATTGTCTTTATCCGAATAATAACCATCTTATTCTTTCACAGGAACCCTCATGTCGGTCGGATTAGGAGCATTAGCTCTACTCGCCGGCAAAGCTCTGATGACAGCCATGATGTCACTTCTCCTCTCTGCTATCATCGGTATCAAATCTCTCTCCGGAGGCCAGAAGTCTACCACGTATGAGATCGTCTCCAAGCCCGTGTATTCTCACTCTCACTCTCATTCTACTGCTCATGAAGATGTCGGTGGAGGGTATGGCCATTCGGGATACGGAAGGAATTTGAATGTTAGGAGACGTTAAGGGTTTAAAAAGGTTAATTTATTTTTTGAGTATAGTTTGATTGAGTAGTTTTGTTTCATTGTTCTTTTTTTTAATTTTGTTATTATTATTTTCACTTTGTTAATTTTGCTATCGTATTATCCTTTCTGAAAGTTTTCTTATTCTGTTGTTCTAATTTCATAGATTTTTTATTTATTTATCTTTTTTTTGTATCATTTAATGTTTAATTTTATTTCATCACTACTTATTTATTTATTACTGCATTAGGAACAATGAAACAATAATATTTACCTACTCAAAAAAACTGACAAAGTCTAAATTAACGAAATATGTCGAAATACTCACTATTTATTGAAACTATTTATTGTTAGTTTAGGATCACAATTTGCTTAACTGAATCATTTCTCATATAGTCATAGAATATTTTTTACACTTTATCTGTTTTTTTTTTTAAATTATTTATCGTTTGTTTATTTATTTTGTTATCGAAATTAGTTATTCATTTTATTTTATCCATAAATTATCATATAATATGTGTTATTTCATACTTGATATGTATTCTTATCTTGATTATTTTTTATAATGATGTTCGTTTGTGGAATATTAATTATATTGATTTATTTATTATATGATTTCTGGTACGTCTACCCGCCTATTTAATAGTATTTTGTTTTATTATATTATTATTGTGTTAATAGAATGATATTATATTACAATTATATTATGATATTATATTATAATTATAGTTTATTTTATTTTATAATATTATCTACTGTTTATTGTTTCTATTGTATGTACAGCCAATATGATTTTATTAAGATATTATGTATATATGTACGTATGTAAATATTATTTCATAGTTAAGTGTTTATACTCATTTATGTTTATTATAATGTATTAATTGTATGTACATATTGTTATACTGTTTGCGTATACTTCAGCACCAAAAGAAAATAAAAATGTTTGTTATAAAATATGTTTTATTAATCTGGCATCTGATTACATTACCGAAACAAGATGACAACTACAATCACACCCCTGTTCACTCCAAAGGGCTAGTCAGAGATATATAAAGTACACACACACATTATTTATCAAACAAGGTACACCAACGACATATTTACAAAGATAATAACATTAGCTGATGACGGATCTTGTGTAAATACATCACTTATAGGCATGCACAACATTCTTATTAAATAGTACAAACGGTTCGGCCTGTACTGTTCTGTTCAACTGTTCGATTATCATGTGTTATTGGCGAAAGATATGGGTCTACCAGATAAAGAAGACCTAGAAAGTCATATCCAGTGCTTTATAAATGTATGTTCCTAAAAGCCCATGAATTGAATCATAAAACCCTACGATAAAAATTTTATATTCCTCTTTAAAATGAGTTTTAAAAAGAGTCTCACTAGTCTAGTGATCCTGGGTTCGATTCCTAGTTCGGGCAAAGTGCTTTTGTATTCGTTCATTAGAGATTTCTCAGTAGCTGTCCTTCGTCTAGACGAAAATATTACCCTCTATTACATGGGACTTAAAAGAACTGACAAAACGTGGGTTTTCTTAAGCATGCCACTTCCTTAGCCTTCAGAGAACACAAGCATAATCTTATGTTAATTAAAAATGAGAACTTAAAAATACTCGCAAAAATTACACGATAGATGAATGATGAAATTTATTAAGAGCCTTCCTTAAACTAACATAGTGTTAGTTCAACATTCCTTTACTTATACAGTCACTGCATAGTAGCGAAAAAATTTATCACATTTGTCACAAACCACAGGAAGGACACCACAGAGAAACTTGCAGTTCCCTTCATTATAGAAAAAGAAACAAAAGAAATTAAAAAAGAAACTGCAACTTTCATTCACTGATGAACTTCACCGCATTCGTCTTTTTGTAACAAAACTACTGCAGAGAAAGCTTGATGTCTTTTATTTTCAATATTATGGATCTGCTAGGTGAACAGTGGAACGCCTATTACTTCTTTTGTAAAGAAAATATTCATTAATCTTGATTTTGAAGAAAACATAAGTATTGGTAAGGTTATATAAAAGATGATTCAATATGCCTTGCTTTTTGCGAACTATGTTGAAATTGACTTCCAATCTAATCGAATGCGTCTCAATACCAATATTTTATATTAAGCGACATCCAATCTGACCTCCACAACCCATTAACTAGATAATTAATTACCCCTTAGCTTGTCTGGTACTTAGACTTTTGGGGTTCTAACCATCCGTAACGACTATCAAACATCTACCCAAGACAGCCGGGACCAATATGACATCGTCCTTATAGTGGTCTCCGAGACACGGAGGAGTCTTGGTATTTAAAGATGTTCACCATCCACGGACTTGCCGCGAAAAGCGTAGCTAAATCTTACCGTTCAATCCGAGCAGCTGTTATAAGTGAGCCTCAATCCTCTTAAATCTAGCTTCTGCCCGCGACTTCGTCCACGTTAAATTTCTTGTTCGCGATTTTTCCCGTTTTTGCAACATTTTTAATTACTGCTCCGGTTCTCTTAGTTATAGCGTGATGTTATATAGCCTATAGCCTTTCTCGATAAATAGGCTACCCAACACAAAAAAAAAAAAATCAATTCGGAACGTTAGTTCCTGAGATTAGTGCGTTCAATCAAACAAACATAAAAACAAACAAACTCTTCAGCTTTATAATATTAGTATAGAAGTATAGATTCATGATCCAGTCTTGGTTCGCACTCACAGATGTCACATGTCTTCGAAAATTTGGTTCTTGGACATGCTGGTTTCCTTACGACCTTTTTCTTCACCGTTTGTAGAGGTGTGGTGATGAAATAATATATACATAGTAAAGAGCCTCCTGTTTTAGTTCGAGCATAAGTATGTAGTGTCGTCCGTGTGGTGCCGGACGTAAAGAATAGCATCACCCCATTTCTTCCCGTGGGTGTCGTAAGAGGCGACTAACGGACTTACTAAAGATCGGACAGCAGCGCTCTCTATGCATTTTACCACCATACTGCGATCGCCAACCCGCCTGCCAAGCGTGGCGATTATGGCAAAGTCCCCCAAATTGGGGAGGCCTATGTCCAACAGTGGATGTCTTACGGCTGAAATGTCACTTACCTACGCGACTTACCTACGTAAGTCGTAAATGATTTAATTGAAATTAATTAGTTGAGTGTCATGAAAAGTATAAGCTCATAAGGCATTTTAAAGTGTCTTATGTAAGCTACGCAAACCATTTCATGGCACCTACAAAGTCTCTTCTCTGAGGATTACCAGTTATTTTATAGGAAATTATTGAACTGACAGAAATAAAATAAAATAAGTTCGAAGAAACGATAACCGTAAATCAAGGCCTGCCTCATTAGGTCTGCGGTTGTAAACAAAACTGTGGAGCGGAACATTCACCAAATTGAACCGTGAATCTATTTACGTGGAAACTTGACCGGCATCTGTTATTGTGTACACCGGAAATTAGAATAAGATTGTGATCATTCTGGATTGGTCAAATTAAACAATATCAATGGCGACACAGAGCAGAGTGGTAGCAATGTAGTAACTACCCCGGCCTATAATTTAAACTAATATTGTAAGGAGGAAAGATTTGATTTTTTGGATGTATGTTTGTAATGGACAAACTTCAAAACTACTGAACCGATTTTAAAAATTCTGTCACCTATAGAAAGCTACATTATCTACAAGTAACATAGGTTAGGCTTGAAGTTTCCCTACGCGATCGATTCAGAAATGAAGAGATCCGTAGGAGAACCAAGGTAACCGACATAGCCCGAAGAATTGCTAAACTGAAGTGGCAGTGGGCAGGGCACATTGCTCGCAGAACAGGTGGCCGATGGGGCCGAAAGGTTCTGGAGTGGCGACCGCGTACCGGAAGACGTAGAGTTGGAAGGCCTCCAACAAGGTGGACCGATGACCTTGTGAAGGCCGCTGGAACCCGCTGGATGCGGGAAGCACAAAACCGGTCGAAGTGACGGAGCTTGGGGGAGGCCTATGTCCAGCAGTGGACGTCTTTCGGCTGAAATGATGATGATGAACATAGGCTATATTTTATCCCGAAAAAAATGCACAGTTCCTATGAGTCACGCGGACGAAGTCGCGGGCATATTAAAAATGTATTTATCTTAAATGTAAACAAAAGCTCTTTTGCGAGAGACTGGAGACCATACTAAGGAAACCCTGTTAGACAAAGCAGTTGCCCAACGCACCGAGAGCGCCTGGAGGAGCTATTGCTCAATGAAAGATCTTCTGAAAGGAGCTCTACTACTTTGTCGGAAACGGAGAATCATGGACCTGTGTATTCTCTCCATTCTCACATATAGTGCTCAAACCTGGTCTTTGACACTTCAGCAAAGGTCCAAGCTTCAAGTTTACCAGCAACCCATGGAGCACTTCAGAAGTATCCTGGGTGTTCAACTTTCAGACCGTATATGGAACACAACACTGCGCGCCAAAACCAAGCTCACAGATGTTACCCAGAAAGCTGCCCAGCTCAAGTGGGACTGGGCCGGACATGTCTGCCGGATGTCTGATGACAAATGGGCTAATAGAACTACCAACTGGATCCCACTAAACGGAAAATGACATCGCGGCAGGCTGAGACAAAGATGGCGAGACGACCTTGACTTCTACCGAAAGGACTGGCCAACACTAGCAAAAGACAGAAATGTGTGGAAAAGGAAGAGGGAGACCTTTGCCCTGCAGTGGGACAATGTTCCGTCC
This sequence comes from Aporophyla nigra, assembly GCA_947507805.1. Classification (NCBI taxonomy): domain Eukaryota; kingdom Metazoa; phylum Arthropoda; class Insecta; order Lepidoptera; family Noctuidae; genus Aporophyla; species Aporophyla nigra. Next base: position 2,149,637 of record OX382313.1, on the reverse strand, counting down.
CGTGACCACAGACAGCCGACAGTACGACAGTTTCTTGTTTAGTCTGTGCGCCTGCGCATCGTGGCGTGTAACGGAGTGACAGCTGTCACTTGTCAGTTTGATTTTGCCACTTGAATTTTGATCTTGAATAATGGTAGGAGGTTGGTTTGGTTTTGTTTGGAGATATTAATGATTAATCTTGTTGAATCTATAGTTTTGCGGACAATTTGTTGTGGTCCGATTGTTTTGTGTGTAAGCCACCCCTTTTGACGATAGTGAACGGGTTTTATTTTGGAATTTGATTGAAATAGTTTGAGGTGTGAGTGACCTATTGGAACCGCGTGCTGGTGAAAATCTTTAGCGTCTTGATGCGGCCTGAATCCTGGAATACTTACAGATTCACTACACAATACAATATACACTCATTTACATACATTAATCCAAGTAGGCTCAGTACCTGAGACCTTGAGTTTTCCTCATCCAGGTGAGTGATTGAATATTTGTTACTCAGCTCCGCGTACGGCGGACAGTTCGACCCAAGCTTACCCAAGACCCGCCTCAAGAGTGGCCAGTTTGCTGTCTATCCTGGAACGGTAGGCCTGGCGTCGAACAGACAATATAGGCTAGTTAGATAGATAGATGATTTGTGAGTCGTAGGTTCAAACCCGGGCAGGTTGGTGCACTTTGTGTAATTTAATTCATCGCTAATGCTTTCAAAATGGTAAAAGAAAACTTTCGTGAACAAACAATTCGGAGACAATTGACAGATACAAATGCAGACTGTGCTCAGTGGGTTGAGGCTTTTGACCCAGCAGTAGGAACTGACTAGGTTTTGCTCGCGGCTTCGCCCTCGTGGATATCGGAATTTTTTATGCATTATTTTCGAACCATATACCTGAATAATAAATTTAACGATGTTTACTTTGAAATGAAGGAATTTCCACACAATTCCATCCCCTTTTTCAGGTGTTTAGAAGTAGAACTATCAAAATCGCTGAGATACGTATAAATAAATTTTTAGTCCAGTCTAACCATAAAATTTGAAGAACCTGGCTTCAAAACTGACGGACTATCAAACATACTACGACCACCTAGTTCACCCCTTCACAGGAGGAATTTCCTGAAATCCTTTCTTAGCTGACGCCTTCTACTCATAATCTTCCTCTGTGCAAATTTCATCTTCGTTGGTCCAGTATTTTTTGAGATTTCACGATTATTCAGTGAGTGAATGAATGTTTCAATGAGTGACCTTTCGGTTTTATATATAATTAAAATAAGTATACAGGGTGTGGCGTAAGTAATGGTCCACCGTTCAGGATTCGATGAACCAGATAATTAACTATAACAATAAAAATAAAAAAACATTTTTACCCAATTTTTTTTTTTACAAAAATTGCTCTTGAACTTGATGGTGTGTTAAAAATTGGGGTTAAAATTAGAGAAGAACCAACTTTTTCCTCAAAAGAGCTGAATTTACATAAAAAATCATAAATTATCGTGATAGCTCTAGTATTCAGCAGTAATTAACAGAAATCAAAATGAAAAAAATAATGGTTTTTGTTGAAACTACAAACAAATATGTAATAAAAGGTAGAAATTTCTTAAATAAAACACAAAAATGAAATATTTTCGGAACCCTTGGGTAAAAATGTTTAAAAATTTTAATTGTTATAGTTAATTATCTGGTTTATCGAATCCTGAACGGTGGACCACTACTTACGCCACACCCTGTATAAGTATAGATAATGCATATTATTCTATGGCAACACTATTTACATCAATAAAACTTTTTCATAAGCTAACTACCCACTTTCATAATGAATGAAATACTTCTGTAGATCGATTAAAATCTTCATTACAGATCTATTATAATAGGAGACCAGTAATTACAAAAATGTATTGTGTATGCAAATGTTTCTGTATTAGTCGTTGATGAGTTCTTGATGAAAGAATAATATAATAGTTTTATTATCTTAAAGACGTTTTTTTAATAACATTGTTTTCTCCTCTTGTTGGAATATTTAGCTTAGGTACACACACCAACATAAGGCAGAAACTATTAACAGAACCACAAGCTAAATTCTTTCCATACTCCTTTTTACGCAATAGCTTTATTCTGTATTTTAGGTACTTTATATTTTATTTTTTGTTTCGACTTTGTTCCGAAATTATGTAGTTTCCATTGATAGTTTCAGATTATTGTGGTTAGAATTAGTTCAGACGATGCATGAAGGATTGCGACACCTCGCCTAAAAATGAATGAATAAAAATGCTGAACCTAATAAATGCAATAAATTCTTCACATATCTATTTTACATACCAAAACAAATTAACTATAATGCTGCTGCTTGTTTATCTATATAGGAATCGAATACAATGTACTCGACATATTAGCGAACATCCTACCAGGATTAAAAGTATCCTATGTGTTAATCTAGATTATCAACTATTTGTGTGCCAAATTTCATCCAAATCCGTGTGTTCTTTTTTTTCGTGATGAAGTATCAATCATCCAAACATACACATTAATATTATTAAGATTTCAATGCATAAGACATGTGATTTTTCCAAAAAGTGCACGGCCAAAATTTATGGAACAGCTAATATTTTTAATAATAACCAACAGAAAATTTTAAAGCAGGGGGCTTCAAAATTATGTAGGTACTGAATCCACGGTATCAGGTTGGGCATCAATGACCCTGCTTTACCCTGTATACATATTTTTATCAGCAAAGCCATTATTTAAATATGTTACAAAATCAATTATAACATTTCAGGCATTATCCAATTTAGTTAACAGCAGCCGATTATCGATTAGAAACCGAAAATCGGCGAACCACTTTCGACTTTTCCATTATAACAACCTTTTATTTACAGAACGAAAGTGCTGCTCACAATAACGTTCAAAAAGCAACGACTTTGCTCTTTTTAACGCTTTTCTTGTACCTTTTGTGATCATGGTCGGTATAAAATAAATTGCTATCGAATTAAATCTATCAGTCCACAGCGGTCCCCCATAGAAATGTGTCAGTAATTGACAGGAACAGTGAAGTGAAAACGTGAATAAAAATGCATCTTAGAAGTATATCCATTGCTGTTTTAGTGACTCTAAGTTTAGTGATTGGTTCTCAAGGAGCGATCGATGGATCTGAACCGAATGCAATCATCGATACGGTTAAAACTGTGCCAAATAATACGGAACGAGTTGGAAGGACTCTGCATAAAGAGTGCAACAGTTTGCTGAATTCAAAATGTCTGAAGATCCATGCGCTGTCCTTCTTGGAAGACTTGAGCTCTCGCGATGAGCTAAACCTTCTGCCTGGACTAAGTATAGTAAAGGAGAACCAGACTGGGAACACTCCAAGTCCGGAAGAGATGGCTGCGGAGTTATCTCGGCAGTTTCCTGGGAAGTCTGAGGAGAAGTTAAACCGGTTTCTCTTGTATCGTTTGCAAGATTACTTGGATGGGCATTCGCTGAGGTACCGGCTACTGGATCCTCAAACTACGAAGGAAGCTATGGATATGGCGAAGGGTGATAAGGAGTCTGTGGGCAGGAAGTCTGGAGGTGGCGGTGGCGGATTTGGTGGTGGCAAAGGAGGTGGCGGTGGTGGCGCTCTGCTAGCTGCGGCCTTAATGATGAAAGGTAATTTGTTTTTAGTTTTTTGAAATTGCGTATAAGTAATTATATGGGTTGTATTTCAGTATTGGTAGAAGTGATGTAATTATAACATCAAAACTACATTTTATTTTTAGGTCGGTAAGTCGTTAATTTCATAAATGAACATGAGTAGAAATGTGATTACTTTTTTCAGTGTCAATTTAAATGTTTTGTGACATTGAATAACAATTGTGACATCTATGATATTAAATATTAGTTTTTTGAAATATTATTTAAAAGAAATATCACCGGAAATGAGCAAAGAACATCAAAGTAACTCAAAGATAACACAAGCATTTTACTGAGTAGTTTTCAAATGCAATTCAATTTTTTTTTATCGATTCTTATATCTTCCAACATCATCTGCCTAGCCTTAGGTCAACAATGTTTGGGTTGGCTTCCAGTCTAAACAGATGCAGCTGAGTGTCTGTATTTAACATGGATTGCTTATCTGACCTCTACCACTTAGTTACTGAGTAACTAGGTGGTAACACAAAACCCCCTGGTTGTCAGACTTTCAACCTTTCCTTTGTTACATATAGAACATGTTCACCTACATTTCTGTCTTATATTTCCAAATGTACGTCAATTTCATCACTGTCTTCTTAAATTCCAGGAACCCTAGCAGCAGCAGCCCTCGCAGCTATAACCCTACTTGCCGGCAAAGCTTTGATGACAGCCCTCATGTCTCTTCTCCTCTCAGCCTTAGTAGGACTCAAGGGTCATGGCGAACACAAATCAACGACCTACGAAATCATCACCAAGCCTGAAGTCTCCCATCATCATTCGCATTCCCATGAGGAGCTTCACGAGCATGATCATGGCCATCATGGTGGATACAGAAGGGCGTATGACCCAAACAGTTATAATAGCTATATGCCCTATGATACAACTACTAGTTAAATTGAAAATAATGTTTGTAGATTACTATTTCGTCTTTATTTTTAGATGATTCTTTGTTTGTTGGTCTTCGTACGCAGAAGTCGCCAGATGATTTTCAGCTTGCAAATGTACTTATATTGAAGCATAGAAGTCATTATGGCATATACAAATATTAATATTATGTGGTGATTGTACTTTCCTCTTCGTCATTTTAAAATTATTTCATTTTGAACTTGGATTATCGAGGGGGACTGTCTGTGGCATTTATTTTAGTATAAGTTTTATTACTATACCAACATTCACACGTTGAGGATACTTTAAAATGAAAACGCTAGATATTATTGACAGACTGTGTGTTTAATATTAACTTATTTGTATCGCAATTAATTAATTTATTTGAAAATTTCATAAAAAAACAAAGTAGTTGTAAGTTTATTTATTGACTTAGTTTTATAATCATCGTTGTTTTCAAATTGTTTATTTATTGCAGTTTTTACGTAAGGCGTGTTAAAGATTCTTATTACCTCTACATCTCATGAATTTATTTATTTTATGTATTTATATTTATTATTTTTGTTATATTCTCCCACCGTTTATAAACGACGTCACTATTTATTCATTTATATAAATTCATTTAATTATTTTATGGGTCTATTTAAACTTGTATCATATTATCTTTATTATATTTTCATATAATTATATTCTAAGTATTTATTTAAATGTATTTTATACTATTTATTTAAGCAGTATATTTAACTGTGATATTTATTCTAATTTATTCTTCAAATGTATGCTTTTATTATACCAAATATTATGTTTATCATTAATTTATTTCTCCGTTTTTTATGATTATTATTTTAATACTATTGTTATGTCTCATTAATCATATTATTTATGTGTATTTATTGGAAAATTTATACCAAAACGATGCATTTTCTCAAAATAAAAGTTTTGAATTACATCGATGATTTTATTCCACCTTCTTTGGACATCTTCCAGTAGTTAACTTAGTGACAATAGCGTCGTCAAATGCTTCTGGTTTCAGTAATTTATTTATTAATCTATGTCTACTAAATTTATCATAATATTAAGAACTTGGTGTTACAACATCACCGAATCATTAGTAAGTAATACCAATTGAAGAACGCTGTTCTATCCTGACATATTTCTTTGCATCTTCAAGCACACTTGTTAAGTACTTAAAACATGTAGGTACGTGTGTAGGCAACAAAGTTTCACTATTACTGGCAACATTGTAGTATAATGTTTATGATACAAGTGTTTTCTAATGTACTCCACTTGGAAAAACTGCTGTTTTATCTATTTCATGCACAATTTAATCTTTTGGATTTAAGAAAACGATGTTTATCTATATATCTTTACGCTCGTTTTCTTTGCGCTGTGAGCACTTTAACAGAAAGCATTTTAATTACGAAATTCAGTTTTTCAACCTAAGCTTTTCTTTCTTTAATTGAAATTATTAAGGAGCGCGTGGGTAAATAATAACAGCTGCACGAGTCGAACCATCAGGTCAAGCTACGCTAGTCGGGGTCGGTCGTGGATGGATGACCATCTTTACTTACCGAAACTCCACCGTGCTTCGGAAACTCGTTAATCCGATGGTCCCGGTTGTTTTTCTTGGATCTTTGATAGTCGTTACACATCAGTAGCTCGAAAGTATTAGTCTTGAGTGGCGTAACCATGTTAAATGCTGGTACTTAGCTGCACCAGGTAAGACTGGAATCTAACCCCTATATATTTGGGAAAAGGTTAGGCAGATGATGATTAAGTATTACAATTATTTTGTCAGAATTCATACTAAATATTAGCATTTCTATCTCCATCGACTTTTGTATTTTGGGAATCGATAACAGTATATTTTGTTATTAATTCATTTTGTATAATCGAAACGCAAAAGACGCTTCTTATATTGTAGTTTTGTTTAAACTGACTATGATCTCAAAAACACTGTTACTAAACTTTTATTCAAGCAAAACGAACCTTATCACTTACAAAATAAGGACTCCTAAAACCAAAATCAACAGCACAAATCTCTATTTACACAGTATTTTCTAATCCCTCAACCACAACATTATTTAAATAAATAGTAAGTTAACAACAAAATTATATGTTTTCACGCTAACACTATTGCACTTGACCCTATATCCCATAAACAAAGAAAATAAATAATATGAGCCCGTTACCGCGTTTTCCATTTGTGAACCAACAATGGAACTAAGAACAGTCATCCTGGAACTTATTTGTATCGTTATAGTTAATACTAAAGTTGTCAAATTTGAACACGGTGTCCAAAATGTCAAGGATGAAGAAATAAAAGATCCAGATGATAATTTCAATGGTGTATACGCTGACTGCTTCTTTCACATGTCATTTCCATGTGTACAAAGAAAAACGTTAATGTATTTGAAACAGTTGAATAATTTGAGTGAAGTATCGGTGGTCGGGGATTATGTTAAGTTTGGTGAGTGTCTTTTTAGTTCTAATAATGAAAATGTAATTCTTGTAATTAAAAATATAGATTGAGCGAACAAACGAGAAATGGAAAAAGATGAAATTCAATACTTAAGTTGTGGAAACAGGGATAGTTTAGGTGAATGCTGTATTTATACATCTTCGTGTTAAACAAATTTAAAGAATTTTGATGAGAAACAATCTTGAGATACTCTTTTACTTTCGTCGATCTCCACGCCTGAATATTTTATGATAGCAATATTTAAGCTCGCAACGAAGATATAAAACTTTCGTCAGGCTATAAACCAAGTTACCTTTTGCATGATGTTTTCAGTGAAATTAAACACCAGTAAAGTAGAAGAAAATAAAGATACAGAAGATCATTTTACCGAACAGAACTCTGAAGAACTAACGCATATGATCGATAGAGCTATTGATAATTTTTTTGATAACCATATCATCAGATTCAGTGCCTTAGGAAGAGAAACATCGCTACCGATTCTAAATAATGGTAAGAAATACATTATTTTCTTTTTAAAGAATAAACTATAAATGTTAGATTATAAAATGTGTCTTAATATTAATACTATTATTTAGCTAAAGGATTAAATATAAATAGCTATTATTTTCTTCATCCTCAAAAACCAACTTAGCAAACTATCTCAGCAATCAGTGGTCATTCGCCATTTTACTGCTAGTTTTAACAGGGCAATGGTAAAGAAAGGCTACAAAGATCGTCAACTTGATTAAGAAAGAGACGAGAGCACCAAGAATTTTCTTGTAATGTGGGAGAGGCCTAAGTTCAGCAGAGGACAGGACAATTCAATAAAGTGAAACAAACAAAACGAAACGCTATAATCTACTAAGGAAAACAACCATTTAGGTATCAGAACTGAAACCTAATAACTTCATAAATAACTAACCCATTCAAATGTTACAGTAGAAGAATTTGTCGGTAGAAAAAAGCGTAAAGGAGGAGGTGGAGACGGTGGCGGCGGTGGTGGTGGTGGACATGATGGAGGAGATGGGTTCGGGAAGAAGAAGATGATGATGATGGCTATGATGTGCATGAAGATGAAGCTCATGATGGTAAGTCTACATAATAAAGAAATGGTGTAGGATGTTGTGAGAAGAGTTAGAAAATGCTCGTAAGAAATATATCATGAGAAATTCTAACTAGATTATCATTATGCAACACTGAATCTTAAATTAAATCAAATAAATATTTCCATAAAAAAGATAAAATACTCTTATGTCTAGGCTTCACAATAATAATAATAATAATAAACCCGCAGGGCAGCATGTGGCGTGCTGTTGGGCAGTAGCGACCCCACGGACCCTATCTCCCGGGAGAATTCTTGTTCCTCATCTCTGGCTTGCCTTTATTGGCCGGCTGGAGTGAACAATGAAGAGGTTCAGAGCTCCCACCTCATTCTTGCCTTTATTGGCCGGCTTGAGTGGAGATTCGCAAGAGCAAACGTGCTCGGGGAAAGGAAGTATTCCAGTAAGTGCTCGTAGGGATATTGACCATCTTCCGGGCTTTGGGATTGTTCTGAAAGCCGTGGAATACCTCTCCACTTCTCAAGCACCTCAGGAAGTGTTGCCACCTTGTCGCTGCGTCACTATGTGCCAGCGACGGTTTCCAGGGGCCCATTATTGAGTGTGCAAGTCACCCCCTGCCATTTAATCCGTGTAAATACAAACATTGATGCGGCAGGGGCCATAGACCTTCCATAGTTCTTGGTAACCAGTCCATTTTAGCCAGTCAAATACATAGTCCAACATCTTGGTTTCCATATCCTGCAGTAGCCCAACACCAACCGGAGGTTATCCTTGGGTGCACTTGCACAGTGCATACGGGGATAACCGCCGGTTAGTGCCTCACTTCATTTAAATTTTCTAAGGGGCCTCTGCGAGTTGGCTTCGGCCCCTCGTATGCCTTCTAAAAGACCGGGATCCTAGGATCCCGAGATATATAAATAATAATAATATCTTACATGTTCTGACCCAGATTATATATGAATTTTAAAAGAGACTTAGACCCTTGAATAGTCAGAAGTAGTCAGATAGCAAATGTCTTTCTAGCTCGACGTCTCATTTTTATGATATTAGGTATGTGAAAACCAGCGCTGGTGCTCTGTATCTAATAGGATCATAGCATTATGTTGAACGATAGCCTTTTTTGCGTTGATGTGACGCATGTTTACGCCCAGCTTTTTTTTAATGGTAAATTTTGGTATTTCTGTGCGTCATGTTTGCGTAAGTATTTTCTTTATTTTGCGTTTAAAAGCAATTCCATTATCTTATTGACGATATAAACAATTTCATGTCCTTGGTAGGTTCTAGTGTTTTTTCTCAGAGGTAGACAGATAACAATAATCTGTGTTTTATCTGAAGTGTTTATCTTACAGATGGTTCCAGCAATGATGGGCATGATGGGAATGATGTCCTTCAAAGGGATGATGTTCAGTATGATGTCATTCATGTTGGCTAAGGTAATCTACATTTGCTGGCACAAGTTCCGTCGGTCATTTTAAGCTACGTTTGATGTGGTTATTCCGTAGATGGGTCCATCTTTACATATGAAGAGCACTTTGAGCCTCAGAAAGCAAGTTGGTCTCAGCTATTATTCCGTACGAGTAGTCAGAAGCCAAGATTAGTTGTAACCCCAAACTTTACTACAACGCTCTATCAATTCATTTGTTACGAGTGCCTGTGAGACATATAATATCAAATGAAGAGACAACGGCTTTGCTTTAAACTTAAACAAGGCACTCCTAACAGAGTGTTATAGTCAATCCATGTGCTGAATCTTATCCTACTACAAATGTGAAAGTTGGTATGTTTGGATGTTTTTTACTTAATCACATAAAAACGGCTGAACGTATTTGGATGAAATTTGACAAACATCGTTTATAACCTGAGTGTGTTATATAAGATATATTTACCCCGCGAATATTTCTCGTGGATTATTCCTATCTCGACATGGGCGAAAACGCTAGGAAAACTAATATCCAATAAAGTTTTCCACAGCTAAAAATGAATTTCACCTTCACATAAGTGAAAAAAAAACTAATTACAAAATTTATTTATTCAGATGATGCTGCTAATGAAGATATTGGAGAAGAAAGGAGGAGGTGGCGGCGGCGGCAGTGGTGGCGGAGGTGGGGGTGATGGAGTAAGTTTAAAATTACGATTACAAATAGTAGATTCCTCCAAATAATATATTAATAATGTGTGACACATTTTACACCTACTGTATAGAAACAACAACAACATTGTAATGACAAAGTGCCTTTGAATAAAGTCATAGCAACGTGCTTGGAGAAATCAACATGCAATTTTTTTTGCAGTTCGTCAATTACAATGGTGCTATTTTCATTCTAAAATAATAATAACACCAGCCTATTATGATCCAATGCCGTACAAAGACCTCTTAAAAACAAACAAAACAATACAATAAAACAAACTGTTAATTCCACAGGGATGGGCAGCCGGGGGCGGTGGAGGTGGTGCCTGGATGCCAGCAGGTATTATCCCAGTATAAACAAAACCATTACATCAAACCCAACAAAGAATGAAAATTCACCTTTTGACATCCAGGTGGACCAGATTATGGAGGAGGAGGTGGCGGTGGCGGCGGCGGTGGCGGGGGCGGGGGGTACGATGCAAACGGGCAATGGCAAAGTAGATCTATACTAGACCTTGGAGACAAAGAAGAAATTATAGAGAATAGACCCATCATTTCCTATGTAGCACCTGTTGTAAGATACAGTAACAGTAACATCGATAAAAAAACAACTTTATATGGAAATGAAGAAGTCGTCAAAGTAAACAAAAATGGAACTACAGCCAAATCACGACGAAAAAGAAGTATTATCGATGTACTCCAAAACTCTTATCTATACTGGATGAACAGGCTCTTAGGCATCAACAATAACAGAAGAACATCAACCAACTATCCGAAATACAAGATTGTGAACGGTGTGAAATATGTGTTTTATCCGTATCGACAGCAAAAGCTGAAGTTACCTAAAGAAATACAAAGTAACAAAATCAAAATTGTCGATGAAGGTTTTAAACCTATTATAACTGCAGAAGATTTTAATAAAGGTGAGATAGTTGAAGGAGCAGTTGAGAGTAGAATGAACAGGAAGAAGATGAACAAAATGAAAGAGACAGTGAATGATACTATTGATGAAAATCCGTGGGAATGACTATTTTATTTGATGAAGTTCTATGTACTGGATAACCTAGTGGAACCGGAGTTTAAATCGTTTATATTTTTGTAGACAAGTGTATGATTGTATCAATGAATTTGTATGTGATTAATTTTATTTAGATAAGATTTGCTTTGTTATAGATAAGTATTTATTTGTGCCTGATTTAATTAATAATAAACATTTTCAGTCAAATGTTAAAAGTTTTCATTTTGTTTGCAAAGAAGGCTAATTACATACTTTATAAATTAATACGTGAAGCAACAACTTTACCTTTTTTTGATTTAAGGCAAATTACGCCAAATTTTATGCTCAGAGGAGTATAAAATTTGGCACAGTTCAAGTTTATTTGGAAAAGGAGTGCAGAAAGCTAACATTTTTGTATATAATACATTAAAGTTTTAAATTAATATTATGGTCAAATTTCGACCACTGGCCGATCACTAGTAGTAATACATAATTTCTTACTGCTGCATTGTCCCAAAAACAATGCAGCACTTGATTATCTTGTCCAGCGTGTCCTGTTGTTTGCACGCTACAGGAGTTGATGGACGCTACTGAAAATGTAAGCTCATAGTCAAATTCTGAGCTAACTTTATTTAGATTGCTATCGACACGCTAAGAAGAAGAAGAACAATAGATATTCTGATTTATCAAAATAACTTTTTATTGTGATGAATCAGATCATCGCTTATTATTTTACATTTAAGAATCCAGTGGAAATACTTACACAAACAAAATTTCCAAGCCAATCTGTATCATATTTCCATGACTTTGCGTAGCTAGACTTCTTAATCTACAATATTTTGGAAAAATAATGCCACATTTACATACAAACATTATATAAACCTATATAAAAATGTACTCTGTGATATAAACTCCACAAAAAAGAGCACAAACACGGAACACCACATACGTTTAAAACAGCGCCATCTATGATTTCATTGCAGTAACTAAAATAAAAAAAATCACCAACAGCAAGTTTACTGTCAGTGTTGGTAGCTATCGCGACGTCGTAACCAATGTCAGTAGTTAGTCTAATAATCACTAGGTGGCGCGCATCAAGATAAGACATGTGCACAATTGATAGAACGATATCAAATTTTTTGTCTACAGTAACATGATTCTCATGAACCCTTATTAATTTTATCTATATCGTATTCTCATTGTTCCAAATCAAACAATTGATTGATTTTTTTATATTTAAACGTTTATTTTGACTTCACTATCAATATCCGATATGGTCTAGTGGCTAGGATACCTGGCTCTCACCCAGGAGGCTCGGGTTCGATTCCCGGTATCGGAAAGTCTTTTTGATTCACTAAAACATTATTTTGCATGGTATTCTTGATTATTAATAAGGACTATATACGTTAAAGTAAGAATTGTTATTTCAGAATTTGATAAAACTTAAACAAAAGTATATTAATAAAAGAGTCATCGTTCTTATCTATGTGTATTTTGACTTTTTTATGAAATCTTCGTGAACCGCTGCAATTCCTAGGACAAACCTCTCATCGCATAATATAACAAACTTCAAATTCCAGCAAAATTTATAACCATACAAAACAAAAAAAAACACCGTTGCTTGTCATATCATCATAGACGCGTAATTGTATACGATTACGGTCACAATAATACCCACATACTTAACCTTTAGTTTAGTACTGAGATGAGCAGTTGTCATGCTCTGGTTTTTTAGCTCTAGATCTGTGAGAATTTGCTTTTATTTTTACCCGACTTCAATAAGTAGGAGGTTCTTCATTTGTCTGTAGGTTTTTTTTTGTACGTATCAAAATCGATCGGATCCATATTGGCTCACCTAAAGTTCTTTATCCGAAATTGTTCTTCCTAATGATTTGTAATCCAAATGATCACTCTTCCTAAAATTTTTCATCCTAAAGTTATCTATTTGTAGTGCTACCGGCGATGTTCATAACACTCATGTTTCCGAAAATTGTAATTAATAATATCATTAAATGTAAAATACGTTGGATGCGAGAAGCACAGAATAGGTCGAAGTGGCGGTGCTTGGGGGAGGCCTATGTCCAGCAGTGGACGTCTTTCGGCTGAAATGATGATGATGATGATTAAATGTAAATATATTTAAACTCCTACTGTTTATTTATCATAACGCTTTTATGCCTAAACATAATTACCATAATATTTTCACTCATACTCAGAAAGAAACATTTACCAAGTGTAATAAAAAATATATGTGGGTAGAAGATGATATTTATAGTTTTAATTTGAGGGTATGATTATTATTTGGGGGTATGCTTTACAAAACGTACTGAGTTGTGTCTATTGCTAAGTTCATGTCGGTATATTATCATTACGTGCATGTTTGTGTTAATGCTTAATTAATATGGAGGAAAATTATTTAAAATCATTTAAAACCAGTCGCGGAGGATTAAAATTAGACGTATATGGATTTATATATGAAAAAAAAACCGAATAACAGTGGATAAACAATATTGGGCGTGTGAATTAAGAAGCAACAAAAAGTATAAGTGTAAGGCGAGATTAATCACCACTTTCGATAAGGAAGTCAATAAGTATAAATTGCTGGAAGGTCCGCACCAAGAACATAATAATGAACCAGATGCTTTGAAGGAAAAGGTTTGTTTTTAAACTATTTCTTGTGCTTACAAAACAACTGTTCACATTTTTACATTTAGCCATTTTATTTTTGGTTATTGTTGTTACATACTTATTACTATAACTATACCTGAGATAATTATGTCTAAATGCCAACTGTTTAGAATGATTAAAGGTCGTTTCACTGATTTTTGTCTTATATGAATGAAATTCAGGTCAGAGTGTCGTCTTAGGGGCACTATGAAAAAAATACTTAGAAAAATTTCGCGACCAATTTCGAGATAGCGGTTGCCGGTCGCTGCCGCGGCACCGCTCGCTTCGCTCGCTCAGCTCGCGCGTAGTTGCTAAACTAACCTTTTTTTTTTTTTTTTTCATCACGAGGTGGAAATCCTCATGGATGTCCTCCGCCCTGGGGTGGGCAGAGGGGTCTGTCAGACTCTTACTGACTAAAACCACCCCGGTGTTCCGTCCCACACCTACGTCGGGGGCCACGGGAACCAATATGTCTTCCGCGATCCCCGACTGGTGCCGGCCCGCCTTTGCGGGCCTCCTCACGTTGGGGGAGAGTGAGGTGTTAAACTCCCCCCCATACATCACAGAGAGGCGCGCGTGGAACACTATGCGCCACCATCTCGGGTCCGTAGCAATAGGGGGCGACGGATGTCCCCAGATCCGTCGCCCCTGGACCCATTGAGGGGGGCTGGAAGAGGGCGTTGTCCGCCCTCCGCCGACGCCCGGTGCGCCTGCTGCGGGCTGGGTGAGCGGAAGATATCTCCCGCTCCCTTTCCGCAGCCTCCTTCTGCGACATGACTGATTCGCAGAAGGATACCACCGCGTCCCAGGACTCCTCGCTACCAACCATGGACTCGACCACGGCCGGCAGCGATAGGTCACTGCCTACTTCTGAGACGAGGACACGACGCGGCTCCTCCCAAGCGGCACATTCTGCCAGCGTATGCCGCGCCGTATCCTCCCGGCAGTCGACGCAGTGGTGACACCGGGCGTCCGGCTCCCTGTTTATGCGACACAGGTACTTCCCGAAGCAACCATGCCCCGAGAGCACCTGCGTCGCCCGAAACTTAAGGGAGTCGTGCCTCCTCCCGAGCCAGGGCCCGAGTACTGGCCGGACCGCCTCGACGGTGGCGAGGCCGGCGGTAGGGCGTGAAAGCCTGTCCTGCCAGCTCGCCACCAGGGCTGCGCGGAGCTGCGACCGACGAAGCTCCATGTCTCGCTCCGTCAGTCGCTCGCCTCGCTCCCGCGCTTCCTCGCGCCACCGATACAGTGACGCGAGTACTTTCGCCTCGAGGTCCCACGGTGGGGATCCAGCCAGTACACAGGCCGCCTCGTAGGAGATCGTGCGATATCCCCTGATGACTCTGACGGCCATCGCTCGCTGCGGTCTCCGCAGGACAGCGATGCTTGCTAACCTAACCTAACCTATATATATCTTTGCAGAACAAAAAACCAATTCATGTGACTGCGAAGCAAGCAATAAAAAGAAATCTAAACAAAAAAGAAATGACTTTGAATAATAGTGTAAAAGATGGTTATGTTGAGAAAATATAGGAAAACAAAAAAATATATAATAGATGTTTATTGCTACTGACATTATGAAGTTGAATGCTTCGGAATTATGAACATTAGAGACAGAGTAGTTAAGAATCGTGATCGTTAGGATGAAAAATGTTTTCGGATTACCAATAATAATCGGAGTTGAAAATTTAGGTGAACTTTGGCGCACCCAAATCGATCATACATCTGCGATATCTCCGTCAATTGTAGACTGATTTCGAAAATTTTTACTTCAATAAATTAATAGGGAATGCTTCGAAGGTGTTTAAAATAAATTTTATCAACTTTGCTTGAGTAATTTTTGCGTTAACTTCGAAAATACGTTTGTAATCCAAAGAGAATTAAAATGTGTCTTGATGATTTTCCAATACTTCCTGCCACTGTTGCTTACATAGTAGGTATATGAATTGGTGTCGGGTGGGTAATTTATCTTAAACGTGAAAAATAAATTTAACTTTTTACAACAACAAAAAAAAATACAACCTAGGTACTACGTACTACGTACATAATTCCAAAAAATATCAAAGTTGATGATCTTTTTCTGTTTATTAGGATTTTTTATAAGCAATTGTTTTTATTTTTTTATTTTGTAAAGCAATTTTTTTTTATTAGTCACCAGAGGGGTAATTGCGGAACTTTTTATCGGTAGGAATTGGTTTAATATTCATAGTTAAACAACATTCATTGCGTTATTTACGTTGCTCAGCGGACAATTTATTCGAACAAATGACGCAATGGTTTAGAAATAATCTTCAATCCCATTCAGATTCTGATAAATTGTGCGTTTCGCAATTCGGGTGCAGGTTTTTTTGGACCAGGCACGGATTGTAAATTTTGGCACATGGGTAAACCATATCCTCGATGAGGTATGACTAGGAGCAGGCATAGTGTACTTTTGGTCAGTGGGTCGTCTTAGGGTTTTTATCCCGGCATTGCGTTCCTACGGGATAATTTCCGACCAACACGCGGTTGCCCGCGTGCAAAAGCTAGTTCTTCTATAAATGAATAGAAAAAATTGATAGTCACGACAAGAGTAATTAAAAAACCTTAGGTACATAGTGTGATTTGTCTTTAATTAACACGTTAACTGCCATGGTAAAAATCAGAAAAAGAAAAAAATGTATTTAGTGTTATTTCACTTTAAATAGATTGTTTATTCCATAAATACATATATCATATCATAAAAGTAAGGAAAAAATATATAAAAATAGGCTGTATATAATGTAATAAATATGATTATTTATTACTTACATTTTATACAGCCTATTTTTTAATTTTTTTTTCCTTACTTTTATTTTGACTTCATACTTTCCGCAAAGTGTACCTATGAGAGTAAATGTAAACAAAAGTTATATTTACACAGTGGTTTTTGTGCGATATGGGACATTTAATATAGCTGAAAGAGTAATAAACATGGCCGCTAGGCAGCAACGACACGTTCAGATTTGAAGCCCTACAGCTGTACTTTTTATTCAAAATAAACAGATTTTTTTCGATATTAACCTCTGTTTATTTTAGCTAACATAAATAAGTAATCAATGCTATAATGTAAATCTATTGATTTACATAAAGCAAAGCACAGCTGTCAAAAAACTTACGGGAGGAAATATGACACTCTAAAACTTTTCAAATACTTAAACCTAAATCATCATCTTAATTGATAAAATCTTAGTTCTGTCATCCGTGCGCCGCTTTAACAGATTATTGTTATGCAAGAATGTTTTATTGCTACCGTTTTATGTCTTGGTTTTTATATTAGCTTATATTTTCACACTGCTGGCAAAAGTTATCCTAAATCCTTTCAGCGTCACCTCGTACAAGCCATCTTCTTATCGACTTAGCATCTGAAATACACTTAATTTGAAAGTGTAACCCATACCTTTGATGATATCTACAATAAGATAAACGATGTTTTCTTTACAACACGACACCAATAAAACACAACAACACGTCTATAATGCGCTAAGGGTAGACGTGTATCTAATACTGGCTTTTGCCAGTGGCTTTGCTTGCGAACGTATAAACCTTCCTCTTGAATCACTCTATTTATTTTAAAAAATCCGCATCAAAATCCGTTGCGTAGTATTAAAGATCTAAGCATAAGCATACATAGGGGCAGACAGAGGGAAGCGACTTTGTTTTATACTATATCATCATCAACATCACCATTTCAGTCGTAAGACGTCCACTGCTGGACTTAGGCCTCCCCCAATTTGGGAGGCTTTGCCATAATCCCCACGCTTGGCAGGCGGGTTGGCGATCACAGTATGGTGGTAAAATGCATAGAGAACGCTGCTGCCCATTCTCTAGTAAGTCTCTTAGTCACCTTTTACGACACCCACGGGAAGAAATGGGGTGGTGTTATTCTTTACGTCCGGCACCACACGGTACGTTTACAATGTGTGTGTAAATAATAAGAATTTAAAGAAAGTTGCTAAAGACTCCTTGCCTCGTTTGTCTAGTGGTCGCAAGTACTATTGTGGAACATGAGGTTCGAATCCCGGGTCGGGCAAAGTGTTATTGGGTTTTTTTTTGTCTGAAATTTCCCTGTAGCAGTAGTGAACTGGATTTTTACCCTATTGATAGAGCAATACGCTCGCCACTTTTACATAGGACTTACGCGTAACTAGCAAAATGTGTGTATTAAAGGTACACCTCTCTTTTCGGTGATACAAGGTATAATGGTATATTTAAAATGTGTCTGTAATATTAAGAATGTTGCTGAACACACAAGGTTCGATTCCCGGATTGGACAACGTGTTTTTAGGTTTTCTATTTGGAATTTCGCAGCCCGGAGTCTGGACTTGTCTCCGATTGATGACAATAGGCTCGCCCTCTAATACATGGGACTCAGACATAACTGTCGAAACGTTGGTGTACTTTACATAGTTACATTGGGTAGATACACCTCTGCCTTACTATATCATCATTCATCATCATTTCAGCCGTAAGACGTCCACTGCTGGACTTAGGCCTCCCCCAATTTGGGGGGCTTTGCCATAATCGCCACGCTTGGCAGGCGGGTTGGCGATCGCAGTATGGTGGTAAAATGCATAGAGAACGCTGCTGCCCATTCTCTAGTAAGTCCCTCCCGGCACCACACGGTACATAGGCCTCGCTATATAGTATAACCGTGGTACCGTGTGGTGCCAGACGTAAAGAATAACACCACCCATTTCTTCCCGTGGGTGTCGTAAAAGGCGACTAAGGGACTTACTAGAGAACGGGGAGCAGCGTTCTCTATGCATTTTAACACCATACTGCAATCGCCAACCCGCCTGCCAAGCGTGGCGATTATGGCAAAGCCCCCCAAATTGGGGGAGGCCTAAGTCCAGCAGTGGACGTCTTATGGCTGAAATGATGATGATGATGATATAGTAAGGCAGAGGTGTATCTACCCAATGTAACTATGTAAAGTACACCAACGTTTCGACAGTTATGTCTGAGTCCCATGTATTAGAGGGCGAGCCTATTGTCATCAATCGGAGACAAGTCTAGACTTCGGGCTGCGAAATTCCAAATAGAAAACCTAAAAACACTTTGTCCAATCCGGGAATCGAACCTTGTGTGTTCAGCAACATTCTTAATATAACAGACACATTTAAAATATACCATTATACCTTGTATTCCCGAAAAGAGAGGTGTACCTTTAATACACACATTTTGCCAGTTACGCGTAAGTCCTATGTAAAAGTGGCGAGCGTATTGCTCTATCAATAGGGCAAAAATCCAGTTCACTACTGCTACAGGGAAATTTCAGACAAAAAAAACCCAATAACACTTTGCCCGACCCCGGGAATCGAACCTCATGTTCCACAATAGTACTTGCGACCACTAGACAAACGAGGCAAGGAGTCTTTAGCAACTTTCTTTATATTCTTATTATTTACACACACATTGTAAACGTACCGTGTGGTGTCGGACGTAAAGAATAACACCATCCCATTTCTTCCCGGGGGTGTCGTAAAAGGCGACTAAGGGACTTACTAGAGAATGGGCAGCAGCGTTCTCTATGCATTTTACTACCATACTGCGATCGCCAACCCGCCTGCCAAGCGTGGCGATTATGGCAAAGCCTCCCAAATTGGGGGAGGCCTAAGTCCAGCAGTGGACGTCTTACGACTGAAATGGTGAAGAATGATGATGACATTGTAAACATAAAATTATGCCTAGTATCCCCGAGGAAGGCAGAGGTGTCTATAATACACATACATTTCGCCAGTTATGTTCAAGTCCCATATAACAGTAGCGAGCCTATCGCTATCATCGCACAAATCCAGTTTTTGGGCTTTTACTGAGAAATTCCAGACAGAAAACTTGCCCTTGAACACTTTGCCCGACCCGGGAATTAAACCCTCATGTTCCACAATAGTGCTTGTGATCAGTTGACGAACGAGGCAAAGATACCTTAGCAACATACTAATTATTTACAGACACATTGTAAACCTAATACAATTTGTATTTAAGTAAGTGGTAATTTATATTCAATAAGTGATTAAGACGCGCCGGCACCCAACGTGGCTGTCGCTTTCGAAAGCGAATGGCACGATTGTACCATGCTTACCTATAGTTAGTGAGTTTAATACATCAGGAAAATTCACAAAGTTTATAAAACATAGAAATATGGGTGGGTTTTACGAACAAGATTTAAAGAATAAGTTACAGATATGGAACTATTCCAACTTGATAGCAGGAGTACTTCAAGGAGCCTATTTAGGTCTAGGCCTTCTTACAAGTCATTGTGAGTTTAAGATTCTGAAGAGAAATGAGAAGTGTTGTGAGTTAATAAAACAAAGGTAAACTTAATGGACATCACTCAATGGAGAGTTGTGGTGGTCCAGTAATAACAGCCGCGACTTACAAGTTGTAGGCCGAAGGTTCAAAGTTAGTCAGGTGATTTACTATATATATGTAAATTATATCATGACCGCTGGATTTAAAACGGTGAAGGAAAACATCGTGAGGAAACAGGCATGATTTAGAACCAAAAATAGCCCTAGTAGTATACTATAAGCTGATTGTGGTAAACTTATTGTTGACTTTATAAACACAATAAAATCTAATAAATGATTAAAACGAAAACTGAATGAATGGGGAACAAAATATTATAGTCTTTTTATAACGTTAAGCCTGACCACTGATTAATTTTAACATTTCTAGTTTTGAAAGTTCAGAAGGATCTGTTACCGTCACCTTTATCTAAACTAAAAGTTAGCAGACTGTTAACGGTTGGTAGAGGCGGCCGTTTGCAATCGGCCACTGCATTCGGTCAAAGACCCAGATCCACCTTGCTCTTGAGACTTGGTTTGACGTATATAGTGATGTGCCTATTGCGGTTATCGATAAAGACTTGTTTATGCTATAATCGTTTCGCTAATAAACTTTTCACGTTATTTTGTAGAAATGTGTTTTGTGTATGTTTTTTTTTTAGTATTTAGTCTTTGTTACATCCATTTTCATCTAATTTATTTTTCTCCATTACTTGAATATCTTTTTAAAGGTTGTTAGTTACAACCCAAGTGCCTGAGGGTATTTATTATCGACAAAAAAAGACGAACTTTAATAAAAGCTTTCATCCACTTCTGTTTCTTAGTGCATCGATAGTAATCTATATACATTCAGCCCAGGATTTGGCTATGAGCTTGGAATCTTGAGTAGCGCCCATCAATTTCTTTCACGTGGGCGCACTGCAGACGATACTAAATGCCCCACTATCACACACTAATAATAATCGATAATGATAGTCGTAATTAACTTTCTTTTTTAATTCTAATATTTATAAATATAATTTAATCGTTAATCGTAATGGAATAAAGGAAATAATAATTGTAATCATCTATGAATCTCCACCTAAGCAGGTATTCTTTGCTTCGGCCTACCAGAGTCCAAATTTGTTTTTATTAAATACTTTCAGGTAAGCCTAGACTAATAGTGAAGGGATCGCGAGATTCGTTCGAAAGAGTTACCGTGGTCCTGGCATATGGGCAACTGGAAGAACACGGGTGGTTTTTAGTCAGTAAAAGTCTGACACGCCCTTCCGCTCCACCCTAGAGTGGGAAACATTAGATGATTTCCCACCCAAAAACAAGAAAAAAAAACTTGCCAACTGATGTCCAGGTAAGATTTCGTTTTATCAGAAACTAGTGTAAAATTAAGTACTGCTATGCGTTGTCTGTCAATTAATTAGGCTGTTTGTATGTTACCTTTTCACGCCTAAACCACTGAACGGATTGCAAAAAAGTTTGGCAAGGTGTTTGATTGTAGCCTGGAAAAGGACTTACCCTACATTCTGTCCATCTACGGGGATTAAGCTGCAAGCAGAAGGTAGTTGAATATTGGGTCACAATCATCCACCTTACGACATCAATTTGGAAGAAGAATATGAATGGAGCTTAACTTTTTAACAGCACTATCGAAAGTAGTCGCATATCGACAAACGCCCACCACTATACACCAGTGCGAAAGAGACTCACCAATTTCTCCCACTCGCCGTTCAGCTGAGATGAATTTAGTAAGCCAAGCGATAGCCGTCGGTTCGCGCGCTTTTCTAGTACACATGACCTGTTTACGAACGTAAACATTAACGTAAACGTGATTGTTTTGTGTTACGGATTCATAATTATGGGATTCAGGTAATTTAACTTTATTTTCTTAGTTTTCATTTTTAGTTTTTTCTGCAAGTACCTGTTTTTCCGGCTTGTTTTTATTCGAAAGTTTCACAAAAACGTTGCTCTTGCAAAGCGGTTTTTATGTCCGGATTTTTGTGGTTTTTTAGTATGTGAAATGCGGTGATTTAAAATCAATATCTGACATGGATAAATGCTTTGGAGTCATCTTAAATTCTTCTCAACTATATTCCTTATTATATATTCATAGCTTTTTGAACCCCAGTGTCGTCGTCTTGATTTATTTGAAAACGCGTGTTTCTTGTCTACGTGACGTCAAGCATGTGTTAACTTGTTCAGCAAACATTGTGATTATCATATAAAGCGCACACTCATATTCACTTTCTATTTTTTATCACCGGAAATTGAACAGGTGTGTCCTTGGTCATGATCAAGAATGATTATATTTACGTAAAGCTCTAAAGACCATCATCGTCGTCATCATTCCAGCGGTCAAACATCCACTGCTAGACTTGGGCTTCCTCAAGTTCAGTGTTGTCGGATCCCCTCAGTTTTCTTCTGGGAGGTTGTTGCGTAACACAGTAACAGAAGATGGTTTCCATTGTCACAGTTCAACGACATTCATTGCGTTATTTGTGTTGTTGACCAAACTAGGTTTTCGAATATATGAATCAATGGATTGCCACTAAACTTCTTCAAAATTGTTCAGATTATTATTGATAATGTGTTATGCAATTAGGGTGATGGATGCCAGTTCGTTTATGGGATGACGATACCATACTTAAGGGCATCATTTCTGCCTTTACAAATAAACTTATAGACAAAGGATAGTCTTTAGTTAATTATTCCGTCCTCTCTTTTCTTTTTGAGTTCCATACTATTAAGGAATCATTGCGTCTGAGAAAATCAATCAATAGATGGATGATGGACACCATTCCATCTTATGAGAACTACGTCTATCGCCAAACAGAGTGCATAGCATCATAACCACTCTTCAAAGAATACAGACACAATAAATAAGCCATTAATCATAATCTCACTACAAATTTTAATAGATTTGTAGTGAGATTATACGGTTGCCACTTCCAGTTCCAACAAAAACTGGAGACAATAACAAGGATTCGTTCATCTGGAAATGCAGCATAGCTTCACGCCATACCTCATTGGGTACATTAAATTATGATATAGTTTCTCTGTCGACGCAACTTTCTTTCGCATGTCCACTTGCATTCCTAGTCATCTTACGTTTGAATTTTCAGTATTTTGTCATTAACGTGTGAAGGAGACGAGGACAAATGGAATACATGTTGCCACCATTTTTTGTTTGTATTCTATCTTAGTCTTTTTTTTATTGCTAAACGAGCCTGCTGTTGACCTCGAACATGTCTGATGGAAAGCGATACATGAGGTCCTATGATGGAATTAGCGTGCCCAGAAGATATCAGATCACTCTTTCTTTGAAGGCAGAGGGGTTAAATATGGAAGGGAACACAGACGCTGGCAGAGAGATCCACGCTTTGATTGCACATAATCAATGTGGAGGACAAGCGCTAAGTACAAATTTCAGTATGCTTCAATGTAGTGAACCATATGATTCTTGTAGAACCTATATCAACAGTATCAGTTACTGAAGGTTGCTCCTATTCTATAACGTCAAATCTTTCTATCACTGCTTCATCTCAATAGACAGAGACCACATCACTACATGGTATAAAACAAAGTCGCTTCCCTCTGTCTGTCCCTATGTATGTTTGATCTTTAAAACTACGCAACGGATTTTGATGTGGGTTTTTTAATAGATAGAGAGATTCAAGAGGAAGATTTGTACGTATAATACGCGGGCGAAACTTCTGGCAAAAGCTAGTATAAAATAAATTAGGGTTAATTACTTACTTAACAAGATGGGCAACGATTATCTGTACGCAACTAAATGGTTCTCAGCCTATTAATTGTTATAGTTGTATATTATTATATATTTCCTACCAAATAAATACTATGATCTCATTAACATCATCGATTGCAACTTTACCACCACGAGAAGATTCTCAGAAAAGCAATGTTGCAACAGCAGCCGAACCAATTTATTACCTATAGACCTCACGGCATGACTCATTATGCAAACATCAATTTAGAAACTGCTACAAAAGAATCGAATTTCACCGAATTTCTTTAGCTTCAATAGGCATGCTGCTAAACATTGTGTCATAGAAAGTCTCACGTCATTTGTTTACATTCTGTTCTCACAAAGAACAACCTTTCCATTTGCTAAATTTACTCTAGTAAATACCTTACTTTACCCCTTCATTCGTCTTTAGGTGGAAGTCAGGTAGAGCAAGGTTTTAACAGACTTACGTCCGAGGTTGGTGCATTGGTACCATCGCCGGCAAAACCAATAAAAGAGCGGGCTATGCACTGCAGTGGGTTAAGTTGGGTGTGGATAATGATGACCAGTATGAGCTGACCTTTTATTCCCTTAAAACTCTGTAGTGTGGCCAGGCCAAGGATAAATAAACTACCGAGATTGTACAAAAAACATCATCGTTCACCACCACCACCATCACCATTTCCATGATCATCATCATCTGCTTAGCCTTTTCTCTACTGTGCTGGGCCGGCTTCTAGTCTTAGTATTTTACATAAAACGACTGCTTATCTGACTACCAGAACCCAGTAACTGGGTAATACGATACGTTCCATTGGACTATGACAGTGTAGTGAAGTGTAAGTGTACCTGTGTGTAAACAATTATTGTGCGCTATAATATCCCCCGCATAGATGGCTAGTCTTCTCTGAGATTGACTGCCACGGCCAAAATTCACTCTGGACGACTTGAGTCCTGCACTTGTATTATAATCAGAGGTCGGAGTAGGTAGATTGAAATGGGATCAATGAACTGGCACGTATAATATATTAGTACGGATACGCCTCTGGAATTCCGGTATTTTGAAACTAATTTCAAATGTTGTAACGTGTAGAATAAAGAATACATCAATATGAATACGAAATGTTTATCTTTTTGCTGTCTTTTTAATAGTACTATATAGGAGACCGACCTTCTACAATAAAAAATAAAAAACAATTTTAAAGTTTCATTCTATCTGTTTTTCTATTCTGTTTCACAATATTTGATTCAATCCCATAAGTACCAAAATGAAATCCTGGAAAAAAGGCTTATCCTTGTTATGAGTTCTATGACTATTCATGATGCGAGTACGTAAAATCAATCTACCTACTCTGATTCAATCTACCTCTGATTATAATACAACCCAACAATTCTAAGCCCATTTTAGTGTTCTATTAACTTAAATTTTCTCCTATAAACAAAAATTCCTTGAAAGACCTTACCGTTCAGAGTTCAAGTCTAATTTCCCAAGAAACTACTTCAAGGAAGTATTTGCCTGATTCAAAAATCTTCTATAGCACTTCACACCGTATTCGTTGGTGTTAAAATTAATTTTCTAATCACATAAGCAAACAATGTATCGGTCAATCACAGGATAGGGTTATGAATATGAATATTTATTGATTTTCTAACCATTTAAATATTGTGTTAATTTTCACCCATTGTTTGAAGGAAAGTGTACAAACACATTTCTATGTCGTTTATCATATTGACATGGTTAACCCACTTACTCTGTTTCTAAGAGGTCACTGTTACTGGGTATATGGTTTGCTGAGGCCGGAGTGTTTGTTCCGTCACTTCTTCGTCTCAGCGAAGAAAAGCTAAAAGCATTAGGAACTTATGATTGGCGATCGTTTTGGGGATGTTCGGGGTAATTGCGTAACATACTTTTTAAAGGAACGGCTTTCAATTCACCACTTCAACAATTTTAATTGCATTTTTACGTTGTTAAACAGAAATATATCGTACTAGCTTTTGCCCGCGGCTTCGCCCGCGTGGATGTCGGAAATTAACGCAGGAGGACGTACTACCGCGGTAAGATGTGTTAATTCAGGTTATATTATAGCTGTTACACGCGACATCGTCCGCGTGGTATTTAACAAAAAGTTTTTCATAAAAGCTGTCTTTGAAAACTACGCTGACATACGTCTCAAAGTTCAGCGTGTTTTTAGTTTTTTTTTTTTTAACTATTATTCATTTTTTCTAAAATAAAAGTAGCCTAAGTTACTCCTTGTTACATGTCAGTGAAAGTTCCGTCAAAATCGGTTCAGCCATTTCAGAGATTAGCCGGAACAAACAGACAGACAGACACAAAAATTGTAAAAAATGTTGTTTTGGTATATGTACCGTGTATATTAGTAAAAAGTGGTTATAATATTATTAAAACAGACACTCCAATTTTATTTATTTTTTTATCGTAAAAGTTCTGCCTGCGACTTCGTCCGCGTCAAATTTCTTGCTCCCTTGACCTATTCCGTCGCATCGAATCGCTTGTCCGTGCGAGGTCTTCATATTCGTGACTTTTTTCTTTTTCTCGGCTCCTAAGGGTTCTAGCGTGATGTTATATAGCCTATAGGCTTTCTCAATAAATAGCCTACCCAACATTAAAAGACTGAGGTCGTGGGTTCGATTCCCACCCAGGACAAATCTTTGTATGATGAGCACAATAATTTGTTGTGTCTGGGTGTAATTTATTTATAATATGTATCTATTTAGAAATATATAAGTATATTTATCAGTTGTCTGGTTGCCACAGTACAGGCTCTGGCTAGTTTGGGATCAGATAACAGTGTGTTGGTTGTCCTAAGATATTATTATAGGTATTAAATATTATTATTAAAATAATTTTTCAATTCGAACCAGAAGTTCCTGAGATTATCGCGTTCAACCAAACAAACAAACTCTTCAGCTTATTATAATAAAGATGAACTAGTGGATTAACAAATTCTTAGAAATGGTTCACACCATGGCACTGCCTGATGAAGTTTTGACATTTACAAGGATTAACGCGCAACCCAATTAAATTATATGACTTTCAATTTGGATTTCACTTATACAGTCTAGCTATTACTCATCCATGTTGAAATCAAAATCCAAATTAACTTATTCAAACTAGGTTGAGAGTGAGCACTTTTTAAACGTCAAAGTTACATAAGACAGCCCCCCCTACAAAACGCCCGCCCTTCACAACTTCCTAGTGCTTTAGCTGGGAAGAAGAAGTGGCGCAACAAACTCCCCAGCAGCACAGCTGTCTGTTAATTTAGTAGAACTTGATTCTATACAAAATCATAAGTCATTTATTCAAATTAGGCTGAGGATCAGCACTTTTTGAACGTCAAAATTACATAAGACAGGCCCTCAAAACGCCCACCCTTCACCACTTCCTAGTGTTTTAGCTGGGAAGAAGAAGAATGAATTTAACTGCTTTTTAAATGCAACTGAATAATGTACAGGTCTCAGCCGTCTCTCCAACCAAAAACTGGAAATACTTATCTAACCAGCAATTTATTCCAGATCTTTTGTAATATCAGTGGTAAATCTTTTTTGGTCTGACAATAGATTCTGATTCTTCTGAGCATTTCATTGACGGGCTCTTGACGGTTTATCTTTCTATAACTTCTTTGAGGGGTTTGTAGCTGAATTTATTATTTAGCCATGAACCGCTAACCGTGGTTTGTCTGCGGGCGGTCGACCATCTTTACATACCAAGCCTCCTCCGTGTTTCAGAAATCATGTCAAGGCGTTGATCTCGGCTTTCATTCATGGTTCTGTGATAGTCGTTACGGGTCATCAGAAGCCTGAAAGTCTTATAAAGGGGTATCGTATTACCCGGTAACTGGGATATGGAAGTCAGATCAGCAGCCGCTCTATCTAAAAATACTGGTATCCAGCTGCATCCGTTTAGACTGGAAGCCGATCCCAACGTAGTTGGCTAAAAGCTAGACAGATGATGAACTTTCTGCCATCGATCTATCTTACTATGAGTATCGTTATGCTCGTTGGACTGTCTCTGGCACACTATTTAATAAGGGATTAACTCTTTTTGCCATTACCACGTCTTTTTAACCGACTTCAAAAAGGAGGAGGTTCTCAATTCGGATGTTTATATGTTTTTTTTTTTTTTTTTTTTTATGTATGTTCGGCCATAACTCCGTCATATATAGACGGATTTGCAAAATTCTTTTTTTGTTCGAAAGAGGTTTATTCCGAAATGGTCCCATATATTTTCATATAGATTTGATGATGAGTTCGGGAGACAGACACCGGAACTCTTTAAAAAATGACAGCAAATCAACCGCGATTTCTGCTATCGCATAAATATGTATTGTTTGTTTGGAATTAGTGCAGGGTGAATACCACAACTAAAAATTTAAAAATAAAAACTTTTTTACAAAAAAAAAACAACCGACTTCCTTAAAAACACTACAAAGTGAAAAATAACTTTAATTTCGGAAGTCGGTGGCAAAAAAACCATAAATACAGATCCTAAGACACCGACTTCCGAAATTAAAGTTATTTTTCACTTTGTAGTGTTTTTAAGGAAGTCGGTTGTTTTTTTTTTTGTAAAAAAGTTTTTATCAAAACACAAAACCACCCAATGGCTTCTAGCATACATCTCGTAAAAATACAATCGCAAATCCATGCACTTATACATTCACACGCACACGGACAAGTAATCCACGGCTTTCAGAACCATCCCAGAGCCCTACGAGCACTCACTGGAATACTTCTTTTCCCCGAGCACGTCTGCTCTTGCGAATCCCTAAGCAGCCAATTAAGGCAAAAATAAGGTGGATACTCTGAACCTCATCAGTGTTTACTCCAACCGCCTACTAAAGGCAAACCAGGAATGAGGAACAAGAATTATCCCGGGAGATAGGGTTCGTGGGGTCGCTACTGCCCAACAGCTCACTACATGCTGCCTTGCGAGTTTATTAATATTTTATTACCACCACATACAATCTAATGCTATAGTTGATATATATACAACCATTTAAAGATGAACATATCACTGCTAAGTACCACATTCTTCATTTCAATGTCACACCTGACCAGCCGAACCATACGTCAATGCGTCTGAGTCGGTAAAAGTGTGTTAATGCGTGTGACATTGTTCAAGCTAGCGTCCGGATGATACCGGTATAACTTTGGGTATTTATAGGCATTTTTTGTGGATAACTGGTTTTTTTTACGAGAAGAGAAACGATGGATCTAGGCTAACATTTAAGTAGTAATTAATAAAATACTACGTATAACTTTCTTGACAAATACATATATTTTTTATTTAATTTTCTCTCTAAAAATAATGAAAGACTAATCAACGAGATTAAAGACAACAAAACATTTTTTCACCAAAGACCAACAACAAGAATACCAAAGGAATAGTATGGCTCTATAAGCCTTCGTGGTTAGAAAGATTCTATTTTCAAAACATATAATTTTGCGACATCCATTACTAGGGTTATAAATTTATTGGTATTGTTTGCTCTACATCCCCGTTGCCCTACTTTCGATCTCAAAGTTCCACCTCTCTAAATGACACTTTTTTCACCCATATCACAAAATGGAAATAATATTATAAAAATGCATGCCATATCTCTGTCTCTACTCAAACTGGTATGGTATATAATTAACCTACTCTCAAAGATTTTTGGGAGCCTATGAATATTAATTATATTTTCCCATGGATATACCTAACTCATTTGCATTTGTATAAAATCGAGGCGATAGGTTAAACGGAAGGGCTTTAAGCTGTTTGGATTAAAATCGATCACAAAGTCTCCTATCACCACTTACCACTCAGGGCATACAAATATATAAGATACTAGCTTTTGCCCACGGCTTCGCTCGCGTTAAATTTGGGGTAAAACGGTTCCCCTTTCCTGATTTAGAACACAGAAGAGAACTCGGAACAGAATGTTATTTTAATACACTACTGTAGACGATATTATATGTCTTTCCATTTCGGGATAGAATGTAAAGATTCTGGGCATTGGACACACGCGAACATGCTACATACAATTATCCATGGGAAAAGCACGGCTTTCCTAAGTTCAACCCAGCCACATAAAAAAGAGAAAAAATAAAGTAGCCTATGTCACTTTCCATCCCTTCAACTATCTCCACTTAAAAAATCACGTCAATTCGTCGCTCCGTTTTGCCGTGAAAGATGGACAAACAGACACACACTTTTCCATTTATAATATTAGTATGGATATCGAAAGGAGGCTACACATCTTAGTGAGGATATCAATCTACAAATTTACGTTGGAATGATCCAAGAAATCTCAATCAGGATTTGTCAGACTCTCCAAGAAGTAATGAAATTCTAATACAATTTTACTTCAATTCTGATGAACAATTTTACCAATCAACTCGAGACTATCCCAAGATTTTAGACACACTATCAAACAAGATTCTTTACAGAGTGTCCTTACACATTGCAAACTCCTAAAAAAATGTAAGTATTCAATTCAAAACTTTTGAAGCACTTTCATGCACTTCATAACGATCAAATTCCAGTCAGGAATCAATTTGTCAATGTTAATATAACCAGTTGGGCATCACTAATAAAATATAATCGAAAGTTCGACCTTGTTCCATTTGGACATCGAGCCACACGTTTTGCGTCATAATTTACCGGTTGTAGAGAAAGTGTTCCGAAATGCGCCCTTACTCAGGAAATTGAGTGAAACTGTTGTTTATGGGAGAATTCTTCTAAAATTGGTGTCTAAAGGTTGGGTTTTGTATGGTTATCTTGTTAAGACTGGTTTGATTTGACCCTGCCCTTTAGAAGAATTTAGTCTTGTCCGGAATATTTGTATTAGTCAACATGGTTTGTTACCTTCAAATATCTACGTGTGACTTCTCTCAGATTATTTTTTCTTTAGTTATAGGTTCTGTAGTTCGAAGAATACCTCTTCTTCTCATCTTTCCAAATAGAAGTATGACCGTACTAGATAACTTTAAATAAAATGTATGAGGTGCAGAATTCCGTTGACCATTTATTTCATCCTTTCTTATATCGTCCACGAGAGCTTTGGATTCATCTTCAGACGCTTTCTTAGTGATTTTTTCATCTTGTACGATAAGATCACTCTAGCCAGTAATACACTTCGCTACGTTTTCATATTCTATTACTCTAACATGGACGTGTCTTTAGTCATGTCAGACAGTAGTGTTGCAATTTGTCAAAACCGTCGTTTCTTTTGTTTTCAAATCCACGACATTTCTCCGTAATAGTACTAAATCCATCAATAGACGGTGAAGTAATCTATTGTCCTCTAGACCATTTTGAAAGAGAAAGCTTACAACAACTAATTGTTTTCTTTTTTCGACGCGGTTATTATAAAAGAAAGGTTTTGTACAAACGCGGGCAAAGTCTTTATTTTTGTGTTTTTTACAAGTTTACAACTCTTAGGTAACTACAAGATACACAGGTAGAAACTTTGAAAATCTGAGCCACATATTCTATTTAGACACCATGGAGCAACTATTTTGCTTACGCGTACTGATAATACGTATAGAAGTACAGAACCGCATCATCGTCAGCCTAATGCAGTCCTTTACTAGTTATAAGCCCTCACCAACTACTGCTGCAATTTTTCGGCAAGTCTCAACTACCAGCTATCTTGCAAAGATTGACGCTCATTATAGCCTGAAATGATATTGTTTATCCGGTAAATAGGAAATTGAAATCACTATTACACATCATATTCAAAATAAGCTAAATGTAGTCGATTTTTCTACCCCTAACATAAAATAACAAAATATAACATTTGCTTTAGACACAATCGTGGACCCTGTCGGGCACAACAAAAGAAATATAGTAGGTAGAGACGAGGACCAATCGCTTATCTTACTAAGTTAATCTAAAAAAAACAATAAAGTCCAAACAGAATCTCGATCAATTCATGTGAATACGTATGGCGGTGTTTTGAGGATAAAACTACACAAATTTTAGTAGACCTGTGCAGTCGGTGCAAGCATTTGTCAGTCATCGTGTAGTTTAACTCAACTAAAGGCATCCTACCTGAAGTTTGACGATTCTCGCTTTCTGTAAGGTCTATTGCAACGGTGATCAGTTCTATGGCTAATTGAGCTGGCCTTTTGTCACCTAATTTGCTTATTCAGTGCTTTCGCTGGTTCCCTGTCGAATCATCTTGTAAAAGCTGACAGACGCATAAAGATGTCTAATGCCTATCATTAATCAAAATTGAACAGTAGTACACTAATATTCAATGGCTTTAATTTTATACCTTTGACAATATTGGACAGACGATATGGTAAATTGATGGTGTCATGTACCAAAATTATGTAGGTAATGGTAAACTTTAAACCAACTAATTCGGTCACGTACTAAGCCCTTTACAACTTTCAGAACTGGGCATTTTAAAAGCCAGCAATTTCATAATCAATATGTCAGTATAATCTAAACCTTTAGTTAGTGAAATGTTATTTACACTTTTCATAACCATTGAAAGTGTCACAAGTTTTAAATTGTGTCAAATGCATTGCAACTTATCAATATTCGGCTAGTAAGCCGTGGAACTGTTAATTAAATAGCACTGTTTTTTAAAAACATACACTTACTTACGTACTGTATCAACATGCTGACCACTTAACGAATTAAAACCAGTATACGACATATGTCTATTTCACAGTAAAAGATTTTTAGAAAATGACAAAACATTAATTGATTATTTTTCATACAAAGACATATTGTCTTGATTTGTAAAATATTGCTTATTGTTTATAGTTTGTATGTAATTAATACTACCAGCCTAGCGGGTCGTCTTTTAAGTTTAAGCAAAGCGCTTACCCTGGTTTGTCCATGGATGGATGGTTATCAATAACATACCGAAACCCTTCTGTGCCTTAGACAGCATGTAAGCAGTTGGTAATAGTAATCAGTAAGCAGTAGTATGTAAGCAGTTGATCGATGAATCACAGCTGGGAGGCTGTGACTCATCGATCTTAGACAGTCGTTACAAGCAGGAAACTCGAAAGTCTGACAACCAGTCTTGCCAATGAGTATCTTGGTGCCCAGTAACTGTGTGGTTGTGTAGGTCAGACAGGCAGTTCCTTCAATTAAAATACTTAATCCAGTTGAATCCAGTTACACTGACAACCAACCTCTAAATAGTTGGGAAAAGGCTAAGCATATTGATGTATATACCTAATATTTGCATGCCACACTTGGCACCGTGCACTCGGCACTTGTACCGTGTGGTGCCGGACGTAAAGAATAACACCACCCCATTTCTTCCTGTGGGTGTCGTAAAAGGCGACTAAGGGACATACTAGAGAATGGGCAGCAGCGTTCTCTATGCATTTTACCACCATACTGCGATCGCCAACCCGCCTGCCAAGCGTGGCGATTATGGCAAAGCCCCCCAAATTGGGGGAGGCCTAAGTCCAGTAGTGGACGTCTTACGGCTGAAATGAGGACACTTGGCAGAATGTAATGAAACCATTTAATACTAAGACTATTAATATACTGAACCATATTCTGACAACTACATATGAGTGTAGTTTAGCAGGACAGGAAATAAAAGGGATGTGAAGAGAAAATCTCCAGTGGGGCTGTCCTTTAAACATCTTCTACGAAGAGAAAGGCTATTTTTTTTACATTCAAAAGAGTGCCAAGTTCTTTTTTTCTAGTTCATCTCCATTGAAACCCACTAATCTTTGGAATGGTCACTTAATTCATCTTTCTGACAAATCAACTCCTTGGAAATTTAAAGTTGCCTGCCATTAATTATTTGACTTTGAGTTAAAGAAATAAATTAAAATGTTTAATATCTTCGGATCAAAGGTCTGTCTTATAGTAAAAAAATATACTGTGGTCGTTGTCGTCTAAACATAAAAAAGTTGTCCAAAATCTTGATTGATAACCATAACCAGAATGTAAGAGTTATGTGCGAATGGGTATGTTAAGAAAATATTTTGGTAACTGCAACTTTTCAAAAATTAACAGATTAGTTGAAAAAACATAGCAAAAACGTTTAACAAGCATCAGAAAAGATAACAAAAAATCTCAAATTAATTTAGTGTTTTCTTAATTACTTTTTAAGTACCTATGCTTCGATATAGAAAATTGTGAACTGTGAAACTTATACTCATTTAAACAAACTCAAAGAAGCATGGTTACAAGATTGTTATAATAAAACAGGTTTTGATTATTTACTGGGCCGGTTTAGTTACTCCTTTTATTTCAATGAAATTGTTTATGTGAGGTTACGGTATTATAATAATTAGAAATAACGGGTAAAAAATCTGACTACGAAGAAGTTTTTGTTTTTATTTTAAGCCTTTTTGTGCTATTTTTTAAAGAATCGTCTCTACAGGTCTCCTTTATCTTTATAGCCACCACACATAGTTATGACACTATTTCTTAAGATTTTCATGAATTTATTTATTAATGCCAATTAAATTAAGTTTAAAATTCGAGATATTGATGAATTTGTAACAACAAAACCCAAGCTATTATCATTGAGTAATCCAGACAAAACGATAGATACTCATATTTAAATATCCATATAGACGTTACGATGTTTTGAAAGTATCAAGAATCCCACATAAAAATAACCCTTTTAACTGTTTGATTACTACATATTAATCGAAACAAATCCCCAACTAATTTCCTCTTACATCTGGAAAAATGTTATTCCGTTTTCGCGGCTTCGTTTCTAGATTATATTATACTAGCTTCTGCCCGCGACTTTATCCGCGTGTTAATCGACCCAGAGAAAAAAAAGTTTCACAGAAATTCCAACCCCCATTTCACCCTCTTAGGGATGGAATTTCAAAAAACCCTTTCTTAGTGGATACCTACTCTTCACAAAGAACACACCCTCCAAATTTCACGTCTCTATGGCCAGCGGTTTAGGCTGTGCGTTGAAATATCAGTCAGTCAGTCAGTCACTCAGGACTTTGAATTTTATATATATAGATACGCTATTTCAAAATTTATACATTTTTTCTAAACCAAAACATTCATTAACATTAATTTTACTGTGCAATTTAGGACTCCAATCAATAACCACGTTAAACATTTCTGTGACAGCTGGTACTTTAGGCTTAAACTTTTAAACGATTTTTTGCCGATTATAACCTACTTTTCAAGTTTTTTTTTTTTTTAATATAACTATCTGCTACATGTCGTGGTTAGATTTTTACCGATTCATTATTTTAAGACTCATCTGTTTTCTCCCCAGTAAAGTTTCACGGTTTTAATCACTTCTTTTTCTATCATTTCATATCGACCTTCACATAATACATTCATATTTTATTTAGTCTTCCTTTCCCTCTTCATTTGTATTATTGTTGTCTATTAGCTTACATCTTAGAATTCCGCTCCTTTATTGTCTGATCATCTGCCAGATTATGCACAATATCGTGGTTTGGATATTATGCAAAACTTTTCAAACTATCGTATTTATTATCAGTTACTGTATGACCTTCACCTATAAGTTTTATAATTCGTGTCTTCGTCATTGACACCTCACATATGAGCTCTACTTTTATTTTCTTTTGTCCGTTGAACCAATTTGGACACTTTCTCTACGTGATGTTGTAACCATTATCTGATATTAGTTTATTAACTGGTATACCAGTAACTGCTACGGCTACGCTCATGTGATTGTAGTAAAATGAATGGCCAGATGAGTAGTTATTATTTAGTTTTAAAGTAATTTCCGCTTTTATAGGCTTTATTTCATGTTCATTATTGTTTGAATTCTTTATAGAGGACAAGGCGATATACAATTTTAAAACAAATCTACATTTCACGATTTCGTTTGCAATTAAAATTATAATTCGTTTTATAATTATATCATGTTTTATTTATTACCTTCATCAGATTAAATGCCTTTACTGTTGAAATGATGCAAATATTTGGTTTTTTATCGGTATTCAAGATCATTTTTCGGTAAGTATTTGAGAACGCTTTCTTTTACAAGATTTATTTTATGAATAATTCATCAGATGATTGGTTAAAAAAAAAATCTTTTTAAAATTTAAAAGAAACTAATAGGATAGCCTTATATTGCTTGAAAATTACGAGTTATAGTATGTAATATATTATTAATTCACATAAGAATATTTTCTAACTTTCTCGAGTGCTACATGATTTGATTACACTGTATTATTAAATATGTACCGGTTATACAAGAGGTAATGTTGTTGACTGTTGATACAGTTCTTATCTTCCATCTCGTTTTGCTTTCATTTGTCGGTAATGTGATTAACTTCTTATTTTGTCATTGTTATTTAAAATTATTTCAAATAGAGTAACCTATAGTAAAATTATGTGTATTGAGAATGAATACCATATACCATATCCACAGAGCTTAGAGCTGTTTTATGAGTACAAATGATATCAACTACAAACACGTTTTCGACGTAGTTTTGCGTTACCTAAACTGTTGGAGCTATGTTTGAATCCAGTTAATTTCCTTTTTTGAGCATCTACGTACATAACGGCATAATTCTGTGATATTTTAGGAATAATCATATTAGATCTCCATGGGAGTATTAAGCATGGGTCTCTGACCTCAAGATTTAAATCAAAACATATTGAATCACGTTATTAATTAAGCCCCATTGACATGGTGCAAGTTTTTTTGCCTGTCGCATACAATAAAAATGCAGTAACAAATGAATTTTACGGTCTGAATATTTTATAATGTAAAAATACCGATAAGAAAGCAGACTCTCCTTGCAATTTCGATTTCGCTTAAAAAATGGCCTTTTCCAAAAACGTAAAGTTCAACGAAGATGCGACGCACAATTTACTGCCGATGATCGAAACAGTGTAACCGCTATTTCCATTCCTTATACACTTTATAGCATTTATTGAGTATACAGCTTTCTTTTGACTTTCACAGGGACCATAGGTGTTTGGTTTTTACTAAATTTCAGAAGAGTAGAATTTAGAACATGTCATTGTAGGCTGTAAATTATAGAGGCTTGTAGCTAAGTAATAATAGTTGCACGGGACGATTAATCAGGTTACGTTCTACACTTGCCACGGTTGGTCCGTCAATGAGTGACCATCTTTACATACTAGGACCTCGCCGTTATTCTCAGATCTTTGACAGATGTTACGGGCCGTCAGAAGCCCGAGAGTCTGATAACCAGTCTTACCATGGGGTGTGGTATTACGCAGTAACTGGGTTGTGGAGGTCAGATAGGCAGTCGCTTCATGTAAAATACTGGTATTCAGCTGCATCCGATTAGACT
Organism: Aporophyla nigra; assembly: GCA_947507805.1. Lineage (NCBI taxonomy): Eukaryota > Metazoa > Arthropoda > Insecta > Lepidoptera > Noctuidae > Aporophyla > Aporophyla nigra. The sequence goes on along the minus strand of OX382313.1, from coordinate 2,112,479 downwards.
GAAAGACGACCCCAACATTAGTTGGGAAAAGGCTAGACAGCAGATGATGATGTTGGATGTAATGTCTAATTTTTATGGTTTGTCAATTTAATAATTTATTTTGAGATTCTGCTGATCAACTATTCTATGTACACCTAAACAATTGTTCCACATAAAGACTCCACGAGATAGGTTCGACCTAGTGTGAAGTTCAAAAGCAAAATACAATACTTCCATTGTGTATTACTTTAAAAATGTAAACCAAGCCACTAACGAAGCCTGCCATAAAATGTAATGCACTGTTTTCGGAAAATAAACAAAACTGATGGTATAGTTGGATTCAAATTATGCAAAACCAAAACTTATTAACAATATTCAACACCTGATATCTAGAATTGTATAAGATAAATTATACTGTTCATCTCATCATGGTCTATGCAAATGACATATTTGGTCATGACCTTCGTTTTATAATATCTAATGATAACATATAATGAGATGCTGATGGCTGTATCTCATCATTCCCATAGAGCCTTCATTAAGACTCATAAAAGCTAAGACTTTGAATAATCATTAACTTTTGCTTTCAATATCAAATCAGTGGAGAAAAGTGAAATCCAGACTTATTAGTACGTTTCTTTATTAACATCAGCATAAGGATTACATTACTCAAGAAAGTAATTTTCACACATAACATACACTTTTAGATATCAGACATTGAAAGTGCTGTTTTACTTGACAGCTTGTAGGATGCCTTCTCGAGCATTTATAGCTAGCAGTGGATGGCAAATAAAACAGCATTTTCTTTTACTTTTTTCCTTACGGCAGGCCACGAAATTCAAATTCTTCCATTCATTGCATACTAGCTTCTGTCCGAGACTTCATACGCGTCAAATTTTTGCTCCCCTAACCATTCCCGTTGCATCAATTTGCCTGTCAGTTTTTGTCCATTTTTCGTTGCTGCTCCGCTCCTTTTGATCATTGCGTGATGTTACATAACCTATAGTTTTTCTCAATAAATAGGCTACCCAACACAAAAATATTTTTTTTACTTCGCACTAAGTCGTTCCTGAGATTACCGCGTTCATCCAAACAAACAAACTCTTCTCTCTCTAAGTTCATATGGGATTCCATGGACTATTTCATGTAAAAGTCATTCAGTGGGTGTTATGATCGGAATCATTTATTTTATTCAACATACAGCCTGACCTGTGAATTTCCAAAAATGGAAAAAAAATCTCGGCGTAGGTTAAAGCATTCTTCTTAAGGATAGTGGTGTAGCCGGGCGGCGTGTAGATAGCCAACCAACACGCGGGGAACTCAATTGTGAAAAGTTATGGTTTGATAGTAATTATATTAATTCCTAAGAAACCTACCCTGTGAGCTGAAGAATGATAAATGGTTTCGACGTCAGCACTGCAAGACTATTGGTCCACTAACCTACAGACCAGCTCCGGGACGCCTCACCAGCAACTATCAGCAGCTCACACCGTGAAGCACTTTCACGAAACAGATTGTCAGATCACTGTTGGGTATTTATAACAAGTTTCTTCAAACTTTAGCTGTCCATCACGGTGAAAAAACCAACTTTTCCTCAAAATTACAAGAAAAGCACCGGCCGACATACTTCGAGCGCGACAGACGGGAGAAGAATCTGATTGATCGGCGCTCGGGGGGTTCATTGTGGTCAATCTATGACGCTAGTGTCGCCAGGTTCAGCGAATCCCATCGCGCGATCCGAAAGGCGCGCGAACCAAATAGCCACAGATACTAACATATAGACACCATTTGAAACGAATTAATTATTGCTAAAGAAATGACCTAATACTTAGGTATAACAGAAATAAGTAACAAGTCAAAATGAGGTCACTTAATGTGCCCAACCAGATATACTGGCTGGTTCTGTGCGCTTATTTATTTAAAAAAACCTAGCCACATTATATACATGTGCTGTGGAATTTCGAGAGCTTCACCAAGTCATCGGACCACCACGAGAAAAAAAATGATCTTACTTTAAGTTTTGCAACCGTATTCAAACAATCATTGTACATAATTATAATTCTAGTCTGATAGCCCAGTGAAAGCTTAGCAAGAAAGTGAATCTAATGAAGTAAGTATTCTATAAGTAAAATTCCCAAAAAAGTGGCTCTTCAAAAAAGTGCCTTACTAACATGCTTGCCTATATTAATCCAACTTACTTTTAACTCGTCACTGATTATATATCATATTAATGATTAATTTGGTGCATCTTGACTTGCAGTTTTAAAGGATGTCTTAAGCATTTGATTGGCAGATTTTTGAAGAAGTGTTACCACTAGTTTTTGCTCATTAGCAAATCCAAAGTTTTTTGGTTTGTTTTTATATTGTACAACCTAAATTTTGAAGCAATTACCTTTTACTTTTGACTTCATGACATACTTTAATTTGAAAACTATGTTTTTTTTTTGCAAGCGTAATTTCTACAGTAGGTATATATACATCATAAGTTTCATTGGAAATTTTCAAAACGATTATGTTTACCAAAAGAACATGCGTTAAAAAGGTCACCTGTCAATTTTTCTATTCACAAAAGTCTTAAAATATGCTAATAAGTAAACAAATGCAATCGCATTAACATCAGGGTCAAAATGATCGTCACTTTTACTTTTTCTAACTACTTAGGTATACATAAGCTAGACAGTTACATTATGAGTTAAGAAAATAAGCTTACTAATATTTGAAACTGATAATTTATCAATTCCTTAATATTACATAAATTTATCAATTGACTTTCGTGGTCATGGTCACTCTGGCCTTGTCGAGATTGACGAAACGAATGGCATTAAACTATGCATGAAATTGTTTTACGCATAATTTCATCAAACTCTTCATTGTGACGTTTCAATCGAAATGGTTGAATTGTTTAATGGGAATTACAACTCAAGTAGAAAAAGAGCGGATATAAATATGCAAAAAGATGAAAGTTGAAATAATAATTCCGCTGGTGAAGCAAAAATAGAACATAGCCACGTAATACGAAATGACGATAAAAAGTTCAGATTTCCGAAAGTATTAAGAGCAGTTAAGTCTCATTTACAGAAAAATATCTTTTAATAAAAAACGTGTTAAGCGACTAAATAGACTTTGAAGCACAGTCGGCCTGAGGCAAGGTAATCTCCACATATCCGATTCACGGACGGTTCAGATCTCAAGTGGACACAGACAATGGCCCACCTTCCATCCTGCGCCGCACGCCCTGTCACCTGTAAGTTTAATGATTTTATAACAGCATCAGTATGCGGAGTTCTTACAGCTGAATTTTAGACTATAGATTTGAACTTTTCGCCATCGATAAGCTAAGAAAAAAAAAAGAAGCCACCACTGACTGACGTTGTAGAAAACGAATTCCTCATAACGCTGAAAGCAGATCAGTGGATTAAATAAACCAATAACATCTTGCTTATTAATGAATTACTGTTTGCCTTCTAAGAAATACTAAAAATACTGACCACTTCAAAACCAGGATCTGACATACTAAAACCTCAACAGCAGACTGGTGATAATAACTAAACATACAGTTCTAATGAATGTTTACCCACTGACTTTCCTAGAGAAAGTTAAAGTGCACATGTCAAAGCTTGGACCTTACTGAGTTTTGTGAATAGTTGCTCTTTACTATATTGTCTTTTCAAAGTATGAATAATGTGCTAAGTAAGTAAGTTGTAGTACCGTGCTAATGTTATAGATATTACCTTTTCAATGCTTACAACTTTCAACATTAACTTGTACCAAAACTTCAGTCTTTATTTTAATGGGCTCAGTAGGAACCACCACACAGATCGATGGTTCATATTAAACTACGCTTGCCACAGCTAGCCCGTGGATGGGTGACCATCTTTACATAACAAGACCCTCTGTAGGTTGGAAAGCTCGCTAAGCTGTTGGTCGTGGTTGTCATTTATGCGTCTTTGACAGTGTCAGAAGCCCGAAATTCTGATAACCAGCCTTAGCAAGGGTCAATAACTGGGTTTTGGAGGTCAGACGGTTTAGACAGGCGCTCCATGTAATATACAGGTGGCTCCTATCCTAACTGGATGCAGCCGAATACCTGTATTTTAGATAGATAATGATTAATCTTGATGATAATAAAATATTGTTAGTTACTCTAGTACTCACAAACGCTACTACTAAGCATGAAGTCATGGTTTCAATTCCCGGAGCGGGCAAAGTGATGTTTAGTTTTTCCACCTGGAGTTTCTCATTAGTAGCCTGGAGTCTGGATACGTATCCGGTTCATGGCAATAATCTAGCCCCTTTCAACATGGGAATTAAAAAAATTTGTACCATAGATACAATTGGTGAAATGGATTTGTACTATAGATACACCTCTGTCAAAAACTCAATAATAACTTTGAGTTTGACGGATTCAGGTACTTCATGATAGAAAAAAGAGTTATGTCCATATGTAGTAATGATATTTCTATTTAAAGTGACACCCATTTCCTATCTTACTTACCATTATAATTTATCACTTTTATACTGGCTCATGTCCGCTTCTACTTATCCCTTAAAATCTATATTAGGCTCTTTATCGATGATGATAGGAAAATCAGACATCAAACAAGAATTACAAGAGATGCTATTGCATCTCTTGTAATTCTTGTTTGATCGTTAATCTCTGTAAAAGCTTACAAATGGCCACTTGATACTTTGACCCTTTTGCAAGACGATCACAATGCAAGGTCGTGAGAAAATATTTCCTTAGTTATAGCACTATCTACATCATGTTTAATATTATCTCCATTCTTAATAATTTATGTCAAAGTTATAATATCTAATTTATTTCAAGTTTAATTTTCAATCTTTCTATTGATTAGTATCCACTTTCGCTATTAGATGAAACCCTCAAGCAAAATGTATGTAAAGGTTTAAGCTGTACTTTGTTAGTATCTAAATGATTATTTTGATTTACGTGACATACCTATTGACTTATGATATGATATTTTTGATGACTTTAAAAGAGAAAACTGACTGTGAATGTGAGTAACAGGCAGGCTAGATCGAATGCATGGCTTTGTAATAGTCTGGCGATTTTGAGTATGCAAATGCAAATGAGCAAATGTCCTGCAGATCTGGTAGCGTATAAGGTCGTTGATCTCACTAAAATAGACATGATGACTGATGTTTGCATGCTGACTGTTGGAATAGGTCAGCTCAAAGCTGCAAACGTACTTTCTTACAAATGCTTTTCTTCAAAAGGCCTTTCCGGACCAGCTTTGTACTATTAAAGTCATATAAAATTGTAGTAATATAATATGAATGTATATTAATATGTTTTAATTCACCGAAGGCACCGTGACTTCTGATTTTATTTTAGCATTTCTTTACCAGTCACCTAGGAATTATTGGCGCCATCTACTTTTAAATAATTGACCAAGAAAATATTGCCGTGTAAAAGTGCCTTAAAAAGATCTACTTACATGAGTAAACATTTCAATGATTTAAGATTTTTATAAATAAAAAAATATTATTCGTAAAACAATAAAACACTTTCGTACACAGTTATGGACATAATAACAATTGAACAGTAATCAGAGCAGAACAATATCAATACATACATAGCTAGTGCACCATCCAGAATTAAGTAAATCTTTGCAGTTGCGCACGCGTTGAAAGCGTAACGGATGACAGACGCGAATCATGCCGGATTCTGTGGCCGTTCTAGCATTTTATTGGTCTATATATTAATTTTGTTGGTACGAATTGCATTGCCATAAAACGTGGGGCAATTGTGCCAGTCTTCTGGGCACGTTTCCTGATGACAATGATGCAGCCAAGTACTTCGACGCCTAAGTGTCCTTTTGTTTTTGTATTTATTTACATAGTTAGTCATTTATTTTAATATCTTGCCTGTAGTTGCTGTAATAGAAGATTAAACAGGCGAGTTACTTTGTCTTACATCCTCACTGCTCTCAAAACGGGGAAGGGAAACACCGTGAGGAACCTACATGTCCTAGAATCAAACTTTCAACGACATGTGTTATCTACCAACTCGCACCCAGACCTGTGGAGATCCCAGCAGTGAGAAAATTATAGGCTGATAATGCTAAATGAATTCTGGAAGAAACTTACCGTGATAACTTCGTGAAGTGACAAAGAGAGCTGTTACTCCATCATGATGTTTGACATCTACGCTATTGCTACAGTGCAAATCACAATCTGCTAAGGAATAGTACATTGTTGCTACTAACTAGTATTTTTATATAAAAACGTTGTTAATCGGTTTGCATAGAAATCGTGTCGTGGCTTAGAACCTACTTCATAGTGTCTAAATAGGAAATAATGTTAAACTGATTTTTTAAAAAAGTGTCTGCTAGATGACTTATTCGGAACTATTCCGGAAGAAGTGAACCAAGACTTTCGTTTAAACTGAATCATAGTTCGAGGAAATACACATAGAAAGGTACGTAGATTATAGGCCTAATTATTTAATATCCGGTGAACATTTCTACTAACTGGAGTTCAAAACGAACGCCTAAGGCCTTTGTAGAAAATTTAACTGGAAAATCATAAATAAAAACTAAAATACATCACAACTTAAAACAAGTGAACTATGGTATTCGTTTGTAAATTACATTTTTTTATCTATGACGGTCCAAACGTCTGTCCAATAGCCTTATAGTAATAGGGTCCTGTTAGTAAGCTTTTAGTTCGGAACCCAAAACAGAAGAACAACAAGTAAAGATTAAACCAAGGAAGACGTATTATGGGCCGAGAGAACCAGTGTAATTCTTACTAAAAGTGTGTCTGTTGACCACCAACCTGTCTGTACTTAATTTTCTTACTCGCACGTATGAAGAAAAGTTATGTGGATCTGCCATTGTGAATCTTGATGAAAATTGTTGTTTCGTTCGTTTAATGACTGTATTATGGCTTTGAGTAGGTATATTTTAAAAATGGTTTGTTTGGGCTGCGGTTGGTCCACGGATGGGTAACCATCTTTCCATACCTTACCCATTGTGTATTCTCTATTTATTCTGTGTGTTCAGTTATTTAGTACATTATATTTAGGCATGTTTTTAATCGAACCTCAAAGAATTCCCGTTTTGCTTCCCTGAAAATATTTTTAACACTGTTATAAACTTATTGCTCCTCTTTTTTTAACCCACTATTAATTCATATTTTGAGGTTTTAAAAATACTAAACAGCCAAGTAACTGTGACCAACTTGGGTGAAACGATGGCTCGTGATTTTATTATTCTCACATATTTTAAGCCATTATTAAACTTACATTTTTAACCACATTGTTTAACTTAATTATTTAAGTACTAACTCTTATACAATTTTAACTGTATTAACTAACAATAATAATAATATGTTAGGACAATCAACACACCGTTACCTGATCCCAAACTAGGCAAAGCCAGTACTATGGTAATCAGACAACTGATAAATATACTTAAATAAATATACTTAAATTAACTTTAATTATTATTTATACTTTAATATACTTAAATTACACCCACAACTTACTTTTTTATTCCTGTATGTTTTTGGTCTTTCTGTGCATCATTGTTATAAAGTGTGAATAATGAACATCTTTTGACGTCTTAACTCACCAGACTATAAAATTAATAATTAAGACAACTTACACATTGTACTAAAATTGTAATTTCATTTAAATATCAAAATTCAGACGTTTGACCTACATTGTGATGACAAATGTATGTATTTATGAAGTTTCACTTTTTGAAATAAAAAAGTTTTTTTTTTTTCAAATGCCAAGTTATTTATCCTTTTCTGTAATTACTTTAAAGTCAAAGCACAATTACTTATTTAAATTAAGTTTCGTAAAGTCCTAATTTATAGTCTCTTATTTTGATATTGATCAAAAAGTTAAGAAGCATGTTTATTTTTAAAATTAATATTAAGTTCTTTTATGAAATATAATTTGAGGCTTATATTATAACTAATGATTTTGCTTCATTGTCTTCATGCACGCTACTTATCTAAGTAGTGTAACAATTGTTTTCTAGTTATGCGTTGTTCAGTAACAATAATACCATTAGTAACTGACCAGCGCAATGCTGTAGAAAACAATCTGTATACTATTTGGTCGCAAAAATATGGCTTATGGTTTAAAAACTTTATTTTTCAAAAAGAATTACATTCACTTATATGAGAAAAAACTTATTTATAATAAGATATATTAACCGACGCGACGGTTACACAACAAAAATGATTAATAAATTATTATCGAAGATAGCCTAAAATTTTAAATCCGCTAAAATGTGCTTCTTTAGAGATTTTTTGAAACCATACATGGATTTTTGATCTTTTACATTTCGAGGTAATTTGTTGTAAAGCTGTACTCCTTCATACAGAATAGTTCTCCTGCCGTAGTTTGTTCTAGGTGCCCGTAACACTATGTCATTTGCTTGTCTAGTTCTGTATCTGTTTTTTAATTGTGATTGTTTTGTGAGAGTTATTTGTGTGTGTAAGTTTTTGTTTAGAATTTTATGTACAAGTATGCAGGTATTATACCTAAATATCTGTGAAATACTCATGAGCTTCGTGTCATTGTAAAGTTTCAGTATAGGTGTTCGGTAATTGTACTTAGAAAGAACTTTAATAATTTTATTTTGAGCTATTTGCAAGATTTGTAGGTTAGATTTGCAGGTACAAAATCAAGGAATTTATTTCATAATTTTCTATTGAGGTTTAAATAATGATTTCTTTATAAATCATTTTGAAGATTAGGAAGTCTAATAGAACTTAAATCCCTAATAGGAAAAGAGGTTTTGATTTATAATAATTAATCCCCCAATAACTTTTATTTCTCAACCATTATTTATAAACAAGAAATATAATTGAATAACGAGTTATTCTCATACCATTAATAGAAGAATAGAGGGAAGCTGGAACGAGGCTGGATTTCTTTAGAAATAAGCATCACCTCTGTACCAATTTTTCTGTTCTTTTCTTCTTGTCTGTTCATAATGATATATTTGTGTGCATAAATTACATAATTATCTTAAAATTACACAACATAACAATGTGAAGGATTTTTTAGAAATGTACACAGACGCCAATTTATCTAATATTAATAATAATAGGTTGGGGAAAAAGTTTCTTCGGGTAAGTGAGGGTATACTCCGAGGGTGGTCCTATATATTTGAAAAACAAAATCAAACCCGAAGTCAGAAAACAGGGGATGATTGATTGTTCACTCACTGATTGTAATGTTTAACCACGCATAACTTTATACAGAGTAGTCAGATTTTGATAATTCTTTATTCATTGGATAGGGTATACCTTGCCAAGTATTATGTAAATATATATAATATAAATAAATATCTTAGGACAACCAACACACCGTTATCTGATCCCAAACTAGGCAGAGACTGTACTATGGTAACCAGATAACTGATAAATATACTTATATATTTCTAAATACATACATATTATAGATAAATTACACCCAGATACAGAACAAATGATTGTACTAATCACACAAAGCTTTTTCCTGGGTGGGAATCGAACCCACGACCTCAGTCTTTGCAGTCAGGGTCACTAACCACTAGACTAACAGGCCAGTCAATCTGGTATCTGCGTCAGATATGTGTAAATAAGTATTTTGAGATAATTTAAATAAGTTCCGTGTTAGCGTCTAATGTTCCTACTACTGAGACATACGCCGTCTCACTGAGAGAGAGAGAGGCTGGAATCATTTATTCAACACAGGATCTCGGTGCGGGCTGGTAGATGCGGTCATGCCTTTGAATTTTTGATTCGAGGACATGCAGGCATGCAAGCAAACATAACCAAGTTTTACAATCGAGTTGGTTTATATTCTCGAGACATATTTCTTCATGCTATACCAAATTATAACTTGAAACCCAAAGCAACCTTATCAACCATAGATAGAACCCACGAAAACGACAATATTCTGTTTCAACACATCAAAATTTTCCATAAACAGATTTTACTTTCTCCGCCTACAAACAACCATAAAATGGTGAGGTCCCCATTGGTTTGACATCGTTTGTTTTAATTAGAATGCAAGACGATCGCAGTTAAAAGAGGCCACACGTGATAAGTTTTAAGGAGTGGTGTTGGACTACCAAGTAGTTCCGGACCTACCCGAGTTGTTGGTTAAGAATAATTATAGTTTACTTATAGATTATTTAGAATTTTAGATCAATCGTTCAGTTGAGAAAGTTAATGAGATATCGGTATTTTATCTGCGTATGTAAATAACTCCTGTTTTATTATTTTGTATAAGTTTTCAATGCAAACTAGACTGGGGAAATCGAAAACCATTAAAGAAAAAATCAGTACTATATACAACAAGCCAAATGCCATGTAACGTGTACTATATACAACAAGCCAAATGCCATGTAATGCAACTCTAATAATATGGTATAAGGAGTGAGTCATCCTAATAAATAATGCAAACCAATTTTAACCATTTCATTTTCATATTGTAAAAAAGAAGTGACAAAGTGCTTAAAGCTATATCAAAAACTCTAGACTCTGTTAGGGCATAGCAAAAGAATAAAATTAAGATATAAAAAAGACAAATTAAAACTACTACTAAAATAATAATAAATACCTTGGTATTTATTTTCTTAATGATGTCTTATATTCACATAATCAAGAACAACCACAAAAGATATATCTCATCAATCAGATACATATAATGCTGACTGTTCATAATAACTCACTTAATATAGATAACTTATATAGTGACAGACTATTAGACAACCACAAAAGATCGAACAAATCAAAAACAATGGCAGAGATAATGTAACAAATTAACTTCTTCACGCCTGAACTGACTTACGGACTAACACATAACAGTTTGTCCCACTTTATATCATAAATAAACATGGTAGTAATTATCTACAGTTATCGAACAATTAATGAAAAATCAGTACTTTTTCCTATCGCTGCACAATTTATACTTGAAGAAGATATTTACAGTAAAACTAATAGCATTTTGATGATTCGTTCTTATCTATTAATTACTACCACTGTAGTAGTAGTATTATTTCCTACAGAGATTTTAGAACTAAGCCTATGAAGCTCGTATTAATGAGTTTTACTTACTGCAGTACGACTATATAGCTCTATTTCTGTCTAATTTGAATACACTCGCGTGAAACAAAAGTCCGAATTTGTAATAATTTTTACATACTTCCAAGAAACTAATAAAATCATTACAATAATTCTATGTAATTTGTGAGAATGACATGCGATCAAATTACTTAACATGTTTGTTAAGTTTATCTGTAACTACGAGAGCACAAGTTAACTGTTTAAATTTCTATCTATCATTATCATTATTCATTTGTCCTATTCCAGTTTTTAATCTTTACTTGACTTCTATACAACTCTTCCCGTTTTCTGCGACTTCGTTTGCTAAGTCCGACATCTTGATCTAGTTATCCATTATATTTCGTGTCATATTATTATTGTTCTTATTTCTATTATTAATGTGATTCTCTAAAAATAAGCCACATCCACACATCACCGCTCTCTGTTCATTACGTTTATGGGCAGAAGTCTCATTCATACCGACTTGTTTCAATACCTTGTAAGAACGAGTTATTCTCGTTTAAAGCAATAGGGTTATAAAATTATGTCCCGGACATCGTTTTATCAATGTTCCAGTGACTCTTTAGAACTGTTTGCTTCCTTACATTATGATTTTAATTTAAGCTCTCCCTCATTTTAAATACCTGTTATTTAAAGCATTTCCAAATTTAAGTATGCTAACAAAACAGAATTATCTTGAACAATAGTCGTCAGTTTATTATCGTCATTATAATCATTCTCCTCCCATCATTATTCAGTTACAATCAGCACACCATATATTTTCTTCTATTGACCACGTTTAGCTATTTATTTTAAAATCCAATGAATAATTAAACACTGTTCTTGTAATAACTCGTCAACTGTTTTCACCATTACCAGATCCTTTATCATTCATACTCTATTTAATATGACTTACTGCATCAATGAATCGATAGCTATAATCTTGTAGAAACCATGAAGACATCAGAACATCGTTAGTGTCATATGCAATACATCTTTTGGCTAACAAGCCATGACAAATTTACGGGGATGAAAAAGTCACATATTTCCGAAGATGACGTCGTCTCACTTTCACTACAGTACTTCTACAGCCTGGCTGCTTTCGAAAATGTAGTGTGAATTTAAAGTACTTTTAATAATATGCGTAGTCGAAATTCGAATCTTGATCAACACTTGTAGAATTACAAACATAATAAAAAATAGGAACATTAAGGCAGCTTTCAATTTTCAAAATTAAGGTTGGTCAATCAATTTGAACTTTTTATTTCATTGGTTAAACTTATAGCATTTTGCTTGCTAGCTACATGGCTGGCATATTTAAAAACGGAAGCTGAAAAAAATTAGGTAACTATGTCGATATAATTTTGTAGGTATATTCTTCTAAGACAGTTGTAAAAGAGAGTTTCAAGAAGCCAGACGTTATTCAAATACTTTCCTTATTACTGAAGTGGTTTTGGATCGTTTCTTCTTGTGATGTATTTGGTATCTGTGTTCTAGTGGGTTAGATGTTTATTTCATGCTGTGAAAATGTAAATAACGTTATTTGAAAAGAAATGTGATATTTGTTTGATCGAGTTGTCATGTCAGTCACACACTGTCAACTAATATAATTCTCTTGTTACAGATGAAAAATCAAGATATATTCAGATCAACACAGCAGATAATACAGTAACCTGTCAACAAGAGACTGATGAGCATACTTTCCAAAATTACATTACACAAAACTTCAAGAGAATGGAATCATTTCGTGTAGACGCACGCGGATATACCACGAGACCAAACGTGTGTGCAAAATAAAACTATCTGTGACAAATAGATAGAAACCAGTAATGACCTGACAATGGCGGATCGCTATGAAGAAAGATACAAGAACAAAATGGGACTCGACACTATAGCCAAGTTTTTAGTAATAATATTAGTTAGTGCTAAATATATTCAGTGCAGTGACAATGACGAGATAGCGAAACGAATGAAAATAATTGAGAGTGTGTCTGGTAGATATTTTAGTGACGTTTATCAAAATGGAACATTTAGGACTGGTAATGTGTTGTGGGACAATATTTTGAATAAGTGTACGGCGGCGCCGTCTATGAGTTGTTTACAGAAGAATGTTTATTCTTACCTAGATGATAGACTGGGAATGAATGGTGATGTGGAAGTGTCTAGTGGTGTGTGTTTCAAGAAGAATAGTGTTGATATCAACAAGTATAGTAAGGAAGCCAATACTATTTACCTCACTGGAAGCGAGAAAGATGAAGAGAAGGAGAGAGACCTAGATGAAGAAAACGAAATTGAGGATGATGAACCGGGTAAGCGTATTTTTGTTTTGCCAATGTTTATTTTCGTACTGATAACTGTTTGCACATGTATTTATTTAACAGTTCATAATCAGGAAGTGGATTAGCAAGTTCTCTTGCAGTGAGATTTCATGTATGTCTAATTATTCGGCAAGTAATTTGAGTGTGTGTGTATGTGTCTGGCCTCAACCTCCTTTGACATACCATATAATACAATAATTAATTAGACCTAAGTAATAGTTATTCGTTCTTTCTTACGATTAATGATTTTGACAGCAAAACAGTCTAGGACTGCGTGAAACAGAATTATACTCATTATCCATCAAATTATAAATCACAAAATAAAATAGATAATTTTAACAGAAAAAAAAACAAATATTCAATTTAAGCAAATATTTGCTATAACAAAATTATTTTTAAGCGCCAAGGCCTCGAAGATTTCTGATTAGTCATATCAAATTATTTTTATGATAATACAAGTCATCTTTAAGAGTAAACACTGGTGCCGATTCCCTTATTCACAAACTAAACTAAGTTTAAGTTCAGTGCATATTTTTCTTTATATTTCATTAAGGAAAGGACAGAAGATAAATTTTAGTTTAGTCCTGTCAAATTAATCGGCGCTTGACGTAAATTGACGTAATTTTAGTAGGCAAGTTTTTAATCACGTCTAAACTTGTATGGAGTAGTGACAGGCGCTGATTAATTTGACAGGACTAAACTAAAATTTATCTTTTGTCCTCTTCTTAATGAAATACAAAGAAAAAGATGCACTGAACTTAAATTTAGTTTAGTTTGTGAACAAGGGAATCGGTACCATTGTCTAGATAAACATTCCATTTACTTTTTATTAATAGTTGTTAATATTATTGTGTGAAGTTTATTTTGCTTTAGACTGGACTTCTTCGTTCATTAACTGAGCAATTTCGAATGATATAATGCCCTCGTTACTAAATTTTATTATATATATAGTCATAATATAACGCCATTTAGTGACTTATTAAGTCACTAAACACGTCATTAAACACGTTTGGATAAAAACTTATTCGGTCATTACTGTCATTAGGCTGTTTAGGTTGTGGTTTTTTTAAGCCTTGAAGTGGTAAATGTAGATAAGAAGATACAAGCAGATACACAGACACACTCCAAATGAGATTTATTTTATGTGTTGATGATTATGAACCTTAATATCAAATATAAGTACCAGATATAGATTGACGAATCAAATAGAGAGATCAATAAACTTGCCATTGCATTTTCGCAGAGCGTCCTTCAATCAATAGTGAATCAAAACTTTAAGAGAGTATTGGTATTACTTCCAACGCTACGTGCAAATGAACACATACAGCAAATCAGAACACAGTACTAACATAAATAAAGATTTCTCTAAGTCACCTACAGACATATTGTAGACATCATTGAGGAAATCCACATTCTCGGTGAAAACACATTTGTTTATGCAAACAATGAGCTATTCATGTCGCATATAGCAGTCAGTGTTATAGTTGACCAATCTAACTTAAACCCCGGTTGGGTATAAAATGATATAGAGTGTAAAATGGTTGGTTGTACTTTCGTTTTGGTTAGTGAGTGACATTTCATGTATTTTGATTGGTTAAAAGGTGTTTAGATTGTGTGTTTTAGTGCGCTTTGTTGGTCTTGAATGTATAATGTTGTATTCAAAACATGGATGCCCAAATCTTGTACGAAAAAAAGAAGAATAGGTCTATTGATATATACTATGTATACATATAATATGTAGTAAAGTTCAATTCCTTTTCATGTCTTGTTTTTGTTCAGTATTTTGCACAAAACGTAGTGAACTGACATGTACTGTATTTATGTCTACCATGAGATCGATCAAATACTTGTTAGCTTTAAATCTTTCGCTAACTTGCTAGCGAGTTAACGTGAATCAAATAGATTTCGATAATGCGCCATGAGTTTTACGGAGTCTTACGCAGGCGCTATTAGTAAACTCAGTAGATCTTGTCGTCTAGCTAAATTCACTTTTTGTGTATGTTTTCTATCTTTGTCAATGGAAAAAAAATGATAGTCAAGATCACCAAATAATCCGAATAAGTAGAAGTGGTGGTGATTGTACATCTTTCGACTGAAATGATGATGATGATAAAGTATAATGGTAGGTGGTTAGTATATTTTGACTTTATAACTGTTTGGCGGTTTTGAGTATTTTGTATATGGCCTACGCAAATGTCCTGCAGATCTGGTAGCGTCTTGTGACGAGCCGTTAAGTTGCGTAAAATAGGGTTGAGCTACACGTTGATAGATACATAAATGTCGTCTGTTGTCCGCTCAAAAGTCTGTCCGCTCAAAGCTGCAATAGCTCTTTCTGAAAAGATATTTTCAGATATGGCCCTGGACTCACATAAAATACTAATAATATAATGTTTGAATTTTAAAAGAGACCATGACCTCTGGGTTTGTTTCGGAATTTCTTCTTAGGGAACAGACAGCTAGGAAATGCCGTCGCCATCTAGTTTTAAAACTATTGATGTATAAAAGTGTCTTATAAGATCTTCTTACATATCGTTCATTCATTATACTACTGATGGTAATTTGTCTATTTTGAATTTCTACTCCTTATAATAAGTTACTGGCGAGTGTCGTATCATAAATTTGTAATTTTGCTGACGTTGATTGACGTGATACGCGGCATTTTTGACTTACATTCAATAAATTAAACTAACAAAAATATTATAATTCAATTAGTTTGATAGACTTACTTTCACTTATATTTTCCAGTTAGTATCCAACATGAATTCATACTTTGGCTAGAAATTCCCGTCGTTAGTCTTCAAATTCGGCGGCCACACTAACACATTAAATGCTTAATAAGCTCTTTTCGCCATTATTTCATTGACTCAAAAACGTATATTACTGTTATTTCAACAAATGTTTCACACATCAAAATGCTAGTGACCTACGCACCTAATCACTACAGCAAGCGTATTTTTCGATAGCTTCTGTCAAATTAGTGACTCACGGTGCCATTTTGTATGGCGACATGAAAGTATTAGTGACTATCGAACAATATTAGTGAGTCTCGTTAAGATTACGTTAGGTTTCTTTTATACCGAAATTATTCGAAAACATGGTACGATTTTTAAGGTTTCGTTGCCAAATGGCAAAAAACGGAACCCTTATAGATTCGTCGTCGTTCTGTCTGTCTGTCTGTCTGAGTATGTCACAGCCATTTTTTTCCGAAACTATAAGAGCTATGCTATTGAAACTTGGTAAGTAGATGTATTCTGTGAACCGCATTAAGATTTTCACACAAAAATAGAAAAAAAGCCAATAATATTTGGGGTTCCCCATACATAGAACTGAAACACAAAATTATTTTTTTACATCAAACCTATACGTGTGGGGTATTTATGGATAGGTCTTCAAAAATGACATTGAGGTTTCTCATATCACTTTTTTCTAAACTGAATGGTTTGCGCGAGAGACACTTCCAAAGTGGTAAAATATGTGTCCCCCCCCCCCCTGTAACTTCTAAAATAAGAGAATGATAAAACTACAAAAAAATATATGATGTACATTACTATGTAAACTGCCACCGAAAATTGGTTTGAACGAGATCTAGTTAGTAGTTTTTTTTTAATACGTCATAAATCGTAAACCGCAATTTACCTTTCATTCAATCAACTCAAATATAAAAATTAAAAAAAAACATTTAATTTCATAAACATAAACCTTATGCATAAACCGTGAATACCTTCAGGTTTTTGGCCGGTTTTTTTATTTATTCTTCCTGTGACCACTAGGTGTTCTGTATAATATTTCATATTTATAATTTACGGAGAAGTTAGCGATTTTGGCCGTGTAAACACTCATGATATAACTACTGTATGTTATGCCTCACCATAATTAGCCTATATTGTCCCACTGCTGGGACACAGGCCTCTGGGTGAAAATGATGGACCGTTATCTACCTCGCAGGTCCAGTGTGGGTGAAAGATATTATATGTCTTCAAGTTTTTAGTTCAAAGACATGCCGGGTTCCACACGATGTTTTTCTTCACCGTATTGAGAGCAGTGGTGATGAAACTATTTACATAAAGTAAAGCACCTGCCCGAGTTCGAACCTACAACCTACAACTCTTAAGTCAAGGCTGATACCACTGGGCCACCTCTATGTTATTCTTGAACCATTGGAACTACGTGTCTTGGGTTGATTTCCACACAAAACAATATATTTGTATGCGCTATAGAAATTTCCGCCTCTAAGCGTGTATTAAATGTGCATGTTAATGTACTTCCTCATCATCATCATCATTTCAGCCGTAAGACGTCCACTGCTGGACTTCCTGGCCTCCCCCAATTTAGGGGGCTTTGCCATAATCGCCACGCTTGGCAGGCGGGTTGGCGATCGCAGTATTGTGGTAAAATGCATAGAGAACGCTGCTGCCTATTCTCTAGTAAGTCCCTTAGTCGCCTTTTATGACACCCACGGGAAGAAATGAAGTGGTACTTCCTATCCAAGAGAAATTCCTGATGTAGAACAACGATTCTGTTATGTATGTAATGTATCTGACGTCCACAACCCAGTAATTGGGTAATAAGATACTCCTTCATAAAATTGGTAGTCAGACGATAGGGTTCTGACGACCCCTAATGACTGCCAAAGATCCAAGAAATAGCGGCTGGGACCAACAGATTAACGAACTTGCCGAAGCACGGTCTTGGTATGTAAAGATGGTCCCCACGGAACAAATGCAACTAACCAAATTTAACCTTATTGATCAGACCATACGACTGTTATTAATTAGTCACAAGCTCCAAGAAAATGAAATTATTGTAACAAATAAATAGGGCTGCGCATAAGAAAATGAAGATAATGATAAATAAAAAGAAGAGAACCATGATGATGATAAAGATGCGGTGGTGCATCTTGGTAGTCTGTAGGCTGACGCAAAAATAAATGCCTAATTGGATTAATATTTAGGCTCTACAACCAATATACATGACGCATATAAATTATTATATTGTCGATTGAACAGTAAACTCTCTACACTCTCCAAACTCCACAATAATACACCGTGACATTTTAGTCGTCTTACAACGGCAGCCCACTTCATGTAACCAATGACTACTTTATATATATTAGTCTATGATGACTACTACACATCCATAAGAAAAAAAATGAACATTTGAATAAGTAAAAAATAAAAATATTATTCATTATGATGACGCATGACGTGGTTAAAATGTGATATTTTGTCTGATGGAAAATGGAGATGAAATGATCTAGCCGACTCGTACACTGGGTAGGTATGTTCTCTACCGTATGATACGTAAACATTATTAACAGGATGTTTCATAATTCTAATCCATTTTTTTTTTCTTAATATCTATCAATTTTTAATCACGCCTATAGGTATATTATGTCGGATACATTGAGTGGACAACCTTTGTAAGGCGACTTTGTCACGGTGTATAATATTCTTAATGAAATGTCCAATCACCCCAGAACTTGAACTTTCTGTTTCTATCTCGAACATTGCAACAGTGTCAATGACATCGTTACATAAAGCCTTGATCTTGACGAAGTGAATTATTTTGACCAGCCCATTCACTTCTCAGATATTTATTATGTAGATTTTATGAAACTTGAGTGTCATTTTAATAGATCGATTTGGAAAGAAAAGTAGCAAAGATATAATAAAACAATATAGAGAGCTTTTTCGACTAACTTAATAACAAATTCTGCACGTTGAGTAATTATCAAATATTACCTTAAAGAACGATAGCCATGCCATATTTTTGATAATAATAGTCCACAATGGATCTATGACAGTTGTTACGGGTCGTCAAAAGCACGAAAGTCTAACACCCAGTCTTACTAAGGGGTATAGTATTACCCAAAAAATGGGTTGTGGAGATCAGATCTATGTGAAATTCAGACTGCATTGTGTTATACTAGAAACCGACTTCGTCATAGTTGAGAAAAAGCTAGGCAGATGACGATGAGACAACACTGTGAAAATAACCAAACATACACTGCAGATCTTTCTTACCTTTATGAAAGTATTAAACTAACAACAAATACAAAAACTAAAATTTCAGACTTTCATTCCTCAAAATTCTTAGTCCAAGAGTTGAGTACAGTACTGTTTACTTTTTATAAGTTAAGAATCTAGAACTAGGTAAAAGATATTTTACAGCCAAGATTACTATTACGAATAATAATAGCTATACAACATCTTTAAACTATTTCTTAGATTACACTAACAATTCAAACAAGCAATTACCCATTGTAGTGTAAATCTGACAACAACGTGAGTGGGTATGTGTGCCGTACATTGCAGAAACATGTGCCATGCATGTGCCACCGACCGTGGCAATGTGGCTGGATGCCAACGAAAGTGGTGGTAAGCAGACACTTGACTTGTCTTAAGGTCAAGACAATAAGATAGATAGACATTTTTTTTTTCTCTTCTTGTGAAGAGATGTCAAATAAGACTAGTTTCTGCTCGCAACTTCGTCCGCATTAAATTTCTTGTTCTTTCGACCCTTCCCGTCGCGTCGAATCGCCTACCCGTGCGATTTTCCCTGTTTTTGCTACATTTTTCATTACTGCTCCGCTCCTCTTCATTGTAGCTGATGTTATATAGTTTATAGCCTTCCTTGATAAATAGAATACCTAACACAAAAATTTTTTTTTTAATTCGGACCAGTAGTTCCTGAGATTACCGCGTTCAATCAAACAAACAAACAAACTCTTCAGCTTTATAATATTATAGTATAGTATAGATAAGATCTAAGCTACAGATGATACAGGAGCATCGGGAGTCTTATAGTTTTAAAACAAGATTATATATACCTATATTGAATATTGAAGTAACAAATATGTATTGATCATAGCTGTCAACTTTAGCCACAATTTTCAGGCTTTTGATGTCGTTTACGATCCAAAAACCCAATTGCGTAACAATCATCATCTGAATCTTGTTGTTTTCGAAAAAATGGCTGCCTAGCAACATAAGCAACGCCATGAATGTTGCAGAACTGTCAAAATGAAAACGATTCCTACTGATAGTGTATTACACAATTACCGCTCTGTTCTTTTTCTAGTTAGAGGTCAAGTCCTTATCTGTCATCATAGTTTGATAATAACTACCTAGATAATAAATATGTTTTGTGTTACATT
Source organism: Aporophyla nigra (assembly GCA_947507805.1). Lineage (NCBI taxonomy): Eukaryota > Metazoa > Arthropoda > Insecta > Lepidoptera > Noctuidae > Aporophyla > Aporophyla nigra. Next base: position 2,091,947 of record OX382313.1, on the reverse strand, counting down.
TTTGTTTTATAATCCTCTTCTCATATAGTATGTGTCCGTCATTTGACACATTAAATTGATAAAAGGGTGATCTTGCAGTAAACCGCGAATATCTAAACACATGTTATTCTATGCTGTCAATACACGAATGTTCTCTAAGGTTCTGTCTTTTTTTTGTGTATGGGAAATCATCAAATGCGTTCTCCCGCTCTAGGTTGGAGTGGACGGGCGTGTCAGACTTTTACTAACTAAAACCCACCCGTGTTCCTTCAGTTGCCAATATGCCAGGGCCACTGTTTCTCTTTCGAAGAAATATCGCGACCCTGGCAGGCATCGGTCCTAGCAGACCCCTTCAATATTGCTTTACTTTAGCCACAGTTTTCAGGCTTTTGATGTCGTCTTGTATAATTTTAAATTATGATAATATTTTGATTATAATCTAAGATATACTTTTTATAGTCAACTGTCTAGATGTTAATATGTTTTATGTTATGTATATAATCCATTCCTTTTATAATCTGTTGTAATCATTTGATAAATTATGTTGATAAGAAGGTCAGTAAACCATAAATCTCTAAATATATGTTATTCAATGTTATCAACACACGAATTTTCTGGTTCCGTCTTATTCAAACAAAAACATTTTTCGCTGTCCGTAGAAAAGTATGTATCATCACACTGCTTGATATTACACCATTGTAATAACTTCCCGGTTACCACCCACACTATTATTAAATTACCACATCTTTCTTTTTGACCACTTTCATTTTTTACCATCGACCATCTGCGAATTAATTCATCGCAAACGTGATTTCGAAAGCATTTTGCATTCCTCAGTGAAAGCAAAATAGAGTAATAAATGCAATAAACAATGTTGGTCTTATGCCTTCGAAATTACGGTTCGAAATTGAATGGCCTCACCTCAAATCGTTTCTTCGTGTCTGACGGCCAAGTAATTTGCAGTTGCTGTAATTCTTACTGCGTCTGAAATAAGGGTTACAATTGATTGTGTAACTGTCGTTGTAATATTGTTCCGGTGGTAGCATGACTAGAAAAAGTTAGCTATGTTCTAATGATCTTTTTAGGTGCTACGATTTCTATGAGCTAAGATTGGAGGAAAATCGGTGTTTATATTTTGTTTGTAAAATCTGAAATAAACTATCTTGAACCGTATATTTGAGATGATAAGTGGTAGTTATTAATAGGTACTTCTAAATGATTGCAATCTTGATACATATCACCAAATCGTATTTATTTTTTAGTAACACAAATCCGTAGTGATAGTTATCTTGACACGCTAGGGTATAGACAAGTAACTTGATGCTACGTCGGGTACTGGCACGCTCAATGTATCATTGATGACATATTTTTTATTTTTATTTTATTTTATGTTACTTTACACACATACGTTATCCTATTATAATTTTATTTATTTCTGTATTCGTTCGTGACATCACAACACACTGGGTCCTATCAGAATACCAGCGCTGCGATACTTATTTTTAAATGTCGCAACATCATGCTGAGATAGGGGCCCTTTGGCCTCGCACAGGACTTTCCTTTTTTTTTATCTTTTAAATTTTGTTTTTTATTTGTTTCTTTTGTTTATAATTGATTTTTTATTTTATTAAGTATTGTTTTTTGTATAGTTTCTGTGCGTGTCCCAATAAATACTTTTTCTTTCTTTTCTTTCTTTCTTTCTTTCTTTCTTTCTTAGTGTTTATTGTTTTTACCTACGTATTATTTTGTTAAGAGAAGCTATTACCTACTAGCATTCCATATGGTGCTGGACATAATGAATAGCACCACCCCATCTCTTCCCGTGGGTTTCGTAAAAGGCGACTAAGGGACATACTAGAGAGTGGGCAGCAGCGTTCTCCTTACATTTTACTACCATACTGCGATCGCCAACCCGCCTGCCAAGTGTATCGATTATGGCAAAGCCCCCCATATTAAGGGAGGCCTATGTCCAGCAGTGGACGTTGTATGGCTGCAATGATGATGATGATTACCTACTACCTCGTTGGTCTGGTAGTTGCAAGCACTACAGCTGGGTATGTACTGTGAGTGTCATTAATAATATAATATAAAAAAATATTTCAGGCAAGACCATTATTAAAAACATGACAGTTTTACATACATACACAAAACAAAAAGGAAATACAAAAAGATACTCACATATCCACTTGAAAAACATAAAAAGAGCTCTACTTTGCATACAACTGAAGGGGTCCGCTAGGACCGATGCCTGCCAGGGTCGCGAGATTTGTTTGAAAGAGATACACATGGGCAAATGAAGGAACACAGGTGGGTTTTAGTCAGTAAAAGTCTGACACGCCCTCCCGTTCCACCCTCTCACCAGCCTCACCAGTTACCTTTCTCACCAGCGAGAGACGTCATTTGATGATTTCCCACCCACAAAAAAATAGCTCTATTTTGCATATGAGAATGACACACGATGAGTGGTCATCCAGTTCCACAACTATGGACAATCCATTCTGTTTGCCACGATAACCACCAATTTGTTGGAACTATCGCGCACTCGCCGCATCAGGGACGCTATTCATGTCATTGGGCTTTTGTATCTTACATTTCTCAGTAGAAGCCCGAAGACATGCCGAAACAGGGATACTGACAGTCAGGTTGGTCCACAATGTAAAGTCACTCAGTGCGTCATAGAGCGGGCTATGCTCGGAGTTTCTTTGAAGGATAAAATCAAGAAAGAAATTGTCCGGAAAAGAACCGAAGTTGCCAACATAGCTTGAAGAGTAAGCAAGCTGAAGTAGCAATGGGATGGCGATGGGCCAGTGGCTGATGGAGTAGACAAGTCTTGGAGTGGAGACTGCATATCGGCAAGCGTAGTGTGGGACGCCCCATAGCTAGTTAGACCGACGACCTTGAAAGTATGGCTGGGACAGACTGGATGCGGAAGGCAGATAATGGAGGTTTTTTGGCACAATCCGGGAGAGGCCTATGTCCAGCAGTGGACTGCAATAGGCCGAGTTGATTGTTTGATTGACCTCGAAGACTAGATTAGTGCTTGGTTAATCGCAATAGGCTATTTCTTTTTGTGGTAGGAAATCATCAAATGACTTCTCCCGCTCTGGGTGGAGCGGGAGGGCGTGTCAGACTTTTACTAACTAAAACCTTCCCTTGTTCCTTCAGTTACTCATATGCCAGGGCCACGGTATCTCATTTGAACAATCTCGTGACCCTGGCAGGCATTGGTCTTAGCAGACCCCTTCAGTACTGCTGACATCTCTTTGAGGCACGCGTCCCCTATTACATTGGACTCAAACATAACTCACAAAATGTACGTGTTCTATAGCTACACCTCTGCTTAATCACTGTTCTAAAAGTCACTGTTATGTATGATATTATAATTACTTTTTCCTTCATGAAGTATGGAAATATAAGTAACTTTCGATATAGAACTACCCAATACCTTCTCCAGTAGACTAACGCAGTATTCGACCTTATAGATGACCGTGTGTCAAAGTTGAGCTGACGGTGAAAAACTGTTTTCTTTATACCTGTCTTAAAATCATATGTTTTTTAATCAACTGGTCTATTGTATTTTTTTCTTTGAATTAATTTAATGATAGTTTCAGCAATTTATGAGTTTAGACTTTAGTTTAATGTCCCTTTCCGTTTTCAACGGTGTATTATTATTCGGTAATACATTTAGAGTGATATTAGAGTCATTTACAATATCTTTACAAAACTGCTTATCCAAAATATATTATACTGATCAGTGCCAACATTCAGTGGAGTCGATTTCACACCTATATCATTTCGAAATCTGCAAATTTTATTTTTACGAACGAAATGGTGTATCCCACTGTTGTTATAGTAAATGTAAAGTTTGAATATTTGTTGCAATTACGCAAAACCGGACCAGTCAGTAATTAAGATGTAATTTAGGACACAGGTAGTTTATATCCTGGATTAAGACAGGCGCTTTCCATCCCAGTAGTACGTTCTTGTGACATAATTTCCGACCACTTAGCAGATGAAACCGCTGGAAAAAGCTAGCTATTTCATATCTTCCAGAGAAATCACTGTAGTAAATTAGCACTTAGTTTTGGAAACCTTTGAATCAATGAATATCGATATACCATAATATTCAAAATTGTTTACTTTTATATTCCAACTAGTTGAAAAACAGAAACGGTTAGAAAACCAACGGGTTGGTTGTCCTGAAGTCTAACACAGTATTACGTGCACATATAGACAGTTATTTCAATCAATCAATCCACTCAGCCTATCGCATTCTACACTATCCATTGCTGGAAATGTACCTCTCCAATGTTGAGTCACAACATCCCGTCCTCCATTTTCAGCATCCAGTGTATCTCAGCCACTTTCATAAGGTCGTCGGTCAATCTAGCCGGGAGATAGGCACTTAAGCATAATTATATCGATTTCGCTTATTAACGCTGTACCACAATTTAAATATACTGTGGTTGTACCTTTACTAACAAAAGCCCATTCCCCACTAGGTTAATAGCCCATGGAGCGAGGCATTCGATCTGTGGTCAACCACAAAGGGTCCGCTTGTCATGGTGACTGACAAACACCTGTAAACTACATAGATGCTGCGGCTACACAAGAAAAGTAGAAATTGCTTGTATTTTGTCACAAGAATAAGATAAATTTTGCATTTGAACAGGTTGAACTGAACAGGTTGCCCGTACTGCGGTGAGTTATAGAACAGGTGGATCACCTTCATGTCTTTTTTGTGTGCAGAAGGACAATCTTACTTAGACTATGCACAGACCGTGTTAATTTTGCCCATGTTGAGTAATGGGACGTAGAGAAATCTCTGTTTTGAGTTATTTAGATCATGTTCCATCACCTCACGACATAAACTACAAGATCAATCTTTAGTTGTTCTAAGCTGTTGTCTTCTTGTATGCTCTCAATATTTGCAAATGGTTTTGACACATGTCATGTCATACTTTTATAAAATAAAGCGGAAGACTTTACAGCATAGACACAAATAAAGGAATAAAAACCCAAAATTCACGCGACAAACAGACAAATGACAGGCTATTATAGACAAATTACACCGTTTCGTGTCCAATTTGTTATGCATAACCACACAATTACATACTCATCGCCAGCGATAGTATTTTGTAATGGGAAACTGGCGTGAGAAAAGCTAGGAGACTGTTCACATTTGATCTATGAGTATAAAAATATGCCTCTAATAAAATTTAAGAAAGCTCTCACCTCTCTATTAATAGAAAAATGTTATTATACTGTTCAAGATTTTATAAATGATATTTTTTAATATTTTTTAGTTTATTTTTGGTTTTGTTTGTATTGTTTGTTTTATTTAGATTTTTAAGTATTTTCGTCTTTTTTATTACATTTTAATGGAAATTTGTACGCCTTCACGCAAAACATAGCGCTCAAATATGTTAACCTAACACCATTAAATAAATACCTATGTTTAACGAATAAAGATTCTGATCGTTTAGTGACTTCTGAAAATGGAAAAAGAAAAATGTAAAATTCAAAGTAGGTATGAGTGTCAAAGCAAATCCTGAACTTATTCATATAACTTATAAATTCTGCGATATATAGACACTTTCCAGTCTCACCACGTATCTGTTCATGTACATATTATGTTCCGTGCATACGTTTTTCGAACATAAGTAGCAATTGATAAGCAATTTCATGCAAAATGATTCAGTTTCTTATTTAAAGTGTATTACGCAATAGAAGATTTACAAACCATGTGTGTTAAATATTACATTAATAACATATACAAAACGTAAACTGAGGTAATCAACTATTCGATAGCGGACTCCCGGCCACCGTAGGCGCGAGCTTGCGGGCGGGGTGAGCATTGGGTAGCTCGCCGCCCGGTAAGGACCAGCCCCGCTAGCCAAGTTACAACCGTTTCGTGTCGAATTCCGTTCTCCAATCGGTAACGCCTCGCGCCTCGGTGTCAGCAATTGTAGAAAACGATAAGTTGGTAGCCATGTTGACGCGCCTGAGTCGGCCGCTCGTTCTACAATGTCTTTAGAAAAACGACACATTATAACAAAGGATTTAGCGTTGAACATTGTAGAAACGATAAGAAATCATTCTATCATTTTGAACGATGTGAATTTGGCTACGAATTTTCTATTCGTTTGTTCTAACCACGTGACTTAAAGTTGAGCGACTAGCGTTAACGATTGCAGATTATCAACTTGGCTAGAGGTGCAGGCTCGGGTCGACGGCGCGTAGTGTTCCAAGCGCGCCTCAATGAGATGTCAGCAGCACTGAAGGGGGTCCTTCTAGGACCGATACCTGCCAAAGTCGCGAGATTGTTCGAAAGAGATACCGTGACCCTAGGACATGGGCAACTGAAGGAACACGAGTAGGTTTTAGTCAGTTAAAGTCAAGCCTTTCCGCTCCGCCCAGAGCGGGAGAAGTCATTTGATGATTTCCCATCCAAAAAAAAAGGTTATCAACTATATCCCAAAAATAACTATAATCTTAAGTAACTATGTGTTTTCATTATTTTCATAATCATTTCAGCCGAAAGATGACCACTGTTGGACATAAACCTCCCCCAATTGGGTTGCCATAATCACCACGCTTGGCAGGCGGGTTGGCGATCGCAGTTATGTTAGTAAGATGCATTGAGAATGCTGCTGCCCATTCTCTTGTAAGACCCTTAGTCGCTTCTGACGACACCGATGATGGGATGAAATAGGATGGTGCTTTTCTCTACGTCCGGTAACATACGGGATCTATACTTAATATTATAAAGCTGAAGAGTTTATTTATTTGTATGTATGTTTGTTTGGTTGAACGCGCTAATCTCAAGAATGACTAGTCTGAATTTAAAAATTCTTTATGTGTTGGGTAGCCCATTTATTGAGGAATGCTATACTTTATATAACATTACGCTATAATACAAAAAGAGCATAGCGGCGACGAAAAATGGTCGAAAACTGGCAGGCAATTCGATGCGACGGGAAGGATCAGGGGAGTAAAAATTTGACGCAGACGAAGTCGCGGGCAGAAGCTAGTTTTACATATTCCGTGTGGCACCGAATAAATATATTCTACGTCCCAATACAGATCATGGTCTACCCATGTGCTAAATTTCATTCAAATCATACTCTAAAGATCGTATAAAGAATTTGTAAGGAACACGAAAAGTCTCTAAAAAATGCAGAGACGTGCATCCATCAATAAAAATTATAATAAGCATAAATTTACGGTTGTCTCATAAATAGATAAGCAAGCATAAAAACAGAGGTAATTTAATAAATTGGTGTCAATTACATTAACTTTCATGCTCGCTGTTCAAAGCCAATGATTATGCATTTTCCGCTACTTGTTATAACCGCGATGACCTTTGACTGAAAGTGATTAACGGAAACAAAGTAGGTACATGAAATATAAGAAAAGGTATTTGTTATTGACAGTAGAACTAAGGAAGTTATTATTGGAAATAAATTTAACAGTAGATGAAATGAAAAAGCAAATCAATCTGATTGTTACACAATCTTAGCTGAGAAAGGTGCTGATAATAACAATAAAAAAACCGGCCAAGTGCGAGTCGGACTCGCTCACCGAGGGTTCCGTACAAACCTGTAGGTATATAAGTAAAAGTTCACCCATCACGACAATCGAGTCGTAGTTCTGTTCTGTTTTTTGGCTTGGTTTTATTTCTGTCTGTGTTTTATTCTGTTTATTATATGATGTAACCAAAAATTTACGGTTTTCGCAATTTTTCCTTTATCTGTGCTATAAGACGTTGCTTCGTACCAAATTTCAAAATTCTAGATCGACTGGAAGTACCCTTTAGGTTTTGATTCCCTTGCGAGTTTCGAAAATTTGCGGAAATTTGCGGCATAAACGGCTATATCTTTTGATTGCGTTAGCTTAGAAGTTTGATTTTTTCACAGCTCCAAGGGACAGTAGATTAGAGTATTTGATATAAATTTCAGCTTGATACCTCCACGCGTTCTTGAGAAAAAGAGTCTTGACAGACGGACGGACGGACGGACGGACAACAAAGTGATCCTATAAGGGTTCCGCTTTTTCCTTTTGAGGTGCGGAACCCTAAAAAGAATAATATAGAAGTAATTGTAACGATAGTCGAGACCGCCAATGGCATAATAGCCAAGAGCCTCGGAAAACACCTGAAGAGGCTCATGTTGGACAGCTGGATCAAGGGCTTGAGCCAGAAACCGGTTCTTCTGTACACGGTGCCTATCGATACGAGGTTACTCTCTCAGCAGCTCTGACCACTGGTAGCTTGGACTCTGTTCCCGATACCAGTGGTATACTATGATTTTATAATTTGTTTATTCTAATATTTAAAAAAATGTGTATTATTTATTTATGTATGTTTGTATAATGCAACAAAAGAAACAATAGCTGGCCTAGGTTGACGTGACTCATAAAGTATTACAGTTGTAATAAGTTTTGCTACTAACGCAAATAACAAAAGAAACCTTATGGAAATAAGAACAAAGCTTTGCTTTCTACTACTTGATTATTCAAATTGAGGTGGAGTGAGTTAATAAGCCGAGTAACTAAAAGCAGAACAGATCCTGTTGATACACTTTTGTTTCCATCAAAGCGTGAAAGGGTATAAAAACTCCATACCGAAAATATATTTATGGCGATTCTCTTATTTTCCATGTTTCCCACTGTTGGAAAACATGCCTCTACACTGTGAGCGGGAGCGGGCTATAATTCACTACTCGGGCCCAGTACCGATTGGCGAATGTCACATGTCTGTTAATTATGGTTCTAGGACATGCCAGAGTACTCAAAATGTTTTTCTTCACCGTTTTGAGAACAGTGATTATGAAATAATTTACACAAAATGCCTGCTTACAATCGACATATAACTCTTAAGTCACGGCCAATTCCATTGAGCCACGATTGTTCTACCTTATTCAATTTCTTGCTCGACCTTATCAATATTAATCTGTCAATAATATGTTTTGGAGAAGTTTTTGACATTGATCCGCTGCGATGAGATTGTGACCAAATTTCGAACGTTCTAAACAACGGAAATTCACTGTCGGATCAACGACCGTCTTAGGCAATGTCGGCAATCTTTGTCAGTCACGCAATAATGTATCTAGTCCTTAATTGACTACAAATCTAGAACGCGCAGCACACCGGAAGAAAGTATCGATGCTCACAATATAAGAGAAATTGAAACTCTCAGGAGAATTGATATTGAATCATAATGTTGAGAAACAAATGAATACCATAGTGAAGACTAGGAAAAGTTAGATCGAGAAATGAGAAATGTATGGGAAGACATTATGTTATGAAACTTGGTTTTCTATACTTTGTAAGTGTCGTGTAATCTATTACTACTCGAATAAATAGTTTTTTTACTTATATGACGCATGACGGCTATGTGTGAACAGTTTAATTAATAAAAACAACTGTGTTACAGTTATTGTTCTCACGGCATTGAACTTGACTTTGGGTGGGAATTTATGAAATAGTTGGAATAATTTAACTAGCGGGTAATTTAGCTCAAAAAATCTGTGTTTACTGTTTTATTACCTTTTAATAATTATGCTACAGGTTTTATTTTATATTTTGAAGTAAACTCGAGGCAATACTTATTGGTTCATAGTATATAATATCTATGGACCAATAAGTATTCCTTTGTGTTCTTGCCATTTTAGTTTTCTAATGTTTAACGGTTTAAAATTTGTTATCCCTATACACAGTCTTGTGAACCTAACATGATCCAATTTTTTTTATTCTATTATATTATATTTACCATTTTACAACAAACAGTTCCAAACATAATCATTTTGTTACAGAATCACCACTAGAAGAAATAACGGATGCTCTCTACGACAAGAGCGTAAAATTCCTAGTAACCCACGACATGAAGCTGACGTTACCTGAGATGTTCTTCCAAGGAGCAACGCTGAGGGTATCTCCTAGGGCGCTGACGAAAACCGGCGCGTTGGTGCACATAGAACTGGAACCTCAGGAGAATAATGGCGTGGGGAGGCTGTTTTTTAAGAAAATAAGTAAGTTATAGCAAGAAATCATAATACGTTTTGTAAGTGTGGGGACAGACCAAAGAAACAATTGGTGGACTGTGTGAACGAAGATATGGGGGTGTCTACCGAGATGACGACTAATAGAGAAATGTAAAAGAAAATAAATGTCGCGCTGGCCCCAAATAAATTGAGATAAGGACAGGAAAATGGTGAAGCAGAAGCTCAATTGAGACGATTTAAAGATTTAGCTATTAATATAACTCACACAGATTTATATCTATGTCCATGTTTTGTTTAACGCTTTAGCTTTAATATTACCTCCATTTCTTTGCAAAAGTTCATTTAATAAACAGTCACTTTACCGGTATATTTTCCAATACAATGGTTTTATTTGTTACAGAAAAGTACATTAAGAAAAAACTAATAACAGCGGCCATAGCAATCGTCTTAGTTATCAAACTGATAGCCCTCAAATTAGTCTTTGTGCTTCCTCTGATCATGGGAGTGACGACAGCCAAGAAGATGTTATTGAAACTCTTGTTGTTCGTGTTCCCTGCCTTGAGCCATATCTTCAAACTTTGCTCTTGGTATCACCAGAATTATCACACAACGAAGTTCCATCACCACCATCATTTGATTACTCATCATCATAAGGTGTGTGTTTTTTTTATTGTGTCGTTCCATGGTTTTGGTAATTTGTTTTTACTACTACATTACTTGCTGATTTGATCCTTTCAGTTTCTTCCTTTTTATTAGTTTACATGATTATCTTTACCTTATCCTTGTTTTGTCTTAAACAATGTTTAATTTTTTCTATGTTCCGTTCATCTTTAGTATTCTCTAGATCGGTCGTATTAAATGTTTCCATATTTGCTTTTCTTTAAAAAATAGCAGTTTTAACTACCGCATAATATTATTGAACACTTAATTTTGTTTACTATCATCATAAAACTTAATTCTATTTTTTAAGTACATTAACATGCCACACTGCTAACTATCTGAATCAGGAATCAATTAATATGCACCGAACGTTTCTATTACGTTTTTACATAAGTTCGTGTAACATCATACTTTTATCGTGACAATCATAAATTGCGTGCACGTTGTCTTCATTTTCACAATAACGCCAATTATCACTGTATTGCACTTCAGACGATTGAAAGTATTCAGTAGTATTTTAAAACTGTCTCATAAGTTACTGCACGAATCAACGTGTTTTCAATCATAATCAGCCGAACATTCTTATAAAAATACATCGTATCGGAGTTTTGTTAATATACACAACCGCATTACTCCTAGTTTCATAAGTTAAACTACTACTAACTGTTACTATCTTGTTAACCAGAAGTTATATCATGTCGTCATGATTATTATAATAAATATAGTGATCATTTTGATTTACAAGCGAATTACAGTTATTAGTTACAATTACGAAGTAATTCTCACCAATTCTAACATAAACTAGACAGCTGACATGCAACAGTATAGCGGTTAATGCACTGCACTTTGAAATTAATATGAATTTGTGCAACATGTATTGTCTTTTATCTTTTCTATCCTAACATTCAGCTAGCTTCAAAAATCATGAAAAAAGACAAATTATGCAATGAAGTATGACCTTGAATGTGCATTTATGATGATCGTCATCATCCTCAGCTTTAGCACTCTTGTTCCACCTATCGATGAGAATAGGCCTTCCCTCTTCTGTGTCATGTTTCTCTCGTCTGTTTGAGACTCATTCAGGACTTCATTATTGGCCTTGTTCTAACCATTGCTAGGTATCCCCTTCTTCTGCCATACTTCATACTTCTCGGTTCCATGTGTCCCTTATCCAGGCGATTCCCGCGACTTTGACGATATCATCAACCTAACGCGTTTTTGGATGGCCATATTTCTTTGGCCTGACCTTGGCCACCATTCGGTAAAAATTTTACTCTATCGGCCATCTCTTGGTCCAACTAAATGTCGTGCCCATCTACACTTGATACGCATCGCTCTCACATATAAATACATCATATTATGATAATCTATCCAAATTCGCAAAGATCCTAAGCTTACTGTAATAATGTAAGTTGAATTTAAACTATCGGTACGATTATCAATTTATTAAGTAATAATATGGAATATTATCAGCTAAACAAACCCGCGGCAAATTTGTCTACTTAGCCATTACCTACAAAGATTTGACACTTGTTTTTCTTTATCATCGCTTCCTTTATCCCTATACTTTTCAGGATACAGTTATTTTCAACAGAATTAAACTAACGGTACTTTGTATTTTAGGGTCCACATGGGCATCATTCAGCATACGCAGGCCATGGATCGCACCCATCTACAGTGGTGGTACGACCACACAGTCAGGGTCCACCACATCTCTCGGAACATTTTGAGAATGAAAACTGGCCACTCTCAGGCGCTCCACTTGGCACTGAGTAAGTACCGATTAAGTTATTTACGCCATTTCGATACTTTTGTCAAAAAGTTTTGTCGACTCCCATTTGAGAACTACAATCATTAAAAAAACTTTAAAAAAAAAATTACAACCGACTTCCTTAAAACACTACAAAGTGACAAATAACCTTCAAAAATCAATCAAATCAAAATATTTTCATTTCACATAAACCTACAAGGGCACTTACGAATTAATGTCACAAGCAAGATACTTTAATTTCGAAAGTCGGTGTCTTAGAATCTGTACTGAATTTTTTTGCCACCAACTTCCGAAAAATTAAAGTTATTTTTCACTTTGTAGTGTTTTTAAGGAAGCCGGTTGTAATTTTTTTTAATTAACTTTTTGGTCATGTTTTCTAACCCGCACTAATTCGGAAAAATAGGAATATAGTGTTTGGTTTTCTCATGGATGACATTGTTAGAATTGCCAAATTTAAATGGAACCACACGAGAAGCACCAGCTTTTAAATTAAAAAAAAAATCTTCAAAATCGGTTCACCCAGTCAAAAGCACTGAGGTAACAAACATAAAAAAGTACATTCGAATTGAAAACCTCCTCCTTTTCTTTGAAGTCGGTTAAAAAGAATTATCTTATGAACACTTTTATGAAATTAAATTTTAGCGATTCCAAATTTATAAATTGCCTATTATCTTATTGAATATTCATTATTTTTGCAAATTCGAAAGTTGTTTTCAATCATTTGCAAATTGGTTCACTTAATATAGATGAAATTGATCAACATTTCAATCGCCACCATTAAAATACCTATCGTAGAAATGCCATAAAAAGTTTCACCATTTTTTGAAGTCATTTATACATATATCATTTAGATCACACCAGTTCCCATCAATATATCATATTTATTGAGTGAAAGTTAAAGGTGAGGGCTCTGAGAACTAGAGGTTTAACCACTTTTCTCATTTAACAGTCGTCGATAACAGAGTAAACCCATAATTTTTTAGTACTGAGAAAGGAAAAACAAAATAATAATAGGTATGTCAGATGTTGTGAATAATTATGTATGTAGTTTTATCTTAAAATGTATTTGTTAAAAATGATAAGCAATCTGACGCAAATGATTTTTTAATTATATATGCCTTTAATATTTTTATATTTCACATAAATCCATTTAACAATAGCATTGACAACAGTATTTAATTTGAAATAGAAAACAATGTACTCTTAAAAATAAAGAGGATCAAAATAAAGGTGCATGTTCCGCTGGAGTTCTACACTTATTTCTTTGAAAATTGCTGCAAACATAATCTATACAAATAAATAAAATTGGAGTGTCTGTTTTTAATATTAAGATAACCACTTTTTACTAAGTGTATATGGATGTATACACGATACATATACCAAAACAACATTTTTTACAATTTTTGTCTGTCTGTCTGTCTGTCTGTCTGTCTGTCTGTCTGTCTGTTCGTTCCCGCTAATCTCGGAAATGGCTGGACCGATTTTGACGGGACTTTCACTGGCAGATAGCTGATGTAACAAGGAGTAACTTAGGCTATTTTTATTTTAGAAAGATTCTTTTATTTTAGAAAAAAATAACTATCTTCGAAAACTACGCTTACATACGTCTCAAAATTCGTAAAACCCTGGCTGAATCCTACGAAATAGATCAAAATAATGTACTACAGTATTGTACACCTTAAAAAGGCCTACAAAAATGTCCTCAATGGTATATGTCTATCTCTTAGGGATAACCCACAATAACCATTTTTTATCTTTTACTTTTTACGAGAAATAAGGGCTTATTTACGAAGCGATTTTAAGCAATACAGCATTAATCCTTATCCAATTAAGTACCTTAAATACATTGTGCATTTAATATAGATCAATATGGCCCTTTACAGCATGTAATTTAAATGAATATCTTAGAAGATATTAGAGATTTAAAAAGTGGGCGCAGAGCGCGTTGGCAGGGGCCGGGTAGTCAGGATAAGTAGGATTGTAATTCATATTACTTTGGCTTCAAAGTAATTGCGAATATCATGTGTGTTCATTATACTCAAAATAAACCTAATAGTATTATTTCAAGTAAGAGACCGCGAAATTGCTTAGATGTTTAGATTTTTGGATGTTTGTTTCTCAATGATGCAAAGACGGCCAAACGGATTTAGATCGAATTTGGCACAAAGATATATTATATCATGGATACGTAACAGATAGGATACCTACTTTATCCCGGTAGTAGGTTCCCGGGTGTTATTTTCCGATAGCTATACGGGCCAAGCCACTGGCAAAAATACTATTCCTACAATTAAGTTCGGTGTCTGGTAAATGATTGAGCGTCTGTATAGGTAAAATAGGAGCGTTAAGAAAAACCAGGAAGACTTATATTCAACTAAACCAAGCCCTATGTCACAGTCTTCTTACTCTGAATACTATTACTTTTATTTTAAAAACACCAACACACATGATGTTCTCATAAACTATGAATCCTAAGTAATATGAGTTATAATCCTACTACTAATAATATTATATATGTGAAAATATGTATGATTGGGTGTTTGTTTCTCAATCACGCAAAAATGGCTGAATGGATCTGGATCAAAAATAGCACACAGACTCTATATTACCTATATAAAACATCGAATAACACATTCTTATCGCGGTAGTACGTCCTCTTGCATTAATTTCCGACATCCACGCGGGCGAAGCCGCGGGCAAATAATATTATAAATGTGAAAATATGTATGATTGGGTTGTTGTTTCTCAATCACACAAAAATGGCTGAATGGATCTGGATCGAAAATAGCACACAGAGTCTATATTACCTATATAACCTGGAATAACACATTCTTATCGCGGTTATACGTCCTCTTGCATTAATTTCCGACATCCACGCGGGCGAAGCCGCGGGCAAAAGCTAGTAAAGATATAAAATCAAGATTTCTGACATATTTTTAAGGCTGTTCATAAATGTAATTCATTGTAATAGGCTAGGTATACTACGAAAATAAGTGATAGAGGATTATGATGAACCCGCCAAATAATTAATGATTTAATTGTTTTTCAGTTACATAATTGGTGACATCCATCGTAATGCGATATCTAGCTTCAAGCCGACTCTGGGTGACGCTAACGATATCAACGCTTGGGGACTCGCCATGCCTCCAGGTAAGGAAACTGCAGACTTATTCATTCTTGTTAAAATTTTCCCCAAAACTGGTCTTAGCCCATCTAGGTAAGTTAGTTGACCGTAACTAGGTATGTGAATTAATTGCCAAGTTTTGAATATAATGACTACGTTCTTCAATCTATTGAGGCGTAGTGTGGGACACCCTCCAACTAAATGGACCGACTACTTCAAGGAGGTGGCTGAGACGAACTGGATATGGAAGGCAGAAGACAGGGTGTTGTGGCGTAACATGGGAGAGGCCTTTGTCCAGCGAAGGACTACGAGAGGCTGAGTTGATTGACTGTTCTTCAATCAAAGTAGTCTTGATGAACAACACTAATCAATATTAGAAGATACACTTAATTTGTTTTACATTTCAGGACCATCAATGAACGTAGGAGAATACGCGGCAAGTAACAATATACCCCAAAGTGTGGCAGCGTCATCTAATGTACCACAGAGAGTAGCGGCCAACAGTGCTGGAAGGTAAGCATTATTTTGATCTGTTACCAACCACGACATAATAATGTAACCCACCAGCTATGCCCCGCGGTTTCAGTCACATAAATCGTCATCATTATTTCTGCTGGAAGACGTTCATTGCTGGTCATAGGCCTCTCACAATTAGGGGAGGGATTGGTATATTTGCCAAGCTTGGTAGGCGGGTTGACGATCGCAGTATAGTGGTAAAATGTAAAGATAAATCTACCCATGCTCTAGTAAGTCCCTTAGTTGCCTTTTACGACACCCACGGGAAGAAATGGGGTGATGCTATCCGTCTGGCACCAAACAGAATTCCACACATTCAGTGTAGTACAGGATAAAAAGTATGTACCCAAAAACCAAATTTCATTCAAATCCGTGCATAGCAGCATAGCATAGTCCCTTCCTGCCAGTGTCGCGAGATTGTTCGAAAGAGATACCGTGACCCTGGCATATGGGCAACTGAAGGAACACGGGTGGGTTTTAGTCAGTAAAAGTCTGACACGCCCTCCCGCTCCGCCCAGAGCGGGAGAAGCTATTTGATGAATTCCCATCGAAAAAAAAAGCATAGTCCCTTCCACGTCTAAGAATCGTATGAAGGATTGGGAAGGAACACAAAACGTAGTCTATAACAAATGGACTATTTTAGCGGTACTAATAAGTACCTAATTAATTAAATTTTGCTTTTTGTTTAAAATCTCTAAACGGGGAATACAATGTCCACGTTAGCATAATCAAATGATGTTCCCATTGCTGAGAAGGGGTCTCCTCTGTGAGAGGAAGCGGGCTGTTATCCATTGTGCGGGTCCTGTGCTAGTTGGTAGATGCACTATGTCTTCAAATATTTGATTCTAGGACATGCTGGTTTCCTCACGATATTTTCCTTCACCGTGTTGCGAGCAGCTTCCATGCTAATGTTAATGTTGTAGAAATCATGACTCATGGAGTATGTAATGTTTATAGTTTGTAGACCTACATAACCCACATAGGGAAAAGCCATAAAACGCTTTTAAGGCCATACCCTCCCACGTCAATCTTGATCTAGGTTGACGATGAAGAATATGGTAATGATGAAAGTTATGATAGATATCTTTTGTTTAGTAGAAGTTTCATCCTTAAATAGAATTTAATTTGTTTGTAAACAGCTAAAGATGATTTTGATGAACATTGTAAGATACAAATATTAAAAATACGTATAACTGTGGAGTTCTTTGCTGGCTCTCCACGATAGGAAACGACCAATAATAAATTATCATGCACTTAGCTCCTTATGTTTCATAAGTGCCCATGTAGGATAATTTAAATTAAAATATTTTAAACTAGCTTCTGTCCGCGACGTCGTCCGCGTTTAATTTCTTGTTCCCCCGACCCTTCCCGTTGCGTCGAATCGCCTACCCGTGCGATTTTCCCCGTTTTTGCAACATTTTTCATTACTGCTCCCTCTTCTTAGTTGTAGCGTGATGTTATATAACCTATAACCTTTCAAGATAAAAAGGCTACTCAACACAAAAATATTTTTTCAATTCGGAGCAGCAGTTCCTGAGATTAGCGCGTTCAAACAAACAAACTCTTCAGCTTCATAATATTAGTATAGATTAAAATAAGAAACTGATAGATTAAGATGAATAATTATCATTTTATATTTACTTTTCAGACCCGTGGGACCTCCGAATCCATATTATCGAAACAACAAAAAAACAACGCCAAAAGATCCTCTATCAGCTGAAAAGGAAGCTTTGGTAAGTAAATAACAATTTAAAGACAAGATGCTTTTGCGAAATTATATCTACGATAACTAAATCTCAAGCATAGGCAATATCATTTCTCAAGCATTTGTACCTGAGATATACGAATATATTGATCATTTTGATTGAGAAGAACAAAATAACACACAACACACATACGCATTATAGTCTGTGCCAGATGAAAAAAAAATAAAAGTCGTTGACACCTGCCTACCAATGTATTCAAATTACCATTTTGATCGTGCTAGCGACACTTTCTTTACATTTTTTTCGTATCGTTTTGAAATATTTGAATACATTGGAAGGCGGGTATCAACGACTTTTATTTTTTCGCATCTGGCACAGACTATAGTAGGTTAGGTTATCGAAAGATCAAGAATCGTAGCCCCGTACCCAAGCATATAAGAAAATCCGGAAATTCCAAGCCCTTCATATTATTTCTCACAATCTTGCACTGTATGTACCCAATTCAACAGGTTCACTCATTAAAAATTCTGGGCCATCCACGATTATACCAGTTTTATCGTATTCCACAAATAAATCTTTACCTTCACGGTCATTAGTGTAAATCGGGTGAACAGTGATATTTCCATTCGAATATTAGTGTTCATCAATTTATGGCAGAGCTTTATTTATTCCAAACGATTTTGCATAAATTGCGTTTAGAAAGTGGATGTTTTGATATAATCATTAAGATGCATTATGCAAACATATCTATGAATTCCATTTAGTACTGGTGGAATTACGTCACAGAAATAACATGTAGTGAATACTAGGCAGAAAGGTCTACTTTCTTTTACTATAAGTGGCATTGAAAGGTGAATTTTTATTACTGAATTTCGCTGCACCTTCACATAACCTCACCACCTGGTGGCAAGAATCTACATTGGTAGAAGTCACTTGATAAAATCACAGGCAATATCGACTCTTATTTTCCCTCTTTTTATTAACACGCCCTTGTTAAAAAGACAGAAAGTTAGTAAGAGAGACTGAGTGCCTCTGATGAGCCAGAAGTCTCAAATTATCATGATTACTTACCATGCAGACTATATCCGATATATAACTTTCTCACGGTTTTGGGTATTTTGTATATGGTCTACGCAAATGTCTTGCAGATCTGATAGCGTCGTATTTCGGGTTAATGAGCTCTCTAAAATAGGGTTGAGCTACACGACGACTAGTCTATGTCGTCTGTTGTACAGGTCTATTCAATACTGAAATGATTTTATTCAAATGACTCTTCTGCATATGGCCTTGCATTGTTAGACTCACATACAATCCTTATATGAAAGAGAAAGAAAAATTGTTTATTGTGCACAAACAAAACGCACATTATGAAAAATATAATAAAATTGATACAAAAAATGCACACTTACAAGGTTGACAAAAGCCCCGTATTCAAGATAAAAAAAAGTTTTACAATATATAATTTAATATTTAGACTTTAAAACAGACAATGAACTCTGAGTTTGTTTCGACATTTGTTCTCACAGATGACCCATCTAGTTTTAAAATAATGACTATGTTTTAAGAGACTCATTGACATAAATAAACATTTCATTTTATTTCATCATATTTTTTTTTCATTTACGCCTTAATTGTTAATCCTTTTAATAACCAAAAAGATTTCTGACCCCATCTATCTGCATATTTCCAGATTCGAGCAGCATCGATAGCGGCTCGGGCGCCACCTTCTCCAGTCAGGGACGAGATACTGAGGGTGTCTGCAGTCAAGCTGAAGGAGACAAACCGGATCAAGGCCGAAACGGAACTGGTGAAGCAGCAGCAGCAGATTTTGTCTGCATCAGATCCAGTAAGTTATAGACAAACTCTATGATACCTGCCTTACAGGTATTGAAAGTTGAAAATAAATTCATTGAAAGCAAACTTTCTTTTAACATAATTATTCAAATAGATTTGTGTTGTAGTATATAAAATATGGCTATTTGCAATATTATTTAAAGCAAAACATCCTATTATATCATGGTTATTAATATGTACATACATGGGCAAGTATTAGTAAATAATAAACTGGCGCTGTATGTCGACATACAGGACTCGTCCTTGTTCGACTACAGATGCTAACATGTTATGCACCACCAAGTACTAGCCCATAAGTATGTATAATCCACTGTATTTTCTTTTTTTCGGTGAAATAAATAATAATAATAAGGAATATAGGAAGTGTTGCCCCCTTGTCGCTACGTCACTATGTGCTAGCGACGTTTCCCGGGGGCCCATTATTGAGTGTGCAAGTCACCCCCTGCCATTTTATCCGTGTACACAAAACATTGATCAGGCAGGGGCCATATTCCCTCCATAGTTGCGGTTACCAATCCACTATAGCCATCCAAACCTATAGCCTAATTTGCTTTGTTTCCATATTCTGTAATAGTTCTGCTTCAACTGGGGATTGTCTTTGGATGCACTTGCATAGTGCATACAGGAATAATCGTCGGTTGGTGCCCCCTCATCATTTCAAATTGTCTAAGGGGCCTCTGCGAGTTGGCTTCGGCCCCTCGTACGCCTTCCAAAAGACCGGGATCCTAGGGTCCCGAGATATGTTAACATAAATAAAAATAATAATAATAATAATATTCCACAACTATCACACAACGCCATCTAGTCCCAAGCTAAGCAGAGCTTATGTTATGAGTACTAGACAACTGATAAACATACTTTTATATTTCTAAATACATACATATAATAGATAAATTACACCCAAACACAGTGGACCGTGTGGTGGCGGACGTAAAGAATAACACCACCCCATTTCTTTCCGTGGGTGTCGTAAAAGGCGACTAAGGGATTTACTAGAGATTGGGCAGCAGCGTTCTCTATGCATTTTACCACCATACTGTGATCGCCAACCCGCCTGCCAAGCGTGGCGATTATGGCAAAGCCCTCCAAATTGGGGAAGGCCTAAGTCCAACAGTGGACGTCTTACGGCTGAAATGATGATGATGATGATGACCCAAACACAGAACAAATGATCGTGCTCATCACACAAACATTTTTCCTGTGTGGGAATCGAACCCACGACCTCCGGCATAGCAGTCAGGGCCACTAACCACTAGACCAACAGGCCAGGATTTATTTAAAAAAAAATGTTATAAAGAGTCGCCATTGTCGAAATCGATCTTCTTCTCTTCATTTCGACGGTACTAGTACACTTTCTTTATTTTAAACAGTTTTAGCCCAGTAGGTGGCCGTTGCAATTAATAAAATCAAATCAAATTCAAGTCATTTATTCAAATTAGGCTGAGGAACAGCACTTTTCGAACTTCAAAATTACATAAGACAGTCCCCCAAAACGCCCACTCTTCACCACTTCCTAGTGCTTTAGCTGGGACGAAGTGGTGCAACAAAATCCTCAACAGAAATAAAGAGAACTAAGTAACAAGCTGATGTTTTACATTTACCATAGATTGCATAATATTTATACTCTCCACAAATTCAGTTTTCGTTTATACAGTCTGTCTTTATGAAGAAGAAAAAAATCTACGTTCTCATTAATTTTCTGTTTTAATTCCTTTAAAAATCATCCAATTAAAGACGCTCCTACTTAATTGTAGTCATTATTGTCACATAATATTTACAATTTATTTTCAATTTTCAGGAAACGATAGCCGCAGAGCAGTTCTATGGGACGCTGGTAGAGACTGTGGACGGGTTGCTAAGCCAGATGGGAGCTAACGACCTTGGCTGTCGAGAGAGAGCTGTGTGTTCTCTGTATGGAGATCCTTTCAAGCATACGCCGTACAGTAACCTAGTCTCAGGACATCTTAGCAAGTAAGTAAATGACTAAATCTCTAGCTAATCACAAAAATATTCTTCATAATTATTATTATGAAGCTTAAACACGGTGTCAGGTAAATCGACTCGTAAACTGTATCCTGAGTTCAGTACATGATCCTAGATAGGTCTCGGTCTAGTTACCGAAAAAATACAGACTGTTCTATACATTTTGCCGAAGTAGTTATTTCATTTTTGTACGAATCATGTGCAGAATTGATGGCATCAGTTTGCAGACCGACGTTTCTTATACAGTAAAAATATTTATGAAGCTATATATACTATGTTAGAAGGTCAGCTTTAGGTTGATCGAATATACTTCTTTACCAATAACTAAGCAAACATGCTTTTCTTCATCGCCATTTCTGGTCAAGATGTAATAATTGTTGCGTTCTTGCGTTTCCAAATCTTTCTTTTAAAAACATTGATGGCCCAGTGATATTGGCCAAGATTTACAAAGTGTAGGTCGTAGATTAAAATCCAGACGAGTGCTTTAATTAGTGTCAATAATTTATTCCCCACGATAAAGGAAACCGGTATGTCCGACAGCCAAAAATTCGAAGACATTGTGTCCTCTACCAACTCACACTGCGTCCGCGTGGTGGATTACAGTCCATTCCCTTTCCCTAAGAGGATGTCTGTGTTTTAGCAGTGGGAACATTAAATACTGATTATCAGAGGTCGGAGTAGGTAGATTGAAATGGGATCAATGAACTGGCACGTATATATTAGTATGGATATGCCTCCGGGATTCAGGGATTTTGTAATTAATTTCAAATGTAGTAATATGTAGAACAAAGAATACATCAATATGAATAAGAAATCATTCATTAATTTGCATTCATTTGTTTTGGTGCATCAAGCGCTTAACAGTTTATTTTTTAATGAAAGTTAGAAAAAGTGCTTAAAATAACAAAACTTCAACGAATTTGCCGAGTTTGATGATGTTTTTTTTATTACTTGCTATTGTTTTCTTACTATTTTAGAATAAATGTTAAGGTCGATACTTAAACTTCAATTTTCATGACTATGATAGGCGAAAAATGTTCTAATCTTTACCCTCCTTTCGTAGTGTATTCTAGTCTAAATTATTTGACTTGAATCATTGTCCCACATACTTACATTCTTCACGCTACCATTAACGTAAGCGACACAAGTCACTAACGTTCCTCCCTATTTGCTCACGAATGCTCCATGTGGCGTGGAATGACGGTAGTTGTGCAAAATGACAGTAATCCACACGGCACGTGTCATTACCATTCGTCATGGGTGGTGGCGCGTACTTACCGGCGCCGCGTTCTCAAAACAGTTTCCTTAGTGTCCTCTACAAATGATTGCGTACAAGCGTATGTGTCATTATGTCTCCCCACCCTTCACCATTTCTTTAAACTGATTTGTTTTACTGTACACATCTACATATTTTGTAAGGCTAAGTGATGGTTTTAAACGGTTTTGTTTTATATTATTTTTTCAATTGGCTTACTTTGTCATTTTGTGTTAATTAACTTCAAATTGATGTCAGTAGGAAATTGCTAAAATACATCTACGTCTATACGTAAAAAAACCTTTTATTTACAACTTTCAAAGTACTCGTTTGCAAAAGAAAATTAAACAATTAAGAACACTAACTAACAAAATTGTTAGAAATTCTATTACGCAATGAAATACGCGTTAGTAATTAAGTTGAAATTGGAGATACAGCTTTTTTTTTGGCGAAATCTTCTTACTCAATATCCGCCAAAATGTTATACTGCCAGTTATTCAGAAAGAAAAATGAAGCTAGTTAGCCGGACCCTAATCTGCGTGTGCATGATTATAAATGCATTATTTTGAGGCTCATGATCTGCCTTGACATAAATTCCATCTGATTTATAAATCGATGTGGTGTACCAGATGTGTATTCTTCCATGAGTCAAGTTCACGATGCCACATAATGGATTTTTTTTTTGTTGTTCAGTACTTACGGAGTCTTTTCGAAATATAGCTAGTTTTTTAAACATAATAAATTGAATCTTCAATTTTAGTATTAATTTTCTCTTGGAATTCATTAATATCACATACCAAATTATTTGATTTATACCAAAACCAAGATCTCAGACGTTACCCAGAGCTGGTGGGACTGGGCCGGACATGTCTGCCGCTTATCAGATGACAAATGAGCTGATTGGGTCCCACTAAACGCACGACGCCATTGCGGCAGGCTGAGATTAAGATGGCGGGACGAGCTTGACTCCTACCAAAAGAACTGGCTAGCACTAAGCAAAAGGAAGAATTTTGTGGAAAAGGGAGAAGGAGGTCTTTGCCCTGCAGTGAGACAATATAGGCTAGTTAGGATAGGTTAGAATTACGTCTTTTCGCGTTAAGAAAATAGCGACTTATCGTAGTCACTCAGCTTAGCCACGTCCTTTGACCAATAAGATCCTAGTAAATTAGAAAGCCGTGTGCACATTGACCAGTACGGATGCATCTTTTGTCAATTTACTATGATCTAATTGGTCAAAGGGCGTGGCTAAGCTGAGTGACAACGATAAGTCACACATTTTTTAACGCAAATAGACTGTAGGTGTTTGATTGAATAACTTCAGCAATATTGTTTTAAATTAAGTTTACTGATTCAAAGACCATCTCTTAATTTACTATGTCGAAAAGCAATTTTATATCCAGTTTATTAGTTCTTCATTAACAACGGACCTATGCATGATATCCACTAGATACAGCAAAGGTTAAATTTAATAGCCATTATAATGGCCTAATTTTTAAACAAATTAATTTTGGAGGCTTATTTTCGCCTTTCGATTTCATTTCATTTCAATCGCTCTTTATGCTTCGAGGTTTGTTACGCATAAAACTTGTTTATTATAGCCAGTTTAGTTCCGGAACCGCGTAGCACGTGTTTAAAATATAATATTTGTAAAGTAAATAGGAATTCAGGACATCAATTTCATTAAAATATTAAATATTGGCAAATATAATTTGTAGACGTTCATCATTAAACTAACGTGTAAAATTAATGTAACAAGGCTGTTTTGGTCTATTGGGCTAGTCAAAATCTTAAATTAAATAAATAACTGGCTTATTTTTTTTTACTACCTAATAGTTCAATTTAGACCAACCAAAGGTTATCTGTAATAATGCTCACGTAAGATACTTGCATACTTATTAACTTTAAACATCCTACACACCTGCTATTATTTTATGTTCAGGCAAAAGCATGAATAGGATAACGTAATTTAATGTGTTTATCATTGTTATGATTGAAAGGCCTGTGGTTAAGTAATAACAGCCGCTCGGGTCGACCGACCAGGTTGAGCTACGTTTGCAGTAGTTAGACCGTGAGAGTGAGACCATCTTCTTATACCAAGACTCCTCCGTGTTTCGGATAGCACTTTAAACCCAATGGTTTAACGGCTTCCACAATGACAGTCGTTATGGGTGGTCAGAAGCCCGAAAATCTAAAAACCAGTATTATCAAGGGGTATCGTGTTACCCAGTTACTGGATTGTGGAGGTCAGATAGGTAGTCGGTCGATGTAAAATACTGGTATTTAGCTGCATCCTGTTAGACTGGAAGCCGATCATAATTTATAGTTAGGAAAAGGCTAGGCAGATGATGAATAGTTATATTAGTATTAGACTCTAAAAATTACATTGTTTCTTTTCTTTTTCAGAGATTCCAACGAGCTGGTCCCAGCAGCAGACAGCACAATGGCTATACACTACTACAGATACGTCCAAGCAGCTCGCGAAGGTCAGGAGCAGAAAGACTGTCTAATAGCATACCCGAACTGCGATATAGATTTCAATAGGAATAGGAAATGAAAATCGTTACATTGATTTCATTAATTGCAAATAATTTATTATGCATTTCAAGTTTTGCAAGTAAATTATGCATTTCAAATTTTGCAAATAAATTATGCATTTCAAGTTTTGCAAATAAATTATGAATTTCATGTTTTTAAGATAGTAATGCATTTCAGTGTTTGCAAATCATACATAATGCATTTCCGATTTTGCAAATACTGAGATAAGTGGAATAGATAAATGTAAAGAAATGTTTCAACTAGATCATTTCATTAATAAAATTAAGCAAGTCTAACATTTCCAGAAAGTGGATGGTTTGTTCATCTGTAACAGTTTTATCACAATTTAATTTGTTATGAAGACGGTTTGTTTAAATATTATTTAATTTATATTACAACCTTTAGTAATGTAAAAATTGTTGACGCTACATTAAGAAGGTAACAATTCTTGAAAGTAAATTATAAAAAATAGTTATTTAAAAAAATATAAACAAAATGAAGGGCTTAAAATTGATTTTTTTTAGTCTAATTTCAAGGTTTTGCAAAAATTTTCCTGCATTGGCATAATATCAACTTTTATGTTATGAACTATTTGAAAATGTATTTATTTATTAAGCGTTAAAACTAAGATAACATCACACCTGTACTCCTCAAAGGGTTAGACAGAGTTGTAAATCTAAATTATTGTAATAATGTGTAAATGAGCCATGTTTTTCTTTTGTATCTTAGTAATGCTATTAGTAAAATAACTAATTTTATGGTAAATAAATTGAGAATACGAAGGACAACAAAAGTTTTGTAACCTTTTCTGAATGGCATTAGCTGTCCTTCTCTTAAACTTCTATTTAGACAAGGACAACAAATACCGAATAACTTTGCCGAAATCCTAGGATTAATATTTATATAATCCATGTTGTAATTGCTTTGCCACCCTAAGGTTGAAAATCACTTGCACATAAAACGACAAGGACTATTTGTCTATTTGAAAATTAGATAGTTTCAACCTTATGGAAAAATTGTTTTTATGGGAATTGTAGTCAAGCAAATACGAGGTTGGCTATATCTACTGTTAAGTTACTACAAAAGTTTTTATTGTTAGTAATTTCCTACATTTTGCATTTACTAAAAGATTTAGTTATGACAGCTACGTCCAAAACATAGTTTTAGTAGCAAGATGTTATTTATTCTTATTTTTTAAGTGCATTAACTGAAGACTGGCTTTGATTGGATTCATATGGGAATATCTATTATATTTTAAGAAAATAAACCATTATTTCTTAAATAAAACAAAACTTCCCTATTTCTGTAGCAACACAAAAGTACGGAGCTTGCAAAATAACAACTATTTTTTACTCTCCATCGCCGAATTGAAGGACAAAATAAAATATTTTGGTCCAAAATATCTTGACTTTCTCTCTATGAATCACTCGAAGTCAGTCGGTTTGAATCAACTAATTTATTTCTTTAGTTTTAGTACCACCAAGTCACTAGGACATTAGTATTTATTTATTTAACTTAAATAAAAATTGCTCAATGAATTGAATAATATAAAAATTAACACAATTTTTCTGTAACCATTATTGTAGATAATTGTATTTATATTTTTTGTTAAATATATTATAACAATTTTATAATCTTTTCTTTCATTTGTAAAACAATATCTTAACCTTATTATCGCTTTTTCTTATCTATACTTAACATTATAAAGATGAAGAGTTTGTTTGTTTGGTTGAACGCGGTAATCTCAGGAACCGCTGGTTCGAATTGAAAAAATATTTTTGTGTTCGCTAGCCTGTTTATTGAGAAAGGGTATAGGCTATATAACATTACGCTACAATAAAAAAGAGCGAAGCAGCAATGAAAAATGAACGGAATCTGGCAAGCAATTCGATGCGACAGAAAGGGTCAGGGGAGCAAAAATTTGACGAGGACGAATTCGCGGGCAGAAGCTAGTTACTTATGTCAGGGTTTTGAGTTTACTATGACCCTGGGGCTGCCCATTTATTTTCACTTACCGAGTGAAAATTAAACCGTTTTGATTTCTATTCCAAAATGATTGAGCGAATTGGCCTCAATTTTTATGTTGAATTTAAATCTTTAATATCCGAAAAAATATCCAGAACGGGGCCGCTAATTCCAATGTTCTCCACCTTCCACAACAAAGTAGGCGCAGAGACGGTATCAAAGGCCTTCGATAAATCAAAAATAAATACCTGGACATATTAATCTCTTATCAAGACTCTTAGATACATTGCCAGACAGGCTCATATCTTTAGTCTTCATTTTGTTCTAAAGCCGAATTGGATATGAGCTAGAATCCTGGAAACTGATGAAGCTTTTATTCAGGATGTGTTCAATGATCTTCGATAAGTTAGTAGGTATCTAGACTATTCGGTAATTATTCACATCGCCACTGCTCCCAGACTTATGAACCGGATGAACAACAACTTTTAAAATGCATTTTAAGTTATCCATGGCTAGTATCATATTTAGGTTCACTTTAGAAATTCGTATATCACTTTAGAAATTCGTATATGGACATATTAATCTCTAATCAAGACTCTTAGATACATTGCCAGACAGGCTCATATCTTTAGTCTTCATTTTGTTCTAAAGCCGAATTGGATATGAGCTAGAATAATGTTCGCTTCCTGGAAACTGATGAAGCTTTTATTCAGGATGTGTTCAATGATCTTCGATAAGTTAGTAGGTATCTAGACTAGTCGGTAATTATTCACATCGCCACTGCTCCCAGACTTATGAACCGGATGAACAACAACTTTTAAAATGCATTTTAAGTTATCCATGGCTAGTATCATATTTAGGTTCACTTTAGAAATTCGTATATCTTTCTCAAATGCCCCAGACATAATTAAAACGAAGTTGTCGATCACTGTACCGCGTGGTGCCGGACGTAAAGAATAACACCATCCCATTTCTTCCCGTGGGTGTCGTAAAAGGCGACTAAGGGACTTACTAGAGAATGGGCAGCAGCGTTCTCTATGCATTTTACCACCATACTGCGATCGCCAACCCGCCTGCCAAGCGTGGCGATTATGGCAAAGCCCCCCAAATTGGGGGAGGCCTAAGTTCAGCAGTGGACGTCTTACGGCTGAAATGATGACGATGATGTCGGTTACTGTATTTAACGAAGGACTGTTAGTCACTGAATACCAGTTTGACTTATTAACTTCGGCACTGGTAGATCCAACGTCTAAATTTTGATTAAAAAAGGAAGTTCTATTTGACGTGAAGCATTTAGGTAGATGCAGAACCTATGACAGAAATATTATAGTATGTGACTAATGAATTGTATACAAAACCAGAAGTATTTGATTTATATATTTATTTATTTAAATCTCTCTTATAACTATCATTACAGGTGCAACACATACCTAGTGCTGTCTTAAAATTAAATGACTGCGAAAAAAAAATATAAAGATGGATTCTAAATGAAATATTTATTTATATTTCTAATAAGTTCCATTGTTGTATGGACGGTTTCAAGTACAGACTCCAATAAAAAACACAACTTTATTTTGACTCTATTCTTTTTCTTTTTCATTTTCATTTTATTTATAACGACAAACAATAAAAACTACGATGACAACAAAACAACAACATGAACAATATCATGAACTTGAACATAAAGTAAACAAATAAACACGTAATAAAAGCTATTATTTCCTAGCCTCCATAAGCAACAATATAATCGATCACAGCGTACTGACCACCTAGCTAGTTGAATAGGATATTTAAAAAAAAATCTGACTTCGGTACCTATTTAATCTTTTATAACACCCAACTGTCAAATAAACTACTTTTGGATAGGTCCTATACTCAAATGTACTATTGATAAGCTAAATTATAATTTCTACAAACAATTTGGGACACGTCGTCTTGAGACCGCAAGAACTTGCACGCACTTAAGCGTTTGTGTGGTAGCATAGATGATTATATATGTATACTAGCTGACCGTACAGACGTTGTCCTGTTTCCTAGAACTCGATAGCAGCGCCATCTGTCGGGCTGATTTGTGAATCTAAACCATCCAGGGTGCCACCCAAACGCATAAAAAAAATCCATTCAAAAAGGTCCAGCCGTTTAGTAGGAGTTGAGTGACAAACACACGTACAGTACAATCTATATATATAAAAATGAATCCCTATTTCCCTTGGTCACGACATCACGCGTGAACGGCTGGACCGATTTCAATTTTTTTTTTTTTTGTTGTGTTTGTAATTGTCAGGAGAAGGTTCTTATGAAAGAAAAAAATTAAAATTGCGCGGAAAATTAGAAAATTTAAGAACACTTATTTAAGAATACTTAACAACAATATAATAGGACAATGTAAACTTTTTGAATGTAACATTATGACATTTGACATAGAATTGACAGAATGCGTGCTCAAATATCATCAAAGAGACAGGACAACGTCTGTCGGGTCAGCTAGTTATATATATAAAGATTAGTCTCTATAACAGAATAGACTCAAGCACTAGGCACAAACATCTTTTGCCCAAAATTCAGCTACGTGAACTCCGCTCACTGACGCAGTCATAAATCAGGTGAAGGGGCATGTGGCGCATAATGAAAGATGCTGCATACACATTTAATATCAGAGCCGTATGAGAACCCCAATCTATGATTGTCTTAGGAGATTTAATGGAAAGACAGATACGGACACTGTAGGTACCAAGATGCACCTTAATCAGCAGTCGCGGCTGCAACCACGAGACCAACGGGGCAGAGGCGCCTGATCTCTCTCCGGTTGTGTCGGATTGCCGTTGAGAGGGAACAGTAAGTGCTCCTGTGTCTGCGCACACACTTGTGAACTATAATATCTCCCGCGCCAATGGCTAGTCTCCGTTGAGAAGATGATCTGGAGGACTTTTTGAAATGAAAAGAAAAAAGAATTTTGAAAGGAACGAAACCAACATCGTTGTGACTTAAAGAAGCTCTTTATGTTTCGCCTCTTGGTCAGAGTACTCAACGTCATCCAGGTCAGTACTGTTTTAGCAGCGCAATTTTGTTTTTCAAAGTTCTCATGTGTTTGGCATAACATAATTAGGTCTTGGCTGTCTCTGTATACAATATGGCATAAGATTGAACTCGTATCAAACTATGTGTACGATAGCGATAAGTACCTATTAACAACAAATTAAGAGTTATTGTGGTTTAAGCCCTAAGGAAAAACAAACCCAAAAGCTAAATCTCTAGAGATGAGATACCAAAACAATAAGAATACTATGTATGTGCCTCAACGCAGCACTCAAAATGTAACAAGAGTTTCAAGCTTCATCGCGCTAAATCTTTTATATTATTATCATTCATTGCTTCAGTAATCGGACTGCTCTTATAAAATTTCTCTCCTTGATAGTTGTTATTCGATATTCTTCGTTCCAACTCGATCTCGTGACCGCCAGCAGACTTCAGGGTCACATCGATGATGACCTGCATTTTTAAATGGTCTGCTCTCCATCGCAACTGTCGCACTAGATGTGCCAAAATAATCTTGATGGATGTCATCGCGTAAGTTTTTCCTGTAACATAATCTTAAGTCAGTGATGTGGTCAGGTTCTGTTGTTAAATAGGCTTATAATATATGACAAAGTGGAAACTGGCTCCAAAGTACGATAAGCATTTCGAAAGTGGGTTTCTGGTTTCAATTTCTATATTCCTGCATGTAAACGCTACACATACTTTTAATTATTTAATTTTATTTTTGTATACGTTCTTTTTTTGCGATTATACATATACACGATACAAATGAAATCATTTACAATTAATTAAGGTTATTTACATGCATAATATGCGAGGGTTCTGGCGCTGATAGCCGAAATACAGGCTCTGCCTAGTTTAGCTACAGATGACTATACCACTTTATAGCCGCAAAAATAGCCTGTTAAAATATTTTTTTAATTGATGTCTGTTTTTTTTTTTTAAATAAACTATTACTATAACTATTTCTCTCCAGAGTGACTAGACAAATGGAAATTCTATCATCGATGATGGAATTGACAAAATGTATGGGACAAGTTACCGAAAAGCTCATGTCTTGTTGAAACTCGTTGTGAAAATACTAAATGCTTGGAAAGCGACTGCTACTTGTTTAGGTTTTATGATTGTTACAATGATAAAGCTTACAATAAACTTGTGGTCAGAGAAATGTAGCTGATCATAATTTTATTATTATATTAAGTTGAACAAAACTACAAGAAAATATTTAAAAATATTTCTAATTCATAGTCAGCTTAAGGTGGATGGATGATTATCTCAGATGCCATTTTGTCGCTAGATGGCGCTAGATCCACAATTTGGAACATTTTCAATTTTTACGCCTAACTTAGAAATCTTTAATAGATAACTTTATTATATGCGAAACCTAGGGCATTAACTTGATTTTTTTAGATAGTCACTGTGCTTGTTAACTGGTCTCATACAAAGATTTGTACATTCTAAAGATTTAGCCGCTTGACTTTACTCTTTACACACACATACAAAGTAAATAGTAGTAACTTTCGACACCACTAGATGTCGTTTTATTCAAACAGTTTAAAATGAAATTAATATAGGTACACTGTCCCTATAAGTTGTAGTAATGTGACTGAACCTAAATTGTAATGTGTAAATAGTCATCATCTCAGCCGCAAGACGATCACTGCTGGATATAGGCCTCCCCCTATTTGGGGGGCTTTGCCATAATCACCACGCTTGGCAAGCGGGTTGGCGATCGCAGTGTGATGGTAAAATGCATAGAGAACGCTGCTGCCCATTCTCTAGTAAATCCCTTAGTCGCCTTTTACGACACCCACGGGAAGAAATGTAAGGAAGAAGAAGGAATGGAAGTGTAAATAGTGACGTGTACTAAATAAATAAATAAAAGACTATTTATTACATTGTAAAGCTTTTTATTGTACCTTACTATAAATTAATAATATTTATTTAGTAAAAAGGGGTTAATATTTTCATAAAAATAATCGTTTTATTTACTCTCACTACATTTACTTAGATAGTTTCCGTTTGGATTCAAACCATCGAGTCATACCACCATACAAAGATAACATACTTTTTTAAATATTTTGATATTTACAATTATGATTTTGAATTTAGTATTAGAAAGAATTATGTATGTAGATTACAATATAAATAACATCATACGTAAGTATATATAACGGCACATGTATCTTACACAACAACACAAAGGGGTTGCTAGCTAACCATAACATTTATTTATGTTTCAAGAATACCTACTTATGATACAATTTTGAACTGCAATAAATATTCTTTTACAATTGAATTGTTAGGCTGGTACCTAAATACATGAGTGAAACTTATCTACACAGAAAAATCTTATGAACTAACAAAATAACACAAACTATACATCGCTACGTGCAAAAAGCTTATTAATTATTCTATAATGTTCCCACTGCTGAGACTCAGGCCTCCTCTGAACTGTGGTGATGAAATAATTTACACTCAGCAAAGTGCCGGCTTGGATTCGAACCATCGACTCGTACCACCATACAAAGATACTTATAAATATTATAATAAAATATCTTCTTTTCTACGCGCTACTTTTTGCAGTCGCCGCCGCCGCCGCGCCGTATCAGTCTTCTGCTTGTCACTTTTTACTTCCATTTATATAATTTCCGTGTGATCTGAATCAAATGCTGGAAGACGCAGTTTTCGCTGCAACAAATGAATTTACACAGTTTTGTTAGACTATTCTTACTGAACCGACACCTCAGAGACCTGCGGAATAAGTTAGGAAATGAGTAAGACTTATATTTTTATACCTTTTAATTCCTTGATGTCTAGACATTTAGCATTTTTCTCAACTCTTCTCAAAATAATTTCCGGCAGTACACATGTTTTAAAAAATGTTACCAACTTCGGCATCATAGCGTTGATAACTTCCTCATCCCGGTTAACTTTTATGACAGTCAATGGTTGGGTGACAGATATCAAGCAAATGAAGTAACATTTATTCATTTTGGTAATTCGCAATTGACCCTGGACCTAGAATCAAAATAATAATAGCTGTTAAAAAGAAACAATCCAAGAAATACATTATTTTTATACATACATACCAAGAAATAATGATATTTGTTACACTGAACATTGTGTAAAATATGTTGTACTTTGGTATTGTCAAACAAAAACTTCATCACTACAAACAAGCAAAAGCGTACTAATGTAATGAACACAAAAATATGGTATCAAGTTGGGACTTACCATTCCAGATGAAGAATCAAAGTTGTGACCATATGACCTTCTTCAAGTCAACAATACGGTACCCTACCAAACCTGATAAGTTGTCACTTGATGTTCTTTCCACAGTTAGTTGATAAGCTTCAGTCTCTGAATCGGGTTGTGGCCAATCAAAATCAACAGTCTCTACTTGCTCTGTAACAGATTCAACTGTATTGAAGCTAGAGCTGCAGGCTATGGCTTCGTATCGAATTTCTGGTATACCACGCGAATAGGTTTAGGGCGTATCTTCAGCTGTCGAATGGTTGGACAGCTGATGATGATCTTGAGTTGAATGTGGACTGAAATAAAAGATAAATAAATGAAATAGGTACAGTTAAAAGTACACAGTTAAGACACAACACGAACCAACGAGTATCAAATAACCTCCACTCACGTAAATCTGATTCGAAATCTTATGGGAATCTAATTTACTCACTATAGATCACTAAAAGAACTTCCATGATGTCTTTTGAATACTGCTTGCACTTTTTTCCGTGATTTTCGCGGTCCTGAATACACATGTCGTATACATTTATGCAAGTTTATTAGTCGGGTTTATCTTAGGCAGTTCAGTTGCAATTCAATCTGTAATCAAAAAGAATAATTACAAACAACAGCAAATGTATCTTATTTATGAAATGTTTCAAGAAACAGAAATAACACCACCACCAAGCTGTTGTTTTCAGAGAGAATATTTGAAATTTGTAGTATGTCATGTGACGACAATCAACGAGTGTTGCTAACGTTTGATTTTGTATTTCATCTTCTAAATCTTACACTTTTGTACCATTATAATAATACTCTATATCACCTTGAAAATCATTCATTGCACATAAAAATAACACTTACCGTCAATAAAACACAAAAACACTTCACTTTTCAATAAAAACCAGGGCTTTGAATAACGTTAAAAATTTGGTATCGTTACTTTCATCGGACGAAGATAACGTTATTAGTAGAGGTCACGTAATGCTTGGTAACGATACTTGGCATACGTTTTACCGGTAACTGAGTACCGTTAATTTTTTATTTATTTTCTTTCATCTCTTTCTTTCGTCTACATTATTGAAGTTGCATTTGCACCGTTTGATTGGCGATGTTGCCGTAGAGCGCCGCCGCCCATGGCGTTCCGCTTAGGTTGCGCAGGTTGACAACAACGCATTAAGTAACGATGTGATAAGAGAACGGTGTGGTGTAAAAGAAGATGTAGTGACAAAAATTGAAAAAAGTATGCTTAGATGGTTTGGTCATGTTGAGAGGATGAATGAAGGTCGGCTCACAAAAGGTATTTACAAGGCAGATGTGAGTGGAAACACCGGGAGGGGACGCCCTAGGAGGACATATAGGGACCTTATTGGTGATGTTCTTCAGAAAGGTCAGGTGCGTAGTACTCGCAACCGGCGTGTGTGTATGACCAATTTTATGAACCTAAACGAGGCAAAAGAAGTGTGTAGAGATCGTAGCAGGTGGCGTTCCGTGGTTTCTGCCTACCCCCATGGGAAAAAGGCGTGATTCTATGTATGTATGTATGTAAAAGTATCGATACTAGTAACGTTAATTGGTAACGTTATTTTATAGATTCGATACCAAAGTATCGTTACCCGTTTTACCGTTAAAATATTAACTTTATGAAAATAACGTTACTTAACGATACTTATAGTGTGAATTTGGTAACGTTAACAAGCCCTGATAAAAACTGTTTCACGGATGGCACTCATTTGAATGGTTCTCCGTAGTAGGTAGCACAGTTTTTTTAAGTAATAATAAACATGGTAAATATCCCGTTTTAAGTTCTAATGATACTGGTGTTTATTGTTTCGTGTGGATTTCATGACAAAGTCTCTTCCGAGCCCCTTTTCTTTAATAAAAAAAACCTCGTCGTAAAGTTTAGTTGCTAAATTGGTGTCCAGATTCTTAAATATTATACCAAAATGTTAAATTTTGCGTTGAAGTTTTAGTAACACCCACCACATTTGTTTACCATTTATTTTATTGAAATTTCAATGCGTACTATTTTTATTTTTGAATTCTTAGCAAAGTACGATCTTTTAAAATGTATGGTACGATCTTCTAAAAAATAAAGTTGGCAACCCTGCTTGACGCATTTTGTGTGTGCTAATAATACTAGTAAAATAAGCAATTATGAAAAATCAAAGTGGTTTGTCTGTGTATTCACTAATCTTGCTGGTTTCACATGAATGAAATATGATTCAATCAATAGATGTACGTAGTACCTACGTTTCACCATTGTGTAGGTAGCTTCGCTGATCGCCTGATTTAGTCATAACTTACTTATACATCAAATTCTATTCTCTGATTTTATTCAACCCAAACCAATGGATTAGTACCTAAGCGTATCAGAATGTTATCAGTACCTACTTACATACATTAAAAAGATTTTTAAATCTGGAAAGTCGTGTACTAGTAACTACTTACTACGTATTTAAACTAGATAATACAATAATTACATTAGTATTGTATCTGTGTGAACCAAGGGCAGATCGCAGAGATATTTTTTTCACTTTATGTAAAGCATTCTTTCTCATTCCATAATAAAAAAACATTTTATCAATCAAAAAATGTTAACTGCGCGGGCAAACCCGCGCGCCCGGCGCTAACTTGCTAGAAACACAATATTCTGGAAACGATTCGCAAGTTTTCAAGACTCAAGCAATCACGCTTTGACGGTATGGCAACAACGCGGGGTGCGAGCGCTGCTACTAGAATGGCAACGTCGCATTATCGAATTTAAAAGATAAATTCTTGTCTAAATGTTCGAATATCGAACAGCGCCATCTATTATGAATGTTTACTAATCGTAAACTCGTAACACAACAGCAACCAACTTTCTCGGTGGTTCTATAAATTTCCGTCAGATGGCGCGATTCAGGTCACTCACACATGTAAAGATTTTTCGTTTTTTATTCGGTCTAATTCTCCTAGAAATACTGTTTTTTTTATAAAATTTGGGCCATATGCGAACATAATACATTATTAAGTCTCATTAAAGTTGCTTTTATTCTGCAGAAACTGTTTATTTACCGAGATTTCCACACCTGAAAAATGTATGGCGAGGGCTATCTAGGCATTCACCTTAATAAGTTTAACTTAAAGTTAGTCTCAAAAGATGTTAAAGAAATATTTAAAGTAATGTTCCACTTACCTATACACGATCTCTTCCCCATACTGAATCCAGCAAAAGACTTGTTCATTTGCGGCAGTTTGTCGTTTTCAAACCATCTCTCTGGTCTAAACTCCTCCGGGTCGTCTCCCCATACTTTAGTGCGATGTAAACCATGAGGCATGAAGAAGACTTGGCTACCAGCACGCAAAGTGTAGTTTTCTGTAATAGTGATTATAAATTCCATATAATGATTATAAATAATATGTTAGGACAACCAACACACCGTTATCTGATCCCAAACTAGGCAGTGTCTGTACTATGGTAACCAGACAACTGATAAATATACTTATATATTTCTAAATACATACATATTATAGATAAATTACACCCAGACACAGAACAAATGATTGTGCTCATCACAGAACATTTGTCCTGGGTGGGAATCGAACCCACGGCCTCAGTCTTAGCAGTCAGGGTCACTAACCACTAGACTAACAGGCCAGTAAAAAAATAAATAAATAAATAAATATCTTAGGACAACCAACACACCGTTATCTGATCCCAAACTAGGCAGAGCCTGTACTATGGCAACCAGACAACTGATAAACGTACTTATATATTTCTAAATACATACATATTATAGATAAATTACACCCAGACACAGAACAAATGATTGTGCTCATCACACAAAGATTTGTCCTGATTATGACTGAATTTGATTGATTGTGTAAGTAAATCCGTTACTCTTTCATGGTAGCTCTTACTATAATAGAAAAGCCCACTTCTCAGCATAGTGGTAGTGGAATTACTGGGGATTCAACACTTCGCGGAAGTCAGTCATCATCATTCATCATCAGTTCAGCCGAAAGACGTCCACAGCTGGACATAGGCCTCCCCAATTCGGGAGGGTTTGCTATAATCGCCACGCTTGGCAGGCGGTTTGGCGATCGCAGAATGGTGGTAGAATGCATAGAAAACGCTGCTGCCCATTCTCTAGTAAGTCCTTTAGTCGCCTTTTACGATACCCACGGGAAAAAATGAGATGGTGCTATTCTTCACATAGGGCACCATACGGCATAAGTCAGAAGTCAGCGGAAGTATATTAAGGTGATGCATCTACAGAAAACCAATAAGATGCCATAACCTTGACAGTATTGCACTTATTAGTTAGTCAGGTCGAGTAAAGTGTAATTACGTTATTCGACTCAGTAGTAGCCTGAGTTCACAGTCTGAAACTTCGATCAGTAGGATAATCGAAAACAGTGATTACATAATCTATACTATCTAAACTAATATTATAAAGCTGAAGAGATTGTTTGTTTGTTTGATTGAACGCGCTAATCTTAGAAAATACTAGTCCGAATTAAAAAAATATTTTTGTGTTGAGTAGCCTATTTATCAAGAAAGGCTATAGGCTATATAACATCACGCTACAACTAAGAGGAGTGGAGCAGTAATGAAAAATGTTGCAAAAACGGGGAAAATCGCACGGGTAGGCGATTCAACGCGACGGGAGGGGTCGGGGGAGCAAGAAATTTAACGCGGACGAAGTCGCAGGCAGAAGCTAGTCTACAATATGCTAATTACTTACTAAGTTTAACATCTTTGT
This sequence comes from Aporophyla nigra, assembly GCA_947507805.1. Classification (NCBI taxonomy): domain Eukaryota; kingdom Metazoa; phylum Arthropoda; class Insecta; order Lepidoptera; family Noctuidae; genus Aporophyla; species Aporophyla nigra. The sequence continues at coordinate 2,053,571 of OX382313.1, read as the reverse complement.
CCACATATCTCGGAATAATAGGTGCCACTGCTAGTAAACGAAGAACTTCCTTTATCACAGCTTCAGTGTACACTAGTTTCGGTAAGTCTTCTTTTTCCACGTCTCTGTCTCCACCAATCACTTCCATTACCCTGTAACATTAATCATTTATTAACTAATAAAATCAATCCTTCGATTTTATGTTCATAGTATATTTCTCATTGATCTATTGTTACACTCAGAAGTACTACTATTTTATATAATAAAAATTGCCCATCCTCAAGTTGTCTTGCAGAGATTACTATTGTTATAATATCCTCTATAGTTTTGTTACTACTTTTGTTTAGCAACTGGACTTATGCCAGTTTTCACTAACACGACACCTTAATGTATTGCATAATATACTTACTCTTCATAAATCTTTTCTTGGACTTGTGGGTGTGATCCCATCATCGTCAGAATAAACACCAGTTGTTGGGAGGTGGTTTCAAATGCTGCCACTACCATTGTATTCAACTCTTCTCTCATCTCATTTTCAGTAAAGTTTCCATTTGTCGTCAACTCTAGCACTATGTCCAGGAAAGATTTAAAATCTGCAAATATATTATTAATGATCAAGTTTTTAATACCACTTGCACACTTTGCAGTAGGGCCAAAATAAACGACATTGTAAATATATTTTAAACTGAACAAAAATAAGTGGTTTTCAATATGCATAACAAAGTTTTCCTTAAGGAATGTTTAATGAGAAATGAGCTAAGGTACTCACTTGGTATATCCGATCCAATTTGATTCGTTCCATTCTCTTGTAAAGCCTTTTTTCTTTGTATGACCTTAAATCAGATAACAAACCTTATACATTTGTGAGAATTATTTATTGACTCTCTCAAAAAGAAATGTGTTATACGGCTGTATATCACAATACTCTATTCACCGGTAGATATAAACGTTAATATTATTCTCGAAGTCTGTAACTTTAAACCCTATCACTACGTATAGAAAAAAGAAAATACATTTAGTTCATCAGCCATCAGCAGCCTATAATGTTCCCACTGCTGGGACACAGGCCTCCTCTCGGAGAGAGGGAGTGGGCCATAATCCACCACCCGAGCCCAACGCGGGTTGGTAGATGTCACATGTCTTCGAATTTTTGGTTCTAATACATGCTGGTTTCCATACGATGTTTTCCTTCACCGTTTTGAGAGCAGTGATGATGAAATAATTTACACAAAGTAAAACGCCTGGTTGGGTTCAAACTCACGACCTACTACTACTCGTAAGTCACGGCCCTTACCACTGGGCCGCCACTGCTCACATTTACTTAGCACAGTTTAAAAGGCACACAATAGTTATACAGCAGGAAAGAGTAAAATAAAAATACAGTAAAAATAATTAAGGCTGCACCAAAAAGGCCCAGTTCAACAAAAAGTCAGACCACTAGTGCCTGACGCTGGTTTTCGACTGGATGAAAGATAGATTCGGTACGGAAGCGTTTCAAATGGTTGTGAATAGTTTGGCAGCCGTCATATTTGAACTACTAGATAAAAGTATTACAGCATCAAACAACGCGATAAATATCAAACAACATTAAGGCGAGGTTGCAGTACTTTTTAACTTTTTTAAACCTCCGTAAGTCTATCAAAATGGCTAGTTTCCGTAAAAAAAAAAAATATTTAGGAAAATTGAACATACTGTTAAGCGCTGTGTGAAGATAGAAACGTGAATTAAAACAATTGGCTCGAGAAAAAATAATCATAAAGTTGACACTAAATCACCATTTAAAACGTGTATCTTGAAGAGATTCCATCATTAAACCATGTGAAACTTATACCAAAAGATAGGTTTTATTGTTGTTTAGGGCATGTTGAGAAAATATTTTATAATTTCCTTATCATTTTTTTTTTTTTTTTTACACAACGCCATCTAGTCCCAAGCTAAGCAGAGCTTGTGTTATGGGTACTAGACAACTGATAAACATACTTATATATTTCTAAATACATACATATTATAGATAAATTACACCCAGACACAGAACAAATGATCGTGCTCATCACACAAACATTTGTCCTGGGTGGGAATCGAACCCACGACCTCCGGCATAGCAGTCAGGGTCACTAACCACCAGACCAACAGGCCTGTCAAAATTCAAATCATTTTGTCTCCACGAAACAATTATACACAAAATCTAGCAGCTCAAGCGCTCGCAACGACCGGCCAGTGTTCGCCGAAACGTCTTCAAATACAAGAGGGCCTTAATAACATTAATTAACCGTAGTATTAGCGTTTCGTTTGTAACCTGTCACTTCGCTACTCGCTACTGATACATGGCCAAAATGATTTATGTAGGTACCGACGCCAGCACATAAAGCTATCTGAAACTGTCAAATTTTGCCAATTAATCTTGAACCTAATGCTTTAGCGATAAACTTAAAAACCTATTAAAAAAATTGACAGACTGTAGTAGCTTTATATGCTGGCGTATGTATCAGAAAATGTTCTGCTACCTCAAAAAACATATAGATAGACTATCAATCATTCTAACCTTGCTAATATTTTAATTTGTGTGTTAATACGCCCACTGCTAAATAGGCATAGAACCAAGGGACATCTTAATTAATTATTCTCGATTATGGCTTGATGATGTCAGTGTAATGGGTTTATGATGGTTGTAAATAAGATTTATATCAATACTGCAACATGATGTGTGTATGCGTCTATCTGTGTATATGTGCTTAGTATGAAACAAAAACGTTATTCATGTCTGCGTGTAGGTATAACCGCGTAGTTTTTCACATCTAAGGTCAGAATTAATTTTCAAGCGACAATCACCATCTTTCAGAGAATTGTTCACGGAAGGTTTAAAGAGAAGGAAATCTTGATGTTGTGACCTATCAACTACAGTACATTGCACCCTTTTTTTTTGTGTGTCCGAAATCATCAAATAACGTCTCCCACTCTGGGCGGAGTGGGAGGGCGTATCAGACTTTTACCGTCTAAAACCCACCCGTGTTCCTTCAGTTGCCCACATGCCAGGGCCACGGTACGTCTTTCGAACAGATCTCGCGACCCTGACAGGCATCGGTCCTGGCAGACCACTTCAATACTGCTGACATCTCTTTGAGGCACGCGTGGAACACAACGCGCCGTCGACCCGAGTCTGGTCCTTACCACGAGCGAGCTACCCATTGCTCGCCGCCCGCAAGCTCACGCCTACGGTGGCCGGGAGTCTGCAATAGACTCCCGACGCCCGGGATGTCTCCTCCTACGGTGGCTAGGTATGTGAGGGTGCAGAGACTGCCACTCCCTTGCACGCCCCACCTCCTGCTTCGCGAGCATTACTGCTTCGCAGAAGGAGGTGACGGCTTCCCATGCCCTCTCAATCCGTACCATGGCTCGCACCAGGGCCGGACGCAAGAGGTTGCCGCCGCCGATCGCCTCCACGAGGATACGGCGGTGCTCCACCCAGGCAGGGCACACCTCCACCGTATGCTCCACCATGTCCTCCACATTGCATCCTTGTAAAGCAAGGGCACGTCACTCATCATCTACCTAGCCTTTTCCCCACTATATTGGGGTCGGCTTCCAGTCTAACCGGATGCAGCTGAGTACCAGTATTTTACATGGAGCGACTGCCTATCTGACCTCCACAACCCTTTTACTGGGTAATACGATGCCCCTTGGTAAGACTGGTGGTCAGACTTTCGGGCTTCTGAGGACCCGTAACGACTGTCTAAGATCTATGAAAAACAGCCAGGATCAACGGCTTAACGTGCTTTCCGAGGCACGGAAGGGTCTTGGTATATAAAGATGGTCACCCATCCACGGACCAACCGCGGCAAGCGTAGCTTAACCTGAACGATCAACCCGTGTGGACAGCCACACGGGTTGATCGTTCAGGTTAAGCTACGCTATACTATTACTTAACCACAAGTCCAAGGGCACGTCACTCATTAGATCCTGGAGCCTGGTGGGCAAGACGACCTGAACCCATCATGTGCTATCTATTTTGTGGACCCCTTTTTGTTTTCTTTTTGCTATACTTGGATATTAAAAATAATAGTTTAAAAAAACTAAAAAACACGCTTCCATTGAAAACCAAACTAAAAAGTACAAATAATGGAAAAAAAGCGTGGGGTGCTTTTTAAAGTATTTTTTTATTGATTTTTTAAACTATTATTTATTTTCTATTTTTTAGGGTATTTGAATTTTGAGACGTATGTCAGCGTAGTTTGTGACGTATGTCAGCGTAGTTTTTGAAGACAGTTTTTTTTTGCTGTGCTGGTAACCCTGGCAAGGATAATGGCACAAATTAGTTCGTGACGTATGGCAGCGTAGTTTTTGAATACAGTTTTTTTGCTGTCCTGGTAACCCTGGCAAGGATAATGGCACAAATTTATGAAATTATTGCATTGTCATCGGTCCTTGACAGGTGTGCAAAGTTTGAATGAAATCTGGTCGTTTAAAGTGGATCAAAATCGCGCTATAAGGAGTCGGTTACAAACAAACATACAAACATACAAGTGAAGCTAATATAAAGCGTGTAAAAACTGTATCCACGAGAACACTGCCGACAAACTGTACCGCAGTTTGACAGAAGAATATTGTTACTTTGTAAGTATAATATCCACGAATAAACGAATAAAACAAAAAAGAGATACAAATTCAAAATCATTTACCTCATCAGTTGTTTGGTTCAGAAAGTTCACCAGTTCTGTCTCCCTTTTCTTCAATCCAGCCAGTTTGTAAATAAAGTCACTCTGATACCAAATCTTATTTAGTCTGTTCATTATTAAATGTACTAGTTCATCAACTGCAAGAACGTAGTTCGTCACAAAATCTTTGTCTTTATCTTCCGTATCTCCAAATGCTGTAACTGGAATTAAAAGAATTAAAAGTCCATCTAAAATTACATAAAGTACAAAACATAATATCACGCTTAGTTTCCCAGAAAATGTGAGCAGAGGTACGTGTACCCACATTTCGAATGTTAGAACGATGAGCTTAGGTACACAGAAAGCTATATGTACACTATTAGCTTTTGCCAGCGTTTTCGCCCGCGTATTCTACGTATAAACCTTCATCTTGAATGTCAACTCAGCCTATCGCAGTTCACTGCTGGACATAGGCCTCTCCCACGCTGCGCCACAACACCCTGTCCTCCGCCTTCCGCACCAGTCTGCCACCTTTTTGAGGTCGTCGGTCCATTTAGCTGGGGGCGTCCCACACTACGCTTGCCGATTCGTGGTTTCTACCTAGGACTCGTCTGCTCCATCGGCCATCGGTCCTTCGACAGACATGGCCATGTTTTATACTATGTAGTGATTCTAAATATTATATTAAAGGCTTCTTTTATTATTGGACCACTAATTTCACCATTGTGTCGTTAACATTTATTAGCTCAACTTGATCAATTGACCCGTGCCGCTGTTATTACTTAGGTACAGAGGGGCTCTTTTATGTTCCACTCACCTATGTTTCACAAAACACAATCATCAGCCTATTTTGTCCCCACTGCTGGGACACAGGCCTCCTCTCAGTGAGAGGGAGTGGGCCATAATCCACCACGCGGGCCCAGTGCGGGTTGGTAGATGTCACATGTCTTCGAATTTTTGGTTCTAAGACATGCGGGGTTCCTCACAATGTTTTCCTTCACCGTTTTGAGAGCAGTGGTGATGAAATTATTAACACGAAGTAAAACGCCTGCCTGGGTTCGAACCCACGACTTTACAACTCATAAGTCTAGGCCGATACCACTGGTTTACAACTGCTCACCTATGTTGTATAAATAAAAACTTTGACTTTGACTTTAGAATTCAACTATATCAGCCAATCACGTTACTTACGCTCAATTTTCAATTTTTTCAATATATTTTTTTGCCACGATGATTTTTATTCCAAATCAGGATGTAATACTGCTAATCGTTGAGTAAATGCCGCCAAATGACAATTGAAAATCTGTAGGTGCAATTTAGTGTAGTAAATTGATACAGAAGACTGCGTATTGGCAAGCGTAGCGTGGGACTCCCCCCAGCTAGGTGGACCCACGACCTAATGAAAGTGGCTGGGGCAGACTGGATGCGGAAGGTGGAGGACAGGGTGTTGTGGCGCAATATGGGAGAGGCCTATGTCCAGCGGTGGACTGTGATAGGCTGAGTTAATTGAAACTGATCCAGTACTGACAAAAACCAGTAAGCCTCGCAGCAAAAGTGACCTTACATAATGATGTGAGCGTGTATACAATTGCGTACCTCAATATTTATCGTTAAAGAAACATTAAAAATAGTTTTGATAAAGAAAGCATATTACGTGATTATATCTGAATATTTGCAGGAAAATTTTATTGATCTCTTTTATATTATTTTGTTTAGATAAAAAAAAGTGTTTTGTTTTTCTGTAGTTTGCATGCCGAACGGTAACATATCGTGCAGACTAGCACGACGCGACATCGCGCGCGATTCGGCGATTTATATCCGTAGAACAATTTTTATGGCCGTGTCGCGGCGCGACAGTTCGCCCCTGTGTGAACGGTCGCGCGCGTTTTCATAGAAATCGTTCTACGGATATAGCGCAACCGTCGCGTCCCGCTAGTCTGAACAAGCCTTTATAGCATCAAGACTGTCTTAATTACTACATGAATGCGAAAAATCTGCATTTTGTTAACCCATATTTGCAAAATGATTTTTGAATTTAAGCTTTTCTTATTCAGTATCAGTCGTCGACCCATAAAGAGATCGAAGGAAAACAGTAATTTGGAAAACACTGAGATTATGCATGGAAATGCTATAATCATTATGTAAGCCGGTTCTGCAAACGAGGAAAGAAAAACATTAAAAAGATTCAAATGAACTTACTGCACGAAATTCTGAGAATACTGTCCCTCATGAGCATGACGTGGTCAAAGGGTCCTTCATCGACGTGCTCCTCTAATTCGCTGACCATCCGCCTGGACTGGCTATTGAACACCTCGATGAAGCCGTTCACCACTGGTATGCTGAATGCTGGGCTGAGAAGCTTACGGTGGTGCTTCCAGACTGGTCCTTGAGTAGTGAAGAAATGTACTAATTAGTTATCTAAATACAGGATATTTTTTTATCCAGTGCGCAAACTGTAACCATGAATTCAGCAACATTTTCGTCGGTTATGCAAAAAAAAAATCAGCTGTTCCATACATTTTGACCCCGTAGGTATTGCATTTTTCTATGAAACAGCTGATTTTTTTTTGCATAACCGACGAAAATGTTCTACGCTGGGGGGTCTAGAATGATATGCTGAATGCATGGTTACAGTTTGCGCACTGGATAAAAAATTATCTTGTACATAAAATTCAAAGTCCTGAGTGACTAACTGACTGACTGATATATCAACGCACGGCCTAAACCACTGGTCCTAGAGACCTAAAAAAGACCTAGAAAAGTAGGAATTCTTAAAGAGTTTTTTGAAATTCCATCCTTAAGAATGTGAAATGGGGGTTGAATTTTCTATGAAACTTTTTATTCTCTGGGTCGATTTACACGCGGACGGAGTCGCGGGCAGAAGCTAGTCTTATATAAATCTCTGAAGTGATAACAAGTATGTCTTTTTGAAAACAGACAAAACTCTAACCGTTTACGGGTGCAATAAAATTCACGTCGGTGACGTTAAGTGCGCTGTCATCGAAAAAAAAAGGGCGGGAACCCGGCGGGCGGTCGTGCCGATAAGATAAACAAAAGATTTGCCGTCTCGGCTTACAAAAGAGCATTCGAGTGTTGTTTTTATGAATAGATTATGAATGGTCCATTCATTTAGTGTTGAGTGTTTGTTGATAATTAGTTCCTTTATTTTAAAATATAGCTGTAAACATTGACTACTGTTGAAAAACACATCATGTGAACTTTAAACAGGATTATTTCAAAAAGTAAATCGATAACGTATATGTTTTATGACTTTTATTGGTGGGTGGGTTATATCTACATACGATAAAATAAAAAACAACATACTTCCCAGTACAAAAATAAATATTTACAGGCGTACAACTACCTCGAAAAATTTGTTCACGGTTAACAATTTTTCACAGAAATTAAATAATTTATTACAACTATACCTTTTCACAAAGATTCAAAATATTGTTATCATCTGAAAGCTAAGTTCATATTGTAACTACTGTGTAAAAATTACGTTGATAAGTTTATCTAGTACCGAAAAATATGACATTGATTGAAGTAATCCCCATTTACGTAAAAACGCAGTTTACATTTCTTGTTTGTTTTTGTTCAAAGTTTCTTGGTGAAGTTAGAGTAAAGCAAATATATCATACGTAACTATTTTCTACAAGAAATTACCTTTCCAATGATGTATCACACTTCTTATTCAATAGTCATACAAAAAAAATACAAGATAAGAAATATCACAATCCGGGAGAATGGACAGAAGAAGGCGGGCGGCCATTTTGGTTTGTTTACATGCGGAGGAACTGAACAATAAATCTAATCGAAACTTAAATTTAGTATATTTTGTTTATGTTTTGGCTGAAAACTATTGTCGAGTAAACATTCAATGCGATAGTATTTAGTTTTTACTGAGAACTGGTCTCACAATTTAATAAATTACGATAGCATTCTGACAAAATTCAAAACTTGTTATCAGCGTTAAGAAAACCACACAGAAAAAGTATTAAACTTACCCTCAGGTTAAAATTCACTTGCACACACATGAATTATATCATAATAAACCATTTTAACAGTAATTCACTCAATAATACTTGCCAAAAACTTAAAAAAACAAATATTTTTCGCGTGCGGCTTATCAGTCGGACCGCGTAAACCACAGACTGACTTTGACATTTTTTATTTTCTTTTAATGAACGTTTCTGGTGCGTGTTTCGTATTTTTAGCATGTAGAAACTTATAAAGCTTCGAGTGAAAAAGAGAAAAATAGTTAAATATCGTTTGTTAGAAAGAAATGGACATAATTTGAACGATGGAGCGCGTCATTGCAAGAATGGTAATATATTACCATGTTGCACTCTACGTCAAATATGCGATGGTAATATATTGCCATTTTGCACTCAACTTTAAAGTTAAAATATTAGATTTTGTCAGCGGCGTACCGGGCAGAGTAAAAAATTATGTCTTGGGAACATACTACCGGGACAAAAGTAACCTATGTGTTAATCCTGGTTCTTAACTATCATTGTGTTACAAACATTCAATAATACGAATTTTCACATTTTTAATATAAGTGGGATAAGGATCCTACTATCCTTCTAATATTATAAAATATGAAAATATCTGTTTAGTTGTATACATATTTTAGTACATCTGTATTTTAGTTTTTAGCCTTCTGTAATAAATGATTAATCATTTATTACAGAAGGCTAAAAACTAAAAAAAACACTAACTAAACTAAATTATATATACAAAGATGATTACATTAATGTAATCATCTTTGTATATATAATTTTACTGTATGTATAACTGTACGTATATGTACTTATATATGTATAATTGTACTATTTCACTGAACTCCTCATAAGCGGCTGGACCGATTTGAATGATTTTTTTTGTATGCGTTTGGGTGGCACCCTGGATGGTTTAGATTCACAAATCAGCCCGACAGATGGCATTGCTATCGAGTTCTAGGAAACAGGACAACGTCTGTACAGTCAGCCAGTATACATATAGAAAATGTAATTTTCCATTAAATTAATTACAATCGTTCTATGTTTAAATATTTGTTGTTGTTAATTTTTATATTCCGGTACCGTGTGGTGCCGTACGTAAAGAATAACACCACCCCATTTCTTCCCGTGGTTGTCGTAAAAGGCGACTAAGAGACTTACTAGAGAATGGGCAGCAGTGTTCTCTATGCATTTTACCACCATAGTGCGATCGCCAACCCGCCTGCCATGCGTGGCGATTATGGCAAAGCCCCCCGAATTGGGGGAGGCCTAAGTCCAGCTTTGGACGTCTTATGGCTGAAATGATGATGATGATGGTGATATTCCGGTAGTAAGTGAGATAATAAACAGAATAATAATAAAATATAAATTCATCATCATCATTTCACATAACACATAGGCCTCTCCCAATTCTCGGGGTTTGCCATAATCGACACATTGGGTGATTGCAGTATGTTGGTAAAATGCATAGAGAATGCTGCTGCTATTTTCTATAAGCGTACAACAACGAGAAGAAATGAGATGGTGCTATTGTTTACGTCCGGCATCACACGGCGCGGTCGTATTCCTCACCGATAACTGATATACAAATTCGTTATTACATTAAATAAATATCTTAGGACAACCAACACACCGTTATCTGATCCCAAACTAGGCAGAGCCTGTACTATGGCAACCAGACAACTGATAAACATACTTATATATTTCTAAATACATACATATTATAGATAAATTACACCCAGACACAGAACAAATGATAGTGCTTATCACACAAAGATTTGTCCAGGGTGGGAATCGAACCCACGACCTCAGTCTTAGCAGTCAGGGTCACTAACCACTAGACTAACAGCCCAGTCAAAAAAAAAAGAAAAAAGTCACATTGTATACCGGGTGACATTTTATAACGTCTTGAAAAAATAAATGGGTGTAATAGGTGAACGGAATAGAAGCCTTTGGCATAGAAATTTTTATTTTTGAATAACATGTAATGAAATTGATCTAGCAATAAATACTACATATTTAAAGTAACATTTTCATACTAGAACAACAAAAACAGAAATTCGGAAAAAAAGAAAAAAAAACAAATAAAATCTATCGAAACTCAAATCATACGCACCCTACTCAATGCGCGGCATGTATCAATGATTTCGTAGCGCGGTCGTACCCTTTGAAGCCGACCGATAGGCGGCCTAATTGATCTTTCGCAGGCGCACGAGCCGCACACGCATCCCCGTCCGCATGTGTCCCGCGCTTCTTTAGTCACCTGCGATGAATCTGAAGGCCTTCCTGCCTTCTATTCTAGTTACACAACACACCATATGAAGGTCGAGACGGTAAAAAATGTCATCCGGTATATTTCGATTGACTTACCAGAACCTGTAAATAATCCTTGTCCAAGAAACGAATGGATAATTCTATATAAGAAATGTTTCTGTAGACAAGTGTTTGCAACTGTATTCGCGTCATCTGGATCTGCAATACCTGAAAATATACCACTTCTATCATTAATACTCTATCCTTGTATTATAAAGCTGAAGAGTTTGTTTGTTTGGTTGAACGCGATAATCTCAGGAACTACTGGTCTGAATTGAAAAATTATTTTTGTGTTGGTTAGCTTATTTATTGAAAAATGCTATAGGCTATATTATAACATCACGCTACAATCCAAATGAGTGGAGCAGCAACGAAAAATTTACGAAAACTGGCAGGCAACTCGATGCGACGGGAGTCTGATATATCAATTCGTGCACCTGTTACTACTTATCTAAAATAAACCCCTTAAATAAGTACTATAAGTATGCATTGCATATTGTTCTTGTCTTTAGCCTTCTTTTTTTGGATGGGAAATCATCAAATGACTTCTCCCGCTCCGCCCAGAGCGGGAGAGCGTGTCAGACTTTTACTGACTAAAACCCACCCGTGTTCCTTCAGTTGCCCATGTGCCAGAGTCACGGTATCTCTTTCGAACAATCATTCTTTGAGGCGCGCGTGGAACACTACGCGCCGTCGACCCGAGCTTGGTCCTTGGCGGGCGGCGAGCTACCCATTGCTCGCCACCCGCAAGCTCGCGCCTACGGTGGCCGGGAGTCCGCAATCGACTCCCGGCGCCCGGGGCGTCTCCTCCTGCGGCGGCTAGGGACGTGAGCCCCGCCTCCTCCTTCGCGAGCATTACTGCTTCGCAGAAGGAGGTGATGGCTTTTGTCTTTAGCCTCAATATAGCCGCAGTCAATTGTTTTATTAGGTATCATTCATCATTCTCCTGCCATTATCCCAATTTATTTGTGGTCGACGCAACATATCTTTTTCTTCCACACTTCTCTATTAGTCGTCATCTCAGTAGTCACCCCCTTGCTATCCATATCATAATTCACACAGTCCATCCATCGTTTCTTTGGTCGCCCTCTACTCTTATAGCCATCGACATTCATACTTAATCTGTTATTTATCCTATAGAAATAATGTACAAACTTACCGTAGTAAATATCTCCTCCAAAATGACCGCAAGTCACGCCACCGTTTTCGACACAGAACTTCGAAATCTTCTCCATGAACAAGCATAGTCCTGGAGACAAGAGAATCATGTTGCTTTAAGTATTTTCTTCCGCCCTGTGTTTACTACTTGATGATATCCTCAAAGTCGCGAGAAACCCTTTGTTTTTAGGGGTGGAAAATCATCATATAACTTCTCCCGCTCTGGGCGGAGCGGGAGGGCGTGTCAGATTTTTACTGACTAAAACCCACCAGTGTTCCTTCAGTTGCCTAAATGCCAGGGCCACGGTAACTGTTTCGAACAAATCTCGTGACCCTGGCCGGTATTGGTCTTGCCGCCTACCCCTGGATGTGTGATGCACGTAACTGGGTGAAGTTGAAAAATGAGAGGCCATCCACCCATCAGTAAGTGAATCTAGGCCAAACTGATGATGAAAATAAATTTATTGAAGGTAATGTTACAATTATTACCTCTATTCATTCATAAATACTTATAAATTATATTTTTGAATATTAGTACATACATAAAAGTATAAAAACATTTAAAAAAAAATAGTAGCCCACCGGTATCGGGAACAGTGTCCAAGCTACCGGCGGTCAGGGCTCCAGAGAGAGGAACCTCCTAACAATGCGAGCCGTGTCCAGAAGTACAGCTTTCTGAATCAAGCCCTTGATCAAACTGCCCAACGAGAGCCTCTTCAGGTGTTGGTCGAGGCCAATTATCCTTATTATTAACATACTGGTGATTGCGATAACGATTTTTGAACGGTTTTGTGGACTTTTAACGATTTTCACAGCTGTGAGACTTAATACAATTGTCTATTGGTGTTTAAGTAAGAATGAATCAGTAATGTCAAATGATTATATAAAAACTAAAATATATGAATGTTGAGATTCAAAGTGAAACTGAAACTTAAGTCGTAAAATATAAAAAGTAAAGCTTAATGTGTATTAAGCAGTGCATAAAACTGAAATATTAAACAATTTAACGCAATGTGTTAGACCAACGTTTCCCAACCTTTTTCAGCCACGGACCCCTAGGAAATCAAGCACAGTTTTCACGGACCCCCTTAACAAAATAAACAACAAAAAAGATCGGATTAGGTATTTATTTTAGTTATTACAGATACAATATAGGTACTCATAACTGTTTAGTACAAAAATATGAAAAAAAAATAATGTGGAGGTTGGTGTTAATTTTTTGCAACTAAATCAGTGATGAACTAATTCGGGTTGATGTTGCTACTAAGTTGTAATCTCAAATCAGATTCTACTTGTTATCGGTTTCTGTATTTGTTTTTTATATATATCTACAAGAGTACAGAATGCCTTTTCACATAGGTATGTGGTTGAAAAAACCGCACGTCGGCGCACGTTCGCCGCGCTAAGTAAGCGTAACGATTACGAGAAATTAGCATTAATGTATGGTCCAGAGATGACACCGCGGACCCCCATACATATTCTCGCGGACCCCCAGGGTTCCGCGGACCACAGGTTGGGAAACACTGTGTTAGACAATCAAAAATAAAATAAATTACGAAATCAAAAACAGTATTTTTAGGGTTCCGTTGCCAAATGGCAAAAAACGGAACCCTTATAGATTCGCCATGTCTGTCTGTCTGTCTGTCTGTCTGTCCGAGTATGTCGCAGCCACTTTTCTCCGAAACTATAAGAGCTGTGCTATTGAAACTTGGTAAGTAGATGTATTCAGTGAACCGCATTAAGATTTTCACATAAAAATAGAAAAAAAACAATAATATTTGGGGTTCCCCATACATAGAACTGAAACTCAAAATTTTTTTTTTCATTAAACCCTTACATGTGGGGTATCTATGGATAGGTCTTCAAAAATGATATTGAGGTTTCTAATATCATTTTTTTTTTAAACAATAATATTTGGGGTTCCCCATGCATAGAACTGAAACACAAAAAAAAAATTTCATCAAACCCTTACGTGTGGGGTATCTATGGATAGGTCTTCAAAAATGAAATTGAGGTTTCTAATATCATTTTTTTCTAAACTGAATAGTTTGCGCGAGAGACACTTCCAAAGTGGTAAAATGTGTGTCCCCCCCCCCGTAACTTCTAAAATAAGGGAATGATAAAACTAAAAAAAATATATGATGTACATTACCATGAAAACTACCAACGAAAATTGGTTTGAACGAGATCTAGTTAGTAGTTTTTTTTTAATACGTCATAAATCGTAAACCACAATTTACCTTTCATTCAGTCAACACAAATATAAAAATTTAAAAAAAAAACATTTCATTTCATAAACGATGATGACGAATGATGATGATGATGACCTGCAGGTTTGTACGGAACCCTCGGTGCGCGAGTCCGACTCGCACTTGGCCGGTTTTTTATAGTAAGAACCACATCCACGTCGGTGTTTAATGGGTCAGGATTATCAGAAATGTGGTGAAGACAGGCCTAAAAACCATATTGTCGATTCATGCTCACGAAATTTCGTGTGCTTAATGCATGCTATACATAACAAATGCTAAAGTGACAGTTTGGAGTCGTTCTTGACTGGTGAAGGAAAAAAAATGCATTTAATTATTATATTATGACAAGATCAGGTAATAAAACGTTATAAAAGAAAAAGAGGAAAAAACATAATAAGTGTAATCTCTTCAGTTATTGCATCCCATTATTTTGAAATTAATATTATTGTTTATTGTTTCAAGCTACTGTACCCTAATTCCGAAACACTCTATTAATCAGTATCTGAATAACTTTGAAGCTTATTAAATAAATAAATTCTTTATTTCACCACAAGCCATGACATTAAAATATCCATAAAACTAAGAATATTTAAGGCTTATTACTAGGTCACATTAATTTAGATCCTCTGACTCGTAAACTAGGTGTAGGCATGTGACTTAGGAGTCAGTGATTCTCCGTAAACGAACAAAGACATAACTGAAGTAAATTAGGACGTTTAACACTAGAAGTGCGGGCGTCCCAAATTTGACCCATTTCGATGTTCTTCCTGCTCTAATTATTATTTTATTTTGCATATAATCGTAACTTTTTATGACTTTACATGAAATATGATGATTATTAATATTTATTGTTTATACGAGACTTCAACCACGTAATTGCAATATACATAATTATTATTTTTTATCCAAATTTACCTCAGTCGGTATCTTCCGCGCTTCTAGTGTTAAGCAATAAGAGATGTGACAAAGAAAACAGATTCTAATATATAAATATTGTAAATCCATTATTTCATGTGTCCGAAAAATTGTCTACTTAGCAACGAAAACAATGCAATGAATGTTGTGACTAAAATTACCTAAAATTTATTAATTAAACTATTAAAATTAATTAACTAAAATTACATATCTGGCAAAAAACAGCTGATAGTCCACTAAAATTAATTTCGCACCTACCTCTAGAACTAGTTACTAACATATGCGTATGCCCAATGAAGGGCAAAGCCCCTGGGTACTCCGGCGGCAAAGGGTGCTTTGCCTTAGTCCTCCGAGACCACACAAATATAACAACACAAATCACGAGTAAAATCAACGAAAGGAACATGACTGATAACTAAGTGTATGCTATACTATACTAGCTTAAGGCAAACTTGTCTTTAACTTATAACCTACGCTTGCGTATAAAGATTGCGGTTAAGTGGCAGTTGAGATCGTTCGAAGAGGGTTTCGTACTTCACTGACTTAGGCTAACATAAGCGTAACTTTCAGGTTAAGTTGTTTAAACTGCGACAGTTTACCAATCTCTTTTACAGTATACATACTTTTCATTTACATAACTTCACGCCTATAATTTACGAAGACTTATGCAGACGTGTACTGACACCCTCATTTTCCCAGCAAATTTTTTTTTTTTTTTTAAATAAAGTGGTCAGGCTATTGCCACCAACCGAGAACAAACTCAGAAAATAAAAACACAATAACACTTTTTCCAACTTCGGATGAGACCCAGGACCGCATATTCGACTATTTGGCTGACGATACGGTCAAATACTTGTAATTTTTTGTCTTATTGAAACATTTTCAGTGAAGGGCAAAGAAGTCCGGGTTTTCACTAGACCAATTTGTACCCTTATTGCGTCACAGGTCATCAGAAACAACCTGAATCATTTTGAGGAATGTTGCGAATCCGTTGCTTCATGTACTCGAAAAATTTGTGTGCTAAACAAAGTAAATAACGCAATGAATGTTGTTGGACTGTCAAATTGAAAGCGACTGCTACTTATAGCGTGTTACGCAATTACCCCTCTATCCCTGTCCATAACGATTTCCGACGTCAAACAGAAATTTCTACTGAGAGATCACAGCGATATTGCTAAAGGACAATAGGCTACTTCCTAGATAATTTAGAGGGTAGGAAGCTAGTCACAGTCGACCGCACGATGACCGTGGCAACACTTTGGCCTTTTCCAGGTTTTATGTTCTATGTTAGAGAGGTTTGCTTTCCGCAACTTAGTCCTTTAACTGGACCATTGTGCGTGGGCCATGGCGGCCGTC
The DNA here is from genome assembly GCA_947507805.1 of Aporophyla nigra. Classification (NCBI taxonomy): domain Eukaryota; kingdom Metazoa; phylum Arthropoda; class Insecta; order Lepidoptera; family Noctuidae; genus Aporophyla; species Aporophyla nigra. The sequence continues at coordinate 2,036,945 of OX382313.1, read as the reverse complement.
GGTGGTTATTCCAATCAGCCCACCTCCCTGCAGAATTTGATTGTATCTCCTGGTCTGTTAAAAACAACCGGGTAAGAGGTAGGTGTAAGTGTGTGAAATTAAGTACTTGCGCAACGGTTTCCTCAGCCTCCATGCAGGCCCTACATAGGGGGCCTGTTATGCCTATTGTGTAAACGTGTTTGTTTCGTGGGCACTGTCCTGTGATCATCCCCGTCATCAGACGCAGACCGTCCCTGTCCAGGCTTATCCGGGATTATAGTAGGCTGATCTGCATTTTATCTCAACTTACCAAGTGTTGACTAAGAATCATGATATTTTTTTGCCACCGGGGGGGTTGACAGCAGATGCTGGAGCTCTGGTGTCTTCGAAGGAATACATTCACCACGAAAATCACACGATATCTGAGGGTTCAAGTGACATTGCTTGGAGTAATACCTGGAAATTTGAGGGGGTAGGAGGGTAATACTTTTATCACCGCTGCTCTCACAACGGTAAAGGAAAACAGCGTAATGAAACCGAAATATCCTAGAACCAAAAATATCGAAAACATGTAGCATCTACATGTGTTAGGTTAAAGCCGACTCCTTTTCGAAAAGAGGAAGTTTGTGTGCTAGCATTAGAAACATTATATGTTGGATAGATCAGGGATAGAACCTAGCCCACTACAAACTTACTTCACCTGAGTTTACCAGTTGGTGTAGGTATAAAATATGTCCATAAGCATTATTAGGTGGTAAAACTGTTCACCATCTACATACAAATCTTCAAAATATCCCAGCAAAAATTTTAAAACAGCCAAAACTAGGGGCCAAAAAAATAAGCTACAGTTTTTTCCGGCACATCCTTAAAAACGGTACCCTAAAATATTGAAAGCATAAGAATAATAAATTAATTAATGCGTTACGAAAACCGGTAACTGAATAAGCCTATGCCTAAGTTCGAGAGAACGCCTTTTGAAAAAACAAAAATCACATTCGTACTACGCACGTGCTTGAAACAGCCTATTATAAATTCAAGATTTCTTTTTTATGTGCATGTCTAATGTTTTAAAAATATATGTTATGTGGCTAGTAATAATAGCTATAATTGTATGTTATAATACGCAGGTAAGACGTAGTAACCTGTTTTTGCTAATTTTTTCGTCAGAGTTAAAAAAAAAAAACGACAGCCCAGTTCTACAAGGCTCACAATGATGTGTCATCAAACAGTTTATGTTCTGTTTCCATATTAAATTAGCGTCATATATTTGATAAGCTTATAAGTCGATACGCATTAATTTACTGCCCTTTGCGAATAATATATAATAATAATATAATTATTTAATGCAAAAAGTGGCTCAAAAGGCTGCCCCACTTAAATGGGACTGGGCAGGACATGTTTGCCGCATGCCAGCCAAACTGTGGGCCCAAGTAGCACAGAGCTGGTGTCCCGAGACAGTGAGGCGGGGTCGCGGCAGGCCACGTAGGAGATGGCGGGACGAGCTGGATGGGTTCCGTCAAAACTAGCAGGATGACGCGCGGCTTTGTGATGGTTAGAAGAAGTGGAGGAAGACCTTTGCCCAGAAATGAGACAGAGTAGGCTAGTAAAAAAAAAAAAAGTTATGAAATAAGTACATGAATTAAAGTGGATTAAATTAACGTATTTAAAAGAATGACCGCTGGGCAATAGTCTCCACACAGTGGGTGCCTGAGGATGGACGGCGCAACCGAGGCCGGTTCAAGAAGTGGTGGCGAGACGACTTAGACACGTACTGCAAGAATTGAATCAAGATGGCCCACGAAAAGGAGGACTAGGATTTGGGGGAGGCCTTTGCCCAGCAGTGGGACAGCGTAGGCTAACAAAAAAAAAGAAAATAAAATGCTATATTATTTCCACGTGTCGATTTGCCGGATTCGGCCAAGAAAATAACCTGTACAATCTCAATTAAGTGGGCTAATAACTTAGCTGTAATTTATTGTTTTTATAGTGTAATAGCGTCCAGGTACACACGGCTACAGAATAAGCTACACATTTCCAGTTTTAATAGACCTCCATTCCAGACCAGAGATAATGTATGTGGGAAACTCCATAAGTTTTTTATGCCCTTTATATGCTATGCAAAATTGTATATCCTGGTAATGTCGCCTCTTCTTTGCAATATGGTCTTGTATTTGGGGCAAAAATATCAAGGTAAAGGAAGTATTGATAGCACATAAAAATGTATTCTCACTATATATATGTATGTAAAATAAAAAAGTTACATGTCTTTAAATAAATCTGTCGAAACTCAACAGAGCTCAAAAAAGTTGCATCCGTAATACACCTTAACAAAATTCCTCTACAATAGTATATATGTCTATGGCTCCAAAAGTCTATAGCAAATCAATCAACTCAGCCTATCGCAGTCCACTGCTGGACATAGGCCTCTCCCATACTGCGCCACAACACCCTGTCCTCCGCCTTCCGCATCCAGTTTGTCCCAGCCACCTTTTTGAGGCGAGTTCAAACCCAAGCAGGCGGCTTTACTTTGTGTAAATTATTTCATCGCCACTGCTCTCAAAACGGTGAAGGAAAACATCGTGAGGAAACCGGCATGTCTTAGAACCAAAAAATTCGAAGACATGTGACATCTACCAACCCGCACTGGACCCGCGTGGTGGATTACGGCCCACTCCCTCTCACCGAGAGAAGGCCTGTGTCCCAGCAGTGGGAACAATATAGGCTGCTGATAATGACCTTTTTGAGGTTGTCGGTCCATCTAGCTGGGGGTGTCCCACAATAGGTACGCTTGCCGATACGCGGTCTGAACTCCAGGACTCGTCTGCTCCATCAGCCATTGGTCCTTTGACAAACATGGCCAGCCCACTGCCACTTCAGTATGCTTACTCTGCAAGCTATGCCGATAACTCCAGTTCTTTTCCGGATGATTTCGTTCCTGATTTAATCCTTCAAAGAAACTCCGAGCATAGCCCGCTCCATAGCGCGCTGAGCGACCTTAAAGAGCATGGCGGGATAAGCATGAGGTAGCGGCCCCAGGTGTAATTTAACTGCCAATTTTTGTGGATGATGGTCTTATGGAGTACAACTTACCTGTAAAATATTACTTAAAAATATGCATTAGTTTTCGAGAAAAAAAAAAAAAAAAATTTTTTTTTTCGTTCATTGTTACAAATATATTAATGTCTATAATATAAGTTGTACATAACTTAGTGAGACAATATATCATGATATTTTTTGTCAAAAAATCTCGAGACAATTATCAAAAAAAAAAAAAAACTGAAATTTTTGAAAAAATATTTTCATGTTTTCTAAGCCTGATACACCTACGAAATTTTCACTAAAAAATAATAGTTTAAAAAAACTAAAAAACATGCTTCCATTGAAAACCAAACTAAAAAGTACAAAATAATGGAAAAAAGGCGTGAGGTGCTTTTTAAGGTATTTTTAATTGATATCAGGCACCCCACGCTTTTTTTTTCCATTATTTTGTACTTTTTAGTTTGGTTTTCAATGTAAGCGTGTTTTTTTGGTTTTTTTAACTATTATTTATTTTCTATTTTTTTGGGTGTTTCGAATTTTGAGACGTATGTCAGCGTAGTTTTCGAAGACAGTTTTTTTGCTGTCCTGGTAACCCTGGCAAGGATAATGGCACAAATTAGTTTGTGACGTATGTCAGCGTAGTTTTTGAAGATAGTATTTTTGCTGTCCTGGTAACCCTGGCAAGGATAATGGCACAAATTTATGAAATTATTGCATCGTCATCGGTCCTTGACAGGTGTGCAAAGTTTGAATGAAATCTGGTCGTTTAAAGTGGGTCAAAATCGCGCTATAAGGAGTCGGTTACAAACAAACATACAAGTGAAGCTAATATAAAGCGTGTAAAAACACCTTCATCATAATCTACAACATATATTTGGATCCAAATTTTTACGTGGGTACTAGGGTGTTTTTTTAAATTGGAAAACGAAGATCTAAGTAAGAAAAATTTTCCTCATTTAGACAATTATTAAATAACAAAAATCACTATTTTTATTTTATTTTTTGTTTAAAAAAATAATTCAACTAGAGTTCTTAACGTCATATTTTTTTTTTCTGTATTACTTACGCAAATTCTTAAGTTTTTGATACAGTGTTTTAGAATTTAATTATTATAAACACACTAGCAACAGCCCGCGACTTCGTCCGCGTCAAATTTTTGCTCCCCTGACCCTTCCCGTCGCATCGAATTGCCTGCCAGTTTTTATCCATTTTTCGTTGCTTTTCCGCTCTTTTTGATTGCAGCGTGATGTTATATATTAGGTTGGGGAAAAAGTCTTTTCGCATTATAGTATGTATGAACTTGTAATAAAATCTCTTTGGCTATACTATTTGTATCTGGCTGGTTTTGGTATCATTGAAAGTTTAAATTTTAAAGAACATAAATTCAAATTAGGAAAATGTGTGATTTTCATTTGTTTTTCGTACCGTCAAGATGAGTGAATCTAATGAAGAAATTCGATACATTTTAAAATTTTACTACAAAAAAGGTAAAAATGCAACGCAAGCCGCGAAAAAAATTTGCGATGTTTATAGACTTAGTGTAGTGTCTGTGAGGGTAACACAAATTTGGTTTAAGCGTTTTCAATCCGGAAATTTTGATGTCAAAGATGCACGTCGCTCTGGTCGCCCTATTACGGATAAAATGGATGCCATTTTTGAAAAAGTGGAGCAAGATCGGCATACCAGTAGTTACGACGTAGCTGAAGAACTGGAAATTGACCACAAAACAGTTTTGGCGCATTTGAAAAAAACTGGGTACACAAAAAAGCTCGACATTTGGGTACCTCACGAGCTCACTGAAAGAAACCGATGAACCGTGTACTCATTTGTGATTCTTTATTACGACGTAATGAAACCGAACCATTTTTGAAGAAGCTGATAACTGGTGATGAAAAGTGGATCACGTATGACAAGAACGTGCGAAAAAGGTCGTGGTCAAAGGCCGGTCAGGCTTCACAGACTGTGGCGAAACCCGGGTTAACTCGCATCAAGGTGATGCTGTGTGTGTGGTGGGATTGGAAGGGCATTATTCATTATGAGCTGTTACCACCAGGCAGGACCATCGATTCTGAACTCTACTGCGAACAACTGATGAGATTAAAGCAAGAAGTTGAGAGAAAGCGGCCGGAATTAATCAACAGAAGGGGTGTGGTTTTTCATCATGATAACGCTAGACCTCACACATCTTTAGCCACCCAACAAAACTTAAGAGAGTTTGGCTGGGAGGTGTTAATGCATCCGCCGTATAGTCCTGACCTTGCACCTTCAGATTTCCACCTGTTTCGGTCTCTTCAGAATTCTTTAGGCAGTGTCAGGTTAACATCACGAGAGGACTGCCAAAACCACTTGTCGCGGTATTTTGACCAGAAGTCCCAAAATTTCTATAGCAATGGGATCATGTCCCTACCTACAAGATGGCAAAAAGTTATCAAACAAAATGGTACCTACATACTTTAGTTAAATGTAAATAAACTTTATTAAAAACTGTTTTGAATTTTCTTAAAAAATACGAAGAAACTTTTTCCCCAACCTATTATACCTATAGCCTATAGCCTTCCTCAATAAATAGGGTACCCAACATACAAACTATTTTTCAATTCGAACCAGTAGTTTCTGAGATTAACGCGTTCAACCAAACAAACAAACTCTGAAGCTTTTTAATTATTAAATAACAAAAATCACATTTTTATTGAATTTTTTTTTTGTTTATAAAAATATTCAACGAGAGTTCTTAACGTAATTTTTTTTTTTGAATTACTTACACGAATTCTTAAGTTTTTGACACAGTGTTTTAGAATTTAATGATTATAAACACAGAAGATACATATAATCGATAATTTCAAAACATGCATTTTAAGGTAGAAGTGCTAAGTGAACCTAATGTCAAGTGCTAAAGAATAATGCGTAACAATCATCTTTTGTGGATTATTCATATCTAATATACGTACTATTTTTTATTTTTTTTAACGTGTCGAGGCAGGATCATATATTATATGAAAATTATTATTTCATGGTGTATCTCATTCAGTCAAACGTTGACATTTCATTTTTTGATCTTAGGTTCACTTTGTACTTGTACCATAAAATGCATATTTTAAAATTATTGAATAACACGTTAACTCAACGTAATCAGAATAAAAACTTTTTTACAAAAAAAAAAACAACCGACTTCCTTAAAAACACTACAAAGTGAAAAATAACTTTAATTTCGGAAGTCGGTGTCTTAGGATCTGTATTTATGTTTTTTTTTGCCACCAACTTCCGAAATTAAAGTTATTTTTCACTTTGTAGTGTTTTTAAGGAAGTCGGTTGTTTTTTTTTTTTTGTAAAAATGTTTTTATTTATAAATTTTTAGTTGTGGTACCTATTTACCCCGCACTAATTCCAAACAAACAATGCATATTTATGCGATAGCAGAAATCGCGGTTGATTTGCTGTCATTTTTTAAAGAGTTCCGGTGTCTGTCTTCCGAACTCATCATCAGATCTATATGAAATTTACATGGGACCATTTCGGAATAAACCCCTTTCGAACAAAAAAAGAATTTTGCAAATCCGTCTATATATGACGGAGTTATGGCCGAACATACACAAAAAAAAAAAAAACAAACATCCGAATTGAGAACCTCCTCCTTTTTGAAGTCGGTTAAAAAGTCAAAAAATGTACTTAGTGTTTTTAGAATAAATACATTATTTATTCTAAAAACATGGCCGCCAGGCAGTAACGACATGTTCAGATTTTGTTTGTGTTGTCGGTCATAGTCCAACAAGGCCTGAATGGAACAAAAAGTGTCGGACACATAGTCCGACATGGCAGTTAACGCGTTAAGTTTATCTTATCTATACTTTAATATTATAAAGCTGATGAGCTTGTTTGTTTGTTCGTATGTTTGTTTGGTCGAACACGTTAATCTCAGAAACTACTGGTCCGAATTGAAAAATCATTTTTGTGTTGGGTAGCCTATTTATTGAGGAAGGCTATATAATATCACGCTATAATCAAAAGGAGCGGAGCAGCAACGAGAAATAGACGAAAACTGGCAGGCAATTCGATGCGATGGGAAGGGTCAGCAAAAATTTGACGCGGATGAAGTCGCGGGCAGAAGCTAGTGTGTTTATAATCATTAAATTCTAAAGCTCTATCAAAAACTGAAGAATTCACGTAAGGAAAACGTACGAAAAAAATGCCGTTAAGAACTCTCGTTGAATTATTATTTTAAACAAAAAAAAAAGTGATTTTTGTTATTTAATAATTGTCTAAGTGAGGAAAATTTTCTAAAGTCAATGAAAAAAAAAAACAGTTGACCCACATGTATTGATATAGATTCTTTTTTTAATTTTTATAATATTTTTCTTACTTTCTTCTTTGTTTTCCAATTTAAAAAGAACACCCTTGTACCCACGTAAAAATTTGTATCCAAATATATATTATGTTGTAGATTATGATGGTGTTTTTTAAGTGAAAATTTCGTAGGTTACATGAAATAATTTATTCAAAAATTTCAGAAAAACTTTTTTGATAACATCTCGAGATTTTTTGACAAAAATATCATGATACGTTGTCTCACTAAGTACAACATATATTATAGACTAGCTTTTGCCCGCGGCTTCGCCCGCGTGGATGTCGGAAATTAATGCAAGAGGACGTATAACCGCGATAAGAATGTGTTATTCCAGGTTAGGTAATATAGACTCTGTGTGCTATTTTCGATCCAGATCCATTCAGCCATTTTTGTGTGATTGAGAAACAAACACCCAATCATACATATTTTCACATTTATAATATTATTAGTAGTAGGATTATAACTCATATTACTTAAGATTCATAGTTTATGAGAACATCACGTGTGTTGGTGTTTTTAAAATAAGAGTAATAGTATTCAGAGTAAGAAGACTGCGATATAGGGCTTGGTTTAGTTGAATATACGTCTTCCTGGTTTTTTATAACGATCCTATTTTACCTATACAGGCACTCAATCATTTACCAGACACCGAACATAATTATAGGAATAGTACTTTTGCCAGTGGCTTGGCCCGTATAGCTGTCGGAAAATATCACCCGGGAACCTACTACCGGGATAAAGTAGGTATCCTATCTGTTACGTATCCATGATATAATTTATCTTTGTGCCAAATTCGATCTAAATCCGTTTGGCCGTCTTTGCATCTTTGAGAAACAAACATCCAAAAATCTAAACATCTAAGCCATTTCGCGGTCTCTTACTTGGAATAATACTATTAGGTTTATTTTGAGTATAATGAACACACATGATATTCGCAATTACTATGAAGCCAAAGTAATATGAATTACAATCCTACTTATCCTGTACTACCCGGCCGTTGCCAACAGATGGACGCGACGGACGCGGGACGTTCGACCTGCTGCTCAGCGCCCGCTTTTTAAATCTCTAATATCTTCTAAGATATTCATTTAAATTACATGCTGTAAAAGGCCATATTGATCTATATTAAATGCACAATGTATTTAAGGTACTTAATTGGATAAGGATTAATGCTGTATTGCTTAAAATCTTTTCGTAAATAAGCCCTTATTTCTCGTAAAAAGTAAAGGATAAAAAATGGTTATTGTGGGTTATCACTAAGAGATAGACATATACCATTGCGGACATTTTTGTAGGCCTTTTTAAGGTGTACAATACTGTAGTACATTATTTTGATCTATTTCGTAGGATTCAGCCAGGATTTATCGAATTTTGAGACGTATGTCAGCGTAGTTTTCGAAGACAGTTATTTTTTTCTAAAATAAAAGTTTTTTTCTAAAATAAAAGTAGCCTAAGTTACTACTTGTTACATCAGCTATCTGCCAGAGAAAGTCCCGTCAAAATCGGTCCAGCCATTTCAGAGATTAGTGGGAACAAACAGACAGACAAAAATTGTAAAACATGTTGTTTTGGTATATGTATCGTGTATACATCCATATACACTTAGTAAAAAGTGGTTATCTTAATATTAAAAACTGACACTCCAATTTTATTTATTTGTATTGTATAGACTAGATATATATTTGTAACTATGAACGAATGTAATTTTTTTTTTTCTCGAAAACTAATGCATATTTTTAAGTAATATTTTACAGGTAAGTTGTACTCCATACGACCATCATCCACATAAATTGGCAGTTAAATTACCGCTGGGGCCGCTACCCCATGCTTATCCTGCCATGTTCTTTGTGGACCAGCCCAATCGTCAGAGTCCACGTTTCGGCACCGTGTGTAATGACGGGCAGGACGCACTGGTTGAAGACCTTGGTCTTCAAACATTGTGGTATGGACGACGAGAAGACTTGACAAACTAAAAAAAAATACCTGATCAAATTGTATCAAATATCAACAGGAATGAGTTTCAACGTAAGCCTTATAAATTATTAAATCAGAAGAAGTGTATTCGGTTAAACAATATCTTATTGATTCATTAACATAAAACTCACATAATTTAAATGTCGCTCTCAAAAGATAATGATATTCTTTATTGACATTTTATAGCATTTATTAGATATTATATACGAAATCGTTAATAAATATTAATTATTTGTTTTGGATAGTCTTAATTTATTGGTATATTATTAACTCTTTTTGTGTTTGGCATGAAATTGTGACATCTACTTACTTACTTTATTTATTGTTTTCATTTTGTTACAAGCAATAATTACGCTACTTTGTATGCCTTCTGGTGGAACAAAGTATGGACAAATATGTATTATATTTATGTATATATAACATCTGTATCTGTACCCTATGCTCAGAAAATGAATAAATGAATTTGAATTTAAAAGATGCCAGAAAGCTAGGCCAGGCTAGTAAAGTCAGTTAGTCAGTAATTACAGAATAATAAAATTACGAATCGTGTGCAACAACGTACATAATAAAAAAGTAATTTCACAATTTATATGATTGTTAAAATGATTACAATATTCCGTGTGGTGCCGGACTAACAAAATTGTAACATTCCACTTCTACTTAAAGGAAAATAAAGAATCATATGATACAACGTATATAATAAAAATAATAGTTTAAAAAAAACTAAAAAAAACACGCTTCCATAGAACACCAAACTAAAAAGTAGAAAATAATGTAAAAAAAATAATGAACCTTAAAATTATGAGTCGACGCTTTGAGTGATCTTAGTTCATTGATTTTTAACCGACGAAAAAAAACGGAGGAGGTTATCAATTCGACGCGTATATTTTTTTTTTTGTTTTTTTAACCTCCGACAGAAAAAGAGGGGTGGGGGTGTTATAAGTTTGACGTGTCTGTCTGTCTGTCTGTCTGTGTGTCGGTCTGTCTGTGTGTCTGTCTGTCTGTGGCATCATAGCTCCCGAACGGAGGAAGCGATTTCAATTATTGTTTTTTTGTATTAAAGGTGCCTTATGTGCGAGTGTTCTTAGACATGTTTGATGAAAATCGGTTGAGCCGTTTAAAAGTTGTGGGGGGTGAAAGTGGGGAAGAATAACCGAATGTCTACAAATATACTCGAGTGGGGTCTCAAATGAAAGCGCACTGAAAGAGAATATTGATGACTTAATCGAGAATGTTCAAGCTTCGCTTGATGAGAAAATTGGTGGTGGGAAAATTGGGACATGGAAATCCGATTGTCACGTGAGAGTATCAATGACTACATCTCAGTCTTTGCAATTCTGCTAAAGATGATTTGTCATGTGGGTTATTAAATAGTTTTCTTTGGTCGAGCTCACAAACTGCTACACCATCCAAGGAAAAGGCCAAGCCTATGTAGCCTGAAGCAGAGTAAAAATACTCTACTTAAGGCTACATAGGCTTGGCCTTTTGCGAAAGTACTTTTACCTAAGTAAAACACAGCTTTTTCAACTGTCGTGACTTGCAACTTATATGCCGTAATCGCCCAACATAAAATGATAGGAAACATTGTTCTTTCAATATTTCCATATCCTCTAAGACCTTGAAAAGTTACATTATGTGGCCTTATCAGAATCCATCCATTCTCGTCAACACAACTCCGGCCGATAGTGGCATCATCAAATTGAATTGATATTGTTTTTGGAAGCTTCCCATCTTCCTGTTGGCCACGGCGAAGTTCTATGTATTTACAACTTAACAAAATCTACATTATAATAAGTATACCTATAAAAAGTATAAAATAAAAAATTAAATTTAAAAAACCCCCGACACAAAAACCTAAAATCCCTTTAAAAAGTAAAAAATAATAAAAAAACTCAATCTTGAAGTACCTAAGTATGTATTAATAATTCAAAAAAAAAATATACGTCGCGTTGGGGGACCGCTCTGCGAGGGCAGACGTCGTTGACGGTCGTATCCTAAATACAATATTTAGAAGTCATTTTATAAAAGTTTTCTTCAGTTAGGTAATAGACTATTTGTAAGTAAATTGTTAGGTTTGGAGCGGTCCCCCAACGCGACGTTTTTTTTGAATTATTAATACATACTTAGGTACTTCTAGATTGAGTTTTTTTATTATTTTTTACTTTTTAAAGGGATTTTAGGTTTTTGTGTCGGGGGTTTTTTTATGTGATAATTATTTTTTTATTGGAAAGGGTATACTCCGTGGGTGGTTTCATATAAATTTGGACAACAAAAACGAACCCTAAGGGTCGGAAAACAGGAGATGATTGATTGTTCACTCATTGATTGTAATGTATAACCACGCATAACTTTGTACAGAGTAGCCCGATTTTGATAATTCTTTTTTCATTGGATAGGGTATACCTTGCCAAGTATTATTAGATATCAAAATCAATGAACTAAGATCACTCTAAGCGCCGACTCATAATTTTAAGGTTTATTATTTTTTGCTTTTCTGTTTTTTCGGCGGTTTAATTTTTTGTTAAAAAGTTTTTCAGCGCCGACTTAAAATTTTAAGGTTTATTATTTTGCTTTTCTGTTTTTTCGGCGGTTTAATTTTTTGTTAATTTTTTTTTATTTTGTAATTTTTTTGTAGCTTTAATGTATTAATAATACTTGGCAAGGCAATGAAAAAAGAATTATCAAAATCGGACTACTGTGTACAAAGTTTTGCGTGGTTATACATTACAATCAATGAGTGAACAATCAATCGTCTGCTGTTTTCCGACTCTTAGGGTTCGATTTTGTTTTCCAAATTTATATGGGACCACTCGCAGAGTATACTCTTTCCAATAAAAAAAGAATGATCACAATCGGACTTTTATGTAAGAAGTTATGCGTGGTCATACATTTAAAAAAAACTTTAAAAAAATATACGCGTCGAATTGATAACCACCTCCGTTTTTTTTTTTCGAAAAAGTGTGGGGTGCTTTTTAAGGTATTTTTTTTATTGATATCAGGCACCCCACGCTTTTTTTCCATTATTTTCTACTTTTTAGTTTGGTTTTCTAAGGAAACGTGTTTTTAGTTTTTTTTAACTATTATTTATTTTCTATTTTTAGGGTGTTTCGAATTTTGAGACGTATGTATGTCAGCGTAGTTTGTGACGTATGTTAGCGTAGTTTTTTGCTGTCCTGGTAACCCGAGCAAGGATAATGGCACAAATTTATGAAATTATAGTATTGTTATCGGTCCTCGATAAGTTTACAGAGTTTGAATGAAATCTGGTTGTTTAAAGTGGGTCAAAATCGCGCTATAAGGAATCGGTTACAAACAAACATACAAACATACAAGTGAAGCTAATATGAAGCGTGTAAAAAAGTTATTTCACAATTTATATGACTGTTATAAAATAATTATAATATTCCGTGAGATTAAAGAATAGCATCATTCCATTTTTAGCCGTCGGATGGGTGTCATTATAGGCTAGGACAGCAGTGTTCTAGTGAATGCTGACCCACGCTATGATGGTTAAATGCATAGATACATTTTACTACTATACTATAATCGCCAACCTGCCTGCCCAGCGTAGCAATTATGGTAAAACCCCCCAAACTTGGGAAGATCTAAGTCCAGCAATAGACTTCTTTTGGCTTAAACTATGACAATGAATATTCAGGGTGTAGGAAAATCGATTCAAATCAAATCAAAATATTTTTATTTCATATAAACCTACATGGGCACTTATGAAACGTCAGAAGCTAGGTGCACGGTTCCAAATAGTTGGTTCCTATGGAGAAGAGCCGGCAAGAAACTCCACGGTTACACTTTTAAAAATATTCGTTTTTACAATTGTTTCAAATTACAGTGTTAATAGTATGGGAGGACAGTGTAGGCCTGTCAACAAGTACCAGGTACTAAATAAGATAGAAAATTGTCTACAGTCTACAAGGCCTACAACGTTCTCACATTCACAAAGTATAAATTAATCTACATAAATAATATTATTTCATAAATAAGACATATTACACTATTTAAACCAAATGTCATTATTGCCATGACAACTAATATTAAACAGTACAATGTACAATTGTAGGTATATAATTTCAAAAATGAGTAAATGTGAAACAATGTAAAAACTGAAAAACTTGAATACAAAAATAATGTAACTACATCGTCATTCGGGAGCAGTTAATAGACGCAGGTCATCCTGTAATGAGCTACCAGGGAAGCCACATGTGCAGAAGGAATTATTGCCAAACTTCCTTGTCTTCAACGTAGTCTTTTATCTTATAATATGCTTTTTGATAAGGACACGTTTGATGTGTGATTTGAACTTTCCATAGCTAAGTTCAGTAACAGACTTTGGCAACCTGTTATAGAAGCGGATACCGTTTATAAGAAATGATTTACTAGTTTTAGTTAATCTAAATTTTGGTATCACAATTTCATTTTTACTACGCGTATTTATGTTATGGAAATCGCTTCTTATTTTGAAAAGGCCTAAATTTTTGCGAACGTACAAAATACATTCAAAGATATAAAGAGAGGGAAGAGTCAGTATATCAATTTCTGTAAATTTGTTTCTAAGAGACTCGCGAGGCCCCATTTTATAGATTGCGCGGATTGCCCTCTTTTGCAAAATTCTTCACAAACTATAACTATGTAATCAAACATTTCAACTCAGGGCGTTTCAGAATCATGTACTGAATCTTGGTAATACGTAAAACATCCAATCAACATGTAAACAATATTGAATGCATTACCAAATTGACAAAAAACATATACAATGTCTATGACTGATTGATACCTACTTCAAAAGTCGTAAGATAAGTCACTAAATAATTTACTTACATCTATACTAATATTATAAAGCTGAAGAGTTGGTTTGTTTGTTTGTTTGTATGATTGAACGCACTAATCTCAGGAACTGCTGGTCCGAATTGAAAAAATCTTTTTGTGTTGAATAGCCTATTTATCGAGGAAGGCTATAGATTAATAAAATCACGCTACAATCAAGAGGAGCGGAGCAGTGATGAAAAATGTTGCAAAAACGGGGAAAATCGCATGGGTAGGCGATTCGACGCGACGGGAAAGGTCGGGGAAACAAGAAATTTTTTTTTTTTTTTTTTTTTTTTGTTGAAGACTTCACATATTCATATCTTCTCTTCTTGTTTTCACACACTATTGTCTACATTTCTTTTTCATTTCTCCTTTCGCAGGTCTGCTGGAAGAAATTTCTTAAGAAATAAGCAGTACCTTTGTACTCAATTGTATTAATATGCCTTATCACTCTTTACTGTGTGTACATAAATAATAAAATAAATAAATAATAAATTTAACGCGGACGAAGTCGCGGGCAGAAACTAGTACATACATAAACTCACGCCTTTAATTGTCCCATGGGCGTAGGCAGAAACTACGGAACGCCACCTACTACGATCCTTACATACCCCTTTTACCTCGTTAAGATTCACACATCTGCACCCTAATTGCGAAACGCACAATTTATCAGAATCTGAACGGGATTGAAGATTATTTCTAAACCATTGCGTCATTTGTTGGAATAAATTGTCGACTCAGAAACGTAAATAACGCAATGAAGTGCGTGTATGACCAGAGGGTCATACACGCACGCCGATTGCGAGACACCTGACCTTTCTGGAGAACATCACCACTAATTTTAAGATCACTTTTTTTTTGTTAGCCTCCACTGTCCTACTCCTGGGAAAAGACCTCCCTCCACCCCTTTCGCGAACCCGCGCATCCTCCTTCCAGTTTTCACGGAATCTGTCCAGCTGGTCTCGCCATCTTCTACGTGGTCTACCGCGACCCCGTCTCACTGCCTCAGGGCACCAGTTCTGTGCTACTTGGGCCCACAGTTTGGCGGCAAATATGTCCTACCCAGTCCCATTTAAGTTGGGCAGATAAGACAAACGTCAAAAATGTTTTGAATACATAAATAATTTATTGATATAGTGATATCAATAAATTATTTATGTATTCAAAACATTTTTGTCGCATAACGCATAAGCAAAAGTCGTCATTCTTAGCGAAAAAGTCACTAAATTAGCAATGCACGTTCCATTTGTCATGATTTATTTAAATTAATTGTTGTGTGTGTGCCAGGAAGCAACACAGTTTTGGATGGCCAAATGTCCCGATTTCCAATCATTAATAAGATTTCTAATGATTTAAAATACTAAATTTAAAATTATGTGATTTATCTTAAATGATTTTGGTATCGGTGTAGTCATCTTTACATAATATAGGTAAAACAAAGTCGCTTCCCGCGTCTGTGCGCTGACATCTTTTAAACTACGCAACGGATTTTGATGCGGTTTTCATCTATAGACGGAGTGATTCAAGAGGAAGGTCTATTCTATATATAATACGCGAGTGAAGCCGCTGGCAAAGGATAGTGAAGTATAAAAGTAACTTATTTGACAGTTACCGAAAAATACTAGTTTTTTAACGAAACGCAATGAAATATGATGTGTGGAGTGAGTGTGCCTTGTCGTAAGTTAGATCTTCTCGAGCTTCGAAGTGCAAGATATCTTCAAGACGTCTATTCTATATTAATATTATTTTGGTCTTGGGAGAAAGTTATTCATATAAGTAATTTCAAAAACTAAAAACAGACAACTGAAAAAGTACGCTCTAAAAATTATGAAACAAGAAAATATTCTCATCAAAGAGCTGTGGTCGTAAGCCACTTTGCCCAAAAGCTTATGATCGCTTAATACCGTAGAAATGTAGGTATTATTTGTTAGGGCTACGACCACGGCTAGCAAATGATATTTTTTTTGTTTCCTACTTTTTAGAGCAATTTTGAAGTTGAATTTTGCAGTAGTTGGGCTTTTGAACTTACTTTTTATTTAAATAATTTTGGCGTTAGCTAACAATTATAATATTTCATAATTTTATATTTTGGTTTTATAAAAAAAAACGACTTTATGTAATCTAGAGGGCATCATATTCAACTAAATGCGATAGGTAGAAATCGTTTTGAAATTACATTCTCTTCACCCGTCCTAGATATTACTCATTAGAATAATTTTATAACAGCCTTCTCAGCCTACTATAATTACTTTTGAATTCAAATACTACATTCGTAATGACTTGTTATGTAAGTAACTCATTAGCATTAAAAATTAAAAACAGCTTCGCTATGTACATTCCTATCTTCAACTAAAAACCTAAGTAGCTAACAATTTTAAAAGACGATGCTAGTTTTTAAATATTCATGTATTGAATTATAATTAGTTTAAGTTGCTATGAAAACCTTTTATAATATTTCACAATTCTATGTAACACAAAACGTAACGTAACGTAAGTGGCAAAACATAGCGCATCATTTAATTATTAACACCTTGACCCGTAACCTAAGTTTCACAAATAAAAAATTCTATTTCTGATAATTTTTATGTGTATTGTGATACCAACACCCTAATTGCGAAACGCACAATTTATCGGAATCTGAATGGGATTGAAGATTATTTCTAAACCATTGCGTCATTTGTTCGAATAAATTGTGGCTCAGCAACGTAAATAACGCAATGAATGTTGTTTAACATGAATATTAAACCAATTCCTACCGATAAAATGTTCCGCAATTATCCCTCTGAAGCTTTCCATTCCACAGCACAAATCGATGGCTTCTAGAGGTTGTATTCGCTACGCAACTTCTAAATACTGGAACAGTATTTCTGCGCCTATCTTCATCATGCCTAGCCATTTCCCAACGGTATTGCGTATATCTAATATATAAAATTCTCGTGTCACAGTTTTCGTTGCCATACTCCTCCGAAACGGATTGACCGATTTTGATGAAATTTTTTGTGCTTATCCGGTATTTATGAGAATCGGCCAACATCTATTTTTCATCCCCCTAAATGTTAGGGGTAGTCCACCCCTAATTTTTTTATTTTATTTTTTAGACAAAATTTTTAATTTCTATTTTTTTATGATACAACATACAAAAATACATACAACTCTAAATTTTCACTCTTTTTCACCCGGCAAAACGTTTGCCGGGTCAGCTAGTGGTTGCTATACAATTCAACCGTATCCAGCTGAAAACCATTTATTTTATATGGAACGACTGTTTTGTGACGAGTGGCGACCCGTTCATAATTTCAGCCGAAAGACGTCCACTGCTGAGCATAAGCGTCCCCCAAGCACCGCCACTTCGACCTGTTCTGTGCTTCTCGCATCCACCGTATTCCTGCGGCCTTCACCAGGTCATCGGTCCATCTTATGGGAGGCCTTCCAACGCTCCGTCTTCCAGTACGCGGTCGCCACTCCAGAACCTTCCGACCCCATCGGCCATCCGTTCTGCGAGCAATGTGCCCTGCCCACTGCCACTTAAGTTTGGCAATTCTTCGGGCTATGTCGGTTACCTTGGTTTTCCTACGGATCTCTTCATTTCTGATTCGATCACGTAGGGAAACTCCAAGCATAGCCCTCTCCATTGCTCTTTGGGTGACTTTGAGCCTTCTTATGAGGCCCATTATGAGCGACCACGTCTCAGTGCCATATGTCATCACTGGCAACACACACTGGTCAAAGACTTTTGTCTTGAGACACTGCGGTAAGTGCGGCGACCCGTTACGATTATCAAAAATCCACGAAAGTCAGCCGAAAGAGATACCGTGACCCTGGCACATGGGCAACTGAAGGAACACGGGTGGGTTTTAGTCAGTAAAAGTCTGACACGCCCTCCCGCTCCGCCCAGAGCGGGAGAAGTCATTTGATGATTACCCATCAAAAAAAAAGGGGGTCTAGAATGATATGCTGAATTTATGGTTACAGTTTGCGCACTGGATAATAACTTATCCTGTATATATTGTTTTGTATCTATTGAACAGTCTCTTTGAACATATTTTTTACCCCCATCAAAACTTCAGATTAGTTTCAAACTTTGCATGCTTATCAAGGACCGATGACAATACATAAATTTCTTAAATTTTGCCATTGTCCTTGCCAAGATCACCAAGACACCAAAAAAATGATGAAATAGAAAAAGCCGAACTAAATAGTTTAAACAACTAAAACATACGCTTTCATAGCAAACTAAAAAGTAGAAATGATTGGAAAAAGTATGAGGTGCAATAAAAAATACCTCAAAAAGTTTGAAACTATTACGAATTATAGTTTTCTTTATTTCTGTCGAAAACCAACAATTTTTATTAAATATAAAATAAATATTTATGGTAACCTAACACAAGCGATCCGCACTGTTCCGTATGGTTTAACGACTTGAAAAAACAACGAGATATCGTTGTTTTATGTAAATTTATTGCTTATGTATTGTACACATTAATCTTCGGGATATTTGCATGATATACATAAATTTAATACAAATTTAAAAGTTCCATCTAATAAGAGTAAGCCTTTCTGCATATTCAACCTATAACTTTCCTACTGCTGGTACACAAGCGTCCACTCTGCGAAAAAGAGAGCGCCGTAATTCACCATGCGAGCCCAGTGCGGGTCGGTAGATGACATAATGTGTTCGAATTTTTAATTCTAGAACATGCCCGTTTTGAGGGCAGTGATGTAATTATATACGCAAAGGAAACGCTTTCCTGCGTTTGACCTCATAACCTACAAAATCATAAGTTGGGTCCGATACTACTAGGCCTTCTTTTTTTGTGAGTGAGCGTTCAACCAAGTGGAAATAAGATATCCAGATCACAGGCTGCTCGATTAAGTAAGAGCGCCTTCACACTAGCGTTTGTCCAGCGTAGGCGTTCGATAAACGTATGCGCGTCAGTGCAAGGGTAAATGTATACGCTGCGCTGGCGCCGTAGATGCGCGACGTATACACCGCGTTACTGCGGAGTCCTGTAGCGTTCAATTGACTCCAGAGGAAACTCCGCAACAATGCGACGCCTGCGACGCGTTGTCGCGGCGTCTGCGCTGCGCATACGTTTATCGAACGCCTACGCTGGACAAACAATAGTATGAAGGCACTCAAAATTTATATTGGATTATATATTAAAACTAGATTCTGCTCGTGACTTCGTCCGCGTTAAATTTCTTGTTCACCCGATCCTCCCTCGCAACGGAAGCTCTCAAAAGTAATACATTTTCCCCGTTTTTGCAACATATTTCATTGCTGCTCCGCCCCTATTGGTCGTATCGTGATGTTATATAGCCTTTCTTGATAAATAAGTTACTCAACACTAAAAGATTTTTTTTCATTTCAATCAGTTGTTCCTGAGATCATAGCGTTCAACCAAAAAAACAAACAAACAAATTCTGCAGCTTTATAATATTAAGTAAGCTACCTTATCTTTCAGGTTGGATCAAACTGCACATGGTCTGCAAATTTTATTAAAATCGGTTAAGTAGCTTCGTAGTCCATCCCGGACAAACAATGTGACGCGTTATTTATATATATTAAGATAGTATCTTGATATAGTCGACCTCTTTACTATTTAGGCCATCACTTTTAACAGTAATTCCTAGTCACTTGAAAGTTCACTAAGTTTAAAACTAGCAAATGCCTCGTTGTTCTAGTGGCAGCAAGCTCTATTGCTGAAAATGAGGTTCGGTTTGATTCCGAGGTCAGGAAAAGCGTTATTTTCTAACAGGATTTTTTCCGCAGCAACCGGGTTTTGCAGCAACCAGCATTCTGGATTTGTTCCCGATTGATAGCAATAGTTCAAATCAAATCAAAATATTTCATTTCACATAAGCCTAAACGGGCACTCGCCATCCCATTTCTTGAAGAGATGGGGGAGAGGGTTTGCCCCTCCAAATTGGGGGAGGCCTATAACCAGCAGTGAACGTGTTACAGCTGAAATGATAATGCTAACATGGGCACTTATGAAACGTCAGAAGCTAGCACGGTTCCAATTGGTTGATTCCTATAGAAAAGAGCCGGCAAGAAACTCCACGGTTACTCTTTTAAAAATAATTGGCTTTTACAGTGGTTTCGAATTACAGTGTTAGTATATATGGTAGGGTGATGCGTATTACCTAACAACCTAATCATACCTTAAGTCACATGAGCGGGAGGGCGTGTCAGACTTTTACTGACTAAAACCCACCCGTGTTCCTTCTGTTGCCCATGTGCCAGGTTCATGGTATCTCTTTCGAACAATCTCGCGACCCTGGCAGTTTGCGTAGCCCTTGGGGTCACTGGCATGATGTTTTGTTTTGCAACTATCTAACTAACACAGCGCGAGCTATGCTTGGAGTATCTCTGAGGGACAGAATCCGGAATGAGGTGATCCGGCAGGGAACTAAAGTTGTCGACATAGCTCACAGGATGAAGTGGCAATGGGCCGGCCACATTAGCCGCCAAACCGACACCGCGAATCGGCAAACGTAAGGTAGGACGCCCTCAGGCTAGGTGGAGCGACGATCTTCGCAGGGTGGCTGGTAGCAGCTGGATGAGAGTTGCCGAAAATCGAGCTGAATGGCGTGCAATTGGGGAGGCCTATGTCCAGCAGTGGACTGCTATAGGCTGATGATGATGATGATGAACTAACACAGATACAAATTGATCTTGTCATTTAATGAATTGCAAATAACATTCAAGCTTTGGGTAATAAAGCAATAAATGCGAGGTCGATAATAAATAGTGTTAGTTTAGTAAAATGGCCACATCTATAAATAACTACTGATCAGGTTTCTATGCATAATTTAACGAGTAAAGCACCCTAATTGCCTAACATACTATTAACTGCCCCGTTGGTCTCGTGATCACAAACTCGACTGCTGATTGTAACGTCCTGGGTTCGAGTCCTAATTCAGGCAAAGTGTTATTGGGTTTTTTCTCTATGAATTTCTTAGTAACAGCCCATACTTTGGAAGTTGCCGGCGTGATTCCCCCGTGCCTCGGAAAGCACATTCAGCCGTTGGTTCAGCGCATGATCTCTCTCCGGTCGTGTCGGATTGTAGTCCCATTACTATGAGAGTGAGGGAAGAGTGAGTGCCCCTGTGTCTGCGAACACACTTATGCACTATAATATATCGCGAGTCGATGTATAGTCTCCGTTGAGATTGGCCGCCATGGCCGAAGTACGGTCTGGAGGACTTCATTTATCAGAATCTGATCCTTTTGAAGCTTAGTGCTACTCCATTCTTTCACATGTTTGTAAAAAAATGTTTGCTTAGCAACGTAAACAACGTCATGAATGTTGTGGAACTGACGAAATGAAAGCGATTCCCACTGATAGTTTTTATTACTCTGGATGGGAGACTGTGCATCAGCACGCGTATTGTACATATGGTATTATGGTGCAGCCAGAGAAAAGCATTTGTCGGGCAGTGGACTGAAAGAAAAGAAAGAATGAAAAATTTATACTGTTGTTGTTGTAGTGACTGTGATCGGCTAAGTTGTTAAAAGTAAAAATATCATCATCATCATCAGCCTATAGCAGTCCACTGCTGAACATAGGCCTCCCCAATTGCACGCCATTCAGCTCGATTTTCGGCAACTTTCATCCAGCTGCTACCAGCCACCCTGCGAAGAACGTCGCTGCACCTAGCCTGAGGGCGTCCTACCTTACGTTTGCCGATTCGCGGTCTCCACTCAAGAACACGTCTACCCCAACGATCATCGGTTCGACGGCTAATGTGGCCGGCCCATTGCCACTTCAGCTTGCTAATCCTATGAGCTATGTCGACAACTTTGGTTCTCTGCCGGATCACCTCATTCCGTATTCTGTCCTTCAGAGATATTCCAAGCATAGCTCGTTCCATAGCTCGCTGAGCGACTATACATTTTTGGACCAGCCGTACCGTGAGTGTCCACGTTTCGACTCCGTAGGTCATAACAGGTAGGATGCACTGGTTGAAGACTTTCGTCTTTAAGCTCTGTGGAATACGTGACGAGAAGACTCGACGAAGCTCCCCAAATGCTGCCCAGCCCAGCTGAATTCTCCTGTTAGCCTCCTTCTCAAGGTTGTTCTTATTAAACTGCAGAGTTTGCCCGAGGTAAACGTATTCTCGAACAACCTTGAGGGCACCGCCATTGACCGCAATCGGTCCCGGAGTTGCGTGATCGTTGAACATAACCTGTGTTTTTAAGTTCATCCGGAGACCAATGCGTACAGAAGAATCAACTAGGCCGTCCAGCATCTGCTGCAAGTCCTGCAGCGATTCCGCCAGTATGAGGATGTCGTCTGCAAATCTCAAGTGTGAGATATACTCGCCGCGCCGTTGATGTTAATTCCGCGTCCACTCCAGAGGGGTAATTGTGGAACTTTTTATCGGTAGGAATTGGTTTAATATTCATAGTTAAAAAACATTCATTGCGTTATTTACGTTGCTGAGCCGACAATTTATTCGAACAAATGACGCAATGGTTTAGAAATAATCTTCAATCCCATTCAGATTCTGATAAATTGTGCGTTTCGCAATTAGGGTGCTGTTTAGTCTAAAAATAAAAGTAAAAAAAATGTGCGTAAGTAAAAGTGTGTAGTGACACAATCAAGTAGGAAGATCAAATAATACCTGAAACGGTACATTACATACAAATTATAATGTTTAATCTATTATACTTGGTCTGTGTGGTGCCTGAAATAAATAATAGCACCATGCCATTTCTTCCCGTGTGTGTCGTAAGAGGTGAATAAGGGACTTACTAGAGAATGGGCAGCTGCGTTTTTAGGGTTCCGTTGCCAAATGGCAAGAAACTGAACCCTTATAGATTCGTCATGTCTGTCTGTCTGTCTGTCCGAGTATGTCACAGCCACTTTTTTCCGAAACTATAAGAGCTATGCTATTGAAACTTGGTAAGTGATGTATTCTGTGAACCGCATTAAGATTTTTACACAAAAATAGAAAAAAAACAATAATATTTGGGGTTCCCCATACATAGAACTGAAACTAAAAAAAAAATTCATCACACCCATACGTGTGGGGTATTTATGGATAGGTCTTCAAAAATGATATTGAGGTTTCCAATATCATTTTTTTCTAAACTGAATAGTTTGCGCGAGAGACACTTTCAAAGTGGTGTGTGTCCCCCCCCCCCCGTAACTTCTAAAATATGGGAATGATAAAACTAAAAAAAATATATGATGTACATTACCATGTAAACTTCCACCGAAAATGATCTAGTAAGTAGTTTTTTTTTAATACGTCATAATTCGTAAACCACAATTTACCTTTCATTCAGTCAACTCAAATATAAAAATTAAAAAAAAAACATTTAATTTCATAAACATAAACCTTATGCATAAACCGTGAATACCTGCAGGTTTGTACGGAACCCTTGGTGAGCGAGTCCGACTCGCACTTGGCCGGTTTTTTTAAGCATTTTACCACCATACTGCGATCGCCAACCCGCCTGCCAAGCGTAGGTATTATGACAAACTCCCAAATTAGAGGAGGCGCATTTCCAGCAGTGGACGTTTATTGGCTGAAATTATGAAGATGATGATGATTTTATTTAAGGATCAACCTGAACCCTAAGATAAAAATAATGATCCGTATTAAATGTTCCTAATACTAAATTTGTATTTTCTTTCGTTTAAAGTGCGTGGGTCGTGTTATTTCAAGTAATGTGTAAGTAACATTCAATAAAATTTAAAATGTTACCTCTTATATCAAACAGCCTTTGGCTAGCGACTTCACCTGCCTAGATGTCAGAAATTATCTCACGAGAACTTTCTATCCGAATAAAAAGAGGCCTATGTTCTAACCAAGGTCATGGTATGTTATATATCGCTTTCATTCATATCCGTTCAATCGTAAAGGCGTAAAAAATTTACTGGTGGATTCTTTATACAGTACAAAATAAAGTCGTATTTCGTGTTTGCACGCTTAGATCTTTTAAACTACGCAACAGTTGGAGTGCGGTTATCATCAATAGACAAAGTGGTTCAACAGGGTATTATACAAAATATTTATTATGTATATATAATACGTGGGCAAAGCCGTTGGCAAAACCTAGATCATTTATAGAATAAAAATATTTGCGAAATGATTAGACGACATTGTAAGATTTTTTTTTTCCACCAGCCGGCGTAGCATGACCAATTCTATATCTATTCTACCAAGAACAAGAAAAGTTCCTTATGTATTTTAATTCTGTAAAAATGTTTCTATCTCATCAATAGTAGAGAGAAATAGTCATCATACTTGACATCGTACTATTGTCGATTGAAGAATAGAAACATCTCTTCTCTTCAGTTTTAAACAATTTTTCTACTATACAATCTATCATTTTGTCTTCTCTTCCGTCGACAAATTCCGTTTCTATGGCGGTCATGCTACGCGTGCTGTACATGTATGTTTTAGGCACTTGTTATTCTTTATCAACCAAATCCGAATCCGCTCAGCCGTTTTGGCATTGAGTAACAAATCTCTAAACGATATACAAACTTTCACATTTATAATAATAGTAGTATAGGATCAAAACCAACAATTTGAATTTTCATATCCTGGGTTTACCTTAATAACTTTCATCCCCTATGCTACCCCATTTAAGATTATTTTAGAGACAAGAGGTAGCCTTGGTCATTCGTGGAGGTGATCGGCGGTGGCGAACTCTCGCGTCCGGCCCTGGTGTAGGCCATGGTATGGAGCGACAGGACATGGGTAGCCGTCAGCTCCTTCAACGAAGCAGTATTGCTCGCGAAGAGGCAGTCACTATGCCCTCACGCCCCTAGCATCAGGACTCAATTGCAACGCTCAGGTCGACGGCGCGTTGTTTTCCACGCGCACCTCAAAGATATGTCAGCAAAAACTAAAGCGGACCCCTTTAGTTTTTTCGTTTTTCTAGGACAACCTGGCATAGGTTCGCGGAAATGTTAGAAAGACTTATCGTGGCCCTGGCATAGGCAACTGAAGGATCACGGGTGAGTTTTAGTCAGTAAAAGTCTGAAATGCTCCTCTTCTCCACCCAAAGCGGGAGACGTCAATTAATGATTTTCTCCCCACAAAAAAAAGCTTTTGTCCTTCCACAGGATACCATTACCTCTTTGCCAAATTTTATCGAAATTAGTTAAGTGGCATAGGCGAACACGGTAACAGACAGACATACCAAGTGACTTTTTCATTAATATTATTATGTATTATAATTATGCTAACATACTAATAACCCTGACCGTACTAGAATACGGTTGAATGAGATCGTAACTTTAAAACACTTTGACTTTATAATTTAAACTAGTTTCTGCGCGCGACTTCGTCCGCGCCATATTCGTGAATTTTTTTTGGTCGGCCCCTTAGTGTCTTTGCGTGATGTTATAATAAATTGTCTATAGCCTTCCTCGAAAATTGGGCTAGACAACACTAAACGTAGTTCCTGAGATTAATACGTTAAACTACACAAACTCTTCAGCTTTCTATTATTTAAATTTGATTCCAATTATAATATAAACGTTATTGCGAGCCAATTTTAAAAGATAGACATAAGCTCTCACGGACCTTTTTTTTAATAACTTTTTAAGTGGGACAGTTCCGTCATACATGACTGTTGCGTAACTTTAACGTTACGTAACGCAGCGCATGTAACGGAAGTTCTCAAAAGGGATAACTTTTCCCCGTTTTTGCAACATTTTTCATTGATGTTCCGCTCCTTTTGGTCGCAGTGTGATGTCATAATAGCCTATAGATTTCATCTTAAATGGGATACTAAACACAAATTTTTCAGTACGAACCAGTAATTACTGAGAGTAGCGCGGTCAACCAAACAAACAAACAAACTCTTCAGCTTTATAATATTAGTGTAGATAGATTCTAATGAATAGTCATTCATTAGAATTGACATAGTGAAATCAAAATCTTGACTTTGCATGTAGGTCCTGTGTGTTTTGTTTCAATTTGTTATTCACGTTAATATTAGTTCGGCTTAATAATGAGTGAGAATATTATGTGTGTCTTATGTAAATACTCAATATACCCATAAGTATTCGAAGTACCAATATACAAGAAGTGGTTCCGTGTGTTTTCGGATGTGAGGAATAGCAACATTCCATTTCTTCCCGTGTCGTAAGAGGCGACTAAGGGACTTACTAGAGAATGGGTAGCAGTGTTTTTTTTTTTTTTTTTTTTTTGGATGGGAAATCATCAAATGACTTCTCCCGCTCTGGGCGGAGTGGGAGGGCGTGTCAGACTTTTACTGACTAAAACCCACCCGTGTTCCTTCAGTTGCCCATGTGCCAGAGTCACGGTATCTCTTTCGAACAATCTCGTGACCCTGGCAGGCATCGGTCCTAGCAGACCCCTACATTGCTGCTGACATCTCTTTGAGGCGCGCGTGGAACACTACGCGCCGTCGACCCGAGCCTGATCCTTACCGGGCGGCGAGCTACCCATTGCTCGCCACCCGCAAGCTCGCGCCTACGGTGGCCGGGAGTCCGCTATCGACTCCCGACGCCCGGGGCGTCTCCTCCTGCGGCGGCTAGGGACGTGAGGGTGCAGAGACTGCCACTCCCTCACGCGCCCCGCCTCCTCCTTCGCGAGCATTACTGCTTCGCAGAAGGAGGTGACGGCTTCCCATGCCCTCTCGCTCCGTACCATGGCTCGCACCAGGGCCGGACGCGAGAGGTCGCCGCCGCCGATCGCCTCCACGAGGACACGGCGGTGCTCCGCCCATGCAGGGCACACCTCCACTGTATGCTCCACCGTGTCCTCCAGACGATCCTCACAATGGAAACACCCGGACGTTTCCTCCCGCTTTATCCTGAACAGGAACCCACCGAAGCACCCATGCCCGGTGAGAACCTGCGTCAGGCGGAAGGTGAGGACGCCGTGGCGCCTCTCAATCCACTCCTCAAAGAGGGGACTTACCGCCGCAATTGTGGCGTGCCCAATGGGTAGCAGTGTTCTCTATGCATTTTACCACCAGACTGCGATCACCGACCCGTCTGCCAAGCGTGGCAATTGTGGCGAACCCCCCCAAATTGGGGAGGCCTATGTCCAGCAGTGGACATCGTTCGGTTGAAATGATAATGACGATTAATGCTCTCCGCAATAATGCGCTAATCTTAAACAAATTGGGATAGTATATAATCTATTTTTGTTGTGATAATCTTTTTAGTATCTTGAACTCATAATAGTTGGAGGTTATTCTCCAATTTTCCATAAAAAGTGCTTAAATCGGAATTTGGGATCCTATATACCAGATCGGTTCTCACAACAATAACACCATGTTTGGTTAATTCAATTAAACAACATTAAATATTTGTTTAAATTTACGACTGTACCTACAGTGTCTAATTTTTGTCATTACACGTGCACTACCTCTAATGCATGCTCTTGAGAAACGTATAGCTATGTTACAGTTAGATATATTTGATCATTCATTTTGTTTAGGCGTCATAAAGTATTCCTTATTCGATACAGTTTTTATTACTTTGCGGTTCTTCCAAGAGGACACTGAAGATGACACTTTCCGGCAATATTTTGGTGAAAGACATAAATGCTACTGTAGCAGAAAAAAAAAACTTTTCTTGTCGCTAACGTTTTGCTCATTAATATCGAAAACATTTTCTTGTAAAAGAACATCTCATGTAATAAATTACGACTACTGTCAAAGATGTATCCGTACTCATGATTAGATACGTATAAAGGTGGTTGTTATCGGTGCTCCTGTTATGTTTATAGGTAGACAGATAATTATTTTGATATTTATGTCGTTTTGGAGAGATTCATATAATGTCTTCATTGCATTTATATATTTACTCTACTAATTATATAATTTCCTCCAATGCAATATTTATGGAAGCATTAATTTATTTTACTAATATTGTGCATTGATGAGCACGTCTGTATGCGTTGAATGCAATACAATTAATCCATTTAATTCCACATTATGTAGTTGTAATAAATGAAGTTAAAAAAAAATCTTCAATTGTTGACAGATAATATGCGCAACGCCTGAGAAATAAAATATAAGCTGACACGCATAAATGAAACACTGCACCATGTAAACTCAACCAGGAGCAAACTGACAAGAAAGTGATCTAACCTAAATATTTTGTTCTTTCGAAGATTGGAAACTTAAAAAAATGGTCTTGTTACCTAAGAAATCATACGGTATGGTAAAGTTTATTTAAATCTTGACATAACAAGTTTAATATTCAAAGTTTGTTTTGCACTTTAACTAACGTAAGTTGCAGTTGTTTCGTAGCAACCTACGAAATCATTGGAGTGAAGTGTTTAGAAGTGTATATGTAAGCAATGTTGACTCAATATTATCCGGTTCTATTTACAAAGTGAGTTGTGATACACATGCTTTCGGCTCGGCACGACGGGTTATTCCCAAAATACTCCAAAAAAAGTTCCCAAACGACTCCATGAGAAATATAATATTTTTAATTAGGTTTCATTCTACTCCATGATAATATTAAAATGTTCTCAAAGTAATCCACTCCATTTTATTCAATAAGCTAATTTAAATATGTACCGAATTACTATAAAAGGGTACTTGACGTACAGTCAGGCTCAAAAGCTTTGCAAATATATTTTTAAATAAGAAGAAATGTATAAATAAAAGACTTTAATTCCTAGACTAGAATTTCAATTGGAATATGAGCTAAAGCACTATAATTAGCCACGTGGTCTTTTTCTTCTTTGGTTTTAATCCCAACATCGCGACTTTTCCTCAATAAAGTATGCTTAAAATGGAAGTTACATCCTTTTTTTTGGATGGGATATCATCAAATGACGTCTCCCGCTCTTGGGCGGAGTGGGAGGGCGTGTCAGACTTTTACTGACTAAACCCACCCGTGTTCCTTAAGTGCCCATGTGCCAGGGTCACGGTATCTCTTTCGAACAATCTCGCGACCCTGGCAGGTATCGGTCCTAGCAGACCCCCTCAGTACTGCTGACATCTCTTTAAGGCGCGCGTGGAACACTACGCGCCGTTGCCCCGAGCATGGTCCTTACCGGGCGGCGAGCTACCCATTGCTCGCAAGCTTGCTTGCGTCTACGGTGGCCAGGAGTCTGTTATTGACTCCCGACGCCCGGGGCGTCTCCTCCTGCGGTGGCTAGGGACGTAAGAGTGCAGAGACTGCCACTCCCTCACGCGCCCCGCCTCCTCCTTCGCGAGCATTACTGCTTCGCAAAAGGAGGTGACGGCTTCCCATGCCCTCTCGCTCCGTACCATGGCTCGCACCAGGGCCGGACGCAAGAGGGCACCGCCGCCGATCGCCTCCGCGAAGACACGGCAGTGCTCCGCTCAGGCAGGGCACACCTCCACCGTATGCTCCACCGTGTCCTCCAGACGAGCCTCGCAATGGAAACACCCGGGCGTTTCCTCCCGCAAGTTACATCCTTTGATTATACATAGCATTGGGACATGTATTGCCCAGAACACTAATGATTGCTATTTCTAAGTCAACAATAACTGTATGAGGATTCCATCCAGGCACGTGTTGTTATATTAAGTTCAGCATGACTAATCATGTATGACGGAATTATTCCTCTTAAAAAGTTCTAAAAAAACGTCTGCGAAAGCATAAATGTCTATCTTTTAAGGTTGATTCACTATAACTCTTTTAATTGTAATCAAATCTAAATACTATACTATCTCTAAACTAATATTATAAAACTGAAGAGGTGGTTTGGTAGAACGTACAAAGCTCAGGAACTATGTTAAATGTTGGATAGCCCATTTATCGAGGAAGGCTATAGGCTATATATGTCTTATGTGACTTTGACGTTCAAAAAGTGCTGACTCTCAGCCTAGTTTGAATAAATGACTTTTGATTTGATTTGATTTGATTTGATATATAACAATCACGCTGCGACCAAGAGCAAAAAATTGACGCGGACGAAGTGGCGGGCAGAAGCTAGTTACAAATAATTACGAAGTTTGATAATAATTAGTTCAGTAGTTTACCCTTAATATACATCCATCGTGCTACGAGATTTTTATACTATCGGTATTTATGTCGATGGAGCATTTTGAGAATTGATAACGAATAATCGGTGGAGTACTTTGGGAATAGTTCCAGATACCTATGGTGCAGAATGGGAACAAAATAATAAGTATTTCTAAATAATAAAAAATCCTTGGAGTAACTTGGGAATGAATGTATGAGATTCTTATCTTTTTAGAACAAAAGAATGGAGTACTTTGGGAATAAGCCGGCACGACACGGCTCAATTGAGTGGTAATTCGAATATAATGGGATCCATATATTATGATTGCAATGAATGCTGTTGAACTGTTAAAATTAAAGTGTTGCTACTGTTAGTGTATTACGCAATGACCCCGCTGATGGTATGAAACTGTTTAAAGTATTATTACTAGCGGTTAGACACTAAACACGTAGGATATCTTTACCCACATCATTAATTTAATAGTTGTTACGGTTTACAGAGTTAAGTACCATTACAGGGTACCAACAAGACCCTATTACTAAGCCTCCGCTACCTGTCCGTCTATATGTCTGTCTAATAACGGGCTGTATCTCATGAACAGAATATCATCTCTCAGAAGATGTACAGACATAAGTCCATTATTTGGATGATGCATAAACAAACAGTGGTATGTGCAATGAAGAATTGAAGAATAAATGGTGTAAACGTGCTTTATTTTGTTTTTTGTAAAGCTTTCGATAGAGCTAATATCGTGCTTAGGAAACTCAGCGGCGCCGTGTCATTAGTTTCTGTCCAAACTTATTTCGACTTTTAGCTGACTATCACTGTGACCATCAGCTGATTATAAGCCAAGGTATTCAAAATCAAAATCAAAAGTCATTTATTCAAATTAGGCTGAGGATCAGCACTTTTCGAACGTCAAAATTACAAAAGACAGTCCCCCCAAAACGCCCACCCGTCGCGCACTTCCTAGTGCTTTAGCTGGGAAGAAGAAGTGGCCAACAAACTCCCCAGCAGCACAGCTGTCTGTCCAGTTAGAAGAACTTGATTCTATACAATGGTATATAGTAAAACATTAAGAGACACAAATCAAATTAAATGATTTGCTATATGCCAGCTAGCCAACCCAATATACCAACAAATAAAATGAAAACTATACTCAAGCATAAGCAAAAAAAATATGTATATGGAAACATGGCTGCAAAAATAAAAAACTGGCATAAAGGGCGTGACAGCTTACATATGCAATGCTGAATGTTCACATAGCTGTTACGACCTGAGTTACAACTCGAGGCCACAAATGATAAACTAGGACCATCGACGTAAAATAAATTAAACAGGTAAGTAATATTAATAATAATATCAACATCAAAGTCAGCAAGACGACCAGTCACCACAAGCAGCACCCGTTCACGAGCATAACGCAAAGATCAGCCATTGCCCCCCTCGCCATATTTGAGGGAAGGGGGCAACCCGACCCCCGACGCTACCGCAAGCATTGACATCTAAGGGAGCATGACGAACTTGCTGCCGGTTGCTCAAGCAAGAATTGAATGATTACTTGTCGAGGTCGCTAGCTAACCACATTATGCAATACTAATAAAATAAAATTGGCATAAACAGGAAAAAAATATGGAAACAATTATATTGAACCTATCACTAGGTACGCTAATACTGGAGAAAGAACATAAACATTGTCTTGAGTTAATCACAGCGACCAACTATTCTTATCATTTAAATAATCGTTGATGGAATAGTACGCCTTTTGACAAAGGTTAGATTTTACTTGAGCTTTAAACGCATTAAAAGGTAATTCTAGTAAAGAAGGTGGTAGCTTGTTGTAAAATGTTATACCAAGCCCAACAAATGAGTTATGCACCTTATGAAGCCGGTGAAAGGGAACACGTAGTTTGTCCTTACTTCTAGTGTTAACAGTGTGAATATCACTGTTTTTAGCGTATAAGTGTATATTTTGCCTAATATATAAGATGTTGGCGAAAATGAATTGTGATGACACCGTAAGAATACCAATATCTTTAAAAAAGTCCCTTAGGGAAACTCTGGCACCTAGCTGGTAAATTGCTCGAACAGCTCGTTTCTGAAGGACAAAAATATTTTGAATATCAGCTGCTGTACCCCACAGTAGAATACCGTAAGACAAAACGCTGTGGAAATAACTAAAATAGACTAACCGAGCTGTATCAACGTCAGTATATTGTCTTACTTTTCTGACGGCGTAGGCAGCTGAACTGAGCCTTCCCGCTAGGCTTGAAATATGAGGGCCCCACTGAAGTTTGCCATCCACTGTTATGCCCAGAAAAACTGCCGAGTCTACAGTTTTAAGCACCTCTTTATCTAAGACGATGTTGGGACCTAGATTTCTAACATTCGGTAAGGCGAACTTTACACATTTGGTTTTCTTGGCATTGAGAACTAGGTTATTTGCCGTAAACCAATCGGTAACCATTGAGAGTGCACTGTTCACGTCGTCAAAATCTGGTCTGTTCCTGTCTACTTTAAAAATAAGAGATGTATCATCTGCAAACAGTACAACGTCACAAATACCCTTTAAAAAGAATGGTAAGTCATTGATATACACTAAAAACAAGAATGGGCCGAGTATAGAGCCTTGAGGCACACCTAACTGAACCGGTAGCCCGGCAGATTTTACACCATTAATATCTACACATTGGAACCTATTATGTAAATAAGAATTTATTACGTTTATAGCTTCGTTATGGACACCGTAATGACGTAGTTTACGCAAAAGCGTGTCATGGTGCACGCAATCAAAGGCTTTGGAGAGATCACAGAATACTCCGATAGCATTTTGCGAGTTCTCCCATGCGTTAAAAATGTGTTTCAAGAGAGCAACACCCGCATTTGTAGTTGAACGACCTTTTGTAAAGCCATATTGCTCATTATGGAGGAGGCTATTTAAATTAAAATGTCTTAGCAACTGCTTGAGGATTAACTTTACAAATATTTTGCTAAATGCAGGTAAGATAGAAATAGGCCTAAAATTAGAAACGTCATTTTTATTACCTGATTTAAATAATGGTATCACTTTGCTACTCTTCATGAGGTCAGGAAAAGTTCCGACATCAACACATTTATTAAAAGTAACAGCTAAATAGGGGGCTACGATGTCTATTATATTACTTAATAGTTTGATGGAAATGCCCCAGAAATCACCAGTGTTTTTAGACTTAAGTGTGTTAAAAACATTAACTACATCACGAGGCGTTACATGTTCAAAATTGAATAGGCAACTACTTTTTGGCACACTACTATGCAAAAGATTATCAGCTTTAGACGGGGACGAATTTAAGGAGCGAGTCGTAGTTACAGGTATGTTGGCAAAAAACTCATTAAATGCCTGTGCTACGTCAGCTGGCGTATTAACTAATTTGTTGTCGACCAAAATTTCAAGTTGTTTTTCTTGTTTAACCGATTTACCCGTCTCATTGTTAATGATTTTCCAAGTCGTTTTTATTTTATTATTTGAATTTTTAATTTGATCGCTTAAAAATTTGAATTTAGCAAAAGCACTAATCTGTTTAAATAATTTTGAATATTTTTTTACATACTCTAGGAAAGGAGTATCAAACCTGTATTTTTTTAAACCATATAACTCGTAAAGCCTCGCTCTACTTTTGTAAATACCTGGAGTAGCCCATTGGTTAAAGCCAACGGAGGTGCCATTAATGTCAATGGTTTTGGTCTTGAAAGTAGATTTGTACTCTTTTTGCACTACATCAAAGAGGGCTTCATAAATTGCATTAGGATTATCGTGTTCTACTATAGATGGTGCAATTCTGCGAGCTATATTATTTTTAAACTTGGTGCAACGACTAGCTGTATAAGGCCTGCATTCAAGTTTACGCGCCTTTTTAAACAATGGCATAGGGAAACTGGATAGCAAACCACAGTGGTCGGACGTTAAATCAGTTAACACTAATTTATTTTTGGCATCACAATCACTAAATATATTATCAAGACAAGTTGACGAACATGCCGTGATCCTGGTTGGTTCAAAAAACAAGTTAAATAAATTAAATGACCTAAACAGATTGAGAAGTCTGATACTTAATGGAGTAACCTCTAGAATATTAATATTAAAATCTCCACATACAACTATACTTTTATTACTTGATTTTAACTTATTGAGTAAATCCTCCATGACTGATTCGAAACAAATGAAATCCCCAGAGGGGGGTCGATAAACGCAAATTATAACATATCGCTCGAGTTCAACACAAGACAACTCAATAGTGCGCTCAATAGAAAGATTAACTAAATCTAAACGTTGCTTACATTTCAGCTTGTTTGAAACAAGAACTAAAGAACCACCGCGGATGGCCCTTTTTCTCGCAAATGAACTTTGTACAGTAAAATTATCATCATTGATAAACACTACTTCATGTTCTTTCAACCAATGTTCAGTTAAACATAACACCTGAACATCATGATTCTCTATAAATAAGCTTAACTCTAACTCTTTGCCGGACAGACCCTGCATATTTTGATGAACAACATTCAACATATGCGGCTCATCCGTTGTCGCACCTACTAGTTTAAAGTACTAGGCGTATCAATAGTAGTGTTAGTATCACTACCAACAGTAAATAAACACGACTTCGACATACTACTTATGTCTGAGTTAATATAAGTACCAACAGTAAATAAACAAGACTTCGACATACTACTTATGTCTGAGTTAATATAAGCTAATAGCCTCGCTATTTTATGTCTAAACATAAGGGGCAGATACACTGAGTTCCTTGTTGATTTTAACTTATCAACAAAAATGTTGGTATCAAAAAATATAAGTTTATCACTGTAGTGACTGACCAAAAACTGCATATGATTATTAAGCATATGAATATATTTGTTTTTTCTACTAGATAATTTCTCAAAATATGGAAAAGCACACAAAATAATTTTGTTACAATTAATCTTTAAAATCTCAGTAACACTGTCAGTAATATCATCTTGTTTGACCTGTGAACTATTACCTACAAACACAGTTATGTTGGTATTACAATCATATTGATATCTCATAATTGATGACATTATTTCTGTAAAGGATTTCCCAGGCAAACAATTATTTTGATTAGAAATATTCAACTTGTTACTAACTAATTTTCCTAAACCTCTTCCTATACTATCTGAGAACATAACGGACTGAAAACCAAGATGACTGCAACAAGGGGTAACACTACTATTAATTTACGTATCTTGTCCCTACCGTACATTTTCTGGTTTAGTCAAGGGTCAATACTTGGGCCTCTACTATTTCTGCTCATGGTAACTGACTTACCAGGTGTTGCAAAATTTGCAAAGTGTCTCGTTTACGCAGATAACCTCAAACTTTATAGTGCTGTCAACAGCGTATCGGATTGCGAAACTGTGCAAGATGATGTAAACGCCAAATTTCTTCTAGAAAAACTGGCCAAGTGCGAGTCGGACTCGCGCACCGAGGGTTCCGTACAAACCTGCAGGTATTCACGGTTTATGCATAAGGTTTATGTTTATGAAATTAAATGGTTTTTTTAATTTTTTTATTTGAATTGACTGAATGAAAGGTAAATTGTGGTTTACGATTTATGACGTATTAAAAAAAACTACTTACTAGATCTCGTTCAAACCAATTTTCGGTGGAAGTTTACATGGTAATGTACATCATATATTTTTTAGTTTTATCATTCCCTTATTTTAGAAGTTACGGGGGAGGGGGGGGGGAGGGAGGGGTCACATTTTACCACTTTGGAAGTGTCTCTCACGCAAACTATTCAGTTTAGAAAAAAATGATATTAGAAACTTCAATATCATTTTTGAAGACCTATCCATAGATACCCCACACGTATGGGTATGATGAAAAAAAATGTTGTTGAGTTTCAGTTTTATGTATGGGGAACCCCAAATATTATTGTTATTTTTTTTTTTCTATTTTTGTGTGAAAATCTTTATGCGGTTTACAGAATACATCTACTTACCAAGTTTCAACAGCATAGCTCTTATAGTTTCGGAAAAAAGTGGCTGTGACATACACGGACAGACAGATAGACAGACAGACATGACGAATCTATAAGGGTTCCGTTTTTTGCCATTTGGCAACGGAACCCTAAAAAGTGCAACAAGCATTCCTGAGTTTTTTTTTTTACAGAGAAACTCTCGGTTTTTATCCTACCAGGTTTGGATGACTAGCGTTAGGATGTCTGGGATACTGGAGAACTGAAGGGCATGTGGCTTGGTAGGCGAGTCAAACTATGGAAGGGTATGACGGATGCATCTGCCATCCATAACCAGCTGATTCGACTCTACGTAAAGAATAATTTTCTACGTAGCAGAAAATTTCAACTGCGTACCGTCGTGTCAGACAACAGCCCGGGTGGCGTCTCCTGTACCGCAAGTGTTGACTGCACTTCATAAGCGGTAACGGTGTCGGTATTTTTTCTATGGGCCTTAATAGCCCTATAGTAAAATTATCATTATTATTATAAGCTCGTGGAAGTTAACCTGGACTGTGATCGGTTCGCTAAATTCACAAATTTAATGGTTATTTGCCTATTTATTTGTGACAATTATAGTATTTAATTGTTATTGTGCACTAAAGACAGATACTGTCTATAATGTGCAAAGACTACTACCATTGCAGGTAACTAATATACATTCATTTTTTTAATTATACAACTACTTTTACAGTCAGCTTATGCATGTCCCACTGAAGGGCCAAGCCAGCATTATACGTCAAAACTACGACGTATAATTTTTATAAGTTCGTAATCATGTATAATACGTATGTATATTAGTGCTATTCTGTGAAAAGCAAGGAAATTGTTTTATCATCATCATCATCATCAGCCTATAATGTTCCCACTGCTGGGACACAGGCCTCCTTTCGGTGAGAGGGAGTGGGCCATAATCCACCACGCGGGCCCAGTGGGGGTTGGTAGATGTCACATGTCTTCGAATTTTTGGTTCTAAGACATGCCGGTTTCCTCACGATGTTTTCCTTCACCGTTTTGAGAGCATTGGCGATGAAATAATTTACACAAAGTAATGCGCCTGCTTGGGTTTGAACTCACGACCTACTTACTCGTAAGTCGCGGCCGGTACCACTGGCTACCACTGCTCCCAGGAAATTGTTTATTCTTCTGAATTTAGTTATTTCTTATGATTTTACTTTCATATGACAATGACGAATATAATGATGTTTTTATACTTTATAACATCAACGTATCTAACTATTTGTAATACATAAAATCTCCTACAAGGTCTTTAGAAATATTAGTTTTACATAAACTGGCGCCTTTTTCCACGAAAGTCGACAGAAACTACCGATAGCCACCACGATCTTTACAAAAAAAATTTTGCTTCATTTACGTTCAATATATCTGGTCATACAAACACGCCGGTTGCGAATACTCCGCACCTGACCTTCCTGAACAACATTAGCATTAAGGTCGGTGTATGTCCGTTCTGAGCGTTTCGTTCCAGCGTTTTCCTTTACATCTATCTTGTTAAAACACAGCATGGCAGTATTATTCTAAGGCAGCACATATCCATAACTTTGGTCCTTTCATCGAGTGTTAGCAGACCAAGCGTTCGACAACTGTGTTCATAGGTCATCGGAGGTTTGCGGAGGCGATAATTAAGGTAGTTAATAAATTGTCTTTGAGCCCGTACTAATTGCTTTCTATAAATGATGTATTGGGTGGACCAGATTCGGTACGCATATCCTAAGACTCTGCGCACATACGCAAAATACACCGATTTAAGATATACTATTGCCACCTAAGATATACAATTGATGGTCCAGTCTAGCCTGCCCGTGGGCTAGACTGGACCATCAATTGTATATCTTAGGTGGCAAACCAGTTAGTGGATCTTTGTATGATAAAATGTGTGAAAGTCGACGAGTTTTCAAGTCACGCTTAAAGTACTGTCTGAACAACCAGGAACAAATAAAAATGGATATACTTGCCTCACAACATTCTGCTAAGAAGATGGAAGGGCACTAAGCGTTTGAATGGTAAGTCTAGTCTGCCCGTGTGCGTTGATGGCATCAGTAATGTTAAAATTATTGCAAATTCATTTAAGGAGCATTTTCAGGTGAGATCTTCCTTGCTGTCAGTGTCTGATACTGAACGTTGCCCAGTGGAAACACCTATTGGATTTTTAAGTAAGGATGTAGCTGCCATTATTAAAAATATGAAAAGAGGGAAGACACCAGGATACGAGGGTCTCAGTGTTGAGCACTTGCAGCATGGAGGAGTGCATCTGTATAGGGTGTTACCTATGTTTTACACTTTTTGTATACGGCACTCATATTTACCATCTAAGCTTATGAGAACAGTGGTTGTGCCAATAGTGAAAAATTTCACTGCTGATATTGCTGGTAGAAGTAACTATAGGCCGATTTCTTTAGCTACTATAATTGCAAAAGTGTTTGATGGATTATTAGACAGAAAACTTGATTGTTTTGTAAAATTGCAGGATACACAGTTCGGTTTCAGAGAGGGGTTGTCAACTGAAAGTGCAATACTGTCTCTGAAACACACTGTTGATTATTATGTAAGAAGGCAAACTCCAGTATATGCATGCTTCTTGGATTTGTCCAAAGCTTTTGATCTGGTGTCATATAATAAGCTTTGGACAAAATTGAGAACTGCAGGTGTCCCTGCCGATCTTATGGATATCTTTG
The DNA here is from genome assembly GCA_947507805.1 of Aporophyla nigra. Classification (NCBI taxonomy): domain Eukaryota; kingdom Metazoa; phylum Arthropoda; class Insecta; order Lepidoptera; family Noctuidae; genus Aporophyla; species Aporophyla nigra. Next base: position 1,998,123 of record OX382313.1, on the reverse strand, counting down.
CCTACTGGTACAGTGAGCAGCTTAATATAGTAAGGTGGGGAAATGTATGTATACTCAGATGTATATACTTTAGACGGCGTCAGGCAGGGCGGGCGGACTTCGCCACGGCTTTTTAATATGTATGTAAACCATCTGATTGAGGAGCAGCATGCATGTTGGATGTCATATTGATGACATATGTGTCAATAATTTGAGTTATGCCGATGACATGGTGCTGCTGAGCCCCTCAATTGGGGGTCTCAGACAGCTGTTAAAGGTGTGTGAAGTTTATGCTGTGGAACATGGCCTGAGGTACAATGAAAAAAAGATATTTGAGTGAGTTCATGTTATTTCAATGTAAAAATAAAAACAATATCTCTATACCACCTTTATTACTTAATGGTGAACTTCTAAGTCGTGTTGAACAGTTTAAATATCTGGGACACATTGTAACTGAGAATTTGAGTGACGAATTAGATATTGAGAGGGAGCGCAGGGCATTGTCGGTACGCGGTAATATGTTGGCAGGTTCGCTCGGTGTACTGCTCCTGTTAAAATAACAATGTTCAGGGCATTTTGCCAGACATTTTACACGAGCGGCCTGTGGGCGAACTTTACACAAAAAGCCTACAATGCCGTGCGCGTCCAGTACAATAATGTGTTCAGGGCCCTATTCCGGCTCCCTCGATATTGTAGTGCATCCGGCATGTTTGCTGACGCCAGCGTAGATGACTTCTACGCAATTATGCGTAAAAAATTGCGTCGGTGGTGCGACGAGTTCGGGAGAGCCCGAATAGCGTCCTAAGGATGATTGGTGAGAGAACCGATACTGTTCTGCTCAGTAGGTTCACTGAACTCCATGTTTTGCGAGACCGATGAACCTACTGTGCAGGGGGGTAGACGGTGTGTATTTGTTATTTTTACTTTTAATTACTAATATTAGTTATAAGCAAAATCTGTGTTACCAACAACCTTGCCTTGCCTATAGACTTTGTTGTCTGAAATAAAAGATTTTTATTTTATTTTATTTAAGAGTCTCGATGTTTTTAAATAGGTACTTTACCTGCTTTGATAACAAAGCCTTAGTTCTTATAAGCTTTTGTGCTGACAAGGTCTATGCATATGGAAAGAAAAAGAAAGAAAGAAAATAAGTCTATTTGCGAACGCGAACTATCTTGACTTTATTAATGACGATACCATTAAAGTTATAAGAGCTAACCAAAGTCTTTCTCTTACGTGTATAAAGACGAAATGGTATCGTGGTCACGTATGTTTCGAGGGTGAAGCAGACGCGGGCGGATAAGTGGCACGCGGGGCCCCGCTCTCTGCCGCACTCGGCCAGCAAGCTATAGTCCGACCGCTGTAAGCGTGACCCTCTCTCGTGAACCAAAATATTTCTGCAGAGGATCGTGCATACGGCAATCGGACTGTCGTGGCAAGTTGTAGATTTACGACGTGATACTAGTTGCGCAGTTTATAGAAATATATTTATTTTCACAAAGTATGTAATGAGTATGGTGCAGTAAATAAATGTAAAATAATATTTTAATTAGGCGCATACACTAGTGTTTTTATTATTATATCTATTTACATACGAATACTGGCCTACTTATGAGTTCCTATAATAATTCCAATTCGTTTGTTGTTTGAATCGTGACTCGTATTAAAGATGAATCCAAACTGGTTTTTCCAAAAATCGGTTCTTTACACAGGATATTTATTTATCACTACCCAAATTTTGATAGGGTGCTCTATCCATGAATATGAACAACTTTTACTATGGGACCAACTCTGAAATCACGGAAAAAATCTGCTGTTTTTAACAAAAGTTCAATACATACTCGACCAAAATGTATGAATTAGCAGATTTCATTCATGGGTAGAACAATCTATGAAAATTTGGGTATTGATAAAAAATTGGCCTGTAGAAATAAAAACAACTAATTAAAACAACTTTTATCCTACTAATATTATAAACGCGAAAGTTTATATGTATGGATATTTGTTCCACTTTCACGCAAAAACTACTGACCTGATTTAGATGAAATTTGGCACACAGATATTTTATAACCTGGAATAACACATGGGGTACTTTATATGTACATATATGTTCCCGCGGGATAATTTCCGACCTCCACGCGGGCGAAGCCGCTGGTAAAAGCTAGTATATCTATACAAATAAATAAAATAGGAGTGTCTGTTTTTAATATTAAGATAACCACTTTTTACTAAGTGTATATGGATGTACACACGGTACATATACCAAAACATTTTTTTTACAATTTTTGTCTGTCTGTTTGTTCCGGCGAATCTTAGAAATGGCTGGACCGATTTTGACGGGACTTTCACTGGCAGATAGCTGATGTAACAAGGAGTAATTTAGGCTACTTTTATTTTAGAAAGATTCTTTTATTTTAGAAAAAAATTACTATCTTCAAAAACTACGCTGACATACGTTTCAAAATTCGAAAAACCCTGGCTGAATCCTACGAATTAGATCAAAATAATGTACTACAGTATTATACACCTTAAAAATGCCTACAAGTATGTTGGCAATAGTATATGTGTATCTCTTAGGGACAACCCACAATAACCATTTTATATCTTTTACTTTTTACGAGAAATAAGGGCTTATTAACGAAGCGATTTTAAGCAATACAGCATTAATCCTTATCCAATTAAGTACCTTAAATACATTGTACATTTAATATAGATCAATATGGCCCTTTACAGCATGTTATTTAAATGAATATCTTAGAAAATATTAGAGATTTAAAAAGCGGGCGCAGAGCAGCTGGGGGGTAGTACGTCCGTCCCGTCCATCCGTTAGCAGCGGCCGGGTAGTACAGGATATAAAGTAGGATTGTAATTCATATTACTTTGGCTTCATAGTAATTGCGAATATCATGTGTGTTCATTATACTCAAAATAAACCTAATAGTATTATTCCAAGTAAGAAACCGCGAAATGGCTTAGATGTTTAGATTTTGGATGTTTGTTTCTCAATGATGCAAAGACGGCCAAACGGATTTAGATCGAATTTGGCACAAAGATATATCATGGATACGTAAGAGATGGGATACCTATTTTATCCCGGTAGTAGGTTCCCGGGTGATATTTTCCGACAGCTATACGGGCCAAGCCACTGGCAAAAGTACTATTCCTATAATTATGTTCGGTGTCTGGTAAATGATTGAGTGTCTGTATAGGTAAAATAGGAGCGTTAAGAAAAACCAGGAAGACTTATATTCAACTAAACCAAGCCCTATGTCGCAGTCTTCTTACTCTGAATACTATTACTCTTATTTTAAAAACTCCAACACACATGATGTTCTCATAAACTATGAATCCTAAGTAATATGAATTATAATCCTACTACTACTAATATTATAAATGTGAAAAAATGTAGGATTGGGTGTTTGTTTCTCAATCACGCAAAAATGGCTGAATGGATCTGGATCGAAAATAGCACACAGAGTCTATATTACCTATATAACCTGGAATAACACAATCTTATCGCGGTAGTACGTCCTCTTGCGTTAATTTCCGACATCCACGCGGGCGAAGCCGTGGGCAAAAGCTAGTAATAAAATAAAATCATTCATAATGCTAGCGGGGTTCTATAACGGGTCCACTATCGGCTCTTAAATTCTTTTTCAGAGCCTCTCAAAGGCATACCACGGTTTCGGCGGGAATCTACCAACTCTGGAAGAATGTGTTTGTGATACAAGTTGACAAGTTTTGGCACCATTTTATTTTTCCAAAAGACGTAACTTTTTTGGATGTACCTATACAATTTCCATTTTTTCATCTTCTCCTCCCCATATCCCGAAAATGCAATATCGCCGCATGCGTCGGCCGCCGCCGCTCGCTTTCATGATTTGTATTACGATACATTGTAGGTAGATAGGTATTTTGCGCCCATGCTATACTGATATAAAGTCGGATAACAAAAAAAAAAGTTTTGAAAAAAAAAAATGCCAGTGTGTTCTATTACTTATACTGAACTACCAAAAAATTTGCGCACTGGTAAAAAAAGTTCCTGTATGTAGGTAGGTACCCTACACGGAAGTTTTAGACCACAATATCTATCTCTATTACAAAACGAAAGTAGTGTGCTTATACAATAAATACGAGTTACTACGTCAGTGTCAAATGTCAAACTTGGTGTTTTTTGTAAACAAATAAATATTCAAATTCATAAATTTCAGCTTCTTGAGCCTCAGTCTTGCATATTTTTTTATTTTATTGCGTTTATTCACCATTTTTGTGACTAAAGTATTAGTTTACACTTCAATGTTTGCTTGAGTAGTCGGCGACAACGGGCGTAATAAAGTTGTACACGGGTGCTCTCTAAGCCGCACTGCGGCCGACTGACAAGGTGCGGGAGCGGAGGGATGTGCAATATCATTGCACGTTTTTTATAAATATTGCTTTTTTTAATTCTATTTGCTCTGTTACATTAAAATAAACCCATAATCCCCTAATGTCTTTAATGGTCCACGTATAGACGAAAAATTATTGAAATTGCTTTAATTACAATCGAATAAAACCGTTTTTTTCTAATAAAAACGCTAATTTTGAGGAAACTTTGCGATTTTTTTGTATCGAGCCAAATTATGTCAATCGTGTATTGGCCCTCATAATTCACTAAAAAATATCTTCAATTTTAATAATCATGAAAAAAAAGAACGCAAATTTGTAGTTTTTGAGGACAAAAATTGATTTTGCGTGCATCCGAAATGCGTCAAAACATCTTCTTTGAGACCCATTTCGTCTTTTTTATGTAACAGATATTAAAATTATAAGTGTCCTTTTGAAGAGCCAGACAGTCATTGAGTGATCTTATTTTATAAAATACTAGCTTTTGCCAGCGGCTTCGCCCGCGTGGGGGTCGGAAATTATCCCGCGGGAACATACTACCGGGATAAAAAGTACCCTATGTGTTATTCCAGGTTATAAACTATCTGTGTACCAAATTTCATCTAAATCGGGTCAGCAGTTTTTGCGTGAAAGAGGAACAAACATCCACACATCCATACATCCATACATACAAACTTTCGCGTTTATAGGCCTCTCTTGGGCCTCTCTTGGGAACTCCGCTCGGGATTTCATTAAAGTTAAATCAGTATCATCCTATTTTTTAGAGTTTATGATCTTTTAAACCAATATGATTATACCCATCCCAAAAGATCATCACGTATAACTAGTCAGTATAACTTGTACTCTCTGCAATCTCTCGACAAGCCTTTTTTTATCCAGTGGAGCGCCAGGCCGGCCGCCGCAATTCTCGGCCGACCGCAAATATTATTTGACTACATCCGAATCTGATCAGATCCACATCCGTAGTTCGAAAATTACAATAATTGTTTATCAAAATATAAAATACAGTTAAAAAGCTGAAAAAAATTAGGAACTTTTTTCTAAAAATTAAGAGGGTAGATGTTAGTTAAGTCAGCTCTAGGTATGTACTACAGTAGCCCGTGGCTGTTGAGCTTTTGCCAGCGGCTTCACCATCGTATTACAATACAAACCTTCCTCTTGTCTATTGATGATATCCGTAGCGTAGTTTAAAAAATATAAGCGAACAGAAGCGGAAAGCGACTTTATTTTATACTATGTAAAGTTAAATTGTATACTGACGTTATAAGTTAGTAATAAACATTTTATAATATAGGAAAAGTATATTGTATTCTTTTTAGCGCATTTAATTATGAGCATGTTTTAAAAAAGGCCGCCGCTGGACTGGTTTTTCAGTCTGTTCAACACATTCAACGCATTATTGTTCAACAAGGTCGTTTTCCGGTTAATTTCGAACAAACTAGCTCTTCACGCTTCCAGCGGTGCTTCCGCTTTTAGCTGCTGTCACTGAAAACCAGCGCTGGGACTCTGTCTCGCATAGGGTTATAGCATTATGCTGAGTGATGGCCGTTTTGCGTGGATGTGACGCATGTTTTCCCACACCTTATTTTTAATTTTTGTATACTTTTGTTCTTTCTTCTTTCTTCAATAAAGAAGGTCTCCTTTCTAATGATTTTACTCTACTGAAGGCCACGTATGCTTGATCAGCAGTAAGGAGCATCGTTCCGCAGAGTAAGAGCTAATATACAATAGGGTTTGCCCCGGTGTACTGAGGCGGTAGGTTCACGAAATTATGTTACACCCTGATGCCACTCATTCCTTGGCATGGCCTCACCTTGACTTGGGTGTTTGAAGGCATGCGCTACTTATTTCAGCTTGAAGCATAGTTGTGTCTAACGAAACACAGTTCCGGGTTTGATTTTGGAGTTATCCTTCTCCTAGAGAGACTAATGCTGTTCCTGCTAGGGTCGCGAGATTGTTCGAAAGAGGTATCGTAACCCTGGCACATGGGCAACTGAAGGAACACGGGTGGGTTTTAGTAAGTAAAAGTCTGACACGCCCTCCCACTCCGCGCAGAGCGGGAGAAGTCAGTTGACGATTTCTCATCCAGAAAAGAAAAAAATAATGCTGTTGACCTATTTCGCCATATTACACAAGTTAAAGTTAACCAATCGATGCTACAGAGTCTTCTTTATTTTAATACTCGTCATCATAATATCCACGCTTGCGTCGAGCAATACTCTTTCTTGCTTCCTCAGCCGATTTGTCCATAGAGAGATCTGGGACGGAACACACACGTTTCTTTAGGGATTCCGCCATCTACAACTGCGCAACCACTTTAAACGTTTTTCTTGTTTTCTTGAACTGTAAAATCAAATAAGACAGGTCCTCACAACCAGCCGCTCTTCACTACTTCCTCAGTAAACTCCTCAGCAAAACTTCTGTTTATAAAGTTAGGACTAAAGTAATTTGATTGTTATTATTTGACAAGTCTTTCAATAAATATAATATTTTCGCCTCGTGTGGCTAATAAAATTTAAATAAATTCAAGGTACTTCAAGGACACTTTCGTTAATAAAACAAAGGAGTACCTAAACGCTTCGATCAATTCTTGGTCGAACAGTGAGCGTTTGGTTTTCCAGCAAGGTGTCACAATGTTAAGTGTTTTGCTGTTTTGTGTGGTTTTGTGTGCTTTCGCTGTGCTGTCGTGGAGAGCGTTTTTCAAGAAAACTTTGTATCCACTGCCGCCACCTATGCCCGGTGGAGTCCCAATCATTGGGCATACGCATTTGATCACAGGAGATACTACAAGTATGTAGATAAAGAACTAAATCTTTTTACCCGACTGCGGAGAGTAATGTGTTTATCACGACGACTTAACACAACGACTGGCCTGTTAGTCTAGTGGTAGTAACCCTGACTGCTAAGACTGAGGTCGTGGGTTCGATTCCCACCCAGGACAAATCTTTGTGTGATGAGCACGATCATTTGTTCTGTGTCTGGGTGTAATTTATCTATAATATGTATGTATTTAGAAATATACAGGGTTATTTGAAAAACACCGGCAACCTCTCAGGACTATGTTACTAACATCATAATCAACAACTTTTGTTCTATGACTTTTAAAAATTCATCATATTTTAGTGCATCAGATTTTCAAACAAAAATAAAAATATTTAAATTGAACGCTCTAAATGTTACGGAGTCTATGCGAAGCAAAAGAAAGCGATAGTATATTAGCAAGGGGAGTGGGGTTACGGCGGCGGGGGCGCTTGAACTTGACCTATTTACAGGCAGCCGATTTTTGTATGCAAATCTGATGCATTAAAATATGATGAATTTTTAAAAGTCATAGAACAAAAGTTGTTGATCATGATGTTAATAACATAGACCTGAGAGGTTGCCGGTGTTTTACAAATAACCCTGTATAAGTATGTTTATCAGTTGTCTGGTTACCATAGTACAGGTTGTGTCTAGTTTGGGATCAGATAACGGTGTGTTGGTTGTCCTAAGATATTTATTTATTTATTATTATCAGCCTGTGTATGTACGTTTGTTCCTTTTTGGCACTCTAGATTTTGTGTTAGTGATTTTGTCTCTAGAGTTTGAGACTTTATGTTTATGAAATTAAATGTTTTTTTTTTTTTAATTTTATATTTGTGTTGACTGAATGAAAGGTAAATTGCGGTTTACGATTTATGACGTATTAAAAAAAAACTACTTACTAGATCTCGTTCAAACCAATTTTCGGTGGAAGTTTACATGGTAATGTACATCATATATTTTTTAGTTTTATCATTCCCTTATTTTAGAAGTTACGGGGGAGGGGGGGACACATTTTACCACTTTGGAAGTGTCTCTCACGCAAACTATTCAGTTTAGAAAAAAATGATATTAGAAACTTCAATATCATTTTTTAAGACCTATCCATAGATACCCCACACGTATGGGTATGATGAAAAAAAATGTTGTTGAGTTTCAGTTCTATGTAGGTATGGGGAACCCCAAATATTATTGTTATTTTTTTTTTCTATTTTTGTGTGAAAATCTTTATGCGGTTTACAGAGTACATCTACTTACCAAGTTTCAACAGCATAGCTCTTATAGTTTCGGAAAAAAGTGGCTGTGACATACACGGACAGACAGATAGACAGACAGACATGACGAATCTATAAGGGTTCCGTTTTTTGCCATTTGGCAACGGAACCCTAAAAAGATAAAACAAGGCATCTTCGTAAATTTAATAATAAAGACCCGTACGCCTCCGACTGCATGAGCTTGTTCATTTATAGTATTAAGTTTAATAGTCAACATCTTCAAATAAGATATTCTTTATTTCGTCTTTTTAAAGTTCAGTTTTTACGCAGTCTGGATATTTGATTTTTAATGTACCTTTTAAAACGTAACATCCCGCTATAAGCGCACCTCTGCCCATGTTCTCCATAGTTGAAATCGTTAAAATTCGATCCAAAATATGGCATAGATTCTTTTTCTCATCCGACATATTGTTATATACGTTTAAGCCCCATGTAATGGGGGACGATCTTATTGCCATCAACCAAGAACAAATTAAAACCTGGAGGTGCAACAAATATAATCCTAGTAGAAAAACACTCATCCAGGAAAATATGCTCAGCAATAACACTTGACCACTAGACTAACGAGACAGCCTACAAAAGGTAATATTTTGATGCGAGCAATGGGTAGCTCGCCGCCTGGTAAGGACCAGGGTGCTTACTCTCGAATATAATTCCAATTGATCGACATTGGAATTGTCAGTCAAACTTCAGGGATTGGCCAACCAACTCACGTTTGACCAATGTCGATCTATCGGAATTATATTGCAGAGTAAGCACCCAAGCTCGGGTCGACGGCGCGTAGTGTTCCACGCGCGCCTCAAAGAGATGTCAGCAATACTGAAGGGATCTGCTAGGACCGATGCCTGCCAGGGTCGCGAGATTCGTTCGAAAGAGTTACCGTGGCCCTGGCATATGGGCAACTGAAGGAACACGGGTGGGTTTTAGTCAGTAAAAGTCTGACACGCCTTTCTGCGCCGCCCAGAGCGGGAGAAGTCATTTGAAGAATTCCCGTCCAAAAAAAAAAAAAAAACAATTAAACATTCATTTATACGACTCGGCGTTTTTGATATTTCTACTCCCGAAGAGCTGAAAAGGAATGAAGTTGTTTGGAAGGTTCTTCATTTTCAAAGTAAACAGCATATGATTGGAAACAAACGCCACTAAATTACCGACTTCCACGCGGGTGAAGCCGCGGTCAAAAGCTAGTTTTGTTATAAATTTCTCAGTTGAAGTCCATAGTCTGGACTTGTGGCTGGCTAGAGAATATATGGGTTCAGATTTTATAACATAGTGACTTAGACATGACTGGCGAAATCTTAGAGAACTTCAAGTTTTTCCGAATCCTTCGGGGAATTTAATTAGTGGTCTTCTCTCTTAAGGTGGAAAAAATCATGACATTGATCTGCAAATTGCAATAAACCTTAGAAAATTTTAATTTTGCGAGCTACTTTGCAGTTTTCACCTGCCTTACAACAAACACGATGATTTATTCAGTAGTAGTTATTGCCCGCGGCCATTTTTTTGTTGCGTTAGTTTCCAACCAAATGCCTAAATAATACTTTAATGATGTTTGCTTTGAAAATGAACGACTTTTCACAAGACTTTATGCTCTTTTTAAGGTCTTTGGGAGGAGAATTATGAAAAATGCTGAGATACGTATAAATTATTTTTTAATCGTCAGCCTTATTACAAAATTTGAAGAATCTAGCTTCAAAACTGACGGACTTTCATACAAACTTCCAGTCCGTATTTCACCCCTTTATAGTTTCCTTAAATAATTTCTTAGCTGACGTTACTTACTCATAATGTACCTCTGCGCCAAATTTCGTCTCCGTAGGTCTAGTCGTTTTTGAGATATCAGGATTAATCAGTGAGTACCGTGGCCCTGGCGCATGGGCAACTGAAGGAACACGGGTGGGTTTTGTCAGTGAAAATCACGCTCTCCCGTTCCACCTAAGAGCGGGAGACGTCATTTTATGATTTCCCAACCACAAAAAAAAATACAGTGAGTAAATGTATAAATGAGTGACCTTTCCTTTATAAATATACCGGACAACTGCCCCGTTGGTCTCGTGGTCGCAAGCGCGACCGCTGAGCGTGGGGTCCTGGGTTCGATTCCCGGGTCGGGCAAAGTGTTACTGGGTTTTTCCATTAGGAATTTCTTAGTAGCAGCCCGGAGTTTGGAAGTTGGCGGTGTGATACCCCCGTGCCTCGGAAAGCACGTTAAGCAGTTGGTCCTACGCCTGATCTCTCTCCGGTCGTGTCGGATTGCCGTCCCATCGGACTATGAGAGTGAGGGAAGAGTGAGAGTGCTCCTGTGTCTGCGCACACACTTGAGCACTATAATATCTCCCGCGCCGATGGCTAGTCTCCGTTGAGATTGGCCGCCGTGGCCGAAATTCGGTCTGGAGGACTATATAAATATACCGGATGACATTTTTTACCGTCTCGACCTTCATAGGGTGCGTTGTGTAACTAGAATAGAAGGCAGGAAGGCCTTCAGATTCATCGCAGGTGACTAAAGGAGCGCGGGATGCGGGCGGACGGGGATGCGTGTGCAGCTCGTGCGCCTGCGAAAGATCAATGAGGCCGCCTTCAAAGGGTAGGACCGCGCTACGAAATCATTGATACATGCGGCGCATTGAGTAGGGTGCGTATGATTTGAGTTTCGATAGATTTTAATTGTTTTTTTTTCCAAAGGAGAATGACCAAAAGTGGTACCAAAAAGTCTCACGCATCAAGACCAAAATTTTGTAGTAATGAGTTTCATATTTTTTTACGAAATTACGGGTCCGTAATTTTGTTTTTGAGCAGAGAATTTATTTTTGAGTTTAAAAGTATGGATATTGTTTTACGTAAACTCATATCCTTATAAATGACGTTCCGTTTCACTTCACACGATATATGATTAACACAACCTTAATTTTTGAAAGTGCCATTATCACTGTAAAAAAAATACTCTGCCGATTCTACATCAATTTAATAAAACTACAATAGAATAAAATCTCTATTTAAAAGATTATTATTATTGATCTTTGGTTAATTAGCCCTTAACAGCCGGTAAAAAAGATGTAGAATGCAACAGAATCGATTAGTTATCTGTGCATCTGAGTCTGACATTTTGCGTATAATGTACTCTGTGGTTTGCTTTAGCGCCGTGTTTTTGAGAGTTGACATTGAATAATAATTATTGAATTGTTTTTTGAAAAGTAGAGCTTGTTTGTATTTTATGTACTTTTTTGTGAGTATTTCATTGTGCAAATATCTGGAGTAGACCGATTGACATCATCAGTCACCCGGCAAAACCGACGATGTATCAATTGCTCGTTTTTGATACCCAGAAACCGACCCACATAATCATTAGAACAAGCGTCTACTCCAATGATTAACTTGTTGCAGTCTTGGATAAATCCTACTCAGGTAAGCAGATCTTATTTTACTCTTTGAATATATAATTACTTATGAATGTCAGGCACCTATTTCCTGACTAATCTTTTAATGACTGTACCAGCTTACAAAACATTATGTTTATAGAATGAAAAAAATCATATTTAGACTCGCACAGGAAATATCCAACAAACAAATAACGAAAAATAACGAATCTGTTTGAGGCCAAAAAACGCTTCACTCTTGATTACTTGTAGGTTTAATTTCTTTGAATATGTTACAGAAGATAGATAACGTCTTACAGGGTAAAATCACACTTTTTCACTCATTGTTTTAATTGCAGGTGTCTTCAGAATGTGTGCTTTGTACAGAGTGTTTGACACTGCTTCAAGATTGAGCAAACACAGTCAATGAAGGCAGTTTATCTTTGCCTGCGCAACTAGAACAGATCCTGTGAGACAAGACCGACAAGAGAGAACCATTTTAGTTAGAAATGTCCCACTGCATTTGGTAAATATTTTTATTTATTGCAACATAAAAAAAGAAACCTAATTCAACGTATATTACTGTTCTTCTTTTCTCCAGTTTTCTATAGATGATAGTGATAATATTATTATTAGATGTGTTTAAAATATTGAGTCCTGATAAGTGAAGGTTTCACAAATAAATAATGTAAATATTAGATAGTATCATTTATTTTGACACAATTACTGCCTGATCATTATCATGTATTCCTAGTTACTTCATATTACAATACATAATTTTATCAATCTATAACCCATTATGAAATGTTTTGTATTACATATTTAATCATGTTATTTTTATAGATATCAAGATTGGAAAGAGTATGTGCTGCTTGCTGAAGGTAAACTACAAGAGAAGTTCAACGTCATGATCTGCACGACTCCATTCGCCTAGATCTGCCTGATGCTGGACCATGTGGAGATCTCAATAATCCTGAGCCGCCACCTCTTCCACAACATCACCTACACCCTGCTCAAGTTAGATCAAATCCATGACATAGATAGATAGCTCAACATTTAGATAGCTTTCCATGATTGACAACAACTGATTTAAAATGGTTAGCTCTTGGGACCTACCAATTCAAACAGGCTAGATCTTATTATGGGGAACACATCTGTTGGACTGGTATTTATTCAGTTGAGGTAAATAATTCTATCGATGATGATATGTACCTTTGATTGTAGGGCTTTAGGCTTTTAGGGCTTTACCTCTTAAGAGGTAGGATTAAATCGAGACATGTCAACAGTCATACTTATCATATGTATTTATTGATTAGCAGAGATTTTGCCGTGGCCAATACATTAGAAACCATAGTAGGTTATTGCTGCAGCTGCCTCGTCGGTAAGCGAACAGTGGGCTGCTGTGCTCATGTAATGATGATAGTGTGGTATTTGAGCTGTAGTGACGTAACTGCGCCGGCAATAGATTCAGATGATTTTTTTCAGAAATATGTTCAGTGATTTATGTAAAAGTATTTTAAATAAATATTTTTGACTTTGATCCCTAATAAAAACCCAAATGGACTTGTTTGTTTCATTTTTCTATCATTTACCTATCAGTCTGACTGGTCCCCCTTATTTATGATAATGTTAAGTTTAATTGGTATTGGTGAACAGTGGTGGCCCAGTGGTAGCGGCCGCGACTTACGAGTAGTAAGTACGTCGTGAGTTTGAGAGGAGGCCTGTGTCCCAGCAGTATGAACATTATAGACTGCTGATGATGGTATTAGTGTTGGTGTGAGAGTGTGATCGCGGTGACGTCCAATGATATGTTACCCATAGATATGTATAGCTCTCGCGAAACTTCTGGGTCACCCTGAAGTTGACTTTCCGAAGCGCACGCACTGTTAGTGATCGATGAGCGCAAGGCTCGGTTCGGTTCTGTTTTTTTTATTAGATTTAATACTGCGCAGCCATTGTAGCCGCCTACTTCAGGGCGGCCAAGAAGTTTGGTAAGAATTATACCCATATTACCGGCTCACTAATTCTCGCGTAATTCTTCCTTACTAATATAAGTGGATTACGCTGCGTTTAGAGCAATAATGTCCGTCATAACGTGCCTAAGTAGATATATAAAATACGTCGTTGGTAGCGTCGAACAAAATAGACCTAGTTTTTAGGTTATATTGATTTTATAAAATAACTCCGAAACCCGGGTTTATTTTTCAAAAAGAAAGTTAATGTGATCAATGTAGTATATAAAAACAAAGTTTGATTTTGATGCAGCTTGGTACGGGATTCCATACATCCATGAGAGATGATAGTATGAAAATGTTACTTTAGATGTGTAGTATTTTTTGCTTGATCAATTAAATTACATGTTATTCAAAAATAAAAATAATAAATATTTCTATGCCAAAGGCTTCTACTCCGTTCACCTATTACCCCCATTTTTACAACACAAACACAAACAACAACAAAAGAAAAAAATATATATTATAATATTATAATAACTAAACAGACAGCAGTGCTGCTGGGGAGTTTGTTCTGCCACTTCTTCTTCCCAGCCAAAGCACTAGGAAGTGTTAGCAAAACACTAGGAAGTGAAAATAGATAGATTATTCCGATACCTGAATATGATCATGATCTTATAATGAACCTTACATAGCACAACGCTTGTTTCCACGGAGGGTTGCGTATGGCCAATCCTTCGTGAAAACAAGCGTATAAGTTATACTAGTCCCATGTACAAGGACAATAATCTTGACTCTGGGCTGCTACTCAGAAAGTCCTGAATAACACCACTGGAACTATGCTCAGCAGTATCAGCTGCAACCATCGAAGCAGTCATTATTCTGATGATAATAAAATTTATTAAAGAAATCTTCTCTCTTTCTAGAAATATGGGAGGTACTGAATACTATGACTGAGGAATGCATGCAAAATGGCGGTGTTATGTATGCTCAGTTTGGAGCACAGATTTATTACAGTAAGTTGTCATTTTTGTCTTTAAATTCTTGTTAACATACCTGTCTTATGTATGAGTCTTTGAACAACCAACCCTCTCACTAGGAGTCGGGCGTAGGTAACTGCGCCACAATTTTTATTTATTACAGCTATCATCGTTTATCATTGTTCGGTTTATGTTTTTTTTTTGTGTTATGTACCCAATAATCGATGATTATTTTTAGTATTTCCTTGTCCATCATCATCATCTTCCTTCCCTTGTCTCGTGTTAAGTGGGGAAGGCGCAACATTTTTTCACCGCCACACCACTCGCCGCCGCTCCATTCACTCCTTCTTTTTCATATTATTCTTCACAAAACTCCTACATTTTATCTTTGGGGCTTTTTCTCCCTACATACGTGCCCGCCGGTTACCAGTACTACGCACCTGACCCTCCTTAAGAAATCACCAATTAAGACACTATTTGTTCTTCTAGGATGTCCCCTTTCGGCATATCCAGTCACACCTGCCTTATAAATACGTTTTGTTAGCCACCCTTCATTCTTCCTCTCAACATGACTAAACCATCTACCATTTTCAAACCATATATACAGGATAATTTTTTATCCAGTGCGCAAACTGTAACCATGAATTCAGCATATCATTCTAGACCCCCCAGCGTAGAAAATTTTCGTCGATTATGCAAAAAAAAGTCAGCTTTTTCATAGAAAAATGCAATACCTACAGGTTCTAAATGTATGGAACAGCAGTTTTTTTTTTGAACACATCTTACCCTATAAATCTATTAAATTTTTGTCACTACATATTTTTTAAACCGCACCGTTGTCTTATCACATTATTCCTAAGCTTATCGTTAACAGTCATACCTACATGTACCTACACTGTTTTTTATTTATTTAAATAAGCTCATAAGCATCATGATAGTGACAAGAGTAAAATGGCAGCAGTGAAATCCTACAAATAAAGTTAACTAAATGACGATGACACTTTGTGTGAAATGTTGCAGTTATTACGGATCCTGAAGATGCTGCAACAGTAGCTAACACATGCTTACACAAACACTTTATATATGACTACTTGAGAAGTTGGCTTGGAAATGGACTACTTACTTCTTCAGGTGAGCCTATTACAGATTACTGCCGCGGCAGAAAGCACAGGCTATTTTCTGAGCCTCCATGTCGCACCGTGGCGCGTGCTGAGTCCCCAGTATCACGTACTCTGTTCACGCTTAATGATATCTTGCACACTAACCCAACGAACGATCTGTTTGCAGACGATTGGACGAAGATTTTATTGGCATGTCAGATATACTGCGAGAGGGATGTATGAAAGTGTTGTTAACGTTACTTTTATATGAAAATTGTGTGCATGTGTAACCTACAAACTGTGTATTTAATTTCTGTACTTGGTTTGAAACCGTTTTAATTAAACACATAAATAAATTAAGATGATGATGATCCTTTTCATTACAGGAGCAATATGGCAACGTCACCGTAAGCTGTTAAACCCAGCGTTCACCGTGCCTGTGATACACAATTTTCTTGGGATTTTCAACCTAATGTCCAAGCAGTTTATAAACGAAATAGAATCTCATGCTGGAAAGGCATCCTTCGAAATAACTCCGTACTTGAGGCTCATCGCTTTCCAAACTTTTATCAGTAAGTTTTAAGTGTGTTCTTTTTCCTTCATTATTATCATCATTTCAGCCGGCTGACGTCCACTGCTGGACGTAGGCCTCTCCCAATTTGGGAGGGTTTGCCCTAATCGCCACGCTTGGCTGGCGGGTTGGTGATCGCAGAATGGGAATGAAATGTATAGAGAACGGTGCTACCCATTCTCTAGTAAGTCCCTTAGTCGCCTCTTACGAAACCCACGGAAAGACACCACGCAGGACGATAGCTCTCCATATTTCCTATTTATCTCTAAGTAAGTTTCCTTACCCACCAGTGCTAAGCAACAAATACGGAGCTCAAATCTCGTCCAGCCGATCTATTCTGTTAAAATCTCACCGTAAGAACTTTAGTGAAATGACCTAAAGGTGACCTGTCATTTCATTTAATTCTAGGAATTGACACTAATGACAGCTCACTTCACCCAAGTTCTCACAATGAGATTTTTACAGAATAACACTACTGTTTGTCTCGCCGTCTGGTTGGTATGTTACACAAGTTTTTATATTTGTAAGTATTACATGAATGCAATGAATGTCAATTACCTAATCATTATAATATTAAATGCCTTCTTCCAGCATTAGCATTGCATTGTACTTAGCCAGAATATTTTGGTCATTTTATCTTACTGTTCCTTGTGTGTGGTTTTCACCGGCTAATCACGCCGGCGTTGATTATGCTATTGTACTTATCTTTAAAACATGGTGGGAGTGACAAGCATAAGCAAAATTATAACAATAAATAATTAAATATCTTAGGACAACCAACACACCGTTATTATCCCAAACTAGGCAGAGCCTGTACTATGGTAACCAGACAACTGATAAACATACTTATATATTACTAAATACATACATATTATAGATAAATTACACCCAGACACAGAACAAATGATCGTGCTCATCACAAAAAGATTTGTCCTGGGTGGGAATCAAACCCACGACCTCAGTCTTAGCAGTCAGGGTCACTAACTACTAGACTAACAGGCCAGTCAAACGACAATAATTTCAGGAAATAATTCCAAACTTAGGGGTCTAGAATAGTAACGAAGCGAGGCGTAGAAGCTTTTGGTGAGTTATCTACAAAATAATTAGCTGCAACGTAGAAAAGTTAAAAAATATGGAAGAGTTTTTTATTGTAATAGCCATTTGTATTTTTACCGTCGGTTGTTTACAAAAAAAAAAAAACAGCTGTATCATAGAACATTGTAATGCCTACACGATCAAAAAGTACAAATTCTCTAAAACACGTAATGACATGAACATTGTGACATGGTGCACATTGATGTATCTGCCACCCATTTGCCCGAGTTTCTGTAACATTAAAACAATTTGTCTTTCTTTTTTTCATTTCCAGGGACCGCATTCGGTATCGCTGATGGAAGTGTAAAAAGCTTCGCACGAGAGTACATGGAATCAGCAGAACAAGTGTCAAACATGGTGGTTAACAGGTTCCAGAACGTATGGCTCCAAAGTGACTTAATATATCGACTGACAGGTCTTATGAGTAAACAAGATCGCCTGGTGAAAAATCTGGATGATATGGCTAATCAGGTCAGTTCAGAATTGGTTGTATCCTCCGTTCTGGCCAGGTGAATATGGCTTTTTCTTCTTCTTCAGAACAAGAAGATGGCTAATGAGAATGGCAACCTTATGTCATGGAGCACGTACAATATGTGGCGCAGTACAAAGCTGAGCGGACATCTTCTAATGCGGACGCCATACATTTTCCATCCTCAGCAGGCAAAACCGCGTGCGACAGCTAGATCATACTCTCTCTTTGCCTAGCGTTATTCCATTTTATTTAGGGTCGGCTCTCCTCGTCATTCTTTGGTAGATGTTTCGGTTCTAAGCCGTCGAGTCATTCACTTGGGCTTGCTTCAGGTCATTATTGACTACAGACAGCTAGACAATATTAATAATTACAATTTATGCGAACTGACTGACTGTCTATTCACTATCATTATTACGCCTAAAGAAGTCAACCGGTGATTAGATAATTACCCTGAGACCTGGTGAACGACGAAGGCTATGTTCCGGATATTTGTAGATGATGAAACACGAAATACACGCAGACAAAGTCACGAGCCAGAGGTAGTATACAGAGTGGCAGGGATCTCGATGCGTAAGTTGTTACCATGGATTCAGTAAATGATTCTGGACCCCTGGACTACGTTAAAAAAATTGTCGGCTAGTTGATAAAAAATAAATTGCTGTTCCATACATTATGACCGCGGAAGTATTTCACTTGTATAATGAAGCAGTTTTTTTTTTTGTGATAGGGTAATTCAAAACATGGGTCTCCAAAATCATGTACTGAATCCATCATCATCGTCATTTCCGCTGAAACACGTCCATTACTGGAAATATGGTTCCTCCAAGTTCTTCTACTATGACCCGTTCTATTCTGAATCTATGGTAAAAGGTTATGCCTCGATGCACACCCCTGCCATTTTGTATAATAAATGACTTTACATTCTAAAATTCTAAACAAATCAGGAAGTGACGCCGTGCTGTCGCGTGTTTCGCAACTAAGTAATTTCAAAGACATTCATAATACTTAGGTATAAGTACTTTTACATAATATTATTGTTTCAATGCTGGTTATCATTATTAAAAATATTTTGGTCCTGGTAATGGCGACAATTTTTTATTAAGATTTTATAATTTTCAAGGTGATTGAGAAAAAAAAGCAAGATATTAAAGCAAACGATGAAAATACACCTAATGGATGGACCACAACAGGTATAATTAATTATTTTTTTTATTTTTATTATGAAACTAGCTTCTGTCCGCGGCTTTGCCCGCGTGGATGTCGAAAAATTCACCATTTCAACCCCCCATTTCACCCTCTTAGGAATGGAATTTCAAAAAACCCTTTCTTAGTGGAGACCTACTCCTCACAAAGAGCACATCCTCCAAATTTCATGTCTCTAGGACCTGCGGTTTAGGCTGTGCGTTGATATATCAGTCAGTTAGTCGGTCAGTTACTCAGGACTTTGAATTTTATATATATAGATAGGAGGACTATATGCCTCCAGACCGTATTTCGGCCATGGCGGCCAATCTGGCGCGGGAGATATTGTTACGTAACAATATTAAATAAAATAAATAATATCTTAGGACAACCAACACATCGTTATCTGATCCCAAACTAGGCAGAGCCTGTACTATGGTAACCAGACAACTGATAAACATACTTATATATTTCTAAATACATACATATTATAGATAAGTGTAAGTGTGATAGTGCACAAGTGTGTGCGTAGACACAGGATCACTCAGTCTCATAGTCCGATGGGACGACAATTCGACACAATCGGAGAGAGATCAGGCGCAGGATCAACGGCCCATAACTGCCCCATTGGTCGCGACTACTGAGTGTGGTGTCCTGATTTCGAGTCCTGGGTCGGGCAAAGTGTAATTGAGTTTTTCCAATAGGATCATTAGCCTTTTTCAAATTTTCGTGGGGTCTGCTTCTAGTCTACTTTTCACGAAGTAACTGACTACCTCACTTCCACAGACCTGTTACTGGGTACTACGATAACAAAACTAGTTTTATCCCTAAGTATTAAGACTGGTTGTCAGAGTTTTGGAATGCCTCCTGGGTAGTCAAAGTCGCTGTCTGGATAGTTGTTACGGGTCGTAACGACTGTATCGGATTATTAGTAGAACACAGGGAAACAAAAAACCGGCGAAGTGCGAGATGGACTCGCGCACCGAGGGTTCCGTACAAACGGTTATGTTTATGAAATTATTTTTTTTTTTTAATTTTTATATTTGAGTTGATTGAATGAAAGGTAAATTGCGGTTTACGATTTATGGCGTATTAAAAAAAAACTACTTACTAGATCTCGTTCAAACCAATTTTCGGTGGAAGTGTACATGGTAATGTACATCATATATTTTTTTTAGTTTTATCTAAGTATTTTAAGTATGTTAACCCCAAAATGTATTGTTTTTTTTCTAGAATACATCTACTTACCAAGTTTCAACAGCATAGCTCTTATAGTTTCGGGAAAAAAAGGCTGTGACATACACGGACAGACAGACAAACAGACATGACGAATCTATAAGGGTTCCGTTTTTTGCCATTTGGCAACGGAACCCTAAAAAGTACGGATGTCAGTATTAATGAATATAATAACTATATCCATTAGTCATATTGTAATATTCCTGTCACTGCTATTCACCTGGCCATAATAAAAAGTAGTTACCATAAGTAAAAAGTTATTCGGTGGCAAAAAACTTAAATACAGATCCAAAGATACCGACTTCCAAAATTAAAGTAATTTTTCACTTAGTAGTGTTTTAAGGAAGACGGTTGTTTTTTTTTTTTGTAAAACCGTTTTTTTTTTACTTTCCTAATTTTTTTAAGTCCGTGAACGACAGTGGCCTGACTACAGTTGAGCTTACTAGCTACGTCACGCGTGTTTGAATATGGGTTCGCTTCGAAAAATACATGTAATCGATCAACATCTAATTCAGGTGGTCTATCTAACCTCTGCTTATCCTCAACGCTGCTAGTCTCCCGAATGAAATCAAATAAACCACCTCTTGCATATTGCTGCACTGGGGCATCGCGACCAAATACAGTCACTATGTTTCGACGTGCTTCAGCCGCGCTATGACCCAATCGAAACTCATGTAATAGAGCATATACGATCTTAATCGAAACTCCAGTCATCTTTAGATTACTGAAATCGTATTCCACTCGCCGATTAACTGTACTGGTACATCAAAGTGCGCTTTTTATACTTTCTTTCCTCATCTCTTCCTCCACAAACCGGAAAGTTCGTAAACGGATTTAGATGAAACTTGGTATATGAGTAAACCATGATCTAGAAATGGACATCAATTACTTTTCATATTGGACTGCAGAAAAAGTCGCGGGCAACGGCTGTGATGAATAACTAGAAATTATGCTGTTGTCAGGTTCGCGATGCAAGCCATTAATGAATCTTCTAATGGAGCTAAAGAATGATGATACTCTCACTGAGAAAGAGATAAAAGAAGAGGTAGACACGGCTATAGTGGCAGGATTTGATACCACATCTAACACCCTCACGTGTCTTCTGGTATTAGTGGGAAGTTATCCTGAAGTGCAGCAAAAGATATATGAAGAGTAAGTATGGTAGACCACATCTAGGTACTCCATGATTTAGAATTTATTAACGGGAATAATATGCAGTGACTGAGTAAAAATCTAATTAGACTATTAAAATTAAAGTCAAATCAAATCATTTATTTTTGCAAATATGCTAATTGGTAAATGGATGTTGTTTTTTTTTTTTACATAGTAAAGTCCTCCATATTTTACCGTCACATGAGCATGCAAATAAAATTCATTTGTGAAATGTTATTAATTATAAAATACAATAGATGCTAATTCAGATAAATGTCAAATCAAAAAAATTATATAGGTACAATAAAATAATATAATAATGTCGGACTGGTAACTCTAGTAAAATTATCACAATGATGTCAAAACAAAATAATAAGTACATAATTATGTCAATCAGAATAAAAGTATGTCAATCGGGATAATTAGTAGCATCTATAACAATAATACATTAAGTCAACCAGTCAGCAATTCATCATTAAGGAAATCGTCAATTTTAAAATAACATTTCTCAATTAATATTTCATTTAGTGCCCTTTTCAATTTTATTACAGTCATATTTTTTATTACATTAGGTTTTGTTATTAGTAAAAGCTAAAACATATTGTTTTCAGTCCGTCTAATCCTAAAAAGCAGTATGAGTATATTAATTTGACTTCTCATAATAATAAGAATGGTACATGGTGGTGGTTATGATGTGTACAAATCATTATAAAAAAGCAATTTCCAGGGTCATAGAAGTTATAGGTCCAGATAGAGATATCGAAAAAGATGACATTAGAAAATTGGTGTATATTGAAGCTGTGATAAAAGAATCTCTTCGTGTTTTACCTATTGGCCCAGCATTACTTAGATACATAGAAAATGATGTCAAGCTGAGTAAGTTTAACCAGAAACACTTTTTTAGATTTCTGTACCTCTAACAGAAAAAAGAATCCATAAAGACAGACTACGGACTATGAAGTTCTATTGTCCGTCCGTCCATCTATCTGTCAAGAACTTTCTTTTCAGCAACCAGTGTCGGTATTTAGATGAAATTAACGCCAAATACGTAAGTTTACAGTCAATTGGAATTAAAAAAAAAAGCTTGTTATGAAATACGGCCATTTTTGCAACATAATTTGATTCTCGCATACAAATCAAATCATTTGGAGTAGGTGCTTGCCGTTGACTTATAATCATGAAAGACCTTGCTTTTGGCAAGAAGCAGGATAGCACTACACAAGTAAAGGAAAAATTCTTTAAAAAAGAAAAAAGTCAATGTACGTTACAGTCGATTCTCCAAATTATTATTGTATAATACTAAAAAACGGTTGTCGAGAGGAGAAAACGTTTCATTAGATCAAAGTGATCAATATGATCTGTATACCTTATGGACACCTACTACTCTAAAAGCTTAGAATATCGTTGCATTAACAGTAAAACTATCAATAATATTGTCTTTTTTTAAAAATTTTGGCTTAGATGATAAATGTAGATGGTCTCCTAATATCAATATTTTTTTTATATTTTAGAAAATTACACAATACAAGCTGGCAGCCAGTGTGTGATCCTTTCATTGGGAATCCATCGTCATGATCTATGGGGTGAGGACGTCAACGTGTTCAGGCCTGAACGATGGCTCGATCCTGCTATAGCATCACAAGGAAACAATGCTTTCTACGGCTTCAGTATGGGAAAAAGATCTTGTATAGGTATAAAATGAATTGAATTGTGGAATCGAATATTCTTCATTCTCCTGCCGTTATTCCAATTTATTTGAGTTCGGCGAAACATGTCTTTCTCTTTCACACTTCTCTATTAGTTATCATCTCAGTAGTCACCCCTTTTTTTTGGATGGGAAATCATCAAATTACTTCACTTACTACAGAGCGAAAGAAGTCATTTCATGATTTCCCATCCAGGAAAAAAAAAAGTGAACTGTTACTTGGTTTTGCCTTATGAAATAAGGCTTACCGTTTATAACAGTGTACAAATAAACATACGTTGCAAAATTTTTGAGGAATTTCAAGTTTGGCGGTAGATGTTTGTGTAATTTGGTTTTTTTTTATTTTCAAGATCTTTTCCTGTCATAGCCATTCAATGGGCTTATATGAATTTAGAGGGAAGTATTGATGCTACAATCGCGAGTCATATTTTGTTCTCATTATAGCCTGCAACTTCAAAAAATGCTAAGATAATTTGGATTTCCCTGGATACTATGGCATTTTTCCCCATAAACCATGTTTTTTTTTCCTTTACAGGTAAAACATATGCGATGATATCCATGAAAGTTACTATCGCCCACTTCATACGCCGGTACCGAATAAGTGCGAACGTCAATGACATGAAATTAAAAGTTGATGTTGTATTGAAACCAATAAATGCAGATGTCAGAATTGAGAACAGAAATTGATAACTGATGTTGTAGAATTAATTTTTTTATTGTAATAATTTTCTAAAATAGAAAGATAATGATATTTTGGCCCAAAATTGTATTGAATTGCAAGGCAAATATGGTTAATTTACCAATATTTAATGATATTGGAATCAATCGTTTACTTATTTATTAGTTTTTCTACCAATTATTGTTATATCATCATCACATCATTTCCGCCGAAAGACGTCTATTGCTGGACATCCTCCCCAAAGCTCGGCCACTTTAACTGGCTGTTTGCTTCTCGCATCCAGCGGATTCCTGCGGCCCTCACCAGGTCATCGATCCATCTTTTGGGAGGCCTTGCAACGCCTTCGTAAATTAAAAAATACGTAGAGCAGGACATAGAACCTTCTTATTTTTGGTTTTCGTTAAATATCATCATCATCATGAAGAAAAACTTGTATGTGTGTCATATTACAATGCAGTGTTAAAGGTCGTCGATTTTTTATTCGAAGCTATAAATACGGTCGAAATATATTCAAATAACAATTAAAGGATATCTATTAATATCTTAATGTTGGTGTTTGTAAATAAAACAATCCTTTACTTTTCGTTTAATTTTTAATCAGCTTTTGCGAGCGGTTTCGCCCGCGTCTATGTCGGAAAGTATTTTATATTATTTATTTGGGATAATAAACAGCTACAATATGTAATTTTAACATAACAAAAAATTATAGGTGTGAAAAACAATATTGCAGCCCAGTACTTTTACCGCATATAAAAAAAAAATGTAATGAGTGCCACCAAAAGGCATTATTAAACATACAGCACACATTAAAATTATTATATTATTCACAACAAATAACTAATAAATAAAAGTATTCCACGGAAACGTCGAAGTCACATATAATAGAAATCTGTTCTTCATTCCGAATATACGAGTAAGTTTCTCTTTATTCACAAAGAGATTTATTTGAAGAATCCTCACATACATACTTGTGTGTGCCGGTATTATTTGGAACATGCACATAGGACCCCTAACAGTCCATAGCTGTGTTAAAATGCCACATCCAGCGGGGATTGGATTCATAAATACACCTTTAATGCACCTTAGGACAAGCAGTGAAGCCAATTTTCACTTACACTAGGCGAAACTTAAGTTGCTGTTTTTTTTTTGCGTTGTTGACCAGTGCTAAGCCAAGCGTGGAATATCCAGCCCAGGTTTTTGGAGGCATTCGTTTAGGTTAGTGAGGCCAAGAATGATATACCTAATCTTAATGCCTTTCTCATTTTTATCAGAGCACGTTATATCCATACTAATTTTATAAAACGAAAGTAACGCTATCTGTCAGTTATCGTTTCACGCCTAAATAACCAACTGTTATGCAGTATGACAGATAAATAGCCTAAAAGCTACCAATGGCAGGTCAATTAGATTGTGACCAAATGTCAATAGAGATATTTTTATTACAAACGACAATTTTCAGATAATTTCCTATAATTGCACAACAGAGGCTTGGCAATGTCGTATGCAAAATTATATCCGCCAAATTTTCAACTTTTTGCTGGCTTCGAATGCAATCGCTTCTCATTGTGTTTTTCTACAAATTTTCGCATACATTATTAGGTATTCTATCATCAGATTCACAAACACTCCGCTTTGAGGGTTCAGAATAGACAATGACACGTTCCTTTTTTTTTTTTTTTGGATGGGAAATCATCAAATGACTTCTCCCGCTCTGGGCGGAGCGGGAGGGCGTGTCAGACTTTTACTGACTAAAACCCACCCGTGTTCCTTCAGTTGCCCATGTGCCAGGGTCACGGTATCTCTTTTGAACAATCACGCGACCCCGGCAGGATGACACGTTCCTTTAAATATCTCTACAGAAAAACGTCAGGATCTGGTCAATTGGGGGTCAATGAATTAAGGAATAATTTGAAGTCCTTGTGAGTAGAAAAGCCGGGAGGACCTTATTGGTGATGTTCTTCAGAAAGGTCAGGTGCGTAGTACTTACAACGGCGTGTGTGTACGACCATATGCATGAACCTAAACGAGGCAAAAGGAGCATGTAAGGATAGTAGTAGGTGGCGTTCCGTAGTTTTTGCCTACACCCATGGGATAAAGGCGTGTGTGTGTTATATATATATATTGTGTGTTATATATATATTATATATGAGATATGTATGTAAAAATATTTTGAGATTTCATCTAACCAGCTAACAAATATTTTGGAGCTGCTAGGAGCGCATCCTGAACTTCAAGAGAAAGTGTATGAATCGTCAATTGTGTACCTACCAATTTTGAAAATATTTTTATTTAAACGCAGGTGCTCCCATTTTGTCAAGATCTGGTGAAAACCTTTGGAAATAAACAACAAAACTACTAGATGATGAACACTGTACGTAGAGTGCTTTGATTATATCTATATATATAAAAGAAAGTCGTGTTAGTTACTTCACTTATAACTCAAGAACGGCTGAACCGATTTAGCTGAAAATTGGCAGGGAGGTAGTTTAGAGCCAGGAGAAGGACATAGGATACTTTTTTTTTTTTTTTTTTTTTTTGCTTTTGGCTAAGGATACTTTTTATCCCCTTCGACCGCGTTCTCGTGTGATGTGACATAAAACGTCAAAGAATACATTTCACTATAAAACGTGGTATGACAAAAACTTTGCCTTCGAGGTACCAGGCGGTCATAACTTGGTATGAGCTTATTAAACAGCAGTGTCAGCCAGAAAACGCTTTATGCCTTCGAAGTAACAGGTTATCATAACCGAGTAGGAGCTACCCAAACATATGAGTATCAGCTAGAAAACGCTTACCAGATCACCACCGCGTACCAGGTTGTCAAACTTGGAAGGTTTATTACAACATTTTGAATCTTAGGCGATACGAAGTTCGCTGGGTCAGCTAGTTTTATATAAAAATAATAAAAGCCATTTATTCAGACCATTTGAAAGGAGACGGATACGCTTTCATACAATCTTGGGCCTGGATGTAAAAAGATGAAATTGGTGTCTATTGATAGGTACTATATTATTAAACAATCACTGAAAATTTTGCAGGTTTTGGCAATCTGAGAACCGAGTTAAATAAGATTTAGGAAAAGTGAGGTTACGTAATAATCTACACTTAACAGCTGATTTTTGAAGTGCGATTCTCATTCTTTAAAATACAGTTGGGGTGTTAAATATAAAGAATATTATTATAATTCATCATCATCATCATCATTTCAGCCGAAAGACGTCCACTGCTGGTCATAAGTCTTCCCCGATTCGGGGGGGTTTGCCATAATCGCAACGCTTAGCAGGCGGGTTGGCGATCGCAGTGTGGTCGCAAAATGCATAGAGAACGCTGTTGCCAATTCTAAGTCCCTTAGTCGCCTCTTACGACATCCACAGGAAGGAATAGGGTGGTGCTATTCTTTACTATTCTCTCTATTCTTAATCATTATATAAGTATTTGTAGAAGGGCTGGTGGCTAAGTAATAACAGCCGCACGGGTTAACCGATCAGGTTAAGCTACGCTTGCCGCGGTTGGTCCGTGGATGGGTGACGATCTTTACATACCAAGACCCTTCCGTGCCTCTGAAACCATGTTAAGCCGTTGGTCCCAGCTATCTTTCGTAGATCTTAGACAGTCGTTACGGGTCATCAGAAGCCCAGTCTGACAACCAGTCTTACCAAGGAATATCATATTACCCAGTTACTGGATTGTTGAACTCAGATAGGCAGTCACTCCGTGTAAAATACTGGTACCCAGCTGCATCCGGTTAGACAGGACGCCGACCTCAACATAATTGGGGAAAGGCTAAGCAGATGATAATTTATATAGGTATTTTTAGAGTGAGGGAGAGAAAATAAAAATGTTCTTTAGTAATATTTTTTATTTATCTTCAATTATGATTAAATTGTCATCTAGAAACTGTGCAGGTGGTACTATATTGTCTTGGTACCTAGCCCAACTAAGGTACCATATTATTTTCATAACAAGAGGTGGTCTTTGATCCAACTACCAGCAAGCTTGGCAAACATGGTCACTGCATTTTACCTAAAAGATGTAAAAAGTGGTTAATAACAGATAACATGATTCAAGTACTTTTAAAAAATCTTGGTCCGATAGTTACTTAGTTCTATATAATGTATCTACATGGGCCTTTTAAATGTTTACCTATACTTTATTATATTAATTAATACCGAACTACCTGCTAAATATCTCAAATATTATGTTCACTGATAACATGTGTGATTATTGGAGAGCGAGGAATACTGTCCTACCGTGATACAGTTTATGCTATGATGTAGTACAGAGGTCAGTGTGAATTACTCTCTAACAACCAAACAACCATTTACGTTTGATATGAGATCTTATTTGTTTGTTTTTTAAACGTACATATAACTCATTGTACCTAAGGTTGTCATTGTCCTACTAGAAATAAGAATGTTGCCCCCAAAACGACCCACTGACCTTTTATTTTTTATTATTATTTTTTTAGTTTAACGGTGTAGGAAAAAATATTGTAAAGATTGCAAGCCAGCGTGGTAGACGTTGGTGAGGTAAACAAGAAGTGAGTAAATACTTACAGATTGTGGTGTACGCCATTGACGAATTACTGCTAATATCATTTCGTCATCCAAATCTCGACGATCTGTTGTATTACAGCGATTAGTCGCTATGCGACAATTTACACTACGATCCATGGTGTCGCTTTCCAATCGGTAGGCTGTTCGTAGAATCCAAAATGACAAGTCCAAGTCCAACGTTTAAGCGGGGTTCTCCGTGTTGGGTATGGTAGCAAAGCAAGGGTCATACAAGAAAGTAGCTCCGAAGTCCGTAGAATGAAAACAGGGGTTGAGGAAACATCAATAAAACTATGGGTGGAAACACGACACGCACATGCATTAAACAATATGAAACGAGTGAGTGTCAGCGTTATGTCATGCATGTCATGCCAGAGTTAGCACAGACTAAACATACATTAATCGATTAACAAACCTGGATCAATTTATGTTAATTATATAAATATTTAATTGGTTTAAGCTGTGCAGTATGTTATTTCTAATAGATTTAATTATTTTAATTGAATTAATCATCTGGTGAAGGAATCTTCTTAAATAGTATGAACGTTAATCGATTATAATTTAATTGATATTCCATTTACATGGGAACCTTAACTTAATTTTAGGATTTCTCTTTTTCCAGATTGTAAATTGAGTTGATTTTTCAGATTTTGATATAGAAAAATATAAGCTTTTTTTTTTAAACCATTTCTCCACTTATTACATTTTGGCCCAGAAATGCCCGTCTCTTTTATACTACTACAATAAAATTATTTAAGTTGAGAATAAAGCTAAAAAAAAAACTAATTTATTGTTGACACCGGCTGTCTTGGTATGTGTGCCCATTGGCAAAGGCCTCCTCCATTTCCTTCCATTTTTTCCTATTGACTGCTGTTTGGGTCCACAGTTTACCTCCTGCGGTTTCTATCTCATCTATCCAGCGTTTCCTCTGCCTTCCTCTATGCCGTTTGCCATTTCGGGGTTACCAGACTGTTACCCTTTTGCTCTATTTATCCGTACCTCTGAGGGTGTGACCAACACACTTCCATTTGAGTTTTCTGGCTTTCCGTGTGAAGTCAGTCACCATCGTTACCCGCCTAATTTCTTTGTTTTTTATACGGTGTTTTCTGCTTACACCCATCATACTTCTTTCTATGGTACGTTGACATACCGCCAGTTTGTTTGCTTGTGCCTTTTGTTGAAGCCCAAGTCTGGCATCCGTATGTTAGGACCGGCAGTACGCATGCATTTCTCTTCGATTATATTGTACCTACTGTAGATCGAAGAAATTTCGCATATCGCATCAAGGTTTGCTTGGCTGATTTTATAATCGGTTGAGTGGTTTTGTTATTTTTTCTATTTTATTATTAATTTACTATCTAATTTTCTGGAAATAAATACAAACCTTTTCTAGCCCTAATCCTAGAAATATCTGAATACAATGCTTTCATCTACCTATCGTAAGATCAGAGAAATAAATGCTATTATAGTAGCTGTATACAAACCCACATCGTCGACAGGCCTTCACTGACCTTCCATACCTATGAACACTGTAATTTGGAACCATTTTATAAGCCAATTAGTTTTAAAAGAGTAACATGGAGTTTCTTGCCAGCTCTTCTCCATAGGAATCGACAAATTAGAACCGTGCACCTATAAAAAAATATCATGTAAAGAACAATGTAATGTACTTTCAAGGAATTCTAATTGTTTCTTATTCACCATATGCTTCAACATTCCACTAACTGTATTAGCTATTGCTTGCTACTATTTTTTCCTTCTTCTTTTTCTTTCCAACCAGTTTCTTTATAAAGTCATTCTGCAGCCAAAACGTTTTTTTCGTCAGTAGCGTTTATTCCAAACGTACCGACTAAAAACGGAAAATAAATTATTACTATTATTATAAATTGACTACATTACATCGTTTATAACGCCATTTAGAGGCGTAAATAAAACACACGCTTACCGCAATGTGACTGAAAATATAATATCATTAGTAATTGATGGAGCACTTAAATCTACATTATTTTAAACCCATCCTTATAATAATACCAGCTTATTATGTCTTACTACGGGGCAATGGCCTTTCTCATATTTATGAGAGATAATGTGTTGAGAGATATCGTAGTAGGCCCGCAAATGTGTCCACAGCAGAGGGCCCCGAACTCCCAAAGTCATCATCTACAGAATTTACAACCGGCAGGTAATGCGGTAACAGCCAGGTCTCCTGCAGTGCGATGACATCAGCCTACTTACAGAGACGTCTATCACCAACAATGGATCTTTTCAGCAATATTCACTAAGATCTTTCCTACTATTATCATGTTTAGTGGTGTTCTTTTCACCATTGTTAGTAGGTTTGACTTTAGTTTTGTTCTTCCAGTTAACAAAAACGCCTGAATGAAATATTTTTCGGTCACAGGCCGTCGTCGAGCAACATGTTCAAAAAATGTGTTTTGCTCACAAAAAAGGCACGTAATACCGTTCTCGCACTATCTTAAACTTATAGGTATTATTTTATCTTTTGTTTTATAAAAATAAAATGTTGGAAATTAAAGTTGTATAAAACTTATAGCCAGATAAATTGTCTAATTGATCGTCAATTCTTGGTATCGGATAGTTTTCTTTAGTTGTTTTCTTATTCAAAGACCTAAAAACTATACAAAGTCTGTAAACCCCAATTTTCTTGTTTAATAATAAAATTGAGGATGCATAGTCGGACGTGGACTTTCGTACAATTCTTCAATCCTCTAAGTCTGGAACCAGTCCCTTGACAACTTGTCGCTCCGAATGAGCTGGTCTTATTAGGTCAGTATACAATTTTAGAGAATTTTATTCAATTTTTACTAGAGAATGGGCAGCAGCGTTCTCTATGCATTTTACCACCATACTGCGATCGCCAACCCGCCTGCCAAGCGTGGCGATTATGGCAAAGCCCCCCAAATTGGGGGAGGCCAAAGTCCAGAAGTGGATGTCTTACGGCTAAAATGATGAAATGATGATGATGATACAATTTTAGGACTATTATAATCATCTCTATCTCTTGGATACATCCTAATTCATTGTTTGAAAAAGTAAAGCATTCCCAGCAATCTTTATAAATCAAATAACGACTTGCCTTTTTTGTCTTATTCATCACTTACGTTTATTCATGAAATGTCTATTAAAGGATTTGGTAAGTCATCGTGGTTATATACAATTTTGCACGAATGAATAGTGCACCTCGTTTCAGAGCAACATTAGCAAGTTTGGTCCCTTAACTACAACCCGACCTTGACCATTCGTCAGTTTGATGAAGCTTTGAATGACTTTGTACTCACTGTTGGGTTTGCGACCTAAACTGGGTTCTATAAGCACATCACCATTACATATTTAGTTTCAGAGTAAATATCGGCAGCAATATATCCCTGCATTTTAATATCATCCAAAACACGTTATGTAATTATTTTGATCTTTGGCATAATAAATATCTTTAATTTGAAGCATTTCGTTTGTTTTAATATCGTGATCCTGTGCAGTAAAAATGTCTCCTAATATACAACTTGTAACAAGTGACCGGAATCTATAAGTGTTGGTTCTGCTGTCTTCAGGAAATGTACGTTAAAATTTACATTTTCCTAACATTAACTATAGAATCTCCAAAATCTTTCAAAACTGGATTTTCATTTAATGATGTAGTAGCTAAGTTACGGGCAAACGATTCTCTCAACGTGGAGCTTTGACTTCCAAAACCAATGAAACAATCAAGTGTCACACTATTAACAGAGGCTTCTTTAAAATATTTAAAATCATTGTAATCTTAATCGTTGATTGTTAATTTATTTATTCCAACATAGTCTTCGCAATCAGCATTGAATGTCCCCATTGCTGGAACACAGGCGTTCTCTCTATGAGAACGTGTGGGCCTAAATCTTTCATACGTGCCCAGTGCGGGTTGGTGGTAGTCCATGATAATTTGACTATAGTATATTGTTATATTTTATTTTGGAAATCATATTTTAAAAAAACACTTTGTTTCTTCGTATCATCATTTTATTTTTTAAATGAACTAAACTTTAACATATTTACAAATATTTCTGTGGTACCTAACTAAATATTCAATTCAGAAAACTATTATTTGTGGTTTGTCTAGCGAATTATTAATTATAATGACATTGTTGGTAGGCTCTTGAACTTGGTGGTGACAATGAAGCAGAATTCTACTTGAAAGGAAAATAATACAATACAATCTCGCTACACTGAAATTACTTACGCCAAAAAAATTGCCTAATTTGAACAAATTACTTTTGTTTTTATGAAAAGTAATAATGTTGACTTATGAATAATTTGTGAGCTGCGGTATCCTACTAATATTATAAACGCGAAAGTTTGTATGTATAGATGTATGGATGTGAGGATGTTTGTTCCTCTTTCACGCAAAAATTACTGACCCGATTTAGATGAAATTTGGCACACAGATAGTTTATAACCTGGAATAACACATAGGGCACTTTTTATCTCGGTAGTACGTTCCCGCGGGATAATTTTGACCTCGACGTGGGCGAAGCCGCTGGCAAAAGCTAGTAATAAATACTTCTTAATTAATATTTCATACTAGCATCGCGCCGCTGCCTTGCACTATTTTTACAACTTGGCTAAACGTTGAGATGTCATTTACAGAAAACTATGTTAGTTCATTGAGTATGTACATGTTGCCGATGGATATCATAATTAACTGTTTTCCAAACAGCTCTGTACTGTAAAACAGAGAAATGATATATAGCGGTTTTTCCTAATTACTGAACGCAGATACACGTACACGCAGATAGACATGGACATTTTTGCAATTATCTATGCAGCGAATCAACAATTAGAGGTTATGTAAAACAGCGTAAACTGAACGGCCGTAGGTACCTCTGTTTATGACGTAAAATTATAATGGCGTCCCAAACAGAAATAAATAATAAAATCAACCTTATTCACTTTATGATTTGAATGTAAAGTTTAATTAAAAATATTGTACGCACCGGGACTTACAGATTAGTACGGCCGTCATTCCAAATGCGTACAGTGTGGCTACTTTTGTGACAATTCAGCCTGAACCTACCTATTACCTAAGACCCGAGTGTCTGTAAATCTAACCCTATAGTAATTACCTAGCACCCGAGTTATCCTTACGCTCTAACCTATCATAAAGACGAAACGTAAGTAACGTTGACTTACGTGCGGGAAGTCTTTTTGCATTATGTCAAAGTAGCAGTTTTGTTAAACGTAGTGTTAAGGCATTCCAGCTGTACGTTTTACATAACGTAGCTGTTTTGTAAAAGAATAAAGGGTTTTGTTAAACACCCGATTCAACAATCCATCTGCGGCAAACACCCGTAAATCTTCCAAAACAAAATTATTTTATTTTAAATTATGGTGAAACTACGCAACGGAGTGTGATGCCAATCCGTTGCGTAGTTTTCATGAACAACGCTATCAAACAGGCAAATACGAAATGTAATATTTCATAATATTCATAGATAGGCTCAGAGATAAGTATCTTGTACAAACTGTCCTAGATTATATAATAGTGTAATATTTCCCTAGAATTCTCTAATGCTAGAATACAGTTCACAAAGAAGATGGTATGAATTTCATCTAGCAGTCGATGCTGTTACGTCCTTCGTTCTATCCTTATCGCGTGTCCTGAGGCTGGTCTCATCACGAACTCATACTTCAACTTCAACTTGCTCATATCTGCTGTCACTCGGTACCGACGCACGAAGTGCGCTAGAGTCACCTTCATAGATATCATGGCGTAAGTTCGACCTGTAATGAAGTCAGAATTGTATCGTTTCTTCATAATAATCAAAATCATTAATATTTCTTACCGTTATTTCGATAAATAAAACTGTGTTTTCATACCTATACAAGCTCTCTTGCCCAATCCAAATGCTGCAAATTCTTTATTGTTTCTAAAATCACCATCCAGCCATCTTTCTGGTCGGAATTTATCGCTGTCCGCTCCCCAAGAGGAATCTGAATTTGTCAGTGGACAAAATGCACAGTAACTGCCAGCGCGCATTGTATAATTTTCTGAAATAAAGTCTATCGTTACAAATGTATATAATCAATTCTATTCGCTGGCCAGGTGAGTTTGCTATGGGAAAATCCTTTCATCCACTAGAACCGATTTTGAGGACCTATTAAAACTTACTGAGCTTAACATCCTTCTCCACGGCTCTTAACAAAATAGGAACTGTAGGGAACGTTCTGAGGGACTCCATTATCACTGCGTTTGTATAAATCAATTTGTTTACATCATCCTTTTCTACGTCTCTGTCTGCACCCAGCACTTCTAGTAATCTGAAAAAACCAAACATACGAATTACTAACATCGTTTTGAATGCTGAAGTGTTTATAATGTTATTATAGTAGTTAAATTATTGATTTTAATACATAAGTAGAACATTAAAATATTACATTAGTAAAAATAAGGCTTCACACAAAAATATGTAAAGATGCTATATTTGACATAAGATACATTCTATTGCATCAGGAATACGATGCAAAAGAGCGCTTAATTTAACGTGGGCCAATCTCGGACCACGAACTAGACTATACCCAGTACGATCGAGTTCCTTTTGATATTATTTTAAATATTGCTGTTTCCGGTACAATTTATAAAAGTTTCTATGTTGTTACATCCTTTTGAATTAATTTAAAAATTACTGTTTCCGGTTCAATTTATGAAAGTCGATCGATCGAGTAGAAGTATCATCCAGAAATTGTAGCTTAATAGCCCGAATTAGAACGTTTATAATTCGAGTTGAGGAGCACTTATATTTATGTCACCGTCAGATTTTGAAAACCGTTAGATTAAATCTGTCTAGTGAGATTATAATCTGTCGACAGCTTGTGAACTGCAGAATTCATTTACCATGTAATGCATTCGTTTTCGATAGATTACAATCTCACGAAGTGAAACCGTCAAATTCTGAAATGGCATGCGGTGAAACGCACCTCGCGCACTTAGAGAAAAATAAAATCTATAAAAGCAACACTTAAAAATTCAACCCTCCCTCTGCCAGCCCATCGACCCCCGGTACAAATGAGCCGACAACCCAGTACTAACCCTTTGGCGTGTCGTGGGGTTTAATTGCCCCCTTTGCCGTGTTTATTTAATGGTGTCTCGGACAACATTATTTGTCATGTTAGCTTGTTCCCATGGCCTTTGTCTGAGTTAACGTGAAGAAAAAAAACTTCTTGTTTTTTTCTTTGTGGTGTTTGACATGTTAAAATATTATAGGTTCTATTGAATTATGGTCATATCATGGATTTTAAATAATTTGGCTTATGAGGTTCAAAGCTAGTTAAATAGAGAAAGCTTAGAGTTATTGTCAACACAAAAGCAATTTACAATCATCAAATCAATGTTTGTTTACATTCGACAACAAACGAATTGACAAATGACGTTCAAACAAACAGCGCGCGAGGTGCGTTTCTACGCATGTCATTTCACAATTTGACGGTTTCACGTTCTAACGTGAAATAATAGGATAAATTGTAAGCATATAAAGTATTTTCTTTTTCCTACGTCTACGATTACAATTCAAGGTAATTATAGTGCTGTTGTAAATTTCTTTTCAACTTACTCTTCATACATTTTCTCTTGGACTTCAGGATATGCTCCAAGCTGCAGCAAAGTGTATGTTAGCTGGCTAGATGTCGTTTCAAATCCAGCTACTATAATTGTGTCCAATTCTTCTCTAATCTCCTCATCTGTTAAAGCACCGTTTTTCGATAGATCTAATAGTAGATCTAGAAACGGTTTGTATTTATTCCCTGGAAAATAATGGCATTGTGTTTGGCAAGATTACAGAGTAATCGAGTAAATCTAAAATGTCATAATTAAAATACTAGCTTCTGCCCGCGACTGCGCCCGCGTCAAATTTTTGCTGCCCTCACCCTTCCCGTCGCATTGAATTGCCTACCAGTTTTCGTCCATTTTTCGTTGCTGCTCCGCTCCTTTTGATTGTAACGTAATGTTATTTAACCTTTAGCCTTTCTCAATAAATAGGCTATCCAAAAAAAAATGATCTTATCAATTCGGACCAGTAGTTTCTGAGATTACCGCGTTCAACCAAACAAACAAACAAAAAAACTCTTCAGCTTTATAATATTATTATAGTATAGATTTAAACGAAAAAGTTATAAAAGGTTTCTAAAGAAGTCTACTGCTAAACATAGGCTTCAACGACGGCAGATCTGATAACTCGACCATCAAATGCTTTTATTTAGCTGCTACCGTTCTAGAAATATTGTTATTGCTCCTGTCCTGAGAAAATCCTGAATACACAAATCGACAAACGTTTTGCGATCTCCACTGAAAGACAAGTCTACCCCAATGGTTATCGGTTCTATGTCTAAAATAGCTAACCCATCTCTGCAGTCCGATAGTTTGTTCCAGATTCTATTTAGTCTTGAACTTCGTTTCGTTGAAATCGTCATATTATATTTTTTTAGTTTAATAAAAAATTACATACCTGAATTTACAGACTCAAGATTGTTCAAAGCCTCGCTTTTCATGGTAGCTTTTTTCTTTTCTAGAACCTGGAAAAAAAAGTTCAAATAGTTATTTTATCATGTTCCATATTTTTGACCAATGCGCTGCATGGTACTTATCTCATTATCTTCCTTACTTTGATAGCCATTGCGTGTAAAGTCCCAACTACTTTTTCCTCCTTCTTCTTCAGCCCAACCAGCCTATATATGAAGTCATTCTGCAGCCAATAGAATACTGCTTTGATGATCCCAATGTTTATCATCTCATCTACTGATTCCATGTACTTATGCGTGAACTTGACGTCATCAATGACTTCTATTCCAAATGTACCGACTGAAAATATCATAACACAATTACTAAATTGTTCTACGAAAATAAAAATAGTATAACGAATAAATCGAATATAACCTACCACAAAGTGTTTCCAATGCATTATTTTTTAAATATGGATACTGATCAAAGAGTCCGTTTCCAACATGAGGTTCCATAGAACTAACTAGCTTTTTGGACTGGCTGTTAAACACATCCAAGAACCCGTAGATCACTGGTAGAGTGAATGCTGGAGTCAACAACTTCCGGTGACGCTTCCAAATGTCTCCTGAGAAAGACATTTTGCTTTGACAAAAACTTGGTGCATGGTGTTGGAGATCAGAGACCTCACATAAGGACTATAACTTATTGTTAGTCTGGATTTAGTGTTTCCAGAAACGAAGAAGAAGACTGTAAATATATTAGATATAAATACATTGCACTATGATATTTTCGTGACTGTCATGTGAGAGGTAATTGATAGACTTCTGTTTTCACTTTTGGGTGTAAATTAAATCAATAATTAAAGAAAAATGCTGCAATCAAGGTCATAATTAAGAATACGATTAAGCTGTGTCTAAAAATATTAAATTATTCACACTTTTCAACAATACAATATACAAAATATTAAAATAAATATATTACGAACAATTAAATAAAGGAAAGAGCTCACTGGGCATCAAAGAATTCGTCCGCATCGCTGTCGGTGGGAAAAGTGCCCAGAAGGCTGGCAGCGTTACCACGTTGGATGGCAACGCTGTTAAATTATTATTTTACCAACCTGATGCTAATAATAGTCCATCGCCCATCCAAACTTTGAATAGGTCAAAACCATAATGTTTCTTCAAGCATCCATTTGCTGCTGTAAATGAGTCTTGAGGATCTACTATGTCTGAAATGAGAAAGAAAGGTTATAATAAACACGTCATCATCATCATTATTCATATTGTATCCACTGCCGGACTTTCCTGTGCCAGCCTGCACCCTAATTGCGAAACGCACAATTTATCAGAATCTGAATGGGTTTGAAGATTATTTCTAAACCATTGCGTCATTTGTTCGAATAAATTGTCGGCTCAGCAACGTAAATAACGCAATGAATGTTGTTTTTTTAGGATCTGTATTTATAGTTTTTTTGCCACCGACTTCCGAAATTAAAGTTATTTTTCACTTTGTAGTGTTTTTAAGGAAGTCGGTTGTTTTTTTTTTGTAAAAAAGTTTTTATTTTTAAATTTTTAGTTGTGGTATTCACCTCGCACTAATTCCAAACAAACAATGCATATTTACGCGATAGCAGAAGTCGCGGTTGATTTGCTGTCATTTTTTAAAGAGTTCCGGTGTCTGTCCCCCGAACTCATCATCAGATCTATATGAAAATTATATGGGACCATTTCGGAATAAACACCTTTCAAACAAAAAAAGAATTTTGCAAATCCGTCTATATATGACGGAGTTATGGCCAAAGATACATAAAAAAAAAAAAAACATGTAAACATCCGAATTGAGAACCTCCTCCTTTTTGAAGTCGGTTAAAAAAAATAACCACTGTTAGCATCTTAAAATGATGTGATATTACTTACAGTAGTAAAGCTCGCTTCCAAAATAGAAATGAGTCACTCCCCCTTGATTTGTACAGTCTTCTGATATATACTTCAGTAAGTCTTGCAGCTCTATAAAAAAAAAATACAAATCATCGTAAATATCCGCTAAAAGCACAGCGGTCCAACCACGTTTCTTTTTAACATATTTTCCGCGATAATTCTTAACCTCCAAAGGAAAAAACGTAACCCTTATTAGATCAGTTTGTTGTCCGTCTGTTTGTCTGTCTTCCAAGACCCTTTATCTCGGGAACACGTGGAGGTATTGAGTAGAAATTAAAAACATATACTTAAGTCAACAATCCTTTGACGCTGAGCAATAAACAAACTTCAAAATTAATCTAAAAAAAGATACGGCATTTTTGCTCAGTATATGGTGCATATTCACGCTAATAAGGTAATCTAAACCTATAGGGGACTCCCCGTTGACCTAGAATCTTGAAATTTGGAGATAACCGTAGTAGTTCCGCCACAAAATAATTACTTTTTGCAGTTCCTAAACTGTCTGCGACCAATGTCCATGTATGGGAACAACAGTTATTCAACAGCAAAGTTTAATTTGTCCCTGAGTATAGTTTATCTTTTCGTAGTAGCAAGCGCGATTGGTGGGCATGGCGTAGTGGGTTTGATTCCCGAGTCAGGCAAAGTATTATTGGGATTTTCCATTAGGAACTTCTTAGAAACCAACACGTCTTAGCAGCCGTTGACGCGTTTTGACGGCAACCGTCAAGACGCGTCAACGGCTGCCGCCTATACGTATCGATGGTAGCAATTACCTTTGCCACTGGCAACATACCGCTCGTGTGTAAGAGCTCTTACTAGAGAAGGGCAGCAGAGATCTCTATGCATTTTACTACCACACTGCAATCGCCAACCCGATTGCCAAGCGTGGCGATTACGGCAAACCCCGCCCACCCCGCAAATTGGGGGAGGCCTATGTGAACGTCTTTCGACTGAAATTATGACAAACAATGGTACCGATTCCCT
Organism: Aporophyla nigra; assembly: GCA_947507805.1. NCBI lineage: Eukaryota > Metazoa > Arthropoda > Insecta > Lepidoptera > Noctuidae > Aporophyla > Aporophyla nigra. The sequence goes on along the minus strand of OX382313.1, from coordinate 1,958,252 downwards.
TATTCACAAACTAAACTAAATTTAAGTTCAGTGCATCTTTTTCTTTCTATTTCATTAAGAAAAGGACAGAAGATAAATTTTAGTTTAGTCCAGTCAAATTAATCAGCGCTTGACGTAAATTGACGTAATTTTAGTAGGCAAGTTTTTAATCACGTCTAAACTTGTATGGAGTAGTGACAGGCGCTGATTAATTTTACAGGACTACACTAAAATTTTTCTTTTGTCCTCTTCTTAATGAAATACCTACAAAGAAAAAGATGCACTGAACTTAAATTTAGTTTAGTTTGTGAACAAGGGAATCGGTACCAATATGTGGCTATCTCGAAAGCAACGTATTGTGCAAAATTAAATGTTTAAATTAATGTTGTTGATTATTCATAAATGTTTAAAACTACGTACCTAATTTTATGAAAGGTATTAGAAAATAAGAACCGGCGTGTTATTGAAACTAAAGAAAAGTACATAGCAAGCTGTGAACATCCTGTATTTAACGTGTGTTTAAATCGCTGAATACAGTGACAGTCAAGGTTTCTTTGTAATAAGATCACGTGTTGAATAGTTAAGTATAGTCCTGCTCAGCAGGTCACCAGTATTATTGAGACCGGCAATCATTCTTCAAAGATTAATCAAATTGTTAATTTTAACATACACTCGTGTCATTTAGATGATGTTAAATTCAATGTAACTTCTTATGTATGAGTACAAGACATACAACACAAATTGTCAGCAAGCAAGAGATGTTAATAGTGGATATAAATACAGATCATCACGTTTGCCTTAAACAATGGCATGCAAATATTTACACAGTAATTTAAAATATAAGTACGAGTCAAATTATTTAAAAATGTCATAATAATAAACGAACATTAAAAATAAAGAATTGGTAAAACATAGGTAATCATAATCAAAATCTCTCATCTAAGAATTCATTTATATTATAATAAGCTTTATCTGCTAGAAAATTTATAACTTTCCGTTTGAATGTTAGATCACTTAACTCTTTCCAGCTTTTAGGTAGTTTGTTATTAATTTTTGGAGCCATACAAAAGATACTTTTACTCATAAGCGACGTCCTATATTGTTGTAGGCAAATGTGACTATTGTCACGTCTATTACGAGGAAATCGATCTGCCATGCGAGAAAAGAGGTGAGGGTTAGACCTTAAAAATATGATATTTTCTAAAATATACAGTTAAGGTAATGCCAAATTTTTATATTTTAGGAAATAAGGCTTGCAACTCTGAGTTGTTTCAAGTTTGAACATCAACCTAATGCAACGCTTCTGAGTCTTAAATATTAATTCCCGGCCCGTCGAGTTACCCCAAAATATAACGCCATATTTAAAATGGACTCTACCAAGCCGTAGTATGCGGTGAGCAAAGAACCTTTACTTATTACTGCTGCCAATTTATACACAGCATATGCTGAGCTACTTATTTTCTTACTGATCGTCTCTATATGTGCCTTCCAATTTAATTTATATTAAAAGAAAGATTCCTTCCTAGAAGAATGAATTTATCTTACCATGCTGTATTTAATGAAAAGAGCAAGACGTTTTTGACGAAAGTATGAAAGAGGGAGTGCGGTGCAGTTTCTTGCCCATTCCCACACGAATCAACCTTTTGGAGACGCAATTAGAATCAATCTTATTTTAATGGTAATATTGACGTTCAAATGTGCCTTCTACGTACTTATGATTGAAATAAATTGATGAAATAGTTTTTTAATTGAAATAGTTTTTTTTAATTGAAATGGTTTTTTAATTGAAATAGTTTTTTTAATTGAAATAGTTTTTTAATTGAAATAGTTTTTTTAATTGAAATAGTTTTTTTAATACTAACTTGTAAAGTATTTAAACAGGATATGTGTATGTCCAATAACCGGCCATTTTCCTGGCACAGCCGGTGGTAACGGATGAGTGCTGGACTTGACACGAACATACTTCCACAACAAACACACGAACACACATAAAACTAATGCTAAGCTCAACATTGTACGACAGATTTACACAGTCTAAGCGATAGTTAGATGGATCGAGAGCCTTTTATACTGACTCGATTTTACACCAAAACTTGATGACGTTGCAAAGTTATTCAGTTGAAGGACACTGAACGAGATACAATAGAAGTTTCATTGTTACTACGTGTGGGCCGTTTAGTGTTCGGCAAAGAGACAACAAATCTCCTATAAATACATACGATAACCATTATCAGCTTATATTGTTCCCACTGCTGGGACACAGGCCTCCCTTCGGTGACAGGGACTAGGCCGTAATCTACCACGCGGGCCCAGTGCAGGTTAGTGCAGATATCTTCGAAGTTTTAGGTCTAGGAGATGCCAGTTTCCTCATGATATTTTCCTTCACCGTTTTGAGAGTAATGGTGATGAAATGAGAAAGCCTGGGTTTGAACCCACGACCGACAACTCGCAGATCCCGGCTGATACCATTGTACCATCACTGCTCTCTTAAATACATACATGATAGTAAAATCATGACAAAGTCAAAACTGTACAAAAAATATCATACCTTTTATTCTAAGCCATGCTGGTTTCCTCAAGATATTTATATGCTGTTCTTTATTTGTGTAGATTTAGTGACCAAACTGCCCAGTTAGTCTCGTGGTCGCAGGCAGGTCACAGTAAATTCCTAATGGAAAAACCCAACAACACATGCCCGCAAAGTGTTATTGGATTATTCTATTAGGAATTTCTTAGTAACAGCCGGATTTTGAAAGTTGGTGGTGTGATAACCCGTGCCTCAGAAAGCAAATTAAGCCGTTGGTCTTCCCCTTGATCTCTCTCCGGACGTATCGGATTGCCGTCCCATCGGACTATGAGACTGAGGGAAGAGTAAGTGCTCCTATTTCTGCACACACACTTATGCACTACAATATCTCCAGCGCCGAAGGCTAATCTCCATTGAGATTGGCCGCCATGGCCGAAAAACGATCTGAAAGACTGTAGATGTAGTGACAAAAAGCCGAAATGAGTATGCTTTGGACTCAGTACGTGAATTATTCCGATTTGTCAAATCAAATCAAATCAAAAATATTTATTTGCAAGAATATGGTATAGAAGGTGTTACATTCATTTTGTTTCAGCATATCCTGCCATAACCTGGCGTGCAAATGTCAATTAAAATCAGCGATGTCAATTATTCTAACTTATAAATTATAGATTCTATTGATTTGTCTTCTAAATAGTCATTAACTGTATAATATCTTTTAAACAGCAATAGTTTGAAAAGATTTTTTTTAAACAATGTCAGAGGTAAGTCTTGCAAACCATTTGGTAAATGATTGTAAATAATAATTGACATGCAGTATACATTTTTCTTAAATAATTTTAGTTTTATTGGTGGCAGCTGAAGTCTATCTTTATGCCGTGTTCGGCTATTTGGCCTGACTGTGCTCGTTTCAAATAAATTACAATTACTCTTAACAAAAATACATATTTCAAAAATATACAAACATGGCAAAGGTAGAATTTTTAGTTTCTGAAACAACGGCTTACAGTTGTCTAAAAAGTGAGCTCCGCAAATTGCTCGGATACATTTTTTTTGAGCTTTGAAAACTCTCTCAAAATCTACTGAGTTTCTCATATTATAATGCCGTATCTAAGTACTGATGATACATAACCATGGTAAGCCAGCATTGCAGTATCATGATTAACGGTTTGTTTAATTCTTTTCAAGACATATGTGAAACGATCTATTTTTGAAAGAATTCTATGTATTTGTGGTTTCCAACTGCAATTTTTATCGACCGTTATACCCAAGAATACACAATTATCGACTGTGGTCAAGTGAGAATCTTTATAGTGAATGTCTAGTATATTTATGTTTGCATTGTATGTCTGAAATTGTATTATGTTTGTTTTAGTCATATTTATTTTTAAGTTATTTTTTTCACCGTGCTTTGTCCCGTTAGGGTGAAAGGTCGGAAAAAAGGTGATCTGTCCCCCTGATAGTAACAAGGGGACAGTTCGAACTTTAACTACTTCTTTATTTCTGTTTGTCCCCCACAGATTCGTTTTTTTTTTTTTTTGTTAGTGATGTAATTTTATTGGTTATTATGCCTGTCTGTATAGCAGGCATAATAAATAAGTAAATGGGACTGTGGCTGATTGACAGAAAAATAATAATAATAATATATACCTATGATTATAAACTCAAACCACTAGTCTTTTAGTTAATTTAATGTTGCTTATTTGTGGCATTACTTTTAGAATTAAAATATTGCATTCTATGGGGACAAACAGGAATAAAAATTTCTTTAAGTTCGAACTGTCCCCTCGATGCTAACAAGGGGCCAGGTCAAACTTTTTTTCCCAATCTGTCACCCTTTTTTTTTTTTTTGGATGGGAAATCATCAAATGACTTCTTCTCCCGCTCTGGGCGGAGCGGGAGGGCGTGTCAGACTTTTACTGACTAAAACCCACCCGTGTTCCTTCAGTTGCCCATGTGCCGGGGCCACGGTATCTCTTTCGAACAATCACGCGACCCTGGCAGGCACCGGTCCTAGCAGACCCCTTCACTGCTGCTGACATCTCTTTGAGGCGCGCGTGGAACACTACGCGCCTTCGACCCGAGCTTGGTCCTTACCGGGCGGCGAGCTACCCATTGCTCGCCGCCCGCAAGCTCGCGCCTACGGTGGCCGGGAGTCCGCAATCGACTCCCGACGCCCGGGGCGTCTCCTCCTGCGGCGGCTAGGGACGTGAGGGCGCAGAGACTGCCACTCCCTCACGCGCTTCGCCTCCTCCTTCACGAGCATTACTGCTTCGCAGAAGGAGGTGACGGCTTCCCATGCCCTCTCGCTCCGTACCATGGCTCGCACCAGGGCCGGACGCGAGAGGTCGCCGCCGCCGATCGCCTCCACGAGGACACGGCGGTGCTCCGCCCAGGCAGGGCACACCTCCACCGTATGCTCCACCGTGTCCTCCAGACGATCCTCACAATGGAAACACCCGGGCGTTTCCTCCCGCTTTATCCTGAACAGGAACCCACCGAAGCACCCATGCCCGGTGAGAACCTGCGTCAGGCGGAAGGTGAGGACGCCGTGGCGCCTCTCTATCCACTCCTCAAAGAGGGGACTTACCGCCGCAATTGTGGCGTGCCCTGCGCTGGGTTGCGACAATCATTCAATTCTTGCTTGAGCAACCGGCAGCAAGTTCGTCATGCTCCCTTAGATGTCAATGCTTGCGGTAGCGTCGGGGGTCGGGTTGCCCCCTTCCCTCAAATATGGCGAGGGGGGTAATGGCTGATCTTTGCATTATGCTCGTGAACGGGTGCTGCTTGTGGTGACTGGTCGTCTTACTGACCTTAATGTTGATATTATTATTAATATTACTTACCTGTTTAATTAATTTTACGTCGATGGTCCTAGTTTATCATTTGTGGCCTCGAGTTGTAACTCAGGTCGTAACAGCTATGTGAACACTCAGCATTGCATATGTAAGCTGTCACGCCCTTTATGCCAGGAGGCTTTTATTTTTGCAGCCATGTTTACATAACACATATTTTTTTGCTTATGCTTGAGTACAGTTTTCATTTTATTTGTTGGTATATTGGGTTGGCTAGCTGGGATATAGCAAATCATTTAATTTAATTTGTGTCTCTTAATGTTTTACTATATACCATTGTATAGAATCAAGTTCTTCTAACTGGACAGACAGCTGTGCTGCTGGGCGTTTGTTGGCCACTTCTTCTTCCCAGCTAAAGCACTAGGAAGTGCGCGACGGGTGGGCGTTTTAGGGGACTGTGTTTTGTAATTTTGACGTTCGAAAAGTGCTGATTCTCAGCGTAATTTGAATAAATGACTTTTGATTTTTGATTTTGTGACCGGTTGATGGCAATAGGTTCGCCTCCATCCTATCCACGGGGCTTAACTGGTAAAATGTGAGTATACTAATGGTACACTTCTGCCCAACCCTACAGGGAAACATAGCCTGATGTTATGATATGGGATGTCAGGTTTCGCATCCGACATAACATAATAATATCTTAGGACAACCAACACACCGTTATCTGATCCCAAACTAGTTAGAGCCTGTACTATAGTAACCAGACAACTGATAAACTTACTTATATATTTCTAAATACATACATATTATAGATAAATTACACCCAGACACAGAACAAATGATTGTGCTCATTACACAAAGATTTGTCCTGGGTGGGAATCGAACCCACGATGATCTCACTCTTAGCAGTCAGGGTCACTAACCACTAGACTAACAGGCCAGTTAGGTCAGGTCACATAACATCACACCTCGTTTCCCCGAAGCAGTAAATTCCTAATGGAAATCCCAATAACACTTGGCGGGCAAATCGTTATTGGGTTTTTATAAATTCTTAGTATCAGCCCGGAGTTTGGAAGTTTGCGGTATGATAACCTGTGCCCGCACGGTAAACCGTTGGTCCTGCTCCTTATCTCTCTCTCCGTTCGTATCGGATTGCCGTCCCATGGTACGGTAGATTGAGTAAATAAAATACAAAAAAAAAATAAAAAAATGATTGATTAAATAAAAAACACTCAGTATGGATTTACAATTATTTAATTCTTGAAAACGAACAGATCTATGTCTTATTATTTAAATACTAGTTTCTACTCGCGACTTCGTTCGCGTTAAATTTCTAGTTTTCCTGATCCTCCCCGTCGCATCGAATTGCCTGCCCGTGCGATTTCCCCGTTTTTGCAACATTTTTCTTAGCTGCTCCACTCCTATTGGTTATAGCGGGATGTTTTATAGCTTATAGCCTTCTTCGATAGATGGGAAACCCAACCCTAGAAGACTTATTCAATTCAAATCAGCAGTTCCTGAGATCATAGCGTTCAACCAAACAAACAAGCCTTATAATATTACTAGCGCCCGCCCGCGACTTCGTCCGCGTTAAATTTCTTGTTCCCCCGACCTTTCCCGTCGCGCATTGCCTACTCGTGCGATTTTCCCCGTTTTTGTAACATTTATCATTACTGCTCCGCTCCTCTTAGTTGTAGCGTAATGTTATATAGCCTTCCTCGATAAATAGGCTATCCAACACAAACATATTTTTTCAATTCGGACCAGTAGTTCCTGAGATTAGCGCGTTCAATCAAACAAACAAACTCTTCAGCTTTATAATATTAGTATAGATAGCTTCTGCCCGCGACTTCTTCCGCGTCAAATTTTTGCTCCTGTGACCCTTCGCGTCGCATCGAATTGCCTGCCAGTTTTCATCCATGTTTCGTCGCTGCTCCACTCCTTTTGATTGTATTGTGATGTTATGTAGCCTATAGCCTTCCTCATAGGCTACCCAACACAAAAATATTTTTTCAATTCGGATCGGTAGTTCCTGAGATTACCGCGTTCAACCAAACAAACATACTCTTCAGCTTTATAATATTATAGTATAGATAGTGTGGATTATTACGTAATATATATTCAAATAAGCATTTTAGTTAAGGCCATATCCTGCTTTTGTTCTAAACTGAACAATTGCAAGATTTATAAATAATTGACCTCGTAAGAAAAACTAACACTATTAGGTATTACCACATCATGACGCAAATACATATAATTTTTTTGATGCCCTAAGGGTTTTTGCCCACATTGTTTGTATTGTATTGTGTATTGTATACTATGCAGTATTGTAACATCTCTATAGATGTGACTGCGGGCAAGGCGAACCTATTAACGTCATCACGGACAATGGTATATAAATAAGCTTGCACACCTCACTGTCGCTTTTCCAGTCCGATCACATATACAGTAAGCCGATACCTTGGACGAAGCAAGCCACATACTTAGGTGTGATCCTCGACCACCATCATAACTTGAGAGAGCACATATCAACGGCTCGATCACGCGCCGCCTTTGCTCTTGGTAGACTCCATTCCATTCTTCGTTCTAACCGCCCGTAGAAAATTGTCCCTTACGTACAAATTGCGTACCTACACCGCGGTGATAGCCCTATCATGACTTATGCGTGCGTCGTCTTCGCGCACGCTAAGCCACTTCACATCCATAGGATACAGGCTCTCCAAAACCGTTTCCTTAGAAAGGTTACGGGAGACCCCTTCTGTTTCCAAAATAAGAATCTCAACCTAGATCTTAGAATACCCACCATTCAGAAGTTCATAAAACGCCTTATACCGCGCTTCTTTGACTCTGCTGTGAAGCACCCCAATCTTATGATCGCGGCAGCCGCCCATTACACTCCCTCCCGCATTAGTATAATACAACCCTTCACCAGGAGAGTAGTAAACTAACTAGCACATTCAAGACACACAGACACAGACCGCCGTCCTTCCGTCTTCGCCGCCGCGCCGAGGCCCGCCGCGACGTCCCAAACTCCCAATCCATGTCCACTCCGACCCTTGTTCGAGCCAGCCGCTGATTCTGTAGCTTTAAATTCGCCCCTAAATAATAATAATTCTGATCCAGCCCCTCTCTTGCTGCCCTCTACCAGCAATGCCCTAAGCCGAAGCCCGTACCCCACAGGGGGTGCCCTAAGCGAGCTTAGTCACTCTAGTTTTAAGTTTTTTTAAGCCCTAGCTGGTGGTCTCAATTTATTAAGGTAGCCACAGGCAATTCGGTTAAGCAACCGACAACCTCATAGGATGACCTGCAAGATGCCATACAAAAAAAAAAAACGCAATGGTAACTGTTCATGGTGTTATTCACTAAAGCTTTCTCAGGTCTGGTCAAGCAATATCAGCAGATGTTTACTGTGCCGCACTTCGAACGATGGCGATACTGGCAATGAAACAACTACGACTCGTGGTAAATCGATCTATCAATTATTTCTGCATGATAACGCAAGACCTCACACTGCTCGGGACACCGTTGTTTCTCTACTGGAGCTACAGTTAGAAACCATACGTCATCGTGGGTACTCACCAGACTTTGCTCCAACTGGCTACCATTTAATTTCGTGTTTTGAATAATTTTTTGCATGGTACAAAAAAAACCTTCCCAGGAGGCAGTACAAAATGCTTTCACACAGTTTGTCGAATCCAGATCCCCAGAGTTCTATCGCAGAGGCATAAATGAACGTCCGATTAGATGGGATAATAAGGGTAATTTGATTAAATACATATGTTACATCTTGGAAAAAAACGAGGTTTAATTTTGCAGTATAATATTTGTACCTAAAAAAAAACAATTGTTCAAATTTTCAAGTACCTAAGGGAATGTTTATATGTTTGTTCGTGTGACTGAATTATTTTGGGTTTAAGTTTAAATAATTTGCCGCGATTTCTATAAATAAGTAATTTAAATAATGCACTAATGTAGTAAGAATTTAATTTACTATATAGCCTACGTTTAATCAGTTCTTACAGTAATATTATTAAGTTGTAAGCTTTTAAAATATACTAGCTGTGCCCGCGGCTTCACCCGCATGAGGTTCGGAAATTATCACACGGAGACGTACTACCCAGACAAAATATTTATTACTATAGCCTACGTTACTCCTTATAATATCGGCTATCTGCCAGTGCATTTCCCGTCGAAATCGGTCTAGCCGTTTCGAAGATTAGCCGGAACAAACAGACAGAAAGACAAATAAAATAAAAATTGATTTTTTATGTAAGTACCGTATATACTTTCATATGCATTTATTGAAAAGCTGTTAATTTGAAATTACAAACAGACACTACAATTTTATTTATTTGTATGTACAGATAAATATAAGGTATATTTTTTTATAATAATCAAATGTATAAAATAAATAATATGACAATATCATCATCATCTACCTAACTTTTTCTCAACTATGTTTGGGTCGGCTTTGACTCTAACCGGATGCAGCTGAACGCCAGGTTTTTCCACGGAGCGACTACTTGTCTGACCTCAACAACCCAGTTACTTGGTAATACGATACCTTTTGATAAGACTGACATAACTTAACAATAATGCGAAGCTATTGAACTTTCTCGTGACGATAAGCAGAATTTATTCCACTCAAAAACAATAAAAACTTTTTACAAAAAAATAACAACCGACTTCCTTAAAAAAAACACTACAAAGTCAAAAATAACTTTAATTTCGGAATTCGGTGTCATTAGGATCTGTATTTAAGGTTTTTTTGCCACCGACTTCCGAAATTAAAGTAATTTTTGACTTTGTTGTGTTTTTTTAGGGCAGTCGGTTGTTATTTTTTTGTAAAAAGTTTTTAATTTTAACTTTTTAGTTATGGTAGATACCCTGCACTAATCTAATCGCGTTATTCGTTAATTTGTCGCGCAAATACTTAATACAAATTTAAGACTTATATGTTTTTCACATGGATCCCATTGGCCGAATGGAACGAAATTTCACCACCATTCGGGAAGCACCAACTTTCAAACAAAAAAATAAAAAAATCATCAAAGTCGGTTCTCCCAGTCTAAAGTTATGAGGTAACAAACATAAAAAAAAAAAAAATACAATCGAATTGATAACCTCCTTCTTTTTTTGAAGTCGGTTAAAAATTGAATCACTTCACACTTGAGTTTACAAAACTCGTATCATAAAGAAGACAATATCCAAGGGAAGACCACAAGGTAGATGGTATGAGTTTCATGCAGCAGAAGACATAGTTACATACTTCGTCCTATACTGATCTCGTTTCCTGAGATTGGTCTCATCACGAACTCGTATTTCATCTTCAAGTTGCTCATATCGGCTGTCACTCGGTCGACGTACGAAGTGCGCTAGAGTCACCTTCATAGATATCATGGCGTATTTATTATTTATTTATATATACTTTATTGTACACCATTAAAATACAAAAATTCAACAATCATCATCTATCATTAAGCACAGGTAGACTACTTAGTTAGTTAATAATAACCGTACGTAATAGGTCCGTCTGTAATCTACTTATGTGGCGACAAAACAATAGGTACATCGATATGTCCGTGGTTTATATAACTTTAATATTAAACACATAAGCCATTGTGTAGATTAGAACAATTAATTCTATAGACAGAAAAAAAAGAGTTTTACACCATTTTCTACAAAGACGATTTGACGAGATCAGCACCCCTAGCCAAATTGATAATCTGTAATCGTTAACGCTAGTCGAAAACTAATCAAATGTATGGGAATGAAATCATCTCAACGTTAAATCACGTGGTTAAAACAAACGAATAGAAAATAAGTAATGTTAAAATTGGGGATAGTGTTAGCCTGTAATTTTTCATGGATCTACTTGGAAAGAGATTTTTGAAATAGCTGAAAAAGGGATGAGCATCATTTCAACTTGGCTGGAACATAATCTATCAACATCAAACTTAAAAAAAAAAACTTCTCTACATTTCACGTCACTCGATCTAGTAGACCAAACATAAACTCCTTAATATACATTACAACAAATGCCATGTCTTAACAACAGTACTCGTCTGCGCTACTGACTGCAACTGTAATGCCATTGAAAGAGTAGAAAACTTTTTTACAAAAAAAAAAACAACCGACTTCCTTAAAAACACTACAAAGTGAAAAATAACTTTAATTTCGGAAGTCGGTGTCTTAGGATCTGTATTTATGGTTTTTTGCCACCGACTTCCGAAATTAAAGTTATTTTTCACTTTGTAGTGTTTTTAAGGAAGTCGGTTGTTTTTTTTTGTAAAAAAGTTTTTATTTTTAAATTTTTAGTTGTGGTATTCACCCTGCACTAATTCCAAACAAACAATGCATATTTATGCGATAGCAGAAATCGCGGTTGATTTGCTGTCATTTTTTAAAGAGTTCCGGTGTCTGTCTCCCGAACTCATCATCAGATCTATATGAAAATTATATGGGACCATTTCGGAATAAACCCCTTTCGAACAAAAAAAGAATTTTGCAAATCCGTCTATATACGACGGAGTTATGGCCGAACATACATAAAAAAAAAAAAAAAAAAACATATAAACATCCGAATTGATAACCTCCTTTTTGAAGTCGGTTAAAAATACAAAATACCTAGGTGTCATAATTGATCAAAACCTTTCCTTCAAAGCACAAATTCATGCACTCTAAAAAAGACTCGGAAATTCATTTACGTTGCGAAACTCCTAAGAGCCAGTGCTCCCAAAAAGATACGTATTCAGGCTTACATATGCTTATGCCAATCTGCTCTGCAATACTGTGTTAGTGTCTGGGGCAGCGCCGCCAAGACCTACATGCTTTAACTGGAACGGGCCCAGTGGGCCGTTCTCAAGGTACTTCTGGGAAGGCCCCGGCGTTTTTCTACGGACGAACTGTAGAAGGAATCTGGAGGTTTCTACGTACTGTTCATCCTAGGGGCACTTATTAACCTTTTAAAACTCAACAATAATCGATCCCGCTGCAGTAGGAAAACAGCTGAAAGAATCCCACTTCCAAAAACAAAAACCCTCTTCGCGGCCCGGCTTTCGTCGTCTTTATCCATTCGGGTGTTCAATGCTATAAGCAAAAATTTTACCATACCGAAAAACTACACTGAGGCCAAAAGTAAACTTAAACCTTGGTTGCTGAGCCGGACATAAATGACGAAACTAAGAATCTACTTTGTATCTTACGCTAATTCTCACCACACTCTCAACACTCACAAACACACACACATTTCACTTACTTCATTTTTTTTTTTGTATTGCCTATTCTATGTAGGCTCTTTTTACTCAGGCTTTTATTATATTTTTATTTTTTATGATTATTAATTTTATTTTATTATGAATGTTACTACAAAATTATCAATTACCATCTTGCGCTAGCAAAACTTCTAAAATTATTAACTCGGTGTATTGCAAAAAATACACCGAGTTAACCGGTGACCCAAAGGTCACAAGATACAGGCTGAGCCTAGTTTGGGACCCGCTGTTAAATCTTAATTAAGTCTTCTGCTGCTTAGAATCTCAAATCCCATGCTACTTGTATGGCTATAAATTATGTGAAAGTTTATTAAAATTAATTTGAATTTGAATATTACATACACAGTATTGTTGTTAGTTCATATTGAAAAAAATTAAACAAATCAAACAAATCTGCATGCCCATCTGTTTCTCACCAAAACAGCCTTCGCTAGCCGCCAGCTCTATGTAATAAGCTCACTAATTTACAGAAGTGTCCACAAACACATTCAAATAATTAATTTAAATAAACACCAACTCAAAACCAAGTTACAAAACTGGCTGTTTAATCAGGACTATTCCTGTACAGAAGACCTTATTTCAGAATTAATGTAGGCACTATTAATCATTATTTATTCTACAAACACGAATAAATAAACACATGCCACATCACATGAATATACCATACACTACACGCACTCCCACAAAACACCCTCTCCTCTCTCATACACCACACCACACCACACCACACCACACTCCATCCCAATTCTCATCCCATCCCCCACACACATACTCACACATACATATAGCAAATCAGGTCAATAAGGGTTTATTGTTAGAATCACACTCTTAAATAAAGGTTTATTTTGTATACGTAGTAACTAGTAGAACACTGACTCCTAGGTCACAGGGTTTCCCTAGTTTAGGAGGCAGGGTTTTCCACTATTTGTGCAGCCTTTTTCCAAAAACCAATTTAACTACCTATGTGAATTGTTATTGTTATTGTATACAAAGGGTTTTTGTGTCAATAAAAGTTTTTTTTTTTTTTTTTTTAATCTTAGTTTGAAATACTTTTAAAATCTTCGTCGTTTAAATATGCCCCTATTGTAATACAATAATAATTGGTGTATCATAATTGAGGCCATGAGAGCCAGAGTGGCCTATCTAAAAAAATAAATAAAATAAAAGTGCCTAGGGTTTACATAATTCCTTTAAAAATTAAACGCATATATTTTCAAAAGGTACAATTATTTAGAATCAGGGTTTCCGTTTTTTTTCTTACTAATGAAAACTATTGTTGAAGTAGTTAGGCCACTCTGGCTTTCCTCAATTCAGGTAACTAAAGACCTTTTACATAAATACATCACAGACTACACAAAAAACACACATGATTACCACAAAACTTATATACCACAAAACATAATTATCATCACACCACACTTTTTTTTTGTTGTGGGCGGGAAATCATCAAATGAACGAGTTGTAGGTCGTGGGTTCGAACCTAAACAGGTGCTTTACTTTGTATAAATAACTAGCTTCTGCCCGCGACTTCATCCGCGTCAAATTTTTGCTCCCCTGACCCTTCCCGTCGCATCGATTGCCTGCCAGTTTTCGTACATGTTTCGTTGCTGCTCCGCTCCTTTTGATTGTATCGTAGCCTATAGCCTTCCTCAATAAATAGGCTACTCAACACAAATATATTTTTTCAATTCGGACCAGTAGGTCCTGAGATTATCGCGTTCAACTAAACAAACAAACTCTTTAGCTTTATATTATAGTATAGATTTATTTTTTTATTATTCGAATTACTAACCTTTTAAAAAACTTTTTATAATATTATGTAGTACATAGTATAGTATAGATTTCGTCTCCACCTGCTCTCAAAACGGTGAACTGAATGCCTTGGAGAGGTCAAAAAAGATTCCTATGGTATCTTAGGGCCTCCTCTCACGCTGAAAATACGATATAAATACAATACGAAGGTAACACCGTCAGTCGTACAACGTCATTTGGTGAAACAATATTGCTGTGCTTGTAAGATTTCGTTGGTGTTAAAATGATTAAGCATTTGATTGATCATTATCTTTTTGAACAACTTGCTAAATATTAGCAGCATGTTTACCGGCATATAATTGTGGGCCTCTTAGCTGTCCCCGGATTTGAATAGTGGGACCTTACTGCAGGGGGGAGACAGTTAGAACAAGCACAACTTTAGTAAAGAAAGAGTCGCCACCTACTTTTCTTAACAGAGAAACTAATAGTTTCATAATTATCGATAGGTGTCTCTATAATGAGAAATGAAAAACTCAAGTAATTAAGATATATAATTTAATAATCAGCATTTTTTTAGAGAATAATTATAATATTTTTTATGAAATTATCACATTATTATATTTCGTGCCTGTCTAGCATTATCGATTATGGCAACCTTGTCACGGAAATCTTTATTGTGATATATTCTGGCAACATTAACTCAAAGTGGCCGCCGCAACTTGAACTTGCGTCCGCGCCTGTTCGTGTTTCGTGTGCTCATTTTGTGTTTAATTATTGGTTTTTGAGTGTTTTGTCTACATCAGACGTCGAGTTGAGTTTCTCCTCCGTCCTGTTAGTGGATTACTACCCATAAACTAATATTTGTCACTTGCTACGTTGTGCCAAGCAATTTTCACAAAAGTTGTGAAAAACTGTTGTTACATCTATTTAGTGATATTCTTGCGAAAAGACGCTTATTTTGTGCTTTGTGTGTCTATCAAATAGATACAATGCCAGTGCCTCACCGTTGCGCTTTCGGATGTAAGGATACTGGTAAGTCATTTTTTTAAACAACTGCTCAAAAAAGATGTGTTTTTATACTCTTCTTTTTTCGGCTCGCCTAATCAGTATTCTTCTAATAACCATTTATAAAACCTTTCGTTCTCTTAATTGTTATCTCTCTAGATAGACATCTTAAAAATATGCTTTTCTTCAAAGCTTCAAAAGACTAGATTTCGTTTGTTTCTTAAACTAATCTTCTGTTAACCAACTAATCTTTTGGCACCGTCATTTTAATATTGTCCACTGGTGCCATCTGCCAAACCAGATAAGATTCAGACGTCTGCCTTTTCCAACTGAGATTTGAATGAATAATATTTTACATAGAGGCCCACGAAGTTCCCGCTAATGTAAAACTCAGTTAAGAGTAACTATACAATTTACATCATTTTTAGGAAATATAGTACAATCGACAGTCTTTTTACATGCAGCAATCTGATAAAGACAGCCTTATGATGGACAAAATTGTGATTAAAAGACAAAAAATAATATTATTATTTTCTTTAGTTTCAGGCAATGTGATGCATTCATTTCCGAATCCTGGCAAATTTCCTGAACGTTTCAAAGCTTGGGTTAATCTTGTTGGATACAATCTGGAAACCCTAACGGACTATGACATTTATAAGAAGAAGAGAATATGTGATATTCACTTCACTCATGAGGACCGTAATCGCTTTAAGCGTCTAAATGCATTGGCAATGCCAACTCTGTATTTGCCTGGTGAGTTGAATATTAAATTACTTCATAGAAAACCCAATGCATGGTCAAGATTAGCGGAGCACATTAACAGTAGTAAAGTGTTTCATTTGGACAGTTCACCTATGATCATTCCGTTGTTTATGTCGTAAAACAAATACATTTTTTGAACAAATGAATCAACGGATAGCAATTTCTTTCAAAATGATTCATATTTCGATTGATAATGATTCGCTAAGCCAGCCTGTTTAGGGAGCCATTCTTGTTTGTGTTTTTATAATCTATTAAAAGCTCTGTTTAATTTTGCATTTTTTTTTTCAGTATCACCTGCGCAATCTGATTCTAGCCTAAGTGTTACTCATCCTACCACAAGCACCTCTCTTCCTTCTACTTCCACGCCAGGTATGTTTTTATAAAATATTAGTTAGATACATGTCTTTGATATTACTGCATTTGGTGTGCTTCCACTTGTGTGCTGTCCTTTTGGTGTCAGATGCAAATACCACTACCCTGTCTCTTCTGGTGGGTGTCATAAAATGGACATCAACAGGTTTATAAAATTATATTGATCATTATAGTGTGTTAGCCATCTTTCTGGAATAACCATTCTTTAATCATTTAATTTTCATTAAAGCCCATCAGCCTTGAGAGGAATAGGATTTCTGATGTCTGTTAATTTCCAGTCAGAAGCATCAAAGTTTTTATTTAACTTGAAACCGGTGTGCGTGTATAACCAGATATATTAATGTCAACGGGACAAAAGTATGAAAGAATTGTAGCAGGTGTTGTTCTGTAGTTTGTCCCTACACCAATGGGGAGAAGACGTGAGTTTATGTATGTATGTTGATCTAAAATTAATTAGTATTGTATGTATTTTTTCAGGTGTATGTCATGGTATCGCTGCTACGACCCAGCAGTTTGAGGCTGTCAGTTTTAGTCAACCTTCCACTAATACCTCTCTCCTTACTACTTCAACCTCAGGTATTATAATTTATTAGTTTATATTCTATCAGCATGGTGCATTCTCTTGCATATTAAATTATTCATCTTTTAATATCTTTGGACAACCAACACACCATTATCTGATCCCACACTAGGCAGAGCCTGTACTATGGCAATCAGACAACTGATAAACATACTTATATATTTCTAAATACATACATGATTCTTTATTGTATTAATATTGATACATATTGTTTTCATTAATAATAAATAAAAATTGTTTATTTCAATTACAAAGGGCATTTCGATACATGTTATTGGAGATCACCTTTTAAGCAAGGAATTGCTTGTGTTAGGAGACTCCGCGCTTCCACTTATCATTATCTTATGCAATTGAAGTGTAGACAATGTAAACATGCAAACATGCAAAAGTAAAAGTAAATGGGTAACTTAAAATTATACAAACAGCACTGTAAATGAATGAGCGTAGTGCATAGAATGGGCCAAAACGCGCGTGAACGTGTGATGTGTGTGAGTGTGGGTGAGAGTGTGAAGAGTGAGGGTGTGTAGTGTACATATTACAGATAAATTACACCCAGACACAGAACAAATGATTGTGCTCATCACACAAACATTTGTCCTGGGTGGGAATCGAACCCACGACCTCAGTCTCAGCAGTCAGGGTCACTAACCACTAGACTAACATTCATGTATTGTATATGTTTTCAGATAAAAGTCACTGCACCGCTGCTAAAAATTCCGTGGTAATGGAACATAATTATAGTGTGATAAGCAGATCAAAAGAAGAAAAAATACTCAAAGGTAATAAAATTTGTCATCAACATTATAATTAAAGCCTATTGCTGTGGTCATCATCAGCAGCCTATAACGTTCCCACTGCTGGAACACAGGCCTCTCTCGGTGAAAGGGAGCGAGCCATAATCCACCACGCGGGCCCAGTGCGGATTGGTAGATGTCACATGTCTTCGAATTTTTAATTCTAAGACATGCCGGTTTCCTCACGATGTTTTCCTTCACCGTTTTGAGAGCAGTGGTGATGAAATAATTTACAGAAAGTAAAGCGCCTGCTTGGGTTCGAACTCACGACCTACTTATTACTCGTAAGTCGCGGCCGTTACCACTGGGCCACCACTGCTCTCTATTATTACTGTGGTACTGTTGAGCTTTTGGCCTGCGGGAATATTGTTATTCTACATGAGTGATGTTGCAAATAAAGCTTGTTTTAAGTAATTAACTAAATAAATAATTGAATTGTGAAGAAACAGTTTTAAGTTAGAATATTTGAAACAAAGTATATATGTAAGTACCTAATCATTATGTTTTGCATTTTTCAGATGTTCGTTGGGGTGGGTTCAATTGCATACCAGTGAGATCAGTCCAGACAAAAATGAAGTATCTTCAAAATGAAATACGTCGTTTGCGCAAAAAAGGACAATCATTCAAAGCACGATTGGCTAATGCAGAAAAATTGTCCAATAAAGTTGCATTTCAGCAAGTGACAAAAAATATGTCTAAACCAGCACAATTGTTTCTTCACATGCAACTCCAATCTCAAAAGAAATCCAAGGGAAGACGGTTTTCAATTGAGGAAAAAGTGATGTCTTTGTCACTTTTCAAAAAAAGTCCCAAGTGCTACAGGCTGTTATGCAAATATTTTGCGTTGCCATCAGCAAAAGCTATGAAGCGATTGCTAAGCCAAATTAAATTAGTACCAGGTATAAACCCCATCATATTTGAAAAAATAAATAAAGTGTTAGCTGAAAAGGATGTGCCAGATCGACTCTGCAGCCTCATGTTCGACGAAATGTCAATTATGCCACTAATTCTTTTTAATGCTAATAAGGATGAACTGGAAGGATTTGCATCAAATCAAGACGGATTCTTTGCTGACCATGCCCTTGTTTTTATGGTGAAGGGGGTGAAAAATAATTTTAAGCAACCAATTGCATACTATTTCACAACCGGATTAAAAAAAAAAGAACTGGAAGTTTTAATAAAATCCGTGGTCCAACATGCATTGGAAAATAGCCTCATCGTGGTTAACACAGTATGTGACCAAAGTCCTGTGAATGTTGGCGCTATAACCGAATTGGTTAATAAAACTAAAGCCGCCTATCTTCGTAAAGGCAAAGAGTGGCGTCATGAAATGTTCCGGGTTAATGGTCAGAGTATAATCCCTCTGTATGATACTCCACATTTAATAAAGGGTCTCAGAAATAATTTGCTGACCAAAGATATGACCTACGTCATATCTAATCAGAAAAAAACCATTAAATGGGAATATTACCAAATGGTATATGCTGCCGACAAGTCTTATGGAGAACTACGTCTTCTTGACAAAATTACAGAAGAACACGTAAATCCCGACAAAATAAATAAAATGCGTGTGAAATCGGCGACACAAATATTTAGTCACAGTGTTGCTGTTGTAACAGAACACTTGACGGCAAGGAAGGATCTTCCCGAAGAATGTCGTCAAATAATAGACATGACTATATTAATAGATAATTTATTTGACTCATTGAATGTGAGCAATATGTTCATACCAAATGGTAAAATTTATAAAGGGCCTGTCAAACGAAATTCGCCTCATCATGAATTGTGGCAGAAAGCAAAAAAAAATTTTAAAACTGTAAAATATATTAAAAAAGTTAAAGTTGGGAACAAAATTCGTCTGACTGAAACAACCATACCATCTGTGACAAATCTAATTAAAACTATAGAGGGTATGGAACGTCTTTGGCAAGTGTTGTCTAATAAATATGGTTTAGATGCAATGTTGACACGGAACTTAACCAAGACCTTGTCGAAAATTTCTTTGGGAATATCAGGAGTTACGGAGCAAGGAATAATGCGCCCAATACAGTGGCTTTTGAAGGAGCATTCAAAGCTCTCTTATTAAATAATTTTAACTCTCCCCATTCAAGTAGGGCAAACTGTGAGGAAGATTCGAATGAGTGCCTTCAGACACTAGATTTTTTTTTAAGAGAGAAGTTAGATACTCCTGACGTTCCTGAAGAAACTGAAACAATTCATTTTAACAGTGAAATTTGCTTTGACCAGTCAAATACTACAGATGCTGGTCAGAGCAATTATGTCTGTGGTTGGGTTCTAAAAAAATGTCTAATAAATGTTGTAAAAAGTTGTCAAACTTGTAAAAATACTTTACTAGAGAACACAATTAGCAATAAAAATAATGTATTCATTAAAGCTAAAGAATATGAAAACAAAAAATGGTTTTGCTATCCCAGTAAAGAAATTGAAAATTATTTCAACGAAATTCAAAATATAGCAACGTCATGTCTAAAGAGGAACATACCTAAAAAACGTGTGAAACACACAATAATTTCTTTTACGGATATGTTTATAGATTGTCCAAATAAATGTCCAGCCCATATTGATACATTTAAGAAATACTTTTTGAATGTGTCATTAAATGTACTCATTTATAGTTGGTGTCGATCAGTCAACCGAATTTTGGTCGGAAAATTAATTTATGATGGTGAAGATGAGACGAAAACTGCTGCCCAAAAATATTATAATAAGAATAAAAATTATAAAAACAGAAAATAATAGGTACAAATGTGATAAGATTGTAACACAGGCAATAAAATTTAAAATAATATTTCTTCTGTTTAATTTCTTAAGAGTTAATCATGAGTAATGAGCAATTTCTTTTTTAAATTTAGTGACTTATTGTAATTTGTAAAAAAAAAATATTATAATTTTTAAAAGAGTTTTTGTCCAAAATGAGTCTTTTCTGAAAAACAAAGGTACCTAGATAATATTTCCCAGATACTTTTCTTGTTTTCGTATACTTGATGTAAAATATAACAAAATTGTTACAAATTACAATGAATTACTAGACCCAAATAGTAAATGGGTAAATAGTTTCAATGCAGCCGCCAAAATTCCTTTCCCTTTTTTGCTTTTGTCTTGCAGCTGTTTTTACGTCGTATTTTGATCAACATGCGATTTATGAAAATCGCATTTTGATCAAAATACGACGTAAAAACAGGTATAAACAAAAGAAAATTTGAATTTCGCGGGCTACGTATAGAGCCTTAGTTCCTGTTAAGAAACGCAGATGGCGTTTTGAATTGAAATGCTTCGAAATTCCACAAGAGGGCTCTCTTCTCCCATATTATTATTATACTCTTTGCCTTACTGTATTTCATTCAATCCGCGAAAACTCCTTGATCTACAAACAAATTAAATATTAAAGCTAAGTATGGTGCTATAGTCTCAAATATCTGTATACAAACTTTGTTGGACATTTCCAATAGATCTTCGGTCAATTTGATTTTGATTTGCCGAAAAGATTTTATAACTATCATAGGGTAAACCCTATGACTGAAGATATGAGAAAAATTCAACCTGGCAGCTTGGAACGTTCGCTCTTAATATATCAATTGAGATTTAGGCTGAGGATTTTAAAGCTGCCGTCGCTTTTGATGGTAGCTTCTTCTATGATAGAGCTTATGGCACCACGTGAAGTCTCCAATCTGTAATCAGTGTTTCGTATTTCTTTCCTACTAGTTTCGTTATTTATAACTTTCCAAATCGTTTTTATTTTATTTTCCGCTGATTTGATTTGGTTGCTAATCTACAGGGCTTTAGGCTATCTCGCAGGTTTTTCTAAAACTTTTGAAATATATAGTAACATACTTGTTGAAAGTTTCAGTGTTAATGTCCCTTACATTAACACTGAAACTTTCAACAAGTAAGTTAAGGCCATACAGCTCGAACAGTATTTCCATACTTATCCTAACACCTCTAGTCCTTTTAGTACCTTTTTCATCTGAAATTCAACAGTACCAGCCCTTAGTCTAGTTTTGTTCCCGGTTGATGGCAATGGGCTATTACATGGGATTAAATAAATAAATAAATATCTTAGGACAACCAACACACCGTTATCTGATCCCAAACTAGGCAGAGCCTATACTATGTCAACCAGACAACTGATAAACATACTTATACATTTCTAAATACATACATATTTTAGATAAATTACACCCAGACACAGAACAAATGATCGTGCTCATCACACAAAGATTTGTCCTGGGTGGGAATCGAACCCATAACCTCAGTCTCAGCAGTCAGGGTCACTAACCACTAGACTAACAGGCCAGTCAACACATAACTGGCGAAACGAGGGTGTACTGCCCAACCCTTTGGGTAAACAAGGCGTGGTGCTATGTTATGTTATATCCAGTCCGTAATACTCACAACTGATGAGTGTTTATGATAAGATGTATGAACGTAATCGAAGCTAAAGGAATATGTACGGAACATAGCAGATGGCAATCTCTGGGTTCTGCCGACCTCCTCTCGACAAAAGGCGTGAATTTGCGTACCTCTCCTCATGAACTTTATATTTTGAGACGTTTTAGCGATTAAATAAAAACACTCAGTATGGATTTATGTATTATCATTTAATTCTTAAAAATAATTACTTAAGGCCATGTTTTGCTTTGGTTCTAATTTGAACAATTTGCAAGCAAGGATTTATAAATATGTTATTGAACTCGTATGAAAAAAGAGGATTTCCACATCATTACGTAAATACGTATAAATTTATTGATGCCCACGGCCACATATTTTGCCCACGTATCATCGCTCTCGCTCGCTTTTTCACAAGAACACAGTTGTCAGTACCAGCACGCGCAGCCTGCCACCATAGAAACGAGTATTGTCGGCGAAGGAATAGACAAAATGACTGCTTGTAGAATGATTTCAACCGTTTTAAGATGTTAAAACTGAAGAGAAGAAGTGTTTATATTCTTCAGTCGACGAAAGTCTACGATGTCAAGCATGACGGTCAAATTTTCTCTTCTTCTGACACTTGGGGAGTAGTATATATCTCTGTACCAAAAATTCTTAAACAATTTGTTGTTGCAGTAAAGACACGGTTTTTTCGATATTGTGTATCACGAGTATCTGCGTAAATTAACAAAAGAAACTAAATTTTTCCAATATTTCATTATTTATTTACTTTACGTTATCTGTCTCCCCATTGCTATGGAAAGATGTCCTTGTTTTATTATTGGCAGAAGAGATGTCGGGTTGGATAGAAAAAACTTTGTCTATTCTTAGTAGAATACAGATAAAATTGGTCATGCTACGCCTGCTGGTCGAACCTCCTTCAACTTACTATTTTTGATTCTATGTGTGTTTGTGCTGATAATATGAAAAACCTGATAAGTTTTGATTTATGTTTACTTAATTATTTTTATGTACCTAAGTGAATGTTAACTTGGGTTTTCATTCGAATAAGTTACTGCGATTTCTATAAATAACTATTTAAAATTATATATATATATATTTTTTTTAGGTTGTTTGAATTAAATTTATTATAAGGCCTACGTTTAATGACGACCCTGGCACATGGGCAACTGAAGGAACACGGGTGGGTTTTAGTCAGTAAAAGTCTGACACGCCCTAGCTCCACCCAGAGCGGGAGAAGTAATTTGATGATTTACCATCCAAAAAAAAAAAAAAAAAAAGCGCTACGTTTAATCAGTTGTATATGCATTGATATCCGACGTGGCAACGCTGCTAACTTTTTGGCCACTTTTCCTACTGACAGGGATGCGGACGAATTCATTGGTGCTCAGTGACCTCTTCCCTTTTTAGGGTTCCGTTGTCAAATGGCAAAAAACGGAACTCTTATAGTTTCGTCATGTCTGTCTGTCTGTCCGAGTATGTCACAGCCATTTTTTTCCGAAACTAAAAGAGCTATGCTGTTGAAACTTGGTAAGTAGATGTATTCTGTAAACCGCATTAAGATTTTCACACAAAAATAGAAAAAAAACAATAATATTTGGGGTTCCCCATACATAGAACTGAAACTCAATTTTTTTTTCATCAAACCCATACGTGTGGGGTATCTATGGATAAGTCTTCAAAAATGATATTGAGGTTTCTAATATCATTTTTTTTTCTAAACTGAATAGTTTGCGCGAGAGACACTTCCAAAGTGATAAAATGTGTGTCCCCCCGTAACTTCTAAAATAAGGGAATGATAAAACCAAAAAAAAATATATGATGTACATTACCATGCAAACTTCCACCGAAAATTGGTTTGAACGAGATCTAGTAAGTAGTTTTTTTTTAATACGTCATAAATCGTAAACCACAATTTACCTTTCATTCAGTCAACTCAAATATAAAAATTTAAAAAAAAAACATTTAATTTCATAAACATAAACCTTATATGCATGCATAAACCGTGAATTCCTGCAGGTTTGTACGGAACCCTCGGTGCGCGAGTCCGACTCGCACTTGGCCAGTTTTTTACCTATATTTCAATCCATCAATCATTTATTTTGTTAAACATAAGTATAGTTACAGATAGTATAGTGTCAAGAATAATATGAGCACTATGTTTTGCCAATAAATGGCGTACAGAATTAACACAAACAAGCAATTACATTAAAGTGGCATGCAAACAGCTTACATTATAAAAAAAAAACGATTTTAAAATATGACAGTTACGTAATGAGGTCATTACAATTTATGATAAATAAACACATTTACACAACATCTATAAAAATAAATAAAATTGGAGTGTCTGTTTTTAATATTAAGATAACCACTTTTTACTAAGTGTATATGGATGTATACACGGTACATATACCAAAACAACATTTTTTACAATTTTTGTCTGTCTGTCTGTCTGTTTTTCCCGGCTAATCTCTGAAATCGCTGCACCGATTTTGCCAGGACTGGCAGATAGCTGATGTAACAAGGAGTAACTTAGGCTACTTTTATTTTAGAAAGATTCTTTTATTTTAGAAAAAAATAACTGTCTTCGAAAACTACGGTGACATTCGTCATAAACTACGCTGAAATACGTCTCAAAATTCGAAAAACCCTGGTTGAATCCTACGAAATAGATCAAAATAACAGTATTGTACACCTTAAAAAGGCCTACAAAAATCTCGTAATGGTATATGTCTATCTCTTAGGGATAACCCACAATAACCATTTTTTATCTTTTACTTTTTACGAGAAATAAGGGCTTATATACGAAGCGATTTTAAGCAATACAGCATTAATCCTTATCCAATTAAGTACCTTAAATACATTGTGCATTTAATATAGATCAATATGGCCCTTTACAGCATGTAATTTAAATGAATATCTTAGAAGATATTAGAGATTTAAAAAGCGAGCGCAGAGCAGCTGGGGCGGGTCGTGCGTCCGTCCCGTCCATCCGTTGGCAGCGGCCGGGTAGTACAGGATAAGAAGGATTGTAATTCATATTACTTTGGCTTCATAGTAATTGCGAATATCATGTGTGTTCATTATACTCAAAATAAACCTAATAGTATTATTCCAAGTAACAGACCGCGAAATGGCTTAGATGTTTACATTTTTGGATGTTTGTTTCTCAATAATGCAAAGACGGCCAAACGGATTTAGATCGAATTTGGCACAAAGATATATTATATCATGGATACGTAAGTAACAGATAGGATACCTACTTTATCCCGGTAGTAGGTTCCCGGGTGATATTTTCCGACCGCTATACGGGCCAAGCCACTGGCAAAAGTACTATTCCTATAATTATGTTCGGTGTCTGGTAAATGATTGAGTGTCTGTATAGGTAAAATAGGAGCGTTAAGAAAAACCAAGAAGACTTATATTAAACTAAACCAAGCCCTATGTCGCAGTCTTCTTACTCTGAATACTATTACTCTTATTTTAAAAACACCAACACACATGATGTTCTCATACACTATGAATCCTAAGTAATATGAATTATAATCCTACTACTACTAATATTATAAATGTGAAAATATGTATGATTGGGTGTTTGTTTCTCAATCACGCAAAAATGGCGGAATGGATCTGGATCGAAAATAGCACACAGAGTCTATATTACCTATATAACCTGGAATAACACATTCTTATCGCGGTACTACGTCCTCTTGCATTAATTTCCGACATCCACGCGGGCGAAGCCGCGGGCAAAAGCTAGTCAATATAATATATTGACTAGCTTTTGCCCGCGGCTTCGCCTTACTAATTAACGCGACTTACTAATTAAACACTCATGTTTTTATATTATAAAAACATGAGTGTTTAATTAGTAAGTCGGAACCGTCATATTATCTCTGTTTATAAGTAGTAAACTCGGTAATGATATAGTAATATCTATTTAAACCGAATTTAAATAAAGACCTCTCATACGATCCCAGACTTTAAGAATCTTTATTTCTAATAGCTGGCTTTTGCTGAAAAATGCGGTTTATGAGAAGTAACATGAATGGTATTCCGATGACCGCGAAAGATCAGTTTTTAAAATAAGTACAGGTTACAGAGAACAAACATTCCCATTTCATAAAATATGTACATAGATAGTAGAGTGAGTAAGTTAAGTTCCTTAATAATGGTTTACAACTATCATTCGATTGTAGTTTGGTAAATGATCGTAAGCATTTCTTCTGAGCTTTAAAAGCAATCTCTCCGTCAGTGGAGTTGCCCCAGAAAATTTATTGTACATAATATATTTATTTTAGTATTAGTTTGCATTGTATTAAGGTTGTTACATTAATATTATTCAGTCGTAAGCTTTTATTTTATGTGAATATTATCTTGTTTGATATTCAAGCTATAATGACAATAATGCAAATCTATTAAACTTGTTAGTGATGATAAACATAATTTATTCCACTCGATACAAATAGAATCACTTCACATATGAATTTACACACGTATTGAAAACTTGTATCATTAAGAAGATAACATCTGAGGGCAGGTAGATGGAATGAGCTTTGTGTAGCAGAAGATGTTGTTACGTTCTTCGTTCTATACTGATCTCGTGTCCTGAGACTGCTCTCATCACGAACTCATATTTCAACTTCAATTTGCTCATATCTGCTGTCACTCGGTACCGACGTACGAAGTGCGCTAGCGTCACCTTCATAGATATCATGGCGTATGTTCTACCTGTAAAATCAATCGTATTTTATTGCTTCTTCATCATCACACAACATTATCATCATTTCAGCAAAATGACGTCCACTGCTGGACGTAGGAATCCCTCAATTTGCGAGGGGGGGTTGCCATAATCGCCACGCTTGGCAGGCGGGTTGGCGATCTCAATTTGTTAGTAAAATGCTTAGAGAACGCTGCTGCTCGTTCTCTAGTAAATCCTTCAGTCGCCTTTTATGACACCCACGGGAAGTAATGGGATGTTTCTATTTTTTTACATTCGGCACCATAGTATATAAATATCACACATGTTATAATATTTTTTACCTTTTTATCGGTAAAGATAACATAATATATAAATACCTATACAAGCCCGTTTTCCTAATCCAAACGCTGCGAATTCCTTGTTGTTTCTGAAATCACCATCCAGCCATCTTTCTGGTCTAAACTTATCACTCTCAGATCCCCAAGAAGGATCAAAATTTGTTGCCAGAGGAAATATTACACAATGGCTGCCAGCGCGCATGGTGTAGTTTTCTGAAATAAATAATCTATTATATACATCTGTCATTACAAATATGTATAATAAATTACGTGGAGCGACTGCCTATCTGATTTCTGTTACCCAGTTACTGGGTAACACGAAACTACTCAGTTACACTGTTTGTCAGACTTTTGGGATTTTGACAATCCGTGACGACTGTCAAAGATCTACATGATAACCGGAACCAACGGCTTAACGTCCTTTCCAGAGCACAAAAGGCTCTCGGTATGAAATAAATGGTCTCCTATCTATGGACCAACCTCTGCAGGCGTTGCGACCCTTGTAGCTATTATTATGGAGCCACGAGCCCCTCCACAATTTTGAATATATAATATTTTAACAATTCTTTGCCGAGGTTACTACTGCTGTCGTTTCCGTTAAGTGAAAATTCTTATACAATCGATGAAGATAAAATAAAACTTACTAAGCTTAACATCTTTATCCACGAATCTCAACATAACAGGAACTGAAGGAAACGTTCTGAGAGACTCCATTATCACTGCGTTTGTATAAACCAATTTGTTCAAGTCATCCTTTTCTACGTCTCTATCTGCACCCAGTACTTCTATTAATCTGCAAAAGTAAAATTAATCTTACATACAAATAAATAAAATTGGAGTGTCTGTTTTTAATATTAAGATAACCACTTTTTACTAAGTTTATATGGATGTTTACACGGTACATGTACCAAAACAACATTTTTTACAATTTTTGTCTGCCTGTCTGTCTGTCTGTCTGTTTGTTCCGGCTAATCTCTGAAATGGCTGAACCGATTTTGACAGGATTTTCACTGGCAGATAGCTGATGTAACAAGGAGTAACTTAAGCTACTTTTATTTTATAATAAAATAACTGTCTTCGAAAACTATGGTGACATACGTCATAAACTATGCTAAAATTCGTCTCAAAATTCGAAAAACCCTGGCGGAATCCTACGAAATAGATCAAAATAATATACTACAGTATTGTACACCTTAAAAAGGCCTACAAAAATGTTGCAATGGTATATGTCTATCTCTTAGGGATAACCGACAATAACCATTTTTATCTTTTACTTTTTACGAGAAATAAGGGTTTATTTACGAAGCGATTTTAAGCAATACAGCATTAATGCTTATCTAATTAAGTACCTTAAATACACTGTGCATTTAATATAGATCAATATGGCCCTTCACTTACAGCATGTAATTTAAATGAATATCTTAGAAGATATTAGAGATTTAAAAAGCGGGCGCAGAACAGCTGGCGGGTCGTACGTCCGTCCCGTCCATCCGTTGGCAGCGGCCGGGTAGTACAGGATAAGTAGGATTCGTTAAGATGATGATGATGATGATGTTTCGTAGGGATCGTTAAGATGATTTGTTGATTGGTGGGAATTATAGTTGGTTATTTGAGGTATGTGTTTATTTGGGTTTAGTTTACATTCTGTTAAGATTAACAGGTCGATATCTGTTTTAAGGTTTATTATGTTTAGTTGAAGGTCGTCGAAGTTAGAGTAAATGAATCATAAGTATGTTTCATTTTATCTGTATGAACTTGCATATACTGTTGTAATAAATGCTGTGTAAGGTCAATGTCTTTACAGTCACGGGGTCAAAATGACCAGTCAGTAAATCAAAGGGTCGGCATCTTGTGAAACTATGTATAGAGCTGTTATAAGCTATTAATGCTTAGGGCAGAACATTAATTTATTGGTCTAAGATGTTCTAGAAGGGTTGCGTGAAATCTTTCGATATTTCCGTTATCGTTAGGAGAGTGAGCTAGGCTAGTATTCTGTGATGGTTGATTTTATGAAGCCTTGTAAATTCCATGAACAGTTGGTTTGTGAACTCAGTCACATTGTCTGTGATGATAGTTATAGGGACGCCATGGTGGGTACAGTACTGCAAAAAGGCTTGTAATATGCTTATAGCTGTTCCATCACGCAGATGATAGGCTTGTCCATACTTTCTAATTACGTCGATAATCGTTACGTATTTTTCACTCTGTACAGTGAATAGACCCATGTGGATTATCTCAAATGGTTTGGTAGCCGGTGCAATGTTAAATTGGGGTCTTATCGGGTTTCTATCGTATTTGGCCTGACCGTAAATCGTACATTCATTTATAAATTTAGTTATATGGTCTTTCATCTTTGGCCAGTAATATTTAAGAGATAAGGCTACATGGCATTCGGTAATTCCACGATGGTTAGTTTTACCGTCATGGTAGTGTCGTATTATCTCCTGTTGTCGAAGATATTTTTTGACATTTTCTAGTTCTGATTTAGTTAAAACGAGATTTAAGGAAGAACATTTGAATTTGTCCGTTATAATAGGTATAACTGAAAACATGGCTAGAGGTGGAGTAACTAAAATAGCTGTCTTAACCTTGGGGTTAACGTATTCTTTTACGGCACAGATCACATCTTCCTGTAGGTTATTGTTGGGACACGTGCATAGCATGACGCAATAATATGCGAGGTTGCATTTTAAAGGCCACGACGAGGCGACGCTGCCCGATCTCACCAGTCATTTCCCTACCGTGTAAGAAACACCTTGTATACCGAGTTCTATATTCCGCGCAAATAAATCCGGTTCACATAACTCGCATTTTATATTCCAACCACCTAACAGGAGTCAGTGAACACAAGTCGGACAAGACTCAACAGTTATGTTTAGATAGCTGGATACTTATACGTGTATGCGTGTCAAATGGTCTAGTAACTTCAGGTAGTTTTTTAACGTCATTAACTATAGTGAAATGTATCTGTCTGTTAAACTTATTTAAAAGTTCGTCAGTTATGGGAATTTTTAGGATGGGGTTCTCAGCGCTCGTATGTACTGTTTCGGTTGAGGAGTTTGTTTTGCCAAAGATGGTTCCTGATGGATTACCCAATAAGGAGTTGAGTTCATCAGTTTCCTCTATTAAGGAGATGACCTCTTTAGTGTGGATTTCAATGCGAGAAAGGGCGTCAGCATTTGTATTGGATTTCCCTTTTTTATAAATAACTGAAAAGTCGTATTCGCTAAGTCTAAGTCACCATCTTGTCAGTGGGGAATTTGGTTCTTTCATGTTAATCATCCATTGTAATGGTTTATGGTCAGTGAAGATTTTAAATTTACGTCCAAATAGGTAGGGTCTGAAATATTTTGTTGCCCAAACTATAGCAAGTAATTCTTTTTCTATAGTACTATAGTTCACCTCGCTTTCGTTTAAAGGTCGGGATGCATAACAGATAGGTCTGTGTGAGTTTATAGGTCCTTGGGATAAAACAGCGCTGATGGCTACATTCGAAGCGTCTGTTGTCAAGTTAAATTTTTTACTGAAGTCTGGATATTGTAGGATAGGGTCATTAGTCAAGAGAGTCTTGCATCTTTCGAAACAATTCACGTATTCGGAGTGAAGTATGATTTTTCGTCCTTTTTTCAAGCATTGAATAAATGGTTTGGTAGTCCGGGCAAAGTCAGGGAGAAATTTCCGATAATAACCGAGGAGGCCCAGAAATTGTTAGATTTCTTTCAGTGTTTTTGGAATTGGATGTTTCTTAATTGTAGATATTTTATCGGGATTTGGCTTAATGCCATCTTAACTGATGATATGACCTAAATAGGCTGTTTCAAATTTGAGGAATTCCGATTTGTCCATCTGGATTTTGAAGTTGGACTCTTGAAGTCTCTGGAATACATTTTCGAAATTAATTATGTGTTCCTGAAGGGATGTACTGAAAACAATGATGTCATCTAGATAGACAAGACATATCTCGTTTTGAAGTCCCCTAAGCATTCGAGCAATCTACGGGCTTCAATCCGACGATTCTTGTCGGCCGGTATTTCAGAAACTTGGTTTGTTACCGCTACCGTCTCTATATATATATGAGATATGTATGTTTGTGTGGAAGCATAAGGAATTATTTAAAAAAGCAGATGATGTAGTTCCTCGAAACCGGCGCGATCCTCACAGGCTCGTACTGGATGTCATGCCAAGGCTAGCTAAATATAATAAAAGCTGTTTGTATATGTGTGTAGAAATATTTAATAAAATACCGAGCGACTTAAAAATTCTAAATACAAGATTATTTAAAAGTAAATTGTATGATTGACTGTCCACAAATAGTTTTTATAGTGTAAAAGAATTTTTTGACAAAAAACTTAAATGACTGAAATTTTAAATGTATAAATTATAAATTTTAATGTATTATATAATTAAATGTACCAAATGTCATATAATAATTAATTAATTAATAATATAATGAAATGTATGGACGACAAATTTGCACGCTTATAATGTTAAGCAAAGACATGTATGCTCTGTATTTAATTTTTGTACCATCTTCTATACCATGTTTTTATGCAAATAAATTTTATTCTATTCTATTCTATTCTATTCCATTTCCCCGTGGTAGCGCAGTATGCATGAGCATTTCTCCACGAAAAAAAAAAAAGGAGTGGCCACAGCTGGCGGAGCTGGCGATGATGTTCGACAAGTGGAGCACTTCCACACGTTACAAGCTGCGCACGTTTTCGTTATTGAAACTCAGTGTTAATAAAGCAAAACTGACAAAAATTTGTTACTGTTTCAAAAGTAAAAAAATATGTTCACGATATAATATTTTGAGCGACGTGTACTGTACGGATGAATGTCCACAGACGAGTGAATTTTTTTTAATTTTTTTTTATTGTCCTCTCTTAGTTAGCCTACTAAGGCTGTCACTACTTTTCAGGATAAAGCGGGAGGATACGCCCGGGTGTTTCCATTGCGAGGATCGTCTAGAGGACACGGTGGAGCATACGGTGGAAGTTTGCCCTGCCTGGGCGGAGCACCACCGTGTCCTCGTGGAGGCGATCGGCGGCGGCGACCTCTCGCGTCCGGCCCTGGTGCGAGCCATGGTACGGAGCGAGAGGGCATGGGAAGCCGTCACCTCCTTCTGCGAAGCAGTAATGCTCGCGAAGGAGGAGGCGGGGCGCATGAGGGAGTGGCAGTCTCTGCGCCCTCGCGTTCCTAGCCGCCGCAGGAGGAGACGCCCCGGGCGTCGGGAGTCGATAGCTGACTCCCGGCCACCGTAGGCGCGAGCTTGCGGGCGGTGAGCAATGGGTAGCTCGCCGCCCGGTAAGGACCAAGCTCGGGTCGACGGCGCGTAGTGTTCCACGCACGCCTCAAAGAGATGTCAGCAAAACTGAAGGGGTCTGCTAGGACCGATGCCTGCCAGGGTCGCGAGATTGTTCGAAAGAGATACCGTGTCCCTGGCACATGGGCAACTGAAGGAACACGGGTGGGTTTTAGTCAGTAAAAGTCTGACATGCCCTCCCGCTCCGCCCAGAGCGGGAGAAGTCATTTGATGATTTCCCATCCAAAAAAAAAAAAAAGGCTGTCACTACTTAAACGGACTTGCCGCGGATTCCTTAAAAGTAAATTTAAAGCCAAGGGTCGGGGGAAACTATTTAGTCGGGGTTGTCGCGACGACGGACCTCGGCGGCGAGGTGGGTATGACGGTTTGTGTGTGTTTTCTAACTGTACTGGTGACCTTATTGCTCTCTTGGAGGAGGGTAGTGAGGTCTTCAGGACCGGTGAGTACATGTCTCGGGCGGCGAACATTACTAATGTGGGAAGAAATATTATGATGGAACATCTCGTATTAATATAAGTATTATATTATATTACTTATATTTCAACTTACTCTTCAAACATTTTCTCTTCTACTTCTGGATGTGCTCCAAGCTGTAGCAAAGTGTATGTTAGCTGGTTAGATGTCGTTTCAAATCCAGCTGCTATAATTGTGTCCATTTCTTCTCTTATCTCCTTATCTGTTAAGGCACCGTTTTTGGATAGATCTAGGAGTAGATCTAGAAAAGGTTTGTATTTACTCCCTGGAAAAAAAGGTATCTAGGATTATCCAATCATAAGCTTTTAAAACACACACACACACACACACACACACACAATTAATAAAAGCTGAAAATATTGTGAAGAAAATTGTTTCAAAGTAGTAATAGTAATAAATCTTTATTTCTGGCATAATGGTATAGGGTATTGTATTACAAAAATGCAATATATAAAAACGATCCTTTGTGAGAGACTGGTGTCCATACTAGGATACTCTGTGTGACAGATCACCAGGGTCTCAACCAAATTAAATATAATTAACATTACAGTGGTACAATTTTTAAACTCTAGACAATTTATACAATGAGTTATTATGGTCAATATATCAGCATTATCATTACAGATATTCACTGCTAAAGTATCTACATTCGCAGTCCATGTAACTTGATGTTAAATAGTCTCATCTAGGTGACGACATCCATTCTAAAGTTTTTTGATTTGCGTTCGCCCCTCAAGAATATTTCTATCCCAACAGTTATTGTTTTTAGTTTTTGTAACGATAATGGTAATTCTGTTGGCTGTATCAAAATTTTGGTGGTCACATACCTGATTTTTCAGATTCAAGATTTTTGTTCAAACCCTCATTTTTCATGGTAGCTTTTTTCTTTTGTAAAACCTGTTAATTGCATTAATGTATTAATTTTTAAACTATCGTATAACACACTCACTGTCCAATTGCCAAACATCTGCACCATCTCACTTACTTTGATGGCCATTGCGTGTAAAGTCCCCACTACTTCTTCTTCCTTCTTCTTCATTCCAAGAAGCTTGTATATAAAGTCATTCTGCAGCCAAAAGTTTACTGTTCTATTGATAACAATGTTTATCATCTCATCTACTGATTTCATGTACTTTTGCGTGAACTTGACGTCATCAATGACTTCTATTCCAAACGTACCGACTGAAAAAGTAAGTAGAACCATTATATGGTAATTGTTAGATTACGTCTGCTGCCATTGTGTTTACGCACAATAAAATGACAATACCGAAAAAACGTAGTAACCTACCACAAAGTGTTTCTAACGCATTATTTTTCAAATAAGGAAAGTGATCAAATAGTCCTTTTCCAATATGAGGTTCCATAGCACTGGCCAGCTTTTTGGACTGAATGTTAAACACATCCAGGAACCCGTAAATCACTGGCAAAGTGAATGCTGGAGTCAGCAACTTACGGTGACGTTTCCAAATGTCTCCTGTGAAAGAAAAATTGCATTAGAGGTAGCTAGATACAAAGTCTAGATTTCACTGTTCACTGTTGAGCATAATATTTAGTGCAACGTTGAGTGAAATTCTTTTGCTATTTATTTACTTGGGGTATGGAGTTTACCAGTCACTAACTAGAAGTGGTGAAGATAGGTGGCACAGAGAAGAACAGAAAGCGCTGATTATTTTTTTAATTTTTTTTTTTTTAGGTAGGGCTAACATAAAGTGTAGTCTTCAGTCCTGTATTAAGCGTTTGTTTATATTTAACGTTATTCGTCCATTTTTTAACCGACGAAAAAAAACCGGAGGAGGTTATCAATTCGACGCACATATTTTTTTTTTTGTTTGTTTTTTTTTTATGTATGACCACGCATAACTTTTTACATAGTAGTCCGATTGTGATAATTCTTTTTTTATTGGAAAGGGTATACTCCGAGAGTGGTCCCATATAAATTTGGAAAACAAAATCAAACCCTAAGGGGCAGAAAACAGGGGATGATTGATTGTTCACTCACTGAATGTAATGTGATGATTTTGATAATTATATTTTCATTGGATAGGGTATACCTTGCCAAGTATTATTAGTACATTAAAGCCACAAAAAAATATAAAATAAAAACTTTTTAACAAAAAATTAAACCGCCGAAAAACTTAAAAGCAAAAAATAATAAACCTTAAAATTTTGAGTCGGCGCTGAAAAAATAATGAACAAAGATCACTCAAAGCGCCGACTCATAATTTTAAGGTTTATTATTTTTTGCTTTTAAAGTTTTTCGGCGGTTTAATTTTTTGTTAAAAAGTTTTTTAGACCTTCTGCATTCCTGTATCTCTCTGGCCACTCTACCATGTTGTGTTATTCTAGTCCCAACCCCTCCATATCAAAAAGTCCTTAAAGCAAATGGTTATAATAGCAGATTCGTAAAGCGATAGCCATTTACAAATTAGGCATTTTACTAAAGTTATATAGTTCGTTTTTATCCCACCTTTACTGTGGTCTACGAGTTTTGTTTATTAGGAGTTAATAAACTTTAAAAATATGGTATCTAAATAATTTAACTAATTGAATTTATGAGGTATTATTTTTTACCAACCTGATGCTAAGAGTATTCCATCTCCCATCCACACTTTTCCGAGGTCGAAAACATAATGTTTCTGTAAGCATACATTTGCTGCTGTGAAAGCATCCTGAGGATCAAGTATCACTGAAAACGGAAACAAATATTCTTATTGTCAAAAAAAAACAGCAAAGCTTTGAAATTTTGCGCACGGATCCATCAGTGTGAAAATTTACCTCCCTTATGTAGGCGAAGTATTGATTTGAACATGCCTAAGACGGAAAAAGAAAGAAAAAAGACAAACGTTTGACTTGTCATCAAATATATATAAATAAAAATAATAAACTATTATTTTTTTAGCCTGCTCAGTGCCACTGCTGGGCATAAGCCTCACCTTCTTCCACCTTCCGTGACCCCTTGGATTCTACTTCTAACTTTGACAAATTAGTTCGTCTTGCCATGTCCTAAATGGTTCGCCACGACCCCGTCTTACTATCTCAAACCCTAAGTATCCCCATACACACATAAACACCATTAGCTTTGACCACCATCATCATCATCATTTCAGCTGAAAAACATCCACTGCTGGACCTAGGCCTCCCCCAAAAATGGGGGGTTTGCAATAATTGCCCGTTTGCAGGCGGGTTGGCGATCGCAGTATGGTGGTTAAATGCATAGAGAACACTGCTACCCATTCTCTAGTAAACCTCTTAGCCGCCTCTTACAACACCCACAGGAAGAAATGGGGTGGTGCTATTCTTCCGTCACCACACGGATCTTAGGTTAGCTTTAATATAATGTGATAATATTTACTCACAATAATAAAGTTCACTTCCGAAATTGAAATGTGTCAATCCTCCTTGCTTTGCGCAGTCTTCAGATGCATAGTTTAGTAACGCCTGGAGATCTGATAACAAAAAAAAAGAAATCAAATTCATTCATGTTTTTATCCACGTCTTTTTTAACAATGGACATACATAATATCCTTTTAAAAACATCATTGTGTTTTTAAAAAAAAAAAAAACAAGCCGTGATCTTTCCATGGGCAAAAATAATAAAATTATATAAATAAGGGTAATATATACAAAATTAAAAATGATTTCTTAGTGCCCATTATTATTATAAGCATACGGTCATAATTGTATGCTTATCAGACCTAACTTGTAAACAAATAAAATAAGACCGTTTGTAAACTGTATTTCTAAACCATTAAATTATTAAAACTCAAATCAATGAATGACTTAGCTTCGGCGCGCAGCCTCTCTGAGGAAATATTAAGGTGCAGTGACACACTTTACCCTACAAAAGAAGTTACTTAGAATCTTGGTAAACATTGATCAAACTGACTGCTGCAAACCCTGTTTTCTAAAACATAATATTGTAACCCTCCCCAGTATTTAAATTCTAGAAATATTTAAATTTGTTCTACACTAAACGCGAAGACATCCAATCACAGTACACACTTAGGCACTGATATAGGGTAAACATACAAACCAACCTCCAAGCTAAAGTTGCATTCTACAGGTCCCTACGTAATGGCAATAAAAACATAAAACAAACTGCCTTATAAAATAAAGAAAGAAAGAAAGTTAAAGACAAGTATAAAAGAACTAAAAAATTTACTGATAAACAAATGCTATTACTCCTTAGATGAATATTTAAATGATAATCATAAATCATAGTTATTATAGCATCTGTTTAACTAAATGATTAATGTAATAATAATAATTGATTTTTACCGGAGATTTATTGTGACAGACGGCACGGTTGACATCTGCCGGGCATGCCACCGTCCAGGAGAATCAATTAGGCACATAATCTCCGGTTGTTCTCGTCTAGCTAACGAAGAATACTTGCATAGGCACAACCTAGTAGCCAGGATTATTCATCAGCAACTTGCTCTTAAATACAGCCTTGTGGAATCGGAAGTGCCATACTACAGGTATGTGCCCGACCCAGTTCTCGAAAATGGAAATATCACATTGTACTGGGATCGTTCCATCATCACTGACAGGACTATTGTCGCAAATAAGCCTGATATAGTGGTGGTGGATCGACTAGAGCGGCGCACAATGATTGTTGATATAACGGTCCCACATGACGAGAACCTCGTGAAAGCTGAGAAAGATAAACAGATCAAGTATCTTGACTTGGCTCGCGAGGTTGTCGACATGTGGAATGTGGATTCAGAAATCATTGTGCCGATAGTCGTCACTGCCAATGGCTTGATAAAAAGAGCCTAGATCAACACCTAAGGAGGCTCTCGTTAGGCAGCTGGATCAAGGCCTTGATTCAGAAAGCGATACTTCTGGACACGGCTCGCATTGTCAGGGTATTCCTCTCTCTAGAGCCCTGACCACCGGTAGCTTGGACCCTGTTCCCGATAACGGTGGGCTACTATTTTTTAATATTTTTAAATGTTTTTATAATTTTTGTTATTTTAATTTTTTAAAGTATCATTTATAAGTTTGTATAATGGAATAAAGGAAATATTTGATTACAACAATTACTGTAAATCCCGTAATTTATAGTATATGTAAAGTATATTAATGATACGGTAATGATTATTATTATTATAATTAATTATGAATTCTCGTCTTGCTAACGGCGAGTTGCACAGACACAATCTAATAGCTAGGATTATTTTCCACCAGCAACTTGCTTTGCAGTACAGTCTTGTAGATTGCAAAAGTACCCCATACCCACTTCTCGAGAATGGTCACGCCACATTGTACTGGGATCGATCTATCATCACAGAAATGACTATTATAGTCAATAAGCCTGATAATGTGGTGATAGAACGACGACCATGTCGTGCAATAATTGTTGATATCGCTATCCCTCATGATG
The DNA here is from genome assembly GCA_947507805.1 of Aporophyla nigra. Lineage (NCBI taxonomy): Eukaryota > Metazoa > Arthropoda > Insecta > Lepidoptera > Noctuidae > Aporophyla > Aporophyla nigra. Next base: position 1,919,773 of record OX382313.1, on the reverse strand, counting down.
AGAATCTCGGAAACGCTGAGCAAAATAAAAAGCAAGTCTCTTGACTTAGCACATTAGGTTGTCGACATGTGGGATGTGGACTATACTATCATTGTAATAAATATATTACTATTACTATTGTCCCCATTTCTTCCCGTGGGTGTCGTAAAAGGCGACTAAGGGACTTACTAGAGAATGGGCAGCAGTGTTCTCTATGCATTTTACCACCATACTGCGATCGCCAACCCGCCTGCCAAGCGTGGTGATTATGGCAAAGCCCCCCGAATTGGGGGAGGCCTAAGTCCAGCAGTGGACGTCTTACGGCTGAAATGATGATGATGATGATTACTATTGTACCGAAAATTGTTACAGTAAATGGCCTAATAGCCAAAGAACCCAAATAGCCTCAACCAACACGTCAGGAAGCTCTCATTGCGTGACTAGGTCAAAGGCTTGATTCAGAAAGCAATACTCCTGGACACAGCTTGAATAGTCAGGACGTTCCTGTTTCTAGAGCTCTGACCACTTGAACCTTGCTCCCGATGCCGATGGGCCCCATTTTTTTACATTTTGATTTTTTTTTAAAGGAATTAAAAAAAATATATGCAATCAAATCAAAATTATTTCGGATTAAGGCGCGGTGTTACCTCAATATTCACAAAACACTGGTGTCTTTGACAATCGAGTATGACGTAACGCAATGAAAATAATCGACACAAAAAATACAGTGGACAGAGAAGGGTTTAAAAAAAAATTCTAACCGAATAGAATAGTGAAAAATTGTTTGATATTCCCAATAAAAATTGTTTCCCAAAAAAAACTTTGACGTCGAACATCTCTGTATTTTCAGCGATAACTACATTTTTTTTTTAAAGAGTTCAATAGAATAAACATTACTTTAAAACTTTAACCAGACAATTATTTAATTTAATGTGTGTAGTCCGAATAATCTAAATAAAACCCGTAAAATAAATGCCAATTCGCAGCTTAGTCACATCGTCATCCAAATATTTATTCAATTTTCAACCTTATTTGTTGGAGCTGTAGCATGTAGTTGTAGCATTTAAAATCGTAGTCAGTCCGCGCCTTAATAAATATCCATAAGTGAGTTATGCTTCGGCGATCGGGAATGAAGTTGTGGCGTCACGTATTGTGCATCTGTGAATGCACCTTAGATTACGTGGCGTCGCCTGTACTATGTTTAGTTGTATAAGTTTTTGTAAGGTTGTTAGCTGTTAAGTGGCAACACCAAGCCACTACCCGGGACGCTACTCTTAGCGTCTCTCTCTTGCTTCAACCGTAACGGGACGCGGACTAGATTCCGAGTCATTAGTTTATTCGGTCCTTATTAGTTTAATTACTTATATAACTGTGTCAAATAGTGTATGTAATTCTAAACTGTACTACGTGTGTGATAATTATAATATTATTACCTACAAGCAAGATTTTTACTTCCGGCTTCCACAACCTCACCTACAATACTCGTAAGAGGACACAGGTAGAATCCTTTCACCTATGTCCCCAAAAAGTTAAAAAAAAACTTTATTTATTACAATTACTTTTAATTATAGAAAAACAGTGTGAAGGCTGATATCAACACTGACTTCACAAGCAATAAAATGGAATAACATGAAATTGATCGTATTACTAGGTTGCACTTTATTACGTAGGTTGGTGGCTGCGGACTCAGCGTAAACGGTTGTTAGGCTGAGTTAACTCCTCCCTCCATAAGATAGAAGCAACTCTTGCTTCTGGCGGCGTCCACGCTGCCTTTGGTTTTCTCGCTGCCTTGGATGTCTTCTGAAGTCTTAGATGTCTTCCATTTGTACAGCTACCAGGATGCTGCTGCTACTAATAAGATGTAGAGGAGTATTGTAATCCAACTTGGTGTGGCCATCATCATTGGCTAATTGATGTCATCTGGTACGGCGAGGTCGCTTGCTTTGTTGATTAGTTCATGGATGCTGTCTAGTGAGATATCTTTTAATTGTAATTCGTATTGAACAGTTTCTTCTAGGAGTTGATGATGCTCTGGTAGAGGTATGACTTCGTTGATGACGAGTGTGTCTGTGTGAGCTCGTAATGTTCTGTTCATGACGTTAATTTGACAATCTTCTGTTAGTGTGACGAGATAAATCCCAGTGAGCCTTTTGTATTCTGTCTTAGTGTTGCACTGTGTTTTGACAATTTCATCTTCCTTCAGGACAAGTAGCCAAGTGTTATCTCCGATCTTTTGAATTTTTCCTGTTCTTAGGCTCATTTTGGCATGTGTACAGTTTTCTTGACGATGCTGAATTAGGGATGGGATGCAGTCTTCGGTGTCTTCAATTCTTCTAGTGTCCAGGGTTTTGCAAAGGTGGGTGTCATCGGCGAGGGGTTGAGAGTCTTCGTCTAGGTATGCGTACTCATCGTTACCAAGTACAAGGTATTTGGATTTAGGGATGATAGTTAGGTTATGTTTATTGGGAATGGAGTAGAGATGGATAAGGTCATAGGTTTGTGGGGCTACTGATGGGATTTCTAGGATAAAATTTATAGAGTGTACTGTACTATAAGCTTTAATTTTAATTGATATTTCTATCCTATGAATATTACTAAGATTAATTACAGCTACTGGTTTAAACGAATAAATGTTACCTAAGTTAATCAAATCCTTTATTAGATTTTGGGGACTTATTATACTAGGATGCTTGGTGCCCAGTTGTGCAAACGTCATGACATCTTCTAACAACATTAACTTATCTAAGATAAGCTGTAAACTAAAATCTATCTGTACGTATATATCTAGAAAATGTATATGATTAGTTACGTCGTTACTATTAAGTGTAATGTTTTGCAGTATATTAGCCAATTTTTTCTGATTCCTATCCAATTTACTTAATTGATTTCCTAACTCATTTATTGTATTTTGTGCTAGAACTAAGGACAGGGAATCTTAGTGTGAGTTCCAGGAATCAATCGCAAACATACTCTCTCTAACAATGCCTTGCTTTAAAAGTTTATTAACTTGCTTACAAATCTCATCGCGTTGTTGCGGGGCTTGTCTGTATCTACGTACAAATATTGGTGTATCATCGCTTATTCTAAGTTCGTGTTTGACTGCGTGTGTAAACGTTAACGGAATATCTTTTGAATAGAATAGGTCCCTATACTGATAGCATAGCCTAGTAACTTCACGCTTTTCTTCCTCATTCATATACCCTGTACGAATTTTCTTCAAGTTCTCATTTAATATACTATCAATGTCTGATTGCACTTGTACGGTATTAATGTTATGACTTGGAATTTTATTATCCTCGCTATAAGACTCTAATTCCGTTGAACTCTTATCTAGAATATATTATTTATCATCACTAAAATATATTACTGAAGTTTCAAAACAACCATTATTAACTTTAACTATAGCTGCCGGAGTTTTCGAGTTATCTGACCAAAAAAAATCATCGTGTAAGTATTGCCCAACCACGTAGTTAGTTTTAACAGTGACTAGCTTTTCACACATAGGATCGATTTTTATCTTTTGCGGTGGAGAGCTGAAGTGAATGATTTGACTTGTGACTTGTGCTGTTGATGTTCTTAACACGTTATTGTTCAAATCAATATTGCTTTTCAGCTTTTTTAAGAGATCGAATCCTAATAGACCCTTGTACTTTGAATCAAAATCAAACATTAGGAATTTATGGATTATATCGCTATTAAACGCAGGGGGTAAGGGCAGGTACACAACTTTGTCGTGCACTGATAAACTATGAGCTGTAACTATTTGATTTGGCTCTGTTTCTACACAGTATTCAAAAATAGTACCAAAAAATATCCTCAGATGCAATAACAGAATGACTCGCTCCTGTAACTATTAAAAACTTACCATTGAATTCTGGCAACTCAATATATGGTAGAAATTGTTTAGTTTGTAAGTTAATGGAAACTATGTCCGTATGTTGTCTTGATTGGGGTCCAAAGTAAAACGGCCTATCCTATTCTTGGCTTACCTGTTGCTCGTTTATATCTACTTTAGGTTCAGAGACATCGCTATTCATGTCCAAGAACTGACTCAAATACTCACTGTCAATAGGTATTGGTTGCACCTGACCTTTCATTTGGCTCGGGATATAGAATAACTGTCCCGAGACAAACTGTGGTTTTTCTTGCTTACCTACCGTACGCATAGTGACGTCTCATGACACCTCAGGTGGATTAATCTGCTGTTTAGGGACGTTAGGTTGGTTCCTAAAGTTTCCACTTCTAACATTATCTGAGCCACCTGGCCTGAAATTACCTAATGCTGGTCAGTTTTTCCAGGGCAACATAGACTATTGACTATCCATTGTTGACACTGTTCTGGGGTCATGTTTTTGTGCTGGAGCTTATATGGCAACATTGTTGGATTTACTAGATTAGGATGAAAAGGACTATTAATAGGCTACTGCTTAGGCAACTCCTTTGGTTTCGCTGTTTGTTGTTTTTGTTCGATGTTGAAGGGCCATTAAAATTATTGGACCTATTATATGCAAGCCTGGCCTCTTCTTGCCTAGCTGCAATAATAGCTTTTTCAAATGTTTCCGGTTTCGCAATTCTAACACCTATTGTAGCGAGACGGTTGAGAAAAAAAACACCAATTCACCACTTTTAAAAATTACTGTATAATTTTGAAAAGTGGTGAATTGGTGTTTTTTTTCTCAACCGTCTCGCTACAAAATGGCGCCCGAACTAAAGGTAAGTTCATTACTAATAATTTAATTTTTTTTGTTACCTTGTGTGTGGTTGCTCCATATGAGCAAATTTTAATTTTATTGTGAGTTTCAGATTTTACAATCGGACAGAAACCGGTGTGGAACTAGAAAGGATTTTGTCTCGGATGCTTCGTTGAATATACCTCATACGCGTGTGGACTACGGAACTGCTTACTGAAGTTTATGTTCCTTGTTTTAATGTGATGTTTGTGCATTATAATTTTAAAGAATAATTTTGTAACCATACCCAATATCTATCTCTTTTATTTCTCCCCCAAAGAAATACATATTTAACCCGTGTTTTATTCCATTCCTATAGGTAGCTGTAGTTAGTTTCCCGTAGTGTGTGTTTGATGTGTGGATGTTTAGGCGTCGCGATAATAAGGTAAGTTTTTTGAATGTTGGTTTGCTAGTGTCTATTTTCTTTTTTAGATTGTGAGCCCAGCTGTTACCTTTGTCGTTTATTTGTCGTCCTATTTCCCTATTGATCTTACTACTTGGTATCTAACGCGTTCCAGCTAGTTTCAGCAGACTTGACATTTATTCCTGATTTTTCCTTTGCGTTATAAACATGGCAGAAGAAGCTTCTATTAGTGAGACACCCCTTCGCCAAAGCCCGATTATTTCTAGACCACCACCGATCCCACCTAGGGCAACTCCAGGTTCTAGTCTTCCATCTCCTATGAAATCTGAAGATTGTCCGCCTTACCCCCAAAAAAGATTCTCACCTATGAAATGGTACGTTAGTTTCTCTGGCGATAGGTCTGTATGGATTCATTTCGCGCTAGTAGCCAGACTCTAAGCACTAATTTAGCTGAAAGTCGGGAACAACACGCGAAGAATCTGACTTCTCTGGCTGAGATTTATGCGAAAGTGGCAGACAATCTTTCTTCTGCTTTCCTACGAAATTCTCGAACTTATAATACAAACCGGACAGCAATTACACTTAACACTGGTGACATTGTATGGAGGCGTAATTTTTCAAGTCTTCAGCTAGTGAATATTTTTCTGGAAAGCTTGCTCCTCGTTTTATTAAATGCCGAGTGATCAGGGTCGTCTCTAGGACTTACATATGTCCTACAAGACTGTGATTCCTCTCATACCGGCAAATATAAAAGATATTCTTAAATGATTAATTACATTTATTTAACCTTCTTAATATCCATTTTTTGTCTGACAGAAGTCATTTTTTTTTTGATTGACGTCGTTTTTTGTCTGACTGCATGTCATTTTGTCTGACTGCATGTCGTTTTGTCTTACTGCATGTCGTTTTGTCTGACTGCAGGTCGTTTTGTCTGACTGCATGTCGTTTTATCTGACTGCATGTCGTTTTGTCTTACTGCATGTCGTTTTGTCTGACTGCAGGTCGTTTTGTCTGACTGCATGTCGTTTTATCTGACTGCATGTCGTTTTGTCTGACTGCATGTCGTTTTGTCTGACTGCATGTCGTTTTGTCTGTCTGCATGTCGTTTTGTCTGACTGCATGTCGTTTTGTCTGACTGCATGTCATTTTGTCTGACTGCATGTCGTTTTCTCTGACTGCATGTTGTTTTGTCTGACTGCATGTCGTTTTGTCTGACTGCATGTCGTTTTGTCTGACTGCATGTCGTTTTGTCTGACTGCATGTCGTTTTGTCTGACTGCATGTCGTTTTGTCTGACTGCATGTCGTTTTGTCTGACTGCATGTCGTTTTGTCTGACTGCATGTCGTTTTGTCTGACTGCATGTCGTTATGTCTTACTGCAAGTCGTTATGTCTGACTGCAAGTCGTTTATTTTTCTTTGTTCTTGTATATATTTAGGGGATTCTCAGGATTTAATTAGGTCGTTTATTTTCATTAATTAATTCCTAGATTTTATGTCTTTTGTCATTGTTAGGTTTAGTGGACACATCTGGAGCTCGCACTGATAACGTTTAAGTGAAGGTCGACTTTCAATTTTATTCTGTATCAGCTGCACTGCGATGTTGTTAGTTTTTAATACCTTTGCTGAGTCATATTATTTATAGGTTTATTAAGTTAGGTTATTTAGGTTAGTTTATTTCAGTCCTCCCCTGTAGGGTTGTCTCCTGCTTATACATTTGAGTGTTATTGGTTTGGCACTCTTATATGGTGTCACTCACTTAGGGTTGTCACTTCCTTTAAGGGTTGCCACACACCTTTTTTTTTGCTGGAAAAGGGGTACTGCAGCGTAAATCCGCTGCGGACGAAACTTTTTGGTTTCTAAATCAACCTTTTTTTGAAACACTGGCCTTTATATTTTTTGTTCTACCTCAAATTTCGAACCTGTAAAAATTGAAGGCGAAAATTTTCTCTTGTCAACGGGCAGACTGCAGATTGAATCCGAACGAATCAGATGAATTTTTTATTTTCGGAACCTCCAGGCCTAAATTTCTATTATTGAGCCCTATATTTTAAATAAGTCTACGTTGTATTAAGTGCTATCCGCTCAAAGTGAAAAGTTCTGTGTGCAACTCATCCGTTTAGCTGGTACGTATTACTTCAGTTCTTCTCCTTTTATTATTCTAATCTGTTCTACCGGCGATTCTCGCTAGCTATATCGAAAATTCTGCTTGTAACCTTGGTCTGATCGTTCTGTTTATTTGTCTTTAGACGACGACCATACAAGCCGAATTTCGGCTTTTCCCCGACGGGCTTCTGGGAACCGGCTCATTGTGAGGTCTACGACGTGTCCAGTCGACGTCGTCGTAACATAGTTGCGGACATTCGACTCCCGTCGCAGAGTTTTGGTGACCTCGCTGACACCGATCCATTGGCGTCGCTAGACATCGGCACCAACGGCAACCTTCCAGAGCATCACATCCAGCTAGTTTAAGGGACCTCTTTACATTACCTATTTTCTCATTTTACTGTAGTAGATTATCTAATAATTATTTTCTACTCTGTTATCTAACTTCGCATACTAATAATTATAACGTGTATTTTACGGTTTAACTTAGTGTACGTTACAAAAAGGATCATATTGATCTACGTGCATAGGCCTATATTTTGAATCGATTGCAATCGTTTTAGGGATAGGTCGTGCGCGAAGATAATTTCCGTTATATCTGTTTAACCACTAAGTTTGACTCGTCCCTCTTTTTTAAAATCCATTTTTTTCTCAATCTACAGTCTAACATATACCTTTTTATATACTATTGTTTTTCTTATTTTTCAAAATTATACAGTAATTTTTAAAAGTGGTGAATTGGTTTTTTTTTTTTTTCAACCGTCTCGCTACACTATGTAATGACACATAAAATTCTAATGTTCCCTTACAGAGTATAACGTATCTAATAGTTCGCGGAGCCGCTTGGCAAAGGTTTCCGCGTCTTCATTCTTTCAGTTACGTACCCGTGTGAGCTCCTGCATTACTTGGATCTCATTCCGTGGCTCTCCAAAGCATCTTGTTAAAGCGTTTTTAACTGACTCATGCTATGGCATCGATAGCTGGGCCACTTAGCCTACTTTTAATCAGGCAGATAAATGCTGGATGCTATCGATCTGCTTCACTAAAAAACTAGTTAGCGTTAATAGGCTTTCTACCTCTCTTATATAATATCTAAGTATTTTGGGATTGCCATCATATCTTGGCATCAAATCTGCAATTAGTTTGTATGGTTTATAGTTAGCATCATAATCTCTGAGCGACATTGTTTTACTGTAAGTTACCTGTCTAATGGCACTCAAACAGAACAATAGAAGTGCAATATTTCACGAGGAATTTCACGGAATATCTTAACGCTATAACAAATGGGTGCCTACCGCGATTTTAGCTTATAGACAGACACACATCTACTACAAATAAAATACAAAAATTACATTAAGGCTGGAAATAGAGCAAGGATACTTGGTGGTACGAGAGCACTTACCAAAGCAGCCACTGCATCTCCTGTCCAGTTTTGTCTCTGCCAATAGCTTCCTCCAGTTCTCCGGAGAAACTCGTTCTTGCTTCTATACAGGTGCCCGACTGCAAGATTATTTCTTTGCGGATCGCAAAGGAATGATTTGAGAACCGTCACTCTTATGCCGAAGAGTTGTATTCGAACGAAGAGCGTCGCGATCCTACCGACTGCGACAGTTATGTTTCGGCGATCGGGAATTAATTTATAACAATTACTTTTAATTATAGAAAAACAGTGTATTACGTTGAAGGCTGATATCAAGACTGACTTCACAAACAAAAATAATGGTTTAAAAAACTAAAAAACACGCTTCCATTGAAAACCAAACTACTTAAACTATTATTTATTTTCTATTTTTTTGGGTGTTCCGAATTTTGAGAGGTATGTCAGCGTAGTTTGTGACGTATGCCAGCGTAGTTTTCGAAGACAGTTTTTTTGCTGTCCTGGTAACCCTGGCAAGGATAATGGCACAAATTAGTTTGTGACGTATGTCAGCGTAGTTTTCGATGACAGTTTTTTTGCTGTCCTGGTAACCCTGGCAAGGATAATGGCACAAATTTATGAAATTATTGCATTGTCATCGGTCCTTGACAGGTGTGCAAAGTTTGAATGAAATCTGGTCGTTTAAAGTGGGTCAAAATCGCGCTATAAGGAGTCGGTTACAAACAAACATACAAACATACAAATGAAGCTAATATAAAGCGTGTAATAATAAAATGGAATAACATGAAATTGATCTTATTACTAGGTTGGCGCCTGCGTACTCAGCGTAAACGGTTGTTAGGCTGAGTTAACTAGTGTCTGTAACAATAAAATTAGAACTCTGTGTATAATCAAAAACAATTTCAACAACGTGATAACATGCTAAGTATACGCACAGTTCAACTGTCATCATTAGTTTTTTTTATAAGTACTAGTACTTATATAATGCAAAAGTCACCACACATAATAAGGCTTGCGAAAAGTCATTTTCCTCTGTTATTTTCATGTTTACGTAATTATACAAGCACAATAATACTCCCTCCAATACTGTAGTTCAACTAGCCGTAACTAAAGCAAAAAACATGAACACTACGTACATTTATGTCGTGGTCACTCGCGGTTTATTTGGCGCAAATTTGTTCCTAGCTGATTTATAATTATGTTGTGACTTAGCACATGGGTTAAGAAATTTTTCAAAGTAAACATTATTGTTCTATGTATTACCTACTGCAAATAGTCAGATGAACGATGAAAGAGGTAAGGTGTGGTGAGGTGAGGATTTTCACAGAATTTTAGCTTTCCTGTAAAATTGAGACAATGTAGATACGTTCATCTGACTCTTACACCGCGAAATGTGAGGCCAAAATTTCTGCCAGGGTCGCGAGATTGTTCGAAAGAGATACCGTGACCCTGGCACATGGGCAACTGAAGGAACACGGGTGGGTTTTAGTCAGTAAAAGTCTGACACGCCCTCCCGCTCCGCCCAGGGCGGGAGAAGTCATTTGATGATTTCCCATCCAAAAAAAATAGAAAAGACCAAAATTTACTTGGGTGTGTGCTTATTCATCTTTCTCCTGCCCCAATTTATTCAGGTTGGCAACATGTCTTTTCTTCCACACTTCTCTATTGGTCGTCATCTCAGTAGTCTCCCTTTTTCTATTCATATAATTCACACAGTCCATCGGTCTTTCTCTACTCTTATAGCCATCGACATTCATACTCATTACTTTCCTTACAACATTTTCCTCATCCCTCTGTATCACGTGACCATACCATGACAACCAATTCCCACACAACTTTTCAGTTTTTGGTGCCACTTTAAGACTTCCATTTATGTACTCATTTTTAGGATTCCGCACCTCAAAAGGAAAAAGCGAAACCCTTATAAGATCACTTTGTTGTCCGTCCGTCCGTCCGTCGGTCCGTCCGTCCGTCGGTCTGTCAAGACCCTTTTTCTCAGGAACGCGTGGAGATATCAAGCTGAAATTCATATCAAATACTCAAGTCTACTGTTTCTTGGAGCTGTGAAAAAATCAAACTTCTAAGCTAACGCAATCAAAAGATATAGCCGTTTATGCCGCAAATTTTCGAAACTCGCAAGGTAATCAAAACTTAAAGGGTACTTCCAGTCGATCTAGAATTTTGAAATTTGGTACGACGCAACGTCTTATAGCACAGATAAAGGAAAAATTGCGAAAACCGTAAATTTTTAGTTACATCATATAATAAAAAATAAAATAAAATTTTAAACTTTATACCTACACATTTGTACGTAACCCTCGGTGCGCGAGTCCGACTCGCACTTGGCCGGTTTTTATTCTATCCATTCGTGTAACACCACACTTAACATTCTCATCTCAGTTGCATTCAATTGCCTTTCATTCATCCCTTTTGTGGCCCAACATTCTGACCCATACAAGGCAGCAGGTCGGACCATGGTTTTATAAATATCTATTCCCCTTAAGTATAAGGGGAATGTGGGAGTTGCAGATTGTTCCCTTGGGTGGGTGCTTATTGTGTGCCTTTATTATGTTTACACATAAGATACATTTTTTTTTAAATAAAATCTATTTAAAAAAGTAGCTCATCGGCATCAGGAACAGGGTCTACAATGCCGGAGGTCAGAGCTCTAGAGAAAGGAACCTCCTGCCTATTAGTGCCGTGTCCAGATGTACTGCTACCTGAATCAAGCCTTTAACCCAGCCGCAGAATGAGAGCCTCCTGAGTTATTGGTCGAGGCTCGTTACTATTAGGCCTCCTTCTTCAGCTTATCCCGCAATCTCCATCTGGAGCCAAAAGGAGGGAGCCATTGCGTCGTAAGTTTGGCCCAATGGTTGTCTAACTTAAAGCATATGACTGTGTCCAGCCTCAATTCAATTTTAGCCTGGCAGCTTTCCAATTCCAAGCAACATCATTGATCTTTGTCATGGAACAGATGGTCGTATTCCTAACTCGGTCTGTTATCTAGATACTCATAATACTCCATAGCACTACGATTGCTGATTTCTCAAATACAATGTTTCACCACCATATGATAGGAAGTATGCACATGAAAATAAGGTGAGAGTCAAAATGGCGGGTGTACCATAGCGAATCAAATTATACCAATTACCAAAAAAATATACTTAAAACGTACTATTTTGTACCTAGCTCTAAAAAATCTGTACCTCCTTCAGAACGAAATTATTTCGAAATTAAGGTACACCCGCCATATTGACATCGACATGGCGGGTGTTCTATAGATAATATTTTCTTATTTATCCATTACTCATAAAATATAATTACACAAAAGAATTGTACCTAAAAAGTACCTCAAGTAAAAAGAAACTCACACTTGATCAGTGGGACAATTCTTGAGAAATAAAACAAGGCGGGTGTACTATAGCGAATTAAATTATACCAATTACCAAACAAATGTACCTAAGAAGTACTATTTTGTACCTAGCTCTAAAAATCTGTACCACCATCAGAACAAAATTATTTCGGAATCAAGGTACATCCGCCATATTGATATCAAGATTTGACTCTCACAAAATAAGTTAACCCTTCATCCGTTCTTTCATGGCTCAATAGCTCTTTCAGGGATTTACGGTACGTCTTGCAACTTATTTGTTTTGTCTTACCTGAAGAGAGACTATTTGACCAAGATAGAGATACTCATCATCGTGTTCAACCTGAGAGCAGGGTGGCCCAGTGGTAACGATCGCGACTTACGAGTAGTAGTAGGTCGTGAGTTTGAACCTAAGCAGGCGCTTTACTTTGTGTAAATTATTTCATCATCACTGCTCTCAAAACAGTGAAGGAAAACATCATGAGGAAACCGGCATGTCTTAGAACCAAAAATTCGAAGACATGTGACATCTGCCAACCCGCACTGGGCCTGCGTGATGGATAATGGCCCGCTCCCTCTCACCGAGAGCAGGCCTGTGTCCCAGCAGTGGGAACGTTAATGGCTGCTGATGTTATGTCTTCAACCTTTCCACCCGCCACAGTAATCCTTCGATGCGCGATGTTCGTCATAAACTCGGTTTTTCACACATTTATCTGAAGTCCAACCTCTAGGCTTGCCGTGCTAAGATCGTCTAGCATCTGAGTAAATTCGTGAGGCTGAACACGAAATTAAGGACAATATCATCGATGAAACGAAAATAAGTTAATCTTTTATGGCCGACTATAATGTCCTTTTTCTGTCCAGCCCGCTGCCAGTTTCCAGTGGGTCGCCTTTCTGAACTCTTTTCTTAACTCCATTCTCAAAACAACTGGCCTATTATTCTAGTGGTTAGTGACCCTGACTGCTAAGACGGAGGTCGTGGGTTCGATTCCCACCCAGGACAAATCTTTGTGTGATGCGCACAATTATTTGTTCTGCGTCTGGGTGTAATTTATCTATAATATGTATGTATTTAGAATTATAAGTATATTTATCAGTTGTCTGGTTGCCATAGTACAGGCTTTGCCTAGTTTGGGATCAGATAACGGTGTGTTGGTTGTCCTAAGAAATTTATTATTATTATTTTATTAACTGGAAGGACGATCCTGTCCAGGAACTGATCGTAATCACAGCAGCGCTGTTCCGTTTGATACTTCGTAGTAGATTAATGTAAGTGGTCATTGTGTGCCTTTACCCTGGTCAAATTTTTTCTTCTTTAATATAAGATGTGAACTCAAAACAAGAACAAAAAGTGTGCAGGACAATGTCTGTGTACTATTGAACATCCTCCGATGTTGATTCATATACAGAGATTGGCTTTATGCTCCCTGGAAGAGCTTATTTATAAAAAGCCTTGCAGGTAGGTACGAACAGGCTGAAGCAGGTTTCGGCGGGCTAATCCATGTTGCAAAAATCTTCCTTCACAACTTTTGTACATTTCATTAACTACCAGCGTATTATTATTCTTATCTACCGCGAAGCGACATCAATCTACATGGCCCTCCAAGGTTATGTCCGGCTATTTTACACACATTGAAATACCTATTTAATATATATAATTTGCTAAGTATTATGTTATTTTAATTATTGTGAATGGGAGGACACTATGAGACATTGTTTATTTTTTGTTATTTTCTTCGCATCGTTTTTCTTCTTCTATTAGTTGTAATGTTGACAATATTATGTCTAATGCAAATAATTTATTTTGTCGTCACAAAAAATTACATAAGAACTTAAAAACTATGTGGCACTATTTTATGAGAAATTGTTGTCTGCACTAGGAATACCTGTATTTAAAACGTTCCATAGTTCGGCTCCTTTTTGAGTTGAGTAGCTCGATTACTGACAAATTCGTGCTCTAACTGGACAGGTCCTCTCAATCTGTGTGGTGTTTTCCTCAAAAGACCATTTCTGATAACAATCTACATGGTTTTAAAATGATCTGACCATGATTATTTCACTTTAAAGAGGCTATGACCTCTAAGTTTGTTTCGACCTTTCTATTAGTAACCAGATAGAAAACGCCGACATCATGTAGTTTAAAATAAATAATTGACATGTAAATTTTTTTGTACAAACCTATTTACAGAAATAAAGTCATTTATCAAGCAGTGCCGTTGTTAGTCATATCGGCAGAAATGTCATGTGAGAGTTAAGAGAGACATGGCAATGCATTCGTGATTCTATTGGCATAATAGGCGGCGGTAACCACTTATTATTTACTAAAATCTACACATCAGAAACATATTTGGATGAAGCTTATGTGGCCTAAAAGTATTCAGCCTATGATGTTCCCACTGCTGGAACACAGGCCTCCTCTCTGTGGGAGGGAGTGGGCCGTCATCCAGCACTCAGACCCAGTGTTGATAGTAGATGTCGTATGTCTTCAAATGTTTGGTTCTAGGCCATGCGGTTCTACCAATTTGAGAGTAGTGGCGATGAAATTATTTACATAAAGTAAAGCGCCTGCCTGGGTTCGAACCCATTACTCTACAACTTATTAGTCGGGGCCGTTACCACTGAACCATCACTGGTCTATGCGGTGTCCAACAACAAGAAAAAACTAACCTGTAAAGTATTTAAACAGCTTATATGCATGTCCAATAACCGGCCACTTTCCTGGCACAGCTGGTGGTAACGGATGAGCGCTGGACTTGACACGAACATACTTCCACCACAAACACACGAAACACAACACACATAGAAATAATGCTAAGCTCAACATTGTACGACAGATATATGCAGTCTAAGCAATGGCTAAATAATGAGGGCCATTTATACTTGCACCGACAGACCACTACTGCCGAGATGACGATGTACTCAAGATTCGCGTAGCGGCTTCTGTCAAGTTTTATTTTGTTTATTTTCTAAATAGGCCTATTGTTAATCTCGATTTCGCTGCCTGAATAGCGATGGATGTAGTCTACCACGAAACGAGCAAGCCCTGAATATACCTATTCACTCTAGAAGAAAGCTATAATACAAATTTATGAATAAACGGAATTTCAAATTTATTGTAGGCCATTTACAATAAAATTTGCTTTGTCTAATCTTCCCCATTATGATCAACAATTTGCGACTGAAGGAGCTACTGAAGGTAACAGAAACGTTCAGTAGCGCCATAAGGATAGAATTTGGTGAGAATAAATGTGCGGTCATGCATGTGGGATTATGGAATACGTGGAATCCCAACTTTCGGATTTACCTTAGATCCCTCTCAGCCAAAACTTACAAGTATTTGAGTATGTCGGAAGCCTAAGGCATAAATGCTACCAACATGAAACAATCGTTGAGGGAGCACTTCTTTGACCCCTGATAAAAATGTTAATTAGTATTTTACTTCTTGTTGTTATTTTTTTTTTTTTTTCAAATTAGATGCCTTCAACGGTTAGATTCTGCCGATTTTGATGTGTTCGGCATACTCAAATGTACTTGGCGGAACTAGTGATGAGACTATAAATCCCGCGGTAGTGTGGGGGTCAAGATTTCTTAAATACTAAAACCCTCCACAGCCGCGAGATTTGCAGTTTCAGGGAATATATATTTCAAACTGTCGTCGGGATGCATCGAGATATTGTCGCAGTGGACAAGGGCATCACCGCACTCTCCTTGGCAAAAGAGAACTGGCAAAAACGTGCAATACTAGATACCAACTAACAATCGTAAAAAAGTATAATAGGGCTCTCCATGGGCCTTTTTTTGTGGGTGGGAAATCATCAAATGACGTCTCCCGCTCTGGACCATGCCGCGATTTGTCGCAGCACATGTGGGCGAGGACCTTTGCCTCCAGATCCCATGGCAGCACTCCGGCAAGGAGGTTCGCCGCCTCGCAGGAGACCGTGCGGTATCCCTGGATTAACCGAATGGCCATGACCCTCTGGGCCGCACTCAAGCGGCGCGCTGGGCGCAGCCTCAATGAGGACGCCCACACCGGTGCCCCGTAGAGGGCCATGGACCACACGACTCCCGTGTAGAGCCTCCGGCAGGAGGCGTTTGAACCCCCCAGATTGGGCAGGAGCCGCTTTAAGGCAGCCCCAGCCCGCTCCAGTCTGGGAGCCAAACGTCGGAAGTGCTCGACGAAGTTCCACCGGCTGTCGAGGACAAGTCCCAGGTACTTCATCGTCGACTCGACGCCGAGACGAGCCTGCTTCAAATTTGTTTATCATATCACGGCACCATTCCACCGACCCGGGTCTATGCTTCTGAGCATCGGTGTGGGTGCGGCACCCACCGTGAAACTATCCTCCTCACGCGAAGATGCACGTGTAGAATCTCGTGAAGGCTTACTGATCCAATCTGCAGTAAGTATTGAATCTCTTGATACGTAATTCGCTTATTGTCTTGGATTCAATTTTTCACTGCTAGCACGTTTTCTTCCGTAACAGCCGTCAAAAGGCGACCACTTCTTTCTTCATCCCCCAGAGTTAGTCGACCACGTTTGAATTCGATTTGGGTGAACCGATTTTGATGATTCTTTTTTTATTTGAAAGCTGGTGCTTTCCGAATGGTTTCACTTTAATTTGGTTCCATTCGGACAGTGGGATCCATGTGAAAACCATATAAGTCATATATTTGCATTAAGTATTGGCGCGACAAATGAACGAATAACGCGATTAGATTAGTGCACCCCGCACTATCTACCATAACTAAAAAGTTAAAAGAGTCTGCGCTCAAGCTAAATCTAAATTGATAAGTAACAAAATTAGTATTTCAAACAATAAAATAAAAGCTGTCTGGGAGATAATTAATAAAGAAACTGGAAACACAAAACAGCGAGATCAGAATGAGTTGACTCTAAAAATTGATAATAAAACTATTTCAGATAAGTTAAAAGTTGCTGAGACCCTTGAAAATTTCTTTACTAACATTCCAATAGAAATTACGAAATCTCTCCCCTCATCATCTATATTAGCTGAATCTCTTCTTAAAGAAAACTTCAACAAGGACATTCCTAGTTTTGAATTCAAACCCATTTCTATTGCCACAATTAAAACAACATTTAAAAGTCTTAACATAAAAAACACAGAAGACTTATGGGGTATTTCGGTTAAAGTTCTTGAAAATATCATCGACACCATTGCTCCTGTCTTGACAGGTATATTTAATCAATGTTTAGACCGCGGTACGTTTCCTGATTTAATGAAACATAGTAAAGTAGTACCAATTTTCAAATCGGGTAGTAAAACTGATCCTTCTAATTATAGACCTATATCTGTGTTACCAGCATTGAGTAAAATTTATGAAAAAATCATGCTGGACCAGATGTTGGCTCATTTCAACTCAAATGGAATTTTACATAGTCGACAGTTTGGTTTCACGAAAGGTAAGTCAACGAGTGACGCGGGAGTAAAACTTATCAGTCACATATTAGAATCCTGGGAGCAGTCCCAGGATGCAATTGGCATTTTCTGTGACCTCTCAAAAGCGTTCGACTGCGTTGACCACAATACACTGATCTGTAAATTACACCACTACGGAATTCGTGGACAAGCTGCCGATCTTGTTCTTTCCTATTTATCAAACAGACAGCAAAAAGTAAACGTTGGCGGGGCTACGTCCTTGGGGTCTCTTGTTAAGATGGGCGTGCCGCAAGGTTCAATTCTTGGCCCTTTCTTATTTTTAGTTTACATTAATGACCTTCCTTACATGATAGCTAAGTTCTCGGATATAATTTTGTTCGCTGATGACACTTCACTTATTTTTAAAATAGATAGAAAAGACAGGGATTTCTTACATGTTAACGATAGTTTAGCTATTCTTTCGAAATGGTTTGCAGCTAATAATCTCTTACTTAATGCGAACAAAACGAAATGTATTAGGTTCTCATTGCCAAATGTTCCCCAAGTAGATTTAAATTTAAAACTTGATGGCAAGAAACTAGATGCTATTTCGGAAACTGTATTTTTAGGAATTACTCTAGATTCGAAACTGCAGTGGGGTCCCCAAATTAGAGCTATGTCAGGTAGATTAAGTTCAGCTGCATATGCAGTAAGAAAAATTAGGCAGTTGACCGATATAGGTACAGCTCGATTAGTATACTTCGCTTATTTCCACAGTATTATGTCTTATGGCGTTCTACTGTGGGGTTCTGCAGCTGACGTAGATTCAGTTTTCATTTTGCAAAAGAGGGCAATCCGCGCAATCTATAAAATGGGGCCTCGCGAGTCTCTTAGAAACAAATTTACAGAAATTGATATACTGACTCTTCCCTCTCTTTATATCTTTGAATGTATTTTGTATGTTCGCAAAAATTTAGGCCTTTTCAAAATAAGAAGCGATTTCCATAACATAAATACGCGTAGTAAAAATGAAATTGTGATACCAAAATTTAGATTAACTAAAACTAGTAAATCATTTCTTATAAACAGTATCCGCTTCTATAACAAGTTGCCAAAGTCTGTTACTGAACTTAGCTATGGAAAGTTCAAATCACACATCAAACGTGTCCTTATCAAAAAAGCATATTATAAGATAAAAGACTACGTTGAAGACAAGGAAGTTTGGCAATAATTCCTTCTGCACATGTGGCTTCCCTGGTAGCTCATTACAGGATGACCTGTGTCTATTAACTGCTCCCGAATGACGATGTACATTTTGTATTCAAGTTTTTCAGTTTTTACATTCTTTCACATTTACTCATTTTTGAAATTATACACCTACAATTGTACATTGTACTCTTTAATATTAGTTGTCATGGCAATAATGACATTTGGTTTAAATAATGTAATATGTCTTATTTAAGAAATAATATTATTTATGTAGATTATTTTATAGATTATTTTATACTTTGTGAATGTGAGAACGTTGTAGGCCTTGTAGACTGTAGACAATTTTCTATCTTATTCAGTACCTGGTACTTGTTGACAGGCCTACACTGTCCTCCCATACTATTAACACTGTAATTTGAAACAATTGTAAAAACTAATTATTTTTAAAAGAGTAACCGTGGAGTTTCTTGCCGGCTCTTCTCCATAGGAACCAACTATTTGGAACCGTGCACCTAGCTTCTGACGGTTCATAAGTGCCCATGTAGGTTTATATGGAATAAAAATATTTTGATTTGATTTGATTTGAAAAATAAAAACTTATTCAAAGAAAAACCCACTTCCTTAAAAAAAATACTAGAAAGTCAAAAATACCTTTAATTTCGGAAGTCGGTGACAAAAAAACCTTAAATACAGATCCTAAGACACCGAATTCTGAAGTTAAAGTTATTTTTGACTTTGTAGCGTTTTTTTAAAGAAGTCGGTTTTTTTTTAAGTTGGTTTAAAATTGTGAATCTTAGAGGAAAAAGTTTTAATACATTTTTTGAAGATAGCAGCATTCTTAGCAGGCAAGTTGTTAATTGCAGTATGGTTGTAAAATGCATAGAGAACGCCATTATCTAGTAAGTCCCTGTCGCCTTTTACGACACCCACGGGAAGAAATGGGATAGTTGCTATTCTTTACGTCCGGCATCACACAGAAAGGCAATATAGGTACTAGTAAATATATTATTTGGATACTTAGTCATTTATTTTAGTATTTACATAGTACAGGGTGTCCCAAAAGTAGTTGCTGAAACTAATCCCTGTAATTTTTAAACGTTTGGAGATTTAAAAAAAATGATAGTGTTTAAAAGAGAAAAGATGGAGGTTTTATTTGAGTATACGTAAAGTACAAACAGGCACTTCTGTAAAGAGATATTGGATTAATTCATTGATAGTCATAGATTCTGTCGACATTTTCATCTGCGGTCACTGATACGGGTCGGCCTGATACATCGTGTCTACGGTCTTGTGCGGTTTCATATTCTATAAAATTATCGAGAATCCTGTAAAAAAACATGATTTAAAAAAAATAACTAACAATGAAAATGTTAAAAAGTGCATATTACGTTCTCACCTTTTATGAGTGTTTTCACTCGCAACTCTATGCGTTCCATACTTAGTGCGAAATCCCCTATAACCAGCGCTATACACTTTTCCTCTAGAATAGAAGCACTCGACAATATAAACCTTTTCTTCCATCGTAAGGTCATTTTGACTCGATCGTTGTTGCTTCTAAGAAAGCTAGAATAAAACTGCAGGAACCTCAAAATTACAGTCACTACTCAAAATGTAAATTTTGGGACATCCTGTATATTGCCTGGTTTTAGTCTCGGGGGGGGGGGGGGAGGTTCAAGAAAATAATACGACTAAAAGTGGATGAAGCGGTTAATATTATTATTGCTAATATCTTAACTTTTCGGGGGGGGGTTTGAACCCCCAAAACCCTCCCCCTCCCCATGATTGGTGTACTTATAGGTATTTCTGATGCCATACCCAAATACTTGGGTTTCAGTGTGAGTATCATTACAGACTCTGGAACAAAGCCTTTACCTTGCTTAGGGCCATCAGGTCAAGGCCAGAGCATGTATGTAGTATGTCACAGTCATGGAAATGCGTCAGACGCAATAAACACGCAACGTCCTTTTTACTTAATATAATTATTTACCTAGAACAAAACCAATGACATCATTCAAAAGTTAAAGGTCATTATTACAATTCACATTGTATATGACAAATCATGGAATTGTTCAAGATATAGTAAATCGTCATTATCATTATTAATATTGTCTCGGGTCAAAAGCCGCTTTTTACAGTAACAACTATCATCAATCACTAAGCTTGTATTGTGTGGATAGAAAATTTCCAAGAATTTGGAGCGTTATTGTATTACATCCTAATCAGCTATAGTGTGTGACGACATTAGTTCGGTTGACGCCATCCTCACTCATTCGGTCACGAACTAACGAACTATGGACCAGGGAATGAGGGAACTAGTTTGTGTAGATCATCTGTGGGAGCGCTCTTACAACCTAGTTCGTATGTGAACTACACAAGACTACCGGACATCATACCATAAAACATACTCACAAAAAAATACTGACAAATTGATAACCTCCTCCTTTTTGAAGTCAATTAAAAATAATAGTCGTTTCCTAGATTTTTTTTTGCAATGTTACTTTGCTTGATGTACAGAATCAGCAGATACATCCTTTATGATAGGTTAACAACCCGTGTTACTTAATGGAACCGAGAGCGCAATGACCAATTAATGCTCATGCCTATGAAACGACATTTTCCTTCACACTTGCGAGGAAACATTAAATATAATTTTATTTCATAAGTAACACACTATTTTATATAAAAAACTTCCTTGATGTCTACCTTCGAAATAAACATTATATTTACATAATAATTTTCCCTAAAAACTCAAGCCCGAAAAAACACCATCATCATCTGGCCTTTTATATTCAGATAATTATACATGTGTCCTAAAATACCGGACAATGAAACTTAAAAAATGCATTAAATTAAATATGTGATTCAATATTTAATTTTATTAATCACTTAAGGGAATTACGTCGCTCAATTCCGAAAAAGACCGTATGTGTAAAAAAATAAGTTGACGAATCCATGCATGCATTTTTCGTTAAATAAAATATCAATAAACATTTATTTCAGACTAGCTTCTGCCCACGACTTCGTCCGCGTTAAACTTGTTCCCCCGACCTTTCCCGTCGCACAGTGGATTGTCCCCATACAAGACGTCGGACATAGAATCAAAAATTGAAAAAGTATTTAATTTAATAAAACAAAATATACAATTGCATTTCTGTATTAAAGAACAACAATAATTGTTCTACGGTTTTTTTATTTGACCAGCACTTTAGGCGCTATTTGATGAAAACTGTTATTTTTGTATGGAAAGGAACACAAAAATGTATGTATCTCATGATTCCCTCTTTGTTTCGACTTGCGGTTTTCACTAATGTTATTTACTCATTTTATGCCACATTTTCTTCAAGGACACATGGTGCCCCCAGAGTGCCCCTTCCGAGATATTTTGCCTATAATAACTATCTTTGATATTGTATTACTGATGGAATGGAAGTACATTAAGTATACTTAATACTGAGAATTAGTCATCACTAAGTAGTTCCTTAAATAACAGGTGCATTTTTGAGTACTTTAATGACTTATGAACGCTTTTGTTGCAACATAACAAAAGCGTTAATATGTCATTAAGTAACGACTACCAGTACTTGCTTAATCTAATTAGTTTTTGTATATAGGTACTATGTTAACAGCTCTTAAGCTCTGCAGTGTGATTGGCTCATATCTTAATTAGCTTATGAAATTCATTGCTAGTTGCAAACTAGCTGCCCTAAATATTTTAGTATGTTTTGCAAATATAATTCAGCTGTAATTACAACCTCTACCAAGTGTTTTCATTATGGGTTTCCGCGGGGTTCCTACTTATCTAGATCTTTATGTTGCTCTTCGTAATCATAAAGATCTTTGTGACTATGAAAATTTATTTAACATAATGAAGTCAAATAGTAACGTCCAGTTAAGTGAAAATGATGTGTCGTATCTGAAGAACCGGTGTCGACGATTTTGCTATCGGATTTACTGCTAATGGATGCAATCAAGAAGGACAGTGTACAAGTTCATGGACAAGAATAGAAAGTGGTTAAGTTCCGATATCATTGGGCCAAATTTCTTTAAGGAAAATATTTTTCACACTGAAGAAGCTGAAAATGAGGCAGAAAGGTAATCAGTCCATGAAAATCGGATGCATCAACTTCAAAATCTCCTCGCAAGCGCTTTGAAAATTTATCGAGGAGACAGAAACAAGACGTGTTGATGAAAATATTGCTAGTTGCATTCGTCCAGATGAGCTTTTACATACTGTTGAAAGTGCACTTAAATCTGCTGGAAAAAAATATGTGGCCAGAATAATGAAACATTATATTATAGAACAACTAACATAATATGCTATTTTACTTTCATAATTTAATTTAGTTTTTACTTTATACTCATTGTTAATTTATTAAATTAAGTATTTATGCACTTACTAGCCTGAAGCACAGGTCCAACCTAGTTCAGGCAAATGAGCAACTGTGCTCCATTTTAATTATTAACTTACTTTGTAAATGTGCCTCTTTTTATAAATAAACGATATTATTATTTGCGGGGAAATCTTGAACACGTCTCAACAGTCTTGAATGTCCTGGAAACTAAACAGAATACTTTACTTTGTGAAGTTCCTACTCACAAAGCACTTGCTCTTTACGTTTACATGCAGTTATCCAAGTGGCGTTACATCACACTTAGGGACTATAGTTTTAAAGAAGGTCATGCGAAATACCCAAGCTATTACATGTTAAAGAAAAACTTAAGTGTTACCCGGCAAAGGAAGAAAGGAAATATTTGCAAAACACACTAAAATATATAGGGCAGCAAGTTTGCAACTAGCAATGAATTTCATAAGCTAATTATGATATGAGCCAATCACACTGCAGAGCTTAAGAGCTGTTAACATAGTACCTATATACAAAAACTAATTAGATTAAGCAAGTACTGGTAGTCGTTACTTAATGACTCATTAACGCTTTTGTTATGTTGCAACAAAAGCGTTCATAAGTCATTAAAGTACTCAAAAATGCACCTGTTATTTAAGGAACTACTTAGCGATGACTAATTCTCAGTAATAAGCTTTGATTAAAATAAAATTAATAGATATGTAACGTTCTTACATTAGGTATTCAAACAGTGACTCTTATACGTACACAGACACATTTACTCACACAAACAATCGTTATTATTACACGCCAACAAAGAAAGAGACAGAATAATGCACAAAGGTGGCGTGCGACCAAGACGGAGCATCACCGCTCTTCGTATTATTTCGTTAGAAACGCACGTCACGCCGAGCAACGACGGCGACGCGGCGCCCTGTTCTAGCCGGACGTGTCGCACGCTAACGCATTGTATGTTTCTATCCCGCCCTACAAAATGGCGAACAAATTCGAACGGGTACAAATTTATTTAATTAAATCTTTAAAAAAATAATACGAAAAATGTACTTATGAGTGAAATGTGATGCCGAGTGATTTATTTTTTCTTTTAGAGTGGTTCATGCACCCAGTGAAGGCACACGAAGGCATTGTTTTTCTTTTTAGTGCGTTACTAGCGTATTAGAATATGCACGCACGCACGTCTCAATCGAAAGCTAGTCGTATTGCAACTGAGAACAATTAGGCCCCCAGGGCCTAATTTATGCGGTCCATGCGCTATCGTCTAGTGACACATCTTCCGCTAGTTTTATTTTAATCAAAGGTAATAAGTATACTTAATGTACTTCCATTCCATCAGTAATACAATATCAAAGATAGTTAGGCAAAATATCTCGGAAGAGGTACTCTGGGGGCACCATGTGTCCTTGAAAATGTGGCATAAAATGAGTAAATAAATAAATATCTTAGGACAACCAACACACCGTTATCTGATCCCAAACTAGGCAGAGCCTGTACTATGGTAACCAGACAACTGATAAACATACTTATATATTTCTAAATACATACATAATAGATAAATTACACCCAGACACAGAACAAATGATTGTGCTCATCTCTCCAAAGCCTTTGATTGCGTGCACCATGACACGCTTTTGCGTAAACTACGTCATTACGGTGTCCATAACGAAGCTATAAACGTAATAAATTCTTATTTACATAATAGGTTCCAATGTGTAGATATTAATGGTGTAAAATCTGCCGGGCTACCGGTTCAGTTAGGTGTGCCTCAAGGCTCTATACTCGGCCCATTCTTGTTTTTAGTGTATATCAATGACTTACCATTCTTTTTAAAGGGTATTTGTGACGTTGTACTGTTTGCAGATGATACATCTCTTATTTTTAAAGTAGACAGGAACAGACCAGATTTTGACGACGTGAACAGTGCACTCTCAATGGTTACCGATTGGTTTACGGCAAATAACCTAGTTCTCAATGCCAAGAAAACCAAATGTGTAAAGTTCGCCTTACCGAATGTTAGAAATCTAGGTCCCAACATCGTCTTAGATAAAGAGGTGCTTAAAACTGTAGACTCGGCAGTTTTTCTGGGCATAACAGTGGATGGCAAACTTCAGTGGGGCCCTCATATTTCAAGCCTAGCGGGAAGGCTCAGTTCAGCTGCCTACGCCGTCAGAAAAGTAAGACAATATACTGACGTTGATACAGCTCGGTTAGTCTATTTTAGTTATTTCCACAGCGTTATGTCTTACGGTATTCTACTGTGGGGTACAGCAGCTGATATTCAAAATATTTTTGTCCTTCAGAAACGAGCTGTTCGAGCAATTTACCAGCTAGGTGCCAGAGTTTCCCTAAGGGACTTTTTTAAAGATATTGGTATTCTTACGGTGTCATCACAATTCATTTTCGCCAACATCTTATATATTAGGCAAAATATACACTTATACGCTAAAAACAGTGATTTTCACACTGTTAACACTGGAAGTAAGGACAAACTACGTGTTCCCTTTCACCGGCTTCATAAGGTGCATAACTCATTTGTTGGGCTTGGTATAACATTTTACAACAAGCTACCACCTTCTTTACTAGAATTACCTTTTAATGCGTTTAAAGCTCAAGTAAAATCCAACCTTTGTCAAAAGGCGTACTATTCCATCAATGATTATTTAAATGATAAGAATAGTTGGTCGCTGTGATTAACTCAAGACAATGTTTATGTTCTTTCTCCAGTATTAGCGTACCTAGTGATAGGTTCAATATAATTGTTTCCATATTTTTTTCCTGTTTATGCCAATTTTATTTTACTAGTATTGCATAATGTGGTTAGCTAGCGACCTCGACAAGTAATCATTCAATTCTTGCTTGAGCAACCGGCAGCAAGTTCGTCATGCTCCCTTAGATGTCAATGCTTGCGGTAGCGTCGGGGGTCGGGTTGCCTCCTTCCCTCAAATATGGCGAGGGGGGCAATGGCTGATCTTTGCGTTATGCTCGTGAACGGGTGCTGCTTGTGGTGACTGGTCGTCTTGCTGACTTTGATGTTGATATTATTATTAATATTACTTACCTGTTTAATTTATTTTACGTCGATGGTCCTAGTTTATCATTTGTGACCTCGAGTTGTAACTCAGGTCGTAACAGCTATGTGAACATTCAGCATTGCATATGTAAGCTGTCACGCCCTTTATGCCAGTTTTTTATTTTTGCAGCCATGTTTCTATACAGGGTTATTTGTAAAACACCGGCAACCTCTCAGGTCTATGTTACTAACATCATAATCAACAACTTTTGTTCTATGACTTTTAAAAATTCATCATATTTTAGTGCATCAGATTTTCATACAAAAATCGGCTGCCTGTAAATAGGTCAAGTTCAAGCGCCCCCGCCGCCCTAACCCCGCTCCCCTTGCTAATATACTATCGCTTTCTTTTGCTTCGCATAGACTCCGTAACATTTAGAGCGTTCAATTTAAATATTTTTATTTTTGTTTGATAATCTGATGAACTAAAATATGATGAATTTTTAAAAGCCACAGAACAAAAGTTGTTGATTATGATGTTAGTAACATAGACCTGAGAGGTTGCCGGTGTTTTACAAATAACCCTGTATACATCTTTTTTTTTGCTTATGCTTGAGTATAGTTTTCATTTTATTTGTTGGTATTGGGTTGGCTAGCTGGCATATAGCAAATCATTTAATTTAATTTGTGTCTCTTAATGTTTTACTATATACCATTGTATAGAATCAAGTTCTTCTAACTGGACAGACAGCTGTGCTGCTGGGGAGTTTGTTGGCCACTTCTTCTTCCCAGCTAAAGCACTAGGAAGTGCGCGACGGGTGGGCGTTTTGGGGGGACTGTCTTTTGTAATTTTGACGTTCGAAAAGTGCTGATCCTCAGCCTAATTTGAATAAATGACTTTTGATTTTGATTTTGATTTTGACACAAAGATTTGTCCTGGGTGGGAATCGAACCCACGACCTCAGTCTTTGCAGTCAGGGTCACTAACCACTAGACCAACAGGCCTGTCAGGCCTAAATAATAGTAGTGAAAACCGCAAGTCGAAACAAAGAGGAAATCATGAGATACATACATTTTAGGTTTAAAGATATTTATTCTCAAAAAAGACACAAAGTCACTTACATGAGAACAATGCTTACAGTAGATTATTAATGTAAAACGTTCGTCACAGACGTTATTGTAGAAATTTTACACCCATCCAATACATTCAGCTTTTGGGAAAGGTGGTATTTTTCATTAAATATGCAGCTAATTGTGTTTTGAATGCATGGAATGTGTGCATTTTTTTTATATGTGAGGGTATTTTGTTATAAAACTGTGCTCGTTCAAAAGTTAACATTTTTTTGCCAAACTTCGTTCTCGTCTTCGGTAAAATCAGAAAACTAGCCCTGCGACTGCTACGTTGTGTAACCTGTTTGACTTTTGTAAACGATAAATTGGTCTGAACACTTTTGTTGAGTGCCTTACGAATAAAAATGCATGTGTTGTAAATATATAATTGTCTAATGTTCATTATTTGGGTTTCCTCATAAATTTTGCATGTTGATGTTAAATATGGGTAGTTAAAAATCATTTTTATTACTTTGTTTTGTGCGACTTGGAGGCTTGCTAGCTTCGTTTTGGCCACACTGCCCCAAATTTCAACCAGATATAGTAGGTGTGGTTTTACTAAGGCGTTATAGATGGTGTGACGCAGTCTATGTGGAATACATCGAACTATGTTTCGGAGGGATCCAAGTAGTGACGTCAGTTTTGTTTTTATATGATCCATGTGAACAAACCACGATAGAGAACTATCCATTCTAAGTCCAAGATATTTTTCACAAGATTTTTGCTGCAAGGGTATATTGTTAATAATTAATGGATTATATGGAGGTGTTATTTTATTTTTTTGCTTTAAACAAGATATAGCATGTTTTGGAAATATTTATCGTAAGTAGATTGTATTGAAACCACGAAAAAAGGGTGTTTAAATCTTCTTGTGCTTGGGCAACTAAATCATGGATCGAAGATCCGAAATAAAATAAACAAGTGTCATCTGCGTATAGAGTAAGATGACCATGTAATTTGATCTCCTGAATATTATTTATGTAGAGGAGGAAGAGCAGGGGCCCTAAAATTGAGCCCTAGGGAACTCCACACGTTAAAGGTAAATCGCCACTTTGATCATTATTATCCATTTTAACTAACTACGACCTGTTTTTGAGATAAGAATCGAACATTTTTAGGGCATTACCGGAAATTTTTATGGTTTCTAGCTTTTTCAGTAATAATTCATGACTAACGGTGTCGAAAGTTTTTTTGAAGTCAATAAAAATACCAAGAGCTATGTTTTTACTATCTATATTTTGCTTAATTTTAGTAGTGAGGTCAACTGTAGCTGTTAGTGTGCTGCTTTTTGGTCTAAACCCGTACTGTCTGTCTGAGAGAAAGTTAATAAAAGTTAAATGTTTATCTAATCGGATGTATAGAATTTTTTTCTAATATTTTTGACAATACAGACAACACTGAAATTGGCCGGTAGTTACCTGGGTCCATTTTTGAACCCGATTTGTAAATAGGAGTAACCTTCGCTTTTTTCAACGTATCGGGAAATTTACCTTCAGCTAGCAGTTTGTTGAAACATTTGCTCAGATTGTTCGCTATTATAGGTTTTATGCATTTTATTGCTTTGGTAGTAATTCCATCTAATCCGGTACTGCAGTTAGGGTAGAGATTTGATATAATGTTTATAATTTCACTGGCAGAACACGGATCAAGACTCGATAACACTGGAGTGTTTCCGGGAGGAGTTGTTGGTAACGCATGTGAATGATCTTCATGAAATGGTCTAGGTATTTCATTCGCTAGAAGGGGACCTATCGTGGCAAAGTACTCGTTGAAAATCTGGCAAATTTCGTGTGGGTTTGTAATGTATGCATTTTTGTGTTCGTTACCATACAAAAATAACAGTTTTCATCAAATAGCGCCTAAAGTGCTGGTCAAATAAAAAAAAGCGTAGACAAATTATTGTTGGTCTTTAATAGAGAAATGCAATTGTATATTTTGTTTTTAAATTAAATACTTTTTCAATTTTTGATTCTATGTCCTACCTCCTGTATGGGGACGATCTACTATGCGTCGCGTCGAATCGCCTACCCGTGCGATTTTCCCCGTTTTTGTAACATTTTTCGTTACAGCTCCGCTCCTCTTAATTGAAGCGTGATGTTATATAACCTATAGCCTTCCTCGATATACAGGGTGTCCAGTAAATAGCACGACATACTGCAGGGGGTGATAGCTTGGGTCACTACCTATCAATACAACACAATATATGTTCAGCAAAATCTTACGGATTTACAGTTTTACAAAATTTTCCGAAATACCGAAAAATCTCTACCTTGAAACAGATTTTTAAGCATCTCGTAATGAAAAAATCCTTTTCTAGTACTTTTTTTTACATCAAATTATTCGTGACTTACTCATTTACTCATTGATAAGTTTTTTTTCTATCAAAGACAAGAATGTTTTCAAGAAATACTATTTTTTGTTTAAATTTGCACAGAACTATTTTCTTATCACTTAAGTTTAACCTACAGTGGTGAAAAAAAAATCCGTAAGATTTTGCTGAACATATATTGTGTTGTATTGATAGGTAGTGACCCAAGCTATCATCCCCTGCAGTATGTCGTGCTATTTACTGGGCACCCTGTATAGGCTACCCAACGCAAAAATAATTTTTCAATTCGGACCAGTAGTTCCTGAGATTAGCGCGTTCAATCAAACAAACAAACAAACTCTTCAGCTTTGTAATATTAGTATAGATTTCATTAAATCAATCAGTTAGACCGTTAGTAAGCATTGGTTTTCCAGTGATAGCGGCCGAGACTTACTAGTTCTAAGTCATAGATTCGAAGCCAGAACAGCGCGTTACTATGTGCAAATTATATATTTGTGGAGAAACCTGCATGGCTTAGAAATAAAAATTAGAAAACATGTAATTTCTACCAACCCGCACGGAATCCGCGTAAAAGCAGATTTTATGAATCTGATTGTGGAATACCTAATAAATAATGCGAACGATGAAAAACGATCGCATGTATAACTAGCAAACACGTGGAGATTTGGCGGACGTTATTTTTTATACAAAATTGCCAGGCCTGTATATAATTATGGGAAAATATCTGATAATTTTCGTCTGCAATAAAAAATATTTCAATTTACTAGCTGTGTCTCGCGATTTCACCGTAATAGTCCCGATACGCCTGCAATATCTGGATAAAAGTATTCTGTATCCTTATCCAGGTCATATCTGACTGGCAGCTCGAGAGATTATAACCTAAGATAGACCTACACTGCCAGGGCCGCGAGATTGTTCGAAAGAGATACCGTGACCCTGGCACATGGGCAACTGAAGGAACACGGGTGGGTTTTAGTCAGTAAAAGTCTGACACGCCCTCCCGCTCCGCCCAGAGCGGGAGAAGTCATTTGATGATTTCCCATCCAGAAAAAAAAAAAAAAGATAGACCTACAAACAAACTTACAAACTTTTACTCTTTATAATATTAGTTTAGACTAACTTCTGACAACATCAAAATCGAAAGTCATTTATTCAAACTACGCTAAAAGTCAACCAGCCACCAGAAGGGCAATTCTCCTGCCAGGGTCGCGAATTCCAGGGCCGCGAGATTAGTTCGAAAGAGGTACCGTGGTCCTGGCATATGGGCAACTGAAGGAACACGGTTGGGTTTTAGTCAGTAAAAGTCTGACACGCCCTTCAATTAATATTATTATATTGCTTAATATTACAAGAATTGCCCCTCTGAAGTTTGAGGTGGCATAGTTTTAAAGATCTTAACCGTACAGACGGCAAGAAACAACTTTGTTTTTTTTTATACTATGTAGATAATTTTAGATGTACAAGTTAATAAAAAAGGGAAGAACTCATTTCATGTCTCTACAGTACCTACCTAGTTTTTCAGACATCATTTATGTATAAAACAAAAAAAGGTAAAAAAACACGACAATGTTTACCTTTAATAAGGTAGGTATCTATCTACTTAATGCTTAATTTTAGCAGAATTGCGTAAAGTTCTGCAGAGACATGAAACCTCATTAAAATAATAGTAGCCCTGAGTTGCGATACGTAAATGATCGTCCGGTGAACCCTGCCCTGTCAACAACGATACCACCTTACTGACTAGCAAACAGGCAGGGTCAAGTAAAATCTAGCTAGCAACTCTACACAGACTTTAAGGATATCGGTATAGATTTTCGTGCGTCGTTTTCAGGTGAACACTGAAAATCAGCGCTATGCTGTAGGTCCCATAGCACAGCATCATGCTGAGTGGAAGCCTTCTTGTCACAGTTACAACGCGGCGTGCAGCTGCCGACTATTTATAACAATAATAAACCCGCAGGGCACCATGTGGCGTGCTGTTGGCCAGTAGCGACGCCACGGAGGGTCCGTGGCATCACATCTCCCGGGAGAATTCTTGTTCCTAATCTCTGGCTTGCCTTTATTGGCCGGCTGTAGTGAACACTAAAGAGGTTCAGAGCTCCCACTTCATTCTTGCCTTTATTTGCTGGCTTGAGTGGAGATTCGCAAGAGCAAACGTGCTTGGGGAAAGGAAGTATTCCAGTAAGTGCTCGTAGGGATCTTGACCATCTTCCGGGCTCTGGGATTGTTCTGAAAGCCGTGGATTACCTCTCCACTTCTCAAGCACCTCAGGAAGTGTTGTCCCCTTGTTGCTGCGTCACTATCACCAGCGACGGTTTCCGGAGGCCCATTATTGAGAGTGCAAGTCACCCTCTGCCATTTAATCCGTGTATAAACAAAACATTGATGCGGCAGGGGCCATAGACCTTCCATAGTTATTGGTAAACAGTCCATTTTAGCCAGCCAAATACATAGTCCAACATCTTGGTTTCCAAATACTGCAATAGTCCAACACCAACCGGAGGTTGTACTTAGGTGCACTTGCACAGTGCATACGGGGATAATCGTCGGTTAGTGCCTCACTTCATCTAAATTTTCTAAGGGGCCTCTGCGAGTTGGCTTCGGCCCCTCGTACGCCTTCCAAAAAACCGGGTTCCTAGGGTCTCGAGATAAATTAACATAATAATAATATCTTAGGACAACCAACTCAGTGTTATCTGATCCCAAACTAGGCAGAATCTGTACATAACCTGCACCTGTGTATTTATGTTCTGTGTTTCTTCCTACTATAAGATTATATAGTAAGAAGTACTCTTCTAGTTGGATCCTCCACAAAACAATGTTATGGTCGATCAATGAACGTAATCCAATTGCACCGTAGTCTTCATCGATCGACAACGGATGTCTACAATCATTCTGCTCCTTTAGACATACCATTCATGGAGATACCATTCGGACTGGACAATCTGCGTCAACTTAGCCTGATTTTATGTGTGCACATTCACGAACAAAACACTCTAACAATTTTTATAAATTATTTTAAGTAGTAATCACGCTAGGTGATAAAAAAGGTGACTCCCATAACATTAGCAACAACAGACCGATTAGTCTTTTACCGACGCTTTTCTATACGTTTTCGTTGATCGCTGATAAGAGACCGGCATGGCGATCGCGTACTGGAAGACGTAGCGTTGGAAGGCCTCCCACAAAATGGACCGATGACCAGGTGAAGGCCGCAGGAGTACGTTGGCTGCGAGAAGCACAGAACAGGTTGAAGTGGCGGTGCTTGGGCTCCCCCAATGCCCCCAATGGCCTATGTTCAGCAGTGGACGTCTTTCGGCTGAAATGATGATGATGATGATAAGAGAATACGCGAAAAGCTAGATACAATATACACAGACAGCCGTCTTGTCTATCCCACCCTTGCTCGAGCCAGTCTGTAGCTTCAAAGTCGTACCTAAATAAAAAATAATTCCGATCTAGCCCGTCCCTTGCTGTCATTATCTACCAGCGATACCCTAAGGCGAGGTCCGTACCCCACAGAAGGTACCCTTAGAGAGTAGTTGCTCTAGTTTTAAGTTTCTAAGCCCTGCCTAGGGGCCTTAATTTACTAAGTTAGCCACAGACAAGTTAGTGTCCAGTTAGTCACAAAAGTCTCAGAAATGGCATAGACTGCTCTCTATCGCCTTCTCGATTATCAAAAAGCATTCGATACACTATCTCACAATTGCTGCATTATGCTGAGATAGGAACCTTTTTGGCCTGATACCGATCTTCCAATTTTGTTTTAATTTTTATATTGTTTTCACTGTTTTGTTATTTTTAACTTAAAAGTTTTAATGTTCATCTTTATTGTTTGTATTTCATGGGCGTGTCTCAAATAAAATATATTTTCTTTTCTTCTTTCTACATTAGCTACGCGGTATGTTTGTTTACCAGACACAAATTCCTGCGTAGCGTGGTCGTAGGTCGCAGTGGCCGATGACCGCCTACATTTTAACGCGACTTCAAAAAAATGAGGAGGTTCTCAATTCGGTTGTTTAAAGGTTTGCCACCTCTAAACTCAGAATTTAAAACAGATTTTTTTTAAATCTTCTTATTTTGAAAGGGGATACTCATAAGGTGGTCCCACATAAAGTTGGTTAAGTTCAAATTAACGGTTTTTAAGTTAGCGGATAATACGTATTTTATTCACTATACACATGAATGTTGATGATGTCAAAATAACTTTATATCATAGTTGTATACTTAGTAAGTGAAGGTACAAATAATAATACTTTGTGTAGGAAACGAGAACACAAAACCAAAGACAACGACTTCCCAAAATAAAAGTAATTTTTACTTTGTAGTATTTTGGGAAGTCGGTTGAGTTTTTAATACAAAGTGAAGCTTGACTATAAGTGCGTAGCTTAGCCGTGGACTGATGTAGAGCGGCGCCTTTATATTAACAGAGGTAAATTATTTTTGTGAGATATCTGAAGCGACATAGTTCCTATCTCGAACTTATATGATACTGACAGAGAGCGTGGGGATTTTTCGCAATCAATTTAAAAACCGACTTATTGCTCAGCTATATTTAATGTCGGGCAGCAGCTGATGATTAGGATGCTGAAGTTTTTTTTTTTTTTGAGTCAGTGGTAAATCCTGTCGCTTATGGAAGGACATGGTGAAATTGTCCGACATAACGCGTTGGATCTATTCAGGATTGAGGAAATAGTGACAGATTACAGGAATATATTGCGGGATGCCCTTCGAATTAAATGGAAAAAATCTTCAAGTCCGTAATAAGGCCTCTTGTACTGTATGAATCGAAATGCAGGACTGTGAGGAAAATTGATAAAAAATGATTACATGCAGCAGAGATGAGAATGTTGAAATGGATGTATGGTTTGCGTGTACGCAAAAGGATATACTAAGAAATCAGTATATAATATGGAGTAGTGGCGCCAGTGACAGAAAATATGAAAGCAAATCGTTTGGCTTTGTGTAGGCAAGTGATAAAAATGGCGGAAATGCATGTGACTAAAAGAGTAATATAAATATTTATGTATGTATGGAGAAGGAAAGAGAAGGCCAAAGAAAAGAAAGAAAGAGAAGGAAATAAATGACAAGATGACGTTTTACAGGAAGGATTGGAAGCACATAACGTGTTGTACATAGAACAAAGACGCAAAGATGATAGTAGATAAATATATAACGATAATTTGGAGGTATGAGGAACAGAGTGTAAAGTTCACTCTACCTCCATAGAAAAGGAAGCATCCTCCAACTAGAAAGGTGTTGTGTTTGGTAGGCAGCTGCCCGACATTTGATGTCGGAGCATTGTATACGGGGTGTGGCGTAAGTAGTGGTCCACCGTTCAGGATTCGATGAACCAGATAATTAACTATAACAATTAAAAATTTTAAACATTTTTACCAAGGGTTTTTTTACAAAAATCGCTCTTGGACTTGATGGTGTGTTAAAAATTGGGATTAAAATTAGAGAAGAACCAACTTTTTCTTCAAAAGAGCTGAATTTACATAAAAAATCATAATTTATCATGATAGCTCTAATATTCAGCAGTAATTAACAGAAATCAGAATGAAAAAATAATGGTTTTTGTTGAAACTACAAACAAATATGTAATAAAAGGTAGAAATTACGTAAATAAATGACAAAAATGAAATATTTTCGGAACCCGTAAAAATGGTTAAATTTTTTAATTGTTATAGTTAATTATCTGGTTCATCGAATCCTGAACGGTAGACCATTACTTACGCCACACCTTGTATATGCTAGTGGTGCCATTGACTCTGCTTGCGCTATGCCAGATTTTGCGTCACGTCAGTGTTATGCGAAGTTTGCCTATGTTGGTGTAGATGCCGCTACAATAATATAATAATATCTTAGGAAATCCGACACACCGTCATCTGATCCCAAACTAGGCAGAGCCTGTATGTTCTATGGTAATCAGACAACTGATAAATAAACATATATTTCTAAGTATATACATATTATAGAAACATTACACCCAGACGCAGAAAAAATGATTGTGCCCATCACACAAAGATTTGTCCTGGGTGGGAATCGAACCCACGACCTCAGTCTTATCAATTAGGGTCACTAACCACTACACCAACAGGCCAGTCGAATATAATAATATATAGTGTAACTGTAAGAAAGCCTGATCATGTATGGTAGCCCTTTTGTTATTCAACAATCCTACCTTGACGGGTCATTACAGTATTTACAGCTAGTTAACATTTCACTACGCCGTCGTCAGTTAGTCCTAAACGATTTGGTTCAATAGTGTTGGAAATCATGATTATTTTGTAAACAAACCTGCGATAACAGTTCTTGTTATTGGTAATTTCATCAACAGTTTACCTGCTCTTAAATTTTTGATAATGTTGAACCAATCTGCATTTGTGCTCGTACTTTATATTGGCTTGGTAAGAAACTAAAAAAAAATGTTTTAACTGTTCTTGTGTCCTGTTCTTATCCTTTTATGCTTCTATAGATTATTAAAAAATAAGAGGGCTTGTGGCTAAGTCTTTACAGCCGCACAGATCGATCGATCAGGTTAAGCTACTCTTGCCGCGGTTGGTTCGTGGATGGGTGACCAAGATGATGAGAAATGATCTTTACATACCCTCTCCGTGCCTCGGAAAGCACGTTAAGCAGTCGTCCCGGCTGTCATTTAAGGATCTTTGACAGTCGTTACGGGTCGTCAGAAGCCCGAAAGTCTGACAACCAGTGCTACCAAGGGGTATCGTATTACCCAGTTACTGGGGGGTCAGATAGGCAGTCGCTCAATGTAAAATACTGGTATTCAGCTACATCCGGTTAGACTGGAAGCTGACCCCAACGTAGTTGGGAAACGGCTAGACAGATGATGAGATTTAAAAAAAAAAGTATAAGTATAACGTGTGTAGCCTATACTATAATATATCGGACTTCAGACACAAGGTTTCTCTCTCGAAGAGAGATTAATTACTCGACCACGCGAGTCCAGTGCTGTTAGAAATACTTTTCGTTTGTTACACTTTCACGCTAAGTCGGTTAAACAGATTTGGATGAAATTTGGCCCATAGAGCAGGCTACACCATGACCTAGATTAGGACTAAGGATATTTTTATGCCAATATTCCTACGGGATAAAGACTTATGCGAGTGAAACCACTGTTGCAGCTAGACTAAAACTAATAACGTATAGTTAAAGTGGTCTTGATATTTACCTTAAAGTTAGTTAACGCAATATTTTCTTAGTAACTGGCTTTTGGCTTCGCCCGCGTATTATACATATACACCGTGACATTTTAGACTTGTTACAAAGGTTACCCACTCAATGTATCCAACATAATATACCTCTAGGCGTGATTAAAAATTGTTACTAATTAAGAAAATACGTACTAAGATAAATAATGCACTAGAATTATGAAAAATATGTTAATAATGTTTACATTTCATATGGTAGAGAACATACATACCTACCCAGCGCACGAGTCAACTAGATCATTCCATCTCCATTTTCCCTGAGACAAAATATCAAAGAAACTACGTCATTCGTCATCATAATGAATAATATTTTTATTTTGAGACGACTAAAATGTCACGGTGTATAAACCTTCTTCTTGAATCACTCTGCCTATTGATGAAAACCGCATTAAAATCCGTTGTATAGTTTAAAAGACATAAGCATATAGACGCGGGAAACGACTTTGTTATACAGGATGTCCCAAAAATCAACGTCAAGCCGAAAATGGTTGATGGGCCAGGTGATGAAAAAAAAAAAAAATCTAAGTTAAGCATTTTTTTTTTTTCAGTACAGTCAGTTAAAGTTGGGCGATGTAATAATTTTTAATAAATGAGTGATGTTTTCTTGAAAACTGAGGTAGTTGTGTTTTAATTATGGACTGTAGTTTACAGAAGGTTATTCAGGGTTACATTACTCACAAATTTTTTTTAATATCAATAATTTGAAAAGTACTTAACTTAGATTTTTTTTTTTGATAACTGTCACCACCTGGCTTATCAACCGTCTTCGGCTTGACATTGATTTTTGGGACACCCTGTACACTATGTAAAGATAAAATTTTGTAATATTAAATATAAATTCATTATCCATCCTCATCATTCTCCAGCCCTCAATTTAATGGCGTCAGCGCAACTTTTCTTCTTGTCTCATACTTCTCTATTAGTTGTCATTTTGATAGAATCCTTTTTCTAACCATATAATCATTCACATAGTCCATTCATCACTTCTTTGGTTTTCCCCTACTCTTATAGCCATTCATATTTAAAACATTGCTCACGTCATTTCCCTCATTCCACTGTTTCACACGCCCATACCATGAAAATACATATTCATAAAAAATTTCAGGTACCGGTGCCACTTTCAAACATCCTCTTAAGTACTTACTTTCATAAAAATAAATTCATTATTCCAATAATAAAGAATGAAAAAAAAAAATATTAGCTTGTCACAGAAACACGTGCATACAAAAAGAAAATATCACATAATAAACATGAAAATAAAATAGTCTTTTACTTACCTAAGAACACAGAACATACTTAGAAAAAATCAATAAAATGAACCATATAAACGAACAAACTATTAGTTATTTAGATTATGTTCGGCTCAATAAGATGATCTAATTACTCTACTGAATTAAATAAACTTTCCTCGAAAATCTGCACGTCATGTCCTTTCACCTTGAAGCAGGTGTACCTAATCAAGTGTCAGTCATTGTGCCAATAGTTGGCATTCGGTGTCACTTTTCCCTCTTTGAATACCAGCAGCATACCCTGCATGCCAAGTAGCAACGGATTCTGTTTTTCTCTCATTATATATTCCACAGTTATACTGCCGTGCTTCACATTAATATAAATGTATTGTAGGTGTACGAATTTCATTTTTAAGGGATCGTGATCCCATTTTTACTTCCTGCTCACGTCTAAGCTAAAATGTCACGTATTGTTGTGAAGTTTAAGTTCTTTATTGGTTAAACGGGCATAAGAAATTATCAAGAAATCAGCGCAGCGTGCAATTTCATGACTTCTTCTCACACTTTAAGGCCGTAAATTATTTAATTCATGAAATACCGTGGTATTCTTAATATACGATTACCGTAAACGTTAATTACAACTTTAATGTGTTTTATTTTTCAGATTTTAAACTGTAGTTACAGAAATTCAGCAGCATCAAGTAGAAAAGGCAATGCTAATGACAATATCTTCAACTTCCTACTCGGGTTATATAAAATAAATCCATTGAAAGGCTCTCAGGTGTTCCAATCATTTTCCGATAAATTGTTGTTTGGCATGGGCCATAGTATAAAAGCCTTGAATTTTGAATCGAGTGAAAGTGTAAAAGTCAATGAGCAAGTGAAAATGAATCTAAATGAAATAGAAAAGATAATACACGCAAAGAATACAAAACCAGGCAAACAATACGAAAAACCTGCATATGATCTAGATGACGTGGGCACTGAACATTTTAAAGCAAATGTCATCATTGATGATAAAATATTGTTTAAAGAGGAATTTCAAAGGTCCCTGGATAATCATAATGTTAAGGAAGACTTCAGTTCATTATTCGAACACATTGGAAGCAAGGAAAATAATATTGAACTGCCTGTTACAAAACTACTACCTGTCAACGACTTCATTATTCAATATTCAGAGGTGTCAAATCAGAATGACACAGTGTTCGGATTAAAAGATACTGAAAGTAAATCAGTTGATTGCATCGGCACGCTAGGAAACTACCGTGATAGAAATCCAGAAGAACTTCCATTGGATAACTTAGTAGAAGGTATGGGGGACGTGATTGTGTTATAAAACTCTCTGAAGGAAATAATCAACTCTCGATCGAATGTGAAACTTACTTTATACAGAATTTTATTTACATTAAATTAATAAATAAATAATAAATTAAATAATTTAGTCAGAGGTCCGTAGTTTTAAAGCTATTTGTTTCATTTTGTTTATATTTGTGCGGAGTATGCCATTTCTTGAGCGTCTTCGTAGGTCCTGGCCTGGTATGGTCCGTGGGCGTCCCATGCTGGTGCGTGATGGTCCACATGATGCTCAACGTGATGTTGTGGGTAGTGGATGACTTCGTAGTTCACAACCTTCGGTTTCGTGAATTTGAAGATAACCATGGCACCTGTGGACAGAAAATTTGGATATTAGTCTTCGACGTTCTTTTTGACCCTATTTATAACTGTTTTGTAATATAAGATCATCCAAAAGTGTTCAATCCTGTGACGTTATGCACGTAGGATGATGGTTTGTACATTTTCCTACCATAATATTTAAACTGGAACTTTACTGTCTTGCAAAAATCATCTTATTGACAGTTACATCCACCGCCAAAACAACTTACATAAAATGCAAATTCTTTTCGCAGTAGAGATAGATACACCAAAAAAAGTGATTGTTGCAATATTATGTTCAAGTCAGATTAACACTTAGAAGACAAAACTTATCTTTAAATAAAAGATCGTACCAGATAGAACAAGGGAGATAAGACCCAAGGTCAGAGCCTTCCAGGTCTTGAGGGCGATGAGGGCAAGAGCCAACGGGACCAGCACTGAGGCCTTGAACTTCAATCCGAGGAGGAAGGGCAGCAGCACTTTCTTGATGAAACCGTGTTCTGAAAAATAAACACTCGATTAAAATCTTGATCATAATGCTTTAGCGGAAAAGCTAGTTAATGTACTAACTGCTCTTGATCCTCAAAGGTTTGGGGAGCTTGATCTTCTTCTTCCTGCCTTCAAAGACCTGGCCATCTTCTTCACCATCCAAAGGCATATCCAGTTCTGAAGGCAGGTCGGTGAGCAGAGACCTTGGCACATACTCGGACGCAGCACTGTTTGAGATTTCCTCAGGAACTTTCACTCTAAGCGTATGTGTCTGAAGGAACCGGTCTACTTTATCCACGATCTGGTAAGCAGGGTCCTGTGCCATCCTAGGGTCCACTCCCATATCATCCTCCAAGGTTCCAGTCTTGACAATGGAGAGGTCATCCGTGATCTTGATCTCGTCATCGTTAGACACTTTCGAAATCCACTGCAGGGTCCTCGGTTTCACACATTCCACCGAATATTGGCTCAAACATTCGTTATAAATGTTTTTTACTAATTTGGAGGCGGTATATGAGTTTGCACTGGCGACTGCCGCGAGGGATAAAAACACTAATAGTTTAGCCATGTTGCACTTTTCACTAATTTTATTTTTTAATTATTTGATGGCAGACAACTTACTGCCATCCGATGAACGATCACAATGTATGCCAGGGTACTCCTGGGCTTGGTTTATATACGAGCATTAATACGTGACGTGTTATCAGAATGCGCAATGGGTACTATCTTCGGCGATACTTGCGGCCGTAAGCTTGTGGTACATTTTAATTGTATGTGTGTGTGAGGCTACACTGTATTGGAAAACTATCACTTTGTTGCCTCGACGATGCTCCTATGGACTTGAAATACGCCAAGGGAAATCGAAAGAAAATTAGATACTTATGCCATAAGCATTAGGCACCAAATTACCATGGAAAAGCTTTACTAGCATGTTTATTAAAAATAAATTTTTGTAAATTATTTAACCATTTTTTTTTTTTGGTCATCATCACTTTCTTACACCAAACCAATGAAGAGAACCGTTTTCTACATAAGACTTCCCAAAAGATCTGAAAAAACTTTTATATATTTAAATGATGAGTGATAAGATAAAATAGTGTAAGGATCGTAGTAAGTAGCATTCTATACTTTCTGCATGGGAAGAAGGGGTAAGTTTTAAATGTATGAATTTACAATAAAATGAACGATCTTCTTCATAGCAATAAGTAATAAAGATGATAGACCCATATAATCTCCATCACACTCATATACAGGCATTATAATACACACTTTTGTTGCAGGACTTTTAATAGTCAAGAATAAATTATGGGTAATTTCATTGGTGTAGCGGATTTATCGGTAATCAAACTACGTTGCGTATGTTATGCGTTTTACGGTAACTATGCAGCGTTATTCAAAATATAGGCTTATCATCGAACGAAAATGATATATTACTGACATATCGTACGTTGAAAATTTGATTTTGAAGTGCGAAATGATTGACACAACATCTTCATCACAACTCAAGAACGTATTCAGTTAGGCCTTAGATCCACGCTTGCTTTTACGCTCTTCTATATTAACTAAGCTAGCTTGAAATAAATCTTTTGAAATAGTTTTGTAACGATTCAGAGCGCGTACGTAGTGATAGATTGCTCCAACTTCAGCTTTACCACACGTGCGTGGCTTTGGTGCAAAAGAACATAGGATTTTTTGAATAGATGATATGAGATTATGGCAGATTGATTGAAGCTGAATAGTTCACCTTCGTGAATTGTCGAATTTGTAGATATCTATAGGTGGCGGGTTTTAGAACATTTTCACCACTGCATTGTCCACTGCTGAAGTGTTTTCCCACGCCACCTAGAAAAATCCT
The DNA here is from genome assembly GCA_947507805.1 of Aporophyla nigra. Lineage (NCBI taxonomy): Eukaryota > Metazoa > Arthropoda > Insecta > Lepidoptera > Noctuidae > Aporophyla > Aporophyla nigra. The sequence goes on along the minus strand of OX382313.1, from coordinate 1,877,988 downwards.
TCATGGTACGCATCCAAGTCATCTCACTACCGCTGCGGTGCCATGCATCTTCAGGCACCAGACTTTTGCCCATCGGTCATCCTGCATGCGGCTGATGTTACTCGCACAATCCTATGAAAGCCTGGCAGCGTTTGGTCTACGTCTAATAATAATAAGCTAATATTTTGCTTAAAAAGTTCAACCAAAATGTAGTACAATTTATAAAGATGTTCGATGGTTGTACACCAGCACATGAAAACATGATCTACCAATTCCCAAACTAAGTCTAGCTCGTATTTTGAAAGTTAGTGGTTCTTAAGATACAGGACTTACATAGACAGGACCTTGTAACCTATGATTTGACTTCCAACACTTAAGAGTGATGCGCAAAGGTATTCCGCGAAATCTAATTTTTCTTACTTTGGAATTTAATCCTTGCGCCTCTCTCTTTTCGGTAAATTTCGAAAGATTTTTCCTAGGGAGATTGCGAAGTAAGACATAGACAAGTGATTTCTTTACTACTCTTTTCATTTGTCTAGTCTTAGTATGTCGATCAATACGTTACTTCTTACCAAAATCGTGAGCTAAAGATTCTCCAGTAAAGTTGCAGTCTGTTGGTATCAGAAACGGCATTAATACAAAAAGAAACTCATTGGTATTTAAACAGCGTTGTTTATTGTCCATAAACTTCCTATCTTGATGTAGTAGTTTCTTTTTAAGCTTTTACAACAAAACATTAAATATGCAGCTTAAATAATTTAGCAGACACATTTTGATAATAATTATGTACCTATTAAATAATAATTTACAATGTAATCTAAATAATTTACTATCAATAATTATATTTTGACTTGATGACATAATAATACTATAACATTAATTAATTTTCTGATTAAAGCATATATTTTTGATATAGATTCCTTATGAATCATTTTTTATTTAGTGTTGACATTTAAAATTTACTATTGTTTGCTGAATTCATTTGTTTAAATTACTGATATTGACCTTTAACAATCACAGATATTCATATTTTCCCGCCATAGTAATTGGCAAATATGAGTGAACGTACCTATTTTTTTTTCTTCTATAGTTTATCGTGCATGCACGTTTTTATGCTAAAGTATATGTACATGTTTTAGCAAAAATATTATCTTATCGTGTGCAACTATTTCCATTTTACTACAAGTCAACAAAAAATACAAACTTTTATTTAATAAGACCAGACGTCCTTCAGATCGAATGCCTTAGTTGTTCGAAGTAAAACTAGACTCAGTGACAATGACTTAGAATCTACCGTTAACAAAACATAAAGCTCGAATCGCTAAAGGCAATAAAAGAAAGTGAAGCAACAGATGATCTGATAGCGTCACTTACGTAACAGGCAACGTTTCAAATGTTCTTCATTCTGGTCATATGGTCAAGTGAAAGATGTTGGTGCAAAACGGATGCATGGTTACGTGAGCTGACCATTAATTTGATGGTCAAGGTACGCGTTGCCATCCGGTGTGGAGGACATGGAAATATCAACAGCTGTTTTTGGGAACTATGTTACGTCAATTTAGGTTGGAGAAGTGACGACATTGAGTGTCATTTGTTGAGGTACTTTATGGTCAAGGTGGAACAAAACAGAGTTTCTAGAAAAACAAAAAGTTATTTCATTGCTTATGTTTGTCGAATGCTTATGTTAAATCTGTGGGCTTGAGATCACACCCACAAAACTTTAATGTTGTGCCATTTAAATTATGAATGTGTGGCGAACCAAACTAAATATCTATGGTTCTCACTCTGAGATAAAAGTGGTAACACTATACGGTTCTAGACAGAGAAGTCTATGATTCACGGTGAGAATACCAGGATTTTGAATTTGAAAGTAGGTGGTTGTAATATATTTACGATCAGTGTGTAATTAACTACAAGTTTAATCTCCTGTATTTGCCAAATTGACTATTTTATATATTTCCTTCGCCGCCATATGAATACTGTGTAGTGAAATAAATATACATCTTACTATTACTGAACCTAGTTTCTTTCAAGCAAACAGGTATAAAAATATTTTATAGGTAAATGCTCTTAGATTAAATCAAATTAGACCTTTGACAAATATTTAATGAAAATTATCCTTATACGTTCAACATTACCATGGGCGCGGAAACAATCACAGCTGTTTAGAAACTTGAAGTACTAGGAGGTCATAGACGTTCAGCGTCCTTTTACTCTTAGCTATAAATAAATCGAGTTTTAAGTAGGGACGTTAGTAGATCTGTATGTTTGTAGGTGTTTGTCAACATGGCTTGTACTTTATTTACACGACTACTCTGTCATTTATTTGCTGTTCCTTTAATACTATGGGTTGACAATTAACCCCCCCGTAACTTACATAAATTTTGATGATACCACTCATTAGTTTAACATCTCTGGTAAAGTGGTTCTTTTTGCTTTGGTAGGTGAACATGCATATGGACTTCACAGACTAGCCAAATGAACGTTTAGTTTACTATGGTTAGGAGCAACGCCAAGGATCGCTAAAGGGGTAGGTTTAAATATGTCTGAAGATATATGTAACTACAAAATATTTCTTCAGGAGTTCAAAATCCAAACAAGTCTGATCTTATCATGCTACTCATCATCACCTATAAGAACAGTGGATGCACAATAGAATCTTTACAGTCAACTGTGGCATCTTTACTTTCTATAAGCAACTTTACCCATGAGTAATCAATACCTTTGGATTACCAAAAATCTGTTGTCGCCATCTAATATCAAAGCGATACAAAAGTAGAAAAATCACTGAGTATTCGCAACAAATTTTTGTGATCGAGAGATTTTTAAGTATGTACCGTACTTATGGGTAAAGTTGCTCATGGAAAGCAAAGATGCCACAGTTGACGGTAGCTCAATAGATAAGGAAAGTCAATGAATACTACCGAAACAAAAACACAAGGACACACATTCCAACACTATAATCAAGCCTAATGTATTATTTAATTAATTTAACGCCACAAATAAGTCTCGCCCGCGAAACTAAGTTACCTAGTTCTGAAAGAGGGCGTCGCTACACACTTTCATTGACAGTGCGTATGGGCTTACGGACATTGCGGTGTCTGCATATAAATGGGACATTAGCTTGATTTATGGAGTCGAACAACTGTGAATTATGTTTTTCTTATTTCTTTAATTATGGTTTGTTAGATGCCTTGCATCTTTGTTGAAAAAAAGGTAACATAGACTTAACATAATTAGGTAGTTAATTAGATATTAAAGTATATAGCTCACAGGTTATTTGATAATACACTTTATATGTGTCATTAAATTGACTAATATCCACATCTAAACATGGGCCATAATCATAAACATGAACTATCATGCTACTTAAATGACCCACACGCTTGGCTGACAGATTGGTGATAGTAATTAGCTGATAATAGTTAATAGGATGACCTTTTGAAGAAGTTATTACACAGATGTGACCACATCCTTAAACAAGCAATCTTCTCTACTTGATAAAATTTTAAATTCATTCATTAGTTGGCGGATAAAGTATAGAGTAAACCGCTGGGCCTGAAAGCTTGAAATGCAAAATAATTCCTTAGTAACGAAGGTTCACTAATCACGGATTTTTGAAAATTCATCCCCAGAAAGGGTTAAATGAGTATGTGGCGTGGTTTCTGTGTATGGAAGTTTGTTATACAATTTGTCGATGGCAAAATCCATCGGGCACATAACTTATAAATATAAAAATCAAAACATGGGAAGAATAGAATGATAATTTTTGAAAAGAGGCCTTAGCCAGTACAAGAATCAAAGCCTATTTATGATTATAATCACAAGTCACAAAATGAAATTAGAAATTAAACTCAAACGGAATGCACATGAGTTTAATTGATATAAGTTGGAGGAGGCGTCAAGCTATCGCGCGGTTAGTATGCAGCGGGCGATTGAAGCGAAATCGTCCTGAATAGCAGTGGAGTGTCCGACCGCTAATCAATAAAGGATTTTAATATGATTACTTTGTGTTACGATGTGTTGGAAGGAAGACGTGGGCGTTACGCTTAAAATATCAATGGGCCTAGCATGGAAGCGTGGACTAAAATCTTGGAACGATTTTATAATAAATTGAAAATACTCATTTAGCACATTATAATATTTTACTGCATTTTATAAGTTAATTTATATCTAAATGTGATACTAGTTGGGGCTCTTGCAAAATATTTAACTAAAATGTTATAGTTGTAATAGGTTGGGGAAAAAGTTTCTTCGCATTTTTTAAGAAAATTCAAAACATTTTTTAATAAAGTTTATTTACATTTAACTAAAGTATGTAGGTACCATTTTGTTCGATAACTTTTTGCCATCTTGTAGGTAGGGACATGATCCGATTGCTATAGAAATTTTGGGACTTCTGGTCAAAATACCGCGACAAGTGGTTTTGGCAGTCCTCTCGTGATGTTAACCTGACACTGCCTAAAGAATTCTGAAGAGACCGAAACAGGTGGAAATCTGAAGGTGCAAGGTCAGGACTATACGGCGGATGCATTAACACCTCCCAGCAAAACTCTCTTAATTTTTGTTGGGTGGCTAAAGATGTGTGAGGTCTAGCGTTATCATGATGAAAAACCACACCCCTTCTGTTGATTAATTCCGGCCGCTTTCTTTCAACTTCTTGCTTTAATCTCATCAATTGTTCGCAGTAGAGTTCAGAATCGATGGTCCTGCCTGGTGGTAACAGCTCATAATGAATAATGCCCTGCCAATCCCACCACACACACAGCATCACCTTGTTGCGAGTTAACCCGGGTTTCACCACAGTCTGTGAAGCCTGACCGGCCTTTGACCACGACCTTTTTCGCACGTTCTTGTCATACGTGATCCACTTTTCATCACCAGTTATCAGCTTCTTCAAAAATGGTTCGGTTTCATTACGTCGTAATAAAGAATCACAAATGAGTACACGGTTCATTAGGTTTCTTTCAGTGAGCTCGTGAGGTACCCAAATGTCGAGCTTTTTTGTGTACCCAGTTTTTTTCAAATGCGCCAAAACTATTTTGTGGTCAATTTCCAGTTCTTCAGCTACGTCGTAACTACTGGTAGCCGATCTTGCTCCACTTTTTCAAAAATGGCATCCATTTTATCCGTAATAGGGCGACCAGAGCGACGTGCATCTTTGACATCAAAATTTCCGGATTGAAAACGCTTGAACCAAATTTGTGCTACTCTCACAGATACTACACTAGGTCCATAAACATCGCAAATTTTTTTCGCGGCTTGCGTTGCATTTTTACCTTTTTTGTAGTAAAATTTTAAAATGTATCGAATTTCTTCATTAGATTCACTCATCTTGACGGTACGAAAAGCAAATGAAAATCACACATTTTCCTAATTTGAATTTGGAATTATGTTCTTTAAAATTTAAACTTTCAATGATACCAAAACCAGCCAGATATAAATAGTATAGCCAAAGAGACTTTATTACAAATTCATACATACTATAATGCGAAAAGACTTTTTCCCCAACCTAATATATTTTTCACTTAAAAAATCGTTCAAGGGCACATAAAAATGATTAGTGTAGCTGGTCGGTCTAGTGGTCAAAAGTGGAGCTGCTTATCGTGGGGTTCTAGATCAGATGGCTATGTCAGTGAAAATGATATTGGGTTTTAGATATTATGTAGTGGCTTATATGGAACACTCAATCTATTACGCATCTAGGTAGGCCGATGCAGACACAGTCTTGCAAAATGTTGGACAATAGGTCCTTCCGACACCCAATGTGAGTGTGGAGCTCCTAACCAGACGATGGCCCACCTGTTGGAGTTATCAAAGTGTCTGTATTCTTGCAAAGTTGACACCGAACTAAACTAACTAAACTATCTCTAAAATTCCCTACTTTTGGCTATGAGAATTTTAACGCTATTCTGCAAGAAAAAATCTCTAAATTTAAAAATTATTTTGACACGACTAAAAACGAATTTGACAATCGCGACTCAACGTGGTTTGTTTTTCTTTTGGTTTCGCAACGTGGTTGTGTGCGGTACAAATTTTTAGAGTCAAAGGCGCGCGCGAGTGGGCAGCCAGGACGTGTTTTATATGGAATTTTTCACCAGGGTTATATAACATCACGCTACAACTAAAAGGAGCGGAGCAGTAATGAAAAATGTTGCAAAACGGGGAAGATCGCACGGGTAGGCGATTCGACGCGACGGGAAGGGTCGGGGGAACAAGAAATTTAACGCAGACGAAGTCGCGGGCTGAAGCTAGTAATATTATAAAGCTGAAGAGATTGTTTGTTTGTTTCGTTGAACGCGCTAATCTCAGGAACTACTGGCCCGAATTGAAAAATTATTTTTGTGTTGGATAGCCTATTTATTGCGGAAGGCTAATTAAAAGGTTATATAACATCACGCTACGATCAAAAAGAGAGGAACAGCTATGAAAAATGGACGAAAACTGGCAGACAATTTGATGCGACGGGAGGAGTCAGGGGAGCAAAAATTTGACGCGGAAGAAGGCGTGAGCAGGTTAGTATTTAATATTTCTACACCGGAAACGGTAGTGTATGTGAAGCTGTTTATTAATATTAAGATCTCAATGTACCATTTACTCAGAGATAAATTATATTCTATTCTAAACATTATGTGAAATTATAGATCATTTCTAGCTCACTTCATTTATTTATTGACGATGCGATTTTTTTCGAACAGAACGCTGCATTTTTTAATAATATCGTGTCGTTTCGACCGTCATCATCATCTGCCTGCCTTTTCCCAACTATGTTAGGGTCGGCTTCCAGTCTAACTGGATGCAGCTTGTTACGTATCTGCTTATTCTGTGGAAATGATTGGATTATACATACATATATATATATGTATGTATAATCCAATATATGATTTTTACAATTTATTAGAGAAATATTAACAGGGGATGGGAAGTAAAGCTAAGTATAAAAGACCCTGCCTGGCACGCACTCTAGTTTGTTATACGGTTCTGTGGTCCAGCACTGAGGGACGGAAGCAGGCAGCAGAGCAGCAGGTCGATATCGGTTTCTTTGAGGGCTTCGTGTAGATCTTAGTATCCGCCAGGTGAGCTCCGTAGTAGAACTCGGGGCCTGTAGACTGGCTTCAAGAGTAAACTGGCTTCAAGAGTAGGCCGGGTTCAAGAGTAAGCCAGGGTTAAGAGTAGACTGCTTCAAGAGTAACCTGGTTTCCAAGAGTAGTGGTTTCCAAGAGTAATCGTTTCAATAATCCTCCTCAGCGGTTCGAACGCCCGTTTTTATACCAAAGACATCTTCCTTTTCTAAACATTTTTCCAAATATTAGTTTTCTTGTAGCCATTATCTCTTCTGACAAGTGTAGTCGGCCAGGAGTACATATCCATGAGTGCGTATAGCTGGCCACATGAGTGCGTAAAGAATTTTATAAATATAATTTTAAGTTAAGTTATTTAGCAAACAATCGTAATAATTAATAAAATCAAACAATGAGTCAACAACCGGCTCCTAATTCATTAATAAAATAATCTTTTATTCAAATAATTTGCATATTTTTAAACAGTTTAATAGAACAAAAATAAAGTCACGTGATGAAGTATGACCGCTTAGTTTTTCTAAACTAGATCACGAGACGTTTAACTATTTAGAAACATTGTTTGATTTTTACTTTAATCTTTACATATAGGTACTTCTATCACATAGAAAAATTCCGATTTTTCTTTATGCAAACTTCGGATATAAGGGGGAACCTCGTGGAGGCTATCGGCGGCGGTGACTTGGGAAGGGCATGGGAAGTCATCACCTCCTTCTCCGAAGCAGTAATGCTCGCGAAGGAGGAGGCGGGCGCGTGACGGAGAGGCAGTCTCTGCGCCCTCATGCCCCTAGCCACCGCAGGAAAAGACTCCCTGGGCGTCGGGAGTCCATTGCAGACTCCCGGCCACCGTAGCCGCGACCTTGTGAGGGGTGAGCAATGGATAGCTCACCACCCGGTAAGGACCAGGCTCAGATCGATGGCGCGTTGTGTTCCACACGCGACTCAAAGAGATGTCAGCAGTACTGAAGGGGTCTGCTAGGGCCGATGCCTGCCAGGGTCGCGAGATTTGTTCGAAAGAGATAGGGATAACGAGTATGTACGGATCATAGCTGATTGCAATCTGTGTGTTCTGCCGACCACCTATCGGCAAAAGGCGTGAATTTGTGTATCTCTCCTCATGAACTTTATATTTTGAGACGTTTTAGCGATTAAATAAAAACACTCAGTATGGATTTATGCATTATCATTTAATTCTTAAAAATAATTACTTAACGCCATGTTTTGCTTCCTGCCAGGGTCGCGAGATTTTTCAAACGAGATACCGCGGCCCTGGCATATGGGCAACTGAAGGAACACGGGTGGGTTTTAGACAGTAAAAGTCTGACACGTCCTCCCGCTCCGCCTAGAGTGGGAGACGTCATTTGATGATTCCCACCCACAAAAAAGAAAACCGGCCAAGTGCGAGTCGGACTCGCGCACCGAGGGTTCCGTACAAGCCTGCAGGTATTCACGGTTTATGTGTAAGGTTTATGTTTATGTTTTTTTTTTTTAATTTTTATATTTGAGTTGACTGAATGAAAGGTAAATTGTGATTTACGATTTATGACGTATTAAAAAAAAAACTACTTACTGGACCTCGTTCAAACTATTTTCCGTGGAAGTTTACATGGTACTGTACATCATACATTTTTTTTTAATACGAAAAAATCCAAAATTTCAATGACGTTTCGGAAAGATTGTTCCAAATTAACATGCATTCGGCTATCACCTTAATTCGGTATTGCTGTTTCAGCCCCAAATTAACATACTTCCTTCGCGCTTCCCATTTATGGAAGCACACTCACCTATTAGACAGAATGGACCAAATTATCCGGCAAACATTAACCTCGATTTTAAATGTGGCCATGGACGACCGAGCTTGGGCACAAGCTACTCTTCCCATTCGTATGGGAGGCCTCGGCGTCCGCAAAATTTCTAGTATTAGTTTACCAGCTTTTATATCCTCGATCCACGGTACTGAGAAATTAATCAGGAAAATTCTAGCCTCAACACTGATTAATTTTGATGTGCCGTGCTTCACCGAGGCTATAGACGCCTGGAAACTCGCTTGCCCGAACACTGAGCTACCCGATAATCCATTTTCCCAGAGACGGTGGGATGAGCCGCTCTGCAGAGTAGTACAAGACAATTTGCTCAACACGTCTGCTACTACTGCGGAGCGTGCGCGCCTGCTGGCTGTGGGTAAGTGGGAATCGGGTTTATGGCTTCATGCACTACCGTCGTCGAATATAGGCACCTTGTTCGACGACACTACTTTCCGCCTCGCTGTTTCCCTACGTTTGGGAGCTCCGTGTTGTTCTCCTCATCGCTGTCACTGTGGCGAAGTTGTCACCAGTCTAGGACACCACGGCCTGTCTTGCAGCCGAAGTGCGGGTCGATTAGCACGGCACGCAAACATTAATGACATAATCCGACGAGCTCTTGTCACCGTCGGCGTCCCAGCTGTATTAGAACCCAATGGCTTGGCACGCGACGATGGCAAGAGACCGGACGGTATGTCTTTATTTCCATGGAAGGTGGGTAGGCCTTTAGTGTGGGATGCGACGTGCGTCGATACTCTTGCGCCATCCCATCTTCCTGGCACGGCGTGCTGTGCTGGTGCCGCTGCTGCGGCTGCAGAAAACCTCAAGCGGCGTAAGTATAGTAACCTTATTGGTCATTATATTTTTGAGCCGTTTGGGGTTGAAACGCTCGGGCCGTGGGGTCCGAGCGCTCTTATCCTATTTAAGGAAATTTCTAAACGGCTGGTGGACACTTCCCGTGACCCAAGAGCTGGTTTTTATCTTGGCCAGAGGCTAAGCATTGCCATACAACGTGGTAATGCCGCCAGTCTCTTGGGCACACTACCAGTCGACAGCGATGCGGATGATTTTTAGACGCTATGTTTTTAATTTGTAAATAGTTTTAGTTAATTTAGGTTATAATTTTTTTTTCTTTATTAATTTAAATCTGTAATCCAAATAAATAAAATACAACACAAGACCTTTTTTTTTAGTATTATCATTCCCTTATTTTAAAAGTTACGGGGGGGGGGGACACATTTTACCACTTTGGAAGTGTCTCTCGCGCAAACTATTCAGCTTAGAAAAAAATGATATAAGAAACCTCAATATCATTTTTGAAGACCTATCCATAAAAACCCCACACGTATGGGTATGATGAAAAAAATTTTTTTGAGTTTCAGTTCTATGTATGGGGAACCCCAAATATTATTGTTTTTATTTCTATTTTTGTGTGAAAATCTTAATGCGGTTCACAGAATACATCTACTTACCAAGTTTCAATAGCATAGCTCTTATAGTTTCGGAAAAAAGTGGCTGTGACATACATGGACAGACAGACAGACAGACAGACATGACGAATCTATAAGGGTTCCGTTTTTTGCCATTAGGCAACGGAACCCTAAAAAGCGTTCAATTTTTTAGGGAATTTCGAATTTTGTCCGAATTTTGAGACGTATGTCAGCGTAGTTTGTAACGTATGTCAGCGTAACTTTCAAAGACAGTTTTTTTGCTATCCTGGTAACCCTAGCAAGGATAAGGGCCCAAATTGTTAAATTATAGTATTGTCATCGGTCCTCGATAAGTCTATAGCTTTTAAATGAAATCTGGTCGTTTAAAGTGGGTCAAAATCGTGCTATCTATAAGGAGTCGGTTACAAACAAACATACACGTGAAGCTAATATAAAGGATCGTCTGGAGGACACGGTGGAGCATACAGTGGAGGTGTGCCCTGCATGGGCGGAGCACCGCCGTGTCCTCGTGGAGGCGATCGGCGGCGGCGACCTCTCGCGTCCGGCCCTGGTGCGAGCCATGGTACGGAGCGAGAGGGCATGGGAAGCCGTCACCTCCTTCTGCGAAGCAGTAATGCTCGCGAAGGAGGAGGCGGGGCGCGTGAGGGAGTGGCAGTCTCTGCACCCTCACGTCCCTAGCCGCCGCAGGAGGAGACGCCCCGGGCGTCGGGAGTCGATAGCGGACTCCCGGCCACCGTAGGCGCGAGCTTGCGGGTGGCGAGCAATGGGTAGCTCGCCGCCCGGTAAGGATCAGGCTCGGGTCGACGGCGCGTAGTGCTCTCTGGCACATGGGCAACTGAAGGAACACGGGTGGGTTTTAGTCAGTAAAAGTCTGACACGCCCTCCCACTCCGCCCAGAGCGGGAGAAGTCATTTGATGATTTCCCATCCAAAAAAAAAAAAAAAAAAAAAAAAAAAAAAAAAAAAAAAAAAAAAAAAAAAAAGCTAATATAAAGCGTGTAAAAAAAAAAAAACAAATGATTCCATTTCATGTATGATTGTTTGTTACGCTATCACGTAAACCCGGTTGATCGGATTTGGATAAGATTTGGGACATGGGTAGACCATAACCTGGATTAGGACATACAATAATTGCTATCCCTATATTCCCAGGGGATCGATACTAATGCGGGTAAATCCACGGGGACACGGGGAGAGGCTAGTATTTAATGCCTATTGTGCCCAATGTCTTGTAAAGAAGACAAGTAACTTGTACATCTGTTTTTAGTAGTTCTGCCAAGGTTCTGCCCAATGTCGCTTAAAAATTAAAAAAACTGTAGATCTTAAAATAACCTAAATCGTTTTTTATTGTTGCTTTACTACCTTTGTACACGAAGCTTAACGATAACAGCCAAATGGGTCGGTCAAAAGGTTAGCTACGCTTGCCGCGTTCTCTTCCTGCATGAGTGACCATCCATTACAAATATAGAAACCTCTCCGTGCCTCGGAAGGCACATTAGGCTATACGTCCTGACTCAGCTGTCATTCTTAAATCTTTGATAGTCAGAAGCCCAAAAGTCTGAAAACCAGTCCTACCAAGGAGTACCGTAATACCCAGAAACTGGATTGTAGAGTTCAGATAGGCAGACGGCCAATGTGAAGTACTGGTATTCAACAAAAACAGTTTATTCAACTAATCACAAATACCGCAGTAATCAGAAACGTCAAACAGAATCACTTGACCCGCTTGTACTTCACAGTATCGCTCGAATCGCATTTGTAACTGAACTCTCCTCCGAGTCCAACAGTTAGCTATTTATAAGCCGAGCTTAGATCGGCTTCCGGTCTCTCTGGATGTAGCTGATTATACATAGTATTTTACACACAACGACTGCTTATCTAAACCCCTGTAACACAGGTTCCACCTAGCATTAGGGTCATCTGTGCATCTGTAAGTCCTAAGCTGCAATTGCTGCGCATAACTACTTTATAATTTACTTTTGGAAATAAATTATTTTTATTATTATTATTTATCTGACTTCCAAAACCCTGTTGCTGGGTAACACGATATCTCTTTGGTAAGGGTAGCTGTCAGTCTTTTGAGCTTCTAATTACCCATAACGAAAGTCAAATATTTATGAATGACAGCCGGGCCCTATGGCGTAACGTGCATTCTGAGGCACGGAGGAAATTTGATATGTAATGGATGGTCACTCATCCCCGAACTGACCGGACCATTGACCAAGCGTAGCTTAAACCATTGATCGACCTAGGCGGATACCCACAGAACAATAGTTTTCTTTATTCCGTGCGGATACCGATGAGCCCGCATTATACACAGTGGAACAAATGAGTAGGACTGCCGGCGCCTATTAGTGTTATTATTTAAGTAGATTTAGGTAGGTACGTATACCTGACAAACAGTATTCTGTAACTTCAGTGTAAATTATATTGTTTTCCTCCTCATCTTCGAAAACAATATTCATCACCAGATTTATAGAATTCAATATCGCGGAGTCGCTGAATACCCGGTAATAAAGTCATCACAAATTATCATGGTATGGAAGATAAGCTCAACCAATTAAAGTGGAGTGATTTCAACGCTTTAGTGAGTTAGTCGTTAAATCGAGTGACGATCCATGGAGTTTACACTGTATTTAGATTTGTCACGTAGTTTACGCTCAAATATAATTAAGTACCTAGGTGGCTGACGACACATGCTCTATTTTATAGGTTTACAAAGAAAAGCTTTATTGAAATTCGAAAAAACCGGATTTTAATTTTAAAATTCGAATTTATATGAGGATTTTCAGTTGTTTTGGAATTTCGAACTATCCGGATTGCAATCTCTAATCACAATATCCGTTCATTCTTTGACACCTAACTAAGCGCTATCTGTTATGGTTTGAATGAACTATAATTGTTGGGTTCATTTAATGGCAAAGAAAACTTACAACTTTTGCCGCTAGTGTCGCTAGTGTGATTGACTCACGAAAACGTTACAATAAACAAAAACTTGTACGGCCTTAGACAAAATATGTCGTATTGGTTGTGATTGTTCGTAATATCAATGGAAATCCTTCTTTTCTTAAAGACTTATGATAAGGACACTTAGTAAGGACCGAATAAAATAATTGTTGCGTAGTTGTAGTGCTTCAAAGGTAACCAATTCTCTGAAGTTAAAAAACTTTTTACAAAAAAATTTAACCGCCGAATAAACTGAAAAGTAAAAAATAATAAACCTTAAAATTATGAGTCGGCGCTTTGAGTGATCTTTGTTCATTGATTTTTCAGCGCCGACTCATAATTTTAAGGTTTATTATTTTTTACTTTTCAGTTTTTTCGGCGGTTAAATTTTTTTGTAAAAAGTTTTTTTTTTTTTTGTGGCTTTAATGTAATTATAATACTTGGCAAGGTATACCCTATCCAATGAATAAAGAATTATCAAAATCGGACTACTCTGTATAAAGGTATGCGTGGTTAAACATTACAATCAGTGAGTGAACAATCTATCATCCCCTGTTTTCTGACCCTTAGGGTTTGATATTGTTTTCCAAATTTATATGGGACCACCCTCGGCGTATACCCTTTCCAATAAAAAAAGAATTATCACAATCGAACTACTATGTAAAAAGTTATGCATGGTCACACATAAAAAAAAAAAAAAAAAAAAAAATATATACGCGTCGAATTGATAACCTCCTCCGTTTTTTTTCGTCGGTTAAAAATAAGTTTTATGCTGCTAAGTTAACATTCCGGTATCCGGATGATTCGGTTGATTCACTTTTTGACGTTCGAAAAGTGCAATCAGCACTTTCTCAGCATAATTTGAATAATTGATTACTCGACTTTGGTTCAATTTTTTATAGGTACATAATATTGTACAGTTAGTTCGTAGCTCTTAAATTTAAGTACCTACGTATGTACGTAAAAGTTTGTATTCATTTTATGTATGAACAACTAGCTATTTATCAAATTAGCTACTTGGCTTCTATTATTAACAAGAAAATAGGCAGTAAATACTTGTTGAAATCCACTCATCGGCCTCTTTGTGGCCTTCAGTTCAGCTTTTTACCATGATACATTCCGCGTTTAATAAATATATTATGCGTTGATAACAAAAAATCTAAACCATAACTTTCCACCTTCATATAATAATTAAGTAATAACAATCTAAAAAACAATGCACGACAAAACTAATTAAATATGCAAGGTAAGGACTAAGGAGTTTAACTCAGACAAGCGAGGTATTGTTTTTAAACAAAGACGGGTGCTATTCTTTGTATAGATTATTTAATCACCACTGCTCTCAATACGGTGAAGAAAAACGTAAGGAAACCGTCATGCAGATGACGGACCACTCTTTCTCATAGAGAACAGGCCTGTGCCCTAGCAGTGGAAACAAGGCTGATTAAATAATGTATATAGGTACATAAGTAAATGTTGTGTTATCAGTTAATCGACTAGCAGAACCAGAACTTGTTCATAGTTGCGTTGCGATTTCTCACCCCTTTTAATCAGTTAGTAACTTCGATATGTTTTTATTTTAGTAGAACATTCATTCAGAAAGTAAAATTAAAACCATTTTGCGTTTCTGAACGAATATCTGTCTAGTCTATGCCAAAAACAAACATGTCTGCCTGACATATGTGAAATGTCAGTCGCTGACGCACGTCACTGCACTTTTATCGAAATATCGTGAGAAAACAGAATTCTCCTCGTATTTCTATCTGCTTTACTATCATGGTGAAACTATGATACGTTCATAACACAAAGCATTCCTTTAGACTTATTTCTGTGTTGATGGACTTTAGTTTGTGAGTTCCTAATGATGGCAAATAATCGTATACCTTCTGGGCCGAATACGCCTGGGAGTCAACAGACTCCTACTACACAGCAAGGAATAAAGATATTTATACAGAGGGACTATTCTGAAGGGACTGCGGTGAAGTTCCAGACTCGTTTCCCGCCAGAACTAGAAGATCGAGTAAGTGAAAGTCAGTTGTTTACGTGATGTGTTGGGCCTTGGGTCATGGGCGCATTCGTTACATTCCGAGTCATTACAGTGTCTGTGACGCCTATGAAATGATGTCAACTTGTGTTTATCATGTTTCTTTTCAAGTTTAGTGTGTGTGTTTCGTTTAGTTTACTTTTGATGTTTTCTACACACAGTGCAAGCAGAAGTTGAGTTTAGCTAAAATCACATGAAATATTTTTTCCCTATCTGTGATAAAGTTTGCTGGTGCACAATTTTGAATCAGGAAATCATGCCAAATGGTGTTGTCAATAGAGTCCTGATTCCTCGAACCAAATATGGGTGTGAGGAAGCAACAACAAGAATTACTGACCTCATTAATAGATAAGCCAATAAAGCATGAACTCAGTGTGACCTACTGAAACATAAAATAATCATATTTAATTAACTGGTGAAGCCGAGGTTCAAAGTTCACTTTGCTTACAAGGTTTTCTTCAGGTAAAAGTAAAACCTACTATAATAGGTACTACGGTACGTTCTCATATTGCGGGCTAACTCTATGACTAAGTGGCGTACTAAGTTGCCTATAATAAATTGTCTGAGGGCAGATTTAGGAAGATCAGACTGATGGCTACAACTCCATGTCAGAGCACATGTTTGAGTAACACTTATTTCTTGTTAATGAAATCACGTTTTACTCTAGACAATTGGCTGGACCATTGTTTCCCAAAGATTAGTCTGTGGAACACCAGCAGTCAGCACAAAATACTGTCTTTAAAAGATTAACATTTCAAAATTCTTATTATTTATAACAAAAGTTGTGTTTTCATCACAATAGTACAGTACTTTTAATGGGTTGAAAGTTTTAATTTAGATTTATTTTGCTTTAATCCCTACAGCCAAAGTGGGTCGATTCTACCAAAAGACAAATCTTACCATCAAGTACCTGTTAGCATAGGAACAGAGAGGTTAAACTTATGCTCGTTGCTATAAACAACGGAATCAAACTGGTTTTAAAACCCACCCAGTGATCTATGGACCAGTATCAACAAGTTTTACAGTTTAAAGGAATTCTATTCGCAGGATGAGGCTAACTCAAGTTCGGTTGAATCCTCTCTGCAAGTAAAGTTGCTTAAATTGTTGACTTATACAAACACACACACATGCCTTCTCAAAGGGATAGGCAGAAACCACAGACCCACCACCACCACTACCGGCACCACCCACCTCTGCACCACGATTCTTTCATATTTACTCCTTTTGCTTCATTTTTAATGACATATCTAGTCATAATGCACTCCATTGCGAGCACTCACAAATCCTATTTTGAAACTTAATTTAGTTACAAGACCTTTAAATTAATATTCTTACAAAACATTTACTCTTAATAATAATAATAATAATAAAACATTTATTATCAGGTGACAATGACCCATAGACACATACCTTACAAACTAACATACATAGGTATTATACAAATCTTGTGTTAATGAAATAGTACCTTAAACTATGTTAGTAACACTTCACTAGCTTGTCCGTGAGCTGTCCTGTGGCACTTGTCCGCGGAAGCGACGGAACACCACGTCCTGTGGCCAAAAGTCTTCGTCCATGACGATGGGCAGATAACAATCCGGTACACGCACCACAAACGCCTTGAAGTTGACGTTGCGGTGTGACTCCAGTAACTGCACCCTCGGCATGTACTTCGTCTTCTGGCGTACGTACTCCACGATGTCTTCCGCCTTAGTGGTGTAGTGTAGGCGAGAAATGTACACCGGAGTGTTCGGCTTTGCAGCGCGCAAGCTGACATCGGACTTCGCAGTAGCTTTCCCGCAGCGGTTCTTGTTCAATTCTTAATATGTCTGTTTGTCAATGTTGGTGTGAAAACAATAACAGACATTTGAATAATAACATCCTATTATGAAGTTAATAACTCTAGCTACAAATAATTATTCACATCCTATTATGAATTACTTCAATGGATGTTAGTTTTTCTGAAGAAAATAATTTTGTAGAAACATTTTTGCTCATGTTATTAATGTTGTAAAAACTTGAGGATGTCAGTTTTCCCTGACTGCTCTGTGAAGAAATGGTGAGACATGTCTCTTTTTAACATATAAAATTAATTCAGGCCTGTTATCTCGAAGGGTTGGAAGTTGGTGTTATTATTGTAAACCCACATTCCACAAGTTATGTTTATGTTGCATATAATAGGCCCCCCCTATAGCCTGTCGCCATCAACCAGGCACGAATCCTGAAGGACTGCTATTGAGAGATTTCTGATGAATAAATAACACTTTACACAGTACTCATTCTGCCCACCAATGTGACCACTAGACCATCAAGGCGGTGTGTAGAGCATGTACATTGCTAGCAATATTGTTGCTTGTAGACCAAAAACCTTCAGCAGACCTTCCTTTCAACCATTCAGCAGGACTTTACAACTCCTTGGATCAGGTACCTGCCTAGCAATGACATACCTCTCTATAGTTTGTTATTTCATTAATTGAATCACATTTTGCTCAACAAGTTTGTCAGATTTACTAATCTAATAAGTACTTAATCTTTTTGAATCTAGCAGGATGTCACATTTTTTTTTATTATTCTTACTTTGCAGAAAACTTTCTTCAACCACTTCAACAACAATCATTCTTTTTGTAGACACAAAGAATTACCAGCGGCTTTGCCCGCATATTACACAGACCATCCTCTTGAATCACTCTGTCTATTAATGAAAACTGCATTAAAATCCATTGCGTGGTTCAAAAGATCTAAGCATCAAATGCGACAACTTCAACAACAACACAAACAAACAACACACAAGACAACAAAACAAACAAAATAGAAGACAAGTTGAAGACAGTTTGCTAATGTGACACATAAGCTTTATAACTGAATGAAAACCTTAGAGATATTTCTCTGAGTTTTTCATTCAGTTATGGAGCTTGTTGATAACTTTGCTGTTGAGTTTCTCTTTCCAATCAGCTGAATCTGTCCAGAAGTTTTGGGATACTATGTCCCCTTAAGCTCTAAAATTGCACTTGTCAGAATTAGAACACCCCATAAATATACATATTCTTGTCATTTAAATGTGACCAAGGTTAGATAGACATATGTATTGTAACTAGATTTTAGACGGTAGTTTATGAATCATAGTTTTTAATAATCAATTACTATTCAATTAACTACTGTAAAATAAAAGGTGGCTGTTCTGATTCATACTGCATAGGATATTGTGATTAACGAATCAATTAATTATGGGTTATTCATTCATTGTTTGTTGTAAATAAATAGTCATGACTACTGTGTACACAACAAGGAACTTCACGCGGACGAAGTCACTGACAGAAGCTAGTCTAATCTTTACATAGTATAAAACAAAGTCGCTTTTCGTGTTTGTATGTTTAGATCTTTAAAACTACGCAACGGATTTTCATTAATAGACAGAGTAATTCAAGAGAAAGGTTTATGTGTACAATCGCCAGCACATCAAGCTACTACAATCTGTCAAATTTCTTTAATAGATTTTAAACTTTATCGCCAATGCATTAGGTTCAAGGTTGATTGGGAGATTTTGTCAGTTTCGGGTACTTTGAAGCGCTGGCGTCTGTATAATACGTAAGGCAAAGTCGCTGGTAAAAGCTAGTAATATAAAATAATGGTACTTAATGAGCTGGAGTTTCTTGCCGGCTCTTCTCCATAGGAATCAACCATTCGGAACCGTGCACCTAGCTTCTGACGTTTCATAAGTGCCCATGTTGGTTTATGTGAAATAAAAATATTTTTGATTTGATTTGAGCTGGAAATAACAACAATTCGTACACTGTGTGTTACCATGATAATAGTTACAGCTGCTTGGGGCGATCAATGGTTAAGCTACGTTCGCTATGATCGGTTCATGGATGGGACCCTACATTACGTAATTATGGAGACCCCTCCATGCCTCTAAAAGCATGTTAACACTATTGGACCCGGCTGTCATTATTAGATTGACAACCAGTCTTTCCAAGGGGTGTCGTATTTACCGTGACCCTGGCACATGGGCAACTAAAGGAACATGGGTGGGTTTTTGTCAGTAAAAGTCTGACACGCCCACCCGCTCCGCCCTAGAGCGGGTGACGTCAATTGATGATTTCCCATCCAAACTACCCTGTAGCTGAGTTATCCATATCAGCCAACTCAGATAGAAATACTGTCCATGTAAAAATACTGATATTTCTTCAGTTAGACTTGAAGCACGACCCCAATACAACCACCGACATCGACTGGAAACATTATGGTGTTCTATTGACTAAAACTAAGTTATTATATAGCTAAGGAGCAGTGGTGGCACGGTGGTAATGGCCGCAACTTACGGCTTGCAGATCGTAGGTTCGAACATAAACAGGTGCTTTACCTGCCTATCTATTTTCGTATAGAATCAAGTTTATCTAACTAAACAGACAGCTTTGCTGCTGGCGACTTGTTGCGCCACTTCTTCCCAGCTTAAGCACTAGGAAGTGTAGCAGGGCGGGCGTTTTGGGGGACTGTCTTATGTTATTTTCAACACCACTGCTCGCAAAACGGTGAAGGAAAACATGGTGACTAGAACCAAAACTTTGAAGTCATGTGAAATCTACCAGTCCGCTGTACGTGGATTACTGCCCATTCCTTCTCATCGGAAGGATGCCTGTGTCCCAGCAGTGGGACCATTATATGCTGATTATACTAAGATATTTAATCTCCAAATTCCAGATAGATCGACAGACCTTCGAGTACACGATGGAGAGGCTGAACGAACACTTTGAAATGGCGGAGACGGCAGATTGCAGTACATACTGCGAGGGCTGCCTGGCTTGTCTCACTGCCTACTTCATTTATATTTGTACGGAGACTCATTATGAGAAGGTATGTGGGACATTTTTTTATTTATGTAACGGGTGATTCAATTATAGGTACTTTTTTCTAGAGTAAAAAAAAAACTTTTTGGCACCTTTTATTAGCACACTTTTATTACACACTTTTTATTAGCTTCACCTGTATGTATGTTTGTAAGTATGTAACTATGTTTGTAACCGAGTCCTTTGAAATTTATTTTGACCCACTTCAAACAGTTAGATTTCATTTAAACTTTGTAAACTTATCGAGGACCGATGACAATATAATAATTTCATAAATATGTGTCATTATCCTTGCCAGGGTTACCAAGATAACAAAAAAAAAACAAAAAAAAAATGACTTCGAAAACTACGCTTACATACATTTTTTTTCTGCTTATCTTTATTATGATACAAAAAAACCATTCCTTACATTTATTATTTTAAGATTATTCCGTTCAAATGTTGGCCGTAACTGCGGTTAACATGAGCCATTCGAAAGTAGTTGGCACATCATGTCTCTGGGGGGGAGTTTGACACCTCAATCCCCCCCTAACGAGAGCAGGCCCACAGAGGCGGGCGCCACCAGTCGGAGTTCGCGGCAGACCCATCAGATCCCGTGGTCCAGGGTGGTTTTAGTTACTAAGAGTCTGACGGACCCCCCGCCCACCTCAGGGCGGAGGGCATCCATGAGGATTTCCACCTCGAGATAAAAAAGAAACATGTCCCTGCCACACTGTACGTGTCATTCAATTTTGCTGCCCGATCCGTGTGACCCATAAAATATGTATCACCCCCAATGTTTTCTAATTAATTTGCTATGAACGAAACAAATTCAGAACATTGTATCGGAAAAACATTAGTAATGTGGTGATGTTCATTCTTAATAGTGGTAGAACACGGCATTCGTAGGGTAATTACTGGTACAAAAACTAGTCATTAGTCACTGCATACAATGTCCCTAGATTGTATGGGTTCTGTGATGTATACATTGCTAAAGCATAATATGGTTTGTTTAATCTAAGGTCAATGGAGGTGTTTGCAACTAAACAAATTTATTAAAATCTTTAACCTTTTCCAAAAATGTCCACCTCACTTTATTGAATAATATATTAAATCTAGACGATTATATCAGAGATTAGTTTCGACCTAAAATAATGTCAAGTAGTTGTAAGATTTGCTTAAAATCTTAAAATACATCCATGCGGGCAGAAAAAGTTGCATTAGCCCCATGTTGGAGTAAATGCAACTATTTAAAATAACTTTTTGATTATTGTAGCGTCATCATCATCATCATCAGCCTGTACTGTTCCCACTGCTGGGACACAGGCCTCCTCACGGTGAGAGGGAGTGGGCCATAATCCACCACGCTGGCCCAGTGCGGGTCGGTAGATGTCACATGTCTTCGAACTTTGGGTTCTAAGACATGCCGGTTTCCTCACAATGTTTCCCTTCACTGTTTTGAGAGCAGTGGCGATGAAATAATTTACATAAAGTAATGCGCCTGCTTGGGTTTGAACTCACGACTCGTAAGTCGCAGCCGTTACCACTGGGCCACCACTGCTCTCAGCGTAGCGTATGTGCTCACAATCGGAGGCATGGTCCTCCGTCGTGAAATTTACGCAAAATTTATCTCTGAGTTGAACCAGTAAAGTCCCAGTCCGACTAAAAGTATGTTTTGTATTTTTGGGAGCTAAGGTGACTATTTTAAAGAAAGAAAGAAAATGTATTTCTTGTGACTCGCACAGAAACTAAACTAAACACAATATCTTTACATAGTATAAAACAAAGCGGATTCTGTCTCAGTACGCTTAGATCTTTAAAACTTCGCAACGCAATTTAATGCGGTTTTTGTCAATAGACAGACTGCTTCAAGAGGAAGGTTTATATGTATTAAACGCGGACTAAGCCACTGGCAAAAGCTAATAAGTACTTGTTAAAATAGAATACAACTAAAAAAAACCGGTCAAGTGCGAGTTGGACTCGCGCACCAAGGGTTCCGTACAAACCTGTAGGTATAAAGATTAAAATTTAAAAAAATATTTATATTATATGATGTAACTAAAAATTTACGGTTTTCGCAATTTTTCCTATATCTGTGCTATAAGACGTTGCTTCGTACCAAATTTCAAAATTCTAGATCGACTGGAAGTACCCTTTAGGTTTTGATTCCCTTGCCAGCTTCGAAAATTTACGGAAATTTGCGGTATAAACGCTATATCTTTTGATTGCGTTAGCTTAGAAGTTAGGTTTTTTCACAGCTCCAAGGGACAGCAGACTTGAGTATTTGATGTTAATTTCAGCTTGATACCTCTACGCGTTCCTGAGAAAAAGGGTCTTGACAGACGGACGGACGGATGGACAACAAAGTGATCCTATAAGGGTTCCGCTTTTTTCCTTTTGAGGTGCGGAACCCTAAAAAAGAGTAAAATTAAAATGAAAGAACAGTAAGTCCTGTACGAGGCCAAAAGGCCACTATCTCAGCATGATGCTGCTGATTTTATATAGGATTAGTGTTGTGTAGGGGTAAAAATATCGATAAAATGTAAGAGGTGTAGGTAATCGATACTGATGGATGCGTAAATAAAAAAAAAATTGCACTCCGGGAGTGCCGGCAGAAGTGAAAACTTGATTATTAACGTTGAGCATGTTTGATATTTAGGAATGGTTAGGGAATAATTTGTTGTTCAATTTCCATATTTTAAGCACTTTATATTCACGAATTTTACGAATACACAACAATGTGATCACTACAGACGGTCGAGCCATCAGCTGTCACCATCCATGGATGCGCGTGGCACGCTGTAACATAGACGAACATTCGCGCAAGCGCCCTGCGCCGCCTAAACGAAACAGTAGGCCCAGGCATACATTTTCGCCGCGCCGTAGAGAGGGGATAGCTGTCTACTCTCCATCCGTCCTACGCTTTTTCGATCAGGTCACGTGTCCTGACGCGAGTTTAAGATTTTATACCCATTACAGAAAAAGTGCTCAACGCCGCTAAAGAAGTTTTCACTTCAAAAAAATTGCACTCCGGGAGTGCCGGCAGAAGTGAAAACTTGATTATTAACGTTGAGCATGTTTGATATTTTGGAATGGTTAGGGAATAATTTGTTGTTCAATTTCCATATTTTAAGCACTTTATATTCACGAATTTTACGAATACACAACAATGTGATCACTACACAGACGGTCGAGCCATCAGCTGTCACCATCCATGGATGCGCGTGGCACGCTGTAACATAGACGAACATTCGCGCAAGCGCCCTGCGCCGCCTAAACGAAACAGTAGGCCCAGGCATACATTTTCGCCGCGCCGTAGAGAGGGGATAGCTGTCTACTCTCCATCCGTCCTACGCTTTTTCGATCAGGTCACGTGTCCTGACGCGAGTTTAAGATTTTATACCCATTACAGAAAAAGTGCTCAACGCCGCTAAAGAAGTTTTCACTTCAATAAAACTACGCTTCGTATTAAATATAAATCTATATACAATATAATAATAAACTTTCTATATTCCCCGAAAGGTAAGGCAGTTGCATACCTATAGTACACCCTTTTCTCCAGTTATGTTTAAGTCCCATGTAATAGGAGTCGAGCCTATTGCCATCAACCGGGCACCAATTTAGACTCCGCGCTGCTACTGAAAGAACAATGCCCACTCCCCATACATTTAAAAACCTGATAATGAAAGTGTATGTATAGTTATAACATATAGTAGAAAGACAACCTGTAAGTTAATAAAATAACGTCATGTAGTAATTTTTACGATCTAAACGCTACGAACTGCAAAAAATATTAATGTTTATTTTTAGGTTAGGATTTGCTGCTACCAAATAGGTAATTGTCACTATAAATTGAGTGTCGAGCATCAAAGTTCCTCCAGCATACATAAATACTTACTAATTACATTTTCAGTAAAAAAAACGATAGTTGCTATTCCTCGCTATCGCAAAGTACACAACAAGATGCAAGCGCAACATCATAGGACTGTGTTGAAATCTGCGCTGTGTATCTGCGCAGATGTCAATCGCAGAACTGTCAGATGCAAACAAATCCGTTTCAGTTGTGCGAACTGTATACTGCAATATTAATTATGTTTTATTTTTAATTGATTCGTATAAGTATTTCTTTATTAGTCTTTTTATACAAAAACTAATAAAGAAATACTGAAAAACTTAAAATAATTTATAAGACTTGAAACAGAGATGAATTACGTCAAATAGCAGTGTGTAAAATGGAACGTCGTAAAAAAAGGGTGGTTGAGATGCGTTCATAATATAGTAATAAGTTTACCTTTGACGTAGAATAAGCTTATACAAAAATTAAAAAATCTTTTATTCCTGCGTTGCTTTTAATATTGTGATAAGCGTAATTAAAATACAATTAAATTACCTGAATTTTAAGATTTATTTCATTTCTATACACAGTCAGGTGAAAAATGAGCATTGTTATTTCCAGATTGAAAATAGCAATAGTTCTTTGCCCGATCCGAGAATCGAATTCAAAACTCCAAGCTCAGCAGTCCACTCCCGAACACTAGACCAACGACGCAGTCATCATTGCATTCATACGTATATGTTGAAAGAAGTCTGCTATTTACAAAACTTGTCTGAACATGTTGGATCCATGTAGTGCCAGACGTAAATAATATTATCACCCTATTTCCTCCCGTGGATGTTGGATAAAGCGACTAAGGGACTTACTAGAGAATGGGCAGCAGCGTTCAATATGCATTTTACCACAGTACTGCAATCGCCAACCCGCCTGCCAAAGATGGCGATTATGGCCCCCAAATTGGAGAAGGCCTGTATCCAGCAGTGGACGTCTTACGGCTGAAATGAGGATGAGAATGAAATAAAATAGCCACATACAAATAAGTTTATTTTATTTTATAAGATCTTGACACTTTCTAACCTTAAAATTTTCTCCTCCACAGCACCTAAGAAAAGTATCAAAATTCATAGCGACGCAGAACGAAAGAGTGTACAACCCTCGCGGTATTCACATCACAGACCCAATCCTCCGAGGTCTTCGGGTCATAGAACTTACGGTCATAGATGTCCCCAACTGCCAGAGTCCGACTGGGAACTCCAACTCCCAGATGAGGCATACATGACCACCACAGGAAAATAGGGAGTTCTTCATGTAACCAACAAGACTCTTCTTGATGTAAGGATTTGGCTCTTATGTGGTGATGAATAAGGTTTGTGTTTCTGTGTTCTTTTCTTTTGGGGTGCTTTCGAATGTTTTGTGCAGTCATTTGTTTTTGATCGAATGATTGTGCTAGATTTTCGATAAGTGATTGTTTTTTGTTTCATTTTTTTATGTAATTGTCTAGTTTATTTTGATAAGTGATGATATATTTTAATTTGACACGATTGTTTTTGAAAGCAATCCAATAAACGTTGCACTGTATTATTATTATTTGACATCAATGAAAAGCATTGTTTAATTATGTAATTTCATGTTTTAAAACTTGAACAAATAATATAATGGATCTTGAAAATTTATATTAAGATGGTCAACGTATCCGAGAAACTCATATGCCTAGTTATTCGACAGGGTATCGAAAATGTCACATCTCGAGTACCTTATTCGCGTTGTCCTCCGAATGCGAAAAGCCATCGGAAGAATAGCCGTCATGTATTTGATTTAAACTGACAAAATTTTCTGGTTCTGGACTTGTGAACAGCGTTTATAAGACTCCTACTATAACACTGATTGATGTTCGATCCGGTACGAAGGCGTATCGAATGGTTGTGAGACTGCTAGGTGGGGGTAGAATAATGAAGTGTGTGACAGTGCTGGAAAGAGATATAAAAACGAATAACTCTATTCTCTTTGCGCACTGGAACAAGTACTACCCACTTGTCAACAGACCACACACAAACATACAGTCAAATTTAGCTAATTATAAAACACGCCTTTCGCGATAATGATGACATGAAATTACATAAAAAACAGTAAAAACATTATCAGATGAAGATAATTACCTGATATGACATTTCCTTAATGACGCATTCTTTTGGGTTTCTCAAATACATTTTGACGAATCCAATAGATAAGGTATCAGTCACAGTACTAAAAAGAATTCGTTTTTATTTTATTGTGAGAAAGGCGGTGTGAAAAATAGGAGCTAAATTCGTATGTCAAGAAGATCGATTTTTTATAAAATTTATATTATAGACTGTCTCTTTCAAATAAAAATTTCCTTCGAGTCATAGTGTATTGTATAAATGTGTAGATAGGATCGCTGTGTGATTTTATAAAATGAACGTAATTTTTATACCTAGCTGAATTGTTTGAAAAACTTCCACGGTCGCTTTGAGGGGGATTAAAAAGTAATGGCACAAGTTTGAAAAATTCCGCTGTAAGAGTTTGGCTTGTATAACGGTTCCTGCATACTGGCGCGACGCAACTTTGGCGAAACAAATTTTATGAACACTTGATGGAATTGGTTCTATGGGAGTTGCGTCGCGTCTGTATGCGGGAACCTTGATTGGTAAGAATATGTTTTATACAGGGTAATTTTTACAACGAGGTTACAAAGCAAATCTTTTAAAAAACAATAAATTATCGTGAGCGTCCAAAAAATGCATGGAAATACGTGCACGTTAAAACGTTCCCTCCCCACGTTCACACGGACGTAATAATAGCGCGGTTTTCATGTACTGGATCTTCGACGCACTGTTTAACACCGAAGGTTGAAAATCAAATACTACGTGAGTTTAGTACTCGACTTATCATGATGCCGTGACGTAAGCGATAATATTATCACGTCAGCAATTATAAAAGCGCATATTGCACTGTCATGATTTGATTATCACTTTTATCATACCAATATACAATAATTTATTTAACAGATCATAAAATCCAATATTGTTAGTAATTACTTACATAAACATCTTACAAACTAGTGTTAGTACACACATTTTTAAATTTGAAAAATCATATTAATAATGTCAAAAAAAATTAGTAATATAAAAATTATTTGTTTGGTGTGTCCATGTAGTAATAGCAAAATAATTCATAATAATGTCAAAATAATTAACAGTAATGTTAAAATCAACAAAATTATTTCAACACATGGTTTAAAAGAAATGCAATTATATAATTATAGTACAAACATATTACTTACCAAAATTACCTGCCATTACTTTTTAATTCCCTTTTCCATTAGCATCACTCCAAATAAATTAAGTACACCAAGACTAAAAGTGACTCAATTTAGATCTTATGACTGAAATTAATTTAATTTTCGTTAGCATGACAGAACTCCTTTTGCCAAATTGTTCTTCCAATGTGAATGAAGAATGATGTTTTGTAAAATATTTTTATTAATTAAATAAGAATGTATGTATGACTCGGTGACTTTTTAATTTAGGGTAAGAAATGTACTAGCATTTATGATATGTTATAATTATAACAAAAATAATACCGCAGTCGTAGAAAAAAAAACAACTGAAATTATAACAGTGAGCTAATTGCGTTACACACTTACAATCCAATGCCTTTCATTTTGACAGGACTTCTATATTCATTGCGTTATGTACATTGTCCAGCTGAGGAATAGTTCAAACATATGAAGCAATGATCTTGGAATAACCTTCAGAATCCTTGAAATTGGAATACAAAGTGAGTTTCGCAATTGGGGATATGCTGATATGTATATGGATGATTTTACAGTGCTGTTTGCAGTAAAATTATTACAAATATTCTGAAGAACATAGACCCATTTTTGAATTTCAAACCTTATTCTGACGACCAGGGTGCTTACTCTCGAATATAATTCCAATAGATCGACATTGGTCAAACGTCAGTTGGTTGAGTTAAACGTCAGCGATTGGCTAGACTCAGTGAGTCCAGCCAATCACTGACGTTTGACTGACAATTCCAATGTCGATCTATTGGAATTATATTCGAGAGTAAGCACCCAGAGCTGCATGCGGTTAGACTGGAAACCGACTCCAACATAGTTGAGAAAAAGCTAGGCAGATTATGAAGATCCTGACAACGTTAAAGTTCGAAATTTAAAAACTAATAGTTAACTGGTGTTTGTGTTGTCAATTTTGTATTAAGAACTTTATCTTTGTCGGAATAAGGTTTGAAAGACAAAATCTGGCTGACAGTTTTTCTCGATTTGTAATAAGATGGATATGTTGATGTATTAACAGATATAGTCCATAATACTGTTTTATAACGAAGGGTCATCCATAAAATGTCACTAGAAAGAAAAAGAAAATTGTACAATATTTGTATACAAAAATAAGTAACAAGATAACATGAGTCGATAACAAAAATAGGTGAAATGATAGGCGATATAACAAACTGTGACATCGATTAGTATACAAGGTTTATCAGAATAAAGGCAAGCCCAGAAAGTAATACGTTCATGATTGACTACTGAATCGATTACAGTAATTTTTAATATAGGTAATTTGCATTTTGCTACACCTACCGCGGATTCAGACAAAATAAAAACAATCTTATTTCAAGTCAATATGACTCAATTTTAAATGCACAAAGTAATGCGTCAACGCGATATTCTTAATATTAGTCATTCTTCTATGCTTACATCGGCCTTGCGTTAATTATGTTACATGTTGTGTGTTTAAAATTTCTCTGCTTTCTCTATTTTTTTCTATGATCTTAATGCTAGTACATTGAGGGCGAATTTTACCAATGACAGCTGTCAGTGTCAAATGGAACAACAATGATGACCCTGACAGCTGTTAACCGCGGTGATCGCGCTCAGTGTCATTGGTGAAATTCACCTCAGTCTTAGTCCATGTGGGTGCGATGTTATTTAATAATAGTATGGTTAAATAGCTTTTTTTAATGATATTTAATAATTACTTTTTAGAACAGTAAATCCATTCCATATAAGTTATGTGCAGTAATTATTTTTTAATTATTTAGTTATACTATGAAAAACGTGTTTTCCATACAAGAGTCAGTATCTAATATGTTGTTCTCATATTTTACCCATAGTGACTATTTACCAGTAAAACCATTTAAACCTTAAACCCCATGAACTAAGACTCAAAATTGTGATTCAGTTGTAGAGGCCATAACAGCCGAACATATTGTGAATATAACTAAAATATAACTACGGTATCTTTGTAAAAATTTGGACCCAATATGGTCTCCTATTATACGTTGTATCTTCATTATTAGTACTAATTATAAAGCTATTCATTAATTTAAATATTTTATATGTAAATTGAATTTTAATACTATTTAGAAAAGATTTGTAAAGCGAAAAGCAGTCATTTTTTTAGTGTACTGGATTTTCGACTTAATGTATTGAGCCGACCACTGAGAATCCAGTGGCGCATCCTAGCGTGGCTAAAACACACAGAACAGTTGTTTTTTCTACTCTCGGTGGTAAGCAGAGCGTCGAAAATCGAGTGCACGAAAATGCCTGTGCGAACCCGGAGTTATTCTAAAATATTATTAATACGTTCTTCAGAAAGGTCAGGTGCGTAGTACTCGCAACCGGCGTGTGTGTATGACCAATTGTATGAACCTAAACGAGGCAAAAGAAGTGTGTAGAGATCGTAGCAGGTGGCGTTCCGTGGTTTCTGCCTACCCCCATGGGAAAAAGGCGTGATTCTATGTATGTATGTATGTATTATTAATACTGTACATAATATAAATTACGCTCTACAGGGCGTTCTAAAACATTTCAAAGTATGAAATATTCTTTTGTTGTTTTCTGAGAATATGGTTGGATTTTTGCGTGTTAACTTGATCTATTTGATTTATGACCCACTTAAATGTAAATGTACTAT
Organism: Aporophyla nigra; assembly: GCA_947507805.1. Taxonomy (NCBI): domain Eukaryota; kingdom Metazoa; phylum Arthropoda; class Insecta; order Lepidoptera; family Noctuidae; genus Aporophyla; species Aporophyla nigra. Next base: position 1,848,073 of record OX382313.1, on the reverse strand, counting down.
ATGTACATCTCTGCTTAGCCGTGCGTGGGTTAGACGGGTGACGTTATATTATGTACTCATATCGATTGCTATGTTCTCAAATCGAAAAATTAAACAGAACCGTATTTATTAGAACATCTTAGTTCTCACAACGTTGTGCTTACTTAAAACGTTTGCAAAAGCGAATGATATCAATAAGGCTTGAGAGAAAATTTTATCAGTGGGTCAGACTTCAAAATAGTCGCGCAATTCTTTAATAATTAAACTATTCTATATAATTGTTTATAGGAAGTTGTGACTGTGTCCGCCTTTACTCTTGAATTGGTAATAGTTTAATCAAGTGTGCAGTATGTTGAATAAAAGGTACACAATATCAACAAACTGACTTTTACTACTAGATTAATTCGTGTAGTGAACATCGTGTTTTGACATTTGACTGAATGGTATAGTCGACCTTTTTATTGGTTTATCACCTTTGACAATGTAACTACGAAATTGAAAATAAGGCACCTGTTGTAGTAAGCGAGCAGCGAATGCGCGTCGCCGAGGAGTGATTACTCGCTGGTCACTCGTAACTATAAAATTTGCCCAATCAATCGTGAACCTAATAACTTTAGCGATAAAGTTGAAAACCCTATTTAAAAAAATACGTAGTGTAGTAGCTTTGTGTGTTGGCGTCTGTACTAAGGGTGAGACTCCGCGAGTGCTCTACCCTCCAAGGGAACGTTGCTGAGCGAGTACTCTCTTTGATAGCTCTTGTCGTTGCGACAAACAAGCCATCACAGGTAAAAAGACTCAGCATACTGGGTACCTATACCATCGACGCGAAAACTAAAACCATGAGTTCAGCACTTGATTCTAGATTTTGAGATTCTTTTACCTTAGAAAAATCCATGCCAACAGGATGCGCGGACCGATCTCTCTGCCACATTGTATGTTGGTCCGTTTTCCATTATGAATTTCTTAGTTACACACAGCCCGAAGTTTGGAAGTCGGCGGTGTGATACCCCCCGTGCCTTGGAAAGCACATTAAGCCGTTGGCCTTGCGCCTGATCTCTCTCCGGTCGTGTCGGATTGCCGTCCCATCGGACTATGAGAGTGAGGGAACAGTGAGTGTCCCTGTGTCTGCGCACACACTTCTGCACTATAATATTTCCCGCGCCTGATGGCAATTCTGTTGTTACCGGCCGCCATGGCTGAAATACGGTCTGCAGGACTATATCTCTTTTACTTACACGGGACTTACAATATTATATACGTTTCTTGAACGAAGAAATCGTCGACAGCTAGACGCTTTCGCTTCGCCTGTGCACAGATGCCTTAGGTTGAAACCATAAACTATCTAACTGTCACATGACAAATATACCTTGTCATTTTACGATGTGCCAGTGACATAAAACCTAGTCCTTTTATAATTTGTCAGTGACATTGATCCTAGGGTGCTGAAGCAATTACGAGGTCGACTAAACAAAGATCACGCTGTGTGAACTCGGCTTGATTTCTGCACGAATGTTTTCCGTCACCGCGAGCAGGCTAACTTGACTGGCTTTATTCACCGTAAAACCATTTAAGTTAGCTTGAATATTAGTTATTCACGTTTTTGAACGCACACAAACAATCAAAATCAAAAGTCATTTATTCAAACTAGGCTGAAAGTCAGCACTTTTCGAACGTCAAAATTACATAAGACAGTCTCCCAAAACAACCGCTCTCCACAACTTCCTAGTGCTTTAGCTGGGAATAAAATGTAAGATAAAGAAAGATGCGCCCGAAATTAAAATTTTATTACGTTTTTGGAATTTATAGGTCAGTGTAATAAATATGTCTTAACAGAATTATAATTCTGTAAATACTGTGTTACTGTTGCGAATCATATTTTGTTACGGAAACTGTCTGACACTAATCTGCAAATTGCAGAAAAATGTAAGAAAATTTAAATTTTCGCACGCTTCTTTAGCGCGACTACCGTAAGCTAAGAGCAGTAAAACAAATAGCTATTGGAAGACACGTCACACTGTTTTGCGAACAAATGTATTTCAATAATTAGCTCTCGGTTTGATTTTAAGCTACATAGGGCCAGTTGTTCAAACGAAAATTATTGTAAAAAAAACATCATTTAGTTGTCGAACATTATGTACCCAAAAATTTAAGGGAATAACAGCTTTAACAATTTTTACCATTACAGCGAGATAATCATTTAATTGTGGACTGTCGTAATACTAAAAATGTTCAAAATGTCATTTCCCAAGGCATTTTTTTCTGTCAACTTTAATTAACGGGTACGAAATGAATAATGTCCTTTATGTGACAAATTGTCGAGACCATGTAAACCGCTGTAAATGGCTGTGCATAATATATATTCAACCGATCACAGAAATGCGGTAATTTTCGTTAGATAAACTAGCCCCTTTGTTTATGTACTTTGTATATCTTCGTAGTGTAAAATATTTTATTTAAATTAATTTTGTGACCAATGTTGAGGCCGAGTTGTTGCTGGGCAAATTTATAAAAAATGTTTCTACTATGTAAGGTCAGAAAGTCATAATATTTAGTAGGTGGTCGCAAAATTAACGTGAAATGTAACTGAAAATTGTAGTCGTTGAAAATGTAGTTTAAAATTAAACCAGAGCTCAGGGCATTCTGTCGAACAAATTCCACGAAGTTTTCATAGGTATCTTTCTATTAGTGTCACGTCGCGGTTTGGCGTCGTGCCCGTCTGCCGGGAGCCTTAAACCTACGTTTTTCTAGAAGAACTGTGGCCGATACATAATGGGCCAATACTATCACGATGGTCATTATTAAGGCGGGGTTTGACACTACGTTGTCAAAAAATGGTCTCGAGCAAAACAAACTCGCTTTCGTAAATATCGTTTCAGTGTGTGTAGTATAGTATAGAAGGATGAGGAACAGGGAGTAAAGTGTACTCTACGTCTATAAAAAAGGGAAGATCCTCCGACCAGACGGGTGTTGTGCCTGGTGGGCAGCTACTCGACGGCTTTTTTAAAGTGTCATTTCGTAAGTCAACCTCGGAGTTGTCGGCTGTTTAACCTGATTGCCTGTAGCTACCTTAAAAAATTAAGGCCTCCGACCAGGGAAACACGAAGATTGATGTCGGGACGTTGTATATATTCTCGTTGCGTGGGTAAACTCTGCTTGCGCGATGCAGCATTTAGTTTTATACGTAATTCGCTACAATGTCATTCGCTAATACATGGCAGACGCTATGTAGCGGCCACAGTTCTTCTAGGAATCCGTAGCTCAATAATAGTTTTATATTGTGACAATATTGTATGCTAGTTAAAACGCAAGAATGATACTTAGATTACAAATCACTGTTTATTTTCCATTACGTAAATGACAAGTCATATCTATTTATTTTTAGATTTTTATACTTTTGACAATACTTATGCAAAAAATTATAAATGAAAAGAAAATGGTTTTTATTATTCCATTTTGATTATTATTTTAGTCACAACCTATCATGGGCTCATGAGTAGCTGTACTGTAAATTTCAGCAGAAATTATTTAAAAAAAAACCGCCAGTAAAATAACTCGTAATTCTAGGTTGACGAGCCTTAATGATATGACTTGTGTAGTTCAGCATTTATTTAATATTTATTATTACTTCTTAGAATAGGATTCACAATTATTTATAATTAATTATAATATAGTAACATCCTGTATTTTCTTTCTCTTTTAAAAAATGCTTGCGAGATTGGTCTTTAATTTGTTTAGGAAAAGAATATAAATGTTCAAAAGATGTTATGTATTATTTCCAATATGGCCGACGTATCATGGCTGGTCTGAAACTATGGTCTCCGAACTTCCACGTTTGTAGGTCTGATGGAGAATTTATGTAGTAATCCACAGGAACTTCCTTGTTCAATATGACAAGCTTAATTTTCTTTCGCTATTCTATTCTGTTTCGTTCGTAAAAAATGTTATTTCCCAGCCCTCTGTACGAAGTTCGGATCGGTCATGATTTATCTGCCCTGGTTACTTATTTGGTGACCGTACAATAAGTCACAAGCCTATAAAATCTACGGGGTGAGGATGGTCTACTGTGATAGGTTTAAGTTACACATTTTTATCACAGACGCTGTGCTCGCTTCGCTGGATTAAGACCAGCCAGTTGACCTTTGTCTAGCCATCCAGTATATTCCAGCTGTCAATATAATGGTTGCTCATTGCAGCACCACTACATAGTATAAAACAAAGTCGCTTCCCTCTGTCTGTCCCTATGTATGCTAAGATCTTTAAAACTACACAACGGATTTTGATGCGGTGTGATGAAAATCCGTTGTGGATTTTGATGCGGTTTTTTTAATAGATAAGAGTGTTTCAAAAGGAAGTTTCATACGTATAATATGCGGGCGAAGCCGCCGGCAAAAGCTAGTGGTTTTATAAAGTGAACATTTATATTTTTTGTCAAGATTTAATTAGTTGTTTCAAAATATTCTTACTTTGTAAGACGAAAACGAGTGTCTGCCACGTAAATCTAATTTACTGTTTTTTTTTGCAATTCGAAGGTCAGCAGGTTGTGTGTTGATCAAAATAGAAAGAAAAGAAAGAAAAATGCGCTTCTTGGCATTATATCATTAAACAAAACCTTAAACCTTGAAATAAAATAAAACAATGTCAATAATTCCAAAAGGGCCTCAGCTCAGCATAATGTCAGTTGACAACACAAGGTGTACCACGTGACGCTGATTTTCAGCTGCAACCCACGAGTACTATACGCTAGAATAATACATACATAGGGACCTCACCGTGAACTTAGAGGTTATTTCCCCATTGTATGACTATTTCATGAAATCATGACATCTAAAGTAAATTCTAATTTAAAGAGTGGTATTGATGAAATTAATTCTGTAATACACACTTGTAACGATTGCAATTCATGTTTTGATCAAACATGCAACCTACAAATTGCAGAAACACAAGACTTTTTGAATTTCGAAGGCTTTTAACGCATCTCCCATAGTGTAAAAATGTCTCACTTCTGTCATCAAAATAATTTATTATCTAGGCACAGTCCTTTTCACTTAGATGTGTATTTTGGATAAAATATAGACTGTAATATCGTATCCATCATCACCATTTATTTCGTGTTCAGTGGAAGCATTTTGTCACTTTTATACAAGAAAATATATTTGTTAGTGTGTGGTACATCTACAGGACTTTCAACTTTGTAGTATAGATACTAAAAGTGGAATATACTTGTTATCTGCCGCCAATTCCTAAACGGAAAGTTCTGTAGATGTAGTAAATATTCTAGTGAAAGAATTTACACTAGTACCTATAGAATAAAATATTAATAATGTTATCACATAATTTTGCATGTAACTAGGTATGTAAAAATGCACAGATATGAAATGATATTAGATTATAAATGTTGCAAAAAAAAAAAAACTAAGTTGGAAATCTAACGAAGTAATTTGTGTTAGAATTAAGTTATAGAGTATATTGTAAAGTTTACTATGACTATTATTAAATAATTGGAATTAAGTATGTATGTGAATATTTCTTTTTATAATAAAATTGTTATGTAACTATTATTTGTTTATTTTGAAACCCCCATAACAGTACATTGCTGTCCTATATTGTCGTCGTTTGCCGAAAAAAAAAATTTTTAGTCCCAAAAAAAATGTAAGTCCGTACACAAACCAAGACTTGCTGCATTCCCAAAGTTAATAACGTTTATAAGTTGTTATTTTGTTTGTAACGAATGCTCTCTATGGCTGGGGAGCGAATTAAAACTCACTTATTACGATAACAGTTTATTGTTCAGGAAAACAGCTTTAGCTCACAGAACAGTCTTGACACATTAGCTAGATTTTATTTTGAGCGCGAGCCGTTACCGCTCGAACGTGTCTCAGCCGTACGTCAACTACTTTAGCGCGCTCTGGCGGACGGCATACAAAAGACGCTCTCGGGTTGCCACGCTATACCTCTCACGCTAATAGCTACCTTAGTTAGGTAAGTAGGAACTTGCAACATAACAAAGCATATACTTCACCGTCCTTTCATTGGTTTTCGCTTTTAATTTCAAAGAAAAGACATAGCAAAAGACAGAATTCTATGGAGAAGAGAGAGGGAAGCTTTTGCGCTGCAGTGGGACATTATAGGCTAGTTGGATACATATAATAGCTATTATATAATTTCACTTGTAGGTATGCCCTCGATTTTTGCAACCAATATTTCACCCACTTCGGCTGAAACTATCGGGCTGAAATTTGGCACCCACGTTTGGTTCTCGTGATAATGCACAATATTTTGTTTAAAATATATATTTAAAAATATATTTTTGTTCGTCGAGTCGTTGAGCTCCTGAAGTTCCGAGTTTAGCTACACGATAACTGACAAAATGAGTGCAATAACTGGACAGGTCCACTTAAATCTATGTGGTCCTTTCCTCAAAATCCCATGGTCATTCTGATTAACTGGCTTTTAAAGGAGACTGCCCCCTGAGTTTGTTTCTTCCTTTCTGCTCAGAATAGGAAACACATACAAACATAAGCTCACGCCTTCTTCCCATGGGGTGAGCAGTCTACAAAAAGCCACCTGCTACGATCCTTACATACTCCTTTTGCTTCATTCACGTTCATAAATCTGGTCATACACACACGCCGGTTGCAAGTACTACGCATCTGACCATTCTGAAGAACATCACCAATAATGTCACTATATTAGGTATGTCTTCCTAGGGTGTTCCCTACGGGCGTACCCTCTCATATCTGCCCTATTAAAAATACCTTAGTCGCTCTTCATACATCCTCTCAACATGACAGAACCATTTAAGAATACTTTAAAAAACATTGTCACTTGGTATAACTTTTAAACTCTTCTTCTAGCTTTAATTCTTTCAGCGTATCATTCACAGTAGTGGTGTTCCCACATATACACAACCGCACAATCAACAAACACCAAACTCGTAAGATATATCTTTAAAATATAATTTTATTTTGACGTTTAAGTATTTACAGATATAATTAAGACATATATTTACTCAAATAAGTAGATTTCTCAAAACCCTTAGTACGGGAACATCTCAAAGAACGGAAAAGCTGAAGTAATTACAGGGGTCGTAAACAAAAACAATTGAGTCTTTACGACATTCGGGAATGCGATCTGACGCGTTATTCTCGGAGAGGCCGTAAACATTCGGTTTATGTACCTAATTACATGGGTTTATTACTTGGTAGGCTGGCGGGGTCGCGAACGACGGATTTGGGTTGAAGTATCCGATTCGTAGGCTTGATCTTAGATAGATCAAGCCTACGATGCTTTCAGTAAAAAGTATTGATACCTACACAATAATTATGGTTGAATCTGGCTGGGCACTGCAGCCTTACAGAGCTTCTCATTTACCCTGAATGTCAACATACGTGTACAATTTCCTAAACTTATAGGGAAAAGCTTTTGAAGCATATCTTGCCTGAGTCGCAACAGAAAAGGCTTTTAGAAAATGTTGTGACGGCTCCCACGCTGAGATGTTTCAAGATCCGTCTGGACAGATTAAATATCTCCAAGCTATTGGAAACACTCATCAGCTGACTAGCTCCTTCATCCTAATAATGATAACAAAGATAAAGGTTGCTTTTGTAACTCGCCTCTCTCTCTCTCTCACTGTCTCACAAACGGTTGTAGCATTAAGCTGAGCGATAGCCGTTTTTCGTGGATGTGACGCATATCCCTAAACTTGTTCTTTTTTGTGTTTGTGTTCTTCTTTATCAACTTTAGGAATTATGAAGACAACTGCAGAAAAAACTTCAGTTTGTTCTCTCTTCTACGGTCACTGAATTCAATTCAGTGCATGCTGTGACTATCGCATCATATTGTACACTTGGTGTGTATTATAGCTTGTGTTATTAGATTATAAAGTGTAACAATTGTAGATAGACCAATAAATAAATAAAATAAATTCGGCGTCTTAAAACCGCATTATTATCATGAGTTTCTTGAATAATTGTCAGGAGAATGGGCAGTACCTACTTATACAGGTAGTTTCAATGCACTTTTAATCTATACTCTATACAAATAAATAAGATTGGAGTGTCTGTTTTTAATATTAAGATAACCACTTTTTACTAAGTGTATATGGATGTATGTATACACGGTACATATACCAAAACAAAACTTTTTACAATTTTTGTCTGTCTATACAATACATACAAATAAATAAAATTGGAGTGTCTGTTTTTAATATTAAGATAACCACTTTTTACTAAGTGTATATGGATGTATGTATACACGGTACATATACCAAAACAAAACTTTTTACAATTTTTGTCTGTCTATACAATACATACAAATAAATAAAATTGGAGTGTCTGTTTTTAATATTAAGATAACCACTTTTTACTAAGTGTAGGTATATGGATTATGGATGTATACACGATTACACGGTACAAAACAACATTTTTTACAATTTTTGTGTGTCTATCTGTCTGTCTCTTTGTTCCGGCTAATCTCTGAAATGGCTGGACCGATTTTGACGGAACTTTCACTGGCAGATAGCTGATGTAACTTAGGCTACTTTTATTTTAGAAAAAATAAATAAAAGTTTAAAAAAACTAAAAACACAATGAATTTTAAGACGTATGTCACCGTAGTTTGTGACGTATGTCAGCGTAGTTTGTGACGTATGTCAGCGTAGTTTTCAAAGATAGTTTTTATGAAAAACTTTTTGTTAAATACCACGCGAACGAAGTCGCGGGTAACAGCTATTACCTATAATATAACCTGAATTAACACATCTTACCGCGGTAGTACGTCCTCCTGCGTTAAATTCCGACATCCACGCGGGCGAAGCCGCGGGCAAAAGCTAGTAAATAATATACGAAAAATCACCTAGCTATCCTACGGGATTATTGCGTAACAAGCACAGCGCACCTACCTAATGGTAAATGGTAAAGTCTTGAAAGACTATTCAATAACACTGATAGCATGATTCACGTCGTCGAGCAGAAGCATTTTCGAACAACAGCTATGAATTATCAATTTCCTTCAATTCCATATCCTGGCGGTTTGAGATTGAAAGTGTGCAATAAAATTGGTGTGATTATCAAACTAACGAAGGTAGTCTTGGATAGTATTTAGCTACTCGTTTTTTGCCCCGTTGGTCTCGTGATCGCAAGTGCAACTGCTGAGCGTGGGGTCCTTGGTTCGATTCCCAGGTCGGGTAAAGAGTTAGGTTTTTCCATTAAGAATTTCTTAGTAACAGCCCGAATTTTGGAAGTTGGCGGTGTGATACCCACGTTACTCGGAAAACACGTTAAGCCGTTGGTCCTGCGCCTGATCTCTCTCCGGTCGTGTTGGATTGCCGTTCCGGAACGGCAGTCCGATACACCGACTATGAGAGTGAAGGACGAGCGAAAGCCCCTGAGTCTACGGAAACACTTGTGCACTATTATATCTTCCGCGCCGATGGCTAGTCTCCGTTGAGATTGGCCGCTTGATTGCCGAAACACTGTCTGGAGGACTATACTCGCTTTCAAGAATTCATCATTTCAGCTGAAAGATGTCCCCTGTTGGATATAGGCCTCCCCCGATTTGGAGGGATATGCCATAAAAGCCACGCTTGACAGGCGGGTTGGTGATCGCAGTGAGATGGTAAAATGCATAGAGAACGCTGCTGGTCATTTTCTAGTAACTTTTCGGCTCTTACGACACCCACGGGTAGAAATACGATGGTGCTGTTCTTTACGTTAGGCACCACAGGGCATATAAGACTTCAGTTCGTTCAATCTGTAGTTTCAACCCCTAACATGAGTTGAAATGTCAGCTCACCTTACCAAATTGTCACCGTTAGATTTCTATAGAAATAATCTATAGCATCGATTGGCGATAATACATAGAGATACACAAACGATAACAGCTATGCTATTTGGATACATATATGCTTGAAACTAATGCCTTTTATCATAGAGATAGGAGTACCTATGGAAATATATGCAATTCAACTGAATGTTTTGTATGTATGTGAAAAAATACTGATTGATAATGTATTTCATACGCTGCGTGAGTTTTATGAAAAAAAAAAATTGTAAGTTACATTCTTAAAATACTATTGCAAATTCGACGGGTAGACTGTTGAAACAAAAAATGTAATGTTTATTAATAGGAACTTAATGAAAACAGTTATGCAGTAAATTTATCTTCATCAGCGATAATTTTGCCAAAAGATAATTCATTTGTGGTGAGTTACATCACGTATCGGTGGTAGACTGATCATAGACTCTGAAGATACCCTTGAGAAACAGTACACATAATGCGAGTGAACGGATATGACCGCGAGTCAATTCGCTCACCACTCGTGTGTGATCCGGTCTGAATAAGATTTTACCAGATCCTGATATCGCTGCTGCTCTTCATGCAGACGACGACGGCTTTTGTACTTCACCTACAACCGCTAAATGAAACTCTAACCGCTTTGGATAACGAGCAGTTGTTCATACGCTTATGACCGTGTTTGTGCTTCTCCTGCATTCTTCATCATCAAGTTGCGGCTATTGGAGACTGCGCCTGCCAGAAGAAGACAAGTTAGCTGCATTTCTGATGATTGTATGTGCACTTGGCTAGCTATTATTATTATTTTAGCAGGATACTTACCCCTTGTTTTTTTTGTATGGGAAATCATCAAATGACTTCTCCCGCTCTGGGCGGAGCGGGAGGGCGTGTTAGACTTTTACTGGCTAAAGCCCACCTGTGTTCCTTCAGTTACTCGTACGCCAGGGCCACGGTTTCTCGTTTGAACAATCTCTCGACCCTGGCAGGATACTTACCCTCACTTACTCACTATCTACCACCAAACGAGTATCTTTCTGCAAGGTATAACCGTGGTCCACTTTGAACTCCCTGCACCGTCTCCAAACCAGGTGGGAAGGTGTAAGTCGAACGTCGTAAAATGGGGCTTTGGGGCTCCAAATCAGCTAATAATCATGAGTATAATAAAATATTATATTACCGTCTAGATATAAATGTTAGATACGGCTGATAGCCGAAGTGCGGCTACACCTAGTTTTAGCCGGCTACAACTAGGTGCAGCCGAACATACGGTTAAACTTAGCTGTATCCTATTTATCATCCGCTAGAACTAGGTTTTCAGTGCAGTTAATTTAAAAGATAAGGTAATTCTTATTTTTTCAATTTAATTTATGAAACTTAGGTGCAGCGCAGACGGCACACTTTTTGTGCGATCGAGTCTGCGGCGCACAAAAAGTCTGCATGGCGCGCAAAAAGTCGGTCGCGGATTTTTCACAGACTCAACGCACACGACGCACATCTTCGATCATTCTGTCGGCAGAGCTGTAGGGACGTAGACGCTATGGAAATCGTGCAGAGATCGCGAAGTATTATTTTGCACATGAAGTACAGAAAAAGAAGAAGAAATTGAGAATTTTGGGTATATCCTATACTTTCGGAAAGATTACTCAAGGGATAGTTCCATACTAAACATTCAATTCTGAAACAACATCCGGATTTATTTTTCAAATTTTATAAAATGTCTGTTATCTACTACATTTGATGAGTTGCTATTTATTTTAAGACCTGCTTTGACTCATTCAGAAACAACAATGAGGAGGTGCATACTTTTTCCCACATTTTTCTTTTTAAATGTCTATCATGATATTCTGCCTTAGAAGTATCATAAATTGCTGGTCTGTTTTGTATTTCTTGAATTAACATCGTTACATCGACCTCTGGCGCCATGATAATAGATCGAGTGCGTTACGTCCACCCCTAGCAAATGCAGATTGCCGACTAAAGTGTGCGCCGTCTGCGTTAGCGGGCGTTGAAGCAAACGTTCAATTTTTTTCACCTTTGTGCGGAGCGGCGCGGCGCGGCGCGGTGCGGTCTGCCCGAATTACACGGATTTTTTGTGCGCCGGACTTTTTGCCCGTCGTGTGCGTTACTGCATATAATTGCATAGGTTCTATTTTCACAGACTAAAAAGTGCGTCACGGATAGTCTGTCGTCTGCGCTGCACCTTAAACGTACGTTACGTAAAAATGAAACAATAACCGTCGTTCTTGCGTCTCCAACTTTTAATATTTAAACAACAAGTGGGCGAAAGGTATGATTATAAAAAAAGTTATTACGTTTAAAGAAAATTGTAAGTTTTTGGGTATGAATTAGAAAAGCTTTAAAGTCTTGGGATTAGGTAGGTAAGATAATGTTTTAAGATAAGGTATTCCAAAAACATAGCTTTACATTTCCTTATAATCTAAGTAAATTAATAGCTAGGTTAACACTGGATTAGTCGCGTGGGCTACATAATTGTAGACCACTCATACAATGAGATTTTTATTTTTGTTGATAATTTGGAACGCAGAGGTTGTGATTAGTTTATGTTGATCATATTTAGTTAAGAAAACTGTACTGATAATATTTTCATATATCTAATAAAACGTTAATGCTTATGAGTTTATTTATTTCAATTTGAAATTGGACACTCCCGTTACTTTTAGGTGCGCGACTACTGCAGGGTTAATATGAATAACAAGTCTAAGACGCATAAGGAGCATTTTGCTTATGAACTCCACACCTAGGTCGAGCCTGTCTCGTGGAATCCATGAGTGGTATTACCGTAAGATTGTGCGTTACATGAATATTTGTTACAGTTGCGAAGCAGGAAAGTGTTAATATTTAAAAGTAGTTAAAACATTGTCTAAGTATAGAGCAGTGAAAATTAAAACAAACAAAATTAAAACAATAAAAGTAAAAACAAGCCGTCTCAGCAAGCTAGCAGGTAGGCTAGTTCTTAGTACATACTAACACAACTCAATAATCTACATTTCGTTCGTCAGAAAATACGTGACGTCTGGTGGCCCTGGATCTTGGACTATAAGTGGTCACGATGAGACTATAACAAAAATCAACCGTCTGTTCCAAATAAGACCCCAAAATACTCGTCGCTCTATAGTTTATCCATACTTACACGTTTCTTCGCAAAAGAGACGCTTTCTCAAACTCTAGATATTAATATTAATAAGTTGCGGCCATTTTCCCGCTCGGAGGTACGTACTGTTTTCTTTTTAATTCTTTGAGACAATGCGCGATGGAGGAGGGAGGGCAGTACTTCTTATTGTTAATGGTATTTTCAATGTGCTGTGTTGTTCTGAATTTCAGTCCTTTATACATAACGTCCGTATAAACTGACTTTATACTTACTTGATACTTACAAACTTATGGTTTTTATTATATACTAGCTTTTGCACGCGGCTTCGCCCGCGTGGATGTCGGAAATTATCGCAAAAAGACTTACTATCGCGGTTAATGTATTAAGAATGCATTAATCCAAGTTATATCGGCAATTTACCTGCGAGTCGCAGGTAAATTGCCGATATAACTTGGATTACAACTTTTTTGTTAGTCGCAGGCTGCGACTAACAAAAAAAATTTTCGTTCGTTTTTTTTTCCGTGATATTCTATTTTTTTTTTCTAAAATAAAAGTAGCCTAAGTTACTCCTTGTTACATCAGCTATCTGCCAGTGAAGTGCCGTCAAAATCGGTCCAGCCATTTCAGAGATAAACCGGAACAAACAGACAGACAGACAAAAATTGTAAAAAACGTTGTTTTGGTATATTAACCGTGTATACATCCATATACACTTAGTAAAAAGCGGTTATTTTAATATTACAAACAGATACTCCAATTTTATTGGAACGAAGTTCCTTATCGCGCGTTGTGAAAGGGGGCTTGACGGAAAAAATTCTTACGAAAAGTTGTCACAACACTTTTTAACCGACTTCAAAAAAAGGACGAGGTTTCTCAATTCGACTGTATATATTTTGTTGTTTGTATATTGTTGTTTTTTTTGTTGTGAGTAGAGGGAGAGAGAGAGAGACAGGGAGAGAGGGAGAGAGAGAGACAGAGAGAGATAGAGAGAGAGGGAGAGAGAGGGCGAGAGAGAGGGAGAGAGAGAGAGAGAGAGAGAGATAGAATATTTTTGTTGAGTGTATACAGGTTTTTTGTACATAATAAATAATAATAAAAAATATAAAAATTATGAATCCTGGAAAGGAACTTCGTTCCATCCGGGTGTCCCTTGACACCTCTAAAGTTTTTTATTTATATTTGTATAGATGTATACTTAGATATAGATGTAAGGGTACATCGCAAACTACCTGCAGTATTGTTGCTCCATCTCCCTTTTTTTTGTGGTTGGGAAATCATCAACTGACGTCTCCCGCTCTTGGGCGGAGCGGGAGGGCGTGTCAGACTTTTACTGACTAAAACCCACCCGTGTTTCTTCAGTTGCCCATGTGCCAGAGTCACGGTGTCTCTTTCGAACAAATCTCGCGACCCTGGCTTCGAAGCCATCCAAACTTAATCTTAAAAAAATCGCTATAAAGGAAAAGCAGGCCCCGCGTAATTTAAATTACCGTATACACTACGCAATGCAGCCTTACGCTACCTACCTCCCCCTCCCTTCGCATAAGACAAGACCTGATGCTTGTTTTTGAACTAACAATAATACATTTTGGTGAATCTTTTTTGGTAACCTAAGCACAGTGCATAGATAGCTTTTACAATACATTATGCATCAGCGAAAACTATCCTCTACGACCAAAAGCAATAAAAACCTACCAACCCTTGGGCAACTGTCCCACTGCCAGCGATTAACGAGAAGCGAGTAGAGCTGAGTGAAAGACGGCGGCGAGTAAATTCTCTCTGCATGCGTAGCATGAACACCGTAGAAAGGGGTTTTGTCACCGGAAGGATAGACAAAATTACAGATTGTAGAAAGATTAAAGACAGAATTAAAGATTGTAGAAAAATTTGTACCGTTTTATGCTGGCGTAGCATGTCAGTTCTATCTCTATTCTACTAAGAACAGACAAAGTTATTTCTATGGTGGTCATGCTACGCGTGCTGATGTGCGTATGTACCAAGCGTGAGTCTAGACGAGTGTTTTACCCGCAAAGCGAGTGTCGCCACGGGAGTATCCTCTATGACTTGTCGCTGCGACAAAAAAAAAAAAAAAATTTCCATACATCTTGACCGCGTAGGTATTGCACTTTTCCATGAAACTGCTGATTGTCTTCTTGATAACCAATGAAAAATGTCTACGTTAGGGAGTCTAAGACTTTTGATAGAGTTACGGTGGCCCTGGCATATAGGCAACCACAGTAACACGGGTGGGTTTTAGAGCGGGAGACGTCATTTGATGATTTCCCACCCACTAAAAAAGGGAATCTAACACTCAAATGCTTAATTCATGGTTAAAGTTTTGCATATATAAATGTGTCTCTTTTCACGAGACCTTACAATTTTTTTGTACCTAATCAATATATGTTTCTTGAGCGATAAAATCGCCAGTCAGTTCCTCGTTGGCTGTGGGACAGGTGTCTTACTGACAGTCGTGGCAACATAAAATCGCACAAAACTATTTATATTGCCACGCGAACGTAGACGATGGCTTTATCACAGTATAATAAGTAAGCAGTATAACGTCTCGGTAGCGTTCTTGAAATACTTATCTACAGCCGCTCAGCAAATGATGCACTAGGGTTCCCCACTGACTGTGTCTCTTGGGTTGTAACTGTATTTTATGCGTTCGATAAATTGAGTATTAATTTTTAAAATCTTGCGCTTTATTAAAGGTTTGATTAATACAATTTTCAAAAAAGCGGTAGTTCGTAGTTTGTTGTATAAGCATTGTTTGCTAAATCATCTCGGCATATCACCCGAAGCCATCTGGATAGTCTTCTTATTACTTTATTTAGATCAGTTACATAATAAGGCGTATGAAAATTCCGCGATGACTTCTAAATTCTCAGGTTAATTCACACATTGATAAAATGACAAAGCTGTATTCAATAAATATGTTAATTTATCTAGGGTAATTTAAGTTACGGTTAAATCTCAATCGAAATAAATTTATTTGTCGTCTGGAAAATTGGGCTTGAAGTACCTGGGATTGGTACTCAACGACAGCAGGTTGTCTGTGAGAATCATGCAATCCGAAGCCCTGTATGGGGCCTCAGTTTGGATAGCTGACCTGACGGCCTACAGTATTGCTATATTACCGCATAGGGCGACGACCGTCAGAGTCATCAGAGGTTATTTATTAGTCAGAAAAAGTCTGACAGACCCCTCAGTCCGCTCTAGGGCGGAGGGGTCTGTCAAACTATTTAACGTTATATTGAATTTGTGTCCAATTGATTGCAATAGGCTCGCTTTTTATTAGATGGTACGAGATCTCGAAGCGCGTCGTTTCGGCCGATTTTACACGCTTTATTAGCTTCACTTGTATGTTTATTTGTAACCAACTCCTTATAGCGCGATTTTGAGCCACTTTAAACGACCAGATTTCATTTAAACTCTGTAGACTTATCGAAGACCGATGACAATACTATAATTTCATAAATTTGTGCCATTATCCTTGCCAGGGTTACCAGGATAGCAAAAAAACTGTCTTCGAGAACTACATTGACATACGTCACAAACTACACTGACATACGTCTCAAAATTCGAAACACCCTAAAAAATAGAAAATAAATAGTAGTTTATAAAAACTAAAAAACACGCTTCCATAGAAAATCAAACTAAAAAGTAGAAAATAATGGAAAATAGCGTGGGGTGCTTTTTAAGGTATTTTTTTATTGATATCAGGCACCCAAAAAATACTTTAAAAAACACCCTACGCTTTTTTAAACTATTATTTTTATGAAAACGTATTACTGCTTACTTTATTATACTGTAGCTTTATTGCCATAGCAACGAGACTCGAATCGTAAGAGAAAGGACAGTCGCGTTAAAGTTTTACTTCATTTTTTATAACTGATTGTATATTTATAAGAAAAGTAAACTCCTGAAGGTTTTTATAGAGTGCTGGTATGTAGCTGACCACCTCAGAGATACGAAGTCCGAATTCTGGATTTTTGTTTATGTTGTTCAGGAGCGCAGTGGTGGCCCAGTGGTATCGGCCCCGACTAACTGTTGGTCGGAGGTTAGAACTCGGGCAGGCACTTTACATTGTGTAAATAATTTCATCACCACTGCTCTCAAAACGGTGAAAGAAAATATCGTAAGGAAATTGACATATCCTAGAAACCAAAATTTGAAGATATGTGACCTCTACCAACCCGCACTCGGGCCGCGTGCTGATTACGGTCTACTCCTGTGTATCCGGCCTGTGTCCCAGCAGTGGGAACAATATAGACTGATTATTCAAGTGACCGCAAGTGCAACGGCATAGTTACGTTCTAAGCACAACATCATAGCAAAATTTGAATGACGACGCAATACCATTGAATCGGCTGATTTCAATGTAGACTAGACTAGTTTTATTTCAATAACATCACCCAACATTGAAATGTGACTCTTATCTCCTTGCAATACGGAATTAGCACATTTACGGTTATTTTGACTAGCGTACAGCCATCAAATGTTGTCACGGGTTTTGCTTCCGTGAGTGGCCTCCAAAGGTGGCCGCTTCATTGGTTGGTTGACGTTTTGTTTAAATCAAATCAATTTATTTTGGGCTACAAATAACCGTAGCATAAATACCTTACAGACTAACATACATACAAATAAAAACATAAAACTGTTGTACACGAAGTGAGCGAGCGAGCGAACGAGTTGCGCTACGTGGTGTCGCGTAGCCTTCCGCGGAATCGCCGATACACGACATCCTTCGGCCAAAACTCTTCCTTGAGGAAGGTCTCGATATGAAGAGTTGGAACTCGCACTACGAAAGACTTGAAGTTCGTGTTATGGCGTGGTTCCAACTTCTCGACCCTCAAGATCCAGTAAAAAGACGAAACGGACGGACGACGGACGGACGACGGACGGACCTGGTTTTAAGATGTTGAAAGTCAGATTAACGTCATTCAAATATTATCGTAAAAATCGAGCATTACATTCGACTCAAGAACAGTGATTTTATTTAATTATTGTTACTGGTACTGGTTCTGTAAAGTGCCAGACGTAAAGAATAGCACCACCCCATTTCTTCGCGTGGGAGTCGTGAAAGGCGACTATGGGACTTTCTAGAGGATGGCCAGCAGCGTTCTCTATACATTATACCACCATACTGTGATCGCCAACCCGCCTGCCACGTGGGGCGATTAGGGCAAACGCCTCCGAATTGTGTGAAATCCCAATTTCCAGCAGTGAACGTGCTTCGCCTGAAATAGTGATGGCACTGGACTGCCAGTTGGCTCTCACACAAATAGAGCAAAAAAGTATTTCATCTGCTGATTACCTTCCATCATTCGTACACTCGGTACACCGATGCGGCGCGCACAAAATCTAAATCAAAAGTCATTTATTTAAATTAGCCTGCGGATCCGCATTTTTAACCGACTTCAAAAAGGAGGAGGTTCTCAATTCGGACGTTTATATGTTTTTTTTTTTTTATGTATGTTCGGCCATAACTCCGTCATATATAGACGGATTTGCAAAATTCTTTTTTTGTTCGAAAGGGGTTTATTCCGAAATGGTCCCATGTAAATTTCATATAGATCTGATGATGAGTTCGGGAGACAGACACCGGAACTCTTTAAAAAATGACAGCAAATCAACCGCGATTTCTGCTATCGCATAAATATGCATTGTTTGTTTGGAATTAGTGCGGGGTGAATACCACAACTAAAAATTTAAAAATAAAAACTTTTTTATAAAAAAAAAAACAACCGACTTCTGTACTGTACTGTAATTTTGGAAGTCGGTGTCTTAGGATCTGTATTTATGGTTATTTTGCCACCGACTTCCGAAATTAAAGTTATTTTTCACTTTGTAGTGTTTTTAAGGAAGTCGGTTGTTTTTTTTTGTAAAAAAGTTTTTATTTTTATGTTAAAATTACATAAGACAGTCCCTTAAAACTCCCACCCGTCACCACTTCCTAGTGGACAGGATTATAACCGCTCATTCGATAACGATATTCAGTCGTTCGGGAGCTCTGATGCCGCAGATAGATAAACAGACACACACGTTAAACTTACAACAGCCTTCTTTTGCGACGGAGTAAAAACAAGTACAAACCCTTTTTCTTTGTAAGAAGTTTAATAAATGCTGAGACATGGATTTCAAAATCATTGTAGTATAATTCTTTCTGTGATGGTTGCAATCGTCAATTAATTAAAGATTCGACATAAAGATTGCAAGAGTACAATTACGGTCGTATAGGTAACCGATTTGTATGACCATGGAGTAAAAATGTGATTGGGTACAATGAACTTACCCTGCACGTGTAAATTAGACGATTTTGTTATCTACACACGTCACACATTTTATTTTACATAAACCTGTGAGGGCACTCAGAAGCTAGGTGAAAGGTTTCAATAGATTGTTTCCTCGGAGAAGAGCCGACCAAACAATCCACGGTTTTTTAAAAATAATTGGCTTTAACGATTATTTCAAATTATTCTGTTAATAGTTAAGGGTGGAGTGTGCAGGCCTGTCAATAAGTACTTATGTATTTCAATGACACTGTACCCATACTTCTAAAGAGATTGATTACTTACTTGATTTTGCAGCTAAAATATTAACATATATATACTAATATTATAAAGCTGAAGAGTTTGTATGTTTGTTTGGTTGAACGCGGTAATCTCAGGAACGACTGGTCCGAATTGAAAAAATCTGTTTGTGTTGAGTAGCCTAGCTATTGAGGAAGGCTATAGGCTATATAACATTACGCTATGACTAAGAGGAGCGGAGCAGTGATGAAAAATTTTGCAAAAATGGGGAAAACCGCATGGGTAGGCGATTCGACGCGACGGGGAGGGTTGGGGGAACAAGAAATTTAACGCGGACGAAGTCGCGGGCAGAAACTAGTACATACATAAACTCACGCCTTCCTCCCTTGGGGGTAGGCAGACACTACGATCCTTACATACTCGTTTTATATCTTGAAACATGATACTTGATAAAGTCAATAAATAATTAAGTATTCGCCACAAGCAGTTTACCTACTATAGAGGTACAACTCTGCCTAACCTTTTGGGGAACACAGGTGTGATGTTATATTATTATCGAAACCTTTTAATTTTAAGGTTTTGCAAATTAATTGTTTGTTATTGTTTTTTGTATTTGTTATTGTTGATTATTTTGCGTAATCCTACAATAGACAAAGGCCCAATTAATAAGTCATCATCATCTGCCTCGCCCATGTTGGGGTCGGCTTCCAGTCCAACCGGATGCTGGGTACTATTACACGGAGCTACTGCTTATCTGACCTCCACAACCCAGTTACTGGTAAATACGATACCCCTTGATAAGACTGGTTTTCAGACTTTCGGGGTTCTGACGACCCGTGACGACTGTCTAATATCTACGAAAGATAGCCGAGATCAAAAGCTTAACATGCTTTTCGAGGCACGGAAGGGTCTTGATATGTACAGATGGTCACCCATCCACGGACCAACCGCGGCAAGCTTAGCCTAACCTGAACGATCAACCCGTGCGGCTGTTATTATTTAGCCACAAGCCCTTCTTATACAATAATAAATGCAGTGTGGTAATTGTGTAAAACAACAATTGTGTACGTATACCTTTCATGTTGACGGTTTAAATAATATAATAAGTATATAATATATCTTTGGACAACCAACACAACATTATCTGAACCCAAACTAGGCAGAGCCTGTACTATGGCAACCAGACAACTGATAAACATA
This sequence comes from Aporophyla nigra, assembly GCA_947507805.1. Taxonomy (NCBI): domain Eukaryota; kingdom Metazoa; phylum Arthropoda; class Insecta; order Lepidoptera; family Noctuidae; genus Aporophyla; species Aporophyla nigra. The sequence goes on along the minus strand of OX382313.1, from coordinate 1,827,460 downwards.
CTTATATATTTCTAAATACATACATATTATAGATAAATTACACCCAGACACAGAACAAATGATTGTGCCCATCACACAAAGATTTGTCCTGGGTGGGAATCCTCAGTCTTAGCAGTCAGGGTCACTAACTACTAGACTAGGTAACAGGCCCGTCGGTTTAAAAACATTCATGGCGTTATTTATGTACGGATAGCTCTGGTATGGGGTGCCTTGGCAAGCAGGTTAGTTCTGGCTATAGGTACCAGTAGCAATGGCGGGCTGCGCCGCCTCCACACGTAGCGGTCCGGCACACACAGACTCAAACGCTGCAATACTCCCGGGTGGCTCTCCACTCCACGAAGCACCTTCACCAAGTAGGCGACCAGCGTAAACTCCCGTCGGACATACAGTTGATTATAATAGCCAACCATGCCCAAGACAATCAGTGGGTAAAACGGATAAAATAAATTATATATAATTATATAGTTAATTAATATATAGTTAGGTAGATCCCGCAGACCAGCTAGATACCTTCCCAAACCACCTTCACAAAATCCCATTCTTAAGAAATAAACAGTAAAAGTCTGAAAACGGAAGAAGACCGTTAAAGTGATTTACCAGGCAATCGAGTATTCGTCTTTATTTGCACTTTACTTGTGCCGAATAAATCTTCAGTGAAGTAAAAGTCAGTTGCTTTACGATTGCTCCTTTTACTGCGACTTCCATAAGATGAGTTGTATTTTAGGGGCGCGCCAAATTACTGAGTTTAATTGTTATTGAGGGATTTTAATGAGCGGAAGCTTTTGAGCTATCATTTATAATGTCTGGATAATTTGTTTTTATGATGTATATGTATGTGATGGATTGTTGAAAAATCACTGCAAGAACTTGCTTGCTATCCGGGTTGGTTTTCATCCACAGTCAGCGTGAACGGTTTATTATTATTATTTTTATTATTTATTCATACTCGAGTAACAATGGACTCATTAGGCATAGGCACACAATTATAAAAATAATACACATAAAAATTTAGAATTAAAATCAAAATCAGATTTAACAACTAAACTAAACTGATTTAACAGTCAAAAATAAAAATAAATTAACAGTCCAAAAATAAATAAAAAACTAATCAATTAAAATTTAAAATCAGCAAATTGTCATTAAAAATAAAATAAATAAAACACATACAATACAATAATTAAAATTTTCTAACCGGCATTGAAACAGCAACATGCCTGCCACATCCATGCCGTATATAAGGGCAGTCCAATCGGTCAGCGATCATTGCCAGGATAGCATTGGGGCTGTCCCGCACCCGGCGCACCAGAGACGCACACCGCTTGCGCATAACAGCGTGGAAACAATCAGTGCGCGCCACCGCGAACATCCCTGATGCGCTACAGCAACGGGGCAGCCCCAACACCGCCCGGAACGCATTGTTGTACTGGATACGGAGGGCGCTGTATGCCCTGCCAGTGTAGTCAACCCACAGGCTGCAAGTGTAAAGGGACGTGCAGTATGCTTTAAAAAGCGTGACCTTCACAGCAACAGAACAACGCGCAAACCTGCGGGCTATCATGTTGGCTCGCACAGACAGCGCCCTCCGCTCTCGCTCCATGTCCGCATGGTCTTTAAGGTCCTCGGTGAGCTGATGCCCCAGATATTTAAATTGGTCCACTCGGTCCATTGGAACACCCTCGAGATGAACAGGCGGTACATTCATAGGACTCGACACACCGATGGCCTTAAAAACCATGAATTGGCTTTTCTTCCCATTATATATTAGCCCATGTCCACGCGCGTATTCAGTACATGTACTGAGAAGTCTCCTCAGCCCACAAATCGACGCGCTCAGCAACACCATGTCGTCCGCATAGCTAATATTGTTGACACAAACTCCGTCTACATAGCATCCGACATGTTGACTGCTGAGCGAGACGATCAGTTCGTTCATATAAATGTTGAACAATGTAGGCGAGGTCAGACCGCCTTGTCTTACGCCACATTCGCTGACATAAGGGTCCGACATTGCCCCTGCCCATCGGACACTATTGACCTGGTGCCCGTACCAGTACCGTAGTATGCTGACGAGTTCCCCTGGTAAGTCCGTGCTCTCTAGCTTCCCCCAGAGAACGTCGTACGAGACGAGGTCAAATGCCCTGGATAAATCGAGGAAGCACGCGTATACCGGGGTCTTTCTCTTCGTGTAATATTTAACGGTGTGCTTTAGACACAGTATTGCACTCTCTGTGGACAATTTAGGTCGAAAACCAAACTGGTTATCGTGGAGTGTCACATGCTTTTTTAACTGCGTGTTAAGCACACCGTCAAACACTTTCGCCACTACAGTTGCAAGCGATATGGGCCTGTAATTGTTTTTATCCGCCATATCGCCAGTTTTATTTTTAACCACCGGTACTACAACTGTTCTCATAAAGTCATCCGGCAGGTAGGAGTGACACACACATAGCGAGAAGAACATTGCAAGAACTCTCGCCAGGTGCGGTCCGGCGTGCTGCAGGTGCTCAATGCTGAGTGCGTCATGCCCAGGGGATTTTCCCCGCGCCATCTGCCTTATTGCTTGCGCGACATCTTTTGCGAGGAAACATATTCCTACATCTGTTTTATTGATCGGGTCAGCATTCAGCACCCTACTCGCCGGACCAAGCGGCGACCGGACCGAAAACTGTTCTCTGAAAACGTTCGCAATGCTGGTATGATCACTTAAGCCATCGACGCTCCCCGGAAGACCAGGCCGAGAGTTAACTTGTCTCGTTTTTCGCCAAAACCCACGAAAGTCACCTTTCGAGTGCTGTTCAGCGAGGGCATCCATCCGAATCTGGTCCTGATTATTCTGGCACCATTGTAATCTTGACTTAAACACTTTTCTACTATCTCGCATCTCTTCATACAAACAACCGGACTTAGGTCTTCCACACAAAACCCACTCGTTAAGTCTCAGCCTGGCCACCCTGTAAGCCTCGCTCACATGCCTGTTCCATCCAGCCAAACGTGCACCACACCCGCCATTCCGCGCGCTTCCCCTCTTTATCATAGCCGCGCCCTGAAGGGCAGTCACAATGTCAGAGTAAAGTTTATCCAAGATACGCCTATGGTCATGGTCACTACATAAATAATCCGCACATTGTATACATTCTGTAGGAAAATCTATTAATTTTAATCTCCTATGACACTCCACATTATACAATAAGACCTGTTTCTCGTTTCTTTCTCCCCATAGAATATTATTATACATGTTATTTTTATTACAAACCGTTCGAGTCACTATCTTGGGTGCTAGTACATCTATCCTGCATTCCACAATGAGAGGATAGTGATCCGACCACAAAGTGTCATAGCCTACAAAAACATTCGTAACAGACTGCTTCGCCGCGTGAGTTACAACACAATGATCGAGCCAGCTGGGCGTGCCGTGCACGTCACTGATGTAGGTATAGGTACCGGAATTTCTCCCTAACATTTCTACATCTACACACGACCAACTCTCCTCGCTACACACATTAATAAGTTCATTGTAAAATAACTCACCCGGCTCCGCATTGAAATCACCCATCATAAAAACAGACTCAATATTACACTCATCGACAATCGCACTAACTTCACTCAAACAGTCAATAAAATCCGGCAAATTGTTCACGGAGTTTGTTGGCAGATACACACTTATAACTAACACTGACCTATTGCCTATTGCTATTTTAATGGCACAGATACGCTCGCTACACTGAATCACCGACACTTCACTAAAGGTATTGTACCGCCATAGCACCGCGACGCCGCCGTAGGGCCGTCCGCGCAGAATGCCCGCCGACGTATCCACGGCCGACGTCGCCGTGTAGCCGAACCCGCTATCAATAGTACCTACAAAAGGTATGTCGTGCGGGAGCAACCAAGTCTCTTGCAAGCATATCACATCACACGTACTGCACAAGTCTCTGATGTCGTGGATAGCTCGTTTCACACTCTTGCAATTGTAACTTGCGAAGCGATAAGGTCGACTATCCATTATTTGAGTTTTCTGTACCGCCAGCAGGACTATCGTCCTGGTTCATGTCTCTTCGTCTGTAACGAACAAACGGCCGAAATATGATACCTGTCGGCCAGAGTTTTTCGTCCATGTACATAGGTAGATTAGATTCCTGTATATAAAACTTGTAGGCTTTATACTCTCTCTGCATTCGCATGTTTATAACTTCTAGAGATACAATTTCGTTAGTTCTTTTTTGTACATAGTGGACTATATCGCACTCTTTTGTCGAACTATGTACATTCGTAATAAACATTGGGATCTTCCTCTCAGCCGCTTTAAATGAACACTCCACGTCCCTCGCTATGCCAGATTTTCCCAAAAATCTATATTTTCTATTTTGCTTACGACGAGAAACTTGCTGCCATCCCACGCCATCGTCATTATTTTCATTTGTCACCACGTCGCGCATCCCTACTATCGACTGGCCGACTGGCTGTAACTCACGATGGTCCGTAGCAGCCGTCAGCTGACTGGAAACCTGTGGTGTAGCTGTGACCGCAGGGCTATGTACTGATGACGTCACCCCAGCGTGCGCTGTACCGACCCGTGCGCTGCCCGGCTGACTCAGCGGCGGCGGTGGGCTTTCCCCCACCGAGAAGCTATCGCTCGCCTGCTTAGGTTCCGTAGCCCTCGGACGCTGCTGATGCATACTACCTTCGTCAACATTATCACATGTGTTTCTGTTTTTTTCGTCCACCCTCAAATTTCTATAATGTGGTAAATTCGAAAGATTATTCGTTGATCCGTTTGTTAAGTCATTGATGTATTCATGCGACAACCCCACGGGCCCACTATCTAACCATGCACCACGTTTTGTATGTATTTTAAACGCTGATGTCGGCGGTAAGGAGTCGTTTCTTATCCGTAAAACTTCGGCCTTTATATCCTGTACGCTCTCACTAGTTGCATAATTGGTTTTAATATTCTCAATTTCCGTTTTCATGACTAATATGTCCTTTAGCACCTGCGAGCAATCTAAATGATCCCACAGTATCGGAGGCAACTTATCCAACTGTCTCGCAACAAACACGGGGATATCATCAGGTTCCGTAGATTTGAAAAGGCTAACAATATCCGCGAGATCACGCTCCTCTTTACCTTTATTCTTTCGGACAATTTTTCGTTTATCCGTGGGTAGGGCTTCGTATAAAAGAGTCTTCGATTTCTTTATTTCGTCACTAGAGAACGCCGATGCACATATTCGAACTAATGTTTCCTCGTCCGCTATCGAGATTTTCTGGTGCACATAACATAACAACTCATCTACAATGAGATTGCAGCCACTACATTTTACTAAGTTAGACATTTTACGCTAATCGATACCGCGAACCGAGAACACGCACCCGTCGCTGGTGGGTGCGCGCGCGCGACTGATTTAGGAATGCTTTAAAAAGAATTTGTAAATGTTTGACATTAGGCCAATAAGTCAGCACCCTAATTGTGGAACGCACTATCATTCAGAATCTGTCGACTCAGCAATGTAAATAACGCAATGAATGTTGTTTAACTACGAAAATGAAACCGATTACTATCGATAGCAACTTACGCAATTACCCCTCTGTAGTTGGCTTTAGTATGTTAAGTTCCACAAATATAAAGTAGTATTATAGTCGCTGATGAGGCATTGGGAAAGACTAGGCAGATTGATTACCTGTGCGTGATTCTCGTCGAGAAGAAGCCTGTATCCTTGCAGTGCGACCATCATAGACTGATCACGTATTACCATCAGCCGGGTACGAATACAAAATTCCAGGCTGCTACTGAGAAATTCTAGATGAAAAATCCAATCACACTTGCCCCACCCGAGAATATAACCCAGGATCTCATAGTCAGAAGTGACGCTAGGGACCACTAGATCAACGAGGTACTGATTTCAGAATGTTCTGACTAAAATAAACCTAGTTATATCTAGCTACGTTATCTCAATATTTCATCTTCAATTCGGATATTAAAATCAATATTCCGATGGTTTAAACGACGAAGCTTACTGTTCTAAAAATAGATGACTGAAGTGAACAAGATAAATGTTTTAGGCTGTCACACTTACAAAATTATTTGCAGATGGCTATTTTATGACTTTGATATTAGTTTTATTTTGCCGCTTGGCTCTGTAACAGATCTCTTATAAATACACAGAGAGAAGAGATTAATCTTTTTTTTTTTTCTGTAATTTGTAGGTAGGTAGGTGAATAAACTGTGCGTGAGTCTGTGAATGGATGTATGGAAGGAAATAAAGCAAAAGGATTTGGATCGTAGTAGCGTTCTGTAGTTTCTGCGTCATCATGTCAGCTGAAAGACGCCCACTGCCCCACCATTTTTTTTGCATAATCTTCACCAATTTTTGTGGGGTTTGCCACAATCTTCACGCTTGGCAGGCGGGTTGGCGATCGCAATGTGGTGGTAAAATGCATAGAGAACTGTGCTGCCGAAACCCACAGAAAGGAATGGAATATTGCTCTTCTACAGGATGTAAGGGTAAACACCGTTATCCTTGAAACCAGTGATTTGGTTTCATTAATAGAACGTAAAATCAATGAGAAAAAAAATCTTGTTTTAAAGAAAATCTGCTTTTTTCACAAGAACATTTCACCCTATGCGCGAGGGCAACAAACTTGCGTCTCAATACTCCGCGTTGCCCGACGCCGACGCACGGGTCGCGACCCCAGTCAGTCAGCTGTCAGTCTCGCTAGCGAGCGCACGTAACGCCGCGTCGTAGCGTTGCTCATTTCTCGCGCGTAAATTCATTCTATAACTTTTTAATATTTTATTTTTTTAACTCGCTCTGTTATTTTACATTTAAGTCAAACTACCCATGGGTTAAGTGACAACGGTGTTTACCCTTACATCCTGTATACATCTGGCACTAAACGGTGCTTCTGCCGGAGTCTCATAGAAAGAAGGCGTGGGTTATATGCATACAAACTCAATCAATGAACCTCTCTAGCCTTTTCCCAACTATGTAGGGGTTAGCTTCCAGTCTAACCGGATGCAGCTGAATACCAGTATTTAAAATGGAGTGACTATTTTTGCCTAGCTAATAAATAAATAACTAAATATCTTAGGACAACCAACACACCGTTATCTGATCCCAAACTAGGCAGAGCCTGTACTATAGTAATCAGACAACCGATAAACATACTTATATATTTCTAAATACATAAATATTATAGATTAATTATAATAAAATGATTGTGCTCATGATACAAAGATTTGTCCTGGGTGGGAATCGAACCCACGACCTCAGTCTTTGCAGTCAGGGTCACTAACCACTAGACTAACAGGCCAGTCTGACTGCCTTCCACAACACAGTTACTGGAATCGCTTCCCTTTGGTAAAATTGGCTGTCACACTTTTGGGTCTCTGGCGACCCGTAACAACTGTCAAAGATACACAAATGACAAACGGGCCCAACAGCTTGTGTGCTTTTCGAAACACGGAGGGGTGTTTTCTCCCATTTACGGACTAACCGTGGCAACAGTACTCGATCGGTCACGAATGACCTAATGGTCATTCGTGTCGTTCGTCTGTTGTTATTCACCCACAAGTTTAAAGCAGATAATGACGTCGTTATTTTTCAGGTCCAGATGTCACTATATTCCTAGTAGTTCCTTGTAGCTAGATCCATACATGAAACTAGTGAATTACAGTAGTTCCATGTGGAACTAACTACATGAAACTACTGGTAACAGAGGCAGATTCCGTTTAAAAATAAAATTATAATTTTTTTTCATTGTCTTTCAATAATTAACGGCATGGTCTGACGTTTTAGAAAAAAATTTGAAAAGATAATGTAATTAAAAACCTCATAAAAAATTGAACGGGAACATAGGTATATGTTTTGCTACATAAATATCTATTAAGAAAAAATTGCCAGTTAAAACTCTCTTATTGCGAACTCCACTAATTTACACACTCTACTACACCCATAGAACAATACGACTGATTATAATTTTCTATGCAAAGCAAGGGACGTGGGTTCAAGTCCAGTGCAAATTAATTCGTCTAGCATTGTTTGTTCAGTCCTTTGTCCTTGATTACGGACTGTCCTCTGTCCTCCATTGAGGAGTGGACTCGGCTGAATAACGCTGGCTATTACTTGATTGCTTTGAAGCGTAAACTGAGTTAGTGAAACAGGATTACGTGAATATGTGGGCGTTTTTATTGGAAGTTATTTTAACCACGCTTATTAGAGGGTAGGACCGCTGAATAAACAGCGGAGAAATTCCGTTTGAAAGTTTGTATGTAGGAGTTATTTTTACAAAGTCAAAGTATTTATTAGTGTGATTTTTGGTGATACAGTAGGTCTTATAGTTAGGTAAGGTGAGCTACCCGTTAGGGCATATAATACTTAACAATTAAAAAAAATTAAATCGATTTAACATGCAAAATAACAGAGATTACTATTACATATTAAATGACTTAGCATACATCCAATTTGAAATATAAATATTTAGAATACAATTAAAATGTCAAATTATTTAATTTTCATACATAAATACATAATTATCATTTAGTTTACATTCTGGGACTATCATTAGGATTTGCATTTGATAGTCCAATTTTTGAGAAAGATTATTGCCTATGTAACATCCCACTACAACCCTAAGGAGCCGAGTAGAAATCAAAAATGACAAAAATAAATCTAAGAGAATTTGCGGCAATATCGCGGGCGGGCGATGCAGTAATATAGGATATATTTTATGTAAAAACAAGAAATTTTACGCGGACGAAGTTGTAGGAAAACAGTATTTGCAAATAGCCGTCATTTATTTATTTATCAAAACTTTATGCACAGTAAAACTACTGTACAAAGGCGGACTTAATGCCTGAGGCATTTTCTACCAGTCAACCTTAGGGTGATGTGGGTCTTATGTAACTTTGACGTTCAAAAAGTGCTGACTCTCAGCCTAGTTTGAATAAATGACTTTTGATTTGATTTGATGCAATGAAAAACGTGGCAGGTGAAACATAAGGGATAGATAACTCGAAAAATAATGAATAATAAATACATACATAGATACATCCATATAACGAAAATGAGCTTTGTCTGGAGACAACGATCGGTAGAGGAGAAAAAAAAAAGAATCCAGCAAATCAGCGTTGGGATGATTCTGCCAACTTCCTCCGAATATGCTCCTTCATCTTTCTAGCCTTGTCCGACCTATGTTGGAGTACGCTTCATGTCGACCTGGATGCAGCTGAATACCAGTATTTTACTTGGAGCGACTGTCTGTCTGATATCCACAACTCTGTTGGGTCGATACGTATGACTGATTGTCCAACTTTTGGGCTTCTGACAACCCGTATAAATTGTCATAGATACGCGCAGGTCAGCTAACAGCCAGGGAAAGCAGCCGGGCTTAACGTGCTGAGGAACGGAGGGTTCTCTTATGTAAAGACTAGCTTCTGCCCGCGACTTCGTCTGCGTCAAATTTTTGCTCCCGTGACCTTTCCCGTCGCATCGAATTGCCTGCCAGTTTGATGCGGACGAACTCACGAGCAGAAGCTAGTAAAGGATAATTGTGTGATTGTTTGAGTTTGAAAAGTAGTTTATTTATAATAAGCACCCTTACTGTAGGGTGGTTATTAATAGATAGCTTGGAACCTCTCATTTCTAGTTAGAAATGAGAGGTTCCAAGTTCCGTTCCACGCACAGTTGTGCGTTATATGCTACAAAAATAACCTTATAGCGTCGATAAATAGAAACCGTCATGATTATATACACTATCTGTATAATGCTGGATTATACAGCAGTATTGTTGAATTAATAATTATGACGGCTGAAATGATGATGATGATGATGATGATGAATAATTATGATAATTGATTTATTCATTCAGATCACAATATGATCCATTTTGTTAGTTAGTAAAATAATGCTTAAAACTATGTAAGTTCATACATAAAGGCATACAATTTTTAAAGAACGTCAATCATACTTTAAAAACTAGATGAGGTTGGCGTTTCCAATCTGACAACTTTAAGAAGAAAGGCCGAAACAAATTTAAGGGTCATAGTCTCTTTTAAAGTCCAGACATAATCTTGGTCAGATCATGTGAAGAAGACCATGTGAACTGGTCTCTGAAATGGTATTTTAAGGAAAGAACCACACAGATTGAGTGGACCAGTATACCAGTCAGTGCATGCATTTATCAGTTTAATTGACAATCATGGGAAATTGAAATTAGACGTCGCCTCCGAGAACGGCCCAGAAAGAGGTGGTGATATGACATAGACGCGTACCGCAAGAACCGAGTTCAAGGTGGTGCGTGTTAAGAGTTCCTGGAAGGAATAAAAGATGCCTGCAGTGGGACAGTATAGGTAAAATTAAATAAAAAATATGATCGGACCTATCCGACTATCCTGAGAAGAAAAGGCGAAACAGACAGACAGACAGAGGCCAGTCTGTTTTAAAAATCAGACAATCTTGGTAAGGCCACATGAGATGGTCTTTTGAGGAAAGAACCGCACAGATGAGTGGACCTGTACAGACAGTGCACGTAAATGTCCGTCATCGTGAAGCACTGCTCCGATCACACTTGATGAAAACTACGGAACCGGCAAATACTTGTAGTTTATGCACATTTCACAATGGACTGCGGAACACACAGATGCTCAAACCAATTAATAACTCCACCTACGAACATAAAGGTTTTAACCCATTCAATGTCTCCTCAACACAAACTCACTTGCTCCAGGCTTTCGAACAATATAAATAAGTTGTGTATACCGAAGCGGAGTCCATTTTAGTTAGCCTAGTTCCTAACAATATGTGGACCGAGTTGATTAAAACCGAACAGTTTGTCTGTGACCGAATTAAATTAGTAGGAATACTTTGTATTTTTAGGTTTGACTGTTTGTAAAATAAGTTTCGGGACTGTATTTATGCTTTATACAACAATGTTCGTCTTTAAACAACAGATTGACGGTTTTAAAGATAATAATTATGACTAGAAATGGATTGACTACTGGTAAGTCCCCTCTTTGAGGACTGGATAGAGAGGTGCCACGGCGTCCTCACATTCCACCTAACATAGGTCCTCACCGGGGTTCCTGTTCAGAATAAAGCGGGAGGAAACGCGCGAGTGTTTCCATCGCATGGATCGCCTGGAGGACACGGTGGAGCATACGGTGGAGGTGTGCCCTACCTGGGCGGAGTACCGCCGTGTCCTCGTGGAGGCAATCGGCAGCGGCGACCTCTCGCGTCCTGGTGCGAGCCATTATACGGAGCGGCATAGGGCATAGGAAGCCGTCACCTCCTTCTGCGAAGCAGTAATGCTCGCGAAGGAGGAGGCGGGGCGCGTGAGGGAGTGGCAGTCTCTGCGTCCTCACGTCCCTAGCCGGCGCAAGAGGGGACGACCCGGGCGTCGGGAGTCGATTGCGGTCTCCCGGCCACCGTAGGCGCGGGCTTGCGGGTGGCGAGCAATCGGTAGCTCGCCGCCCGGTAAGGACAAGGCCCGTATTGACGGCGCGTAGTGTTCCACGCGCGCCTCAAAGAGATAAGCAAACTGATGGGGTCTACTAGGACCGATGCCTGCCAGGGTCGCGAGATTTATTTGAAAGAGAAACCGTGACCCTGGCACATGGGCAACTGAAGGAACACGGGTGGGTTTTAGTCAGTAAAAGTCTGACACGCCCCCCCCGACAGCGGGAGAAGTCATTAGATGATTTCCCATCCAAAAAAAAAGCCATACACGATAGTGTACACTCTCTGTGTCATCTGTGTGTGTGTGTGTGTGTGTGTGTGTTTCTGGAGAGGAAATTAAAAAAACAAATATTATAAATAATAAAGATATTCAATCTAATAAAATGTATATAATAATAGTTATAGAATTTAAAAAAAAAATAGTATCACACAGTTTTGGTTCAGCAATACTTTAGTCACATCAATGAAATTTGATTCAAGAAAACAGATGTTTTCGCCGAATTCACTTCTTACACACCGCGAAACCTGTGTCAAATGCTACTAAAATATCCCGTAACAACTCATTTTACCCCAGTGAACACAATGCTTTCCTCAAATGGTCTCCTTCAGTGTGTGCACAACTTTAGTTGGCCACCCTTCTCAAACGTTAGGATTGCGACGAATCTTTAAGTTGAAAGTTGAGGCCCATTCGAGGACACAATGAAATACTATAAATCTGTGTCGGTAACGCGATAAAATGTCAAGTTTGTGGTTTGAATAACGTACCATTTTGTGTGAAATTGGATTTCGTAGCATTTTGGCCAAACCTGCATGCGTAGCATGACCACCGTAGAAAGGGGTTTTGTCGACGGAAGAATAGACAAAGTGAAGGTTCACACAATGTGATAATTAACAACAATACACTAAATTTATCCAAAGTTTTTTTTTTTATTTACTCACTCACGGTTGTTGTTTTGTTTTAAATCTAAATCAACTCGATTAGTTATGGCGATTACAAAATCAAATTGTCTTCACTACCTTATACAACTAACAGTTGTCACTGCGAGTTTCACAGTTTGGATAGAAAACTTTCTTCTTAATTGTCTACATCTAAAGGACGTCCCTTTAGATGTAGACAATTTAGAAGAAAGTATATATTCAATTTAGACAAAGATCGTGAGAAACGACCGATAAGATAACAGACTGCAGAAAGATTTCTACGGTGCGATATCAAAATAAGACAAAACGAACTGTGTCTATTCTTCGTAGAAATGAAAGTGCCGTGCTAAGCCTGCATAAAACGGTATAAATTGTTCTACAATCTGTTATTTTGTCTATTCTTCCGTCGACAAAACCCGTTTCTATGTTGGCGTAGCATGACGTTCTATCTCTATTCTACCAAGAGTAGACAAAGTTCTTTCTTTAGTGGTCATGCTACGCGTGCAAAAAGTAAAGTAAAGTAAAGTACAAAACTTTGTGAAGGAACAAATCCTAATCCTTTCAGACCTCGATAATTCTGTGACCGGTTAACTGATATCCCTTGTCAGTCAAATTGTCAGTCTTTCGAACTTCTCGCGACCTGTAACGACTGCCAAAGATCTACAAATGACAGTCAAAACCAAAGGTTTAACGTGCTTTCCGAGGCATGGTAATGTAAGGTCAGGTCACCCATCAACTTGGCAAGTGTTACAATCGATCTTAAGTTCAAGACCTTAAGATCGATCTGTGCGGCCATTATAATTTAGTTAAGAGTCTTTTCCATCGTACTACCACCACACCTACTCCTCCACTTCATCAACGTTGCTGAGTTTGGTTCGAAAGGTATAATAAAGAATATATAAGGTGTATCTATTCATACACGAAATTTTTTTTAGAGGCACACCTGTAGGTGGTAAAGAAGCTATAGAAGCAAAAATATTTTTTTTATCTAAGCGGTTTTGAATTTTCGTAATTATTATAATTTAAAACTGCTTGAGACGTTTCGCATAAAACCTTCACTCCAAATTCTATAAATGGCCCGCCTGACGCTGCGAGGACGGCGATCGGACAGTGCGAGCGTGGCAACTATAGAAACTGGAGTAATGGATGTTAAAAATAAGAAAGAGCCAGTATTTCTTATGCGTCAAATAATTTACAAATATTAAATTTTGAAAAAATTAAATTTGGGAAATACTTTTTTTTCGTTGCTATAGCTTCTTTACCACCTACAGGTGTACCTCTTTAAATATTTCGTGTATGAATAGATACACCTTATATAGTAAGAAATAATGTATGGAAAGAATATTGGTGACGTCCTGAACTGATGAGTGTTCAACTGTGTCTCCAAGAAATTTTTATTGTTTTAAGGTCTACTCTCGTACGACTCTGGATACGCGTATTTAATCAGAAAAATTTAAAAATTGCGATTAAGTAACTTAACTCTAACTTATCTGAACGTGGAGTGAAAATGGATATAATGTATAAAATGGTCAATAATACCACTCGTATACACGCACACACACACACACACACACACTGATGTCGTGATGTTTTACAGAATAAAACATCACGCCTGTGCTTGCCGCAGAGTTAAGCAGATCTGTACGTATAAGTACACCCACATTTTGCTAGTTATGTATAAGTCAGATGCCATACGATGTAACAGGGACGACCATTTGAACTGGGTATAAATCCAGATTTCGGGCTGCTACTGAAAAATTCCAGATAGAAAATCCAATAAACTTTGCCCGACCTGGGAAAATTGAACTAAAGACCTCATTCAAATCAAATCACTGAAATGAGCTTCGTTCAAATTTATAATTAGAGCAAATTACCTAGGCACTTCCATGAATTGAAATTCGCACAAAGGACGAATGATATCGACTGTCACTATCAATAGCCGGCCAGTGCGATGATTCATGGCCAGCCATCCTTTGATGCGGCTATTCAAAGGCCGCCATTGTCATCAGTAAAGACAGGCTGTGTGTTTTGTGCCTCTTCCGTCATTTACTAGGTTTAATTTGGAACGTTTGACAATGTTCGTAGAGCTTATGGGCTAAAGAGATGTCCTCTTTGAGTGGGCGTCGGGGCGACTAATAACAATTTCTAATAGCTTATTGAACTGTGGGTCTGTTGTATCATTTAAAGCGTGGGTTTTATTTCCAATAAAGTTTTTATCATAAACTAGCTTCTGCCCGCGACTTCATCTGCGTCAACTTTTTGTTCCCCTGACCTTTCCCGTCGCATCGAATTGCCTGCCAGTTTTCATCCATTTTTAGTTGCTGCTCCGCTCCTTTTGATTGTAGCGTAATGTTATATAGCCTATAGCCTTCCTCAATAAACAGGCTACCCAACACAAAAAAAAAAACAATTCGGACCAGTAGTTCTTGAGATTACCGCGTTCAACCAAACAAACATACAAACACTTCAGCTTTATATTATTAGTATAGATATGCTGTAAAGCATATAAACGTACAATAGGATATCTCCATGACAAATATATTAGGCATCATGAAATGAGAATATTGAGATATGGCTATTTAGAAGTGACGCATATTTTCCCCCAAAACTCATATTTTTGTTTTCCTGCTTTTTTTGGCTTCTATATGTTCATGGAGGCACGCATAGATGGTGTCGCGGTAATCCTACACAAAAAGGCCGCTTCTGCTGCACAGAGTGCGTAAGAGTAACAACAGCATCCTGAGTGTGATTGCGGACAAGTACGACTGTCCGTTCTTTAAAAATTGTATCCGTTTATGTGTGAACTAACATAGTTTTAAACACTTGTTTACCAATCTCAAATTTGGATCGTGTTGTCCAAATGAATAAAATAAATATATTTGATTAAATTTAACTTTTTTTTTTTGTACTAAACGATGGGTACGTACCCAATGTAACCGCAATAGTTAGTATAAATTCGAAAATATATGACAAGACAGCACGGTGAAGGTGGATTTAGAAATAATTAATAGTATTAACCTATCCTACCCCATTTCTTCCCGTGGGTGTCGTAAAAGGCGACTAAGGGACTTACTAGAGAATGGGCAGCAGCGTTCTCTATGCATTTACCACCATACTGCGATCGCCAATTCGCCTACCAAGCGTGGCGATTATGGCAAAGCCCCCCAAACTGGGGGAGGCCTAAGTCCAGCAGTGGACGTCTTACGGCTGAAATGATGATGATGATTAACCTATCGCCTTTATGTAAATTGTGAAATTGGAATAAAGTAATTATTTATTTATTTATTTTCTGCGTCATTTTAACCTACCATAGAAAACCGTATTCCATTCTTTATAAGGCACAGTTAGCTAAACATGTAAATTGGATCGATACTTTTATAATCAAAGAATATCTACTGGTTCAAACCCAAATTATTCATATCCAAAGATTGTGTCCCCTTATTAATCGTATGGTCTCAAGCGCTACTGCAGAGTTTAACGTCCTGGGTTAGACTCTCAGTTTGGGAAAGGTGCTATTTGTTTTTACATCAGGAATTTCCCAGCAGCAGGCCACGGCCTGAATTCTGCCCAATAGATGATTGCAATGGGGTCGTCTCTTATTACATGGGGCTTAATCAATACTGGCCATTTTTCGCTATTTTTCCTTTGCTATTTTTTGCCTTTTGGCTATTTTTCTTTGATATAAGTTTTGTGTATACTAGTATTTGTATTTATTTGTTTTATATTGTGTACATTAGTATTTCATATTGACATAGGTATTTTATATTGACATTAGTATTGTATTTTGACTTTTTCTGTGTGTTGACTTTAATTTAAATTGCTGTTTATTATTTTGTATTGTTTATAATGAATTCTTTATAATTAGGGTTCCGCACCTCAAAAGAAAAAAGCGGAACCCTTATAGGATCACTTTGTTGTCCGTCCGTCCGTCAGTCCGTCCGTCTGTCAAGACCCTTTTTCTCAGGAACGCGTGGAGGTTTCAAGCTGTAATTTATATCAAATACTCAAGTCTACTGTCCCTTGGAGCTGTGAAAAAATCAAACTTCTAAGCTAACGCAATCAAAAGATATAGCCGTTTATGCAGCAAATTTCCGCAAATTTTCGAAACTCGCAAGGGAATCAAAACATAGGGTACTTCCAGTCGATCTAGAATTTTGAAATTTGGTACGAAGCAACGTCTTATAGCACAGATAAAGGAAAAATTGCGAAAACCGTAAATTTTTAGTTACATCACATAATAAAATTTTTTTTTTTTAAATTTTAAACTTTATACCTACAGGTTTGTACGGAACCCTCGGTGCGCGAGTCCGACTCGCACTTGGCCGGTTTTTTTTTTTATTGTACAGGCTTATTGTATTTATTTTATCTTTGAGACTTGGCTGGCTTTATACTACATCACAAACAATTGTACGCCCAATGGCATGACATAGCGCACTTTTTATTTTCTTTAAATATCATCATTATTGTACCGATGTTAAACAAAAATTAATAAATGACTTATGACTGTCGAAATGTGGGGGTAGAGTATGTTCACCTCTGCCTAACTCTTTTGGAAAATCTAACGTATGTACGTATCTATGTTCTCCTTTTTAAAATGTTCATTGACATAATTGGAAGCAATTTAATTACTGAGTGCCATTAAAAGATTAATTGTACCACAGTGGAGCGTGTTACTGCTGACTAATTTGCTTAATTTCCCCTTGGAGACACTATGCCTCAGGCAATAAATCCGTCTTGTTTACCCGACTACGGCGAAGTAAAAAGGAGAGTTATGATCTAACCGGTATACATGTAAGTGGGTATGAACAAACGTGTATATGCCTTAAACAATAAGGTTGAAAAGTGGTCAATCACCAGTGTCTGCGAAGGTAAGTATGTACATATGTTCCCTCATAACTTCAAAACTACTTATCATAATTATTAGACAAATGAGTTATCGTTGGATGCACCTTGATCGCTCGCTGGTTACCTATTGCTTATGTGACATCGCATAAAATTGAATATGGCGCCCTTTAGAAAACATAAAGTCATGAACTAAAAGACTACAGCTAACGGATGAGAACATTTCCTTGTTGCATACTTTTTAGAACGTTTTTGGGGTGATTTGCCATAATCGCCACGATTGGCAGGCGGGTTAGCAATCGCAGTATGGTGGTATTATGCATAGAGAACGCTGCTGCTCATTCTCTAGTAAGTCCCTTAGTCGCCTTTTACGACACCCTCGCGAAGATATGGGGTGATGCTTAGCGTCCGGTACCACACGGAACATTATTGATTATAATTTAGGAATTACTCTATTGAATTGGGTTAAGGTGCGGCGGGAGGCGACCATGTTTGTTTTTATATGAGTAAATATTTTATAACAGGTCATTATGCATTTTAAAATGCCAAAATTCGAAACGAAATTAAAATTCTAAAATTCGTACCTGGCTGTTCCCTGGGAAGAAACGTCGAAACAAACTCAGAGGTCATGGACTCCTTTAAAGTCGAAACCGTATATTATTAGATTTTTATGTGAGTCTGTCAATGCAAAGCAATATATGGAAAGAGTCTTTTGAAGAAAGACTGTATCAGTCATCGTGTAGCTCAACCCTATTTAAGGGAGCTCAACGACCCGTCATAAGATGCTACCAGATCTGCAGGACATTTGCATCGGCCATATACAAAATATACAAAAAAAAAAAATCCTTATGCCAATGTAAATTATGACAATATATTTTATGCTTATCATTAGTAAATCTTGCCGTTTACATTTTCCAAAAACTTGAGCTCCCAGTTTTACCTAAATTGAACCAGTAAACCTATTAAATTAGGGCATTCAATTTCGTTCAGTGCTCAAGGTCACCTTCCGCGTAGCCATTGTTTGTGCTCTAAATATAGCCTTTTTGCTAGTAACACCCTGTTACGAGGGCGTGGTAGTTACGTCAGATTTAACGACGTCAATGGATTCATGGCCTTTACCCTGATGGCCAAAGATGATTGGAATTTGTGGCCATGATCCACTACATAGAGCCTTTTTGACTTGGGAAATCATTTCTTTTTATCTCAAATATTTTATTGTTTCTCTCAATAATTGCAGCACCTTCTAATAATGCTTTTTACAACGCTTATATTAGCTTCATGCGAATGTTAGTATGTGCCTATGTAACGGAAACTTTGAACATGATTTTGACCCCCTTTAAAACGTCGGATTGACTCGAAATTTGGCATACATATCAAGGACTGATGACAATACAATAATTTTATAAATTTGTGCAATTATCTTTACCAGGGTTACCAGGATAGCAAACCAACTGTCTTCGAAAACTACGCTGACATACGTTATAAAATTCAAAACACCCTAAAATAGATAATAATTAATAGTCTAAAAAACATGCTTCCGTAAAAAACCAAACTAAAAAGTAGAAAATAATGGAAAAAAGCGTGCGGTGCTTGATATAAATGAAAAAAAAAACTCAAAAAGCACTTTTTTTTTGGTATATAACCGATTCTCTCACATAATGGCAGCACCTTCTAGTGATGCTTTTTTTTTTTAAATTACTGTACCGTTCTGCCATCGTTACATCCCAAGGTGGTCATACTTACGTGGCGGTCTTGTGTGTTTAGGATCCCAAAATATTTGAAGAATTTAAATGAATTTTCAAGTAACAAAGAGGCGCCATCATTATATTAGGTTGTTTAATAATATTTTCAGGAGCGCAAAATGCCTTTTTATCCGTTTGAAATTGGAATTGTTAAAATTAGGTTTATAATGGTTTTGCTATAAAGTTGCAAGTCTGAAAAGGCATCTACAATTTTGCTGTATTGTTCTGCCTTAGACCATTAGACTTCCTCATGCAGGTCTATCAATCATAAAACTAAATTGTAGTCTGCCTAGTTCGTCTAGTAGTTGCAGGCGTTACTGTTGAGAAAGACATCAATAGCCAGGTCGAGCAACGTGTCACTGGGTTTTTCCATTTGGGATTTCACAGTACCAGTCCCGAGTGTAAATTCATGGCCCATTTGATGACAATGACTCGCGCTGGCATGCATGGAACATGGAACCCTTTTTTTGGATTGGAATTTCTCTAGGGTGTCCTCGGGCCTGTGATGAACAGAGAAGTCTGTCATACTCTTACTGAGTAAGACGCAGCTCTAGACGTAGGTGTTCCCTCGTACCTACATCTGCGTCCGGAGCTGCCAAAGTCCAAGTCTCACCGACTTTGACTTTGGCTGCATCGGTCTGGTCCTTAATATGCAGGCTACATCTCATTTTTATGACTGCCCTTTGGCTGTGAGGTGTTGACGTGGGGCCCTTACATTACTAGCGAAATGCGAGTGAATTATTGTTTCACCCCAAGCTAACCCTGCGTGAAATACAGGCGAGATTTGATGCTATGATATGCAAATGTACTCCTCTCACAATCTTGCAACAATGTACGTTATCTACCGAAGAGGTTTTATAGCCCAGCTTAGAATATATTATGGTATGTTTACCAAAGACGGGGTTGTTAAAGCTAGATCTTTAATGCATAAAATATCATCTGAAACCGCCCACTTCCAAGTGTTATAGCTACATTATGTGGAAACAAACCAAGGATTTTAAATATTTACTGTTTTGGTATCAACATTTTAGATTTGCATTTTTAATTAGCGCTCATGCCTACGCTTTACGCTTGCCGCTGTTGGTACAATCGGTGACCGTCTTTAAATACCAAAACCCCCCTCCGTGCCTCGAATAGCACATAAAGTCGTTAGTCCCCGTTGTCATTTGTGGTTCTTTGGAGTCAAAGAAAGTTTCACAATCAGAGATTAGATAGGTAGATGTCTATGTACTTAGTATTCACCTGTCCCGATCCCAATATTAGCGTTTAAAATCGCCCTTACGTACTTGCCGAAATATTCTTTATAAAACTCACCGCGATAACTTGTTATACTTAAAAGGGAGGTTAAAATAAGCCTTCAATAGTGTTATTTGTTTACACCAGGTGGAATGACAAAGAGATTTTTATAGAAAAACCAACAAACTTTTGTGACTGCATACTAGACTCGCAAAGTATAATACGGGCATGATGAAAGAAGAAGTACGTTCAGCTTACCGTGGATAAGTAAGGCGTCGCGGCTTACGATTAATTAGGCTTCTTGCTAGGCAAAAAAGTATCTACGTCAAAGGAAGCGTCAGCGGCCTACGGTTAAGCACGAGCACTTAGGTACGCTTTCTATGAAAGTGGGGGCGGGATCGTCAACTGCGACCCACGAAAGTAACGTGGAAATATTATCCGTATATTAGTCACAAGCATAAACGTGAATACTGTGGACAAATCAGAAAAAATATCTAATTTCATTATTGTTTTTCTCTAGCAGACAGGAAATACGTGGAATTGAAAAATCTATCTGGCGAGACAAGCGTCGTCCAAATATAGGATACCGCATCGGCTTCGAAAATATGTGTCACCTCTCAGAATGCATAAAATATATCGGATACGTTTTGCGTTATAAATATCTACCTTCTCAATTCAGTTCACAAGAACCTCGTTATGATCACTGCTGTATTTTTTGAGGACATTAGGCGGATGATGATCTAGATGTCTAGTCTTTTTTCAACTATCTTGTGTACAACTTCCAGTCTACATAGAGTGACTGCCTACCTGACTTCTACAACCCAGTTACTGGGTAATACGATACCGTAATATGCTAAGACTGGCTGTCAGAATTCCTGGCTTCTGACGATCAGTAACCACTATCAAAGATATACGAATGACAGCTGCGAGCAACAGCTTTACGTGCTTTTTGAGGCACGGAGGACTCTTGTTATGTAAAGATGGTCACCCATCCACGAAATTAACACTTAACTTAGTAGCTTAACCTGATTGATCGGTCCGTACAGTTGTTATTACTTAGCCACAAGTTACTAGCTATTATTTTTTGAGAACAGATATTTTTAATGAATCATGTTTTTTTTTTTTTAATTTTTTATTACGTCGCTCAATCATATTTTGTGTCTTGTATTTAATATTGCTATAAGTTTATCAGAATTATAATATCTTAATCATTATTTTATCTTTAATATTTTTTTTTTAAATATTATTATAGTAAGTTTTCTAAGTACTGCTATTCAATTAACAAATGCTTCCTCTCTCCTAACTCACTTATTTTGCTGTGCCCGACAGGGTCCATATGATCTAATTATAAGTTTACCACCTAAGAATACATGTGGAATGCAATAAAAGTATTGAGTATTGAAATCAGATACTATTGCCGAACTGTGTACAGTAAAATAACTATTATGCTCATGACTGTATATTCTACGTAGTAGTACGGTCGACTTTAAACCTCGTTATCATCGTACGGACTCACTTCTAAAGCTCTAAAAATACTAAATACAAGCTTATATAGGAATGTATGTTCTGACAAACCATACAGACATCAACTACGTTCCAGTTACACTGATGGCTCGTAATGACAGGCGATAATCGCTCCCGCTATAAAGTTTTCAGTGGAAAAGTTAACAAGTCTTTAGCACGTGGAACAATTTATCGATTGGTTTACAGTTTTTTTGGTTCAACATTACAATGTGAAGCGAGGGTTTGAAGTCGAATTGTTCGGTATTCAGAGAGGCAAATGTAAGTTATGTGGCTCCTGATGTCTGAATATAAAGAACAGCTTTGTAACAGTTACGTAAGTTGCATGAGAGTACAGGGGTGTAAGGACGAATGGAGATACCAAGACACTCCTTCATGCCATGGAAAGTACGTTAAGCCGTTGATCCCGATTGTCAAAGTAGATTTTTTGACAGATGTCACGGGTCGTCAAAAACCTGAAAATCTGACAATGAGTCGCCTTGGTAAGCCATGGGGTATCGTGTTAACAGACAGGCAGTCATTCCATGTAATTTATTGCTATTCAGTTGCATCCGGTTAGACTGGAAGCTGACCCCAAACATAGTTGGGAAATGGCTAGGAAAGTGATGATGGTGAAAAACGAATGGAGATGGTGATTGCTAATCTTTGCCCATAAGGCTAATTTTCCTATCGTAAGATATTATTTTTCACGTCTAGCGGAGCTGAACTCTGGCAAAAATATACATCATTCTTTAGATAAAAGACATCTGATGATTACAAAATTATCCCTTAATTAAATTATCTATACTAATACTTATTACTTATCTATACTAATATTATAAAGCTGAAGAGTTTGTTTGTTTGATTGAACGCGCTAATCTCAGGAACTACTGGGCCGAATTGAAAAATTCTTTTTGTGTTGGGTAGGCTATATAACATCACGCTACAACCAAGAGGAGCGGAGCAGTAATGAAAAATGTTGCAAAAACGGGGAAAATCGGACGTGTAGGCGATTCGACGCGACGGGAAGGGTCGGGGAGCAAGAAATTTAACGCGGACGAAGTCGCGGGCAGAAGCTAGTTTGTAATAACTCTACGAAAAACGGTCGGCTTAGAAAATAATATCATTTAATTAACTAAAGTTTTCTGTATATAGTTTTAAGTTTCCGATTTGGTTTCTGCCGAAAGTAGAGCAGCGCAAGGTTCGATCTCGGTTTCAGTTTCGGCTGAAAATCGTGTTTAAGTCGGATACAAATATTAGAATTATAGATTAGTACTGCAAGCAGTCTCACAGTGGTAGATTGAAACGTGAGATTTCCATGGCGTATCACACAATATTTCAGTAGGCATGATATGGCTCTAATCCTTCGCGAACTCATCTAGTTCTATACCGCATTTGTTGTATGTTGTTTGTTTGTTTGTATTTGTGTCGCAGTCTATGCGGCAGAATAAAATTGGGGAAACCAGATGAAGAGTGCACAACCTGCCCTGGCTGCGGTCCGTAGCTCCTTGCCGAGAACGGGCCATGTGGATGGAGAGGGTTTCACGAAAGTGGAAAGGAAGAAGAAGAAGCCCTGTTCACGAAACCAGTATGGTACAGCTCCGAGTGGACCCAACATGCTGCTGCGCCCTGCTGTGCCTACGACGCAGCTGTATATTTCACGTCTGCATCACTCCACCACGATTGAGGAAGTTGTGCAGTACTTGAAAGTAAAGACCAATTGGACTCTGAGGGTCGAAAGGTTGGAATCGCGCCACAACATCAATTTTAAGTCGTTTGTGGTACGAGTTCCAACCCACTACAGACCTGCATGAGAGAGGACTTTTGGCCGAAAGGTGTCTTGTATCGTCGTTTCCGAGGACGGTTATGCGACACCACGCAGCAGAACACGACGCCGTCATCATTACGTGTTTAGTGATAGTTTAAGTTTTGTTTTATAAAATATGTATTAGTTTATAGTTATTGTTTTATATTATTTGTTTATTGTGTTTTTATGGGCCTAAGATGCCTGAAATAAAGGATTGTATTGTATATAGTCTCTTATATCTTTATCAATAAAAACTACATAATACAGGATGGCGTACATCGACGCGTAACTGATACCATGAATTCGTATAAACATTACGTCGATTTTCAAAACAATCTGCTATTTCGGAGAAAAATGCAATACTCTACGCATTTAAAATAAATAGAACATCACTTTTTTTATTAACCGTCAATTTTCAAAGCAGAGAAGTTCAGAATGATGTACTGAATCTATGAAACCTTATAATAATTTATTTTATTTTATTTATTTATTTAAAACACATACAACTATCATAACAGGCTAACCTAATACAATAGTGTAGTTATAATAGCTTACAATAACGTATTATTGTAAACAATAAAGAGAAATCTTAAAAAATGCGGCCTGTGTGAATTCGCTCAGAGTACAATTGAAGCAGTCAATCTGTTGTGACACCATATTGAGGGTACGTAGGGCGCGCGTCAGCGGCGCGTGTTGCAGCAAGTTGGTGCGAGCGGGTGGCACCCACAGGAGCGGCGGCCGCCTCCATCGCCCCACGTACCCATCAGGTACACACAACGCAACCGTGCGTAGAACGCCTGGGTTGTGTATTTTACCACGCATAACCTTAAATAAGTAAGTTGCGAGAGCTACTTCCCTTCTTACTTCCAGTTTATTGTAGCCTACCATACCCAGCACAAATAGAGTAGGATACAGCAGTGGATACCCTGGATACACACCATATTGCTTTAAGAATAAGAATCTCACAAACTTGTTCTGGATGCGTTCTAACATTAATTTGTACTTGGCTTCATGTGGCGACCAGACGACAGCATTGCATTCCAAATGACTTTTCACAAGCGCTTCGTACATCGATCTCAGAGCACTGATGTTCGTGAACTGGTTTCCTAAGCGTAAGAACAACCCTAAATTGCGGTATGCTTTTTTACAAACACCAATGGTATGCTTACGGAAATTTAAATCAGTTGTAAAGCGCACGCCTAAGTCCTTAACTTCTGAGACACGTTGCAGTTGGATTCCATCCATGCAATATGGATAATGACTTGGGTCGCGCGCACGGGTAAATGATAACACCGAACATTTGGCCACATTGAAATACAACTTATTGCTACGACTCCACTCTACTACCCTATTAATATCCTGCTGCAGTACCTAACAGGTAACTCGCCGAAACCCTCTAAATTTTAAATCTTCCTACTATTAATTTTCATCTTTTAATCTTCCTTCTCTTTACTACAGAATTTTCTAAAAGTATGCTGAAAGAGTGAGCATCAACAGTTGAATAATATAATTCCCTCACTGTGCGTAGGAAGATTACCTTTCGTAGACGATCAAAACAATATTTCGTTTCCCTTTGCACGACTTTTACCTATAACGCGCGTGGGAAGTACTCTAGTATAATGTGCTACAGTTCTTAGAACATCGCAAAAACATATTTTTTTGAAGCGCACATTGGTAACGTAGGTAAAATTGTAATGGGCTGTTTTTTATAGTAAAGTCGCAGTTTCTGTTATTAGATTGAAGGGAAACGCAAAAAAGCAAATCGATCAGATATATGTGTTAAAAGAAGGAAAGAATTTCATTTATTTTATTCATGAAACACGGAGTTTTTTTTTTATCATTTTCTGCTTAGCGATTTTACCAATTAGGCTGAGGTCAGCTTACAGTCTAGCAGGACACAGCCGAATATCAGTATTTCACATGGACCGACTGTCTATCTGACTTCCTCAACCCAGTTTCTGGGTAATACCTGTTGTTATACACCGTGACATTTTAATCGTCTTACAAAGGCAGCCCACTTCATGTATCCAATGACTACTACACATCCACAAGAAAAAAATGAATATTTGAATAACTAAAAAATAAAAATATTATTTATTATGATGACGCATAACGTAGTTTGAAATTTGATATTTTGTTTCATGGAAATGTAGATGGAATGATCTAGTCGACTCGTGCGCTGGGTAGGTATGTTCTCTAACGTATGATACGTAAACATTCATAATTCTAATGCATTATTTATTTTTATTAGTACCTATTATCTTAATTAATGGTAACAATTCTTCGATCACGCCTAGAGGTATATTATGTCGGATACATTGAGTGGGCAAGCTTTGTAAGACGACTAAAATGACACGGTGTATATTAGATTAGTGCATTTTTTTGTGGGTGGGAAATCATCTAATGACGTTTCCCGCTCTGGGTAGAGCGGGAGGGCGTGTCAGACTTTTACCAACTAAAACCCAGCCGTGTTCCTTCAGTTGCCCATATACCAGTGCCACGGTAACTCTTTCGAACAAATCTCGCGACCCTGACAGATTAGATTAGTGCCTGGAATTGTCTTTTGAGAAAAGTACCAAACAGATTTGAGTGGACCAGTCTAGTTTCTCAATTTCATTTTCCTTTCTTATTTCTAATTGTAATTCGTTTATCATGAGAGGTTTGTGGCTATGTAATAACATCCGCATAGTCGATCGATCAGGTTAAGCTACATTTGCCGCGGTTGTTCCGTGGATGGGTCATCTTTACATACCAAGACCCCTCCGTGCTTTGCTTTTTTCGTGGATCTTTGACAATCGTTACGGGTCGTCAGAAGCCCGAATGACGGACTACTAGTCTTAAAAACCGGCCAAGTGCGAGTCGGACTCGCGCACCGAGGGTTCCGTACAAACCTGTAGGTATTCACGGTTTATGCATAAGGTTTATGTTTATGAAATTAAATGTTTTTTTGAATTTTTATATTTGAGTTTATTGAATGAAAGGTAAATTGTGGTTTACGATTTATGACGTATTAAAAAAAAACTTCTTACTAGATCTCGTTCAAACCAATTTTCGGTTGAAGTTTACATGGTAATGTACATCATATATTTTTTTTAGTTTTATCTTTCTCTTATTTTAGAAGTTACGGGGGGGGGGGCACACATTTCACCAATTTGGAAGTGTCTCTAGCGCAAACCATTCAGTTTAGAAAAAAATGATATTAGAAACCTCAATATCATTTTTGAAGACCTATCCATAGATACTCCACACGTACAGGTTTGATAAAAAAAAAAAATCAGTTCTAAGTTTGGGGAACCCCATAATTTATTGTTTTTATTTTCTATTTTTGTGTGAAAATCTTAATGCGGTTCACAGAATACATCTACTTACCAAGTTTCAACAGCATAGCTCTTATAGTTTCGGAAAAAAGTGGCTGTGACATACGGACGGACGGACAGACAGACATGACGAATCCATAAGGGTTCCGTTTTTTGCCATTTGGCTACGGAACCCTAAAAAGGGGGATCGTACTACCCAGAAACTGGATTGCAAAGGTCAGATATTCAGTCGTTCCATGTAATATACTGGTATTCAAATGCATCCCTATCACAGTTGGGAAAAGGCTCGGGAGAAGATATTTAATTATAAAAGTTCACCAATTCAGCGAATGGCTGCAACCTACAATGAAACATTCGAACACGTAGACATATTGACATGCTCTTTGAAAAGGTTTCGTAGTCATTTATATCAGACACTTAAACTTTTAGACTACTTTTTTTCATTCGTTTTTTTAATTGTTTTCTTTTTAATATTAGTGTAACTGTCATGCATGTACAGTTCACCTCCTAGTGAGTTTAAAATTTTAATTTATTAATGGTAATCTGTGAACAGCACTGTGGGTTACATGATTATTTATGTAACTTGTGTTTTCCTTTGTGTAATATTGCATAATGTAACTGTTTGTTGTTCCTACTTAATAAAATCTATATGTATAAAAGGAGAAACTGACTGACTGACTGACTGATTGTTGATATATCAACGCACAGCCTAAACCGCTGGTTTTAGAGACGTGAAATTTGGAGGGTGTGTTCTTTGTGAGGAGTAGGTATCCACTAAGAAAGGGTTTTTTGAAATTCCACCCCTAAGAGGGTGAAATGGGGGGTTGAATTTTCTGTGAAACTTTTAATTGTGAGGGTTGATTGACACAAAAATTAGTACACATACTCTTCAATTATAGTTATGAGATACGTGTATCACAGTTTTTTCAAAATCATCCCCTTACAGAGTCAAATAGGGTTTCGAAGATGTCGATAATAAACTAATTCTCCCTACAGAGTTAGGCACAATTCTGACCATTATAGAAGAGCGAATAGTTAAAATCTACCCAGATATTAGTAATATTCACGACTAGCTCCTGCCCGCGACTTTATCCGCATACAATTTCTTGCTTCCCGACCCTCCCCGTCGCATCGATAAACTAATTATCCCTACAGAGTTAGGCACAATTCTGACCATTATAGCAGAGCTAATAGTTAAAATCTACCCAGATATTAGTAATATTCACGACTAGCTCCTGCCCGCGACTTTGTCCACATACAATTTCTTGCTGCCCGACCCTCCCCGTCGCATCGAATCGCCTGCCTGGGCGAGTTCTTCGTATTCGTGACTTTTTTCTTTTTGCTCGGCTCCGTAGGGTCCTATCGTGATGTTATATAGTATATAGCCTTCTTCAAATAATAGACCATTCAACACTAAACGTAGTTTCTGAGATTAGAACATTCAACCAAACAAACTCTTCAGCGTTATAATATTTAGATTTGATTACAATTAAAAACGTTATAGTGAGCCAACCTTAAAAGATAGACATATACTATCACGGATTTTTTTAGAACTTTTATGAGAAACAATTTTGTCATACATGATTGTTGTGTTACTTTAACCGTTTATGCAGCGCATGCAACTGTAGCTTTCAAAAGGATAAGTATTCCCCGTTTTCCAACATTTTCATTGATGTTCTGCTCCTATTAGTCGTAGCATGATGTTATATAGCTTATAGCCTTCCTCGATAAATAGGCTACCAAACACCTAAAAAAAATGTCAATTCAAGTAGTTTTAGATATACTCTTCAGCTTTATAATATTAGTATAGATAAACCTGCGGACCTGGTCGTGACATCATAACACCATAAAACGACTAGGCCACAATCAACAATTAAATTATTTTGAGATCGTTCAAAGGAGTTGAAAATCATTATAAATCAGTGGACTCAGATATAAACAACGATGACGCCATACTTTCATAATCAGCCGATAATGATTCCATTGCTGGGACACAGGAGTGCCATACTTTACCCGGTTGAATTTTTTAACACATTGAAGCCTCCTGGTCACCCAACTCACATATTAAAATTGAGAATTGGCGCCCAGTTATGTTGCTGCGTAATTTCAAACCGCCAAAATTATGCAATGACACCAGGTTGTGTGTAAAAACATTGCAACGTTATCGAGGCAACTATACTGACAGGTTGTTCCCGAGAGGAGTCTGTATTTATTCCGAGGATTCCTCTAACACCATCGAACTACCCTTTCGAGTTCAGAAGCGCGCAGTTTCTCTTCAAAGTCTGCTTGCCATGACCATAGAACTATATACTTAAGGGGAAACTGTTTTTCACATGGTACGTTATACGTGGCCTGCTCCAGAGTAAGCTCACGGAGCAGCCTGGTGATTCTAGCACCTGAAGGGAAAACAATAAATAATGCTTACAAAGAAAACTGCGGTAGGTATATTATTTCGTTGTAAACAACATTTATTGTATATATTACATGCATATATTCCGGCCAAGTGGTGCAATGAGACCAGGTTGCGTGAAAACAACGGGATATGATCTTAGAGGGGACTACTATTCGCACGGCCAGTTTTCCGTGGCATGCTCGAGAGTGAGCTCATCTAGCAGCCCGTTGTATCAACACCTGAGGGCAGAACTTCTTGAGTAGTATATAAAGAGGTACTTTAAGAATAAACTCAAAAATATATAGTAACCTGTACTCTGCCTGTGAACAAAAATGTAGGGAATAAAGAGGATTTTATATTTTCGCTTTAAAATTGCCTTCAAATTTGGCATACAAGTAGGTAATTTGCCGTTCCGTTATATATTCCGTTACTATTGTTAGGTTTTAGGATTTATTTATCCTACAGCAATCATTTATCAATCCGAGCGCCGCTCCTCAGATAACACAAAGCAAGCAGTGCGATAAGACATTGTTTACCTGGATTAACACATAGGGTACTTTTAGTCTCGGTAGTACGATCCTGTGGGATATTTTTCGACATTCACGCGGGCGAAGCCGCGGGCAGAAGCTAGTAAAAAATAAAAATAAACCCCGGAATCTCCGAACTATTTTTTAATGTTGCCTTTTAATGCTCTTGTAGCAAAAGGCAAACTAGAATATTCTTAACGACGACGAGTAGAAAATTCTCAAGCAAAGGTACATACTCGTAAAATAGCTATAAAATGAAGAGAGACGTGTCGTGTATCCCCGTTTGATACCCGAGGGAACTGACTTCACCGTAAAAATAAATAAGTTAACACGTACAGGAATATTATACATCTATACTAATACTGACCCATATTATCTATTTGTCCAATTTCTTCCCGTGAGCGTCGTAGAAGGCGACTAAGGGATTTACTAGAGAAAGGACAGCAGCGTTCTCTTTCTGTATGGTTCTTCCCTCAAAAGACCGTAATGGTCTTTTCAGTAGTATTCGCAGACATCAATCTAGATGGTTTTCACATGATCTGACCAAGATTCGCCGGCCTAATCTACATAATGATTAAAATTAAACATGTTAAAGTGTTTGTAACCTACTTACAGAAATAAAATCATTGATCATTATTGTTCATAAGCCGACATTCACGCGGGCGAAAGTTAGGTGACTATACAAAATATAGGCGAGATATTACACGGGACTGGCGACAATGATTGGCGACAAGGAAGTTTAGCAATAATTCCTTCTGCACATGTGGCTTCCCTGGTAACTCATTACAGGATGACCTGTGTCTATTAACTGCTCCCGAGTGACGATGTACATTTTGTATTCAAGTTTTTTTTTTTTACATTCTTTCACATTTACTCATTTTTGAAATTATATACCTACAATTGTACATTGTACTCTTTAATATAAGTTGTCATGGCAATAATGACATTTGGTTTAAATAGTGTAATATGTCTTATTTATGAAATAATATTATTTATGTAGATTATTTTATACTTTTATACTTTGTGAATGTGAGAACGTTGTAGGCCTTGTAGACTGTAGACAATTTTCTATCTTATTCAGTACCTGGTACTTGCTGACAGGTCTACACCGTCCTCCCATACCTATTAACACTGTAATTTGAAACAATTGTTAAAACTAATTTATTTTTAAAAGAGTAACCGTGGAGTTTCTTGCCGGCTCTTCTCCATAGGAACCAACTATTTGGAACCGTGCACCTAGCTTCTGACGTTTCATAAGTGCCCATGTAGGTTTATATGAAATAAAAATATTTTGATTTGATTTGATTTGATTTGATTATGTTTATGACTTGTTCATAGGTATACGCATAACGTTGTCTGAAAAGAATTCAATGGGAAAGTACGATATTGGTATTTTTAGAACCTGAAGAGTTTGCTACGCCGCCGCTACGCAGCTACGAGATTTTTCGTAGCGGTTTGTTGCACAAATTGTTCTAATGATTCCGGACATAAAAATCTGTACAAGTTAGATTACAAACTTTGGCACCTGTCCCACGCCGACGCAGTGGAGGCCCAGTGTTAACGTTCGCGACTTATGAATCGTACAACGTGGGCTCGAACTCTGGCAGGCGCTTTACTTCGTGTAATTAGTTAAATAAGGATTTCACACAACTTTGTCAACTCGCGCACTCGAAAACAATTCCACAGGAACGTTCTACCGAATAAAAAGTATCCTAAGTTTTATTCCATGTCTATGAAGGTGCCAACTTTCCAAAACCGTACAGCCTTTTTTTCGTGATTGAGTAATATACATCCAAACATATAAACTTTCTACAGTTACATCACTGTGGCTGGTGAGGGTAACTAATGTTCCAGTATAGGGCTGTCCCACCTATCTACTCTCGCATTTAGGATGCTGGTGAGGCTAGCGCGTACCCTACGCATAATGGAGGTGCATTGCTTGCGCTTAATGGCGTGAAAGCCATCTATGCCTGCCTCTGCGAATATGCCAGAAGCACTGTAGTAGCGCGGCAACCCATCAACATCCTGAATGCATTGTTGAACGCGTAGAAAGCATTTTATAGAACAACTAACAGTATGCTGTATACAGTGTAGCCTTTACCACAGTCGTATCTGCTAGGGTCGCGAGATTGTTCGAAAGAGATACTGTGACCCTGGCACATGGGCAACTGAAGGGACACGGGTGGAGTTTAGTCAGTAAAAGTCTGATACGCCCTCCCGCTCCGCCCAAGAGCGGGAGACGTTATTTGAAGATTTCCGAACAAAAAAAAAACCCACAGTCGTATTAAAATGCAAGCTTCTAAGAATAGGATTGTCAAAATCGGTCTACAATTGATGAAAATATCAATGAGCATACAAAACTAAAAAGTACAAAATAATGGGAAAAAAAGCGTGGGGTGCCTGATATCAATAAAAAAATACCTTAAAAAGCACCCCACGCTTTTTTCCATTATTTTGTTTGGTTTTCAATGGAAGCGTGTTTTTTAGTTTTTTTAAACTATTATTTATCTTCTATTTTTTAGGGTGTTTCGAATTTTGAGACGTATGTCAGCGTAGTTTGTGACGTATGTCAGCGTAGTTTTCGAAAACAGTTTTTTTTACTGTCCTGGTAACCCTGGCAAGGATAATGGCACAATTTTTTTTTGACGTATGTCAGCGTAGTTTACGAAGACAGTTTTTTTGCTGTCCTGGTAACCCTGGCAAGGATAATGGCATACATTTATGAAATTATTGCATTGTCATCGGTCTTTAACAGGTGTGCAAAGATTGAATGAAATCTGATCGTTTAAAGTGGGTCAAAATCGCGCTATAAGGAGTTGGTTACAAACATACATACAAGTGAAGCTAATATCGTCGCTTATCTTTCTAACAGACGTATCTGTATTTTGGTCAAAAATGAGTTATTCATACTAGTTAAAACAATTTAGAAGACGAAACGATCGGTCTAATAAACGTATCTGTATCTTCAAGCGTTACCGTTTTATTTTGATCAGTCGCTTATTATCAGAGTTACAATTCAACAAACATAGTGCGAAACCGCAATAAGCTTGTCCTGAAAAAAATCACCTCAAAGTTAGTTCCGTCAGTTAGTAAGATAAGCGACGATATAAAGCGTGTAAAAAGGAGCCCGCAGTCCGGATAAGTGCCCGGTTGACAATAGGCTCGCCCCCTATTTCATGTGACTTAAACATAATAGGCGAAACATGGGTGTACTATTTATAGATGCATTGGTTGATCCAACTGCTTAAAAAAATGATTAGGTACTTGTCTTCAATCGCAGCCATTTGATTTTTTTTTTTTTGTAAGTTCAGCCGTTAGACCATCAACTTCTGCTAGGGTCGCGAGATCTGTTCGAAACAGTTACCGTGGCCCTGGCATATGAGCAACTGAAGGTACACGGGTGAGTTTTAGTTAGTAAAAGTCTGACACGCCCTCCCGCTCCGCCCAGAGCGGGAGACGTCATCTGATGGTTTCCCTCTCACAAAAAAAAAAACAAGACCATAAACTTAAACACGAAAAATTAGGGGTGCTTTACGTGGGGTTATTTTTAACAATATTATAACATCACGGTTTGTTTCTCCGAAGGGTTGGTCAGAGGTGTACCTATAGGTAGATCTATGGGTAGAACGACCACATTTTTCCAATTATGTTGCAAGTTCCATGGAATAGGGGGCGAGCATATTGACACCAACCGGGCACTGGATAATTTGAGTAATCCATTTTTTTTTGTACCCTGAATTATACAAATTGTAGATCGTGGTATTGAACCTAGGTTGACACTTTTTTGTTATGTGCAAAAAAATACATACCAAAGAACACAGAACCTCATTCTTTTTGGAAGTCGGTTAAATATTAGCATTTTCCCGGAATGTCTACCACTCGCAAAAAAATCAACCCACCTATTACTTCCATATTCGTCACTAAGTACCTCCACTTACCCCCACCACTTACCCCTTAATTTAATAATCCGCTGCTTACCCTCTAAATTACCCTTGTAGCAATAAAGCAAATGTACCAAGTTATTTGTCTTTTGCCATAAAACTTCCCTGGAGTGTTGCCAAGTTAAAATTTGCATTAGCTTGGTACAGTAGTGTTGAGTCGTCCCATTTTTGTGAAAGTTTTATTTATTCACTCAAAACATAGAATTATGGTACACGTTAAAAAAAACAGTTTTACAAAATAAGTACTATTTCTACAAACGTGTGGGTGAGCACTGCTCTCCTAGCTAGGTTATGAAAACCTGTGTTAAGGAGAATCAGTCCGGTCCCCTAAGGTACAATGTCGTAATAGTTATATAGTTCTTCTGATGTTACTGGTACAATTTCGGAGAATTGAGTTCAGGTTAAAAATTTAAGTTATCAAAAATTTACTAACGTTTTATGATTTAAAAAAATAAAAATGGAATAAAAACAATTTAAGATAAATATGTATGTGTGTGTGGTGTGTGAGTGTATGTGTATGTGGGGGTATGTGTGGGTGTGTGTGTGCTAGTCCATGTTTACCACCTATTTTAAGATCGTTTCAGTTTCGTCATATGACTTATTTTGGAGGTACGATTGTACAATCTTTTTGCATTTGTAATAGGGTAGACCATAGATTTGACATTCTTCATTTATTTTATTATATAGAAACGGACCGAGAAAGTGAAAAAATCTCTTAACAAAAATTGAGCGCACACGCGGCAGGGTGCATATCGTTGTTGATATTTAGTATTTCTTTCGGGTTTTGAACTAATTGTGTTGTTTCTTCGATTTTTAGATGTAATTGCTAAGCGTGAGATATAGGCCTTTGCCGGGCAACAGGACAATTGTAAAGTTTTGGTTAAGGCCATACTTTAAAATCTTAGATAGATAAAATAAAATACAAATCTATAGAAAATTTCAATTTCTATTCGTTAGTCTCGCTAAAACTGAAAAATGGCTGCACCGATATTTTATTTTGTTTTGTTTTGTTCCCTCCAACACAGGCGGTTGAAAAGAAAATTTAGAAATTCCCAAAGGAAGTGCAAAAAAATTTAAAGGGATTTCTTTGCAAACGCCTCTCTCGAATCTCTCCAGGCATCCCTTTCCAGGACCACCTCGATCGTTCCAACCCTTGTAATACAACTCTAGGTCATCTCGTTCAACGAACCGCCAGAATACGAAACAACACGTTGCGCTCCAAAACGGGAATCCTAGACCTAAAAAATCGGCCAAGTGCGAGTCGGACTCGCGCACCGAGGGTTCCGTACAAACCTGTAGATATATAAGTAAAAGTTCACCCATCACGACAGTCGAGTCGTAGTGCTGTTCTGTTTCTTGGCTTCGTTTTATTTCTGTCTGTGTTTTGTTCTGTTTATTATATGATGTAACTAAAAATTTACGGTTTTCGCAATTTTTCCTTTATCTGTGCTATAGGACGTTGCTTCGTACCAAATTTCAATTTTCTAGATCGACTGGAAGTACCCTTTAGGTTTTGATTCCCTTGCGAGTTTCGAAAATTTGCGGACATTTGCGGCATAAACGGCTATATCTTTTGATTATTAGGTTGGGGAAAAAGTCTTTTCGCATTATAGTATGTATGAACTTCTAATAAAATCTCTTTGGCTATACTATTTGTATCTGGCTGGTTTTGGTATCATTGAAAGTTTAAATTTTAAAGAACATAATTCCAAATTCAAATTAGGAAAATGTGTGATTTTCATTTGTTTTTCGTACCGTCAAGATTAGTGAATATAATGAAGAAATTCGATACATTTTAAAATTTTACTACAAAAAAGGTAAAAATGCAACGCAAGCCGCGAAAAAAATTTGCGATGTTTATGGACCTAGTGTAGTGTCTGTGAGAGTAGCACAAATTTGGTTTAAGCGTTTTCAATCCGGAAATTTTGATGTCAAAGATGCACGTCGCTCTGGTCGCCCTATTACGGATAAAATGGATGCCATTTTTGAAAAAGTGGAGCAAGATCGGCATACCAGTAGTTACGACGTAGCTGAAGAACTGGAAATTGACCACAAAACAGTTTTGGCGCATTTGAAAAAAATTGGGTACACAAAAAAGCTCGACATTTGGGTACCTCACGAGCTCACTGAAAGAAACCTAATGAACCGTGTACTCATTTGTGATTCTTTATTACGACGTAATGAAACCGAACCATTTTTGAAGAAGCTGATAACTGGTGATGAAAAGTGGATCACGTATGACAAGAACGTGCGAAGAAGGTCGTGGTCAAAGGCCGGTCAGGCTTCACAGACTGTGGCGAAACCCGGGTTAACTCGCAACAAGATGATGCTGTGTGTGTGGTGGGATTGGAAGGGCATTATTCATTATGAGCTGTTACCACCAGGCAGGACCATCGATTCTGAACTCTACTGCGAACAACTGATGAGATTAAAGCAAGAAGTTGAGAGAAAGCGGCCGGAATTAATCAACAGAAGGGGTGTGGTTTTTCATCATGATAACGCTAGACCTCACACATCTTTAGCCACCCAACAAAAATTAAGAGAGTTTGGCTGGGAGGTGTTAATGCATCCGCCGTATAGTCCTGACCTTGCACCTTCAGATTTCCACCTGTTTCGCTCTCTTCAGAATTCTTTAGGCAGTGTCAGGTTAACATCACGAGAGGACTGCCAAAACTACTTGTCGCGGTATTTTGACCAGAAGTTCCAAAATTTCTATAGCAATGGGATCATGTCTCTACCTACAAGATGGCAAAAAGTTATCGAACAAAATGGTACCTACATACTTTAGTTAAATGTAAATAAACTTTATTAAAAAATGTTTTGAATTTTCTTAAAAAATGCGAAGAAACTTTTTCCCCAACCTATTATGATGTAACTAAAAATTTACAGTTTTCGCAATTTTTCCTTTATCTGTGCTATAAGACGTTGCTTCGTACCAAATTTCAAAATTCTAGATCGACTGGAAGTACCCTTTAGGTTTTGATTCCCTTGCGAGTTTCGAAAATTTGTGGAAATTTGCGGCATAAACGTCTATATCTTGCGTTAGCTTAGAAGTTTGATTTTTAACAGCTCCAAGGGACAGTAGACTTGAGTATTTGATATAAATTTCAGCTTGATACCTCCACGCGTTCCTGAGAAAAAGGGTCTTGACAGACGGACGGACGGACGGACGGACGGACTGACGGACGGACAACAAAGTGATCCTATAAGGGTTCCGCTTTTTCCTTTTGAGGTGCGGAACCCTAAAAAATACTTCAATATTTACTAACCATAGATTATGCACAGGCAGAGGATATCCTAGTTGTCTGCAAATAAAACCGCAAATACGTTATTTTACTTTTGTTACCTACGTTTTAATTTTAGTTATTACACGTTGTTAATTTATTACATTAAGAATTTTTGCATTTGTAGTCTGAAACACAAGTTCTACCTAGTTCAGGCAAATTAGCAAATCTATTTTAATTGTTTAACGTATTTATTGTAAATGTGTCCCTTTTAATTAATAAACAATTTATTACATTATTACATTATATTAATGATTGGGTTGCCATAATCGCCACGCTTGGCAAGCGGGTTGGTCACGCTGTATGGTGGTAAATGCTTAGAGAACGCTGCTGCCCTTTCTCTAGTAAGTCCCTTAGTCACCTTTTACGACACCCACGGGAAGAAATGGGAATGGGATTAAAATGTATATTCGAAGTAAAAGTTAAAAGCTTGACTATAGGTAACCAAAGCCAATATAACAAGCTAAATAAAAGCAGTCGTAAACCATTGTGTGAACCTGCGTCAATATATTCTCGGTCACGTACATAAAGCGCTGCAGCGAATGGGGGTGTAATTTAAAGCAAAGGCTTTGGATTGTATCAAGCGCTTTACGACGGTCAATTGTTGGGATTGGTTTGGATACCTATAGGCTGTAGGTGCTATATGTAAATCTATCTTTACTTTCCTCTTTATAGAGTTGGCTTTTTATTAACAAAATCCGGTCTAGTTTGAATTTTAAACACGGCTATACATTTCCAGTTTTAGCTGATCTCGCATTTTGTAAATTTTTCGAGCGATGAGAAGTCAGTTTATACTGGAAAAATACAGCTTGATTTGTAGCCGATAACAAGCCAACTTGAAGATAGTCCGTGTGGTGTCGGACGTAATTAATAGCATCACCCCATTTCTTCCCTTGGGTGTCGTAAAAGGCAACTAAAAGACTTACTAGAGAATGGTCAGCCACGTTCTCTTTGCATTTTACCAACATATTGCGATCGCCAACCTGCCTGCCAAGCGTGGAGTTTATGGCAAAGTCTACCTAATTGGGGGAGGCCAATGTCTAGCAGTGGTCGTCTTACGGCTGAAAATTCAGCGAGTATAGAAACGCCAAACGCAGTTAACTAATCGGCACGAACCGAATGAAAGCCTATTATGTTTAGTAATTGCTTCGGGTCGGCTTTATGTTTAACAAATACTGCCAATTCGAATGCGCCGACCCGAACATCTGTGCAGCATTCTTTAAGTGAGGGCTGGTCAACATTTGATGTACTTATTTACAATTCACCAACTGTGATAGTCCCAGTAAAGTGCCAGTATCCTACTAATATTAGTAGGATACTGGCACTTTTTTTTTATAAATGCGAAAGTTTGTGAGGATGGATGTATGTGTATGTGTATGTTTGTTACCCTTTCACGCAAAAACTACCAGACGGATTTGGATGAAATTTGGCACACAGATAGTTCATAACCTGCATTAACATATAGGGTACTTTTTATCCCGGTAGTACGTTCCCGAGGGATATTTTCCGACCTCCACGCGGGCAAAGCCGCTGGCAAAAGCTAGTTATCTATATTTTATTAATTAAGTGCTACTTCTGAACATGAGATTCTTCCAAAATTCGATTCCCAGGCCGGGCAAACTGTTATCGGGTTTGTCAAAAAAGAATTTCTCAGCTACAGCCTCCGCGGAGTCTATATTTGTGTCCGGTTATTAACAATAGGCTCGCACCATATAACGTAGGAGTTAAGAATTACTAGCGACATGTAGGTACATTAAAGTGTACCTCCTTTTTAGGGTTCCGTTGCCAAATGGCAAAAAACGGAACCCTTATAGAGTCGTCATGTCTGTCTGTCTATCTGTCTGTCTGTCTGTCCGAGTATGTCACAGCCATTTTTTTCCGAAACTATAAGAGCTATGCTGTTGAAACTTGGTAAGTAGATGTATTCTGTGAACCGCATTAAGATTTTCACACAAAAATAGAAAAAAAAAACAATAATATTTGGGGTTCTCCATACATAGAACAGAAACTCAAAAAAATAAAAAATAATATGATGTACATCACCATGTAAACTTCCACAGAAAATTGGTTTGAACGAGATCTAGTAAGTAGTTTCTTTTAATACGTCATAAATCGTAAACCACAATTTACGTTTCATTCAGTCAACTCAAATATAAAAATTTGAAAAAAAAAAACATTTAATTTCATAAACATGAACCCTGTGTATAAACCGTGAATACCTGAAGGTTTGTACGGAACCCTCGGTGCGCGAGTCCGACTCGCACTTGGCCGGTTTTTTTTTCTTGGGTACGAAATCATCAATTGACTTCTCCCGCTCTGGGTGGACCGGGAGAGCGTGTTAGACTTTTACTGACTAAAACTCACTCGTGTTCCTTAAGATGCCTGTGCCAGGGCCACGGTAACTCGTTCGAACAAATCCGTGAATCTGGCAGGATAGTGTATCTCTGACTTACCTTTTGAGGATTATATGCATCATGTTATGTTATGCCGATGGTGCAGCTGAATACTATCTGACCTCCACAATTCAGTAACTGGGTAATACGATACCGCTTGGTTAGGCTGGTTGTTAGACTCTCGGGCGTCTGACGACCCGTAGCGACTGTCTAAGATCTACAAATAACAACCGGGACAAAAAGCCTGACATACTTTCCGAGGCACGAGGTCTTGGTATGTTCAGATGGTCACCCATCCACGACAGAACCGTGGCAAGCGTAGCTGAACTTGTTCGATCGATACGTGCGGCTGTTATTACTCAAACACAAGTCTCTCTTTGTCATCTATGTATTTATTGAACAAAAGTATCCCCAGATTTCAGTACGAAATTGTACGTCTTTTATGAAAATCCCGATAGCCAGTAAGTTCATATACATGTCCGACTATTCACACATCTGCCTTGAAAATTCCTATCGAACAAATTATCCGCCTTTACATATCCTTAACACATGACTGACATTTCAATTTCCTCTCGATCAACAACTATACCTTTAGCTTAGCGGTCAAAGAGCTGCGGTGAAGTGGCCGCGTTATATTTGAGACGTCGGGACGTACAACGGAACAAATATCTCAACCGGAAAACCGCACAGTTTTGTTTTGAGTTCCCATGTTTGCGCAGGAATTCGGAAATTAAACGGAATTTGATGCTATTGGAAACTTTTTAGGGTCAAGCTGAACCAGTTTTTGGATAAAAGAAGTTAAAAATAAATGAAAAAATTAACTGAAATTGAATCTCTCATCATTCACACGAAGATCATCACTGAAAATCGGTGAAGGTAAATAACACGATGATGTGGAGAATAAACAATTTTACTTTCCATATATAGATTTCTTGAAAAAAAAAAAAAGGTTCCTGATTTTACTGAAGTAATTTTTTTAGTACAGAAGTCTGTGGTCCCGTCCATCAACGTCGGCTACACATAACACCACTTGTCATTCCTGTGATCGTAGTGACGAGTAATGTGATCAATTCAAATCATTACATTAATTTCGTAAAGTTATAATTATCAGTTATCATCATTTCAACCGAAAGACGTCCACTGCTGGACATAGGCCTCCCCCAAACCCCCCCTGGCTTGCCATAATCACCACGCTTGGCAGGCGGGTTGGCGATCGCAGTATGGTGATAAAATGCATAGAGAACGCTGCTGCCCATTTTCTAGTACCTAAGTGCCTTAATCGCCTTCTATGACACCGACGGGACAAAATGGGATGGTGCTATCCTTTACATTCAGTACCATACAGAACCATTATTATCTTTCTCTTATCCCATTTTCATTGGGATCGACACAACATCTAATTTTCCTCCATATGTCTCTATTAGTCGTAATTTCGGTAGTCCCCCTTCCTAGCCATATCATTATTAAATACGGTGGAGGCTGTTGTGGCGCAAACCCCGCTTTTCAATTTTAGGGTTGGGCACCATATTTCCGACATACTTTAGCGTGTTTTTGACAAAATTGCATGAATTTAGATGAACAAGTGTACGGAACTGCAAATTTCCAGATGATTGAACACTCGTGTGCTACTATCTTAAACCTCACCAGCAGGCGTAGCATGACCAATTCTATCTCTATTCTACCAAGAACAAAAAAAGTTCCTTATGTAAATAGGCTCAGGATGGCCTATATCATTACGATCAAAGCCTACGTCGGTAGGATCCATCGTCCACGTGGGTTCAACTGGCTAATTTAAATGAAATTACACTCAATTAACAAAATAACGATATATTCCACTGCAATTACAATCTGATAATCGATAACACTTGTTACAAATCAAAATACGTTGAAGATTGTGCCGGATTTAAACGATTCGTCGTGAACGTGGTGCGTTGGCGGTCCTTCAGTAAGAAGTGAATGTCCCGCCTCGCTACCACAGATAAGACGCTCCGTCAGAGTGACAGCCTGTCAGCTGTCACTCTAATCCGACAATAATATTGTATTGACAGTTTCGGGTACCCTGATGTGCTGTTTTTTTACATATAGGGTAGTTTAGCCGGTTTACCGGCCACCTCTGGTTTTCGGCCAGTACGTTGTTATATTAATATAATAAGGACACTTTACCATACTCATTTAAAAAAACAACGTTTACTTAATGTATTGGTATAAACCCTACAATTTTTGAATTTTGTAGAATTTTAATTATCCAACTGTATCGTCAGGGACCCTCCAAAAGTCTTACAGTGCACGCGTGTGTCGAAATTAGTGAAAAAAATAGTGCGCGCATAATTTTTGCAAGGTAAGTTACAAAGTTGTATATCGGTTTTATAAATATAATTGTTGTTCTGTGCACGGGAGATAAGTTTAATTAGTGTTATTTTAATTAAAATGGAAGAAAGATTATGTTATTTACATTTAAATTTGATGGCCGGGAAACAAGATAATGATTTGGGGGACTATTTACTTCTCGGCCGGCCGGCCGAAAACTAGAAGAAGACCGTTTACATTTAATTGATTCTTTTGATTATTAAATTAGGAATTCTTTAAAAAGAAATACTTTGTACACAAAGTAGAACCGCTTCTCATTTGTGTAATCAGATTTCGGCCGCATGTTTTCATCTAATTATGTGGTAATAACACTTTTTAGTTATTGAATATTTGACGGCCGAAAATTAGAATTTTAATATTTACCTTTCGGCCTAAGCTAATCGATGTGTCCGAAAATTAATAATTTACTAACTGATTCTCGGCCATTAAGGGGTTACATGGGTTTCGTCGGGTTAAAAAAGGCCTATTTTCAATATTTTATTTTTATTTTTTAGATGCCTCCTGAGAGAAAGAAATTTAAAAAAGATTTTTTTAAAAGAACTCATTTTCAATATACCGAAGAAGCATTAGATAAAGCTGTTCAGGCCATAAGAACTGAAAAAAAAAACTTGAGAGGTGTCAAGGGACACCCGGATGGAAAGAAGTTCCTTTCCAGGATTCATTATTGTTATTTTTTTTTATTATTAACCTGTATACACTCAACAAAAATATTCTCTCACTCTCTCTCTCTCCCTCCCTCTCTCTCTCTGTCTCTTTCTCTACTCACAAGAAAAAAAACAACAACATACAAAACAAAATACAAACAACAAAATATTTACGGTCGAATTGAGAAACCCCCTCCTTTTTTTGAAGTCGGTTAAAAAGTGTCGTTACAACTTTTTCTTTTAATTTCCGTCTAGCCCCCTTTCGCAACGCGCCATAAGGAACTTCTTTCCAAAAAGCATTAGAGAAACTTGTCGTCTTTTTGGTGTTCCTCGGTCAACAATCGATCGAATTCCGGGTAGAACTAAAGAACAGCCTCGAAAAGTTGGTCCAGAACCTATATTAGGCCTTGATGGAGAAAAAAAAAGTTGTGGACTGGATTATTTATTTAGCAAAATGTGGTATTCCTGTAAGCAAAGAAGTCTTGCTGGAAACAGTTACAAAATTAATAAAAGATATTGGAAAAGAAGATAAGTTTCCAGAAGGGCGACCAGGACAAACATGGTACCAAGGTTTTCTTAGAAGGCATCCGGAGAATAGCTTACGTGAACCTGAAGGTATTAATAAAGCCAGGGAAGCAGTAAAAGAGAGCTCAATCAGAAAATGGTTTACAGAGCTTGAATATTTTTTAACTGAAAGAGGAATGGCAGATATCATGAAAGATTCTGACAGAATAGATAATTACAGTAGCTGAAGTGCACACTCGGCAGTCGCCGTCGTCTCCAAAAAATGCGATCGATCACAATAGTAATAACGTGAATCCTGTTAATGATATATTAGTAAATACTTCGTGAATGCTGCAAAATAATAAGCATAATGATCCATTTAAAAATCATTTAACATTTCCCATTAGTCCAACTGGAATCCTAACTACAAAGAGAAATATTAATAAATTTCCTAGTGCCATATCTTCAGAAGCTTGGAGAGATTTTCATGACTTCAAGGAAAAAGAAAAACAAAATAAGATAGATGAAAAATGAAGAGAAAAGTGTAAAGAGAATAAAAAAAAAATGTGAACCGAAACCAAAAAAACAGATAATAGTTAATAAGAACAAAAAATCACTTAATATTCCTAAGATTATACAGACCAAAGATGAAAACGTGATTAACAAGGAACAAACAACGGACAATAATATTAAAAATATTGATCAGGATGTAGAAATTAATACTAAGAAGACTGATAAAGTTATAAATGAGACTGA
Organism: Aporophyla nigra; assembly: GCA_947507805.1. Lineage (NCBI taxonomy): Eukaryota > Metazoa > Arthropoda > Insecta > Lepidoptera > Noctuidae > Aporophyla > Aporophyla nigra. The sequence continues at coordinate 1,783,837 of OX382313.1, read as the reverse complement.
TAAATATATTATAAAGACTGATTTCGAAAATAATAAAGAAATAAATAAGGAAAACGAAATTAGAGCTATTATTGAAGAAGAGGATATTGATCACGAGTTAGATATTTTTCCGTAATCCCAATTATTTTTGTTATGCCATATTATACATTTTTCTTTTTGACCAATGTTCCAACTATTTTGTTTAAAAGTTTCTATATTTTAAAGATTTTAATCAAAATCGTTGATTCATTCGTATTTTTTGCTTTTCATCTATTATAGAACCTACCTTAGAGCAAATAGAGATCATTTTTCAAATAGCAGATTAGTGGCCGAAAACTAGCAAAATAATGGCCGGAAACTGAAACAGGTGGCCGAAAACAGGCGAAATCGCTATTTTCAGACATTTTAATTTTTAGTAATTTTAATGTGACGTTGACGAGTTAAAAGGTCTACAAATATCAAAACTACATTATATTTCGAGCTCAAAAATATTTTAGAAACTAGTCTGCGACTTGAATGTCATGGAGAAAAATCGTCACAAAGTCATACGTTCGCTTAAGTGGCCGAAAACCGGTTAAGTTACCCTATGCATCTGAAGGCAATTCTCGTAATTAAAAACGGTCAAAAGCTAGACGCAGTCTCACCTCATCGAAAATCAAACGTCAAAAAGTTGTCAAAATTGTGGGGAAACTCGAGGTATTTTTGACAGATTGAGACTGAGACCAGAGTGTGAACTATCTTAAAAATACGGCAATTAGGGTGCAGGGGGCACTGTACCTTAATTGCGTAACACAATTTTAATCAAAATCGGAATCATTTTGAAGTTTATTTGCACTTCATTCCTTCATAAGTTCGAAAAACTTATTTGCTTAGCAACGTGAACAAGGCCATGATTGTTGCGGAGCTATCAAACTGAAAGCGATTCCTACTGATAGTGTATCACGCAATTACTCCTCTCGTCATACACGCACACCGTTTGCGAGTACAATGCACCTGACCTTTCTACAGAAGGTAACAAGTACCAAGCAATCTACAAGGTCCTCGGAAAGCGTTAGACCGTTGACTCCGGCTATTATTTTTACATCTTTAATAGTTTTTAGGGGTCTTCAGAAGCCAAAATATGAAACTAGTCTTACCAAGCGGTATAGTATTATAGATAGGCAGTCGTTCTATGTAAAATACTGGTATTCAGCTGTATCCGTTTAGATTGGAAGCTGACCCCAACTTAGCAGATCGAATTAGCAAGGTTCTCAAAAAGCGATTCCGCTTATCTACAAAGCATTACACCAAAAATCCCTGTACAGCCTTATAATTTAAAAACTTGTCATCCTCACAGACGTGTTAACTCGTATGCTCCCAAAGGCTTACGATGTTAGCAACGTAGATTATAATGAATTTGAAAAACTTTTCCCCATATCAACTATGTATCATTATTTCCCCCCTGGGGCTGAAATGAGATTTGGGGGTAAAAATAATTTCGTCACGCATCTATTCCGTGGAGACGAACGTGTCAGGACTGTTGAGTAGATAATGTTCAACGATCATGTTAGAGAATATTTTTAAAGAAATTCTTCGACCGAGGAAATGTTGAGAAGGCCAATTTTAAAAATCAACAATTATTTTTTAATCATTGCCACGCCACGCCTTGTTTCTGGGAAGGGTTGGGTAGAGGTATACCTATGGTAGTTTCAGGAGTAGTGGTGGCATAAAGGTGGGTTCAAACGGAAGCAGGCACTTTTTATAAATTATTTCATCACCACTGCTCTCGAAACAGTAAAGAAAAACATCGTGAAGAAGCCGGCATGTCATAGAACCAAAAAATTTAAAGAGATGTAATATCTACCAACCCGCACTGGGCCTGCGTGGTGTATAATGGCTCACTCGCTCTCAACGAGAGTGGTTCTGTTTCCCAGCAGTGGAAATATTATAGAGTGCTGATGATGAACCTGCACACACATTTTAGCAGTTATGTTTAAGTCCTATGTAATAGAGAACGAGTCTATTGCAATAAACCAGGCACACATTCAGACACCGGGCTGCTTTTGACAAATTCAATTAAGAAAAACCCAATGATACTTTGTCTGATCTGGGAATCGAAAACCCAGGAGCTTGTGCTCACAAGTAGCACTTGCGGCCGGTAGACCAACGAGGAAGTCGACATTTGTTTATTATTATTTCTAGCATGTTGTTGGAGTAAACAGACGAGACAAAGTGAGATTAAAAGAAATAAAAAGAATAACCAAGTTTGTTACATACAAAAATGGTGATGAACAGGACACATGTTAAGAGACGAAAAGAGAAATGAACAAAATTATTAACAGAATGGTACCCAAGAGATGGAAAAAGGAGCAAAGTGCACCGAAAGCCTATAAATAAAAGTTAATTTATTTAAATTTTTCAATTGTAGACCCAGCAATAACAATTAATTTAATTATAATTTCTAACATGTAACGTACAGATGTGGTCATATTTAAGCGTCTAGACCATTAAATTGGATAGCTGTCTCTACGGGACCAACATCATGATCTCAGGATAAATAACAGCCGCCCCACACGTTTAGGTCGAGTAGTTCAGATTGGTCCCATGGATAAACTCGTTCTGTTTAATGTTCTATGGCACACCCTTTTGATCTACTCCAGCTCTTCAAAGAAGGCTAGCAACGCCAACTGACAATCTCATGGAGAGTACCTGGCTTACTGAAATACTTTGTCCGGTAACCAACGGGCAGTTTAGACGCACATGAGCTTCTGTCTTTTGCACGCAGACCCTGCGTAGTGGGTCTTATGACAAAAAAGTGTTTATTAAAAACCCGTAGTTAGATATGGCTGTTTTAACTGTATGCCGCTGTTGTTGAGTTAGATAGCAAGGCGAGCAGTGCTGACAGTCCAGAGGGAATATCAGACAGTGGACACCTTGCGATCTTTTGCTGCAACGGCTGGCAAGCCGTTGCAGCAAAAGATCGCAAGGTGTCCTGCGCATCCAGTATAACAACATCTTCAGGATGATGGTGGGGGCGGCCTCGCTTCTGTAATGCATCGGGGTTGTTTGCGCTGTATCGCACTGATGGTTTTCATACCGTCATCCGCTAGAAAAACGTATCCCTTATCTGCAGAATGCGTGGCAGCTGCGAAGGAATAGTGAATCAGATAGGATCTTTTCGCCGCTATGGAGATTCTTTATTAAGCGCGTAATTTGAATGTTTTTTTTTTTGTTGCATCTAACTGTATGGATTACGTTATCTGTACATATAACTGCTTTTTACTATTAATATTATAAATGCGAAAGTACCTCTGTCCGTCTCTTACAGTTTCACGACTAAACCACTGAACCGATTTCGATGGTACGGGGTAAGTTTGAACCCCAAGAAAGAACATAGACTAAATTTTATTCCGCGACGTCGTCTGCGTCCGCGATAACTGACATTTACGCGGACGAAGTCACGGGCAAAAGATAGTCTGAAATACAAGAAATTTAATTTAAAGATCAGTAGTCGTGGAAGCTATAGATATAGCAGATACACAGACTTACTAAATCAAGCCCAGTGAACTTAGCTCCGTACGCCGGACACTTCTTGGCAACTGTACCAATCAGATAATTTATTTCCTAGTCGTACGCTAACCGAATTTATATCTCCGATCACGGATGCTTGGTAAGTATAAATAATACTATGTGTCATAATTCTTTGCTCCCCTGAATTGGTTTTTTCCGAATTAGCAGAACCCTTTGCCCTAAGTCGATACATATTTTTACACCCACAATCGAACATGTAACACCTACGTCTGCTATCAATATAAACTAATAATATAGTCGAAGAGTTTGTTCCTTTGAAATTAAATGTTTATTTACGTATCTATGTTGATCGTGTTCTATAAACTTATCCGTCGATATTATGTTGATCAATGTTTTAAAACTAGATGACGGCAGCATTTTCTAGCTGCTTGGACCAGTCCTATTTCCAAATTCTTTTTGCATTTGATTTTGACTGAGCTATACACGAAAATACCCATAGAAGACGAGCAAAAGGAGGGAAAGACAAAGAACACTTAGAACTATACCTCAACGGGATGCCATGGTGGCGCAGCCAGTTCACATCGCCAACAAAATATATAGTTTGCTGCGTAACAAAGCGGATGCCAGATGAGCTATCGATCATAGCTGTGTACATTTAGTTGGCTGCACAACCTGGTGACGTCGCCTTGGCGTCCTGATGAGGTATGGGTCTAAGCGAAGACGACGCGATGGGTTGGGTCGGTGGAACAAGAAATTTCACTCTAACGAATTCGCGGGCTGAAGCTATTTCGTACACAAATGTGTTAGTTTTATATCCTGATCACACAAAATGACACTTAAACGATAAATTGGAATATAATGGAGAGAGTTTTCTTGAAAATAATCACATAAAGCTAATTGTTTCATGAATGTTACATTCTTTTGAGTCAGATCAAAAACAGTGGGAGTTGGATCATGCCAAAGATTAAGAAGTGCAGAGAGGTAACACGAACATGAGGTAGAATTCGGGCAAGGATTATGCAATGAAAAGTAATATTGTTTATCTTCCACTTACTAATTTGATTTTATTCCATTCTCTTATTGCTTTTGGATATCGTTACAAATTTTAACCATTTCTTGTATTTTGTTATCATTTCATTGGTAAGTTAAGCAAGTAGTGGATCTCACTGTTTGGTATTTCCTTCTTTTTCTTATCGCATTGATGGGTAAAGGTTCAAACATATTTGGCCCAAAATTCAGTTGCGCGTACTCCGCTCACTGACGCATTCATAAGATCATCAAATGCATAGGTGACAGGGCGCTGGATGAATGGTGGCATACGCACTTTAAATAACACACGGTATTCCCATGACATGTAAAGGTTTACATTACTTCAAAAACTGTGATTATTGTAACTATGACAATGTCGAAAGTAATTAGCCGTATATTCATGGCATTTAAAATGTATTTTAATCTCTACATTTATACATATAAACAAATAAAACTGAATTGTCTTTTGAAGACAAGAGAACAGTTTTTTTATTAAATGCACGCGGTAAATATACTTTAAAATGTTTTTCATCGGTCTATTTGTTCCAGTTAATCTCCGAAACGACTGGGCCGATTTTGACTGGACTTTCATTAACTAAAAACAACATTTAATAAAAAACAACGTAGGTTTTTTATCCCGGTAGCAAGTTTCCCTGGATATTTCGATATCCACACGGATGAAGCCGCTGGCAATAGCTAGTAGAAAATATAAACTTGCGATAAGGAAACTAGACACAGAACAAGTTCTGTTAACAAACAATTCATAAACAATATTCAATCCAGCCATTAAAATGATATAAAATCTCTAATTAAACTATTAAAATTACAAACACGTTTTTTGAAGTCACGTTATAAACGTAGGGTATTTTATTAGATCTTCAAACTACTACGCATTAGAGTGCGTGGTTACGTAAACTAGTATCATATCTTTAATCCTAAGATTACAGGATTACGCCGACGGTTTTAAGATCATCAATCATACAATCATGGATAATACTTTTACGAAAATTTCATAGTTTTTGTCACTTTAATCATTTACCTGCTCATCTTTTCTATTGTCCTTTGCAAGGGATTCTCATCATCAAAATCATTCAGTCGAAAGATGTCCGGTGCTGAACGTAGGTTCACCTCAAACATCGCCACAGCAACCGGCCCTGTAACTTCCGCATCTAGTAGTTTTTCGCGAACTTCATATGTTACTTGGTCCTTCATAATGATGTGTGGTCTTACAGTCATCAATATTCCAAGAAAACAATTGAACATCAATACGATATCGGTTCTAAGCTGACCACCAAGGTCTTTCAGAACTTATCTCATCTGCATTATCTAGTCTATGCGCTGTCGTAGAGCGGCGCGTGTGCCTGGGCGGGCGGGGGCTGCGGGGTGCGGGGGCACCGGGCTCTATTGGCCCAGCTCACCTCGCAGCCTTCAGTCTGGCGCGGGACGCGACCTCGAGCGCACGTCGCCCGTCCAAACATCTCTCACATCCAAACCGCGTGTTGAAAATAAAAATTGCTAAATTAAATTGCTAGTGTAAACCTATTTTGTGGGTAGTGTTTTGTTCTCTGCTCAGTGACGTTCTAAATGAGGGCTTAAGTTCGGAGGTGATTGTTTCTAAATGTTCGAGGGCTAAACAGTATTTTCAGTGAAGTAAGTAGACGAATCGTAGATGTTATTATATGATTGGTAGTGCTTATTGACTGTTGCTTTTAGATATTTGGTTCCTTGGATCGGTAGGCGTATGTATTGTAAGCCATCAGGATGTGTGCCACTCAAGACATTAACGTTTATGTGAAGAATATTGAACCGTCGCCAGAAATATCGATTTGTTGTTTATTTACCTGCACCACCAGAATTGGCTACACTTATTGAACTGTGAATCTATCGTGAAACGATATTTACGATTTTTTCATCTGAAAGACTGAAGTGATTTTATAGTCTGTTCGCGTTTAATTACACAAAGAGCGGCCTAAGCAAAGACTAAAGCCGCAGCAAATCTCTTTAGCAAATATGGAAGATTGTCGTTTATTTTGAGCCCTTACGCGGTTTGCCTCGATTGCAAAGACAAAGAAAACATTTATATTTAATTTTTTGGTAAAAGCCGGGGTGGCTTTTACCAAAAAAATAAATTAATTAAATGTGGAGCGATATTTCTATAAAGAGTATTGTCAGTAATCTTCCTTTTCTGTAAAATTATTGAAGGCGAGTGATTGTCCTAAAATTTTCTTTGTTACGGTCTAGCGGACCTGTTTTCCGCCTTGTCGGATGCCGCCGGTCAAACCATTTAACATCATTTTTTATTTATCTATTCAACTGAAAATCTCAATACTAAATTATTTGAGGACTTCGGGTAGAAAAGGGTGGACAATTTATGCCGACAAAACAAATTCTAATGTTTCAAAAACGTGGATATAATACTTGGTTCTAATCAAATGTTTATTCGCATTTTTTAAGTCTTAGTATGAATATCTAGATGATGGCCTACTTTAATTATTCATGCTAATCAAAATTGGTTCGAATATTCGAGTTGGAGATTATTACCTATTAATTATTATCTATTCTTATTTACATATTGATAACGATATTATTCACACATCCAAAATGTAAAGTGATCATTATTTTAACTATAAGATTTATTTCTATCAAGATTTAAATCTTTTAAAGGGTTAAAGTCCACAACCATTTGAATGAATTATGACAAATTGCGCTCAGCGTTTACCGAGGATCACAATAACCAACTTCTCTGTTTGACCCTTGTCACACGCTAGGACGACAGCCTGAAGACGCCTGTTTTTATTTTACTTTCTTCTTTTATGTTTTTAGGACAATTTTTCTGTATTACATTTTCATGTCTTATCTTATTCGGTTCAACGGTTTCTTCAATTCTTTAAGTGTATCCAAAATCGCTTTTGTCAAAACTGACTACCTATTTCATTTCATTTGTGAACATTCTTCTTCTCAATTTCCTTTTACTTAAAAGTAGCTGTATTGCTTTCCAGCCTTTCTCTATATTCGAAAAAACACTCATCTCGATACCGAGACATGTGACTACATTTACATCACATGTGTGTACAATGTCTAAGTGGCTGCCTCTAAGGCAAGTTAACGTGTTGGCTAGATCGCTGGGCGTAAATACGTAGTGACCACAATGACCAATTTCCTTTAGTTGACTCATACTACTTGCGGTATCAGTGGCTACTGACACGTTATGTTTTTCTTAACAACTCATACTAGTAACCTTTTGTTGTGTTTGACCTGGTTCTTTTTTATTATTTGTATATAAATCATCGTCACCTAAAGTTGTTACTAAGAATTTTTGGGTTTGTATTTCAGCTTAAATATCTTTACTTAAAACATGAACACTTTTGAACACTGCCAAATGAATTATATTCTTCTCAAAGTTTAGTAATAAGCTGTCTTACATTTTATGGTATCTGATTGTCTTAGATATTTGTCAGACACCATAACGCGTTTCGTTGAACACACCAGACGCGTAAACAAATAAACTGCTTCACGCATATTATCCCTCCATGGGATTCCCTATGTCGTGGGATGTAACTGCTATTCCAGTCGAATGTCACGTACACACTGAACAAATATCTGCTAAACATACTAATGTTTGTCGTGATATGAAAACCAACTTTACCTTTTTTACTTCGGGATATTATTCTTCATATACTGTTTTACTAGAAATTAAAAGACCATCATCATTGTCATCACAATTCAGGAGCTTGCTCCAATAATTATGCTAGAACATCGTCAATATGCAAACTAATATCTTTCTGATGAAATCTCTTCGCCAAATTCAGAAGACGATAGGTAGATTTTAACTGTCAAGTTTAAAAAGGATCACTATTTCTCCTTCTGTTAATTTAACATGGACAAGAAATAAAAAGATAGTAAACTATCTTTTCATCTTCTATCAGACTTTATTTCTGTTTTTAAAGTTAACGCTACATTTTGTGACGTAGCATCCTTATTACTTAATGTCATACTTTATCCTTTATTGAACGAAGCAGCTACGAGTACCTCATTGACGACTATAAAGGACAATTCCCATAAACTCAGTATCGATTCACTAGAACACAGTGTATAATTCTGGTGTCACATCTCAATTAACTAGGGACAAAGGCATGGGAAAACCGCAACATTGTGGCCGATAGTTGACACGGATACTCTTAGTTGATTAAAAGGGAACGCTTTAATTGGTTATCACAACACATGGTTATTGTATGTAAATATTACGTCTTTGTGTTCTGCTGTCGTAATTATTTATAGGGTTTTTGGAAAGGGAACTGTATCTTTTAGTGTTATTGCCATGTTTTCATTTAGGCAACAGAAGCTATGGGTTATCACTTGTTGTTCAGAATAAGCAATATTTTTGGTTAGTGCTATTTCAATTTTTGAAATGTGCAAGCGTATTGAGCCACAATTTTTATTTACACACTTTTTTATAGGTTTGGCTCGTTATGAAACTCTGTAGCGTATCTCGTTTAAAACGAAGACACTGCTTTTGTTTTAAGCAACATACTACAAAATATCTGGAACACCTCTCACAGCTAAAATGATGTATGGCCCACTTCAGATAAAAAGCGTTCCCAGTCTTTGTTTACCGTCACAGAAAAATAAATCTTGATTGTCACAACATCCCAATATCGTTGTGTTGACATACTGAGAGGGATTGTAGAAATAAGGACAAATAAGCGAATCTCCGTCCATTTATTAGACGAATTAGGATCGGGAGTGAATTAAGTTGATAAACGCCATACTAGTTTGAGGAAAACGCTCAAGTTCAAGCTCATTGAGTCATTTCCTCATAACAAAATTACATAGAAAATAAAATTACTGGCTCTCGGTAAAAGTAATACGCTGTTTAATGTTTCAAAATAAATGAAAATAGGGATATAGGAATTAAATTACTAAAGCATATTTATGTACGAATATTTTCGGCACTGTACTAAGTTGATTAAAACAGGCTAATGAGGAAAATTTTGGCCCTTCAAATTACATTACACTTACTAATGGACTCTGTATATGAAAAATATTGCAAACAATTTCCGCATTTACAAAATTATACAAAAATATTGTGTTTAGGTTATCCTTTGTACATGTTTGAGGAAAAAACTTTGATCGCAAACCAAATAGACGTTCGTCACCAATGACGTTATTGATGAAATTACAATCACACTGAATTTGTATTGTTTAATTCATGATCATAATGTGCCTTTTGCCTACTGTTTTGGTGTCAGCTTCTAGTCGAAACGGATGCTGCTAAATAACGGTATACTTTAAAAACTTATTGATCTTTTAATGATATTACGATTTATAAATTACCTAATGAACATCTAAAATCTGCGGCCGATGAGCGCTATAACCAAATTAACCGCAATTACTTAGCTATTTAGTATTTAGAGTACCCCAAGATAGGTATTATTTGAGATTTACTAAAAAGGCGCATTAAATTAGAGTTTTCAGTACCTAATATTTTAAAGAAAGTGAAATTGGAATAATTAAAGGTATGGTTTAATGCATGCTGCTGTGTTGTTGACAATTATTACTAAACTAGCTGCGCCCGCGGTTTCATCCGCTTGGATGTTGGAAGTTAATAATAATAATTAAAACGTTTACTATTTCCACGACATCATGAAAAATCAATATATAACTGTGTGTATAAAACATACATTGATGTTGCGGAGCCTGTGTGACAGGTCTCCAGACCTCCAAACTATCCGGAAAAGCTATAGTAATACAAACAAGTATTAATAGATGAAAATGTTGTGATGAAAGACAAAAAAATATCTATACATATATATAAAATTCAAAGTCTTGACTGACTGACTGATATATCAACGCACAGCCTAAACCGCAGGTCCTAGAGACATGAAAGGACGTGGAGGAGAAGGGTGTGTTCTTTGTGAAGATTAGGTATCCACTAAGAAAGGGTTTTTAGAAATTCTATCCCTAAGAGGGTGAAATGAGGGTTGAATTTTCTGTGAAACTTTTTAATCTTTGAGTCGAATGACACGCGAACGAAGTCGTGGACAGAAGCTAGTCCTACTAATCCTACTAATATTATAAATGCGAAAGTTTGTATGTATGGATGTATAGATGTATGGATGTATGGATGTTTGTTCGCCATTCACGCAAAAACTACTGACCCGATTTATATGAAATTTGGCACACATATAGTTTATAACCTGGAGTAACACAAAAGGTACTTTTTATCCCGGTAGTATGTTCCCGCGGGATAATTTCCGACCTCCACGCGGGTGAAGCTGCTGGCAAAAGCTAGTAATAAATAAAACGAAGAAAAATCAAACAAAACTAACTCACAGGGAAACATGTTACCTGGACAAAAAGAAGCATATCTTCATCATCATTAGAATCAGAATCATCATCCATCATTACAACCAACAGACGACCACTGTTGGACATGGCCTGCCCCAATTTGTGGTGGTTTCCAAAATCGCCACGCGGATTGGCGATCGCAGAATGCTGGTAAAATGCATAGAGAACGCTGTTGTCCATTCTTTAGTCCCTTAATGGCTTCTTACGACACCCACGGGAAGAAATGTGATGGTGCTATTCTTTTTTCTTCACCACATAGAACAGCATATGTTATTCGCTTATAATATCAGCTATATGTTAGTGAAAGTGTTCAGAGATTAGCTAGAGCTCGGGGTCAATGCCACTGGGCCACCACCATTCTTCCAATATTTTTTTGACTGGCCTGTTAGTCTAGTGGTTAGTGACCCTGACTGCAAAGACTGAGGTCGTGGGTTCGATTCCCACCCAGGACAAATCTTGTGATGAACACAATCATTTGTTCTGTGTCTGGGTGTAATTTATCCATGATATGTATGTATTTAGAAATATATAAGTATATTTATCAGTTGTCTGGTTGCCATAGTACAGGCTCTGCCTAGTTTGGGATCAGATAACAGTGTGTTGGTTGTCCTAAAATATTTATTTATTATTTTTTATTGATTCACAATCTCAGCAAACGATGTAACTGTACCATTTCCATACTAAATACACTCTCAACTGTTAAAGCCAATTCACGAGCCAAAAGACTAAAAATAAATAATAGTTTAAAAAAACTAAAAAACAGTAGTATAGTTTTTTAAACTATTATTTATTTCCAATTTTTTAGGGTGTTTTGAATTTTGAGACGTATGTCAGCGTAGTTTGTGACGTATGTCAGCGTAGTTTTCGAAGACAGTTTTTTTGCTGTCCTGGTAACCCTGGCAAGGATAATGGCACTATGAAATTATAGTATTGTCATCGGTCTTTGACAGGTGTGCAAAGTTTGAATGAAATCTGGTCGTTTAAAGTGGGTCAAAATCGCGCTATAAGGAGTCGGTTACAAACAAACATACAAACATACAAGTGAAGCTAATATAAAGCGTGTAAAAATATAAAGCGTGTTAAAACAATTGCTCCAACATTCAAGGTATGAGGAAAAGATAACGTAATATTTTTGTAACTTTGAGTTTTTTCCTGGCATATAAATCATGTCCCAGTGCGGGAAACTTTTGGAAATAGCAGTTTTATTATTTCGAAAGTGAATTGTGTTGCTTGTCTGCGGGTTTTCTTAAGTTATTTAGAACAAAACTTACCTTCGTTACCTTACCTTTGAATAAAGTGAAAATGGAGCTTAGGGTAACTTGAACTGAATAGTTTTTAAATCTCTAGGGATTGTGCGGATAATAATCTTTTTTCAGCGAATACCATTTATAGTAAGTATTAAAGAAGTCTTAAGGACTCCCTGTGCAAGGACCTAATCATAAAACACGTTTGTGGAGTCAGTCATATAAGTTTTTCTGTAAGAAGATTCTACAATCTTATTTCTATCTGCTTCCTTTGGCTTGCCCGCCCGTTCTCTCGCTTGCTGTGTTTTCTGCTACTCTATCTCTAAATTAGTTTGACTGTTTGATGTTATTAAAGTTATTTATTGCCAAACTATATACAACGAAAGGTTAAGTTTTGCAGACAACTTGACTAGTACCTACATTTACTTGTACCATGATGTAAAGAGGGAACAACCACGGCAATAATTATTTAATTGTCATGTTAGGTTAGCTTCCTTTATCACTGGATAATACTACACCCCATAGTAAGACTAGTTACCAGACATTAAACTCAATCTCCGTTTCGTATACCAAAGATTTTTGAATGATAAACTATTATTCAATCAATTTGTCTAACCCTTTCCAAACTATGTTAGCGTCGGGATCTAGTCTGAAAGGATGCAATTGAATATCAGTATTTTACATGAAGCGACTACCTATCTAAAATCCACAACCCAGTTACTGGATAATACCCTTTGGGCTTCTGAAGACCCATAACGACTGTCGAAGATCCACGACTAAATAAATATAAATATCTTAGGACAACCAACACACTGTTATCTGATACCAAACTAGGCAGAGCCTGTACTATGGCAACCAGACAACTGATAAATATACTTATATATTTCTAAATAAATACATATTATAGATAAATTACACCCAGACACAGAAAAAATGATTGTGCTCATCACACAAAGATTTGTCCTGGGTGGGAATCGAACCCACGACCTCAGTCTTTGCAGTCAGGGTCACTAACCACTAGACTAACAGGCCAGCCGCCGAATGTTAGCGGGACCAACGGATGTACGTATTATCCGAAGCACGGAAGAGTCTTGGTATGTAAAGATGATCACCTATCCACAGACCAACCGCGGCAAGCGTAGCTTAACCAGCCCCCTAATTGTGGAACGCACTATCATTCAGAATCTGAATCGTATTGAAGATTATTTGTACTTCATTGCATCATTTGTTCGAATAAATTGTCGGCTCAGCAACGTAAATAACGCAATGAATGTTGTTTAACTATCAAAATGAAACCGATTACTATTGATAGCAAGTTACACAATTACCCCTCTGATCTATCTACTCGTGTGGCTAGTATTACTTAACCCCAAGCTCTTGACAAACTAATATTCAATCATTAATATTAGAAACAGAGCAGCTAAGTATCATCATTATTATGTTTCGTAATAATATATATGTCGTAGGATAATTTGATACTTCGAATCTTCGCGAAAATCCTAGGGGTTTTGCGAAAACGCGGATAATTAGACATAGGCGAAAAATTATCAAATCTTACTGGACAAAGTCAGGATTTTTGCGAAAATACTCGTTACTATAGTAAGATTTGATGTGCTCAACACTGATTGGCTACAATTTTGCTGGCTGACTTCTAATTGGTTCCTAGTTTGCCGATGATTGTCTTCAAGTATTGTATCATAGAGTTATGAAGGTTTAGAATAGGTGAGAAAGAAAAATCACTAAATTGATTTTTATAAACTTTTTATTGAAAATTTTATTATGTATGTTGTTTTCTACAGACAATAGGAGATCTCAGTCGTAGTAAAAAAAAATGATCCAATTTTAGGGTGTAATCCATAAATTGGATGAAACTGGTTAGGTAAACAATTAGTTTAATAGTGCAACAATGGAATTGATCAGTCTTGTGAATTAAAGTCTTGAGATAAAATCACTCATTCATCAGCCTTCTCTTCTCTTATACAGCCAAACTTAAGATATATTGAGGGAAAATTATTATCACATTCTGGTTCACTTATAGTGAACAAAATAACTACAATAAATTATTATTGAATTAGCAAAAATAGGAAAAAATAGACTTATTCAAAGAAATTAAAAGATAACTAGAAAAAAATTTGAAAAGCGAATAATTACAGAACAAAAGATAATTAAATACGTCACTAATGTGAAACTTACGCTGAGTTGCATGGACCTGTAACATTGGAGTTGCAATTAGGGCATGCAAACCGGATACCCGGATAACCGAAAAAACCGGATAACCGACTGATTTGAAACCCGGTTTTTTTAGGATAACAAAACCGGAGTTTTCGGTTTTTTCGGTTAACATTATAAGTAAGCATTTTTCGACTACTAAACTGACGGCACCTACAACTCAGGAAAACTTAGACTATACAGTACCTAGTAAATGTTTCATGTAACATCAAGGACCAACTCCGACAAGAAATAAAGAAGGCTCTCAAACAACATACCTCTGGTGCAAGCCTATCTACAGAACTTGATTTAGAAACTAAAATCAGGGTGGAAATGGCACTTTACGACGGTGGAGGAAAAATGGGAGAGCACTTAATAAAAGTATATAAACCTTTGGAATCTATACCTCCAACAAGTGTGGAATCAGAGAGAGCCTTTTTATCAGCAGGTCTCATCTATACTAATATTATAAAGCTGAAGAGTTTGCTTGTTTGGTTGAACGCGGTAATCTCAGGAACTACTGGTCCGAATTGAAAAATTATTTTTGTGTTGAGTAGCCCATTTATTGAGAAAGGTTATAGGTTATATAACATCACGCTACGATTAAAAGGAGCGGAGCAGTAACGAAATATGAACGAAAACTAGCAGGCAATTCGATGCGACGGGAAAGGTCAGGGTAGAAAAAATTGACGCGGACGAAGTCGCGGGCAGAAGCTAGTCTGTTTTATCTATAACAATGACAGATTTATTTTGTTTTGGTTTATTAGGGAATAAGACTTCCATTTTATGCGATATTTCAATAATTATTTTGATTTCATTTTACGTACTGTTGATTTTGCCTGTTTGTATTTTATGACAGTTCAATTGTTATTTAATATTCTGTAATTTTAAGCCTTTGTCTACCTACCAAAAGTTCAAAATTGTGTATGTTAGGTTTTAAAGAATATGTTATTTTCCTAAATAATAAGCTTTATGATTATTATTCTATGTTTTGTATAAAGAAAAGAAACTTTTTGTATAGCCTGTTAGTACTTGTAGCTTATTTCAGTCCGTAAAAAAATCATATTTTGATTAGACTTCAGCATTTTCATTTCTGTACAGACATATTTCTCATTTATTAAAAATCAAATAAAAAAACCCGAAAAAACCGATTTAACCGGTTTCACCGGTTTTGTAAACATAAACCCCGAAAAAACCGGTTTTTAAAAACAACCCGGTTTTTGCATGCCCTAGTTGCAATACAAGCACAGCTGCGTTTAGTAAATAGTAATATGAAATTATTAGTAAGACTTTACTTGTTACAACAATTCAAAGATTTATGACATTTGGAATTACAAAGCAAACCGTGCTTTTTACAAGCACACTTATTTGAGGAACATTGTTTGCTTGATTTCTTGCAATGACATTGCTTAAACCCTTGTCCGCCGAATGGTGATAGTTGTGAGGAAATACCACGAATAGGTAATACTACCTCGGGAACGGGGCCGGTAAATTGAGCTCCTGGAGATATTTGAAGTGCGTTTCTTGGTAGCCAATCTTTAATTATACCAACGGAGGTACCAACTTGAAACAAACCATTCTTCTTATCAATTACTCGTCCTGTAATGTTTTTGTTATCTAAGGGTGCACGATCGTACTTCGGAACATCAACCAAAATTGTAGCACCTACATCTATTTCTTTAAATTTTTTGTTGGATGTAGTACACATAGTCGCAGCTGCTCTTTTTAAATTTTCATGCGAACTTGTTCTTTCTTTCTTAATAGAATCTTCTTGCCAGCATAAGTTACATTTAACATTAGAAGAACTACTACCTTCTCTAACTTCAGACACTCCACATGCGCCGTGAATCACTTGTTGGCATTTTGAACATTTGAGTGAATCGGATGTGGTAATTTGGCAAATACAACATTTAACTTCAGTAGCAACAATATTATTGGAATGTTGTTGTTGTACATTTGTGTGGGAATTTGTGTCATTTATAGCGATATTGTTATCAAGACAGATAGTTTTTGTTGTACTTGCTGGGACAATTATTACATCTTCTAAAATTGTAATGTTATTTGCAGATTTTTTTTTATATTGTGTCATAGATGAAAGAGAGGTAGATTGTGTTGAAGTTTGTGTTCGGATAGTCATTTTTTGATCAGTAGAAACATACTGATTTGTGGTTTCGGAAAGCTGCTCATAGAAAAGGATTGCATTTTCAACTTTGGATTAATTTCTACAACCTGCATTACGCTCGTCTTGAATATCTTCAGTGCGAGGAGGATTTTCATTAATTAAAACCTGTTGTAAGTCTTCTTCATTTCTACAACCTGCATTTCGCTCGTCTTGAATATCTTCAGTGCGAGGAGGATTTTCATTAATTAAAACCTGTTGTAAGTCTTCTTCATTTTCTAATTTTGACAATGTATCTCTAGGCAAATAAGTTGAAGACAGGCCAATTACAGGATCGTGACCAAACAAGGCTTTGTATGGTGAACGTCCTATTGTGCGATGATGCGAAGAATTTTTCTGGAACTGAACGAAACAGCATCCCAGTGACCATTCAGTTGAGTTATTGTCGGACATCCAGGAACGCAACATGTTCTCAACATCCTGATTGCACCTTTCTACCGAACCTAAAAAAGAGAAAAATACTTTATTGCACATAAAAAAAAATACAAAACAACAGATAACAACAAAAGACAGTACAACATAGGTGGCCTTATTGCTAAGGTAGCAATCTCTACCAGGCAACCTTTGGGTGAAAGAAAAATGCATAGCGGTAAGCGGGATAGTGCAAAACTTGCAAACAAACCTTGACTTTGAGGATGTCGGGGACGTCCATTCACTATCTTGCATGCAGGCCACAATGTGATTAGCTCTTTTATTATGCTGGCAGTAAATTCCTTGCCATTATCACTCTGTAAAATCATTGGCGCACCCACTTCTAAGAATATTTTTAAAAGAGCCATGGCTACTTCAGTTGCTTTTTTACTGGTTAAAGGTCTGAGAAAGCAGAACTTAGTGAGGTGGTCTTGATAGTTTAAAATCCATTTGTAATTGTGGCTAGGAGTTGACTGGAGATCAATTAAATCTACCTGCCCACGTTTGTTAAAGTCTTGAGAAATTATGGGGCGTACAACAATTCCTGTTTTTGGGCAACTTTTTTTATTCAGACAGATCTTACACAAGTTGAGGAACAATATCATAATCGGTACCGGTATCACATATTGTTGCTTTAGGTTATATATCAGTTTGTCGCGTCCTCCATGCCCAGTTGATATGTGCGCCTGCAGAAGAATATCATAGTACATATCTGTTGAAGGTACTTGTACAACAGGAGAGTTAAGATCCTTTCTTCTCAGTATCAGAAGTTTTTCTTCACCTACACTCATCACGTCGTATTTTTTTGCATTTCTATACTGTTGTTGTGTTTTTGGTTGCTTAAGTACACTCGCAGTTTTAAATTGTTCAATTGAATTTATTACAGCATTTACGCGTTCTTTAGTCCATTCTGGTTTAGTTGTACCGTCAACTCTATTATCGTAAAACTTTCTTAACTCTATGTAAAATTTGTCTTTATCGGAGATAACCTCCAAATTCTCCGATTCCGCTGAAGGTTGAACATCATTCTCTGTCGAATCTGTCATAATTATATGAAAACCAAACCTCCTATTCACACCGTTTCTTAGTTCAAGTCCAATTTTATAGTCCACTTTTAACACAATGACAAACAAAACACCGCTAAACCAATCTCGAAAGCATTGTTGTTGTTGAGTGGTTGACTAAGACTTTTATGATATATGACACTATGTACATCCGTGTAGCACTTTTATTTACCACTTTATTTAAGTCCAAGTAGGTACACTATTTACGATAAAAAACAAAACACTTCTGCAATTTAACTCAGACACAAACGTAAACAAATAACGTGCGGCAACAAATGATTGACATTTAAGACGTCAACCAATCAGAGACGATCTCTTATTGAACGCGGTGACCGACCAATCAGCGTTCTTATTTCATAACAGCCAGCGTTTCGTTTCGCAATATTGCTATAATAACGAGTATTTTCGCAAAAATCCTGACTTTGTCCAGTAAGATTTGATAATTTTTCGCCTATGTCTAATTATCCGCGTTTTCGCAAAACCCCTAGGATTTTCGCGAAGATTCGAAGTATCAAATTATCCTACGACATATACACCGCTAATATAAATTGATGAAATAGTGAATCAAAAGGTACTCGTATTTGTCAATAAAGTGCCGCGTTTTCAATGTTATCTGCTTTCTGTGATCTTCAAGATTCAGAATATATATATATTCTTGGAATGATAAAGCGATAACTGATAAGTTTGAGATATTGCGACCTTCTTGAGGAGTTAATATTGCAGGATTTGTATAGTAGGAATATTTTATGTTAAAACTAGCTTTTGCCCGCGGCTTCGCCCGCGTGGATGTCGTAAATTATCGCAAGAGGACGTACTACCGCGGTTAATGTATTAAGAATGCATTAGTCCCGGTTATATAGGTAATTACCCGCGACTTCATCCGCGTGCTATTTTTAACAAAAAAGTTTTTCGTTCGTTTTTTTTTCGTGAGTTACTATTTTTTTTCTTCTAAAATAAAAGTAACCTAAGTTACTCCTTGTTACATCAGCTATCTGCCAGTGAAAGTCCCGTCAAAATCAGTCTAACCATTTCAGAGATTAGCCGGAACAAACAGACAGACAGACAAAAATTGTAAAAAATGTTGTTTTGGTATATGAACCGTGTATAGATCCAAATACACTTAGTAAAACTGGCCAAGTGCGAGTCGGACTCGCGCACCGAGGGTTCCGTACAAACCTCCAGGAATTCACGGTTTATGCATAAGGTTTATGTTTATGAAATTAAATGTTTTTTTTTTTAAATTTTTATATTTGAGTTGACTGAATGAAAGGTAAATTGTGGTTTACGATTTATGACGTATTAAAAAAAAACTACTTACTAGATCTCGTTCAAACCAATTTTCGGTGGAAGTTTACATGGTAATGTACATCATATATTTTTTTTAGTTTTATCATTCCCTTATTTTAGAAGTTACGGGGGGGGGGACACATTTTACCACTTTGGAAGTGTCTCTCGCGCAAACTATTCAGTTTAGAAAAAAATGATATTAGAAACCTCAATATCATTTTTGAAGACCTATCCATAGATACCCCACACGTATGGGTTTGATGATTTTTTTATTTATTTTTTGAGTTTCAGTTCTAAATATGGGGAACCTCAAATATTATTGTTTAAAAAAAATGATATTAGAAACCTCAATATCATTTTTGAAGACCTATCCATAGATACCCCACACGTATGGGTTTGATGAAAAAAAAAAAATTGAGTTTCAGTTCTATGTATGGGGAACCCCAAATATTATTGTTTTTTTTTTCTATTTTTGTGTGAAAATTTTAATGTGGTTTACAGAATACATCTACTTACCAAGTTTCAACAGCATAGCTCTTATAGTTTCGGATAAAAATGGCTGTGACATACTCGGACAGACAGAGGGTTCCGTTTTTTTGCCATTTGGCAACGGAACCCTAAAAACCCGGTTATTTTAATATAACAAATAGACACTCCAATTTCATTTATTTGTCTAGATATGTCTAGATATTATGGTGCTATAATGTCATGAAAAATGTGTATCAGCTTATGTATTGAAGGCGTGCTACTAGACGATAATGGATAATCTGATGATGATGATGATGATGACCTCTCATACTTTTGTCAATGGACCTTAAATCTTAAGCAAAAATCAGTTTTGATTCTTGGTAAGCTACCAAAACACTAAGAATCCATACAAAACGTCTTCCTCAAGTTATTCGTAAATTCTCTTAAATTAGTGGTGGCTCAGTGGTAGAGGCACTGACTGGCGCTTGACTTTGTGTCAATTACATATATCATCAATACGTTGTAACCACAGCTCACCTTTTCCATGTGAAAAAGATTTTTGCCTGAAGATAGCAGATAAATCACTAGTATTTATACAAACTTAAATAGAATCCCTTCTTCCCAAGGAGGTAGGCAGAAACTACATAATGCCACCAGCTCCGTTTCCTGAATATTTCCCGATCCATCCACGTACGCGGCCGGTAGCAAGTACGAGATACTACACACCTGACCTTTTTGAAGAACATTACCAATAAAATCACTGGTATTTATATCAACTATCAATTCTATACTATACGGACTGAAAGTCTAGTTCTGAAATAGCGTGGTTAGTAAGTCGATATGTAATCCGATTGTACGGTACGTTCAGATTCATGCAGATCCAATCAGGAATGACAAGATTTGTAGCATTGGTTACCGTGCATTGTCTGTATTCGGAGTAGGTGAGTAGACATATTGTTATTCTTTTTAACCGACTTCAAAAAGGAGGAGGTTCTCAATTCGGATGTTTATATATATATTTTTTTTTTTATGTATGTTCGGCCATATCTCCGTCATATATAGACGGATTTGCAAAATTATTTTTTTGTTCGAAAGGGGTTTATTCCGAAATGGTCCCATATAATT
The DNA here is from genome assembly GCA_947507805.1 of Aporophyla nigra. Lineage (NCBI taxonomy): Eukaryota > Metazoa > Arthropoda > Insecta > Lepidoptera > Noctuidae > Aporophyla > Aporophyla nigra. Next base: position 1,762,985 of record OX382313.1, on the reverse strand, counting down.
TTCATATAGATCTGATGATGAGTTCGGGAGACAGAAACCGGAACTCTTTAAAAAATGACAGCAAATCAGCCGCGATTTCTGCTATCGCATAAATATGCATTGTTTGTTTGGAATTAGTGCAGGGTGAATACCACAACTAAAAATTTAAAAATAAAAACTTTTTTGCAAAAAAAAAAACAACCGACTTCCTTAAAATCACTACAAAGTGAAAAATAACTTTAATTTCGGAAGTCGGTGGCAAAAAAACCATAAATACAGATCCTAAGACACCGACTTCCGAAATTAAAGTTATTTTTCACTTTGTAGTGATTTTAAGGAAGTCGGTTGTTTTTTTTTTTGCAAAAAAGTTTTTATATGGAAAACAATGCCTGGGTAAAGGGTTACGTTATAGCACTCGGTTAGTGTTAGTGGGAAATTATATACTGATAATAAAAGCAATGTAAATAGGTTTTTAGTTAAATTTAAATAAAGTCGGAACGGTGTTGTATGAATACCTTAGAATTTATGAACTTCGTCCCTCCTTTTTGTGAGATGGATTGGGCCATAATTTACGGTTGTCAAATGTCTTCGAATCATTGGTTCTAGGACATGCCAGTTACCTCACGATTTCCTTCACTGTTTTGAGAGCAGTGGTTATAAAATAATTTACACATACAAAGCCTGCCTTGGGTTCGTACTCACGACTCTCAAGTTAACACTGGGCCACCACTGCTCCTTAACTCTGGTTTCCCTTCAAAACGTATAAATCTTTTGCCTTCAAGAGATACATTTTCAAAAATGCTTCCTTAGTTGTTGTATAAAGAACTCTTGTGCAAAGTTTTGTGCGTCTAGAATTAGTGGTTCTGTGTTTTCTGTGGCCTGTCTGTTAACCTATGCCTGAGATTGAATGAATGGATTTAAGAACTTTATCGTGCAGAGATGTATGAGCTAAATGGTGCTGATCCGTCATGTTCGTGTACGGGCGCTTCAGCGGAGACTGTTCATCTCTTAGCTGCCACGGCTTCTTTTAATTATTGTATTTTTGGAGTTTTTGTTCCTGTTTACTGTATTTTGGACGCTTTTAACGGGTATATACGTCTTTTTTTTACATCATTCTCATATAATTATAAATTCAACATTAAGGAAGGAGGAGGGGGGGGGGGGGGTTGGAGGAGGTCTTTGTAGCAATGTGATTTCCAAATGAGTATATGTAGTTTTCTTGTCTATTCTTCTACTTCGCTTTGAAATGGAGAACTAGCTTCATTCCTCCGTCTGGCCGACTCCTTAACTAATTAAAAGTGTCTGTAAATAATGTTTGAGATATCATTTATTCTCATACGAATTACAGTTCACTTCCATGAGAATAACTAAAACTAGACAATTCCCACAAACAATGCAGCACATGATATTTTGTCCAGCGTGTCCTGTTGTCTGCACGCTACAGGAGAAGATGGACGCTACTGAAAGTGCTAAGGTCGTAGCCAAATTCTGGGCAGACTATATTTAGATTGCTATCGACACGCTTAAAAGAAGACTAGACATAGGCATGGGTATGTTATCATTGTGACAACTCAAGAAATTGAATGTGTTAATGTACTTTGGCAACACTAAAAAAAAATCGGCTAGGGTGTCGTTGTTTCTAGGTGGGGACAAAAATTTTATATGGTAGAATAGAGTGCGAGGCATTACTTGTTGGACTATGGAAGTTAACTGTTATGCAATTGTAAAGTTGAAGCAAGTTATGAGTATTTTATTTACAATTTATTCTTTAATTACAATTCACTTACATGAGAATAACTAAAACTAGACATATCACAAAAACAAACTAAACGTTGGACGTATTACATACATGCAGAAACTGGGCTCGACTAAAATGTTTTGAGGGTAGATAAAAATACAGTGTTAGTTCGATACACGGGCTCAACGTAAATGGTTAAATTGAAATAAAATTAATTGCTTTCAGTTCGAGTGGATTATTGCAGATACCCATTTAGAAGCTACCCTTAGAAATTCTGTTGCTAGCTCTTTTAAGAGTCAACCCCTCAGAACATCAAAGTAATTACATTAATAAAAGCTCGAACCCCCTTGTATCAGCATAATTCTCAGCTCCACCCAATAACTTATTCTCGGCCATTGAATCTTACAACTCGGGCGGGAAGATAAGCGCCTGATATAGCCCTATGTATACTGATATTAGCCTTATATATTTCTTTCCGGATTAGTTGATGAAATCTTTCACGCTGTTGGAAGTGTCTGAGGAAGATGGAGTTAACAAAGGCAAGCAGGTTGGCGATCGCAGTATGGTGGCGAAATGCATAGAGAACGTTGCTGCCCATTCTCTAGTAAGTCCCTTAGTCGCCTTTTATGACACCCACGGGAAGAAATGGGATGGTACCTTAAGTCACTTACCACACGGAGCACTTACAATGCCAATTTAATACATTTTGATAATTCAACAATGAATGTATATTGCGTTATACTGCGTTAAATTAAATTAAATTAGCTAGCGGAACTGTGTGTTTGTGAAGGGATATTTAAACATGATAAAATAAAAAAAGGAATTACATAATTTGTTTTTTTTTTTTTTTTGTTGGGGCATCGACTGCATTAAATAGTTACCTACTTGAAATATCACTTCAAAAAATTTGTTTGTATTTTTGTGTAAACTTCAACTATGCGATAGGTTTCGCTATCAAAAGACGATAAAACAAAAGAAAACAGATTTTATCAAGTCAAACTTCAAATAAAAATATTACCAGCGGTCGTTGCCCTACAAAAAAAAAAACACAAAATCATTTTTATTTTATTGTGTTCAGATATAGACATTATATACCTATAACGACTGCAGCTCCGTTAGCTATTTTATAATTTGACCATGAAATAAAAAATAAAAAAAAAATCTATATAGGTACCATGACGGCGCAAAATTCATGGCCCTTTTTATCCTCTTCAACATGAAAACGTATTTGCTAATATAATCTCGAAGATTGTGTCATTCAACTGTGAGCTATCTAAATTTTCCATTGATAATGATCACACCATTTTGTATGCATGATCAGACTGCAATGTTCCCATGGCTGGGACACAGGCCTCCTCTCATTGAGAGGCACTGAGCCATAGACCTCTACTCGGGTCCAATGCGGGTTGGAAGATGTCACATGTCTTTGAATTTTTTGTTCTAGGATATTCATCACGATGTTTTCATTCACCGTGAGAGCAATGGTGATGAAATATTTTACATTAAGTATAGCTCGTATCTGGGTTCATATCTACGATCATTTGTAAGTCACGGCCATTATCACTAGAATAATAATAACATATCTTACGACAACCAACACACCATGGGCCATGATTGCTCTTATTGGGTATCTGTGAAAATATTTCTCTAGGTCATGTAAATGAAGGGTTTTATGCTGATTTTAATTGGATTTTAGACTGCCTTGTCCTAATGATCGCAAGCGCTGCGGCTGAGTGTGAAGACCAGCCCCCCTAGTCAAGTTACAACCATTTCGTGTCGAGTTCCATTCTCCAATCGGTAACGCCTCGGTGTCAGCAATTGTAGAAAACAATAAGTTGGTAGCCATGTTGACGCGCCTGAGTCGGCCGCTCGTTCTACTTATAATAAAGGATGTAGCGTTGATCATTGTAGAAACGATAACAATACATTCTATCATTTTGAACGATGTGAACTTGGCTACGAATTTACTATTTATTTGTTCTAACCACGTGTCTTAACGGTGAGATGATTTCATTCCCATACATTTGATTAGTTTTCGACTAGCGTTAACGATTGCAGATTATGAACTTGGCTAGGGGTGCAGGGGTTCATTCCCGGGTTTTGCAAAATGTTATTTGTTTTTTCCATCTGAGATATCTCAGTAGCAGCCCAGATTTCAGCCTGGTTGGTGACAACGGGCTCGTCTCTTATTACATGGGACTTTAACAGTACTGTAGCGAAATGTTGGGTGCACTATCGGTACTCCTCTGCTTAACTCTTCGTGGAATATAGAGGCGTGATGTTAATTGGATTTTTATGAGATCGCCCAAAAACTGTAGTGAAGCTAAGTTTGTTGCCATGCCAATCAATCGATAATAGTTGAGCCCTATTAAATTGGCTTGGTGATGTTACTTATCCTAAATCTAGCCTATAATTGAGAATGGTGATATTAAAACTACTTTCAGCTGAATGCATTATTTAGCGACTATCTCATTTTTTTTTTTTCTTGAAAAACCGGTCAAGAGAAAATCGCACTTGCGCACCGAGGTTTCCGTACCATCATATATAAATATTTTTTAGCATTATATTATTGTAAATAGTATTGCAGTTTTAGGTCAGCGCCATCTCTTGACCGCTAGGTGAACTAGTGTAATTTTTGATAATGATTTTCGGAAAAGTGTGCTATTTCACGTTTTATTTTTACTATTTGAATATTTTCAGATATTTCTCTACTCAAACTTCGGAGATAAGGAGGGGGGCACTTTTTTGGTCAACAGTTGAAAACTATTTCTTATTAGCAAAATAATTAGGTAAACGTCATCTAAAACTAATCTAAATTTCAAGTTTATAGCATTGGTATTTCTTGAGATATCCAACTGTGACAGACAGACAGACTGAGCTTCCCATAAGGGTTCCTTTTTACCATTTTGGTAAGGAACCCTAATAAACACTATTATGCAACATAGAAACATGGCAGCTAATATAACACTCGATGCTAAAACTCATAATAGGGAGCTTTGTGAGACCGACGTCACTGATTCATCATCATCATCATCATTTCAGCCGTAAGACGTCCACTGCGGGACTTAGGCCTCCCCCATTTTGGGGGGCTTTGCCATAATCGCCACGCTTGGCAGGCGGGTTGGCGATCGCAGTATGGTGGTAAAATGCATAGAGAACGCTGCTGCCCATTTTCTAGTAAGTCCCTTAGTCGCCTTTTACGACACCCACGGGAAGAAATGGGGTGGTGTTATTCTTTACGTCCGGCACCACGCGGTACTGATTGCTTACAAACAATTCTGTGACGTTGGTCGTCTAGAGCTAAGCGCCAATGATCAGACGTAATCATTTCCCTAACAGTCATATTTAAGTTACAATTAATAAACAAAACTCATGCAGAACTACGTTTCATGTGATGCCGAACGCAAAGAATAGCACTATCTAGTTTGTTCCCGTGGTTGTCGTGTAAGAAGCGACTCAGAGATTTACTAGAGAATGCGCAGCAGCGTTCTCTATGCATTTTACCATCAAACTGCGATCGCCAACCCGCCTGCTAAGCGTGGAAATTATAGCAACCCCCCCCCCCTTTTCGGGGAAGGTTTCTGTCCAGTAGTAGGCCTCTTATGGCTGTAATGATAACGGTGATGATGCAGAACTAAACTTGATGAACGATAAAGAACTACCAGCAAAATCAGTGAGATCACTCACCTTCTCACAGATCAGTCAGGCGCGTTTGACAAGCTGACGTGCGATCGTTCCCGACCTTCTGTAACTTTCAGCTGACGAATTGACAGCTTCAGAAGTGAATATAGTCTAGTGGTTAGTGACCCTGACTGCTAAGACTGAGGCAAAGGTCACTTCTCGTGCAAAGAAAGCGCAAGCATTTCACGTTTGCCTAAAACATATTGGTGAAAACAGATGCAAATTAATAATTTTCATTGCAATCTATCGAGTTCATCATCAACATTTTTGCCCAAAGATGTCCACGGCTGGATGTAAGCCTCCCCGAAATGAGGAGGTTTGCCACAATCGCCACGCCGCCGGCGGGCGGGTTGGCGATCGCAGTATAGTTTTCAAAAATGTATAGAGAACGCTGCTGCCCATTCTGTATTAACTCCCTTAGTCGCCTTTACGACACACACGAGAAAAAATGGGGTGGTGCTATTCTATTAGTACCGCTGGTCACATAAATATTTATTTTAATTTATTATTTCTATGAGAGCGGTAACTTTTTACCTGGGAATGTATATTTTATTCAACTCGGATAATTAAAAGTTTCCACATTTGGAGCCGCGGCACGGAAAAGTTTTTCAATATCCTATTATCAGATTTGACTCTGCAATTTCGTATGGGCAAAACTCAAACTTTTTATTTTCATGTTTTTATAAATTTCATCATCATCATCTTTTCAGCCGTAAGACGTCCACTGCTGGACCTAGGCCTCCCCCAATTTGGGGGGCTTTGCCATAATCGCCACGCTTGGCAGGCGGGTTGGCGATCGCAGTATGGTGGTAAAATGCATAGAGAACGCTGCTTCCCATTCTCTAGTAAGTCCCTTAGTCGCCTTTTACGACACCCATGGGAAGAAATGGGGTGGTGTTATTATTTACGTCCGGCACCACACGGTACTTACGGTACTTTACACGGTACTTTATTAATTTATTTCTTTGCAAATATGAAACTTGAAATTGTAAATAACTACTTAGTTATCATAATCGTTCCTTGTTGTGCTGGACGTAAAGAATAACATCACCCCATCTCTTTCCGTGGGTGTCGTAGAAGGTGACTAAGGAACTTACTAGAGAACAGGCAGCAGCGTTCTCTATGCATTTTACCATCGTACTGCGGTCGCCAACCCGCCTGTCAAGTGTGGCGATTATGGCAAAGCTCCCTAAATTGGGGGAGGCCTAAGTCCAGCAGTGGACGTCTTACGGCTGAAATGATGATGATGATGATGAATCAGTGACGTCAGTCTCACAAAGCTCCTGCCTATCCTCCTACTACTAGAGACCTATGACCAGCATTGGACGTCGTTCGGCTGAAATGATGATAACTTAGTTATCTATCTTAATAATATTTAATTAGAATATTGCTATTAAACAACTTTATCTCTTCAAACCACTTTGAATATTTCAGTGGTGAAATTCCTAGAGACTTTTGAGAGTTTGCAATTTCAAGATATTTGTTTTGACAGTTCAGAACCAATCTCGAAACTTCTGAATTAAGAAATTTATAAATACCTACCTACTGCTTACAATAACGTTGATGTATACTTAGAATCTTGTGTATTAGAAACACTGATATTATTTTATGGAAGTAAAAACGTCTTTAGTTGCCTTGGACTAAGTAATGACAGCAATTGGTTCAGGGATGGGTGACCATATTTAAATACCAAGACACCGTGCTTCGGAAAGCATACTAAGCCGTTGTTCTCGGCTGTCATTCTCAGGTCTCTGACACTCGTAACGGGTCGTCAGAAGCCCGAAAGTCTGACAACCAGTTTTACCAACGAGTATCGTGTTACCCAAAAACTGGGTTGTGAAGGTCATAGATATAGATATATATAGATAGGTAGTCATTCCATATAAAATACTTGAAATTAGCTGAATGCGGTTAGACTTGAAGCCGACATCCACATAGTTGGGCTAAGATGCACTTTTAGCGATTATTGGTAGTCCAACACCATATGGGTCGTCACCGACATGTTAAATAAATAGTCCCCATGAGCCTATAGTTTCTTAGTCTGAAAGGTTCACCCTTGAAGATCGCGGGAATCTTCTGGGCAAGTCGTCATTCACACGGTCGTATTAAGTTTACGGGTAGAATTTTCCCGCATCTGATTTTTAACTTTAAGTGTTAAATTTGAAATTTGATAATCCTACAGAGTGAAGCACGCGTGAGTGTTCGATTTTCGACTATCAGCGTAGAGCAGTGCGTTGCGAGCGCTAAAAAATTCCGCTGCGATTTTATAAAGTCCGTGGAAACTTGCCGTAAGGGTAGTTTAAGACTGGATGTTTTGGCGATGCTAAAGGGAGGCCTCTATGACCAGCATTAGACGACTTACGGCTAAATGATGGTGAAAATGAAGAACTCGTTTATTTCACACACACAACAAACATAGCTGGCGCTATAGAGTCGGGCTAAGATTTTAGCACAACTAGAACTAAAAGTACACCACGACCCTTCGGAGCCTTCGGAGAAACAGGCATAATGTTACGTTATTTTGTTTATACTAAGGTTAAGGACAAGGTTTTTGAAAGGTTAAGAACCTCAGTATAAAAAACTCATCGTAAATTTGGAGATTGAAATAAAATGGTCAAGTTCTGACAGAAATGCACATTAGTACTGTAAACAAATAGATTCAGTCAGGAATCTTGCAATCCACGCATGGGCTTACCCAGCCGCAATAATCACTGCAAAGTTGCAAAAGTCAAGAGTTACACCAATTGCATGTATAAATTGTGAATATAACGTAAGCAGGAATATATATCTAAAAGTCAGGAAAATTACCTCAGTTGCGTTAAATTTCAAATCATATCGAGATAAAGATCTCAGATAAGTTAGGAAGATAAACGAAGATTTGAATGATGCAACAAATCTACAGACAAACATGAATGAAGGTGCGTGTGCAAATAATACTGACATATGTAATCGTGTTACATATAGAACAACATAAATATGTGAGCACGCTTTGCACGGTTTATTTGCTAAAGATAAGCGGAAAGCAAACAATTATTGAAATGTAACTGCAGTAGTTGTTTGTTTTACCATGGTTTCTATTGAAGAATGTTTACTGGGAACAGTCCAATGATGTATTATGTAGGTGATTGTTACACTGCGGATAATAAAGTGAAGATATAAGGATAGGGCGGAGTGGATAAATAGTGGTAGTCTACTGCAAAAGTAATCAATCATTCACGAGATTTGTTAGTAGTGGTTATTTATAGAAAATGGTTTCAGTATAATCAGTCTATATTGCTGGCCTGTTAGTCTAGTGGTTAGTGATCCTGACTGCAAAGACTGAGGTCGTGGGTTCGATTTCCACCCAGGACAAATATTTGTGTGATGAGCACAATCATTTGTTCTGTGTCTGGGTGTAATTTATCTATAATGTATGTATTTAGAAATATATAAGTATATTTATCAGTTGTCTGGTTGCTATAGTACAGGCTCTGCCTAGTTTGGGATCAGATAACGGTGTGTTGGTTGTCCTAAGATATTTATTTATTTATTGCTCCCACTGCTGGACACAGGCATCCGCTCTTCAAGAGGATATGGGCTGTAATCTACCATGCAAGGTCTGTTGGGACGGTAGATGTCACATGTGTTCGATTTTTTTATTCTAGGTCATGCCGAATTCCCTATGATGATTTCATTCATCGTTCTTGAGAGCAGTGGTGATGAAAAAAATTTATACAAAGTAAATCGCCTGCCCGTACCATGATCAAACGTCCTTTTTTTGGGTGAATAATCATCAAATAACGTCTCCCGCTCTGGGTGGAGCGGAAGGGCGTGTCAGACTTTCACTGACTAAAACCCACTCGTGTTCCTTCAGCTGCCTACATGCCAGGGCCATAATAACTCTTTCAAACAAATTTTGCGACCCTGGATAATCAAAAGTCCTAAGTCGGGGACATTACCACTGTGTCACTACTTCTCAAAATACTTTACACTTAACATATTAAAGAAGAGTATTCAAGTAGTAACAATAGTCTTGAAAGAAAACTGAAATCAATAAATACTTTGAACCCCACTCAATAAGCAACAATTAAACGATGGAAACCTATATCAAAGGAAATAAATAAAAATAAGACATCGCAAATGACAATAAATTAATGAAAGAGTAAGGACAGTACACAAGTAGGTCACATTCCAAGCGTTAGCTTTTGAACTGAAATGGGAAATACAGTGACACACTTAACTTAAAGTACCGTAAGTAGGTTATTGTTGAAGATTAACTTGCTAAGACTTGCATAATTTGATATGAGGGACGTGAAAGTCTTCATTCTAATCTTTATGTCTTTACGGCTTTGTGTAATTAGCTTAAAGGCGTACGTAATCAGAACATTTGTAAGCTTCAGTTTCTGTGTCAGATTTTTACGTTTTGTTAGGCTTGTTTTGGTCTTGCAAAGAGTAACTTTTGAAAAAATATACCCGTCTTCTATTGTTTTTGTTTTTTCATAAGTTAGTTTAACTTACGAGGCCGCTTTATGAGGAATGCATGTAAGTACATTGTCTGTGTGGTGCCGGACGTAGAGAATAGCACCACCCCATTTCTTCCCGTGGGTGTCGTAAAAGCCGAGTAAGGAACTTAGTAGAGAATGGGCCGCAGCGTTCTTTATACATTTTACCACCATACTGAGTTCAACAACTCGCCTGTCAAGCGTGGGAATAAGGGCAATCCCCCCATTTTTTTCGGTTAGGCCTATGTTCAGCAGTGGATGTTTTCGGCTGAAATGATGATGATGAAGTACATATAAATGGTATCAAGTTTCTATTCCGAAAAAAGATGGTCATTTAATTCGTACTTGGATAATATTGGCATTAAAACCTCATAAATCAAAATAAACCCGGTAAAGTTTGAACCTAGATTTTGGAGAAAACAACAAGTATAAAATGGCTTCTATCTAGCTGCTGCAACACATTTTCCTTAAGTGATAGTTTTCGTAATCCAAAACATAGCTCTGAAACAGCGACTTAGTGTAACAAGAACATCATAAATCATTTATTTGGCAACAACAACAACTTATTTTAAAACGACATATATTTTAAAAATGGAACGTCAAGCATAGCTGGTATTATAAAGATACTGCAGCACACTGCTTTTAATAATAACGCCAATTTCTTCCGCCAGATGGCATTAATTCCGTCTCAGCGCTCAAGGAAATTACTGCAAAGAATACTTTGCGTAATGAAGTAGTATAAAAACTAGTGACAATGAAAGTGTAATTACTCTGAATTATTCTGTTTCATAAAAGAAGATTGAGTTATTATAGGATTATTTTTAAGACAGGAATTAAGTTAATGAAGTAATCGCTCAGACTGGTTGGACAAAGATAAATTAGACAGAAAGGAGATCTTGTTAGAACCAGTAAACTAATTGATTAATAGATTACGTAATCATTAAGAATTCATGTGTATATGTTATTATGCGGCTTTTTAAAACGCAGAAAAAAATACGACGTTAAAGTAAACTATCAGAAATATGCTTATTTTCATTGAACTGTAGTAAATAGTGTTTTTTTGAGCTAGAAACATAATATAAGCCAAACGCAAGCTTCTGGTAAGTTAGATTGTATTTCTTAAATTTTATAGACATAGTGTGAACTGTATCCAAAACTTCTAAAGTAAATAAGAAAACTTTTCCTCGTGAAGAACTTTTTACAGGCCATGCATAAATTAAGTCTGAAGACACGTGTAAGGTTTAGTATTCTGGGTGTGTCGTCATTAAAGGAAAACTATATCGTACCTAAGTTTAATGAAAGATGATAATTACTGGTCTAATGTGGATGCTTCCTGCTTACCTTTTCGGGATAAGGCGTAATATATATAATATTAGCTTTTATAAATCCAATTACTGATAATCCAACCACTACTAGTATATTTAACAATTTCATTTTAATCTACCTTTTTTTCGTATAAGTAGTGCGCTATTACTAGAGAAAAACATTTTCATTGTAACATATTAAATTAAATTGTCAATAGACGTATTTTATTTTCATCTTAGTTTAGATAGAAGTAACGTATCGCTTGCAAAACAACAATATTACGTGATAATCTCTTATAACATAGTGTTTGTCATTTGCATCAATAATAAACAAATATAGTGTAAGAATGGACCCTTGTGGAACACTTATTGTAAATACGTTGGTTTTAAACGTCTGACCAAAGAGAAATACATTTTTAATCCCATTATTTATGAAAAAAGAAAACGGTTAAGAATATTATTCTTATGGCAATAGTAACATAACTTATGAAGAAAAATAATCCTAAGTGACTCAATCAGAAGCCTCTTATAAAACAATTTTTCTACCAAAGATAGAATTTATTCTTAGTTATTCTATAAAATCTAAATGGAATATTTTAAAAATCCACAAACCAATTCATGATGTACAACACGGAAACCGATCTGTCAAGTACAACAAGTATGTCAATCATACAATAGTATAATGAAACCTTTATCTAATCTCAAGTGTTTCTTACAAAAGCGACGTAAACACTTGAAGAATTCAAAGTGAAACTGTTTCTATGAGGCGTTTTCAATTCCTGGGTATTAAAAAGAGATATTGTTTTGAATGTTAGTTTGTGTAAATATCTTCAGATGTTCATAAAATATCTACAATACAGATATCCGGAGAATATCTTTTTCAACCGAAGTTGAAGCAAATATAAAAACTTTTTTGCAAAAAAAAAAACAACCGACTTCCTTAAAAACACTACAAAGTGAAAAATAACTTTAATTTCGGTAGTCAGTGTCTTAGGATCTGTATTTATGGTTTTTTTGCCACCGACTACCGAAATTAAAGTTATTTTTCACTTTGTAGTGTTTTTAAGGAAGTCGGTTGTTTTTTTTTGCAAAAAAGTTTTTATTTTTAAATTTTTAGTTGTGGTATTCACCCTGCACTAATTCCAAACAAACAATGCATATTTATGCGATAGCAGAAATCGCGGTTGATTTCCTGTCATTTTTTAAAGAGTTCCGGTGTCTGTCTCCCGAACTCATCATCAGATCTATATGAAAATTATATGGGACCATTTCGGAATAAACCCCTTTCGAACAAAAAAAGAATTTTGCAAATCCGTCTATATATGACGGAGTTATGGCCGAACATACATAAAAAATAAATAAAAAACATATAAACATCCGAATTGATAACCTCCTCCTTTTTGAAGTCGGTTAAAAAATGAGAGAACGAGAGAACGGTCAATGTGGCGAGCTTAATTTCTTGTAATCAATTAGGGAATGAAAAACTCAAAAACCCCTTATCATAATCATAATCAGCCTATATTGTTCCCATTGCTGGGACACAGCCCACTTCCTCTCGGTGAGAGGGAGTGGGCTGTAATCTACTAGACGGGCCTAATGCGGGTTGGTTTATGTCACATGTCATCGAATTTTTGGTCCTAGGACACGCCGGTTTCCTCACGAGGTTTTCCTTCACCGTTTTGAAACAGTGTTGATGAATTATTCACACAATGTGCACGTGCCTGGGTTTGAAGCCACTCGTAAGTCAGAGACGACACCACTAGCCTACACTGGTCTCCGCAGCAACCCATACTTATGATTAAATAATTTCACTTTAAATTTTTCAGAAAAGTTATCGTATAGTTTTATCTAGTACCAAAAGTTTAATACGAGCGAATGACATATCGTTTGCCCAGTGCAGACACTTGGCTCCGATGAACAAAGGGCTATCCCGAAGGACGACTGAAAGTTTTCTCGCCACATCACGTATCCAACGTCAACTTATAGTCATGCACGAATGACAGTGGTATACGATATCGGACGTGACCACATTCAAGACGTTCATGAGATGCTAAAAGTTATGACACTGGAAATAGAATGTATCACCCTGAAAATGACGAATTTTTTGGACTACTATCTGTATTTTTTTTTATCGCAATTATATTTATTGTCTTCTTTCTACCCTAGAAGGATATATAGTGACCTTATCGATGATGTTCTTCAGAAGGGTCGTATGGATATATGATCCGCACTCTAATTGTAACATATGATAAATCTGAATAACACATTATAAATCTGAATAATTTTGAGGATTATCAAGGATGATTTAAGGATGTCACTACCAGCCTATAGTGTTTCCACTGCTGGAACACAGGCTTCGTTTCTGAGAGAGGGAGTAGATCATAATCCACCACGCAGGCTCGATATAGGTTGCTAACCCATTACTTCGTGGGATAAAAAAAATGTCTGCTCAACAATATCAATAACGCAATGAATGTTGTTGAACTGTCAAAATAAAAGCTATTCCTACAAAGTGTGTTACGTAATTATCTCACAGATGTATGAAAGAAGCAAAAGGAAGGAAGGAAGTATTTAAGGGTCGTAGCAGGTGGCGTTCTGTAGTTTCTGCCTATCTCCATGGATAGGAGGTATGTGTTTTTGTATGTGTCTTTCTGCATCACTGTTATTATTATTCTAAACATAAGTGCCTTTAATTATGAACTATTTTTAAAAGTATGTTTGCCCGGCACTTTCGGTAGTAACTAATTATTTATATCACAGCCAGCTTAAGCTATTTTCATGCAGTTCTTAGTGACACTATCTTGTTACTAGATTTTATAATGAAATGTAACACAACAACAAGCTGAATGTATTTCGAAGTGTGTTCAATTTCAATCAAAGTTAAAAAAAACATGTATTTCAAGTAAGCCCCTAAAAGGTAGGTACTATTGAAACTAGTGCTACATAATTCACTTAAATACGATTAATTTCTACACTCCTTTTACGTATCTATCGATTCCATTCATTTCTGCACGCCTTCTCCATATAAATTTTAACTTTGCTAAATTTCATACTCCTCCGTCTGCGTTATTTTTGTAAAAAGGGGTACTGAGTTTTTGCTGCACGTACTAATTTAAGGATGAGGCACCAGTCGACGATTATCCCTGTTTGAACTATACAAGTGCACCCACAGACAGTTGGACATCTGATGCAGAACTATTACAGGTTCTAATTATTATATTACGTTTCACTAATCTGAACCCAGCGTTATATATTATTCAAATAAGGTACGAACTCTTTTGTTTTTTCTAGACGGGAAATCATATGACGTCTACTCTGGGCGGAGCGGGAGAGCGTGTCAGACAAATACTGACTAAAACACAAATGTGCTGCAAGAGTTGCCTGTACCAGAGTCACGGTAACTTTTTCGAACAAATCTGTGAACCTGGTAGGTATCGGCCCTAGTGGACCCCTTCAATACGTGCTGACATCCTTAAACGAGCTGACTTGTCTAAAGATACAAGTCCTAGTTTTTTAACCAGACAGCTGTGATGCTGGGGAGTTTGTTGCGCTACTTGTTCTTCCCAGCTAAAGTACTAGGAAGTGGTAAAGGGCGGGCGTTTTGGAGGACTGTCTTATGTAACTTTGACGTTCAAAAAGTGCTGACTCTCAGCCTAGTTTGAATAAATGACTTTTGATTTTGATTTTCAGAAATAGGTAAAATTATCCCAATCCAGCTTGTAACTTTGATCGCACAGATCGTAACCATTGTTAAATTTAGGTCACAGAGGAATTTTAATCATGGATAGTGCACCCCAAGAATGGACTGTGCCCCATTTTCTTCCCATTTTCTTTTACGTTCATTTCTCTCAATAAGAGCTTAAATACATGATAAACCAAAAATCTTTATTATTACAACGCTTGATTAGAGACATTGGGAAAAAAGATTTTGTACTGTAATCAATCATTTTCACGTTATATTTTTGCCATGCCTTGATATTTTTTAGGAATAGAAATACAAAATACAAAAATTATTTATTGACAGATAATTGACTTCTGCGCTAGTTATAACTGTGCTGTAGGAGCCAGTGTCC
The DNA here is from genome assembly GCA_947507805.1 of Aporophyla nigra. Classification (NCBI taxonomy): domain Eukaryota; kingdom Metazoa; phylum Arthropoda; class Insecta; order Lepidoptera; family Noctuidae; genus Aporophyla; species Aporophyla nigra. The sequence continues at coordinate 1,747,729 of OX382313.1, read as the reverse complement.
TCCCGTAAAACAAAAACGTAAATGTTGTTGTTTTGTGACAACATAACAATGGAATAAAATGAAATTTTATACTTGAAAAATATGTATATAAACCAAGAATTGAAAAAATATAACCGGACGGTTTTTTGGATTCCGTATGGTCTCCGTAACGGTCGTAGATTCGACCCCAATTAGGCGCTTTATTTTGTGTAAATTATTTCATCGCCTGTCCTAGGACAAAAATTCGAAGTCTTGTGATGTCTACCAGCCCGCACTAAACCAGCGTTATGTATTATGGCCTACTTCCTCTCATTGAGATGAGGCGTGTGTTGGGAACAGTATACACTGACTATGGTACCTTACGGGACCCTTTTACAAAGACTCCGTCAGCCCATCTGTCTGTCACAGGGCTAAATCTTTTGAACCGTAATAAGCAGACCCTTGAAATTTTGCACAGAGTGTGTATTATTATGGCCGCAATAATATGGAAATAACGAAAATAAGAAGGTTAGAAATGAAAAGGGTCCATAAAAAATCGTGTTTTTCTTTTTATATATGTCGATACAGACACCTTCGTGTGCGAGGCCAACTCGCACTTCCACATTTTTTTTTTAATAAACCCCTAATTACTTACGATAAAATTTTACTTTTAACCTTCGCTGCCCCAATATTTAATCCCCTGGGTTGTGGTACAATTTCATAGATTAAATAGAAAGGTTCATGGAAATCGTTCACGATACAAATTCCAAGTTTGAAATGGCAATGTGTTGTCAGATTAATGGCAATGTGTTGTCAGATTAATGCGTTGAAGTTACGGAACTCATTGCTGAAGGCAATCAGCGCTATTTAAAATTCGATATTTAAAATTGGGGCGACACCAGTGATGGCACTTTTGCATTTATATTTTGCTCTTGGAATGAAGAATTTCTGAGAACAGTGTCGATGCGATTTTGTTTAAAGTGAAGTTTCGTAGTATCCACTTCCCGTGAAGTTAATTAGACAAGTGCAAACCATGCGATTTACTAATATTTGTGGTACTAGTCTTTACACAAAGAACCTAGGTTCTACTCTATAGGAATGAAATCTGTAGTTACGGGTTTTTCCTACTGCGTATTACCTACGGACATAATATGATTAGTTCGGGGGCTGAATTAAGAATGAATAAAAACACGATGTAACAGCTGGCCCAATGCTGGGTGTAGCCCAATATTATATTCCCGTCAGAAAATTGAATTCTTCACTTAATTTGACTACTTTCGGGGGAGCTCGCATCTTCGTTGACGAACTTATAGAGTGGACCACTGGGTACAGACTCGTACCCCGAGGTACAGATGCGGACTCGTACCCTGGAGTACAGGTACGGACTTGTAGAGTTATTTGATGTTAATTATGGCAGCAGAGTTTGACTTAATGGTGTCAAAAAACGATTTTTATGAAAACATCCCATTGTCGTCATTCGCCGATAGATGATTTCAGGCGCTTTGGCGGCCATTGCTCTTTTAGGAAATCAAAGCCTCTGGCGCTAAATGAAGTATGGTGGCACTGACCAAAATGGACCGTTCACGCGCTAATTTATGTATTTTCTTCGTATTTTTAAAACAAATACACATTTTGGAATGTTAATTCTATAAGTCTACATAATTATAAGTTTGTTCGTTTATTTATAGGAAGTAATCTCTGGAACCACCAGTAGGATATGAAAAAATATTGTTGCTTTTGGTAGCCCAACTCTTTAGGTAGGTTATAAGCTATTTAACATCAAGCTGGGAACCTTAAGAGCTGAGCAGAATGAAAAACGTCAGAAAGAACGCTAATTGTGAATAGAGTATTAGCACGGTCGTATGACATTACCCGATAGGGTCCAACGAACGCAATTACTTTGCAAATTCCTCAGTGCGCCCTAAGCGGGCAGCAAGACCATTATCTTCCTAGTTATCTTGGCCGGGCTAAGAAAGGACTTCAACTTCACAATCATACCTAAAATGATAAATCATAATATTTCTGTCAGTAGGTTGGTACAAACCTTTTACACGTCAATTATATTTTTAAACTAGTTTAGGTTCGCGTTTATTACATTTGAGAAGAAATGCCAAAACAAACTGCGATGTCACTACAGCCCTTTTTAAACTTCAGAAATGATCTTGGTCAGATTGTGAGTAAATCATGTAGATTCGTGTCTGAAATGGTGTTTTGAGGAAAGAACACACAGACACATAGTGGACATCTGCACTCAATTTGTATGGTTCAGTCAGTACATTACAGAATCGCATCCCAAGGCGCTGTACGGAGCAATTTATTGATAAAACAAAAAATGTGACCTGTAGGTGAGATACAATACAATGCAGCTGAAATCCTCTACCTATGTGATAGACCCATCAAAACCCAAACAAAAGTGACGTAAGAGTGTTCAGAAATCAATGACGTCACTTGAAGCGTAGGTATGTGAAATGCCCGTTACTTCTGCATTGCAATTTGCAACGCGATGTGACATTGTGGGAATCGAGATTTAGTACTAAATTGGCTGCAGTAAAATAAAAAGAGTATCTTTTTAGAATTAATGCTTGATGTGAATAATTATAAAACAGTTTAAAAGGAAGCTAAAAATGAGCAATTCAGTGTGAATAGCAGTGACGGCTTCGCCCGCGAGTATGTCGGACATTATCCCACAGGGTCATGCTACGAGCGCGAAGAGTATTAGTTAACTTATTTTACTTCTTATAATATCACCTTTCTCCAGTGAGTCCCAGCAAAATCGGTTCAGCCGTTTAGAAGTTTGCTTGGATCAAGCAGACAGAGAAAAATGTTTAATAACCAACTGTTATTTGGTCAATATGAAAAGACATTTTAATTTCATTTAATGTTTAGGTTATATGCTTAGATACAGACGAAAGGGAAGAGAATGAGAGAAAACTATGCCTATTACTAATCTTGCCAATATTTACATACAGACAAAACTAGGGAGACTTTTTTAGCTCTTTTATTGCATATAAAACAAGATAGTCAAATGTCTAGACGTTTAATTAAATGGAATATTATTCATTGAAGTGAAGATAGATATGAAATTAAATCAGAATGAATGGAGAATATACTCAGTTTTCAAATTATACTAATAAAATAAAAATGTGTTCTGGGTAGATATTGGATAACTTGACATGAATAATAAGCTGACCAAGTACGACAGAACTAAACCATGTTCTAAAACAACTTAAATCAATAAATCTACCCAACCTTTTTCAACTATTTTGTGGTCGGCTCCAGTCTATCCTAATGCAGCCGGATACCAGTATGTTACATGGCTCGGGTGCCTGTCTGACCTCTACCACTCAGTTACTAGGTAACATGATATCCCTTGGTAAGACTGGTTGTCAGACTCTTAGGTTTCTAATTACCCGTACCTTCTAATAGAGGTGTACAAATAACAGTCGAGACCAACATCTTACCATGCTTTCCGAGGCACGGAGGCTCTCGATATGTAATGTACGGTGGCCCATCCACGAACCGACTGCAGTAAACCTAGCTTAACTTTCGCTAACTACAAATACCTAATGTAATGCAAATTCCTGATATCAAGAATTCAAGCTGGTTCATAAGTGTACATGCACGGTTCAATACTTATTCGATTTCGAGCATTTTATACATAAAACTAGCTTCTGTCCGCGACTTCGTCCGCGTTAAACTTCTTGTTTCCCCGACCCTTCCCGTCGCGTCGAAACGCCTACCCGTGCGATTTTCCCCGTTTTTGCAACGTTTTTCATTACTGCTCCGCTCTTCTTAGTTGTAGCGTGATGTTATATAGCCTATAGCCTTTCTCGATGAATAGGCTACCCAAAACAAAAAGAATTTTCCAATTCGGACCAGTAGTTCATGTGATTAGCGCGTTCAAACAAACATTCTCTTCAACTTTATAATATTAGTATAGATTATATGCACAAATGCATAATCAACCTATAATGGACGGACTCCCGGCCACCGTAGGCACGAGCTTGCGGGCGGCGAGCAATGGGTAGCTCGCCGCCCGGTAAGGACCAGGCTCGGGTCGACGGCGCGTAGTGTTCCACGCGCGCCTCAAAGAGATGTCAGCAGCACTGAAGGGGTCTGCTAGGACCGATGCCTGCCGGGGTCGCGTGATTGTTCGAAAGAGATACCGTGACCCTGGCACATGGCCAACTGAAGGAACACGGGTGGGTTTTAGTCAGTAAAAGTCTGACATGCCCTCCCGCTCCGCCCAGAGCGGGAGAAGTCATTTGATGATTTCCCATCCAAAAAAAAAAACCTATAATAGACACTGCAGCCTGTAACGTAGGTATACTGCTGGGATACAAACCTCCTCTCTGTGATAGGGGGTGGGCCGTAATCTTACACGCGGGCCTAGTGCAGGTTGGTAAATCTCACATGTCTTCGAATGGTAATTGTAGGACATGCCACTTTCCTCACGAAGTTATTGTTCCTTCACCGTTTTGAAAGCGGTGATGATTAAATTATTCACACAAAGTATAGCGCCAACCCATGACCTACAAACCCGTAAATCGGGCCCGTATCCACTCAGCCATCACTGCTCTTTGAATGAGCTGATATGATCTATATAAAACTGTTTAAACATTGTCAACGAATTGTTTTGAATATGTTTAACTCTCTCTAGAAAGTTTCAAACATCATTCATCAGACAGACTGAAACTCGGAACGAGAATATTTCCCTCATTTCACCACGGAACGCTAAACCCGTCGCCATTGCTGATAGAAATCCAACACACAATGCGAACTAGAGGGATAGCAGATTGGCTAATTGGATTCGGCTTCGTCTATCGGTCTCAATAGTAGCCCAGCTGTGTAGTGCTATATTTCCCTAGGTCTTATAAAATTAAGTTTAAAGTTTCGCTGAATAGCGGGGTAATTGCGTATCACACTTTAAATAGAAATAAATAATAATAATAAAATATAAATAAAATAAAATATCTTAGGACAACCAACACACTGTTATCTGATCCCAAACTAGGCAGAGCCTGTACTATGGTAACCAGACAACTGATAAATATACTTATATATTTCTAAATATATACATATTATAGATAAATTACACCTAGACACAGAACAAATGATTGTGCTCATCACACAAACATTTGTCCTGGGTGGGAATCGAACCCACGACCTCAGTCTTTGCAGTCAGGGTCACTAACCACTAGACTAACAGGCCAGTCAAAATATATATCAATAATAATATATCTTAGGACAACCAACACACTGTTATCTGATCCCAAACTAGGCAGAGCCTGTACTATGGTAACCAGACAACTTGATAAACATACTTATATATTTCTAAATACATACATATTATACCTTTTAGTTTGACAATTTTATAATATTAAGTGCGTTATCGAGCAGACGAAATTTTCAAACATATACGTATTATGAAGCAAGTGCTAAACCGTCTTGAGCAAGCGTGGAGATCAATGAATTGTATGAGAAGAGGCCTTTGTCCTGCTATATGACAATAATAGCCTACTATTATAACTACTAATAATAAAATAAAGGAGTAGTTTTTTTTTAACGTTTAACGTTTTGTTTTTAAAGTTTGCATTTTTGTTCATTAATAGGACATCGATTATGTACATCTGTACTTCTTCTTCTAACAAATTATTTTCTGATAAAAACTTGCTTACCGTTATATAGGGAAATGGTTATAGGATTTTATTTTTTACTTCATCCTACCTTATTGCAGTCTACTGCTTGACAAAGGCCTCTGCCAGGCTGCGCCACAATACCCTGTCCTCCACCTTCCGCATCAAGTCTGCCCCCGCCATCTTTTGAACGTCGGTTCATCTTTCCGGGGGACGTCCCAAACTTTTCAGATACGTTCTACTTCACTTACACTGTCTCATAGCTGAGTAAAGGCCTCCCCTAAATCTCTACTGGCATTCTTTTCTGGGGCCACGAAACGTAAATATATTACTGTTAATTTCTCAAAAATAAACATTGATTTCCACATATAAGTACCGAAAGTAATAAAACATGTAAACGATAATGATAATGACATACTTAAATCAGCAGAAGCACAGAGAATCTCGCATTGCACGCATAACAGTGCCAAGTTCGATATTCAAAAATAATTTGTGATGCAATAACAGCTTGGAGCCTGTTCACCTTTGCTTGAGGTCCTGGCTTAAATCTTGAGGCTATTTTAATTTATTTTTGTATGTGTTAATTGATAATTAGTATAGTATGATAATGTTCATTAATGTTATTTTTTGGAATAGTGGTTTCAAGAATGGGGCATGTAGGATTTTATAAACTAGCTTTTCTAGCGACTTCCATATTTTTAGGGTAGGATTTAGTCTATATCTACACTAATAAAAAGGTAATGTTTGGGAGTTTGTTTATAGGAAGCGAACTATAGAACTACGAAACCGATTTTAAATAATCTTGCAGCAGAAGAAAACTACATCGTTGAAGAGTGACATAGGGTATATTTGACTGTGATTAAAATAATTTTTTAACCGACTTCAAAAAAAGGAGGTTTTCAATTCGACTGTATTTTTTTTATGTTTGTTACCTTAGAACTTTTGCCTGGGTGAACCGATTTTGATTATTCTTATTTTATTTGAAAGGTGGTGCTTTCCGTGTGGTCCTTTTCAAATTCGGTTTAGTTCTGACAATGGCATCCATCAGAAAACCATATAAGTCTTAAATTTGCATTAAGTATGTGCGCGACAAATGGACGAATAACGCGATTAGATAATTGCGGGTAGTACATACCACAACTAAAAAGATAAAAATAAAAAACTTATATTCACAAAAGTAACAACCGACTTACTTTAAAACATTACAACGTGAAAAATAACTTTAGTTTTTTTTGAAAAAAGTTTTTTAAATGTGAAAGATAACTTCACCACAAGTAAAAATGTTTGACGCCCAGCGAAGTGGGCACAGCTCAGCTAGTAATAGTAATACTTTTATAAATTAGGATTTAGTGAAGAACTTCGGAGACAGGTACTCTTCAATAATTAACAACAAACGACCCGTGATTGCTGCGATCATATGTGTATGTACTGTTTATACTAGTACATTACACAATATCACGCCTGTACTAGTGTTGCCCAAATGCAAGAACAAGACGAGACTTAGCCAGTCTTGGTCTTGGTCTTGCGCCAATACACCTGGTCTTGGTCTTGGTCTTGGTCTTGCGCTCCCAGTCTTGGTCTTGGTCTTGGTCTTGCAGCAAGAGTCTTGCAAGTCTTGCAATTACCTATTAGTCTTTTACTATTTATTAAAGTTTACTTTAAATCTTAGAAAAACGTATTAGAATTGGAACATTGTGAGCTTGAATTAACATAGCCATAGTAAAGATCAAGCAGATTAATAAATAACTGAAGATTTGATAAGAAATTCGAAAAATCAACTGACCTATATGTCGTTTTCCATGGAAGTAACTGTTTCTTAATAAACATTTATGATTTATAAGCTTACATTTGCTAAAACATGTAAAAAAACAAATTAATTACAATAACTTGACTGTATTTTAAAGAACAATACTTATCTGTCTAGAAAGAGATTGAACCCTCAACTTATAAGAAATTTAATAAAAGAGTTTTACGATTTATCATTTATTTGAATAAAAAATAAAATACAACACAAATCAACAGCTTTATCATTAGGTTATGATACTTTATATCAATTTTTTTGACCAAGAATTAATACAAAGTAACCATCAGGCTGACTCATCACTTAACCTATTTCTATGTTTTCTAATTACTAATGATGCTTTAGAAAATAACCTCTCAGCAGGTACTGAAGTTGCAGGTATTGAGAGAAAATCACGGGCCATTTTCGATAAAATCGGATACTCTGTCTCATGCGTCCTCCACCAATCTAAAATGTCTTCCGAGCTGGCAGTTCTTGGTTTTCTCAGGTACTCCTCCAACTCGTCTATCACTAAGCCTTGAAGACAAGATCCAGATGACGTCAAGGGACATTCATAGAGTTTGTCAAAGTCTATTACGTCTTCATCTTCATCACATACTTTATTTTCTTTTTCTGGTAATTCCAGAGATGTGTTCAGTGAGTGTAGACTTTTATATTCTTCATAAAGTTCATTGAACTTGCGCAGACTTTCTGTTTTAAGTTGCTTCCCCCACATTGTCAGGTCAAAAGTCTGAGCCTTATGCCTTGGGTCTAAAATTAAAGAAGTACAATAAATCCAGTTGCTCTTCTTGTAATGTTTAAGCATTTTGACTCGAGCTGCTTGGAAAGCTAGAATGAGCCTTTCATCCACTTCAGATCGATTAGGTTTCTCATCTAACTGTTTTACCATGGATTCAATTTTATCTAGCAAGAGATTGAATGATACAATGACTAGCGGTAATGTAACATATTTGTCTCCACCAAGTTTTGTACTTAAAAGTTTAAAGTTTATTAGAAATTTATGTAATTTTTCGAGTACCTGCCATTCATTAGCTGTGATTTGAAAATCATTTAATTCGGTGACAGAACTGCACAATATGTCAATGCCCGCTCTCACTTTTAAACCAAATCCAATCATATCATGTGTGGAATTCCATCTCGTTGGACAGTCAAGAATGGCATTTAGATTTGATGGCACGCCAGCTGCTTCACAAGCAGACTGAAACTTCTTCTTCACTATCTCACTTCTTTTTATTTTACTGGAAATACTGCGTAACTTTGTTACAGATCTACGCGAGTCAGCAATATTTGGTGCAGATTCTTCATCTTCCTCATCCTCAGTTTTGTCTGCATAGTCTTCGTACTGCTGATCTTGCGCGTTAGTGTCAGACTCACAGTGTAATGCTAAGGTCTTTAATAAATCTTGTACACCAAGGTTTAAAATGTGAGCAAAGCACCGGAAATGTTGATTGTCTGAATCAAAGTGTGGCGGCAGCTGTTTGCCCAGTTCATACATAAATTTGGTATTTGCAGTTGCGTTGTCGACCGTGATACCTTGTATTTTATCAATTATGCCATATTCCAATAAACATTCATGGAAAATCGTTGCAATATCTTCCCCAGTATGTCGACCGCGTGATGGTATAAAATCAAGAACTACAGATTGATACTTCCATTCGTTGTCTATATAATGAATAGTAACCCCGTAGTAACTCCTACCAGCAATTGACGTCCACCCATCAATGGTAAAAGACATTTTAGATGATAATTGTTGAAGTCGTTCCTTGAGATTCAATTGGAGCTCTTCAAATCGCTCTTTGACTTTCCTTCTAAGTGTAGACCTTTTAGGAAACACCATATTAGGGCAAATACGTCGAAAATATACTTGTGTAGCTTCGTCATCGAAAAATGAGAAGGGAAGATATTTTTTCACCACCCAATCAACTGTAGCTGTCGTGATGTTGTCACTGCTGTTTTCCGACTGAAACAAAACAATAAATCTTGTGTTATTATTTAAAACATACTAGGTTTGAGCGTATAAGAGGAGGAGGTTTGTTGTTGTTAAATCGAGAAAATCGTTAAATTGATATTTGTTATATTAAGGTTGCACTGTACTGTAATTTACCAAAATAAAGTACTTAGTTGTTACTGGCCAATTAAATGAAAATATGGGTGTTTATAAAAAATATTTAAGACGATAATTACATACTTAATATGTCGCACCCCTAGATGAAAACACCACTAACTCAAAAATACTTACGTAAGTTAATGGCGTTTTTGAAAGTATCGCATGAATAGCTACGCGGAGTTAAAATTCTTTTAACTGTTAAAAAAATATTCTTACCTGTCCACTTCTTCCAGCGGTTACTAAAAAGCTTGTGATATCTCCACTTAATTTTGGTTTAACAGGAAGAAATATTTCTGATTCCTTTTTGTGGAAAGATATTAGATGTTTCCTTAAGCCTGAAGTGTTTCTGTTTTTCATTTTTATTTCAATCTTTTTATGTTGGCACAATTTACAGAAGGCAGTTTGGGATGCATGAATTATTTCGAAAAACTCCTCAAATTTGCTTTTGGGTCTTTTAGATCTGTGACTCAAACTCTCGTTACTCGGACTAGAATAATTTGAATCTTCGTCACTCATATTAAATTGTACACGTGATACGTTTTTAGAAAACAACGAGAATTAGTAAAAACAATTATTAAGTTAGACTCGAAGCACAGCTCAATTGGAAATGACTGGAATTAAAATAATTCCTTTATTTATAGTACGTTTCCTTGCTTTCTACCGCGCCGCCTCGCCACGTGCCGATGCCGGCTCTATGAAAAGGATGCCGCCGCAAATCAAACAATGCCGCGTGCGGCGTACAAACACACACTAAATATTACCTACTTGTACAGACGCGACGCGTGAATAAAATAGAATTAGTGCCAATCACTATTCTTTACATATAAGTGAATGTTTTGGCGTACATCTATACTAATATTATAAAGCTGAAGAGTTCGTTTGTATGTTTGATGACAGAAGTTTTAAAATAAATAAATAAGTCCTGAACGTCACTATACCTCCAAAGTTACTATTCCTCGTGGACGAAGTCGCGGGCACAGCTAGTAAATACTTACTCTTGTTTTGGCGTACATCTATACTAATATTATAAAGCTGAAGAGTTCGTTTGTATGTTTGATGACAGAAGTTTTAAAATAAATAAATAAGTCCTGAACGTCACTATACCTCCAAAGTTACTATTCCTCGTGGACGAAGTCGCGGGCACAGCTAGTAAATACTTACTCTCATCATCTCTCTCAGAGATATTCGGGCTGGTAAGTAATACAAAACTCTTATCGCAGGCTTTTTATTTTATTAGTAGGTAAGTACCTACGCTTTTTATATTATTTTATTAGTTTTGTAGAATTTTTTTACACGTTTCAAGTATATTTAAAAGTGGCTACAATATTTATTAAACGGGTGATATTTGAACACTTTTTTGCTATTTTTTCTTGTAAAAACTTAAGAAATATAATGACTAAATGTACAATAATAGTACCTAAGTAATTAGTTTAAAACCATATAAGTAATCAATATTATAATATATACTTACTAGAATGAATTAATATGACATCTACTACCTATCCTTACCATTTTATCCTAATCATTATACTACTTGCGTGATCAGTATAATGTATTTATTTTCATTCTAAGCACTCTGAAACTTATTTATTCTTTGGAACACCTGTAGGTACGCTTAAAAAAATTCGAAATTATTTTGCATGAGTATACCTACGCCCTATGGCGGCAATCAAATAGTGTCACAAATGTTATGATTTCGGCGTGGCGGCAACGATTGTTTTAGATTTCAAAAGAAGCCGCCGGCGCGTGTATCATAACCATGTACTTCCGAAAAGCGGCAAATTTCTTTGAGAAGTAAGTACAAAACCTTTGATGCCGCATTATCAAAGTGCCGATGGTTAAAACATAACTATGCATGCACTCAGTTTGATTTTAATAGATATTTTTTTATTCGTTATGTTTATGGTATTAGTCGTAATGCGCATAGGTCCAGTTTTTCATATTCTTTGATACAGTTTTTTGCGTCTCATAGAATTCCTAAGCGTACCTACCTATACACCGAACTGTTACACCTAACTACTCAGTGAAATAGCGCTAAGTCCTAGCTGCAAGACGCAAGAGTCTTGCAGGCTATGTCTTGTTCTTGCTCAAGTCTTGCACGGTCAGTCTTGGTCTTGGTCTTGCTAAAAATACGCGGTCTTGTTCTTGGTCTTGGTCTTGCAAAAACGCAAGAACAAGACCAAGACTGCAAGACCAAGACTGAATTTGGGCAACACTAGCCTGTACGGATTTAGTTTATTTTTTGGAAGTCGGTGGAAATAAAGATAAGGATATTTTATATATAATAGACTAAGTGTTTCACGACAGACTAAGTACACTTTTCTTTTATATTATATATCTATAGAGTTGGTAACTTTAAAATCCAGAGTTCATATTGATCTAAATGTTAAGTCAGCTGTCGGTAAAGTCAGAATGTGCAGCTTTGTAGTTCAAAAAGTTAGGTCCCAGGTCTCAAAGCTTTTCAACTGTAGGCCACCACAACTCGACCATATTTATGCACATATTATTATGATCATACATAATAGCAGATACACAGTAGGTGCGGTCAAATGCACATCATAGTAATACTTTGACTGCGATAACCACACTTACTGCTACGAAAAGGAGACACTGTCTAACCAAAATTGTTACGATGTGTATGCGGTTGACTGTATACATTATAATGTAGTTTCTCACAGGTCAGTGAACAGACAGTAATATTATGACCGTATCGCGACGTGAAATCGACTGCAATCAATAGTTACATTTAGAGATTAGATTGACGACTCTTCATTATAACTGTGTTGACTATTAACGTTTGGTTTGATTTTGTTTAAGTAGGGTACTGTATTTACGTGTTATCACAGATCTTTATCAGGTGGTAAATAATTAACTTAAACCACTGTAGTGATCACTTAGATATTGACTTCTTTTTCAACAGCTCGTTTAGCGTTATCATCTTTATATCAGACGGGTATCTACTTATTTAATTAATTTTTCGAGTGGTAAGTAGTATTAACTTAGCAGTACTAGAGAGAGGTGGTGGTCAAGTGGTAACGACCTCAGTTACGAGTTGTAAGCCATGGGTCGCAACCCAAACGGGCGCTTTACTTTGGTGTAAAGAATCCCATCATGTTTTTCTGTTATTTTATTTTGTGTATATTACAAGCTATATCAAAATAAACGGTATTATTTTTTTCTTTCATCACTACTCAAAACGGGGAAGGAAAACATCGTGAGGAAACTGGCATGTCTTAGAAAAAAAAAAAAAAGACAAGTGTCATTTACCCGTACTGAGCACGCGGGGTAGGTGACTGCCCTGTCTCTTTCTAAGAGAGGACGAGTCCTGTGTTCTAACAATGGGAATTATAGGATTACTAGCTTTTGCCCGCGGCTTTGCTCGCGTTAAATTCGGGGTAACACGGTTCCCCTTTCCCGATTTAGAACTCAGTAGGGAATTCGGAACAGAATGTTATTTTAATACGCTACTGTAGTCGATACTGTATGTCTTTCCATTTGGGGATACAATGTAAAGATTCTGGGCATTGGACACACGCGAACATGTTACATGGGAAAAGCACGGCTTTTCTGTGTTCACCCCCGCCACCTAAAAAAGAAAAAAAAAGTAGCCTATGTCACTCTCCATCCCTTCAACTATCTCCACTTAAAAAATCACGTCAATTCGTCGCTCCGTTTTACTGTGATAGACGGACAAACAAACACACACACTTTCCCATTTATAATATTGTTAGTATGGATACTAAATGAAATAGTTCTTACTGCAGAGCACAAGGGGTATTATATATTATATTTCCGGGTCGGGCAGTGTTATTGGAATTTTTCAGTAGCATCCCAAGGTTTGGATGTATGGATGTGATTATTAGTAATTACTTTTTTAAATATATTTTTCCCTGTGGCTGACGATATGGTATAACATATTAGCTCAATCTCAATGGACTAAAATTATCTAGGTATAAATCAACTTGAGCTATCGCCATCCACTATTTAACATAAGCCTCTGTCCACAATTTAATTAACACGCGAACTTAAAATAACATACTCCTAGCATTATGTTGTATCAAAATACCAAAGTTTGTCCGCCATATTATTGAAAGCATTTCGTCCTATCGTGTCTGCGGTAAATTAAATTTTAACTAGTGTATCGCTGAGTGCTGAGTAGATATTATTAACTAACATATTAACACTGTGACCGCGACAAAGCATGGCAATGTTTGTGTGATACTGCTGGAATACACACTCTATGTATAATAATATCTAGTTGTCTCCAAACTATGTTGGGGTTGACATACTTTACATATGGAATCTCGGTGTACACAGTGTGCACGGTGTGCTATATAGAAAGTTTCGTCGACGTTTAAAGTGTCGTCATTACTGTAGCGGTAGAACTCAATGTAGTAGTGTTCGTTTGTGAAATGTGTGTATATGTATCCTTGATAATTCAAAAGTTCTTGTAATTGAATGAATTAAAAATAAACGCTTTGAGCAGTAGTGGCTCAGTGGTATCGGCCCTGACCTACGAGTTGTAGGTTAAGAGTTCGAACCCAGGCTACAACTTTATTTTGTGTATTTAATCTTATTACCACAAGAAAAAATCTACATCTTTTTAATAAAATAAGCGATAGACATAATTTTAATACTAGAAATAAAGACAAGATAGATCAACCATTTTTCAGATTAGCAAAAGTACATACATCTTTTATGGGGTACTGTGTTAAATGTTATAACAAAATACCTTCTGATATATTGCAACTAAATGAAAGGAGGTTTAAAAGTCATATTAAAAGTACACTTTGTAAACGAGCTTATTACAAATTAGAGGACTACATCCAAGATAAGAACGCTTGGAAACATGCTGGTCTCGCTCCATAGGACAGTCTTAGAGTTTATCAAACTAGTTGCTAACTTAATTGTGTAGATAATATTTATTTTTTCTTCTATGACACTGTTTTACATTCTGTAATTACTGTAACTCACACACTGACAGTTTATATGGGTAGTTCATATAATTGTTTTTTTATATTTTTTTTATTTAACTGCTTTTGTTAATTTATTTTTATTTTCTTTTAATTTCATTTGTTGTGTATATGTATCATTTGCATCGTTGTATATGTAAGCGGGCACGCCCTTTATGCCTGGAGGCTTTAGTAAGGTTTTAAGTTCTGTTTACGATTTTGTTTCATTATTCATTTCAGCTTGAGTTTAGTTTTCAATGTTTTGTTGGTATAATGGCGTGTGCTAGCTGACATATGGCGAATAATGTATGTTTTGTTTTATTATATTAATAACTTATACAATATTGTATAGAATCAAGTTCTTCTAACTTAACAGACAGCAGTGCTGCTGGGGAGTTTGTTTCGCCACTTCTTCTTCCCAGCCAAAGCACTAGGAAGTGTCGAAGGGCGGGCGTTTTGGGGGGACTGTCTTATGTGACTTTGACGTTCAAAAAGTGCTGACTCTCAGCCTAGTTTGAATAAATGACTTTTGATTTTGATTTTGATTTTGACTGCTCTCAAAATGGTGAAGGAAAACATCGTGAGGAACTGGCACGTCTTAGCACCAAAACTTCGAAGACATGTGACAATTGTGACATCCACCAACCCGCACTGGGCTCGCGTGTGGATAACGGTCTACTTCCTGGCATAGAGAGGAGGCCTTTCTACCAGCGGTGGGAACATTATAGCCTGATTATGCATGTATGTGCCGACATCTTTTTTTTTTTGTTGGGAAATCTTCAAATGTTAGACTTTTACTGTCTAAAACCCACCCGTGTTCCTTCAGTTGCCCATATGCCAGGGCTACGGTAACTCTTTCGAACGAATCTCGCGACCCTGGCAGGCATCGGTCCTAGCAGACCCCTTCAGTGCTGCTGACATCTCTTTGAAGCGCGCATGGAACACTACGCGCCGTCGACCCGAGCCTGGTCCTTACCGGGCGGTGAGCTTCCCATTGCTCGCCACCCGCAAGCTCGCGCCTACGGTGGCCGGGAGTCCGCTATTGACTCCCGACGCCCGGGGCGTCTCCTCCTCCGGCGGCTAGGGTCGTGAGAGCACAGAGACTGCCACTCCCTCATGCGCCCCGCCTCCTCCTTCACGAGCATTACTGCTTCGCAGAAGGAGGTGACGGCTTCCCATGCCCTTTCGCTCCGTACCATGGATGCACCAGGGCCAGACGCGAGAGGTCGCCGCCGCCGATCGCCTCCACGAGGACATGGCGGTGCTCCACCTAGGCAGGGCACACCTCCACCGTATGCTCCACCGTGTCCTCCAGACGATCCATGGAATGGAAACCCCCGGGCGTTTCCTCCCGCTTTATCCTGAAAAGGAACCCTCCAAAGCAGCCATGCCCGGTGAGAATGAGAACCTGCGTCAGGCAGAAGGTAAGGACGCCGTGGCGCCTCTCTGTTCAAAGACCCCGACTTACCGCCGCAATTGTGACGTGCCTATATGTCAACGCCTTGAGTTTGAATTTTTAACAATAACTATGGTGGTAATCACATTAAAATCAAGCAGAATATCGACAACAAGGAAAATGTCATCACAATGATATCAGGTGGCAAATTTTATTCATTCCTACTCATAATCGGACCACACAATTGATAGACCAACTAAGACACAATACGTATAGCAAAGTGCATCAGTATAGAGACATCGTCTGTATGCAAATCACCTCGTGTCGTGTCCGAATAGGCAGAGGTAAAGATTTGCATGCAGCCGCGACCGGCGCATTTGGACGCGGCCGTGACGGCCTGGGCTATTAGTACAATGCATTATGTTGTAGGTACTGTGGTTGATATGGGCAAAGATAGAAAAACTGTATCTATACTGGGTCAAATAAAAATATCTGCCGATACTTTACCTTTTCTGCTACTAGAACAATAACAAAAATTTTAAGAAAACATTATGAAGGTCGTGTATGCTGTTTTTGTAACCGTCGTGGAATACAGAACAATTTTTACGGATTCCCATAAACCAAAACTTAACAATCGTTTGGTTGCCTTAATGAATGTTTATCCCAGTGTCATTTAAAGTTTTGAACAAAGTTGAAATTATGAAAAACTGTTATTTTTTTATTTTATTTCATTCGTTTTCGATATTCGACACGTGGGTTCAGTATTGCCAGCTCTAATAATTTGACCTGTATATGCTATTAATGAATCGTCTTTTCTGTAGCGTAAATAGCGTCTTTTGGACATTGTTCGTCTATTGCCACGAAAAAACTGAAGATGATACGTTACTAGCCAATGTTGTACAAAAATAGTAATAATACCACCCTATTACTGTCTTTCTACTGGGTAGAGGCGTCTTCAACCACAGAGAAAGCACGAGCATAGGCACGAGCGAGGGCTTAAATAAGACCTAATAAAATATATATATATATAATCATCACATGATCTGACAAAGATTATGCCCGGACGGTATGATTTCGATATCCTATTTACAGAATACACCGTTTCATTTAATTCATAGTCTTACTCATGAACATAACTCTCCAAGTTGTAGTCTGAAATCTACGACAAGAAACTCTTAATAACTTCCTTTCTGGAAATGGTCAGTTCAATATTCGTTCGTTTTTTATTTATTTCTTATTGCATTCCGTGGGTGTCGTAAAAGGCGATTAAGAGACTTACGAGAGAATGCGCAACAACGTTCTCTATGCATTTTACCACCATACTGCGATCGCCAACCCGCCTGCCAAGCGTAGCGATTCTAGTAAAACCCCCAAAATTTGGGGAGGACTATGTCCAGCACTGGATGTCTTCTGGCTGAAATTATGATGACGCTCCAATTAAAACGTTTTCCTTACATTCTGAATAAATTTCCTTTAAATCTAAAAATAATGTTCCCGACTTGACTTCGTCTTTATCTCGACTCGTACACGTGTTTCAGATATGATCAATTCTATTATGGAACAGATTTCCTGGGTGAATATATCTTGCAGAATCTTTCCGTATAGCAGTGAGCTATGACGGTGTTGGACTTGGTCAATGCAGCGTCAATTTAAATTTAATACTTTGCCCACGTGTTGGGTATTATCATCATTATTTCAGACGTAAGACATTCACTGCTGGTCATAGGCCTCCCCCAATTTGGGGAGCTTTGCCATGATCGCCGCGCTTGGCAGGCGGGTAGGCGATCGCAGCATGGGGGCAAAATGGGTAGAGAACGCTACCGCCCATTCCCTAGTAAGTCCCTTAGTCGCCTCTTACGATATCCATGGGAAGAAATGGGGGTGTTAGATATCATCGTGAAGTTATTATCAGATTTTTTAAACCAAATAACTTTAACGTTAAAATTTCAGACGGTTCCATTTACGGCACATTACCGTCGTCATCGTGTTTAATGATGGACAATCTCATTAAACAGAGCTTGTATTGATTCTCCATTTTATTGGCTTCCACTCGTGGCTTCACGCTCTCTTGTTTTATAGGGTAAGCCTAATGATCTGTTATACCGGTTTTACATACAACAGACATAATTCTTTATGTAAGGTGTATTTACTACCTCCATTGTGTATGTTTTGTGATTATAAATAAATAAGAAGTAGTTTTGTACTGTTTGATTTCTACTGTTGAATAAAACGAAAATAGAAGTAAAAAAAAAATAGGTGAAATTATAATTTAATATAATTTCAAGTACTTGATTTTACAAAAAATCTCTGTACAACTCAGTCGCTATTAGAGACTTTTACATATTGACAGTCCAC
The DNA here is from genome assembly GCA_947507805.1 of Aporophyla nigra. Taxonomy (NCBI): domain Eukaryota; kingdom Metazoa; phylum Arthropoda; class Insecta; order Lepidoptera; family Noctuidae; genus Aporophyla; species Aporophyla nigra. The sequence continues at coordinate 1,729,524 of OX382313.1, read as the reverse complement.
ATTATGAATTGTAGAGAAGCGCTTATTACTAGTCGGGATATCAACTAAGTGCAAATAATCCAGTAGTAAATCTACTTACAATGATCCCTTTTTCACCTATTACAACCGATAGGTAAATAAAAAATATAAAACTATTTACCCATAGCAACCAACAAATATACCTACAGGAAAAAGTCACAAACCTGACCCCACTTTTTCACTAAAGTGAAAAAATAAAGCACAATATATCGGGGGTGAAGACTTCCCACCGCGCTGTCACCTTTGTAAGAAGCCGGAAGCGTTGACAAAGACAATACGGCGGCAACATGGCGGCAATCTGTCACTTTCCTTTCACGGTGACTAGACAAGCTTTCAGGTTATAGTGACGTATATTATTTACTACATGAAATGTGTTTATTAAAAGACTTTTTAGATGCGGTTTTTTTACGAATCGAGAATGAAGTTTTGAGTGTGAATATGAAGCCTATAGGAATAGGGGAGGACCAAAGAAATGGTGGATGGATTTTATGAGGGATGATATGGATAGAATTAGGGCTTGTAGCTAAGTAATAACAGCCGTACGGTTAGATCATTCAGGTTAAGCTACGCTTGCCGCGGTTGGTCCGTGGATGGGTGACCATCTTTACATACAAGATCCTTCCGTGCCTCGGAAAGCATCGGTTCAGCCTCGGTTGTCTTTCGTAGATCTTAGACAGTCGTTACGGGTCGTCAGAAGCCCGAAAATCTGACAACCAGTCTTACTAAGGGGTATCGTATTACCCAGTAACAGGGTTGTGGAGGTCAGATAGGCAGTCACTCCATGTAAAATACTGGTACTCAGCTGCGTCCGGTTAGACTGGAAGCTGACCCTAACATAGTTGGGAAAAGGCTAGGGAGATGATGATGTGAATATAATGGAGGTGACGACTAATAGAGAATTATAGGGGAAACAGAAAGGTTTTTACGTGAATGATATGAAGAATCGGCGAGAATTGATGGCCCAGTGATACGATCTACAACTCGTAAGTTGCGGTCATAAGTCCGTGACATTCGAGTAGAAGGTCGTATGTTCGAACTCAGACAAGCGCTTTACACTGTGTAAATTAATTCGTCACTACTGCTCTCAGTGTTTTAGGAACCTGCCGGGGTCGCGAGATTGTTCGAAAGAGATACCGTGACCCTGGCACATGGGCAACTGAAGGAACACGGGTGGGTTTTAGTCAGTAAAAGTCTGACATGCCCTCCCGCTCCGCCCAGAGCGGGAGAAGTCATTTAATGATTTCCCATCCAAAAAAAAAAAAGTGTTTTAGGAAAACATCGTGAGGAAACCGGCATGTCCTAGAACCAAAATTCGAAGACATGTGACATCTAACGAACCGCACTGAGCCTGCGTGGTGGATAACGGCCCACTTCCTCTCCCAAAGAGGAGGCCTTTGTCCCAGGACAGTGGGAACATTTTAGGCCTATTATATGAACGACTAGCTTCTGCCCGCGGCTTCGCCCGCGTGGATGTCGAAAATTCACCATTTCACCCTCTTAGGAATAGAATTTCAAAAAACCCTTTCTTAGTGGATACCTAGTCTTCTCAAAGAACACACCCTCCAAATTTCATGTCTTACGGACCAGCGGTTTAGACTGCGTTGATATATTAGTCAGTCAGTCACTCAGGACTTTGAATTTTTAACCGACGAAATTACTGTCAGTGTCATAACGCAGATATATGATTTGTATTGTCTTTGGTCCGTAGCCGTGACATCAATGAGCCATAGGTAACATTCTACAACGTTTTTTATCTTGAATACGTGGCTTTTGGCTACCTTGTACGCATTTTTCTTTCTTTTTTTGTAACAATTTTTTATTTCATGTTGTGCGTTTTGTTTGTGCAGAATAAACTATTTTTCTTTCTTTCTTTTCTTTCTTTCTAGGTTATCAATTCGACGCGTATATTTTTTTTTAGTTTTTTTTTTTATGTATGACCACGCATAACTTTTTACATAGTAGTCCGATTGTGATAATTCTTTTTTTATTGGAAAGGGTATACTCCGAGGGTGGTCCCATATAAATTTGGAAAACAAAATCAAACCCTAAGGGTCAGAAAACAGGGGATGATTGATTGTTCACTCAGTGATTGTAATGTATTACCACGCATAACTTTATACAGAGTAGTCCGATTTTGATCATTCTTTTTTCATTGGATAGGTTATACCTTGCCAAGTATTATTAGTACACTAAAACCACAAAAAATTGTAAAATAAAAACTTTTTAACAAAAAATTAAACCGCCGAAAAAACTGAAAAGCAAAAAATAATAAACCTTAAAAGTTTGAGTCGGCGCTGAAAAATCAATGAACAAAGATCACTCAAAGCGCCGACTCAAACTTTTAAGGTTTATTATTTTTTGCTTTTCAGTTTTTTCGGCGGTTTAATTTTTTGTTAAAAAGTTTTTTATATTATGAACGATAAATGAAGAAGTGGTTATGATGCTAGATTGGTGATAGTAGTTTGTTGTTTTATGTCAGGTTCTGATAATAATTTTATTAGGTGTTGATGTAATCAGTGTCACAATCGAAACGAAATATACCAGCCTAGGAAAATACCGACCATTACTTACCTAGAGATTTTCCCAACAATTTTTTGAGTCAGGTTCTAGTCTAATAATAACTAATAACCCTACTAATAACCCAATGCAGCCGAGTAGAAGTTTTTTACGTGCGACTGCCTATCTGACCTCTTCAACCCAGTAACTGGGTGACATGATATTCGTTGTAAAGACAGACACTGAAAACTGACTGACTGGTTGCCGTTTCTATCTATGTATAAATAAATTATTTATTTTAGTGACACGTTCGCACAATCACAGGTCGCGCTATACATTTCCAGTATAAGTTGACTTCTCACGGTACGGAAAGTCTATAAAAAAAGGCGAGGTCAGCTAAAACTGGAAATGTATAGCTTGATGTGTGGCAGTGCGTACACACCTACTGAATAGTTGCAGTTTTCTATCTATGAATAAATAAATCATGCATTTTGGCCCATACAATTTGAAAATATTATTGAATCCCTCAAAACTCTGTAGCGGCTTGTAATATACAGGATGCAATCGAAGTCATGGGCATTATTTTAAACTAAGACACTACTCACGATACTGATTGCATTAGGTCTGTTAACGCAAATCAAAAACGTGTTACTGCAAGTATGTACAACCTTAAAAATGTAGTAAGTCAAATTGCAAAAGGCTTATTATTGCAAATAAACACTTAAAGTAATTAAAACAAAATACTTCATAAACGCTAATAAGTCTTGAAGTATCAACATCTTCACGCGCAGTACAGCGCGAAACGAAAAGTAAACAAACATCAAATAATACTAATAACTAGTAATTGCGGCCGGCCGGCGAGCGCGCGGCGTTTCCTTAGAAACGGTAGCACAATCACAGACAATAGGCTAAAAGGCATGCCGCCCGCCGACAATTCTCTCCGTCCCACTCCCTCACTCGCAAAAATACGGATATCACCCCCGCGCGGGGGCTGCTTCCCGAACCAGTGTCATAACGACTGCGCAGGTGCGTTGACGCATGTAATTGATCCTGTGACGTAATCGCCGCACGCGCACCTCACGTCTCGATCATACCCTTGGATTGCAGTGTATTAAGTGTAAGTGGTAGTGTAGTGATTGTGAACACGATGACTCGACCGCGTAATGTGCAGGCTAGGTACACCAACCAACAATACCTACAAATGGTTGTACTTTACGATCGCACAAAAGATTTAGTACGAACCCGTGACATGTTTCATCGCCGCTTCCCGAACGACCCTATTCCTTCACGGGGTCTCATTTTAAGAACCTATTGGATTTTTCGTCATTTCACAAGCCAGCACATGCACAAGCTCGTGGAAGAGCGCCCGTGTATCCTCTTTCGCTCTACCGACAAATAAGAAGATTTTTACGTGTAAGTGCTAGATAATAAGATAGGTAGTTTCAATTAATGTAAAAACATTGAGATTACTGAACAATTATTGTAAATATTGTGGTTCCAACTTTGTAAATACGCCAAAACTACAGAAAATTAATTTTAACTAGGTAGGTACGTAAACATTTTTTAAATTTGTGTTAATTTACGTAGTTTTGTCTGTCCTAAGTCGACAAAGTATGAAGGGAAAGTTGGAATCTAATATGAATCAAATCGTTAGCAACTTACGTACCTATGTCACGTGGTTCGCGTAGGGTCAAAGAGTTCACGCGTACGGCGTAGTGTACCTACTACAGCATTCGCTATCGCGATGCGCAACGAATTGATACTTTGTATGACTTACTACATTTTTGAGATTTTCCATACTTGCATTAATACTATTTTTGATTTGCATAATAGTAGCCTTAATGCAATTAGTACCGTGAATAGTGCCTTGGTTTAAAATAATGCCCATGACTTCAATTCCACCCTGTATATGAGGTAATGAAACCGCATCCCATTTTAATTAAATAGTAATTATTCAAATCCATTTGTGGGTAATATAATAACACAGATGAGTATAATATTTGTTTAATAAAAGCACTATACCTGCATGTAATCAAAATACATATAATAGAGTATTAATGGCGGTTACTATCAATTTGATTTAAAAAAAAAACGAACGAAATGACCTAGACTTTAATCAATTTAAAAGCAAAACAATTTTAAACTTATAAAATGTACTGGCTAATTTAAACATAACGATTTTACACGATATTTGAAAAACGATGTTATCACGACGACTGCTGGAGACGAAGTAAGGGGCGAGTACTGGCAGTGCTCAGCTTTTATAGGCACCACCGCACGGTAGTTTTAAAAATAACGTTTTCCCGCTAATACGGCCTCTCCTGACGTGTGGTTGTCCTCAGCCACATTGTCCAGATGATGGTCCTTGTTCGCTGCAGTCACGATCTTCGGCAATTGGACTCGGGCAACGCGCAAGGCTTCTGGCTTCAATAGCTGCATCTGTAATTGATGGACCCTGGTGTGTGTCTGCATCTCCACGACTTGAATGGTCTTCAAAGCTAGTTGAACTGGTGGACGGTGCTGTGAGACTATCCTCTTCAGCTAAAAATGAGAGAATAGCATTTTTTAGCAACATCCATAAATAACTTAATCCTAAAATGTCTGTTGTAATTAAATACAACACATCTAGACGGAGGCACCCAGTTAGCACGTCTATTTTGGCAGTGTTACACCATAACTCAAAGCCCTTATAAACAGTTCGAGACGGAGGCACCCAGTCAGCACGTCTCTTGGCAGAGTTACACTATAACTCAATGCCCTTACAGACAGAGGCACCCAGTTAGCATGTCTCGGCAAAGCCATCGCTCAATGCAATGCCCTTACATACAGACAGAGGCACCCAGTTAGCATGTCTCGGCAGAGCCATCGCTCAATGCCCTTATATACAGACAGAGGCACCCAGTTAGCATGTCTCGGCAGAGCCATCGCTCAATGCCCTCACAAACCAATATGCATGTACACATGACTCTCTTAGTCCATGTAATCAAACACATTTGATACAGTACACGATCATGCATAATTTAGATAGCAAAGTAAATACAACAGTCTACTCACTATCGAAGAACATGGCACATGACTCGGGGGTCCACTCACCTCGCCAAGCAACCATGTGCTCGGCGGCGGCCTGAGTGACTTTGCCATACGAACCAGTTAGCAGCTGTAACTCGTATCGATCGTGTGGGAGGGTTTTCACCACGCGATATGGCCCTCGCATTCCCGAGTCCAGCTTGCCTGTAACTTGAGAAGTTTTTATAACAAACACATTATCATTTAGTTTAAACGTACACTTGACCTTCCGATTCCTATTAACGTATTCGTCTTGTTTACGCCTATTCTGGTCAAGCAGTTCGCTAGCGCGCTGTCTTTGTAACTCTCTTAATCCCTCGCGATTTGGTCGGACATCATCAACCGCGACATCGCGAATAAGTGATCTTATGACAGGCGTGACCGCTTCAACACCGATAAGCAATTGTAGTGGTGAGATCTGAGTGGTCTTGTGTTTAGTGCAGTTGATAACAAGCTGCATTTTCCACAAGGAATCTGACCACTTACTATCTGGTTTAGACGCCTCTATACGTAACATATTTAGGAGAGTACGACAGTACCGTTCAACCTGACCATTTTCATTATGCATCTCAGGTGTTACAAAATGAACTGCGCTACCCATTTCAGAAACCCAACCTTGAAAACTAGCGCTTTCAAACATTCGTCCTCGATCGCACACAATAAGTTTGGGAGTACCGAATAGGGAAACGGCGTTTGAAAACATTTCTTTTAGTTCGTTAGAATCTTGCCTTTTTATCGCATAAAAAAGACAATACTTAGAGTAGGCATCTACGATAAGCAGTACATACTTTTTATCATTTGAAATGGGTAGTGGGCCTAATACGTCCATGTGGACCGTGTTAAATGGGGTATCTGGCTTATGCCATGATGAAATCGGGTAATGAGGAGCCCTAGGAACCTTCTTGGATGAAAGGCAAATCAGACAATGACTAACGTATTTCCTTACAAAAGCATAGAGCCCTGGAAACCAAAAATGACGCAGAATTAAGTCAATGGTCTTATCGGCACCTATATGCTGATGCTGGTCATGGAAAACTCTTAGGAGACTTAATCGGTGTCCTTTGGGAATAAAGCATAGAAGCTTTGGTTCCTGGCCCGTGGAGGTGTATTTATAATACAGCAGATCATTACGAACAACATAACGGGAAGTGTCTAGCTCGTTATTATTAACTTTGTCAATTAGCGTACGAGTTTCCTCATCCGCAGATTGAGCAATCTGTGCCCAGTTTTTCGGCTTAGTTATTTGGAGTACATCGACAGGGTTTCGACTTAAATAATCCGCGTGCTTCATCATAACGCCCTTTCTATATTCTATATCAAAGTTAAAATCCTGCATGTATATCCACCACCGCGCAACACGTGGTAAAAGATCTTTCTTACGTTCTGTCAGTTTAAGCGCGTTACAGTCCGTCACAATTTTAAACGAGATACCTAACAAATAGTGCCGAAAGTGTTGTAGGGCTTTAATAATCGCTAATGTCTCGAGCTCATACGAATGGTATCGTGGTTCGGCTCCTTGCGTAGTTTTGCTAAAGTACGCCACTACTCTGCGTTTACCATTCTCATGCACCTGGATAAGAACGGCGCCGTAACCGATAGAACATGCGTCCGTATGCAACTCAGTTGGTAATACCGGGTCGAAGATAGCAAGTACAGGTTCACTTGTAAGACAATGGATTAGGTATTTACGCGCGACTTCTTGTTCTTCGCCCCAGTGAAATTTAACGTTAGCCCTTGTTAAACTAGCAATGGGCGCTGTCTTAGATGCATAGTCGGGTATATAGCGACGAAAATACCCTGCCAAACCGAGTAGCTGTCGAACCTGTTTTACGTTTGTGGGCACAGGGGAGTCAATTAAGACCTTAATTTTTTGTTCGCTCGGTCTAACCTGACCCTCGGAGATAGTACGACCTAGGTACTCAACCTCTGTAGCCACAAAAGTACTTTTCTTCAGGTTAATAGAAAAACCCGCAGAAGTAAGTGTGTGTAATACCTCGCGTACGTTCTCAATTGCTTCATCGATAGAAGATGCTAATAATAATACGTCATCAATAAACGTGAGGGCTTTACCAGACTCTATCAGTGATTTAAGCGTATTTGTGATAATTCGTTGATATACGACCGGTGCGTTAGCAAGACCAAACGGCATTTTTAAATATTCGTAATGACCTTCCGGGGTCACGAAGGCGGTCTTCGCTACAGAGTCGCTATCTAACTTAATTTGGTGAAAACCTGTCGCCATGTCTAAACAGCTAAAGAACTTGCTCTTACCAAGGCGATCAATATGATCTTCTATCAAGGGTAATGGATAGCGATCCTTCACGGTAACCGCGTTCAACGCGCGGTAATCAACGCACATACGATCTTTTCCGTCTTTTTTCTTAACGAGAATAATTGGACTTGCGTATGGAGAGTTGGACTCGCGAATTATTTTCTTGTCTAATAGGTCTTTTACAATATCCCGCACTTTAAATTTTTCGTCGATTGAAAGTCTGTACGGCCTATAACAAATCGGTGTACCACTCGTCAACTCAATGCGCATATTACCAGTTGTAACCGTAGTTAACGCAGTCCCAGTAATAAAAAAATCCTTAAACTGATTTACGACTGACATTAATTTTTCACGGTCGCTACCCTTAAGCGGCGTGTTAACTACGAACTGTTCACTTGAGTTGATGAGCAATACAGTTTGACCAACCGAACTAGTAATTCGAGTTATACGTTGCTGGTTGTTTGCACGAATGTACGTTACCCCATCGCGGTTCAAAACATCAGTTCCTATAAGCACTGGGACGTTTAAACATTTTAGAGGAACAACAAAAAGATCCACTTCTAAGGAGATGTCACTAAATTCTATAATTAATGTTACGCGGCTATTACACTCAATGTTTTGATCACCTATACCACGTAATACTTGATAAGTGGGTAGTCGGGTACACTTAAAATATTTTAGTACCGACTCCGAAATAAGTGAAACGCGCGATCCGCTGTCTATCAGTACGTCGGTAGGTATACCCTGTATGACAGCCGTTGTGACGTCGCTGTCTGTTGACGCGCCTTTCAACTCTAAACAAAAGTTAACGTTGTTTTTATTACGCGTTTCAGACCTTTGTTTAAAAAAACAGTCAGAGACGTCATGGCCTGGTTTTTTACAGAATGAACACGACCCGTTCGGTTTCTTATTAATTGGTTCTGTTAATTCTTCTGATTTAACCGTTTTTGATCGTTTAGGGCACGCACGCTGCAAGTGACCCACACTACCACAAGAAAAACACTTTATTTCGCGATTTATTTTACTATGTGGACGTTTTTGAGAGATTCGGTCAAACTGTTTGCCTTGGGAAGATTTCACAGATGTAACAGATGAGTTGGGTTTCGGTTTAGTATAAATAGAAAAGAATTCAACAAGGTCTTTGGTCGTTAAATGAGCGTTAGTCGCGGCGGCACGTACTTGTGCATCAGTTACCCCACGTATGACAATTGCGACCGTTAAATCATCGCTTAACCCTCTAACAATATTTAATCTCAATATGGAACGCCTAGCATATTCTGCGTATGTGGAATAGTTGTCGGAATTAGTACTCATTACATCAAACAATATATTAGCAACATCGATTCTTCGCGAGCAAAGCGGTTTAAATTCGATCTTAAAAATAGACCAGGTACGATCGTTTGTGACCCAGTCGTTTAACCAACTACGAGCATCTCCTTTAAGGCAGTTAGCTATTCGGGATAAGCACTCGTTGTCGTCCCAATTATTCATATAACGTGCTTTTTCAACCTCTTCACACCAAGAATCGATATCATGTATGCTGGGATCAAAGTTTGAGATATAATAATTGTTGGATCTGACCTTCGTTAACGCACTCAACGCTCCAATGAGGCGATCTGTAGCATCCAGTGACGTCGAAGTACTTGCTAGTGATTCTCCAACAATGCTGGTGTTCGACTCAGGTGCTGCACGTTGTGGCTCCTGCGCCGAAGACGCAATGATCTGCCCAGGCGCCACAATGGCACGTGCTTCCGGAGTCGCCGGCACGGTGCTAGGTGCGGGAAGGCTGGTGTTTTCTAGCGCGGTCAGGCGCACCAGAATAGCTCCAAGGGTTTCTTGAAGCTCGGCTGCATCACTGTCTTGATCACGCCTATTTCTACCTCTATTACGAGTGGTAACTCTTTCGGACATGATTTTACCGGCTATTCCCCCGACGCGGACAAATAAGGTAGGCAATGGAGCCTAATCCCACTTCTGATAATGGCGGTTACTATCAATTTGATTTAAAAAAAAAACGAACGAAATGACCTAGACTTTAATCAATTTAAAAGCAAAACAATTTTAAACTTATAAAATGTACTGGCTAATTTAAACATAACGATTTTACACGATATTTGAAAAACGATGTTATCACGACGACTGCTGGAGACGAAGTAAGGGGCGAGTACTGGCAGTGCTCAGCTTTTATAGGCACCACCGCACGGTAGTTTTAAAAATAACGTTTTCCCGCTAATAGTATCATAATGTCAAATTATATGCCACACATTTCATAATTTATCTTTAATTATATGCTTACCTGCCACAATCAATTTAATTTAGGACTTGTGCAGATGTTGATACTTCACTGACTGAATATTAAACCAGCGCTGGGGCTCTGTCTTGCATTGGTTCACAGCATTATGCTGAGCGATGGCCGTTTTGCATGGATGTGACGCATGTTTTCCACCAGTATTTTCTTTTTTGTGTTTTTGGTCTTTTTTTGTGTGATGTTTACCACTAATAATCGCATTTTCTTTATTTCTTTCTTGTGAATATTTGTAGACAGTTGTTGAGTCATTCGCAGACTGAGCCCTTTTTTTAGTAACAGCATCTCGCAGGTCAACTTATGATGTTGTCGGATGCTTAACTGGAGTTCTCTGTGGCTACCTTAATAAATTTAGTCCTCCAGCCAGGGGTTAAAAACTTAAAACTAGAACGACTACACGCTAAGAGCATGCTCTCTGTATGGTACGAATCTTGGCTTAGGGCATCGCTGGTAGAGGGCACCAAGAGACGGCCTGGATCGGAATGACACGCAAAACAAATAAATAAATATCTTAGGACCACCAACACACCGTTATCTGATCCCAAACTAGGCAGAGCCTGTACTATGGCAACCAGACAACTGATAAACATACTTATATATTTCTAAATACATACATATTATAGATAAGTTACACCCAGACACAATACAAATGATGGTGCTCATCACTCAAAGATTTGTCCTGGGTGGGAATCGAACCCACGACCCCAGTCTTAGCAGCCAGGGTCACTAACCACTAGACTAACAGGCCCAGAAAATGGGATTCATCAGCTCGTAGTTTTACTAAACACTCGTTTGCTGACCGGCCCAGCGGTAGGTAGCCGACGTGACGTCATTAAGCCTCTTCCAATTAAATAGAACGTCTCCATTACACATATTTTGTTTTGAAATAAAATATTCACACATTAAAACGCTGAGCGGAAAGCAGTGGTAGCCCAGTGGTATCGGGCCCGACTTACGAGTTGCTGGTCGTGGGTTTGAACCCAGGCAGGCGCTTTACTTGTTGTAAATTATTTCATCACCACTGCTCTCAAAACGGTGAAAGAAAACATCGCGAGGAAACCGGCATGTCTTAGAACCAAATATTTGAAGACATGTGACATCTACCAACCCGCACTGGGCCCGCGTGGTAAATTATGGCCCACTCCCTCTAACCGAGAGGAGGCCTGTATTCCAGCAGTGGGAATAAAGTAAGCTGTTAATGATGACGCCCTAAAACATAAATTACGACTTCCTAAGAACACCTTTTACCACGCTTCATCCATTTTTAACTCTTCCAACAAAATCTCCATGACGTAGGTTGTGATACAAGCCATGGCCTACTCATCGCCCACTCCTCTGGAATCAGGGCTTGTTAATTACTGCAGGAAAAGCTCGCTAATAGCCCAAAAGACATGTTGACATGAAAAGGTTATGTAACATGTCAATTAGCAGAACATACCTCCAAAGGTCAAACTTGTAACCTTTTGTGTTGGTTATTAGTAAGTATTTTGTTTCTAGTATTTTTTTGTCGTAAGCAAAATTGTAACAGTTTTTGCATGTGAAAATAAAAATATATGTTTTTTGTTTTTAGCTTAAAAAAACCTATAGCCCGCGACTTGGTATGCAATCCAGGATAAAAAGTAAACTATATTGTTACCTAGATCATGGTCTATCTGTGTGTCAAATTTCATCCAAATCGTATCAGCCGTTTTAGCTTGAAATCGTAACAAACGAATTAACATTGGCATTAATAATATTTGTTAGGATAAGTAAGTAATGGTTAGCTTTTGCTTGGGCATTTTCTACTCGTTACGAATATTCTAGTTTATCTTTTGTCATAGTTCCCAGAGTTATGATCAAAAATGGAAGGAATATTGATAGCCGCCAAGTGCGAATAATAATTTTGATACTTGCAAAACTTTTCAAACCATAATGTCAAATAACATCACGCCTGTAACCCCCGTAGGGTTAGGCAGAGGTGTATATTAGAGCACATTTATATTTTTCCACTTATATACGTATTTAAGTCGCATATAATAAAGGGTGAGCCTATTGCCATCAACCGGACACAAATCCAGGTTTCGGGCTGCTACTGAGAAATTCCAACTAACACTTTACCCGACCCAAACCAAACAGAGGTCATGCTCAGCATTGCAGCGACTACTTTACGAACTAGGCAGTCCAAATAAAAAATTACGACAACGATGACTGAGCGGTAGCGCTTGCCGAACTTATGACACGCGGGGTTGAGCGTTGAGACAGCTGTGCTGCTGGGGAGTTTGTTCCGCCACTTCTTCTTTCCAGCGAAAGCACTAGGAAGTGTCGAAGGGCGGGCGTTTTGGGGGGACTGTCTCATGTAACTTTGACGTTCAAAAAGTGCTGACTCTCAGCCTAGTTTGAATAAATGATTGATTTATAATGATGATTTTGATTTTGATTTCATTTGATGATTTCCCATCCAAAAAAAAAAAGCGCTTCACGATTTGGTGGTACGGACTCATAGCGCAGGACTATAATAAAACACGATGATACAGCAAATCAGTCTTTCACTTGAGAATAATTACACACAGTACCTACTAAAAACGTAATGTATTCTTTTCTAAGTTCGGAAAAACTGACAGTTACGCGTAGGAGAAGTGGAAGACTGCATTTGTTGGTTGTCTTCACAAGACTGACTGGTATTGCAGTCACTTCCCCTCACTTGACTTCGTCCACGTGCCGCCCCCTCTAGCGAGTGGATCTGGCTCTTGGTACTACATTAATCAAGAGAGACTATTATCGCTCAACTATCATAATCTCCGACAAAAAACGGAATATTTTTTTTTTTTTAAACTGAAACTTTCGTCAGCTTACCACTCACAGTTTGGTCTCTATTTGATTTCGAATCTTCGAAAGAATCGAAATACTCTGACTGAGTAAAACCATAAAAATCAGATATTATTATATCACGTCTATTCCTCCGGGGCTTCCTGTTATGTGTTTAAATAATTATTTAAGGAAAAATACAACTAGCTACAAAGACAAACGGCACGATTTCAAGTGATAATTAAATAAAGATTCCACACACAGATGCTAATAAAAACATACTTAGGTACAAATTATTTTTGGTATTCGTTTTCTAGTATACAGCAAAAGAGTTCAAAGGCCAGAAATATCGACGTATCTACCCACCTATATTTGTTAAAAAAAAAAACAATTTTCCAAAAATAAAATACATAAATACTTAAACTCAGTGTCTTTTTGTTTTGGATGGGAAACCATCAAATGACTTCTCCCGCTCTGGGCGGAGCGGGAGGGCGTGTCAGACTTTTACTGACTAAAACCCACCCGTGTTCCATCAGTTGCCCATGTGCCAGGGTCACGGTGTCTCTTTCGAACAATCTCGCGACCCCGGAAACTCAGTGTCTTGTGGTCTGTATTTTAGGTATTTGATACCGAATCCCGAATTTAAAGTTAATTTACACTATGCAGTGTTATTTTGTTTTTGGTAAATAGGCAAAAAAAATACTTTCTCTTTTTAGTTATGCCCCCGCTCTAATTCGTATATCACTACTGGCCAGGTCAATAGTAGACACAGGAAGGACAAGTATTTCATCAGGATAAACATAGTGGATTTATACGTATTATCGACTCAAAATAAGTTGGACTGTGAGTAAACCGAAAAATATTGTATCTTTGATTTTTAAACAAAGTTTTATATTTTACACTTTTCGTTAATACTATAACTTTTCACGTTAATAAGACATTATACGATTTATCTAAAAACTCTATGACAGCTTTACTATCAATAATTTTGAAAATTCATGGGAAATTGGTTACTAACCAAGTTAAAACGATGCAGATCCTAAACAATTATTCAAAATGAAAGTGATTAAAAAACCTAGAAATTATTTTTAAAGACCTATTCAATGATACCCCACTTGTCATAGTTAGTCGACTTTCGTTTTTTCTTTTTTACAATATGGCGTCTGGTTGTCACCATGTTGAATTTTGATTACTGCCTTGTCTTTAGCGACCCTCGCAAGATTAAGACAAATCGATTGACGGAAGAATCATCAGATCGGCCCACGCGTTTGGCCTCAAGAGTGCTAAACGTCAAACATAGGAATCGCGCAGTCGGGTCGGGAAAATCCAAAATTTGTTCTGTAGTTTTTTGTGAAAATCGCGAAAACATACATACGTTCCAAACACTCCTTTAACTAATGTCGGTTCTAAATAATGATTTACCCCTACGACCTACGAGTAACTCAACACGTTACAATTAGGATAATTTGGAACACAATTAAGTGAGACATGGCATTACATGGAGGAATCTGTAATTATTATACGTGGATTAATTATGGGCTCGAACTTAATACGGAGCTTCATTAATAAATACAATTAAAATGGTGAGCTTACTATGCGTCATCATAATCAACCTATATTATTCCCACTGCTGGGACACAGGCCTCTCTGTGCGAGGGAGAGGGCCGTAAACCACCACGCGGGCCCAGTGCGGGTTGGTAGGTGTGACATGGCTTCGAATTATTGGTTCTAGGATGTGCCGGTTTCCTCACGATGTTTTTCTTCACTGTTTTGAGAGCAGTGGTGATGAAATTATTTACACAAAGTAAAGCGCCTGCCTGGGTTCGAACCCACGATCTACGACTCGTAAGTCGAGGCCGATACCACTAGACCACCACTGCTCTATTATGCGTGCTTATGGTGAATTGATCACGATTTCCAAAATTGCTTCTGTTCATAGTATGACATCACATTACGCTTGTATTCCCCAAAAAGGTTAGACAGAGGCTAACCTCTGTCTAAACCTAATGAAGGTGGAGGTCTAAACCTAATGAAAGTCCCATTGCTAGGCTGTGTAGTCTTTTGTCTAGGACGAGCCTTCGTCACTAACATTTTTCAGTGCATGTTACTGGCTAGGAATAAACAGAAATCAAATCATTTATTCGCATAGCATGCAGGTTATAGATTCGTCATGTCTGTCTGTCTGTCTGTCCGAGTATGTCACAGCCATTTTTTTCCGAAACTATAAGAGCTATGCTCTTGAAACTTGGTAAGTAGATGTATTCTGTAAACCGCATTAAGATTTTCACACAAAAATAGAAAAAAAAAACAATAATATTTGGGGTTCCCCATACATAGAATAGAAACTCAAAATTTTTTTTTTCATCAAACCCATACGTGTGGAGTATTTATGGATAGGTCTTCAAAAATGATATTGGGGTTTCTAATATCATTTTTTTCTAAACTGAATAGTTTGCGCGAGAGACACTGCCAAAGTGGTAAAATGTGTGTCGTCCCCCCCCCCCCGTAACTTCTAAAATAAGGGAATGATAAAACTAAAAAAATATACATATGATGTACATTACCATGTAAACTTCCACCGAAAATTGGTTTGAACGAGATCTAGTAAGTAGTTTTTTTTTAATACGTCATAAATCGTTAACCACAATTTACCAAAAAAATTGCGCACTGGTTAAAAAAAAAAACCTATATAAAAAGGCAAAATTCATCTCTTCAAACTAGGCTGAGGATCAGCATTTTTTACGTCAAAATTCCATAAGACAGTTTCCCGAAACGCCCAGCCTTCACCACTGCCTAGTGCTTTATTACCTGGGAAGGAGTAAAGGAAGGGTGCAACAAACTCTCCAGCAGCACATCTGATTCTGTATGTTAAGTAAAAATGAGACGAACTTGATCCTATACAATTTAGTAGGTATACAATGTAACTAACGTTACGAAACACAAAAAACCGGCCAAGTGCGAGTCGGACTCGCGCACCGAGGGTTCCGTACAAAGCTGCAGGTATTCACGGTTTATGCATAAGGTTTATGTTTATGAAATTAAAAGTTTTTTTTTTTTAATTTTTATATTTGAGTTGACTGAATGAAAGGTAAATTGTGGCTTACGATTTATGACGTATTAAAACAAAACCACTAACTAGATCTCGTTCAAACCAATTTTCGGTGGAAATTTACATGGTAAAGTACATCATATATTTTTTTTAGTTTTATCATTCCCTTATTTTAGAAGTTACGGGGACACACACACACACACATTTTACCACTTTGGAAGTGTCTCTCGCGCAAACTATTCAGTTTAGAAAAAAATGATTAGAAACCTCAATATCATTTTTGAAGACCTATCCATAGATACCCCACACGTATGGATTCGATGAAAAAAAAATTTTTTGAGTTTCAGTTCTATGTATAGAGAACCCCAAATATTTTTTTTCTATTTTTGTGTGAAAATCTTAATGCGGTTCACAGAATACATCTACTTACCAAGTTTCAACAGCATAGCTCTTATAGTTTCGGAAAAAAGTGGCATACTCGGACAGACAGACAGACGGACAGAAAGACATGCCGAATCTATTATATAAGGGTTCCGTTTATTGCTATTTGGCAACGGAACCCTAAAAATTAAATTAAATTATTTTACTAAGTTACCTAGCATTTGCCAATATGTATATATAGAGGCACTTATAAAGAGGAGGCGCCAGAAACTTGAAATGCTGGTGACCGATTTTAATTTGATTTGAAAGTTGTTCGACGTACCTGCTTAGAAACCAACATAATATACACAACGGGGACATCGACGTGCAAATTATAACCATACATTTAGCACATGATTACAGACCCACTAGCGTAGATATTTTTGTTAAAAAAATAAAAACCGGCCAAGTGCGAGTTGGACTCGCGCACGGAGGGTTCCGTACTATTATCGGCAAAAAAAAACACTTGTTGTATGGGAGCCCCCTTAAATATTTATTTTATTCTGTTTTTTAGTATTTATTGTTATAGCGGCAACAGGAATGCATCATCTGTAAAAATTTCAACTCTCTAACTATCACGGTTCATGAGATGCAGCCTGGTGACACACAGGCGGACGGACAGCGGAGTCTTAGTTAGGGTTCCCGTTTTACCCTTTGGGTACGGAGCCCTAGAAACCACCTTTTTCGTAGAGAAGTGCAATAGCTACCTTCGCGGACAAAAAGAAGTAGGCATTTATTTATTTTAAACCGATGAAAAAGTTTTTTCTTTATATGAACCATGCTGGATTTCAACACCCTAAGTAAGGGGGCTCTTGATTGTGGTTATTTCAATAATATGTGGTTGTTTTACGACAATCAACTATAATTCTCTTTATTACTGAATTGTTTACCAATACGAGAACCTGTCGATGTTCTCATTAATAATGCATTGCGCTTGCAATCAAGGAAAACAAACATTATCACTGCGGCCCTCAATCTTGCAAGATTAGTAAATACAGTTTTCCTCAACAAAACTTGAATAGGTAATTGTGTTATTTCCAATACTTACGGTCTTGAGAATCATTGAATGAAATTAACTAGCTAAACTGAATTAAGTACATTTGCTTACATACCCCATTTGATCTTAATTAATACTTACTGTTGCTCTCGATTTCGTCAGCGATCCAAGTTTAAAAGTAGCTTATGTCCTTACTTATTTCAAAGTCTATCCGTGCGCCAAATTACATCCAAATCTATTCAGCATTTTAGCGTGAAAGTGTAAAAAACAAACTTCCTTTCGGTTTTATAACATAAGTTATGTCTTCATCAATCTCGTGCCTTTATCCCAATTTATTTGAGGTCGCTGCAACATACTCATACATATCTTTTTCTTCCACACCTTTCTATCATTTTGCCGTCTCTGCAGTCCACCCTCTTTCTATCCATATCATAATTCTCACAGTCCATCCATCGTTTCTTTGGTCTCTCTCTACTTTTATAGCCATCGAAATTCGTACTCAATACTGTCCTCCTTAAGGATTACGTATGCTTCATGATGACTGGCCTGTTAGTCTAGTGGTTAGTGACCCTGACTGCTAAGACTGAGGTCGTGGGTTCGATTCTCACCCAGGACAAATCTTTGTGTGATGAGCACAATTATTTGTTCTGGGTCTAGGTGTAATTTATCTATAATATGTATGTATTTAGAAATATATAAGTATGTTTATCAGTTGTCTGGTTACTATAATAAAGGCTCTGCTAGTTTGGGATCAGATAACGTTGTGTTGGTTGTCCTCAGATACTATTTATTCATTCACTTATTCAGAATGATTCCTTAAATGCAAAGCAAATCTCACAAAACCTAAACTAGAGGAAACAAACGTTCAAAAGAAACGGAGTAATGAAATAATGATGATTGACGTCGATGTTTCAGTTTAGCACCACTATAGGTCTCTCAATTGATCACAGAGCCCCTAAATCTCATGTTAGCAATAAGTATACTAAAATTAATCATCCGAACCTTTTTTTAACGATTTTGATGTTGGCTTCCAAGCTAACTGGATGCAGCTGAATACTGCTATTTTACATGGACCGTTTGTCCCGTGTACTGCCAGTCATTAAGTATAGCACCATGTCGTTTCTTCCCGTGGTTGTCGTAAAAGGCGATTAAGGGATTACTAGAGAATAGGCAGCAAAATTCTCTATGCATTTTACCACCATACTACGATCGCCAACCCGCCTGCCAAGTGTGGCAAAGCTCCCCAAAATGGGGGAGGCCTATGTCCGTAAGTGGACGTTTTACAACTGAAATGATGATGATGCCTATCTAACCTTCACAACCGAGTTACTGGGTAAAACGATAACTAGCTCTTTGTACGACTGGTTGTCAGACTTCCGCGCTTTTGATTACCCATAACGACGCCCAAAAATCAATAATGACAGCTGGGACCATGCTTTTCCGAGGCACGAAGGGAACTCGATATTATATAATCTACGAACCAACCACGAGATATATGTTATCAAAAAACAATGCATTTAAAATTGACTTACTTCTGTTCTTTAACCAGACATACCAATAAACATTTTCCGAGATAAAGATAAAGCGGAATCGGTTTTACGATTAAATTATACCCATGTAGTGTACTTTCAGCAAATTAATACATGTGCAACCACCCGCGGCGAGGGTATCGATTGACAAACAACGTCGTTGGAAATGCATTAGTGTTTAGCACCGGAGTCTTTGTAGAGAATGTACAGTCTATGTTGTATGCTTGTGATGAATAAAAAAGCTCTGTTTTCTTTAGTTAGGTTTGTTTTGATTGGTAGGTTTTCCAGAAAAAAAAAAATAGCTTAGTTCCATACTAGCTTTTGAGGTCGGTCGGTCTACGGGAACTTACTACTAGTATAAAAAGTACCCACATAGGGTACTTTTTATACTAGTAGTAGTTTCATTAATCAAGGTAATGAACTATACGTATCTGTGTTCCAAATATCATCCAAATCCGTTTAGTAGTTTTTGCGTGACAGACAAACAAACAAATTTTATCTTTTATAATAATAGAAGGATTTAGACGTACTTTTTAAGTTCATCCGGATATCTCTGATCTATCAAGGCACATAGTCCGAAAAATTGCCAAACTTAAATGGCAGTGAGCAGAGCACATTGCTCGCAGAATAGATGGCTGATGGGGCAGATAGGTTTTGGTGTGGCGACCGCGTTCTGGAAGACATAGCGTTAGAAAGTCTCTCACAAGCTGGACCGATGACCTGGTGAAGGGTTATGTCCAGCTGTGGACGTCTTTCGACAGAAATGTTGAAGATGATGACGACATACTCTTGGCATCGTTGATGGAAAAATATCGTGACGAAATCTGGACATATAGTTCATAAAATTATGAGAAACAGGGTGTTAAGTTCACTCATCCTCCGTAGAAAAGGGAGGAGGAATCCGCCGACCAGACGGATGTTGTGTCTGGTGAGCAATTTCCCGATTATATCTGTCGGGACTTAGTACAGGGTTTTACAACAGGAACATTGTTTTTTAAACAAAGTATTTTGTGGAAAATTATTCAAATTTTAATTGTATTTGAAAGAGTTAGGTTTGACAATTATGAATAAAAAATTATATCTGACAAATGTTCAGCACGACCATGCTCAACGATGTCGATTCTTTCATCAAGATTTTCAATCACTTTTTGACAAATAGGGTTTATTTTGTAGAGATCTACTTGGTAGAGTCCTTCCAATGAAACAACGTCATGCCGTCACTTAATTTACTTAATTAAATTAAACCCTTATTGGTTTATTTCTTAACTCTTGCTACCTATTGTGGTAAAGTAATTTTAGTCTAAGTGCATCGTCTTCCGAATACCTTATTAAAAAAATAATGTATGCAAAATGTTGTAAAACATTTGAAACTAGTCACGGTGGAGTTTCTTGCCCATTCTTCACCATACGATATAACCTATCTGAAAGGGAACTAAAATCAATTCTATTTCTTTGTAAATTTTGACATTCAAAAGTGCCTTTTTTGTGATTTGACCTTGAGAAGTAAAATACATATTTAAGTTTAAATCATTTCAGATGAATTATTGAGACGAAAATAAAATCAGTAAATAAAAAAAACTTTTTACAAAAAAATAACAACTGACCTCCTTAAAAAAACACTACAAAGTCAAAAATATCTATAATTTCGGAATTCGGTGTCTTAGGATCTGTATTTAAGGTTTTTTTGCCACCGACTTCCGAAATTAAAGTCATTTTTGACTTTGTTGTGTTTTTTTTAAGGAAGTTGGTTGTTATTTTTTTGTAAAAGGTTTTAATTTTTAACTTTTTAGTTATGGTAGATACCCCGCACTAATCTTATCGCGTTATTCGTTCATTTGTCGCGCAAATACTTAATGCAAATTAAAGACTTGTATGGTTTTCACATGGATCCCATTGTCCAAATGCAACCAAATTAAAATGGGACCATTCGGGAAGTTATGAGGTAACAAACATTTAAAAAAAATACAGTCGAATTGATAACCTCCTTCTTTTTTGAAGTCAGTTAATGATAAAGACTGTCTTCCTATAACACAATACGATCATGTTCAATTGTTTTAACATCAGATTAAATTATTCACAAAATTATCGTAGTCTTCGCTACTGAATATTTATAAAATAAAGTAGAAGAACGGCCGACCTCTAGAATTAAAAAGACCTTTTATTTACACTTTTTCACAAAGCGAATAGGTGCTTACTTAATTCTGGCCGGCAAAACTTTATTTTTTTCTCTCTCCTGAAAGAGGCGTCTTAAAGTCTATTCATCACTTTTACGTCTTAATAAATTTTATTACGAAAAGCAATAAACGTCTTCTGATACTGATAATTAATTATCGTCTCCATTTAATATTGAATTGAAAAGCGAATTGATAAAATGGCGGCAAAAAGGCGCATAGACCTCCGCTACGTAGAAAGCGGAATCAAATTAAACTCCTGGACATGAGGGACTTGTGACCTAATTTCCGTGTTTGGTCCGTATAATGGGTGACCATCTTTACCAAAAGCCCACCGTGTCTCGGAAAGCATGTTAAGCCTTTCGTCCCGGCTGCCATTCGTAGTTTTTGACAGTCCTTACAAGCCCGAATTTCTGACAACTAGTCTTTCCAAAGGGTGTCGTTAACGCTGTTCAAAGCTTACTGTCAGTGTTTCTACACGTGCAGTCTGTGGGTCAACTACACTCAGCGGACATACAGCGACCTACGCGTTCAATATAACAATGCACTGAGAGTGCTGCTGCGGCTGCCGTGGCGTAGTAGTGCGTCAGGGATGTTTGCAGATAATAATATTGATGGTTTTGCCGCCATTATTAGAAATAGGTGTGCATCCCTGATGACTCGTGTTCGCGGTAGCACCAACAGTATTCTCAGTGTATTCGCAGATCGGTGGGATTCCCCGATGCTGCGGAGATGGATGCGGCTCCATGCTGAATTTTAATTGAAATTATATGTTTGTACGTGTGTATGTAATCTACTAACACTAGACGTTAAGAAAAATTGTTGTGGACTCCGGTCTGAAATAAAAATATTCTATTCTATTCTATTACCCAGTAACTGGGTTGTAGGTGTCGGATGGACAGTAGCTCCATGTAAATACTGGTTAGACTGCAAGCCGACCCCAGCACAGTTGGGAAAAGGCGGGCAGATGATAATGACTTTGTTTTTACATAGATGAGACCTTAGTAGCCTAAACTTTACAGCATTCTGCCTACATACACAAGTGATTTTTTTTTTATTGAAGTTTATTTACATGTTTTAAACTGGGTACAAACCTATTTACAAAAGTAAAATGTGGCGTTCCGCGCATAAAGGTACCAGATGTCAGCATTTAGTTACCGAGTTATTTGCGTTTTTGTAAAATCGGGTGAAAATATATTTTATTTTTATTTTTACTGATTATTGTTCTACAACAAAGCTAAAATTTGATACAATAGGGAAGATGCAAATATAATATATATGAAAATTTTATGATTTAAATGTTAAAAAAGTATAAAAGAAGGGCCACTGCAATGTTTTTATTTTACATAATGTTAATTTTTAACAATAATTACGTATTAAAAATGACTTGAAACGAAATGTATTTCAAAACACCAATCAGCGATTAGTGACGTCACTCCGGTTACGAAGACTTGTTGAGGTTATGGTTGTTAAAGTGAATATTATTTTATGATAATATTAATTGCGTTTTTTTAATAAAAATGGTAGTTGGGATAATCAAAGCAGACTCCAGGAATTTACCAAGAGTTAGTGTTGACATGAGATCTTTTTACAGAAAAAGGTTTCCTCCACACATTTTAAACTTTTACCAATTATCGACGTCGATCTCAAACTGTAAAATTAAAAATCTACTATAGACAAGTTTTGTAAGTATTAGGTAGGTAACTAACGTGTTCTTACGTACACGCAGATTAACCACAGAGTACTTTTATATAGAGATTAACTAAGCATACTCGTATAACAAGTATATTCGCCTTATGACTTACGTCAAAGTGTTCTTCACAGCATCGAATAGTAGTCTTTGGAGAATAATTGTAATTTCTTTTTGCAGCTTGATATCACTTTTTTCTGAGTTTTGGGTCAGAACATCTAGTCAAAAACAATTTATTTGGAAACTTTGTTGAAGTAGTCACGGACTCATTGGCACAAAACATGAATAAACGCGGCTTTTTTCGGATTATTAGTGGTATTGTTATGATCACCTGATCTTGATGGATAGTCCATTTTAAATTTTTACAAAATATATCTCGAAAGTCCAAAAAATATGCAAAAGTATGAAAACCGTCGAACAAATACGGCCAGTGACAGACTGGAATGACGTCATCGGAACTATAGGTCCGTTTTCGCGGGAAAATTTAAACTGTCAATTTGAAATCGATTTTTTTCCGATAAATTACAATGTTATAATTTTTTAATATATTTGTGGTCTATTCTACATGGAATTCTTTAAAGTGAAAACAAAAATAAAAATATTGCATGTTCCCTATTAACATCTACAGACAACATTTCTAAGCACATTCTTTTTTAAAGGAAATGTTTAGTAAAAAGTTACCAGATATCGGTAGGTCTTATAAAATGTTGATATTTTCATAATTATTATGTTGAATTTTTGAATTTTAATACTATTTGTATATTGGCAGTACGGTATCGGTTATGTTAGTGATGCATTGATGCATATAATGTGTTGGGATCAAAGACTATATAACCACTTGACTGCGCATACAGTGCCCCGACGCTCGAAAACTATTAGTATTTTGTCGCCTATGCATAGGCTGCGGTTCAAGTAGCCATTTTAGTTGTGACCAATTGTTAGACCTCTGTGCACGCTAAATTATTGCAAACAATATAACTAAACCTGCAATTATAACGCATCAAAATACCTTCATGCGCGGTGAAGTGGTGTGAGAAACATTCCAAGACTTCTAGTTACAAAAATGATCGCATAACTTTTCATCAGTAAATAAACAGTACGAAAAATTATTGTGATTTAATCAGATTATGATCCACCGTAGGGGTCTATTTAAAATGGTGGTTGGGTAAACCAGCACACTGTGTGAGTCCCGCGTTGATGTCTTTTGGAGAAGTCTCGTTCTTTCATTAGACAATTCTAATGCATCTATCCCTTACTTTCACTTTGTATTTTTATCGTAAAAATTTGTGCTGTTTCCTTTAATAGCTCTAGAAAGTCTTTATCGAAAATTTAAATTAAAATGAATGAAAATTTTATTCAATTGAAATACTGTGACTTCTTTAGCTTCGTCTTGACAATCCGTTTGTAAACTGGCGCCAAAAATACCGTGGCCATAGTACCTTCTGCCTTGGGGATGATATTCGACACCGTTTCTGATTGCTATTTCGTCGAATATGATAGTGGCGAAAGTTTTGTTCTTGGATTCTCTAGTTTTCATTTTATTAGTGATTGATTTTGATTAAATATGATTTCTTTGACTTTAATTGAGTATTTATCACAATTTTAAAATCCATTTTATCGATATCGACTATTTTCCCTTAATGAAGTAGAGCAGCCCTACGATGGGCATACCTACGCAACTTGACCTTGAATTGACCAATTGCAGCCGCACGTTCTTCCTCGTCCCCCGGCCCGCAGTGGTGAGTCGTGTGCTAAGCAGAAATCGGCCTATACGCTCTCTAGTGGTTTTATTCTCTTTGGTTGGGATCTATGTGGAAAAATCTATGTAACAAACAAGTAGAACATTGTTTTTTTGTAACCTATACTTTCAAACTACATTTTCTCTAAGCTAGGTTTTTCAGAATTTAAATTTTGGATGTCTGTTACAAAAAAAGTATTTGGAAAAGATTTTTTTTTTGTTGTTATCATCGTAATAAAGGCACTCTTCCAGATTCTACATCCAGCCTTAATACCTCCCTACTGGTATCTTTATGCGCGGAACGCCACAAATCATTAATCCGTACTCGCTGTCGCTTGTACCACGCTACCCGCTCTCCGTGCCGCGTAGCCCCAAAAGTGATTTTTCTTTATCATCGTAAATTTAATTAAAACTAGATAAATTAAGGTTGTTAATTATATACACTTTTTGAGTTCAAAGTAAAAGTTTATTGAGTGTAAGACGAATCACTTTTAGTTAGACGTTTTTTTTAGTTAAGTAAAAATTTTCTTTAATTTATTTTAATTCTATTAACTTTTGTTATGGTAACAGACTTGTCCCAGTATGATTTTTCTTATTGACAGAATCGAAATGGACGTCCATTTAATCACCACACTTTTTGTAATTTTTTTAAAATTATTTTTGGTTGTAGTTAATTGACTTTTTTTAAATTTATAATTCGGTTAGCTTTTGTTATGATAACAGACTTGTCCCAGTATAGCTTAGACCTTTATTTTGTCAGAAACGAAATGAATGCTAATCACCACATTCATTGTCATTGTTTATTATTCAAATTAATTGCAAGAAATTAAATGATATTTTTTCTTTTATTTCATTTCTAATTCGATTAGCTTTTGTTTTTATAACACACTTGTCCCAGGATAGCGTAGACTTCTTTTTTTGACAGAAAAGAAATGAACGCTAAGAACCACACTTTTTGTTATTGTTTTTAGTTAGTGGTGTTTTTTTTATCTTTTATTAATTTATTATTAGATTAGCTTTTGTTTTGATAACATACTTGTCCCAGATCCCAGTGTAGCTTAGACTCCTATTTGATTTTGATGTTAAGATTTCATCTTTTCTCCTATTGGGAAATAGGATGTCTTATTTCAAACCAAACATCTTTGAGACTACAGTATTACTCACACATCCACGCAAAACACGCCGTAGTGACGCATATATATATATTTATTTATTTCTAATCGCCAACCGGTCTGTTTTACACATAAGCTTCTTAGCCGAAGCCTACACGAATACTTTGCACCGACGACCTTTTAATCCGATATCTTCGCGAACTATTCGTCTTTTCGCCGACGTCACTATCTCATACACGAAGCCGTAATACGTACATAAATAATATATTATCATCGAGCAGCCCCAGAGGATAGCACGTACGGAGCGATCATAAATTCAGCATCGGAAATTGTTTGTAGCGACCCCGATAGGGTCCGCCGTAGCCAGTATTTATAGGTGATTCTTGGTAGCACGTTGTATCTCCATAGCGGATATGCTGCCCTGGTAGTTCAATTTAATATAGTGATATTCGAGGAAATGGCATCTACCTATAGTGGTATAGTCATTTTCTTCCAAGAAAAAAATACATATTTACAAAATATGGCTATACTTATTAACATAGTAACGGTGGAATTTCTTATCCTTTCTTATATTATAAGAAAGTACCATTTCAAAGGGGCGTTTTATAGGTGATTCTTGTTAACAGTTTTTGTCTCCATAGCGGATATGCTGGCCTGGTAGTTCGGTTCATAATGGTGGTTTCAGAAAATTATATAAAGTTGGTGCCGATTGTGATATAGTTATCTTATTCCAGGTGCATCGTTTTCAGTATCGTTCTATTGTAATTATCCCGTTGGTCTCGTGGTCGCTAGAGCGGCTGCTGAGTGTTCGTTTCCCTGGGTTCAATTCCCGGGTCGGGCAAAGTGTTACTCGGTTTTTCCATTAGGAATTTCTTAGTAGCAGCCCGGAGTTTGGAAGTTGGCGGTGTGATACCCTTGTGCCTCGGAAAGCACGTTAAGCCGTTGGTCCTACGCCTGATCTCTCTCCGGTCGTGTCGGATTACCGTCCCAGCGGACTATGAGAGTGAGGGAAGAGTGAGTACTCCTGTGTCTGCGCATACACTTGAGCACTATAATATCTCCCGCGCCGATGGCTAGTCTCCGTTGCGATTGGCCGCCGTGGCCGAAATACGGTTTGGAGGACTATATATTGTAAATATATACAAAATATGGCGAAACTTATTGAAAGAGTAACTGGGGAGTTTCTTGCCCACTCTCCGAAATACGGAACTACGACTAGAAAATTAAATAAAACGACTAGAATCAATTCGGTTTGGAGGACTATATATTGTAATTATATACAAAATATGGCGAAACTTATTGAAAGAGTAACTGGGGAGTTTCTTGCCCACTCTCCGAAATACGGAACTACGACTAGAAAATTAAATAAAACGACTAGAATCAATTCTATGTTTTGTAAATATTGACGTTCTAAGGAGCTATTATTTGGAATAAATGCTTTGACTTTATTTCCTAGTAATTATGTATAAAGACATAATATATTAACTATGGCTTGTTATGTTCATCTGTTTAGAAAGATATTAGCGTTTTAATGAAGTTATTGAGAATGCCGTGCCTCCTTCATCAGGCTTGTAGTAACTTACCCGATAAGAGTATCGAAGGATCCAGTTGAATGACATGCAATTTCAATACTACATGTGATTGTAAGGCGTCCCCCTCCAGGAGGAGACGCCCCGGGCGTCGGGAGTCGATTGCGGACTCCCGGCCACCGTAGGCGCGAGCTTGCGGGTGGCGAGCAATGGGTAGCTCGCCGCCCGGTAAGGACCAGGCTCGGGTCGACGACGCGTAGTGTTCCACGCGCGCCTCTAAGAGATGTCAGCAGCACTGAAGGGGTCTGCTAGGACCGATGCCTGTCAGGGTCGCGAGATTGTTCGAAAGAGATACCGTGACCCTGGCACATGGGCAACTGAAGGAACACGGGTGGGTTTTAGTCAGTAAAAGTCTAACACGCCCTCCCGCTCCGCCCAGAGCGGGAGAAGTCATTTGATGATGTCCCATCCAGAAAAAAAAAGGCGTCCCCTTCCCAGGCGTATGCACTCACATCTGCATTATAAATATCTTTTGTTAGCCACCCTTCATTCATCCTCTCAACATGACCAAACCATCTAAGCATTGTACTCTTTTTCAAAAACAGACACAATATTGACATTGTATTAAACTCCAATTAAGTAAAGAATTTGTTTACATTCACAGCATTTAATTTATAGGTAAAACTCATTTCATCTTTTACGAATGCTTTGCAGAATTTTATTGGTAAAAGATAAAGCAATTCCCGTTCTTATTCGTAACAGACATTTATTACAAAATAAACCTCGGTTGGTATTGTATCAAAGAGGTTGTTTGCGCAACTCTGAAATACGGCTTGTTTTATAGAGGAAGACTTTTTTTGAAGTTTAATTTGTTACTGTGGCTTTTCTACTTTTGTTTGGCGTAGATGTAAATCTTCCTCTTTGATAATAGCGCCAAAATGTTGAGGTTTACTTTCTGAGATAACGCGCTTGTAAACTAAAAATAGAGTTTATGTATGTAAGTTTTGATTCACAACCGCTAAGTAATTGTGAAGCGTACTAACAATCGTAATGACTTTAATTTTGACAATTCGACAACATTCATTTCGTTATTTACGTTGTAGACCGGACAATTTTTGCAAACAAATCAAGCAGTGCATTAGGAAGTGTGATGTGCAATTTTAATGGGGTGCTGGTTTCTGAATTGAAAATTTAAAGTTGACGACATTTGAAACTCTTCTTTAATATTACTTTAAGTGTATAATAATGTCATGGCACTTTTGGCTAAATAATTACAGTACCACGGGTCGATCGAAGGTTCATGGTAGGGTCACAGTTACACCTCTGTGCCGCGGAAAGCACATCAACCCGTAACCTCCGACTATCATTCGTAAATCTTCGACAGTTTTACGGAAAGTTAGAAGTCTAAAAGTATGACCATAGTCTTACAAAGGGGTATCGTGTTGTAACTGAGTTTTGGAGGTCAAATAGGCATGTAGTATCTACAACGCTACATACGAACTTACGTATCACTCTGATGTCACGTATTATCCTACATCACGCAAGTAGAGTTTACCGCGCAACTAGCATATACAGGGTGTCCCAAAAATCAACGTCAAGCCGAAAACGGTTGATAGGCCAGGTGGTCACAGTTATCAGAAAAATAATTAACAAAATCTAAGTTAAGCATTTTTTTTTTCAGTACAGTCAGTTAAAGTTGGGCGATGTAATAATTTTTAGTACATGGTGGAGCAAAATAATGATTTTTTCTTTAAAAATGAAGTAG
This sequence comes from Aporophyla nigra, assembly GCA_947507805.1. Classification (NCBI taxonomy): domain Eukaryota; kingdom Metazoa; phylum Arthropoda; class Insecta; order Lepidoptera; family Noctuidae; genus Aporophyla; species Aporophyla nigra. The sequence continues at coordinate 1,700,583 of OX382313.1, read as the reverse complement.
TTGTGTTTTAATTTAGGACTCTAGTTTACAGAAGGGTTATTCAGGGTTACATCACTCACAAAAAAATAATTAATGTCAATAATTTGACAAGTACTTAACTTAGATTTTTTAAATTATTTTTCTGATAACTGTCACCACCTGGCCTATCAACCGTTTTCGGCTTGACGTTGATTTTTGGGACACCCTGTATATAATCCCAACATCAATCGTCGGGCATACTTACCAATCCTGATGACCCAACTACCCTCCTCCAAGAGAGCAATAAGGCCACCAACACACTCACAAACAAACACAAATATCCGTCATACCGACCTCGCCGCCGAGGTCCGTCGTCGCGACAACCCCGACTAAATAGTCCCCCCCGACCCTTGCATGAGCCAGCCCGCGATGCTGAGCCTGTAGCTTTAAATTAGTCCCTAAATAAGGATAACCCAGATCCAGCCTGTCCCTTGTTGCCCCCTACCAGTGACTGTCTAAGCCGAGGTCCATAGCGAGAGGGCATGGGAAGCCGTCACCTCCTTCTGCGAAGCAGTAATGCTCGCGAAGGAGGAGGCGGGGCGTGTGAGGGAGTGGCAGTCTCGGCGCCCTCACGTCCCTAGCCGCCGCAGGAGGAGACGCCCCGGGCGTCGGGAGTCTATAGCGGACTCCCGGCCACCGTAGGCGCGAGCTTGCGGGCGACGAGCAATGGGTAGCTCGCCGCCCGGTAAGGACCAGGCTCGGGTCGACGGCGCGTAGTGTTCCACGCGCGCCTCAAAGAGATGTCAGCAGCAATGAAGGGGTCTGCTAGGACCGACGCCTGCCAGGGTCGCGAGATTGTTCGAAAGAGATACCGTGACCCTGGCACATGGGCAACTCCGCCCAGAGCGGGAGAAGTCATGATGATTTCCGATCCAAAAAAAAAAAAAAAGCCGAGGTCCATACCCCATCTGGGGTTGCCCTTAGGTCTTAGTCGCTTAGTTTTTAAGTACTATAAGCCTCAGCTGGAGGCTTTAAATTAATATTTAAGGAACCCCCGGGAATTACCGTTTAAGTAGTGACAGCCTTAATAGGCGAACTACGTGATGCCCATTTAAAAAAAAATATATATTAGTAACCTCAATATCATTTTTGAAGACCTATTCATAGATACCCCCCCACACGTATGGGTTTGATGAAATTTTCTTTTTTGAGTTTCAGTTCTATGTATGGGGAACCCCAAATATTATTGTTTTTTTTTTCTATTTTTGTGCGAAAATCTTAATGCGGTTCACAGAATACATCTACTTACCAAGTTTCAACAGCATAGCTCTTATAGTTTCGGAAAAAAGTGGCTGTGACATACACGGACCGACAGACAGACAGACATACAGACAGACATGACGAATCTATAAGGGTTCCGTTTTTTTGCCATTTGGCAACGGAAGCTTATGCCTAACCTTTCGCCTTCCCTGTTCATAAATAGGGGGACGCCTCGTAGCCTGACGCCGGGGACTCCGTCTCCTCCACATGCCAGGAATTGCGTGATGGGCATGATGTTAGGGGCTGGATGTAGGCTGGCTTCTGGCACTGCTGCTGCCGCTGGTGTTGTTTGTTGGTTGGTGTTAGTGCGTGTAGTTTGTGTTGTGGTGAGTGATGTTCCTGTTGTGTTTTGTGTGTTTGTCGTTGTTGCTTGTGTAGTGTTTGTGACAACACTCCCAGTTACTGGGAAAGACTGGTTGTCAAACATTCGGGCTTCTGACGACCCGTAAAGACTGTCTAAGATCTACGACAGAAAGCCAGGGATTAACGTGCTTTTCGAGGCATGAAAGGGTCATGGTATGAAAAGATGGTCACCCAGCCACGGAAAAACTACGGCGAGCATAGCTTAACCTGAACGATCAACCCGTGTGGCTGTTATTTTTTAGCCACAAGCCCTTCATTAAATAACAGAAGATCTACATTAAATTTAAGCTGTATATATGTTTCTGGGTTATCGAAAACTACTCCTGAAAAGCAGGCCAGTGACTCATTAAAAATTACATAATATCCGAGACTTTGGCGACATTCGTTGTAGTTCAAAGGCACGACTGGCAATGACCCAAAGGCTAAGACGTTGGACTGGTGAGCTAAAGGTCGTGAGTTCACTATTGACGTGAACCTACTTCTTTATTTATTTAATGTCTCATTCTGACATAAAGGAGACCAAAAATTACACACGTATCGAAACAAATAAAAAATAATATCATCAAAATAACTTTTACCAAAAAAAAAAACACAACTGACTTCCAAAAAAAACGATCCAAACTCAAAAATAACTTTAATTTCGGGAATTAGTGTCTTTGGATCTGTATTTTAGCTCTTTGCCACTGACTTCCGAAATTAAAATTATTATTCAGGTTTCTGCTTTTGTCGGAAGTCGTTTATTTTTTTATTTTTTTTTGAAAATATTTTTTCATACTCTGGGCAGAGTAAAACTAAAAGAAGAATTTTAGAAATCCATCCACAGATACAAATCGCTGAACATTCATAAAAAATGTAAATAGACGAATTGATAACCTCTCCCATTTTAGAGTCAATTAATAAATGAAGATCAAACGACATTTCCATATTGACAATTTCATTAAATAAGCTCTCTAATGACAGCGCTAATTATCAAGACCCTAATTTCCTTTCCAGTTCTCTAAGAACACGAATTAATGAGATTAGCATTTGGCTCAAATAACTCAATTATGTACGTCCAAATGGCAAGCACTTTAATAAACTCCAGACTTCAAAAAAGCTTAATGAATGAGGAACTAAATTCGCACTAATTGGCACTCGTTTGCTGGTCTTACAACGACGGAGAGTGGTGATGGTACCGAGGGCTTTTAATCCTGTGTATTTATTGGTACCTTTTGGTGCTCGGAATTGATTGGTAAAGTGTGCAATAGTTTCCACGTCTAACCGAGGTCAATTTGTCTGGCGACCAATTCATTATTTGATATTTAACAGAGTGACGTGTAATTTGACCTATTTATGCCAGGACTATTGCAGTGTGGTCCATTTGCAACAATTAAGCACCCCATAAAGCTAAGGTGAAAATTAATGGGATTCGAGAAAAGATCTCAGCATTTGTCACGAATTATCACTTTTCGTATGGCTTCCTTGGCTGTTAAACCTGTCGATGTATCCTAATGATCTAATACATAAAACAATTAAAAGGCTTCTCTTGGTGAGATGGAGTGGGCCGTAACCGACGCGAGCGCAGTGCGAATTCGTAGATGTCACATGTCTTCCAATTTTTACTTGCCGGTTTCCTCAGGATATTTTCCTTAACCGTTTTGAGAGTAGTAGTGATGCAATAATTTAGATAAAGTAAAGCCTGTCTGGGTAGCGTAAGTCAAAAGTGAGTGGGACCAGTGGTGGCCCAGTGGTAACTGTCTAATTCTAGTTGACTTATTAATAACAAAGTCAGTTAATATTCCGTATTCGGGATAATATCAATAGCCTGGTTTTGGAAAAGTTTCCAAAGCTAACAATGATTTTCATCGGAGCTTTTACCAGAGGGTCGTTTGTTATTGAATCACTTTTGGTCACGTACCGACGGATCTTGTGAACTGTGGGTGACCACAAACCACTTGGGATGTGGAAATAATATTCGAAATGGCGGAAATTATTACCTTCTCTGTCGAAAACCAGGCTATCTGAATGTCACTACACAGATTTTTCTGATATACAACCTGTAACATAATTAACGCAAGAATTCATTTGGAAAATTAAATTAAAAGCATAACAATGACCAAAATATTATTTTAAAAACTAACTGATATTATTAAGAAAATCGTGTTGACTTTAGCATTACTTTCTCCATTTGAAATTAAATTTTCTTTAGTTCAATCGGTGGTTGATATGACAACATACATAATTTTTGAAAAAAATTACCCATTTTAAAATAGTTTATGCCCGCGAATTCGTCCGTGTCAAATTTTTACTCGCCTGACCCTTCCCGTCACATCGAATTGCCTGCCAGTTTTCGTTAATATTTTGTTGCTGCTTCGCTCCTTTTGATCGGAGCGTGATGTTACATAGCCTTCCTCAATAAATAAGCTACCCAGCAAAAAATATTTTTTCAATTCGGACCAGTAGTTCCTGAGATTAGCGCGTTCAATCAAACAAACAAACAAACTCTTCAGCTTTATAATGTTAGTATAAATATACCTAATATACCTATATAGTATAGATTTCAGTAAAAATCGATTGAGCAGTCAATAATGGACAAAGTACTTTCAGGATTACTTTGTGTTTATTCTGTTACACTTTGTATTGAGGACCTTATTGGTGATGTTCTTGAGTAAGGTCAGGTGTGTAGGATGTACTTACAACTGGCGTGCGTGTATGAGTAGCGGGGTAACTGTAAAACATACTATCAGTCGACTTTCAATTTGACAGTTTAAGATCATTCATTGCGTACTTATTTTATTAAGTAGACATATTTTTTAAACATATCTATCAATGGATTATCAAGATCCTTTAAAATGCTTCAGACTGTGATGGATTGCGTGTTACTTAATTAAGACCGAGAAAGATCTATGAACGTAAAAGAAGCTTATGAGTATGTAGGTCGCGTATTGTATTTTCTGCCTACTCCATGATAAATAGTCGTGAGTTTATGTATGCTAAGTCATCATTCATCATTTCAGCCGAAAGACGTCCACTGCTGGACATAGGCCTCCCCCAAGCACCGCCACTTCGACCTATTCTGTGCTTCTCGCATCCAACGTATTCCTGCGGCCTTCACCAGGTCATCGGTCCATCTTGTGGGAGGCCTTCCAACGCTCCGTCTTCCAGTACGCGGTCGCCACTCCAGAACCTTCCGACCCCATCGGCCATCCGTTCTGCGAGCAATGTGCCCTGCCCACTGCCACTTAAGTTTGGCAATTCTTCGGGCTATATCGGTTACCTTGGTTTTCCTACGGATCTCTTCATTTCTGATTCGATCGCGTAGGGAAACTCCAAGCATAGCCCTCTCCATTGCTCTTTGGGTGACTTTGAGCCTTCTTATGAGGCCCATTGTGAGCGACCACGTCTCAGTGCCATATGTCATCACTGGCAACACACACTGGTCAAAGACTTTTGTCTTGAGACACTGCGGTATTTGGGACGAGAAGATATTGCGTAGCTTCCCGAACGCTGCCCAGCCGAGTCGGATTCGACGATTAACCTCTTTCTCGAAGTTGGATCTACCTAACTGGACAGTCTGTCCTAGGTACACGTATTCGTCCACAACTTCGAGTGTAGCGCCTCCGATCTTCATTGGAGTGGGTATCACACGAGCATTGGACATGACCTTTGTCTTGTCCATGTTCATCCTAAGACCCACTCTTTCGGAAGCTCTACTGAGGTCATCGAGCATTGTACTGAGGTCCTCCATAGTCTCAGCCATGACTACTATATCGTCGGCAAATCGAAGGTGAGTGATGTACTCGCCATTGATGTTGATGCCAGCCCCTTTCCAGTCCAGAACCTTGAAGACATCCTCCAGTGCAGCGGTGAACAGTTTCGGAGAGATTACGTCTCCCTGTCTCACCCCTCGCTGCAGAAGGATAGGTTTCGAGGCTTTGTCCTGGAGCCGGACTGACGGTAGCGGTCAAGGTCACGGTGAGGCAAGGGGTGCTAAGAATCCCCGGAAGAGATCCAGCTACCACAATCACCGACAACTGGACCTGGCAACATTCAACACGCGTACACTCCGGACCGACGAGAAGATCGCCGAGCTCGAGGAAGAATTGAGCAGGTTACGATGGAGTATAGTAGGGTTATCTGAAGTCCGAAGAGAGGGGGAGGACTCGATAATCCTGAATTCCGGAAACCTGCTCTATTTCCGGGAGGGCGACCAGCAGTCTCAAGGTGGTGTCGGGTTCATCGTCCACAAGTCCCTTGTGAGCAACGTTGTGAAGATCGAGAGTGTGTCGACCAGGGTGGCGTTCCTTATACTCAGAATATCCGCAAGGTATTCGCTGAAGGTCATACAGGTGTACGCCCCGACCTCGACACACCCCGACGATGAGGTGGAAACCATGTATGAGGATATCTCTAGAGCCATGCATGGTTCCAAAACTCACTTCACAGTTGTTATGGGGGACTTCAACGCGAAACTGGGCAAGCGAAGCGATGATGAGTTGAGAGTGGGGCAATTTGGAGTTGGACGTCGGAACCACCGGGGCCACCTACTGGCTAGTTTTATGGAGAAGGAAGACCTCTTTATGATGAATTCCTTCTTCAGAAAACGTGAGCACAGGAAGTGGACCTGGCAGAGTCCCGACGGTGCAACTAAAAATGAGATTGACTTCATTATGTCGACGAAGAAGCAAATATTCAATGATGTCTCTGTGATCAACGCGGTGAAAACCGGGAGTGATCACCGCATGGTAAGAGGCACATTGAATATCAATATCAAGCTGGAAAGATCTCGGCTGATGAAGTCAACGCTCCGACCAGCACCGATCCAACTTCAGAACCCCGAGAGCTTTCAGCTCGAACTCCAGAATCGTTTTGAGTGCCTAGGGAGCTCCGTGGACGATTATAACGATGGGTTTGTGGAAACTGTCCATACGGTCGGGTCTAAGTTTTTCAAGACCCGCCGTACAAATAGAAAAAAGAAACTCTCAGATCCAACATTACAGCTCATGGAACAGAGGCGCGGAATGATCCTGCAGTCTTCAGAAGCTGCACTCGAGTACCGGCAACTCAATAGACGGATCTCTAAGTCCTTGAAAAGCGACCTTCGCCTCTTTAATACGGAACGTATTAAGGACGCGATAGAGCGAAACAAGGGCTCCAAAGTCTTTGCAAGAGATCTGTCTATTGGGCAGAGTCAGCTTGCGAAACTGAAGACCGACGATGGCAGAATCGTGTCCGCCAAACCTGAGCTGTTTAAGGAGATTGAGAAGTTCTACGGACAGTTATACACGTCCACCAGAAACCCCGTTATGAATCTAGCTAACGACCCGAGAGCTAGGTTGACTCGACACTACACTGAAGATATCCCGGACGTCAGCTTGTACGAGATTAGGATGGCTCTGAAGCAGCTCAAAAACAACAAGGCGCCGGGTGATGACGGAATTACAGCCGAACTCCTGAGGGCCGGCGGAAAACCCGTTCTAAAGGCCCTTCAGAAGCTGTTTGATTCCGTCATACTCGAGGGCAAAACGCCACAGGCATGGAACAGAGGTGTGGTGGTACTTTTCTTTAAGAAGGGTGACAATACCCTGCTTAAGAATTATAGGCCCATCTCACTTCTGAGCCATGTCTACAAGCTGTTTTCAAGAGTCATCACGAATCGTCTCGCGCGCAGGTTTGACGACTTCCAGCCTCCCGAACAAGCCGGATTCCGTAAAGGCTTTAGCACCGTAGACCACATACATACGCTGCGGCAGGTTATACAGAAGACCGAAGAGTATAACCTGCCTCTCTGCTTAGCGTTTGTGGACTACGAAAAAGCCTTCGATTCGATCGAGACCTGGGCTGTACTGCAGTCTCTTCAACGGTGCCAGATTGACTATCGGTACATCGAGGTGCTGAAGTGTTTATATGAAAACGCCACTATGCTAAGTATTTCTCTAAAAACCTATTACTTTTGTTTCCTATAGCAGGATTATATTTCACCCTCTTATTTAACAGGAGGAAATAAAATGTTGGTTTGCACGTGTATTTCAAAAACCTAATTCCCCGAAGAGTACTGTTGAACACAAACTAATGAAAGTTGACGTTTTTCCCAAAATCAAAGGATCCGTACTACTCAGAATACATTTATAGAAATAACTTAAAAACACAAAATAATCACGAAGCTTTTATATTTTACGCAGATATAATATTTAACCTCACAAACCCGCGTTAAATCCGTGAGACTTAATTATAATCCCACTTATGACTGCTCAACATTTTATACAAAATGGCGGCAGTCCACGGCTCGTCCATTTTTTATAAAATAAATAAATGCAGAAGTTCCACTCCAATACAACACTCGAAAACAGGTGCATGTGTGTGCACTTTACAGCGAGTGCGCTTGCACTCGCTGTAAAGTCTATTCAAAATCAATTCAAAATATTCTACTAAAACAAACAAGCTGTTTGTGGTGCTGGACGTAAAGAATAGCCACCCTCCCACGTCTTCACGTGGGTGTCGTAGAAGGCGACAAAGCGACTTACTAAAGAATGGGCAGCAGCATTCTGTATGCATTTTACCACCATACTGCGATCGCCAACCTGCCTGCCAAGCGTGTCGGATTGCCGTCCCATCGGACTATGAGAGAGACAGTGAGTGCCCCTGTGTCTGCGCACACACTTGAGCACTATAATATTTCCCGCGCCGATGGCTAGTCTCCGTTGAGATTGGCCGCCGTGGCCGAAATACGGTCTGGAGGACTATATATATATATATGTCAGATTTGTAAAAAGAACTGTATTTCAAATTTAGCTATGTTCTTATTTCACAAACAGGCTCTCTTAACCATACATGAAGAAAAACCTTATATTTTAATGAGGCTTTAAATGTTTTGTTTATATATTACATGCGTGCGTTTTGCGTTGGCATAAAGTTGTTTTTCCTAAATCAAGAATGCAGTATACGTGAACCGTATTTGTGTGGTTTCGTTTTCGCTCATTGTATGAAGCCAACCTTCTGTACTTATCTACTAGATGGCTTTTGTTACCTTAAACATTATTATGATTCTGGAACCACGCCATCCTAGCATTGTACGTGAATGTGACTTAGCATAATTATGAAGGTTCCCAGTTAATGTGTGGGGAAATTACCCAGCAGTGGATTGAGATAAGCCTTCGCAGAGGAAATAGGGTAGGGATGTAACGGATGTTAGTTGATGAGGCTACCGGATTAAAATGTTTGGACGTGCGAATTCGGGCGAGGATGCAAAAGATAACGGTTTGACGATGCGGGGAGTAGATTCTAATTCTAATGGAAATGCAGATGTAGGTAGATGTTGCTATTTGAACAGGTTTTGGTCTAGATAGAAAATCAAATGTTTTGTAATTAAATTAAATCTGTACATAGATCTCTCATGATAATGTAAGATGAAGCCACCACCCGGGAAATATTTGAGTGAGCATGACAAACTCGCAGCCGCCAGGGCACTACTGCTAGGGGACTACTCTGCTAAGGGACTACTCTGCTAGGGGACTATACGGACATACGTCAATGCTGTAATAGACATGTTTAGCCACAGCATATCTAATGACACTGACCTATAGTTATAAATACTCGTTTGTAAGGTATCTGCAATTTTAATTTTAATGTGACAGTAAAAAGTTTATTTAAATTCAAATTAAGTGACTTTGTAATTTTACTCTGCAACTTATGACGTTTTATTCTATTTGCAATATTGAAAAACTAAATTAACTTTTAGTTATAAACGCAAAACCCATTTGCTCGAAATAAATGAATTTAAATTGTGCTAGCCAGTGTGCTAAATTTTGTTTTTTCTTTTGTTTGCAGGGTAAGAAACTCCACCATCTATTGTATCTACAACTGGAATAAATCGAGATCACGAGCGTAAGTAATTAGAAATGTAGTTGCAATTGAATTGATTATGTTAAATAAATATATATTTGTCAGTCGAACAACTGACTGTGACTAGTATACGTAAAATCTCGAGAAATGAGGGATCTTTTTCTTAGCGTGCCGAGGGCAAAAACAACAAAAAATTTATGTTAGTATATACTAAAATATATATCATCATCATCATCATTTCAGCCGAAAGACGTCCACTGCTGGACATAGGCCTCCCCCAAGCTCCGCCACTTCGACCGGTTTTGTGCTTCCCGCATCCAGCGGGTTCCTGCGGCCTTCACAAGGTCATCGGTCCACCTTGTTGGAGGGCTTCCAACTCTACGTCTTTCGGTACGCGGTCGCCACTCCCAGAACCTTTCGGCCCCATCGGCCATCTGTTCTGCGAGCAATGTGCCCTGCCCACTGCCACTTCAGTTTAGCAATTCTTCGGGCTATGTCGGTTACCTTGGTTCTCCTACGGATCTCTTCATTTCTGATAAAAAATATATATATATTATATATATTCTAAATTAGTTTGGGCCAAAATTCAGCAACTCCAATACCGTTCGCGGACGCAGCCTTGATGTCCTCACGTGTGGAGGTGACAGGGTGTGCGGTGCAAAATGCGAGGTGAGCCATTGTCTAAGAGATGCCGCATACACATCGGCTTTGAGCAGTCTATGAACACCCATTTTAATTACTGATTTGGGTATTACTGAGCTAATAGAAAAATCATGTCCCATATCTTACAGTGTCCAAAGTGTTTATTGCCAAGTAGGTATCACATCTCCGCCAGAAAACCAGCAGCAAAACTGCATGACTAGTCTATTGTACGACAAGCGATACGGCCTGTTCTAACTCACTGATTCGATTACGATTCTGTCTTTTTTGTAATTTAGGTGTTGATTTTATAGAAAATCTTATCTAAGAGCCCCAAATTAAACCTACTCTGTATTAATTAAGTTGAAAGCGATGACATTCAGCATATCGGCTCCGAAGACTATATATATACAGGGTGTGGCGGAAGTAATCGTCCACCGTTCAGGATTCGATGAACCAGATAATTAACTATAACAATTAAAAAATTTAACCATTTTACCCAATTTTTCTTTTTTACAAAAATTGCTCTTGAACTTGATGGTGTGTTAAAAATTGGGGTTAAAATTAATAATAATAATAATAACCCCGCAGGGCAGCATGTGGCGTGCTGTTGGGCAGTAGCGACCCCACGGACCCTATCTCCCGGGAGAATTGTTGTTCCTCATCTCTGGCTTGCCTTTATTGGCCGGCGGGAGTGAACACTGAAGAGGTTCAGAGCTCCCACCTCATTCTTGCCTTCATTGGCCGGCTTGAGTGGAGATTCGCAAGAGCAAACGTGCTCGGGGAAAGGAAGTATTCCAGTAAGTGCTCGTAGGGATCTTGACCATCTTCCGGGCTCTGGGATTGTTCTGAAAGCCGTGGAATACCTCTCCACTTCTCAAGCACCTCAGGAAGTGTTGCCCCCTTGTCGCTGCGTCACTATGTGCCAGCGACGGTTTCCGGGGGCCCATTATTGAGTGTGCAAGTCACCCCCTGCCATTTAATCCGTGTATATTCAAAACATTGATGCGGCAGGGGCCATAGGCCTTCCATAGTTCTTGGTAACCAGTCCATTTTAGCCAGTCAAATACATAGTCCAGCATCTTGGTTTCCACATCCTGCAATAGTCCAACACCAACCGGAGGTTGTCCTTGAGTGCACTTGCACAGTGCATACAGGGATAATCGTCGGTTAGTGCCTCACTTCATCTAAATTTTCTAAGGGGCCTCTGCGAGTTGGCTTCGGCCCCTCGTAAGCCTTCCAAAAGACCGGGATCCTAGGATCCCGAGATATATTTAAATAATAATAATAATATATTTATTCACAAATTTGAGACAACCATACAGAGTAACTTAATAATAGACACAAAAATAAACAGATAGTTGAATGTGAAATGGTATACTGTAAATATGTTGGTTTGGCTGTCTTTAGACTGAAATTAGAGAAGAACCAACTTTTTCTTCAAAAGAGCTGAATTTACATAAAAAATCATAATTTATCATGATAGCTCTAGTATTCAGCAGTAATTAACAGAAATCAAAATGAAAAAATATTGGTTTTTGTTGAAACTACAAACAGATATGTAATAAAAGGTAGAAATTTCGTAAATAGAAGAAAAGAAAGAAAGAAAGAAAAATAGTTTATTCTGCACAAACAAAACGCACAACATGAAATAAAAAACTGTTACAAAAAAAAAAAAAAAAAATGCACGCGTACAAGGTGGCCAAAAGCCACGTATTCAAGATAAAAAACGTTGTAGAATGTTACCTATGGCTCATTGATGTCACGGCTACGGACCAAAGACAATACAAATCATATCTGCGTTATGACACTGACAGTAATTATATAATAAAAACAAAAACAAAATTGCCGGATGCAGAGAAATAAAAGACAAAAATGAAATATTTTCGGAACCCTTGGGTAAAAATGTTTAAAAATTTTAATTGTTATAGTTAATTATCTGGTTCATCGAATCCTGAACGGTAGACCACTAATTACGCCACAGCCTGTATATGTTATAATTCAACTGACTCTCATGACATTTCGCTATTCGAGTCAAGCAATGACGAGTAATGTTTCTTACCGAAATTCGATATGCGGTTTCGCAACGTTATTTTCGCGGCGGAGGTGAGCTAAGGCCTTTAAAACCCAACTAATGCTGCCATTTGCGTGGCCAACTACTGGGCCCTACTTTACTATTGACTCTAAAACAAGGAGAGACTTTTTTCTGCTTGGGAAAACATCAAATGAAGTCTCCCACTCTGGGCGGAGCGGGAAGGCGTGTCAGACTTTTACTGACTAAAACCCACCCGTGTTCCTTCAGTTGCTGGTGCCAGGGACACAGTAAACCTATCGATCAAATTGGCGACCAAGATAGTTGCTTTTCTGCATTTTTATCAATCTGATAATTAGTAACTAAAGAGTTACGTCTTAAAACTGCACCATCGATTCTATTCCATACCCAAGCTATAAAGGAAACATAGAAACCTAAGCTAAGTTCATCCGAACAGTGACCCCGTCGTCGAACCGCAAGTAATACCATCTTACACAACTTGAGATAACCGGCGACTTTAAACTATTCTCGACAAAACGTACAGTCAACGGTTACAATAAGTAAAGAAAAAATATGTTCCATTTTCTCAATACTATTATGAAGATTTGAGGACATAGGTAGAAGGTATTCTAACTGTCTCCTCTTACGCGGATGAGCGGAAGAGAAACTCCAAATTATGGATAGTATTGTTTTATTTACTACCCATGTAAGTATTATAGTTTAAAGTTAGGAACACTATTTGGCACAGTCATTTAAATAGTTCAAGTAGTGACTATAAGAGTAGAGGAAGACCAGAGAAACGATGGATGGACTGTGTGAATTAAGATATGGATAGGAAGGGTGTGACTACTGAGATGACGATTAATAGAGAAGTGTGTAAAAAAAAAAATACATGTTGCGTTGACCCCAAATAAATGGGGAATGTAGGTGTGAGCTTGCGGGCGGCGAGCAATGGGTAGCTCGCCGCCCGGTAAGGACCAGGCTCGGGTCGACGGCGCGTAGTGTTCCACGCGCGCCTCAAAGAGATGTCAGCAGCACTGACGGGGTCTGCTAGGACCGATGCCTGCCAGGGTCGCGAGATTGTTCGAAAGAGATACCGTGACCCTGGCACATGGGTAACTGAAGGAACACGGGTGGGTTTTAGTCAGTAAAAGTCTGACACGCCCTCCCGCTCCGCCCAGAGCGGGAGAAATCATTTGATGATTTCCCATCCAAAAAAAAAAAAATGGGGAATAATGATTTAAAGCCGTAGGGATAAAATTAAACTGATGACTTATAATTTATTCCGTCCGACATCCAAAAAGAGAGGGATGCTACTCAAAGTGGATGCGCCAACGTAGCCCTCTATGCGTAGAGCCTCGGATCGTAGCCTAGTTTTGCCACTTGAAAAGATTGCGTTCCTGATTAATATAATATAATTCCTTATAAATTAAATATTATATAGCCGATGCCTCGTCATCTAAGGGTGCGTTTACAAATGCATAATACATTTATTTAGCACAGACTAACAGGTTTATGGCGAAGTGTTGTGGAGCCTATTGGAGGTTACTTACTATTCGTCCGGACTTTGTCTAAACTTGTGTTTTTTCCGGATTTTTAGAATCAATGTTGTTTTTTTAGAAAACAAAAACAATAATATCTGGAAAAAAATATGCAGATTTTAGGTGTTGGGTTTTCTTTCTACAATATCTCAGCAACCCTGAGTCTAGATTCGTGATGACAATAGGCTCGCCTATTACATGGGACTTACATCATAACTAGCAAAATGTGGCTGTACTCCATCTGTATCTCTTCCCAAACCTTTTTTCATGTTGTTACGTGTCAAAATAAGGTGTAATTAGTGCACTACATCTTTTAACACGTACTTTGCATGTTCTATTCGACCTTTGTTAAACGTAAATTTTTCCAGCACTTTACGACCAACGGAACATTCAATACTACCTTACCTAACCTTGCACTCCAAAACCTAATATATTAGATCAGATCTACTCTCCAAAATCTAGAAATAAAGCTAGACACTCGCTTTTGAATTTTGCGAACTATACACATATTTTTGCTCTAGACTGTACGGTCACTCCAAGAACAGATCTCATCTAATAAATTAGGTTTAGAAATGCAGGAATAAATAGAATGGGTCACAGAGTAAGGAATAGCTTTCCTTGTGATGTCATAAGATAAGAAATGCTTTTGTTGTTTTAAAAGTTCTTCGGGGGTAATTGCGTAACTTATTTTGACAGCTCGACAACATTCATTGCGCTATTTAAGCTGTCGAACATACGAGTTTTTCAAACAAACGAACCTATGGATTAGAAATTTCCTGGTAAATCTTGCGTTGTGAAAAAAAGTGTATTACGCAATTAGGGTTGGTTACAATTAAAATAAAGTTTTGTTTTTCAAGTTTGATTTTTATATGGCTGCAATCCTTAGAATTGTGTTTAAGGATCTTGCTTAGTAAGAAGCAAATTGGGTTAATACCCTAAATGGTTTCTAATTTTTTTTATCAAAGTGGGTAGGTACAAGGCCGGTATTTGTATTGCATTATTTCATAATCATGAAATTTGGCAATTAGCAAGATCTCACAGAAAGAAACCTTGACGTATATCGATGTTTGGGAGAACATACATATTTTGCAACACTGTCAAGTTTAAATTCACCACAACCGGTTTCCCTCATTATGAGTGATCCGACACGCACTTGCCCGGTTTCCTCATTTCAGTGTGATAATTTAAGTTTATGAAATGGATTGCAGTTACTTTTTTATAAACCTAGGGTTGGCTCGTGGCTTCCCCCGCGTGGAGGTCAGAAATTATCCCACGGGAACTTAGTACCGAGATAAAATTTATTTTATGTATTAATGCTCGTACAGAATAGCGCAACGCGACTCTCACCCGCGATTCGGCGATTAATATTCGTAGAATAATTTCTATGAAAACGCACGCGACACTTCACACAGGGGCGACCTATCGCGCCGCGACACGGTCATAGAAATTGTTAAAAGGATATAAATCGCCGTATCGCGCGCGACCGTCGCATCACGCTAGTCTGCAAGAGCCTTTCTCTGCAGCCATATCTCTGTGCTAAATTTCATCTAAATCTGTTCAGTAATTTTTACGTGATTGAGTAATAAACATCCACATATCTGAATAAACGACCTTTCGCATTTAGCATTTAGTTAACGTACCTTTACTACGCAAAGACTGAAGAGTGGCAGCCGTGCTACGGTGTAGTTCGCGCTGTGCTACGACCGTGCGGTGCCACTCACTTCTAACGACTATCTATACAAATATTCTATAGAATCAAGTTCATTTAACTAAACACACATTTGTGTCGCTAGGAAGTTGGTTGCGCCAATTCTTTTTCCCAACTAAAGCACTAGAAAATGGTGAAGGGCAGGGCAGTTTTATGTTATTTTGACGATTAAAAATGCTGATTCTTGTGATTTTATGTTTTAAGGAACATTTTATTATTATCTCACTCTCTCATTCAATCTTCTGTTTTTAAGTTTGTTTCTTGATATAAGATCTAACATGCAACCCGTAGTCTGCTCCGATATCTTTATCATCATCATCATCATAATAGTTGCTGGGCATAGGCCCCCCCTCCCATTTTTGGGGGGCTTGCCATAACCGCTACTCTTTGCAGGCGGGTTGGCGATCGCAGTGTTATTGTAAAATGCATAGAGACGCTGCTGGACATTCTCTAGTAAGTCCCTTAGTCGCCTCTTACGACATCCACGGGAAGAAAACTGGATTGTGCTTATTCTTTACGTCCGATACCACATGTAAACACTATAATTGTAATTGAAAATATATCGGATTATCCGGAGTTCCGTATTCCGTGACGGTACACAGTAAAATAATTCGGTAGTTTGGTGAAAGACTGATTAGTAGCTAACTAACGAGCTTCCTCTAATTAGCGAACAAACTTACATCGCTTTGTGCCTGAGTGTGTGTGTTTGGGTGATGCTAATGCATAAGTGTGTGTGTGGGTTGTATTACAGTGGTTTAGCTACAAAATGTTAAGCAACAAATATATTTACGTGTAGGTGTTCTGCTTGTGTGTCTCAGCGGCTTATTAGTTGATTCACACGAATAAACTCGCCTGAAGCGGGCGAATCGAGAGTTGTAAATAATATATTATTTTCTCTAGGCGATATTTAGGAATTTAATGTATTTGTGGGTGAATTGACTACGACAGAAGTTCGTATTAGGCAATTGGCACGTTTTGATTTTTATGCAGGCTGGCTGAAATACACACACAGAATTATCTGGGAAACTTTAAAAACATTAGGATTAGATATTTTCTTCATACAACGTTATTTACAGTACTTCACGTTTTTTTCATGCTAAGTAATTTATTTCACACACATTTCTGCTGTTATCACCATTTATTTTATTTATTTCTGAAGGGCTTGTGGCTAAGTAATAACAACTGCACGGGTTGGTTGTTCAGGTTACGCTACGCTTGCCGCGGTTGGTCCGTGGATGGGTGGCCATCTTTATATACCAAGACCTGTCTTTCGTAGATCTTAGACAGTCGTTACGGGTCGTCGGAAGCCCGAAAGTCTGACAACCAGTCTTACCAAGAGGTATCGTACTACCCAGTAACTGGGTTGTGGAGATCAGACAGGTAGTCGCTCCATGTAAAATACTGGTATTCAGCTGCTTCCGGTTAGACTGGGAGCCGACCCCAACAGAGCTGGGAAAAGGCTAGGGAGATGATGATGATGGTTTTATTTATTTATTACAACTTTATGCACAAGTAATAAATACTGTACATAGGTGGCGGCGGTCTTCTCTCTCATTGTATTTTTAAACTGATAATGAAAATAAAAAACCTTTTAATATTTAACTGATACTCAAAAAAAATAAAAAACTTTTTAGAGTACTCTTTCAACGTAACATTTTGTTTTTACGCCGTTCCTCCAATGTTACATATTAAGCTAGTCATCCAAAACCCTGGCGTTTCACCAATTCCTAGTAAGATCTAAACAAAACATTTACAGATCTGAATAACGGGAAGTCAGAAACAGAAAAGTCTGACAACTAGTTGAGGCTTACCAAGGGGTATCGTTACTCGGCAACTAGATTGCCGAGGTCAGAGAAACAGTCGCTCTGTGTAAAATACTGGTATTCATCAGCATCCAGTTAGACTGAAAGCCAATCTCAACATCGTTGGAAAAAGGCTAGGTAGGGTAATTGATTGACCTAGATCTGATAAACATATTTGATTTGTATTTCGGTACATAGTAAATACTTGTGTATACAAGTATAAAATACACCTATTTACGTGACATGTATTGTGATAAAATGAAACACGAGATAATCACTACATCGGATCCGAAACCGGATCCGTGTGTCCGTTTCCGGAATTCGTGAATCCGTAGCTAGTAATGAAGGTCTGATTAGTGTGGCTGCAGCAAGCAGATGTCTCATTAACGTTAAAACGAGTCTGTTCGTTAGTTTGTTCAGAGCGAAGCTTTCAACGTGAATGAGTGTCAATTACGTTTGCTGCGAACGTTTTTGAGGCTAAACTGGTGATGTTCTTAAAAGAGACTTTTTTTTAAAAGAGTCGTTTATTTACCACTTTTTATCTTTGACAACGGGGTATGTTATAAGGTCAATTTTTGTGGATTACAATGGTTTTTCAAAGTAATGTGCTACGATCCCTTCATACACTCTTTTTTTTGTTAGCCTTTGCTGTCCCACTGTTGGGCGAAGGCCTTCTTACTCTCTTTCCACGTCTCTCTGTCCAGAGCTGCCAAGGACCAACCTTTATCAAAAGAGTCCAGCTCATCCCGCCACCTCCGTTCCTTTATACACTCATTCTTAAAAATAAATATTCAATACTCCAAAATAAAAATCCAAAATATTAACAAAACTCGGTCAAAATCGAAGCAAACATTAAAATGTAAAAACTCCCGACGAAGACAAAACCTCTAAAAAGACAAAAATATATACGTATGGCCAATACGTATATATATATCTTTAAGTTTATTAAGAAGTTGTAGGTAGTATTTTAAACAAAGGATTGTCGTATCGAAACGGCTGAGCTAATTTTGATAAAACGTGCCTAAGAAACACCGCTACAAAGCCTACTTTTAAATAATAAAAATCGGTTCACCCGTTTAAGAGATACGGTGCCACAGACAAACAAATAGACTGACACACCTAAAGGTCAAACTTATAAAAGCCCTCTGTTTTCGTTGGGGGTTAAAATTGGCAGACTTAGACATCATCTTTTCGAAAAATAATACCTAACATTATACTCGTAAAAATAGCACCAACGGCAACGTGGTCAAAAAATAATTTTGATTTTAATTTTGTTTGTCTGTGATCAAACAGCTGGTATATTACGAACCTAAACATTTTTAAAGGACGGCACCAATCAGGTCAATGTATGACCTGTATGGGTCATTGGCTTTGAAAATAATTGACTATTGACTTTTTGTTATTTTCAAAAAGGCACATCTTCTGTATCTAGCAGGCCTGTTGGTCTAGTAGTTAGCGACCCTGACTGCTATGCCGGAGGTCGTGGGTTCGATTCCCACCCAGGACAAATGTTTGTGTGATGAGCACGATCATTTGTTCTGTGTCTGGGTGTAATTTATCTATAATATGTATGTATTTAGAAAAATATAAGTATGTTTGTCAGTTGTCTAGTACCCATAACACAAGCTCTGCTTAGCTTGGGACTAGATGGCGTTGTGTGATAGTTGTGGAATATTATTATTAATATTATTAATCTATCGTCGTATTAGTCTAGTTATTTTAACAAAAGTGCATGCCTATTTATTTATTTACTTTACCATTTATGCTCACATATAAACATACAAGAAGAAAGGAACGGAAAAATACGTACAAAGGAAATGCTTATTTTTACATAAATCTCTTCCAGCATACCTGCGATAGGTGAGAAGATAATAAGAGATGTAGACAACATATGTAATAGTTGAAGGGGAAACATACAATCAGAAATTATACTCTCATTTAAATGATTAAATATATTATTTTTGGTATACATTGTAAAAAACAAATTCGCTTTTCTTGTCTCTCTGTGCGACTGCGTTGTTGTTTTCAACTACGGATTTTTCGCAGTTTACACCATTATTTAGTGAATTAATTCTGGAAAGTTCATGTGTATGATAATTTATTGTTTAATTTAGATACAGCGCAGAAATCTCGATGATTTGACATGTCTCTACTTTTCGGGTTGCGAATAGTGACCGGTCAAATGATCGCTTTCGGCCATAAACCAACCGAAGCATCGGCCAAACTGAATAGCAGAATTGTCGTGCGTATTTCGGCCTACTTTGTAAAGCTCGGAAATATTAACGTTTGGCTAACTTCGGGGTGCATCGAGTCCGCTAGTGGTTTCAGTCAGCTGACACAGACGGTCGCGAATTTTGTTGTGAAGTTGTTAGGCCATTTGATGTATGTTTTCTTCATTTTTATAGAAAAATACAGTGGAAATATTAATACTATTAAATGTATAAATCATTTTCGTTTTCAGTTGAAAATCCATTTTCAGTCGGACACAAGTTGCGAATAAACTTCTAAAATAAATGTTAACTACAAACAAATCTTAAGAAGTAAAATGAATATGAGGGTAACCGTAAGGCAAGTCACAGCACAGTGAAACAATAGGCCAGGTTAAGGGCCCACCTGTTGGTAGTCTGCAACAGTGGCTGGTAAGCCTCTCAGGGTGAGAATGCTGTTAAATTAAGTGCGTCTCACTGCAAAGATTTTTACGTACAATTTTTTGTTTGAACCTTTTATTCTTACGATTAACAATATAATTAGATAGATTGATGGATAGAATATGCTTCATTATATGGGATGGCAAGGATGAGACGCACAAACTTTTACTTTCAATTCAGTACATTTTGACGTTCTACAAAATAAAAATGTTGTACATCAATGGACCGAGTCTTCCACTTGACTCTGTCTATTGAGGAATCCACATTAAAATCCGTTGCATGGTTCAAACAGATCTAAGTGTACAGCACCGGGAAGTGTGAAGTGCACCGGGAAGTTTGTTTTCTATGTAGAGATACATACGTGCAGTACTTGTTTTATTGAGGTACGGGTAGGTGGAATACGAAACAAAAAATGCGCCCTTCTGAAAATGAAGGCACCGATAATGTTGTGGAAACAACTGTGTTAAAAAAAAAAAAAACATCTGAAGAATGTAAACTCAAATTAACACCAATTTTTAATAATGATATAAAGTCAACAACAGAACAACAAAACCTGGCACACCCGTACTAAAAGACAATATTGTAACATCTAGTTTGGAGACTAAAAATATTAAAAAAATGTTAGCATTGGTCATTCATAATAGACGAATTCCAAGCAAAAAGAACACAGAAATACAATGAAAACATTCAAACATAAAAAATCTGTAAAACACAGCAACATTTTTCACCAAAAATGCACAACTTTTCAATCATATTTCAGTTAAAAAGGCTTTAGTTCTCAAACGCATTCTCACCTTCCACCTTTTTGCTTAAAGAGGACAGAGTTCCCTGAATTGGTAAGTCTTCCTTTACAAATGAATACAAAGAACGTTAAAGCTGTCAGATCAATGGGGCATGTCTATAGATTCCCTTAGGATTTTCTTAAAGGGGTATTGCAAAATATTGAGCGGATCTCTTCAAAAACCTTATGGAAGAAATAATCCTATGTTGAGACTTTCTGCAAAGTAAGAAAATAATTAATTATTGTCAATTAAAACGGTAACACCAATTACTTTTATTAACATACAGATTGAACAGGTATGTTATACAAAAGTATTTCCAATACTTACATAATAATATACAAAACATCAGACAAACACGCACAATTCTACTCCATTCATCGGCAAACAGATCACATTCAGGATTGGTGGTTAGGAGGGAATTAGGGATCATTAAAATACGACACACTTGCTCGCGTAGCATGACCGCCGTAGAAACGGAATTTGTCGACAGAAGAGAAGACAAAATTATAGATTGTATAGTAGAAAAATTGTGTAAAACTGAAGAGAAGAGATGTTTCTATATTTCAGTCGACAAGAGTACGCTGTCAAGTATGATGACTATTTCTCTCTACTAGTGATGAGATAGAAACATTTTTACAGCATTAAAATACATAACGATCTTTTTTTGTTCTTGGTAGAATAGAGATAAAATTGTTTATGCTACGCCGGCTGGGGACTCAGCTATAATAGCACATAATGCACCCGTAATAACTGATTTACATACCTAATTATTCATTACGTTTTTACTGTCCTATACACGTGTCGAAACATTAACTTTAGGTAGAAAGAGCCGTGTAGGTCGTGGGTTTAAACACAGTCAGGCGGCTTACTTTGTGTAATTTATTTCATCACCACTGCTCTCAAAACGGTGAAGGAAAACGTCGTGAGGAAGACGGAATGTCCTCTTGCCAACAATTCAATGATACATCTACCAACTCGCAATGGGCTTGCGTGGTGGATTACGATTTACGACCCACTCCCTCACAAAAAGAGAAGAGGCTTGTGCCCCTAAAGGGGAACATAATAGGCTGATGGATAGAACACGGGTTTAAAAAAACTTCTACAACGATAAAATTCCCGGCAGTAATTATTTCAACCTGAAACAACTACATTATGTAGGTCATACTAATTTTTGAGCAGTGTGGGGATCGAGACTGAGCCGTCAATGTTATCACAGGCTTATAACATCCAAGTAAATAAAAAAAAAACATTTATTGCATATAAATTAGAATTATACATAATGTGAATCTCTTAACCTCCAAACAATAATAGTAATTTATCTACAATATGTATGTATTTAGAAATATATAAGTACATTTAGTAGTTGTCTGGTTGCCATAGTACAGGCTCTGCCTAGTTTGGGATCAGGTAACGGTGTGTTGGTTGTCCTAAGATATTTATTTATTTATATAAACTAAGTAAAACTTGTACTATGGAGGACTAGGTGCTCTCGTTCATATAGGTATAATGACTCAAAATGCAATAATACGGCATAGGTGAGGAGAGTGTCTTGTGTGGAATTGGGTGAGTTAGTGTGGTAATGTGTGTGCGATACGTATTTATCTATTGTTTGGAACTTATCTTTGATCTCTGTATTAAGCACGGAATACAATTTGCATGCAGCTAGCATACAAGTTTGCAAGCAAGTAGCTTGCAAGTTACTGGCGTACTAATCTAGCGATTGTGTATGTAAATTTCAATTAACATATTTTATCATCTGCATAGCCTTTTCCCAACTATGTTGAATTCGGCTTCCAACGTAACTGGATTCAGCTGAGGATCAGTATTTTACATGGAGCGACTGCTTATCTGACCTTCAAAGCCGGTAAGACTGATTGTCAAACTGTCTACAAATGACAGCCGAGACCAACGGCTTAACGTTGTTTACGAGGCACGGTAGGGTCTTAACGTGTTAAGATGGTCACCTACCCGCGGACTAGACCCGAACGGTTGTTGTTACTTCGCTACAAACCCTTCACCGTGTTACAAATAATTCCGCATATTTTTTTTTTTGTTCATAATGCGATGTGGGATATCCCATATAGAACTACTAACTTTTGCCAGCGGCTTCGGCCCGCGTAGAGGTCGATAAATTATCCCGTGAGAACATACTACCGGGATAAAAATAACCTTATAATTATGTTAATTCAGATTATAAACTATTTATGTGCCAAATTTCATCCAAATGCGTTCAGTAGTTTTTGCGTGAAAGAGTAACAAATATCCACACGTCCCCACTAACTTTCACATTTATAATATCTGTAGGATACAGTGTTCACAACTTGAAGCAAGGCAACTATCGTACCAGTAGCGTAGAATTATCGTACATGGAGCAAAATTATCGTACTTTCTTAAAATAATCACTATAATTGATAAATAACTCGTATTAAACATGATATCAATATTTTTACGTATGCTTCGCAAATAATAACTTGTAAACTATTTAAGCTACAGAGTAAAAATGATAGGTTATATACAATTTACAGCTAATCAATGAAAGTATTTGATCCGCATACTTACTCGTTAATATAAAAACACAATTATTCAATATAAAAAGATAATCACGTAGAATTTCCAGCCACTGTTTTCTTCGAATCACTATTTTGAATCTCGAACACAACTAGTATTCAAGAGCGAGCTCAACACAATAAACAGAATAACTGCCAACATTTAAACAAAAAATACGCAAAATGTGTGAAGTCGTTGCCTAATCGAAATCGAACGACATATCGATATCATGACGAAAGAAAAAAAAAAAAACGTGAATAAAAAAAATCTTTGTAGTATTATATTGTACGGTCCATAGGAATGCATAATAATGAAAATCATCGTAAAATTTGCGTACGATAATAATGTGATATCGTACATCTTACGTAGGCCTGAAATTATCGTATGTGTACGATAATTATCGTACGGTTGCGAACACTGGTAGGATACTGCAAGAGCTGTGACCTGTAGGTGATATCTAGTCCTGCCAGGATCGCGGAATCGTTCGAAAGAGTTACCATGGCCCTGGCATAGGCAACTGAAGGAACACGAGTGGGTTTTAGTCAGTAAAAGTCTGACACGCCCTCCCGCTCCGCCCAGAGCGAGAGACGTCATTTGATGATACACCACCTTTTTAAGGTATTTTTTTATTGATATCAGGCACCCCACGCTTTTTTTCCATTATTTTGTACTTTTTAGTTTGGTTTTCAATGGAAGCGTGTTTTTTAGTTTTTTTAAACTATTATTTATTTTCTATTTTTTAGGGTGTTTCGAATTTTGAGACGTATGTCAGCGTAGTTTGTGACGTATGTCAGCGTAGTTTTCGAAGACAGTTTTTTTTTGCTGTCCTGGTAACCCTGGCAAGGATAATGACACACATTTATGAAATTATTGCAATGTCATCGGTCCTTGACAGGTGTGCAAAGTTTGAATGAAATCTGGTCGTTTAAAGTGGGTCAAAATCGCGCTATAAGGAGTCGGTTACAAACAAACATACAAACATACTAACATACAAAAATACAAGTGAAGCTAATATAAAGCGTGTAAAAATGGTGGTACCTAGCAGATTTTGATGTTGTTCATTTTGTCCCGTCTGTCGTAAGTAAGTATATTTAAATGTCTTTGATGTCGCGTCTCTTCACCCCAGCTATAAAACACTATGATTTGGTTAAAGGGCTTGCGTTTTGAGAGCGTCTATTGTGAGCTGTAATTAAAAGTGCTGATTCTGAGCAAGAATTGAATAATTTGATTTTAATTAAATTATCTTGAGGCTCTCATGCTTTGTTTTGAAGTTCGTGATAATTAAAAATAAATATGTTTAAAGATCGTAAAAAGTAAAAAAAAAGAAATTAATTAACAACATTTTTTTTTTTCAACGATTACCTACTCCAGTTTAAGAATATCTTGAAACAATGATCGCGAAGCAGCAGAAATACTTTTTTGTAATTTCAGTTTTATAATGAAACACATCATCATGCCGCCTAGTATGTAAATTGCGTCATATAACCGACTTTAAATCGTAACATTCGCGAAATTTCTTCCCATTTTCTCCATTTCGAAAATAAAATGCTAAGTTTTTCCTCATTTCGTCGTTTTTCTTAAAGCATCAAAAGTAGCATTCCGTCTTTATTGGAACCGTTCAGTACCCTCACAAAACAAGAAATAACAGAAGGTTACCTCTGCATCAACCTTAGACATTTAGTCGTGTACTTCAGTACATGTAAACAAAAATTATTGTAAAATATTGAGAAAATAAAAAGCGTGTTAAAAAGGTACCTAATGGTTGGGGTCCGCACATTTTTACCCGACTACCGTACGAAGAAGCCAAAAGGAAAGGTTTTGTTTAAGGGGGATGCTCCGACCAGCCCGCGAAATTCAAAATTTCTTACGTTTTTTGCAATTTGTAGGCCAGTGCTAGGTTGTATGTTGATTAAAATATTATTCGCGCCTGTAAGACGTATGTCGTTACAGAATTATAATCATCAAAATCGCCAATACAACCCTCCGAGTTCATAAAGCTATAGGAATGACTTTTTCTCTTTTTTTTTTGTTCTTAGGCTTTTATGAACTTAGAGCGTTGTATTGATGATTTTGATGATAATAATTCTGTAACTACATATATGTCTTACAGGCGCGAATAATATTTTAATCAACATACAACCTAGCACTGGCCTGCAAATTGCAAAAAACGTAAGAAAATTTGAATTTCGCGGGCTGGTTGAAGCATTCACCTTAATCAAACTAGCTTATCTCATGTGGAAAGACTTATCAAATTTCGTCACGATTAAAGCAAGTGACTTTTACAGCTTTTGTCCGCGGCTATGCTCCTGTGGACGTCAGAAATTAATCTATAAAGTTATACTACCGCGATAAAAGTCAAATCCTATGTACAGACGCCAACACATCAAGGTACCCGAAACTATCAAATTTTCCCAATCAATTTTGAGCCTAATACTTTAACGTTAAAGTTGAAACCTATTAATGAAATTTGACAGATTGTGTTAGCTTTAAGTGCTGGCATCTGACTAATGGGTCATGGTCTACTTGTGTGACGAATTTTGGCTGAATCCCTGTCGAAGTCATACCGACGTAAAAATATCGCAACAGAAAAAAAAACGTGCACTGGGTTCTAAACTCCCGGTAATGTAACGAGAACAGCGAATCTAACAGTGTCGAATAATTCCAGCGTGTCGAAGAAACATACTATTCAATTTTCGATTCTCGGCGCTACGCATTACGTTGAAATTCCAGTACGCGAACACATCCCGCCGTGAAATTAACACGCTAACTGCCATATCGGACTATGTGTCCGACACTTTTTGTTCCATTCACGCCTTGTAGGTCTATATGACCGACAACACATACAAAATCTGAACATGTCGTTGTTACCTGGCGGCCATGTTTTTGGAATAAATAATTTATTTAAAGTGAAATAACACTAAGTACATTTTTTGACTTTTTCCGATTTTAGCCATGGCAGTTAACGTGTTAATAGGCATGAAAAGGTACAAAAGTAGACACATAGAGTTACTTTCTCATTTATAATATTAGTAGAATTTTATTCCCATCATGATTCGTCATCATTTCAGCCGAAAGATATCCACTGCTGTACATACGCTTCCTCCAAGCACTGCCACTTCGACCGATTCCGTGCTTCTCGCAACCAGCGGAATCCTGCGGCCTTCCTTAGGCTCGTAGCCAAGGGTAGGCGAGTGGCAGGGCACAAGGGACCGTTTTTTGTTAGTGCTTGTTATTATTTGGGAGGGGGACCACCCATGATTGCACTGTTTAAATAATTATTTTACAGTGAATACATTCATGCCAGCTAATTTAATATGTTTCGAGAGAATTTTCTGTGATTGAACTTCTGTACCTACCTGTTGAGTGATACCTAATAAGTAGGTATTGATCCCACCACAATGAGGCAACTTGGGAGTTGAACTCGGAATATTTGATGCTCGGGTATTAAAAGTTGAAGGAACTCTGAACTTTGTAGGTACTTTGGGTATTTCTCTGTTACTGTACATTATTATCTTTACTTAGGTATTACAAATTAAAGTGTTTGTGTTTGTCTCTGTGATCAGTGAAATCCAGGCTTAGTGGCAACGACCGCAACTTGTGAGTCGCAAGTTCAGGTTCGAACACAGACAAAAAAAGAAAAGATACTAAATTCATTAATTGAATCAAGGCTGAGAGTCAGCACTTTTTGAACGTCAAAATTACGTAAGACAGACCCCAAAACGCCCACCCTTCACCACTTCCTAGAGCTGTAGCTGGGATGTAGAAGTTACGCAACAAAGCAGCAACACAGCTGTCTGTTAAGTTAGAAGAACTTGATTCTTTACGTAGGTAAGTAATAAATATATTTAAAAACACAAAATCGTAAATTAAATAATTTCTTTAAATATGCCAGCTAGCAAAACCCAATACACTAATAAAACATCACTCAGATAGACTCACATAGGCACTTTGTGTAAATTATTTCATCAGCTGCGCCGCTCTCAAAACGATGAAGGAAAACATCGTAAGGAAACTGGTATGCCTTTATTTTTTCTTTTTGTGGGTGGGAAATCATCAAATGACGTCTCCTGCTCTTGGGTAGAGCGGGAGGACGTGTCAGACTTTCACTGACTAAAACCCACCCGTGTTCCTTCAGTTGCCCATGTGCCAGGGCCACGGTGTCTCTTTCGAACAAATTTCGTGACCCTGACAGGCATTGGTCCTAGCAGACCCCTTCAGTACTGCTGACATCTCTTTGAGGCGCGCGTGGAACACTACGCGCCATCGACATAGGTCTGGTCCTTACCGGGCGGCGAGCTACCCATTGCTCGCCGCCCGCAAGCCCGCGCCTACGGTGGCCGGGAGTCTGCGATTGACTTCCGACGCCCTGGCATGTCTTAGACCAAAAATTCGAAGATATATGATATCTATCAACCAAACCGCATTGGGCCCGCGTGGTGGGCTATGTATGATTTACTCTTTCCTACAGAGAGGAAGCATGTGTCTGTAGTGGTGTGTGGTGGTGGTACATAATATGCTAATTATATTGATAGGTATCTAATTATTGCCATAATTCCTATATAGAGAAATATTGGTATCGCACAAAATTGGATCTTATTACTCTCATATCTCCTTCTGAATCGTCATACGAGCAGAAAACATTTGCATAGGTATTTATTCTACTACTGGTACTAAGAAAACTGCAAAGGTACAGACTGTTTTTAATCCAGTATACTTTCAACACACACAATTCCCACGAGGTTCTATGCACATATAAGTCTGTAAACATAACTCACAGAAATGTAACTTTCCCAAAGTTAAGTTTAAATGTGTGTGTGTAATATCCTAGTGTATAATCTGTTTCAAAACTATCGCATGGAAATGGATGACAGACATGTAGATGATGATCTGTAGATGTCACTTCGTACTGCCACTTAGAAATTGAGTGTTTTGACAGTCTATAATGTTTGTGTAGCAGTGGGAGTGCTGGGACACAGGCCTCTTCACGGAGAGAGGCAGTGGGCCGTAATCCTCCACGCGGTATCAGTGCGGGTTGGTAGATGTCACACGACATCGAGATTATGGTGCTAGGACATGCCGGTTTCTCAAGATGTTTTCCTTCGTCACTTTGAGAGCAGTGGTAATGAAATAATTTGCACAAAGTTGAGCGCCTATGTAGGTGGAGACCGAACGACCCAGAACTCGTAAGTTACGACCGTTACCACTGGACCACCAGTGACTCCACTGAAACCTCCATAATACAGATGAATGCGTTTCTAATGGTATCATACACAAATGCGTGCACTGACTGGACTGGTCCATTCAATTTGTGTGGTTCTTTCCTCTAGGGACCATTTCAGACGGGTCTACATGGCCTACATGGTTAGGCCAACATGATCTTCACATGATGTGACTAAGATTATGTCCGGACTTTAAAAGAGACTGTGACCTCTGAGTTTGTTACGGCCTTTTTTTTTTCAGAGTAATCAGATAGAAAATGCCGACCTCATCTAGTTTTAAACAATATCATTGACGTGTAAAAGTGTTTGTACAAACCTACATACAGAAATAAAATCATTTATCATTTAATTTCCTTACGTGAGTGATTGTGGAAGAATTTAACTTGAACAGGATTTGTTTACGTTTTCAACTGATATTTTTGGAAGAACCTATATGTATAATAATGTATTAGTATGGTTGTTTGCGTGAGTGGGACCTACATATAACTGATACGTTATTCTTGTTGACAATCCACGTCCGCTTGCATTTTGGCTAGGGTTGTACTGCAATTCTTGGATCTAGAAATTGATTAGCCAAAAACTAAGTTCACTTTATACAGTGGAAAATTGGAAATCGTTTACTCGTAGCCAATTTCGACTGGAAACTAGATTGTGTATCTAGTTTCCAGTCGAAATTGGCTACGAGTAAAGCAAAAAAAAACTCGTAATTCTTAAAAGCGATGCTTTTTTTTGCAGGAAGAGACTCTGTAAAGATTATTGGAATTAATCGGCATTTTTAGAAAGTGATACATAGCTACTTGTAAAAATAATATTCCCGTTTTACTTTGTTAGTTTTTATTTATTTAACATTATCATTATTTGGTATTGTATACGGCCCAGGGAAAGTTAATAATCAAAACTGCCACAAACCTTCCCTATGTTTTAATTACATAAAAGGCAAACAAAAAAGAGATTATAAAATAAATAAAACTCATATTACTTTATGAAAACAGTTTCAAAACACAAAAACTTTTTTATTTCTAAAGAAATTAGATAACTTTTTGTATGTCTAGACAATTTTTTCATTCACGTAAAGTTGAGGTCGAATTTGGAGGTAAAACAACATTTTATGAACGAGGTTCGTTATTTCTTGAGTAAAAATAAACATGAAACGAAAACATTCACATCCTATTACGTTGAATAAACAGATGGCAACATATTTTTAATGAGAGAAATATAATATCTGACATTTTAAAAGAAAAAGAAAGAATTCTCAAATAAAGATCTTTTGGGTCTTTATTTCAGAATTCCTTTTACACAGTGTATAGTTTTAGCTCAGTCTCTAACATATTTATTTTTAATAGTCTCGTTCTCATTCAAAATTTTCGTTTATTTTCATTTTTGACTTTAGATTCTGGTATCAATCGTTAATCAATATTAAAATAATTTGAATATTTCTATGTAACACGGTGCTCAATAAAACATAGGTACTCCTAGACCAAATGTATGAACTTTCCATCTTATCATGAGACACGAGAAATTGTTTTGGTGTGTATTACACTAACATTTATAAATGTGAATGTAAGTTTGTTTGTTACGCTTTCACGCAAAAACTACTTAACCGATCATCATGAAACTTTTTACACATATTTTTGGAGGGTTTAGAAGTAATATAGGACACTTTTTAAGAAAAAAAAAATCTATATTTATTGTTATTTTTAACGCGATCAAAGCTGCGGGTAAAGGCTAGTATTATTATAAGCAAAGCATAAAAATAATGACAAGTTTTATTATTCCTAAACCACAAACACATTCTTGCCAGCCCTACGCCACAGACTTGACCCAAAAACAGTGGAACACAACACAAAACTCTTCGCTGACGTAAATATCCCTTTGATGTCCGTTTTATTGCACATCCAATGATTTTAATGCAATTCCATATTTCGCACTGAAACAATATTTATGTGAAATATTAATAAATGACATCAGTGTTGTGATGATGTGTCGGTCTGTGGACTCAACGTATTAATGGGGGATCAAAATGGATGCACAATATTTGCGAACGGACTTGGGAAAATAAACGGCCGGAAATAGGAACTCAAGCTTAACCTAATATTGTTGTTGCTGTGATGGCCCCGTGGTTAATACTTCACCTCTCTGCACGGGTTCAAATCCGGGCAAGAAGCAATGTGACTTTCATATTTCGTGATATTATTTTTAAGTTTGTTTCGAACGTCATGTGTTACTAAGATCGGGGAGCAAAAATATCGTGAGGAAATCTGGACCTGTTTGCATATTGGTGTGCCGAATTTCATCTAAATCCGATCAGTTGTTTTTCCGTGAAAGAGTAACACATACATAGCCATACTCACAAAATTACACATCTTTACATCGTATAAACCAAAGTCGCTTCCCGCGTCTGTGTGCTTAGATCTTTTGAACTACGCAACGGATTTTAATGCGGTTTTCATCAACAGACAGAGTCATTCAAAAGGAAGTTTTACATGTATAACTTAGCTACTGCCCGCGACTTCATCCGCGTAAAATATTTGCTCCTCTAACCCTTCGCGTCGTATCGAATTGCCTGGCAGTTTTCGAACATTTTTCGTTGCTGCACCGCTCCTTTTGATCGTAGCGTGATGTTATATAGCCTATCATCATCATCATCATTTCAGCCGAAAGACGTCCACTGCTGGACATAGGCCTCCAAGCTCCGCCACTTCGACCGGTTTTGTGCATCCCGCATCCAGCGGATTCCTGCGGCCTAATCCACTGGATATAGCCTATCATCATCATCATCATTTCAGCCGTAAGACGTCCACTGCTGGACTTAGGCCTCCCCCAATTTGGGGGGCTTTGCCATAATCGCCACGCTTGGCAGGCGGGTTGGCGATCGCAGTATGGTGGTAAAATGCATAGAGAAGGCTGCTGCCCATTCTCTAGTAAGTCCGTTAGTCGCCTTTTACGACACCCACAGGAAGAAATGGGGTGGTGTTATTCTTTACGTCCGGCACGACACGGTACTTTTATGTATACGATATAGCCTATAGCCTTCCTCAATACGCAACACAAAAATATTTTTTCAATCGGACCAGTAGTTCCTGAGATTAGTGCGTTCAGCCAAACAAACAAACTCTTCAGCTGTATAATATTAGTATAGATACGCGGGCCCGCAGGCAAAGGCTACTTTATAATATTAGTAGAATTGCTTAGATGGGCTATGGCCACCAGTGGCTGGGACCAACGGCTTAACGTGTTTTGCGAGGCACGTAGGGGTGTCGTATCCCCATTACTGATGAATCTTCATGATGAGCCTATATTGTTCCCACTGCTGGGACACAGGCCTCCTCTCGGTGACAGGGAGTGGTCCGTAATCTACCACACGGGCCAAGACGGGTAGATGCGACAAGTTTTCGAATTTTTCGTTCTAGAACATTTCTTTACCATGTTTTCCTTAACCGTTGTGAGAGCAGTGGTACTGAAATTATTTACACAAAGTAAAGCGCCTGCCTGTGTTCGAACCCACGACCACCAACTCGTAAGTCGAGGCGGACACCACTGGGCCACCACTGCACAGATGAATCAACATAGTTTTAATACCAATTAACATTTCCATTAAACCCTTGTTCACATAATGAGTAGCATTTAATAAATAATTCTCTCTCATTTATTTTGTATTGGAAAAGTATTCAGGCTTTAAATAATATGCGATGAAAACATTTCCAATACAATGAATGAAAATTTATTTGCATACATTGTACTGAATATATTAAACATGACCCGACTTTGCTTTGCATGGCTTTTAAGACTAGACCAAACATCGAGATTTTTTTAAATATTATGTTAGTTATATATGAATGTATCCTACTATGCCGGAAGTTAAGAATAGCACCATCCCATTTCTTCACCTGGGTCTCATAAAAGGCGACTAAAGGACTTGCTAGAGAATAGGCAGCAGAGTTCTCTATGCATTTTACCACCATACTGTGACCCCGCCTGCCAAGCGTGGCGATTATGGCAAACCCCCCCAAATAGGGGGAGGCCATGTCCAGTAGTGGACGTATTCCAGCTGAAGTGATGATGATGACAATCCTACTAATATTTTTCATGTATCCATGTATATGTAGTTTGATATTGGGGTGTTTGTTACTCAATCACGCAAAAATAGCTTAACAGGTAGTTTATAACCTGGATTACCACATAGAATACTTTTATCCCGGTAGATTGATCCCGCGGGATTATTTATGACCTACATGCGGTCGAAGCCGCTAGCAGTAGCTAGTTGTAAATTACAGTCGTTTTTCGTGTGTTTCTGTGCGCCTTTGTGAAGTTCCACCGGGTTCACATTTTGGTAGTCAAGGCTGCTGTGAGAGGAATCTCCTAACAATACACACCGTATCCAGAAGTACCGCTTTCTGGATAAAGCCCTTGATCCAGCTGCCTACCGAGAGCTTCCTAAGGTGTTGGTCGAGGCTCTTGGCTATAATGCCATTGGCCGTCATGACTTTCGTTATTATTAATGTTATAACATCATATTAATTAAAAATACAAAGAGATTACCTATGCAGTCTTTCTCCATAAATATAAAATTGAACTGTGTTAAATTTTATACTCCTTCGTCCTCGTAATTTTCTTAACAATGGGTGCAAACTTTTCGTTTCACGTATTAATAGATTTAAAACTACTACCGCGACCGGAGTCTTGTTTATTCCCGATTTATGGCAATGAGAAGTTCTAAAGAAACTTTATCAAAAGAGAAATGATGTTATATTTTTTCTGGTGCCTCAGTGGCGACTATATTAATAATTCTCCAACATCCTTACCTTTTAAAAGTAGCTGTACTTTACTTGGCTTCCGGCTTTTCTCTCCATCTTGGCAGATTTCCCGACGTTTCAACGAGAGCCCGGTAAAAGTATCGCTGTATGGAACGGCTGCCATTTGTTATACTGAAACGAAAAGTTAATAACATAAAAGCTAGCTGGCACCACAAATCACTTAAATATTATATTGAAAACATTATTCTATCTCACGAAACTCTCGAGCCAAAAAGTAAAATCACATTACGCCCTTTTGCACCTCAACATCTGCATAGCCTTTTTTCAACTATGTTGGGGCCGGCTTCCAGTCTAACCGAATGCAGCTGAATAACAGTATTTTACATCAAACGACTGCCTATCTGACCTCCACAACCCAGTAACTGGGTAATACGATACCCCTTGGTATAACTAGTTATCAGACTTTCGGGCTTCGGACCACACGTAATGCCAGCCAGGATCAACGGCTTAACGTGCTTTCCGAGGCACGGATGGGTCATGGTATATAAAGATTGTTCATTGTTCTCAGTGGGCACCTGCAAGTCCAACTCTGGCTTGCGTTCGCCTGTTCGCAGAATGGTCGATTCCTACAATAAGACTTTTGAACATATAGACATTTTTGCATGTACTCCCAATACATTCAAAAGTCTTATACTTAAGGAACTTTCCTAATTATTATATCCATATGAAAATAATTTTACATGGTAGTTAATTTATAGTTAGTTTCATCATCATCATTTCAGCCGTAAGACGTCCACTGCTAGACTTAGGCCTCCCCCAATTTGGGGGGCTTTGCCATAATCGCCACGCTTGGCAGGCAAGTTGGCGATCGCAGTATGGTGGTAAAATGCATAGAGAACACTGCTGCCCATTCTCTAGTAAGTCCCTTAGTCGCCTTTTACGACACCCACGGGAAGAAATGGGGTGGTGTTATTCTTTACGTCTGGCACCACACAGTATAGATAATTTAAGTAGTAAAAAAAAAATAATGTATTAGTAACCCTAGCGATTATTTTCACGGTTATGTATTTTAGTTAATCTGTGAACAGCGTTGTGGGCTGCAATATTGTCTAGTTTTGTGTTTACCTTATATTTATGTTTAAATTGGCTCTGTTTGTTGTTCCTTTTCAATAAATAAAAAATAAAGATGGTGGACGACCCATCCACGGAGCAACCGTGGCAAGTTTAACTTAACCTCATCGATCGAACCGTTCATCTGGTATAAGTTAGCCACAAGCCACTTGCGCCCGATTGTGTCTTCAAGGCAGAATAGACCTATGGACACATACATGGTGTAGTAGACACATCTACATTTCGCCAGCTATCTTGTCCATGTAGTAGGAATCCAGACTCTGAGCTGCCACTGAGAAATTTCCAATGAAAAACCTCAATGACACTGTGCCCGATCTGAGAATCGAAACCAGGACCTCATCCAAGTGCAGCAAATAAAGCAAATAAACAGTACATATCATCGCGAGTCAGTAACAATAGTATCCTGAAATTAAGCCTTAATCTTCCCTGTTTTGAGGCATTTTGTGGAGAGGATGGTCAACTACGTACCTGATCTCTTGCTTGATCGTTCTCTGTGGAACCAGCCTCGGACACTGAATTCATTTGATTTTGATTGTGTGTTTCGTATTACTAACATAAGAGAGCAGTGGTGGCCCAGTGGTAACGGCCGCGACTTACGAGTAGTAGTAGGTCGTGAGTTCGAACCCAAGCAGGCGCATTACTTTGTGTAAATTATTTCATCGCCACTGCTCTCAAAACGTTAAAAGAAAATATCGTGCAGAAACCGGCATGTCTTAGAACCAAAAATTCGAAGACATGTGACATCTACCAGTCTGCACTGGGCCCGCGTGGTGGATTATGGCCCACTCCTTCTCACCGAGAGGAGGCCTATATCCCAGCAGTGGGAACATTATAGGCTGCGGATGATTACTAACATTAGGCATAAGGTATGTTTTCACTAACAAAATTGATTATATTGTTGTCCGAAACTAAATTAAAAAATTAATTTAAAAAATGCTTTCTTCCTTTCTTTTCATTTTCGGAACAAGTAACAAGAACCAAATGTATACCTAATTAGATATAAGCTCCTAATGCTGAGCCCATCTAACCGCAGAACAACGCGTCATCCTCTTATGAAAATTTAACTAAAATATACGCAAAGGTTTGAAAACCCAGTTAATTTGGAAGCGAATCTCGTCATTTAAGTTTTAAATTACCTCGCATGGACTTAATTAAAATCCGGGTGTGGCTGTGCCGTGATACCGTGGCGTAATACGGATGTGGTAATCACGAAACGTGTGAAATTGGAGCTGTATTATTTTGATTTAAAATGGTGGAATGATTTCGTACAGTGGGATGGAATATTGGATATTTTTCGATGATGAGCTTCAGTTGTAAAACTTTGATGGAATTCCCACGGTTTATATTTTTCCGAAATTCTGTTAGCCTGATTTGAGGCAGCAGTATTTAAAAAAAATAATATTGTCATGTATAAATACTACACGCGAATACGGCGTAAAGAAGAATTGCTCAAGTGAGCTAGTAAGAGCTTTCATAATCGAGAGAGATTAATAATACGGGTATTCCAAGGCCTTTTAGAATGATCTATTAGAATGATCTATTAATAAACAAGTGCTTCTCTATAAAATATTTTTTACAAGACAAATATCTGGCTTTTGTGATATAAGAATTCCTAGTACAAGAGCCAGGGCTATAATGATGTCTGTAACCTGAAGTCAAAAACAAATAAATAAAAATTGTTTATAGTCCCCCTCAGTCATGATGTGGTTGGTGGCTCACTGATGTGCACCTAC
Source organism: Aporophyla nigra (assembly GCA_947507805.1). NCBI lineage: Eukaryota > Metazoa > Arthropoda > Insecta > Lepidoptera > Noctuidae > Aporophyla > Aporophyla nigra. Next base: position 1,664,585 of record OX382313.1, on the reverse strand, counting down.
CTTAATTCGTTCTGTTTTATTGTTATATTTTATCATCATCATCATCATTTCAGCCAAAAGATGTCCACTGCTGGACATAGGCCTCCCCCAAGCACCGCCACTTCGACCTGTTCTGTGCTTCTCGCATCCAACGCATTCCTGCGGCCTTCACCAGGTCATCCGTCTTTTCTATCTTTTATGTGAAATCTTAATTATTTGTAACAATTATGAAAATTTAATTTTTCTTAAATGAATTGAGGGAAAGTAACCGTCAGAAAATATAATTATATAACCAACATTTACTTTCTAGTAAACGACTTAATAAGTACGAGGCAAGCATAAACTAGAGAAGTAACTAAATCAAAAAACCCATTAAGGCGCTAGTCGCATGTAGCTAATTCCACTGAATATGCAGAGAGCGCGGTAATTGAATCGATGGCCCGCAGATGCTTCACCGCTATGATACCCTAGTACTCGTAGATCTTAGGAGGTCAGTTAGCTTGGAAATTGGATAAAATCTTGACTTCAAAGGCTTTGGGATAATGATGTTATTTATTTGTGCAGACAGGGGAATTAGATTTGGTATCTTGTGGAGAAATTGTCAAGAAAAATTGATACCTGAAATAGGGACAACTTACTTGACAAGAATTTAAATTGAAATTATTGTATTTAACCATCTGTGCCCACTTTTTAATGTATGAATAGCTAGCAATGCTTTACTCGTGTTGAGTACGATATCGAAAACGTATGAATAAAAAAACAAAAAAAAAAAAGATTTCATTGTTCTAACTTTGTTCATTTGGTTTTTGGAAATATGTTAACATATTGTTCCACGAGAAATTAGAAAAGCAGCTTATCGATAACGGGCACGGCGCGTAGTGTTCCACGCGCGCTTCAAAGAGATGTTAGCAGCACTGAACGGGTCTACTAGGACCGATGCCTGCCGGGGTCGCGAGATTGTTCGAAAGAGATACCGTGACCCGGGCACATGGGCAACTGAAGGAACACGGGTGGGTTTTAGTCAGTAAAAGGCTGACACGCCCTCTCGCTCCGCCCAGGAGAAGTCATTATGACTTCCCATCCAAAAAAAAAAAAATTAACGATTACGGGCATTTTCATGATTCGCTATCGAATCATGAAAACAATTTTCTTTTGTTATGTTTTTTTTTGTTCCATTCGATGTCGATACCTAGCACGTGTGTAAATTATTGCCAGCCAATTTTGTTTTCATATCATCATCATCATCATCATTTCACCCGTAAGACGTCTACTGCTGGACTTAGGCCTCCCCTAATTTGAGGGGCTTTGCCATAATCGCCACGCTTGGCAGGCGGGTTGGCGATCGCAGTATGGTGGTAAAATGCATAGAGAACGCTGCTGCCCATTCTCTAGTAAATCCCTTAGTCGCCTGTTACGACACCCACGGGAAGAAATGGGGTGGTGTTATTCTTTACGTCCGGCACCACACGGTTTTCATAAAATATAAATAAATTATTTGTGTTATTAACTGTCAAATTAATGTCAGTGGAGAGCAGTGATGGCCCAATCGTATGGGGCTCAACTTACGAGTTGGGTCGTGGTTTCGAACCCAAGCAGGCGCTTTACTTTGTGTAAACATTTTAATCACCACTGCTGCTATACTGCAAAACGGTGAAAGAAAATATCGTAAGGAAGCCGGCATGTCCTAGAACCAAAAATTCTAAGACATTTGACATCCATCCCGCACTGGGCTCGCGTAGTAGATACGGCCCACTCCTTCTCATCGAGAGGAGGCCTGTGTCCCAGCAGTGGGAACATGATTATGATGATGATGATGATATTGATGAAAATTCGGTCACTCGCAACATTTGTCTGCAAAGTGTCAGACTCGCGACATTTTGCTGTCAAAGCGATTCAGTTTTTTTTTAATACTGTGAACAAAAATTGTGGACATGGATACTGAGTTATAAATTAGGATCCACGCTCACAAGTGGATAGCGATTGTTTCCAATTGATTGATGATGACAGTAGCTAACTCTCTTTTTATTTTTTTCTCTTTTGTTTGTTACGACAAGCACACTCACTGTTTTGTATTGAGCTTAATGTTGGGACATAAAAGGGTTAAAAGAATAATGATAAATAATTAAATTCAGAGCAAAAAGACCCATAAGCCAACATTCATGCGGACGTGTTCGATTCAAACCTATTTATGATTTTGTGTATTAAAGAGAAGGAATAAATATATACACTGAATAAATTTGTTGTTCTAAAATAATTAACTATTAAAATATATTATTATAACCAAAACAACGTAGAATTATTGCGTCAAAAAATTCCTACGCAGCGCTGTCGAATGGTAATATACCCAAGAAACTTGTGGCATTGCCACGTTGTATGGCAAAGCTTAGCCTCTGGCCAAGATAAAAACAAGACCTTAGATCACGGCAGTGTCCACTAGCCGTTTGGAGATGTCATTGAATAGACCATGAGCACTGCGACCCCACGGGCCGAGGCTTTCAACTCCAAACGGCTCAAAAATATAATAACTAATACATTTTTTTTATTATGCTTTCACCGCTTGAGGTTTTCTGCTTGATATTTTTACAAACACCTAGTTTAGTTTTTGTTACGAACAATAAATATATCTTCAACCTCAAATGACTCTGTGTAAATAACAATGTAATAAATTATAAAGACAAATAAATAAATAAATTGATTCATCTAACCAATACATTTCACTACCCGGAAAATGAAGTACCAGGCGTTCATAAAACAAGAGCGATAGATATTCTATGAGTAACCGTCATTCCCTACATTACCAAACAAAGCAACATATGACTCGATTGATCGTCTGAAACAGCTGAATAAGACTGCTTTGTAATGTTTGATACTATACCTAAAGGAGTACTGTACCGTGTGGTGCCGGACGTAAAGAATAACACCACCCCATTTCTTCCCGTGGGTGTCGTGAAAGGCGACTAAGGGACTTACTAAAGAATGGGCAGCAGCGTTCTCTATGCATTTTACCACCATACTGCGATCGCCAACCCGCCTGCCAAGCGTGGCGATTATAGCAAGGCCCCCCAAATTGCGGGAGGCCTAAGTCCAGCAGTGGACGTCTTACGGCTGAAATGATGATACCTAAAGGAGTGCATTTAATACAAATACAAGCAATGGTTTGTTTTTTGACAGTTGAACCACATTCATTGCGTTATTTACGTTGTTAGCAGACAGTTTTTTAGAACATGTGAAGCAATGGATCAGCAACAATGTTCAAAATTATTCAGAATGTTATTTTTAGTGTGTTACGAAATTAGGGTGCTGGCAGCTCTGCCATCTAATGGCAATGCTGCCACCCTGTTGTGCATATTTATCTTGTCTCTTGTTGACTTGGTTGGTGATGCATATAATTTTTTGACGCTCTATAAGCTCTTCACCCAGTTTTTGTTTATTTTTTTTATTTATTTTTTACAAACACATGTTACAAGCCAGTTATAATAAAACAGCACATTAATATATTGACACAAATCTGATCCTAACCCCCAAACTAGGCCTTTTTTTTGGGTCGTAAATCATCAAATGACGTTTCCCGCTCTAGGTGGATCGGGAGGGCGTGTCTGACTTTACTGGCTAAAACCCACCCTTGTTCCTTCAGTCGCCTGTGCCAGGGTCACGGTGACTCTTCCGAACAAATCCGCGAGCCTGGACCAGAGGGGTAATTGCGAAACTTTTTATCGGTAGGAATTGGTTTAATGTTCATAGTTAAACAACATTCATTGCGTTATATACGTTGCTGAGCCGACAATTTATTCGAACAAATGACGCAATGGTTTAGAAATAATCTTAAATCCCATTCAGATTCTGATAAATTGTGCGTTTCGCAATTAGGGTGCTGGGCTCAGCGTTCAGCTGTGGATTCTATTTTCAATCTAACAGTATTTTAGAGGAGTGTCGCTACAAAGTTGACAGTGATGGTTATTGACATTTAGTAACAAATATACCTTTGTAGGTAAAAACAAATTATTTATTACAAATAAAATGTGAAGTAACACAAGTAGGAACTAAAATAACAAAAAGAAAGTAATAAAGTAATAATGCTAAAAAGTTATGTGTGTTTGTATGTCTGTGTGTGAAATTGATTTTACTGATTGTACAGACACCAGCACATCAAGCTACCCGAAACTGTCAAATTTTGCCAACAATCTTGAACCTAATACTTTAGCGATAAAGTTGAAAACCTAATACAGAAATTTGACAGATTGTAGTAGCTTTACGCGCTGGCGTCTGTACATAATATTAATATTTTTAAGATTTTTTAATTCGCCTATTTAATGTTACTTATGTTATTTCATCATTTTAATGTTAAGAAATTCCTACCACAAACATTATTGACGTAACCAGGAATGCATGGCATAGATGATTAATTATTAAGTTTCTGCGGTCATACAATTACATTCACAGAAGCGTCCTACTGTCTACATATAACTGCATCATCAATACCGATTTTTGTAAAGAGTACCTAGTTGTTAGGGTATAAAGGGTAATTTTTCGATCGCAAATTATTACGGCTACAATTGGCTGTTGATAAATAATTCAACCAATCATAGCAGTCTAAGAACGAACAGCCAGATTCAAATTTTCTTATTGTTTGAACAAAATATGATTAGACAAAATTTACCGAAAATTAACAATAAATTGGTTTTAAAATTTATACAACAGAATTAACTTCAATTAGACATAAATCCATTTTTCGAAACAAAAAAATTATAAAAAGTAGTAGTATAGTAAATTATCTTTCAAACAAACATTGAAGCTCGCATTATAATTCTCTACAAAAAAAAAGATACTCATTCTTTAGATAATAACTTAAACTTCTTTTCACGGTGAGCATTAAAACTTATGGAAATGTAGTATTTTAACAGTAAAACGTTGGCGACAGTAACTTCCGAGTAAATCAGCGGGATAAACAAAATTTCGTATACGTTTTCTTTTTTTTTTTTTGTGGAAAATCATCAAATGACGTTTCGCTCTCTGGGCGGAGCGGCAGGCTGTGTCAGACTTTTACTAACTAAAACCCATCCGTGTTCCTTCAGTTGCCTATATGCTAAGGCCACGGTAACTCTTTCGAACCAATCATGCTGCCCTGACAGGGTATACGGCCTCTTAAGCGCAATTTACGATTTGTAATTTGATCACTAAGTTGTCGAACACACGGACGTAATAATATCACGGCTGGGTTTTTTGAAGCACTGGATCTTAAAGGTACTGCTAAACGCTGAGAGTTCAAAATTAAAAAGTGTGTTTTTTCGATGCACTGAGCTGCACTATGTTGGATTCTCAAAGCTCGGTTGAACACCGACTGTTCAAATTCCAATGCACGATCAAATCCCTCCACGACCGTGTCGATTTGAACGTCAACTGTTACATAAAAAAACTTTTTAACAAAAAATTAAACCGCCGAAAAAACACTCAAAATTTTAAGGTTTATTATTTTTTGCTTTTCTGTTTTTTCGGCGGTTTAATTTTTTGTTAAAAAGTTTTTATTTTGTAACTTTTTTGTGGCTTCAATGTATTAAGAATACTTGGCAAAGTATACCCTATCCAAAGAAAAAAGAATTATCAAAATCGGACTACTGTGTACAAAGTTATGCGTGGTTATACATTACAATCAATGAGTGAACAATCAATCATCTCCTGTTTTCCGACCCTTAGGGTTCGATTTTGTTTTCCAAATTTATATGGGACCACCCTCGGAGTGTACCCTTTCCAATAAAAAAAGAATTATCACAATCGGACTACTATGTAAAAAGTTATGCGTGGTCATACATAAAAAAAAAAACAAAAAAAACTTTTTTACAAAAAAAAACCAACCGACTTCCTTAAAAACACTTCAAAGTGAAAAATAACTTTAATTTCGGAATTCGGTGTCTTAGGATCTGTATTTATGGTTAGTTTGCCACCGACTTCCGAAATTAAAGTTATTTTTCACTTTGTAGTGTTTTTAAGGAAGTCGGTTGTTTTTTTTTTAAATTTTAGTTGTGGTTTTCACCCCGCACTAATTCCAAACAAACAATGCATATTTATGCGATAGCAGAAGTCGCGGTTGATTTGCTGTCATTTTTTAAAGAGTTCCGGTGTCTGTCTCCCGAACTCATCATCAGATCTATATGAAATTTACATGGGACCATTTCGAAATAAACCTCTTTCGAACAAAAAAAGAATTTTGCAAATCCGTCTATATATGACGGAGTTATGGCCGAAAATACAAAAAAAAAAAACATAAACATCCGAATTGAGAACCTCCTCCTTTTTGAAGTCGGTTAAAAATATACGCGTCGAATTGATAACCTCCTCCGTTTTTTTTCGTCGGTTAAAAATAGAATTGATTTTAGTTGCCCCTTTCAAAAGGTAGATTTGTATGGAGATCTGATTTCTTTACTCAGGAAACACCTGTAGCTACCAGGCTGACATAAAAGCGAAGTGAGACGTGATGAGTAAGTCGCACGTAGTTCCCGTTACTCTTGCCCCGTGTGACGCATTGACCACACGCGTTTGAGGAAAAACGTGGTCACATTGTCTATGTAACGTTTTGTTTAATCAACGACTCATTAAGAAACAAAAGGGGGTGCATCATAAATTGTGTTACTGAGTGGAAATTTGACCTTTGTTGTTATTAGGTATGTTCGTTCAAATATTTTTTTTTTTTTAGGAACAAGGTATAACTTAGCAAAAGCCACGAAGATAGTTGCAAAAGTAACATACTATGGCGCGAATACTAACACCCCACACAATATACATTCGTTCCAGATTATCACATGTTGTAATAAATTAAAACTTACTATTAAATAAATTAAAAGTACAATAAAAATACAAATTACTGCAAACTAGCTTTCGCACATGGCTTCACCCGCTCGAGGTCGAAATTGATCCGTCGGGAAAGTACTACCGGGATAAAACAAGTATCCCATGAGTTAATTCAAGTTATAAACTGTCAATGTGCCCAATTTCATACAAATCTGTGCAGCCGTTATTGCGTGATTGAGTAAAAAACATAATAGATACTGCAGGCATTGGTCTATACCGCGTACGGGAAGACGTAGCATTGGAAGGCCCCCCATAAGATCAACCAATGACCAAGTGAAATCCGCAGGAATCCGCTATATGCGAGCAGCACACCACCGGTCGAAGTGGCTTTGCTTGGGGCAGTTCTCTATCTAGCAGTGGACGTCTTTCGGTTAACATAATGATGAAGATAGGTCTATTAGAAATCGCTCGTCGAAATATTAACTACACACACCACATACACTAAGACACACACACACCACATACACTAAGAAACACACACACTACTACTACTACATACACAAACATAAGTATTTCTACAACAATGCAATCTTTATTTATTAAAACTTATGCACGAGTAAAAATTCTCTTTTTAGGCAATATTGGTGAATCTGCAAAATACTAAATTAACAGTCAGAAAAAGTTTCTATTGGGCATTTTCGACGGAATAGGGCGCTTTTATATCCAAAATAATTAATAAAATATCAAGTTCCTATCTGATATTTTACTAATTATTTTGTTCAGGGTTAAAGGTTATTTTGTTACGTATTTTACAGGTACCTACCCACTCATAAAGTTCTTCAACAAAATTATTTCCCTACGTTACCTCGCCAAATTACTTCGCAAATCATCTTAAAATTCAATTACATTTTCTAAGCCAGCATTTCACTACGTATTTTTTCTTTATGATTATTTTACTTCAGTAATGACCAAATTCGAGTCCTTACACGCGTAACAACTCAAATTTGGCCATTACAGAAGCCCAATCGGTAACCCAAAATTCCGATAACCAGTCTTACCAAGGGGTATCGAGTTACCCAACAACTAGGTTCTGGAGGTCAGATAGACAGTCCCTCCATATAAAATTACTAGCATTCAGCTGGAATGGATCATTAGACTGAAAGCCGACCCCAACATAGTTGAGAAAAGGTTACGGAAATTAATTAAACGGCTAGGAATAATTGCTTTTATCACCGGACAACGAGCAATGAGATCCAACCTTCGTCTGTTATTAAAAGTCTGTAATTTAACGTAAGGAAGTACTTTGCCCTACTGCACGATAGCAAAAACAATGTTGTGTGTTTCACGCTCCTATGTTTCTTCATCATCATCATCATAATTTGAGCCGAAAAACGTCCACTGCTGGATATAGGGCTCCCCCAAGCTTTGCCTCGTTGACTGAATTTGTGTTAATCGCATCCAGTGGATCCCTGCTGCCTTCACAAAGTCATCGGTCCCCCTTGTGGGAGGCCTTCCAATCCTACGTCTTCCGGTACGCGGGCGCCAATCTAGTACCTTTCGGCCCTATCGGCTATCTGTTCTGCGAACAATGTGCCCTGCCCAGTGCCATTAAGTTTGGCAATTCTTCGGGCTATGTCGGTTACCCTGGTTCGTCTGCGGATTTCTTCCTTCTTGATTCGACCACGTAGAGAAAATCCTACCTTAGCTCTCTCCATTGCCTTTTGGGTGACTTTTAGCCATTATGTTTCTTTGAGATATTATATACCTACGGAGCGTCTAAACGGCTGTATGGATGTTAATACGTGAGTTGTTTTCAATTCGTATAGCCCGTGAAATGGTCAAAATGGTCAAATAAGTAATTTCTCTAAGATCCATTAAAAATTAAAGTACAGTTTTTTTTTAAGTCGGTTATTTAAATGTTTTTTTAAAAAATTTTAGTTATGGTACCTACCCGCACTAATTCGTATAAGCTGGCCAGGTTAACAGCAGTGACAGGAAGTATACTAAAACATCATCTCGATAAACAAAATGGATTTAATACGTCTTATCGAAGCTCAAGCAAAAAATAGGCAAGCAGACTCAATGACATTTATATTATGGGCCACCCCTTAAGCATTATCTATCCATTGAAACAGAATTTTTACATTTTTTGGCATCAAATCTGAGATAGAACGAAAATAAATCAATTTGTTTTATTGCTGGACAACAAGCAGTGCGGCTCGACCTTTAGTGGTGTGTCTGTAATTAAAGTAAGGGGGTTATTTGTATAGGGGTTAATAGGTAAAGTGGACAATAGATAGTGTTGGATTAACTATAATGAGTTTTGTCTTCTAAGATCGGATAAGTGCGTAGTTACCTAGATGGAATGTCTTGTTGAGACAGGGATAGTAAAATGTAAGTAAAAAAAAAACGCTTCTTTTGGTCGACACGTAAATTGTAGGTATGTAGAGCATCTACATAGTATAAAACAAAATCGCTACTCGCGTCTGTACATTAAGATCTTTTAAAGTACGCAACGGATTTTAATACGGTTTTCGTCAATAAAGAGAGTGATTCAATAGGAAGCTTTATCCTGCCAAGGTCTCGAGATTTGTTCGAAAAAGATACCGTGACCCTGGCACATGGGCAACTGAAGGAACACGTGTGGGTTTTAGGCAGTAAAAGTATGACACGCCCTTCCGCTACACCCAGAGCGAGAGACGTCATTTGATGATTACCCACACACAAAAAAAAAAAACAGAAATAGAAAGGTTTATTGCCTGATGAATAGACTGTCTCAAAGATGATGTGGCTAAAAACGAGGCAACTAGTAAAATAACGACTAACAGAAATTTACGTAAGAAGGAGACATCCTGCATAATTAGCCTGTAATGTTCCCACTGCTGGGAAAAAAACCTCCGCCTTCCTATCTTTAAGAGGGTGTGGGGCCCACTGAGAGTTGGTTAATATCACATGGGTACGATCGTTTGGTGTAAGGGTAGTCTGGTTTCCACATAATGTTTTTTTTTTTTGTTTATCATTTTGAGAGATGTAGTGATGAAATAATTAATACATAGTAAAATACCTGCTTGGATTTGAGTACACATGACCTACAACTCGTAATTTGCAGCCGTTACCACTGGACCACCACAGCTCACGCTGCGTCGACACTTAGGATAAAAAGATGATTCAATTTGTTGTATTAGGACTATCTAAAATCTTCATTACAGTTAAGTTTTAAGAGGCCGCATACGAAATCCTCCCATTTCCATTAATTTATCCCATTTCTTCCCATGGCTATTGTAAAAGGCGATTAATGGACTTACTAGTGAATGGGCAGCAGCGTTCTCTATGCATTTTACTACCATACTGCGACCGTCAATCCGCCCGCCAAACGTGGCAATTATGGGAAAACCCTTCTTGGTGGAGGCATATGTTCAGCAGTGTACGTCTTTCCGCTATAGTATGCGAAATCTGTTAAATCATGTAAATTAGCAAAATCGACACCATTTCGTACTCGGCTTCTAAAACCGCTATAAAACTCATATGAGTTCATATTTCAAAATCAACAATCGAAAGACTGAATTCAGCTTTTCCTCACAAAATCATTGATTTACATGACAGCTAATTAGCTACGACTTTCTCAACCCTTCAAAGGCAAGTCAAATTACCATAATTAATGATTTTGACAAGTTCCTGAACATGATAATTTCTCGGTAACTTCATAAACATCGCTCAAGCTTTCCCTATGGCAAGTACTTGGAGTAACACAATTCCCGAAGTTCGCTCGTGCGAATATTTCCCTATGAGCTGCCAGTATACTTGTACCCCTACGGTATAAGTATGTACACTTGACAACAGTTAGGGTTGACTGACGTTAAAATTATATTAAAGTAGGTACTTATTTAACGGGTTTATATAGGTTGACGGATATCCCGGATATATCCGGAATATCCTTCCAATTTTGCGATAACTTTTTCAACTGTTTCTTTTTAAAGTGAATGTTGCGTGTGGCAAAAGAGGCGAAAGAAGAATAAATGTCTATCTTCGGTCTTCTTTTGCCTCTTTCTATGCCTTTCTCTTACTGCCTCTTTCTTTTTTATTGTCCTACAAAGGGCTTGACGTGACTTTTGTAGAACAATTTCTCTTTATATTTATTTTCTTCAATTAGAGTTACGCCTGTTTTCGGGAGTTTTTTTTTTTGTTAATGCAGTGGAAATGCGCTCGTTCATTCATTAATTTTATTTGCTTAATTTAATTCATTTTTTTATTTAATTATTTTTTATGTTGCATTGTGTTTTTGACATTAATTTATTTGATCAGAATTTTATCTGTTACTCATATTTTTGAGTCATTTAATTACCTTAATTTATTAATTAAATTTAAATTAAAAAATCATTTATTTCGATCCTTTCAAGGTCATATTTCGCTAAACTATTTACTAACTGAAACAATTGTGTGTTGTTTTTAATATGGGTCAAAGGCGTGAATAAAATGATTTTCATTTGTTTTAAAGCATCTGTGGTGTACCTGTGAATGATAGAAATAATGTCCTGCTATCTCTACTCGCTTCTCGATAATCGCCTTCAGTGGGAAAGGTACCTAACTAAATACTCCTTTACATTTGATCTTTTCAAGCAACCTTATTTGCTGAATATTTTCATATTCTTCGCACGTAGGATATATGAAACTGAGTACAGCGTTTTATGAAAGTCTGTATGATTAAAATTGAGCTTTTATTGTAAGAAATTCTAGACGAGCTGTAGGTACTTAAAAATGCATTTTTATAGTATGAGCTGACTCGGTTTATTGAGGATATTAATATTTTAAGTATGTGTCACCACGTCATGCGGGAAGTATTTTTAAAATAGTGTGAATTATATTAAGCAACTGGGGTTATAAGGTAGGTAGTTGACGTTCTTCCCAGTGTGAAGTTCGATCCATTTCCTATCATAAACAGGTGGCCTGTGTTCGAAGATATGCCCGTTTCCTCACGATGTTTTTAACCAGTTACCGGCTTTCAAACAAATTTTTTAAACACAAAAAGTAAGCAATAACATTTTCTTTTTCTGTTTCTGTGTTCCGCTGAGAGGAGGCCTGTGTCCCAGCAGTAGGAACATAAAAGACTGATTATGATGTATTTTTCACCACTAAGTATTAAGTGAATAAAACAATTTATTTCACAAAAAAATACATAAACAGACGCTCAAAAAATAGTAATAACTTTTATAATTTCACATAACATCACGCCTGTTTTAATAAAGCATACGTTCCCGTATATTTGTTTTGTTTTTTGTTTTTTTTATTTTAACTAGAACGCAATTCAGATTCCTACTTTGAACAGACACAATGGCAGACATGCCTCGTTCATTGAGAGTCGTCACGACTTTCCGGTAAACCAGAGCTGTCCAATCAGACTCCAGATTCCAATTTCAAAAGCGAATACGGTCAGGGTGCGCTTTCGAATTTCAAACTGTGAGGTTTTTTATTTGGCTGTGGGTTTTGCGTTACAAATATTATGTTAAAACATCACTCCTTGAGTCTCCGAATAATTGAATACAGGTTTACCGTTAGTACCTACCCCCAAATCTCGCTGGCACTGTGTAAGTCCCATGTAATGGAAGGGGCGCGCTTACAGCCATCAACCGGGTAATCCAGACTCCAGGTTGGTACTGAGAAATTCCAGATATTTCCTCTGATATCTGCCTTAATATTATTAATATTCATCAAAATCCTTGGAATTGTGATTGTAGGTGTGTTACGTAATAAGCAAGCTAGTACTGTAGGAACCTCATGGAGCTTCCTGTACTGAATCGAGTGAAAAACATATTCGTTGTGCAATTTTTTTTTTTTTTTTGTGTATGATATTGGTCACTCTATGAGATTATCGGCTGCTTAGCTGGACTTGCCTGTGGCCACCTTAAATAAATGAAGGCTTTCAGCCAGGGCTTAAAAGTTAAAACTACAGAGCGACTACACAGTAAGGGCATCCCCCGTGGGGGAAGAGGGCAGCAAGGGCCGGATTTTTTTGTGGGTGGGAAATTATCAAAAGACGTTTCCCGCTCTGGGCGGAGTGGGAGGGCGTGTCAGACTTTTACTGACTAAAACCCACCCGTGTACATTCTGTTGCCCACGTGCCAGGGCCACGGTATCTTTTTCGAACAAGTCTCGCGACCCTGGCAGAAGGGACGGGCTGGATCGTGGTCATTATTATTTAGGGATGAGTTTAAAGGTACTGGTTCATTGACATGGGGTGGCTCGAGCACTGGTCGGGGCGGACATACATAGGGACGGCGCGGCGGGCGTCGGCGATTAACTTTGAAAATAATTCTACGAGTCTATTTACTACTTCACCCTTCGCTCGACAGCCAAATCTCACCTATCCTGCTTTTTCTACTATTTCATTTATAAATTAGCTTGACTGTTCCAATGTGATCAAAGTTATTCCATCACACGCCTGCACAACATAAGGTCGTCTTTCGTAAACAACTTTTACATTACCTCTGGTTCGTTGAAATGGAAATGACGCCTACATTGCCAGCTCTAAAGCCAAGGCTTTGGTGGGGTGTTTCAAAACGTATCTCAGAAGCACTTTTGACTTAGCTTTGTATTTCTAGCACATGATATTTACCTTGCTTAGTTGGTGGGACATTGCGCAGTAAAATCAAGTATTTATTTTATTGCTTTATGAATATATTTTACTAGTTTCTTTGTCCGCGTCAAATTTTTGCTCCCCCAACCCTTCCCGTCGCATCGAATTGCCTGCCAGTTTTCGTCCATTTTTCGTTGCTGCCCCGCTCCTTTTGATTGTAGTGTGATGTTATGTAACCTATAGCCTTCCTCAATAAAAATATTTTTTTTAATTCAGACCAGTAATTCCTAAGATTACCACGTTCAACTAAACAAACAAAATCTTCACTCTTCAGCTTTATAATATTAGTAGGTATTGTATAGATTAAGAATTAAAAGAAATTTTTAATGAAAAGAGAAAGGAAGAAAGGAAGAGCTGGGAAAAAGCTACTATTATTGAATATCCTGGGCCTTTCCCAACTCTATTGGGATCCACCTCCAATCTAACCACAAGCAGTTGCGTACCAGTATTTTATATGGAGCGACTACCTATCTGACCTCCACAACCCAGTTACTGGGTAACACGACATCCCTTAGTAAGACTGGTTGTCAATTTTTCCGGCTTCTGATGACCAGTTACGATAGTCAGAAATCTACATATAGCAGTCGGGACCAACAGTTTAACGAGTTTTCAGAGGCACGGTAAGCCAAGATGGTATGTAAAGACGGTTACCCATTTACAGACCAACCGCGGCTACCTAGACTAAAATTGTTATTCCAAAACAATTAAAATTAATAAAAAAAAACATTAATTAATTATTAATTTGACTGGCCTGTTAGTCTAGTGGTTAGTGACCCTGACTGCTAAGACTGAGGTCGTGGGTTCGTTTCCCACCCAGGACAAATCTTTATGTGATGAGCACAATCATTTGTTCTGTGTCTGAGTGTAATCTATAATGTGTATGAATTTAGATATATATAAGTATGTTTATCAGAAGTCTGGTTATATTCTCAAGTAGCAGGCTCACTGCACTTCATAAATTCCACAATAGCTAGAACATACCACAGCGTATGGTTACCATAGTACAGGCTCTGCCTAGTTTGGGATCAGATAACGTTGTGTTGGTTGTCCTAAGATACTAATTAATTAATGTTAATATATCTTTCAACACAGAAGCAAAGGCAAACATCTTATACAACAACCACATAAAATGTCGATCCTTGAACAAACAAGTAAATCCCTAATTCAACAACTACTAGAGAACTATATTGCATCATAAACAATTGACAACCACTCGTCATTTACTACCCATCAACAGAACAATATGTACATTAAGTAGGTACTGCGATAGTACTTCGCTATTATTATCTCAAGTATGAGACAATCAAGAGACACTCAAGTCTGTCTGTGAGGCACGCGATCCAGTGTTAATGAGGCACACTTCCTTGTAAACTATTGTAGGGCTTCCGTGATGGGTTATTAGTTTTGTTTAATGCCCTTAATACAAAGTTTAATTTCATTAACCGACTTCAAAAAGGAGGAGGTTATCAATTCGGATGTTTATATGTTTTTTTTTTTTTTTTTTTTATGTATGTTCGGCCATAACTCCGTCATATATAGACGGATTTGCGAAATTCTTTTTTTGTTCGAAAGGGGTTTATTCCGAAATGGTCCCATATAATTTTCATATAGATCTGATGATGAGTTCGGGAGACAGACACCGGAACTCTTTAAAAAATGACAGGAAATCAACCGCGATTTCTGCTATCGCATAAATATGCATTGTTTGTTTGGAATTAGTGCAGGGTGAATACCACAACTAAAAATTTAAAAATAAAACTTTTTTGCAAAAAAAAAACAACCGACTTCCTTAAAAACACTACAAAGTGAAAAATAACTTTAATTTCGGAAGTCGGTGGCAAAAAAACCATAAATACAGATCCTAAGACACCGACTACCGAAATTAAAGTTATTTTTCACTTTGTAGTGTTTTTAAGGAAGTCGGTTGTTTTTTTTTTGCAAAAAAGTTTTTTTTCTCTTGTATTGGCACAGACCAGAACTACAAGTGATAGTTCTTGGGTTCAGCTGGCTGGCGTTTTATTTTGAGTTCATTTTATCACCACAGCTCTCGAAACAGTGAAGGAAAACATCGTGAGGAAACCGGCATGTCATTGAACCAAAATTCAAAGATATGTGACATCTATTAACCCGCACTAGGCCCATGAAGAGATCCGTAGGAAAACCAAGGTAACCGACATAGCCCGAAGAATTGCCAAACTTAAGTGGCAGTGGGCAGGGCACATTGCTCGCAGAACGGAAGGCCGATGGGGTCGGAAGGTTCTGGAGTGGCGACCGCGTACTGGAAGACGGAGCGTTGGAAGGCCTCCCACAAGATGGACCGATGACCTGGTGAAGGCCGCAGGAATACGTTGGATGCGAGAAGCACAGAATAGGTCGAAGTGGCGGTGCTTGGGGGAGGCCTATGTCCAGCAGTGGACGTCTTTCGGCTGAAATGATGATGATGAGGCTGACGTGTTGGTTTATCGCCTACTCGCTCTCACAGAGTAGGCTTGTGCCCTAGCAGTGGAATCTGTATAGGCTGACTAGCTTTGCCCGCGAATAATACGCGTACATAATATTAACCAATCTCTTGAATCACTTTGTCTATTGATGAAGACAGCATTAAAATCCGTTTCATAGTTCAAATGATCTAAGTGAACAGACGCGGGAAGCGACTTTGTTTTATACTATGTATAGATAATGTTAATGGCATAGCTTATGCCATGTCAAACATTTTAAAGGCAAAGTATTTTTTTTTTTTTTTTGAGTCGGAACATTCATCTTCTTCTTCTTCGTAACACTCTTGTCAGAGCGGTCGTGGTCGTCATAAAATTTCTTGTCTAGGGACTGATGTCATTCGCCTCACGATTTCTCGCTATCCAATCCGATTTTTGGAATTGTGGGTGCACGTATATAATGGATCGCCCACTGCGGATTTTATTTGGTCAATCCACCTCATGGGTGATAGTCCACGTGTTCTAGTGTGAGTCGGAACATTAGAAAGCGCTTTTGAGTGTCATTTACAAGAAATAGAAGAATCATTGAATTTATTATATTAACATGCAAGTTTTGGCTTCTCTTTTGGCTCTTTTCTTATTTTCCCACCCCTTATTTTTTATTAGTGTATGTTTCTGGTCTTTCTGTGCGTCATCTATCGCCTGTGTTTCTATGTATCCTTTGCATCGTTGTATATGTAAGCGGGCACGCCCTTTATGCCTGGAGGCTTTAGTAAGATTTTAAGTTCTGTTTACGATTTTTGTTTCATTATTCATTTCAGCTTGAGTTTAGTTTTCAATGTTTTGTTGGTATAATGGCGTGTGCTAGCTGACATATGGCGAATAATGTATGTTTTGTTTTATTATATTAATAACTTATACAATATTGTATAGAATCAAGTTCTTCTAACTTAACAGACAGCAGTGCTGCTGGGGAGTTTGTTCCGCCACTTCTTCTTCCCAGCCAAAGCACTAGGAAGTGTCGAAGGGCGGGCGTTGTGGGGGGACTGTCTTATGTGACTTTGACGTTCAAAAAGTGCTGACTCTCAGCCTAGTTTGAATAAATGACTTTTGATTTGATTTGATTTGTCATGTTTGCCGCAAATAAACGTATTTTCTTTCTTTTCTTTCTTTCTTTTTTTGCATATATATAAAGTATCCCACTGTTTGGCAGAGACCTCCCCATTCTCCTTTGAAACCTCACAATTAATTTGTAGGGTCTCGTGCCGAATCAATAACGGACACAGGGCTCATTCGACGAGATTAAACTACGCTTGCTGTGCTTGGTAAGTGGATGGTTGACCAACTTCACATATCGAGATCCCACTGTGCCTGGAAATATAAAGCCGATGGTCCTGACTGTCCATTCGTTGATCTCTGACAGTCACTATGGATCATCAGAAGCCTGAAAGTCTGACCAAGGGGTATAGTGTTACCCAGTAACTTGGTTGTGAAGGTCTGATTAGCAGGCGCTCCACATAAAATACTGGAAACTGACCCAAAATATAGTTGAGAAAAAGAGTAGACGTAGTTTGAGTTCCGGAAATCCCTGTAAACATATAGTCACAATCACACATATATAGACATTAATAATACTACCACCACAGTCTATTATCGCCTGTATGAAGTAATTAGGCGCCACTAAGACTATGAGCGTGGCAACACGCAATCTGTAGTGTTAATGGAAGACGCTGTTTCCTTACAAATGACTACATTGCCCACACAATATTGTGGAGATTAAACTATTATGTTTTGTAAATAGATTAGTGATGTCTGATATGTCCAGTACGTGTTTTGTCGGACATTGTCCTGATGATAAATATAGTAAAAAAACTCAAAACCCCGACCAAAACGAAAACCTCTAAAAAGTAAAGAAAATATAACTACGTATTGGTTCTTCAAGTTTAATGAGAAGTTATGGGTAACATTTTGATCAAAGTATCATCAGGTCTAAATGGCTGAACCAAATTTAATTAAACATGTCTTAGAACCACCGCTAGAAAGCCTATTTTTTAATTTAAAAAAAATGCACCCAAATGTCTTAACCGTTTAAGAGCTACGGTGCCCCAGACAGTCACACATAGCAGTCAAACTTATAACCCCCCTCTTTTGCGTCAGGAGTTAAAAAGAAGATGAGAAATGATTACAAACCAAATGATAAAGTCCATTATCTTCTGCATCATCATCATTTCACCCGTAAGAAGTTCACTGCTGGATGGTCCCAAGCACCGCCACTAGGACCGATTCCGTGCTTCCCGCATCCAGCGGATTCCTGCGGCCTACATAAGGTAATTCGTTCACATGTGGGAGGTCTTCCATTTCCACGTCTATCGGTACGCGGTTGCCACTCCAGAAGCTTTCGGCCCGATCGGCCATCTGTTTTACGAGTAATTTGTCCACTGCTATTTATGTTTGGCAATTCTACAGGGTATGTCGGTAACCTTGGTTCTACTGCGGATTACGTAGGGGAAATCCAAGCATAGCTCTCTCTAATTCCGATCGGAGCCATGGCCTTCTAATAAGGCCCAATTTGAGCGTCCACATGAGTGACTCATCATTCATCATCATACCTAATTAGCATAATTAGCCGATATTGTTCCCACTGCTGACACACAGGCCGCCTCTCGGTGAGGGAGTGAGACGTAATCTACCACGCGGACCCTGTCCTTCACACATGTCTTAGAATTTTTGGTTCTAGGACAAGTCAGTTTCCTCACGATGTTTTCCTTAACCGTTATGAGAACAGTAGTGATGAAATTATGTACATAAAGTGAAGCGCCTGGGTTGGAACGCCCGACCTTTAAACACGTAAGTCGGGGTCGATATCACTGGGCCACAACTGACTGTTGTTTACTAATCTATTCTCAAACAGAACCTATCTACTTTAGGTTTAAAGAATCTTTATTTCTCATAAGAACATGATACAGTTGACTTAAATGAGATATAACATTTAAAATTAATAATCGTCGTCTAATGACGAAGCATGCAGGTGTAGAATAAGTAGGTAAAACTATAACAACGAACGAGATCAACAGCAAACATAGCCAAAATGTAGGTACTTAAATATAAGAAAAAGTTAATACAGCTGTCCAATTTGACACCAAGGTACCCTCACTTACTTTCTATATATGTATATACCATGGCGGGCTCATAATTCCGTTCCCTAAAGTAATAACATCATATTGCAAGTATTATACCTTACACAATTATTCTATTAAGGATTCTTCCTGTTGCTATTTCCTATATCACAAGAAATATATCTTTTTTGGGCTTGAATGTACAAGAAAATGAACGTGAATATACAATTGTTTGGATTCTAAGGGAAGTGTGAAGAAGGTCCTTCTGAGAAATACTGCCTATTTTTGGCGCATTTCCACGGTGCTGAGTTCCCGCTTAAAGGGTATGGATGATGAGAGGTGTTTTTATACCATTGTATTTACACTGTTGAAAGAAAAATACTTAATAAAAATAAAAAAAATCAATTATAAACAAAAGAAACAAATAAAAAACAAAATTTAAAAGAAAAGAAAAAAATAACAGAAAGTCCTGTGCGAGGCCAAAGGGCCCTCAGCTGTCTCAGCTGTTCTCGCATATAGAAGCAAAAAGAATAATATACTCAAGATTTTTGTAGTATCTTTATATAAAAGAGTGTCCTCCTTAGAGTTTGGTGCCTGTTCTTCTCCATAGATATCTACATTTTCAAACCAAATAAAATCGACCTACCTTCACACAGCACCTGTCACATTATCCTGTCTTTAACGAGTATTTCACCTGATTTAAGTGACATAGTTTCCTCCCCGCCCGCCCCCCACGCTTCCTCTGTCCTCCTTCATCCTGTTTTTCTAGTTTTCGGCTGAATAAACATACGATTTATGTCTTGGCTTTTTACATGTCAGCTTGTTAGTCATTTTAAAATATATTAATAGCTTACAGTTGTTTTTTTTTGTTGTGTAAATGTTTTGTTTTGTATCCAATGATCTTTTTAATTTTTAACTCGTAAAAAATAATATTAGGGCTGTATCCTCTGAAGCGTTAGGCAGGGGTGTGCCTATTGTACACCCACATTTTACTAATAATGTTTAAGTGGCAAGCCTATTGCTATTGAACAGTTACGAACCCAGACCGGGCTACTACTGAGAAATTAACAGTTCTCCCGACTTGGTAATTGCATTTCCGTGGATGGGTGATCATCTTTACGTACCAAGACCCCCCCCGTGCCTCTAAAAATATGCTAAGCCGTAGGTCCCCACTGTCATTTAAGGATCTCTGACAGTCGATACCGGTCGTCAGAAGACAACCAGTCTTACCATGGCAAAGGGTATTTTCTAGTACCTGGGGTTTGGAGGTGAAATAAGCAGGAGCTGCATGTAAATTACTGGTATTCAACTACATTTAGTTATAGTGTAACCGACCCTAATATAGTTGGAAAATAGCTGGGCACATGATTGTAAAATATAAGGTCTGAGAGAGCAATTATTTTTATAAATATAGCTACTCTCATCAACGTTTCAGTAATAACTGAAACATGAAAAATATTAAACGTAAAGAAGTACTTATTTTCAAAGACGCTTAACATTTTTCCATCACATAAAATATGAACGTCTAAACGAGAAAAAAATAAATAACCTCCAGTAAATTGCTCGCCGTAGGTAAGAAAATTGGTTTAGCTTGTAAATCTGTTTTCAAAGGGTTTTTTCTTTCCCTTTAGAGATCTCTAAGGCAGGTTCTAATTGACGTGTCGTTAGTTTGGGTCCAGTCCGGCTTATCTGAGGATGATGCGATAACAATTCCCGTACGGTACTTATCTGACAAGATGTGGGGACAAGGTAGAATAGTAAAAGCTTTGAAGGAAATATTACCCCATTTCATGCTGCTTGACTACTCAGTTGGTTTTCCTTTGATATGCTTGAAGATAATTGGTAACTGGGCTTTTATTGTTACTCAAATTATTATTCGTTTCTAGAAAGTTCACTCGTGAGAAAAGTTTTTAGGAAAAGCTGAAAGAGTAGAGGATCCCAAAAAAATGGTAGATGGACTGTGTGGAATATCATATGGCTCGAAAACGGGCGCCTATTGAGAAGATAACTAATACAAAAGTATAGAAGAAATGGACATGTTGGATAACGGCTGGGAAAAGGGCATAATGATAATTTATTTAGACTTATAGATAGAAGTTTTTTGGCAATACAGATATAAAATAGTAATTACTGTTATTCATTGGTTGTTCCAGTCAACTAATCATAAATTCACTGATCAGACATTTGATTAAACTTTTAGACACCGAGACTATTGTCTGAATGTATTCATTCATAATGGATATATGAATTTTCTTAGTTACGTTTATTTAGCTTAATGTTTCACTATCAATTAGTGAGTCATTTGTAATTGTGGTTTCAGTATCATAGATATTAAGTAACAAGTTAGTCAAGAGACTGTAAAGTGTGTGATATACAAAGAACTGATGACCTTAGCCTTACTTGCGGTCGGTATATCAGAATAATCGGCCACATCATTACTTTTTAACCGACTTCAAAAAGGAGGAGGTTCTCAATTCGGATGTTTATATGTTTTTTTTTTTTTATTTATGTTCGGCCATAACTCCGTCATATATAGACGGATTTGCAAAATTCTTTTTTTGTTCGAAAGGGGTTTATTCCGAAATGGTCCCATATAATTTTCATATAGATCTGATCATGAGTTCGGGAGACAGACACCGGAACTCTTTAAAAAATGACAGCAAATCAACCGTGATTTCTGCTATCGCATAAATATGCATTGTTTGTTTGGAATTAGTGCAGGGTGAATACCACAACAAAAAATTTAAAAATAAAAACTTTTTACAAAAAAAAAAAACAACCGACTTCCTTAAAAACACTACAAAGTGAAAAATAACTTTAATTTCGGAAGTCGGTGGCAAAAAAACCATAAATACAGATCCTAAGACACCGACTTCCGAAATTAAAGTTATTTTTCACTTTGTAGTGTTTTTAAGGAAGTCGGTTGTTTTTTTTTTGTAAAAAAGTTTTTTGCATACAACTTCCACAGCTCTAAGTCACCCAAAGGACAAGGAGGCCTTTTAGATGCAAGCATAGGCCTTTGGTTATGTTTAGAATTTCTCTACATGATCTAATCCAAATTGAAGTGAAACGCAGAAGAACCAAGTTAACCGACATAGCTCGACATTTTGCCATACTAAGTGGCAATGGGCAGGGCATACTGATAGCAGAACAGGTGGTCTTTGTGGATGAAAGGTTCTGGAATAGCGACCAAGGACCGGAATATGTAGCGTTGGGGGGCATACCATAAGGTGGACAAATTTCATTGTTCAGACCGAAGAAATTCGCTGGTTGTGAGAAGCACAGAACTGGTCAAAGATGCGATACTTGGGGGAGATTAAAGAAGCCATCTCCAGTTTTGGGTTCGTTTTTTCTTCTTATTTATTTTTATTACTCTTAACCGTACTTTACGTACAGGATGCTATAGATTGACTAGGAGTTATCAGGTGTCTACGAGGGGTTATTACAAAAAATTGTTCACCATAGCTCACAGCACGCTCATAAAACCCAAATATACCGTAGTCTTGTCAACGCCATAGCTGGTACAAAATATTACATCACACGAGCTACCAGGCGCGCAGAATTCGGAAGTGCTCGTTAGTATTCGAAGCCAGTATTATTTAACACTTAGGTACACGTGCAGCCATCGTGTGGGGAATATGATACAGCTGAGTAAGGTTGTGATAGGTTGCTAACCTGTCCCCCCCAGTGGGTTCCCGCATTGACGAGGCGGGGGGGCTCAGTAGCCGTGGTTTAGAACCCCACGGTGAAGCTAAGAGGAACCCGAGGAGGGGCCGCTCGTCAGGGCTTTTCCGCTCAAAGCCGACGACGTAGCGGCCAACGCGGTGTCGTTTGGCGACATCGCGAGGGTTGGAGGCCGCGGTGGGAGAGGAGTGCCGGTATTGAGGTGCGCCGCTCTCCCTACCTACCGCGGCCTGAACGGGGTCGCCACCGTCCGATGGCGAACGCGGTGGGGCCGCAGGGGAAGAGGAGTGTTGGTATAACGTTGGCCACTCTCCCTATCCCCTGCGGCCGAAAACTGGTAGGCGGTGGGGCCATAGTCCTGACCCGTCGCAGGGGGACCAAGGGTGTCATTCAAGGGGTCGTCTGGCGCCTATATGCTAATTGGTCCCCGGGGTGGTCACGGCGTGTTATGTGTTCATGCGCGCCGTGAATGGGGGTATCCCTCAGAGGTGGGTCCGGCGACGGACAGCCGCGGCGGGTTCGCGGAAGAATTTTTTCGTTCCCGTGTTCCCGCCATAAGCGGTGTAGGAGGACACCGTGGAGTTTTAGTGGGTTGGAGTCCCACATAACTGCGCTATTTCCCCTTAGTAGCGCAGTATGCATGAGCATTTCTCCACGATAAAAAAAAAAAAAAAAAAAAAAAAGGTTGCTAACCTGTGTGGTTCTACTAACCTACATTTATCATAATGGCTGCATTTGAGGCCTTCGTTCATGGTTGATTCCAAGCACATACTTTTGGAGTCATATAAAGTAGAAAAAGCGAATTATTGTTCTCTGTCATTTTTGCAACTGGCAATGTTCGTTCTAAATTCAATTCTAGATGAAAAGAGAACGGGCCCATTTTATTTATTGGAACAACATCTCGCTGGTCAACCTATAAGGTTGTTGGCTGGTTAACCGAACTTGCCTGATGAGCTACCTTAATAAATTAAGCCATGGCTTAAAACTTAAAACTAGAGTGACTACTCGCTAAGGGCACCCCTATGGGGAACGGACCTCGGCTTAGGGCATCGCTAGTAGCAAGCAGTTGGGAATGATTATTATTTACGGACAAATTTATAGGTATAGGCTCAGCGGCGCGGACTGGCTCGAGTAAGGGTCGGGCGGATCTTTTCTGGACTGCTGTTTTGCGCTTCTGCAAAAAACAGCAGGCGGCAGGCCGCAGGCAGCGGGTTTGAGATAAAAATGGCAGCAGGAGTCTTGGTGGACTTTTTCTCCTAAAAGAAGAATACCGTTGGAAGTTCCTAGTGAACTGAGGTTATTTTCGAACCAATGGTAGAGCCTCTAGGCTAATGAAATGTAGACCAGAGATGCAGGTCTTATCTTATTGATGATAATTTTGGAAGTCTAGAAGAAATCATACAACTAAAAATATTATGGGTCTTGTTGATCAGTACTGTACAAGTTGTAAAACCTTAGGGTTTTCAACGAGTCTTGTAAACGATTCTAAGCATGAATGACTTTGTTATAGTAAGACATGTCTTAAAAACTATTTTGTTCACCTTTTTGACACACGTCCTAAGAACATGTTTTAGGAATAAAACGATATTCCCGTAAACATAGTGTCGATAAAATGGCGCCCAAAACTTTTTCTCTTTTGTGCCAGTGTTTTTTTTTTTGTAAGTAATTTCCAGTTACTTCAGAGTAAAGAGAAAATACGCAGTATTTAAATATTGTATTTATTGTGTTCTGTGAAAAGAAGGCATATGACATTCGAATTAGTAAAAATACGTGTTATGAAAGCTAACGCAAAATCGAAGCAAAGTAGCTCCTGAGGAGTACTCAATTCAGTAAATTTAAAAAAAAAATAGATTTACGACTGTCGGAGATATTGCGGAACATTGAATTCAACATGAATTGAATTGAGAACCTCCTCTTATTTGAAGTTTGTTAATATACTTTATTCTAAGTTTTTATACACCGTGACATTTTGGTCGTCTTACAAAGGTGGTCCACTCAATGTATCCGACATAATATACCTCTAGACATGACAAAAAAATTGTTACCATTCATTAAGATAGTAGGTCCTAAGAAAAATAAATAATGCATTAGAATTATGAAATAATAATAAATAAATAATAAATTGTTTATTTTCTTAGACAACAGAGATCCATTTTATGTTAGTAAGTTAGGTACAAAAAAAAAGCAAAACAAAACTTAAGAGCTATGTTAGTGTGTTATTTTAACTAATAAATACAGAAACTATTATTTACAAATATGCACCAAGACAATATGAATCACTCCTGCCTAACCAACACTTGCATGAAGTGATTCATCATTGGTGAATTAAATTTGTCCACTAACATCTTCAGAATGCTATTAGGGCTCGACCGTGTTCTTTCCAAAAGTGACGCCGTTTTTCTCCTTATCATAGCGTAGAAGTCGTGAACGCGCGCCTGTGCGAACATGCCAGAAGCACTACAAAAGCGCGGCAGCCCCAACAGCATTCTAAAGCTGTTATTGTACTGAACTCTCATGGCGTCCATTGTTTTCCGCGTGTAGCTGGCCCACAGGCTGCTTGTGTAAAAGGTCTGGCAGTAAGCCTTGAACAAAGTAATTTTAACCTCCTTACTACAGCATGCAAACCTGCGTAACAGCATATTGCTTCTCACAGCAAGAGCCCTGCGCTCGCGTTCAATATCTTCATAGTCTTTAAGGTTCTCCGTTAAGTAGTGACTCAAGTATTTTGTTTGTTGAACCCTTAGTAAGGGTTGGCCATTGAGGTTAATACTTGGCTCGTATGATTGTTTCCTACCGGAAATGTTTACGTATCATACGGTAAAGAACATACCTATCCAGTGCACGAGTCGACTAGATCATTCCAACTCAATTTTCCATGAGACAAAATATCAAATTTCAAACTACGTCATGCGTCATCATAATTAATAATATTTTTTCGTTATTCAAATGTATGTATTTTTTTTTCTTATGGATGTGTAGTAGTCGTTGGTTACATGAAGTGGACTGCCGTTGTGAGACGATTAAAATGTCACGGTATATACACCTTGGCAAACACGGGGTTAAACGATATCCGTCGCACTTTCCCCATTACGGCTTCGCTGTGATTGCGTAACGTCTACACAATTGCTTCATTGCCTCGTGTAGTTTATGCATGCCACATATGGGCAATATTAACAGCCAACTTTACATAACATTACGCCTTGTTTTTCTGAAGAGTAAGGCAGCGGTGTACCTTATAGCACACCCATAATTCGCCAGTTATGTTTAGTTATGTTATAGGGGTCGAGCCTATTGTCATCAACCAGGCTCAAAACCAAACTCCGAGCTGTTACTGAAAAACTTCATATATAAAAGGTCGTAGGTTTTTTTTTGGATGGGAAATCATCAAATGACTTCTCCCGCTCTGGGCGGAGCGGGAAGGCATGTCAGACTTTTACTGACTAAAACCCACCCGTGTTCCTTCAGTTGCCCATGTGCCAGGGTCACGGTATCTCTTTCGAACAATCTCGCGACCCTGACAGGCATCGGTTCTAGCAGACCCCTTCAGTGCTGCTGACATCTCTTTGAGGCGCGCGTGGAACACTACGCGCCGTCGACCCGAGCTTGGTCCTTACCTGGCGACGAGCTACCCATTGCTCACCGCCCGCAAGCTCGCACCTACGGTGGCCGGGAGTCAGGTATCGACTCCCGACGCCCGGGGCGTCTCCTCCTGCGGCGGCTAGGGACGCGAGGGCGCTGAGACTGCCACTCCCTCACGCGCCCCGCCTCCTTCCGCGCCGTTTCATGTTATAGGGGTCGAGCCTATTGTCATCAACCGGCTAAACACCAAACTCCGAGCTGTTACTGAAAAACTTCATATATAAAAGGTCGTGGGTTCAATTTCCAAGTCGAGCGAGTATTATTTTGTTTTTCTATCAGTAATTTCTCAGTACTCATTAGCAGCCCGGTGTCTGAATTTCGTGCGGTTGATGGCAATAGGCTTGCCCTCTATTACATGGGACTTAAACTGGTAAAATGTGGCTTTCCTTTAAGTACACATCTGCCCAACCCTTCGGAGAGTTTTTATCCGCAACACTATTTAAAACCGTTCAAATATACTATTCGATTTTTGAATTTCGGTTGAAATTTTAAAAATAAATTTAAATTAAATCGATGGAATACCAACAGCCGTTGGTTCTCGTTGTAAACAAGGCTGTTTTTCGAGGAAATTCGATATAGTTTATTTACCAGTACGTTTTTGAATTATTTATTTCCCGAGGGTAATGAAAATTAGAGGGTAATTTTGTACTTTAATTTGCTATGACGTGTTGGTGAAAACGATGACCCAACAAAATGTTTTAATTTGATGATGTTATTTTATACGTCACTAGAGTCACGCCCCTGCTTCGCTTGGTCAAATAATATCGCTATTTCTTTATTACACGCTTTATATTAGCTTCACTTGTATGTTTGTATAATTGTATGTTTGTTTGTAACCGACTCCTTATAGCGCGATTGACCCACTTTAAACGACCAGATTTCATTCAAACTTTGCACACCTGTTAAGGACCGATGACAATGCAATAATTTCATAAATTTGTGCCATAAAAAAACTGTCTTCGAAAACTACGCTGACATACGTCACAAACTAATTTGTGCCATTATCCTTGCCAGGGTTACCAGGACAGCAAAAAAACTGTCTTCGAAAACTACGCTGACATACGTCACAAACTAATTTGTGCCATTATCCTTGCCAGGGTTACCAGGACAGCAAAAAAACTGTGTTCGAAAACTACGCTGACATACGTCACAAACTACGCTGACATACGTCTCAAAATTCGAAACACCCTAAAAAATAGAAAATAAATAATAGTTTAAAAAAACTAAAAAACACGCTTCCATTGAAAACCAAACTAAAAAGTACAAAATAATGGAAAAAAGCGTGGGGTGCCTGATATCAATAAAAAAATACCTTAAGAAGCACCCCACGCTTTTTTTTTCCATTATTTTGTACTTTTTAGTTTGGTTTTCAATGGAAGCGTGTTTTTTTTAACTATTATTTATTTTAATTATGTAATGTATTGTACTAAATAAAAACCAAAAGTCACAGCCGTACTTTTTGGACGGCAAAGTTACATTAGACAGTCCAAAACGCCCGCTCTTCACCATTTCCTAGTGCTTTAGCTGGGAAGAAGAAGTGGCGAAACAAACTGAGCAGCACAGTTGTCTGTTAAGTTAGAGGAACTTACTCAAAAACCTTTCGGAATAAATTTTTTAAATAATGGTTATAACCACATTAAAAACCCGGGCGGTAAATAGGTATACCTTTATTTTTTGGATGGGAAATCATCCAATTACTTATCCCGCTCTGGGCGGAGCGGGAGGGCGTGTCAGACTTTTACTGACTAAAACCCACCCGTGTTCCTTCAGTTGTCCATGTGCCAGGGTCACGGTATCTCTTTCGAACAATCTCGCGACCCTGGCAGAAATAGGTATACCTAATGACTGTTTGACAACACTATTATTATTGATGACTTACAAATATTTAAAGAAAACCACGTTTGATGTACATATAAGTGGTTTTCTATAAATATTTGTGAGCCAGTCCATGGCTAGTCAATATTTTATATGTAAATCAAAACCCAATTATTAAGAGATTTAAGAGTCGACTCGCACGAAAGGACTCGCCCGAATTGGGGTATCATCATCATCATCATTTCAGCCGAATGACGTCCACTGCTGGACATAGGCCTCCCCCAATTTTTGTTTCCGTAATCGCTTCGCTTGGCAGGCGGTTTAACGATCGTAGTATGGTGGTAAAATGTATAGAGAAAGCATTGTAACGAATTAGCCGTATCGTCTCTTCCAAATAATATAATATTTTTATATAAAACGTTAAGGAGACAATGAAAAGTTAAGCAAAAATTATACTAATTTTAAAAAAAAATTATTAAAGACAAAAACCGTTTTCAATTTAAGGGGGTGATTTTCCCTTGTAATTATTTTTTTAAATATAAAAGGAATCAAATCATCTGCCTAGCCTTTTTATCTCTTATCTATTCCATATTATTTGTTCCCCTCAAACGTTACCCAGCAATGAATACCAACCGCCATCTTTAGTAAAATATCACTAATGCCTGTTATTTAAGTAAAGCGTTGTTTGATGTCACCGAGCGTCATTTGTCATTACAATTGTAGGTCGTTTCGCAAATCGGCGAGGGTAGTTATGAATAAAGATGTCATTAGTTTGAGGGTAGTGTGAAATGAGATTATAATAGGCGGTAATTGGTGGGGGTGGAGTTATAAGCAGTGTTGCTGTTATAAGGATGGTTAAGACAAATGCCCATTCTATCCGAACTCTTCCAAATACTTGGGTGTTTACGATATAGAATTCAGCTTTTCATCAATCAATCAACTCAGCCATAGTCCACTGATGGACATAGACCTCTCTCATGTTTCGCCACAACACCCTGCCCTCCGCCTTCCGTATCCAGTCTGATCCAGCCACTTTCTTAGTATAGCCGGGACGCCCCCTAACTCAGTGG
The DNA here is from genome assembly GCA_947507805.1 of Aporophyla nigra. Lineage (NCBI taxonomy): Eukaryota > Metazoa > Arthropoda > Insecta > Lepidoptera > Noctuidae > Aporophyla > Aporophyla nigra. The sequence goes on along the minus strand of OX382313.1, from coordinate 1,635,433 downwards.
ATATGTGAAGGGTAAATAGTCGAGTGTGTGCCAAATATCCCATTTCTCCCTCCCAGTTCTTCCCGTGGGTGTCGTACAACTAACCACTTGACAGTCCGGACTACTGAGAGTAGTTTCACTTTGGCAACTATGGTTGCCAACGACTGTCAAGTGGCTAAGGGACTTACTAGAGAATGGGTAGGATGTCAGATGGACAAGTGTTCTAAAAAAAATTAGTGCTGTTCCATGATTCTAGTGATGTACTTAGCAACTTAAATTTTTTTAGATATTTGACATATCATCATCATCATCATTTCAGCCGAAAAACGTCCATTGCTGGTAATCGGCCTCCCCAATTTGGAGCGGGGTTTGCCTAAATCGCCACGCTTGGCAGGCGGGTTTGCGATCGCAATATGGTGGTAAAATGCATAGAGAACGAAGTTGCCCATTCTCTGGTAAGTCCCTTAGTCGTCTCTTCCGACACCCTTGGGAAGAAATGGTGCTGTTACACTAAAATGTCAAGAAAATATTTTTTCTTGTTCTATGTTCGTTTAGTCTAAATCCAGGAATTTAAATACAGGATGTTTGAGACTCTTTTTCTTTTTATTTGTAAAACAGCTGTTTCTTTCTGCAAATGGATGTGCGTTAGGAAAGCCCTAAATTCGATACATGTTATAAATTAAAGCCGGTTTTCGTATTTTTCGGTAAACGTAATTCCTTCAGAATATTACACAACTAGCTTTTGTCTGCTGCTTCGCTCACGTGGATGTCGAAAATTATCACAAGAGGTCGTACAACCGGTACAAAATTATCATATTTCCTAACCCGGGTCCTGGTCTAAAACTTTCATCGAAATCCGTTCAGCCGTTAGCCCAATCGGTCCATTGGTTTGAGCTGTGTGTTGATAGATCAGTCAGTCAGTAACGTATCCGTCAGAATGGCGGGTGTATGACTTCCAAAAAAATCAAAAATGAACTATATAAATGTACGTAAAATGTACGTTTTTGTACTAAAATAAGTATAAATGTACGTGTCTGTATGCGAAGCAAACATCATTTTAAAGTAATCCGCCATCCTGACGTCAGGTTGGCGGGTGCATTTTAATTCAATTAACTTTTTTCAAATTTGACAATAGGAATTAAATGTACGTCAATTGTACATATAGGAACACTATTTAAAACCTTCTTAAATGTTATACAAGCTCTGATATTGTAAAACGCACGTGAGCCGCCACCCTGACGCCAGAATGGCGGGTTGATTCTAAACCAATCAAACTATTTTGATAAACCAAATAACAAATAAATGTACGTCTTATGTTCTTGTCAGATAGTAAAACAAAACTCGAATAAATAGTTCACAGCGTGATTTAATCAATTTTATAACATTTGACCATAAATAATACAGTGGGCAATCAACATTTCTGGACTTCTATTTAATCCTGGCTTCAGATCATCATAGCACATCCATATACCATCACCCCTATATGAATGCGCTTTATAGTGCCCTATTGCATCATAATCAGAAATTAAGCTTGAAGGTACGTATTCAAGCACTCCTATAATATAATAAGTATTATTATAGTTGAGTGTTATTTCTAACGGAATATTGTCAATACGGACAAATGCCGATTGACTATATTCAAAAAGTATAATGTTTTGGGGTATGTATTCAAAGGTTCGCATGCCTTTACAGCCATTTCGATTGCAAATGACCAAATTGCTGTCGCCCCATAACATGGATTCAGCTGCCTTATTTATTTGGGAAATCTCTTTTGTTGGGTCAATTGAAAGAAATGTCATTTTTCTTCGAACATTGTTGGTCACACAAGTCTCACTTGTACAGGTTTCTATCCTCTCGGCACTCCAGATAATATCAGCAAAGAGCCTTTCAAAAACGTATGTCACGCTACATTCACAATGTATTGTCCTTGTTTCTCCTAATAAATTTGTTCTAAAATAATTCTTTACAACTTGAGCACGAACATTGTAAAGATCGTCGACAGAATTACTTTCATCAAACATACTTTTTATAAATAGACAAATCTCATTTTTACTATGGAGCACTTTGGTATTAAACGCAAATCCATCAACGCAAGCTTTTGCAATCAAGTAACAAGCGGAATCAAATGCGCATGTGTTTGTTACATTGATATTAATTGAAGAAGACTGTGAAAGAATGCCATTAAGTAGTATTGGAATATTTTTAAATGCTTTCTGCTTGTCATCGGTTTCTGTTTCTTTCCGATTTTCCATGTCATTTTCAATTTTATTTAACTTATCTTCCTCGTTCTTTAAATATTCCGTTAAAGTATTTTTATTTCTTATTTCTGACTTACGTCTCTTTCCTTGTAATGCCTTAAATGGTCGTTTTCGTTTTTTTCCTAAGCCTTTCCAATTTTCGATTAATGACGGTTTTTCGACAAAAGTAGATTCGTTCTTGAAGTCTTCTATTATTGATTTTTGCTTACCCAGCATGACAGTTTTACGTGGTTTGTTTTTAATTATTTTTGGTAGTTTTTCTTTCACTAATGCTGTTTTTATTTCTCCTTCTATAAATTGTGTGTGTTTTAAAATAAATTCATCAACTCTCAGACGATGACTCTTAGTTGTTATGTTGCAAAGATACCTTTTTATGTTTCGAAAATTACTTTCAACATTAGATGATGAAGGTCTTTTATTTTCGGAACAATACACTGGTACCATAATGTTAGACCAAAGAGGCAGTTGGCTAACTAATCTTGTTAATGTCGATAAAAGAGATGGCATAAAATATAAATTATCATGATTGTTGATATCTTCGATCTCAGATAACGTGACAATTAATTGTTCTTTTTCTATTAAAGATGTGTACCATTCCGGGATATTAGTCAATTTTTTTTCAGATGATTTATCAAATTCTTTTGTAATTCTCGCAAATATTGAATCATTGGTTTTATCTTTCATTGCGTTTAAGTCTTTATTTTCTTCTGTTTTATGTTCATCTACATTATAATCTCCTGTTTGTTTGATTAGAATTTTTTTAAGTTTTAATATTGATTTTGCACACCTTGATCCATGACAATCATTTTTGTTCAACATTATAGTTACAATGTCTGCAATGACTTCCTTCACAGTATCGAATTCTTCAAGGGACATAATGTGTAGATAGCATCGACAATAAAACGATTTTACTCTTACGTCAATGTTTTTAAAACAGTTTAAGTTGCATATTATTTTAACAAAGTGGCTTACATCAAGACGAATATATGTTTCATTTGGAGTTTGAGCCCGTTCCTCCAATTTATTAAATGATTGTATTATATACATTTTTGTAGAATCGCAATTAGTGAATGCTTTTACTACTGCTCCTATCAAAGCTGCCGAATCATCCAATATTACTTCATTAGGATTTTTTTTGTCTTTAATCCAAGTTTTTATCCATTTCGTAATAGTATCCATGTTATGACTATCAGATAACATCTGAGTAATAGGAACGCTTCGTCCATTGTTCTTATCATACATCATAGCATTATAAAAAAAAATGTGATTTGTCATAAACATTTTATTTGAAGGGCCAACCCCTTTGAACAAACTACCAGTAGCGTCAAAAGCCATAATGACTCTATCGGAAGAATTGTGATAGTTTTTGTAGTGTATTTCCTGAGTTGATGACCAATAATAAATGTAAAATGGATACAGGGATATTTGTCGAATTATATCATTATATGGACGTATATTTGTCATCATCCAAATGGCCAAAACAGGGTTTTGATGATAATATTGACTTTTATTATATTCGTACTTTATTTGCCTTAAACAGCCAGTTGTCGGCAAATGACTAGGTTCGAAATCTCCGGCATTCATCGTAGCATTAGCAAGCTTATTACGAACGACGATTGAAGATTCCTGTTTCAAATCTTCACAAATTTCTTTTCGTTTTAAAGGAGACAATTTTACCTTTTTTTTAGAATTGTGCTGAAATTTTTTATCATAATTCACAATGTTACCGTGACAAACAGCAATTTTTTCCGTTGGCCACATAATTACAATATTCAATTTTGCGGTGCATTGAGTACATGCGCCGTAGCAAGTTATTCGCTCTTGATATTTTACCGAATGAGTTTTAAAAGTCCAACTACATGGTATCTTAGTTTTTGACCAAACCTCTTCACGGAGTAAATGTGCCCATTCGTGTTTTGCCAACACATACTTGTTTTGATATGAAGACGATGGCTTATTTCTAACTATGGTTTTTGCTATTGGTCGTATTTTTTCCCATTTGTATATGTCTAAGCAAAATGTAAACTCAATACTTTCTGAGGTCTGATCCTCAATTTCTTCGAATTCAGTGTCCGATTCAGTTTGAACTTCCGATTCATTTGTTTTGTGTTCACAATTATCAAAAGACGACTGACTTATTGATTCTTCTAAATCAGATTCGTCACAAAGAGAAAAGTTACGATAATTTCTCTTTAGCGATAAATACAATGCCTTTGCTGACATCTTACCTTGTAACTCTTTACTGATTGTTGAATAAATTTCATCAACTGACGGCGGCAAATCACTTTCATGTTTAAAAAAATGTTTGTATTTCTTAAATATGTTTTTTTGTTCTTCTAATGATATTAAACTCTTTTTTCCTCGCTTCATTTCGAATAATATTTAAAGTATTCACTAGCACTGTATTAGCTTCAGACAGTTTCAATCACATTTGACACTGCGCTTGGGTAACAAATTGCTAAAAAATCTCACCTACCTTCGAAAAAGTTAAATCTCAAAACCTCTAACTAAAAGATAAATTGTTTTTTCGTACCACTTGCTCAAAAAAGTGACATTCTATGCCACAAAAAGCGAACATAACAATAGTCATTTTTAATCTGTTAAAAACAGGGAAAGAAAATTGCACTGAATTTCATTCATCCTCTAGGGGGAGAATGTGATTTAAATTTGGAATACTTACCGAAATTTATACTGAACTACATCTGTGTTTACACCATTGAGTTTGTATATAAAGCATTATATATCTTTTTGAAAAAGGAATACGCATTTATTATGCAGTTATGATTATTAAATAAAATTACGAAAACCGACGAGGCCGTATGAGCTTGATTCCTTTGCTTTTCCGACAAAAAAATTTTAGTCTAGGAATTTGCCGCGTTTTTGTTTTCTTGAAATACATAAACGTTATTTTAATTTATTTTTAATTGTCATTATTTTTAATAAATGCTTATCTCATATTATTATTGTATTAATTTTTTCGCAAATGGTACGAAAAGTAGAGTATTTTCCTCGGTTGTCTTAGTCTTGGGTGAACTTAAATCCCTCGCTACACTCAGGACTCATCTTAAAACCCTCGCTTCGCTCGTGATTTAAGTTTTTAACACCCTCGCTACGCTCGGGAGTAAACTTCGAGTCCTTCGTTACGGTCGCGATTTAAATCGTCACCCGCGACAGAAGACACTGCTTTATCCCCTGGTTAATAATCTACTATTGTTCAGAATAATGACACAAACTAAGTCAGTGTCACTAATAGATTCGTAGCTTATAGGTACTGCTTATGAGGAAAATGTGTAATTACTTTAGCTTGATAGGTAGCTTAAAAACCTTATTTATGTTACTACGTTTTTCCTTACGAAAATATAAAAAAATACGCTTGTTAATGTATAGATGAGAGAGGGTTTCTGATGATAAAGTCCAGTCAGTTGCGTCCAAATAGAAGCTTTCATATTTCCAGCCGCACACTGTTACAAGCTATTTGATGATAATGATGTTAATGTATATCAAAGTTACAAGAAATGCATACAGAATACACATATTCAACAACAACTTTCCAAAGACACGTATTCGGAGTTGGGACAACATCATAGCAAATCATTTGAGGCAGCTATATCCATGTGTTATGGGGCGACAGCAATTTGGTCATATGCAGTCGAAATGGCTGTAAAGGCATGCGAACGTTTGAATACATACCCCAAATATAATACTTTTTTAATATAGTCAATCGGCATTTATTTGTATTGACAAGATTCCGTTAGAAATAACATTCAACGGTAATAAATAATAATTCTTATTATATTATAGGAGTGCTTGAATATATGTATCTTCAAGCTTAATTTCTAGGGGTGATGGTATATGGATGTGCTATGATGATCTGAAGCCAGGATTAAATAGAAGTCCAGAAATGTTGATTGCTCACTGTATTCTTTATGGTCAAATGTTATAAAATTGATTAAATCACGCTGTGAACTATTTAATCGAGTTTTGTTTTACTATCTGACAAGAACATAAGACGTACATTTATTTGTTATTTGGTTTATCAAAATAGTTTGATTGGTTTAGAATCAACCCGCCATTCTGGCGTCAGGGTGGCGGCTCACGTGCGTTTTACAATATCAGAGCTTGTATAACATTTAAGAAGGTTTTAAATAGTGTTCCTATATGTACAATTGACGTACATTTAATTCCTATTGTCAAATTTGAAAAAAGTTAATTGAATTAAAATGCACCCGCCAACCTGACGTCAGGATGGCGGATTACTTTAAAATGATGTTTGCTTCGCATACAGACACGTACATTTATACTTATTTTAGTACAAAAACGTACATTTTACGTACATTTATATAGTTCATTTTTGATTTTTTTGGAAGTCATACACCCGCCATTCTGACGGATACGTCAGTAACGGTTGCCGTTTATATATCGATGGTCCCAAATAACAATGTCGGTTATGCATTTTTACCAATATTCAGTTTTTAACAATACATGAAACGATCAGTACAAATTTGAACATCCACAGTCTTATTTTTTTTTTATCGCCAATACAAACTTTGACCTGCTCTACTGAACAGTAGTCTTTTTGTGGAACCGACATTATTAATAGGGACCATCGATATACAGATTACAAAGCGAAGATTCTGGAAGTACGTTAAGGCTTTACTAGATGTTACCAAACCTACTTTTTGAAAAATTCGTTGTCGTCGGACACGAAGTTTAAATAATATTTTCAAATTTAATATCCGATGATAATCAAGCAAATGCCAGAGTAATAACAGCTTTAAATGCACAATTGCACTATGATTAAATGGTGGAAAATATATGTGCATAATTAAAGGGAAAAATGTTACAATAGGCGCCGTTCTCGTTAAACGGTCTACTTCCATGGAATAAGTAATTAAGTATCTTGTTAATTAAACTTTAATTGGTTTGTTATTGAGTGCTTTTTAGCTTAAAATTATGCCAACAGCAGCTCTGTCTCAACCAGTAGTATTTCATGTACGGTGGGCTGGTACCAATATCGAAGCCGTCTGTTGGGACAGGACTGCTCTAAGCTGCAATGATTCTGTCTTCAAAAGGCCCTTCCACACTTGGCACTACCTTGTTAAACTCGCAAACAATTATAATAATATAATGTTTGGGCTTCAAAAGAGATCATGACCTTTGAGTTTGTTTCGGCATTTCTTTTCAAGGAACAGTCAGCTAGGAAATGTCAGCGCCATCTAGTTTTAAAATATTGACCAACAAAATATTGACGTATAAAATTGTCTACTTACAAAAATAAACATTTAATTCCGAAGAAACACTGCAACATCCTTCCTGAACCTCATCATCATCATCATTTCAGCCGTAAGACGTCCACTGCTGGACTTAGGCGTCCCCCAATTTGGGGGGCTTTGCCATAATCGTCCCGCTTGGTAGGCGGGTTGGCGATCGCAGTATGGTGGTAAAATGCATAGAGAACGCTGCTGCCCATTCTCTAGTAAGTCCCTTAGTCGCCTTTTACGACACCCACGGGAAGAAATGGGGTGGTGTTATTCTTTACGTGCGGCACCACATGGTACCTGAACCTACTTTTAAGTACTTCTGCTTTTACTTCTTTCTCAAATCAACAATAACAAGAACACCTAATTATTATCATCATCATCACAATTTAGCTTCATCCTCTGCTGAGGACATAAGCCTTTCTATTCCTATACTAATTCCCACGCTCTTGGGCCAGCTTCATCTAGGTTATACCCGAGATAGCTACAATATCGTCCACCCTAGCCGCCCCAACACTTATTTCATGCTTGTAGTGAAAACCCTAGCCAATTTGTTAGTTATCTAGGTGGTTTTCATAATCACCATCATCAACAGCCTACAGTAGTCCCCTACTGGATAAAGGACTCTCTAATCGTACGACTTTAATTTTGTTTTCGGCTACTTTCATCCAGCTACCACCAGCCACTCTTTAAAGATCATCACATCACCTAGCATGAGTGAGTCCAAACCTACGTTTGCCAATATGCGGTCTCCCATCAAGGATACGTCTTCCCAACAGTCAACGGTTCTACTTCCAATATGGCCGGCTTATGCCAATCCAGCTTGCTTATTCTATGAGCTATATCAACAATTTTGGTTCTGGGAGGTCTAGCTGCCCAAAATGCACCGGACGAACTAAGTAGGCACCACCGCTTATAGGAGATCTTTAACACTCTCATAACTTTAAAGAAGGTACCAGGATTGCATATCATTATGAGAGTAATCCATTAGACACCTATTTAACACTAAGAGCGCTCTTAATATTCACAGCGAGTATCGCTGGCCACTCCGGTAGCCTGATGACGTTGTAATCACCAAAACTGTTTGACAATTAAGATATAATGTGTTTTGGTTAAATGTTTCATTAAATGAGCTCATTGCTAATGAGGTTCTGTTTCAATTTAAAATTGAGCGTGCTGTGAGAATTAATTATTTGTTTTGTAACACGCAGGTTGTACATATTACGGTAGTCATTAAAACGTAGTTATTGGTTTAATAAATCAGCCGTTTTATACGTGTTTAAAGTATTGGTTCTATCTAAAGTGTCTTTAAATTAATATCAAGGGCAATATTGCATCATCTGCCAAGCCTTTTCTCAACTATGTTGAGTTACGACAAGAAATTCGGTGTTCCATATATTTTGACCACATATGCAGGCATTGCACTTTTCTATGAAGCAGCCGATTTTTTTCTGATAACCGACGAATAATATCTACGTTAGGGTCTAGAATCATGTGCTGACTTCATGTTTACAGATCACCCGTCGTTGATGGTGCCCTATATTAGGTAATCTATTATAACAACCTGTCACTTGATAACACGACGCACGCTCCTCAGGGATATTACTAAGATTAATTGACAATTATGATTAAACCATTAATTTAATTGACATATTATTATATTACCGCATTCAATTTGACGTGAATGTCGTTATTAAGACAGATCATCAATACTGTTCCGTGTGGTGTCAGACGTAAAGAATAGCACCACCTCATTTCTTCCCGTGTGTATGTATCGTAAGAGGCGACTAAGGGACTTACTAGAGAATGGGCAACAGCGTTCTTTATGCATTTTACCACCATACTGCGATCACCAATCCGCCTGCCAAGTGTGGCGATTATGGCAAACCCTGGGGGGGTTAGGGGAGGCCGACGTCCAGCAGTGGACATCATTTGGCTGAAATGATGATGATGATGATCAATACTGAAAATAATGACGAACTAAAATCACGATCCGTATTGTCGTGTGCTAGCTTATATGTATATGGCAAATTACTTACTATTTTATAGAATAAAGTTCTTCTAACTGAACAGACAGCTGTGCTGCTGGGGAGTTCGTTGCACCACTTCTTCTTCACTAGTTAAGCACTAGGAAGTGATGAAAGACGTTTTGGGGGACTGTCTAATATAATATTGACATTCAAAAAGCAAGGTTCTGGACTGGAAAGGGGCTGGCATCAACATCAATGGCGAGTACATCACTCACCTTCGATTTGCCGACGATATAGTAGTCATGGCTGAGACTATGGAAGACCTCAGTACAATGCTCGATGACCTCAGTAGAGCTTCCGAAAGAGTGGGTCTCAGGATGAACATGGACAAGACAAAGGTCATGTCCATTGCTCATGTGATATCCACTCCAATGAAGATCGGAAGCGCTACACTCGAAGTTGTGGACGAATATATGTACCTAGGACAGACTGTCCAGTTAGGTAGGCCCAACTTCGAGAAAGAGGTCAATCGTCGAATCCGACTCGGCTGGGCAGCGTTCGGGAAGCTACGCAATATCTTCTCGTCCCACATACCGCAGTGTTTCAAGACAAAAGTCTTTGACCGTTGGAAGGCCTCCCACAAGATGGACCGATGACCTGGTGAAAGCCGCAGGAATACGTTGGATGCGAGAAGCATAGAACAGGTCGAAGTGGCGGTGCTTGGGGGAGGCGTATGTCCAGCAGTGGACGTCTTTTTCAAAAAGCGCTGAATCTCATCCTAGTTTCAATAAATGACTTTTGGTTTTGATTGATTTTGTGAAATTTGATAACTACTGCAGTTTTCTACAAACGTACGTAAATGTCAAACGTAAATTAATCATAGTAATACTAATATAACAATACGAAAGAACTCGAACTGTCGTACGGTTACATTTTCACATTTAAACTTAATTATGAAATTTGCTACACAGGTTTCTTTATTGGGTGGGAAATTATCAAATGACGTCTCCCGCTCTAGGTGGAACGGGAGGGCGTGTCAGACTTTTACTGACTAAAATCCACCCGTGTTCCTTCAGTTGCCTGTGCCAGGGCCATGGTAACTCTGTCGAACCAATCCGGGACCCTGGCAGAAGCGCATTTCATCTAAGTTTTCAATATATATGAGATTTTTCTACTTAAATACTTTTTTTTTTAATACAATTAAATACTAATTTTTTTTACTTAAATACTTATGAAGATGACTTAAATAGCACCTTGAGGTCCGTTATGAATTGGTTGAATGCAAATAATCTGAAAGCCAACCTAGGAAAAACTAAAATAATGAACTTTAGACAACGTATACCAGCGCACAAACTTAACCTAAATTTTGACAATCAAACTATAGAAGAAACTGACACTATAAAATTTCTTGGCTTGCATATTGATAGTAAAATGACTTGGAAACCACATACTGAACAATTATGCAAAAGAGTGAGCCGATCAGCTTATGCCCTACACGAACTTGCAAGTAAAATTAATTGTGGCACACTTATAACTGCATATCATGGTCTTGTCGCGTCTATCCTCAGATATGGCATAATTTTTTGGGGGAACTCGACCAACAAAGATCTTGTATTTAAATCACAAAAACGGTGCATTAGGGCTATGTTCGGTTTAACACCTACCGAGAGTTGTGTACCTTACTTTAAAAAGTACGGTATCTTACCATTGCCTTCACTATATATATTTGAAGTAGCTGTCTTCGTGAAACAAAATCCTGAACTATTTGTGTTAGCATCTGAAGCTTTTAATCGTACTCAAAGAGATGAAACTCGTCTATATGTTCGTAAAACTAATACTGCTTTAATGTACAAGAGTATTTTTCATATGGCAACAGTGGTATATAATAAATTGCCAAAAGATCTAAAAAAAAATCATGTCAACTTGTTTAAGCAAAAATTAAAAACTATGTTATGTCAAAAATGTTATTATAATGTCCCAGATTTTTTAGCAGACAAATTTTGGACATTATGTATTCAGTACTTGATTTGAAATTGTATTTAAATAATTTGTAATAAATAATTCTATTTTGAGTTCTTGACATTAAATTGTATTTTAATAATTTGTAATAAATAATTGTAATTTAACTTCTTGAAATTAAAATGTATATAAATAATTTGTAACAAATAATTATATTTTGACTTCATGACATAATTGTACCATAATATTAATGATTTTTTTATATACTGTTGACATTTTAAAATTTATTATTACTTGATGATATAATTGATACATGAATTATATTGACTTGAAACTAATTATAAATAATCAACTATTCATATTTGCACGCCATATTATGTGGCAAACATGTCAGAAGCTATATTTTTTTTCTCTTTATAATATCCTGCATGCATGTTTTTATTCTTGTATGTGTACACATGTCTTTAGCAAATAAATCATATCTTATCTTATCTTATCTTATCTTCGTAACAGATCAGCAGAGCGGGTGAGGGAATAAAAAGTTTTTAACAAAAAATTAAACCGCCGAAAAAACTGAAAAGCAAAAAATAATAAACCTTAAAATTATGAGTCGGCGCTTTGAGTGGTCTTTGTTCATTGATTTTTCAGCGCCGACTCAAAATTTTAAGGTTTATTATTTTTTGCTTTTCAGTTTTTTCGGCGGTTTAATTTTTTGTTAAAAAGTTTTTATTTTACAATTTTTTGTGGTTTTAATGTATTAATAATACTTGGCAAAGTATACCCTATCCAATGAAAAAAGAATGATCAAAATCGGACTACTCTGTATAAAGTTATGCGTGGTAATACATTACAATCACTGAGTGAACAATCAATCATCCCCTGTTTTCTGACCCTTAGGGTTCGATTTTGTTTTCCAAATTTATATGGGACCATCCTCGGAGTATACCCTTTCCAATAAAAAAAGAATTATCACAATCGGACTACTATGTAAAAAGTTATGCGTGGTCACACATAAAAAAAAAACAAACAAAAAAAAAAAAAAAATATACGCGTCGAATTGATAACCTCCTCCGTTTTTTTCGTCGGTTAAAAATGTGAGTGTTTTTTTTAGCCCTAGCTTGAAACCATAGTAGGTACATCGATAAAAATCTGGTTGCAATTTGGTTTTGTTTGGTACCTTACTCATGGTTTGAATGGGCCTGTGGCTGATTGTTCTGATCGATTGAGGCAAAGAATTTCTACGATCGATTCGTGGTTAGCTGACCATCTATTACAAATCGAGTGCGTTTCGTACCTCGGAAAGCACTTTATGTAAAACCCTCACGGGCGCGAGCCGCGTCCGAAAGTACTTCATCCGTGAAAAGAAGTTCCAAATTCAATTTTTCGATCGGGCAAATACTTTTGGGGATTAGGGACCACTGACAGTGTTGTCATTCATTCTTAGTTCAGGCTCCGATTATATCATATTGTTGTAAGTGATACGGACTAGGAAATGCCCTGAAATTCGGCCGAAGTTACGGATTTCGAGCTAAGAGAGACGATTGTTATGCTTTGGTTAGAGGAAATATGTAAAAAATGTACCTATGTTCCTCGGAAAATTACAAAAACAGCTGCCTTTGCCCATCGTATGATGAAAAAAAAAACCGAGATTTTTTGTTTCATTTTACTTTTCAATATCGCTATCCAAGACGTTTGTGAAATTATTTAGACAGCGAATTTATTTAGACACTGTATTATGTTCGGGAAGTTTTGGGACAGTAGGTATGTCACCTCCGTCTTGTACATGGCACATCGCGCCCATTACGGTCTACCATAAGTAATCTTTTAGCCGTTGGTCTCGGCTGTCGAGTATCGTGAGTTTCACGAAAGTATTCTTTTGTCCAGGGACCGAAACCGGTATGATCAATACGGGTATTTTTTCGGTAACAACCTTTTTTTCTTTTACAGGTAATTTTAAAGGTTACCTTTGTTCTTAAATTCAATACAACCAGTATTAATACTGGTTACCGAAATAAAAATTACCCCTATCTTACACGAGCCGTCGGCATTAGTCAAAGGGCGCGCATCGCCTGTGTGTGTGACAAAGAGTCGAGTCGACACACGAACTTAGGCGAACGCCGACCAATCACGGCCCTGGCTGGCACGGCACGCAGCACGCGCAACGCGTCTTTCATTCAGTTTGATAGCAAGTGTTAAACTGTTTGGTTGGCATATTTACTACCTACGTACCTACTATTTAAAATGGGACGAAAAAGAAAAAATCATGTTTATGCATATTTTACCTACGAAAGGGAAACAAATTCCTCGAAATGTGATATAGAAGGTTGCAATAAAGTTTTAAGGCCCTCTTGTAGTCGAAGACGTTTCGGCGAACACTGGCCGGTCGTTGCGAGCGCTTGAGCTGCTAGATTTTGTGTATAATTGTTTCGTGGAGACAAAATGATAAGGAAATTATAAAATATTTTCTCAACATACCCTAAAACACAATAAAACCTATCTTTTGGTATGAGTTTTACATGGTTTAATGATGGAATCTCTTCAAGGTACACGTTTTAAATGGAGATTTAGTGTCAACTTTATGATTATTTTTTATCGAGCCAATTGTTTTAATTCACGTTTCTATCTTCACACAGCGCTTAACAGTATGTTCAATTTTCCTAAATAATATTTTTTTTACGGAAACTAGCCATTTTGCTAGATTTACAGAGGTTTAAAAAAGTTAAAAAGTACTGCAACCTCGCCTTAAAGGTAAGTGGATTTGGCCCGGAAAAAGCGTCCGTGGAGCTCCTTACTCTGCCATACTTCCATGCGTTCATTAGTGTCAAGTACTACAGGTTTGCGCCAGTTCTCGTTAGCCAAGGAGAGCGGGGTGAGGCCATTGTCAACCGCGACCACATCGCGATGCATCCCCACGTCGGTTTCTAGGAAATATTCCCTGAGACTGCATATCTCGCGATTGTGGAGAGTCTTAGCGTTTAAAAAGCCTCGACCTCCACACTTTCGCGGGATATGCAGCCTCATTACCGATGACCGTGGGTGATGCATTCGATATGCAGTCAGCAGCGTACGGACCTTCCTGTCCAGGGCGTCGAGTTCGGTCTGAGTCCATTTGAGTATGCCGAAAGAGTACATCAAAACCGGCATGACCCAACCGTTGAAGGCGCGCACCTTGTTTCCGCCTGATAGAAGACTATTAAATACTTTCTTCAGGCGGCCAAAGAAGCGCTCCTTCAACGATTGCTTCATGTCAGTAACATTGATGCCCAATGCTTCCGACATACCCAAATACTTATAGGTTTCGGATGCGGAGAGGTCTCGGAGGTTTATGGAATCCGAGAGTTGGGTTCTCGCGGATTCCACCATCTCCCCTCGCTTTACATGCATGACCGACAATTTGTCCACACCAAATTCCATCCTGATGGCGCTACTGAAGGTTTCAGTTACTTTCAGTAGCTCCATCAGTTGAAAATTGTTGGGGGCAAAGAGTTTAAGGTCATCGATGTAAAGGAGGTGAGATATAACCTGACCACCTCTCCTCAACCGATACTCTATACCTGAATCCTCCAGCAGTGTACTCAGAGGATTCAGGGCTAAACAGAACCAAAGCGGACTCAAACTATCGCCCTGAAATATGCCTCGCTCGATCCTTATCGGTTCGCTGTTCCTTTGGATATTTCGACATCCTGGATAGCGAAGGACCGTTCTCCACTGCTCCATACATGAAATCAGGAAGGTGCGCAGAGTTGCATCGACTTTATACAACTCCAGCACCCTCTTGAGCCATGTATGTGGTACCGAGTCATAGGCCTTCTTATAATCTATCCAACATGTCGACAGATCCTTTCGGGAACGACGAACCTGTTGGCTAATGGCCATATCAATGAGGAGTAGCTTCTTAGTACCGCGAGACCCGTTCCTACATCCATTTTGAGAGACAGACATGATGGAGTTGGTGTCAATATGATTGTAAATTTTAGCTCTCAGAATGGATGTAAGAACTTTATAGACCGTCGGCAAACACGTGATCGGTCTATAATTTTTGGGTTCCACGGTACTACCTGATTTGTGGAGCAGGTGGGTAATTCCTGTTGTTAGGAACTGGGGTAGCGAACCAGACTCCAAAGCAGTCTGGTACTGAGCCGCCAAGCGAGCATGCGATCCAATGAACCATTTAATCCAGAAGTTGTGCAGCCCGTCCGGCCCTGGAGACTTCCAATTGGGCAATGGACGGACTGCACGAGCTACATCTTGGGGGCAGATGGTAATGGCCCCCATTTCTGGTATTGGCTCGCAGGCTCGCTCGACTTCTCGAGCCCAATCCCCTTCGGTGTGACTGACAGGCACCGACCAGATACTACGCCAAAAAGAACACATGGCATCATTATCCGGCAGGTGCGCGTCCGCCACACTTTGGACCGGTCGCTCCCAAGCCCTATATACCCACCTTTCATCACTCTGGAAGGTGCGGTTCTGAGTATATCGGTCCACTCGCCGCTTATACCTACGAATACGGTTCGCCCATGCATATACTTTCTGCTTCAGGAAGTCTATGCGCTCTGTGACACGGGACATATAGTCCCGAGGGCTGATATCAGTCCCCGAGAACGCCCGCCTCACAAAGCGCATCACTCTAGGGCAAGTGTTGCCCTCCCTGAAGCAGATTAGTTTCCCGATGAGGGCTCTGGCCCCACCAATACGACGTTCAATTCTGCACTGCCAAGCTGGTCGGCTGGTGTAGCTCTAGAGTCATTAGGGAATTTGACGTAAGCTACACGACATGCCGCTACAGCCGCGCAGTACAGAATCGAATGAGTATCGGCGAGGTCTTCGCAGTCATCAAAATAGTTTGACAACTGCGAATCCAAAGCCGCCACCAGTGCCCTATTTTTGTTATGCATGGGCAAACGAGGTAAGCGTGGTCTAAGTTCGGGAGTCATGAACCGATATTCCCGAATCGCACACTCCAAAGCACTCCTCAATTCATCATTGCAATGGGTACTTATGTTTGTAGCCCTGTCATCCCTTCCTTCGTCAGCGTAAATTGTGATTGGCTGCGGTGGTACTGCAGCAGTCTGCGGCGTGGTGACGATGACATGGCTACTCCGCATTTCGTTTCGCAAGCGATCAAGTACAGTGTCATCCAACATACGATGACGTTGGATGACCGGCACCTGATCCGACAGTCGTTGTGCCGAAACGTTGACAGCTGGCTCAAGCACCTGAAAAGGAGAGAGCATCCGAACACGGTACGCGGTCAGATTGTTTCCCCCCTCTGTAGCTCCATAGTATGAGCGCATGACATTTTCATTAATGGATTGTGTCCATCTCATGCGCTGCACACTTCCACCGGGAGCTGGGACCCTATCAGAGGCCGGTGGGCCTCGAGGTCCAAAGCCGTCCGGTGGCCGGCGTCCTCCCCGTCGACGAGCAGGTGGTGGCGTCGTGGGCGGAGAGAAATACTCGTCACTCGAGCTCGACGCAACTGCCACGGCCGGTGTCGTCACAGCGCCCGCAGTGGGGCTGGGTACCGGCGGCGGCGAGGCGGAGCTGAGCGACGAGTTCGGAGGTGGTGGGCGTGCGCGGCGTGCCACTGATCTTGTCAACATTTCTTCAGTTTATCCATTTGATTTTTTTTCAATTATTTTCATTGTTGTTCGGAGGTGACATCTGTCATGTCACCCCCGAGTCGGCAGTTTTCGATGAGATTTACATATTTTTAATGTGAAACGGTCTTTTTTATTATTTTATGCTATGCCTAGTAAAGGTTTAGGCTATTAAATTAAAAATACTTATGAAAATTGGTTTAAAATTATTATGACTATTTAAATTGAAAAAACTGAAAACTGTGACGTCTGTCGGCGCGGTGTTGCCTTATTATTACTTTTATTATTATTACCAACACATATCGCACCTTTGGGAACAAAGGGTTACTTTTGCATTTTTTCCAACTTTACAGGAGAAGCATTATTAATTTGTTTTGTCGTATTTCTTTAATAAATTTGTACTTACTGTTTCAGAGTATTAAGGCCATTCTTATAGTCTTAAATCGATAGTTTCTTCACGGACAATCTTGAATATTAAAAAATAAATACATGAAGGGGTTTTAGAAACAAGCCATAAACTGAGGGAAGGCTACAAAAGTGACTTTTTGTTACTAATCATTACAAAAATAATGTCACTTGTAAACAAAAGTGACGTTTTGGTTGGAATGAAAAGAAAAGTTTTATGCAAGTAGGTTATATTACCGCAGTGCCTCTCCGTCACAAATGCGCAGTCACAATTTGGCTTTTTCTACAAAAACTTGCAGAAGTGACCCTTTGTTCCTAAAGGTGCGATATGTAGCTACTACCGCCTCAAGGAATGGGCCATTCGCGGCCATCCCGAATGGCCTACGTTTTTAAAACTTTACATGTAAATACAGAAATACCGTTTCCTGATGTAAATACCAAAATACTTACCGTTTCCTGCCATTTCACAATTTGTTCGTCAACAAATAGGCACTCCACAAAAAGGTGAACCAACCAAATAAGCGTACCTAAGTACTTAAACGGAACCGCACAACATGACTACTTTCCTGGTAATATTTACTATTTTCTAATGCCAACAAATACAAATGATTGGCATTGCGATATTATATTCTGTTTCTTTCTCGTAATCAAGGTCATTTTTAGGTAACCGGTATTAAAACGGTAACCTGAATAGAGGTTACATTTTTTTTCTGTCTGGTTACCCAGATAGTGGTAACCTAAGTCTTAAAAATAACCAAAATTCTTCAATACCTGTACCGTAATTTATAAAGGTTTTCGGTCCCTGCTTTTGTCATAATGTTGGTACCACTAAAATTCAGTGTAATGTTTTTATTTTTTTATTTTCGTTATTCGGTCTATATATTTCGTTCATTGGGGTTTACCACTGGGAATTTATTAGTTACAGCCCGGAGTTTGGAAGTTGGCGGTGTGTGACCCTCGTGCCTTGGAAAGCACGTTAAGCCATTGGTCCTGCACCTGATCTCACCATAGTCGGGAAAAAGCTAGGAAGATTGATTCAACCTCTCATAATAACCCATGGTCTACATATACGAGTTCATTCGTTTTGTGCGCGGCTGCTAGGCCCGACAGCCTTACTCAAACTTGTAAATAGCCGTTTAGGGAATTGAGTGTGCGTCACAGTAATTAGGTACATGCCTATTTACAATAGATTATCCTCGTTAGCAGAATTTGAACAACATATTCACATTTACATTTAATTATTTTTCTGTTGTTGCTTAGTAGGTATTATAATATTATATGATTAAGCGACACGCCCTTACTTCGCTCAGGTGGGATCTAAGTGACCTGTATTCAAAACATCGTGTTTTCTTTGTTAAAGAAATAGTTATATATATTTATGTACACAAAACTTCCTGAATATATGCTCTTTTTAACCGACTTCAAAAAAAGGATGAGCTTCTCAATTCGACTGTATTTAAAAAAAAAAATTGTTACGTCAAAACTTTTGACTGGGTGAACCGATTTTGATGATTCTTTTTTTATTTGAAAGCTAGTGCTTTACGTGTAGTCGCATTTTAAATTGGTTCCATTCTAACAATGGGATCCATGTGAAAACCATATAAGTCTTAAATTTGCATTAAGTATGTGCGCGACAAATGGACGAATAACGCTATTAGATTAGTGCGGGGTACATACCATAACTAAAAAGTTAATAAAAATAAAAACTCAAAAAAAACAACACTACAAAGTGGAAAATAACTTTAATTCCGGAAGTCAGTGGCAAAAATACCTTAAATACAGATCCTAAGACACCGACTTCCGAAATTAAAGTTATTTTTCATTTTGTTGTGTTTTTTTAAGGAAGTCCGTTGTTAATTTTTTTTTTTGTTTTTTAATGGCAAAAACCACATCAAAATCCACTGTGTATTTCAAAACAACTAAATGGTCACACAGACACAAACCAACTTTAAAATATAGCGTAGGGTAAGATGCAGGTCATTGGTCTAGTGATCGCAAGCGCTACTTTTGAGCATGAGGTCGTAGGTTTGATTTCTGATTATATGCTGTAGATTGGCATCTTTACTCCAGTTCAGTTCCAAGTTTTGAATAGCAAAATCAGCCAATAATGATGGGTACCTGGAACACAGTAGGGCTCCTCCTTTCGCTTCGAGAAGAAGTGGGCTACAATCTACCACGCTGTCCCAGTGCGGAATAATAGGTGTCAAAAGTCTTCCAATTTTTGGTTCCAGGATTTGTCGGTTTCTTCACGATGTTTTTCTTCATCGTTTTGAGACCAGTGGTGATAAAATTATTAACCGCTACCACTGCTCTAAGTTTTAAACACTAAATATAAAATTTATATCCACTTATCCCTGACATTATCACCCCTATATAAAATCCCACTAATAGCCTACACAATATTATCCTTACCTAAACTTTAGAATTTGAATATACCTCCCATAATAACCTCATAAGGAGACATCACTATCCCATATTATGGCAACTCCGCACCCAACCCAAATGGGTTTTGTGGAATTATGTCCCTCACTCACGGGAAAATTTTATAATAATAATAATAATAATAGTATCTTAGGACAACCATCACAATGTTATCTGATCCCATACTAGGCAAAGCCTGTACTATGGTAACCAGACAACTGATAAACATACTTATATATTTCTAAATACATACATATTATAGATAAATTACACCCAGACACAGAACAAATGATCGTGCTCATCACACAAAGATTTGTCCTGGGTGGGAATCGAACCCACGACCTCAGTCTTAGCAGTCAGGGTCACTAACCACTAGACTAACACGAGGGGTGTAGACAGAAGGCTCGGAAATTACTTTTAGTTTTACGTAAGAAACACCTATTCCCAGAACAATGTGGGCAGGGATATTATATCATTACATAGTATAAAACAAAGTCGCTGCCCTGTCTGTCCCTATGTATGCTTAGATCTTTAAAACTACGCAACGAATTTTGATGCGTTTTTTTTTAAATAGATAGAGTGATTCAAGAGGAAGGTTTATACGTATTATATGCGTGGCAAATGCTAGTACTATACATGTTAGACAGTAATCACCATTGTATTAGTCGAGAGACATCCACAGCTATACATAGGCCTCCCCCACGATCCGCCACTTTGACCGGTTCACTTTTAGGGGGGTTTGCCACAATCGCCAGGGGGTAGGCGATAGCAATAAGGTGATAAAATGCATAAAGAATGCAGTCAATCCCTTAGTCGCCTCTTACGACACTCCCAGAAAGAAATGGCATAGTACTATTCATTACGCCTGGCACCACACAGAACCAGCGAGCAAGCATAATAGTATTGCTTTTAATCCGACAGGAATCCTAGCTATACTGACAGAAACATAATTATAATTAAGGTATTGCTACACTGAGAATCTAACCTCGAACCACGCTCTTTCAATTCCGACCACTAAACTAAAGCCTAAAGAAATCGCAGTGATTTTGAAAACTGACCGTCTTTTTCACAATTAAACACTGCTGTAAATGTTTTCTGGAAATCAATGCTTTGAGTTTTTTGTGCCATGGGCATTAAAGTTTTCAGTGGAACAGACGACATAACATCATGAAAATGTGAGTGCTACACTCGCCCACTCTTTACCAGGAATGTGAGACAGGATATTTAAACCTTCTGAAACGATTTTGCTCTCCGACAGCAATGGCTTCTGATACTATTCAAAGAATTGTCAGTGTAAATGGCGGTCATAAACGCGCTACATTTGATAGCCCAGCGAATGTAAGGAAAAAATACAGTTATAGTCTTCATATCGGTGTAATTGAGCACTTTTATTTGATGCATTCCAAGTTCGCGTGCGTATGAGCTGTTCAATTTATGTTTGTTGCTTAAGGATAATAGTCTTTACCATTTACGTCATACACACATGTTTTCTTTGGCCACGAATGTTTTTACGCAGGCAGGATGTCCGACTGTATGTTTTAGTTTATATTTAAATTATTTCCAGAATCCAGTTCATAATTTATATGATAGTCTTGACTGTGGGTTGTATTATCGTTAGTTCAGCTGATTTTAGATAAAACTATAATAACGAATGTAATGAAAACATTCTACAAAATATTATTAAGTTTATTTTACATTATAATGTGAAAACTCCACCACATAAAAGGTATAGGTACTCTCCATATTTCGTTAACAATCCAAGCTAATAGAATAGCCAACGGAACTTCGTATCCACAAACAACTTGAAACAATACCGATTATTTGTCTAGTCTAGTTGGATTCGACCCTCATTTGTGTTGTTTGTTTCAGGTAATCGAACAGAGCCGAGAGATGACGAAAATGCCCGAAGTGAGAAACGAAACGAAAGTGTCCCAACATTAAACTGCCATGACATCCGAGGAACCCATCGATGTCGTCGCTAAGAAAGACGCCAAAAAGACAGATGAGTGTGCCAACTTCGAAATACCAGAAAACAACAAGGACAAAAGTGTAGTTGATCAAAAACAACAACGTTCCCATGAACTCATGAGGCTAGTGTACGAACTTCCAGATGAAATTAAGAAACCAGAAATAATAGAAAATAACAATATGTTGAAAGAAAACCCACCGATCACCATCGTGGAGATCACAGAACAGAATGGTTGTGCTGAGTTAAATGCTACTCAATGTGATAACGATTATTTTAACGTAGACGGCAGTCCAAAGGACTTAGGCAATAAGGTGGTATACGACGTGCTAGCAACTAATGAATTGATAATGCACTGTGCGGAAGAATTTAAAGAGGTTATAGACAGATCATCACCGGATGACTGCAGTGATGAGGACTTAATAGCGTTGAAGAAGCTTCTGGAAGGAAAGCCGAGGGTGTTGGATAGGTATATACGGGAATGTGCAAGTACGGATGAGGTGACGAGGCTTCATAGTTTGACGTCGTCTGGTCCTCTGTCCCCAAGGCCACACCACGAGGCTCGGAGCACTTCAGTGACGTCAGATCTCTTCCAACTATGGCTGTCTTCGTCTCCAGTTAAGGTGAGTGATAATTTTTAATGCTTT
Source organism: Aporophyla nigra (assembly GCA_947507805.1). Classification (NCBI taxonomy): domain Eukaryota; kingdom Metazoa; phylum Arthropoda; class Insecta; order Lepidoptera; family Noctuidae; genus Aporophyla; species Aporophyla nigra. The sequence continues at coordinate 1,612,967 of OX382313.1, read as the reverse complement.
ATGACGTCTATATGTGCTAATGTCAGTGAAGATTGAATACGTAATTAATGTGTTTTTAATATCAGTGTTTAGCAGAACTGTTTTGGGCAGACGGAAATATTTATATGGTTAGGATGGTGAGGAAAATGTATTGAAACAATTGATTGTCACCTTATTAGCAGGCTGGCTTATCAATGTCTCTTCTTGTGAAAATATTTTCATAGCTCTGTGTGGCCTAAACCCAATAATGGACTAATATACTATTTAAGTAATAATACAAAATTCTCATCAACTGTTCTTCAGAGTCCACTTCTTCTTTTTTTAACGTTCAAAAAGTGCTGATTCTCAGACTAGTTTGAATAAATTAATTCGGATTTTTATTTTGTTTGACTATACACATATGTACATACATTTCATGTCATTGTTTTGCCGCGACTTTTACGAAGATACTGAAATCCGGGTAGTAAACTAGTACAATAACCTACTTTGTCTCTTCGTATTATTTTCTTTTGGTTTCATAAGTAATTAGCTACATCAAATGTTTTTCTTTCACATCTCTCCAGTATAGAGTTTAATTCTAGCTCCACAAACATTTAACATTTCTAGAAAGAGATTGAAGTAACTTAATTTTCATATTTCCTTTTTATTTCCGTCTCTGAGCTCCTTTGACATTTAAGTTGTTCACTGTTTTTATTAATATTCTGTTTGATCACATTAAGTATTCTAAGTAATATTATATTTTAAATAGACTTATTATTCTATTTATTTTTTCTCAGAATAATTAATTATTTTGTCATTTTCTACTTTTCGCTTCTTTTTTAATTGGTTCCTATGAATATTTCTTAAAAGATATACGTGTTGGCCCAGATCAGGAGAAGTAATTTGATGATTTCCCATCCAAAAAAAAAAAAAAATCGTGACAAATGAATTCCGTAATTATCTGTGCCATTTTCGTATGTCTTCCCTTATCTCGGTCAGAGCGAGAAAAGAAAATGAATACGGCTACTTTTACGCAGCACCTAAATTGACATAGGAATAATTTCAAAACATTGTATATCAGATTTATGTATAACTAGTTTTTGTCAGCGGCTTCACCCACGTGGAGGTTGAAAATTATACCACGGGAACGTAATCTAGGTTATCTATCGGTGATCTAGCTTTGTAGTTCATCCACATCCGTCCATTTAGCCGTTTTATGTAATTGAGTATCGAACATCCAATGTTTCACATGTTTAATATTAATTAGTAAGAAAGATGTTAGACAAGAGTAAAACAAAGATACATCTATTCCGACTTGCATTCACATTTTAGCTGTATTACAAAGATTTAAACCATACTCAGACCCGCATAAAATAAAAGCACAGCCTTCCATAGCACCAGAAGGTATAACATTGTACAGGAAGGCCCATAATGAAAAAGTATTCCTTCAAAATACCCACTGAACCTTTGTTGGAAGTCGCGCGCATTAGACTGGTAGACCAAGAACAAAGAGCGATTGGGAAGAATAATGGCATCCTCTGACCATACACGACAGTACAACGATATATGATGTAACGTTAGTGTACTATACCTTGCGTCTATGCGGTCATCGTTCGGACATTAATTTGTATGTACAGTTTGTTGAACGACATTTCGGTAAGTAGGTTCTTCGTTAGGAAAATGATAACAATGAAAATGCATTTGCATGTTTTTAATTGTGTCAGTTTGATTTGAGTCTTCGTCGTGTGATGAGCTTGGTTTAAGAGCTCGGTTTTAGTTCAAGTCTGTTCGGGAATATGGCAACGAAACAAGTAAAACGTGGATTATCCCGGTAGCTACGAACATTTTATAAAAAGTTCTTAAGTGAAAAAAATAAAATAGTGCAGTGAATAAGTGTACGAAAAACAAGAATGCTAGCTCCCAAAGATTCCATTCACAGATTTTGCAATAAAAGAAGAAAAAAAATATCCAAGAACAAGTCTACTGTTCTATAGTATTTGCGGTCCTATTTAACAATTAATTAGGTACGATATTAATTATAAAAAGTAGACTCCCATCGTAACAATGCCTCTGAACTTGATTCAGCGATTACAAAAGAGTGCTTTGGCATTCGTGCTGGAATGGAGATGTGACAACAGCACCGAAGTTTATCTTCGGACACAGGTAAGTTAATCAAATTAACAGATTTTGGCTACAATTAAACGTTATTAAATAGTATCTATGTATCTTATATTTATACCTACCTATTCCGATCCCATTTCCTCCCGTGGGTGTCATAAAAGGCGAGTAAGAGACTTACAAGAGAATGAGCAGCAGCGTTCTATATGCATTTTGTCACCATACTATGATCGCCAACCCGCCTGCCAAGCGTGGCAATTATGGCAATCCTCATTCAAATAGAGGGCTATTTGAAGCAGGTTTGTCTCCAGCAGTGTGCCTGAGTCCCAGCAGTGGGAACATCTTAGGCTGAATATAAAGCAGAATCTAAGCATTTAAGATGGTATATCGACCTTAAGAAAGAGATATTGACACATTTATGAGTGAAAGAGACAGCGTTCTACAAACCCGAACCTTTTCTAAATCTCGGTGATTTTGAAGTAACTTTGGAACAGTTGGTTCATAGAATAACGCATCATCATCATCATCATCATCATTTCAGCCAAAAGACGTCCACTGCTGGACATAGACCTCGACCAATATGGGAGAGGGGTTTGTCATAATCGCCACGGTTGGCAGGCGGGTTGGCGATCGCAGTATGGAGGTAAAATGCTTAGAGAACGCTGCTGCCCATTCTCTAGTAATTCTCTTAGTCGCCGCTTACAATACCCACAGGAAGAAATGGGGTGATGCTTTACGTCCGGTACCACAAAGATCCTGAATAACGCATTCCAACCAAAAATCAGATACGCTGTCAATTACATACACCGTCCTACACGAATACCTTCCCTACCACTCATGCGTAACGATATTTAAATTTATTTTATCGACGTCACACTTCCATCCCTCTATTACCATATAAACGACACCCAGTATAACTTGATTCAAAATGGCGGCGTTGCCGTCAAACGCGTACTGTCAAATCCAGTACTTTTGAGGTTTGTTTTCCATTTTCCCGCGGGTCTTGGTATAGTGGTGGGTGGACAGAGTCAGGTAGCGAAGGGCATCGATATCAATCGTGAAGCTCGCCACTCGATAAAGATAATATGTTAAAAGCATTTCGAGTGTTATGTCCACTTTATAGCGCGGCCTGTCATGCGCCGTGGTGTGGAGTTGGGTAGAAGTTGATGTGGCATTTTTCTATTGTTGTTAGGTAATACTTTGACGGTAAGAATCCATAAAGTTGTAATTTTAGTTTAGATTTTAACATCTTTATATTTAGATAGTATAAAACAAAATCGCTTCCCATGTTTGTACGCTTAGATCATTTAAACTACGCAACGAATTTGAATGCGGTTTTCATCAATAGACAGAGTGATTCCAGAGGCAGGTTTATATTTACAATACGCGGACGAAGCCGCTGGCTAAAGCTAGTAAATAATAAGAAAAGAAATATTTTTTGACAACCTCGTTGCTCTAGCGGTCGGAAACGCTACTGCTGAGCGTGTCCTGCGTTCGATTCCCCTGTCTGGAAAAGTGTTAGTGAGGTTTTGTATCCCAAATTTATTTCCCAATTTAAACCCGGAGTCAGGAATTGTGACTGGTTTTGAAAAACGGGCTTTTTAAGGGATTGTCTTATGTAATTTTGACGTTCAAAAAGTGCTGACGCTTAGCTTAATTTGAATAAGTAACTTAAGTTTGTGATGGCCATAGGCTCGCCTTCTATTACATGGAACTTAAACATAACTGGCGAAATATGATTGCAATATAGGTACACCTCTGGCTTACCCTACAGAGAGATGGTGTGAAGTTATGATACGTTATCGATATTATTGCGTTTGTACTTCAACAAACATTAGTTCCGAATATTTACTCTAAAGCTATTTTACAATTTTACGTCAGAAAATTTTAATAATAATTATAATATGCATAACAATGACGTAACTGAAATTATCCGCGTAAATTCCCATATGTTTTTCAATTCATGATATAAGTAACTATATAAAAGCTAGGTACCTACCTAGCTATGTGGTTAGGGTGATAATAAGCCATATAAATGTCGCTAGCATTTTCAGTCGAAAGACGTCTACTGCCGGACCTAAGCCTCCCCCAGAGGACATTGCCATACCTAATCGCCACGCTTAGCAGGTGGGTTGGCGATATGGTGGTAAGGTGCATAGAGAACGCTGCTCCACATTCTCCAGTAGATCGCCGTGTACGACATCCACGGTAAGAAATGGGATGGTGCTATTTCTTTACGTCCGGCAACGCACGGAACCAACAAAATTGTCTTTTTAGTAAGAATATTGTAAATTATGAATAGCAGTACCTACCTTTTTATGTTTAATCACTATACAAATTTTGTTCCTTTTTTACTAACTTCAAAAAAAGGAGGAGGTTATCAATTCGACTGTATTTTTTTTTAAATATTTGTTACCTCATAATTTTTGACTGGGTGAACCAATTTTGATGATTCTTTTTTTATTTGAAAGCTGGTGCTTCCCGAATGGTCCCATTTAATTTGGTTCCATTTGGACAATGGGGTCCATGTGAAAACCACATACGTCTTAAATACCTTTTTATATTTAATCATTATACAATTTTTGTTCCTTTTTAACCGACTTCAAAAAAAAAGAGGAGGTTATCAATTCGACTGTATTTTTTTAAATATTTGTTACCTCATACATAACTTTTGACTGGGTGAACCGATTTTGATGATTCTTTTTTTATTTGAAAGCTGGTGGTTCCCGAATGGTCCCATTTAATTTACGAACCGAAAACCACATACGTCTTAAATTTGCATTAAGTATTTGCGCGATAAATGAACGAATAATGCGCTTAGATTAGTGCGGCGTATCTACCATAACTAAAAAGTTAAAAATAAAAACTTTTTACAAAAAAATAACAACCGACTTCCTTAAAAAAAACACTACAAAGTCGAAAATAACTTTAATTTCGGAAGTCGGTGGTAAAAAAACCTTAAATACAGATCCTAAGACACTAAATTCCGAAATTAAAGTTATTTTTGACTTTGTAGTTTTTTTTTTTCGTTATTATTTTATAGGTATTTGTTGCACACTGTATTTATTAAGATACGTTATTGACATCATGGAAAATTGTAATATGATGGTAAAATGTATAGAGGACGCTGCTACCCAATCTCCATTAAGTCCCTTAGTCGCCTCTTACGACAGCCTGCGGAACCAATTGGATGCTGCTATTCTGTACCTACGTTCGACACCACACGTGATAGATATAGTTATAGTTAAAAGTGTTTCCTGCAAAAATATTATTCCCTCTATAATAATGAAGTAGGCCTAAAGCACTGACGGGTTTCATCCTAAAAAGAGCGGTCGTCCATCTATTGGTTAACCGTAGATCGATCTGCCCAATAGCCGCGAGCTCTTTCGGCTCACCACTTGAGTTTGTCAAACAAAGTTTCCGACCGCGGTCGTTGTTTGCTCTGGGTACCGCTAAAACTATTCGATATTATTCATTTGATTCGGTACTTGAAAAGGCTGGAGCGGTTTTTGAATTAAATATGTTTTACTAGCTTTTAATTGCGATTTGGCTGAGTGTATGGGACGAACTCTATGTTTGTGTAATACTAATAAATCATCAATGTGCCAATTTTCATACAAATCCGTTCAACTGTTTTTGCGTGATTGAGTAGCAAACATACACACTTTTATATACTAATATATATACTAATAATTTGACTGGCCTGTTAGTCTAGTGGTTAGTGACCCTGACTGCTAAGACTAAGGTCGTGGGTTCAATTCCCACCCAGGACAAATCTTTGTGTGATGAGCACAATCATTTGTTCTGTGTCTGGGTGTAATTTATCTATAATATGTATGTATTTAGAAATATATAAGTATATTTATCAGTTGTCTGGTTACCATAGTACAGGCTCTGCCTAGTTTGGGATCAGATAACGTTGTGTTGGTTGTCCTAAGATATTATTATAAGATATTATTATTATTTCGTTTATTTCTTTATATACATATTATTTACATTTTAAAATATTTTTAGAAAAATAAATTTACAACAAAAAACATTTAAAAATATAAAAAATAGTGGACCTCCGGTAGCGGAAGCGGGGTCCAAGCTACCGGTGGTTAGGGATCCAGAGACAGGAACCTCCTCACGATGCGAGCCGTGTCAAGGAGTACTGCCTTCTGGATCAGACTCTTGATCCAACCGCCTAACGATAGCCTCGACAGGTGTTGGGCGAGGGTATCGGCCATCAGCCCATTGGCTGATACGACAATCGGCACAATGACAGCCGAGTCAACATTCCACATGTCAACAACCTCGTGTGCTAAGTCGAGATATTTAATCTGTTTCTCTTTCTCAGCTTTCACGAGGTTGCCGTCATGCGGAATGGTCCACTATCATTGTTCGGCGCGCTAACCGATCTATCACTACTATATCAGGCTTATTGGCAACAATAGTCCTGTCAGTAATGATAGACCGATCCCAGTACAACGTGACATGGTCATTTTCGAGAACTGGGTCGGGCACATACTTGTAATACGGTACCTCAGAATCCACTAGTTTATATTGCAAAGCAAGTTGCTGGTGAATAATCCTGGCTACTTGGTTATGCCTGTGCAAGTATTTGCCGTTAGCCAGACGATTATTATTATTATAATACTAGTTACTGCCCGTGACTTAGTCCGCGTCAAATTTTTTCAATAACCCATCCCGTCGCAACGAATTGCCTGCCCCTGCGAGGTCTTCATATTTGTGACTTTTCTCGGCTCCTAAGGCTAGGGCCCTTATGAGCCGTGATGTTATATAAAGTATAGCCTTCCTTGTTAAATGGGTGGTTCGGGAAAGCAAGATATTTGACGCAGATGAAATTGCGGGCGAATTCTATACGAAACACCCTCTTTGCAATCGCTATGGACGGTACCACTATATTAAGAAAACCAAGCTAAAAGAATGTTCAACTTTTTACTCAAATATTCGTATCTATCGATCAATTGTGAATCTTAATCAGGTATGCACAACAGTTAACTGACCTTTCTGTTCATTACATAGTCTATAGATCCAATTATGTTTAGACAAGGATACAGCTTTCAATCAGGAGCCACAAATGCCATTCAATGTATACAAGGGATCGGTTAGTGATTCCCTATGTACGGATTAAGCAAATCTCTATCGCTTTTATTGAGCCACAGTTAGCCAATCAGAAGGAACTATACAGAATATAAACAGGAATCTGTTTGATGGGTTCCAATTAAGAGAACAAATGGATGGTCCGCTGGTTGTTTTAATGCATGATTCTCCTTGTCTAGGTCCAGTAATTTGACAGTTGAAATGATTAAAAACTGGCATTTTGTTTATTCTGTCATTTGAATTATTTGCGCTTTTCTATCATTAGACATAATTATTATTATACAAACATGAGTCGCTCATAATGGGCCTCATAAGAAGGCTGAAACCACAGAACAGATAAAGAGGTTAGAAAGGAAATAGTTCCTGATTTGTATTAGAACGCGTGTCGCCGCTTGTCTCCCACTCTTTAACTCCACTACAAGCAAAGGTCCCGAACGTACGCGAATTACGCACACTAATAAATTACACACACTTAGATCGCGAGCTTGCTATTGATTGTCACACTAACGCAAACACTGTACTTGACGTGCACTCACACACACGAAAAGCAATTTATTTCTCATACATGTTACGGGGAACAAAAAGTCGATAATCGATATCGATAAAATTACTGTAATTCTTAAAATTTTTGTTATTTAAGTTTTGCAATTTATTGCTATAATATCGGGAGAGGGACGGGGTTGGAATAGTGTGGACATTCTAAATACATAATAATAGGTCTTTACCTATGAAATTGCCGTTTTGTATGAAAAAAATTAAATGAATTTTTTTCATGTATTTTTTATTTGTATTAATCGAAATAATCACCCATGCAATCAATGCATCTTTGCCAACGCAGTGTCACTTTATTGATGCCCTTCTTAAAAAAATCAGCTGGACAGGAGGCAACAAATTCTTCACAGGCATTTTGTACTGCCTCTCGGATATTGAATTTTTTTCCCGCCAAGAAGTTATCCAAATTCTGGAAAAAGTAGTAGTCTGTAGGCGCAAAGTCTGGTGAGTAAGGCGGATGACGGAGAGCTTCCAACCCCAGTTCTTGCAACTTGGAGACCGTCTGCTGTGCAGTATGAGGTCGCGCGTTGTCGTGCAGGAGCAGCGGAGACGAGCGATTGACCAATGCTGGTTGGAGATGTGCCAGTTTCTCCATCATTGAGTTCAGTTCTTCACAGTACACATCTGCAGTAATGCTCACCCCGTTTGGTAAGAAGCTGTGATGAATCACACCGGCGCTAGACCACCAAACAGTGACCATCACTTTTCTAGGGGTAAGTTTTCGTTTAGGGCATTGTTTAGGTGCTGAACCAGGATCCAACCAACTTGCTGAGCGCTTGCGGTTATCAAACAGAATCCATTTGTTGAAAATTGTGCTGCATTTAGTAGGTATCCATTGTATTCTACCGGTTGCCTCAATCCACAATTTCCTTATATCTGGATCTGTTGGAAACCTAATAATAAAATATATGTTTTCATTATAAACAGCTAACCTCAAACCAAATTTTAGACGAAAACCCCACTCAGAAACTATATTGATAACCACAATTAACAATAATTGGTGTTAATTAACAAAGGTATTTTAATTCCAATATTACTGATAATAATCATTTGAATACATTCCGAATATCGACAGTGTTTACAACTTGGTGCAACACTATCGATACGCATGGAATTTCGCGGAATTCAAGCATTGGCTCGGCACACGCGACTCTCGCAATGATCGCAATACATCGCGCGATCACTCGCGTAGTACAAGATGGTACCCATGCGTTGCAAGCAATGTATAATTTTGCATCTTTTTTTCGATTGTGTCGTTTTGTCTACAAACTACATAATACAATTGTAATAATTACAAATAACACTCGTATTATAAGGTTTTAGGACTTACCGGTGAAAAGAAATCCCTTCTCGGGCTACACTACACATCTGGCTTCTTTTCCGACACGTTATGATAGCGCAAGACGGCATAATTATTTTTTTTCGCGGAGCTTCGTACGTTGTCACAATATGAGCGCGACTGTTGGCCGGTGACGCTAATTTCGGTCGACATATGAGCGTTCACAATATGAGCGGCGCGCGCGCCCCGCCCACAAGGCCCTTCTAACCTCTTTATCTGTTCTGTGGCTGAAACCACCCAAAGGGCAATGGAAAGGGTTTAGCTTCGAGTTTCCCTACGCGATCTAATCAGAAATAAAGAGATCCTTGGGAAAACCAAGCAAACCAATGAAGCCCGAAGAATTTCCAAACTTTAGAGGCAGTGGGCAGGGCACATTGCTCGCAGAACAGATGGCCCATGGGATGGAAGGTTCTGGAATGGCGACCGCATACCGAAAGACGTACAGTTGGAAGGCCTCCCACAAGATTGACCAATGACCTTGTGAAAGCCGCCGGAATCCGCTGAATGCGAGAAGCACAGAATCGGTCGAAGTGGCGGTGCTTGGGGGCCTATGGGGGTACAGCAGTAGCTTCTGGCGTTTTACGGGTCAAATGATGAAATTGAACAAGCTTTTTGTCTGTTCGATGAAGCGCGATAGTGTTAACCGGAGCTCCAAGTAACTGATGTCATTGGTTCGAGCTAACAAATAACTAACTAAAGGTCAGGTACATACACTCTTTACAGATCACCGCATCGTTGCAATTTCACATCCATGGTTCTATGTCAATATACAGCACTTTGGCGCACTAAAACATTATCATTTTCTGATAAGATAGTAACGTTAAATTGAATCGAATCCTACACTTGTCACGCTTGTCAATGGTGTGACGTCAACAGAACTATTTACGACAGTAGAGATCTTTTATTTTTAAAGGTACCGAAACTGATTGATGTGAAAGCCAATTTCGCTAACTATTTCTTAGTTCTATATGTAGGTTCTATGATAGATTGACTTGAGAGATTGGAACGCAACAGTCATTTAGATACGGAAATTGCATTTATGATCAAAGATTTTCAGTAGCAGGCATTTTTTTTTGTGGGTGGGAAATCATCAAATCACGTCTCCCGCTCTAGGGCGGAGTGGGAGGGCATGTCAGACTTTTACTGACTAAAACCCACCCGTGCTTCTTCAGTTGCCCATGTGCCAGGGTCACGGTGTCTCTTTCGAACAATCTCGCGACCCTGGCAGACATCGGTCCTAGTAGACACCTTCAGTTCTGCTGACATCTCTTTGAGGCGCGCATGGAACACTACGCGCCGTCGACACGGGCTGGTTCTTATCGGGCGGCGAGCTACCCATTGCTCGCCGCCCGCAAGCCACGGTGGCCGGGAGTCTGCGATCGACTCCCGACGCCCGGGGCGTCTCTTTCTGCGGTGGCTGGTAGCGGGACGTGAGAGCGCAGAGACTGCCACTCCCTTACGCATCCCGCCTCCTCCTTTGCGGGCATTACTGCTTCGCAGAAGGAGGCTTCCCATGCCCTCTCGCTCCTCCGTAGCAGGCCTCAGCCTACGAACTGCATAATCAGTCTATTATAGGCTGGTTATATAGTTCCCACTGCTGGAAAATTAGGCCTTCACTTTTCAAGAGGGAGTGGGCTGTTATCTACCACACGGGCCCAGTGCAGGTTGGCAAATGTCACGTGCTTTCGAATTTTGGTTCTAGGACATGCCGGTTTCCTCACGATGTTTTCCTTCAGCGTGTTGGAGGCAGTGGTGATGAAATGATTTACACAAAGTAAAGCGCGTGTTATCGCAGAGCTACCATTACTCACCGATAGCCCGCAACTTATTTCTCCATGTTTACGCACCGACCTGACTAACACTTTAAGTTTCTACAAACGCCAGTAGGAACCTTGTCATATCACCGTAATGTTTATTGTTGATCATATTAATGTTGAAATTGGACAATTTCAGCTTCCTTACACAGTATAAAACACAGTCGTTTCTTGTGTTTGTACGCTTAGATCTTTTAAACTACGCAAAAAAAATTAATGCGGTTTTCATCAATAGACATAGTGATTCTAGAGAAAGGTTTATATTTATAATAAATAGGTGAGTGAAGCCGCTGGCATATACATTTTCTTACGTTGTTCAGTAGAAACCCAAAAAATCATCAATGAAGATACCTAGAACATTTCTGTTATTTTCTGGTGGCAACTTCGCAAATAAACAAAACTTGGTAACATTGTTGCCTCCATCTTTAAATAGCTTTAGTTACCTAAATGAATATTCAGAATACTTCAATTTATTTGTTGCCAAGCCGGGAGAAGCTCCAACTTTATTAATATCTAGTGATGTGCTGCGTTGTTAAAAATGTATATCCGCGGATACGGATTTTATTTTTATTTTATTTTATTAAAATAAAATAAAAATATAATCTGGTCCGGATCCGAATAAGGATAGGTATTTGGTGTCAAGATCCGCGGATACGGGTACGGATCTTAACTTTTTTACTCAATCGGTGTCGATGCCACTTGACTTTGCTTGACAAGACATGTTTCGAATTGCATTGCGTGGATTTTTTCTTTATTATGTCTATACTTAAGTCACTAAACATTTGACTTTAAGATATAAAAAAGCGTGGGGTGCTTTTTAAGGTATTTTTTATTGATAACAGGCACCTCACGCTTTTTTTCCATTATTTTGTACTTTTTAGTTTGGTTTCAATGGAAGCGTGTTTTTTTAGTTTTTTTAAACTATTATTTATTTTCTTTTTTTTAGGGTGTTTCGAATTTTGAGACGTATGTCAGCGTAGTTTTCGAAGACAGTTTTTTTTGCTGTCCTAGTAACCCTGACAAGGATAATGGCACAAATTAGTTTGTAACGTATGTCAGCGTAGTTTTCGAAGACAGTTTTTTTGCTGTCCTGGTAACCCTGGCAAGCATAATGGCACAAATTTATGAAATTATTGCATTGTCATCGGTCCTTGACAGATGTGCAAAGTTTGAATGAAATCTGGTCGTTTAAAGTGGGTCAAAATCGCGCTATAAGGAGTCGGTTACAAACAAACATACAAACATACAAGTGAAGCTAATATAAAGCGTGTAAAAATAAACTGAATAGAATTTGATAGTGTTTTATTGCTACGTAATCACCTACATATAGAATTTCATCTCTGTATTGAAAATTGATAAGGTAAAATATCCGCCAAAAAAGTAACGGATACGGATCTTTCTTCTCCCTCGGATATCCGCGGATACGGATATCCGGTACATCACTATTATTATCTAAGAAACAAGAAATAAATCATCGTATCTGGCTTTGAATATTTCTTTTCAAGATCGCATTTAATGTTTCTGTTTAACTGAACATTAAAGACTGCTTTATATTCATATGCTTAGTGAGTCGCGAAATACCTTAGGGCCTAGATAAGTGGTCATCAAAACATGGAAGAACTTGTATAGCTCAGTCAGAGCAGCCTGCCGGGGTACCGATATTTGATCGAAAGAGATACCGTGGCCCTGGCTCATGGGCAACTGAAGGAACACGGGTGGGTTAGTAGTTAGTCAGTAAAAGTCTGACACGCTCTCCCACTCCACCCAGAGCGAGAGACGTCAATGATTTCTGACCCACAAAAAAAAACATAACTGCCTCGTTGGTCTTATGGTCCCAGGTACTGCTGAGCTGAGGTCCTGGGTTCGATTCCCACGTCGGGCAAAGTGTTTTTAGGTTTTTCCATTAGTAATTTCTTTGTAAAAGCCCCGAGTTTGGTAGTTAGCGGTGTGATACCCCTGATACGCTTGATCTCTGTCTGGTCGTGTCGGAATGCCGTCCCATCGGACTATGAGAGTGAGGGAAGAGTGAGTGCTCCTGTGTCTGCACACACACTTGAGCACTATAATATCTCCCGCGCCGAAGGCTAGTCTCTGTTGAAATTGGCCGTCATGGCCGAAATACTATCTGGAGGACTATATACATATAGAATTTCACACAGACAAGCAACAAATTGTTTATCACTTTTAATAAAACGCAGGAAATCATCATACTACCCAAAACTCCAAGTAAAATATCCAAAATTGAAAAAAATATTTCCAAGGAGACTTACCATACCTTCACTTGGTAATATTCCAGAGGTACTCAAAAATATGTTAACGATTTTCCTTACCGCCGCGAAATTTCCGCAAGCTTTCATTTTAATCTTCTTCAAAAGCCACCGAGTGATTTTCTAGATGAGCTGACATAAACAGACAGACGAGTTACGATACAGAAGGGTACACTTCACGGCTTACAAATGCAAATTCGCCAAAATTTCTTTTAACCTGCGGTTTTTATAGACTGGGAGCTAGCGATGTTGATAAGTACAAGATGCTTTGGAATATTCGTTGCGAAGAAAATTGTCTTTTTAGGGTTCCGTACCCAAAGAGTAAAAGGGGACCCTATTAAGAATCCGCTGTCCATCCGTCTGTCTGTCCGTCTGTCACGAGGTTGTGTCTCATGAACCGTGATAGTTAGACAGTTGAAATTTTCACAGATGATTTATTTCTGTTGCCGCTATAACAAAAATTACAAAAAAAAAAGAATAAAATAAATATTGAAGGGGGCTCCAATACAACAAACGCGATATTTTTGCTGTTTTTATAGATAATGGTACGAAACCCTTCGTGCAGAGTCCGATTCGCACTTGGCTAGATTTTTAGTTTATGATGATGGATGTTTAGTTTTAAATGTCGAATATTCTGGTAAAAAGGTGATGTTCTTCAGAATGTTCATGCACGACATACACGCACGCAACTAACGTGCATGTATGAGTAGAGGGTTAATGTCATAACACCAATTACAATAGAAATAACTTTCATGTTGACTGTTCAACAATATTCACTGGGTTAATTTTATCGAACTTATACAAGAAATGGATTATTAATATCATGAAAATTATTCAGATTGATAGTTTGTTACCCAATTAGGGTAAAGTATGAACGTAATCGAAGCAAACGGAGTATGTAACGAAGGTAGGTAGGTGGCGTTCTATAGTTTCTGCTTCTTCCCTATGGGAAGAAGGCGTGAGTTTACGTCTGTGTATGTTTTCTGGCTATTGAATGGCATAATTTTTTTTTAACACTTTGTAGGACGGCTCATACAAAGTGGCCAGTAAACTGAACAGTGAAGAGTGAAGAAGTGATCGTCCACTTTAAGGTCCTAGGTACCTTGAAGTGACTGTCCACCCTTCATAGGACGGCTCATACAAAGTGGCCAGTAAACTCAACAGTGAAGAGTGAAAAGTAACCGTCCACTTCAAGAAGTGACTGTCCACTTTACTGGCCACTTTGTATGAGCCGTCCTATAAAGGGTTAACCGTAGCGTGGCTCTAACGATTATATTAGCACGGGAGTTGAGTTGCCAGATTTCATTGCCGTATATATATTTCTTAAAACCAATAAAGGGTTACGTGTCTGGTTTTCTTTAAATCGATTTGGGTTGGAGCTATTTCTATTATACTATTTAAAACTAGCTTTTGCCCGCGACTTCGTCCGCGTCAAATTTTTACTCCCGTGACACTTCCCGTCGCATCGAATTGCCTGCCAGTTTTCGAACATTTTTCATCGCTGCTCCGCTCCTTTTAATCGAAGCGTGATGTTATATAGCCTTTCTCAATAAATGGGCTACCGAACACAAAAATAATTTTTAATGCGAACCCTTCGTTCCTGAGATTAGCGCGTTCAACCAAACAAACAAACAAACTCTTCAGCTTTATAAAATTAGTATAGATAGTATAGATGCGCTTAAAAATATTAAAATATTTTATTTTCTCACGTTTACCTGTTTTTTTTTTTTTAATGATTATAATATTTTAGCGCAGAAATTATCAGTTTTCACTGTCGTATATACTTACTTATTCATAATATTTGTAACAATCAACAAAAGCATTGTCTCTAATTCTCGTTTTCTATAAATAGCTTTTGGGTAGGAGCTATTTCTAAACATGTAAAAAATGTCCCTAAAAAGCTAAAAACCATTAAACCCTATATAAACATCCTACCTATCACATTGCATAATTGAAACTAGTTATCTTCCTCCCAGTCTAGACTCCCAGCAAAATATATTGACAACCGCTCTTAAAAACCCCATTTGAATTCTGAAGGTTATTAGATTTAAATACATTTAGGGAGTGCCTAAGTGCTACCCGCCTGTAAAATGGCAAAAGGTCCACGGAATATATACACTTCATTCATTATTATGACTCTCAAATGGTACGTCCGACGCATGCTGGACCGTCAGTCCTGGTAGAGATCATTTACTTTCATATGAAAATATTGTATTTCACTTAAAACTTAAAAGTTTCAATTCGTCGCTTCCTATAGAGAAGAGCCGGTTAAAAAGTCCACGGTTATTCTTCTTCAATAATACTTGGCTTTTACAATGATTTATATTACAGTGTTAATAATATCTATGGTTGGACAGTGTAGGCCTGTCAACAAGTACCAGCTACTTAATTAAATAGAAAATGGTTGACAAATCTACAGTTACAAGTTCAAATATATTCTAAAATTTCATCTAATTTGTTCACTCAGAAAATCTACAAAAGTTATAAAAGTATGAACGCCTGCACACATTTTTAGAGCAATCTGACACATAGTCGAGTCACGTGTCTCTCGTGGTTCTATCTGTCATCGTGCTAAGATTATCCGATACGGTTGTAACATTAAATAATAACGTGATGTGATATAATACTTCAAAATATTGACATGTAAAAGTGTCTTATAAGATCTACGAACATAAATAAACATTTAATTTCATTTCAACATTTTAATCTTATTAAATAAATTAGTTCTAAAAACTGAATTGACCTTTCTATCATTTCATCATAGTGTTGCCCAAATGCAAGAACAAGACGAGACTTAGCCAGTCTTGGTCTTGGTCTTGCGCCAATACACCTGGGTGCTTACTCTCGAATATAATTCCAATAGATCGACATTGGAATTCTCAGTCAAACGTCAGGGATTGGCTGGACTCACTGAGTCTAACCAATCCCGGACGTTTAACTCAACCAACTGACAGTTGACCAATGTCGATCTATTGGAATTATATTCGAGAGTAAGCACCCTGGTCTTGGTCTTGGTCTTGGTCTTGCGCTCCCAGTCTTGGTCTTGGTCTTGGTCTTGCAGCAAGAGTCTTGCAAGTCTTGCAATTACCTATTAGTCTATTACTATTTATTAAAGTTTACTTTAAATCTTAGAAAAACGTATTAGAATTGGAACATTGTGAGCTTGAATTAACATAGCCATAGTAAAGATCAAGCAGATTAATAAATAACTGAAGATTTGATAAGAAATTCGAAAAATCAACTGACCTATATGTCGTTTTCCATGGAAGTAACTGTTTCTTAATAAACATTTATGATTTATAAGCTTACATTTGCTAAAACATGTAAAAAAACAAATTAATTACAATAACTTGACTGTATTTTAAAGAACAATACTTATCTGTCTAGAAAGAGATTGAACCCTCAACTTATAAGAAATTTAATAAAAGAGTTTTACGATTTATCATTTATTTGAATAAAAAATAAAATACAACACAAATCAACAGCTTTATCATTAGGTTATGATACTTTATATCAATTTTTTTGACCAAGAATTAATACAAAGTAACCATCTGGCTGACTCATCACTTAACCTATTTCTATGTTTTCTAATTACTAATGATGCTTTAGAAAATAACCTCTCAGCAGGTACTGAAGTTGCAGGTATTGAGAGAAAATCACGGGCCATTTTTCGATAAAATCGGATACTCTGTCTCATGCGTCCTCCACCAATCTAAAATGTCTTCCGAGCTGGCAGTTCTTGGTTTTCTCAGGTACTCCTCCAACTCGTCTATCACTAAGCCTTGAAGACAAGATCCAGATGACGTCGAGGGACATTCATAGAGTTTATCAAAGTCTATTACGTCTTCATCTTCATCACATACTTTATTTTCTTTTTCTGGTAATTCCAGAGATTTGTTCAGTGAGTGTAGACTTTTATATTCTTCATAAAGTTCATTGAACTTGCGCAGACTTTCTGTTTTAAGTTGCTTCCCCCACATTGTCAGGTCAAAAGTCTGAGCCTTATGCCTTGGGTCTAAAATTAAAGAAGTACAATAAATCCAGTTGCTCTTCTTGTAATGTTTAAGCATTTTGTCTCGAGCTGCTTGGAAAGCTAGAATGAGCCTTTCATCCACTTCAGATCGATTAGGTTTCTCATCTAACTGTTTTACCATGGATTCAATTTTATCTAGCAAGAGATTGAATGATACAATGACTAGCGGTAATGTAACATATTTGTCTCCACCAAGTTTTGTACTTAAAAGTTTAAAGTTTATTAGAAATGTATGTAATTTTTCGAGTACCTGCCATTCATTAGCTGTGATTTGAAAATCATTTAATTCGGTGACAGAACTGCACAATATGTCAATGCCCGCTCTCACTTTTAAACCAAATCCAATCATATCATGTGTGGAATTCCATCTCGTTGGACGGTCAAGAATGGCATTTAGATTTGATGGCACGCCAGCTGCTTCACAAGCAGACTGAAACTTCTTCTTCACTATCTCACTTCTTTTTATTTTACTGGAAATACTGCGTAACTTTGTTACAGATGTACGCGAGTCAGCAATATTTGGTGCAGATTCTTCATCTTCCTCATCCTCAGTTTCGTCTGCATAGTCTTCGTACTGCTGATCTTGCGCGTTAGTGTCAGACTCACAGTGTAATGCTAAGGTCTTTAATAAATCTTGTACACCAAGGTTTAAAATGTGAGCAAAGCACCGGAAATGTTGATTGTCTGAATCAAAGTGTGGCGGCAGCTGTTTGCCCAGTTCATACATAAATTTGGTATTTGCAGTTGCGTTGTCGACCGTGATACCTTGTATTTTATCAATTATGCCATATTCCAATAAACATTCATGGAAAATCGTTGCAATATCTTCCCCAGTATGTCGACCACGTGATGGTATAAAATCAAGAACTACAGATTGATACTTCCATTCGTTGTCTATATAATGAATAGTAACCCCGTAGTAACTCCTACCAGCAATTGACGTCCACCCATCAATGGTAAAAGACATTTTAGATGATAATTGTTGAAGTCGTTCCTTGAGATTCAATTGGAGCTCTTCAAATCGCTCTTTGACTTTCCTTCTAAGTGTAGACCTTTTAGGAAACACCATATTAAGGCAAATACGTCGAAAATATACTTGTGTAGCTTCGTCATCGAAAAATGAGAAGGGAAGATATTTTTTCACCACCCAATCAACTGTAGTGCTATTCTGTAAAAATCTCACCGTGATAACTTGGGTGAAGTGAGCTTAAAGTGAGGTATCATTAGTGTTAATTTCTAACATTAGATGAACTGACAGCTAACTTTTAGGTCACTTCACCTAAGATCTCACGGTGACATTTTAACAGAATTGATCGGCTGTAGCTGTCGTGATGTTGTCACTGCTGTTTTCCGACTGAAACAAAACAATAAATCTTGTGTTATTATTTAAAACATACTAGGTTTGAGCGTATAAGAGGAGGAGGTTTGTTGTTGTTAAATCGAGAAAATCGTTAAATTGATATTTGTTATATTAAGGTTGCACTGTACTGTAATTTACCAAAATAAAGTACTTAGTTGTTACTGGCCGATTAAATGAAAATATGGGTGTTTATAAAAAATATTTAAGACGATAATTACATACTTAATATGTCGCACCCCTAGATGAAAACACCACTAACTCAAAAATACTTACGTAAGTTAATGGCGTTTTTGAAAGTATCGCATGAATAGCTACGCGGAGTTAAAATTCTTTTAACTGTTAAAAAAATATTCTTACCTGTCCACTTCTTCCAGCGGTTACTAAAAAGCTTGTGATATCTCCACTTAATTTTGGTTTAACAGGAAGAAATATTTCTGATTCCTTTTTGTGGAAAGATATTAGATGTTTCCTTAAGCCTGAAGTGTTTCTGTTTTTAACCCCCGACGGAAAAAGAGGGGTGTTATAAGTTTGACGTGTCTGTCTGTCTGTCTGTCTGTCTGTGTGTCGGTCTGTCTGTCTGTCTGTCTGTGTGTCGGTCTGTCTGTGTGTCTGTCTGTCTGTGGCATCATAGCTCCCGAACGGATGAAGCGATTTCAATTATTATTTTTTTGTATTAAAGGTGACTTATGTGCGAGTGTTCTTAGATATGTTTGATGAAAATCGGTTAAGCCGTTTAAAAGTTGTGGGGGGTGAAAGTGGGGAAGAATAACCGAATGTCTACAAATATACTCGAGTGGGGTCTCAAATGAAAGCGCACTGAAAGAGAATATTGATGACTTAATCGAGAATGTTCAAGCTTCGCTTGATGAGAAAATTGGTGGTGGGAAAATTGGGACATGGAAATCCGATTGTCACGTGAGAGTATCTATGACTACATCTCAGTCTTTGCAATTCTGCTAAAGATGATTTGTCATGTGGGTTATTAAATAGTTTTCTTTGGTCGAGCTCACAAACTGCTACACCATCCAAGGAAAAGGCCAAGCCTATGTAGCCTGAAGCAGAGTAAAAATACTCTACTTAAGGCTACATAGGCTTGGCCTTTTGCGAAAGTACTTTTACCTAAGTAAATCACAGCTTTTTCAACTGTCGTGCCTTGCAACTTATATGCCGTAATCGCCCAACATAAAATGATAGGAAACATTGTTCTTTCAATATTTCCATATCCTCTAAGACCTTGAAAAGTTACATTATGTGGCCTTATCAGAATCCATCCTTTCTCGTCAACACAACTCCGGCCGATAGTGGCATCATCAAATTGAATTGATATTGTTTTTGGAAGCTTCCCATCTTCCTGTTGGCCACGGCGAAGTTCTATGTATTTACAACTTAACAAAATCTACATTATAATAAGTATACCTATAAAAAGTATAAAATAAAAAATTAAATTAAAAATTTAAAAAACCCCCGACACAAAAACCTAAAATCTCTTTAAAAAGTAAAAAATAATAAAAAAACTCAATCTTGAAGTACCCAAGTATGTATAAATAATTCAAAAAAAAAATACGTCGCGTTGGGGGTGACCGCTCTGCGAGGGCAGACGTCGTTGACGGTCGTATCCTAAATGCAATATTTAAAAGTCATTTTAAAAAGTTTTCTTCGGTTAGGTAATAGACTATTTGTAAGTAAATTGTTAGGTTTGGAGCGGTCCCCCAACGCGACGTATTTTTTTTTTTTGAATTATTCATTTTTATTTCAATCTTTTTATGTTGGCACATTTTACAGAAGGCAGTTTGGGATGCATGAATTATTTCGAAAAGCTCCTCAAATTTGCTTTTGGGTCTTTTAGATCTGTGACTCAAACTCTCGTTACTCGGACTAGAATAATTTGAATCTTCGTCACTCATATTAAATTGTACACGTGATACGTTTTTAGAAAACAACGAGAATTAGTAAAAACAATTATTAAGTTAGACTCGAAGCACAGCTCAATTGGAAATGACTGGAATTAAAATAATTCCTTTATTTATAGTACGTTTCCTTGCTTTCTACCGCGCCGCCTCGCCACGTGCCGGCTCTATGAAAAGGATGCCGCCGGCCCGCCGCAAATCAAACAATGCCGCGTGCGGCGTACAAACACACACTAAATATTACCTACTTGTACAGACGCGACGCGTGAATAAAATAGAATTAGTGCCAATCACTATTCTTTACATATAAGTGAATGTTTTGGCGTACATCTATACTAATATTATAAAGCTGAAGAGTTCGTTTGTATGTTTGATGACAGAAGTTTTAAAATAAATAAATAAGTCCTGAACGTCACTATACCTCCAAAGTTACTATTCCTCGTGGACGAAGTCGCGGGCACAGCTAGTAAATACTTACTCTTGTTTTGGCGTACATCTATACTAATATTATAAAGCTGAAGAGTTCGTTTGTATGTTTGATGATAGAAGTTTTAAAATAAATAAATAAGTCCTGAACGTCACTATACCTCCAAAGTTACTATTCCTCGTGGACGAAGTCGCGGGCACAGCTAGTAAATACTTACTCTCATCATCTCTCTCAGAGATATTCGGGCTGGTAAGTAATACAAAACTCTTATCGCAGGCTTTTTATTTTATTAGTAGGTAAGTACCTACGCTTTTTATATTATTTTATTAGTTTTGTAGAATTTTTTTACACGTTTCAAGTATATTTAAAAGTGGCTACAATATTTATTAAACGGGTGATATTTGAACACTTTTTTGCTATTTTTTCTTGTAAAAACTTAAGAAATATAATGACTAAATGTACAATAATAGTACCTAAGTAATTAGTTTAAAACCATATAAGTAATCAATATTATAATATATACTTACTAGAATGAATTAATATGACATCTACTACCTATCCTTACCATTTTATCCTAATCATAATACTACTTGCGTGATCAGTATAATGTATTCATTTTCATTCTAAGCACTCTGAAACTTATTTATTCTTTGGAACACCTGTAGGTACTCTTAAAAAAATTCGAAATTATTTTGCATGAGTATACCTACGCCCTATGGCGGCAATCAAATAGTGTCACAAATGTTATGATTTCGGCGTGGCGGCAACGATTGTTTTAGATTTCAAAAGAAGCCGCCGGCGCGTGTATCATAACCATGTACTTCCGAAAAGCGGCAAATTTCTTTGAGAAGTAAGTACAAAACCTTTGATGCCGCATTATCAAAGTGCCGATGGTTAAAACATAACTATGCATGCACTCAGTTTGATTTTAATAGATATTTTTTTATTCGTTATGTTTATGGTATTAGTCGTAATGCGCATAGGTCCAGTTTTTCATATTCTTTGATACAGTTTTTTGCGTCTCATAGAATTCCTAAGCGTACCTACCTATACACCGAACTGTTACACCTAACTACTCAGTGAAATAGCGCTAAGTCCTAGCTGCAAGACGCAAGAGTCTTGCAGGCTATGTCTTGTTCTTGCTCAAGTCTTGCACGGTCAGTCTTGGTCTTGGTCTTGCTAAAAATACGCGGTCTTGTTCTTGGTCTTGGTCTTGCAAAAACGCAAGAACAAGACCAAGACTGCAAGACCAAGACTGAATTTGGGCAACACTATTTCATCAGGTTATGGGCCCAATTTAAAAATAACGTGGAGCGACGATATAAAACTACGCAGAGTAGCTGGTAGCAGTTATATGGTATAAGTATAGTGGCTGATTACTCGGTCTAATCCATCCATTAAATTAATTTTTATTTGCGAAAGTAAACGCTATCGGTCAGTCTATCTGTCACCTTTTCACACCTTAACGGATTTGATGGCACACAGATAAACTGTGATGGGACGTAGTTCACGCCAGATAATTTCCGACTCCTACGAGGTCGAATAAATAAAATTTAGAAAATGATTTTCAGGTGAGGTGAGCTGAGTTTCTGATAAACAGACCGACTCTTTGACTATTCAGGAGTACTTGGTTTTTTTGAAATGTTTTGAGCTTGTGAGTTTGATGCATCATAAAACTACTAACAAAACACTGTCTTTATTTCGGAGTGGTTCTTCTACACTTTTTTGTGGTACCATCGCATAATTTCGTGAAATAATGAAGTTACGCACTTAAATTGAGCGTTTTGTGAATATTGCTTTGTATTACGGTATTTCCATCTTCCCAAGGTTTCATGTATGTGGTGTATATACGAGAGTGTCTCCTATAATTTAAGTTATATTTGGTACTGTATAGAGTTTATTTTAATGAAAGGGAAAGGCGTGGAAAATAGTTTTGGACAAATTGAAGGAACTTACCAAGTCAAATTATCATCTTGTGTTTCAATTCCCTAACTAAAATGAGGCTTAGTGAGCTACTAGTAAACCTTATTGTGGATTATTTACTTAGCTTCGAAAACGGTAATAATGGATGGATATACAGGTTACAATGGATTCAGGACATGATAATGAACACCCTGTGCTGAAAATTTTCAAAATGTGCCATACATTTTGTTTTATCTTTTCTATCAAAGAGTTTATTTTTATTTTTAAGAGTTAAAAAAAAAAACTTTTTTTACAAAAAAAAACAACCGACTTCCTTAAAACACTATAAAGTGAAAAAAAACTTTAATTTCGGTAGTCGGTGTCTTAGGATCTGTATTTATGGTTTTTTTGCCACCGACTTCCGAAATTAAAGTTATTTTTCACTTTATAGTGTTTTAAGGAAGTCGGTTGTTTTTTTTTGTAAAAAAGTTTTTATTTTTAAATTTTTAGTTGTGGTTTTCACCCTGCACTAATTCCAAACAAACAATGCATATTTATGCGATAGCAGAAATCGCAGTTGATTTCCTGTCATTTTTTAAAGAGTTCCGGTGTCTGTCTCCCGAACTCATCATCAGATCCATATGAAAATTATATGGGACCATTTCAGAATAAACCCCTTTCGAACAAAAAAAGAATTTAGCAAATCCGTCTATATATGACGGAGTTATGGCCGAACATACATAAAAAAAAAAAAACATATAAACATCCGAATTGAGAACCTCCTCCTTTTTGAAGTCGGTTAAAAAACATCGGTAAGGGATATAGAATCATTTGCATTCATGGTTTCAGTTAATTAGTCAGTGTCCCTGCCATCCTATATTGCTGGGTAAAATATATTATGATCAGTAAGTAGTGAACGTCTTTCGACAAATTTGATGATGATGTTGATCACTCACCATACTCTTTTCAACAATAATAAAAACTCTGTATTTTAGGCTCCTGACTAAGTAATAGTTTCATTATATTATATTAATTTATTTATTTGCTAACATGTTAAATACTCATTAAGCTACTCTTCCCACAGTTGGTTCGAGGAAAGGCATCTTTGCATACCAAGATCCCGCTGTAGGTACCTCGGAAAGCACGTTAAGCCATTAATCCTGGCAGACATTTGTACATTTTTGACAGGTGTTACGGATCGTCAGATGACTGAAAGTTTGACAACCAGTCTTACCATGTGGTATAGTGCTACCTCAGTAAATGGATGGAGGAGGTGAGATAGGCTGTTTGCCCACGTAAAACCAGTGAAGAATACCAGATTCTACATCTGATTAGACTGGAAGCCGACGCCAAAAGTTAATAGGTAGGTAAATGCTTGGCTTGGATTTATGATTTTCGACAGCTGAATTTAGTGATAGTTTTAAATTCTGAGGGGTAATTGCGTAACTTTTTATCGGTAGGAATTGGTTTAATATTCATAGTTAAACAACATTCATTGCGTTAGTTACGTTGCTGAGCCGACAATTTATTAGAACAAATGACGCAATGGTTTAGAAATAATCTTAAATCCCATTCAGATTCTGATAAATTGTGCGTTTCGCAATTAGGGTGCTGTTTACTTGTTGTTTTTAAATTAAAACATGTAGCGAATGGACATTTCATGATTATGTCATAGTATATATGTTGTGAGATGGGGTACAAGATAGTCATCATCATTATTTCGCCCTTAAGTCGTCCACTGCTGGACATAGGCCTCCCCCAATTTGGGGGGCTTTGCCATAATCGCTATGCTTGGCAGGCGGGTTGGCGATCGCAGTATGGTAGTAAAATACATAGAGAACGCCGCTGCCCATTGTCTAGTTAGTCGCTACATGTTTTGATCTCTCTCCGGTCGTGTCGGATTGCCGTCCCATCGGACTATGAGAGTGAGGGAAGAGCGAGTGCTCCTGTGTCTACGCATACACTTGAGCACTATAATATCTCCCGCGCCGATGGCTAGTCTCCGTTGAGATTGGCCGCCGTGGCCGAAATTCGGTCTGGAGGCCTATAGTTAGTCCCTTAGTCGCCTTTTACGACACCCAGTGGGGTGATGCTATTCTTTGCGTCCGCACCACACGGACCACAGGATAGTAACTCCTCTTTATTTCTTAGCATTATAATTGTTAGATATGATAATATTATTGGTACTACTTCTATAATGTCTTTAAGCGCTTTATGACACCCATGCGTACTTGCAAACAGATGGAAACTAAAAGTAACAATATTAAAAAAAGTTACCTTTCACAAATTAGCTTTTCAAATCACAATACCTCACAAAGCCATTTCATCTCCGCTATCTATAATAACTCCCGGTACCATGTGCTCGTTCAGATCACGGATCAAAAGCCATTCAACGCGAAATAAACTTCGTTTCGACACAAAAGGGTTGCCTATTACCCGTAGTCTGTACAATTTTTTTTTTTTGAAAGGCTGGCGTTTAGCTACGAGCCGTTTCAATTTGAAAGGTTTGGGTCATTCATTGAGTTATTTCGAAGTCATTTTCGAAACGTGTTTCGTGAAATAGTTGTGATAAGTAAAGAGAAGTGAAGGTGAGATATTATCTGAGAATATTTTTATCGGTTATTTTGATGGATGTTTGGAGGCTTCTTTGTTGGATTACTTTACTTATCACATCTTTTTCACGAAACACCTTCACACCTTCACCTCGATCCAAGCCTTGCGGTCTCCAACTTTTCCTGGGCATTCTCAGCAAACAGAAATCACAAACGTGGCTTGAACAAGTTCAATCATTAATTTTGATTCGATCCTTTCTCTGTTTGATGAGATTAAACCATTACGCTGCAGTAGGAAAGGCAAGAAATCAGACAACATATTCATTAAAAACGAACTCTTGTCCTTTTTAGACCAGTTAGCTTCTTTCCGACTATCTTATACGGGACCGGCCGCTAAATTCTATCATCGCTTCAACAGGGTTATTAGTAGATTCCTACGAATTTACTTGCCGAATCGGGCGGATACACACTTTTAACATATCATAATTATATTATTTTGTAAAGGTGACTCGCACGAGGTCCATTTATTTGTAGGCGAATTGACAACTACAGAAATAAGTACTAGGCAATTGGCAGATACTGAACTTCATGCAATAGACTTATGTGAAAGGTCAATGCAACTACAAACAATAAAGTACACATAAAATTTAAAACCAGTTATTATTCCTATTCCTTCTCTGTTCATGCTGTTAGATTGTGGAACTCACTTCCGCCTAGCATTCGAGATCTAAAAACTATTTCCCTTTTCAATTGTCGAGTAAAAGAGCATTACCTTTCCTCATAATTGTGTGTATTTATGTATATATTTACGTTTATTTTTATATTTTAGCTTTATGTATTTATTTAACTATACGTTAATTTCTTGCATTATATACAGGGTGTCCCGTAAATAATGGATCAAACGTAACGGGTAGGTAGCTTACCTCATTTCCAACAACTAATTTGAACAGTAAAAAAAAAACCGATAAGGTAACCAAGATATTTTTTTTTTCGATTTTTACTATTTTCTGTACCAGCATTCAGTGTTTTTAATGCTGTTGCTGCAAATGGTATCATATTTAGGTGTGATTTTTGTCAAACATTTCTGAATAGTTTACTAATGTTATAAGATACCATTTTTTTAAATAACATTTTATTTGCCTTAGAAAAAAAATCTTGAATCGAAAAGTTTTGTTTTTACGATGAAAAGACCAGAATTGGAAAAATTCTCCTGTAAAAAAAATGTATGACACCAAAGTGTACCATTATTTTAAAAACTTGTAAAATTACTAAGGTTTGCAAATTGGTATAAAACTTACGCCTAGTCTTTGTCGTTACAAAGATATTGCTATGAATCTGACAGAGGTGCCAAATTACGAAATAAAATAAAATTTGAAAAAGTGTGCACAATTAAACTATTTTCTTAAAAATGTTTAGGTATCTCAGCGTATGAAAAAAATTAGGAGGTTAAATTAAAAAAAAAATACAAATAAATCGTTTATTTTGTTTTTACAGTAAATGTTCAAACTGACGTCCCCCTACGAGAATGCAAAGTCTGCACCTCCTAATAAAGGAAGCTCTTATCCGACGGACAAAATGGCTGTTGTTTATTTCTGATACAGCAGATTGGATGCGCTGACGTAATTCTTCTTCCGACGTTATTCGTTGTTTGTAAACTTTGTCTTTTAAACATCCCCAATAAAAAAAATCTAAGGGATTTAAATCAGGAGATCGCGGAGGCCACAAAATTGGTCCTAATCGGCCGATCCATCTGTCAGGGTAAGTTTCATTGAGTTGCGCCCTTACTGCCGTCGCATAGTGAGCGGGGCAACCATCATTTTGTAACCACATTGCTTGCCGCACGTCTTCTGGAATATTTTCTAATAACGTTGGCAACTCATTCCTTAAAAAATGCAGATAGTATTCGGCGTTTAGAGTTGCTGGTAGTTCAAAGGGCCCTATTATTTGCCCATTTATTATTCCTGCCCATAAATTTATTTTAAATTGATGTTGGCTCCTGTCCTCTCGCATCAAATGTGGGTTTACCAGCTGCCAACTGTGCAAATTATGCAAATTGAGACATCCATCTCGCCGGCATGAAGACTCGTCACTCCATAAAATTTTATTAAAAAACTGTGGGTCCGCCCGTATCATTCTAAGCATCCTTTGGCAAAATGCTACTCTTTGCGGGTAATCACGTGACGTCAGCGTTTGAACACGTTGCACGTGATATGGGTGCAACCGGTGCCTTTTTAGAACTCGATGTACCGTCGATCTTGGAATACCTGTGCGTTGCGCTATGACGCGAATTGAGACCGACGAATCTTCCTCGATTTCTCGAATAATAATTTCGTCATTGACTTGTGACGGTCGCCCTTCACTGGCACCCCCAACTCCGGTGCCAAGAATTCTTCCCTCAAGAAGCGCGTTATGCACTCTAATGAATACGCGATAGTCGGGATGTCGATCCCGGTTCGGGTATCTTTCACGATACAATCTTGCGGCCGCCCTGGCATTACCTCTTGCTTCTCCGTAGATAAAATGCATTTCGGCATACTCCCGTGGCGTGTACTCGTAACGAGGCATCGTACTACTGCACACACGTACAACCTCACACAAACGATTGTTTTCGAAGTCCGTAGGATTGCCAAGTCATTCGTCCAAAACACAAACAGTTCCAAATCGTTAGGCAAAGCAAAGTCCAAATACACAGCACAAGTTTAATTTTAAGGAACACAACAGTTAGGCACAGCGGGAGCGAAAGTAGTCTGACGTACGTATCAACTCGAAGAGAGATTCGTGTCAACTAAACAAATAAAATCATGCAACAATGAAGCCCTGTATGAGTGAAGGGTGAAGGAAAAAAAAATACCTGCACAAAGACACCGATTTACCAAAAATACAAAAGCGGCGCTATCTATCCCTTTCACACTGAGTGAGGTGCAACTCCGCAGGTAGCGGTCCCAAATTCCGAACAGATGACGTCATCGGCTCGGAATTACGCTACACGCTTAACCACATGCTTAGATTACAAGCATAAGCCATTACGAGAAAGAAAAGTTAGATAGTACCATTTTAATTTCAGTTCTGTCTTCTTCATCACATTCATAGCAATATCTTTGTAACCGCAAGGACTAGACGTAAGTTTTATACCAATTTGCAAACCTTAGTAATTTTACAAGTTTTTAAAATAATGGTACACTTTGGTGTCATACATTTTTTTTACAGGAGAATTTTTCCAATTCTGGTCTTTTCATCGTAAAAACAAAACTTTTCGATTCAAGCATTGACATATTATATTACTGCGTAAGGACAGGGCGGACCGCATGTTACAATGACGCCTCGAACTTGGTCCCTAAATGGTCCTCCCTTTATCGAAGTGAACTAGAACGCGATCGGCTGTCTTCGGAACGGTCGTATATTTTGCAAGCAAAAATGCCAAGTTTTGCCGTGAAGGGTTGCGTGAACTACGACAAAAAGCACAATAAAAAAAATGATAACATTTCATATCACCGGTAAGTTAAAAATATGTCATTAAATCCACTGCTAACATTATTTAAAACAATTTTCTTTTATATTTGTCTCAACCTTTGACAAAGACGAAGCGAAGCCGCGTAAAAGTACGACATAACTTTGCAGCGGCGCTCGTTGTAGCTGATGAAATGGAAAGATAGAATATTACTATAAATAATTTAAAACAATTGTTTTGTTCGAAGGCTAATGAAAACTTAATAACACCAACAAACTGCAATAATATAAATTTTCAAAAATAAAAGGTTTTTTTTCTATTTCTTTGTACCTCGAAAAATACCACACCCCCCTCTTACAAGGTTACGTCTAGGAGCAGACCACGCGGATTGACATCGTAGTTCATACTAGTTCTAATAGATGGCGTTAGTGTTTTTTGTTGGGCGACCGCTTCCGTCAAATGTTCGGACGACCGTATCTTTACTATTTAAATCAATGGATTCAAGATTTTTTTTCTAAGGCAAATAAAATGTTATTTAAAAAAATGGTATCTTATAACATTAGTAAACTATTCAGAAATGTTTGACAAAAATCACACCTAAATATGATACCATTTGCAGCAACAGCATTAAAAACACTGAATGCTGGTACAGAAAATAGTAAAAATCGAAAAAAAAAAATATCTTGGTTACCTTATCGGTTTTTTTTTTACTGTTCAAATTAGTTGTTGGAAATGAGGTAAGCTACCTACCCGTTACGTTTGATCCATTATTTACGGGACACCCTGTATGTATAAGTATATTTTAGTTTAAGACTTCACATATTCATATCTCTATTCTTGTTTTCACACACTATTGTCTACATTTCTTTTTCATTTGTCCTTTCGCAGGTCTGCTGGAAGAAATTTCTTAAGAAATAAGCAGTACCTTTGTACTCAATTGTTTTAATATGCCTTATCACTCTGTTTTTTTACTGTGTGTACATAAATAATAAAATAAATAAATAAAATCTGCCAATTACTAAATATGTATTTCTGTGGACTACCACAGTAAAATTATTATCGAATCGCCTACGATTCGATATTAAATCAAGAAATTTCGCGCGAGTCGCCTGCAAAACTTGTTTAAAATTGATTCACGCGACCAATAGGCCCCTTCAACACGATAACAATTCATTTCCAAACCATAACAATTGCGTCCTAATCTAAATGTAATCCACACCACATTATCATAATATCTGACTACATCTTAGGGAAGCAATTTCTTCGCGATTATCTCCTAAATGAGGAAGAAGGAAGGGGGAGGGAGTATCGCGCGACCATTAAGAATTCATTACGACTGGCGTCTTCCCGTTTCTTTGTAGATGGTGTTGAAACAAGAGTGTGTACTGTACCTTTAATGAAGTATTCCTTGTTTTAAGATAGAGTGATGTCACGTGTATCGATAAAATAATGTAACGGTAAAATAAAATCATCGATGTCATGCGTTTGTTACAGGTTACTTTTAAGTAGCGTCGTGGACGATGGGCCATATAGACAATTAATTGTGCTACCTCTAGCATATGTCCCTCTTTTTCTCTTCAGAGTGTTGTAACAAATAAAGTTCTATTGAACTATCTTAGTGCAGGATTATTTAGCGAGTCAGCTATTAACATCTTCATAGCCAAGCATAATGTCCAGAACCACACTTTTTTTGTTATAGACATTTTTTATTTATGTGGTTTTATGTATTATAATAATGTGTTTTAAGCTTCAATCTTCCTCTTTTCATATCTTTCTCAGGTTTTTCAAAGTGTGCATCAAATATGATGCACTGGCCTACCAAATACTTGTGTGTGTTCTCATATTTCCACGGTCATTTGTATAACTTTTTTGTACACATTGGTGTATCAAAAATTATGATGATGATATAAATATGATAAAAAAGTGTGTGCAAAAATGATACACGGGCACCGAAGGTGTTAACTCTAGCAGAACAGTGGTGGAAAGATTAGCACCATCTCATTTACTCACGAGGGTGTCGTAAAAGGCGACTAAGGAACGGACTTAGGACTACGAACGTGTAGCAGCGTTCTTTATACATTTTACCACCATACTGAGATCGCCAACCCGCCCGCCAACCCGCCCGCCAACCGTGGCGAATCTGGCAAAGCTCCCCAAATTGGTGGGAAGCCTTTGTGCAGCAGTGGACTTCTTATGACTAAAATGATGATGACGATGATGATTTTAATCATAAACATTGGTAAACCCCTATTTAAGCTATACAAAACTGCATTAACATCATTTCTAGAGAACATAATTGTCACAATGTAGTTATTTATTGTCAAATATGTCGCATTATCAGGTATATTAAATTGACCACAGATAGATTTGTGTACCACGTTAAATATTTCAGGTAAATAGAACATTATAATACCGTGATCAAGAACAACATACAATACCAACTTACCTGTAACTTTCGTGTCCCTTAAGAGTTTAACTTTCGTACACACAATCGACTCTAAACTTTACCTCGTACGCACGTCCCTATGTACCCCAAGTCTTCACACTTTTGTTCGTTCTGTAAATTTATTTGGAATTTCCTCAGGGAGTCAGGGACAGTACAATAAGATGCTAACAATGTGTGGTTGGCACAATTCTTCACCCTCATTCATTCACTGAAGTGGGAAGAGGGTGAATAGAGGTGGAATTGTATTTCTTGTACACACGGCTATAGGTCAAGCTATTCATTTCCAGTTTTATCTGACCTCGCATTGTAGGCTTTTCGTACAATGTGATGTCAGCTTATACTGGAAATGTATAGCTTGATGTGTGGCCGTACGTACGTGTCCGTTGTTTTCATTAAAGCTTATAAAATTGCTTAGAATTATCAAGTACTAGCTTCTGCCCGCGACTTTGCCCGCGTCAAATTTTTGCTCCCCTGACCTTTCCCGTCGCATCAAATTGCCTGGCAATGTGATTTTCCCCGTTTTTACAACATTTTTCATTACCTTTTAGTTGTAGCGTGATGTTATATAACCTATAGCCTTTCTTGATAAATAGGCTACCCAACACAAAAATATTTTTTCAATTCGGACCAGTAGTTCCTGAGATTAGCGCGTTCAATCAAACAAACAAACAAACTCTTCAGCTTTATAAATATTATAATAGTATATAGTATAGATACACTCGAAACACATAACCCTCCTTCTAGCGCAGTCGAGTAAAAACGTGCCATCATTAGACAACTTACCCCCAGAGATTCCGAATTAGGTTGAACACCCAACGGCTTATAGTGGCCATTACGCAATATTACCCAATAATGAAGGCTTTGCTTCCCTTTTGTAGCGTTAATGTTAGTCAATTGTCCTATCGGATAACCATTCCGCCTATTTGTTGTTTCTTTATGTATGTACTAGCTGTTGCCCGTGACTTTGTCTACGATCCAAAATAAATGGATGGGTATGACCAGATTTATGAACGTGAATGAAGCAAAAGGAGTATGTAAGGGTCTTGGCAAGTGGCGTTCTGTTATTTCTGCGTACCAAGAAGCGTACATGGAAAGAAGGTGTTAGTTTATGTTGTTTTATAATAATTCTTATGTTATAATACATTTAATACCTGTGGTAAACTGAAATTTCTCTGTCTCAGAGAAACAATAAAAGTTGATACCCAGCCACTTGAATATGTAGAAGAGTACACATACCTCATACCTGGGGCAGATTATTCCTACACAAGATCAAACAACCGAAGAAATAAACACCAGAATTGCCAACGGCTGGAAGAGGTATTGGTCACTAAAAGAAATAATGAAGTCAAAGGATGTAGGCATTGCTACAAAAAAGAAAGTTATTAACACCTGCATACTACCTTGTATTACTTACGGATGTGAAACATGGGCGCTTACAAAAGAACATAGATCCAAACTAGAATACTGCCAAATATCCATGGAACGAAGTATGACAGGAACTAGGAAAGCGGACCGAATAAGAAACGAGGTATTGAGAGCTAGAACGAAAGTGACCGATAACTTGTCCAGAAATGACCAGCTAAAGTGGAGATGGACAGGCCACATGATGACAGAACAAAGAGAGAAATGGTGTAAAATCGTAACCGATTGGTACCCCCGGACCAACAAACGGAACAGAGGAAAACAGAAAAGGAGATGGGAGGATGAGCTCAAACTTACAGCGGGTCCTAACTCGAGGAGAGTGGCTCGTGACAAAATTCAATAGAAATTGCTAGAGGAGGCCTTTGCCAAGAGGCTTGCTGAATTAAGAGATATACTTTAACTTATATAACTATAAAAACTGAAAAGAATTCAGAATAAAGAGGCATACTAATTTTTTATTTCAAATCTGGGAAACGATATAAAGAGAATCAATCTGGAATCAAAAATCGGGAAACTACCTCCACAATCTGGATCTGCTGGCCTCTCTGGTTTGTGGAGTTTATTCCACGTAAACTACTGGTATTCAGATGCATCCGGTTTCACTGAAATACGACCCCAAAAATAATTAGAAAAAAGGCTAAGCAAATGATGATGAAGATAAAACTGAAAAAAACTTTTTACAAAAAAATAACAACTGACTTCCTAAAAAAAACACTACAAAGGAAAAATAACTTTTATTTCGAAAGACGGTGTTTTAGGATCTGTATTTAAGGTTTTTTTGACACCGATTTCCGAAATTAATTTTTCACTTTGTAGTGTTTTTTTTTTAGGAAGTCGGTTGTTATTTTTTTTTGTAAAAAGTTTTTATTATTAACTTTTGAGTTATGGTACATACCCCGCACTAATCTAATCGCGTTATTCGTTCATTTTTCACGCAAATACTTAATGCAAATTTAAGACTATATGTCAGAATGGAACCAAATTAAAATGGGACCTCAAGGGAAGTACCAGCTTTCTAATACAAAAAGAATCATCAAAATCGGTTCTCCCAGTCAAAAGTTCTGAGGTAACAAACATTAAAAAAAAATACAGTCGAATTGAGAACCTCCTCCTTTTTTGAAGTCGGTTAAAAATACGATAGCCAACCAGCTACGAATTTGGTCACTAAAAACAGTGACATTAAGCCGAAAGGCCAAGCGTCTAGTATATGTAAGCCACATGCAACTATTCATTTGCCCCTGCACCGTTCGACCCTCAGAAAACTTAGCATATTCGACTACATATTAATTAGTTTCGAACCGAACTGCGAGCAGGTACACAGAAGGATTATATACAGACTAGCACATAAGCTTACTACCAACTAAGCTGGTAAGCTATTTAAGTTTGAACGTATAAACTAGAATTAGGCACGTATTTATTGTATAATTGAGTAGTATATCAGCACTTGTCTGCCTTTAACGAGTGGGAAATGTATGGAACACGTTTTAAATCAGTTGTTTTTTTTTTTACTTAAATATCGTGATGGTTCTGTAGTTAGGATCTGACCTCTCATAAAGTTTTGAGTTCAAATTCAGGCAGGTTACAAATCTCACTTTTCAATTCATATTTTGTAAGTTACTTTCTGATTTTATCTTCGACATTACCGATATCGTTAAAAGAAAATATCGTGAAGAAATCTGGACTTATCTAGACTAATATATAATATTCTACTATTGTTATAAATGTAAAAGTTTGTGAAGCTGCATGGAAGTTTGTTACTCTTTCACGCAAAAACTACTGGACGGCTTTGGATAAAATTTGCCACACAGATAGTGTATAACCTGGATGAACACATTGTTAACTATTAATCCCGGTAGTACATTCCCGTGGTATAATTTTCGACTACCCCGCAGGCGAAGCCGCTGGCAAAAGCTTGTTTACACAAAGTAGAGGTCAAGTTTGTGAATTTATTTGTAAGATGTAATCTTTAGAACCGCCAAATTTGAAAAATTCTGTTTGCATTTTATAGCCCAATTCTTGACGAAGGTTATCGGCTAATTAAAACCACGCTGAGACCCCTAGGAACCAAAAAATGTTTAAAAGAACGCCAGTTGCAAAAGAAGCAACAAAGCAGGTGGACCATGGGACACGACCCGACGGATCGGGGGCTAAAATTTCACGTGAACGATGTCGCGAGCAGACAAATCGCCAACCCGTCTTGAGCAAGCGTAGTGATCAGTTCTCGTACCTTCCCTGCTCATATAGAGAAGTCACGAGAATGGCCAAGGCAGTTGGCCAGAGGCCTCATACCATGATGAGGCTTTTGCCCAGGGACAAAAATAGGCTGGTAATATTCTTCCGATAATTTGGTGTTCATCATGGCCAGGCACTATACAATGGACGTAAATTCCTACAATTAATTTTACACGCGTAATAACTATTAAATTATTTAACTGGGACACAATTTGCGAGTACTGCTCAGTCATGTGAAGCAATTAACTGTTGATAAAAATGTATCTATTTTACTTACACGGGTCTTGCATTCTTTTGTACGGTTTTTGAGCGAGAAAATTGTTGATAACACGATATTGATAGTCATAGCTAATCGCTTCCATGACGGTGGGCCGAGTCCCTTATAGTACGAGCGGACCTGAACGTTTTTCACAATGTTGATTTTGTACAATATTTCTCAATCACTATGAATTGACTTTATTTTTCTAAGTAGGTTTGAACAATCACTTTTACACGTCAATCATATTTGATAAAACTAGATGAAGTCGGTGTTTCCTAACTGACTACTCTGAGAAGTGAAGCCGAAACAAACTCAGACTGTGGTCTCGTTTAAAGGCCAGAATCCAGTCCAGTCACATAACCTTTTTTTTGTGTGTGGGATCATCAAATGACGTCTCCCGCTTTGGGCGGAGCGGGAGGGCTTGTTAGACTTTTACCGACTAAAACCCACCCGTGTTCCATCAGTTGCCTATATGCCAGGGCCACGGTAACTCTTTAGAACAAATCTCGCGACCCTAGCAGGCTATTCACTAACCTAACGTAACATAACGTTATCAAAAATTGTATGAATATCGACAATGTCAATCCCTACCTGCAGTTGTGTTTACATCAAGTTGTCAGAACACCTCGAAAGTAAAAACTTTGTGTGCAATTATTATTAAAACAACGTTTAACTACGTGCTGTACTAATTAAATGCCGACCGCTAAGCGCTGGAGCACACGGGCGGTTTCAATTAGTCACGTCGGCAACGGCTCTATAGTCATGTTCATTGTTCTTTCTTTATAGTGACGTTCAAACGTCAGTACTATTATTTATCTATTCTGTGCTTTTCTTGGCTTTCTTGTTCCGTGTGGTGCTGAGCGTAAAGAATAGCATCATACCATTTCTTCCCATGGGTGTCGTAAGAGGCAACTAGGGGACTTACCAGAGAATGGGCAGCAGCGTTCTCTATGCATTTTACCACCATACTGCGATCGCCAACCCGCCTGCCAAGCGTGGTGATTATGGCAAACGTCCCCAAATTGGGGGCGGCCCATATCCAGCAGTGGACATCTTTTAGCTAAAATGATAATTGGCTTACCTGATGTAATAAGTATAAATTCAATAAAACAAAACGTAATAAATAAAAATTGTAATGAATAAAACTTTTTCTGTAGTTTTCAACCCTACATATTGAAAAAAATCCTTAACAAATTATTCACCTAAACCTTCGTCATGAATCACTCTGTCTATTCGTGAAAACCGCATGAAAACCCGTTCAGTATTTTTTTCAGTTTATCGCAGACAGTCTGACACGGCGGGCGATTTTGTTTTATACTATGTAAAGAAGTAGTGATTATAATTTGCTGACATACGAGTATAGTTTCATAGAGTACGATTTAAATCTAAGTACTAGGGTGTATGAAGCAAACATAATAATTCACTCGTTCCGTTCAGGTGAACGAGATTAGTTCAGTCACCATTCGCAGTCTGCCGGCGTAACACATTACTATTTGTACCTTGTGCATAATTTAAATACAGTCCATTAAAATCAACTTAAATGTGGTTTCATTACCAGCGCATGCCACATAAAAATGGTCCATCGGCCGTAATAGTGTTCGCGGCAGTGTTAACAATATTAACATTCTAGATTGTGTATTGAGTGGCTCAATTTCGTCAGCGTGGTCAAGCCGCGGCCATCATTCGAATTCGTCGGGTTGTCATCCATCGTGCGTCTCAACTTTCACGTCGTGTGCGAGGAGGACGCAGTCAGCAGCGTCACAGGGTGCAGTACAGCGCGCCTACGCAGATGAGCGACAAGCACGTACGCGTGCAAGAGAGAAGCGTGATCAACTCGGCAGCGGGTTGGTCAGCAACGTCAACGTCGATTTCTAGAAACTTCAAGCAAGCTCCATAGCTGCCGGGTGCCGGGCGTTGCCGCCAATTTTTCACCA
Organism: Aporophyla nigra; assembly: GCA_947507805.1. NCBI lineage: Eukaryota > Metazoa > Arthropoda > Insecta > Lepidoptera > Noctuidae > Aporophyla > Aporophyla nigra. The sequence goes on along the minus strand of OX382313.1, from coordinate 1,575,891 downwards.
TTGACCGACGCTAGCCGCCATTTTGGTGGTGTTCTATCAAATAATCAAGTGAAAAGTGATATAAAAGTACTCTGTTACAGTGAAACACGTCTCACTATTTTAGCATTGTGCAATTATTGCATTCTGCATAATTAACTAGCATCTATATATGCGTAAAATTGCTAATTGCAAAGTTTTTTATTTGTGTAGTTTCACTTGAGTTTCACAGTATTTCATAGCCATCATGGCAAACAATTTAAAACGCCTAGTACTGGCCAGGGGCCAGACAAAAGGGACTATAACCACACTTTGTAAGTTCGCCGAGTCCGAGGACGTCGACAAAGCCTCTATAAAGGCGCTTATGGTTAAAAAGGACAGGTTGGTCACTGCCTTTTCAGAATACAGCTCATTCAACATAGATGTATCTGTTCTAGATGAAAATAACGATGAAGATTTTGGTCACTATGAATCCATTTATCTAAGTGCCCTAGCCGCTTTCGAAGATGCCATCGAACTAAAATCCAGCCCAGGTAAATCTCCAGACCCCGGAGTGGAGCATGATGAGGAAGGCAGAGAAAGAGACGCTATGAAACGCCTCCCACCTATAAGTATTCCCAAATTTGGAGGTGAGGTAGGTGATTTCCACGACTTCATCAGCCTTTATAAAAGTGTCATCGATAAAAACACTAAACTGTCACAATGTGATAAATTCTATTATTTAAAAACCTATTTAACTGGCGAAGCCGCCGAATTAATTAAACATTTATCGCTCACTGCACATAATTATGTAATCGCACTGCAGTTGCTCAGCGAGCGCTATGATAACAAAAATAAGGTCATTAATTATCATGTTAATTCATTATTAGACCTAAAACCTATTTCTAAATGCACAGCTTTAGCTATAAGAGAAATCATTTCTCAAACCAGACAGCATGTAGCTGCCCTAAAAAATATGAATGTACCCGTACAACATTGGGATGCAATTATTATATGCATTTTGCAACGCAAGCTTGACATGCACACATTAAGGTGCTTTCACCTAGAAATGAAATCAGATGCTGATTCTGACTTAAACTCACTTCTTAAATTTTTAGAACAACGGGCAGCAGCACTCGAAACTGTGGCAGACAGCCAAGCATCCTCAAATAGTGCAGTGAACAGCAGTCGCAGGACAGGTTTAGTAGCCACAACAACAGAGGATAAAAAAGTGACACAAGTATGCAAATTTTGTAAGTCTAATCACCACCAACTATATAAATGTGAAAAATTTAAACTTGCCTCGCTATCTGATCGTGTCAACTATGTAAAGAAAAATGAGTTGTGTACCCTATGCTTAAACAAACACCTGTCAAAGTGTAAATTTACGTTTAAGTGTTCAATTTGTAAACAAAAGCATAATAGTTTACTGCATGAAAATAAGCCTGAACAAGAGGAAAGGCAAGTGTCATTATCTATGAATAAGTGCAATGATGTTTTATTGCCTACTATAAAGGTAAACATAACTGACAAGTGTGGGCAACAATTTCAGGTTAGGGCTCTTTGTGACTCAGGTAGTCAGGTTTCCTTTGTGTTATCAGACCTAACCGAAAAAATTGATTGCAGGTTAGTCAAAAACTATACTTATATCAAAGGAATATGTGGTCAATCTAATACCGTTCCTTTCACTGCTACATTTAATATTTCTTCTACTATCAACACTTACAATGCTCAAATAGCATGCTGCGTAGTGCCAAATATCACTAGTGATTTACCTCAGTGTGAGATAGATACAGATAATTTAAAAATTCCTTCATATGTCAAGTTAGCTGACAAAGAATTTTACAAAACAGGAAAAATAAGCATCTTATTAGGTTGTGATGTTTTCTTTAAAATTTTATTGCGTGAACAAATACCCATTATCCCTAAAGGTTTGTATTTACACAATACCCACTTTGGGTATATAGTGGCTGGAAGGGTCAAGATTAGAAGTTGTTCTCCGGTAAGTAAGTATAGCGCACATATTTTACAGAACAGTGAATGTGATAGCATTAAAAATATAGAGAAGGCTTTAGAGCAGTTTTGGAAGTGTGAGCAAGTGACAGAAGTTTTCACTGAGTCGATTTCTGAAGAAACTCTTGCTGAAAAAATCTTTTCTGAATCTGTAATGTTGAAAGACAATCAATTTCAAGTTGACTTACCTTTGAAACAAAATTTAGATCAATTAAACATGGGAAACTCTTTCATAAGAGCTTTAAAACGTTTTAACAATTTAGAAAAAAGACTTCACAAAGATTCTGAACTTTTCAGAGGTTATAAAAATTTCATTGACACTTACATTTCAATGGGTCATGCTAGCTACATTGATATTCAAAGTTATGATTTAAAAGCTGGTCAGGTATACTTCCTACCACACCATCCAGTAATAAACGAAAACAGCAAAACTACAAAATTGAGAGTCGTTTTTGATGGCTCAATGCCTACAAATCTAGGTTTTTCTTTAAATGATATGTTGCTCAATGGGCCAAACACCCAAAATGAGTTATTTAATATATTAGTTTTGTTCAGATTACATAGGTATGTGTTATTTTCTGACATTCAAAAAATGTTTAGAGAAGTTATTCTCAATCCTGAACACTGTGGTCTTCAAAACATATTGTGGAGAGATGCACCACATAAGGAAATACAGTGTGCTCAATTGCAAACTGTCACTTATGGTCTTAAAAGCTCAACATTTTTAGCTACAAGATGTTTATATGAGTTAGCATCTAGATTTGCACACATTTACCCTGAAGGTGCACATATATTACTGAATCACTGTTATGTAGATGATATTTGTACTGGTAATAACGATTTACAAAAATTACTTGATATGAAAAACCAATTAATTGCCATTTTAAAACTTGGTGGATTTAAACTTCATAAATGGAGTTCTAATAGCGAACATATATTAAATGACATTCCTTGTGCCTTACAGATTTCAAATGAAATTGATTTATGCAAAGGTGATGATCAATATGTGAAAACTTTGGGTATCAAATATAACACACAAACAGATACATTGAACATTTCATGTCCACAAACCGAGTTGTTAGATGTCTACACCAAACGTCAGACATTAAGTTTCATTGGAAAACTCTTTGATCCACTTGGTCTAGTAGGTCCAATTATTGTACTTGCAAAAATAATCATGCAACAAACATGGTTAGAAAAGATCTCATGGGACTCACCATTGCCATACAACTTAAATAAAAAATTTAGAGGTTTTGTTGAGAATTTATCAAAAACAGGTAGCATTCCAGTAAAAAGAAATATTGACACACAAAACTCAACATGTATTGAACTAATAGGTTTTGCAGATGCCTCTCAGAAGGCTCATGGTTGTTGTCTTTATTTAAGGACCATTAACAGCAATGGTCAAGTAAAGGTTGAGTTGTTATGCTCAAAATCAAGGGTAAATCCCATAAAATCATTAACCACACCAAGATTAGAGTTAAATAGCGCTTTGATACTAGCAAAGCTATCAAAAAAGTTGTATGATCAACTAATGAAAAACAATTTTACCATTCAGGTACATTTATATGTAGATTCTCAAATTGTTCTTGCCTGGCTCAACACAGAGCCCACAAAGTTGTCTGTATATGTTGCAAACAGAGTCAAAACAATCCGTGATCTCACCCAAAATGCCTCATGGTCATATATCACTACCAATGAGAATCCTGCAGACTGTTTGTCTAGGGGTATAGAACCTCACTTACTTAAAAACAACCAGTTATGGTGGCATGGGCCACAAATTTTACATAGTAAGAATTACACACATGAATCTACAAATATCAACATTTCTATGGAAATTCCTGAGCTTAAACTTTGTAATATTACACTGACTTCTGAGTCAAATACAGGTTTCAGTTTATATTCAAATTATTCTGATATTAACAAATTAAAAAGAATTATTGCATATATTTACAGATTTTTTAAGAATTGCAAAACAAAGAAAGAAGATAGGGTTTTTGGACATCTAAAAATAAAAGAACTTGAATTTGCACTCAAAAATATAATTAGACAAGATCAAACACAACATTTTAGTGAAGAAATAACTTGTATCATGTCCAAGAAACCAATTAAATCCAATTTAAAAAATTTAAATCCATTTTTAGATGGAATAGGTATCCTCAGAGTAGGAGGTAGGTTACACAATGCTAACATACCATATGAGCAGAAATATCCTATCATATTACCCAAAAAATCATTCATTACACGTTTAGTAATTAGGAATGAACACAAATGTTTGTTACATGCTGGAAAAAAGTTGACCCTAGCTAGTTTATGTCAAAGGTTTTACCTAATTAATGGACTTAGGGAAGTCAAAGGGGTAATTCACAAATGTTTAGTGTGTTTCAAGTTAAAAGCCAAGGCATCAGAGCAAATGATGGGATCTCTTCCCTCAGACCGGGTGAACCCCAGCAGGCCTTTTGAAAAGGTAGGAATCGATTATGGCGGTCCATTTTCAATAAAACTACACCGTGTCAGAAAGCCACAAATTTTAAAAGCATACATACTGTTATTTATTTGTTTCACAACAAAAGCCATTCACATTGAGTTGGTATCAAATCTAACAACTGAATGTTTCATACAGGCATTAAAAAGATTTATTTTTCGTCGCAATAAGCCTTCTATTATTTATTGTGACAATGGTTCTACTTTTAAAGGTGCCAATAATCAGTTACATGAGCTATACTCATTACATTTTAATCAGGTACATCAGGAAAAAATTACAAATTTTACTTCAGATCTTGGTATTGAATTCAGCTTTATTCCTTCTTATTCACCAGTATTTGGAGGCCTGTGGGAAGCAGGGATTAAGAGTGCAAAATATCACTTGAAAAGAGTTGTAGGCCAACAGGTACTAACATATGAAGAGTTAAATACCATAATAATTCAAATAGAAGGTCTTTTAAACTCCAGGCCTTTACTTTCTTTGCCAAGTATTGACCCAAACGACATGTCTTATTTAACTCCTGCTCATTTTTTGACAGGTGCTTCTATTACATCATTCCCTGAACCTGATGTCACAAATGTGCCCATAAACCGTTTATCATTCTGGCAGCAATGTACTAACATGGCGCAATCCTTCTGGAAAACTTGGTCAAAACAATATTTGACTCAATTACAAAACAGGCCAAAGTGGCATAGCAGTGTTCCAAATATTGAAAAAGGGGTCTTGGTGCTACTGAGAGTTGATAACACCCCTCCATTAACATGGCCAGTGGCCAGAGTGGAACAAACTTTCCCTGGATCAGATGGCAAGGTCAGGGCATTATCTGTAAGAACTAAAAGTGGTAAAATCATGCGTACTAGTGTGATGAAAGTTTGTGTACTTCCTATCTATGAATAAATTATTCTTACTAATATACCTCATACCTCTATGTGGCTACGGGACCTTTCATGTGGTCTTGTTCATTTATAATTGGTTTGATAGTTTATTAAAACTAATCTCATCTATAATATTAAATAGTTAAGTACATAATAGTTATAAGATTCATCAAGGATATTTTTATAGTGTACCCATCCATAGATTATATTAAAAACTAGCAACATACAATAATTTCATAAAAAACCATAATAGCAAGCTATTGTTAACTTGGCTAAATACATAGTTAAGCTTTAGAATGTAAGATATTATATTGTGCAAGCTTCTGTTATTTTTAGCTTATTTAGATTTAAATAAATTATAGTTGAACTTAAGATGTAAACAGATTTAAGACATGTGTAATAGATACTTAATTATGCTTTATGAAGGTAAAATGTAATATATGTGAACATCTGTCTTGTAATAGACACATGCATAGTACATACTTTTATAAGAGTAACAAGTATGTACCTGTGTGTACAATAGGTTTTTAATCACTTCTTCCAGTGTAAAGTACCTAGTTAACTATTTTGTAAGTAATTTTTAATTTGTTTAATTTAAAGTAACTTTGTTAGTTTATCTCTCAGTAGGACAGCATCAATTGAAACGATTTCAAAGGTATTGAAGCATACAACAAGTTCCTAAATAGTAAACATTTCGTTTATATTATTTAGTAAATATAGTAGGCCTGTAAGAAGAACTCGGGGTTCCTATTTGTCTAATGTTATGCCAATTTAAGATTAAGTTAAGTTTTTGTTTGTATTCAAGGATAGCCTTTAGTTTCTTTGTCGGCGTTGCCAATTTATGTATGAAGCAAACATAATAATTCACTCGTTCCGTTCAGGTGAACGAGATTAGTTCAGTCACCATTCGCAGTCTGCCGGCGTAACACATTACTATTTGTACCTTGTGCATAATTTAAATACAGTCCATTAAAATCAACTTAAATGTGGTTTCATTACCAGCGCATGCCACACTAGGGAAAACATAGTAACACACGTCCCCATCCCCACATTGAGACATTACTTTTACAAACAAATAATAAAAACTGCAGAGATGCACAAATAACTCCACACACTTTAACCATTTTTCTAAATACATTCTTTTAAATCATCTTTGTAAAGAACATTTATATAAAACTTAGAATTTAATTTATCGTATACAGTGAATAACACGTGCTTTTTAATAAAAATGCAACTGTAAACCGCAAGTGTGGTCACAACTTAACTGCAATGAAACTCAGTCATGAACAATTAGTGGGCAAAACATTACTATCGCTTGTATGTAATTTCCCCTTATTTGTGTGAAACAAACGAAAATATTGCTGTTTAAGTTATCCGTGTTCATTTTAGTGTAAATACTGTTGTTGTTTTAATTTACAGAACAATATAGTAAGTAGGCATTGTGTTTTATATAGGTACAGACGCCACCAAATGTGGCGTTCTGTAGTTTCTGCCTACCCCATGGGAAAAAGGCGTGAGGTTATGTATGTAAACATAGGGATGCAAATCTGTTTTTTCTAGTAAAATGAAACAATGAAGAATCGAGTTCAAAATTATTCATATTACGTTGAGTGCACAAAGCATGCAATGCATGCAATTTTGCAACCCCTGAGTTAGTTCAAGTTTTAAGCAAATATATCTTTATTTATAACTTTGCTTTGATGCTTGTTATACAAACTCATAGTTAAAGCATTTCAAATAAGCACATAAAGGGCAATTTTAAACGTCAACATTTACATTAAAATTAAATTTATTTTACTCGCCCATTGCAAAACGGAGTTTTGTATGGAGAAGAATGGGCAAGAAACTCCACCGTTACTGTTTTACAATATTTTAGATACAACGCTACAATGCATTGCAAAGTAGCAAGCGATTTGCTATAGTATATGAAAATGCTATAGCTTTATTATAATCATGAAACACTGAATTATTAATTGGATTCAGTGAGCCGTGACCACCGAGTGCAGTGAGTGTGCTGCTCAGAACAATACATACTGCCACACTTCATACAAATTGTGGTTGACAACGCACTCTGCTTTTGGAATTTCACAAATAAAGTCATTAAGTTGAACTTTAGTGCAGGTTATAACTCACTTAACTATTTAAGAGAGTTTATTTAACTTCGTCCTCGTGAATATTGGCCACGGACCCGCCGCGTTGCATCCACATCGCCCTCCCGCGATACTTCTTCGCTTTCACTTAGCGTTATTTTCGGTCGCCTGCTTGTCTGGCCTGCACAACCCGATTCGGTAATACGAAACCCCGTTGTGAGACTGGTTGTCAGACCTTCGGGCTTCTGACGACCTGTAATTATTGTCAAAATAAATAAATAAGTTATAATTAATCATCATCATCCATACTTCAATCAAAAGACATCCACTGCAGGACATAGTTCCAAATTATTAAAAATTGCAAACAGCACATTTCAAACTCAATTCACGAAAATGTTTAGATTTTCACAGAAATGTTTTCACAGAATTTATCAGCTATTTTCAATACTAAAGACGTACAAAATCTAAACGCGCCAATATTTTCCACCAACTAGCCGTACATCGGCTAGCTAATCTAAGGCTCCGTATACAGGATGTTCAGCGAAGCGCGCAAATCTAGTGGAACATAAAACCCAGCAGTGGAATCGATCGTGTCGCGTCGAGCGATGGAAGTCGTGTCGCCGAGTCAGAGCCACGATTTTGTTCCAACTCGGAATTTTGTGCGACGCGAAGGTTTATGTGCATTTAAGATCAAGAGAAAGAACGATTGGTAGTTTTAGTTATTTTTGAAAACTGTTAACTGTTATCTGGTAAAAGACGCAATGTCATAATATTGTAATAAGCTTATAAGTCTGCAATGATTGGCATTGGTACCGATTCCCTTGTTCACAAACTAAACTAAATTTAAGTTCAGTGCATCTTTTTCTTTGTATTTCATTAGGAAGAAGACAAAAGAAAATTTCCTGTCAAATTAATCAGCGCTTGTCACTACTCCATGCAAGTTTAGACGTGATTAAAAACTTGCCTACTAAAATTACGTCAATTTACGTCAAGCGCTGATTAATTTGACAGGGATAAACTAAAATTTATCTTCTGTCCTTTCCTTAATGAAATAGAAAGAAAAAGATGGACTGAACTTAATTTTTTTTTTTTTTTTTTTTTTTTTTTTCGTTTTGGGGGGACTGTCTTATGTGACTTTGACGTTCAAAAAGTGCTGACTCTCAGCCTAGTTTGAATAAATGACTTTTGATTTGATTTGATTTAGTTTAGTTTGTGAATAAGGGAATCGGCACCATTATCTACTTTAGCAATCATTTGTCTATAATATTTGCCTGAGTCGGACTTCCACACCAAAAATTCGATGCATTTTGTTTGTTCGGGGTGGAAATTGCAGCCCGGGTGTCTCGGGGTCACGGAGGGGTCTGCCGGACTTTTACTGACTAAAACCATCCCGATATTCCGTTCGCATACGTGCACAGGATCTTATGCTACTTCCGCGATCCCCGGCTGGTGCCGACCTCTCCCAAGCGGCACACTCTGCTAGCGTATAGGCACACTCTGCTAGCGTATAGGCACACTCTGCTAGCGCATAGGCACACTCTGCTAGCGTATAGGCATACGCTGGCAGAGTGTGCCGCTTGGGTGTGCGACGTGCGTCCTCCCAGCGGTCGATGCAGTGGTGGACCTCAGGCATCCGGCTCCCTGTTTATACGACACAGGTACTTGTTACATACTTCAACCTAAACTGGGCCTACGTTGTAGATTACAACCCACTCCCTCTCCGCCATGTCCCTGAAATGGGAATATTCTAGACTGATACCGAATCACTTTTTTTTACCTTCAAACATGTTTGTTGTGTATATAACTCTTCTTTTATTCAGGGTTTGGAGTTTCTTAGCAGGTAGGGAATTTAAAATACGTCTTCACTATTTCGTACTTTTATTGGATCTACAGACTGCATTCAATGTTGCCAGATTAATTCTTTTAACGTTCGGATACTTTAATATTCGTAACATCACTCCCGGGGCACAATGAAATGGGTACATAAACGCTAAGTAATCACAAACATTGTATCTATCTAAATTTAAATTACAACTTAATGCACAAATTACATAACTAAGATCAATTCTTAACACTAAGAAAAACACTTTATTTATTTCAATTTAAAACAACTTATAGAGATTACACAGTAAGTATATATAATATATACTCTTCAATGTAGATCAGAGATGTCTAACGTTTAGACTAAAGAAACCGAAACTCAATCATGAATAATTATGAAATAAATCAGTCCAAGAATCTGAATGGTAGTTTTATTGTACGACCCGACCTAGTCGATGTAGGAGGAATAGACACAGGGGGACCCTGAGTACTATCATCAGCATGTGATGACTGCATATTATGCTGTTGTTGTGGACCGAAGCTGACACCACTGCACTCAGGTAGGTTGTTCAGCCATTCTGTAGATGCTGTCGAGACTTCTAAAGGATATAACTTTTGATAAGCTCTTACCTTTTCACCTGAAGATGTCTGCACTCTAGCTGATCTCGTGTAACCGTCTTTGCCTGTAAAAACCTCTTTTATTATACCAATAGGCCAATGCAATCTTTTAGAATCTGTCTCTATCAAAACTACTTCTCCAACCTTGGGTTCTTTTCTGGTTTCCTTCCCTTTACTTATTAATAGTCCTAAATATTCACTTTTAAATCTCTTCCTGAAGTCTTCTCGTAACTGTTGTAGGTATCTGAATCGAATATTTAGATTCTTGTGATCAATTTGATCTAAGTCTGGTGTCTCATTGGTAGATAAACCTTGTAGGAACATCATAGGTGTTAAAGGTCTTATGTCTCCCATTTCCACATAAGTTATAGGTCTGTTGTTGATTGTTGTTTCACAGTCACACAATATGGTTGAAAGCTCTATCCAGTCAACTGAGGCTTTCCCCAATATCCTACGTAACATGTCCTTCACCACTCTAACAAGCCTTTCCCACCATCCTCCCCACCAAGGAGCTGCTGGTACGGAGAATTTCCATTGAATATTGTAGCAGTTAGTAACATTTTCTACTTCTTGCCAATCTATATCTTGTAGTAGGTTGGCCGTGCCTACGAAATTCGTCCCATTATCTGTGTAAATAATTCTTGGTCTTCCTCTCCTGCTTATGAATCTTCTTAATGACATCATGAAGCTGGCAGTTGACACAGAGTCAGTAAGTTCTAGATGTATTGCTCTGTAAACAGCACATGTAAATAAAACAATCCAACACTTATTATTGTTTTTCAGAAGTAGTGGTCCTGCTAAATCTATTCCTGTTACTTCAAATGCTGTAGTATTGCAAATACGATCTTTTGGTAGAGGTGGTTCTGGAACTTCATAATGTTTTGCTTTAAACCTCTTGCATGTTACGCACTGTGAAACTACTTTGCTTGATAGTCTTCTAATCCCTGTAATCCAATATTTATTTCTTAAACTAGTCATCAAAGTTAATGATCCTGCATGATTCATCTGTTCATGATTTTGTTGAACCATCCGTTTTATAATTTCATTTTTTCCTGGTAATAATATTGGATATATAAAGTCTCTGTTTTCATTACTGTAATCTAACCTTGTTTTTATTTTCAGAATACCTCCTTCTTCAGTAGTTTTCAGCTTTTTGTTAATTATCTTATCAGTGTATGTTTCTCTTTGTATTAACTTTATTAGTGTTTCTTCAGCATTCTTGTATTCTTCATATCCTATATGAGTAGAAGTAATGTTATATTCCTTTCTGATTCTAGGGTTCATTCTTAGTAGTCTTGCTACTAGTCTTACTATCTTTGTATATTTGCTGAAATATAATAATTTATTACTGAAATCTTCTGTATTTAACTCTACATATACTGATGTGCTTTTAACTTGTTCGCTTGTTAAAATCTCTTTGTCAATTTCCGTTATTGAACTACAAGTCTTTGGCCATTCTGATTCTTCTAGGTACAACCATTGAGGGCCTGTCCACCATTGGGTTTCCAACAGTTTCTTCGTGTTGCAGCCGCGGGACGGTAAGTCTGCAGGATTGTGAATACCAGGTATGTGATTCCAAGAGTCTTTATCTGTGTTCATACATATTTCTTTTACTCTATTTGTAACAAAAGCTTTCCATGTTTCTTGTCTTTTCAGCCACGCCAGTACGACAGCAGAGTCTGTCCAACAGTACACCTTGTAATCTTTGCAGTGGTGAAGAAGGCCTGATTTTACGACTTCCTGATATTGCCTAGAGGCTATTAGTGCACCCATTAGCTCCAGTCTTGGCAATGTCATTTGCCTCTTGATAGGTGCAACTCTACTTTTGGCTATAACAAGTCTAACTGTTACCTTTCTTCTCCATTCAGTGCGTAGGAAAATACAGCTGGCATATGCGTCCTTGCTCGCGTCACAGAACACGTGTATCTGTACTTTGCAGTCTTGTAGTGGAGCTTCTGCGAGGTGTCTGGGTATTCTGCATCTATTGATACAGTCAATAGTTCTTATCCAATCTTTGTATTCATTCTCCAGCTCTAGAGGTATCTTCTCATCCCAACCAGTTTTCAACATCCATGCCTTTTGAATTATTAATTTTGGAACTAATGTGGTAGGTGACAAGAATCCTATTGGATCAAATATCTGTTGTGTAATAGAGAGTAGATCTCTCTTTGTGATATCATTAGGTACCGTTTTTACATTTACAGTACAACATAGATCATCTTTCCGTCTGTTCCACTGTACTCCTAATACTGAAACTGATTCATCATCTTTCAGTATTTCAACCTGGTCTTGATAATTGGTCATCCAGCCTCTTAATTCAAATTTTCCTTTTTCCATTAGCTCTGTGGCTTCTCTTCTGAATCTGTTAACTTCTTTTTCAGAATCAAAACTTGTCACACAGTTGTCTACATAGAAGGATTCTTTCAGCTGTGTTGCTGTTTTAGGATAAGTATTTTCATTTTTTTCCAGATGATGGTTGATTGTAGCCGCCAATATGAAGGGACTGCACGCGACGCCAAAGGGGACCCTGGCATGTTGGTAAGTAATTATTTCTTCTCTGGTCTTTGACTCTTTCCACCATAGTAGTTTTAAATATTTTCGGTCAGGTTCTTTAACAGCTATTTGTAAGAATGCCTTTTTTATATCAGATATGACTCCATAGGTACCTGTTCTAAACATGGTCAGCAATTTCGGTATAACTTCTATAAGGTTTGTTCCTTTCTCTATACAGGCATTTAAGGAATTTTTATTCTTGTCCTTACAGGAAGCGTCAAATACTGGCCTGATCTTTGTTGTGGTACTCTCCAGTTTGATCACTGCATGATGAGGTAAGTAGTGGCCTTCATTTCTGTTATCTTCTTGTACCACTTCGATAATACCTTCTTCTTTCCATTGTTCCAAAACTTCGCTGTATTCTTCGAGTTTTTCTATGTTTTCTAACTTCTTAGTTGTAGACACCAGTCTTCTGAATGCTTGATCATAGTTAGACTCTAGCTCTGGTCCTTCTTTCCACAGTAATCCAACTTCATAACGTCCATCCTTGTTCACTGAAATATTATTATTGAAATCTTTTAATATTTCATTCTGAGATAGTTCTTCCTTTTTATACGGATCTTTTATACCTAATGTTTCTATATTCCACATAAATTCTAGGCTATCTTCCTGAATGGATGATACAAAGTTAGAACTGACTGTTGTGTTATAAACACCTTGAATGGGTCCTTGTAATGTCCAGCCAAGCTTTGTGGGAATAGCAACAAGACTGTCTGTTACGTGGACAAAATTAGGTTTCAAAATGGAACCTAAATAATCAGAACCTATTAATAAACTTATTTCTGATGGCTGCTCCTTAGGATCAGTCAAACTGATTTTCAGTTTCTGTAAACTATTTACCAGGTTGGGGTCTTGTACTTTCGGTAGTACCCCACAAAGTACGTCTTGTTCCAACGCTGTCATTGTGGTCTGGTATGTATTTTCTAGGTTACTTACTTGGAGTTCAATAAGTCGGTGTGGTTGTGCTGTTTTCTTTACACCTCCAAACAGTGAGTGTCCAATACTTTCACTGCCAGTTACCTTTAGTCCTAGTTCATTTGTTAGCTCAGCTTTTACATATGTTCTCTGTGAACCTGAGTCTAGAAGCGCCCTCACCTTCCTCTCTTGATTGTTCCCGGAAACTTTGACAACCAAGGTCTGTAATAAAGTTGTTTTATTATTACTTGTATAATTACTAACTACTTCTGTTTTTTCAGGTTTCTCTTCAAGTGCTTCAACATTCTGTTTCTTTTTCTGTTCACAGGTTTTTTGCTGCATTTCTGTATTAGGACAAAGAATAACAAAGTGCCGTTTACTACAGGATATACATTTCACATATGCTTTACATCTTTTTGCTATGTGCCCTCTTTTAAGACAGATATAGCACCCACCCTTCTTTTTGATAGCCTCCTTTCTCTCTTCTAGACTAAAGCTACCTATTTTTCCACATTCTAAAGGATTATGAGATCTTTCACAAAAATAACAAAGTTCCTTACCTTCCTTTTGTTTGTTCTGGTCGTTGGACTTTCCAGTTCTTACCTCTTTTGATACTAAGCATGATGCAGTTGGTACTGTGTCCGTGTTGCTTATGACACGTGCCAGCTTGCATCTTTCTTCTGCTTCTACCTCTTTACGGATAAATTCTAATAACTGATTGAGTTTAGGTTCCTTATTAAGAGGTACTTTAGCCCACTCCATTAACAATTTATCAGGAAGTGCAGACTCAATTAATGGTACTAGCATACACTCATATTTACCTTTTGCTATACCTAACGACTCAAGTATTTGTAAATTTACACTAATTTTATCATATAAAACCTGTACATTGACATTATTCTTTGTTAAAACTAAATTTAATAGTTCTCTTACATAAATTTCTATTAGAATTTCTTCTCTGCCGTATCGCCTCTGTAGTGTGTTGATCACAATGTGGTAATTTTCTTCACTAGCAGGATAGCTGGACACTAATGTTTGAGCCTGTGATCCTTCGGCCATCGCCTGTACTAGGTATTGGAGCTTGTCTTGTACTTTTAAATTATCATTTTCGTGAATTTTACTGAATTGGCTCCAAAACGCTAGCCAATTTTTCGGGTCATCGTCGAATTTTCTAATTTCCAACTTTGGCAATTTCAGGTACGGTTTGTTGTATTTGTTGTCAAGTCCGTCGATTACCTGTCTTTCATTAATTGCACTTTCTTTTTCGGGCTTCGTTTTCGGCCATTTTGTTTTGAGTTCGAGCCATTTTCTTTTGTATGAGTCGCTTATATCGCACTCCGCTTCGTAACCGCTTTGGTCAAACTCTTCCGACTCCAGCATTTTCTCGGCAATCGCTGCGTCCAGTAACTCAATTTTTTGTATTTTTTCCATAAGGAATTCGAAATCTGTTACCGAGTTTGAGTTCGCCGTTGATTCATGATGCCGGTTGAATACGCGTCGGAGTTGATCGCGTTCCCTATGTAGCTTCTTGAGATCCATCTTTATTTCGTCCTGTCACGGTCGCCAGTTGTTGTGTATATAACTCTTCTTTTATTCAGGGTTTGGAGTTTCTTAGCAGGTAGGGAATTTAAAATACGTCTTCACTATTTCGTACTTTTATTGGATCTACAGACTGCATTCAATGTTGCCAGATTAATTCTTTTAACGTTCGGATACTTTAATATTCGTAACAATGTTTTCAAATTATTTAGTTTGGCTTGTTTGCCAACCTATTTTAACTTAAAACCTCAAACTGAAACTAAAACTAATTTGAGCCAAGATTCTGACAGCAGAATTAAGTTGCCTTCTACCAAATAAAACTCCTGTCTCCTGTTTGTCTACCCGTCTGTCAAGACTCATCTTCTCAGGAACGCGTGGAGGTATCAAAGTATCAACCTAAAATTAATATAAAGAAGAAAGAAAAGAAAGAAAAATAGTTTATTCTGCACAAACAAAACGCACAACATGAAATAAAAAATTGTAATGTATTTGTATTGTAATTGTAAATTGTAATTGTTGGAATATCAATATAATCAAATTAATATTATCAAAATAATGAAAAAGTAACTTCTTGGTCGTCGTTTATGCTCCGTTTATGACACATAGCAAGGGAATAAAAACCCAGAGGGAACTTCCTATTGACCTAAAATGTTTGGTAAAGAGTAATGCCATATGACACAAATAAAGAAATAAACACGAAAACTGTAATTTTGTAGTTTCATCACAAAATAGGTTATTACTATTTTACGATTATAAACTTATTTACAGTAGGTAAACTAATCGCGACCCATGTTGATGTATGGGGACAACAGTTTTTCAACGGCAAAGTTAAGTTTCTCCCTCAAGACAAGAAAAATACTTTTTTATTTTAGTGTTAAATATTGTACGGTGGTATTGGACTCCGTGTGAGCGAGTCCAACTCGCACTTGTTCTTACTTATTCGAAATTTAATGTCTGTGTATCTATTTATTTAAATGTCTTAAAACATAAAGTTTGGTTTAAATAAAGAAATTATTATTTTAATAACTGAATTTCAATGAATAGGTCCTTAGAAATATAAACTTATCATCACCAACAAATACAAACTGGTGCTTCAAATAGAATTCTCCTCAAAATACCCTCCCTACGATGATAGCACTTCTCGGAACCACGTTAGATCGTAATTGGTAGCCGGGAGCGCAGACGGGTGCGCTAACCAATTGGACAGCCGCAAATAGGTGGTTGGAATCAAACTAACCAGTTTACGATATGTTATGACTAGAACCGGTCTTCAATTTCGATTTTTGAATTTCTGTTAAACACAATACATAGCGACGATCTTCGCAAGGGTGGTTGGTAGCAGCTGGATGAGAGTTGCTAAGAATCTAGCTGAATGGTGTGCAATTGGAGAGGCCTATGTCCAGCAGTGGACTGCTATAGGCTGATGATGATGATGACAAAACAGAGAACACTGCTTTAATTAATTAGCTTGCTGCTTGATGTTTTGCAGAATCTGATTCGGATTGAAGATTATTTCTAAACCATTGCGTCATTTGTTCGAATAAATTGTCGGCTCAGTAACGTAAATAACGCAATATATGTTGTTTAACTATCAATATGAAACCAGTTCCTACTGATAGCAAGTTACGCAATTACCCCTTTTTTTTTTTTTTTTGTATGGGAAATCATCGAATGATTTCTCCCGCTCTGGGCGGAGCGGGAGGGCATGTCAGACTTTTACTGACTAAAACCCACCCGTGTTCCTTCAGTTGCCCATGTGCCAGGGTCACGGTATCTCTTTCGAACAATCTCGCGACCCTGGCAGACGCAATTACCCCTCAGGTTGTAAGGTTCACTCAACCTCCGTAGAAAAGCGTGGACCCTCCTACTAGACGGGTGTCATGTCTGGTTAGCAAGTGTCCGACGCTTGATGTCGGGACGTTCTATATATGCTAGTCACGCGGTAAACTCCGTTTGCGCGATGCAGAATTTGCTTGTAGTAAGTGGGATGCAATGTTCGTATGTGACGGTGTAGGTGCGCTACAATGTCTCTATGTTAGAAAATCTGAAATGAAACCAGAAAAGCTGACACTTACACCCAAGGAGGCTGTTTGTCACATTGAAATGGCTCCATATACATCATCATAATCATTTTCCGACAGTGAGAATGACACAGACACGAAAATTCTGACCTGGCTTGTACTTTTAAAACGCATTTTAATTTTAAACTTTAGGACAAATATTATTGCAGATTCTTAAATAGGTACATTTTACCCACCAGCTTGTCGTTCAGATTAGGACAGACACTTTCGGTGTACCCAGATCATACACGGACGTCCTCAACAGACCAGGAAGATAAAGTCAACTTCTGGAGGGAGTTGGACTAATCGGAATACTCACTGACGGCTACCAATGCCCACGCACAGTACTCTATTTGAAGGATTAACTGAGTAAACTTAGAACATCCACCGCCTTCGATATCCACCAGGTTTCTCGAAAACCTCTGCACAAAGAAAATAAAAACATCTACTACATAGTTGTCCATAATGATAAGAAACCGAGAAATCAAAAATCTGCGAGAAACAGTCCCCAAGACAATAAATATTCCAATCTGAGGCAGAAGCTCGACGCACGCACATTTATTGGTATATTGACAAAAACGAATATCTGGAACGTGACCAGAAATATAGGTACAGGGAGCATTGTATTTCTGACTCTGGACGTGCTTCCAAGGCACAGTAGAGATATGTACGAGACAAGGGTGGAACGACGTACGCATGTATCACCCATATCCATAATTTGCAGATTTTGTAGTTGATAGGACCATCTAGGTGGGCTGTTGTAGTCAAATCAAGGGGTTTACGAAACATGGTTAATACAAATGTCTTCTTTAATTGTAAATGATGAATGCATTTACTTTTGTAAGTAGGTTTGAACAAACACTTTTAAACGTCGATCATATTTTAAAATCTAGATGAGGTCGTCGTTTTCTATGTGACTACTCTGAGAAGAAACACCGGAGTCAGAGATCTAAGTTTCTTTTAAAGTCCAGATATAATCTTGGTCACATCATGTGCATGTCGATTGGTGTCTGAAATGATCTTTTGAGGAAAAAACCACACAGATTGATTGGTTCTCAACATTTGAAAAAGTCTCCGAATCTCTGAATCTAATATAAATGGTAAGACGTTAAGGTAAAATTACGTGCTATTCATTAGAAGTAACGAAGTAGTGAATAATATGGCTTTTGGGAGGTTTTCTTTAGAATGTATAAAAATGCACAAGTGAAGTTTCATTTTACCTACGTAACCTAGTAAAATTTTGACACCAAAAATATTTTTTATTAACAGCTTAACCGTCCGCTGGAACACAGGTATCGTCTGTAAAATGCTCCAATCGATCACTTGATCTTTCAATCACAACCTCCACAAACTTTTCAACAAATAAAACGTTCGATCCAACCCATCAGAGCATCGTGTCGACAATTTGTAGCCTTACTGTAGTGAGCACTATATGACGTCACAAGTCGATACAAATTTTATGGCTTCTGCTGCCAGTTTACAACGTACGCAGGGAGTAACGCTTTCGATTACCTTCGTAAATTGTTTCTCGTAACCCTCGGGGGAAACTGACGGATTTTATGCTGTTCCTGCCATATTGGATACGTGATTTCGTATTTGCGTATAATTTTTTTTGTTGGATATTGAAATAGGTTGCGCCATTTTTCGTGAATAGTTTTGCAGCAATTTCGGTGGAAAACCTGGTGAAATCAATTCTTTTTTATTTGACAAATATTTTGTTGTGCGTCGTTTGTGTTATGCACTTACAAAAGGACATGGTTTGACAACGATATTTGTTTTGGCAACAATACAAACAAGTGCAGAATTGGACGCCAACGTAGTTTGTTTCATAGTAAAATCTTATAGTAGAGAATGTACGAGAGTTTCATCAAAACGTGCAACTTCGGGTTTATAACCAGAACTGCATAGCTATGGTGCCGTTTCTGTTGTAAAATGAACTAAACTATCTCTAAAATTCCTTACTTTTGGCTATGAGAATTTTAACGCTATTCTGCAAGAAAAAATCTCTAAATTTAAAAATTATTTTGACACGACTAAAATCGAATTTGACAGGCGCCACACAACGTGTTTTTTTTTCTTTTGGTTTTGCAACCTGGAACTTGTGTGCGCTACGCAATGAATTTTTTTAGAGATGAAGGCGCGCGCAAGGTGGCATCCTGGACGTGTTTTATATGGAATTTTTCACTTTTTGTTTGAAAAAAAAAATATATCACCCACGTGTTGAGATTTAGATGTGTGAGGTTCATTAAAGGGGGTCGAAAATTTCATTATTTTTGCGATAGGACACGTCATTTTCGAGATGTAAGCATAAGAAAAAAATACAGCACTGTTTTTGCTCGTGAAGGCGAGGTGTTGGTGTGAATTTTTGTTCATGACCACTAATTTTATTCCACACCTTTTTAATCGCGATTAAAAATAGTCAGATTTGGTCAAAATAAATTATTATAGTCAAAATTTTTGGTGAAAACCGGCAAACTCAGAATAGCAAAATTGACATTTTCACTCAACTAATAACTCAGTGCAATCTTCTGCTGTCAAACTAAAATATAGTTAAGTTGTGTCACTTTAGTCTATTTCAGAATAGGAAATCGTCGTTTGACAGGAATAAACCAAATTTTAATGATTTTTAGTTTAGTTTAGAGAATTTTGTACAACAGAATCGGCACCATTGACAATTATTAGAAATGCTTCCATTCCGAATGGAACATTAATCAATGTTATCTATCGTAGGAGTTTTCTAAACGCTGTTCACAAATCCAAAACCCACAAATTTTGTCAAATTAAATCAAATAGACTACCGTTATTCTTCCGTCAGCTGTTTACTGTCAGGGGCAAGGCAAATTAGGTTATAGAAATATGTCACGTAAAAAGAAGGGTGTTATAAGTTTGAAGCTATGTGTGCCTGTCTGTGGTACGTAGCTATGAAATGGTTGAAATGATTTCGGCGCGGTTTTTTAATTTAGAAGTAGGCTCCCTAACTTCCTGCTTGCTTGGTGCTTCTTGAACTTGTTCTATCAAAATCGATTCAGCCGTTTTGACACGAAGATCCTTTGATCAAAATATTACCTACAACTTCTTGCCAATACGTATAGGTGTTATGTTATCTTTACAGAGGTTTTTTTTTTATTTTGGTCACGGGTTTTTTAAAGAAATTTAATTCTTCGAAACGATAGTCTGTCATTCTTTTGGTATGTAAAGATGGTCGCCTATTCACAGAACAACCGCGGCAAGCTTAGCCTTACCTGATATAGCGGCTGTGCAGCTACTGTTACTTAGCCAGAGGCCCCACTCTAATTAATAGATTCAAATTTTCGCAGCAACAACACAATAAAAAGTAATCTGAACGTTACGAAGTTAACACAATTCCCCGCTACAGAACGGCAGTTGTTCCCGAAGACCAGTTGACTAGCGTTTGCTAATGAGCGCGGAATAATTACAGAGATCGTTATCAGAGAAGTTTTGCGGTAGATGTAGATACACGCGCGCGAAGATATAGACCCTGGAGAGTAGCAGGTGTAGACATGATATTATATTTGATTATTTTAATTAAACTGAATGGAATACGGTTTTTAATTAAAGATAAGTATAATACTTACGGTTACAAAATACGGTTCTAAATTAATTATAAGTATAATTATTATAGACACAGGCTTCCCCCAAGCACCGCTACTTCAACCTGTTCTGTGCTTCTCGCATCCAACGCATTCCTGCGGCCTTCACCAGGTCATCGGTCCATCTTGGGGGCGGCCTATGTCCAGCAGTGGACATCTTTCGGCTTAAATGATGATGATGATAATTATTATCATTAACTAGCTTCTGCCCGCGACTTCGTACGTGACAAATTTTTGCTCCCCTGACCCTTCCCGTCACATCAAATTGCCTGCCAGTTTTCGTCCGTTTTTCGTAAATTGTAGCGTGATGTTATATAGCCTATAGTCTTCTTCAATAAATAGGCTACCTAATACTAAAAGCATTTTTCAATTCGGATTAGTAGTTCCTGAGATTACTGCGTTCAACCAAACCAGCCAAACTCTTCAGCTTCATAATCTAATATATAAAATTCTCGTGTCACAGTTTTCGTTGCCATACTCCTCCGAAACGGCTTGACCGATTTTGATGAAAATTTTTGTGCTTATCCGGTATCTATGAGAATCGGCAAACATCTATTTTTCATACCCCTATAATTTTTTTTTTTTGACAATTTTTAAATTTTTTGTTTTATTATGATTTGGCATTGAAAAACAGATAAAACTCTAAATGTTCACTCTTTTTCACCTGGTAAAACAACGTTTGCTGGGTCAGCTAGTATTAAGTATAGATTTAGAACTGTATTCCATTCAATTTCGTTAAAATAAACAAAAATAATGTCCCGTCTACACCTGCTGTCTTCTGTCTTTATAAGTAGCTCTAAAACAAAAAAGAATTTCTCAATTGGGTTGTATTTTTTTCTAAGTCAACATTTAAGGTCCTTCTAAAGTAAGGTCTAATCCACAATCTTGTCTTTTTCTTTTAAAACAATATAAGCGGCTGCGATGAGTGCCATTTCATCAGCCATTGTTGTCTGATTGTGTAGCCCATTTACGATCGTGAATCATGGGCCATATAGTTCCAAATATATTGCAATACATGGCCCAGCCATAGATTGCTCAAATGTTATCGAGATGGCCGAGCAATAGTTGCCAATAGTACAGCCATACATTGCCGGGATAATATAGCCCGTTTAGAATCGCCATTATAAAACGACTTTAAAAACTATGTTTTGTTTCCCGTCATATTATTTATTTATTTTGGTTTACCAACAATTGTTTACACATTATTTTTATTTAAAAGTATACATGCAAGAATGTATGACAACAGTGCAACAATCACTTACAGGCAAACTCCGCAAGCTTAACAAAAGGGTTACAGAAAATTAATAATATATTATCAGCGTAGAGACATCCATTGCTAGACAAAGTATACCCCAAAAGACTTTTCGATAAACAAACGAATTTTAAAAAGTAGACACGGGTATCACTTTATCATTATCTTCTGCCTAGCGTTATCTCAACTACGTTAGGGTCAGCTTCCAGTCTAACCGGCTGCAGCTAGATACCTGTATTTTACATGGAGTGACTGCCTATCTGATCTCCACTCAGTCAGACACTCACTGAGACAGTCACTGAGTCAGACAGGCTACCCAGTTACTAGGTAAATCTAGTAACTGGGTAGCCTCAGAAGCCTGACTGGTTTTCAGGTCTCTGACGACCCGTAACGCCTGTCATAGATCCTCAAATAACAGCCGAGAACAACGGCGTAACAATATAACTCTATTATACATAAACAAAAACAATTACTTTTAACAGAGCAGGAAAATAATTTATTTTAGAAAATATCATAGTTTAAAAAAACTAAAAAACACGCTTCCATGGAAAACCAAACTAAAAAGTACAAAATAATAGAAAAAAAGCGTGGGGTGCCTGATATCAATAAAAAAATACTTTAAAAGCACCCCACGCTTTTTTTCTTTTATTTTTTAGCATATTTCAAATTTTGAGACGTATGTCAGCGTAGTTTGTGACAGTTTTTTTGCTGTCCTGGTAACCCTGGCAAGGATAATGGCAAAAATTTATGAAATTATTGCATTGTCATCAGTCCTTGACAGGTGTGCAAAGTTTGAATGAAATCTGGTCGTTTAAAGTGGGTCAAAATCGCACTATAAGGAGTCGGTTACAAACAAACATACAAACATACAAGTGAAGCTAATATAAAGCGTGTAAAAAGACATAAACAGATTGTATTATCTTCAATTTCCTTACAACTCAATGTCTTATTAACCTGTGTTCAATAGCTCCACAACACAGATGTTTGAGCTTTATTTGAATTGACAGGTGAAATCGACGATCTGATTTGGGTAAAATTTGCTTTTAAAACTGCAACGTGGGAAAGCTGTGCAACAATTTTTGGGTCTGAGAAACAGTCACGTTGCGGGTAATTTCACAGGTCAACCTATGAGATTGTCGGCTGCTTATCAAGATTTGCCTGTGTTACATAATAACTGGGTTGTGGAGGCCAAATATGTAGCCGTTCTATGTGATATACTGGTATTTAGCTGCATCTGGCTAGACTGAAAGAAGACCCCAATGGAGTCCGTAAAAGAAACTAAGCAGACGATAGGAGAGAGCAGAGAGCAGAGGTATGGTAAAAATTCTCCGACTGTGCTGCAGGGAAGTTTGTTTGCTGATTCATAGCTTAATTAAATAAATTACTTTTGATTTTGAATCATATCAAATTCATCCCATCTCTTTAGTGTTTACTTTTCCTTTAAATTCTGTATATTTTGGTATTCCTCGTTTACCGAACATCAAACAAGTTCACGTTAAACCACGTCAAGACCGCCATAACTCACTCCCAATCATTTATCATTTAACGTTAGCTACTGCTTTCAGGAAAATCTTTCGTTTACTTTCTTTGATATGGCGAGGAAAATATGAGAAAACAAAAACAAATAATCCTTTCATAGTCTTGTATTCCGGCTAGAAAAATACTGTTTCCATCATTTTTACTTCGTAATCTACACTGTATCTTCACTGTATCAAAAGGTCTTACTATAGAATGAGTAGAAGCGTTCTCAATGCAGTTTGCCACCATTCTGCAAACGTCAACCCGCCTACAAGCGTGGCGATTATGACAAACCCCCCAAATGGGGGGAACCCCATATCCAGCAGTGGACGTCTTTCGGCTGAAATGATGATGAATCTACATCTAAATCTTTCTCTGTAAGGGTAACCTGAGAAAGCGGTAGCCGCCACCTAGCGTTCACTATTTACCTTCGAATGACGTCACTTAACGTTCTGTACGAAAATATAAGTGTCTTCTCTTACACTATTTTTTGATACTGTGAATTTAAACCTCGCCGCCATCAATTTCTAGACACCTGTCACTGTAGCCATTATGTTGGATACCTTAACTTTTCTGAAAGCTCTACAAATATACTTTCTCGTATAAATCACAAAGCCAAGCATACAGCGACTCTCGATAAATATCCGTTGGACACACAAAAATGTGTTCCAACGCGATTCGAGCCGGAATCCAAATATCGAGTGTTCGAATTCCGGATTCGGACCGGATAGCTGTAAGCGATCCTGAAAGGCTCTGCATACATTCCGTTTCTGGATGAATAAGCAGCATTTTATTGATGCTATTTACTATTATGCTGTACATTTTAGGGGCCTGAGAGTCACGCTAATATAAATGACATTCGGAAATGGAACACGAAATGTCACCCACGCGTAAAAATTTACATTTCTGGAAACCCTGTTTTGTTCGACGTTCAAAATCAATATTAGGTTACTTTGAAATAATTGATTTGAGTTTGTGATTTTGTTCCGAAAATAATATTAATGGTCAATCCAATTTGTAACATGAATATTTGTGACGTCTGACATTACAGACTTCACCAAAATATGAGGGACTTTTTTTTTGGATGGGAAATCATCTAATGACTCTGGGCGGAGCGGAAGGGCGTGTCAGACTTTTACTGACTAAAACCCACCCGTGTTCCTTCAGTTGCCTATGTACCAGGGTCACGGTATCTCTTTCTAACAATCTCGCGACCCTGGCAGGAAATATGAGAGGCTGATGGTTTAACATCTTAATCTTGTTTGTAGTAAACATAATGGCTAGAAGACAAAACTTTTTAACCGACTTCAAAAAAAGGAGGAGGTTATATGTTCGACTGTATGTATTTTTTATTTTTTTATTTCTATGTATGTTCACCGATTTCTCCGCCAATTGTCAACCGATTTTGAAAATTCTTTTTTTATTCGTAAGGGTATACTCCTGAGGTGGTCCCATATTAATTTTGTGAAGATTTGATGTATACTTTGGGAGATAAACGAAGGAACTCCTCAAAAACAAACAGTACACGTAATGTGATTTGGATATTGTACTAAAGATCAAAAATAATTGCTGGTTCTATCTATCCGGATGGATAGATGTGGTGGGTGTGGTGTGGTGTGGTGTGGTGTGTGTGGTGGTGGTGTGGTGATGTGGTGAACTAATTATAGTCTTCGAAGATACCGCATGGAACTCCTCATCGGTGAACAGTACATATAGGAACTTACAGTGAAAGGTTAGAAGGCTTTTTTTTTATGTATGTTCGGCCATAACTCCGTCATATATAGACGGATTTGCAAAATTCTTTTTTTTGTTTGAAAGGAGTTTATTCCGAAATGGTCCCATATAAATTTCATATAGATCTGATGATGAGTTCCAGAGATAGACACCGGAACTCTTTAAAAAATGACAGCAAATCAACCGCGATTTCTGCTATCGCATAAATATGCATTGTTTGTTTGGAATTAGTGCGGGGTGGATACCACAACTAAAAATTTAAAAATAAAAACTTTTTTACAAAAAAAAAACAACCGACTTCCTTAAAAACACTACAAATTGAAAAATAACTTTAATTTCGGAAGTCGGTGGCAAAAAAACCATAAATACAGATCCTAAGACACCGACTTCCGAAATTAAAGTTATTTTTCAATTTGTAGTGTTTTTAAGGAAGTCGGTTGTTTTTTTTTTTGTAAAAAAGTTTTTATGTGTCATCAATGTCTCGGTCCTTATCATCATCATCATTCTAGCCAAAAGAGGTCCATTGCAGAACCTAAACTCCACCACGAATTCCTCCTATTGTTTGATGGATCCTAGTCAGCTTTAGAAAATTTTACATGTAAAGAGTTGTAATTTTGGAAAACTACGTAAGTAATACTGCTGCGCCACAATATCACCTTGTTAAAATCGTCGGTCCATGTAGCCAGGGGTCATCCCACTACACTTACTGATACGCGGTCACCACTTCTAGATCCGTCTGTTCCACCGGACTTCAATCCTTCGATTAACTTGGCCAGCCCACTGCCACATCAGCTTGCTTGCTCTGCAAGCCATGTCGGTAGCCCCGTATCTTTTCCAGATAATTTCATATCAGATTTTGTCCTCCAAAAAATGTCCTAACATAGAATTAAAAAGTAATATGTACACAGGTACTTAAATCATCATCTACCTAGCCTTTTCCCAACTATATTGGGGTGAGCTGCCAAACTAACCCATTGCAGCTGACCAGCATTTTACATGGAGTGACTGCCTCTCCACAACCCAGTTACTGGGTAATACAATACCACTTGGTAAGACTGGTTGTCAGACTTTCGGGCTTCTGATGTCCTGTAACGACTGTTAAAGATCCAAAAATGACAGCCGGGACCAACGCCTTAACGTGCTTTCGGAGGCACGGCGGGTCTTGGTATATAAAGATGGTCACCCATCCAAAAATCAACCGCAGCAAGCGTAGCTTAACCTGATCGATCGAGCTGTGAGACTGTCATTACTTAGCCCATAAGTCAGCATAATGACAATAAAAATAACATTTATCATTACCTATGTCCATCCCAGTAAGGAATTATATAATAGAATTAACAATAAACTGCTATTTTCTTTCATACCGTTCGCGTTGTACCGACGTACCTGCTTTTGTGTTGGCACAAAGGTTGTTTTTTCAGGATTCAGGTACAAAAGGTTGTTATTGAAAAGTATTTTTCTTTCTCTTTAAAGCAAAGAGATTTCTTTGTTATTTTCGCTTTGCATTGAAGCCGTTTTTAAAATAGGTCTTTTGATACTTTCACGTGTTCGGAAAAAGAGGCATTGAATTTTGTAGTTTCTATTTAGTATTTTGTCTACTTGAAGGCTTTTTGTAGCTGTTTATATTGTTAGCCGGTTGAATGTACCAAGTGACCTTTGTAATTTTTTCGTATTTTATATTGTATTTCTCTACAATGCTTATGAATCGAACCCAGTGGGGTAGGTCAACCAGCGCCAGATAAGAACAAGCGTGACGTTCGATTCCCGTTGTTACATTGATGATTTGTTAAAACGCTCAATACGAAAAAAAGGGACAAAAGTCACTTGTAGCACTTTGGCGGTAAGCGTAGTGTCACAGCTACCTACAGCTACATTTAGAGCTTGTCGGAAGCTCTGAAGGCTTGCTAATAAACTCAGAAAACCTCATCACAATCTGCTGAGTTGGAGTCAGCTTCTATTCTAACCGGATGCAACTGAAGAACAGTATTTTTATATGGAGCGACTTTCCACCTGACCTCCACAACTCAGTTACTGAGTAATATGGCACCTCTTGGTAAAACTGGTTGTCAGACTTTGGGGCTTCTGAAGATTCTTACCGACTGTCAAAGATCCACACCATAATTACAGCCGGGACCAATGCTTCACGTGCTTTACGAGGCACGGACGGATCTTTGGATGTAAAGATGGTCCCCATAAGTGACAGACTAACCGCAACAAGGATTGCTTAACCTTATCGATTGACCGTGCGGTTGTTATTACTTAAACTCATAAAACTTATTGTTAGTAAATGTCACCTATTTTTAACCGCCTGGATACTTCATGAAAACGAATTCTCTGTGTAAATATCTACCGAATTAATAATATCAAAAACTCAAGCACAGTATCCAAATGTATTTCTATATCCTCCTTTTTACCATACAGAGTACAAAATATTCACAATTGGTGCCGGGAGGAGTCGGGAGGACATCCCGACCATCCAAATTAGTCCCCAGAACAGATTGAATTACATTTTTTTCCATGAAATTTCGGATGGGACGTGCTTGTAATAATAGAGTCGGATAGTAATCAGATTTGCAGAATTTGAATGTTATGATTTTATTACGTCGGCCATTTTGGTTGGACGGTATTCATTTGAATATGAATTGTTTGGAGAGAAAATTATATTATTTCTAAAATTCTATTTGTATTTTGTGTATGAGTTTTAACAACCGCAAATGATAATGTTATCTTTTAGAATTCGATGTTGTGAAACCCTGGAATACCAGGTATTACAAAAGTGTGTTAAAGGTATGGTTAAAGGGTACGGTGCAGATTATCAAACTGAACAATTTTCTCAATTGTACACACGGCTACAAATCAAGCTATAAACTTCCAGTTTCAACAGACCTCACATTGTATAGGCTTTCCGTACAATAAGAGGTCAGCTTGTACTGGAAATTTATAGCCTGATTTGTCGCCGTGCGTACCAATGTCGTAATCGCGAGAGAAATGTTAGTCGCCCCTTTCAAAATTACAATACCAAGTCCAGTATTTTTTCACTTTCATGATTTTGGCAGACCAACATCGTAATCGCATCATTGTAAAAAAAAACACGCTGTCAATCAAAAGCCGTTGTCAAAATTAAGGGTGTGATACAGATAACACACCCTTAGTTTTCACCATACCTTTTGATACATCTATACTAATATTATAAAGCTGAAGAGTTTGTTTGTTTGATTAGACGCGCTAATCTCAGGAACTACTGGTCCGAATTGAAAAATTCTTTTTGTGTTGGGTAGGCAATTTATCGATATAACATCACGCTACAACTAAGAGGAGCAGAACAGTAATGAAAAATGTTTCAAAAACGGGGAAGATCGCATAGGTAGCCGATTCGACACGACGGGAAGGGTCGGGGGAACAAAAAATTTAACGCGGACGAAGTCGCGGGCAGAAGCTAGTGTTGGATACAATAACAAGGACAGGGTGGAATATTTCCAACTTAAGTTCATACATGTATACACTGTAGGTATACTTGAAGTCACGCCTTCTTCCCATAAGGTGAGTAGAAACTGCCGAACGCCAGTTGCTACGATACGTGCATAATCTTTTTGCCTCGTTTATGTTCATATATCTCATACAAGCATATTAGTTGCGAATACTACTCACCTGCTCTTTCTGAAGAACGCTTCAATAAGGTGTGTATATCGTCCTTGGGAGACCCTTTCCAGCATTTCTACGCATATCTGGCTTGTAACTTTTGCCTCTGTTCAAACTTATGTTTTCGCAAAATATCAAAAAACCAAAGTAAAGCAATTTTATATAATAATTTTCAACACCTCTTGCAATTTATCAATACAAATAGTTTTCAATTACAATATATTTTTAATTCCTATATAGAACCAATCAGTAAAATAACCGTACACGTATTATACACGTATTATACATAATATTGATAGAAAGCGAATGCAATTAATTTGACTCGCCGTCAATTCCAAGTGAAATGCAATTTTGTTAGCACCATTGCAGATTGGAATTCTAATAGGCTGACCAGATTTTTAGCTGACAATTTCCCTGACTTTTAGTTCTAAATTCAAGAAGGAACTTTTGACGTGAAAGACTGTCCGTCGAGTTTTGAAATAGGGAACTAGCTTCATTGTTCTGACGGAACGACCTGTTGCCAACCCAAAAGTGACTGTACTTGATTTCTATTAGACATTATCAGCGTATAATTTTCCCACTGCTAGAATACAGGCCTTCTGTCTTCCAGAGGAAGCGGGTTGTGATCTAACACGCGGGCCCAGTGTGGGTAGGTAAATGTTACATGTCTTCGAATTTTTGGTTCTAAGATATGCCGGTTTCCTTACGATATTTTCTTTCGTTTTGAGAGCCGTGGTGATGGAATTATTTATACAACGTAAAGCCTATTTAGGTTAAACTCGCAACTACTGGGACCATACTGCTCTTATTAAAATTGGTTTAATTAAAATAATGCTTTGAGTTTGTATTTAGTTCGAACATACTAAATTACTATTCTTCTTTACAGTTTGCATGTTGATAAGTATATCAAGTTACTATTGTCGATCTTAAGACAGAAATGGTGAGATATTCAATCGAAAGCAGAATCTCAAAGATTTTCAACGGGCTGGTCCGTTACATTTTCGGAGAAGTTCTCCCAATACGATATACCAACAGGTTTATTTTGTTTTGTTTTTGTATTATAACAGAAGGAAATCTTAGTAACGGACATTTGTTTCTGTATAAAAACAAAAAAAAATATTAGGAACAGTGTAATACAGGAATTACAAATCTAAAAATATATTGCTACATGTATTTTTACCATGCAACCTTTTTTATTTTTATCAACATTTTCGATGCTATAATCCTAAAAATAAAATCCATCCTGGTCACCCCAGCTTTAACAGCTAAATTGGTTCGTTGATTGCGAGGTGGCAATATCCCAAATATCCATCCTAATTTAATATCTACTTTCTATTTTATTTTCTTTTAGCTCTTGGAAAATTTACTGTTTACTTGTATATTTTGTGATGTTTTATTTAACATGCCTTTGATGGCGACTTTTTCCACTTTGTTTTGTAAACACAGTAAATAGTGTTGTAGGTTGTAAACTAAACGTCAGTGTCACAATATGTATAAACATACATACATGCTTAAAATATGATTCACGACCGTAACACATCTTATAATTTTAATTACCTCAATACGGTACTTACAGGGTTCTGTAAGTTACTAATATTAATGACTGTTTCAAGAAAAAGTTGAACGAAATACAGGTTTGACTACAATACACAAACTAACATTAAAATAAATATATTATGTAAAATTAAATAGAGGTAAAAAAAGGGAAGAGCTCACTGGGCATCAAAGAATTCTTCCGCATCACTGTCGGTGGGAAAAGTGCCCAGAAGGCTGGCAGCGTTGCCATGTTGCATGGCAATGCTGATTCATTGACCTAAAAATAGGCCAGCCTTCTGGTCATATGAAGAGTCAACCAACCGCTTGGCGATGTCCCGGAATACTCGTTGAGCACTCGGACCCCACGGCCCTAGTATTTCAACCCCAAATGGGTCAAAAATATAGCTCCCAATAAGGTTGTTATATTTGCGCCATTTGAGATTTTCTGAATCTGCAGCAGCCGCCCCAGCACAGC
Source organism: Aporophyla nigra (assembly GCA_947507805.1). Classification (NCBI taxonomy): domain Eukaryota; kingdom Metazoa; phylum Arthropoda; class Insecta; order Lepidoptera; family Noctuidae; genus Aporophyla; species Aporophyla nigra. The sequence goes on along the minus strand of OX382313.1, from coordinate 1,545,202 downwards.
CTGCCGTGCTAAGAAAATTGAACTGAATTGATTTTAATGGGTTATTTAAACCCCTATTTGTTACGGGTCCTGACTCATATTTTGTTCTACATACAACCCGACACCAATCTTCAAATTCTCATATACGTAAGAAAATATGATTTTCGAGGACCTTTGCACTTTAAAACCAGTAGGTTTATACTTCGCACTTCTTACTTACTTCTATACTTCAGTTATGGTATTCAAAAGACTTTCTAAACTTAGTGCTTCATCATTTCTTCCTTCACAAAACTTGACCTACGACAAAGTTCCACCAACTCGAACTTGATTCCCGTAAATTGTAACTTTGAAATAAGACACAAAGTCCCGAGCCCATTACAAAAGCTAAACTTAATACTTACCTAAGGATAACAACCGGTTTCCCCACAATTATATCAACCTCGCTAATGGCCTCTAACTAAGAATAATTTTCTCATAGAACTTTCGCCAAAAGAAAAATAAAATCTATTTGAAAAAAGACTACGGATTCCATTTAAAATACATCTAAAAGGAATCGTTCATTCAAAAAAGCGTTTCTATTTCTGCTCGGTTTAAGTCTATTTTTGCTTGGCTGGTTTGTTTATCCGATGTAGGACATTTTTTTAAATCAGCAAAAATAATCAAAGGGAATCTTTGTTCAGTCCTTTTTATCAGTATTTAGATATTTAATATTGATATTATTAGAGTACGTGCTCACCTAGTTTGCCCTTTTCATATATTCGTATAAACTATACAAGCGGAATATTGTATTCAATCGTTTGATAATGTTTGAATGAACCACATTGAAATGATTTCATTGTAGTATAAGGTAGTTTAGTAGTTCGTGAGCAGATTGGTAAGAAGCTGGTAGTATCATCGAAATGAATTATATTGTTTTGAGAAATGCATTTAATGTTTCGTGTATTAATTTAAATTTGTTTATACCGATTGGTAGGGACATTGACCCGCAAAGTGAAACCACGAATTCAGCACATGGGGTCTAGAAAAAAAAAAGAAATTCAAAAAGTAAAATAAATAAAAAATAGCGTCGGTGTAAAAATAAACAACTCAAACCATTTATTTCAAGTAAACCAATTTCAGGCACTTTTGACCTATCAAGGAGTCGGTCAAACAGAGGAACCTAGGTCCCCATTCCAAAGCGTACATCTTTTATTTTGAAATTATACATGCTCACATGTCAAAAGACGTGCACATTAAAAACGTCCGTAATATAAAATCAAATCAAAATATTTTTATTTCACACAAACCTACATGGGCACATATGAAACGTCAGAAGCTAGGTGCACAGTACCAAATTGTTGATTCCTATGGAGAAGAGCCAGCAAGAAACTCCACTGTTACTGTTTTAAAAATAAGATATTTATTTATTTATTTAAAAAAAAAAAAGATATTTTATTTAAAAAATAGTACTTCATAAATAAAATATATTAACCTTTTTAAACCAAATGTCATTATTACCAATAAAATTATAGTGTAATAAAAACAGAAATAAAATAACAATTAAAATAAACCGCGGCAGCTAAGAGATGAGCAGTCCTTAGGTCCCTACCCTACTGATGGCGCCCGTTTCAGATACCGTCATATCGTACACACGCTGTAGGCGGTCAAGCTATACATTTCCAGTTTTAGCTGACCTTGCATTGTAAAGGCTTTTCGTACAATGAGATGTCAGCTTATACTGGAATTGTATAGCTTGATGTGTAGCCGTGCGTACCATTCAACTCCATTTTGTATAGGCGACCCTCACGAAGTTAATTTATTTGTGGGTGAATCGACAAATCCAGAAATCCGTATTAGGCAACTGGTACGTTTTTTATTTTATGTAATAAAGTTAGGGTACTTTTTCCTCAACTTTTCGTTCTTTTCTAAAACATTTAATATATAAAAAATGTGTTAGAAGTACTAATAAAAAAAAAAAATGGTTATGATAAGATAGGGAAAGATGATCATTAATTATGTTTGATAAACGGTTTCCAATTCAGTGCTTCGTTTATTGGAATTAAGAACACAACGACTCAATGACCCAGTTCTTGTTATTTTTACCCGAGCACGGCGAAACAAAGAGTTATGATTATAAGTGGTATGTATGTATGTTCATTTGTTCCCTCAAAACTTCGAAACTATTGATCATAATTTGAGAAATAAGTTATTATTGGCAACTTCTTGATCGTCCGCTTAAAGGCTATGTGACATCACATTATATTGAAAATGGCGCCTGCTAAAGGACATAAGGTCATGAAATTAATACAAGTCTTAATGATACTGTGGTTGGTATCAAACGAAAGGGCGTTTAGTATATTTCAAATATATAGGTATTGTTAGCTAGACCCAAAAAGAACATAAGTAAGTTCAAAAACTAAAACCCGACTGCAGAAAAATCGTGCTCTAAAAAATATGAAAAAGTAAAATATTCTCATCTGAAAACTGTGGTAGTATACCACCCCTAAAAACAATACATTCTAATAAAAGTAAGCTATAATAAGCTTTAAGGTAGCATATCACCGTGGCTTTCAGATGAGAATATTTTTTGTGTCATACTACAAAGACTACAATTTTCAGTAGTCCCGTTATCAATTAACTATTTAATCAAAGAAACCTGATGGTATCTTTGTTCATTTGTAACTCGATTTGTATAAACAAGGTACAACGTGCTTCAACATAAAACCATTACTTTGTAAACCTATTTACCGGGGTAATAGGGTAACTAACTTTCAATTGGCAATTCCTTTTATTTTGGCAGTTCAACAACATTAATTACGTTATTTACGTTGTAGAGTAGACTAATTTGCAAACGTAATTATGAAGGAATTGTTTTGGAATTTATTTCAAAATCCTTCAGGTGTGTTAGCAAGTCACGCATTTGGGGTTCAGATTGATTATCTTTATCAATCTGTTTTTATTTATTTCAAGGTTTCTATTCAATGTATCTCCCTAGCCCTTCCTAACTATGGAGGCAACGCACAGTGGATCATCCCCATACAAGAGGTTGGACATAGAATCAAAAATTTAAAAACCGCAAGTCGAAACAAAGAGGCAATCATGATATACGGACATTTTTGTGTTCGTTTCCATACAAAATTAACAGTTTTCATCGAATCGCTCTTAAAGCGCTGGTAAAAAATAATAATCGTAGTAACAAAAAAAAACAGTTGAATGTGACCCTTTAGTGAGTTTTTGGCGTGATTGCGTGCTAATTTAACCTGAATAGGGTTTTTTTATACTTTTATATTAAATATTTAAGTATTTAGCTTTGGAACAGACTATATCATCATCAGCCTATATTGTTCCCACTGCTGGGACACAGGCCTCCTCTTGGTGAGAGGGAGTGGGCCGTAATCCACCACGTGGGCCTAGTGCGGGTTGGTAGATGTCACATGCCTTCGAATTTTTGGTTCTAAGACATACCGGTTTCCTCACAATGTTTTCCGTCACCGTTTTGAGAGCAGTGGTGATGAAATTATTTACACAAAGTAAAGCGCCTGCCTGCCTGAACAGACTATATGAATAATAATATCTTAGTACAACCAACACAACGTTATCTGATCCCAAACTAGACAGAGCCTGTACTATGGTTACCAGACAACTGATAAATATACTTATATATTTCTAAATACATACATGTTATAGACTAGCTTCTGCCCGCGACTTCGTCCGCGTTAAATTTTTTATTCCCCCGACCTTTCCCGTCGCGTCAAATCGCCTACCCGTGCGATTTCTCCTGTTTTTGCCACATTTTTCATTACTGCTCCGCTCTTCTTAATTGTAGCGTGATGTTATATAGCCTATAGCCTTCCTCGATAAATAGGCTACCCAACAAAAAAATATTTTTTCAATTCGGACCAGTAGTTCTTGAGATTAGCGCGTTCAATCAAACAAACATACAAACAAACAAACAAACTCTTCAGCTTTACAATATTAGTATAGATAAATTACAACCAGACACAGAACAAATGATTGTGCTCATCACACAAAGATTTGTCCTGGGTGGGAATCGAACCCACGACCTCAGTCTTAGCTGGCAGGGTCTCTAACCACTAGACTTACAGGCCAGTCAAACAACAACAACAGTTTTAACAATTTTTGTTTTTCTCTAATAGAGGAATGCAACTGTATATTTTTGACGACGACGACGGCTTCCAATGTAAACGGATGCTAGTGATTACCAGTGTTATATGGAGTGACTACTTATTTGAACTATACAGGGTTATTTGTAAAACACCGGCAACTTCTCAGGTCTATGTTACTAACATCATAATCAACAACTTTTGTTCTGTGACTTTTAAAAATTCATCATATTTTAGTTCATCAGATTTTCAAACAAAAATAAAAATATTTAAATTGAACGCTCTAAATGTTACGGAGTCTATGCGAAGCAAAAGAAAGCGATAGTATATTAGCAAGGGGAGCGGGGTTAGGGCGGCGGGGGCGCTTGAACTTGACCTATTTACAGGCAGCCGATTTTTGTATGAAAATCTGATGCACTAAAATATGATGAATTTTTAAAAGTCATAGAACAAAAGTTGTTGATTATGATGTTAGTAACATAGACCTGAGAGGTTGCCGGTGTTTTACAAATAACCCTGTATAACCCAGTTACTGGGTAAAACCAGACTCCTTGATAAGATTAGATGCCAGAATTTAAGATCTTCTAACGACCCGTTACGACTGTCGAATTTCTATGAATGACAGTCGGGACTAACGGTTTAACATGCTTTTTGGTACGCAGACATCTCAACATATAATAGATGGTCACCCATCCTCGAACAGACCTCGTCCAGCGTAGCTTAACCTTCCGTCTACCGTGCGACTGTTATTATTTAGCCACGAACCTGTCATTCAGTACCTCTATTGTGTTCTACAATGCAAACAAAATATACACGTAAATACAAGTTACATAATGTAACTTGTATTTACGTGTATATTTTGTTTGCGGCATACGACGGTATCTGGCTAAAACAGAAACCGACGCAAAGATTTAAATATCATCTTACAAGAGCTACATAGCACTTTCCAATTTCCTTAACCCCTCTAAAATAGAGCATCTAGTATCAGAAACACTGACCTCAGGTACATTTAGGTACAGCGGTGGATTGGCACCCTGCCATGAACCACAACCACGCGTTGGGCACCTCTGCACATTTTAAACTAATACTTTATTACTGCAGAAAGGAAGTTCCGAACTGCCAGTGTTAATTAATTATTTTTTGGTAAATGTGTATCACAAGAAGTTCATTAATTTGTGGGCGAAACTAAAACTCAAGAAATAAGGATTATGTAATTGGAATATTTTGAAAGTATGCACTGTATTTTTTGTACTTGCAGACCTTTGTCATAACTTTATTACATAAAATTAAAAACGTATTACTGGAGTTGTCGATTCACTCAAAAATAAATTAACTTCATGTGAATCGCCTGCAGAAAATTAAACATGATTTAAAATTTCCATTCGCCTGATCTGGGCGAGTATATTAAATACGTTGTCAATACAATATTTTGCTTTGGACTAATCCTATAAATGAAAAATTACACCTGCAAATCACCAGTTATATTTATATTTTAACCCGATGTTATAGAGGGCCAGCCTATTGCCATAAAATGTGAATAAATCAAGACTCCGGGTTCTTACTGAGAAATTCCAGATGTAAAACAACAATAACACATTTACACGACCCGGGATTCGAACCAGAGAACTCATGTTTAACAGTAGCGCTTTGACTAACGAAGCAGTATGAATGAATGAATCTGTTCATATAACATTATCTTACTTTAAATTCATGGACATTTGTGAGGTTGGCAAAACCATCCAGATAAAACCATTTTAGTTAAATCTACCTAGTTGATACAGGTTTAAACATGTCACAGTTAAAGATATAGTCACCATCGTGATATCAATCGGTAGTGGTAGCTTAATAGCCGCGACTTACAAGGTTGTAAGTTCGAACCGTGACGGACGCTATACTATGTGAAAATTATTTCATCACAATTGCTCTCAAAACGGTGACGAAAATTCATCATGAGGAACCAACCGTGTCTTAAAAATCAAAAATTCGAAGACAGGTGACATCTGCCAACCCGCACTGGATCCCAAGATAGAGGACCCACGAAGAGGAGGCCTCTTGAAATTAATCTGAGCTATAAGATCGGCCGAATTATTTTTACCATTCAAAATGCAAACCTAAGTAATATTTTTTTTAACACAATTTCGATTCAACGAATGAACGTCTACATACATTCTCATTCCAAGTTGTAAAAGGGCTTTAAATATACACATAAAATCAGATATTATTCTGTCCATTTCGAAGAATCATAAAAAAAAAAACAAAGATTCTATGATAATATTTCCATTTATTTTTACAAAACTGGCTATGCGTAAGTTGTAATATCTGAAACCGTTTGCTTTTAACTGAAATAAAAAAACCTGCTGTATGATGTAAAAATAATAAACCCACTTTAAAAATATAAGAACTAGATATTTTCTATTTCTATTCATAGCCCATAGCCCATATTTGTTTGCTACTCTTTAACTGGAAATAACTGGAAAAAAGCGGTCGTATCCGGTGCAAACCGGTTTTTTCTTTCAGACCGACGCCTCTATTGTAAAAACTGGTCTCTTTGACTCTTCAAGCGTTTACAGAGTTGAAAACTGTTTACTAAAGGTTTATTTGAAACAGTCAACGGGTTTTAAAAATGTGTATTTTTAAATTGTGGTCCGTTTTTTATTTGGACTGCGTCCGAGGGTTAACGATGGCTGACAGTTTGAAATACTATTGTGGAACTATGGAAACATTCTTTAGACGTTTTTTTGACCAAATTCTCTACAGTCAAATGAAAGCCACTTTTGCCTTAAAACCACGCGAATTTTGGAAAGATTATCTACTATGTAATGTAAAAGTTTGCCTAGTAACATTAATTGAATGAAGTTATATACATTTATACATACAAGATACTATAACTGGCTTTTTCTCTTCGTTAAGGAGTCAAAAGTTGTCAAAATCGCCACGCTTGGCAAGCGGGTTGGCGAACACATTATGGTGATAAAAATGCATAAAGAACGCAGCAACCGATTCTCTAGTCCCTTAGTCGCCTTTTACGACACCCATGGGAAGAAGTGGGATGGTGATATTTTTGACCTTCCGCACCACACGGAACAAAAGCAATGGTGATGTAATTATTTACATACACAAAGTAAAGCGCCAGTCTGAATTCGACCCTACGACCAACCATATAAGATATTATTCCATAGGGTCAATTCCCCTAATTTTAAGAACTATAACAGTGTGATCTTGTTCACAATCTGTCAAAATGCATTTTTGACATTGCTTGTCGTTGAAATGAAAGTGCGATTATATTTTGAACGTTTTTATTTGCAACTATTGGTTTTTTGACTTCGGGGGCCACTGAGTACTTTATAGATAATACCCACCTTTTAATATTTTAAGAGATTACCTAGCTTCAAAGTCACCGAAATGATGTATCAATTAATAAAAACAGTTTAAAAAAATTAATAGTTTAAAAAAACTAAAAATCACGCTTCCATTGAAAACCAAACTAAAAAGTACAAAATAATGGAAAAAAAGCGTGGGGTGCTTTTTAAGGTATTTTTTATTGATATCAGGCACCCCACGCTTTTTTTCCATTATTTTGTACTTTTTAGTTTGGTTTTCAATGGAAGCGTGATTTTTAATTTTTTTAAACTATTATTTATTTTCTATTTTTTAGGGTGTTACGAATTTTGATACGTACGTCAGCGTAGTTTGTGACGTATGTCAGCGTAGTTTTCGAAGACAGTTTTTTTGCTGTCCTGGTAACCCTGGCAAGGATAATGGCACAAATTAGTTTGTGACGTGTGTCAGCGTAGTTTTCGAAGACAGTTTTTTTATGGCACAAATTTATGAAATTATTGCATTGTCATCGGTCCTTAACAGGTGTGCAAAGTTTGAATGAAATCTGGTCGTTTAAAGTGGGTCAATCGCGCTATAAGGAGTCGGTTACAAACAAACATACAAATATACAAACATACAAGTGAAGCTAATATAAAGCGTGTAATAAAGAAATAGCGATATTATTTGACCAAGCGAAGCAGGGGCGTGACTCTAGTGACGTATTAAATAACATCATCAAATTAAAACATTTTGCTGGGTCATCGTTTTCACCAACACGTCATAGCAAATTAAAGTACAAAATTACCTTCTAATTTTTATTACCCTGGCAAGGATAACGGCACAAATTTATGAAATTATAGTATTGTCATCGGTCCTCGATAGGTCTACAAAGTTTAAATGAAATCTGGTCGTTTAAAGTGGGTCAAAATCGCGCTATAAGGAGTCGGTTACAAACAAACATACAAATATACAAACATACAAGTGAAGCTAATATAAAGCGTGTAAAAACACGTTGTATTAGAAAAGCAAACTGTAAAGTAGAAAATAATCTTCAATAAGTTTTAAATAAGTATACGGTGATTACAAAAAACAAAAAAAAAAACATATCTTACAAAAATTATCTTATAGTAATAACGTCTATGCTCTTATAGTAACAATATAACCATGCAATATAGCTCTTTTCCATGTACTAAGTACTCATCTCTGTGGAGAATGTACTTGACATATACGGAGATTGGAAAGTAGCTTGCATATTTCTTGCACAAGGAAAATATTTCTTATTAACACTCAAGCTGTATTGCATTTTCTATTCTCGTAGGAAGCAGTTTTTATAAACTTGGAAGGTTCTAGAATCTTTACTTGTTGTACAAGAAATAAGAAAACAAATATGTTATGTAGATATAGTTAGTTGTAACTGTTGTAGGTGACAATGTAGTAAAGTTACTCCTATATGTGGTTCGTGGCTAAGTATTATCAGCCATACGGGTTGATCGACCAAATTAAGCTACACTGGCCGCGGTCAATCCATAGATCTCACCATAACCACCTTTATATACGAGGCACGGAGGACACAAATCCACGGTCCAAAGCGTTAGCATTGGCTTTCATATTCGGATGTTAGTTCATTGTTACGGGTAGTTAGAATAGTGAAAGTCTAACAACCAGTCCTTACCCAGGGTCTATCGTATTACCCAGTAACTGGGTTGTGGAGGTCAGATAGGCAGTCAATCCGTGTACAATACTGGTATTCAGCTGCATCCGGTTAGACTGAAAGCCTACCCCGCAACAGGTGGATAAAGGCTACGCAAATGATAATGAAATTTAATTTATTTTGTGATAATAATACTCACTATAAAGATTAGTTTTAGCGACCAATGACGAAAGAGCTAATCACATACATTTCTAAACATACTGATTACGGTTGTCGATCATATTTTGTTATTAAACAGCCTAACACTGGCATGCAAATAAAAAAAAAAACGGCCAAGTGCGAGTCGAACTCGCGCACCAAGGGTTCCGTAAAAAATATTTTTATTATATTATGTTACGAAAAATTTACGGTTTTTGTCAATTTTTCCTTTATCTGTGCTATAAGACGTTGCTTCGTACCAAATTTCAAAATTCTAGATCGACTGGAAGTACCCTTTAGGTTTTATTTCTCTTGCGAGTTTCGAAAATTTGCGGAAATTTGCGGCATAAACGGCATCTTTTGATTGCGTTAGTTTAGAAATTTGATTTTTTCACAGCTCCAAGGAACAGTAAACTTGAGTATTTGATATAAATTTCAGCTTGATACCTCCACGTGTTCCTGAGAAAAAGGTTCTTTACAGACGGACGGACGGACAACAAAGTGATCCTATAAGGATTCCGCTTTTTCCTTTTGAGGTGCGGAACCCTAAAAACATAAGAAAATATCAATTTCGCGGGCTTCCTTTGCTCATCCCACTAAATTGTAATCGTTAGCAGGAGCCACGATTTCGAGAATGAGAATGAATGAATATTGACGAGATTGACCTACAAAATGATATAAAACACCCTTTACTTGATTACAGAGGTCCAGATCACCGAGTGGATCGGCACAGAGGCAGCTGGATGAAGCGGACCTGTTCATGGACCTCATCAAAGACGTCGCCAACGAGCTAGACATCGATGTGCTGTGTCATAAGGTAAGGACTTGTTCTTTCACGTTTTATGCTTTGCCAACTCTGATTATAAATAAATAATATTCCACAACTATCACACAACGCCATCTAGTCCCAAGCTAAGCAGAGCTTGTGTTATGGGTACTAGACAACTGATAAACATACTTATAAATTTCTAAATACATACATATTATAGATAAATTACACCCAGACACAGAACAAATGATCGTGCTCATCACACAAACATTTGTCCTGGGTGGGAATCGAACCCACGACCTCCGGCATAGCAGTCAGGGTCACTAACCACTAGACCAACAGGCTTGTCAATTATTTTTCAATTTAGATTATGATGACTAGAAGCCCTTCTTTATCTTAATAATTCACCGCTTCAAATTATCTAGTTAGTGATACTTGTAAGGTGGATAAAATTGTATTATTCTACATAATAATCTTGTATGTGTTTATCTATTTTCTATAACTTTATATTAATAACTAGCTTCTGCCCGCGACTTCGTCCGCGTTAAATTTCTTATTCCCTCGACCCTTCCCGTCGCTTCGAATTGCCTACCCATGTGATTTTCCCCGTTTTTGCTACATTTTTCATTACTGCTCTCCTCCTCTTAGTTGTAGCGTGATGTTATATAACCTATAACCTTCCTCGATAAATAGGCTACCTAACACAAAAAGATTGTTTCAATTCGGACCAGTAGTTCCTGAGATTAGCGCGTTCAATCAAACAAACAAACATACAAACTCTTCAGCTTTATAATATTAGTATAGATCCTGTTCGTGTATGTCAAACGGGATCTCTTATTTTCGCATAATGTTCTTTTTCCTAATGTACTTCGGCATACCAATTTTGGCATAATTTGTTTTGCCGTAATAATACTTTGCCATATATTTTTTTTGCATACAGTTTATGTTGGCATAATGATCTTGAAGGCTAATTTGTTTTGGCATAATTTTAATTCATATAATGTTACTAGGTATAATGAGAATTAGCATAATAGTATTTAGGCATACTTTATATAATTCAATTATTAACCCTAAATTAAAGTTAAAGTATTGTCTTATAAATTCAATATGTTGTGCTACAAAATTTAGTGACAGAAACGAATCGCTGCAAAACCGACTGCACGTAGTCTTGTCTGCCCTACCCCTAGAGTGTAATTTAAAACCGCGTAGGCGCGGAGGGGCGACGCGGCCCGTGAGCTGAGGAGCAGGTGGTTTTGACGAAGCCGAAGCTACGGTGGTGAGCGTAAAACACATCTGCGACGATAAATCAAATCAAATCAAATCAATTTATTTCGGGCTACAAAGACCCATATCATAAATACCTTACAGACTAACATACATACAAATAAAAATAATGTAAACATAAGATAAGCTTGCGTGGGACCGCTGGAGCTTCGCAGCGCCGGAGCAGTGACAGAAACCGTGCCTGCTGCATGCTTGTTTGCATGCTGCATGACTGCTGGATGCATGCTTGCATGCTGCATGCCTGCCGCATGCTTGCTTGCATGCTGCATGCTTGTTTGCACGCTGCATGCCTGCTGGGTGCATGCTTGCATACTGCATGCCAGCTGCATGCTTGCTTGCATGCTGAATGTTTGCTGTATGCATGGTGTATGCATGTTTACATGTTTATTAGTGTCTAAAATTTTAGGAGTTAATTTTTATGCTTCTTTATTATGCCTTTAACAAATATGCGTAAATATTTTATGCTTTAGAATGCTATGCTTAATCATTATTATGATTAAAGAAATTATACTTAAAAATATTATGCGCAAGCTGTTATGCGTAAATAATGTTATGCGAAAATATAATTAGGAGAAAAAGAGTATGCCAAGTTATATTAGGTCTTAAAATTTTATGCAATTGGATAGGGAACCATGTCAAAACAACTACCTACTCCTAATCGGCTGGACCCATTTTGTTAATTTATTTGTGTGTGTTTTAGTGACTTCCAGGATTTTTTATATGAGCAATTGGACCTGATAGGTGGCGCTGGTCGGGCGGATCTGCGTCTGAAGGGTCCGTTATTCTATACCAACATTATAAAGCTGAAGAGTTTGTTTGTTTGGTTGAACGCGGTAATCTCAGGAACCACTGGTCCTAATTAAAAAAATCTATTTGTGTTGGGTAGCCTATTTATGCAGAAAAGCTATAGGCTCTAACAAAACGATCAAAAGGAGCGGAGCAGCAACGAAAAATGGACGAAAACTGGTAGGCAATTAGATGCAACGGGAAGGGTGAGGGGAGCAAAAACCAGTAATTTACATGGATCGACTGCCTATCTGACCTCCGTAACCCAGTAACTGTGTAATATGGCCCCCCTTAGTAAGACTGGTTGTCAGACGTTCAGGCTACTGAAGACCCGTAATGACTGTCAAAGATCCCCAAATAACAGCTGGAACCAACGGCTTAACGTGCTTTCCGAGGCACGGAGGGGTCTTGGTATGTATAGATGATCACCCATCCACAAACCAACCGTGGAAAGCGTAGCTTAACCTGACCGACAAACCCGTGCTTCTCTTATTAATTAGTCACGATCCTCACAATCTGGACCTTTTAACTTATTTATTTTCTCGGATAAAAACTCAGTCACATTGTATTACGCTTTATCCATTAAAAATCTACGTAGGTAGTCTATTTTTAAATAGCACTTTTTCAAGTCATTCCAATCACTTGGTAATTCATTATAAATAATCAGAGCCAGCTTTTTATTATCCAGCTTGAAAATCCAGACTAGAAAATCAAGGTCAGCATTATAAGTTATTCACAAGCCTTCCACCAAAATAGCACAATTCGTGGAACACCTATATTTGGCTCCAACCACCGCCAACATGTGAATACTAAGAGATTTAGCTTTCCAAACACTGGAATGAGTTCGCCTGATGTAGAGGGATTCCAACATTTGTAAACATTGTCAAATTCAAATCAGGGAAGTTTGATTGCTGTTATTGTTTCGGTGTTCGTAACTACGTGTGAGAGTGTAGCTACGCACACTGCAATCTAAATATGTATGTTTTTGTGGTTGCCTCCAAGTTTGCTTGACGTAACTTACCCTTTTTACGGCTTTCTGCCACGTCAATCATCAAAATAAAGATTTGACGATTGAAAATGTCTAACGGCTTCTGTTTTCCTACCAAACGGACGGCGTTTAGACGAAAACGGCGTGTTTTTTTGAGTTCACAGAACCTTTTATGTTAGGTGGTCAAATGTGTGATAAGCCGAAGAATTATGTAATTAGCCAACAGTGCAGTTTAAAAGAAGGTGTAGTGACAAAAATTTAAAAGAATAAGCGTAGATGATTTTGTCTTGTTGAGAGGATGAATTACGCCTAAAAAATGGTATTTATAAGGCGAGGAAGAGACGTTCTGGGAGGACATGCAGTGAACTTATTAGTGATCTTATCTTCAGAATAGTCAGCCGCTTAGTACTGGCAATCGGCGTGGATATATTACCAGATCTATGACCGTAACCGAGGCAAAAGGAGTATGTAAGGATCAAAAGCAGGAGGCATTCTTGAGGCATTCGTGAGATGATGCGTTGGAAAATATGCATTGGCAAAGCGCTTTTCTACCCAAGTATTTCCCAAGCCATTTACGACCACTTTTTCCTTTAAAACACGCCCATACAATACAGACAATTACTCGCCCACTGAAGAGTTAAAGTGTATATCAAACAGAACCTACGCAGGGCAGGGGCGTTAATTTAAACTTCGGTTTACGACGGTACACCCCCACTGGTTGAAGAACTCATACAAAAATATTGGTGGAAGACTGTTTGTTCCTAAAAGCTTCTAGTATGTTTTTTTATATAAAAATAGCCACAGAATTCCTTAAAAATATATAGTATAGGTACTAGGTTTATTATTTGGTAGGTCCTTAGTAAAAATATCTTTTATTTCGGAAGTCGGTATCAGGTTTTGTATTTTCATTTTTTTGGCACCGATTTCCGAATTTAAAGATATTTTTCTCTTTGTAGTGTTTTTTTTTATTAAATAAACTTATTTTACTGTTTCTGTGATATTTCCTCTTCGACTGCTCTTGCTCAATTTTTTGTGTTTGCATCTTTTTTATTTAAATCTTTCTGTTACCCGACTGCGTTTTTTAAATTTAACAAAGCCATTCACAACAATGGAACTTGTATCGCTTTTGTCTGTAAATCTTACGAAATGCAAAATGTCGTTGTTTGTTATTTTTATGTACAAACTTGTAGTGGCGGCGAGGGACTTAAGATTTTATATTTAATCTTACTTCTTCGTAAACTGGCAAAACTTTGGAGATTTAAGCTCGCTTCATACAAAATGCGAGGAGCCTGTAAAATAACTCCAGCTTAGTAGTCAGTTGAGCTCGTAGTAAAAAGCACGATGTACTATATTGCAAGTTTTATTGCGAAAGTTTACATCTTTAAACAAGTTGCACTCAGGAAAAATTAAGCAACGATCATCCAGCTGAGACTAAGATGGGTGTTTTTGTTGTTACTAGATAGCAAGTGTAGAATTTTAATAGTACAATACCGGTATATTGCATTGTTTTGTCTATACCTTCAGCAATACCAATCTATTGATATCATGAAATTATTGTTTTTGTGTTGACTATACTTGACCTTTGGTACTGAAACGTGGTCGCTCACAATTGTCCTTATTAGAAGGCTGAAAGTCACTCAAAGGGCAATTAAGAGAACTATGCTTGTAGTTTTCCTACGTGATCAAATCAAGAATGAAGAGATCCGCAGGCAAACCAAAGTAAACGATATAGCTCGAAGAATTGCCAAACTTAAGTGGCAGTGGGCATTGCATGCATTCCGATGCATTTCATCAATTTTAATGACAAAAATTTTACAGTTCAAGCAGTACGGTTATGGAATGCCTTTCCCGTGTTATTTCTCTCCTTAAACACCTTTTTTATTAGGGTTCCGTTGCCAAATGGCAAAAAACGGAACCCTTATAGATTCGTCATGTCTGTCTGTCTGTCTGTCCGAGTATGTCACAGCCACTTTTTTCCGAAACTATAAGAGCTATGCTATTGAAACTTGGTAAGTAGATGTATTCTGTGTACCGCATTAAGATTTTTACACAAAAATAGAAAAAAAACAATAATATTTGGGGTTCCCCATACATAGAACTGAAACTCAAAAAAAAAATTCATCAAACCTATACGTGTGGGGTATCTATGAATAGGTCTTTAAAAATGATATTGAGGTTTCTAATATCATTTTTTTCTAAACTGAATAGTTTGCGCGAGAGACACTTCCAAAGTGGTAAAATGTGTGTCCCCCGTAACTTCTAAAATAAGGGCATGATAAAACAAAAAAAAATATATGATGTACATTACCATGTAAACTCCCACCGAAAATTGGTTTGAACGAAATCTAGTAAGTAGTTTTTTTTTAATACGTCATAAATCGTAAACCACAATTTACCTTTCATTCAGTCAACTCAAATATAAAAATTTTAAAAAAAAACTTTTAATTTCATAAACATAAACCTTATGCATAAACCGTGAATACCTGAAGGTTTGTACGGAACCCTCGGTGCGCGAGTCCGACTCGCACTTGGCCGGTTTTTTGCATTTCTTTTATGATTATTATTGTATATTGATATGTATAATATGTTTGATGTATATGACACAGCACAGTCTTCCCTTAGTATTGTCTCTTTCTCTCCGTCAATTCATCTAAAGGTTGACTTTAAAAGATCGGTGTTAGCAAAAATATCAACATTTCTATTTTTATTCTTGTGGTGTACATAATAAAGATTATTTCATCTTTCTAAGAGATTTAGCTTCCCCTTTGAAGATAACTTATACCCTCGCTTTATTCCTTTCATTTAAAATGGCAATAATACAACAACCATAAAACTAGTTGAAACCAAATACAAAGTCATTAAATATACAAAACCGTTGAATTCTTTTATTTAAACAGAATATTTTATTAGTGAAGCAAGTAACGGACGGAGTTTTAACTTAATAAGTAAGTTGTTTTATTCTCCACACTATCCCTGTAATACGAGTGCCTCCTTAGTAATTGGAGAACTTTGAAATTGGCTAACATGTCTTAGAGGAATTATTTAGGAGGTGTAAGTACCTAGAAGGTTTTGGTGGGAAATAGGAAAAGTCTTTTACTTACTTGTCGAGAGATACAAGGTATTTTTCACCATTTATTATTTGCGAAATAGTCTTAATAAGAAAAGGTGGCTTTTACTAAAAAGCATGGAGTTATGCTTTCAAGAGGGAACACCTATTGTCAGACATAAACTGTTATAAGCGGATGCTTTGCCAACATTATTTTCGGGATATTTCTCATTTCCTCTTAATTCAGTTTAACTCATTCTCCTTTTATTGTACTTACATTGTTTCTACCTGTCTATCACTTTAATTTATTGCGTATTCAAATAGCATGTGGCTAAGTCATAAGAGCCGCATGGGTCGATCGATCAGGTTAAGCTACGCTTGTCGCGGTTGGTCCGAAGATGGGTGACCATCTTTACATACCAAGACCCCTCTGTGCCTCAAAAAAACATGTTAAGCCGTTGGTTCCGGCTGTCTTTCGTAGAACTTAGATAGTCAGAAGTCACTAAGTCTGACAACTAGTTTTACTAAGGTGTATTGTATTACCCAGTAACTGAGTTGTGTACATCAGATAGGCTAAGTCGGTTCATTTAAAATACTGGTATTCAGCGGCATCCGGTTTCACTGGATGCCGACCCCAAAATAGTTGGGAAAAGGCCTGGCAGATGCTGATTTAAATACTACGATATCTACATACAAATTCTTCAATCATGTTTTTAAACTGTTCCTCCTATTGATACGAGGTAAATACATCGCTTTGAAAAACAGTAAAAAGAAAACCAACGAAAATAAATTCCACATTTTATCGAGCGAACTCGCTTCACGAACTAGTCTCACAAATAAACAGCTCCCTTAACTTTATCGTTCGCCATAAAAACGCAGTTTAAATTACAAAAACAACATCCTGTTTGTCTGTTCATCAGTGTAATTTCAGTTTTATTGGCGAAACGGTAAGGTTTTAAATTGACTTATTATCTTTTAGTACTGTTTCTCGAGACGATGGAAATGAAATGTCAATTTACATTGTCGTACAATTTTCTGGAAATGACTTGTGTTGTAACGAAATTATGGTGATGGAACAAAATGGCGGAGGAACACGTCTTGGGCTCAATTCGTTTGTTGGTATTTATGTCTCATTAAATTATTTCTGCTAATTTAACTGTCTTAGCTACAATAGTTTAACTGGACCTGAATTTTTAAAATTCATAGTTATTCGATCACTTGATGTAAGTTACCTGGATAATACCAAACTGATTGGAAATGTTTTAGTGGGTTCCTATAGTAACGTTTCTTTTTTAGCTTCGTATGAATGTATGGGTCTAAAGCCGCGGTCCCATACTATTAACACTGTAATTTGAAACAATTGTAAAAACGAATTATTTTTAAAAGAGTAACCGTGGAGTTTCTTGCCGGCTCTTCTC
This sequence comes from Aporophyla nigra, assembly GCA_947507805.1. Lineage (NCBI taxonomy): Eukaryota > Metazoa > Arthropoda > Insecta > Lepidoptera > Noctuidae > Aporophyla > Aporophyla nigra. The sequence continues at coordinate 1,527,662 of OX382313.1, read as the reverse complement.
CATAGGAACCAACTATTTGGAACCGTGCACCTAGCTTCTGACGTTTCATAAGTGCCCATGTAGGTTTATATGAAATAAAAATATTTTGATTTGATTTGATTTGATTTGAACGGAATCTTTGAACGTGATTTTGACCCCTATCAAAACGTTTGATCAATTTGAACTTTGCTAACTTACAAAGTACCGATGACAACATAATAATCTCATTTTCTGACATTATCCTGCACCCTAATTGTGGAACACACTATCATTCAGAATTTGAATCGTATTAAAGATTATATGGAATTCATTGCATGATATGTTCGAATAAATTGTCGGCACAGCAACGTAAATAACGCAATGAATATTGTTTAACTATAAAAATGAAACCGATTACTATTGATAGCAAGTTACGCAATTACCCCTTTGGCCAATATAATTAAAAAAAAACGCTTTTTTGCTATTTAGTTTTCTATTAAAGCGTGTTTTGTAGTTTTTTCAACTATTATTTTTTAGGATTTCGTACCCAAGCGGTGCCAACGGAACCGTAATTGTAAGCCTCCGCTTTCCATCCGTCCGCCTGACTACCAGTGGGCTGTATCTCATAAGCCGAAATACGTAGACATATAAAATTTTCACAGAATATGTTTTTCTATTATAGCTATACTAAAATATAATAAATTTAAAAATGGAAGGAATGAAGACTCCATAGAAACATGTTTTTTCAGCGATTTCTGTAGCGACTTGTATCTCATGAGTCATGATCCATAAAAGATGCTTATAGTTGAAATTTCAACTGAATATGTATTTGTATCGCCTTAACATCAATAATAAAAATAAATAAAGCTGTCAAAAATTAAAGTGGTCTCTATATAAGAAACGTGTTTTTGCTTTGTGCTACGGAAACCTTATGTACCGTATGCGCACCCGACTCGCAATTGTCCGGTTTGCAGGAAATAACAGTCAATCCTAAAGCAAAACTATTCATTTCTATATAAGCTGACACATTTTTACAAGCTTTATATTAGCTTCACTTGTATGTTTGTTTGTAACCGACTCCTTATAGCGCGATTTTGACCCACTTTAAACGACCAGATAATAAATTTGTGCCATTATCCTTGCCAGGGTTACCAGGACAGCAAAAACTGTCTTCGAAACCTACGCTGACATACGTCACAAACTACGCTGACATACGTCATAAACTACGCTGACATACTTCTCAAAATTCGAAACACCCTAAAAAATAGAAAATAAATAATAGTTTAAAAAGCTAAAAAACACGCTTCCATTGAAAACCAAACTAAAGAGTACAAAATAATGGAAAAAAAGCGTGGGGTACTTTTTAAGGTATTTTTTTATTGATATCAGGCACCCCATGCTTTTTTTCCATTATTTTGTACTTTTTAGTTTGGTTTTCAATGGAAGCGTGTTTTTTAGCTTTTTAAACTATTATTTATTATATTACCTGTAGTTTTGTAATCATTACCTATGTGCAGCTTTATAACGTAGTTATTTCCGAAATATATTAAGACATTTTTCAGTAGTTATAGTGCAGTAGAAAACCGAGTCTATAGAGGTAATAGTGTTAGACATGTCAGCACACATTGAAGGGAATTCTAAGAAAGAGTTACCGTGACCCTGGCACAGGTAACTGAAGCAACACGGGTGGGTTTTAGTCCGTAAAAGTCTGACACGCCATTCCCACCCAGAAAAAAACGAGGTAATAGTGTTACTAGGAAACTCTTTCTGACTGTTCAACAATATTCATTGCGTAATATATGTTGCTGAGCAGTCAAATTTCTCGAACATTTATATGTGCAACATTTGTACATGCTTTATAGCAATGGATTTGCAATAAATATCCTTCAGCATCATTCAGCTTGTGATTGATAGTGTTCGCAATTTAGGTGCAGATCAATTGTATTATATTTTCATCTTTCAACCCTTCACTACACCCTATCCTCAAAAACTTACCCGAACTATAAAACAAAAATAAACTTTCTGTCAAAACGAACCCTCAGGGACCCAAGCTAGTGTCGATTGGTCTCAAACCCAATGATAATATTACTTTGTCCCATTCTTAGGGTATATTGTACCCCCGGGAAGTCAATTCAGTTAAATCCCTTAGCTAGCGGGCTGGTATTGGGCCGTCTTCGACGTTTTGTTTCGCTTATTAAACAAATATGGGTCAAACTGTTTCGGTAGTGGAGGGTTAGTATTATTGCTATAGATTAGAAATGAGATAACTTAAGATATTTTATTTTCTTTTTTGTGTACATAGTAAAGAGTATTCTATTCGAAGTTCAAAAAGTGCTGACTCTCAACCTAGTTTGAATAAATGATTTTTGATTTTTATTTTGATTCTATTGGAGAAAATTAGCTGTTGTATTTTTGGGGTCAGCTTCCAATCTAACCTGATGCAGCTGAACATCATAATTAACGCTAACGCCTTGTTTCCCTGAAAGGTTAGACACAGGTACACTTATAGTTCTAGGTAGACCATAAATGCACCCCTGCCCGTTTCGCCTGTTATTTAAGTCCCATGTTCAGCTGTTCGAAAATAATCTCAACAACTAAGATAATTCAACTTTATCTCAATTGTATAAAGTTGTTGTCACAATGACGTTGTACTTTCTTTATTCTGAAACATTCCTTGTGTCATTGAGTAAATATTTGATTTGCATATTTGTTTAGATAATTTTTAACAGGCTGTGTGACCCGATATTATTGATGCTGACTGTAATAGGAGACAAGCCTATTGCTATCAAGCGGACACAAATCCAGATTCCATAAAAACTGCTCCATCCCGTCCTCATCATCATCATCATTTCAGCTAAAAGATGCCCACTGCTGGACACAGCCTCAATTTGAAGGGCTTTGCCATAACCGCCACGCTTGGCAGGCGGGTTGGCGAACGCAGTATGGTGGTAAAATGCTTAGAGAACGCTGCTGCCCATTCCCAAGTGAGTCCCTTAGTCGCCTTTTACGTTACACACGTGAAGAAATGCGGTGGTGTTATTCTGTACGTCCGGCGCCACACGATATATCCGTTCGTTGCCTCGTCTTATGTCCGTTCCGTCCTCAAGTATTAAGTATAGGTAATGACATTTTTTACAAACATAAAAAGAAAAATTGCCTATTAGCAGTATCACACACGAAAGGAAGCACCACAATTATTAATAGTACCCGTTTTAAATTCAACTCACCCACCAGCGCTTATAACGCAAACTACACAGAAATAAAGAAAAATATCTCTCTCAGGGATTCTGTGTTAAATGCGGACCACGTACTCCTGAGATAGGTAGCATCCCTTGTCAGTGTTGCAAAAGAAAGAAACTTTAAGTGCATGTCATCTCACGTAATTGTTACTGGCAACTCTGAGGATGTTCGTGGAAAAGTCCGGTAATATATTTTAGTGCAAGATTTTCAAAGAACTGTAGTGGCTACATTATGCGTGAAGTGGCCATATATTTTTTTGGGACGATTTGTTTTCTAAAATAATGTAAGTAGAGTTTCCGGGTACATTCGGTTTAAAGACATTTATTTATCAAAAAACAAATTACAGTTCACTTAAAAAGAAACTTAACTAAAATAACAATAGGTTGTAGTTTACTTTACGACGTTCAAGCCATTTAAGTAACTGTACACCATAGTTTAATTTATAAAATATAACAAGTATGCGGTTAAGTCTCAATAAAATACAAAACAGTTCAAGCTAAACTTATGTGTTTAATATATAATTCAAAATATATAATAAAATAGTAAGTAAAGTAGTAGTTTTGAAATATATATTAAATGTTGGTGTGCTTGAAGAGAGTGTACTCTCTGACTTTTGTAGGTACATTATTCTTTACAGTATTGATGTGTCCCTGTTTCATGGAATTTGAACATAACAAGCGAAATATAATAAATGATTTTATTTCTGTAAGTAGGTTTATACAAAGATTTTCCACGTCAATCATATTTTAAAACTAGATGATGCTGGCGTTTCCTATCTGACTACTCTGAGAAGAAAGGCCAAAACAAACTCAAAGTTCACAGTCTCCCGCCAGGTTCGCTAGGTTTGTTCGAAAGAGATACCGTGGCACTGGCAAATGGGCAGCTGAAGGTTCACGGGTGGGTTTTAGTCAGTAAAAGTCTGACACGCTCTCCCGCTCCACCCAAGACGTCATTTGATGATTTCCCAGCCACAAAAAAAAATATGTCACAGTCTCTTTTAAAGTCCAGGCATAATCTTGGTTAAATAATGTGAAGACCATGAGGATTGGTGTCTGACATGATCTTTTGAGGAAAGAACCACAAAGATTGAATGGACCCATCCAGTCAACGTACACGTCACGTAACTGTTTGTAATTTGAAACATCGAATTCTTAATTTGAAAGTGTCTTGATGAGTGTTAAGGTGATAAGGTTGAGGTTTGCTTGTTGGTGTTTTGAATGAAACGACGTGTGGTTTCAACAAAGATCTATTGGACACTGCCTATGAACTAATGACTGAGTAACTTGAAGGTGTAAGTGTATGGATAGCTACATACATATAAGCGACAGTTTTTAACCGAACATACCGCCCACCAAAAGGGCTTAAAGGCCTTTTCTAACATAATAAAACATCACGCTACTTTACATTACAATGTGACAAGTAATTACATGCAACTTGAACAGGTATAAATTAAAAGTTATTGTTACTCAGCTTACTACAAATGTTACAAGTATTTTTAAAACATGAATTTATGACTCGACTATACAAATTATAACTAATCAAAGCTTATAACTAAACTTATTTGAACATGGGCTTATACATAAAGGTACTTAACGAATTTAGTCTGAAGTACTAATCGGTAACGCACATAAGTTTGAGATTGATCTCTGTATCAGTTTACCGTTGTGACGTACTGTATAAACTCTAGTTATTCCATCTTGTCCAGGGTGTTTTTCCGCTATCCGTGCCAGTGCCCACCTGCTAGGGGGCATATTTACGTTTTTAAGTAATACAATGTCGCCGACCTCAAACTCTTTTGTTCTGTTCAGCCACCTTGTTCTTTGGTTTAGGTGCGACAGGTATTCCGTTTGCCAACGTTTCCAAAATCCTTGAACCAGTCTTTGGGTATGTTGCCACCTGGTCAGCTGATTCATATTGGCCGTGGTATAGTCACGGTCAGGAACGGTAATTAATGCTTCTCCGACAAGGAAATGCCCAGGTGTGAGTACTTGTATGTCATCGATTAAATCCACATCTGTATTAATCGGCGTTAAAGGGCGAGAATTGAGACATGCTTCTATCTGTGTGAGAACGGTGGTGAATTCTTCAAATGTTAAATTCGTGGTCAATACTTTTCGTAGATGCTGTTTAACGGACTTAACTCCAGCTTCCCAAAGCCCTCCAAAATTTGGGCTATATGGCGGTGTAAAGTGCCACTGTGTTCCTTCATTTGCCAGTTGATCAGCTATTGGACCGGGTAATTGTAACTCCGCCTCTTTCCACATTCTACATAATTCTTTGTTGGATGCCACGAAGTTTGTGCCGTTATCGCTCCAGATCTCATTGCATCTTCCTCTTCTGGCCACGAAACGTTTGAAAGCTGCGATGAATGCATCGGCCGTCAGATCGCTCACGAGCTCTAAATGTATAGCTTTTATCGCCATACAAACAAAGATGCAAATATATGCCTTGCGGGTTTTTGCCCCTCTTCCTTTGAAGTTTAATACATATACAGGACCAGCAAAATCCACTCCACTTCGAGCAAAAGGACGCGAAGGAGTCACCCGAGCTTCAGGTAAGTCGCCCATTATTTGTTGTCTACTAGCAGCTCGTTGCCGCGCACAGGTAAGACATCCGTGAATGTATTTCTTCACCAGACGTTTGCAGCCAACAATCCAGTATTTACTCATCAGGTAAGTAATCATCATGTTAATTCCCCCATGCATTGTTTTCAGGTGTGCATCAGCCAATACTAGTGATACAAAGCTGCTTTTCTTGCCCAGTATCACGGGATATTTTAGGTTCTCATCGGCGTCTGCGTTTCTCAATCTTCCGCCCACCCTGAGGATATTTTGGTCATCTAAGAATGGGTTCAGTGTCTTTAGAATGCTGGTGTTTTTTACATTCCCCTTTTGTTTTATTCTCCTAACTTCATCAGAAAATTCGTCTTCTTGTACAATTTTTATACAAATTTCCAAAGAATTTTGCAGTTCTTCTGTTGTCATCTCCTGACCTAGTTTGTTAGGATTTCTTTTCATATTTAAAATTCTTTTACAGTATACCAGTACTCTCAGTAACTCAGTCAGGTTATCATATTCTTCAAATTTTAGGAATTTTTCTTCTCCTTCTGTTACGTTTACATATGACTGTATGGGTTTTTTTCTTTCTAAATCAGTGGTTGATCTTAACGGTTTTGTGAACTCGATATTCTCCTCTGCGAGCCAGGCAGGACCGTTCCACCATATCGTTTTCTGTTTTAGCTCTGATAAAGATGATCCTCTTGACGCTATATCGGCTGGGTTATGTGCCGACTGTACATGGAACCATTGGCTACTGCATTTGTTTTCTAGTATCTCTACTACTCGGTTTGCAACAAATGGCTTCCATCGGTTTGGTTCTCCGAATAACCACGCTAAAACTATAGTCGAATCAGTCCATGCGAACACATTGTGTGAAGGTATTCTCATTGCTTGACTTACTTTGGTTAGCAGTTTAGCTAGTAGTGTGGCTCCACTCAGTTCAAGTCGTGGTAGTGAAATGGTCTTGACAGGAGCTACCTTTGTTCTTGATACGATGAGATTTATCTTTATGTCACCTTCGCTTGTTTTTACACGGCAATAAACCACAGCTGCATATGCCTTTTCAGAGGCATCGCAGAACCCATGTAAAGTTATTCGTTCCTTTTCAGTGCTAATGGTGTTCAACCAACGTCTGATTCTTAATTTATTGACATTTTCTAAATCCTTTCTAATGAACTTCCATTGTTCTTTCAGTTCTTTGCTAATGTCTTGGTCCCATCCAACTCCTTCTAGCCACAGTTTTTGTACTAGAATTTTTGCGGTTACAATAACTGGTGCTATCCACCCTAGTGGATCGAATAACTTCTGCAAATCTGACAGAATAGTTCTCTTTGTTATATGATCTGATGATATAGGTTCAAGTTGTAATTGGTAATGGAACTCGTCTCTTCCGAGATTCCATGACAAACCAAGAGCCTTTATGGTGCCGTCTAGCTTCAAGTCTAGGTTAGCCCTTGTAGTGACCTTGTTGGCATCTAAAGATTTGAGGAACTCGGTATCATTAGACGCCCATTTTTGAAGTGCAAAGCCTCCTCGTTTCAGAATAGTAATGATTTGCTTACTAACATGAATTGCTTCTTCTGTTGTATCGCAGCCTGACGTCAGATCATCAACATAGAAGTCCTCACGAATAATTTTGACAGCTTGAGGATATTCTTCACCTTCGTCTTCTGCTAGTTTAAGTAACGTTTTTATGGCAAGATAAGGCGCAGATGCTGTACCAAACGTAACTGTTTTCAATCTGTAGTCTTTGACTTCAGGAGTTTGGCACTTTGACTCAACGTTATGGCTGACGCTACCACGCCATAATATTCTTTGATAATCTGTATCTTTCTTATCTACAAGTACCATTCTATACATTTTCATGACGTCACTTGCGAAACACACCTTATGCATGCGCCATCTCATTATTATACTTCGCATATCTTCTTGTAGTACCGGGCCGATCATGAGTTCGTCGTTCAACGATATGCCATTATTTCCCTTGCATGACGCATCAAATACGACTCTGATTTTCGTGGTCTCTTTATCTTTTCGAATTACGGCGTGATGTGGTAGGTAAACACACCGGTTGTTTACTTCTTCTTTTGGAACTTCCTCCATGTGTCCCATTGTTAAATATTCTTCTAGTACCTTGTCGTATTCTTCTTTTAATTCAGGTTCCTTTTGAAGTCTTCTTTCTTGTTGAACCAAGCGACTCAATGCAATTTGTCTCATGTTCCCATCCGTTGCCTTTGGTTCATTGGTACGAAATGGGAGTCTCACAATGTATTGTCCATTGCTGTTTCTTCTGTATTTATTTTCATAGAAGCTTTCACATTCATTTTCCTCCTTTGTGTATGTTCTCTTCAAATCTGGTTCTATCTCCCAGAGTGTTTTCAACAAATCTTCTCCTATGATTTGGTGATGCATAACAAGAACTGACTCTGTTTGTTGTTTGCTATCTTCTACCTTTCCAAATAGAATCCAGCCAAGGCTTGTTTTATGTGCACATGGTGACCCTGGTGGACCTTTGATTAGCTGGTTCTGTACAATTTGTGCATACACGTCGACACCCAGAAGCAAGTCAATAGACCCTGGCTGACAGTAGTTAGGGTCAGCCAGGACTAGTCCTTCTAGATGAGGCCAATACTTTGTGTTGATCGTGCGGGATGGTATTTTGGTAGTCAGTGGCTTCGACATAACATATGTTCTAACCTCCATGTTGAAATTATCACATCTTGATTGTACCTTGATCTGAACTACTTGTTTTATTTCTTCTCTTGTTGATCCCACGCCTACAACTGTACCTTTCATAGAATATCGCTTGGCCATGATTAGTTGTGCCGCTCGTTCGCTAATAAAACTTGCTTGAGAGCCTTGGTCGATTAAGGCTCGCAATATAGTTGTGTGATTGTCTTCACTTTTCACTTTTACGATTGCAGTTGCCAGCAACGATGTGCTTTGTTTCGTAGAAACGTGTGATGTCACCATTGTAATATCCTTCTCTGTTTCTTCAGTCTTCTCCACGTTGGTGTGCAGTGTCACTTCGGGTTGGTTTGTTTGTTTGTTCTCAGTGTTGCCCGTTGTGGTTGATTTTATTGTGCTATCTTCTCTATTTTCGTGAAGAAGTGAATGGTGACGTCTTTTGCATATTCTACAGCTCGTTGGTATGCGACAATGCCTCACAGAGTGTCCGGGTGCAAGGCAGTTGAAGCACAAATTATTGACTTTGATAAACTCGCTTCTTTGTGTAGGCGATTGTTTTCCAAACTCCTTACAGTGGCTAAGTGAATGGTTTTCTTTACATATTTGACATACTTTACTATTCTCCACATTAGTTGCTGCGTGAAATGACTTTTCTCGAACATGAACTGAACTTGCCTTTTGTTTTGATGGTTCTGTAAGTTCTAACGTACGAAATCGGCATTCCAGGAATTTACGAAACATATCGAGGGAGGGGAGGCTGTCAGGTTCCTCACAATTGCTGCTCACATAGTCTTCCCAATCTCTGTGGGTTTCACCGTCTAGCTTTTGCACTATGACAAATATTATCAAAGGATCCCAGTTATCAGTCTTCACACTCATATTTTTGAACTGATGTAAACATTCAAACGTAGTATCCAGTAAATTCTTGATTGAACTGGAATTACTCACATTTATTTTTTTCAGAGAAAAGAATCTTTTCATAACTGCGTCAACATTTATTCGTTTATTGCCATACCTTGCTTTCAGAATGTTCCATGCTTCTTCGTAGTTCGAATCTGTCACTTGTATATGTTTTAGTATTGATGCGGCTTCTCCATTAAGGCTTGTTTTTAAATAATGCAGTTTTTGTACATTGCTTAATGACGCGTTCTTATGTACAAGTGTGTTAAATAAATCATGGAACGATAACCACTCTTCATATTGTCCACTGTATGTAGGTAGTTGTATTTTCGGCAAAACCACTCGTGTTTGTTGAGTTTCACTAGGTATAGGCAACGAACCACTAACGTTAACTGGTTGCGTAACCAAAAAATCCTTCAAGTCTGTCATCAAACTTAAATACAGCTCTTCATCATCAAAATATTCTTCATTTACTATGTAAGGTACTTTGTCGCGTTTCTCCCTCGGTACGCTTCGCATTATTTCACCGTTAGCTTGTTTATATTCACTCCAGTAATCTTCTACACACTTAATGCGGGCTTCAACATAATTTCGGGTTAATCTAGCCTTCGGGCACTTCTTCAGATTGATCTGGGTCTTCTTCAAAGTATGTGCAAGGTTTTCCACTACACTCAATGCTTTATCCAGTTCCATAGCCATCGTAATATGTGATAATAACTTCAATCGTAGCAAACGTAACGAACTGTATAAGTTTTAATATTAAAAAACTTTGCACTGAACAACTCGAACACTTGGGTCGTCTTATCTTATCGCGATCTCTTTGTTCTCGGGCGACCGGCGATGTCGGCAGCGAGGGCTGATATTCGGCTCGATTTTGGACCATATGGTAAGGTGATAAGGTTGAGGTTTGCTTGTTGGTGTTTTGAATGAAACGACGTGTGGTTTCAACAAAGATCTATTGGACACTGCCTATGAACTAATGACTGAGTAACTTGAAGGTGTAAGTGTATGGATAGCTACATACATATAAGCGACAGTTTTTAACCGAACAATGAGTTTTTTTGTTTTATGCGCGGATGCAGATAAGGAAAGCCCAGTCAACAACCTGAACAGTAGATCTGCGGGATGAAATTCATAAAGACTATTTTCCAAGTTCACAGAACCACACGTCCACGTCAAAAAACACACAAAAAGCCCATAACCGCGTAACGTTCAAACAATATGTCTGCGCCACATGACGCCGCGTTAACAGTTATAGCCCCGAGCGATATGAGGCGATATGAAGGAATATCTCGTACGATATTACGATTAGATGTTCCTCAATGATGGTTATGTCTGTGCTTTTGTCTTGGAAAGGATGTGGTCGGATTTTGGTTTCGTATGTTTTTGTTTCGTATTTTTCCAGATTTTTTAAGACCGACTGTGTTACATTGTCGCTTTCGTTTCAGAAGTATTTCCTTTTGCATTGACACTAGTGAAGAAAACGTCTATTGATTAGTCTGAAATAACGACGAGTGATCCAGTGGTTTGTGTTGTGACAAACGTGAAGAATGTGTGGTTACGAATAACATCACACCATTTTTTCCCGAGGGTGTCGTAAAGGGCGACTAAGGAACTTACTAGAGTCTATGCCTATAATAATAATATGTATATTTTATCATAACCTGTATTGTATTTTTTTACTGCGATCAACCCGCCTGCCAAGCGTGGCGATTATGATAAACCCTCCCTCTTGGGAGAGGCCTATGCCCAGCAGTGGACGTTTATCTGCTGAAATCATGAAAGAGCTGTGGTAGGAGATAGCCGCGACTTACGAGTTGTTAGTCTTCGTCCAGATCTTACAAGGGCGTTCTCAATAGACCAGGAGATGTAGTCAACTTCTGGAGGGAGGTGGGGTGGTTGGAATAATTACTGACGGCCGCCATGGCCCACGGACAATGGTCCATTTGAAGGACTAAGTGCGGAAATCAAACCAAGTAACATAGAATATAGACTCTTGTGCTGATACATCGAAATAGGGCTCGGTTAGTTTATCACCTGTAAGTATAAAATAATATATAATAATATCTTTGGACAGACAACACAACGTTATTTGATCCCAAACTAGGCAGAGCCTGTACTATGGTAACCAGACAACTGATAAATATACTTATATATTTCTAAATACATACATATTATAGATAAATTACACCCAGACACAGAACAAATGATTGTGCTCATCACACAACATTTGTCCTGGGTGGGAATTGAACCCACGACCTCAGTCTTAGCAGTCAGGGTCACTAACCACTAGACTAACAGGCCAGTCAAAATAGGTAGGTTTATAATCTCAAATAAGTAGGTAATTATTTTGTGATGGGCACTACAAATTTACTGCTTTCCGATTGTTTCCTTTACTGGTGCTACACCGCATTGTTTCTTGCTAAATTTCATGATTCTAGGTCAACGGAAACTCCCCTAAAGGTTTTGATTCCCTTGCGATCGTCAAAATATGCGCCATATATGGAACATAAATGGCTTTATCTTTAGATTGCGTTGACTTAGAAGTTTGATTTTTTCAATGCGCTAAGGGAAAAAAGTAAACTCATGTCTGTTACAGACTTGAGTTTTTTTAATATTAATTTTCGCTTGATACCTCCGTAGGTGTGGGTAAAGGTTCCATTTTTACAAGCTGATTTACGCAACCCTATAAACGTGTTGCTCTGGCTCAAACTACCATGGAACAAGTTCAGGAAGATAATGATGATTTACTAGATTCCTAAAACACTGCAGTCTGCTCTATGAACAGCTAAAATAAAACATGAAACGTTAAAATGTCAAGTAAAAGTCCTTTCCATTTGAATCACACGTATTTCATCACTTTTAATCATCCAAAGATACAATGGTCTTCCCAAATTCAACCTTACAAAACAGACGATTTTATTCTGGATGGAGTTTCGAATATGCAGTGGTCTAGATCTAAGTTTCTGCTGACACAAAAGAAATAAATTTTCTTTCGCCACAGTTGGTTTCTGGCACGAACACGATACAACATGTCGATAAATTAGAACTGTCGTGAAAATGTTTTAATTCTGTTTTTAATCAATTTAATACATGAGGAACATATTATTTAATACAAAGCTGATGCCAGTATTTTATATAGACCGATTGCCTATCTGATTTCCACAACCCAGTTATGGGGAAACACGATACCCATTGGTAATACTGGTTGTCAGACTTTCGGAATCAACGATCCACGATTGACAGCCGGGACAGACGGCTTAACGTGCTTTCCAAGGCACAGAGGGGTCTTATGGTCGCGGACTAGCCGCGGCAAACGTAGCTTAACTAGATCGATCGGCAAGTGCGGCTCTTAGGGTCTAAACGCACTATGTCGAAGGTCCGCGGCTGATTTTACGTTCCGACGTATTCGGCTGATATGACACACCATAAGTGCCGAACTTATGCGGCAGAAATTCAGTTGCGGAACTTTATGTGTATTCTGTATCTCGAGCGCTGTTGTGACACCGTGTCGTGTTATATAAAAATCCGGACAGACAGACGCGCAACAAAGTGATCTTGTTTGGGTCCCGTTATTACTTTTGAGGTGCGAAACTCGACAAATAGGCTATTTTACAGTAATAGCAATTGCAGAGGCTTTACAAGAGGACAAATACAAGATCTTCGTCGGCTATTGAACCGAACTTCGGTCGCGTATAATGTGTGCTCTACAGAATACATTTCCGCCGAATTGCGGCTGTAAGCTAATGATGCAACGTAATTTCGGCATAATGAGTCGTCAGTAAGTCAATTAGCATTGCAGGCGTAATCATGCCGAACTTCGGTCGCGTACCTTCGGTATAGTGTGTTTAGGCACTTATAACTTAGCCACAAGCCCATTGACATAATTTTAAATCAATCCAATACATTTTGACTTTTCCATCATCATTATTGATTCAGTACGCCAATTAAGCCCTAAGATCAAACTAACCAATACCTAAGACGATATATCTACTAAAGCATACGTGTAAAATGCATTTAGTACTCCAGTTACAAGTTAACAAACTCCAAAGTTCTGGAGCAACGCAATTAGTCTCGTACTGTTCAGTGTTCAGGCAGCTCAGGCTAGCTAGTTTGAAAGTAAAGGAAACAAGATACAACACCTCGACGTCTAGTTTTAGGTTTTCAACGATGGCCCCCTTCATATAGTAAAGTGATTTTAGGAAGTTTTTTAGAGGCACAAGTAATAAAGTGTGTATTAGAATCAGCGAATAATGTACCTGCTGCTGGGACACAGGCTTCTTCTCCAAGAGTACAAGCGGGCCATAATCCACAACTCCAATGTCTTTGTCTTTCCAGCACGCGTAGCATGACCACCGTAGAAATAGATTTTGTCTATTCTTGGTAGAATAGAGATAGAATTGTCATGCTACGCCCGCATAAAACGGTACAAATCTTTCTACAATCTTTAATTCTGTCTTTAATCTTTCTACAATCTGTAATTTTGTCTATTCTTCCATCGACAAAACCCATTTTTACGGTGGTCATGCTACGCGTGCTGGAAAAGCTGAAAAGATAGACTTTAAACTCTTCCACATACAAAATTGTTACACACAGCATGGTGACAAACGGACGGACGGAAAGCGGAGTCTTAGTAATAGAGTTCCGTTTTACCCTTTGGGTACGGAACCCTAAAAACTACGAAAATATAACATACATACAATCACGCCTTTTTCCCATGGGGGTAGGCAGTAACCACGGAACGCCACCTGTTACGATCTCTACACACTCCTTTTGCCTCGTTTAGGTTCATACAATTGGTCATACACACCCGCCGGTTGCGAGTACTACGCACTTGACCCTAAAAATATTTTTACAAGGCAAAAGTAAGTCGAAATTCCAGGAGGGGACACCTCAGAGGGCAAATAGTAACCTTATTAGTGATGTTCTTCAGATAGGTTAGATGTGTAGTCCTCTGAACCAGCATGCAATTACGACCAGATGTATGAACGTAAACGAGGCAAAAGGAGAAAATATGGATCGTAGCAAGTGGCGTTCCGAAGTTTCTGCTTACTTCAATAGGAAGAAAGCGTGAGTTTATGTGTGTATGTATGTGTGTGTATTTTCTAGGCTTGAAAATGAAATATTCACTGCCTTACATTAAATATTATAATTAACAATATCTTTACAAACAAAGCAAGGTTTTTGTAGTGAATTTAACAGTGACGAAGTTTTCTTACCTCATCATTTTTATTAATGCCTTTTTTCGTCGAAAATATCTTGGTCATTACAGTCTTCCTCAATCGTAATGTTTCTAGCTTTCATAATTATAATCTTATGCTTAAATATTTATCTCCACATTTTAAGGTAATAAGCAAACAAACCTTCCAAGTTTTAAATACAGCTTCTTTTTTAATTAAAAGTAAAATAACTTATTCGTCCGTCCTCGTATAAGGATGGCTGTTTAACAAAATTGTTCCGTTCATATCGTTCCTAATCCCGTACTTGTCTTGATGGAGTTTTCTACATAAAACGGTAGGACTTCAACTTTTTCTGCCGTAAAGTCCTCCTGAGAGGGATTACGTAGTTAGGAAGAAGATTTATTCATGTTTTGAAGTTGTAGCTACACATTTTCTTATTATGTAGTCCGTACAATAAGTTATGGAAGTAATAAAGGAAACCATTTGTCATCCGCATTGCCTTTTGTACTTCTATGTTATATTATGTTTTATATTTAATTAATTACGTCAAGCCGTTCACGTTGACGCGATCTCTAAATATATTTTTTTAATATTTAAAAATTTATTCAGTATGTATTTAAATGTAATAAAGGAAATAATAATAATAACGAATATTGTATATATGATTACTAAAAACTTGTGAATGCTTTTTGATAAATAAACTTTTTACTTTTCTTTTACTTATATCACTACTTACTGGATAAGAAAGTATCGTGTGGTGCCGGACGTAAAGAACAGCATCACCCCATTTCTTCCTGTGGGTGTCGTAAAAGACGACTAAGGGACTTACTAGAGACTGGGCAGCAGCGTTCTCTATGCATTTTACCACCATACTGCGATCGCCAACCCGCCTGTTAATCGTGGCGATTATGGCAAACCCCCCCAAAATAGGGGAGGCTTATGTCCAGCCGCAACTAGCATGTAGACAACGTCCTGATATCAATCATTGGATAGTAGTCCACCATACACGACACCCATCTAGTCGAAACATCGTCCTTTTTTCTACTTTAGACCCTCATACCTCGAAAAGAAAATTGAATAGCCTAACTCTGAAAAAGGAAAACTTTACCTAATTTTAAAGTTTAGTATTCGTTCTGTATTAAAATTCTATAACCGAGGATGAAACAAAATTAATCAGAAACATTATAATTATTATTTTGTATCCTGGTTTTAGAGTACCTACACTTATTCGACTACTAAATATTTCAATTGTCCTAGATACTTAATTCCCAAAAGTTTTATACTTTGCACCATTAACGCCATCTATCGAGAACCACTTAATTAAATCACGTAAACATATGACCCAATTTACTCTTCACACCGATAGATGGCATTATTAAAGAAAAGTTAGTGCCAGTAAAAGCCCCTTAATTCCCCGCTATTACTCAAGTTAGGCCATTTTTATTCCACATAATACGATCCCTTGTAGGTAAAGTGAAATACGGACCCTTTTGTAGGAAGCCCTGTACAAGGATGATTCAGACTAGGCACCTTTGTCGTTTTGTTAAGTAGTATCTTTCAGGATTATTTTAATTCCTTTTTTGTTAATTGGGAGAGATTAGGCTAACGACAAATTGTGTTTTGTCCTTTTTTGTGTAATTAATTAATTTAACTCTTATTTCTGTAGTTCATTCAAAGAATTATTAACATTAATTAAAAATTACAAAATAACTAGTGGATAGGTACCTACACTTACTTATGTATCAACAAGGATGTTATTTATAATATCAACACACCCATACACTAACGTGGGTACCAGGAGGGCAGTTCCCACAGAAGATGTATTTAAGCTAAAGTTAACGCACCGCAGAAGGTTTCAACGAACTCTTTTTGCGCTAAGCTAAACATACGAAAAAACAACTCCAAACATTACTCAGTGTACTGATAAATAAAAACAACAGTCTATAACATTCACAAGACAAATCGATACGATTCTCGTTTGACTAAATCAGTCAGTAATTTATATGCAATAGGATAAGGGAAGGTTTTTTCTTTTGTTTTTCGAGCTTATTGTTGGTCCCGCTTAGAAACGAGCGCTTATTCGCATCCAACGACTTAAGAATGGTTCTTTTCGGGATTATACTTTTTGTAACGGAACGCGAGTTGACCGGCTCAGGGATTTAGTTAATCAATTCTTTTTGTAGGCGAAGCCCAATAAAACAAGCTATAGTTAATGTTAATCTTTCATTGTTATTGTGGGCAAAGCCCAATGAAACTAGCTATCCATTGACACCAATATTTCCATTTTAATGTAAAAGGTAACTAAGTTATAGCCCATGTAAAATACCTAAATAAATACCTAAATGTTCTTTCATAACCAGTAGTAGATATCTAAGACAATACTGACTTGAATACCGTAGAATGTTAGTAATAACAATGTATTGACTTATGTTTTAACCTGTTGGAATCTAACTAGACTGTAATGCCGGTGTCATTGTTTATTTAAGACTAATTACCGTTTGGATACTTTAAATGTAAATGCCTAACTATTAAACTTGTAGTTCAGTAATCATGGTGCAAGAATGTATGCTCCAATAGGACGACGTCTATTTGTTAATCCAATAAGAAACTAGGAGCCTTGAACTTCCTTACACGTGTTTTCGAATTCTCGACAGGTCGAGACCTGCTCCTTTGGGAAAGTCCATTTTTATCATTTGTAATTGGCGGAGCGCCCGGGAAGTAAGGAAGTGCGTAGGACATTTTGCACTATGCGGTAAATACTATATAAGGGCCGAGTTTCTATTTTTAGTTTAGTCTTCTTACAATTTCGCATGCGTCAACAAGTTACCACGTAGTGTTTGTGAAGTAAGGGGCTCCGTTGTCCACTGCTTAGTCGCGATGTTCCCTATAACTAGTTAGCCAGTCTTCAGTAATGTGTAGCTAGGATTTAATTGTGTGTACTACTTATTCTGACTGTATTTTATATTGTGTGCTGTGTATCTACTGACTATTTCTTATAACCATTTTATGTGTGATTTCTGTGTAATTTTCTATATCATTTCTGTGTACAAATATAAGCAAAGATTGCGACATTCTGACTGGTTTAATTTCACTCTTTCGTCAAGGGAACACCGTCACCCCCGCCTACAACACCTGACTCCCGTTTTAATAACATTTTGGTCCTGCGAGCCGGATCAGGTTCAAATAGAATAGAGTGAACCAGTCAGAATCATGAGTCACAGAAGTGAAATCACTACACGCAGCAAGCTACGAAGATTGGCAGAAGAAAAGGGTACGCGACAAGCAGAGGACATCGTCTCTGACTCAGGCCTACCATCCGAGAGGGCTCCTGGTTCTCCGTCCGTAGCACCGACATGGGCATCGACGTCCGCTCGTAATATTCCGCTCACAGGTGGCCGATTAATTGACCACAGTAAAATGACGTCAGAGGGAATGCACGGGGGGCAGGCAGTGACCATGGGCCGCCACACCTCGCCGCGCAGCAAAGTATCATCAAGAAATTGCCACAGGCGCGTCGATTACCTTAGAAAACTAATCGAGTACGAAGCGGAGCGCGAATTAGTGCAGTTGAAAGAGAACCTGGTCAAAGACAAGGAAAACCTTGTTAAGAAAAGGATGGAGGCAGAAATAGCTGAGATAGAGGCGGCCGCTGAAAGCGATGATTCGCACTCAGATGGGAGTACGACACAGCGCGTCGAAAAGTGGGTGAAAACTACGCCCCAAGACCCCCAATTAATAGAAGTATTGGGGACGCCGGCTGTGTCAGGCGCACCCGTTGAAAGGGCCGCGCCCCGTGAAACATCTGAGTCCCGTGATGAAACCGTAAGTAGAGTGAATCTTGTGAATAACCACCGTGGTTCATCAGTGGCGTGTGATCTAGATCAGTCTCAAGTACCTAGGGCATCCGCGTCTGTACCGTTACCTAACATAACGGCACCAATTACGCCCAGGTACATGCCAGAAACGTCAGATGGTGTGAGGTTCCGGTTACCTAGCCGTTTTACCGTCTTTACCACTCCGGCCGCAAGTGTACCTCGAGTAGCCAAACTCGAGTCGGATACACGGCGGCAGATGCAGTACGGAGCGGATGATAAAGAAAGGCGGAGAGAATCGTCAGGGGACAGAGACCGGAAAATAGACAGACTGGCAGAGGCTATCACGAACATGGCACGACCACCACGACCGGTACCAAGACAGGCATATGAATTGCCATACTTTAACGGTGACCCAGCCGACTGGATATCATATCGGAACATGTACTGGGAAACATCACAAATGTATAATTTCAAGGCGCACGAAAACTTAGCACGATTAAAAACCTCGTTACAAGGCGACGCAAAGGTATCAGTAGAGGACTTACTACGAACGTCAACTGATCCGACCGAGATAATGCGCGCGCTAGAGGATGAGTACGGTCACCCGATCGTAGTGCTACAGTACGCCATACAAAAGGTCAAAGAATTACCTAGAGTAACGGAAAGTGGACGTGAACTAAGGAAATTCTCGTCAACTGTTCGTAATTGTGTTTCGTTACTCAGAAATATTCGGGCGGATGGATATATAAATAATCCACAGCTGGTGAATGAACTGCTGAGCAAGCTGACCCCTTTACAACGTGCGCAATACGGTGACTTCGCAATGGGCCTGGACAACGCACAGGGGGTGGACTTAAGAGTGTCTCCGAACCTAGAAATATTATCCCATTTTCTAATACACTTAACACGCTCAACGTCGTACTACACTCAGGCGTGCATGTTTGAGCCCAGTCCACCAAAGCCCCCTGCCAAGCAACAGCAGAAGTATGGCGGGACCGGTCAGTCCCGACCAGCCAACGCCGCACGCTCGGCCGCCAGCAGGCCTCCGTTGACACAACGAGTGAACACGCAGAGCGACGAGTCTACCGCTCCTGAAGAATGCGTTATATGTCAACGAAAGCACAGCATAGAAGAATGTGACCAGTTCAAGAAGCTTACCGTTCAACAGCGTTGGGACACGATAAAGGAAAAGAACACATGTTTCAAATGTCTCGTGAGTAAACATCCCAAGAGGTTCTGCCGTGCGAACAGATGTAAGAAGTGCGGGTTCGGACATCACCTGCTGTTACACGCGGATAAGCAGCCGAAAGAAAAAGAAAAAACGGCTATTCCATCAGAAAATAAGACGGAAAGCGTCACTAATATAGGCGAGTGGCGAGCTACGGCCCTACTAAAAATCATGCCAGTGACGGTCAATAGCGATAATCAGTGTTACGCGCTACTGGACGATGGTGCGACCGTGTCACTCATCGACAGCTCACTCGCCACTGACTTAGTGGGTCCGTGCGTTCCCCTCTCGATAAAAACCGCGGGTGGCTACGGAGTAACAGACTCAACGTCGCGAGTGGTACAAGTGCGCGTTAAAGGACCTAACGGTCAGTGTCATAACATTACGTGTCGGACAATAGTAGACATAAAACTGCCCACGCAGACAGTGTCCACCGCAGTGATCGAAGACAACGCGCACCTACGCGACTTGGGCTGCGTAGAGATGAGGGGAGCCGAACCGCTGCTGCTGCTCGGACAGGACAACTGGGAGCTGCTCGTCAGTCAGGACATCCGCCAAGGAAGATCCGGTAAGCCAGTTGCCTCACTCACTAAGTTAGGTTGGGTCATACATGGACCATTTAATAATAATAATGATAGTAAAGAATGTGTTGATTGCATGACCGTTTCCCTTCCTATTTTGCACAATCTAGTAAAATCTCAGTTTGAGCTAGAAGCGATAGGCATTTCAGATAATTTAAGAAAACATAAAAATGCCGATGAGCTGATTGATGTTTATCCCGAAGCTGTGGAAGCCATTAAATCTAGGCACTATATGGACGACTATCTAGATAGTGCTTGGACCGAGGAGAAGGCTAACACGTTAATAGAGGAAGTGACCAGAATACATGCATCCGGTGGATTCATAATCCGGGGGTGGGTCACTAACTCATCGGAGCTAAGGGAAAGGCTGAAAATAGAAATGCCTGATAAGGTAGCCCTTGAGAAGGGAACAGGCTCAGTAGACAGGACCCTAGATTTGATATGGTCACCTAAAGATGACGAGTTAGGTTTTGATCTGTCATTTAAAAGACTACCGCCTGAAATTATAAATGGTAGTCTAGTGCCCACTAAGAGACAATTTCTCAGTATGATAATGTCGATTTACGACCCACTAGGTTTCCTATATCCACGTGTAATTCAATCACGCATATTAATGCAACGAATATGGAAGTCGGGAATCCAATGGGACGAGCCCTTAAAAGATAAAGACGCCAAAGTATGGTTTAATTGGCTTCATAATTTATACCGCTTATATAATTTAAAAATACCGCGGTGGTACGGGTTAAAACTCGATAATTAAATTTAGAATTACACGCGTTCGGGAACGCTTACGCCGCAGTAGTATACCTAGTGGGCTCTAACTCTGAAGGTAGGAGGGAATCGGTTATGTTACTAGGGAAAGCGCGAGTAGCTCCACAAAAAGTAGTATCCATTCCCAGGCTAGAGTTACAAACAGCAGTGTTAGCCTGTCGTTTAGCAGACACTGCCCACAAAGAGCTAGGTATACGAATCGATCGGAAGTTCCTGTGGACCGACAGCAAGACTGAGTTAAAATGGATAAACTCCGATGCACAGGAATTTCGACGATTCGTCTCGCACAGATTAGCCGAAATAGATAGGCTGTCAGGCAGAGGCAACTGGCGCTGGGTACCCTCACAGGATAACCCAGCTGACAAGGCCACCAGGTTGTGCTGGCCCGATGACCACGCAGAGTGGCTCTCGGGCCCCTCGTTTCTATGCAATCCACAGGAGCTGTGGCCTGCGTGTCCCGAGGCTGAGGCGTCGGAGGCGGACCTTGAGAGCATCCAGCGGGTCCACGCCGCAGCAGCACCGGTGGCGCCACTCCTCGAGTACGAGCGCTACTCATCGTGGAGACGCCTTCAGCGCGTCATGACGTGCGAGCGCGTCTTTACTGCCAACTCTCATCGTCGCATCGAGTGGCACTTTCAATCCCCCGTCGGCCCCACACATGGGTGGCTGCTGGGAGCGCCTGGTGAGATCCGTAAAAAACGCACTTCGCAGTACGCTCAAGGAGCGTGCCCCTCGTGAGGAGGTCCTTTACACCCTCCTCACCGAAGCCGAGCTGATCATAAACAGCCGGCCACTGAGCTACGTGAACGACGACCACGACCAGCCTGTGGTCCTGACGCCGAACCATCTACTCCTGGGCACTGCGTCCGGGAGTACTCCGTCTGCACCGAGCGACGCCAAAAACATCGACTCTCGCCGGCAGCGGCGGCGCGTGAACGCGCTCGCCGACATGTTCTGGCGGCGCTGGCTGCGAGAGTACCTGCCTACGCTCCAACGTCGGGAAAAGTGGTCGAACAATGTGCCGAACGTACGTGTCAGTGATGTTGTAGTGATTATAGATAACAATAGACCGCAAAGTGCGTGGACCAAAGGCCTCATCAAGGCTGTGTATCACGGCAACGATGGTATCGTCCGTGTAGTAGATGTTAAGACTGTAAATGGGGTCCTACGTCGACCCGTAGCGAAGATTATTGTGCTTCCCACAGACCAAGAGTTGTAAGTCGGTTGAACCCTGTTACAGGGGGTGGAATGTAGGCGAAGCCCAATAAAACAAGCTATAGTTAATGTTAATCTTTCATTGTTATTGTGGGCAAAGCCCAATGAAACTAGCTATCCATTGACACCAATATTTCCATTTTAATGTAAAAGGTAACTAAGTTATAGCCCATGTAAAATACCTAAATAAATACCTAAATGTTCTTTCATAACCAGTAGTAGATATCTAAGACAATACTGACTTGAATACCGTAGAATGTTAGTAATAACAATGTATTGACTTATGTTTTAACCTGTTGGAATCTAACTAGACTGTAATGCCGGTGTCATTGTTTATTTAAGACTAATTACCGTTTGGATACTTTAAATGTAAATGCCTAACTATTAAACTTGTAGTTCAGTAATCATGGTGCAAGAATGTATGCTCCAATAGGACGACGTCTATTTGTTAATCCAATAAGAAACTAGGAGCCTTGAACTTCCTTACACGTGTTTTCGAATTCTCGACAGGTCGAGACCTGCTCCTTTGGGAAAGTCCATTTTTATCATTTGTAATTGGCGGAGCGCCCGGGAAGTAAGGAAGTGCGTAGGACATTTTGCACTATGCGGTAAATACTATATAAGGGCCGAGTTTCTATTTTTAGTTTAGTCTTCTTACAATTTCGCATGCGTCAACAAGTTACCACGTAGTGTTTGTGAAGTAAGGGGCTCCGTTGTCCACTGCTTAGTCGCGATGTTCCCTATAACTAGTTAGCCAGTCTTCAGTAATGTGTAGCTAGGATTTAATTGTGTGTACTACTTATTCTGACTGTATTTTATATTGTGTGCTGTGTATCTACTGACTATTTCTTATAACCATTTTATGTGTGATTTCTGTGTAATTTTCTATATCATTTCTGTGTACAAATATAAGCAAAGATTGCGACATTCTGACTGGTTTAATTTCACTCTTTCGTCAAGGGAACACCGTCACCCCCGCCTACAACACCTGACTCCCGTTTTAATAACACTTTTGTATTCTTTATTCAATGAGTATTAATGATATATAGACGCAGGTTTGGTTCTGAAAGAATATATAGATGGTACAACATGCTATCCAAACCTATACGATTTAACTCGTCGTCCTCGTCAACGCTCTCTATAAATATATTTTCTTTTCAATCTTTTAACTGTCATGGAATTTTAAATTGTAACACCTGATTCCATAAAGTTCAAATTAATTATAGAAATCCGTGAATGTCTGGTCCTGGCCACAGCCTCTGGAAACAGCAATGTGATTATTCCTTTTCATCTGGCAATTTTACGAAGGGCGTGTTGCTAAGTAATAATAGCCGCACGGGTCGATCGCTCAGGTTAAGCTACGCTGGGGTCGTAGTCAAAAGTCTACTGTAGGCAACTGCAAGCACAATCAAGCGAGCAGGAGAATCATTGACCCCTCCGATACCCAATTTCAAATGCGTTGGTCCTGGCCAAAACATTACCATTATTGTTGTTGGAGTGTTCAAAGCATGAATACACCTGCACTTTTTAGGTCTATAGCAACCTTTGGCACGCTGCTGGGCCCAACACATTTAACATGATTATATAGAATGTACATTTATTTACACTGGTTCACTTTTGACCTCAGATCCTGGTGAACGTGTGCCTACTAACGTCAGCCGACCGAGGCAGCTTGTTCCTGGCGAAAGGAATGCCACCCCACAGATACCTGCAAGCCAAACTCTTCGATGTGACTAGAGATACAGGTTGGTTACATACGTCCTTTATTGATATAAAATCGTTAACATCTTCGGATTTCTGTACTACAGGTATCACAGATACGTTGAAAAGCTGAAATATTTGCCTAGCCTTCTCTCAACTATGTGAGCCTTAGAATTTTAGTTTTTAAGCCAAAAGTAGTCTGCTTTGAAAGAATATTTAGGATGGTACTTAGTTTACATTTTCTATGAACGTCGGTGGTTTGGTGATACACATTATTATTTATTATTTATTTATATATACTTTATTGTACACCATTAAAATACAAAACAAAAAAACATTACAAAGACTACAAAATATACAATGGGCGGCCTTATCGCTTTATGCGATCTCTTCCAGGCAACCATGGAATGGACAGTAATAAGTCTGGACATAAAATGGGTATGTCAATGGTGTAAACATACAATGTACTAAAATTGCTACATAGATATTTATATTCTAAATAATAGATACATAAATACATACATACTAAATATATAAGGCACAAAAATAAATGAAGACAGTACATAGAAAATTACAGTTAGATTAGGAGAACAAGATCACAACGACAAGTAGTGTTCCTTTACGAGTCTTTTAAAAACATGTAACGTCTGCGCGCGTTTAATTTCAATAGGCAATGCATTCCACAACCGAGCGGCTTGGACAGTAAAGGAATGGTCGAAGAAAGTTGTGGAATGCATAGGCATTATAAGCTTCAAGTAGTTCTTCATTATATTTGTGGCTATTAGTTTTAATACGCAAATAATATTTTTATAGCCTTCTCTTGGGGTTATATCTTACTGTGATTATTAATTCGTTAGCCCGGCGTAGTTTCTAAGTTATTCATCATCTGCATAGCCTTTTTTTTTTGGTTGGGAAATCATCTAATGACGTCTCCTTCGAACGAATCTCGCGACCCTAGCAGGATATGCTTAGCCTTATCCCAACTATATTACCGCTTCCAGCCTAACCGTATGTAGCTGACTAGATAGCTGATTCAGATATAGTACCACCGAATATGCTACCAATATTTGAAATGGAGCGACTGCCTATCTGACCTCCACAGTCTACTTACTAGGATATATGATACGCTTAGGTAAGAGTGGTTGTTAGAGTATCAGGCTTGTGACAACTCGTAGCGACTATCAATGATCCACAAATGGCAGCCGAGAATAACGGCATGGAGGGGTTTTGGTATTTACAGATTATCACCCAGCTATGGATCAACTACGCGGTGGCACGTAGCTAAACTTATGGACCCATTATGTCTGTTATTACTGAGGCACATGCTCATAAAGATCTCATGACGTGTAATTGTGTATATTGCACTTGACATATTATTTTAAAGTCATGTTATAAAAAAAGAAACTACAAGGAATGATCCTCGCTCTTAGTTAGATAATGTTTTCGACGCTTTAAGTTCTGTTAACCTTGAGACTCACATTATCAACCCCGGTTTTATTCCAAAAAATCAATAGTCCAGGTACTTACATAACCTGGAAATCTTTGTCCAAATAAACAGATAATTCCGTAAGGGGTGGCGCTCCCAAATTGTTATGATTCATGAATTCTTACCCTCCGCTGGAAAATTACACGGAAATCGATTGCGTCGCAACCGTGAGCGCGATGTCTGTGGAATTGCTGAAAATAAATGTTAATAACACTTGTCATAAAAAAGGGGATAGCAAAACGTTTTGTTGAGCTCGTCATAAAAATCAAAAAACGGTTTGTGGGTTTTCATTTAACCTTCAGACTCTTTCGGTGCTGATATTAGTTACTAGAGTTTTTAATTTTGGCTGTCCAAAGTGCAAAAGACGCGTATGGCACAATTTGGGTAGAAATGTGTTATGCGTTCCTTGCGAAGCGTGTGTGGTGTGACTATGAATGATAGGAAGGTGAAAAGAAGATGTAGGACAGAAATTTAAGAGATCATGCTTAGATGGTTTGGTCATGTTGAGAGGAGGAATGAAGGACGGCTTACAAAAGGTATTTACAAGGCAGATGCGAGTGGAAAGTTTTTTTTTTAGTTTTATCATTCTCTTATTTTAGAAGTTACGGGGGGGGAGGACACATTTTACCACTTTGGAAGTGTCTTTCGCGCAAACCATTCACTTTAGAAAAAAATGACATTAGAAACCTCAATATCATTTTTGAAGACCTATTCATAGATACCCCACACGTATAGGTTTGATGAACCCCAAAATTATTGTGTTTTTTTTTCTATTTTTGAGTGAAAATCTTAATGCGGCTCACAGAATACCAAGTTACCAAGTTTCAACAGTATAGCTCTTATAATTGCTGTGACATACGGACGGACAGACAGACAGACAGACATGACGAATCTATAAGGGTTCCGTTTTTGCCATTTGCCAAAACTACATCGGGTTAACGAGTTAATTTTCACAGTAAGGTATATGACTACAAGAGGAAGCATTAAAATTATTATTTGCGTATCGTTATCACAAACAGAATGTGTTTTATCAAATCATGTACATTTTTAGAAAATGTAAACTAAATATCATCCTGAATATTCCTTCATAGGAAGACTTAAAAACTGAAATTCAAGGCTCAAAATTAGGTTACGTCACGGCAATAACCCTTCGCGCTCCGTCGCCATTTCTCGGGAATGCGAAACATCTGAAGCATTTCACGCTTTTCCTTCATTCCCGAAAGTGAAAATTACTTTACGCAGACTGTTCATGAAAATTGGGAGCGTAGGTATAAGGGCGATACATTTGAAGGCATCTATATATAGATGGATATGTAGGTCTAAATTGACGAGTTGATGGAGATGGCAAAGTGCAGGAGAGGGTTTTTGTCGTTTAAGTGTTGAATGTAAGCAAAATTCTTATAGAAGGTAGTAATGTGGCAAACGCGACTTAACACAAAGTGACAACAATGTTTAAGTGTGAAATTATGAATACTAGTGATCGCCCATTGGTCGAAATTCGACCGTACCTACTTCAATAAAAAAATAATATGGTTATATTTGACATTCAGTAACAATAGACAAATAATATTAAAGACAAATTTTCTCGATATGATCATAGGTTTTTAAAATGAAATAGGTTATATATCTATAAAATTAATTTATTACCTATGGTTATACTTGACATTCAGTAAGACTACAGACACAAAATATTAAAGACAGCATGGACCTAAAAAAAAGAGCGGACGCCGTCTTCTTTAACAATAACTGAAGCACCCATAGTAAGTCAGTGCAATAATGTAGACAAGCCAGCACGCACACATTCACACCATAGTAAGTCAGCCGTCGGCCATTACGCTTCGAACTGTGCCCGCGTGTTATTCGGTGTTATTTTGCTTAATAAAAATTAAAGTATCCCATCGTGTGTTGTGAAAAGTTGTCGAACGAAAGTGGTTCAATTAAAAAAAGCCGGGGTATCACTTTTCATAGGTAAGCATGTCATTTTAAAGCTTATTTCTCGATTTTACGTCAATATATTTAATAAATCTCGAAATCAATCAGTGTTGCAACTATTTCAAGTTTCAAATTCCTTTAAAAGTGGGAGATTTATTTTTTTATGTTACTATTTATCGTTATTGTATTCTTCTTTATTAACATTAAATGAGTTGTAAATATTTTTTAAATCCAATGCGTTTTATTTATTTTACCTTTATTTTAACAATATCCGCCACAAAAACTTGTAATAAAACCAAGTGCAAGGGAGATCTTATTGAAATATTATTAAAAAATGGGTAATATTCCTTCATCTGGCATCCCTTTACACACGCACACATAGTTACGCAGCCGCCATTGTGGTGCTTCAATTATTTCTTAGTGAAGTTCCGTCCGCTCTTTTTTTAGGTCCATGAAAGACAGATATTCTCGATTGGACCATAGATTTGGACCATAAACAAAAGAATATCTATGCATGTGTTAAATACACGGTAATGAATAGTAGTGTGTGTAACGTGTTATTTATTGAAAATAATGTATTTTTACGCATAATTTAAAAAAAAAAATTAGCATTCGTCACTTTTTCTCTGTATAAACTATAACTGTGCGAAATTTCATACTCCTCCGTCCGCCCAATTTTCGTAAAAAGGGATCCAAAGTTTTTGCTTCACGTATTAATATACTTATAGATAATGGTTCATTGCCACCAAAAAAATTTATGAAAAAATACTGAGGTAACATCGAACAACGAATTATGGATATATTTGAGTATCTATAAAATATTTGTTTTTGTCCATAATCGGCCTATAAAGATCCCAATGCTGGGACACAGGCCTCCTTAAGGCGAGAGGGAGTGGGTTGTCGTCTACCACATGGGCACAGTTCAGCTAGGTAGATGCCAATTGTCTTCGAATTATTCGTTCTAAGACATGACGGTTTCGACACGATGCTTTCTTTTACAGTTTTGAAACCAGCGCTGATGAAATTATTCACGACCTACTATCTTTACATAAATCGTCAATAGCAATGAATCTGTCAAAGTTCTACTTATCAACATAATTATATATTAGTCCTCCAGACCGTATTTCGGCCACGGCGGCCAATCTCAACGAAGACTAGCCATCGGCGCGGGAGATATTATACTGCTCAAGTATGTGCGCAGACACAAGAGCACTCACTCTTTCTTCACTCTCATAACCCGATGGGACGGCAATCCGACACGACCGGAGAGACATCAGGCGTAGGACCACCGGCTTAACGTGCTTTCCGAGGCACGGGGGTATCACACCGCCAAATTCGAAACTCCGGGTTGTTACTAAGACATTCCTACATAATTATATAAAGGCCTTCAACCTGGCTCGTCTACAACTAACAGACCTCTCATAAAGGCAATAAAACGTCTGGTGTGTGGTCACCATATGAGGGTAGTTCTAACGTTATTTTGATGCGCCATTGTCCCTCCATTCAAACGCAATAAAAGTTTCAATAGACAATCATCTTTATTATTAAAATGTCGGGTCATTGTTCAGTTTGTAATTAAGCTGTTTTGAATCCTGTTGTCTGTGATGTTGTGAATTCTTAATTAATAGGTTATTTATTGCATTTTGTTTGTTTTTGGGAGACTTATGCAAAGTGAACATTCAATATATTTAAACATGGCTGTCAAAGGGACAATCATTGCACTGGGATTTATAGGTACATCTAGGTACCTAAGCTAGTTGGTATTGACGCGGGATAATTGCAGTAACCACACGCATGTAAATATTGTCATTGGTAAATAGTGAATTTTTAATAGATTCGATTCTTATATTTATAATAATAAAATAATAATAATAAAACATTTATTTTCAGGTGACAATGACCCATAGACACATACCTTACAAACTAACATACATAGGTATTATACAAATCTTGTGTTCACATTTTGTTTTGTAAATTCTCGTGGATCCATTCGGAGGAAACCGAGGGTCATATCGAACCCATAGCGGTTAAAATGGTTACTATCACTACCATTAATGGATATAATACTACTACCAGAAAATATCACTACCATGGATAGTAACACATTAACTCTCTTTGATGGAACAGACGTGATATATCTAGACTAATATAATATATATAATAATATTATAAAGAGGAAAAATGTGTATTTTTGTTTGTTTGTTTGTAATGGATAAACTCAAATTCTACTGGACCGATTTAAAAAATTCTTTCACCATTAGAAAGCTACATTATCTTCGAGTAACATAGGCTATATAACATCACGCTACAACTAAGACGATCAGTAATGAAACATGTTGCAAAAACGCGGAAAATCGCACGGGTAGGCGATTCGACGCGACGGGAAGGGTCGGGGGAGCATGAAATTTAACGCGAACGAAGTCGCGGGCAGAAGCTAGTGTCACATATTTAAACAACAAAACATCACCCCTTTTAGTGCACCCATATTCTGCCAGTTATTTTTAAGTCCCATGCATTAAGGAGCGGCTCTTTTGTCATTTATCAGAGAGAAAATCCAGACTACAGGCTGCGATTGAAAAAAATCAGATTTAGAAAAAACTCAATAACACTGTGCCCAACCTGATAATCGAACGCTGACCAGACCGACGAGGCAATCAAATACTAAAAGTTTATGTATAATAAACAAAAACGTAAAAAGATTAATGATGTAACTTCTCTAAGAAAAGCCATATTTTGTACACAGGGACAAAATAATTATGGCTTGTCTAAAAATAGAACATTCCCGCCGACGACGCTTCGCGCGTCGCAACGGATTCCGTTCAGCTTCGGCGGTGCTTTCCGATCAAGATTTTATGCGTCAAAGATAGATTAGCCCTCTAAGATTGGTTTCATATTTCGACGCTCCTTTTGCTAAGGATAAACTCGAAGAGTATACATTAGAAATTGGAAATCATTGGCAGTATTTTTTGGTCAGATGAAATAGATTCGCTATTAAACCTCATTTACAAGTAGCATGCAAGTTTCTTGCCTGTCGCATATAAAGTCTCCAGGTGGTATTTCAGCCATGGCGGCCAATCTCAACGGAGACTAGCCAGTGGTGTGGGAGATATTATAGTGCACAAGGGTGTGCGCAAACACGGGAGCACTCGCTCTTCCCATAGTCCGAGGGGACGGTAATCCAACCTGACCGGAGAGAGATCAGGCGCAGGACAAACGACATAACGTACCTACTTACCGAGACAAGGGGTATCACACCGCCAACTTCCAAACTCCGGGTTGTTACTAAAAGGTTCCTATTGGAAAAACCCAATGTCACCCAAAGCTCAGCAGTTGCGCTTGTGACCACGAGAACAACTGGGCAGTTGCCTGTCGCATATAATCCAATCGAAGCAAGCAAATCGTAACGTCAATAGTCTAATCACTGTTTAGATAATGCAAATTCTGGTGAGCAACAACACATGGAAGTTTTGAATGAAAAAATATTAAAAAATAATGTTATCTTTATAATTGTGTAAAAGAATTACTACAATGTTGTACGTATATAATAACGAATCTTTACATAGTATAAAACAAAGTCGCGTCCCGGGTCTGTACGCTTAGATCTTTTAAATTACGGAACGCATTTCAATGCGGTTTTCATCAATAGAGAGAGTGATTCAAGAGAAAGGTTTATTTGTATAATACGTGGGCGAAACCGCTGGCAAAAGCTTGTTAATTAATAAATATAACTAAATGATATCCTAACTTAACTAAAAACATACAAAAACTAAAATATTGCATCAAAAAACGTATCTGCATCGCTGTCAGTTGGTAATATACCCAAGGAATTGGCGGCATTACCACTTTATGTAGGAATGCTGAGCCTCTCGACAAGGCTAAAACTTGCCCTTGGGTCACGGCAAGTATCAACCAGACTCTTTCATATTTCCTTTAAGAGGCAGGGTTATCACTTTTTTCTAGTTCTCTTGGACTGTGTCCTGGTGTAGTAAAACAGAATTTATTAATAGACATGGGCTGACTTATAAAAAAAATCTACTCGAGAACGGTGGGGAAGTCGGAAATACAGATGTATTAAACTGTAGCATAGTCTCCTTTCAAAAGATCTTAAGTTTCGTTTTGCCCTTTCCGTTTGAATAATAAAAGGTCTAAGGTTAACGAGGGACTTACTTTAAAGAAGTGTTTTGTGAAGTACTTACTCATCCTGTTTTTTTTTTCATAATTTAGGGTTACGGTTGATCCCACAGTTCCCCAAGTTAGTATCAAATTAGTGATTCCAAATTAGTTCGCTCTCATGTTCTCACTTATAACGTTTCTTACCATAGTAAATGTAAATATTTGCTTAAGCCAAGGTCCGTATCCTTAGCAAGTAGTCGCTCTAATATTAAGTTTTGTAAGCCCTAACTAGAGGTTTCCCTTTATTAAGGTACTGGTAAGTCCAGTTAAGCAGCCGACAAACTCATAGAAATGTGATACGAAATTACCAAAAAAACAGAAGTAAATGTCCTTCATCATTCTCCTGATATCCCAATTTATTTAGGGTCGGCGCCACATGTCTTTTTCTTCCACACTTCTCTAACTTTCGTCATCTCAGTAGTCCCTCCTCCTATCCGTATCATAATTCACACAGTCCATCCATCGTTTCTTTGGACTCTTTCTAATCTTATAGCCATCGAAATTCATACTCGAATCTTTCCTCACGACATTTTCCTCATTCCTCCGTATCACGTGACCATACCATGACAACCGATTCCCACTCAACTTATCAGTCACTTTTACACTTCGTCTTATGTACTCATTTCTTATTCTATCCATTCGTGTAACACGTCCCTGTAAGTATTCTCATCTCATCTACATGCAATTGCCTTTCAATCATGCCTTTTGTCGCAAAACATTCTGGCTAAATGTAAATATCCAAAACTGATGAAATCTAGCAACAGCTAACACATAAAGAAGTCATCATTTGGTTCTACCCTAGTAAGTTCATGATTTACCCCACTAAGGTCAGCGACACATAATACAATGTAGTCCCAAGTACTGAAGACTAATCAGGCTAATTGTCTGTCAAACTGCTGAAACGTGAAACTAATGGTGTCGATGACCTTTCAGTTTTTGCACGAAACTATTTTGGGTCAAAACTATGTTGTTCTCATTTTGTATCTACCCTTTGTAACAGTAGCACTGTTTCAAACAGGGTAGGGATGCCCTTATTTTGCTGTTAAGGTTACACATCACATCACATCTTGCCACCTTCTGAAACACTGATATTGTACTGAACTGAATTACGCATGCACCGACGTCACACAGAAGTTCTGCATCGCACAATCAGAGTTTACCGCGCAACTAGCTAATAAGCAACGTCTCGATATCAATCGACCGGGCGTTTCCTCCCGCCTTATGCAGAACAGGAACCTCCTGAAGCAGCCGTGTCCGGTGAGGACCTGCGTAAGGCGGAAAGTGCAGACACCGTGGCGCCTCTCCAGCCACTCCTCAAGGAGGGGACTTACCGCCGCAATTATGGCGTGCCCAAACTGGGACCACCCCTGAAGCATACTCTAATCCTTTAATTGCCGGATTTATCACAGAACAAACACACAATAAATTACAGAAGAATTAAGAAACTCCTTCTTTTGAAGGCAGTTAAAATAATAGGTTGGGGAAAAAGTTTCTTCGCATTTTTTAAGAAAATTCAAAACATTTTTTAATAAAGTTTATTTACATTTAACTAAAGTATGTAGGTACCATTTTGTTCGATAACTTTTTGCCATCTTGTAGGTAGGGACATGATCCCATTGCTATAGAAATTTTGGGACTTCTGGTCAAAATACCGCGACAAGTGGTTTTGGCAGTCCTCTCGTGATGTTAACCTTCAACTGCCTAAAGAATTCTGAAGAGACCGAAACAGGTGGAAATCTGAAGGTGCATTAACACCTCCCAGCCAAACTCTCTTAATTTTTGTTGGGTGGCTAAAGATGTATGAGGTCTAGCGTTATCATGATGAAAAACCACACCCCTTCTGTTGATTAATTCCGGCCGCTTTCTCTCAACTTCTTGCTTTAATCTTATCAGTTGTTCGCAGTAGAGTTCAGAATCGATGGTCCTGCCTGGTGGTAACAGCTCATAATGAATAATGCCCTTCCAATCCCACCACACACACAGCATCACCTTGTTGCGAGTTAACCCGGGTTTCGCCACAGTCTGTGAAGCCTGACCGGCCTTTGACCACGACCTTTTTCGCACGTTCTTGTCATACGTGATCCACTTTTCATCACCAGTTATCAGCTTCTTCAAAAATGGTTCGGTTTCGTTTCGTCGTAATAAAGAATCACAAATGAGTACACGGTTCATTAGGTTTCTTTCAGTGTGCTCGTGAGGTACCCAAATGTCGAGCTTTTTTATGTACCCAGTTTTTTTCAAATGCGCCAAAACTGTTTTGTGGTCAATTTCCAGTTCCTCAGCTACGTCGTAACTACTGGTATGCCGATCTTGCTCCACTTTTTCAAAAATGGCATCCATTTTATCCGTAATAGGGCGACCAGAGCGACGTGCATCTTTGACATCAAAATTTCCGGATTGAAAACGCTTAAACCAAATTTGTGCTACTCTCACAGACACTACACTAGGTCCATAAACATCGCAAATTTTTTTCGCGGCTTCCGTTGCATTTTTACCTTTTTTGTAGTAAAATTTTAAAATGTATCGAATTTCTTCATTAGATTCACTCATCTTGACGGTATGAAAAACAAATGAAAATCACACATTTTCCTAATTTGAATTTGGAATTATGTTCTTTAAAATTTAAACTTTCAATGATACCAAAACCAGCCAGATACAAATAGTATAGCCAAAGAGATTTTATTACAAGTTCATACATACTATAATGCGAAAAGACTTTTTCCCCAACCTAATATTATACTCATGTTTATAATCCTTATTTCCTATTTTTACAGAATTAAACGACGCCCTCCGAACTGCGCGCTCGCAAGAGATCAAGATCCCATTCGGCGTAGGAGTGGCTGGTCTCGCCGCGCAGACCAAACACCCCATCAACATTAAGAACGCGTACTCTGACCCCAGGTAAGACAGTAAGCTGCGTTTAGCCTAAATGCATGTTCGCACGGACGTTTTTTCGTCCATTAGATCTTCAACGTTCGTTGGACACTCGGTTGAAGGCGGAAAAAATCACTATGCTATATTATTCCGCCGTGATTCTATCAAGCTTGTGGAAACGTGAGCTTAGTGTTGATTTTGTGGGATTACTGGACTGAAAAAGCACACAAAAAAAATGTTACATAAATATTAAAATTGTCGGAAAGGGGGTTGACTGTCTCGTTACAATGTATTCATAGTATAAAATAAACTAATACAAATTTATAGTTAATTAAAAAAAAAAAAAAAAAAAAATATCTTAGGACAACCAACACATCGTTATCTGATCCCAAACTAGGCAGAGCCTGTACTATGGCAACCAGACAACTGATAAACATACTTATATATTTCTAAATACATACATATTATAGATAAATTACACCCAGACACAGAACAAATACAAGCAAGTACAAATTTTCATTTATGTCATGCTACCATTTCAGATTCAACAGTGAGATCGACGCCCGCACGGGCTACAAGACTGAGCTGATCCTCTGCATGCCCATCTGCAACTACGAGGGTGATGTAGTAGGAGTAGCGCAGATTATCAACAAGACTGATGGTAGGTTATACTTATTGCTGCTCAAATCCAATCAAAAGTTCTTTATTCACATTAGGCTGAAAGTCAGCAATTTATGAACGTCAAAAATTATATAAGACAATACCCCAAAACACTTGCCCTTTACCAGTTTATAGTGGTTTAGTTGGGAAGAAGAAGTGGCGCAACAAACTCCCCAGCAGCACAGCTGTCTGTTAAGTTAAAAGTTAGAATTAACATTTTGAAACACAAAATGTTAAATTAAATTATTTGTCGAATGTCAGCTAGCACACGCCAATATACCAACAAAATATTGAAAACTATACTCAAGCAAAAATATAACAAACAAAAACGTAAACAGAACTTAGAACCTTTATAAAAGCCCCCAAGCATGACGTGCCTGCATACATATACAATACTGAACCATGTTCATATAGTTAACTTGAAACTTGAAGTAAGATCGATGACGTTAAATTAAAATTTTTACTATCTGGCAGCTGCTTTACAAACTACCATTGCAGTGTAGGCTAGCGCAGACCAGGGCGGGTCGCACCACACGCAATGCATTCCAACAACTGATCTAGGATTCTGGCAATGTGCGGCCATCCTAATCTATGGTCGCTTTAAAATTAAAATTCTACGTAGATGCACCATTCAGATTTGAGTGCCATAGTTAGGTATTATCTTTCATGGTATTTTGACGACCCCATCGAACCACAATTGTACAAAATTGTATAATTTTTACTTAAATCTGGGATCCAAACTCCAAATATTAATGTGGAATATTATTATAACCAAATCACTCATAGTTAAAATCTTTCCATGTTATTGTAAATTCTCTAATATTGGTTTCCCGAAAATGATTACAAAATTAAACTTTAGCTCAAAGTGAAATTCCTTAAAGCCAATCTATCGTATACATAAATATATCTTCCATCTATATTCTCTAGTTAATCATAATTGAATTTGATGCAGCATCGCCGTATCGACTTTTCACCAAGTTTCCAACATTCGCAACTTCAAAGCCTGTTGGTTCCCAACTGTTTTAACTAAATTATTTGTAGACTAGCGACTAAGCCACGCTTCTTGCTTCATTTTTAGGGTTCCGTTGCCAAATGGCAAAAAACGGAACCCTTATAGATTCGTCATGTCTGTCTGTCTGTCTGTCTGTCCGAGTATGTCACAGCCAATTTTTTCCGAAACTATAAGAGCTATGCTGTTGAAACTTGGTAAGTAGATGTATTCTGTGAACCGCATTAAGATTTTCACACAAAAATAGAAAAAAAAAAACAATAATATTTGGGGTTCCCCATACATAGAACTGAAACTCAAAAAATTTTTTTTCATCAAACCCGTACGTGTGGGGTATCTATGGATAGGTCTTCAAAAATGATATTGAGGTTTCTAATACCATTTTTTTTTTAAAACAATAAAATCAAAAAAAAAAACAAAAGTCATTCATTCAAACTAGGCTGAGAGTCAGCACTTTTTGAACGTCAAAGTCACATAAGACAGTCCCCCAAAACGCCCGCTCTTCGACACTTCCTAGTGCTTTGGCTGGGAAGAAGTGGCGGAACAAACTCCCCAGCAGCACTGCTGTCTGTTAAGTTAGAAAAACTTGATTCTATACAATATTGTATAAGTTATTAATATAATAAAACAAAACATACATTATTCGCCATATGTCAGCTAGCACACGCCATTATACCAACAAAACATTGAAAACTAAACTCAAGCTGAAATGAATAATGAAACAAAAATCGTAAACAGAACTTAAAACCTTACTAAAGCCTCCAGGCATAAAGGGCGTGCCCGCTTACATATAAAACGATGCAAATGATACATAGACACAACAAATGAAATTAAAAGAAAATAAAAATAAATTAACAAAAGCAGTTAAATAAAAAATAAAAAAACAATTATATGAACTACCCATATAAACTGTCAGTGTGTGAGTTACAGTAATTACAGAATGTAAAACAGTGTCATAGAAGAAAAAATAAATATTATCTACACAATTAAGTTAGCAACTAGTTTGATAAACTCTAAGACTGTCCTATGGAGCGAGACCAGCATGTTTCCAAGCGTTCTTATCTTGAATGTAGTCCTCTAATTTGTAATAAGCTCGTTTACAAAGTGTACTTTTAATATGACTTTTAAACCTCCTTTCATTTAATTGCAATATATCAGAAGGTATTTTGTTGTAACATTTAACAATAATATTTGGGGTTCCCCATACATAGAACTGAAACTCAAAATTTTTTTTTTCATCAAACCCATACGTGTGGGGTATCTATAGATAGGTCTTCAAAAATGATATTGAGGTTTCTAATATCATTTTTTTTCTAAACTGAATAGTTTGCGCGAGAGACACTTCCAAAGTGGTAAAATGTGTGTGCCCCCCCCCCCCCCCCCCGTAACTTCTAAAATAAGGGAATGATAAAACTAAAAAAAATATATGATGTACATTACCATGTAAACTTCCACCGAAAATTGGTTTGAACGAGATCTAGTAAGTCGTTTTTTTTTAATACGTCATAAATCGTAAACCACAATTTACCTTTCATTCAGTCAACTCAAATATAAAAATTAAAAAAAAAACATTTAATTTCATAAACATAAACCTTATGCATAAACCGTGAATTCCTGCAGGTTTGTACGGAACCCTCGGTGCGCGAGTCCGACTCGCACTTGGCCAGTTTTAAAGTAAAATATTTTATTTTGTAGGATTTTAAATTTATTGAGTTCAATTTGCAAGTATAAAGTTAATGTTTTGGATTATCGAGCGCATAGTTGTTATGTCGAGAATCAAACGCAACAAATGTTTCATCTTAGTTTTCTTCTGTCTGTTATTTTGTGATTATATGAAACGGAAAAGGTACTAGAGGGTCTAATCAAAGTCACATTCTGATTTTTCCAGTACAAAAATTTGTGTTACTGACTTAAGGCTCTTGCAAACAAGCATGACCCGTGATGCTGGTACAAAAAATTCCTTAAACTTTTCACAATAATTGTTCTACTAGAGTCGCATCGCGCCTTGTTGCGGAAGAAAGCTATTATCAATCCTGTTTAAAGTCGTTGTGGAAATACAACACGCTTCGTAAAGGATAGTCCTGGGAATCCTGAAGATAGGAGAAGTTAAAAGGAAAGTCAGTTGTCCAGGCCCACTGATCTTATAATAAACACTTACTTTATGATTTTTTGGTTTATGGAATTCATGCGGGTCAAAACCTCGCCAGGAGAGCATGACGAAATGCGGAAGCACTCCAGCACCCTGGCTAAAGGTAGCTGCAGAACACCGTGTCGTTTTAGTCAGTAAGAGTCTGATAGACCCCTCCACTCACCCTAGGCTTAGGGACATCCATAAGGATTTCCACACGATATAAGAAAAAAAAAACTGTAATGTTATAATATAGACTTAAGACTTTATGGTTTCAAAATATTAATATATTTCGTTCTAGATTTTTCTACTAACAACAAGACATAAATCGCAGCAAAGGTTGATGTTGGAAGGAAACATTTCTAACAAATTGTTCTCTATTTCAGGATCTAAAGAATTCTCCCCCCGCGACGTGGAAGTCTTTCGCCGGTATCTCACCTTCTGCGGTATCGGTATCCAGAACGCGCAGCTCTTCGAGTCCTCAGTATTGGAGTACAAGAGAAACCAGATCCTGCTGGCACTGGCCAGGAGTATCTTCGAGGAGCAGAGCAACCTCGAGTGTTTGGTCACCAAGATCATGACGGAGGCGAGGGAGCTGCTGAAGTGTGAGCGATGTGCCGTGTTTATTTCGGATACGGATCATTGTGAATCGGTGAGTTAATGGAGGTCCCAATAAACCGTACCTTAACTTCAAGTTACATAAAAAGGGTACTTTGATATAGAGATTTTCATTATTACGTTTGTTCAATAAAAATTTTCACTGAAATTGCAATTTTTTTTTTTTTTTTTTTTTTTTATCCACAACTATCACACAACGCCATCTAGTCCCAAGCTAAGCAGAGCTTGTGTTATGGGTACTAGACAACTGATAAACATACATAAATATTTCTAAATACATACATATTATAGATAAATTACACCCAGACACAGAACAAATAATCGTGCTCATCACACAAACATTTGTCCTGGGTGGGAATCGAACCCACGACCTCCGGCATAGCAGTCAGGAACGCTAACCACTAGACCAACAGGCCTGCCTATTGCGTGTAAGTTATCAAAACCGAGTTTAAGTTAATTTCAAATAGTGACGCATGGCTTTTACGTAAAACATAACATCCAGATGTCAAAGAAAGAAATAAAATTGCGTTTATTGGCATTAAGAAAAAACAATGATAATAATGCCAAAAGGGCCTCAGCTCAGCTTAATGTCAGATGACAACATAAGGTGCCACCTGACATTGATTTTCAAAAGTCAGTTTAATATTATTGTGACAAGCACATACACCTTCCGCAATATATTGTAAATGATGGTGAAAATCGTGTTCGATCGGTATTTCATACAAAAGTATTATGCCTCGTCGGTCAAAAGTCATGGAATAGATTTTTTTTGTAAATATCTCAGCATAGAAATGCTTGTTCAAGAATTATATGCAGTATCGGTTTGCAAATCGTGTTCCGTTACATCCTGTATAGCAGCAGCTATATTTTTGAGTGGCCAACTCTCAAAGTATTTTGAGTTTGAATGGTTAATGCTTTTATATTAAAAATCGTCCATATCTGTTCCAGAGCCACTTGGAGCGCATAGTACAGCGGCCGGGGGGCCAGCGCTCAGCCATGCCGGCACTACCGCCGCCTGCCCCCACGCGCTTCCACACGCTGTTCGAGCTGGGCGCGCACCAGTCGAGAACCACCCTTACGCCCCGACACGACTACAGGTCGACTCTTGCGAGTATTGCGCTAGCGGTAAGGAATTTCATTTTGTTATAGCATTTATATTTGTAATTTTTATGGTGTAGACAATAAAGAGTATGCTATCTGTGTATGTAGCTATTTATACTATTAGTTTATAGCTATTCATCGCTAAAAAAATTATCAACTTTAACATTATTATCCTTGACCATATAAAATATCGTAGCTATTTTTTAATTGAACATGTCACTATCTTCTACGTCCAATCAAGACTCTTAGAACACTGGGTGTATTGCTGGGTGGTCGCTTTTTGCTTTAAGCTCAGTTTTTTGTTGTACCTACAGATCATGAATAGTAACGTCAAAGGTTGTTCATTTTTACATAATTCGGAGCAGCTAAATACTGCGATTTCGTCTTTTAACTAAATGAAGTTTAGATAAAGTAGCAAAGTTATTCAAGTCGCCAATTCATAAAATTAAATAATAAAATTGGTTTTCATTCCAACAGGCTACTTGAAGATCTTTGGATTGACTTTGATCACTATTTTAAAACATGACATTACAACAGGTAATATTAGTTTTTTTTCTAAATTTCTATATCACGGGTGATCTTTGGAACCGCCAGTTGGATTTGAAAAATATTTTTTTGTATTCCATAGCCCAATTCATATATAAGGTTAGATGTTACTCAACATCACATTACGACCCTTAAAAGATGAGTAAAAAATGTCAAATAGAACTCGAAGAGAAAACGAATTAATATCGCGGGTGGGCGATGCGATACTATAGGATATATATTATGTTAAAATAAGAAATTTCATGAGGACAAAATCACATGCAGAAGTTTGTACCCTATCACTTGTATAATACCTACATACTCTCCAATTTCCAGGTTGCCCAATCGAACAAGGCACTAAATATCTCCGACGTGGCGGACTGGCGGAGAGAGAACGGAATGTTCGTCGCAGATGTGTCCGTGGACGACGCGGCCACCGTCCGGACCATGCTGTGCATGCCCATCGTTAACGCTAACAAAGATGTTATTGGAGTTGCGCAGCTTATAAATAAGGTTAGTGAGGGTTCATGACACAATATTTTGTACTGAAAATTGTGATTTCAGGAATATGCCTAATACCTAATCACTCGTACGAAAGTAACTTTCTTCGGAGTCATGTAA
This sequence comes from Aporophyla nigra, assembly GCA_947507805.1. NCBI lineage: Eukaryota > Metazoa > Arthropoda > Insecta > Lepidoptera > Noctuidae > Aporophyla > Aporophyla nigra. The sequence continues at coordinate 1,486,700 of OX382313.1, read as the reverse complement.
GGCACATCAGATACTCAATTTCCTAGCATAAGATCTCGCTGAGGATATAGTAGACTATTTTGCACGCAGTAGGTATTATAACGTGGCTGTAAGTGCTATTGCAATCATCGCTACGACAAAGAAGAAGAACAATGAATGACAAGCGATGCTTGATTTGATGAAAACGTTCTGAAATCTCATTGAATAAGCTTTGTTACCAAAACTAACACTCATATTGTTATTTCCAGGAGAATGGGTGTCAGTTCACGGAAGGCGACATTTCGATATTCGAAGCGTTCGCCATCTTCTGCGGTCTTGGCATACACAACACGCAGATGTACGAGAATGCTTGCAAGCTGATGGCTAAACAAAAGGTACCTACATCGTTTTAACTCACCTTAGATCAAGTCGCTAGAATCAATGTCGTGATTCCAAATGATCAAAATATTCGCAGACTGTCGAACTCAATAATAATCATCAAATACAATTCTCAAAAATCAGAATATTTTTCAAACTGTTTTAAGTTCATAAACCTCCCTGCATCGCAAAGCTCGTTCAGCAGTTGGTCCCGGTTATCATTTTAGACAGTCGTCTGGCTGTTAGAAACCTAATATTCTGCTTTTCCAAGGGGTGTCGTGTTGTGTGTTAGTCAAGGTTGTAGGTTTGTCAAGGTCAGATACGCAGTCTCTCCATTTAAAATACTAGTTGCTTCCGATTAGACTTGAAACCTCAACAGAATTGGGAAAAGGCAAGGCAGATGATGATGATGCTTAAAGTTTCTGAACCTTTTAATGACATCGTCTTACTCTCGTATGACAGGCTCTTCTGGAAAAGCAGGATGACACCCTGGATTAACTACTGTATACAAAAAAAAATGTCTTCATTAAGATCACCTTTCAATTACAATTAGTTTTGAAAAACAAAACATTTAATACAACTTTCCTCAACAGGTGGCGTTAGAATGCCTATCGTACCACGCCACAGCTTCGACAGAAGACACGAGCAGGCTGTGTCAGGACAACATCTCCTCAGCAGAACTCTACAACTTGTACAGCTTCCAGTTTCACGGTAGGTCAAATATTAAAGTGTACCTTATACCTGGGTTGTCTGCCAGTGAGATAGCCAGAAGACATTGTTACTATGATGGGTAGATCATGGATCAAGTTGGAACAGGGACGTGGAGCATGGAACAAGAAAGGAGAAGCCTATGCCCAGCAGTGGCTGAAGTGGTACTGCGGAGGACGATAGTGACTAATGACGGTTGTCTTTGTTCATTGTATGGTGCACCTTTGCCCATATTTCAAAATCAAAAGTAATTTATTCAAATTAGCCTGAGGACTGAAGGCTGAGGCTTTTCGAATGTCAAAATTTCATAAGACACTAGACAGTCCCCCAAAAAGCTCGCCTTTCCAAGAAGAAGTGGCGCAACAAACTCTCCAGCAGCACAGCTGTCTGTCCAGTTAAGAGAACTTGATTCTATACAATTGCAAGAAGTAAATATTAAAAGACACAAAACATAAAATTAAATGATTTGCCATATGTCAGCTAGCAAACCCAATATTCCAACAAATAAAACGAAATCTATAGTCAAGCAAAAGCAAAAAAAAAAAAATGTATATAATGTAAATATACTGCCAAAATAAAAGCCTCCTGGCGTAAAGGGCGTGACAGCTTACATAATAGGTTGGAGAAAAAGTTTCTTCGCATTTTTTAAGAAAATTCAAAACATTTTTTAATAAAGTTTATTTACATTTTACTAAAATATGTAGGTACCATTTTGTTCGATAACTTTTTGCCATCTTGTAGGTAGGGACATGATCCCATTGCTATAGAAATTTTGGGACTTCTGGAATACCGCGACAAGTGGTTTTGGCAGTCCTCTCGTGATGTTAACCTGCCACTGCCTAAAGAATTCTGAAGAGACCGAAACAGTTGGAAATCTGAAAGTGCAAGGTCAGGACTATACGGCGGATGCATTAACACCTCCCAGCCAAACTCTCTTAATTTTGGCTAAAGATGTGTGAGGTCTAGCGTTATCATGATGAAAAACCACACCCCTTCTGTTGATTAATTCCGGCCGCTTTTTCTCAACTTCTTGCTTTAATCTCATCAGTTGTTCGCAGTAGAGTTCAGAATCGATGGTCCTGCCTGGTGGTAACAGCTCATAATGAATAATGCCCTTCCAATCCCACCACACACACAGTATCACCTTGTTGCCAGTTAACCCGGGTTTCGCCCCAGTCTGTGAAGCCTGACCGACCTTTGACCACGACCTTTTTCGCACGTTCTTGTCATACGTGATCCACTTTTCATCACCAGTTATCAGCTTCTTCAAAAATGGTTCGGTTTCATTACGTCGTAATAAAGAATCACAAATGAGTACACGGTTCATGAGGTTTCTTTCAGTGAGCTCGTGAGGTACCCAAATGTCGAGCTTTTTTGTGTACCCAGTTTTTTTAAAATGCGCCAAAACTGTTTTGTGGTCAATTTCCAGTTCTTCAGCTCTTCAGCGTCGTAACTACTGGTATGCCGATCTTGCTCCACTTTTTCAAAAATGGCATCCATTTTATCCGTAATAAGGCGACCAGAGCGACGTGCATCTTTGACATCAAAATTTCGGGATTGAAAACGCTTAAACCAAATTTGTGCTACTCTCACAGACACTACACTAGGTCCATAAACATCGCAAATTTTTTTCGCGGCTTGCGTTGCATTTTTACCTTTTTTGTAGTCAAATTTTAAAATGTATCGAATTTCTTCATTAGATTCACTCATCTTGACGGTACGAAAAACAAATGAAAATCACACATTTTCCTAATTTGAATTTGGAATTATGTTCTTTAAAATTTTAACTTTCAATGATACCAAAACCAGCCAGATACAAATAGTATAGCCAAAGAGATTTTATTACAAGTTCATACATACTATAATGCGAAAAGACTTTTTCCCCAACCTAATATTTACTCTGTGTATGGACGGAGCGACATATAGGAATACGTTTGAGAGGCTGCGACTTTAGCTACTCGCACTGGATACACTCTATAATTATATTTTAACATTGGTATGGTCAGAATAATTAAGCTTAGCTACACAATTAGTTTAGTTTTGTTTATTGGTTCATAAAAGTTTACAATATTCAGGTGTGACACTGGATCCCGCACTAGGATGCCCTGTGTCGCAGGATCCAGTCTTTTTCGACATTACTTATACTATACAATCATATATAATTGAGTACTTAGTTGTACCTTTACGCAGTGGTACGCATTTAGTCTCGATGGTTTGTTCTTATACCCGTGTATGTCCCTTGCGTCACATTACATAATGATAATAAAAGTCAAATCTCTTGTTGATCTCTCGTAATCCATTGCTAGACGGATTATAGAGGTAAAGACACATACAGCTAAGCATATAGTACAAGATTTTGTCTTCCTCTTACCGTATCCATGGCAAAAAATCAAAAATCTTTGGCGCCACATTCAGCTATGCGAACTCTGCTCACTAACACAGTCATAAGATCATCAAATATACAGGTGACAGGGTATGCAGCGCAAAACGCAAGACCATTGTCTGTGGGAAGGTACCACATGTGCACTTGAATTCTGAGCCGTCCGTGGACTCCTATTTGTAGAGATTTTGTGATTATATTTAACGTAAATGTAACCTTACAGCGTGGTCAAGTGTCAACATCTCTTTTATTAATTTCGATGAAGTTTTCTCAGACAATATCTTAATGCTTTCTTTCAGATTTCGACCTATCAGATGAGGATACTTGTAGAGCGACTCTTCGTATGTTCCTACAGTGCAACCTGGTTGAGAAGTTCCACATACCATACGATGTAAGTTACCATCTTTATGAAATGCTTCCAATAAAAACAAAAAAAAAAAACGATAGAAGTATCTTTGCATCTGGCGAAAAATGACGAAAAGAGCCAATCCCAAATGAAGGGATAAGACTAGGCAAAGAGAGAGAGAGAGAGCTAGGAGTATCTTTGCATGCATGTTGAATAAATAAGTAGACCGTAAATTCATTTGTTTATTCACACTTGTTTATCTGAGGCAATCTTAAAGCTAAGACATTAAAATTGTCAACACATTATTTATTTGTTTAAATAACATGGGAGACTTACAGCTGGAACAAACAGATCAAGGACAGTACATTACTTAGAAAATCAATTACAGGTCTTCACTATAAGATGAATGCCCCGTTGGTCTCGTGGTCACAAGTGCGACTACTGAGCGTGGGGTCTTGGGTTCAATTCCCGGGTCGGGCAAAGTGTTATTGGGTTTTTCCATTAGGAATTTCTCAGTAGCAGCCCGGAGTTTGGAAGTTGGCGGTGTGATACCCCCGTGCCTCGGAAAGCACGTTAAGCTGTTGTTCCTACGTCTGATCTCTCTCCGGTCGTGTCGGATTGCCGTCCCATCGGGTTATGAGAGTGAGGGAAGAGTGAGTGCTCTTGTGTCTGCGCACACACTTGAGCACTATAATATCTCCCGCGCTGATGGCTAGTCTTCGTTGAGATTGGCCGCCGTGGCCGAAATACGGTTTGGAGGACTATATAAGATGAAGAGAAAATAAAAAATTGGTCTCGTTATGAAAGATCCCATCTACGCAGCGACCGGGCTAAGGGTAGTATTAAACCCAACCCCTTCTTCACATTTTCTCATTTTATTTCAATACTTCTCATATCTTTCCAGGTACTCTGCCGTTGGATACTCAGCGTAAAGAAAAACTACCGCCCCGTAAAGTACCACAACTGGCGGCACGCGCTCAACGTTGCTCAAACCATGTTTGCGATGCTGAAGACTGGCAAGATGGAGCGGTTTATGTCTGACCTGGAGATCCTGGGGCTGCTAGTAGCCTGTCTGTGCCACGACCTGGACCATAGAGGAACCAACAATGCGTTCCAGACGAAGACCGAGAGTCCCCTCGCGATATTGTACTCGACCTCTACGATGGAACACCACCATTTTGATCAGTGTGTCATGATTCTGAATAGCGAGAGTAATAATATTTTCCAGGTGAGTTTTGGTAATGTTATCTTTATAATTATGCGGGTGGTATGATTTCGAACAACGGGTCATACCATAGCAGGAGGTGGTAGCCATATTTTATCAAAATAGGTTTCAAGCACAAGAAATAGATAAATAATACCTACAAACAAGGCGACCGCAGATACAATTATGACACGCATATTGACTGATGATAGTCCGTTTGCGCACTTCATCCGATCCGAATCAAAAAAATGTTTCCCAGTATGACACCAAAGGATGAATCTGAAGAGGTATAGAAAACTACAGTTATTAAAACAAAATAGAATAGATGTTTACTTATTGTTGCAACAGATTTAATTCACCTCTAAATATCTGTTCTTTTACGTACAATAGTCATCATAATTATAAATTTAGCCGAAAGAAGTCCACTGCTGAACATAAGCCTCCCCCAATTTGGGGGTTTGCCATAATCATCATGCTTGGCAAGCCGGTTGGCGATCGCAGTATGGTGGTACAACGCAAAGAGAACGCTGCTGCCCATTCTCTTGTAAGTCCCTTAGATGTATTACGACACCCACGGGAAGAAATAGAATGATGCTATGCTTTATTTTCGACACCACACAAAACTACGTACAATATGTATGGTAAGAAAATAAAAATCCTTCTTCTAATCTTCCAGGCATTATCACCATGTGACTACAAAGACGTGATGAGGGTGGTGGAGACGGCCATCCTGTCCACAGACCTGGCGATGTACTTCAAGAAGAGAGCCAAGTTCCACGAGCTGGTGGAGAATGGGGAGTTTGATTGGCAGAGTCCGGAGAAGAAAGAATGTAAGACTCCACTGTTTTAAATCGTCATTGTATTGGATTTTCCACCTCTGTCTCAACCACAGAATATCACATGCCCGGGTATGATTCGTTGTGAATGTCAAATCCCAATAACATAGGTACTCAAGACAGTTGAACTTACGATAGACAGGCCATAGCGAACACCGTATTCTACTTGCAATTTCAGTATATCACGAGGCGACGAGCGCTTTACTTGTGATAACCAAGTGTACAAACACGCTGTGAGAGTGTTTCTCTTTATTTGAATTTTGAAATATTATCGAATCTCGATAGTGTTTTGTCATATTTGTGTCTTACATGATAGTGCGATGTTGTGATAAAATCTTGTAATGTTAAAACGACTGTATTCTGATTTTTTATTTCCAAGACAAATAATTTGGTACACCTGCGGTAGATCTTTTATTGACAACATGATAGTTTCACGATAGTGACACCTGTCATTTTTGGCACGCAACAAATAATCTGAATTCGAAACGATTTCTACAATTTGAACTCGTATCACAGGCTGCGATAAAGATCTTTTTTCAAAAAAAAAAAAAGTTTTTAATCTAAGAAAAACTTAATAAATGTAAACAAAACGTAATACCTAAATGAAAGCCTACAGGCTTATAGCGCGTGACAGTTGACGTATACAAGGCTGGTTTGTGGTCACATGGCTTTAATTCGAAGTCACAAATAAAAAGCCGGGCAGGACCATCAAAGTAAGAAAATAGCCATCAAAGTAAATTCCTAAACATTAATTTACAAATAACAATCACAAAACAACGGTGAGCAAGATTGGATAATATTATGAAATCCTTACCTTTCCTTAATAATGATAGCTTTTGACCTTTTATTAACTTCATACGTATGTTAGTATGTAACGGAAACTTTGAACATGATTTTGACCCCCTTTAAAACGCCGAATTAACTCAAAATTTGGCATACTTATCAAGGACCGATGACAATACAATAATTTCATAAAATTGTGCCATTATCCTTGCCAGGATTACCAGGATAGCAAAAAAACAGTCTTCAAAAACTACTTATACGTTACAAAATTCGAAATAACTTAAAACATAGAAAATGGTGCTTGATATAAATAAAAAAATACCTCAAAAGCACCCCACGCTGTTTCCATTATTTTCTACTTTTTAGTTTGGTTATCTATGGAAGCGTGTTTTTTAGATTTTTTAAACTATTATTTTCATTCTTCTCTTTTTCTTTTCAGTGTTATGTGGCATGATGATGACGGCTTGCGACGTGTCAGCGATCGCGAAGCCGTGGGAGGTGCAGCACAAAATCGCCAAGCTGGTGGCCGACGAGTTTTTCGACCAGGGAGACCTGGAGAAACTGCAGCTCAACCAACAGCCTATCGCTATGATGGACAGGTAGTTACTTTCTTTCTACAGTTATTTATTGATAGGCATGTGTGCTGATGGTAAAAGTAGTTGTTGAAATTCTGAAATGAAACTTAGTCAATATGCCATATTTATCAGATATGATAACACCTACACACAAGCTACGTAAACGTAAATAATGTAGGGCAGAGTGACAACTTCTGGTGATAATCGCTTTCAGAATCGGACAAAATGTGGGTATATCAAATAGACATACTACGTCAATTTACCGTCTGAGTGTCATTGACGGCAACTGCCACCGCTGACACGTCCACGGCGGGCGTCGACGGCTGCAGTTGCCTCTACCATTGACGCAGTAGTTTAGTGTGTATTAGTCGTGCTTTGAATACGAAACATCATAAGTTGGTTGTCAATTTTCTTTACAATAGATTGCCCTGACATTACATACTAGAACAAAAAAAGTGCTAATAAACCAACTATCCAATTCCAGAGAAAAGAAAGACGAGCTCCCACAAATGCAAGTGGGCTTCATCGACATGATCTGCCTCCCGCTATACAAGGTCCTCTCCGACACGTTTCCGTGGATCCTGCCGCTATATTCCGGTACCATGGACAACCGCCAGCGCTGGCAGGACCTCGCGGAGAAAGTGGAGATGGGGCTCACGTGGATCGATCATGATACCATTGATAAGCCGATTGAGGAGTTTACTGGTAAGGAATTAGTAATATGAGAGATATTTTAGAATCACATAAAATCCCAAGTACATAATGTTTGGAGTTTAAACGAGACCATGATCAGTCAGCTAGGAAATACGCGCGCCTAGTCCACCAAAATATTGACGAAAAGTGTCTTAAAAGATCTACTTACTAAGTTAAATATTTAATTAAATTAAATTTAGAAGTGAGTACCGATCCGACCTGAACAACATCGGGATAAGCGCCGAAAAGAGATTAGAATTCACCTGTATTCGGTTAGACTGAGAACCGACCCTAAAATAGTTGAAAAAAAAAGCTAAGCACTTAATGAAAGGCGGAAAAGTAATTATGAACACTGGATACATAATGGTCCGTTTTCCAAGCGACTGTTACATTTTATGTTCCTTTGAATACCAAATGCCTCTTGCACCTATTAAGAGTAAACAAAAATCATAAAATGAAACTGACGAATGAGAATAGAATTATAAATAACTCTGTATTCTCATTCTAGCATTAAACGAGCCAATAAAAGACGTGGAGCTAACAGTCCAGACCCTGAACTGTACAAAGGCGATCCCAGAGAGTAGCAGCAGCATGGCGCTGGTGAAGCCATTGAAGACCTCCTTCCACTCCTTGAGGAGAGGCAAGAGCACGAACTTCACGACGAGGCCAGCGAGGAGTAAGCTAACGAGGTAAGGTTCATATGCTGTTGTTAGGACTACTTGGCTTAAACGCTTAAGCAAAGTTTTATAGATTTTCTTTGTATTTGTAGAACAGATTTCTTTTGATAATTTTACGTTTCTAATGCAGGGTGGCATCGATGCGCAAACTGAAACTTTGAATTCAGCACATGATTCCCAGACGTAGGAAAGTCCGTTACTCTAAAAAAATCTGCTATACCATAGAAAAGTCCTACGCGGTCAAAATGTAAAGAACAGATTTAAAAATATTTTTAACCGACGCAAATGTCAACGCAGGGTTTTAGAATCATGTACTTAATGAATCTATGGTAACGCTCGCAATTTTGCGTTGATGCCTTGCCACTATATAATATTGCACTGTATTTGAAAAGTGAATAATCTTGTTTTTAAAGCGTGCTTCAAGTAGTCAGATATGGTTTTCGTCCCCCTATCTTTTACTTGTTTTGCAATATTGTATTAGCGTTGCATACTTTGCTGCCACTTTATTTTTTTATGAAAATTAGGTATATTAAATTAAATAAATCCCAAAAGACCCGAAATAACTTCCTAAACTCTCAAAACGCCAATTTGCTGTTTAGTTACATTTTTGATACATTGGTACCGATTCCCTTGTTCACAAACTAAACTAAATTTAAGTTCAGTCCATCTTTTTCTTTGTATTTCATTAAGAAGAGGACAAAAGAAAAATTTTAGTTTAGTCCTGTCAAATTAATCAGCGCCTGTCACTACTCCATACAAGTTTAGACGTGATTAAAAACTTGCCTACTAAAATTACGTCAATTTACGTCAAGTGCTGATTAATTTGACAGGACTAAACTAAAATTTATCTTCTGTCCTTTCCTTAATGAAATAGAAAGAAAAAGATGCACTGAACTTAAATTTAGTTTAGTTTGTGAATAAGGGAATCGGCACCATTGCCTTTCTTTAAGAAAAACTTCCTTCCATTCTTTTTGAAAAATCATGTGTTCATTCTTTCAGAAAAGTAACTGTCAATAATTTTTGAAAAATGTAATTACCCACTAACCAAAACATTGGCAATAGCATTATTTCCCTAGGCAGGAATATGAGTCATGTAAAAGCAACACTGTAGCCTTCTAAAGCCAAGCCAGGAAAGGGATAAGAAAATAAATTCTTGTTAGATACAACACCAAAATTAACAGTTGTTAAATCAAAGTAAAACAAAAGCATGTTTCAGATCAATGTACGCGGCAGCAAGCTCACGGGAAAGCGAGAAGCCTCCAGTAGTGAAGAGGAGCACCATCGTGAGCGACAGCAAGCGCACCAGCGTGCTGCCTGACGAGCCGCCCGCGCGCGCCAAGCACAGGGGCCGTCTGTGCCACATGTTGTGACGGTTGAGTTTGAACTGGTGAGATTCTTAAAATAATATCATATGTTATTGGGTAGCAAAGCAACTGATGACTCACCTTATAGTAAGTAGACACTGTCTCAGTCCTCGTTTGCATGGACTTAAATACAGGAATTATTTTTTAATCAGTGCGCAATTTTTTTCTGGTCGTTCAGTATCAGTAATAGAACACATTTCAACAATTTTTTCAATATTTTTTTAAAATTTTTATCCGACCTTAAATCAGTAAACTGTGAACACCCTATATATTTCGTAATATGATATCGACAATAGGAATAAGTCAGTAACTGCGCGCCGGCGTAGGTACTTCGAACTTCTTAGAATTTTGACCGGTCGAACAGCTGGTAGGTACTTGTAGCTACGCTCGGTCGTTCACCTTCGCTACCGCGCCGACGCCGCACGCAAGTTACCATAAAAACCAGTTTCAAAATAAACATCTTTCGTTAACGATAACTTATTGTTTTTTGTACTAAGATAGGTATATCAAAATAAAAATTGCATGGTTATTATAATTCGTTTAAGTTTAATTTGTAAAAATTTGCGCACTGGTTAAAAACTTATCCTGTATATCGCGGCGGGATTTATTCATGCACTGCTAAGCGCCAAGAGTTGATAATCGAACAGTGTGTTTGTTCGATACACTGAGAAACACTCTGTTGGGTCCTTAACGCTCGGTTCAACACCGAGAGATAAAAATCTAGGGCGCGATTAAATCCTGCAGCGATATTTTGACGTCCTTCCGATCGTGGTGTCATTGTACATCTACAATACCTTAAGTGACAAATCTGATGACTATTGAGCCATATAGCCATACCATTCAATACGAATACGAAGAACCATCAATCATTTCATGGACCACCTACTTAATTCAAGCTTACCGATACTTATCTATCTTTTCTTTCAGGGGTAGCCAGAATAGTACAGAAAAACCTGATAAGCTGGACAGAGTGAAGCCGTCCAAGTCGATTGATTAGACAAAAAGGGGGGTCGTCGCTGTAACGTCATTTTGTAGAAAACCTATTTTTGTCAAACTTTAGAATGAAAGTTGTCAGTTTGAAGTCGGAAAACTGAGTTACAAATTAATAATTGTATCGAAAAACTAAGCGACCGTTAAAAGGCGTCAATTTGTATTGCGCCAAATAAATGCACTATTGATGTGAAAACAAATAGGTATTTGAAAAGTAAAAGTGGTTTTTTGTCAAGCTGACGTCGGAAAAGTTGACGTTGATTCTACAAAGTGACGTGAGAGGACTGGGTTGTACTCTCTACTTCGACTCTTGTGAGTCAAATGTCGTTTTACTAATAGTCGTTACCGTTGTACATTTCTACTGTTAGAGACTTCGTATTAAGTAGATTACGTGGGACTTGTTTCTTGTTCTGGCTGAACTAAATTATGGTTTATAATATAAAATACGTATGTGAAAAAACTAAAAGGAGTAAATAAAAATATAGTTGTGACACGTTAGTCGTTATTTGTGTAATACAATAATAGAAAACTTGGAAAAATTGGTTATGAAATGCTCTATTCAAAACATAACCCGTAATTTTAAAATTCTCACATAATTTTGTTCAGCCAAACGAAATTTTTAGAGAAAAAAAAAACTAAAAGTAATTTTTAGTATTTTAATCTTTGCGTCTTTTTGACGTTAACATGTTTCCTGTAAAACAAACTGTAGGTAAATGTTTATCTAATTAAATGTATTATTTACATAGACTGTGATCTAGTATTACTTCACGATGTTCTATTTTAAAAACAACAGATTAGATCGACTTTTCGGGTTTTCGTAACTCGGAACTCCGAGTTACTTTCGCAGTCAAGGTTTGTGGGTAATTTTAGTGTGCGATATTGTAAGTAATGTTGCAATCCACTGCATTATTTCTTCAATGAGACTGGAACACAGAATGAGATTGCGTTTCCTGTCGCTTTTCCTTTTTAACAGTTCGGCTATTTAACTGTTATCACGTGATTCTTCTGTGCTCTGGTACAGCATAACAGCTATATTTATAATATTTTTCTAATATATTATAAGATCTATCGACTGTTTAAATTTTAAAATAGAATTATCGTTTCTTGGCCTGTGAAATAAGGTGTACGATATAACTACTAAGTGTGTAAGGGGATGTTTTCGTATTTAACATTATAAACGTTCAATTAAATTATTTTTTTATTTATTGGAGCTAAAAGTATTATGATGCTAGTCGTGTGTTATGTTATATCTAGATATTTATTAATGTTACTGTCGAACGTAATATTACGTCCAATTTGCTTATGAAGCTTATTTTGTGCAATATTATATTGATGAATCAATTCAGTCTTAGAGTATTTGAGATTATTTTTATTACCAGTACTTTTAAGTGACAGCAATATTTTAGAGTTTATAATGTATAATATTTTCTGTACAAGAAAGATGGGCTCATATTGTAATGGTACTCGTATCTGCCCGTATACAATAGTATCCATTTAATAAGTTACAATGCACTTTCGTGGAGCTTATCTTTACAAGTACAACTAGGTACGACAGTGGACGCTACAATGAGCAATTGTGTGCACGAGCTGCAAGATTTTAAATTCGATTTTAAATCTTTTTGGATAACAGTTTTAGTATTAAAAATAATAATAACGAAACGTCAAACTTTGTCTATACCAATGAAGTAGTCCGAATATTTTAACGAATGTAATTATGACATTAATATTAAACAAAAATAGAATATTTGTTTGATATCCTACTACGTCTTCTTTTTTAGAATGAATAAAAAAATATGAACGCCTTTAAACAATATATCGATGTCAAATTGTGCAATTTTTACTGTTGTTATAATAGTTTAGAAATCTGCTTTGACATTGGCAAAATGAAAATAAGTAACTTTGTTTTTGTGTGCAGACAAAAGTCATTATAATTTTTGCTATAGTGATGATTTTGTCTCCGTCTTTAATATTGTGCTTAAGCTGTTAATTTTCGTCTGTTATAATGACAGCTATTACTTTAGCATATTTCCTGAAGAAACAATTTAATTTTCCTGAATTAAGTTATACTGCTTAAAATACATCTATCAGGATGTAAATGTTCTCATGTATTCTTTTATGAATGTATATAATTTTTTAACAAATGAGAAATATCGAAACAGAATAATATGACTGTATATGACAATACATCAGTTCATATCTTTTTCCTGAAATGATAACCCCTGCAATTTTGTCAATATGCAGCCTTTATATGGATTGACATTATGCACAATTTATAAATATTTGACCGCCACTAAGCATTATTGAAAAATAATTCAAATTCAACACTGAAGTGCTCAATACGTTAACCGCTAAACTTATCAAAAACATCCTGTTTCTCATTGTTTGAAGATGACAAAAACAGTTTTTATGTTTTTATGTTTTAATGCTTCCTGCTAAATGTTCTTAGTGATTTGTGGTGCAAGCAGGCCTTAGATTTTCTTCATCGTTATATTTTTATTTTGCTAATGTAGAGCCACATAGTCCAGAGGTTGTGAAATAGAAATAGACTTAATGTAATAATAATATTACGACTGTTCTTTACTAACTTGATATGAAATTTTCTTTTACTTTCATAATAATAGAGTTTTGAACTCCGTTAAGAATTTTTGAATTAATCACATAAATTGTTTATTTAGTGTTTCCAATGAGAAAGTACCTTTCAAGATTTTCTACAAAATTATCATAAAATTATGTATTTTGAAATTATTTAAACTAAACTATTTTAGTTAATTTACCATTTGAGGAATACGATTATATAAATATGGTTGGTTTTTAAAAGATTTGTTTTGCTCAGTATTCTTTTTAAGGCTTGGTGAAAACTACTTCTGTACTTGATAGTCCTTTGATGCTGACTAAATGTCTGAAAATATGTAGAGATTCTGTTTTATATTTTTTCAAACATGTTGTACATGTTATTAATTCTTATAATAGTATGTCCATTCTATAGCGTTTATATATAAAAAATAGAATTGTTTTTTAATGCTCCCGATAGCTATTTGTGGTGTTAAAGAAATGTTTTCTGTTTTCTACTAAAGGACAATATTGTAACTACGCTTCTCAGAACAATAAATATTCTTAGTTATGGTTCTATCAATTTGTAATAATACCTACTGAATGTGTTTCGACGAATAAAAATATTGTGAACGATGTTTTTAGTTTTTTTACATAAATTCTATTACTATTTTTATAGTCATTGTAGCTTTTTTTACACTATATACATGAACAAGGTAATAATAATATAATGATCATTTTTAGCCTGTATTATCCCACTACAGGGCAAAGGCATCGCTTTCCTTTTTCCACTCAACTCTATCCTTAGCCAATAATGACCAATCCCTCATGTACGCATCGTGTTCGTACCGCCATCAACGACTGGGTCTTCCGCGATGCTGTATGACGTTTTTGGGTGTTGTTTCCCATGTTGTGGTGGTCTTAGCCCACAATGCATCAGACATATGGAAAACGTGTCCAGCTCAGTTCCATTTGAGGTTGGCTGCTTTTTGGGTGACTTCTACGATTTGTATCTTCAAGCGTTGTATCGTGTTCCGTATCCGATCGGTGAGTCGAACTCCGAAGATACTACGCTCCATCGCTCGCTGGCAGACCTCGAGCTTGGTCGTCTGCTAAACTGTTAAAGACCAGGTTTGAGCGCCGTATGTAAGGATAGGGAGAATGAACAAGATAAGATGAAGATTTATAAAAATGTAAGAGAAATGCACAAAAGATGGTCACATTTTCTCAGGGCTTTGGCCCTGAGAAAATGTGACCATCTTTATCTTTGAGACTTTGTATGACTCACTGTATAGCCCAATATGGCATGAGGAGCTCTACCGTATTTCTAAAGCAAGAGAGAGGAGAACGAGGGATATAATTCATATTAAATAAATGAAAGACGATGCCTGTAATGTTCTGTCCAAACAAGACGAAAAAAAAAGATGGATGGTTTATTTTGAACAGCTAATTTACGAAGAGAATAAATGGAATGGTGTGCTCGGAGAAGTACAAATCAATATGGGTTTGGTTAAGGAATAAGTTAAGGATGGAGTAAGAACGGGAGTTCAAGGTATGAAAAATGGAAAGACTATGGGTCCAGATGATATACTTGTAAAATTATGCAAGATTTTAAAAGAAGATAGCTGTATGTGGCTGACTTTATTCTTCAATAAGTTGTTGCATGTAGGAGAGATCTAACAGGAATGGTCCAATAGTTCACTAGTGCTAATCTTTAAGAATAAAGGTGAAGTATCGGACTGCAACAACTATCGTTGGATAAAGCTCATGTCACACAGTATAAAGATAAGTAAAATTATATTTTTATTTTCATTGTATGTAATCAATAGATTAAATCATCTCTCCTTAATTTTTACAAAATGTCCAGATACAGGTTTCAACATAACTTTGCATTCTAGTTTCAGCTTTGTACGGTCCGCCGTGAGTTTAAACTTGTGTAATAATGGAACTATTGTTGCTTTTAAATACATAAGTGCATATGTTTTTCCTGAAATCATATAAAGGTTGAAATGTGTAAGACAGTAAAATTATAACATCTTTGTGTTGCTAATAAGAGAGAATATGGGCCAAAATGTACTACCATGAGGGACCCTTACCCAAAGAATAGGCGATTCAATTTCCTGTATTGTCTATCAGACGGACATTATATTAATTTTAAACATATTTAGACAGATTTAAGTAGCGAGTCTTGGGTCCTACTTAATTTCATCTTTTAGAATCAAATAAGCATCCTAGTCCACGAATAAGCAGTGATTTACAATGTTAAATGCTTTTTCCAATCACAAGTTGCTACTAGCAACTGCTATTATTGATATGATCAGTTGTATTATGAATTAATGTTACCGCCAGAAGAATTATGAAATTGATTAAATTATACAGCTCGACTGCAAATTTTTCGCTATATCAGTGTCCTGAACAAAGATGGCGATTATGTTCAGATTTTTTTATTCTTTGCATTTTAACTCATTTATGTAATGTTTGGAACATTTTGAGAATGGGCAATGTATGGGTTAATTTAACGACAGATTTGGTATAACTGTTTAACCCAACGTGAAACAAAATGAATAATAAAAGTTTTTTTTTTATTGTGAAAAGCATTAAACTAGGTTGTATATTCTGTGGATTAAGTGCAAGTTGTCATTGGTTATAAAAGAAGTTACTGTAACACGACATTTTTTATTGTATATAAACTTAGCCACCCATGTTATCTTTGAAACTATACTATCGGGTTACATATGGTTTCTTTGATATAGCAATTGTTTATATTTTGAGGATACGTTGCAATTGGATAAGTACATAAAAAGTAACAACTCATTTTGTGATTTATAAAGTAGTTTGTTGCTTCACCTGTAAAGTCGCCTTTTGATAGTTTAAATAATTCATATTACAGTTAGCGATATGCTGGTAAAAATGTAAAAAGAGATTGTCAACTAACCAATGCATCCTCTGCGGCCTGGAGAAAAACTTGAATAAGCAGCTTGATGGTCCGAAAAAGTGTCAGAACTAAGCCATCTTTCTGGTTTAAAATCTTTGGCATCTAAACCCCAATATTTGGGGTGTCTATTAATACTCCATACATTAACCATTATGCTACTGCCAGCAGGAATTGTCACATTACCTAAACAAATGGAAAATAAATACTTAAGTACGGGAGTAGAAACATCTAAAAAAAGTTTTAGCACATGCAGTTTGGTTTCTCTTCTTTTAAAATTGACTCCAAAAAAAAAGTTATTTTTTTGTCATTGCTGTCCTTCTGCTTGGCAAATTATGGACCTCCCGCAAAGTATCTAATGTTTTATACTAGTAAAACCCATTTTTAGGGTTCCGTTGCCAAATGGCAAAAAACGGAACCCTTATAGATTCTTCATGTCTGTCTGTCTGTCCGTGTATGTCACAGCCACTTTTTTTCTGAAACTATAAGAGCTATGCTGTTGAAACTCGGTAAGTAGATGTATTCTGTGAACCGCAATAAGATTTTCACACAAAAATAGAAAAAAAAATAAACAATAAATTTTGGGGTACCTATTTATAACTGAAACTCAAAAAAAAATTTTTCGTCAAACCTATACTTGTGGGGTATCTATGGATAGGTTTTTAAAAATGATATTGAGGTTTCTAATATCACTTTTATCTAAACTGAATGGTTCGCGCGAGAGACACTTCCAAAGTGGTAAAATGTGTGTCGTCGTCCCCCCCCCGTAACTTCTAAAATAAGAGAATGATAAAACTAAAAAAAATATGTGATGTACATTACCATGTAAAGTTCCACCCAAAATTGGTTTGAACGAGATCTAGTAAGTAGTTTTTTTTTTAATACGTCACAAGTCGTAAACCGCAATTTACCTTTCATTCAATCAACTATAATAAAAAAAAAACATAAACCTTATGCATAAACCGTGAATACCTACAGGTTTGTACGGAACCCTCGGTGTGCGAGTCCAACTCGCACTTGGCCGGTTTTTTTTTCCTTTTTGTGGGTGGAAAATCACTACGGTAACTCTTACGAACAAATCTCGTGACCCTGGCAGAACTAGTAAAACCCTGACGACGACTTATAATCACTCAACTGACCTGATCCTTGTAGACTACAGTGGCCATAGTGTGAGTTTCTTTTAACCATCTCGATCTAACACAGCGTTCGGCGCTCAGTAGGGGCACAGACCACCTAAAACTGTTGTTATTTATTGATAAAATGGGGCATATCCCAGCAAACGAGAACTTCATCAATTTATGTGACGTCCACATAAATCTGTCAGGACTGAGTGAAAGTCATTCAATATAGAAGTATAAGGTCTGCCTAAGCTAAGCTTTCTGTGCGTAATACATTCTACGGACTACCAGTTGTTTATGTGGTTGAAGTCTCGGAACCGTTCTTGGCATTGCAACTTGGCACTGATAAACAAGACTTGGACACTTTGTATGTGATTAATAATTAGATAGTAGTTAAGAAAATTAAATGTGAAGCCGTTGGTCCCGGCCGGCGGTCATGGATTTTTGGCAGTCGTTACGGTTCATCAGAAGCCCGAAAGTATGACAACAACAGCGTATATTATCTGGTAGTCTGTCTGTAGTCTGGTATTATCTGGTCACTAGTTTGAGGAGGTCAGATAGGCAGTTGCTCCATAATAATACTAGTATTTAGCAGCATACGGTTAGACTGGGAGTCAACTCCAACATATTAGAAAAGGCTAGGTAGATGAAAATTATGAGTCGGAAACAAATTCACATAAAATTGGTCCCAACTCATGCGCAAAGTTTTGTTACTGTTACTTATGCATTTTAAGAATAATAAAATGGAATACGCAGTCTTGGATTGTTTAAGTAATATGTTATGATCTGAGTAAGCATAGGTTATTTAGGTATTGGAAAGAGTCAAATAAAAATAACAGGAAAAGATTAAAATCCGTACAATTTAGAAATACGGAAAACAAACTGACAAGACAAAACAAGAAACAAGTTTCGGCAAGAAGAAATAAAACTCTACTTAGATTATGTTTAACAATTAATACGCCTGACAAACGTTTGGCAGTTAGGTGTGTATGTTAGTGTGTATATTTACAAACTGTATGCGCACGGCTACACATCAAGCTATGCATTTCCAGTATAAACTGATCTCACATTGTATGGGATTTCCGTATAATGAGACTATAATGAGACCGTATAGTGTACAAGTATTTGTCCTGATTTAAATATTTATTTACATCAAAATCTTAGTACTTACGCAATTTTGTATCCATAGTAGCTTGGCGACCCAAAACCGGTGCAATCGGGTATAACCTGATGGATTCTTTGATTACTGCTTCTAAATAAACTAGTTGAGATAGGTTCTCCTTTGATACTTTTCCGTTTTCGCCCAAAATCTGAGTAAATCTGAGAAAAAAAAAAATACAAAGTCCTACAACTTATAAAAATAACATAATAACTCACTCCATTCCCATTTTATAATTATTAGGCTTGGTTTCAAAATATGCTATTTTTATGGTTCGAATATTTTTGTAACATATGAGTTCCATCTTAGGTAAATGTTAAAAGCGGAAGATAACGTATGGTCTAACAATGCAATCACTAAACCTGAGCTGCACCCATTACAAGTTTCTTAAAATAACTTGCATCCGCACTTGGATGCAAAATCGCATACGCATCCATATCCGTGGATGTCAAAAAATCTGTATCCGCAACATCCTGGCTTTGTACCTATTGTAGTGTACTAATCTCATTCCACGTACATCATCTCCACATATAATAAAAGAATGTCAATATTTACAAAGTGTAGAAATGTTTAAAAGTGTGACTATGAATTTCCTTGCTCATTTTTGTCCATACGAAACTATAATTTTACTTTGATGTTGAAAGCGCGGATATGAAAACGAAAACTGAACTCACTCGGGTAGCTGCCGATACAGACAAAGATGTACAGCATCTCATAGATGGTGGTGTCAAAAGCAGCTAACAGCACGTTGTCTGAGAAGTTCCTCAAGTCAACATCTGTGAAGAAGCTTCTAGTCTCAGTCACAGTGTTCTCAAGAAGGACATCTAATTCGCTTTGGCATCTACGACTTATAACAAAAAAAAATGGTATTTTGTTTATTTTTTTTATAATCTAAATATTAAACTTGTTATTTCTTTAGGGAATTGCGTTGGTTGTCATCATAAAAATATATTATAATGGGAATTGATTCTTTATAGCTGACTGTGTCATTTATCCAAATTCTGTGAATGCAATTGGCAATTAAGTGTAGATAACTATTGCAAAAATTACGGGTGGTCTCCTAAGAACGTTTTCCTTTAACCGGACTGTTTACGGTAACTGTCATTCAAAAGCAGCTCTGGGGCTCTGTCTCGCATAGGGTCACAGCATTATGCAGAGCAATGGCCGTTTTGCGTGGATGTGACGGATGTTTTCCTCTATCTTGTTTCTTTGCGTGTTTGGTATTTTTTTCGAGGTAGTTCTTACCTTCGTAGTCAAAGTTTTCTTTATCTTTATCTTTCAACCGTTTTATATGTTCTGATTTGCGTAGTTGCACCATCTGCAAAGGAAACACTGAAGGGAACGTGTGGTTAAAAGTAAAATTAATGCTGTGGAAATGAGTTTCTCGGGAAGCATTTTTGGTGTGACAATGAATGATAAGGCAACGGAGCGGATTGAAAGACAAAACAAACAAGCACTGAAAGTGTGCTAGTCGGTTTGGTTATGTTGAAAAGATGAATGAAACGTGACTAACCCAAGGTAGATGCGAGTGAAAGCGCCGGGAAGACACGCGCTGGGAGTATATAAAGTGACCTCATTGGTGATGTTCTTCAGACAAGACAGGTACATAGTACTGGCAACCAGCGTGCGAGTATAACCAGAAGACCAAAATTGTCGTAATTAAAAACGTTCATATTCTAGTCGAAGTCTCATCTCGGCGACAGTAAAATGTCAAAAACTTGTTAAAAATGGAAATTCGAGATATTTTTGACAGATTGAGATCAGTCCTTGACCTTCACAGTCTGATCTCAGGATCAGACTCGACTGTGAAGGTTCTTAGAATTCCGAGATTTGCCACTTAGATGTATGAACGTAAACGAGGCAAAAGTAGTATGTTAGGATTATAGCAGGTCGCCACCTGTTTTTTCGTTTTGTATTTTATGCCTACCTATGTAGATTAAAAACATGTAAATTAATTATTTTCATTGTACCACAAATGCTAATCTTTTTTAATGTCGACTAATTATCATACTCACTTACTCCGAAAGATTGCAAACTATATCTAGAGCCTTGGACAGTTTTCTTTTGTAACTCGATAATTTGGAGATGAAATCGAACATGAGCCGAGGTTTTTTGATCCTGGTGGACATGATATCAAGACATTCACTGGATGCCACTATGTAATTGTCTTTAACAAGATCTTTACCCTCGACTCTGGCGCCTAATGTTGTTCCTGAAATAATAACATAATTTTAATTTGAATAGAATTGAATATAATTTATTGTTGCTACAGTTTAGTTTAAATCTCTGCAGCATAAATACCCTACTATTTAGGTAATATAAAGTGAACGATAGACATACCTATAGTATGTATATCTCACGAAGTGACGCGCGCTTTACTTGTAGTAAGCAAGGATACAAACACGCTGTGAATATGTGGATGAAGACGAGTAGCGTCAGCAAATTATACACCTACTTCCAACTTCGCCATTATCTCGGATGGTACCGAGAGCTTTTGCACTTTCACACACATTCGCAGCGGGTATACACTCGTATATCAAATAAATTATTGAACAGTTAAAATTATACTTCTTTTTTATATGCAATGATCGCATTTTGAGATTTTTATGGTCACAGCCGGGCATGGCAGGGCGTCACACCCTACGGTTGATTGACCGCGTATCGACGCAGTCTCCACTCTGGGGTTTGACTGCTCCAACAGCTATCGGTCCTTCAACAAGGATGCTTGCTCACTGCAACCACTGTTTGTGCAAGCATATTTGACTTGTTACGTCTGCAAACTTTGGCGGGAACTCTTTTTCATCCACAAGCTCAATCAAATTAATAATCGTTTCGTGAACGGCTCAGATCTCAAGTGCGTATGCGGTTTCTCCGAACAAACAATGGCCAGCCATCTATTTTGCACCACATGCCTACCACCTGTACGCTTGATTACTTTATGACTGCGTCAATAACCGGTGGCAAATAACTAAAAATATAACTTCTAATTAAGCACCCAGTGTTCTTCCTCCTCTCTCCTACTTGATCTTGCTGTGCCCGACATGGTCCATAATTGTGACTTAAATAATGATTTCCCTTCCAACTATGCTTTAACATTATGGTACGCAATAAAGAATTGAGAATTGAATTGAATAGAATTTTGGGCCAAACATATTTGAAGTTTTTCTCGTCGATACGCTAAGACGAATATGACTAAAAGCTTTATATGCCTTACAAAATACTCACTTCAAGTGGTTTCTAAAATGATCCTAATGATCTTCTCAGTGAGATCTACTTCATTTTTGCCGACTTCTTTTGCGAAAAGCTCAACAAATCGACCAGCTTGATCATTGAAAAGCTCAAGATAGTCATCCAAAATGTAGTGTTTGAAGCACAGATCTGCGATTCGACGATTGCGCTTCCAAGTAGGCACTGAAACGCTTTTCAGAGCATAGAAACTAATAAAATCTATGTATATATGTATAGTTATATATACCGTGACATTTTAGTCATCTTACAACGGCAGTCCACTTCATGTAACCAATGACTACTTACTATATATGCATAAGAAAAAAATTAACATTTGAATAACTAAAAAATAAAAATATTATTCACTATGATGACGCAGAATGTAGTTTTAAATTGATATTTTGTCTCATGGAAAATGGAGATGGAATGATCTAGTCGACTCATGCACTGGGTTGATACGTCCTCTATCATATGACACGTAAACATTTTTAACAGGATGTTTCATAATTCTAATGCATTTTGTATTTTTCTGAGTACCTATTATCTTAATTAATGGTAACAATTTTTTATCAAGCCTAGAGGTATATTGTGTCGGATACCTTGAGTGGACAACCTTTGTAAGACTACTAAAATGTTACGGTGTATAAGTAAAAGTAAAAAAAAAGTAAAAAAGTTTATTGACAGTATAAAAAATACAAACCTTACATACAATCTCAACAATCCTGTGATTTGTGTCTACTAATACAAGTATAATTCGTGTGTGATTAATACCTGTGTACGTTATGCGGTTGTTTGAGCTTGATTCATACTGACCTCCGTACTAGTGGAAACTGTATCACGAAAAGTCAGTCTTCCTCGTTCACAAACACTCACATACTTCCACACAATTACCAAATTTGCATTTGACTGCTAAGTAAAACAATGATCTATGCGTATGGTATAAAGACACTGAGACTTAGAAGGTATTGATGATTTGGTGACAATAATAATGAGGATGCTGAAGGTTAATTATTTTGTTTTCTTGGCATTCAATGTCAGAAGGTTGTGATCGAGCCAAGACGCCACTATAGCAAACCCTTCATTAGCCAAGCTGAACACTTCAGTCCCCGTTCGTCCATGAAACAAAAGTACCGTGTCATCAGCAAAGGAGATTATTTGTCCTTGTTTCAGATTGAGAATACTCAAACCATTAATGTAAGCGAGGAATAATGTAGGGCCCAGAATACTGCCCTATGGTACGCCGACTTTGACATTTTCCTGCGGACTGGTGTAGCCATCAATTCTGACACATTGAGTTCTGTTTGACGTAGTCTTTTATAAGGTCCAATGCAATACCGCGGATACCAGGTGTTCAAGGTTTTTTAGGAGTATGGGAACAAAAACTGTGTCAAACGCCTTAACTAAGTCCAGGAAGATTCCTATGGTCTTATCTCCTCTATTCAAACCATCGACAGTAAATGATGTAAGCTTATGTACGGTACGAGCAGTTGATTTTTGCTCTCTGCATCCAAACTGGTTTTCTGAGAGAAGTTGTTCGATCTCTAGCGATATATAGCTTTAATATAAGTCTGGTTATGAAAATAGCACTTAAAAAGAAGAAATATAGTTGATTGTATTAAGTATAGTTAATCTCAAGTAACTCGGTACCCCAAAGTGTCACGTTACCGAGATATTTGAAGGTAACCAGTGACATGAGTTCAAGGACCATCATTGGCCAAAAGGCTTCTTCCGCCCAGTCCCCATAGCAGGTAATACGATTTAATAAGAAACAGTAAATAGGCTACCTTCAGCAGCAACCAAAATCTTGCCAAACATTGATTCCACAAATCTATACACAAACATTTTTTCCAGGCATTTGTTAAGTACTGTGTGCACGTCTTCAGGATCCGTCACAACTGTAAAAAAGAGCTGATAATCTTTAAAATAGATAATAGATAATAGATAATATAAATAGCTAAATAGATTCTCTTGAACCATAGCAAGAAACACAATATCGATAATATCGTGATTAGATCTGTTAGATCAAGTGTAGAATTACCGTATACTTTCGCATTACACTGATGGATTGTTACAGCCAAGAAGCAGAAAACTGTTAACATTTTAAAGTAATTAAAACATTGATACATTGTATAGATTTATAGGAGTGAAAATAAAACAATAAAGTAGTGTAGTAGTTACGCATATCCACATTGGTATATTTGATTTAGGTTAGATTTCTACCCAGGACAAATTTTTGTATGATGAGCACTATTATTTTTTCTGTGTCCGGGTGTAATTCATCTATAACTAGCTTTTGCCAGCGGCTTCGTCCGCGTATTACACGTATAAACCTTCTTCTTGAATCACTCTATCTATTAAAAACCGCATCAAAATCTGTTGTGTAGTTTTAAAGATCTAAGCATACATAGGGACAACCAGAGGGAAGCGACTTTGTTTTATATTATGTAGTGATATGGATGTATTTAAAAACATATAAGCATATTTATCAGTTGTCTGGTTGCCATAGTACAGGCTCTGCCTAGTTTGGGATCAGATAACGGTGTGTTGGTTGTAACGGTTGTGTAGATATTTGTGTAGATATTACATACATAAGACTTAAATGTAAAAAAGCATACTAAATGTTGTCGTAACTAGGACCCTTGCTAAGTTATCAAGATAACTTGTATTAAGGGTACAAGTCCCAACCCTTGGTTCACATATTCTAAGGCATTGCACCGAATCCCATAAAGCTCGACATTAACAATAACGCAGAGTCTCAGAGATTTAGCCATCATCTTCTCTACAAGTACCGAATTACACCGCTGCAAGCATCTGTTGATGAAAATAAATGATTGAGGTTAATGTACTAAGAAAGCCCGTGAAATACAAATTTACTTCCGTTTTATGCAACTTACAGGTCAGTCTTAGGATATACGTGGGACACTCAGAAAGTTTTGCGAAAATAAAAAGAAGTGTTCTATAGGTAAATATTTTTTTATTAAATCTTTTCAAAATATTCTCCACTAGCCTCTATGCAAAGTTTCATGCGTCTGAACTAGTTTTCGAAACACTTTTTCCAGTCCGCCGGAGACACATCGTTTACAGCCTGCTTGAACGTTGACAGCGAATCTTCCGGCAACGAAAATTGTATCCCTTTGAGCTGATTTGAAATTTTTGGGAATAAAAAAAAAGTCACACGGTGCTAGGTCAAGGCTGTAAGGAGGGTGACCCAGAAGTTTGACCAGCGTGCTGTCCAAGAAGTCCCTCGTTTTGTGCGCGGTGTGCGTGGGCGCGTTGTCGTGGTGGAGCAGTAGCCCGCGGAGCCCCGTGTTTGGTCGCTTGTTGCTCACAACCGAGAAAACTTGGTTCCGTAAAGGGATTAATACCAAGTTGCCAGTGAAATTGAAAAAACTCGAGATGAAAACCTTCCCCCCGCTTCTAGATCGCTTCACTTTGGTAGGCGATGATTCGTTTGGAAACACCCAAACCGTTGACTGGCGCTTCGTTTCTGCATCGTATTCATAAATCCAGGACTCATCACCTCCTGCCGCGGTCGCGTGATTGTTCGAAAGAGATACCGTGGCCCCGGCACTGGGCAACTGAAGGAACACGGGTGGGTTTTAGTCAGTAAAAGTCTGACACGCCCTCCCGCTCCGCCCAGAGCGGGAGAAGTCATGTGATGATTTCCCATCCAAAAAAAAAAAAAAAAAGGACTCATCACCTGTAATAATGTCGTAAACACGCCGAGAGCGTTTTCTAGCTACCACACACCCATATTAGATGAGTTCCTACCAAGTTATGACAACCTGGTACTTCGACCTAAGAGCAATTAACGCGAGCGAAGCCGCTGGCAAAAGTTGGTTGTAATCTAAATATATAGGTAAAAGGCAAACCTGACTGACTCATCTATCAACGCAGACCTGAAACTACTGAACGGATTTCGCTGAAATTTGGAATACAGATAGTTGTAATAACGTAGGTATCCGCTAAGAAAGCATTTTTGAAAATTCGCTCCCTAAGGGGGTGAAAAAGGGGTAAAAGTTTTGTTTGGAAGTCCGTAATTTTTAGAACTAGAAGCCTGAAACTTTGTTTTTAGGTTAACAATTAGAAATAAATAAATTATAATGTTTTATATCACATCTGGCAGCAAGAAAATCGGTTATTAATGGATTTTAGGTCTAGACCTCGGTGTGACTTATAAAACCAGTCAAGAGCGAGTCGAACTCACGCACCGTGGGTTCTGTACCACCATAAATATTATTATAGTATTGCAGTGTTAAGTCGGCACCCAGTTATACATACATGCAAAAGTATGTTTTTTTGTCTGTTACGTTTTCACTGAACCGATGATCCTGAAATTTTGCACATACAGTGTCAGGTGTACAGAAACGGGTAAGGTGACTTTTATCACGGATAAAGTAACTTTTATCGCCAAAATAAGTACTGTTCCCGAGGAAAATTACAATAACCTTCTTATGATGATAGATAGCGCCATGTGTCTTTTGAATCATGATTATATTATACTAGCTTTTGCCCGCGACTTCGTCCGCGTGGAGTTCGGTTATGTCGTAGCGTAAGGTAGCGTAGGCGAGCGCTAAGAAAGGAAGTAGAATTGCACGGACGAAGTCGCTGCCAAAAGCTAGTAAACTACAAAACTTCTTTATACACCACAGTTTTTGTTAATCTATTACTGTGTGCCAAAATTATCAGACTACTGGGTGAGCTTACGCGGGAGCAAGCCACATAGAATTGCCTGTGTGGAAAACAGCTTTCTCTCAAGTCTATACCCGCAAATTTTAATGTCAGCCCTTGTGATTTGTTTATGGTCATTGCAAAGCAGACTTTAAGGGGAAACTGTATTCGTTTGAATTCAAGGGGAAGATCAAGCGGGATCAAGGGAATTCTTGGTACAAATACCGTTTCCCCTTGCGCTTAACCAGTTATAATTGTGGCTTCCACTACATTGCGATGTAACGTTTATCATCATCATCATTTCAGCCGTAAGACATCCACTACTGGACTTAGGCCTCCCCCAATTTGGGGGGCTTTGCCATAATCGCCACGCTTGGCAGGCGGGTTGGCGATCACAGTATGGTGGTAAAATGCATAGAGAACGCTGCTGCCCATTCTCTAGTAAGACCCTTAGTCGCCTTTTACGACACCCACGGGATGAAATGGGATGGTGTTATTCTTTACGTCCGGCACCACACGTTACTTTTATGTTTTTGTGCAATGTTTGTGAAATAGTCGTAGTTTTCGTAATCAGCGACCCGATAAACCAAAAAAACGATACCCATGTTGATTTTCAGAATTTGTCACTCTTTTGTCAAAAGGTAGTTGCTGAAAATCAGCGCTGCTGACGATAGATTCGTCTGACGTCGCAGCATTTTGCTGAACAACGACCTGTTCTTGCACAGATACGACGCACAGATCAAGTGTTCTTATTTTTGTGCTATATTTGTCACAAAACTAGCCAGAAATGCACTCTGCATCCGGCAATGTTGTTTGTTTTGTTTTTATTATTGTTACGTAGATCGTAAAGTCTAGAAACATCGCGCTAAATCCATCTCAGAAAGAGACAACGTTACGTAGATCGAAAAGTCTAGAAACGTCACGCTAATTCCATCTAAGGATGGGGCGAAACTACTCGAAACGACACGCTAACGCCATCTGTTATCAGGTAGCAAGTACTACGAACAATTGTACGTAGACGCCACCGCCATCTATTGTCGAATAGCGGGATTAAACAGTAAATAGATGTCTGTGGAAGTTACTCGAAATTTCTACGCTACTAGTAAACTATGGAAAAGTGTTGAATGTTCGCGAATGTTCTGCTTGGGATATAAATAGCGGATTGTCGGGCCGACGAGCAGTTCGATTTCGGAAGCGAGCGAATACGAATCAAGCGATACAGTACAAGTGAAACAAGTGATTCTGTTTGACGTTTGATTATTGCGATATTGTGATTGTTTAATTAAACTGTGGTGTGTTTCCATAATTTTGGCTTAAATTAATTTATCCCGAACCCCAGCTCGTAACATTATATAATTACTGTCAGTGTCATAACGCAGATATATGATTTGTATTGTCTTTGGTCCGTAGCCGTGACATCAATGAGCCATAGATAACATTGTACAACATTTTTATCTTGAATACGGGGCTTTTCGCTACCTTGTACGTGTGCATTTTTCTTTTTTGTAACTATTTTTTATCTCATGTTTTGCGTTTTGTTTGTGCATAATAAACTATTTTTCTTTCTTTCTTTTTCCACCTTTTAGGGGTTGAATTCTGAAAGAGCTTGAAACCTTTTTTTTTCTCATTTATTGATGATAGGAGTACTCCTGTGAAGTTTCAAATAAAATTGTTTAACCAATCTTGTTTCCCCATACAAACTTTCAAGCCCTTTTTAACCCCCTTAAGGGTTGAATTTCCAAAACCCCTAGGACACGTATTTGTTTATTTCTAATTGTTAACCTAAAAACAAATTTTCAGGTTTCTAGTTCTAAAAATGACGGACTTCCAAACAAAACTTAAACCCCTTTTTCAAGCCCTTAGGGAGCGAATTTTCAAAAATGCTTTCTTGCGGATGCTTACGTTATTACAACTATCTGTATTCCAAATTTCAGCGAAATCCGTTCAGTAGTTTCGGCTCTGCGTTAATAGATGAGTCAGTCAGGTTTGCCTTTTATATATTTAGACTAGCTTCTGCCCGCGACTTCGTCCGCGTAAAATTTTTGCTCCCGTGACCTTTCCCGTCGCATCGAATTGTCTGCCAGTTTTCGTTGCTGCTCCGCTCCTTTTCATTGTAGCGTGATGTTATATAGCTTAGCCATTCTCAATAAATAGGCCACGGAAGCGTGAAAGCCCGGCACGGGCAAACCACCTCCACCAGCCGCGGTTATAAATGAGTGTTTTTTCTTTCCTGGTAGTTTCGGGCAATTTAGTCTACTGAATACTTTGCGGGATTTTAGTACATTTTCATAAAATTTCCGTTGATTGACCGTTTTACAAGTTACTTTTGAACATAATCCGTTGAACATTTTACAAGTTACCTTTGAACATAATTAAATCTAGGTACATATCTACACCTATTCATCATCTGCCTGCCTTTTCCCAACTATGTTGAGGTCGGTTTCCAGTTTAACCGGATGCAGCTGAGTACCAGTATTTTACATGGAGCGTCTGCCTATCTGACCTCCACAACCCAGTTACTGGTTAATACGATAACTCTTGGTAAGACTGATTTTCAGACTTTCGGGCTTCCGACGACCCGTAACGCCTGTCTAAGATCTGCGAAAGACAGCCGGGACCAACGGCTTAACGTGCTTTCCGAGGCACGGAAGAGTCTTGGTGTGTAAACATCGTCACCCATCCACGGACCAAATGCGGCAAGCGTAGCTTAACCGTGCGGCTGTTATAACTTAGTCACAAGCCCCTCCCCTACCTATCTACACCTATTATTCCATTATATTATACATATACAGGTACACCGATTCTTTCACTGTAAATGTAACTTTGTAATCCTATATATTTATATGGGATTACAAAGTTATTTATGCAGTTAGTGTATCTAGAAAACTGGAATGAAATCGCAAAATATTTTAGTTTTTCCTTGATTTATACACTAAACACTATTTGTATGATAAATTTCAAGTTTCTGTGTGTGCTAGAAATGCCTTAGAGTTTTGATGATCGGTCAGTCAGTCAGTGAGTGACAAAATTACGAAAATTTGACTTTTTTATAATTCTTAAACTACTGATTCAAATTGAATCAAATTTGAAATATGTTTAAACAATATCTACTTAGTTACTGAAAATTCAGGTTTCTAGTTTTATCCACAACGAAGTTATACGGGGCTGTTTCGAGAAAAAATTGGTACGGCCATGCCGTTTTTTTTTTTTGCTGGATTTGGCAGGTGCACTCTCGTGCCTCCAAATAGCGTACGCTTCCCCGGCTTCCTGTGACACACTTCCGTTCATTTTCACGAAATCACTTCCAATTTATTGGGAGTTGAATAAAATATAAAAAACTTTAAGCGTTAAAATTTTATTTTGACCCCACTGTCGTCTTCAGTACTCTCAAAAACCAGGAAAACGACACCAATGAAGAAAAATTTCATATCATCTATGATGTCAATCTTGGATTTTTATCTTGGCCTTAGATGCTAGGCTTCAGCTCCCTAAAAAAGCTACAAGGACAATTACCAGTTTCCGAACCGGTAATACTGTATTTATAATAGTATGGACACCATATGGACAGGCATCAGAAAAAATTATAATGTACCACAGAAATGAGACTAAAGTTATAATAAAGGGGTCCAGCGTTCTATAGTCTCAATCTATGTCCTCCTCTCAATGCTGATGTGATGTCCCGCGTCTGGGATTAGTATGATATTCATCCTCACTCGCACCTTGGTGTGATCAGCCTTGATTCTGTAGCGCCGCACCACGTGAGCAAGGGTCGTCTTCATCGACATCATGGCGTAGGCTTTACCTGATAGAATGAAAACGAACCAGTCAAACTCAAATCATTTATTTCGAATAAGCACAAAAAATTCAATTTAGAACGTCTATATTTAAGTCAAATTAGAATTCAGGCCATCTCGTTGGTCTAGTGGTAGCAAGCGCTACTGCTGAGCTTGAGGTCCTGCGTTCGATTCTCAGGTCGGGCAAAGTGTTATTGGGTTTTCCATCTAGAATTTCTCAGTAGTAGCCCGGAGTCTGGATTCGTGCCCGGTTGATGGCAATACGCTCCCCCCTATTACATGGGACTTAAACACAACAGGCGAAACGTGGGTGTACTATAGGTACACCTCTGCCCAACCCTTCGAGGAAACAAGGCTTTATGTTATGTTATGTTGCCCCTTCCAAAGGTAGATTCGTATGGATAAGAATGGGCCAGATACTCCACCGTTACTCTTTAAAAATATTTTCGGATTGCTGTCAGATCCATTCAGCCGTTTTTGCGTGATTGAGAAACAAACATCCAATCATACAAATATTTACATTTATAATATTAGTAGTACCTAAGAACGTGTATAATTCATATTACTTCGAATTCATAGTTTATCAGAATAATGAAACTAATAGTATTCAGAGTAAGAAGACTGCGACATAGGGCTGGATTGAATTGAATATAACTCTTCCTGATTTTTCTTAACGCTCCTATTCTAACTATACAGATACTCAATTATTTACCAGACACCAAATCGAACATATTTATAGGAATAGTACTTCGGCCAGTGGCATCACCCGTATAGCTGCCGGAAAATATCACCTGGGAACCTACTACCGGGATAAAGTATCCTATATGATAAGTATCCAGGATAACCAAAAATCTAAATCCATCCAAAAATCTAAACATCTATCTAAGCCATATTTCGCGGTCTCGTACTTGGAATACAAAATTAGGTTTATTTTGAGTACTTCGAACACACATGATATTCGCATTTACTATGAAGCCAAAGTAATATGAATTACAATCCTACTAATCCTGCACTACCCGACCGCTACCAACCGGGACGGCCGGACGGCACGCTAGCCGCTTTATTCATTATAATCTCTGATAACTTCCAAAATATTCATTTAAATGATATTATGCTGTAAATGGCAATTTTGATCTACATGAAATGCACAATGTATTTAATGTATTTTATTGGATAAAGAACGATATGGTATAATATAAAATAGCTTGGTATATGACCCATATTTTTTTTGTAATATATAAAAGATAAAAATGGTTTTTGTTGGGTATCCTTAGGAGATAAACATAGACCATCGGGATTTTTTTATCGCAAAAAAACGAGCAAAAATTTGACGCGGACAGAAGCTCGTATTCTCATAAATGAATTGGTAAGGTACCATCTTAATATTAATCCTTTTAAATAGTTCCCTGAGAGATTCGCGGCGACTTAGATTATAAATGGCTCTGACAGCTCTATTTTGTAAAATAAAAACGGATTCATTGTGAGCAGGCCTATCCCACAGTAAAATGCCAAACGACAATCCATGAATTTATTAGTTTTTGGTTGTAATCAGAGACCGGAAAAGCGATAATACAAAAAAATAATTAGTAATAACCAGTTCGCCGTTAATGTGGACCCTCACTTACCCAAATTGAACGCATCTTGTTTGAAAGTACCAATAACCTGTACATGAATTTGCCAAAAGATATAGACAGTCAAGTTTTTCACAGGACTGCTTGGGGATACGTAATTTTTTTGTAATTGATACTTACCAATACACTGTCGTTTGCCCATACTAAAGGCAGCAAAAGCCTTAGGGTTGTCAGGCAACTTGCCAGGTTCCAGCCAGCGTTCAGGCTTGAACTCGTGCGCGTCTGGTCCCCAGACTGGATGCTTGTGGATCCCGAACAGAAATATGAAGCAACTCCGACCGGCTGAGAGGGTGCAGTTTTCTGAAACAGGGAAGATAAAGGAATAACACGAGCTGACTGGTTCAGGGGGTTCTATGTTATGGGGGTTTGGTTTCCGCACTTAGTCCTTTGAGTGGACCATTGTGCGTGGGCCATGGCAGCCGTCGGTATTTACTCCAACCAGCCCACCTCCTTCCAGAAGTTGGTTATGTCTCCTGGTCTGCTAAGAACGTCCGTGTAAGATTTGGGTGTCCCGAGGGTATCTGTCCTAATCTGGGTGACGCCTGTACATTCAAAGAGTACATGCGCAACGGTTTCCCCAGCCTCCATGCAGGCCCTGCACAGGGGGCTGTCCGTTATGCCTATTGTGTAAAAGTGTTTGTTTAGCGGGCAGTGTCCTGTGATGGTGCCCGTCATCAGACGCAGACCATCCCTGTCCAGGCGTAGCAGACGTCTGGTTAGCCTGCCATCCGGGGATGGCATAGCTTCTCTGGACTACCTGCAGCCTGGTACCGAGGTCCACCAGCTCTCCGTTTGTGTGTGGGTAAATTCCTGCAGCCACCTGCGTAGCTGGTTGAAGGGGATGGGCATGATGGACTCGGGACCGCAGACAACATCACGCTACGATCAAAAGGAGCGGAGCAGCAACGAAAAAGCACGAAAGGCAGGCATTTCGATGCGACGGGAAGGGTCAGGGGAGCAAAAATTTGACGCGGACGAAGTCGTGGGCAGAAGCTAATATAGTATAGTTCTGTCCCTTCTATCTGTTTTCAATTGTATTAACTGATGATTTTATTCTTCAAGTGTCGATAGTCAAAAACACTAACGTCGGACGTTTTAGGGAAGGTAATTTTTGAAGTGAAAACTTCTTTAGCGCCGTTGGTTGTGATTTGAAACTCAATGAAACGAAAAACCGACAGTAAAAAGAGACAGATATAACTTCATAAGATTCAACGTGGGAGAAAATGAGATAGGAAATACATGACGTCACGACCATGGACGAAAGAAATATGGATACGGCAAATATTGTCACATCTGAACTTCAAAAAATTAAAACACATTAAAAACGTTTTATGTACCTGTACATATAAGAATTTAATCAAAAATGTTTTATGTACTTGTACATATTATTATTATTTCAAGTCTATTATCGTACCTATATATTATTTATGTAAATACGGAAAAAAAAAACGAATGCAGAATATTGTCGCGATAAATCGATGTAATATGTACGAATAATAAAAATGTAAAGTAATTATCAAACTTTGTATCACTATAATCATTACTAAAACCTACAATTATCCTATTCCCGTAATTTTACATTCGTATCATTATCTTGAAGCCAAAAAATTTGAAGGTTACACTTCTACCACGTGTGAATTGCACACATGCCATTTTTTTATATTTCATACAGTTGAAGTATGCGGGGAGATTTTTTATAGTAACACTAGCTTCTGCCCGCGACTTCATCCGCGTTAAATTTCTGGTTGCCCCGACCCTTCCCGTCGCGTCGAATCGCCTACTCGTGCGATTTTCCCCGTTTTTGCAACATTTTTCATTACTGCTCCGCTCCTCTTAGGTGTAGCGTGATGCCATATAGCTTATAGCCTTCCTCGATAAACAGGCTATACAACACAAGAATAATTTTTCAATTCGGATCAGTAGTGCCTGAGATTTGCGCGTTCAATCAAACAAACAAACAAACTCTTCAGCTTTATAATATTAGTATAGATTTCAAAAAGTACTTCATGACGGATGAGACTACTTTGGCTTGTCTCAAACCTGGTTGAACTAATTAGTCCTTATTCCTTCGGCAGCTTATACCATTAAAATTATGGTCTAAGGCTACTCAATCAGTGCCTCTATTTCAAAATACGAAAGAGCGGCACACGAAAAAAACACTGCAAGCTATTTTACACATATATTAATTTGTCATAATACATATTCCAGGTTTTGTTCAAGAAATTTTATTCATTTTTTCCGTGAAGGTGTACTGAAAAAAACTTTTAACATAAAAAATAACAACCGACTTCCTTAAAAAAATACTACTAAGTCAAAAATAACTTATAATTTCGGAATTCGGTGTCTTAGGATCGTATTTAAGGTTTTTTTTGCCACCGACTTCCGAAATTAAAGTTATTTTTGACTTTGTAGTGTTTTTTTAAGGAAATCGGTTGTTATTTTTTTGTAAAAAGTTTCTGTTTTTAACTTTTTAGTTATGGTAGATACCCCCGCACTAATCTAATCTCGTTATTCGTTCATTTGTCGCGTAAATACTTAATGCAAATTTAAGACTTATGTGGTTTTCACATGGACCCCATTGTCCAAATGGAAAGAAATTAAAATGGGACCATTCGAGAAGCACCAGCTTTCAAATAAAAAAGAATCATCAAAATCGGTTCATCCAGTCAAAGTTATGATGAACAAACATAAAAAGAAAATACAGTCGAATTGACAACCTCCTCCTTTTTTTGAAGTCGGTTAAAAACGTTCGACTCGCATGAGTATTTGGCTCTATTTCAACCATCACGCCATTAACTCTGGTGAGAATACTGACTCGAGTGAAATGATAAAGTTTGCACACTTGCGTCAGAATTTGATTGAGCTGACAAAGGCCAAAAACCTTCTGAAAGATTGATGTTGATTGTCCAATAGCATGTCTTATTGTATAACTTTACTTAGTTTTAAATCTCTATCAAGTTTCCTGGCTATAACTGGCACCATGGTGAAGACTCTCATACTCTCCTTCAGAACAGCCTCCAAGTACACCATCCTCGACAAGTCTGTCTTCTCCACGTCTCTGTCTTCTTTCAAGACCTCTTGTATCCTGAAATTTTGTGTAAATAAAAATCTTGTAACACCGTACTTATTTCCGTCTTTATGAAACCAATTGTTTGAATTCGGTAAACTGTATGTATTGTAGAAGCTCATGCGCGGCCATGCCGTGTGGCCAAGACAAACAAGTCAGATCAATTAGATAGAAATAATAATGAGTAGTTATTTCACTATTATCATTTCAACGGAAACACGTCCACTGTTGAAAATAAGTCTCCCCCAAAGGAGGGATTTGCCATAATCGCCACGCTTAGCAGGCGGGTTTGCGATCGCAGTAAGGTAGGTAGATGCATTGAGATCGCTACCCATCCTGTAGTAAGTCCCTAAGTCGTCTTCTACGGCACCCACGGGAAGAAATGTGGTGGTAGTATTCTTTACATCGGGCACCACACGGAATCGAAACGAGAACGGAACGAGTAGGTACTTACTCAGTAAATACTTTTTCTTGGGCTTCAGGGTGAGACCCCAACAAAGTCATCGTGAACATAAGGACCTTCGCTGAGGTATCATGGCCAGCGACTATCATAGTGTCCACATGCTCTCTTATCTCTCTGTCGGTAAACACTCCCTTCTCAACTGACAATTCAAGGAGGAGGTCCAAGAAGGCTTTGAATTTTGTACCTATAAATAATTGAAAGCTATTTAGTTAATTATATGTGTATTGTGGTTCAGGGTAGCCATAAAAACATCATTAACAAGCTTTACCTGGTATCAAGCTCCTCTCCGTGCAAATATTTCCAATGAACTCAGATTTCCTCTTTAGTAGAACCTGCAACCATTTTACATAATATCCGTATAGGATGTGGACTGTAGTTATCACGCAATAGTATGACATTTGGATTTAAAACTTTGAAGTAACCACCAAAGACTGCCCAACTTAAATGGGACTAAGCGGACATATTTGACGCATGCCGGAGAAACTGTGGGCTCAATTAGCACAGAACTGGTTCCCTGAGACAGTGAGTAAGGTCGCGATAGGAGATGGCGGGACGAGCTGGATAAGTTCCGTCAAAATAATAATAGGCTCGCAAAAGATGAAAGGAGTGGAGGGACGCCTTTGCCTGGAAGTGAGCTACTGAAAGCTAACAAAAATAAAAGTAACCATCATATAAATACTCAGAACGATACATATTTCTATCCTCACCGTATTTGATATGTTATGTAATATCTTCAAACAAGCATCTTGGCTCTTCTTGAGGTTACTCCATGCGAAGGTGTAAGGGCTGTGCCACCAGAATTTAATGATCCGTTCCAGTATTATGCTGAATGCCAATTCGGTACCTTCCATGTACTTGCTATCTGGGTCCGAGTCTGTTAATTCTACTCCTAGGGCTGTCACTGGAAACAGTGAACGATATAACGTATAAAAGACAACTCCGCAACAAAGGAACTTTTAAGTATACTAAGTAACTACAATTTTGTAGCGCATATAAAATCACCAACACGGGCGAACTCTTGCATTAACCAAATCGCCAGTAACATAAAGAGTATTCAGCCAGAAATTCATCATTTCGGCCTGTCTGATCACGAAACTGCACAATCAGTTACTGTAAAATCGAACATCCACAAAATAATAACTTGTTGGTCAGAATTAAGACGTGACTACTGTGTAGAAAGCCTCGATATATTTCACGAATGTATGTTTGCTCTTTCATTTTCGGAAACGTTTAACTCAGACACTCTAACAATGCCTTTAAAATGTTGTATTAAACTTTTACATTATTTTACGATCTGTGTTTTTCGGTGATTAAGGTTAAGGTATCCTCAAAGAAACGCAAATCTACGAAGTCGAAACGTAACTCTTATTTGAATGAAAGCTATAGTGAATTAAATGTCAATCTTGAGAACACTATCGACACTCCAATAAATCTCGTGGAACAGAATGAAGCTACCACTACAAACATGAAGCTCAGTGATAAAATGATCTCCAATGAAAATCCTTCAGAAAACCTGGATCAGGAAATAATAAATGAAGTAATTAGTATCCCCTTGGTGGCATCAAGCACAGCCACAATCGAAAATAAAACCAATACATACAGAAATAGGGTTCTAATATTCTCTGACGAACATACCCATATGAGAAACACACTACAAAACCTGATCGGATCAAACTTCTTTGTGTCATCTTATAGCAAACCTGGTGCAACTACGGATAAACTACTCGAATCGTCACTAGAACTGTGTAAAGACTTTAATAAGTTTGATTATGTCGTAATTATGTGTGGCAATAATGATAAGGATCCATTAAGAATACAATCAATTTTATACTTTTACTTATATAAACTTGCATATACGAATGTGTTACTTTGTAATCCAAAACGAGGTAAGTTCTTAAGTGAGCTTAAACTATGTAAAACATTTCATCACATCTGTTCCCAGTTTAGTCACAGTGTATTTGTTAACATCAATTATAAAGTTCCTTATGTCTCATTCTTTTTGGTACTATGTCGGTTTGTGTTGAGATACATACTGCATCTAAACTACAGATATAATTACAAACAGTATAGTGAGTCTAACTGTAGAGAAATTAAACAAAAAAATGCAGTATCGATGTCCACACAGACAGATATGTTACCACAACCAGATCTAATATCAGTAGAAACTCAAACGGAAAATAGTTTATTTCGTGAATGAATATAATTTTACTATATTACACAGCAATGTACAAGGTATAAGGTCAAAAATAAATGATTTACAATTGCTAGTTGAGTCAAAAGACATCGACGTTCTTTGTCTGAGTGAAACTTTTTTCCGTGATGAGAGGGCAGAAACACTACAGTACGAATTTTAAAATGAGTTCGTATTTTTCCCGGCAAAATAAATCTCGAGGTGGTGTGTGTATCTATGTAAAAAACTCAATTAACTACAAAAAAATTGAATGGCTATTTGAACTATCGGTTGAAATTCATTTTGAATGCTGTGGTATAATAATTCCTGAGACAAATTGGTATATATTGTGTATCTATAGAACACCTAACAGTAACTTTAATTTGTTTATCGAAAAGCTAGAATTATTATTGTTTAAACTAACCATCAGATTGAGATCCATAAATAAAAAAATCTTCATCTTAGGTGACTTCAACATAGATACACTTGTCTGTACCAAAAAAAGTACTTTATTCAAAAATACTTTAAAAAAATTCAATCTACACCTGACCCTTAACCAACCAACCCGATTAACATCACATTCTGCAACGTGTATAGATAATATAATCACAAATAACAATAAATCCAAAGCAGAAATATGGGATCTAGGAATATCGGACCATACCTGTCAAGTAATAAAGATACCGTGTAATTTAAGTTTCAGAGAAAAATATTGGTTCAAAATGCGACGTAATATAAATTATTACATCGATATATTTTTAAGATACATTTCTCAAATAAAATTTCAAGATGTGTATCAACATTCGGATGCAAACACTGCTTACGAGGAATTTATTAGCTTATTTAAATTAATATTCGATATTTGTGTTGTTATTTTTTTTTTATTCCAGTTGAAAAAGTTAAAATGTACTATAAGAAAGATAAAACATGGAAAACCAAAGGTAATTACCTTTTTTTTCTAGTAAAAGTAAACGAAAAATGTACCTACAAACAAAAAGTAATACGTCTCAAGAACATAAAATAAAATATCCCGTTATTGTAAAATCTTAAAACAAGTAATAAAACAGTCAAGAAAAAATTCTAATGCGAAATTCATCTCTTGCAGTAGGTACCAATAAAACTAAGGCCACATGGGCATTAATAAAACGACAAACGCAAACTACAAATGTTCTTCAGCCCACAATAGAGTACATCCTGCACAATAAAAATGTAATAAAAACTCCTATAAAATTAGCTAAGATTTTTAACAATTTCTATATTACGACAGCAGATAATATCAATTACAAATCACAAACAAATTCTAACTCAAGCAGTATTTTCTTATATCCAGTAGATAGAAGCGAAATTATAAATATAGTTTTAAAATTAAAAAACAAAACTAGTTGTGGACATGATAATATACCCATTAGAGTTATCAAATAAAGCATCCCATTTATTGTTGATCCACTGGTACATATTCTAAATCTTATGCTAGAAACGGGTAAATTTCCGGATACTCTGAAAATAACTCTCATAAAGCCATTACATAAAAAAAGATCGCGGCACGACATTAATAACTACAGACCAATTGCACTGTTGCTAAGTTTTTCGAAGATATTTGAAAAGGTTATATATGCTAGAATCACTAAGTTTTTAAATATAAATAATATTTTGGATGACAACCAATTTGGATTCCAAAAGAATAAAACTACATCGTTGGCAATATATAAATAATTCGATACCATTTGGGAAAAAATCAATGTTAAAAAACAGTGTGCTGCTCTTTTCATTGATATGTCAAAAGCGTTTGACTGTGTAAAGTATGACATTTTGCTTAAAAAATTAAAAAGTATAGGAATAAGAGGTATAGCACTTAAATTAATTGAGAATTATTTAAATAATAGAATGCAGGGCACTGTTATTGAGGTATATGATGAACATACAAAAATGATGGATGTAGTGAAATCTAAATTCGAATCTGTTATACTAGGCGTACCTCAGGGCAGTATATTGGGACCCCCGTTGTTCTTATTATATGTTAACGACCTTCCAAATATAATTAACCATCTTTGCGTAATGTATGCTGACGACGCAACTATATTTATTTCAAATGAATATTCAAATAATCTTATTTACGAAAATGAAATAAATAGGACATTAATAACTGTAACTGATTGGTTGCAGTCAATAAATCTAAAAGTCAATGCCTCAAAAACTAAACTGATTCAATTTAGGAATTATAAAAGTAAACTTAGTAAGTTGAATGTAACCATGTTTGATACGGTGATTGAAGAATTAAAAGACACAAATTTCTTAGGAGTTACAATAGATCAACATTTAAACTGGAAGGCACATATCGAAAAGATTAATAAAAAAATATCCAGTGCCTGCTACGCATTGTCAGTCCTGGCAGAAACTGCAAATTCAGTTGTTACAAGAAATGCTTATTTTGGAAATGTATACCCACTGTTAAGTTATGGTGTCATATATTGGGGAAATTCGACAAACGTTCAATCCACATTCATTCTCCAGAAGAAATGTCTTAAGACAATATATAATATGTATAGTACCGAATCATTAAGAGATGTCTTCAGAACGGAGGGTTTCCTGACACTGACTGGCATTTATATACTCGAATTATGTTTATTTGTTAAAAACAATATGCAATACTTTGATTTCAAATCAAATTCTAAAAGAAACATTCGTAAACAATATAAATATGGCATAAATTTACCTGTTATTAATAATATGATGTATTATAAAAGTACCTATGTTACTGCCATTCGTGTGTACAACCAGTTACCACCTGCAATTAAGCAATTAAACGGAAATATATTTAAAAATAAATTGAAAAAAATGTTAATTGGTAATGTATTTTATAATCTGCATGAGTTTTTTGATAAAAAATAATATTTGTAAATTAAATTCTTAACATACTATTGCATATCCGACTTGGGTAGACTGTTGAAACCAAAAATGTAATGTTTATTAATAAGACCTTAATGTACACAGTTACGCAATAAATGTATCATTATCTTTATCTTTAAGGTTAGCAATAAACCAGTAACACAAAACTGGATAACAAAAGGCATTAAAAAATCTAGTAAAACAAAACGTCAACTTTATCTCAAATTTAAAATAAGTAAAATGAATAAAAAGCAAAAAGAGAAATCCTACAAACTTTATAATCATATGTTTAGGCGATGTGCACAGCGACCGCAAAAACTTATGAATACAAGACGTATACAAAGGCATAAAAATAATGTAAAGCTACATGGAATGCAATCTCTTCAACAATAGCGGGTAATAATTTATATAAACATGACAATGGTGCCGATTCTGTTGTACAAAATTCTCTAAACTAAACTAAAAATCACTAAAATTTGGTTTATTCCTGTCAAACGACGATTTCCTATTCTGAAATAGAATAAGTTGTGTCACGTTAGCGTGACACAACTTACTATATTTTAGTTTGACAGCACTAAGATTGCACTGAGTTATTAGTTTAGTGAAAATGACAATTTTGCTATTCTGAGTTTTCCGGTGTTCACCAAAAATTTAGACTATAATAATTTATTTTGACTAAATCTGACTATTTTTAATCGCGATTAAAAAGGTGTGGAATAAAACTAGTGGTCATGCACAAAAATTCACACCAACGCACAAACAGTGCCAAAACAGTGGTGTATTTTTTCTTTTGCTTATATCTCGAAAATGGCGTGTCCTATCGCAAAAATAATGAAATTTTCGACCCCCTTTGTTAAGCCCGGAACATATAAATTTCAACACGTGGGTAATTTTTTTTTTTTTTTTTTTCGAACAAAAAGTGAAAAATTCCATATAAAACACGTCCAAGCTACCCCTTTGCGCGCGCCTTCGTCTTCGTCGCACACAAGTACCACGTTGCGAAACCAAAAGAAAAAAAACCACGTTGATTGTCAAATTCGTTTTTAGTCATGTCAAAATAATTTTTAAGTTTAGAGATTTTTTATTGCAGAATAGCGCCAAAAATCTCATAGCCAAAAGTACGGAATTTTAGAGATAGTTTAGTTAGTTTAGTTCGGTGTACAACAGAATCGGCACTATTAACTTTCCTGTTAGTCTAGTGGTTAGGTTAGGTAGCAGTCAGGCTGCTAAGACTAAGGTCGTGGGTTCGATTCCCACCCAGGACAAATCTTTGTGTGATGAGCACGATCATTTTTTCTGTGTCTGAGTGTAATTTATCTATAATATGTTTGTATTTACAATCAGTTGTCTAGTTACCATAGTACAGGCTCTGCCTAGTTTGGGATCAGATAACGGTGTGTAGGTTGTCCCAAGATATTTATTATATTTATATTTATTGACGAAATAAATAAAATACTTTAATAATTTGGCATCTATTCTGCCTCTAAATTCTAATAATTCCAATAATTCATGTAATTCTAATAATTCCAATAATCCTTATAATTCCAATAATCCTAATATTTCGCGTAATTCTAAAAATTCGAATGATTCTAATTTTAATAAAAAAAAACAAAAATCTGAATACTATATTCTTGAATCCTGTAGATGCCATGGAAGTTTATAAAATAATCATGTCCCTGAATAATAGCAAAACTAGTGGGTATGACGGCATCGCTACAAAGATCTTAAAAACTTGTGCTAGTTGGATTTGTCATCCTCTAGCACAGCTTAAAAAAATATATTTTTTGGAAGGGGTATTTCCTGAGCAGCTTAAGATGTCAGTCGTGAAACCACTATTTAAAAATGGAAATAAGTCAGACCCTAATAATTATCGGCCTATCACAACAGTACCCATTATATCCAAAATTATTGAGAAGGCAATGCTTATTAGGTTAAATAATTTTCTCTGTAAACATGACATATTACGCAAAGGGCAGTTTAGTTTCCATAAAGGTAGTTCAACTGCTCTTGCAATGTTTAACTTTATTAAACTTTGACAGAAAGCATTAACAATGGCAATCCTGTGGTGTCCTTGTTTTTGGATATGAGTACGGCCTTTGATTTTGTTAACCATTATAAGCTACTAAATAAATTGGACTTCTACGGTATTAGAGGAAAAGCGTATGAATGGATATCTAGTTATCTAGTAAACAGGCCGTAGTGTATCGAGATAACCAAAGTTGTAAAGAAAAGGGACAGAATATATTCAAAAGAAAAATTAAAATCAGTAACATTAATAAATAAGTGTGACGTGCCTCAGGGAAGTATTCTCGGTCCTTTACTTTTCTTACTTTATATAAATGATCTTCCAGAGGCCACTTTGCATAAATGTTTACTTTTTGCAGATGACACTACAGTTGTCTTAAAATGTCAGAATAAAAGTGACTACAAATCAGCTTTGGAAAAGACGCTAAAAGATATAATAAGTTGGATGGAAAATAATGACTCTAAATATAAATATTAGTAAAACAAAATTACTTGAATTTAACTCCTATAACAGCAAACCGTTAGCTTTGATCAATTAATTTTTTTAGGAATTAATGTAGATAAAAATCTAAATTGGAAAAGCCATGTAGAGCACGTAGGTCAGAAATTAGATCAATTCGTGTTTGCTTTATAAAAGCTGAGACAAAATGTGTCTGTAGACGCTGCTCCTGCAGCTTACCATGGTTACGTGTCATCTGTTCTTAGCTATGGACTAATCATGTGGGGTAACTCGACCGATACCGACAGAGTTTTTAAGCTCCAAAAACGCTGCATCCGGGTAATAAACAGAGCATGTTTCTTAGATAGCTGTAAACCACTATTCCAAAAAATGAATATTCTTCCATTGCCCTGTATGTATATTAGAGACATCTGCACTTTTACAAAGAGACACATGCATTATTTTAAATAGCATACCGAGATTATACCACGTCAGAAAATGGCTATGTTTCGCAACCTCTTATATCATCCAACTGGACATAATGATATGAATAAAAATAAAAAAAATTCAATGTGTGTACTAATTTATAATACCGTACCAAATGATTTTAAATTGTTGCAAGGTAACGTTTTTAAAACAAAATTGTCAGAGTGGTTACAAAAAAAAGTGTTTTTATTGTTGTGTATTAAGGAATTTTTAGAACATAAAAATATTTGATTACAGTATTAATTAATTAATTTATTGAAAATAATTTGATGTATTTTGTATGTAATAATAATGTGTGAAAAGAGCGAGGCATATTTCAGGGCGATAGTTTGAGTCCGCTTTGGTTCTGCCTAGCTCTGAATCCTCTGAGCACACTGCTTGAGGATTCAGGTATAGGCTATCGGCTGAGGAGAGGTGGTCAGGTTATATCTCACCTCCTGTATATGGATGATCTTAAACTCTTTGCCCACAACATTAGCAACTGATGGAACTACTGAAGGTAACTGAAACCTTCAGTAGCGCCATCAGGATGGAATTTGGTGTGGACAAATGTGCGGTCATGCATGTAAAGCAAGGGGAGATTGTGGAATCCGTGGGAACCCAACTCTCGGATTCCATAAACCTTCGAACCCTCTCCACATCCGAAACCTATAAGTATTTGGGTATGTCGGAAGCGTTGGGAATCAATATTACTGACATGAAGCAAACGTTGAAGGAGCGCTTCTTTGGCCGCCTGAAGAAAGTATTTAATAGTCTTCTATCAGGTGGAAACAAGGTGCGCGCCTTCAACGGTTGGGTCATGCCGGTCTTGATGTACTCTTTCGGCATACTCAAATGGACTCAGACCGAACTCGACGCCTTGGATAGGAGGGTTCGTACACTGCTGACTGCATATCGAATGCATCACCCACGGTCATTGGTTATGAGGCTGTATATCCCGCGAAAGTGTGGAGGTCGAGGCTTTTTAAACGCTAAGACTCTCCACAATCGCGAGATATGCAGTCTCAGGGAATATTTCCTGGAAGCCAACGTGGGGATGCATCGAGATGTAGTCGCGGTGGACAATGGCTTCACCCCGCTCTCCTTGGCTAACGAGAACTGGCGCAAGCCTGCAGTACTTGACACTAATCGCTATGAAAATAACTAAAATAGACTAATCGAGCTGTATCAACGTCCGTGTACTGTCTAACTTTCCTTACGGCGTAAGCAGCCGAACTGAGCCTTCCCGCTAGGCTTGATATATGTGATCCCCACTGAAGTTTGGCGTCTACTGTTATGCCCAGAAAAACTGCCGAGTGTACAGTTTCAAGCACCTCATTATCTAAAACGACAATGGGTCCCAGATTCCTAACAT
Source organism: Aporophyla nigra (assembly GCA_947507805.1). Taxonomy (NCBI): domain Eukaryota; kingdom Metazoa; phylum Arthropoda; class Insecta; order Lepidoptera; family Noctuidae; genus Aporophyla; species Aporophyla nigra. The sequence continues at coordinate 1,441,835 of OX382313.1, read as the reverse complement.
TCGGTAAGGCGAACTTTATACATTTCGTTTTTTTTATACATTTAAGAATAATAGAAAATGAGACATCACATTATACATCAATAATTAAACACAATTTTTCAAATGTAAAAAGATGTGAACTAACACTAGTGTTTGAGATGTAATTTGTAATTACTAACAAAATTAGATTTTTATGAAATAACTAGCTTTTGCCCGCGACTTCGTTTGCATTAAATTTCTTGTCCCCGAACTTTCCCGTCGCGTCGAATCGCTTACCCGTGCGATTTTCCCCGTTTTTGCAACATTTTTCATTACTGCTCCGCTCCTCTTGGTTGTAGCGTGATGTTATATAGCCTATAGCCTTTCTCAATAAATAGGCTACCCAACACAAAAAAAAAAAACAATTTTATTTGGACCAGTAGTTTCTGAGATTAGCGCGTTCAATCAAACAAACTCTTCAGCTTTATAATATTAGTACAGATTTATCAAGCAGATGCTTAATAAATTATGTGCTTTGATTTTAAGCGTGATCTTTCTTTACCATAATAACGCTTTAGCATTCTTCGTCAGGTTGACAGTAAATTTTGTGAGTACAGCAGTTGTGGCACGGATAATGAGCCTCGACCAGACGCCTTGATTTTAATTAAGTTATTCGCATAATTCAAATTGACTCTTAGTCGTATTTACATTAAGAACCTTGATGAATTTAAAAAATTAAATATATTACCACTCCCATCTTTATATATATTCGAACTTTGTAACTTTGTACGTAAAAACTTAGCATCATTTCAATTACACAATGATATTGTAATTAGGAAAAGTCGAAATATCTACAGATTATGTGCACCCCAACAAAGAATAAAACTATTTTCGAATAATGTTTACTGTATGGCAATTCAAATTTATAATAAATTACCTAATGTTTTTAAAACTCTTAACCTCATGACATTTAAAAAGAAACTATTTAACTTTCTATTGCAAAAGTGTTACTACTCAACTAATGAATTTTTAAATAATAAATTTGATTCAAAATTTAAATTAGACGACGACTTAGCTCCTAATAATTGAATAGAATTTATTTTTATGACATTGTATTTTAATATTATTTTTATTTTTTCTTCATTGTTTTTAATAATTCTTGACAGTATAATTAAAAACCCTTGACATTGTATTTAATCATTCTTGACATTATAATTAATAACCCCTGATATTGTATTAGTACATTAGTAGTTAACGTTTTCTTTTTCTCGACATTGTATGGTTTAATATTAATTCTTTGAAATATTTGTACGCTGGAAACAGCAGAATATTATGGACATCATATTATGTAACACCTATGTAACAACAATATTCTAACAAATAAATTTATTATTATTATTATTATTGAAGATGTAGTGACTGCATTGAAAAGGGCTGTGGTAGAAAACCCAGGGTAGTACGTCCAGGCAAGATCGGAAGATTCTCCTTTTTCAATGTTGGAGTGGTAACTATACCTTTTCTAAGCTACACATGATTGTTTTCCTACATCCAAGCGAACGAAGACGCGGGCACAGCAGGTCAAAACTAATTTGATAAATCATGAACGATTAATATTTATGACTGAGGGAAATGTGAGTATTCGTAAGCAGTTAATAATTAATGCCAGACTTACAGTAAATAGTTTCAAAAGCGTTATTTCCTATGTATGTCCGATGGTCAAAGGGTCCTTTTCCAACTTCCCTCTCCAGTTTTTTTACCAACTTCCTGGACTGACTATTAAAGACGCCCATGAACCTGTCCAGAACTATCTGACTGAACGCTGGGTTCAGGAGCTTACGGTGATCCTTCCATACCGAATCTGAAAATTAATAATAATAATATCTTAGGACAACCAACACAACGTTATCTGATCCCAAACTAGGCAGAGCCTGTACTATGGCAACCAGACAACTGATAAACATACTTATACAGGGTTATTTGTAAAACACCGGCAACCTCTCAGGTCTATGTTACTAACATCATAATCAACAACTTTTGTTCTATGACTTTTAAAAATTCATCATATTTTAGTGCATCAGATTTTCATACAAAAATCGGCTGCCTGTAAATAGGTCAAGTTCAAGCGCCCCCACCGCCCTAACCCCGCTCCCCTTGCTAATATACTATCGCTTTCTTTTGCTTCGCATAGACTCCGTAACATTTAGAGCGTTCAATTTAAATATTTTTATTTTTGTTTGAAAATCTGATGCACTAAAATATGATGAATTTTTAAAAGTCACAGAAGAAAAGTTGTTGATTATGATGTTAGTAATAGAGTCCTGAGAGGTTGCCGGTGTTTTACAAATAACCCTTTATATTTCTAAATACATACATATTATAGACTAGCTTTTGCCCGCGGCTTCGCCCGCGTGGATGTCGGAAATTAACGCAAGCGGACGTACTACCGCGATAAGAATGTGTTAATCCAGGTTATATAGACTGTGTGTGCTATTTTTGATTCAGATCCATTCAGCCATTTTTGCGTGATTGAGAAACAAACACCCAATCATACATATTTTCACATTTATAATATTAGTAGTAGTAGGATTATAATTCATATTACTTCGGATTCATAGTTTATGAGAACATCATGTGTGTTGGTGTTTTTAAAATAAAAGTAGTAGTATTCAGAGTAAGATGACTGCGGCATAGGGTTTGGTTTAATCCACACTAATATTATAAATGCGAAAGTAACTCTGTCTGTCTGTCTGTCTTGCTTTCCTGCTAAAACTACTGAACCGATTTAAATGTAATTTGGTACGCAGATAGTTTACTTTTTATTGCGGAAAAGGGGTTTAAAGGGGTTGAAAGGGAGGATGAAAGGTTGTTAGGAAGTATGGTCATTTTTAAAGCAAGAATGATGAAACTTTTTTATTTGGCTTTTATTACATAATATATATTTATGAATTATATTTAAAGTTTGTTAAATTTTTACCTTTAAGGGGGTAAAATAACAATAGGGAATAGGGGATGAAAGTTTGTTAAATATATAAAATAATAAAGTCACTTTGCTGTCTGTCTGTCCCTATGTATGCTTATATCTTTAAAACTACGCAACGGATTTTGAGGCAGGTTTTTTTAATAGATACAGTGATTCAAGAGAAAGGTTTATATGTATATAACATGTATAATATAGTAAAGAAACGCTGATAATTGTAGAAATTTCTAATGTGACGTCACAAATAAACTATTTTTTTTGCGCTTACATTGCGAACGCTGGCTGAACCCTACAAAATTGATCAAAATAATGTACTACAGTATTGTACACCTTAAAAAGGTCTACAAAAAAGTCTGCGATGGTATATGTCTATTTCTTAGGGATAACCCACAATAACCATTTTTTATCCTTTACATTTTTCGAGAAATTATGGCTTATTTACGAAGCGATTTTAAGCAATATAGCATTAATCCTTATCCAATTAAGTACTTTAAATATATTGTGCATTTAATGTAGGTCAATATGGCTCTTGACAGCATGTAATTTAAATAAATAATAGTTTAAAAAAACTAAAAAACACGCGTCCATTGAAAACCAAACTAAAAAGTACAAAATAATGGAAAAAAAGCGTGGGGTGCTTTTTAAGGTATTTTTTATTGATATCAGGCACCCCACGCTATTTTTCCATTATTTTGTACTTTTTAATTTGGTTTTCAATGGAAGCGTGTTTTTTAGTTTTTTTAAACTATTATATATTTTCTATTTTTTAGGGTGTTTCGAATTTTGAGACGTTTGTCAGCGTATTTTGTGACAGTCTTTTTGCTGTCCTGGTAACCCTGGCAAGGATAATGGCACAAATTTATGAAATTATTGCAATGTCATCGGTCCTTGACAGGTGTACAAAGTTTGAATGAAATCTGGTCGTTTAAAGTGGGTCAAAATCGCGCTATAAGGAGTCGGTTACAAACAAACATACAAATATACAAACATACAAGTGAAGCTAATATAAAGCGTGTAATGAATATCTTAGAAAATATCAGAGATTTAAAAAGCAGGGGCGGAGCGGCTGGCAGGCCGTAGGTACGGGTTGGTAGCGGTCGGGTAGTGCAGGATTAGTACGATTGTAATTCATATTACTTAGGCTTCATAGTAAATGCGAATATCATGTGTGTTCGTTATACTCAAAATAAACCTAATAGTATTATTCCAAGTAAGATACCGCGAAGTATGGCTTAGATGTTTAGATTTTTGGATGGATTTGGATTTTTGGTTATCCTGGATACTTACCATATAGGATACTTTATCCCGGTAGTAGGTTCCCAGGTGATATTATCCGACAGCTATACGGGCGAAGCCACTGGCAAAAGTACTGTTCCTATAATTCCTAAGGTATTCCTGGTAAATGATTGAGTGACTGTATAGGTAGAATACGAGCGTTAAGAAAAACCAGGAAGACTTATATTCAACTAAACCAATCCCTATGCCGCAGTCTTCTTACTCTGAATACTATTAGTTTTATTTACACACATGATATTCTCATAAACTATGAATCCGAAGTAATATGAATTATAATCCTTCTTACTATTAATACTATAAATTATGTGAAAATATTTATGATTGGGTTATTGTTTCTCAATCACGCAAAAATGGCTGAATGGATCTAGATCGAAAATGGCACAGTCTATATTACCTATATAACCTGGATTAATACATTCTTACCGCAGTCGTACGTCCTCCTGCGTTAATTTCCGACATCCACGCGGGCGAAGCCGCGGGCAAAAGCTAGTTGAGTATAAGTCTTCCTGATTTTTCTTAACTCTCCTATTTTACCTATACAGACACTCAATCATTTACCAGACACCCAACATAATTATAGGAATAGTGCTTTTGCCAGTGGCTTGGCCCGTGTAGCTGTCGGAAAATATCGCCCGGGAACCTACTACCGGGATAAAGTAGGTATCCTATCTGTTACGTATCCATGATATAATATATCTTTGTGCCAAATTCGATCTAAATCCGTTTGGCCGTCTTTGCATCATTGAGAAACAAACATCCAAAAATCTAAACATCTAAGCCATTTTGCGGTCTCTCACTTGGAATAATACTATTAGGTTTATTTTGAGTATAACGAGCACACATGATATTCGCAATTACTATGAAGCCAAAGTAATATGAATTACAATCCTACGTATCCTGTACTACCCGGCCGCTGCCAAAAGATGGACGGGACGGACGTACGAACCGCCAGCTGCTCTGCCCCGCTTTTTAAATCTCTAATATATTCTAAGATATTCATTGTAAATGCACAATGTATTTAAGGTACATAACTGGATAAGGATGAATGCTGTATTGCTTAAAATCGCTTCGTAAATAAGCCCTTATTTCTCGTTAAAAGTAAAAGAAAATAAATGGTTATTGTGGGTTATCCATAAGAGATAGACATATATCATCGCGGACTTTTTTGTAGACATTTTTAAGGAAGTACATTATTTTGATTTATTTCGTAGGATTCAGCCAGCGTTCGCAATGTAAGCGCAAAAAAAATGTGTTTATTTATGACATCACATTAGAAACCCCTAAAATTATCAGCATGTTATATACGTATAAACCTTCCTCTTGAATCACTCTATTGAAAAAACCCGTATCAAAATCCGTTGCGTAGTTTGAAAGATCCAAGCATACATAAAGACAGACTCACCGGGAAGTAACTTTATTATTATTTTATAATTATGTAATGATGAGCTGCGCGCGGTACTGGACAGTACTTGGACATTGCAACATTACTTTATTACACGCTTTATATTACCTTCACTTGTATGTTTGTATGTTTCTTTGTTACCGACTCCTTATAGCGCGATTTTGACCCACTTTAAACGACCAAATTTCATTCAAACTCTGTAGACTTATCGAGGGCCGATGACAATACTATAACTTCATCAATTTGTGTCATTATCCTTGCTAGGGTTACCAGTACAGCAAAAAAACTGTCTTTCGAAAACTACGCTGACATACGTCACAAACTACGCTGACATAGAAAATAAATAATAGTTTAAAAAAACTAAAAAACACGCTTCCATAGAAAACCAAACTAAAAAGTATAAAATAAAGGAAAAAAAGCGTGGGGTGCCTGATATCAACAAAAAAATATATTTATTTTCTATTTTTAAGGGTGTTTCGAATTTCGAGACGTATGTCAGCGTAGTTTGTGACGTTTGTCAGCGTAGTTATCAAAGACAGTTTTTTTTTCTAAAATAAAAGTAGCCTAAGTTACTCCTTGTTACATTAGCTATCTGCCAGTGAAAGTTCCGTTAAAATCAGTCCAGCCATTTCAGAGATTAGCCGGAACAAACAGACAGACAAAAATTGTAAAAAAAAATGTTTTGGTATATGTACCGTGTATACATCCATATACACTTAGTAAAAAGTGGTTATCTTAATATTAAAAACAAACACTCCAATTTTATTTATTTGTATAGATGTATAGATAAATTACACCCAGACACAGAACAAATGATTGTGCTCATCACACAAACATTTGTCCTGGGTGGGAATCGAACCCACGACCTCAGTCTTAGCAGTCAGGGTCACTAACCACGAGACTAACAGGCCAGTCATAATTAAAATTTTAATGAATAATATTTACAGTCTCTATTTACTCATTGTATTAAATGGGAATTACTTAGCTTGGTAATGGGACAAAACATCTTTAAATTATGTTGTTATTATTTTAAGAGGGTGAGTTTAACCAAAAATATTACGAGTTCCAGGTGATAAATACTACCGTATGTATGCAACGCACATTTTGCAGTGAATAATCCATCGCCTACCCATGGTTTTCCGAAGTCGTAAAACTCATCCTTCTCGTAGCACGTGGTCGCCACCGTGTAACTGTCGTCCGGGTCGGTCACAACTGTCAAATGATATAATTGAATCAGAATCGAGCAACTGAATTAGTCGAAGTTGGCAGTGGCGATTGATTCTAAATCCATGGTTCATTCAGCGTGAGGAATCTGTAGACTGATAAATGATATTATTTTTGCAAGTAGGTTTGTAAAAACACTTTTACACATCATTCATTTTTTTTTTTAAACTCGATGAGGTCAGCGATTCCTATCTCTCTCTACTCTAAGAAAGGCCGAAACAAACTCAGAGGTCACAGTCTCTTATAAACTCCAGACATAATCTTGGTCAGATCAAACAGAAACAGAAAACATAAATGAAAAACAGAAATGGTGTCAGTTTCCACCGTCAGAAAACTTACTATAAACAGTTCGTGGTCCAATGCTGGCTGACACAACTCCTCCCAAGTTGTAGCTTTGTTCAGCCAATTCGTTGATTCGGTTCCACAAACCTAAAAAAAGTATATAAATGAGGTCCTTGGTGAGTTCCTTTAATAATACGAAAACTGCCTATTCGAATGTGCAATATTGAGTTCGATGTACACAAATGAGTTTGATCCTTTTATATATGGTCAAATCAACCTCTAGATCTGATCAGACTAAAAAAAATTTTTTTGCAAAAAAAAACAACCGACTTCCTTAAAAACACTACAAAGTGAAAAATAACTTTAATTTCGGTAGTCGGTGTCTTAGGATCTGTATTTATGGTTTTTTTGCCACCGACTTCCGAAATTAAAGTTATTTTTCACTTTGTAGTGTTTTTAAGGAAGTCGGTTGTTTTTTTTTGCAAAAAAGTTTTTTATTTTTAAATTTTTAGTTGTGGTATTCACCCTGCACTAATTCCAAACAAACAATGCATATTTATGCGATAGCAGAAATCGCGGTTGATTTCCTGTCATTTTTTAAAGAGTTCCGGTGTCTGTCTCCCGAACTCATCATCAGATCTATATGAAAATTATATGGGACCATTTCGGAATAAACCCCTTTCGAACAAAAAAAGAATTTTGCAAATCCGTCTAAACGTGCCTATAATATTCAAAGAATTATCCCCTAACCTTCTAACCTTTCACTGTAAGTTCCTATATGTACTGTTCACCGATGAGGAGTTCCATGCGGTATCTTCGAAGACTATAATTAGTTCACCACGGATGGATAGATAGAACCAGCAATTATTTTTGATCTTTAGTACAATATCCAAATCACATTACGTGTACTGTTTGTTTTTGAGGAGTTCCTTCGTTTATCTCCCAAAGCATACATCAAATCTTCACAAAATTAATATGGGACCACCTCAGGAGTATACCCTTACGAATAAAAAAAGAATTTTCAAAATCGGTTGACTATTGGCGGAGAAATCGGTGAACATACATAAAAAAAAAAAAAAAAAAAAAACATACAGTCGAACATATAACCTCCTCCTTTTTTTGAAGTCGGTTAAAAACCGAAAATATCGTATTGGCTGTTACAACCTATCGCCATGATTTCTACTTAAGAAACCCCATCGAAATCAGATCAGTACTTTTTGAGGAAATCGTGAACATACAAACAAACTTACATACATGCGGGTATACGGGTCGAATACAGAATCTTTTTTTTTTTAAGTCTGTTAAGAATACATACTGCAGCTGTCTCCAATGAGTAACGGTGCATGTCCCAAAAGAGGCCACGCCCCCGGGAGGCATGGTGGCTCCGTCGTCTTAGCGTTCTTCCGGCTCCACCACCAGTATGCAGCGCACGCGATGCAGAACAGCGCCACACCGAACATTGTTGATCTTGAAATGAAATGAAAATATTTGTTCCATATTCTGTAACTAGCAGTTTGCCCGCGACTTCATCCGCGTGACTCACAGGTTCTGTAATTTTTTCGGGATAAAATGTAACCTTTGTCACTTAGTGATAATGTAGCTTTCTATAGGTGGAAGAATTTTTTGAATCGGTTCAGTAGTTTTTGAGTTTATCCATTACAAACATACATAAAAAAAATCAGTCTTTCCTCTTTATAATATTAGTTTGGACTAGCTGCTGCCCGCGGCTTCGCCCGCGTGGAATTTGGAAATTATCCCACGGGAACATGCTCCTCCAACAAAAAGTAGCCTATGTTACTTCTTATAATATCAACTATATGCCAGTGGAAGTCCCGTCAAAATCGGTCCAGCCGTTTTAGAGATTAGCCGGAACAAACTGACCGACAATCAGACAGACAGACAAAATTGTTTAAAATTGGTTTTTTGATGTAAATACCGTATATTCTTTCTAATGCATGTAGTGAAAATGAGGTTTCCGGCGACTGGGACCGCAACTAACTAGGACCGCGGTCCCAGTCACCGGATCCATAAAAATTAAATAATTTTCTTCCGGCTACTGGGACCACTCATAGGTATCTTAAAAAAAATCTACTACACAAGCCAAAATCGGTACAGACAAACGGAAAAATTTCTAAATTATTTATATGAATACCATTGACTCGTTCTAGACATGATTTTATCCTATGCGCTTAGTAATAGATTAAGCTAGCCCGTTTTTACATAATCCACACATGTAGGTAAACACACACAAAGGAAATAGCATTGTATGATTGTACATATATTACTACCTTTTCTAACTCGAGTCCGTTTTGCCTGTCGATTTCAAGGTCATGTAGCCCTTTTGTTATAAACGGGAAATTTTGCATCGCCCGATGACTGGCTCGGCCAATCACTAACAAGAAGCTTATCAGTTTAAGAAAGTCAAGTTTTGCATCAGACAGTTTTGTATTAGATCATTGTATGTAAGACACTGCGCTGAATATTTGTTGCAAATTGTGTGATGTGAGCAGTAGTGTAGTGACTTCATTTATTAGTCTTCAGGTATGTAAAACAATTTTTTATTAACTTATTTATAAACAAAACAAGCTAATAAGGGGGTTAAACAACGTGCTTACAAATATTTTTACTTTAAATTGCTTCTCATCTTTGATGAGACTTTTTAATATCACAAAAAAATTGTCATCTGTTAAGATTATCTGATAGTATTTTTAGTTTAATCATATATGTAATAAATTAGAGTCAAATAATAAAGTAACCTTAAAACTACATATATACACATAAATAAAAAAAAAACCCTTATGAACTTAACTAAAAGTACCTGATAGTTAACAAATTTTTTTTCGATTTTAGAATTATCAAAATGGATGAAAAAAGTCCTTCAACTTCACGTGGTGAACAGTCGTTTTATATTGATGTCACACAAAGAGGACGTGAACTTTTGCGAACTATGAATATATTCTTAAAAGAATAAACAAAGATGGCTCAAAACTCTGGCGATGTGCAAGAAAAAGTGTTTGCAACGCGACAATAAAAATCAGAGTCGATGCGATGACTATTTTGAATGAAACTGCTCATTGTCATGAACCTATTGATTTCGCGAAGGATAAAGTGAACCGCCAAATGCAAAAATGTGTAGACGATGTTCAAAAGGACTTAAATATCCCTGTTGCGCAAGTGTTTGAAAATAATATTAAAGTTCTGAAAGACCAGGGATTACAGTTTGCTACAGAATTACCACATTTTCACAACTTATAAAAGCGACGTTTTATATAAATAAATGATGTTTTTAAATCAAAAAGGATTTTTATTCAATTATTACATCGTCGTTTGACTGTACATTATTTGATTTCAGTTATCATTTATGAGTGGTCCCAGTCGCTGGAACCCTCGTGAAAATCTGTTAAATTGAAATTACAAACAGACACTTCAATTTTATTTATTTGTATAGATATATAGATAAGTACCTATACTTAAATCACTCAACTATTTTTTAAAGTAACTGGAGTTGAAATATATTATGTATGGTGTTGAAATATCAGCCATCGTGAGCTCAGCCATAATCTGAGTGACATAAACCTGCAGACCAGACTATTGTGTTTACAACTGTCCGGTATTGCAGCTTTTGTTTACTGAAATGTGAAGTGGTAACATCATAATGAAATAGCGCAGTAGAGGTGCTTGAATCATGAACTAACGAGTGATAGAGATAGTAACTATTTTTAGGGTTCCGTTGCCAAATGGCAAAAAACGGAACCCTTATAGATTCGTCATGTCTGTCTGTCTGTCTGTATGTCCGTCCGTATGTCACAGCCACTTTTTTCCGAAACTATAAGAGCTATGCTGTTGAAACTTGGTAAGTAGATGTATTATGTGAACCGTATTAAGATTTTCACAAAAATAGAAAAATGATATATGGTTTCTAATGTAATTTTTTTTCTAAACTGAATGGTTTGCGCGAGAGACACTTGTGTGTAAAGTGGTAAAATGTGTCTCCCCCCCCCCCCCCGTGACTTCTAAAATGAGAGAATGATAAAACTAAAAAAATATATATATGTACATTACTATGTAAACTTCCACCGAAAATTGGTTTGAACGATATCTAGTAAGTAGTTTTTTTTTTATTACGTCATAAATCGTAAACCGCAATTTTCCTTTCATTCAATCAACTCAAATATTAAAAAAAAAACATTTAATTTCATAAACCTTACGCATAAACCGTGAATACCTACAGATTTGTACGGAACCCTCGGTGCACGAGTCCGATTCGCACTTGGCCGGTTTTAGAGAAATTATGAAAAACACGCACGGCTCAGTAGTCGTGGCTTGGACACCCACGGTGAAGCTAAGAGGAATCCGAGGACGGGCCGCTCGCGCAATGTCGTTGTATCGGAGGCATCGCGAACGAGGGCCGCGGTGGGAGAGAAGTGCCGGTATTGAGGTGCGCCGCTCGCCCTCCCTTCCGCGGCCTGTATGGGATCGCCAGCGTCCGATGGCGGACGCGGTGGGGCTGTAGGGGAAGAGGAGTGTTGGTATACGTTGGCCAATCTCCCTATACCCTGCGGCCGAAAAGTGGTAGACGACGTGTTATGTGTTCATGCGCACCGAGAATGCGGGTTTCCCCCAGAGGTGGGTCCAGCGACGGACAACCGCGGCGGGTTCGCTGAAGAGTTCTTTCGTGCCCGTGTTCCCGCCATAAGCGGTGTAGATGGACACCGTGCAGTTTTAGTGGGTTGGAGTCCCACATAATTGCGCTATTTCCCCGTGGTAGCGCAGTATGCATGAGATTTCTCCACGATAATAAAAAAATGTAAACACGGTATTTTAACTTACCTCGCGGCTTAAATTCGCACAATATGTGAAGATATTCACCGTCGTACGAGTATCTTTGCCAACCTTGTTGAGACTAGCTCGCATTGCAACATTCATTTTGCATTTATAAGAAGTCCATCGGACAAGAGCAAGCTGCACTCGAGCATTGAAGGTTCCTTACGACAATTTAGATTTTTGAAATGGAATATTTTTGAGAACAAAGTGTTCTGCTGATTTTTTTTAAACTGTAAAAAGTAGTAAGAAATATCGTTCAGCTTAAATTGTTTTAGAATTGTAAAATAATTAAGTAATTAATTAGTAAGAAACTTGAAAACAGTAACTAAACATCATCATTATTTTACTAACATAACACGACTGCATATCTGATCTCAACAGCCCAGTTACAAGAACACGATACATCTTTTTAAGAATGGTTGTCAGACTTTTGGGGTCTTCAGTTCCTGACACCCGTAACGACTGTCAACGGTCTCAGTATGAAACCCGGAACCAATAACATAACGTGCTTTCCGAGGCAAGGAGGGGCCTCGGTATATTTTCAAATCATATGATTCTACATTATTTACTAAAAATATGCCAGTAATTTGTTTTGTAATAAAAACACGCGTACAAATAGTTCGTACTTAAGACTGTTCCGAAAATTTCAATAGCAATTATAGTTTGAAATAATTAATTAACTGATGCCATTTTCGTACGAAACCCCAAAATAAACAAAATAACATCAAGTATGTTGATTAAAATTCCGGTACAAAAAACACGTATGTTCTAAGATTAGAAACAATGTATTTAATTAAACTAAGAGCCATATCACACTAGCGGTTTACGAGCGTCTTCAGAGTGGAGTGGGCGCATAACTAATACATCGCGATCACGTCGCGGCTGCACAGCGAAGACATCGCGGGCGCATGGCGATTACGCAACGATTTCGACGCCTGTTCGCGGCGAGTTTATGACGTACAGGCATAAAGCTACTACAGTCTGTCAAATTTCTGTAATAGGTTTTCAACTTTATCGCTAAATTATTAGGTTCAAGACTGACTGGCAAAATTTGATAGTTTTCGGTAGCTCGATGTGCTGGCGTCTGTACAATACACTCAGTAACGGTTTTAACCGCGGCGATCTCGTTGCGCGTCCGCGATGTATTCGTGACGCATGCGTGGCGTATTCGATACGCACTCGCTCCGCTGTGGAGGCGCTCGAGAACTGCTAGTATGACAAGGCTCTAAGAGGAATTTTTAGAAACAAACATAAAACGACGGAACAAAATGCTGCATGGAAAACAAAGAGATAAAAAATAAATAATAGTTTAAAAAACTAAAAAACACGCTTCCATTGAAAACCAAACTAAAAAGTACAAAATAATGGAAAAAAGGCGTGGGGTGCTTTTTAAGGTATTTTTTAATGATATCAGGCACCCCACGCTTCGTTTCGAATTTTGAGACGTATGTCAGCGTAGTTTGTGACGTATGTCAGCGTAGTTTTCGAATACAGTTTTTTTTGCTGTCCTGGTAAACCTGGCAAGGATAATGGCACAAATTAGTTTGTGACGTATGTCAGCGTAGTTTTCGAAGACAGTTTTTTTGCTGTCCTGGTAACCCTGGCAAGGATAATGGCACAAATTTATAAAATTATTGCACTGTCATCGGTCCTTGACAGGTGTGCAAACTTTGAATGAAATTTGGTCGTTTAAAGTGGGTCAAAATCGCGCTATAAGGAGTCGGTTACAAACAAACATACAAATACAATACAAACATACATGTGAAGCTAATATAAAGCGTGTAAAAAAAAACGTGAACCTGTTTGATATTTTAAAAACCAAATAAAACAACACATTTTAAATGATCAAGATCCTTTTTTTTTTCTTTTCTTTTCTCGCTCTTGGGCGGAACGGGAGAACGTGTCAGACTTTTACTGACTAAAACCCACCCGTGTTCCTTCAGTTGCCCATGTGCCAGGGCCACGGTATCTCATTCGAACAAATCTCGCAACCCTGGCTGGCATCGGTCCTAGCAGACAGTCATATTCCGTACTGCTCACATATCTTTGAGGTGCGCGTGGAACACTACGCGCCGTCGACACGGGCCTGGTCCTCACCGGGCGGTGCGCTACCCATTGCTCGCCGCCCACAAGCCCGCGCCTATGGTGGCCGGGAGTCCGCTATCGACTCCCGATGCCCGGGGGGTCTGCTCCTGCGGTGTCTAAGGACGTGAAGGTACAGAGACTGCCACTCCCTCACGCACCCCGCCTTTTCTTTCGCGAGCATTACTGCTTCGCAGAAGGAGGTGACGGCTTCCCATTCTCTCTCGCTCCGTACCATGTCTCGCACCAGGACCGGACGCCAGAGGTCGCCAACGCCGATCGCCTCCATGAGGATATGGTAGTGCTCCGCCCAGGCAGGGCACACCTCCACCGTAAGCTCCACCGTGTCCTCCAGACGATCCTCACAATGGAAACACCTGGGCGTTTCCTCCCGCTTTATCCTGAACAGGAACCCCCAAAAGCACCCATGCCCGGTGAGGACCTGCGTTAGGTGGAAGGTGAGGACGCCGTGGCGCCTCTCTATCCACTTCTCAAAGAGGGCTTACTGCCGCAATTGTGGCGTGCCCAGCGCTGGGTTGCGACAATCGTACCCACCATGTCGCCATAAGATCACACCAGAGCTCTGTTCACCGTGCCGCGATTTGTCGTGGCAGCGGAGTTACGCCTGGGGCGACTAACCAGATGGCCATGATCCTCTGGTACGCGCTCAACCGGCGCGCTGGGCGTAGCCTCAATGAGGGCGCCCACACCAGTGTCCCGTAAAGGGCCATGGACCGCACGACCATCGTGTAGAGCCTTTTGAGTTTAGACCCCCAGATTCGGCAGGAGCCGCTTTAAGGCAGCCCTAGCCCACTCCGGTCTGGTCGCCAAACGTCCGAAGTGCTCAACGAAGTTCCACCGGCTGTTGAGGACAAGTCCCAGGTACTTCATCTCCTACCGTGAGTTGGGAACCCGCAGATGGCGCGTTCCGAGGACCATGAAAACCCATGGCCTCAGACTTGTGCAAGGCCACCTCGAGTCCCAATTGCCGGATCCTTTTGACGATTGTCGCAACCCCGCATGTTATTAATTCGCCCCCGCATCGTGCGAACTCCCCTGCGCCAGGACCAGCGTGTCGTCAGCGTAGCTCACCACGCTAACGCCGCTAGGGAGATCGGCGCGCAGCACCCAGTCGTATCCGATGTCCCACAGAAGCCCCACGACCGATCCCTGCGGGACACCGCACTACATCTTTCACCGGTTCCAATCTCCCTGGTGCCGGGGTAGATGACGAATTCTATCCGTCAGGTAGGCCTCGATCACACGCCAGAGGTAGGTCGGCATTCGGTGATACCGGAGTGCCTCCCAGATGCAACTCCATGGCAGGGTATTGAAGGCATTGGCGATGTCTAGAGACACCGCCAAGACGACCCCACCCCAGGCCACTGCATACCCCATCGTGAGGGCTCACACACACATGATGGCGTCCACCGTAGAGCGCCCCTTCGGAAACCGGAAAGCAAACTAGCTGTTCGCCAAATACAGCTCTCCTGCACCAGCCACCCGACAATGATCAACATACTTGCCTTACTGCTGCGTTGCTTTTTAGTGGCACCGAGGTCGCATTCTTTGTCTAATGAATACCTATGTGCGACCACGATAATTATTATTTCTTTTGTTTTCCATTAGTTTTTAAGTTTTTTGTCATTTACGTACGAAATACGTAAGTATGCCTCTAAATTATTTGTCATAAAAAAAACAATAGCTGTTTAGTTTAAGTATCAAAGTATTGTTATACTTTTAGAATATTTAAAAAATATTAACAGTTGTTCTCAAAAAAAATAGTTTTTTACTTAATTATTGGCTTCGATATTTGCAAATTAAATGTTTATTTTTTATTTTTTTATACGAAAATATGTGTATTGATTAGTTCTATGAATTGTGTATTGCGAATTTCACAATGGACATCGCCAATGGAATTTCGTGATCGGAGTCACTGAAAGTGTTGCTGAAAGCTTACGGTAAATCGACTTTATCACATCACGTCACGTCTCTCATCACATGTTAAACACCTTCTCACCGGCCACAAGCATGGCTTTATCAAATCTAGATCCACGACCACTAATTTCATGTGTTACGTGACGTGTCTGGAAGAATCGTTAGATAAACGTATTCCTGTCGACACTATATATACGGACTTTAGCAAGGCGTTCGATAAGGTAGATCATTCTCTTATTATAGCTAAACTTCAGCACTTGGGAATAGGAGGATCAATGCTAAAGTGGTTTCAGTCTTACCTGACTGACCGGTTTTCAAAGGTTGTCATGAACGGCCATCACTCAAAGTCTTTCAAAGCAATATCCGGTGTTCCGCAAGGTTCACATTTAGGCCCAATTCTTCTCAACATTTTCATAAACGACACCACGCACTGCTTTAGGCATTCAAAATTCTACCTTTTTGCCGATGACATGAAAATATTGAAACCAATAGTAACTGAATTCGACTGTACCCTTTTGCAAGACGATCTGAACAGATTGACGAACTGGTGCAAAACGAAAAAAATGCTTCTTAACGTCTCAAAATGCTACTACATGCAATTTAGTCATAACAAAACTGTCAAATCTAATAAGTACACGATTATATTATATTATATTATATATATTACTAGCCTGCACTGTCCCACTCCTGGGCAAAGGCCTCCCTCCACTTCTTCCAACTATCGCGAAGCCGCGCGTCCTGCTCCCAGTTCTGATGGAACCTATCCAGCTCGTCCCGCCATCTCCTACGTGGTCTGCCGCGACCCCGCCTCACTGTCTCAGGACACCAGTTCTGTGCTACTTGGGCCCACAGTTTGGTCGGCATGCGGCAAACATGTCCTGCCCACTATGACACACGATTAGCCAACAAAAACTTCGACAAGTAGAAGAAATACGCGTCTTGGGAGTCTTACTAGATAAACAACTAAAATTTGACAAACATATCCAAAACATTTCATCAAAGGGTTTTAAAATCCTTGGATTTATATTACGGAACAGCAAAGATTTTAAAAAGGCTTCTACCAAAATAAAGCTATATAACACACTGGTTCAGCCAATCCTTGAATATAGTAGCCAGGTTTGGAATCCTCACTACGATATTTACATAAAACACCTGAAAAGTATCCAACGACGTTTCCTATATCATTTATGTTACAGTGATCGTTTAGCTAAAAAATTATCAGCTACAAAGACCGATTAGGAACCTACAAAATGGTCTCACTTGCTGACATACGAGAAACGGCAGACCTAATACTACTGCACAAAATATTCAGCGGAGTCATAGACTGTGGCGAACTACTAGGTAAACTACAAATGAATGCGCCATCTCGTCTGCCGCGGAAAAGCAGCTATAACCTATTTTACGTGTCAGGATCTAAAACTAATCTAGGACACTTCGCCGCCCTCCCGAGACTCTGTCGGCAATACAATGAATTGTCAAAGCATTTTAACCTAGACATAACCCTCCCCATTTCGGAATACAAAAGGAATTTGACCACCGCAGTAACCGGGTACATTTCTGTTCAGCTTTGAATTGACGTCAACAATTAATGTAAAATTATTATCATATCGACCAATTTCATTTTATTCAATTTTTATTTCTAAATCTTTTAATGTTATATTTTGCTCAAATTTTGATGTATTTTCTCTAATTTTAATTTTTAGTTTATCGTTTACCTAATTATAGGTGCATGCTGTGGTCTCCTGTAATTGAAGGAGCACACGTAAAAGAAACCGTTATAACTGTGATTTTTGTAATGTGTATGTGTATCCTTTGTTGGAGATCCTAAATATATAAATAAATAAAATAAATAAATGATAAAGGGCTTGATTCAGAAAGCGGACACGGCTCGCATAGTCTGGAGGTTCCTCTCTCTGGAGCTCTGACCAGACCCTGTTCCCGATACCGGTGGGCTACTATTTTGTATAATTTTCTAAATGTTTTTTTAAACTATTATTTAAAAATATAATCTTTGAGAATGTTTAAATGTAATAAAGGAAATAATAATAATATCTTAGGACAACCAACACAACATTATCTGATCCCAAACTAGGCAGAGCCTTTATGTACTATGGCAACCAGACAACTGATAAACATGCTTATATATTTCTAAATACATACATATTATAGGTAAATTACACCTAGACACAGAACAAATGATTGTGCTTATCACATAAGATTTCACCTCAGTCTTAGCAGTCAGGGTCGCTAACCACTAGACTAACAGGCCAGTCAAGGTCAGTATTCAGGTCGTACGGTCGATGTTCTGACTCACTTGAGCATTAATTAAAATAATTACGCAATAACTAATGCTATCTGTTGGCCTTGAAATTGACTAGAATTTATTCAGTTATTCTTCTTTATACGAAAAAAAACCCAATAACTTTGTTTTTCAGTAAATTAAATATTGTAATAATGTTAATTGCGTAGTTCGTCCCATTTCTTCCCGTGGGTGTCGTAAGAAGTAACTAAATTGGCAGCAGCATTCTCTATGCATTTTACCATCATACTGCGATCGTCAACCCGCCTGCCAAGCGCGGCGATCATGGCAAACCTCCCAAATTGGGGGAGGCCTATGTCCAGCAGTGGACATCTTACGGCTGTAATGGTGATGATAATGCGTAGTTAGTCATTTGTCGCACGTATATTTAAATGCAAACTATTACATCCATCCATTATTAAAACATTACCTACTAAAATAAAATATTGGAATTATATTTTAATTTTATATTCTAGAGTCGTACGGTCGGTTGTCTGTGGTCACGGGACGAAACAATAATAATCTCGTAAACACGCCGAGACGAGCTTGCTTCAAATTTGTTTATCATATCACAGCACCATTCCACCCGGGCCAGCTTCTGAACATCGGTGAGGTTGTGCGGCACCCAGCGTGAAACGTTTCACTGCTAGCACGTTTTCCTCCGTAACAGCCGTCAAAGGGCGACCACTTCTTTCTTCATTCCCCAAAGTTAGTCGACCACGTTTGAATTCGTTATACCAACGATACACAGTTGCCTTGGAAGGGCTTTCATCCATGAATGCAATTTGAAGTCTATCGTATGATTCGTCCGGTTTCAGGAGATACTTGAAATCCTAAAAAATCATAGCGCGAAAAAGTTCCCGGCGCAAATCCAATGAGACATGATAATTTAATTAGCTCGCAAAAAATGTGGAGGGAAATTTTGAAATTGGAACGTACCTTTTTTTACTTATAAATAATCATTATTTTTATAATAGTTTATAACTGACCAGTCTCTCATACAAAAAAACTTTTTTTCGCAATACTTTCTGAGTGGCCTGGTACTTATGAATTTTAAGATAAAAAATTGGAATACACAATCGTGGATTGTTTAAGGAATATGTTATGGTCTGAGTAAGCATAGGTTATTTAGATATTGCAAAGAGTCAAATAACAATAACAGGAACATATTAAAATCCGTACAATTTAGAAATATGGAAAACAAATTGACAAGATAAAACAAGAAACAAGTTTCGGCAAGAAGAAATAAAATACGCCTGACAAACGTTTGGCAATTAAGTGTGTAGGTATGTTAGTATGTATATTTATAAAATGTATGCGCACGGCTACACATCAAGCTATGCATTTCCAGTATAAACTGATCTCACATTGTATGGGATTTCCGTATAATGAGACTATAATGAGACCGTATAGTGTACAAGTATTTGTCCTGATTTAATTATTTAGTTACATCAAAATCTTAGTACTTACGCAATTTTGATCCATAGTAGCTTGGCGACCCAAAACCGGTGCAATCGGGTATAACCTGATGGATTCTTTGATTACTGTTTCTAAATAAACTAATTGAGATAGATTCTCCTTTGATACTTTTCCGTTTTCGCCCAAAATCTGAGTTGATTTGAGAATCTCTTGTGGATTCCTTTTAATTAAAAGAAGGTCGTCATAATTACCTATTAGGGTTGGTATTGTAGTGACATATATATTTGATGATGGACCATTGCTTATTTAAATTATTTTTGTGCAGATTTATTTGTGATCTTAAATGTTTTGTTTTAAATTCTTTAATTCATGTGTTACGATATCGTTAGTTATTGAAGTGTAATATTATCTGGATCTATACGAAGTTTTTGATGTAAACGATCTCTAGCGATATACAGGAAGATTTTTTAGTCACCGTCCAAATTATGATATATTAATATTTTGCGAAAATCATTTAATACGTGTTTTTTCTTTTAGTATCACCCAATACAAAAATATTGAGATATCACATCACAAAGTTATCTATAAAAAGTTGATGATTCTGGACACCGCCGCGCGCTAGGTAATAGTGCGGGCTATTACCAAGTGTGTATGCACCGCGCTAGGTATTAATTTCGGCGGCCCACCCCGCGCGCTTCCGAAATTAATTGAAAACAATAATAAACAAAGTTTCAAATTGTCCCTTCATACTCTCACGGGCGGCAAGTGTAGTATTATTAATGTTTAACTTAGTGACCACGCAGAGCAGATAATTCTTTCGAGAAAATGATTTAAAATGAAAATTTTATGTATCGTTTTTTTTTCAAAAATGGATTTATTGAATGATACCTAATGCCTAGAAAAAATTTGGACGGTGACTAAAAAATCTTCCTGTATAGCTTGAATATAAGTCTGGTTATGAAAATAGCACTCAAAAAGAAGAAATATAGTTGATTGTATTAAGTATAGTTAATCTCAAGTAACTCGGTACCCCAGTGTCACGTTACCGAGATAGATATTTGAAGGTAACCAGCGACATGAGTTCAAGGACCATCATTAAAAATAGACTTATTACGTACGACCCAAAGCGATAACCTTATTCTCAAAATTTCCGTTCAGCTTCCAACGCCAAAGATAACAATACTTTATCGTTATTGGCCAAAAGGCTTCTTCCTCCCAGTCCCCATAACAGGTAATACGGTTTAATAAGAAACAGTAAATAGGCTACCTTCAGCAGCAACCGTATGTAAGGTAGAATAATTGACATAGCTGATTGTAATTGACATTTGCACGCCAGGTTATGGCAGGATATGTTGAAACTAAATTACTGTAACACCTTATATACCATATTCTAGCAAATAAATATTTTTGATTTGATTTGATTGATTTGAACCAAAGTCTTGCCAAACATTGGTTCCACAAATCTGTACACAAACATTTTTTCCAGGCATTTGTTAAGTACTGTGTGCACGTCTTCAGGATCCGTCACAACTGTAAAAAAGAGCTGATAATCTTTAAACGGCTAAATAGATTCTCATGAATCGTAGCTAGAAACAAAATATCGACAATTGTCATTAGATCTGTTAGATCAAGTGTAGAATTACCGTATACTTTCACTGATGGATTGTTACAGTCAAGAAGCAGAAAACTGTTAACATTTTAAAGTAATTAAAACATTGATACATTGTATAGATTTATAGGAGTGAAATTAAAACAATAAAGTAGCGTAGTAGTTACGCATATATACATTGGTATATTTGATTTAGGTTAGATTTCCACCCAGGTCAAATCTTTGTATGATGAGCAATATTATTTTTTCTGTGTCCGGGTGTAATTCATCTATAACTAGCTTTTGCCAGCGGCTTCGTCCGCGTATTACACGTATAAACCTTCTTCTTGAATCACTCTATCTATTAAAAACCGCATCAAAATCCGTTGCGTAGTTTTAAAGATCTTAGCATACATAGGGACAGCCAGAGGGAAGCGACTTTGTTTTATATTATGTATTGATATGTATATATTTAGAAATATATAAGTATATTTATCAGTTGTCTGGTTGCCATAGTACAGGCTCTGCCTAGTTTGGGATCAGATAACGGTGTGTTAGTTTAGTTTTAAAGATCTAAGCATACATAGGGACAGACAGAGGGAAGCGACTTTGTTTTATATTATGTAGTGATATGTATGTATTTAGAAATATATAAGTATATTTATCAGTTTCTGGTTGCCATAGTACAGGCTCTGCCTAGTTTGGGATCAGACAACGGTGTGTTGGTTGTCCTAAGATATTATTATATATTATTAATATTCTATTTTCCTACCCGGCTTTGTCGACTCAGGCCGAGCTCAACGAGTCCGTAGCACCCCTAAAGTTTATACTTAACATAAACAGGGATCGGACCAATAAAAATTTTTGTCACATCTCCAACCTTTAAGGAATATTCACCAAACGAAATCGCAAGCTGAAGCAATGAAAACAAAAATTATTTCAGTAGTTATTACACATTTATTCACTCTGTAGCTTAAATTTTGTGTAATATTGAAATATGTAATAGTGTTTATTTTCCTTTACTTTGCTCGCGTTAAAAATAACAATAAATATACTTTTTTTTTCATAAAGAGTATCCTATGTTACTTCTAATACCTCCTTAATTATGTGTACAAAGTTTAATGATGATCGGTTTAGTAGTTTTCGCGTGAAAGCGTAAAAAACAAACTTACATTTACATTTATAATATTAGTAGGGAAAATAGAATAAAGATGACATCATCATTTCAGCTGAAAGTCGTCCACTGCTGGACACAATAAATAAATATGAATATGGACATGGGCCTCCCCAAATATTTGGGGGGGTTTGCCATATTCACGCTTAGCAGACGGATTGGCAATCGCATATTAGTCGTAAAATACATGGAGAACGGCAGCAGCGTTCTTCCATTATCTAGTAAGAAATGTGATACTAAAGGAGAATAATAAAAACGAATACAGCAGAAATGATGCGAGGAATAAATATGACGTCTGTCTATTATTAAGAAAATGACCAAAAACATTTGAAATGTTCGCGCTGCCAAGACTTTGCTAATAACACTCGTTGCTTTACAATAATACGAAGTTTGAAGAAAAGAAAAGATGCGTTGGCTAAAGGCATTAAATTATCATGCAGAAACAAACGACTGTTAAGATTTTTAGTTCTTACTCTAACGATCCTGTATTAACAAAACAATATAAAAAAGAGACATTAGAACAGGTCATGCGGAAAATCATGACAACAAAACAGGACATTGACTAGCTACAATAAAGGGTCTCACCGGGTTTCCATATGAAATCTGCACTGGCATCTTTTTTGACAGTGGTGCCTTAATTATGTTGCTAGTTGTCGCCAACAGTTTGATATGTGAGAACTTTTTCGTCTGTTCGAATTCGTTTATATTTTCGACTTGACATAATAACGTTTGGAAGAAGTGTAACACAATACTTCAACTGATACAAATAACGCAATTGTGTTAACTTTCGATAGCGCAGTATATTATGAGTCTAAACTAGTAAATGATTATAATTCCTGTGATTACAGTACGCACGGCCACACATTACCAGTATAAGCTGACATCTCGTTGTAGGAAACCCAATGCAAGGCGATGCGATGCAATGCGAGGTCAGCTAAAACTGGAAATGTACAGCTTGACCTGTAGCCGTGTGTACCTACCTATCTATTGAAAGCTTTTATTGTTTTGAATATGTTCCACCCATGACACATTTATGTAATTGTTATATATTATAGTTGGATACATACGTAATTTATGTAACTTATTTGGTCGGTGTACCTCGAAAAATGGCCACGAAAAACCACCCTTAATTTTTAAAACACATTTGGTTCTGCCCTATAGGTGATTGAAAAATTATGAAATGTAAATCTATTAAGTAGCTTTCATGTCGCGTTGGTTTCATTTTAAAATCTATTGTAGTTTCGTAGAAAAAAAACATTCAAGTTTGAGGTTGCAACCCTTATTTTTCAAAAACTAAAGAAGCTAGGGGTTTGATAATTGGCCCAAAATTTTTTTCAACAACTAGCAACATAGTTAAGGCACCAATGTCAAAAAAGACGCCAGTGCAGATTTCATATGGAAACCCGGTGAGACCCTTTACGTCTGACCTAAAACAAGGTTTCAAGTTTCTAAGGGCCCTATCTGACTAGGACACCACGGTGGCGAAACCATGGCCGCACTGCTAGAAAATGTCTCGTCGGATGCTCAACTAATCGGACGCCTGGTGTACTAGTGCGACAGGGCCCTTACTCAATGTTTTTCCGCATCAATAGGACATAGAAGCCGAAGTGGTGGACTTATCGGAGTACACTATATTTCTACCTCCACCTGGTGTAGGTAGATGTAGAAAAACAGCAAAAAAAAAAACCTTAACGCGTTTATAACTTTGTGAAAACTTTAATATTTTCGATGAATGCCTAAATGGTTATCGAAAAAAAGATCCACGATCAACATAATAAACTCAAAAAATACTTAATGTTTTAAATTTTGTTACTGTTAAATATATTTCTTGAGGAATAACTCAGATTGTGCGTCAATGTTTCCTGCCACCCTGACATACTGACAAAAGGCTAGGCAGATTGAATATAATGACTTAATTACTTACAAATAAAAACCGGCCAAGTGCGAGTCGGACTCGCGCACCGAGGGTTCCGTACAAACCTGCAGGTCATCATCATCATCATTCGTCATCATCGTTTATGAAATTAAATGTTTTTTTTTTAATTTTTATATTTGAGTTGACTGAATGAAAGGTAAATTGTGATTTACGATTTATGACGTATTAAAAAAAAACTACTTACTAGATCTCGTTCAAACCAATTTTCGTTGGTAGTTTTCATGGTAATGTACATCATATATTTTTTTTAGTTTTATCATTCCCTTATTTTAGAAGTTACGGGGGGGGGGGGACACACATTTTACCACTTTGGAAGTGTCTCTCGCGCAAACTATTCAGTTTAGAAAAAAATGATATTGGAAACCTCAATTTCATTTTTAAAGACCTATCCATAGATACCCCACACGTAAGGGTTTGATTAAAAATTTTTTTTGTGTTTCAGTTCTACGTATGGGGAACCCCAAATATTATTGTTTAAAAAAAAAATGATATTAGAAACCTCAATATCATTTTTGAAGACCTATCCATAGATACCCCACACGTATGGGTTTAATGAAAAAAAAATTTTTGAGTTTCAATTCTATGTATGGGGAACCCCAAATATTATTGCTTTTTTTCTATTTTTGTGTGAAAATCTTAATGCGGTTCACTGAATACATCCACTTACCAAGTTTCAATAGCACAGCTCTTATAGTTTCGGAGAAAAGTGGCTGTGACATACTCGGACAGACAGACAGACAGACAGACAGACAGACAGACAGACATGGCGAATCTATAAGGGTTCCGTTTTTTGCCATTTGGCAACGGAACCCTAAAAACTCACCACCAACTTTTGCTAACAAGTGTAAATGCCCAAATAAGGGCCACTTCCCTGGGTGAGTGGGGACAAGCTCATTTGCTGCGGGCAGGAAGTGACGACAAGCCATCACGTAGGCCACACATACACATACTAACGAAATTATAATTGTTAAAAACATTTTTTTAACTATCAATAGGTAGTACTTGATTTCAGATAAGAAGTGGCCGAAAATTCAGTGTGGAAAACTATTTCAAAATTAATTAATTTATAAAATACTTTCGTTCCGTGTTGACACAATGCAACACTGGAGTGAAATGAAATGATTATAAACACACTGGTTTTATAAAACAAAACATATAGATAACTTGTATTAACGGTACAAGTCCCAACCCTTGGTTGACATATTCCAAGGCATTCCATTCGAATTCCATAAAGCTCGACATTCGATATTGTATCGTAAAGTACCGCAATAACTCTCAGAGTCTCAGAGATTTAGCCATCATCTTCTCTACAAGTACCGAATTACACCGCTGCAAGCATCTGTTGATGAAAATAAATTATTGAGGTTAATGCACTAAGGAAGCCCGTGAAATACAAATTTACTTCCGTTTTATGCAACTTACAGGTCAGTCTTAGGATAACGTGGGACCCTCAGAAAGTTTTGCGAAAATAAAAAGAAGTGTTCTATAGGTAAATATTTTTTTATCAGATCTTTTCAAAATATTCTCCACTAGCCTCTATGCAAAGTTTCATGCGTTTGAACCAGTTTTCGAAACACTTTTTACAGTCCGCCACAAACATGTTGTTTACAGCCTGCTCGAACGCTGACAGCGCATCTTCCGGCGACGAAAATTGTATCCCTTTGAGCTGATTTGAAATTTTTGGGAATAAAAAAAAAGTCACATGGTGCTAGGTCAGGGCTGTAAGTAGGGTGACCCAGAAGTTTGACCGGCGTGCTGTCCAAGAAGTCCCTCGTTTTGAGCGCGGTGTGCATGGGCGCGTTGTTGTGGTGGAGCAGTAGCCCGCGGAGCCCTGTGTTTGGTCGCTTGTTGCTCACAACAGAGAAAACTTCTGCCGAGCATTTGACCATTCGGCGTTGATGCTTCTTTGGTTCCGTAAAGGGATTAACACCAAGTAGCCAGTCAAATTGAAAAAACTCGCGATCAAAATCTTCCCCCGCTTCTAGATCGCTTCACTTTGGTAGGCGTTGATTCGTTTTGAAACACCCAAACCGTCGACTGGCGCTTCGTTTCTGCATCGTATGGATAAATCCAGGACTCATCACCTGTAATAATGTCGTAAACACGCCGAGAGCGTTTTCTAGCTACCACACACCCATATTAGATGAGTTCCTACCAAGTTATGACAACCTGGTACTTCGAAGGCATAAGGCCTTTCATAGATGACATATACTCATTTAAGGTGACCTAAGAAATAAACGCGAGCAAAGCCGCTGGCAAAAGTTCGTAGTAATCTAAATATAATATATAGGCATCGATCTCTAATAAAGAACAAGATACACAATCAGCGGCAAAAAATGGCCTCACCAAATGAGCACCCACTTGAACATTTGGGTGCGCTTTTGATTTAGTAGCATTCGAACGCTACGACGGTAAACATGTCTCCGTGCTCGAAGAACATTGTAAAAATCACACATCTAGGACGCTAAAACAGGATGGGAGTTAAATTTTTTCGATAAGTATTAATATTATCATTATATAATTGTTATCACTGTATAAAAAATGCTGATATTTTGTCAAGAAAGCATCGAAAAAACATTTTTTTAAATTAAGTCGTAATAAACAGCAAGAAATATAAACCATCTCAATTGTAAAGACTCTCACTAAACCTATTAGTCCTACTATCGCATGCCCACTTAAATTGTTCGAGTTACGTGCGTTGACTCTGTTCCATTTGTAGAGACGCTATTGTTTTAAAAGAAAATATTATTAAATAATATATTTTTTTATTTAATGCGAGAGTTTTGCTGTTTCTTTCAATACTATATCAACATTTTTATAGATTTAATTTAGATCAAGTGCATGTAATAAAATTGAAGACGTGAGTTTTATTAGCTTTCTTCGAGATCTTTTGAGGTGTGGAGAATGGATATCAGTTATAGCACGTCAAAGATCCGAAGAATTTTCCAAGCCGACCGAAGGAAGCGTTGTATGTTTGAAGCATTGCAACTACGAATGGCATCAGAACGCATCATTTTATTTCAAGGAAATTAAGAGCGTTTATTAAGAAAGTGGACAACATCGGAAATAGCTGTCAAATATTTCGCTGTTTTGATTAATTGGGCAATATTATTGTATGGAAATAAGAAATATGGCTAACTAGTGACCTAAAATATGAAACATAAAATTCAATAATAATATCGTAACACGGAATTAAGTAATAAAAAGTATTTGGAAACTTTCCAAATTCCTTTTTACACCTAAAACGGTTACAACATCAAATTCAGTGTTATAAGAAATTGCAATTCATTATTAATATTCTAATTACTAGTTGGCAAAATTTCATATTTCCATACATTATTGTCTAATTAATCAAAACAGATAAATATTTGACCGCTATTTGCAACGTTACTTGTAAGTTTAATAGTTTATAACAACAAAAAAAAAAAGAAAATGAAGAATAAATAAATGACTTTGGCTATACATATTAGTTTCATTAATAAATAAATGTAGTGCCCTATCCAAAAAAAATATATAATCATTACACATATACACTATAGAATAGAATAAAAACATGCTTTAATATGTACACTTTTCTTTAAAATACATTAAATTATAAAAGGCCATTTATTATTGCAGTTTAAAGAAAAAATATTGGACAGTTTGACTCCACTCATTCCTTGTCCTAGCGGACAGCCTGGATTGTATGACTGTATTGTTATTAATTGGCACTTTTTAATTCGAACTTTAAGACATGCGTCTAAGGTTAAATTTCTTTTGTTGTATGTTGACCAGTGAGCATCGGTCGTAAAAATTTATTGCTTTTTGTACATAACTTTGTGAAATAAACTTTAAGCATTGCGAATAAGGTTGAATTTACATGAATGTATATTTATTTCAACTAGCATTACAATAACACAATTTGGTGACAGTTTTAAGAGAACTTTTGCTTGGGACTGTGTATCTAGTTCTTTATTAGTGATCGATGTATATAGGTAAAAGGCAAACCTGACTGACTCATTTATCAACGCAGAGCCGAAACTACTGAACGGTTTTCGCTGAAATTTGGTATACAGATAGTTGTAATAACGTAGGCATCCGCAAGAAATTATTTTTTGAAAATTCGCTCCCTAAGGGGGTGAAAAAAGGGTAAAAGTTTTGTTTGGAAGTCCGTCATTTTTAGAACTAGTAGCCTGAAACTTTGTTTTTAGGTTAACAATTAGAAATAAACAAATTATAATGTTTTTTATCACATCTGGCAGCAAGAAAATCGGTTATTCATGGATTTTAGGTCTAGACCTCGCGGTGTGACTTATATAACCAGTCAAGAGCGAGTCGAACTCGCGCACCGTGGGTTCTGTACCACCATAAATATTATTATAGTATTGCAGTGTTAGGTCGGCACCTAGTTATACATACATGCAAAAGTATGTTTTTTGTCTGTTACGTTTTCACGCCTAAACCACTGAACCGATGATCCTGAAATTTTGCACATACAGTGTCAGGTGTACACAAACGGGTACGGTGACTTTTATCACGGATAAGGTAACTTTTATCGCCAAAATAAGTACTGTTCCCGAGGAAAATTACAATAACCTTCTTATGATGATAGATGGCGCCATGTGTCTTTTGAATCATGATTATTATACTAGCTTTTGCCCGCGACTTCGTCCGCGTGGAGTTCGGTTATGTCGTAGCGTAACGTAGCGTAGGCGAGCGCTAAGAAAGGAAGTAGAATTGCACGGACGAAGTCGCGGCCAAAAGCTAGTAAACTACAAAACTTCTTTATACACCACAGTTTTTGCTAATCTATTACTGTGTGCCAAAATTATCAGACTACTGGTTGAGCTTACGTGGGAGCAAGCCACATAGAATTGCCCGTGAGAAAAACAGTTTTCTCTCAAGTCTACACCCGCAAATTTTAATGTCAGCCCTTGTGATTTGTTTATGGTCATTGCAAAGCAGACTTTAAGGGGAAACTGTATTCGTTTGAATTCAAGGGGAAGATCATTCGGGGTCAAGGGAATTCTTGGTACAAATACAGTTTCCCCTTGCGCTTAACCAGTTATAATTGTGGCTTCCACTACATTGCGATGTATGTAACGTTTTATGTTTTTGTGCGATGTTTGTAAAATATTTGTTGGTTTCGTAATCAGCGACCCGATAAACCATAAAAACGATGCCCATGTTGATTTTCAGAATTTGTCACTCTTTTTCCACCTCTTAGGGGTTAATTTCTGAAAGAGCCTGAAACACTTGTTTACTCATTTATTGGTAGGAGTACTCCTGTGAAGTTTCAAATAAAATTGTTTAACTAATCTTGTTTCCCCATACAAACTTTCAAGCCCTTTTGAAGGGTTGAATTTCCAAAAATCCTAGGACATGTATTTGTTTATTTCTAATTTTTAACCTAAAAACAAATTTTCAGGTTTCTAGCTCTAAAAATGACGGACTTCCAAACAAAACTTTAACCCCTTTCTCACCCCCTTAGGGAGCGAATTTCCAAAAATGCTTTCTTGCGGATGCCTACGTTATTACAACTATCTGTATTCCAAATTTCAGCGAAATCCGTTCAGTAGTTTCGGCTCTGCGTTGATAGATGAGTCAGTCAGGTTTGCCTTTTATATATTTAGACTAGCTTCTGCCCGCGACTTCGTCCGCGTAAAATTTTTGCTCCCGTGACCTTTCCCGTCGCATCGAATTGTCTGCCAGGTTTCGTTGCTGCTCCGCTCCTTTTCATTGTAGCGTGATGTTATATAGCTTAGCTATTCTCAATAAATAGGCCACGGAAGCGTGAAAGCCCGGCACGGGCAAACCACCTCCACCAGCCGCGGTTATAAATTAGTGTTTTTTCTTTCATGGCAGTTTCGGGCAATTTAGTCTACTGAATAATTTGCGGGATTTTAGTAAAATTTCATAAAATTTCCGTTGATTGACCGTTTTACAAGTTACTTTTGAACATAATCCTTTGAACATTTTACAAGTTACCTATGAACATAATTAAATCTTGGTAAATGTCTACACCTATTCATCATTTGTCTAGCCTTTTCCCAAGTATGTTGGGGTCGGTTTCCAGTTTAACTGGATGCAGCTGAGTACCAGTATTTTACATGGAGCGACTGCCTATCTGACCTCCACAACCCAGTTACTGGGTAATACGATACCTCTTGGTAAGACTGATTTTCAGACTTTCAGGCTTCGGACGACCCGTAACGCCTGTCTAAGATCTGCGAAAGACAGCCGGGACCAACGGCTTAACGTGCTTTCCGAGGCACGGAAGAGTCTTGGTATGTAAAGATGGTCACCCATCCACGGACCAATTCCGGCAAGCGTGGCTTAACCTGAACGATCCACCCGTGCGGCTGTTGTAACTTAGCCACAAGCCCCTCCCCTACCTTTCTGCACCTATTATTATTATTTTATTATTTCACTGTAAATGTAACTTTGTAATCCTATATATTTATATGGGATTACAAAGTTATTTATGCAGTTAGTGTATCTAGAAAACTGGAATGAAATCGCAAAATATTTTAGTTTTCCCTTGATTTATACACTAAACACTATTTGTATTATAAATTTCAAGTTTCTGTGTCTGCTAGAAATGCCTTAGAGTTTTGATGATCGGTCAGTCAGTCAGTGAGTGACAAAATTACGAAAATTTGACTTTTTTATAATTCTTAAACTACTGATTCAAATTGAATCAAATTTGAAATATGTTTAAACAATATCTACTTAGTTACTGAAAATTCAGGTTTCTAGTTTTATCCACAACGAAGTTATACGGGGCTGTTTCGAGAAAAAATTGGTACGGCCATGCCGTTTTTTTTTTGCTGGATTTGGCAGGTGCACTCTCGTGCCTCCAAATAGCGTACGCTTCCCCGGCTTCCTGTGACACACTTCCGTTCATTTTCACGAAATCACTTCCAATTTATTAGGAATTGAATAAAATAAAAAAAACTTAAGGCGTTAAAATTTTATTTTGACCCCACTGACGTTTTCAGTACTCTCAAAAACCAGGAAAACGACACCAATGACGAAAAATTTCATGTCATCATCTTATATTTTTATCTTAGCCTTAGATGCTAGGCTTCAGCTCCCTAAAAAAGCTACAAGGACAATCAATTACCAGTATCCGAACCGGTAATACTGTATTTATATCGGCATCAGAAAAAGTAATAATGTACGAAAGAAATCCACAAATGAGACTAAAGTTATAATAAAGGGGTCCAGCGTTCCATAGTCTCAATCTATGTCCTCCTCTCAATGCTGATGTGATGTCCCGCGTCTGGGATCAGAATGATATTCATCCTCACTCGCACCTTGGTGTGATCAGCCTTAATTCTGTAGCGCCGCACCACGTGAGCAAGGGTCGTCTTCATCGACATCATGGCGTAGGCTTTACCTGATAAAATAAAAACGAACCAGTCAAACTCAAATCATTTATTTTGAATAACAAAAATCCAATTTAGAACGTCTATATTTAAGTCAAATTAGAATTCAGGCCGCCTCGTTGGTCTAGTGGTAGCAAGCGCTACTGCTGAGCTTGAGGTCCTGGGTACGATTCCCAGGTCGGGCAAAGTGTTATTGGGTTTTTCGATCTAGAATTTCTCAGTAGCAGTCCGGAGTCTGGATTCGTGCCCGGTTGATGGCAATAGGCTCGCCCCCTATTACATGGGACTTAAACATAACAGGCGAAATGTGGGTGTACTATAGGTACACCTCTAGACAACCCTTCGTGGAAACAAGGCGTGATGTTATGTTATGTTGCCCCTTCCAAAGGTAGATTCGTATGGATAAGAATGGGCCAGATACTCCACCGTTACTCTTTAAAAATATTTTCGGATTGCTGTCAGATCCATTCAGCCGTTTTTGCGTGATTGAGAAACAAACATCCAATCATACAAATATTTACATTTATAATATTAGTAGTACCTAAGAACGTGTATAATTCATATTACTTCGAATTCATAGTTTATCAGAATAATGAAATTAATAGTATTCAGAGTAAGAAGACTGCGACATAGGGCTGGATTGAATTGAATATAAGTCTTCCTGATTTTTCTTAACGCTCCTATTCTAACTATACAGATACTCAATTATTTACCAGACACCAAATCGAACATATTTATAGGAATAGTACTTCGGCCAGTGGCATCACCCGTATAGCTGCCGGAAAATATCACCTGGGAACCTACTACCGGGATAAAGTATCCTATATGATAAGTATCTAGGATAACCAAAAATCAAAATCCATCCAAAAATCTAAACATCTATCTAAGCCATATTTCGCGGTCTCTTACTTGGAATACAAAATTAGGTTTATTTTGAGTACTTCGAACACACATGATATTCGCATTTACTATGAAGCCAAAGTAATATGAATTACAATGCTACTAATCCTGCACTACCCGACCGCTACCAACCGGGACGGCCGGACGGCACGCTAGCCGCTTTATTCATTATAATCTCTGATAACTTCCAAAATATTCATTTAAATGATATTATGCTGTAAATGGCAATTTTGATCTACATGAAATGCACAATGTATTTAATGTATTTTATTGGATAAAGAACGATACGGTATACTATAAAATAGCTTGGTGTATGACCCATATTTTTTTTGTAATATATAAAAGATAAAAATGGTTTTTGTTGGGTATCCTTAGGAGATAAACATAGACCATTGGGATTTTTATTATCGCAAAAAAACGAGCAAAAATTTGACGCGGACAGAAGCTCGCATTCTCATAAATGAATTGGTAAGGTACCATCTTAATATTAATCCTTTTAAATAGTTCCCTGAGAGATTCGCGGCGACTAAGATTATAAATGGCTCTGACAGCTCTCTTTTGTAAAATAAAAACGGATTCATTGTGAGCAGGCCTATCCCACAGTAAAATGTCAAACGACAATCCATGAATTCATTAGTTTTTGGTTGTAATCCGAGACCGGAAAAGCGATAATACAAAAATAATAATTAGTAATAACCAGTTTACCGTTAATATGGACCTTCACTTACCCAAATTGAACGCATCTTGTTTGAAAGTACCAATAACCTGTACATGAATTTGCCAAAAGATATAGACAGTCAAGTTTTTCACAGGACTGCTTGGGGATACGTAATTTTTTTGATACTTACCAATACACTGTCGTTTGCCCATACTAAAGGAAGCAAAAGCCTTAGGGTTGTCAGGCAACTTGCCAGGTTCCAGCCAGCGTTCAGGCTTGAACTCGTGCGCGTCTGGTCCCCAGACCGGATGCTTGTGGATCCCGAACAGAAATATGAAGCAACTCCGACCGGCTGAGAGGGTGCAGTTTTCTGAAACAGGGAAGATAAAGGAATAACACGAGGTGACTGGTTCAGGGGGTTCTATGTTATGGGGGTTTGGTTTCCGCACTTAGTCCTTTGAGTGGACCATTGTGCGTGGGCCATGGCAGCCGTCGGTATTTACTCCAACCAGCCCACCTCCTTCCAGAAGTTGGTTATGTCTCCTGGTCTGCTAAGAACGTCTGTGTAAGATTTGGGTGTCCCAAGGGTATCTGTCCTAATCTGGGTGACGCCTGTACATTCTAAGAGTACATGCGCAATGGTTTCCCCAGCCTCCATGCAGGCCCTGCACAGGGGACTGTCCGTTATGCCTATTGTGTAAAAGTGTTTGTTTAGCGGGCAGTGTCCTGTGATGGTGCCTGTCATCAGACGCAGACCATCCCTGTCCAGGCGTAGCAGACGTCTAGTTAGCCTGCCATCCGGGGATGGCATAGCTTCTCTGGACTACCTGCAGCCTGGTACCGAGGTCCACCAGCTCTCAGTTTGTGTGTGGGTAAATTCCTGCAGCCACCTGCGCAGCTGGTTGAAGGGGATGGGCATGTTGGACTCGGAGCCGCAGACAACATCACGCTACGATCAAAAGGAGCGGAGCAGCAACGAAAAAGCACGAAATTTGGCAGGCATTTGGATGCGACGGGAAGGGTTAGGGGAGCAAAAATTTTACGCAGACGAAGTCGTGGGCAGAAGCTAATATAGTATAGTTCTGTCCCTTCTATCTGTTTTCAATTGTATTAACTGATGATTTTATTCTTCAAGTGTCGATAGTCAAAAACACTAACGTCGGACGTTTTAGGGAAGGTAATTTTTTATATTTCATACAGTTGAAGTATGCGGGGAGATTTTTTATAGTAACACTAGCTTCTGCCCGCGACTTCATCCGCGTTTTTCTGGTTGCCACGACCCTTCCCGTCGCGTCGAATCGCCTACTCGTGCGATTTTCCCAGTTTTTGCAACATTTTTTATTATTGCTCCGCTCCTCTTGGTTGTAGCGTGATGTTATATAGTTTATAGCCTTCCTCGATAAACAGGCTACCTAACGCAAAAAGAATTTTTCAATTCGGATCAGTAGTGCCTGAGATTCTTGCGTTCAATCAAAGAAACAAACAAACTCTTCAGCTTTATCAAACCTGGTTGAACTAATTAGTCCTTATTCCTTCGGCAGCTTATACCATTAAAATTATGGTCTAAGGCTACTCAATCAGTGCATCTATTTCAAAATACGAAAGAGCGGCACACGAAAAAAACACTGCAAGCTAATTTACACGTATATTAATTTGTCATAATACATATTCCAGGTTTTGTTCAAGAAATTTTATTCATTTTTTCCGTGAAGGTGTACTGAAAAAAACTTTTAACATAAAAAATAAAATTAGTAGTATTTTTTTTAAGGAAGTCTCCTTAAAAAAAATACTACTAAGTCAAAAATAACTTATAATTTCGGAATTCGGTGTCTTAGGATCGTACTTAAGGTTTTTTTTGCCACCGACTTCCGAAATTAAAGTTATTTTTGACTTTGTAGTGTTTTTTTAAGGAAATCGGTTGTTATTTTTTTGTAAAAAGTTTCTATTTTTAACTTTTTAGTTATGGTAGATACCCCCGCACTAATCTAATCTCGTTATTCGTTCATTTGTCGCGTAAATACTTAATGCAAATTTAAGACTTATGTGGTTTTCACATGGACCCCATTGTCCAAATGGAAACAAATTAAAATGGGACCATTCGAGAAGCACCAGCTTTCAAATAAAAAAGAATCATCAAAATCGGTTCATCCAGTCAAAGTTATGATGAACAAACATAAAAAGAAAATACAGTCGAATTGACAACCTCCTCCTTTTTTTGAAGTCGGTTAAAAACGTTCGACTCGCATGAGTATTTGGCTCTATTTCAACCATCACGCCATTAACTCTGGTGAGAATACTGACTCGAGTGAAATGATAAAGTTTGCACACTTGCGTCAGAATTTGATTGAGCTGACAAAAGCCAAAAACCTTCTGAAAGATTGATGTTGATTGTCCAATAGCATGTCTTATTGTATAAATTTACTTAGTTTTAAATCTCTATCAAGTTTCCTGGCTATAACTGGCACTATGGTGAAAACTCTCATACTCTCCTTCAGAACAGCCTCCAAGTACACCATCCTCGACAAGTCTGTCTTCTCCACGTCTCTGTCTTCTTTCAAGACCTCTTGTATCCTGAAATTTTGTGTAAATAAAAATCTTGTAACACCGTACTTATTTTCCGTCTTTATGAAACCAATTGTTTGAATTCGGTAAACTGTATGTATTGTAGAAGCTCATGCGCGGCCATGCCGTGTGGCCAAAACAAACAAGTCAGATCAATTAGATAGAAATAATAATGAGTCGAGTAGTTATTTCACTATTATCATTTCAACGGAAACACGTCCACTGTTGAAAATAAGTCTCCCCCAAAGGAGGGATTTGCCATAATCGCCACGCTTAGCAGGCGGGTTTGCGATCGCAGTACGGTAGGTAGATGCATTGAGATCGCTACCCATCCTCTAGTAAGTCCCTAAGTCGTCTTCTACGGCACCCACGGGAAAAAATGTGATGGTGGTATTCTTTACATCCGGCACCACACGGAGTCGAAACGAGAACGGAACGAGTAGGTACTTACTCAGTAAATACTTTTTCTTGGGCTTCAGGGTGAGACCCCAACAAAGTCATGGTGAACATAAGGACCTTCGCTGAGGTGTCATGGCCAGCGACTATCATAGTGTCCACATGCTCTCTTATCTCTCTGTCGGTAAACACTCCCTTCTCAATTGACAATTCAAGGAGAAGGTCCAAGAAGGCTTTGAATTTTGTACCTATAAATAATTGAAAGCTATTTAGTTAATTATATGTGTATTGTGGTTAAGGGTAGCCATAAAAACATCAAGCTCCTCTCCGTGCAAATATTTCCAATGAACTCAGATTTCCTCTTTAGTAGAACCTGCAACCATTTTACATAATATCCGTATAGGATGTGGACTGTAGTTATCACGCAATATATGACATTAGGATTTAAAACTTCGAAGTAACCACTGCCCAACTTAAATGGGACTAGGCGGACATATATTTGACGCATGCCGGAGAAACTGTCGGCCCAAGTAGCACAGAACTGGTTCCCTTAGACAGTGAGTAAGGTCGCGATAGGAGATGGCGGGACGAGCTGGATAGGTTCCGTCAAAATAATAATAGGCTCGCAAAAGATGAAAGGAGTGGAGGGACGCCTTTGCCTGGAAGTGAGCTACTGAAAGCTAACAAAAATAAAAGTAACCATCATATAAATACTCAGAACGATACATATTTCTATCCTCACCGTATTTGATATGTTATGTAATATCTTCAAACAAGCATCTTGGCTCTTCTTGAGGTTACTCCATGCGAAGGTGTAAGGGCTGTGCCACCAGAATTTAATGATCCGTTCCAGTATTATGCTGAATGCCAATTCGGTACCTTCCATGTACTTGCTATCTGGGTCCGAGTCTGTTAATTCTACTCCTAGCGCTGTCACTGGAAACAGTGAACGATATAACGTATAAAACACAACTCCGCAACAAAGGAACTTTTAAGTATACTAAGTAACTACAATTTTGTAGCGCATATAAAATCACCAACACGGGCGAACTCTTGCATTAACCAAATCGCCAGTAACATAAAGAGTATTCAGCCAGAAATTCATCATTTCGGCCTGTCTGATCACGAAACTGCACAATCAGTTACTGTAAAATCGAACATCCACAAAATAATAACTTGTTGGTCAGAATTAAGACGTGACTACTGTGTAGAAAGCCTCGATATATTTCACGAATGTATGTTTGCTCTTTCATTTTCGGAAACGTTTAACTCAGACACTCTAACAATGCCTTTAAAATGTTGTATTAAACTTTTACATTATTTTACGATCTGTGTTTTCCGGTGATTAAGGTTAAGGTATCCTCAAAGAAACGCAAATCTACGAAGTCGAAACGTAACTCTTATTTGAATGAAAGCTAAAGTGAATTAAATGTCAATCTTGAGAACACTATCGACACTCCAATAAATCTCGTGGAACAGAATGAAGTTACCACTACAAACATGAAGCTCAGTGATAAAATGATCTCCAATGAAAATCCTTCAGAAAACCTGGATCAGGAAATAATAAATGAAGTAATTAGTATCCCCTTGGTGGCATCAAGCACAGCCACAATCGAAAATAAAACCAATACATACAGAAATAGTGTTCTAATATTTTCTGACGAACATACCCATATGAGAAACACACTACAAAACCTGATCGGATCAAACTTCTTTGTGTCATCTTATAGCAAACCTGGTGCAACTACGGATAAACTACTCGAATCGTCACTAGAACTGTGTAAAGACTTTAATAAGTTTGATTATGTCGTAATTATGTGTGGCAATAATGATAAGGATCCATTAAGAATACAATCAATTTTATACTTTTACTTATATAAACTTGCATATACGAATGTGTTACTTTGTAATCCAAAACGAGGTAAGTTCTTAAGTGAGCTTAAACTATATAAAACATTTCATCACATCTGTTCCCAGTTTAGTCACAGTGTATTTGTTAACATCAATTATAAAGTTCCTTATGTCTCATTCTTTTTGGTACTATGTCGGTTTGTGTTGAGAGACATACTGCATCTAAACTACAGATATAATTACTAACAGTATAGTGAGTCTAACTGTAGAGAAATTAAACAAAAAAATGCAGTATCGATGTCCACACAGACAGATATGTTACCACAACCAGATCTAATATCAGTAGAAACTCAAACGGAAAATAGTTTATTTCGTGAATGAATATAATTTTACTATATTACACAGCAATGTACAAGGTATAAGGTCAAAAATAAATGATTTACAATTGCTAGTTGAGTCAAAAGACATCGACGTTCTTTGTTTGATAGAAACTTTTTTCCGTGATGAGAGGGCAGAAACACTACAGTACGAATTTTAAAATGAGTTCGTATTTTTCCCGGCAAAATAAATCTCGAGGTGGTGTGTGTATCTATGTAAAAAACTCAATTAACTACAAAAAAATTGAATGGCTATTTGAACTATCGGTTGAAATTCATTTTGAATGATCAAATCAAATCAAATCAAAAGTCATTTATTCAAATTAGGCTGAGGATCAGCACTTTTCGAACGTCAAAATTACAAAAG
This sequence comes from Aporophyla nigra, assembly GCA_947507805.1. NCBI lineage: Eukaryota > Metazoa > Arthropoda > Insecta > Lepidoptera > Noctuidae > Aporophyla > Aporophyla nigra. The sequence continues at coordinate 1,402,955 of OX382313.1, read as the reverse complement.
ACAGTCCCCCCAAAACGCCCACCCGTCGCGCACTTCCTAGTGCTTTAGCTGGGAAGAAGAAGTGGCCAACAAACTCCCCAGCAGCACAGCTGTCTGTCCAGTTAGAAGAACTTGATTCTATACAATGGTATATAGTAAAACATTAAGAGACACAAATTAAATTAAATGATTTGCTATATGCCAGCTAGCCAACCCAATATACCAACAAATTAAATGAAAACTATACTAAAGCATAAGCAAAAAAAAAAATATGTATATAGAAACATGGCTGCAAAAATAAAAAACTGGCATAAAGGGCGTGACAGCTTACATATGCAATGCTGAATGTTCACATAGCTGTTACGACCTGAGTTACAACTCGAGGCCACAAATGATAAACTAGGACCATCGATGTAAAATAAATTAAACAGGTAAGTAATATTAATAATAATATCAACACCAAAGTCAGCAAGACGACCAGTCACCACAAGCAGCACCCGTTCACGAGCATAACGCAAAGATCAGCCATTGCCCCCCTCGCCATATTTGAGGGAAGGGGGCAACCCGACCCCCGACGCTACCGCAAGCATTGACATCTAAGGGAGCATGACGAACTTGCTGCCGGTTGCTCAAGCAAGAATTGAATGATTACTTGTCGAGGTCGCTAGCTAACCACATTATGCAATACTAATAAAATAAAATTGGCATAAACAGGAAAAAAAATAAGGAAACAATTATATTGAACCTATCACTAGGTACGCTAATACTGGAGAAAGAACATAAACATTGTCTTGAGTTAATCACAGCGACCAACTATTCTTATCATTTAAATAATCGTTGATGGAATAGTACGCCTTTTGACAAAGGTTGGATTTTACTTGAGCTTTAAACGCATTAAAAGGTAATTCTAGTAAAGAAGGTGGTAGCTTGTTGTAAAATGTTATACCAAGCCCAACAAATGAGTTATGCACCTTATGAAGCCGGTGAAAGGGAACACGTAGTTTGTCCTTACTTCTAGTGTTAACAGTGTGAATATCACTGTTTTTAGCGTATAAGTGTATATTTTGCCTAATATATAAGATGTTGGCGAAAATGAATTGTGATGACACCGTAAGAATACCAATATCTTTAAAAAAGTCCCTTAGGGAAACTCTGGCACCTAGCTGGTAAATTGCTCGAACAGCTCGTTTCTGAAGGACAAAAATATTTTGAATATCAGCTGCAGTACCCCACAGTAGAATACCGTAAGACATAACGCTGTGGAAATAACTAAAATAGACTAACCGAGCTGTATCAACGTCAGTATATTGTCTTACTTTTCTGACGGCGTAGGCAGCTGAACTGAGCCTTCCCGCTAGGCTTGAAATATGTGGGCCCCACTGAAGTTTGCCATCCACTGTTATGCCCAGAAAAACTGCCGAGTCTACAGTTTTAAGCACCTCTTTATCTAAGACGATGTTGGGACCTAGATTTCTAACATTCGGTAAGGCGAACTTTACACATTTGGTTTTCTTGGCATTGAGAACTAGGTTATTTGCCGTAAACCAATCGGTAACCATCGAGAGTGCACAGTTCACGTCGTCAAAATCTGGTCTGTTCCTGTCTACTTTAAAAATAAGAGATGTATCATCTGCAAACAGTACAACGTCACAAATACCCTTTAAAAAGAATGGTAAGTCATTGATATACACTAAGAACAAGAATGGGCCGAGTATAGAGCCTTGAGGCACACCTAACTGAACCGGTAGCCCGGCAGACTTTACACCATTAATATCTACACATTGGAACCTATTATGTAAGTAAGAATTTATTACGTTTATAGCTTCGTTATGGACACCGTAATGACGTAGTTTACGCAAAAGCGTGTCATGGTGCACGCAATCAAAGGCTTTGGAGAGATCACAGAATACTCCGATAGCATTTTGCGACTTCTCCCATGCGTTAAAAATGTGTTTCAAGAGAGCAACACCCGCATCTGTAGTTGAACGACCTTTTGTAAAGCCATATTGCTCATTATGAAGGAGGCTATTTAAATTAAAATGTCTTAGCAACTGCTTGAGGATTAACTTTTCAAATATTTTGCTAAATGCAGGTAAGATAGAAATAGGCCTAAAATTAGAAACGTCATTTTTATTACCTGATTTAAATAATGGTATGACTTTGCTACTCTTCATGAGGTCAGGAAAAGTTCCGACATCAACACATTTATTAAAAGTAACAGCTAAATAGGGGGCTACGATGTCTATTATATTACTTAATAGTTTGATGGAAATGCCCCAGAAATCACCAGTGTTTTTAGACTTAAGTGTGTTAAAAACATTAACTACATCACGAGGCGTTACATGTTCAAAATTGAATAGGCAACTACTTTTTGGCACACTACTATGCAAAAGATTATCAGCTTTAGACGGGGACGAATTTAAGGAGCGAGTCGTAGTTACAGGTATGTTGGCAAAAAACTCATTAAATGCCTGTGCTACGTCAGCTGGCGTATTAACTAATTTGTTGTCGACCAAAATTTCAAGTTGTTTTTCTTGTTTAACCGATTTACCCGTCTCATTGTTAATGATTTTCCAAGTAGTTTTTATTTTATTATTTGAATTTTTAATTTGATCGCTTAAAAATTTGGATTTAGCAAAAGCACTAATCTGTTTAAATAATTTTGAATATTTTTTTACATACTCTAGGAAAGGAGTATCAAACCTGTATTTTTTTAAACCATATAACTCGTAAAGCCTCGCTCTACTTTTGTAAATACCTGGAGTAGCCCATTGGTTAAAGCCAACGGAGGTGCCATTAATGTCAATGGTTTTGGTCTTGAAAGTAGATTTGTACTCTTTTTGCACTACATCAAAGAGGGCTTCATAAATTGCATTAGGATTATCGTGTTCTACTATAGATGGTGCAATTCTGCGAGCTATATTATTTTTAAACTTGGTGCAACGACTAGCTGTATAAGGCCTGCATTCAAGTTTACGCGCCTTTTTACACAATGGCATAGGGAAACTGGATAGCAAACCACAGTGGTCGGACGTTAAATCAGTTAACACTAATTTATTTTTGGCATCACAATCACTAAATATATTATCAAGACAAGTTGACGAACATGCCGTGATCCTGGTTGGTTCAAAAAACAAGTTAAATAAATTAAATGACCTAAACAGATTGAGAAGTCTAATACTTAATGGAGTTACCTCTAGAATATTAATATTAAAATCTCCACATACAACTATACTTTTATTACTTGATTTTAACTTATTGAGTAAATCCTCCATGACTGATTCGAAACAAATGAAATCCCCAGAGGGGGGTCGATAAACGCAAATTATAACGTATCGCTCGAGTTCAACACAAGACAACTCAATAGTGCGCTCAATAGAAAGATTAACTAAATCTAAACGTTGCTTACATTTCAGCTTGTTTGAAACAAGAACTAAAGAACCACCGCGGATGGCCCTTTTTCTCGCAAATGAACTTTGTACAGTAAAATTATCATCATTGATAAACACTACTTCATGTTCTTTCAACCAATGTTCAGTTAAACATAACACCTGAACATCATGATTCTCTATAAATAAGCTTAACTCTAACTCTTTGCCGGACAGACCCTGCATATTTTGATGAACAACATTCAACATATGCGGCTCATCCGTTGTCGCACCTACTAGTTTAAACTACTAGGCGTATCAATAGTAGTGTTAGTATCACTACCAACAGTAAATAAACACGACTTCGACATACTACTTATGTCTGAGTTAATATAAGTACCAACAGTAAATAAACAAGACTTCGACATACTACTTATGTCTGAGTTAATATAAGCTAATAGCCTCGCTATTTTATGTCTAAACATAAGGGGCAGATACACTGAGTTCCTTGTTGATTTTAACTTATCAACAAAAATGTTGGTATCAAAAAATGTAAGTTTATCACTGTAGTGACTGACCAAAAACTGCATATGATTATTAAGCATATGAATATATTTGTTTTTTCTACTAGATAATTTCTCAAAATATGGAAAAGCACACAAAATAATTTTGTTACAATTAATCTTTAAAATCTCAGTAACACTGTCAGTAATATCATCTTGTTTGATCTGTGAACTATTACCTACAAACACAGTTATGTTGGTATTACAATCATATTGATATCTCATAATTGATGACATTATTTCTGTAAAGGATTTCCCAGGCAAACAATTATTTTGATTAGAAATATTCAACTTGTTACTAACTAATTTCCCTAAACCTCTTCCTATACTATCTGAGAACATAACGGACTGAAAACCAAGGTGACTGCAACAAGGGGTAACACTACTAGGTACTGACTGTACCCCTTGAGATTGTTCATGCACAGTATCAGGTATATTTTGAATGGAGATATTGTGCAGACTACTCACAACTTGGGACGGGTCCACCGTTGCCTCAGGCTGGAGGGCATCAAGGTTGGATACCCTTTGGCAAGTGCACTGAGTATTATTGAGAGTCAGCAAATCCACTCTGTCTACCAATTCATTTGTAGCAAGGATATGTTCCTTAATTTGGTGCTTAGAGCATACATATTTATTATAAAGTGACTTAAGGGATTCATCAAGAACTTGAATTTCAGACTGTAAGCGCTGAGTGTCTATTTCATATATGTTTATGCTATCTTCTAATTTAATTTGATAATTTTTCAATTTGTTGACAAGAGAAACACGTTCTTTCCTTAATTGAATATTTTTGGAATAATGTTTCTGATGTTTCTTGAATTTATTACATTTTTTAATAATTTTATTCAGTCTTGCATATTTTTTTAATTTATTTTGACTTATTTTATGACTACAGTTATGTTTCAGTAAGGAATTCTCGGTAAGGTCAATTGTCGTTATAGAGTGTGGGTTACAATTTGTATTAAACAATTCGTTAAACAAATGGTCAGTTTCTTTGACCTGATTACGTTCTTTATCCTTTTCTAACTGTTGAATTTTGACATTTGCATGGATTAATTCATCCTCTAGGTCCCTAACCTTACATAAAGCCTCCTCATACAAATTACTACAGTTGTTGAAACCATCTGTAACCACCTTTAGTTGATCCCGTTCAGCAACAACACTGAGGTATTGAAGATGTAGGTCTACTAGCTCCTGTTTTAAGCTTGAATTTTTGAAGACAACTTTCTCGACTTCCTTCTCACTTTCCTCTCTCTCGTCTAACAGCTCTTGACATTTATTTTTGGAAGCCTGTAGTTCGTGAAGGGTCGTTCTCAACTTAAGCTCCAATTCCTGAGCAGCAGCTTTACGGGTCATCACAGGCATGGTTTCAAGAGTAAGTACTGAAAGGATAATTAAAGGAACAGTGAGAACCAATTAGAAAGACAAACAAAAAAATGGAAAGCTAGAAGTGAAAGGGAAAATGGGAGAAATTAAAGATAATAGATAATAGTTAATGTTAGTGGTAATGGTAATGAGATAGGCTGGTGTATCTTATCCAAATGCAACTATTGAGATTAGATTAAGTACAAGATATATTGATTTTATTGCCTTAATTTTACTTTTACATAAGTGGGTAGGATGCCTAGATTAAAAGTTTAGTTCTAGTTTTGCATATTTAAAGATTGCAATTTAACTAATAGACTAAGACTGGATAAATGTGTTACTAAGTATAAGTGACGACTGTATGCTAATTATAAAACAAAATAAACAATACTCCCCGTTTAAATCCGCAGATCGAACATCAGCTGTTCGTGATAGGTTACCGGTATTGACAATGCTGTGGTATAATAATTCCTGAGACAAATTGGTATATATTGTGTATCTATAGAACACCTAACAGTAACTTTAATTTGTTTATCGAAAAGCTAGAATTATTATTGTTTAAACTAACCATCAGATTGAGATCCATAAATAAAAAAATCTTCATCTTAGGTGACTTCAACATAGATACACTTGTCTGTACCAAAAAAAGTACTTTATTCAAAAATACTTTAAAAAAATTCAATCTAAACCTGACCCTTAACCAACCAACCCGATTAACATCACATTCTGCAACGTGTATAGATAATATAATCACAAATAACAATAAATCCAAAGCAGAAATATGGGATCTAGGAATATCGGACCATACCTGTCAAGTAATAAAGATACCGTGTAATTTAAGTTTCAGAGAAAAATATTGGTTCAAAATGCGACGTAATATAAATTATTACATCGATATATTTTTAAGATACATTTCTCAAATAAAATTTCAAGATGTGTATCAACATTCGGATGCAAACACTGCTTACGAGGAATTTATTAGCTTATTTAAATTAATATTCGATATTTGTGTTCTTATTTTTTTTTTTTTATTCCAGTTGAAAAAGTTAAAATGTACTATAAGAAAGATAAAACATGGAAAACCAAAGGTAATTACCTTTTTTTTCTAGTAAAAGTAAACGAAAAATGTACCTACAAACAAAAAGTAATACGTCTCAAGAACATAAAATAAAATATGCCCGTTGTTGTAAAATCTTAAAACAAGTAATAAAACAGTCAAGAAAAAATTCTAATGCGAAATTCATCTCTTGCAGTAGGTACCAATAAAACTAAGGCCACATGGGCATTAATAAAACGACAAACGCAAACTACAAATGTTCTTCAACCCACAATAGAGTACATCCTGCACAATAAAAATGTAATAAAAACTCCTATAAAATTAGCTAAGATTTTTAACAATTTCTATATTACGACAGCAGATAATATCAATTACAAATCACAAACAAATTCTAACTCAAGCATGATTTTCTTATATCCAGTAGATAGAAGCGAAATTATAAATATAGTATTAAAATTAAAAAACAAAACTAGTTGCGGACATGATAATATACCCATTAGAGTTATCAAATAAAGCATCCCATTTATTGTTGATCCACTGGTACATATTCTAAATCTTATGCTAGAAACGGGTAAATTTCCGGATACTCTGAAAATAGCTCTCATAAAGCCATTACATAAAAAAAGATCGCGGCACGACATTAATAACTACAGACCAATTGCACTGTTGCTAAGTTTTTCGAAGATATTTGAAAAGGTTATATATGCTAGAATCACTAAGTTTTTAAATATAAATAATATTTTGGATGACAACCAATTTGGATTCCAAAAGAATAAAACTACATCGTTGGCAATATATAAATTATTCGATACCATTTGGGAAAAAATCAATGTTAAAAAACAGTGTGCTGCTCTTTTCATTGATATGTCAAAAGCGTTGGTCTGTGTAAAGTATGACATTTTGCTTAAAAAATTAAAAAGTATAGGAATAAGAGGTATAGCACTTAAATTAATTGAGAATTATTTAAATAATAGAATGCAGGGCACTGTTATTGAGGTATATGATGAACATACAAAAATGATGGATGTAGTGAAATCTAAATTCGAATCTGTTATACTAGGCGTACCTCAGGGCAGTATATTGGGACCCCCGTTGTTCTTATTATATGTTAACGACCTTCCAAATATAATTAACCATCTTTGCGTAATGTATGCTGACGACGCAACTATATTTATTTCAAATGAATATTCAAATAATCTTATTTACGAAAATGAAATAAATAGGACATTAATAACTGTAACTGATTGGTTGCAGTCAATAAATCTAAAAGTCAATGCCTCAAAAACTAAACTGATTCAATTTAGGAATTATAAAAGTAAACTTAGTAAGTTGAATGTAACCATGTTTGATACGGTGATTGAAGAATTAAAAGACACAAATTTCTTAGGAGTTACAATAGATCAACATTTAAACTGGAAGGCACATATCGAAAAGATTAATAAAAAAATATCCAGTGCCTGCTACGCATTGTCAGTCCTGGCAGAAACTGCAAATTCAGTTGTTACAAGAAATGCTTATTTTGGAAATGTATACCCACTGTTAAGTTATGGTGTCATATATTGGGGAAATTCGAGAAACGTTCAATCCACATTCATTCTCCAGAAGAAATGTCTTAAGACAATATATAATATGTATAGTACCGAATCATTAAGAGATGTCTTCAGAACGGAGGGTTTCCTGACACTGACTGGCATTTATATACTCGAATTATGTTTATTTGTTAAAAACAATATGCAATACTTTGATTTCAAATCAAATTCTAAAAGAAACATTCGTAAACAATATAAATATGGCATAAATTTACCTGTTATTAATAATATGATGTATTATAAAAGTACCTATGTTACTGCCATTCGTGTGTACAACCAGTTACCACCTGCAATTAAGCAATTAAACGGAAATATATTTAAAAATAAATTGAAAAAAATGTTAATTGATAATGTATTTTATAATCTGCATGAGTTTTTTGATAAAAAATAATATTTGTAAATTAAATTCTTAACATACTATTGCATATCCGACTTGGGTAGACTGTTGAAACCAAAAATGTAATGTTTATTAATAAGACCTTAATGTACACAGTTACGCAATAAATGTATCATTATCTTTATCTTTAAGGTTAGCAATAAACCAGTAACACAAAACTGGATAACAAAAGGCATTAAAAAATCTAGTAAAACAAAACGTCAACTTTATCTCAAATTTAAAATAAGTAAAATGAATAAAAAGCAAAAAGAGAAATCCTACAAACTTTATAATCATATGTTTAGGCGATGTGCACAGCGACCGCAAAAACTTATGAATACAAGACGTATACAAAGGCATAAAAATAATTTAAAGCTACATGGAATGCAATCTCTTCAACAATAGCGGGTAATAATTTATATAAACATGACAATGGTGCCGATTGTGTTGTACAAAATTCTCTAAACTAAACTAAAAATCACTAAAATTTGGTTTATTCCTGTCAAACGACGATTTCCTATTCTGAAATAGACTAACGTGACACAACTTACTATATTTTAGTTTGACAACACTAAGATTGCACTGAGTTATTAGTTTAGTGAAAATGACAATTTTGCTATTCTGAGTTTTCCGGTGTTCACCAAAAATTTAGACTATAATAATTTATTTTGACTAAATCTGACTATTTTTAATCGCGATTAAAAAGGTGTGGAATAAAACTAGTGGTCATGCACAAAAATTCACACCAACGCCTCGCCTTCACGTGCCAAAACAGTGCTGTATTTTTTCTTTTTTCTTTTGCTTATATCTCGAAAATGGCGTGTCCTATCGCAAAAATAATGAAATTTTCGACCCCCTTTGTTAAGCCCGGAACATATAAATTTCAACACGTGGGTAATTTTTTTATTTTTTTTCGAACAAAAAGTGAAAAATTCCATATAAAACACGTCCAAGATACCCCTTTGCGCGCGCCTTCGTCTTCGTCGCACACAAGTACCACGTTGCGAAACCAAAAGAAAAAAAACCACGTTGATTGTCAAATTCGTTTTTAGTCATGTCAAAATAATTTTTAAGTTTAGAGATTTTTTATTGCAGAATAGCGCCAAAAATCTCATAGCCAAAAGTACGGAATTTTAGAGATAGTTTAGTTAGTTTAGTTCGGTGTACAACAGAATCGGCACCATTGACTTTCCTGTTAGTCTAGTGGTTAGGTTAGGTAGCAGTCAGGCTGCTAAGACTAAGGTCGTGGGTTCGATTCCCACCCAGGACAAATCTTTGTGTGATGAGCACGATCATTTTTTCTGTGTCTGGGTGTAATTTATCTATAATATGTTTGTATTTACAATCAGTTGTCTAGTTACCATAGTACAGGCTCTGCCTAGTTTGGGATCAGATAACGGTGTGTAGGTTGTCCCAAGATATTTATTATATTTATATTTATTGACGAAATAAATAAAATACTTTAATAATTTGGCATCTATTCTGCCTCTAAATTCTAATAATTCCAATAATTCATGTAATTCTAATAATTCCAATAATCCTAATAATTCGCGTAATTCTAAAAATTCGAATGATTCTAATTTTAATAAAAAAAAAACAAAAATCTGAATACTATATTCTTGAATCCTGTAGATGCCATGGAAGTTTATAAAATAATCATGTCCCTGAATAATAGCAAAACTAGTGGGTATGACGGCATCGCTACAAAGATCTTAAAAACTTGTGCTAGTTGGATTTGTCATCCTCTAGCACAGCTTAAAAACTTATATTTTTTGGAAGGGGTATTTCCTGAGCAGCTTAAGATGTCAGTCGTGAAACCACTATTTAAAAATGGAAATAAGTCAGACCCTAATAATTATCGGCCTATCACAACAGTACCCATTATATCCAAAATTATTGAGAAGGCAATGCTTATTAGGTTAAATAATTTTCTCTGTAAACATGACATATTACGCAAAGGGCAGTTTAGTTTCCATAAAGGTAGTTCAACTGCTCTTGCAATGTTTAACTTTATTAAACTTTGACAGAAAGCATTAATAATGGCAATCCTGTGGTGTCCTTGTTTTTGGATATGAGTAAGGCCTTTGATTTTGTTAACCATTATAAGCTACTAAATAAATTGGACTTCTACGGTATTAGAGGAAAATCGTATGAATGGATATCTAGTTATCTAGTAAACAGGCCGTAGTGTATCGAGATAACCAAAGTTGTAAAGAAAAGGGACAGAATATATTCAAAAGAAAAATTAAAATCAGTAACATTAATAAATAAGTGTGACGTGCCTCAGGGAAGTATTCTCGGTCCTTTACTTTTCTTACTTTATATAAATGATCTTCCAGAGGCCACTTTGCATAAATGTTTACTTTTTGCAGATGACACTACAGTTGTCTTAAAATGTCAGAATAAAAGTGACTACAAATCAGCTTTGGAAAAGACGCTAAAAGATATAATAAGTTGGATGGAAAATAATGACTCTAAATATAAATATTAGTAAAACAAAATTACTTGAATTTAACTCCTATAACAGCAAACCGTTAGCTTTGATCAATTAATTTTTTTAGGAATTAATGTAGATAAAAATCTAAATTGGAAAAGCCATGTAGAGCACGTAGGTCAGAAATTAGATCAATTCGTGTTTGCTTTATAAAAGCTGAGACAAAATGTGTCTGTAGACGCTGCTCCTGCAGCTTACCATGGTTACGTGTCATCTGTTCTTAGCTATGGACTAATCATGTGGGGTAACTCGACCGATACCGACAGAGTTTTTAAGCTCCGAAAACGCTGCATCCGGGTAATAAACAGAGCATGTTTCTTAGATAGCTGTAAACCACTATTCCAAAAAATGAATATTCTTCCATTGCCCTGTATGTATATTAGAGACATCTGCACTTTTACAAAGAGACACATGCATTATTTTAAATAGCATACCGAGATTATACCACGTCAGAAAATGGCTATGTTTCGCAACCTCTTATATCATCCAACTGGACATAATGATATTAATAAAAAATAAAAAAATTCAATGTGTGTACTAATTTATAATACCGTACCAAATGATTTTAAATTGTTGCAAGGTAACGTTTTTAAAACAAAATTGTCAGAGTGGTTACAAAAAAAGTGTTTTTATTGTTGTGTATTAAGGAATTTTTAGAACATAAAAATATTTGATTACAGTATTAATTAATTAATTTATTGAAAATAATTTGATGTATTTTGTATGTAATAATAATGTGTGATAAGAGCGAGGCATATTTCAGGGCGATAGTTTGAGTCCGCTTTGGTTCTGCCTAGCTCTGAATCCTCTGAGCACACTGCTTGAGGATTCAGGTATAGGCTATCGGCTGAGGAGAGGTGGTCAGGTTATATCTCACCTCCTGTATATGGATGATCTTAAACTCTTTGCCCACAACATTAGCAACTGATGGAACTACTGAAGGTAACTGAAACCTTCAGTAGCGCCATCAGGATGGAATTTGGTGTGGACAAATGTGCGGTCATGCATGTAAAGCAAGGGGAGATTGTGGAATCCGTGGGAACCCAACTCTCGGATTCCATAAACCTTCGAACCCTCTCCACATCCGAAACCTATAAGTATTTGGGTATGTCGGAAGCGTTGGGAATCAATATTACTGACATGAAGCAAACGTTGAAGGAGCGCTTCTTTGGCCGCCTGAAGAAAGTATTTAATAGTCTTCTATCAGGCGGAAACAAGGTGCGCGCCTTCAACGGTTGGGTCATGCCGGTCTTGATGTACTCTTTCGGCATACTCAAATGGACTCAGACCGAACTCGACGCCTTGGATAGGAGGGTTCGTACACTGCTGACTGCATATCGAATGCATCACCCACGGTCATCGGTTATGAGGCTGTATATCCCGCGAAAGTGTGGAGGTCGAGGCTTTTTAAACGCTAAGAATCTCCACAATCGCGAGATATGCAGTCTCAGGGAATATTTCCTGGAAGCCAACGTGGGGATGCATCGAGATGTAGTCGCGGTGGACAATGGCTTCACCCCGCTCTCCTTGGCTAACGAGAACTGGCGCAAGCCTGCAGTACTTGACACTAATCGCTATGAAAATAACTAAAATAGACTAATCGAGCTGTATCAACGTCCGTGTACTGTCTAACTTTCCTTACGGCGTATGCGGCCGAACTGAGCCTTCCCGCTAGGCTTGATATATGTGATCCCCACTGAAGTTTGGCGTCTACTGTTATGCCCAGAAAAACTGCCGAGTGTACAGTTTCAAGCACCTCATTATCTAAAACGACAATGGGTCCCAGATTCCTAACATTCGGTAAGGCGAACTTTATACATTTCGTTTTTTTATACATTTAAGAATAATAGAAAATGAGACATCACATTATACATCAATAATTAAACACAATTTTTCAAATGTAAAAAGATGTGAACTAACACTAGTGTTTGAGATGTAATTTGTAATTACTAACAAAATTAGATTTTTATGAAATAACTAGCTTTTGCCCGCGACTTCGTTTGCATTAAATTTCTTGTCCCCGAACTTTCCCGTCGCGTCGAATCGCTTACCCGTGCGATTTTCCCCGTTTTTGCAACATTTTTCATTACTGCTCCGCTCCTCTTGGTTGTAGCGTGATGTTATATAGCCTATAGCCTTTCTCAATAAATAGGCTTCCCAACACAAAAAAAAAAACAATTTGGACCAGTAGTTTCTGAGATTAGCGCGTTCAATCAAACAAACAAATAAACAAACTCTTCAGCTTTATAATATTAGTACAGATTTATCAAGCAGATGCTTAATAAATTATGTGCTTTGATTTTAAGCGTGATCTTTCTTTACCATAATAACGCTTTAGCATTCTTCGTCAGGTTGACAGTAAATTTTGTGAGTACAGCAGTTGTGGCACGGATAATGAGCCTCGACCAGACGCCTTGATTTTAATTAAGTTATTCGCATAATTCAAATTGACTCTTAGTCGTATTTACATTATGAACCTTGATGAATTTAAAAAATTAAATATATTACCACTGCCATCTTTATATATATTCGAACTTTGTAACTTTGTACGTAAAAACTTAGCATCATTTCAATTACACAATGATATTGTAATTAGGAAAAGTCGAAATATCTACAGATTATGTGCACCCCAACAAAGAATAAAACTATTTTCGAATAATGTTTACTGTATGGCAATTCAAATTTATAATAAATTACTTAATGTTTTTAAAACTCTTAACCTCATGACATTTAAAAAGAAACTATTTAACTTTCTATTGCAAAAGTGTTACTACTCAACTAATGAATTTTTAAATAATAAATTTGATTCAAAATTTAAATTAGACGACGACTTAGCTCCTAATAATTGAATAGAATTTATTTTTATGACATTGTATTTTAATTTTATTTTTATTTTTTCTTCATTGTTTTTAATAATTCTTGACAGTATAATTAAAAACCCTTGACATTGTATTTAATCATTCTTGACATTATAATTAATAACCCCTGATATTGTATTAGTACATTAGTAGTTAACGTTTTCTTTTTCTCGACATTGTATGGTTTAATATTAATTCTTTGAAATATTTGTACGCTGGAAACAGCAGAATATTATGGACATCATATTATGTAACACCTATGTAACAACAATATTCTAACAAATAAATTTATTATTATTATTATTATTGAAGATGTAGTGACTGCATTGAAAAGGGCTGTGGTAGAAAACCCAGGGTAGTACGTCCAGGCAAGATCGGAAGATTCTCCTTTTTCAATGTTGGAGTGGTAACTATACCTTTTCTAAGCTACACATGATTGTTTTCCTACATCCAAGCGAACGAAGACGCGGGCACAGCAGGTCAAAACTAATTTGATAAATCATGAACGATTAATATTTATGACTGAGGGAAATGTGAGTATTCGTAAGCAGTTAATAATTAATGCCAGACTTACAGTAAATAGTTTCAAAAGCGTTATTTCCTATGTATGTCCGATGGTCAAAGGGTCCTTTTCCAACTTCCCTCTCCAGTTTTTTTACCAACTTCCTGGACTGACTATTAAAGACGCCCATGAACCTGTCCAGAACTATCTGACTGAACGCTGGGTTCAGGAGCTTACGGTGATCCTTCCATACCGAATCTGAAAATTAATAATAATAATATCTTAGGACAACCAACACAACGTTATCTGATCCCAAACTAGGCAGAGCCTGTACTATGGCAACCAGACAACTGATAAACATACTTATATATTTCTAAATACATACATATTATAGACTAGCTTTTGCCCGCGGCTTCGCCCGCGTGGATGTCGGAAATTAACGCAAGCGGACGTACTACCGCGATAAGAATGTGTTAATCCAGGTTATATAGACTGTGTGTGCTATTTTTGATTCAGATCCATTCAGCCATTTTTGCGTGATTGAGAAACAAACACCCCATCATACATATTTTCACATTTATAATATTAGTAGTAGTAGGATTATAATTCATATTACTTCGGATTCATAGTTTATGAGAACATCATGTGTGTTGGTGTTTTTAAAATAAAAGTAGTAGTATTCAGAGTAAGATGACTGCGGCATAGGGTTTGGTTTAATCCACACTAATATTATAAATGCGAAAGTAACTCTGTCTGTCTGTCTGTCTTGCTTTCCTGCTAAAACTACTGAACCGATTTAAATGAAATTTGGTACGCAGATAGTTTACTTTTTATTGCGGAAAAGGGGTTTAAAGGGGTTGAAAGGGAGGATGAAAGGTTGTTAGGAAGTATTGTCATTTTTAAAGCAAGAATGATGAAACTTTTTTATTTGGCTTTTATTACATAATATATATTTATGAATTATATTTAAAGTTTGTAAAATTTTTTACCTTTAAGGGGGTAAAATAACAATAGGGAATAGGGGATGAAAGTTTGTTAAATATATAAAATAATAAAGTCACTTTGCTGTCTGTCTGTCCCTATGTATGCTTATATCTTTAAAACTACGCAACGGATTTTGACGCAGGTTTTTTTAATAGATAGAGTGATTCAAGAGAAAGGTTTATATGTATATAACATATATAATATAGTAAAGAAACGCTGATAATTGTAGAAATTTCTAATGTGACGTCACAAATAAACTATTTTTTTTGCGCTTACTTTGCGAACGCTGGCTGAACCCTACAAAATTGATCAAAATAATGTACTACAGTATTGTACACCTTAAAAAGGTCTACAAAAAGTCTGCGATGGTATATGTCTATTTCTTAGGGATAACCCACAATAACCATTTTTTATCCTTTACATTTTTCGAGAAATTATGGCTTATTTACGAAGCGATTTTAAGCAATATAGCATTGATCCTTATCCAATTAAGTACTTTAAATATATTGTGCATTTAATGTAGGTCAATATGGCTCTTGACAGCATGTAATTTAAATAAATAATAGTTTAAAAAAACTAAAAAACACGCGTCCATTGAAAACCAAACTAAAAAGTACAAAATAATGGAAAAATAGCGTGGGGTGCCTGATATCAATAAAAATACCTTAAAAAGCACCCCACGCTTGCGAAGCGTGCTTTTTAGTTTTTTTAAACTATTATATATTTTCTATTTTTAGGGTGTTTCGAATTTTGAGACGTTTGTCAGCGTATTTTGTGACAGTCTTTTTGCTGTCCTGGTAACCCTGGCAAGGATAATGGCACAAATTTATGAAATTATTGCATTGTCATCGGTCCTTGACAGGTGTGCAAAGTTTGAATGAAATCTGGTCGTTTAAAGTGGGTCAAAATCGCGCTATAAGGAGTCGGTTACAAACAAACATACAAATATACAAACATACAAATATACAAACATACAAGTGAAGCTAATATAAAGCGTGTAATGAATATCTTAGAAGATATCAGAGATTTAAAAAGCAGGGGCGGAGCGGCTGGCAGGCCGTAGCTACGGGTTGGTAGCGGTCGGGTAGTGCAGGATTAGTACGATTGTAATTCATATTACTTAGGCTTCATAGTAAATGCGAATATCATGTGTGTTCGTTATACTCAAAATAAACCTAATAGTATTATTCCAAGTAAGAGACCGCGAAGTATGGCTTAGATGTTTAGATTTTTGGATGGATTTGGATTTTTGGTTATCCTGGATACTTACCATATAGGATACTTTATCCCGGTAGTAGGTTCCCAGGTGATATTATCCGACAGCTATACGGGCGAAGCCACTGGCAAAAGTACTGTTCCTATAATTCCTAAGGTTTTCCTGGTGAATGATTGAGTGTCTGTATAGGTAGAATACGAGCGTTAAGAAAAACCAGGAAGACTTATATTCAACTAAACCAATCCCTATGCCGCAGTCTTCTTACTCTATATATTAGTTTTATTTACACACATGATATTCTCATAAACTATGAATCCGAAGTAATATGAATTATAATCCTTCTTACTATTAATACTATAAATTATGTGAAAATATTTATGATTGGGTGATTGTTTCTCAATCACGCAAAAATGGCTGAATGGATCTAGATCGAAAATGGCACAGTCTATATTACCTATATAACTTGGAGTAATACATTCTTACCGCAGTCGTACGTCCTCCTGCGTTAATTTCCGACATCCACGCGGGCGAAGCCGCGGGCAAAAGCTAGTTGAGTATAAGTCTTCCTGATTTTTCTTAACTCTCCTATTTTACCTATACAGACACTCAATCATTTACCAGACACCCAACATAATTATAGGAATAGTGCTTTTGCCAGTGGCTTGGCCCGTGTAGCTGTCGGAAAATATCGCCCGGGAACCTACTACCGGGATAAAGTAGGTATCCTATCTGTTACGTATCCATGATATAATATATCTTTGTGCCAAATTCGATCTAAATCCGTTTGGCCGTCTTTGCATAATTGAGAAACAAACATCCAAAAATCTAAACATCTAAGCCATTTTGCGGTCTCTCACTTGGAATAATACTATTAGGTTTATTTTGAGTATAACGAACACACATGATATTCGCAATTACTATGAAGCCAAAGTAATATGAATTACAATCCTACTTATCCTGTACTACCCGGCCGCTGCCAAAAGATGGACGGGACGGACGTACGAACCGCCAGCTGCTCTGCCCCGCTTTTTAAATCTCTAATATATTCTAAGATATTCATTTAAATTACATGCTGTAAATGCACAATTTATTTAAGGTACATAACTGGATAAGGATGAATGCTGTATTGCTTAAAATCGCTTCGTAAATAAGCCCTTATTTCTCGTTAAAAGTAAAAAAAAAAAATGGTTATTGTGGGTTATCCCTAAGAGATAGACATATATCATCGCGGACTTTTTTGTAGACATTTTTAAGGAAGTACATTATTTTGATTTATTTCGTAGGATTCAGCCAGCGTTCGCAATGTAAGCGCAAAAAAAAATGTGTTTATTTATGACATCACATTAGAAACCCCTAAAATTATCAGCATGTTATATACGTATAAACCTTCCTCTTGAATCACTCTATCTATTGAAAAAACCCGTATCAAAATCCGTTGCGTAGTTTGAAAGATCCAAGCATACATAAAGACAGACTCACCGGGAAGTAACTTTATTATTATTTTATAATTATGTAATGATGAGCTGCGCGCGGTACTGGACAGTACTTGGACATTGCAACATTACTTTATTACACGCTTTATATTACCTTCACTTGTATGTTTGTATGTTTCTTTGTTACCGACTCCTTATAGCGCGATTTTGACCCACTTTAAACGACCAAATTTCATTCAAACTCTGTAGACTTATCGAGGGCCGATGACAATACTATAACTTCATCAATTTGTGTCATTATCCTTGCCAGGGTTACCAGTACAGCAAAAAAACTGTCTTTCGAAAACTACGCTGACATACGTCACAAACTACGCTGACATAGAAAATAAATAATAGATAAAAAAAACTAAAAAACACGCTTCCATAGAAAACCAAACTAAAAAGTATAAAATAAAGGAAAAAAAGCGTGGGGTGCCTGATATCAACAAAAAAATATATTTATTTTCTATTTTTAAGGGTGTTTCGAATTTCGAGACGTATGTCAGCGTAGTTTGTGACGTTTGTCAGCGTAGTTATCAAAGACAGTTTTTTTTTCTAAAATAAAAGTAGCCTAAGTTACTCCTTGTTACATCAGCTATCTGCCAGTGAAAGTTCCGTCAAAATCAGTCCAGCCATTTCAGAGATTAGCCGGAACAAACAGACAGACAAAAATTGTAAAAAAAAATGTTTTGGTATATGTACCGTGTATACATCCATATACACTTAGTAAAAAGTGGTTATCTTAATATTAAAAACAAACACTCCAATTTTATTTATTTGTATAGATGTATAGATAAATTACACCCAGACACAGAACAAATGATTGTGCTCATCACACAAACATTTGTCCTGGGTGGGAATCGAACCCACGACCTCAGTCTTAGCAGTCAGGGTCACTAACCACGAGACTAACAGGCCAGTCATAATTAAAATTTTAATGAATAATATTTACAGTCTCTATTTACTCATTGTATTAAATGGGAATTACTTAGCTTGGTAATGGGACAAAACATCTTTAAACTATGTTGTTATTATTTTAAGAGGGTGAGTTTAACCAAAAATATTACGAGTTCCAGGTGATAAATACTACCGTATGTATGCAACGCACATTTTGCAGTGAATAATCCATCGCCTACCCATGGTTTTCCGAAGTCGTAAAACTCATCCTTCTCGTAGCACGTGGTCGCCACCGTGTAACTGTCGTCCGGGTCGGTCACAACTGTCAAATGATATAATTGAATCAGAATCGAGCAACTGAATTAGTCGAAGTTGGCAGTGGCGATTGATTCTAAATCCATGGTTCATTCAGCGTGAGGAATCTGTAGACTGATAAATGATATTATTTTTGCAAGTAGGTTTGTAAAAACACTTTTACACATCATTCATTTTTTTTTTTTAAACTCGATGAGGTCAGCGATTCCTATCTGACTACTCTAAGAAAGGCCGAAACAAACTCAGAGGTCACAGTCTCTTATAAACTCCAGACATAATCTTGGTCAGATCAAACAGAAACAGAAAACATAAATGAAAAACAGAAATGGTGTCAGTTTCCACCGTCAGAAAACTTACTATAAACAGTTCGTGGTCCAATGCTGGCTGACACAACTCCTCCCAAGTTGTAGCTTTGTTCAGCCAATTCGTTGATTCGGTTCCACAAACCTAAAAAAAGTATATAAATGAGGTCCTTGGTGAGTTTCTTTAATAATACGAGAACTGTCTGTTCGAATGTGCAATATTGAGTTCGATGTACACAAATGAGTTTGATCCTTTTATATATGGTCAAATCAACCTCTAGATCTGATCAGACTAAAAACCGAAAATATCGTATTGGCTGTTACAACCTATCGCCATGATTTCTACTTAAGAAACCCCATCGAAATCTGATCAGTACTTTTTGAGGAAATCGTGAACATACAAACAAACTTACATACATGCGGGTATACGGGTCGAATACAGAATCTTTTTTTTTAAGTCTGTTAAGAATACATACTGCAGCTGTCTCCAATGAGTAACGGTGCATGTCCCAAAAGAGGCCACGCCCCCGGGAGGCATGGCGGCTCCGTCGTCTTAGCGTTCTTCCGGCTCCACCACCAGTATGCAGCGCACGCGATGCAGAACAGCGCCACACCGAACATTGTTGATCTTGAAATGAAATGAAAATATTTGTTCCATATTCTGTAACTAGCAGTTTGCCCGCGACTTCATCCGCGTGACTCACAGGTTCTGTAATTTTTTCGGGATAAAATGTAACCTTTGTCACTTAGTGATAATGTAGCTTTCTATAGGTGGAAGAATTTTTTGAATCGGTTCAGTAGTTTTTGAGTTTATCCATTACAAACATACATAAAAAAAATCAGTCTTTCCTCTTTATAATATTAGTTTGGACTAGCTGCTGCCCGCGGCTTCGCCCGCGTGGAATTTGGAAATTATTCCACGGGAACATGCTCCTCCAACAAAAAGTAGCCTATGTTACTTCTTATAATATCAACTATATGCCAGTGGAAGTCCCGTCAAAATCGGTCCAGCCGTTTTAGAGATTAGCCGGAACAAACTGACCGACAATCAGACAGACAGACAAAATTGTTTAAAATTGGTTTTTTGATGTAAATACCGTATATTCTTTCAAATGCATGTAGTGAAAATGAGGTTTCCGGCGACTGGGACCGCAACTAACTAGGACCGCGGTCCCAGTCACCGGATCCATAAAAATTAAATAATTTTCTTCCGGCTACTGGGACCACTCATAGGTATCTTAAAAAAAATCTACTACACAAGCCAAAATCGGTACAGACAAACGGAAAAATTTCTAAATTATTTATATGAATACCATTGACTCGTTCTAGACATGATTTTATCCTATGCGCTTAGTAATAGATTAAGCTAGCCCGTTTTTACATAATCCACACATGCATATAAACACACACAAAGGAAATAGCATTGTATGATTGTACATATATTACTACCTTTTCTAACTCGAGTCCGTTTTGCCTGTCGATTTCAAGGTCAGGTAGCCCTTTTGTTATAAACGGGAAATTTTGCATCGCCCGATGACTGGCTCGGCCAATCACTAACAAGAAGCTTATCAGTTTAAGAAAGTCAAGTTTTGCATCAGACAGTTTTGTATTAGATCATTGTATGTAAGACACTGCGCTGAATATTTGTTGCAAATTGTGTGATGTGAGCAGTAGTGTAGTGACTTCATTTATTAGTCTTCAGGTATGTAAAACAATTTTTTATTAACTTATTTATAAACAAAACAAGCTAATAAGGGGGTTAAACAACGTGCTTACAAATATTTTTACTTTAAATTGCTTCTCATCTTTGATGAGACTTTTTAATATCACAAAAAAATTGTCATCTGTTAAGATTATCTGATAGTATTTTTAGTTTAATCATATATGTAATAAATTAGAGTCAAATAATAAAGTAACCTTAAAACTACATATAATATACACATAAATTAAAAAAAAACCCTTATGAACTTAACTAAAAGTACCTGATAGTTAACAAATTTTTTTTCGATTTTAGAATTATCAAAATGGATGAAAAAAGTCCTTCAACTTCACGTGGTGAACAGTCGTTTTATATTGATGTCACACAAAGAGGACGTGAACTTTTGCGAACAGCTGGCTATGAATATATTCTTAAAAGAATAAACAAAGATGGCTCAAAACTCTGGCGATGTGCAAGAAAAAGTGTTTGCAACGCGACAATAAAAATCAGAGTCGATGCGATGACTATTTTGAATGAAACTGCTCATTGTCATGAACCTATTGATTTCGCGAAGGATAAAGTGAACCGCCAAATGCAAAAATGTGTAGACGATGTTCAAAAGGACTTAAATATCCCTGTTGCGCAAGTGTTTGAAAATAATATGAAAGTTCTGAAAGTAAACTGAAATCCCTGGTGGGATTACAGTTTGCTACAGAATTACCACATTTTCACAACTTAGAAAAGCGACGTTTTATATAAATAAATGATGTTTTTAAATCAAAAAGGATTTTTTATTCAATTATTACATCGTCGTTTGACTGTACATTATTTGATTTCAGTTATCATTTATGAGTGGTCCCAGTCGCTGGAACCCTCGTGAAAATCTGTTAAATTGAAATTACAAACAGACACTTCAATTTTATTTATTTGTATAGATATATAGATAAGTACCTATATTTAAATCACTCAACTATTTTTTAAAGTAACTGGAGTTGAAATATATGTATGGTGTTGAAATATCAGCCATCGTGAGCTCAGCCATAATCTAAGTGACATAAACCTGCAGACCAGACTATTGTGTTTACAACTGTCCGGTATTGCAGCTTTTGTTTACTGAAATGTGAAGTGGTAACATCATAATGAAATAGCGCAGTAGAGGTGCTTGAATCATGAACTAACGAGTGATAGAGATAGTAACTATTTTTAGGGTTCCGTTGCCAAATGGCAAAAAACGGAACCCTTATAGATTCGTCATGTCTGTCTGTCTGTCTGTATGTCCGTCCGTATGTCACAGCCACTTTTTTCCGAAACTATAAGAGCTATGCTGTAGAAACTTGGTAAGTAGATGTATTATGTGAACCGTATTAAGATTTTCACAAAAAATAGAAAATAAACAAGTATCTATGAATAGGTCTTCAAAAATGGTTTCTAATGTAATTTTTTTTCTAAACTGAATGGTTTGCGCGAGAGACACTTGTGTGTAAAGTGGTAAAATGTGTCTCCCCCCCCCGTGACTTCTAAAATAAGAGAATGATAAAACTAAAAAAATATATATAATGTACATTACTATGTAAACTTCCACCGAAAATTGGTTTGAACGAGATCTAGTAAGTAGTTTTTTTTTTTTAATACGTCATAAATCGTAAACCGCAATTTACCTTTCATTCAATCAACTCAAATATAAAAAAAAAAAATTTAATTTCATAAACCTTATGCATAAACCGTGAATACCTACAGATTTGTACGGAACCCTCGGTGCACGAGTCCGACTCGCACTTGGCCGGTTTTAGAGAAATAATGAAAAACACGCAGAAGATGGACACCAATATTTGTTTCTGTGGTACGCGTACGCTACATACGGGTGAACGTGATAATCAAACTGATGTTATTAACGGTACTGCTTTGGCTCAACGGTAGTTGGTTTAGGAAATGTAAACACCCCCCCCCCCAGTGCCCCAAGGCTCAGTAGTCGTGGCTTGGACACCCACGGTGAAGCTAAGAGGAACCCGAGGAGGGGCCGCTCGCGCAATGTCGTTGTATCGGAGGCATCGCGAATGAGGGTCGAAGGCCGCGGTGGGAGAGAAGTGCCGGTATTGAGGTGCGCCGCTCGCCCTACCTTCCGCGGCCTGTATGGGATCGCCAGCGTCCAATGGCGGACGCGGTGGGGCCGTAGGGGAAGAGGAGTGTTGGTATACGTTGGCCAATCTCCCTATACCCTGCGGCCGAAAAATGGTAGGCGGCGGGGCCACTGTCCTGCCCGTAGCAGGGGGACCAAGGGTGCCATTCACGGGATCGTGTGGCGCCCATGTGCTACTTGATCCCCGGAGTGGTCACGACGTGTTATGTGTTCATGCGCACCGAGAATGCAGGTTTCCCCCAGAGGTGGGTCCAGCGACGGACAACCGCGGCGGGTTCGCTGAAGAGTTCTTTCATGCCCGTGTTTCCCGCCATAAGCGGTGTAGGTGGATACCGTGGAGTTTTAGTGGGTTGGAGTCCCACATAACTGCGCTATTTCCCCGTGGTAGCGCAGTATGCATGAGATTTCTCCACGATAATAAAAAAATGTAAACACGGTATTTTGACTTACCTCGCGGCTTAAATTCGCACAATATGTCAAGATATTCACCGTCTTACGAGTATCTTTGCCAACCTTGTTGAGACTAGCTCGCATTGCAACATTCATTTTGCATTTATAAGAAGTCCATCGGACAAGAGCAAGCTGCACTCGAGCATTGAAGGTTCCTTACGACAATTTAGATTTTTGAAATGGAATATTTTTGAGAACAAAGTGTTCTGCTGATTTTTTTAAACTGTAAAAAGTAGTAAGAAATATCGTTCAGCTTAAATTGTTTTAGAATTGTAAAATAATTAAGTAATTAATTAGTAAGTAACTTGAAAACAGTAACAAAACATCATCATTATTTTACTAACATAACACGACTGCCTATCTGATCTCAACAGCCCAGTTACAAGAAAACGATCCATCTTTTTAAGAATGGTTGTCAGACTTTTGGGGTCTTGAGTTCCTGACACCCGTAACGACTGTCAACGGTCTCAGTATGAAACCCGGAACCAATAACATAACGTGCTTTCCGAGGCAAGGAGGGGCCTCGGTATATTTTCAAATCATATGATTCTACATTATGTACTAAATATATGCCAGTAATTTGTTTTGTAATAAAAACACGCGTACAAATAGTTCATACTTAAGACTGTTCCGAAAATTTCGATAGCAATTATAGTTTGAAATAATTAATTAACTGATGCCATTTTCGTACGAAACCCCAAAATAAACAAAATAAGATCAAGTATGTTGATTAAAATTCCGGTACAAAAAACACGTATGTTCTAAGATTAGAAACAATGTATTTAATTAAACTAAGAGCCATATCACACTAGCGGTTTACGAGCGTCTTCAGAGTGGAGTGGGCGCATAACTAATACATCGCGATCACGTCGCGGCTGCACAGCGAAGACATCGCGGGCGCATGGCGATTACGCAACGATTTCGACGCCTGTTCGCGGCGAGTTTATGACTTACAGGCATAAAGCTACTACAGTCTGTCAAATTTCTGTAATAGGTTTTCAACTTTATCGCTAAATTATTAGGTTCAAGACTGATTGGCAAAATTTGATAGTTTTGGGTAGCTCGATGTGCTGGCGTCTGTACAATACTGTACAATACACTCAGTAATGGTTAACCGCGGCGATCTCGTTGCGCGTCCGCGATGTATTCGTGGCACATGCGTGGCGTATTCGATGCGCACTCGCTCCGCTTTGGAGGCGCTCGAGAACTGCTAGTATGACAAGGCTCTAAGAGGAATTTTTTGAAACAAACATAAAATGACGGAACAAAATGCTGCATGGAAAACAAAGATAAAAAATAAATAATAGTTTAAAAAAACTAAAAAACACGCTTCCATTGAAAACAAAACTAAAAAGTACAAAATAATGGAAAAAAGCGTGGGGTGCCTGATATCATTAAAAAATACCTTAAAAAGCACCCCACGCTTTTTTTTAATTTAAATTTTTTAGGGTGTTTCGAATTTTGGGACGTATGTCAGCGTAGTTTGTGACGTATGTCAGCGTAGTTTTCGAATACAGTTATTTTTGCTGTCCTGGTAACCCTGGCAAGGATAATGGCACAAATTAGTTTGTGACGTATGTCAGCGTAGTTTTCGAAGACAGTTTTTTTGCTGTCCTGGTAACTCTGGCAAGGATAATGGCACAAATTTATGAAATTATTGCACTGTCATCGGTCCTTGACAGGTGTGCAAAGTTTGAATGAAATTTGGTCGTTTAAAGTGGGTCAAAATCGCGCTATAAGGAGTCGGTTACAAACAAACATACAAATATACAAACATACAAATGAAGCTAATATAAAGCGTGTAAAAAAAAACGTGAACCTGTTTGATATTTTAAAAACCAAATAAAACAACACATTTTAAATGATCAAGATCCTTTTTTTTTCTTTTCTTTTCTCGCTCTTGGGCGGAACGGGAGGACGTGTCAGACTTTTACTGACTAAAACCCACCCGTGTTCCTTCAGTTGCCCATGTGCCAGGGCCACGGTATCTCATTCGAACAAATCTCGCAACCCTGGCTGGCATCGGTCCTAGCAGACAGTCCTATTCCGTACTGCTCACATATTTTTGAGGTGAGCGTGGAACACTACGCGCCGTCGACACGGGCCTGGTCCTCACCGGGCGGTGAGCTACTCATTGCTCGCCGCCCACAAGCCCGCGCCTATGGTGGCCGGGAGTCCGCTATCGACTCCCGATGCCCGGGGGTCTGCTCCTGCGGTGTCTAGGGACGTGGAGGTGCAGAGACTGCCACTCCCTCACGCACCCCGCCTTTTCCTTCGCGAGCATTACTGCTTCGCAGAAAGAGGTGACGGCTTCCCATTCTCTCTCGCTCCGTACCATGGCTCGCACCAGGGCCGGACGCCAGAGGTCGCCGTCGCCGATCGCCTCCATGAGGACATGGTAGTGCTCCGCCTAGGCAGGGCACACCTCCACCGTAAGCTCCACCGTGTCCTCCAGACGATCCTCACAATGAAAACACCTGGGCGTTTCCTCCCGCTTTATCCTGAACAGGAATTCCTGAAAGCACCCATGCCCGGTGAGAACCTGCGTTAGGTGGAAGGTGAGGACGCCGTGGCGCCTCTCTATCCACTCCTCAACTTACTGCCGCAATTGTGGCGTGCCCAGCGCTGGGTTGCGACAATCGTACCCACCATGTCGCCATAAGATCACACCAGAGCTCTGTCCACCGTGCCGCGATTTGTCGTGGCAGCGGAGTTTCGCCTGGGGCGACTAACCAGATGGCCATGATCCTCTGGTACGCGCTCAACCGGCGCGCTGGGCGTGGCCTCAATGAGGGCGCCCACACCAGTGTCCCGTAAAGGGCCATGGACCGCACGACCATCGTGTAGAGCTTTTTGAGTTTAGACCCCCAGATTCGGCAGGAGCCGCTTTAAGGCAGCCCCAGCCCACTCCGGTCTGGTCGCCAAACGTCCGAAGTGCTCAACGAAGTTCCACCGGCTGTTGAGGAAAAGTCCCAGGTACTTCATCTCCTACCGTGAGTTGGAAACCCGCAGGTGGCACGTTCCGAGGACCATGAAAACCCATGGCCTCAGACTTGTGCAAGGCCACCTCGAGTCCCAATTGCCGGATCCTTTTGACGATTGTCGCAACCCCGCATGTTATTAATTCGCCCCCGCATCGTGAGACTTCCCTTGCGCCAGGACCAGCGTGTCGTCAGCGTAGCTCACCACCCTGACGCCGCTAGGGAGATCGGCGCGCAGCACCCAGTCGTATCCGATGTCCCACAGAGGCCCCACGACCGATCCCTGCGGGACACCGCACTACATCTTTCACCGGTTCCAATCTCCCTGGTGCCGGGGAAGATGACGAATTCTATCCGTCAGGTAGGCCTCGATCACACGCCAGAGGTAGGTCGGCATTCGTTGATACCGGAGTGCCTCCCAGATGCAACTCCAGGGCAGGGTATTGAAGGCATTGGCGATGTCTAGAGACACCGCCAAGACGACCCCACCCCAGGCCACTGCATGCCCCATCGTGAGGGCTCGCACGCACATGATGGCGTCCACCGTAGAGTGCCCCTTCGGAAACCGGAAAGCAAACTAGCTGTTCGCCAAATACGGCTCTCCTGCACCAGCCACCCGACAATGATCAACATAGTTGCCTTACTGCTGCGTTGCTTTTTAGTGGCACCGGGGTCGCATTCTTTATCTAATGAATACCTATGTGCGACCACGATAATTATTATTTCTTTTGTTTTCCATTAGTTTTTAAGTATTTTGTCATTTACGTACGAAATACGTAAGTATGCACTTAAATTATTTGTCATAAAAAAAACAATAGCTGTTTAGTTTAAGTGCCAAAGTATTGGTATACTTTTAGAAAATTTAAAAAAAATTAACAGTTGTTCTCAAAAAAAAAAAATAGATTTTAACTTAATTATTGACTTCGATATTTGCAAATTAAATGTTGCAAAATCTCGACGATCTGTTGTATTACAACGAT
Source organism: Aporophyla nigra (assembly GCA_947507805.1). Taxonomy (NCBI): domain Eukaryota; kingdom Metazoa; phylum Arthropoda; class Insecta; order Lepidoptera; family Noctuidae; genus Aporophyla; species Aporophyla nigra. The sequence goes on along the minus strand of OX382313.1, from coordinate 1,375,371 downwards.
TAGTCGCTTTGCGACAATTTACACAACGATCCATGGTGTCAGTTTCCAATCGGTAGGCTGTTCGTAGAATCCAAAATGACAAGTTCAAGTCCAACGTTTAAGCAGGGTTCTCCGTGTCGGGTATGGTAGCAAGGCAAGGGTCATACAAGAAGGTAGCTCCGAAGTCCGTAGAATGAAAGCAGGGGTTGAGGAAACATCAATAAAACTTTGGGAGGAAACACGATACGGATACGCACATGCACTAAACAATATGAAACGAGTGACTGTCAGTGTTATGTCATGCATGTCATGTCAGAGTTAGCACAGACTAAACACACATTAATCGATTAACAAACGTGGATCAATTTATGTTAATTATACAAATATTTAATTGGTTTAAGCTGTGCAGTATGTAATTTCTAATAGATTTAATTATTTTAATTGAATTATTCATCTGGTGAAGGCATCTTCTTAAATAGTATGAACGTTAATCGATTATAATTTAATCGATATTCCATTTAGTTGGGAACCTTAACTTAATTTTAGGATTTCTCAATTTCCAGATTGTAAATTGAGTTGATTTTTCAGATTTTGAAATAGAAAAATATAAACTTTTTTTTAATCCATTTCTCCTCTTATTACAATTTGGCCCAGAAATTGGTCTCCTTTTCCTTTCCTTTCCTTCCTTTCCAATTTGGTCTCCTTTTGAGGAATAACTCAGATTGTGCGTCGATGTTTCCTGCCACCCTGACATACTGACAAAAGGCTAGGCAGATTGAATATAATGACTTACAAATAAAAACTCACCACCAACTTTTGCTAACAAGTGTAAATGCCCAAATAAGGGCCACTTCCCTGGGTGAGTGGGGACAAGCTCATTTGCTGCAGGCAGGAAGTGACGACAAGCCATCACGTACGCCACACATACACATACTAACGAAATTATAATTGTTAAAAACATTTTTTTAACTATCAATAGATAGACTTGATTTCAGATAAGAAGTGGCCGAAAATTCTCTGTGGAAAACTATTTCAAAATTAATTAATTTATAAAATACTTTCGTTCCGTGTTGACACAATGCAACACTGGAGTGAAATGAAATGATTATAAACACACTGGTTTTATAAAACAAAACACATAGATAACTTGTATTAACGGTACAAGTCCCAACCCTTGGTTCACATATTCCAAGGCATTCCATTCGAATTCCATAAAGCTCGACATTCGATATTGCATCGTAAAGTACCGCAATAACTCTCAGAGTCTCAGAGATTTAGCCATCATCTTCTCTACAAGTACCGAATTACACCGCTGCAAGCATCTGTTGATGAAAATAAATGATTGAGGTTAATGCACTAACGAAGCCCGTGAAATACAAATTTACTTCCGTTTTATGCAACTTACAGGTCAGTCTTAGGATAACGTGGGACCCTCAGAAAGTTTTGCGAAAATAAAAAGAAGTGTCCTATAGGTAAATATTTTTTTATCAGATCTTTTCAAAATATTCTCCACTAGCCTCTATGCAAAGTTTCATGCGTCTGAACCAGTTTTCGAAACACTTTTTCCAGTCCGCCACAAACACGTTGTTTACAGCCTGCTCGAACGCGGCGCGTCGCTTCCGGCGACGAAAATTGTATCCCTTTGAGCTGATTTGAAATTTTTGGGAATAAAAAAATAGTCACATGGTGCTAGGTCAGGGCTGTAAGTAGGGTGACCCAGAAGTTTGACCGGCGTGCTGTCCAAGAAGTCCCTCGTTTTGAGCGCGGTGTGCGTGGGCGCGTTGTCGTGGTGGAGCAGTAGCCCGCGGAGCCCTGTGTTTGGTCGCTTGTTGCTCACAACAGAGAAAACTTCTGCCGAGCATTTGACCATTCGGCGTTGATGCTTCTTTGGTTCCGTAAAGGGATTAACACCAAGTAGCCAGTCAAATTGAAAAAACTCGCGATCAAAATCTTCCCCCGCTTCTAGATCGCTTCACTTTGGTAGGCGTTGATTCGTTTTGAAATACCCAAACCGTCGACTGACGCTTCGTTTCTGCATCGTATGGATAAATCCAGGACTCATCACCTGTAATAATGTCGTAAACACGCCGAGAGCGTTTTCTAGCTACCACACACCCATATTAGATGAGTTCCTACCAAGTTATGACAACCTGGAACTTCGAAGGCATAAGACCTTTCATAGATGACATAAATACTCATTTAAGGTGACCTAAGAAATTAACGCGAGCAAAGCCGCTGGCAAAAGTTCGTAGTAATCTAAATGTATAGGTAAAAGGCAAACCTGACTGACTCATTTATCAACGCAGACCCGAAACTACTGAACGGATTTCGCTGAAATTTGGAATACAGATAGTTGTAATAACGTAAGCATCCGCAAGAAAGCATTTTTTGAAAATTCGCTCCCTAAGGGGGTGAAAAAGGGGTAAAAGTTTTGTTTGGAAGTCCGTCATTTTTAGAACTAGTAGCCTGAAACTTTGTTTTTAGGTTAACAATTAGAAATAAACAAATTATAATGTTTTTTATCACATCTGGCAGCAAGAAAATCGGTTATTAATGGATTTTAGGTCTAGACCTCGCGGTGTGACTTATAAAACCAGTCAAGAGCGAGTCGAACTCGCGCACTGTGGGTTCTGTACCACCATAAATATTATTATAGTATTGCAGTGTTAGGTCGGCACCTAGTTATACATACATGCAAAAGTATGTTTTTTGTCTGTTACGTTTTCACGCCTAAAACACTGAACCGATGATCCTGTTTTGCACATACAGTGTCAGGTGTACAGAAACGGGTAAGGTGACTTTTATCACGGATAAGGTAACTTTTATCGCCAAAATAAGTACTGTTCCCGAGGAAAATTACAATAACCTTCTTATGATGATAGATGGCGCCATGTGTCTTTTGAATCATGATTATATTATACTAGCTTTTGCCCGCGACTTCGTCCGCGTGGAGTTCGGTTATATCGTAGCGTAACGTAGCGTAGGCGAGCGCTAAGAAAGGAAGTAGAATTGCACGGACGAAGTCGCTGCCAAAAGCTAGTAAACTACAAAACTTCTCTAAACACCACAGTTTTTGCTAATCTATTACTGTGTGCCAAAATTATCAGACTACTGGGTGAGCTTACGCGGGAGCAAGCCACATAGAATTGCCTGTGTGAAAAACAGCTTTCTCTCAAGTCTATACCCGCAAATTTTAATGTCAGCCCTTGTGATTTGTTTATGGTCATTGCAAAGCAGACTTTAAGGGGAAACTGTATTCGTTTGAATTCAAGGGGAAGATCAAGCGGGATCAAGGGAATTCTTGGTAAAAATACCGTTTCCCCTTGCGCTTAACCAGTTATAATTGTGGCTTCCACTACATTGCGATGTAACGTTTATCATCATCATCATTTCAGCCGTAAGACATCCACTACTGGACTTAGGCCTCCCCCAATTTGGGAGGCTTTGCCATAATCGCTACGCTTGGCAGGCGGGTTGGCGATCACAGTATGGTGGTAAAATGCATAGAAAACGCTGCTCCCCATTCTCTAGTAAGACCCTTAGTCGCCTTTTACGACACCCACGGGAAGAAATGGGGTGGTGTTATTCTTTACGTCCGGCACCACACGTTACTTTTATGTTTTTGTGCAATGTTTGTGAAATAGTCGTAGTTTTCGTAATCAGCGACCCGATAAACCATAAAAACGATACCCATGTTGATTTTCAGAATTTGTCACTCTTTTGTCAAAAGGTAGTTGCTGAAAATCAGCGCTGCTGACGATAGATTCGTCTGACGTCGCAGCATTTTGCTGAACAACGACCTGTTCTTGCACAGATACGACGCACAGATCAAGTGTTCTTATTTTTGTGGTATATTTGTCACAAAACTAGCCAGAAATGCACTCTGCATCCGGCAATGTTGTTTGTTTTGTTTTTATTATTGTTACGTAGATCGTAAAGTCTAGAAACATCGCGCTAAATCCATCTCAGAAAGAGACAACGTTACGTAGATCGAAAAGTCTAGAAACGTCACGCTAATTCCATCTAAGGATGGGGCGAAACTACTCGAAACGACACGCTAACGCCATCTATTATCAGGTAGCAAGTACTACGAACAATTGTACGTAGACGCCACCGCCATCTATTGTCGAATAGCGGGATTAAACAGTAAATAGATGTCTGTGGAAGTTACTGGAAATTTCTACGCTACTAGTAAACTATGGAAAAGTGTTGAATGTTCGCGAATGTTCTGCTTGGGATATAAATAGCGGATTGTCGGGCCGACGAGCAGTCCGATTTCGGAAGCGAGCGAATACGAATCAAGCGATACAGTACAAGTGAAACAAGTGATTCTGTTTGACGTTTGATTATTGCGATATTGTGATTGTTTAATTAAACTGTGGTGTGTTTCCATAATTTTGGCTTAAATTAATTTATCCCGAACCCCAGCTCGTAACATTATATAATTACTGTCAGTGTCATAACGCAGATATATGATTTGTATTGTCTTTGGTCCGTAGCCGTGACATCAATGAGCCATAGATAACATTGTACAACATTTTTATCTTGAATACGGGGCTTTTGGCTACCTTGTACGTGTGCATTTTTCTTTTTTGTAACTATTTTTTATCTCATGTTTTGCGTTTTGTTTGTGCAGAATAAACTATTTTTCTTTCTTTCTTTTTCCACCTTTTAGGGGTTGAATTCTGATAGAGCTTGAAACCTTTTTTTTTCTCATTTATTGATGATAGGAGTACTCCTGTGAAGTTTCAAATAAAATTGTTTAACCAATCTTGTTTCCCCATACAAACTTTCAAGCCCTTTTTAACCCCCTTAAGGGTTGAATTTCCAAAAACCCTAGGGCACGTATTTGTTTATTTCTAATTGTTAACCTAAAAACAAATTTTCAGGTTTCTAGTTCTAAAAATGACGGACTTCCAAACAAAACTTTAACCCCTTTTTCAAGCCCTTAGGGAGCGAATTTTCAAAAATGCTTTCTTAGCGGATGCCTACGTTATTACAACTACCTGTATTCCAAATTTCAGCGAAATCCGTTCAGTAGTTTCGGCTCCGCGTTGATAGTTGAGTCAGTCAGGTTTGCCATATTTAGACTAGCTTCTGCCCGCGACTTCGTCCGCGTAAAATTTTTGCTCCCATGACCTTTCCCGTCGCATCGAATTGTCTGCCAGTTTTCGTTGCTGCTCCGCTCCTTTTCATTGTAGCGTGATGTTATATAGCTTAGCTATTCTCAATAAATAGGCCACGGAAGCGTGAAAGCCCGGCACGGGCAAACCACCTCCACCAGCCGCGGTTATAAATTAGTGTTTTTTCTTTCATGGCAGTTTCGGGCAATTTAGTCTACTGAATAATTTGCGGGATTTTAGTAAAATTTCATAAAATTTCCGTTGATTGACCGTTTTACAAGTTACTTTTGAACATAATCCTTTGAACATTTTACAAGTTACCTATGAACATAATTAAATCTTGGTAAATGTCTACACCTATTCATCATTTGTCTAGCCTTTTCCCAAGTATGTTGGGGTCGGCTTCCAGTTTCGGATGCAGCTGAGTACCAGTATTTTACATGGAGCGACTGCCTATCTGACCTCCACAACCCAGTTACTGGGTGATACGATACGTTTTTTTTTGCTGGACTTGGCGGGTGCACTCTCGTGCCTCCAAATAGCGTACGCTTCCAAGGCTTCCTGTGACACACTTCCGTTCATTTTCACGAAATCACTTCCAATTTATTGGGAGTTAAATAAAATAAAATAAACTTTAAGCGTTAAAATTTTATTTTGACCCCACTGTCGTCTTCAGTACTCTCAAAAACCAGGAAAACGACACCAGTGAAGAAAAATCTCATGTCATCATCTTGGATTTTTATCTTGGCCTTAGATGCTAGGCTTCAGCTCCCTAAAAAAGCTACAAGGACAATTACCAGTTTCCGAACCGGTAATACTGTATTTAGTATGGACACCATATGGACAGGCATCAGAAAAAATAAATGTACCACAGAAATGAGACTAAAGTTAAGTAATAAAGGGGTCCAGCGTTCCATAGTCTCAATCTATGTCCTCCTCTCAATGCTGATGTGATGTCCCGCGTCTGGGATCAGTATGATATTCATCCTCACTCGCACCTTGGTGTGATCAGCCTTAATTCTGTAGCGCCGCACCACGTGAGCAAGGGTCGTCTTCATCGACATCATGGCGTAGGCTTTACCTGATAGAATGAAAACGAACCAGTCAAACTCAAATCATTTATTTCGAATAAGCACAAAAAATACAATTTATAACGTCTATATTTAAGTCAAATTAGAATTCAGGCCATCTCGTTGGTCTAGTGGTAGCAAGCGCTACTGCTGAGCTTGAGGTCCTGCGTTCGATTCCCAGGTCGGGCAAAGTGTTATTGGATTTTTCCATCTGGAATTTCTCAGTAGCAGCACGGAGTCTGGATTCGTGCCCGGTTAATGGCAACAGGCTCGCCCCCTATTACATGGGACTTAAACATAACAGGCGAAACGTGGGTGTACTATAGGTACACCTCTGCCCAACCCTTCGAGGAAACAAGGCTTTATGTTATGTTATGATGTCTAGTTGCCCCTTCTAAAGGTAGATTCGTATGGATAAGAATGGGCTAGAAACTCCACCGTTACTCTTTAAAAATATTTTCGGATTGCTGTCAGATCCATTCAGCCGTTTTTGCGTGATTGAGAAACAAACATCCAATCATACAAATATTTACATTTATAATATTAGTAATACCTAAGAACGTGTATAATTCATATTACTTCGAATTCATAGTTTATCAGAATAATGAAACTAATAGTATTCAGAGTAAGAAGACTGCGACATAGGGCTGGATTGAATTGAATATAAGTCTTCCTGATTTTTCTTAACGCTCCTATTCTAACTATACAGATACTCAATTATTTACCAGACACCAAATCGAACATATTTATAGGAATAGTACTTCGGCCAGTGGCATCACCCGTATAGCTGCCGGAAAATATCACCTGGGAACCTACTACCGGGATAAAGTATCCTATATGATAAGTATCTAGGATAACCAAAAATCAAAATCCATCCAAAAATCTAAACATCTATCTAAGCCATATTTCGCGGTCTCGTACTTGGAATACAAAATTAGGTTTATTTTGAGTACTTCGAACACACATGATATTCGCATTTACTATGAAGCCAAAGTAATATGAATTACAATCCTACTAATCCTGCACTACCCGACCGCTACCAACCGGGACGGCCGGACGGCACGCTAGCCGCTTATATTATATTATATTATTATTATATTCATTATAATCTCTGATAACTTCCAAAATATTCATTTAAATGATATTATGCTGTAAATGGCAATTTTGATCTACATGAAATGCACAATGTATTTAATGTATTTTATTGGATAAAGAACGATACGGTATACTATAAAATAGCTTGGTGTATGAGCTATATTTTTTTTGTAATATATAAAAGATAAAAATGGTTTTTGTTGGGTATCCTTAGGAGATAAACATAGACCATCGGGATTTTTATTATCGCAAAAAAACGAGCAAAAATTTGACGCGGACAGAAGCTCGCATTCTCATAAATGAATTGGTAAGGTACCATCTTAATATTAATCCTTTTAAATAGTTCCCTGAGAGATTCGCGGCGACTAAGATTATAAATGGCTCTGACAGCTCTCTTTTGTAAAATAAAAACGGATTCATTGTGAGCAGGCCTATCCCACAGTAAAATGTCAAACGACAATCCATGAATTCATTAGTTTTTGGTTGTAATCCGAGACCGGAAAAGCGATAATACAAAAATAATAATTAGTAATAACCAGTTTACCGTTAATGTGGACCTTCACTTACCCAAATTGAACGCATATTGTTTGAAAGTACCAATAACCTGTACATGAATTTGCCAAAAGATATAGACAGTCAAGTTTTTCACAGGACTGCTTGGGGATACGTAATTTTTTTGTAATTGATACTTACCAATACACTGTCGTTTGCCCATACTAAAGGCAGCAAAAGCCTTAGGGTTGTCAGGCAACTTGCCAGGTTCCAGCCAGCGTTCAGGCTTGAACTCGTGCGCGTCTGGTCCCCAGACCGGATGCTTGTGGATCCCGAACAGAAATATGAAGCAACTCCGACCGGCTGAGAGGGTGCAGTTTTCTGAAACAGGGAAGATAAAGGAATAACACGAGGTGACTGGTTCAGGGGGTTCTATGTTATGGGGGTTTGGTTTTCGCACTTAGTCCTTTGAGTGGACCATTGTGCGTGGGCCATGGCAGCCGTCGGTATTTACTCCAACCAGCCCACCTCCTTCCAGAAGTTGGTTATGTCTCCTGGTCTGCTAAGAACGTCTGTGTAAGATTTGGATGTCACAAGGGTATCTGTCCTAATCTGGGTGACGCCTGTACATTCTAAGAGTACATGCGCAATGGTTTCCCCAGCCTCCATGCAGGCCCTGCACAGGGGGCTGTCCGTTATGCCTATTGTGTAAAAGTGTTTGTTTAGCGGGCAGTGTCCTGTGATGGTGCCCGTCATCAGACGCAGACCATCCCTGTCCAGGCGTAGCAGACGTCTGGTTAGCCTGCCATCCGGGGATGGCATAGCTTCTCTGGACTACCTGCAGCCTGGTACCGAGGTCCACCAGCTCTCAGTTTGTGTGTGGGTAAATTCCTGCAGCCACCTGCGCAGCTGGTTGAAGGGGATGGGCATGTTGGACTCGGAGCCGCAGACAACATCACGCTACGATCAAAAGGAGCGGAGCAGCAACGAAAAAGCACGAAATTTGGCAGGCATTTCGATGCGACGGGAAGGGTTAGGGGAGCAAAAATTTTACGCAGACGAAGTCGTGGGCAGAAGCTAATATAGTATAGTTCTGTCCCTTCTATCTGTTTTCAATTGTATTAACTGATGATTTTATTCTTCAAGTGTCGATAGTCAAAAACACTAACGTCGGACGTTTTAGGGAAGGTAATTTTTTATATTTCATACAGTTGAAGTATGCGGGGAGATTTTTTATAGTAACACTAGCTTCTGCCCGCGACTTCATCCGCGTTTTTCTGGTTGCCACGACCCTTCCCGTCGCGTCGAATCGCCTACTCGTGCGATTTTCCCCGTTATTGCAACATTTTTTATTACTGCTCCGCTCCTCTTGGTTGTAGCGTGATGTTATATAGTTTATAGCCTTTCTCGATAAACAGGCTACCTAACGCAAAAAGAATTTTTCAATTCGGATCAGTAGTGCCTGAGATTCTTGCGTTCAATCAAAGAAACAAACAAACTCTTCAGCTTTATCAAACCTGGTTGAACTAATTAGTCCTTATTCCTTCGGCAGCTTATACCATTAAAATTATGGTCTAAGGCTACTCAATCAGTGCATCTATTTCAAAATACGAAAGAGCGGCACACGAAAAAAACACTGCAAGCTAATTTACACGTATATTAATTTGTCATAATACATAATCCAGGTTTTGTTCAAGAAATTTTATTCATTTTTTCCGTGAAGGTGTACTGAAAAAAACTTTTAACATAAAAAATAACAACCGACTTCCTTAAAAAAAATACCACTAAGTCAAAAATAACTTATAATTTCGGAATTCGGTGTCTTAGGATCGTACTTAAGGTTTTTTTTGCCACCGACTTCCGAAATTAAAGTTATTTTTGACTTTGTAGTGTTTTTTTAAGGAAATCGGTTGTTATTTTTTTGTAAAAAGTTTCTATTTTTAACTTTTTAGTTATGGTAGATACCCCCGCACTAATCTACACTGCACTAATCTAATCTCGTTATTCGTTCATTTGTCGCGTAAATACTTAATGCAAATTTAAGACTTATGTGGTTTTCACATGGACCCCATTGTCCAAATGGAAACAAATTAAAATGGGACCATTCGAGAAGCACCAGCTTTCAAATAAAAAAGAATCATCAAAATCGGTTCACCCAGTCAAAGTTATGATGAACAAACATAAAAAGAAAATACAGTCGAATTGACAACCTCCTCCTTTTTTTGAAGTCGGTTAAAAACGTTCGACTCGCATGAGTATTTGGCTCTATTTCAACCATCACGCCATTAACTCTGGTGAGAATACTGACTCGAGTGAAATGATAAAGTTTGCACACTTGCGTCAGAATTTGATTGATCTGACAAAAACCAAAAACCTTCTGAAAGAATGATGTTGATTGTCCAATAGCATGTCTTATTGTATAAATTTACTTAGTTTTAAATCTCTATCAAGTTTTCTGGCTATAACTGGCCCCATGGTGAAGACTCTCATACTCTCCTTCAGAACAGCCTCCAAGTACACCATCCTCGACAAGTCTGTCTTCTCCACGTCTCTGTCTTCTTTCAAGACCTCTTGTATCCTGAAATTTTGTGTAAATAAAAATCTTGTAACACCGTACTTATTTTCCGTCTTTATGAAACCAATTGTTTGAACTCGGTAAACTGTATGTATTGTAGAAGCTCATGCGCGGCCATGCCGTGTGGCCAAAACAAACAAGTCAGATCAATTAGATAGAAATAATAATGAGTCGAGTAGTTATTTCACTATTATCATTTCAACGGAAACACGTCCACTGTTGAAAATAAGTCTCCCCCAAAGGAGGGATTTGCCATAATCGCCACGCTTAGCAGGCGGATTTGCGATCGCAGTACGGTAGGTAGATGCATTTAGATCGCTACTGCCCATCCTCTAGTAAGTCCCTAAGTCGTCTTCTACGGCACCCACGGGAAGAAATGTGGTGGTAGTATTCTTTACATCGGGCACCACACGGAATCGAAACGAGAACGGAACGAGTAGGTACTTACTCAGTAAATACTTTTTCTTGGGCTTCAGGGTGAGACCCCAACAAAGTCATGGTGAACATAAGGACCTTCGCTGAGGTATCATGGCCAGCGACTATCATAGTGTCCACATGCTCTCTTATCTCTCTGTCGGTAAACACTCCCTTCTCAACTGACAATTCAAGGAGGAGATCCAAGAAGGCTTTGAATTTTGTACCTATAAATAATTGAAAGCTATTTAGTTAATTATATGTGTATTGTGGTTCAGGATAGCCATAAAAACATCATTAGCAAGCTTTACCTGGTATCAAGCTCCTCTCCGTGCAAATATTTCCAATGAACTCAGATTTCCTCTTTAGTAGAACCTGCAACCATTTTACATAATATCCGTATAGGATGTGGACTGTAGTTATCACGCAATAGTATGACATTTGGATTTAAAACTTTGAAGTAACCACCAAAGACTGCCCAACTTAAATGGGACTAAGCGGACATATTTGCCGCATGCCGGAGAAACTGTGGGCCCAAGTAGCACAGAACTGGTTCCCTGAGACAGTGAGTAAGGTCGCGATAGGAGATGGCGGGAAGAGCTGGATAGGTTCCGTCAAAATAATAATAGGCTCGCAAAAGATGAAAGGAGTGGAGGGACGCCTTTGCCTGGAAGTGAGCTAATGAAAGCTAACAAAAAAAAGTAACCATCATATAAATACTCAGAACGATACATATTTCTATCCTCACCGTATTTGATATGTTATGTAATATCTTCAAACAAGCATCTTGGCTCTTCTTGAGGTTACTCCATGCGAAGGTGTAAGGGCTGTGCCACCAGAATTTAATGATCCGTTCCAGTATTATGCTGAATGCCAATTCGGTACCTTCCATGTACTTGCTATCTGGGTCCGAGTCTGTTAATTCTACTCCTAGCGCTGTCACTGGAAACAGTGAACGATATAACGTATAAAACACAACTCCGCAATAAAGAAACTTTTAAGTATACTAAGTAACTACAATTTTGTAGCGCATATAAAATCACCAACACGGGTGAACTCTTGCAGCCAGTAACATAAAGAGTATTCAGCCAGAAATTCATCATTTCGGCCTGTCTGATCACGAAACTGCACAATCAGTTACTGTAAAAACGAACATACACAAAATAATAACTTGTCGGTCAGAATTAAGACGTGACTACTGTGTAGAAAGCCTCGATAAATTTCACGAATGTATGTTTACTCTTTCATTTTCGGAAACATTTAACTCAGACACTCTAACAATGCCTTTAAAATGTTTTATTAAACTTTTACATTATTTTACGATCTGTGTTTTCCGGTGATTAAGGTTAAGGTTAAAAATAAACCAGTAACACAAAACTGGATAACAAAAAGCATTAAAAAATCTAGTAAAACAAAACGTCAGCTTTATCTCAAATTTAAAACAAGTAAAATGAATAAAAAACAAAAAGAAAAATCCTACAAACTTTATAATCATATTATGTTTAGGCGATGTGCACAGCGACCGCAAAAACTTAATATATGAATCCAAGACGGTATACGTCTAAGGCATAAAAATAATGTAAAGCTACATGGAATGCAATCTCTTCAACAATAGCGGGTAATAATTTATTTAAACATGACATTGACTGGCCTGTTAGTCTAGTGGTTAGTGGCCCTGGCTGCTAAGACTAAGGTCGTGGGTTCGATTCCCACCCAGGACAAATCTTTGTGTGATGAGCACGATCATTTGTTCTGTGTCTGGGTGGAATTTATCTATAATATGTTTGTATTTGCAGGCCTGTTGGTCTAGTGGTTAGTGGCCCTGACTGCTATGCCGGAGGTCGTGGGTTCGATTCCCACACAGTACAAATGTTTGTGTGATGAGCACGATCATTTGTTCTGTGTCTGGCTGTAATTTATCTATAATATGTATGTATTTAGAAATATATAAGTATGTTTATCAGTTGTCTAGTACCCATAACACAAGCTCTGCTTAGCTTGGGACTAGATGGCGTTGTGTGATAGTTGTGGATTTTTTTTTTTTTTTTTTTCATATATATATATTTATATATCTCGGGATCCTAGGATCCCGGTCTTTTAGAAGGCGTACGAGGGGCCGAAGCCAACTCGCAGAGGCCCCTTAGAAAATTTAAATGAAGTGAGGCACTAACCGACGGTTATCCCCGTATGCACTGTGCAAGTGCACCCACGGACAACCTCCGGTTTGTGTTGGACTATTGCAGGATATGGAAACCAAGATGTTGGACTATGTATTTGACTGACTAAAATGGACTGGTTACCAAGAACTATGGAAGGTCTATGGCCCCTGCCGCATCAATGTTTGTATTTACACGGATTAAATGGCATGATAATAATAATAATAATAATGGCTTTGGATTCGCAGTTGTCAAATTATTTTGATGACTGCGAAGATCTCACCGATACTCATTCGATTCTGTACTGCGCGGCTGTAGCGGCATGTCGTGTAGCTGGCGTCAAATTCCCTAATGACTCTAGAGCTACACGACCTAAACCAGCCGTACCAGCTTGGCAGTGCAGAATTGAACGTCGTATTGGTGAGGCCAGAGCCCTCATCGGGAAACTAATTTGCTTCAGGGAGGGCAACACTCGCCCTAGAGTGATGCGCTTTGTGAGGCGGGCGTTCTCGGGGACTGATATCAGCCCTCAGGACTATATGTCCCGTGTCACAGAGCGCATAGACTTCCTGAAGCAGAAAGTATATGCATGGGCAAACCGTATTCGTAGGTATAAGCGGCGAGTGGACCGATATACTCAGAACCGCACCTTCCAGAGTGATGAAAGGTGGGTTTATAGGGCTTGGGAGCGACCGGTCCAAGGTGTGGTGGACACGCGCCTGCCGGATAATGATGCCATGTGTTCTTTTTGGCGCAGTATCTGGTCGGTGCCTGTCAGTCACACCGAAGGGGATTGGGCTCGAGAAGTCGAGCGAGCTTGCGATCCAATACCAGAAATGGGGGCTATTACCATCTGCCCCCAAGATGTAGCTCGTGCAGTCCGTCCATTATCCAACTGGAAGTCTCCAGGGCCAGACGGGCTGCACAACTTCTGGATCAAATGGTTTATTGGATCGCATGCTCGCTTGGCGACTCAGTACCAGACTGCTTTGGTTCGCTACCCCAGTTTCTAACAACAGGAATTACCCACCTGCTCCACAAATCGGGTAGTACCGCGGAACCCAAAAATTATAGGCCGATCACATGTTTACCGACGGTCTATAAAGTTATTACATCCATTTTGAGAGCTAAAATTTACGATCATATTGACACCAACTCCATCATGTCTGTCTCTCAAAATGGATGTAGAAACGGGTCTCGCGGTACTAAGGAGCTGCTCCTCATTGATATGGCCATCAGCCAACAGGTTCGTCGTTCCCGAAAGGATCTGTCGACATGTTGGATAGATTATAAGAAGGCCTATGACTCGGTGCCACATACATGGCTCATGAGGGTGCTGGAGTTGTATAAAGTCGATGCAACTCTGCGTACCTTCCTGATTTCATGTATGGGGCAGTGGAGGACGGTCCTTCGCTATCCAGGATGTCGAAATATCCAAAGGAACAGCGAACCGATAAGGATCGAGCGAGGCATATTTCAGGGTGATAGTTTGAGTCCGCTTTGGTTCTGCTTAGCCATGAATCCTCTAAGCACACTGCTGGAGGACTCAGGCATAGGCTATCGGATGAGGAGAGGTGGTCAGGTTATATCCCACCTCTTTTACATGGATGACCTAAAACTCTTTGCTCCCAACAATTTTCAACTGATGGAACTACTGAAAGTAACTGAAACCTTCAGTAGCGCCATCAGGATGGAATTTGGTGTGGACAAATGTGCGGTCATGCATGTAAAACGAGGGAAGATTGTGGAATCCGTGGGAACCCAACTCTCGGATTCCATAAACTTCCGAACCCTCTCCGCATCCGAAACGTATAAGTATTTGGGTATGTCGGAAGCGTTGGGCGTCAATGTTACTGACATGAAGCAATCGTTGAAGGAGCGCTTCTTCGGCCGCCTGAAGAAAGTATTTAATAGTCTTCTATCAGGCGGAAACAAGGTGCGCGCCTTTAACGGTTGGGTCATGCCGGTTTTGATGTACTCTTTCGGCATACTCAAATGGACTCAAACCGAGCTGGACGCCTTGGATAGGAAGGTCCGTACGCTGCTGACTGCATATCGAATGCATCACCCACGGTCATCGGTCATGAGGCTGTATATCCCGCGAAAGTGTGGAGGTCGAGGCTTCTTAAACGCTAAGACTCTCCACAATCGCGAGATATGCAGTCTTAGGGAATATTTCCTAGAAACCAACGTGGGGATGCATCGAGATGTGGTCGCGGTTGACAAGGGCCTCACCCCGCTCTCCTTGGCAAACGAGAACTGGCGCAAACCTGTAATACTTGACACTAATGAACGCATGGAAGTATGGCAGAGTAAGGAGCTCCACGGACGCTTTTTCCGGGCCCTACATGGACCCGATGTAGATATAATGGCGTCCGTAGCCTGGCTGCGTTTCGGTGACCTCTTTGGGGAAACCGAAGGTTTTATCTGTGCAATTATGGACGAAGTTATGATGACGAACAATTACCGGAGATTTATTGTGAAAGATGGCACGGTTGACATCTGTCGGGCATGCCACCGTCCAGGGGAATCCATTAGGCACATAATCTCTGGGTGTTCTCGTCTAGCTAACGAAGAATACTTGCATAGGCATAACCTAGTAGCCAGGATTATCCATCAGCAAATTACTCTTAAATACAACCTTGTAAAATCGGAAGTGCCGTACTACAGGTATGTGCCCGACCCAGTTCTCGAAAATGGAAATATCACATTGTACTGGGATCGATCCATCATCACTGACAGGACTATTGTCGCTAATAAGCCTGATATAGTGGTGGTGGATCGAGTAGAGCGGCGCACAATGATTGTTGACATAACGGTCCCACATAACGAGAACCTCGTGAAAGCTGAGAAAGATAAACAGATCAAGTATCTTGACTTGGCTCGCGAGATTGTCGACATGTGGGATATGGATTCAGCGATCATTGTGCCGATAGTCGTCACTGCCAATGGCTTGATAGCCAAGAGCCTCGACCAACACCTAAGGAGGCTCTCGTTAGGCAGCTGGGTCAAAGGCTTGATTCAGAAAGCGGTACTTCTGGACACGGCTCGCATCGTCAGGAGGTTCCTTTCTCTGGAGCCCTGACCGCCGGTAGCTTGGACCCTGTTCCCGGTACCGGTGGGCTACTATTTTTTATATTTTTAAATGTTTCTATAATTTTTGTATCCTAATATTTAAAAATGTAAATAATATGTTAAAATAAGTGAAATAAAAGAATAATAATAATATTATTATTATTATTATTTACAATTTTATTTTTTTTGGACAACCAACACAACGTTATCTGATCCCAATTGTCTGGTTACCATAGTACAGGCTCTGCCTAGTTTGGGATCAGATAACGGTGTGTTGGTTGTCCCAAGATATTTATTTATTTATTATAATATTAAATTAAAATTTATTTCGTCAATAAATATTTATTGATGAAATAAATTTTAATAATTTAACATATAATAATTCATCAGACATTTGCAATATATTTAATAACTACTTTAATAATTTGACATCTGTTCTGCCTCTAAATTCTAATAATTCCAATAATTCATGTAATTCTAATAATTCCAATAATTCTAATAATCCTAATAATTCCAATAATCCTAAAAATTCACGTAATTCTAAAAATTCGAATGATTCTAATTTTAATAAAAAAAAACAAAAATGTGAATACTATATTCTTGAATCCTATAGATGCAATGGAAGTTTATAAAGTAATCATGTCGCTGAACAAAAGCAAAACTAGTGGGTATGACGGCATCGCTACAAAGGTCTTAAAAACTTGTGCTAGTTGGATTTGTCTTCCTCTAGCACATGTTATAAACTTATATTTTTTGGAAGGGGTATTTCCTGAGCAGCTTAAGATGTCAGTCGTGAAACCACTATTTAAAAATGGAAATAAGTCAGACCCTAATAATTATCGGCCTATCGCAACAGTACCCATTATATCCAAAATTTTTGAGAAGGCAATGCTTATTAGGTTAATTTTCTCTGTAAACATGACATATTACGCAAAGGGCAGTTTAGTTTCCATAAAGGTAGTTCAACTGCTCTTGCAATCTTTAACTTTATTAAACTTTGACAGAAAGCATTAACAATGGCAATCCTGTGTTGTCCTTGTACATTAATGAAATATGCATGTTTGTATGAAAACATAAGGAATTATTTAAAATAGCAAACGATGTAAATCCTCGAAGCCGACGAGATCATCACAGGCTCATGCTTAACAATGCTCCCAGGCTTGCTAAGTACAATAAAAGCTGCTGAACTATGTGTGTGCGAATCTATAACAAATTACCTACTGATCTGAAAATGTTAAACTCGAGATATGCTTTTAAGAATAAATTGTATGAATGGTTAAATGATAACAACTTCTACAGTATAAAGCAATTCCTCGAGCGAAAATAGTGTTATTGTAATACTATAATAATAATTATGCTTAGGAAATTGTTACTACAATTATAATTTTGAATATTTGCATGCTATGTTTAATCTTGGCAAAACATGTCTGCTCTATTTTGTTACTCTAAGACCTTTTTATACCATGTTTTACGCAAATAAATGAATAAATAAATGAAAAAAACTTTTTTACAAAAAAAAAACAACCGACTTTCTTAAAAACACTACAAAGTGAAAAATAACTTTAATTTCGGAAGTCGGTGTCTTACGATCTGTATTTATGGTTTTTTTGCCACCGATTTCCGAAATTAAAGTTATTTTTCACTTTGTAGTGTTTTTAAGGAAGTCGGTTGTTTTTTTTTGTAAAAAAGTTTTTATTTTTAAATTTTTAGTTGTGGTATCCACCCCGCACTAATTCCAAACAAACAATGCATATTTATGCGATAGCAGAAATCGCGGTTGATTTGCTGTAATTTTTTAAAGAGTTCCGGTGTCTATCTCTGGAACTCATCATCAGATCTATATGAAATTTATATGGAACCATTTCGAAATAAACCCCTTTCAAACAAAAAAAGAATTTTGCAAATCCGTTTATATATGACGGAGTTATGGCCGAACATACATAAAAACGAAAAAAAAAAATATAAACATCCGAATTGAGAACCTCCTCCTTTTTGAAGTCGGTTAAAAAGAACATTTCTCTATATAAAAAGTTAGTTACTCTGCAGTAATTTTTAAGACTGATTATTTAAAATCAGTGTCATAATTTATTACGTTGGAGACTGATTATTATAATGAGGTTAAATGATTCTCTTGATTAAATGTGATGAAAACTGTAATTCATATCAATTTTTTTACTAGATTTCTTATTGAAATACCTACATAAATAAATAATGAAAAATAACTGAGACTTTGACTTTTCAAAACATACATCCAATATACCGGATGACATTTTTTACCGTCTCGACCTTCATATGGTGTGTTGTGTAACTAGAATAGAAGGCAGGAAGGCCTTCAGATTCATCGCAGGTGACTCAAGGAGCGCGGGACGCGGGCGGACGGGGATGCGTGTGCGGCTCGTGCGCCTGCGAAAGATCAATGAAATCGCCTATCGGCCGGCTTCAAAGGGTAGGACCGTGCTACGAAATCATTGATACATGCCGCGCATTGAGTAGGGTGCATGTGATTCGAGTTTCGATAGATTTTTAATTGTTTTTATTCCAAATTTCTGTTTTTGTAGTTTTAGTATGAAAATGTTACTTTAAATGTGTAATATTTATTGCTAGATCAATTTCATTACATGTTATTCAAATATAAAAATATCAAAAATTTCTATGCCAAAGGCTTCTACTCCGTTCACCAATAACCCCCAATTTTTTTCAAGACGTTAAAAAATGTCACCCGGTATAGGTAAGCATTTCAATGTTATAAATATAACTATGATTTAATATTATACATATACCCACAATCAATATATATTTATTGTGTTAGTAAAACAGTTTTGCGCCTGACAGTACATTTGGTCAAAAATTGCTTTAAATTAAAATAATCAAATCGGGTGCGTCGGCCACGGGTGCCTTGATCACTGGGGGCGTAAGCCACGGACCCTAAGTTGCTTGTTGCTATGCAGACCTTTTACTTGCCCTATTAACTAGTATAATATATATTGCCGCGACTTCGTGTACATGTCTAAAATTATCTATCGGGTACGTACTATCGTAATAAAAAGGTTTAGATTTAGACAACATGCGATGCGCATACACTGTACGCGACTTCCGGGACAACACCCGATGCGCATACACTGTACGCGACTTCCAAAACCCTCCAGGTCGCTATCCTTGCGAGCGCACAGCATTTGGGCTGCATCAGCCACCCGTTCCAACCAGCAAAGCAAACATGCCTCACACTCAGTCGCACGCTGCACGCATACACAACCCGCGTGCTAATAAAACATAACAAAAAGGTTCGGTTGAAACTTACTTTCAAAAATGCTGTACAACTCTCAGGACTCCACTCGCCCTTCCAGGGAACCATGTACTGAGCTGCAGCCTGAGTTGTCTTGCCTCTAGCTCCACTTAACAATTTCAAGTCATAACGATCGCTTGGTAACACTTTAGTCACGCGGTATGGACCTCTCATGCCAGGGTCGATCTTCCCAATGCACTGGGAATATAACGAACACCTGATTATTAACCTGGAAAACTCTTGGCGGGTGTCGTTGACGATTTACCCGAATGTTTTGGTTCTCTTGATTTTTATCAAGGGATGCCTTAGCGGTGCTACTGCGTCCGACAAGTATTCATGATACGTGGAGTATACGCGTCGCTCACTATTAAGATTACGTGTAGGAAAAACTTATGGTTCAAATAGTGATTCACGGTATCAGCGACGCGCAGATACGTGCAGCAGTTACCAATGCTGACCAAACGACTGAAAACCTAGTTTCCTTTTTAGCTACTTATGTAAAGCCTACTCGCAAATTTGATAATCTTAACTCTGATAAGCCTGTGTCATCCAGTAAAACGACTAAAAAGTTTAATTTTAACGGTCCAAGTAGTTCTGATAACAAATGTTTTAATTGTGGTCAGACAGGGCATTACAAAGATAAGTGCCCCAAAAAGCGAAATATTAATGATAAATCCGATAGTAATGGTAACGCTAAACTCGTCTGTTCCTTCTGTAAAAAGGCAGGGCATAAACCGAGCGACTGTTTTTCTAAGGCTCGATCTGAGTGTCAAAATAAAAATAGCAATCAACGTAAAGTTAATTTGTGTACCGAACTTTCAAACGCAAAGAATAACAATGATATAAGTACAGCTGTGATACAGGGTATACCAGTTGACATACTTATAGATAGTGGTGCACTCAATGTTTCCTTGATATCATCAGCGGTAATAAATTACTTTTCCGGCTTGCGTAAACAAATTAAATGTTCTTTAAAATGAATAAGTGATAAAGAGATTGCGTGCTATACCAGTTATTAAAGAAGGAGAGATTCCATCTATCACAGTCATCAATTTAGCAAGTTCCACACTTTTGAGAGGCTGATTTATTTTGTCAGTCTCGGTTACACCCGCAGCGTTTACTTTTAGTTCTCTACCCGGTGTATGAGTCAGAAGCTGTCCGTATTTCGTTCGAATGAGCGTGACACCATCGCGATTTAGTACGTCAGTTCCTATGATAATGGGCGTATTCATACACGATGCGGATACTACGACAAAATCTACTTGAAGCGCGTTACTGGTGGGCTCTAATACAGCTAATGAAAAAATTGCTTTGAAAGCAGGTCGTTTGGCAAATGAGACAACAAATATGGCAGAAAACTTTATGAGCATTATAAATAAATTCAACTGTGTAAAAAGAATTAGTTTAGGAAGAGGGGGTTACCAGCGACGTGTTCATGTGGCAGGTAAATATAAATAGTCAGAAATTGTCAGTCCCAGTCAGAAATGCTTTGATTACCATGGTACAGTATTTTTTCTTTGTATGTTACATAATTATCTATTTATATTTTATTGATATTTTCCAGTAAAAAATATTCTATTTTCAGGATTATCGCTTGCTACTGTACACAAATGGCATGAAACTGCATGGAAAAAGCAGACCACACAGAGTCCAGGGACACATTTAAAAAAATCATAAAACGAAAGGAACAAAGCAGAATACGACAGAAGTCGTCGACACGCAAACGATTGTTTGCTCCAAGAGAGAAAACCCAGCCGGACAAACACTATGGACCTGAAGCTTGTGACCCGATTGATATTGACGAAGCACAATATTGAGAATACAGTGTGTAGAACGGTTAGCAGAATTTCAAAAGTCACCACAAAACATAGCTTTGATTGAAATGTCTACTGTAGGACAGCATGAAAATGATTTATATACTACTCACAGGAATAACCGTTTCACTACTAGTCAATTTAGAATGGTTAGTTGTGTGGTAAAATTTTGTTAGCAGAAATGTACTTACTTACACATATATATACATTTCTGTTAATATTGCGGTGTTTTATTGAATACCTACATAGACAGTGCTGAATTTAAAAATTACCCATAGTATAAATTTATTTTATCTGTACTTTTATTTTTATAGATTTGCAAACGCCGTATTTGGTAATACGGCGTTTGCAAATCTATCTCCATGTCACAAACATGTAAAGGATATTCTATATAAAAAGAATATTTGTACAAAATACATGTTATATGGGCAGCAAAATGAGAATGTGGCAAAAAGTATGTTCATGCAACAATATAATAAAATTGTGAGGCCTTCCGGTCTTTTTATTGAGGAAGAATTTGGATGTTTAGCTGGCAGTCCAGATGGTAAGTTTTTGTTTATCAATCTTCAATATTATCTATTTATTTGGCAAATATTTAAAACTATAATGCTAGCTATAATCGCGAGAGACCAAGGATTACGAGCACGATAGGCGATTGAATTTCTTGTATCAAATCTTATAAAGAGCTTCATTCAGTCTGTGATCGCTTCCGTTATTAAACCTGCTGATCACAGAGACATCTCTAAATATGTGCTTTTTATCCGTCATGATGAAGTCTATCTCGTTCCTTGTCACGTTATCGGGGCTCTGCCAGGTCCACATCCCTTGGAGTTTCTTTTCGAAGAAAGAATTCATCAAAAAGAGCCCTTGTGACTTTAAAAAGTTGACCAGCATTTGCCCCCTGTGATTTCACCACCCCACACCGAACGGTCCGACGTACGCATGGATTTCGGAAAACAATAATGTGTAGCTTAGAAAAGGTGAAGTTACCACTTCTACATTGAAACGGAAGAATCTTCCGATCTTGAAAATCGAGGGTCGAAAGTGTTTGCTCAGCAACTAGGGAGGTTCCATCTGTCGAAACTTAAAACTGAGGATGGCAAAATCGTGAATTCAAAGTCCGAGATACTTGAAGAAGTCGAGAATTTTTATGGGCACCTATACTCAGCGTGGACGGCGAAACCAGCGGGACATAGTGCAAATGACTATCGAGCCGAATTAACGCGCCACTACACGGAGGACATCCCAGATGTCGACCAGTGTAAGATTAGGGCGGTTCTCGAGCAGCTTAAGAACAACAAGGCACCTGGGGATGACGCTAATACGACAGAGCTACTTAAAGCGGGCGGGGCTCCAGTCTTGAGAGAGCTCGCGAGTCTCTACAACTCCGTCATCCAAGAGGGTACAACGCCCGAGGCGTGGAGCAGAGGTGCGGTGGTTCTGTTCTTCAAAAACGTTGCTGAAGAACTATAGACCCATCTCACTTCGGAGCCACGCATACAAGCTGTTCTCCAGAGTAGTCACGAACCGTCTCGCCAGGAGACTTGACGAGTTCCAGCCACCAGAACAAGCCGGTTTTCTAAAACACTTCAGTACCCTAGACCACGTCCATACTGTTCGGCAAATTGTACAGAAGACCGAGGAGTACAACCAGCCGCTGTGTATGGCAATTGTAGACTACGAGAAAGGCTTCGACTCTATCGAAATATGGGCAGTTCTGGCCTCTCTGCAACGATGTCGAATTGACTGGCGCTACATCGAAGTGTTGAGATCCTTGTATGACGCTGCCACGATGACTGTCCAGATCCAAAATCAAAAAACCAGCCCCATCCAACTGCTTAGAGGGATGAGACAAGGGTATGTGATATCCCCGAAATTGTTTACCAACGCGTTGGAGGACGTATTCAAGACGCTGTACTGGACTGGACAGGGTATCAATGGGAATGGCGAGTACATCTCACACTTTCGCTTTGCCGGTGACATCGTCGTAATGGCAGGGACGCTGGAACAGTTGGACCAGATGCAGCACAGCCTGAATGGAGCCTCCCGGCGGGTTGGCCTCGGCATGAATTTGGACAAGACGAAAGTCATGTTCAACTCGTATGTTTTGCCGAGTCCAATCCACATAGAGGGTTGGCTTCTCGAAGTTCGTCAGGATCTTCGTCAGGTCTTCTCATCGCCTATCCCGCAATGTCTGAAGGCTAAGGTCTTCAACCAGTGCGTCCTGCCCGTAATGACATACTGTGCCAAAACATGGACACTGACAGTCAGGCTGGTCCACAAACTCAAGGTCGCTCAGCGTGCTATGGAGCGGGCTATGCTCGGAGTTTTTTGAAGGATAAAATCAGAAATGAAATTATCCGGAAAAGAACTGAAGTTACCGACATAGGTCGTAGAGTAAGCAAACTAAAGTGGCAGTGGGCTGGCCATGTCTGTCAAAGGACCGATGGCCGATGGAGCAGACGAGTTCTAAAGTGGAGACCACGTATCGGCAAGCGTAGCGTGGGCTGCCCCCCAGCTAGGTGGACCGACGACTTAAAGAAAGTGGCTGGGGCAAACTGGATGCGGAAGGTGGAGGATAGGGTGTTGTGGCGCAATATGGGAGAGGCCTATGTCCAGCAGTGGACTGTGATAGGCTGAGTTGATTGATTGATTGACGCGAACGAAGGCGCGGACACAGCAGGTCAAAAAGAATTTGATAAATCATGAACGATTAATATTTATGACTGAGGGAAATGTGCGTATTCGTAAGCAGTTATAATTCATACCAGACTTACAATAGATAGTTTCAAAAGCGTTATTTCCTATGTATGTCCGATGGTCAAAGGGTCCGTTTCCAACTTCCTTCTCGAGTTTTTTCACCAACTTCCTGGACTGACTATTAAAAACGCCCATGAACCTGTCCAGAACTATCTGACTGAACGCTGGGTTCAGGAGCTTACGGTGATCCATCCATACCGAATCTGGAAATTAAAATTTTAATGGATAATATTTACAGTACGATGCTTTTATTAAATGGGAATAACTTAGCTTGGAAATGGGACAAAACATCTTTAAACTATATTGTTATTATTTTAAGTGGTTGAGTTTAACCAAAAATATTACTAGTTCCAGGCAATAAATTCTACCGTATGTATGCAACGCACATTTTGCAGTGACTAATCCATCGCCTAGCCATGGTTTTATGAAGTCGTAAAACTCATCCTTCTCGTAGCACGTGGTCGCCACCGTGTAACTGTCGTCCGGGTCGGTCACAACTGTCAAATGATATATTTGAATCAGAATCGAGCAACTGAATTAGTCGAAGTTGGCAGTGGCGATTGATTCTAAATCCATGGTTCATTCAGCGTGAGGAATCTGTAGAGTACTTGACTGATAAATGATATTATTTTTGCAAGTAGGTTTTACAATCACTTTTACACGTCATTCATATTTTTTTTAAACTAGATGAGGTCGGTGATTCCTGTCTCACTACTCTGAGAAGAAAGGCCGAAACAAACTCAGAGGTCACAGTCTCTTTTAAAGTCCAGATATAGTCTTGGTCATTGAAAGAAAGGACATATAAACAGAAATTGTGTCAGTTTCCACCGTCAGAAAACTTACTATAAACAGTTCGTGGTCCAATGCTGGCTAACACAACTCCTCCCAAGTTGTAGCTTTGTTCAGCAAATTCGTTGATTCGGTTCCACAAACCTAAAAATGTATATAAATGAGGTCCTTGGTGAGTTCCTTTAATAATACGAGAACTGCCTATTCGAATGTGCAATATTGAGTTTGATGTACACAAATGAGTTTGATACTTTTATATATGGTCAAATTAACCTCTAGATCTGATCAGACCAAAAACCGAAAATATCGTATTGGCTGTTACAACCGATCGCCATGATTTCTACTTAAGAAACCCCATCGAAATCTGATCAGTACTTTTTGAGGAAATCGTGGACATACAAACAAACATACATACATGCGGGTATACGGGTCGAATACAGAACTTTCTTTTTTAAAAGTCTGAGAATACATACTGCAGCTGTCTCCAATGAGTAACGGTACATGTCCCAAAAGAGGCCACGCCCCCGGGAGGCATGGCGGCTCCGTCGTCTTAGCGTTCTTCCGGCTCCACCACCAGTATGCGGTGCACGCGATGCAGAAAAGCGCCACACCGAACATTGTTGATCTTAAAATGAAATGAAAATATTTGTTCCATATTCTGTAACTAGCAGTTTGCTCGCGACTTCATCCGCGTGACTCACAGGATCTGTAATTTTTTCGGGATAAAATGTAATCTTTGTTCATCATCATCATCATTTCAGCCGTAAGACGTCCACTGCTGGACTTAGGCCTCCCCCAATTTAGGGGGCTTTGCCATAATCGCCACGCTTGGCAGGCGGGTTGGCGATCGCAGTATGATGGTAAAATGCATAGAGAACGCTGCTGCCCATTCTCTGGTAAGTCCCTTAGTCGCCTTTTACGACATCCACGGGAAGAAATGGGGTGGTGTTATTCTTTACGTCCGGCACCACACGGTACATAGGTTAACCTTTGTTACTTAGTGATATTGTAGCTATATATAGGTGGATGAATTTTTAGAATAGGTTCAGTAGTTTTTGAGTTTATCCATTACAAACATACATACAAGAAATTCAATCTTTCCTCTCTATAATATTAGTTTGGACATATAGTTTCCCTTATCAAATAGTCATAGAACTGAAACTCAAAAAAAAAAAAAACATCAAACCCATACGTGTGGGGTATCTATGGATAGGTCTTCAAAAATGATATGGAGGTTTCTAAACTGAATAGTTTGCGCGAGAGACACTTCCAAAGTGGTAAAATGGGTCCCCCACCCGTAACTTCTAAAATAAGGGAATGATAAAACTAAAAAAAAAATATATGATGTACATTACCATGTAAACTTCTACCGAAAATTGGTTTGAACGAGATCTAGTAAGTAGTTTTTTTTTAATACGTCATAAATCGTAAACCACAATTTACCTTTCATTCAGTCAACTCAAATACAAAAATTTAAAAAAAAAAAAAAATAATTTCATAAACATAAACCTTATGCATAAACCGTGAATACATGCAGGTTTGTACGGAACCCTCGGTGCGCGAGTCCGACTCGCACTTGGCCGGTTTTTGATGTAAATACCGTATATACTTTCAAATGCATGTAGTGAATAGCTGTTAAATTGAAATTAGGTACAAACAGACACTTCAATTTTATTTATTTGTATAGATAAGTATACTTAAATCACTCAACTATTTTTTTAAACTAACTGGAGTTGAAATATACCGGGTGACATTTTATAACGTCTTGAAAAAAAAAATGGGTGTAATAGGTGAACGGAGTAGAAGCCTTTGGCATTGAAATTTTTATTATTTTTATTTTTGAAAAACATGTAATGAAATTGATGTAGCAATAAATACTACACATTTAAAGTAATATTTTCATACTAGAACAACAAAAACAGAAATTTGGAAAAAATGAAATGAAAAACAATTAAAATCTATCGAAACTCAAATCATACGCACCCTCAATGCGCGGCATGTATCAATGATTTCGTAGCGCGGTCCTACCCTTTGAAGCCGGGCGATAGGCGGCTTTATTGATCTTTCGCAGGCGCACGAGCCGCACACCCTTCTTCGTCCGCCCGCGTACCGCGCTCCTTTAGTCACCTACGATGAATCTGAAGGCCTTCTAGCCTTCTATTCTAGTTACACAACACACCATATAAAGGTCGAGACTAACAAGAACCGCAAAATAAATTTTCTAGGAAATTTATAAACCTTCGTAGGATTCTAAACGAGAGATAAATTATTTTGCGCCCATATTTTCGCAAATTGACAAACTTACCGAACTCATGCGTAAAATAATAAGTAAGCAATAACCAAATGCCATGTGCGCTCTGATTGGTTAGATATGTCACGTGTTCCTTTTTCTTCCTCTCCACCGCTATTGTTCGCCATGGAACATAAACAAACTGGTTGCTCGTGTGTTTTGTAAAGTTTTTACTGTTGTAACTGTGAAAATAGTTTTATTTTGCTACGGTTACTAAACGTGACCCATAATAAGCGACCTAGAAGCTGCGGACAGCCAAAATGGTAAAGATAGTGCGGTAAATGCTAGAAAAGTTGACGAAGTGAAATTTACCACAGAGCTACGAAAGTTTTATAATGGCATGACCAAAATAGTAAGAAGTCGAAATGGACAGAGGAAAAAATTAAAGATGTCATTAAAATGATAGAGATTGTTTAATAAACCTCTTTTTTGTCCTAGAACACGATTTCTGTTACTTTATTTTGGTAGAGTGAAGTAGGAGTCATTGGCATATTATGTAAAAAAGTAACCTTGTATTATAGGTACCAACCTAGTTTTAAAGTAAAAATATTCTTAGGTAGGTAACCGAAACTGATAAATTTATAGTTCGGCAAGTCTGATTGTACCTAAGTCTATGGACACAAGCATTGCCTCTGTCAACATCGACCAATCAGAGAGCAGTGTGTTATTTGCCGTATTTTAAAGAAGCGTATAATAAAAAGCTCTTCTGTGATTGGTCGAACCGTTTAGAATCTTATGAATGGATATCCGTTAGTTTTTAAATTTACCACAAGACGTCGCCAATTTTTGCGAAAATGTGTGCGTAAAATAATACAATTTATTTAACAGTGTTAATGTCGGCTACTCGTGAAATCCCATCTTGTCCTGGGAAGAGCCTTGTAATGCGTCCAAGCCTCCAACATAGGGGTGGGACGCCATCCTCTTGTAGTAGGACCATGTCTCCAATTTTGATTGTGTCGGTGTTGGTCTTCCATTTACGACGAAGTTGCAACTCGGCGATATACTCGCACTGCCAGCGCCGCCAAAATGTTGATATATTTGCTGGAGCCTGGCATAGCGCTGCAAGTTGGTTGAGTCTACTATCTTCCAAAACTGGTTCAGGCAGCGCAGTGAGAGCCCGACCAATGAGGAAATACCCAGGGGTGAGACAGTGGAAATCATCAGGACAAGCGGATAAAGGACAGAAAGGTCTACTATTTAAAACAGCTTCTACCTGAGCGAAAAGAGTTTGAAGTTCTTCAAAACTTAAATGAGAATTACCCATTACTCGCCTCATATGAAATTTAGCTGAACGGATACCGGCCTGAAAAATGCCGCCAAAATGAGGAGCGTAAGCTGGTGAAAAATGAAACTGATTGCCTTCCGAACATGCAAAATCAGATAGATCGCTTTGGTAAATTTTGAAAAAATCATTTATTTCTTTAGCTCCTGCGGCAAAGTTGCGTCCGTTGTCACAGAATACTTCCGCTGGCCTGCCTCTTCGTGACACAAACCTTCGGAATGTCATGATGAAAGCGTCTTTAGACAGATCAGTTACGACTTCGAGGTGAGAAATTTTATATCGAAGGCATATGAAAAAACAAAGATAGCACTTGACTAGCGAAGCACCGCGTCCCTTTCTGTTTACTATTAGGAATGGACCAGCATATCAATTCCTACTGTTCTAAACGGAAAGTCTGGCGTGACACGTTGTGAGGGCAAATGTCCCATTATTGGTGCAATAGTCTTGCCCTGCAAGCGTCTGCACCTAGTGCAGTTATGAAAAACGCGTCTCGCTAAATGTTTGCCGTTAATCGGCCAAACGTATTCCCTAACAATGGCCACCAATAATTGTGGACCAGCATGTAATCCGCGTTTATGTTCGTACTCGAAAATTCATTTGGTAAAATGATGCGATGCATGTAGGAGAACAGGATGTTTTTTATTATAATTATAATCAGACGAGCCTAGTCGCCCGCCGACTCGTATGACCTTGTCGTCACTTAAAAATGGGGTCAATGATAAAATATTTGACTTAGAGCTTAAAGTCTTATTGTTGCATAACAAATTATATTCACAGAAAAATGATTCTTGCTGTGCGAGGCGACACAAATAAAGAAAGGAGTTATTCAATTCATCAACCGTTAAATTGCCGACAGTTTTATCTTTATTCGTTTTTAAATTATTAATAAATCTTAGCACGTAAGCGAAAGATCGTTTTATTTTAGTTAAGCAGGAAAAGTCCTTAAAATTAATTATAGGTTCATTTTGAGTAACAACATGGGTGGTAGTACAATTGGGTTTAGTTTCCGGTAAATCATTAGTATTAATTTTATTAGGTTTTAAGATAGGCCAATTCGTCTCAGGCTCCGTGAGAAATGGAGGACCTGACCACCACAGCTGGGTACGGTCAAGTTTATCTGGACTTATCCCTCTGGATCTAAGGTCTGCAGGATTGACAGATGTGGGCACATAGCGCCACGAGGAGGCATCTGTTAACTCACTGATCTCCGAAATTCTATTAGCTACAAATGTTTTCAAATTCATAAAACTGGTGTGGAGCCAGGCTAGCACTACTGACGAATCGCACCAATGTACTTGATGCTGAACTTCATATCGTAGTGACTTCCTAACAGCCTTGCATAACCTTGCTGCCAGTAAGGCAGCGCACAACTCTAGACGAGGGATAGTCGTACTCTTAATCGGAGCTACTTTGGACTTAGAACAAAGCAAATTGACTGTGACTTCGTTAGCAGCATTAACCGAACGTAAATAAATGCAAGCTCCGTATGCATGTTGGGATGAATCACTGAATGAATGTAATTCAACCGATACGGGTTCATCGCAGAGTACACGCCGTGGAACTTCTAGAGCTAACAGAGAAGGTAAAGTCTGCACGAAATTGTTCCAGTCTCTTTGAACTTCATGTGGAACTGGAGAGTCCCAAGTTAAATTATGTTGCCACAGTTGTTGTAACAACATTTTCATTTTTATTACACACGGACTGATCAGTCCTAAGGGATCAAAGATCTTAAAAAGAGAAGATAGAAAAGATCTTTTAGTTAAATTATTGTCAGAGTAAAGTGGGCATTTGATAGGGAAATGTAACTGATCGGTTGGTGGGTTCCATCCCATGCCTAGGGTACTAGTTGACTCACTTATTAAAAGATTATCATCAGTTTTAATATTTGGATCGAACAATGAAGGTAAATTAGTTTTAAACTTACGAAGATTAAAGCATCCTTTCTTTAATTCTTCAGTTACAGATTGTTGAATATAACGTAGAGTATCCTCATCTTCAGAACCGGTGATGAGATCATCCACGAAGAAATCATGTTGGATTATGTTCTTTACCATAGGATCAGAAGATTCTTCACCAATCTGCCATAGACACCGAGTGCTTAAGTAGCTGGAACTTGCCATTCCGTAAGTCACAGTACCTAGCTGAAGCGTTTTGATGGGCAAAGACTCATCCTCTCTCCATAAAATAAGTTGAAGATTGCGATCTTCCTCATGGACACGGACTTGACGGTACATTTTCTCGACGTCACCAGTGAGGAGAAACTTATGCTGTCGAGCTCTTATTAAGATGGAGAACAGTGAATCCTGCATATTAGGCCCAGTCATGAGAATGTCATTGACAGACTGGCCTGATGAAGTAGGAGCCGAGCCGTCAAATACGACTCTAATTTTTGTAGACTCACTACTGTCTTTGAAGACAGCGTGATGGCAGAGAAAGTAAGATGTAGACGGTATAGGTACAGCGGATTCTGAAAGGTGACCTAAGTGTGCGTACTCACGCATAAATTCTACGTATTGCGACTTCACATGTGGTTGTTTGCGAAATCGCTTTTCTAAATTGAACAATCGCTTCTTAGCTAGTGAATAAGATTCACCAAGACAATCAGGTGTATCCTTTAAGGGTAGACTAACCGAAAATCTACCGGTTTCTAAACGAAGGGTGTGCGATAAAAAATGCGTTTCGCATACCTTCTCGCTATGACTCATAAGTGGTTTTGTTTGAGGAACATTTTCTAAGTCCCAGAATTTTGTTAGTTCTTGATGTATCTTATCAACAGACGACACATAAGAAACAACTGAATGATTAGAATCTATTTTATTATCAATTTCATTTAACTTATTGTTTGTGGGTATATTAAAATACAGAGGACCTGAAACCAACCAACCGAAATGGGAACTTCTTAATACAGGTGAATTAAGACCGAGAGAGAGTTGATCACGGCCAATAATGTCCCAGAAAATATCCGCACCGATTACAACATCAACAGGTGCGGGTTCATTTCATTTCATTTCATTTATTCTTGAACAATTTACATTGTATTGAATGTACATGCAATTTACATAAAATTATAAGAACTAAGAATTATTAATTTACATGCCAAAAAAAAAACAACATATAATACTAACAGTTTCAAGAATAAAGTTCGAAAATAATATAATTATAATGTCTAGTGCAATGTCAAAAAAAAATAAAAAATTTAACAATATAATTAAATTCCAAACAGCTTTAAAAATACGATTTCTAAAAAGCTTTAAATATAATGTCAAACAGTTTTAAATATGATGTCAAGAAATTTCAGATTTTAAATGATGTCAAAGCTTTCATAATCATCAAAATTTAATTCCATTCTAAATAATAATATTATGGTTGTCGTTTATTATCTAGGTACTCATCGACGCTGTAATAGCCCTTCCTCAATAAATATGTCTTCAATTTGTTTTTAAATAAGTTAGCGCTATTTATGCTTTTAAATTCTAAGGGAAGCTTGTTGTATAGAAATACTGATTGGTACCTAGGACTGTGATGAGCCACGTTTATTTTCGGTTGTATTGTGTTAGGTAAGTCTTTCCTGCGTGTATTTACTCTAACTTGCCGTTGGTCATCAGTTTCATATTTGTGCAAATTCTTAACAAAAGTTGGTTGGTGGTAGTGAGGGTCTGCTAAAAAATAATCACTCGAAATATTAAGTTTTTTAACGTCAACGGGTACTCTGGGTATATTACCGGTCAACACTGGCAACACCAGAAAAGAAGAAGTGACAGTGAAATGCTTCATCACAGATTTCAACTGAACCACACAAGATTCTGTAGCTTGAGTGGTTGTTTTATTGCCTATGTCAATTATATTGACATGCAAAGTGGTAGTGGGTTCTAAAAGTAGTTTTGTTTTAAGAGATTGAGTAATGAACGATGACTGACTGCCGCAATCCAAAAGGGCACGAACCTTCTGGGTTTGTTTGGTCGTAGGATTAACTACCTCAATATAAGCAGTAGACAGTAGAACTTGATGGTTATTTTGATTCGAAAAGTTAACGATAGTATTGTCAGTGATGTCAGGAGAAATGGTGACAACACTGGAAATATTTTTGCTAACAGATGGTTTATGCAAGAGTCTATTGTGCCGTGTATTGCACATGCGACACGGATGCATGCGACAATTGCGGGCAGAATGGCCAGACCTTAAGCAGTTGTGACAAAGATTCAATCTGCTTACCTCACTGATACGATCATCCACATTCTTAGCTAAAAAGGTGGGACAATCATAAAGGCGATGAGTACCATTACAAACGCAGCATGATATATTAGTATCAGAAGTATTATTGTCAACATTATTAGAAATGTATGACTGATGAGATTTTATTTTAGTACTAGAATCTATAGGTTTTGATGTTGTCTGAGTCTTAGGTTTAGAATATGAATGACTACTATTTATTGACTCAAGCACGTCCGCGCGGTCAATAAGAAATTTGAAAAAATGTTGCAAAGTAGGTATATTGGTATCCAATGTGCCGCGGTACTCTTCCCACTTGGTTTTAGTGTGGCTGTCAAGCTTAGGGCTCATTATGTGAATGAGTAAAATATCCCAGTCCCGTGAACCAAGACCGAGACTAGTTAAAGCACGTAAGTTTTTATTAATATGATCCACGAGGAATCGTAATGATTTATCAGACTCGCTTGTGATTGGTTTTATATATAATAACGAATTTATATGATGAGTTATTAATTGTCGTGCATTGTCATATCTGTCACATAATAATTTCCAAGCACACGCATAATTGGCGCTGGATACCTCTAAGTTAGCAATAATCCGCGCTGCATCACCAGTCAAATACGACATAAGATAATGAAATTTATGAATGGGGGCGATGCGGTCGTTATTGTGTACTATCGATAAGAATGTGTCACGAAAGTCAAGCCAACGAAAGGAAGACCCGTCGAACTTAGCAACCTGAATTTGCGGTAATTTAAAACCTATATCATGATGATCATGATTACAAGGACCTGCAGTCAACTGACCTGAATTCAAATCCTTGTAACTAGTCCCATCATGACGGTTCGAGTTATGTTTCTGTGTGATACTTTGAGCAATTGCAATGTTAGATATAAATAGTTGTTCAATAATATCACGTTCATCAATCTCAT
Organism: Aporophyla nigra; assembly: GCA_947507805.1. Taxonomy (NCBI): domain Eukaryota; kingdom Metazoa; phylum Arthropoda; class Insecta; order Lepidoptera; family Noctuidae; genus Aporophyla; species Aporophyla nigra. The sequence continues at coordinate 1,342,033 of OX382313.1, read as the reverse complement.
TAGATAAGTTGACATAATTTAATACTTCTATCTGATTTTGCAAGTCATCGAAACGGCTATAGACTGACTCAAACTTGCTTAATTTTAATGTTAACTCAGCTAACTCAATTTGAGTAAGCGCGTCTTTAGAGGTAACATCGGATAAAAAGTTTTTAAATTTAGTAATTTGACCTTTTATGGAACTACGTTTAACTATAAGATTCTGTAATTCTTGAGGATTGTTTGTGCTAGATTCACCTCCATAATCTTTACCCATTGTGAACTCAAACCGTGCCAATATTGTAAATATTAAGATCGGATTGAATAAACAAATTGATTCACACTAGGTTTGATTATGGAAATATCGATAAACACACAAACTCCTTTATTATAGTGAAAAGAAAACTAAAAACTTAGCTCACGCTCCTCGCCTACCGTCACCTGAGGCCGGCCCGGCGCAGCAGTGGGTAGGGCTCCGCTCCGCTCACACGGTGACACGGCAGGCGGCCCGAAGTTGCGTTCCACGGAGATATCGGCCTGGAATGTTCGGCGATGGGGGTGAAATATATGCTTATATGCTTAGTTATATGCCTGTTAGGAAACACGATTATAGAATACGATAATATCGTAAGAAGGTAGCCTATTGTACTAATCGTAAAAACGTTTTTCAATAGATAATGAGAAATTACCATAAAGTAACTGCGTATGCGGTATTGATGTTATTATTTTAAGCTACCGCAATAACTATAGACACCAATGCACACGCAGAAACTATTTTAAATAGGTATTGGATCGATGTATTACGGGTAAGGGTATAAAAGGTAAGGGTAAGTAGGTAAGAAGGAATTCACAAGGAAAAATGGGCACTTAGCTGCATTGGCCGAGGCTGCGGTACGATGCGGATTGCTGATCGCTACCGGCGGTGGCTGCAATGGCTGGTACACCTCCAGGGAACCCAGGTTGTCTTGATTTAGATGATAGTAGCTGCGGCGGAAAGGTTATGCCGCCAACAGCGCGTGGTCCCAGTGATCGAACTTGTTTTCCTCCAAAGTTGCAGGTTTTGTCGTAGGTCACCAGATGTTGGGGCTTCAGTGGACTTCAGTGAAACTCCCGTATCGAGGTAATGGTGTTTAATTTGGTTAACTAGGTTTTTTAACATGAAAAATGCGGAGCGTACAAGTTCGCGTGATGGTAAAATCTTTGACAGTGAATATGTGATTTATGGAGGTATTTCTAAAATAAAATCCTTATGGCGCCTGGCCCTATTAAGATTGCAACATGTAACACACAAAAAACACAAAGTCTTTATAATTATGGTGAAGGCGTAAACAGTACCACTACTAACAGTAATCGATGGTATGCTACAGGTACCATTGTTACGGTGTAAATTGTATGCTAAAAGATTAGCAATTTGTCTCCTACAACTACGTGGCAAATACAAAGTATAATTCGTCAGTTTGTAATCAGTAATAAATTGATTACAATCAAAAAATGAAATAGTGTCACTGTAACAACTAGTCCTATTATAAATTAGCATATTTAAATAATAAATGTGCCTGTTTTGCTCATCAGACAAGTATCGTGAATACGAGAATACGGCGGTGGGAGAGGAGTTCCGGTATTGAATTGCACCGCTCGCCCTGCCTTCTGCGGCCTGTATGGGGTCGCCAGCGTCCGATGGCGATCGCGGTTGGGCCGTAGGGGAAGAGGAGTGTTGGTATAGCGTTGGCCACTCTCCCTATACCCTGCGGCCGAAAAGTGGTAGGCGGCGGGGCCACTGTCCTGGCCCGTCGCAGGGGGACCAAGGGTGCCATTCACGGGGTCATCTGGCGCCTATGTGCTACTTGGTCCCCGAAATAGTCACGACGTGTTATGTGTTCATGCGTGCCGAAAATGCGGGTATCCCCCAGAGGTGGGTCCAGTGACGGACAGCGGCGGCGGGTTTGCTGAAGAGTTCTTTCTTTCCCGTGTTCCTGCCATAAGCGGTGTAGGTGGACACGGTGGAGTATTAGTTGAATTAGGGTTGGAGTCCCACATAACTGCGCTATTTCCCGTGGTAGCGCAGTATGCATGAGCATTTCTCCACGATAAAAAAAATGTAAACACGGTATTTTAACTTACCTCGCGGTTTGAATTCGCACAATATGTCAAGATATTCACTGTTTTACGAGTAACTTTGCCAACCTTGTTGAGACTAGCTCGCATTGCAACATTCATTTTGCATTTATAAGAAGTCCATCGGACAAGAGCAAGCTGCACTCGAGCATTGAAGGTTCCTTACGACAATTTAGATTTTTGAAATGGAATATTTTTGATAACAAAGTGTTCTGCTGATTTTTATTAAACTGTAAAAAGTAGTAAGAAATATCGTTCAGCTTAAATTGTTTTAGAATTGTAAAATAATTAAGTAATTAATTAGTAAGTAACTTGAAAACAGTAACTAAACATCATCATTATTTTACTAACATAACACGACTGCCTATTTGATCTCAACAGCCCAGTTCCAAGAACACGATACATCTTTTTAAGAATGGTTGTCAGATTTTTGGGGTCTTGAGTTCCTGACTACCGTAACGACTGTCAACGGTCAAATCATATGATTCTATATTATGTACTAAAAATATGCCAGTAATTTGTTTTGTAATAAATACACGCGTACAAATAGTTCGTACTTAAGACTGTTCCGAAAATTTCGATAGCAATTATTATAGTTTGAAATAATTAATTAACTGATGCCATTTTCGTACGAAACCCCAAAATAAACAAAATAAGATCAAGTATGTTGATTAAAATTCCGGTACAAAAAACACGTATGTTCTAAGATTAGAAAAAGTGTATTTAATTAAACTTAGAGCCGTATCACACTACAGCGGTTTACGAGCGTCTTCAGAGTGGAGTGGGCGCATAACTAATACGTCGCAATCACGTCGCGGCTGCACAGGAAAGACATCGCGGGTGCATGGCGATTACGCAACGATTTCGACGCCTGTTCGCGGTGAGTTTATGACGTACAGGCATAAAGCTACTATAGTCTGTCAAATTTCTATAATAGGTTTTCAACTTTATCGCTAAAGTATTAGGTTCAAGAGTGATTGGCAAAATTTGACAGTTTCGGGTAGCTCGATGTGCTGGCGTCTGTACAATACACTCAGTAACGGTTTTAACCACAGCGATCTCGTTGCGCGTCCGCGACGTATTCGTGGCGCATGCGTGGCGTATTCGATACGCACTCGCTCAGCTTTGAAGGCGCTCGTGAACTACTAGTATGACAAGGCTCTAAGAGGAATTTTTAGAAACAAACATAAAACGACGGAAATGTTGCATGGAAAACATAGAACAGGTTTTTTATATTTAATCAATTTTAATAATTACAAGCTACCCAGAGATAAAAAAACCGGCCAAGTGCGAGTCGGACTCGCGCACCGAGGGTTCCGTACAAACCTGCAGGTCATCATCATCATCATTCGTCATCATCGTTTATGAAATGAAATGTTTTTTTTTTTTAATTTTTATATTTGTGTTGACTGAATGAAAGGTAAATTGTGGTTTACGATTTAGAAAAAACTACTAACTAGATCTCATTCAAACCAATTTTCGTTGGTAGTTTTCATGGTAATGTACATCATATATTTTTTTTAGTTTTATCATTCCCTTATTTTAGAAGTTACGGGGGGGGGGGACACACATTTTACCACTTTGGAAATGTCTCTCGCGCAAACTATTCAGTTTAGAAAAAAATGATATTAGAAACCTCAATTTAATTTTTGAAGACCTATCCATAGATACCCCACACGTAAGGGTTTGATGAAATTTTTTTTTTGTGTTTCAGTTCTATGTATGGGGAACCCCAAATATTATTGTTTAAAAAAAAATGATATTAGAAACCTCAATATCATTTTTGAAGACCTATCCATAGATACCCCACACGTAAGGGTTTGATGAAAAAAAAAATTTTGAGTTTCAGTTCTATGTATGGGGAACCCCAAATATTATTGTTTTTTTTCTATTTTTGTGTGAAAATCTTAATGCGGTTCACTGAATACATCTACTTACCAAGTTTCAGCTCTTATAGTTTCGGAGAAAAGTGGCTGCGACATACTCGGACAGACAGACAGACAGACAGACAGACAGACATGGCGAATCTATAAGGGTTCCGTTTTTTGCCATTTGGCAACGGAACCCTAAAAACGTGAACCAGTTTGATATTTTAAAAACCAAATAAAACAACACATTTTATATGAACAAGATCCTATTTTTTTTTTCTTTTCTTTTCTCGCTCTTGGGCGGAGCGGGAGAACATGTCAGACTTTTACTGACTAAAACCCACCCGTGTTCCTTCAGTTGCCCATGTGCCAGGGCCACGGTATGTCTTTCGAACAAATCTCGCAACCCTGGCTGGCATCGGTCCTAGCTGACCCCTTCAGTACTGCTCACATCTCTTTGATGCGCGCGTGGAACACTACGCGCCGTCGACACGGGCCTGGTCCTTACCGGGCGGCAAACTACCCATTGCTCGCTGCCCAAAAGCCCGCGCCTACGGTGGTCGGGAGTCCGCGATCGACTCCCGATGCCCGGGGGGTAGGCTCCTGGAGTGTCTAAGGACGTGAAGGTGCAGAGACTGCCACTCCCTTGCGCACTCCGCCTTCTCCTTCGCGAGCATTACTGCTTCGCAGAACGAGGTGACGGCTTCCCATCCCCTCTCGCTTCGTACCATGGCTCGCACCAGGGCCGGACGCCAGAGGTCGCCGCCGCCGATCGCCTCCATGAGGACACGGCGGTGCTCCGCCTAGGAATGGCACACCACCACCGTATGCTCCACCCAGGCATGGCACACCTCCACCGTATGCACTACCGTGTCCTCCAGACGATCCTCGCAATGGAAACACCTGGGCGTTTCCTCCCGCTTTATCCTGAACTGAAATCCCTCTAGCACCCATCCCCGGTGAGGACCTGCGTTAGGTGGAAGGTGAGGACACCGTGGCGCCTCTCTATCCACTCATCAAAGAGGGGACTTACTGCCGCAATTGTGGCGTACCCAGCGCTGGGTTGCGACAATCGTACCCACCATGTCACCATAAAATCACACCGGAGCTCTGTTCACCGTGCTGCGATTTGTCGTGGCAGCGGAGTTTCGCCAGGGGCGACTAACCGGATGGCCATGATCCTCTGGTACGCGCTCAACCAGCGCGCTGGGTGTAGCCTCAATGAGGGTGCCCACACCGTTGCCCCGTAAAGGGCCATGAACCGCACGACCCTCGTGTAGAGCCTTTTGAGTTTCGACCCCCCAGATTCGGCAGGAGCCGCTTTTAGGGAGCCCTAGCCCACTCCAGTCTGGTCGCCAAACGTCGGAAGTGCTCGACAAAGTTCCACCGGCTGTTGAGGACAAGTCCCAGGTACTTCATCGTCGACTCGACGCCGATGTGAACGCCTCCTACCGTGAGTTGGAAACCCGCAGGTGGCGCGTTGCGAGGACCATGAAAACCCATGGCCTCAGACTTGTGCAAGGCCACCTCGAGTCCCAATTGCCGGATCCTTTTGACGATTGTCGCAACCCCGCATGTTATTAATTCGCCGCCGAATCGTGCGACCTCCCCTGCGCCAGGACCAGCGTGTCGTCAGCGTAGCTCACCACGCTGACGCCGCTAGGGAGATCGGCGCGCAGCACCCAGTCGTATCCGATGTCCCACAGAGGCCCCACGACCGATCCCTGCGGGACACCGCACTACATCTTTCACCGGTTCCAATCTCCCTGGTGCCGGGGTAGATGACGAATTCTATCCGTCAGGTAGGCCTCGATCACACGCCAGAGGTAGGTCGGCATTCGGTGATACTGGAGTGCCTCCCAGATGCAACTCTATGGCAGGGTATTGAAGGCATTGGCGATGTCTAGAGACACCGCCAAGACGACCCCACCCCAGGCCACTGCATGCACCATCGTGAGGGCTCGCACGCACATGATAGCGTCCACCGTAGAGCGCCCCTTCGGAAACCGGAAAGCAAACTAGCTGTTCGCCAAATACGGCTCTCCTGCACCAGCCACCCGACAATGATCAACATACTTGCCTTACTGCTGCGTTGCTTTTTAGTGGCACCGAGGTCGCATTCTTTGTCTAATGAATACCTATGTGCGACCACGATAATTATTATTTCTTTTGTTTTCCATTAGTTTTTAAGTTTTTTGTCATTTACGTACGAAATACGTAAGTATGCCTCTAAATTATTTGTCATAAAAAAAAACCGGCCAAGTGCGAGTCGGACTCGCGCACCGAGGGTTCCGTACAAATCTGCAGGTCATCATCATCATCATTCGTCATCATCGTTTATGAAATTAAATGTTTTTTTTTTTTTTAATTTTTATATTTGAGTTGACTGAATGAAAGGTAAATTGTGGTTTACGATTTATGACGTATTAAAAAAAAACTACTTACTAGATCTCGTTCAAACCAATTTTCGTTGGTAGTTTTCATGGTAATGTACATCATATATTTTTTTTAGTTTTATCATTCCCTTATTTTAGAAGTTACGGGGGGGGGGACACACATTTTACCACTTTGGAAGTGTCTCTCGCGCAAACTATTCAGTTTAGAAAAAAATGATATTAGAAACCTCAATTTCACTTTTAAAGACCTATCCATAGATACCCCACACGTAAGGGTTTGATTAAATTTTTTTTTTGTGTTTCAGTTCTATGTATGGGGAACCCCAAATATTATTGTTTTAAAAAAAATGATATTAGAAACCTCAATATCATTTTTGAAGACCTATCCATAGATACCCCACACGTATGGGTTTGATGAAAAAAAAAATTTTGAGTTTCAATTCTATGTATGGGGAACCCCAAATATTATTGCTTTTTTTCTATTTTTGTGTGAAAATCTTAATGCGGTTCACTGAATACATCCACTTACCAAGTTTCAATAGCACAGCTCTTATAGTTTCGGAGAAAAGTGGCTGTGACATACTCGGACAGACAGACAGACAGACAGACAGACATGGCGAATCTATAAGGGTTCCGTTTTTTGCCATTTGGCAACGGAACCCTAAAAACAATAGCTGTTTAGTTTAAGTGTCAAAGTATTGTTATACTTTTAGAATATTTAAAAAATATTAACAGTTGTTCTCAAAAAAAATAGTTTTTTACTTAATTATTGGCTTCGATATTTGCAAATTAAATGTTTTTTTTAATTTTTTTATACGAAAATATGTGTATTGATTAGTTCTATGAATTGTGTATTGCGAATTTCACAATGGACATCGCCAATGGAATTTCGTGATCGGAGTCACTGAAAATGTTGCTGAAAGCTTACAGTAAATCGACTTTATCACATCACGTCACGTCTCTCATCACATGTTAAACACCTTCTCACCGGCCACAAGCATGGCTTTATCAAATCTAGATCCACGACCATTAATCTCATGTGTTACGTGACGTGTCTGGCAGAATCGTTAGATAAACGTATTCCTGTCGACACTATATAGGTATACGGACTTTAGCAAGGCGTTCGATAAGGTAGATCATTCTCTTATTATAGCTAAACTTCAGCACTTGGGAATAGGAGGATCAATGCTAAAGTGGTTTCAGTCTTACCTGAGTGACCGGTCTTCAAAGGTTGTCATGAACGGCCATCACTCAAAGTCTTTCAAAGCAATATCCGGTGTTCCGCAAGGTTCACATTTAGGCCTAATTATTTTCAACATTTTCATAAACGACACCACGCACTGCTTTAGGCATTCAAAATTCTACCTTTTTGCCGATGACATGAAAATATTGAAACCAATAGTAACTGAATTCGACTGTACCCTTTTGCAAGACGATCTGAACAGATTGACGAACTGGTGCAAAACGAACAAAATGCTTCTTAACGTCTCAAAATGCTACTACATGCAATTTAGTCATAACAAAACTGTCAAATCTAATAAGTACACGATTAACCAACAAAAACTTCGACAAGTAGAAGAAATACGCGTCTTGGGAGTCTTACTAGATAAACAACTAAAATTTGACAAACATATCCAAAACATTTCATCAAAGGGGTTTAAAATCCTTGGATTTATATTACGGAACAGCAAAGATTTTAAAAAGGCATCTACCAAAATAAAGCTATATAACACACTGGTTCAGCCAATCCTTGAATATAGTAGCCAGGTTTGGAATCCTCACTACGATATTTACATAAAACACCTGGAAAGTATCCAACGACGTTTCCTATATATTGACAGACCTGTTGGTCTAGTGGTTAGCGACCCTGACTGCTATGCCGGAGGTCGTGGGTTCGATTCCCACCCAGGACAAATGTTTGTGTGATGAGCACGATCATTTGTTCCGTGTCTGGGTGTAATTTATCTATAATATGTATGTATTTAGAAATATATAAGTATGTTTATCAGTTGTCTAGTACCCATAACACAAGCTCTGCTTAGCTTGGGACTAGATGGCGTTGTGTGATAGTTGTGGAATATTATTATTATTTTCATATATATATTTATATATCTCGGGATCCTAGGATCCCGGTCTTTTAGAAGGCGTACGAGGGGCCGAAGCCAACTTGCAGAGGCGCCTTAGAAAATTTAAATGAAGTGAGGCACTAACCGACGGTTATCCCCGTATGCACTGTGCAAGTGCACCCAAGGACAACCTCCGGTTGGTGTTGGACTATTGCAGGATATGGAAACCAAGATGTTGGACTATGTATTTGACTGGCTAAAATGGACTGGTTACCAAGAACTATGGAAGGTCTATGGCCCCTGCCGCATCAATGTTTGTATTTACACGGATTAAATGGCAGGGGGTGACTTGCACACTCAATAATGGGCCCCCGGAAACTGTCGCTGGCACATAGTGACCCAGCGACAAGGGGGCAACACTTCCTGAGGTGCTTGAGAAGTGGAGAGGTATTCCACGGCTTTCAGAACAATCCCAGAGCCCGGAAGATGGTCAATATCCCTACGAGCACTTACTGGAATACTTCCTTTCCCCGAGCACGTTTGCTCTTGCGAATCTCCACTCAAGCCGGCCAATAAAGGCAAGAATGAGGTGGGAGCTCTGAACCTCTTCATTGTTCACTCCAGCCGGCCAATAAAGGCAAGCCAGAGATGAGGAACAAGAATTCTCCCGGGAGATAGGGTCCGTGGGGTCGCTACTGCCCAACAGCACGCCACATGCTGCCCTGCGGGTTTATTATTATTATTATTATTATATCATTTATGTTACAGTGATCGTTTAGCTAAAAAAATTATCAGCTACAAAGACCGATTAGGACACTACAAAATGGTCTCACTTGCTGACAGACGAGAAACGGCAGACCTAATACTACTGCACAAAATATTCAGCGGAGTCATAGACTGTGGCGAACTACTAGGTAAACTACAAATGAATGCGCCAGCTCGTCTGCCGCGGAAAAGCAGCTATAACCTATTTTACGTGTCAGGATCTAAAACTAATCTAGGACACTTCGCCGCCCTCCCGAGACTCTGTCGGCAATACAATGAATTGTCAAAGCATTTTAACCTAGACATAACCCTCCCCATTTCGGAATACAAAAGGAATTTGACCACCGCAGTAACCAGGTACATTTCTGTTCAGCTTTGAAATGACGTCAACAATTAATGTACAATTATTATCATATCGACCAATTTCATTTTATTCAATTTTTATTTTCAATTTTTATTTCTAAATCTTTTAATGTTATATTTTGATGTATTTTCTCTAATTTTAATTTTTAGTCTATCTATTTACCTAGTTATATGTGCATGCTGTGGTCTCCTGTAATTGAAGGAGCACACGTAAAAGAAACCGTTATAACTGTGATTTTTGTAATGTGTATGTGTATCCTTTGTTGGAGATCCTAAATATATAAATAAATAAAATAAATAAATAATAAGGATCAAGGGCTTGATTCCTGCCTGGGTCACGAGATTGTTCGAAAGAGATACCGTGACTCTGGCACATGGGCAACTGAAGGAACACGGGTGGGTTTTAGTCAGTAAAAGTCTGACACGCCCTTCCACTCCGCCCAGAGCGGGAGAAGTCATTTGATGATTTCCCATCCAAAAAAAAAAAAAAAAAAAAAAGGGCTTGATTCAGAAAGCGGACACGACTCGCATAGCCTGGAGGTTCCTCTCTCTGGAGCTCTGACCGCCGGTAGCTTAGACCCTGTTCCCAATACCGGTGGGCTAGGTACTATTTTGTATATTTCTAAAAAAAAAAATTAAAATAATATTTAAAAATATAATCTATGAGAATGTTTAAATGTAATAAAGGAAATAATAATAATATCTTAGGACAACCAACACAACGTTGTCTGATCCCAAACTAAGCAGAGCCTGTATGTACTATGGCAACCAGACAACTGATAAACATACTTATATATTTCTTAATACATACATATTATAGATAAATTACACCTAGACACAGAACAAATGATTGTGCTTATCACACAAGAATTCACCTCAGTCTTAGCAGTCAGGGTCGCTAACCACTAGACTAACAGGCCAGTCAAGGTCAGTATTCAGGTCGTACGGTCGATGTTCTGACTCACTTGAGCATTAATTAAAATAATTACGCAATAACTAATGTTATCTGTTGGCCTTGAAATTGACTAGAATTTATTCAGTTATTCCTCTTTATACGAAAAAAACCCAATAACTTTGTTTTTCAGTAAATTAAATATTGTAATAATGTTAATTGCGTAGTTAGTCCCATTTCTTCCCGTGGGTGTCGTAAGAAGTAACTAAATAACTAGAGAATTGGCAGCAGCATTCTCTATGCATTTTACCATCATACTGCGATCGCCAACCCGCCTGCCAAGAGCGGCGATCATGGCAAACCTCCCGAATTGGGCGAGGCCTATGTCAAGCAGTGGACGTCTTACGGCTGTAATGGTTATGATAATGCGTAGTTAGTCATTTGCCGCAAGTATATTTAAATACAAATGATTACATCCATCCATTATTAAAACATTACCTACTAAAATAAACTATTGGAATTATATTTTAATTTTATATTCAAGACATTGAACGCTACTACCGTGTACATTTGAATAAATTTAGAATTAAAATAGTTGTGAAATAATAAGTTTTTAATTTAAACAACTGACGTCTTTAACAGACGTTAATTGTCCTAAAGTGTATCTTAGTCCATAGAAATGTACAAAAGTGATGAAGTAAGATTTTTGCAATGATTTGATTTGTGGTGCGGCTTGGCTTATAAGGGTTCCGTCTAGGTAGCCTGTGGAATTCAAAAGTTACGTTATCTGCTAATTGCATCGTTTATTTGAAGGTGGATGCTCCAGGATAATTAAATTAATTACATGTTCCTGAAAAAAAAAAAACTAACGTTGCCTACCTATAATAATTATGGATTATATTAGTACAGCTTTCAATATTGTATTTGATGGAAATAAGAATCTTTCGTGAAAATATGACAATTTCCATACAATATTATTTCGAGAAATACATTTATTAAGCCAAAGTCAAAGGATTTACAGTAGAGCGTCGGTTATCCGAACGTCGATCAACCGAACGACCGCTTATCCGAACTCGCAATAAACGTTTTTGCCTTTGACTTTGAACTACTACGCCCGCTTGAGTCGCGCGTGCTATCCTCCTCTCACGCTACAATACACGCAAAATTGTCTCGAATTGTTAGTTGTATTGAAAAGAACTGGCTTAGTCACATTCACCAAATTTGTCAGTGGTGACATTTAAAGTTTTGATATCATTTTATAGCTAACTTAAAAATATTTCTCATACACATATTATTGATTTCCAAAGAAAATATGGTATTTTATCGATATTGGGATCGTCATCTCCATAAAAATTACCCGTTTCACATTCGCTTTGGCAGAGAAGAAGTGGCTTAGTTATGATGGACAAAGCTTGTTATTTTTTTTAAGTGATCCAGCTAGTTCTTGCCTCATTTTAGATACGCTTATGGTAAAATGTAGATTGTTGTGACCATAGACAGTAAAAAATCTATTTGCAAAAAATATGAATAAGCCGATTCTTCCCCTTAGCTCTTCATATCATTGATGACAAATAGTTTCTTTCACGCGGGAAAATTTAGTTTATCAACTAACGGCTACTTGGGATTGACAAATGAGTACATACAACTAACAGTTCGAGACAATTTCGCGGAAATTGTAGCGCGGGAGGAGGACAGCACGCGTAAGTCGCCCGGCGGGCGTAGTAGTTCAAATTCAAAGTCTAAAACGTTTATTGTGAGTTCGGGTAAGCGGTCGTTTGGTTGATCGACGTTCGGATAATCGACGACGCTCTACTGTATATCATCTTACCTATAGCGTATTGAGATTAGGTCGGCAAACAACGTAAAACAAGGTTGCATAATTTATTATATCGCGCCAAATTCTAAATGTTAATGTTATTACAAAGGCAATAATATTCAAATTTAGAGTTTGACGCGCTACCTAGTAAATTACTAATGATTTTATTTCTGTAAATAGGTTTGTACAAATAGTTTTACACGTCAATCATATTTTTTAAACTGAATGAGGTCGGCGTTTCCTGACTAATCTAAGAAGAAAGGCCGAAACAAACTCAGAGGTCACAGTCTCTTTTAAAGTCTAGACAATCTTGGTCACATCATGTGAAGACCATGTAGATTGGTGACTGAAATGGTCTTTTGAGGAAAGAACGACACAGATTGAGGGACTTGTCCAGTCAGTGCAAGAATTCACTAATTGTGCAGCTCAACTTAACAACTTAAGAAGTTCAACGATTTGATGAACAATACCGAAGAAAGGATATTTGGGTAGGCCGCATAAATAACTCAAACTGCCAGATCATAAGTGATCATGTACTAACCTATGATTGAAGTAAACACGTCATATTATCGAACGCATGATAGTAACCTACCTAACCTTGTGATTTCTAATTAATTACGTGAGGTTTAGTTATGCGCGTGCGCCCAATTGTGCTTGTATTTAGCATTTAATTATAAATAAACTAGTACTTCGTACGCGTGTATTTCGTATTTTCTTCTGACATTTTTAAAGCCGCTATTGTAAATCAATCAATCAAGGAGTTATTTATTCTCAACTTTTAAGGTTTTTGCCTAAAATATTGTAATGTTTTACAGAAAGTCTCCCAGTTTAGTGTGAATCTAGCCTGCTCTTACATCTTTCATTTTTAGGGTTCCGCACCTCAAAAGAAAAAAGCGGAATCCTTATTGGATCACTTTGTTGCCCGTCCGTCCGTCCGTCTGTCAAGACCATTTTTCTCAAGAACGCGTGGAGGTATCAAGCTGAAATTTATATCAAATACTCAAGTCTACTGTCCCTTGGAGCTGTGATAAAATCAAACTTCTAAGCTAACGCAATCAAAAGATATAGCCGTTTATGCCGCATATTTCCGCAAATTTTCGAAACTTGCAAGGGAATCAAAACCTAAAGGGTACTTCCAGTCGATCTAGAATTTTGAAATTTGGTTTGGTGGTTTGGTTTTGGTCTTATAGCACAGATAAAGGAAAAATTGCGAAAACCATAAATTTTTAGTTACATCATATATATATTTTTTTAATTTTAAACTTTATACCTACAGGTTTGTACGGAACCCTCGGTGCGCGAGTCCGACTCGCACTTGGCCTGTTTTTTTTTCTATCTCTAGCCACTCTTCTCTAGTTGGGACCGACTCTTCATTTTATGTCATCCTGCCATCTTGTCCATTCCTTTCCTCTATCCCGTTTAACATCTATCGGGTCACCTTCAGCAGCCTATAATGTTCCCACCGCTGGGACAACGGCCTCCTCTCGGAGAGAGGGAGTGGGCCATAATGCACCACCCGGGTCCAGTGCGGGTTGGTAGATGTCTTCGAATTTTTGGTTCTAAGATATGCCGGTTTCCTCACGATGTTTTCCTCCACCGTTTTAATAGCAGTGATAATTAAATAATTTACACAAAGTACCTGCTCGGGTTTGCACTCATGACCTACTATTTGTAAGTCGATTCCATTACCACTGGCCACCACTGGTCTCTAGGGTACAATTCAATAATTATCTTGCTCCATTTACTTGAGTTCTTGAGTTCAACGTGACATTTTGCGACGGAGACATTCTGCGAAATTTTAGTATTTAGTTCATTGAAATACAACTACAAGCTTAAAATCTAAGTTAAAATCCAAAGAAAAAAAATGTACATGTATATATAAAAATAAATAATTACAAAGCATCAAAAAATTCTTCTGCATCGTTGTCAACAGGAAACGTGCCCAAAAGTACCATACAACATGTGTCGACACCCTTGCACCATCCCATCTTCTTAGCACGGTGGGCTGTGCTGGAGCGGCTGCTGCAAGTGCTGAAAACCTCAAACGGCGCAAATATTCCAACCTAATTGGAAATTACATGTTCGAGCCGTTTGGGGTTGAAACTCTAGGGCCATGGGGTCCGAGTGCCCACATAATATACCAAGACATTGCCAAGCGGCTGGTCGACTCTTCAAACGACCAGAGCTGGCCTATTTTTTGGGCAAAGAATCAGCATTGCCATACAACGTGGCAATGCTGCCAGCCTTTTGGGCACGTTTCCTGTTGACAACGATGCAGAAGAATTTTTTGATGCTTTGTAATTATTTATTTTTATATCATGTACATACTTTTTTTGCCTTTAGATTTAAACCTAGATTTTAAATTATATAAATATTGTAAGATATTATATATATATACAAAGAAGAACTACTAAAATATTTAAAATTAAAATTTTTGTAATGTTCTGGTCAGTTTGTACCTAGGTTGATTAAAATATGATTACTACAAGCCATTTATTTATGTTATGATTAACTGGTGAAGTAATCTATAACTTCATTTTGGCTTATTTTTCACAATTTGCAATAAACAATAGAATCATAGTATATAATGTAGGTGCTGATACAAGTAGCGTTTTGTTCATTTTAGTAGGTAATGATTTGATGTTGGATGAGTGTAATCATTTGCATTCAAATATACGTGCGACAAATGACTAACTACGCATCATCATCACCATTACAGCCGTAAGATGTCCACTGCTGGACATAGGCCTCCCCCAATTTGGGAGGTTTTCCATGGTCACCATGCTTGGCAGGCGGATCTCTTGACGATCGCAACACAGTGGTAAAACGCATAGAAAACGCTGCTACCTATTCTCTAGTACGACAAGAGACAATAAAGGCAGGAGAATGATGGTGATAATCATTTATATTGTTCTAAAACTACTAATGAAAGGGGTTGGACGGGTTGTTAACATTTTTAGTTAGGGAAAGACGAAATCCGCGGATGATATTGGTGCCGATTCTGTTGTACTCCGAACTAAACTTACTAAACTATCGCTAATCTTTCTTTTGGATATTAGAATTGTAACGCTATTCTGAAAGGAAACATCTCAAAATTTAAAAATTATTTTGACACGACTAAAATCGAATTTGACGATCGTGACTCAACGTAGTATTTTTTTTTTCTTTTGGCTTCGCAACGTGGTACATACTTGTGTGCGCTAGGCAATACATTTTTTGAGACAGGAAGGCGCGCGCAAATGGGCAGCCTGGACATGTTTTATATGGAATTTTTCACTTTGTGTGTGAAAAATATGTATAAAAAAAAATATTTCCCACGTGTTGAGATTTATATGTGCAGCGAGTTTATATAGGGGGTCGAAAATTTCATTATTTTTGCGATAGGACACGCCATTTTCGAGATATAAGCAAAAGAAAGGAAAACAAAAAATACAGTACTGTGTTTGCACGTGAAGGCGAGGCGTCGTTGGTGTGAATTTTAGTTCATGACCACTAGTTTTATTCCATACCTTTTTAATCGCGATTAAAAATAGTCAGATTTTGTTAAAATAAATTATTATAGTCAAAATTTTTGGTGAAAACCGGTAAACTCAGAATAGCAAAGTTGACATTTTCACTAAACTTATTACTCAGTGCAATCGTAGTGCTGTCAAACTAAAATATAGTTAATTTGTGTCACCTGGTCTATGTCTATTTCAGAATAGGAAATCGTCGTTTGACAGGAATAAACCAAATTTTAGTGATTTTTACACGCTTTATATTAGCTTCACTTGTATGTTTGTTTGTTACCGACTCCTTGTAGCGCGATTTTGACCCACTTTAAACGACCAGATTTCATTCAAACTTTGCACACCTGTCAAGGACCGATGACAATGCAATAATATCATAAATTTGTGCCATTATCCTTGCCAGGGTTACCTGTTCCTGGTAGACAGCAAAAAAAGTGTCTTCGAAAACTACGCTGACATACGTCACAAACTACGCTGACATACGTCACAAACTACGCTAACATACATCTCAAAATTCGAAACACCCTAAAAAATAGAAAATAAATAATAGTTTAAAAAAACTAAAAATCACGCTTCCATTGAAAACCAAACTAAAAAGTCCAAATAATGGAAAAAAAGCGTGGGGTGCCTGATATCAATAAAAAATACCTTAAAAAGCACTTATTTTAGAGAATTTTTTTGTCAACAGAATCGGCATTGTCGGCAAAATGTTAGTTCTAACTAAAATATGTTTAAATGCGATAGTGAGTTTGTCTGTTTGTTACTCATTCCGATCCAGCCCGTCCCTTGTTACCCTCTACCAGCGATGCCCTAAGCCGAGCTCCACACCCCACAGGGGGTGCCCTTAGCGAGTAGTCGCTCTAGTTTTGAGTTTTTAAGTCCTGGCTGGAGGCCTTAATTTGTTAAGGTAGCCACAGGCAAGTCCGGTTAAGCAGCCGACAACCTTATTAGGTTAACCTGCGAGATGTCATAAAAAATAAAAGTCTGTTTGTTACGCTGTCATGCTAAAACAGCAAAATGGATATGGATAAAATTTTGCACATGAGTAGACCATGATCTAGATTTGGATATAGGCTGCTTTTCATCCTAGACAGAAGACTAAGACGGCTAGTAACTGATGAGTCAAGGATGTTACTAAATGTAACGCGCTAATGTGGTGTTATTTAGATGTAACCACAAAACTGACAGGTAACTGAACAAAAAAACAAAATCAAATTGAACTCTAGTTATTTGGTTTAGCTACGAATAATGCATGATATATATTAATATATTTAAATACTTATTTACTTTTATTTAGATACGTACTTAAATCCTCTTATTGCCGCAATTTGGGGTCCGTTTTTCTTACAGTCGTCTATTTCATTGAGAGCAGGATACAAAGGATTCTCTCCTCTTTTCTCCCCCTTATCTCTGAAGTTTTGAAAGCGAAATATCTAAAATAATCCAATTACTTTAGACATTTCTAGGAATGGATACAGATCACAGTCTAAAAATCATACAGTCGTCCGACGAAGACGTCTAGACAGGGCAATCGTGCGGGGTGTGAGGGGCGAGACGGGGGAAGGGCGCTCCCGAACTGCATACGCTACCGTGTTAGTAGTTCGGGATAAAACTTTCAGGGCTATCGTGTGTCACTTTATTTTTGTTTTAATTAATTAAAAATAATTTTATTAAAATGGTGCATACGACGTGTGCTGTGAAGGATTGCAAGTCGTCATCTTACATTAATAAAGAATTGCGATTTCATCAATTGCCGCGCATGGATGAAAGGTAAACAAATAAATAAAATATTGTTTATTTAATAGAAAGCCAACATGGCGGCGCGACGTGTAGCCGATATTTATTTATTGTGCGGCGGCCAAGATGGCGCCGACGAAAACTTGCAAATTTTTCGTCATGGGTATCATTTTCATGGGTTTAGAGGTCGCTAAAACCGACTATGGGGTCAAAATTAAAATCCAAGATGGCGCAACGAAAATTTGCAAATTTTTCGTCATGGGTGTCATTTTCAAGATTTACGAAATCCCTACAAATAAAAATGAGGTCAAGTGTCTTTCGCGGAAATGTCTATCGTGCAAGTGTACCTGACCCAGGATGGAGGACATTTTTTGAAAAAAAAAAAAATAGTTATTCGTGTCAATTTTGTGATTTCTTGGGGTGAAGATTATGAAAATAACATCAATTTTCAAATCCAAGATGGCAGATATTTCTCTAAATGAAATTAAATTTAGAGAAATATCCGCCATCTTGGATTGTGACATGTGTTTTTTCTCAACCTCAATCTAGAATTGTATATTTTTGCGTGTCAGACCATAGACGAAGCACATTAATATAATAGTTCCTGTATTATAAATTTCAGATGCAAATTATGGTTAGGCAATAATGTTGATCTAAAATAAATTTAAAAAAGTTTACTTGAGACAACCCTAGCTCTTGCGACAATGCCTACACGTTGTCGGCATTTACAAGGAGATCAAAGGCGTTGTCCTACTGTAAGTTTTTATACTGTGTACAGATTATGTACGTAAAGATGACGTTTAAAATTAAATTATATTTCTAACTAGCACAGTCTGTATGGTATCAGAAATTCTTTAATATCAAGCATATGCCTAAACCCGCGTTCTCAAATAATAAAATTACTGTAAGGAACCCTTAGTGCGACAATTGGGTACGCATCGGCCCGGTATATATATATATTATCTGGACTTAAAATATGTTGTCAAGTAATTGTTTTTGTTATTCCATTAAGTGTACGGTATCGTGTTTGAAAGACTTGTAAAGTCCGAAACTGGTGCAGCAAATAAAAAAAAGAGGGGTTGGTCAAGTAATATTTGTTGGAAACGGGAACCTTGAGTAAGGTCCCAAGCAAGTACATAAGGTAAGCAGAGGAGTGGATATCTTTGAAAATTGTGAAAATACGTACGAAATTAAAGAAAACGAAATACCAATATACGGTATAGGGGAGAGTTCGGTATACTGTACTGCCTGATAATTTGTACCATCTCAAAATTTCCTACTAAATGTCATTATTTTTCTTTCCTGGCAAATTTCGCGCTTACTTTTGTAATGGCATCCGGCAAGTGCACTGGGTTCGAGAAACAAAAAACGATTTGGTTAGTGTTAGTTGTAAATTTTGACTGGTGTATCTAAACATATTACTCAGTGAAAAGGTTAGTTATAATTTTGGTATATTGTTTCTTAAATATGTCAACAATTACTTATCAAACAATGAAGTTACGAATGCGTTCGGCTTTAAGGTTATTTTGCAACAAATACACCCGTTTTTTGTTTAAATTGTACTATCAGTACTTATCTAAATTGTACTGGTACAATTTACCCGACGAGATGTGTGTTTTTTTTCCAGATGGTCTGTGAACATTCGCAGGGTGATAAACTTCAGATCCAGATATTTGCGAGAATTGTTTAAATTAAACCAGGGTAAAAGAAAACAAAGATTTTGATCTCAGTACAAAATATAAGAAATAAACATTTATAACTTAATTTGGTCAATCAAATTAAGTTTTAAGTTATAAATGTTTATTTCGTTTTCATAAAAGAAACTAATTAATTTTATTAAGGTGAATGCCTAGATAGCCCTCGCCATACATTTTTCAGGTGTGGAAATCTCGGTAAATAAACAGTTTCTGCAGAATAAAAGCAACTTTAATGAGACTTAATAATGTATTATGTTCGCATATGGCCCAAATTTTATAAAAAAAACAGTATTTCTAGGAGAATTAGACCGAATAAAAAACGAAAAATCTTTACATGTGTGAGTGACCTGAATCGCGCCATCTGACGGAAATTTATAGAACCACCGAGAAAGTTGGTTGCTGTTGTGTTACGAGTTTACGATTAGTAAACATTCATAATAGATGGCGCTGTTCGATATTCGAACATTTAGACAAGAATTTATCTTTTAAATTCGATAATGCGACGTTGCCATTCTAGTAGCAGCGCTCGCACCCCGCGTTGTTGCCATACCGTCAAAGCGTGATTGCTTGAGTCTTGAAAACTTGCGAATCGTTTCCAGAATATTGTGTTTCTAGCAAGTTAGCGCCGGGCGCGCGGGTTTGCCCGCGCAGTTAACATTTTTTGATTGATAAAATGTTTTTTATTATGGAATGAGAAAGAATGCTTTACATAAAGTGAAAAAAATATCTCTGCGATCTGCCCTTGGTTCACACAGATACAATACTAATGTAATTATTGTATTATCTAGTTTAAATATGTAGTAAGTAGTTACTAGTACACGACTTTCCAGATTTAAAAATCTTTTTAATGTATGTAAGTAGGTACTGATAACATTCTGATACGCTTAGGTACTAATCCATTGGTTTGGGTTGAATAAAATCAGAGAATAGAATTTGATGTATAAGTAAGTTATGACTAAATCAGGCGATCAGCGAAGCTACCTACACAATGGTGAAACGTAGGTACTACGTACATCTATTGATTGAATCATATTTCATTCATGTGAAACCAGCAAGATTAGTGAATACACAGACAAACCACTTTGATTTTTCATAATTGCTTATTTTACTAGTATTATTAGCACACACAAAATGCGTCAAGCAGGGTTGCCAACTTTATTTTTTAGAAGATCGTACCATACATTTTAAAAGATCGTACTTTGCTAAGAATTCAAAAATAAAAATAGTACGCATTGAAATTTCAATAAAATAAATGGTAAACAAATGTGGTGGGTGTTACTAAAACTTCAACGCAAAATTTAACATTTTGGTATAATATTTAAGAATCTGGACACCAATTTAGCAACTAAACTTTACGACGAGGTTTTTTTTATTAAAGAAAAGGGGCTCGGAAGAGACTTTGTCATGAAATCCACACGAAACAATAAACACCAGTATCATTAGAACTTAAAACGGGATATTTACCATGTTTATTATTACTTAAAAAAACTGTGCTACCTACTACGGAGAACCATTCAAATGAGTGCCATCCGTGAAACAGTTTTTATCAGGGCTTGTTAACGTTACCAAATTCACACTATAAGTATCGTTAAGTAACGTTATTTTCATAAAGTTAATATTTTAACGGTAAAACGGGTAACGATACTTTGGTATCGAATCTATAAAATAACGTTACCAATTAACGTTACTAGTATCGATACTTTTACATACATACATACATAGAATCACGCCTTTTTCCCATGGGGGTAGGCAGAAACCACGGAACGCCACCTGCTACGATCTCTACACACTTCTTTTGCCTCGTTTAGGTTCATAAAATTGGTCATACACACACGCCGGTTGCGAGTACTACGCACCTGACCTTTCTGAAGAACATCACCAATAAGGTCCCTATATGTCCTCCTAGGGCGTCCCCTCCCGGTGTTTCCACTCACATCTGCCTTGTAAATACCTTTTGTGAGCCGACCTTCATTAATCCTCTCAACATGACCAAACCATCTAAGCATACTTTTTTCAATTTTTGTCACTACATCTTCTTTTACACCACACCGTTCTCTTATCACATCCTTACTTAATGCGTTGTTGTCAACCTGCGCAACCTAAGCGGAACGCCATGGGCGGCGGCGCTCTACGGCAACATCGCCAATCAAACGGTGCAAATGCAACTTCAATAATGTAGACGAAAGAAAGAGATGAAAGAAAATAAATAAAAAATTAACGGTACTCAGTTACCGGTAAAACGTATGCCAAGTATCGTTACCAAGCATTACGTGACCTCTACTAATAACGTTATCTTCGTCCGATGAAAGTAACGATACCAAATTTTTAACGTTATTCAAAGCCCTGGTTTTTATTGAAAAGTGAAGTGTTTTTGTGTTTTATTGACGGTAAGTGTTATTTTTATGTGCAATGAATGATTTTCAAGGTGATATAGAGTATTATTATAATGGTACAAAAGTGTAAGATTTAGAAGATGAAATACAAAATCAAACGTTAGCAACACTCGTTGATTGTCGTCACATGACATACTACAAATTTCAAATATTCTCTCTGAAAACAACAGCTTGGTGGTGGTGTTATTTCTGTTTCTTGAAACATTTCATAAATAAGATACATTTGCTGTTGTTTGTAATTATTCTTTTTGATTACAGATTGAATTGCAACTGAACTGCCTAAGATAAACCCGACTAATAAACTTGCATAAATGTATACGACATGTGTATTCAGGACCGCGAAAATCACGGAAAAAAGTGCAAGCAGTATTCAAAAGACATCATGGAAGTTCTTTTAGTGATCTATAGTGAGTAAATTAGATTCCCATAAGATTTCGAATCAGATTTACGTGAGTGGAGGTTATTTGATACTCGTTGGTTCGTGTTGTGTCTTAACTGTGTACTTTTAACTGTACCTATTTCATTTATTTATCTTTTATTTCAGTCCACATTCAACTCAAGATCATCATCAGCTGTCCAACCATTCGACAGCTGAAGATACGCCCTAAACCTATTCGCGTGGTATACCAGAAATTCGATACGAAGCCATAGCCTGCAGCTCTAGCTTCAATACAGTTGAATCTGTTACAGAGCAAGTAGAGACTGTTGATTTTGATTGGCCACAACCCGATTCAGAGACTGAAGCTTATCAACTAACTGTGGAAAGAACATCAAGTGACAACTTATCAGGTTTGGTAGGGTACCGTATTGTTGACTTGAAGAAGGTCATATGGTCACAACTTTGATTCTTCATCTGGAATGGTAAGTCCCAACTTGATACCATATTTTTGTGTTCATTACATTAGTACGCTTTTGCTTGTTTGTAGTGATGAAGTTTTTGTTTGACAATACCAAAGTACAACATATTTTACACAATGTTCAGTGTAACAAATATCATTATTTCTTGGTATGTATGTATAAAAATAATGTATTTCTTGGATTGTTTCTTTTTAACAGCTATTATTATTTTGATTCTAGGTCCAGGGTCAATTGCGAATTACCAAAATGAATAAATGTTACTTCATTTGCTTGATATCTGTCACCCAACCATTGACTGTCATAAAAGTTAACCGGGATGAGGAAGTTATCAACGCTATGATGCCGAAGTTGGTAACATTTTTTAAAACATGTGTACTGCCGGAAATTATTTTGAGAAGAGTTGAGAAAAATGCTAAATGTCTAGACATCAAGGAATTAAAAGGTATAAAAATATAAGTCTTACTCATTTCCTAACTTATTCCGCAGGTCTCTGAGGTGTCGGTTCAGTAAGAATAGTCTAACAAAACTGTGTAAATTCATTTGTTGCAGCGAAAACTGCGTCTTCCAGCATTTGATTCAGATCACACGGAAATTATATAAATGGAAGTAAAAAGTGACAAGCAGAAGACTGATACGGCGCGGCGGCGGCGGCGACTGCAAAAAGTAGCGCGTAGAAAAGAAGATATTTTATTATAATATTTATAAGTATCTTTGTATGGTGGTACGAGTCGATGGTTCGAATCCAAGCCGGCACTTTGCTGAGTGTAAATTATTTCATCACCACAGTTCAGAGGAGGCCTAAGTCTCAGCAGTGGGAACATTATAGAATAATTAATAAGCTATTTTTGCACGTAGCGATGTATAGTTTGTGTTATTTTGTTCATAAGATTTTTCTGTGTAGATAAGTTTCACTCATGTATTTAGGTACCAGCCTAACAATTCAATTGTAAAAGAATATTTATTGCAGTTCAAAATTGTATCATAAGTAGGTATTCTTGAAACATAAATAAATGTTATGGTTAGCTAGCAACCCCTTTGTGTTGTTGTGTAAGATACATGTGCCGTTATATAGACTTACGTATGATGTTATTTATATTGTAATCTACATACATAATTCTTTCTAATACTAAATTCAAAATCATAATTGTAAATATCAAAATATTTAAAAAAGTATGTTATCTTTGTATGGTGGTATGACTCGATGGTTTGAATCCAAACGGAAACTATCTAAGTAAATGTAGTGAGAGTAAATAAAACGATTATTTTTATGAAAATATTAACCCCTTTTTACTAAATAAATATTATTAATTTATAGTAAGGTACAATAAAAAGCTTTACAATGTAATAAATAGTCTTTTATTTATTTATTTAGTACACGTCACTATTTACACTTCCATTCCTTCTTCCTTACATTTCTTCCCGTGGGTGTCGTAAAAGGCGACTAAGGGATTTACTAGAGAATGGGCAGCAGCGTTCTCTATGCATTTTACCATCACACTGCGATCGCCAACCCGCTTGCCAAGCGTGGTGATTATGGCAAAGCCCCCCAAATAGGGGGAGGCCTATATCCAGCAGTGGACGTCTTGCGGCTGAGATGATGACTATTTACACATTACAATTTAGGTTCAGTCACATTACTACAACTTATAGGGACAGTGTACCTATATTAATTTCATTTTAAACTGTTTGAATAAAACGACATCTAGTGGTGTCGAAAGTTACTACTATTTACTTTGTATGTGTGTGTAAAGAGTAAAGTCAAGCGGCTAAATCTTTAGAATGTACAAATCTTTGTATGAGACCAGTTAACAAGCACAGTGACTATCTAAAAAAATCAAGTTAATGCCCTAGGTTTCGCATATAATAAAGTTATCTATTAAAGATTTCTAAGTTAGGCGTAAAAATTGAAAATGTTCCAAATTGTGGATCTAGCGCCATCTAGCGACAAAATGGCATCTGAGATAATCATCCATCCACCTTAATAAGAAGGTAGTTAACTTTGATGATTGGAGAAGAACTTTTTTGTTTTTGATACTTTTATTTTTAACCGACCTCAAAAAAGGAGGAGGTTCGTAATTCGACTATCGTATTTTTTTAATGTTTGTTACCTTGAAACTTTCGACTGACTGAACCGATTTTGATGATTCTTTTTTTATTTGAAAGCTGGTGCTTCCCGTCTGGTAATAAATGGACGAATAACTCAATATAACGCCAACCGATGATTCTTTTTTTAATGGATGAGTTATTTATTATCGAGGGTGGTCCCATAAACATTTTATTGACCTTGCTTGGGTAGTTTTTTGGGTTAGCTTCGATAATACGAATTTAATCTACTTTGTTTATCCTGATGATATTCTAATAGTCCTGTCACTGCTATTCACATGGCCAGTAGTGGTATAGGAATTAGTGCGGGGTAGATACCATAACTAAAATGTTAAAAAAAAACTTTAAAAAACCGACTTCCTTAAAAACGCTACAAAGTGAATAATAACTTTAATTTTGGAAGTCGGTGGGAAAGACACCGATTTCCGAAATTAAAGTTGTTTTGTTTTTTGTTGTTTGTCTGTTGTTTTTTTTTTTTTTTAAATAATTAGATATAAATGTTACTGATTGAAGAAAAAATAATTTAATTTTTGTTAACACTTTTTCTATAGCTATTGAAATATTATAACGAAGAATATTGTGTATTACTAATAACATTTTATACAAAAATAAAACATTTAGCATGTGGTACAATTTAGCTAACCTTGGTACAATTTACTCGACTAGTTGGGTAAATTGTTCCAATGGGAAGCCTTTACAAAAACGCATATTTTGATTAAATGGTTAAGAGGACAGGGTTGAATTTACAGTATAATTATGATAAACGAGATTCAAAACAATTTGGCATTGTATAAATAGTTTGTCTAAATTAATATGAAAACGAGATATTTTGCTGATACTGAAAAATGGTACCGACTTTCCTAAGTAAAGACGACCAAATGATCCCTCTCTGGATTTCCTCAAAATACTGGGATGATCAAAGCAATGGAATATTCAGATTTACATATAACGACTAACCAGTGTCCCTTCAGTTGTCTGTGCCAGGGCCACGGTAACAACAAATCCGCGATGCTGGCATCGGTCCTAGCTGACCCCGTCAGTACTTGTTGACATTTCCTTGAGGCAAGCGTGGAGCAAAACGCGCCATCGATTCGACCAAGCTCGAGCTGGCGCCTACGGTGGCCGGGAGTCCACTATGGACTCCGGAGGCACGGGGTATCTCCTGCGGTGATAACAATAACTACAGTGAGAATAACTTACGAAGATCTGATCTGATAAGGACTGTTCAAAAGTGCAGTTTAGTTTCTTCAAGAAAAAGATCACTGACGAACGACTTTAAACCTTATGAACTGTAATTGTTATTTTTCTTATGTTCTATTTCACATCTCACTTCAGTGTCAAGGTAGAAGATCAACAATGTTGGCTGTGGCGTTATTCTGCATTGCCTGTACTGCGTACTGGTTGTGGAGCTGGATGAATGCTAAGACTACGGAGCCGCCTTACATCCCGGGAGCGTTGCCTATTGTGGGACATTTTCCTTTGCTCTTTGGAGATAGTTGCAGTATGTTCTTTATTTAAAAAAACTATGCATGGTTAGGATTATTCAATGTATTTACATTGAAAAATCCTAACCATGCATAGTTTCTTGAAAAAAAAGAGTGAGATAAATGAAACTTGATATTGTTTACCTACTAGAACAAAACGAACGCCACTTACTTTCGTATTAAGTACTTAAAGACCTTATCAATCATATTTTGTGTTTCTGTTTTTGTTTGTAGCAATGTGGAACCGATTAAAAGAAGTTTGCAAACAATGCAATGACTTAGGAGGAGTCGCATCAACCAAATTTGGACCACGTATTGTATATGGTAAGTGTTCTTGGTTCAATTTCATGGCGTTGGTAGTCTAGAACTTATAACATATTACGCCACTTTTAAACGCCTTTGTTTAGTTTGTCACACTCATCACGGTCTTAAGATCTAAACAGAATATACATGAGCTTGAACCTCATAGCGGATGACATGCGTACCAACAAACTTACCTACCATAAGGGATTCACAAGATCGTCCGAAGTGGAGGGTTAAAAGCAGAAAAATGGGCCCCGGGCTCCGAGAGGATGCAACCGGGATAACGCAAGGATGATTTTGATGGTGAATTTTTTTTTTTTTTTTTTTTTTTTCCTTGTCCTAGGGTTCAATAATAGGATGGACCCTAATCTTATTACAATCTAGCCTTATAAGTAGACTAATAAGTAATTTAATTATAACCTAAACTAATAAATTGTCTTTACTAAGAATGTGTCCAATAGCACTTTTCTTATTGTCTCTATTAAGGCGAATACACTTCGTTCTTGTGTTTGTTTGGCACTTTTGTACTTTACACTATTCACTAACACTAAACACTAGCTCGAACGGTTTTGTTCTTTTTAGTCTTCTAACTATGTTTGTGTGGTCAAGAAGCTGGATGGCCTCGACGTTCACATGTTGATGAAGTCTCTTTTCGTGAGCTTCTGCAAATTTCTGGATCACTCTTTCGATGAACTCAACTTTTAGGTCCCTGTGGAGGTCATCATTTCGTATGTACCAAGGTGCATGTTGATGGTGAATGACCTTCAACCTAACTTGTAAGACCAAAACTATTGGATAATTGATTACAACGGCTTCACAACAATGACAGTAAATAATTTAAATATAGTAAAAAATGTTTATTTATTCACGTATGTACGCACAATAATAAAGAAAAATACATGAATATATAAAGTATTAATTCCCGATTACGTAATGTCGGCTTCTAAATTTGGCAAAATTCTTTTGAAACAAAGTTCTGCGACGTGTCACAACATGTTTTTTTCTTCCATACTTCTCTATAAGTCGTCATCTCGGTAGCCAACCCATGTCTTAACATATCATCATTCTCACAGTCCATCTATCGTTCGATATTCATACTTAAGACTTTCCTCACGACATTTACCTAATTCTTCCGTATTACATGCCCATATATAGTCCTCCAGGCTGTATTTCCCAATAACTGACAGCACCACATTGCTAGCCGGGTGCTCCCCGGCCTACTCTCTTATTGATCGTACAGTTAGGTCAGCAAACTCTGTGAAATTAAAAATACAATCTCATTAACAAAAATAATAGTTTAAAAAAACTAAAAAACATGCTTCCATAGAAAACCAAACTAAAAAGTAGAAAATAATGGAAAAAAAGCGTGGGGTGCTTTTTAAGGTATATTTTTATTGATATCAGGCACCCCACGCTTTTTTTCCATTATTTTCTACTTTTTATATATTATATCTATTATTCTTTTTCTTTACCTATAATAACTCGATTGTTGTTTGCCAGGTATCACTGACCCGGATGACTGTTTCACAATAGCAAACAAGTGCTTGGAAAAGGATCCCTTCTATGGCTTCGCTAAATCATGGTTGGGACATGGTTTATTGACTGCAAGATGTAAGTTGCAAATACGCTGTAATTATTTACAAGCTACGCGCTCTTGCTTCAAACGATCTTAGCCACTTGGAAATACATCCAAGTTTCATTATCATTTTTAAATAAGTTTTATATTAACGTAATTTACACACGAAGCATCCTGAACAAATTCTATGAATAAATTACAGTGAAAGCCGCTTCAAAATCAGTTGCGTCATTTAGCAAAACAACGCAGTAATACAGGCAAACCCGATAATGATTTTATTTTATAATTATATGTCATAGATATAGACATAAATATAAATACGTTATCTGCAATAACCTACTCGATAAACTAGAAGCAAAAACACAATGTGGATAAGTCTTGCTTCAATTATTCTAAGGTGATCCCGTATTGTATACGTAATTACTACCCATTTTCAAACGACACCCATGATAATCCATGAGCGCACTTTATTTAATTATATTTACACGTTATTACAATTATATTTGCGAACATTAACGACATCATCCGACGAGCTCTTGTCACCGTCGGCGTTCCAGCTGTATTAGAAACCAATGGCTTGGCACGAGACGATGGCAAGAGACCGGATGGTATGTCTTTGTTTCCTTGGAAGGTGGGTAGGCCTTTAGTGTGGGATGCAACGTGTGTCGATACTCTTGCGCCATCCCCAAGCGGCGAAAGTATGGCAACCTTATTGGTAATTATATTTTCGAGCCGTTTGGGGTTGAAACCCTCGGGCCGTGGGGTCAGAGTGCTCATGGCCTCTTTAAAGAAATATCGAAACGGCTGGTTGACACTTCTCGTAACCCAAGGGCTGGTTTTTATTTTGGCCAGCGGCTAAGCATTGCTATACAGCGTGGTAATGCCGCCAGTCTCTTGGGTACATTGCCGGTCGACAGCGATAAGGATGAATTTTTCGACGCCTTATTTTAGTTTGTGTACATAATTATAGTTTTAGTTAAGTTAATATATTATTTTGTTAACCCATTATATTTAAGGCATTGTTTACCTTAAATAAAACGCCGGATTTTCAACTTTCGTCTCAGCACTCACGTTGTATTATCCAACAGTGCGCAATTATTCAGGCAATTATTTACGAGTAACTTAGTGCATGTTAAAACGTACACACGCAAAATAATTAAGAGATTTATTTCCTTTAAAAATAAAGACTGATACTGTTCAATACCCTAGATGCGATATGGAAGGATCACCGCAAGCTTCTGAACTCAGCGTTCAGTCAGATACTCATCGATTCGTTCATGGGCGTCTTCAACAGCCAGTCTAAGAAGCTGGTGAAAAACCTCGAGAAAGAGGTTGGAAAAGGACTCTTTGACCACTGGACATACACAAGAAATAGTGCTCTGGAGTCTATTTGCTGTAAGTTTGCTGTTTCTTTCTTACCTTATACGATTAAGAATATCTTTATTTATCTTATCAATGCGTCAGGTCATATATTTCTTATTAAAAATCGTCACTGTTTTCAGTGACAGCGTTAGGAACAGATTATTCAGACTCAAATCTCAATAGCAAGTACATAGAAGCCCTAGAACGAATTTTTGAAACGTTACTGGAACGGTTGGTAAAACCCTGGTGGCATAGCTCCTACACCTTCAAATTTAGCAAACTCAAGAAGAAACAGGATTATTATCTGGAGATATTGCACAATATGTCGAACATGGTGAGTAGATGGCGCCTTATAGTCCTGTTGTTCTTCCAGTGAAAGGAAAAAGACCTTCTGCCAACCAAATCACAGCTTCCTGTCCTCACATCAAATTATTTGATGTACGCGCAGCTTGGTTTCTTCCCTTTCCATACATATTTATTAGCCGTTACCATATTTGTCGCTCCTTTGCTAGTCGTAACCGCCTTCTAATCTTTCACTCACCATGTCATCATCGTCATCATGTCAACTGAAAGACGTCCACTGTTGGACATATGCCACCCCCCAATTGATGGAGCCCATTCTCGTGTAAGTCCCTCAGTCGCCTTTACGACACCCACGGGAAGAAATGGGATGGATCTATTCTTTACGTTCAGTACCACACGGAAGTCAACCTAATATGAATCACCTCGTCAATACAGGATGTAAGACAACAACACCGTAAACACCGTTGTCACTTAACCCATGGGTAGTTTGACTTAAATATAAAATAACAGAGCGAGTTAAAAAAAAAAAATATTTTCCTAAAAAGGTTTAGAATGAATTTACGTGCGAGAAATGAACAACGCTACGACGCGACGCGGCGTTACGTGCACACACTGAGAGCCAGTCCACACGGCGCGTTGCGTCGTCGCAACGCAAATATTTTGACGCATAGCCGGCCACACAGGCGCTGCGTCGTCGCAGCGTTACTACGACGCAGTCTTAACGTTCGGTCGACGCAGCGGTGACGCACAGTTGCAGCAAGCATTTTTGTAATTTTAATAAAACCTTTGATATCTGTTCCCAAGCTTTAGTTTTTAAATTTTTATTTTTTAAATCTATGTGTGACTTGTCCCATATAATTTCCCTTTCCTGAATCAATGTAATGAAGTAATCCATATCAATTTCTTCAATGGTACTCATTTTACCCTGCAAATAAAACTGAATACAAAAGTATGTAGGTAAAAAATGAAATGAGCTTGCGTGTATCCTCCCTATCAACGCACAAGCAACTGAGCGCTGCCTCTCCGTCGCCGCAATGAGTACACCCCCTCCCGCTTCGTCTCGGGGGCTGCTGTCCGTCATGTGTGCGTTGCGACGACGCAGCGCACCGTGTGAATAACTTGGTTATTTGTATGTAAAACAACGCAACGGCAGCGCTGCGTCGACGCAACGCTGACGCAACGCGCCGTGTGGACTCGCACTGACTGACTGGGGTCGCGACCCGTGCGTCGGCGTCGGGCAACGCGGCGAGACGCAAGTTTATTGCCCTCGCGCATAGGGTGAAATGTTCTTGAGGAAAAAAAGCAGATTTTCTTTTAAAAAATGGTTGTTTTTTTTCATTGATTTTACGTTCTATTAACGAAACCAAATCACTGGTTTCAAAGATAACGGTGTTTACCCTTACATCCTGTATAATATGAATTCGGATTAGCTTATCTTGGAGAGTTATGCCAGATTTAAACAAAATCTTGCTTAAACTTATGCAAGCTTAGTATAGTTTATATGATTTTGAACGAAGTATTTCATTAAGGTATGTCTAGAGTACTGTTTGCTTCAGATTTGATAAAGTAATCAATGTAAAAAAAATTATTACAGGTCCTTCAAAAACGTAAATCTAATTTAAATGGAAATACCTGCTCTAAAAGGAATACTATATCAGGTAAAGCTTATATAATTGCCCTTTCTTAAGATATCACTGAGATAATATCCTGAAACTACATATTTTATTACTTTCTTTTAGGACCCAAGTTCAAACCATTTAAAGACCTCATTCTTGAGCTATCTAGTGAAAAGGGAGTGTTTAGCGATAAAGAGATCAGAGAACATGTGGACACTATACTCGTTGCCGGTCATGACACTTCGGCCAACGTGCTCATGTTCACCATGATATTGTTAGGGTCACACCCTGAAGTCCAGGAAAAAGTGTTTGCTGAGTAAGTACCAACTCAACGAACCGTTATTTCTATCTAACTGAATTAACCATGCTACGCACTAGTTTAAATTATTATCTAGTCGCCTAAAATGTAAAATATATTTTATTTACACATTAATCTTAGAATACAAGAGGTCCTTGGAGGAGACAGAGACGTGGAGAAGACGGACTTGTCCAAACTGGTGTATCTGGAAGCTGTTCTCAAGGAAAGCATGAGGTTCTTCACCATCGTGCCGATTGTAGCCAGGAAGCTTGATAAAGATGTTAAACTTAGTAAGTATATGATCTAGGATAGTCACCGCTACTACCAATCCAACAAACGCCCAAAAATGTTCTGGCTTCACGTACCTAAGTTAATATTTGTTATGAATAAAAGATGTCTAACGTTTGTCGACCTTTCAGTTTATTTTTTGCGTTCCAATATTTCCTTCTCAAATTTAAATTACGTTTCAGAAAACTACACTCTTACAGCCGGTCGGACCTGTATCTTGTTTTATATCGGTATCCACGGGCATCCGATGTGGGGTCCAGATGTGCACGAGTTCATACCTGAACGCTGGCTGGAACCTGGCCGACTGCCTAGTAACCCCAACGCATTTGCTGCCTTCAGTTTTGGAAAACGTCTTTGTATTGGTATGGCTAATCCTAAAATTATATTTAAAAACTAGCTTCTGCCCGCGGCTTCACCCGCGTGGATGTCGAAAAATATCCCACAGGACCGTACTACTGGGATTAAAAGTACCCTATGTGTTAATCCAGGTAAATAATGTGTTATTGCACGGTTTACTTTGTGTTATCCAAGGAGCAGCATTTGGATTGATAAATGAATGTTGTAGGATAATTAATCCTAAAACCTAACAATAGTGACGGAATATATAACACAACGGCAAATTACCTACTTGCATGACAAATTTGAAGGCAACTTTAAAGCGCAAATATAAATTCTCTTTATTCCCTGGGAATTTCGAAAAAAAAATGTTACCTAAATTATTCAAACGAAGATTTTACTTAACTTGCTGTTCACAGGGGTTTAAGATTATTAATTTTTTAGTCTATATTTAAAGTATTTCCTTAAATACTACTTATAGGTTCTGCCCTCAGGTGCTAATACAACCAGGCTGCTAGATGAGCTCACTCCCGAGCGGGCCACGTAAAAGTGGGCGAGCGAGAAGAAGTCCCCTCTAAGATCATATCCCGCTGTTTTCAGTGACTGTTCTCCTTTAAGTCTACCCCTGTTAAATTAAGTGTTTTGCCTTGAGATTTATTTATGGTCTTGTCAAAGCAGACTTTGAGGGGAAACTGCACTATTTTGAACTCAAGGGGTAGTTCGATGGCGTTAGAGGAATCCTCGGAATAAACACAGACTCCTCTCAAGAACAACGTGTCAGTATAGTTGCCTCGATAACATTTCGTTTCAATATTTTCACTCACAACCTGGTGTCATTGCATAATTTTAGCGGGTTTAAATTACGCAGCAACATAACAGCAGGCGTAGCATGAACAATTCTATCTCTATTCTACCAAGAATAGACAGCGTTCTTTCTATTCAATTCGACATCTCTTCGGCCCGAGCATGGAGCGACCCGTAAACTCGGGTTTCTATGAAGACAAAGACAGTTATTCTTTCCATAGCAAGAGAGTGGTAACTAATGTAATTAAGGTGGATCCGCTAAGGACCTTTTCATTGAATAGTCATACAGTGTGAATAAACGATCTTTGAGTATTGTATTGATGATTATAATTAATATGATCCTGTAAAAAAAATGTACCCCCAATCGAATCTCCAACTCAAAAGTAGAGAAAAATTGGTCGCCATGGTCGACATCGTAGAATTTTGTCGACTGAAGAATAGAAATATCTCCTCTCTTTAGTTTTAACATCGCCGTGCCATTTTGCCTATTCTTCCGTCGACAAAACTCGTTTCTATGGTGGTCATGCTACGCGTGCTGGGCGCAAACTCAAAATTTTGAAATGTGCGTTGGGAGCCCAAGAAGCTTCAATGTGTTAAGAAACTAAAGCGGGTAATGTATGACGTCATCGTTGTTTATTACTCGAGTCCACTGATTTATAATTATTTTCAACTCCTTCAAACGATCTCAAAGGAATTCCATTGATGATTGTAGCTTGGTCGTTATGTTTTACTTTAATGTATAAACTAAAGTAGCACTATTGCTCACTGAACGTACAGATTTAGATGTTAGTGCGTAAAGTATTATAGTAGGTATGTGCCCAATTAGTTTTTATTTATAAAGTTACATAGGTATCTATTAAAGAATAGTTAGTGTAGTTATTTAATTTTATTGAATACAGGAACAAACGCGTTTTTTTACATGTCACTTCATGATCATCTGTCTAGCCTTTTCCCAACTATGTTGGACTCGGCTTCCAGTCTAAACGGATGCAGCTGAGTACCAGTATTTTACATGGAGTGACTGCCTACCTGATCCCCACTACCCAGTTACTGGGTAATACGATACCCCTTGGTAAGACTGGTTGTCAGACTTTCGGGCTTCTGACGACCCGTAACGACGGTCTAATATCTACGAAAGACAGCCGAGATTCCGAGGCACGGACTTATTATGTAAAGATGGTCACCCATCTACGGACCAACCGCGGCAAGCGTAGCTTAACTTGAACGATCGACCCGTGCGGCTGTTATATCTTGCAAATATCCCTACTACAACATATTATAAATTTTAATGTGAATGTAAGTTTGTTTTTTACGCTTTCACGCGAAAACTACCGAACCGATCATCATGAAACTTTGTACACATATTCTTGGAAGTATTAGAAGTAACGTAAGATACTTTTCATGAAAAAAAAAATACGAAAGATAAAATTTGGTACGGGGTAAATTTGAACCCCAAGAAAGGACATACGCCTATTTTTATTCCGAGATTTCGTCTTCGTCCACGATAATCGTCATTTACGCGGATGAAGTTTACGCGGATGAAGTCGCAGGCCAAAACTTAGTTCATATTAATATCAGTTACATATGTGATACTTCTTGATACTTTGGTTGAGATTGGACACCTGTGACGACAATGCGCTACGCGGGCTGCCCCGCATGCCATGCGTACGTCTACCATTCCACGTAGGATTTTCGAAGCCCTATTTGACTCAGTTAGGGGATGATTTTGGGAAAATTGTGATACACGTGTCTCATAATTATACTTCAAGAGTATGTGTACCAATTTTTGTGTCCATCCACCCAGAGAATAAAATGTTTCATAGAAAATTCAACCCCACATTTCACCCTCTTAGGGACGGAATTTCAAAAAATCCTTTCTTAGTGGATACCTACTCTTCACAAAGAACACACCCTCCAAATTTCATGTCTCTAGGACCGGTGGTTTAGGCTGTGCGTTGATATATCAGTCAGTCAGTCAGTTACTCAGGACTTTGAATTTTATATATATAGATTCAATAGCCTATTTATTGAGGAAGGCTATATACTATATAATATCACGATAGTACCCTACGGAGCCGAGCAAAAAGAAAAAGTCACAAATACGAAGACCTCGCCCAGGCAGGCGATTCGATGCGACGCGACGGGGAGGGTCGGGGAGCAAGAAATTGTATGCGGACAAAGTCGCGGGCAGGAGCTAGTCGTGAATATTACTAATATCTGGGTAGATTTTAACTATTAGCTCTTCTATAATGGTCAGAATTGTGCCTAACTCTGTAGGGAGAATTAGTTTATTATCCACATCTTCGAAGCCCTATTTGACTCTGTAAGGGGATGATTTTGGAAAAACTGTGATGCACGTATCTCATAACTATAATTGAAGAGTATGTGTAGCAATTTTTGTGTCAATCGACCCACAGAATAAAAAGTTTCACAGAAAATTCAACCCCCCATTTCACCCTCTTAGGGGTGGAATTTCAAAAAACCCTTTCTTAGTGGATATCTACTCCTCACAAAGAACACACCCTCCAAATTTTACGTCTCTAAGACCAGCGGTTTAGGCCGTGCGTTGATATATCAGTCAGTCAGTCACTCAGGACTTTGAATTTTATATATTTAGATGAAAGCGCCTTCCATTAAGCACTCCTAAGCAAAACTTTCTTATATAACTTCCTACAAAATTCTGGTAGTAGTTCAATATAAATATACAATAGCACATTGTAGCTTTGTATTGTAACATAATTTGGGAACATTGAAGATTAATTTTGGTAATAACGTTGTTCCAGCTAAAGCCTACGCCATGGTGTCAATGAAGACGACCCTCATTCACGTGGTGCGAAGCTACAGAATTAAGGCTGATCACACCAAGCTGAAGCTCAAAGTTGATGTTATGCTGAAGCCAGTCTCAGGACATTCCATCAGCATTGAGAGGAGGACGTAGAATATAATAAAATAGTGGAAATTTTGTATGCTGCAAGAAATTTCTGTAGAAATAAGCATTTTTAGCATTTATATGTTATTATTTTTTTGATGGGAAATCATCAAATGACTTCTCCCGCTCTGGGCGGAGCGGGAGAAGTCATCTCGCTCTTTCGAACAATCTCGCGACCCTGGCGGGCATCGATCCTGGCAGACCCCTTCAGTTCTGCTGACATCTCTTTGAGGCGCGCGTGGAACACTACACGTCGTCGTCGACCCGAGCCTGCACCCTAATTGCGAAACGGAGAATTTATCAGAATCTGAATGTGATTGAATATTATTTCTAAACAATTGCGTCATTTGTTCGAATAAATTGTCGGCTCAGCAACGTAAATAACGCAATGAATGTTGTTTAACTATGAATTTGAAACCAATTCCTACTGATAGTAAGTTACGCAATTACCCCTCTGGTCCTTACCGGGCGGCGAGTTATATATACATGGGTAGCTACCCATTGCTCACCACCCGCAAGTTCATTTTTAGCATATATATATATTTATGTTCCCTTCTTTTTGCCTATGTATGTGAATAAATGTTGAAATAAATGTTCTGAGAGCCCGTAGAATAGTGAATATCGCATACACTAATAAGGTAGATAATGGTGCCGATTCTGTTGTACACCGAACTAAACTAACTAAACTATCTCTAAAATTCCTTACTTTTGGCTATGAGAATTTTAACGCTATTCTGCAAGGAAAAATCTCTAAATTTAAAAATTATTTTGAACCGACTAAAAACGAATTTGACAATCAACATGTTTTTTTTTTTTTTTTGGTTTCGGAACGTGGTACTTGTGTGCGCTACGCAATGAATTTTTTAGAGACGAAGGCGCGCGCAAGGGGGCAGCCTGGGGGTCTAAAAAGGCCACTTTGGTAGAATCATAATAGGAGAATATTATGAATCATATTATAATCCGTAAAATGGTCACAAACTGACAATTCATAATATTTTCTGCGTACAATTCATTAAACACAATTCATCTATTTGACAGTTTTGTATGGAGATTCGTAAAATGGTACACTTAATATGAATTGCTATAATGAAGTTTAATGTCAAATAGCAGAATCATAAGAAGTTAGTCAAGAGTATCATTTTACAAATCATATTTGGGATTTTGTGAAAAAATATCGTTATAATGGCAAATTTAGGCCTTAAGAAAATTTTCTTGAGCACGCTCGTGATATGTAGTCCATTTTAAGTTACCAATAAATTGTGGCACGTCGAAAAATGGACATAGCGTTTCAAATGTGGGACCTCCAGGTTTTTTGGGTTTAATAGGCTAAATATAAGTCGTGATAAGGTCCATGAGCTGGAGCCGTACATATGTACTGCCGCGCTAGTATGAGTACTACCTACCTTCAAGAATAGTAATGAAGTAGTCAGTTTTAAGGTAGTTCCAAATAGACCATCTAGTGTTGTGAATGTTACAAATTACTACAATCTTCTATTCGTATTTTAGGCACTGAGTAGATCCAATTAGTACTTAAGCATCTGGATCATACCACAGGCTAATATGGGCGCACACCATATACACAACACAACATATATATATTTACTTACTCTGTATTAAAAATGATCCAACTTACATGAAATACATACAACCTACCTTCAAGAATAGTAATGAAGTAGTCAGTTTTAATGAAGCAGTTCTAAATAGACACTACCATCTACTCTTGCGAATGTTACAAATTACTACAATCTTATAATCATATTTCAGGCACTGAGTAGATCCACTTAGTACTAAAGCATCTGGATCATACCACAGGTTACCAAGAGCGTACACCATATGATACACCAAGTTAGTGTATAAAACTGTGTGATAGCTGTACCAGTAACTCGGTCACACTTCAGTGCCCAGTTGAAAAAATACATTCAAAAGTACACACTATTCACACCTAGCTTATTTTTGTGATTTGCACCCAGTAAGTAATAAACATTTCCAGAGGAAATATGTAGGTATATTTATTTTCCACATCATACAGCCCACTCACAGACAGACAGATGGACGGACCAATGGACAGCGGAGGCTTAGTAATAGGGTCCCGTCTTGGTTACTCTTTGGTTACGGAACCCTAATAAAAATCTACAACCTACAAGGGACATAGGCCTTATCTCACTTTACTTTTAGTCCAATTTTAATAGGTAGTGCATACCTATAAAATTGGACATACATTATATCTTTATACTTATTATTATAAAATAAAACAATACACAAAGTTAAAATATTTTAATAATTTACAATTCTAATCTTATATTTTATATAGATCTAGCAATAATACTAACAGAAACACTATAGTTAATCAGTATATTTTTCTATGAATATTTTATGTCTTGATGCAATTAGCGGAGCTGCGGAGAGGCAAACGATGACTGCTTGGAACAACTGCCAGCTAAAAAAGAAAATGTGTGGTTTATAAGAAAGTCAAATCATCAATCAATAATTAACATAACATCTAAATAAAATTAATTTGAAAATAATAATATCAGTGTTTATAACACTCTAAAAACAACACTGATGACAGAGTGACACCAATAGTAGACTTGTAGCCCAATAACTTCTTTTTCTTCAGTTATTGTTTAGTTAATGGTAAAATATACATTATTTTCCTCTTTGTATTTCGTTATAGGTATATTACATGAATGTTAATGATAGTACTCAATTTTATGTCGAGCCAGAGGGCGACCATACGTTACATAAATAACATCATAATCATTTTCAATCATCATCATAAGTCTTAGTCGCAATAAAAATAGCTGTAGGGCTAGAAAACTCCACTCACTGCGGTATCTTGATTGCCGAGTTCGACTGTCAAAGCCACTGTTGTAGCATCGGCCGGGGCTGGGTTTCTGCTGGCGCACGAGTTTGGCAGGAACTAGAGGCTGCAGTGATCTAGGTAAAGGGTTCAAGAGCGCCAGAGCTCCCACTTTCAATGCAGAATGTCGAGCAGAATGTTTCATTGTGTCGCAGCACTCTTTTCCATGCCTACAAAGAATTACGTACAATTAAATACTTTTGTACAACGATGCAATTAAATATTGATTAAGGATAAATAAGTATTTACTTACTCTGTATTAAAAAACGATCCAACTTGCATGAAATACTTAGGTTTTAAAATAAACACAAGTTTTGTTGATAATAATTTATTGTTGACATAACCACAGATTTTTTTTTTTTTTTTGGTTCTTTTCGTCCCTCTTTGGGACAGGCAAAGGGAGCTGAGCCCATACAGCCAAGTCTGATTTAGTTTTCTTTTTCTTCCAATTCTTCTTTTTTTTCTTTCTTGTCTTTCTATAATATAATCAAGGCCGAAACCATGTCTTCTTTATTCAATGTCTTCGATAATAACCACAGATTACACATATCTAAAAAGAAAAACTTTTAATTAGTAAGCATTGCCAGCTTATAAAGTTTTGTATTGTATTTAGTTTCCCTTTTCAGGGCTTATCTGTGATTATTTGATAAGTTTTTATGGATATTATAATTAATAACATTTCAACAGTTAAAAATAATCAACTGTATTTATTAAATCTTCAAAGAAATATTTACCGGTAAAATTACGGTCTTTATTTTTTTCATGCTGCAACATTTACACCAAATATGTTTCGGATATGAATTGAATTGTGGGCGATACCGCTAATATGTATCACCTTTTTACGAAAATTAGAGGAATTGCTAAGGTATTGCTGGGAATTCAGAAAATGAATTGGTTTTAGAGGAATTGCTTAATGTGGCCTTTTTAGACCCCCTGGACGTGTTTTATTTGGAATTTTTCACTTTTTGTTTGAAAAATAAAAAAATATATTACCCACGTGTTGAGATTTAAATGTTCCGAGGTTTCATAAAGGGGGTCGAAAATTTCATTATTTTTGCGATAGGACACGCCATTTTCGAGATATAAGCAAAAGAAAAAATAAAAAATACACCACTGTTTTTGCACGTGAAGGCGAGGCGTTGGTGTGAATTTTTGTTCATGCCACTAGTTTTATTCCACACCTTTTTAATCGCGATTAAAAATAGTAAGATTTAGTCAAAATAAATTATTATAGTCTAAATTTTTGGTGAAAACCGGCAAACTCAGAATAGCAAAATTGACATTTTCACTAAACTAATAACTCAGTGCAATCTTAGTGCTGTCAAACTAAAATATAGTTAAGTTGGGTCACTTTAGTCTATTTCAGAATAAGAAATCGTCGTTTGACAGAAATAAACCAAATTTTAGTGATTTTTAGTTTAGTTTAGAGAATTTTTTACAACAAAATCGGCACCATTATAAATACCTATTTACCAAAAACTGACGTGTTAAGGTCCAAAATTTTGTATATGTCAAGGTGTGCAAATTACAACTTAAATCTTGACTTGCTCTTGTGATAAATTTCACTAAATATTAAGTTGAATTATTAAGTTCGGTGTATTTAGATGTGAAAAAAGACTTACGCAAAAATATTTTGCTGTCAAAATTAAGAAAAAACGTCAAGAAATTGTAATTCGTTCCATTCTAAACAAACTTAGACACTAGAAGACGCCACTGCTAACGGCTAAATAATTTTATTGTAAGCCTTATCACTGTAAAGTGAGATTGTATCCAGTTATTGTTATATATCCTAAAAAAAAGTCCTAGAAAACGCCTCATATTGACGACGTTGCTCGTTTTTTAACCGACGAATAAAACGGAGGAGGTTATCAATTCGAAGCGTATTTTTTTTTTTTAATGTATGGCCACGCATAATTTTTTACATAGTAGTCCGAATATGATAATTATTTTTTTATTGGAAAGGGTATACTTCGAAGGTGGTCCCATATAAATTTTGAAACAAAATCAAACCCTAAGGGTCGTAAAATAGGGGATGATTGATTGTTCACTCACTGATTGTAATATATAATCACGCATTACTTTATACTGAGTAGTCCGATTTTGATAATTCTTTTTTCATTGGATAGGGTATACCTTGCCAAGTATTATTATTATATTAAAGCCACAAAAAAATTAAACCGGCGAAAAAACTGAAAAGCAAAAATTAATTAACCTTAAAATTATGAGCATAAAATAAGCATCATACACGTACTAGGATAAATTATATAAAACTAGCTTTTGCCCGCGGCTTCGCCCGCGTGGATGTCGGAAATTAACGCAGGAGGACGTACTACTGCGGTAAGAATGTTTTAATCCAGGTTATATAGGTAATATAGACTCTGTGTGCCATTTTCGATCCAGATCCATTCAGCCATTTTTGCATGATTGAGAAACAATCACCCAATCATAAATATTTTCACATAATTTATAGTATGAGTAGTAAGTAGGATTATAATTCATATTACTTCAGATTCATAGTTTATGAGAATATCATGTGTGTAAATAAAACGAATAGTATTCCGAGTAAGAAGACTGCGGCATAGGGCTTGGTTTAGTTGAATATAAGTCTTCCTGGTTTTTCTTAACGCTCGTATTCTACCTATACAGACACTTAATCATTTACCGACACCAAATCGATCAAAGGAATTATAGGAAGGTACTTAGTTGGATAAGGATTAATGCTATATTGCTTAAAACCGCTTCGTAAATAAGCCATTATTTCTCGTAAAAAGTAAAGGATAAAAAATGGTTATTGCGGGTTATTCCTAAGAGATAGACATATACCATCGTGGACTTTTTTGTAGACCTTTTTAAGGTGTACAATACTGTAGTACATTATTTTGATCAATTTTGTAGGGTTCAGCCAGCGTTCGCAATGTAAGCGCAAAAAAATTCGTTTATTTGTGACATCACATTAGAAATTTCTAAAATTATCAGCGTTTCTTTACTATATTATGCATGTTATACACATATAAGCCTTCCTCTTGAATTACTCTATCTATTAAAAAAACCTGCGTCAAAATATAAGCATACATAGGGACAGACAGAGAGCAAAGTGACTTTATTATTTTATATGTAACAAACTTTCATCCCCTATTCCCTATAGTTATTTTAGTTTAAGGGTAAAAATTTAACAAACTTTAAATATAATTCATAAATATATATTATGTTATAAAACCCAAATAAAAAAGTTTCATCATTCTAGCTTTAAAAATGACAATACTTCCCTACAACCTTTCATCCCCCCTTTCAACACCTTAAAACCTCTTTTCCGCCTTAAAAAGTAGCCTCTGTCCTTTCTCAGGCTCTAAACTATCTGTGTACCAAATTTCATTTAAATCGGTTCAGTAGTTTTAGCAGGAAAGCGAGACAGACAGACAGACAGACAGAGTTACTTTTGCATTTATAATATTAGTGTGGATTAGATTGTGATACGTTTGCATGTCATTATATTTATAAAATTATGTTAATATATCTTTGCTTAGCTAAACATGTTTCCATTATTTTTTGTAGATTTTTATTTTTAATTCAGCATTGTTACAGAATTTAGAATAGAAAATGTGATGTAGTTTTTTTTCATTTCAGCTTTTTTACAGGGGCACGCCACAATTGCGGCGGTAAGTCCCCTCTTTGAGGAGTGGATAGAGAGGCGACACAATTTGATGGCATCCTCACCTTCCGCCTTACGCAGGTCCTCACCAGGCATGGGTGCTTCGGAAGGTTACTTTTCCAAATAAGGCGGGAGGAAACGCCCGGGTGTTTCCATTGCGTGGATCGTCTAGAGGACATTCAGTGGTGTATTCGGTGGAGGTGTGCGTTGCCTGGGTGGAGCACCGCTGTGTGCTCGTGGAGGCGATCGGTGGCGGCGACCTCTCGCGTCCGACCCTGGCGCAAGCCATGGTACGGAGCGAGAGGGCATGGAAAGTCGTCACGTCCTTCTGCGAAGCAGTAATGCTCGGGAAGGAGGAGGCGGGGCGCATGAGGGCGAGGCAGTCTCTGGGCCCTTAAGCCCATAGCCGCCGCAAGAGGCGATGCCTCGGGCGTCGGGAGTCCATTGCAGACTCATGGCCACCGTAGGCACGAGCTTGCGGGCAGCGAATGGGTAGCTTGCCGCCCGGTAAGGACCAGACTCGGGTCGATGGCGCGTTGTGTTCAACGCATGCCTCAAAGAGATGTCAGGAGAACTGAAGGGGTCCACTAAGACCGTTGCCTGCCAGGGTCGCGTGATTGTTCGAAAGAGATACCGGGGCCCTGGCATATAGGCAACTGAAGAGACACGGGTGGATATTAGTCAGTGTAAGTCTGACACGCCCTCCCGCTCCGCCTAGAGCAGGAGACGTCATTTGATGATTTCCCACCTACAGAAAAAAAGCCATATTATACTAATGTATAATATGGCTAATGTATAATCAAAATAACTCTCTAAGCTCTATTGAATGACTACTTCATAAAATTACACTTACTACTAACACTTAGCCAGTCAAGTTGGTGATTTTCATAATTTTATTTAAATTAATAAATATTTCACACCTCCACCGTATGCTCCACCCGGGGTCGCGTGATTGTACGAAAGAGATACCTTGACCCTGGCACATGGGCAACTGAAGGAACACGGGTGGGTTTTAGTCAGTAAAAGTCTGACACGCCCTCCCGCTCCGCCCAGAGCGGGAGAAGTCATTTGATGATTTCCCATCCAAAAAAGAAAAAAAAAAAACCGTATGCTCCACCGTGTCCTCTAGACGATCTTCGTAATGGAAAAACCCGGGCGTTTCCTCCCGCTTTATCCTGAACAGCCGAAGCACCCATGCCCGGTAAGAAACTGCGTCAGGCGGACGGTGAGGACGCCGTGGCGCCTCTCAATCCACTCCTCAAAGAGGGGACTTACCGCCGCAATTGTGGCGTGCCCAGCGCTGGGTTCCGACAATCGTACCCGCCATGTCGCCATGAGATCCTGCCGGAGCTCTGTCCGCCGTGCCGCGATTTGGCAGCGGAGTTTCACCCCGGCGTTTCGCCTCCAGTTCCAATGGCGACACTCCGGCAAGGAGGCTCGCCGCCTCGCTAGGAGACCTTGCGGTATCGCTGGACTAGCCGGATGGCCATGACCCTCTGGGCCGGACTCAACCTGCGCGCTGGGCACAGCTTCAGAGAGGGCGCCCACACCGGTGCCCCGTAAAGGGCAATATGTATAGATCGTGTTGCAATTACTTTGGTAAAATGAGATCCTATAATGGATACAAAGTAATCATATCGGCCGCGATTAAAAGATTGTGGTTTATTTTGTCTAAATTATTTCATCACCACTGCTCGGTGAGGGGAAATATTATAAGGTAACAAGCATGTCCTAGAACCAAAAATTCGAAGACATGTGAAATTCACCAACCCACACTGGGTCCGTGGGATGGATTACTTCACACTCCATCTCACCGAGAGGCGGGCTGTGTCCCGGCAGTGGGAACGTTATAACTGTTGATTATGTAGTAGAAGATACATAAGTAGTAAGTCAAATCAAATAGTTTACTTCGTCGTCTTTCTTTGCATAAACGTTACCTCTTCATTATGCAAATTAATCACATTTAATAAAACACCTCCAAAACCAGGTATCTAAGTATC
Source organism: Aporophyla nigra (assembly GCA_947507805.1). Classification (NCBI taxonomy): domain Eukaryota; kingdom Metazoa; phylum Arthropoda; class Insecta; order Lepidoptera; family Noctuidae; genus Aporophyla; species Aporophyla nigra. The sequence goes on along the minus strand of OX382313.1, from coordinate 1,297,668 downwards.
TAATATAAAAATAAATGAATATAAATTTTCTGGAATTCAACATATACATACATTTCGTTAATCAATACAATGGCTGATTAATATGCGTGTACCAACACGCAAAGAATAATTTAAATAATACTAGGTATTACATAAATCAGGATTTGTGTTTTTCAAGTTCCGTACATCTCCGTAAAAATATTTATAGCTGACTCCCAATCAGTTTCACCAATGTAATAATATAAAAAGGTACTCTATTCAGCTCTTTCTAAATAACAAAAATAATAATATGTATATTATTTTTTAGTTTTCTGGGAGTATTCTTTCGTGTGTTTATTCAAGCCTAAAGGAGGTCTAGGGGTAACAGGAAAGAAATTCTCTGATACGTAGTCCGATTGCCCTCATCTGGTCCAATCCCATCTTCACTCACTCATTCAATCCACACTCACACCGTACACGTACATAATACACTACACACGTCTTAAATTAAAACTTTTTAGTTAATCATCAACTTAACTTTGAATTAATTCATTGTTTGGGAATAGCATTTGGTTATAGCTATCTTACCAACTGACGTTACGTATATGCCTACCTACTATGCTGTAATAGTGTTAGACGAAGAAACTAGTCTCCGCGACACAGGGAATCTTAGTGTGGAGGCTAGTGCTATTTCTATTTGTACAATCTTTCTTGAACAATAAAGTTTTATTTTATTTTATCCTTTTTTTATCGCCGAGTCACGTCGCTCTAGTCTGCACGCGCCGTTACTATAACTTGTCAATTTTCCACTTTAGCCTGTTTAAACATTCTTGGGGAGTGGGAAAGTTTATAGGGAAGAATCTTAACGTGCTATCCGAGTAACTCGGGACTTGGTAAGTATTAGTAGTTTTGTCACAAACAAAATAATGACGAATTTTTTGATTTCCAAAAATTGTCCTCTAATAAAAGAGAAAAGGGTAATTCAGATTTTTGGGGGAGGTAGGATTTCCCTGCATACTTAAGCATCGATACAGATAATGTTTAAGACAAATAACAGAAAGGTCAGCAAAAAAGGAGTGTACTACGTGAGCTCGACAAATGGATATGCGAATAACACTTGTGCGTCAAACTGTACTGCGACTCACCATAGTTCGAATGCACGCTTGTGCTACACGCTGTATCTAGTCGTTTCTAGCACTCGCCGTCACAGTTTTAACCTGACCTAATCTAGTGTACTATGTGAGTTCGAGTGTGTCGCACAAGCGTGCATTCGAACTATTGTGAGTCGCAGTACAGTTTTGCCGCACAAGTGTTATTCGCACATTCATTTGTCGAGCTCACGTAGTACACCTGCAAAAAAGGGTAAGTAAAATGGGCTAGTATCCGCAACCCACGTCTTGCGTCTGAGCGCGTATTTGGCGTACGGGCCAAAGGGGGTATCATTTCAGCCGTAAGACGTCCACTGCTGGACTTAGGCCTCTCCCAATTTGGGGGGCTTTGCCATAATCACCACGCTTGGCAGGCGGGTTGGCGATCGCAGTATGGTGGTAAAATGCATAGAAAACGCTGCTGCCCATTCTCTAGTAAGTCCCTTAGTCGCCTTTTACGACACCCACGGGAAGAAATGGGGTGGTGTTATTCTTTACGTCCGGCACCACACGGTACACGGACAATTTTAAAACTTATTCAAAGGGGGTAAATAAGTTTTAAAATTGTCCCGTATAAAAGATTATATAGAAAAGAATTACTCGTTATCGAATTATCACATAACTCGATATTACTACTTATACAAAAAATAAATTGCTGATAAGTTTTACACGGGGATGATTTTACTGCTTGCTTTAATTAAATCTTTCAACTATCTTTAATCTTTTTTTTTTATACTACTTGCTTACGCCAAACTCGTTAGTCGTTATCGCATTGTTTATATTTCTTTAGAATCATAATTCATAGATAGTGGATAAATATCCTTATGTAAATTAACTTACATTTGGTATTTCTGGAGCGTGAATCCTTATTTTGCCGTAACACAGTCTCTGACTAGCGCGGAAGGTAATGAATTTTTATCTGTATACCGCCATTTAGTTTATTTTATTCAACTTAGTTCTAACAGCATTTTCTTTGTTTAGTTTGGAAGTTTAAACAAAACGCATCGTTCTGGCTTACGAAATGATTGTTTCTTTTTTTAATGTATGTTTTGTAAACTTTTAGTACATAATTTGATTAATACCTGTTCTTAAGTTTTGATATAGTACAATGTTACTCTTACTATGGATAAATAAACAAATATAAATAAAAGTAGTAAATAATGTATGTTTATGTAAAGTCAATACTCATTTATTCAAACTAGGCTGACAGTCAGCACTTTTTGAATGTCAAAATGTTTAATTATTTGCCATGGCCATAACATATATGTTAGTTAGCACACGCCAACTGACCAAAAATACATTGAAAACTAATGTGTAAATAGTGAAGAGTAATGGATACATACCAAATGATTATTTAACAATTTCACAAGCCCCGTTGAAATGAAAAGCGAGAACGCAGCTTATATAAAAATATAATTCCTATGATCCACTTACTTATAAAACTATATGATTTAAATTGGCAAATAATTACGACGCGACGTAATAAATGCAACACGCTAATAAGTGTTATTAAGACATTTCAGAACAATTATTATGTGTGAAGTCAAAACTTTTATTATGATTACAATTTGTTAGATCAACATAACCGCAAAATGTATAGGGAACCCTCATTTACAAATACAAAAGGAACAGAAACTTGACCTTTAAAGAATAATATTAGCATAAACACTGCCCGGCAAGTAAATAAATTTTGCAAATAATTTGGGTTCCTTCTTTTGATGGGCTTTCTATTAAATGTAGGGATGAATAAAAAAAGGATGCTTTTGCATCCCACGACCTCGTCCTTAACTCTATTTTAGTAACTTTTTCCCAAATACATCGTAGTCGTTGATAGAGGTTTATTAACATCAATATTACATAAAAAATAAATCGATATCTTGGACTGGCATAGTGTGTAAGTAATCAGCAATCCTGCTCTATCACACATAGACACTGGTCTATGTTACCGATTTTTTTTAAATTTTTGACCCAGTGGTTTCAAACAGTAAAATTACAATAAGGAACCCTTGGTGTTCCAGTTCGACACGCACATGCCGAGTAGGCTTGAATAACATCCAATATAATTATGGACTGCTGTGAGCTAGTTTGGTGATTTGGCAATTACAGTTCAGTGAATATCTGGACACGATGTGCAAAGTAAACGTTTTAAATCCATAAAGTAGTGAACCAAAGGCTGAATAAAAATTGAGAAGAAGGGTTGTTCAAGCAATATTTGTTGGAATCCTGGAGAAGGTGTTAGAAATTCAGTTCATACGGTAAGCACAAAACTAGGTTGATATGGTGATGTTTGTGGGTGCCCTGTGTCTAGCAGTGGTCGTCTTCTGGCTGTATGGTGATACTTATAAAGATAAATAATAGTTTTTTTAAACTATTATTTATTTTCTTTTTTTAGGGTGTTTCGAATTTTGAGACGTATGTCAGCGTAGTTTGTGACGTATGTCAGCGTAGTTTTCGGTGACAGTTTTTTTTTGCTCTCCTGGTTACCCTGGCAAGGATAATGGCACAAACAAACATACTAACATACAAACATACAAGTGAAACTAATATAAAGCGTGTAAAACCAAACGAAATCCAAAAAAAAAAATCATAACACCTAACTCTAATTTCGGAAGTCGGTGTCTTTGGTTATGTATTTCCAAATTTTTGCTACCGCCTTCGAAAGTTTTCTTTCACTTTGTTTGTTTTTGTGTTGTTCGAAGTTCGTTTTTTTTTCACTTTTTTGCTGTGGCTCACTCACATACATTTGTAAACCATTACTTTCTAAGTAAATAACAGTGCCAGGGAATCATTATAACATCATCAACATAAACAAAGTGGGAAAAAACCAGCAATCAGAACTTATTCATATAAGTACTGATTACTGGTTTTTTCCCACTTTGTTCACTCGTTAAATGTAGATAGCATTTCAAACCAAAGAAGAAATTTTCTAATCGTTTTATAAATTACGTCGGTTAAACATTATTTTTTTCATTTTTTAATATTAACAGTGGGATGATCAAAGTAGCAAGATCATCATCATCATTTCAGCTGAAAGACATCCACTACTGGATATAGGCCTCCCCCAATTTGGGGGGGTTTGCCATAATCGCCACGCTTGGCAGGTGGGTTGGCGATCGCAGTATGGCAGTAATGGCATAGAGAACGCTGCTGTCCGCTCTCTTGTAAGTCCCTTACTCACTTCTTACAACACCCATACGAAGCAATATTCAAACCCGAAACAATAACTAGAATATAAGTTTCAAAGCTCTGATATGGTCTGTCCAAAATCGCTGATGAAAGAATTTATACCTTATTAACTGCAAACGCTATTTCTATAACTACCAATTCTCATTTCAGTCACAAGGTAGAAAATCAGCAATGTTCGCTGTGGTTCTACTGTGCATCGCGTGTACTGGGTACTGGTTATGGCTCCGGATAAACGCTAAGACTACAGAGCCACCGTTACTCCCGGGAGCGTGGCCTATTGTGGGACATGCTCCCTTACTCTTTGGGGACAGCTGCAGTATGTACTTTTATATACATTTAGAAGCCGATCTGAACAGGAAAATCTAACTAACCGAATAATCGTTCGGACACTTGGACGCAATCGATGATATTCAAGTGGAGTTACAGATTTTGATAGATCTGATGGATCTGAAGGTTTACATGACCTTGTACGGTAGCATTAAAACCTAGGAAACTATAGAGTTGGATAGACCAAACTTGATAATGTATACTGGGAAAACTAGCGAGTCCTAAGTTCTTATTAGTACTTAAAGAGCATCAAATATGTTATGTATTTCTTTTTCTGTCCGTAGAACTATGGAATCGATTAAACGACATGGCCAAACAATGTCATGACCTAGGAGGAGTCATAGCAACCAGCTTTGGACCACGAATTGTATATGGTAAGTACTTTTATGATTCCTACAATCCTCACCATATTTGTGATAGGTAGGATAAGGTTTAGCACAGATATTATAAAGCCGAAGAGTTTATTTGGTTGAACGTACTAATTTCGGAAACTACGTACAGTAATTAATAACCCATTTACTGAGGAAGGCTGTAGGCCACATAAGATGCTAGGCCCTTTTGGAGCCGAGCAAAAAGAAAAAAGTCATAAATATGAAGACCTCGCACGGGCAGGCGATTCGATGCGACGGGATGGGTCGAGGGAGCAAGAAATTTGAAGCGGACGAAGTCGCAGACAGTAGCTAGTAATAAAATATGCTGTTAATTGATCAACTCTCACATTCAATCATTTTAATTTTACCCAAATAACTGAAATATCTTTATCATCATCATCATCATACAATATGGTCCATATGGTCTGGCATTATACCAAAATTTACAGAGAAAGAAAGTTCAATTCTTTTTTAATTTGTTAAATTTCAAGGAAACTTTCAGTCTACCACTACTTCCATGATATAAATTAACTCGATTGTTATTTGCCAGGTATCACTGACCCGGATGACTGTTTTACAATTGCAAACACGTGCATGGAAAAGGACCCCTATTACGGCTTCGCTAAATCATGGCTGGGACACGGTTTAATGACTGCGAGATGTAAGTTGTATATACGCTGTAATTATTTTGAGGGCGATGCGCCACAATTGGAATCAATGGAGTTGGGCAGGATATCTGTTAAGGCGAGAAGATGGCCGATAGAGTAATGCAGTGACCGAATGGTGGTCAAGATTAGGCCAAACAAACCAAGGCCGTCCAAAAGTACGTTGAGTTGACGATATCATCAAGGTCGCGGGAGACGCACGGAACCGAGATGTATGGCGGAAAAAGGGGAAGGCGTAGAAGTAGGAGTAGGAGTAGGTGATTCCCGGCTGAGATGATGTTGTGATTATATACAAGCTACCAGTTCCTGGTTTACACGGATTTTATGACTTGACTAAACGTCGAGTTTTATATTTAGTAAGTTTAATATGCTGCGTGCTGCAACGATGACTGTCCAGATCCAGGATACGAAAACCAGTCCAATCCAACTGCTCAGAGGGGTGAGACAGGGGGATGTGATATCCCCGAAACTGTTCACCAATGCGCTGGAGGACGTATTTAAGATGCTGGACTGGACTGGACAGGGAATCAATGTGAACAGCGAGTACATTTCACACCTTCGTTTTGCCGACGACATCGTCATAATGGCAGAGACGCTGGAACAGTTAGACCAGATGCTGCATAGCCTAAATGGAACCTCACGGCGGGTCGGCCTCGGCATGAACTTGAACAAGACGAAAGTCATGTACAATTCGCATGTGCAATTCATGTACAATTCTTGCTGAGTCCAATCCGCATCAAAGGGTCGCTTCTCGAGGTTGTGAAGGAGTAGCTTGGTAGACACAACCTCGAGAAAGAAGCCGACAGGAGGATCCGGTTGGGTTGGGCAGCGTTTGGGAAACTTAGTCAAGTCTTCTCGTCGCCGATACCGTAATGTTTGAAGACTAAAGTCTTCAACCAGTGCGTCTTACCCGTTATGACATACGGTGCCGAAATGTGGACAGTGACAGTTGGGCTGGTCTACAGGTCGCTCAGCGGGCTATAGAGCGGGTTATGCTCGGAGTTTCTTTGAAGGATAAAATCAAGAAAGAAGGTATCCGGAAAAGAACTAGAGTTACCAACATAGGTTGCAGAGTAAGCAGGTTGAAGTGGCAGTGAGCTGGCCATGTTTGTCGAAGGAACGATGGCCGATGGAGCAGAAGAGTCCTGGAGTAGAGAACGCGTATCGGCAAGCGAATTGTGGGACGCCCCCAGCTAAATGGACCGACGACCTTAAAAAGGTGGCTGGGACTGACTGGATGCGGAAGGTGGAGGACAGGGTGTTGTGGCGCAGCATGTGAGAGGCCTATGTCCAGCACTGGACTGCGATAGGCTGAGTTGATTGAAGTTTAATATTAAAGTGAATTAACAGCATTCAAAGAATTTCTATCCTCTCTTCCATAAATCTTTTATAAACTTAAATTTAAACATTTTATACAGACCAAGGGATCCGTATTATGTTACTATGAACTTAATCTATGTTAGTAAACTCAATAACTTAAAATTACAATAATTACACATTAATTGGCTACATGAATATTTGCACGCAGATGCCTGCCAGCCCAGAGGCTGATAAATGGTCCTTCAACCTTGTCCGTTTGTGTAACTATCTACTATATTGTTAGGATTACCCCTGAATCGCCGCAAAATCAATGCACACCGTTTGCGCATGATGACATGAAAGTCATATATTTGCGTTTCTGTAAATATGCTCGATGCACTGCAAAACCGAGGCAGCTCTAATTATATCCTCAGTACATTATTGTACTCCACGCGTTATAAGCCTTATGTGTATACCTTACTCACAAGCTGCACGAGTAAAACCACTGACAGTAGGCTATAAAGAGGCGTCAGTTTTACCTCGCCAGAGTACCGCGCAAACCTGCGGGCAAGCATATTGCATCGGGCTGCCAACGCTCTGCGCTTCCTATGTATATCCTGGTCAACTGTGAGAGATCCCGTGACCACATGACCGAGGGATTTAAATTGAGTGACGATTTGTAATGGTGTTCGTTGTAACGTCCCGGATGGCATACTTATTCGTGGGTTTATTGTTATATATTTAAAAAACCACCACCTCACTTTTAGTAGCATTATACCTCAAGGCATGAGCCTCCGCATACCAGTCACATATGTCCAACAACTTCCACAGATTGACATGTTATCAGCATAACTCATGTTGTTGATCATTCTTCCATCCACAGAACAATCAACCATAGTGTTACTCAGCTAACCAACCAGCCGGTATATGTACAGGTTAAACAGAGTGGGTGAAGTCCATCCTCACTGCCACACTCCACAATCTAGCCCATATTGTACTGATTCTATATCTGACCATCTAACACTGCTTATCTGACTTACATACGAACATTTAATATATATTTTAACTCCAAGTGGAATGTCCGTTTCATTCGACATTTTTGTCACCGGTCAATCACCCTTCAAAAGCCTTGGACGGGTGCAAAAAACAACGATATACAAGTGTCTCTCTGTCTATGCACAGTCTGCTTGAGAGACAGGATTACAAATGTCGTCGACAAACCAGTTCTTAAACCAAATTAACAGTCATGGAGTTTGATATGCATCTTCAACTCTCTCTCAAGCAGTCGTGATAAAGAAGAACAACGCAGTGAGACACGAAAATCGCTTATATTTATAATAAGTTTTAAAATAGACTATCCAAAGCAACCTTCACAAAACAGTCCATCAAAGTTTATGCCATAATTAAAGCACCATGCAGGATTTCCAAAGCTTTACTACGCGCCGCAAGCTATATAATCCAACAGAGCGCAATCATTAAGCTGACATTTTTTTGAAGCTTAGCTTTAGAGAAAACGGGCATACGCAACAAAGTTTACAGATTGATTTAAACCCTAACGACTAAAGTCGGAAAATGTTCAATTTCTCAGATGCAATGTGGAAGGATCATCGCAAGCTTCTGAATCCAGCGTTCAGTCAGATACTACTAGACACGTTCATGGGCGTCTTTAACAGCCAGTCCAGGAAGCTGGTGAATGACCTGGAGAAAGAGGTTGGAAAAGGACTCTTTGACCACTGGACATACACACGACACAACGCTTTGGAGACTATATGCTGTAAGTAAACTTACAGCCTGTTTGTTTCTATCATTTTACAAATACCATTAAGTTTATCAACCATATGAAGTAAAATCAAATTGAAAGTTCACATTGTTTTCAGTGACAGCTTTAGGAGTAGATTATACAAACTCAAACCTCAACAGCAAGTACGTAGAAGCCCTAGAGCTAATCTTTAATACGTTTATGGAACGGATGATAAAACCCTGGTGGCATAGCTCCTCCACCTTCAAATTTAGCAAACTCAAGAAGAAACAGGATGCTTGTCTGGAGATATTGCACAATGTGTCAAACACGGTAAGAAAATGGCTCTATAGTCCTATTGTTCTTTCTGTAAAGGGAAAGACTTTCTACTTACCAAATCACTCTCAGCCCTCTGCCTTACATCAAATTATTTGATGTCAGCGCAGCTTGGTCTTCTTCCCCTTCCATAAATCTCTATGAGTCGTTATTGCATTTATCATGATTTTGCTCGTCACTCGCCTTCTAATTTTCTCGTCAATGCATCAAGATTATACGGATTTCAGTTTGCGTATCTTTGAGAGTTGTTCAAAAGTTAAATAAAAGTTTGGTCATTGTATTTAACACAATCTCAATGGAACTAATTAATTCAGTTAGGCTTATAGTTTTAGTTTATTTGTATGTTATAATTATGATAAGGTTACAAATTGTTGCAGGTCCTTCAAATAAGTAAATCTAAGTTAAATGAAAATTCGTCTAAAAGAAGTACTATTTCAGGTAAAGTTTTACACGCCCTCTATAATAACTTCAATAAAATTTCCTCAAATTATTACATTACTTTCTTTTAGGAACCAAATTTAAACCTTTCATGGACCTCATCCTTGAGCTGTCTATTGAAAAGGGAGTGTTTAGCGACAAAGAGATCAGAGAACATGTGGACACCATACTCGTTGCCGGTCATGACACTTCGGCCAACGTGCTCATGTTCACTATGATGCTGTTAGGGTCACATCCTGAAGTCCAGGAAAAAGTGTTCGCTGAGTAAGTACCAACTCTACGAACCATTATTTCTATCTAACTGAATTAACCATGCTACGCACTAGTTTAAATTATTATCTAGTCGCCTAAAATGTAAAATATATTTTATTTACACATTAATTTTAGAATACAAGAGGTCCTAGGAGGAGACAGAGACGTGGAGAAGACGGATTTGTCCAAACTGGTGTATCTGGAAGCTGTTCTCAAGGAGAGCATGAGGTTCTTTACGATCGTGCCGATTATTGGTAGAAAACTTGATAAAGATGTCAAACTTAGTAAGTATTATGATCTGGGATAGTCAAAACTACTAACCAAACCAACAAAAGCCCAAATATATTTGGATTTTCTTAGGAACAAAATATATATAACGTTTGTCTACATTTCGGTTTATTTATTTCTTCTTCCACATTTCCTTCTCAAACTTTTTTTTTTACAGTAAATAATTTGGTACTCTTTTATTTACAGTATCTTACAATATTTACATAATTTAAAATCTAAGTCTAAAACCAAAGAAAAAAATATGCACATGATATAAAAATAAATAATCATAAAGCATCAAAAAATTCGTTTGCATCGTTGTCAACAGGAAACGTGCCCAAAAGGCTAGCAGCATTGCCACGTTGTATGGCAATGCTGATGCTTTGGCCAAAAAATAGGCCAGCCCTCTGGTCACGTGAAGAGTTGACCAGCCGCTTGGCAATGTCTCGGAATATTATGTTAGCACTCAGACCCCATGGCCCTAGAGTTTCAACCCCAAACGGCTCGAACATTTAATTTCCAATTAGGTTGGAAATTATTTCTCAAACTTCAGTTATGTTTCAGAAAACTGCACTCTCTCATCCGGTCGGACCTGTGTCTTGTTGTATTTTGGACTCCACAAGCATCCAATCTGGGGTCCAGATGTGGACGAGTTCATACCTGAACGCTGGCTGGAACCTGGCCGACTGCCTAGTAACCCCAACGCATTTGCTGCCTTCAGTTCAGGAAAACGGCACTGTATTGGTATGCCTCAAAATTATATGTACTTAAAAGAAAAGCTTCCCATGTCATTTTATAAACGCAATGTTAGTGTATAAAACTTCAAATGAAAGGGGTTGGAACATCGCTAGTAACCTAAACCACCACCAGTAGTTAGCAAAGCGGTGGCAACTTCAGCGCAGGACTCAAAATTGTCTCCGACATACTACATCCATATATTGCACTACGACATCCTTGTGTCACAAAGGCTTAAACATTTTTTAAAGTGTTTTGGTTCCACTAACTGCCGAACGATAAAAAAAAATGTTACCAGAGCTTCCTTACTCAGACCAGGAGATTTTCAATGGGTGGAGCTGAAGATTTTTTGAAGCCTATGTAGACTTGAGATGCCTTGGATGACCTGGAAGTCGTTCCAGAACCTTCGAACCCAAGTTAGTCGAAGCAAGGAAAATGAAAATTTTCAGAGAAGTCCTCTGAAAATTTTCATTTAGCCTTAGAGTTTATATGTGGTGCTATTCTGCAAACGAATGGACACTTAATATAATGTCCTTCGTGTCCTGACAGCTGCACAAAAATTCATTACCGCGAATGTTTGAACCAAACACGTAGCCGAATTTTGGGCAGAGTCAATATATATTACCTACCGATAAGCTAAGAAGAAACGCGTTCCATTCAGCTCTGCTACGCAAACTTCTTTATACTTAGAATTTTTGATAGTAATACATTATGCAGGTTCAGAATATAAATAAACCAATAATTTTGTTATATTAACTATTTGCATTTGCCTGCGTGAACAAAATAGTAACTACGGGGATGAGGAGTACCATATGTGATAATCTTGGTTTTCAGGGCCTTAAACAATCGTTAGTCATTTCAGTTCATTTACACTACACCTTGAATGAATTATCCATCTCCACTTACCGTCCATTGTTGAAATCCGTATTTTCATACGGTTTTCGTTCGATAGTCTTTGAGTCTATTGGATTCAGATAGACAGGCAGACGTGGCATAGAGGACTTTATTTTATATTATTGATAAGGTTTTGTCAAATTCTAGTAATCATTTATTTTACTTTTACGATGTATCTTTGTTCAATAGCATATTTGACCTTTATACCAAAATTTGGGAAAAATTAAGATGAATATAATTACTGACGCTGTTCCAGGTAAAACCTACGCCATGATGTCAATGAAGACGACCCTCGTTCACGTGGTACGAAGCTACAGAATCAAGGCCGACCACACCAAGCTGCAGCTCAAACTTGATGTCATGCTGAAGCCAGTCTCAGGACATTCTATCAGCATTGAGCAGAGGACCCAAAATAGAATCAGATAATAGAAACCTTCAAAAAGAAACTATCACTTATGAGAGATAGAAGAATAAAGTAATGTTTAACAGTTAAGATAATATTTAAAATTCTGAGACCTCTCAGAATAGTGTTTGGAGGTATGAAGAACAGTGTGTAGTTCACTCAACCTCCATAGAAAAGGGAGTGGGCCCTCCGACCAGACGGGTGTCGTGTCTGGTGGGGACTGCCCCGATGCTTGATGTCGGGACGTTGTAAATCTGCTAGTTGCGCGGTAAAGTTTGTTTACATGATACAGGATTGTGAGTGACGTCATCGTGATGCGTAGTTCGCATGTTACGGTGTAGATGCCACTACTTCTATAGTTAGTAGTAATAGTAGTCGTTTCGGACATTACAAGCGTAGAGTTATTTTTTTTAGTTGAATTAAATGGTTTTTATTAAATATTTTTACACATATTAATGTTTTGCTTTATTTTTGGTTTTACATTAATTTGTCTGTGTGAATTATGAGGGGGTCAAAAGTAGCTACAATCAGTTCATGCAATATTACACACAGTGCTGTTTGTAGTGACTCATTCTTAGAAAATGTCAAAAAATATTCAAAATTATTTAAAATGATTAGTGCTTTTGCTAAATGTAAGTTTATAAGCGATCAAATTAAAAATTCAAAGAATTATGTAAAAACCACTGGGAAAATTATTAATAATGAAACGGATAAATCAGTTAAACAAGAAAAACAAATAGAAAATATGGTCGGCAACAAGTTATAAGGCAGCTGATGTAGCACAGGCATATAATGAGGATTTTTGCCAACATACCTGTAACTACCACTCGCGCTTTAAATTCGTCCCCGTCTAAACCTGTCAACCTTTTGCACAGTAGTGAGCCTCAAAGTAGTCGCCTATTCAATTTCGAACATGTAACGCCTCATGATGTAGTTAATGTTTTAAACACACTTAAGCCTAAAAACACTGGTGATTTCTGGGAAATTTCCATCAAACTATTAAGTAATACAATAGACATCGTAGCCCCTATCTAGCTGTTACTTAATAAATGTGTTGATATCGGAACTTTCCTGACCTCATGAAAAGTAGTAAAGTCACACCATTATGGAAATTAGTTAATAAAAATGACGTTTTAATTTTAGGCCTATTTCTGTCTTACCTGTATTTAGCAAAATATTAGAAAAAATAATACTCAAGCAGTTGCTAAGACATTTTAATTTAAACAGCCTCCTTCAGAATGAGCAATACTTTACAAAAGGTCGTTCAACTACAGATGCGGGTGTTGCTCTCTTGAAACACATTTTTAACGCATGCGAAAACTGGTAAAATGCTATCGAAGTATTCTGTGATCTCTCCAAAGCCTTTGATTGCATGCACCATGACACACTTTTGCGTAAAATACGTCGTTATGATGTCCATAACGAAGCTTTGAAAGTAATAAATTCTTATTTACTGAATGGTGTCCAATGTGTACAAATTAATGGTGTAAAATTTTCTAGGCTACTGGTTCAGTTAGGTATGGATCAAGGCTCTATACTCGGCCCATTCTTGTTCTAATGACTTATTCTTTTTAAAGAGTATTTGTGACGTTGTACTTTTTTCATTTGATACTTCTTTTATTTTTAAAGTAGACAAGAACAGACAAGATTCTGACGACGTGTACAGTGCATTGTCAATAGTTACCGATTGGTTTACGGTAAATAACCTAGTTTTCAATACCAAGAAAACGAAATGTGTAAAGTTCGCCTTACCGAATGTTAGAAATCTAGGTCCCAACATCGTCTTAGAAAAAGAGGTGCTTAAAACTGTAGACTCGGCAGTTTTTCTGGGCATAACAGTGGATGGCAAACTTCAGTGGGGCATATATTTCAAACCTAGCGGGGAGGCTCAGTTCAGCTGCCTACGCCGTCAGAAAAGTAAGACAATATACTGACGTTGGTACAGCTCGGTTAGTCTACTTTACTTATTTCCACAGCGTTATGTCGTACGGTATTCTAATGTGGGGCAAAGCCGCTGATATTTAAAATATTTTTGTTCTTCAGAAACGAGCTGTTCGACCAATTTACCAGCTAGGAGCCAGAGTTTCCCTAGGGGACTTTTTTTAAAGATATATGGCAAAATATACACTTATATGCTAAAAACAGTGATATTCACACAGTAAACACTAGAAATACGGACAAACTACGTGTTCCCTTTCACCGGCTTCATAAGGTGCATAACTCATTTGTTGGGTTTGGAATAACATTTTACAACAAGCTACCACCTTCTTTACTAGAATTAACTATTAATGCATTTAAAGCTCAAGTAAAATCCAACCATTGTTTCATCATCCATCATCATCAGCCTATAATGTTCCCACTGCTGGGACACAGGCCTCCTCTCGGTGAGAGGGAGTGGGCTATAATCCACGTAAGTGGTAAAACTAGCGGGATACACTATTTAGGATAAGTTAGTAATTCCTCAGTTGCTTTATAATCTAGATTTTGGAGCCATTCAACTAGAGTAGTCTTACATGCCTTTATAGTTAGGTGATAATTTTTTGTAATACGATTTATTTTATTATATAAGTGGGAACCTAAGAAAGTAAAAAATCTTTGAGAGAAGCTCGTTCTTAGACCTTTAGTAGTAATGCATAAGGAGTATTTTCTGCGTTTTCCTGATATAGAGAGGGGGTCAAATATTAAGGAGGAGTGCTTCTTGAGAACAGTGTATAAAATAAAAAGTTGCCTTACTGATAAGACTTTGAAGTGTTTGTAAAGATTTGCGGTAGGAAATAAGTATGGCAGAAAACAAGCCACCTTAAGAACCACCCGTTGGGCTCTTTCCAATTTTAGGATGTTCGATTTTGGAGCACCACCCCATGAAGTTATGCAGTATGTCACAAGAGACTCACACATTGCATAATATACCCACCTAATAACATCCACGTCAGCTACGTGCCATAGATTTTTAAAAAGAAATATTAGTTTGCGAATTCGCGACGTGAGACTGTCTATTTGTGATTGGAAAGTCAAATTATTATCTATTATAATTCCAAGATATTCAATCGAGGTAGACTTTTGGAGAACGGGACAGGAGCAGGTGTTAGAAATTGTATCAATGCAAGTGTGCGCTTTAATATGGAAATGGGATAGCAATTCATTGGATTTGTTAGTGATGGAGAAAGCTAAATACTTAGTTTTATCAATATTAAGGGTAAGGACATAATTTTTTACCCATGCTAGGACCATATCAAAACCTTTTTGTGCATAATTGTAGACATCAGCCCATGAGTCCGCTGTGAATAGTAGTGCCGTGTCATCGGCAAAAGAAATGATTTTACCATGGTGTAGTTGTAAGCTACAGAGATCATTAATGTAGGCAAGGAAAAGGGAAGACCCGATCACACTTCCCTGAGGCACACCAAAAGTAACAGGTAGATCATCACTAAAATAGTTTCCTATTTTAACCCTCTGGAATCTGTCAGACAAATAGTCTCGAAATAGTTTTAATGGTAGACCCCTGATTCCCATGTTTTCCAGTTTGTTTAGCAGGTTGGGTACAGAGACTGTGTCAAACGCTTTGGCCAGGTCAAGGAATATGAGAATTGCCTTCTTTTTACTATGAAGACCGTGAACGAGATGATTTGTCAGCTCATGAACAGCGTCGGCACAAGATTTTCCAGCCCTGAGTTCAAATTGACACTGTGAAATAAGGTTATTACATTCAAGGTATCCGGTAAGTCTGCTGTTCATAAAGCGTTCTAATAATTTGGAAATAGTGGGTAGAATGGAGATCGCTCGGTAGTTGTTGACGCAGTCTCTGGCCCCAGCCTTGTGGATAGGATGTACGAGTGATATTTTTAAAGGTAAAGGAAATATGCCTGTGTAAAATGCTAGATTAAATAGATGGGTAAGTGGGGGGACCAAGTAGTTTTTGAAATGCTTAAGGAATCGAGCAGAAATGGGGTCAACACTTTCAGAGCAGGTGTTTTTAAGGTTACAAATAAGGGAATCTACCTCCTTTTCTTCTGTAGGCAGAAGTGCTATTGAATGCGGATGAGGGACTGTAAAACTGGTAGGAGTAGGTACGTGACTATTTAATATTTTCTCTGCGAGTGATTTACCAATATTGGAAAAGAAGTAGTTTACCTCATTGTCAGACTTTTGGGGGTTTTCAACTTATATGAGTTCATGGGCAGAAGGAAAAGGGTTTATCAGTGTCGGTGATTCTTCTAATAATAACTTTTCAAAGCTTTTTGCTATTACGTTTCGCGCTTCTAATTTCCTCTTTCTCGTATTCTGTCCAATTTTTTTCAATAGGTCATTACAAAAATTACGGTATTTTTTGTACGTGATTTGTAATGATTCGTCATTTGGATACTTTTTCAATTTTTTGTGTAGGTTGTCTCTATTTATTGAACATCTAAGTAGTCCCGGAGTGATCCAGGGCTTGATAATACGGCGACGATTACTGACAGGGATAACCTTAGTGGTGTGGGCGTGTAAATAGCCTGCACCTTTTCATAGGTTGTTTTTAGGAACTAACCTAAATTTGAATTAAGAATATAAGTAATGGCGGGCCTCAAATTTCGACATTGATGAATCCTCATGAAACCAATATGAAAGAATTAAAAGCAGCAACTTGCCCACGTACCTTAACAATCCAGAGATCCAGTCAGACCCAGGCAGATGACTCGTTCATGGGCGCGTGATTGCGTGGGGACGTGCTGCCGGCCGGCGAGTTAAATCTTGTTAAATCCACCGGTAGAATGGTTCAAACTCCAAAAATCAACACTGCACTATAAGTTCTCAATGAAGCACAGATGCAGGTCCATTTATTTTACGAATATCTTCAAGGTTTCATCAAAATGGAATTTTTGAAAGGCGGAGCGGCGCGCACACGCAATCGGAGCGCGGAGGCGTACAGAGCTCTCATCTTTTTCTCCCGCTAGTGCCATCTATCGGCAATGTTGCGAGAATACTCAAGAAAGTTTCGATACATGGGCGCTGCAATAGCAAATATTAGTGCGGGGATTCATCAATTGAGAAACTAAAATATTTAATTTGAAATAATAAACTATTATGTTCTATGGGAGAATCCAACAATATGGTTATTTAATTTATTTTTATATTGGTAAAAGCATTCACGCTTCACCACTAAGTATGAAGAGAAATAACATTGGTTAAAGTATCTATCAGATAACTAGCTGCTAGATTGGCGTCACTCGTAGCGTACATAGGGAAAACGTCCAATGCCTTCATAGTTTCATTTAAGCCACAATAGTCGATTACTTTTGTGAATTTCTTTGGGTGTAGAGGGCGAGTTGACAAATTCAGAAAAAGGGAGGCACTGTCATGGTCTGTCACTGAGGAATGCGTTACGAAACAAAGCGCGTTCCTTTTGGTTTTTAAGATTATATAGTCAAGACAGGTACGTCCATGGGTAGGAAAGTTGTGGGCTGGTAGTATGTCGTGAGACGCCGTCAAATTAAGGTAACTGTGAGATCGAGAGTCAGCATTCGTTTCCGTAATATCAATATTGATGTCACCAACCAACACGATATTTTTAGAAGACAAGTATGTTAAGAGGAGATCATTTAAGGAGTTCAAAAAACCAGTAATATTTTTTTGCACAGGAGGACGGTAAACTGCTATTATAACAGTGTCATTATTTATTTTCACTAAGAGACAGTTTGCATCAAGTAGTAAAGGTTCTTCAACAGTTAATATCTTCCTAGAATTATGATAAATCACCACTCGTTGGTCACTGTGATTAACTCAAGACAATGTTTGTGTTCTTTCTCCAGTATTAGCGTACCTGGTGACAGGTTCAATTTAACATAATTGTTTACATAATTATTTTGTTTGACTGTTTGTGTCATTTTTAGGGTTCCGTTGCCAAATGGCAAAAAACGGAACCCTTATAGATTCGCCATGTCTGTCTGTCTGTCTGTCTGTCTGTCCGAGTATGTCACAGCCACTTTTCTCCGAAACTATAAGAGCTGTGCTATTGAAACTTGGTAAGTGGATGTATTCAGTGAACCGCATTAAGATTTTTACACAAAAATAGAAAAAAAGCAATAATATTTGGGGTTCCCCATACATAGAATTGAAACTCAAAAATTTTTTTTTCATCAAACCCATACGTGTGGGGTATCTATGGATAGGTCTTCAAAAATGATATTGAGGTTTCTAATATCATTTTTTTTTTAAACAATAATATTTGGGGTTCCCCATACATAGAACTGAAACACAAAAAAAAAAATTAATCAAACCCTTACGTGTGAGGTATCTATGGATAGGTCTTTAAAAATGAAATTGAGGTTTCTAATATCATTTTTTTCTAAACTGAATAGTTTGCGCGAGAGACACTTCCAAAGTGGTAAAATGTGTGTCCCCCCCCCCGTAACTTCTAAAATAAGGGAATGATAAAACTAAAAAAAATATATGATGTACATTACCATGAAAACTACCAACGAAAATTGGTTTGAACGAGATCTAGTAAGTAGTTTTTTTTTAATACGTCATAAATCGTAAACCACAATTTACCTTTCATTCAGTCAACTCAAATATAAAAATTAAAAAAAAAACATTTAATTTCATAAACGATGATGACGAATGATGATGATGATGACCTGCAGGTTTGTACGGAACCCTCGGTGCGCGAGTCCGACTCGCACTTGGCCGGTTTTTTTTTTTATTAATTTAATAGTATTGACTTGAGCTATGCTTTGACATATTATATTGAGTAGTATTGCATAACGTAGTTAGCTAGCAAACTCGACAAGTGATCATTCAATTCTTGTCTGAGTAACCGGCAGCAAGTTCGTCATGCTCCCTTAGATGTTAATGCTTGCGGTAGCGTCGGGGGACGGGTTAACCTCTTCCCTCAAATATGGCGAGGAGGGTAGTGGCTGATTTTTGCTTCATGCTCGTGAACGGGTGCTGCTTGTGGTGACTGGTCGTCTTGGTGACCTTGATGTTTACATTGTTATTAAAGTCTGGCCGCTAAGAGAATGCGTTCGTGACACCTGTCAGTGCAACAATTCCAGTAACTCATAAAGATCAAATTCGCTAAACACGTATTCGTTTATTTGAAACTGACAGGTATCATAAACGCATTCTCTCGCCGGCCAGTCTATAATATTGCTCATCTGTTTAATTTATTTTACGTCGATGATCCTAGTTTATCATTTGTGGCCTCAGGTTGTAACTCAGATCGTAACAGCTATGTGAACATAATTTAGCATTGCATATGTAAGCTGTCACGCCCTTTACGCCAGGAGGCTTTTATTTTGGTAGCTATTTTTATATTATACATATATATATATATTTTTTTTTGCTTCATTATTGTTTTAATTTTATTTGGTAGTATATTGGGTTGGTTAGTATATTTTACATGATCTATTTTATAGCGTTACTTGAGAAAAGCAAGCAAGCAAGTAATGAATTGAAGCCCAGTCTCATGCAGACATATATAACCATACCTTTTCCCCATGGGGGTAGGCAGAAACTAAGTAACGCCACCTGCTACGATCCTACATACTCATTTTGCCTCGTTAAGGTTCATACACAGACGCCGGTTATCAGTATTACGCACCTGACCTTTCTGAAGAACATCACCAATAAGGTCACTATATGTCTTTCTGGGGCGTCCGCTCCCGGCGTATTATTATTACTCATACACCTATCCTTACATACATAAAAGCGAACGGTCACTCATTCATACATTTACTCACTTATAAAACACGATATCTTACAATCTGCTGGACCTACGAAAATGAAATTTGGTACAGACGTACATTATGAGCAGGAGACATCAGTTAAGAAAGAATTATAGGAAACTTTGCCCGTAAATAGGGGAAATAGTGGGTGGAAGTTTGACAGGCCGTCAGTTTTGAAGCTAGGTTCTTCAAATTTCATATTTAGGCTAACGATTCAAGATTAATTATACGTTTTCATCATCATCATTTCAGCCGAAAGACGTCCACTGTTGGACATTGGCCTCCCCTAAAATGGGGGGTTTGCCATAATCGCCACGCTTGGCAGGCGGTTTGGTCATCGCAGTATGGCGGTACCGTGTGGTGCCGGACGTAAAGAATAACACCACCCCATTTCTTCCCGTGGGTGTCGTAAAAGGCGACTAAGGGACTTACTAGAGAATGGGCAGCAGCGTTCTCTATGCATTTTACCACCATACTGCGATCGCCAACCCGCCTGCCAAGCGTGGCGATTATGGCAAAGCGCCCCAAATTGGGGGAGGCCTAAGTCCAGCAGTGGACGTCCTACGGCTGAAATGATGAGTATGGCGGTAAAATGCATAGGGAACGCTGCTGCCCATTCTCTAGAAAGTCCTTTAGTCGCCTTTTACGACACTCACGGGAAAAAATGGAATGGTGCTAGTCTTTACGTCCGGCATCACACTGAAATTAATTAATAATACGTATCTCAGCATTTTGATAATTCTACTCTTGAACAGCTGATTTTTTTGTGTGAGAAGCCCTTCGTTTTCAAAGTAAACAACATTATTTATGCATATGATTAGAAACAATAGAAACTAACGCAAAAAAAAAAATCCAAAGTCAACGCGGGCGAAGATATTAGCTTTACATATCTCATAATAATGTCTTCAACATGGCACCTATCACTTTAACGACATAATTATAAGAATGTTATTTACGTGGCATCAATTATAAGTTTTTTTTTTCCTTTTATTCTTGCAATATCCTCCAATAAGGTCATATAGTGGCAAATACTCACTTCCAGAGCACACGTGTATGACCAGCAGCCGAATTATGCAACACAGTCACACCCACATAATTTGCACGTTAATTTTAATTTAAACAATATTTGATTACGTTTTTACATTGTTTAATGAATAAATTATTGTATTTACATTGTCATAAAATAGTAAACATAAAGACAAAATGTGCCTAGTCATGTATTGTTTACTAAGATATATATATACCTTTTTCTCCTGGCTCTGGTGTTCCGCAGGGCTCAAAGTTGGGCCCTTTGCTTTTTTTGATATTTTTGAATGATCTGTTAGATTTAATAAATTGCGATTGTTTGGCCTACGCTGATGATTTAAAAATATACTGTAGGATATCGGACCTGAGTGACTGTTTAAAGCTTCAAGCAGATCTTGATGTTCTTCAACAATGGTGTTTAAACAACAGAATGACGCTCAATGTTAAAAAATGCCAGACTATTACGTTCACGAATAAAGTGAATTACACTAAATTTAATTATTATATTGATGGATGAGCAGAGTTTCGGTCATCCGTGACCTAGGGGTCCTCTTTGATACATCCCTATCTTTCCGCGAACATATAGATAGCAAGGTGTCAAAGGCAAAAAAAATGCTTGGCTTTATAATCCGTATGTCAAAACCTTTTCGTAATAATAGTAGCATTATTTTACTTTATAATGCACTTGTAAGGAGCACCTTGGAATATTGTTCCACTATTTGGTCTCCTTATTATTCCACTTACACCAATAATGTTGAATCTGTTCAGGCCCGTTTTGTTAGATATTTATGTATAAAGAATGGGATTCGAAAAGCTATACCTGATTATAATGACAGGTTAAGGCACTTTAAAATGATTAGCTTAAAAGAAAGACGTAACCATTCTGACTTACTAATACTCTATAAAATAATAAACGTTTCCATTGACGCACAATTTTTTGACGTAAACTATTTTAACTTTAGGTGTTGCCAACGTAGTAAGCGTCATCATCATATTTTTGAATTGCCTACATCCACACTGAATACCACATTTAATAGCCTCTTAACACGTATGGCAAGGGAATATAATGATAGGTCCAATTTGACAGATTACCCCATTGATATATTCTCCATGACTTTCGCTTCATACAGGCGTTCCCTTTTTAAACAGTGTGACGACTGCACGTCTGTGTAGCGTGTAAATTAGTATTTTGTAGTGCTCTAGATTTGGGTCTCTGAATACACTTTTTACTTTTAAGTTTTTTTCTCTATTGTCTCTAATATTCATATGCTAATGTCATGCACTCCTGTTATTTGCATGGTTACTGAAGTGCCAATTTTAAATTGTATGTTATTTGAATTGTAAGTGATTGTGCTGTTGGTGTGCTTATTATAAATAAATAAATATACTTATTAGTGTAGGGGAGAGCGGGGCTGGTTTTAACGGAGGAGGTAAGAATTAACAAGCTTATTCCTGCCAAACGTAAAGTGTGTAAAATATGAAACTCCGTTTAGGATAACTATATACACAGCCGAACGTGTCCTGACTTGTCATCATTCTACGCTCGACGCTCGCCAAGGAAGGTCGTTACGCTGCCGCTCCGCTGCGCGTATCCCCTCCACCGCCCGCCGCTCGATCGCCCGTCAGTTGTGCTCAGTGCTCACGCCGCGTAGTCGCCCCGACTACTCTCCGTAATTTTGGGATTTAAATTTATTTAAATCTCAAATATTCGGAAAACTGTCTTTTTCAAGACAACTGTTTCTTTAAACAGAGTCGTTTAAAACGTTATTCTAAGCTGTCTTTTTCAAGACGGCCTAGTTTCTCTAAGAGAAAAGGTCTAAAACGTTGTGTTGTGAAGTGTTGTGGCCCCTTCAGGGCAAAGCCACAGTTTCGTGGTCACTCGGTGGATACCTTAACGGTGCCAACGAAGCCGAGTGGGTGTTGACCCAACACACCCGCCTATCCCCTTCAGGGCTAGGCGAAAGTTGGACGGGTCCCAGATCGCTGGCCTTGGGGGCTTCCCTCGTCAGCCCTGGTGACAGTTTTCCCTTCACAGCCGCGTACTAGTGCCGCGGGTATTTCTATACCCCCCGCACTAGTGGTCAGGGTACCTTCTGTACCCGCCGTTTTGACCAGTTAGGAACCCGTTTGCACAATAAGATTGGCAACGGGATACACTCTTAGGGCACACCAGGATCACCTCCCTGTCTATACCCGACAGAGGAGTGTAATACTCACCCCCGGAAACCCACCGGGGATTAGGTTGTTAGGAGTAGGACTTTGGGATAGGCCTCGCTCTCCTGAGCGATTAGGAATCCCCCCCCACCCTAATTCTCTTCTAAATCATTGGGAATCATGCCCAAAAAGATGACCCCCGATGAGGTAGAAGCCATGAAGTTAGCGATCCTTGAATTAATCATGGATGACGCTGAATTTACGGCCATCTTTCATAAAAGATGGAAACAAAATCAGGAAAGGAAAGCCCGCGCACTCGCAGTCTCCGGCGTCACTAGGTTCAGTGACGCCCTAGACTCACCGGCTACCCCTGCCCTGAATAACACCGACGCCGCGATAAATCCTCACGAGTCCATGGACACAGAGGACACCCCCGCTCCCACTTCCGATTCCGCTTCAGTTTCCGCCGAGGCAACCACCTCAGCTCCCCCTGCGGACTCGAACCCCTCCTCGGCTTCGGACGGGGAGGCGTACGAGACCGTTACCCGTAAAAACGGTAAAGGGAGCAAGCGGAAATTAAAGAAAAAGGGCAGTAGCACCGAACCAGCCGCTAAATTCATAGCGGCTGAGGAAGCCACTCCCACCCCGATGACGTCACAGGCGACCCCCGCCACCGTGACCGGGCCCATCCCCTCCACGTCGCAGGCGACCGCCGCCACCGCGACCGCGTCCACCCCCACCCCACCGCAGGCGACCGCCGCCACCGCGACCCCAATCCGTCTCACGCCTCCAACCCCCGCGAAGGTTGCCGCGCCCCGCGCTACCGTTAGCGCCCAGCCCACGCCCTCTGGCTCAAACACCGCCGGGAAACTCCCTCCACCACCGCCAGTGTTCATTCAGGACAAGGCAAAGTGGACGGAGGTATCCAAATGGTGCGCTGAACAGAGGGTAAACTACACAAATGCCCGAGCCACCCAGCAGGGCATTAAAGTGCTAGTCCCCACGTCAAATGACTTCCGTGAGCTCACAAGGATTCTCACGGTAAGGAACGTGTCCTACCACACGTACGCCTTACCTGAGGAGCGCTTGACGAGAGTGGTCATTCGCAGGATTCCCTGCGAAATCCCCACGGATGAGATCAAAGCCGACCTCGAAAGACAGAACGTGCCTGTCTCAGAGGTCCACCGCATGCACAGATCCGGCAAAGGCATTGCCTTCGATATGGTCTTGGTGGTATGCCCTCCTACGGAAGGTCACCACCCCATATTCAAGGTAAAAGCAGTATGCAATCTGTCCGGTCTAGTCATAGAGAAGCCCCGTAAGACAGGCATCGTAGGCCAGTGCCACCGATGCCAGCTTTACGGTCACTCCGCCTATCACTGCTTTGCCACCCCCAGGTGCGTCAAGTGCCTGGGCGATCATGGCACAGCGGAATGTTCCCGGCCTAAAGACCGAGCTCTTTGCACAGAACCACCCAGTTGCGTACTCTGCAAAGAGACTGGTCACCCGGCAAACTACAGGGGCTGCCCGAAAGCCCCAAAGTCCTCTTCCCCTAAGTTAGCGCAGCGTTTCGACGCCCGTCAAACCAGGGAATCCCCATCGGCCAAACTCCCCGTGAGATTGGCCCCCCAACGCCCAATGGCATGGCCTCAGCTGAGCTCAAGCCAAGCGTTCCCCCCTCTGGCCTCCTCTAGGCCTAAGCCCGCTCCCATTCCTCCTCTAATGGACCCGCGTACCCGCGCCCCCGCACCCCTATCCGCGCCCCCCGGTTTCTCCGCGGCCGCACCCGCCGCCGCCCGCGTCGCGCCCCCCTCTGCCCCCATGGCAGGCCCAGATCATAGGAGAGGTCAGGCTCCCATCGATGCGTTCAACGTAATCGCCGGGACCTATAATACCTACAGCACGTTCCTCTCCCCGCGTGCTCAACAAATGGCCCAGGAACTTGTCGCCGCCGGCGGCAACTTGTTCCGAATCCAAGCAATATACGCTGCGTACCCCGAGGTCACGCAAGCCCTCCACGTCATGAACTCCCAACGGTCCCGTTATGAATAACAACGGAACACTAGCTAAACTCAAACCCCGCTCCCTAAAGTTAGGCTTTTTCAATGCAAATGGCATTTTCCGCCAACGTGATGAGATCGCCACGTTCCTCCGCGACCATCACGTAGACATCTTACTCATACAAGAGTCGTTCCTAAAGCCACACCAACGCGACCCTAAAATTGCAAACTACCGGTTAGTTCGCAACGATAGGTACCGTTGCCACAAAGGTGGCACTCTCATTTATTATAAAAAGTCCCTATACTGCATACCTATGGACCCACCCCCTCTCTCCCGATTAGAAGTTTCGGCCTGTCGGTTAGGACTGACAGGTCACCAGCCGATCACTATCGTGTCGGCTTATATTCCCCCTCGGATAGAGTCAGAGAACCCCCAACTCTTAAATAGCGACCTCTCAAAACTTTTCGGCATGAGTGACTCCGTTATTATAGCGGGCGATCTCAACGCCAAACATCCAGCCTGGAATAGTACCAGCACCTCGACCAGAGGCAGACAACTCTTTAATCTCTGCTCCACCATGCTTTTCGACGTCATCGCCCCGATGACTCCCACCCACTACCCATTCAACCCCGATCAATCACCTGACGTGCTCGATGTGGCACTTCTAAAGAACGTCAACCTAAGGTTGGATTCTATAGAAGCTATACACGAGCTCGACTCTGATCATCGGCCAGTTGTAATGCACTTAGCTCCCCGGATAGGTACCCGCGACCCCTCTCAACCCCCCACCACTAAAGTGATAACCGACTGGAAGAAAGCAAGCGAACGCTTACAATCTAACACGTCGACTCACTTAGATTCCATCCCCGATCAGTTCGACACCGTCGCCGACACCACGGCTGCGATCGACTCACTCACAGAGCACGTACAATCGATCGTGAACGACTGTTCACGGGAGGTTCCAGAGGCGGCTGACCGCCTCTGGAGGCTGCCAGACGATATACGTGCTCTGATGACTGAGAAGAACGCAGCCGTGCGTGCTTACAGTAGCTTTCCCTGTGCCGCGAACAAAGCTCACATGCGTAACTTACAGCGTGCTGTAACGTCACGTGTGTCCGAGCTGCGTAACGCTAACTGGGACAAGATGCTGGGCGACCTCGAGCCGACTCACCTAGCATTCTGGGAACTTCAAAGGAAACTCAAATCCTCTGAGGTTTCCACAATGCCCCCCCTGACCCGCCCCGATGCGACCATTGCATTCGACGATATCGACAGGGCTGAGTGCCTAGCCGATAGCCTCGAAGCCCAATGCACACCAAGTTCGCAGCCAGTAGACCAAGCGTTCGTCGATAAGGTGAACGCGGAAGTCGAACGCAAAGCATCACTCCCGCCCGTCGAAGACCCTGAGGATCCCTTGCCCCCCGTCACACCAGACGAGGTGCACGAGATCATCAAGGGTCTGAGACCACGTAAAGCACCCGGATCAGACGGCATCACCAGTAGAGTGATCAAGCTGTTCCCCGCTCACCTGATTATGCTCATGACCACCATCTTCAATGGTGCCCTGAGTAATAACATATTCCCCCAAACGTGGAAGGAAGCCACCGTCATTGGCATCCCTAAGCCCGGCAAGCCCAAAACCGAGCCCACGAGCTACCGTCCTATTAGTTTGCTCAAAGTCCTCGGCAAAATCTATGAGAGACTTATTTATAAGCGACTCAGGGATTATGCCGAGACGAAGGGCCTCATCCCCAACGAGCAGTTCGGATTTCGATCCCAACACTCGTGTGTCCACCAAGTGCACCGTATCGTCGAGCATATCAATGCTGGTTTTCAGCGTGGTATGTTCACGGGTGCAGTATTCTTCGACATAGCGAAAGCGTTCGACAAAGTCTGGCACAACGGCTTGTTATACAAGCTGTACCAACTCGGAGTGCCTGACCGTCTCGTGCTCATCTTACGAGACTTTCTCGCGAACCGCACCTTTCGCTACCGCATCGAAGGGGCACTATCCTCCCCTCACCCGATCCTTGCAGGAGTCCCTCAGGGCTCTGTACTAGCTCCCCTCATTTTCACGCTATTCACTAGCGACATCCCCAGAAGCAGAAAGGCAATGTTAGCTCTGTTCGCAGACGACACAGCCATCTACTTCTCGGGATTCAGTGATAAAGCGCTGGTTCGCTACCTCCAAACCGCAGTCGACGAGCTCGGCGAGTGGTTCAGGAAGTGGCGAATCGAAGTAAATCCCGATAAAAGTCAGGCTGTCTTCTACACCCGACCGCGAAAAAATCACCCCCCTCCCCGACCCATCTCTATGTTCGGCAAGCAAATCCCTTGGGGAAAGCAAGCCAAATATCTAGGCGTCATCCTTGACGAACACCTCACCTTTTTCGAGCACATAAAGCAGGTCCGCTCGCGGGCCGCTTTCGCTCTCGGTAGGCTCCATTGCGTCCTAAACAAGCGTAGTAAACTGTCGCTTCAGTGTAAGAAGCGCATTTACCTCGCTTGTATTAGGCCAATCATGACGTTTGCAAGCTCCGTGTTTGCACATACCAAACCCCGATTTATCCATAGGATGCAGACCCTCCAAAACCGTTTTCTCCGACAAGCCACAGGTGCGCCTTGGTATGTCAGGAATATAAATCTCCATGTAGATCTCAGGATCCCTACGATCCAGCAGTACATGAAACGCGTTTCGAAGCGTTTCTTCGATAAAGCAGTGACCCACCCCAACCCTCTGGTTGTCGCGGCAGCTAGCTATACCCCCTCCCGTATCAGTAAAGTCCGCCGTCCGCGGCACATTCTCAGCGAACCCGATGATCCCACTACTCTCCTCCAGGAGAGTCGAAAAGAGACAAGTACAGTGAGAACAACACACAAACACAGATCGTACCGACCTCGCCGCCGAGGTCCGTCGTCGCGACCCCGACTTAATAGTCCCTCCCGACCCTTGCATGAGCCAGCCCACGATGCTGCGCCTGTAGCTTTAAATTAGCCCCTAAATAATTTAACCCAGATCCAGCATGTCCCTTGCTGCCCTCCCCCAGTGATTGCCTAAGCCGAGGTGCGAACCCCCCTCGGGGTTACCCTTAGGACTTTCGCTTTAGTTTTTAATTTTACTATGGCCCGGCTGGAGGTCTAAAAAGTTTACTTTTTAGAAATCGCCGGGCAAAAATCCGTTTAAGTAGTCAGAATCTTTTTCAGATTAACTACGAGATGTCCTACAAAAAAAAAAAAAAAAAACCTGACTTGTCAGTTGTCGACTGGCCGTCGCTAGTGATAGTTGTGCGCAATAACCTCGAATTGACAGGTAATCAAACTTTTCGTACTTCGTAATAATTTGATTTAAGATTTATTTTTTCGTTAATTTCAATCAAAGTTTATCCTCAGTGAAATTCTATTTTATTGACTTTAAAACTATTATACTCGTTTGTAATTATTTTGAATAGATTATTTTCAGTAATTGATGAAGTATAAAAAGCAACCTCGGGGCTAAAATTAGCAAATTGAGTGGGGTAAGTATTAACATGTTAACTTACTTGTTTACTTTAGACTTATAGAGATTACTTTACTGAGAGTTAACGTAGAAAAGGTTAAGAAGCATATTCTGCAGGATGTTAGTGAAGAAGATACCTGCTTCTGTTTAGTTTGCGCCGAGTCTTCCAATGAAGACACATCTGGACTTCACTGGATACAATGTATTTTATGCAAAGGATGGGCTCATATCACCTGTATTAGAGGTGATACCAGAAAATACATATGCCTTAACTGATACTCAGATGATGAGAAATCCTATTCTGATTAATTATTGCCTTATATGGAATATCTATTTCCTGTCTAATTTTAAGTACAAATTAGATTAAGATTGATTAAACTAGTTACCTTAATAATATACCTAGAGACTGATACTAAAAAGTATTAACACTGTGACAATTGTTTATAAATACTAAGTAGATTTAAAATACTGTATTGTTTAGTTTAACTCATTGAGATTCTTTAAGACTGTTGACACTAAAGGTTTATGTGACTTATTACTTAATTATTAAGTTTAAACTATAGAAACCAAATGTTTCTAGGTTAGAAAAACCCTAATGCTCAATTGTTGTTAATTAGTGCAGATTCATAAGATAATACTATTTTTCCTATCTCGTTAAAAAACTTAAAGACTGTTGAACCTAAAAGTATATGTAACTTTAAAACATTAAGTTTAAAGAGTGAGTTTAATTTTTTTAGGCTTTAATATATTCAGTATGTAGCAATGATTGTTATTAAGTGTAGATTCAAAAGAATTTTCTATATTCTTTCACTTACTATCATAAAAAAGTACTGATTTGTTTAACATTAAAGACAATAAAACATTTTCATTAATGTAAGTGACATTTTATTTAACTATTTGATAAAATTTTAGTCTCTGTTAATGATTGCCCCTTACGTTAATACTTACCCCAGCTCTGTTAACATTTGCCCCAGATGCGGGGTATGTATTAACAAATGACTTTTTTGTTTTGTATGGCTCTCTTTCTGAAAGCACTTACTTACCTGATGGTTTTTGTTACTAAGATCATAGCTGAATAACCGAAGCATATTTTCAATAAAAAATAAAATGAAAAAGTTGATTATCAATGAAAATATAAACCATAATACAAAATTTGTTAGTACCAGCCCCGCCCTCCCCTACCTTAGGTATAATCAAATATAAGAAGTTACAGAACGCTACATTAAACTATTCAATAATCCGTAATTGCTGTATACGTCTAGAAATGAGACAAAAAATATAATAAAAGGGTCCAGAATTCCATAGTTTCTATGTTCTTCTCTCAATGCTGATGTAATGTCCTGCGGCCGGCTTAAGCATGATATCAACTTTGACCCTCAGCGTGGTGTGATCAGCCTTGATCCTGTAGCGTCGCACCACGTGTGCGAGGGTCGTCTTCATTGCCATCATGGCATAGGCTCTACCTGGCAGAAAATTAAAAGAATAAACAAAACAAAACATTTTTGAGTTTCAAATTTGCAAT
Source organism: Aporophyla nigra (assembly GCA_947507805.1). Taxonomy (NCBI): domain Eukaryota; kingdom Metazoa; phylum Arthropoda; class Insecta; order Lepidoptera; family Noctuidae; genus Aporophyla; species Aporophyla nigra. The sequence goes on along the minus strand of OX382313.1, from coordinate 1,267,746 downwards.
CTGCTTTAATTAATAATTATGAAAAAAGAAAGCTGAATTTTCTGTTTGACCCTTACCAATACACTGACGTTTGCCCAAACCAAAGGCAGCAAATGCCTTGGGGTTATCAGGCAACTTGTCAGGTTCCAGCCAGCGTTCGGGCTTGAACTCGCGCGCATCTCTTCCCCAGATCGGATGCTTGTGGATTCCGAACAAAAATATGAAGCAACTGCGACCGGCGGAGAGGGTGTAGTTTTCTGAAACACGAAAGATTATTGCGAAATAACTCATAGTCTCAATTATATAGGGCTGTAAAGAAGACAAAGATTAGAGTTATAGAAATAATCATTTTACCGGATCCCGTCACCGTTTCCTTGATGAAATTAATTTAAATGTCTTTTGTTATTCATAAATGTAAATCGCAGATACAAATTCTACTATACATATAATTTATGAACACTTACAAAAACAAGGAGAAATATTTTTATTTTTGTATGCATCTAAACTAATAGTCGAGACTTATGCAAGTGAAACTACGGGGTGCAGCTAGTTTTATCATAAAATAATAATCATTTTAATAATGCTATTTGGTTATCTCAAGTGAAAGACAATTTCATGTATATATTTTTTACCACATCATCTATACATACATACTACATACAAATAAATAAAATTGGAGTGTCTGTTTTTAATATTAAGATAACCACTTTTTACTAAGTGTATATGGATGTATACACGATACGTATACCAAAACAACATTTTTTACAATTTTTGTCTATCTGTCTGTTTGTTCCCGCTAATCTCTGAAATGGCTAGACCGATTTTGACGGTACTTTCACTGGCAGATAGCTGATATAACAAGGAGTAACTTAGGCTACTTTTATTTTAGAAAAAATCTTTTATTTTAGAAAAAAATAACTGTCTTCAAAAACTACGCTGACATACGTCTCAAAATTCGAATTACCCTGGCTGAATCCTACGAAATAGATCAAAATAATGTACTACAGTATTGTACACCTTAAAAAGGCCTACAAAAATGTCCGCAATGGTATATGTCTATCTCTAAGGGATAACCCACAATAACCATTTTTTATCTTTTACTTTTTACGAGAAATAAGGGCTTATTTACGAAGCATTTTAAGCAATACAGCATTAATCTTTATCCAATTAATTACCTTAAATACATTGTGCATTTAATATAGATAAATATGGCCCTTTATAGCATGTAATTTAAATGAATATCTTAGAAGTTATTAGAGATTTAAAAAGCGGGCGCAGAGCAGCAGGTCGTACGTCCGTCCCGTCCATCCGTTGGCAGCGGACGGGTAGTACAGGATAAGTAGGATTGTAATTCATATTACTTTGGCTTCATAGTAATTGCGAATATCATGTGTGTTCATTATGCTTAAAATAAACCTAATAGTATTATTCCAAGTAAGAGACCGCGAAATGGCTTAGATGTTTAGATTTTTGGATGTTTGTTTCTCAATAATGCAAAGACGGCCAAACGGATGTAGATCGAATTTGGCACAAAGATATATTATATCATGGATACGTAACAGATAGGATACCTACTTTATCCCGGTAGTAGGTTCCCGGGTGATATTTTCCGACAGCTATAAGGGCCAAGCCACTGGCAAAAGTACTATTCCTATTATATAATTATGTTCGGTTTCTGGTAAATGATTGAGTATCTGTATAGGTAAAATAGGATCGTTAAGAAAAACCAGGAAGATTTATACTCAACTAAACCAAGCCCTATGTCGCAGTCTTCTTACTCTGAATACTATTACTCTTATTTTAAAAACACCAACACACATGATGTTCTCATAAACTATGATTCCTAAGTAATATGAGTTATAATCCTACTACTAATAATATTATAAATATGAAAATATGTATGATTGGGTGTTTGTTTCTCAATCACAAAAAAAATGGCTGAATGGATCTGGATCGAAAATAGCACACAGTCTATTTTTTTTTTAAATTTCTGACATCCACGCGGGCGAAGCCGCGGGCAAAAGCTAGTACATTCATAAAATGCTCCCCCATTTTATGAATGAATTATATGGTAAAAAACTTCTAAGGTGTAGTACAATTTTACAAACTATTATCTGTCTACAATATATCTTTTGTAACTCCTAAATACTTTCCTTCCTATCTAGAACGAAGTATGATCTGGTAGAAATATAATAGTTTCCGTAAAATTGGTGCTGACAGTACAATATTAGGCCTTATTTTATCAACTAACTTAGTTTTACATCTCTGTCTAGTTTTCTAGCGATAATTGGTAGGATGGTGAAGACTCTCATGCTCTCCTTTAAAACAGCCTCCAGGTACACCAGCTTTGCCAAGTCGTTATTCTTCACATCTTTGTCTCCTCCCAAAACATCTTGTATCCTGAAATTATTGTAAAAGTAAATAAAAAAATATGTATGTAGGTGCGGTTCGAATTCGGGCATTTTTTTTTCGTGAAAACGTTAATACACAACCGAATCTGACCTAGTGAGAGAAATTCACTAAATAATTATGTAGTGTACTTTGCCAGCCACTAGCACGCCAAGCATGCTCCATTCTAAATTACAACGAATTAAAGGTGGTTACATTGAGTTTTTTTTTTTTCTGAGCAGGTTGGCGGCCGATGTGAGATGACATCTGCAATTATTTTATTATTGTCATCAGCTTCATTTTAATTTTAAGCCTATTTTGGTTTTTATTGTATTTTGTTTCTATATAATGTTTCTCATTAGGTCTTAGTCTTGGTCAACTCATGACATTGACATATATACACAGATTCACTGTTGCGCTAGGTTGCGCTATATGAATTGGAATTTTGACACATGCTGAAAAATAGAGGGTCATGAGCATGCGTGTATTCTCGTAGTGTGACATCACAGACAAGTTAAATATCCTGCCTCATTTTTTTCGGAAATATGACCTATATTTTAAATGTTCAACTACAACTTTAGCGCTTGGAAACCTTGTAGCTATTAACAGTTAAAATCTGTGTGAAGTGTCGCGCGCGTTTTCATAAAAAATGTTCTACGGATATAAATCGCCGAATCGCGCGCGACCGTCGCGTCGCGCTAGTCTGCACGAGCCTTAACTTCATGGTACTTGTGCCGTTCTCAAAAGTTATTTTTGGGGTCAGCTTTTTTATCGCCCCTGTCAGCTGTCACTCCAGCAGTCACTCCTTTTGCTTTCATAATTATCATCCCTCACACAATTCATGTATATTTTCTTTGATTTTCCAATCCTTCTGCATTCTTGTATTAAAACCAGTTAAGTACTGTGAACTGTATAATTATAATATATCATTATTTTAAGGACTCTTCCGTGAGGCCTATCTAGATAAGCCAGTTTAATTAAATAGAAACAATAATTGGTTGAGTTTATACTTACTCAACAAATACTTTTTCCTGGGCCTCAGGATGCGATCCCAACAATATCATGGTGAACATAAGTACCTTCGCTGAAGTTTCATAGCCAGCGAAAATCATAGAGTCTACATGCTCTCTGACCTCTTTGTCGTTAAACACTCCTTTCTCGACTGACAGCTCAAGGAAGAGGTCCAAGAAGGCTTTGAATTTTGTTCCTAGAAATAGTCTAAAGCTTAGCTGAATTCTACGGATTGGCAATACTATAAACAACATCGACAATATTACCTGGTATTATGCTCCTCTCAGCGCAAATATTTCCATTAAACTCAGATTTTCTCTTTTGCAGAACCTGTAACCAATTTTACATAATATCCCTATAAATGCTTAAAGTTGTGATCACGCGATAATATGACTTATGCATGAACTTTTATCCAATCATCTATTAAAAACACAGAAGAAGTGAAGAATGAAAGAAGTGTCGAAGCGAATAAAATTATATCCACGAAATTAGCATTAACTAGAAATATGAAAGGGGTAAGAACTAAACCTTGAGGTACGCCTATCTTGTCAAGAGATCCCGGAGACGTCGCCCCGTTAACATTCATGTAATTTACAGATCAGTGTTCTGTGCACGCAGTCAAATGCGTTTAACCAAACTGTCGACTGTGTAAAATCCCGTTTTAGTTAAAATATGTCAACATTATAGTCTAGCGTGACTTTTTCATACATTTTATTCAAACCTGGCAGCACAGAGACATGTGTATTATACGTAATTAAAAGGATCACTCTTTTTAACCGATTTGAAAATTCGTAGGTACTATGTTCTCACGTAGATTACCATTATGACCAAACAAATATCTATATTATCACCGTATTTGACATGTTGTGCAGTATCTTCAGACAAGCATCTTGCCGCTTCTTGAGGCTGCTCCATGCAAAGGTGTAAGGACTGTGCCACCAGAACTTCATAAACCGTTCGACTATCGTGTTAAGGATACATTTTGACGCTTCCATGTACTTGCTATTAAGATTCGAATCTGTGAAGTCTACTCCTAGTACTGACACTGGAATCAGTAGAAGATTTATGCATAAAGGTTGATGAGGGAAAGAGATAATTTAGTAAGAAGTCGGGAACAAATGGTAGACTTACAGCAGATAGTTTCCAAAGCGTTATTTTGTATGTATGTCCTGAGGTCAAAGAGTCCTTTCTCAACCTCTGTTTCGAGTTCTTTCACCAGCTTCCTGGATTGGCTGTTGAAGACGCCCATGAACGTGTCTAGAAGTATCTGACTGAACGCCGGGTCCAGGAGCTTTCGGTTATTCTTCCATATCGAATCTAAGCATTCCAATAAAAATTAAATGTTTCTGGCACTATGAATCTTCTCGTTAAATGGGATCTTTAAATAATGTAGTTATTATTTTGGGAATATTAATTTGAATGAAACTCACATCTCGCAGTGAGTAATCCATCGCCTAGCCATGGTTTTGTGAAGTCGTATAGATCATCCTTCTCGTAGCATGTGGTAGCTACCGTGAAACTGTCGTCCGGGTCGGTCACAACTGGCAAATAATGAGTGAACAAGAATCGAGCAATTCAAATAAAGAGTAAGTGGCAGATGTCGTATTGAGAAAAGTGGTTATGTTTTATGGTTGTAGTGCTTATTTACAAACATACATAAACTGAAGCCGTTTTCCCATGAGGCTAGGCCAAAAAATAACGGCATTCAATAATATGACTACGAAGGAAGCCCGGACTATTGACGAGTTCACTATTAAAATCTTTGAAGCAAGTTTCCTCACGATTCAAAGTTTGCTAGGTTCTACCACAGAAATACTTACTATATACAGTTCGTGGTCCAATGCTGACTGATACAACTCCTCCTAAGTCATAGCTTTGTCTGGCGACGTCGTTAATTCGGTTCCATAAATCTACAAACAGGCACAGAAATCACGCCTTTAATACATTTTACAAGTAATGCAAATACTGTTTATTTGAGAACGAGCATGCAGTATTGAGTTCCATATATATAATCAAATCAGCCATTAGGACCAATCAGGGGCTTACTCTTCAACCTAATTTTAATTCCAATCTAAAGTTAATACGACTCCAATGTTAATTTTGCATTCATGTGATTCGGTACTCTTGAAAACAATAGTGTCAACATTGTAACAACAACAACGCCCGATCTCGATTCCACTTAGTTCTCCAAAATGGACACCCAGTTTAAACAGATTTTGGCGCTAGCGTCGAACTCAAGAATATTAAACGTCAATTGAATTCCGATGTCAATCGATAGGAATTAAAATCAGGAGTCGGTCAAAAATCCGAACCGACCATAATAAAATTATTGGCTGTTACAACTGTTCGCTAAGATTCCTTTTTAATAGCTCATCTGGTGTTTACCTTTAAGTAATTGTTACACTGTGCCAAATTTATAAAGACAATTGTTATTAAGCTGAAAATTTTATAAAATTGTCGGTGAACTAAATAAAATACATAAATAGAATTCAATCTTGAAACCAGTCTCATGGTTCTTTGTTTGTTGAGGCTTTAACCTGGTGTCATAAATTATAATATAGAATAATGGTTTAAAATTATGAGATTAGCATTAAATACTTTTTTTTTCATCTATTCTATATTCATATAAAGAATAAATGACAAAAATATTATTCAAGTAATAGTAAGTCAATAATAGTTAAATTGATATGCAGATGTCATGCGAGAAATAAATAGTGAACAAGTTTTTTTTTATGACTTCTCGCATCGGTCTCAACTTGTATGCGGTTGGCTCAATAAATTTATTTCTCCAGCCAGAGCTTACAAAAACTTAAAAACTAAGCGACTACATGCTAAGGGTACCCCCTGTGCTTGGCGATAGCAAGGGTGGACTGGATCAGAATTATTAGTCAGGCATGAATTTAATTCTTGTCAAATCGGCGATGACGATGAAAGAATGGCGCTCTTTGTTAGTGTATGTAAAGCATGCTGGTGGACTTTCTACTCTCCTGAAGGAGGGATGTAAACTCGTCAAGAATACAAGTTTAAAGATCCTAATAAATACGCTATAAAAGTTAACACGTATTTTATAAATCCGAGTACGAAAGGGAGAGATGGTATAACAGATTAATGGTAGCCCAGTGGTATCAGCCCCGATTTACGAGTTGTGGGTCGTGGAAACCCTGGCAGGCGCCTTATTTTTAATTCCTGACGCAAAAAAAAAATGGGAGTTATAAGTTTCACCGCTATGCGTGTCTGTCTGTGGCACCGTAGCTCTTAAACGGGTGAACCAATATGGGTGCAGTTTTTTGAACAAAAAGTAGGCGTTCTAGCGGTGATTCTTAGACACGCTTTATTGAAATCGGTTCATGCGTTTTGACACGCCGATCCTTTGATAAAAATATTAATACAATTTCTAATTACACTTAAAGATAACAATACGTTTTTTTTTTAACTTGTTAGTGGTTCTGGTTTTGGTTGGGAGTTTTTAAAATTAAAATTTCGAGTTTATAATTTCATCACCAATACTCTGAAAAAGTCAGTTACAGTCATCTGGACTGGAAGCTGACACCAACGTAGTTGGAATAAAAACTAAGCCGATTGATTTTTCTTTCAAAGCGGTGAAGGAAATCATTGTGAGGAATCCGGCATGTCTTATAGGTAATGAGTAATGCATTATATAATATGGTCTGTTTACATAGACTTCTTCATATACAGCGTGTAACGGAAGGGGGGTATCGACCCTGAAGGAGGTGAATGTGCTCATGAAACTCAACAACTTTCCCCAAAGAACATAGGTCGAAATATGAAAAAATATGTTAAAGAAACACATCTTCAACGGCTCCAACGTAAATAAATAAAATATTAAATTATTATTGTCTAGTATTGCATAGTGTGCACGGTTCTTTATAACAGTAACTGATAAGGATAGTGCGCTCGATGGGTAGAACGATGCGCGCCTAATAAGAATTTTCGATGTACCCACAAGACTTATCAGATTTATTAAAACAACCAATTGTATTACTGGCTAACTGCATGACGAGCACTCTGCGCTTTCTTAATGTTTACCTATATGTTATTATTAAAACTTTGTTTCTCATTAAGTGATTATGTAAATCTTTGAGAAATAAATGATATTTAACCGTAACCGTAAAAAAAATTTGGCCCTCCCATAGTAAATCAATCAGCTGGTAGTCAGTTTTGTAAGGGAGGGCCAAATTTTTTTTTTCATATTTCGATCTATGTTCTTTGGGGAAAGTTGTTGAGTTTCATGAGCACATTCACCTCCTTCAGGGTTGATACCCCTCTTCCGTTACACGCTGTATGTATGTGTATTTCTCAAAGTACATACTGCAGCCATCCCTAACGAGCGGTGCATATTCCATAACAGGCCACGCCCCCGGGAGACATGGTGGCTCCGTAGTCTTAGCATTCATCCAACTCCACAACCAGTAAGCTGCGCACGCGATGCAGAGTACCACCACAGCGAACATTGTTGATCTTAAAATTAAATTAAACTATTTATTATGTATTCGAAATAGTATATTAACCATGAAAACACATGGCTTTGGACTTGTGCAGGGCCACCTCTTATCCCAATTGTCGGATCCTTTCGACGATTGTGACGACCTCGCGTGTCATAAGTTTGGCCGCCGCCTCGTGCGATCTCCCCTGCACAGGACCAGCGTGTCGTCAGCGTAGCAAACCACGCTGACGCCGCTCGGGAGGTCGCCGAGCAGCACCCAGTCGTATCCGATGTCCCACAGATGCGGCCCCAGAACCGATCCCTGTGGGACACCGCACAACATCTCACGCTGGTTTCATTGTCCCTGGTGACCGGGGTAGATGACGGCCTTATCCATCAGGTAGGCCTCGACTAGGCAACAGAGGTAGATCGCATCCGGTGATACCGGAATGCCACCCTGATGCAACTACAGGGCAGGGTATTGAAGGCATTAGCGATGTCTAGAGACACCGCCAAGACGACCCTACCCTGGGCCACTGCATCCCCCATCACGAGGGCTCGCACGCGCATGATGGCGTCCACCGTAGAGTGTAAGGCGTGCCTGAGAAAATGAACTACGCACGGCCTGTTGGCTACACCGAGTGTAGCTAAGTTGAACGTTGGCAATGAAGTTTTTGAGCGAAGGAACCAAACATCTCACCATAACTTTTTTTTTCTCAAGGTGGGGTACGCGTTTGATTTTGTGTTGATAACTGCTTCCAAACATATCAAATGTTGGTATAATTATCATTCTAAAACGTCTTTTAAACTGGTCCGTTTAGGAATCATCATCATCATCATCATCATTTCAGCCGAAAGACGTCCACTGCTGGACATAGGCCTCCCCCAAGCTCCGTTTAGGAATAGTTACTACTAAATAGTTAAAATAGCGATTTACATTGATTTATACTAAGAGCCAGTCATGACGACGACGCCAAGTCGCGACAGCCAATTGTATTCAACGTAGTGGGTAGCTCACCTGACGTTCACTTGGTTTCGTAGCCAACCATACATTAAGGCGCGCGCCCACCGCAGCGCATGCTGGACACGGGCACGCGGCGCATTTTAGCTGCGTGTATTAATTTGTTTGACAATGTGGGTCTACGTTTCCACTGGAATACACCTTCGTGTACTCCAGTGGAAACGAATCCGCCGAATGCGCCGTGCCACGCTATACATAGTCGTGGATCTTCACCCACGACTATGTATAGCGTGGCACGGCGCACGGAGAGGCTACGCACGTGTCACTGCAACCCATGGATACGGGTTTCACTTCGGGAGATTCATCGTCAGATGAACTGTCTAGCAAAGTCAGTGCCAATGCCATTCTATGAGTACCTCGATAAGATATACCTATGTGAGAAACATGAAACACGTCCGTTCTACAAGGTGTATGACTGAAAACTGCGCTGCGATAAGCGAGCTGTACATAATCGTGGGTCATATTCGTGTACTCCAAAAACGTGTGGAAACGTAGACTCAAGGCGCGGGCCCACCGCAGCGCATGCTGTGCACGGGCACGCGGCGCATTTTAGCTGCGTGTATTAATTTGTTTGACAACGTGGTCTACGTTTCCACTGGAGTACACGAAGACCCGCGACTATGTATAGCGTGGCACGGCGCACGGAGAGGCTACGCACGTGCCACTGCAATCCACGGACACGGGCTTCACTGCGGGAGATTCATCGTCAGAAGAACTGTCTAGAAAAGTCAGTGCCAATGCCATTCTATGAGTACCTCGATAAGATATACCTATACGAGAAACATGAAAACAAGGTGCATGACTGAAAACTGCGCTGCGATAAGCGAGCTGTACATAATCGTGGGTCATATTCGTTTACTCCAAAAACGTGTGGAAACGTAGATCCACGTTGACAGCGTTGAGCTATGTAACCGCCTATTCAAGCAAGCCACGCGTGTATCAATGACGTCAATTCATGCTTCGCCTCTCCGTGGGTTGCAGTGGACACAACCACATACATTTTCTTACAAAGCGAAGCTGAATACACGTGCGTAGCCTCTCCGTGCGCCGCGGTGGGCCCGCGCCTTCACGTCAACAGCGTTGAGCTATGTAACCGCCTATTTAAGCAAGCCACGCATGTATCAATGACATCAATTCATGCTTAGCCTCTCCGTGGGTTGCAGTGGACACAACCACATACATTTTCTTACAGAGCAAAGCTTAATACACGTGCGTAGCCTCTCCGTGCACCGCGGTGGGCCCGCGCCTTTACGAAGGTGCCGTGACCTGGCTGCGCTACCATGGCGTGCCAGTGAGGTATTACCTCTAAAAACCAGAAGCTTCGTAAAATTACTTCTTGTTATAAAATATGATAATAGAATATACCTTCGAATGATAAAAAAATAAAGAATACACCTGAGATTTCTTACCTATCATCGAATTATATGTGTATTACTTATTCGGCTTTGTGAAATAAAAATTAGTAGCGACTTGTCAATCAAAATGACAACTACCAATATTTTGAATGATGGTCTGTAATGACAACCGTTCATGCGATGCTTCGACGTCATGTACATGAAGCCTAACCGGTATCAACTGTTAAGACAGTGCATGGAATTATTAAGTACTATCGTATTTTATTATTTTATTTCGACCGAGAGTGCCATCCTGTGTCTCAAGCAGACTGTGCAGTATTATACAGCCAGAAAAACGCCGGTCTATGCCTGTTACCTGGACTTGTCCAGGGCGTTCGATTTGGTGGCATATGATGTATTATGGCAAAAGCTGAAGAACGAAACAAATGTGCCACGTGATGTTGTTGCAATGTTGAGATATTGGTACACAAGTCAAACGAATGTTGTGCGGTGGGCAGGCTCACACTCGGACGTGTATGGGTTGGAGTGCGGGGTGAGGCACTGGGTGTTAACCTCTCCTCGTCTCTTTAACTTATACATGAACGAGCTGATCGGTGAGCTCAGCAGAACAAGCATAGGGTGCCATATAGACGGTCAGTGTGTTAATAATATCAGCTACGCGGACGACATGGTTCTGCTGAGCCCGTCGATCAGTGCCATGCGCAGATTGCTAGACATTTGTGAAAAGTATGCGCGGACCCACGGACTCAGATATAATGTGAAGAAGAGTGAAGTGATGGTGTCTAAGGCCGGTAATAAATCCTTCGCTAATGTGCCTCCCTTGTATTTTTGCGGTGCCAGCTTAAACAGAGTGTCTCACTTTAAATATCTGGGTCACTGGGTCTCAGAGGATTTATGCGACAACGCTGATTTGGAGCGGGAGCGCAGGGCGCTGTCTGTACGCTGTAACATGCTGGCCCGCAGATTCGCACGGTGTAACGAGCAAGTCAAAGTGACCTTATTTAAGGCATTTTGTCAATCTTTTTACACCTGCAGCCTGTGGACCAAGTACACGCAGCGTACATACAGCGCTCTGCGAGTCCAGTATAATAACGCGTTCAGGGTACTGTTCGGGCTGCCTCGCCACTGCAGCGCTTCAGCAATGTTTGCGTTGCGAGGCGTGGATGGCTTTCATGCTATCATGCGAAAGCGAAGCGCTTCTCTCACGAAGCGCATGCGTGACAGCTCGAATAGCTTTCGGAGTGCGTTCGTCGGACGCTGGGACTCGCATATGTGGCAGCACTGGATGCGACTACACACTGTGGGTGGTCGCGTCCAGGGCTTGCCATAAAACAGGCACTCCTTTGCGATCCCACTTTTGATTTTCCTTGTATGTACTAACAATAGATTTATAAGGTTTTTTGTGTTACTTACAACAATATGGACAGTGTCTGAAATAAACGTCTTAAATTAAATTAATCTTATTCCCAAATTGAAATAATTACGATCAATACGTTCACGTTCTCTCATCAGATGTCACTACTGCTAACGTCCAAAAATTTTAGTCACTATGCATATATAATTTGTAAAGAAGCGAATTTTTTTACGCATAATTAATTAATACTAGTACTCGCCCAGTGATCGATATCTACCATGTTATTTTGTCATTATTCATTAACATCAATTTTTACATTAGATACTAAATTAAATTACTAATTCTACAAATCAATACAAAAACAAACGGACAGTTAGGCGTCGAAGTAATCGTCAACATCGTTATCATCGTTCATCCGAAAACGTGCCCCGAAGACTGACAGCAAACCACGTTGAATGCTAATAATTATTTGGCCAAAGAATGACCCAACCCTCTGATCACTTGAGGTGTCGACCAGTCGATGAAAAATTTCCTCAAAAAGGAGACGCACGTTTGGACCTCTTTACTCAAACTTTTCAACTCCAAACGGCTAGAAACTGTAGTTAACTATAAGGTACTTGCGTACTTTGCGCTACTTGAGTATCTCAGCAACCGCAGCAGTGGCGACAGCCCAGCCCGCAGCGCTATATATTTTTAAATTAATTTAATGCAGGTATTTATAATGCTTCTGCCCGCGACTTCGTCCGCGTTAAATTACTTGTTCCCCCGACCCTTCCCGTCGCGTCGAATCGCCTACCCGTGCGATTTTCCCCGTTTTTGCAACATTTTTCTTTACTGCTCCGCTCCTCTTAGTTGTAGCGTGATGTTATATAGTCTATAGCCTTTCTCAATAAATAGGCTACCCAACACAAAAATTATTTTTCAATTCGAACCAGTAGTTCCTGAGATTAGCGCGTTCAATCAAACAAACAAACTCTTCAGCTTTATAATATTAGCATAGACTTAGATTATTGTACTATAAAAATATATGCTTTCCGCACTCCTCCCGTTTGCGTACTGTCGTAAAAAGGGTACAAAGCTTTTGCTTCGCATATTAATAAATAGATAAATATTCCCAGTTGCACAGCTATAGACTGTAAAAAACGGGGAGCCATTTGTTACTGAAATGTACCAATAGCTTGATATTATTTCGATGCCACAATAATAGACGATCGAAATAGATTTACAACCAAATTTGTGGTTTTAGGAAAATAATGTGACGTCAATGATGTAGTAGGTAATGTAATCACCAAGTTATTGAGCCAAAAGGTAATTAAGCTAATAATAATACTGGGATTTACAAGGTGCAGGTATTGTGATTTTATTCAAACTAGTTATTAACTACCTTTATATTGTAGATGAGTGTGACGCAAATCAGTTAATAGAATTTCGGAGAAACGATAGTTGTTTGTCCCACTACACGATAAAGGCCACCATATTTGATATCTACGTGAGTGTGATTGCATACAATATAGTTTTGTCAAGATTTTTCTAACCCCGTCAATTACCGCAAAATAGTAGGAGCTTGTGGCTTAATAATAACTGCCGCTCGGTTCGATCGATCAGGTTAAGCTACACTTGCCGCCGCTGGTCCGTGGATGGGTCCATCTTTACATTCCAATACCCATTCTCGCCTCTGAAATCACGTCATGACGTTGGTTCTGGCTGGCATTTATAAAAGTTTGTCACTCGTTACGGGTTGTCTGAAGCCCGAAAGTCTGACTACCAGTCTTACCAAGGGGTTTCGTATTACCCAGTAACCAGTTTGTGGAGGTCAGATAGGCATCATCATCTTCATCATTTCAGCCGAAAGACATCCACTGCTGGACATAGGCCTCCCCAAGCTTCGCAACTTCAATCGGTCCTGTGCTCGCATCCAGCGAATTTCTGCAGGCGTCACAAGGTCATCGGTCCACCTTATGAGAGGCCTTCCAACTATATGTCTCTTTAGGTACGCGATCATCACTCCAGAATCTTTCAGTCCCATTCGCCTTCGCGATAAGCAGCCACTTCATGTAAAATACTATTTATAGAATATCGGTAAAGCTCGGTAAAGCTATATATAAAATAAATAAATTCCATAATTCAGGCAAAGATTGTACCTACTAATGCCACGCACTCGCTTGACAGTTAATGACGGCTAATGCACACTCTAGCGATCGAGCGCTTTAGCGCAACATGCATCTGTTTGCAACAAAATAATCTCCAAGGACATACATGAGGATTTCCACACGAAAAAAAAGGGGTGGTGGATCGACTAGAACGGCGCGCAATGATTGTTGACATAACGGCCGCATGACGAGAAAGAAACAAATCAAGTATCTTGACTTAGCTCGCGAGGTTGTCGACATGTGGGATGTGGACTCAGCAATCATCGTGCCGATAGTCGTAACAGCCAAAGGTTTGATAGCCAAGAGCCTCGACCAAAACCTGAAGAGGCTCTCGTTGAGAAGCTGGCCCAAAGGCTTGATTTAGAAAGCGGTACTTCTGGACACGGCTCGAATTATTAGAAGGTTCCTCTCTCTGGAGCCCTGGCCCAAGTCAGTCCTGACTTGAGCTGGACTCTGTTCCCGATACCGTTGGGGTACAATTTTTAAATGTTTTTAAACTTTTATATTCTAACTAGTTTCTGCCCGCGACTTCGTCCGCGTCAAATTTTCGCTCCCCTGACCCTTCCCATCGCATCGAATTGCCTGCCAGTTTTCATCCATTTTTCGTTGCTGCTCCGCTCCTTTTGATGATAGCGTAATTTTATACAGCCTAAAGCCTTCTTTAAAAATAGGCTACCTAACACAAAAATATATTTTTAAGTTTGTTGGTACTCTTATTTTTATCAAAAGCTACTATGAAATTTTTCACGTAGGTACAGAGTAGCGTCTAGCTGTACAGCCAAATGAGCGAAACTAACCTATTTGCTAATATCGCTCTATATTTGATGCAGTTGAGTAGCACGCAACGAATAACGTTTCTTGGCATTCTTATTTATATCAAAAGCCATTATGAAGTTTTTGACCTATAGTGTTGCATCTAGCTGTACAGCCAAATGTGTGAAACTAATATTGTCATCTACATATATCACTCTATTTGTGATGCAATTCAGTGGCGCGCACCGAATTTCGTTTATTGGCAGTCTTATTTATATTAATTAATTAATTTATTTAATACTTCAAGCACATAAATGTACAGAGGCGGACTTAATGCCATAGGCATTTTCTACCAGTCAACCTTTGGGTGAATTTGCACATACAGTGGTAGGTGCAATGACTATTAGGACATATAAATATAAACGCTTAACATATTTAAATCATAAACATAATATATATATCAAAAGAAACTAAGGAGTTTTTGACGTACAGAGCGAGTAGCGTCTATGTGTATAGCCAAATGAGCGAAACTAACCCATTCGCTAATATCGCTCTATCTTTGATGCTATTCGGTAGCACGCACCGAATAACACTTGTTGGCACTCTTATTCGTGAATATCAAAAGCCACTATGAGTTTTTAACGTACAGATTAGCCTCTAGCTGGACAGCCAAATGAGCGAAACGAACCTATTCGCTAACATCGCTCTATCTTTGATGCAATTCTGTAGCACGCACTGAATTACGTTTGATGGTACTCTTATTTATATCAAAAGCCACTATGAAGTTTTTAACGTACATAATAGCGTTTAGCTGTACAGCCAAATGAGCGAAACTAACCTATTCGCTAATATCGCTCCATCTTTGATGCCATTCGGTAGCACGCAACGAATATTACGTGTTGGCACTCTTATTTATATAAAAAACCACTATGAAATTTTAAACGTACAGAGTAGCGTCTAGTTGTATAGCCAAATGTGTGAAACTAACAATGTCACTCATTTATTTATTTATTCATTTATTTGCGTAAAACATGGTATAAAAAGTCTTATAGTAACAAAATGGGTTCCCTCTATCTGGCAGAAACTTGATGCTCCGAATTTTATTTGGCATAACACACTTGGCATAATTTTCTTTAAACGAATATTTGTAAGGCATAAAAAATGTTTTGCATAATCATTGTTTGGCCGAATGTTTATATGTCCACCTTTACGCTGGCATACTTTTAAGATAGCAGAATTTTATTAAGCATAATTACCTTTGGCAGACTTAAAATTCCGCAGAATTTCGTTTAGCATAACATTTATTTAGAGAGAAGATTATTTGGTACAATTTCACTTGGCATACTATGAAGATGGCAGAATTTCATTTAGAATAATTTTGTTAGGCATATTGTCATTTCTATAAAATTGCATTTTAACCTTAAATTAAAATAGTATCTCAAAAAGTCAATATATGTTGTGCTATAAAAGTTGTTGATAGAAACGAATCGCTGCAGAACCGACTCCACGTAGTCTTGTCTGCCCTACCCCTAGAGTGTAATTTAAGCCCGCGTAGGCGCGGAGGGGCGAGGCGGACCGCGAGCTGAGGAACAGGTGATTTAGCCGGCCAGCAAGCCGAAGCTGCGGTGGTGAGCGTAAAACCATCTGTGACGATGCCCAAGTAGCACAAAAATGCTGTATAACAGCATTTTTACAGTGCACAGTGAATGCATTAGTTGCTGAATAATAGCGTAGACAGCGCATCCTCAGATGATATATCTCTAATTTGGGCACAAATTATTCAGCACATAGCTGAGTAAGAGTTCCAATTGATAAATAATTGAATTATAACAACATTATAGTAGCATTTATGTGTGTAACAGTCACCTCAAGAGCTGAATATTGCCTGATTAACAAGGCACGTGTGACTTACTATACAGCAAGGAAGACGAATGTGTACATTATGTGTACTTTTAAACAGCTGAAATGACACACTGAGCGAAATTGTGGAATGCAATAACTTAACATTATTTATTTTTCTTTAATAAGAACTGTCAAATTGTAAAACATGAAGTGTATCGCTGTGTGCAAGATCTCAGGAGCCATTGTGAGAATATACATAAAATTTAAGGTATTAACATACCTTAAATTTACTAACTTCGATTTCTTGCTATTATATTTTAAATCTTATTGGGAAGGTAACTTTACTGTCAAATACCATACATATTTAGTTCAAAATTTTCACGCGCCTTCGGAATACCAATAAATACTAAAAGAAAAGTAACAAAATTTGAATGAAAATAAAATAAATATGTTTGTTTTAGTACAAAGAAAACAAAAAAAAAACTGTTTTCGTTGATACCCTATAAAATAAACAAAAATTTAAAGATAAAATTTTATAATAATACACAGTAACGCAGTGAATATGGCGGATGGCAAGTGAACAGTTTTAATGTTAATATAATGCTAAGGTCTGTACGGGTGTTCACATGTGGCCTTTAATTCAGCAAAGAGTAAAATAGTTTAGCACTTTTTAAATACAAATCAGACATGGATCGATTAGGAGAGTTATATTGGTTCACATTTGCATCAGTTACCTAGATAACTACCTTTATGGATCCAAGCTTTTAAGGTTCCGCCTTGGTTCGTTTGAAGCCATTTTGTTCCCTTTTTAGGGTTCCGTTGCCAAATGGCAAAAAACGGCTTCGGCTTGCTGGCTGGCTCCGCCGGCCAGCCTCAGTCACGGCGGCGAGCGTCAAAATCACCTGCTCCTCAGCTCGCGGGCCGCCTCGCCCCTCCGCGCCTTCGCGGGCTTAAATAACACTCTAGGGGTAGGGCAGACAAGACTACGTGGAGTCGGTTCTGCAGTGATTCGTTTCTGTCAATAACTTTTATAACACAACATATATTGAGTTTTTGAGACACAATTTTAATTTAAGGTTAAAATGCAATTTTATAGAAATGACAATATGCCTAACAAAATTATTCTAAATGAAATTCTGCCATCTTCATAGTATGCCAAGTGAAATTGTACCAAATAATCGTCGCTCTAAATAAATGTTATGCTAAACGAAATTCTGCGGAATATTAAGTCTGCCAAAGGTAATTATGCTTAGTAAAATTCTGCTATCTTAAAAGTATGCCAGCGTAAAGTCGGACTTATAAATATTCGGCCAAACAATGATTATGCAAAACATTTTTTATGCCTTACAAATATTCGTTTAAAGAAGATTATGCCAAGTGTGTTATGCCAAATAAAATTCGGAGCATCAAGTTTCTGCCAGATAGAGGGAACCCGGTTATAAACTATCTGCGTGCTGAATTTCATCCAAATCCGTTCAGTAGTTTTTGCGTGACAGAGTAACAAACATCCATCCATATATCCACACTCACAAACTTTCGCATTTATAATGTTAGTCCGGGTTATAAACTATCTGCGTGCTAAATTTCAACCAAATCTGTTCAGTATTTTTTGCGTAAAAGAGTTAGAAACATCCATCCATCCATACTCACAAACTTTTTAGTTTTTTGTTTTTATTTTTAGTCCAGGTTATAAACTATCTGCGTGCTAAATTTCATCCAAATCCATTCATTCGTTTTTGCGTGAAAGAATAACAAACATCCATCCATACTCACAAACTTTCGCATTTATAATATTAGTCCAGGTTATAAACTATCTCATCCAAATACGTTTAGTAGTTTTTGCGTGAAAGAATAACAAACATCCATCCATACTCACAAACTGTCGCATTCATAATATAAGTCTAAGTTATAAACTATCTGCGTGCTTTTCATCCAAATCCATTTATTCGTTTTTGCGTGAAAGAGTAACAAACGTCCATCCATACATCCATACATCCATACTCAAAAACTGTCGCATTTATAATATTAGTCCAGGTTATACACTATCTGCGTGCCAAATTTCATCCAAATCCGTTTAGTAGTCTTTGCGTGAAAGAATCATTTTATCAATCAATCAATCAATCATTTATTTTGTTAAACATAGGTATATTAAACAGATAGTCCATGTCAAAAATATGTGCACTATGTTTTGCCAATAATTGGCGTACAAAATTAAAACAAACAAGCAATTAAATTAAGGTGGCATGCCAAGAGATTACATTATAAAAATTATAGTCTTCAATTTAAAATATGTCAGCTAAGGAGTTACTTACAATCTATCATAACTAAACACAACACAACACAAAGGCAAAATAAATAAAATCATGAGTGTTTAATTGGTAAGTCGAAACTGTCATATCTTTGTTTATCAGTGGTGAATTCAGTGATGGAGTAGTAACATTTATCTAGAAGGAATTCAAATAAAGACCTCTTAAAAGATCCCAGACAATCTTTGCTTCTAATAGCTGCTGGTATATTATTGTATATTTTTGGGGCCATACCTAGCACACTTTTGCCGTAAAATGCGGTTTTATGAGAGGTAGCATGAATGGTATTCTGATAACGGCGAGAGCGCAATTTTTCAAATAAATGCAAGTTACAGCGAACAAACACTCCCATTTCATAAATGTACATAGACGGAAGAGTGAGTAAATTAAGTTCCTTAAAAATGGTTTACAACTATCATCCGATTGTAATTTGGTAAATGATCGCAAGCATTTCTTCTGAGCTTTAAAAGCAATGTCTCTATCAGTGGAGTTGCCCCAGAAAATTATTCCGTACCTAATACCAGAAGCCACATAAGCATTATAAGCTATTTGTACTGTCATGCGGCTAACTGTGTTTGATAGTTTATACAAAGCATACGCAAATTGACTAAGCTTCTTTGACAAAGAGTCGATTTGATGTTTCCAAGTCAGATGACTATCTATGTAAAGGCCCAGAAATTTTGTGATCTCACTTTTAGCGATTGATACGTTACCATATTTTATATTCAATTCAGGTTTATTAGTTCTTTGATTAAATGTCATTATTTTAGTTTTGTCAAGATTTATTTTCAGATTGTTATTAACTAACCAATTTATTACATTTTTAAGATCTTCATTTAATAACAAACATCCATTAATAACAAACATCCATCCATACATCCATACTCACAAATTTTCGCATTTATGATCTTAATCCAGTTTATAAACTATCTTTGTTTCAAATTGCATTCAAATCCGTTCAGTATTTTTACGTGAAAGAGTAACAAATATCCATCCATACATCCATACTCACCAAGTTTCGCATTTATAATATTAGTGGGATACACTAGATAGAATTAGCAGCTGTATACAAATGTTCCAACGAGGATCAATCAAGAACTATGTAAATAGTTTTAGAAATAAATAAATAAATATATTTGTTGTTGTATTATCTTTTCTTCTGTGGTTTGTAATACTGTGGACATACTGATGTCGCTACACTATGACCTGTCTGTGCTACGCCCGCCACCGCCGCCGCGCCGCCGCCGCCCGAACTTTTGGCGCGCTAACGTGTTCGACAAGAAGGACGTGCGGGAGGCGCCCCGCGGATTTCCCCGCACCTCACCCCCTCAAATCTGTATGAGTGTTGAATCACCTCGCCTTAAGTAAAGCACAGAAAAACAAGACTAGACATTTATTTCAATTAGGCTTGTCAGCAATTAATCAGAAAGCTAGTCGTCCGTTCCAAAACTAGGTCTTCATGGAGAAGAAGGACAAGAAATAACACGCTTCCATTGAAAACCAAACTAAAAAGTACACTATAATGGAAAACAAGCGTGGGGTGCTTTTTAAGGTTTTTTTTTTTATATCAGGCACCCTACGCTTTTTTTCCATTATTTTGTACTTTTTAGTTTGGTTTTCAATGGAAGCGTGTTTTTTTTTTATTATTATTTTTATTCATAATCAAGTAACAATGGACTCATTAGGCATACAATTATAAAACAATACACATACAAATTTGAAATGAAATCACAATTAACAATAAAAAATTAACAATAAAAATTAATATAAAATTTTTAAATTAAATCACCAAATTGTCATCAAAAATAAAATAAATAAAAACACATACAATAATTATAATTTTCTAACCGGCATCGGAACAGCAACATGCCTGTCACAGCCATGCCGGATATAAGGGCAGTCCAACCGGTCAGCGATCATTGCCAGGATAGCATTGGGGTTGTCCCGCACCCGGCGCACCAGGGACGCACACCGCTTGCGCATAACAGCGTGGAAACAATCAGTGCGCGCCATCGCAAACATCCCTGATGCGCTACAGAAACGGGGCAGCCCCAACATCGCCCGGAACGCATTGTTGTACTGGATACGGAGGGCGCTGTATGCCCTGCCAGTATAGTCAACCCACAGGCTGCATGTGTAAAGGGACGTGCAGTACGCTTTAAAAAGTGTGACCTTCACAGCAACAGAACAACGCGCAAACCTGCGGGCTATCATGTTGGCTCGCACAGACAGCGCCCTCCGCTCTCGCTCCATGTCCGCATGGTCTTTAAGGTCCTTGGTGAGCTGATGTCCCAGATATTTAAATTGGTCCACTCGGTCTATTGGGACACCCTCGAGATGAACAGGCGGTAAATTCATAGGACTCGACACACCGATGGCCTGAAAGACCATGAATTGGCTTTTCTTCCCATTATAACTTAGTCCATATCCACGCGCGTATTCAGTACACGTACTGAGAAGTCTCCTCAGCCCACAAATCGACGCGCTCATCAACACCATGTCGTCGGCATAACTAATATTGTTGACAGAAACTCCGTCTACATAGCATCCGACATGTTGATTGCTGAGCGAGACGATCAGTTCGTTCATATAAATGTTGAACAATGTAGGCGAGGTCAGACCGCCTTGCCTTACGCCGCATTCGCTAACATAAGGGTCCGACATTGCCCCCGCCCATCGGACACTATTGACCTGGTGCCCGTACCAGTACCGGAGTATGCTGACGAGTTCCCCTGGTAAGTCCGTGCTCTCCAGCTTCCCCCACAGAACATCGTACGAGACGAGGTCAAAGGCCCTGGATAAATCGAGGAAGCACGCGTATACCGGGGTCTTTCTCATCGTGTAATATTTAACGGTGTGCTTTAGACACAGTATTGCACTCTCTGTGGACAGTTTAGGTCGAAAACCAAACTGGTTATCGTGGAGTGACACATGCTTTTTTAACTGCGTGTTAAGCACACCGTGAAATACTTTCGCCACTATAGTTGCAAGCGATATGGGCCTGTAGTTGTTTTTATCCGCCATATCGCCAGTTTTATTTTTAACCACCGGCACTACAACCGTCTTCATAAAGTCATCCGGCAAGTAGGAATGGCACACGCACAGCGAGAAGAACATTGCAAGAACTCTCGCCAGGTGCGGTCCGGCGTGCTGCAGGTGCTCAATGCTGAGTGCGTCATGCCCAGGGGACTTTCCCCGCGCCATCTGCCTTACTGCTTGCCCGACATCCTTCGCGAGGAAACTTATTCCTACAACTGTTTTATTGATCGGGTCAGCATTCAGCACTCTACTCGCCGGACCAAGAGGTGACCGAACCGAAAACTGTTCTCTGAAAACGTTTGCAATGCTCGTATGATCACTTAAGCCATCAAAGCTCCCAGGAAGGCCAGGCCGAGAGTTAACTTGTTTCGTTTTTCGCCAAAACCCACGAAAGTCACCTTTCGAGTGTTGTTCAGCGAGGACATCCATCCGAATCTGGTCCTGATTATTCTGGCACCATTTTAATCTTGACTTAAAGACTTTTCTACTCCCTCGCATCTCTTCATACACACAACTGGACTTAGGTCTTCCACACAGAACCCACTCGTTAAGTCTCAACCTGGCCACACTGTGAGCCATTCGTTTTTTTAAACTATTATTTATTTTCTATTTTTTAGGGTATTTCGAATTTTGAGACGTATGTCAGCGTAGTTTTCGGAGACAGTTTTTTTGCTGTCCTGGTAACCCTGGCAAGGATAATGACACAAATTTATGAAATTATTGCGTTGTCATCGATCCTTGACAGGTGTGCAAAGTTTGAATGAAATCTGGTCGTTTAAAGTGGGTCGAAATCGCGCTATAAGGAGTCGGTTACAAACAAACATACAAGTGAAGCTAATATAAAGTGTGTAAAAAAGAAACTCCATGAAAACAGTATTGAAGTATTACATCAATATATTTCTTACATTTTCCAAGAGAACTCAGAATAATATCAACATAATCACAATAATAATAATATCTAGGAAAAGAATATAAATATTCAATTTATATGATTTAAAACATTAGCAATATTGGCAATAATATAAACGGTAACATTGTGATAATAAGCAATACTAGGGATATAATATCAAATAACTTACGTGACCTCTGGTCGATCTTTTCCACACAATAACAGCACTAGAATTAACCAACTGAACATCTATCGAGCAACTTCTCGCTATGACATGACGGTCGGACACAGAATGAATCACATAGTTTTTTTTTTAGGATTCGGCACCTCAAAAGGAAAAAGCGGAACCCTTATAGGATCACTTTGTTGTCCGTCCGTCCGTCTGTCAAGACCCTTTTTCTCAGGAACGCGTGAAGGTATCAAGCTGAAATTTATATCAAATACTCAAGTCTACCATCCCTTGAAGCTGTGAAAAAATCAAACCTCTAAGCTGACGCAATCAAAAGATAAAGCCGTTTATGCCGCACAGCAAATTTTCGAAACTCGCAAGGGAATCAAAACCTATAGGGGACTTCCAGTCGATCTAGAATTTTGAAATTTGGTACGAAGCAACGTCTTATAGCACAGATAAAGGAAAAATTGCGAAAACTGAAAATTTTTAGTTACATCATGTAATAAAAATATTTTTTTAAATTTAAAACAGGTTTGTACGGAACCCTCGGTGCGCGAGTCCAACTCGCACTTGGCCGGTTTTTTTTTAAATTACATCTCACAGGTCAACCTATGAGGTTGTCGGCTGCTTAACTGGACTTGCCTGTGGCTACCTTAATAAATATTAAGGCCTCCAGCCAGGGCTCCGAATACCTCCCCTTTTATACTTTGTAACAAACAACTCTAAAATAACAGTTAAATAATAATAATAATAAAATAATAATAAATATCTTAAGACATCCAAACACACCGTTATTTGATCCCAAACTAGGCAGAGCCTGTACCTACTATGGTAACCAGACAACTGATAAATATACTTATATATTTCTAAATACATACATATTATAGATATATTACACCCAGACACAGAACATATGATTGTGCTCATCACACAAACATTTGTCCTGGGTGGGAATCGAACCCACGACCTCAGTCTTTGCAGTCAGGGTCACTAACTACGAGACTTATATGTTTGTGTGATGAGCACAATCATTTGTTCTGTGTCTGGGTGTAATATATCTATAATATGTATGTATTTAGAAATATATAAGTATATAATTATCGCGAATACGAAAATAATATTCCTTCAAATAATTTTTCAACAATTTCAACTAACTTTTGACACCGTGATTTCACTGTTTATCTACATAAGACGTCGCCAGCCGTAAGACGTCCACTGCTGGACTTAGGCCTCCCCCAATTTGGGGGGCTTTGCCATAATTGCCACGCTTAGCAGGCGGGTCGGCGATCACAGTATGGTGGTAAAATGCATGGAGAACGCTGCTGCCCATTCTCTAGTAATATAATAATATAATATAATATCTTAGGACAACCAACACACCGTTATCTGATCCCAAACTAGGCAGAGCCTGTACTATGGTAACCAGACAACTGATAAATATACTTATATATTTCTAAATACATACATATTATAGATAAATTACACCCAGACACAGAACAAATGATTGTGCTCTTCACACAAAGATTTGTCCTGGATGGGAATCGAACCCACGACCTTAGTCTTAGCAGTCAGGGTCACTAACCACTCGACTAACAGGCCAGTCGATGTTATTCTTATAGTCGGTGTTATTCTTTACGTCCGGCACCACACGTTAAAGTTGTTATGATTCTCTAATTGATAGAAATATTCTAAATTGATTATATTTTATTATTATAGTTCTTGAAGCCATGATTTTATTTGGTTTTATTATAATTTCCTCACATTTATTACATTATTGATAATTTCAACTAACTTTTGGAGGGTACTGTATATGTAGTTACTTACTGAAACTTATTTATTTATTTATTTAATACTTCAAGCACATAAATGTACAGAGGCGGACTTAATGCCATAGGCATTTTCTACCAGTCAACCTTTGGGTGATGCAGAGACATACAGTGGTAGATGCAATGACTATGAGGACATATAAATATAAACGCTTAACATATTTAAATCATAAACATAATATATATACCTAACTATATATAAACATAAAACACATAAATAAATATACATAAATAATCGAATTTACTAAAACAAACGAGACAAACAATGACGAAACATTACCGTTGTGATGATACTGCCAACTTCTTGCGAATATGCTCACGAACTTTGACTTTGAAGGTCAATCGGTTGGATGCCATCCTGATTTCCTGGGGGAGCGCATTCCACAGAGAGATACACTGGACAAAGAAGGAAGAATGAATGAAGTCTGTGCGATGAGTGGGACACTGAAGAAGACGATTATGCGATGAGCGTAGATTTTTATTGTGGTTGGCGCAAATGTACTGAAAGTGTGGGGCTAGATAAACAGGGGAAAGAGGGAGAAACAAGAAATGAAAACAATGTGGTCAGCGCCCTTTGCTCTCTGCGCTGGCGTATGGGCAACCACTTAAGAAGGGACCGATGCGCAGAGACGTGATCATATTTACGCAAATTGAAAACGAATCGAATGCAGTTATTGAGAAGACGGTCAAGTTTGTTGAGGAGATCTGCATTCAGGTCATAGTAGCACACATCCCCATAATCGATGATAGGGAAAATTAAGGACTGCACAAGCATTGTCTTCGTGGTCGATGGTAATAAGTTTTTTAATCGGTACAGAGCCCGCAGCGTTCCTGTAACCTTTTGGCTTACCCTAGCGACTTGAGTATGCCAGTTCAGAGAATTATCTATATGCAAGCCTAGATCCTTCACGTCAGTGCTGAAAGGAACGATCGTACCGTTGAAAAGAACTGGTGGCAAGATTGTACCAACCATCTTGCTAATGCTACGAGGACTGCCAATGATTATCGCCTGACACTTCATAGGGTACTTATCATCTGTAGTTCCATTACGATGAATAATTAATACAATAAAAGTGCACTAAGATATTATATGATGTTTGTTACGGCCTGCGCCACCTGGCAACACAGTCGGGTGGCGAGGCAGTTCACGCGGGACTTCGGCCTGCGCCGCCTGGCAACACCGCCGCGCATCACGCCACCCCGCGCGAAAGAAAGAAAGAAAGCATTTATTTGTCAGAATATTGTACAAAGTTGTTATGTGGATTATTACGTTCCAAATATTCTGCCGTTTCCGGCGTACAAATATGGTTTTGGAATTATGGGTAATCATTACATTGAAATTTAGTTATTAATCATTAAAATTATGGGTCATCATTACATTAGGATTTAGTTATTAATCATTAGAATTTATTTAAATTACGAAACATTTTTTATGTAAAAGATATTAATTATATGTCAAATTTGCATGAATTCAATGAGATAAAATATGATTTTTACAGAATAATGTCAAATCTTTAGGTAAATTTTTCATTCATAAAATCTTCAGTCGAGTAATAACATTTGCTTAACCCTAGATTCATAAACTATATTTTTGGTTACATAGTTCATAAACATACGCCTCTGATACACCTTACTTTTAATGTCACCTAATGTAATTATTATAGGAAATATTGCAAAAAAAAAACAATGATTAATTTGAATGAACTTTTATTAAGAATTAAAACATAAAAACATTTAAAAAATATCAATCCGAGCATTCTAGGCACAAACTACCACGATGTTCCATACACATGTAACGTTTGCAGGACGTGCAGATAAATCTAGTCACACGTTTTTAGGGTTCCGTTGCCAAATGGCAAAAAACGGAACCCTTATAGATTCGCCATGTCTGTCTGTCTGTCTGTCTGTCTGTCCGAGTATGTCACAGCCACTTTTCTCCGAAACTATAAGAGCTGTGCTATTGAAACTTGGTAAGTGGATGTATTCAGTGAACCGCATTAAGATTTTCACACAAAAATAGAAAAAAAGCAATAATATTTGGGGTTCCCCATACATAGAATTGAAACTCAAAATTTTTTTTTTCATCAAACCCATACGTGTGGGGTATCTATGGATAGGTCTTCAAAAATGATATTGAGGTTTCTAATATCATTTTTTTTTAAAACAATAATATTTGGGGTTCCCCATACATAGAACTGAAACACAAAAAAAAAAATTAATCAAACCCTTACGTGTGGGGTATCTATGGATAGATCTTTAAAAATGAAATTGAGGTTTCTAATATCATTTTTTTCTAAACTGAATAGTTTGCGCGAGAGACACTTCCAAAGTGGTAAAATGTGTGTCCCCCCCCCCCGTAACTTCTAAAATAAGGGAATGATAAAACTAAAAAAAATATATGATGTACATTACCATGAAAACTACCAACGAAAATTGGTTTGAACGAGATCTAGTAAGTAGTTTTTTTTTAATACGTCATAAATCGTAAACCACAATTTACCTTTCATTCAGTCAACTCAAATATAAAAATTTAAAAAAAAAACATTTAATTTCATAAACGATGATGACGAATGATGATGATGATGACCTGCAGGTTTGTACGGAACCCTCGGTGCGCGAGTCCGACTCGCACTTGGCCGGTTTTTTTTTTATAACAGCAAAAGTTGCATAATTTTCTGGATTGATTTTCGGGGTTGACTGGTGCATCAGGCAAAGTATCACCTAAAATAGCATCGATGTTCCGTTTTAGGCATCGCCTCAAAGTTGGTGTTTCGAGTCGCCTTCGTAACCAAGGCTCTATCATCTTATCTGACACTTCTTTGATAAATGCTCGTCTTTTCAGTGGTCTCTGTTGATTATTCATATTATTATGGACGTGGATGACAAAAGAATTGACCATGGACATATTCAACATACCGTAAAAGTAGCAGAGCGGCCATCTTTGAGTTTTTCTATTGCACGACATATTATGGCACATCTGATCAAACGTGTCAACTGCACCTTTAGTAGAGTTATAGAATTCTATAATATCCGGCTTACCAGATGGTGCTAAAGTGCCAATTCCATGAGTCGTGGATAGGAGCAGAACATTTTTATTTTTCTTTGGCCTGAAAGACACCAACGTACAGTTTCCGTCATAACAAAACATTGAAGATCTTGTTTGTCTTGGCTGCAAAAGTTGTGAAAAGATCTCGCGCTTGTTGGATCTAATTGTACCAACAATTGTTAATTTATGTGGATCTTGCAATAGTTCTTTTGCTAATGGTACTGACGTGAACCAATTGTCCATGGTCACATTACGATTACTTCCTCGAATAGATTCGGTAAGTTGTTTCACAAAGAAAGATGCCAAGGGTTCTCCATTTGTGTTTGTACCCTTTCCCATATATGGAATTGCATCTATCATGTAGTTTGTTTTAGAGTCACAGAGAACTACAGTTTTTATACCGTATTTGTCAGGTTTTGATGGTATATACATACGGAAAGGACAACGTCCACGAAATCCTAGTAGCTGTTCATCCACTGTTACGTATGAGCCAGGTTTGTAACTATCTCTACATACAGCAATTAACATTTCCCATATTTCCCTTATAGGTGCAAACTTATCAATAGCTTTTCGTTCTTCACGAGTTGACTTATCATCGAATCTAAGGCAATTCAGCAAAAAGTCGAATCTATCTTTAGACATGACCGAAATATATTTAGTCCCACTTTCAGATGGATCAAAAAGCTCTGCGGCTGTCAGATGGTTATCTTTCTTCCTTGCGGCTAACAATAGCAATCCTATCAAAGCATATATTTCCTCAACACAAGTATCACTAACAGTTGCCGTTTTTGCGGCGTAATTTTCTCTTTTTGTAGCAATTTTCACATTCGTGTGCAATACAATGATACTCACCATTGCATCCGAAATAAACAATTTGAATTGTTCCAATGCAGTCATTGCATTTTTCGCTTCATTCTTGGGTCCTTGGACAATATGAACAATGTTTCGTGACTGTGTTCTGCTAGTGCGAGCTTCGGAAGGTTGTGCTGACCATTTATGACCATTCTTACCTCTCAAGTTATTAGTTAGTTAGTTAGGAAATTATTTCAGCTGCCTGTTGCTGTTCGCCTGACCTTATCTGTTCCGTAGGTCGCTCATTGTCTGATGAATCAGAAGAATATATACGACGACGGCGACGAATATTCGATGCTCGAAGGGGTTCGTCATCAGAATCGCTTGAAACATCTGTAGGATGCTCACTAACTGTCTCTAAAATGTCCTCAACTTCACTGTCCAAATCATTTGGAAGATCCACTTCTTCCTCGTTATCCAGTTGCGATAATATTGCACCTATTTCATCGTCTTTCAAAAAAGCCATGCTGGAAAACAATAACACACAATAAGTATTTGATTAATAATAAAAAATAAGTATAACTACGAATTGATACATAGTAAAACAGTTTAATTAGTAAAATTATAACAACGGCAATAGATAACATTGTTTCATACTAACAACTACTTTCGTAAAATATAATAGAATAAATACATACCTTTTAAAAAAAAAAAATCTGTGCGTTCTTTCGTTTTATAAGGCAAATAGTAAAACCGTCCAATATATAAAGTTGTTACACTAATCATAAACACACGTATCTCAGACACCTCGTGCTCGGTATATCCAAAACTATACGTTTACGTGCCAAAACTGCTGGCGCCGTACTGAGCTCTCGTCGTTTTATGAAGGTACTGAGAGGCACGTATTTCTATCTCTTTCGCGCTGCGCGCTGCGAGTGTTTTACTACTTATGGGTGTATGCGAGACGTATGTTTATGAATCTAGGGTTAAGAGAAAGTTAAATAATTTACATTTAAATGTTTTGAGACTGAGAGTTTTAAAGCCATCAGGTAATTTGTTATAAACAGTAATGGACATGCAGTACACATTATTAGAAAATAATTTAATTCTACGCGAGCCAATGAGAGCCCGTCTCCGGGCGTCGTCGGCGACAGCGGGGCGCGGGAGTCGAGGACACGGAAGCTCCGGCCATCGAGGACGAGCATCGCGCGGACGAGCCACCGCTTTAAATAATATTGTGTAATGGGTCCTAGAATCCTCATTCTTCAATGTTGTAACTTTAGTTCAAATTATATTACGTTTAAATTATTTTATTTCAATTTCAACCATACGCAAGCGCGTTAGCAATGTTAAATATTCAATAAAAACTTCCCTTGCTGTTTGTTTTTGTGACTGAGATAGTAGGTCGAGTGCTTAAACATACAAAATTCATTATAAAATGAATAAACGTGGGAAATTGTTGTTAGTGTCTCTCGATGAACACAATGATCAATTTTAATAAATACGAAGACCAGCTAGCAGATGTCAGTAATATACCGCCAACAACTGTTCTGTTTGTTAAAATTGTACCTAATTGCTCCAGTACTCAAAACACTCATTTATGAAACTGATTAATCACAAACACGTGCTTTTAAGATGAAAATTTTTCTTTTGAAAATTACACATGTAAAATCATATACTGGGTAATAAAAATTTGACGAGTTTTATTTTTTACTAACTTTAAGTAAACTGACAGCTAAGACATTCGAGTAATCAGAAGTAACATATTGTAGAGAAAAGCCAATTACAAGTTTCCACATAAATAAACTTATGTATGATATTGTCAAGACACACGGTACAAACAGCGTCAGATTGCAACATAAACAACATATGAGCAGAATAAACAAAAATAAAATAAATTAAGAAACAAAGGAAGTTACACTTCAAAGAAAAAGTTATTTAACTTTTTTTTTTAGTTTTGGACACTGTTTCAGGATAGGTCAAGCTCAACATCCATGCACACCATATTGAACATTCGACATGCTCTCAAAATATATGTATTTTGCCTATAGTTAGTTTTCACAATAGGAACATAAAGGAGTTGAGGTCTCCGAAGAAACACAGACGGTGCACGAAGTCCGATCTTGGCCACCAGCTCAGGGACGTCAGTAGACCCGTTCATTATATTAAATACAAAAGCAAGATCTGCCATTTTTCTCCGCTCGTGTAAAAGAAGAATATGAAATTTCTTACACCGACTAGTATAGTAAGGAAGATAAGTATTAGAACGATATTGAGTGTACCTTAAAAATCGCTTTTGTATACTTTCAAGGCGATCGATATAAACATTGTAATTTGGGTTCCAAATTTGGGAAGCATATTCGAGATGGCTACGGACAAAAGCACAATATAAAATTTTCACGGTTTTGATATTCTTAAACTCAGAGGAGACCCAAAAAATAAAACCCAAAGCTTTAGAACCTTGTTGACTATATTGTCAACGTGCGCATCAAACAAAAGCTTTGAGTCAAAAATTACCCCAAGATCCTTGATGACGTTGACTCTGGCAATTGAGGTATTCGATAATTTGTAATCATACCTAATAGGGTTTGGCGTTCGAGTAAATATACACACATACATTTAGAGATATTTAAATCCAACCAATTTCGGTCGCAATAATCATGGAACTGGTCCAGATCCTCCCATACTAAATGTGCATCCTCGATGGTTGCCACTTGACTCAAAATTTTCATGTCATCCATGTATAATAAAAAATTTGAATTTAGGAAACAAGAGGCGATGTCATTTACAAAAATATTAAATAAATTAGTTCCCAATAAGGATCCTTGGGAAACCCCCGATGGAATGTACACTGGTCTCGAGGTGTACCCGTTGAGGACTAAAGTCTGGCATCTATTTTGAACATTTTTTATTTTTTATTTTATTTTATTTATTAGGGACAAAAAACAGTTACATGCTAAGAGCAATACAATACATCCATAACCTAGAATTACAAACATGTAACCCACACCATTGTCCACATATTAATAAAAAGAATAATAAGAAGTGAAAGACAAAATGTATACAAAGAAAAATATGCGTGTGATAGCTATAACATAAATTAATTTAAACTAGCCTCCATTAATATTACACCATTTTAGTCAGTATATCTATAGCCTTTTTCTTGAAAACTTGGTTTGAGAGATTGAATATGTCCAATTCCATAAAGTTATTGTTGTATGCCCTCTACAAGGCGACGTAGGGGCGCACGTTCCCCGGCGTTGGTTTTGCACATGTCTGTGTGGAACAGTCGAGGCACGCGCACCCCCCGTTGGATAACAGTTCTAGGCACTATGTAACGTAATTTATTCACTAGGTGAGAACAATCGAATCTATTGTTACATAAGCCATGCAGTGTCATTACGCCCAGAAGCAATCGCCTGGACTTCAAACTAATATACAAACTAACATATGATACAAACCATCTGTACAAGCTAACCCTTTTTTTTGGATGGGAAATCATCAAATGACTTCTCCCGCTCTGGGCGGAGCGGGAGGGTGTCAGACTTATACTGACTGAAACCCACCCGTGTTCCTTCAGTTGCCCATGTGCCAGGGTCACGGTATCTCTTTCAAACAATCTCGCGACCCTGGCAGGACAAGCTACCCCTCACACCAATCCCTAGCAATTCAAAAATCAAAAAAAAAAAAACAAAAGTCATTTATTCAAACTAGGCTGAGAGTCAGCACTTTTTGAACGTCAAAGTTACATGAGACAGTCCCCCAAAAACGCCGAATTTGCGCATTAGAAGCGCATGATCTATTCGATCAAAACATTTGCTGTAGTCAGTATATATAACGTCAACCTGAGACCTCCGGGGCATATGCTCTGAAAGATAATCACTACAGACCACGAGATTGGATGTGGTGGAGCAGCTTTTTAAAAATCCATGCTGGTATTCGGAGAAACTTAGTTGAAAGTTGTGCGTGTACGATTTTCTCCATAATTTTAGCAAACACGCAGAGTTTGGAGTTTTCAACGCTGTCTGAACATTAAAAACTTATCCGCGGGATTTTTCAGAATTATATCAGCTAAATTACTAGAAAAATTATTGAGTTGTATCATTAAAGAGTTGCCAGATTGCTGGCTATATATATAGGCAACACATAGATGTATTTTATAGGTTACTTTAGGTTTTTTTTTGGTGTAAGGTTACGGTAACCCACAGATCCTCGGCAGACGACCACCAATCGTTGCGGACATCGGCAACTAGTTCTCGATGTATAACTATTAAAACACCCCCACCCTTTATTTGATTCATTTGCGAGTAATTTCGTCTACGCTTCCATACAAAATATCTGTCATCAAACAATTCGCAATCCGATATACCATCAATAAGCCATGTTTCCGTCAGACAAATGACTACAAATATGTCCCATATAAATTTTAAAAAATCCAACACTATGGAAAATAGAGAACTAAATTACCTCTGTCCACTCACCGATTTTAATGCTGGGTTGTGTATTGCAAAAATTAAAATAAAAAACCCTCACGATGAATGATACAACAAATAATGGTTAAAGTAGGATTATATAAAAGTTAGTAACTGAAGCAGGATAGGTAACTATTTCAAAGGTAATCAAAAATGCATGAAGTAATTAGTAGATTAAAGCCACAAAAATTTAAAATTTATTATAAAACTACGTAAAACATTTAATGCTGCTTAAAAATACGCTTCTAACGATGTAATATGCATATATCCGGTATAAAATTAGACGGCATTAAACAAATAATTGTTTTCTATTTATTTATCTCGCTAAGCTAAAACTACCACAAAACAAAATTACACTTTTTTACCTTCTGTAAAAAAGTGTAATTTTGTTTTGTGGTAGTTTTGAATTTAAATGCAGTAATATACAAATGATAAGAGTTATGTCCCAAAATAAAGTCAGTGGGTTATTATTTACTTTGTTTCAACGTGAACGACGAAGCTATAGAAGCATGTCCGAGTTTGAAGACGATGAAGATAACGATGATATTGATGATGTGGATTATTGACCTCAGAGCCGAAATCATCTCCAGGGTAACTCAGCAGAGTCGTGATCTCATTCTGAGGGCGAGTTTTCAGTTCAAAGTCCAGCAATTTCTAATTCCTGTTTTATGAGGAGTTTTCGTATGTTTCATACTGAGATTCACTGATTTTGATATTTTTATTTTACTTTTTTGAGTATATTTCTGAGTATTTTGATACGAGAACTTGATTAATAAGTAGGTATATACACTATTTCCTACAAATGTGAGCGACTTATAGAATTTTGTAACGTAAAATGTTTAATGAATAAGATATATGTAGAAGTAATTTTTTTTTTTTTTGGTATTATTCGTAGTTCTTCCTAATAAAAAGGCAAATTATTTTAATATATTTGTAGCAAGAAATAGTTTACTTTAGATGTAGGAAATGGGTCCAACCTTTTTTTTTTTTTCTTTGGATGAGAAATCATCAAATGACTTTTCCCGCTCTGGGCGGAGCGGGAGGGCATGTCAGACTTTTACTGACTAAAACCCACCCGAGTTCCTTCAGTTGCCCATGTGCCAGGGTCACGGTACCTATCTCTTTCGAACAATCTCGCGACCCTGGCAGGCATCGGTCCTAGCAGACTCCTTCAGTTTTGCTGACATCTCTTTGAAGCGCGCGTGGAACACTACGCGCCGTCGGCCCGAGCTTGGTCTTTACCGGGCGGCGAGCTACCCATTGCTCACCGCCCGCAAGCTCGCGCCTACGGTGGCCGGGAGTCAGCTATCGACTCCCGACGCCCGGGGCGTCTCCTCCTGCGGCGGCTAGGGACGCGAGGGCGCAGAGACTGCCACTCCCTCACGCACCCCGCCTCCTCTTTCGCGAGCATTACTGCTTCGCAGAAGGAGGTGACGGCTTCCCATGCCCTCTAGCTCCGTACCATGGCTCGCACCAGGGCCGGACGCGAGAGGTCGCTGCCGCCGATCGCCTCCACGAGGACACGGCGGTGCTCCGCCCAGGCAGGGCACACTTCCACCGTATGCTACACCGTGGCTTCTAGACGATCCTCACAATGGAAACACCCGGGCGTATCCTCCCGCTTTATCCTGAACAGGAACCCACCGAAGCAACCATGCCCGGTGTGAAGGCGTCAGGCGGAAGGTGAGGACGCCGTGACGCCTCTCTATCCACTCCTCAAAGAGGGGACTTACCGCCGTAATTGTGGCGAATAATTTCATTTAGAATAATTTTGTTAGGCATATTGTCATAATTTCTATAAAATTGCATTTTAACCTTAAATTAAAATAGTGTCTCAAAAAGTCAATACAGGATAATTTTTTATCAAGTGCGCAAACTGTAACCATGAATTCAACATATATCATTCTAGACCCCCCAGCGTAGAAAATTTTCGTAGGTTATACAAAAAAAAATCAGCTGTTCCATACATTTTGACCCCGTAGGTATTGCATTTTTCTATGAAACAGCTGATTTTATTTTGCATAACCGACGAAAAATTTTCTACGCTGGGGGGTCTAGAATGATATGCTGAATTCATGGTTACAGTTTGCGCACTGGATAAAAAATTATCCTGTATATGTTGTGCTACAAAAGTTATTGACAGAAACGAATTGCTGCAGAACCGACTCCACGTAGTCTTGTCTAGGGTTGCCATCACCTAAATTGTCGGCCCCGGACAAAGACTTCAAAAACCCCGGACATTTGGGTAAAATAATATTTTTTCCCCGGACGCCCTAGAAAAATATATTATTGAAGTTGAAAGTAAAAACAAAGATGTTTAATTATGGTTTTTATTTACTGATAACATTATGGAGCTTTATAACATGTTTAATAGAATAGTCTTTTTCTATATATTTAATCAACATAACAAAAACAATAAAAAGAAATACTTATCCATAGGAGAATAGAGATCGTGCTTTTTAGCACTCAATTAAACAAATTATAAAATTATCTTAATAATAATCTAGTTATAAAGGACCTATCCTAAGTAAAATTTTCTATTCTAATAATCGTACCTAATACGACTTTAAACATTATAGTGGCAATCAAACGAGATCAATTGATCTATAGGTTCAATTAGAAAACTACGAATAATTTGATATTATTCATAGTTTTCTAATTGAACCTAACTTAAAATAAACAAATAGGTAACGACAGCAAGATTAAGTTTTTTTCTCATTATTTTGGTATTTATCAGTCTTCCCAATTTGAGCTAAAACATCGTTCTTTTCCAATAGGAATTTGTAAAAGTCAACACAACTATAGTCTTTAAAATTATACTTAATTTTAATCAGTGATGAAACTGTTTGAGCGCTTAGCGCGTTCCTTTCCTTCGTCCACTGCTGCGTGACCAGTGAAAATATTCTTTCTACATTTGCATTGTGAGCAGGAATGCAGAAAAAATATTGTGCAATTTTCAGCATTTCAGTATATACAAACGCATTAGGCGTTTTGAAAAATTTTATCCACAGTTGGTTTGCACTTAAAAGCTTATCTTCATCACTAAGAGTCATGCTAAAAGCTTTTAAATTCACCCATTCGTCTATCATCTTAGTGTCGTCAATTTCAATGTTGATTTCTTTCAGAAATTCAACTGTTTCTGCAACAACAGCCCATGGAGTACTTTCAGTGATGGTAGGTAGAATCATCCAGTTGAATTTGTCAAAGTCCTGCAATGGCTTTTCCCACTTTTCTATGTAAGACTTCATATCGCTGTAGAAACCAATGCTGTTTTTTTTAAACTCGGTTTTCGTGTCTTCATGGTCTTGTTTGTTCAAAATACTCTGTACTTTTAAAGGCACAAAGTTCTCTTTTATTCTGTCTTCTAACGTTTTTTTCAGAGAGGTCAATATGTTTCTGGTTTCAATAACAGAATTATCACATTTCTCCAGCTTTTCAATTTTTCCGTGGAAAACGTGCATTACTGAGTGAATAAGAAATAAGTACGCCTCTGATAGTGGGTCTTCGAAAAACTTTTTGATCAAAACGGGTGGTCTATCCACGCTTTCAAAATAATCATTCAACGGCTTATACATTTTCAAAAGCCTTTCTATGGCGGGAAAAAGGCTTAGCCATCGTGTTTTGGAGTGAAATAATAGCTGCTTATATTCCGTTTCAGCTACTGTGCAGAAATCCTTCAGTGCTTCTGTGCGAACAGTGTAAATCGAGAAGAAATTATAAATTTTAAGAATCATTAATTCTACGTCAATAGGAAGTTGGTCACATCCGTGGTGCACAGCATTGTGAAGTATATGGGCAGAACATCCAACGCCAACGATATAAGGGTTAAGTTTCCGTTTCAGTTTATGGAAAACATTATTAGTCCCTGCTCTACTGTTTCCGCCAAAGTTTGTGTTGCAGTTGTCGCCGGAAAACGCTACACACTTTGACAGAAGACCATGCTCTCGCAGCTGTTTCAAAATAATGTCAACTATTGTATCAGATGTCTCATTTTCTGTGCATTCTATTTCAAGGAGCTTCGATGTAATCCCTTTTTTCTTATCGAAATATTGAATTACGATAGGAAACATTTTTGTGCTTCCGTGATTACTAGCATCGGTAGATACACTTATGAATTCTACATCTTGTAGATCACTTTTAATATCGGCAATCGATAATGGGCTTAAAACGTTGTTGACAATAGCTGTAGCTTTCGTGCGATTGCATGTCAAATTTTTTGCCGTATTTGACTCCGAAAACAGTACTCGGTTCAGCGAATTACTACAATCCAAAGAATTAAATGACATGTGGTGACTAACAATGTGGTAAGCCATTGCACCTTCTGCTGCTCGAATAAGATTTTCCTCTGAGCTAGGTCTAGTTTTGGCAAAAAATGTAGAGATATTTGAACTGCTGGCCTGACCTTTCGAGTTCGATTTGTGTTTTTGTGTGTTTAAGTGGTCATTTATATCGGAAACACCCTTATTTGCAATCGAAATGTTCGTTGAACAAATTGTGCAGACTACTTCCCAGTCATGTTTTCCTCTTTTCAGCATCGGGTATTTGTTTTGCAAATCGCTATTAAATGTGCATTTACGTTTTGGCATTTTGTATCTGAGAACAAGAAATTGCAGGTAAATACAATCAAAATGGTGACTAGTTAAAATCTTATTGATTAAAAGGTAAACTTACGTAGTTATCGCTGAACCGCAGTCTGTATTAGATGTTGTATTTGCGCCAGGACCGCGCGAAACACTACTGCGGAGTACGCTGGCTCGCGTGCGACTGCAGGGCTGTGGTGCGGGCGGAGGGAACGCCGGCCGCGGGGTAGCGGCGTGGCGCAGCGGGAGGATTTTTATTGTCAGTTTATCGATCGTCATAGTTAACCAATCGGGTAACCCCGGACACAATAAATGTCCGGGTTTTACCCGGACACTTATTGGGTAAATCCCCCCGGACGCCCCCGGACGCCCTCCAAACTAGGACAAATCCGGGGAAACCCGGACGGATGGCAACCCTAGTCTTGTCTGCCCTACCCCTAGAGTGTAATTAATTTATTGGTCTATCTACAATTTTTACACTTTATAATCTAATAATACAAGCTATAATACACACCAAGTGTACAATATGATGCGATAGACACAGCATGCATGAACTTACTTAAAATTTAATTACAGTGGTTTTACAGTTATAAACATACAATATTAAATACATTCTTATTATTAAGACAGTTAAAAGCTTAAATAGATAGGTTAAGAGTAACATAGTTCAGTGTAGTGTTGATTATTTTTTGGTGGACTTGATGCTTGAATTTATGAATTGATATACAACAAATATCTATAGCATCATCACAATTATAGATATCCAGAGATATGCCTTCATTGCGGAATAGTAAGGAATCACCGCCGCCGCCGCATCGCCGCTTATCTCCCACACAAAAAATTACAACATTAACAAATAGTGTACTGACGACACACACTTAAAATTTAAACACGCACACCAAAAAGAAAGCAGCCACACTAAATCAATTTCTAATAGCACACATACATAGAATGGGCGGGGCATTCACTTGTAAACACTTGCTATTTGCGAACATCCAATGCACACGCATGCAATTAGGGAGTCGAAAGCGATGGTCGATAATTATTTTTATCGATATTTAATTTTAGCACATTATTGTGTTATAATAACTTCGTTTAATTTTATTTAATTTTTTTTTAAATATATCTATCAAAATATAGTTTACTTTTACTAAAATAAAATGGGAATATGTTTTTAAAATTTTGTATTATCGGTTAAAGGGAAAACGCTCTCTGTTACATATCATACTGTATAAAAAAAAAAAAAAAATCTTAAAAATAATATATATTATTACTAAGAATATTTTAATATAATACGTTATGTTATACCTATGTGGGCTAAGTTTGTTACTACGTCTGAGGCCGGATTGGAGCCGAGAGCGTAATAATACAATGTTCACGCAAGTTATACGACATTTTTAACACATTTGTATAGAAATAAAATAAAATGTGAAACCCTCAGTATTACAGACAAAGATTTGACAAAATAGCGACGGACCGCGAATTTTCTAATTTAAACTTCGAACCTTAGAAGGTCGGGCTCATGATTGACTAAGATGGGCTTGCGATTTAGTGATCAATACAATAATGTTGCGCAAAATATATTTTTATTTTCAACAATATTTTACCATCGCAATCTTTAATATTTATTATTATTTTTCAGAGCAGTGGTGGCCCAGTGGTATCAACCTCGACTTACAAGTTGTAGATCGTGGGTTCGAACTCAGGCAGGCGCTTTACTTTGTGTAAATAATTTCATTACCACTGCTCTCAATAACGGTGAAGGAAATCATCGTGAGGAAACCGGCATGTCTTAGAACCAAAAATTCGAAGACATGGACATCTGCCAACCCGCACTGGGCCTTCGTGGTGGATCATGGCCCACTTCCTCTCACCGAGAGGAGGCCTGTGTCCCAGCAGTGGGAACAATATGGGCTGATGAGGATGATCTTCAATATTAATCTTACTCGGTCAATAATATTGCGCAATATTATTAATAGTTTTTAATTTGCTATTTGGTGGTTTCGTAAGGTACCTAACCTAACCTAACCTTTTTTTTTTTTTTTTTTTTTTTTTATCGTGGAGAAATGCTCATGCATACTGCGCTACTAAGGGGAAATAGCGCAGTTATGTGGGACTTCAACCCACTAAAACTCCACGGTGTCCTCCTGCACCGCTTATGGCGGGAACACGGGAACGAAAAAAAACTCTTCCGCGAACCCGCCGCGGCTGTCCGTCGCCGGACCCACCTCTGGGGGATACCCCCATTCACGGCGCGCATGAACACATAACACGCCGTGACCACCCCGGGGACCAATTAGCACATGGGCGCCAGACGACCCCTTGAATGGCACCCTTGGTCCCCCTGCGACGGGTCAGGACTTTGGCCCCGCCGCCTACCAGTTTTCGGCCGCAGGGGATAGGGAGAGTGGCTAACGCTGTACCAACACTCCTCTTCTCCTGCGGCCCCACCGCGTTCGCCATCGGACGGTGGCGACCCCGTTTAGGCCGCGGAAGGTAGGGAGAGCGGCGCACCTCAATACCGGCAATCCTCTCCCACCGCGGCCTCCAACCCACGCGATGTCGCCAAACGACACCGCGTTGGCCGCTACGTCGTCGGCTTTGAGCGGAAAAGCCCTGACGAGCGGCCCCTCCTCGGGTTCCTCTTAGCTTCACCGTGGGGTTCTAAACCACGGCTACTGAGCCCCCCCGCCTCGTCAATGCGGGAACCCACTGGGGGGGAACCTAACCTAACCTAACCTAACCTTACCAAACCACCAAATAGCAAATTAAAAAAAAAAAATGTATATCGAAAACAAATTATTGTAATTTTTTTACCAAATATAAATAATTGGATGAAATATAATATTTATTTAACATATTACTTATCATATTGTACAATAAATTAAAAACTGTTAATTTGTGAAAATCTTTAGGCATATTACTTTAAGTAACATACACGCTTCACGAGTAACTTTATTGGAATTATAATGTTTTTTTAACATTAAATTAATAAGTAATTTAACTGTTTTACTATACAAGTAATACGAGGATATCCATTGAGTTCTGTAAAAAATATTCAACTGCAATAATACGCATATCGATAAAATCAGCCGCACGCAAACGATTGCACCTCTCTAAGTCGAAAACGTTCGTTTCGTTCGGGAAGATTCGGGCTAGTTCGGGTTAGTTCGTGTCGCTCCGCACGTAAGTTAGTAAATCATTTAAAAATTGATTTAAAATATAAAACAGTGACTTAATTGTTTATTCACCGGTGGTAGGACACGTCATTTGTCTTCAGGTTGATGGTATTTGGTCTATTTTTACAAATAATTACTGCACAACTCGGCATTTTGGTTTTTTACGCATCAATAGACCGCAGTTGCAAAGCGACTGAATGAAGCGTACAGCCGCCGTTCGAACATACTACCAATGGATAGTATCGAGGCGGCACGTGCCACGCTCCCAAGGCATATCCCTCGATATCCGTGATCACAATTATTGAGAACCTTGCAAAATCTTGGGATTGTCCCCGGGAGTTCGACCCTGAAACAGTTTTGCGGAATGGGGCGTCCCCCATTCCGCAAAATAGTTTGATTGGGTGGCACGGGTAGTTATGTGGTAGGTTAAAACTAAACTTACTTAAGAGTTGTGGGCAATCTATTACGCTGTGAGGATTTTTGAATAAGAAAATAAGGTCGTTTTTATCTCTGCGCTTTTCGAGTGAAGGCATGTTAAATTTTTCTAGTCGTTTTGCATAGCTCAGCACTTTTTTGGATATTACCCCCGAGTAAGCAAGATGGTTTAAAAATCTTTTTTGAATGCGCTCTAACCTAAGACTATGTGTTGCATAGTGGGGACGCCACACAACCGAGCAGTACTCCAATACGGTACGTACGATGCAGTTGTACAAATAAATTTTAGTTCGAGGCTTGCGAAAACATTTTGCATTCCGTAGTACAAACTTTGAAGCTTTTTTGAAAACAATGTACATGTGAGGAATAAATGTTAATTTTTGGTCAAGAAAACCCCCAGGTCTCTAATCACATCAACTTTGCTGAGGCACGTGCCATTTATAGTGTAACTGAAATCAAAGAAAATTCGATTCCGGGTAAAGTTTATTTGGGAAGACTTTTTTATGTTTAAATGCATTTTGTTATCATCGCACCATTTCATAAGCCCATTCAGGTCAGTTTGAAATAAGAATGAATCGACTTGAGAATTTATTACACAAGCTATTTTCAAGTCGATGGCGAACATGAATGGCGTGAAATTAATGAAGCAATAGGGAAGGTCGTTAACAAAAATAATAAATACTACTGGACCTAGGTGAGAACCTTGAGGAACCCCAGAGTTTATAATTAGGGCTTCGGATTTATAGCCATTGGCAACGACATAGAACGATCTATCTGTTAAATATGGGTGAAGCCACTTAAGAAGAGAACCAGCAAAACCATAGGCATGCATTGAATGAGCACAGCGTGGGACAGTTTGTCGAAAGTCTTACTAAAATCCGTATAAATGACATTGACCTGCTGGTTAGAGTCAAGTGAAGCTAGCAATTTTTTCAACAAATGCGACCAAATTACTACAGGTGGATCATGCAACAGTAAAGCCATAATGATGCTCAGAAAGGAACTTCTTAAAGTAGTTTTGGATATCTGGGCATACTATTGCTTCAAAGACCTTTGCAAATGTCGGACGGATAGGATAGAGATAGGACGATAGTTGCCAACCACATCCATTTAAGCCCGCGTAGGCGCGGAGGGGCGAGGTGGCCCACGAGCTGAGTAGCAGGTTATTTTGACGCGCGTCTCCGCGGCTGAGGCTGGCCGGCAGAGCCGACCAGCAAGCCGAAGCTGCGGTGATGAGCGTAAAACCATCTGCGACGATGAGCTCGCGTGGGACCGCCGGAGACACGCAGCGTCGGAGCCGTGACAGAAAGCATGCATGCTGCATGTTGCATGCTTGCCTGCATGCTGTGATCTTGCTTGCATGCTGCATGCTTGCTCGCATGCTGCATGCTTGCTTGCATGCTGCATTGTGTATGCTTGTTTGCATGTCTGCAAGCAGCGTGCTAACTATGATTTTTCTGTAATGTAACAGATGAGCGTTTCAATTATTAAGGATAAAATGTATGCCAAAAGATGGTTCTAAATGTAAAGTTTCTGAGATATCATAGTTCTGCCTTTTAATGACTATCGATATGAAATAATGCCAAGAGACGATTCTGACTGCGAACTTTTTGCGATATGATGGCTCTCCTTTTCATTATAATGGATATAAAATGTATGCCTAAAGATGATTCTGACTTACAAAACTATGCGTTGTGAATGTATGATAAATGAGTGTATACCGAACGATATTCTGCGAAATAAAATTTATGCTATCCGCTATTATGCATAAGAATATTATGACGAAAAAAAATCTGCCATAAAGGGTGGACCCGTAATGAAATATATATAAAAATAAATAAACGAAATAATGATACTTAATTAAAATTGAAAAATAATATTTAAAATAATTAAATTAGACAAAAATATCTAAAATAGGTACAGTCACCACCAAAAGTCGATGAACAGAATTTAATTTAATTTTAATTTTAATTAATTATTTAGCTTTTGAAATAGTCGTGTTTAACGACTTTTGTAAATTTCTGGTGTACTGGCTATTTTGTTTCCTAGTTGCGACTATAACTTATGGCATTTTATTGTGAACAGGTGTTTTGTTATGTTGATTCTGTTCATCGACTTTTGGTGCTGACTGTACCTAACTATTTTAGTTTGTTTTCACATGCAACATAGATAAAGAAAAACGTGTAGAAGGAACAAAGGCGTTAACTTTTTAGGGTTCCGTTGCCAAATGGCAAAAAACGGAACCCTTATAGATTTGTCATGTCTGTCTGTCTGTCTGTCCGAGTAAGTCACAGCCATTTTTTTCCGAATCTATAAGAGCTATGCTGTTGAAACTTGGTAAGTAGATGTATTCTGTGAACCGCATTAAGATTTTCACACAAAAATAGAAAAAAAACAATAATATTTGGGGTTCCCCATACATAGAACTGAAACTCAAAAAAAAATTTTCATCAGACCCATACGTGAAGTTATGGATAGGTCTTTAAAAATGATATTGAGGTTTCTAATATTTTTTTTTTCTAAACCGAACAGTTTACGCGAGAGTCACTTCCAAAGTGCTAAAATGTGTCCCCCCCCCGTAACTTCTAAAATAAGAGAATGATAAAACTAAAAAAAATATATGATGTACATTCTATGTAAACTTCCACCGAAAATTGGTTTGAACGAGATCTAGTAAGTAGTTTTTTTTTTAATACGTCATAAATCGTACACCACAATTTTTTACCTTACATTCAGTCAAATCAAATATAAAAAAAAAAAAAAACATAAACATAAACCTTATGCATAAACCGTGAATACCTGCAGGTTTGTAGGGAACCCTCGGTGCGCGAGTCCGACTCGCACTTGGCCAGTTTTTTCCTTTTAAAATTAAACCCGTCATGTTTTTTGGGTTTCTTACGAATTTGGTAGTAGCTGCTTATTTCAAACCGAAAATGTATAGAAATGTTTCAATTTTTTTTAAATATTTCCTACTTGTACCAAATCATGGCAAAATAGACGGAGTATATTAAGTAATGTAATATAGTTAAGAAAAAACACAACCTGCAAAAAAATATCTGTAATTTTGGAATTCCATGGTAAAAAAGAAAATACAAAACCTGCCTTACCTTATTTTTATACTTAGTGATTGATTTGATTGTGGTTAGACTGGAAACCGACCGAAACAGCTTGGCAGACAATAAGTATCATTATGTAAAGGATGACTACCCCCACAGTTATCACAGACGTTCGAAAAGAAAAAAAATAAAAGTAAATCAAGACCATAGATATCCAGAAATATGCCTTCATTGCGGAATAGTAAGGAATCCTAGTGTCGCCGCTTATCTCCCACCCAAAAAATTACAACATTAACAAATAGTGTACTGACGATACACACTTAAAATTTAAACACGCACACCAAAAAGAAAGCAGCCACGCTAAATCAATTTCTAATAGCACACATACATAGTATAGTCCTCCAGACCGAATTTCGGCCACGGCGGCCAATCTCAACGGAGACTAGCCATCGCACAGACGGGTATTAGACCCTAAAACGTGGCCAAAAGTCAGTTTTAAAAAGGTCCCGCTTCCTGGAAATTACCCTTACCTGCCGATACTCAAGGGATTAAGGAACAATGGGCGGCCATATTTTTTACCTGATTTTTGTCAGTACACACTTAGTCAGATGTGTTTCGACTGCGCTGTTGGTTGCACGTTTATTTTTGTAGTGAGTGTTTGCAAAGTTTCTAGTTTTCATTAAGTGATAAAATTGATGAATACAGTTTCCACCGAAGATTTTCAACATGGATATTGCAGAACCAGGTATGTATTGTTCAAATAAATTGTTATTTCTAGAATAATTTGTTTTTATCTAGAGTTGTGGTGTTTTTCTAAAACTGCATTATTTTTCATTAATCATTTTCTCAATCAAATTTAGAAAAGAGTAAAAGTAAGATAA
This sequence comes from Aporophyla nigra, assembly GCA_947507805.1. Lineage (NCBI taxonomy): Eukaryota > Metazoa > Arthropoda > Insecta > Lepidoptera > Noctuidae > Aporophyla > Aporophyla nigra. The sequence goes on along the minus strand of OX382313.1, from coordinate 1,222,776 downwards.
TCGGGCATTATCGGATAATATCTAGTTTATTGTTTGATAGGACAGATATTTGTGATATATTATATAGAAAGAAAAATTGCCACTTTTTGCCCCTTATATGGATTTCTCTTATTTTTATGTTTTAAGATATCCATAAAACAAACTTTGTTTTGCGGCTGTGATTATATTTTTGGGTTTAAATTGTTCTAGGAACGTCAGGGGCTCGAGTGTTGACGCGAATGGATATTTTCAACATGATCCATAGTTCTTCTGATGGATTTAGAACTAAAAAACTTGATGAAGTTGAAGAAGAGTTAATAAAAGACTCTTCTTTTAATGTCGAAAAAAAAGAAGTATTTCGTCGTAAATTTGCGACATTCAAGCATGATTTTAAGTCAAGATGGCAAGCAGCAAACAGGACTAAACAGAAATTTTTAAAAAACAACGAACAATGGCTTCAAGGCACTCTTGAAATACCTCGGAAAAGACTCTCTAGCGGTAATACAGGGCGCCCAGAAAAAAATTTCGACGATTTGTCTGAACGAAGCAAACGCAGAAAAACTGAAAATCTTCGTGAAAGCTACGAAGCTCGAGAGCTATTATATGCAGGTAAAATGGTACTTCGAGAGCGTGGAGATACTGATGGAGCAAATGTTGTGAAGGAAATTACAGAAACGTCGACACGTGAGAACCGCATCGCCTTGCACAAAAGTGACACGTCATCATTACCAGCAACACAAATAACACCAACTGCAGCGTTATCTATGTTCGTCGAAGCTAATTTAACAAGGAGACAGTACGATATAGTGCGTGAGACAAATAAAAAGTTCTATCCTTGCTATACCATCCTCCAAAAAGAAAAAAAACAATGCTATCCAGATCCGGAAAGCATTACTATATCTGAGACCTGTGCTGAAATAAAACTGCAAGCATTACTGGACCACACAGCTAAGCGATTTTTACTGTATTTAGAGGAAGTTATTTCTACTTTATCAGTAGAGGAGTTGTCAACACTTGAACTTATATATAAGTGGGGATGTGATGGATCACAACAAACTGAATATAACCAAAAGTTTGAAAACTCAAGCAGTACAGATGCTAATATATTCCAGTCAAGTTTGGTCCCTATTCAATTGGTTTGCAAACGCAACATTTACCCTAGTTCTGACAAGACAAATGCAAATGTCATTTGGCGCAACAACTCTCCATCTTCACACAGATTTTGCAGGCCCATGAGGATAAGATTTATCAAAGAAACTCCCGAAATAACGAAAGAAGAAATTAAGCATTTTGAAGACCAAATTGAAGATTTGGATATTACCAAATTAACAAGTGCTGGACTCGAGGTTTCTGTCAAACACACCTTATTATTCACAATGATTGATGGTAAGGTGTGTAATGCTGCCACAAATACTAAATCTACAATGAGGTGTTATATCTGCAAATTAACTTCAACAGATTTTAACAATCTCGATAAAGTGAGGAGCTCAGAGGTAGCCAAGGAAAATTTTAAATTTGGGCTTTCAATTCTTCATGCAAGAATCAGATTCTTCGAAAGCCTTCTTCATGTCGCATATAAGATTCCTGTAGGAAAATGGCAAATTAGGTCGCAAATGGAAAAAGATATCGTAAAAACTAAAAAGCAAGAAATCCAAGAAAGGTTTCGAAAAGAACTTGGTGTTTTGGTTGATATTCCAAAAGCTGGTTTTGGAAATACCAATACCGGAAATACGAGTAGGAGATTTTTTGAATGTTCTGCGGAAGCTTCCGCTATAACTGGCATCAATGAAGAATTGATAAAAAGGTTCGCAACAATTTTAGAAGTTATTTCAAGTGGATATGATATAAATTTTGAAAAGTTTTCTTCATATTGTGACAATACAGCAGAACTTTATGTTAGCTTATACAGCTGGCATCCGATGACACCCACTGTACACGAAGTGCTGATGCACGGGCCACTCATTGTGAAAAACGCTCTGATCCCAATCGGAACTTTGTCAGAAGAAGCAGCTGAAGTTAGGAACAAGCATTTTCGAGATTATAGGGAAAATTATTCGCGAAAATTTTCCCGTGAAGATTCTAATAGGGATATTCTGTATAGGCTACTGCTCACATCAGACCCGTATCTTAGTTCAATTAGGCCTAGACCTAAGAAAAGTTCTAAGCCTTTTTCCTCTTCGGCAAAAGAAATGTTACTGCCATTTCATGACAGTTGTGACTCGGATAAGGAAAATGAAGAAGATTAAGAGTACTTAACATACCGTTTTATGGTTGTTTTTTAATGTTTAATAAAATAAAAATGTAAGAATTTGTCATTTTTTTTAACTTTTTCCAAATGCCTAGATTCCTTTCCAATTGATATTTTACCATCAACTAGGCTTTGAATAATGATTTTTCAATAAATTAGGCAATTTATGCACCGAAATATTCATAAAATATTGTTTAATAGTTTTGGCCACGTTTTAGGGTCTAATACCCGTCTGTGCATCGGCGCGGGAGATATTATAGTGCTCAAGTGTATGCGCAGACACAGGAGCACTCACTCTTCCCTCACTCTCGTAGTCCGATGGGACGGCAATCCGACACGACCGGAGAGAGATCAGGCGTAGGACCAACTGCTTAACGTGCTTTCCGAGGCACGGGGGTATCACACCGCCAACTTCCAAACTCCGGGCTGCTACTAAGAAATTCCTAATGGAAAAACCCAGTAACACTTTGCCCGACCCGGGAATCGAACCCAGGACCCCACGCTCAGCAGTCACGCTTGCGACCACGAGACCAACGAACCATAGAATGGGCGGGGCATTCACTTGTAAATACTTGCTATTTGCGAACATCCAATGCACACGCATGCAATTAGGGAGTCGAAAGCGATGGTCGATTATCGGATCTTTATCGATAATTAATTTTAGCACATTATTGTATTATAATAACTTCGTTTAGTTTTATTTAAATATTTTTTTATATATCTATCAAAATATAGTTTACTTTTACTAAAATAAAATGGGAATATGTTTTTAAAATTTTGTATTATCGGTTAAAGGGAACGCTCTCTGTTACATATCATGCCGTATAAATAAATAATATATTACTTAATCTTTAAAAAGAATATGATTACTAAGAATATTTTAATATAATACGTTATGTTATATCTATGTGGGCTAAGTTTGTCCGTTTGGCCGGATTGGAGCCGAGAGCGTAATAATACAATGTTCACGCAAGTTATACGACATTTTTAACACATTTGTATAGAAATAAAATAAAATGTGAAACCCTCAGTATTATAGACAAAGAATTGACAAAATAGCGACGGACCGCGAATTTTCTAATTTAAACTTCGAACCTTAGATCGTCGGCCTCATGATTGACTAAGATGGGCTTGCGATTTAGTGATCAATACAATAATGTTGCGGAAAATATATTTTTATTTTCAACAATATTTTACCATCGCAATCTTCAATATTTATTATTATTTTTCAGAGCAGTGGTGGCCCAGTGGTATCAACCTCGACTTACAAGTTGTAGATTGTGGGTTCGAACTCAGGCAGGCGCTTTACTTTGTGTAAATAATTTCATTACCACTGCTCTCAATAACGGTGAAGGAAATCATCGTGAGGAAACCGGCATGTCTTAGAACCAAAAATTCGAAGACATGTGACATCTGCCAACCCGCACTGGACCCTCGTGGTGGATCATGGCCCACTTCCTGTCACCGAGAGGAGGCCTGTGTCCCAGCAGTGGGAACAATATAGGCTGATGATGATGATCTTCAATATTAATCTTTCTCGGTCAATAATATTGCGCAATATTATTAATAGTTTTTACCACCATGTGGGCCAGCTTACAAAACAACCAAATAACAAATTAAAAAAAAATGAATATTTTTGTATTTCGAAAACAAATTATTGTAATTTTTTTACCAAATATAAATAATTGGATGAAATATAATATTTATTTATCATATTACTTATCATATATTGTACAATAAATTAAAAACTGTTAATTTGTGAAAATCTTTAGGCATAATTTTACTTTAAGTAACTCACACACTTAACTGTATTGGAATTATAATGTTTTAATTTGGTTCAAACAACATTAAATTAATAAGTAATTTAACTGTTTTACTATACAAGTAATACGAGGATATCCATTGAGTTCTGTAAAAAATATTCAACTGCAATAATACGCATATCGATAAAATCAGCCGCACGCAAACGATTGCACCTCTCTGAGTCGAAAACGTTCGTTTCGTTCGGGAAGATTCGGGCTAGTTCGGGTTAGTTCGTGTCGCTCCGCACGTAAGTTAGTAAATCATTTAAAAATTGATTTGAAATATAAAACAGTGCCTTAATTGTTTATTTACCGGTAGTAGGACATGCCATTTGTCTTCAGGTTGATGGTATTTGGTCTATTTTTACAAATAATTACTGCACAACTCGACATTTTGGCTTTTTACGCATCAATAGTGCACTGTACGCAGTTGCAAAGCGACTGAATGAAGCGTACAGCCGCCGTTCGACAATACTATCAAATTGATAGTATCGAGCACGGAATAAAGAAAACTAGAGGAAGTGCCCCTCAGATATCGCGCGCGTGTCAACATTAAGCGCAGATGCGCAGCATTTAGCTTATTAGCCGTCAGATACTTGTCGCGATTGGTTATCGCAGAAATACGCGAAATATTACAAATTATGCCTTGTTGTGCGGTTTTGACCTGCAAAAACGAAAGCAGAAAAAAAATGTATCTTGTGGAGGTGTATCCTATCATCAGTAACTACTAAATTTTGTTAATTTTTAATATAATTGATTTTAATTGCAATACCACATGTTATGACTTCAATGCAAACTATAAACAACCTTATTTTTATTGACACAAAGTCTTAATGCACTTAGTCGTCATCTGGAAAATCATAACCAAAATTCTAGTAACTTCGACGCTACTGGATTAGGGATGGGACACATCCGTAATGTAGGTCGGTATCGATAATTTTGTCTGATTTTAGTAAGGATTCAATAGCTCACATAGCTGGTTATATAATAAGACAGTTGATTAAAAAAATTAAGTGTGATATTTGCGTTAGTGCTTTAGTAACAGAAAAAAAAACAATCATTACATAGATTTATTATAGCTAAAGATAGAGGGGGATTATTATACCCATCAGAATCTGTGATTAAGATATGTCAGATGTCCGAAATATTTTTAAAAGACGGTTACATATTTAATAAAGATTATATCATGGCTAAAATAATGCGCCAGTTCATTGGGTCATCGATATTCCAAAACATAAGCTATCATCAATTAGAGGAATTTCTTATGTCTAATCATATTACTGACTTAATGAAAGCTATCACAGCAAACTATATTAATATACGATTTCATCACCTATTAAAATTAAACATAAAATTATAAAAACGGCAAGTAATTAAATAAATATGTGTTATTTCAAGGTTAGTAAATATTTTTAGTACTATCTGTTATCGTTTCATTTATCGTTAGCTTCTATCAGCGGTTTCGCCCGCGTACCTGATTTTATGAAAATAACATTACCCCCCTACATACAAACATACAAATACCTCTTTAACATTGATATTTTAACGATAATCAACCTTTTCCGTTATTAAGCATTTGTATGATGTTAACAAATTATTACATTGCTCACTCGAATAAATTACGTAACTTCAATATTAAAATATCGATATATTTCCTCATCTCTTACTTTTGTTTTGCTACTCACCAACAGAGATTACAAGTGCATGTGAATATGACATCTATTTCAAAGGAGCTAGCGTTCTGAATAGAATGAATTGGTTACAGCGCCATCTAGCATTGAGTTGCTGAACTCGTTGTAAATTTGTCTGTCTAAAGTTTCCAAACGAAAAACGTCTTTATTGTGTGTGTCATGTCAAATAATAACAACTTTCATGCCTTGTAATACGACTTAATTTTTGAAAGCAATACGAAGATGATTTGTAAAACTTGCGCGTGTAATTTGTAGCCAATCATATCACTGTTTTTTATGTGTGTAATCGACAATTTGCTATGCAAATGTGTGAGTTTGGCGACACTGGTTCCCGTGCTTAACCAGTATAAGGGCATTTCTCTGTATTCTTTGTTCTGTGGTATCGAGGCGGCACGTGCCACGCCCCCAAGGCATATCCCTCGATATCCGTGATCAAGACTAATAAGATAACGCTGAAGAGTTTGTTTGTTTGTTTGGTTGAACGCGGTAATCTCAGGAATTACTGGTCCGAATTGAAATTTCGTTTTGTGTTGGGTAGTCTATTTATTTAGAAAGGCTGCTATAAAACATCATGCTATGATCAAAAGGAGCGGAGCAGCAATGAAAAATGGACGAAAACGGGCAGGCAATTCGATGTGACGGGAAGGGTCACGGGAGCAACAAATTAACGCGGACAGGTCGCGGGCAGAAGCTAGTAAAAATATAATTATTACGTAAACAGTACAAAGATATTCCTACTACTCAGCACAGTATTAAAAAATCGGCACAACACCCATAAAAATATGCTGTTTGAACAGGTTAAAATATTGTAAGGAACCTCCAGTGTGCCAGTTCGACTCACACTTAACTAGTCGTCTTCGTATAAAATACAAGTACATAGTGTAATGTGAGACACAACTCAACAAGACAACGGTTGGCTAAGATAGATCAGTGGACACCAGGATATATTGTGCAAAGTAATTCTGTGCTAGTCGTGGCACACAGGTAAGTAGTTAACTCACCGTGTTACACACTTCCAGTACCAATCACCAGCGAGGCAAACAGTTTGCTTGTAAGAAACAACCGACAGCCAAAAATACACAACGAATTGGAAACTAACTTTGATTGCGGAAGTCTGTATTGTATTAACGTTTTTTTTTCCCCGTTTTCTGAAATTTAAGTAATTTTTCATTTTGAGTGTTTTTAAAATAGGATTGAACTCACGTTGACTTTTTGTTTTTGGGTGGGAAATCATCTAATGACGTCTCCCGCTCAAGGATGAAGCGAACTTTTATGTTCCTTCAGTTGCCCATATGCCAGGGCCACGGGTAACTCTTTCGAACAGATCTCGCGACCCTGGCAGACATATGCATGCTGACCGTTCGCATTCCGTCTGAATTTCTATGTGTACCTATATCTAACTGTTCTAGTTCTTCTGCCAATAACCAAGTCCGGATTCGGTCCTGCATTTCAATTTTATGAGATGTTTTACATATTGATTGGGTTTTTGTAGAACCCAATTTTTCAACTCCTTGTAAATCAAAACTTGGTGAATTAAATAAACTATTTTATTTCATACAGGAAAACAATCAGAAAGACTATATAAATACTGAAGATAAACAGAAACAACTTAACATACACTACATTTTCCACAAATTAATTTTTATTAATTTACGAATTGGTGGCAAACATTAACAGTAGTCGGGACAAAATGAAGTAAGCACTAGATAGACCTAAGGCAGTAAATACGCCTTCATACCTGTTTTTGTCTGCGCTTTATCCATACTTCCACACTATATATATATATATATATATATATATCTATTTCTGACCCCGATCATTACTCGCCAAAGCTCGCCGTGATTTTGTCTGTCTAGTTGTAACTTTTCATATAGCCTTATCTAATTTTACGATTTAAGGCCAAGCTAGTTTTAGTTACTTGATATTTTAATAAATTTAAGCGTTACAACTTATTTTTGTATATTACTCTTTCACTCGGTCGCGAACCCGCACAGTGGTTAAATTAAATTTGGTACACAGATACTTTAGAGCTTGGGAAAGGACATAGGCTACTTTTTATCCCGCGACTTTGTCTGCGTCTGCGATAACCGACATTTACGCGGACGAAGTCGTAGGCAAAAGCTAGTAATACATAAATATAAAAACAGTAGAAACTAAGAATAACTAGTTCAGAAAACGTTTATAATTCTATTACAATAATTTGCTTATGCATACGGAATCTAGTAACTAGTAACAGAATACACAATAAATTAATTAATTAAATTTTAAGATTGACAATGTTCGCTGTGGCGCTATTCTGCATCGCGTGCGCAGCGTACTGGTGGTGGAGCCGGAAGAACGCTAAGACGACGGAGCCGCCATGCCTCCCGGGGGCGTGGCCTCTTCTGGGACATGCACCGTTACTCATTGGGAATGGTTGCGGTATGTATTTTAGATAAGTTGCAACCTGAACAGACAAGTCTGGCTCTAATCTGTCTGACCAGATTGATATTAATATTTGAAATTTCGAAATCCGAAACTAAGTTTAAACCATGCTTATAACGATCAAATTGGTTTCAATGGTCGGAACAACCTGTTTGCGTAGCCATGCCCGTTTCTGATTTTGGTTTTATTAAGGAAAAATCATGGTGATCGGTCGTAAAAGTTAATATTAGTGTTAGTTTTTCATTTTGGTCAGATTAGTTCTAAGCCATTGTTCATATATGAGAACCCAAGAACCATGACTCCGTACTATATATCAAACTTATTGAATACGCTCGAATAAACATTTTACGCATTATTTGAAAATCTCACCAAAGAGGTTATTTCTGAACATGTTTGTAGATTTATGGAATCGAGTCAACGACTTCGCCGAACAAAGCCACAACTTAGGAGGAGTTGTATCATTCAGCATTGGACCACGAACTTTATATAGTAAGTACTAATACCACGGAAACTAACACAACTTCGTTAAATTTATGACAGTACTTGACAGATTACTGATATTGGTTCTGGATTTTATGGTCAGGGCTGCCTGTATGATAGATTGGAATACTCTTTATGATCTGCCTACTAATATTATAAATGTGAACTAGCTCAAACAACTCTCACAGATCATTACACTATTATTCTTACACTAAATCTTTGCTTACCAATGCACGATCTCACGTCTACATCTAACGTTTTTTTTAAGTCGGGAAGTAATCTCTCTGAGATTACTTCCCGACTTAAAAAAACGAAAATGTTCAACCTTTTCTCGATTCTCATGATGCTAACGTAGCTGCTGACAATTTGATTCACATACTAAAAACTATATCTGAGTGAATTACTAAAATCATTACCGTGTTCAAGCGAAAAACAATCATAAAACCTTGGATAACCTCAGCTCTGTTTAGATGCTTTAGAAACAGAGACAATCTTCACAAAAAATCCTAAAACATCTAGATAATGCAATTTTAAAGACAATTTACATAAGATACCGAAACTATTGCAAAAAAATTTTAAGAAAAGTAATAAGAGAATTTGAAAAGGAGGAAAGAAAAGGCGACGATTGTCCTTTCCCGCCGGAAAGGACAATCGTCGCCTTTGAAAAGTAATAAATAAAGTTTACGATCCGCAAGCTACGATTAAATGAGTTCAATCAGAAGCATAGGTACATCCAAAGTGAGCAACTTGTGTATCAGGCCTTCGTGCCTCAAGGTATCAAAAGCTTTTTCGATTTCCAGCAGGAACATACCTGTTTTTTTTTTTTGGATGGGAAATCATTAAATGACTTCTCCTGCTCTGGGCGGAGCGAGACTTGTGTCAGACTTTTACTGACTCAAAACCCACCCATATTCCTTCAGTTGCCCATGTGCCAGGGTCACGGTATCTCTTTCGAACAATCTCGCTACCCTGGCAGGCATCGATCCTAGCAGAACCCTTCAGTTCTTCTGACATCTGTTTGAGGCACGCGTGGAACACTACGCGCCGTCGACACGGGCCTGGGGATTGTCTGAGATTTAGGTGATGGGATATGTGTTCTGACACCCTAGCTAACTGTTGGGTAGTTGAATGATTGGCATAGAACCCAAACTGCTCTTGGATCAAAAACTGCACAGTGGCGCGTAATAATCTATATGTATAAAAGGAGAAACTGACTGACTGACTGACTGTTGATATATCAACACACCGCCCAAACCGCTGGTCCTAGAGACATGAAACTTGGAGGGTGTGTTCTTTGTGAAGAGTAAGTATCCACTAAGAAAGGATTTTTGGGAATTCCACCCCTAAGAGGGTGAAATGGGGGGTTGAATTTTCTGTGAAACTTTTTATTCTGTGGGTCGATTTACACAAAAATTGGTACACATACTCTTCAATTATAGTTATGAGATACGTGTATCACAGTTTTTCCAAAATCATCCCCTTACATAGTCAAATAGGGCTTCGAAGATGTGGATAATAAACTAATTCTACCTACAGAGTTAGGCACAATTCTGACCAATATAGAAGAGCTAATAGTTAAAATCTACCCAGATATTAGTAATATTCACGACTAGCTCCTGCCCGCGACTTTGTCCGCATACAATTTCTTGCTCCCCGACCCTCCCCGTCGCATCGAATCGCCTGCCTGGGCGAGGTCTTCATATTTGTGACTTTTTCTTTTTGCTCGGCTCCGTAGGGTCCTATCGTGATATTATATAGTATAAAGCCTTCCTCGATAAATAGGCTATTCAATCTATATATATAAAATTCAAAGTCCTGAGTGACTGACTGACTGACTGATATATCAACGCACAGCCTAAACCACCGGTCCTAGAGACATGAAATTTGGAGGGTGTGTTCTTTGTGAGGAGAAGGTATCCACTAAGGGTTTTTTGAAATTCCTTCCTTAAGAGGGTGAAATGGGGTGTTGAATTTTCTATGAAACATTTTATTCTCTGGGTCGATGGACACAAAAATTGTTACACATACTCTTGAAGTATAATTATGAGACACGTGTATCACAATTTTTCCATTTTTTAAAATCATCCCCTAACTGAGTCAAATAGGGCTTTGAAAATCCTACATGGAATGGTAGACGTACGCATGGCATGCGGGGCAGCCCGCGTAGCGCATTGTCGTCACAGGTGTCCAATCTCAACCAAAGTATCAAAATGTATCACATATGTAACTGATATTAATATGAACTAAGTTTTGGCCTGCGACTTCATTCGCGTAAACTTCATCCGCGTAAATGACGGTTATCGTGGACGAAGACGAAATCTCGGAATAAAAATAGGCATATGTCCTTTCTTGGGGCTCAAACTTACCCCGTACCAAATTTTATCTTTCGTATTTTTTTTTTTCATGAAAAGTATCTTACGTTACTTCTAATACTTCCAAGAATATGTGTACAAAGTTTCATGATGATCGGTTCGGTAGTTTTCGCGTGAAAGCGTAACAAACAAACTTACATTCACATTAAAATTTATAATATGTTGTAGTAGGGCTATTTGCAAGATATAACAGCCGCACGGGTCGATCGTTCAAGTTAAGCTACACTTGCCGCGGTTGGTCCGTAGATGGGTGACCATCTTTACATAATAAGACCCTTCCGTGCCTCGGAATCTCAGCTGTCTTTCGTAGATATTAGACCGTCGTTACGGGTCGTCAGAAGCCCGAAAGTCTGACAACCAGTCTTACCAAGGGGTATCGTATTACCCAGTAACTGGGTTGTGGGGGTAAACTAGGCAGTCACTCCATGTAAAATACTGGTACTCAGCTGCATCCGTTTAGACTGGAAGCCGAGTCCAACATAGTTGGGAAAAGGCTAGACAGATGATCATGAAGTGACATGTAAAAAAACGCGTTTGTTCCTGTATTAAATAAAATTAAATAACTACACTAACTATTCTTTAATAGATACCTATGTAACTTTATAAATAAAAACTAATTGGGCACATACCTACTATAATACTTTACGCACTAACATCTAAATCTGTACGTTCAGTGAGCAATAGTGCGACTTTAGTTTATACATTAAAGTAAAACATAACGACCAAGCTACAATCATCAATGGAATTCCTTTGAGATCGTTTGAAGGAGTTGAAAATAATTGTAAATCAGTGGACTCGAGTAATAAACAACGATGACGTCATACATTACCCGCTTTAGTTTCTTAACACATTGAAGCTTCTCGGGCTCCCAACGCACATTTAAAAATTTTGAGTTAGCGCCCAGCACGCGTAGCATGACCACCATAGAAACGAGTTTTGTCGACGGAAGAATAGGCAAAATGGCACGGCGATGTTAAAACTAAAGAGAGGAGATATTTCTATTCTTCAGGCGACAAAATTCTACGACGTCGACCATGGCGACCAATTTTTCTCTACTTTTGAGTTGGAGATTCGATTGGGGGTACATTTTTTTTACAGGATCATATTAATTATAATCATCAATACAATACTCAAAGATCGTTTATTCACACTGTATGACTATTCAATGAAAAAGTCCTTAGCGGATCCACCTTAATTACATTAGTTACCACTCTCTTGCTATGGAAAGAATAACTGTCTTTGTCTTCATAGAAACCCGAGTTTACGGGTCGCTCCGTGCTCGGGCCGAAGAGATGTCGAATTGAATAGAAAGAACTTTGTCTATTCTTGGTAGAATAGAGATAGAATTGTTCATGCTACGCCTGCTGTTATGTTGCTGCGTAATTTAAACCCGCTAAAATTATGCAATGACACCAGGTTGTAAGTGAAAATATTGCAACGAAATGTTATCGAGGCAACTATACTGACACGTTGTTCCTGAGAGGAGTCTGTGTTTATTCCGAGGATTCCTCTAACGCCATCGAACTACCCCTTGAGTTCACAAGAGTGCAGTTTCCCCTCAAAGTCTGCTTTGACAAGACCATAAATAAATCTCAAGGCAAAACATTTAATTTAACAGGGGTAGACTTAAAGGAGAACAGTCACTGAAAACAGCGGGATTTGATCATAGAGGGGACTTCTTCTCGCTCGCCCACTTTTACGTGGCCCGCTCGGGAGTGAGCTCATCTAGCAGCCTGGTTGTATTAGCACCTGAGGGCAGAACCTATAAGTAGTATTTAAGGAAATACTTTAAATATAGACTAAAAAATTAATAATCTTAAACCCCTGTGAACAGCAAGTTAAGTAAAATCTTCATTTGAATAATTTTGGTAACATTTTTTTTCGAAATTCCCAGGGAATAAAGAGAATTTATATTTGCGCTTTAAAGTTGCCTTCAAATTTGTCATGCAAGTAGGTAATTTGCCGTTCTGTTATATATTCCGTCACTATTGTTAGGTTTTAAGATTAATTATCCTACAACAATCATTTATCAATCCAAGTGCTGCTCCTTGGATAACACAAAGCAAGCAGTGCAATAACACATTGTTTACCTGGATTAACACATAGGGTACTTTTAATCCCAGTAGTACGGTCCTGTGGGATATTTTTCGACATCCACGCGGGCGAAGCCGCGGGCAGAAGCTAGTCTTGTATAAATCACATATTCAAATATTTTACCAACGGAAGGTAGCGGACTTATAGCGAGGTAGTTTATAGGTAAAGTACAAATCTTTAAATGCCCTCTCAATTCGTCAGCTTTTTATTTTACATTTTGCTTTAAAACAACGATATTTTAACCCTGTGTTTGTCTCCCCGAACATTAATGTACGGAATAGAAGAAGGAACGTATGCCACATAAAAAGGCCATGCCATTTTATCTATAATATGTATGTATTTAGCAATATATAAGTATATTTATCAGTTGTCTGGTTACCATAGTACAGGCTCAGCCTAGTTTGGGATCAGATAATGGTGTGTAGGTTAAAAAAAAAAAAATTGCACGAACTTTCTTTTTCTTGGGCATTTTCTATACAACAGACTAATATACTTACTCTCAACACACATCCTAAGTAAAACAATTTAAAAAAAAATTGACTGAATGGCTACTCTCCTTACATTGTGCCAAAACTGAAGATCTTTTCACTACCATTTCCTAATTTAGTGTCATGTAATGTCACTCACAACCTCATACAAATATCTACAATTCGACATACACTTTTTTCACTATCTCACCAATTCTTTGCATGTTCTCTAACTACAAAAAAAAGAATAATAACTTATCTATACTAATATTATAAAGCTGAAGAGTTTGTTTGTTTGTTTGGTTAAACGCGCTAATCTCAGGAACTACTGGTCCGAATTGAAAATTTATTTTTGTGTTGGGTAGCCTATTTATTGAGAAAGGCTAGAGGTTATATAACGTCACGCTACAATTAAAAGAAGCGGAACAGCAACGAAAAATGGTCAAAACTGGCAGGCAATTCGATGCGACGGGAAAAATTTGACGCGGACGAAGTCGCGGGCAGAAGCTAGTTTGTAATAATCCTATTTGCAAGGAATGAATAAATAAAACTGCAATTTTAAACAAAATGTCTTCAGTACAAATACTTGATAGGCAACAGTCTTCCACAAATTACAAAATTGTATCTGTAGACTAATTTAATTCTAAGCTCCAATTTGTAGTATGATAATAAATTTATTCTAATACTAGCTTCTGCCCGCGGCTTCGCCCGCGTGGATGTCGAAAAATATCCCACAGGACCGTACTACTGGGATTAAAAGTACCCTATGTGTTAATCCAGGTAAACAATGTGTTCTTGCACGGTTTGCTTTGTGTTATCCAAGGAGCAGCGCTTGGATTGATAAATGATTGTTGTAGGATAATTAATCCTAAAACCTAACAATAGTGACGGAATATATAACAGAACGGCAAATTACCTACTTGCAACTTTAAAGCGCAAATATAAATTCTCTTTATTCCCTGGGAATTTTGAAAAAAATTGTAACCTAAATTGTTCAAATGAAGATTTTACTTAACTTGCTGTTCACAGGGGTTTAAGACTATTAATTTTTTAGTCTATACTTAAAGTATTTCCTTAAATACTACTTATAGGTTCTGCCCTCAGGTGCTAATACAACCAGGCTGCTAGATGAGCTCACTCCCGAGCGGGCCACGTAAAAGTGGGCGAGAGAGAAGTCCCCTCTATGATCAAATCCCGCTGTTTTCAGTGACTGTTCTCCTTTAAGTCTACCCCTGTTAAATTAAGTGTTTGCCTTGAGATTTATTTATGGTCTTGTCAAAGCAGACTTTGAGGGGAAACTGCACTCTTTTGAACTCAAGGGGTAGCTCGATGGCGTTAGAGGAATCCTCGGAATAAACACAGACTCCTCTCAGGAACAACGTGTCAGTATAGTTGCCTCGATAACATTTCGTTGCAATATTTTCAGTCACAACCTGGTGTCATGGCATAATTTTAGCGGGTTTAAATTACGCAGCAACATAACAGCAGGCGTAGCATGGACAATTCTATCTCTATTCTACCAAGAATAGACAAAGTTCTTTCTATTTAATTCGACATCTCTTCGGCCCGAGCACGGAGCGACCCGTAAACTCGGGTTTCTATGAAGACAGAGACAGTTATTCTTTCCATAGCAAGAGAGTGGTAACTAATGTAATTAAGGTGGATCCGCTAAGTTAGTTTTTAGTTTAGAAAAATTCTTTATTAACATAAAATATACAGCTGTAGCACTTAAAAGTAAGTAACAGTTACACTTAAATAATAAAAACACTTTTACAGGCTATGGTCACCTTTATAAGTATACAATAATAACGGTTAAAACTTATTACAACATAATGAACTTGTTTGATTAAACCTTTAACCTTAGAATAATAACGCATAGAAGCCGCGTCTAGAACAAAACATGAGCGAAATCGTGTGTCCACTTCATTTTCTTTGTGTGCGTGAGCCGAATGTGTCTACGTTCCTCAAACGCACACAAATATAGCATTCAGTGATACCATTACCAGGCCGTTACCCACAAAATATGGGAAAACGCACTACTATGTAACTGGATCAAATCAAGACAAGTATTATATGTTATCAGGAACTCGATAAGATGAAGATGATTTTTCATGTAATATGACATATTTTTACGGAAAGTAAAATTCAATTTATTTAAAAATAAAAGGAAATAAGGATGTTTGATGTGTTATAATAATAATATAGGCATGTATTAATTGCTGACATGTAAAAAAATTGGGTTTGATATCAATTAATTGTATAATAAATAAGAAAGTATGATTGAGAAAATTACAAAAATTAAAAACATGTTAATCAATAATATTGTAATCTTTATAATACCACTCTTCAAATCAACAGTTTATGCTTATCATTTAAAAACCTTGCAGTTGCAACTGCTTCCTAAAGAGTTTACGCTTTGAATCAACGTCTCTTATAGTATTTACCACGGCGTATTCTTCGCATACCTTTTCTCGTTGAATACATATCCTCGTGACGGAAATGCATTGAGCATATCTTTGTATTTTTAGTTGGTTTCCATGAATTCTCTTTGCGATTACTTCAAATTATTTGTATCCAACGATTGGCTATCACAGAATCGACCGGAAAACTAAAAAAAAAAAAACAATAAATGGAATGCTCATATTGCATTAAATACACGTAAGTAGTTAAGTACATAATCAGAATAGGCACACCAGTACCCTAATTGCGTAACTTATTTTCGTAAACAATTTTGCCTAATTTGTTTCATTTTGACAGCTCAACAACATTCATTGCGTTATTTACGTTTTTGAGCAGATTTTTTTCCAACTGATTAAGCACTGGATTAACAATCTGTTTCAAATCGAAACAGATTGTGTTGTATAACGCAATTAGGGTACAGGTAATAGATACAGCATTTGTTTTATGTACCTAATCAAACAATTACAGGAAAATAATCACAAACATAGTTATTTGGTTCGGTTTTATTTAACTACAGTAAATTACTAATTAACTTTTAGTTTAAAAACACTTTAAGTAGCAGTGTCGATAACGACCATAATTTAGAGGCTGTAAAAAATTATAGTTTAGTTTGACGCACACAGAATCGCCACCAGTATCCTATTTACAAAGACTAATATAAAATACTTAATGCCAAGTTAGTTTCTCTAAACTGGCAAAATATTATATCGTATTCAATAGCGTAGGTACATCAAAAACAATTATTTTTTTGTTGGACAAAACTAAGAACAAAATTGAAAGTAATGTGGGTATTTTTTCCTCACAAATAGCAACACTGTATTGTGCTTAGTTAGGTAAATAAAAATTTTGTTTGATGATCGATTTACGTAAAAATAACGCATCAAATGTTAGTACTTACGTGTGAAATGTAATTTGATCACATATTTTTTTGTTTTCCTGAAGTGCTATGACATCCCTTCACGCTACAAACTGTCATTTTCAATTATTTTAAATTATTTACTCGCGAGCTACGTTCGACGGAACGTGACCTTGAGCACTGACGGCTCGCCGAGAGAAGTAAGCCAAATATGGCTTAGTTTTAGTTGCCTCACTTTTTGCACTCGTACTAGGTTTCTATGCGTTATTATTCTAAGCCTTTAACATTAATATACGAAATTATTGTTATAATTTCATTTATAAAATTAGGGGGTAGCAACAAATATT
Organism: Aporophyla nigra; assembly: GCA_947507805.1. Taxonomy (NCBI): domain Eukaryota; kingdom Metazoa; phylum Arthropoda; class Insecta; order Lepidoptera; family Noctuidae; genus Aporophyla; species Aporophyla nigra. The sequence continues at coordinate 1,205,556 of OX382313.1, read as the reverse complement.
TAACTACGCGCGCAGCGTAAGTGCGACCGGTATTAGCGGCAGCTCAGGTGATCGCGCGCGGCCACCCCGGCGGCGTACGAGCTACCGCGCCTCCCGCGCGCTCACCTATGTACGGTGAGAGCGGGGAAGCGCTGGCGCATCGTACGGGCCCAGCTACGACGCGTTATCAGCATTGTGCTCGAACAATACGTAGTGATGGGGAAGCTTGTATGTACCGTATCTATCGATATGTCGTAAGTCCTTCAATGTGGTTTGACCAATGTTAGCAATCAATGTATTTTGATGATGTGACTGTACCCCAATTACCCCAGGCTGATAAAATTTTCATTTTTCCTAATTACGTTAATATTAGTATTTAAGTCGGTTCCCCCCCGTAGGGGGGAGGGCGGCACCCCGCCTCCGTACCGCCCTGTAGAGCTCGTCACCTGACCTGGTCACTCTCCCACCGACAGAGATAAAATGAATTCCAAATATGATGAAGTCCAATTCCTTGTCACATCTAAGGAGCAAGGAAAGGATTGAATGAAATAGTAAATAAAACCTAGGAATTCATACTTATAGAAATATATTGAATGTGGGTTTAGAAGGCTAATAGATAAGGGAGAGGGAAGCTAACTGTATTTTTATATAAATGTTGAGTAACCTATACGCTAGCGTAACAGGTATTAGGTCAATGGTGACTCACACGATACCTCACGTCAACACTTGCAGTACTCAGGGCAACGCTTCCACAAAGTGACGCAAGCGGCTTTTCAGCGGCTTCCGTCGACACTTGTCCATATGGGACAAGGTCCCTAGCAGTTCTTTCGAACTGAATAACGTGACGGTGGCGGCTTTTCAGCGGCCCTATGTCGACATCATGCTCTAGGAGACATGGTCCCTATCAGTCCGTAGACTGAATATGTGATAGATGTAACCACCCAACCCCTGGAAGTTCACCCGTTATACAACAAGCATATCTGTAAGACACGTGCTAATGTCAGTCTGACCGAATTATCGATCTGAGATTAAGAATACAACATTCAAGAATTTTAGATAATAGATATAAAGAAGACATTGAGTTGAGAATCAAGACTCAAGAATCATTTGATAGAGTTGTGGATCAACTCTCTTGTAGATCTAAAGACAGCTCCGAACAGCCCACCCTTCACCACTTCCTAGTATTTGAGACGTCTTAACACGTCTCTATCTAATTAGTCATAATGACTTTAATAACTCTATCAACCTAAGGTAACTATTATAACGAAAGTCTCATTTAGTCGAACCTCAAACACACTCACACATACTTCGATAAATACTAAATTAGTCCAATCTGGATTTCAAGCCGAATACATTCAACTTATCTAATTATAATTGCTCTCTTACAACATCTCATTTGAACATAACATAGCCTCTTGGCTTATACCAAGTCTCCTCTTTCACAGGTGAGCGCTAATCTCTGCAATAAAGTCTTAATTATGTGGAGAGATAAAGGGATCGTTGCGCTTGCGCTTAAATCATCTTTCATAGCTACGTTAATTTATCAGTGTACAATTTACCCAGTGCAGTGAGACGGGGAACCGTTTTATAACGTTTGTCTCCTTGTACGTGCCCCATTAGACCTAACGCATAGAACCTCTGAGGAACTAATACGATTCTAACGAAACACGTTCCCTAAGCGGCAATTAAATGTCTTACTCAATCCTAGGGCAGTGTACTGCGAAGTCCACTGTTATTGAGAAAGACAAGTGTTGAGTAGCTTTAAACACGTACTCATGTGAATGACACCCTTATAGCAGTCTCTATAGTACTACTACAGTCCCTTACTGAGGTAACACAAAACTAGCACAAGCGCACCGTAGACTCAGTCTCTAGCAAAACTCATTGCGATCGTTCTTGGTGCACGCCGAAGTGGAATTTCGTCACTTCACATTTCCTTACTCTTCCCCATTAGAGGATGACTGCATCCAGATTTCGTGTCTCGCTAAATAGTGTCGATTCAGTAAGAGGCCGATATTGGCCTACAAGCAGCCGGGTGGGGTTTTAACGAGACACGGTCCCTAGCGTTCTTAGAACGACTACCAATTCACTTAGTGAACGTGTGTGAAGCCTACCCCCTCTCCCGGAAATGTGCGTTCAACAAGCCTCACGCAACACGTTCTGTGGCGAGGCCTTTTTGGAAACAGTAATCATCACTAACGTTTGGTTGATTTATAAAGCAAATATAGGCCTGCTTTATAGCCTAGTTATGAAGTATCTACGGTTCGGCCTCCCGGCTATTATGTGTTAGTTATAGCGTGAGGCTTTCCCCGATTCCCTATAACCAACCGCCAATGACAAATATCTGTTAAGGTACGGATTAGGAAGTGGGCATGCTATTTCTAGATAATCTTATATCGTTGGTTAAACCATAAAAGTAGCTTCGTCAAGCCAAAGTAAATGATCAATAATGGATCCTCTGCGATAACACTAAACTTCTATGTATAATTCACAATATACGATCACCCTGCTAGAACAATAAAGTAAATAGTTCGTAGTCACGCTGAAGCACTATTACTAAAGGTAAAAGTTAACACTTACCAGATAACTCCGTGGAGAGAATTATATTACTTACGAAATACTGTGTGTATTACCAGTCGCCTTAGCACCATTCCTCACAGTTCACACGTCATCTAACTAACTCTAAGATTCACGCGCCTTTCATATCCCTTACATTAACTCTAGTCTTATATAGCTTAGTCTAAACTATACACCTATCAAATATTTAACGTAATAATAACACTCTCGCTATCACGCCCCTTGCACACAGATATAGTCACACTCTCTATTATAAAGTTCTAACTCTCTCAGCCTAGCCTAAATCGACCGCCTCTTCTCGTGCCCTCAAGCCAACTGCCAACCTTCACACATCTCTCTCTCATCCCAAAATCTCCACGAGCGTGAGAACGCTCGCAATCTTCATACTTTTGCAGAATCGCTTTACGACCATATTTTTTTGTGAAACTTCTCAATTGTTGAAAAGGATCTGCTTGGGTCTTGTTTATGCCAACCAGATGTGAGCTAATGCACCCTTGCTATTATGCATGTATCATCGGTTCTAAGAATTTGTACCAATTAAGGGACTTCAAATATTACTTTCGACTGATTGTTTGCACTTTGCTGCTCATAAAATATAAATGAATGGCTTTGTAAGTAGTTCGATATTGTTTTAGGATTTTAAAGAAATATCTTACTTCGTTATTTATTACGGTAACGTGTCGAGCTGTCAGGCCATAAAGTTAAGATTTAATGTGCTTCCTTCTAAGAGGCATGTTATCGTGTCACAATTTTAGAAGAAATATAATAATTTATATTAAATAGGTGACATACCGTCACATTCCCCCCTCTGAAAATCAGACGCGTGACCTAGTACAGCGGATGAGCTTTCATAATAGATGAATCAGTGTTTTCTCTTGAAAGTGTTTTAAAATATGTACCCATAGGTGTGCTTAATTCGGTGCAGCTATATTCATCTTACCAAAGGATCGCACTTATTTTGGTTGGAACGCGAATCCAATAAGATTATTGTATCTATTTCGCAGTAGTATCTTCAATTAATGTATTATTATAATTGCTCTTTGATGTGTGAACTCATTCTTTTTACTCTTTTCACAATATTCAAGTTACACTACCGCGCATCAAGCGAATTCTGAGAATCTGGGCATGCTTATAATGTAGTTTTACATACCAGGGTCTCTTTAAAGAGCATTCGTGCTAAGGAGCCACGCTACCTACGCTGCTCCCTCGTTCTAAGCTCAGCCTACCGCAGTTGTCGCTGGACAGAGGCCTCTCCTTACACACCATTACGCAGAGTCAGCTTAGTCAGCTGCCTGCAGTCATACCCAGGAACAACTGAAATAGTCCGCACATAAACATATTAGATTGCATTTCAATTGGACATTCCCCTCCGATTTTAATTGGGCTGGAGCAGTTTCGAAATCCAATAAGAGCTGAGAAGTTATACTGATTAGATAATATTTATCCTATACCTGTGCAAACAATTATTTAGTTTAGTGCGACGAAAGGTCGCTAATTCCTCCCTCCTATTATTTAACATTGAAAAGATCATTCGCTTGTATACCTGAAGTGGTAGCTAAGTAAAGTGAAATAGCCCAAAACATTTTATTAATATCAAGTGAGATAATAAAGTCACACCGCGTACAGATAATCCTGATGTGCGAATAGAATTGGATTTTAGTTTCGCAAAAGGAGCCATACTACAGATGCTGCTATAATGTAGTTAAGCAGGAACATCTTCAATCGATGCATTTATGATTGTTTTTTTTTTTTTTTTTTTTTAATATTTGTTTCACTACTTTTCTTGTAAGAACTCTTTTCTTTTTAATTTAAATCACATTACCAAATCCCTGTTCAGTCCAGAGAACCTGTGCATGCTTATGAAGTAGATTTACATACCAGAGTCTCATTAAGAGTAATTGTGCTAGAGAGCCCCGCTACCTACGGTGCTCATTCGTTTTAAACTCAGCCTATCGCAGTTGCCGGGGACTGACGTCTGAGTCAGCTGGGTCAGCTTACTCAGCTGCCCGCAGTTACATTCCGAAATAGCTGAAATAGTCCGCACATAAACATATTAGACTTTGTTTCAATTAATGGCCCCCCTCTGTTTCTAAGAGGACGGAGCAGTTTTGTAATCAAACTTTGGTTGGGAAGTTATGATAGAATTTGTAGACACCCTAGATATTCCAAACAATTATTAGCTTACTAGTATACGATGCTTTTAAATATTCAGGTTATACAAATGTCTACAAGGGCATTCTGTGGTATAGTTTACGTGATAACTATAGTGTGACCCTAAAATATAAACCTTTAATATTTCAAAAGAAAACAAAATAATAACACGTGACATGTCTAATAAAAAGCGAAACTTAACTTTGTGACTGGAGCCACGTTACGGCTATTGCTGTTGAAGTCGGCCGATGTCAGCTAATTTCGAAGAAACTTTATACCAGGCGCAACGCACAACCCAAAGGTTTAGACATGGCGTAGTCGCAGCCAGGCGGAGACTTAAATATTCTGGAATTTGAAATATGGCCAAACGAGTATCTATTCAATTATTCGACACACGTCGTCGACTGCAAAATTGGAAAGACTTGTTTACTTCTGATTTTGATCGTAAGTATACCTTCCTAGTAAATTAATCGTCATTTTATAAGGTCCACGATTCGCAGGTCTTACTTACTAATCATGTTAGATTTACCCACACAAAGGGTGTGTGCTATCCCTACGCTCACTTCACACTGACACACACACACACACACAAACATATGTTATTTCAAACGCACAAAACCATTTCATATTCACAAACTGTCAGACACAAAATTCACATTTGCAGGGAGTCGAACCCTTTATTGCAGTAGCACAGTAACCCAACCAACAATCAAACGATTATACACTCATACATAATTAAAAATACGTCATTGCTTGCGGGGTCGAATCCACCATCCGAGTAAGTAGCATCGAAACCAAAGCACTGCATTCAATATAATACAAGCGGGATTTGAACCCACAAGGAATCTAATACCGGATGCGGAATTTGAATCCGCTTCCAATCGTAGAAGAATACAAACACCATTGTCAAGCCATTACCTAATTACAGTTACCTGCCATTACCCAAAATATTAGTTATTGTCTAACCTAACAGTTTAAAGACCCATAAAATTACGTTGTGTTATTGTTTACGTTGTGTTATTATAGTAGCAAGTGTAGCAACCCATTACTAGTTCTTTCTCGTTGCACTGAAATGAATCAGTACATTTAATGACGAGAATCCTGGTCACGGCACCACATGTGACTGTACCCCAATTACCCCAGGCTGATAAAATTTTCATTTTTCCTAATTACGTTAATATTAGTATTTAAGTCGGTTCCCCCCCGTAGGGGGGAGGGCGGCACCCCGCCTCCGTACCGCCCTGTAGAGCTCGTCACCTGACCTGGTCACTCTCCCACCGACAGAGATAAAATGAATTCCAAATATGATGAAGTCCAATTCCTTGTCACATCTAAGGAGCAAGGAAAGGATTGAATGAAATAGTAAATAAAACCTAGGAATTCATACTTATAGAAATATATTGAATGTGGGTTTAGAAGGCTAATAGATAAGGGAGAGGGAAGCTAACTGTATTTTTATATAAATGTTGAGTAACCTATACGCTAGCGTAACAGGTATTAGGTCAATGGTGACTCACACGATACCTCACGTCAACACTTGCAGTACTCAGGGCAACGCTTCCACAAAGTGACGCAAGCGGCTTTTCAGCGGCTTCCGTCGACACTTGTCCATATGGGACAAGGTCCCTAGCAGTTCTTTCGAACTGAATAACGTGACGGTGGCGGCTTTTCAGCGGCCCTATGTCGACATCATGCTCTAGGAGACATGGTCCCTATCAGTCCGTAGACTGAATATGTGATAGATGTAACCACCCAACCCCTGGAAGTTCACCCGTTATACAACAAGCATATCTGTAAGACACGTGCTAATGTCAGTCTGACCGAATTATCGATCTGAGATTAAGAATACAACATTCAAGAATTTTAGATAATAGATATAAAGAAGACATTGAGTTGAGAATCAAGACTCAAGAATCATTTGATAGAGTTGTGGATCAACTCTCTTGTAGATCTAAAGACAGCTCCGAACAGCCCACCCTTCACCACTTCCTAGTATTTGAGACGTCTTAACACGTCTCTATCTAATTAGTCATAATGACTTTAATAACTCTATCAACCTAAGGTAACTATTATAACGAAAGTCTCATTTAGTCGAACCTCAAACACACTCACACATACTTCGATAAATACTAAATTAGTCCAATCTGGATTTCAAGCCGAATACATTCAACTTATCTAATTATAATTGCTCTCTTACAACATCTCATTTGAACATAACATAGCCTCTTGGCTTATACCAAGTCTCCTCTTTCACAGGTGAGCGCTAATCTCTGCAATAAAGTCTTAATTATGTGGAGAGATAAAGGGATCGTTGCGCTTGCGCTTAAATCATCTTTCATAGCTACGTTAATTTATCAGTGTACAATTTACCCAGTGCAGTGAGACGGGGAACCGTTTTATAACGTTTGTCTCCTTGTACGTGCCCCATTAGACCTAACGCATAGAACCTCTGAGGAACTAATACGATTCTAACGAAACACGTTCCCTAAGCGGCAATTAAATGTCTTACTCAATCCTAGGGCAGTGTACTGCGAAGTCCACTGTTATTGAGAAAGACAAGTGTTGAGTAGCTTTAAACACGTACTCATGTGAATGACACCCTTATAGCAGTCTCTATAGTACTACTACAGTCCCTTACTGAGGTAACACAAAACTAGCACAAGCGCACCGTAGACTCAGTCTCTAGCAAAACTCATTGCGATCGTTCTTGGTGCACGCCGAAGTGGAATTTCGTCACTTCACATTTCCTTACTCTTCCCCATTAGAGGATGACTGCATCCAGATTTCGTGTCTCGCTAAATAGTGTCGATTCAGTAAGAGGCCGATATTGGCCTACAAGCAGCCGGGTGGGGTTTTAACGAGACACGGTCCCTAGCGTTCTTAGAACGACTACCAATTCACTTAGTGAACGTGTGTGAAGCCTACCCCCTCTCCCGGAAATGTGCGTTCAACAAGCCTCACGCAACACGTTCTGTGGCGAGGCCTTTTTGGAAACAGTAATCATCACTAACGTTTGGTTGATTTATAAAGCAAATATAGGCCTGCTTTATAGCCTAGTTATGAAGTATCTACGGTTCGGCCTCCCGGCTATTATGTGTTAGTTATAGCGTGAGGCTTTCCCCGATTCCCTATAACCAACCGCCAATGACAAATATCTGTTAAGGTACGGATTAGGAAGTGGGCATGCTATTTCTAGATAATCTTATATCGTTGGTTAAACCATAAAAGTAGCTTCGTCAAGCCAAAGTAAATGATCAATAATGGATCCTCTGCGATAACACTAAACTTCTATGTATAATTCACAATATACGATCACCCTGCTAGAACAATAAAGTAAATAGTTCGTAGTCACGCTGAAGCACTATTACTAAAGGTAAAAGTTAACACTTACCAGATAACTCCGTGGAGAGAATTATATTACTTACGAAATACTGTGTGTATTACCAGTCGCCTTAGCACCATTCCTCACAGTTCACACGTCATCTAACTAACTCTAAGATTCACGCGCCTTTCATATCCCTTACATTAACTCTAGTCTTATATAGCTTAGTCTAAACTATACACCTATCAAATATTTAACGTAATAATAACACTCTCGCTATCACGCCCCTTGCACACAGATATAGTCACACTCTCTATTATAAAGTTCTAACTCTCTCAGCCTAGCCTAAATCGACCGCCTCTTCTCGTGCCCTCAAGCCAACTGCCAACCTTCACACATCTCTCTCTCATCCCAAAATCTCCACGAGCGTGAGAACGCTCGCAATCTTCATACTTTTGCAGAATCGCTTTACGACCATATTTTTTTGTGAAACTTCTCAATTGTTGAAAAGGATCTGCTTGGGTCTTGTTTATGCCAACCAGATGTGAGCTAATGCACCCTTGCTATTATGCATGTATCATCGGTTCTAAGAATTTGTACCAATTAAGGGACTTCAAATATTACTTTCGACTGATTGTTTGCACTTTGCTGCTCATAAAATATAAATGAATGGCTTTGTAAGTAGTTCGATATTGTTTTAGGATTTTAAAGAAATATCTTACTTCGTTATTTATTACGGTAACGTGTCGAGCTGTCAGGCCATAAAGTTAAGATTTAATGTGCTTCCTTCTAAGAGGCATGTTATCGTGTCACAATTTTAGAAGAAATATAATAATTTATATTAAATAGGTGACATACCGTCACAATGACATTTATTTTTATTGTAAAATTTACGAGTTAATTTTAAGATGAATCTTGTAATGCTCAGTAATTTAATGTTAGTGTGAAGTGTTTTAAGATTTGTTTTAAACGGAGTATTATAGGCAATTTTAACTGCTTTATTTTGAATTATCTGTAGCAGGTTGTAATTAGATTGACAAGTGCTACTCCATACCGGACACGAATAAGTGATGCAGGGTCTTATTAGAGTGGTGTATAACCTAAGCTTGGTGTGAGCGCTGAGTTTACTTTTTCGGTTAAGTATAGGACTGAGAGAACCGAGTGCTTGAGCTCCTTTAACACGTAATGTTTTAACATGCTTGGTCCAGTTGAGCTTTTTGTCTAAAGTAACTCCAAGATAGCAAACTTCTGTACTCCATGGAATCAGTTGCCCAGAAATGTTTAATTTTCTCTTTGGGGTGGTACGTTGGCGTGTGAAAATTATGGCCTCAGTCTTGGATTCGTTCAACTTCAGTTTCCACTTGTCGAAATAACGTTGAAGTGATTCCAGCGATAACTGAAGTCTACTTATGATGACATCGATGTCATTATCGGTCGTGTACGATGCTGTATCGTCAGCAAAACAGGCCAAGTGAGTACGGACCTGCACAGGAACGTCACTCACGAACAAAATGAAGAGGTAAGGGCCGAGAACCGAGCCTTGAGGAACTCCTGCCAACACCGCTCGGGGTGAAGATCTATCAGTACCAATATGGACTACAAACTTGCGGTTATTAAGGTAAGATTGGATAAGTTTTACAAGCTCCATTGGAATGCCGCAAGTTATGAGTTTGTATAACAGGCCGTCGTGCCAAACGGTATCGAAGGCTTTTTCGATGTCCAGCAGGAACATACCGGTTGATTGCCTAAGATTAAGATGGTATGAGATGTGTTCGGACACTCGAGCTAATTGTTGTACCGTAGAGTGGGAGGAACGAAAGCCAAATTGCTCATTCATAATTATATGTTCAGAGCACCGAAGCAAGCGATTATATATCATGACCTCAAACAGCTTACCTAGAACAGGAAGGAGGCTTATAGGCCTGTAACTAACCGGTAAAGATGTATCTTTGCCAGGCTTTTTAAGTGCAATGACCTTTGCAGTTTTCCACGTATTGGGAAAATATCCTAATCTTAAGCAACCGTTGAAAATTTTTGTGATAAACACAACAGATTTTTGGGACAGGTTTTTGAGCATAATATTGTGTATACCATCATCACCTGGAGCCTTCCTGGTCTTGAGTTTTCGTATAACTCTCCAAACTTCGATTGGCCGCACAGGCAGATGTAAATCACCTATGACATGGTTATTTAAGTGAGAAATAGCTAACTGAACGTCCCTGTCGGCGGTCTCGCTTTTCCAGTTACGAGTGAGATTTATGTTCAACTCGAAAGCATCTGCTAGAGCATCACACTGTTCAGGGATCGTGGTTGTAAATGTGTCTGTAGGTGTTTTAAGTGGAGGTATTGAGTCCGATCTTGGTTTCAATGACTTAGCTAGTCGCCAAATGTCGTTGCTAGGGTTATCAACTTTCGAAAGTTTAGAGTTCCATATTTTATCATGTTCTTTCGTTATAGCTAAACTAATCAATTCTTGTAATTCATTGATAGCTGACCGTAGTAATCGTTTTTCTGCAAGGGACACTCTTTGTTCCTTTCTACGAAGTTGATTTTTATGCTTAATCATTTTTGCGATGTAATTAGGTAGTTTTGTGCAAGTATTAACGTGTGCTTTACAAGGAACAAATTTGTCCCTGGCAGCAGTAAGACACTGATTTAGGTAGTTCACGGCGTAGTCGATTTCCGGCTCGGCTTTAAACACCTCCGAGTTTAGTGAAATCTTTTGGTCTAGATAGGACCGGTATTTAACCCAGTCAGCATCTCTGTATTGGTAGTGTTTAAGATTAGGTTTGCGAGAGCATTTACCATTCACTGTAAAGAGTATAGGAAAGTGGTTGGACGAAAGAGCAGGTATTGCACGAACCTCACGTATACTATTTACATTTAGCACCAGAATCAGATCTGGGTTAGTAGGGGTAAGATCAGGTCTATAGTTAACCTGAGTAGGTGAGTCAGGGTAATGTATCACATAATCATGGTTAAGCATGTGGCGAAACAGGATATTACCACGGGTATTGACATAACTGCTATTCCAATACCCGTGATTCGCGTTAAAGTCACCCATTATTACAACATGGGGACCCAGGGAAAATAAAATATCTAAGTCATTGAATTCAAGCTGCAAGTTTGGAGATTGGTAAGCTGAAATAAATATATAGTCATTCCCGTTTATTTTTAAGCCAATCGCAACCGCTTCGATGTGCTTAGTTTTGGGAACAGCGATCTGTCCTACCTCAAATCTCTCATTGACCAGAATGGCTACACCTTGGCCCCGCCCACTGTGGTGTTTATCCTGTCGATAGCAGTTAAAACCTGGTGTTGTTAATGAAATATTACAAGTAAGTTTAGTTTCACAGATAGCTATTATATCAACTGATAGGGTACATACCGCTAACTCAAGTAATTCAGGCATCTTTGAGCGTACTCCATCGGAGTTCCAAGATAAAACTCTTAACTCATTTCTATTATACATAGTGTCCAAGATGAGTCAGAACTAACATAACCTTATCTAGCATAGATTCACAGGCAGAAAATTGTGGTTTAAGATTTTTAACACAAATAAGTATTTCCAACATCTCTTTTGTCACAGGGTCGTCCGGAGGTAAGACCAAATGTTCGTTAGCAGCATAATCATGATTGGTGTGGGTTTTGGCAGTAGCAGCATATGAGATTTTCTTGAAGGGGGGTGGTATATTTGAAGGAGGTGCAGTTGCGTATTGGACCGCAGCATGTATCGGCCTAGACTGGTTATCACGCCTAGCTTGCGCTCGTTTCAGGTAGGCAAGACGAGTCTCACATTTATGAAAGTTGGCAGGGTGGTTCTGGTCACAATTACAGCAACGAGCAGGTTCAATGCGGTCTTTTTTAGGACATTCTCTCGTTGCATGAGGTTCCGTACATTTAACACACCTAGCGGGCATATTACAATTCCTCGAGGCGTGACCGAAGCTTTGACACCTGTAGCATTGAGTTCCGGCAGTCTTTTTGGGCATGAATTTTTGAATCGTAACCACGCAATTAAATAAATATTTAATATTGCGGAACTTCGTTATGTCCGCTCCAGCAGGAAACACTACTAAAAAAGGTGGACAAGTCAATGTACTCACTGTTCGAGTCTTCATTTGTGAGACTGATACTCCTGGAAATCCTAGTTTATCGAGCTCGGCAGATAAATCTTCTTGAACGTAGGATGGTAGGCCTTTTATGACCATTTTAGGTACTTTTTCGTCCTTGCGGGTATAAGTTAGGAAAGCTGCATTTTCATTACGGAGACCTTCCTTTACAAGTTGGTGAGCTTCGGTTGAGTGGCAACTTACTGCAACTTTATTGTTAGCTCTATACTGAAGGTGGAACTTGTTGGTGTAGCGGGAGATTAGGTTTTTAATTGTTTCATGAGTCCAATCTTTCTGTATCTCCAATATTAGTGGTGGAATATGTCCCTTACTCTTCACTCCAGTTGAGGCATCTCTGTAGTAGTTACCACCTTTCTCGTCAACGGTAAGATCTTTGAATTGATTGTGCAGAGGTAATCTGCGCGCTTCATCAAACTTTTCAGAATTTCTTAAGACTGCTGGACGTTTGGCGGGCTGCCATGGCCCAGAGATATCTTCACCAGGTCTTTTGGAGTTGAGATTGCCGGTAGATTCCGATCTCACAAGGAATCTATCCATTTTTGGTAGAACCACAATATCGACAAAGTATCGATACGATAGCGTGGCATCACTAGTGATAGTAAACAACTAACGTGGAGGGGTTTAGGTAACTTCGCGTGCGTGCGAACTGGACGCGCGACGTACGCGAAGTGATCCGCTAAGGACTTTTTCATTGAATAGTCATACAGTGTGATTAAACGATCTTTGAGTATTGTATTGATGATTATAATTAATATGATCCTGTAAAAAAAATGTACCCCCAATCGAATCTCCAACTCAAAAGTAGAGAAAAATTGGTCGCCATGGTCGACATCGTAGTATTTTGTCGCCTGAAGAATAGAAATATCTCCTCTCTTTAGTTTTAACATCGCCGTGTCATTTGGCCTATTCTTCCGTCGACAAAACTCGTTTCTATGGTGGTCAAGCTACGCGTGCTGGGCGCAAACTCAAAATTTTTAAATGTGCGTTGGGAGCCCGAGAAGCTTCAATGTGTTAAGAAACTAAATCGGGTAATGTATGACGTCATCGTTGTTTATCACTCGAGTCCACTGATTTATAATTATTTTCAACTCCTTCAAACGATCTCAAAGGAATTCCATTGATGATTGTAGCTTGGTCATTATGTTTTACTTTAATGTAATGTTAAAGTCGCACTATTGCTCACTGAACGTACAGATTTAGATGTTAGTGCATAAAGTATTATAGTAGGTATGTGCCCAATTAGTTTTATTTATAAAGTTACATAGGTATCTATTAAAGAGTAGTTAGTGTAGTTATTTAATTTTATTTAATACAGGAACAAACGCGTTTTTTTACATGTCACTTCATGATCATCTGTCTAGCCTTTTCCCAACTATGTTGGACTCGGCTTCCAGTCTAAACGGATGCAGCTGAGTACCAGTATTTTACATGGAGCGACTGCCTAGTTTACCCCCACAACCCAGTTACTGGGTAATACGATACCCCTTGGTAAGACTGGTTGTCAGACTTTCGGGCTTCTGACGACCCGTAACGACGGTCTAATATCTACGAAAGACAGCCGAGATTCCGAGGCACGGAAGGGTCTTATTATGTAAAGATGGTCACCCATCTACGGACAAACCGCGGCAAGCGTAAATTAACCTGAACGATCGACCAGTACGGCTGTTACATCTTGCAAATATCCCTACTACAACATATTATAAATTTTAATGTGAATGTAAGTTTGTTTGTTACGCTTTCACGCGAAAACTACCGAACCGATCATCATGAAACTTTGTACACATATTCTTGGAAGTATTAGAAGTAACGTAAGATACTTTTCATGAAAAAAAATAATACGAAAGATAAAATTTGGTACGGGGTAAGTTTGAACCCCAAGAAAGGACATACGCCTATTTTTATTCCGAGATTTCGTCTTCGTTCACGATAACCGTCATTTACGCGGATGAAGTTTACGTGAATGAAGTCGCAGGCCAAAGCTTAGTTCATATTAATATCAGTTACATATGTGATACTTCTTGATACTTTGGTTGAGATTGGACACCTGTGACGATAATGCGCTACGCGGGCTGCCCCGCATGCCATGCGTACGTCTACCATTCCACGTAGGATTTTCAAAGCCCTATTTGACTCAGTTAGGGGATGATTTTGGAAAAATTGTGATACACGTGTCTCATAATTATAATTCAAGAGTATGTGTACCAATTTTTGTGTCCATCGACTCAGAGAATAAAATGTTTCATAGAAAATTCAACCCCCCATTTCACCCTCTTAGGGACGGAATTTCAAAAAACCCTTTCTTAATGGATACCTACTCTTCACAAAGAACACACCCTCCAAATTTCATGTCTCTAGGACCGGTGGTTTAGGCTGTGCGTTGATATATCAGTCAGTCAGTCAGGACTTTGAATTTTATATATATAGATTGAATAGCCTATTTATCGAGGAAGGCTATATACTATATAATATCACGATAGGACCCTACGGAGCCGAGCAAAAAGAAAAAGTCACAAATACGAAGACCTCGCCCAGGCAGGCGATTCGATGCGACGGGGAGGGTCGGGGAGCAAGAAATTGTATGCGGACAAAGTCGAGGGCAGGAGTTAGTCGTGAATATTTCTAATATCTGGGTAGATTTTAACTATTAGCTCTTCTATAATGATCAGAATTGTGCTTAACTCTGTAAGGAGAATTAGTTTATTATCCACATCTTCGAAGCCCTATTTGACTCTGTAAGGGGATGATTTTGGAAAAACTGTGATACACGTATCTCATAACTATAATTGAAGAGTATGTGTACCAATTTTTGTGTAAATCGACCCACAGAATAAAAAGTTTCACAGAAAATTCAACCCCCCATTTCACCCTCTTAGGGGTGGAATTCCCAAAAATCCTTTCTTAGTAAATACTTAATCTTCACAAAGAACACACCCTCCAAGTTTCATGTCTCTAGGACCAGCGGTTTGGGCTGTGTGTTGATATATCAACAGTCAGTCAGTCAGTCAGTCAGTTTCTCCTTTTATACATATAGATATTCGATACATCTATCAACCCGCACTCGGCCCGCGTGGTCGATCATGGCCCACACCCTCTCACCGAGAGGAGGCCTGTGTCACAAGCACAACAGGGAACAATATAGGCTGTTTATGATAAAAAAAGTATTAAGTCTGTTTTCCTCAGTGCTTCGTTACCTGCAACCCCATTGAGAACTATGACGATTAATACTTTATTAAATTTGTCTATATTATATACATGACGACGCGCGCGGAAATAGCGCGTAAAGCATTAATTACTGCAGTTTTTTGTTCTGATAGATAGTTTAACGACTAAATAGTCCCTTATTTAAAGTGCTTGGAGTTTGCATTGTTTATTTGATACATTAGTGCGGATATGATACCCCGCTGCACGGGTCAGTTTTGTGTCATTTAACTAAAAAGATTTTTGTCAGCTCTTCTGAGAAGGACAAGTATTGGCTTCGAGAGCGGCGGTAACATGTGCCCTGCATTATGGTTTACCGAACGGAGTCGTGAGTCGGCCTATGAGGAATAACTATGTTTTTTTGGTTTAAGAAAGATGTTGGGAAAAGGAGCTTCTAGCACACATTCTATTTTGAGACAGGACATATTTTCGTGAGGCATAGGCGCGACCTACGAAAACGTTCCTCTCTACGAAATCCTATTTCACTATTCGATCATAAGATTTAAGCTGTGTACTAGTGCCATTATGTGAACAATAGACAATTATAATTTACGCATTCGACTTTTTTAAATTTTTTTATTACTTAATTATGAATTGCTCGATTCTGATTCTATTATCGTTTGACAGTTGTGACCGACCCGGACGACAGTTTCACGGTAGCGACCACGTGCTACGATAAGGATGAGTTTTATGACTTCGTGAAACCATATTTAGGCGATGGATTACTGACTGCGAAATGTGCGTTGCATACATACGGTAGTATTTATTACTTGGAACTCGTAATATACATAATTCAAGTATCCAAATCTCCGTACCAAACAAAGTAATTCCCATTTAATGAAAAAGTGTCAAAACCTATAAAAGTATAAAGAGCGCGGTATAACCAGCGTATAACGTAACCTGCAGGGCGTGCACGGCCTATCTGATACGCTAGATTCTCCCATATTATCACAATTTTTGTTCCCATACCGGGAGAAAAATCTGTGTCCGAAGCCTATCACCGTAGGCCATACTCGCCCCGCTGGATAAGGACAATTAATACTTTTATCCCGATTCCAACATTCAAACGGGATCGAGATTTATGCGAGTGATGTCGAGGGGTGTAGGTAGTTATTGATTAAACTTGCTATACCCAGATTCAAAATGGAAGGATCACCGTAAGATCCTGAACCCAGCATTCAGTCAAATAGTCCTGGACAGGTTCATAGGCGTCTTCAACAGTCAGTCCAGGAAGCTGGTGAAAGATCTTGGGAAGGAAGTTGGAGAAGGACTCTTTAACCAACAGACGTACACAAGAAATATCGCTTTGGAAACGATATGCTGTAAGTCTACTATTTATCTTGCCTTCCTGCGAATATGCATATTTTCCTCATCAACCTTAAGGCATACAGTCATAACCATTGATTGATTCCAGTGACAGCGCTAGGAGTAGACTTCACAGACTCGAATCTCAATAGCCAGTACATGGAAGCGTTAGAACTGACCTTCAACACGATGTTGGAACGGATTACGAAGTTCTGGTGGCACAGCCCCTACACCTTCGCATGGAGCAGCCTCAAGAGGCAGCAGGACGCTAGTGTGAAGATACTGCACAATATGTCGTATACGGTGAGGACTTAGATATGTGGTTTTTTCTGTGTATTTAAAAAATGGTTGGTTGGAAGCATAAAATGTTTAAGTTAAACTATCTCATGGTCATTTCATTGGCATCCTATTTGTACAATATATTACTTAAAACGGTTGCAGGCTCTTCAAACCAAAAAATCTGAGTTTAATAGAAATATTAGCGCTGAGAGGAGCATGATACCAGGTAAGGCTTGTTAAGGTTGTTTTTATGGCTAATCCGTGGAATTCAGATTAATACTTTCAAAGCTTTCGATTATTTCAATTATTATTCATAGGATCAAAATTCAAGGCATTTTTGGATCTCCTCCTTGAACTGTCAGTTGAGAAGAGAGTGTTTAACGACAGAGAAGTTCGGGAGCATGTGGACACTATTATCGTCAGCGGCCATGACACTACGGCGAAGGTACTTTTATTCACCATGGTATTGCTAGGATCGTACCCTGAAGCCCAAGAAAAACTGTTTGATGAGTAAGTACCTGCTGCACTCATTCTTATTTCTATCTTTCTCAACTGAGTTGTCTGGCTAGGGCACACGATATGGCCGTGCGTGAGCCTGTACGTTTTTTGTTTTGTTTTTATTATTATTTACTTCTACTAAAGTTTTCAATGTTTTGTTGGTATATTGGCGTGTGATAGCTGACAATTAAATTTAGGTTTTGTGTTTCGTAATATATTGTTGTATAGAATCAAGTTCTCCTAACATAACAGACAGCTGTGCTACTGGGGAGTTATCCCCATTTCGTCTTCCTAGCTAAAGCACTAGGAACTAGGAATACTTAGGGAACTGTCTTATGTAACTTTGACGTTCAAAAAGTGCCGATTCTCAACGTAGTATTAATAAATTACTTTTGACTTTGTACATTACAAATACAGCTCATAGAGTTCAAACAATTATTGTTGTCATGTAGTCAGAAAATAAGTACAGTAAAACTTGATTTGAATATATGCAACAATTTCAGGATAAACAACGTCTTGGGAAAAGACAAAGACGTGGAAAAGACGGACTTGTCAAAGCTGGTGTACGCTGAGGCTGTTCTTAAGGAAAGCATGAGAATCTTCACCGTTGGGCCAGTCATTGCCAGGAAACTCGATAAAGATGTCAAACTAAGTAAGTATGTTGATATAATAATACATTTTCTTGGACTGTCAATACCAATCTCACAGTAGCTATTATGATTCTCTAGATCAAACTTAGTTCTAGACAGCTAGGCACAAAAAAATTTTGGTAAGCAAACGGTGACCGTGCATGTGATTTCTTTGTGTTTCTGCTTCATTCCTCATATTAAAGACAACTTTGTTTTCATTAAGGTTTTCTTTAAGTGCGATTTTAGATAACCGTACTTTTAAATTCACCTTTCCTGCTTCAGAAAACTGCACCCTCTCAGCCGGTCGGAGCTGCATAATATTTCTGTTTGGTATCCACAAGCATCCAATCTGGGGACCAGATGCGCACGAGTTCAAACCTGAGCGCTGGCTGGTACCTGGCAAGTTGCCTGATAACCCTAAAGCGTTTGCTGCCTTTGGTTTAGGGAAACGTCAGTGTATTGGTAAGCGTCAATATCACAAAATTATCGGCTCTACAAGCACTTCTCCGAAACTTTTTCTTGAGAATATTTAAAACTTAATTACAAGATCGTAAACATAGTTTTGTAGTTTACAAAACTCAACTTGTTTTTACATACTAAATTTTTGCTGTAGCGAGTTGACACTGCGATTTGTAAAAATCATTGATTGGTTTATTTTTCCATTATTATTTTACCAGGAAAAGCTTACGCCATGATGTCAATGAAGACGACCCTCGCTCACGTGGTGCGGCGCTATAGGATCAAGGCTGACCACACCAAGATGCGAATCGCATTTGATATGTTGCTAAAGCCAGACGCAGGATATAACATCAGCATTGAAAATAGGACGTAGAATTTAATGAGACTTAAGAACCCTGGAACTTTTTAGTGTAACTTTAGTCCCATTTGTAGATTTCTGTGCCTTTGACGCATTTTATTGATTAAATTGTATTGTAATTTGGAACTCAATGTAAAATATCGCCGGTGAAAATACGAAATAATATTAATAAAATAATACAATAATAAACTTTTACTATCTAGTATCATGGTCTCATAAGTTTAGTAACAATTTACTTACTAACCATGCTGGTAATATTTACTAAGCACTGTAAATAAAAAACTAAGTTCTAGGAACTATTAGCAGGTACATGTTGGTGGCTTTAAAACTGAAATATTGGGCAATCCAGTTTGGTTGCAATGATGACCAGGAGACTGTTGGAGCTGGCGCGCGACAAGGACACCTAGTGCAACAAGGGTGCTGCACGATTGCGTTGATAGCAGCCAAAGAGAATATAAATAGTCTTTGATAGCAGCAAAGCCGTTATATTACACGTCCGCGAACATACACGAGGCACTACAAAAGCGTGACGGCTCAAACCGTATCCCGGATGCACTGTCAGAACCTTCGGATCAAAATATTACTATCTAAGTGCTAATGCTCGTCACATCTGTCCTACATCTAGATTATAATAAATAAATATCTTAGGACAACCAACACACCATTATCTGATCCCAAACTAGGCAGAGCCTGTACTATGGTAACCAGACAACTGATAAATATACTTATATATTTCTAAATACATACATATTATAGATAAATTACACCCAGACACAGAACAAATGATTGTGCTCATCACACAAAGATTTGTCCTGGGTGGGAATCAAACCCACGACCTCAGTCTTAGCAGTCAGGGTCACTAACCACTAGACTAACAGGCCAGTCGTACGTTAGTCGTAAGATTGTTCCTCAAGTCCTCCGCTACAATATGCCGTAGATATCTAAACTGAAGAACGCGATTCAAGATACAACTATTTAATGTGATCGGTGGGTAGCTCTATGCGTCGTTATTGGCCGCCTTAAAGATAAGCAACTGATTATTATCTGTGTTATATCTCAAACCGTAATCCGCTATGTTATAATCACATACTACTATTAAAGCTAATGTAATTAAATCCTACTCCATCTATGTGATAGCCAGCATGCAAACTACTGAGCTCGACTGTTAACTTATAATAGGTAATAGGTAGACTGTTAACTTATTAAACGCTTTATATTAGCTTCACTTGTATGTTTGTATGTTTATTTGTAACCGACTCCTTATACCGCGATTTTGACCCACTTTAAACGACCAGATTTCATTCAAACTTTGCACACCTGTCAAGGACCGATGACAATGCAATAATTTCATAAATTTGTGCCATTATCCTTGCCAGGGTTACCAGGATAGCAAAAAAACACTGACTGAAACTCTGACTGAAATGAACACACTGGAACACTGACTGAAATGAGAATGGTGATTATTTGATTATGTATGGGGTAGCGCTGTTTCTCAATCTCGAAAAAATGGCAGAACTGATTTGGATTGAATATGGCACACAGATGGTAAAAAACCTGGATTAACACATAGGATATTTTTTTATCCCGGTAGTACGTACTCTTTTCTTTGTGCTCGGCTCCTAAGGGTCAGAATCAGAATCAGAATCAGAATGTTTATTTGTGAAACATAGGTATTTACATAAAGATCTTAGGTTAATATATGTGCGCTATGTTTTGCCGTGAAGGCGTACACATATTGAAATAAAAACAAAATAACAATTAAACTACTAACATAAGAAGAAAAACAAAATTAAACTCTTTTATGAGAAAAGGAACTATTTTAAATAACATTGTAATAAACGGTCGGTAAATAACATTATAATGAACGGTTATAATAACGGTCCTAGCGTGATGTTATATAGTTTATAGCTTTCCTCGATAATTAGGCTTTTTAACACTAAACGTAGTTCCTGACATTATTACCTACGCTCAACTACGTGTTTACGTAGCAGCTTTAAAATATTTAGATTTGATTGCAATTAAAAACGTTATAGTGAGCCAACTTTAAAAGATACAGACATAGTTTTTTTTTAGAAGTTTTTAAGAGAAACATTCCTTCATACATGGTTGTTGCGTTACTCTAACCGTTTACGCAGCGCACGCAACGGAAGCTCTCACGATGAATACATTTTCCCGTTTTTGCTACATGTTGCATTGCTGCTTCGCTCCTATTTGTTGTAGTGTGATGTTATATAGTCTATAGCCTGCCTTGGTAACTTTGCTACCAAAAAATAATACTAAGAATTTTACAATCCGAACCAGCAGTTCCTGAGATTAGCGCGTTCAACCAAACAAACAAACAAATATTAAGTATAGTATAGATAAAGAAATTGCATCGATCGATTCGACTTCTCCACGTAATATAAAACAAAGTCTCTTCCGTGTTTGTACGCTCAGATCTTTTAAACTACGCAACGGATTTTAATGTGTTTCATCAATTGACAAAATTATTCATAAGGAAGGTTTATATATAGGTACAGTTGACAGCTACAAACAATTCACCAAAAAGAAAAACAACCACCTTCCAGAAACGGGAGTAATATGAAATTTCGAATGACGTTATTGCGACGCACGCTATTTCGAAAATATTTACGAGTGGTACGCCAACAACAGTCAGTTAATTTTGCTATAATGATGCCGATTAGTATTATAAATTGAAATAAGGAACTTTAGTTAGTAGTAAAATCAGCCCAATGCTGGGAGTTGGGACACAGACCACCTCTCAGTGCGGTGGACTGGGCTATTGGGACTTGGACTATTGCGGTGGACTGGGACTCCACCACGCGAGACCAGTGCGAGTTGGTAGATATCACATGTCTTCGAATTCATCACTGCGCAACTTCTAGTTAGTAGGTAACTACTAAAGTAAAAGTAGTTCCATAAATGATAAATGCCCATCATTGCCCAACCTACTACGTCAGCTGAAACCCAGTGAAGACATGAGGATATGACGGCGTGTACCAATAACATGAACGAGTACCAATTCGTGTAACCGCCTGCTTTTACTAAATGTACACATATTTCGTTGCTATACTGTAAGTTTTAAAGATGTCGTCATTGTATTCAAATTGTGAGGTTGAATCATCGATTTACTTATAAACTTTTCGCATATAAAAATGGTACAAAGGCGGACATAATGCCTTAGGCATCTCTACCAGTCAACCAAGGGTGGTTAATAGATTAGATGGCGCTTTGATTGAGAGGAACAATGATTTAAAAATTCCATAGAAAACCAAACTAAAAAGTAGAAAATAATGAAAAAAGTGTGGGGTGCTTTTTAAGGTATTTTTTTGTTGATATCAGGCACCCCACGCTTTTTTTCTTGACATAGTTTCATTTTTTTCGGACGAAGGTGATGGCATTCGTGATACAGGATAATCCGAGTGCCAAAGCACTCTTTTGACACTTAAGTGCAAATTACAGAAGACCAAATCTATTTTTAAGGAGTTTTACTGTACCTATTAGTTTAGTATAAAGATTTTTTATATTTTTACTATGTATTTTTTTTTAGATCACGTAGGTACCACAAATGATAAGTACTAAGTATATCCTTCTGGAAAACAATGCTTGATATTATGTAACACAAAACAATGAGTTAAATAAGGAATTATCGAACATCGCCTTTGAAAGTAAAAAAATTACAAGAACATAGAATTGAATCTACGTTAGGAGAGTAACCCCACCCAAAGGTACTTTCGTGTATAAAGAAGAACATACTAATTCCTTACTGAACACATTTTACAACACTACACGATAATAGCAGTATTGGGGCTCAGCAAAGGCATTTGGTAGTAATACACCTAGAAAACATGCATTTCTACTGCTTTACTCAAGTCGCTCAACAGCCGCGTTACGCAAACCCATATAATTTCTACATTATTTAATAATTTTCCTGCACACTAAAACAGCATGAAACTATATTGATCGTCCAATAAACGTATGACGTGATGAATTATCATAGCTCGCTACATTACACGCCCCAAAACACACGAGAAATAAACACGCAGTTACTAAAGAAACGGAAGTGTGAACATTGTTATAATTAACTTTAGGAAACTGAAAAAATATTGGTTCAAATATGTGTCGCAAGTGCAGTAAAGACCGTGATAGGGTTGGCGAGACTGATACGAAAATGGAATGGTAGTAAATAGTGTTCTAGTGGTTTCTAGATGCAGCCGGTACTGTAGGTATAAGTGCCAATATTTGAGTGATGTCTGTCTGTACTTAGGATTGCGGTTCATACCGCGTATGTACAATTCATATTAGAATTGTTTTGGGAGAGGGCAAGCGATATTTGTGTGTATTTTTAAAATTATTCTATATTATTATTCTATATGCTTTCGGAGTTAGTGCGTTAGTTGCTGCGCTTTCTTGCTATGTTTTAAAAACTGATGAACCTGTAAAATTAAATATTATAAGTACCCTAGATAAATGGATACCCTAGATAGTGGCTACACATTCTTTTAATTCATTAATCCTCGTCGTTCTAGACATTTTCTAAGAAGAACGTTCAATATCTTTATCTTTAAGGCCTTGATTGCATACAATAAAATAAAGTAATAAAAGGAATAGCGAATTCGACACAATGCATGAGAAACTCGGCGTGGGACAATTTACATCGTATAACATTTTTATTATTTAAAAAAATCGAAGGCCGAAGTTGCATGCGGATGTTTTTGCAGGATCAATTATAAAATAAAATATTAAAGCACTATTTACTTTGTCAGCATAATAATTTTTATTGCCTGTTGAAAACAGTATAAATGAAACACTATACGAAAGTTGAAATATCAAATAAGGAAATAATTCAATGAAAGACCTTCTGTCAATACTGTCAGAGCCCAGTATTGGCAAGGTAACTTTAGAGCGGAATAACACATGAATTAAATATGGTATTACCCAGTAACTGGGTTGTGGGAGGTCACATCGGTAGTCGCTCCATATAAGTATCCAGTTCAGCTGCATCTAGTTAGACTGAAAGTCGACCCTAAATTATTTTGGAAAAGGATGCATATTGATTGATTTTGACCTTCCTACATTGAGCTACGTAATATATCAACAATATTGTCGCTTGATCACTTTCGACAACCCTGCACATTTGGTTGCCCTTCGGATATATAGCAGGGCTTAAGCAATGTTAGTGCAGTCGTATAGTTCTTGTCGGTGAATTAAGGATAAGTTAATTGGAAATTAATTTGCAGTGGAGAAATACAGGATCAGGAGGTAAGCTTCGGCAGGCTAAGGTGAACTTCGGAAGTAAGGAGGTGTAGTGATGCACAACAATCTGTGGTCGGTTCTAGATTATTAATTTGGCTTCTGCTAATCAAGTTCGCTGGTTCAATAGTGTGCTGTAAGAATAAGCACATATCTTCATTTTATTAGTAGGTAGATATTAGTGATTGATTGGACTATCATGGTCATAGTGAAGTTGTGATTATTTATAGAATTTGAAGTGCGTGCAGTGTTTGTGAATTAATAGACCGTGTCGGAAATACTACACTGTGCGCCGAAACAAAGTCCCAGTGATTCAAAGTGGTTGTTGTAATGATAATATTGTTCGTGTCATTAAATAAATTATTTAATTAATTTTAGAAAAAACAATTCAATAATTAATGAATAATGATTTTATTATTTAAAAATACCTGGATTTTATTGAAAAAGTAGAATATATTTGTACCTATAAACTGATGAGTTTAGGTCAATATAATTAGCACAACTAAGTTATTAACATGAATATTTAAGGAATAGAGCGACTGGATTTAAAAAAAAAAAACGTAGCCGTAGTACGTAGTATATTTAGGTTACGTAATTTGAAAATACTGATAAATGATTTTATTTCGGTAACTAGGTTTGTACAAATACATTTTATATGTCAATCATATTTTTCTAAACTAAATGAGGTCGGCGTTTCCTGACTACTCTGAGAAGAAAGGATGAAACAAACTCAGAGTTCACAGTCTCTTTTAAATTCCAGACATAATCTTAGTCACTTCATGTGCAGATCTCGTGGATTGATGACTGAAATGGTCTTTTGAGGTTTTCCTCAAAAGACCATTCGTTATTAACGAGACGGTTATTTAACCACACAGATTGAGTGGAACTCTTCAGTGCACGCATTTGTTACTAATCGTTCATCTCAACTCAGAACTTAAGAAACTCAACGATTCGACGAACGATATCAAAGAAAAGATATTTGGGTAGGCCACATAAATTACTCAATCTGCCGGATTATGATTACAACTTACTGGTAAAGAAAGAAAACAAAAAATAGTCCCCATATAATCTTCACGTTCACAATCATTTAAAAATATAATATAATATTTTACAAAATAAATATTCAGTCATTGTAAATATAATATCAATCCATGTCAATGTTTATATAAAATCCGGAATTAATCTTGTTGGTCAGATCATTTGATGACCATTTAGATCGGTGTCTGAAATGGTCTTTTGAGGAAAGAACCACACAGATTTTAGTGGACCTGTTCAGTCAGTGCACGCATTTGTCAACTATTGTGCAGCTCAACTCGGAAAGATAAAACCAAGCCCGTGTACCCAAAAGAATATGGGCGCAGGTGTATAGAAACCGTCATCAGTTATGTGTAAGTCCCATTCAATAGGGGGCAAGTCTTTTGCCATCAACCGGGCACAGACGTGGTGAAGTACTATAGTCCTTCCAATGCAGCCCACCTCAAACATTGAACCGATGCTCATATTAGTGTATCAGAGTGTGACGATTAGCTTACCTTCCACAAATTCAACTGTTATCTGATATTGCTATGATATGCTAGTACAAATTAATCCAGTCCGAATCATTTGATATTAGTTACGGCTTTCAAATTTTTAACCGACTTCAAAAAGGAGGAGGTTCTCAATTCGGATGTTTATATGTTTTTTTTTATGTATGTTCGGCCATAACTCCGTCATATATAGATGGATTTGCAAAATTCTTTTTTTATTCGAAAGGGGTTTATTCCGAAATGATCCCATATAATTTTCATACAGATTTGATGATGAGTTCCGGAGACAGACACCGGAACTCTTTAAAAAATGATAGCAAATCAACCGCGATTTCTGCTATCGCATAAATATGCGTTTTTTGTTTGGAATTAGTGCGGGGTGAATACAACAACTAAAAATTTTAAAATAAAAACTTTTTTACAAAAAAAAAACAACCGACTTCCTTAAAAACACTACAAAGTGAAAAATAACTTTAATTTCGGAAGTCGGTGGCAAAAAAACCATAAATACAGATCCTAAGACACCGACTTCCGAAATTAAAGTTATTTTTCACTTTGTAGTGTTTTTAAGGACGTCGGTTGTTTTTTTTTTTGTAAAAAAGTTTTTTATGTATATGTATTACTAGCTTGTGCCAGCGACTTCGCCCGCATGACGGTCGGAGGTTATCCCACGCGGGAACGTACTACCGGGATAAAAGTACCCTGGTTATAAACTATCTGTGTGTCAATTTTCATCTAAATCCGATCAGTCATTTTTGTGGGGAAGAGTAACAAACATCCATACTCACAAACTTTCACATTTGTAATATGAATAGAATATCAAAAACTTACTGTAGAGTAAGTAAGTAATCATTTTATTTAACAAAAAACTTAGCCTACGTAACATCAGTATTGTTTCAGTTATATATAAGTATCGCTATCACAGATGAGTATGACCCCTGTCCTTCAAAGTAGGAAAATCCTGCATCTTGAAGTACAGTGTACTTTAAAGTATATTTTTAATTTCAGTTTAAAGATATTTATTTCTCAAAGAACAAAATAATAAAAGTTCACTTAAAGAGAAACTTCATTAAGTTAACAAAAGGTTGTAATTTACATTACTACGTTCAATATCACACACGTTTACACATATCACAGACACACATTCACTTTCCCCATTACACCACATTACACGCGCTTACTCACACACTACTGCCGCTGTTACACGTTTTAGTTCCCTAATGTTGTTAAATAAACGGACGAATGGATGACCCCTATAACACAGGATTTTCCTAGCATCGGGGTCATTATTCACAAAACTTGAACATAATTGTAACATTCAAATAACGTAACATGCATTTGTATTTCTCCTTTTTGTTAAATAAATTATACTTATACTTATATATCTAAGAAACTAAACAATTTTTTAAAATGAAATATAGCAATTATGTACTCAATTCTAAATAAAATATAAATATATATAGATAAAAGATAAACTTATGTGTCCAGTATATAATTCCTTAGGCATTATTTAAATGTTGGTACGCTTTACACTCTCTGACTTTTTTAGGAAATTTATTGTATTAGCCGAACCCTCTATACGAGTATAATAGGTATACTGTATGGTTTTCTTGAGGAGCAGGGTTTTCACTCTTGGTGAATGGAATATTTGTGTGTATGTTGGTCTTAAGGATCTTTCGGATAGTCACGCATTTATGGTATGTATACAATATTGTTGAAAAATATATAATTTTGTTTTTTAGTAGAGTAATTCTGTGAGAGTATCGTAGTTGTTATGGAAGAGGACTATGATGATTTTATTTTGTGTTCGTTGTAGTGTTCTTGATTTGTTGATGCAGCTTGTACCGATACTTGGATTAGATATTTCAGATGTGGCTTGCCTAGTGTGTTGTAAATAGTATGTTTTAGCTTGTAGGGTACGCATTTTGCAATGTTACGTATGGCTCCAGTTAGTAGTACCTATGCGAGATCTCACGTAGTCAATATGCGCTCTGAATGTCAACTTACTGAACACAAGTAGGCACAAATACTTTTCATGCGTTAATTTTCGTTTGATATTAATTATGAGATTCTTTGCTGCGAATATTATGCAAACAGTTTTACTAACATTTATAGTCAGAAAACCGTTGTACCGAGTGGTGCCGGACGTAAAGAATAACACCACCCCATTTCTTCCTGTGGGTGTCGTAGAAGGCGATTAAGGGACTTACTAGAGAATGGGCAGCAGCGTTCTCTATGCATTTTACCACCACACTGCGATCGCCAACCCGCCTGCCAAGCGTGGCGATTATGGCAAAGGCCCCCAAATTGGGGGAGGCCTAAGTTCAGCAGTGGACGTCTTACGGCTGAAGTGAAGTGTGATAGTCAGAAAGAACGTTGTGACTAAGCTATATTTGAAAAACGTTAAGATTTTTCTGTGCTTCTGAGGTAATGTCGTAAATGACGGAATCGCCAAAATCAAAAAGGCATTTGTTGTTGCATAGTGTTTACATATTTAGATATGTAACCTCTAGATATGTTAACGTGTGTGAGTGTACTATAGGTACAACTCTGCCCAACCCTTCGGGACAACAAGGCGTGATGTTATGTGTAATTTGAGCTTAGAAAATTATTTTTGGTTGAAATTCACAAAGATTGGTAATAAATAAAAACAAAACTCTTTCTTCAAGTAAATACAGGGATCTGAATCTTTTTACACGCTTTATATTAGCTTCACTTGTATTTTTGTATGTTTGTTTGTAACCGACTCCTTATAGCGCGATTTTGACCCACTTTAAACGACCAGATTCCATTCAAACTTTGCACACCTGTCAGGGACAATGCAATAATTTCATAAATTTGTGCCATTATCCTTGCCAGGGTTACCGGGACAGCAAAAAAACTGTCTTCGAAAGCTACGTTGACATACGCCACAAACTACGCTGACATACGTTACAAACTACGCTGACATACGTCACAAACTACGCTGACATACGTCTCAAAATTCGAAACACCCTAAAAATAGAAAATAAATAATAATTTAAAAAAACTAAAAAACACGCTTCCATTGAAAACCAAAATAAAAAGTACAAAATAATGGAAAACAAGCGAGGGGTGCCTGATATCAATAAAAAAAATACCTTAAAAAGCACCCCACGCTTTTTTTTCCATTATTTTGTACTTTTTATTTTGGTTTCCAATTAAAGCGTGTTTTTTAGTTTTTTTTAACTATTCTTTTTTCATCACGATCAAGTGCGTGGACATTTTCGCTTGCTCAGTTAATTCTACTCCTAATTGTTTTATTTTTTATTTTTTAATAATAATCTTCTTCTGCAGTAACAAAGTGGGAGATCAACAATGTTCGCGGTAGCGCTATTCTGCATCGCGTGCGCAGCGGTCTGGGCGTGGCGCCGGAAAAGCACGAAGACTACCGAGCCGCCATTCTTCCCGGGGGCGTGGCCCATTGTGGGCCATGCACCGGACCTTATTGGGGATAGCTGCAGTACATATCATAACTTTTATTATTATGTTTTTTAATTACAAGTCAAGCAATTTATTTCAGAAATGAAATAATTTATTACAAATGATGGAATTGATTTTAGTTGTCCGTTCTGAAAGTTTCGTATGCAGATGAACGGGCAAGAAACTCCACCATTAGTCTTTTAAAATATTTCACACTATATCGTATAGGTACATTAATTATATCATTATTCTTATGTCAAAACGATGCACCTAGAATAAAATTACTATACCACAATAGGTAAGATTAAGAAAACACAGAGCAGTTTTTCGCGTGGCCATTGTGGCAAACTCCCCCAAAATGGGGGAGGCCTATGTCCAGCAGTGGATGTCTTTCAGCAGAAATGATGATAATGAGAGTATTTTATGTGTTAAGTACTCATACAAGAGTGGCATTGGTTTGCCTTCATATGGCTGGGTACCTACTCTACTACAGTATGAGGTAAAACAAGTTCGGAGATAACATACGGGAACGTGGTTTAAATCCTCGCCCCTGCTACCTGACAAGAACTAGAACTTTTCGTTGCTAGAAAACAAATAAAACCAAATAAACTACCAATTATGTGAAACTAAATAAAGAAGAGCCTTTTGATCTCGATACTACTTAATTAAAAATGTCAAGAACCTCAGGTAAATGAAAAATTGATTAGTTGTCTGTACATTATCTATATTTTTAGAACTATGGGATGGTATCAACGACCTGGCTAGACAAAGTTACGACATCGGAGGAGTCGTGTCAGCTAGCATTGGACCACGGACTGTGTATAGTAAGTACAGTTGTTGCATTACGAGCACACGTCATTAATTCCAATTTATACCTTACTAGCTGACCCAGCAAACGTTGTTTTGCCGGGTGAAAAAGAGTGAAAATTTAGAGTTGTATGTATTTTTCAATGCTCAATCATAATAAAATAAAAGTTTAAAAAAAAATTCAAAAAAAAAAAAATTAGGGGTGGACTACCCATAACATTTAGGGGGATGAAAAATAGATGTTGACCGATTCTCATAGATACCGGATAAGCACAAAAAATTTCATCAAAATCGGTCAAGCCGTTTCGGAGGAGTATGGCAACGAAAACTGTGACACGAGAATTTTTAACCGACGAAAAAAACGGAGGTTATCAATTCGACGCGTATATTTTTTTTTTTTTTGTTTTTTTTTTATGTATTACCACGCATAACTTTTTACATAGTAGTCCGATTCTAATAATTCTTTTTTTATTCGAAAGGGTAAACTCCGAGGGTGGTCCCATATAAATTTGGAAAACAAAATCGAACCCTAAGGGTCGGAAAACAGGGGATGATTGATTGTTCACTCACTGATTGTAATGTATAACCACGCATAACTTTGTAGGTACAGAGTAGTCAGATTTTGATAATTCTTTTTTCATTGGATAGGATATACCTTGCCAAGTATTATTAGTATATTAAAGCCACAAAAAAATATAAAATAAAAACTTTTTAACAAAAACTTAAACCGCCGAAAAAACAGAAAAGCAAAAAATAATAAACCTTAAAATTTTGAGTCGGCGCTGAAAAATCAATGAACAAAGATCACTCAAAGCGCCGAATCATAATTTTAAGGTTTATTAGTTTTTGCTTTTCTGTTTTTTCGGCGGTTTAAGTTTTTGTTAAAAAGTTTTTATATATATTAGATTTCACTGTCATTAGAGTCCCATAACGTGAGCTCGTGAATTGCATTATCTATGTCTTATGAAAAAAATCTTACTTACAATCCTACGTAATGATCTTCGCCACTGAACACAAACAAGATACCCTTTAAGTTGTGGGTTT
Organism: Aporophyla nigra; assembly: GCA_947507805.1. Classification (NCBI taxonomy): domain Eukaryota; kingdom Metazoa; phylum Arthropoda; class Insecta; order Lepidoptera; family Noctuidae; genus Aporophyla; species Aporophyla nigra. Next base: position 1,174,597 of record OX382313.1, on the reverse strand, counting down.
CGTAAAGTGGAGCAGTTCATTAGCACTCGTGACTCATAAAAAAATCATTCAATCTGGGGGCACGGTATTGACTCCGCCAAGACGAGCCAAGCGAAGCGCAAGGGCACTTGCCTGTTCTCGGAACGCTTCGTCGTTTTTTAAATATTCTAAATGTAATTATTATGTTTCAGTTGTGACAGACCCGGACGACTGTTTCACGATAGCGAATACGTGCCTCGAAAAGGACGGGTTTTACGACTTCGCTAAACCGTGGCTAGGTGAAGGCTTAGTCACTGGGAAATGTGAGTTGGATATTCTTTACCACCTTCAAATGTGTTCCGTCCCGTGACCACAGACAGCCGACAGTACGACAGTTTTTTGTTTAGTCTGTGCGCCTGCGCATCTTGATGTGTAGCGGAGTGACGTCTGTCACTTGTCAGTTTGATTTTGTCACTTGAATTTTGATCTTGAATAATGGTAGGAGGTTGGTTTGGTTTTGTTTGGAGATATTAATGATTAATCTTGTTGAATCTATAGTTTTGCGGACAATTTGTTGTGGTCCGATTGTTTTGTGTGTAAGCCACCCCTTTTGACGATAGTGAACGGATTTTATTTTGGAATTTGATTGAAATAGTTTGAGGTGTGAGTGACCTATTGGAACCGCGTGCTGGTGATAATCTTTAGCGTCTTGATGCGGCCTGAATCCTGGAATACTTACAGATTCACTACACAATACAATATACACTCATTTACATACATAAATCCGGGTAGGCTCGGAATCGAGACCCCTAAATTCCTCATCCAGGTGAGTGTTTGAATATTTGTTAATCAGCTCCGCGCACGGCGGAAGGTTCGAACCACGTTTGCCCAAGGCCCTCCACCGCGCTTCCACTTAATATAAATCCTATGGTGAGGCCTTGGTCTGGCGTCAAACAAAATGGTAGTATCAAAAAAGTACCCGTTTTTTTTAATACCGGCTGTTTAGGAGTATGACGTCCGAAATAAAATCACAAAACAACATAAATAAAGAAGCTGCTTTCACATGACTGAGTGGCTCTTGGTATTCCCCGTAACCAATACATTTAAATCTAAAAAAAAAAAAAATGTTTATTAATTAAAAAGGGTCACATCTATCTTATAACTAACAACCACAGTAAAAAAAACATATGCGGTCGTTGAGGCTTTAGCACCCTCTAAAGAAGCCTTTCCCAAAGTGGGCGCTATCGCCCACTTTGGGAAAGGCTGCTCTAAAGTAAAGCAGACTATTTCACTCTTAATCTGTCTCTTCTATTTTGTATGATAAAAGTCGCATGGCATAAAGCTTTTTCATTACGAACTTAACATTGTAGTTGAAAAACATGCTCTCCCATAAATCTCGTATACGTACATACATACATACATACAATCACACCTTTTTCCAATGGGGGTAGGCAGAAACCACGAAACGCCACCTGCTACGATCTCTACACACTCCTTTTGCCTCGTATAGGTTCATACAATTGGTCATACACACACGCCGGTTGCGAGTACTACGCATACTATACTCGTGACGTATACACTCGTATACGTCACGGTAAATTTTCTAACTGCAAATGATACTTTGTAATTAAAGCCAAATTTTAAGATTCTAGGTCAACTGGATGGACCCAAGAGGTTTTAATTTATTAGCGAGTATTAAAATATGTCTCATAAACGGCCATATGTTTTACTGCATTAACTTAAAGGTTGATTCTTAATAGCTCCAAAGGACTGTAGACCTACGTATGTAATATTGATTTTAACTTAATACCTCCACGCTTTCCTGAGAAATAGGGTTTAGTCAAGCTGACAGACAGATAAACGCAGAATGAAGTGATTCTATAGTTTCAGTTTTTCCTTTTGAGGTACGGAACTCTCGAAATTAACCAGTAGGTCTTAAGAACGAAAAATATTCCAAATGTTAATATTCACAGTTTCAATATGGAAGAATCATCGCAAGCTCCTGAACCCAGCATTCAGTCAGATACTCTTGGACACGTTCATGGGTGTCTTCAACAGTCAATCTAGGAAGCTGGTGAAAGACCTCGAGAAGGAAGTCGGAAAAGGACTCTTTGACCACTGGACATACACACGGCACAACGCTTTGGAAACTATTTGCTGTAAGTATTACCTAACGAAAAGAAGAATCTATCGTAAAACTCAAATACTGACGCCTGTAAATGTTAAGATAAAAAGAGATCATACATATGTTTGAAAATTAATCTCGAAACCACTTTTTTATTTATTACAGTGACGGCGCTAGGAGTAGACTTTACAGACTCGAACCTCAACAGCAAGTACGTGGAAGCCACAGAACTGATTCTCAACACGATAGTGGAACGGTTTATGAAGTTCTGGTGGCACAGCCCTTACACCTTTGCATGGAGCAAACTCAAGAAAAAGCAGGATGCTTGTCTGCAGATACTACACAATATGTCATATACGGTGAGGATATTGAGATTTCTTTAAATATTACAATGCCAAATTTTCACAGAGCAGAAGTGGTCGTTCAATAAAGCAAATATATAGCGTCAATATAAGTGAAATGCACATGAGTGTATTAAAACTAACTGAGTATAACCTTTCACCTTCTTAATGTTTCAAATATGGAAATTGTTTCCAGGTTCTACGAAAAAGAAAGTCCGAGTTCAATGGAAATATTTGCGCTGAGAGGAGTATAATACCAGGTAAAAAAGATGCTTCTCCCCACTGCTTTTCTTGAAAGCATGTTCACAAAATTCTGCTTAATAAATATACTTTCACTCTAGGAACAAAATTCAAACCCTTCTTGGATCTCATCCTGGAGCTGTCAGTTGAGAAGGGAGTATTCAACGACAGGGAGATCAGAGAGCATGTGGACACTATGATAGTCGGCGGGCATGACACCTCAGCGAATGTACTCATGTTTACCATGATATTATTGGGATCACACCCTGAGGCTCAAGAGAAAGTGTATGCTGAGTAAGTGACAAATATTTTTGCAGTTGGGAATCATTCAGACTGATTTTATTGAAAACCATTTCAATACTGTAGAAAGCTAATTTCAAAATTCTGCTGCTAATTTTCTAAGAGTGTATTTTTAAACTTAACAAAATCTGATTACTAAGTAACAAAATTTATTTTAATTAATTATATATTTTTATTACACTACGTATACTATACGTGTTTAGTATTAATTCGATACGGTATAAAAATAAAAAGCACCAAAATTTTTTTTTTTCAAACAAACTAAATAGCTTACAAATCAGAGTAAAACGCAACTAAAGGAGACGGATACGTTTTCATACAATCTTGGGCCTGGATGTAAAAAGATGAAATTGGTGTCTATTGATAGGTACTATATTATTAAACAATTACTGAAAATTTTGCAGGTTTTGGCAATCTGAGAACCGAGTTAAATAAGATTTAGGAAAAGTGAGGTTACGTAACAATCTACACTTAACAGCTGATTTTTGAAGTGCGATTCTCATTCTTTAAAATACAGTTGGGGTGTTAAATATAAAGAATATTATTATAATTCATCATCATCATCATCATTTCAGCCGAAAGACGTTCACTGCTGGTCATAAGTCTTCCCCGATTCGGGGGGGTTTGCCATAATCGCAACGCTTAGCAGGCGGGTTGGCGATCGCAGTGTGGTCGCAAAATGCATAGAGAACGCTGTTGCCAATTCCCACAGGAAGAAATAGGGTGGTGCTGTTCTTTACTATTCTCTCTATTCTTAATCATTATATAAGTATTTGTAGAAGGGCTGGTGGCTAAGCAATAACAGCCGCACGGGTTAACCGATCAGGTTAAGCTACGCTTGCCGCGGTTGGTCCGTGGATGGGTGACCATCTTTACATACCAAGACCCTTCCGTGCCTCGGAAAGCATGTTAAGCCATTGGTCCCAGCTATCTTTCGTAGATCTTAGACAGTCGTTACGGGTCATCAGAAGCCCAGTCTGACAACCAGTCTTACCAAGGGATATCATATTACCCAGTAACTGGATTGTGGAACTCAGATAAGCAGTCACTCCGTGTAAAATACTGGTACCCAGCTGCATCCGGTTAGACAGGACGCCGACCTCAACATAATTGGGGAAAGGCTAAGCAGATGATAATTTATATAGGTATTTCTAGAGTGAGGGAGAGAAAATAAAAATGTTCTTTAGTAATACTTTTATTTATCTTCAATTATGATTAAATTGTCATCTAGAAACTGTGCAGGTGGTACTATATTATCTTGGTACCTAGCCCAACTAAGGTACCATATTATTTTCATAACAAGAGGTGGTCTTTGATCCAACTACCAGCAAGCTTGGCAAACATGGTCACTGCATTTTACCTGAAAGATGTAAAAAGTGGTTAATAACAGATAACATGATTAAGTACTTTTAAAAATCTTGGTCCGATAGTTACTTATAGTTCTATATAATGTATCTCCATGGGCCTTTTAAATGTTTACCTATCCTTTATTATATTAATTAATACCGAACTACCTGCTAAATATCTCAAATATTATGTTCACTGATAATAATTATGTGTGATTATTGGAGAGCGAGGAATACTGTCCTACCGTGATACAGTTTATACTATATAGTACTGAGGTCAGTGTGAATTACTCTCTAACTACCAAACAACCATTTACGTTTGATATGAGATCTTATTTGTTTGTTTTTTATACGTACATATTACTCATTAACTCATTGTACCTAAGGTTGTTATTGTGCTACTAGAAATAAGAATGTTGCCCCTAAAACGACCCACTGACCTTTTATTTTTTATTATTATTTTGTTAGTATAATGGTGAAGGAAAAAATATTGTACATGGCTCACTTTTATCTACTCCAGCTGTATTTTAATTTAACCTACATTCGTTGCAAATAAATGATTTGATTGATTGATTGATTGAAAGATTGCAAGCCACCGTGGTAGACGTTGGTGAGGTAAACAAGAAGTGAGTAAGTACTTACAGATTGTGGTGTACGCCATCGACGAATTACTGCTAATATCATTTTGTCATCCAAATCTCGACGATCTGTTGTATTACAGCGATTAGTCGCTATGCGACAAGTTACACAACGATCCATTGTGTCGCTTTCCAATTGGTAGGTTGTTTGTAGAATCCAAAATGACAAGTCCAAGTCCAACGTTTAAGCGGGGTTCTCCGTGTCGGGTATGGTAGCAAGGCAAGGGTCATACAAAAAGGTAGCTCCGAAGTCCGTAGAATGAAAGCAGGGGTTGAGGAAACATCAATAAAACTATGGGTGGAAACACGATACGCACATGCAATAAACCAAAGACCTTATACCCTAAAACTAGACTGTGCACTATGGCGCAAAAACCGGGCGGCGCGAGAGAGCTCCCGTTGGTAGTATGTCCCTTTCTAATGAGGTGACCATGACCAAACAGAACACGGGACAAATTGCTTGTAAAAACGATTGTGTAAGTATCCTGACATATTGATACTACCTAACTAGCGTAACGTCACCAACCTAATTTCTTGTAAAAAAAAAAAAAAACCAAAACGTGTGTATATTTTTTTAAATCTACAGAACCTTACACGTGGGTAAGGGTTGAAAGTACTTTTTTCCTCCTTTTAGGTATCATCTGACTTAACGTTAATTTCACAACAACCTATTACGCCTTTCGCTCCATGTAAAAAGGCAGGTAAGTATGTTTCTCAAAAGTGAGATATTCCCACATGTTATTATTATTAAAGGAGAATGATGATTTCGGTGAGGGAATACACCGTGAGGAAACTTGCACATTTAGATTTCTGAATGTGTAACCATTATCCGAAAAATGAGTCTGATTCCCCTTGTGGCTATGAAAGTCAGATGGCAATCGCTTTACTGTAATTATCAGACTCGCCACTCCAGGATCATATTCGGCGAACCTTAGCAAGCTCCTAAGTGTAAGCTTAGCGCATGTAACCGGGATAATATTTGCTAAGATGAGGAGATGAGGAGGAGGATTATTATTAAATGAGTGTTAGGTCAAATGAACGTGAAGCAGTATTGTGGACGGAAAAAAAGACTTTTTTTCTTTAAATATTGATTTATTTTATACATTGCTGAACAATACAGTTTAACGCAATTGTTGTCGTAATGTAGCCTTATTTCCTACGTGCTTGAGGCTTAAAGTCTTCCCGTAGCTTTTCAGTCAATGAATTGTCTTGAATCTTGAATCCTCAAGGTTATTAAGTTAATGCACGCACACACTCGGATGATTTATTCGTACCTTAGGAAATATTGACGGAACAGCATCAGGTTTCAGCATTTTTCTGGTATAACCAGGAATAAAATCGTCACATTTAAAATGCTCACTGCAAATAACAGACGACTTTGAGATTTTTCCAGGTACTACATTTTTCAACTTCAATTTCTGGTTTTCATTCTTCGGAAATCTACAATACAAGAAATATAATTAATAACAAGTATAACTAACGTCATCGTTAGTACAACTAACGTCATCGGTGCAGTCGAAGGACACGATAACATAAAAAATAATCGAAATGTCAGGTTTTGCCCCTTTTGCACATTGATGACTGACGGTAACCGGTAAATCTCCAAGTTAAGACAGTCAGTACGTCGTATCTTCTACCTATCTACTACGAGATAGTAAAAAAATCTTTGCTCAACAAAATTCATGGTTACCCTAAAGGTTATGATTGTTGTTTTTACTTACCCGTGGAAAGAAAAGCGGCTACCGGGATAAGACTCATTTTTGCACCCTGTCACACAACAAGAATTCACCATATTTCATGAAAAACAAACACATTGTAAACGAAAATTTACAAAATCGCAAATCGAAACACAAGAATCAACCAAACAACGAAATGAGCAAACCGCCATCTTTCATTAAGTGTTACCAAGCACAAACATTTAAGTACTGCTGTTAACTCGGTATTACTGTTTTTTTTTTATATAATACTACAAACTGATTATTAATTATAAGGGCTATAAAGTTTTTGAATTGTTCGTTTTGTTAAAACATAAAAAGAATCATATTTAATTTTCTACCATTTCTACCAAACCCTAAGGTTAGTTGAGCTGGCAAGATGTCAGACAAGGACACACTACCAGCGGGAGCCCTCTCACCTGGACCGCTTTTAGCTAGTTACCGCTTTTAAGAAAATAGCTACCCTAAGTGTAACGCTATAAATCTCATTTTAGCTAAACAAAAAATTTTGGTACACTGTCTAGTTTTAAGTATAAGGTCTTTGCAATAAACAATATGAAACGAGTGAGTGTCAGCGTTATGTCATGCATGTCATGTCAGAGTTAGCACAGACAAAACATACATTAATCGATTAACAAACGTGGATCAATTTATGTTAATTATATAAATATTTAATTGGTTTAAGCTGTGCAGTATGTTATTTCTAATAGATTTAATTATTTTAATTGAATTAATCATCTGGTGAAGGCATCTTCTTAAATAGTATGAACGTTAATCGATTGTAATTTAATCGATATGCCATTTACTTGGGAACCTTAACTTAATTTTAGGATTTCTCATTTTCCAGATTGTAAATTGAGTTTATTTTTCAGATTTTCATATAGAAAAATATAAGCTTTTTTTTAAACCATTTCTCCACTTATTACATTTTGGCCCAGAAATGCCCGTCTCCCCTTAGATAGGTATCTTAGATGGGTACCTAGGTAGGTAAAAGCGGCAACGCCGCGTGCCGGAGCGGCTTACGCCGCTACCCGCGCTAGTTTTATGTTAGGTTTTGAAATACGCGCACAACAACAATCACAACAAAAATACTAAATTTTTAAATTCTCGATGTGTCCTCCATTCACATTAATGCACAAATTACGCGTAACGCGCGAAGCGGAGCGCTCACGATTGCGCTCCAATGAAACAAAATTCAGTACATTGCCTAATACGAAATCCAATAGGAGTGAAAGAGAAATTTCGCCACAGTCCTGCGCGTGAAACAACAGATTTTCTATGAAAAAGTAGCCAATTTCGGAGCGCCGCTCACGCGACGTTGCCGGTGGTTCATTTTACCGCCCGCGCCGGCCGCACGACAGCGATTGCGCGCGACGTTGCCACTCTTATATAAACAAACATTATAGTCAAGTTAGATGCATGCGCGCGAATGCGAATTCGGGAATTTTCTAATTAATAATCATTTAATACGTGTTGAAATAGCCTGTACTTATCAGTTATTACTTGTGAGTGTTAAAATGGACAATTATTATGTGGAGTTACTTCTCACGCTATGTATTTTAATTGTTTTATTTCAAGTGAACACCCATACAATTTTGTCTCGAGCCGCCTCTGGTCTGGAGATCGTGATCGTGGAACAGTCGTGTCGTATCACAATAAAAACAGTAAATCACAAAAAAAATAACGAACACTAAATAATAATAATCCCAAGTTACGTGTCCTGTCACAATAAAAAAAAGAAATACTGTCTATCTTAAACTTATTTAGTGTCCTATCACAATAACAAAATCACATTTGTCATCGCGCGAGTTCGACAAAAATATTTGGCTGTACTTGTGACTTGCATCACAACGGCAACAACGCTTCGTAGGTTGTACTCAGATATATCGTTTTAAGGTGGTTTTAATGACCCATGCGTAGACGTAATCAGCTGTTAGAAAAGAAACATTGTGTTCAAACGGGGCAAAAACTTAAAAAATCTTTTACGACTAAACTACTGCTCCTATTTAATTGATTTGTGGTACAGAGGTTGAACATGGTACCTAGTATATGCAGTTTAAAGAAAAGCCCCTCTGTCGTATCAACTTTGTATAAGTTTACTCAGTAGACCTTGATCAAAACGCGTTCTTTTTCTCCTAAACATTTTTTTACATTTTAGGATTCAAGATGTCTTGGGAGGAGACAGAGACGTGGAAAAGGCGGATTTGTCAAAGCTGGTGTACTTAGAGGCTGTTCTGAAGGAGAGCATGAGGGTGTTCAGCATCGTACCAGTCCTGGCCAGGAAGCTCGATAAAGATATAAAAATTAGTGAGTATTATTTCATTTTTGAATAAATAAATATCTTTGGACAACCAACATACTGTTATCTGATCCCAAACTAGGCAGAGCCTGTACTATGGTAACCAGACAACTTGTTTAATTACTTAAGGTTCACTTTCTTGAATGTTTGGAACGGTGTTTTAGAAAAATAACAAACGTCTTTACTCAATGATGATTTATTTGCGACTGTTTTTGCGTCTCACTGCATGCATTAATATATTGAACTGGACATACCGCCCACCAAAACATTAGTTTTTAATCTATACATACTTATTTGTATATTAATACATGTCATGCAAATCGAACAATAAATGGACTGTAAATATTTTAGGTTATACATTTGATTTTACTATTACACTTCAACAACATTTCATTAATCATTCATAAACCGCCCACCATAGCTCACTGACTTATTTGTTCTTTAGGAAGCGTTATCAATTTGTATAGGGGCCTTTTTAACTCCTTGTTCCCCATAGTTTGGACTGTTACCACTCTTACGAGGTTATCCTGCCCAGGATGTAATTGTTTCACCCGTCCCAACAACCATTTCGTAGGGGGCAGATTATCTTGTAGAGGTGTCTTTTAGCTGACTGAACTCCAGCCTCCCAAAGGCCACCACATGTGGGCATCCTTGGTGGTATGAAGTGCCATATTGTGTTATCGTTAGCTAGAAGTTCAGCCGCTTCCTTCGCGATATTATTCTTTCCCTTCCGGAACATGTCCTTCAATTCCTTGGCAGCGCCAACGAAATTGGTGCCATTGTCGCTCCATATGTTCGAACAGTGGCCTCGGCGCGCCACAAACCTCCGAAATGCGGCTATAAAGGCTTGTGTGGTCAGGTCTGTGACCGCTTCTAGATGGATCGCGCGAGTGGCCATACATATGAATAAACAGATATAGCCCTTTGTTGCATGGTGTCCCCGGCCTTTCGATGTCCTTATCAATACAGGTCCAGCGTAATCAACCCCACTATTCATAAATGGCCGATGTTGATTGACTCGAACGGCAGGCAACTGACCCATGAACTGGGTTTTTACCTTCGCTTTATCCAAAATACAGTTGTGAATACATTTTCTTACGGCTGACTTCAAACCCATCACCCAGTATCTCGTTCTCACAAAAGCCATCATCGCTTGTATCCCACCATGTAGTGTTTTAATATGAGCTTCTTGAACTAATAACCTAGTTATATGCTGATTACAGGGTATTAAAATCGGGTGTTTTGTAGTTTCAGCTATGGAGGCATTTTCCAACCTTCCTCCCACTCTTATTATCCCGTTTTTATCAAAAAAAGGGGCGAGTGTGATAAGAGAACTTCTTTTCTTCACGCTTCCATGCTTCTGTAAATCTTCAATATCCTTCTGATAAACTAAGTCTTGATAATATTTTATACATAATTCTAATACTTTGTCTAGCTCATTAACTGTTAAATATATTTCCTTTGTTTTCTTTTCACTTTTTGTAAACCTTCTGCAGTAAGCCAATATTCTCTTCATTCTCGAAATTGAGGAAAAATGTTCCCAGATTGGTTTGTCTTCTACATTTGTGTGAAATGATGAACTCTTTAATTCTAATTCAGTTTGAGGGATTTCATATGTTTGCAGATCGAGATTTTTAAGTTTTAACCATACAGGCCCAGTCCACCATAAGTCAAAAGAAGCCAGGTCGCTTGCTTTTACGCCTCTTGTAGCGATATCGGCTGGGTTATCGGTAGACTGCACGTGTCTCCATCGGTTGTTATCTAGTATCCGTGTTATGTCTGCCACTCGGTTTGCAACAAATGTACGCCAACGACTTGGTGGAGATTGTAACCATGACATCACGACCATTGAATCAGTCCACGCAAAGATTTTGGTTTTAGGTATTTTCAACAGGTCTACCAGATCATTGATTAATTCTGCTAGTAATGCTGCGGCGCATAATTCCAATTTAGGAATTGAGATTTGCTTCAACGGCGCAACCTTCGTTCGAGATGCTATGATTGTGATATGTACTGCGTCCTCTTCAATAATCTTTAGGTAAGTAACAGCAGCATATGCGTGCGTAGATGCATCTGCAAAACCATGCAATTCAATGTTTGTATAATTGATCGGTGTAGTTTTAAACCAGCGTGGTATTGTGATGTTTTGAAGGTTTATTAATTCTTCTCTATATCTCATCCACTCATCTATCAACTCTGACGGCAGCTCGTCATCCCATCCCAAGCTACATAGCCACAGTTTTTGTATCAAAACTTTAGCGTTGATGATCACTGGTGACAGCCATCCAAACGGGTCGAACAGCCTTGCTACATCAGATAGAATAGATCTCTTCGTTACGGGACAACGAACTTCAGGTAAGTAAATTGTGAATTTAAATGTATCATCCTTCCTATCCCATGTCAATCCCAGAATTTTTATAACTTTATCTAGCTTTATCTCTATTCCATCCTTTGTATTGTTTGGGCTATCTCTCTCTTGTAAATACTTTAATACTTCTTCCGAATTACTAGACCACTTTTGCATTTTAAAGTTCCCTTTACTTAGTATCACCTTTATTTCCTCACACATTTTCTTTGTTTTTTCTTCATTTTCACTTCCCGACATCAAATCATCCATATAAAATGAATTTTTAATTACAGGTGCTGTATTAGGATACTCAAGTGCTTCATCATCGGCGAGTTGTTGTAACGTTCGTACGGCTAAATAGGGTGCTGCAGCTGTACCAAAAGTGACAGTCATCAAGTTGAAGCTTTCTAGTTTTTCATCAGGGTTATCTCGCCAGACTATGCGTTGTAAATTTGTGTGCTCTGGTGTCATATCAATCATTCTATACATCTTAATTATGTCTCCTACTACACATATTCTATGTGTTCGCCATGTGATAATTAAGCTTCGTAAGTCAGGTTGCAATACAGGTCCAATCATCATGGTGTCGTTCAGAGAATGACCATTAGAACCCTTCGTGGACGCGTCGTAAACTACTCGGACCTTCGTTGTTTCCTTGTCTTCGCGTATTACAGCGTGATGAGGAAGATAGATTGATTTGTTGTCATCATTTGGGTCAGATTTTTTCAAATGACCCATTTCTATATACTCATGAACTACTTTAGAATAATCTGACTTTAAACTCTGAGAATTTTGTAATTTCTTCTCCAATTGTTTGAATCTATAAATAGCTTGTTGTTTTGTATTTCCACATAATTCCAGTGTCTCTTCTATTCCTTGGCGCAAAGGTAAGTGCACTGTGTATTTTCCATTCACTCTTTTAGTTGTATTTTTGTAAATCTCTTCACACATCTCTTCTTCTTTTGTAAGTAGTTGTCTTTTCTTGTATAAACCTGTTTCGATTTCCCAGAATTTTCTTAATAAATCATTGTCTTCTGATACCATACTTGTTACATGTAGTGTTGTTATTTTGTGTTCGTCGCTAACTAATTTGTCTTCCCTTTGACCTGAAAGGATCCACCCCAAACGTGTTTTCTGAGCCACTATGCCATCAGAACATCTTACTAAACCAACTTCTATAATTTTGCAAAAGATGTCTGCACCGAGTAAAATATCAATTTTGCCCGGTGTGTTATACGTAGGGTCAGCCAATAGTAGTTTTTGGAGTTCTGGCCAGTTCATCGTGATGTGTTTTGAAGGTAATCTAGCAGATAGTGATTTCAAAACATAAGCCTTCATTTGAATTTTTTCCTTTCTATTATATTGCGATGTAACTGACAGGTCAACTACATGTTTTATTGGAACCAGGTTTCCTTCTCCCAACCCTGAGACTACACCGTTGATGCTTGTTCTCTTCAATCTTAAGAGTTCGACTACTCTTGAAGATACAAATGAAGCCTCTGAGCCTTGGTCAATCAATGCCCGAAGTACATGTGTTTTGCCGTCACTTGATGTAACATGTACTTGTGCTGTTGCCAATAACACTTGACGACCAGGTTGTTCTTTAGAGAAATGTGCGTTTGTCACCTTCTCTGTTTGTTCTTCTTGTTTGTTATTCTCTTGTGTGTCACTCTCTTGTGTTGTTTCTTTTACTTCATGTAAGAGAGAATGATGTTTTCTTCCGCAGACTCGGCATTTCCTCTTTTGTTTACATTTGTAGACTATGTGATTCGGTACTAGGCAGTTGAAGCAAAGGTTTTTGTTTTTCACAAATTCGCGTCGTTGTTGCACAGTTTGTTTTGCGAATTCTTTACAACTAAAGATGTAATGGTCACCTTTACAATACACACAACAAGGTGATGAACTGCTATTGGTGTGCGCAGATTCACCTTTTTCGTGTTCAGTATCCTTTGCTACGACATGATACGTATTGTGACCTTGTGTCTTCTCTTTAACAACTGTAGTGGTGATGGGAGCAATTAGTTCGAGCGTACGAAACTTAGACTCGAGGAACCTTTTCAACGCCTCCCACGTAGACAACTCATCGCTATTCTCCTTGTAAGCTTCCTCTTCCCAACACTTTAACGTCTCTGAATCCAATTTCTGCGCCACAATAAACACTAGGATAGGATCCCAAGTGGCGGTGTTAATTTGCATGTTATTCAGACTGTTGATGCATTCTACAGAATTATCGAGCAAAGCTTTAATTTGTGTTGCTGACGGGTTGCTTATCTTTTTCTGACAGCAAAATTTCTTTAAAACTGACGACACAATCATCTTTTTGCTACCGAAACGTCCTTGAAGTAATTCCCATGCTGTTACATAATTACTTTCAGTAATTTGAATATGTCGTAATAACATCTCGGCCTCTCCGGCAACACTAGTCTTTAAATAATGTAACTTACGCACATCGCTAATAGAAGTGTTATGTACGAGTGCAGTAAATATATCTTTATACGTAGGCCATTCTTCATATCTGCCCGAAAATGTAGGTAGCTGTATTCTTGGTAGCTTAGCAAACGGTAGCTGGCCATCGTGTGATGAAGTAGACATGTTGGACGCTTCTAATAATCTCTGTTGTGACTCCATGTTTGTTAGGAGATCGGTTAAATCCGCTTGTAAACAGAGATACATTTCTTCGTACGTAAAATATTCTTCATTAAGAAAGTGAGGCAACACGCCCCGCTGTTCTCGTGGTGTACACTTCATAAGGCTGCTATGCGTTTGTTTGAACGAATCCCAATATTCCTCAATGGTTTTTATTCTCGCTTTAACATAACCTGCTGTTAATCGCTGTTTCGGACACTTTTTTATATTAACTTGCGCTTTTTGTATCATACTAGCCACATCTTCTAATGTAGATAAATGTTTTGACTGTTCTGAAGTTGGTGACGTCATTTTGCAGAATCAAAATAAATAGTCAACGTAGTATTATTCGCACAAACACGTTCAATACGTTATAATGTCTTAACCACTTTTTATTCAAAGTTTTTATAAGTAGTCTTCACACACTAATTACTTGTAAACAACTTCAATCCTTATCTAAGGAATGCGGTCCTCTATTGTATTCGCGCACCGAGTCCGCAAGCCGTTCCTTTTACTAATTAATCCGGCTCGATTTCGACCATATGTTTAATTACTTAAGGTTCACTTTCTTGAATGTTTGGAACGGTGTTTTAGAAAAATAACAAACGTCTTTACTCAATGATGATTTATTTGCGACTGTTTTTGCGTCTCACTGCATGCATTAATATATTGAACTGGACACAACTGATAAATATACTTATATATTTCTAAAACATACATATTATAGATAAATAACACCCAGACACAGAACAAATGATTGTGCTCATCACACAACGAATTGTCCTGGGTGGGAATCGAACCCACGACCTCAATCTTAGCAGTCAGGGTCAGATAAATAAGAATAGCTACATTATGCAATAATAAAAACAGAAAAACCCAATGACTTATATCATAATAATGTAGATAATATATTATGTAGATTAAGCAATAGAACTTTAAACTCACTAGGAGGTAAGTTGTTGTTGTTGGCCTGTCAGTCTAGTGGTTAGTGACCCTGACTGCTAAGACTGAGGTCGTGGGTTCGATTCCCACCCAGGACAAATCTTTGTGTGATGAGCACGATCATTTGTCCTGTGTCTGGGTGTAATTTATCTATAATATGTATGTATTTAGAATTAGAAGTATATAAGTATGTTTATCAGTTGTCTGGTTTCCATAGTACAGGCTCTGCCTAGTTTGGGATCAGATAACGGTGTGTTGGTTGTCCTAAGATATTTGTTAATTATTATTTATAACAGTTACACTGTGTATTATTAAATTAAAATTGAAGTATTTTAAAAGCAACAAGAATCTGTAAGAACATTAGTCTAAGAGGTCGTCATAGGAGTGCATCATACAAAAGGCTAGGAAATCTTTTCAAGAAACATG
This sequence comes from Aporophyla nigra, assembly GCA_947507805.1. Classification (NCBI taxonomy): domain Eukaryota; kingdom Metazoa; phylum Arthropoda; class Insecta; order Lepidoptera; family Noctuidae; genus Aporophyla; species Aporophyla nigra. The sequence goes on along the minus strand of OX382313.1, from coordinate 1,159,295 downwards.
TAAATAATTACAATATGTCTGTGTTCGAATATCTCATTGTAGGTTGCTGCCCTTCACTGATCTGGTGTACCTAGACCACTGTTAGATCGGCACGCACCTTCAGCAAAGTATTTGCCTGTACGCACCTTTCGCCCATCAACAGTTCTGCGGACTACATTGCGTTGCATTTAAATCACTTCAGTCAAAATTGTAATTTACAATACCATCGCTTCTAAATGTTTGGCACTAAATCTGAAAGTTCATCTACGTTTCAGAAAACTATACCCTATCGGCCGGTCGGACCTGCTTCTTATTTGTGTTTGGGCTCCACAAGCATCCAGTCTGGGGCCCAGATGTGCTCGAGTTCAAGCCTGAACGCTGGTTGGAACCTGGCAAACTGCCCGACACGCCTAACGCGTTCGCTGCCTTTGGTTTGGGCAGACGACAGTGTATTGGTAAGAACTGATGACCAGAGTCTATATATAGGTGCACCTGCTTACTGCCTACTGTCTAACGAAGCTTTAGATATGGACTAGCAGCTGCAAAGTATTAGGGGGATCTCATAAAGTTTGTTCTAGTCTAATTTAAATATTATATGAACCAGCTCGGGATTGTGGCAATTATTTAGAATCATTTTTACTGCCATGATTTTTGGGAATTATCTTCCGCAATTAATTCCGGAAGAAAATTCCCAAAAATCTTGGTGTTTTAAAATGTCACGATTACATCTGTGCAAAGCAGAGACCGATCGCTACTTTATTTTTAAAAGTTATTTTTTTACATTCTTTGAATTGTAACGTTCTACAATGTTTTTCCAGGTAAAGCCTACGCCTTGATGTCGATGAAGACGACCCTTGCCCACGTGGTGCGGTGCTATAGAATCAAGGCTGATCACACCAAGGTTCGGCTGAAGATCGACGTCATGCTGAAACCAGACGCAGGCCATTACGTCAGCATTGAGAAGAGGACGTAGAAAATAATAAATGGGAAGCTGTTGAGAGATTATGTCTGATGAGAGAATACACAATGACTGTTTACATAATGTTTATAGTTCTGGGCGGCTTAGATAGGTCAAAATTTGAATCAAAGTGAAATATCGCAAATATTCACTGTCACTTTGACTTGTCCGGTACTAAGAGTGCTACAAAAAAAATCTTTTGGAGATTGAATGACATTGACAGGGGGTCGGTATTGGTAATCATTCGTGTGAATTTGTATTGAAAAACTGGATGGCGCCGTAAGATATGAATTTTCCATTGGCCAAAATATTCTGTAGGTACCTACACTGCTTGGCCATTTTGAAATAAGACTGTTTAGTCTAGGTCTGCAGAAAGATTAGAAGTTCAAAAAAAAAATAACGTAGTAGTTCTAAAAAATCTAATAAATAATACCGTAAGTAATTAATTAATATTTTGCCATTATTTTTGTAGATATTTAAGTTTTAGTTTTGCACTATTACGGATAGTAAGTACCTACTGTCTACATTGAGTGTGTTTTGCATAATATTGGTGTGTTTAATTATGTGTTATGTATAATAATTATGCTCCTTGTATTTGTTTTGTTGAGATCCTCTCGTAGGAACTTAGTAGATATAGAAACGAATTAATGATAAAGTGTTTTGTACTTATTTATGTAAAAATTGAAAACTACTTCTGCCATTAAAAGGATTACAATCTTTGATTACCAGTAACACAAGAAGAAACTGATTTCCCTAAATCAACAAAACCTCCTGTGTGCAAAGCTTGCATACACAAAAATCTGCACTCGCTTCTAGACGAGTCCTCATTTTTAACCGACGAATAAAACGGAGGAGGTTCTCAAGTCGACGCATATAACTGATAAGCATGATCGACCGTGCTGGTGTTAAAGTAATTTTTACGAATAACAGTTTAAATAAAGTTTACGATGTTGCGTAAAACTAAATATCACAAACCGTTTTTTTATGATAGAATATTTACTTTACTAATTATTTTAAATAATTTGTTTCTGGAGTTTCATAAAGGTAATTACTTAAATGTGTTTTTTTTTCAAACAACACGGTATGTACTTTTGTATTGAAATTAATAAGATTTTTTTTAGCAGGCGGCACTATTATTATTGATATGACGTATTTAATGTTTTACCCGTAAAATAAACACAAAATGATTAAAATCTCTGTTATAATTGCTGCTGACTGCTCATTGACCTAAAATTATGTGGGAACAACATTAAATTTGATCATAAGTCAAACACTGTGGTTTTATAATAATATTAACTAACAATAATTCCGAGAAATAAACTAACTTATTTAGTGATAAGTGCTAACATTGAGAAATTGGAAAATGCAAGGAGCCAAGCGAAACTTTTCTGGTGGCCGATTCTACTAACAAAATTGTGCACAAATCGCAATAGACCCACGACTGAATCACGACTTTAAAGCGTTTTCTCATTCTACTAATGAACAACAATCCAACTGCAATTACGTTGTAGTTGAAGCCAATGATCGATCGAAACAATGTAAAAATCTTTTCTGCTAATAACATCGAACATGAGCGTGACGTTTAGTCACATTCTGCTATTATTTTGACACTCGTTAGAATCGAATCAACGCTGAACTTCGGCAGTTCATCTGTCAAAATTTGCGGTTGAACAAAAGTCAGTAAAATGCAACTTTTATCGCATCGATCTGGGATAGCTTTCGTTTTTTTCCTAAAAATATAATGTTTTATACAGATTTCGTTGAACTTGCCCATGTGGGTGATGTTGGAAAGGTAAGAGGAAGAAATTTTGCGTCACGAGTATGCAATAATGCTCTTCCCGTCGCATCGCATTGCCTTTCAGTTTTCGTCCATTTTTCATTGCTGCTCCGCTCATTTTAATCGTAGCGTGATGTTATATAGCTTATAGCCTTTCTCAATAAATTGGCTTCCCAACACAAAAAGAGTTGTTCAATTCGGACCAGTAGTTCCTGAGATCACCACGTTCAACCAAACTAACAAACTACAGCTTTAATGTTAGTAAAGACAGATTATAATGGAATATCAGATATTTGGTAGTAAAAAAAACCACAAATTTACAGACTGCCCTTGTAACATATTACGCCTATGTATATGCCTGGCTTAGTTACGACATAATAATGTGGGGAAACAGTACAGATGCACTAACACTGTTTACAGTTCAAACTAAATTTGCCCATATCATAGTAAATATACAACAGATAGATAGCTGCAAACCGCATTTTACAAAGCTAAATATTTTAACTCTGCCACTGTACTTGAAATATGCAAATTTGCACATTAACACCAAGAATTTCACACTCAACGAGAAGACATACAAACAAGATACACACTCTGATACAAAATACGACTAAAACTGCCTAAAAATACATTCAATAAGCCCTCTGATGATGTCAATAAATATATACAATAATTTACCCCAAGCAATTAGAAATTAAAATAAACTCCATCTATTCACTAACAAATTAAATAATCTAGTAATAAGTAAATGTTATTACAGCATTAGCAAATATTTAAGTGATAAATACCTGAAACGCAATTAGAATACCCAAAGCATGTTTTTTTATTTATTTTGATTTTAGAATAAATTAGATTATAAGTCCTCCTCTACCTACTATATTTCTTTTGCTGGGCCAGACGGGGTCCACAATTTTATTGTAATTAAATGCAATGTTTACCACCTAAGCATATACATTGTGGAATGCAATAAAGTATTTAGTATTGGAATGGTTCATGAAATCAAAAAACAAATAATGGAACAAAGCATTTTTATATCATCTACAATATATTAATATTGCATGCTCAACATTATAAGTGCACAACAGCCAACAGTCAGCAGAATGTCTGCCTGCCAAACAATTGCAAAAGTATCGAGCACGAGCAACTCTTGAGTCAGAAATTGATGTATGGGTGTACTAAGTAATGTTCCTGAAAAAATATATATTTATGTTAGAAGGGGCTAACTAATATTATTATTTTTCTCATCAGTGTGCTGATACCCACCGCATAATAATGGTTTTCCCTGCGAACAGGCACAGTATGTGTTTGTTTTGCAGATTGCCATGGAATGTAAATATTCCTGTATCCAGATCTCCATATTGAATAAACAGTTCAAATTCTTTCTTGCATCATCAATACACACTTTCTTCAAACTGCATCTAGATGGTTTTACTGAAAAAAGGAAAACATTCATAAGTTATTTCAAATCTGGAACAGTCTCGGGTAACATCTTCACACATTGTATTGAAATCTTACTGAACAGTTAACAGCAAATTATTTTGCAGTATGCTGTACCATCTTGAAAATTCAATTTTCATAATAATCCTTCAAGTACACACATGAAAACTGAAATATCAATTTCGTGCAATTAGAAAGAAACGGATTAGCTATTTGGCTCCCTCTCACGGAGAGGAGGCCAGTATCCCAGCAGTGGGAACATTATAGGCTGCTTATATATGTATGTTAAGAGGAATAAAAGTATTAACTAAAGCAATTAAAACTCTTTGAATTAAAGTAAATAAAGTGTTTTGCTGTCACTTGACAGTTGACACTTGTCTTTCAGCTATGTCAGATAGTGATGCGATTCGATTTTGTTTAACTCGTTACTCGAGTAACTAAAGGCTCGAGATCATTTTATTTATTTATTTTCTCACGCGTTGTCATGTCACTCGATGTAGTCGTGTTTAGATAAGTATCACGGAGTCTTCAACTACACCAATTCATAATTTAATATTAATAATATCGTGTAACAATCTGTCAGAATAATGTGATGTACTGAATCACGTTCACGGATGTTTTAAATAAGAGTGATTATGCATTGCATTATTCTGTAAGCACTAGTCAGTTGATAACGTGTAGGTAATTTGTCATCGTATTGTCATTATTTAACATATTGCCAGTGGAATGCGAGAAAGAGAAAATGCTCCCCGAACAGCAAGAGTCGACTGTAGCCCCAATATTGATCGGATGCCGCATTTTGAATTTTGCTATGATTATTTTCTTTTAAAATTATTATTTAATGTCTCGTTTTTAACTAACAAAGCTGCTAGAAACGTCTCTAAAGGGAGGTACCTACCTTAGATTCAACTTGAATTAAATTGAGAAAATCAGTGCCTGACGATTTATAACTAGTAGTAGTAACATCACTAGTCAAACTGACAAGCCACCAAAAACTCCAATCCGTTTCACGATGATTTTTAAACCACTTTATGCGAGAGTAAGCGTACTTACAAACGGGATTAAACACCTGCACCATCAATCGTATTTTTTTTTTAAAATCAATACACCTTTCAACCGTCGATATTTGGTTAGGTAAAATACGATTAACAGAAGTTCCCTTCGAGTCTTTAACATAACCGAAAGGTTGGATTTCACAGCTTTAGCTAGTTAGGGACGTAGAACGAAACGTTCTTCTGAGTTTTTGTTATTTATATGTTAAAATGTTGTATTTTTGTAACAATAAAATATCAGCACAAAACTATAATTATGGTCAAGCTATTTTTTATGGGTCCACCCTTTATGGCAGAATTTTTTTCGTCATAATATTATTTTGCATAACAGCGGATAGCATAAACTTCATTTCGCAGAAAATCGTTTGGCATACACTCATTTATCATACATTCACAACGCATAATTTTATAAGTCAGAATCATCTTTAGGCATAAATTTTATATCCATAATAATGAAAAAGGAGAACCATCATATCGCAGAAAGTTCGCAGTCAGAATCGTCTCTTGGCATTATTTCATATCGATAGTCCTTAAAAGGCAGAACTATCATATCTCAGAAGCTTTACAGTTAGAATCATCTTTTGGCATACATTTCATATCCATAATAATAGAAATGCTCATCTATTACATTACAGAAAAATCATATTTAGCACGCTGCATGCAGACATGCAAACAAGCATACACCATGCATGCAGCATGCAAGCAAGCATGCAGCGTGCAAGTAAGCATGCAGCATGCAAGCAAGCATGCAGCATGCAGGCAAACTCACAGCATGCAAGCGAGCATGCAACATGCAGCATGCATGCTTTCTGTCACGGCTCCGGCGCTGCGTGGCTCCGGCGGTCCCACGCGAGCTCATCGTCGCAGATGGTTTTACGCTCACCACCGCAGCTTCGGCTTGCTGGCCGGCTCCGCCGGCCATGCAGCCTCAGCTACGGCGGCGAGCGTCAAAATCACCTGCTCCTCAGCTCGCAGGCCGCCTCGCCCCTCCGCGCCTACGCGGGCTTAAATTACACTCTAGGGGGGGGGGTCGGTTCTGCAGCGATTCGTTTCTGTCAATAACTTTTGTAGCACAACATATATTATATTGAGTTTTTGAGACACTATTTTAATTTTAATTTAAGGTTAAAATGCAATTTTATAGAAATGACAATATGCCCAACAAAATTATTCTAAATGAAATTCTGCCATCTTCATAGTATGCCAAGTGAAATTGTACCAAATAATCGTCGCTCTAAATAAATGTTATGCTAAACGAAATTCTGCGGAATTTTAAGTCTGCCAAAGGTAATTATGCTTAGTAAAATTCTGCCATCTTAAAAGTATGCCAGCGTAAAGTCGGACTTATAAATATTCGGCCAAACAATGATTATGCTAAACATTTTTTACGCCTTACAAATATTCGTTTAAAGAAGATTATGCCAAGTGTGTTATGCCAAATAAAATTCGGAGCATCAAGTTTCTGCCAGATAGAGGGAACCCATTTTTTATATTAGAAAATCCCTTAGTGCCACTTATTCGTGTTTAGTGACATTTTTAGATTAAACTTTTTTCTTTGTGGTAATAATAAAACATACTATTTGGCATGTTGGTAACACCAGAAGCCCACCCGTATGTTCCCGTTACGACTCAGTTGCGATCGGGTTTAAGTATAGTTGCCCTTGTGCTTAAAAAATAGCAGAATGACTTTATAAGACATATCGACCTGCGATTGAAATCTCACTGTTGCCGAAACACAATTGAACATGTAACTTTGCAAATTAGTAGAATCGCCCCCCTGGACACGTTCAATTCGCAATTAATGCATTGCGCAGTGAAGACGCCAAACTACACTATTGTATTCCAGGATGCTGCGAATGAGACTGTTTTTTTTTTCTTTATTTATTTATAGGGGTTTTTACGCATATCGTACGTCAGTCCCATCATATCCTAAACAATGCTACTTTCATAAGACATGGCCCATGAATTTGCACAAACTCTTCGCATCATCGCCATTTGGTTGGGATAGAATTATATTGCACATGCCTACATCAGCTCTGCTCAAATTCAAGGATCTCACTAAATTATTTCTACTGGACTCATATTGGACACATTCCATCAATAAATGTTGTAGGTCCTCGACAAAAGACTCTTATAAAGTAAATTTTTTGTCCTATTATGACGAAGGGTTTTGCGAATTCGTAGGACGAACCCTAACATTTTTTAAGCTATTTTTATTATACTATCGAGTTGAGGTGTTACAGTTAACTTCTTGTCAAACAATACACCCCTTGGTGATTGGTCCGTAATTGTTTCAACTTCTTTAATTGTGTCACTATATACAATGTGTTGTTTTGCATCCTCGTCAAATTTCAGGTGGTTGTCATAAAAGACATAAATAATCAATTGAAAGTACAGTATCGGGCAATAACTAATAAGCGCTGCTTTTTTTTGTTGTTGAAATTTAACAGTATTTCAGAATTAAACCCTTCATTCAATACAAATGAAAGAGACTTACCCGACTACGCAGTCTACGCACACAGCGACAAGCAGCTGTGTGCGTGAATTTCGACGTCTTATTTGTGCGCGACCGAGAAATGACCTTAGCGACCGGTAGCAATAATTTTACCTAATTTTATTTCGAAAATCACCTACATTATTGTCATAAACGTTTGATAATTAACTCATTTTAAGCATCAGTATAATACGGAATCTTACTAATGACAGTAATACTAGACGCCATAAAAAGTTCACTGACCTGCTATCAGATGATTAATAAAATTTAAGTTTTGCTTTATTGCTATCGTTCAGCCTAAACTTTTAGTAGTGATTTTGTTTTTATTTGTGGATTAAATTGGTTGATTTGAAATTTTTCTTCCTACTTAACGGGCTTAGGACCGTCAACAATACCTACCCCGATCTACTAAAAAAAATGTTTTTTAAAGATTTGCTAGCTAAATGTAAGGTGATACTTTCGACTTTTAGGTATTATTGGCGTAGTTAAAAATTTGAAATCAACTTATTTACACAAATAAAATTGATTAAGCTAACAACGTATTTACAAAATGTACAAATAAATAAATTACCTACTTATGTTACCCGGAGGTATTGTTCAAAGTTGCCACCATCACACTCTTGGCACAAACGAGCACGACGTAGCTGGTTTTCCTTCAGCTTACGTAAAACTAACACATTCGTTTTTACAGTGTCGAAAGCACTAATGATCCTTGCACGTAATTCTGTTACACTCATTGATATATGGTTACACTTGTCACTTCCTCCGTGTAAACTAACCTTTTAGTGTCTCCCCACAAATAAAAGTCTAGAGGCGTCAGGTCCGGAGAACGCGGAGGCCAAGCCACAGGTCCTCCGCGACCGATCCAGTGGTCACCAAACTTTTCGGTCAAGTACTCGCGTACTTGCCGACCATAGTGTGGGGGAGCACCGTCTTGCTGGTAGAAGAGGTTGCGATGTAGTGCCAGAGGAATATCTTCCAACATCTCCTCGACAACGTGACGCAACAGCTCCAGATATGTTGCACTGTTGAGGTGCCCATCGATGAAGTAGGGTCCAAGCACGTGTTCCCCTATTATGCCAGCCCACACATTCAGTCCAAACCGCACTTGGAACGCATGCCGTTTGGTAACGTGCGGGTTATGGTCGCGGTGAGCCCACCAATGTTCGTTATGAACATTGTAGACGCCAACTCGAGTAAATAAACACTCGTCCGTCCACAGGATGTTGGCGTCTTGGTGTTCCAGCAACCAGCGACAAAATGTAATCCGCACGGCATTATCAGCTGGGTGAATGTCTTGTGCCTTGCGGTAGTGGAACGGGTGCTGCAGTTCACGCTTCAGTAGGCGCCACACTGTGGTGTGGTGCACTCCAAAGCGTCGACCAGCCTCCCGCGTGCTTGCACGTGGTTCTCGCTGGAAGTATTCCAGTATGTCTTCCTGCAAGGCGACAGGCAGGCCTACGCTGCCGCGAGCTTGAGCATGCCGGGGAACGTCAAACTGCCGATAATCCCGCAGTCTCTAAGTTGCAGCCAGCATGACGCTCTGTGATGGGGGTTCTCGATTGGGAAACATTTCCGTGAACATCCGGATGGCTCCACGTAGGCTGTCTCCGCTGATGGCATACAGGCGGACCATCTCCACCAACTCGACATTTGAGTAATTGTCCGTCATCTTGCACTTTGTATCGAATGACGTCTCAACAATGCACCTACCGAAAAGCGGAATTCGCAACACGCACGCACGCTGCGGCGACATCAAACACACTGTTGGTTTGGGGACGGGGGGCCGCCCGCGGGAGCGTGGCAAGTCGCGTGCGCGGGAAAGTGCCCGCGCCGTGGTTGGTTGGGGAGGGATTGATTACCTACGTATTTATCGAACGATCGTTACGTATGCGTTGTGTACTTGTGTATGAATGTTTGCGTTTGTTTGTGTGTGAAAGCGCGGTTATAGGGCTAGTAACACACGCGCTGCCTTTAAATACGGCTGGTTCACACTTACGGATTTCAGTAAACAGGAAAAAAAATTAAAAAAAAACCTACCCATTTTATTGTTGATTTGGGTCGAGAATCATTAGCATAATTACGTCCTTCAATTTGACTAGGATGCAAATCAACATATTGTATATGATAACTGCTGCCTATTGGGATATTCCTTCTTGTAAATTTAACATGGTAACATTTTTTTAAATTTAGTTCCATTCCGTTCTTGTTACACCAAAGAACGAAACGATCGAGGTCACTCTGTAGTAGTACTGAGTCATCTTCAGCCTTGATAATTCTCAAGAACGTTAAATCGTCTGCGTACATAAAAAAAAAATCAGAGTGCAGAAAACACTCTGGAATATCATTTATAAAATAAATAAACAAAATTGGTCCCAAGTGAGAACCCTAGGGAACACCGTAAGAAGTTAATTGATAACCATTCACGACAACAAAGAAAAATCTATCCGTTAAATATAAACTCAGCCACTGTAACAAGAACCCAGAGATGTCATACGTTCGCAATTTAGAAATTAAGATTTTATGGGACACTTTGACAAACGCTTTGCTGAAGTCCGTATAAATAACGTCAGCTTGATGGCCTGCTTCGAGAGGAGTTCTGTAAAACATTACAGTACATATAAATAGTTTAATGAGTAATTTCTATTGACTTGCCTTCAAGAATAGATATGTTCGGCCACTTTTTCCCTTTACCCACAACACTAAAAATTGTGTGTCTAAAAATTAACTTACTTGTTTACATGTACCTACCTTCCTCATAAGTAATTCTTATATTTAGCTTTAAGATTACCTTGTACCTATTTCTCATATTAAGTGAATTGTATTCTTTTTGAGAAATAAATGTCTTAAACCGTAAAAGGTACCAGATTTGTACTAGTGGACCGGGTTCTGACAAATCCGTGCTGATGGTCGCTTAAATACATCTTTAAATGATCTTGAATATTAGGGCATATCAGTGACTCGAAAATTTTGGCGAACGATGATAAAATTGAAATAGGCCTGTATTTATTTATATACGTATGCTTTATTATACACCAGAATAACAATAGCAAATTATATTCGGTGTAAATATGACATTTTATTTAAATTCCAATACTGTGACCCCTTATGACTTTTATTTGTATTTTGTTGATGACATTTAATACTTTTCTGCTGCAGGTTTTGCCTGAAATAAATTAGTTATATTTTATTTATTTCTTAGCAGTGAATTGTAATATTTTATCCAAAATTTCTCTCAATACATCCAGGACGCTGTTGGGGCTACCACGCTTTTGTAGTGCCACGAGTATGTTCGCGGACGCGCAAACCAGCGGTTTTGCTGCCATCAGACGCAAGCGTGCAGCTTCCTTGTTGCACAGAGTAAGTGCCAGCTCCAACAGTTTCCTGGTATCATTGCTATCAAACTGGATTGCCCAATCTTTCATTTTTAAAGCCAGTTATATGAACCAGCTAATAGGAACTTAGTTTTTCAGTTACAGTGTTTTGTAAATATTACCAACATAGTTTGTACGTAAGTAAATCGTTATGAGACCATGATATTTGCAAGTAAATTTTAATTATTACTTTTAATTCGTATTTTCACTGCAGATATTTTAAATTTAGTTCCAAATAACTACAAAAACAATCAATCATGCATCAGAGACACAGAAATCTACAAATAAAACTAAAGTTACACTAAAAAGTTCCAGTGTTCAATAGTCTCATTCAATTCTACGTCCTTGTCTCAATGCTGATGTGATGTCCGGAGTCCGGCTTCAGCATGATATCAACTGTGAGCCGCATCTTGGTGTGGTCAGCCTTGATCTTGTAGCGCCGCACCACGTGAGCGAGGGTCGTCTTCATTGACATCATAGCGTAGGCTTTTCCTGGTAATAAAATCAGGGATCAATAAACCAATCAATCTATTTTATTGTTTTATGGTTGCAATCCGCTACTTTATGAAGTTATTTTGCAAAAATGAAAAACCTTTTTTCAAAAAAATTAGGAACTTCGTTCCAAAAAATAAACAACCGACTTCCTTAAAAACACTACATAGTCATCATTTCAGCCGAAAGACGCCGACTGCTGGACATATGCCTCCCCCAAGCTCCGCCACTTCGACCGGTTTTGTGCTTCCCGCATCCAGCGTATTCCTGCGGCCTTCACAAGGTCATCGGTCCACCTTGTTGGAGGCCTTCCAACTCTACGTCTACCGGTACGCGGTCGCCACTCCAGAACCTTTCGGCCCCATCGGCCATCTGTTTATTTATTTTATTTATTTATTTATAGTTAATTAAAACGGTACAACACCAATTAAATTAATTAACATAGAAACACATAAAAGGTTGAAAATAATTACAAAAATTTAAACAATTACCTATATTAACAACTAATAAGGAACATTGGAGTCCCTTACATACTTTCTCTCACAGAACACCAGACATATACGCATCATTTTATTCCATTCATCAACAAACACATCACATTTAGGGTTGGCAGTCAGGAGGGCATTTAGCATTTTTAAGGTGCGACAGACTCGGGATTCGGCTCTAGCTACAGTCTTAGATGGCAGTTGCGCAAAAAAGTTATGCCGGCGGCTCTGACGGTGTCCAATGTATTTATCGGGCATAAAAAACCGACAGAAAAGGCTATGGAGCTCTGGGCAGTTGATACGTCCCCGTAAGGTCTTACAGGCTACCGAGAGCTGATCAAGCCCTCTTTTCACCTCCAACGAGTTAAAGCCGAACGTTCCTAAAAGATAGTTGGTGGGGTACATGTATGGAAAGAAATGGTATAACCTTTGAAAGAGACATCTGAGGAAGGTTTTCTGTACTTTTTCTATCATCAAAGTTTGGGTCGCGGTGTCTCTGTGATGCAAGCAATGTGCCCTGCCCACTGCCACTTCAGTTTAGCAATTCTTCGGGCTATGTCAGTTACCTTGGTTCTCCTACGGAACTCTTCATTTCTGATTCGATCGCGTAGGGAAACTCCAAGCATAGCCCTCTCCATCGATGACTTTCAGCCTTCTAATAAGGCCCATTGTGAGCGATCACGTTTCGGTTCCATATGTCACCACTGGCAACACACACTAGTCAAAGACTTTCGTCTTGAGACACTGCGGTATGTGGGACGAGAAGATATTGCGTAGCTTCCCGAACGCTGCCCAGCTGAGTCGGATTCAACGATTGACCTCTTTCTCGAAGTTTGACCTCCCTAACTGGACAGTCTGCCCTAGGTACACATATTCGTCCACAACTTCGAGTGTATCACACGAGCATTGGACATGACCTTTGTCTTGTCCATGTTTATCCTGAGACCCACTCTTTCGGAAGCTCTACTGAGGTCATCGAGCATTATACTCAGGCCCTCCATCATGCCATGCCATGCCGCTATGACAACTATATCATCGGCAAACCGAAGGTTACTGATGTACTCGCCATTGATGTTGATACCAGCCCCTTACCAGTCCAGAACCTTGAAGATATCCTCCAGTGCAGCGGTGAACAGTTTCGGAGAAATGACGTCTCCCTGTCTCACCCCTCGCTGCTGAACGATAGGTTTCGAGGTCTGGTTCTGGACTCGGACTGACATAGTGGCGTTTTCGTACAGGCACTTCAGCACCTCGATGTACCGATAGTCGATCTGGCACCGTTGAAGAGACTGCAGTACAGCCCAGGTTTCGACCGAATCGAAGGCTTTTTCGTAGTCCACAAATGCTAAACAAAGAGGCAGGTTACTCTTCGGTCTTCTGTATAACCTGCCGCAGCGTATGTATGTGGTCTACGGTGCTAAAGCCTTTACGGAATCCGGCTTGTTCGGGAGGCTGGAAGTCGTCAAACCTGCGCGCTAGACGGTTCGTGATGACTCTTGACAACAGCTTGTAGACATGGCTCAGAAGTAAGATGGGCCTATAATTCTTATGTAGAGCATTGTCAACCTTCTTAAAGAAAAGTACCACCACACCTCTTTTCCATGCCTACATAGTGAAAAATAACTTTAATTTCGGATGTCGGAGGCAAAAAAGTTAAATAAAGATCCTAAGACACCGACTTCCGATTTTTTTTATTTTTAACTGTAAAATTATGGTATCTACCCCCGTACTAATTCCTATACCACTACTGGCCATGTGAATAGCAGTGACAGGACTATTAGAATATCATCAGGATAAACAAAGTAGATTAAATTCGTATTATCGACGCTAACGCAAAAACTACCAAAGCAAAGTCAATAAAATGTTTATGGGACCACCCCCAAAGCATGACCCATTCATTAAAAAAAAAAAGAATCATCGAAATCGATTTTCGTGATATTAAGTTTTTGGAACGAAGTTCCTTATCGCGCGTTGTGAAAGGGGTCTAGACGGAAAAACTTCTTACGAAAAGTTGTCACGACATGCTTTAACCGACTTCAAAAAAAGGACGAGGTTTCTCAATTCGACCGTATATATTTTGTATGTTGTTGTTTTTTTTGTTGTGAGTAGAGAGGGAGATAGGGGGAGAGGGGGAGAGGGGGAGAGGTGGGGAGAGGGGGAGAGAGAGGGGGAGAGGGAGAGAGGGAGAGAGAGAGAGCGAGAGGGAGAGAGGGAGAAAGGGAGAGAGGGAGAGAGAGAGAGAGAGGGAGAGAGAGGTAGAGAGAAGGAGATAGGGAGAGACAGAGAATATTTTTGTTGAGTGTATATAGGTTTTTTGTACATAGTAAATAATTATAACTATTATGAATCCTGGAAAGGAACTTCGTTTCATCCGGGTGTCCCTTGACACCTCTAAAGTTTTTTTTTTTTAATGTCTATAATACCATAATCACGGTATTGAGGCGTCAATACCGGTATTGAATAACGCCAAAATAAAATTCGTGATCACGGTATTCTGGGATCCCGGAATACCGGTTTTGAAAGACCTAGTAGGAGTGCTTGGAGAGCCGACAATTGTGATATTGACTCTTACCAATACATTGACGTTTGCCCAAACTAAAGGCAGCAAACGCCTTGTGGTTATCAGGCAACCTGCCAGGTTCCAGCCAGCGTTCAGGAATGAACTCGTGCACATCTGGTCCCCAAATCGGATGTTTGTGGATCCCAAACAGCAAGCAGACGCAGGTCCGACCAGCTGAGAGGGTGCAGTTTTCTGAAACAGGGAAGAGAATATAAGATGCAAGGTCATCCAAAATCGCACTTACTTTAAAGAAGACAAAGTTAATTTTGATAAGATAAATTAATGAGATGGATACATTTAGTTACGTGAAATATAGTTTTTACAGATTTTATAACACATACACATAATAGTTCTTCATATTCCGCCAGCTAAATTTGGCATGCAAATTTTTTAATTATAATGATGATTCTATTTTTATTACTTTAAACAAAATAATTAAATTGCAATGTCAAAAAAATAGCACTAAATAAAAAATTGTCTACATATCAAATTACAAATGTCAAAAAAACACAAAATACACGATATACAATTTGTATAGTTCACGATTGTCTGAAACTAAGTTTGATCTAAGGAAACAGAGTAGCTACTGTAAGATTAGTATGTCAGTTAAAGATAATGTCTTATTGTATCAACTTACTTAGTTTTACATCTCTATCAAGTTTCCTGGCTATGATCGGCACGATGGTGAAAACTCTCATACTCTCCTTAAGAACAGCCTCCAGGTACACCAGCTTCAACAAGTCCGACTTCTCCACATCTTTGTCTCCTTTTAAGACCTTTTTTATTCTGAAATTATTGTAAAAAAAACCATGCAACAACATACTTTCTTTTCGTCTTTATGACAACAATTGCTTGAATTCGGTGAACTCTATGTACTGGACGGGCTTACGCGCGACCATGCCGTGTGGCCGAGCCAGGCAAGTCAGTTGAATTAGATTGAAATTATAATAAGTAAAGTAGGTACTTACTCAGTAAATACTTTCTCCTGAATTTCAGGATACGACCCCAGCAAAGTTATGGTGAATATAAGTGCCTTCACCACAGTATCATGGCCGGCGACGATCATTGTGTCCACATGCTCTCTGACTTGCTTGTCGTTTAACACTCCTTTCTCAACTGACAGCTCCAGGAGCAGGTCCAAAAAGGATTTAAATTTGGATCCTGTTAATAATTCAAGCCTATTAAGTTACTTAACTGAATGCCACACATCAGCCATAAAAATCAGCATGAACAAGCCTTACCTGTTATCATGCTTCTCTCATTGCAAATATTTCCACTAAACTCAGATTTTCTCGATTGAAGAACCTGCAACCATTGCACATAATATCCATAAAGGATGCAGAAGGTTGTGATCATGCGATAGTTTAACTTACACATTTAAAGCTTCTAACAATCCATTTCTTAAATACGTAGAACGAACCAAATATCTATGATCTCACCGTATTGGATATATTGTGCAGGATCTTCACACTGGCATCCTGCTGCCTCTTGAGGCTGCTCCATGCGAAGGTGTAGGGGCTGTGCCACCAGAACTTCACAAACCGTTCCAGAAAGGTGTCTAGGGTCAGTTGTAACGCTTCCATGTACTTGCTACTGACATTCAAGTCTATGAAGTCTACACCTAGCGCTGTCACTGGAATCAATAAATGATAAATGGTCATGACTGTGTGTATTGCTTTAAAGTTGAAGAGGTTAATATACTTGCTCGTAAACGGGCAGAAAATGATACACTTACAGCATATAGTTTCTAAAGCATTATTTTTTGTGCATGCATAATGGTCAAAAAGTCCTTTTCCAACTTTCTTCTCGAGGTCTTTAACCAGCTTCCTGGACTGGCTGTTGAAGACGCCCATGAACCCGTCCAGGATTATCTGACTGAATGCTGGGTTAAGGACCTTACGGTGAGCCTTCCATTTTGAATCTGGGGATTGCAACTTTTAATTAATAACTAGCTGCACCCCGCGGCATCCTGCCACATGACCTCTTCACCACCCTTTGTAATCTGATAGAGAATGCTTAAGGAATTAAATCTGCCTTTGTACCTTTTATGTGTGCGCGTAATTTTAATAAATTAATAAGTCCCGATCCCGTGGTAATACCGAGATCGGGGTAAAAGTATTCTTTGCCAAAGTGCAGGTCACGTTTACGCATACTATACTACGCTCTTTACACTATGATACTTTATAATATTACCTTATGGCACTTTTTCATTAAATGATTATTATTTTATTTGGAACGGATATTAGGGCAGTTAAACTACATATATTACGAGTTCCAAGTAATAATTACTACTATATGTATGTAACTTACAATTCGCAGTGACTAATCCATCGCCTACAAATGATTTCGCGAAGTCATAAAAGTCATCCTTGTCATGGCACGTGGTCACTACCGTGTAACTGTCATCCGGGTCGGTCACAACTGGCAAATCATAATTGAATCAGAATCGTGAATTTATAGTTAATAAAATTAAAGTATCAAAAAACCCGACTGCGTACAAAGTGAAACTTTTTTAAAGTTCACTGTCAACGCAGTCGGGTTTTTTGATTTTTGACTTTTCTTATTTTACACTTATTAGTAAATATGTTTATTTTTTACGTTAATAAGATCGTATTAAACGATTATAAAAGAACTTTATCACTGCTTTAATAAAAAAATAAAATAATTGCTAATCCAGTATAAATCGTTATAGAATGGGGTTAGAGTGTACTGACATTAATTTTTTTTATGGCAATTTTTTTTTTGTGTTTTCACACAAAAAAAAATTTGCCATTACAAATATTTTCGCATACAGTTTATTTTCTCGATTCTATCTATCTAAGGCGATTAACACACGGTACCGCGCACCGCCGCGGTAGGTGGTGAAGCGGATCTCATGTCACATTGCCCTCTATTTAATCCGTTGGTTAACACACGTACACCGACCGACCGCGCGGTTAATTCGCTTTACCACCACCGCCCTCCGTGGCGGTGCGCGGTGCAGTGTGATAATCGCCTTACATCTAAATACGTATACCTATAAGACTAAAAGCGTCTTTTTGTTGGGCACGCCACAATTGCAGCGGTAAGTCCCCTCTTTGAGGAGTGGATAGAGAGGCGCCACGGCGTCCTCACCTTCCACCTGACGCAGGTGCTCGCCGGGCATGGGTGCTTTGGTGGGTTCCTGTTCAAGATAAAGCGGGAGGAAACGCCCGGGTGTTTCCATTGCGAGGATCGTCTGGAGAACGCGGTGGAGCATACGGTGGAGGTGTGCCCTGCCTGGGCGGAGCACCACCGTATCGTCGTGGATGCGATCGACTGCGGCGACCTCTCGCGTCCGACCCTAGTGCAAGCCATGGCTCGGAGCGAGAGGGCATGGCAAGCTGTCACCTTCTTCTGCGAAGCAGTAATGCTCGCAAAGGAGGGGGCGGGGCGCATGAGGGAGTGGGAGTCTCTACGCCTTCACGTCCCTAGCCGCCCCAGGAGGAGACGCCCCGGGCGTCGGGAGTCAATAGCGGACTCCCAGCCACCGTTGGCGCGAGCTTGTGGGCGGCGAGCAATGGGTAGCTCGCCGCCCGGTAAACCAGAATCAATATCAGAAATCTGTCAAATACTGTTAGTTTCCATCGTATTAATACTTACTGTATATAGTTCGTGGTCCAATACTGGTTGATACAACTCCTCCCAAGTCGAAGCTTTGTTCGGCGAAGTCGTTTAATCGATTCCATAAATCTACAAACATGTCCAGAAATAACTTCTTTGATGAGTTTTTCAAATAATTCGAATACTGTTTATTCGAGCGTGTTCAATAAGTTTGATACATCGAACTGTGCCATGGTCCTTAGGTACCCATATATGGTCAATGGCTTAGAACTAATTTGGCCAAAATCAAAAACTACGTATTAACTTTTACAATCGCTCACCGCGATTTTTCCTTATTAGAACCAAAACAGACATGGTTACGCAAACAGGCTATGGTAGTTCCGGCCATGGTTGAAACCTAGCTAATCGTTATCAGAATGGTTTAAACGTAATTCCGGAAATCGAAATTTCAAATATCAATCTAGTCAAACAGATTTGGGCCAGACTTGTCTGTTCAGATTGCGTCTTATCTCAAAATACATACCGCAACCGTTCCCTAGGAGCAAAGGTGCATGTCCCAAAAGAGGCCACGCCCCCGGGAGGCATGGCGGCTCCGTAGTCTTAGCGTTCTTCCGGCTCCACCACCAGTATGCAGCGCACGCGATGCAGAATAGCGCCACAGCGAACATTGTTGATCTTAACATTAAATTAATTAATTTATTGTGTATTCTGTTACTAGTTACTAGATTCCCTATGCATAAGCAAATTATTGTAATAGAATTATAAAAGTTTTCTTAGCTTGTTATTCTTAGTATCTACTGTTTTTATATTTATGTATTTAGCTTTTGCCTGCGGCTTCGCTCGCGCTAAATTCGGGGTAACACGGTTCCCCTTTCCTGATATTAGAACACAGAAGAGAACTCGGAAAATAATATTATTTTAATACGCTACTGTAGACAAAATTATAATGTGTCTTTTCATTTGGGGATAGAATGTACAGATTCTGGGCAATGGACACACGCGAACATGCATACATCTATCCCCTATTTTTTTTTGCTCCATACAAACTTCCACCCCCATTTTAGGGAAGTGAGGGGGTTAGAAAGAGACAAAAAGTAGCCAATGTCACTCTCCATCCCTTCAACTATCTCCATTTAAAAAATCACGTCAATTCGTCGCTCCGTTTTGCCGTGAAAGACGGACAAACAGACACACACTTTCCCATTTATAATATTAGTGTGGATAAAGCGCAGACAAAAATAGGTATGAAGGCGGATTTACTGCCTTAGGCCTATCTAGTGCTTACTTCATTTTGCCCAGACTACTGTTAATGTTTGCCACCAATTCGTAAATTAATAAATATTAATTTGTGAAAAAGTAGTGTATTTGTTAATGTATATGTTAAGTTGTTTCTGTTTATCTTCAGTATTTATATAGTCTTTCTGATTGTTTTCCTGTATGAAATAAAATAGTTTATTTAAATCACCAAGTTTTGATTTACAAGGAGTTGAAAAATTAGGTTCTACAAAAACCCAATCAATATGTAAAACATTTCATAAAATTGAAATGCAGGACCGAATCCGGACTTGGTTATTGGCAAAAGAATTAGAACAGTTTAGATATAGGTACACATAATAATGCAGACGAAATGCGAACGGCCAGCATGCATGTGTCTGCCAGGGTCGCGAGATCTGTTCGAAAGAGTTACCGTGGCCCTGGCATATGGGCAACTGAAGGAACACGGGTGGGTTTTAGTCCGTAAAAGTCCGCTCCACAGTAGAGCGGGAGACGTCATTAGATGATTTCCCATCCAAAAAAGAAAGTCAACGTGAGTTCAATACTATTTAAAAAAACACTCATTCAAAATGAAAAATTACTTAAATTTCGGAAAACGGGGCAAAAAAACGACAATACAATACCGACTTCCGCAATAAAAGTTAGTTTCCAATTCGCAGTGTTTTTTTGGCTGTCGGTTGTTTCTTATAAGCAAACTGTTTGCCTCGCTGGTGATTGATACTGGAAGTGTGTTACACGGTGAGTTAATTACTTACCTGTCTGCTACGACTAGCACAGAATTACTTTGCACAATATATCCTGGTGTCCACTGATCTATCTTAGCCAACCGTTGTCTTGTTGAGTTGTGTCTCACATTACACTATGTACTTGTATTTTATACGAAGACGACTAGTTAAGTGTGAGTCGAACTGGCACACTGGAGGTTCCTTACAATATTTTAACCTGTTAAAACAGCATATTTTTATGGGTGTTGTGCCGATTTTTTTAATATTGTGCTGAGTAGTAGGAATATCTTTGTACTGTTTATGTAATAATTATATTTTTACTAGCTTCTGCCCGCGACCTGTTCGCGTAAATTTTTTGCTCCCGTGACCCTTCCCGTCACATCGAATTGCTTGCCCGTTTTCGTCCATTTTTCATTGCTGCTCCGCTCCTTTTGATCATAGCATGATGTTTTATAGCAGCCTTTCTAAATAAATAGACTACCTAACACAAAAAGAATTTTCTATTCGGACCAGTAATTCCTGAGATTACCGCGTTCAACCAAACAAACAAACAAACTCTTCAGCGTGATCTTATTAGTCTTGATTTACTTTTATTTTTTACTTTTCGAACGTCTGTGATAACTGTGGGATGAGTCATCCTTTACATAATGATACTTATTGTCTGCCAAGCTGTTTCTTAACTATATTCGGTCGGTTTCCAGTCTAACCACAATCCAATCAATCACTAAATATGAAAATAAGATAAGGCTGGTTGATGGTGTTTGGTTTTGTATTTTCTTTTTTACCATGGAATTCCAAAATTACAGATTTTTTTTTGCAGGTTGTGTTTTTTCTTAACTATATTACATTACTTAATATACTCCGTCTATTTTGCCATGATTTGGTACAAGTAGGAAATATTAAAAAAAAAAACTGAAACATTTCTATACATTTTCGGTTTGAAATAAGCAACTACTACCAAATTCCTACGAAACCCAAAAACCATGACGGGTTTAATTTTAAAAGGAAAAAAGTTAACGTCTTTGTTCATTCCATACGTTTTTCTTTATCTATGTTGCATGTGAATACAAACTAAAATAGTTAGGTACCTATTTTAGGTTTTTTTTTCTAATTTATTTATTTTATTTTATTTTTCATTTTAATTAAGTATCATTATTTCGTTTATTTATTTTTATACATATTTCATTAGGTACGGGTTTACCCTTTATGACAGAATTTTTTCGTCATAAAATTATTTTGCATAATAGCATACATTTTATTTCGCAGAAAATCGTTTGGCATGCACTCATTTATCATATATTCACAACGCATAATTTTGTAAGTCACAATCATCTTTAGGCATAAATTTTATACCCATATTAATGAAAAAGGAGAACCATCATATCGCAGAAAGTTCGCAGTCAGAATCGTCTCTTGGCATTATTTCATATCGATAGTCATTAAAAACCAAAACTATGTTATCTCAGAAACTTTACAGTTAGAACCAACTTTTGGCATACATTTTATCCATAATAATTGAAACGCTCATCTATTACATTACAGAAAAATCATATTTAGCAGGCTGCATGCAGACATGCAAACAAGCATACACCATGCATGCAGCATGCAAGCAAGCATGCAGCATGCAAGTAAGCATGCAGCATGCAAGCAAGCATGCAAGTAAGCATGCAGCATGCAAGCAAGCATGCAACATGCATGCTTTCTGTCACGGCTCCGGCGCTGCGTGGCTCCGGCGGTCCCACGCGAGCTCATTGTCGCAGATGGTTTTACGCTCGCCGCCGTGGCTGAGGTTGGCCGGCGGAGCCGGCCAGCAAGCCGAAGCTACGGTGGTGAGCGTCTGCTCCTCAATCACCTGCTCCTCAGCTCGCGGGCCGCCTCGCCCCTCCGCGCCTACGCGGGCTTAAATTACACTCTAGGGGTAGGGCAGACAAGACTACATGGAGTCGGTTCTGCAGCGATTCGTTTCTGTCAATAACTTTTGTAACACAACATATATTGAGTTTTTGAAACACTATTTTAATTTTAATTTAAGGTTAAAATGCAATTTTATAGAAATGACAATATGCCTAACAAAATTATTCTAAATGAAATTCTGCCATCTTCATAGTATGCCAAGTGAAATTGTACCAAATAATCGTCGCTCTAAATAAATGTTATGCTAAACGAAATTCTGCGGAATATTAAGTCTGCCAAAGGTAATTATGCTTAGTAAAATTCTGCCATCTTAAAAGTATGCCAGCGTAAAGTCGGACTTATAAATATTCGGCCAAACAATGATTATGCCAAACATTTTTTATGCCTTACAAATATTCGTTTAAAGAAGATTATGCCAAGTGTGTTATGCCAAATAAAATTCGGAGCATCAAGTTTCTGCCAGATAGAGGGAACCCCATTTCCATCATACAATAATCTCTTTCGTTCAAAAGAGTTTCTAATCAATTTAATTACATGGCAGGGATCAATGAAAATGCATATTTTTCTGATGTACTTGGATGAAGGAAGTAGGTTTTCAAATTATTCACATCAGACAACTGACATCCTAGAATTTCAGCAGCTTTAAAATTAGTAGCACACCCATCAAATGTGAGATTTGCGACAGTTACACCAACCTCGTGGCACTTCTCTAAGCAAATTTTTATTAAGTTGGCTTTTGTTTGCGCTGTTATCCCAGATATTAGAAAGTATTCTACAGGCAGTTTCCAACTCTCATTTAAAGCCACGAGCATGAAAACTAAAGCCTGCGTTGCTATTGTATCCTCATCTTCACCTTCCACAGGGCCTACTCCAAAATTAACCATACCATGTTTGCGTTTTTGATTAAATAGCTTTTGCTTTCTAATCGCCATCCCATCGAATACCAACGAACACACCACAGGTTTTTCACTTAATTGACGTTTTTCTTTTAGCACTCGAAACGCTTCGGCAGTAAATCCCGGTTCTGCGTCAACTGATGAATACCATCTGCAGATTGTTCTAGGATGTGGGAGGGCTTTATTGTAGAAGTCTCTAACATATTTGTAAGCTGCTGTAGAATAATAGTGCAAGGTCAAGGCGAATTTTCGTAATGGTGCGGTGTATAATTTAGGATGTTTATTCTGCTTACTTCGTTTAATCATAGATTTTTGTAGCTCCACAACCTCAGCTTTACACATTAGATCATTTTCAGCATTCCGATCCAAACCGAATTTTTGTTTTAAAGTTGAAACCAACGTTTTATAGGATTCATTTTTTTTTCTTCAAATATCTGTTTTGACGCTGTATCTTCCTTATTTTGTCAAATAATTTCTTTTTCGCCGTGCTTTCTTTGAAAAGTTTTTTTTTGAGCACGATTTTCCGAGGAGTATCAAAAACTGACTCTGAATCGCTTACTGGTTCAGATATTGAATCCAAACTGGAATGATGAGATCTTGAAGGCTGAAAATTAAATAAACATATTTATTTTTTCAGTGAATATAATAAAACTGTTTTATTATAAACTATTAGGTATTGTCTATCGCTTTTGAACATGTTCCCGTCAAAATATTAATATAAACAATATTTTTATCTCATAATATACTCTACAAATTTTTTATTAGTACAAATACTTCTAGGGCTTATTAGAGAAGGTCTTGTTATTATACCTACATATATGTAAAGTCTCACTATATAATATTTATATATAGCAAAGTTATTAGCGTTTATTTATATCCCAAAATTTCACTCAATATACGGACATATTGTACAGGCCATTCATAATAGTATTCATTAATCGTGATGTCGCGGTCACGTGGTATTTTCTAGTAGCAATTGTTATGAATGATTGATTCAATTATGAGTTTACTAGTTATGACAAATTTTCGTAGACACTTTTGGGATTTCGTTTTTTTTTACTTCTATGTAACAATTGTAGATAGACCAATAAATAAATAAATAAATTACACTCCAGGGATAGGGCAGCCAAGACTACGTGGAGTCGGTTCTGCAGCGATTCGTTTCAAAGCAAATCAAATCATTTATTTGCATAATACAGGTAGATATAAACAGATGTTACAAAGAAATATTAAGTGCTCTGTATCATTACCTAGTAAGGTTTGCAAATATTTATATAAATGTTAATCTAATTAAATAGTTATTAAATTAAACATACAGAAAAATAAAATCAATAATAAAGTAAGATAAAAAATTCAGGATATTGCAAATGTTGGTTCAAAGGTAAAAATTGTTAGATGAATTATTGTACAGTACATGTCATATACAATCTAATAGATTAAATTGAAATATAGGTCCAAAATAAAATTATGCAAATGTCAAATTAACTAAATAAAGCATGTCACTCTATTTGTATTGTCATCTTATTCCGTCAATAAATTACTCCTTCTATATGTATCCATCTATATTTTTATCCTGTAAGTACTCCTTGACATTATAATAACATTTATCCACCAGGAATTTGTGTAACCTCGACTTGAATGCCTGAATAGGTAACTTTTTAACATCATCAGGCAACTTATTGTAGATCAATGATGCCATACAAAGAAAGCTTTTATTTATTAGTGCTGTTTTTCCATATGGTATATCTATTTCTAATCTTTTTTTGTCACGTAATTGTCTATAGTAACTTTTAAAAGCAGTCTTATGATAATTAGGATTCGATTTCACAAAAACATTTATTTCATATAAGTATAATGAAGGCAGTGTCAGAATTTTTTAGCTCTTAAAGTATGGTTGACAGCTGGTAGAACTGTCTACATTACACATTGCTCTAATACATTTCTTTTGAGCTTTAAATACAGATTCCTTATCAACTGCATTTCCCCAAAATATAATACCATATCTTAGGACAGGTGCAACTAGTCCGTGATAAGCAGCTAATACGGCTTCTTTATTAACAATTTTTGAGAGTTTGTACAGAGCAAATGAGGATTTATTTATTCTTTTGCAGATATATTCTAAATGTGTTTTCCATGTCAGTTTGTTGTCAATATTAATTCCTAGAAAAAATTCTGTCAATAACTTTTGTAGCTCAACATATATTGACTTTTTGAGACACTATTTTAATTTAAATTTAAGGTTAAAATGCAATTTTATAGAAATGACAATATGCCTATCAAAATTATTCTAAATGAAATTCTGCCATCTTCATAGTATGCCAAGTGAAATTGTACCATATAATCGTCGCTCTAAGTAAATATTATGCTAAAGGAAATTATGCGGAATTTAAGTCTGCTAAAAGTAATTATGCTTAATAAAATTCTGCCATCTTAAAAGTATGCCAGCGTAAAGACGGACATATAAACATTCGGCCAAACAATGATTATGCTAAACATTTTTTATACCTTACAAATATTCGTTTAAAGAAGATTATGCCAAGAATGATATGCCAAATAAAATTCGGAGCATCAAGTTTCTGCCAGATAGAGGAAACCCGAACTTCCTGCGATATGATGGTTCTCCTTTTTAATTATTATGGAAACATAATTTATGCCTAAAGATGATTCTGACTTATAAAATTACGCGTTGTGAATGTATGATAAATGAGTGTATGCCAAATGATTTTCTGCGGAATGAAGTTTATGCTATCCGCTGTTATGCAAAATAATATTATGACGTAAAAAAATCTCGTAAACTATTTCATGCTACAAATATGTTAAAATAATTTGCCTTTTTATTAGGAAGAACTACGAATAATACCAAAAAAATAATTACTTCCACATATATCTTATTCGGGTCCACCCTTTATGGCAGAATTTTTTTCGTCATAATATTATTTTGCATAACAGCGGATAGCATAAACTTCATTTCGCAGAAAATCGTTTGGCATACACTTATTTATCATACATTCACAAGGCATAATTTTGTAAGTCAGAAGCATCTTTAGGTGTAAATTTTATATCCATAATAATGAAAAAGGAGAACGATCATAGCGCAGAAAGTTCGCAGGCAGAATCGTCTCTTGGCATTATTTCATATCGATAGTTCTTAAAAGGCAGAACTATCATATCTCAGAAACTTTGCAGTTAGAATCATCTTATGGCCTACATTTCATATCTATAATAATTGAAACGCTCATCTATTACATTACAGAAAAATCATATTTAGCTCGCTGCATGCAGACATGCAAACAACCATACACCATGCATGCAGCATGCAAGCAAGTATCCAGCATGCAAGTAAGCATGCAGCATGCAAGCAAGCATACAGCATGCAAGCAAGCTCACAGCATGCAGGCGAGCATGCAACATGCAGCATGCATGCTTTCTGTCACGGCTCCGGTGCTGCGTGGCTCCGGCGGTCCCACGCGAGCTCATCGTCGCAGATGGTTTTACGCTCACCACCGCAGTTTCGGCTTGCTGGCCGGCTCCGCCGGCCAGCCTCAGCCACGGCGGCGAGCGTCAAAATCACCTGCTCCTCAGCTCGCGGGCCGCCTCGCCCCTCTGCGCCTACGCGGACTTAAATTACACTCTAGGGGTAGGGCAGACAAGACTACGTGGAGTCGGTTCTGCAGCGATTCGTTTCTGTCAATAACTTTTGTAGCACGACATATATTGAGTTTTTGAGACACTATTTTAATTTTAATTTAAGGTTAAAATGCAGTTTTATAGAAATGACAACATGCCTAACAAAAGTATTCTAAATGAAATTCTGCCATCTTCATAGTATGCGAAGTGAAATTGTTCCAAATAATCGTCGCTCTAAATAAATGTTATGCTAAACGAAATTCTGCGGAATGTTAAGACTGCCAAAGGTAATTATGCTTAGTAAAATTCTGCCATCCTAAAAGTATGCCAGCGTAAAGTCGGACATCTAAATATTCGGCCAAACAATGATTATGCTAACCATTTTTTATGCCTTACAAATATTCGTTTAAAGAAGATTATGCCAAGTGTGTTATGCCAAATAAAATTCGGAGCATCAAGTTTCTGCCAGATAGAGGGAATCCATCTTATTCATTAAACATTTTACGTTACAAAATTATAATTCAAGACGCTCTTATTTGTAGGAAATAGTGTATATACCTACTTATTAATCAAGTTCTCGTGTCAAAATACTCAGAAATATACTCAAAAAAGTCAAATAAAAATATCAAAATGAGTAAATCTCAGTATGAAACATACGAAAGCTCCTCATAAAAGAGGAATTAGAAATTGCTGGACTTTGAACTGAAAACTCGCCCTCAGAATGAGATCACGACTCTGCTGAGTTACCCTGGAGACGATTTCGGCTCTGAGGTCAATAATCCACATCATCAATATCATCGTTATCTTCATCGTCTTCAAACTCGGACATGCTTCTATAGCTTCGTCGTTCACGTTGAAACAAAGTAAATAATAACCCACTGACTTTATTTTGGGACAGAACTCTTATTGTTCGTATATTACTGCATTTAAATGATCTAGCAAAAAAACTTGGCAACAACATATCGCTGCTTCAATTCAAAACTACCACATAAAAAAAATTACACTTTTTTACAGAAGAGCTAGATAAAGAAAAAGAAAACAATTATTTGTTTAATGCCGTCTAATTTTATATCTGATATATGCTTATTACATCGTTAGAAGCGCATTTTTAAGCAGCATTAAATGTTTTACGTAGTTTTATAATAAACTAGCTTCTACCCACGACTTCGTCCGCGTTAAATTTCTTGTTCCCCCGACCCTTCCCGTCGCGTCGAATCGCCTACCCGTGCGATTTTCCCTGTTTTTGCAACATGTTTAATTACTACTCCGCTCCTCTTAGTTGTAGCGTGATTTTATATAGCCTTTCTCGATAAATAGGCTACCCAACACAAAAAGAATTTTTCAATTCGGACCAGTAGTTCCTGACATTAGCGCGTTCAATCAAACAAACGAACAAACTCTTCAGCTTTATAATATTAGTATAGATTTAAAAATTTTGTGGTTATAATCTACTAATTACTTCATGCTTAGTTTTTGATTACCTTTGAAATAGTTACCTATCCTACTTCAGTTACTAATTTTTATATAATCCTACTTTAACCATTATTTGTTGTATCATTCATCGTGAGGTTTTTTTACACGCTTTTTTATTAACTTCACTAAATGAGGAATTGTCCTTCTTCTCCATGAAAACCTAGTTTTGGAACGGACGACTAGCTTTCTGATTAATTGCTGACAGCCTAATTAAAATAAATGTCGACTCTTGTTTTTCTGTGCTTTACTTAATGACACCCTTTCCCAAGAAACCATATTCATAAGAACCTTCATACACAGTAAATAAGCCGTAACCATTCTGACATTCAAAGCTTGATATTTTGAAAGGAATGGGTTATATCCTAAAGGTGGTACTAGGATAGATATTAGGGAAACTCCGGTAACAATAAAATAGTGGACTGTATTAAAATATAACAAGTGAGCAAACGGTTGTTATCTTAATTTGAACGTTAAAGTAATGAGTATGCGCTCGGTGAGGCGGACGATGATGCAGTGTCATGTGTGCCGGCCGGTGCGCCCTCGCAGCTCTGAGCACCCCCGCGACCGCAGCTCCCGCCCGCGGTCGCCCGGCGCGTAGTGATGTTCTTAACATGCTCCCGGCGTTGAAGATATGTCTTCAAGAGTTATGCTGGAAGAGGACAGATGGTGTTATAAGCACGTCGGACTATTCCCTTCTTCGTCTTCACGTCTGCGACTCTGCTTATTCCGTCTCTCCCAGGTATGAGACGTACGATACGGCCGAGTGGCCACATCAGTGGTGGTGACTGCTGCTCCTTGAGAACCACCATGGATCCCTCTTCAAGCGTCCCATCGGAGTCCGTCCACTTGGTTCTCTGTTGGAGGTAGAAGATATACTCGTTAGAGAATCTGTTCCAGAACTGCTGCTTCAGATGTTCTATACGCTGGAAACGTTTCAGGCTGGAGATGTTCTGGTTGATGACTTGCGGATGCGGTAGGGATGTGAGAAATCTCCCAATAAGGAAATGAGCAGGAGTTAAGGGGTATATGTCAGACGGATCTGTGGATAGAGGAGTGAGAGGACGAGAGTTTAGTATTGCCTCAACCTGAATCAGACACGTAGACATCTCTTCGTAAGTGAGATGTGCGAAGCCTAATATACGCCTTAGGTGATGTTTTATTGACTTCACGGCAGACTCCCATAAACCACCGAAGTGTGGAGTGTAAGCCGGAATAAAAGAGAAGTTGATACCTGTATTAGCCATTTCTGAAGAAAAGTCCTGCCTTAATATGTCAGCTATCTCGTTACAAGTGCCAATAAAGGTAGTGCCATTGTCAGAGTAAATGATCTTCGGTTTACCACGACGAGAAATAAACCTGTTCAGTGCTGCAATAAAGGCATGTTTGGTTAGGTCTGAAACAAGCTCCAAATGAACTGCCCTTGTGGCTAGACAAACAAATACACATATGTATGATTTAATTAATCTACATCCTCTACCTTTGCGGTCGGCTAAGAGGATGGGTCCGGCATAGTCTGTGCCAGTCTCTAAGAAAGGAAACTCTAACTGAACTCGTTCCCTAGGCAAGTTACCCATGATGGGTTGAACTGTTCTACCGTTGAATCTCTGACATTTTACGCACTTGTGAACAGTTGATTTGGCGAGGTTTCTACCACCTAAAGGCCAATACTCGTGTCTAATTGTAGCTAAGAGTAGCTGTGGACCAGCATGAAATAGGCGTAAGTGAAAAGTATTAAAAATGAGTTTAGCAAAGTTATGTTTGCTGCAGATAATAATTGGGTGCCTGACATTATAATCGTAGCAAGAATTATCTAATCTTCCTCCGACTCGTATAATACCAGACTTGATAAAAGGTGATAATTTCTTAAGGCGGTTTTTGTTTGGTAATGTTTTGCCTGATGAAAGTAGCCCGTATTCTTCAGGAAACATTTCTTTCTGAACTGTTTGAATTATGAACTCAGCACTGTAAGATAACTCTGAATTAGTGAGTACAAGACTATGATTATGTAACCTTTTACAACGATTAATGAATCTGAACACGTATGCTAATAGACGTTGTAAATGTAAATATTTTGATGAATTATTAATTAAGACTTGAATTGAATTATTACTTGTATTAGGATTAGAATTAGTTGTAGGTAACGATTGATTATTAATATTGTTTATAGTGTGTGATTTTAATAGTTCCGGTAATGTTGTGTTAACATCTGTGTTAGGCATGGAAGGCCAAAGAGCTGGGTCTGTAAGTAAGAATGAAGGCCCTGACCACCACAAGGAAGATTGACCTATGAGGTCAGCGCTCAGACCGCGGGAGATTAGATCAGCTGGGTTGTCCTTTGAGGGCACATATCGCCAGGTGTAATCACCAAAACCTTCCCGTATCTCCGACACTCGATGCCTGACGAACGGCTTAAGTGTAGCAGGAGACGTAGACAGCCAACCGAGAACGATCATAGAATCACACCAGAATATGCATTTTTCTGGCTTAAGTGTCAACGACTCTAGTACCTTTGCACACAGCCTAGTGCCTAACAAGGCAGCACAAAGCTCTAGCCTTGGGATTGTGGTCGATTTAATTGGTGCAACTTTACTTTTGGATGTGAGCAGGTATGTATGAATGGTGCCGTTACTAGTTGCAGAACGAACGTATATGCAAGCTCCGTATGCCTTTTCTGATGAATCTGTGAATATATGTACTTCAACAGATGCAGGGAAGTCACATACCACCCAGCGTGGTATGCTGAGGTGATTAAGCTGCGGTAAAGTTTGCGTGAACTTTATCCATAACTTCTTAATCTCTGCATTAACCTCGTCGTCCCATGAACACTTATCTATCCATAATTTTTGCATTATTACCTTAGCCTCGATAATACATGGAGAGACAAGTCCCAAAGGATCGAATACTTGTGCTATCGTGGAAAGAATGTGTCGCTTGGTAATTGTAGTGGTTGTAAGGGTAGGTATATGAATGGAGAATGTAAGTGAGTCAGTATGACAATGCCAATTAAGACCGAGGGTCTTACTTGGTTCATCGATACTTAAGCTGACCGTGTCAGGTGTGTCTGTGTGTGTTATCGTGGATGTGCTTTGAGGGGATGATGCATGTGTGCTTGTAATGATCGCCTGTAGTATTTGTTTGTTGTTTGACTGCCACTTTCGAAGGTTGAGTTGTGCAGTCTTAAGTGTTTTGATGACGTCGTTACCCAGTGCGATAGTGCTCTCAATAGAGTCACTCCCTGATAGATAATCATCCACGTAAAAATCGTGTTGTATTGATTGTTGTGTACGTATGTGCTTTGCCTCCTTTGCCAATTGAGATAGACATCGTGTACTAATGAACGGAGCAGATGCTGTTCCATAAGTGACAGTGTTCAATGTATATGCCCTAAGAGGCAATGATGGATCTGAGCACCATAGTATCTGCTGCAGAGATCGCTGCGATCCGTCGACATCAATCTGTCGAAAGAACTTTTCAATGTCTGACGATATGACGTATTTATGCTGACGAAATCTCAGCAAGATGGATATCAAGTCATCTTGAACTCTAGGACCTATGCATTGAATGTCGTTAAACGACTTACCAGAAGTTGTGACGGCTGATGCGTCGAAGACAACTCGCAGCTTTGTCGTTGAACTAGACTCTCTGAAAACTCCATGATGTGGAAGGAAATAGGAGTGAGATGAAGAAGGTTGAGTGACTATGCTCATATGACCTAATGCTTCATACTCCTGTAAGAAATCTACGTAGCGATGCTTCAGTATTGGGTCTCTGTCGAGTCTGCGCTCCAACGACAGGAAGCGACGTTTAGCCATCTCAAATGAAGTACCTAATGCTTGAGGTGATTCCTTTAAGGGAATGGTGACTATGAAACGTCCATCAGCATTACGTCTAGTAGTGGTTTTATAATTATGCTCGCATGCTCGCTCTTCGGATGTGAAGTTGTATTTTGGCGAGATGGAATCAAGTTCCCAAAATCTGGAGAGATCCATGGGTTCTTGTACGTGTATGGTGTGTTTGTCATGCGTGAACATACACACTGAGTGGGCTAAGTTAGGCTGAGGTATGGCGCCTGATATGAGCCATCCGAGTTTAGTCTCAAACAGCGTCGGCATATGTGTACCTAACTGTATGCGGTTACGACCAATCACACTCCAAAAGATGTCAGCTCCTACAAGTATGTCGATGGAGGAAGGGACATTGAAAGATGGATCAGCCAAACTTATTCCTGCTGGTACTTGTAAGTCAGCCAAATCTATGTACGTATGTGGTATGTGAGTGGTTACATTGGGCAAGACATAACAGTCAATGTCAATGTTGTATGTCCCATCACATGACTGCACATGTAATGAGCAACATTGCGTAATGGTGGACACTTGACTGTTAATACCAGCTACGTGTGAGCTTACACTACGAATAGGTAAATGTAGCTTACCACATAGGTCCTTGGTAATGAAATTTGCCGTGCTTCCATTGTCAAGTAAGACTCTGGCGCTGTGCGGCGTCCCGGATTGGTCCGTGACTCTAACCAACGCTGTGGAAAGTAATACATGATGAGATGAGTAATCATGGTTAGTGCCAGCTAAGGTTATATGTTCTTTACAAGAACTAGGATCATCCTCATGCGAATGCAACATTGTATTGTGCCTAGATTTGCAATATTTGCAGTGACCAAGTGAACAGGTAGACTCTGAGTGACCTGGACGTAAACAATTCAAACAAAGTTTGAATTCCTTTGCTTTGGACAAGCGTGCAGTGACTGTTAGCTTCCTAAATTGTTCACAGCTAAATATATAGTGACTTTCTTTACACAGGGGACATGATATATTAAATTTACCCTTACTTGTTAATGCCGAAATATTTTTCGGTTTACTCTGTGACGACTCTGGTCTCGATCTTAAATTCTTTGCCTCCTCAAGTGTTTCTAAAAGATTGCAACGGCTAGAAATAAATTTAGTGAAAATGTCTAAGGAAGGAAACTCAGTTAGAGAATTCTTATGTTCCTCCCACTGTCGGCTAGTAACTGGGTCTAACTTTGATGACATCAAATGTATCACCATTGGATACCAATGTTCTACGGCAAACCCCAGCGTCGCTAGCGAACGTAGATTCTTGTTGGTTTCATCAACAACCTGACGTAAGCCCTGGCTAGTCTCCCTTTGAAGAGGCTCTACACTAAACAAAGCTTGAATGTGATTGCTTACCAACAACTGCTCGTTATCGTACCTCTCACACAACAATTGCCACGCATTGTCGTAGTTGTCGCCTCTAAAATCTAAACTTTTAATCACTAGTGCTGCACTACCATTAAGTGATGAACGTAGGTAGTGAAACTTATTAATTTTGTCTATATTTGTCTCTTGATGAATCAGTGAAACATAAACATCCTTAAACTCTAACCAATCCCTATAACCGCCGCTAAAGTGAGGTAAATTAATCTTAGGTAGTCTAATACTATTATGTCTAGTTACCACCGGTTGTTCACTGGAGCTTACCTTAGACGCTAGCTGAGCGCGGTGTCGTGACAGTAACGCACGAGCAGAGGCAAGCTGCTTGTAATAGCTGCTCTCAAATTGCTCACGTTCAGCGAATTGCTCGTCGGGCTTTGCTGACAGGCACTCCAATTGACTCTGAAATTGATCATAGGTGGCATATACGGTAACCATCTTCTCAATTCTTATCTCTAATTCGACTAACTGTTCATCACTAAGTTGTTCGCAAGACTTTGTGGGATTTAAAAAAGTTGTGAATTGAGTAAGCTGTGATTTTATTGAAGCGCGCTTCTTTATGAGCTCTTTAATCTTCGTTTCCTCAGCCATGGCTAAAACAGGAAGGTAGGTTGGCAACTCACGCAGTAAAGAACGAAAAGAAACGAGGAAGATAGAATAAGAAGTGCTACAGATGTCAAAGCACTGAAATATGTTCCAAGAGGCCGTTGAATAATAGTAATAGTAAACAGCTGATCGATGCAAACGTTGGTATTCAAAACGGGTAGGTGGTTAGAAAATGTTTAATTAGAATTGAATAATGCGACGAAGAAAGAAAAAAAAAAGTGGGTAGTTTTGCACTACGTTACAAGTGTTATAATAAGATGAATAAGCACTTATTACTAGGTGAACACTACTTCAATGGGTGAAAGGTCTATTTAAATGAGAATAAAATTATAAACGACAACGACAATACGGACAAAACAAAGTTAAGATGAGATAGATAAGACAAATGATTCTACTAAAAAGCAAGTTGTTCTCTAAAGTAATAATGGGATACTAATCACTGAGATGAATATTAATGTGTGATTCACTGGTCTAATGCACTATCTAATTCTCTAGTGGTATGAAAATGTTAGTATGAAATTTGTGTATGTGTTAGTAAGATTATGGAAAGATCTCACGAAATCCGTTGACTGCGAGTCCAAACTGAACGTTTTCTTCTTGAATCCTTGAAGTGGATGGCGATGTCCTTGGGCTCGTCTCGGGCTGCTACGCTGCGATGACCCAGCTGCGATGACCACTGAAGAACTTTATGCTCGCTCCACCAAGGTACGCTTCTTCACAGAGGCGCCGAAGATGATGACCGAAAACTGGAACCAAGCACGCACAAATGGCGAGAAGTCGTCTTGAGGTCGAAGCCCGGTTGATCAACGATCGTTTTTCAAATTCGAAAATAAAACCGCTTGTCACTACTGGTAACTGGTCAGTTATCCGGCTCGAAGGACCATAGAAAGGAATGGGTTATATCCTAAAGGTGGTACTAGGATAGATATTAGGGAAACTCCGGTAACAATAAAATAGTGGACTGTATTAAAATATAACAAGTGAGCAAACGGTTGTTATCTTAATTTGAACGTTAAAGTAATGAGTATGCGCTCGGTGAGGCGGACGATGATGCAGTGTCATGTGTGCCGGCCGGTGCGCCCTCGCAGCTCTGAGCACCCCCGCGACCGCAGCTCCCGCCCGCGGTCGCCCGGCGCGTAGTGATGTTCTTAACAGGTATATGTATATACATGTATATAATGCTTATATGTATGTACTACTTCATCTATCACGTGCAGCATCCTTGTTGCATAAAGGGCGTGCTAGCTCCAACAGTCTCCAGGTTATCATTGCTAGCAAACTGGCTTACCCTCTCTTTCATTTTAAAAGCGAGCTATATGATTTTACACGCTTTATATTAGCTTCACTAGTACGTTTGTATTTATGTTTGTAACTGACTCCTTATAGCGCGATTTTGACCCACTTTAAACGACCAGATTTCATTCAAACTTTGCACACCTGTCAAGGACCAATGACAATGCAATAATTTCATAAATTTGTGCCATTATCCTTGCCAGGGTTACCAAGACAGCAAAAGACTGTCTTCGAAAACTACGCTGACATACGTCACAAACTAATTTGTGCCATTATCCTTGCCAGGGTTACCAGGACAGCAAAAAAAACTGTCTTCGAAAACTACGCTGACATACGTCACAAACTACGCTGACATACGTCTCCAAATTCGGAACACTCTAAAAAATAGAAAATAAATAATAGTTAAAAAAAACTAAAAATCACAACAAGGTGCCGGGTGATGACAGAATTACAGCCGAACTCCTGAAGGCCGGCGGAAAACCCATTCTAATCGCCCTTCAGAAGCTGTTTGATTCCGTCATACTCGAGGGCAAAACGCCACAGGCAAGGAACAGAGGTGTGGTGGTACTTTTCTTTAAGAAGGGTGACAATACCCTGCTTAAGAATTATAGGTCCATCTCACTTCTGAGCCATGTCTACAAGCTGTTTTCAAGAGTCATCACGAATCGTCTCGCGCGCAGGTTTGACGACTTCCAGCCTCCCGAACAAGCCGGATTCCGTAGAGGCTTTAGCACCGTAGACCACATACACACGCTGCGGCAGGTTATACAGAAGACCGAAGAGTATAACTTGCCTCTCTGCTTAGCGTTTGTGGACTACGAAAAAGCCTTCGATTCGATCGAGACCTGGGCTGTACTGCAGTCAGCTGTGCTGCCAGATTGACTATTGGTACATCGAGGTGCTGAAGTGTTTGTATGAAAACGCCACTATGTCAGTCCGGCTCCAGGACAAAGCCTCGAAACCTATCCTTCTGCAGCGAGGGGTGAGACAGGGAGACGTAATCTCTCCGAAACTGTTCACCGCTGCACTGGAGGATGTCTTCAAGGGTCTGGACTGGAAAGGGGCTGGCATCAACATCAATGGCGAGTATATCACTCACCTTCGATTTGCCGACGATATAGTAGTCATGGCTGAGACTATGGAAGACCTCAGTACAATGCTCGATGTCCTTAGTAGAGCTTCCGAAAGAGTGGGTCTTAGGATGAACATGGACAAGACAAAGGTCATGTCCAATGCTCGTGTGATACCCACTCCAATGAAGATCGGAGGCGCTACACTCGAAGTTGTGGACGAATACGTGTACCTAGGACAGACCATCACATGTCCAGTTAGGTAGATCCAACTTCGAGAAAGAGGTCAATCGTCGAATCCGACTCGGCTGGGCAGCGTTCGGGAAGCTACGCAATATCTTCTCGTCCCAAATTCCGCAGTGTCTCAAGACAAAAGTCTTTGACCAGTGTGTGCTGCCAGTGATGACATATGGCACTGAGACGTGGTCGCTCACAATGGGCCTCATAAGAAGGCTCAAAGTCACCCAAAGAGCAATGGAGAGGACTATGCTTGGAGTTTCCCTACGCGATCGAATCAGAAATGAAGAGATCCGTAGGAAAACCAAGGTAACCGATATAGCCCGAAGAATTGCCAAACTTAAGTGGCAGTGGGTAGGGCACATAGCTCGCAGAACGGATGGCCGATGGGGTCGGAAGGTTCTGGAGTGGCGACCGCGTACTGGAAGACGGAGCGTTGGAAGGCCTCCCACAAAATGGACCGACGACCTGGTGAAGGCCGCAGGAATACGTTGGATGCGAGAAGCACAGAATAGGTCGAAGTGGCGGTGCTTGGGGGAGGCCTATGTCCAGCAATGGACGTCTTTCGGCTGAAATGATGATGATGATGATGAAAAAACACGCTTCCATTGAAAACCAAACTAAAAAGTACAATATAATGGAAAAAAAGCGTGGGGTGACTGATATCAATAAAGAAATACCTTAAAAAGCACCCCACGCTTTTTTTCCACTTTTTAGGGTTCCGTTGCCAAATGGCAAAAAACGGAACCCTTATAGATTCGTCATGTCTGTCTGTCTGTCTGTCTGTCCGAGTATGTCACAGTCACTTTATTCCGAAACTATAAGAGCTATGCTGTTGAAACTTGGTAAGTAAATGTATTCTGTAAACCGCATTAAGATTTTCACACAAAAATACAAAAAAAAAAACATTAATATTTGGGGTTCCCCATACATAGAATTGAAAATAAAAATAAAAAAAACATCAAACCCATACGTGTAGGGTGTCTATGGATAGGTCTTCAAAAATCATATTGAGGTTTCTAACATCATTTTTTTCTAAACTGAATAGTTTGCGCGAGAGACACTTCCAAAGTGGTAAAATGTGTCCCCCCCCCCCCCCCCGTAAATTCTAAAATAAGGGAATGATAAAACTAAAAAAAAATATATGATGTACACTTCCATATAAACTTCCACCGAAAATTAGTTTGAACGAGATCTAGTAAGTAGTTTTTTTTAATACGTCATAAATCGTAAACCACAATTTACCTTTCATTCAGTCAACTCAAATATAAAAATTAAAAAAAAAACATTTAATTTCATAAACCTTATGCATAAACCGTGAATACCTGCAGGTTTGTACGGAACCCTCGGTGCGCGAGTCCGACTCGCACTTGGCAAGTTTTTTCCATTAAAACATACAAATAAATTATATGCCGAGGGTCCTGTCCTTGTTCTACACGATGTGTCTCAGCCATTCGTATTTACCGGCAGAATTAATCAACACCATTGTTGTACCCATCGTGAAGAACAGAACAAGAGACATCTCGGACATTCATCATCTATATTAGCTGAATCTCTTCTTAAAGAAAACTTCAACAAGGACATTCCTAGTTTTGAATTCAAACCCATTTCTATTGCCACAATTAAAACAACATTTAAAAGTCTTAACATAAAAAACACAGAAGACTTATGGGGTATTTCGGTTAAAGTTCTTGAAAATATCATCGACACCATTGCTCCTGTCTTGACAGGTATATTTAATCAATGTTTAGACCGCGGTACGTTTCCTGATTTAATGAAACATAGTAAAGTAGTACCAATTTTCAAATCGGGTAGTAAAACTGATCCTTCTAATTATAGACCTATATCTGTGTTACCAGCATTGAGTAAAATTTATGAAAAAATCATGCTGGACCAGATGTTGGCTCATTTCAACTCAAATGGAATTTTACATAGTCGACAGTTTGGTTTCACGAAAGGTAAGTCAACGAGTGACGCGGGAGTAAAACTTATCAGTCACATATTAGAATCCTGGGAGCAGTCCCAGGATGCAATTGGCATTTTCTGTGACCTCTCAAAAGCGTTCGACTGCGTTGACCACAATACACTGATCTGTAAATTACACCACTACGGAATTCGTGGACAAGCTGCCGATCTTGTTCTTTCCTATTTATCAAACAGACAGCAAAAAGTAAACGTTGGCGGGGCTACGTCCTTGGGGTCTCTTGTTAAGATGGGCGTGCCGCAAGGTTCAATTCTTGGCCCTTTCTTATTTTTAGTTTACATAAATGACCTTCCTTACATGATAGCTAAGTTCTCGGATATAATTTTGTTCGCTGATGACACTTCACTTATTTTTAAAATAGATAGAAAAGACAGGGATTTCTTACATGTTAACGATAGTCTAGCTATTCTTTCGAAATGGTTTGCAGCTAATAATCTCTTACTGAATGCGAACAAAACGAAATGTATTAGGTTCTCATTGCCAAATGTTCCCCAAGTAGATTTAAATTTAAAACTTGATGGCAAGAAACTAGATGCTATTTCGGAAACTGTATTTTTAGGAATTACTCTAGATTCGAAACTGCAGTGGGGTCCCCACATTAGAGCTATGTCAGGTAGATTAAGTTCAGCTGCATATGCAGTAAGAAAAATTAGGCAGTTGACCGATATAGGTACAGCTCGATTAGTATACTTTGCTTATTTCCACAGTATTATGTCTTATGGCGTTCTACTGTGGGGTTCTGCAGCTGACGTAGATTCAGTTTTCATTTTGCAAAAGAGGGCAATCCGCGCAATCTATAAAATGGGGCCTCGCGAGTCTCTTAGAAACAAATTTACAGAAATTGATATACTGACTCTTCCCTCTCTTTATATCTTTGAATGTATTTTGTATGTTCGCAAAAATTTAGGCCTTTTCAAAATAAGAAGCGATTTCCATAACATAAATACGCGTAGTAAAAATGAAATTGTAATACCAAAATTTAGATTAACTAAAACTAGTAAATCATTTCTTATAAACAGTATCCGCTTCTATAACAAGTTGCCAAAGTCTGTTACTGAACTTAGCTATGGAAAGTTCAAATCACACATCAAACGTGTCCTTATCAAAAAAGCATATTATAAGATAAAAGACTACGTTGAAGACAAGGAAGTTTGGCAATAATTCCTTCTGCACATGTGGCTTCCCTGGTAGCTCAATACAGGATGACCTGTGTCTATTAACTGCTCCCGAATGACGATGTACATTTTGTATTCAAGTTTTTCAGTTTTTACATTCTTTCACATTTACTCATTTTTGAAATTATACACCTACAATTGTACATTGTACTCTTTAATATTAGTTGTCATGGCAATAATGACATTTGGTTTAAATAATGTAATATGTCTTATTTAAGAAATAATATTATTTATGTAGATTATTTTATAGATTATTTTATACTTTGTGAATGTGAGAACGTTGTAGGCCTTGTAGACTGTAGACAATTTTCTATCTTATTCAGTACCTGGTACTTGTTGACAGGCCTACACTGTCCTCCCATACTATTAACACTGTAATTTGAAACAATTGTAAAAACGAATTATTTTTAAAAGAGTAACCGTGGAGTTTCTTGCCGGCTCTTCTCCATAGGAACCAACTATTTGGAACCGTGCACCTAGCTTCTGACGTTTCATAAGTGCCCATGTAGGTTTATATGAAATAAAAATATTTTGATTTGATTTGATTTGACATTAGCAACTATCGCCCGATCTCGCTTGCTAATGTTGCGGCTAAGGTGTTAGACAGTATGCTTGACTCATATTTGGCAAAATATGTTTACTATTTTGCCAAATATGTTCATTTCGACGATGCACAGTTTGGGTTTTGTCCTGGACTATCAACCGAAAGTGCTATCCTTAGTGTCAAGCATACTGTCAGATACTACACTGACCGTAAGATGCCTGCTTTCTTGATCTCTCCAAGGCCTTCTCGATCTCGTTTCTTATGACGTGCTTTGGAGTAAATAGAGGAGTAGAGGTATACCGGCGGAACTCCTCAGTGTTCTGCAGTTTTGGTATCGTAACCAAACTAACCGTGTTAAATGGTCAAATGCGCTCTCGGAATCATATGGACTGGAGTGCGGGATGAGAAAGGGTAGTTTGTCGTCTCCCTGGCTCTTCAATCTATATGTTAATGACCTAATTGCCGAGCTCAGCAGCATGCGTGTTGGATGCAGGATAAATGGTGTCAGTTGCAACAACATCAGCTATGCTGATGACATGTTGCTGCTGGGCCCGTCACCTGGGGCGATACTGGATTTGCTTCATGTATGTGAAACCTACGCTGCTTTACATGGACTGATATATAATGCCAGAAAATGTGAGTACATGGTCTTTGGGGTTGCTGGTAAGTGCCGAGTTAGTTCAATCGAACTTGCCATAAACGGAACACCTACACGTAGAATCACGAAGGTTAAATATCTTAGGCATTATCTTACCGACGACCTCAGTGACCATGTAGACATTGAGAGGGAGCGTAGGGCTCTGGCAGTCAGGGGTAATATGTTGGCACGAAGATTTGCTCGGTGTACTGACCAAGTAAAGATTAATCTTTTCAAAGCTTACTGTCAGAGTTTTTACACCGGTAATCTTTGGACCAACTATTCAAAAAGATCGCTGGATGTCCTACGCATCCAATACAATAATTTTTTTAGAATGCTGTTGCGACTACCTCGTTTTTGCAGTGCCTTTGAAATGATTGCGATAAACCATACTGATGGCTTCCATGCCATCATCCGAAAAAGACGACTTCACTCCTGAGCAGAATAAGAGGTAGTCATAATAGTATCCTGATGGCTGTGGTGGCAGACACTTCCTCTGCCATAATAAGGCAATTTGTTAAAAGAGTTATACCCTAGTCCACATGCATCTTTATGTCAAGTTGCTGGGTGGTCTTCTCTCTCATTTGTCTTTAGATTAAGTTACTAACAATAGTGTTTTAAGGAAATTTGTTACTAACATTTTATGGATTTTAGTTGTCCGAAATAAAATGATTTTATTTAT
The DNA here is from genome assembly GCA_947507805.1 of Aporophyla nigra. NCBI lineage: Eukaryota > Metazoa > Arthropoda > Insecta > Lepidoptera > Noctuidae > Aporophyla > Aporophyla nigra. Next base: position 1,117,742 of record OX382313.1, on the reverse strand, counting down.
TTATTAAAACATACAAACAAATTATATGTTTAAATAGTAGAGTTAAAAATACATATTATCACAATTATTTCGTTATTCTGTTGTCCATATTTTACATTGAGCTCCGAATTACTAAAAAATTTAATCAATCGTGCGTCAAAGACACAGCAATCTACAAATGAGACTAACGTTACACCAGAAGGTTCCAGGGTTCCATAGTCTCATTATATTCTACGTCCTAGTCTCAATGCTGATGTGATGTCCTGAGTCTGGCTTCAGCAAGATATCAACTGTGAGCCGCATCTTGGTGTGGTCAGCCTTGATCTTGTAGCGCCGAACTACGTGAGCGAGGGTCGTCTTCATTGACATCATGGCGTAGGCTTTTCCTGGTAAAATAAACTTGGATAAATAAATAAATCAATCCATTTTATTGGCAGTAACAATATTTTTTCTATTGCGTGAAGAGTTCAGGTTCAGGCTGAATGGTGTTATACCAGATATCCATTTCTCTTCATCTTACATCATGATATTACTTGCACTATTTACGTCAATATTTTTTATACAAATATAAGTTACATATATACATAAACTTACGCCTTTTTCCCATAGGGGTAGGCAGAAATTACGGAACGCCACCTGCTACGTTCCTTACACACTCCTTTTGCCTCGTTTAAGTTCATGCATCTGGTCATACACGCACGCCGGTTACTAGTACTACGCACCTGACCCTTCTGAAGAACATCACCAATAAGGTCACTATATGTTCTCCAAGGGCGTTCCCTTCCGGCGTAACCACTCACATCTGCCTTGTAAATAACTTTTGTTAGCCGCCATTCATTCATCCTCTCAACGTGACCAAACCATCTTACCATACTCTTTTCAATTTTTGTCACTACATCTTCTTTTAAACCTCACCGTTGTCTTATCACATAATTCCTCAGTAGAATAAATACTGCGGAAATTCGTTCGTTGCGAAGCATGTGTGGTGTGACTGTGAATGATAGGCTGAGGAATGATGTGATAAGATAGACGTTATCTGAGTAAATTAGTACTATATTTAACGGAGTATCCTCTACACAGGCCCTCCTAGCATAAACATCTACCAACTCATTGCCTTGTATCCCGATATATCCACTGCAGTATTACTAATTTAGAATTCTGTTGAAATTCCAGAATCTGATCAATTATTGTGTAAGCTTTAAGTCGGTGTTCCTCGAAAAGTCGAGGTACAACGAGCCACATGTTGTAAAGAACTCCTGGAGTCAGTCAGTATTAGAATCTTACTACGATCTATTGACTGAGTATATGATAAAGCTTCACTAAATGTCAATAATTCAAGATACATTGAGCTCACCTTACCTAACTATAAGACCTACTGTATCACCAAAAATCACACTAATAAATACTTTGACTTTGACTTTTGACTTTGACTTTGACTTACATTATAAACAAATTCGAGGGTTAAAATCCATAGTTATATTTTGTTAAGGGTCATAAAAAGCCGCCCCGGAATTTTTTCTTTCTTTGGTATATAAACGAATCAAATGAAATCAAATCAAATCATTTATTTTTTGCAAAAATGGGTTATAAGTACATAGGTGTTGCTTTTTACATAGTAGTCCTCCAAATTTTACCGTCACATGGGCATGCAAATAATATTCAATTATGACATTATACTCAAATAAAAATACAATACGATTTCAGATAAATGTCAAATCATAGAAAAATTTATATGTCAAATTTGTTAATTAAATATCATGTTTAAAAATATAAAAATGTAGGACTGGCTACTCTTAAAAAATATCACAATTATGTCAAAACTAAATAATACGTATGTCAATGAGAATAAAAGTATGTCAATCAGAATAGATGTATGTCAATGAGAATAAAACTAAGTCAATCAGAATAAAAGCATGTCAAACAGGATATTTAGTAGCAGCAATAACAAAAATAAAATAAGTCAACCAGTCAGCGATTCATCATTAAGGAAGTCGTTAATTTTATAATAACATTTCTCAATTAATATTTCATTTAGTGCCCTTTTAAATTTTATTACATTCATATTTTTTATAACATTTGGTACTTTATTATAAATGAGTGGGCCATTACCAAAAAAACTTTTCTGCATTAGCGCTGTTTTACATTTTACATGACATAACTGGTTTACGTATTGAGTCCGTATTGGGTTTCTTCTGACCTCCGACAGTTTTTTAAATAATTGTGGATTATTTTTTACAAACAAAGCTGTTTCCAAAATATATTATAGGGACGGAAAAGTTAAAATTTTTAAAGATTTAAAATAGGGCAGACAGCTATCTGTTGTTTTTAGACCTAACATTGACCTTATACATCTCTTTTGCACTCTAAATACCAGTTCCTTATCGGTAGACTGCCCCCAGAAAATGATACCATACCGCAGAATAGAGGCAACTAGTCCATGGTAGGCTGTTAAAAGAGCCTGACTGTTGACTTTTTTCGAAAGTTGAAAGAGAGCATTATGCAGATTTGCTAAGTTTTTTGCAAAGGACTTCTATATGAGGTTTCCAAGTGAGTTTACTGTCGATCACTATACCTAAAAACTTAGCTTCATTTGCTTCCTCAATATTACATCCTTGGTAATCAATTCGAATATTTGGATATCCACTACGTTGATAAAAATGCATTATTTTTGTCTTATTTAGGTTTATGACTAAATTATTACTATGTAACCAATTTATTATATTTTGTAATGTAGTATTTATGTCTTGTTCATAATCATATTTATTTATACACTTGATTACAGCTGTACTGTCATCCGCAAAAAGAACCATTTTGTTTGTTGTAACTTTCGGAAGATCGTTAATATATATTAAAAAAAGACAACATAAGAATATCAATTAAAACCAATGTCTAGAATTGATTTTGCTTGATCTACTCAGTTAATGAGTCAATGTTTTCAGATCTATCTAACACGAAGTTATTATGCAAAAATGAAAATTAAGTTGGGTTTGGAAACATACAAAAGCATACGATCGATTATGTATGTGAATTTTGCAATATTCTCACGAGACTTTTTTGGAGAATGTTTGGAGAGCCGATAATTGTGATATTGACCCTTACCAATACACTGACGTTTGCCCAAACCAAAGGCAGCAAATGCTTTAGGGTTATCAGGCAACTTGCCAGGTTCCAGCCAGCGTTCAGGTTTGAACTCGTGCGCATCTGGTCCCCAGATAGGATGTTTGTGGATCCCAAACAAAAAGATTATGCAGCTGCGACCAGCTGAGAGGGTGCAGTTTTCTGAAACAAGAAAGGTAAATTTAAAAGTACGTTCATCAAAAATCGGACCTATCATATCTTTATAGAAAACGAGGTTGACTTTGATATGATGAATTAATCCGAAAAACGAAGTAATCACATGCACGGACTCCATCACCGTTTTCTAAAAGGAACTAACAAGAAAATGTATCCTTGTATCAACGTACGTAATTTGACATCTCTATCAATTTTCCGGGCTATGACTGGCCCGATGGTGAAGATTCTCATGCTCTCCTTAAGAACAGCCTCAGTGTACACAAGCTTCGACAAGTCTGTCTTTTCCATATCTTTTTCTTTTCCCAAGACGTTTATTATTCTGAAATTATTGTTTAAATTCAAAATCATGTAATACCGTAATTATTTTTTAACTATCTATATGACAACAACTAATTGAGCTCGGTGAACTGTACGTAATGTACGGGCTCACGCACGGCCATGCCGTGTGGCCTAACCAGACTAATCATTGGAATCAGATAGAAATATTTTTTAGTAGATTTGGTACTTACTCAGTAAATACTTTTTCCTGCGCTTCAGGGTATGACCCCAATAATATCATGGTGAACATAAGTACCTTCGCCGTAGTCTCATGACCGGCAGCGATCATAGTGTCCACATGCTCCCTGACTTCTGTGTCAGTAAACACTCTCTTCTCAACTGATAGCTCAAGGAGGAGATCCAAAAAGGCTTTGAATTTTGATCCTATGTATAATTAAAACCCATTAAGTTACTTCAATAAAATGTCACGGCTCTAAAGCTCTAGCTCAGCTCTAGCTGTAGCTTACGGCTATAAACGAATCAGTATGAACAGGCCTTACCTGTTATCATGCTTCTCTCGGGGCAAATATTTCCACTAAACTCAGATTTTCTCGATTGAAGAACCTGCAACCATTGCACATAATATCCATGTAGGATGTAGAAAGTTGTGATCACGCAACAGCTCGTAACTTGCACATTTGAAGCATCTAACAATCCATTTCTTAAATACACTAAACGAACTATATTTCTAAGTCCTCACCGTATAGGACATATTATGCAGTATCTTCACACTAGCGTCCTGCTGCTTCTTGAGGCGGCTCCATGCAAAAGTGTAGGGGCTGTGCCACCAGAACTTCACAAACCGTTCCAGAAAGGTGTCGAGTGTCAGTGCTAACGCTTCCATGTACTTGCTATTAAGGTTCGAGTCTGTGAAGTCTACTCCTAGCGCTGTCACTGGAATCAATAAATGATAAATGGTCTTGACGTAGATTTCTCGCTAGTAGATATATTGAACTGTAGACAATCGACATTCAAAATCTCTTAATATACAAACTTCATTTTTCTTAATCACTATTTTCTTTTTCTTTCATCATCAAAATTTAATCTTAAGTTTCAAGTAATATAACTTAAAAACCTTCGATATTTAAAAATGTCTTAGTTTGTAGTCCGTTTGCATGTAATTAATAATAATAATAAAACTTTTATTCACAAAAAAAAATACAGAACCGCATTTAGGTATAATGGACATAACATTAATTACAAGTTGCAGTCTGTACGAAATGTATAAAACCTTGTCACCTAAATTAGGATGGCCTGTATTTTAGGAATCAGTCATGCTCGGCCAAATAATTATAATAATTTAAACATGATTTATCAACAAATTAAGAGTGAGTTGCACCGACTTACTTTAACCATAACCAATGCCTTGTCAGCTGTCAAATCTCCGCCCCCGTGTCACAAATGTGACCAATTGTGACAAAGGCGGGAGTGGGGGTCAAAAAATCATGAAATTTGTGTGATGTAATTTACGCATATGGCCCCTAGCCGGAGATTTGACAGAACCAAGGCATTGGTTATGGTTAAAGTTAGTTGGTGCAACTCACTCTAAGGGTGTTGATGTTATTAAGTCTGTAATTTTGTTTTGTGTAGTGCAAATTATATGAGATGAAATGAAATGTCGTGTTACGTTTGTGTTTATGATTAGGAAGCATTATTGCCCAATTGTGTGCATTTTTAATATAAAAGCTGTAAGACTAGTACTACCCTCTGTGCTGGATTACTAGGTGATGTGAGTTGTAGTAGCCACTAAATTACTTTGGATTTAGCTTTATCTGTGTTAAAGTTCAAAATTTAATTTAATCATGTTGTTTTTTTTTTTTTTTTTTTGTTTTGATGTAGGGGAACCTGTTGTACCTAGGCTGAGTTTTAGATTTAGATTTTTCGTTTAATAATGGTGCTAGCTACACCTGTCCAGTGTGCATGTAAGTAAAGATCATTTAATTAACTACATAATTCATTCATAAAACTGTGTATATTCTCAAAAACCTGGCATCACCAGCCACTTAAAAAAAAGAGAAAACTATCCTAGGTACAACAAACCAGATGTACCTTGGATCGTGTCTGTTGTACCTTGGGCAGAGCAGGTTCAAATCAAGATAAAAACTATAATAGCTGTACTTTCTTTATTTTCTGTTGAAATAATATTAGTAATAATTAGATAATCATATTAGCATTTGCAATTAACAATAATTAACAGCAATAAATGTAAAGTGTGTGGGTTTTTCATCATTTCAGCCGAAAGACGTCCACTGCTGGACATAGGCCTCCCCCAAGCACCGCCACTTCGACCTATTCTGTGCTTCTCGCATCCAACGTATTCCTGCGGCCTTCACCAGGTCATCGCCTCCCACAAGATGGACCGATGACCTGTGGGTTTTTAGTATCGAATAATTTGGTGCCTTTTTGTTCTCATGTGCATTTCATCCCGATTTGTAATTATAATAGTTATACAGAGAAACCTATTTACTAGCCAAACATTTTGTAAAACACCACACTGTGAAATACGTTATGTATCGCCGTTGGTTACCTAAATAAACAAAATAAAATCAAAAATAAGGCAAATAAATTGTAAACTTACTGCATATAGTTTCCAAAGCGTTAGCTCCTGTGTATGTCCAATGATCAAAGAGTCCTTTCCCTACTTCCTTCTCGAGGTCTTTTACCAACTTCTTGGACTGGCTGTTGAAAATGCCCATGAACCTGTCCAGGATTATCTGACTGAATGCTGGGTTCAGAACCTTACGCTGATCCTTCCATTTTGAATCTGGGGATTTCAATTTTCATTAGTAACTAGCTGCGCCCCACGGCGTCACCCGGATGAGTCTCGATCCCGTTGGAATATCGGGAACTAGATAAAAAATATTATAAATCCTAATCCTGGTCAGGTTTTACGCATGTTATACTACGGTCTTTATATTATTATAGTTTGGGTATTAACACTATGCCACATACGTTGGGTAGGGAGATTTGGACAGTTAAACTATGTATAATACGAGATCCATGTATTAAATACACTACTAACTTATGTATGCAACTCACAGCTCGCAGTGATTAATCCATCGCCTACATATGGTTTTGCGAAGTCATAAAACTCATCCTTCTCGTAGCACGTGGTCGCTACCGTGTAACTGTCGTCCGGGTCGGTCACAACTGGCAAATGATAATTTAATCAGAATCGAGCAATTCATAATTAAAAGTATTTCCAAGTGTTGATTGTGTTGTTACTAACATTCCACATCCTTGACGCATTATTAGGTATAAATCCAATGAAATCTAGAAATTGTTGCGTTGTTGGTATTTTGATAAGATGCTATTACATCCTCAGGAAGTATTGTATCTGTATTTTATCAACACCCTCACTGTTAACTCCAGGACGTATTTATTGAAGTTAATAAAATATTAAATTTTATACTTTCATTGGTGTTGTTCCAATTGTTTATTGGGTTAATATTGTAATTTCATAATTAATTTTTCAATCAGATGACTTCATCACACACACGCACTCATTTATATCAGTTACTATTAAGGTTTACATAATAAAGAGTCATCAACATTCTCCTGCCCTTATACCAATTTATATAGGGTCGGCGCAACATGTCTTTGCATTCCACACTTCTCGATTAGTCGTCATCTCAGTAGTCACCCCGTTCCTATCCATTTCATAAATCACAGAGTCCATCGATCACTTCTTTGCTCTCCCTCTCTCCCACTCTTACAGTCATCGACACTCATACTCAAAAACTTTCCTCACAACATTTTCCTCATTCCTCCGTATCACGTGACCATACCATGACAACCGATTTTTACACAACTTTTCAGATATCGGTGCAAGTTTCAGACTCCTTCTTTCGACATAATAAAGACTATTCTATTCTTTAGAAAGCGCTGCGTATAAAAGCCAGAAACAATATCTGTTTGATTCAGATTGAAGTTTCCAGTATTAATACTTACTATACAGAGTTCGCGGTCCAATGCTGATTGAAGCAACTCCTCCTAAGTCGTAGCTTTGTTCGGCGAAGTCGTTGAATCGGTTCCATACGTCTACAAACATGTACAGAATTAAACCTTCTGGTGACTTTTTTAAGTAACAGGGATCTGTTTATCCGAGCGTGGTAAATAAGTTTGTTTATACTTAACTCAGTCATAGTTAGGCTCATGATATACTTAACTTAGTCATATATATTATGATCAAATCAAGCTTAACGACTAATCTGGACAAAATCAAATCCATCAAAATTAACTGTTACGACCGATCGCCACTATATTTACTGAATAGAACTAAATTGTTGAAACCAGACGAAAACGATCAAACTAGTTTCAACCATGGTCGTAACAGGCATAGCTTATGTCTGTGTTACGTCCTATGCTACAAATGTCAGCAGTACGGTCATGCAACCATAACATGCAATTGCTTCTTGTACGGTGGATAAGGACACACAATTCAAGACTGTACAAAAAAAAAAGCTGATGCGCCTAATTGTGCTACGTGCTTGCGCTCCAGAAAACAACAAACCACAAGGTAAGAGAAATCTGCTGTATTGCAGATTGTCCGATTAGATGGTTGAGGTGGAGATTCCACCGGCCATTTGAAGTTGGTTGATCGTATGGAGTCATTAAAAATATTGACCAGACATTTCTAAAGGCCTACTTTCATGTCTATCAAGTACATGCAAAGTCGTGAGAGACGCCTACATCGTAGGGATACAGAAAGCAAACACTTGGACTGAAAGCGAAACATGGAGAATAGGATTTGAATGACCATCGTTATCCTCTTATGTACTTGTATACATTTACGAATTGAGGGTACTGGTAGAACTTCACATTTTTCTGTTACTCAGTGCTCCAGGTGCTGGAGGTACGATCACTCCGCTAAAATGTGTCCAACAACTGAAATTGTACGTCCAAAATGCGGAATTAAATACGGTAACAGAGAAACGATGTCTTTTCAGTGTGTGAATTGCACCACTGTGAATTGTTACATATTACCATAGCATGGATCGTCTGGAGAACGCCCACACGCCCCTAGCCACCGCAGGAAGAGACGCCCCGGGCATCGTGCATCGAGAGTGTATTACGGACTCCAAGCCACCGCAGGCGCGGGGTTGAGGGCGGCGAGCAATGGGTCGCTCGCCGCCCGGTATGGACTAGGCCCGGGTCGACGGCGCGTTGTGTTCCGCGCGCGCTCCAAATGGATGCCAGCACAAATGGTAGGGGTCCGCGAGGACAGATGCCTGCCAGGGTTGTGGATTCGTTTGACAAAGTTACTGTGGGCCTGGCACAGGAAACTGAAGGAACACGGGTAGGTTTTAGTCAGTAAAAGTCCGACACGCCCTGAACTCCGCCCAGAGTAGGAGACGTCATAATGAGGAGTTCCCACCAAAAATAATGGAACCTCCATATAATCACTATAAGTATAAAATTATTATACTAGAAATGTTCGTTAACACAGCATAATAACAGCAACAATTTGAACATCACAATCCGAAAGTTTGAATTACCTAAATTACATCAATATTTTATTCGACGTACCCCATTAAATGAAATTAAAGGGCTTCCCAGAATACCTCATTACTTTTTATGAACACTAAAAATTTGTCTATAATAACAGTTACGACGATTTATATTTCATTATGCCATCCTTACTTAAATATACCACTAGATATATAAATCATAAAATTCAACAGCAAAATAGCAAAATCCTCCTTGCGGGGCTCCGCATCGCTGCCAGTGCGGTGAAGCTGTTGACTGCCTCAAACACCATGGCCTATGTTGCAGTAAGAGCGCAGGCCGTTTGGCTCGGCACGCCAGTATTAATAATGACGTCATCCGTCGTGCTCTTGTCACCGCTTGTGCCAGGGTGCCAGCTGTTTTAGAACCCAACGGCTTGGCATGTGACGGTGGGAAGAGACCAGACGGAATGACCATAATGCCCTGGAAGGTGGGCAGGCCTCTGGTGTGGGACGCAACATGTGTCGACACCCTTGCGCCATCCCACCTTCCCTGTACGATGGGATGCGCTGGGGCGGCTGCTGCTGGTGCGGAAAATCTCAAACGGCGAAAGTATTACAATCTCATTGGAAGTTACATATTTGAGCCGTTTGGGGTTGAATCATTAGGGCCATGGGGTCCGAGTGCCCACTTGGTTTTTCGAGACATAGCCAAGCGGTTGGTCGACTTTTCACGTGACCAGAGGGCTGGCCTATTTTTTGGCCAAAGAATCCATTGCCATACAACGTGGCAATGCTGCCACCCTTTTGGGAACTTGTCCCATTGTCAGCGATGCAGAAGAGTTTTAACCCTCTGATTCTTTTTTCTCTGTTTTTATAAACTTTATATACTTGCATATAATATATTAATTTTAGTGTTAAATAAGGAATTGTAAAATATTTAAATTATATTCATAAATAAAACAAAAGAAAATAGCAAAATTGAATATGTATCAGACAAGGGTGCCGATTCTCTTTTCACAAAATTCTCTAAACTATACTAAAAATGACTAAAATTTAGTTTATTCCTGTCAAACGACGTGTCCCATTCTGAAATTGACTAAAGTGACACAACTTATAGTTTGACGGCACTAATATCGTTTAGTTACTCAGTTTAGTGAAAATGGCAAATAAGCTATTCTGAATTTGACGCTTTTCATGTAAATTTTGACTGTCAAACTAAATCAGACTATTTTTAATCGCGACTAAAAAGTTGCTGGTTGTCAAGAACTAAAGAAAGCACATTTGTCGTAGAATAAAAGTTTGGACATAGTAATGGAAGCTTTGGATTACAGCTGTTGTCGATTTGTCAGAAAGGTTAATACTTACTTTTAAAATTAAATAGAATGCAATACGAAATACAGTCATGAAAATATAAAGGATTTTTTGTACAACATTTTAAGTACTTAGGTAATCAGCTTTGTACTAAACCCATTTCCAGATTTTGTGAATGAATAAGAAATGACATTTTTTTTAGAAACTATCAAAAATTTGAAAGATTGCGCGACAACTCTAACCCATTTCAACTGACAGAAGAAAAATAAAACAACTTTTCACATTGATCCCAAATTAAAATGGGACCATTTGGGAAAAACCAGCATTCAAATAAAAAAAAAATATCAAAATCGGTTCACCCACTCAAAAGTTATGAGGTAATAAACATATTAGGTTGGGGAAAAAGTCTTTTCGCATTATAGTATGTATGAACTTGTAATAAAATCTCTTTGGCTATACTATTTGTATTTGGCTGGTTTTGGTATCATTGAAAGTTTAAATTTTAAAGAACATAATTCCAAATTCAAATTAGGAAAATGTGTGTTTTTCATTTGTTTTTCGTACCGTCAAGATGAGTGAATCTAATGAAGAAATTCGATGCATTTTAAAATTTTACTACAAAAAAGGTAAAAATGCAACGCAAGCCGCGAAAAAAATTTGCAATGTTTATGGACCTAGTGTAGTGTCTGTGAGAGTAGCACAAATTTGGTTTAAGCGTTTTCAATCCGGAAATTTTGATGTCAAAGGTGCACGTCGCTCTGGTCGCCCTATTACGGATAAAATGGATGTCATTTTTGAAAAAGTGGAGCAAGATCGGCATACCAGTAGTTACGACGTAGCTGAAGAACTGGAAATTGACCACAAAACAGTTTTGGCGCATTTGAAAAAAAACTGGGTACACAAAAAAGCTCGACATTTGGGTACCTCACGAGCTCACTGAAAGAAACCTAATGAACCGTGTACTCATTTGTGATTCTTTATTACGACGTAATGAAACCGAACCATTTTTGAAGAAGCTGATAACTGGTGATGAAAAGTGGATCACGTATGACAAGAACGTGCGAAAAAGGTCGTGGTCAAAGGCCGGTCAGGCTTCACAGACTGTGGCGAAACCCGGGTTAACTCGCAACAAGGTGATGCTGTGTGTATGGTGGGATTGGAAGGGCATTATTCATTATGAGCTGTCACTACCAGGCAGAACCATCGATTCTGAACTCTACTGCGGACAACTGATGAGATTAAAGCAAGAAGTTGAGAGAAAGCGGCCGGAATTAATCAACAGAAGGGGTGTGGTTTTTCATCATGATAACGCTAGACCTCACACATCTTTAGCCACCCAACAAAAATTAAGAGAGTTTGGCTGGGAGGTGTTAATGCATCCGCCGTATAGTCCTGACCTTGCACCTTCAGATTTCCACCTGTTTCGGTCTCTTCAGAATTGTTTAGGCAACAGTGATCTGGCAGTTTGAGTAATTTATGTTCCGTGTTGATCTAAACGATTAGTGACAAATGCCTGCACTGACTGGACAGGTCCACTCAATCTGTGTGGTTCTTTCCTGAAAAGACCATTTCAGTCACCAATCTACATGGTCTTCACATGTTGTGACCAACAAAATTATATCCGTTTCTTTTTTTTTTATATACACATTGACATTGATCATTTTTATATATACAATGACATGAATATTTACTTTGTAAAGTATCATATTGTTTTAATTATTGTGAATGAGAAGACTATGTGGGTCTTTTTTTTATTTTGCTTTCTTTCTTTCTCAGCAATCATGATCTGGCAGTTTGAGTATTTTATGTGGCCTACCCGAATGTCCTTTCTTTGGTATTGTTCGTCACAGCGTTGGGCTCCTTATGTTCCGAGTTGAGCTAAACGATTAGTGACAAATGCTTGCACTGACTGAACAGGTCCACTCAATCTGTGTGGTTCTTTCCTCAAAAGACCATTTCAGTCACCAATCTACATGGTCTTCACATGTTGTGACCAATATTATGTCTGGACTTTTAAAAGAGACTGTGACCTCTGAGTTTGTTTCGGCCTTTCTTCTCAGAGTAGTCAGTTAGGAAACGCCGAACTCATCTAGTTTAAAAAAAAATTATCATTGACATGTAAAAGTGTTTGTACAAACCTACTTACAGAAATAAAATCATTTATCATTTATCAGTGTGTAGTGTCAGGTTAACATCACGAGAGGACTGCCAAAACCACTTGTCGCGGTATTTTGACCAGAAGTCCCAAAATTTCTATAGCAATGGAATCATGTCCCTACCTACAAGATGGCAAAAAGTTATCGAACAAAATGGTACCTACATACTTTAGTTAAATGTAAATAAACTTTATTAAAAAATGTTTTGAATTTTCTTAAAAAATGCGAAGAAACTTTTTCCCCAACCTATTAAAAAAAATAGTCGAATTGATAACCTCCTCCTTTTTTGAAGTCGGTTAAAAATAAAACAAATTGACTCCCTAGATCGGGAGCACGTTATTTGGTGGATATTTTAAGGAATCTGCGGTTGGATGAAGGATTTCTCCCCAAACACATAATTTTGTCTTCTTTAGGTACCTACCTTTCTTTTGGATGCCTTCCTGACAGATGCTTACACCATATGCATAGAGTGTGTACTTGCTAAATTATAAGTTTGACAGAGTTATAATTCCGAGATATTGTGATTTAAAGTCAGTATTGAGACCTTTGCGTATTTTCGTTTCTCGAGATCATCTTTTTATTCGTAAATTAAATTATTTACGCTGAAACGAATAGAAAGATAATCATGCTTCCCTGATAAAAACAAACAAATGCTGCAAAGATTTCTTACTTATTGAAAACCGCAAAAATCGCCGAAGTTTTAAATTGTTATTGATGACCAACCCTAGCAGCTTCCATTTATCACTAATAATTAAAACACATCTTAATTCTTTAAAACATATACAGCAATAGAGTTTCTCTCCATCGTTATAATCCTTGTATTTCAAATAAATAATGATTCATAAACAATTTAAGAAAACTATTTGATTTTAATCAGACTATTTTTTTCACTTCGGACCATTTCGTTCACATTCATTCACTGTTTTTTTTTCAAATCTTGGTTTTACTGTCTCTCTCTCTCTCTCTCTACTCACAACACAAAAAACAACAACATACAAAACAAATACAAACAACAAAATATATACGGTCGAATTGAGAAACCTCCTCCTTTTTTTGAAGTCGGTTAAAAAGTGTCGTTACAACTTTTTCTCTTAATTTCCGTCTAGCCCCCTTCCGCAACGCGCCATAAGGAACTTCGTTCCAATAAGAAATTTTAGTGATAGTTTAGTTTAGTTCGGTTTACAAGAGAATCGATACCTTTGGCAAACTTGCTTTAGCCAAATCGTTGACATAGACAACTACAGTAATATTGTTACGAATCTTAATCGGTGTCTTAAAATAATAACCAGAATATCAGACGCATAACCCGTAATACCCCGGTTTATTGTCTTTACCTGGAAATCGCTAACACAGGATGCCCTAGTATGGACTCCAATCTCTCGCAAAGGAGCTTTATTTATTGTCTAGTCTTAATATGTTAATTCTAAGTCAACCTTTGTGGAGAGCGAAATAAATTTGTATTATTATCTATTGTATTATTACTGCCGGAATTTTCCAAAGTTTTAATTATAGCATTAATTTCATTGTCAATGCTTGGTGCCATATACATCGGGTTCCTATTCTTTTCTATATTAATTGAAGTCACTTGTGTACCCCAATTCGTTATAGGTTTTATTTTATCAACAAGGAAGTCGTTAAATGCGGTCGCTGAACCAGGTGGATGCGTCACTACTTTATCTTCTATCTTAATACTATGAATTAAATAATTATTGGGCATATTTCGTTTAGTTTTGTTAATTATTTCCCACGTATTTTTAGACTTGTTAGATGATGTTAAGATATTGTAGTTATTCTGAGCACGTTGCGTTAATTTAATTATTTTATTACTCACTTCATTTTTTAAAGGCTTTTTTGTCTTGTTCTTTGTGATACTGCCTTGTTTACTGCTTTGTTGGTCTAGTGGTAGCAAGCGCGTAGCTGAGCATGAGGTCTTAGGTTCGATTCCCAGGTCGAACAAAGTGTTATTGGATTTTCTATCTGTAATTTCACAGTAGCACCCCGGAGTCTGGATTTGTACCCGGTTGATGGCAATAGGCTTGCCTCCAATAACATGGGTTTTAAGAACATAACAGGCAAAATGTGAATGTGCTATAGGTACACCTCTGCCCAACTCTTCGGAGAAACAACGTGTGATCTTATGTCATGTTATGTTATGTCTTTGTGATACAGTCTGTAAGGCCACAGGAGAGCTCTTAGCTACACGTTCGGATCCCTCAGGAGACCCATTGTGGTCTTTTGTGTAATCTAATAGTAATACGCTTAAACGTAAATCATGAGTAAATTGTCACCAAGAAATTATTATAGGCTGTGATCACATCATCAACCTGATATGGTGCCGAAAAGGAAACGCTTAAATCCATATGGGAAACACCCATCTGCGCCCCTACCCGAACCAAACAGATGCAGCAAAATGCCAGTTTGTCCTCAAGCCCCCTGTAAGACAGCTTTCGTCAGTAGACAGTTTAGCAGCCTGAGTAGCAGACTGTACGACAGCATCAATAAAAAGCTTAGAATTGTAGGAACTTCCTGAAACAAGGTTAAAACATTGTTGCTGGCCGGCTCCAATAACACATTTATACTGATACTCCACCACACCACGTAGACACACATCCACGCACAACACGTAGACACTCATCCACGCGCACACACACTCTCACACACAAACACACTCACTAGTCCTTATTATACTACACTAGCTTGTGCCCGTGACTTCGTCCGCGTTAAATTTCTTGTTCCCCCGACCCTTCCCGTCGCGTCGAATCGCCTACCCGTGCAATTTTCCCCGTTTTTGCAACATTTTTCATTACTGCTCCGCTCTTCTTAGTTGTAGCGTGATGTTATATAGCCTATAGACTCTCTCAATAAATAGGCTATTCTACACAAAAAGAATTTTTCAATTCGGACTAGTAGTTCCTGAGATTAGCGCGTTCAATCAAACAAATGCTCCACCTTTGAGGACTGACTCCCAAAATACAAGCCCTGGCTTAGTTTGGGTATCAGTTTCCGTATCTAATTTAAACATGAATGAATAATGTAGTTGAGTACCCAAATCTTGTGAATACTTTTTGGGAAATAAAAACTTTTTACTTTTCATTTCAAATATCAATCTGGGCAGACAGATTTCTGCCAGACTTGTCTGTTCACATTGCATCTTATTTAAAAATACATACCGCAGCCATTCCCAAAGAACAATGGGGTATGTCCCAAAAGAGGCCACGCCCCCGGGAGGCATGGCGGCTCCGTAGTCTTAGCGTTCTTCCAACTCCACCACCAGTACGCTGCGCACGCGATGCAGAATAGCGCCACAACAAACATTGTTGATCTTAAAATAAAATGTATTTATTTATTCGATAACTAGTAAATTTAATTCACCTTTTACAAGCTAACTGGAGTTGAAATGTTGGGCTCTACAAAAACTCAATCAATCCATAAAAGATTTCATAAAACTGAATTAAATGCATGGATGCATGTTATTTGGAAAATAACCAGAACAGTTTTGATATAGGTAGCTTCAAACGGCAAGCATACATCTGTAATCTTGGGTGCAATCCTATTTTAGGGAGGTAAAAACCAGATACAAAATATTAGATGATTACACGAAACAGAGATTTTTTGTTACCTCAGTACTCCGTCAATTATAAACCGATTTTAATCATTATTTTTTGGTCTGAAAGTGTATACTTACCAAGTCGTTGCATATGCGGCAATGGCCGTCCAAACTCAGGAGCAGCGATCTAACCAAATCTCCCTGCAGTGAGAGGTGAGACAAGGGGACATTATTTCCCCAAAATCATTCTCTAACGCATTGGAGGATGTGTTTAAGATGCTGTATTGGGAAGGACGCAGCGTTAACACTAACATCGAGTACATCTCACACTTGAGATTTACGAATGACTTCGTCATACAGGCTGAATCGTTGCACACCTCGCAGCAGATGCTGGACGGCCCAGTTGATTCTTCTGTATGCACTAACTACGCGTCGCGTATTTCGCAAAGCCTAAAGACTAAAGTCTATTATAACTTACGGAGCTGAAACGTGGACACTCACGGTAATGCTGGTCCATTAATTCAAAACCTACGAACGGAACGAGCTTTGCTTGGTGTCTCTCTGAGGGATAGAATCAGGAATGAGGTGATCCGGCAGAGAACCATAGTTGTTGACATAACTCACAGAATAAGCAAGCTGAACTTGCAATAGGCCGGCCATATAAGCCGTAATACCTATAAACATTGGGGTTGACGTGTTCTTGATGGAAACCGCAAATCGGCAAACGTAAAGTAGGACGCCCTCAGGTTAGGTGGAGCATCCTTCTTCGCAGGGTGGCTGGTAGTAGGGCTGGGTGAGAGGTGCCGAGGATCGAGCTGAATGGCGTGATATTGGAGAGGCGTATGTGCAGCAGTGGAGTGCTATAGGTTGATGATGATGGGCGCATAATCACTTATCACAACTTGACCAAATGTAAATCTGGTCAAGTTCTGATTAATGGTTTTGAGTTTGTTAACAAGAAATGTTAGAAATTATTCCACAGGACCATGCTACCGGGACAAAAAAAAATAGCTAATGGAGGTGTGACACCTCATAGTGTTAGCTATCTGCCAGTGACAGTCTCGTCAAAATTGTTCCAGCCGTTTCGGCCGGCCGGTATAGCCAGACAAATAACAATTTTGATTTTTGTTAAAAGTACCTACCGCAAACTTTTATTTTTCAGACATTATAAACATACACTTCTATTTATGTAGGAGTATACATGTTATAATAATTTCCTGTCACTATTATTTACTTATCAAATATATGACTTTGTGTGAGGTGCCACGACTAAATAATGAAAAATTAAAAGTTCGTTAAAAAAAACTGATTTCCTTATAAAACACTAAAAAGTGAAAAATTATGTTGTTAAAATGACTTCTGTGATTAAATTTATGTTTCACTGCATAGTATTTATTTTGGAAATCAGCTATTTTTTAATAAACTTAGCCTTACTGGTAATTGGTATTGGAAGTGAGTTAATTACTTACCAACCTGTCTGCCAGAACTAGCAAAGAATTACTTTGCACAATATTTCCAGATGTCCGCTGACCTATCTTAGCCAACCGTTGTCTTGTTGAGTTGTGTCTTGCATTACACCATTGACTTGTAATTTATACGAAGACGACCAGGCAATTGCGAGTCGAACTAGTACACTGAAGGATCTTTACAGTAGTTTTTAAATTGTTTGAACCGCATTTTTATTTTTAGTAAATGTTTAACTGATTTTTAAATACTGTGCTGAGTAGTAAGAAATATTATTTTACTTTTTATGTAATATTTTAGTTTCCATCAACTTTTACTTTTTACTTTTCAAACCTGTGAGATAACTATGGGGTGCTCATTTATCCTGTTTATATGAAATCTATTTATTTTAACCCACTTCAAAAAAAGGAGGAGGTTATCAATTCGACTGTATTTTTTAAATTATTTTTTTTATGTTTGTTACCCCATAACTTTTGACTGGGTGAACCGATTTTGATAATTTTTTTTTATTTGAAAGCTGGTTTTTTCCGAATGGTCCCATTTTAATTTGGTTTCATTCGGACAATGGAATCCATGTGAAAAACATATAAGTCTTATATTTGCATTAAGCATTTGCGCAACAAATGAACGAATAACGCGATTAGATTAGTGCGGGGTATCTACCATTACTAAAAAGTTAAAAATAAAAACTTTTTACAAAAAAATAACAACCGAATTCCTTAAAAAAAACACTACAAAGTCAAAAATAACTTTAATTTCGAAAGTCGGTGGCAAAAAAACCTTTAATACAGATCCTAAAACACCGAATTCCGAAAATAAACTTTGACTTTGTAGTGATTTTTTAAGGAACGGAGTCGGTTGTTATTTTTTTGTTAAAAGTTTTTCTGCCTATCTGTTTCTCAACTATGTTCAGTCAGCTTCCAGTTCAACCGGATGTAGCTGTATACCAGTATTTTACATAAAACAATTGCCGATCCAATCTGCACAATCCAATCACTAAGTAAGATAAGATAATGTAAGACTGCTTGATTGTGTTTGGTTTTGTATTTTCGTTTTTTGCCATTGACTTAAAAAATTATAGTTTGTCTTTCTTTGTATTGTTTTCTTACTCAGTAAATGAGTAGTAAATATTTAAAACTTTTTGAAACATTTCGATTCCATTTTAGTTTAAAATAAGCAGCTGCTACCAGTTTCGTACGGAACCCTAGAAAAATATTATGAGATCAATGTCGAACTAAGGTTAACAAAACACGTTTGTTCTATTACACATGTTTTTCATTATTAATTATTTTTTGTGAAACAGTATTTTTTTTATAAATGTAATTAATATTTTCTCATTTGAATAGACTTGCATGTATTCTTACAAATGCACATACGTAGAGGATATCTATGTATGTGTAAGAATATTATAGTGTATGTTACATATTCGCATAGCACCTAAACCGCTGACAAGCGTTCACCCAGTTACCGCAAATTGCATCAGCGGACACGAGGCGCCGACGCAGCACAACGTGATGCAGCCCGGCACCGGACATCGCGGCCTCCGTGAACTCGTCACTTTTGGCACAGCAACGGTCAACTGTCGACATTTTAGCTAAAAATTAATATTGTAATTTTATAAAATAAATTAAGTTAAATAAATTTCGTATGGTTCAATCCTCCGGCTACAGCCTTCGTAATAAGCGCAGTTGGTAGGATACTCGCGGGCCGATTCGCAAGTGTAAAATTGATAACACCCGGGTGGCCGTCGGGCACCGTACGAGTATCCTGAAGGTACGAGAGGTGCATTCCAGAGGAGTATATAAACATCGATACGGTGGAGGTACAAAATGTTTGCAAATAATTACTTTAGAATCACTCTAGAGTCGCTTCCTTTTTATCTTTAATTATCCTTTATCTTTCCAAGATTTTCCATCCTCGGCAATCTTTTTTTTATTGATCTTGAGGTGGAAATCCTAATGGATGTCCTCCGCCCTGGGGTGGGCGGAGGGGTCTGTCAGAGTCTTACTGACTAGAACCACCCCGGTGTTCCGTCCTACACCTACGTCGAGGACCACGGGAACCAATATGTCTTCAGCGGTCCCCGCCTGGTGCCGGCCCACCTTTGCGGGCCTCCTCACGTTGGGGGTTAAAGTCCCCCCCATACATCACAGAGAGGCGCGCGTGGACGCGCCACCATCTCGGGTTCTACGGAATAGGGGGTGACGGATGTCCCCAGATCCGTCGCCCCTGGACCCATTTAGGGGGGCTGGAAGAGGGCGTTGTCCGCCCTCCACCGACGCCCAGTGCGCCTGCTGCGGGCTGGGTGAGCGGAAGATATCTCCCGCTCCCTTTCCGCAGCCTCCTTCTGCGACATAACTGATTCGCAGAAGGATACCACCGCGTCCCAGGACTCCTCGCTGCCGACCATCGACTCAACCACGGCCGGCAGCGATAGGTCACTGCCTACTTCTGAGACGAGGACACGACGCGGCTCCTCCCAAGCGGCACATTCAATCAAATCAAATCAAATCAAAATATTTTTATTTCATATAAACCTACATGGGCACTTATGAAACGTCAGAAGCTAGGTGCACGGTTCCAAATAGTTGGTTCCTATGGAGAAGAGCCGGCAAGAAACTCCACGGTTACTCTTTTAAAAATAATTCGTTTTTACAATTGTTTCAAATTACAGTGTTAATAGTATGGGAGGACAGTGTAGGCCTGTCAACAAGTACCAGGTACTGAATAAGATAGAAAATTGTCTACAGTCTACAAGGCCTACAACGTTCTCACATTCACAAAGTATAAAATAATCTACATAAATAATATTATTTCTTAAATAAGACATATTACATTATTTAAACCAAATGTCATTATTGCCATGACAACTAATATTAAAGAGTACAATGTACAATTGTAGGTGTATAATTTCAAAAATGAGTAAATGTGAAAGAATGTAAAAACTGAAAAACTTGAATACAAAATGTACATCGTCATTCGGGAGCAGTTAATAGACACAGGTCATCCTGTAATGAGCTACCAGGGAAGCCACATGTGCAGAAGGAATTATTGCCAAACTTCCTTGTCTTCAACGTAGTCTTTTATCTTATAATATGCTTTTTTGATAAGGACACGTTTGATGTGTGATTTGAACTTTCCATAGCTAAGTTCAGTAACAGACTTTGGCAACTTGTTATAGAAGCGGATACTGTTTATAAGAAATGATTTACTAGTTTTAGTTAATCTAAATTTTGGTATCACAATTTCATTTTTACTACGCGTATTTATGTTATGGAAATCGCTTCTTATTTTGAAAAGGCCTAAATTTTTGCGAACATACAAAATACATTCAAAGATATAAAGAGAGGGAAGAGTCAGTATATCAATTTCTGTAAATTTGTTTCTAAGAGATTCGCGAGGCCCCATTTTATAGATTGCGCGGATTGCCCTCTTTTGCAAAATGAAAACTGAATCTACGTCAGCTGCAGAACCCCACAGTAGAACGCCATAAGACATAATACTGTGGAAATAAGCGAAGTATACTAATCGAGCTGTACCTATATCGGTCAACTGCCTAATTTTTCTTACTGCATATGCAGCTGAACTTAATCTACCTGACATAGCTCTAATGTGGGGACCCCACTGCAGTTTCGAATCTAGAGTAATTCCTAAAAATACAGTTTCCGAAATAGCATCTAGTTTCTTGCCATCAAGTTTTAAATTTAAATCTACTTGGGGAACATTTGGCAATGAGAACCTAATACATTTCGTTTTGTTCGCATTCAGTAAGAGATTATTAGCTGCAAACCATTTCGAAAGAATAGCTAGACTATCGTTAACATGTAAGAAATCCCTGTCTTTTCTATCTATTTTAAAAATAAGTGAAGTGTCATCAGCGAACAAAATTATATCCGAGAACTTAGCTATCATGTAAGGAAGGTCATTTATGTAAACTAAAAATAAGAAAGGGCCAAGAATTGAACCTTGCGGCACGCCCATCTTAACAAGAGACCCCAAGGACGTAGCCCCGCCAACGTTTACTTTTTGCTGTCTGTTTGATAAATAGGAAAGAACAAGATCGGCAGCTTGTCCACGAATTCCGTAGTGGTGTAATTTACAGATCAGTGTATTGTGGTCAACGCAGTCGAACGCTTTTGAGAGGTCACAGAAGATGCCAATTGCATCCTGGGACTGCTCCCAGGATTCTAATATGTGACTGATAAGTTTTACTCCCGCGTCACTCGTTGACTTACCTTTCGTGAAACCAAACTGTCGACTATGTAAAATTCCATTTGAGTTGAAATGAGCCAACATCTGGTCCAGCATGATTTTTTCATAAATTTTACTCAATGCTGGTAACACAGATATAGGTCTATAATTAGAAGGATCAGTTTTACTACCCGATTTGAAAATTGGTACTACTTTACTATGTTTCATTAAATCAGGAAACGTACCGCGGTCTAAACATTGATTAAATATACCTGTCAAGACAGGAGCAATGGTGTCGATGATATTTTCAAGAACTTTAACCGAAATACCCCATAAGTCTTCTGTGTTTTTTATGTTAAGACTTTTAAATGTTGTTTTAATTGTGGCAATAGAAATGGGTTTGAATTCAAAACTAGGAATGTCCTTGTTGAAGTTTTCTTTAAGAAGAGATTCAGCTAATATAGATGATGAGGGGAGAGATTTCGTAACTTCTATTGGAATGTTAGTAAAGAAATTTTCAAGGGTCTCAGCAACTTTTAACTTATCTGAAATAGTTTTATTATCAATTTTTAGAGTCAACTCATTCTGATCTCGCTGTTTTGTGTTTCCAGTTTCTTTATTAATTATCTCCCAGACAGCTTTTATTTTATTGTTTGAAATACTAATTTTGTTACTTATCAATTTAGATTTAGCTTGAGCGCAGACTCTTTTGAATATCTTAGAATAGTTTCTTACATAATTATGAAGGGCTTGATCAGAAGTCAATGATTTTTCGTGATACAAATTATATAAAATATCTCTGCTTTTTCTAATGCCAGCAGTAGCCCACTCACTAAATTTTGGTTTAATATTGATTGAAACTTTTTTTACAGGACATGCTTTATTGAATTCTTGGCATACTGTAGAAAAAAAAGTGCCGTAGTTAATATTTGGGTCTTGTGAATCAAAACTTTCTGCTGAGAGATTCCTAAGAACATTATTATTAAACATTTTCAATTTATTTTTAGTCAGGGGTCTAAGTTCAATGGTTTTATTTAAGTGTAACTTTTTGTCTAAGTCAAACGATACAAGCTGACCGGTATGGTCAGACCTAACGCCACTAATTATGGACGACTCTTTTATTTTACAATTGGTAAATACATTATCTATGCATGAGGCTGTGGTCGGTGTTATTCTTGTCGGTTCATTAAATATGCAATTTAAATTGAATGATTTAAACAATGAGATAAGCTTACATTTTTCCGGTGAATTAACTAACAGATCAATATTTAGGTCACCACAAGCGAAAATTAATTTATTATCTTCAAAAAGTTTGCCTAATATTCCTTCCATAATGATCAAAAATGATGACAAGTTTGAGGCTGGTGGCCTATAAATACATAAGAAAGTATGGCCATTTCATATTCTGCCAGCGTATGCCGCGCCGTATCCTTCCGGCAGTTGACGCAGTGGTGACACCGGGCGTCAGGCTCCCTGTTTATGCAACACAGGTACTTCCCGAAGCAACCATGCCCCGAGAGCACCTACGCCGCCCGAAACGACAGGGAGCCGTGCCTCCTCCGAAGCCAGTGCCTGAGTACTGGCTGGACCGCCTCGACGGTGGCGAGGCCGACCGACGAAGCTCCATGTGTCGCTCCGTCAGTCACTCGCCTCGCTCCCGCGCTTCCTCGCGCCACCGATACAGTGACGCGAGTACTTTCACCTCGAGAATATCGGTCACCTAGGTTAAGTAGTAATCGTAGAATTAGTACTTTAGACGCTTACAGAAATTTAGAGACAGAACAGGAGGATAGTATTAGTTCATTTATATCAAGTATGGCTGACTCAGTGGATCAAGTTCACAAGGCCCTACGATTGGTTACAGAGTTCGATGAAAACTCGAAAAACTATGTGATCAGTTAGTAAGTACAAACGTTTATAGGAAATGGACCGGAATTTCAATTAAATAATTAGGCATTATTAAACGGAATTTTAAATAAGGTAGTTAGACCCGCATCGCGTATCTACAATTAATTCGAATGGTATCCCGGAAACTTAGGCATCTACTACAAAAATATTTTTTTAAATTTTTATTTATTGTCATGAAACAAGTTGTACATAAAATTGTAGATTTCTCTGACTCCTGTGCTAGTTACAACTGTGATGTAGGAGCTTGTGTCTTCCCGTAATATTATGACACAAATTTCAAGTTTGACCGCTATATGTATTTGTTTGTCTGTCTGTAAGTCTGTCTGAGGCACCGTAGCTCTTAAATAGGTGAACCAATTGTTATTATTATTAAAAGTAGGCTTTTTAACGGTGGTTCTTAGACATGTTTTTATCAAAATCGGTTCAGCCGTTTCGACACGACGATCCTTTGATCAAAATATTACCTATAAAGTTTTTGTTTTGGTCAATGGTTTTTAAATTTTATGAAAACTTAAAAGATTAAAAAATGAAATTATGGAAACACAAGACACTTTACACTTAAAAGAGAAAAAAAATGTAAGTATCAATAAAAAATAAGCTACAATATTCCTCGTTTGTGAATGTATACTTGTTAATGTACGTGTGCGTGGGTGGGAGTATCTGTGTGTGTGTGTGTGTATGGCAGGTACGTCCCTAAACGACAATCAGTACTGGGGATGGATTTTTGGATATTCCGCTCCTAGGGATGAAAGTTTGCTTGAAATTCCGTCAATTTCAAAAGATCTTCAAGTTTTGTGCTTAGGCTCGAAAAAAAAACACGCTTTCATAGAAAACCAAATAATAAGTAGAAAACAATAGCTAGCAGCGTTTTCTATGAAAGCGTGTTTTAGTTTATTAGACTATTATTTATAATCTATCTTTTAGCTCCGCTATTAGTTCAGCTAGCTACAAAAGTGGGTTTTTCGTTTTTATGTTTTATAATTCTGGTGATCCAGGTCAGGATGATGGTACAAATCTACATCTATACTAATATTATAAACCTAATTAACGCCAACCAGTAGCATAATTAACGCCCTAGATAACAAAACCAAAACACTTGGCATGTTTCTAGATCTAACTAATGCATTTGACATTGTCTTTGTCACAATCCTACTGAAGAAAATGGAACGCATGGGAACAAGAGGCATGGCTTTGAATATTTTCAAAGACTGCCTTACAGGACAAAGCCAGTGTGTAAAAATACAAACCTCATAAAGTGATGAAATTATCCTCATTATTTTTGGGATACCTCAGGGTTGTGTGCTTGGTTCTGGTCTCTTTCTTATCAACGCAAACGAACTCTGTCAGTTAAATATTTTTAAATATTTGCCTATGCAGACTACACCGCTGTACACGTATGCAACAAAACCAGGGAAGATGTTCAAACTGATGCAGAGAATGCTCTCAGAATCATCATGGCGTGGTTGAATATTAATTTGCTTACTATAAATGTCTCCAAAAGTAATTATATCGCTTTCTCACCACACACTCCATCCCACCCTTTAAGCTTTAATTTCACTTGGTACAGTCATTGGCAAAGTGCTGGACAGCCTGCTTGAGAGACAGTTGAATATGCATATAAAACTCAACGATGCGCAATCAAGCAGACTGTGCAGTACTATACGGATAGGAAGCCACCTGTATATGTTTGTTTTCTTAACCTGTCCAAGGCTTTGGACCTGGTGAAACATTTCGCGGCAAAAAATGTCGGATAAAACAGACCTGCCACCTAAGGTGATAAATATATTTAAATGGTGGTATGAAAGGCAGAACTGTGTTAGTTGGTCAGATGCTCAATGAATACAGTATGGGCTAGATTGTGGAGTGAGGCAGGAGGGGGCTTGACTTCACCCATTCTGTTCTACTTGTACAAAGACCGGCTGGTTGGTGAGTTGACTAACACAATGGACACCATTACAAGTCGTCACTCAATTGAAATACCTCACACTTGTGGTCACAAGATCTCTCACACATGACCAGGATAAAGATAGGGAGCGCAGGGTATTGGCAGCTCGATGTAATATACTTGCTCACAGGTTTGCGCGGTGCTCTGAGGAAGTAAAACTGACGCTCTACAGAGCCTACTGCGAGTCGTTTTAGTCGTGCAGCTTGTGGGTTAGATATACGCAGAGGGCTTATGACACTCTACGTGTACAGTAGTTATTATACTGTACATGAAGAGCGCTGTACATGGAGGCAGCCGCAACAATATCCTCTGTGCATTATTAGCACCGAGGATATTGTTGGGGCTGCCTCGGTTTTGCAATTCATCGGGCATTTTTGTGTAAGCGCGAACAGGATAACTTTCATGCCATCATGCACAAACGCATCGATGTTTCGGCAATTCGGTGGTAGCCCTAATAGTATTTTAACTAAATTAGCGGACAAGGTTGATGGACTATTTATCAGCCTCTGGGCTGGCAGGCATGTGCGTGCACATGTTCATGTAGCCAATTAATGTGTAATTATTGTATTTTTAAGTTATTGAGTTTATTAACGTAGGATACGTTCATACTAACACTATATGGCTTCCCTTAACTTTTTCTTAAACTTACTTTTTCAGTTACAGTTCTTTTGTAAATATTACATAACTAGCTGACCCTGCGAACTTAGTACCGCCTAACAGACAATGAATCTCGTATTACCTTTAAGGTGAACTTAATTTATTATTTTTTGCACGACAAAATGAATACAAAAGAAATAGTAAGTTTAGTAATTTATTATGATAATACAGAAAGAGAATAAAAATACAAAATCAAGTTCTTCCATCACATGTAAGTAAAGACATCAATCAATCAACTCAGCCTATCGCAGTCCACTGCTGGACATACGCCTCTCATGGGAGAGGCCAGTTAGACATGATTAAATAAAACTATCTATTGTGCAGCATGGGATGCACTTGAGGTATTTCTTTTAATTCAAGCACCTTGTGATATACGATTTTTTTTTTGTTTTGTTACCAGGCGTAAGAACAAATAAAGCGGATGGTATGCCGATACATGAACATATCAAGTACAATTGACCATGAGAAAAGCATGCATTTCTAGATAGAGACCACAAACAGTCAAGGATTAACCCTGTGATTTGCTAATCTTCATTGAGAAGGCAAGACGAATCGAGAACTGAATTCGTTTAATCTCAATGGGCATATTCGTTGGGATCATCGGAAATATTCCTTTCAGTATCATCGCGTGAATTACATTGCTCATCAGTTTTCTTATCATATGGTGTAGATTCCGAAACATGGTAACTACCAAGCCAACCTTCAGTTGTAAATTGTGCGGTGGTAAACCAGGCGCGACCATCAGTAAAAAAATTGAGTTGGATAATTTGTGGCTTCGTCTTCGCTTGTTACACAGTCAATAGATTTGAATGAATGCAGAGTACCAAAGATTTGATTCTGAAATATAAAGTTTTAGCCGTCAAAATTGCTTGCACTCTCAACAATTTGTTATTTTTGTGGTAAGCAATGGTGTCCGGGAATACTTTTTGATGAGGTTATTTTTCGATGAGACGAAATTGCAAAAGTTCCGTGGAAATGAAATCAATCCGCTCGATTCATCGACAGGAAAACGGCCAATACCGAAAGTCAGCAATTGCTTGG
Source organism: Aporophyla nigra (assembly GCA_947507805.1). Taxonomy (NCBI): domain Eukaryota; kingdom Metazoa; phylum Arthropoda; class Insecta; order Lepidoptera; family Noctuidae; genus Aporophyla; species Aporophyla nigra. The sequence goes on along the minus strand of OX382313.1, from coordinate 1,090,481 downwards.
AGAAACCTTCAGCAGATGGCTCGTTCAACAGTGCAACTCTCATGTTTATTGCCAGTTGAAGTTTCTTGACGTAGTACCACAGATTTGATGCTTTGAGCCTTGCCTTTAGGCAAGTTCGACTGCTGCCAACGAAATAAACGCAAGCGTTTACGCTTGCGTTTATTTCGTTGGCAGCAGTCGAACTTAGAATGACTGGCAGTGTTTAGCGGATATCGCCAGATAGTAAAATCACTGCGTTACCAAAATATCTCGAGTCATTGCGCAGATCTTTTAATATTCGGTCAAGTGCTTCCAATGCACGTTTGTGCACCATTGTGAATTCATCCCAGATGATGCTTTTTGATACTACTAAAACTTTAGCTACTGCTGAGTGTTTCGCAATGTTACATGTCGGTTGCTCAGTAGCTTGAAGGTTTAGTGGCAACTTTAATGGCACTGAATGAGCCATACGGCATCTGTCTAATAATGTGGCTGCTATTCCAGAAGAAGCAACTGCTACCGCAATTTCTGATCTCGCCCGAACAGTGCCAAAATCAATGACATGAGGAATGTCTTACCAGTTCCACCTGGGGCATCCAACAAAAATAAGCCATTATTTGATCATCAATTGCAATAATTAATGTATCATAGACTTCCCTCTGTTTGGGGTTCAATTATTATTATAGAGGCCATTATTATGGTATTTATTTTGCTATTCTAGGCGGAGAAAAATCCAACAAATCAAAAACCATGAAAATTGGTCCAACAGTTCTCGAGTTTTAACAAAGTGTTGTAACAAACCCGACTTTGTTTTAAATATATTATAGATATACAAAACTATAATAGTTCGTAAGTAAATTGTTACTAACCTTATGAGACCGTGATACTAGACAGTAAAAGTTAATTTTTATATTAATATCTTATTTCCTTTATTCCTTTAAAACATAAAAATGAATTATATGTTTCAATAGTAGTGTTAAAAATACATATTATTACTCTTATTTCGTTATTCTAATGTCAATATTCTACATTGAGCTCCGAATTACCAAAAAATTTAATCAATCATGAGTCAAAAACACAGCAATCTACAAATGAGACTAACGTTACACCAGAAGGTTCCAGGGTTCCATAGTCTCATTATATTCTACGTCCTAGTCTCAATGCTGATGTGATGTCCTGAGTCTGGCTTGAGCATGATATCAATTGCGAGCCGCATCTTGGTGTGGTCAGCCTTGATCTTGTAGCGCCGAACTACGTGAGCGAGGGTCGTCTTCATTGACATCATGGCGTACACTTTTCCTGGTAAAATAATCATGGATAAATAAACCAATTAAATAAACCAGTCAACCCATTTTATTGTTTGAAGATTAAAATCTGCTACTGCATGAAGTTATTTTTATTTACTTTTTTATATTCTTTATTAACGAGCTTTGTCAAAATACTGACCATGTCGCTCCATCATAGCAAAATTTAGAATAGAACATTATTTTGTATGATTGTAATACATTTTTTACAGAGTTGTAGCCTCTTCCGACATATGCTTAGCTAAAACACTAAAGTACCAATTACAGAACCAAACATATTTCTGATATGATGTACGTCCTCAATATTGCTCTATTTAATTTAAATATTTTACAATTAAAACACACACTAAAATTAATATAATTATTATGTACAAGTATATAAAGTTTATAAAAACAGAGAAAAAAGAATCAGAGGGTTTCAAAAAACTCGTCTGCATCGCTGTCAATGGGAAAAGTTCCGAAAAGGCTGGCAGCATTGCCACGTTGTATGGCACTGCTGATTCTTTAGCCAAAAAATAGGCCAGCCCTCTGGTCACGTGAAGAGTCGACCAACCGCTTGGCTATGTCTCGAAAAACCAAGCGGGCACTCGGACCCCATAGCCCTAACGTTTCAACCCCAAACGGCTCAAATATGTAACTTCCAATGAGATTTGAATATTTTCGCCGTTTGAGGTTTTCCGCACCAGCAGCAGCCGCCCCAGCGCATTCCATCGTACAGGGAAGGTGGGATGGTGCAAGGGTATCGACACATGTTGCGTCCCACACCAGAGGCCTGCCCACCTTCCAGGGCATTATGGTAATTACGTCTGGTCTCTTCCCATCGTCGCGTGCCAAACCGTTGGGTTCTAAAACAGCTGGCACCCCGGCCGGTGGTGACAAGAGCACGACGGATGATGTCATTAATGCTGGCGTGCCGGGCCAAACGAACTGCGCTCTTACTGCAAGATAGGCCATGGTGTCCGAGGCAGTCGACAGCTTCACCGCTCTGGCAGCGATGCGGAGCGCCGCAATTATTACACATCTCTCGCTATTAGATGAACGTGTGACGCCCATAAGATACATAAACCTCCTCGATGGGATGTGACCGGATCGAAGCCTCATGTTCACTCATTTGAGTGAACTGTTATCCCAGGAATTATTAGAGGTACAGGCTGAATGGTGTTATACCAGTTACCCTTTTCTCTTGATCTCACACCATGATATTCCTTTCACAATTTATGACAATATGTTTTAACCAGATAAAAGTTATCTGAGATAATTGGTACTATATCTAACGGAGTATCCTCTACACAGGCCCTCCTAGCATAAACATCTACCAGCTCATTGCTTTGTATCCCGCTATAACCACTGCAATATTACTAATTTAGAATTATGTTTAAGTTCCAGAATCTGACCAATTAGAAAGAGAAAGAAAGAAAGAAAAATTGTTTATTCTGCGCAAATAAAACGCACAATATAAAATAGGAACAAAACAAATACAACGTACAAGGTAGCCAAAAGGCACGTATTAGGTTGGGGAAAAAGTCTTTTCGCATTATAGTATGTATGAACTTGTAATAAAATCTCTTTGGCTATACTATTTGTATCTGGCTGGTTTTGGTATCATTGAAAGTTTAAATTTTAAAGAACATAATTCCGAATTCAAATGAGGAAAATGTGTGATTTTCATTTGTTTTTCGTACCGTCAAGATGAGTGAATCTAATGAAGAAATTCGATACATTTTAAAATTTTACTGCAAAAAACATGCTTCCATTGAAAACCAAACTAAAAAGTACAAAATAATGGAAAAAAAGCGTGGGGTGCTTTTTTAGGTATTATTGATATCAGGCACCCCACGCTTTTTTCCATTATTTTGTACTTTTTAGTTTGGTTTTCAATGGAAGCGTGTTTTTTAGTTTTTTAAACTATTATTTATTTTCTATTTTTTAGGGTGTTTCGAATTTTGAGACGTATGTCAGCGTAGTTTGTGACGTATGTCAGCGTAGTTTTCGAAGACAGTTTTTTTGCTGTCCTGGTAACCCTGGCAAGGATAATGGCACAAATTTATGAAATTATTGCATTGTCATCGGTCCTTGACAGGTGTGCAAAATTTGAATGAAATCGGGTCGTTTAAAGTGGGTCAAAATCGCGCTATAAGGAGTCGGTTACAAACAAACATACAAATATACAAACATACAAGTGAAGCTAATATAAAGCGTGTAAAAAGGTAAAAATGCAACGCAAGCCGCGAAAAAAAATTGCGATGTTTATGGACCTAGTGTAGTGTCTGTGTGAGTAGCACAAATTTGGTTTAAGCGTTTTCAATCCGGAAATTTTGATGTCAAAGATGCACGTCGCTCTGGTCGCCCTATTACCGATAAAATGGAAGCCATTTTTGAAAAAGTGGAGCAAGATCGGCATACCAGTAGTTACGACGTAGCTGAAGAACTGGAAATTGACCACAAAACAGTTTTGGCGCATTTGAAAAAAACTGGGTACACAAAAAAGCTCGACATTAAGGTACCTCACGAGCTCACTGAAAGAAACCTAATGAACCGTGTACTCATTTGTGATACTTTATTACGACGTAATGAAACCGAACCATTTTTGAAGAAGCTGATAACTGGTGATGAAAAGTGGATCACGTATGACAAGAACGTGCGAAAATGGTCGTGGTCAAAGGCCGGTCAGGCTTCACAGACTGTGGCGAAACTCGGGTTAACTCGCAACAAGGTGATGCTGTGTGTGTGGTGGGATTGGAAGGGCATTATTCATTATGAGCTATTACCACCAGGCAGGACCATCGATTCTGAACTCTACTGTGAACAACTGATGAGATTAAAGCAAGAAGTTAGAGAAAGCGGCCGGAATTAATCAACAGAAGGGGTGTGGTTTTTCATCATGATAACGCTATACCTCACACATCTTTAGCCACCCAACAAAAATTAAGAGAGTTTGGCTAGGAGGTGTTAATGCATCCGCCGTATAGTCTTGACCTTGCACCTTCAGATTTCCACCTGTTTCGGTCTCTTCAGAATTCTTTAGGCAGTGTCAGGTTAACATCACGAGAGGACTGCCAAAACCACTTGTCGCGGTATTTTGACCAGAAGTCCCAAAATTTCTATAGCAATGGGATCATGTCCCTACCTACAAGATGGCAAAAAGAAATCGAACAAAATGGTACCTACATACTTTAGTTAAAAGTAAATAAACTTTATTAAAAAAAGTTTCGAATTTTCTTAAAAAATGCGAAGAAACTTTTTCCCCAACCTATTATTTAAGTTTAAAAAAGTTGTACAATATTATCCATTGCCCGTTGATCTCATGGCTATGGATCAAAGACACTACAAATAGATCTGCGTTACGACACTGACACTTAAATATTAACAAACACAACAAAAAAATAAATTACCGAATTCCGAGTGCATTATTGGCTCCTATTTATTTATTTATTGGTTTATCTACAATTGTAACACTTTATAATCTAATAATACAAGCTATAATACACACCAAGTGTACAATATGATGCAATAGACACAGCATGCATGAACTTACTTAAAAATTAATTACAGTGTGTTTAGGTACAGTTATAAACATACTTAATATTAAAGACATTCTTATTATTAAGACAGTTAAAAGCTTAAATATATTATAATATAGGTTCAGATTAACATAGTTCAATATAGTGTTGATTATTTTTGATGGACTTGGTGCTTGGATTTATGAATTTATGTACAGCAAATAGCTATAGCAACATCACAATTATTGAGAAGCCTGCAAAATCTTGGGATTGGGGAGTTCGACCCTGAAACAGCTTTGCGGAATGGGAGACGTAATACTTTGATTGGGTGGCGCGGGTAGTTATGTGGTAGGTTAAAACTAAACTTACTTAAGAGCTGTTGGCAATCTATTTTGCTATGAAGAATTTTAAATAAGAAAATGAGTTCGTTTTTATCTCTGCGCTTTTTGAGTGAAGTCATGTTAAATTTTTCTAGTCGTTTTGCATAGCTCGGCACTTTTTTGGATATTCCCCCCGAGTAAGCAAAATGGTTTAAAAATCTTTTTTGAATGCGCTCTAACCTAAGACTATGTATTGCATAGTGGGGACGCCACACAAACGAGCAGTACGGTACGTACGAGGTAGTTGTACAGATAAATTTTAGTTCGAGGCTCGCGAAAACGTTTTGCCTTCCGTAGCACAAAACCAAGTGACTTTGAAGCTTTTGTCAAAATCAAAATCAAAAGTCATTTATTCAAATTAGGCTGAGGATCAGCACTTTTCGAACGTCAAAATTACAAAAGACAGTCCCCCAAAACGCCCACCCGTCGCGCACTTCCTGTGATAACAATGTCCATGTGAGGAATAAATGTTAATTTTTAAATAATCCCCAGGTCTCTAATCACATCAACTTTGCTGAGACACGTGCCATTTATAGTGTAACTGAATTCAAAGAAAATTCGCTTCCGGGTTAAGGTTATTTGAGAACACTTTTTTTATGTTTATATGCATTTTGTTATCATCGCACCATTTTATAAGCTCATTCAGGTCAGCTTGAAGTAAAAATGAATCGACTTGAGAATTTATTACAAAAGCTATTTTCAAGTCGTCGGCGAACATGAATGGCGTGGAATTAATGAAGCAATAGGGAAGGTTGTTAACAAAGATAATAAATATTACTGGACCTAGGTCAGAACCTTCAGGAACCCCGGAGGTTATTACTAGGGTTTCGGATTTTATTAGCCATTTACTTATGTGATAAAATACCATAAAATAAAAATACTTGAGCCGTGCGTCGTATCTGTGCAAGAACAGGTCATTGCTCAGCAAAATGTTTTAAATTCAGACGAATCTATCGTTAACAGTGCTGATTTTCAGCGGCTACTTTTTGTGTAGGCCTCGAAAACTCGAGGTACAACGAGCCAAATGTTATAACGAACTGTAGGTTGCAGTCAGTATTAGAATCATACCATGATTTATTGATTGAGTAAACGATAAAGCTTCACTAATTTCCAACAATTCAAGATACGTTATAGACAGATTCGAGTAAATACTAAAACCCATAGATACGGAATTAATTCTTTCTTTGGAACCATCTGTGAATGTTTGATAAAGTTTTTGATATTCTTCATTTATATATTGACAACGTAAATGATTTAAAACCAATGGCTGAAATATTTCTGTGCTTGATATACTACGTTTATGCTAAAGTTAATGTTTTTAGATAAATCACAATTATATAACATGAAGTTATTTTTCAAAAATAAAAAAATAATTTGTATTTGCTAACCTACAAAACCATATTACTTAACGATTATATATTTAAATTTTGCAATATTCTCGAGAGATTTTTCCATATAATTGCTTGGAGAGCCGATAATTGTGATATTGACTCTTACCAATACACTGACGCTTGCCCAAACCAAAGGCAGCAAACGCTTTAGGGTTATCAGGCAACTTGCCAGGTTCCAGCCAGCGTTCAGGTTTGAACTCGTGCGCATCTGGTCCCCAGATTGGATGCTTGTGGATCCCGAACAGAAAGATTACGCAGCTGCGACCGGCTGAGAGGGTGCAGTTTTCTGAAACTGGAAAGGTAAATTTAAAAGTACGTTTATCTAAAATCGGACTTATCATATCATTAAAGAAAACGAAGTTGACTTTGATATGATGAATAAATTAGAAACACAAAGTAATCACATGCACGGACTCCATCACCGTGTTTTTGACTACAGGAACTAAAAGTTTTTGTTCCCAGCTGTCTAGAACTAAATTTGATCTAGGGAAACAGAAAAGCTACTGTAAGATTGGTACGATAGTCCAAGAAAATGTATTACTGTATCAACTTACGTAATTTGACATCTCTATCAACTTTCCTAGCTATGAGTGGCGCGATGGTGAAGATTCTCATGCTCTCCTTAAGAACAGCCTCAGTGTACACCAGCTTCGACAAGTCCGTCTTTTCCACGTCTTTGTCTTTTCCCAAGACGTTAATTATCCTGAAATTAATGCTTAAATACAAAATCATGTAAAACCGTAATTTTTTAAGTATGTATATGACAACAATTGTTTGAACTCAGTTAACTGTATGTATTGTACAGGCTCACGCGCGGCCATACCGTGTGTCCTAGCCAGACAAATTAGTTTAATTAGATGGAAATAATTATTACTAGAGTAGGTACTTACTCATCAAATAATTTTTCCTGGGTTTCAGGGTACGACCCCAGCAATACCATGGTGAATAAAAGTACCTTCGCCGAAGTGTCATGGCCGCCGACGATCATAGTATCCACATGCTCCCGGACTTCTCTGTCGTTAAACACTCTCTTCTCAACTGATAGATCAAGAAGGAGGTCCAACAAGGCCTTGAATGTTGATCCTATGAAGGTATAATCGAAAGCTATAAAAGTATAAAACTGAAATCCACGGATCAGCCATAAAAAAAACAGCATGAACAAGCCTTACCTGTTTTCATGCTTCTCTCAGTGCCAATATTTCCACTCAGTTCAGCTTTTCTCGTTCGTAGAACCTGAAACCAGTTTACTTATTATCCGTATAGGATGCAAAAGGTCGTGATCACGCGATAGATTGACTTGACATTTAAAGCTTCTAATCAACCATTTCTTAAACACACAGAACGAACTATATTTCTAAATCCTCACCGTATACGACATGTTGTGCAGTATCTTCACACTAGCGTCCTGCTGCTTCTTGAGGCGGCTCCATGCGAAAGTATAGGGACTATGCCACCAAAACTTCATAAACCGTTCCACCATCGTGTTGAAGGTCAGTTCTAACGCTTCTATGTACCTGCTATTGAGGTTCGAATCTGTGAAGTCTACTCCTAGCGCTGTCACTGGAATCAATATATGATAAATGTTTATGACTGTATGATTTTTCTTTTTCGTGTGGAAATCCTCATGGATGTCCTCGGCCACGGGGCGGGTGGAGGGGTCTGTCAGATTCCTACTGACTAAAACCACACGGTTTTCTTCCGCTAGCTATAGCCGGGGTGCTGGAGTGCTCGCGCATTTCATCGTGCTCCTCCGGCCTAGTCTTGGCCCACATGAATTTATGCAGGCCCCGTCACCCTCAGCGACCGCAAATGGCTGCAATTCCTACAAGGACACGCGCGCGGAACATGGCACGCCGACGACTCGGGCCTTTCGCTGTTCAGGCAACAAACTCCCCAAGTTTGTTGCCTGCAGGCCTCACCCTAAAGCGGCAGGAGAGATTTCCGCACCCTCCGGCCCCCGGTAACTACTCTACGGATTGGAAGGGAGTAAGTAATGACTGTATGCCTTAAGGATGATGAGGAAAATATGCAGATTCGCAAGAAGGCAGATAAATGGTAGACTTACGGCATATAGTTTCCAAAGCTCTATTTTTTATACATGTCTGATGGTCAAAGAGTCCTTTTCCAACTTCCTTTCCCAGATCTTCCACCAGCGTTCTGGACTGACTGTTGAAGACTTCCATGAACCTGTCCAGGATTATCTGACTGAAAGCTGGGTTCAGGACCTTACGATGATCCTTCCATTTTGAATCTGGGGATGGCAAGTTTAATTAATAACTAGCTGCGCCCCGCGACATCACTTGCATAAGTCTCGATCCCGTTAGAATATCGGGATCTGGATAAAAAGTATTATTTGTCCTTATCCAGCGGGGCGAGCACCGCCACTTATTAGGCTTTGACACTTTTTCGTTACCTGGGAATTACTTAGTTTGGTACGGAGATTTGGACAGTTTAACTACATAGACTGGACTGTTAGTCTAGTGGTTAGTGACCCTGACTGCTAAGACTGAGGTCGTGGGTTCGATTCCCACCCAGGGAAAATCTTTGTGTGATGAGCACGATTATTTGTTCTGTCTGGGTGTAATTTATCTATAATTTGTATGTATTTAGAAATATATAAGTATATTTATCAGTTGTCTGGTTCCTATAGTACAGGCTCTGCCTAGTTTGGGATCAGATAACGGTGTGTTAGTTATCCTTAGATATATTATTGTTATTATTAGATATATTATATTATACATTATGAGTCCGAAGTAATAAATACTACCGTATATATACAACTTACATTTCGCAGTGGCTAATCCATCGCCTACAAATGATTTCGCGAAGTCATAAAAATCATCTTTCTCGTGGCACGTGGTCGCTACCGTGAAACTGTCGTCCGGGTCGGTCACAACTGTCAAATTATATAATTGAATAAGAATCGAGCAATTCATAATTAAAAAAACCAAAAACCCGAATGCGTAAAAAGCGAAACATTTTAAAATTCACATTATACTTTTTTGAAATGTTTAATGAGCGAGCTAAGACGACGCTCTCCCCTTCCTAGTTATATTTTTTTTTAACCACCCAGAAGTGGCAGTCCCGCGAAGCGGGGTTCCGGTTTCATATTACTGCCATTCAGAAATAGGCGGCCTCGCCTCAGCTCGTTAACGGTAGGATCGGCACCTACAATTGACAAGCCTAATACCACGTCTGCCACGTCTGCAGCGTAGACGTGGTGCTTTTCCCGTATAAGACTATGAAAGCAGGCCGGCCGGCATCATCACTATTCGGAATTATTTCATGGAATTATGCAGAACTTTATTGAGAGTCGCATGCAAGTTTTGACTCATCCGAATTTCGGACGAGGTATCAAAATCAAAAGTCATTTATTGAAACTAGGCTGAGAGTCAGCACTTTTTGAACGTCAAAGGTACATAAGACAGTCCCAGACAGTGATAGTGCTTTAGCTGGGAAGAAAAAGTGGCGTAATAAACGGCGCAACAGACAGCTGTGCTGCTGGGGACACGCCAATATACCAACAAAACATTGAAAACTAAACTCAAGCTGAAATAATAAAATAGTAAATAGAACTTAAAACCTAAATTAGAGCCTCCAGGCACAAAGGGCGTGCCCGCTTACATACACAACGGTGAAAAATGTTACATATACATATATACATTGATGCATATAGCTAAGTTGAAGTAACAATTGTTAAACTAGGACCTCCGGAGTAAAATAAAATAACAGTTAATACAAATAACAATAACAAAAACCATAGTTAGCAAGACGACCAGTCACCACAAGCAGCACCCGTTCACGAGCATAACGCAAAGATCAGCCATTACCCCCTTCGTATGTACTATGTGTTTTTTTTACTCTCTAAATGAACAAATATTAAAACATTACGTTTTTTTCATAATTGATTGTTACCTACGTGGTGAAAATTACGTGGCACTTGCGTGATTACGGGGGACAAACTATTCTTTATTTTTACGTAGGACACACGGTTTTCGAAATAATTTAAAAAATAATAATTGAAAAACAAATACTGTGGTGTCGAAGTCTAGTAGTTTTAGGGCCCTGCAATAATGACGGCAAACTATGTACACTCAACTGTAAAATTATATCTCATTTACCTGATTGCGTTCATCAATTATGTGCTCGAGCCGACGTGATAGCGTTACAAATCTCAAACTCAAAGTATTTATTTCAAATAAACCATTTACAGGCACTTTTGAATTGTCAAGTGGCGGTGTGTGCCACCGTAGGCGCGAGCTTGCGGGTGGCGAGCAATGGGTAGCTCGCCGCCCGATAATGACCAGGCTCGGGTCAACGGCGCGTAGTGTTCCACGCGCGCCTCAAAGAGATGTCAGCAGCACTGAAGGGGTCTGCTAGGACCGATTCCTGTCAAGGTCGCGAGATTGTTCGAAAGAGATACCGTGACCCCGGCACATGGGCAACTGAAGGAACACGGGTGGGTTTTAGTCAGTAAAAGTCTGACATGCCCTTCCGGTCCGCCCAGAGCGGGAGAAGTCATTTGATGACTTCCCATCCAAAAAAAAAAAGTTGTGGTGTGTCAGAAAAATTAAGCTAGTTGCCCATGTGATGTATTGTGTAAGTATACTATATTATGGTTGTGTGAGTGCATAAAAGATGTAACAATGCGCCAAATATACTCAGTGTTAACTCAGCATTGAAATGTTTCATCTTCCTTAAAGTCCCGTCCTTAGGTATATGGCGACTCTGCCACTTGAGTGGACATTTGTTAATCAGTTGCGCATTTAGTCTAAATCGTTGTCAGACCGAGTGTCATCGACTTGAAAACTTATTGAAAGAATTATATCATTATGTGTCAATCTAAAGTGCAGAATGAAGAGGTATTTTTTAAACCAGAACCCTGCCTTGGGAGGCTACAATTCAGCTACGGTATGTGAGTTCAAATTCCACATATCCACAATAAGCATTGTGTTTATGGTCATTTGTATGCTGTTGTTTCTCGGAGTTGCCTACATTTTGTACAGGCTGTACAAAAGGTGCCACCTAATATTGAGCCTTGTGAAACACCCATTTTTTTATTTTTAAACCAATTGAATTGACACCTGTGATTCAAACTTTTTGCTGTCTATCATTTAAATAAGATTTTACTAGACTAAGCGCAAGTATACTTAGTCCGTAATGCTCAAGTTTTAAGAGCAAGGTTTCGTGATTAACGCATCAAATGCTTTGTGGAGGTCACAAAATATTCCTATGCTATCTTGGGTCTCCTCCCACGCTGCAAATATATGTTTTAATAAGGTGATACCGGCGTCAGTTGTACAACGTCATTTAGTGAAACCAAATTGCTGATCGTGAAGGATTTCGTTGGTGTTAAAATGATTAAGCATTTGATCTAGCATTATCTTTTCGAACACCTTGCTTAATAGCGGCAGCGCGGATACTGGTCTATAATTGTTGGCGTCTTGGCTATCTCCAGATTTGAATAGAGGTATAACCTTACTGTATTTCATTCAATCCTGGAAACTCCTTGATCTAAACACAAATTAAATATTAAAGCTAAGTAAAAGTCTCGATTATCGATGTACAAATTTTGATTTACATTCCCCATAGATCTTTGGTCCATTTGACTTTGATTTGCTGAAAAGATTTTATAACTATCATAGAATTTATCTGTTGCAATTTAAATTCAACCAGGCAGCTTGAAACAATCGGTCTTGATAAATCAATTGAGACATAGGGTAAGGATTTTAAAGCTGCCGTCGCTTTAGATGGTATATTAGTAAAGAAGTTTACAAAATTCTTGAGCTACTTCTATGTTAGAGCTTATGGCACTACGTGAAGTCTCCAATGTTTATCGTATTGTTCAGTATTTCGTATTGTTTTCGATTTGATTTTGTTGCTAATGTACAGAGCTTTAGCTATCTTGCAGGTATTTCTAAAAAAAATATTGGAATATGTAGCAACTTAAAGTTTCAGAGTTAATGTAAGGCTTAAGGCCATACAGCTCAAACACTCTTTCCCTACGTACCCTAATACCTCTAGTTGCCCAGTCACTAAATATAAAATGAGGGCAGATATATTTTGTTTTCCTTTCAAAAGTTTTATTGAATTATGTGTGCACTACTGAAAATAAATCCTCACACAATTTAGTTGTATCGTCCATATATCGCTCAGAATATTTAGAGTCGTGCAGTCTCAGGGAATATTTTTTGAAAGCCGCATTAGGTGTGATGCACCGTAATGTGATAGGAGTGGACAAGGGGCTCACCCCGCTCTCCATGGCTAAAGAAAACTGGCGCAAACCTGTAGTACTTACTACCGATGACCGCAAGGAAGTAAGGCGATACAAGAAGTTTTACGGGCTCTTCTACCGGGCTCTTAATGAGCCCAATGAAGATTTCTTAGCATCCGTATCCTGGCTACGTTTTGGTGACCTTTTTTGTGAAACTTAAGGTTTCGTCTGTGCAATTATGGACGAAGTTATCTTGACGAATAATTACCGGAGAAATATTATGAAGGACGGGACAGTTGATGTATGTCGGACATGTCACGGTGAGTGACATGTCCGACATCATCCGGGTGAGTCCGTTGCACATATTATCTATGGTTGTTCTCGTCTGGCTAACGGCAGATACTTGCACAGGCATAACCAAGTAACCAGGATTATTCACCAGCAACTTGCTTTGCAATATAAACTAGTGGATTCAAGTATGTGCTCAACCCAGTTCTCCAAAATAACCATACTAGAATCGGTCTATCTTTACTGACTGGACTGTTGTCGCCAATAAGCCTGATATAGTGGTGATAGATCGGTTAGCGCGCTGCACAATGATAGTCGATGATACCATACCAACTGACTAAATATCTCGATTTAGTACACGAGGTTCTTGCATGTGGAATGTTGACTCAGCTGTCATTGTGTTGATTGTCGTATCTGCCCAATGGGCTGATAGCCAAAACCCTCGATCAACATCTATTGACGTTCTCGTTAGGCGGACGGATCAAGAGCCTGATTAAATATGCGGTACTTTTTGACATGGCTCGCATTGTGAGGAGGTTCCTATCTCTTGAGCCCTAACCACGGGTAGCTTGGACCCTGCTCCCGATACCGGTGGTCCACAATTTTTAATTTTTTTGTATCTAAACATATTTAAAAATGTAATTAATCCATACCTATAAATGGGAAAGTGTGTGTATCTGTTTGTCCGTCTTTCACGGCAAAACGGAGCAAAGAATTGACGTGATTTTTTAAATGGAGATAGTTTAAGGGATGAAGAGTGATATAGGCTACTTTTTATCTCTTTTTAACCCCCCACTTCCCTAAAATGGGGGGTGGAACGCGTTTATTTCAGGAACAACTGGTTCGAATTGAAAAATTCTTTTTGAGTCGGGTAGCCTATTTATTGAGGAAGGCTATATTTACTGTTATGTCTTTAGTGACATGAGATGTAAGAACCATCAAAATCGGTCCACGCGTTTGGTCTCACATTGTCGTAACTTAGAATGCCACAAAGGAATAAACATACACACAGAAGCTGACAACACATTACCCTCCGCTTTCGGGTACAACTCAATCGTCACTTTTGGAACTGCATTTCAGTTCCAAAAGTGACGATTGAGTTGTAATCAACATTTCACATCCTTGACTCATTAGTGTAAATCCAACAAACTCTGAAAGCAGTTAAATGTTTTGTTTTTCGATAAGATACAAATACATCCGTTAGTATTGTATCCTTATTTTATATTTTAATACCGATTCTATCAAAATATTAGAAAAATGCATGTATAAAAGACTAATTAATTTCTGTAACAAATTTGACATAATTAATAAAGATCAATATGGCTTTCAAAAAAGCAAATCAACCACATTAGCCACCTTCTCTCTGATAAAAGCAATACTATCTAACATAATAAAAACTATCTCACATCAAGATTATTTTTTAATTTGTCTAAAGCTTTTGACTAGTGTCACATGATTTGTTGCTAAAAAAGCTGGAGTTAAGTGGGATAAGGGGACATGCGCTTCAGTGGATATCGTCATACCTTAATAACCGACAGCAACGTGTTATTATTACAAAATTAGATAATAACAATGTCATGATACCATACTCATCCGAGTATAAATGCAACCATTATGGCGTCCCACAAGGAAGTGTTTTGGGCCCAATATTGTTCCTACTCTATATAAACTCAATCTTAGACATAACAAATCATAAATGCATACTATTCGCTGACGATATTTCCATTAAAGTGAGTTCCGATAAAAAGACTAATACAATTTTCGACCATGAAACAGAAATCAACAACATAATTGATAAATTAATTAAATGGCTTGACATGAGTAATTTAAAAATTTATTTAGATAAATCTGTTGATATACAATTTAATAAATCGCAAAAAATAAATAAAAAAAAACTTGACATACCAAAACTAAACGCAGTTACACAAACGGAATTTTATTTAATAGATCAGGATATAAATTGGAAAGCGCAAGTCGATGATATATCTAAAAGAATAAATAAATTCGTATACGCACTGCGAAAGATTAAAGATATAACAAACATTAAAACTGCTATCACTACCTATCATGCTTACGTAGAATCATTAATATGCTATGGGTTCATAATGTGGGGTAATAGTACCGATAGGAATAAGGTTTTTGTTGCCCAAAAAAAGTGTATTCGTGCCATATATGGGCTTCAACCTGATGAATCTTGCAGGCCAATATTTCAAGAACTTGGTTTATTACTGCTACCTTCTCTCTATATCTATGAAGTATTTTTTTGTTATTAGTTATTAGTTTGTTAAGAAGCATGACGACCTATTCAAAAAGGCAGAGGATGTATGTCCTCGAAACCGGCGAGATCCGCATAGGCTTGTTTTAAGAAACTTACCGAGACTAGCTAAATATAGTAAAAGCTGCTTAGCCATGTGTATTCTAATTTATAATAAAATTCCAAGTCATTTTAAAACTTTGGATCTCAGATTATTAAAAAAAAAAAAAAAACACTACTTGAATGGTTAAAAACTAAAAATATTTACAGTATCAAAGAATTTACTGACGGGAAACATTTTTAAAGGTCACCAATAATATTTGCATGCTATAATATAAGCTAAACATGTATGGTCTATATTTTGTTATCTAGCACCTTTATATACCATGTTTATGCAAATAAATATATATTATTTCTATCAACAGACCATCACTTTTTACTTCGGGACGTATTTATTGGAATTCATAGGGATTGTTACATTTTCATCGGTGTTATGAGGGTTTTATTTCATTATGAATTATTCAATTAAATGGCTTCATCACACACACACCAAAACACATATATGTATTCTTTCATATATGTTCCTATTGTTGTTTACATAATACAGAGTATTTTATACTGTCCTACAGGAAGCCCTGATCATAAAAGCCAGAATCAATATCAGAAATATGTCAAGTATAATCATAGATTTAACGAGATTATGTTAATTTCCATTGTTTAATACTTACAATACACAGTTCGTGGTCCAATGCTGAATGACGCAACTCCTCCTAAGTCGTAGCTTTGTTTGGCGAAGTCGTTGAATCGGTTCCATAAATCTACAAACATGTACAGAAATAAGCTATTTGGTGAGTTTTTCAAATAATTCGAATACTATTTATTCGAGCGTTTTCAATAAGTTCGATATACCAATGGAGCCATTGTCCTTTGATACCCATATATGGTGAATGGCTTAGAAATAATCTGGCTAAAATCAAAAACTACTTATTAACTTTTACGATCGCTCACCGCGATTTTTCCTTAATAGAACCAAATCAGGAAACAGACATAGCTACGTAAGCAGGCTATGGTAGTTCCGGCCATGGTTGAAACCTATCTGGTCGTTATCAGAATGGTTTAAACGTAGTTTCGGAAATCGAAATTTCAAATATCAATCTGGTCAGACAGATTTGGGCCAGACTTGTCTGTTCAGATTGCGTCTTATCTCAAAATACATACCACAACCGTTCCCAAGGAGCAAAGGTGCATGTCCCAAAAGAGGCCACGCCCCCGGGAGGCATGGCGGCTCCGTAGTCTTAGCGTTCTTCCGGCTCCACCACCAGTATGCAGCGCACGCGATGCAGAATAGCGCCACAGCGAACATTGTTGATCTTAAAATTAAATTAATTAATTTATTGTGTATTCTGTTACTAGTTACTAGATTCTTTATGCATAAGCAAATTATTGTAATAGAATTATAAAAGTTTTCTTAGCAAGGTATTCTTAGTTTCTACTGTTTTTATATTTATTTATTATAAAGCGTAGACAAAAATAGGTATGAAGGCGTATTTACTGCCTTAGGCCTATCTAGTGCTTACTTCATTTTGCCCCGACTACTGTTAATGTTTGCCACCAATTCGTAAATTTATAAATATTAATTTGTGGAAAATATAGTGTTATTGTTAATTTATAATGTTAAGTTGTTTATCTTCAGTATTTATATAGTCTTTCTGATTGTTTTCCTGTATGAAATAAAATAGTTTATTCAAATCACCAAGTTTTGATTTACAAGGAGTTGCAAAATTAGGTTCTACAAAAACCCAATCAATATGTAAAACATTTCATAAAACTGAAATGTAGGACCGAATCCGGACTTGGTTATTGGCAAAAGAACTAGAACAGTTTAGATATAGGTACACATAGAAATTCAGACGGAATGCGAGCGGTCAGCATGCATATGTCTGCCAGGGTCGCGAGATCTGTTCGAAAGAGTTACCGTAGCCCTGGCATATGGGCAACTGAAGGAACATGGGTGGGTTTTAGTCAGTAAAAATCTGACACACTCTTCCGCTCCACCCTAGAGCAGGAGACGTCATTAGATGATTTCCCACCCAAAAAAAAAGTCAACGTGAGTTCAATCCTATTTAATAAAAAAACACTCAAATGAAAAATTACTTAAATTTCGGAAAACGGGGGCATAAAAAAACGAAAATACAATACCGACTCCCGCAATTAAAGTTAGTTTTCAATTCGCAGTGTTTTTTTGGCTGTCAGATGTTTCTTTTAAGCAAACTGTTTGCTGGTGATTGGTATTGGAAGTGTGTCACACGGTTCTCCTGCGAGGGGGCGACACTCCTTGCCGGAGTGCCGCCATGGGATCTGGAGGCAAAGGTCCTCGCGCATATGTATGTATGGGCGCGAGGAGGTGGAACGCTGAGACGAAACTCCGCTTTTGCGACTAATCGCGGCACGGCGGACAGAGCTCCGGTACGATCTCATGTTGACATGGCGGGTACGATTGTCGCAAACTCGCAACCCAGTGCTGGGCACGCCACAATTTCGGCGGTAAGTCCCCTCTTTGAGGAGTGGATAGAGAGGCGCCACGGCGTCCTCACCTTCCGCCTAACGCAGGTTCTCACCTGGTATGGGTGCTTCGGCGGGTTTCTGTTCAGGATAAAGTGGGAGGAAACGCCCGGGTGTATCCACCACTCGCGTCCGGCCCTGCTGCGAGCCATGGTACGGAGCGAGAGGGCATGGGAAGCGGTCACCTCCTTCTGCGAAGCTTACTGCTTGCTCGCAAAGGAGGAAGCGGGGCGCCTGAGAGATTGGCAGTGTCTGCACCCTCACGTCCCTAGCCACCGCATCAGGAGACGCCCCGGGCGTCGGGAGTCGAAAGCGAACTCCCGGCCACCGTAGGCGCAGACTTGCGGGCGGCGAGCAATGGGTAGCTCGCCACCCGGTAAGGACCAGGCCCATGTCGATGGCGCGTAGTGTTCCACGCGCGCCTCAAAGAGATGTCAGCATTAACTGAAGGGGTCCGCTAGGATCAATGCCTGCTAGGGTCGCGAGATCTATTCGAAAGAGATACCATGGCCCTGGCATATGGGCAACTGAAGAAACACGGGTGGGTTTTAATCAGTAAAAGTCTGACACGCCCTTCCGCTCCACCCTAGAGCGGTAGAAGTCAATTGATGATTTTCCACCCACAAAAAAAAGGGTGTTACACGGTGAGTTAATTACTCACCTGTCTGCCACGACTAGAACAGAATTAATTTGCACAATATATCCCGATATCCACTAACCTCTCTTAGCCAACCGTTGTCTTGTGTATCTCGCATTGCAGTATTGACTTGTATTTTATACGAAGATGACTAGGCAAGTATGAGTCGAACTAGAACACTGGAGGTTCTTTACAGTAGTTTAAATTGTTTAAACCGCATCTTTTTTTATAGTAAGCGTGCAACTGATTATTAAAACTGAGAAATGTCGTTTTACTTTTTATGGAGTATTTTAATTTCTAACAACTTTTATTTTTTACTTTTCAAACCTGTGAGATAACTATGAGATGCTCATTCATCTCTTTTAAATGAAACCTACTTATTTTCGGCCTATCAGTTTCTCAGCTATGTTCGGTCAGCTTCCAGTTCAGCCGGATACAGATAAATCCAGTACTTTACATGAAACAACCCCCTATTCAATCATTAAGGAAGATAAGGTAAGACTACTCGATTGTGTTTGGTTTTATATTTTCGTTTTTGCCATCGACTCCAAAAATTACGCCAATTTTATTCTTATTTTTTTCTGTAGTCTTTTCATTCTCAATGAAAAGACTACAGAATTGGAGTATTTTAATTTCTATCAAGTTTTATTTTTTACTATTCAAACCTGTGAGATAACTATGAGATGCTCATTCGTCTCTTTTATATGAAACCTACTTATTTTCTGCCTATCAGTTTCTCAACTATGTTCGGTCAGCTTCCAGTTTAACCGGATACAGCTGAATACCAGTAGTTTACATGAAACAACCCCCTATTCAGTCACGAAGTAAGAAGATAAGGTAAGACTACTCGATTGTGCTTGGTTTTGTATTTTCGTTTTTGCCATCGACTTAAAAAATTACCCATATTTTATTTTTATTTTTTCTGTAGTCTTTTCATTCTTTATGAATGAGTACGAGAGTAGTAGATATTTAAAATTATTTGAAACATTTGGATAGCACTTTTAGTTTGAAATAAGCAGTTGCTACCATTTTCGTACGGAGCCCTAAAACAATATTATAAGACTAATGGCGAACTTAGGTTAACAAAACACGTTTGTTCTATTACACATGTTGTTCTTTATTAATTACTAGCTGTGCCCGCGACTTTGTTCGCGTGCATGTCGGAAAACAATAATTCGCGCTTAGATGGTGTAGATACAACTCCACCATTGAAAAGGAAGAATCTTCCGATTTGTGCACCTGCCGTACTCAATAAATACAAGAAAGATAAATCAATATTTTTAAAACCAGTTTTTAGTTAGCGTCATAAGCGATGCGATGTTGCTCGAAAGAGCACCAACATACAGTTGCTCCTGTGAAAAACACACCGTTTATTGATATCCACAAGTATCTAGTAATGGCCGCCGAGATGTTACTAGTTTCTGCCCGCGACTTCGTCCGCGTCAAATTTTTGCTCTCCTGACCCTTCCCGTCGCATCGAATTGCTTGCCAGTTTTCGTACATTTTTCGTGGCTGCTCCTCTTTTTTTTATTGTAGCGTAATTTTATATAGCCTATTATAACCTTTCTCAATAAATAGGCTATCCAACACAAAAATATTTTTTCTATTCGGACCAGTGGTTCTTGAGATAAGAACAAACAAACTCCTCAGCTTTATAATATTATTAAAGTATATAGATTTTACGAGTGTGTTTGTTGCCTGGTATTTCCTTTTTTTGAGAGCTAATATTTCCGAAATGTATGGTTTTATGTGGCAATGTTACAGGTACCCTTCTAAATTATTATACAAGGACAATGTTTTGGAATCTGCAGTTGGATTCCAACAGGGTGACCCTCTCGGGCCAATCATTTTTAGCTCAACCAATCATCCAGAAACTAAATTCAAAATTTAATTTAAATAGAAATAAGTTCACTGCTCCTGCTAGGTTCCCCAATTTTAGAAGACAGCTTTTCTCAATTCATCAACGATAAAATTAAAATTTCGACGACATTTCGGACAGACTTTCCAAAATAAATTTACACTCGGCTTTCACCCCGATTAGATATTGTTGTTTGCGCAGGCTGGATAGCACAGCACGCCAGCATCAATGACATCATCCGTCGTGCTCTTGTCACTGCCGGAATGCCAGCTGTTCTAGAACCCAATGGCTTGGCACGTGACGATGGCAAGAGACCAGATGAAATGACCATAATGCCTTGGAAGTTAGGTTGGCCTTCGGTGTGGGATACAACATGTGTCGACACACTTGAGCCATCCCATCTTCTTAGCACGGTGGGCTTTACTGGAGCGGCTGCTGCAGGTGCGGAAAGCCAACCCAAACGGCGCAGATATTCCAACCTTATTGGAAATTATATGTTCGAGCCGTTTGGGGTTGAAACTTTAGGGCCATGGGGTCCGAGTGCCCACATAATATTCCGAGACATTGCCAAGCGGCTGGTCGACTCTTTACGTGACCAGAGGGCTGGCCTATTTTTTGGCCAAAGAATCAGCATTGCCATACAACGTGGCAATGTTGCCAGCCTTTTGGGCACGTTTCCTGTTGACAACGATGCCGACGAATTTTTTGATGCTTTATGTTTTTTTTTTTTTTTGTCATGTAAAAGCCATTTCATACAACTTTAAAAGAACTACAATTGCAATTTGAATAAATGAAAGCTTCTTAGTCTGTCTGTCCGTCTGTTGGCCCTTGCTGACTATCTCAAGAACTACTAATGCTATCAACTTAAAATTGGTGAAAAATAAATTAAACAAAAAAAAAATCCAAAAAAAAATATCGCCTTAATAACCCCGCAAGGGTTCTCTACTTTTGAGCAAACTGGCGCATAACAAAAACATTGTCGGCGCTGCCTTGCGAATTCGCTTTATCAAGATCACCGCGAAGACCCCGCTATTAATAATTATAGTGTAAATAATGCGATTAAATAATCACAAAGGTAAAGTTTCTACTTACTTTACAATGTCTTCAACAAAGGTTAAAATTAAACGTGATCTAGAAAATCTGTTGTTTGCAAATTACATTAAATAAAAATCAGAGAGAGTAAAACGGAAACTTCTTGTCAATGATGTGAAAATAGAAATAAAAGGCCTACAGAGATAAATTCAAAGCAATCTAGTAACGCCATTTTGTTGGTTATATTTTATAGCGGTAAGATATACCTACAATATATTGAGTGGCAGTGGATATATTGATGAACATGCTGTTCACAACAGACGAAGAAAGAAAGTCTAATATACCTACAATATATTGAGTGGCAGTAGATATATTGATGAACATGCCTGTTCACAACAGACGAAGAAAGAAAGTCTATTAACACAGCTAATTTTGAACGATTTAGAGATATTAGCTAGCTAAGGTAATTTTTTATACTAAAGCAGCCGCGTTTAGCATGATACACATGAGATTATAGGTGGATTTTATCCGTGAAGTCCGGATTTTCCCAAAATTACGGTGACTTAATTATCGCGGGAGAATTGAACAGAGCACTAATATGGCTGTTGGCACAACTTTTTGACGTCTGGGAGATCGGCCAACCAGATAGCCGTGTTTATTATCCAACAAGAAATCTGGAGAAAAATAAAATCTTCTTAAATTCAATAGACAAAGGAGTTACTGTGATCATTTAGGACCAATTTTTAAATTATTTTCTAGAGGTAGTCGCTGGGTACCTATACTAAATTTGATTGAATGTATTCAAACAAGAATAATGAAGTAATGAAAGGAGAGAAGCTAAAGCACAGATATTAAAAGTACAGGAAGAGAAACAAAGTACGTAAAGAAGAACACAAGAAACGTAAATGGAGATGTAGCGCGTCAGGTATGTTCGCGGAGGCGTGCGTCGACGGGTTTGCCACGATCATGCGGAGGCGCTGCGCTTCCATGGTTGAGCGCTTGCGGTCCTCCTCCAATGGTATCTTGAATGTGTTCTCAGACCAGTGGGACTCTCCCCTCTTGCGAAGGTGGCTGAGAGTTCATACCCACTTAGGAAAATGAACTAATGAACCATTGAACGATCAATTAACAGGTACACACCAGGGTCACAGGTATAAACCTAGTTTGGGAGCCAGGGGACCTATGCTTGTTATACAATTTCAGTATGTTTTAAAGTAATGTGTATAACTATGTTGTCACTTTTTTTTAAATAAAGATTATTATTATTATTTTTATTTATGTTAACATATCTCGGGACCCTAGGATCCCGGTCTTTTGGAAGGCGTACGAGGGGCCGAAGCCAACTCGCAGAGGCCCCTTAGACAATTTTAAATGATGAGGGGGCACCAACCGACGATTATCCCTGTATGCACTATGCAAGTGCATCCAAAGACAATCCCCGGTTGGAGCAGAACTATTACAGAATATGGAAACAAAGCAAACTAGGCTATAGGTTTGGATGGCTACAGTGGATTGGTAACCGCAACTATGGAGGGACTATGGCCCCTGCCTGATCAATGTTTTGTATACACGGATAAAATGGCAGGGGGTGACTTGCACACTCAATAATGGGCCCCCGGGAAACGTCGCTAGCACATAGTGACGTAGCGACAAGGGGGCAACACTTCCTGAGGTGCTTGAGAAGTGGAGAGGTATTCCACGGCTTTCAGAACAATCCCAGAGCCCGGAAGATGGTCAAGATCCCTACGAGCACTTACTGGAATACTTCCTTTCCCCGAGCACGTTTGCTCTTGCGAATCTCCACTCAAGCCAGCCAATAAAGGCAAGAATGAGGCGGGAGCTCTGAACCTCATCAGTGTTCACTCCAGCCGGCCAATAAAGGCAAGCCAGAGATGAGGAACAAGAATTCTCCCAGGAGATAGGGTCCGTGGGGTCGCTACTGCCCAACAGCTCGCCACAAGCTGCCCTGCGGGTTTATTATTATTTATTATTAATGGTTCATTCTTTTATTTTATTTTTATTTTCATTTAATACTAACATTAGGGTAAGTTGTTTTTATTACTAACATTATATGGATTTATTTCTGAAATAAATAATTTGAATTTGACTTTGAATAATGTGTATGCGGATTTTTTTTTGGATTATTTGAATGAAGAATTATGCTGGGTGATATAATACGACCATTTGGTTCAAAAAGTACAGATATATGTATAAATAGCTTCAGCCCGTGATTTTGCCGCGTAAAATTTCTCGTCACATCGAATCGCCTGCCCGTGCGAGATCTTTGTATTCGTGACTTTTCCTTTTTTCTCGGCTCTTAATTGCTGTAGCGTGATGTTCTATCGTGTATGCCTAGTCCTCAATAAATGAGCTATCCAATACTAAACGTATTTCTTGAGAAAAATACGCGCAACCAAACAAATTCTTCAGCTTTCTAATATTTAGATTGGAATAATATACAATTTACGTTATAGTTATAGTGAGCCAACCTTAAAAGACAGGCATATGCTATCGCGGGACTTTTATTTTGAACCTTTTAAGAGGCATTCCGTCAGACATGATGGTTGCGGAAGCTCTCAAAAGGAATAACTCTTTTCCGTTTTTGCAACATTTTTCATTAACGCTCCGTTCCCATTGGTTGTAGCGTAATTTTATATAGCCTATAGCCTACCTCGATAAATAGGCTACCAAACACTTTAAGGTTTTTTCAAATCGAATTCGTAGATTTTGAGATTAGCCTGTTCAACCAAAAAAACAAACAAACTCTTTACTTTTATAGTATTATTACTAGCTTTTGCCAGCGGCTTCACCCGCGTGGAGGTCGGAAATTATCCCGCGGGTACATACTCCCGGGATAAAAAGTACCCTATGTGTTATTCCAGGTTATAAACTATCTGTGTGCCAAATTTCATCTAAATCGGGTCAGTAGTTTTTGCGTGAAAGAGGAACAAACATCCCTACATCCATACATCCCTACATCCATACATCCCTACATCCATACATACAAACTTTCGCGTTTATAATATTAGTAGGATAGTATAGATGTGTAACTACCTATTATACATATATATTAATAACAGACCCTATGGTTCGGCATAAGTATATTTCAGTAGTTATCTATGTGCTTTAGATATGACAATATATTCTGTAAAATAAATCTCATAAATAGATCTTACTTGCAATACCACTGGACTCATGTAAACTTAAACCTACCTATTTATGACGACGCGACGAACCTTAAGGCCTAAATATTCTATTTGTCACTTTATGGCTTATTTCATTTGTACTAACATGTTACATTGTAAAAATGTATACAGGCAAAATTAAACATTTCATTGGTGGGAACATATTATTTTGTACACAGGCATATTGTTTCAGCAAAGTGGAAAATATAGTAAAGCTATCCACTAGACAGTCCGGACTACTAAGAGTAGTTTCACTTTGGCAACTACGGTTGCCAAGTGGATATGGCATGAAAATAAAGGAAGATCATTACAGACTAAAAACATAAGAACCTGAAAATCACAACAGTACGACAACAGAGTATAAATTGACTACTTAAGGGCGCACCGAGGAATTGAATAATTGCGTACGTTTGATCTCTTCACAATCAGCCTACATTGTTCCCACTGCTGGGACACAGGCCTCCTCTCGGTGAGAAGTAGTGGGCCATAATCTACCACGCGGCCCAGTGCGGTTTCGTAGATGTCACATTGTCTTCGAATTTTTGGTTATACCAGTTTTTGGACATACCAGTTCCCTGAAGATGTTGTTGTGTCCTTCGCCATTTTGAGAGCAGTAGTGATGAAATTATTTACAATAACTAAAACGCCTGCTTGGGTTCGAACCCGCGACCTACAACTCGTAACTCGGGCCCGATACCAGTGGGCCACAACTTTCTTTTCTCTTCAACTTTCGATTCTCTCTATACCTAAATACCTCGATCGAAAAAAAAAAACAAAGTAGTCTCCACAAAACTAAAAAAGCCCCAGTACGGCATAAATAATTTACGAAATGTTATCAGCTTTTTAACAATAACTTAACTACATGGTTACTATAACGTACACTTTAACTTTTCCAAAATGTGTATTTGTTTTAATAATACGAAGGAACTACCTAAATAAGCGCGCGTACCGCCAATTCTAGTCAGAACCGCCACGCTTCAATTAGCGCCAGAACCCCGGTGTGCTCTTAATAGATTTCGAAAAGTAATATAAGGAATAAATCATTGACACAAAGTATAAAATTTTATTAATATAAAACTTCAATTCAATCATTATAACAAAATACTCAAGGATAATTCAAATGAGTGCAACTTGAAATAATTAGTTTCAATTTTTCTTAAATATAAATTACTTGCAAAATATTCTTTGGTAAAATATGATTCGAGTATTCTTCTTAAATTACATAATGATGCGAAAGTCTAAGGCCCAGTTGCACCACAACCCATTAAATACATTTAGCGCTATACAAATTTAAGACATCCGTCTATTCCTGTCAGTCGCTTGAAGATGACAGAGACTAAATGATACTTTACATATATTTTAAACGCATTAGTGGTATTTGTAGTGCAAGTGGTCCTTAGTTTAGTTAAAACATAGTGGCTTTTTAAAGAAAGTTTTCTTATGTTAGTAGAAAATGGAAGACAGTCCACATGAATGTTTGAATCAAATATGGCTTATTTATAGTGAACTAACATTTTTGCCTTTAGTGTAAACTTTTCCCTGCATTGTTGATCAACTTTAGCAATAAAGCTACAAGCTATTCTTCTTTTTGTTTCGGCAGTGCATCTATACATATTATACTGTTTGGGCTGAATAGGTATCTTCTGGGCACGCTCGTTCCATCATTGACTTCATCCATCAAGCATCATCGAGGTGCAGAGTATTCTAGGCCCACTCAGCAATAAAAAAGTGGCCACATTTATGGCGTGTCAGAAGCGTTCAGACCGGCAAGACACGCACTGAGTAAAATCTTCTGAGATAGGCGGACAAATAGAGATATAATATAGTTTCCGTTTCTACTTTTAGGTTAGGACCTTAAAAAAACTAACATCATCGTTCAAACTAAATGGCAACCGGCACGGGAATACTACTAGGGCTCTGATAATAATGAGGGGTCTCATTCAACGTGGTAGCGCCGATGACATCGCCTCCAGCGACCAGCAACAGCCTCCTCTTGCGATGGTGACGCAGCAGTGAAGTCACGCTCGCGAAGCTTTGCTCCCCGCGCCGAGGGAACCCGAGCGCGAGCCGACCGTCCGGCCTGCGGCGCACGCCCACGTTGTGGACTGCGTTTGCGCACGCTACGCTTAAAGTGTAGGCGTGGTCAGGCTGGAGTGTTAAGAAAAAAAAAACAAGCTAAGTAAAATCCCTGGAGAAATAGGCTACAATTTAGAGGTGGGGGAAAGATTTCATTGGAATTGTAACTTGATTTCATGACGCTAGCAAAAACTGTTAATTCGTAATAGAAATTCCAATTTTGTTATAAATTATACAAATCTATATAATTAATAGTTTTTTAACATAAGCACATACCAGTTCTATAAGCCCTCGTTTGGCAGGAGTTTTGTTAGTCGCATCTTATTCATTCCCTCAACATGACCGAACCATCCAAGCATCCACAAAAAAGTCCAATTGAAAAAGCGCCTTCAGGAACGTGGGCTAAGAGAACTGCTATGAAAACTGATGTGACCCTCACCTGACTAGACGGCCTCAATATAAACGTGCCATCCGGCTGTCCTCTCAGCAGATTCTGCGCCTCCCCTCTATCTACGTTCATGTAGTACGGCTCGTTCTCCACCGGGACGGGTAGCGGCCGGTCGGCCATGTTTGTGCAGCCGGACTTGCGGCCCTCTGGCCATTTGCGGGCAGCCTCATCATTCGGTGTGCTTGCGGCCTTATGGGAGTCCGCTTCTGAGTCTTCGGATGGATGGTCGTCATTTGTTTCTGGAAATAGAGGTGCGGAAGTTGTGAGTAAGGTTCATATGTAAATGTTTTTGTATACGGAGAATCGTAAATGCTAGTTAGTTTTTTGTGGAGATTTGGAAAGGTTTTTTTTTTATTTGACGCTGCCGATTCTTTGGCGCGGAAAGAGTGCGGTTTCTTTTAAGATGGCATACGGAGTTTCAAGCAGAAACTGTCACACATGACACTAAGACTTGTACTTGACTCTCACTTGAGTGACAAGAATTAAACTCTACAGAGACGAAAGTTTCATAATACTCCATGTGCCAGATTCATAGCTGACAACTGTGGTTCAATCTTCTATTCTCGAAACCGGCGAGATCCTCACAGGCTTGTATTAAGTGAATTTCCGAGACTAGCTAAATATAGTAAAAGCTGTTTAGCCATGTGTGTTCACATTTATAATAAAATTCCAAGTGATTATAAAACTTTATATCTGAGATTGTTTAAAAAAAAACTACTCGAATGGTTAAAAACGAAAATTGTTTATAGTATCAAAGAATTTACAGACGGGAAACATTTTTAAATGTAACCAATAATATTTGCATGCTATAGATAATATAAGCTAAACATGTATGCTCTATACTTTATCTTTAACATCTTTATATACCATGTTTTATGCAAATAAATATTATTTCTATTTCAATAAATAGTTATTTTTGATATTATGGAAAAGCAATAAGATTTGTTGCTAACATCAATTCTAAAGGGCCACTCCGTAATTTATAGTGATGATTGGATGATTGTTGTTGTTGCCATAAATGTAGCCACTACAGCGCATACGGAACCAAAGATTAGCGAGCATAGATAAATGGCACCGCACGCCTGTTTCGATGACCACCATAGTGATTAAAATATTCACACTGTCGAAGAGTGAGGATAATTAAATTCTGTATTAATTTTACGTATCGTTTTACTGTACCTGCAACAACATCAGTGAAGCAATGCACTATGTGGTAGAACATATCCACGACCGTAGTCCCGAGCCTAGCTCCCAGGTTGTACATTAAAGGCACACTCACTTTAAGCCACCAGCACATTTTCACAACACTAACAGTTTCAGTATGCAAGGCTTTCACGCCGGGACGTCGATATCATTTTTATCATCTAACAAGGTTTTTGTATAAAAAGCTTTCGCATCTGTTTGTTTAGGCAATAGATGATTTTGTTTTATTGGGGACATTACATCCTAATTGGCTTGTTGTTTATACGGCCACAGTCATTAATCAAAATCAGGTAAGGTTCAGATTGTGTGATCTTTATCTACGTCAATTTAACGTTGAAAGAACAAAGACAGATCGTAAGGCAGACCACAAAATAGACGAATGTGTGGAAGTAGATATGATAGGAAAGAGGAGACACTAAAGCCGAGATCTAAGAACGTTATATAGCATGTACTTTGACTAAGGCGTGGTACCCGTCTCTATCTAGCTCTTGTAGTTTCACAGTTGTGAATAACGCTTGGTAAAACCAAAGTTCAAGTCCAGTCATGTTAAGAGTTTTTTTTTTTTTGTGTTTAAATAGTAGGTACTATTTTATAAATGAAAGATAACGCTGTTTAGATTTCACTGTTATGTGTTAGTTTGAAAGTTATTATATTTGTTAGACTAATGATTTATACAATTATGTTTAGTTGTTCGTTAATTATGTGTTTCCATTGTTTAAGCTTAATTAAATAGATAACTGTTTCTGTTTTTGTATTAAATACATTTAAACTGATGTAGTCAAAAATGTAAGTAGGTATATATAATATTAGGTAAATTATTAATAGTTGATAGCTGCACTATCGAATTAGGTTTAAGATCTGTAATGTTAGTTGTGAAAGGTGAATAAATAAATCGAAAATCGAAATAGATCTCGGTTTTAAGGATCCACGAAGGATATCAAAGTTGCAAACCTAGACATAATATCTAACAAGGTGTATGACCTAACGTGTGAAATTCAATTAAAATCAATTGTAATGATACTATACGTGAATCAGACGTGACTCACAGTCTCCGACGTTTAAGAGCCACTTGTCACTATTCAATTAGACGTATCAAGTTATCTGAATACTTAGTTAAATAGAGAGTCGTAAAAGATAATACAATTGGACGGAACTGCAATAAACACTGTCATAGTTCTGACTATAGTAAATATGAATGTTGGGTCTGTTATTCTAATGATGTGGCTCTTGAAAAGAGAGATGGATAGTTTAATCGGCACAGAGTTTTATGACCAAACAAATGTAGCCTAATAGGTTTATTTATTCTGCGAACTGCGTCTTTAAAAATGAATTTTCCAGTAGGCGCGTTTTTTTCGAGTCACGAATCGAACCTACTGGTAACGTATAGTCCTGCTATCAACTTTAGTGACACTGTTATCTTTTCTCTTTTTGTTCCTATTCTACAAACTGAATTACTCCTTTATTAAATATCACTTTTTGACTCAAACACATTTCACAAACTCAATTAAAGTCACTTTTATTGTAATATACACTTTAATTAACTTTAGTTTTAAATGTAACGAACAGAAAGTAGTCCAACCCAGCACGTATGGGGGTCGGGTGTCACTCGCACACTACTAATAAGGAGTAAACAAATAATTGTTCCACGCCACCATTGCTTTTTTATTGTT
Organism: Aporophyla nigra; assembly: GCA_947507805.1. Lineage (NCBI taxonomy): Eukaryota > Metazoa > Arthropoda > Insecta > Lepidoptera > Noctuidae > Aporophyla > Aporophyla nigra. Next base: position 1,060,500 of record OX382313.1, on the reverse strand, counting down.
TTTTATAAAGACTAGCTTGTATTCGCGGTGGCGCTTGGGAATGGAACATCTGTCTTTTAATATTCTGGAACATGGTTCTTGATATTAGTTCCTGACTTTTTATTTCTGTCAGCCTGGTATTTTGTTTCAGAGGTGATTGCCGTGGTTAGTTATTATTGCTCATAAAACCTGAATAAAACTTGTCCATGGATGACCATCGAGATCAAAATCTTTAAATATGCTGCCATAATCGAATTCTGTGCTAGCTAATTTCCATTTTCATCACACCTGTAATCCGCATAAGGTCGGATCTCTATCCCACTCTACTCTACTCCTCTGTGTACCTATAGTACACCTACATTTCACCAGTTATGTTGAAGTTCCATGTAATAGAAAGCAGATGTTCTATTGGCATCAACGGGGGATTAATCTAGATTCCGAGCTGCTACTGATAAATTTAAGATAGAAAAAGCCATAAAGCATTGCCCGACCTGGGAATCAAACCCAGGACCTCATACTCAGCAGTAGAGCTTGCGACCACTAGAACAACGTGGCAGTCTTTCCTATTTACATCTTTCATTCTAATGCTTTCAAGTAAATATTGTACCGTGTGGTGCCGGACGTAAAGAATAACACCACCTCATTTCTTCCCGTGGGTGTCGTAAAAGGCGACTAAGGGACTTACTAGAGAATGGGCAGCAGCGTTCTCTATGCATTTTACCACCATACTGCGATCGCCAACCCGCCTGCCAAGCGTGGCGATTATGGCAAAGCCCCCGAAATTGGGGGAGGCCTAAGTCCAGCTGTGGATGTCTTATGGCTGAAATGATGAAGTAAATATTAAACATGAATATATTTATCAACAAACAGACACGTTGTTATCAAACGTATGATGTCCATACACTATGCAAGTGACACTATGGGTACAATGCATAAGGACGTTTACGATTCTTCATCATCTTTATCGATAACCTTTTATTTTCTGGCATCTTTTTCGCTAATTCATTATTATTTTGCAACATTGATTTCAGCACCTCGTATTCCTACTGGTTCCAACACAATGTCATTAAAATAACAAGTACCTTTACTTAGTTGGTTGCACCTTGGGGTTATCTTGTCATCTACAATAACATTATGCTGAGCTTAGGCCCTTTTGTCATTACAATCATAATTTCCTATTTTTGTATAGTTTCAAAGATTTCTTTTGCTGTAATACTTATAATCGCATTTGTCTTGATTTACTTCTTCCTATTCAGGTATTTGACTGGCCTGTTAGTCTAGTGGTTAGTGACCCTAACTTCTAAGACTAAGGTTGTGGGTTCAATTCCCACCCAGAACAAATCTTTGTGTGATGAGCACAATCATTTGTTCTGTGTCTGCTTGTAATTTATCTATAATATGTATGTATTTAGAAATATATAAGTATGTTTATTGGTTGTCTGATTGCCATAGTACAAGCTCTGCCTAGTTTGGGATCAGACAACGTTGTGTTGTTTATCCTAAGATATTATTATTATTACCCTTTATTCATTTGTAAACACTTTTAAATTATATTTTTAAATATTAGTACATAAAAGAATAAAAACATTTAAAAATATAAAAAATAGTAGCCCACTGGTATCGGGAACAGGATCCAAGCTACCGGGCGGTCAGGGCTCCAGAGAGAGGAACCTCCTGACAATGCGAGCCGTGCCCAGAAGTACCACTTTCTGAATCAAGCCCTTGATCCAACTGCCCAACCAGAGCCTCTTCAGGTGTTGGTCGAGGCTCTTGGCTATCAAACCATTGGCAGTGACGACTATCGGCACAATGATCGCTGAGTCAACATCCCACATGTCGACAACCTCGCGAGCCAAGTCTAGATACTTGATCTGTTTATCTTTCTCGGCTTTCACGAGGTTCTTGTCATGCGGGACCGTAATGTCAACAATCATTGCGCGCCGTTCCAGTCGATTCACCACCACTATGTCAGGCTTATTGGCAACAACAGTCCTATCAGTGATGATGGATCGATCCCAGTACAGTGTGATATGGCCATTTTCAGGAACTGGGTCGGGCACATACCTGTAGTACGGTACTTCTGATTCCACAAAGCTGTATTTCAGAGCAAGTTGCTGGTGGATAATCCTGGCTACTAGTTTATGTCTATGCAAGTACTCTTCGTTAGCTAGACGAGAACACCCGGAGATAATAATAATAATAATTATTATTATTTTTAATTGAGTACTTCATAATACAACTATACATTCAATATAAACATACTTCATATCTAGAACCATTCTCTTTTCATCGATACTTTGATAGTACGCCCCATCCCTCCACACATGTTACCCACACGACACATGTTGTTCAGGAAATAAGAGAACAAAAAAGTGATGAGAAAGTACAAGTTAACAGTATTGTCATTAATATTAATCGTCTACCTACAAAGAAAAATATTGTTACAAATATAGGAATTTCAGTGCACATTGCCACAGACATAAACCTTAATAAAGACGAAACAATATCAGTAATGCACGGTGCAAGGCGCTTTCGAAACTTTGTTTTCAATTGGGCTCTTTAGTGGCCTAATTTTGATCGTGCATGCGACAAATAAGCAGCTGCATCGCTGTACAAGGTCAATTGATAAAATGGCTGGATTAAATTATTGTTACTATACCGTCAGTAAGCGCTGTGCACAGGATTTCGTCATATATATTTGTTTATAAATAGTACCAAGGTATGAATGTTTTCCAAATGCTTATAATTTGTTGCATTCGTAACATTCGTAAACAATTATTCTCCATTCAGTAGAAAGTATCCTTAATGTTGAAAACTTACCTCTTCGAATTCCAAATCGAGTCTCGAATATGCTGAGTATGTACCCTAGAAGCGACTCGTCCTTCTCTTTTCTGTAGTTAACGTCACAATAGTCCTTGTTCAGCTGCACAGGTTCTAAATACTCCTCCACTGGTAATTTTGTTTGCTATGGAGAAAATATTGTACATATGTATCATAACCATGCAAATTTAAGAAAAAAAATTAAAACAGTCAAAGATTCGTATAAAAGTTGCTTATGAAAAATTAAACCTCTTTTATCAATTTCGGTACATGTCGGTGTTCTTTGTTGGTGTTTCTACTATTTTTATAGTTGCTGGGCACAAGTACTTAATGTATGTATACTAAAGTATCTAAAGTATGCAGCTCTTACTCACTCTTATTAAAATTCTCAGTTTGAACTTACTTGATCTTTCACTTCGTTGCCATCAACAGATTGCCTGGTAACATGCACCGAGTCATACATATTAGCCACGCTCTCACTGTTCTCGTAAATATTTGAAGATTTCTCACTCTCCACAGTCTCTATCTTCCTTTCTTCTAACATCTCATGTTTCTTGAAGAAAGGCACTCTGAAAGACTGGAACAGTTCTTGAATCTTCACTATACAAGGTTTGACATTAGGTACTCTTGATTCAACAGGCTTTTCTATTTCTTTCTCTACCTCATTGTAACATAAGTCTTCGTAAAAATGGTCTTCAGGATATTTTTCACTCAACTCTTCAGGAGTAGATAGTGTTTTATACTTAGGTCTGGATTCAGGTTTCTTATAGGTCCTAGCTATGTAGTATCTGCTGTTTCTTTTCATGGCGTAATATCCTCTGTCGTTTGCACTTTCTTGTCTTGAGAATCGCGCCCTTAAGTCGAAGAATGGATATTCGTATGAGCTTAGTCTGAATAATTTCTTTTTCTTTGGAGAACCAGCATCCATAGGTAAGTACGACGGTGTTCTTTCAGTTTTCTGTTGGTTTCTGTATAGGAAACTTTTTGCTGGTACAATTCTTCTAATCAATTCTTCGACTGTGCTCATCGAGTGTGTGTTCGTATGTACATTTTCATCCTTTCTCCTGTGAGTTACTGTTTGATACTGGCACTCAATATCATTTTGGTCGGAATTCGTACTTTTTGTTTGAATGTCGAATGTTGTTGTTTTTTTTGTGCAGTAAATTTTTTCCATTGTTGCGTTATTGTCTTTGTTTTCTAAATATTTGTTGGGATTCAGTTTCATATCTTCGATGAATGTCATGAATTTCCTTGTATTCGCTTTCGGTCGCCATAACTTTACGATTCCTTCGCTGACGTCCTGAAAAAAAGTAGTGGTACATATTTTACAGAAATTTAATAAGTATAAGCAAGTAAGTTACCTTACTTGCTTATACTTATTAAATTTCTATACATCTAGATACAATAAAAGTTGTGAAATCACAATCTTTGTCAATATTAGTATTTCACTAGCTGCAGCCCGCGGCTTCACCCGATAAATCGAAAAATATCCTGCAGGAACGTGTTACCGGGACAAAAAGTAGCCTACGTAACATGAGCTATCTGCCAGTAAAATTTCCGTCAAGATCTGTAAAGCCGTTTCTGAGATTAGCCGGAACAAACATACAGAAACACAGATAAACAAAAAATGTAAAATGGTTTTTTTTTCGTTATGAATAGCGTATATCATTTTACATCATATGCATTAAGTAAATAGCTGTTATTTTGACATTACAAACAGACACTCCAATTTAATCTATTTGTATATATACAATAACGTAACGGTTATCTATACTAATGGTTACATTACCCATGTAATTAATTTAATGATATAGAAGCCGACCGTCGTAAAGAGAGGATGCTCGCTTATTACGCTAATAAAATTATTCAGATTAAGACTCTAAGTCTACCTAGTCTTTATTAATTTAATCAGCCTACCTAAATTGATAAGGTTAATTACTGTCCATTCCATAGTTGTTTTTTATAACATATGTCATGGCCGGTCGTCCACACATTTACATTCGTGTTTTATATTGTTCACAATAATATTATTTATAACGCCGACATATCCCATTACTTAATTCAGAATGTAAAGTAAAAAAAGTACAAGTAAAGTAAAAAGTTTATTTCTCAAAAAGCATTCACAAGGTTTTGGTACAGTTTACAATGTTCATTAATATTTACAATTAGGTATGGAAACTGATACCCAAACTAAGCCAGGGCTTGTATTTTGGGAGTCAGTCCTCAAACGCGGAGCATCTTATAGAGATCACGTCAACGTGAATGGCGGAACCAAAACTGTTCCATTATGAATCTAACAACACACAACTGAAATAAAACATATCTACCTACCACAGACATAGATATAAAATCCCCGCCTGCATTACTGAACATCCCAAACGTACACATATATTTAATTGATAATGATGACGTGACTGGATATCAGGATGGGTAGAATTCCAATAACGTTAAAAAATATATCATCATCGTTTCAGCCAAAAGACGCCCTCTGCTGGAGATAGACTTCTCTAAGCTCCGCCATTTCGACTGGTTCCCGCATCCATCCGATTCATAAAGATGTATTTAATATAAAATGTACTGAACCAATAAATTATTGTTTTTGACTGGCCTGTTAGTCTAGTGGTTAGTAACCCTGACTGCTAAGACTGAGGTCGTGGGTTCGATTCCCACCCAGGACAAATCTTTGTGTGATGAGCACGATCATTTGTTCTGTGTCTGGGTGTAGTTTATCTATAATATGTATGTATTTAGAAATATATAAGTAAGTTTATCAGTTGTCTGGTTGCCATAGTACAGGCTCTGCCTAGTTTGGGATCAGATAACGGTGTGTTGGTTGTCCTAAGATATTTATTTATTTATATATTATATTGTAGTGTATTGTCTTACTCCCCTTTCTTGCCGAACTGATATTTCAAACCTTGAGTAACTCACCGGAGTTTTCTTTTTTATCAGCCTACACTATGGTGTAGGCTGATAAAAAAGATAACTCCGGTAGTGGCAGTGGTATGCTACTGCTGAGCCAAGGCCTCCCCTAAATCCTCCTATGTAACTTTTTCTAAAACCATTACGATACGTGTCTAATTCATCTCGCCACCTCTTCTTGAGCCGACCTCGACAGCGTCGTCCATCCTCAGGCACCCACTATATGGAGACTGTTCTCCAGCGGTCACTGTGCATGCGCTTGACATGACCCATTTGGAGTTACTAAGAAATATACGACTGTCTCCCATCGTCGGGAAAAAGATACAATTGATAACAATGGGATGTAGTGTAGTGATAGAAGTGTAGTACTGGAGTATGTATTGAACTGTATAATTTAGATTTTTCTTTGACATAAGTAACCAATCTTTTAAATTGTTTTTAAATTTAAATTGTCTTGTGTCTATTAATAATTATAAATAATATTTTGCATGCCTAAATTGGTAGGAAATAATTAACTGCGCATCTACTCAACGTCTCAAAATGTATTTATTTCTATGTTCTACAATAAACGAATAGAATTTGAATTTGGAATTATTAAACACGTTCGGCCTAGCGCCGCTCTCATGAGGTGCGCACATTATGACACAATATTATCTCATACTAAAAAGATATACGTTGATAAACGTTCTGCTCTTCAAGTATACTAAAGTGTTATAAGAAAGCCGCAAAATATTGATTTGTTGTGGCTCTAAATGTTCAACTAATAGAATTTACTATGGCTTCCTGGCGTTGTGCGACGTAGTGCAAATAATATCATATTTTTATTAGACGTGATTAGACGTTGTGTTACCAATAAATTGTACAAGTTTGTCGTTATAAGACGTTGTTGGTCCGAACGTGTTAATTTATTAAATTCATACTTACAAATAGCTTCCTCCCATCCAGCCGCCTCTCCCTGGAGAACTCAACGAACTCGTCCAACTCCCATCGTTCTAGAAGAGACACTACTCCTTCCTCGTCTAGCTCTTCCAGTCTCTTATACTTCTTCTCATGTTTGTCCATTATCTGCTGATGAGAAAAGTTTCATTTACAGATATTCCTTAACTACTTTAAACTATTACCTTTTGTAAAGTAGAGCAATGAATTTATTGATAAAAACAAAAATATATAAAGAAGAAGATTTATTACAGACGCACAATGAAATGCCACAATTTTCGCCTATAGCGCGTATGTATTTTATAGTGCATAGTCCCTTCAGGTTAAATGCGCTAGCGTGGCCTGTACAAGTATAACAGGGCAGGACACTTCGCCCAGGGACACGGCACACTTGTCGTATTTAATTGTTGCCTTTTATTTCATTACGATTGTTGCTTAGTGTTTTATATAACACATAATCAGCCAATAATGCTCCCACTGCTGGAATAGGAATGAGCCATAATTCATCCAATCAAAATAAATATTAGTAGTTAAGAACGATCCCTCTACGAGTTTGGTGTTTTCTTTCAAACTCTGTTGGAACATCAGTTGGTACCTACCAACTGATATTCCAACTGAGTTTCCTACACCTGTTCAAATTCAAACCTTCGCGACTTTAACAAGGTAGCTGGTAGCAGCTTTACGAGCGAACCCGTGGATCGAACCTAATGACGTGTGTTTGGAGTGCATAAAGCTGTCATCCAGCACCGGATTGCAAAAATGATTATGATGAATTGCGTCGACAAAACTTTTAAAAAAAAAATAACAACCGACTTCCTTAAAAAAAACACTACAAAGTGAAAAGTAACTTTAATTTCGGAAGTCGGTGTCTTAGGATCTGTATTTAAGGTTTTTTTGCCACCGACTTCTGAAATTAAAGTTATTTTTCACTTTGTAGTGTTTTTTTTTTAAGCAAGTCGGTTGTTATTTTTTTTTTTTTTTTTGTTTTTTTGTATTATGTTTTTATTTTTAACTTTTTACTTATGGTAGGTTACCGGGGGTACCCGCACTAATCTAATCGCGTTATTCGTTCATTTGTCGCGCAAATACTTAATGCAAATTTCAGACATATATGGTTTTCACATGGATGCCATTGTCAGAATGGAACCAAATTAAAATGGGACCACACGGGAAGAGCCACCTTTCAAATAAAAAAGAATCATCCAAATCGGTTCACTCAGTCAAAAGCTATGAGGTAACAAACATAAAAAACAGTCGAATTGATAACCTCCTCCTTTTTTGAAGTCGGTTAAAAAGATTCATTGGCAATGGATTCATTTTCATTTGTATATTTCAACTGTGTGCATGTCTTTTGTCTTTGTTTCTGCCTACACTATGTCGCGTTTGAATGTATGTATGTATATATGCATTGTTTTCTTCCGGCATGGCCTGACCCCAACAATGATAACACGAGGAAACAAACGACTGAAAAATTCTTCAAATTTTTTATAGGTATTTTAAAGCGTTCATCCTGCGCGGTCTGGCAACGTTGCATTGCAAGAGTTGTTTTGGGATTATCTTATGAAGTTTAAATCTTATAACTCTGTATACTATTTTTGGGGGGCTTGTGGCTAAGTAATAACAGCCGCACGGATCGATCGATCAGGTTAAGCTACGCTAGCCGCGGTTGGTTCATGGATGGGTGACCATCTTTACATACCAAGACCCTTCCGTACTTCGAAAAGCATGTTAAGCCGTTGGTCCCGGCTGTCTTTTGTAGATCTTTGACAGTCGTTCCGGGTCGTCAGAAGCCCGAAAGTCTTACAAGCAGTCTTACCAAAAGGTATCGTACTACACAATAACTGGGTTGTGGAGGTCAGATAGGCAGTCGCGCCATGTAAAATACTGGTACTCAGCTGTATCCGATAAGACTGGAAGCCGACCCATACTTGGGAAAAGGCTAGACAGATAATGATGAAGTCTGTATACTATTTTTATGACAGTTATTTTGGTATTTACTTATAAAAATCGCATATTTATCGTGTTTTTATAAAGTTTATTATTTTCTATTTGCAGAACGTATGTCTGTGAAATGTTTTTATTTAAGAGTCATCATCTCAGCCGAAAGACGCCCACTGCTGGACATAAGCCTCCCCAAGGAACCGCCACTTCGACCGGTTGTGTGCTTCTCGCATCCAGCAGATTCCTGCGGCCTTCACCAGGTCATCGGTTTATCTTGTGGCAGGCCTTCTAACGCACGTAGCGTAGCTTCCAGTACCGAGGACAAACTGCTCAGTTAGGTAGGTCCAACTTCGGGAAAGAGTTCAATCGTCGAATCCAACTCGGCTGGACAGCGTTCGAGTTGCTATGCAATATCTTCTCGTCCCACAGACCACTGTGTCTCAAGACGAACGTCTTTGACCAGTGCGTGTTGCCAGTGATGACATATGGCACCGAAACGTGGCTACTCACAATGAGCCTCATAAGAAGACTGAAAGTCACTCAAAGGACAACGGAGTGAGTTGAAATTTCCCTATCGAATCAGAAAAGAAGAGATCCGTTTAAGAACCAAGATATTTAAGAGTTTTTTTTTAAATTATAAATACCGACGACCTAGTGCTCTGCTGAAAAAAGAATAGTATTTTATTTATATTTAATAAGTTTCTTCACGTTTCCCTACGTGATCGAATCAGAAATGATGAGATCCGTAGAAAAAACCAAGGTTACCGATATAGCCCGAAGAATTGCCAAACTTAAGTGGCAGTGGGCAGGGCACATTGCTCGCAGAACGGATGGCCGATGGGGTCGGAAGGTTCTGGAGTGGCGACCGCGTACTGGAAGACGTAGCGTTGGAAGGCCTCCCACAAGATGGACCGATGACCTGGTGAAGGCCGCAGGAATACGTTGGATGCAAGAAGCACAGAACCGGTCGAAGAGGCGGTGCTTGGGGGGGGCTATGTCCAGCAGTGGACGTCTTTCGGCTTAAATGATGATGATGATGAAGTTTCTTCAATTAATGTAAAATTATGTAGAGTTATGTATGAATGATAATGTCCTATTGATATTTTTCATTGAATAATATTTATGTTACGTATAGTTTAATGGTACCTGACGTTGTAAAATCTGTATTGTGGATTATGTTATTTAAAAGATATAGAAGGTCACACTTGTCATCAGAACGGATAGTAAACCGAATAAATCATTATCCCTGCGGTCACTCCAATTGTACAGGGTTCTTTTTTAAACTTGACGAATTCCTTAGAGAACATGATACTGTGACTTATTTGCAATAATTAAATAATATATCTTTGGACTATCAACGCACCTTTATCTCATCCCAAACTAGGCAGAGCCTGTACTATGGCAACCAGAGATGAACTGATAAATATACTTATATATTTCTAAATACATACATATTATAGATAAATTACACCCAGACACAGAACAAATGATTGTGCTTATCACACAAAGATTTGTCCTGGGTGGGAATCGAACCCACGACCTCAGTCTTAGCAGTCAGGGTCACTAACCACTAGACTGACAGGCCAGTCCCATAAAGCCTAAAAAATATCCCATAAAGCCTAGACGAAACGCCATGACTTTTCGCCTAGGTTTTATGGGATATTTAATGATTCAAGAAAAAACTCATGTATTTCATGCATTATGTATTTTTAGAAGTTCATCAGAATTCGTCGCTAAATATTACTTTTCTCTAAGTCCGAAATTAAATTGTCTTTATGAATTTGTTTATATATAAGCAAATACGTAAAGAATTACATATACAGAAGTTTTGACATTTTGTATTTTAAAGTAATCTTAACTGTCAGCTGTTTCTGTTGCCAGCAATATATTATAACTTTTATAAAATAACAACCAAAATACTGAATACAATACACTATTAAAAGTAAATTAATAAGTAGGAATGATTCATTTGCATCGATTTATCGATACTAATGAGTCAGAACCAATACTTATTGGGTCAATTTTTCTACTATGAATGCTCTATTTCAACATTCATAAAATAAAATAAATAGAGTCAATGAGAGAAATTCATTTTTAAGGAAATTGACACCCTTCCCCAATTGGCCTTGTTATAGCCATTTCATCTTATCATCTATAGAATAATGACAGTTTAGATTTGAATATCGGGACAAATTCAGTTGGTCAACCATTAATTTCCCTGACTACGATCAACTGTGGCATCTTTAATTTCTATGAGTAACTTTACCAAGGAGTGCTGTACTTTAATTTTATCAATGACTAAACATCTGTTGCCGCCAGTTAATGGAGCGAAAAGCATTGTCGGTCCGATACAATATGCTGGCTCGTAGGTTTGCACGATGTACTAGAGAAGTGAAATCAAATCAAATCAAATCATTTATTCTTTGCAAACATGGGTAATAGGTACATAGATGTTCATTTATGATAAAGTTCTCCACATTTTGCCGACTCATGGGCATGCAAATAATTGGTTGACAATAAAATTATAAATTTAACATTATGTGGCATGTCATTGGAATTAGGTACATATAATAAAATTAAAAATGTCAACATGGTCAAAGTAATAAAAGATTTAAAAAATGTCAACATGCTCAAAGTAATAAATTAAAAATATTAATAATGTCACACGGAATATTAATAACATCATGCCCACTTGAATAACAATAATATGTCAATAAGAGTAACAGTAGGTATGTAATTATAAATCAGTCAAAAACAGTAGGTGTATAGCGTAACAGTAAGTAAGTATATCAATCAGTCAATGAATCATCATTTAGAAAATCGTCAATTGAATAATAACTTTTCATAATTAAAATTTCGTTTAACGCCCTTTTGAATTTTAAAAGAGTCAAGTTTTTTATAACATTAGGTACTTTATTATATATGCGTGGGGCAATACCAAAAATACTTTTTTGCATTAGTGCGGTGTTACATTTCACTTGACATAATTTATTGACGTATTGAGTGCGTATTGGATTTTTCCTGACCTCTGATAATTTTTTAAATTGATGTGGATTGCATTTCACAAATAAAGCCGTTTCTAATATGAACAAAGAAGGTAAAGTTAAAATTTTTAATGATTTAAAATAGGGCTTGCAACTATCAGTTGTTTTTATACCGCACATTGACCTGATGCATCGCTTCTGCAATCTAAATACCAGCTCCCTATCAGTGGACTGACCCCAGAAAACAATGCCATACCGCAACACAGACGCAACCAGTCCATGGTACGCAGCTAAAAGAGCCTGACTGTTAGCTTTCCTTGAGAGTTGAAATAGAGCATATGCGGCTTTGCTGAGTTTCTTACATAATTCTTCAACATGAGGCTTCCATGTAAGTTGGCTGTCAATTACAATACCTAAGAATTTAGCTTTATTAGCTTCTTCAATATCACAGCCATTGTAGGAAATTTCAACCTTTGGTTTTAGACATCTCTGATAAAAATGCATGACTTTTGTTTTAGTCAGGTTTATAACCAAATTATTATTATTTAGCCAATTTATGATGTCATTTAAACAAGTATTGATGTCATTCTTATAATTATTTGGATCAGTACATTTTATTATAGCTGTACTATCATCTGCAAAAAGAACCATTTGGTTCGTTGTTGCTTCCGGGAGATCGTTTATGTATACTAAAAAAAGCGGCGGACCCAGTACTCTACCCTGTGGGACGCCATATTTTACGTGTCTTGGTTTTGATACATATATGGTTTCCAATTTGCTTTTTGGACATATCCTAGAAACTTCTGAGCATTGAACCCTATTACTTAGGTATGATTCTATTAAGTTTAAAATGTTTCCTCTTATACCATAGCTATGTAATTTGTGCAACAGAATCTTATGGTCAACATAGTCAAAAGCCTTGGTCATGTCAGTGTAGATTGCACAGACTGGATTTCTCTTATCTACAGATGACATGACATTAGATAATAAGTCAAACAATGCCATATTAATCGTAGTGTTCTTACGGAAGCCTTTTTGTTCTTGGCAAAACAGTTTGTACTTTTCGAAATAGACATATAAAGAGTTATAGATAACTTTCTCAAAAATTTTAGAAATAGTCGGAATTTTTGCAATAGGTCTGTAATTTTTTAAATCAGTTTTGTCATCTTTTTTATAAAGAGGTTTTATAATAACTGTCTTGAGCTTGTCCGGAAAAATGCCATCAGCTATGCACAGGTTAATTATATGAGCTAATGGAGATGCTATTAGTTCTTTGCAAAATTTTAATACTTTGGTGGAAATTCCATCATATCCAACAGTATTCGTGTTTTTGAGGTTGCAAATTATTTTGATTATGTCGTCAATGGTAACAGGTTGCATGAATAGTGAATTTAAAGTTTTATTATTTAATTGTGTATTATTAGATGTGATGTCAGCTTTAATATTATTCTCAATTGTATCAATAAAATAATTATTAAACTCATTTGCAATGTCCATGGGGTCTGTAAATGTCAAATTGTCTCTATTCAGGCACGTTATAGGCTCCGGCGGCAGCCTAAATTTGGATTTATTTATTATTTGCCATGTAGCTTTTGATTTATTTTGGGCGGTGTATATGAAATGATTGTTTTGTGACTTTTGTGTTAAGTTTATAATTTTCCTATAAAGTTTAGTGTAGTTTTTAAGGAGTAATTTATTTTTTGAATCTGAGTTTAGTCGATATGCCCAAAGTAACTGCCTTTGCTTATTACTACATATTTTTATTCCATGCGAAATCCATTTCGTTTTCTTGCTGGTTGGAATGGTTATAATTTTTTCGGGAAAACATAATTTATATAAAAGGGAGAAATCATCCATGAAAATGTCAAAAGCTTCGTTCGCGTCCTTTGCATTATGTACTTGCATAAACGATAGAGAGCTGAGATGTCTTTTAAAAGTTATTAAATTTTCCATGCATAGATCCTGTTTTTTTGTTTTCCAATATTTTAGTTTGCAAGTTTTGTTTATAGGGACTTTAAGTATTTGGGAACTATGATCGGAAAGGACCAGATCTATAACTTCGGCTTTACATTCATTCCGATAGTTGTGAGCAAAGTTGTCTATGCAGCTTTGACTTTTTAATCTAGTGGGAGTATAAAGCGCCAGTTTTAAATTGTACGTCATGAGAAAATATTCAAGTTCTAATGTAGTTTTGTTTCTTAACAATACATTAATATTAAAATCTCCACACAAGACGACCTTCTTATTTGAAGGTAGACAAACTTTATTAAGGATATAACCTAACTTATCATAGAATACTTCATAATTGTATTTTGGGATTCTATAGATACAAATAATAATAATCCCATAAGCTATTATTTCTACAGCGCAACATTCAAAGGTGCCTGAGACTGATTGTTTTGCTATATCCGATAGTTCTCTAAACTGCAACCCTACTCTTACGAGAATACCTGTTCCTCCCCTCTTTGTATTTCTCGAAAAGAAAGCAGCTGGACAGAAATTTGGAATATGCAATAAATCCTCATACCCTGTTTGTATAAAATGTTCTGTAATACAAACAACATCTATACCTGTCCCCCCGTTGATTAATTCTTCTAATTTTACAGTCAGTGTATCGGATTTATTAATCAAACCTGCTATGTTCTGGTGTAAGATGTTAAGGTAGTTAACGAAAAAACGGAGAATTTGACTGTTGTGAATTATCAGAAAGTTCGTGCTGACTATTATTTTGAGGGTGGCAGTCCTCTCCCGAGTGCGTAGCATTCAGGTTGCATAAGCTAAGAATCAGGTCTTGTAAATCAGATATAACTATATTTAAACCACTGTTATTTAAGGTTCCGTATCGTTTGCTGTAAGTATTATAGTTATAAGATAAATTAGAATTTGAGTCAAGTAAATACGCATAGTTGCATGTGTTTATGTCCAAGTAAATAAGGTTATTGAATGTTTCTACGCGGCTGTTATACATTAGGTTGGCATCTATCATATATTTAAACGTTGGTAAGCAAATTATAAAATTGGTATGACTCAATTCAATTAACTTTTCTCTTACAAACATGACTAATTCTAAATAATTGTGTGTTTTCCGAAAGTCTTCCTCACCAATGTAAACAACACAGTAGTCTGATTGAGTAAAGTTTTGTACTTTTCCCTCAATTTTGTGAAGAATTTGCCGCAATCCGCACGTTGGTTTTCGATAATGACAGATTTCAAAATTACGTAAATTTGTTCTTTCGGCAATTGTATATAACCTGTTAGATGTCTCGCTGCTAATGAGGCATATTTTGTGTTTTTTGGAAGGTTGAGGTTGTTCCATACTTGTTGTGTCTCGTATGTTTGGAGTTGGGTTAGATGAGCTTAGCTGAACGTTACATTTGATGGCTTCTTTCTGGTTAGATAATAATGAAGAATCAGTCTGTGTTTGTTTGTTGTTTTGTTGTTTATTTTTCGGACATTCCTTAATTGGAGTTGACTTTTTTTGTTTTTTAATCGGGCTATGTGCAAGATCTGTCAGGTGGTTGTTTTTTCTTTGTAAAGCAATATTTATTTGTTTAAGGTCATTATTCTCCAAAGCCAGTGACTCAATCTCCTGGTGTGCACTGTTCAATTCCAACACAAGCTTGTCTATTCGTTCCTTTAGCTTAGTTATTTGTTGATGTGCATCATTAATATCATCACTTGATAAATCGGGTAGACTGTTTACGGTGTCTTCGAAAGTGTCATTTTGTGATAGGTTGGTGACGGTATTTGAATCGGATTTAGTACGTGTACGACGCATAGTGATGTTTTCGAAGAAATTCATTTTTCGAGTCTTCTAACGTGTTTAGCTCACTCTAGCCAGTCAATTTTGTTGGAATAATGATAAAGACAATTTATAAACTTACAAAAAGTCTAAGTCGTCAGTGGGATTCGAACCAGCGTCAAAGTATGTAGCAGTCGACACGTCTACCTATAGGGCCATTTGGCGTCTGTTAACGAGTGTTAAAATTCTGTATCTGTTTCTCTCGACATGGAATTGATGAATGTTCGTTATGATGACTCGTAGATTCTATAATTCAAACGTTTGACAGATTGTTTTTTCACTTTTGTTTTGGTTTTATTTTTAAAGATGTCTTTGTTTCACTTACTAATTTGTGTGTCCTTTGATTATTACTGATCTTTAATGTTGTTTTAAATCACTAAAACACAGAATTAGTGTAGTTATGATGTGGTTCACTGTTCTAATGAATATAGCACTCAAACTTTTTTATTTTCAAGAATTTTTGTGAGATAACACTTTCACTTATTGTTTATAATGTCTTTTTCAATATTTACGATAATACACTATGAAATTACTTTATTTAATATTTTTATCACGATTTGTAACGGAGCTCAATGTTTACTTGTTCAACTGACAGCTGTCAGCTGTCTCTACTGAAACTCACTCTGTTCAAGGCGTTTTGCCAGTCTTTTTACACGTGCAGCCTGTGGGTTAGACATACGCAGAGGGCCTACAACGCTCTTTAAGTACAGTACAATAACGCCTTTAGGGTGTTGTTGGGGCTCCCGTGGTTCTGTAGCGAATCGGGCATGTTTGCTGAAGCAGAAACAGACAGCTTTCAAGCTATTATGCGAAAAAGAACAGCATCCCTGATGCGGAGGATTCGGGAGAGCACCAACAGCATGTTAAAGGTAATAGTGAATAAGCCTGATTGCCCGTTACTGGGACACTGGACCCGTATACATAGCTGCAAGTCTGGTGCAGTAGCAAGGGGAAATAGTTATAAGATTTTGAATTAGTTTTATTGGTGTTTTATTTATTTATTTTAATGAGAATTGTTTACTAACATATAAAAGTATTACTAATAAACATATGAATCACTGTGTCCGATTTAAATATATAATAATAATAATTTAACACCAAATCAATACAAAAGAAGAAAACTCTACTTTGTCCAAGTTTTTAAGCAATTGAGTGATATTTATAAATAAATAAATAAATATCTTAGGACAACCAACACACTGTTATCTGATCCCAAACTAGGCAGAGCCTGTACTATGGTAACCAGACAACTGATAAATATACTTATATATTTCTAAATACATACATATTATAGATAAATTACACCCAGACACAGAACAAATTAATGTGCTCATCACACAAAGATTTGTCCTGGGTGGGAATCGAACCCACGACCTCAGTCTTTGCAGTCAGGGTCACTAACCACTAGACTAACAGGCCATTCATACCTATTCACATTTTACTCATGGGTAAAGTTGTTCATGGAATGTAGATGTCATAGTTGACGGTACATAAAATAGACTTACTGAGAAACACAAATCACTTTTTTAAAACCACCTCATAATATCCACAAATTATTCAATAAACGTCACTTCACTATTCTCTTTTTACTCACACCCGCAACAATATAAATACATGTATCTCTTTCGTAATTAAACTGGACGCAGCCGACCTCTCTGCTGAGCCTAATGCGACAGAGTCGTGAGTGAGACAATGTATTGGACACAATTAGCTTGATTGATCATCAGCCATGGTGCAGGTATGATGTGTCGCGGGGAGATGGGGTTCGATTCTATAGAGGCCAGTTATAATTCATAAAAACAGTGAGTATGAAAAATTGTCTTCCATTTCTGTAGTCAACTAAGATGGGAATATTGATTGAAAATGTATAAAAAGAATTATCAAAATCTACTCTGTAGGTATAAAGTTATGCGTGTTTATACATTACAATCAATGAGTGAACAATCAACAATCCCCTGTTTCCGACCCTTAGGGTTCGATTTTGTTTTCCAAATTTATATGGGACCACCTTCGGAATATACCCTTTCCAATAAAAGAAGAATTATCACAATCGGACTACTATGTAAAAAGTTATGCGTGGTCATACATAAAAAAATATATATATATATATTTACGCGTCGAATTGAAAACCTCCTCCGTTTTTTTTTTGTCGGTTAAAAATTACTAGCTGTGCCCGCGTGGATGTCAGATATTATCTAACGGGCATGTGCTACGTCAAGCTGTATATTGATTAAAATATGATAACACTTTTTCATGAAACAGTCAATCAATGTGAATACTAATATGATCTGAGACGGTTGTTCTGATGATTTTATAATAATGATAATCTAATATATAAAATTCTCGTGTCGCAGTGTTTGTTACCAAACTCCTCCGAAACGGCCAGACCGATTTTTATGAAATTTTGTGTGCGTATCGGGTAGGTCTGAGAATCGGCTAATCTATTTTTCATACCCCTAAATAATAAGGGTGACCCACCCCTAAATATTATTTTTTTAATTTTTTGACAATATTTTTTTACTTTTATTTTATCATGATTTGGCATTGAAAAATACATCCAACTCTAAATTTTCACACTTCTACCGCAACCCCTATTTTTTATAGCAATTTTAATTTTAATGGCATTTTTTTTTAATTTAGTGATAGCTATTTTTTATTTAATTTTAAAATATTCCCTGGAAAAATGTATATGGCAAAACAACGTTTGCCGGGTCAGCTAGTAATTCTATAATACCGTATTTGTTACGGTCGTGAATCATATTTTATTCAACGTCCAGCTTGACACTGACCTTCTGCCAGGTTGCCGATTTGTTCCAAAGAGTTACCGTGACCCTGGCACAGGCAACTGACGGAACACGGGTGGGTTTTTGTGAGTAAAACTTTGTCACGCCCTTCCGCTCCACCCAGAGCAGGAGACGTCATTTGGTCACCCTAATAAAAAAAAGCTTGAAACTGACCTGTAAATTGCAAAAAAAAAACTGAATTTTGCGGGCTACCCTAGCGCTAGCCCTTAATATGAGTGACAAGCCAAGCCAAGCCTTTTGCCATGTTGAAGTTGGCTTCCAGTCAAAGCGGATGCAACTGAATATTTACAAGTAGCGACTGCCTATCTGAACTCCACAGCCCACTAGTGTAAGGTAATATAACACGCTTTGGTAAGGACTGGTTGTCAAACTTTCGGACTTAGTAACGACTGACAAAGATCCCCGAAGGACAGCCGAGACCAACAGCTTAACGCACTTTCCAATACACGGACGGACGCATCTTCGTATGTAAAAAAAGTTGACATTGCAATGATGACAATGCAATAACTTCATAAATTTGTGCCATTATCCTTGCCAGGGTTACCAGGACAGCAAAAAAACTGTCTTCGAAAACTATGCTGACATACGTTTCAAAATTCGAAACACCCTAAAAAAATAGAAAATAAATAATAGATTAAAAAAAGTAAAAAACACGCTTCCATAGAAAACCAAACTAATAAGTACAAAAGAATGGAAAAAAGCGTGGGGTGCTTTTTAAGGTATTTTTTATTGATATCAGGCATTCCACGCTTTTTTTCCATTCATTTCTACTTTTTAGTTTGGTTTTCTATGGAAGCGTGTATTTTACTTTTTTTAAACTATTATTTATTTTCAGTTGTCAGCGTTGTTTTCGAAGACAGTTTTTTTGCTGTCCTGGTAACCTTGGCAAGGATAATGGCACAAATTTATGAAATTATTTCATTGTCATCGGTCCTTGACAGGTGTGCTGAATGAAATCTGGTCGTTTAAAGTGGGTCAAAATCGCTCTATAAGGAGTAGGTTACAAACAAACATACAAACACACAAACATACATACAAACATACAAGTGAAGCTAATATAAAGCGTGTAAAAATGGTCAACCATCCACGGACATAACCATGGCAAGCGTAGTTTAACCAGATCGATCTAACCATGCAGCTGTAACTACTTAGCCACTTAGCCCTTCGTATTCCGTGTGGTGACGGACATAAAGAATAGCACCACCCTATATCATCCTGTGGGTGTCGTAAAAGGCGACTAAGGGACTTAATAAAGAATGGGCAGCAGCGTTTTCTATGCACTTTACCGCCATACTGCGATCGCCAACCCGCCTGCCAAGCGTGGCGATAATGGCAAAGCCTCCCAAATTGGGAGAGGCCTATGTCCAACGGTGGACGTCTTACGGCTGAAATAATGATAATGAAGCCCCTTGTATATCCTGCTTCCTAGTACTAAAACTGTTTGTTCTAATATTAGTATGCTAGTTATCAATGATGAGTAATGTAATGATAAAGGTAGATAAGATATCGTTGTGGTCAATGATAATACATTAATGAATCGGAACATTTCTGAGGATGGAGGATGTATTACTTGCGATATACTGCAGGGATATGACGCATTAGAATATCAGTAGCAAAGTGGGGTGTGAGTAATGGATTGGGTGAATGAGCAGGAACGTATTTTGTATTTACCAGTAACTACATCACTGTCTGTTTACCCATCTGCATCGGAAGAAAACTTGCTTCTTAGTCAGATCGCACGAATTTACTCGCCCGAATCAGGCGAATATACATTTTAAAATAATATATTATTTAAAACTCACGCAAAGTTTATTTATTTATGGGCGAATATATAAGCTCCAGATATACCTATTAGGCTATGGGCCCATTTTGATATTCATGTATAAAAGTTATAAGAAGAGGGCACTACAAATACATTCAATAAAGTGCAAAACGTCCTATTGCTTAATACGTATTTCTGAAGGTGTTGTTAAGGAAATATAAATCGCATCAAAAATATTTATTTGCTAAAATATGGTATATATGGTGATACAGTAATTTTGTTTCAGCAATTTGTTTATGTAATTTATCTATAATATGTATGTATTTAGAAATATATAAGTATGTTTATCAGTTATCTAGTACCCATAACACAAGCTCTGCTTAGCTTGGGACTAGATGGCGTTGTGTGATAGTTGTGGAATATTATTATTATTATTTATTCATTTTTTAACATATTAAGTATATTTTTAAATATTTTAACAAAAATCTAAAAAAAAACATTTAAAAATATAAAAAATAGTGATCCATCGGCATCGGGAGCAGGGTCCAAGCTGCCGGTGGTCAGGGCTCTAGAGAGAGGAACCTCCTGACTATGCGTGCCGTATCCAGGAGTACCGCCTTCTGAATCAAGCCCTTGATCCAGCCGTGTAATGAGAGCCTCCTGAGGTGCTGGTCGAGGCTCTTCGCTATTAGGCCATTGACTGTAACGATTATCGGTACAATGATTGCAGAATCCACGTCCCACATGTCGACAACCTCGTGTGCTAAGTCAAGATACTTGATTTTTTTATCTTGCTCAGCTTTCACGAGATTCTCGTCATGAGGGACAGCGATATCAACAATCATTGCACGACGCTCTCGTCGATCTATCACTACAATATCAGGCTTATTGGCTACAATAGTCCTGTCTGTGATGATAGATCGATCCCAGTACAATGTGGCGTGACCATTCTCGAGAACTGGGTCGGGCACATACCTGTAGTATGGTACTTTAGATTCCACAAGGTTGTACTGCAAAGCAAGTTGCTGGTGGATGATCCTAGCTACTAGATTGTGTCTGTGCAAGTACTCGCCGTTAGCGAGACGAGAACAACCGGAAACAATATGTCGGATTGATTCACCGGGACGGTGGCATGCCCGACAGATGTCAACCGTACCATCCTTGACAATGTATTTCCGATAGTTATTCGTCATGATAACTTCATCCATAATCGCACAGACAAAACCTTCGGTTTCCCCAAAGAGATCGCCGAAACGCAGCCAGGATACGGACGTCAAAAAGTCTACATCAGGCCCATGGAGAGCCCGGAAAAAGCGACCGTGAAGCTCTTTGCTTTGCCATACTTCCTTACGATCCTTAGTATCCAGTACTGCAGGTTTGCGCCAGTTCTCGTTCGCCAAGGAGAGCGGGGTGAGGCCCTTGTCCACTGCGACCACATCTCGGTGCATCCCCACGTCAGTTTGAAGAAAATATTCCCTGAGACTGCAGATCTCGCGGTTGTGGAGGGTTTTAGCGTTTAAGAAACCTCGACCCCCACACTTCCGCGGGATGTACAGTCTCATCACTGATGACCGTGGGTGATGCATCCGATCTGCCGTCAGCAATGTGCGGACCTTCCTATCCAGAGCGCCAAGTTCCGTCTGAGTCCATTTGAGTATGCCGAAAGAATACATCAAAACCGGCATGACCCAACCGTTGAAGGCACGCACCTTGTTGCCGCCTGATAAAAGACTATTAAATACCTTTTTCAGGCGGCCAAAGAAACGTTCCTTCAGCGATTGTTTCATGTCGGTAGCATTGATGCCTAATGCTTCCGACATACCCAAATATTTGTAGGTTTCGGTTGAGGAGAGGGATCTAAGGTGTATAGAATCCGTAAGTTCGGTACCCACGGATTCTACAATCTCCCCTCGCTTTACATGCATGACTGCACATTTGTCCACACCAAATTCCATCCTGATGGCGCTACTGAACGTTTCTGTTACCTTCAGTAGCTCCATCAGTCGCAAATTGTTGGGGGCAAAGAGTTTCAGATCATCCATGTAAAGGAGGTGTGATATCAACTGACCACCTCTTCTCAATCGATAGCCTAGACCTGAATCCTCCAGCAGTGTGCTTAGAGGATTCAAGGCTAAGCAAAACCAAAGCGGACTTAAACTGTCGCCCTGAAATATTCCTCGCTCAATCCTGATCGGTTCATTGATCTGCTGGATTTGTGGACATCCTGGATAGAGAAGGACCGTCCTCCACTGCCTCATACACGACATCAAGAAGGTGCGTAGAGTTGCATCTATTTTGTACAATTCTAGCACCCTCATGAGCCATGTATGTGGCACCGAGTCATAGGCCTTCTTATAATCTATCCAACATGTCGACAAATCCTTCCGGGATCTACGAACCTGTTGGCTAATGGTCATGTCTATAAGGAGCAGCTCCTTAGTACCACGGGACCCATTCTTACATCCATTCTGAGACACCGACATAATTGCGTTACTTTGAATATGGTGTGAAATTTTTGCTCTAAGAATGGATGTAAGAACTTTATAGACCGTCGGTAAACAAGTTATGGGTCTATAATTTTTAGGTTCCGCAGTACTACCCGATTTATGAAGAAGGTGGGTAACTCCTGTTGTAAAGAACAGTGGTAGCGACCCAGTCTCTAAAGATGACTGGAATTGTGAGGCTAAGCAGGCATGTGACCTTTGTAGCCATTTGATCCAAAAATTGTGCAGTCCGTCCGGTCCTGGGGATTTCCAGTTAGGCAACGGACGGACTGCACAGGCCACATCCAGAGGACTGATGGTAATAGCCTCCATATTTGGTATTGAGTCACATGCCTGCTCAACAGCACGCATCCAGTGTCCTTCAGTGTGACTGACGGGCACCGACCAAATGCTTCGCCAAAAAGCACTCATTTCGTTATTATTTGGTAGACACGCGTCAGTCACACCTTGAGTTCGGTTGGGTCGCTCCCAAGCTCTGTACACCCACCTTTCATCGTTCTGGAACATGCGGTTCTGAGTAAACCGGTCCACTCTTCGCCTATACCGACGGATACGGTTTGCCCATGCATAAACTTTCTGCTTCAGGAAGTCGATGCGCTCTGTGACACGGGATACATATTCTCGGGGGCTAATACTAGTTCCCGAGAACGCCCGCTTCACAAAGCGCATCACCCTTGGGCGTGTATTGCCCTCCCTGAAGCAGATTAGCTTCGCGATGAGCACCCTGGCCTCATTAATACGACGCTCAATCCTGCATTGCCAGGCCGGTGCGACAGGTTTTGGTCGTACAGCTCGATCAGTGTTTGGGAATTTGACTCGAGCTATACGACAAGCCGCAATAGCCGTGCAATACAAGATTGAGTGTGTATCGCAAAGATCTGCACTGCTGTCAATAAAATTTGGCAGCAGCGCATCCAGGGCACACACCAGTGCTCTGTTTTTCTTATTCATGGGCAAACGTGGTAACCGCGGTCTAAGGTCAGGTGATATGAACCGGTACTCACGAATCACATCCTCCAGAATGCTCCTTATGTCCACATTGCACAGGTTATCTGCAGATATAGCCCTGATTTCCTCCTCCTCATCATGCTGGTTTGCCTGCAGTAGAACATCGGCAGGCGTATGCATGACATTCTGGGATGGGGGAGGATTACTAGCAGAGCTATTCTGCATTTCCGAGCGCAGCCGATCAAGTGTAGCGTCATCCAATCTATGATTGTGTTGAATGACGCGCACCTGATCCGACAATCGTTGGGCCGAGACGTTGACGGCTGGTTCAAGCACCTGAAACAGAGAGAGCATCCGAACTCGGTACGCTGTCAGGTTAATTCCTCCCTCTGTAGCCCCATAATATGCGCGCATCACATTTTCATTTATGGACTGGGTCCATCGCATGCGCGACACATTTCCACCGGCAGCGGGGACCCTGCTCGAGGCCTGATGGCTTCGAGGTCCCAAGCCCACTGGTGGCCGTCCTCTTCCTCGCCGCCGTTGTGGTGTTGGTGACGACGGCGGGGAGAAAAACTCGTCGCTCGAGCTCGACGCAACTGCAGCGCCCGGTGACACGACGCTCTCGGTTGAGGCGCGTCCCGGTGGCTGCGAGGCGGAGCTGAGCGACAAGTCCGGAGATGGTGGGTGTGCCTGCTGTCTCGTCCTGGCTCTGGTCTGCATGATTTTTAGCTCATATTTTGTTTCAACAGTCTCTTTTTTTTTATGCTTATGGTTTGTTTTTGTAGGGTTTTCCATTCTAAATTGTTATTGGTATTATTGCACTTGGTATTTTGCTGATATTTATTAAATCCCGACTGTATAATTTAATTTTAAATAGTGAAAAATATTGAGCGTAAAAAAATTCTTGTGACGTTGACAGATGCCAGAGACAAATTATTATTATTATTATTATTATATCTTGCCGTAACCTGCCGTGCAAATGTGAATTATAATCAGCGATGTCAATTATTCTAACTTGTAAATAACAGATTCTATTGATTGCCTTCTAAATAGTCCTTTTAAACATGTCAGAGGTAAGTCTTTAAAACTACAAAAGAAAGAAGAATAAAGACTTATCTTATCTTACCTTATCTTACACTATACGTATATGCTTGACTATATACTTGACAGTAACTACGTATTAATGCCAAGTTGGACCCAAGCGATATTCCATGTTTTTCTATGGTCTTAAGGGCCCATATAAACCAACCTCAACGCAGTTGTCAGCTATTAAAAACAAAATCTTAAGGGGAGCTCACAAAAAGAAAACGTGTTTGTTCCTTTTATAACTATCAATATTTAGGTTTTTTTTATTGAATGAGCATCATCAAAGATTTTACAGTCCACTCCTACTGAAAATCTTAGTTAATAAGAGCAGATTGTGAATGCAGATCTTAATAACAGCTGTCTCCAGCCATCAATGGCACCTCACACAAACTATCACACACATACTTGACGAGGTTAATAGAGTTATTAGACACCACATGTATACTTGTTCATATATCAACACTCTTTCATCTTAACACAACGACTTAAAGTCCACAGTCGCCTGACTCAAGTGTCGCTTCAACTTTGTCTACCTGCTGATGAAATACCATAACTTCTACAGATCGAGTACCTCTTGATGCTAAGAGTTTAGGTTGATATTCGTGTGTGCCAGATGTCTAATTAATGTTGTCATGAAGAATGAGAGTCAATTGACGAGGTGATGTCATTATGTATGATTGTTCCAGACTATGTTACTTTTAGCCTATCTTTGTAAATAAATAATTTCGTCATCAAACATTAGTATGCGAAAATCAATACTTAAGTACATCCGGCGCACGTAGATTATTAAATTATCAGACCTGCTACTAACTTATTATCTAGTTATTCTTTTAGTATGGTTCTAAATCATACCTGATTCTTGTTTGATACATATAGAATTGACTTTTCAACTGGTAGGACTAAGGTCAACATATCAACAACGGAACGCCATCTATCCCATGTCCGTTCTTATCCGACCAAGTGGAACCAGTTGAGTAATGTCTCAAACTTGATAATATTATGACTGTTACCATATCATACATTCTGTGTGGTGCCGGACGTAAAGAACAGCACCAGCCCATTTCTGTGTCGTAAGAGGCGACTTGGGGACTTACTAGAGAATGGGCAGCAGGGTTCTTTATGCATTTTACCACCATACTGCGATCGCTAACCCGCCTGCCAAGCGTGTCGATGTCCGGCAGTGGACATCTTTCAGGTGAAAAGATGGTAATCAGCCATTGCGTGTCGATCCTCTAATGATATAGCTGCATAGGCAACACCCTGCTCCTCAAATATACTGAGAGCGAACAGCGTATTGATTTAGATAGTATTATAGAAGAACTCATGTCCGTTCGTAAAGTGTAATGTGAGAAGTGTGCTGGAGACAATCAATATAAATTAAAATTTAAGTATGTAGTGAATAATAATTGTATAATAATTAATGTAATCAATGTGCTATGTGTATAATTTATATAATTAATATTTGCACGCTTGCTCGCAGGCAGAATACAATTACTCTTAGGTTATAAGATCTCACCTTCCCTAAAAATGTATGTATTTCTTGCAAATAAACATTTGATTTGAATTGATTTGATTTGAGGCACCCCTTTTTTACATTCTCCAGAGGAACCCCTTCCATGAGCAAAGGCACATGAAATAGACAATCAGGTGATGATGAGAACCATCATCTGCCTTGCATTTTCCCATCTATGTTGGTGTCGGCTTCTAGTATAACTAGATGCAGCTGTCTACCAGTATTTTACACAGAAGGGCTGCCTATCTGATTTCCAGTACCCAGTTAATCTGTAAAACCTTCCGCAGACAGGTGCAACATGATGCTGAGACGTAATTCTGGTAGAGCAATTTTCATGAAGTTTTCTTAGACATTGTTCTAATAGACTGGCTTCGCGCTGTCGCGTCACACCTACCTGCGAGAGCGCTTACACGATACCCATTGGTAAGACTGGGGGATGCAGATTTAAACTGTATAACAAAGAAATTGAACACTAGTACACCCGGCTACATATCAAGCAATACATTTCCAATTTTAACAGACCTCGCTTTGTATACGCTTTTCGTACAATGAGAAGTCAGCTTATACTGGAAGTTATAGGTTGATTTGTCGCAATGTGCACCTGTGAATTGGCATGTAGTGATAATTCTTTATCGTTGCTATTCGTGTCAGAGCCACCTAATCTTTTAATGCCAACCGATAAGATATCGAGCACCTACTTCAGCGATAGAATACAAAGAAAACAACGATATGGTATGAAATATATCTCATTTATTTTTAATACCTGCTTTTCATATTTTTATATAGTTTTTCCTCTTACGTGATATACATATATCAGTCTTCAAGATCTACGATTTGATTTTGAATAGACACTTAAAAGGGTGATGACCGCTATCAACAATGTTGTAGAACATTGGTTTAATTCAAATAAAATCAATGAAGGAACGGAGGAGAGGTCGAAATGTTTTTGATTATAATAAATTAATACTTTTTCCTATAATATAAATTTTTCGTCAATCACCCTTTAAGGTTATAATTAGGACTCATAAAACACCCGGCCAACGACTTAATATTTATGTCGTCATTCTAGTTTATCAAGGAACGCCTTGATAAGTAACGCGTTGATAAAAAAGTAAGCCCCAGATACACAAAGTACAAGTACTTTTCACTTAAACCCCTATAGTCTAAAATCACATTTTCGCCAACCATTTTCGGAATATAGTCCACGTCACACACATCAGCTGATCCTGCACAACACATCGTACATCTTGTGAGCAACTTCCTGACCAGCAAAACCAATATAGCAAGAGTTGTGACTTGGATGGATCTTCCCAGGAGTCACCGACAACTGATACCTCGCTCTGCCGACGTACAAAGTCTCTCCTCCCGCCGTTCTGCCACCAGGAATCGCCCCGGGAGGGACGTTACCGTTTGAAGCTGGAATCCAGCGCAGATCATCAGGCTTAGCACATAACACTTCGATGTTCTGCACTGATATCTCTTTCCCTTCGTAGACAATTGACGCGGAGTTGTGTCTCACAGACAACTTGCCAGGCATCAGGTCTCCGTTATGCCATGCACGGATCACCCACAGGGGACTGCCATCCCAGCCTTCATGTCCGCCAACAACTGCTCGTCCAGTCAAAGAGCTTGCCATCGTGGCGGTCGTGGGCACCCAGTCGAACTCTCCAGAAGATTCCACTATTGATACTTGATTACCATCATCAGTGACTGTAGTCTCTCCATGGTAAATATAGTTGGTGATATATGTGGAGTTGGGTCCAGTTTCTGGTGGTGGTGGTTGCGCCGCCGGTACTGCTACCGGGATCATCATGGTACCAGGAACGTAGTACGGTTGCGGGTACTGTGAAGGAGGATACCCGAAATCTGGTGGAGGCGGGTACATTGGATGCGGATGTTCAGATGGTTGGTACGGAGGAGGCCATCCGCCCGGCGGTGGTGGAGGTCCATAGTGTCCGTAAGGGTAACTCATGATTGCACTAAATTTTACTCAATACTGAAGTGTTCGATCTAATGAACGGCTTATATCAGATACTGGTGTATCTGATATCTTATCACGCTGATAACTCTATGATTCACGTGTTGTGCCTCACTCGTTAGTCACAATAAAACAAAATAACTTTCGCTTAAATTATTATTTATTGTCCAGTGTTAATGTTACATAATAATAATAATTTATTATATCTAAGTTTTATAATTATATTAACCTTAAGAAAGTTAGAAGACATTTTGTACAAGAAATAATGCAATTATAAGTTCCATAAATAATGCAATGACGAATAAGAATGGCATAGCCAGTCGACATACGATGTTAATGATAACATACAAAGAATCTTTATAATTCGTCAATGTATAAATTAATTTCATACTAAACAGCATGACGTATCCCCCACGTGTTCCTTTACTAATTCACGTATGCGTCACCAACAAATGTATTAATTGTTATGCCCGCTGCATACAGCCCAATAACAATTAACACGAACTCAAGAGTAAACCCATGGTAATATTTTACATAATTATGATCTTACTGCGACAGTTTAAAATGAGTAAGTTTACCTTGGAAACCTTAAACATTACTAATTCAAGAAGGACCAAACATTTTCCCATTAAATATGTATTCAATTGAATAGCGCTTTCGAGCATTTGAATAACAATAATTACACTTTTTAATACCTGTATGGCCAGCAGTTTGTTCCCTAAGAGATCCACCACACCACGATGTCTTATCACTGTAGAAGATATTATTATAGGTCAATAGAAATGTAAGGAGCATCGATGTATGTATATAACATTTAAGTAAAGTCGGCATACCCAGCCATTGACTAAGCCCAATGTTAACCGTGGCCTGAACATGATACAAGAGAGGAGGAATAAATTATTTAGAGATAGCAGTTCAGACATCGATGGCCCACATCAGTCAGGTGAGCACCACAGCCCGGAAGACGCAGCGGTTGCCGTCCATCAGTGCGGGCCAGACGAACGACTTGATGAGGTCGGAGCGACGGTCGCGCGCTTCGCGGCTCTCCGTTGAAAAACGAACGTGTTTCTCTGGGTTCATTACCACTGGAAAAGAACAAATGTGTTTGAGTTTTATATTGTTATCATTGTTGTTTTTTAATTTGGAGGACGTAGGGGTTTAGTATTAACGACAAGGACAGAGTGTAATTGGATGAGATAGATTATTCCTTGATTAGTAGCAGAAGCCTTCAAAAATAAGCATATTTACTTGTTGTATACTTATTAGTTATCTGAATTTCACCTAAATTCATATTATTTTTTTTCAAAATAAGTATACGCAGAAGGTATGCGAAATTCTATCATTTAGTTAAGCGAGTTTACAATTTTGTCATATTATTGTGTGAAGATACTGCATAGATTACATATTTTCCCATTATATCAACCGCAGTTATAACTGGCCATGGCAAGAGACCAGTCTTTGAAATTAATTTCTAATCACTCCCAACTAAAAGTGTTTGGGGATAAGGGATAACATTTTAGAAATGTACGTATAAAAGAAGGTACCCATGCATAGACCCCAAATAAAGGAAATTATAGGATAAGAGCATTAGGATGATCACGATGGCCTCACCTGGTGTGAAGTCAGTATCGATGCGGAGCGGCGGCGAGTGCAGGCTGATGGTCCAGGCGGCGCGACACGCGGCCGCCACCAGCGCGTGCAGCGCCGCGCACGACGACAGGCACGGGTACTCGCGGAGAGTGCTCACCACCTGCCATGAGGATATTACATAGAGGATACAGATAACATAATACATTTGTAAGACAGCAAGAGATTGGAGTTCCGTGTGTTGCCGGTCCTAAAGTATAGCATCATCCCATTTCTTTCCGTGATCTCGTAAGAGGTGACTAAGTGACTTACTAGATAATTGGTATCAGCGTTCTCTATGCATTTTATCACTTAAATTGCCAACCCGCCTGCCAAGCATGGCGATTATGGCAAACCCCCCCAAATTCGCGAAGGCCTACGTCCAGCTGTGGACATCTTTTGGCTGAAATGATGATGATGACGAGATAGGGAAAGACGTTTTGTTTGGTGCTGCCAATCTTGAAGGTGCTATGATTAACAATAGACAAATAATAGGTTGTGGAAAAAGTTTCTTCGCATTTTTTTAAGAAAATTCAAAACCTTTTTTAATAAAGTTTATTTACATTTAACTAAAGTATGTAGGTACCATTTTGTTCGATAACTTTTTGCCATCTTGTAGGTAGGGACATGATCCCATTGCTATAGAAATTTTGGAACTTCTGGTCAAAATACCGCGACAAGTGGTTTTGGCAGTCCTCTCGTGATGTTAACCTGACACTGCCTAAAGAATTCTGAAGAGACCGAAACAGGTGGAAATCTGAAGGTGCAAGGTCAGGACTATGCGGCGGATTCATTAACACCTCCCAGCCAAACTCTCTTAATTTTTGTTGGGTGGCTAAAGATGTGTGAGGTCTAGCGTTATCATGATGAAAAACCACACCCCTTCTGTTGATTAATTCCGGCCGCTTTTTCTCAACTTCTTGCTTTAATCTCATCAGTTGGTCGCAGTAGAGTTCAGAATCGATGGTCCTGCCTGGTGGTAACAGCTCATAATGAATAATGCCGTTCCAATCCCACCACACACAGCATCACCTTGTTGCGAGTTAACCCGGGTTTCGCCACAGTCTGTGAAGCCTGACCGGCCTTTGACCACGACCTTTTTCGCACGTTCTTGTCATACGTGATCCACTTTTCATCACCAGTTATCAGCTTCTTCAAAAATGGTTCGGTTTCATTACGTCGTAATAAAGAATCACAAATGAGTACACGGTTCATTAGGTTTCTTTCAGTGAGCTCGTGAGGTACCCAAATGTCGAGCTTTTTTGTGTACCCAGTTTTTTTCAAATGCGCCAAAACTGTTTTGTGGTCAATTTCCAGTTCTTCAGCTACGTCGTAACTACTGGTATGCCGATCTTGCTCCACTTTTTCAAAAATGGCATCCATTTTATCCGTAATAGGGCGACCAGAGCGACGTGCATCTTTGACATCAAAATTTCCGGATTGAAAACGCTTAAACCAAATTTGTGCTACTCTCACAGACACTACACTAGGTCCATAAACATCGCAAATTTTTTTCGCGGCTTGCGTTGCATTTCTACCTTTTTTGTAGTAAAATTTTAAAATGTATCGAATTTCTTCATTAGATTCACTCATCTTGACGGTACGAAAAACAAATGAAAATCACACATTTTCCTAATTTGAATTTGGAATTATATTCTTTAAAATTTAAACTTTCAATGATACCAAAACCAGCCAGATACAAATAGTATAGCCAAAGAGATTTTATTACAAGTTCATACATACTATAATGCGAAAAGACTTTTTCCCCAACCTAATATGTAGAGCAAAACCAGACATGCAGACATCACAGTGATGTGATGTCTGCATAGAACCACTCAAATCTGTGCTATCCTCAAAATACCATCACAAACACTTATCTGTGTAGTCCGTATATAACCTGAGCAAAATTATGTCTGGACTTCAAATAAGACTGTGACCTATGAGTTTGTTTGGGTCTTCTCTGAGTTGTTGTTGAGGGTTAGACCACCGAAATTTTGTACCTTCAAAATAAAATTGTAAGCGTGTTTTATCGAACCAATTTACAGAAATAAATATTATTTATCACTTTTCCATGTTAGACATGAACATAGCATAAAATGACGCCTGTATTCCTAGAGGGACGGCAAGGAGCCATCCTTGCCTTTCTTCAGGGAATACACATACAAAAATGGGAGTAGATACCTTTAAACCTTTCTACTCCCATTTTATTAAGTTATTATTCTGTCTTATGTAACAGAGAACGAGCGTATTGCCGTTAACTAGGCACGAATCCAGACTCCACTGTTGCTACTGAGAAATTTCAATAATGGAAAATCCAATAACGCTTAACCTGCGAGTCGAAACAAGGCCCCATGATCAGCGACCACTACAACGAGAGTCTGCAACTCTGTACTAGCCAGATAAATGATCTTTACCTGATTGATAACAGTCCGCTCAGCTTCGCCCAGCGGGAAGCTGTGTGCTGTGGTGTGCAGCACCCTGGTGGCAGCTCCTAACAGCCTGGTTACGCTGGGGTCGCTGCCACTGCTGTCAGACTCGGCCACACCCAGCAGCGCCTTCATCTCGTTCAGGCGACGGTCGCGGAGGCTAATGACTGCGCGGAACGATAGCTAGAATAAAATATGGTAGATTTAGATAGAAACAAATTTGTTCGATACGGAACTTTTCTCATCAGAATCTTTTATTTGCTGTCCTCCTACAGGGTCCAACTTTTTATAGTTGTCAGTAAAAACACAGCACTGAGCATGCCCGTACCGATAAGGCCATACACTACGTATTTCATCATAACGAGCTTTTAATGTTCCCACTGCTGGGAAACAGGCCTCCTCTCAGTGAAAGGGAGTAGGCCGTACCACGTGAGCCCAGTTTGGGTCGGTAGATGTAAATGTCAAATACCTTCGCATTTTTTGGTTTTATGACGTGCCTGTTTTTTGACGATGTTTTCCTTCACCATTTTGGAACAGATGTGATGGCATAATTTACGCAAAACAAAGCGCCTGACTGGGTTCAAACGTATGACCCAAAAACTGGTCTTCACTACGTATTTGCTAGGTGTTAAATACTCAATGCTGGTTTTTAGTTGACAGGGTGGGAAAGTAGTGTTCTCTGCTATGCTTTGCATGAGCCCATAAAACTACCCCATACATAACATCATCAGCATCAACCTGTATTGTGTCCACTGCTGGGATACAAGCCTCCTCTCTATTTGTCTATTGGTCTCTTGAAATGCCAAAGAATCCTGTTATGATGTTTTCGATATCCGACATGTATTCGTATTTCACTGATAAACATTTAATCAATGAGTCACTCATTTCACTTGATGTTGATGACGAGTAATCAGCATTTTGCAATTATAATACCGATTTCGGCTCATGTTGTCACGGATACAAAGATGAGTATTAAAATTTCCGGAAGTCAACCCTATCTGTATTTATTTGATGTACGAAGACCCTGAGTTGCTTATTCAGCTATGCTGGCTGGGATACAATTGTATGAAAGTAGTCATTTGGCTATTTGCCTACGCTCTCTGGGCAGTAAACATAGAAGTGGCTATCTCCCAGTCACGATATAGCTTTTCGAAATTTGAACCTGAGCTATGACTCCTTTTCACGTTGTCATAGAACTATACTAAGCAATAGTTGTTTTGCGTGGATGTGATGCATATTTATAGCAAAAATAAAAGAGCGATGGAGCGCAGTATTCTGGATGTAAGAGACAGGACAAAATTCAGAACATGCTGTGTTCCAAAACGGGTATAAAACGTTAGCTTGAAGGCTGCCAGGCTCTAATACGATTGAGCTGATCACATCAGCCGCAAGCAGGATGATAGCTGGGCAAAAGTAGCGGTGGCGAGATGACCTGGACATGAACCGCGAGGTTTGGTTTAGTTCGAGGTGATGCGGGAAAAGTGTTCGTGGAAGGACTTTGCCTAGCAGTAGGACAGTATGGGCTAACAAAAAAATAAAATTGTTTCATTCTTTTTTTTCTTTTTCGTTCGTTGGAAAATAAGAGAAACTGTAGTTTGAAAGTAATCAAATAAACACTTGATTTCTCGTTTCGGTGTACAAGAGTAATTCAAGTTTAATTTTATGAAACATATTTAGCTTTTAATTACATAATTTTATTTTTCCTATTTTATTTTTGTGTTACTTGTTTTAATTAATTAATTGTGTGTTATTATCTGCGCATATTGTAGTGCATGTGGTGCTTTTCTGTAATTAATGAGACATTTAGAGTTAAGATTGCAATGTATAAATTATAAAGTAACAGTATACACTGTAGTTTAATTGTTGAGAAACCAAATAAATGAATAAATAGGTGCTATGGCATAATACTTACAACAACGACAGAGAAGACGATCTTATACTTGAGGTGTGGCGTGTGGCGCAGCTGCTCCAGCGCCCCCAGCGCCGGGATGGCCTCGTCCGCGGCGCGGGACCACACCGCCGCGTACTGGGACACCAGCTTACTTCTGGAAATAGCAGAGACAACTATCAAAATTTGTTCTCCATTACAATACAGATCATCGATGTTCTATAATTTTGTGCCAATACATATGATTAATAATGTTTGTCTTTTTGTCTATGTGGACTACAATTAAGTGTTTAATACATAAAATAAAAAAACTAAATAATCATCTAAATACACAGCCAGATTTAACTCTTCAATGGGTGTAGTCCGTCCATTCTCTATTATATAAAAATCAAACTTAATACTCAAAAATAAAACAACCGACTTTCCAAACAATACTGCTTTTTGTGGAAGTCGGTTGGTTTTTTAAATTGTAATAAACCGTACCCCACACACATTCGTATCCCGTACCTACTTGCTAAGTAAATAACAATAACAGGAAGTTATTATTATAAATCATCAACGTACAATAACATCATCAACATACACTTTTATTACTTACGTAGGTACGTATTATTGAAGGTAAGTCAAAAACAACTCATAAAAATCTAACCAAATTCTTACGGCCCACATTTACTCATTCAAACAAAAGAAGAAGTTTTTCAAATCTATTTATAAATGACAGATGTTTGAGATAACAAACATAAAAATGAAAAAATACCACCGCACGTTTTTTAAAGTCCGTTAAAGAAAAAACCGTCAATTTCAAACTCAATCAAATCAAAATAATTATTTTCTCATAAACCTACATGGGTACTTATGATACGTCAGAAGCTAGTTGCACGGTTCCAAATTGTTGGTTCATTTGGAGAAGAGCCGGCAAGAAACACCATGGTTACTCTTCTAAAAATAATTGGTTTATACAATGGTTTCAAATTACAGTGTCAATAGGTATGAGAGGACAGTGTAGGCCTGTCAACAATAGTCAACATGTACCAGGTACTTAATTAAATAAAAAATTGTCTATGAAACCTTTTTAGTATCACTCACTTACTCACTTAGACCTTTAGATGTAATGGAGGTCCAAACTACAGACTATAAATGCTAAATTCTACATGGTGAGTCACCTAGTTTCCAAATTCTTATTAACACAAGCTACCATACTGTCAAATTGTTGTGATTAACTTGACTGACATCAAATTATTTGACAACAGGTATATTTAACTGTCTGCCAGTATTTTTATAAGTTTACTACCAATCCAGGAACGAAATGTTAAAGAAAGAAGGGTGAAGGTATACCTGTCAGGATGCTGCTGCGAGTCATCACTGTCGGAATGGTATCCGTCACTGGCGGAGTCGGTGGAGCGAGGAGTGGTAGCGTCGCTGTTACTGCTGCGCTCCTCCTCAGACATCTGGCTGAGGACTGCGGCACACCCGCGGGAGTATGTCATCAATACCCCAGCTACCGGCCTGAAAGGAACAACAATTATTGTTTTAATAACCTTCGTTCATTTGTTTATTTAGTCGAATACACAATGGTGATTGTTACTGGAGTCACCAGCCCTAGGATATCAAGAACATAATATGAGAATGCGGTGGACTCATTAGACTTATTATTACTCAATAACATCAAAATATAAAGTCTTTTCTTCGATTTAAGCTGAGAATCAGCCCATTTAGCACTACAAAATTACAAGAGTCAGTCCCTCAAAACGCCCGCCTTTCATAACTTCCTCGTGCTGTAGTTGGAAAAAAGAAGTGGCGCAACAAGCTCGCCAGTAGGACCTGTATGTTATGTTAGTCGGTTATATCTATTAATTATTCCTAAATTCATCATTCCAGTTTATTTCTTTAGTTTCATTCATATCTATCATCCGACCGTCTTAGTATTCTCTATGACCTAAACACATAAGATTTATTTCGTACTGAGATTTGACATTGAGGATAGAATAACACTTTGCTACCTCTATTTTCATGGCTCCTCTATGCGACTTCTTCTTTCTCCCTCCCTCTGTCTCTTCTTTACTCTTCACTGTGTATAAAACAAAATGGCTTTTCGTGTCTTTACGCTTAGATCTTTTATACTTCGTAACGGAATTTAATGCGGTTTTTACCAATAGACAGATGATTCAAAAGAAAGATTTATATTTATAATATGCGGGCGAAGCCGCTGGCAAACGTTAGTTCTATTGTATAGGAGTGTGTGTGCATGTGAGTATCACGTAAGGAACATTGTTCGTGACGGAGGTTCCCCGGCCCGCACACGTTTTTTTTTTAACATATAAATGGAAGCGTCCAAGCCAAGGGGGCCACTCGGCGCTGGCAGCGGCTTTTTTGCATAAAACACGTTCTGTTCAACTCGCTCACAAGCTTTGGGAAATAGCTAAAAAAAAATTGAAACAAATAATTCGATAGATTTTAAGCTGTTCTTTCGAATGGTGCTATTTGTTTTTACCAAAATAATTTTATTTTTAGTGAAAATTGAGTTTCAATTTGAGGTTAGATTGACTCGAAAAATGTATTTTTTTATTTTATTTTTTTCAAATCGGTCAAAAGTTTGACCCTTCAACAATATTTCTGTAAAATTTCAAGTTGGGAGGGGCAACGGTTTGCAAATGACAAGCAAATCAAGTTGTCACCGCGTCGTCTTGCGCGGCCGCGCGCCTGCCGCACTGTATTGCAGACGACGACGCCCGATTTAATTTTTCTTTTACGAGCAAGTATTCTTTTGTACAGGAGAAGAAGCATGTTATGTTTTTAAAATGGGAATTTGCCCAGTTGTACAAACTTTCAGGCGTTAAAATATTGTTTGATGTCGTCCTCATACTTCCATAAATGCACTTCTCGCTGTTTTTTGTATGATTTAACCGAGAATTATTGAGTATCATATGAATGTATAACAGTAGCACCAACAGAAAGAGTAACTAAATAATCACGGGCATGAGGGTTCATCGTATTTTGAGTTCGTTTGCCTCCAATCGTTGTAAGTGGGTGGTGAAAAAAATCGCATCATTCGACGTCGCGGGGCATCGCGGGCGTCGTCGTCTGCAATACAGTGCCGCAGGCGCGCGGCCGCGCAAGACGACGCGGCGATAACTTGATTTGCTTGTCATTTGCAAACCGTTGCCCCTCCCAACTTATAATTTTACAGAAATGTTGTTGAAGGGTTAAACTTTCGACCGATTTGAAAAAAATAAAATACAAAAATAAATTTTTCGAGGCAATCTAACCTCAAATTGAAACTAAATTTTCACTAAAAAGAAAATTATTTTGGTAAAAATAAACAGCCCCATTCGAAAGAGCAGCTTAAAATCTATCGAATTATGTGTTTTAATTTTTTTTTAGCTATTTCCCAAAGCTTGTGAGCGAGTTGAACAGAACGTGTTTTATGCAAAAACGCCGCTGCCAGCGCCGAGGGGCCCGCTTGGCTTGGACGCTCCCAAATATTGTTTCTCATACCCTAGGACACCTCACAAATCGTCAATATTATCAAGTTATTCATCTAAACTAGTTTCTGCCCGCTTTTCTCCCACAAAGATGTTAGAAATAATCCTACGGGAATGTTCTACTGGTACAAAACTAGACAATGCTCTTTCCCAGGATACCATCTATCCCTTTGCCAAATTTTTATCGAAATTCGTTCAGTGGTTTAGGCGTGGAAAGGTTACTATAGACAGAGTTACTCTCAAACATATCTTCTTAGTTAGTAGTATGAATATTCAATATCGATTATTGTTAGTATGGATAAGAAATTTCAGCTTAATGTACCAAACGTTGGTGATGAACACACCCGAAGAATTTACAAACACTGACAGGATGTCTCAGGGGAACTGAAAGTGTATAAATGATCTATTTACGCAGTACATCCTAGGCAAGTATTACAATACGTTGGGCAGCAATTTACCACAGTCATGATAACCCAACCCATAAACCTCCTTAACATCTTCCATTGTCTTCAGCTATACTCATAACTTACTGTTATGGCATAATCCAACATTTCACAAGCATTTTCTCCGAAACTTCACATAACCCGAGTTTAAAGGTAACATTAACCACAAGTATATAACTTGGATTCCCACGCCTTCTGAACGTAAACTGGATCTGAACAATGGTTAGTTCTGAGACGAGTAAAAACTTATACAACGGAGAAATGTATGGGAAACTATTGTGAAGAGCGAGCTTCGTAAGAGGTGCGGTATCTTAATTTGATTCTGTGGTTCCGTTGCTAGTAACGGGGTCTTATTCTTCAGTTGGTCTGCTTTAGTTAATTGATGTGCCCAACGTGGGTTCCTCTACTTGTGATTGTTCATCATTGTCGTCAACTGTGGTGGTTGGTTTCAACAGATCTACATAATCATTATAATTCTTTACTCTACGGTTCCTAGGGCTTGACCGTTTCACTAATATTTGTTTTTCGTCTTCGTATTCTTATGATATACCGATATACTGGGTGACTTTTTTTAGCGTCTTGAAAAAAAATGGGGGTAATAGGTGAACGGAGTAGAAGCTTTTGGCATAGAAATTTTTATTATTTTTATTTTTGAATAACATGTAATTAAATTGATCTAGCAATAAATACTACACATTTAAAGTAACATTTTCATACTAGAACAACAAAAACAGAAATTTGGAAAAAAAAAAACAAAAATAATAATATTTATATCTATCGAAACTCAAATCATACACACCCTACTCAATGCGCGGCATGTATCATTGATTTCGGAGCGCGGTCCTACCCTTTGAAGCGGGCTGATAGGCGGCCTCATTGATCTTTCGCAGGCGCACGAGCCGCACACGCATCCCTGTCCACCCGCGTCCCGCGCTCCTTTAGTCACCTACGATGAATCTGAAGGCCTTCCTGCCTTCTATTCTAGTTACACAACACACCATATGAAGGTCGAGACGGTAAAAAATGTCATCCGGTATACAATAGGATGAAGTAAATCTGTGCCTTTGCCCGCGTCATCAACTGCTTCGGCTTCCAGTCTGACCGGATTCAGCCGTATTTTACATGGAGCGATTACCTATCATTCTTTACGTCCTACTGACGTAAAGAATACCCTATTTCTGAAAGTGTGGTCATAAAAGGTGACTAAGGGACTTACTAGAGAATAGGCAGCAGCGTTCTCTATACACTTTACCACCATACTGCGATCGCCAACCCGCCTGCCGTTGCGATTATGACAAATCCTTCCCAAATTGGAAAAAGCCTATTTCCAGCAGTGGACGTATTACGGCTGAAATTATGAATGGTGATTGCCTATCTGTACTCACGTTAGGAAGAAAATTAAGAATATACCAAAAAGTGAAGATTTTTTAAATACAGTTATTCTTAGAGAAATGTAGTCAACTGTAATGTATTTAATTTGTGATGAAAAAAATTATAGCATATAATTGTTTGCAGCCGTCTTTACATAACACAGTCCTCCAAAACGCCCACCCTTCACCACTTTCTAGTGCTTTGGCTGGAAAGAATAAGTGGCGCAACTAACACCTCAGCAGCATAGCTGTGTATTTAATTAGATGAACTTGATTCTACTCAATAGTAGGTACACTCAGTAATTAATATTTCGGGGCACAGAACAACACTACTGAACTTATTACCCCTACTCACTAATTAATTCAGCTATATAATTTGTATCTATAGTAATTCAAACTCGCCTGAGCACCATAAAAGACCTACAGTTAGTTTTCCGCTTAATTTCTCAAAGTGACACAACTAAATGACAGTTCCTTAGATTGTTAAAAATGTAATGTTTACGACTTATCTCCGCAAACTGTCATTTCATAAACAAAAGATACTTAAGGTGGATGGGCTCTTGCCGGGGTCGCGTGATTGTTCGAAAGAGATACCGTGACTCTGGCACATGGGCAACTGAAGGAACACGGGTGGGTTTTAGTCAGTAAAAGTCTGACACGCCCTCCCGCTCCGCCCAGAGCGGGAGAAGTCATTTGCTGATTTCCCATAAAAAAAAAAAATTAAAAAAAAGGTGGATGAGCTAAAGTAGCCCGCAAATCGTAATACCATGTAATGACTAAATGACTATTTCTTGTAAAAAATCATTCATTGGGATTAAATGAACTTGGAAGTTTACTGAGATGATTTCAGTAACTAATATCTATATTTATAAAAGCGGAAGTTCCCTCATTCGATCACTGATTAATCATGAAATCTCAAAAACTACTGGATCCCCGATTTCTTCCCGTTGGTGTAGTAAAAGGCGACTAAGGGACTTACTAGAGAATGGGCAGCAGCGTTCTTTATGCATTTTACCACCATACTGCGATCACCAACCCGCTTGCCAAGCGTGGCGATTATGGCAAAGCCCCCCAAATTGGGGGAGGCCTAAGTCCAGCAGTGGACGTCTTATGGCTGAAATGATGATGATGACTGGATCTACGAAGATGAAATTTGGCACAGAAGATTTTAGGAAACTTCCCCCG
The DNA here is from genome assembly GCA_947507805.1 of Aporophyla nigra. NCBI lineage: Eukaryota > Metazoa > Arthropoda > Insecta > Lepidoptera > Noctuidae > Aporophyla > Aporophyla nigra. The sequence goes on along the minus strand of OX382313.1, from coordinate 1,020,098 downwards.
TAATGAGTTGAAATAGGGGAGGAAGTTTGTATGAAAGTCCTTCAGTTTTGAAGATAGATGCTTTAAATTGTCTGTTACGGCTGACGATTAATTTTATACATATGTATCTCATCGTTTTTTATAACTCTACTCGCGAAGAGTTGAAAAAAGGAATGAAGTTATGTGAAAAGTCCTTAATTTTAATAGTAAACATCAATTTTATTATTTTTAGGCAAAATTCCGATATCCACGCGGGCGAAGTCGTGGGCAGAAACTAGTTATTCTATAAAGCCTTATTTCTTACGGTCGCGAATCATATTTTATACAACATACAGCCTGACATTGACCTACAAAATTACAATAAAAACTTTTTTGCAAAAAAAAAACAACCGACTTCCTTAAAAACACTACAAAGTGAAAAATAACTTTAATTTCGGTAGTCGGTGTCTTAGGATCTGTATTTATGGTTTTTTTGCCACCGACTTCCGAAATTAAAGTTATTTTTCACTTTGTAGTGTTTTTAAGGAAGTCGGTTGTTTTTTTTTGCAAAAAAGTTTTTATTTTTAAATTTTTAGTTGTGGTATTCACCCTGCACTAATTCCAAACAAACAATGGTGCCGATTCCCTTATTCACAAACTAAACTAAATTTAAGTTCAGTGCATCTTTTTCTTTCTATTTCATTAAGAAAAGGACAGAAGATAAATTTTAGTTCAGTCCTGTCAAATTAATCAGCGCTTGACGTAAATTGACGTAATTTTAGTAGGCAAGTTTTTAATCACGTCTAAACTTGTATGGAGCGCTGATTAATTTGACAGGACTGAACTAAAATTTATCTTCTGTCCTTTTCTTAATGAAATAGAAAGAAAAAGATGCACTGAACTTAAATTTAGTTTAGTTTGTGAATAAGGGAATCGGCACCAATGCATATTTATGCGATAGCAGAAATCGACACCTCCTACGTAGAGTATCGTAATCAACAAATTTCGATTTTTTACTTTTCTTTATTTTCATACTTCTAAATATGCATATTTATATAACAAAATTTCGATTTTTTTACTTTTCTTTATTTTCATACTTCTAATTTCGATTTTTTTCTTTTCTTTATTTTCATACTTCTAAATATGCATATTTAGAAGTATGAAAACAAAGATAAGTAAGAAATCGAAATTTATTGATTACGATACTCTACGTAGGAGGTGTCGAAATCGCGGTTGATTTCCTGTCATTTTTTAAAGAGTTCCGGTGTCTGTCTCCCGAACTCATCATCAGATCTATATGAAAATTATATGGGACCATTTCGAAATAAACCCCTTTCGAACAAAAAAAGAATTTTGCAAATCCGTCTATATATGACGGAGATATGGCCGAACATACGTAAAAAAAAAAAAAAAAAAAAAAACATATAAACATCCGAATTGATAACCTCCTCCTTTTTGAAGTCGGTTAAAAAACGTATGAAAGTTCGCAACCTTATCGCATCCTCCTGGACCCCTCGATATAACAGTTTCCGCGCTCGTCTTTTTTTGGATGGGAAATTATCAAATGACTTCTCCGCTCTGGGCGGAGCGGTGAACACCACCCGTGTTCCTTCAGTTGCCCATGTGCCGGGGCCACGGTATCTCTTTCGAACAATCACGCGACACCGGCAGTCTCACAGACCCTTAAGTTACAAAACTTAAGTAACGATCGACTCAAACAAAAGGTTTTAAACTAAATTGACGTTTGTGTGAACTTATCTAACTCTACTATTGGTTATTATGATTTCCTAACCAGTTTGGAAAGTGGAAACTGACTTTCCATGTATCCGTTCGAACAATACGACGTGTGGTACTATAAATTCATCTTTTACTTTTCTTCACGTATGTGTCTTATTGAAAATTCAACCCAATCATGTGGAAGGTAAGGTTCGATTTCAAATGGGATGCTTTTCTGATAGTTCGACGGTTTTTATGGTGGAAAGTTTTTAGAGGCAATTGACAATACATTTAGTGAGATTTTATATCCATTGCATTTGTAAGTGATTCTACTGTCTTCTCCGCAAGAGAATAGCACAATGCTGTCTGAAGTTACAAGCCAGTCAACAAGGTCTGGTCTTAACACTAAAACTTTCTCATGCTGTTTTGACGTTTAAAAACTGCTGTTTCTCGGCTCAGTTTTAACAAATATGATCTTTTTAAAAATTTGTAGGTTTAGACTGGCCTCCCACCAAATCTAGCTGCTCCAAAATGTAAATGAGGCAATCATTAGATTAACACCAATTAGTTTTCTGATTTTAAGACGAATAGTTAATTATTTCTGCGGTTACCGCTAGGACGCAAACTAGAAAGACGAAAAACCATAATATGTACTACCTACTTCTTAGGGGAAAACGTCAAGCTCGCGAAATTCAATTTTTTTCTCAGTTGTTTTTTAATTTGCACGTCAGCGTCAGGTTTTCATCATCGTCATCATTTCAGTCGAAAGACGTCTACTGCTGCACATAATCCTCCCCAAAAGGGGGGGGGGGGGGGGGTTTGCCATAATCGCCACGCTTGGCAGGCGGGTTGGCAATCGCAGTATGGTGGTAAAATGCGTAAAGTACGCTGCTGCCCATTCTCTAGTAAGTCCCTTAGTCGCCTTCTACAATACCCGCGGGAAGAAATTTATGGTGCTATTCTTTACGTCTCCCGCAATACAAGGAACGAGATAACATAAACACATTCTGCTTAAAAAGTATACAATACACTTATAGGTATAGGTAATTCTTGTTGCATAGAGAAATTAGAGAAAACGAAATACTAGTAGTACACACCTCCAAACCGTACATTTATATTTATATTATGATTATCACTGACTAATAGGTTGCAGAAAGAACTCTCACTGAGATAAAAGCTATGAGCATTATGTAGTTACTCGTACTTACTAAGCATTCTTGCTTGGTCTTCTATTTATTTTATAATATATTATTTAAACTGTGCATTGGCATAGTGGTAGCTATGTTATTGCAGACTGTAGCTGAATGTTCTCAGTTCGATTCCTGATTATTTATTGTTCTTATGAGCTTTATCTTGCACGGGCTGGCAACATCGCATTTGAAGCGGTTTTTTGTGATCATCTTTTGGTAGTGTGTATTAATCAAAGTACTTTCTTTTTCAGCCAAGCACTACATCCTTGGTAATTATAAGTTTGTATGCTGTGTTATAATTTTGGTATTTACTAATAAAATCGACATGTAGTCAATTATTTTCTATTTACAGTACTTATTACGACACAATTTTTTTTTTATTTAAGAGTAAATAATAAAAATAATTATAAATACCAATGATCTAATGTTTAAACGAAAAATAAAAGTGTTTTGATTTATATTCAATAAAATAATCACGAAAAACGATAGAAATGTGACATTGCTAGCCCGTGCGGAATTAACGATCCTAATGCAACTATTCTCGAACAACAAACACAGTCATCTAAAGTGATACGTAACCAGGGTCAACGTTTATAATTGAAATTTTGTTCGAAACCGATGGATGTTTTCAAAAGAAATTTAATTTGATAAATGAACTGTTCAACTTCTATGGAATAAACCAGGAAACCCACAAAAGTAGGTCAAAGGTATTAAGCTCCGTTCGGTAACGGGGCTAGTGAAATGGCCCAGCTTGGCGTCAAACTCACCCCTCGTCATGGTCACAGTGGACTATGGGCAATTTCTTTCTCCTCCTCAGTGTGGTGCCGCCCTTGGTGCCCGAATCCGCCGAGCTGAGATAAATAACTTCAGATATAAATATTTTTCAGGACTATAATCTCCGATAGGAATAGACAACTGGTATGGTTTAAGAAGTAAGTTAAAAGTGTTAAACCAGAAATTACGGCAATTTAGCTAAATACATATACAAAACTCTTTTTAATAGCTGGGATTCGAACCCAGAACGAAGGACGTCACATTTAGTATTCTATGATTTTTTGCATAATTATGTAGGGCAGAAATGACTGCTTAAACATCTGCAGAGCTTAAATCCAGATCCATAACATGCTCGGATATAAATTTTCAATGAAATTATAACAGCAGAATATTTTTTCAACCTGAAAATCGAACCCTTAAACCCCAAGCAACACATGCTACCACCAAACCAATGGGCCCTGACTATTTATACCTCAAACATTCACAAATTATTCAAACAACTAGTTTCATGCATAAGTTTAACGAATGAATGCATCAATGATTTGCGTTTTTGAGAAAGATTTCACTAAACGCACAAAATAACATAAATAATATGACGTAATGTGTCACACGGTACGCGAAAGCGCGCTTTCACTGTTATGTCAGTGTTAAATAATATTTTAGGGTTCCGCTGGTTAATGGCGGATCCCCGTTAATTGGTCCGTCTGTCGTCGGTTAATCACAAAAATGACTATAACCCTCCAATAAATTAATGAAGGTTTACAGTCGAAAAACGTATTGTATTAACTATAAGAAATTCTATAAATATAATTTCAGGATGATTTTTTTAGCTGTCAGATAACACTGTCTGAAGAATAAATATGGCGGTTTGGCAGATTTTGTATGAAAATGATGTCATACTATCATATCTATACTAATATTATAAAGCTGAAGAGTTAGTTTGTTTGATTGAACGCGCTAATCTCAGGAACTACTGGTCCGAATTGAACAATTATTTTTGTGTTGGGTAGCCTATTTATTGAGAAAGGCTATATAATATACATTACGTATACACTTAGTTCGCAATAAACGTTTTTGACTTTGACTTTGACATCACGCTACAACCAAGAGGAGCGGAGCAATAATGAAAAATGTTGCAAAAACGGGAAAATTCGCACGGGTAGGCGACGCGACGGGAAAGGTCGAGGGAACAAGAAATTTTACGCGGACGAAGTCGCGGGCAGAAGCTAGTTTAACATAACACGCCTTGTTTCCCCGAAGGGTATCAGAGGTGTAACACTCACATCTCGCCAGTTATATTAAGTCTTATATGTAATAGGAGGCGAGCCTATTGCCAACAACCGGGGACAAATCTAGAGCCCGAGCTGCTACTGAAAAACTATTATTAATTTCCTATTTTTTAGGGTGTTTCGAATTTTGAGACGTATGTCAGCGTAGTTTTCGAAGACAGTTTTTTTGCTATCCTGGTAACTCTGGCAAGGATAATGGCACAAATTTATGAAATTAATGCATTGTCATCGGTCCTTGACATGTGTGCAAAGTTTGAATGAAATCTGGTCGTTTAAAGTGGTTCAAAATCGCGCTACAAGGAGTCGGTTACAAACAAACATACAAGTGAAGCTAATATAAAGCGTGTAAAAGCCGAATAACGCTTTGCCCGACCTGGGAATCAAACTCTCAGCGAAATACTCAGCAGTAGGGCTTACGAAGGCTAGACAACCGAGATAGTCAAACTGTTATATTTATTCTTATTATGTTTACGATTAAAATAAAAGTGAACAAACTATAAAAAAATATTGATCATTGTTAGCTTCATTCAAAAATAGGATATAGGACTTGGACACCAAGGATGCTTCAAGAATCTTGCCTAGGAAATAAATCAATAATGATACGGAACCCTACTTAATCCGGACTTGTCATGCACTTATCAGTTTTTATAACTGCTTATGACAAGTATACGTATGTGATAATGATATCTGTTATTAAATATTAATCCTGAATAAGATTCCTCATCACAATTAAAAATCTACTCTACATCGTACGGAATAAAGTTGATTGTTCAATGATGGGTGTAAGTGGTAATTTTAACTTGATAAATGGTGCGTTTGAAGTAATTGCAGACAATTGCGCCGACGCATGTGATATGATACGTTAGTTAAGTAGCTCTCATAATAACGTACCTATGCGAGAGTTTGTAATTATGGTTAAAGAAACTTATTTTCTCAATAAGAAATTACAAATATTTCACTTACTTGAGAACAATTTGAAAACAACTTAAAATATTAACAAACTTTGACAATTAAATAGTTTAACTGTCAAAGTTTGTTAATAAGCAGATATTGTTTTTCATTATATCAAATCATTAAGTTCATAAATAAAAAGTACATAATTGTTTAATGTCGTGCACAAATTAACAAACACAAAAACTTAAAATATTTCGATCCACCCGCAAAAGAAATAATTATCAAATAGGTATTCATTAGGAATGCGAACCCGGTGCCACTACAAAGCAACACAGCAGTAGGACAAGTATGTTTAAGGTAGTAGTGTTTTATCATTTAAAATGTGATTTTTTAATTAAGTTTTGAAAATATTAAACGAGTTCGCATTCTTTACCTCTTTAGGTAGCTTATTATATTGTTGTACTCCCGCAAAAATAATTGTTCTCTCCCCATTGACTGTTCGCACGCTTGGTAGTAAAATGTGGTCCTTTCTACGACTGCTACGATTATGTACTTGATAATTATGATGAAGAACTATCGCTGTTTCACGAGTTCGTATGAGAAGCACTTTGTATGATGAGAATAATTGTCATGTGTCATGTAACGTTTCATACAATTTGCACCTGTGTTGGTAATGGTGAGACAAATAAACTGACAGATGATGTAAAAATCTGTTTTCATTTTTACCCGACTACGGCAAAGCAAGAAGGATGATAACGATTTGACTGGTACCTTTGTATGATTTGACTAGTGTATGTGGATATTTATATGTTCAACTGTTCCGTGTGGTGGGTGTCGTAAGAGGCGACTAAGGGACTTATTAGAGAACGAGCAGGAGCGTTCTCTATGCATTTCACCACCATACTGCAATCGCGAACCCGCCTGCCAAGCGAGGCGATTATTGCAAAAGCCCAATTTTTTTTTTTTGGAAGCCTACCTCCAGCACTTTGTTCGTCTTTCGGATGAAATGATAATGATGACGATATTCCCTCATAACAACTTGACTACTTATCATTATATTGCAAATGAGGTATCGTTCGAAGAGTCTTGATCGTCCGCTGGTCTTGGTCTATGTGACTTCACGTTAAATTATATGGCACCCCGTAAAGGACATGAAGTAATGAACCACGACTACTGAAAAATCACGCTCTAAAATGTAAACAAGAAAATATTCTCATCTAAAAGCCGTGGTCCTTTATTCGTGTAGTGTTTTTAATACATGGTAACTTAGACATTGATGCGCAAACTATTACCAGTTTAAATATCGAAATGACATATTCAGAACCAATGATCCTGAAGGCGTTGAACGCGCGAACAGCGTTGGTTGGTTTGTGTCGGTTATTTAAAAAATGCTATTGCATAAATTTTGACCACGTAGGTATTAAACTTTTCTATGATACAGCAGATTTCTGAAAGAACGAGAAATGCCTACGCTAGGGGGCTATCTTTTGCCGAATGCATGGTTCCAGTTTGTGCGTCGAAGGTAAATAATGTCAACCCGTATTTAAAAAAAAAAAACATAATGATGTTCATTAAAATCCCTCTGACTGACCTCCGTACGGTTATGAGGAAATATTGCGTAACTAATCAAAATTAATAAGTTTCAGCTGCAGACAAACTTCACAAAATAATATGAACCATTTGCACGTACCTAAGCTTACAGCGAACGAGTGTTACGGCATTACTGACCAAAGATAGTACAACCGTTTTTAAAAGTTTCTTCTCAATATACATATTGGGAAAAAAACAATAACAAAGATTACGTAAAATCGTCATTCAATGCCACACCACATAAAACAATCCACATAGATCACACAGCTATTCTAAAATAACAGAGTAATATTCAAAATTAACAACTATTACTTTTCACGGCTATTACGTTATTGTTTCCAATTCGATTTTCTCACGGACAGCTGATTGTAACTCGAATCATTCTCGTAAGTTTTCATCGCCCATCGTAATTAGAGGTTGATCGTAAAAGAGAAACTTTTTGTAAAAAAGTGAATTTTAGAAGTCATCTAGCATTCAGTTAGAATTTAACCAAAGATCGGTTTTATCGTCGTTTATTTTTTCGTTGACAGTTTACTTCTTCATAGACAGTTTATTTGTACGTTATTTCAAAATGTAACGACAAGTATGTGTGACAAGTAAGTGTGTGTGTTCTTGTCTATTTATATGTGTGCATAAATGGTTAAATAAATGGTTAAATAAACAATACTGGAATATTATAAAAACCTGCCCCTATCACATAATTCACATATGAATAATTATAATACCTATGACACTTGTCGTCTATTCTTAGAATATTCATACAATCAAGTATTGTAAGTGGATTCTAGAGAATCTGGACAGTATTTATATTAATTATCCCTGAACACGTAGAAGAATAAATATACGTTATGCTCCATGACCATAATAACAGTCGCTTCAACCATTAAACAAATACGTCACAGATTACGTAACCATAAAAACAAAAGAACAAACAATTGCAGCCCACCAGCATCTCTAAGAAATGAATGTAAAATTGTTTATGACAAGCACAAACATTAAAAATCTAAACACACACATAATTATTACGTATGAGCAATTGTTAAGCACACACTCATTCTAGATCACACACACACACACAAATTTCTATGCGAGATATACATATTATTATGTGTGAAGTAACGCCTTCCTTTTCCTTGATGGTATCACCTTCCGACTTAATGAGTTCATTCTAGTCTTGGATAATGGAGGAATGTGTGACAATTGTTAGACGTGTGCAGTTTCTCATTTTAATGGTCTTTTAGTATATTAAAAAAGCCTACTCGAGTTACGATACTTATGTAAGTACCTATGCACCCTAGGTAATCAATCTTGTAATGAATAATTAATGTGGTCCTTAGAACCAGCATCCTAATAGTATAATACACTATCAATCACAATCTAAAACATATTGCAGAATTTTGCTTATACATTGCTTCATATCTCCGAAAAAAATGTCTACTCAACAATGTAAATAACGTAATGAATGCTGTTGAGCTGTTGAAATGTAAGCCACGAAAACTGTTATTAGGTAGATACCCCGTAGGGTTTCTTCAACAACCTTACCCACACGTGTCAAATATGTAAATATTTCGCGCCGCTTGAGAAGACAACTTATTTCAAACAGCGTGCTTCAATTATGTATACGCATTCATTTGGTTCTTGAGCTTGATCAGGGAATCAGTAACTCTTTTGTAAATAGTGTTCGTTTTCTTCTTTTTTTTTTGTCATTCTCTATCCGACGCAACGTCCTCCTCGAGAAAATATTTGTTTTAACATAAAATGTATTCTATAACTTCCCATTCCCCAGCATTACATCGTCTTCTCTTGGCGTTCATTCTCTTTTTCTTCGCCACCTTAGGGTCTTAGCCTGATATTAAATAGCTTATAGCTTTCTTCAAGAATTGAGCTCGCAAATACAACTGGGTGTTCCCTACATACAAACTTACTAACAAAGAAATTATCGCTCTCTTTCTTTTAAATCACTTCACAAGACATCACAATAAAAATAAAACGAACCATCACAATTAGCTCCAGTTAATTTTAGGCTAATTAAAATTCTTTCAGCTCAAGTAATGAAATGTTTCGTAATCAGCAGAGCATTACCGTTCATGTTAATTGTTATGGCAACACAAATGTCGTTTCCATGTTCTTATAATATATCTATACTATATAAAGCTGAAGATTTTGTTTGTTTGTGTTTGTATTGTTTAATTGAACGCGCTAATCTCAGGAACTACTGGTCCGAATTGAAATATTTTTTTTTTGTTGGGTAGCCTATTTATCGAGAAAGGCTATAGGTTATATTATAACATCACGCTACAACCACGAGGAGCGGAGCAGTAATGAAAAATGTTGCAAAAACGGGGAAAGTCGCACGGGTAGGCGATTCGACGCGACGGGAAAGGTCGGGGGTACAAGAAATTTAACGCGGATGAAGTCGCGGGCAGAAGCTAGTTTAATATAAGGTACATTGCTCTGATTTTATCTTTATCGCTATTTTATGGACGTGATCATTATTATATTAGTCCTCAGGAAGTTAGACCAGCTACAAAGGATTATGTAACTGTAAAATATTGAGATCATTTATTTCGTAAATATTTTAACTTTGTTATTGACGAGACAATCACGAAAAAGCAGGTGCTCTTAGTATTATAGTCACCTTGTCGTGAAACATAACATCATGCCGTCTTTCACTGAAGAGTTTGGCAAAAGAGTACCTTATAGTACACCCACATATTGCTAGTTATGTTTAGGTCCCATGTAATAGAGGGCGAGCCTATTGCATGTACACAAATTCAGACCCCGGGCTACTACTGAGAAATTCCCTGATAGAAAAACGCAATAATACTTTTCCCGAGCTGAGAATCCAACCCAGGAGTTCATGGTCAGCGCTTGCGTCTAACGAGGCAGTTAGGCTTGTCTGTACGTCTTTTTAGGGTTCCGCACCTCAAAAGGAAAAAGCGGAACCCTTATAGGATCACTTTGTTGTCCGTCCGTCCGTCCGTCCGTCTGTCAAGAGCCTTTTTCTTAGGAACGCGTGGAGGTATCAAGCTGAAATTTATGACAAATACTCAAGTCTACTGTCTCTTAGAGCTGTGAAAAAATCAAACTTCTAAGCTAACGCAATCAAAAGATATAGCCGTTTATACCGCAAATTTCCTCAAATTTTCGAAACTCGCAAGGGAATCAAAACCTAAAGGGTACTTCCAGTCGATCTAGAATTTTGAAATTTGGTACGAAGCAACGTCTTATAGCACAGATAAAGGAAAAATTGCGAAAACCGTAAATTTTTAGTTACATCATATAATAAACAGAACAAAACACAGACAGAAATAAAACCAAGCTAAGAAACAGAACAGAACTACGACTCGATTGTCGTGATGGGTGAACTTTTACTTATATACCTACAGGTTTGTACGCAACCCTCGGTGCGCGAGTCCGACTCGCACTTGTTTTTTAATAATCCTACTTGTATCAGTATAACCCCAGAACATCTTACTCTTTTGATATAAAGTTGACTGACCGGCACACATTTTGCTTACTTGCTAGGACAGTCTAATCAGTGATACAGACAATATCAGATCAAGAAACCTGTTTTCAATCAATCTGATTATGTCTCCACATCTCACATAACATCATTAACAGATGACACAACGGAATGAGAAGAAAGTAATCTAATGAAACGATAAATCAATCGATTCTTAATCAAAAGTTAACAGCATTTAATTTAAGACTCAAATGATATACTGGAAGGAAAGTTGAGCGACCACTTTCTAAAATAATTACGATTTAAGATTTAAATCTACTTTTGGGACTGATTTTGGTCCTTCGGCAACGAATTTTGTTTTAGGTGCGATTCACGGTTTTCTTGTTCCTATGGGTAGCTAAGTAAATGTGTGCCACGAGAGAAATTATTTTATGCGCATGCAGATGAAACATCTTATAAAACTTGTGTTGATGATCAAATTTATAATTTAAGAATTGTTATTGTTTAATAAGCCGATGATCCAGTGAATAAAACCAATGATCTCGTATTATTTACCATAATGGACACCCTAAATTATGATAATAAAGATTTTCGTTGTCAAGTTAAAAACAAAACTCCGTAATACGAAGAATCTACATGCAATGATGATTCCAAACCTATTCTAAAAAGAGTTCCAGAGAGCCTAGACAACATGACATTCGATCAGCGTGCAGCGGTAACGATGGAGGGAACGTCAAAAATGTATTCACTTGACATATAATACCATTTAACTTGTGTCAGTGCTGTTGAAAGCCATTATAGATATAAGAAGGCTTTGAAAGCCATTGCCACTTGTCTAGGCCCTCAGGAAATCATAAATACCGAATGGTGAAAATAAGTACCACGATACATTTCTTCCACGATATACTTCCAATAATTTCTCAAAACTCTTACCTCGTATCAGTCAAATCCAACGAATGGTCGCTCCGTTTAATATGCCCAATGCAAGCCAGCACGGCCTTGTCGCTCTCGACCCTGGCTGCCAGGGCATTCACCAGCGTCGGCAGCTGCCGCAGAGCCGGCTTATCGACGATAGTGAGCAGGGACTTGTTGTCTATAAGCCTTCTCTCCACGTCAGCGTGGCATAGCGCCAGGAGACGCTGGTGGGATGACGATGCTGGGTCTTGGGTAATGGTGACTGGTGACTGCAGGAGAGACAGATGCAAACATTAATATAGCATTTGTAGTGGATTAGTCAAGAATTTATCTGACTAGCCTTTTCACAAGTATGTTGAGATTACCTTCCAGTCTAGCCAGATGTAGCTGAATATCAGTAATTAATATGGAGAGACTGCCTATCTGACCTCGCGATACCCTTTATAAGGCTGGTTGTTAGACTTTCAGGCTTCTGTTGACCCGTAACGACTGTCAAACATTCACTAATGTCTTCCAGGACCAAGGGCTTAACGTGATTTCCAAACCATGGATCTGGTATGTCTACTATCTACGGACCATCAGCGGCAAGCGTAGCTGAACAGTCGACCCAGCTGGCTGTTATTACTTAAGCCCCTCTAGTGAAGAGTTTGGCATACTGGGTAACAAAGTACGCACTATGTCACCATCCATAATGTGTCGTTAATCAAGGATAAAAAACAGAGCATCCGCTAAGGAATATTACGATCAGTCTATATGATTGTTCGGAGCAGGGTTATTATATCTCACAGCACATCAGACCACATCTGTTAACCTACAGATAGTTCAATCCAAGATGACGCGCCCCTCTGCGCCCCTTTCCTTTGTTTTTAACCGCTCTCAGTAGCCTTGACTAATCAGACACAATTCAATTTCCAATGTTTCTGTGTTCATGGCGTGGTTAACCATGTTAAGGGCATACGACCCTTTCGAGATTCTCCGACTTCGGGAGTCGAAGAGACTCGAGAGAGTTTTCTGTCGTAAGAAATGACATCGCCAAAATCTGATAAGTTTTTGGCCTTATTAATCTTGTAGTGAGATATCAATATTAACTATGTAAACACGTGACATGTATACTATAAGTAATTCATAAAAAAAAATAACAGAATTTAATGCCATTTCAAAATATGTATATCTCTAGCCTTTTTTTTGGTGGGAAATCATCAAATGACGTCTCCCGCTCTAGGGTGGAGCGGAAGGGTGTGTCAGATTTTTACTGACTAAAACCCACTCGCGTTCCTTCAATTGCCCATATGCCAGGGCCACAGTAACTTTTTCGAATGAATCTCGCAACCCTGGCAGGCACCGGTCCTAGCAGACCCTTTCATGTGACCCTTTCATGACCCTGTCTAATGTAATCTTTAGACTATTGTCATTACTCTTACCAGCTCCTCCAGTTTATGCAGTGCTTGTTTATAAACTTCCACATGTCGCTGCAGCTCATTCTTCAAGGCAACGTGCAACGAGATCAGGGAGCCTGTCGCGTCCGCCGTCAGACCGTGTGTACCCAGACCTATAGGTAAAAGAATGTATAGTTAACGAAGACTTGGCAGTAAAGGAAAATATAGAGGTTGCTGTAACCAGGCCCTGAGGCAAAAGGCAGTGAAAAGACCTCAGTCAAACTTTTCACGAAATTGGAAACATAATATATATCGCTAATTTAGAACAAATGAAATGGCCTTAGATGACTAATAAGTTAACCTAGAACTTCACGAACCATTTACAAAGTCCAAAGTAAAACTAAAACAGTCCATTTCCACAACAACAGTGCATTAACAGTTCCGCACCAAAACCCACGGACGATAAGAGAACATGAAGCTAAGGTAAAGGAAACAAACGTAATTAGTGTAATATTTCCTCGTTCAGCTAAATTATGGCATCCGTTGTAGGATGCCAGTTATCTGACCATCTTATTGCGGCTTCTGATTAATAGCTAATCGGTTTCAGATCAACCTTGTGGTATCCCTTAGCATGAACACATGGAAGTGATGAGTAAATATTATGATGGGTATCTGTCACGGCTTGCCGGTTTATTTAGAGAACTATGTAATTTAATTTGAGGTTGTTATTACGAGATTTAATAAAGGTGAGGTCACTGTGTGTTTTCACACGAAATTTATGGAGGTTCATTTAGCTTTATATCTTCTCTGTTTCTTTCTAATGTTACGCAAAAAAGGTAATCCATGCAATAAACGTTTTAGTTAATATTTATTTAACACTTTCAGCGCATAAATGTACAAAGCCGGACTTAATGCCCTAGAATTTTCCTATCAGTCAATCTTTGCGTGATGCACAGACAAATTCAATTCAATATTTTATTTAGCAGATCTTATCCAATTTTGTTTGTACTTACAAACCTACACATCTTAAACACTAGTGTTAGTACACACATATTAACATTTAGCAAATTATCTATAATTATTATTAATAACTAGGTTTTGCCCACGGCTTCGCCCGCGTGGATGTCGGAAATTATCGCAAGAGGACGTAGGTACTACCGCGGTTAATGTATTAAGAATGCATTAATCCAAATTATACTAGCAAAAAAGTTTTTCGTTTGTTTTTTATTCGTGATATTCTATTATTTTTTTTCTAAAATAAAAGTAGCTTAAGTTACTCCTTGTTACATCAGCTATCTACCAGTGAAAGTCCCGTCAAATTCGGTCTAGCCATTTCAGAGATTAGCTGGAACAAACAGACAGACAGACAAAAATTGTGTAGGGTGCTTCCCTAACATAAGTAATGTCAACGCAGATGTAAAATGTCAAATTTAAACTTAAATGCAGAAAATGTCAGTGAATGCTCAACGGGATGAATCTAAATAAAAATGCAAGTTAACCACGTCTAATTGAACACTAAAATGTAATAAATATAAAATTGCATAGAACAATGCAATATGTCAGTGTCAACACAAACAACAAAGCAACAAACACGAAATATTAACTTAAGACGTGCTAGTTACTTAGTGACCCGCCCTCCTAGAACTAACTATGGAAGAAGAAATTTGGAGTATGGGGGTGTTACAATTTATAATAAATTACCATCAGTAATAAAGAGGGAAACAAGTTATGCTCGGTTCAAAAAGCTACTAAAAACTCACACAATTAATACATACAAATAAGTTAATAAATAAATAAAAAAATATAAAATATGTATAATATATATAATATATAAATTAACTATATCCCTCTAAATTTAAAATATACATTAGTAATAACTTTAGTGAAACAAAAATAAATAAAATCCAATACCCAAAAATATTTTTATAAACTGTATGCCCAAAACTACTGTGCACCCAAAATGTGTATAAAAAGAGTAATAAACTAAAAATAAAATGGTCTTGTTATAATAAACCTACCTACTTACTTTTATTAGACTATGCCATCAATGCCACATCCAGTAAAAAGGAAACTCACATCCATGTTGTGTTTTGGCGAGTTATTATCTGTTTACCCACATAATTTCATTTTTCTTTTTTGCTATTTTTGTTTTGTTTTGTTATTTTATATAAGTACTGTGCGCTCTAATTTTAATATTAGTTTTAAATATTGTTTCTCAGTAAGTGATTTGTTTTGCAATTCTTATGAGAAATAAAGTTGTTCTAAACCGAAACCGAACACACTGACAAATGTAGGTCGCGTCCAAAGTGCAAATACGCGAGCCTACTGGCAAAACAATTTTAAAAAAATCTACTCTCTTTCTTCTCTCTTTTTTTTGTCTCTTTGTCTACTCATTCACACATAAACGCTCTAGAAGCTTCATTTGTCCACATGGAACGTAAAAAAAATGTATTATTATAACATTCCAATCTTAATGATTCACTGTACGATAATAATCTTACCCTGAACAGCACCATCCAACTGCCTCCTCCTCGCGTCGATAGCTTCCTTGGTATCTGGCGTGTAGTGCGCCAGCGAGGAGGCTAGGCGCGCCGTCCTGGCCCTCAGGCCTGTCCCCTGGTCTACTCCTAACAGGCCCACGAGACGCCATGCTATCGCCTCGCACTGCACGTCCGGCCGGGGAGTCACTTCCAGGGCTATTAGTCTGTGGACAATATTGATGGTTAAAGCCAATTCAAATAAGTTTATGATCAATGTGCTATGTGCATATAATGTATATAATTAATATTTGCACGCTTGCTCGCAGGCAGAATACAATTACCCTTAGGTTATAAGATCTCAACTTCCCTAAAAATGTATTTCTTGCAAATAAACATTTGATTTGGTATAATCTTAATCAGTATATAGTGTTCTGCTCTGCTGGGGCATAATCCTCCTCTCCCGGAAAGGGAGTGGATCGTAATCCATCACACGGAGGCAATATGGATTAGTTGATGTCATATGTCTTCAAATTTTCTTTAGGTTTAAAGAATCTTTATTTCTCATAAGAACATGATACAGTTCACTTAAATGAGATTTAACATTTAAAATTAATAATCGTCGTCTAATGACGAAGCATGCAGGTGTAGAATTTTTCTTTGGTTCTAGAATATGCCAGTTTCAACATAACATAACATTATGTCTGGGAAGCAAGGCATAGATTTCTTCACGATATTTTCCTTCACTGTTTGGAGAACAGTGGTGATGAAATAATTTACATGAAGGAAATTGCCTGCCAAGATCGTAACCTAGAAATAACTACTCGTGAATCGTGATTGTTTCCACTAGGCCACTACTGTTCATGTGAACTTATGTATTTATTAGAGCCAGTTGCGTCTTTTATAAATTTTGTAATATTATGAAAAAACATTTTAGACCGAGCTATAAAGTTAAAAGTACACAACAATATATTGCATAGTTCTGTAGCTTATCCTCATATCATGAGAATTCTAAATACGGAATACGCCACCTTAGTGTCTGAACTAAAAAATCAATAAGCCATCAGGACACTTACTAAATGTTCACACGGAAAATCGATAAAGCATTCATATTTAACCCCAAGAGCGTAGCGATCGGAACAGCTCTGAAGAACCATAGATATCCGTGAGTAGAACCGAATTTTCACAAGACTTGTAACTTAAGATATACGCACATCATAAACAATATTAAACAAGTATTGCATCATAAGCAATTATACATAACTCTTTATTAAGGGCATCCTTTAATTAAAAGATAGCGTATCGATATAACTGCAGCCATTGCGTTCACTTCATTAACATTCTTCGTAATATCATAAAAATGGCTGCTCCCATTCCGAGGATCTTAATTACTACATATTTTGATATAAATGTTTTAATGTTGCATATTCCGTGCTGTTGCAAGGACGAACGCACCGCTGACTTTGATGGCCTCGAGTTGTTTTATATTCTTTGATTAATTTATTAGTGATCATCGTACCTAATTATTGTAGAGATCTTATTACAGCAAACAATCAAAACTGTTTCCTTATCAAACGTTCTAGAAGAATTTTGTTCTAAGCGTATCTTTTCAAGAACCCCCACTTAAAAAAACGCAAGACGGCACTTACAAGTTTGGTTGGATTCATAGTCATTCATTCATTAAGATATGTATCATGTAAAAAAATATATATATATAAGATGCAGTTTTGAACCTGCAAAACATTTCAAGAGGTTGTTATGAGACTCGTAAATAATCATATAACAATACGATACCAAGTCAATAATACTTTTTACACGCTTTATTTTAGCTTCACTTGTATGTCTGTATGTTTGTTTGTAACCGACTCCCTAGAGCGAGATTTTGACCCACTTTAAACGACCAGATTTCATTCAAACTTTGCACATCTGTCAAGGACCTTTAAGAGTCTTTAAAAAAACTAAAAAACACGCTTCCATTGAAAACCAAACTAAAAAGTACAAAATAATGGAAAAAAAAGCGTGGGGTGCTTTTTAAGGTATTTTTTATTGATATCAGGCACCCGACGCTTTTTTAGGGTTCCGTTGCCAAATGGCAAAAAACGGAACCCTTATAGATTCGCCATGTCTGTCTGTCTGTCTGTCTGTCTGTCTGTCTGTCTGTCCGAGTATGTCGCAGCCACTTTTCTCCGAAACTATAAGAGCTGTGCTATTGAAACTTGGTAAGTAGATGTATTCAGTGAACCGCATTATGATTTTTACACAAAAATAGAAAAAAAACAATAATATTTGGGGTTCCCCATACATAGAACTGAAACTCAAAATATTTTTTTTCATCAAACCCTTACGTGTGGGGTATCTATGAATAGGTCTTCAAAAATGATATTGAGGTTTCTAATATCATTTTTTTTTAAAACAATAATATTTGGGGTTCCCCATACATAGAACTGAAACGCAAAAAAAAAAATTTCATCAAACCCTTACGTGTGGGGTATCTATGGATAGGTCTTCAAAAATGAAATTGAGGTTTCTAATATCATTTTTTTCTAAACTGAACAGTTTGCGCGAGAGACACTTCCAAAGTGGTAAAATGTGTGTCCCCCCCCCCCCGTAACTTCTAAAATAAGGGAATGATAAAACTAAAAAAAATATATGATGTACATTACCATGAAAACTACCAACGAAAATTGGTTTGAACGAGATCTAGTTAGTAGTTTTTTTTTTAATACGTCATAAATCATAAACCACAATTTACCTTTCATTCAGTCAACACAAATATAAAAAAAATATAAAAAAAACATTTCATTTCATAAACGATGATGACGAATGATGATGATGATGACCTGCAGGTTTGTACGGAACCCTCGGTGCGCGAGTCCGACTCGCACTTGGCCGGTTTTTTTCATTATTTTGTACTTTTTAGTTTGTTTTTCAATGGAAGCGTGTTTTGTTCTGTCTGTTCCTTATATAAATCTTTGTCAATAGCAATAGGCTTATTTACTAGTTCTACCATCATAACTACCTATCACCAACGTTTATGATTATATTGATATGTAAACGCCCACGTCCACTTGACGTTCACGTAAGCTTAGCACAATCAGCCTATAAATTTTCCCAAAGGTGGGACACAAGCCTTCTCTACTCGAGAGGGCTGTAATCTACTAATCGGGTTGGTAGATGTCACATAATATTCGTCATAGTGGTTCTAGGACATGTCGGTATCCTCACGATGTTTTCCTTCACCGTTTTTAGAGTCATCATCATCATCATCAGCCTATAGCAGTCCACTGCTGGACACAAGCCTCTCCTATTGCACGCCATTCATCCAGCTGCTACCAGCCACCCTGCGAAGATCGTCGCTCCACCTAGCCTGAGGGCGTCCTACCTTACGTTTGCCGATTCGCGGTCTCTACTCAAGAACACGTCTACCCCAACAGTCATCGGTTTTACGGCTAATGTGGCCGGCCTATTGCCACTTCAGCTCGCTAAACCTATAAGCTATGTCAACAACTTTGGTTCTCTGTTTTAAGAGTAGGGGCGATGAAATAATTTACACAAAGTAAAGTGACATCACAAACCATAACAGCTATTATGACCATAGATACGAGTACACCATCAAATGTGCTCACCATCATAACTGCGCTTGAGCATACCGGTTCACGATCCAGATCTACCTCATTAATGTCGTTCCTATTCTCACATCATATATATTCCATGAATTAACAATGAGAGTACTAAGAGCATTACAAAGATGGCGGCGAGACTGTTCCGAGATAACCAACGTTTAAACTTAATTAAATGGTTTTTATTTGCTTTTCTGATGATTCTTTGATTTAGTTCGATTTGATTTAATTGTTCGTTGGTGTTTCCATTCATGTGGTTCTTTTGTGGAAATTGTTTCTTAGATTCCGATATGAGATATTATGTGTGCTATGGGGCTTTGTCTATAGAGATTGTGCGAGTTAATTAATTAAATATTAAACGTTGGAATTAGATTTGTATCAAACGGTGAAAATTGTAAATTTTCATTGAATCGCCATCACTTTTTTATTGACAAAGAAACTTAACATTCAGAAGGATTGACGACATTAAAAGCCTGCAGTAGTAATGTAGCAACATTTCTTAGATTGTAGTTTCGTAACTATAGTTTTATCCTGTGAAAGAATCTAATAGAGTATCTCAACCGTTTTATTGGTAAATGTTTATATTGTAATAGATGAGTATAACTGGATTAAAAAGTTGGTTTTAAAATTCCACTTCACTTTAATTAAAAGAATCCAACTACAATCGTGTAATTAACTTTTACTTTATCAGTGGTACGTGTTTACATTCGTGAATACCTTCGAGTCTTTAACGGTGAGTGAAATTGTTAAAACTCAAAGAAACACGATCATGTTTCACGTTACTTGTACACACGGCTGCACATCAAGCTATTCATTTCCAGTATAAACTGATCTCACACTGTGTGGGATTTCCGTGTAATGAGAGGTCAGCTTAAACTGGTAATGAATAGCTTCATATGTAACTGTGTGTACCATATTCGCACGGAGTTCTGGCTTTTCGGGATTTTTTGGCGTACGAGATTTTCAATTCTTGGTGTTCAACCGAACATTGAGAATCCCACAGAATGCAGCCCAGTGTGTCGAAAGAACACCCTGTTGGATTTTGAACTCTAGGCACTGAGCAGTACGTTGAAGTTTCAATGCGGGAAAAATCCCGCTGCGATATTTTTTAGATCCGTCCGAGGGACTAAAAATAATGAATTGCTGTTCGTTGACAAGCGCATCACTTGAGAACGGCTGACCCAATTTATTATGATAATTATATTTTTAATAGTTTTTATCGCTGTTTCACTCAACTTTGATTAAAGAAGCACCTGCCATCTAGTCTCTTTACCACTTCTAGTAACGAAGTCATCAAGTCCGCCTTTGTGCCATTTTTTTTTTTAATTGTGCGTTAATTTATTAGTTGGCATTACACCTTCGCCTCATATGTCTTTCACAAGGGACGAGTCTATTATGAAAAGTAAAGTCTATAGAAAAATACTCTCTTATGTAAGATTTACATAGTCATGTTTGGACTCGAGATGAAGACTCTTGATATTCCATTCGTAGTTTGTTAAGACTCGTTACTATTAAATCATTCATTAATTACTATTAAATCTTTCATTCATAAATATGTAAGTGTAAGAAATTATAATATATCTAATCACTTTAAGAAAAACAGTGGATACGCCAACAATACTGAAACTAACATTAAAAAGTTAGCCGAAAGCAAGATCTCATAAGTTTTATTACAAAATTGCAGTTGGGTGGTAATCTGTTCACGCTTCAGATAACATTAAATTCACGTTCAAGATATTGCGTGTTTGGATGTAATATAACGCGAACTGGAGTAAGACATTACAATAAAATATGAAAGTGGTAAAACAAATAAATAACAACAACCACCAGACCTGAGGAGTTGAGTTGAGCTAGCAACTAATTCGTCTTCGTTTTGTATTTTTTTGCTAAGATTTAAAGGCGCATGGTTTAAGGCTTCCGCCTTCAGCCATAAATACATACTAGAAATGGGAATATCGATATTACACTACTTATGTAACATTTTTGGAGGTTGAAAAACAGGGTGTAAAATTCACTCAACTTCTGTAGAAAAGGGAAGATCCTCCGACCAAATTGGTGTTGTGTCTGGTGGGTCTGATTACCCGACGATTGTTTTTTTTTTTTTTTTTTGGAATGACTTCTCGCAGCTGCTTAACCGGACTTGCCTGTGTCTACCTTATTAATTAAGGCCCCCAGCCAGAGCTTAAAAACTTAAAACTAGAGCGACTACTCGCTAAGGGGAACGGACCTCGGTTTTGGGCATCATTCGTAGATGCCAGCAAGGGACAGGCTGGATCGTAATAGCCCTAATTAATGCTAGTTGCGCGGTAAACTCTGATTGCGCGATGCAGGACGCATGACGTCAGTATGATGCGTAGTTTGCATGTGGCGTTATTGATGCCGCTACATCGTAATGAGACATTTGTATGTATGTTACCCATTATTCAATCTATACTAATATTATAAAGAGGAAGAGTTTGTTTGTTTGGTTGAACGCGGTAATCTCAGGAACTAGGTACTGGTCCGAATTGAAAATATATTTTTGTGTTGGGTCACCTATTTATTGAGGAAG
This sequence comes from Aporophyla nigra, assembly GCA_947507805.1. Lineage (NCBI taxonomy): Eukaryota > Metazoa > Arthropoda > Insecta > Lepidoptera > Noctuidae > Aporophyla > Aporophyla nigra. The sequence goes on along the minus strand of OX382313.1, from coordinate 998,282 downwards.
GCTATTTAACATCACGCTACAATCAAAAGGAGCGGAGCAGCAACGAAAAATAGATGAAAACTGGCAGGCAATTCGATGCGACGGGAAGGGTCAGGGGAGCAAATATTTGACGGGGACGAATTCGCGGGCTGAAGCTAGTCATTACATTAACCATACTTAAATTCTGGATACAATCTATTCTTGTCGAGTTGTATCCTTTTAGCACCATTTCCACCATTTCTCTTAACCACTCTTTTCATACCAACAACAAAAACACAATCACAACACTCCCACATTCCCAAGATGGAATAAAGCAACATATTACAAGTACCAATCAATACAGGTTCATAAATTTCACTGTACCACCAAAACCGAGGGTCTGGGCAACAGGTCTGACCGGTGCACTTTCACCCAAGAAAGACCAGCCGACGTATAAACGATTATGGACGTAAAAACCACTCACGTAAGTATCGCTAGACTTGAAGGCGGCTCGGCTTGATTTTTTTGTTTTTAATCATTGGTATTTGCGGATGTTAGGTGTAATGTGGTCGATTATTGAGTATTAGCTGATTGTAAGATATTAAAGTGTGAGTGTTGCCTTTGATTAGCGGTTTGAATGGTAATGGCACTGGAGCTCAGAAAGTTAAACTATTTAGAATCGCTAGGTGTTGGGCGTCATTGATCACCAAGTAATCTCAAGATTACAATTTCTTTAAGAAAAAACTGGTAGAGGTTAATTAATTACCAATTTCAAAATCTTACATAAGAAATGAACATTAACTTTAAAGTTTTTTTATCACTTAGTAGTGTGTTTTTCAGAAGTTGGTTGTTTTTATTTTTTCAGTTTTTAGCTGTCTGCCTGTGCCTACCCCACAGTAATTTGTATACCAGTATTAGTTATGTTGACAACAGTGACAGGAAGTAGTAAAATGTTATCAAGATACACGGGTTGGATTTAAAAAGTATTATCGAAGCTAAAGGCTCGTACAGACAGGCGCGACATGTCGCGCGACCTGTCGCGGAGGCGATTCTGCGATATATAGCGACGCAACACCTTTCACACTGGCGCGACAACTCGTGCACGAATCGCGCGCGACGTCCTTGTAGCGGCGCGACGAGCAGCGCGACAGCTTTTAGTACATTTTGTATGGCGTCGCGGCGAATTCGCGGCCGCGATGCCACAGTCGCGGCGCGACGAGGTCGTCGCGGCTGCGAACCGACGCCACACAAAATGTACCTTATGTTGTCACGCTGCTCGACGCGGAGCGACCGTGTCGCGGCGTGACAGGTCGCCCCTGTGTGAAGTGTCGCGCGCGTTTTCATAGAAATTGTTCTACGGATATAAATCGGCAATTCGCGCGCGACCGTCGTGTCGCGCTCGTCTGAACGAGCCTTAACACAAAAATCACCCAAGTAAAGTTTGTATGAGACCACCCCTGAGGCATATCCTATCCATTACAAAAAGAAGTTTCGAACTTACACACAACAAACAAAAAACATACGGATGAGTTGAGAACCTTTTTGAAGACGGTGAAAACCACACGAATCAAAATATCCGAGAAAGATGAAATCAAACGTCGATACACCGATTAAATATTACGTATTCATCAAACACCTCATGCAGAACTGACGCATGCAATCAACCATGACTGACGATAAACGTATCATCTGCATTAGGGACCTTTCTCGAAAGTGAAACCTCATGAACTGTCAAAAATCTAGGCAGTAAAAGTGAATGCCTTGGTCAGACAGGTACAGAACAAAATGGCGGTTTCGGCGGGAGATGTTATAAATTGTTATTGATAATCCAACATCATCGGAGCGTGGCCATGTAATTAATCGTTGTCGCGAATATATTTGAGCTTTCCAATCCCATGTCTGAGTAATGTGGGTTATATTTTGGTACTCTGTTATTAAATTAAATTATCCTTTCTATTTAGTGATATGGCAGAAGATAATTGATTAATGAACCTTTCTTAAGAGCTTTTATTATTAAACTGAGTTAGGTAGCTTAGCCACATCTTTCATAGATGGCAATTTATAAATAATAAACACAGATTGCTTAGCCAGACTAAATCACTGACACAAAGCATTTTTATTTTGAGAAGAAATAATGTTAGTAATATTGCTTCATGCTTTACCAGTATCATTCTAACTTCAATATTAATTTCATCGGCGATCGGGCCATACATACATAATCTCACGCCTTTTTCCCATGGGGGTAGTCAGAAACTACAGAATGCCACCTGCTACGATCCTTACATACTCCTTTTGACTTGTTTAATTTCATACATCTAGTTATACAGGCACGCCCGTGACGGTCACTAATAACACGCACCTGACCTTTGTGAAGAACAACACCAATAAGGTCACTATATGTTCTCCTAGAGCGTCCCCGTCTGGAATGTCTAGTCGCATCTGCCTTGTAAATACTAGCCGCCATTCATTCTCCTCTCAACATGACCAAACCATCTTAGCATACTCTTTTCAATATTCACTACATCGTCTTTTAAACCGCACCGTTGTCTTATCACATCATTCACAGTCACACCACACATGCTTCACATTGGATCATTGTTCTAACTACCTCAATCCTTGTATTGTTTAAAAGGAAAGGCCTGCTCTTGGAAAACCTCTGACTGCCTAAGTAGTGACAAAATTGCCAAAACACTCTTGCCTAGACAACAAACGATCTATATTTTTCTAAACAGTCGACTCATAGAAGCAAGATCCGAGAAAGAAGATTTGCGATTAAACATTTGTACACAACTTAGATTCAAAAGCCTTCATAACTTTTGCAGACGTCATCGTGTCTTTGTCTGCAAGTCAGTTGCTTCTGAGCTTTGAACCCGCTGAATCATTTCACGTAACTAATGTTATTCAATATCGGTAACAATCGGTGTAATGGAAGATGTTACGGCATAATATTCACTTCTATAGCGTGAAGCAAGTGTGATTACGTATTCTTGTCTATGTAATGTGTTATGTCTTACTTAAGAGTAATCATACAGTATACATTATGATCATCGTTACTTCTTGTGCTTGGATGCTGCAGTGAAATTCGATAATCTTGGCAAAAGTTTTTTGGTACTTAAGGTTTCTAATAATCAATCCTCCTTTGTTAAAGCAAATATAACTGAAAAAGATAATAAAGGGAGGTGGATTAACATTTGTCCGCCAAATTCCCTATGATTGTTCACAAAGCGACCATTTGGACGCCCAAATTCGATAGTAGTCGGTACTGTCATAAGCTTTGAATATGGTTTTTGTAGCTTCAATGGAGACATCTCCTTTTAGTGAAGAAACAGTTAAACCAGGTAAAATAGCTATTGAACACCTTTTAGGTACTAGGATTTGGAAGATGGGGAAGAAAATACTGTGAAGTGAAGTAAATAGACACAGGCGAGAAAATGCGTTTCTCGTTAAAACATAATTTCAACAGTTTCTTGAACCAACTGAAAGGAGGAAATAAACTATAGTAACATAATTTAAATGAAGTGATCTTTTCACTCTTCAATTATATGGATTTCATATGTCATGGAATAATGTTCAATGATATCAGTGCAGTGTTCCATTGCAACTTTTGTAAACCGTTTTAACAACTTCGATCAGCATTATCTTACTATCTGCGCAATGGACTCCAATCCAGCTATAGAATTTCTCAGCTTCAAGTTCCCTCAAGTCTCCATTTTGAAGGTCATTGTCGTTATAAATCATGTGAAAGTAGTCTGAACACTAAATACCAAGGAAACCGGTCATCTGGCACTTTCGTTGAGAATCCCGTAAATTAACTTGTATGACATCCTTGGCTCTTAACACAAGGCTTTAAGAACTATTTTCGCGTATTTATATCTTAATAATATTGTAATGAACAAGTTATGTGAAAGAGGTTTATTTTTATTTTGGACTTTATTGTGTAGTTTTAGAATTGATTATTGTTAGTGGTTTGTGCAGCATGTAGGTAATCTTAGATCGAAGATAGTAGGTGAGCTGTATTGGTGTATAATCTTACTGACATGAGGAATTTAGAAATTGTAGCATTTTAGTTCATCTTTTAGAATTAGCTGCAATCCATTAGTGTGACAGATTGACTCATTAACATCTATTAGGAGATTAAAGAAGCCATTTAAGATGTTATTTTGATAAATTGAAATGTTTGGTAACATCACGATATATATTTGATTGAATATGTATCTCTATTATTCTTTCATGGTGGCACATCACATTAAAACATTTTAATGTTTGCAATCAACTCTACAATAAATTGGCGTAGAGTATTCGAAAATTGCAACATACAAAATTTATACTCAAACAATTATACTGCAATACAGTATAATTGTTTGAGTATCTCAAAAAGTTTATTTGATTGTGCAATCACAATAACACATTGGTTTTAGTGTCGAATTAATTTTTGATTCGCTTGATTCATTCGTTAAACCGTATTTACCAGAAACATAAAGGGTTACTACTACAGAAACTCGATCTTAAGCTCCATTATGCGCCCCGTCACTTTACACTACTGTCACTCTGGCAGTTCAGTAATTACCGGTACAAAACATGAGATAATGTCACTTCCACCATCATTTACAGATGAACTCACAAAAATTTGCAATTGAACCTTAGTATTTATTTTTAAATATTTAAAATACGATTAACTACCATAATACCATGAAACGAATGCCATAATGACACAAACATTCGTAGCTGAGCAATATCAGCTGCACGCGTCGATCGATACGCTTGCTGACGTTGATCCGTGGTTGACCATCTTGACATACCGAGACGATTCTGAGCCTCGGAAAATTGGTCCCATCTGGCATACGTTGTTCTTTGACAGTAGTCATCACGGGTAGCTAGAAAACCGAGAATCTGACAACCATTATTACTAAGGAATTACTGAGATGTGGAGGTCAGATAAGCAGTCGCTGCATATAAAAAAACTGGTATTTGGCAGCATCAGGTTTAGATGGGAAGCCGACCTCAAGATAATTCAGAAATAGCAAGGTATTCCTAAACAGCTCTATACATGAATGGGATACCACATTTACAGCAATTCCGCCGCATTTGACCGCTGTCGGCCGTCAACCGAAACCTCAGATCAAAGATAACGGACATCGGAAACGTAACTTCACGGTAACTACTCAAATGAATCACTTCCAATACAATGACTCCGCAATACCACAAAATAGACAGGTTCAGAAGGTCGGCTCCAAACAACGAGCGACAACGCACGCACTCAGGCGCGCTTCACGTACAGCGCGTGCAAGCGGTAACGGTTTCCGTACAGTGAGTGCAAGTGGACATGTTTCACGTACAACGAGTGCAAAGGAACATGGGTCACGTAAATCAAATGCAAGTGGTCACAGTTCACGTACAGCGAGTGAAGGCGCATTTGCTGGCATTTTAAGAACTCCGTTCAAAGTTATGTCCCAACAACCCTTTAAATGATAAAAAGATATCACAATAGAGGATAGGAGGCCTGCACCTACGGAGCTAATGTAACCTACTATAAAAAAAAAAAATGTTTTATACCTAAATAAAACATTTGTTTTTTCCAGCTTACAGAATAAGGGTTTCGTGTTTGAAGCCCCCATTTTAGCAAACAATGCCTGTGTTAGGAAACTACGCTCTTCCATAGTACAGCTTCATCTCAAACAAATCCCTCGGTACTTAATATATCAAACCAACCTTCAACCTTCTGCAGTGTGTATTTTTATGACATTGTAATACTAAACAATATTATTTTACAAATCGTTTGAAAATTCGTCGTGTCATATCGGTTATAATTGCTACTTTCTAGTAGTAAGCTTATGCGAAGAAAGACCTTCGCTAATCGAAGAATGAGCTGTTAATTTACTTAATGTGCTGATGTTATGAAGATTGACTTTTATTATATTTGAATGTTTAATGGTCGAGGTATGTAAGAAAGTGTCAATATATTCTTACGTATATTGACAGACAGATTGGAACAGATGGATGTTGGATTTTTTAACAGATTGGTGGTGTTCATTGTTTGATCAAAGTTCGTCCATGAAAGCTTTTGAAGTTTCGTTGCGTGTTTGTGCAGACTTTAAACTTTACGTCATACCAAATTAGTAATAAGAATTTTTTGTCCTTATTTTGCTTCATCCTTATTCACAGTGCTCACATAATTTCTGTATATTATAGTTTTAGTCTGTTTGAAACTTGAAACAATTCCACTGAATTTACTCAAAACGTTGCAAGTGTTTGCAAATGCATTAAACGAAGCTAAGATTTTCCCGTGCCCGCATGCGATTACGAACTACGACCGCACGGTAAAACAACGCACTACATGTTTGAACCATGACAAAGGCTTTTAGTAAAAACTCCATCACTGACCTGTTCAAAAGAGTTTCTATAAGATGCGCCGAGTGTGGCAGCGCCTCCACCAGCAGATCTATGGGCAACTCCGACGCCACGCTTTGCAGCACTCCAGGCCCCAGCCTGGACAAGATGGCTGCCGCTTCGCGGAACTGACGACCCTCAGCCAATAGCAGCACGCGACGCAGCGCAAGACGAGGAGAGGTGTATGTGTTCTTCTCCCTCTCTCGCTCACGACGAATTCGCTCTCGACTCTCGTTCATTTTTGCTTCGAGTTCCTGCGGTAGGGCGTTGTGCCCATTGTCTTTTCTTTCAATTTTGAAGTTACCTCTCGATCTGTGAAAGAAATTTTACTTATAAATACAATTTATGGTTATATCATTAGATGAAAGTTGCTAAAGATATAGAAGGGAGATTGTAATCGGATACAGGCCATTGGCTCGACATTTGTTTAATACTTTTACTATCATTTATCATGTAAGAGAGTAGTCACAGAAGTATGGGTGTTCGACGCCAGTCCAGAGGCCCTGGCCATAGGAAATTAATTAAGTGGAAGCGCGATGGAGGGCCCTGGGCAAACGTGGTTCGAACTGTCCGCCGTGCGCGGAGCTGATTTACAAATATTCAAACACTCACCTGGATGAGGAATTCTGGGGTCTCGATTCCGAGCCTACCCGGATTTATGTATGTAAATGAGTGTATATTGTATTGTGTAGTGAAGTTAGTATTCCAGGGGTAAGGCCACCTCAATACGCTCGAGACTCACAAGCACGCGGCTTTCTTACGGTCACACTATAACCTCAAACTATTTCAATCAAATTCCAAAATAAAACCCGTTCAATCGTCAAATGGGGTTGTTTGTACACAAAACAATCGGATCTCAACAAATTGTCCGCAAAACTATAGATTCAACAAGATTAATCAATTAGTATTCTCAAAACAAAACCAAATCAAAACCAACCTCCGACCATTATCAAGATCAAACACAAGTCCTAAAAACAAAACTGACAAGTGACAGATTTCACCCTGTTACACGTAATGATGCGCAGGCGCACAGACTAAACAAAAAACTGTCGTACTGTCGGCTGTCTGTGGTCACGGGACGGAACAATGGGTAGGTACTGGTACGGTAATACCCATACTTCTTAGCAATAAGGTGCATGTTGGCTTACGATTTTCAAAGCAACTAATCATGTGCATTTCTGTGCAACAGTATTAATCGAATTAAATACAATCTGCATTCAATATTACCTCATGCTTTAATAGATTCCATTTCTGAAAACTAGGTAGAGGTACCTGAATTTCGAAAAGACCTTTACGCTCCTACGGTTTCTATCTAATTTAATTAACCTTCTTTCTTTCACTATTTTCACACATATTTTTCCGGAGGTGACAAAAGGCCTTGCGCCAAAATGTATTCATTCTCATACGCCTACTCTTCAATTACCAACACAGAACGCAATATCGCAACACTTTTTTAGCCGAGTTAAAGCTATTTTCATGACAATACGTAGGCGAATGTGAACAGGCTTTTGCCCAAGTCTATAAAACAACATTGACGTATGTAAGTAGCAATCTTTAAAGTCCTAAAATAAACAACGACTTCAACATTTCCAATACCCAAATAGCTCAATCTGTAGCCGATTGCTTTTACAAGAATTTTTGCAAGGCCACATTTTTTTTCTAATAATTTAGACATCTTCTCAAGTACCCTCAAAAACAGAATAAAGAAAACAAGCCCAGTAATGCGATGACCTACAGAACAAGATACCAGTTTTTACTAACTTAACAGTCTACGGAAAAACGTTGTAAACTTATAATACCGTTGACCAGATTAGAACGAGCTTCGCAAAAACTAGTTTGTTCGATTTGTGAGAAATTACAGAAATGTAGTGACGAGGTGACTAAACGTAATAGATGATAACTGGAATGTACAGGTGGAAGTGACAGGCGGCAGCGATTTTATTAGGGTGGCTAAAACTGAAAGGGTGATAAAGAAAGAAAAAATAAGAAACGTTGATTTCGCATATTACCGAATGCAAATTAATCTGACAAGCTTATTCCGCATACAGCTGAATATTAGTCTAACAGCATACAGTAATTTACATGAAGCGACTGCCTATCTGACCGCCAAAACCCAGTTACTGGGTAACAGATAAGACGGTCATTAATAAGACTGATTGTCAGACTTAAGGGCTGTTCACTAACCGCAATGGCTGTCAAAGATGCTGCTATTAAAATAAAATTATAAATATAAACATACGATGTCTGAAGTCATTATGCACGTTATACAATATTCTGGTAAGTAATTTAAGAATCACCAATTAAATTTAAATGCAAGTGAAACTACGGAGTCAATTCAATTACTAGTTTATCTAGATTTTAATTATTAAAATATGGCAATTATAACAAATTGCTTAAATCCTTATTGCATTACCGTCTTCTGTACGGCTTCAGCAGTTCAATGAACTGTGCTCAAAATGAAAGTATTACGTAACAAAATTAATCTACTTCGGTTTCATTACGTTATCATATTTCATTTTCGTTATCATTCAATGCAAAACTAGTTACATTTATAAATATTTAATAGTTTATTTACAATCAAATACTTGTTCCGGCAGCATTGTGACATTATTTATGTGCATTACTGCTGTGGAACCAAACAGTTCTGCAAAATTATTAGGAAAAAAATATTAGAGACTTATTTAATTTGAAACACGCAGGAAATACAAACAATTTACAGGAGCATTTTACAGTAGCACTTAAAAAATCAGCCAAGTGCGAGTCGGACTCGCGCACGAAGGGTTCCGTACCGTTAACAATAAAAACAGCAAAAATCACGTTTGTTGTATAGGAGCCCCCTTAAATATTCATTTTATTCTATTTTTTAATATCTGTGTTATAGCGGCAACAGAAATACATCATCTGTGAAAATTTCGACTGTCTAACTATCACGGTTCATGAGATATAGCCTGGTGACATACGAATAGACAGACAGACGGATGGAAAGCGCATTCTTAGTAATAGGGTGCCGTTTTACCCTTTGGGTACCGAACCCTAAAAAAGGTAACTGTACGAGGTCATAAAAGCAAAATGTCAATATTATGCTGCAGTATCACATTTCATTGATAAATTCGAATGCTTAAAGTTGCTGTAAATTCCTGAATTTCACGACGCAATTTGCAATAGTCCGTCGATTCAGCTGATCTCTTCTGCCTACAACTTATACCACACAACAGTGCCAGCCAACAATGACCATCACATCCGCACCTCACTATTCTACGACTGTCTTTTATTTCTAGCGCCATTTTGTTAATTTTTGGGTCAACGCCTGTAATTAACTTCGATGAAATTAACGTTTTCCGTATTGGGGTACGGTTAGCTCTTTCGTAGTTTAATAAGTATATTTAACTGTTATTTCTGTAGGTCAGGTACATATTGAGATTTGTATGTATGAGCCATAGTTATTGTATCCGCATTGAACCTAAAGAGCTGTTCAAAGTCACGATTATTGCAAACAGTATTGTCTTGTGCAATAAGATTCCGAATTATAAAACTTTGGTGGGTATGTGTAATGGACTTTTTTTGTTGAAAAGCCCAGAAACTTACGAACAAAAGTAGTGTATGTGATATAATGTCATGCTATCTTAATTAAGTTTAACTGGGAATGACCTAGTTTGTTATAAGTCAAATAATGAGTCACAAATCGTAAACTTTTTGCACCCAATAAATTAATTTAACGACCCGGTGAAAATAGAGCCTGTTTTATCTAAAAACAACTAAATAATTTAAAACATAATGACATAAGACGACTCGCGAAAGTGTTTCTATCTAGGTAAAGAGGTTGCTATGCTCATAGATTATAGAGTAACATCTAGTTCTATATCGAGCCGTGTCTTTGGGCTTGGCAAATTGATACTGTACAAGGCTTGAAGCGATATGAAAGTATAAGAAAAACCGCTTTATGGGCTCGTCCTAGAACACCTGGTTACTATCTTTATAAAGGACAGGTTATGGAAATAAGTATCTGGTGCTTTTTATTGGTTTTCTCGCAATCTTGAAAATAGAAAAGACTTGCCTGTTATGTACATGCTTTGATTTAGAACTTTTCTATCCTTAGGAAAGCCGCACAATTATAAAAATACTCGAGATTATGAATGTTTGAGGAAAATGACTGTCCATTGAGACAAAATATGTAATTGATAGAAGCAACACAAGACCATTTTATGTGAAAATAAGAAAGATCAAAGTAAATAAAATAAAGCTAGTCTAGAGGCCGCAACACGCAACAACAAACCTGGCTGATATCAAAGTGACTTCAAATAATGTTATCAAAATATTCTAGTGCTCACTAAAATATTGTAATTTTTCAGCGCACTTTATTGCATGTACATACTTACAGTGGCTTCTTTTTATAAGTTTTTTGCATAAAATCCAAAACGTTCCAATCGCATTGTACGTATTTCTGGAGTAGCTGATTCACCCACAAATAGACCAACTTCGTGCATAAACCAGCCGTGTGCATTGCAGTATGCTTGATTGAACTTAGCTCTCTATACACTATCTAATATTTACCGTAAACTATTCACGAACATATAGCAGAACCTGCTCATAGTCATAATCGACCAAATACCGTCTCATTGTGTTAACTACTGGACCTGTTACCGCCTCATTGTTGCGGCGCGACATTTGACGATGGCGCGTCAAAACTACGTGGTTCCGTTAGTTGTTATGCGTTGCCATGGTAACGGGATCAGCTGACTATATTCGTGGTGTGGTTTCTCGAAAAACTTGTGCATATGCAGGTTTAAATATGTTGTGGCTTTAGGTGATGAACAAAAAAACAAAATATGGTACTATGGTACATGTTGACAGGCCTACACTGTCCTCCCATACCTATTATCATTGTAATTTGAAACCATTGTAAAATCCAATTAATTTTAAAAGAGTAACCGTGGAGTTTCTTGCCGGCTCTTTCCATAGGAATCAACAATTTGGAATTGTGCACCTAGCTTCTGACGTTTCATAACTGCCCATGCATGTAGGTCTATGTAAAATAAAAATATTTTGATTGATATAATCAAATATTATATTTTTTACAATTTTGCCAACGAAATTATTAAATATTTATTTATTAAACATATTTTTTTTTTTTTATGACACTAATTTACATTCTGTGATTACTGTAACTCATACACGGACTTGTAACTTGTAAACATATTAAGAAATTCGTATTCTTGCCTTTGCAATGTTTTTGTAAATATGTGAGCATCATGTACTACCATATAATTAATTTATCTCTCATTGCTTCATTTACAGTTCTTTTACCTGTTGTGGTATGGTAATTTTTATTTTAGGTGCATCATCTTCACATATAATTGTATAAATTTTGTATACAAATATTGAAAACCATTGTAAAAGAGTAACGGTGGAGTTTCTTGCCCATTCTTCTCCATACGAATCTACCTTTTGGAACTAGAATCAATTTTATTTTCATGTAACAGTTGACGTTCAAAAGTGCCTTTTTTGGGCCTAATTGAAATAAATGCTTTGACTTTGATTTTGAGTAGGTACAGTACAAAACTCACAAGTCTTACTTTGGGTAAAGATTATTTATAATCAAGAAAGAACTAATAGTGTGTCAATATACCATTTAATCTATTTGCGGTTCCGTCATACAAGGAAAAACAAATGTGAAAGTATTTTAACGGATTTCCGTCAACGCAAGTCGCAACCATTAGTTTGTAATATGTACACAAATAAAACCTATTTAATTATTAATTAATGGTAAATAAAATTGAGACTGGTTTGTAATTATATTTTATGTTATCTTGCATGCTTCCAATTCATTTCATTGCCTGCAATTTCGTGATATATAAAACTGATGTTAAGGCGCGTATTAATTGATCCGCGCCTTAATATCAGTTGAATTTAAATTAGTTTTTAAATCCAGTCTCCCATACAAAAATGTGAGATTTATAAAATGATAAGTAGTATGGTTTTATCGCAGTTAATTTTAATTGTTACTTCTAAAGATAACAGTCCAGAATCATGAAAAATGTGTTATCCCGACTGCGTCCATAACTTTAGTGAGCTATTTGTACAACTAGGTTTATGTCTCAATCACGACTCGAACTCACGACTCGCTCGGAAATGCGCAACAAGTTTAACCTGCACTATAATAATGTTTTCTCTTGTTAAAAATAATTATACTTTCGGCTTCAAAGATAATTTCTTCATTTTTAAATTTAAGAATTAAAAGTAAAACAAGTAAAGTTAGCTCACCAAAACAAATTAAAATAATAACATTGAATTTCCTAATAAAAAACCTAATTAAAATAAATTACCTAATAAAAATGCTAGTATTTTAGTTACAATGCTTATCCTACAGCGAAGCCAAATTATTAATTTTTCACTTTTGCATAGTTATTTAAAAACAAGTCCATACTAGGTTTTTGTCAATTCCTATGTATTAAATTTTTACTTTAATCTAGATTTATTTTGTGACATACACATAACCGATCAAAATGTTTTTTAATTGTATTTTTTTTTTCTTCTTCTGTAATATTAAAAATTATAAATAATATTTTGCATGTCTTAATTGCTAGAACATAAAGAACTACGCATCTACTCAACATCTTTAAATGTGTATATCTATATTCAGAAATAAATCAATTTAATTGACTCGAGATAACTTGACTTTTGTCACAGTTCATTTTCAATAGTAACGCAGTCACAGTATTTTTACGAAATCTCAGTGCTAACAAACACGTTTTGTTACACTTTATATTGTTATTTGAAATCATTGTTTACCGACAAATGAGAAAAACTCACGATTTTTCATGTGAATTCATTCTCATGTTTGTTTTATAATTAAATAATTACGCAACTTTAGGTAACTGTATTCTTTGATTGTCTTACTTATTTTATCTTGTTGTGCTCATTGTATTTATTACTGTGGAAATTCACATTAAAATTGGAAATAACTGTTTAGACATAGTTTTCAAGTATGTTAATAATAACCGGCTAAGTCGGAATCGGAGTCGCAGACAATGGGGTCCGTACCACAAAGAAAAAACGCCAAACAAATTTGATGCTTGTATGGAGAGACCGTAAATTTTTTTAAGCTTATTTTTTTTTATAAATTTTCGTTGTAGCGCCAATAGAAATGCATAATAATCTTTGAAAATTTCAACTGTCTAGCTATAACCGTTCTTAAGATACAGCCCACTGACAAACTGAGTGATGGACATCAAAGGCTTAGTAATAGGGTTCCATTAGCCTCCTTTATGGAACCCAAAAATGAATCGCTGTTCTTTAGATAGCACATCCCTTGAGACAGACTGGACTGCTTAATATTAAATATTTGTAATTACTAGTACGAATTATTTTTTTTAAAGAAAAATTTGCAATTATTAAACTCAAAAGAAACTAAACGTCTATGTGATGTTTGTATGAACTCAACCTTTGCAGGACAAAGTCGGTCGGTCCAGCAACTTATTATTAGATTAACACGTGACGTTTTCTTTAAAAAAAAAGCTTGGTACATTTTATTAATGTAATAAATAATAAAGTATTATATATCTATAACGTAGGAACAATAACACTGCGCACCGAACACATTTAGACGTACCTACATAACAATTTTACACTATTTTCACTATCACGATTATTTAAATTCGATATTTTAACCTATTTAATAAAGAATTAATTGCTTCGTTATCACTTGATTGATTACACAATCAATACCGATATAACATCGAATTATTTCCTTTTCCGGAGATATCGAATTGAGAATGTATCGAGAACGGAACATAATCGATGCTCGATAAACCCGATCACTTGTTTATCGATACTTCATTAAGTGCAAGTCATCGTGGTCGATAATGTATAACGTTACTTATAAAGTTATAACGCTATTCGTTATTTAACGTTATTACATGCTGCGCAGCTTATGACTTATCAACAGTAAAGTATTGTATTTACGTTAAATAAACGCATCATTTTGCTGTCCGTTGTCGTGTTAATATTTTACGATTTATTTAAAAATAACTGGTTTTGCTCGCGTGGTAGTTGAAAACTATTCCACGAAACTACCGGGATAAAAAGGTAGGTAGGTATAATACATCTGTGTGCCAAATTTCATCTAAATCCGTTCAGTTGTTTTTGCGTGATTGAGAACACTTTAATTTTTACATTTATAATATTACTAGCTTTTGCCTGCAAATTCGTCCGCGTAAAAATTGGTTTTCGCGGACGCAGACAAAGTCGCGAAATAAAAAGTTCTTTCGCGGAATTCTAACTTACCCCGTACCAAATTTCATCAAAATCGGTTCAGTGGTTTAGTCGTGAAAGCGTAACATACAGACAGAGTTACTTTCGTATTTAAAATATTAAAGTATAGATATCAGTATAGATTAGAAAAACTTTTTAAGCATCTATGACCACATATACCACTATTATCAATCAAAATATATTAACAAAAAGCTAATTGCAAATTTTCCAAAACCCGTGATCACTTAACATTTTGATCACCTTGACACAGAAACTCCAAGAGCTTTCCGACCTACACTCATTAAAATTCCGCGCATCATCTGTACTATATGAATTAACATAATTCTCAAAATCCTCGCGACATCAAACGGAACGTGATACAATTTCCAGTGTTTGTACGGAATTGATTCACTATCCTCATTTCACAGTGACGCGGTGTGAACAAATTATGTAGATTAAGATGGATAACTTAACTATGTAACTGGTACAGATGGCGGCGATTTTCTTTTCGTTTGGTGCGAAATTGTTCGGAGGGTGCTTTCCAACAGAGCCAACAGAACCTGACACAGGTTCCTATATGTTAAGGAAGTAGGAGCCTATTATATATTATTATCTAACCCATGTTTTCTAGACGGATGCAATGTAAGAATAAGGGATTCTATATTCTCAAAAAATATTGTACGTGTAGGTATGCAATTTTTTTTTAAGTATTTGACAATAGCACATCGCAATAACAAATACGGTTCAAAATAGCGATGCGTTTAAATGATAAATGATTTTATTTCTGTAAGTAGGTTTGTGCAAATTGCGATGCGTTTTATGTTTGTTAAATCGAATTACCACCAAAATAAAAGTAATCAAGCAGATTTAATTAAATTAAAATAAATAATAGTTTAAAAAAACTAAAAAACACGCTTCCATGGAAAACCAAACTAAAAAGTACAAAATAATGGAAAAAAAGCGTGGGGTGCCTGATATCAATAAAAAAATACCTTAAAAGCACCCCACGCTTTTTTTCCATTATTTTGTACTTTTTAGTTTGGTTTTCCATGGAAGCGTGTTTTTTAGTTTTTTTAAACTATTATTTATTTTCTATTTTTTAGGGTATTTCGAATTTTGAGACGTATGTCAGCCTAGTTTGTGACAGATTTTTTGCTGTCCTGGTAACCCTGGCAAGGATAATGGCACAAATTTATGAAATTATTGCATTGTCATCAGTCCTTGACAGGTGTGCAAAGTTTGAAAGAAATCTGGTCGTTTAAAGTGGGTCAAAATCGCACTACAAGGAGTCGGTTACAAACAAACATACAAATATACAAACATACAAATATACAAACATACAAGTGAAGCTAATATAAAGCGTGTAAAAATAAATGCACGGCTCAGAGGAATATTTTTAGGTATTTTTTAAGTTGATTAAGTTCCTCTTAGCATTACATGAAATATGAAAGTTGACGCTCAACATTTAATCGAATAATAGGATGAAAAAAAAATTACTTGTTTTTTACTATTGTAATAACATGATGCTGTTTCTTTACGACATATTTTTGAAAAGTCTTATTTCTGGCTTGTAATTATGTACACCTAACTTAGCGACAAAACAAACTGAGCGTTTTACGGTGTCTTCATTTGGGCAGCGCTGTAAGAATCTAGATTCCGTAAACCATTTTCACAGCCTCAGACTGGACTTACTTGAAAGATTTAGATTCCGTAGAATTTAAGGTGTAAGCTGGCCTTTTAGCAACAACAAATGAAAATTTATCGATGACACAGTTAATGGTCTAACCCGCGTAATATATGATCTTCGGAAGTAGGTGACATCGTGAATCAGTTACCGATATGTTGTGGTATTTAGGCGACTGATCTAGGTGTGAGTCTGACGGTGGCGGCCATGCATAATGTATGCGTGGCTTAGCATAATCTGTACTGTACTCCTCAAATAGGACGAGAAATGGACGGAATAGGCGTCAAGTACGGACATTATGAAGGAAATAAATGACGATAAATGAAGAAGGTAAAGTGGAATATGACTTACAAGGTGAAACAAGAGAGCTTTCTAGCATCTACTGATCAAACTTACTTATCTTGGGTCAATAAAGTAAGTTACGCTTCTAATGGTATTACACATAGCATATCTTACCTACAAAGAAAAACCAAACTCATCATCAGCCTAGCCTTTTCCCAAATACCAAACTAATATTTATAATTAATTCTGCTTATTACTGAAATGATAGCTGTGACAATAGTAAACTGCGTGTCAAAATCTATCTTGTACCAAAAGCCTTAAGAAACACAGCCTTTCCTTAAAACCAATTAAAATAGAGATTAAAGGAATCATAAAAAATAAGAGAGAATATAGGTCAACTACTTTCCTTCCCGTACAAGTAAGAGTTAAGTGCGCCCTGAGAGAAATATGAGGGAAATTTCAAGAAGATAATTATAGAGCAGAACATAATTAACTATAATGATTGGAAGGAGAGGGCTATGATTACTAAGGATGTTCATAATGGTGACGTTGGAAAGGTAGACCAGCACCCTAAATACGTAACGCACTATTGTAAAGAATCTGAATCATTTCGAAGATAATTTCGAATACATTGTTTCATATGTTCGTAAAATTGGTCAGCTTAGCAACGTTAATGACGCAATGAATTTTGTTGAACTGTCAACATGAAAGCGATTCCTACTGATACTGTGTTATGCAATTGCCCCTAGGGAAGGCTAATTCAATATTGACAACACACTTAGTTATCTAGATTATAATCATAAAAGCAAAGAGGTAACAGTAATCGTTAATACAACACACAGTGTTTAGTTATTCGCTAATAATCTCCAAGTAAACAGCAACTGGCGTTGGTGCTGACTTCGAATAGGTAAAGGCATAATGTTGCTGGAATATTTTCGTAAAATACTCGCATTATCATAATTTTCGTCCAATAAACTCTAATGACATCAATTATCTTGTTGATTTTTACAATATCTATGCTTCATAAGACCAAAGAAACAATGGATGGACTGTGTAAAAGTTGATATGTCTAAAAAACCGGCCAAGTGCGAGTCGGACTCGCGCACCGAGGGTTCCGTACAAACCTTCAGGTATTCACGGTTTATGCATAAGGTTTATGTTTATGAAATTAAATGTTTTTTTTTTTAAATTTTTATATTTGAGTTGACTGAATGAAAGGTAAATTGTGGTTCACGATTTATGACGTATTAAAAAAAAACTACTTACTAGATCTCGTTCAAACCAATTTTCGGTGGAAGTTTACATGGTAATGTACATCATATATTTTTTTTAGTTTTATCATTCCCTTATTTTAGAAGTTACGGGGGGGGGGGGGACACATTTTACCACTTTGGAAGTGTCTCTCGCGCAAACTATTCAGTTTAGAAAAAAATGATATTAGAAACCTCAATATCATTTTTGAAGACCTATCCATAGATACCCCACACGTATGGGTTTAATGAAAAAAATTTTTTTGAGTTTCAGTTCTATGTATGGGGAACCCCAAATATTATTGTTTTTTTTTATTATTTTTGTGTGAAAATCTTAATGCGGTTCACAGAATACATCTACTTACCAAGTTTCAACAGCATAGCTCTTATAGTTTCGGAAAAAAATGGCTGTGACATATTCGGACAGACAGACAGACAGACAGACAGACAGACATGACGAATCTATAAGGGTTCCGTTTTTTGCCATTTGGCAACGGAACCCTAAAAAGGGGTGACTACTGAGACGCCGACCAATAGATAATTATGGAAGAAAGACACATTTTACGTCGACCTCAAATTGATTAGGATAAATTAAATTAAATTAAATTTGAAATTTATTTTGCAAGAATTGTAGTACATTACAGATGGTCGGGTTATTTTACAGTATCTAATACAAATCGCTGAACCTAGCATGCAAAGTAATTAATAAATAAAAAAATAAATAAATTGTTCGTCCTATTTAATCATTTATTTAATTATAAGGGCAGGAGAATGATGATATTTCATAAAATTTATGTCCTAGCCTACCTAAGTATGATTTCGTACACACTGTGTTTCGAGACGCAATTTGCCAATTGATTAAGAAAAAGTCCTTGAACTTCATTTTACATACGTTTAAGTCATAAATCATCGCACATATCTCCCTACCGATCTTGGCTACACGTTCTACAGTCCCGCAGCATCACACAACTTTCTCGAAGCCTCCACCTGTTCGGGTCCCTCATCAAGTCATACATATAGCGGTGAAATGTGACCTGCCCGACGGGATCGGCTTTCGTTTTGAGTCTCAAGTGTGGGACATTCATCGTTTCTAGTTAGCACATGGATATCTAGATGTGGTGGGTCTTACTTTGACGCTTATCTATACGTGCAATATGTTGGATTATGAAATCAGATGCGGGATTGGCTGGACCGGTCGTACAGATGATACTTGTCTCTACCCAGCAGTGGGTATTTTTTTTATAATGTCATCATTTATGGCTATGCCTCGCTAGCTATCAATCTATTTATGCAGGTGCAACTAGCCACTGTTTCGACAATTTTAAGCCCAATAAAAGACGAAGTTCTGAAATAACAAAAATAAATTCAACCGAATTGAGAAAGAGGTTCTCAATTCGGTTTTTTTATGTCGACTAAATATTGGTGGCCGTAACAAACATACCATGCTCAATAATAATTGCATTATCGTTATAATCTCATGATGCAACTCGCAGGCAGATGCTCAGCATAAGTGCAGTGATTATTATCATTGTTATGTCCTTTATTGTAACTTTAATCGATAGATGTCTACAAATGTGTCCAATGATCCTACGATTTCAACAACACCCATATCTGGTAAATTTTCGCTACCTGCCCTTAACCCATTTTCTATAACGTCGTGTTAGTAAGTCATTTCCACCTTTTTCACCACATTTCCTCTTTAAAACAATAATGTAGGACTCGTGGCTAAATTATAACAGCAACACGGTTCGATCGATGGTTAACCTACGCTTGCCGCAGTCAGTTCATGGAAGGGACTCTCCATTTAATATCGAGAGCCTTCCGTGCCTTGGAAAGCACGTTAACGTTGGTCTCGGCTGTTATTTGTAGATCTTTGAGTGTCGTCAGAAGCCCAAATGTCTGACAACCAGCCCAAAGGGTACCCAGAAACTGCATTGTGGAGGTCTGTTAGGGAGTCGCTCCATATAAAATACTGGTTTTCAGATTCATCCGGTTAGACTGAATCCGACCGCAACGTAATTCAGAAAAACTTACACTGATTGATTATCTCTTTAAGATTATTATCCATCTGTCATTTACTTGGTCTTCCCCTACTTCATAATTCCGAAAGCTGTCCACTGCTGGACATCGGCATGCGGGTTGGCGATCGCAGTATGGTGGCTAAATGCATAGAGAACGCTGCTGCCCATTCTCTAGTAAGTCTCTTAGTCGCCTTCTACTACACCCATGGGGAAAATGGAACAATAATTGCAATTAAATAGACAGTTAACTTCCCCTACTATTTCGGTGAAATTATGAACAGTGCACGGAAACACTCAACGCTCTATTTGAAACAAAGGCAGTAATTAAGTTTCATATCGATGCGATGTGAGATGCGGACGATGCGGTACCGCCGGGGAATCGAACCCGCGACCTTGATCTCTAGTGAGGCGAAACTGTACTCAATGGAGCGGCAATTGTTCTTATAACTGGGAAAGATTAATCGTGTTTTAAGTGTTAATTGATTGTCTCCTTGTTTTGTTACGAAGAAAGTTCTTATGTTCAGTGTAGGTAGATGTACTGGAAAATGGCCTAATACCATGGAAGAGGACTAGATACTAATGGTGACATCAAACAGGCTATACTAGATAGAGCTTTTAAAGGTAGACCTTAATATTGTACCTTTTACCAGTGTTGCTGCTGCTGTTTTTGTTTTGGATGTCAATTAATCGATAAACTGTTATTTTCGATACAATATTCTTACGGACTGAAAAATATGCTTTTTCATTGTGCCAGCTAGAAAAGCACCCCTTTGTATGTTTGTCATTAATGTTCTAAAAAGCTATTTTTTTTTTTTTCAAGTAATTATAAAACATTCATACTCACAACACGTAAACGAGACAAATCCAACAAAAATCAAAAATAGAAAATCCAATCACTATTACACTCGAGTCCAGTCCACAGTGCACAGACAGCAAAAATAAATTTAAAAAAAGAATTAATTAATTTAATAATCGAACGATCGAACGCCAGCAATACGTGGAACACGGAGGCGTGCGGCGTGCGCGGGAGTTCATTCACGAATAGCGACGAGCTTACGACTCACCCAGACGCGACGCGAGAAAGCTTTTGGCCCGCATCATGTGGGACTGAAGAATTTATTCTATTGTTGAATGACAGTATTGAAAACATGACATCATAGATGGTATTATGTTTATATCTGTAGAATTTCGGAATAACAGTATTGTGTTATGGGTTATTGTTTTCATGATTGGTCCGGTTTGTGTTGATTGGAGTTGTGACAATTGGTCATATGACGTGAGACCTTTGCTAAATATGGATGATATTAAAGGAAATACATAAACGAACAATCCTGAAATTCTCTTATTATTTAAAAAAATATTTTCATTTATGTATTTCATTAAAATTAAATAAATTGTATTTTCAGATATAAGAATATGAAAAAAATAAAAATAATTGAAATTAGCTATTAGAATTGTGTGTGATAAGTTTGTAGGTATATTAGCAGTGTTTTTGAAACGAACATAACTAGTAGTGAAGTTACGTCAAGTATTAAGTCTTTGGGCGAAATTACCGTTATGAGGACCTATTTTTACATCACTTTAATTTTATAAACTCATTTACTTTACGACATGTTAAGTAATTAAACGTACTTCAAACAATTGTAGTAGTTGTTTTAAATATGCTGACAATCACCACTTTATAACCGATTTATAAGAAAAGGAAATGCTTATACCAATAACAAATAAGTGCATTACAATACTACTACCTGAATTATCTAATATTAAACATCATACACCGACAATAGAGCCTTACAAATACACAACATGAAAAATATTTACTAAACACAATGTTATTACGTAACATACCAGTAATATTACGAACGTTCATAGTTTCAAACGATGATATCATTGCAAAGAATCTAAATAGATGATTATTATTATTTTATACTAGCTTCTGCCCGCGATTTCGTCCGCATATAATTTTTGCTCCCTTCCCGTCGCATCGAATTGTTTGCGAGTTTTCATCTATTTTTCGTTGGTGCTCCGCTCCTTTTTATTGTAGCGTGATGTCATATATTCTATAGCCTTTTTCAATAAATAGGCTACCAAACAAATTTTTAACACAAACTAGTAGTCAATTCAGACTAGTAGTTTCTGAGATTACCAACCAAACAAACAAACAAAATCTTCAGCTTTATGAAATTAGTAAGTATAAATTTCATGTGATAGTTTTTGTTGCAGTAATTGAATAAACAGATATTTAGACCATCAGTAACTAAATGATGGACATATCTACATTACATAATGCCTGTGCCAAATATTGACGTGTAATTGTGTAATTTAAATAAATATTTAATTTAATTTCACACTGAAAATGTGACTTTACGATCTTATGGTACATACATACAACAGGACGGATGTATAACAGTAAAACACGAACTAAACATGTTCACATGTAAAACAGAATATTTTTATTTTATTTATTGGATAAATCCCAGAATAAATCAAATAAAATTATAAATGAATAGAGGAAGGTACGATAACGATTTAAAAAATGCCAACTAAAATAACAATTAATTAGCGCATAATATTCCCACTGCTGGGACAAAAACCTCCTCTCTGTGAGAGAGAGAGTGGATTGCCACACGGACACAGTGCGAGTTATAACATTTAAAAACAGAAAATAAAATATGTTTAACTCAAACTTGGTACATCCAACATAACACCGTCCTCGAAGCGACAGGTGGTCTTGCTTCCGCGGCAGTTTCCCATGCTCAAGCGGCTGCGGAGTAAGTTCGGACATGATTTATGACTCGGTGCAGCGATCATGGTGCCGGTCGATTACCGAGGCGGATCGCCGCTCAAGTGTTAGTACGCTAATACAACTCATTTGTCTATTCATTTGATAACGTTACTGCAGTATTTGTATTCCAATAAATCTGAAAATTTGGACACAGATAAAATAGTTGAAAGGGCTTTGATTGTCTTGGTATGGGCATGACTACGTGACCGAGAGAGTGACTTGAGTTTTTATGGGCAAAGGGAGCATAATAGCCCAATGGTAGTTCGTAGGTTCGAATCCAGAGAGGCGTTTTAATTTGTGTAAATTATTTTATGAACACTGCTCTCAAAACAGTGACGGAAAACATCGTGAGGAAACTGACGTGTCCGAAAACCAACCATTTGAAGTCATGTGACATGTACCAACCCGCACTGGGCACGCGTGGTAGACAGTGGCGTACATTACTTACTTTATAGCATATGTATAGGTCAGCCTTTCCCAAAGTGGGCGATAACGCCCCCTTGTGGGCGCTGTAGGCCTAAAGGAGGGTGGTAAGAGACCCAGAAAAAAAATGGGGGCGTTGTGTAGTCTATACAACGCCCCCATTTTTTGGCTGGTATCGG
The DNA here is from genome assembly GCA_947507805.1 of Aporophyla nigra. Taxonomy (NCBI): domain Eukaryota; kingdom Metazoa; phylum Arthropoda; class Insecta; order Lepidoptera; family Noctuidae; genus Aporophyla; species Aporophyla nigra. The sequence goes on along the minus strand of OX382313.1, from coordinate 975,063 downwards.
TAGACGCTTGGCCGCCCGTTCTTGTCTAGGCAGGCAGCCAAACGATGATAGTTAGTTTCTTAATAATTTTGGGACACACATTAAAATGTAACTGATGATAGACTTATGGTGATTTTCCGAGGTAGGTACTGCTTATATGATTTTAAGCAATAAGCGATATATGTCACTGGTGGTGGATTACGGCCATCTCCCTGGCACAAAGAGGAGGCCTCTATCTCACCAGTGGAACAGTATGGGCTGATTTTGTTTCCAACATGCGTAATTTTCATGCTGAACTGAAATTACCATTAATAATTGAAAACAAAAAAACAACCTCAATATCTTGAGTTAAACGAGGCGTGAAATATGAACGTTATATAACAATAACGTGTACCAACCTTAGCCCAAGGTCATACCACATTACTGAGGAGAACATTGAAATTAATTAGTAATTATTATTAATAATGACTGGGTGCGAAGTGCTCGTATATCATCACGGAGCTTCCTTAATCCGGTGTTGAAAAATAAATAGATAAACTGTTTAGATTCGAGTTTAGATTGACGTTTTCCCTTGCGCTATGTGTATAGTACTAGTAGTAGATTCTGTATTTTCCTCCTCTCAAACCGACGTAGAAAAACATCTTGAAAAAGCCCTCATAATTAAAAAATCGAAGATATATGAGATCCATCAAACAGCACTAGGCCAGCATGGTGGATTAAGGGACTACTCACACTTATTCAGCTCTATTCATTTTTTGCCCATTGAAAACAACGATTTCCGTTCTGCTTAACGGATGCGTACGCGTCTCCATACAAAATCGTTGTTTTCAATGGGCAAAAGCTGAATAGAGCTGAATAAGTGTGAGTAGTCCCTAAGGACTCAGAGAGAGAGTCTGTATACCAATGGCGACCCATACCAGCCGAGTCCGCTCCCAACTATGTTGGGTTCGGCTTCCAGTCTCACCGGATGCATTACATGGAGCGACTGCCTGTCTGACATCCTCAACCCAGTTACTAAGTAATTCGATACCCCTTGGTAAGACTGGTTGTCAGACTTTCGGGCTTATGACGACCCGTAACGACTGTCTAAGATCCTTGAATACCCAACCAGTACTCCAATTGCGTAACACGAATCATTTTGAAGGATATTACTGATTCATTAGTCCTAAAAAATTGTCTCCTCCAAGCCTACTACTCGTAATCTCTACCATTTTCCAGCTGTGCACTAAGCAATGAGTTTGACTAGATTCCTTATATCTGTGTATAATTTGTCACCCCTTTTTATATGTCAGACAGCACTGACACTCTTTTTCTCATTCATCATTATCATTCTCCTGCCCTTATTCCAATTTATTTGTGGTCGGCGCAACATGTCCTTTTAACCGACGAAAAAAAACGGAGGAGGTTATCAATTCGACGCGTATATTTTTTTTTGTTTGTTTTTTTTTTATGTATGACCACGCATAACTTTTTACATAGTAGTCCGATTGTGATAATTCTTATTGGAAAGGGTATACTCCGAGGATGGTCCCATATAAATTTGGAAACCAAAATCGAACCCTAAGGGTCGGAAAACAGGGGATGATTGATTGTTCACTCACTGATTGTAATATTTAACCACGCATAACTTTATACAGAGTAGTCCGATTTTGATAATTCTTTATTCATTGGATAGGGTATACCTTGCCAAGTATTATAAGTACATTAAAGCCACAAAAAAATATAAAATAAAAACTTTTTACCAAAAAATTTAACCGCCGAAAAAACTGAAAAGCAAAAAATAATAAACCTTAAAATTATGAGTCGGCGCTGGAAAATCAATGAACAAAGAACACTCAAAGCGCTGACTCATAATTTTAAGGTTTATTATTTTTTGCTTTTCAGTTTTTTCGGCGGTTAAATTTTTTGGTAAAAAGGTTTTTTCTTCCACACTTCTCTACTAGTCGTCATCTCAGTAGTCACCCCCTTTCCATCCATATCATAATTCACACAGTTCATCCATCGTTTCTTTGGTCTCCCTTTATTATTTCATCAAATTGAAAACTCGGTGTAGTAGTAGTAGCTTCAGCTAATATGAAAGCTAACTTTAGAATCGCCATTCGTCAGAGAAAATCCGATGACACTACGTTGTCCCAGACCCAACTCCAACGTGACAACTTAACCGCCTCTGACCTCACAGCATCAAGATAACCACAGCTAACTAAACGCGAGTCTAATGTGAATATAAAAGCCGTATTCAACCGAGATTACATGCAGTGCGATAATGTTGCGTGAACTTACATTACTACTCTGTGGGAATTGTTTGCGTACATATCTTTATGCTGTTGAACTTCTGGGTAGAATAACAAAACAATTAGAACAGAAACGGGGTGAAGTGCTTCTTGAGTGAAAATTACATGTCTTTTGATGAGGTGGCCTGAATCGATTTTGCCTTCTAGGACCTATAGAGCTGGCAAGAATTCGGTGTAGTCTATGGTCCTGGAGAGAGATATTACCTAGAGTCACGTCCGGATGCATTTTGTCATTGGAACCTAACTTTAGTCAGTAGTAGTATTCTAAAAGTGTGGGCGTTGATTTCGAATTCACAATTAGAACTAGTCTTTTAAGTTCGTTCCATCCCTGTTTTGTTTTATTAGCACTTCTCAGTCCGAGATTTTCGCTTTGGACTGCTTGGTACTACCAATGTTATGTTTGAGCACTTGGTAGATAGTATGCTTACGCCGGGAGCAGCAAGCACTGCGTAAATGTGGTGCTGTCCCACAAACAATGCAGCACTTGATCTCTTGTCCAGCGTGTCCTGTTGTTTGCACGATACAGGAGTTGATGGACGCTACTGAAAGTGCTACGCTCGTAGCCAAATTCTGGGCTAACTGTATTAAGATTGCTATCGACTCGCTTGAAAGAAGAAGAATTTCATATTAATGTCTTTAACTGCTTTATTTTATTGGATCCAAGCTATTATATATTGCCGGATAATGTTGACGACGGCTGTTAATCATATTGACAGATAATGTCGACGTCGGCTGCTATTCTTTACCAAAATCGGCAATGTCTGGAAGTTAATCAACATAGCTGATTTCAGTCGGTGCAACAGAACTGGGTTCACAATAAATCATTTACAAGTTTTTATCTAAAACTAAGCATATAAAACACCAAACTGCATCATTCCTTTTATTTTAGTAGATAATTATTAAACTGTGCCATAACGGTGATTCACCGTTTTATTTCTTTAACAAAAATAATGTGTTTTAAATCGACTAAAATATAATGGCATCCTAGCACAGTGGGTCACTAAAGGTCACACCTAATGTGCAAACTATATTCACCTTTTTGTTATATTGTTATAAGGTGGAAAATAGACATAATCACTTACGTTCATGGGTGTGTACGAAATTGTGTAACTTTTGGAAGTGTGCTGCTAATGGCTATGCACAACACACTTGACCGTTGTCACATTTTCTGATTAGTTAGCGCAGATAATATCCGTTTTTCTAAGAAATTTATTGTGTAATATTGACGTGTGATCTTGAGACTTTAACCTTTTGAAAAAATATTAGTGATACGAAATAGGTACACTTCCTATCGGTAGAGCAAACAGAATTGCATGTTCAAAGATCAGTATCTTTCTCAGATATTCTTTAGCGCCTATCAGCATACGCACTGACATATTAGTCATTATTTGAGCCCCGCCTAAAGTAGAACTACGCAAGCCATAAAGGCCCAGTCATCAACTCCAACGCCCAAACATTTTTATTTAGTTCCTCATATCAGTACTGTACAGGAAGCTCCCACAACCGACAGAAAAACAAAATCGAATCGACATGATCCAATCATGCGATATTATCCTAAAAACCATAGCCAGGAAATGTGTTAACCCTTCTTGCGCTCAACGTAAACGGTCGATCAACCGAACAAATTGATTCGACGAGAAAAAGTGAAACATTAGACGCTTGAAACATTTTTGTTTGGACGTGACTACAGTTGGTATTGATTGGTGCGAGAATCACGACAGCAGCCGTACGAAGTGCACTGATTTGAAGTGAAGTGCTGGAAGAGTGAATTAAATTGGTCTTAGGACTCAAAAGAATTACAAATTTTTGGATGGTGGTATTCATGTTGCTTATAAATTATAATTTATCATCGAAAACCAAAGCCAGTCTTTAACGCACTGATGTTGTTTATTTTAGCAGCTGTCTGCAATATTTTTAAATGGTGGTTGTGAGAGTAAACCAAGATATGGCAACAAAATCTTTTTGTAGTGTCCTGGGACACACTAAAACCTACTTTTGCTATGAACTATTTATATGATTATAGCTGCCAGTATAAACCCGAATTGATAAAAGCAACAACGAAACGATACTTTGTATTTTATATGGAATTAAAGTTCTTAAAAATTATACCATTTCCCATTCAGACAGTCTACAAAGAGACGATAATGAGTAACCACAGCGACCGGAAGTTCATCGACACTCGACATAACTTTGTCGATCGACATCTGTTCCCGCGCTGTCAGGCGGCGCCCGCGCACTCTCTTCTTACATTCTACTTGTCTTGTTATGTAAATTAACATTGTTTTAGTAGTACCTTTAGTAGCATTTGATCGTATCTTGACTTTTGCTTAACGTATAAATAACATTGCAATTGTTTGGATAATAATTATCTCGATGCACATAGTTTTACATCATTGCCCATAAGTTCTATGAACCCGCTCCTAGGGACGTGTTTATTATGTCTAAAGTTCACAATTACTTTAACTAAAGCGACCAAGTTTTGTGTCAAGACTCTTGACTGATAAAATTAATTGTCTATTATTACGTTACCCCCGGAGGCCACACGGGTCAATAATAAGCGAAAAAGACAGCTCAAAGGCCCATAGTCAGGACTGGGACAAATTAATAACAAGACTCAATGTATCTTTAACTAAAATCCATTACATAAATCCGCCGTGTTTTTTTTATTTTAAATAGTCAATAAGTTTTAAATAACTCCAAAACATTAGATAACGTATAATTGACACCGGACCAATCACCAGGATAGCATAGATGTGTGTTAGTTGATCATTACCTAACCGACAACTTTCGATCAACAAAAACTGTAGTCGGGTTACCGCGCGTTACGTCAGCGACGTACGGGTTAACTAAATATATTCGTTGATTTTGTGAAGATTCCGTATGCAGATGAGTAGATTGTAGGACTTTTTAACCGACTTCAAAAAAAGGAGGAGGTTATATGTTCGACTGTATGTATTTTTTTTTTTTTTTTTTATGTATGTTCACCGATTTCTCCGCCAATTGTCAACCGATTTTGAAAATTCTTTTTTTATTCGTAAGGGTATACTCCTGAGGTGGTCCCATATTAATTTTGTGAAGATTTGATGTATACTTTGGGAGATAAACGAAGGAACTCCTCAAAAACAAACAGTACACGTAATGTGATTTGGATATTGTACTAAAGATCAAAAATAATTGCTGGTTCTATCTATCCATCCGTGGTGAACTAATTATAGTCTTCGAAGATACCGCATGGAACTCCTCATCGGTGAACAGTACATATAGGAACTTACAGTGAAAGGTTAGAAGGTTAGGGGATAATTCTTTGAATATTATAGGCACGTTTAGACCGTTACTTGTATTCTTATATTCCGTTGAGCTGATGATGGAAGGTACAACTCCTTATCGATCAGGAGTTAGAAGATATCTTGTCCTAGATAGACATACTCGTTGACATCGAGAATTGATTCCTCAGCAGACACTAGAGTGGGCTCTTACCCACTCTACTGTCTGCTTAATAAAAAAAAAAGCAGCCTTAATAATTAACCGACTTCAAAAAGGAGGAGGTTATCAATTCGGATGTTTATATGTTTTTTTTTTTTTTTTATGTATGTTCGGCCATAACTCCGTCATATACTGGGTGACTTTTTTTAGCGTCTTGAAAAAAAATGGGGGTAATAGGTGAACGGAGTAGAAGCTTTTGGCATAGAAATTTTTATTATTTTTATTTTTGAATAACATGTAATTAAATTGATCTAGCAATAAATACTACACATTTAAAGTAACATTTACATACTAGAACAACAAAAACAGAAATTTGAAAAAAAAAAACAAAAAAAAAAAATTTTAATCTATCGAAACTCAAATCATACGCACCCTACTCAATGCGCGGCATGTATCACTGATTTCGGAGCGCGGTCCTACCCTTTGAAGCTGGCTGATAGGCGGCCTCATTGATCTTTCGCAGGCGCACGAGCCGCACACGCATCCCTGTCCACCCGCGTCCCGCGCTCCTTTAATCACCTACGATGAATCTGAAGGCCTTCCTGCCTTCTATTCTAGTTACACAACACACCACATGAAGGTCGAGACGGTAAAAAATGTCATCCGGTATAGACGGATTTACAAAATTCTTTTTTTGTTCGAAAGGGGTTTATTCCGAAATGGTCCCATATAATTTTCATATAGATCTGATGATGAGTTCGGGAGACAGACACCGGAACTCTTTAAAAAATGACAGGAAATCAACCGCGATTTCTGCTATCGCATAAATATGCATTGTTTGTTTGGAATTAGTGCAGGGTGAATACCACAACTAAAAATTTAAAAATAAAAACTTTTTTACAAAAAAAAAACAACCGACTTCCTTAAAAACACTACAAAGTGAAAAATAACTTTAATTTCGGAAGTCGGTGGCAAAAAAACCATAAATACAGATCCTAAGACACCGACTACCGAAATTAAAGTTATTTTTCACTTTGTAGTGTTTTTAAGGAAGTCGGTTGTTTTTTTTTTGTAAAAAAGTTTTTATTTTATTTAGTGGGCTATTCGTTTACTTATTATGTTCAGAATCCCGGGTAATGCAAGAAGGGTAGTGTAGTACAAAGTCTTAGGAATTAAAAAAATTGACAGTCAATCGTTAACAGTTGTAGTCATTGGGACGTGTAACCAAGAAAAGAATATTGACATTAGCCATTTCTCGAAGAAACCCATTATTAGGGCCATGTTAATCCCCGTAACGTAAGGGGAAACAAACTGTGTACATGTTGTGACCGAGTTTTTATCAGAGAGAAAAAAAAAACTGGACGAATTGGTCTGGCTTGATAGATCTGCTAGCTTTGAACGATGATGTTCTCATTCCGAATGGTGAAATATGGTTGATTTTTAATGTTATAAAAGACCTAATATGTATAACATATACTTTTTTGCAAAATAAACGTCTATTCTATTCTATAAAAGTTTAAATTTAAAATTTTTTTTGCAAAAACGGAATCTTTATTTATCCAGCTAGTAAGCAGCATAAAAGAAAATAGATTTATTTTTCATGGTAATAGCAAAACAAAGTCTTAAAATGTGCCTTTGGTACAATTAAAGGGTTTAGGGTCATAAGTCGTACCACGTACGAGTATAACGTAACGATTAGTGATAAATGCGTGCACTCAATCTGTGTGGTTCTTACCTCAAAAGATCATTTCAGTCACTAATCTCCATGGTCTTCACATGATGTGACCAAGATGGACTTTAAAAGAGACTGTGACCTCTGAGTTTGTTTCGGCCTTTCTTCTCAGAGGAGTCAGTTCGGAAAGGCCGAAATCATCTAGTTTAAAAAAATATGATTGATGTGTAAAAGTGTTTGTATAAACTTAATTATCATTATCATTCTACAACATTATTATGTTGTGCTTTGAACATGACGTCACCTTCGCGCCTTCATAAAATTTTATGACAAAACGTCAGTCATAATAAAAAAAATTAACTAAACTAAACCTTAACTAAACTTCCTAAGTATAATAGATTCATTGATATCAAGTTTCTTCTTTTGGTATCGTTACAGTCTTCTAAATTGAACTTATCCATAATTTCAATAACACTAAAACAGAACAAAAATATAAATAACTAGCTGACCCGACAGACGTTGTCCTGTCTCTTTGATGATATTTGGGCACGCATTCTGTCAATTCTATGTCAAAATGTCATAGTGTTACATTAAAAAAGTTTACATTGTCCTATTATATGGTTGTTAAGTATTCTTGAATAAGAGTTCTTAAATTTTCTAATTTTCCGCGCAATTTTTTCTTTTTTTTTTCTTTCATAAGAACCTTCTCCTGACAAATTACAAACACAACATAAGAAAAAAAAGTGAAATCGGTCCAGCTGTTCACGCGTGATGGCGTGACCAAGGGAAATAGGGATTCATTTTTATATATATATATAGATTTAGATATACAATTGCTTGGCACTATCATAGAAAATAAATTCGTTGCTTTGGACACAAACATCACAGATATATTTCTTTATTTTGCTTTGTACACCAGCACAAGCGGCATGTTGCTAACCTTTGCATTTCATGCACAGGATGAAGTCCTCGTCACGATCTTCTTGGCATAGTTGGCATAACCTATCATTCTTTTTATATTCTACATCTAACTTTTGGAACGAAGTTCCTTATCGCGCGTTGTGAAAGGGGGCTAGACGGAAAAAATTCTTACGAAAAGTTGTCACGACACTTTTTAACCGACTTCAAAAAAAGGACGAGGTTTCTCAATTCGACTGTATATATTTTGTTGTTTGTATTTGTTTGTATATTGTTGTTTTTTTTGTTGTGAGTAGAGAGAGAGAGAGAGGGAGAGAGAGAGAGAGAATATTTTTGTTGAGTGTATACAGGTTTTATGTAGGTACATAATAAACAATTTAAAAAAATATAAAAATTATGAATCCTGGAAAGGAACTTCGTTCCATCCGGGTGTCCCTTGACACCTCTAAAGTTTTTTCTACTTTCAAGTTTGTCACTCGAGGAGCCATTCTCTTAATAACTGATTGTTTATAAGGTATTGGCGGTAGAGCATCTCTGAAAAGCGTAGTTTTTTGTCTGATCGTATCAACAGGTCTAGGAAGAGGGAACTGTTGAATAATTTTTGAAGGTCCAGGTTGACCATAGAAGAGTGTTGCAACTCTAGGCTGTGGTATCACTTTAAGTTGCGGTGCGACTTCAGATATCGATGCAAACATTAGAATTTATCTATATATATTACTATATATGTATTTAGACATAAATATAAGTATATTTATCAGTTGTCTGGTTACCATAGTACAGGCTCTGCCTAGTTTGGGATCAGATAACGGTGTTTTGATTGGTTGTCCTAAGATATTTATTATTATTATTAAACGGGTGGTGATGAAAATATTGGTAGCGTAACAAGTCTACATGATGATGCAACTTGTGGGGGCGTTATGACTGTAGGTGGAGATGCAATCTGGACCAGTTCCAATGACAGAGTTGATGCTCCAGTTACACTATCAGATTTTTTGTCTGATTGTTCAACAATCACAAGAGCAAAGTCCTCATCTTTGATGGCATTTCTAACACATGGTCACAAGCCTGTGTTTTAAAATGATTTATTGCTATATCCATACAGCGTAGTTTTCGAAGACAGTTCTTTTGCTGTCCTGGTAACCCTGGCAATGATAATAGCACAAATTTATGAAATTATTGCATTGTCATCGGTCCTTGACCGGTATGCAAAATTTGAATGAAATCTAGTCGTTTAAAGTGGGTCAAAATCGCGCTATAAGGAGTCGGTTACATACAAACATACAAGTGAAGAATTATAAAGCGTGTAAAAATAAAAATATACTTTTTTTGAGAATGTATTGTAATGTCTATTAATCAGCCACATATTTAACTTTAAAAAACGATCCAGTTTATGATTCAAAATGATCGATTTTTAATAAAGTGTGACTGGAATCACGTAATCATAATAAAAATAAAATGTTTTAACAACGCACATCAAATGGTCGTCATCAATATTTTTTAAGTATAGTTTTATAATTATTTTATGAAAATGAAAAACAAAATATATCATCTGTCTAGCCTTTTCCCAACTGTGTTAGGGTCGGCTTCCAGTCTAACCGGATGCAGCTGAGCACCAGTATTTTACGTGGAGCGACTGCCTATCTGATCTCCACAACCCAGTTACTGGGTATATTATTATTATATTATATTATTAGTATTACTATACCCCTTGGTAAGACTGGTTGTCAGACTTTCGGGCTTCTAACAACCCGTAACGACTGTCTAAGATCTACAAAAGACGTCGGGGACCAACGGCTTAACATGCTTTCCTTGGTATGTAAAGATGGTCACCCATCCACGGACCAACCGCGGCAAGCGTAGCTAAACCTGAGCAATCGACCCGTGCGGCTGTTGTAACTTAGCCACAAGACCAAAATATATACAAACCTATAATTACTTCGAAGTGGCAACCAAGTCTGTTTATATTTAGTCACCAAGATTGATGCAGATGTGCGGTACCTTGTCAACGTACCTATAGATTTTTAGATTTTTTAAGTCAAACCAAGCCATGCAAGTCTGAGGAAAGTATGTATTGATGATGCAAGATAATTTTGAAACTGTTTATGCATTAAGGAGATTTGGAAAAAGGATTTTTACAATCCATGTCGATCTGCACAGCAATCGTATACCGTGCTTGTTGACTGTGGGGAAAAGAACATTATTTTGGAAGCGTTTGGAAAGCTTTCTCAATTCTTCTCGTGGCCAATACTGCAATGTTTGAAGACAAAGGTCTTCAACCAGTGTGCTCTGCCCGTTATAACATACGGTGCCGAAACGTGGACACTGACAGTTGGGCTGGCCCACTTTAAGGTCACTTTGCGCGCTATGGGGCGGCCCATACTCGGAGTTTCTTTGAAGGACAAAATGATAAATAAATTTATCCGAAAAAAGGAACGATGGCAGATGAAGCGGACGAGTCCTGGAGTGGAGATCGCGTATCGGCAAGCGTAGTGCGAAACGCCCTCCAGCTAGATCGACTGACGACCTCAAAAAGGTGGCTGGGACAGACTGGATGTGAAAGGCAGAGGACGGGTACTGTGGTGCAGCTTGACAGAGGCATATGTCCAGCAGTGGACCAAGATAGACTGAATTGATAATTATGTATCGTCATAAACTTTGAACCGACATTTCCGTCTATGTCAGTGCCCACTGATCCCTACAACCAGCAATCAGACGCTTCAGTCACGCACGGTCGCGCCCAACAATGCGCGAGCGCAACCTCTCGACACGGACTTACAAGTTGTGCGCTATTACAGCACCATCGCGCTTAAAACAATGGTAATTTCGCTTATTGGCGCGCTCATTATAGACAAGGATGTACCGCGGATTCACGCGGACGTGTTAATGTTTCAAATGATGCACGTAAACATAATCATACTATTATGTTTACGTGTTGATAGCCAAAAAAAAAACGATAATTTGTGTATTCTTGTTAAATATTTTTAGGGCTGCCAGATTTTATACGCTTTATCAGCATCTCCAGCAGTACACCATGCACTGATGCCAATTGCTTTTAAGGTTATATTTGAACTCGCCACACAAAACGTTGGACAGTTGTTGCCCACACGATGTCAGATACTCAAGAGAGCTCCGCCGCGCCAGCGCCGCCTGTAGCCACTCTTGTCAACACGCACGAATTTCAGGCAAGACTCTGGTTGAAGCGCGCCAACTTCAAGCTTGCGTTTCGTTATCAATTGACATCCCATACTCATGACTTCATGAGTCATGATTCTTCCGATATATATATGTCATTACGCAATAACATTTCATTTACCCACCTCTATTATTTTCTGCCCACAGATAGTTGTACAAGCCGCAGCCCTGTAACACCTCATTGGCCATAGCATGAATGAAGACACGTACACTTTACGTAACGAACGAACTCGAGTGAATGGTGGCCGAGTCAGTGCTCGTGCAGATCTATCGCAGCGTGCACTAATCGCTTGAGACAAATTATATTCGATTATGTATCTGTGCTTAACCGCAAACTTGATTAATAAAGATCAGATTGGTAGGATATTGTGGGTAATTAAGTGCGAATTTTAATCAGTTATGATTCAATGGGAAACAAAATCGGATTATTTGATAAAGTGACTTAATTTAGCAACAATTAGAAGCTTATTAGAGGCAGTAAATCTAGTGTCGAGTCCTAAATTTGACAAACTGCACATACATATGACTCGCTTATCCGTTTTGTTTGTTATTTTTTCCGTCATTGGAGAGTTGTGGTTAGAAACTCCACCGGCCGTCTTGGGACAAATTTGTTGGTGTTGGTTTTGGTAAGATATTTTGGATTTCGTATTTGTTTTCTGCTTTTCCATTTAATTGCTAGCAGCAAATTTTTTCTTTCAGTGAGTTTGAACGTGACCGAGCTGTGAATTTAAAAACCTTCGTTGTGTTTATCCTTTTTGCTCAGCTTTTTTGCTACTGAAGTTGCTAAGTTATCGTAAGTGGCAATCTGTTAAGGTGTAAATGATGTCTCACTCTTTCTCTTTTCATCAGTCTAATCTTTAACAACTAGTTTGTCGAATTTGATGAAAGTAATACTTTTAATAACTCTTTTTCCTTTCTTCTTCTATTTTTGGTAGCAACTGTTTTCTTTTTAACACAGCTACCTGATGCTCTGCAATATCCGCTTAAACTAAAGTGGAAATGAACTGAATACCTAGTCCTTTATGCCCACAAGAGTTGGACTATAGATGCGACTCACTGGACAGGTCTCAGAGGTAAGATAAATGTAAGAAAAGGTAAGATAAAGGCGGGCTAGGAAGCGCCGCTCAAGTGTTAGTACGCTAATACAACTCATTTGTCTATTCATTTGATAACGTTACTGCAGTATTTGTATTCCAATAAATCTGAAAATTTGGACACAGATAAAATAGTTGAAAGGGCTTTGATTGTCTTGGTATGGGCATGACTACGTGACCGAGAGAGTGACTTGAGTTTTAATGGGCAAAGGGAGCATAATAGCCCAATGGTAGTTCGTAGGTTCGAATCCAGAGAGGCGTTTTAATTTGTGTAAATTATTTTATGAACACTTTTAATTTAATAATTAAACCCGCACTGGGCCCGCGTGGTAGACAGTGGCGTACATTGCTTTATAGCATATGTATAGGTCAGCCTTTCCCAAAGTGGGCGATAACGCCCCCTTGTGGGCGCTGTAGGCCTAAAGGGGGGTGGTAAGAGACCCAGAAAAAAAATGGGGGCGTTGTGTAGAGTCTATACATCGCCCCCCTTTTTTGGCTGGTATCGGTAGACGCCAGGCCGCCCGTTCTTGTCTAGGCAGGCAGACAAACGATGATAGTTAGTTTCTTAATAATTTTGGGACACACATTAAAATGTAACTGATGATAGACTTATGGTGATTTTCCGAGGTAGGTACTGCTTATATGATTTTAAGCAATAAGCGATATATGTCAGTGGTGGTGGATTACGGCCATCTCCCTGGCACAAAGAGGAGGCCTCTATCTCACCAGTGGAACAGTATAGGCTGATTTTGTTTCCAACATGCGTACTTTTCATGCTGAACTGAAATTACCATTAATAATTGAAAACAAAAAAACAACCTCAATATCTTGAGTTAAACGAGGCGTGAAATATGAACGTTATATAACAATAACGTGTACCAACCTTAGCCCAAGGTCATACTACATTACTGAGGAGAACATTGAAATTAATTAGTAATTATTATTAATAATGACTACGTGCGAAGTGCTCGTATATCATCACGGAGCTTCCTTAATCCGGTGTTGAAAAATAAATAGATAAACTGTTTAGATTCGAGTTTAGATTGACGTTTTCCCTTGCGCTATGTGTATAGTACTAGTAGTAGATTCTGTATTTTCCTCCTCTCAAACCGACGTAGAAAAACATCTTGAAAAAGCCTTCATAATTAAAAAATCGAAGATATATGAGATCCATCAAACAGCACTAGGCCAGCATGGTGGATTAAGGGACTACTCACACTTATTCAGCTCTATTCATTTTTTGCCCATTGAAAACAACGATTTCCGTTCAGCTTAACGGATGCGTACGCGTTTCCATACAAAATCGTTGTTTTCAATGGGCAAAAGCTGAATAGAGCTGAATAAGTGTGAGTAGCCCCTAAGGACTCAGAGAGAGAGTCTGTATACCAATGGCGACCCATACCAGCCGAGTCCGCTCCCAACTATGTTGGGTTCGGCTTCCAGTCTCACCGGATGCATTACATGGAGCGACTGCCTGTCTGACATCCTCAACCCAGTTACTAAGTAATTCAATACCCCTTGGTTAGACTGGTTGTCAGACTATCGGGCTTATGACGACCCGTTACGATTGTCAAAGATCCTTGAATACCAAACCAGTACTCCAATTGCGTAACACGAATCATTTTGAAGGATATTACTGATTCATTAGTCCTAAAAAATTGTCTCCTCCAAGCCTACTACTCGTAATCTCTACCATTTTTCAGCTGTGCACTAAGCAATGAGTTTGACTAGATTCCTTATATCTGTGTATAATTTGTCACCCTGTTTTATATGTCAGACAGCACTGGCAATCTTTTTCTCATTCATCATCATCATTCTCCGGCCCTAATCCCAATTTATTCGTGGTCGGCGCAACAAGTCTTTTTCTTCCACACTTCTCTACTAGTCGCCGTCTCATAATTCACACAGTCCATCTATCGGTTCTTTGGTCTCCCTTTATTATTTCATCAAATTGAAAACTCGGTGTAGTAGTAGTAGCTTCAGCTAATATGAATGCTAACTTTACAATCGCCATTCGTCAGAGAAAAGCCGATGACACTAGGTTGTCCCAGACCCAACTCCAACGTGACAACTCAACCGCCTCTGACCTCACAGCATCACGATAACCACAGCTAACTAAACGCGAGTCTAATGTGAATATAAAAGCCGTATTCAACCGAGATTACATGCAGTGCGATAATGTTGCGTGAACTTACATTACTACTCTGTGGGAATTGTTTGCGTACATATCTTTATGCTGTTGAACTTCTGGGTAGAATAACAAAACAATTAGAACAGAAACGGGGTGAAGTGCTTCTTGAGTGAAAATTACATGTCTTTTGATGAGGTGGCCTGAATCGATTTTGCCTTCTTGGACATATAGAGCTGGCAAGAATTCGGTGTAGTCTATGGTCCCGGAGAGAGATATTACCTAGAGTCACGTCCGGATGCATTTTGTCATTGGAACCTAACTTTAGTCAATAGTTATTTATCTTTGCCGTAGTAGTATTCTAAAAGTGTGGGCGTTGATTGCGGATTCACAATTAGAACTACTCTTTTAAGTTCGTTCCATCCATGTTTTGTTTTATTAGCACTTCTCAGTCCGGGATTCTCGCTTTGGACTGCTTGGTACTACCAATGTTATGTTTGAGCACTTGGTAGATAGTATGCTTACGCCGGGAGCAGCAAGCACTGCGTAAATGTGGGGCTGTGCCCACAAACAATGCAGCACTTGATCTCTTGTCCAGCGTGTCTTGTTGTTTGCACGATACAGAAGTTGATGGACGCTACTGAAAGTGCTACGCTCGTAGCCAAATTCTGGGCTAACTGTATTAAGATTGCTATCGACTCGCTTGAAAGAAGAAGAATTTCATATTAATGTCTTTAACTGCTTTATTTTATTGGATCCAAGCTATTATATATTGCCGGATAATGTTGACGACGGCTGTTAATCATATTGACAGATAATGTTGACGTCGGCTGCTATTCTTTACCAAAATCGGCAATGTCTGGAAGTTAATCAACATAGCTGATTTCAGTCGGTGCAACAAAACTGGGTTCACAATAAATCATTTACAAGTTTTTATCTAAAACTAAGCATATAAAACACCAAACTGCATCATTCCTTTTATTTTAGTAGATAATTATTAAACTGTGCCATAACGGTGATTCACCGTTTTATTTCTTTAAGGACGCTATAACATTTTTCTACAAATATCGGTGGTTTTGCAGTACCAATTAAATCAAGAGGAATCACAACTGCGAAGTCAATTATGGTCTAAATTAAAGATAATTTAATCATCTCTATACTGGTATCATAAAAATTGTATAGTCCCATATAATATTTTCACAAAAATACGTTTTCCCCACAGCAATAATCGTAGAAAATGAAAAATAATGGGGTCTGAAAAGGTACCTGTATAGTGAGACCAACTGCATATTTTAACTTCAAAATGACAAGAAATTGTGGCTAATATAATCTTCTACGTTTTGCCTAAATATTTTCTAATTAAATACGTAACTTTTTTATTTATGAGAAAAATAAAGAACGCTCTCAAGTTTCTTCATACATTTTCTACTCGCGGCTTGTCATTCCGCGCTCAGACGCGCCCTAGGAAGCACGGGCGTATCGCTTTTTTGTACGAAATAAATACGATCAAAATAATAATAAAGTGAGTGCCGTTCTGTATACTGTGGTTGAAAAATGTTGATACTTTTCGGGCCAAAATTATGAGTACCAAACTTATTACCAGAACTTGGTTTAGAAATAAATAACTTAAATTCTATTGGAATGTATGAATGGAATTGTAGAGGTAGTGATGATTATGAATATGTATTCATTTACAAGAATTCAACATGGCGGATGATTATTCAATAAAAACTTATATGAACATTTATTTTCAATGTGGTAATTAAATTATGCAAGTGTCGTCCATTTTTGGAACGAAATTCTTTAATATAGCTTGTGGCAAGGGTAAACAAGGGTGCTGAAGCCGATTGTGAGGTCAAAATAAAAAATGGCGGTTGCGAAAATTTTCAAAGTTTTCATCATGGGTGACATTTTCAAGATTTTCGAAGGTGCTGAAGCCGAAATTCCATACAAATTACATTCGGAGTCAAAAAAAGACTAAGGAACATACTTCCTGACGGGATATCCCCCGACCCCACAAGATTTTCATTCAAAACGACGAATATTTTAATTTTTTAAATAAAAAGTGGGCATAGCTATCAACTTTGGGTAATTTTAGGATAGTGATTACGAATGTTTCATCCAAATTTGATCCAAATACGGCGGGTATTGTTTTTTATAAAAATATTATTATCATCGATTTTTAATTTAAAATGGCGGATGTACTGTTATGATGAAATGTCGACATGGGTATCAATTTTGGGGGTTATGCTAGTATGTAGTCAAAATATTGGAACGAAGTTCCTTACCGCGCGTTGTGAAAGGGGGCTAGACGGAAAAAAATCTTACGAAAAGTTGTCACGACATGCTTTAACCGACTTCAAAAAAAGGACGAGGTTTCTCAATTCGACCGTATATATTTTGTATGTTGTTGTTTTTTTTGTTGTGAGTAGAGAGGGAGAGAGGGGGAGAGGGGAAAGGGGGAGAGGGGCAGAGGGGGAGAGGGGGCAGGAAAAGGGGGAGAGGGAGAGAGGTAGAGAGAAGGAGATAGGGAGAGAGAGAGAATATTTTTGTTGAGTGTATACAGGTATTTTGTACATAATAAATAATTAAAAAATTATAACTATTATGAATCCTGGAAAGGAACTTCGTTCCATCCGGGTGTCCCTTGACACCTCTAAAGTTTTTTGTTTTTTTTTACGTAACTTTCATTATTTACATCAATTAAAAATCATGTAGTTAATCATCATCTCTCAAAAATTTTAAAGTCATTTCGAATAATAAATACATAATAGAGTACAAAAACAGCCTTCATACAAAAATGTATACATTTTCCTATTGTGTATTAAAAATCTTGAACGCGCTCCAATCTCAAAGGTGAGGTTCGGGTGTCATCCGGGGATACCGCACGGTCTCGTGCGAGGTGGCGAGCCTCCTTGCCGGAGTGCCGCCATGGGATCTGGAGGCAAAGGTCCTCGCCCACATGTGGGAGTGGCGCGAGGAGCCGAAACGCATGGGCGAAACTCTGCTGCCGCGACAAATCGCGGCACGGCGGACAGAGCTCCGGCAGGATCTCATGGCGACATGGCGAGTACGATTGTCACAACCCAGCGCCGGGCACGCCAAAATTGCGGCGGTAAGTCCCCTCTTTGAGGAGTGGATAGAGAGGCGCCACGGCGTCCTCACCTTCCGCCTGACGCAGGTTCTCACCGGGCATGGGTGCTTCGGTGGGTTCCTGTTCAGGATAAAGCGGGAGGAAACGCCCGGGTGTTTCCATTGCGAGGATCGTCTGGAGGACACGGTAGAGCACACGGTAGAGATGTTCCCTGCCTGGGTGGAGTACCGCCGTGTCCTCGTGGAGGCGATCGGCGGCGGCGACCTCTCGCGTCCGACCCTGGTGCGAGCCATGGTACGGAGCGAGATGGCATGGAAAGCCGTCACCTCCTTCTGCGAAGCAGTAATGCTCGCGAAGGAGGAGGCGGAGCGCGTGAGGGAGTGGCAGTCTCTGCGCCCTCACGTCCCTAGCCGCCACAGGAGGAGACGCCCCGGGCGTCGGGAGTCTATAGCGGACTCCCGGCCACCGTAGGCGCGAGCTTGCGGGCGGCGAGCAATGGGTAGCTCGCCGCCCGGTAAGGACCAAGCTCGGGTCGACGGCGCGTAGTATTCCACGCGCGCTTCAAAGAGATGTCAGCAATACTGAAGGGGTCTGCCAGGACCGATGCCTGCCAGGGTCGCGAGATTGTTCGAAAGAGATACCGTGACCCTGGCACATGGGCAACTGAAGGAACACGGGTGGGTTTTAGTCAGTAATAGTCTGCCACGCCCTCCCGCTCCGCCCAGAGCGGGAGAAGTCATTTGATGATTTCCCATCCAGAAAAAAAAAGGTTCGGGCGTCACACAATTTTTTCTGAGTTTTCTTTAGGAAATATCCTGTATATTTTCAACGATAGTCTATGATCACAATCCGTTATATTTGTTTATTATCAGAAAATATTATTAAAGTTTTTTTATTGTTACACCTCTTTTTTTAATTGACAATTTATACGTTATTCCAAAAATCATAATGATCATGGTAATAAAACTTGTTAATTGTCACCAAATGCAGAAAGTAAAGTTAGTTTACTACTAATTTTACTCAACACTGCTAAAATAAAATAAATAATACCTTCGAGGATCAAGATTAGTTAAGTTATGTTTCAAATCGAGCAGACAATGGTTTCAGTGTGTGCGTGCGCGTAATGTTGTTGTGTGCCGACTGAGATACCTAAACTTGAGCGATTGAAAAATGTTATAGCGTCCTTAACAAAAATAATGTGTTTTAAATCGCCTAAAATATAATGGCATCCTAGCACAGTGGGTAACTAAAGGTCATATTATATCACACCTAATGTGCAAACTATATTCACCTTTTTGTTATATTGTTATAAGGTGGAAAATAGAAATAATCACTTACGTTCATGGGTGTGTACGAAATTGTGTAACTTTCGGAAGTGTGCTGCTAATGGCTATGCACACACACACTTGACTGTTGTCACATTTTCTGATTAGTTAGCGCAGATAATATCCGTTTTTCTAAGAAATTTATTGTGTAATATTGACGTGTGATCTTGAGACTTTAGCCTTATGAAAAAATATTAGTGATACGAAATAGGTACACTTTCTATCGGTAGAGCAAACAGAATTGCATGTTCAAAGATCAGTATCTTTCTCAGATATTCTTTAGCGCCTATCAGCATACGCACTGACATATTAGTCATTATTTGAGCCCCGCCTAAAGTAGAACTACGCAAGCCATAAAGGCCCAGTCATCAACTCCAACGCCCAAACATTTTTATTTAGTTCCTCATATCAGTACTGTACAGGAAGCTCCCACAACCGACAGAAAAACAAAATCGAATCGACATGATCCAATCATGCGATATTATCCTAAAAACCATAGCCAGGAAATGTGTTAACCCTTCTTGCGCTCAACGTAGACGGTCGATCAACCGAACAAATTGATTCGACGAGAAAAAGTGAAACATTAGACGCTTGAAACATTTTTGTTTGGACGTGACTACAGTTGGTATTGATTGGTGCGAGAATCACGACAGCAGCCGTACGAAGTGCAGTCATTTGCTTGAAGTGCTGGAAGAGTGAATTAAATTGGTCTTAGGACTCAAAAGAATTACAAATATTTGGATGGTGGTATTCATGTTGCTTATAAATTATAATGTATCATCGAAAACCAAAGCCAGTCTTTAACGCACTGATGTTGTTTATTTTAGCAGCTGTCCGCAATATTTTTAAGTGGTGGTTGTGAGAGTAAACCAAGATATGGCGACAAAATCTTTTTGTAGTGTCCTGGGACACACTAAAACCTACTTTTGCTATGAACTATTTATATGATTATAGCTGCCAGTATAAACCCGAATTGATAAAAGCAACAACGAAACGATACTTTGTATTTTATATGGAATTAAAGTTCTTAAAAATTATACCATTTCCCATTCAGACAGTCTACAAAGAGACGATAATGAGTAACCACAGCGACCGGAAGTTCATCGACACTCGACATAACTTTGTCGATCGACATCTGTTCCCGCGCTGTCAGGCGGCGCCCGCGCACTCTCTTCTTACATTCTACTTGTCTTGTTATGTAAATTAACATTGTTTTATTAGTATCTTTGGTAGCATTTGATCGTCTCTTAACTTTTGCTTAACGTAGAACATTGCAATTGTTTGGATAATAATTATCTCGATGCACATAGTTTTACATCATTGCCCATAAATTCTATGAACCCGCTCCTAGGGACGTGTTTATTATGTCTAAAGTTCACAATTACTTTAACTAAAGCGACCAAGTTTTGTGTCAAGACTCTTGACTGATAAAGCAAAATTAATTGTCTATTATTACGTTACCCCCGGAGGCCACACGGGTCAATAATAAGCGAAAAAGACAGCTCAAAGGCCCATAGTCAGGACTGGGACAAATTAATAACAAGACTCAATGTATCTTTAACTAAAATCCATTACATAAATCCGCCGTGTTTTTTTTTATTTTAAATAGTCAATAAATTTTAAATAACTCCAAAACATTAGATAACGTATAATTGACACCGGACCAATCACCAGGATAGCATAGATGTGTGTTAGTTGATCATTACCTAACCGACAACTTTCGATCAACAAAAACTGTAGTCGGGTTACCGCGCGTTACGTCAGCGACATACGGGTTAACTAAATATATTCGTTGATTTTGTGAAGATTCCGTATGCAGATGAGTAGATTGTAGGACTTTTTTTATTTAGTGGGCTATTCGTTTACTTATTATGTTCAGAATCCCGGGTAATGCAAGAAGGGTAGTGTAGTACAAAGTCTTAGGAATTAAAAAAATTGACAGTCAATCGTTAACAGTTGTAGTCATTGGGACGTGTTACCACGAAAAGAATATTGACATTAGCCATTTCTCGAAAAAACCCATTCTTAGGGCCATGTTAATCCCCGTAACGGGAAACAACTGTGTACATTTTGTGACCGAGTTTTTATCAGAGAGAAAAAAAAACTGGACGAATTGGTCTGGATTGATAGATCTGCTAGCTTTGAACGATGATGTTTGCATTCCGAATGGTGAAATATGGTTGATTTTTAATGTCATAAAAGACCTAATATGTATAACATATACTTATTTGCAAAATAAATGTCTATTCTATTCTATGGAAGTTTAAATTTAAAAAATGTTTTGCTCAAACGGAATCTTTATTTATCCAGCTAGTAAGCAGCATAAAATAAAATAGATTTATTTTTCATGGTAATAGCAAAACAAAGTCTTAAAATGTGCCTTTGGTACAATTAAAGGGTTTAGGGTCATAAGTCGTACCACGTACGAGTATAACGTAACGATTAGTGATAAATGCGTGCACTCAATCTGTGTAGTTCTTACCTCAAAAGATCATTTCAGTCACTAATCTCCATGGTCTTCACATGATGTGACCAAGATGGACTTTAAAAGAGACTGACCTCTGAGTTTGTTTCGGCCTTTCTTCTCAGAGGAGTCAGTTCAGAAAAGCCGAAATCATCTAGTTTAAAAAATATGATTGATGTGTAAAAGTGTTTGTATAAACTTAATTATCATTATCATTGTACAACATTATTATGTTGTGCTTTGAATAAAATTTTATGACAAAACGTCAGTCATAATAAAAAAATTAACTAAACTAAACCTTAACTAAACTTCCTAAGTATAATAGATTCATTGATATCAAGTTTCTTCTTTTGGTATCGTTACAGTCTTCAAAATTAAACTTATCCATAATTTCAATAACACTAAAACAGAACAAAAATATAAATAACTAGCTGACCCGACAGACGTTGTCCTGTCTCTTTGATGATATTTGGGCACGCATTCTGTCAATTCGATGTCAAAATGTCATAGTGTTACATTAAAAAAGTTTACATTGTCCTATTATATGGTTGTTAAGTATTCTTAAATAAGAGTTCTTAAATTTTCTAATTTTCCGCGCAATTTTTTCTTTTTTTTTTCTTTCATAAGAACCTTCTCCTGACAATTACAAACACAACAAAAGAAAAAAAAGTGAAATCGGTCCAGCTGTTCACGCGTGATGGCGTGACCAAGGGAAATAGGGATTCATTTATATATATATATATATATATATATATATAGATTTAGATATACAATTGCTTGGCACTATCATAGAAAATAAATTCGTTGCTTTGGACACAAACATCACAGATATATTTCTTTATTTTGCTTTGTACACCAGCACAAGCGGCATGTTGCTAACCTTTGCATTTCATGCACAGGATGAAGTCCTCGTCACGATCTTCTTGGCATAGTTGGCATAACCAATCATTCTTTTTATTTTCTTCATCTAACTTTTTTCTAATTTCGTGTTTAAGGGACTCGATGTCAATTCCATCGTTACATCACTTCCTTTGACCATTCTCTTGACACTGATTGTTTACAAGGTATATGCGGTAGAGCGTCCCTGAAAAGCGTAGTTTTTTGACAGATCGTATCAACGGAACTTAACTCTGGAACTGTGGAATAATTTTTGAAAGTCCGGGTTGATCATAGAAGAGTGTTGCAACTCTACGCTGTGATATCGATGCAAACATTGGTGCTGGTACAAATTTGGGTGGTAATGTAAATATTGGTGACGTAACAAATCTACATGATGATGCAACTTGTGGGGGCGTTATGACTCTAGGTGGAGATGCAATCTGGACCAGTTCCAATGACAGAGTTGATGCTCCAGTTACATTATCATATTTTTTGTCTCATTGTTCAACAATCACAGGAGCAAAGTCCTCCTCTCTGATGGCATTTCTAACACATGGTCACAAGCCTGTGTTTTAAAATGATTTATTGCTATATCCATACAGCGTAGTTTTCGAAGACAGTTATTTTGCTGTCCTGGTAACCCTGGCAATGATAATGGCACAAATTTATGAAATTATTGCATTGTCATCCGTCCTGGACCGGTATGCAAAATTTGAATGAAATCTAGTCGTTGAAAGTGGGTCAAAATCGCGCTATAAGGAGTCGGTTACATACAAACATACAAGTGAAGAATTATAAAGCGTGTAAAAATAAAAATATACTTTTTTTGAGAATGTATTGTAATGTCTATTAATCAGCCACATATTTAACTTTAAAAAACGATCCAGTTTATGATTCAAAATGATCGATTTTTAATAAAGTGTGACTGGAATCACGTAATCATAATAAAAATAAAATGTTTTAACAACGCACATCAAATGGTTGTCATCAATATTTTTTAAGTATAGTT
Organism: Aporophyla nigra; assembly: GCA_947507805.1. Taxonomy (NCBI): domain Eukaryota; kingdom Metazoa; phylum Arthropoda; class Insecta; order Lepidoptera; family Noctuidae; genus Aporophyla; species Aporophyla nigra. The sequence continues at coordinate 951,595 of OX382313.1, read as the reverse complement.
TTATAATTATTTTATGAAAATGAAAAACAAAATATATCATCTGTCTAGCCTTTTCCCAACTGTGTTAGGGTCGGCTTCCAGTCTAACCGGATGCAGCTGAGCACCAGTATTTTACGTGGAGCGACTGCCTATCTGATCTCCACAACCCAGTTACTGGGTATATTATTATTATATTATATTATTAGTATTACTATACCCCTTGGTAAGACTGGTTGTCAGACTTTCGGGCTTCTAACAACCCGTAACGACTGTCTAAGATCTACAAAAGACGTCGGGGACCAACGGCTTAACATGCTTTCCTTGGTATGTAAAGATGGTCACCCATCCACGGACCAACCGCGGCAAGCGTAGCTTAACCTGAGCAATCGACCCGTGCGGCTGTTGTAACTTAGCCACAAGCCCAAAATATATACAAACCTATAATTACTTCGAAGTGGCAACCAAGTCTGTTTATATTTAGTCACCAAGATTGATGCAGATGTGCGGTACCTTGTCAACGTACCTATAGATTTTTAGATTGTTTAAGTTAAACCAAGCTATGCAAGTCTGAGGAAAGTATGTATTGATGATGCAAGATAATTTTGAAACTGTTTATGCATCAAGGAGATTTGGAAAAAGGATTTTTACAATCCATGTCGATCTGCACAGCAATCGTATACCGTACTTGTTGACTGTGGGGAAAAGAACATTATTTTGGAAGCGTTTGGAAAGCTTCCTCAATTCTTCTCGTGGCCAATACTGCAATGTTTAAAGACAAAGGTCTTCAACCAGTGCGCTCTGCCCGTTATAACATACGGTGCCGAAACGTGGACACTGACAGTTGGGCTGGCCCACTTTAAGGTCGCTTTGCGCGCTATGGGGCGGCCCATACTCGGAGTTTCTTTGAAGGACAAAATGAGAAACAAATTTATCCGAAAAAAAGGACCGATGGTAGATGAAGCGGACGAGTCCTGGAGTGGAGACCGCGTATCGGCAAACGTAGTGCGGAACGCCCTCCAGCTAGATCGACTGACGGCCTCAAAAAGGTGGCTGGGACAGACTGGATGTGAAAGGCAGAGGACGGGGTACTGTGGCGCAGCTTGACAGAGGCATATGTCCAGCAGTGGACCGAGATAGACTGAGTTGATAATTAGGTAGGATTTATGTATCGTTAATAAACTTTGAACCGACATATCCGTCTATGTCAGTGCCCACTGATCCCTACGACCAGCAATCAGACGCTTCAGTCACGCACGGTCGCGCCCAACGATGCGCGAGCGCAACCTCTCGACACGGACTTACAAGTTGTGCGCTATTACAGCACCATCGCGCTTAAAACAATGCTAATTCGCTTATTGGCGCGCTCATTATAGACAAGGATGTACCGCGGATTCACGCGGACGTGTTAATGTTTCAAATGATACACGTAAACATAATCATACTATTATGTTTACGTGTTGATAGCCAAAAAAAACGATAACTTGTGTATTCTTGTTAAATATTTTTAGGGCTGCCAGATTTATACGCTTTATCAGCATCTCCAGCAGTACACCATGCACTGATGCTAATCGCTTTTAAGGTTATATTTGAACTCGCCACACAAAACGTTGGACAGTTGTTGCCCACACGATGTCAGATACTCAAGAGCACAGAGTACATTATGGCTCAAGAGAGCTGCGCCACGCCAGCACCGCCTGTAGCCACTCTTGTCAACTCGCACGAATTTCAGGCAAGACTCTGTTCAAGCGCGCCAACTTCAAGCTTGTGTTTCGTTATCAATTGACATCCCATACTCATGACTTCATGGGTCATGATTCTTCCGATATATATATGTCATTACGCAATAACATTTCATTTACCCACCTCTATTATTTTCTGCCCACAGATAGTTGTACAAGCCGCAGCCCTGTAAAACCTCATTGGCCATAGCATGAATGAAGACACGTACACTTTACGTAACGAACGAACTCGAGTGAATGGTGGCAGAGTCAGTGCTCGTGCAGATCTATCGCAGCGTGCACTAATCGCTTGAGACAAATTATATCCGATTATGTATCTGTGCTTAACCGCAAACTTGATTAATAAAGATCTGGGTGCTTACTCTCGAATATAATTCCAATAGTTCGACATTGGAATTGTCAGTCAAACGTCAGTGATTGGCTGGACTCACTGAGTCTAGCCAATCCCTGACGTTTAACTCAACCAACTGACGTTTGACCAATGTCGATCCATTGGAATTATATTCGAGAGTAAGCACCCAGATTGGTAGGATATTGTGGGTAATTAAGTGCGAATTTTAAGTAGCTTATTAGAGGCAGTAAATCTAGTGTCGAGTCCTAAATTTGATAAACTGCACATACATATGACTCGCTTATCCGTTTTGTTTGTTATTTTTTCCGTCATTGGAGGGTTGTGGTTAGAAACTCCACCGGCCGTCTTGGGACAAATTTGTTGGTGTTGATTTTCGTAACTTATTTTGGATTTCGTATTTGTTTTCTGTTTTTCCATTTAATTGCTAGCAGCAAATTTTTTCTTTCAGTGAGTTTGAACGTGAGCGAGCTGTGAATTTAAAAACCTTCGTTGTGTTTATCCTTTTTGCTCAGCTTTTTTGCTACTGAAGTTGCTAAGTTATCGTAAGTGGCAATCTGTTCAGGTGTAAATGATGTCTCACTCTTTCTCTTTTCATCAGTCTAATCTTTAACAACTAGTTTGTCGAATTTGATGAAAGTAATACTTTTAATAACCCTTTTTCCTTTCTTCTTCTATTTTTGGTAGCAACTGTTTTCTTTTTAACACAGCTACCTGATGCTCTGCAATATCCGCTTAAACTAAAGTGGAAATGAACTGAATACCTAGTCCTTTATGCCCACAAGAGTTGGACTATAGAGGCGACTCACTAGACAGGTCTCAGAGGTAAGATAACTGTAAGAAAAGGTAAGATAAAGGCGGGCTAGGAAGCGGGAAGGGCTAGGGTAGATGACGTAATTGCGGTAGCAGAAAAACAATGAACAAAAGAAGCCGCAGACAGAGAAAACTAGAATAAGCTAAAAGAGACCTATACCTGACATGAGCTTCCTATTCCTAAGATGTAGATATAAAGAAATAATATAATGTTTAAGACAAAATATCAGAAACAACACAACTACAAAATTAACATATATAACAGAACTTTGTGACTCAAGGTACAAATTTTTTGATTAAGTGAAATGTAAATATTGTATGGAGAAGGAAATTTAACGATTTTTTTTTATTTATTATCTGTTTTGTTTTTATGAGATCTTATATTTTTGTATGCACATATGTCTGTACCGTATGGTGCCGGACGTAAAGAATAACACCACCCCATTTCTTCCCATGGGTGTCGTTAAAGGCGACTAAGGGACTTACTAGAGAATGGGCAGCAGCGTTCTCTATGCATTTTACCACCATACTGCGATCGCCAACCCGCCTGCCAAGCGTGGCGATTATGGCAAAGCCCCCCAAATTGGGGGAGGCCTAAGTCCATTAGTGGACGTCTTATGGCTGAGATGATGATGATGATGATATGTGTGTGAGAAATAAATCTATTTTTCTTTCTTTCTGTCTGAACCAGATTTAAAATAAAACAAACAGTCAGTACCTACTTTAATTGAAAGGCAGCTTCCTACAAATCAATATCGATTTTGCATTGACCCTCTAGGCAGTCAACTCTGCCATTAACCCGACCTAGCGAATCATTTTGCGATCGCATATCATTGATCGTGCTGACACGAGATAACCAAAGTCAGAGTGCAAACTATTCAAGAAAGTTTCACCTTTATGTATTCTAGGCCTTATATAAGTCTACGAGAACATTAATTGTTAATTTAACTACTCCAAGATCACTTCAAGATTACGGTTCGTTAATCATTCGCCGACAGCCGTACGGCAGCATTTCTATTCCTTTCCTCAAATTGACAGGCTTACCATCTAGCTTATCTGCTAGATCAGTAGTCCGTGCGGTAGATCTGTATGTATATATAAATATATTAAATACGACTATGTTGCGCAACCAGCTACGTCGAAGCACCCAGTTGTTGACGATCAATATGTTGATTTATGAAGCTTTAGATAACATATTACGTATTAGTGATAGTGGGTGAAGAAAGTGGTTGGAACAAGACAAGATCTTGAACCAGTAAACTTAGATAGATGACGGAACCTCTATGGATGACAATAGTTTAACGACAATAAAGCAATCTGAATGAAAGGAAACGAATTAAACATTCAAATTTGTATTGGGCATACTCTTGAATTATGTAGAATAATAAGCATTATCAGTGCTGGAACACAGGTCTCGTCTCTTCGAGGAGTGGGCTGTAATCCACAACGCGAGCCCATTGCGGGTTGGTCTTGTGTTCTAAATACTATTCCTGTAGAATAGACTCATCCGTCTTTTAACAGTTGTTAAATCTATTGTCAACTGATTTACGATCCCCCAAAAACTAACGTGTTTATATGAGATTAGACATCTTTACTACTCTTCTCAGAATTAAGATTTTCATCTCATTGTCATCATCCTACTACAATGTTCGACCTTCCAGTCCATATTTAATATATGTATAGGTATGGTTGAAAAACGATCACTATATTAAAAAAAACTAAATTAAATCGTAACTTAACTAAAACTACACAAATTAAAAATATAGAAGTTGTGTAAGCTTTTAGTTTGGGATGCAACGAGTGTCGATACTCTTGCGCCATCACATCTTCCTGACTTGGCGTGCTGTGTTGCTGCTACTCCTACGGCTGCAGAAAACCTTAAGCACCGTAAGTATAACAATCTTAGTGCTCTTGGTCTATTGAAGCGAATCTAGAAACGGCTGGATGACACTTCCCGTGACCCAAAAGCTGGTTTTTACCTTGGCCAGAAGCTATAATTTAAAATTTATAATACAACGTGGTAATGCCGCCAGTTTCTTAGGAATATTACCTGTCGACAGTGATGCGGATGAGTTTTTTGACGCTATATTTAATCAGTTTATATTCCTTTTCTCGGACATCGTTTACTTAAACTTTATTCCCACGACGCACCATAAAGTGCCCGTTGTCATCACAAAAAGCCTCAAATTCCGTCAGCCGTCAACGGCGCAGGCGCCGAGTTTATCGCGAATCAATCACCTTTCACCGCGGACCAACATTTATTATTATAATTAATTGTCGCGTCTGTGTGTGTGTCAACTTTCACTACCATGCTTGTTTTGTCTTTTGTCTTCGATTGGCTGAACGAGGAAAAATTGCAAGTTTATGAGATACTTTACAGGCCTTAAAACTTTAGTCTGCACCTACTCAGCATGGTATGACACTTTACTGTGTTTTCACTAGCTTGGCCAGGTGGGTTGGTGATCGCAGTATGGTGGTAAAATGCACAGAGTACGCTGCTGCCCATTTCATCCCTTCATCCCTTAGTCGCGTCTTACGACACCCACGGCAAGACAGGGGATGGTGCTATTCTTTACGTTCGGCACCACACGAAATTTACTCTTAATACAAACTAATATAGCAATTTTAAATTGAATTCATTTAAATGTCTAGTTGTTTGTTTTGAGTTATCGTCATAACGGCTAAAAGATGCTCTGAAACATAGCCCTTCGTTTTTCAAACAAATTGGTTGTTGCGGCATGTTAAGCTACCCATGCAAAAGAAAACCTGTGAAATGTGAAGAGTTTATGATAAAGTAACATTGGTAATTATTATCAGTGAACGAATCACCCATTCGTTACGCATGCATAGCAGTAGTGCTATTCTGTAAGAATCTCACCGTGATAACTTGGGTGAAGTGAGCTTAAAGTGAGGTGTCATTAGTGTTAATCCCTAACATTAGATGAACTGACAGCTCACTTTTAGGTCACTTCACCTAAGATCTCACGGTGACATTTTAACAGAATAGATCGGCAGATATCTAGCTAAAAGAAATATACAATCTTTTGTATTTAACTCTTTACACAACTATCACTATAATAATTAAATACTGCCCAATCAAATTATCCTTTATAACCTGTTCGCATTCTTGGCAGAACATTGGAGAAATTTAAAATTTTATTTAAATTTCTTGACGCAAAAAGGGTGTTGATAAGAATGCTATGCTGTGGCTTCCAAGGGAAGTTGTTTGTTGTTTAATATGTAGGGGTGATGTGGAGGAAGGAGGGTTATATTAGCTTGAAAGTGAGTTCTTGTGCTGATGCATAGAAATTTTTCATTCAATGGTTTCCAAGGTCAACAGTTTCTTGTTAACATTTTCAAAACGGACTTCATTTTCATCATGTACTTTACTTTTATTTATCAGCATCACTATTTCAGTAAAAATATCACAATTATAGCCTCTTTAGATACTTCATTTAACAGCATAACTTATCCTGCTTGGAAGCTACTCTTCAACAAAGCTTCGTTTAGAATTTATTCACATTCTTGTCTGTCATCTCTCTTCCCTTCCTTATTAACTTTAACAAACATCTTCAAAGACAGATTACATTACAAATGATTCCACTTTTTATTCGTAAGTAGCTCCGTGGGATCCATCAGAAGCCTTTCACATAGCTGTGTAATTACATAAAAACCTCTGCAATTTACACCTTTCATGGCCGTCACATTGTTGTGTTTGATACTGACACTTATTACAGGCTCAGTCGTGAAGATGGGTCAGTAATTACCTTTGACAAAACCTTTGCTATAGTGTTATCTTCTAAGAAGTTGTCTTGATTTTTCCCTACATACATATATGCATATACTGACGAGTTTTTCCAATAAAGGTGAAATCGTAGGCAAAACCTACAGAACGCCACCTGCTAAGATCCTTAAATACTCTTTCTGCTCTAATTTCGTTCATTGTTTATTTGGAAATTTGCATTCGAATATCTTTCATTCATCTCATCACTTTTCATCGTTCATACTTAATTTTTTCAGTAAAGATCCAGACGGTAGGTGCTCTCCTACGTCTGTGAGTCATTAAGACTACACATTGCCACTCAAATCATTGTGATTTCAGTCTGTGCAGTTTTAATTCCATCACCTTGTGCTTAACGAATACCTTGCTACAACGATTAAAATAATTACTTCTAAATATGGCAACAATAACGTATATTAACACCATATCATTCTCATCACCTCTGCCTCAGTGTCAAGTTCGACACACAACAGATGCCACTTGTCCAATTACAAGCGACGCACAGTAATTATACTGTCTAGCACATTCGTCACTATCATGATGCGGCTTCTATTGTATGTCATGGTTGTAATTGGCTGGTGATGAGACATTGTTGAGTGAAAGAGAAAGAGTGTTTGTCATCTCACATGAATGGTGCAAGTGGTTATTATATTGTTGTCATCGTTATTCAGCAGATGAGCGGGTGAATTCACTACTGCTGAGGTTTCTTCTCATACGTGGGCTTTGAAACATAGACAAAGTTTTGGCTTTCCTTAAAAAAATATATAAAGTTCATTGCAGAATAACATTCCTAATAAACATCCAATGAGTCAGACTAATTCTTAACTTTAGAGTAAGTTGCAGTAATACTACTATTTGTGTGCATATCTTTCACCCTTTCATGTTTTGACTAAATACTTATATTTAACGGTGCAGGATAGACTTTACCAGAGGTGGCCATCTTATTACGGGTTCAACAGCTTGAAGCTCTGCTGGAGTTACTGTCACGAGCCTGTATCAGTCACTCGTATTTGACCTTTTCGGTGGAACCAGAAACTTCGTAACAAAACGAACTGGCGCCACTTGCTGCGTTGTCATATAAAAAGTACCCATGAAGTTAGATTTTTTACTTTATGACTCATGATGTCAACGAACCCATGCCAAGAATAGGCGTAAATACAGCGAATTGTAAATCGATAAATAAAAGTTAAACGCTATTCCGATTGGTAATTGATTGGGTTAGTCCATTAGAACGATTATATCTGCGATAGTCGATTTCTTTTCCAAATTTTACATATTCGCGTGTTTGCAGTACAACGCACTATTCGGATAATCCTTTGAGTTTTAAGGCGTGGTTTTCTACCGTCACATCTTAGGCCCTACCTTGTTTATGTAACGTTCGATGATGTCAAAACACGAATGTGTTCCTTCCGAATACATTTCTCTATTATGTATGTTGGCCTCCTTGAATAGAAACCATGCATTTCGTGAGAGCTCTTCAACACAAACTACAAATTAATGTGAAAGGACAACAACTTGGAAATATCGAATCATTCCGCAAAATAAGTACTTTAAAAAAAAATATGTAAGAATATTAAAGAGTCTTCATCCGAGTCTCTAGTAAAAGTATCTGTTAGAAACTTTACAATAGCAAACAGAATTGGTTTATTAATTTGCATTCAATGAGCGGAATAGATCCAGCCTAATCTTTACACCGGCTATGGGTACGTCTCGCCAGCTCCTGAACAACGGTGTCTTTCTTCCTGTTGGCACTACCCAACACGCACGCTAATGGCCTTGTTATATCGCTGCGGCTTTGCATCATGACTTTTAAAATACAGGGTTATTTGTAAAACACCGGCAACCTCTCAGGACTATGTTACTAACATCATAAGCAACAACTTTTGTTCTATGACTTTTAAAAATTCATCATATTTTAGTGCATCAGATTTTCAAACAAAAATAAAAATATTTAAATTGAACGCTCTAAATGTTACGGAGTCTATGCGAAGCAAAAGAAAGCGATAGTATATTAGCAAGGGGAGCGGGGTTAGGGCGGCGGGGGCGCTTGAACTTGACTTATTTACAGGCAGCCGATTTTTGTATGAAAATCTGATGCACTAAAATATGATGAATTTTTAAAAGTCATAGAACAAAAGTTGTTTATTATGATGTTAATAACATAGACCTGAGAGGTTGCCGGTGTTTTACAAATAACCCTGTATATTGTAATTGACTATTATATATTTTTTAAAATCATGTTTTGCTTCATTTCTTTACTATTTTTGCCATCGACACGCAAAGAAGATGAAAGCGCCTATAGATTATATGAAAGAAAAAGAAAAAAAATACGTTTATTTGCGGCAAACATACAAAAATAATATTAAATATATATATATATATAGTATCGATTCTTATGCCTGCATTGCTAGAACATGACCATAGAGTAATAAATATTGTTTTATCTTCGGTATAACAATCTTAATCCACCGCTGCAATCTAACCACTTAGTGCGTACGCTAAACAAAATGGCGTGCACCGCTAATAGTGCGTGCGGGAACCGCTGGTCAGAATGACGCCCATCTGCATAACGTCGCGATGAGCAGATAACAGTGTAATGGCGATTGACACATTACTAGTACACGGAACGTAACCACTAACAACTAGCCACCGCGCTGGAGAAGGTTGGGGACACATTGAGAATAAGTAAGTAAGTAAAACTAGCTGGGGGTACCGAAGTGCCCCATCAAGCCATCGAGCCAAAAGCAAAATTCAGGGGCACTACTTACATTTTCTCCCGTTTCGTTGTATTTTCATCCTGCTTGCTGCAAAGCCCCTGGCAAAACCTAGTAATTTATAAAATAAACATCGAATGTATCACTTACAAAATATTGCGCCTGTAATTCCTGACGGTTCAGATAAACCTGTAATTATTTATCTCGTATAATGTATACATTAAATTGACAACTAGGTCGGTAGCAAATTAGGGATCATTGCTCAAGTTGCGCGATCGATCGTACTTTATACCTATATAAGTCGTCGCACGTACTGTTTGTTTTTGATTTTATATATTTTTTGTGTACGTCTTTTTTATCTTCTATCCTATCGCAGGTATGCTGGGAAGGATTTCCTTTGAAATAAGCATCACCATTGTAGGTATTTTTTTGTTTCTTTCTTCTTATCTGTTTATATGTGTATGTACTATATTTTCGACAAAAGTTTTTACTCACCCTCCCAAGATTTTAATATAACACCTAAACATTTTGTCATAACCCACGGCCCAGCTGCCTCAAAACCAATCAAGCCCACACCAGCTTTCCAATCACTGATGTACCTCACTATTGACATGAGCAGGTAAAAGTCACGCCTGTTGACTGTATTACATAAAGCTCTTTGCTCATTACAAGGTATTTGTAGAAGTATTTGGAGGGTAAACATTGGAGAGTGTGCTGTTTGACTTGCAATTTGTAATAGGCGAATTGTTCACGCCGAGATGTCTTGATTAAACAAGATAAACAGTACACTCTCAAAGTTTATCTCCGAAATATTACGTATAAACGTTTGTCTATGTTCATAGTGATTATAGACGGAATCTGTGACGGTCAAGACGCGGCATCGCCAATAACAATATTATTTTTATTCATCATCATCATCATCATTTCAGCCGAATTATGTCCACTGCTGGACATAGGCAAGCACCGCAAATTTAACCGATACAATTTTTGGGGGGATTTGCAATGATCGCCACGCTTGGCAGGCGGGTTGGCGATCGCAGTATGGTGATAAAATGCATAGAGAACGTTGCTGCCCATTCTCTAGTGAATAACAATATTCTCCTAGTTTTATTCATAAACTCACGCCTTTTTCCCATGGGGGTAGGCAGAAACCACGGAACGATCTCTACACACTACTTTTACCTCGTTTAGGTTCATACGATTGGTCATACACACACGCCGGTTGCGAGTACTACGCACCTGACCTTTCTGAAGAACATCACCAATAAGGTCACTCATGTCCTCCCAGAGCGTCCCCTCCCGGTATTTCCACTCCTAGTTTCAATTTAAGACTACTAACTTAACAAAGGAAAACTTCGTGAGATAATGAGATAACCTGAACTGAGTGGTCTAAAATCTCTTGCTGAATCATGGACGTTTTGTTTTATGAGAGATAGTTATAAGTTGTTGTAGTTGTAGTTTCGATATTTATTACAAATGTTAAACAAAATAAGCTGCAAAATACAAATCACGTCCCAAAACTAATCAATAATCAGATTATAAACCCTTAATACGTCCACCCTCCACCCTTTATTTCTCTGCCCCATTGTATCCTCACCCTAACGTCCAACAGTCCCGCTAGACGCAAGTAATCGTTTATAAAGGCGCTACGTTCGCATCACTCATCGTTTATCATGACGCGATCGGTTACTGATCTATCATAAGAAGACTTTATGGGCGGCGGAACTTGCTGTCATAGTATTAAATATGTTTACCAAGTTTAAACAACACAAACGGTACGGAAATACGATTCGTCAGCGAGAAACAGACAAAAGGAAAGGCGCGTTTTTTAAAATCTTGTTCATTTACAAACGATGATGGCTGATAGATCTGTAGCTGTAGCCGTGAGACCGGCTGTCGTTAGTTCTATAAGGTGACAGAGTTTAGCTAAAGTGACTAAGTTCCAGCTTCTCAGAGCGCACTTTAATTTTACTTTTCAAAGTAAACTAAACGTTACCTATATAGGAATATGATCATTGTTCCTAAAACATCAACGTCAATTTTTGTATGTTAAGCTTGTTCACATTAAATGAATTATTCGCGTTAAATCAATGTTCAATAATGTATACATGCTTACAATGAATCGCCCTAAGAAATGTTTCTCGTCAAGAGGTTTGAAAGCAAACTCCTTGGCCCCCTGGCTGATACTATCAAGATTTTCAGTTAGATATTTGGAGGGCCATATTATGTTGTTAGTGTTTCTAAACAGGCATGATGAATGCTCAGTCACACACGTTGTGTTTCTGTCCTCAGATTTCGTCAGTATCGACGGATTGGTTTATGAGATAAGTTATGTCACACTAAACAGGTTTCTCTGTAACTTCTAAAACTTGTTTGATAAAGTGACAAAAAGTTACCACTTTCTAAACATAAGTACCTTCCCACGTATATTATAAAACCGATAATTGTGAAGATATTTTGCACAAATATGATATAGGCAACTGAAGAACACGGGTGGGTTTTAGTCAGTAAGAGTCTGACACGCCCTTCCGCTCCACCCAGAGCGGGAGAGATTTGATGATTTCCCACCCAAAAAACAAAAAAAGGAGTTCAGTGACCATTTCTTGAGTTTCCTTATAATAAGTAAGTCAATTTGGCTGATAATGTTTATGATGATGAAGTTAAAGCTTCCTTCCTCTCTCCACGTTATTCGTCCTATGTGTGTTGTGTTACGCGTTATAAGTCATAACACAACACACATCGTGCTCTTTTTTTTGTGGCTGGGATATCATCAAATGATGTCTCTCACTCTAGGATGACCGGAAAGGCGTGTCAGACTTTTACTGACTAAAACCCATCCGTGTTCCTTCAGTTGCCTATATGCCAGGGCCACGGTAACTCTTTCGAACAGCTCAAGCACACAGAACACTCTTTCTGGCAGGCATGCACATAGTGGTCTCATTTTAATTTTAAGTTACCTTCAAAAAGTAGACGTTGTGGAATCCAAAAGCACAGACTGCAGCCAAGATGCTGGACATCCTAAAGACAGTGAGGCGATACTTCTCATCTGGACAGCTGTTAAGTGTGTGCTAACATTAATTCCGTTCCTGTATGGAGTATTGCAGTAACTAATGCTGCATTTGACTCGGCATAGTGTTTGTTCGGTACAATTTACGTTTGATATTCCCTATAAATAAATTAATAACGCAGGGCAAAAACCTAATGGGCGAGGAGACGTTGGTGGCTAGGCTTCGCAGCCTGGTTCATTGGCATAATGTTGCTTGCCTGTCATTCTTCTACGGACTGTACTTTCCGAGTGTGCGCAGGGGCTCCACGACCTGAATGCACCATTGGCCTTTTACTACCGCAATACCGGACGTATTGCAGGGTACCATCCGCACTTGGTTGATATTCCAACCAATTGAACTCAGCACATCTCCTCCACAATCATTGCGAAGCCCAATGTAAAACTCTCTACCATCGCCTGTGTTCTTTTTCACATTTAACCCGTCTGCATTCAAAGCAATAGTGATCAGTCATCTACTGAGGTCATCCATCGCTTTCCATCAGGCGTGATCGAGGTTAAGAGCAGGCACATAATCAGTTTAGAATATTCCCACTGCTGGGACACAGGCCTACTCACGGTGAGAGGAAGTGGGCCGTAATCCACCACGTGGGCCCAGTGTAGGTTGGTAGATATCACATGTCTTCTAATTTCTAGGATATCCCGGTTTCCTCACGAGGTTTTCCTTCACCATCTTGAAAACAGGGGTGATGAAATGATTTACACAAATTAAAGCGTTTATGAACCCACCCTGGGTCCAAACCCACGACGTACAACTCGTACGCCGCGGCCGTTGCCACTAGGCCTCCACTGATCCCAAAGAGCAGCCACATTCAGCAATAAAAATATGTTTTGAGAGGTATATTCAGCAATAAAAACAATATGTTTATCAAGTATTATATTATACAGCCACTCGTGAAGTCATCTCTTCTCGATTTCATGCACGAGTATGCAATTGTTATCTGACGTCATCTCACGACCTTCCCACAGTGCCGCGAAAGTGGATAGCAAACAAACAAACAAGCAGAAATATAAGATATACACGCCAGATTATGCACTTCTCTGCTATCCTAGACGTAATGATATTTTACTTCATCATCACTAACTGGGATTTCTCCTGCATCAGGGTTTATAAAGACACATCTAAAGTGTATTATTGTCGTCCTATAAATAAAAAATAAGCTTTAATTGCATGCAAATTCAGTTTTACAAAACATTTAGCGATGCTTATTTTTTTCTTTAAATACATTTAAATTAAATCTAGTGATGTCTATTTATTTTTCCATTTTTAATAACATGCAAAGTGCATGCACGATAATACCCTAAGTTAAAACGCTCCTCCAAAGATTTCCATTTTTCTCATATTTTGCTATTTGCAACCAATGTGGTCTCGCTATCTTTTCAATATCGTCTTTCTAATGTGTATATCGTCTGCCTGTGTGTCTTTTTATTTTATTTTATTTTATTTTAAAGTTATATTTCGATTTGACAATTTTCAGTATTAATTTTTGTATGTGTGTTTGTAATAATTCTAACTGTGACATTTTTTTTTTAAATTTTATATAATAATTCCAACTGTGATAAAAATTTTAATTTAATTATTTGATATAAGTTAATAGGATAGCTTCTAAATATATATTATTGTTTATAAATTTTTGCGTGCCTATTTCCAGGCAGAATGTACATGGCTCACTTTTATCTACTCCACCGGTCTGTATTTTAATTTAACCTACATTCGTTGCAAATAAATGATTTGATTGATTGATTGATTGATTGTCTACCTATCATCATCATCATCATCATCAATTTAGCCGAAGACGTCCACTGCTGGACATACGCCTTACTCAATTCGGGGGGTTTGTCATTACCTCCACGCTCGGCAGGTGGGTTGGCAATAGGGCATGCAAACCGGATACCCGGATAACCGAAAAAACCGGATAACCGACTGATTTGAAACCCGGTTTTTTTAGGATAACAAAACCGGAGTTTTCGGTTTTTTCGGTTAACATTATAAGTAAGCATTTTTCGACTACTAAACTGACGGCAACTACAACTCAGGAAAACTTAGACTATACAGTACCTAGTAAATGTTTCATGTAACATAAAGGACCAACTCCAACAAGAAATAAAGAAGGCTCTCAAACAACATACCTCTGGTGCAAGCCTATCTACAGAACTTGATTTAGAAACTAAAATCAGGGTGGAAATGGCACTTTACGACGGTGGAGGAAAAATGGGAGAGCACTTAATAAAAGTATATAAACCTTTGGAATCTATACCTCCAACAAGTGTGGAATCAGAGAGAGCCTTTTTATCAGCAGGTCTCATCTATACTAATATTATAAAGCTGAAGAGTTTGCTTGTTTGGTTGAACGCGGTAATCTTCCTGAGATTACCGCGTTCAACCAAACAAGCAAACTCTGACTACTGGTCCGAATTGAAAAATTATTTTTGTGTTGAGTAGCCCATTTATTGAGAAAGGTTATAGGTTATATAACATCACGCTACGATTAAAAGGAACGGAGCAGTAACGAAATATGAACGAAAACTAGCAGGCAATTCGATGCGACGGGAAAGGTCAGGGTAGAAAAAATTGACGCGGATGAAGTCGCGGGCAGAAGCTAGTGTGTTTTATCTATAACAATGACAGATTTATTTTGTTTTGGTTTATTAGGGAATAAGACTTCCATTTTATGCGATATTTCAATAATTATTTCGATTTCATTTTACGTACTGTTGATTTTGCCTGTTTGTATTTTATGACAGTTCAATTGTTATTTAATATTCTGTAATTTTAAGCCTTTGTCTACCTACCAAAAGTTCAAAATTGTGTATGTTAGGTTTTAAAGAATATGTTATTTTCCTAAATAATAAGCTTTATGATAATTATTCTATGTTTTGTATAAAGAAAAGAAACTTTTTGTATAGCCTGTTAGTACTTGTAGCTTATTTCAGTCCGTAAAAAAATCATATTTTGATTAGAGTTCAGCCTTTTTATTTCTGTACAGACATATTTCTCATTTATTAAAAATCAAATAAAAAAACCCGAAAAAACCGATTTAACCGGTTTCACCGGTTTTGTAAACATAAACCCCGAAAAAACCGGTTTTTAAAAACAACCCGGTTTTTGCATGCCCTAGTTAGCAATCGCAGTATGGCGGTAAATGCATAGAGAACTCCTTCAAGTCTTACGAGACCCATGGGTAGAAATGGAAATTGTGTGTACATATAAAATATCTATATTTATTGTTTTAACAGGTAGTTGAAAACTATCTTTACATTTAAAAATATAATACCTAACAAACCTAAAAAAAACATAAATAAATTAAATCGTTCGTAATTGTACTGTTTGTGTCTGCTTCACCCATAGGTTGACTTGTAGAAAATGTGCCATTTATCTGTCTCTCAAATAATTCCGTGTGCTGAAGTGACTGTGAACTGTATAAACATAGTCAACCGAGCGAGTGCTTTCGGGACTCAGAAATACTTCCGATGACGAATACAGTATCCAAAAGAATCGAACATAGAAATCAGAAGTACAATAGAGTATACATTATTATCTATCGGAATCACTCATAACATTGATTACTATCTGAACTAGTACATAACACAGCCGCAGTAGGTCGCCGGTACCACAAGTGTGCCGACGCCATTTAAATAAAATTTCAATAATCGAAGCTATTCTCTCCACCCCCTCCCCCGTGCCACCGATTGATAGGTGCCTCACCCCCGCGCTCGCCCGCACGCTAATAAGTGAAAGTTTATCACTGTGATGGAAATATTAGTTTGGGGTGTGGCGCAAGTTAATTGGTAAAGCGAGCTATTGTTTTATTTTTAAGACTAATGGTTTTTATAACTATATGTTTATAACAATCCATTATTATTTTATGGTGCAATTGGTAAAGGTCTAAGCGAGTATTTTCTGCGCAAAATACGTATAAGAAATATATGTATAAGACATTGTTTATTTATTAAATAGTTATACTGATTGTGGGAGTTGTGGTCACACTACAAAGCTACGTATGCTCCCAGATATTGTTCTGCCATAGCCTGATCATTTAAATACTGCCCCTACGTGACCAACTTCATAATTCCACCCTCCCCCTCCCGCCTCTCTGCGTGTAGATACATTATGAGATATGTTTTTATTCACAAGGCAACGACAACAGGTAAAAATCAATATTTCACTAGGTTCACATTGTAGGATAAAATATGATATTATATTTGCTAGGACTTTTCAAACTATATTGGAGTTTATACCCCTTTGGTTGGTCCCGTGTCGCGTGACCCACCAAATGGGAAGCGCTAGTCTAGAGTCGTAGGTACTTCATCAAAATTGGTTTGTTTTGACTGTACAGTTAAAATGTGACTATTATTTACGTACTTTTAAGTATTATGGTATAAAAAGTACTTACATATACCTGACAGAAACCCATTCAGTACAAGCTATTTTGATATTCTACTTAGTGCATTTAGCCAGTTACACTTTGTATACTGTTCCCCAGCTCTATCAGTCTTAATCTGTAGCTAAACATAACTTCAACTTGCTGCGGTTCAATCTTTATCAAAAAGCGTTTATTACATTCACGCTACAGCTTATTACTTGTACAATTGTATCAAATACATTAACCCATTATAAGGAATATCAGCCTCTCTATTTCCATAAGCAGAATTACTATAGAGCATGTTATTACTCACAGAATTATGGACATTAGTACTAATAACATAATTATTAGCAGATAATGTCGCAGCGAGCTTACGGAGATATAGTACGAGTACTGACCACGCAGTCTCGTGTGGTGCCGGGCGTAATGAATAGCACCACCCCATTTCTTCCGGTGGGTGTCGTTAAAGACGACTAAGGGACTTACTAGAGAATGGGCAGCAGCGTCCTCTATACATTTTATCACCATACTGCGATCGCCAACCCGCCTGCCAAGCGTGGCGATTATGGCTAAGCCCGCCAAATAAGGGGAGACCTTTGTCCAGCAATGGATGTTTAATGGCTGAAATGATGACTGACCAAGTGACCACGCTTGCTGTCTGTTGACTATCGTAGTCTGAATGAGATATTCCAGTCTAGGATTCCGGATATCAAGGGAACTTTTGTTTTTAAACTTTGCAGCACTGAATCTCTTTCATTATTGTCTTTGTTAAAAGTTAAGTCATCTGGCTGACAATGTGTAAGTTCTTATTTGCAAAATAGGCACCAATGTGTAGATATTAATGGTGTGAAATCTTCCGGGCTACTAGTTCAGTTAGGTGTACCTCAAGGCTCAATACTGGGTCCATTCTTATTCTTAGTGTATATTAACGACTTACCATTCTATTTAAAGAATATCTGTAACATTGTACTATTTGCTGATGATACCTCACTGATCTTTAAAGTAGACAGGATTAAAAAAGATTTTAACGATGTGAACAGTGCACTCTCAATGGCTACGGATTGGTTTACCACTAATAACCTAGTTCTTAATGCTAAGAAAACAAAATGTATAAAGTTCGCTTTACCGAATGTTAGGCATCTGGGACCCAACGTCGTCTTAGATAATGAGGTGCTTGAAACTGTAGACTCGGCAGTTTTTCTAGGCATAACAGTAGACGCGAAACTACAGTGGGGCCCACATATTTCAAGCCTAGCCGGGAGGTTCAGTTCGGCTGCCTACGCCGTCAGGAAAGTTAGACAATACACGGACATTGATACAGCTCGATTAGTCTATTTTAGTTATTTTCATAGCGTTATGTCCTACGGCATTCTGCTGTGGGGCAAAGCCGCGGGCATTCAAAATATTTTTGTTCTTAAAAAACGAGCTGTTCGAGCTATATACCAACTAGGTACTAGAGTTTCTCTGAGAGAGTTGTTTAAAGATATTGGTATTCTTACGGTGGCATCACAATTCATCTTCGCCAACATCTTATATATTAAGCAAAATATACATCTGTACACTAAGAACAGTGATATTCATAATATTAATACTAGAAATAAGGACAAGCTACGTGCCCCTTTCACCGGCTTCATAAGGTTCATAATTCATTTGTTGGTCTTGGTATTACCTTTTTCAACAAGCTTCCCTCTGCTTTCCTAGATTTGCAGTTTAATGAGTTTAAAGCTAAAGTAAAATCCAACCTTTGTTCAAAGGCATACTATTCTATCAACGACTTCTTAAACGATAAGAATAGTTGGTCGCTGTAATTAACTCAATGTTCATGTTCTTTCAACCAGAATCAGAATTAGCTTTCCTCATCGTTGTGTATGTAAGCGGGCACGCCCTTTATACCCGGAGGCTCTTATTTAGGTTTTAAGTTCTATTTACGATTTTATTATTTCAGCTTGAGTTTAGTTTTTTAATGTTTTGTTCGTATATTGGCGTGTGCTAGCTGACATATGACGCATAATTTGATGTATGTTTTGTTTTGTTTTATAATATTAATTACTTACATAATACTGTATAGAATCAAGTTCTTCTAACTTAACAGACAGCTGTGCTGCTGGGGAGTTTGTTCCGCCACTTCTTCTCCCCAGCTAAAGCACTAGGAAATGTCGAAGGGTGGGCGTTTTGGGGGGACTGTCTCATGTAACTTTGACGTTCAAAAAGTGCTGACTCTCAGCCTAGTTTGAATAAATGACTTTTGTTTTTTTTTTTTTTGAAATGACAGTTACTATTTTTAACCGACATCAAAAAATGAGGAGGTTCTATGTTCCACTGGTTTTTTTTTTGTATTTTGTTTTTTTATTGTTGTCATCATCTGCCTGCCTTTTCCCAACTATGTTGGGGTTGGCTTCCAGTCTAACCGAATGCAGCTGAATACCATATTTTACATGAAGCGACTACCTATCTGACCTATTTTTTAAACTGCAAATCTTCCAAAGAAAATAGACTGCCTCGTTGGTCTAGTGGTCGTAAGTGCTACTGCTGAACATGAGGTCCTAGGTTCAATTCCCAGGTTGGACATAGTGTTTTTAGGTTTTTTATCTGGAATTTCTCAGTAGCTGCCCGAAGACAAGATTTGTGCCCGGTTGATGGCGATAATCTCGCCACCTATTACATGGGACTTTAACATAACTGGCGACAGGTGTACTATAGGCACATCTCTGCCCAACCCTTCAGGGAAACAAGGCGTGATGTTTGTTCTCATTTATTTTATCACAAATCCAGATGCACCTGAGTACCTGAGTAGAAAAAAAAGGTGCCCAGAATAGATCCTTGTGGGACACCTTGAAGGAGTTCTTTGTCTGTTAGTGTAATCCTAATAGTATGACGAAACCAGACAGTGTTTATCACTCTGGGATAGTCATAAAATACTACGACTTCGACTTATGAGTAGTAAGTCGTGAGTTTGAACCCAAGCAGGCGGTTTACTTTGTGTAAATTATTTCATCACTACTGCTCTCAAAACGGTGAAGGAAAACATCGTCAGGTAAGGAGCATGTCTAAAAACCAAAAATTCGAAGACATGTGACATCTACCAACCCGCACTGGGCCCGCGTGACACACTCCCTCTCACCGAGAGGAGGCCTGTGTCCCAGCAGTGGGAACATTATAGGCTGTTGATGATGATGAGTCATAAAACACACGCGGAGGCCGTGGCTGGACAAAAGCTGGAGCAAAACTCCAATCGCGTTCAAACCTTAGTAGGTTTGGCTAGTGCCAAGCCAGATAAGATTTATCAGTTAAAAGAGAAAACACATAAATCAGTAACCTACGTTTAATAATATGTTAAGATACCAAGCGCACCTGCAAAATATAAAACCAAAGTATGTTAGGCAGACATCTATAAACGTTATCTACTGTAGCATAACGTCGAAGTAAGTAGCGATTATAGATCTCAACCTAAGAGACGTGATCATAAACCCCCAGACCACCACGACAGACCATATCGACTATCTTCAGAACAATACCTTTTATATCTGTCAACATTTTATGTTTTCCAATAAACGTTAACATTTGCCCCTGTTGCGAGGGAAAGCCAGGGCCACCACGCGAGGGAGCATGGCTCGCCGTACACCATCGTGGACTACACATCATGTTAGAACAACTTTCGCTTTTGTCTCGCGTGATGGTACTATAGTCTATGGCTTTTTATTGCCGTTAAGATGAAACTATTGGGTGTCGAAGTGTGGTGTATAGACTTGTTTTGCGGGTAGGTACTAAATGAATTAAGTTAAATTATTTTTACCTTTTTACTGTAAACAAATATTATGATACCTAAACATTCGTTGTACGGTCTAGTTATGCATATCCTTCTTTCTATGTCTAGGGAGCAGTGGCGGCTGACCTTTAAGTGCACTCATGCGCTGAACTACCAGATTTTAACACATGTAGAATGTTTAATACCTCGGAATACCCATCTATTTAATAATAACAAAATTGTGACGAAACAATATCAGCTCTTTGCTAAAGTATTAAAACTTATTTTTGCTGTTAAGAAGACCTAAAAAGAAGATCCCTCGTGCTTTAGGTCTAGCCTAGCGCACGAAAGATCTTCTTTTTTAGGTTT
The DNA here is from genome assembly GCA_947507805.1 of Aporophyla nigra. Taxonomy (NCBI): domain Eukaryota; kingdom Metazoa; phylum Arthropoda; class Insecta; order Lepidoptera; family Noctuidae; genus Aporophyla; species Aporophyla nigra. The sequence goes on along the minus strand of OX382313.1, from coordinate 930,678 downwards.
ATCTTTTCAGCCTTTTTCCTCGGACTGGGTTGAAGCCATTCCTTGCCTGATTATAATGTCTGTTATCAAGACTCTTCTCGAAAGGTCCTATCTAAACTTGTTGTCATACCAATGTTGACTTTGCATAAACTCCAATTTCATTGACAGAAATGGCAATTTCAAACAAGTTAAAATCTTTAAGGGTGCATAATACACCGTGACATTTTTGTCATCTTACAAAGGTTGTCCACTCAATGTATCCAACATAATATGCCTCTAGGCGTGATTAAAAACTGTTACCATTAATTAAGATAATAGATCTAAGACAAATAAATAATGCATTAGAAGTATGCAACATCCTGTTAATCTAGACACGCGGTAGCGTGTTAAGCCAAGTTCAAGTAACAGAACTGGCGAGCAGCACCGTGTGTAATATTACACGAACCATTTGGAGCTACTTTTGACCCCCTCATAACTCAAAAACTATTTCACATAAACGTATCAAATTTGGCTCATATATTGAAACTTGCGAGATACATATGTGCTCTAAATTTCCTAAACACATCTCAATCGGTTATTTAGATATTAACGTCCAAAAATCGTCATTTTTATCACTGACTGACCTATAGATCAAAACTCTAACCCAGTTCCAGATGACCTAGAAAGTTCAAATTTGGCATGCAGATAGGTATTAAGTGAATACAAAGGAATAAATCAGAAACTGGTCATTTTTTATCATTTTATTATAATTTTTCACTTGATTGATTCTATTAGGAACACTTATAACAAAAATCATTTGGTATTGATTTTGTTGTAAATAAGTACCTACTAATAATTTATGTACAAAAAGTAATGATATCCCATCAAAAACATAAATGTCAAATGAAAGCCAAGTTCAATATTATGATATATGCCTTGGTTGTTGACTTCAACGACAAAAGAAGTGAGATCTAAATGGGTGCCAAGTTAATATATTGTAGCCTAAAGTCTGACTTGGCTAGTTTTCATATACGAATTATATTATAGCCTTCGCAAGTTCTAAACTTGTTACTTGTCGGTTCTTATTTTATTATTCCGAAAATTTGGCTTGCTGGTAGAAACTAGCCATCGAACAAAATAATTCGCTTAAACTTAAGCAACGTTTATAAACGTTGCTTAAGTTTAAGCGACATTTATAAATAAATCCTTTAATGCTCTTCATATCTATGGACAACATCTGTATTTCATACAGACACACCATGATCGTTTGCCACTTATAACGCACCGGCTTCACAATAAACATCTCCAGCTGAGTACCAGTAATTTACATGGAGCGGCTTAGTTACTGGATATTACAATACCCCTTGGTAAGGCTGTTGTTAGACTTTTGGGCATCTAACGACCCGTAACGACGTTCTTTCCGAGGCACGAAGGGGTCTGGGTATGTAAAGATGGTCACCTATACCCGAACCAGCCGCGACAAGCGTAGGGTAACCTGATCAAAAGATCCGTGCGGCTATTTTTACTAAGCCACAAGTCCCTCTGAAGAAGTAAGAATCAATTCTAAATAAAAGATTTAATAATAAGGCCTAGAAGTTAGAAAATTACCAGTCTCACCCGACGGCGGCCGTTCACGAACTTGTCGCGTGAACCAGCTGTCAACCATTTTGCAGGGAACCGAATCATCAATCATCATCAACACACGCACTACCATCAGAGACATTTAATTGAGTATGACATACTGTCAACTGCCATGCTTTTTAAGTCAATGTACACATGGCCTCGGGTCGACGGCGCGTAGTGTTCTACGCGCGCCTCAAAGAGATGTCAGCAGCACTGAAGGGGTCTGCTAGGACCGATGCCTGCCGGAGTCGCGTGATTGTTCGATAGAGATACCGTGGTCCCGGCACATGGGCAACTGAAGGAACACGGGTGGGTTTTAGTCAGTAAAAGTCTGACACGCCCTCCCGCTCCGCCCAGAGCGGGAGAAGTCATTTGATGATTTCCCATCCAAAAAAAAAAATACACAAGGCTACATATAAAGCTATACCTATTCACATTTTACAAGATTAAAAATTACCTTTCTATATTCTACAAAACTATAGTTTAGAATGGATTAGAGATATTAATGAATTTTGATAACAGTTCAAACAAAAACATTAATAACTATTGAAGTATTCTATAAGACATGACAAGTTTCCTACTTCTAGGAATGTGCACAACAAATGCGATGCTATTTTTATTGGCAGCACACTTAAGACCTGTCTGCCAAGGATTATTGAGCTCGCGGTAGAAAGCGTCTTACTTAAATCGATAACTTGATGAGACAACTAAGTGTAACATGATTTAAAAATAGCTAAGTCAGCACTAGAAATATTCATAAAAATATTGGCAATAGGGTTGTAGAGTGTTCAAACTTTGCAAATCCTGCGGCATTCTTACCATCTTCTGTAAGTTTATGGATTGCCCATATACTTTCAGAACCATCCATGGCATGGTCGTGAAGCTTATAACTAATCTATTTCCTTTTTTACAGTTATCTCTAGTACTGAGATAACAATGTCAGTTAGCAGTAAAAATGGGTACTGTCTGGAAATGCCTTACCAGATGCAACTGAATTATACAGGGAGGTAAGGTCATCGACATGCAACCACCAACAACATAATACATAAATACAAAAGCATCAATTATGTTTCGATCAAATGGTCATTGATACAATTTCAGCATAAACCTGACTCGGTCATAAGTATTCCATGTTATTGTTGGCAATATTATGACATCACATCATTGCCAGTGTCAATGTCACCAACTGCTCTACTTGCCTCTAAAAGGATAGAACATGCATGCTTTACGTCGACTGGCACCAAAATATGGAGAAATATGTTTGATGCTTTGAGGTGATGCAGTGCAACTATATGCAAGAATGTGGATTAACGACCGAGCGACTTATCAGGTGAATTTATTCATCACTAATTATGTTAACGTTATCTAAATTCATATTAATGAACAAATCTTAATGAATTCAATGATTATTGTAGCATTTAAAGGACAGGTGTCGAACGGTTGGGATAATGCATTCCTGATTCAAGAAAAAGCGTTTTTCTTAGAGAATATTTAAGTTTTAGCCATATGTCCCCGGGAAGTGCATATAGCGTAGCACCTGACTAATTGTAAGTAGTGAACTAGTTGATGCCTATGGCGTAGCATCAGACTAAGTAGTGAACTATTTAGTGCCTATGGCGTAGCACCATTTCAGTCATCAATCTACATGGTCTTCACATAATGTCTGGACTTTAAAAGAGACTGTGACCTCTGAGTTTGTTTCGGTCCTTCTTCTCAGAGTAGTCAGTTAGGAAACGCCGACTTCATCTAGTATAAAAAAATACCATTGACATGTAAAAGTGTTTGTACAAACCTACTTACAGAAATAAAATCATTTATCATTTACCGGACCAATCAGTGAACTGGTTAGTGCCTATGGCGTAGCACCGAATAAAGTAGTGAACAAGTTGGTGCCAATGGCGTAGCACTGGACTAATTAGTGAACTAGTTGGTGTCTATATGTATGTATGTGAACTGCACTTCTACAGATACCCGGCGCCCTATTCTTTATGTTGAAGAATCGGGAAGACCCATCGTTCTGTTTTATTATGTCCAGTAAGTACCTAGTCAATAGACTAGTACCTATGTACCTATTCTGCCTTGGACAAACTCTGATGAATTGATATAGAACACTCTACTCGTGTGGTTTTTCTGTCTTTCAAACAAAGTCCAACAATACTCCTGTATTGTAAACAATAAGCATAAAGAGACCGCTCATTGCTCCTCATTATCTTAAAATCACTAAGCTGAACACAACCGTAAGTCTCCCTGATGAAGAGCATGTCACTGCTCATCTCAGATATGCGTCACACAAAGTGGGTCAGCAGAGTTGGGGGTCACTTGTAATTATGCATAACACGGGTCGGTGAATTAGCGCTGATTGTCAACGTTGATAGTAGGAGAACAAGATGGCTGCTTGAATACTTAAACACTTTGCACTATATATATTATTTATACTCTATATATATATATATTATTTATACTTAAACTATTTACACACCTACGGAGAGGATAAAAGACATACCTATTCTTAAAACTAGTCAAGTCAAATCGTGAACTTCAATTTATTCTAAGTTATCTACTTTGTGTAAATAATTCATACACTCATCCGTATTTAATTTCAACTTTATATTTTTTGGATTCTTTAGCTGTTTATTATAATGATATGAAAAAATTAAAAATATTTAAATTAAAAAACAAAATTATAACCTAAATTAACTCAAACTATTTACAAATTAAAATATAGCGTCGAAAATTTCATCTGCATCGCTGTCGACTGGTAATGTACTGTACCTACTGTAAGAGACTGGCAGCATTATCATGTTGTATTGCAATACTTAGCCTCTGGTCAAGGTAAAAAACAGCCTTTGGTCACGGGAAGTTTCCACCAGCCGTTTAGAGATTTCCTTAAATAGGCCAAGAGCCCTCGGACCCTCGGTTTCAACCCCAAATGGGTCATAAATATAATGACCAATAAGGTTATTATACTTACGTCGCTTGAGGTTTTCCGCACAGCACACCACCGCGCCGTGCCAGGAAGATGGAATGGCGCAAGAGTATCGGCGCACGTTGCATCCCACACCAAAAACCTACCCACCATCCATGGAAATAAAGACATGCTGTCTGGTCTCTTGCCATCGTCGCGTGCCAAGCCATTGGGTTCTAATACAGCTGGGACGCCGACGGTGACAAGAGCTCGTCGGATGATGTCATTAATGATGTCATTATAATTCGTTTTTAAGAAATAGCAAACATTGTTGCCAAGATATTGTGATTTAAATTTTGTTTTAGAATGTTATCATACATTTCTTTCAGGAGTATCTACTGAACTGGATCTTAATTCTTTTGTCGGCGCTGTTGGCTACCACGCATATTATTTATACTGAACTTGGTTCGCATTTTCACATTTATGTTTTTGATCATTACTTATGGTAAAAAAATAAAATATTTATCATTGAATCACCTAAGTGGCTCCAAATGGGTTTGTGTAATATAACACACGGCTACTGCGTCGCCAATTCCTTTATTTTTAAGTTGGCTTAACATCCTATCATCGTATTTCTCAGTAGCAGCCCGGAGTCTGGATTCGTGCCCGGTTGATGGCAATAGGCTCGCCCCCTATTACATGGGACTTCAACATAACAGGCGAAACGTGGGTGTACTATAGGTACACCTCTACACAACCCTGCGAGGAAATAAGGCGTGATGTTATATTATGTGTTAGTTTAATCGTTAATTATAGTTTCCAGCACACACAAGTTACATCTTCTATGAAAGCAAATGCAATGTAAGATGACTAATGTGAAACTAAATAGGGATGTATGGTGAGTTGCCAGGGAAAGAAAATTTAGTTTTGTGTCATACATATTCCTATGTAATGCACGCATATTACTGTTTGTATTACTAATGCTAAGACACACGAATATACTTACCCTTATAATAATGCATGTGTGAGAGTGGTCCAAAGTTGTGCAAGTGTGTGTTGCTACACGCTCATGTCTTGTCGTGAATTTGATTCAGGAATAGTGAACAGGAAAGATTGTATTCAGTGAAATTATCCTACTAATAATATTATAAATGTGAAAGTTTGTGAGTTGATGTTGTTGTTGTTTTGTTGTGTGATGTTTGTTACTCTTTCACGCAAAAACTACTGATTGGATTTGGATGTAATTTGGCGCACTGGTAATTTATAACCTAGATTAATGTATAGGATGTACCCGCGGGACAATTTCCGCCTTCTACGTGGGCGAAGCTGCTGGTAAAAGCTAGTAAGAAATGGAGACCGCTTCGAATTTGTGTAGTGGTAGAAAACAACCGCAAGCGTGCGTGTATGAACGGATGTATCAACGTAAACTAGGCGAAAGAAGTTATTGTAAGGATCGCGACAGATGGCGTTCCGTAGTTTCCGCGTAGGGGTAGGAACGTGGAAAGAGGCGTGACTTTATGCACGTTTGAAAAAAAAACTTTGAAAGACGGTTTCAACTGACTTGGCTTACTGAGCTAGTTTATTACAAAAAAGTTAATATTTTTTATAATTCTCCTGCTCTTATTCCAATTTTTTTGGGGTCAGCGCAACATGTAGGTATTTTTTCTTCCATACTTCTCTATTAGTCGCCATCTCAGTAGTCACCCCTTATCTATCCATATAATATAATTCACACAGTCTATCCATCGTTTCTTTGGTCTCCCTCTACTCTTAAAGCCATCGACATTCATACTCAATACTTTCCTCACGACATTTTCCTCATTCCTCCGTATCACGAAACCACACCACGACAACCGATTCCCACACAACTTTTCAGCTATCGGTGCCACTTTTAGACTTCCACTTTTGTACTCATTTCTTATTCTATGCATTCGTGTAACACCATACATCCCTCTTAACATTCTCTTCTCAGCTGCATGCAATTCATCCATTTTGTGGCCCAACATTCTGACCCATAGAAGACAGTAGGTCTGACCATGGTTTAATATATCATCCCCTTAAGATCAAAAGGGAATTATGGGAGTCGCAGATTGTTCTCGTGACCTGCCGCCATTTCATCGTTTGAAAAAGGAAATAAAAGACTCAATTATAACATTGATATTTAATTGTAGTTCACTTTACTATCGTTCGTATCGTTGGCCTTAAACTAAACAACATCTATAAATACACTGAGTACGAGATATTGTTTGACTACTTATTTACAACTTACATCTAACTAACCTTAACCTAAGGAAAGAGGACAGGAACAGAGACAGATCATTATGCTACCTTATAATACCTATATCTAAGCGTTGTCCCGGCTTTTTATGCTGCGAATAAAATTAGGTACAAAAATACTCTATAAGCAACGCTTCAGGAGAAGCACCGCCTGAAGCGTTGCTAGCACTAGGGGTGAGCTGTCGGCGGCGCCCTGTGAGGTGGCGGGTTGCTAGTGCGCCACCCCGTGCGCCGCGCTGACCCAGGTCCCTCAGTCGACTCTTACGACTTGCGCGGGAAGAGAAGCAGCTGGCCCTTCTATGTTTTTCTTTCTTTCCCAGACCAGCATGGAAAGATATACATACGGTTATCACGTTCAGTAAGATGAACACACGAAACAACATTACAGAAATTATAGAGATGTATTATCTCACTGAACGTGACGAATTTGATCGGGGCGACATTCGCGATGGACTATGTCACCCCTAGGGGAAGCTCTCGACGAGTGATTATGTTGTTTTTTGTTGAAGGAGAAGACATTATCATATCCATCGTATGACAAAGCCTTTAAACGCGATTACATTTATATACAGATAACCTTACATGCCTATTTTGGAAACGAACTAGAAAAGGATCTTGTGCGTGGAAGAATGCACTGAAACATTCAACTAGGGAACTATTCACGTAGGCTAAGATTTTAAACAAGTTTAGTCGATAAATATAAATTATTCGGTGACGGTGATGGTCAGTTGCTTGCTTCTGTTATTCTCGAAGCGATCCATCGTCTTAATGTCCAAGATCATTGATATGGAGATGCCTAAAGCAATCAGCATGATGAACGACACCATTATGCCTGACCTGCAAACAAGTTATACAATACTCATTAGTAAAAATTTAAAAAAAAAAATGACTATACATCTGACGATTCTCATCAGGTCACTGAGCATAAAACTTACCAGATTGGTACAGTTGTGAAGCCGATGCAGTCGAAAGCATCAGCAAACCTCTCCGTGCTGTCCATGAACATTTGCATCTGTTAACATAAAACAAACATTTGCTATAATGTCACTAAATTGAATAGAAGATACGTCATCTTCCACTGTTTCGTCTCCGACCTGTATGTCTGGCAACGTGAGTGTGGCGTCTTCCGCGGAGTACACCAGGGGCAGTGAGCAGTGGTAGGACTTGCCGAGCACAGCGGATGGGGCGTCGGGCGGGCTGGGTGCCATTAAGCTAATGCCCGTAACTTCTAGACCGAACTTCACCTCAACCCCCACAGCTGTCCACCAGCCTGCTGACTGCTTGAAGCTGAACTCAAGTGTTATCTGGAAGAGTAAATTAGGAGATAGAGAAAATGGTAGAAGATCCAAGAACAGAGACATTTATTTTACCATCGCCGGACTCGCTCACTCACCTTATCTCTGCTGTCCCCATCCACGAAGCGTACCACCATGATGGTGTAAAGCCTGGTGGGTTTGATGGTGGGTTCTCCGACAGGCGTGCTCAGTCTGATAGTAGTGCCGTTAGTGCGACGAAGCTCTGGCCAGCCGGAAGAGAATAGCAGAGCACCTTTACCTGGGAAACCTGCGAATAATAGCTGTGTCAGAACCGCAACCCTGACCGATGGTCTTAAATTGTCTTTGTCGGAAACCGAAATTTGAACCTTACCTGTTGCATTATAAAGGGCAAACTTCTGCATGACCTTCGTGGGTTTCTCTTCCTCAGGAGAGCTAGTGGATGAGGAGGTCTCATTCAGTACCTGACGTCGAACCCGAGACCAAGGCTCTCCATCGATGTAGTCGGCTGACGGGCTCTGCGATACGGAGTTACCTACGCGTATAAAATAAGCATTAATATATTGTACTATTTAATAAAACATAGAATATGCGTGCACGTTTGAACGCTTATGTGCAATTAACATGTACGTATGTGTGTATGTATGTGTGACACTTGTATAATCCAATCCAATGTATGTACTGTGCACGTACTAATCAACCAATCAATCAATCAACTCAGCCTATCGCAGTCCACTGCTGGACATAAGCCTCTCCTATGTTGCGCCACAACACCCTGTCCTCCGCCCTCCGCATCCAGTCTGCCCCAGCCACTTTCCTAAGGTCGTCGGTCCATCTAGCTGGGGGGCGTCCCACACTACGCTTGCCGATACGCGGTCTCCACTCCAGGACTAGTACTAATACTGCGTAAGTACCTAAGCACCAACGTGTTACTAGTGTAAGTTATATAGTATGTGTGCAAGTAATATGTATGTATGCAACATGTTTCACAAAATTGTCTGCAATGTAATCAAATTGTTTTTTTTTATACAGCCGACACTCCCACTGCGGGGCAAATTTCCTGAGACACCTTAAATAATATTTAAAATCAAATAAAAAACACATCGAAGCCTTCATAAGTTCAAATAAAAAATCTTAATTAATTTTTGTTATATAATTTTATAAAGTACCTAGTATGCCTAACACCCTGCCCGCCCCGTAGATGTCCTGCAGGCGCGCGAAGGTCTCCGTCATCTGTGCGTCCCTCTCCGACCAGGGACCCTGCAGAGTCAGGACCTGGGGGCGGTATGTGGGGTGTCCAGTAAACCAACGACAACCTTGCCATTGCTGAAGGGCAACCCATAATAGAACAAAACAGCTCGACGTGACCCTTGAACGCGACATAGTTTTCGAGACATTTAAAATAAAAATCATTTTTATTCTTTACTAAAAATGAAATGTGGTTATTGTGTAAGGTTTAATGATAAGTTTAGAGAATAAGTATAAGTAAAGACTCAATTATTATCTCGAATACTACAACATTGTACAAAGGCCACATCGCGCCATATCGCTCCATTACGAATCCAGCAAACGGCAAAGTCATCGTTCGTTTACTGAACATCCCAATATGATATTTATTGCCATCAAATTAGAATTCCTCCTTCTTCAAGAGATTAAAAAAATATCTTATTGACTAAATTAAAAACTAAGTTCACTTGATTTAACTTAGAAAAGTCTGATGTTATGAATAGGTGTTATACCTACCGTTATAATGTTATTCCAATATGCTAATTTCACAGAAGGTACGTTCGGTAACCCTGCACTCCCAAGACGGTAACCATTTATGATTACTGTGTACATGTATGTTATGTATAGATGTTATAGCTACCGTTAAAATAATGTTATTCCAAAAAGCTAAATTCACAGAAGGTGTCTCACCATCCTTTATGAATAGCGTGTTAATACCACTTTCAGTTCGTCTCCCAAGCGTTGCCTATACCGTGGTGAGCCAATTTCAGCTCAGCAGTTCATGATCTATTTAGTATTTGAAAGGGTCAGTAGCACCCACCTGCGTCTCGTTACTGATGTAGTCAGGGTGGACATCGAGGAAGTCTTGAGGCAGCACCAGCGTGCTCTGGCGCTCCAGCATCTTCCTCAGGCGCGGGAAGTAGCCGCTGGACAGCGGGACTGAGTCCTGGTTGTTAAACACCACGATCGCCGCCTGCTCGCCATATATCCGCATAAGCTCATCTTGATCCAAGTACTTCAACGCCGGTCTTTTGTATTTTTCTAAGGACTTTGGTCCGAAGAAGAGGAATGGGCCTTCTAGATTGGCCTGAACTGAATATAGGAAGAGCAGAAGCAGTACTTCGTACCGCATGTTGGTCGGGCTAGGCGCGGCCCATGTCTGAGGCTCGGTCGACCGCGGCCGGGCTCCGGCTGTTATCGACCGCGGCGCCGCGCACGCGCGCGATGCTTCACATAGCGCTTATGTAACTACCCCTCCGTACCTAGGGGTGCCTACAATCGTCTAGACTGTTCGTACTAATTAATTCCTAAATCCTTGGTTCGAGAGGGGCCTCGACGAGTCGAGAGGAGTTTGACTTGATGTTATGATGTACTTTTGCGTTGCAGACAGAATTCGTAATTCGAACACTTTAAAACCAAACTCTTATCATTACAAGTTGCAATTTGGCACCCATATAACATCAGCTATCTGCCAGTGAAAGACCCGTCGAAATCGGTCCCGTCATTTTGAAGATTGGGTGGAGCAAAACAGACAGACATTTTTCTTACCGTATACTTTCATATAATTCAGTAAAAAACTTTTATTTCGACGCTAATAAAAGTCACCACACTTTTATTTTTGTATGGATGTGTAAACGAATACCTGGATTAACTATGTTGATAGATATATGTACATTATATATATATCACTTTTACAAATATTACTACTGTAGACGGTTTTTTTTTCTAAAATTAAAAAAACATAACAGGTGAACAATAGATCCAAGTAATTGCTACTCCATGTGGTAGTTTGTAGCCTGACAGGGTGGTGTCATTGAAGTAACGACACCAATAGAAACAGGCCATGTAAGGGGCACCCCCCTGATACTGAGCATGGTGCACGTAGCATTCGCGTGTCGGTAAACGGAATTAAACTGTTTCAAACGACATTTAATGGTAGCTGCATCGGCCAATGGATACTAAATTATTTACGATCAGGCCTAACGTTTCCCTCGCTCTATCATAGATAAGTTTTCGATGCAGACATTTGTCGTGGTGTTATAAGGGTTACAATAAAAGGGGTTGTAATCTTTGAAACTATATTCATTTTCAAATGGACTTTGAGATTAACTTGGACACCGCTGACTCTCAGTGATGGAATATTATTATGAAAAATTTGACTTAAAAGTGTGAGTTCCCAAATAGTTCCTAAATACTTGTTGGTGATCTGTGGTCGATCCTGTTTTGACTAGAAGATAATATCTAATAATAATAATATTTTAGGACAACCAACACAACGTTTAAATCTGATCCCAAACTAGGCAGAGCCAGACAACTGATAAACATACTTATATATTTCTAAATACATACATGTTATGAATAAATTACACCCAGACACAGAACAAATGATTGTGCTCATCACACAAATATTTGTTCTGGGTGGGAATCGAACTCATGACCTAAGACTTAGCAGTAAGGGTCACTAACCACTAGACTAACAGGCCAGTCAATCAGATACATCGCCCTTTAACTAGCGGACAACCAGATGTACTGCAAGGTATCATCCTCCACATTAATTATACGCACAGCCATAGTATGGAACTTTCCGCCACCGTCTGTATTCCATTCCACATTCAACCCGTTGGCCTTCAAAACCAGAGTGAACTGGCGTCTTCTGGGCACACTCGTTCCATCATAGACCTGATCCGTCGCTACCGGAAGACGTAGGGTTGGAAGGCCTTCCACAAGGTGGACCGATGAATTTGTGAACGCCGTCGGATTCCGCTGGATGCGGGAAGCACAAAACTGGTAGAAGTGGCGGAACTTGGGGGAGCCCTATATCCAACAGTGGACGTCTTTCGGCTGAAATGATGACGATGACGATAGAGCCACTGCCAACTTGCTGACTGGGCAATGGGTATATTTACCATGACATGTTTTTCTACGCTTTATAAGAAGAATAAGAAAAAAGGTTTTAAACACCCTATCGATATTCCACACTGGTGAAGATGAATATTTAATGCGGTGTATGTGGCATTTGCGTGTCGGTAAAGAGTTTTAAATTGCATCTAATGATACCAGCTACATCGGCTATTCGGTACTGAATTAATAATGAAGAAACGCCTTCTTGAAATACCCATAAGTGCATTTATAATGCAAGAGCGTTCGATTGAAAGACATTACAATTTGAACGTTAGTTGCTAGCAAAAAGAGGTTACATGAAACTTCATAGCTTCGGCATGGCATTTTTGCCTACCGTGAAAAAGTAATGGATTCACAGATGACTCCGCCCTCGAGTGTAAGTAATTTTATCACCACTGCTCTCAAAGCGGTGAAGGAAAATATCGTGACGAAACCAACATGTCCTAGGATCAAACATTTGAAGTTATGTTACATCTACCTACCTGCACTGAGCTCGCGTGGTGGATTTCAGCCCTCACCCTCTCACTGAGCGGAACGTCTCCTCTATATCCCAACAGTGGGCATATTATAATAGACTAGTTATAGTTATGATATACTGTGCAAATGTTTGTTTTTCCTAATAAAATGTCACGTTTATTTAACTGTACAAACAGCGAACAAAAGTAAAATACAGGTTCATTGTCTTTTAACAACATGAAATAGTTATTTTTTTTCGCTCTCCTGCTTTTTTTTCCCCTAGGAGCACTGGAGTATGAGTGACAATAAGGTCATCCATATCTCATTATATATTACAGCGGGTAATATTATAAGTTTGCTAAAATAATAAAGGAATATACGTCATTTGTTCGTATGTGTCGATATTAAAAACAAACACGGTGTTCTATTGTTTTTTTTTTTCGTGTGTATTTTCGTAAAACGTCATGTAGTTTCTCTCCGCCATCTAAATGTAAAGTGGAGATGGCAATACGACAATATAACTAACTGCGTAAATTCAAATTTACAGACGCCAGCACATCGAGGTACTACAATCTGTCAAATTTCTTTAATACATTTTCAACTTTATCGCTGAAGTATTAGGTTCAAGGTTGATTGGGAGAATTTGGCAGTTTCGGGTACCTTGATGTGCTGGCGTGTGTACATTAAATTTAATTATTTTTTTATGCAAACTGGGAACGTCATTAGAGGCGTTCCCAGTCTGCATGCGAGTATTTAATCAAATAGTTTAGGCACTACGTCATCAATGATTGCCAAAACCCATAGTCAGCCCTTCACTACTGTTTTGGGGCGGATTTCACCAATGAAGCTCGACAAAGCACAATTCTCGTAATTTTAAGAACGTCCACAGTCTCCATCTGTCAAAAATACCTCGAGATTCCATACATTTTTGACAAGTTTTTGACATTTGATCGTCGCCGAGATGAGACTGCGACTAGAAGTTGAACGTTCTTCATTACGAGATTTGGCTTTCAGCACATTTAAATTGTGTTTAAGAGTTATCGGTGTGATCATTGTTGTGGGATGTTGACACTGACAGCTAAACTGATCGGGTTTCTTTTCATTGGTGAAGTTGGCGCTTGGGTTGATTGAAAAATCACTTTATTTATTGTTAGTCAGTGTTAGGATTTATTTAATCGTTTCAAAATACTATTGCCAGTATTTAAATGTATTGTATAGGGGTATGTAAGGATCATAGCAGGTGACGTTCTGTATTTTCTGCCTACCCCCCATGGGAAAAAAGCGTGAGTTTATGTATATTGTGTGTATTGTATACCTATTTCTGATTTACTGTCTTCATCGTCCAACAAGGGAAGATTCATCGATCAAGCTTCAACTCCTCAGATGGTCTTTGTCGTACTTATGTACACACGGCTACATATCAAGCTACACATTTCTAGTTTTAGCTGACTCCGCACTGTATATATTTTTCGTAAGATGAGAAGTAACCTTATACTGGAAATGTATACCTTGATTGGTCGCCGTGCGTATAGTCACCAAAAAAGTAGTAACTAGGAAAGTAATGGATGTTTTCGAATAAAAATTAATTTAAAAAATAAACTGTTTGTTTTCTATTATTTAAATTAAATTTTACTCGCAAACATCCATCGGTTTCCTATTAAACTTCAACTATATCCGATGACTCTAGTCATTTATCTCTTTTGGTCTCTCTTACACAATTGCCTTAAGGAAGAATAAAACGACACACATATGTAACAAGCAATGTATTAAATATACTTATGTACAGTTTGGTATGAGTAACTAAGAACTGCTCCAATAGTATCCGATGGAAATGTACACATTTGGATCACAAATCGTATCTGTAGATTACAGTTTGTGTACCTCTTATAATTTGAGTGCTTTGATTTGAGTATTTCAATACTTAAACCCTAATTTTCTAATTCTATTTCACCTGAAAGATGTTCTTCATTTGCCATTTGAGGTTGTGAATGATGAGGTTGTCAAAATGTGCGTCTATGATCAATCACAAATTAATAATGATATACAAAGAATCACTTTTGGAGAAAATGGTGAGATATAAACTTAAAATCTTCCTCACAGATGTGATGCGTTCCATGTGGGGTTGGACGTAAAGAATAGCACCATCTCATTTCTTCCCGTGTCGTAAGACTAAGGGACTTACTAGAGAATGGGCAGCAGCGTTCGCTATACATTTTACCACCATACTGCGATCGCTAACCCGCCTGCCAAGCGTGGCAATTATGCCAAACCCCCCCCAATTTGGGGGAAGCCAAGTCAAGCAGTGGACGTCTTTCGGCTGAAATGATGAAGATGAACAAGTGTGATCCTAATTCCATTTAGTAAGCGATTACGTAAGAATTTGACCTGAACAAGGTTGGTTTACACTTTCATCAGATACTGTTGAAACAGATCGACTATGCTATATCGTACTCTACAGTCGCATCAGTCTCACGGCGGCACACAGCAGCAGCAGCAGCGCGTGCGCCGGTGACGTCAGCGTCGCCGACGACGGACTCGACGAGAAGAAGTACGAGTTCTCTGAAATAATACAAGGAAATTTTTATTTGTGTTTGGAGACCTGTTAGGTCAATATTTTAAAACTAGATGGCGCCGCCATTTTATATTTCAGAAATGTAGAAAAACAGAGAGAAAGAAAAAAACCGGCCAAGAGCGAGTCGAACTCACACACGAAGGGTTCCGTACCATTATCTATAAAAACGACTCCTTAAATATTTGTTTTATTCTGTTTTTTCGTATTTTTTGTTGTAGCGGCAACAAAAATACATCATCTGTCAAATTTTGAACACGACTACAACACTATCACGTAATACAACGTAGTGAAAAACGGACGTACAGCGGAGTCTTAGTAATAGGGTCCCGTTTTACCTTTGGGTCCGGAACCCTTAAAACGTAATATTTTTTCCATTCAAACCAGTAATTTCTGAAATTAACGCGTTCAACTAAACAAACACTTCAGCTTTATAATATTATAAATAAAATAAAGTCTAGATAATATATGAATCTAGCAATGCAGGGCCATGTCTGGAAGGACCTTTTGAAGAAATAAGAGCCATCGTAGCTTTGAGTTAACCTATCCCGACAACGGACGGTATGCTACAACAGAAAATAAATTGACTAGTTAGTTTTTATTAGTGATAATCTTCAGAAAGTTCAGTTGCGTCGTATTGGATACCGGCGAGTATACATGCCAGCACAGCTATTGACAAGCATTGGACAGGTTATCGTATCGAAAATTACAAATTTCGATTTTACCTTGCCCGTGATAACAAAGAGCTGTCCGAAATACGGCTGTTCATAGCAAATAAAGTACTGATTCTGATTCATCTTTATGATTATACGGCCAAAACTTTCGGGTTCTGGACTTGTGAACAGCGTTTACAAGACTCCTACAATAACATTGACTGATGTTTGATTCCAGTACGGAAACATATCGAATGTTTGTGAATAGCAAAACTTCCTATATTTGTAATAATGGTATCTGGCTCTCTTGTGTGACCAGATACAAAGCAAAAGGACTATGTAAAGGTCGAACTGGTGGCGTTTTGTAGTTTCTTCTTTCATATCTCCTCTGGGATACTGACGAAAGTTTATTCATGTAAGTATATTATTTATAAGTCATGAATATACCATTCAGTTCGTCTCCATTGAGGAGTGTTGAAAACAGTCAGGGATTCAGAAGGGATAGTTAAATCAATAAAAATATTATTGGGTCTACTCCAGTATCTAAACAATAAATCATAACAATACAAGTTATAGATATGAAGTAATACTGTTCTAACCATAGAATATACCATTTTGATTGTTCAACAGAGTCCTATTCATCAGTACCTTAGGCGTTGCTGTTTATATAACGTCATTTCCGCTAAATGAATAGATATTTATTTCTTGAAAATGCCGCGCTCAGTTATATTTATACTGAACTATCAGAGGATCCGAGGTCTCTGCATACAGCATCAAAAAACCCTGCATGGTTTTATGGAAGACAGTTCCAGATCAAAAATCAAAATAATGTATAAATGCATCTACTTAAGTAATTTAATAAAACAATTAAATAACAGACAAGTCACAGACGCTGGCACAACAATTCCTTTTATGATGGAAATGAGAACTAAGGAAGTATTTTTGAAAATGTATCCCTCAAAGGAATTAAATATGGCGTGAAAGTGTGTATAGAAAGTCAACATTTTTGCCGATGGGAAAACCTATGAGGTGAAGAGTACCCTTATTGCGTGACGCACTATCAATCAGAATCTGGTAATTTTGTAGAACTTTTCTAATCCATTACGTCACATTTTCGAAAAAAATGGTCTGCTCATCAGCGCAATGAACGTTGTTGAACTGTCATATAAAAGGGATTCCTACTGATAGTAAGTTATGCAATTACACCACAAGACATTAATAAAAATATCCCACTTGATAGCACACAAATCTGATGGCTTATGCCAAGGATCGTCCCTTACTTAAAGAAGCTACCAAGAAACCTGTTGAACCGAGGAACATTACTTATTGTGTTAGATCAGTAACAGTTTATGGGGAAACAGTCCGCTGGTCGGAGGGTAACGAGGGGTAACGTAAACAACTAGTGGCAAGAAGCCAGCCTGTTGACTATGGGTGACGTGGAAGATTTCGTTTGTACCACGTCTCAGTTTTGTTTTGTTTTGACGCCAAATATTTTCACCATTGGTAGGATGTTGTAAGTCAGGTGTCAACACAACGCAGCCGAGACTTAAGATAGTAACTTAATTTTACCCATCTTTACACAGGCTTGTAAAAGTGGTTCAGGTAATTTATTAGCTTTTATTAGCTTCTTACGTACGTTAGTACGTCATATGTAACGGAGACTGTGAATATGATTTTTATTTATCAAGGACCAATGACAGTACAATAATTTTAGAAATTCGTGCCATTATCCTTGTTTCAATAACACAAAGAGCTTCCCAAAACGGTGATGCAAAACGTGAGACAACTGGCGTGTGCTAAAACACACATCTAGCAACCCACACCGGGCCCACGTGGTAGGTTACGGCCCGTGCCTTCTCACAGTAGGAGAGGTCTGTGGGCCAGCAGTGGGGACGTTATATGTTGATCATGCTTTCCGAAAACTGTTCATGAGTTTGAAAACTTGTCGCTTAAAGAGTAAACAAGCAGGCAATAAACCTAGTTTGGGAGCCAGTAGATAAATTCATCTCTGTACCAAATTATTGTACAATTGATTTGTCACCATATCTATATATATAAAAGAAAGTCGTGTTAGTTACTTCACTTATAACTCAAGAACGGCTGAACCGATTTAGCTGAAAATTGGCAGGGAGGTAGTTTAGAGCCAGGAGAAGGACATAGGATACTTTTTTTTTTTTTTTTTTTTTTGCTTTTGGCAAAGGATACTTTTTATCCCCTTCGACCGCGTTCTCGTGTGATGTGACATAAAACGTCAAAGAGAATACATTTCACTATAAAACGTGGTATGACAAAAACTTTGCCTTCGAGGTACCAGGCGGTCATAACTTGGTATGAGCTTATTAAACAGCAGTGTCAGCCAGAAAACGCTTTATGCCTTCGAAGTAACAGGTTATCATAACCGAGTAGGAGCTACCCAAGCATATGAGTATCAGCTAGAAAACGCTTACCAGATCACCACCGCGTACCAGGTTGTCAAACTTGGAAGGTTTATTACAACATTTTGAATCTTAGGCGATACGAAGTTCGCTGGGTCAGCTAGTTATAGATAATAAAGCATTAAGAATGTGGATAAGTAATTAAAATACATATCATATTGGGTACCTACTTGAACATTCGATTAGAAAACTGTTACTAGCTATAAAAGCTATAAAGATATGAATAACTCAATATTCAAACGTTGAGGACACAATGCGACATTTAAACCGAACAAAGAATCGAAACATTTCAATAATTCAGCGATTCCTCGATAGAATATTCCAGAGCACGCTGCATTGCCGGCCCCTCTCCCCTTCCCTACCCATCAGTTACCCCCTTATATACGAGCTCAGACTATGCCTATGTACTAGGCACACACAAGACCTAAGTTATTGATCCATTCGGGCCGCCGCGCATGCGTCCCGCGGATGTGCCGCGGACAACAAAGGGATGCACACAAGTGCAGTGTAGTGTGGTGACCACGTACCTACGATGTTGCAGGACACGTTGGAACAGGGTGTGGTCGCATCTAGGCGGTTTGAGTATTTCCTGACGGTTATAATGTTCGCTTGAGATAGCGAGATGACAGTCGTCTTAAACATGAGGATGAATGACTACCCTGACCTTTCACAACCTGAGAGAAGCATGTCAATGTTCTGCTAACCAGGGCCAAGGTCGCCTGCTAAGGGAAGTCGATAGCATGTTCCTCAAAAGGTCAACAGTAAAGACAACCCATTACCTTTTTCATTCATCACAGATCATACGTCACTAAGATTAACTAATTAGATGAACTAATTGAATATGACAACAGTTCAACATAGTGGCCTTTTTCATTTGCTGTTATTTTGGAAATGGTATTACTTGTAGTACTTGTTATTGACCATTATCGCAGCTATCTTAGCTTTTAAGCAAACTGTTGCACAAGATTCTAAAAACATTGTGAAGACAAAAAAGTGCCCAAGTTTCCTTTATTATATACCTCTAAAGTGTTCTTGTACGTAGGTACTACTAACGTTTGAATGGCTTTTACACGCGCGACCTTCCGCGTGACCTCTATTCTATTTCAAGAAACGTCAAACTTCCCCCTAACAATATTGAATATTTGGGCAATGTTCCTCGCAGGAGCCGTACACATTCATGGTAGCCGTCCACATTCATTAATTTTGCCTACACATGAATTTATTTTTTTCTAAAACGCTAAGCGATATTTTATTTTAAATCATCATTTGCCAAAATTTTCACTACGATCTTTCCGTCGTTATCGATCGGTTCAACGTTGGGCTAAGAATAATGTTTACATTCAGTACGTATCTGGCCCTCCAAGACCTTGACCTTCTCAGGGGTGGCGGATGTCTTCCCACGTGTTATTCTTGATGCTTTTCATCTCTATCAAGTAGGGTGAGGGGAGAGTAAAAAATACACAATACAATAATTTCATTTCAACATAAATTGCGATGCCGGACATCTGTATTATAATCAGTAGATCATAAAAAAATGTAAGAAAGCGATGAAGGAGGATCACAATGCGTTGCGATGCGCTCCAATCTATTCTGGTCTTAAGAAATCTTACCCTCGCGTGTATTCGTCATGTATCATTTCAAGGAAGCTTTTCATAGTATGTCTTACGAAGAAATAGAGAATTTACTAACTGTGTTAAAGTAAATATTCACCTACATAAGGACTAAAAGTAAAACTACTCTACATATCATTGTCAACTTTTTGATTCATCACTTAGCATTAGCATATTTGAGCTAGTCAATCTCTAAAACGGTCTTATTCTGGAATCAGTGGCGGATTTACAAATTTGCCGCTTGTAGGCTATTCAGTTTTTGCCGCCCCTACTGACTTTTGAAATTCAATACGTTAGTTTAGTTCAAAATCATATTAATTACATTTATTCAGAAATTGCAACTTTATGATTTTGTTGTCCTCATTAGATCGGCTTTTTCCCGTCATTAGTATGATTGTGAACTAGGTGATATTTCTGTCAGTTACTAGATTATTTTTGCAACCCGCTAGGTAGTGACGAGTATACTGTTGACCTAAAAACAGCAGCATGTACTAATCATAAGGTGGGGAACGGCATGCCTTAAAAATACCTACATATGAACACAGCTTACACAAAATAATGTGTAGTCGGCAAAAGTTGTTTTTGTTAAATATTTTTATTGCTTTTACAGTTTAAAATAATACGAACAATTTCTATTAAATAACATTTTAACAATCCGGTTAATGGTGACAATGAGATCAAATAAGTTTTCATCATCATTTCAGCCGAAAGACGTCCACTGCTGGGTATAGGCCTCCCCTAAGCTCCGCCACTTCGACCGGTTTTGTGCTTCCCGCATTCAGCGGATTCCTGCGGCCTTCACAAGGTCATCGGTCCACCTTGTTGGAGGCCTTCCAACTCTACGTCTTCCGGTACGCGGTGGCCATTCCAGAACCTTTCGGCTCCATCGGCCATCTGTTCTGCGAGCAATGTGCCCTGCCCACTGCCACTTCAGTGTAGCAATTCTTCGGGCTATGTCAGTTACCTTGGTTCTCCTACGGATCTCTTCATTTCTGATTCGATCGCGTAGGGAAACGCCAAGCATAGCCCTCTCCATCGCCCTTTGGGTGACTTTCAGCCTTCTAATAAGGGCCATTGTGAGCGACCACGTTTCGGTTCCATATGTCATCACTGGCAACACACACTGGTCAAAGACTTTCGTCTTGAGACACTGCGGTATGTGGGACGAGAAGATATTGCGTAGCTTCCCAAACGCTGCCCAGGCGAGTCGGATTCGACGATTGACCTCATTCTCGAAGTTGGACCTACCTAACTGGACAGTCTGTCCTAGGTGCACTTATTCGTCCACAACTTCGAGTGTAGCGCCTCCGATCTTCACTGGAGTGGGTATCACACGAGCATTGGACATGATCTTTGTCTTGTCCATGTTTATCCTGAGACCCACTCTTTCGGAAGCTCTACTAAGGTCATCGAGCATTGTACTGAGGCCCTCCATAGTCTCAGCCATGACAACTATATCATCGGCAAACCGAAGGTGAGTTATGTACTCGCCATTGATGTTGATGCCAGCCCCTTTCCAGTCCAAAACCTTGAAGACATCCTCCATTGCAGCGGTGAACAGTTTCGGAGAAATAACGTCTCCCTGTCTCACCCCTCGCTGCAGAAGGATAGGTTTCGAGGTCTGGTCCTGAAGTCGGACTGACATAGTGGCGTTTTCGTACAGATACTTCAGCTCGATGTACCGATAGTCGATCTGGCACCGTTGAAGAGACTGCAGTACAGCCCAGGTTTCGACCGAATCGAAGGCTTTTTCGTAGTCCACAAACGCTAAACAAAGAGGCATGTTATACTCTTCGGTCTTCTGTATAACCTGCCGCAGCGTATGGTACCACATGGTCCACGGTGCTAAAGCCTTTACGGAGTCCGGTTTGTTCGGGAGTAAAAATAGAAAAAATAAGTTTTACATTATCTTTTTGCGAGATATTAAATTCGCAAAATCATTAATTATATCGTCATATGAAATCTTGTTCATTAGTCCTGACGCTATGCACAAAAGAGATAAAGCTTCTCTCACCTGAACAATTTTCTTTCCCTTCCCGCGCCGCAACCCAAAAACTACTACGCAAATACATATGTACCTAGTAGAAAATAAAAATTTAAATGTTGAAACATATTACACGTTAAATTTCATTTTTTTAATTAGGGTAAAAGTTACTAAATTTAAATTGAAATTAATATTGGAACGCTATTGGAATATTTTTAAAATTCATGATCGCATAAGTACCTATATTTTACAGTGCGTTTATTAATCTTTTATATACGGATTACGAACGTAATGTGTATACATATAATTATAAGTTTTTTTTTTTTATTATTTGGGCTAAATTTGCCGCCCCTCTAAATCTGCCGCCCTAGGCTCCAGCCTACTTAGCCTATTGGTAAATCCACCGCTGTCTGGAATTGATTAACTTTTTAAATATTCCCGTGCTATCGCTCAGTATTAAATAAAACTAGCCAAATAATAGAATGTCAGAGTGTATCAGTGATTCCGCGACGAACTATCCCCTCAGTGACTATGTGCGTGCGTCATGTAGATACAGCATCCCCCACGTCCGACGAAGTTAATAGGATGCACTCGCAGGTATATCTATAGAATGGCGACTGTCTGCGGTTTTGAAAGGGGAGACCGTATCACAGAGGGTTGCATGTGAACTGTCGATTTGAAATTTAAAGTAATGAAACAGATTTTAACGCGCAAATAATGTGTTTCTCTAAAAAAGTAACGAGGAAATTTGCAAATGCATGCAAAAGTAAATGAATCATTTCAAATAGTAGGTAATGCTTCATGCAATTGTTTAGACTATAATCTTGAATCATAATCTTGGGAGTCAGGTATAGTTAGACTGATTCTCGATTGTTTTTTCTTTTTGTTGTAATCCTCATACTACAAGCATATATACATAAACTCACGCCTTTTTCCCATGGGGGTAGGCAGTAACTAAAGAACGCCACCTGCTACGATTGTTACATACACTAGGCAGATGTGATTGCACACGCTGGAAGGGGACGCCCTAGGAGGACATATAGTGACCTTTTTGATGATGTCCTCCAGAAAGGTCAGAAGCATAGCGCTCTATTCATCAACATAAGAACTGTATTTTTTAACCTATGTTAACAAATAAATAAACTGAACTGTAGTACTGGCAACCAGCGTGCGTGTATGACCACATGTATGAACATAAACGAAGCAAAAAGCGTCTGTAAGGATCCTCATAGTAATTTTAACAAATCGAAAGTCTCACATTTAAACAGGCACACATTACTTTAAATTAAATTAAATGTCATTTATTTCAGGCAAATAATAAACCCATACCATACAGACACACACACACACACACACACTGACATACTGGCTCTGGCATACTGCGATCGCCAACCCGTCTATTATGGCATCGTCGATTATGGCAAAGCCCCCCAAATTGGGGGAGGCCTGAGTCCAGCAGTGGACGTCTTACGGCTGAAGTTAGTGTGAGCGATACAGACACATACTTTTAAATACCATAGGCATCAACATTATAACACAGATAGAATATCTATACATATCTATACAAATAAATAAAATTGAAGTATCTGTTTGTAATTTCAAATTAACAGTTTTTCACTAAATGCATATGAAAGTATTACTTACATAAAAAAATCATTGTTTTTTAAATTTTGTCTGTCTGTCTATCTGTCTGTCTGTTTGTTCCGACTAATCTCGGAAACGGCTGGACTGATTTTGACGGGACTTTCACTGGCAGATAGCTGATGTTATAAGGAGTAACGTAGGCTACTTTTTGTCTGAGTAGCACGTCCCTGTGTGATAATTCCCGAACACCACGTGGGTGAAGCCGCGGGCACAGCTAGTTATAATACAAAAATTCAAAATATTTCGCCTCTTTTGCAAGATGGACGACACGGTACACAGTTTTTACAATTTCATGTCCAGTACCAAAGTTGGCTGGTGAATAACGACTGACAGTAGGCTCTGAACAGCGTCACCTTAACTTGATTCGAGCAGTGATAAAGACGTCTAGCTAGCATATTGCTTTGACAAGCGATACTGCATCTCTGTCGTTCTAAATTATCATAACTTCCGTTTTTTGTAAACAAGTGTTTGCCTAAAATAAAGGTAAATAAAAATACTTCACTTACTTTTCTTCTCATTGGGGTCTGTAGTTCCACAGGGTCGGTACGAGATGGTCTTTTTCCGTTTCGTGTTGATGTAGCCAGGAATGAACATACTGGGTGAGTCCAGGCGACCTGATGCTAATAGTCTGAAACAAAACGCAATGCTCATGACTAGATCTGGTTGATTGATTTTAGCACTTTGATCGGTAGTTAGTCAAAAATATATTACTATTTTATACTAGTGACTTGCTAGCTTCGTCTTAGCCATACTACTCCAAATAACTAGAAATACCCACAGCATGTATCAGATAGGTGATGTGGTACAGACCATTATACTTATCAACTTCCTCTGTTGGGACAACTTTACAATCTTTACCCATACACTTGGGTTGAATAGGTACTGAAGTTTTGTATGGAACAGCTGATAATGTGTGGTCATATTTAACGGTATAAGTACACCTTTCTGATACTTGCTGCAGAATGTTTTGATGACACAGAAGGATGTTGTAGGATAGATCTGTAGCCAGCTCTAAAGGAAAATATAGGCAAAAATATTTGATTTATGGAAGACTGACGCCGAAACTAACCCGAAGCCCACCAAGAAACATAAATACAGAAATGGAACATAATAATATGAAGTGCGAGGACACATTTCGCAATTTGGTGTTAGCATGGCATGTATAAGAGACTACATAGCTGATGCTCCTCTCGTAATCATTAAAGTCAGTCCAATGACTTGCCTGTTAGTCTAGTGGTTAATGACTGCTAAGACGGTGGTCGGGTTCAACTCGCACCCAGGACAAATCTTTGTGTGATGAACAAAATAAATTATTTGTTCTGTGTCTGGGTGTAATATATCTATAATATGTATGTATTTAGAAATATATATAGTAAATACTAGCTTTTTCCAGCGGCTTTGCCCGCTTATTATAACTGCAGTAAAATCCGTTGAGTAGGTTAAAAGATCTAAGCGTACAAACGCGGGAGCCAACTTTGTTTTATACTATGCAAAGAAGGTTATCAAATAGTTGAAACCCACGCCATCTAGTGGTTGTCTAGGCTACCTAGATGCCAAACGATACGATGAATTAACTCACAGTGCCATCTATTAGGTATTCCTAGAACTAATCAATGAATACACACCATTTTCGTATAATAAACATATGTTTTCCTAACATAAAAGACAATAATTGAGATAAAAGCTATTCTATCTTTTAAGTTGGATCAAATTACAAATAATTACGAAATTTGATAATAATTCGTTTAGTAGTTTCGGAGTTTACCTTTAACAAACATCGTGGCACAAGATTTTTATAGTAATATAATGTAGAATGATAATAATAGTTGGGTACGTACTTGGTGAAGTCGAGCTCGAGCCGGTTGGCGTGCGGGCCGGTGAAGTGCAGCAGCAGCTGCACGCACGTGCCGCCGTGCAGCGCGCGCGTGCGCCGCGCGTCCACCGACATCATCCACTCCGGCACGCCCATCACGCGCCGCACGTCGCCCAGGAACATGCCGCTGGAAACCGAGGGATGCTCTTAATGCCACAGTAGCCCGCAATGACACACTTCTAGTGACCACAAACGTCCTGCAGGCCCAGTAATGAATGGCAGCGGAAGTGATATCGTGAATGATATCTTTGTGTCACGCATTTACTGTACTTTCCACATCTTTATAAATCTTTCCATCCATTCTAAACAAAGTCCCCAAATATACGAACTCACTTGCTCCACACTCTTATCATTTATTTTTACATCACACACCGATACATTCTCTTCTCTTGCAAACACCATGACCTACATCTTATTTGCATTTATATTCTTCCCCTTCGACTTTAATGCTTCATCCATTACAGTCGCCATGTCTTGCAACTGTTCTGCTGACGATGCAAGTAGAACTTGATCATCTGCGTAGGTAGAGAAGGCATCTGACAGGCAACTCACTCATTGTCAATCCACACTCACCGTCTTTCAAATCTGTCAGAAAACTATCCATGTACAAGTTGAACAGCCACGGTGACGCTACACAGCCCTGTCTAACACCCCTCGAGATGCAGAACCAGTTCGTGTATGCCCCATTTATCCTAACACAAGCGTTGGTATCCTTATATAAAGATTTCATAGCCCGTACCAAACGCCAGTCAACACCGTACTTGGATAGAGTTGACTACAGTTTTTGTCTGCACACTGTCATAGGCCTTCTCCGAGTCAACGAAAGCACAGTAAACTTTCTTGTGCTTTGCCAGATGTTTTTCGGGTATGCACCTTAGGGAGAAGATCTGATCCATACAGCCCATCCCCTCTCTAAATCCTGCCTGCACATCCCATATTTTCTCACCGGTTGCTCCTATCACTCTGTCTATTGAAACCTTCGCATACAGTTGGCCGACAAAGAATAATGCCGCGGTAGTTTTTTCAGTCCTGCTGTGAGCCTTTTCCCTTAAATAGTGGTATGATTACAGCCTTGCACCAATCATCTGGTGCACGGCCATATCTCCAAAACATATTAGAGATCCGGCACAACAGACTTGCTACCACCCTGTCACCACTCTTCAGCATTTCAGCAGACACTCTGTCGTACCCTGCAGCTTTCCCAACTTTCATCCCTTTCAGCACTCGTACAATCTCATCTATCATTTTCGTCATTTACATCTAGGTTCGGGTCTTCAAAACTGGTATCTACCCAGTTACCCACTCCTTGCACACTGTGCTGACAGCAAAATAAACTTTCAAAGTATCCCTTCCAGCGTTCCAAGACCTTACATTCTTCACTTAGTAAACATCCATCTTCTGCTCTTATAACATTCATACTCGATGTTCCTATCACTTCGCGAGCCAATCTTACCAGTTTCCAAAACAGCTTAGCATTAATAATAACCATAAAAAACCATTTGCCATAAAAAATACAGATGGGAACCTAGGTGGTTCGTTATGAAACATTGTACATTGTATACATGTTTATCAGGTTCTATGTTAAAATCTGTACAAGCATTATAACCCTGCCTCTTAAACTAGGTAAACATGTATCTTAAGAGACAGTGAACAGCCATGAGAGTCTTGTCTTGTTATTGGCCCTAAAGTTATCAGAGAACTTCATGTTATACTTTTCTTCCCTTTCTTCCTTTTTCATGTTTATCATCTCTTTCACTTTCATTTCGTAGTATTACCTTTTAACTCTTTCCAAATCATCCGTCACATTCGCTGTCTGATTCATCCTATTTTGGGTCTTATAACCTAACACATTAAGCCAGGCCTCTTTCTTCTTCCATGCAACCTCTTTAACTTCACCATCTCCCCAAGAATCACTCATTTTACAACCATTTTTTCTCCGTGCCACACCACGTACTTTTTTTAGCTACTTGCACCATACTATTTTTCAGTATATCCCATACTTCTTCTATACTATAATCATTAGTATCATCAAATATTTCATCCGTCTTCACCTTCAGTTCCTGCTAATATTCCTCTTTTATTTTCAGTTCATGCAGTCTTTCTACTTTTATTCTTTCCATTGCAGTCACAGGAACTCGAACTCGGTGACGCCAATATCTGAACAGACCATCCACCCGACACATTAACAGATAATGATCTGTCCCTACATTAACACCCCGATATGCTCTAGTATCTAACACTTTACTCTTTCATCCACATTCACAAAGTCAACCATTCTTCTACTGTCTTGATATAACTGTGAACCTTTCTATGATTAAACATAGTGTTCATAACAGACAAATTCTTCTCTACACATATCTCTAGCAAACGCATCCTATTCTCATTTACCCTGTCATCCCCAAATGCACCTAATACTTTTTCGTGCCCATTCCTCTCCACACCAACCCAACCATTAAAGTCACCTAGCATAACAAACGTTTGCTCTACATTGATTCACTAGATCAAGGGATACAGCCCCAAAATTCATCCCTCTCTGAAGGTGAGCTTCGCATATCGGGTGGGTAGATTCACAGAATAAAGATAGGTAGGCCTTCGATCAATATTGATCGGACCTTTGCTCTCAGCCATAAAATCCTGGGACTCAGGACAACCCCCCTGACAGGCCCTTTGTGTCTCTTGAACACCAGAATACCGTGTTTAGTCGTGTCCACTCCTTTTCTTTCCGTCTCATTCACATATAGCACATCAATCCTTTTATCCTGCAGCATCTCACCCACGTCATCCATCTTATCTTTTATACCTCCCTGCACATTTAGCGTTGCTAAGCGACATACCACCGCTCACTTTTCGCCACGTGGAAACAACTGACGTGGTGTGTGGCGAGCATCACCGCTGCCACCGAGTTGAATATGATAATTATTTTTACTCATTCAGTTCCCACGAAAAGCAGAGAAATAAAATCTGTTGACACCCTACAGGGGGGTAAGTAATATATGATATAATTACAAAATCTCTAATATTTACAAGATATAACAACTGAATCTATAATTTTATTTTATACAGGGTGTCCAGTAAATAGCACGACATATTGCAGGGGGTGATAGCTTGGGTCACTACCTATCAATACAACACAATATATGTTCAGCAAAATCTTACGGATTTTTTTTTCACCACTGTAGGTTAAACTTAAGTGATAAGAAAATAGTTCTGTGCAAATTTAAACAAAAAATAGAATTTCTTGAAAAAATTCTTGTCTTTGATAGAAAAAAGACTTATCAATGAGTAAAGTAACTATTCACGAATAATTTGATGTAAAAAAAAGTACTAGAAAAGGATTTTTTCATTACGAGATGCTTAAAAATCTGTTTCAAGGTAGAGATTTTTCGGTATTTCGGAAAATTTTGTAAAACTGTAAATCCGTAAGATTTTGCTGAACATATATTGTGTTGTATTGATAGGTAGTGACCCAAGCTATCACCCCCTGCAGTATGTCGTGCTATTTACTGGACACCCTGTATAATGATCAGTTAATATAATAAACAATTGATATAACTGTAAAGTAACTATTTTTTATAAGTATAACATACATTGAATATAAAATTGTTTGATATACCACTCTAAAAACCATAAAAGTCGTAAAGTTTAGTCTATTTATAAAACAGTTGATTGTGAACTTATATATTGGGTTTTTATTTCCCTGTACATGCAAACAAACATACACCATACATGGAGCAAGCATGCAAACAAGCATACACCAAGCATGTAGCATGCAACATGCAGCAGGCATGGTTTCTGTCACGGCTCCGGCGCTGCGGGGCTCCGGCGCGGCGCTCCCACGCGCGCTTATCGTCACAGATATGTTTCACGCTTGTGTTACAGTGTTACAACCGCCTGCTCCTCAGCTCGCGGCCCGCCTCGCCGCTCCGCGCCTACGCGGGCTTAGAGTATACTCTAGTAGGGGTAGGGCAGACAAGTCTACGTGGAGTCGGTTTTGCAATGATTCGTTTCTGTTACGTCGCTCCCGCAGCACGATCGCTTCACTCGTTAATGGTCACTGTTCTAACCAAACCTAACCCAAATGATACACCAACGTAGGGAAGAGCTGGCACGCCGCTCCGCTCCCACCTTAACATTCTAAGCTATTATAACCCATTCAAGTCGGATTGCTTTGAATAGAGGTATTAACCATAAAGATGGTATTTTAGAGGTTTTAGTTGTGAGGAATAAGAAGGCGAATAATGATCTGTGTAATTTATTAGGATTCACTCCTTATATAGCAATACTCGGTAAACATTCATAATAAAATTAAACCGCCGAAAAAACTGAAAAGCAAAAAATAATAAACCTTAAAAGTTTGAGTCGGCGCTTTGAGTGATCTTTGTTCATTGATTTTTCAGCGCCGACTCAAACTTTTAAGGTTTATTATTTTTTGCTTTTCAGTTTTTTCGGCGGCTTAATTTTTTGTTAAAAAGTTTTTATTTTACATTTTTTTGTGGTTTTAATGTACTAATAATACTTGGCAAGGTATAACCTATCCAATAAAAAAAGAATGATCAAAATCGGACTACTCTGTATAAAGTTATGCGTGGTAATACATTACAATCACTGAGTGAACAATCAATCATCCCCTGTTTTCTGACCCTTAGGGTTAGATTTTGTTTTCCAGATTTATATGGGACCACCCTCGGAGTATACCCTTTCCAATAAAAAAAGAATTATCACAATCGGACTACTATGTAAAAAGTTATGCGTGGTCATACATAAAAAAAAAAAACAAACAAACAAAAAAATATACGCGTCGAATTGATAACCTCCTCCGTTTTTTTTTCGTCGGTTAAAAAGGGAACATTAATAAAACTTATAACTAAGATAATCGAGTAACGACGGTAGACTATGCTGTGCTCCCTTCGTCGTGCGAGCGCGATGATATAGTCCGCCATTGCTTCACCTTGGCTAGTTTCGTTAACTAGTATGCGCGGGCGCGCGGTGGCGGACGGCTGTATGCGCTCCTCGTGTGTATGTTATAGCAAAGGTATGAGCTGCTACAGTATCAATATAAGCTTCTGCCCGCGACTTCATCCGCGTCAAATTTTTGCTCCTTTGATCCTTCTCGTGGCATCGAATTGCCTGCCAGCTTTCGTTCATTTTTCGTTGCCGCTCCGCTCCTTTTGATCGTGGCGTGATGTTATATAGCATTTAGCCTTCCTCAATAAATAGGCTACCCAACACAAAAATAATTTTTCAATTCGGACCCGTAGCTCTTGAGATTACCGCGTTCAACCAAACAAACAAACTCTTCAGCTTTATAATATTATAACATAGTATAGATTAGTATCATTAGTACAAATAAGACGCATCCCCTACAGAGTCCCGAGTCAGAGTAGAAGCTGGTTAGTGCCTGTTGTCTGGGAACGGATCTAATTTAACACTATGGTCACAAAATGGAATTTGAATTTGATTGCAGCAGGCGCGGTCCGAGAGGGGGGGTTCTAGGGGTCATGACCCCCCCCCCAAAGACAGTCATGCTGTCGAAACCCTGAACGATTTGCCTGTCTTACTATCTTAAAATTGTTCTCACTTGAGCCACGGAGACTCCGATGGACATTTGCAAAAAGATTATAACCCGAGACATCATCAGCAGCGCTTGCGACTACTAGACCAAAGAGGATTTACCTTCCTAAAAATATTCTTCAGTACTCATGATGACCCCCCCCCCTAAAATGTTAGGCTGCGACCGCGCCTGGATTGCAGAGAACGCCGCATTGTCTGCGGATACATAAGATAGGTAAGTTAGATACTCACAGCACAAATCTGGGCGGCTTCATGATGTTGACGTACTTGATGATGTCCTTGTCGGGCTCGATGTTGGCGCACGCGAACCGCTCGGAGCTCCTCTCGGGCCCGAAGATCACGATGGAGCGGCCCAGCGCGCTCACAGTACCCTCCAGCGGGAAGTTACTGTCCACGAACATCTGGCGCTCGCTGCCTATGTCTGGGGGGAGGTGACAGCTGGTGGGTAAGTTCTGGAGGACTTTACGGTCTTAAATAATGATGATGCCAGCCTATTACTGTCCCACTACAGGGCAGAAGAATCTTCTGATACAGAGAAGTCACGCTTGCTCAAAGTGGATTTGCAATTTCAGACTTATGTTCATTGTATGAAGTCTAAGTTTCTTCGAAATGCTTTCCTACACCGATGTCAGTAATGTCCAAGACAAACTTTGAAAGTACATAATTATGAATTGAAAAAATCACATTGGTAGTTGTCCGGGTTTAAGCCCACAACCTCGTGCATGAGAAGTGAGACCTTAACCAATGAGCCATTCAGGGCTTTAAATTACTATAGTAATACTATAATCCAAAACACAATATCCGTTGTATCGATTTATGCTTATGAATTATTTTTTACACGGTAAAGGGATTTAATCATTATATTTTGCGATGAAAATAATGCAAAACTTTGATGGAAATATTAATATACTTCCATCATATTTCATATTATATGAGGGGAAGGAGAAATTTCTATTTTCTCGCATGACGTACCTACCTACCTATATTATTTCTCATTTGGATGTTAAACACGTTGGTTTGGATGCCTTCAGTACGCTATGATGTAAATTTCAGTATTCAGTATGTGATGATACTCACTAATGGTCCCCAGTCTAGCGGTGAGGTCTCCCACGTCACATCGCAGCGGATTGTCAGCTCCACACTCCTGGTTGTACAGGTCGAACTGTGAACATAGAAGTAGTATATTTTTATAATCTTTATGTAGCAAAGGAGTACAGTGTGACTTTCTGATCGCAATTATTTCGCGACAAGCGACTTCACGCGGACGCAGACAAAGTCACGTAATTAAAGTAGCCCTAGTCCTTTCTTGGAGTTAAGACTTACCTCGTAGGTACCAAATTTCATGAAAATAGGTTTAGTGGTTTAGTTTTGAAAGCGTAACAGACAGAGTTAGTTTCACATTTATAATATTATTTGCCCGCGGCTTCGCCCGCGTGGATGTCGGAAATTAATGCAAGAGGACGTATAACCGCGATAAGAATGTGTTATTCCAGGTTATATAGGTAATATAGACTCTGTGTGCTATTTTCGATCCAGATCCATTCAGCCATTTTTGTGTGATTGAGAAACAACAACCCAATCATACATATTTTCACATTTATAATATTATTTGCCCGCGGCTTCGCCCGCGTGGATGTCGGAAATTAATGCAAGAGGACGTACTACCGCGATAAGAATGTGTTATTCGATGTTTTATATAGGTAATATAGACTCTGTGTGCTATTTTCGATCCAGATCCATTCAGCCATTTTTGCGTGATTGAGAAACAAACACCCAATCATACATATTTTCACATATATAATATTATTAGTCGTAGGATTATAACTCATATTACTTAGGATTCATAGTTTATGAGAACATCATGTGTGTTGGTGTTTTTAAAATAAAAGTAATAGTATTCAGAGTAAGAAGACTGTGACATAGGGCTTGGTTTAGTTGAATATAAGTCTTCCTGGTTTTTCTTAACGCTCCTATTTTACCTATACAGACACTCAATCATTTACCAGACACCGAACTTAATTATAGGAATAGTACTTTTGCCAGTGGCTTGGCCCGTATAGCTGTCGGAAAATAACACCCGGGAACCTACTACCGGGATAAAGTAGGTATCCTATCTGTTACGTATCCATGATATAATATATCTTTGTGCCAAATTCGATCTAAATCCGTTTGGCCGTCTTTGCATCATTGAGAAACAAACATCCAAAAATCTAAACATCTAAGCAATTTCGCACGCATACGTACGTTGAGCGGGTCTGCGAGCTGCGTGAAGTAGGGGTTCCAGCGATACCCTCCCGCCACGCAGCGCGTGTTGGTGACGTGCACGGCGGCGTCCACGCCCACCGGGTTCACGAAGATCGCCCAGTTGTGGTTCATCGTCTGCCAGCGTAACACAACACAACATTATTGGTTTCCGCGAAACATGGAACTTTGCTTGTATTTCCAACTGTTGTTGAAAACTATGAAAAAAACTTTTTACCAAAAAATTTAACCGCCGAAAAAACTGAAAAGCAAAAAAATAATAAACCTTAAATTTATGAGTCGGCGCTTTGAGTGATCTTTGTTTATTGATTTTTCAGCGCCGACTCATAATTTTAAGGTTTATTATTTTTTTGCTTTTCAGTTTTTTCGGCGGTTAAATTTTTTGGTAAAAAGTTTTTATTTTATATTTTTTTGTGGCTTTAATGTACTTATAATACTTGGCAAGGTATACCCTATCCAATGAATAAAGAATTATCAAAATCGGACTACTCTGTATAAAGTTATGCGTGGTTAAACATTACAATCAGTGAGTGAACAATCAATCATCCCCTGTTTTCCGACCCTTAGGGTTCGATTTTGTTTTCCAAATGTATATGGGACCACCCTCGGAGTATACCCTTTCCAATAAAAAAAGAATTATCACAATCGGACTACTATGTAAAAAGTTATGCGTGGTCATACATAAAAAAAAAAAAAACAAACAAAAAAAAATATATATACGCGTCGAATTGATAACCTCCTCCGTTTTTTTTCGTCGGT
Organism: Aporophyla nigra; assembly: GCA_947507805.1. Taxonomy (NCBI): domain Eukaryota; kingdom Metazoa; phylum Arthropoda; class Insecta; order Lepidoptera; family Noctuidae; genus Aporophyla; species Aporophyla nigra. The sequence goes on along the minus strand of OX382313.1, from coordinate 896,697 downwards.
TAAAAATTAAGTACATCTCTGAGGTGATCCTAATAAAAGCATTGAAGACATAAAAACAATAAGAAGAACATAAAAACTTTTAAGATACAAATAACAAAATTGTTATAAAAGATATAAAAATAAAAGAGTTAGACCTGTGTAAGGCCAAAAAGGATCCTATCTCAGCATAATGCTGTGATATCTGTAAAAACCAACTACCGCAGCGCTAGTATTCCGATAGGGCTCGTTGTGATGCCACGGACTTACTCACGAACATGACAATGAGCCCCACAATCAAAAAAGGTCGCTATAAGAACAATATGTGCTACCTTTTAACCCCTTACTGCATGAATTATGAAGGAGATGATGAAAAAATTTTTCTTTACTAAAATCATCTTATATTTTGAATATATAAACAGTCTGAATAGGAAAAAAAAATATTTGTGTACTTATTTTAGAAATTACTACACGAAGCCATATAATTATGGCTTCGTATGCATTAATTAAAAAATGAATTTATGTTTTATGGAAATCTTTGAAACAATTTATTTTATCACTGTAACATAAATTAACTTTATATTTCCCACATATGGTAAAAGAATGGAATTTCCAACTGTTCTGACTAAGTCGACTTGATTTCATCCACTCGGAGAAATGGTCCACGTTATTTGAACGTACAGAATCTAGTGGTAGGTCTTGATGCCTGGATGGAGTTTTTGGTGCTTTTTTATTGGGTACGGGCGAGTCCAGCAAGCTGATTGGAGTGGCGCCTCGGCTTGTTGTGGTACCAACTTGGATACGACGAGCACGGAGTGAGTATGGTTCATAGCCAGGATCAGAGTCAGAAGCCCAGATCTTCGTCACTCAAGAAACCATCGCCCGGAATAAGATTTGCATGCTTGGAAGTACCATAGAAGCGAGAAGGGTTCATTGCTGCAAAGGAAAGAAAAAGCATCTGAATGCATGCGAAGCCATATATGACCCAAAATGTTTTGACAAAAATGCATACGAAGCCAAATATGGCAATATCAAAAGAAAGCTCAAAAACAAACCAAAAACACAAACAATGCCGAAACGAGAACTATTTCTTATTAAAGTATATGTAAACATTGTATTTTGAAATTCTAAGGATTTTTACTTACCGTTTTATTGCTATTTTCTCATTTATAAAACGAACACTAATTAATTGCACTCTAACGGTCGGACACGCTGCACATATCCTCCAACACAACAAAAAATATATTCCGTGAAACGAACATATTATGTATACGGATTCAACGTTGGTTACGAAAAAACAATATTTTAATAAATTGAAAAAAAATAATTAACTTTTAAAGCCATATATGGCGTTGTATGCGGTAAGGGGTTAAAATTGCACTGATAATTACATATTTTTGACAGTCATCATCAATTGTCTCAAAATGAGCAACTATGGAATTTAGGCTTCCTTTTGTTTTTTTTTTTTCATTCCTCGTCCATCTCTTCAAGAAAACTGTGTTAAAGTCTGCTCCATAAGTTCGTTTTAGTATTTTTTTCTGAAATACTGAAGATTAGTCACAACCATAAATTCGAAAACATGTGACATCCGTGAGTAGGTCCTCAAGGTACATTATAGCCCCAGTCCCTCTCACAAGACTTGTCCTTACAACTGCTAAGTGCTACTCACCCGGTTGGTGTCCCGGACGCCCGGATGTCGCAGCTTGACCTCGATGATGGTGTCGCTGGCGCTGCCGTCGTTGTGTATGAGCTGCGTGAGGCGGATGTACCCGCTGGCGAACCCGCCCGGGTGGTGGAACGACGCGATGGCTCTCAACTCGCGAGCCTCCGACGGGCTGTAGCCGCGCTCTATGGACGAACACGCCCAGCGACGGTTGTTCTGAACACAGGGTACAGGAGTTAGGCATTACAGAGTTATAATCCCTTCAGTTGTACTCAAGGACACTGTTGGGACAATTCCATCACCCGATCTCCGTCACGGAATGCAAACTGTCTCGTGGTGAAACTTACTATAGACACAGTAATCAACGTTATATATCCCTCACCGAAATGTCTCCCAGTTCATTCAATCTTGAAACCAAATTATTATGTTTGTTTCCTTCTATAGCAATATTATTGTCATGGTTTTTTTTTATGAGAAATCTTAAAATTACTGCTCCCACTCTGGGCAGATCGGAAGGGCGTGTCAGATTTTTACTGCCTAAAACCCACTCGTGTTCCTTCAGTTGCCTGTGCCAGGGTCTCGGTAACTCGCCCCCATCACACACCTACGGTGGCCGGGAGTCCGCTTTAGACTCCCGACGCCCGGAGGCATCCGGTTATATTGAAATTGGGAATAGGCTAAGTAGAGGGTCATTGACGGTGTTAGTTTCGTTATAAATGAAGCAGGGTTGTGTAAGCTCCACAACTGCGACATAAAAGACATCATCGCCTTCGCCAGCTTTTCCAACGTCAAGATAAAAGTCTGTTGGCTGAAATGATGATGATGAAGATGTGACATCAGGAATGCAGACGGTGGTACCTTGCGGTGCAGCACAACAGATCGTCCCAGGATGCTGTGCGGTCCGAACAGCGACAGCTGCGTGTCGTTGTAGTACGTGGTGAGCGAGCGAGACTCCACCAGCCCGTACTTGCCGCCCAGGTCACCCAGCTCGTACTGGTCCGCCGTGCCTGGACACTCACACACACACTTTATACCTACGTGTTCCTCAAAACTTTTCAGAATCTTAACGCTACACTTCTTAAACTGGATCAGGACAACATCTAATTTTATAATCAGACTATACTGTTCTCTCGAGTGGGCCGTAATCCACCTCGCTGGTCCAGTGTGAGTTGGTAGATGTCACACGTTTTCGATGTTTTGGTTCTAAGACATGCCGTTTTCCTCACGATGTTTTCCTTCACCGTTTTGAGAGCAGTGGTAATGAAATTATTTACACAAAGTGCCTGCCTGCGGTCGAACCTACGACCACTTACCACTAGACCACCACTGCTCGCCATCTATTTTAGATGATTATTAATAAGTACCTTTAGTAGGAGGCGGACTTAAGGACTTGTTAACGTGGAATGGGTTGAAGGTGTCGTACAGCGTGGTCTTCTCACACGGGAACTCCAAGTCTTTCTCCACTGGCACCTGCAACGGGAAAACAAATAGGTTCATGTAGGCGATGTAGATTAGTTTATGTGACGTATTATTTAAACCTAAATCCATCGTTATAGATTATTCAAACTTAAACGTAAACACAGTCTGTAATCATTAGAGTGCAAAAGTTCACAATAAAAGGCGGGCGAGTAAAGAAAGAAAAATGTAACAAAAGCAGAAAACAATGATAATAATGTCAAAAGTGCAGCATATTGTCAGACGACAACACAATGACGCTGATTTTCAGCTTCCACCCACGAGTACCATACGCTAAAATAAGAATAATAAATACATAGGGAAGTGTCTGTTCAAAATAATAAATTAAGAAAGTCAAAAATACTGTGGCATATATTATGTGAGTGAATGCTGCTGGGGCGTTTGTTCCGCCACTTCTTCTTCCCAGCTAAAGCACTAGGAAGTGTCGAAGGGTGGGCGTTTTGGGGGGACTGTCTTATGTAACTTTAACGTTCAAAAAGTGCTGACTCTCAGCCTAGTTTGAATAAATGACTTTTGATTTTGAATGTGTGGAAAAGTGCATAATAACTATGTCAAATTGAAAAAGAATTGAGGTCCTTAGCCAAAATTGTTCAGATTGAGTGCCTTCTTCGCCCATAAGCTCACCACGTGTATCTTGTAGTTGTTGACGTCGAGCAGCCCGTCCAGCGCCAGCACGACGTTGGCGACGTCGTACTCCGACTGCTGCGTCACCTCCAGCCGCCCCTTGAGCGGCGCCAGCTCGCCGTTACCGAACCAGTCGCGCACCACTGCCTTGCGGCGCGGCAGGCTCGACACACTGCACGGACAAAAACACACTATTGTATAGTCCCCAACTAACAAAAGAATCGATTCAGCAATTACTCTTACAACTATAGATCGAGAAACGCTCGTATGAAAGATCCCATTATATCAAAAAGCCGTATAAAAGCAGCTTTCTAAATTTTTCGCATTCAATGCATTTTGGCTCTACAAACATGTGTAATAAACGTGGACTCGACAACTTCATATCGCATTAACTCGACAATTGTATAAAGATATCTATCGATCACCTTCATGCAACCATAAGTCATATGACAGGTCTTTGAAAGAAACTGGATAGCTAATTCGTCATAAACTAGCTTTTATAACTAGCACTAACTGTAGAGTGATCCTCTTCATCATTACAGCCAAAAGACATACACTGCTGGACATAGGCTGTAGAATTTAGCGCCTGCTTGGTTTAGCACTAACTTCTGAGTTGGTTGATATTTGGTTGATTGGTTGGTTGTGGTATGGTTGTTGGTTTACGACTGCCGATTTAATCATACGAAATTATATGGTTCAAATTCTATATTGATCGATACAATTAATTACAATTATGAAATGGTGCACCTAATCTAAATTAGCACTAAGATGGTTTGATTTGAGTTACGCGCTTGGTCGTCGGACACGTACCTACTGGCTGGTAATAGCTGCGATACACGCATTTATGGAAATGCATAGTGCTGAGCTGTTCGGTTGCAAATATTGCATCGAACATAGGCCTCCCTTAATTTGGGAGACTTTGCCATTATCGCCACGCTTGGCAGGTGAGTTGAGGAGCACAGTATGGTGGTAAAAAGTATTGAGAACGCTGTTCTCTAGTAAGTCCCTTAGTCGCCTCTTACGACACCCACGGGAAGAAATGGGACTCTTGACGTCAGACACCACACGGATTAGAACTAAAGCTATACATTTGGGGGCAGTGGTAGCTCAGTGGTATCGGCTCCGACTTACCGAGCTCGGCGCTTTACTTTGTGCAAATATTGTCATCACCACTGCTCTCACAAACGGTGAAGGAAAACATCGTGAGGAAAATATGTTCTAGAAGAAAAAGATGGTTCGGTTCCGTGTGGTGCCGGACGTAACAATAATAGTTTTAAAAAACTAAAAAACACGCTTCCATAGAAAACCAAACTAAAAAGTATAAAATGCGTGGGGTGCTTTTTAAGGTATTTTTTTATTGATATCAGGCACCCCACGCTTTTTTTCCATTATTTTCTACTTTTTAGTTTGGTTTTTTATGGAAGAGTGTTTGTTAGTTTTTTTTACTATTATTTATTTCCTATTTCTTAGGGTGTTTCGAATTTTGAGACGTATGTCAGCGTAGTTTTCGAAGACAGTTTTTTTGCTGTCCTGGTAACCCTGGCAAGGATAATGGCACATATTTATGAAATTATTGCATTGTCATCGGTCCTTGACAAGTGTGCAAAGTTTGAATGAAATCTGGTCGTTTAAAGTGGGTCAAAATCGCGCTATAAGGAGTCGGTTACAAACAAACATACAAGTGAAGCTAATATAAAGCGTGTAAAAATGGCACCATCCCATTTCTTCCCGTGGGTGTCGTACGAGGTGACTAAGGGACTTACTAGAGAATACACAGCAGCGTTCTCTATGCATTTTACCACCACACTACGATCACCACCTGCTGAGCGTGTCGATTATGGCAAAACCCCCCTAAACTAAGGGAAGCTGGACATAGCCAGCAGTGAACGTATTTCGGCTAAGATGATGATGAACTCACATAGAGCACGCCATGCGCTCGCCGCGCGCGACGGGCCCGTGGTCGTCGTAGATGACGAGCGACTTCCTCATGATGGAGTGCTTCCCGGCCAGCGCCGCCACCGTGTCCGTGAACAGGCGCCGCGTCAGCCGCGCTGAGTCCACCTTCTTACCCGCCACCTGCAGCATGCCGTGTCTGGAAACGAGAAGCAGAAAATTATAGTTGAGGTCCTGGAGTAATTGTTCAATATGACATCATGCCTGTAATGTCTGAAGGGTTAGACAGAAGTATTCAGTCATAATCAGTCCGTAATGTTTCTATAGCTGGAGCACAGGCCTCCTCTCGTTGAGAGGAAGTGGGCTGTTCACCACGCGAGCCCAGTAGACGGTACATGTCTTCTATTGTTCTGTTTTAGGACATGCCGGTATCTTAACCATGTTTTCCTTCACCGAGTTGAGAGCAGTTGTGATGAAAACACACAAAGCAACATGGCTGCCGAACCCACGACCAAAAACCAACACCACTCCTCAGAGCTCTAAGGTACCCAGTTACGAGCATAAATACAGTTACGAAAAATTTAAAAGCAATATCAGCCTTCCGATCTCCTAACTTCTTGACAATACAAAAGTGCCTGTAATTAATTTCGACGGTTGAAAGGCTATTTGATCTAAGCGACATTTTTTGAAACTTGCAGGAGAGTGATGATAATATTTTTTTTATTGGAAAAATAAAACTTTGAATCACTCTCCTGCAACTTAAAAAAAATGTCACTTAGATCAAATAGCCTTTCAACTGTCGATTTAATCGAAGGTTCTTGTAGACCTGGTGGTGAAGTCCCCGAGGCGGCACAGCCCCTCGAGGCCGGGGCGGCAGTAGGACTCGGGGTGGCGGGTGTCGATGTCGAGCGCGTGCGGCGTGAACACTCTGCCGGCACTCAGACACCTGGCCGTCCAGTTGTAGTAGTCGGCGCCGGGCGCGTGCTCGTGTATGGCCCAGCGGTGCTCGCGCGTGTTGTTCACGCTGGCGCCGTCCGCGTGCACCTGCACCACCAATGTCTTACATCACCAGCATCTGCCTAGCCTTTTCCCAACTATGTTGGACTCGGCTTCCAGTCTAACCGGATGCAGCTGAGCACCAGTATTTTACATGGAGCGACTGCCTATCTGAGTTCCACAACCCAATTGTCTAAGATCTACGAAAGACAGCCGGGACCAACGGCTTAACGTGCTTTCCGAAGCACGGAAGGGTCTTTTTTTCTCTTGGTCACACAAATATTATTAAATATGTATTATAATCTATACAAATAAATAAAATTGGAGTGTCTGTTTTTAATATTAAGATAACCACTTTTTACTAAGTGTATATGGATGTATACACGATACATATACCAAAACAACATTTTTACAATTTTTGTCTGTCTGTCTGTCTGTCTGTCTGTCTGTTTGTTCCCGCTAATCTCTGAAATGGCTGGACCGATTTTGACGGGACTTTCACTGGCAGATAGCTGATGTAACAAGGAGTAACTTAGGCTATTTTTATTTTAGAAAGATTCTTTTATTTTAGAAAAAAATAACTATCTTCGAAAACTACGCTGACATATACGTCTCTAAATTCGAAAAACCCTGGCTGAATCCTACGAAATAGACCAAAATAATGTACTACACTATTGTACACCTTAAAAAGGCCTACAAAAATGTCCTGAATGGTATATGTCTATCTCTTAGGGATAACCCAGAATAACCATTTTTTTTCTTTTACTTTTTACGAGAAATAAGGGCTTATTTACGAAGCGATTTTAAGCAATACAGCATTCATCCTTATCCAATTAAGTACCTTAAATACATTGTGCATTTAATATAGATCAATATGGCCCTTTACAGCATGTAATTTAAATGAATATCTTAGAAGATATTAGAGATTTAAAAAGCGGGCGCGGAGCGCGTTGGCAGCGGCCGGGTAGTACGGGATAAGTAGGATTGCAATTCATATTACTTTGGCTTCATAGTAATTGCGAATATCATGTGTGTTCATTATACTCAAAATAAACCTAATAGTATTATTCCAAGTAAGAGACCGCGAAATGGCTTAGATGTTTAGATTTTTGGATGTTTGTTTCTCAATGATGCAAAGACGGGGAAGGGCCGGAAGGTTCTGGAGTGGCGACCGCGTACTGGAAGACGGAGCGTTGGAAGGCCTCCCGCAAGATGGACCGATGACCTGGTGAAGGCCGCAGGAATACGTTGGATGCGAGAAGCACAGAATAGGTCGAAGTGGCGGTGCTTGGGGGAGGCCTATGTCCAGCAGTGGACGTCTTTCGGCTGAAATGATGATGATGATGATGATGCAAAGACGGCCAAACGGATTTAGATCGAATTTGGCACAAAGATATATTATATCATGGATACGTAACAGATAGGATACCTACTTTATCCCGGTAGTAGGTTCCCGGGTGATATATTCCGACAGCTATACGGGCCAAGCCACTGGCAAAAGTACTATTCCTATAATTATGTTCGGTGTCTGGTAAATGATTGAGTGTCTGTATAGGTAAAATAGGAGCGTTAAGAAAAACCAGGAAGACTTATGTTCAACTAAACCAAGCCCTATGTCACAGTCTTCTTACTCTGAATACTATTACTTTTATTTTAAAAACACCAACACACATGATGTTCTCATAAACTATGAATCCTAAGCAATATGAGTTATAATCCTACTACTAATAATATGTGAAAATATGTATGATTGGGTGTTTGTTTCTCAATCACGCAAAAATGGCTGAATGGATCTGGATCGAAAATAGCACACAGAGTCTATATTAGGTACCTATATAACCTGCACCCTAATTGCGAAACGCACAATATATCCGAATCTGAATGGGATTGAAGATTATTTCTAAACCATTGCGTCATTTGTTCGAATAAATTGTCGGGTCAGCAACGTAAAATACACAATGAATGTTGTTTACCTATGAATTTTAAACCAATTCCTACCGATAAAAAATTCCGCAATTACCCCTCTGGAATAACACCTTCTTATCGCGGTAGTACGTCCTCTTGCATTAATTTCCGACATCCACGCGGGCGAAGCCGCGGGCAAAAGCTAGTGTATCATATATGTATATAAATTAATATAATTTGAATAAAAATCACAAAATTGTCATTTCCTTTAGTACGACTTCCGGTTAGTATGACGTAACCCGGATATTAATTACCGGTCCCTTCAACGTCGTTATAACCGGATTCTACTGTATTAATCAAATATAAATGTATAAGAAACTAAAAACGCTGGCGTTTGATTGACGGCTTGTGTGTATTTCTCTGAAAATTACGATAAGCTTGCTTGTCATATACTACCGATGTCCTATTTTTGAGGACCATACAGTCAATCATTCGGATCACGTTCGGATAAAAAGAGCGAAGCTAGATCGAAATCCCATGATGAGATTCGTATCAGTGCTGATGTAAAAGAGCATACAGTTCTTTTTTCGCAGCCCCGTTCTACCACGTAGCAGTTATTTTGACTCTTGGATTAGTTTAAAACCAAAAATCTCACATACACTAACAGGTAGGCACTATCTGAAAGACACGCACATATTTATTCAGTCCTTTCGTTCATGAATTACTTTGAATTTTTTAGAACTCGAGATCATAGAAACTAATGAAACGATCAGTTAGTGCGCTAACTTTTCCGTCTCAGACTAATATTATCAGAAAATATCATATATACTCGTAGATACCACCATATCTAGAAAACAGTCTCAGCCAAGTGTAAGTATAACAGTAAAATCTTTCCTTTACTTGGCCTGCTTGGCTGTGATCGCCACCCGTACTCACCATGCTCTCCACGATGATGGTGGTGTCCTCCCAGGGCCGGTCCTGCGGCTGGCGGAACAGCACCGTGCCCACCAGCGGGTAGCGGAACACCACCTGCGCAGAGAACATCGGCGTCTGGTACTCCGAGTCCGTCTCGTACTGCAGGATCGTGCCGCAGATGTCGCGCTTTGGGTGGCGTCTGGAACACGTCATGCAGGACTTATTACAGATATCAAGCGGCAATCGTCGGTACGGGTAACGGCATGAACGACTGCTTATGTGATCCAACAACAAAATAGGAACGAGAGGTGTATACTAGGTACGCCGACGCGACACAGTTGATATTCATTATCATTTCAGAAGAAACACGTCCACTGCTCGACATAGGCCTCCCCCAATTTGGGGTGGTTTGTAATAATCGCCACGCTTGGCAGGCAGGTTGGTGGTCGCAGTATGGTGGTAAAATGCATAGAGAACGCTGCTGCCCATTCTCTAGTAAGTCCCTTAGTCGCCTCTTACGACACCCACAGGAAGAATTGGGATGGTGATAATGGTCTTTACGTCCGGCACCACACGGTGCGGAGTTGAGTTGTAGTCCCATGTAGTTGAGTTGTAGTCCCATGTAATTGGGATAAACATATATTCTAAAAAACTAGTTTCCGAGCTGCTACTGAGAAATTCTTGTAAGAAACACTTAGTAACAGTTTCATCGACCTCGGAATCGAATTCAGAACCCTCAAAAGAAGCACAAGTTGAATAAAAAAGGGAACTTCCTCATATTTCACTGGAAACATTTCAATCTTTGTAGAGTTGAATTATTTATTCACTCCGTTATCAGTTATATTCAGTTCCAAATTCCAAAGTTGGCTGTTTCCACTTTCAATCTCATCCACTATGCGATGTTATACGTAATAAAGCAAATTGCCTCAATAATTAGCGTCTGTTAATGCAGCTTAGAAGGTTGTACATTTTGTTAATTTTATGTTATGATCCTAATTAATGGTATTTGAAAATGAATGATAATGACTATGCGTTCTATAAAATACTACTAGATTTCACCTCGTGTATTTGTAAAGCCAGTGAGTGAATCCTATTACCTCTCCAGCACCAGCGCTCGATGCACCACGCTGTTGATGCCCTGCAGGGGTAGGTAGACGTCCCAGTAGGCGCCGCTCAGCTCGTTGGCCAGGCCAGGCAGCAGGTACTTGTGGTTCAGGTACTCCGTGCGGTCCTTGTGCTTGCCCAGCAGGTCTCCTACCGGGTACTGGTCTTGGGTGCCCATGCCTGAAAGTAAGGGGTAGCCATGTGTAAGTAGAAAGTACTCTTGTATTGACAACCTCGTTATCGATGTACCAGTCTTCCTAGTAAATTGAATCGTCAAAAAGGTTCAAATTATGTAACAGTGACAAATGAAAATAGACCTTGTCGTTGATAGTCTGTTTACAGTTTTGATTTTTATTATTTATTTCAGCTTGAGTATAGTTTTCAATGTTTTATATTGCTTCCAGCGCCAGCCTTGTGTGCTAGCTACAAATAATTTAATTTAATGTTTTGTTTTTCGTAATGTTGATTACTTACATGGTATAGAATCATGTTCTTCTAAATTAACAGACAGCTGGGCTGCTGGGGAATTTGTTGCGCCACTTTTTTTTCCAGTTAAAGCACTAGGAAGTGGTGACGGGTGGGCGTTTTGGGGGACTGTCTTTTGTAGTTTTTACGTTCGAATAATGCTGGGTCTCAGTTAGAATAAATGACTTTTGATTTTGAATGAAGTACAAGTTACATTGAAGATTAGTGTCGTAAAATTATGAGGTCACATACTCGTTGCATGATATCAGTATCATTAGTATCGCCCTCGTGTCTCATCATAGTCTCTTGGTAAAATCATCTATCTTAGCAAATTCCGTAGTTGTTTACGTGTTCGCTGTCTAAGGAAACATCCCTCCAAAATAATCCAACAACAGAAGTATTCGATCAATTGTCGTATTGAGAGCGAATTGCCAGTTATTTTGGAAACACGTCGATCGCAAGAATGGCGCGTCATCCTAGTGAAGACGTAAACATCTCAATTGGCTCGTTGACTGGTTCACTGTTGGCTCTCCACCAAGCGACGACAAGCTTCGACTCTTTCTAGCAGGGTATTCGGAAAAACTTCCATGACAGGCCATCACATTCTGGCAATTAAGGTTTTGGATACGGTCTTTGTATCTGATTCTTATTTCCGTTCCAAGAAAATTGATTAACCTACTTAACTAAAAATCGCCCAGTGGTAGAAAAATCACTATAATTCATTTAAATTTTAATAATACAAATAAATATTAGCTTTCGCCAAATTTTATAGTCCGTCGTCCGCGTAATTTTCGTCAAAAGGATTTATAAGTACCTATGTATTATAGCAAATATGTATGTGTATAATTAGTTTATAACCTATTTATGTACTAGTGATCCTCTCTTATTTATAATTCATTATTATACATTTAAATAACTGTTCCTCACAATCAAAGCACCTGCCATCTAATCTCTTCACCACCCTTGGTTGACTGGTAGAGAATGCCTAAGGCATTACGTCCGCCTTTGTACCTTTTTTGTGTGCGAGAAGTTTAAATAAATAAAAGGGATACAAAGTTTTCGCGGCACGTATTAAGGCTCATGCAGACTAGCGCGACGCGACGTCGCGCGCGGTTCGACGATTTATATCCGTAAAACAATTTCTATGACCGTGTCGCGGCGTGACATGTCGCCCCTGTGTGAAGTATCGCGCGCTTTTCATAGAAATTGTTCTACGGATATAAATCGCCGAATCGCGCGCGACCGTCGCGTCGCGCTAGTCTGCACGAGCCTTTAATTTACAGATTATGTATATACCTACGGTCACCAAAAGAGACAAATAACCATGGTCGTCGGGTATAGTTGAAGTTGAATAAGAAACAGTAGAAAGTTTAAAAAAAAAATAGAAAACAAATAGTATTTATCGAATTATAGTTCATTTGGATACATCGGTTACTAGTTTACTAAACTTAAACCATATCCGTTAAGCCTGCATATTTAGCTATATTGGTGAGTGTACATATACAGGGTCTAATTGTCATGTTGTCATCATCATCATTTCAGCCGATTGACGTCCACTGCTGGACATAGGCCATATTTTTTTTATATATTGGGTTTTTTTTTTTTTTTTTTGTTCCATTAGTTTTCGATATCAATACACAACTCAAGAGTAAAGTGCTATATGGTATACACCAATTCTTTTAAAAATAATTAAAGCCGATGCACTTGTGCCAAAATTAAAAAGCAGCAGTAGACAGATTATATTTCTATATGGAAAACATTTCCTAAATAAATTCATGATCATGAAAAACCTAGTGTTTCTAGTAACTTTAGTTATATTTCTATTTGTGACAAATAAACTGGGTGAACAGTTTTAGACGCACACTGAAATAGATCTGAACGTCCATTGTACTTGTAAGAGTTGGTCGACTGAATTAGAAACGGTTCGTCGTAGCAGATATCAGTGACAATTTATATTGCATATCTGTTATACTTTTTTTTTCTTTTTTTTTTTTGGATGGGAAATCATCAAATGACTTCTCCCGCTCTGGGCGGAGCGGGAGGGCGTGTCAGACTTTTACTGACTAAAACCCACCCGTGTTCCTTCAGTTGCCCATGTGCCAGGGTCACGGTATCTCTTTCGAACAATCACGCGACCCCGGCAGGCATCGGTCCTAGCAGACCCCTTCAGTACTGCTGACATCTCTTTGAGGCGCGCGTGGAACACTACGCGCCGTCGACCCGAGCTTGGTCCTTACCGGGCGGCAAGCTACCCATTGCTCGCCAATATCTGTTATACTTAAGTAAATACTTTACTTTTAATTAGCCAACACTATCCCACTGCTGAGCATGGCTTTCCCCAAATCTACTTTAACTAAAATTACAAATCCTCCAGATTATCCAATCGATCGTTTGTGTTTTCCAGACAAAATTCAAAACGACTAACCCGGTAGCTTTTTAGGGTACCGTACCCAAAGGATAAAACGGGACCCAAAGTACTAAGAAGCTGTCCGTCTGTCTGTCCGTCTGGCACCAGGCTGTATCTTATGAAACGTGATAGTTAGACGATGGAAATTTTCACCGATGATGTAGGTATTTCTGTTGCTGCTATAACAACAAATACTAAAAAACAGAATAAAATAAATATTTAAGGGAGCTCCTATACAACAATCGTGATTTTTTTGCCGTTTTTATAGTTAAAGGTACGGAACCCTTCGTGCACGAGTACGACTCGCATTTGGCCGATTAATTTTATTTCAAAGGTCGAATCTCACCTGGCGGCGGAAGCTTCTTCAAATCAAGTTCTGAAGGGTTATAGATCTCTCCTGTAGTATTGCACAGGGAGTCCATCTCATCAGCGATGAGCTTGGGAGGCAGCTCCTGGACGCTGTACTGCAGCACGGAGCTGACGAAGCGCAGGTTGGACTCGTAGTCCCCGTCCGAGGCGCCCAGCTGGAAGTTGGTCCAGGTGGGGTCGAAGGGGGAGCGCTGCGTGAAGTCGATGGAGCCGCGGATGCCGTCCATGTTGATTAAAGCCCTGAAATTTGAATGACGAAACCGGTGTTCGATGACAATAACATATCCAATTTGATCATAATAAAGCTTGAATGACAAGACATGGCTCAGGGTTAGGTTTCCGTACTATTAAAAGTATTCCGTACCAACATCTTGACTGCTGGACATAAGCCTCGCCCAATTTGGGAGGTTTTGCCATAATCGCCACGCTTGGCAGGCGGGTTGACGATTGTAGTGCGGTTGTAAAATGCATAAAGAACGCGGCTGCCCATTCTCTAGTAAGTCCCTTAGTCGCCTCTTAAGATACCCACGGGAAGAAATAGGATGGTACTATTCTATACGTCTTGCACCACACGGAACAACTCGGGACACATTAAGGCTAATAGTAAATATTTGATGTAGCGAAATATAAAATGTTATCTATCAAAGTAAGCCACAAGGTATAGTTCTCAAACCAATTTTTTTTTTGAAGTGAAAACTTTTTTAGCGGCGTTGAGCACTTTTTCTGTAATGGGTATAAAATCTTAAACTCGCGTCAGGACACGTGACCTGATCGAAAAAGCGTAGGACGGATGGAGAGTAGACAGCTATCCCCTCTCTACGGCGCGGCGAAAATGTATGCCTGGGCCTACTGTTTCGTTTAGGCGGCGCAGGGCGCTTGCGCGAATGTTCGTCTATGTTACAGCGTGCCACGCGCATCCATGGATGGTGACAGCTGATGGCTCGACCGTCTGTGTAGTGATCACATTGTTGTGTATTCGTAAAATTCGTGAATATAAAGTGCTTAAAATATGGAAATTGAACAACAAATTATTCCCTAACCATTCCAAAATATCAAACATGCTCAACGTTAATAATCAAGTTTTCACTTCTGCCGGCACTCCCGGAGTGCAATTTTTTTTTTTTATCCTATACTTATTTACTACGATAACGCGAAACTCACAGCTATGGCAGCAAACTAACAAAAAATTTACAAACGTAGGCCGACAATAAATAGTGATCTTCGGAATCTGCCACAATGAACATTCCGAGAAAAGAATGCCATAATATGCTTTGATTTGATATTATTGTTGCTCGAAATTAGTGACGTAACACTGATGAAATTATCAAACATAAAATAAGAAGAAAACCTCAAGCGGCAAAAGTATAGCAACCTTATTGGTAATTATATTTTCCAGCCGTTTGGGGTTGAAACCCTCGGGACATGGGGTCCGAGTGCTCATGGCCTCTTTAAAGAAATATCGAAACGGCTGGTTGACACTTCCCGTGACCCAAGGGCTGGTTATTATTTTGGCCAGTGGCTAAACATTGCTATACAACGTGGTAATGCCGCCAGTCTCTTGGGTACATTAGCAGTCGACAGTGATGCAGAAGAATTTTTCGACGCTTTATTTTAGTTTGTGTATAGTTTTAGTTAAGTTAATATATTATTTTGTTATGTTTTTATATCAATACATGATACTAATAATGCATTAATAAAAAAAAATTACAAAAAAACAACAACCGACTTCCTTAAAAACTGGCCAACTGGCCAAGTCGGACCCGCGCACCGAGGGTTCCGTACAAACCTGCAGGTATTCACGGTTTATGCATAAGATTTATGTTTATGAAAACTACTTACTAGATCTCGTTCAAACCAATTTTCGGTGGAAGTTTACATGGTAATGTACATCATATGTTTTTTTTAGTTTTATCATTCCCTTATTTTAGATAGTTACGGGGGGGGGGACACACATTTTACCACTTTGGAAGTGTCTCTCGCGCAAACTATTCAGTTTAGAAAAAAATGATATTAGAAACCTCAATATCATTTTTGAAGACCTATCCATAGATACCCCACACGTATGGGTTTGATGATTTTATTTTTTTTTGAGTTTCAGTTCTATGTATGGGGAACCCCAAATATTATTGTTTAAAAAAATATATATATTAGAAACCTCAATATCATTTTTGAAGAACTATCCATAGATACCCCACACGTATGGGTTTGATGAAAAATATCTATTCAGTTCTATGTATGGGGAACCCCAAATGTTATTGTTTTTTTTTCTATTTTTTTGTGAAAATCTTAATGCAGTCTACTTACCAAGTTTCAACAGCATAGCTCTTATAGTTTCGGAAAAAAATGGCTGTGACATACTCGGACAGACAGACAGACATGACGAATCTATAATGGTTCCGTTTTTTGCCATTTGGCAACGGAACCCTAAAAAGCGTGAGGTGCCTGATATCAATAAAAAAATACCTTAAAAAGCACCCCACGCTTTTTTTCCATTATTTTGTACTTTTTAGTTTGGTTTTCAATGGAAGCGTGTTTTTTAGTTTTTTTTAACTATTATTTTTTTCTTTCTTTCTTTTCTTTTCTAATAAGATTACGGCAAAAAATATTTCTATAAAGTCGATCCTAATAATTGGCTAGCCATACGGAGCTATACGAATGGGCTAGCAAAATCGAAAAGTTTGCAATAAAGCCCTAGAGGTAAACACTGCGATCGATGTTGTTCGAAACGAGTTTATTTTTATGCCTTCGAGAATATTTTAAACAAGAATTTGTGCTATTTTATGATCGTAGCCAGAAATAAATATTATTCTTACGATGTTACTCAGCCCGGCTACGTATCTGTGAGCCTACCGCTATATGCCAAGAACAATTTCTTCTTACATTTGACTTGTTTATTGGTAATTTCAGGTATCCACATTAATATTGTTAATGGGAAAGGAACTGTGGTTCTGTCAACTTTTCACGTATAAACCCACGCTTTCAACATGTATCTAAGGAATAATTGAGAAGCATACTCACTTTGTACTTTTGGGTGCCATTGGCCTCAACTTGGCACACGCCAGGAAACTATCAGAATGCCTGTTATCATATATGACCACGTACAGGCTGCGGCGCGTCACCTCCATGTCACTCCGCAGCACGTTAATGACGTCGTCCTTGAACAACGTCTTCGTCTTCATCACGTTCGCGTCGGTCGCCACCTTGATCATCCCTAACCTGCTGTCCAGGTCCCCAACACTCATCCCGTCCCCACTGTTCTCAGGATCAAACACTAGCTGGAGAACATTGCAATTGTCCTCATAGTTACCTTTGTCGGCATCAAAAATGTCTGTCACAAATAACTTCCACTTGTGTTCTGTAAATGCCACTTTTTCTGAAGTACCTTTGGTATGATATAAATCTGCTTGGATGTAAGAGTCTGACTCGTCTGACTCTCTGGCTGACAGCCATCTGAAGTGCAGGGTCCCCGCCACTGGGGAAGTAAACCTTGCTATCGCATTCTTCTCATAAGTCTTATCTGTTGATAATATTGACGCGCATATGATCCTGTCTCGTTCAGCTGTCTCGAAGACTATACTCTTGCCCCAGAGTCCGTCTGGACCTGTCAGCGTGTTCCTGCTTTCGAATTCCGCATGGTCCTTCCCAGGTATGATGAGGTAGCCGAGTTCTTCAGTGAGATCAATGAGTTCTTTGCCTAGGTTAGCATCGGAGCACCTAGCCTCAGACAGGTCTCGGTAGTCGACAGGGAACTCGTGGATGGTCCAGCGCCACACGCCGTCGGGGTACTGCAG
Source organism: Aporophyla nigra (assembly GCA_947507805.1). Lineage (NCBI taxonomy): Eukaryota > Metazoa > Arthropoda > Insecta > Lepidoptera > Noctuidae > Aporophyla > Aporophyla nigra. The sequence continues at coordinate 879,113 of OX382313.1, read as the reverse complement.
CGTGGGCTTGAGGTTGGTGCGGATGCTGATGAGCGTGTCGTTCTTGTGTGAGAACTCCACCTCGCCGTGCAGACCGTGCTGCGACAGGTAAGCACGGAGAACCAAGCATTTTGATATTTCTGGTAGAGGGAATAGAGGTTAATTTACATTGTATACTTTCTTATGTTTTACAACTCTAAACGATATAAATTCTCTTAAATTTTAGTGGATGTCCCATGTTTTACAAAGGCACTATTTGACAATAATCTAGCCAAGCTTCTACAGCTCTATAAACTGATTTATTTTGTAAACAATATGCCTGCGGTTTAAATAGACTGCTCTACCAAGAAATGGGTATCAAAACTACAATCTATGTATTTGAATCCATCATCAATAAGTTCAATCTTTAAAACCAGCCCACTTTTGCAACTGCCTGAGCATTTATCACATCTCAGTATTTTTATCAACATTAATGTTACCGGTCTCGAAGGGCCCTCATGTATGATGAGCATTTTCATTATCACTATAGCAAGAACCTTGTTTCTTTTCCACCAGTACGCGAGAGGAATAAGTTTCTTTTTACTTCATTCAATATTGTGTTCAGTTATTCCACTGTCTCCGAACGTGATCGCAATTATAACTAGTTCGGCACCAGGAGTGGACTGCCCTCTCTGATGCCCTTGAGACATTTCATGTTTTTGTTGTGATTGGATACAAAACAAAGAGAAATCATGCACTTTCGAAAGTTTGTTTCATAATCATTTCGTTGCAAATTATTAACGGATATTGATAATAATTATTAAATGTAACTTATTTATCGCGATTTCTAATCATCGAAATAGTAACGTGTTCAATTAAGTTAAAGTATTGTATAATTTTGTACTGATTATAGTTAAAACTTATTATAAGTTAAGTTGTCCCTTTGTTTGTGCTGCTATAATCAAAAGTTTAGCGGAATATTAATAAATTGGAAAGTTATTATCACGTAACTAAGAATTAAGTTACCTAAAATGTTGTTAACTTATCAATAACTTTGCTAATAGAACAATAAAAATTCCACTTTACTACCATTTATTTATCCTAAACTTCCTAAATCATGACTAATAATAGAGAAATCAACTTAAACCAGACAAACAGGATTTAAAAACAAACATCGCCCAACTTTTGACCAAACGTTAAATCCAACTTACCAACACTTAATAACACAAAATACACTAAACACAAGAATTTTGGTTTCACATGACTAAACCCGTAAATCATTGTCACTAAACTATAGTTAAGTTAACTAGTCGTAGTATCGTAACACATCATGCCACTGGTTTCTCTCGCCGAGTGAAAGGCACTGACTACACTCAAGTACAACTTAGAGAACAAGACAACTAGATAGTTAGAGCAAGATGCAAGATTTTAAGGTCGCGTGGAAGGAAATGATAAGTCGTCATTCGTTAATTTTCGCGGTAAACCGGAGAAAATTATGGAATTCTTTGCAGAAACCAGGAAGCTGCTTGGAATGCTGGAATTGATAAACACGATAGATTTTAAAGGTGAAGATAAGAGGTTATTTTAAAAGGCAGCTATTGTGTCGGTAGTACGAATATTTTGCAGGATCATCACTAGAGCCTTTTACTCGTTGAGAACATTCGAATATGGAAAAACAGTGGTTAATCCTTTATCATACTTGATTTTGTTTTATTTTCTACGTGACCCAACATCTAGTGAATAAAGTAGAAATACAAACAACTGTTGTGAGTAGTGTGTGACCATGAGACTGGTCATAAGCGTTACCTTGCTTGACCCTCTGTCCACAGGGCCAACATTGGGATGTTTCAAGTGATGTAATGAGTATCGTAACTTACAACATATACGCTGCAATTTAATAATCTAGTCCTTTATATAATTTAAAAAAGCTAACAGTTTATTTGTTTTATTGTTATAAACAGGGAAGTGAAATAATCAAAGGGCGCCAACCACGTCGTATCGATGGTCGATGATTCTTGGGCCAAAAAATAGGCCAGCCTTCTGGTCACGTGAAGAGTCAACCAACCACTTGATGATGTCTCAAAAAATTAAGTGAGTACATGGACCCTATGTTACAACCAAAAACGGGTCGAACTTAAAAGTCCCAAAAAGATCGGAGTGTTTGCGCTGTTTCAGGTTTCGTTTAGTATTCTATATATTTTCTATACATCATGCTACGAGCTTTAGGAGCTGAGCAAAGGGAAAAGAGAAAAACGCTAAGCTAAAAAAAGGAATAGCGCCGGGCGCTGTAATAACCGGTTAATATAAAGAATACTTTTAATCTTCCTCGTAAAATACCGGTTATTTTACATGGACTGTCTGCCTATTTGACCTCCACAACTAAGTTACTGGGTAACACGGTAACCCTCTGTGAGGCAGTTTGTCAGACTTCCGGGCTTTTAACGACCTGTATAAACGTCTATCCGGATGACAGCCGGGAGCATCGGTTTAACGTGCTTTCGAGGCACGGGTCTAAGTATGTGAAGATGGTCACCTATCCATGGAGTGACCGCAGCTACAATTGCTTAACCTGCACCCTAATTGCGAAACGCACAATTTATCAGAATCTGAATGGGATTGAAGATTATTTCTAAACCATTGCGTCATTTGTTCGAATAAATTGTCGGCTCAGCAACGTAAATAACGCAATGACTGTTGTTTAACTATGAATATTAAACCAATTCCTACCGATAAAAAGTTCCGCAATTACCCCTCTGGTCGATAGGTCCGTGCGGCTATTATTACATAACCATGAGCGTATTAAACGAAAGACGTATTATGGATGGACTGTAAGAGAGTTGATGTGATATGACTAGGAAGAAGGTGAATATTAAATCAATACTTCATTTGACCCCAATACAATACAATATTATGCAGGTTGATTTTTACCAGCCCACTTCTTATCACAGAGAGGAGGCCTGTGTCCCAGCAGTGGGAACATTATAGGCTGGTTATAAGGATGTTTAAAAGTAACATGTCAATATATCTGAAAGCTAAGGTCATTAACACTAGCCTTTTATAGTGCTTAACATACGGATGCCAGACCTGGTATTTTACGGCTAAAACCAAGCATAAAATCACTATTTGTCAATGAGAAATGGAGCGAATAAAAATAGACAAGATACGACACGTAAAAATAAGAGTATTAACAAAATTCACGAATTCCTTGAGCTATACACAGCAATTAAAACGGAAATGGGCAGGCAAAACGTAGCGAGGCTTACAGACCAGTGATGAACCGTAAGAGCAACCTGATGGAGGGGTCCAAAAGGAAAAAGATTCAGAGGAAGACCAGTAACACGATGGGAAGACGAAATAAAAACAATCACCGGCTCAAACTGGAGCCAAATAACACGAAAGAGACATATGGGCATCTTTTGAGAAGGCCTTTACCCAACCTGGTCCTGGCGATAGAATATAAGGAAATTAACAATCTAAATTATTTTTAAATTAATTAAAGACACTAACGTCATCTATACTATCTATAACTAATATTATAAAGCTGAAGAGTTTGTTTGTTTGGTTGAACGTGCTAATCTCACGAACTACTAGCCTGAATTGAAAAATTAATTTTGTGTTGGATAGCCTATTTATTGAGAAAGGCTAAAGGTTATATAATATCACGCTACAATTAAAAGGAGCGGAGCAGCAACGAAAAATGGACGAAAACTGGCAAGCAATTTGATGCGACAGGAAGGGTCATAGAAGCAAAAATTTGACGCGGACGAAGTCGCGGGCAGAAGCTAGTTAATCATAAACGACTAGAATTAAGAAACTATGTATTGCAAGGAATAAAGGCTTTTAAATTTTATTTTATATGTATGAAATTGAATATTTTACTAAAGGAGAAGCAGCAGAAAAATTCACTATGAACAAAAAGCGGCCAAGTGCGTACATTAATGCATGCACTGACTGGACAGATCCACTCAATCTGTGTGGTTCTTTCCTCTAAAGCCCATTTCAGACAGCTATCTGCATGATCTAAACATACTTAATGTGACCAAGATTACGTCTGGACCTAAAAGAGACTGTGACCTCTGAGTTTGTTTCGGACTTTCTTCTCAGAGTAGTCAGATAGGAAACGCCGACCTCATCTAGTTTTAAAACATATCATTGACGTGTAAAAGTCTTTGTACAAACCTACTTACAGAAATAAAATCATTACTCGAGGGAATAGCTCTCGGTGCACTCTTAACTAAATAGGTACGTATACCTACTATCATTAGAGTAATGAACGTGCTTACATTACATAATTACGTTATTAGTGCTAATACTAGCCAATAGCCACACTAATGTCTCGCGATAAGTATCGTTTGGAAGCCAAGAAATTGTAAATTCGGCTAACGGCGATCATAAATATGAAACGCTCAATGTCAAAGTTAATATAGCTCTGCTTCTGTCTCATCTAGGTATATTTGTGTTTCAATTACTAAGCTTTGGGTTATTTTATAATTCACGTAAGATATGCCTTAGGATTTGTCTCATTATATGCAATTAACCGTATAGTTTGAAAGTGAACCCCGGTTTGACCCGAATACAAGAACCTAACCTACCGGCTCGGTAACGGGTCCCAATCTACCCAGGAATGACCATACGACACCCTAAATTAAAGTGAACATATATAATGCTACCCAACGTTTCTTATAAATATGCGTAAATTAAAAAAACTTTTTAACAGTCGGCGCTTTGAGTGATCTTTGTTCATTGATTTTTCAGCGCCGACTCATAATTTTAAGGTTTATTATTTATTGCTTTTCAGTTTTTTCGGCGGTTTAATTTTTTGTTAAAAAGTTATTATTTTATAATTTTTTGTGGCTTTAATGTGCTAATAATACTTGGCAAGGTATACCCTATCCAATGAAACAAGAATTATCGAAATCGGACTACTCTGTATAAAGTTATGCGTGGTTATACATTACAATCAGTGAGTGAACAATCAATCATCCCCTGTTTCTGACTCTTAGGGTTCGATTTTGTTTTCCAAATTTATATGGTACCACCCTCGGAGTATATACCCTTTCCAATAAAAAAAGAGTTATCACAATCGGACGACCATGTAAAAAGTTATGCGTGGTCATACATAAAAAAAAAAAATATACGCGTCGAATTGATAACCTCCTCCGTTTTTTTTTCGTCGGTTAAAAAAACTTTTTACAAAACAATGACAACCGACTTCCTTAAAAAAAACACTACAAAGTCAAAAATAACTTTAATTTTGGAAGTCGGTGTCTTAGGATCTGTATTTAAGGTTTTTTTGCCACCGACTCCCGAAATTAAAGTTATTTTTGTCTTTGTAGTGTTTTTTTAAGGAAGTCGGCTGTCATTTTTTTGTAAAAAGTTTTTATTTTTAACTTTTTAGTTATGGTAGATACCCCGAACTAATCTAATCGCCTTATAAGTTCATTTGTCGCGCAAATACTTAATGCAAACTTAAGACTTATATGGTTTTCACATGGATCCCATTGCCCGAATGAAACCAAATTAAAATGGGATCATTCGGGAAGTACCAGCTTTCAAATAAAAAAAGAATCATCAAAATCGGTTCACAGTCATCAGTCAAAAGTTATGAGGTAACAAACATTAAAAAATAAATAAGAAAAAAATACAGACGAATTGATAACCTCCTCCTTTTTTTTGAAGTCGGTTAAAAACAACGCCATTAAATCTTACATAAATACCGCACAAGTTTATTAATTTCACTTTATAAAATCCAAATCTGTAAATCCATTGAACTTTCGCGCCAATCATACATGTTTACATTTTACTTTTCATGAATAACAGACACACAGAATAATGTATTTAAAATGTTGGAAATAATATTTAAAATATTATAAACAACAAGAACATCGGGATATACAATCACAAGTCCAACACGTACCTCATAATTATTAATTACCAATTCCCGATTCGTGTTCTAATTCGCCAACCATTGTTGTTTTTTTATTTTTTATTGTGAGATATTCGCAATCAATTATGCCAAAGGATTTTTTTTTTTGTTTTGACTCGAATAATCAATTACGATGAATGTCACAACTCGATTCTTGGAAATTGAAATAATTTTTTTTTAAGCATAAGATACATGCATTGTTTAAAATAATATTTAATACTTTTCTAATGTACCTAATTATATTCATTTTTCGGATTTTAAATTACATTTTTATAATAATCAACAGTCAGGACCTATCCTACCTACCATAGATACCAACCTCAATTTCACGACGAAATGTTTCTATAAATGAATATTTAAATTCGGAATGCGCTTGCTGTTTAAAATTATTTTAATTGATTGGAAAAATATGTATTGAGGATAGAAAGTTTGCTACAGAATGCCCAGTATACATTTTTGAGATAGGTTGAGCAGAATTTTGTTTGGGAATGATAATAAATTAACTCTGAATAACCCTCGCTTTGGGGGTTAGCGTGCTGGGGTTTGATTGAAACACCCACTTGTGGCTTTCCAAGTTTTATTCCGAGATGTTGTGCTTACAAGTGTTTTGCTTCAAATACTTTTAAATGCTTTTAAATGCTTAACAAAAAAATGATTTTCTAAGACCTTATACTTCTGGCGGAGAATCTTAACACCGCGATGTACAAATCAGACGTTTTCTTAAACCACCATCTAGTGGCAAGTCAATGAATAATTATGACGCTTACCTGACTGTACGATTGCGTTGTCAGTACATATAGTTTCTGTGCGGCTAAACATTCCGCCCACCAAGGACATTTTGTACAACATTATGTCCTTCAAATATTAAAATAGCTTATGAAGAACAACACATATTAACGATAACAATAACATGCTTAAAATTATCATTAAAACAAAAACTACTGATCAAATTTTCAAGCAACAGGCAAGACACAAAGTTTCGATGTTGGTCGTTTAAATTTCGAACCGGTGCTACATAGTGTGACTACTCGTGTTAAATTATCAAGCCCCGGATGTTTCTCAACCACTCTGCCAAGTAGCCACCTACAAGGAGGCATGTTATCCTCCTTAATTAAAACTATGTCCCCTACGTTCGGTTCAAGAGTTTGCGTAGACCACTTATACCGATGAAGCAGTGTCGTCAGGTATTCGGTCGACCAACGTCTCCAAAACTGTTGCAGCGTTTGTTGAACGAAATGCCACCTCTTTAGACTAGATATGTTAGATTCTTCATAATGCCTATCTGGTGCGTTTATAATAGGTTCACCAATTAGGAAATGCCCAGGTGTTAATGCATCACAACTGTTGGAATCCGTTACCCTACACAACGGACGTGAATTTAAACATGCCTCTACTTGACTTAAAAGAGTGGACATTTCTTCGAAAGTTAAAGTAGAGTTGCCTATTACCCTACGCAAATGCTTTTTGCATGATTTTATTCCAGCTTCCCACAGACCGCCAAAGTTCGGAAAATGTGGTGGAATATAATGCCATGTTGTTCCCTCAACTGCTAATGCTGCAGCAATTTCCTTTGTTATGTTTGAATTTTCAGAGCGAAACATTGCATCTAACTCTCTAGAAGCACCCTGAAAGTTAGTGCCATTGTCACTCCATATATTTTTGCAGTGACCACGTCTAGCGACAAATCTTTTAAATGCGGCAATGAACCCCTCTGTGGTCAGATCACTTACGACCTCAATATGGACCGCCTTTGTGGCCATACACACGAATAAACAAATATACCCTTTATATGCGTCATGACCCCGACCTTTAGATGTCCTTAAATTTATAGAACCCGCGTAGTCTACCCCACTGTTTTTAAACGGCCTGCTTGGTGTAACCCGCGCCGGTGGCAGTTGACCCATTAACTGAGGTTTGGTTGTAGCTGCATACCTGATGCAAGTTACACATTTCCTTACATATGCTGTAACTAACCGCTTAGCTCCTAGGATGTAATATTTCGTGCTCAAATAGTTGAGCATAAGTTGGGGACCTCCATGAAGACTCTACCGCCCACCCTCAAAATCTGTTTTGAATCCAGGTAAGGATTTAAGGACTTTAGGACCTTCTCTTTACAATTTCCCCCTTTTTCCAGGTTAGTAATCACCGCTTCGAATCCTTTGCCTTGGCTAACCCTAATGCATGTCTCTAACGCTAATTCGCGCTCTTCTGCGGTAATATAGCTGAAGACTTTCCTCGTAGTTCTTGGTTTTCTTAGTTCGAGAAACTGCCTCATATAAGCTACTATTCGCAATAATTTGTCCAGGGATGAATATTTATCCCAGATAAAACATTCGGTATTCACTGATACATGTACCCTCTTCTCCTCCAGTTCAGTTGAAACTGATTTACGTTTACCCTTTGCTATTATCGTGTCTTTCAGGAATTCGGGACCTTCTAACCACAGTTTGAAATGTATCAACTCCGATGCGTACATACCCCGTGATGCGCAGTCAGCAGGATTGTTTTTTGATGTGACATGGCTCCATTGATGTGGTTCACTTATGCTTAAAATTTCTGATACGCGATTAGCGACAAAGGTTTTCCACTTATTTGGGTGACTGTTTAACCACGCCAATACAATCTCTGAATCGGTCCAATAGTATAAATTCGATTTACCGATTCCCATCACTTCAGAGACTTCAGAAAGTAGCTTTGCTAGGAGGACTGCTCCACACAACTCTAATCGAGGCACTGATACCGTTTTGATAGGTGCCACATTAGTTTTCGCCGTAAGCAAAGTTATATAAACGCTACCGTCAGTATCAACTACCCGTGCATAAACTACCGCAGCGTATGCTAAATTTGATGCGTCGCAAAATCCATGCAATTCAACTTGCTTGCTACCTGGTTTTATTTTCAACCATCGAGGTATTGAAAATCCGGTTAAACATTTCAACTCCTGCCGGTAAGTAAACCATTCCTTTTTTATTTCATATGGAATTTCTTCATCCCATCCAATTCCAGAGATCCATAATTTTTGGATTAAAATCTTTGCTAATACGATCACTGGAGCAACCCATCCCAAAGGGTCAAATAGTCTTGCCATATCTGATAACATTTTCCTTTTAGTTACAGGTTCTTGCAGCAGAAGTAGCTGAACAGAGTACTGGAAGGTGTCGCAGCTTCGGTTCCAGGTAAGTCCCAATGTTTTGAATATCTTATCCTGTTTTATGTTTATTTCTCGTTCTACACCATCCTGTCCCTTGAACGTGTGCTTTTCACCTATGATCTTCTCTAGTAATTCACTGCTGTTGCTTGACCATTTCTGTAAATTAAATCCTGCATTAGCTAATAACTTATTCATTTGGTTATAGATCTGCACGCCTTCTTCTATCGAGTCGCAACCAGTCATGAGATCGTCCATGTAATAATCTTTAAGTACTCTTTGAGCTGCCAGTGGATATTTATCTCCTTCATCGTACGCTACTTGTTGCATCGATCGAACTGCCAAAAAGGGCGCTGAAGATGTACCAAAAGTAACTGTTAGTAATTTATAATCTTTAATTGAAGATTGTTTGTTGTTTCTCCACACGATGCGTTGAAAATCTGTATGATGATCGGCAACGCGCACCATCCGGTACATTTTGATAATGTCTGACACTAAACAAATTCGGTGGGTTCTCCAACGAATCAGTAAGTGTCGAAGATCTGGTTGCAGCCTTGGACCAATCATTAGGTCATCGTTGAGCGATATTCCGTTTTTTCCTTTGCAGGAAGCATCAAAGACCACCCTGACCTTGGTTGTGTCTTTATCGTCACGTATAACTGCATGATGAGGCAAGTACACTGCATTTTGGTTTTCTTCTTCTGCTTTTGTTATTGGCCTCATGTGACCGAGCTGCAAATATTCATTGATTACTTCCTCATATTTTGTTTTTAAATCTGGGTTTTTACTAAGTTTAGTTTCTAATGCGTAAAATCTATTAAGTGCTACCTTTCTTGCATCTCCATATTGACATTTTGGGTCTGGAGTTTTAAATGGTAAGTTAACTATATAACGACCGTCATTATCTCTTACCGTAGTATCCTTAAATATCTCTTCGCATCTTGTTTCTTCTTCGGTAAGTATACGTTTGTTATTTTGTGGTTCTCTCTCTAACTCCCAGAATCTTTTTAAGACTTCGTCATCACCAAGTTGAGCATGCATCACTGAAATACTCGATATGCTATTACCAGCGGAAGCTATCGTTCCTGATAAAATCCATCCCAATGAGGTGCACTGAGCTACAATGCTACCACCAGGAGCTTTCCTTAACCCGTTTTGTAAAACCTGGCTATAGACTTCGGCTCCCAACAACATATCCACTTTATCTGGTGTATAATATCTAGGGTCTGCTAATTGTATATCGTTTGCTTGTGCCCAGTCCAAATATACCGTTTCTCTAGCAGGTAATAAGGACGTAATAGATTTGAGAACATATGCCTTGACTACAAGTTCCACAGATGGGTCAACCCTAGACTGAATTTTAACTTCAACAACCGAATTCAGAAATAATTTGTTATGAGCATCAATACCAGTTATTGAACTTTTAGCTGGTTTTTTCTGTAACCCTAAGCTCTGGACAGTATGTTCTGTCACAAAAGATGCCTGTGAACCTTGGTCTAACAAGGCCCTGATCGTATACCTAGCGCCGTTTTTCGAAACAGCCCTCACTAGCGCTGTGGCTAATAGGACTTGATTAGTTTTTGCTATACCTTTCGAAAAACAAGTTACTACTTTATTTTCAACTTCTCTCGTTTGCGAAACACCATCGCTAAACGAATTTACCATCTCTTCCTTAGACTCCTTCTCACCTTTAGGGTGCAACAAGGAGTGATGTCTCCGCTTACAGATTTGACACGAGGCTGTACACCTACAAGACCTGGCAGAGTGATTGTGCCCCAAACAATTAAAACATAAGTTGTGATCTAGCACAAACTTACGCCGAGTATCCACATCGTAGCTAACAAATTGTGTGCAATTTCTTATTTTATGCTCGTTATTACAAAGCGGACAAGCTATAGCTGCATTGGTTGCTGTGTGAAAAGCCTTTGCCTTAACATTAACAATATTTTTGCTAGGTTTAGTTTCTAGGAATTCAAATGCTCTATACCGACTTGTTAAAAATTCCTTGAATTGTTCAAATGTAGGCAGCTTATTTGAATCAGTGTTGCTGGTTACCTTTAGTTCCCAATCCCTTCTACTGTCTGAATCTAATTTCAACGTTATAATATGAATGATCAAAATATCCCATGAAGCTGTATCAATACCTAAATTAGTTAGTGCATTCAGGCAGTCCGATGTTGTATCCATTAATTCCTTTAAAGCACTAGCTGACTCTTGAGTTATGTTCCTTTGACTGAGCAATCTTTTCAAAATACAGTGAGACAAATATTTTTTATTGTTATATCTGGTCTCCAATTGAGTCCAGCATCTATCATAATTTGCGTCTGAAATTGGTATATGACGTAAGAGCTGCTCGGCTTCTCCAGTCAAATAACCTTTTAAATAATGTAACTTTTGAACATTATCAATAGTGCTGTTTTTATGTATTGCAGATACAAACAAGTCTCGGAAAGTCGGCCATTCAGTATAATTCCCCGAAAATGTAGGGATAGTGATTCTAGGCAACTTTATGTATGTGCTCTTTCCTTCGGAAACATTATTTGATGATGACCCCGCAACCGAAGATACATCACTAACCTTAATGGCATTTAATGCAGTTTTCAACTCGCATTTTAAATCCAAATACAATTCTTCAGTGTTAAAATAAACTTCATTAACAGTATAGGCTAAAGATTTCAAATCCTTGGGTTCAAAATCTTTCACAATTTGTGAATGTGTTAAACTAAATTGCACCCACAGCTCTTCAACAATTTCTAATCTGGTTTCTATATACGGCTTAGTAATCCTATCTTTTGGCGACTTTTTAAAATTACTTTTGGCTCTTAACAAACGATTGTAGATATCATCCTGTACTTTGACATGTGATTGCAAAGTCATTTTGAAGTTATTTTTCTAAACAATTCACAGACAAAATGTTATAAAACCTTTTTATGTTGATGTACAAAAGAGAATTTGCTAAGTGTTTGACATTTGGTTTTGAAACATTTTACAAGTCCAAGACGTTGACAATTATTTGACAAGTCAATGTAAACAAAGAAATTTTTCTAAGTGTTTGACAATCGACTTCAAATCGGGCGTAGGTTCCCCGTCTGAACACAATTGGCTTAAAATGTACCTAAGTCCTAAACAAACACACAAGAGTTTATTCTAAGTCCAAATTTTACTAATCTAAAGTTAAAGTTCAAGTCTTCTAAGCAATAAAGTTCACTTTGGATTGACACATAAGAAATCACAAAGTACTCACGATTTTTGACACTATCACTCACTTCCTTACGACCTTAGTCGTCTGCAGCTTGCTTGCTGCTGAATGGTACTCCTTCCTCCGTACCTCCTGCAACTGGATCCGGTGTTGCTTTCTTCCACCATCCAGGATCGCTCGGCAGGAGCGTATGGGGATGGTGATTCTCCGTCCAACCAGGAGAACTCACCTGCTTCGCTGGAACAGCCCTTGCCAGATCCAGCTCGAAGGACCATGAATAACCCTCGCTTTGGGGGTTAGCGTGCTGGGGTTTGATTGAAACACCCACTTGTGGCTTTCCAAGTTTTATTCCGAGATGTTGTGCTTACAAGTGTTTTGCTTCAAATACTTTTAAATGCTTTTAAATGCTTAACAAAAAAATGATTTTCTAAGACCTTATACTTCTGGCGGAGAATCTTAACACCGCGATGTACAAATCAGACGTTTTCTTAAACCACCATCTAGTGGCAAGTCAATGAATAATTATGACGCTTACCTGACTGTACGATTGCGTTGTCAGTACATATAGTTTCTGTGCGGCTAAACAAACTCTATGATTATGATAAACAAAGTTAATCCTACGGTTGTGTAAGCTTTATTAATATACCTAACTGAAACTAAATGATTGAAAATCTATTTAAATATCCGCAATTTTATGACCTAATCAACGAAAAAAAGACAGGTGATGTGTCATAATTATGTGAAAATCTGAAAATCTATCGTAGTGTAACAATGGATTTCTGTATTTAAAAGCAAAACTCATTAGGCTCAATGTGGGATACACAAAAAAACATTTAAAATAATAATGGTCCAATCTAATCCTCCTCATAATATCATGAAAAAAAATTCCAGATAAACATAATTATGAGATGGGGTAAACCAAAGCCGAGGGGTTGATAAATATAAGGGAATAAGATATTAGTGAGTAACTATATTATTTTGGAGCAGTGGTGGCCCAGTTGACTTACGAGACTTTATGTAAATTATTTCATCACCACTGCTCTCAAAATGATGAAGGAAAACATCTTGAGGGAACTATGTATAATATATTATACATTATACATATATGTAACATCTACCAACCCACACTGAGCCCGCGTGCTAGGTTTATGGTCCACTCCCTCTCACCGAGAGGAAGCCGGTGTCCCAGCAGTGGGAACATTATAAGCTAATGATGATATTTTATTTTTTATTTAATGATGATAATGATCTTCTTTATTTAAAGATATTGTTTATGACATACAGTTCACATGTATCCACCGAAGATATTTATAATATTGACACCCTAATCACTTCTACTTACTTAAAAAAAATATATAAAAAAAACACTACAATGTGAAAAATAACTTTAATTTCGGAAGTCGGTGTCTTAGGATCTGTAATTAAGGTTTTTATACTACCGACTTCCGAAATTAAAGTTATTTTTCACTTTGTAGTGTTTTTTTAGGAAGTCGGTTGTAATTATTTTTTTTAACTTTTTAGTTATGGTAGATACCCCGCACTAATCTAATCGCGTTATTCATTACAGTCGAATTCACAACCTCCTCCTTTTTTTTCCTACGACAGACGACGTTTACTGGGCAGTCTATAAATAATTTGAGCAAAAGCAACAGCAGAAATAGTATGTCAACTTAACAATTAAAACGTTGTATAGTTAACTAGCTTTGCCAGAGAAGCTTCGCCCTCGTATCTATACTTTTTAATATTATAAAGCTGAAGAGTTTGTTTGTATGTTTGTTTGTTTGGTTGAACGCGCTAATCTCAGGAACGACTGGTCTGAATTGAAAAATATTTTTTGTGTTGGGTAGCCTATTTATTGAGGAAGGCTATAGGTTATATACCATTACGCTACAGTCAAAAGGAGCGGAGTAGCGACGAAAAATGGTCGAAAACTAGCAGGCAATTGGATGCGACGGGAAGGGTCAGGGTAGCAAAAATTTGACGCGAATGAAGTCGCGGGCAATAGCTAGTTATACATATAAACCTGCCTATTGAATCACTATCTGTCTATTGATGAAAACCGCATTCAAATCCGTTGCGTAGTTTAAAAAATCTAAGCGTACAAACGCAGGAAGCGACTTTGTTTTATATACTATGTAAAGAAGAACATGATGTTCAAAGAGCTTCACCTCCTCGAACACCATTATCTATATTTATTGCGCCCAGCGTAAAATCATTTTGGAATTCTGAACAAGACATCTTGACAAGGTTTTAGTCATCATCGTTATGGTGTTCGTTTTTAGTTTCCCATACCCAAACGGTGTCAACAGAGTCCTCTTACTATGGTCCACTGTCTGTCCATCCATCTGTCTCAGGGCTGTCTGCTCGTCTGTCATCTTTTGAACCGTAATCAGCAGCCAATTAAAATTTACACAGAGCGTTTGTTACTATTCGAATAATAAAAATATTTTTTTAACATTCTGTGCTTACCTGTATTAAACAAGTAAATAATTTGTTATTGTTAAAAAGAGAAGGGCCCTATCCCTATACAAGACCCCCTGTGCCTCGGATAGTATGTGACGCCGTTGGTCCATGCTGTCATCCGTGGATCGGACAGTCGTTTATACTGGTCTTCAGGAGCCCGGAAGCCTGACAACCTGTCTTACCGAGGGTTATCGTGTTATCCAATTACTGGGTTGTGGAGATCAAGTAGGTAGGCAGTCGCTCCATGAAAAAATACAGCTGCATCCAGCTCACCTGGATTGTTTCATAACTACCTCAATGTAGTTGAGAAAAGACTAGACAAATTATGATACTTATTGCGTCTAATTCTTTATAGTCATAATGACGCGTCTATCTTGATATATCCAAGAGCGTCTTCAGTAGCAAACACTGCCCCTATGTTGCTTCATATCTTTACAACAAAATCGGCCTAGAAAATGGGATTAAACAACTAAACTAAGAAATCTAAACTACTGTCAATAAAAAAAAAACGAGTATGCCCTGGCTACAAAATTTCGACTACGAGGGAACAGAATATCTATTCGACATCGTTACATGACACCCAGTCACATTCACCACATACACCACGCACCCCACTCACACCACACACGCACACACCCCCACATGCACACACCCCCACATGCACAAAGACACACACCGTAATACAGCTGTCACGATTGCTCTTACTCCCCGCAGAACACAATAGTACTTAATTTAACTTTAAAAAAAATTTAGCGTTTACAAAACATCTGTATCCGTTTTATTTTTAACCTTAAAAAGTATGATTATGTTTCCCAGTTTCGCAAGACGCTCAAGTGGCTCCCCATCCGACTTCGCAGGAATTCTCGGATATTGTGTCTGCTATTCAACCTTCTCCATAATCCTAAAACGCCATCCTACCTGCGGGACCGTTTTTCCTACGCCCGTTCTTCGGATGCGCTTTGCAGGTCGCATCTAAGAAACCTCCTTAAGTCCCCTCCTCACTCCACTGACTTCTACTCCTACTCCTTCACTGTGCACGCGGTGCGGTTGTGGAATGCACTTCCGCCCGACATTAGGGACTGCCAAACTGTAGCAGTTTTCAAGAGAAGAGTGAAAGAACACTATCTGTACACATCGTCATAACTGTGTATGTATTTTTATTTTAATGATATTAATTTTAGATATTCTGTATGTATGTATGTATATTTGTATGTATAACATAACATAACATAACATAATATTTATTCAAAAAATAAAAGGCTTAAAAATATGTACAGTTTGCTTATATGTAAATTATATTCTAATATTTACGTGCCTGAACTAGGTTATCCTGTGTTTCAGGCAAGAAGAGCCTAAATAGTCTTATAAAATAAATAAATAACCAAAAGTTGTGAATAGACAAATTATTGTATAAATGTTGAGTAGCTTATAAAATAGTTTCTAAAATTTTATAGAATTAAATACTTAACGTAGGTGAATACTTACTTTAACACAGTTAGTAAATTCTCTGTTTCTTCGTAAGACATACTTTGGAGAGCGTCATTGAGAGTTCTCTTACAATTTGCATAGTTTAGTGAAAAAAATTTTGCTATAGAGTTTAATCTATTATAGAGGAGAGGGCCGAGGTACAGATAAAATTTGGATATAAAAGCATGTTTTGTTCTATTTTGTGGACAGACTATATCTTTACGTCTTTTATTAGTAAATTCAGTGCTGTAGGGTAGAGCTGCGTGTTGTTTTAATACAATGCCCATTATAAATAGCTGTCGAACTGTTAATACTTCACAAGATTTGTATAGTAGGTTAGTAGGGAAAAGGAAAGGGCGGGAAGTAGAGACTTTGAGTATCGCTCTCTGAGCTCTCTCGATAGTTAATAACAATGTTTTACCCGCTCCACCCCATGTGGTAATACAGTAAGTTAATATCGATTGGCATAGAGCAAAGTAAACTTGTCTAATTATTTTTGGGTCAGCAATATGGCGTAACTTTTTAAAAACAAATATCAACTTGCGAATTCTGCTATTTAAGGCTTCTATGTGTTTTTTGAACGAAAGTGATTCATCCATTATAACACCAAGGTATTTCGTTGTATTTGTCATTTTGATGACAGGACAAACACATTGGTTATCTGTAGGCATAGCGCAATAATGAGCATAAATTGTCGAGGTAGGGCAAGTTGATGTTTGCTTGCGCATCGAAAACTTAATGTAATTTGTTTTGTCTGCATTTAGTGTGAGTGAATTATATTGAAGCCATTTATTAACAACATTAAAACCGTGTTGCGCAAATTTGTAGACATTGTTTTCTGAGTCAGCTGAAAATAGTATGGCAGTATCGTCAGCATAAGAAATAATTTGGCCGTGCTCTAAGTTTAGATTACAAAGATCGTTTATATAAATCAAAAAAAGTGTAGGTCCCAAAATACTTCCTTGGGGAATTCCGAAAGACGTGTTTTTTTGATCATCACTGAGAACATTACCAATCCTTACACATTGTATGTATGTATATTCTTATATTATTTGTTTAATTTTATTAAGTTTTCGATTATATGTATTTTATTTTCTCTTTTACTCTTACGCACACTGTCTACATCTCTTTATCTTGTATCCTATCGTGGGTATGCTGGAAGAGATTTCTATAGAAATAAGCATCACCTCTGTACTAATTTTTCTGTTATATTCTTCTTGTCTGTTTATATATGTGTGTACATAAATGGTTAAATAAAATAAATAAATAAAAAACGTTTGTTTTAAATCTCTTGTCTACTGTAAACCTTTTAATGCTTGCCATAACTTTAAAGTAACTCATTTCTGTCTGTTACGCTTCTATATCTTACTCCCTGTAAACTGAGAGGTCTGGCTCGTTTGAGACAGGAACTCCTAGACAAGCTAGCTACAAGAGCTAGGGTAACATTGATGTTCGTGACTTGAAGTGAAAATAAATCAATTATAATAAATTATTAATATAATCCTCACCACATGTCAAGTTAGCCTCTATCCTCATAACGTGAGCCGATAGTAAGTAAGTTTCGTGTCAATTGAGAACGTACTAAACCCCTTATAGCTTGTATGCATGCTTCGGATCCCAATAGTTATGTCTGTTCGAGTGTTTCCATGTAATAGGTAGGTATTGCATGTCTAATGTAATTTGTAAATGATCGATGTTTCCTGGTTACAAGTGTTCATTTAACGCAGATTTGATCAGAAATATTGCCCAACATTTCTGATTACATAGCTATGAAAATATCTTTTCCATGTGGATTTTCCTATTTTCTCCGCATAATCAGCCGATAGTGTTCCCACTGCTGGGTCGGTGGCCTCGTCTCGGTGATGTGGACTGAAATCCACCACGCAGGCCCAGTGCGGGTTGGGAGATGTCACATGTCCTCGATTTTTTGGTTCTAGGACATGCCGGTTTCCTCACGATGTTTTCCTTCAACGTTGTATGTGCAGTGGTGATGAAATAATTTACACAAATTAAAGCGCCTGCTTGGGTTCGAATGTACACCGTATAACACGTAAGTCGCGGCCATTACCACTAGGCCACCATTGCTCTGTTTGCCTAAAGCTTCGGCTTATTTCCTTTTAATGATTTATATAGCTTTACAGAAATACTCGGTACTAAATGCTTCTGTAATATGTAGATACGGCTTATAGTTTCATTCCACTAGATCGTAAACTGATTTAATTTCCCTAGTAATGAAGAGATTACGATGTTCTCTTAGTTTAATGGTTCTCCAATAAAACTCTGAATCACACCATCACAAGTCAATCAAAACATATTAAACTTCAGTGGGAAGCCCTAGTCAGGCATTATACAATACTATTGCCAGTGACTTCGCCCGCGTATTATAAATATAAACCTTCCTCTTGAATCACTCTTTTTATCGCTGAAAACTGCATTAAAATCAGTAGAGTAGTTTAAAAGATTTAAGCGAACTGGCAGTGCATCGACTTCATTTTATAGTATTGTAAAGATTATATAATTATAATATGGTCACACTGCTTGAAATCATAACTGTGTCGTCAGAATGTTTAGTATGACAACATTGGTAACATATCGAGGAAATAGACGACCTTCGTATCACGCGCATATCGGAATAACACGAACATAGCGATTCTGATCACCGAATAACACAACACGGGACGCACAGTCGAGGATAAGGCAGAAGGTCCGGGAAGGAACAATCGAAAGACTGCAATCGAATGCTCTTTAATTTTGTTAAGATTCTGATCCTCATTTGTTTCCATGGCAGCCCACAACTTGGTTCTAGTGACAGCTAAGCTGCTGATACATGGCATTGCATAGTTATAGTCTGATTGTAGGCCCTTTAGGTATCGGTAAGAGTTTATAATAGACCACCAAGGAGTCTAAACTGTAATTTCGTTAATCTACAATGCGTGCGTAACTATTTCTGGAGCTCCGAAGTTCCTTTATTTTATGTTTGTTTAGCCATAACGCACATTTTTGCATGCCTTACAGGCACAATGTACACTGTCTCTAACATCATTTGAAAAAACTTATTTGTCATCATCATTTCAGGCGAGTAACGTCCACTGCTGGACATAGACCACCCCGAATTTCGGGGGGGTTTGCAATAATCGGCACGCTTCGCAGGTGGGTTGGCGACCGCAGTATGGTGTATTTTCAAGCAAGTCCCTTAGTCGCCTTCTGCAACACTCACGGGAAGAAATGAGTTGGAAAGAATACTTTACGTCAGGCACTACACGGAACTGATTTGTAATACCAACATAATTATATTCTATTCTTCAACGATTAGTTCTTCATCCATGTAAGCATGAGCTTCTCTGAAGTGGAACTTCTGTACCTATCTGTTCGATGTCCAGTTAAAATAATCATATTAGTGACGTCGGTGCGCCCGCGCCGCCGCTCGGCTATTCCGGGCCCAGACTGAGTCACGCGCTGAAATAAGGTCATTGTAATCCACACCGATGGTATCGCGGTTCGACTCCCGGCTCATGACGTATACCTGCATTCTCGTATGTTCTGTATGGGTCAGAGTGGGTGACACATGTGCTGGTTTATTCTTCGACTTCCAAACTGTAGCATATTGTATTTAAACTGTAGCATATTGTATTTTTATCGAACTACACCAGCAATTAGGTAATCTTATTCCAGATACGCACCCCGATTACCGACTTATATAAAGGAATACGTTCTCAATTCAGTGTAAATCGATTTTGAAAAAATCATTTTGTAATAGCTATCATCATCATCATCATCAGCAGCCTATAATATTCCCACTGCTGGGACACAGGCCTCCTCTCGGTGAGAGGGAATGGGCCATAATCCACCACGCGGGCCCATTGCGGGATGGTAGATGCCACATGTATTCGAATGTTTAGTTCTAAGACATGCCGGTTTCCTCACGATGTTTTCCTTCACCGTTTTGAGAACAGTGGTTATGAAATAATTTACACAAAGTAAAGCGCCTGCTTGGGTTCGAACTCACGACCTCCTACTCGTAAGTCGCGGCCGTTACCACTGGGCCACCACTGCTCTCCATAGCTATCTACCTATTTAAAAAAAATGAGTTTAATACCCTATGGTATCAAAATCAAAGTTATTTATTCAAATTAGGCTGAGGTTCAGCACTTTTCGAACGTCGAAATGACATAAGACAGTCCCCAAAAACGCCCAAAAAATAAAAACAGTTTCACAAAAAAAAAACGGAGTTCGAAAAATGGAAAACACAAACACACTACGAAGTGAAAAATTAAATACAGATGCAAAAAGACACCGCCTTCCGAAATTAATGTTATTTTTCAATTTGTATTGTTTTTATAAGTCACTTCTTTTTTAAAGTTTTTATAAATATAATATAATAATATTTAACTGTTTGACTGCGACAATTAATGACGATGAAGAATTTTACACACACCTCAAATTCCGCCACGCGCTCGTCAATGACCTACAAGTTATGTAAACGTGAAGTTCATTAAAGAAAATATTTAATTAACATCTGTCATACAATCTCAAGATGTCATCTACGCACGCGAAATACGAATGTTATCTCATAACGTCTCGTTACTCAGAAATATGTGACATGATGTTGCTCATCTGTAATTTTTCAGCGCAACTTTTGCAGAGCAGTGCACAGTGGTGGCGCAGTATAAGCGGCCTTGACTTAAGAGTTGTAGATCGTAGGTTCGAACCTAGACGTTTTACGTTGTATAAATTACTTCATCACCACTACTCTCAAAATGGTGAGGCTCTAAAAGCGGTGAAGGAAAACATCGCGAGGAAACCGGCATGTCCTAGAACCAAAAAATCGAATACATGTGACGTCTACCAACCCGCACGGGCTCGTATGTTAGATTACGGCCTCCCCTTCTCATAGTGATTCCGGAAGTCTGTGTCGTAACAGCAGTGGGCTTATTATAACTCTATATAATTAGGTAATTGTTTTTTTAATCTCAAGGATTAGGTACACAGTACACATGTTTTGTAAACAAGCTGTGTTAGCAGCGAAATTGTAAAATATCTTGTTTGTAAATGTTGATGATAACATGACTTATATCATATCTGCTTGTGGCAT
This sequence comes from Aporophyla nigra, assembly GCA_947507805.1. Classification (NCBI taxonomy): domain Eukaryota; kingdom Metazoa; phylum Arthropoda; class Insecta; order Lepidoptera; family Noctuidae; genus Aporophyla; species Aporophyla nigra. Next base: position 857,860 of record OX382313.1, on the reverse strand, counting down.
AGTAACAGCCGCAGGGTGCGATCGTCCAAGTTAAGTTACGGTTGCTGGGGTTGGCCCGTAGATGGGTGATCATCTTTACATACAAAGACCCCTCCGTGCCTTGGAGAGCACGTTAAATCGACTGTCATTTATAGATCTTCAACAGTCGTTATAGACTGTCAGAAGCCCAAAAGACTAACAACCAGTTTTACCAATGATTATTGTATCACCCAGTCTCTGGGTTGTGGAGGTCGGATAAGCAGTCTATCTATGTAAAATACTGGTATCCAGCTGCATCCGAGTAGATCGGACGCTGACCCCGACATAGTTGGGAAACAGCTAGGCAGATGATGATAATCTAAATGTCTTATCTCCTTGGTGTAGTATTCGCGAGCGCTATTGTTGAACATGAGATGAAGTGGGTTCAATTCCCAGATCAGGAAAAGTATTATTTGAATTTATCCAGAATTAATTTTCCGAAAATAGCTCGCCCCTCACTATATGGGACTTAAAACATAGCCAGCGAATTGGTGGTGTACTGTGTACAACTCTGCATAACACCATGGGCATATCGGCGTGATGTTATATATTGTGTACCTACGATAGCTTCTCATTCTGAAATAATAATTCCTAATCTGTATCATCGTTCCAACCGTACTTAGCTGGTTATCAATTCAGTCTATAGCAGTCCACTACTGGACATGACACTCCCAAGCTGCGCCACCACCGGCCTTTTCTTGCAACAGCTGGGATCGACTTGATCACAGTATACAACGTGTTCCTATTGATATCTCATTTAATTCTAGCGTATTAATGAGACCATGTCAAAGAATCAACTATCAGAAGGAACACCTCGTATCTAAGTACATATACATACTGTGACTTTATCAATCAAAACAAGGTGCGATTTTTCAGAAAATCAATCCATTTACAGTGCTTCTGGTATACTATTATGACAGCTGCAAAAGCAACGTTAGTTTATCTGTTCTGTACTCTGCTTTGATTCAACATGCAGAAGGAACAGTTACGGTAGCTCTGCAAGCCACGTTTACAACGAATGAAGACACAATCCCTATAATGTGTTGCGACTGCTTCATCATCGTCATAATCATCACCTGCCGAGCCTTTTTAGTCTCACCGGATGCAGCTGAAGATCAGTATTATACATGGACCGTCTGACTATCTGACTTTCACAACCAAGATACTGGGTAACACAAACAGCTTCAGCATAATCAATCTATAATGTTCCCACTGCTGGGATACAGGTCTGCTCTTTTAGAGAAAGGGCCATAATCCACCACGCGGGCCCAATGCGGGTTGGTGGATATCACATATCTGATCTTTAAATCCTTGGTTCTAGGACATGTCGGTCCTCACGATGTTTTCCTTCACCGTTTTGAGAGCAATGGTGATTAAATTAAATATGCAAAGTAATGTGCCTTTCTGGATTCGAACCGATACCCCTTACTCTCCCACCCACCATTGCTCTCCCAGAAGCAGCCATGTTAAAATGGTAACTAAACCCCTGTTTTAAAGGCAAGGTTGAAGTGTGGTAAAATTCTGACCCGCATGTTCTCAATACCTACTTATAAAGTTAGAGCGAGTTCTGATAAGACGGCAGCCTGATGGAATGTGCTTTGATGCATTTCTTCGACCTTGACATTCACAGTATGCATAAATAATGAAAGTGTCAATCAAAAAGCTGGCTATTTCCGAACATCAAGAGGCACGTCACATACATACATTGAATATTTTTTTATAATACCAGCACACACATAGTGAGTCAGCTTCCACTCTGCCCCGCCGGCTCGACTGGCACGCTAATCTCCTGCCAAGTGCCACTGTCCCGATCTGGTCTACAATTAACGTGACGCAACGTGCCAACTGCCAGCACTTTCTTAACCGATACTGTTGTGAAATGTATCGATAGCTTTATATTCGCATTGCATTCTATAGCGTTTCCTAATGGCCGCCATACATGCAGCGATGGTGAAGGTAAACTGTGTGTTATTCTGATTACGTTGTTCTGGTTGCGGCTGGAGGAAGTACAACTGTTCTGATGAATTATTTTCTAACCGGAGTTTCTCAGTAGATGTTTGGAGTGTTAATCGGTTAAAGGCTCTTTCTGTACATGGGACTTAGAAATAACTAATTGAATAAGGTGCGCAATCTGTCTACCTCTTCGGTATAAACAAACACATAATAGAAAACTCCATAAAACCCACTAATACAAACATCGAACCCAGTAGGCCAGTATCCCACGCTACTTGCGGTGTGGGGAAGTCAGAAGATTACACTTTAGCTAGGCCGATACTTTTGGCAATAATAGAATAGAAACAGGGAAATAAATTACTTAAAATATCACGGGATATTAACATATTTCAGCTCTTAATGTCCATGACAAAAATCAAAGCCCTAAAATCTACTCACAAATTAATCAGTTGGTCTGTATAGATACACGCATAGGCCGAAGTAATCCGTCAGCTGTGGAAGCCCTGGCCTCAATACTGACTTACCAAATGCGTCAGAACGCATGCTACCAGTGCAGTTTACGTAATACATGACTATAGAGATCTACTTCAACACTGACACATCAATACCAAGATGAAGATACTGATACTCATGCCCTTACTCCAATTTTATTAGTAGTGGTAGTGGACATGATTATGTATTTTCCTTACGCCCATCTCTAACGTAGTCATCATCTTAATCCTCTTTCTAGGATGCTTTCTTTCGAAGTTAGTTGTGTCTAATTGCCATTTCAAATCTAGCATTCTTTCTTCAAAGAGGCATCGATCGCATATACGTATGAATTTGTGAACAAACACTTTTATGCCGAGACAAGTGAAGTAGCGATCCGTCTTCTGCTGAGCGAGGTAATTACGGCAATAACATCCTTTTGATCTCATCTTTACTACGTCACTAGACATATGGAGGGCTCCAACCGGAATATTCTGTAATGTTCCACTTATGGAACACGTCAGATTATCAAGCATGTTTTGCTTTTAGTAAGTGAAATATTACTAGAGAACGGGCGGCAGCGTTCTTTATGCATTTTACCACCATACTGCGATCGTCAACCCGCCTGCCAAGTGTGGCGATTATGGCAAAGCCTTTCCAATTGGGGGAGCCCTATTCCCAACAGTGGATGTCTTACAGCTGAAATGATCATAATGTCGCGATGTCGGTTGAAAATAAAGTGAAACAACTCCACTTAGGGAGATTGTTGTGCGCATCATGTGCAGTAGCCGAAATAAGGACTCCTACTGTACCTACGTGATGATGTTTGATGTGTGTAGTTCAGTGCTCTACAATGTTCTGGGGTGTTTTTACTATTTCCGAAACAAAACGAGTGTGTAGAAGTGGAATAAAGTGGGCCAAAGACGTCTAGGAAATCATTGTGTAAATCAGTCAGTCACTTACTGCATTACATATAAAACATTTTCATTCAACTTTTCCACGCAATTCAGCTTCCATTTCCATTATATTCCTAAGAGTATTGTACGTGCAATACCATAGCCTGTGCTACTTGAGTGACGTCGTCTCCGGAGCTGGCAACCCGTCAAGAATGCTCCATATCCAATGAGTTCCCAATACGAACCGATATAGAATGTAGGACTCCGACTGTTTCCATACAGCGCCCGGCGCCGCCAACGAGAGCAAATATTAGTACATTACGGCAAGTAGTTGGTAGGTGTCGATACTGCAGGGTTAGACTCCCAGGTAGGGCCAAGTTTTACTAGAATTTTCTAATGAAGAAATTTCCAGTAACAGCCTTCTTTTTTTTTGGGGTGGTGAATTTTCAAATGACTTCAACCGCTCTAGGTAGAGCGGGAGGGCGTGTCAGACTTTTACTGACTCACCCGTATTCCTTCAGTTCCCTGTGCCGAATCCGCGACCCTGGCAAGTTCAGTAACAGCCTAGAGTATGTATTTGTACCCGGTACATAGTTATTTGATTATGACATTAATTCTGCCCCTATTACAAGGGACATAAACACATAAACTGGAGAAATATAGGTGTACTGCATCCCTCCCAATTCCTCCCGGACGATTCGCTTGTTATGCTTAGAAATTTAATTAAACCAAAGAAATAGATGTCATTTTCTTTCCGGCTGGAAATGAGGCCACCATCTTCCAATCGTGATTGAAAACGAGACCAGAACTGAACATTTACCACACACTAATAAATCAATCATCATCATCATTTCAGCCGTAAGACGTCCACTGCTTGGGCACGCCACAATTGCGGCGGTAAGTCTTTGAGGAGTGGATAGAGAGGCGCCACGGCGTCCTCACCTTCTACCTGACGCAGGTCCTCACCGGGCATAGGTGCTTCAGTGGGTTCCTGTTCAGGATAAAGTGGGCGGAAACGCCCGGGTGTTTCCATTGCGAGGATCGTCTGGAGGACACAGTGGAGCATACGGTGGAGGTGTGACCTCATGGAGTCGATCGGCGGCGGCGACCTCTCGCGTCCGGCCCTGGTGCGAGCCATGGTACGGAGCGAGAGGGCATAGGAAGCCGTCACCTCCTTCTGCGAAGCTATAATGCTCGCGAAGGAAGAGGCGGGGCGCGTGAGAAAGTGGCAGTCTCTGCGCCTTCACGTCCCTGCCGCCGCAGGAGGAGACGTCCCGGGCGTCGGGAGTCGATAGCGGACTCCCGGCCACCGTAGGCGCCAGCTTGCGGGCGGCGAGTAATGGATAGCTCACCGCCCGGTAAGGACCAGGCTTGAGTCGTCAGCGCGTAGTGTTCTACGCGCGCCTCAAAGAGATGTCAGCAGCACTGAAGGGGTCTGCTAGGACCGATGCCTGCCAGGGTCGCGAGATTGTTCGAAAGAGATACCGTGACCCTGGCACATGGGCAATTGAAGGAACACGGGTAGGTTTTAGTCAGTAAAAGTCTGACATGCCTTTTCCCGCTCCGCCCAGAGCGGGAGAAGGTTATCTGGTAAGTCCCTTAGTCGCCTTTTACGACAGATGGAAAGAAATGGAGGAAATAAATGAATATTAGACGAAAATGAACACACGTAGGTAACATCACGCCAGTAATGAACACACGTAGGTAACATCACGCCAGTAATGAACACACGTAGGTAACATCACGCCAGTAATGAACACACGTAGGTAACATCACACCAGTAATCCTCGAAGGTATAAGCAGAAGTGTTCACACACATTTCGACAGTTATGTCAAAGGCCAATGTAATAGGGAGTGACCCTATTGCCATCAACCGAACAAATGAAAAATTTAGTCTCATACAATGTTGTATCTACGTATGCCCTGCAACTGTTAACTGTTACCATGACCTGTCCTGTACTTTACCTGTTCAGCTAATGGTTTTGTCGGAGCCCCCCTTCCTAGTTAGTCTTTGCGTCTAGTTATTTGGCAGTATAATCTCCGTACTGAAATTAATGGTCAAGTGATTCATAAGGGTCACAGACCATGCCACTACAGAACACAGACGAGTATTAACACGTTATTAAGGAAGCTCTAAAAGTCTGAAAAACCAACATGTAGCCCAACCATTGTTTTATTGTTTTTCTTTTATTATTATGATACTGTATGGAAGTCCTGCACTGAGACAGTTGCAGACATACATTGTTAAGTTACCTCACTTCACCAGAACTATCAAATGCAAGATGAATATGATTCAGATCTACCTATGTGGTTCTATTTTATAAACTTTTAGTTTTATCTTATAAAAACTCTGTTACCAAGCCATAGAAATAAACAACGATTGCAACCGCAGCATTCAGTAAGTGTCGCCGTATCTGAAAAACTATGTAGCATTAAGATTCCTAAGAGTTTATTCGCACTAAGCGTAAATCTAACGTAGGCACTCACATTGCGTTAACGCCACGTAGACGCTACGTAAACAGATGGATTTTCACAGGTAATAAATGTTGTTGCGTGTAAAGTGATCGATCTGCACAGCGAGGCTATGTGGTTGGTCCAGCGACCTTCGACAAGAACTATCTATGTGCATGACACATACCTATCTACTCAAAATAATGCACTTTTAATTGTGAAAACGACACACCCTACATTCACTAAATTGCTCTGCTTTTTAACTAATACCTACCATAACATAAACACTACACGCTATTTTCCAAACTAGAAGCCACGTAAAGTATCGTAAATCATGAAGTTATGTTAACGCTTCAACATAAACATACTCGGTTCCCCACTGTGTTATCCACTAGTAATTAAAGATTTTATAGAAAGAAACCATAACGCAGATAAACTACTAGAACATCTGCTGATGCTGTTCAACAAACATAGATACTTCTGAAGAACAACGCATCTATACATCTAGTAAACTATCATCGGTCTGAACTCCGACTTGTGCACGAAGCAGAAGTAAACTAAACACAATCCGTGGTGAAGTATTGGGTCATCCTCAACCAGCTAATGTTGAGGACAAAGTATTTCAAGTAACAAGAGACCCGATCGCGGTAAACTTCCATTCAATAAAGTTATATTTGAGAATTGAGGCGTTCGTTGTACCCAGGAAACAGTGACAGGTGAGCTGATTATTTTTAAATCTAAACAAAAGCGTTGTCACGGCTGAGCCGACGAGCCGCCCAAACCGTTCTGATGCTGAGTCGAAGACTATCGTATTTGTCGAACTAAAAAAGGAATGGCGAGCGCAGCGGCCGTCGGGAAGGGAGAAACGGAGGGGGGATTCTCCTGGATCTACGAGAGGGAACGAAAACTCGGAGTCAGGGTGGGACTGCCGAGCGGAACAGTCTCTCCTTCGTCGATAGTCCAACACACAACACAATGGTAAGTGTTAACACAGTGACGCTAGTGGAGACACAAGTGATAGTAAAGTGAATTGTGATGCAAGTGCTGAACACTTTGAAGACACTCGCGCTGTAGATACCGATGAAGTCATCGCCGGTTTTACAATTAACTAAGCAAATAATACGAATGAACGCCGCGATAAACACAGTAGTGAACCAATCGATAGTGCTAGTGATAACTATACATCGTATTGCAAAAATGTAGTAAATGTCAACTGAAGCTGCTAACTAAAACTTAAACAAACAATTCAAGTGCATTTAAACAATACTAACAGAATTGTTCGTGGTCGGTTCCGGAAGTAAAATATTACCATTCAATAGTAACGCTGAATAGTTATACAAAATAATCGAACTTATTGCTATCCAAATGAAGTTTATTCAAAGTCCGAACATGCAACGGTTTAACCTAAACAGTGAAGAAGTCCATCACAAATGGAACCAAACGTGGAAAGTATTATCTGAAAACCAAATAAGTTAACAATCTCAAGTCAAACAAAATGTAGTTAATAATTACTAATGAAATGATAAATTCATACCTGAAGAAATGAGAGCACGCGCGCTTCTAAAAATAAAATGATGTAACTGAGTCGTGAAGATGAGGCGGGCGGCAGCTCATGCCAGACCGTGCTAAATATAGAGGCGCCACTGGCCACGCCTAATCGGGACTTGGCCGGTGAAAACACGCGGTAATTATCATGTAATCAATGACCGAAAAGAAAATATTTTCAAAATAATTAAAGCCAGAAACCGAACAGCTAAAGAAAATCATTTAGGACGAACTAGAAACCTTTAAGATGGGAATAAAGTCCAATGATGACGAAAGGAAAAGTCGTTTCCGAATCAATTATGACAAAAATAGCAGCGGTATAAATAATCAAGTCCACTGACGTTGCCATGAGGAATTCGTAGCGCAGCATCTGTAATTCTTTGATAATGTACAAACACACGTGGTAAATAAATTAGAGCAATGGAAACCCAACGGAATATAAACTAGGTTGAACCTTGAACACATACTAATATTAACTCTATAGGAGATTTAGCCGGTTTACTAACGATTATAATTATTTACAGGCGGATAAAGATAAGAAAGTAAAGAAGAAGAAGGCAAAGGAAGATGCACCAGCAGAAGAGGCGCCAGCACCAGCTGCGCCCGCCGCCACTGGGGGCAGTGACAGGCAGTCATCGCGTGGAAGCCGCAAGGCCAAGCGTACCGGCTCCAATGTCTTCTCCATGTTCTCACAGAAGCAAGTCGCTGAGTTCAAGGAGGTAAGCTCGACACCATAAACTAGCACCCCTAGACTACACTCGTGCCAAGTATTAGAACTATGTTCGTACCTACAGCAATAACAAAGTAAAGCACCCAGTAAATGTAATGGAATCCTTGCCCTCCAGTATTGTTTACAATTAGAAAAACGGTGGCGAAGTAAAAACCTTAACCAAAAGTAATTGCAGTAGTACTTAGAACTACTTGAGTTACTTGGTGGAAATAGCTCAGTTATCCGTTGAGGACCGAGTACCTATCCAAATAATGAGAGAATTCTTACCGAAATCAAAATTCTATGAATTGGAACAATATCTGCATCAGTTATCTAGAACTTTACAAATTGTGTCACAATCGTGTTTAGCTCGTGCTCATCCGCCTGTTTTGTAAACATGGCCCGCCATCTCTTGTTATCATTGTCTTTAATAATGCCTACATTTTCAAAATTGTACGCTCGTGACATCATCAGTTTACAACTTCAGCTTACTACGATGCTAAGGATGTAAGATGGTCGATGAGTTCGGCTTCCCCGATAAACAATAACTTTTGCAGGAATCTTAGCACCTCCTACGAATCTATTATATTCGGCATATTCTAAAGATATATCTCTCTTCGACAGGCCTTCCAGCTAATGGACCACGACAAGGACGGCATCATCGGCAAGAACGATCTGCGCGCCACCTTCGACTCGCTCGGCAGGTTGGCGTCGGAAAAGGAGCTCGACGAGATGGTTAATGAGGCATCCGGCCCCATCAACTTCACCCAGCTCCTGACCCTCTTCGCGAACCGCATGTCCGGCGGTTCCGACGAGGACGACGTCGTCATCAACGCCTTCAAGACCTTCGATGACGAGGGCAAGATCGACTCCGAAAGGCTCAGGCACGCCCTGATGACCTGGGGCGACAAGTTCTCCGCCGACGAGGTCGACGAGGCCTACGACCAGATGGAGATCGACGACAAAGGCTTCATCGACACCATGAAGCTGATCTCCATGCTCACCGCCAGCGCTGAGGAGGAGGAAGGCGGCGAGGCCGCGTAAATATTCCATCATAGTCATCATCGAAACGAAAGGTGTTGAGACGCGCACAGCAGCACACCGCCCGGCCGCCGCACGGTTCGAACCCATCGGATTAAAGACCACGATGTGAACCGACAACATTTTTTATTTAATTTCTTTATGTAATTAATTTATTGTTTCCATTTTTTTAATTTATATATAATGAAAATATAGTTCTACTATTACCAAACTATTGTGTAGTACTGTCCCCGTACTATTTTGACCAACTGCAGAAGAGATATTTATAAGGAATACTATGTATTCATAATTATTCTGTTTCAAATAAAGAATCTATAAAGTCTGAACTAAATGACATGTGTCCTAAAGGTCACACTTTTACAGAAACATGAATCTTATCATTACACCACACGTACACCTGCATAGTCAGACAAGACCCTTAGAGTAATACAGTAGTGAGTAGAATTATATTTATACATTATACATAAGTATTTAAAGACTTGGAAACTCTTCACTCAAAGTTATAACATTCTATTTGAGCTTATAGACCACATATACTGCAGTATTATAAAGACACTTGGATCCATGAGTTCATACAGGACATTCAATCAAAATACCTGAATGCGACTCTGTTGCAGGTGGTACTTGCGACCTATTATCGGTACCTGGTCTAGCTCATCTCTGACGAACTCTTGAAACCTAACACTCAGATGAGCTAAGCGTTGCATTGCTCTGACACATTGTAGTAGAGCTACCAATAATCTGCAGGCTATTATTAGCACACCCATACACAGGCACTCAACAATAGCCTCAATACTATTATTTAGAACGGACATTATTGTTACATAGTGGTAGCAAGCGCTACTGCTGCACACGAGGTCATGGGTTCGATTCCGAGGTCGAGAAAATTGATATTGGTTTTTCTATCTGGAACCTCTGAGTAGCAACCTGGAGTCTAGATTTGAACCCGGTTGTTAACAAAAGGCCCACCGCCTGTTACATGCAACTTAAACATATCTGGTGAAATGAGGGAGTAGTATGGGTACACCTCTGCCGAACCCTGCAGTGAATACAGGCCTGATGTTATGCTGATATTTTTAGCGCACACATACCTACACGGTCCACCAACAATAGCTTCAATACTATTAAAGGGATATTATTATTAGCTGCCCTCAAACACAACTGCACGAGTGCAGGCCCTCGGTTCGATCCCCAGCTCCTGTACCTTATTCGCGCCCTATTATAGTATCTCTTGACTTTTTTCGGGACCCTGGGATCCCGAAACTCAGGTAAGCCTACGAGGGGCTGAAGCGAACTCGCAGAGGCCCGTTAGTCGTTTTTAATTATATGAGGCCGAAGACCGACGATTATCTCTATTTACACTATGCAAGTGCACCCAAAGACAACCCCTAGTTGGTGCAGGACTATTGGAGGACTGGCAGAGTGTGCCGCTTGGGAGGAGCCACGCCGTGCCCTCATCTCAGGAGTAGGCAGTGGTCGAGTCAATGGTCGGCAGCGAGGAGTCCTGGGACGCGATGGTATCTTTCTGCGAATCAGTCATGTCGCAAAAGGAGACTGCGGAAAGGGAGCGGGAGATATCTAGACAGGCCTGTTGGTCTAGTGGTTAGTGACCCTGACTGCTATGCCGGAGGTCGTGGGTTCGATTCCCACCCAGGACAAATATTTGTGTGATGAGCACGATCATTTGTTCTGTGTCTGGATGTAATTTATCTATAATATGTATGTATTTAGAAATATATAAGTATGTTTATCAGTTGTCTAGTACAGATAACACAAGCTCTGCTTAGCTTGGGACTAGATGGCGTTGTGTGATAGTTGTGGAATATTAAAAAAAAAAAAAAAAAACTTCCGCTCACTCAGCCCGCAGCAGGCACACTGGGCGTCGGCGGATGACAGACAATGCCCCTCTTCCAGCCTCCCTAAATGTATCCAAGAGTGGCGACTGATTCTGGGACATCCGTCGTGCCCTATTCCTTAAGACCTGAGATGGTGGCGCGTAGTGTACCACGCGCGCCTCTCTGTATGGGGGTGAGTTTAACATCTCACTCCCCTAACGTGAGGAGGCCCGCAGAGGCGAGCCGGCACCAGACGGGGATCGCGGAAGACGCATTCGTTCCGGTGGTCCCAGACGTAGGTGTGGGACGGAAGACCGGGGTGGTTTTAGTCGGTAAGAGACTGACAGACATTCATGAGGATTTCCACCTCGAGATCAAAAAAAGGACTATTGTGTATTGTTGTGTCTTGGTTATAGGTTTGGGTTCCTAAAATGAATTGGTTATCTAGGAGTCTAGGACTATAGAAGGACTGTAATTGTATATAATGGCAGGGGGACTTGCCTCCGAAAACGGTTGCTAGCACATAGTATCATAGAGACAAGGGGCAACATGTCCTGAGGTGCTTAAGAGGAGTGAAAAGGTAAAAGTACGGTCAAGTTCCTTACATGCCCCCTGCCTGATTCCTGCATCTTACTAGAATATTTCCTTCTTCTAAGCACTTATGATCTTGCAAATCTCTACTCAAGTCGGCCAATAATGGCAAGAATGAAGTGGGAGCTCTGTTCCTCGTCATTGTTCACTCCAGCCAGCCAATAAAGGCAAACCAGAAGTGAGGAAAAGGACGACTCCCGGGAAATAGTGTCCGTGGGGTCGCAACTGCCCAAAGCTTGCCACATGCTGCCCTGCGGGTTCATGTATCTCTCTTAGTCTGGCTCCTCACAATAGACCTGTTCTGGCAAAGTAAACTCTACCGGCATTGACCAAACCACCTGCCAACCAAACAAACTAAACCACCTGCCAACCAAACAAACTAAAGCACCTGCCAACCAATCTCTTCACCACCCTTAGTTGACTGGTGCCTAATGATAACTGACTAATGCCTAAGGCATTAAAGATGATTTGGATATGGAAAGGGAGAGCAGCTTAGGGCATTGGCTGTAAGGGGAAATATGATATGCAGAAGGTTTCATTGTTGCTCAGTAACCGTAAAATTAACTGTTTTTATAGCCTATCGCCAAATATTTTACACCAGCAGCGTTTGGGACAGGCACACCCTAAAAGCAGAAAATGCCCTGCGCATTCAGTACAACAATGCCTTCAGGTCGCTGTTAAGGCACTGTTGTTCATCTTACTGTAGTGAGTCTGGTATGTTTGCTAATGCGCACACTGACGACTACTTTACAATAATGCAGAACAAAGTTGCCTCAGTAATATCCCGAGTGAGGGGAAGCAGCAACAGCATTCTGGAGGTGTTTGCAGAGAGGCTGAATGGGCCTGCAATGGGAAGGTTTACCAAGCTACATGTTGGCAACAAAGCTTGTTAAACATTCCTGTGATTGTGATTTTTTTTTTTCTCCTGCATGTTACTAATGTAGTTTTTAAGTAAGATGTAATACTAACACCCCATGGGCCTTGATGCCTGACAATAATTTTTATATTTTTATTTATTAACTCCACCTTTGCACCTTTTTGTGTACGAGAAGTTTTTATAAATAAATAATAATTAGACCTAGAGTTCGGAACGCGCAAGCCCCACCACAGGCGCGGTCGCAGCCTAAGATTTTGGGGGGGTCACCATGAGTACTTAGGAATATTTTTAGGAAGGTACATCTCCTCGTTGGTCTAAAAGTCGCAAGCGCTACTGATGAGCATGAGGTTCCGGGTTCGATTCCCAGGTCGGGTAGTTTTATAAGAAATTTCTCAGTAGCAGCCTGGAGTCTAGATTTCATCTCTGTCAACCTTTTGGGACTTAAAGGCGTAATGATATGTATATGTTCATGTACATCTCCAGCTCCATATTACTTATGCTATTCAGTGGCGCAGCTCTTACAAGGGAGAGAGGGTACTTAATAATGCTGGGAATTTGGCCACAGCACTATTTGGATGAGAAGAGCGAGCGAAGCGAGCTCGAAAATTTTAACAACCCGCCTGGTTTAGTTTCGGTTTTGTTCATATTTTCAACATAAATAGGAGCTACATGATCGATTTATGCCAGGAGAGCCCTGATAACTATGAGAATTATTAATGCAAGAGCGAACGAAGCGAGCCCGAAAATTTTAACAACCCGCTCGTTTAGGTTCAGTTTTGTCTATATTTTCACCAAAAATAGGATTTACATTGTTGATTTATGCCGGGAAAGTCTAGATAACTATGAGAATTATGAATGCAAGAGCGAGAGAAGCGAGCTCGAAAATTTGAACAACCAGCCTGGGATAGGTTTCGTTTTGTTTTATATTTTCCAACATAAATAGGAGTTACATTGTCAATTTTTGATTTTTTTGAGAGTTATCAGTGCAAGCGAGCAAAGCGAGCTCGAAAAGGTTAACAACCCGCCTGGTTTGTGTTCGGTTTTGTTTTATATTTTCCAACAGAAATAGGAGTTATATTGTCGATTCATGCCAGGAAAGCCCAGTTAACTATGAGAATTATGAATGCAAGACCGAGCGAAGCGTGCTCGAAAATTTGAACAACCCGCCTGGATTAGGTTCGGTTTTGTTTTATATTTTCCAACAGAAATAGGAGTTATATTGTCGATTTATGCCAGGAAAGCCCAGTTAACTATGAGAATTATGAATGCAAGAGCGAGCGTAGCGAGCTCGAAAATTTTTCACACGCTCCGATAGGTTAGATTTTCTTTGATCGCTCCAAAAGGAAATATCAAGTATCAAGAAAATGTAGAATGCAAGAGAGAGCGAAGCAAGTCTGATAAATTTTTGCACCAGGTAAGGTGCAAAAATATTATTTTGACCATTATATAGCAAGAGAACTTGCTTTGTCGAGTTATGACGAAAAACTTATACTCGATTTAAGCCAGCTTAGGTTTTGGAATCTGGCCTTAACCTTAGCCTTAGCCATTCTAACCCTACGTACGAGTGGGGTGCATTCGAGATTACTTTCTAGATTTTATCCTACTAACATTATAAACGAAAGTTTGTGAGGATGTTTGTTACTCTTTCAGGCAAAAACTACTGAACGGCAGTGGCGTAGCAAAAGGGGGGCGGGCGGCGGGGGCGGGCCGCACCGGGTGTCACCTTTTTTGGGGTGACACCCACCCGGTCTCTCAACTTAAAGAATAATGTACAAACAAAAAATAAATAAACCGCTAGCACAAAAATTTCTTTTTCGGGGATTCCTCCACTAGCACTAGCTCAGCTCTATGTATAATTCGGGGATTCCCGCAAAAGAGCCTGACGCTGTCGTGGGGGATTCCCCGTCCCATACTCGCGATCTTTGACATCTCAGTTCAGTTGCAACATTTCTAATTTGTTTCGTGAAGGAAGTGTGTTATGTTTCGTTGGCGTGAATTGTTAAACGTGTATTATTCTATAGTGATAGATAATAAAAAGAAAAAACAATATTTTAGAAACTTAAATGCTGTTTTGTGAAGATTAAAAAGATTGATTGATTCATATCGAATATTTTACAGGTAAGATAATTTTATAATTACATTAATTTCCTAGTACTTCTATGGACGAAACTTATAGGGTTATGCAAAAATGGCTAATGTCATGTCAGTCAAATTTACTGATTTTTATGATGAGGTTCAGAAACCGAATTACTTTTGGAGATACCAAGACTGCGAAGACACTTAAAAGCCGCTAATGTTACGGTTACTGATTGGGTGTCTTTAGATTTTTTAAAGTTTATGGTAGAATGGGATTTAACAGAATCTCTTCCAAATCTTATGATTGCACTGAAATTGTTCATGACGGTTTGCGTGTCCGTAGCTTCATGTGAGAGGAGTTTCAGTAAATTAAAATTAATAAAAAACTATTTGCTGGCAACAATGACCCAAACGCGGCTTAGCAATCTTGGTATATTAGCCATCGAACACGAGGCAATACAACATATAAATTTCGATGAAGTTATTGCTAAGTTTGCAGCTGTCAAAGCTAGAAAGAAGAAATTTTAATTGTATAACAATTCCTTTTCTGTCTTAGTTATTATTGTGTTTTGTTATTTCTTCAATATTATAAATAATAAATGATCCACGTCCTTTATCATATAAAATTTATTGCTTTTTACTTTCGATGGGGTGACACCACCAACTTCCGCACCGGGTGCCACCCAAGATAGCTACTGCTGAACGGGTATGGATAAAATTTGACAAACAGAGAGTTTATGAACTAGATTAACACATTAGGTACTTTTTATCCAGATAATACTTTCCCGCGGGATAGTTTCCGACCTTCACGAGGGCGAAACCGCTGGCAAAAGGTAGTATTTTATATCAAGCTTTTTAAAGTAAAAACTTCTTTAGGCGCGTTGAGGGATATTATTTGTAGGAGAAGATCTTGTGCGTTGGGTGGTTTAATTTAAAAGTTATGATATTTTAATTTTTCATACAACAATTTGTTGTTTCTGCCGGCAGACCCTATGATCTTGATGGTTTATATTCTTAATTTTTTTGCAAATGTCCATGTGACTCTCCATGGCTCAAGTGAGTACAATTTTAAGTTAGTAAGACAGGCAAATCGTTCAGGGTCTCGACAGCATGGCTGACTTTGGGGGGGATCACGACCCCTAGGTCCCCCCCTCCCTCGGACCGCGCTTGCCCCACCACAACGAATTTTAAAGCTGACCTCTCAACGACCAAAGACGTGGTCACTATTGCACTATATAACATCACTCTAGGACGTTTAGGGGCCGACCAAAAAAAAATTAGTCACGAATACGAAGACCTCGCACGGGCAGGTGATTCGATGCGAGCTGGTGGGTTGGAGGAGCAAGGAATTTAACGTGGACGAAGTCGCCTGCAGAAGCGAGACTGGAGTAGGATCAACCCTCTCACGATCCCGGTCGGCTGCTTCACATGGCTAGACCATCACAGTCTCACAGAAGGTCTTTCCCTCCAGTCTCCAACTCCGCCAGCATGAACCCAACTACTGCTGGTAGAGACAAATCTCGTCAAATACCTTAAGTACCTTCAGTAAAGTACTGAATCAAAGTTAAAAAGAAGTTACATGTCAGTGTAAACAAGGGCAGACCTTTTTTCACTGACGAACAGAGTTACCACTTCTGATCGAAACATTATCTGTCACTGTCAGGAAGACGTCACAACATACTTTTGACAATGACATTGACACTGGATGGAATCGAGTCAACTGTTGTTTGCGATTGTTGTGAACTTAAGATAAACTATGACTGCAGAAATTAGCCAGAATATAACGAAGACGTTCAAGTATTCCTTCCCGACATGTACCAACGAAGAGTTACTGTTCAAGCTGGAGGTGCCGGTGGAGATACCTCACGCCGGTTCCACGAGAGAGCTTGTGCAGAGGGTTATCAACATGTTTCATATTCCCGTGTATTTGGAGGAAGGTATGTTGTAGTTTGCGCTTTTATATTGTGCCCAGAATCTCATTATGTATCTTTAAAAAGTGTACTGGATTAACACTAAATCAGTAAAGTATTTGACCATTGTTTATACTTTTTATCCTATGATAAGTACCCTCCCACTTTTCGGTATCCGGTGTATATTTGTGGCGTTCCGCGCATAAAGGTACCAGAAGGGAGGTATTGAGTTAAGACTGGATGTAGAATTTAGAAGAGTCCCTTTATTACAAATTGATTGCTGATTACAAAAAAAAAAATCCTACCTAATACTTTTTTGTAACAGTCATCCAAAGTTGAAATGCTGAAAAACTAGTTTCGAGAAAATGGAGTTTGAAAGTTAAGGTTACAAAAAAAAATGTTCTACTCATGGCAGTTCCTGACTAACGCCCAACACATTATATGCATCAATGTATCACTAACATAACCGATACTGTACTGTCCATATATAATTATTTAAGCCACTTATAGCTTTAAGCTTTTAACTTGTAAGAAGTTTTCACATTATGGAATGCAAATAAAGATATCGATATCGATTTATCGAAAATATCAACATTTTATAAGACCTACCGACATCTGGTACCTTTTTACCAAACATTTCCTTTAAAAAAATTTCAGTAAAAATCACAAAATGCCATATTTTCACCCGATTTTACAAAAACGCAAATAACTCGGAAACTAAATGCCGACATCTGGTACCTTTATATATGCCAGGGCCACATATGTATCTGCTATATAGCTAATAAATCCCTTCAAATGTAATCTTACTACCATTGCAGAACTAAATGAGAAATTAGCACAATTTGTAGCAGATGAAACAAAAAACTTTCACAATGAGAGAGATAAAAAGCTTCTCAACCAACTGAAAAATAGTGAGATCAACGTAGAAGGTATTGTCAAAGGCTGGGAGAAGCTGTTCAAAGACAATGTCATGGAGTTTGCGGAACAGAAGGGCACATCTGACGAGGAAGTGTTTGCAGCTGCATACCACAAGCTTGTGCACTCACCTGCTCTGGAAACTATCCTGCAAGTGGAGAACTCATATGCTAAAACTGTGATCAATACACTCAAGAACAGGGATGAAGATATCGAGAAACTAACACACAAGTAAGTATTATTATTTACCTTCAAAATCTGATTATTTACTTTTATTTTGAATGTTACTGCTACTGTTCTCGCTCGAATCATCCCACTGCTGGGCAAAGGCCTCTCCCCATGACTTGGAGTTTGTTCAATCCATAGCTGTAGTAGGTCATTGGTTGTTTTGTCCAGCTCATTCCACCATCTTCTATGGGGTCTGCTGTGACACCTTCTGTATGTGTCAGGGCTCCACATACTGCTTATTTTGGCCCACAACTCAGTAGGCATACGTCGGACATGGTTAGCCCAGTCCCACTTCAGCGCAGTCAGTTCATTTCATAACAACATATTTGACTGCAATGCACAATGAATAAAGAAAAGGGTTGATTAAGTCAACATTTTAGCAAAACTAGATCAAATAAATTAAATCCTAACATGGTGAACAGACGTTGGAACAAAATTAATTGTTTCAAACATGCACCCTGTAACGGCACTGCAAAAGAAATAAAATAAATTACATATCAAGTCACATTTTTACCAAACATATCAAATCAATAGTATAAAATATTGTTTATTGTTGCTGTAGCTAGCAAATTATTTATTTATTATAATAATTAAAGAATCAGAATAAGTTTAATCAAAATAAAAAACCCATTTTTTTCTTCTTTGATAGACAAACTGAAGAAATGGAAGAAAAAGTCCGCCTACTAAACACCACAACGACAGAGGAAGAGATCAATGAGCTCGCGACACAACAGTTCGAACAACAAGCGCTAGTGGCGGGACGCTGGGGCTCACAGCTGGACGCGCTGAGGCAGACGCAGCGCGCGCAGCACCGCGCCTGGCTCATGGACACGCTGGAGGAGTACCAGAGCACCTCGGCTCTCAATACTCCCAGGTATTTAAGCTTAATGAATAAATGAAATTATTTACTGATCAAATAAGATACATATTGTGTAATCTTACAGCTATTTTCGTAAGCACACATAGAAACATAGAATATCTTCATCATCTAGTGTTTCTCAACTTTGTTGGGGTCGGCTTCCAGTCCAACCAGATGCAGCTAAGCACCAGTATTTTACATGGAGCGACTGCCTATCTGACCTCCACAATCCAGTAACTGGGTAGTACGATACCCCTTGCTAATACTGCTTGTTAGACTTTAGGGCTTAACAGCCGGGACCAAGGGCATAACCTGCTTTCTAAAGATGGTCACCCATCCACAGACCAGTTATTCATCACTTATCTTACCCCATTATCAATTATTGCCACTCACAACAAATCACAATCAATCAAATTTTTTATTGTTTCGTCATGTCCTTTGAAGCCGCACTGTTACGCGAAGACGTAGTTTAACTTATTATAAATAAGTAGTAGTAGTAGTAGTAATAGTTAACACGCTACGATCGACACAGGTCTCACTTAAATATGTGCAGTTGTACCTATGTTCGCCACAGTGACGCTAGGTAGCTTGTTACTAACTTATGCTCATTCCTCTGTGCTACTCCATCATCAGACCGTGATCACCTTGTTGGTGAGGTAGTTGTGTATCCTGCTAATTCCAGGTGATGCAGAATCAGTTCAACGGGATTGTGGTTGGTTGTTATTGTGAAATTTTGACCGAAATTGTTTAAAATAAACATTAATGAAACCATCCGACACAAAACCCTCTTAAAAGTAAATATGTACCCTTCAAAGCCCGGATGTAGTTACACATGCACTTTGTGGCAGCAACTCGCCGCTGGCCACGTTCTCGGCCGAGGCGGTGCCGGCGGGCCCGGCGGCGCCGACGCGCGCGCGCCTGGAGGAGAGCTTCACGATCCACCTGGGCAGCCAGCTCAAGCAGACGCACAACATACGCATCGTCGCCATGGACCTGCTCGACCTGTGCGCCGTAGAACAAGTCGACAAGTACGTATTTATTTAATATTCTCAGAAAGGGAATGAAGAGCCAAGATTGGCAACTTGAGGTATCGCGTGCTAAGTTTGAGATTCTATTCGCTATTCGAGATCTCGCCCGACATTATAGCAACAGCAAGATCGTGATTTCGCTTACATAAAAGTAAGCAAAATCACAATCTCGAAAATGTTTTTTGTTTTTAGGGTTCCGTTGCCAAATGGCAAAAAACGGAACCCTTATAGATTCGTCATGTTTGTCTGTCCGTCTGTCTATCTGTCTGTCTGTCCGAGTATGTCACAGCCACTTTTTCCGAAACTATAAGATCTATGCTGTTGAAACTTGGTAAGTAGATGTATTCTGTGAACCGCATTAAGATTTTCACACAAAAATAGAAAAAAAACAATAATATTTGGGGTTCCCCATACATGGAACTGAAACTCAAAAAAAAAAAAAACATCAAACCCATACGTGTGGGGTATCTATGGATAGGTCTCCAAAAATGATATCGAGGTTTCTAATATCATTTTTTTCTAAACTAAATAGTTTGCGCGAGAGACACTTCCAAAGTGGTAAAATATGTGTCCTTATTTTAGAAGTTACGGCCCCCCCCCCCCCCCCGTAACTTCTAAAATAAGGGAATGATAAAACTAAAAAAAATATATGATGTACATTACCATGTAAACTTCCACCGAAAATTGGTTTGAACGAGATCTAGTAAGTAGTTTTTTTTTTTCATACGTCATAAATCGTAAAACACAATTTACCTTTCATTCAGTCATCTCAAATATAAAAATGAAAAAAAAAATCCTTTAATTTCATAAACATAAACCTTAAGCATAAACCGTGAATACCTGCAGGTTTGTACGGAACCCTCGGTGCGCGAGTCCGACTCGCACTTGGCCGGTTTTTTTCATTGGTCAGCTTGTTGAAAATCAAAAACTGAAAACAAAAAGGACAAAAAAGTTAACAATTATTTAAATAATAGTCGTTTACACAACGCAACAAAATAACACACACATTATAAATCCATTGATTATAATTTTGAAAATAGCTTCTTTAGAAGAAAAGTTTGCTAAGACGCGCGTGCTTGATTTTGAAAACTCGCCTAAAACGGTCCAAATCTCGCCTAAAACGAGATACACTTCCCATGAGATTAAATATCTAAAATGGCTCGAGATTGCAATCTCTAGTCTCATGTTGCAGCAAACGTAGTGCATACTTCCTTCGTGGTGTGTTATGTTGCCACTAAACTTGCCGTATTTTCGCAAATATTCGCGTTGTTTCGTTAATACAAAATAAACTATTCCAATAATCACAAAACATCTGTATTATCCAAGTAAAGCGAAGTTGAGATTTATGTTGAGATTTTGACAAAGAAGCAAAATCCAGCATATAGACGTATGTGACACCGATGTGCACATGCGCCGTGGTCGAGGCGAAGTTTTGGTCGTAGCACTTCAATAAACGCACGACTTTAAGCAAACGATCGTGCAGAACGAAGAAGACTAAGATAGTTTACTAGCTCAAATAGTGGCTTCGATTGACGTGCGCTATGAACTTGGCGCGCAGCCCGTCCGACTCGTCGCGGCGCCTGCAGACGTCGCTGTCGCTGTACGGCGCCGAGCTGGCGGGCGCCGTGCTGCTGGCCGACAGCCCGCCGCGCCGCCCCGCGCCGCCCACCACGCTGCTGCTGGCCGCCGCCGCGCGCAGCACCGAGCACCACTTCGCCGACCTGGAGCACCAGCTGCGCCACATCAGCCACGCGGTGCACGAGCCGGTACGACTCCGCTCATTGTGGAGCTCATGTGTAGTGCTGCTTATCGCTTTGTAGATGCTAACCATGACGTCGTACAGGTCAATCAGATAGGCTATGCGCTTCGGTTATCTGCGTGTGCTGCCGGACGTAAACAATAGTATCATCCCATTTCTTCTCGTGGATGTCGTAAGAGGCAACTAAAGGACTAACTAGAGAATGGGCAGCAGCGTTCTCTATGCATTTTACCACCATACTGCGATCGCCAACCCGCCTGCCAAGCGTAGCGATTATGGCAAACCCCCCTACATTGGGGGAGGCCTTTGTCCAATAGTGGACGTGTTCCGGCTGAAATGATAAATCTCCGTGTTTCGGAATATGCACGAACGTCGCGCCACAACTCCGACGGTGACTAGAGAGATGATGTCGTTAATGTTCGCGTGCCGCGCTCACTGACCCGCACTTCATATAAAGGTTTCTTTATTAATTAAAAATGACCGTGGCCAGGTGGAACGGCGCAACAAGCAGCGCGTGAAGGAGCAAGCAGAGAACGTGTCCAACGGCTCCAGTTCAGCCAACAACGGCTCGCGGTTCCGCAGCAAGCGCAACCTGCAGACGGGCGACATCTTCATCACCAAGCACAGCAACCTGGCCGAGGTGCACGTGGTGTTCCACCTCATCGTCGACGACTCCTCGCTCAGATCCGGTGGGTACCTTTGCAATATATTTTTTTATTAATTTCACTCAATGCGTCCATGTAAAATACTGGTATTCAGCTGAGTCTGGTTGAAAAGCTAGACACATGATGACATGAACCTATATTAATAATAATAATATGTTAGGACAACCAACACACCGTTGACTGACACTGATCCCAAACTAGGCAAAGCCTGCACTATAGTAACCAGACAACTGATAAACATACTTATATATTTCTAAATACATACAAATTATACATAGATTACACCCATACACAGAACAAATGATTGTGCTCATCACACAACATTTGTCCTAGGTGGGAATCGAACCCACGACCTCAGTCTTAGCAGTCAGGGTCACTAACCACTAGACTAACAGGTCAGGCACTTATGAAACGTCAGAAGCCAGCACGGTTGGTCATATTTTTCGATCTCATTTTGTTTGTTTTCAACAGGGGCATGGTCGGAATATTTGTTGGTATATTTGTAGATATATTTAATCTCATAAACTGATTGACAATACACATTGATGGGTGCATTAAAGCTACTGCATAGTACAAGGGAATATGGATCTACCCATTAATTTTATTAACCTTAATATCCTCTCCTCTAGCTCTCAAGCCATTCTATACAGTTGTGATTCGAATAAACAGATAATTTAAATTTATAGTCCAGTTCAAAACTAATTAATTTTTCTGTACCAAGAGCTAATTGCGATAAAATTAAACAATAATAATAAAAATAATCTTTATATTTTATCTATAAATATCAATAATAATCTTTATGAAGGTAGCAATCTGGTTAAAAGTTACTTGTACATCCAAATAGGCATCCTGGCATAAACACTTCTAATATTCGCAGGCGACATCACATCGCGCCACCCGGCCATCCTGGGCCTGCGCAACATTCTGAAGGCGGCCTGCAGCAACGACATCACCAGCATATCGCTACCGCTGCTGCTGAGGCATGAGATGTCAGAGGTATAGTCACGTTAAAATTATATATTCAACTAGTCTTTTATGAACAGTGGTTGATTTGTTTGCTTGACGGATTCATTTAATTTCACTTCGTCGTCTTCGTCATTGTTCTACTACCCTTTGGCTTCTTACCCTTGGGTCTGTACGGTTGGTTGATTGTTAGAATGTCACTTGCATGTCATATAATGTCAAGGTGTATTTTTGATTTAAGACCAATGTGACAGTAAGATCATTACATCTGAGTGATGCTTTAATTTACTGACTTTGTTTAAAATTTATGAAGTAACTACGAATAGAAGTCGAGTGTACAGAGATGTTTGATATCAAATTATTTTGTATAGGAAGTTTGGCAATAATTCCTTCTGCACATGTGGTTTTCCTAGTAGCTCATTACAGGATGACCAGTGTCTATTAACTGCTCCTAAATTATTATCCATTCTTAACTTATAAATGAGGCCTTCGTGCCACACTTTATCGAACGCCTGTGCAACATCAAAGAAAACCGTGGAGCACACCTTCTTCTCTAGTGTCCTTTCAATAATATCAGTGATTCTGTGTGCGTAGACTGTTTTTCTCTAAATCCGAACTGGTAATCGGTGATTAGATTTGCAGCTTCAATAAGAGGCTTCGATCTCTTTAGAAAAAGTTTCTCAAATATTTTTGACAACACTGGTAACAGTGAGATTGGTCTGTAAGATGTGGTTTCATAAGGTGGCTTCCCAGGCTTGGCTATCATGATGACCTCAGCTACTTTCCACATATCAGGAACGTGTTTAAACCGAAATACAGCATTAATGAGCGTGGTAAGCTTAACTATAGCTTTACGTGGGAGGTTCTGTAAAACCTCGCCTGTAATTAGGTCGTACCCAGGGGTTTTTCTTCGATTAAAATTACACTTAATTTCTCTAGATACTTTTGGGGTAACTAACTTAATGTCTGAACTAATTTGTACTCCCTGGATTATCATCTCATCAGTCTGGGCTTCATTTGGTTGGAATATTTGCTCTAAATGCTCAGCGAACCTTAGGGCTTTTTGTTCGTCGGTCACTGCCCATTTTCCATTTACTTCCTTGATAGGAGGAATTTGCACGATCGGTCGTTTTATGTGCTTTGTAGCTTTCCAAAGCGAGTAGCCGGTTTTAGTGTCACTCGTTAATTGGCTAAGGTAGCTGTTTGTTAAGGAGTCATTGTGGTGTTGAATTTCTTTCGTAAGGCGCTTAGTGAGGTTGTTTAACAGTCTTTTATCTTGTGGACATCTAGCCTGATGCCATTTGTTTCTTTGTTTGCGCTTTTCGGTTATAAGACACCTAATTTTTGCAGGGTAGGTGGTTGCTTTGACCCGGTGTGTTTGTTCAGATGTATTTTTCCAGGCGGCTTTCTGAATACTAGTTGTAAAATTACTCAATTCCAATTCCAGCTGTTCCGGAGTTTTCAATGGAACTCTTAATTCTATTTATTTATTTAAACTTCTCGCACACAAAAAAGGTACAAAGGCGGACTTAATGCCTTAGGCATTCTCTACCAGTCAACCAAGGGTGGTGAAGAGATTAGATGGCTGGTGCTTTCATTGTGAGGAATAGTTATTGAAAAAAAAAAAACTATTAAAATACATCCTATATCAAATTATAAATAAGATGGGGAATATAAATAGATTATAAACTTATAATACACACATACATATTTACTATAATATATACTTACATACATATATATTTATATATATACACAGATTAAACCGAGAGATGTTGAGATGTCTCTACGCTATTTGCTTTGAAAATAACTCCGAAATTTCCGCTTAAACGCATACCGAGTGGTGGCCGTCCTGATATCGAGAGGGAGCGCATTCCATAGAAGAATGGACTGAATATTAAAGGACGAATGAACAAAGTCAGAGGTATGAGAAGGACATAGTAGGAGAAGATTGTTAGAAGAACGCAGATTTTTGACGTGAGAAGAACATAGATATTGAAAGTGAGGCACGAGATAAGAAGGAGGAGCGGGAGATTTGAGAAGGGAGAAAAGCGTGGTCAAAGCGCGCAAACTTCTTCTTTGGCGAATGGACATCCATTTGAGGTTAGACCTATAGCTCGACACATGGTCATATTTTCTAAGGTTGAAGATGAACTGTATACAGGTGTTGAGCAGTCTGTCGAGCTTATCCAGAAAAACCGTATTCAAGTCAAAATAGCACACCTCACCATAGTCGATCATAGGGAAAATCAAAGTCTGCACAAGCATGGCTTTCGTCTTAGCAGGTAAAAAGCTTCTCAGACGATACAGGGAGCGCAAGGTACCATTGACCCTTTGGCTAACATTAGAGACCTGGCGTTGCCAGCTAAGTGTCGTGTCTAGATGCAAACCGAGATCCTTCACAGTAGGGGTAATGGGCATGACGGTACCATTAAAAATGAGAGGAGGAAGAGAACCAAGCGTCACCCTACCCACCATGCGCGAGCTTCCAATTACAATGGCCTGACACTTAGAGGGGTTGACTGACACCCCAAAATTATCAGACCACTTTTTGATTGAATCCAAATCTCGGTTTACATCTGCTATAGCGTCTGATAAACTTTCCACCCGCTCAGACGTATACAGATGTAGATCATCAGCATAAAGATGATACGAACACCGAAGACAATGAGTGATAAAATTAATGAAGATGGAGAATAATAATGGAGAAAGAATACCGCCTTGTGGAACACCAGCATCCAGATCACGCCAACTCGATGAATTCTCATCAACGCGAACCGACTGCTGACGTCCCCGAAGATAAGAAGAGAACCATTCCAGAGCCTCGGGCGAAACCATAAGATGAGAGAGGATAGAAAGGAGAATATCGTGACTGACGGCATTAAAGGCATTAGAGAAATCAATTAATACCAGAACGGTAACTTTGGTATCCTCCATTGCTTCTCTAATGTCACCAGTCACTTTAAGGAGGGCGGAGGCTGTACTGTGCCCAGGCCTGAATCCAGACTGATAAGAGCTTATAAGGTTATTCTGATGAACAAACCCCATAAACTGCTTGTGTACGCAGGCCTCAAGCACTTTAGACAGGAATGGGAGAATAGAAATGGGTCGAAAGTGACTGGGTAGGGAGGGATTCGGAATTTCTATTGTATTATCCCAGTCTATTCTGAAACTCTCCCAGTACGTGTTAGTATTTACAAGCGTTGGATTGTTCTCTGTGCGTAGGATCCGATACCATACTGATAAAATTATCGGTGAGTGGTCCGAATTCATGTCAAAACATTCATCGATGCTGAAGTAATTACTAGAAATATTTTTAGTTATAAAAAAGTCTATTAGATCTGGGAGTTTGCGTGGATCGCTTGGCCAATAAGTTGGTTTTCCGGTAGAAATAGATTCACACTTTAGCTCTTTCATAGCACTCATTAGTTCCTTTCCTTTAGTCGTGGCTCCTAAATGACGATGTAAAGGGAAAAGCCCATTTAATAAAGAGGTTTTGGCCAAGTGATGCCCACGAAAGAAACAAATTATAGGCATTAGGGCTGACATCATAGATAAAAAACCTACCACTATTTTTTGCATAGAACTTGGTTGGACTTTTATAAACCATGTATAAAAATTCAAGGTTATTAAAAAAACACTTTTAGTTTTTTTAATTTATTATTCGTTCTCATTTAAATAAATGCTAACCCGTCATCTAGGAATTGGGTTCACAATACACAACTACAACAAACAACTACAAAATACAACTTAGCTCTCTTGTTGTAGTGCAATCCATTGCTGTAATATAGACCGAACTTCAACATTGCTTAAGGTAAATCTCTTAAATCTTCGTGTATCTACGCCACAGATGACACAGAGAGGGCTCCGTGGTAACCTGGTAAGTTCGTGGTAAATCAGGTTCCATATTCGTGTCAGGTCCGTCATGAGAAACAGGAACGGTATCCATTGGCAAGCCGGTGTCATCGTGGGAGGCGGCTACAGAATCCAATGTAAAACCAAGGTCGACATCGGGAGCGGTTACAGGGTCCATATTCGTAATCAAAGTCGTCGAAAATCAAATAGAAAAACGCAGTAGAAAATAATCACGAGTCGCAAGAACACACACAACACCAAACAAAATGTGAAATGTCAATCAGTTGTCAATTACGATTATTATTGACGTAGGGATGCGATATGAGATCGATTTACCGAAAAATCAGTAAATCAATTTAAAAATAATAAATCTGGAGACATGGAATCGGTTCAATAGATCGTATTTAGAAGCACGGAAATGGACAAACATCTTTTTTCTTAGAAAATAACAAAGGCGAAACAACTATATATAAAGAAAGGTTTTCCAAAAATCAATTTTTCGTAACCGGTTTTATTTAATATATCGATTGTGTATGTTTCAGTAATGGTTGCCATCCCTACTTGGACAGGATTTACAATCGACCGGAACTGTTAGATACGATAATAAACGATTGAATGTTTTTATTAAATCGGCTTTTAATTCCGGAGTTTTCATAACGAATAAGTAATAGCAATATTTTAGTTACTAAATGGGTATTTTTTTTGTATATACCATATTGATGGGCGCAACATGGCCACGAACGGGCGTTTCCCTTTCGTATCTAAGTTTTTTTTGTTTTTACAATCTTCTTTGACATCTACTCATTTTTGACAGTATACCAGGCCACTCAGAAAGTATTGCAAAATTAAGTTTTTTTGTATGAGAGACTGGTTAGTTATAAACTATTACAAAAATAATTATTATTTATAAGTAAAAATAGGTACTAAATTATCGTGTATCTAATTAAATTATCGTGTTTCAATGGAAAATGGATTTGCGCCGGGAACATTTTCGCACTATGATTTTTTACGATTTCAAGTGTCGCCTGAAACCGGACGAATCATACAATAAACTTCAAATTGCATTCATGGATGAAGGCCCTTCCAAGGCAACTGTGTATCGTTGGTATAACGAATTCAAACGTGGTTGACTAACTTTGGGGGATGAAGAAAGAAGTGGTCGCCCTTTGACGGCTGTTACGGAGGAAAACGTGCTAGCAGTGAAAAATTTAATCCAAAACAATAGGTGAATTACGTATCAGGTGATTCAACACATACTGCAGATTGCATCGGGAAGCCTTCATGAGATTCTACACGTGCATCTTCGCGTGAGGAGGATAGTTTCACGCTGGGTGCCGCACAACCTCACCGATGCTCAGAAGCAGGCCCGGGTGGAATGGTTTCGTGATATGATAAACAAATTTGAAGCAGGCTCGTCTCGGCGTGTTTACGACATTATTACAGGTGATGAGTCCTGGATTTATCAATACGATCCAGAAACGAAGCGCCAGTCGACGGTTTGGGTGTTTCAAAACGAATCAACGCCTACCAAAGTGAAGCGATCTAGAAGCGGGGGGAAGATTTTAATCGCGAGCTTTTTCAATTTGACTGGCTGCTTGGTGTCAATCCCTTTACGGAACCAAAGAAGCATCAACGCCGAATGTTATACTACCAAATTATTGGTAGAAGTTTTCTCTGTTGTGAGCAACAAGCGACTAAATACAGGGCTCCGCGGGCTACTACTCCACAACGACAACGCGCCCACGCACACCGCGCTCAAAACGAGGGACTTCTTGGACAGCACGCCGGTCAAACTTCTGGGTCACCCTCCTTACAGCCCTGACCTAGCAGTGCCTAGCACCGTGTGACTTCTTTTTATTCCCAAAAATTTAAAATCAGCTCAAAGAGATACAATTTTCGTCGCCGGAAGATACGCTGTCAGCGTTCGAGCAGGCTGTAAACGATGTGTCTGCGGCGGACTGGAAAAAGTGTTTCGAAAACTGGTTCAGACGCATGAAACTTTGCATAGAGGCTAGTGGAGAGTATTTTGAAAAGATTTAATAAAAAAATATTTACCTATAGAACACTTCTTTTTATTTTCGCAAAACTTTCTGAGTGTCCCACGTATACCTACAATTCTAATTTGTACTCTTTAATATTGGTTGTCATGGCAATAGTGACATTTGGATTAAATAATGTATTGTCTTATTTATGAACGCCGCGTGGTGCTGTTACTAAGCCGACCCCGTTTGTCTTTTTTTAAAAAAACACAATAATTCTACTGGAACCACTTTATTTCACCACGGTATAAAATACAGACACAGAAGTTCTTAGGAACTTCTATTTTGATAATGTCTCTCTTAATTACTCCTTTAATTTGGCACACTAGTTTACGCGACGGCGTCCAGAATCTAACTGAATAAATTAAACATATTATTTCTATGCACTGGGTAAAAATGCAACATCAGTGCTTTAATAAAGGAAAAGAACACGGTTTGTAAGTAAAAGCTGAGTTAGGCTTTATTGCCTTATAATAAGGGTTATAACAGCTCCCCCTTTTAAACGAAGCTTTATCTCATCAAGATGAAGCGAAGTGAGATTGAAAATGTAGCTATTAGGAGAGACACCTTACAGCTTTTATTACATTAAATATAAAAGTGACATAATTTTGAATGAAAATTGACAAGTAATAGTTTTACATTAGGTACATTAAAAGTTTAGATTTTGATGGAAATCTGATTTTATTAACTTTACTGGTGGATTTGTAATTTGGGTAATGAACAGGCAAAGACTGAACCGACTTATTGTCATCTTCAGAATTTGAAGATACTTCCGTCATCTCAATACTATTTGAAATTTTGGACTTGCGTTTCGTATTCTGATTATAACATTGGTTAAATATTTGCACGCAGCATCCAGCATTAGAATGATGTTTATTCTTAAAATATCTATATAATTTATAAGCTAAGTATAGAAATAAACACACAATTAGAATATAAGTAAAAGTAGAATAGTAAGGGCCATATTTAATAAAATGAGATTCCTTTTCCAAATTATTTAATTCTTGCTCTAAACTATCCATTTGGTGACTTGCATATTTTAGTGAATCTAAGTTTATTTTACTTAAAGAGATTGGCGACAATTGTGGTAAACTTTTATTAAATATGTCTTTTTTACAGCAGTCATCTGTAGTTATGTCAAAGCTTATATCTAAAGGAGACTTAGTAAATAAAGAATAAGAACTAGTAGGTATCAACTGAACAGTTTTAGAATACCCAATACAATTAGGCGTTAGTTTTACAATTCCTGTGCCTTTAATTAAATGGTCATCAATGTTTTCGTCACATTTAATAGTCAATTTATTTGTGTTTGATTGAACATATATCCATTTGTTATTTCTCAATTTTTGCCAAATATCTATCTGACCATATAATATTTTAGCATTGCATTGTGTAGGTAATGACAATGTTACCTCGGTTAAGATTTTAGATTCACAATTAGGGTTACTTATACATGAGTAAATAGTATTTACTTCACAGATAGAAAAGTTACCATTTATTATCTTACATTTATCAAGAGTGTCCAACATAGCATAATGCATCCTGAGAGTTAGAAGGTTGAATTAAAGCAAATGTATAATGTGAGTCATCGTGAGGTGTAGGTAGTGGTATGTTTTTATAAGTCATGAACTTATCAGGAGTGATCAAAGGGATTTGTAATACAAAAATGACCTTATTATTGTAATAATAAGAACTAAAGTCGGAAACATCAATAATAGAATGAATATTTTGAATGGTTAAGGGCACTGGAAAATCTAACCTTTTGCTTACTTAACTACTATGCTTAGTTAATTCTAAATAAAGGTTTAAGGGACTTATAACACTAGGATGTAGTACATTAACCTTAGAAAATAAAATAGAATTCAGTGTAGTATCTAGTAAATTAGTTATAGAAAGTAAAGAACCTTCGATAATGTTAAGAAGGTTGTTTAACTTTGAAGTATAAAGTAATAGGTTATCGGTCTTCGTAATTTGAGAAAATATTTCATTCATCTGATTAATTTGGGCGTTTAATTTCATCTCATTTTGATTAAGTTTGTAAATAGTAGTGTTAAAATTATTTATAGTAGATTTGACAATGTGAATGTTGTCTCTCATTAAATGGAATATTTCTGTTTCACTCTTTTTACATGATTCAATTGCAGCATCATATTTTCGGGCGTCATCTGCATCTAACGTGCCGAAAAAGAACTTCAAGATTTCACCTCCGAATTCTAAAGATCGTTTGACTTTACTTGTTAATTGGTGGGAGATGATATGCGATAATGATTGCAATTTGATAGAACTAGACTGGATTAAAACTTCGATAGGGCTAGACATGTCTTTGCATGTACCTAACTCTTATGGTTCAATCTTGTTGCACAAATTTAGAGTATCGTGTAACAAGGATTCGATTTTGTTAAGATAAGGTTCTAGAGAAACTAAATCTACGTGGGTGATCACTTTCCAGTGATCGGTATAAAAATTAATATTAGTAGTAGGTTCGAAATAAATCCCGGGGCTATGATAGATTGGGATGATGCTTGATTCGGTTCGGCTGAGGCATAAATTGCCATGGCAGCACAATGTTCTGAAAAGAAATATATTACATAGGTTAAGAAGTACAAGGCTTAATTTCATTGGTATGGTATTTAATGGCCTTGCGACCTACTTGTAGGGTTACATTCTGCTTGTTATGAACTTTAATAATTTTATAAAGACCTTCCTGAAGGCTACTTTTGGGGAGAAAAAGCACGCCACACATTTATTATCAGATCTGCAACACTGTAAGCAATTATCCAATGAGGATGTCACTATTTATTCTTTAAGGGTGGAGTCAATATTGACTCGTATTCAATCGGACATACATTATAGTTGTAAAAATGACAAGGAACTGCCTGGCAGAATAGCAGCCATGGAGGACCTTGCTCTAAACACCTTTATGTTAGGGTTAAACTCTTCTATATCGACTATTGTTCGTTGCAAAAATCCCACTTCTGACACCAATTTGTTACTAAGCCGACCCCGTTTGTCTTTTAAAAAAAAAAACACAATAATTCTACTGGAACCACTTTATTTCACCACGGTATAAAATACAGACACAGAAGTTCTTAGGAACTTATATTTTGATAATGTCTCTCTTAATTACTCCTTTAATTTGGCACATTAGTTTACGCGACGGCGTCCAGAATCTAACTGAATAAATTAAACATATTGTTACGAGCTGGGGTTCGGGATAAATTAATTTAAGCCAAAATTATCGAAACACACCACAGTTTAATTAAACAATCACAATATCGCAATAGTCAAACAGAGTCACTTGTTTCGCTTGTACTGTATCGCTTGATTCGTATTCGCTCGCTTCCGAAATCGAACTGCCCATCGGACCGACAATCCGCTATTTATATCCCAAGCAGAACATTCGCGAACATTCAACACTTTTCCACAGTTTACAAGTAGATTCGAAACTTCGAGAACCTTCCACAGACATCTATTTACTGTTTAATCCCGCTACTCAACAATAGATGGCGGTGGCGTCTACGTACAATTGTTCGTAGTACTTGCTACTTGATAACAGATGGCGTTAGCGTGTCGTATCTAGAAGTTTCAACACTGCCCCATCCTTAGATGGAATTAGCGTGACGTTTCTAGACTTTTCGATCTACGTAATGTTGTCCCTTTCTGAGATGGAGTTAGCACGATGTTTCTAGACTTTACGATCTACGTAACACTGCCCCCTCCTTAGACATGCTCGTCCCGAGCATCATTATTCCCGTAACATCGTGCCAATCGATCTACATGAACAATTTTAGGCGCAGTTCGCAAACCCTTTTGTATTCAGTAAGTGACGTCATTGATCTTGGTCACAATCCGGTACGGCCCGTCCCATTTTGCCTGTAGTTTAGGGGACTTCCCTTTGCTGCGCACAGGGTTATGCAACCACACTAGCGAACCTTCGTCGAAGCCAGTATTGTTCATCTTTCGATCATAACGAGTTTTCATTCTCTCGGACATCTGCTGGCCTGATTCTCTGACATGCTCATATACGTCATTCATCTTGTTGCGCAGATCATTTGCATAATCTGTTATACTGCGTGGTGAATCAGGCGGAATGCCGATTATTAGATCAGCTGGTAACCTTAACTCCCTTCCAAAGTTCGCGAAGGCTGGCGTCACAGTTGTACTCTCGTGAACTGCACTTCGGTATGACAGAAGAAACGGTTGTATGTGCTTGTCCCAATCCTTTTGTCTGCTTGCTACAACTTTTGCCAGATATCTTTCCAACGTCTGATTAAATCTCTCCACCATTCCGTCAGATTGTGGGTGGTATGAAGTGGTTCTGGTTTTGTGAGTACCCATAACCCGACATGTTTCCTGAAACACTTGAGACTCGAAATTCCTTCCTTGATCGCTGTGGATTTCCAAGGGTACCCCAAACCGACAGAAGACTTCGTGGACTAATTTATCAGCGACTGTTGAAGCTTCTTGATTAGGGATGGCGAAGACTTCCGGCCACTTGGTGAAGTAATCCATGACAACCATGAAATATTTATTTCCACTTTCACTTTCGGGAAATGGCCCAGCGACATCTAATGCTATTCGTTCCCAGGGGGCTCCTACGTTGTACACTTTCAATGCACCCCTGCTGCGTGTGTGTGGTCCTTTTACCGCTGCACAACTGGTACATCTGCGACACCAGTCTTCCACATCCTCTCGACAATGGATCCAGTAAAATCTTTCTCGGATCTTTAACAGAGTCCTTCTTACTCCCATATGACCTCCTGAAGAACCATTGTGGTAGAGCTGTAGAACTTCTGGTACCTTCGTTTTTGGGACTACCATTTGCAAGTGACAGCTATTCCCTCGAGCATTTTCCCATTTTCGGCACAAGACACCATCTTGGATCACCAAGCTCTCCCACTGTGCCCAATAACTTTTTGTGGTGGTACTCATCGCTGCAACATCACACCATTTCGGTTTGGGAGCATCAGCTTTAATCCACTCGAGAATTGTCCTGATATCTGTATCACGCTGCTGGGCATGCCGTAGCGTTTCCTTCCATTTGTCATGAAGGTCCGTTCTTAGCACCCTGACAGGAACTACTTCCTTAGCTTCCTGTCTGACACATTGTTTGTACTCTTCAGGAGAAGTTCTTCTTGATAAAGTGTCCGCGTTACCGTGGGATATGCCGTCATTGGCCTGTGACATCGAAATCCTTGGGGCTCTATTCACACTAGCCAATACTCGCCCTGTAATCTTATCGCTTACGAATTTCTCTTGCTGCTGCACTGTGCTATCAGACACCCTTCTAACCTGGGTGTGATATTCGGTGGCAGTGTCTCGCTTCGGGCAATTCGACCGGAGGTGGCCCTTTTCTCCGCAAGTGTAACATTTAGGGCTGTGCCTAATACGGTCACGAACAGGTGACTCCACAACCTCCCTGAAGCGATGGGCTCGATGATCATGCCTCACTGCCTCCACCTCCAACGCGTGGGCCAAGGCGTCCTTCAACTTCTCATGGTGCCCAAGTCTCACGGCAGCCCTTACTTCCAGGTCCCGTATGCCATCTATAAATGCTTGAGTCAGAATCCCTTCGATGAGTGCAGGCGCAGACCGATACGCTTTTCGGACCAACTTTTCAATTTCCAGGGCCCACTGCTGCAGGTTTTCACCACTGCGCTGCACACGATCCTTCAACTGCGCACGAAAAACGTGTTCCAGGTGCGCGTCACCGTATCTGGCCTCTAAAGCCTCAACGAGCTGCTCGTAGGTAACATATTTGCCGAGAGCCTCTAACACGGTTAAGGCCTGATCACGAAGGGCCAAAGTAAGCGCGGTCATAGCCTGCCCTTTTGTCCACCCATTTGCATTTATGACAGCTTCGAACTGGATTTTATATGCCGACCAGGAAGATGTTCCGTCGAAGGGTGGCACTTTAAACCCGCGCACGGAAGGTGCAGCAACTATCGAAGCCGTAGTCCGGTCTCCAGCTTTCAGAACTCCAACCGCTTTTCTTATATCAGCGATCTGGACTTCGGCGTCGGAGATACGATTTTCATGTACCTGAACAGTCTCCTTCATGGCTTTGATGTCCTTGCCAAATGTCGCGTGTAGATCTTTCAAGAGGAGAACCTGCTCCTCTTGCCGGCGAGCTTGTTCCTCTTTGTCCTGCTGCAGCTGTTCCTGTAGGCGGCGGGCCTGTTCTTCTTGTCGGCGGGCCTGTTCTTCCTGTCGGCGGGCCTGTTCTTCCTGTCGGCGGGCCTGTTCTTCCTGTCGGCGGGCCTGTTCCTCTTTGTCCTGCTGCAGCTGTTCTTGCAGTTGGCGGTTCTGTTCCTGCAGCATTGCCATTAGAGCAGAAAGATCCATGGCTGGTGATGCTGTAGGAACACCAGACGCTTGGGAAACTGGCTCCGTCGTCGGCTGATTACCCCCAGATGTCTGTCTTGAAGGTCCTTCAAATCGCCTCTGATCCACCTCCTGCTGGCGCTGACTCCTGGTACGAATACCTTCCGTGTCCTCCTTCGGTAAAACTGGCATAATTTATCCCTTACTTCTGACACCAAATGTTACGAGCTGGGGTTCGGGATAAATTAATTTAAGCCAAAATTATCGAAACACACCACAGTTTAATTAAACAATCACAATATCGCAATAGTCAAACAGAGTCACTTGTTTCGCTTGTAATGTATCGCTTGATTCGTATTCGCTCGCTTCCGAAATCGAACTGCCCATCGGACCGACAATCCGCTATTTATATCCCAAGCAGAACATTCGCGAACATTCAACACTTTTCCACAGTTTACAAGTAGATTCGAAACTTCGAGAACCTTCCACAGACATCTATTTACTGTTTAATCCCGCTACTCAACAATAGATGGCGGTGGCGTCTACGTACAATTGTTCGTAGTACTTGCTACTTGATAACAGATGGCGTTAGCGTGTCGTATCTAGAAGTTTCAACACTGCCCCATCCTTAGATGGAATTAGCGTGACGTTTCTAGACTTTTCGATCTACGTAATGTTGTCCCTTTCTGAGATGGAGTTAGCACGATGTTTCTAGACTTTACGATCTACGTAACAATATTATTTCTATGCACTGGGTAAAAATGCAACATCAGTGCTTTAATAAAGGAAAAGAACACGGTTTGTAAGTAAAAGCTGAGTTCTGCCTTGTTATTGCCTTGTAATAAGGGTTATAACAGTGCGTACGGCTTCATGCTGGAGGTGGCGGGCTGGTCTGTTCTGTGATTGTGTATGTAGATGTGTGTGTGCAGGAGATGACGGCCGCGTGGTGCGTACGGCGCGCGGAGCTGGTACTGAAGTGCGTGAAGGGCTTCATGCTGGAGGCGGCGGGCTGGTCTGTTCTGTGATTGTGTATGTAGATGTGTGTGTGCAGGAGATGACGGCCGCGTGGTGCGTACGGCGCGCGGAGCTGGTACTGAAGTGCGTGAAGGGCTTCATGCTGGAGGCGGCGGGCTGGTCTGTTCTGTGATTGTGTATGTAGATGTGTGTGTGCAGGAGATGACGGCCGCGTGGTGCGTACGGCGCGCGGAGCTGGTACTGAAGTGCGTGAAGGGCTTCATGCTGGAGGCGGCGGGCTGGTCTGTTCTGTGATTGTGTATGTAGATGTGTGTGTGCAGGAGATGACGGCCGCGTGGTGCGTACGGCGCGCGGAGCTGGTACTGAAGTGCGTGAAGGGCTTCATGCTGGAGGCGGCGGGCTGGTCTGTTCTGTGATTGTGTATGTAGATGTGTGTGTGCAGGAGATGACGGCCGCGTGGTGCGTACGGCGCGCGGAGCTGGTACTGAAGTGCGTGAAGGGCTTCATGCTGGAGGCGGCGGGCTGGTCTGTTCTGTGATTGTGTATGTAGATGTGTGTGTGCAGGAGATGACGGCCGCGTGGTGCGTACGGCGCGCGGAGCTGGTACTGAAGTGCGTGAAGGGCTTCATGCTGGAGGCGGCGGGCTGGTCTGTTCTGTGATTGTGTATGTAGATGTGTGTGTGCAGGAGATGACGGCCGCGTGGTGCGTACGGCGCGCGGAGCTGGTACTGAAGTGCGTGAAGGGCTTCATGCTGGAGGCGGCGGGCTGGGGCGGCGCGGAGCTGCGCACACTGAACTTCGCGCTGCCGCTGGACGCGGCGCCGGCGCTGTTCGCGGCGCTGGCCACGCTGCTGCCCAACATCTTCCGCATCTCCAACCCCGTCAAGTTCAAGGCGCCCGCCTAGGCGCCACGTGCAAGGTACGCTACTCTGTCGGTTTACACTTGTGCAATTGTTTTTCATAGTTTCAATTTTGGCGACGCACCTTAAGATCCTTACAAAGCTATACAGCCCACACTCGGGACTACCCGACAAATTCATAGATTCAAAGTCCACGTTCACACAGCGTTTATCAGTACGATATTTAAGCCAACGTACCCACGGACGTAATAAAATCGTGCCGGAATTCTTTCGCGCACTGGATCTTAAAGATTTGCCAACAGTCGAAAATTAAACATTACCTATATTATTTTTCAACGCGCTGATACTCAGTCCTGCTGCACTCTGTTGTTTACTCAAAGCTCCGTTCAACAGTTTACAATCAAGTGCGCGAAAAAATGTGTGTGTAGTCCCAGCGGAAAAAATGACGAATTTCTTCATTCCAATTTTACAGATATTTAGTGTATGACGTCGTATAATTGTGTACGGTAAGTAGGAATTTGTGCATCAAACCATTGGGGCGTTGTTCAACAAAAACTCGCTGGGACTACATCATCCCAGTGAAACCTTTTTTGTCCTATGGATTTACAAGAAAAAAAAATACATTCAATACTGCGCTGACGTTCAGCAATCTGATGAATATCATATAAAACTGTTTAGTACAAAGTTGTTATTTGCTACGCACATTGCTTTAAATTGTGTGTGTAATGTTTGTCATAACAGAATTTGACAAAAACATTCCGTTCAGAAGATATACACATAAAAGTTAAATAAGGTTATTAGGTCCTAGTACAATTTATATTTCTATATTAGATCAGTTTTTCTATATTATAGAGTTTCCTCTAGACCCTATAATGGTTAGATGCACAAATCCCTGCTAACCATACACAATTACACAACGTCATACACTAAATATCTGTAAAACTAAAATTAAGAAATTCGACATTTTGCCGTTGGGACTACACACACAAAAAAGTCCCACTACTTGGTTATACGTCCGTATTATTTTAGATTCACATAAAAGTCTTTTTTTACATTTTTTGTGTTATCAAAATTAAAAATCACTGGTGGCCAGCATCAGCCATTCATAAGCAAATAATTTGTCCTGCAATATTTTATGATGACAATACAGAATAGAGGCTATGTCGCCCGCTATCCCTCGGCGCGAGCCAGCCGCGGTCGCGCGTGTTGCGGCCGGTGCGTTGGCAACGAGCGGGAGGGATTCTCCAAGGCGATGACGGGCCGCTACAGCACTGGAGCGGTCGGGTTATAATGAGAACCATAAGTAGGTTATACATTTAATTAATAAAAGGGTGAGTAGAAAAGAAATAAAAAAGCAAAACATAATTCACGAATTTATTTATTAAAAGATTATTATTTATATGCAACAATTTAAAAAAAAATATCAATTCCACTTCTCATATTAATAATAATTTTGACGTGTGTCAATCTATATCTAAAACTGTCGTTTTTCAATCTATATACTTTCCGATGTATTGCTATCATTGCATTATGTTTCAGTATTGTGAAATATTTTAAAAGCGTCAAATGAGATAGATTCTCAAAGCAAGAAACCTGGGAATTGAGATAAAGATAAATGAATCCAAGAGTACTCAAAATTCTGAACATAATGTGCGTTCTCCAAGCACCAACTATGTCATGAAACTAAATTAAATTCATTCCCTAGGATTCCTTAACTGAATCCAACTAAATTAAAATATCACTAGGTACAACTATAAAAGCATCTTGACGTTACAGTTGATGTCACACAAGTAAAATAAGAAAAAAAAAACTAACACTAAAAACTTAAATCATAATTATAAATAAATTGAAGTAAACATGATTGATAGTGAGGATTCAAAGAGGACGCCGTTTGTGCATTGTTAAACATTATTGTGCTAAGCTAAGCTACGTGTGTATGTACTACGAAGTTATACATAGTAAGTAGCACGATAGACAACTGCTCACAGGGGGTAACAAACTGTAACACCACGCGTGTGCCTGACAACCGAACTACGTAAATGTATTACCGACATTAAGTATATATACGAAAACAGATACATTATTCTTAGTAAATTGTTCTATCAATACGAAATTGCATAACAATGTAAAGTTAATTTTACTTTAATATTCATGCTGTTTGCACATCAACAGTGTCAGATAAACTATTCGATTGGAATATATTCCATAATAGATTCGTTGCCGGCTTTGGTTCGTATGAATAGAAATCGCCTGGATATTAACTACATATTATTTCATACGTTGTACATAATATTGCCATTATCATATGCATTGAACACACAGAGGAACACTAGAACATTAAAAATACTCTTCATAAAAATTCTTCACAAAATATAACGCACGGCGTCTGCACACATCTGAAACAAACAAGTTAATAATGTAATGCAATGAATTAATGTAATTATGCCATTGTGATATTCTATTGATAACTATAATATTCTTAAGTTATTATATCAAGCGTAGTTTATTAGAAAATATATTTATTAAACATGTTTGAGTTACATTTTTGTTTGGAATGAAAAGCAAACCATGTGTTACCTTATTTAAGTAAACTATTTGTACTGTAGTTCCTGTTGTACGAACGTTGTGTTTGATGAACGTTCGCTATCTCCGGCGGCTGCGGCCCGCGGGCTTGTCTGAGGACACAAACAGATGCTACACAAACTGATCTGCTATTATCAACTGAAGACAGGAAGACATGCAATTACAACAGTTTACTTTTACTTGTGCCTAACACTCGCCATATCACATAACATCGCCTAACTTTGTCCTTTTGTACTCTGTGGTTTTTTATTGATAACCGATACGTTAATATGGATATGTGGCGAGAATATAAAGTAACAAATGAGTACATTTGAAGTAGGCGCCAGTGACAAAAAAGTTGAAAAAAAAATCGTTTGGGCATGTGATGAGGAGGTACAAAACGCATGTGACTAAAAGAGTAATTCATCACTCTTTTGTTGTTCGATGGAGTGTAGCTAAAGACCGAAGAAAAGATGGATGCATACTGGGAAATTATTTGAAAGAATAGGGAGTGAATGATAGCGTGACGTTTAGCAGGGGCGACCAGAAGAAAACGTGTTGCGCCGACTGCAAGTATGTACATGACATAGGATAAGGGCAGGAAGATGCTGATGATGACATGTTGAGTAATATATCTTACTGTCATATATACCTTCTGAGGTTGTGTTCCCACGAGTGGCGCGTGTCTTTCTTTCCTTCACAGGTGACGGCTCTGCTGCAGCTATTCTTTTGCGCTTCCCAGTCACCTGGTTTGCAGGAACAGTTTCAATATTTGCCTGCAAACAGAAATTACAACGTAACATCAATACTTCTCTTAACAATAAAGTTCTTCGAGATGAATTGTGATACAATAATGAATGTAGCTCACCTTTCTGCCTCGTGTTTTCTGCTCAGTTTGTTTCGTCGCCTTCACAGGTTCCACTTCCGCAGTCTTCCTGCCGCGAGTGAGCTTTACAGGCGCCTCACTAACTTTATCTTCTGACCTCTCCTTAACCGCGGACTTCTTACGTGTATTCTTAGTTTCTGTGCTCACTTCAGTCGCCCGCTTCCTCCCTCTTTCAGCGACTTCCTTTGATTTCCTCACTTTAGGAGGGATGTCATTGTCTGGAGCTGTGTCTGACTTGCGTTTGCGAGTTTTGACCGCAGGTACGATACTTTCAGTTTTCGCCGCCCGTCGCCCTCTCGTGCTCGGCACCGACTCCACACTCTCTTGTGGCTCTACCTTCTTGCCGCGAGTTCTCACTGGTTTAGCTTGTTCAATAGACTTCTCTTGTCCATTACTCCTGGTCTTTTTATTAGCGGGTTCGTCTGTCTTACGTCCCTTCTTAGTTTGAGCAGAAGTCTTTTCAATGTCGGTATTGTCTATAGATTCGCTTACAACAGTCTTACGTCCTCTAGTTCTGGGTTGTACTTTAGCTGCTCCATTTTTACTTGATGTTTTTCTTTGTACCTGAGATTTCTTGGGAGATTCTGGTTTATCTTGCACAGTTACAGTTTTCCGTGTGTTCCTGGGCGCTTCGTGTTCAGCCTGGGCAGCGCGTGCTCTCCTCGCGCGCGGCTTCATCTGCGGCGAAGGTTTGCTGACCACTACGGTGGCTTTCAGTACTTTAGCTCTGGTGTTCTTTGGCGTCTTAGGCTTGTCATCTTTGACAGATGTGTTCTTGCGCGTCGCGCGTGTCGTCTTCGGACTCGGTTTAGGCGTTGACGGAGTTTCCGGTTCTTTTCGTTTGCGCGTCGCCCGCGGCTTCGGACTCATGACTGGAGACTTCTTAGCGATAACTAATGTCGATCTGCGCTTTATGGTGTTTGACTCTAGTGTCGAGACATCTTTTCTGCGAGAGCGTGTTGTTTTGGCTGGAACAGGACTCGCTAATTTCTTTGCAGGGCTAGATTTAGGCTTAGTAGGGCTGGCTTTTTTAGCCTTAGCAGGACTTACCTTTTTGGCCTTAACAGGACTTGCATTTCTGGTCTTAGCAGGACTTGCCTTTTTGGCCCTAACGGGACCTGCCTTTTTGGCCTTAGCAGGACTTGTCTTTCTGGCCTTAGCAGGACGTGCCTTTTTGGTCTTAACAGGACTTGCGTTCCTGGCTTTAACAGGACTTTCATTTCTAGCCGTAGTGGGACTTGCCAGTTTGGCCTTAACGGGACTTGCCTTTTTAGCCTTAGCAGGACTTGATTTCTTAGCTTTACCGGTGGCTTTCTCTTTGACAGGGTGGGCTGGCTTATCTTTAGGAGTGAGCGCTCTTGACCTCCCGCGAGTCTTTTTAGGCGATGGCTTCACAAATTCAGACGCGTGTGCTGTTTCGAGGTTTTTTGTGTTCGCCTTTGTGCCTCTCGTGCTCTTCGATCTCACATCACCCGTTTCTTTTGGTTGAGTAGATCTAAAAAGGAATATGAAAACTATTTTAAGATATCCATTCCCACGAATATGGTCGAAGAATCGACACATTTTGACATTTCCGCTGTAAACTTGATCTTACGTTTTTTGTAATGTGCTGGTTGGTATCATGTTAAATGTTGATAAAAATATTATTCCTGACTGTAACACACATGTGCAGTTAACAAAATTATAATAATTAAGATAACCAATACAACTCTCTTAGTTCAAATTGCCCTATTGAATGACTATTTCTTATTTCTTGAAATCATTACATTTGAGACCATTGCTAACTTCAGTTGTACTGTAACATTTCTGTAAATATATATTTTATTGTTTTGTGCATGTGATGCGGAGGAATGACGGAAATGTCAGAGCAAAGATTGAGTATGAATGTGGACGGCTATATTAGTAGTAGTAGGGGAAGAGCTAAGAAACGATGGATGGACTGTGTCAAAGATGATATATGATAAGTTCTGAGTTGAGCAGCATGATTACTGATAACTGCGTGCACTAACTGGACACTGTCCACTGAATCTGTGTAGTTATTTCGTCAAAAGACCAGTTCAGACACCAATCCACATGGTCTGCACATGATATGACCAAGATCATGTGTG
This sequence comes from Aporophyla nigra, assembly GCA_947507805.1. Classification (NCBI taxonomy): domain Eukaryota; kingdom Metazoa; phylum Arthropoda; class Insecta; order Lepidoptera; family Noctuidae; genus Aporophyla; species Aporophyla nigra. The sequence continues at coordinate 815,464 of OX382313.1, read as the reverse complement.
GACTTTAAAAGGGACTGCCACTTTTGAGTTTGTTTTGGGTTTTCTTCTCAGAGTAGTCTGATAAAAAACAACCACCTCATTTGATTTAAAAAATATGATTAAAATGAGAATAAAAAGAGTTTGCACAAACCTACTTACACAAATAAAATCATTTATCATATTGCCAGAAAAGGAGTGACTAATAGAGCAGTATGGAAGAAAAATACATGTTGTGCCGACCAAAAATAAATGGAGATGTCTACAGAATCAGGCGGCCAATCATAGTTAGATCAGCATACGTCCCGGCAGCGAGCTACGAATTGCAAGACGCCAGAATTCAAATGAAAGTAATAAAATGAACTTACGTAACAGAAGTATCGTATTCCGTGTAGCGCGTGTCGTCGGCGCGTATGGGCGACACGCGCGCCAGCACGGAGGCGTCCGGGGCGCCGCGCCCCTTGAGCGGCGTGGAGTGCAGCAGCGCGCGCTTCTGCAGCGGCAGCGCCGGGGCCTGCGCCAGCGAGCGCTTCTTTATAGGCAGCGTGTGCGCGCTGTACAGCTCGGAAGCAGACTTCTTACGATCCACGTCACTCTCGTTACGTTCCACAGTACTGTTTCGAACTCTCGAGGTGCAAAGTGGCGCGTCGCCCTCCACTGTCTCTGTTATCAACTTCTGCAGCTCACGACTCATGTTGGCTTTAGACGTGTGAGCTTTGGATTGATTGATCCTGGACCGGTTGGCTGTAGATTTGTTGACCTTCGATTTACTGCCTTTCGATTCGTTCAGTGATCTCATAGATTCCAAGTACTTACTGATTTGTTGCTCCTTGTTCAGCTCTTGCTCTAACAACACGTCGACGTCGGTCACTTCGTCTAGAGACGCCTGCAAGGGCTTCGATTTGTTTGCCTTGGATCTGTTGGGTTTGGAAGTATTAACAGATTTCAAAGAATCTAAATAATTCTTTATTTGTAGTCGTTTGTTCAGTTCTTGTTCTAGCCAGTTATTATCAGTGGCAGTTATTTGGTCTAGAGATGCGTGCAATGACTTCGCTCTGGGGCCTTTGGTCTTCCGAACAGTTTTCGAGGAGAATGTTTTAGAATACACTGCCCTTATCTGTGGCTTGCCGACAAGCTGGTCGAACAAGCTCTCAGCTCTAGTAGAGGCAGTAGCCGACGAATAGTTGGATAAGTTGAACAACTCTTCGACTCCGCTGACGTCACTCAAGTTGTTCCGCTTCTCTCGCCTGAACATGCGCTTCACTCCCCGCACGTCACCTAGGTCATTCCTGGGACTTTGTCTTCGCAGAGTTCTCTTAACTCCCGACACGTTCCTCAGGTCATTTGCAGGACTCCTCGTGTTGAACAACTTCTTTACTCCTCTTACGTCATCTAGTTCATTTCTAGGCGACTTTCTTTTATTAGTAGTTCCGAACAGGGACTTGACGCCGGTCACACGCCGCAAGTCGTTATTAGGCGACGAACCAAACACTTCCTTCACTCTGACATCACTCAGTCGGTTTTTAGGGCTCTTAGCAAATAAATTCTTAATCCCGGACACGTTCGTCAGGTCGTTCTTGATAGATCGTCTCGTGCGCGGCGTGCGCAGTAAGTTTCTCACGCCTCTGACGTCTCGGAGATCGTTGTCGGGAGTAGTTTTAGCGAACATGAGCTTAATGCCCTCGAGACTGGGACTGCGGGTGGGCGTGCTGATGGGACTGACGAATATCTCCGGCGTGTAGGAGTCGGTGTGGTCCAGCAGCGAGTGGTCGGGCGAGCGGCCCGTGAGCGCCACAGTGCGGCGCGAGGGCCGGGCGGCGCGCGCGCTGTCGTCGTCGGACAGCTGCCTCCTGGAGAACTCCGTCATGCTCTGCGACAGCTTCCTCTTCACGGGGCTGTTGAACAGCTGCTTCACTATGTCCGACTCGTTCAAGTCGTCTATGATCGAACGTTTCGACTGCGGCTTCTTGGCCGTCGAGTGCTTATTTTTAACTACTTCTGGTACCAACTTAACTGCGCTCTTAGGCGTCACGATCTCACTCTCATCATTATTTTTTAATATCTCCACGGAGTCGTTGCTTAATCTCAATCCAGTTTGTCTGGCGCTGAAGCTCAAAGACTTGGACTTAGCGCTGACTCTAGTTTTAGGTCCCGTGAGTCCTCCGATGGTTTTTCTATTAGTATACGAGAGTCTACTTTTTCTTGTCGGTCTTTGTGAAGCAAAGGAACTTTGGCTGGAATTTAAAAGACTTTGAATACTAAGGACGGGAGTGCTAGCTTCTTCAGGGCTTTGTGTATTCTCCGGGGTACAGCTGCCGTCGTCTTGCGCAGGACTGTGAGCGGGCGTGACTTCTGTGTCGTCGCCGGCCGTCTGTGCGCTCAGCCTGCCAGTCTTCGAGCTGGTGCTGATTCTCTTGGAGGTCCTCGGCGAGTCGTCGTCTTCGTCCAGCAGCAGCAGCTCGCTGTCGTTGAGGCGCGACTTGCTGCGCGACGCGCGCGATATGCGCGTGCTGTTCACTGAGATATGTTTCTTGGCATCCTCCGTGTTCTCCGGCGTCGACAAGGACTTGGATCGCGTCGACCTCGAGCTCCTGACGGTGGATCGCGTACTATTCGTGGAGGTGTCGGTCGCCGCGTGCGGGCTCGGCTCGGAGCGAGAGCGCGGCGTGGAGCTGCTCTTCACGTACGGCGTGCTGCAGCCGAGCAGCGTCGGCGCCAGGGACGAGCGCGTGCTCCTGCCGGCGTGCGGGCTGCCGACCGAATCGTCGGTGTCGATGGACACCAAGTCCACGATGGAGTAAGACTCCAGCTCGTTCCGGGACTTGCGCGGGCTCAGCGTGCGCGTGCGGTGCGCTGCAGTGGCGTGCCGGCTGGCGGCCGGCGACGCGTCGGACTGGCGCAGCGAGCGGGAGGAGCGCGAGGCGCGCGCGGAGCCGAGCGAGCTGTGCAGCATGCGGCTGCTGCGCGAGTGGATGGAGCGGCGCGGGGACGGCGACTGCGCGCCGGACGTGGAGTAGCGCAGCGTGACGTCACCGAGCGACGCGCCCGCCGCGCTCGACGGCCGCGCAGTGTCGCTGAGCATCAGCACGTCGGTGTGTTGCGAACGGTTCTCCAAATTGCTCAGATCGAACTTTATAGAATCAGTTTTCCGAGCCCCGCGTTTCGCTGAAGGATCTTTGAGGGCAGACTTCCTGGGACTAGTCGAGTACGACTTCTTTAAACTCTTTTGTCCCGAACGACGCGATACGGCACTTTTTCGTAGCGATGAATTTCTTCTGTCAGAATCGGTTATCTCTAGAATGGTTACCTAGGAAAAAAATGATAAAGTTCAGTTATGTATCAATATTTGATTCATATTTTGCATATTTATTACATAGAAAACACACAAGGAAGTGTTGTGAAAGTTTATTACATAGAGAACGGCTAGCTGTGGAGAAGACTTTTATCAAAAGTGAAACAATATAGTTGGGGAGACATTTTGCACCAGCAGTGGGACAATTTACTTTGAAATATTATATAAATAAACAGGCCGAAACGAGGTCCAAGCCGACATTTTAGAATCCTATCCGAAACACTACTATGTATGTTCAGCAATTATTTAAAATTTGGAAGCTCGAGGTTTTTAATATTTTTAGAAAAATGTCAGAGTTTTGAATGTTCGCATCCGCATTGTGGGTAAATATATTTTAATTAATATTTTTTTCTGCCGATTTGTTTTTTTTTGTCATGGAAGACACCAAAAGTATTACCAATCTGCCTACTTTTTGACGTCACTGGGAGGCGAAAATAAATAGTATTTTATCATTTAAGGCGCTAAAAATAGAAAATAAGGTAGACACCTAAAAAGTCGAAATGGTTTTAGAATCAACGAAAGACATTTCGCACATTGATAAGAAGACCGGTCACTATACGAAAAATGATGTTTTTCCGTAAGCAGTGCCATCTCTTAGTGAACGAGAAATACTAAATATTTGTAAAAACACCTGTCGTCGTAACTCCAATATTTATCGGTACATGGCGTAGTGTCGAACTGCTTTTATCGACATGTTGATACGATCTGTTACGACAAACCGTCATTTTTTCATTCGTGACTGTGACGCTAACAAAAAAGGTTTCATCTGGTGTATTCCACAGTGACATTATCTGTTTGAAGGCGATTTGGATTGATAATATTTCGTTAATCTTCAACATGTCTAATATTTTGGTTATTACTATTTCTGTGTTATCATTTTATCATATAAGTCTTTTGAAGTTTTGTATATATAATTCAAAGTCCTGAGTGACTGACTGACTGATATATCAACGCACAGCCTAAACCGCTGGTCGTAGAGACATGAAATTTGGAGGGTGTGTTCTTTGTGAAAAGTAGGTTACCACTAAGAAAGGGTTTTTTGAAATTCCATTCTTAAAAGGGTGAAATGGGGAGTTGAAATGGTGAATTTTTCGACATCCACGCGGGCGAAGCCGTGGCAGAAGCTAGTTTTATATAAAAATCTTAAAATATTAATAAGAATGTGATTTAGCTAGCTGTTGCCATAGCAAACAAGTTTATGTTAAAGTATTTTGTATTAAACGTTTCAATAAAAAAGATTTTCTAAATAGAAACTGATTTTTCTTTGCGTAGTTTAATTTTATATTGTTATTGTGTCGGTATGTTGTCTTGAAGTAGGAAATGTTGAACATGATCATTAATGAAATAACGTCTCTAAAAAAAGTTTTTTGAAATTGATTACAAAAAATACATTTCAGTCGTGTTTTAATACGCTCTGTTATAAAAACCATAACGCAATATCATTTTTTTATTCTTTCTGGTGCCAAACGAGTAATTACTATTTGGTAAAACTTTAAATGCTTCTACTGAAAAAACAGCTATTTTGGTTAGTGTCACTCTTCTTATCAATGTGCGATTTGTTCTTTACAAATATCGAATTAAGCTGAAATTTGGCAAACGGATTTTTTGGTGACAAATTAAAATGTCGTGAGGAAAGTTTTAAGTATGAATGTCGATGGCTATAAGAGTAGAGGGGGACCAAAGAAACGATGGATAGACTGTGTGAATTATGATATGGATATAAAGGGGGTGACTACTGAGATGACGGCTAATAGAGAAGTGTGAAAGAACCCGACCCCAAATAAATTGGGATAAGGGCAGGACAATGATGGTATAGTATAAACAATAGTATCCGCCTTATCTACCTTGTTCGGAATTTTCCCAAATAATATCCTGAAAAGTGCTTATTGTTTATATTGCTTCGGAAAGCTTAGGGTCCTTAGTCTTAAAAACTGCTGTGGGGTATAGCCACTCTTCTTTTTTTCTGAAGACTAATTTAATGATTTATATAAAACAATATAAAGTCTAAAGTCAAGTGAGAATTTCCCAAAAATGTTAAAAGCTGTCTCTAGCTCCTAAACTATTAATGATCGCTGCACATACACAGGGGTGTTTCGAGAAGCCCTTGGAAGGAGGATTCCACTTTTTTTCTTTGGACTGCGTCTCGTGATGCTCCCTGTCTATAATAGATAAATATATTTAAATAACTGAACGTAAACATTAAATAACTGGTGAACACGCGCGAGCAATAAAACAGTTTTAATAGCTGTAGGATCGAAACAGTCGACGATACAACAACCAAATCTGTTACATTACTTAAAAATTAAATCCTCTAAAGGTTGCACACATCATTTATTTTCAGTTTTTCAGAACAAACGCAAACAATTATAATTTTCATATCACATTTGTGAGGTTATGTAATGTGTTCCCGTTGTAAATAACTTTTAGATAGTAAATCTAAATTAAACAGATAAATATTTCGTGAAACACGTCATCACTTGCATAGTTGGAAAAGGTAATCTAAAACATGTTCTTACTAAAATTTCGTGTCAAGTATGCACTGCAATATGCATTATTGAGCTATCTGTACGGAGCGCACTGAAGGGGCGCGTCAATTTCATTTTATAGCTGATAACGCCTCCAGCGATATTCTTCTATCAGCTTAAGGTGACACATTGAGAAAACCGTGCTTTTTCTTTTAAGTGTATCTTTCTTACCGTATGATAGCAGTACTAAATATTAAAGTGTATGATTTTTGACTATATGATCTAGTATCCTGTAAAAGGAATACACGATACGATAAAATTTCCTCGATACAAAAAAATCGCAAAGTTCTATCCATGTTTATTAATTTTTTTAGCCTCAAGGCGCAATGCGTTAGATTTATTAAACATAGTTTACTTTAAAACATTGATAATAATCTTATCTAAGTTTTTGTAAAACAGTTTTCGTTTTAATAACACTTTTCATTCATAAAAGACGGCGATTCGTTTTGGCACATACGTTATTTTATTCCAGGCGCATACACATTATCGCCTTCTCTTTTTTTGCCTATAATAAGTAGTCTCATCACTCTCGTTCGTTCATAAATCAGTCACCCAGTAGGGCTCATCGACGACGGATCTATGTCACTTTTTTACAAATCGGTGCGATCAAAATTACGTTTTTTAAATATTTATATCCACAGAAAAAGGTAGTAGTGAAGTATTTTGCTGTAAATATTTAATATAATAAATGTTGGCTTTCCAAAAACTTTATATTTAGACTGTATACTCGTATGTGTCTATTTTTGTGACTGTGAATAATATAACATTCTTTTTCTATTACTATTTAGTGACGACCTAAATTATGTATGACAATGGGAAGAACCATAAACCAAAATTGAACAGTACCTTCAAGGTTAGGAGTACCTGCACAGGGCAATTAATTAATTCATTTTGCAGGAATTCAATACCAATAAGATGATGATAATAGTAAGAGGAATTCACCACCTTCACTAAAGCACTACAGCAACAATCTATTCTCACTTTGTAAAGTAATATAGAGTTAACACCCTATTTTTTTAGAGAAGAACGTCTGTTTTATCCCAAAAACTTATAATAATCGTTCATTTAGAAATAAATTAAAATATATGATTAGTTTTTAGGTTTGAAGTACGTCAACAATATATCTTTATGTCAAGTACTGACACTATAAATACAAGAGCACAACGAAGGAATAGAGTAGCATTAAAGTGTGAAAAAGGTGAGATTTTATAACTGACTGCGGCTCAAAGGAGGGTAATGATTTTACCACGCAAATGTATGGTGATCGGTGAAACGAAGTTGGAGTTTATCAATCTCTTGTATACCAACATCCATTTTATTTATATACCTCTAGAAGATTAGTTCGATATTTTTAATTTCATGTCGTAAATAACAAAGGTATGCAAAATTTACCTTTTTGAAAATTACAAACAAAGCTACTACTTACACATTTCGATTTTCATGACGTTTAGCATTAACTTGACTCACAAAATAAACTATTATAAATCCTTGTAATACCTTATTTGCTCGTCCCTGAAGCTTCTTTATCATATTTGACATTAAACATTTTCATTAGCCCGTTTATATCTTTACAGTAAAACTGAATCACCGTTTTGAGCAAAAATTGGGACAAAAGCTTTTTCTCTACATCTATTCTCTATATAATATGGAAAAGTAGTGCCCGTAGCCATTTTTTTTTCTTTAAGTCGAGATCCTAAAAGTTCTGCTGCAATTTTAGAAAGATCTGATTTACGCACTAAGTTGTTTAATTCTGGTTCTGTAAATAGCTGTGGCTCGGTTTTGTCGATAGAGAAATCAATCAGTCGACAGTCAATCACATTTACTAAATACTTTGAATAACTACCAACAAGTAAAATAACAGTCGAAAATAATAATTGTTCATCATCTGCCTGCCTTTTCCCAACTATTTTGGGGTCGGCTTCCAGTCTAACCGGATGTAGTTGAGTACCGGTATTTTACATGGAGCGACTGCCTATCTGACTTCCACAACCCTGTTCCTGGGTAATACGATACCCCTTGGTAAGACTGGTTGTCAGACTTTTGACGACCCGTAACGACTGTCTAAGATCTACGAAAGACAGTCGGGCCAACCGCTTTTTTTTTGGATGGTGGATCATCAAATGACGTGTCCCGCTGTAGATGCAGCGGAAGGGCGTGTCAGACTTTTACTGACTAAAACCCACCCGTGTTCCTTCTGTTGCCCATATGCCAGGGCCACGGTACCTCTTTCGAACTAATCTCGCGACGCTGGCAGGCGGACCAACGGCTTAACGTGCTTTCCGAGGCATGGAAGGGTTTGTAAAGATAGTCACCCATCCACGGACCAACCGCGGCAAGCGTAGCTTAACCTGAATGACCGACCCGTGCAGCTGTTTTAAATTAGCCACAAGCCCTTCCGAAAATTATAATTGTTATCCCATCATATCTGTACTATGGTAGCATTTATGAAGATTTCTACAAAACCTTACGTGATGGAATTTTTTCTTTATTTTTCCGTTAATCAGGACCTAGAGGTCCTGATTTCCAGGTGAAGGTCCTGATTCTATAAGAAACCATTATTCGATTTCAATTAATTTTACCCATGCATATCATTAATCAAAATTTAAGTTTCAGGTTTGTAAATATTTTGTATTAGTTGTCTACTCCATAGTTTACTATGCGCAAAAATTTCAAAGACCGAGACAAATTAACGTCCCTTGGCATGCTAATTTTTTTAAAAATATGTTGCCGTCTTTATCTTGCACTTTTATTTAAACAGTTGTGCGACGGTGACAAGAATAATTCTTAGCGAAAGGCCATGCTAAGTAACGTTTTTAAATTTCGGTCAGTGATAATAAAATTCCTTCGTTCCACTTTTGGCCACTGGTAAAATAAGTCATTAAAGTTTGTGACGATGACGTGTCGGCCGACCAATGGAGATAGATCCGCCACTCCCCGCGTGCGGGGGAAACAATCCAACTATCATTTATTTTCAAGGTGGGGTCTTAAATGTGACACGCGCATGCTTCTTCAGTTGTTTTAACTAATAAATGACTGGATGGCGAATGACAAATCAAGTTTTAGAAAGAGACGGTCTCCCTAGTATGAGGGATAGAGACGACGCTATGCATGCGACAAGAGACAGTTAGTTGATTTTCGCATTAAAGCGGCAGTTGTTTATTGCAGTTTTGGTAAATTTAAATTACAAAAAATCATATTTACTAACAAGTTTGGCAGTAAAAAGCAGCATTGAACGAAATAAAACCGAGTCATAGTAAATATTTAAATGGATAATTTATTAAATAATGAAGTTGTTTTAGTAATAAGTTGTAAGAAATTCAAATTGGAAGTTTTTGTTTGGCGATAGTACGAACCTAACCTATGAACTGTAGAACTGTTTACCTAACTATTCATTGATTGCACTATTTGAGAATATTTGTACTGATATTATAGGATAAGGTCACCAACAACAAATTCTCTTTTGTCTATTCATTTTTTATTGTCACACTGATTTACCAACCGCCGAAATAATAAATGACTGCCCGCAAAATTTTTCTAATGGTCATAATGAAAATTTAAATAACGGTTTAAATATTTAAATAACGGTTGGAAACAGTATCACTTCTTTCGCATTTATAACATTAGTTTGGATATTTTACTTAGCGTCATGTGTATTACTCACAGTGCGGTCAGCGTCGCTTCTGATGCTAGTATTGCCGGGAGTAGCGCTGTTGTCGAGCGTGGCGCGACTGTTGCCGGCCGTGGCGTAACCGTTGCCGGGCGTGGCAGGACTATTGCCGGGCGTGGCCTGTCTGTTGCCGGGCGTGACGCGACTGTTGCCGGGCGTGGCGCGACTGTCGCCGGGCGGGGCAGGACTGTTGCCGGGCGTGGCGCGACTGTTGCGCGAGCGTGGTGTGCGACGCACCGGGCTGGGCTTCTTCACCACAAACGACGGACTGGAGGGCTTGGACTTCGGCGTGTGGCCGGTCATCAAGCGAATGGCCGCCTGCTTCGTGTGATCTACACGACGGACGGAAATATTATACTCATTACTATTATTACTTCGCTTACCTACAATTCTACATAATTCCATTAATAAATCTACATGAGCTAAGTAATTGAGTCACGCCAACTAATAGATAACAGGGGAAATGCATTCCCAGACGATAATGACGTCACAGATCGCGATGAATTATTACAAGTTAAAATAGAAGTAAGAACAAAATAGAGACTCGACTATAAATAGAGAAAAAAACAGTCATAACAAATATTTATTTCCATTTAGTCAATTGCATTTCAGTAAAATAGGAACTTACATTAATAGTATAGTCAATTAAAGCAAAATTATTGAACACATCATACGTGCTTCCCGCGCATGCACCGGGCCGTCAGTGAGTGTTTGATTACGTAATAATATGTAAATCGGTATGCGCCTGCGACCAAGTCTCCGCGCGGATATGATAATGAATGACGGCGCACTACTATGGCGCTGAGGTGGGAGTTATCGCCTCGTGTGTTTACCAACTTCATTTAATTCAAGGTCACTGCACTCACATTATTTAGACACTAATGAAGGCAGACGCTTTGTCTAGAGTTCGCTATTGCAGTGTCAAGCTATCCATCACCAGCCTTTGTAGAAGGCCCTATTTGGTATTTCCGGAAAAACCGAAACTACCAAATCTTATAAATTTTATCTGTTCCATGGCAAAATACATGAATGTGACTCGTACGTAGGACGGCCCGCGTTTGTGTCCGTTTAGAGTTGTGCATGGAGCATTCGTGAAAGTACTGACCTATAGTGAGTGGCCCCGGCACCTTGCCGCCCGCCAGCCCGCGTGCGGCCTGCGCGCGCCGCAGCACGGCGAGGCGCAGCGGCGTGCAGCGCTGCGCCAGCGGCGTGCAGCGCTGCGCTGGCGCCGCGCTCCTGCGCGCCCTCCCTGCGCCCAGCTGCGACGGACTGGCGCTCTTGTACGACTTTCTAGGACTGCTCTTCCGCGACTCGATCCAGAGCGTCGCTTTCGTCGTGGTTTGTAAGTTCGACAGCGAGTTCTTGGGGCTCACTCGCGCGGTCGACTTGCGTTTAGTCTTCTCTTGTTCTGCTTCACTGACAGACGAGTCGAGATCGCTCTTGGAAGTTCTGGGCCGTTTGTTCGCTAGCGGCGGTGTCCTCGGCGGGTTCTTGTCTACAGTACAACAGTACATTAGGCGCGTTAGCTACAGTACGCCAGTGGCGTGTTGGCTACTGGTGAGTTCTTACCCATGTAGTCGCTGGTGTCTCTCCTCTGAGGCTGCACGATGGCCACCTGCTTGCCGCCGGCGCTGCCTGTCAACGACACACACGTGGTTAACGCGGCCAACAACACATGCAAACACACACACGAGTGGCGGACATTATCGTTCGTGTCTGCTGATCTAAGCAGTACGGTCAGCAAGACAAAATGATAAAACCTACACTTCTGTTACAACTAATGTTACATGAACTTGTAATTCTAGTCTTTTTAGGGTTCCGTTGCCAAATGGCAAAAAACGGAACCCTTATAGATTCGTCATGTCTGTCTGTCGGTCTGTCTGTCTGTTTGTCTGTCCGAGTATGTCACAGCCACTTTTTTCCGAAACTATAAGAGCTATGCTGTTGAAACTTGGTAAGTAGATGTATTCAGTGAAACGCATTAAGATTTTTACACAAAAATAGAAAAAAAAAAAACAATAATATTTGGGGTTCCCCATACATAGAACTGAAACACAAAAAAAAAAATTTAATCAAACCCATACGTGTGGGGTATCTATGGATAGGTCTTCAAAAATGATATTGAGGTTTCTAAAATCATTTTTTTCTAAACTGAATAGTTTGCGCGAGAGACACTTCCAAAGTGGTAAAATGTGTCATCCCCCCCCCCCCGTAACTTCTAAAATAAGGGAATGATAAAACTAAAAAAAATATATGATGTACATTACCATGTACTTAAACTTCCACCGAAAATTGGTTTGAACGAGATCTAGTAAATAGTTTTTTTTTTTAATACGTCATAAATCGTAAACCACAATTTACCTTTCATTCAGTCAACTCAAATATCAAAATTAAAAAAAAAAAAACATTTAATTTCATAAACATAAACCTTATGCATAAACCGTGAATACCTGCAGGTTTGTACGGAACCCTATAATTATTGTCTATAATATTTTTAATTTTATTAAGTCAATCGAGACAGTCTCAATTCTTTATTGCATTCCATATCCTTTAGATCTAGGGGTGCGACCCCTAGATCTAAAGGGAACTAACTCAAAATTAATTAGTTATGCACACCTTCGAGTCTGTCATTTCAATACCTATCGACCAATAAACCAGATTCAAAACTATTAGGTCTTTACCTATGAAATTGCCGTTCTGCAGTACTGGCCATTTCAAATCAAAATAATTTTTGTTTGTCTAAGAATTCTAATTTCAAATTAATTTTATTTTAAAAACATGGAATTCTTTTTCCAAAAGTAGTCATTTGTTTATTGATTAGTGTTACATTTTCATCGCATTTCAATCTTTTTCGTCATCATGGATACGTTAAAAACTCGAGTAATTATGGAATATGAGTACCGTCGTGGCAGCAACGCGGCACAAGCGGCACGCAACATCAACGACGTTTACGGAGCTAACACTACAAACCAACGCACCACCTGTTATTGGTTTGCTCGCTTCCGTTCTGGAAATTTCGACCTGAAAAATGAACCTCGCGGTCGTCCGAAGACTTTGGTCGACAATGACGAATTAAAGGCGATTGTGGAAGCTGACGATACACAATCTACGGCTGAATTAGCAGCAGCTTTCGACGTTAGCGTCAAAACAATATTGGTCCATTTGCGTCAAATTGGCAAGGTAAAAAAGCTTGACAAATGGGTGCCCCACGAACTCAATGATCGCCAGCGCGAAGTACGCGTCGAGACGTGCCTTGCACTGCTCAACAGACACACAAATGAAGGAATTTTGAACCGCATTGTTACCTGCGATGAAAAATGGATTCTGTTTGATAACCGCAAGCGCTCAGCAAGTTGATTGGATCCTGGTTCAGCACCTAAACAATGCCCTAAACGAAAAGTTACCCCTAGAAAAGTGATGGTCACTGTTTGGTGGTCTAGCGCCGGTGTGATTCATCACAGCTTCTTACCAAACGGGGTGAGCATTACTGCAGATGTGTACTGTGAAGAACTGAACTCAATGATGGAGAAGCTGGCACATCTCCAACCAGCATTGGTCAATCGCTCGTCTCCGCTGCTCCTGCACGACAACGCGCGACCTCATGCTGCACAGCAGACGGTCTCCAAGTTGTAAGAACTGGGGTTGGAAGCTCTCCGTCATCCGCCCTACTCACCAGACCTTGCGCCTACAGACTACTACTTTTTCCAGAATTTGGATAACTTCTTGGCGGGAAAAAAATTTAATACCCGAGAGGCATTACAAAATGCCTTTGAAGAATTTGTTGCCTCCCGTCCAGCTGATTTTTTTAAGAAGGGCATCAATAAACTGCCACTGCGTTGGCAAAGATGCATTGATTGCATGGGTGATTATTTCGATTAATACAAATAAAAAATACATGAAAAAAATTCGTTTAATTTTTTTCATACAAAACGGCATTTTCATAGGTAAAGACCTATTATTTCCAATATTCGACTCCAAATATTGGAAATAGTTTTGAATCTGTTAGTTCCCTTAAGATCTAGGGGTGCGATATATTCCATCGATAGTATGACAAATAAAAGATCAACATGGACCCTATCGGGCACAGCAAAATTGAAAAGAGAGGCAGAGGGCTAAGTAGCAATTAAAACAATTTAATATTATTATTAATTACTGTATGTTTCAATCAACTCGGCCTAGCGCAGCAGTGGGCAGCTGGACATAGGCCTCTCCCATGTTCCAGAGGGCCACGACACCTGGCCCTCTGTTCAGTTGGGAGTAATTAAGTGTGTGTATATTTAGTTATTTCAATTTTATGTATTGCATAAGGAGAATGTACTCAGATAAATATTATAGGAGATCTGGAAAGGGGAGGTACGATATATTTTTAAAGACTAGTTTTATAGTTGTAAAGACAATTTAACAAATGTTCTTGGTGTAACCGGAGTTTTATTATCAACAAGTTTGAGAATTTATTTTGTGTATTGTAACACATGCGGCCGAATTCTCAAGCGCAACTCAATTTATGTCCCCCCCCCCCCCCCCCCCGTCAGTCCATGCCGTCTGTGTCACATTGCATTGAGACTAAGAAATTACTTCAAATCAAAACCTAACCTCATACAGGTATGTTCCATGTGTATCGGAGGCGATTTATTTGCACAAATAAGGCCTCATTTACGGAGACGCGGGGCGGCGCGCGTGGCGTTGGGCGGCGCGCCCCGCACTGAATTCAAACATATAGCGTTGTATGAGTGCGTTTACGGAGAGGCGATTTTACACGCGTTTGTTTGAAATGGAGCGTTTTTTGCGGCGTTGCCCGCCGGCGTTCATCGCGGCGGCGCCCGCAGCGGAAATTTTCAATGAAGCGGTGCCCGCGGCGGAACCTTCTGCCTGTCTTATTATTATTTTTTTCGGAAATCGCACAACGCAGACGTATTTACCGTCCCAATGGAGTACAACTTCATCGACTTCTTTTAGCAGAATATTTTATGTTAAACGTGAATTATTTAATATAAAAATTAGCCCAGTTTACAGCAACGGAACACGAGAAGTTTGGGGAATATGCAATTCTTTATAGGTCAATAAGAGAAAGTGGTTATGATTTTTTTCATGGCTATACACGGATGTCTACTACAACTTTTGATTATATAGTAAACAATATCGAAATAGTTGGTTTTATTGAGTACCGCGCGTACGCCGCAGCGATGCCAGCCGCGTGCGCCGCTACACGCTTAAAAAATCGCCGCGGGCGACGCGGCGGGCACAGCCAATCCAATCCATTTCCAATTTGTCGAGAGCGAGACTGTGAGAACAAAGCGTCTATTTCTATGTCATCCTAATAAACCAAGGAATGCCTGTGTGCGAACAGTACCATACTTTTTGTGAAAGTAGTAGCGAAAAAAAGCGCCGGAAATTCAGTCTTAGTACGCGGCTGTCGTGTTGTTGTGAGTGCCAAGTGTTTGTGTCGATTTTTGGATATTTATCATGTCGAAAGTACTTAAATTATATACTAAAATGATCTTTAAGATTTGCGCTTTGTGTTCATGTTGTAAGATTATAACAACAAATAATTTACTATCGTTTTAAGTTGATTGAAAAACAGTGGGCGACATTCGTGTGTAATGCTACTTCACAACTCACAAAATAAGATTATTTGAAGTGTTATTTATTTATTACAATGTAGTTAAACAAATATTTTATATTCAAGCAGGTTGCATCATTTTTGAACGAGTATGTTAGATTTTAAGCACGATCGATTTACGATCTCCGATAAAAATTAGGGTCGACGGTGTCTTTTGTTCGGATAGATTTGACTTTAAATTATTACCGAAACTAATGATTTTGGTACCACCAGATAGAAGAATTAGTTTTTAATAAAATAGTTTAATTACAGACTTTACGATATATTTGTAGTATTATCATCATAAATATAATATTTGTCTATAAAAAACAGTCAGAATGGTTGATTCAAGTTCAAAATACCATATTATTTTATAGATTTTGCCTTTTTTTCTTAGCATTCCCAAATTCTTTATTAAATCAGCTTTCCGATCGTAGCTTTTATTTTGACAAAGGTGATTGCCCAATAGTGGGCCCAGCATGAACAGAGATAAGTACTTTCGGAAAAAATACCTTGCTTAATGATAAACCAAACTCATTAAAAAGAATTTTAACTTACAGTTGTTAAATATAGAAAAATATTTTTTGAAATGTTTGTGTTGAAATAATGCATTCCGCATTATTTCAACAAAAAATACAAACACTATGCCTTATAAAGCTAAAAAGGCGATGTGTCAAGTCATTAAACAAATGTCAATGTCAAAATAAATATGTCATTAAATCAAAAAAACGTTTTCTCATTCGCTCTGTGTTTCCGCGCAAGTGAATGTGTTCTGTTACGATATTCGTGTTTTCGGTGATTTATCCAACGACTTTGGCTGCTTCACGGAATCTGACGAATCTTGCTTTCACGAACTACCTCAGCGCTAAAACGGACTTTGTATCTGCTACTTTGATCGACTACGGCTTGTTATTTCGGACTTCGATATCTCCTATCGTGATGGACAACTGTGTGAATTGCGGTATTGCAACTTCTCGTTGCAATATAACGGGAAGACGATCTTTGAACGAAGAATCCGTTTTAACTATTGTCCGTGGATGGGTTGCTCCCCAAAGAGTAAGTACACAAACAATACAGATACATATTTAACCCTTAAAGTCGCAATGTAGTTTCTAAACTACGCAATATTTTAATCGATATTACATACCTATTAAATTACCTATTATCGATTTAACCATAAATACTAGTACCTTGAACCTCTAAATATTTATTACGACTGGCACCTTTGATAATTTTATATTTTTTTATTACTTTTTTTCGGCTGTCAAAGTTTTGGCGGGTAAAGAAAAAGTGTGAAGGTTTTTGTGCAAATTATATTGTGAATAAAAGTTTTAATTTTCGAGGTAAGTTCAATATTATTTTTGATTATTGTAGTCTAAATGTTTGTTTTGCGGTTTTAGTTTAGAAATAATATAATCGAAAAATTAAATTGTATTAAAAAGTTATTTATTTTTGTGTTGTGTAAAAACAACATTGCGCCTTCCGCGCATGATGTAAAGTATGACTGGAAGAGTAAAACGAATTTTTATTTTTTACAGTATGGCTGGCTTATCGCAAAAAGAGATAAGTGATTTTTTGCATAATTGGGACGACTCTGAAGACGGTTTAGATTCTTCAGACTCTGAAGCTGAAGATGAAGTAAACTATTACCGGTCTGCGCGGGAAATTCAACAAGACCTTGAAGACGCCATCCTTGAGGAAGAAAACAATGAAATTGTTGGAGAAAGCCTTGTTTTTCCTGTTACGTCTGAAGATCAAAATGATGAAGACCCCGCTTTACTTATTGGTGACGACGAAATTTCCGATCCCCCCCTCATTAGTGACGAAACTCAGGGTAACACTTCTAGTAGTGGACGTAGTCAATCAAGACCTCTTATATGGCGAAAAAGGAATCTTATTACCAGTGATGAGGATCTTGTATTCAAGGGAAATACTCAAATGCCCTCTGACGTGCTAGAATGTCAGTCCCCTTTAGAATTTTTTCGTTTCGTATTCCGACATTCACTCGTGACAAAGATTGTTGAGGAAAGTAATTTATATTCTACTCAGAAGCAAGTATCAAATCCTGAACACATAGATGAAAATGACCTTTACAAATTTATGGGTATTCTGATATATAACTCTGTAATCCATTATCCAAATAGAAAACTGTACTGGAATAACAAATTTGGCTATGATCTCATAAAAAATACAATGCCTTCAAAGAAATTTGAGAAAATGTGTTCCATAATTCATTTCAATAACAAAGATAAAAATTTACCCAATACACATTCTGATTATGATAAGCTTTACCTTGTTAGACCTCTTGTAGATTCTCTCAACGAACGATTTGGCTTGATACCCATGGAGCAGAGACTGTCTATTGATGAGCAAATGTGCTCGACAAAGATGAGTCATTACATGAAGCAGTACATGCCAAATAAGCCACACAAGTGGGGTATCAAGCTCTTTCTTATATGTAGTATATATGGTTATGCCCATAGATTTGAAATTTATACTGGTCGTGGCAAAACTGATGTGGCTTCATCAAATGAACCAGACTTGGGAGAGGCTGCAAACACTGTTATAAGACTATCCCGCATGGTACCTCGAAGAGTCAACCATATAATATATTTTGACAATTTCTACACGTCATTACAGCTTGTGACATATTTAGCGAAAGAAGGTATTTATTCTCTGGGAACGGTACGCACTAATCGTCTTCGTAATTGTAAACTTCCAGACAAAAAAGAAATCATGAAGAAAAAAGTGCCTAGAGGATTTTACGAGGAAAATGTAGCTAATGTTGATGGTGTAGATGTCAGTGCCATTGTTTGGAAAGATAATAAAGCTGTAAATTTGATTTCCACATATGTGGGAGCAGAACCTGCAACGTCTGTAACTCGGTTCGACAAACAAAAGAAAGAAAGAGTTGCTATTTCCTGTCCAAAAGCAATTAGAGAATACAATATGCACATGGGGGGAGTAGACTTGTTAGATTCTTTTATCGGACGTTATCATATTAGAATAAAGAGTCGAAAGTGGACTATGAGACTATTTTATCATCTTTTAGATGTTTCTGTCGTAAATGCTTGGCTGATATATAAAAAAGTCGGAAGACAAAATGATGTGACTTCATCCAAACTCCTAAATCTATGTGAGTTTAGGCTAGAATTAGCAGATTCACTTTGTCGGGTTGGTATTCCTATAAATAACGGTGGAAAACGTGGTC
Source organism: Aporophyla nigra (assembly GCA_947507805.1). Classification (NCBI taxonomy): domain Eukaryota; kingdom Metazoa; phylum Arthropoda; class Insecta; order Lepidoptera; family Noctuidae; genus Aporophyla; species Aporophyla nigra. Next base: position 797,134 of record OX382313.1, on the reverse strand, counting down.
GACCAGCAAGTTCTACTTTACAGACTGAAATTGAGCAGAAAAGACGTAAAGGCCAGGTTCAAGCGGCGCCATCTAAAGATATCCGAATGGATCAAATATCACATTGGGCTGTTTGGACTGAAAAGCAAGAAAGGTGCAAATACCCCGGTTGTTCTGGATTCACTTATAGAAAATGTATGAAATGTGGGGTTTCTTTATGTGACACAAAATCAAAAAGCTGTTTTTTTAAATACCACAATGAATAAAAAATAAATAATTTCTTTCTGTTGGTTGCCATACTTCGTGTTCCCTACTGAACGCGCATTGTAGTTTTTAAACAACACAATGTTTTTTTGCGAAAAAGAATACCTTTTTTCAATAAATATTTTTTTCAATATTTTATTGTGTTTTTTATTGTTATAACTAACAACATTTATTTATTTTACATGAAATAAAAAAATTGCGACTTTAAGGGTTAATAGTTTATTTATTCTGAAACGTCTCTTGAGTGCAACCAAGTGACTTTTGTCCCTTTTGCACTTATGGGACTAGATTTTTCTCTAAATACTACATGCTTTTTTAGTACTTGCGTTTTACATAGACTAACATTGTACATATTTTAGGTAGAACCTGATCATCTTCTATGCCAGGCCTGTTGGGATTTGGCCGTTGATACTCTGCTTCTACAGAGATCAGGTGATGAGAAGCCAGCTCCACGTGGACATGTCCATGTATGTGTCCATTGTGGTCGTTCTCTATTACGGAAAACTCGATCCCATAGACTGAGAACGTATCCCGAACGCGAAGAGAGGATTTATAATGTTATACGTGAATGGATTCAACCCAGAACTGTGAGTATTCACGTACTACTCCTTTTATAATCAGATATTTCTTTCATAACTCCGGTTTTCAATCAAATGTATTTTTCACAGATTGGAGCACAAAGTGAAATATGCCACGCTTGTTGGCAGAGAGCAGACAGAGCAGCACGGCACTTTACATCACAACCGTCAACATCAGCATCTGATGTTTTAGTTTCTACTCTACCAATACCAATGCCTGCAGCATCTACTTCAACATCAGAAGTATCCGAATCTGTGCCTGCTGAGTCAGGTATTTCAACTGAGCAAGTTGTTCAGCATCCTTCACACCCTAGTGAGGCAACAATTATTTTGCCTGATTATATTAGGGCTATTGAAACAGAGAGGTGTTTTATCGAAGGATGTGGGAGGAGTGAAAGGCGCAGAATTCCGAATTCTTTCAGATTAAACATGCTTAATAGGTACAATTTATATATACCAGCCAACAATCGCCTGTGTGATTACCACATGTATGGTGTAGAATCATGGGACTTTATAATCGGTATTACCAATAATTATTTAAATACTTTCTCGGCAAGGCATATACAAGATATGTTGGCTTTAAAAACCTCCAGTTCTACTAGCATGAATTTTGAGGATGTGGACACAATTGAAGACCATGTTTTTTATTATTGGATTGGACTCTCAAAAGACCAATTTAACCAATTATTAATAGAATTACCAAGCTTGGTACAGATGTCTAGAGGTGTAACAGCTCTAGCAGCATATCTTATGAAATTACGTACTGGAGAGTCGGATGACAGATTGGCCACTTTACTCCAAATACCACGGTCAACATTAGAGCGATTGATGAAAAAAGCAAGAGAACATTTGATTAATGATTATGTGCCACATCATTTAGGCTTAAATCATATTAATAAACAACAATTAACGGAAAGAACTTTAATGATTCCAAGTGGTTTGTTTGGAAATAACAATAATGTAATGAAACCTGTAGTCATTTTTGATGGTCCATATATATATGTACAAAAAAGCTCCAATTACATGTACCAAAAGGATACATATAGCCTACATAAATATCGGAATTTGGTTAAACCATTTTTATTAGTTTGTACTGATGGATATATAATAGATGTTTTGGGCCCCTATCCAGCAACAACTTCAGATGCCGAAATAATGAAGCAAGAATTTAAAAATGGGTCCGCAATGCGAGAATATTTTGAGGCCGGTGATGCATTTGTTCTGGATAGGGGATTTCGGGATGCCTTGCCCTTACTTAATACGTGTGGCTATCGCACATATGTACCTGCTTCGTTACAACAGGGTGAAACACAGTTGTCGACAATAGAAGCAAACAAATCAAGGGCAGTCACCATTTGTCGCTGGGTAGTGGAAGTAGTAAATGGTAGGTTTAAAAGAGATTTTAAGCTTTTTAGGCAAGAATATTTTAACAGAGCATCAAAGCACTTGATGCAAGACTTTGAGGTGGCTGCTGCTCTTATAAATGCGTTTCATCCTGTTATAACTAACCGGGATGATGCTGTGGAAATTCTCCAAATAATAAATGAAAACATGTACAGGGAAAATAGGTTAGCAGACTATGTTATTCAAAATAATTTAAATAGAAGAAGAACAGAGTTTAGACCAACACCAGTAAATAGCCAAGTTGTAACAGATTTTCCACGGCTCACATATAGCGAATTAGTATTAATTTCCTTAGGAACATACCAAATACGACAAGCCCGATCTTATTATGGGGAACACGTAAGGGCAGATGGCTCCTATGTAATAGAAGTGTGGAGGGAGGTTCATGATGACCTTTTAAGAGAGCTGTCAGCTTCAAATAGTACTTGGCTGTTAAGAGGAAAAATTCACTCTCGGCATATTAGTAGGAAAACATATTTTGTGTATATATTAGTTGACAGCTCTCTAAGTGGAAGGCAAGCAATATTGCAATATTATTGTAATTGTATAGTAGGAAGGCGTACAGTAGGTTGTTGTGCGCATGTGATGTCAATTATTTGGTACTTGAGTTGGGCTAGGTACCAAGAAAATATTTCACCCCCTGCACACTTCCTAGATTCAATTCTAATTATTTATGAAGACGAATGACTAATTGAATAGTATGATGAATAATTAAATAAAGGAGAATGATTTCATAAAATGTTGTTTTCTTTATTTGACCACCCAGACCAGGTAATTATTAAATAATTAGCACCGGGTTTGAGTAGTTAAACTAATCTATTTCCACATTACAGTTTACCTGGGAATCATAAACATATCTACCCACTAAAACCTAGGTATCTGATCTGGCATATGAGATTATTATGATTAATTAATACATAGAAGTACCTACCTTAATAAACAATAAGTAAGTACCTATAAACCTTACAATATTTTTACGGAAAACATAAGTATATGTCATTTCGTACCTAGACTCAACACGTCTTATTAAGTTGACATCTGATACGATGGAAACCAATCTAAATGGAACCGGCGTGCGTGCATGAACCTAAACGAGGCGAAGGAGTATGTAAGGATCGTAGCAGGTGGCGTTCTATAGTTTCTGTCTGACCCCATGGGAATGAGGCGTGATTTTATGTAAGTATGTATGAAACCAATCTATTAGTCATTTCACAACATTACCAGATTGATTGCTGCAAAATATGTAGTTAAATAACACAATCTCATATATAACCTAACCTTAGATTCGACCCCATATATCTTGATTATGCAATTGTCAATTTAACTGAAACTTAGGCAGCTTATAGCTGATATTTATATCTAACAAATGATACAAATTCGGACCTTGTTCAGTTCATTAAATTTTGGGCCCCACGATGTATGGGAGATGGGCAATGTCCTTTATACAAGGTGTTTGGCGCATTGACCGACACAATTTTTTCAGGTATTTGAGAGGTCATTAGCTAGGTTCTACCCACACACCCTTTGTCCCAAATGTCACGGTTGGTTACATGTTTTTTTTTTTTTTTTTTAATGAAAATAATGCCCAAAATGTTTCCTTTAATTCGAAATAACTTTTTTGTTTGTGGGTGTAGTGGCACAAAACAAATTTTGTTGCATTCTCCAAAGTCTTTTAAATCTAAAAACATCTTTGTTTTATAAAACTGGTTTCAAGAAAATTCCTTACAAGCTTCCAAAGTTATTTTTTTTATTTAATGAATGAAATTTTACAACTTCTAAATTAATTATAAAAAAAAACTAAAAGCCATTTTGAACTTAGCTTTATTTTAAAAAGTTCTTTAGTTGATACCCTTTCTAACGGTATGCTACATGTCATAGAAATTATTCATTATGTTGTAAAAATAAGGGATACTACTATGCCACGCCCGAACCGCACACAACAATGGAACCAGTTTGAACGATACCGTCAATGTAAGCGCAGATAAAAAGTTCGTCTCTTTCTTGCACATGTAAAATGATTTTTGTCTTTGTCTAACATTAGGTTGGACGTTCGGGATGTGACAGGTACGGTACAGTCAGTTGAGGTCTGACTATCTCTGCTGTTGGAAGTGCCCGTATGTTTCACATTCTTCTCTTTTTTACACGCTTTTTAATAGCTTCACTTGTATGTTTGTATATTTGTATGTTTGTTTGTAACCGACTTCTTATAGCGCGATTTTGACCCACTTTTAACGACCAGATTTCATTCAAACTTTGCACACCTGTCAAGGACCGATGACAATGCAATAATTTCATAAATTTGTGCCATTATCCTTGCCAGGGTTACCAGGACAGCAAAAAAACTGTCACAAACAACGCTGACATACGTCTCAAAATTCGAAACACCCTAAAAATAGAAAATAAATAATAGTTTTAAAAAACTAATAAACACACTTCCATTGAAAACCAAACTAAAAAGCACAAAATAATAATAGTTTGGTTTTCAATGGAAGTGTGTTTATTCGTTTTTTAAAACTATTATTTATTTTTTTTCGTTGAGTTTTCTTGTTAAATCTTGTTATTGTTATTTCCGCATTTAAACTGTTTTATTGTTGTGTTTATCTTCGGTGTTGATAGTAAAATGCCTACCTTCAGTAACGAAGAGTATGCCGACATGCTACTCGCGTATGGCAGGGCTAACTGCAATGCGCGCGAAGCGCGAAGAATTTATCAGGAGCGATATCCTGATCGACGTATACCACACCACGAAACCTTCTCTACAATCTATCGACGTTTGAGAGAGACAGGAGACCTACATCATCAAGAACCTCGAATTAGTGCCGTGCAATATAATGTAGCCGTAGATGAAATGATTCTTCAAGCTTTTGATGAGGAACCTACAACAAGCATACGAACTGTTCCTGCAAGACTTAACAGTATGGAAAGTCTGGGCGGTTCTTCGGGCAGATGGGAGGCATGCATTTCATTACACCCCTGTTCAAGGTAAATAACACACCAGCCCTTTTTTTATTGTAACAAAAAACCCGTTTTAACCTATTTCAATTTTCAATGACTAGTTATTTCGTGAAGTAAAGATACTTAATAAATTTTTAGTCGTTTGATTTTCTTTGTTTCACAAGTTATTTATTCATGTTTGAATTTCTTTTAAGTTATTTCCAGAAAAACAAAAATCTTTTGTGGTATTTTTAGTATCTTAAGGATTTTTTTTTATTTTTTTTGTTTTAGGGCTCGAAGATGGTGATAATGCTAGACGGGTGGATTTCTGCAGATTTATACTGCATACAGACGTCGAAGATGGCGACTTCTTGAAAAAATTTTGTGGACCGACGAATCAAATTTTAGCCATGAGGAAATAGTGAATCTCCACAATCTTCACCACTGGAGTCACAAAGACCAAAATCCTCGCGTGAAAAGGCAGAGTTCTTTTCAAAGAAAGTTCAGTGTCAACGTTTGGGCTGGTGTTATTGGACGCAATCTCATCAGCCCATATTTTTTGCCAGAAAGGTTGAATGGAGACATTTATTTCAATTTTTTAATCAATGATCTACCCGAACTTGTGTCAGTTTTGGAAGGTGTGCCGATAGTTTTCCAAAATGACGGCTGTCCAGCACACTACCAACTGAACGTGCGAGAGCATTTAAATAATGCCTTTCCAAACGCATGGATTGGTAGAGGCGGCCCTATTCCGTGGCCCGCACGGTCCCCAGACCTGACGCCTTTGGATTTTTACGTCTGGGGACGTTCAAAAGAATTGGTTTACCAGACAGAAGTGCCCACTAGAGAAGTTCTGATTGATCGAATAACCGGCGCGTTCCAAACTATGAAAGAAGAAATGCGACTACGTACAACGACAGTTGAAATAAGAAACAGATGTCGTGCATGCATACGAAATGGAGCAGGTCAATTTGAACAAGATTTATAACTTTTTTTTTAACTAGCCTTTTCTGCCCACTGCTGGGCAAAGGCCTCCCCCATTACTTTCCACGTCTCTCGGTGTTTTGCCTCCTTTTTTATAACTTTAGTTTAATAAAAACAAAATAACCTTAAAAAGTCTTTTCTTAACCCTGACTCTCCTAACTAGTATGAAACCAGTTGTAATAAAACAAAGATATTTTTAGATTTAAAAGACTTTGGAGAATGCAACAAAATTTGTTTCGTGCCACTACACCCACAAAAAAGTTATTTCGAATTAAAGGAAACATTTTGGGCATTTTTTTCATTAAAAAAAAAAAAAATCATATGTAACCAACCGTGTCATTTGGGACAAAGGGTGTATGGGTAGAACCTAACTAATGACCTCCCAAATCCCTGAAAAAATTGTGTCGGTCCATGCGCCAAACACCCTGTATAGTTTGTGAGATATAAACATTTCTTGTCGCGACGGCGTCCGGCGATATGCGACTGAATCGTGTCCCACGGGCGCGAACTGTCAAGTGGCTATGAACAACATCGTATATTGCCATTATGTTTGTGTTTACGCGTGCAATGATGCGTGTCGCTTCACGCGCCGCCTCTCCGTAAACAGCAAAAACGTCCGACGCATCGCCCCGCGTCTCCGTAAATAAGGCCTAAGTTTACTCTCATACCGTAACTGTCGCAGTTGAGAAACTCGAGTCTTGTAGCGGTTTAAGTGTCGTTAGAGAATCGATGTATGGTGTGTGAATAGTAAACAGGTGATTTGTAATTTCAGATATGCCTTCCAGGACGTGATAGTGTAACCCATTTGTGCAGGTCGTTGGCGGTGAGGAGCAATATGCTTGCTCGCTGCACGGCAGACGTCAAAGTCAGTTTATTTAAAGCGTTCTGTCAGTCCTTCTACACGAGCGGCCTATGGGTGTCATATACGAGCCGAGCCTACAACGTCCTGCGCGTGCAATACAACAATGCCTTCAGGATGCTGTTGCGGTTGCCGCGACGTTGCAGTGCGTCGGGAATGTTTGCTGAAGCACGTACGGATGGCTTTCACGCCATCATGCGTAAGAAAGCGGCTTCCCTACTGCAACGTTTGCGTAGCAATCGGAACAGCATCCTGAAAATGATTGTTAGCAGAGTGGACTGCCCCATCCAAAAGCACTGGGTAGAATTAGGTATAGGTTTATGTTAAATAGAATTAATTACTAACAACAATAACATAGCATGTAAGCACAGTTTGTTACTAACCACTAACTACGTATGGACTGCTTAGGTCTGAAATAAAGATATTTTTTTTTTTTTTTTTTTTTTATTTGCAACAAATAACCACCCCATAAGACCCAGCCGAAAATTCTTGAGAATCGAGAAATTAATTTTTTTTATGCGTTTCTGAAAACTTCCCAGAATAATACGAAACTTTCGATGTAACCAAATTTTCTAAAACATGAACTATGCCTAACGTGTGGTGTGTTACGTGAGGTTAAAAGTAGTAGTGGAATGGCATAAATCAGTTAATTACGTAATTTGTACGCTGAATATCGTAGTAAACTTTTGAGATAACTGGTGTCAAAGCTCAAGTGTGTAAACAATTTTTGAAAATGGTTAGTAAACTTAACCCTACATTGCATATTGTGCCATATCTGGTACAACCATAATAATTACGTCTAACGTTCGTACCTGTAAGTCCCTGAGATACCACATTTGGTTCCCCGCGTACCAGCGAACTTTAACCTTTTTTGTATGATAAAATAAGGCTCTGAATCGTTTGAAACGATGCGAGCATAACGTAGGTAATTTGGAATAAAGAGGTTAAAGAATTCTAGCATCATTTGTCGGCTGGCGGATACATCTTTACACACCTAGCAACGATTTAGTAATGGCAAATGTCACCAGATGACGTCCGCTATCAACTGATATTCTGATTTGTACACAATTAGAACGATCGACGCAAACTCATTGTTTACGTAAATTGAAAATTATTAAAAGAATAGATTTTTGAATATTTGGAAGTGGAAAAAAATATATTTACATTGGAAATAGTGTATAATAAATGAAGGTAAGTTTTTTTATTTTTAGGGTTCCGCACCTCAAAAGGAAAAAGCGGAACCCTTATAGGATCACTTTGTTGTCCGTCCGTCCGTCCGTCCGTCCGTCCGTCCGTCTGTCAAGACCCTTTTTCTCAGGAACGCGTGGAGGTATCAAGCTGAAATTTATAACAAATACTCAGGTCTACTGACCCTTGGAGCTGTGAAAAAATCAAACTTCTTAGCTAACGCAATCAAAAGATATAGCCGTTTATACCGCAAATTTCCTCAAGTTTTCGAAACTCGCAAGGGAATCAAAACCTAAAGGGTACTTCCAGTCGATCTAGAATTTTGAAATTTGGTACGAAGTAACATCTTATAGCACAGATAAAGGAATAATTGCGAAAACCGTAAATTTTTAGTTATATCATATAATAAAAAGAACAAAACACAGACAGAAATAAAACCAAGCTAAGAAACAGAACAGAACTACGACTCGATTGTCGTGATGGGTGAACTTTTACTTATATACCTACAGGTTTGTACGGAACCCTCGGTGCGCGAGTCCGACTCGCACTTGGCCGGTTTTTTTATTACTGTTTTATGAACTGAAATATCAAATTATTTATTTGTACCAGATATGGCACATCATGCATTAGTTCATATCTAACATTTTGTTTCGATTGGATTTTATTACAGATTATGGCGAAGATGAAATTGTTTGACTCAATAATCGAGCAGTATTTAAATATACTATCGGAAAGTGAAGACGGTCAAGACTTTTAGGGCGCGGAAAGTGATGATGACATAGCGAGATAGAGGTGAAACTTGCACTAATTGAATGAAGATGTTAATGAGAGTTTCACCTACCAAGTATTCAGCATCTTCATCTAATACAGGTACTATCCTCGCTGAAAATGTTCATGAAGAGCCAACAGATCTCCAAGCAAGTATTTCAGAATCAAGTAGGTCACCACGCCAAAGTAGAAGTTCTTTCACTAACTCAGTTAGAAGGAATCGATACAATGTAACTACCAATCAAAGAAAGAAAAAAAAAAAAATTTGGAAAAAGAAATCTTTACATGCCAACCATCCTCAATTTTCCGATAAGCCGATAACCAATTACAAAATTAGATACTCCATTGCAATATTTTTTTTATTTTTTGACGATGACCTCAAGTCAATCACGTTGTTGAAGTAGAAGAAAACATCGAAAGCAGCCATCCTCCCCCCTCGAGATGTAAAACTTGATAGATTTAATCATCTTCCTATATGGAAGGAGAATATACAACGCTGCAATGCAAGTATCCTCCGTGTAAAGGAAAACATATATATCTTCCGAAAAGTGTCGTGTTGAATTGTGTTTTAATAAAGACAACAATTATTTTTACAAATTTCATCAGTTAACAGAGGTATTTTTAATGTAAAATTAAATATTTGATTTTGTTGATTGATCCCAATTAAGAGCCAAATACTAGGGTACATACAGTACCAGATATGGCACAGAATTAAAAAAATAAATATTTACTATTGTAATGGTTTTTAATTGTTTTTATTATCAAATTATCTGTCTAGACCCTATATAGAACCACATATAATTTTTTGAGACGAATATAAAAAATCATGCATTATAGGGTTAACTGTTTGATGTTTTAGGAAATTTGGTAACATCTAAAGGTTTGTTAATTTTGTTTATTTTACGTTTCGCTTCTCTAAACCTAGACAATTGTTTTTTATATGTTTTAACTACTTTAAAATCTCAACTGTAACATGTAGTAATGTAACGCAAAGTCATACGGTAATACCACTCATGAACTCCACGAGACAGGCTCGACCTAGTGTGGAGTTCATAAGCAAAATGCTCCTTATGCGTCTTAGTCTTATTATTCATGTTAACCTAGATATTAATTTACTTAGATCATAAGGAAATGTAAAGCTCTGTATTTGGAAGAATAAACATTAAACATGTTAAAGTATTAGGTACTCAATACTCAATACTTTATTGCATTCCACAATGTATATGCTTAGGTGGTAAAACATTTTTACATTTTTTTTTTTTTTTGGATTTTCCCAATGGAAATGCAATAAAGACAATTAAATTATTATAAATTCAATTTCGGAGTATCGAGAAAAGTGATATTTAGATACGAATTCTGGAAAGTTTAAAAAAATACATAAAAACTGAGTTTTCTCGAATGCCATGAATGAGGTGTAATTATATTGTCAGCAATGGCAAGACTGTAGTCACTATTTCGGTTGCATGACCTTCCCCCGTTTCGCTATTAATGATACTCCATGTCATTTTTATTACATTATTGCTATTTTAAATGTTTGAACTCGAATAACGTGACTTGGCAATACTACAGACTTTTTTAAATAATTTAGAATAATTCTTAACATACAAATTAAAATCAACAGTGTTTATACAAGTCCGTTCATCATATAATTCATAAAGTCTTTTTCTACTTTTATGTATACCAATGGTGGCCCAGTCACTGAAAGAAGCGTTAATACTAACGGAAAATGTCTTAGGAATGAATAAAGTATCAAATTGTGTGCAATACAATTTTTTTTTTTTTAAATTACTCATTAGGGTCATCATTAGGCGACACAAGTAGTAGATTACTTGAAAGTTTAGTTTTAAATATTTCCAAGCGATTAGTAGTTTTTGGGTTAACAGTGATATCGTTTTTTTTTTCGTGCGGAACCCTAAAAATAAGAAAAAAACACGCTTCCATAGAAAACTAAACTGAAAAAGTAGAAAATAATGGAAAAAAAGCGTGGGGTGCCTGATATCAATAAAAAAATACCTTAAAAAGCACCCCATGCTTTTTTTCCATTATTTTCTACTTTTATAGTTTAGTTTTCTATGGAAGCGTGTTTTTTAGTTTTTTTAAACTATTATTTATTTTCTATTTTTTAGGGTGCATCGAATTTGGTGACGTATGTCAGCGTAGTTTTCGAAGACAGTTTTTTGCTGTCCTGGTAACCCTGGCAAGGATAATGGCACATATTTATGAAATTATTGCATTGTCATCGGTCCTTGACAGGTGTGCAAAGTTTGAATGAAATCTGGTCGTTTAAAGTGGGTCAAAATCGCGCTATAAGGAGTCGGTTACAAACAAACATACAAGTGAAGCTAATATAAAGAGTGTAAAAATAAAACGAATATAAGCTAGGTACACCAGTGCAATGGGAAAGATAGAGGAAGCGTCAAACGATTGAGCGAAATCGGGGGTCCATAGAGGAAGCGTCAAACGATTTAGCAAAATCGGGGCTCCATAGAGGAAGCGTCAAACGATTGAGCGAAATCGGGGATCGAAAGTCTTCGTCCAATCCACGGAGCAAATACAAAGAGGAGTGTTGTAATTAGATCTTCCTAAGAAACAATGCGTGAAATTTTGCGGGGTGAGGGGTGTTAAATCCCGCCCACTTCTTTATTTTCCATCTACCGGTTAATTGCAAAACTAGGTAGGTGCTCGTACCGTCAATCTTGCTTTTGTAGTTATTTATCTATCTCATACTAGATGTCACTAAGTGCAGGATGCAACAGGGTCATACTCAGAATTTTCGTACCAGGAGTACTCTGTTTTTTACTCATCTTAATAGGTATTTTTTTACGGAAAACAATAATTTTAGAATAAAAATATTTTTGATGCAGAAGAATAAAGGAGATAATCAGTGTGTCTCTAATTTTTAAATGACAAACATTAAACACATTAAACATAAACATTTATTTTTCAAAACATCTATATTTCACACACAAAAAAAAAAAAAAGTGAGCCATCGCGGGACGCCTGGCAGATGTGAAACATCGAAATTATTTTGTAAAGATAATATTTATGAAGCATACCTTTAAGATTTTTATTTATTAAAAAAAAAATATAAATAAAAAACTACGAAAGGAAATAAATACGGTATTATCAAAAGTAACATATAAATTATATGTTAATACTAGCTTTTGCCCGCGGCTTCGAAAGGAAATAAATACGGTATTATCAAAAGTAACATATAAATTATATGTTAATACTAGCTTTTGCCCGCGGCTTCGCCCGCGTGGATGTCGGGAATTAACGCAGGAGGACGTAGGTACTACCGCGGTCAGATGTGTTAATTCAGGTTATATTATAGGTAATAGCTGTTACCCGCGACTTCATCCGCGTGGTATTTAACAAAAAGTTTTTCATAAAAACTGTCTTTGAAAACTACGCTGACATACGTCTCAAAATTCAGCGTGTTTTTAGTTTTTTTAAACTATTATTTATTTTACTAAAATAAAAGTAGCCTAAGTTACTCCTTGTTACATCAGCTATCTGCCAATGAAAGTTCCGTCAAAATCGGTCCAGCCATTTCAGAGATTACCCGGAACAAACAGACAGACAAAAATTGTAAAAAATGTTGTTTTGGTATATGTATCGTGTGTACATCCATATACACTTAGTAAAAAGTGGTTATCTGAATATTAAAAACAGACACTCCAATTTAATTTATTTGTATAGATGTATAGATGTTAACTATCAAAATTCGGACTACTCTGTACCACGCAAAACGCCACACAAAAACTACATGGTCACCCATCCAAAGGCTGACCTTGCGAAGTGCAGCTTAACCTAGCGAAACTCCGACACAAGGCAAAACAAAAGCTAAATGGTCACCCAACCAAAGACTGACCTTGAGAAGTGTAGCTTAACCTTGCAAACCTGCGACACAAGGCAAAACAAAAACTAAATGGTCACCCATCCAAGGGCTGACCTTGAGAAGTGTAGCTGAACCTAGCAAACCAACTACTAAGTACAAAGAAAAAAAAATCACCCACCTAAAGGCTGACTTTGGAGAGTGTAACTTAACCTAGCGAAACTGCGACACATGGCAAAACAAAAACTAAATACTCACCCATCCAAAGGCTGACCTTGCAAAGTGCAGCTTAACCTGAAAACCTGCGACACAAGGCAAAACAAAAACTAAATGGTCACCCATCCAAAGGCTGACCTTGCGAAGTGCATCTTAACCTAGCGAACCTGCGATAAAACGCCGCACATAAACTAAATGGTCACCCATCCAAAGGCTCACCTTGAGAAGTGTAGCTTAACCTAGCGAACCTGCGACACAAGGCAAAACAAAAACTAAATGGTCACCTTTAATAATTGCATTACATAAATTGTAAAGAGGTCCTGGTGACCTGACTTACAGGTTTTGAAAAATACCTAGTTTAGGCACCAGTCTTCCACAAATTAATTATAAAACTGTACCTGTAGACTGATTTAACTTTAAGGTGTAATTTGTGGCTAGATAATAAACGTTATTCTATTCTATTCTACCTATCCAAACGCTGACCTTGAGAAGTGTAGCTTAACCTAGCGAACCTGCGACACAACGCAAAACAAAAGCTAAATGGTCACCCATCCAAAGGCTGACCTTGAGAAGTGCAGCTTAACCTAGCGAACCTGCGACGCAAGGCAAAACAAAAAAATATTTTGTAAAGTTAATATTTATAAAGCATACTTTACGAAAGGAAATAAATATGGTATAATCAAAACTAACGTATTAATTTGTATGTTAATATGCTAATTATCACATCAAAAAAAATCGCATCTATATTGGAACTTTGTTGCCTAAGTCCACTAATTTTCAGTATGGGCCCACTGTGCGTCGCCACCCTCGCCAGTCAAAAATTTAGGTTTGCCCCTCGCTTATAGATGTTTCACATCAAAAACACATTTTTGATATAACTAATTGACATCAACAATAAAACAAAGAAAGCAAAAAGAACACAAAATATAGCGGTTAAAAACATTACCGGGAAGCACTGTCCGCTGCTCACAGTGCAATATGTAAACATATCCAGTGCAGAGCAAAGCAGTGGAGAGACCCACCTGTCCGATGACACGCTTATTATAATGTTGCTACTGGACCTAACACGACCGTATCATCGCATATTGCCAAAGTCTTAAAATTTCAACCAGACGCAAAATGTCCACTTCTCAGAATGTCAACTTCTTAGAATGTCCAATCCGCATAATGTCAATTTCTCAAAATGTCGATTTCTCACAATGACAAACTCATGTGAAATAGAAATAAAAAATCACTTTTCACTTTCATTTTATGAGACAGTCGCGGAACGTTTGGTAAAATAATTAGAATCTAATTACGGCCCTGTTTTTTTTATATTTATGTTTGTTGTTCATGGTTGACGATAGATGGCGGCCTGTTGACAAAATGATATAAAAACTACAAAAACAATATTTTAGCGATTGAAAGGTTTTTGGGAATTAATGTTGAACTAATTTCAGTACATATAATTATTGAAATATACAATATTAATACTGAGCTCTACGTACCTAAATAAGTTTAATACCCATGTCACAAAGTGTCGCCATCTAATGTCGGGTAGAATTATATTTGGAAACACCGAAGTTATGATATTTTTCTAGAATATTTTTTATTAATTACGTTTAAAATTACTTACTAATGAAATGTTATACCATTCATAGCATCAGAACGTCTATCCGAGTAGTTTTTACAAGATAAAACACAACACTTCGTTCTTATTTTTGTCTAGCGCGAATATACTGTAAAATGTGAACTTTTGAAGCAGGACAAAAAAGGGGATAAAAACCCTTTTAAAGAACTACAGATCCATTTCCCCCTAAGCCAAGTATAAAAGTTGTTTTCAAGAGTCGAATCGAGTCAACACGAATCGTCTAGCGCGGAGACTCGACGAGTTTCAGCCATAGACCACATCCACACAGTGCAGCAAATTATACAGATCCGAACAGTCGGCCGCTGTGTCTTGCGTTTGTGGACTATGAGAAGGCTTTTGACTCTAACGCGACCTGGTCTGTTTTAGAGTCTTTGCAGCGATGCCAAGTCGACTGTCGGATGTCTTTATGAAAACGCATCAATGACAGTCCAAACTCAGGACCATCGAACTGAACACATCCCCCTGGGTGAGCCAAGCGGACGTAATTTCCCCAAAATTTTGGATTTGCAGACGACATCATCATACTGTCTTAGTCTCGGATGAACTTGGGCATAACCCAGGTTATGTTCAACGAACACGCAACTCCGGGACCGATTGTTGTCAATGGCGGTGCCCTCAAGGTTGTTCGAAAATACGTTTACCTCGGACAAACTCTGCACTTTGGTAGGACAACCTTGAAAAGGAGGCTAACTGAAGAATTCAGCTGGGCTGAGCAGCGTTTGGGAAACTTGGTCAAGTCTTCTAGTCGCGAGGTCAGCAGAGTCTAAAGACTTAAGTATTCAACCAGTGCGTCCTGCTTTTAATGACCCACGGAGCCGATACGTGGACACTCATGGTACGGCTGGTCCATAAATTCGAAGACGCTTAGCGAGCTATGGAACGAACTATGCTTGGGGTATCCCTAGGGATACCCTGGGGGATAGAATCCAAAATGAGGTGATCTGGCAAAGAACCAAAGTTGTCGACATAGTATTATTAAGCAAGCTGTAGAATTAGCAAACTGAAATGGCAATGGGCCGGCCACACCAGCCGTAGAACCGATAACTGTTGGGGTAGACGTATTCTTCAGTGGAAACCGCGAATCGGCAAAAGTAAGGTAGGACGTCCTTAGGCTAGGTGATGCGACGATCTTCGCAGGGTGGCTGGTAGCAGCTGGATGACAGTTGCCGAGAATCGACCTAAATGGCGTGCAATTGGAGAGGCCTCAGTCCGGCAGTGGACTGCTATAGACAGATGATCAATTTTCGCCTGGGTCTTATGGGTTGCTCAATTGTTCCAAAAAGGAACACACTATCACGTCCTGGAAGGAATACGTCAAAATACAGGTTCAAATTAAAGTAGGAAGAAAAACTTCACAGACGAGATGGGTATCGATATCCATGAGCAATCACGACTCTTGCATATCTAGAGAGCCGCTGTGCGGTGCGTGTATAGTGTATAGTTACCGGGCATGGAGGCGCGGTGCGACATCTCCAGCGCCAGCTGCAGCTGCGGGTCGCGCGCGCTGGCGCCGGCCGGGCCGCTGCCGCGCCGCGCGCCGCGCCCCTTGCGTCTCTAGAGAGCCGCTGTGCGGTGCGTGTATAGTGTATAGTTACCGGGCATGGAGGCGCGGTGCGACATCTCCAGCGCCAGCTGCAGCTGCGGGTCGCGCGCGCTGGCGCCGGCCGGGCCGCTGCCGCGCCGCGCGCCGCGCCCCTTGCGTCTCTAGAGAGCCGCTGTGCGGTGCGTGTATAGTGTATAGTTACCGGGCATGGAGGCGCGGTGCGACATCTCCAGCGCCAGCTGCAGCTGCGGGTCGCGCGCGCTGGCGCCGGCCGGGCCGCTGCCGCGCCGCGCGCCGCGCCCCTTGCGTCTCTAGAGAGCCGCTGTGCGGTGCGTGTATAGTGTATAGTTACCGGGCATGGAGGCGCGGTGCGACATCTCCAGCGCCAGCTGCAGCTGCGGGTCGCGCGCGCTGGCGCCGGCCGGGCCGCTGCCGCGCCGCGCGCCGCGCCCCTTGCGTCTCTAGAGAGCCGCTGTGCGGTGCGTGTATAGTGTATAGTTACCGGGCATGGAGGCGCGGTGCGACATCTCCAGCGCCAGCTGCAGCTGCGGGTCGCGCGCGCTGGCGCCGGCCGGGCCGCTGCCGCGCCGCGCGCCGCGCCCCTTGCGTCTCTAGAGAGCCGCTGTGCGGTGCGTGTATAGTGTATAGTTACCGGGCATGGAGGCGCGGTGCGACATCTCCAGCGCCAGCTGCAGCTGCGGGTCGCGCGCGCTGGCGCCGGCCGGGCCGCTGCCGCGCCGCGCGCCGCGCCCCTTGCGTCTCTAGAGAGCCGCTGTGCGGTGCGTGTATAGTGTATAGTTACCGGGCATGGAGGCGCGGTGCGACATCTCCAGCGCCAGCTGCAGCTGCGGGTCGCGCGCGCTGGCGCCGGCCGGGCCGCTGCCGCGCCGCGCGCCGCGCCCCTTGCGTCTCTAGAGAGCCGCTGTGCGGTGCGTGTATAGTGTATAGTTACCGGGCATGGAGGCGCGGTGCGACATCTCCAGCGCCAGCTGCAGCTGCGGGTCGCGCGCGCTGGCGCCGGCCGGGCCGCTGCCGCGCCGCGCGCCGCGCCCCTTGCGGCGCGCCACGTACAGCGCTGCGGACACAAGGCAGCCGTTAGTTCGCCCCGCCTGCCCCGCCCCCCCCGCCCCGCACTCGCGCGCCTCACCTGGCTCGGGCGCCTGCGGCCGGCGCACGGCTGACTCGGCGTACTCCCAGCGCAGCTGACGGCCGCCGATGCCGATGACGTCACCGTGGCGCAGCGCCGCCACGCTCACACAGCGCCCGTTCACCTGCGTCTCGTCCGAGCACACGTTGCGCACCACCGTCTGATCCAACAGAACAAAAAATAACATATTGAGCTGCAAACCTTAATAAATAAATAAAAATCTTTTATTTCAAACAAAAAAGTAATGCAAGGTTGCACAAAACAAAGAAACAAAGATTACAAAAAAAGTTCAATCAGAGTTATTGTTTAAGCTCAATATAAAACATTTGTTTTAACCTATCACATGGCTTGAAGTACATGACACTACAAAAGTAAGTTAACTAAATGGACTGTCCCTAAATAATAAAATAAAAATATATGAAATTATATGGTCTTAGGGCTGCTGGTGGATGCCCCAAGTACTCACATAATATTACCCTAAATGGCTTGTGCATAAATCATGTCATGGAATTCAAATACCTGGGAGCATTCAATTATCAAAGGTCTTGAAGACGATCTGGATATTGAGAGAATACAAAAGATTATGATTTAATAAATTGTTATTATTTATATTCTTTTCGCTAAAGCTTACATTTATACTTTCCTAGTCTGTGTTACTTAGTTTATTCAGTTTAAATGCAGAAGGATATAGCAGAAGTATTGATGAAACATAAAACATTACCTGGTTAGCATGAACAGCAACAGTAGCGTGGTGTGGGCTCACAGTAGGCAGCATAATACGGATATCACAGGCCGGGTCGCTGCCCAGGGTCGCCAGCCCCTCGGCCAGCGGGAACCGCTTAACATCGCGCCCTGCCCGGTCCAGCACCACCAGCTGACCACCTGACATTACTGACAAGCAACATCCCAAAGTCAACAACTAGTACAATAAGTATGTTTTAACCAACTTCAAAAAAAGGAGGAGGTTCTCAATTCTACTGTATTTTTTTTAATGTTTGTTACCTTTTGACTGGGTAAACAGATTTTGATAATTCTTTTTTTATTTGAAAGCTTGTGCTTCCTGAATGGTACCATTTGTATTTGATTCTATTTGGACAATGGGATCCATGTGAAAACCATATGAGTCTTAAATTTGCATTAAGTATGTGCGCGACAAATGGACAAATAACACAATTAGATTAGTGCGGCGTACATACCATAAATAAAAACTTATAATGAAAACATTAAAAAAATTACAACCAACTTCCTTAAAAAAAAAACAGTAAAGTGAAAAATAGCTTTAATTTCAGAAGTTGGTAGCAAAACAACCTTAAATACAGATCCTAAAACACCGACTTCCAAAATTAAAGTTATTTTTCACTTTAGTGTTTGTAATTTTTTTTAAGTTTTTAATTTTGTTATTACTTATTTATTTTTAATTATACTGTTTTGTATGTATTTCAGGTCTTTATCTCATATAGGTGAGTAAGTCTTTACTGTTAGAGCCTGATGAGCAGACTCAGGAGCGCTCAGTATTGGCCAAGCCACCCTCACACATGCTGCAACAATACTGTTACCACCAGTATCCTCATTTCTACACTCACAACTAAAATCAACCCACCATTCTCAGACCAATTTCATTCTAAAGTAATTAAGCTAAATGCTAAAACCTCAAAGAAAAACATTAAAAGTTAGGCCAAAGCAGTTGTTTCAAATAGGCACATAAAACGCAGTTTTAAACTTCAATATTTCCATTCAAACAGAATGGATTCTAGTTGCCTGCCCCTTCCAAAACGTACTTATTATGGAGAAATGTCATGTTATCATAGAATAGCCATTTCTTTCAAATTTCTATAATCATCACTGTTGCTAATCAAATTTCGACAAAAAAAACACCAAGATATAGGTGCAATTATGAAAAAAAAAAAAAATGAAGATTTATATTTCGCGGGCTACCGTAGAGCATCCCCGTTTAATTGGAAATTTCCGGACGAAGACGAATTATGAATGACAGGACGGACCAACCGTTTCCCGCCAACGAGACCCAAGCCCTTACATGAAAGATTATCGTTTATTATTTAGTACTGTTATCATTCACTTAGTTTAAATTATATATTCTAATACTCTACGTAGCAGTTCATTAAACTAATTCAAAATAAAACAACGCGCACTGTGCTCTGTAAACTCACCGCTGACAGATTTCTCCCCAATATTTAGTTAATATTCTACGCATAATCCGTAGAAAATATAGAACGTGTTAAAGCAGTACGCATCAATCAAAATTACAAAACTCATGTAATTATAAAAAACAAATCGGTAATAACACAGTCACCAATTATGACAAACACAAATAATGGCGTCGTCCATTTCGCAGCGCGTGTCAATGGCCCTAGAGAAGCGCCAGAAGCTTTCTCATTGGTCTTCAACTCGACTAATTGTCTGTGGTTAATCCCTTAATAATAATCGCTAACTTTCCTAATGTAGTTTATTTATTTGATAACATTTACGTAAACTAACAAATGTTACAATATCTTATTGATAAGCAGGGACGATTGGACGTTTTATGTAATGTCAAATTGTCAAACAAATCGTATTTTTCTGGAAAAACCTTAGAGCATTTAACCAAAAATGCTCTAAGTGAAAAAGGCATGCGTTGCGACTATTGATGTGGCTTAAAACAGTTTAACGCTAGGTAACATAGTGCGACTTTAGCCGCCTGCCTTTCGAGAATCTCACGTCCAAAGATTAGAAAAGCTTTGAATCAAAGGCGAATTTAATATGCAGTTTTTTAGCTTACATAAAATATGAGGATAAGTACTAACTCTCTGGAAATGGAGTATCTGCGGTGGAGGGTTTTATACTGCCGAATATTAGGAAGCTGGTAAACTGCTTAATAAATTCGCCTTTCCTTCTGTAACTGCACTTTCTCACAGCTTTTAAGTCGATCACAAATTAAACAAAATCTAGATAAATATGTATGAAACTTGGAGCTTAGGACTATTAAAAGACAAGCTAACGAAAAGTAAAGCGTATACCATTGGTAAAAACAGCTTTATTGTTTTATAATTTTTAGGTTATTTTGTGTTTGTTAACTTGAAGTTCATATTTTTGTGAAGAAAGGAAGCGTACGACAGAAATAACCTGAGCGGAGTTGAGAACCAACTCGATGGTGATCTTCCTGAAATAAAATCAGAGATACTAATACTAGCGCTGACCTAATAGGATATTGGTACCGATTCCCTTGTTCACAAACTAAACTAAATTTAAGTTCAGTGCATCTCTTTCTTTGTATTTCATTAAGAAGAGGACAAAAGATAAATTTTAGTTTAGTCCTGTCAAATTAATCAGCGCCTGTCACTACTCCTGTACTGTCATACAAATTTAGACGTGATTAAAAACTTGCCTACTAAAATTACGTCAATTTACGTCAAGCGCCGATTAATTTGACAGCACTAAACTTAAATTTCTCTTCTGTCCTTTCCTTAATGAAATAGAAAGAAAAAGATGCACTGAACTTAAATTTAGTTTAGTTTGTGAATAAGGGAATCGGCACCATTATAGTCTCAAACACACATTTACATAATAATATATATGTAATATCACGCCAGTGGAGAGGAAGAATAGAAGAAAGCCTCCAAGTCAGAACCAGTGTGGGACTGCGCTAGCAGGACCCAATATGCTGCTGCGTCTAGCCACACCAAAGACGCAGCTCTATGTGTCTCGACTACATTACACCACGAAGATTGAGAAGATCGTGGAGTATGGACATACTCCACGATTTCCTGGTGTGAAGACCAACTGGACCTTGAGGGTCGAGAAGTTGAAACCGCGCCACAACACGAACTTCGAGTCATTCGTGATGCGAGTACCAACTTATCAAATCGAGACCTTCCTCAAGGAAGAGTTTTTGCCGAAGTGTGTCGTGTATCGGTAATTTCGCGGAAGGCTACGCGACACCACGCAGCGCAATACGTTGCCATCACTTCGTGTACAATAGTTAAGTTAACGTGGTTTTTTTGATGTGAAACATCTATAGGCGAGGGTGAACCTAAATTTTGGCGTGGTGAGCGTGGTGACGCACAGTGGGCCCATATTGAAAATTAATGGTAACAAAGTTTTTTATTTTATTTGAAAGCTGGTGCTTCAGACTAGGGTGGTACAGAGATGGCGAATTTTGATAATTAACATATAATTAATATGTTATTTTTGATTATACCATATTTATTTCCTTTCGTAAAGTATGCTTTATAAATATTATCTTTACAAAATAATAGTGCCATCATAATAATATAATGAAAATTTATTCAGAATAAAAAGTAAATTAAGCCACAATCAGGGATGGCCGGTTGAACCTGACACCCAAGAAATAATGTTCAGCAATCACATTTGCGGCCACCATCTAGCTAGGGCATTCACAACCATTCGATGGTTGGTATCTAATCGGAAGTCGGAGAGTACCTATAACATGTCGCATTCGAAAGGTACGGGCCATATCGAATAAACTTGAACAGTTAACTAATGAAGCCGTTGGGTATGTCTGTGTGGGGTACATAACACTATCACTATCCACATGATAATGAAAATGAAAGAACACGCAAAAATTTTGGTTTTATTTCAAAAGAAAAACGTGACATAACATCATTCGTGCATTCCTTTTCGGTGCTATGATAGATTTTTCCATTAACACTGAGCTGTCAGTTTTACATTTCTCATTTATGCAATCTATATAGCGTGAAAATCTTTCTTAGACGTTTACGGCTCCCATTATAACCCAAGCCTCCTCAACCTATAGGTAATATTATTACGTAGAGTAGGCACCTGAAAAATAATAAATGTAAATTAATTAAAAAAAATTACCGTGTAATGTGGTATGCGTTAATAGAATTAACAAAAACCGACCAAGTGCGAGTCGGACTCGAGCACCGAGGGTGCCGTACAAACCTGCAGGTATTCACGGTTTATGCATAAGGTTTATGTTTATGACATTAAATGTTTTTATTTAAATTTTTATATTTGAGTTGACTGAATGAAAGGTAAATTGTGGTTTACGATTTATGACGTATTAAAAAAAAACTACTTACTAGATCTCGTTCAAACCAATTTTCGGTGGAAGCAATGTACATCATATATTTTTTTTAGTTTTATCATTCCCTTATTTTAGAAGTTACGGGGACGACGACATTTTACCACTTTAGAAGTGTCTCTCGCGCAAACTATTCAGTTTAGAAAAAAAAATATATTAGAAACCTCCATATCATTTTTGAAGACCTATCCATAGATACCCCACACGTATGGGTTTGATGTTTTTTTTTTTGAGTTTCCGTTCTATGTATGGGGACCTCCAAATATTATTGTTTTTTTTTTCTATTTTTGTGTGAAAATCTTAATGCGGTTCACAGAACCTACCAAGTTTCAACAGCATAGGTCTTATAGTTTCGGAAAAAAGTGGCTGTGACATACACGGACAGACAGACAGACATGACGAATCTATAAGGGTTCCGTTGTTTGCCATTTGGCACTGGAACCCTAAAAAGTACTTGCCTGTTTCTTCAGTGTTGAACTTTTTGTCTACTTACACACAGATCAAAATCGTCTAATTCTTTCTTCCGCCAACTGTTTTGGTGTTTCTCCTGGTGTAGAAAAAATCCTTAATTTTTTTCACCTTCATTAACAACTTCTCTAATTGCATTGTGAGATTTACCTTAAATAAAATATAAAGACAATCATATTAAGTCCATATACATTTTTCAATTTCAAGTATCAACCATGAAGAGTCAATGTACACGCGATTTGTCAAACTAGAAAACATAACCTCAATAATCTATTAGTAAATAAAACAATAAAATGGTTTGAAACTTATAATACCGACAAAACTTAGTAATAGAAAACTCAAAGTCTTTTATTTGAAAGGAAAGACAATGACTGGCATTAATTAAAAGATACATTAATTGGATAAATACATGTCCTGTCGGCAGTTCTTTCGAAAACATTGTCAATTGGAGACAAAATTTGTTCCGCTTCCGATTCCGCCAAATATCTTGCGAAAACTTGGTATATCACAACTCATACCACTACTCTTTATTGTTTTATTCATTCTGTATATGTACAAAAGCGATAATAATTGATGGTTAATTAGAAATAAATGAAATACAACAATGACAGAGAAACTACTTATAGTTGATATACAAAGCAGTGCTGCCATAAAAAATATTTTAGTTCCAATTGTCACCACGACAGACTCTTTTTTGCCAAGCTGTAGTTTATTCCACAGACTACCGAAAGATTTTACTCTCGGACATATATTTTAGTTAATTTAGTCTATGATTATTCCATACAATTAAGTGCTTGTCGTGCTCGAAAGCGCTTTTATTACTTTACGTGTTAGTGCGGTTGTTTACTAACTGAAATCCAGTTATTCCTGATAAAGAACACTTTTAACTTACCATGGATATCAATAATCCCCACAACCAAAGTTATTGGTTCGTCCTCAGGGAAGATCAAAGCAATGTCATATTTAGTAGCAATAACTTCACCATCCAGAATCCACAAAGTAAGTTTTGTTTCCAAACAATATTTAAAAGTTAAGAGGTATCTATGTACTGTTGTTTTATATAATACAAACACCTCATTCCATTGAAATAGATTATATCTACTTTGTTTACATCAGTTACAGGGCAGGAGGCGAGATATATTGTGGATACGGGAGACAACAGACAATTTATACAAATAAACGAGACCCCTGTAGCTGTCCAAGAAAATATTTCTGAAAATAGTGAAAAGGAGGTACTAAAGGCCAAAGATGATGACAACTTTTGGGATAGGAATAAAATAAAACTGTTACTAACATTGTGCTTGGATAGCAAATTTAAAAATGTAACTAAAGACAAATCCCTTTGGGAAGAAATCGCTGCGCACTTGGGTACAAGTTCTGATGAATGTAGTAAGAAATATAGAAACCTGAGGAGAACTTACATAAGACTCCTGAAAAAGAAAAGATTAGGCAAAGAGATCAAATGGGTACATTACAGCACCTGTGAAGAAGTATTCAAGGAATGCAAATCACTTCCACCATCTGCGTTGGAGCCATGGGATGAGCACAAAGTAAGAAGATTGCTCAATCTCTACATAGAAAACTTGAACAAGTTTCGAAGCCCTAACTGCTTGCAAAAAGATGTTTGGAGAGAGATAGCATCACAGTTAGGGACAACTGAGTATAACTGTTACCATAAGTTCAAAAATTTAAAAAGAGCATACTTTAATTGGAAAGAAAAGAGTAGGGAAACTGGAAAACCAATCAAGTGGCAATATCACAACTATTTTGAGAGAATATTTTACAATTACAATCCGAGTATAGGTCCATGGGACAAAAATAAAACAAGGTTGCTAATAGAAGAATACAAGCAAATAGCTGAGAAGTTTAAAAATCCACGGTACCAAAAGAAAGAGTTGTGGAAAGAGATATCAGTATCAGTAGGAGAACACCCCACAGACTGTGACAAAAAGTTCAGGAATTTAAAACAAACTTATATTAGATTAAAAATGAGAGCAGATACAGGAAGATGTATAACAAAGTGGCGCTACTATAAAGATTTTGAAGGAATATACAGTGGACTACCTAGCTATATAACTTCCACTGGTGGACCACCTAAAATTACATACAAATCGCAAGATGATTATGTCAAGCAGCTTTTAACATTCTATATAGACAACAAGGAAAGATTTAGAGATCCTCTTGTCAAAAAGAAAAATGTATGGAGATTGTTTGCTCCAAAAATAGGCTTGTCTTCAGAAGAATGTGATAGAAAATTCCGCAACTTGAAACAAACTTATATTAGACTTGCTGAGAAGAAGAAAGAAACTGGAAAAATGAATACCTGGCCATATTATCCATTTTTTGAAAAAATATTTGATGAACCCACGGAAGCAGGTACATGCAGCCACAGTGTGAATTTAGATGACATGACACTTACTGAAATAAAGAGAGTGATGCAAGAAGTGCAGGACAGGAAAGACAATGACAAGTTTGAAAGTTTGGTTCGGGCTGTGGAAGAGTCTAACATCATACAACGGGAACGAAATAGAATATTACAGGCATTGTTAGATAAAAAGTGATTTAGTAGGTGCTCAAGACATTGTCACGAAATAAAAGATGTAAGAATGTTTAGAAATGCTTTTTATTGTTACCGTTCTTATGCTTTTATAATGTATATG
Source organism: Aporophyla nigra (assembly GCA_947507805.1). Lineage (NCBI taxonomy): Eukaryota > Metazoa > Arthropoda > Insecta > Lepidoptera > Noctuidae > Aporophyla > Aporophyla nigra. The sequence goes on along the minus strand of OX382313.1, from coordinate 771,612 downwards.
TACAAACAAACTATAATAGATTATCAGTTTTCATTCTGAAATGAGAAATCGTTAGCAAATTCAATTACATTTCAACCAGTAGCTACTTCATACAAAATGATCAATGTCTTAAAGTACACTGATTATGCTTAATTATGTCTTAACTTAAAAATACATCTGTGAATTTAAGACTTACTTTAATATTAAATTTGACATCCATAACACTATACCACAGTAAGGAATGGAAATTTAGTTAGAAAAACATAAAAAAAACTAAGTGAAGAAATCACACTCGATCTTCGGTAACCACTTAGGATCGGATCAAAAGTTTGCAGATACCTCGACCAGTAAGTAACTATCACGAACAAATACTCACACTTCCACTCACCCAGGCACGCTCGAGTCGATACAACGTTAACCTAGACTGAATTACCACACTATGTCATACAACTAAGAGATACGCCGGCCGCCGGCCGCGCCCGTCCGCTCGCCGCCGCGCCGCACTGCCAACTACTGGCCTGTGGTGCTAACGTCAACGAAATATCTCCAATTATTACACTAGGTAAAGTATACCTAAAGTTTAGTGATCGAGGATGTAGTCAGTCTTAAATGGAATTGGTCTGTCTGACTCTTGCTTCGGGCGCGCGTGCGACGCGTCAGCGAGCGGTCGGCGCGGGCCGGCGGGGCGGGCGCGGCAGGCAGTTCACTTCTTGGCGTTCTTCTTAGGCGATGGAGCCTTGCCTTTAGCGTTGTTTGACATTTTCGACTTCTTGCCTTTAGGCTCTCCCTCTTCGTCATCCTCATCCTGTAATAATAACAAATTATTATATTTACTTGTTTAATACCAAATGCCAAAATATTCAACCCATTCGAAAGATGAATTTATGTATTATGTATTTTATTATGCATAAAAGTCCACATAGAGCACAGGATGCACAATGTAACTTGTCAGTATCCCTACATGTTTTTACAATGCAAGGTGGCCTTTTTTGCTTATCAAAATGTGTAATCCAGCCAGCAGAAGGTAAAGGTTATTTTACAGAATGAGTATACAGAAAACCAACAGCCAATTATCATAACATTTTCTTGAAAATACAATTTAGACATCACAGTGTACAAGCCCAGTTGTATGAAAAATGACAGTGAAATGAGACTAATCAACTTAGAGTATACCCCAAAGATTTTGTTACAATCTTACATGAACTGTCATTGTTTAACAGAACTGGGCCACAGGTCCTTTTCCCTCTGTAGAGCTTGTACAGAACCAGTCACATTTGTAATTTGATATTAGTTGAAGGTTTTCAGTACCTCATTAGTCTTGCGCTTGCCTGCAGATGCTTTCCTTTTATTCTCATCTTCCTGTAAATTCAGCAATCTACTTTATCACTGGCTTAATTTTAAGTTAATTAGATACTGGCATGTAACTAACTACTCAGCATGCACAATATAAAAAAATCCTAAGAAATGTCAAGTGGTCTTTGAAATCGTTTGCATTGTTTGATCTTGTACAAGTGTCAGGGTATTGTACAAACCTTGAATTGAGAATCATCTCCTTCCTCTTCATCTAACATCTCCTCCTCCATCTCCTCCATGTCTTCAAACTCCTCTACGAGCGCACCTAGGAGGTGCTGGCCAATCAAATGCACTGGCCCTACTCCCTATACAACATAATATTATGTTTAGTTTATGCATGATTGCACACATTAGTTTAAATTGTTGTCTTATAGATCAGACAAATGCCTCGAGCAATCACAAGCAGGCGGTGCAACAGTCAAAACGACGTCGCGCGCCCATCAAATTACCAATGGTTGTTTTTATCATCATTTCAGTCTTATTCATTGTTTAATGCAAATAAATTGAATTATCCCACGGATACAAATAATAAGTTTGAATAATACCAATCTTTTCCTTAGGAACAACTTAAATGCTGATGATCAATTTAAAATTAACTGAAGTAAAATAATTCTTTACTACAATATTACCTGAATTAAAGTAAATGTGACAGGGGCATCTGGGAATTCAATGTCAAGACGTGCATGTCTTGTCTCTCCTGCCTTTAGTACAGCCACCGGGATCTTGACCGACTCCTGCAGTGACATGGTTTCGACCTGCACATAAAACAAACGTCAAATCAAGCTAACTGCATTGTCTACGTGATGGGTAGCTATGCTTAGATTATTAGTAGTTAATCACGATAGGACTGACAGAAAATAATAATTGAATGTTTCATATTTTATCAGTACTCAACACTATCTGAAGCTGAACAATTAGATAGTGCAAATTACCACATACCTGTCAATGATGTAACAGTCTAAACAAAGTTTATGCAAAATTATTGTAACTTTTACCATCATAATACATAAGCGATTGAACTACGAGGATAGGTCTATGCTGCTCACATTTGAAGGAAGTCAAGAAAATGACGACCAAACTCCAAACACTTTTGTGAATCATACCTTAGTATTGAATTAATGTTTTAGTAAGTCTTCCTCCATAAGCTTTCACAGCGAAGGAAATAAAACATACCTGAACAACATTGAGTTCATCAGGCTTTGCCTCTGGACCCAACAGTGCTTGACGTATGAGCAGCTTGTTGCTGCGGGGGTACTCCGCCTTCGCCTCGGGGTCCCATGTCTCGGACTGATGTGACGCCGACAAAGTTACACCTGAAAGATTCATCAACCTTTGTCAACATGACGAAACTCATCCAAAACGGTCTCGCATAGCGTGAGACATGGCCGCCTCGCAGCGGGCGACCACATCGTACGAACTCGTGTTAATTTTGTCATCATAACCTCAAAACGTTGACATTGCGGCGCCGACATAAACAACAGCGGTGCTGATGTGCTCGTTGCGAGACTCGAATAAGCGGAATTTGCATTTTTGAAAATGCTTGGCGACTCGACATGTAAACTGTCGCGGCTTGGACGCCGCGCATTCAAATAGCGCGCCCAACCACCACTGACTTCAAACATTCCAAACGCACCATGCGTTGGCAAAAAATCAATAGCACTCATCACGCGTGGGATGTAGAATTAATTCGTTGCACAAAAACGCCATTACGAACTGATAGAAGAAATTAGCCATTTCAATTCCTTAATCAAAAATGGCGGCAAGTCGGTTATAAACTTTTAATACATTAAATTTATAACCTGCAACGAGCGCAAACGAATGAAACGTTTAGATTACACGTCTGATAGCGATTGAAACAGATATCCACATAGTATTGTGAAATAAAATGGCGAGAGCCGGGTGTCAAAGCTGACGCTAAAGTTGTAATCTTATTCCAGAACAAAGTACAATGCAAAACATGCAAATAAAACTATTAAAGAATGCACAATAGTATAAAGAACAAGACTTACCATAGAAATATTCGTCCGACATGGTGATTTCACTAATTTATTGAGATTTTTGCGACACGTTCACGTGCGATGCCGGCGCACACAAATCTGGAGATCAATGTTGCCAACGCCAACGATATACTCTACCACCCCACTCTCAAAAGTCACCACTGTGTATTTGACGAACCAAAGAATTGTCCGGGTTATTTAATAAAATAATGAAATTTTATTCTCAAACTAACGTCTACCCAAGTTATCGTTCGCGTTAGATTTCTTGCTCCACCGACCCTCCCCCTCGCCGCGTCGCGTCGAATCGCCTGCCCGTGAGAGGTCTTCGTATTCGTGACTTTTTCTATTTGCTCGACTCTTAAGGGACCTAGCGAGATTTTATATAGCCTTCGTCTAAAAATGGTCAACCAAACACTAAAAGAGTTTCTCAATTCGAACCTGTAGTTCCTGAGATTAGCGCGTTCAACCGCACAACCAAACTCTTCAGCTTTATAATATTAGAATAGATCCAACTTATTTAAAAAAGACCCAACGTGAAAAAATCCAAAAATTCTAATTTCTATCATTCACCTGTAACACAAAATTATTCGAGATTGCGTATAATTATTTCTTAATAAATTTCAATAACAGTAATTGAGATTTACTGCTATGTGTTAAAGAGTGCTGTTAGTTTTATAGGCTGGATACCACAGTTTGAAAAACATAAGAACATATTTTAAGGCTGCAAAAATTAAATAAACTATGATTACCCACGTTTCCTTCAAAACTGGAAAATATTCTTCTGCGGGCAACATTATTGCACAAAACTTTTTCATAGACAATGGCTGTTACGTTCTGAAATCATCAATCATTTAACTTTTGGCTGCTAACTGTTAATTTTTTTAGATTAACCAAAATATTCATCTTGTATTCACTGTCAGTCACCGCTTTATAAGCCCACCACCATTACGCGTAAGCATCTTCGATTATTCCGAACCTGACCCGAAATCCTAACCCGCAGGTCCCCATCGCAGGTTAAGTTAGGAACTTGAAAAGCATAGTTTCGAGTTATGGTAGGAACGATACATCGGGTGTTAGGAATGGGGTTTTTTTTTTATATGTGAAATCACCAAATGACTTCTCCCGCTCTAGGCGGAGCGGGAGGGCGTGTCAGACTTTTACTGACTAAAATTCACCCGTGTTCCTTCAGTTGCCCATGTGCTAGGGTCACGGTATCATTACTTTACAATTTGTAAAAAGGCTTATCCGTTAGCGAAAATATCAGTACACATTAATAAACTATTTAATATACAATATTTTAAATGAGGCCAATGTTTAGATTTCGACGTAAATAGAATGTAGTTTTTTTTTTTTTGGATGGGAAATCATCAAATGACTTCTCCCGCTCTGGGCGGAGCGGGAGGGCGTGTCAGACTTTTACTGACTAAAACCCACCCATGTTCCTTCAGTTGCCCATGTGCCGGGGCCACGGTATCTCTTTCGAACAATCACGCGACCCCGGCAGGCATCGGTCCTAGCAGACTCCTGCTGCTGACATCTCATTGAGGCGCGCGTGGATCACTACGCGCCGTCGACCCGAGCTTGGTTCTTACCGGGCGACGAGCTACTCATTGCTCGCCGCCCGCAAGCTCGCGCCTACGGTGGCCGGGAGTCCGCAATCGACTCCCGACGCCCGGGGCGTCTCCTGCGGCGGCTAGGGACGTGAGGGCGCAGAGACTGCCACTCTCTCACGCGCCCCGCCTCCTCCTTCACGAGCATTACTGCTTCGTAGAAGGAGGTGACGGCTTCCCATGCCCTCTCGCTCCGTACCATGGCTCGCACCAGGGTGCTTACTCTCGAATATAATTCCAATAGATCGACATTGGTCAAACGTCAGTTGGTTGAGTTAAACGTCAGGGATTGGCTAGAGTCAGTGAGTCCAGCCAATCACTGACGTTTAACTGACAATTACAATTTCGGACTATTGGAATTATATTCGAGAGTAAGCACCCAGGGCCGGACGCGAGAGGTCGCCGCCGCCCATCGCCTCCACGAGGACACGGCGGTGCTCCGCCCAGGCAGGGCACACCTCCACCGTATGCTCCACCGTGTCCTCAAATAGAATGTAGTGAATGTAAATGTAGGCGTACAAAAGTGAATTAATTGCACTTCATTCATTCAGGGATTCCTGGGGAAGTACCCGCTACAAAGACGGGAATTCCCCCAGCGTATTGGACGCGTTCAGCAAAGTTAAAAGAATATTAGTACCGCGTAAAAAGTTTAGATGGCTGTAGTGTTTCGATCTTGATGAAATTATGTAGGTACTAAGCACATTTGTATTGTTTAGGATTTGATCAGGGGAATGCGGAGGCATTTGGGGGCCCTCCAATACCGGAGGCCCGGGGCGGGCCGCCCCTTCCGCCCCCCTGTTAGTCCGCCACTGCCTCTCGCAGTAACAAATTGTCCACACACCTGCAATATACAAAATGGCTGGATATTTGGATAAGTTTACTACAATGCCATTTGTACCTACGCATACTACGTGTACAGTATTTAGTTTAAGTAAATTTAATTAGATGGCAGAAGTTAAATTAGACCAAATAATTTTCGAGTAAGTTCATAAAGACGCATTAGCCCCGTAGACGCAATTAGCCAAGTTGAGTTGACCCTACTTTTTAGGGTTCCGTTGCTAAATGGCAAAAAACGGAACCCTTATAGATTCGTCATGTCTGTCTGTCTGTCTGTCCGAGTATGTCACAGCCATTTTTTTCCGAAACTATAAGAGCTATTCTGTTGAAACTTGGTAAGTAGATGTATTCTGTAAACCACATTAAGATTTTCACACAAAAATAGAAAAAAAAAAAAATATATTTGGGGTTCCCCATACATAGAACTGAAACTCAAAAATTTTTTTTTTCATCAAACCCATACGTGTGGGGTGTCTATGGATAGGTCTTCAAAAATGATATTGTGGTTTCTAATATCATTTTTTTTAAACAATAATATTTGGGGTTCCCCATACATAGAACTGAAACTCAAAAAAAAAATTCATCAAACCCATACGTGTGGGGTACATTAAAAAATATATGATGTACATTACCATGTAAACTTCCAGCGAAAATTGGTTTGAACGAGATCTAGTAAGTAGTTTTTTTTAATACGTCATAAATCGTAAACCACAATTTACCTTTCATTCAGTCAACTCAAATATAAAAATTAAAAAAAAGACATAATAATTTCATAAACATAAACCTTATGCATAAACCGTGAATTCCTGCAGGTTTGTACGGAACCCTCGGTGCGGGAGTCCGACTAGCACTTGGCTAGTTTTTATTCTAAGAACTAGGAGCCTCTATATCGCAATAGGGTATTTTCCACTTTTTTAAAAACTATTTAATTTTGAAGACTGTGAAGGAATATTTAACAGAAAAATATTTTTTTTGTAATTAATCTCCATTTTCTGCATTAGAAGTGATTAAAATCTAATTTATTTTCAATTGTTTTAAATTTACCGCCAAAACGCTCCGTTTACCACGGTGACGTCATCTTTGTGTAAACAAGTTGTAAACAGTATTTCGATCAAGTAATTTCGTATCTCAAATGGATAGAAAATGTTATTACTGGTGTGTGGTGCCTCTTTGTACAAATACTTTTAAAACTGCGCCACATAAACTATTTATACTCCGTAGCACAAAACTCGGGGTTGTTTGCAAAGAAATTTCCAACTATAAAAACATCTACTGTGGGCAGATTTGCACTATCGGCTTTTATAAAACCAGCTTCCATTGTATTTCCATTAATCCATTCCAAAAATCATAAATATATCCTAAATCCATTCCGATTTACAGATCGAGCACAGATCACGTACATATGTCAAAATTCAATTATACACAAAAATGACGTCACACGGTAAACGTCAGCGCACCGAGCGTTTTGGCGGTAAATTCAAACCCATTAAAAATAAATTAGATTTTTTCACTTCTAACGCGTAAAATGGACATTGATTAGATACATTTTATTTTTCTGTTGAATATTTCTTCCCAGTCTTCAAAAAGAAACTGTTTTTAAAAAAACGGAAAATACCCTATTCGAGTTATGATAGAAACGATACATAAGGTCACGTTAGGAACAGGGTTACGTTCGGAATAAATACTATATATAGCACGGGTCAGGGGCGTAGCTACCGCCGTATCTGCCGTATCAATTATACGGGGCCCCCGGGCTACGGGGGCCCCCAACGTGCGTAAGCAAAAATTCATAAAAATGTCCCCTTTTTTATTTCAGAAATGACAAAAGTCACAAAATCAATTTCTTTTTCCCGCGTAAAGCGTGCGTTCCAAAGTTGGCAACACCCTACATCGGTTATCGCGGGCTGCGGGATTTCCCCGTTTATGGTCTTTTTCACATAGGTTGATTAGGTTGGGTACAGTGACACTTAGTCAAATGACTTAAATAGTGAGGTCTCCTTGCGACTATTAGCAAAAATCGAGAAGTTTTGCAATTGAACATTAATCGATTTTTTTAAATAGATCTGGTTAGTTATAAATAATTTCTAATAAAGATTATGGATGTAAAAAGAAAAACACAACAATTCATAAAAATCATTTTAGTCTAATTCGTTGTCAGATTGCGTTGGCAAAGACGAACAGTCATCCGAATCACCTAAGTCAATAATAAACTCATCTCCGCTCTAGTAAAGTCGTCCTGCACAGATAACAAAACTTGACAATTTAACAGCATTCAATTTAAACAACTTGCACAATATAAGAAACACACGGAAAGCATTCGAACTTTCGAAGCAGACGCACTCGTAAAATAGCCGATCTTTTTTTATCGATTATGGTGCGTCAATCTCTATTACTGGGCGGCTCATTTCACGCATCAAACGCTTAAGTTATTTTTTGTTTTCTCGGTTTTAAAAATATACACACTTGGTAAAATAACTTATTAAAATTGGATAACAGTAGAATTATGTATTATCTCCAGTTTGCCGAAAAAAAGGCAAGGAGAGTTATTTAATTTGAATTGTTTATAAAAGTTTTGGAAAAAGTGACAGATAGACAATTATGATGAATAAATATTTCTTTTAATTTTATACAAACATTTTTTTTTTCCTATTGTGAGAATTCGTTACCTTTCATAAGGGCCCCCAAACAAATTTTTATACGGGGCCCCGCCAGGGCACGCTACGCCTCTGGCACGGTTTTTCTATGGTCATGGTAAGTACGATGTTGTTGCTACGCAGTGCCATACCGCGCGCCCCCTCCTCTGCCAACCCGCCGCTAGCGCAGGCGAAGTGATGCGGGAGACGGTAGGATGACTGGATGAGAGAGCTCCGATCGCCTAGAATAACGGACGTAACACAGCGATCCTCCGCGACATCTTCATTTAGCATCTTTATTTTTTACTTGTATACAAATTTTGTGAATTAATAATTTCTACACAAAATTGAGTCTCCATTTTCACTCCTTAATGATTGAAATTCCAACAACACCGACATACACTGCGTTGGTTCACCGACCTTATGCCTAAATAAGAAATTTAAGGTTTAGTTTGAAAAAAAATCTGCTATTCAGGGGTAGAGTTATCAAAAACGCTGAGATACATATAAATTATTTTTCGTACCACTTGCTCAAAAAAGTGACATTCTATGCCACCAAAAGCGAACATAACAATAGTCATTTTTAATCTGTTAAAAACAGGGAAAGAAAATTGTACTGAATTTCATTCATCCTCTAGGGCAGGGCTGTCCAAACTACATACCTTCGCGGGCTAATTAAATTTACTACAAAAGCGGGAGGGCCGCAGAAACAAATATTTTCAGTTCTCAAGTAAAAAAAATACAAGGTAACCATTTCTTTATACGATTATTGGTTCTTCGTTAATTTATCTTTAACAATCATATCGATATCAACGTCAACATTCGTTGTTGCCAGACGCATTGCATGAAGAAGTGACTTATCTGAACAATGAAGATCTATACTTAGATTTTATAAAGTTCATTGTTGAATACGTACTTTCACATAAATAAGTGATACTAGACTATAACTGAAGAAGTAAAACAATTTTCTGATTAATTTACACTTTAAAACATCCGTCGCGGGCCGCATGAAAACAAGCCCCGGGCCGCGTGCGGCCCGCGGGCCGTTGTCTGGACAGCCCTGCTCTAGGGGGAGAATGTGATTTAAATTTGGAATACTTACCGAAATTTATACTGAACTATATCTGTGTTTACACCATTGAGTTTGCTTATAAAGCATTATACATCTTTTTGAAAAAGGAATACGCATTTATTATGCAGTTATGATTATTAAATAAAATTACGAAAACCGACGAGGCCGTATGAGCTTGATGCCTTTGCTTTTCCGGCAAAAAAATATTAGTCTAGGAATTTACCGCGTTTTTGTTTTCTTCAAATTACGTCGTACGTTTTGTTTATTATCTTATATTTATTAAAAATAGCTTATCTCATATTATTTTTATCCTCAGCCTTAACACAAAATTTGAAGAAACGAACCCCAAAACTGACGGACTTTCATATAAAATTCCACCCCCATTTCACCCCTTTACCCCTGTCAAGGGATGAAATAGGGGTTGGAAGTTTATATAGTTTCCTAAAATCCTTTCCTGGCTGACGTCTTCTACTCATTATCTACCTTTATGCCAAATTTCATCTTCGTAGGTGCAGTCATTTTTTTTCGTTATTTACCAGTGAATGTATGACTGACCCTGCGCTTTGATATATTTAATATATATTATAGATTTTTTGATAAGGACACGTTTTCTGTGGATCTTGAACTTTTCATCACTAAGTTCCTTAACCGACTTTGGCAACTTGTTTTAAAACCAGATACTGTTTTTGAGAAATGCTTGCAATTTCTATTAATGTAAATTTGGTTTAAATATTTCATTTTTCCTACAACTATTTGAATTATAGAAATTACTTCATAATTTGAAAAGTTTTTTTTTTTAATACATTCAAAATACTATCTAAGATATGCTGTAGCGGCTGCTGCAAGTGCGGAAAACCTCAAACGGCGCAAATATTCCAACCTAATTGGAAATAACATGTTCGAACCGTTTGGGGTTGAAACTCTAGGGCCATGGGGTCCGAGTGCCCACAAAATATACCGAGACATTGCCAAGCGGCTGGTCGACTCTTCACGTGACCAGAGGGCTGGCCTATTTTTAGGGCAAAGAATCAGCATTGCCATACAACGTGGCAATGCTGCCAGCCTTTTGGGCACGTTTCCTGTTGACAACGATGCAGAAGAATTTTTTGATGCTTTGTAATTATTTATTTTTATAATATACATGTACCTACAATTTTTTTTTCTTTGGATTTAAACTTAGATTTTAAATTATGTAAATATTGTAAGATATTGTATATAATAAACTCCGTTAGTGCATGTATCTAAGATATAAAGATAAGCAGAGTTAGTAAATCAATGTCATTGAATTTAGACCCCATTTTATAGACAGCGCGGATTGCCCTCTTTTGTAAAATGAAAGTCCAATCTACGTCAGCAGCCTATCCCCACAGCAGAACGCTATAATAATACATAATAGTGTGAAAATAAGCAATTAACCTAGCTGTGGCTATATCAGTTAACCGTCTTATTTTTCTTACTGCATATGCAGCTGAACTTAGTCTATCTGAAAGAGCTTTAATTTGGGCACCCCATTGCAATTTTGAATCGTAAATTACCCCACATACAGTTTCCAAAATAGCATCTAGAGCAGTGTTTTTTCAATCTTTTTGATTTCGCAACCCCTTTACAAGTTGAAAAATTCCGGCGACCCCCTTGTGTCACAGAAAGACAAAGAAATTATTTAATTAAAAGACTACGTTATTGTAATTAGTACATTTACTTCAACTTAGGGAACAGTCATCACAATCGGTTCAGTAATTTTTATGATATGGACATATATGTGTAAGTGTAACGGCATGGCTTATTGATAAGAGCTACATGTGTAGTGTCAAAGAGAAAACATCTCAAAGCCTTGGTCAAATTTTAGTACACGTAAAAAATCTTGCTGCAAATTTATGCATTGTTTATGGTTTTAAGAAGTCAGCTGTTTACTTTTAGTAAAAGCACTTTGTTTTTGTAGTGTTAGAACCTTGCCTTTTTCTTTCAGCCGGCGACCCCCCGAGTAAGGCTTCGCGACCCCGCTCGGGGTCGCGACCCACAGATTGAAGAACACTGATCTAGAGTCTTGTCATAAAGTTATAAATTTAGACTCAATTGTTGAAGATAGTTCTAGGATCCGAGCAAAAAGAAAAGAAGTTGGAAAGAACGCTAAGCGAAAATGAAGTGAAAGTGCGATTGGGCGATGTGCAGCGACGAGGTGGGTCACTTGTCGACATTTCAGTCGGTCGATGTAGCAGGAAGAAGTTCATTCATTATAATTTTCAGTTGTAGCCTTGGAAAATCCATGAGGATAAAACCTTACAGCAGTGTTCATACACTGCTGCAAGGATTTAAAGAATGTTTTCGTGCTCGAATGACGGTGACTTGGCGCTGTCTGTGAACATATTTAGTGCAATTGTTGTTTTATAAAATCTCTTGAGAAACAAGATGACGGCGTTGGTTCTAATATTGTTGCCTGCCGTGCCTTAAGAACTGTGTGAACGCTAATAAATGTTTTCAGCCGATAAAAAAAATGGTGTCCACTCAGGCTCGGCAGCCAATCTTCGGGTCCAATCTTTAACACTAATTCCGCTTTTGAGAGTTTCGTATTTAGTGCCTGGTAGATACTGTTTTTCGGTTTGAAGGTAAGTATGAATGCCGTATGCCGGTGAAATAATCTGTTTTATCTGTCGGCAATACGTTAGTCGCTCAATTGACTAATCGGGACGTCAGCGCCACCACGCGGCGCTCGACAGAGTCTACAACCTAACGCTCGACCAGAGTTAAGTTCAGTCTCTCGGCTCGGTAGCGGTCAAGCAGTGAACAAGTTTAGAAACTGTCGCGCGTTCCGTGTAGTTGTGAAGTGTACCTATAGTGTATGAATAGCTAGTGCAATTACTTTGTTCGTTTAAATTATAATTTGATTTGAAGTATAACGGTTTTTCTATTGCGTATCAACCAACAGTTTCCATAGTACGCCCACAGTAAATCAAAAATATGGCTGATGAGAGCGAGATAGGCATGCTATCTATTACATCAGAAGTGGAATACACGTTGGTTCAGACGCAAAATGATAATACTGAAAGTGACCGTTGGCGTGCAATGTTTTAACAAAAACTTTTTACCAAAAAATTTTACCGCCGAAAAAACTGAAAAGCAAAAAATAATAAACCTTAAAATTATGATTCGGCGCTTTGAGTGATCTTTGTTCATTGATTTTTCAGCGCCGACTCATAATTTTAAGGTTTATTATTTTTATATTATATTTTTTGCTTTTCAGTTTTTTCGGCGGTTAAATTTTTTGGTAAAAAGTTTTTATTTTATATTTTTTGTGGCTTTAATGTACTTATAATACTTGGCAAGGTATACCCTATCCAATGAATAAAGAATTATCAAAATCGGACTACTCTGTATAAAGTTATGCGTGGTTAAACATTACAATCAGTGAGTGAACAATCAATCATCCCCTGTTTTCCGACCCTTAGGGTTCGATTTTGTTTTCCAAATTTATATGGGACCACCCTCGGAGTATACCCTTTCCAATAAAAAAAGAATTATCACAATCGGACTACTATGTGAAAAGTTATGCGTGGTCATACATAAAAAAAAAAAAACAAATAAAAAAAAAAAAATATACGCGTCGAATTGATAACCTCCTCCGTTTTTTTTCGTCGGTTAGCAAAATGCAGACATGCGAGCGCTTATTGAAGCCCTGCAAGCGCCTAAAATTAAATAATCGTGTGGATCTGCCCGAGTTCGACCCAGAAAAGGCAGATACGGATGCGCGATCATGGTGCGCGACAGCTGATTTATGCTTTGCTGAAAATTCACTGCAAGGTGGCTATCGCAAATAGCGTACCAAAGAATGACGTGGAGTGACTTTAAGGTACTGTCCATGGCGAGATTTGTTACAACGGAGCCCTAGGCGGGTACCCTCATTTATTCGCACGGAAACGCAAGGCGAAGATAACCTCGCTTAATTGCTACAACTGCGGGAAACCTGGTCCCAAGCGACCTGAGTGCAAGAGCAAGCCGATTGATAGTAGAGGAAGAGCTACTGTGTCTTCAGAATCGAGCCAAGTAGCCCCGCAGCCGTCAGTGAAGCCCTTCGTCTGCTTCAAATGTGGGAAACCAGGACATATCGCGGCCCGGTGTACGAACATCGGCGATTAAGCGGATGGTGGAGCACGTGCTGCAAGCAGTGAAAGGCGAGTGGATGTTTGCGTCGTACAACCACCCTCAGGCGTTTTAGAACATAAAGGTGAGCTGTATTGTTTTGTTTACGATTCTGGTGCTGAATGCTCGTTAGTTAAGGAGAGTTTTGCAGCCAAATTAAGTGGCAAACGAGTTAACAACGTTGTTGCGTTGACTGGTATTGGTCAAACACACGATATCTATGGTCAAACACGTGTATTCAGCGCAGAACAAATCTTATGTAGCGTAAAGATTAGCAAGCACTAGCTTGACATTTTGTTACATATGCTTCCCGACAGTTACTTGCAGAGTAATATTATGATAGGACGTGATATTGAATCTAGGCTTTTCTATTAACATGTCTGCAACAGAGATTTCGTTACATAAAATACTTGTAATAAATACGGTTTTAAACGGTAATCAACCACAAGCTGATTTTAACGCGATTGATACAAACATTATAGGAGAAGAGAAATCTGAACTATTGCAAATTTAAATAGATTTACACCTTTTTTTACTTCCGGTATGCCTAACGGGTGAGCCGAACCGAACAGTGCAGCGGCGACCGTATAGGATGTCCGCGGATGAACGAAGAGTGATTCGTGAACGTGTGAAAGAGCTATTAGATGCAAATATTATAAGGCCTAGTTGTTCTCCGTTCGCAAGCCCCGCTCTCCTCGTGAAGAAGCACGATGGTTCCGACCCTATGTGTATCGATTACCGTGAACTCAACAGTAATACAGTCCCTGACCGGTATCCACTTCCCCTTATTTCTGACCAGATAGTGCATCTCAGCGGAGCAAATTACTTTTCTCAATTAGACTGCGCTAGTGGATTTCATTTAATTCCTGTAAACGCAGAGTCGATTGAGAGTACAGCATTCATAACACCTGGAGGCCAATATGAATTTATGACAATGCCATTTGGCCTAAAAAAGTGCTATCTCTGTTTTTCAAAGAGCCATCATGAATCCTTTAAAAAGTGACCTTGCTCATGACTACGTGATCGTATACGTAGATGACGTTCTTATCGTTTCACCCGATGTAAAAACAGGTCTAAAAAGACTAACTGTAGTTTTGGAAGTTCTGACCAGAGCTGGTTTCTCTTTAAACCTAAGAAGTGCTCCTTCCTCAAGACGAAGGTAGAGTTCTAGGGTTTTGAGGTAGAGGCTAACCAGATAAGACCCAATCAGCGAAAGGTAGAGGCACTAACTGTTCTTTAATCTCCACGGACCGTTACACAGTTAAGGCAATTTATTGGACTCGCTTCATACTTTAGGCAATTTGTGCAAAGTTTCTCGACAATGTTGGCTCCTTTGTATCGGTTGACTTCCCTTAAAGGTGATTTGACTTGGAAGCCCGAGTATGAAGAGATACGCCAAAGGGTCATATCTGTTTTGATCAATAACCCTGTTTTAATGATTTTTGACTCCCAATACCATGTAGAGCTAGCTATACATGGACGCTAGTAGCTAAGGCTATGGAGCGATCTTATTTTAAGTCGTAGATAGCCGGCGCCATGTCATAGCTTACTTTAGCAAGCGAACGTCCCCAGCAGAAAGTAAATATCACTCTTATGAGCTGGAGACACTTGCAGTTGTAAACTTTATCAAGCATTCCAGACAATACCTGCGCGGTAGGATGTTTACTGTCGTTACAGATTGTAACTCACTGAAATCATCGCAAATTAAACACGACTGCGACTGGACTCCTCGAGCGCACAGATGGTGGGCTTTTCTACAGTCCTTTGATTATAATGTGGTGTACGGAGAGGGTAAGCGAATGTCTCATATGGATTTCTTTTCCCGAAACCCACTAACCTTAAAACCCTAAGAAATTAGTGTCCCCCCCATGTAGAGCTGTTCGAGCAATTTACCAGCTAGGTGCCAGAGTTTCCCTAAGGGATTTTTTTAAGAATCGATGGTGTATGTCAAGATCGTTAACGATTTACTTAATCGAAGACGATGTCGGAAATCGCAACAAAAACCCATGCAATCATGAATATCGTAACAATGAATCGACAGTGTATTGGTATTCTTACGGTGTCATCACAATTCATTTTCGCCAACATCTTATATATTAGGCAAAATATACACTTATACGCTAAAAACAGTGATATTCACACTGTTAAAACTAGAAGTAAGGACAAACTACGTGTTGCCTTTCACCGGCTTCATAAGGTGCATAACTCATTTGTTGGGCTTGGTATAACATTTTACAACAAGCTACCACCTTCTTTACTAGAATTACCTTTCAATGCGTTTAAAGCTCAAGTAAAATCCAACCTTTGTCAAAAGGCGTACTATTCCATCAACGATTATTTAAATGATAAGAATAGTTGGTCGCTGTGATTAACTCAAGACAATGTTTATGTTCTTTCTCCAGTATTAGCGTACCTAGTGATAGGTTCAATATAATTGTTTCCATATTTTTATCCTGTTTATGCCAATTTTATTTTATTAGTATTGCATAATGTGGTTAGCTAGCGACCTCGACAAGTAATCATTCAATTCTTGCTTGAGCAACCGGCAGCAAGTTCTTCATGCTCCCTTAGATGTCAATGCTTGCGGTAGCGTCGGGGGTCGGGTTACCCCCTTCCCTCAAATATGGCGAGGGGGGCAATGGCTGATCTTTGCGTTATGCTCTTGTGGTGACTGGTCGTCTTGCTGACTTGATGTTGATATTATTATTAATATTACTTACCTGTTTAATTTATTTTACGTCGATGGTCCTAGTTTATCATTTGGGGCCTCGAGCTGTAACTCAGGTCGTAACAGCTATGTGAACATTCAGCATTGCATATGTAAGCTGTCACGCCCTTTATGCCAGTTTTTTTATTTTTGCAGCCATGTTTCTATATACATATTTTTTTTTGCTTATGCTTGAGTATAGTTTTATTTTATTTGTTGGTATATTGGGTTGGCTAGCTGGCATATAGCAAATCATTTAATTTAATTTGTGTCTCTTAATGTTTTACTATATACCATTGTATAGAATCAAGTTCTTCTAACTGGACAGACAGCTGTGCTGCTGGGGAGTTTGTTGGCCACTTCTTCTTCCCAGCTAAAGCACTAGGAAGTGCGCGACGGGTGGGCGTTTTGGGGGGACTGTCTTTTGTAACTTTGACGTTCGAAAAGTGCTGATCCCCAGCCTAATTTGAATAAATGACTTTTGATTTTGATAGAGCAAATGCGCGTAAACGTCACAGAACTCTCAACCAACTGGCTCCAAGCTGAGCAACAACGCGATGAAGAAATTTCTAAAATAATCAGTTCCTTAGAAAATAGTAGCAACATTGACTCTAAGAACAGCATTCGGGTAGTCAATCAGAGTGTAGCGCTTTTCGGAGCTCCGACTTGTATTATACCTGACCAAGGCAGATGTTTTGCGAGTAAGGAATTTCGCGATTTTTGTGACAGTAAAAACGTTAATTTGCACTTAATAGCGACCGGTTCAGCTCGTGCCAATGGGCAAGTGGAGCGTGTAATGTGTCTTAAACACAATGTTAACTGCTGTAGGAATAAGCGTTAATAAATCATGGCAAGACGCAATAGGAGAAGTACAGCTAGCGATAAATTGTACCATAAACCGCGTCACAAAAACAATGTTAACTGCTGTAGGAATAAGCGTTAATAAATCATGGCAAGACGCAATAGGAGAAGTACAGCTAGCGATAAATTGTACCATAAACCGCGTCACAAAAACAATGTTAACTGCTGTAGGAATAAGCGTTAATAAATCATGGCAAGACGCAATAGGAGAAGTACAGCTAGCGATAAATTGTACCATAAACCGCGTCATAAAAACAATGTTAACTGCTGTAGGAATAAGCGTTAATAAATCATGGCAAGACGCAATAGGAGAAGTACAGCTAGCGATAAATTGTACCATAAACCGCGTCACAAAAGCTTCACCTCTAGAGCTTTTAATTGGCAAAATTGCGAGACCGTTATTGTACGGAACCGTACATTGCTTTAACGACTTACGCGCCGTGCATTCTGCACACACAGCATTTGTACCCATTATTGCAAATAATATGTAAAAATATATTTCAATAAATCAGTGTTTAACGAACATTCACGGTAGTCGGTTTTATTTCATCACCCCAATAGAATCACTCCGTTATCATATCACTAAGTGTAGGAATCTCCTACATTTATTTTGGTCCTTCGAGCATTGCAGGACCTCGTCGCGGTTCTTTGACCTATCGCGCGTACTGGTCAGAGGCACGGTTCGGACTCAAGGTTCTGTAATCAAACCAGTGTGGACTCAATTAAGGAAAAACACACTGCATCCTTGACTTGAGCTAATATAGCTTAAGTCAACAGCACGGTCGTGGTAAGCATATCACGGCGTGACATCAACATCATCGGACTCGGTGGAGCTCATCACCGGGCAGCGCAAGGCTTCAGCGTGCGCTATCAATCTCAGGTGCGAGCAGCTACGTGGATCGTCATTTAACCAAGTAGGACTGTTCCTTTACCTACATCATGGAAGCTGTTTTTGCCCGTCAATCTGAAATCATCACCAATTTCACTACAATAAAGGTGAATTTCCACAAGGACTCGGATTCTCGCAAATATGTTGAATATTTGAGGAAACGTTTAGAAGCGTTAGACAACCTCTGGGGAGAGTTCGAGCAAAATCACGAAAAAATATCTGAGCATAAAAATGTAGCGGTTGAGTATTTCCTTGACAATACATATCAAAAGGGTAAAGAACTTTATCAATCTATTCGTAACGTTATATCATCTTACGGCAAATCATCAAAATCTACTCAACCAGATGGAAAGTTAGACGAATTGTTATCACTGCAACGCACTAATTTTAGGGCATTTCATCGGCTAATCAAGGGTATCAAAATTGATCAAATAACAGATAAATGGGAACTAGAAGATGAGCTCAGGAACGTTCAAGCTAAGTGGACATTTATTGATGCTCAACATTTGCAAATCGATCATATACTTGCTGGTGGAGATATATCATACGACGAGGAGTACAATCATCATGAATCAGCCTACAAATCTATCAAACGTGATTTGAATAAGAAAATCTCATCAACCACTCACTTAGAAAAATCAACTCCGCACATTGAAATACCATCGTTCAGTGGGAACTGCACACAGTGGCCAACCTTTTATGACTTGTTTACGGAGACAATTCATAACAATAACTCCATCACTAAAGCTCAGAAGATGCAACACCTTAAGGGAAAACTTAAGGGTGAAGCAGAACGTCTCATCTATCATCTACATATTTCATCGGAAAATTATGATACTGCGTGGGAGATCTTATTACGTCGGTACAATAATTCACAAGTTCTTTTCACGAATCAAATCGAAATGTTTCTCAATCAACCCAATATACAAAAGCATCGTCATTTGAAATTAAAAGGTTGTATGATACCTCAACCGAATGTATGCATGCAATTCACAATCTCGGCGTTGATACGAACACGTGGATCCGTTGTTGGTTCATTTATTGTGTAAGAAACTGGATCCAGAAACTTATGCTGACTATAAGGAAGCACGTAGGACACCTCGTGATTTACCAAGATTGGACGAGTTAATGGCATTCCTCGAGAGTAAGTTTACCGCACTTGAGCCTATTCATGAAAACGATAAGGAACCCACACCATCAAGCAAGCGGAACCCAAATCAATCAAAATCCATAAGTAACTTTAATAAGCAAAACAATTATAAACGTTACATAAACAAAAATTATCAAGCCATCATTACTCAAACTTCAAAATGCTCTTTATCAATTCTAATCACGCGCGCAACTTGTTTTCGTGCAAAAAGTTCATGAATATGACACCGGACGTGCAATTGAAGACGGTGACAAACTCAAATATTTGTCGAAATTGCCTATTCAGTCACGATGGAAGTCAATGCACTTCAAAAAAACGTTGCAAAACCTGTCAAGAAAATCATCATTCAATACTGCATGAAGCGTGTGTCCCATCATCAAAATCAGCTCCTCAAGCAACTTCATCATCATCATCTGAAATGACCGCTTCGTCACCAAAATCATCAAACAAGAAATCTAATGTTAATCATGTCGCAGGTGATGACGAAGAGTTATTGTTGACCACGCTTTCGATCAATGTCAGGTGTTCTGATGGCAGCTACGTGACGCTTAGGGCACTTCTAGACCAGGGATCACAGATATCATTAATATCTGAAAACGCTGTACAGCGGTTAGGGTTGCAGCGGCGAAGATACAACGCATCAGTATCAGGAATAGGTGCTGGTGCTAGGCAAAGCAAAGGACGGGTATCAATCGACTGTCAATCTATTTACGGCGACTATCAGTTCACTACAGAAGCACTGGTTTTGACGAAGGTCGCTAACTGCTTGCCTGGTATACCATTCAAAAAACAATCGTGGTCTCATATCCAGCATCTTCAATTAGCAGATCCAGAATACAACGTGTCGAAGCCTATTGATATTCTCTTGGATGTGAGTATTTACTCACAAATCATAATGGATGGTCTCATCAAAGGACCAGCACAGGCTCCGATTGCGCAACAGACAGCACTCGGATGGATTCTGTCTGGCAACGTTCGCACATTTAATTGTCATATCGTAACAAACGACTTATCCGACCTATCAAAATTTTGGGAGATAGAGGATGTAGAAACATCATCATCATCGCTTACCAGTGAAGATTAGTATTGTGAAGACCTTTATCAGCAAACTACTCGTCGTTTGGACACTGGTAGGTACGTGGTGGGCATACCCATGAAACCCGAATATGAAAACCAGCTTGGATCATCTAAATTAAAGGCTATTGCACAATTCAAACAGTTGGAAAGAAAAATGTGCAATAACGAATCATTTTCAGAAAATAATAAATCATTTATGTCTGAATATCAAGAACTGGGTCACATGTGTATTGCCAATAATGTTGACGAATCAAAACGTGCCTTTTTCTTACCACATCACGGCGTAATGAAATTAGATTCAACAACAACAAAACTTAGAGTCGTTTTCGATGCGTCGGCGAAATCCACATCGGGCAAAAGCCTAAATGATCTCATGTGTTGTGGACCGAATCTACAAAGGGACCTCATGACACTCATCTTAAACTGGAGAACCTACAGTTATGTAATCACAGCGGACATAGAGAAAATGTACCGGCAAATCTATATTAAACAGTCAGATCGTCATCTTCAATCAATCATCTGGCGGCAATCATCTCAGGACGTACTCAATGAATATCATCTTGCTACAGTGACATACGGTACTAAGGCCGCTCCATACTTAGCTATGAGAACGCTTAAACAGCTGGCAATAGACGATGCCGACAAATATCCACTCGCAGCATCGGCATTAAATCAATCATTCTATATGAACGATCTGTTTAGTGGAGCAAATACCATTCATCAAGCCAGGGAGCTTCAGCATCAGCTCATTGAGATGCTGAAAGGTGCTGGTATGAATCTCCGGAAATGGTCCAGTAACGTACCGGAACTACTGCTGGATCTATCACCTGACCAACTCAATAACCCATTAGACTTCAAGTGTTCAGAAACAAGAAAAACACTTGGATGGAGATGGAACCCATCATCGGATAGCTTTAGCTTTCAAACTCAATTACAGCAGCATGACAAACGTGTCACAAAGAGATAGCTACTTTCGGAAATTTCAAAACTATTTGATCCCTTGGGCTGGCTCTCGCCACTAACAATCAGAGCAAAACTGCTATTTCAAAATGCATGGTCATCACATATATCGTGGGACGAAGAAGTTTCGCATTCCGTTCAAGATGACTGGATTCAGCTTAAAAATGATTTCGACATCATAGATCAATTTAACATACCACGTTATCTCGGTAACACTAATCAATCATATCAAATTCATGGATTTTGTGACGCTTCTGACAAAGCATACGCATGTGTTGTGTATGTAGTAGCAAAAGACAATAAGGGCGAGTACACATCGACGCTCTCTGTAGCAAAAACAAAGTTAGCACCTCTAGCAAAAAAGGTATCATTGCCTCGACTAGAGCTATGCGGTGCGCTACTGCTAGCTCAACTTATCAAGAAAGTCATGGAATCTTTATCAAATCAGGATGTAGAGATTTATGCCTGGACAGACTCCATGATAGTATTAGGATGGATCAAAGGCGATGTGAAGAAGTGGAAGCAGTTTATAGCTAATAGAATTATGAAAATTATTAGTATCATTCCATCATCCTGATGGCATCATGTGAGGTCAGAAGAGAATGCAGCAGATTGTGCTACTCGGGGTCTGACATCACAGAAGTTATCAAGCCATCCGTTGTGGTGGCAGGGTCCGAAATGGATAACCAATTTCGAACATCGGACCCTTCCTATCACCTCGTATCAATCACCAGATTTGGAAACCAAGCAACTTAGTGTAAACACAGCCTTATATCCAAATCATATTTCAATCATACACGAATTATTACAGAATTACAGCTCATTAACTCGCATTATAAAAATAGTCGCTTGGATATCGCGTTTCATTACGCAATCACGAGGCAAACACACTTCAAAAACGGATGTATTGACGTCATCAGAGATGGACGGTGCATTGAACATCATTATCAAAGATGATCAGTCACACCAATTTCATGAAGATATTTTATTTATCAATCAAAAGGGGCACGTGCATCTTAGAAGCAAAATATCATGTCTTAATCCTTTCATGGATGAGCACGGTATCCTTAGAGTGGGTGGACGACTCAAAAACGCATGTATCAGCGATTCATCAAAACATCCCATTATATTATCAAGTCATAGTCGTCTCACCGATTTAATCATTGATCAGGCTCACATCACCACACTACATGGAGGCCCGCGACTGACACTTTCATACATCAGAGACAGATATTGGATAATCAGTGGAATCCGTACCGTCAAGAGGAAGCTGAGAACCTGCGTTAAGTGTCAGCGCTTCAGTCAACCACAATATCAGCAAATCATGGCCGATCTCCCACAGCCACGAGTTACCCCGTCAAGACCTTTCTCTCACTCTGGTGTTGATTTTACCGGACATATCGAGTTGAAGGCCAATAAGGGACGTGGAATCAAAACCATCAAGGGGTATACTGCAGTGTTTGTTTGTTTGTGTACCAAGGCTGCCCATCTGGAACTTGTTTCCGATCTTAGTACTCCAGCATTTTTAGCAGCCTTTCGTAGGTTTTCGGCTCGACGTGGGACGCCAAGTCACGTATACAGTGACAATGGCACGAATTTCGTAGGAGCCAATCGTATCCTTAAGAAGGAGTACCAAGAGATCATAGCCACCATCAACACCGATTTCTTCAATAATATCAATGACATGAACATAAAGTGGCACTTCAATGCTCCTGCGTGGCCAAGTGCGGTTGGTCTCTGGGAAGCTGCGGTGAAAAGCCTCAAATATCATCTAAAGCGTATCATCGGCGATCAAAAACTCACTTACGAAGAGTTTACTACGCTACTACACCAAATCGAGGCATGTCTGAACTCAAGACCACTCTGTCAGTTGACAGAGAGCCCTGACGACGATTTCCTCACGCCAGGACACTTCTTGATCGGTGGCCCACTTCTATCTAGGCCGCAGACAGATCCAGATCACATGAATCAATCAACAAGGTGGCAACTCACTCAATCAATTAACAAACAGATTTGGAAAAGGTGGTCTAGCGAATATCTACAGCAACTGCAGGCTAGATCAAAATGGCGTAAGCCAAGTAGGAACTTCGAAATCGATGACGTCGTTCTTATCAAGGACGAAAACTTGCCACCCGGCAAGTGGGCGTTAGGGCGTATTCAAGCAGTACATCCTGGGAAGGATGGCTATGTAATGGTAGTCAGTTTAAAAACTAAGAACAATATCATACAACGCCCTGTCACCAGACTTGTGTTGTTACCAGTAAACAAGGACACGACACAGGATCAAAATCACAATGAAGACAATACACCTAAGCGAAGCAAGAAGAATCAACTTCCTTGCAACAACGTATCATTGAAGAGCCTGTTCACTAGTTTCTTATTACTATTTGTCATGTTATTGTCACTTACTTCAGCGCAAAATATAACTCATCATGAATCATATAATGTGACGTCATTAGAAGAGAATCAAGCTATATACTTCGATAGAATATCCAATCTTCAGTACATCAAAGACGAATGGCGTCTTGTTGTGTACTACAACATGACGACCTACTGGAAAGGCTTATCTGATATCAAAGGTTACGTCAACCACATCAAGCTATTATGCAACACTCATGCAAGTAAAAAATATCAGAGTATCATTCGTCAGTTAGAGCACGAGATAAGCGAAATAGAACACTATGAGATGTTACTTAAATATCAAAGTCCGATAAGGCAGAAAAGAGGCCTAGTAAACGGGCTGGGTTATATTGCTAATTCATTATTCGGTGTACTGGATGAGAGATTTGCCAAAAAATACAAGATGGACATTGAGCAGATCAGTCATAATGAAGAACATCTTCAAAACTTATTAAAAATCAGACAAGTATTTTAGAATCAGAATTTAATATCATACGTCGTAATGAAAATATCATGAATCAACAATTCTCCTTCATCAAGCAACATCTTCATAATCTATCGACTGAGGTGAATAAAATTCGGCTGGATAATGAAGATGGCCTTTATGTCACATCATCATCTTTAGCAGCATCAATAATACTATCAAATATTCGTTGGATTCACCAAACGTTGATTGATACAGTTACAGATATATCACACGGGCGCATTGACAGTCATTTGTTGTCACCCGAACAGTTATCATATCAGCTGAGCATCATCTCTAGCCAACTGAATGGTAAACTTACGTTACCAGTAGAATCGCAAAATATCAAGGACTTGTATCGTTTGCTTAAAGTATCAGCTAGAGTGTACTCAAATTATTTAATCATCGAAATCAAATTTCCACTCCTGAGCAATGAATTGTTTGAGCTAAACAAAATTATATCTATTTCGCAAAAGAAAGGATTACAGTACTATTATCTCATTCCATCGGTACCATTCATAGCTTACAATCTACGCAAGGACACAGCATTTCTTCTATCAGAAGCAGACCTTCAATTATGTAGTCATGTTCCCAGCGATATCTTGTTATGCTCATTAAACATGCGTATTTACGATGTAAACATAAAGCAGTCTATCTGTGAAATCGAAATATTCAATAAAAAACAATTATGCCACTCCGTAAAATCATCGTGTGAAGAGCAATGGATCAAATTGCACAGGCCGAACACCTGGTTGTATACATGTTGCTAGGAATGCCAAGTGCGCATAATTTGCGCCAACGGAGTCACAATGGTCAACCTTGTCGGCAACGCGATTATTACCCTAGGTCAAGGTTGCACATTGAAAGGGGATACATTTAGTATTTATGCTCATAATAATTTCATCAATCATGTAAATATTCATCATTACATCGAAGTCCCAGAGGTGTCTATGCTAAACAAAATCATGAAAACGTCTGCACCAGAGAACTTCACAGTAGCCGAAGATCATCGTCTCATGTGGAATCAGTTAAGGGCTCAGATTGACGAGGTGAAGGAACAGTCATCTACAGACCTGAGCATTCACTGTTGAGTTTCTTAGAAATTACTTACTAGCAAAAATTAATTTGTTTATATTTCTGAGAGACAAAGAGCCTATTCATGCGTACGCGCCTGCCCTCCGTTCAGTTATTCATTCGTCCCGTTCGTGTGATAGGAACTAGTCACATTACTTCTAAATAACATAAAGGTTAAAATAAAAGTTCATATTGAAAGTTAACCTAAAAAGTGAAGTTTGATTATTCTCATCACCTAATAAATTAATAGGTTATGGGCCCAGGTGTGCGCGAGTGAAATATTCACTGTATTGGACAATAGTTTTGAAAATCTGCCGTTGAACAAAAAACAAAAATGGACTATTCTAAGGTTAAAAGAAATATCAAACCATTCGACGGTGAGAAGTACAGTGTATGGAAGTTTCGTATTCGTGCGTTGCTAAGTGAAATAGATGTGATAAAAATTATCGACGAAGACCCATTACCTGGCAACGAAACTTGGGAAAAAAAAACAATAAAATTGCTAAAAGTGTGATCATAGAATATCTTTCCGATTCTTATATTGGTTTCGCTAAGGAAGAGGTTTCGGCAAAAGATATTTTGAAAAATTTAGATACGTTGTACGAACGTAAGAGCATCGCGACGCAGTTGGCAATAAGAAAAAAGTTGTTGTCGTTGAAATTAAAAAGTGAAGTGTCGCTCATACAACATTTTACAACGTTCAATGATCTCATCACTGAACTACTTGCTGCTGGTGCGAACTTAGAAGAAACCGATAAAGTTGCTCATTTACTCCTAAGTTTACCCTCAACTTATGACGGGGTCATTACAGCGATCGAGACATTATCAGAAGATAACATAACGTTAGCTTTCGTTAAAACACGGCTATTAGACCATGAAGTGAAGTTGAAAAATGAGTCAGGCGATATGAGCGAAAAAGTGTTGCAAATAGAAATGCAAAACAATGACAAGTCGAAGAAAAGAAAATTTGATAACAAGCAATCAAATAATTATATAAAACGCAGGAAAGAGAACGCTAAGTTCATAAAATGTCATCACTGTGGGCGTAAAGGGCATAAACGGAATGATTGTTACCTTTTAAAACAAAGGAATCAGCGAAGGGCCAATAATATAAACAATGACCGACCACGAACAGTACAGTCAGTCAAGATAAGCCAAAATAAACAATCAGCATCGAATGAGTTCTCAGGGTTTGCCTTCATGGCCGGCGAACATGAAACTCAAGACGATAATAACAAAGTCACCTTTATTCTGGATTCCGGCGCCTCGAATTACATCATCAATAGAGAAGATTTGTTTACCAACTTTGTTGTTTTAGATACACCACTAAAATTGTCCGTTGCTAAAAATGGTGAATTTATTTCAGCTACGAAAAGAGGTACACTGCAGGTTACTAGCAACATGGGTGTCCAGGGATGTTTGGATGGTGTTCTGTACTGCCCTGAGGTACCGTACAATTTGCTGTCCGTATCCAAAATGCAGCGAGCTGGCTACACTGTTATATTCAGCACTGACGGTGCAAGGATATGCAAAAATGGTAAAACAGTAATGAAAGGTATGTCTTTTAACAATCTAATTGCTGTAGTTTTTGTAGTGTCTGTAAACGTGAGTCGTCTTGTTTCCCAGGCATGCATTAGTGACAAAAATAATTATAAATTATGGCATCAGCGCCTCGGTCACTTGAGTAAAAACAAATTTATAGAAATAAAACGACATGAGTTGTTTAAAGACGTAAGTGAATTAAGTACTGTAGTGCCGGATGACGAATTATGTGAAGCTTGCATTCATGGAAAGCAGAGCCGACTTCCGTTTAATCACACCAAGGACAAAAGTCACATAAATAGACCTCTATTTGCTGTCAGTTCTGATGTCTGTGGTCCTATCACTCCAACGACAGTTGATAATAAAAACTATTTTGTAATGTTTGTTGACCAGTATACTAATTATTGCGTTACGTATCTGATAACTTACAAATCAGACGTATATGCAGCATTCAAAGACTTTGTTGCAAAAAGTGAAGCTAAAGGAGATGTTTCATTTTTATATGGGGCTCCGGCCATAACGTGTACCGTTTAGCGAAGCTGGGTAAATTACTCATGAATGGAATAAAGTAACATTTTTTTCATAATATCAAATGGTTTTTATGTACAAAATAAAAATTAAAAAGGTTTGACGTTTGTCCTAAGAATTAGCAAGTGGTTATTTTGAATTCGTTTAGAAACACACTTCAAGAATGGAGACTAAAGATTTTTGTAAAGATGAAATGGTCACACTTAATTATGTTTACTCAAAAATATTTACAAGAGAATAATAGTAATTTATTTTTAACACTACAAGAATACACACATTTTTTAATTATTTTCTACTTAACATTGATTTGATGAGACATGATTTCAGAACGAATGAAGTCTGCAAGCAAACGAGACGCCATGTTGAATAAGACATGGTAATAATTGAAAAACTATTATTTTTTGTACACAACAAATCAGGCGCAAATTAACCAGAGAATATTTTTCCCTAATTTGTGGTATTTTTTCCTCTTTTTTGATAAATGTACATCTGATGGCCGAAAATGAAACATCTCCTTTAATTTAAAAGTAGCTAACTTGTTTTGCGATAACGGTGGCGAGTATTTATCCACCGAAATGAAGAACTACTGTGCTGAAAAGGGTATTTCATACCATTTAACAGTTCCTAGAACTCCACAGCAAAATGGTGTTTCTGAAAGGATGGTGAGAACCATTACTGAGAAAGCTCGTTCAATCTTAAGTGGTGCACGATTAGATAAAGTTTTTTGGGGTCAAGCAGTTTTGACTGCTGTTTACTTAATAAATTTAACACCGACTAAAGCTCTCAAACTTTTAAAAAACACCATATGAGATGTGGCATAATAAGAAACCTGAAGTAAAATATTTAAAGGTTTTTGGATCAACTGTTTATGTGCATAACAAAACGACCAAAGCTAAATTTGATGATAAATCATGGAAAGGTATTATGATGGGTTATGAACCAAACGGTTATAAAGTTTGGAACCCAGATTGCGAAAAGTTTGTAGTGGTCAGAGATGTTATCGTGGACGAAACTACCTTTGTGAGGTCCAGGCCTTCTTGGAAGCCTGAAGAGAATATGAGAAATTCTCATGACAAAACTGATAATGACATTGTGTCTTCTAAATCAGTGTCGAGTAAGTCCCGAGACCATGTTGTAAAGAAACTAGATAGTGTAAAATCTAGTGGGTCAGACCATGTTGTAAAGAAACTAGATAGTGTAAAATCTAGTGGGTCAGACCATGTTGTAAAGAAACTAGATAGTGTAAAATCTAGTGGGTCAGACCATGTTGTAAAGAATCTAGATAGTGTAAAATCTAGTGGGTCAGATCATGTTGTAAAGAATCTAGATAGTGTAAAATCTAGTGGGTCAGACCATGTTGTAAAGAATCTAGATAGTGTAAAATCTAGTGGGTCAGACCATGTTGTAAAGAATCTAGATAGTGTAAAATCTAGTGGGTCAGACCATGTTGTAAAGAATCTAGATAGTGTAAAATCTAGTGGGTCAGACCATGTTGTAAAGAATCTAGATAGTGTAAAATCTAGTGGGTCAGACCATGTTGTAAAGAATCTAGATAGTGTAAAATCTAGTGGGTCAGACCATGTTGTAAAGAAACTAGATAGTGTGAAATCTAGTGGGTCAGACCATGTTGAAAAGAAACTAGATAGTTTGAAATCTAGTGGGCAAGATGAAAATCCTGCTAAAATTCGCAAATCAAACCATAATACGCTAAGCGAGGTACGTTTTGATAATTCAATGAGTAGTTCTATTGAAAGTACATACAGAAATACTGGATTAAGGAGGAGTGACAGGATTAAAGACAAAACCCCATTGTCTTATAGTGAAATTGATTACAAAGACTATTTGATGTGCGCTCAGTCTGTTTTATACAGTTTACCAAAGTGCATACATCAAAACAGTCTTAACTAAGTTTAATATGCATGAGTGTAAACCTGTGTCGACCCCCTTAGAAAATAAGTTAAATTATGACGCATTGAACTCTGAGGAGAAATATGACGCACCTTGTCGAAACGTCATAGGATGCCTTATGTATATTATGCTATGTACTAGGCCCGATTTAAGCGTCAGTGTAAACATACTGAGTAGGTACACACAAAAATAATAAAGAGTTATGGCAATGTCTTAAACGGGTACTGAGGTACTTAAAAGGCACAACTAATCTAAAATTGTGTTACAAGAGGTGTAAATACAATGATATTTTGTGTGGGTACGTAGACTCAGATTGGGGTGGCAATGATACACATGATAGAAAGAGTACAACTGGATACTTGTTTGGGCTTTTTGATCGGTGCACAATTTCCTGGAATACACGAAAACAATCGTCAGTCGCGGCTTCTTCAACTGAAGCTGAGTATATGGCATTGTTTGAGGCGGTTGGAGAAGCATTGTGGCTTAAGTCTCTAGCGGCCAGTATAAATATACTAATCACTGTACCAATTGTCATTTATGAAGACAATAATGGCTGTATAGGTATAGCCAATAACCCGACATGTCATAAACGGTCAAAACATATTGACATAAAATATCACTTTTCTCGGGACCAAGTTGAGAAAAATGTAATAACATTAAATTACATTCCCACAGGTGAACAGTTGGCCGATGCATTGACAAAAGCTCTACCTGCAATCACTTTCCAAAGGCTGAGATGTCAAATGGGTGTGCAGTGATAGTGTGAATAAGTGTATGGTGTACATAAGTTATATATATTATATAATATAGTGTGTACATAACTTGATGAGTACAACTGAACTAAATATTATGTTGACTCTTAAGTATTCATTTTGATTTGAATTGGTCTGGTTGAGGTTTTACTGGGTTTTCCTCAACCCTCGAACGAATGTTGGACCAAATTGTAATTCCCCAGCAAATATTTGGAAGTTAATGTGATTTAGTTAGGTATTCAATTTATATCGATTTTTGTTTGTATAATTACTACCGATTAATTTTTTAGGGGGCGTGTTGAGTTTCTTAGAAATTACTTACTAGCAAAAATTAATTTGTTTATATTTCTGAGAGATAAAGAGCCTATTCATGCGTACGCGCCTGCCCTCCGTTCAGTTATTCATTCGTCCCGTTCGTGTGATAGGAACTAGTCACATTACTTCTAAATAACATAAAGGTTAAAATAAAAGTTCATATTGAAAGTTAACCTAAAAAGTGAAGTTTGATTATTCCCATCACCTAATAAATTAATATTCACGACATTCATCACTATACTGTGCTGTACATCAGTGTAGCTTTGGTTATCATCTTGGGTTGCGTTGTCGTGTACCTTATCAGAAAACATCGTAGTACGGATAGAGTACCAGCGTCGCCGGCCCCCCAGGGCCAGGAGGCTGGCTGGGTGGGGCAAGTGACGGTCGCGCCGGCGGACACCGCGCCGGTAACATCACGTTTAGCGGAATCAGTGAAAAAGTGTAGTGAAGTGTTTACAAGTAGCGGTGTAGATAGGGCCACCTTATTGGAATATAACAAAATATATCGGTCCCACTTAAGTAGTTTGAGAGCCTTGTTCTTTCATACGTATTTACATTGTGCATAACTATAATATAGTTGAGACGCTAGTGTTCCGTCTGGACTAAGCGAGAGCGCACACACACCTCTCCTGCTAAATAAATATAATAAATAATTATATAGAAATTATAACTGTCTTTCATTGGTTCTCAAAACCCAACAGGTTATGGGCCCAGTGATATAAACTAAATAACATTATAAAGTTAGTTTTAGTGATTCTTTTAGTGATTTAATAAAATGGATAATCTACGAATGAAAAGAAATATTAAACCGTTTGACGGGGACAAATATAGTGTGTGGAAACTTAGAATAAGAAATTTACTAAATGAACTTGAAGTGCTTAATATAATTGACGAAGAAACTCCTAAAGAACCGAACAGTGAGTGGCAAAAGAAACAAAGAATCGCTAAGAATACTATAATAGAATATTTATCAGATTCGTTGCTGGGACTTACGAATGAAGAAAATACTGCAAAAGAAATTTTCATGAAGCTTGATACCATATACGAAAGGAAAAGCATAGCAATTCAAATAGCTTTGAGGAAAAGGCTGTTAAATTTTAAGCTAAAAGAAGAAAACCCGCTGACAAAACACTTCCAAGAATTCGACGACTTGCTAATTGAATTAATCGCTGCAGGTGCAAAATTAGAAGAAGTAGATAAGGTAACTCATCTGTTTATGACTCTACCAAATAGCTATGATGGTGTTGTCACAGCGATCGAAACATTGGCAGAGGACAACCTGTCAAAACAAGGCTTCTTGATCACGAAATCAAATTGATCAATGAAAGACGCGATACAAGCATGAAAGTTCTCCAGGCGGAAACTACAACAATATCGGCGGGCACTACAATCAAACTTAAAACTCAAGACCAACATAATTATAGAAACTCGATCATGCGACGGAACTCGAATCGAGGACAGTTTTATAAAACCTCATTCAAGCCGAAAAATGATAGACTGAAATATATAAAATGCAATTGTTGCGGAAGAAAAGGCCATCTCCAAAAGAACTGTTATTATAACAAGCAGGCGAAACAACGTTCCGAAAACATTAGAACAGTTAATATTTACAAACTGTTAAAATTTCGGATACTGAAAATCCTAATATCTCGGGATTTGCTTTTATGGTCGGCGGCTGTGGAAATCAACGTGAAGATAAAACGAGATTACATTTATTTTGGACTCGGGTGCCTCAGATCATTTAATTAATAGAGAAGATCTAGCACGAAACTTCATGGAACTTAATAAACATCTCAGTTGCTAAGAATGGAACATATATTTAAGCAACAAAAAAGGGCAATATTGCAGTAACCAGCCACTTGGGAATAGAGAGAATGCTACAGGATGTTCTTTTCTGTTCCGAAATTCCTCACAACTTGCTCTCTGTAAAGAAAATGCAACAAGCAGGAATGACCATCGTTTTTGGCAATAACGGTGGTGTGCAAATATACAACGAGGGTAAGATGGTAACAATGGGTAAGTCTTTGAACAATTTAATTGGCATTCATTTCAAACTTGAAAAATGTGCTTTAAATGCTAGAAGCTCATCAAATAGGGTCGTACAGAATAATAATTATGAATTATGGCATCAAAGGCTTGGTCACATAGGCAAATCAAAGTTTGTGCAAATAAAAAGCAAACAATTTTATTCTGATAATGAAATAATAAATCATGTTACCCCAAATGATAAATTATGTGAATCTTGTATAAAAGAAGAAGAAGTCAAAAATTATAAAACGACCTCTATTTAATGTGCATAGTGACGTGTGTGGTCCCATCACTCCTTCAACACTTGACGATAAAAACTATTTTGTAATTTTTGTCGACGAATACACACACTACTGTGCGACATACTTAGTAGCTCATAAATCTGACATTTTTGCTACGTTTCGAGATTATGTTGCAAAGTGTGAAGTTCATTTCAGTTCGAGAATTGTCAATTTGTATTGCGATATTGGTGGTGAATATTTGTCAATTGAAATGAAAAAGTTCTGTGTGCAAAAAGGTATAAGTTACCACTTAACAGTGACACATACCCCTGCTTTGAATGGTATTGCCGAAAGAATGATAAGAACTATAACAGAACGAAGTCGAGCCATGATATCTGGTGCTAAACTTGACAAAACGTTCTGGGGCGAAGCTGTGTTGACAGCTACATATTTAATAAATATCAGCCCTACAAAAGCACTGAAAACAGCTAACACACCATTTGAATTGTGGCATAATAAGAAACCACAACTTAAATATTTAAAAGTTTTCAGTTCAACTGTTTATTTTCTGAATAAAACTAGGAAAACCAAATTCGATGAAAAATCCTTAAAAGGGATATTAATTGGTTATGAACCGAATGGTTATAGGTGTGGCATGTGGTAGACGAAAAGTTTGTAAAAGTCAGAGATGTGATAGTTGATGAGATTAACTTCTTGTTAAGCAGACCAGTGAAGTCTGACTGAGTATTGCCTGAAAATTGTAATAACTCTAATAACTTTGACAAACACAGTGTAGAGAAAATGTGTAAACAGATTGACAAAATACCTGTATGATTAGGACCACCACCTAATAAATCTGTAAGTGAAACAGATATGCAACAAAACAGTTCTACATTTCAAAATAAGTTTACTTTATCTCAAAATGAACTGACTTCATATGGTCAAAGAAGAAGTGAGAGGATTAAAAACTTGCCTACAGTATCTTATAACGAAGATAAAGATGATATTTCTATGAACTATTTGCTATATGCTAAATCTTTATTATGCACAATACCTACATCTTATAAAGAAATCGCATCCAGGAATGATAAAGTTTTATGGGAAAAAGCTATTAATGAGGAAATTAAATCGCTCATTGATAATGAAACCTGGACACTTGTAAAAAGACCCGAAAATAGAAATATCATCGACTGTAAGTGGGTATTTACAATAAAAAATGATGAGTTTGGAAAACCACTAAGATATAAAGCTCGTTTAGTAGCTCGCGGTTTTAGTCAGGAATATTTGGTTGATTACAATGAAACTTTTGCACCAGTGGCAAGAATCTCAAGTTTTAGATTCTTATTAGCTTTTGCTAATCAGTTTAATTTATTAGTTCACCACATGGACGTAAAAACTGCATTTTTAAATGGGAAATTAAGGGAAGAGATATTTATGAAAACTCCTGAAGGAATCCCAAATGCAAATGATTTAGTGTGCAAATTGAACAAATCGTTGTATGGGTTAAAACAGTCTGCACGCTGTTGGTTCCAAATGTTCGAGCAAGCTTTAATAGAGAAGGGTTTTCGATACTCATCAGCTGGAGTCCTACCATGACCTAATTAAAAACGATTCAAAAGCAAGACATTTCAATTTAGGTTCCTAAACTGCAACGCTTCAAATTCGTACCATGACGTCAAATACGCTCAGCGGCATTTGGATCGTCAAAAGTGAATAAAAGATCGCAATTTGTAGCTGAACCGCGTTTGAAACCTTTTGGTGAGAAAGAGACAACGCTATTAGTATCGTCTATGTTTGTTTCGCGCACATTGCAGTGTCAGATACGTTCAGAAGCAAGTAACATTTGATTTGTTCTCAACTTAGTATCATTACTTGAAAGTAAAAAAGACACTCAATTGTTGTTTTCAAGATTCCATGTTAATACGGTAACTATTGTTAAAATGTCTAAGTTTATATTTGCTTACCTTTTGCTATTTATTATACGTTTTTTTTTTATTTCGACGTAATAAAACGGCACGTTTATTATGTTTCTGTTTCGAACGTACCAGAGTAAAAAAGTAATGTGTGAGTTGTGACTGTCAGTCTCAGTTTGACTGATTGACTCAGTGCTGCCAACTTAGGGTAACTAATACAGCATGGTTTGTTTTGTATGGCAATTTTTGGGGTATTCATTGTTTTAGTGTAATGTCTGTTTCGAATACAAGACTACAATAATATTATTTCGGAATGTACCTAGTGTGTATCCAATCCGAAAATACAGGCATGACGTACAGAATGACCAAAGAACTTTTGGATTTATGAATGAAACGTTTATTGTGATTTGCAAATAATATATAAAATGAAAAAAATATCTAGCTGTTGTTTTATTTATAAAGGAAGAAAAACTGATGGAATTAATTTAGGGTATTTTTTCTGTATCTCGAGTAAATTGAGACTAAGGCTGGGGTAAAGTGAAAACCAGACCTGGCAACACTGTTGACTAGGTAGTCTGCGGAAGTGCTGAGTTGTGATTACGGTGGGAAAGTTTAAGTGAAGTGTAGTTAGGTAGTTTTGAAAACGTTTGATAGTACACAATTATTTCAAGGAATGCCGTATGTATTTAAACATTGTATAATTTGTATAGGTACTGAAACTAAACAATTCCTTCGAGAAGTCTATAGGTAAATCTATTATTGAAAGGGAGTAAACGTATCATGCGTCGAGAAACCACTTAAGTTTTTGTGACAAGCATCTCAAGTGATTTTTTTTTTTCAAATGCGATTTAAAAAGGCACGTAAAATAGGCATTTTAGACATTATAGGATAGATTAAAGTACACTTACACTGGTTTTTGTAAAATTCCACAAAAATAGCACTAAATAACTTTGTTTTCGTCAAGAATTCACCAAACGATTCAGTTTATGTTAGAGAAATATTAAGTTTTAATGAATCGCTTATTTTGACAGTTGAGCGTTTCAGTTGAGCTGCCAGACGTCATGGTACCAAACAAGTACAAAATTGAATGAATGAACCCAAAACTTGCGACTCAGTTTGGAACAATCGCTGTCAGATGGCATGATCTAAATTGAATCGTTAAACTGAGGTCATGGTACGAATTAGAAGAACAGTTCAGTTTAGGTCCTAAACTGGATCGCGTTAAGAGCTCGTGGTAGGCCAGCTGATCGTTGTATTTACATTCTAGATGCGGGTGACATTCTTGAAAACATTTACGTTGTACTTTATGTCGATGATCTTGTAATTTCAACGGCAAATATAAATACCATGAATAGTTTTAAAAACTACCTATTTAATGAACAAGTTTAAAATGGTAGACTTAAAAGATATCCGTTGTTTCTTGGGAATCAGAGTCGAAAGATGAACATTAGACCAGAAAATGTACATAGAAACAGTTTTAGAAAAGTTTAACATGAGTGATTGTAAAACTGTTAAAACACCTTTGGAAACTAAAATAGATTATACCGCATTGAATTCAAATGAAACAACTAAGACCCCTTGTAAAAACCTTATCGGGTGCTTGATGTATACAGGATGTTAGGGTAAACACCGTTATCCTTGAAACCAGTGATTTGGTTTCGTTAATAGAACGTAAAACCAATGAAAAAAAACAACCTGTTTTTTTTTTAAGGAAAATCTGTATTTTTCCACAAGAATATTTCACCCTAGGCGCGAGGGCAACAAACTTCGCCGCCCGCGTTGCCCGACGCACGGGTCGCGGTTCGCGACCCCAGTCAGCTGTCAGTCTCGATCAGTGTTGCCAGGTCTCCTGTTTTCACAGGAGATATACTGCTTTCAGGCTATGTCTACTGTTCTACTGATTTTGCAAGAGAATCTACTGGATTTTATGAGTTTACTCCTGGCTACATCAATATTTGCCTGATTTTCAAATAGTTTCAACAAAATAGCATACTGGTTGGAAGCGTAAGCCAAGCTGTGTTACAAAACCTTAATTACTTGTTTCCTGAACGAAACGCAATACTTCAAACGTTTGTACTTCTGTCAAATGTAGGACCTAGAAGTTTCTGCGCCTCTGCGGACTCCAGTGGACTATCAAAGCTTTTATTGGATTAGAATAAAGTATGTTGAAGTTGGATGTTTTTTTTTTTTTCAATGTATGTTCGGCCATAACTCCGTCATATACTAGACGGATTTGCAAAATTCTTTTTTCTTCCGAAATGGTCCCATTTAAATTTCATATAAATCTGATGATGAGTTCCGGAGACAGACACCGGAACTCTTTAAAAAATGACAGTAAATCAACCGCGATTTCTCCTATCGCTTAGATATGCATTGTTTGTTTGAAATTAGTGCAAGGTAGATATCATAACTAAAAATTTTAAAATAAAACCTTTTTACAAATAAAAAACAACCGACTAAGGAAGTCGATTGTTTTTTCTTTGTAAAAAAACACTACAAAGTGAAAAATAACTTTAATTTCGGAAGTCGGTGGCAAAAACCTTAAATACAAATCCTAAGACACCGACTGCCGAAATTAAAGTAATTTTTCACTTTGTAGTGTTTTTAAGGATGTCGGTTGTTTTTTTTTTTTTTTGTAAAAAAGTTTTTTTGCGTAAATAAGAACTTTCACAGTACACAAAAAAAAAAAACAATTAGAGCGTTTAAGTGTCAAAAATCATAGAGCTATATGAGGGATAATGAAGAATTAAATCATGACTGAAATGACACGCAGGGATATAGGTGAGTATAAATGTGTTTTCTTTCATTCTGTGACAAAACTTAAATCTACTGTTTTTTTTTTTCAATCTCCTGATTTTTTGGGTACATTTCTTCTGTTTTTTTCAGATTTGACCTGGCAACACTGGTCTCGATAGCGAGCGCACGTAACGCCCGCGCCGCGTCTCTCGAGCGTAAATTGTTTTACAATGTCTTACACAAATAGGGTTGCCAGATTAAAAAAATCTAAATCCGGAGTAAATTCCGGACATTTGATGAAAATTCCTGACTTTCTTGTAAATATAATATTAATGACGTTATGCATAGTGCCTTCGTACCTTCAGAATTATATTACAATATTGACTCATAAAATGATAAAACTCTTAATAAAAAAGAGCCCTATATCACAATTATAGGCCTCTTTTTTAATAAGAGTTTTATCATTTTATGAGTCAATATTGAAATCTTAAAATGTCTGATCAGGTCTATATAATTCTGAAGGTGCGAATGAATGAATGAAGCAAATTATCGATTTTTCTCGCGCCCTCACTGACCAAAATGAATTAATAATGTTGATTGTTACCTTATTTTGAAATAAAAATATGTGAATTATTATTTTTTTAGTTTCACTCTTTATTAAAATGTAATAAATTCCGGACGGTTTAGGATTCCCTCCGCATTCCGGACAAAGACCTATATTACCGGACATGTCCGGAAAATTCCGGACGTATGGCAACCCTATACACAAATGAACAGTGGACCGAAATGGTTCGGCTTTACGCCATTGCGGGTAATAATCTAAACGGGGCGCGTAGGATGTACGCAGAATTGTTCCCTGGACAACCTGTGCCAAATCGTGAAACGAAGTTGGCGGCGACACAAAGGCTACGTACCTACGGAACGTAGTGGCTACGTGCCCACACAAGAACTAAATTATAACGATCGCATACCATGATACCACGGATGGTATTATCGCAGTGACTTAAACCTCGATAACATTTCCATTTTGTCTACGGACGAAGATAATAAAAAATGTATTCAAATCATTTAAATCCAAAGCCATTTCGAATCAAATTTACATTTAGACTCGTCACGCAAAACCTAAGGTAGATATTTGTACCTGTCCTAAGCCAGGAAAAGTATGAAGGGAAAGTTACATCACAGGTAATGTGTATTTATGTGTTGTGTGACAGGACGGCCGGCGATCGTTGTAGTGATTACGTCACTCATGCGCATATCCATGAATTTGCGGGCGGTGTGGGATAAAGTCCGTTCTAAACCTTTTTAGGAATTTTTATTTTTTATTTTTTTGTCACTTGTTCTATTATTTTATATTTAAGTCAAACTACCCATGGGTTAAGTGACAACGGTGTTTACCCTTACATCCTGTATAATGGTATGCACTCGTCCCGATTTGAGCTTTAGTGTAAACATCTTGAGTAGATTTGCTAACAAAAACAACAGTACACTTTGGTTATATTTAAAAAGGGTTTTACGTTACTTGAAAGGGTCAATGGATTTAAAGTTAACTTATGTGCGGAGTGACAATATAATTAATGTATTGACTGGCTTTGTTGATTCTGATTGGGGAAGTGACGAAATAGGCCGTAAAAGTACAACAGGTTATTTGTTTAAATTATTTGAACAATGCACAATATGCTGGAATACAAAGAGGCAACTCACAGTGGCGGCTTCATCCACTGAAGCAGAGTATATGGCTTTATTTGAAGCGGTTAGAGAAGCACTGTGGTTAAAATCCTTAGTAACCAGTATTAACATACAATTACCCAATGCAATTCCTATTTATGAGGATAATAATGGGTGTATAAGCATTGCAAGTAACCTTACGAGTCACAAAAGATCAAAACATATTGACATAAAGTACCACTTTTCAAGAGAACAGGTGGAGAAAAATGTTATTAAAATTATTTATGTTTCCACAGGTATAATCAGTTAGCTGACATCCTAACGAAATCATTACCGACAGTGCGTTTTTCTGAGATGAAAACGAAACTCGGTGTAATTTAATATAAATAACATTATAAACTATAAAGATTTTAATTATAGAATGATCTAAGTACCTACTAACAAACTATAAAGGTTGAATTATATAATGTTAGACATAAGAACTATAAAGATTTGAATTAGGTATAGATTGATCTAACTGTAAAGATTTGAAATGTACTTGTAATCTATAAAGAATTTAATTATAGATACGA
Organism: Aporophyla nigra; assembly: GCA_947507805.1. Taxonomy (NCBI): domain Eukaryota; kingdom Metazoa; phylum Arthropoda; class Insecta; order Lepidoptera; family Noctuidae; genus Aporophyla; species Aporophyla nigra. Next base: position 732,233 of record OX382313.1, on the reverse strand, counting down.
ATGATATGGTCTGATTAGGTTTTCCTGGGTTTTCCCTAATCCTGTGCATCGAATGGTGGACCATACAAAATTGTGCTCCCAGATAAGGAAGGTGTGTGATATTATTTTTGTAAATACTTATTATTTAATCTTTTATTTTTGAAAAAGAGGATTTATTTTGAGGGGGCGTATTGGAATTAGTGATGGTAAATTCCCGAGAATATTCCCGTTGCGAGAACTTTGCTGTTAAGTTCTCGAGAATATTCTTTTGGAAGGGAATTTACGAGAATTTAAAAATTGGATGACTGTACTGAATCAGTCTATTTTTAGAGTAATAGTTTTGAGTGCATTTGAACGATTTACGAAGTTTACGTTAAAATAAACGACTCTACAACTTAAATTGTTAGTAAATTCTCCTGAGCGAGAACATTCCCGAGAATATTTCCGAGAAAATTCTCATAAATTCTCTTAAACTTCGTTTGGTATAAATGTTAAATTAGGATTTCTGTATTAAAACAAACTTTATGAGTTATAAATTATCAGCTTTAATAAAATAAAAACCAAGTTTACGGTGTAAATAATTAATAGGTTGGGGAAAAAGTTTCTTCGCATTTTTTAAGAAAATTCAAAACATTTTTTAATAAAGTTTATTTACATTTAACTAAAGTATGTAGGTACCATTTTGTTCGATAACTTTTTGCCATCTTGTAGGTAGGGACATGATCCCATTGCTATAGAAATTTTGAGACTTCTGGTCAAAATACCGCGACAAGTGGTTGGCAGTCCTCTCGTGATGTTAACCTGACAATGCCTAAAGAATTCTGAAGAGACCGAAACTGGTGGAAATCTGAAGGTGCAAGGTCAGGACTATACGGCGGATGCATTAACACCTCCCAGCCAAACTCTCTTATCTTTTGTTGGGTGGCTAAAGATGAGTGAGGTCTAGCGTTATCATGATGAAAAACCACACCCCTTCTGTTGATTAATTCCGGCAGCTTTCTCTCAACTTCTTGCTTTAATCTCATCAGTTGTTTGCAGTAGAGTTCAGAATCGATGGTCCTGCCTGGTGGTAACAGCTCATAATGAATAATGCCCTTCCAATCCTACCACACACACAGCATCACCTTGTTGCGAGTTAACCCGGGTTTCGCCACAGTCTGTGAAGCCTGACCGGCCTTTGACCACGACCTTTTTCGCACGTTCTTGTCATACGTGATCCACTTTTCATCACCAGTTATCAGCTTATTCAAAAATGGTTCGGTTTCATTACGTCGTAATAAAGAATCACAAATGAGTAAACGGTTCATTAGGTTTCTTTCAGTGAGCTCGTGAGGTACCCAAATGTCGAGCTTTTTTGTGTACCCAGTTTTTTTCAAATGCGCCAAAACTGTTTTGTGGTCAATTTCCAGTTCTTCAGCTACGTCGTAACTACTGGTATGCCGATCTTGCTCCACTTTTTCAAAAATGGCATCCATTTTATCCGTAATAGGGCGACCAGAGCGACGTGCATCTTTGACATCAAAATTTCCGGATTGAAAACGCTTAAACCAAATTTGTGCTACTCTCACAGACACTACACTAGGTCCATAAACATCGCAAATTTTTTTCGCGGCTTTCGTTGCATTTTTACCTTTTTTGTAGTAAAATTTTAAAATGTATCGAATTTCTTCATTAGATTCACTCATCTTGACGGTACGAAAAACAAATGAAAATCACACATTTTCGTAATTTGAATTTGGAATTATGTTCTTTAAAATTTAAACTTTCAATGATACCAAAACCAGCCAGATACAAATAGTATAGTCAAAGAGATTTTATTACAAGTTCATACATGACATACTATAATGCGAAAACACTTTTTCCCCAACTTAATAAAAACAAAATAACAATCACAATCCGAACAATTCTTGAAATAAAATTACTTATACTATTCGTTCATTGACAACAGTTGATCCATGTCATCTAAGTTCATATGGTCTGTTTCCATCAAGATTACTGGCTCATCGTCTGCCTCTTCTTCAAATGTGTTCTCTTCTGATTCTAAATTGAGTGTAGGCTCTTCTATTTCTCTTCTGGCAGATGTACTTGGTTGTGGTTCTTCGGACTCTTTGTTTATTGGTTTTTGTTTATTTATGATTTTCCAATTGTGAGCAATCAGGCAAATTTTGGCTGCTCTTTCGGTATTTAATTTATTACGTTTTTTTGAATGTATATTTAAAAATGTGGAAATAGAGCGTTCCAGAGAATCAGAAGTTGCTGGAGCAGTCAAAATTTTCAGGGCCATTACTCCTAATTCTGTTTTAGGATATAATGTTTGTAACCACGCAACGAGCTTCACTTTTTCAGCAATTTCCACTCTGAAATCTCATACAGTAACCATTTCGAGTAAAGTATAAAATAACAACAAAAGAAGTTGACTTTAGACCCTGAAATCAACATACATATCTATACTTAATAGCTCGCTTCGTAGCTCCTTGCCGAGACCGGGCCAAGTTGATGAAGAGGGTTTCACGAAAGTGGAAAGAAAGAAGAAGAAGCCCTGTTCACGAAACCAGTGTGGTACAGCTCCGAGTGGACCCAACATGCTGCTGCGCCCTGCTGTGCCTACGACGCAGCTGTATATTTCACGTCTGCATCACTCCACCACGATTGAGGAAGTTGTGCAGTACTTAAAAGTAAAGACCAATTGGACTCTGAGGGTCGAAAGGTTGGAATCGCGCCACAACATCAATTTTAAGTCGTTTGTGGTACGAGTTCCAACCCACCATCTACAGACCTGCCTGAGAGAGGACTTTTGGCCGAAAGGTGTCTTGTATCGTCGTTTCCGAGGACGGTTATGCGACACCACGCAGCGGAACACGACGCCGTCATCATTACGTGTTTAGTGATAGTTTAAGTTTTGTTTTTATAAAATATGTATTAGTTTATAGTTATTGTTTTATATTATTTGTTTATTGTGTTTTTATGGGCCTAAATTGCCTGAAATAAAGGATTGTATTGTATTGTATTATAAAGCTGAAGAGTTTGTTTGTATGTTTGTTTATTTGGTTGAATGCGCTAATCTCAGGAACTACTGGTCCGAATTGAAAAAATATTTTTGTGCTGGGTAACCTATTTATTGGGGAAGGCTATAGGCTATGTAACATCGCGCTACGATCCAAAGGAGCGGAGTAGCAATGGAAAATGGACGAAAACCGACAGGCAATTAGATGCGATGGGAAGGGTCACGGGAGCAAAAATTTGTCGCAGACGAAATCGCGGGCAAAAGCTAGTATTGTATAAAAATTTAGCAATTTTACTTCCAACTTTAAATTCTCGTAAATTCTCTGTCAAAAAGAATATTGCAGAATGTTGCAGAATATTCTCAGTGAGAGAATATTTTCTCGACCCATCACTAATTGGAATATAACAAAATATATCGGTCCCACTTAAGTAGTTTGAGAGCCTTGTTCTTTCATACGTATTTACATTGTGCATAACTATAATATAGTTGAGACGCTAGTGTTCCGTCTGGACTAAGCGAGAGCGCACACACACCTCTCCTGCTAAATAAATATAATAAATAATTATATAGAAATTATAACTGTCTTTCATTGGTTCTCAAAACCCAACACACCTCGCCAACGTTAATGCGTTCAGTGCACTTACAAGACCGCGATGATTAAGGACATTGTGTATCTTAAAATAGTAATTTAAATTAATGTTTTACCGCATTTGTATCATTAGCTATCTATCAATCTATTATTATTCTGTTATTTATTCATATCAACTTGTCTGTAACTACAATACTCTGCCTATCGATCAATCATTTCAGTTATCCCGTTTGGGTGAGCAGGATGAACGGAACCGTACATTGCTTTAACGACTTACGCGCCGTGCATTCTGCACACACAGCATTTGTACCCATTATTGCAAATAATATGTAAAAATATATTTCAATAAATCAGTGTTTAACGAACATTCACGGTGGTCGGTTTTATTTCATCACCCCAATAGAATCGCTCCGTTATCATATCACTTAAGTGTAGGAATCTCCTACATTTATCATTGATGTGTAGTGATGTCGATACCGAAGTCAACATTGATGAAGTCCGCGAGATTGCGTCAGAGAATATTAAACGTAGTGCGGAATATGACAAAGATCGATTCGATAGGACAAAGGCAGCTGTAGCAAAGTTTTCGGTTGGCGATTTCGTGCTGTTAGAAAACGAAGAGCGAAATCAGACTAAGTTAGATCGGAAGTTCAGAGGTCCGTTTAAGGTAGTGGAAGTTTTGGATGGTGATCGCTATACGTTAAAAGCTTTAAATTCTAACCGTTCTTACAAATACGCACACGATAGGTTAAGAAAGATGCCAGTAAGTCATGTACCAGTCGGAGTAGATAGCGATCACAGTGGTGATGAGCAAGTTTAAGTCATGGGAAGCACGCGAGTAGGGTTCTCTATCGGCCGTCGTAAAGTCGACCGTACCAGTGGTTATTACGTAGTCGTAGCCCGGTAGAAATCGGTGTCTCTTGAGGCAACTCATGAAGTCCGTGGGTGCGCGGTGCGCGTTTAACTCTGGCGGAGGTCGGGGTCTGAAGAGACCGTAGTCTGGGTGATGCACATGGGCGATCCACAAGATGGATATGTCATAAGTCATTTAATCATTTGTTTAACATAGGTACAATAATGAAGAAGTTTAAAGAAAATATGCGTACAGAAGTTTTGATCCATGCGCTGGATGTGTGAAAGCAATGAGATTGCTGGTCAGCTGGAGAGCCGTGGCGTTAGAGTGATTTACTCGTGTGTGGCTTTCTCGGGGTCTATCTATGGCTCTTAGTAAAGATGTTGATGTGAATAACGATGGTACACGGCTCTGGTAGATGATATTTACTGTGATTAATGAAATGCCGTTTAGTGAATTTAGAAGTACTGTTTTGTTTTTGATGAAGGTCAGAATTGGCCGAGTCGGACATGCACTGTTGTAGATTTTTGGTTGCAGATTAACACACGAGGACGTGTGCATGCAGGATGGCCGTGTCGGCAATACGTTAGTCGCTAAATTGACTAATCGGGACGCCAGCGCCACCACTCGGCGCTCGACAGAGTCTACAACCTAACGCTCGACCAGAGTTAAGTTCAGTCTCTCGGTAGCGGTCAAGCAGTGAACAAGTTCAGAAACTGTCGCGCGTTCCGTGTAGTTGTGAAGTGTACCTATAGTGTAAGTAAGTAAGTAAGTATTTATTTGCATAAAACATGGTGTACATGGTGTTACAATAATTTATATATATAAAAATGAATCCCTATTTCCCTTGGTCACGCCATCACGCGTGAACGGCTGGACCGATTTCACTTTTTTTTTTTTTGTTGTGTTTATAATTGTCAGGAGAAGGTTCTTATGAAAGAAAAAAAAGAAAAAATTGCGCGGAAAATTAGAAAATTGAAGAACACTTATTTAAGAATACTTAACAACCATAATAATAGGACAATGTAAACTTTTTAAATGTAACATTATGACATTTGACATAGAATTGACAGAATGCGTGCTCAAATATCATCAAAGAGACAGGACAACGTCTGTTGGGTCAGCTAGTTTACAATAAAGATCTTACATGTTTTGCCAGAATTGTACTTAGCATGCATAATTATGTTCACTTAATACTAACATGAGAATTTGTTATCCATAAATTCTTTAAGACTATAGAATTTTTGTTTGTATGAATAGCTAGTGCAATTACTTTGTTCGTTTAAATTATAATTTGATTTGAAGTATAACGGTTTTTCTATTGCGCATCAACCAACAGTTCCCATAGTACGCCCACAGTAAATCAAAAATATGGCTGATGAGAGCGAGATAGGCATGCTATCTACTACATATCATTCTAACAGCATAAGTGGCAGAGACAAGCCGCCCCGCAAAAGATGTTATAAGGTCCTCTTTACAATTTCTCGTCGTAGCATGATGACTAGGAAACCCGTCTGATTAAAAAATTCTAGTTTGTTTAATTTAAATCAAATGATTTTTTTATTACTAAGTTCCAAATTACAACGTACGCCAATATTGGTGCTGAACAATAGAGTTATTCGCATGGTCAAGAGTTTGTGATCTTCGGTGTATTTTAAAGTAATTTGAGTAAATGATTCATTGCTATCTTTCTAGGACCTTAGCAAATCAAGAGCTGAAATCACAATCCCATAGTGCTTTAGTTTCAGCAAAAGTGTCCCTTGGTTTCTACAATCGTTGTTACATTTGAAATCGAAATAAAACAATCATACTTAGATTTAAAGTGTAATACTAGCATAATTCACTTAAAGTCGATCTCACGATACATGAATCGGAAACTGACCTACATATCGTACCTCGAACATGTGGTGAAAAAGTTCTATGAATGTTCTTAAAACTTTTGACACCTTCGAGCGCATTATGTAATTTTAACTTTGCATGAAAAAAGTGACGATTCATGTTTTCTTCCGACTTACTTCCATTCGCCGTTTGTATAGCAATGGGACAACACTTCTCACACTGCTCTTGTATTGCATTGTTGGGTGACTCTTGTTGAGACGTAAGATAAATTTTAAGTTGAGTATTTTCATAATGCAAACTGGCGTTGATTTGCAATAGTTTCAAATACTTTTTACTGTCTGGAGAAACTGAAGCAGATTTTAGTAACTTATCTAGGAGGCTATCCAAGGTTTTTCTATTGTCTTGTAACAATAAAATAATATTCTCACATGTCTGAAATATAATAAAAGCAGACTTCTACAAGCGGCCTTAGGAAATGATACAGAAAGGAAGTTTAGCGTAAATTGTTCATCTTAACCAATAAGCGGTTTTTCACTATACCGAGTGCGTATGCATACCTTCATCGGTGTCGTGGTAAGTCCGCGGTAGAGAACCGTAGTGCGGCTTTAATATAAACGATACTAATTGGGACAAAAATTATAAAGATTATTGAAATGCGGTACCTTTTTGTTTTGAACCTGTAATTTTTCCAATTGTTTTTGGAAAAACGTTTTGCTCGATTTTATCTTTAAATACTTAGTACCAATATTATAAATTATTTCATCCTTAGCTTTTAATTCGTCAAGTAAGGAGTCTTTTACTTGCTCTTCGGTTATCTGGAAAAAGTTATTAAAATGAATGTGGTAAAAGTACTAAGTTTAAGTATAAAACCCAGTACAGCTTGGCAAAAAAGAGTCTGTCGTGGTGATAAATGGGACTAAAATATATTTTTTGTGGCAACACTGCTTTAGAAAGTATAGCTTCTCTGTCATCGTGTTATGTTCCCAGTTGTATTTCACTTATTTCTAATTAACTATCAATTATTAATGCTTTTATACATTTACAAAATAATTCATTGTAAATGAATAAAATAATAAGGAGTAGTGGTGTGAGCTGTATTTAAAAAAAAAAAAAAAAAACAAAATTGTTTATTCATCATAAAAGCATTGTAGTACAGTATAAAGGGTTGACAAATTGAGTGTACTAAAACTACAACTGAAGTGGTGGTGAGGTGCTGCATTCCCAGCTAGGTTATAGAATAACCTGTATAAGGGAGTACAGTGCCAGTCCCCATTGGATATTATAACTGTATTGTACACAGTATTGACGATACTCCTACTACAATTTTATGACTAAAGTTTAATACATAACAAAAATTATATAAAAGTAGTGTAAAGCTAAAAAGTGTGGTTTTTTGGGTATGTTAGTGTGCGTGCGTATGTGTGTGTGTGTGCGTGCGTGTGCGTGTGCGCGGTTGCGTGTGTGCGTGAGTACGAGCTGGCGCTGCGATTTGACGTATATTTTATTTATTTATGCTGTTAGGAGATTTTCTGTCTCATCGTAGGATTTGTTTTGGAGAAGTGAGTAAATTGCCTTTTTTCATTTTTGATACGTCATGCCATAGATTTGGCAGAGTTTATTAATTTTATTATATAAATTCGGGCTTTGGTAGTAGCAAAATCTTTTAATGCTGGGTGCTGGGTGCTGGGTGCTGGATGGGTTTTGGTGCTGGGTGGTCGTGGAATCTTTTCGACGTTTTGTGATTTTTTTAAATGGGGTTTTACGATGTTGTAGTAAGACGGCTTGTAGGATATAGTGTTGTCTTACGTTAAGAATTTTCCAATCTTTGTACAACTCACTGGTAGGATATAAGATAGGGCGAAAGGTGGAAACTTTTAAAACAGCTCTGTGGGCTATTTCCAGAGGCTTCAGGGTCGTTTTTGCCGCACCACCCCAGCAAGAAATACAATATTTAACAATAGAGGAGCATAAAGCAAAAAAGACGGTTCGTATGGTTTTTAAATTTGCTACATGTCGTAGGTTTTTAAACACATATATCAATTTACGGACTCTTGCAGTAACTAGATTTATTTGCGACTTAAAGTTTAGGTGTTTATCTAGCTCTACGCCCAAATATTTTACATGTTCAACAGATGCAATAGGTGAACAGTGACAAGAAGTTTTAGTTTGACAAACATGTGCTTTTATTGTTATTGGAGTGTGTGGTTGTATGATTGGGCTAATCGAGTAAGTAAGAAAGTTTGTTTTGTTAGTGTTTAGTGTAAGAGTATGTGAGATGAGCCATTCCAGAGCTGTTTCGAAACCACTTTGAGCTACATGTTCAAGCTCTGACCAACTATCGGCTGTAAATGTGATGGCAGTGTCATCTGCATATGCAATAACTTTGCCATTAGGGATATTAAGATTGCACAGATCGTTTATAAATATTGAGAAGAGGGTGGGGCCTAATATACTACCTTGGGGGACCCCGTAGCAGATGGGAAGCTCGTTACTGTTATATTTATGAATCCTAACAATTTGTGTGCGGATATACCAAGTTTTCGAAAGATATTTGGTGTAATCTGAAGTGGAACAAATTTTGTCTCCGATTGACAATGTTTTCGAAAGAATTGCCGACATGACAGGTATTTATCCAAGATATTTATCTTTTAGTCAATGCCAATCATTGTTTTTCCTTTCTAATACTTAGTTTTATCGGTATTATAAGTTTCAAGTCATTTTATTGTTAAACTAACTTCTGCCCGCGACTTCGTCCGCGTTATATTTCGTGTTCCCCCGACCCTTCCCGTCGCGTCGAATCGCCTATCCGTGCGATTTTCTCCGTTTTTGCAACATTTTTCATTACTGCTCCGCTCCTCTTAGTTGTAGCGTGATGTTATATAGCCTATGTTACTAGCAGATAATGTAGCTTTCTAATGGTAAAAGAATTTTTTGAAACGGTCCAGTAGTTTTTGAGTTTATCCATTACAAACAAACAAACAAAAATACAATTTTTTCCTTTTTATAATATTAGTGTACATTTACTAATAGATTATTGAGGTTATGTTTTCTAGTTTGACAAATCGCGTGTACGTTGACTCTCAATGGTTGATACTTGAAATTGAACAAAGTATGTACATGGAATTAATATGATTGGCTTTATAGTTTTTTGAAGGTAAATCTCAGTACAATTAGAGAAGGTGTTAATGAAGATGAACAAAATTAAGGATTTTTTCAACACCTGGAGAAACACCAAAACAGTTGGCGGAAGAAAAAATTAGACAATTTTGATCTGTGTGCAATTAGACAAAAAGTTCAACACTGTAAAGAAACAGGCAAGTATTTTTTTGTTAATGCTATTATCGCAAATCACATACCACAGCAAAAGAAAGTATAATTTACATTTATTATTTTTCAGGTGCCTATTCTACGTAATATATTACCTATAGTTTGAGGAGATTTGGGTTATAATGGGAGCCGTAAACGACTAAGAAAGATTGTTAAACTATTTAGATTTCATAAATAAGAAATGTAAAACTGACACATCAGCGTGTTAATGGGAAAATCTACCATAGCACCGAAAAGGAATACACGAATGATGTTATGTCGCCTTTTTCTTTTTAAATAAAACCTAAGTTTTAGCGTGTTCTTTCATTTTCATTGTCATGTGGATAGTGATAGTGTTATGAATCCAATATGTAACCTGACGGCTTCATTAGTCAACTACTTAAGTTTATTCGAAAATTGCCCGTACATTTCGAATGCGACATGTTATAGGTACTCTCCGACTTCCGATTTGTTTCTGACAGTAAACAACTGTTAGTCTCGTTCTTGTCAACTATAAATTGTCAGTATTAATAGGATTCATTCATTATCATTCATGTCAAATTTGATACGGGCATACCAACCATCGAATGGTTGTGAATAGGCTAGATGGTGGCCGCAAATGCGATTGCTGAACATTGTTTCTTGTGTATCGGGTTCAATCAACAATCCCTGAGTGTAATTTAATTTATTTTTTATACTGAATAAGTTTTCATTATGTTGTTATGATGGCAATCGCATCTTAAGGTTATTCCAGCGAAATAATGCGCAATCTACTAAATACAATGAAAGTAAAAGCCTGTATGCCTATAAAGTCTTGAAATCTTGACTGTTTAGAATTTCCGGGATCTCGTGTTTGTTGAATAAAACAACAAGTATCTTATCAGTTTTAGTCCTAGTATACAGGGTGGCAGTACCTGCTAAACAGGCGCCCTCATTGTTTCCAGACTCTTTTTTGCCAAGCTGTATATATTTCAGTCAGTTATAATAGTGAATAAATAATAAGTAGGTATTTATGTTAGTTACTTACATCCTTACTTTCTTGACCGTTTATTTCGTTTTCGTCTCGTTTAGGCAATCTCTTGATCTCGTTGATGAAAAATTCCTTTTCCTTAGAATGAATGTCCCTAAAATGTTGGCTAATCAATATCTTTCAATAATTCGATACAAAACTACCTAATAATTTATAATAATAATTTGCAATGATATGAAGCACAATATGACATTACGTATATTCTGTCTACCCGCACTTGCGGCTGTGGAAGTGCATAAAAATGTCAATTACAATACATATTTTTTCACCTTTCATCTACAAGCTGTTGATGTAAGTTCCTATTTGTTCTTTGTGCACTTTTTAGTTCAACATATATTTTCTCTTTTTCACGTGCTAATGTACCTATGGCTGCATCTCTACTTTCTACAGAAACTTTCAAGGAATCTATTGTTTGCTTGAGTAACTCTAATTCACTTTGCAATTTCGCTACTTCCTCTGGCTTCTTCTGACTTTTCCCCGAAGATGATGAGGACCTCAACGAACTTTTCGACAAAATGCGTCTAAAATTCATTCGAATTCATAAACCAAATTGTAACTTAATACTAAATCATTTTTAAACATTCCAGCGTGGAGTATAAAACTATTATTTTGTAAATGCGGAAAACAGTTGTACCAAAAATTTGTCATTTACTTGACACCATTCGTCATAAGTGAATTTTCATTATTTTTACCACAGATTTTCAATTGATGTGTGATTTGAATGTTTTGATTCTTTAGTAGTTTCATTTATGATCTTGAATCGGAACGTATAACCACAGACAGAAATCATTTACTTTTTTCAGGGTAGCCATTTTGAATAAATTAACCTACTATATTATTATTGGTTGCCTCAATTGTAAATTATGAGAATGATGATTCTCATTGGCAGAAATTCGGATTTTGTGAAATACATTTTATTTTAACCAATTACTATTCAGTACTATGCATTTTTGACAAAAGGTGAGTGAGCTATCTCGTTTCTTTGAATGACACCAAAATTGACACAAAATTTGTCAAAATACCGTATAAACATAATTGCCTCTATCTCCATTGTTTCTTTTATGTTTTCTTCCGTCTCCCCCGGGTTTGTTTTATCCATTCTTTGGCAATTTTCGCGAGCAAAACCGTTCTAAGTTGGTCGTCACATCGTCAGCACAGTGTGAGTATCGTATTGTTCTAGTAGTCTTGACCTTATGCCATCGCACTCTCGATGTTTTATGTTGTGTAACGACGCCAAAATTCTAGGAAGAACGATGCCAAGTTTCATATCAACAACCTCGGATCTATAATAAATAAGTTTCACATTTACGTATGTTGTGTCGCGATCTGTCAAAGATACCAATAAGAAATTCTTGAGGTGAAATTATCACTCTCCTTTCTATTTCTTAATCTGTGAGTATGTATTGGTATTCACAGTGGTCAGTTCATGGTGTACGTTTGTTTTTAGGTCACAGGAAACTGTCTACAGGCGCACGTAAAGAAACAATCGTCGACGAACAGCACACCAGTGTAAATAGAAGCTTAGCAATACTCAAGAATCTCGTATGATGAGAACCTCATAGTAGTTGTCTGAAGTGTAGCGCGTGAAGTTTATTCTCAATGTTATAATTGATGGTAAGATGAGTGAGGAGGGGCAGAATGACGGGAGCAAGAATAGTGCATCGCTCGGCGAGCCGGGCGCGCCACCGGGGGCCGAGAGCGCCGCGCTCGACGCCTCCACCAACGTCTCACAGACCACCATCAGCCAGGTGAATCACACAGCACAACCCCTCACTACATTACACACTAGTAAACCAGTGTGACAACGAGCCATTACACTTACTTGTACTTCTTTTTCTATCACTTCTATACATAGTTTGAAACGTGATAGTGCTCAGTATACTTATAAATTACTGCAATATAATAGTTGTAAGGCAGTTAGTGTGATTAAACATGGTACCACGTTTGTTACTGTTAGAAGATTCATGCAAATGTATGTATGTGTGTACGGTACCTATAATATAATAAACAGAACAGCTATGTTCAGAGAGGATATAATTATATGCTATGTCTGTTTTGACCCAATCTGAACAAATAAAAACTAATTTTAAAATATCCACTCTAGGTAACTAATAAAAAAAGGTTAACATGTGTGTGTGCCAAGGTGCTGACCAACAACACAGTCGTTGCTACTGTTATAAGCTGATAGCAGCAACTGCTGTTCCCTTATTTTGTGTTATGTGACATTATCATCATTAACCATTTTTCCTCCTATGGAAAATTTTCCATATCTACAGAAATAAGGGCACATAAACATTGAGACTTGACATTAAAATAATAAATTCAATATATAAGTATGTTTATCAGTTGTGTGGTTGCCATAGTACAGGCAATGCCTAGTTTGGGATCAGATAACGTTGTGTTGGTTGTCCCAAGATATTATTAGATATTATTATTATAACATTGGTATATTATGGTTAAATCTGTCTGGCCTTTTGTGTATCCTTTCAATTCTTCATATGAAGGTAGTAATAATAATAATAATATTCCAAAACTATCACACAATGCCATCTAGTCCCAAGCTAAGCAGAGCTTGTGTTATGGGTACTAGACAACTGATAAACATACTTATATATTTCTAAATACATATGTATTATAGATAAATTACACCCAGACACAGAACAAATGATCGTGCTCATCACCCAAACATTTGTCCTGGGTGGGAATCGAACCCACGACCTCCGGCATAGCAGTCAGGGTCGCTAACCACTAGACCAACAGGCCATGATATACAAGAATTATCTGTATTAGAAAAAGATAACCTTGATCATGTAAACTTATCAATGTATGTGCATACACTGATGAAAAGCCCATTACTATTCTCATTAAAATTAACTCAATGGAAGTAGGAACAAACCTGTAAGGTCACGTGTCGTATGCAATGAGTGTTATAAAGCATGGGCCACTTGTCTGACCTAATAAGTAGTTGCATTATCATAATGACCTTGTGATTGTAATGAAATGATCAAACAGCTTCCATGTAATTCACATGGCTTATTCCCAAAATACTCCATTCTTTTGTTCTAAAAAGATAAGAATCTCATACATTCATTCCCAAGTTACTCCAAGGATTTTTTATTATTTAAATTTACTTATTATTTTGTTCCCATTCTGCTCCATTGGTAGATGGAACTATTCCCAAAGTACTCCACCGATTATTCGTTATCAATTCTCAAAATGCTCCATCGACATAAATACCCTCATATAAAAATCTCGTGTCACGATGGATGTATATTAAGGGTAATTTAATGAGCTGATTATTATCAAACTTCGTAATTATTTCTAACTAGCTTCTGCCCGCGACTTCGTCCGTGTCAAATTTTTGCTCTTGGTCGCAGCGTGATGTTATATAACAGCCTTCCTCGATAAATGGGCTATTCAACATTTAACATAGTTCCTGAGCTTTGTACGTTCAACCAAACGACTTCTTCAGTTTTATAATATTAGTTTAGAGATAGTATAGTATTTAGATTTGATTACAATTAAAAGAGTTATAGTGAGTCAACCTTAAAAGATAGACATTTATGCTCTCGCAGACGTTTTTTTAGAACTTTTTAAGAGGAATAATTCCGTTATACATGATTAGTCATGCTGAACTTAATAAAACAACACGTGCCTGGATGGAATCCTCATACAGCTATTGTTGACTTAGAAATAGCAATCATCAGTGTTCTGGGCAATACATGTCCCAATGCTATGTATAATCAAAGGATGTAACTTGCGGGAGGAAACGCCCGGGTGTCGCGTCCGGCCCTGGTGCGAGCCATGTTACGGAGCGAGAGGGCATGGGAAGCCGTCACCTCCTTCTGCGAAGCAATTATGTTCGCGAAGGAGGAGGCGGGGCGCGTGAGAGAGTGGCAAGTCTGCACTCTCACGTCCCTAGCCGCCGCAGGAGGAGACGCCCCGGGCGTCGGGAGTCAATAACAGACTCCCGGCGACAGTAGGCGCGAGCTTGCGGGTGGCGAAAAATGGGCAGCTCGCCGCCCGGTAAGGACCAGGCTCGGGTCAACGGCGCGTAGTGTTCCACGCGCGCCTCAAAGAGATGTCAACATTTTTGATGGGGTCCGCTTGGACCGATGCCTGCCAGGGTCGCGGATTTGTTCGAAAGAGTTACCGTGGCCCTGGCATAGGCAACTGAAGGAACACGGGTGGGTTTAGTCAGTAAAAGTCTGACACGCCCTCCCACTCCGCCCAAGAGCGGGAGACGTCATATGATGATATCCCATCCAAAAAAATAAAGGATGTAACTTCCATTTTAAGCAAGCTTTATTGAGGAAAAGTCGCGATGTTGGGATTAAAACCAAAGAAAAAAGACCACGTGGTTAATTGTAGTGCTTTAGCTCATCTTCCAATTGAAATTCTAGTCTAGGAATTAAAGTCTTTTATTTATACATTTCTTTTTATTTAAAAATATATTTGCAAAGCTTTTGAGCCTGACTGTACGTCAAGTACCCTTTTATAGTTATTCGGTACATATTTAAATTAGCTTATTTAATAAAATGGATTGGAGTATTTTGAGAACATTTTAATATTATCATGGAGTAGAATGAAACCTAATTAAAAATATTATATTTCTCATGGAGTCGTTTGGGAACTTTTTTTGGAGTATTTTGGGAATAACCCATTCACATTTATTGAGTTCAAATGAACTATTTCACAATTTGCCTATTTAATGCAGGTTTTTAGGGTTTCGTTGCCAAATGGCTAAAAACGGAACCCTTATAGATTCGTCATGTCTATCTGTCTGTCTGTCTGTCCCAGTATGCCACAGCCACTTTTTTCCGAAACTATAAGAGCTATGCTGTTGAAACTTGGTAAGTAGATGTATTCTGTGAACTGCATTAAGATTTTCACACAAAAATAGAAAAAAAAAAACAATAATATTTGGGGTTCCCCATACATAGAACTGAAACTCAAAAAAAAATTCTATTTTTGTGTAAAAATCTTAATGCGGTTCACAGAATACATCTACTTACCAAGTTTCAATAGCATAGCTCTTATAGTTTCGGAAATAAGTGGCAGTGACATACTCGGACAGACAGACAGACAGACATGACGAATCTATAAGGGTTCCGTTTTTTGCCATTTGGCAACGGAACCCTAAAAAAACATTTAATTTCATAAACATAAACTTTATGCATAAACCGTGAATACCTGCAGGTTTGTACGGAACCCTCGGTGCGCGAGTCCGACTCGCACTTGGCCAGTTTTTTGATAAGCTAAAACTGTCTAGGTTAGTGGATAGGCTGGCTAATTGATTACAAATGTAAGTAAAATGAAAAAAAAAACATCTCATTATTTAATGCAAATTGTGACAGATTGTCAAAAGTAATTGAAGCATTTGAGCCAAAAGGTAGGAAGCTGAGAAGTTAGTAGTTGGTATCAGTCAACTGTTCATTCCTGATTCCTGATTTCCTGTTGATGGATTTTAGTTAATTTACTGCAATAAAGTAAATCAACTATGTTTCTGGCTCCACAACGTGCCAGTCTATAGAACTGCACCTTGTGTTGATTGCTGAGTTTTGTAAGAAAACTGCTAGATCAGGATGCAGCAGCATTATTTAAAAAATATACAATGAAACTTTTTATTTAAAATATTAGCAATAGTTAATGTGTTAGCACTAGTGTTGGGATTTTATCCGGATAAATACTCAAAATGGATAAATACTCGATAAATATCCGTTTTTACTGAGTATTTATCCAAAACAGCGGATAAATACTATTTCAAGTTTCTTTAACGAAAATTTTGTCATTTTACAAAGAAAAAGATTGAAATAAGAATTAATTTTAATTAATTAAAAAAAAGAAGTTGTGTACCGTACTTTAACAGTTAAAAAGCCTATATTTCCATTAATTTCGCTCAATCATGAATAGAGTTCGTCAGAATATAACCACTTCAGTCATTCAAAATAAACCAATTATATTGAATAAATGCAAGTTTTGCCGCTTTTTCTGTCGTCATCGTCACACTTTTTTTTTCGTGAATATTTATTTGTGGTCTAAAAAACCTTTCTGTTGCGACAGAAGTATACGGTGTTGAAAGAATACTCACTACTAGTTTAGATAACTTTGTCAAAAAACATAGCTCTTTCCATCAGGCTTTTTTGACGTGACAACGTCTTATAATTCGATGGAGCCGGCTGCACGCACGAAAAAACATGACTCATTTGGCGTTACCTCTCTCTGAGGCGTTCCATTTAATGCTTGAAGTGCAAGCGAGAGCGCGCATCAGTATTTTCTTATGACGTTGTCACGTTCAACTATCGTCAATAATAAACCGACTTTACAGACAACCGATTTTTTTTGGGTGGGAATCATCAAATGACGTCTCCCGCTCTGGGTGGAAGACTTTTACTGACTAAAGCCCACCCGTGTTCCTTCAGTTACCTATGCCAGGGCCACGGTAACTCTTTCGAACAAATCCGCGACCCTGGCAGGCATCGGTCCAAGCGGACCCCATCAAAAATGTTGACATCTCTTTGAGGCGCGCGTGGAACACAACGCGCTGTCGACCCAAGCCTGGTCCTTACCAGGCGGCGAGCTACCCATTGTCGCCGCCCGCAAGCTAGCGCCTACGGTAGCCGGGAGTCCGCTATAGACTCCCGACGCCCGGGGCGTCTCCTGCGGTGGCTAGGGGCGTGGGAGCGCAGAGATTGCCTCTCCCTCACGCTGGGCTAAGAGGTTTATTTAGTGTTCTTCCAAATAAAAGGTTTTCACCAACAACCTTTCCTTGCCTTATACAGCGAATGTTTTTGTTGTATGTACTTCCACATTCAGGAAACCATTTCAACATTCCGTTTATAAAATCTTTGGCATCCAGTTCTTTGTCTTGATTTAACTCGATCGTCTTTGGGTGAAGCAGATCATCATCATTATCATCGTTCTTCTGCCCTTATCCCAATTTATTTGGGGTCGGCGTAACTTGTGTTTTTCTTCTATTCACCATCTTCACACCCTTTCTATCCATATTATTTACTCAGTTCAGCCATCGTTTCTTTGATCTCTCCCTACTCTTTTAGTCATCGACATTCATACTCAAAACTTTCTTCACGATATTTACCTCATTCCTCCGAACCACGTGCCAAGCAGCAAGCTTTTGAGTCAAGCAGATAGGCGGAAAAATTTGAAGGCAATCGTAACCCTTTTTGCCACTGCTGAGAGAATTTGGTTCTTGGTTTTATTATCAAACTTAATTAGACAAAATAAACCTAATTTCTGATTTCTTATCCTAGAAAATGATATACACTAGGTGAGCGCTTGTTGGGCTCTATTTGAAAGAGAGAAGCATTGATCCATGCAATCTCACAAAAATAACATCAAGAAAAGCTGCTTGTGTCATTTGACATGAAAGTATCTTCTATTGTTAACACTAAGAGAGTGGCTTTTGTATTTATCAGGTGCCCTATCTTGTGCATCACGGCAGCTTTAACTTCGCTCCCGATTTCCTTTGTTTAACAATGCCTGCATTAATACCAGTTCTTTTGATTTTCTTAAAGATTTTATTATATCTGCATAGTTTATAAAATTATTGAAATCTTCCTATTTCAGACCCATGAGTCAGCAAATTAATAGTGCGTGCTTCGCAGTTTAAAGGGTGAACATCTTTTACTGATTGCGTTTCTAGCGTGGTCACTAACAACACCAAACTTTTCTTCGCCGTGTTTATGTCATTTCTTTTTGAACTTCTTCACGGAGAAATTCCCTGTGTGGCGATTCTGTACACTCTCATTAAAGAAAAGTTCCAAAAAAAGTATCTATGAGCATGTTCTATTAGAGACAGAGGGACCCCTGACACAATTATAGCCCTGGCAATTGATGACAGAACTAAATAATGTCATAAGATAGTATTTCGGAAAGTTCAAATAACAGTTCAAGTACTTAACATTATAAAAGAATCATCAAATGCACAAAAAATATATTTATCCATCATTTTGGGTAAATACTCGATAAAAACTGAGTATTTATCCGAAACGGATAAATACTCAGTTTTTATCCTTCGAGTATTTATCCACTGCCCATCTCTAGTTAGCACACATTGCTACATTGGTAATGAATGCCTACCATTTATGTATGGATTGCTTTCATTGCTTGGTCTAGTTGCCTAGCTTTGGTTGCACAACATGGCCCAGGTTTCACTGATGAATACAAAACACTTTGACACCACAATAATGGTCACAACTATCGTCCAAGTCGTGCCAACCTACTCAATACAATATTTATGTAATACATGGCATGTATTGTTAACATTTGTTTTTTGAACAGGTGACAAATAGCAGTGTTAAACAATATTTCAACATTAACCTAAGTCTTAGTTTAAGTGTTTATTCAACTGCACTTCGTTAGCAACAGTTTGGCCTTGAATGTCGAGGTAGTAAGAGTGGTTTTCGTAATTCGTCTGAAAATATTATGTGCCGCTGACAACTGGCATCAGCGTGAGATTTCGGATTGTGCGTAGTCATTTAGATCTCTGTTATTACTAGAATAATAATTGAGGTGTAATAATAAGACAGTAATATTCCGCCGCCACTCAGACGATGTGCGCGTATTGTAAACGGAACATTGAATCAGAATCAGAATCTTTGTTTGTTAAACATAGGTACCTATTTATATAATGGTGTTAGGTGTCGCACAATTGATTTTCATATTGAGAACGCATTGGAGTTTTTTTTACATCGGAATTTTTTCAAAAAATGTGTAAATTCATTTTAACAAACAAAACAGTCTCGTATATCGACGTAGGAAAACGTATTTGCTGTAAGCCTCAAAACATGAAATGTTCACCAGAGCCAAAAAACTTTTTTGAAATTAGAAAAAAAATCATTACTCATAGACACATCTTAGAAACATGATTTTAAAAACGTATTTTTATTTTTCTTCATATTACATGTTGGCTATAAAGATATCTCTCTAACTCAATTATTACCAGTGTTTTTGTGGCTTACAACAAACAAATTATTTTTTACAGATCTCTAAAACGCTGTAACCTTAGGGAATTTTCTATGGCAACAAAATATTTAAATTATGTTAATAACTATAAAATGATGTAAATGACATACTTATTTTTTTAAGTAAAGCTATAAAGACGTAAGCCATAGTGAAGTATTATCTTGCATTGATGTTATTGATTTAACTGAATAGAGTGGGAAAAATGTTTTACGAATAAAAGGCAGTTAGTTAGCTGTATTTATTTAATTTGTACTTTCAAAACATAATTATAATAAACACTGCTTTGTGTTACAAACCTTATTAGTATAACGAGTCAATAAAATCAAATTATAAGTAGAAATCAACAAAATTATTAATAAAAAAAAACATCTAGTAGGTAGGTACTTGAGATCAAAATAAAAAAAAAAAACAGAAATAGAAAAAAGGTCGATCTTCAATCCTCTTCATCAGTATCTGGCAAGCGGTCCACTGTTTTATTATTATGTTCTAGGTCCAGAAATTCTTTTGCGTAGTTAGATGGAATTATTTTTTTTAAAACAAGATTTTTCAGATCCTTATATTTTTGGGAAGAAATCGGTAATTTCACCTTATATAAATTTTCCTTCAGTTTGGTGTTACCCATATCTCCCAGTGGAATTTCGAAACATTCAGCATCAGCTGCCATAGATCTTTTGATAAACATCACGTTTGGCTTTTTCTTTTTGAAAACTACAACACTTATCGTAGAAATATGCAGATTTAAATTCTTTTTAAATAATTTATTAACGATGTCATTAAAACCCATGAAAAAGTTTCCATCTCGTACATGAACTTCATAGGGAAACGGGTTTTTTCTAGCAATTTCCATGATCGTCGGCCACTGAGAAGGTGCCCACACAGTTGATTTTCTAACCGCACGCTCTATAGTTGCATGCATACTATCCACTGGCATGTACGTATGACCTGGGGTTAGATAATTTATTTGAATGACCTCTAAGTTTTCGCATTTAGACAGTGCATAACGTAACATGGCTAGTACGATTTTATTCTTGTTTTGGCCAAAACAAGAGTCGCAATAGAGTAGTAATGTCCTTATGTTGCCTCTTTTGTCAATGTTATTTGTAATATAATTGAACAAACAACTTGATATCTCGTTTGCTCCTCTGTGAGCATCGGTTTCTGTCCAAACATTGCAAAAACCATTTCGGGTTCCACTCTCATAAATTGTGAAATTATAAACGGCAATTTTGCGTGAATAGTATAAAGACATATTATTTGTACCATGTGGAGTGTTCAATACTTTTTGTAGGTCAAAACTTGCGCAAACAATGCTTCTGTCTTTTTCATGTAAATTTTGGTGAAACAGGAATCTTTTTTGAGAATCATCTTTGTCTTTTAAGTGTTTGTTTATTTTATCCATCTCTTCTTCTGTAAGTACATCATATGATTTATAAGAACATATTGAACATTTGTCTTTTTTGGGTATGTGGAATGCAATATTAAAGTTATTTTTAAAGTATGCCGAAAACACTTTAAGTGACATAGGTTTCTGATCATCTTCTCTACATTTCTCAGCATAAATGGAGTACAAGTTTGTAATGTTTTTTAATTCCTCTGGTAAGTATAACCGTTTACTATCCTTTCTACAATAGTGAGAAGGCAACAAAGGCAAGCTATAAATAAAAGCTTTGGCAAACTCAATAACTTCTGCAGGAGTTTTATTATGTGAAGTGTGTTTGCCTCGTTGGTCAAGTTTTGCAAAGCCTTCATCTGACGAATTTTCGGCTGTATATAGAATAAATCTTTGTGAGACATTAAGAGTTGCAATCAAAAATTGTTGACAAACTTGTCTCCTCGACTCACCTTCATTTATGTAATAACTGTATGTCACGCAGCGTCTAGAAGTAGCTGGCGAATCGAACTTACTGCGTCTAACACTTCTTTTTACTGTCGCTTGAGCAACCCAGTCTCTGCATCTTTGCTGACTTTCAAGCCCCCAAAAATATGTAAATAAAGCACTACGGCGTTCTTCACTAATTTCAGAACAATTATTTTGGCATGCCTTTCCAACACAAGGATTTTCCTTCATTTTTTTTTCTTCTATGATTTTTCCCTTTGCGTTGGTGTAGCTTTCGCCTTTCAGTTTATTTTTATAGTTGCGTAATTTAATTTGTTTCTTTGTTTTACCTTTTTCAATATTTATAGTCTCAGATACATTTTCTGTATTTTTCTTCTTCAGTCTTTTCTTATTTTTGTTCTTTTTCACTTTAGTTTTCTCTTCTGCTTCACTAGACTCATCATTCAATTCATCCCAACTGTCAGAATCTTCAGATGGATATGCTTCATTTAGTAAAATAGTATCTGCGGAATCTTCTTCATCTACAAAATCTAGGTAAGATATATTAAAATTTAATTTGCGTTTTGATTTTCGAAGTTGTGATTGTTCAATTTTTCCACTGTTGTCAGGATACGTTAGATCTTTTGCATGAATAGTGTTTTGTGTCGTGATCTGATGTTGCAGATATGAGTTACTAGTTCCAGGTACTGGAGAATCATAATATTTTGAGTGGCTCCTTTCTCGGCTCTTGTAATTGTGACAAATGTCTTTATTCGAATAACCAGGACAGCTATTACCATCAGTATCATATGACGTGCTTTGGGGGACTAAATCATCAACATCTGCAGCATTAACATCCAACGGTACGCTTCGGGGGACACTCACGGCGCGGCGTTGGTGAAGATCAGTTAAAGTATTAATATATACAGGGTCGACATCACACGACGTGCTTCGGGGGACACTCACAGCGCGGCGGCGGTGAAGATCAGGTAAGGTATTAACAGGTACAGTGTCAGCATCAAACGGCGTGCTTCGGGGGACGCTTACAGTGCGGCAGTGAAGATCAGGTAAAGTATTAACAGGTACAGTGTCAGCATCAAACGGCGTGCTTCGGGGGACGCTTACAGCGCGGCAGTGAAGATCAGGTAAAGTATTAACAGGTACAGTGTCAGCATCAAACGGCGTGCTTCGGGGGACGCTTACAGCGCGGCAGTGAAGATCAGGTAAAGTATTAACAGGTACAGTGTCAGCATCAAACGGCGTGCTTCGGGGGACGCTTACAGCGCGGCAGTGAAGATCAGGTAAAGTATTAACAGGTACAGTGTCAGCATCAAACGGCGTGCTTCGGGGGACGCTTACAGCGCGGCAGTGAAGATCAGGTAAAGTATTAACAGGTACAGTGTCTGCATAACACGGCGCGCTTTTGGGGTCGCTCACAGCGTGGTGGTAGTGAGCATCAGGTAAATCATTACACACAGGTATATCGTCAACATTATCTGGCGTTCTTTGAAGGACACTCAATATGTCAGCTTTTGAATAATCTGGCGCGTTGTCATCGTCAAGTAAGTGACCATTTCTATCTAATGATATATCTTGTTCACGATCAACAGTTACAGTCACCATATAGGATGAATGGTCAAAGTGTGATGGCGAGTAATTAAAAGATTCGCAATTGTCTATTTTGCACGGTGTCATTTGCTTCATAACTTCTTTAGTAGCTTGAAGATAAGTGTTTGGACTACGAAATGTAGGAGTTAGTTTTTCATAAAATGACCTTTTATTACTATCTGGTGTAGATGACAATACTGGGACGCTTACACCCTCAGTGTGAG
Source organism: Aporophyla nigra (assembly GCA_947507805.1). Taxonomy (NCBI): domain Eukaryota; kingdom Metazoa; phylum Arthropoda; class Insecta; order Lepidoptera; family Noctuidae; genus Aporophyla; species Aporophyla nigra. The sequence goes on along the minus strand of OX382313.1, from coordinate 709,000 downwards.
TGCAAGTTTCGATTTGTGTACCTTGTTTGTAAATAATTTCACTCAAAATCTGAATTTTTGGCTTTTTCTTTTCCAAGTCATCATTTTTGGATTTTAGCTCATCTATCCACTGTCTTCGCTTCGCCATCTCGCCTGCAAAAACATTATTAAATATAATTGAAAAATTACAATACTTTTTCCCATTTTATAGACCTTGAACCTACTAATTAGACAATGAACTGTAATTGTAGATGAAGACTGATCATAATAATATCAATTAAGAAAATTTTCATACGTATAGGAAAAATTATTAAACAAAATTATAGGAAAGGTACAGGTTTTTTTTGTCGGTGGCCAAAACCCATCGAGATGACATGCTCCGTCCTTGAGCGAAAAACCAACCCCGTTCCTTCGTTGCCTTTCATACCGGGGCCGTGCTTTCCTTTTCAGAAATCAACCCCTGACCTTTGTAGGGTTCGACCTTGCTGGGCTGCTGACAACTCTCTAAGGTTCGCGGGAATAGTGCGCGCCGTCGACGACTTGGGTTCTGTCCGTACAGTTACCGGACGGTCGGACAGTGAGCTACCTATTGCTCACCGTCCGCAAGACCGCGCCTACGGTGGCATCGGCAATCGGGATGGGAATCCCGGCGGCGGCAACGGTGGCGGCTGAGGCATAAGCGCCATTGCCTTATGCGGTCGGCTTTCTGGACGGCCGCCTGCCACCCCTCCTCGCTCCGGACCATGGTTTGAACAAAGGCGCGGCGCGAGAGATTGCCGCCGCCAATCGCCCCCACCAGGACACGGCGATACTCTGCCCAAGCGGGGCACACCTCTACCGTGTGTTCCACCGTGTCCTCCGGGTGGTCCACAGGAAAGGTACAGTATAATTGACATTAACAACATAATCGACCCATATTCATCCCACTCCTGGGCAATAAAAATCACCAATAATTACAAGTACAATAACTTGTTTGGTCGTCAGACAACAATCGATAACCCCGATAGTGCACCCTTGCATTACCCTAATAATAAATAATACTACCTACCAACTTAAAATAATTTTGGTGTAACGTTGGTCATTATTTCAATATCAAGACTTCACGTCTAACTGTCTAGGGTATATATCAATCAAAAACACTAACGACAAAAAAAAATACTACAAAAGAAATTAAATAATATGGCATTGTGTATTCGTGTTTCTCTTTCATACATTAAATTAAACCAAATACCAATAGGTACCTAATAACGAAACTTTAAATTTTGAATAAATGCTCTAATAATACGTATTAAAATTACTAATAATTTATAGAAACACAAATTATACATACCTTGTACTATAAATCACTAACTAATACACAATAACCGCTAAAACCAGCACAGATTGCAACAAACAACAGTATCTAATGACGCGCGTGGACCGAATGCGGGCTGTGACTTGATGTAAACATGGCGGTGCAGCGAACACTGGGTTGCAACCAATAGCGTATCAGTATTCGTTGACAAGTATTTATTCCAATTAAAACGTTGTAAGTATAACGTAATTGCGATTTAATTTCCGTCAAAAATGTGTTATTTTGAATTGTTTGAAAAATAAATGCTGTTTATTTGTAGTAACTGACTATTAGTTATGAAATACTTACTGATAAAAGTAGTAAATATCTCTGTCGTCTAATAGATAAACCACTAAAATGATGTAAGTGTTGGCATTCAAAAAAACTTATCCTGCCAAAATAGCGTAAGCCTCTGTTTAAAAGATTTGCTGACGGCAAGAATGGCGTAAGCAACAAATGCACCAAAAATACTCGATTTTGGTAGACTTACGACAAAAAAGGCACTAATATTGTTCAAAAAACTTACGACGTAAGTGATATTTTTTTCGTCGTAAAAATATGAGACCCAGACCAATCGACGCAGTATTTTTATCTGATAAAAATGATGTAAAAAACGTAATTTCGATTTTTTGAGGCTTACAGCAAATACGTTTTCCTACGTCGATATGTACATAGCTGGCAAAGTTAGTAATTTTAAAGATTAAAAATGGGGTGCACAGGATTCGGTAGGAATTAAGCCACACAAGGATCGAATACATCGCTTTTACGCTTTAAAGACAGTATCTCTTTCAGTAAATTGACCTCAGAACTGATGCAACCAATCCGTGATACGCTATTAAAAGTGTTTGTGTATTAACTTTTTTTGACAGCTGAAATAGTGCATATGCAGATTTATTTAATTTTAGACAAATTTCTTCGATATGTGGTTTCCATGTTAGTTTACTATCAATCTTTATACCTAAAATTTAAGCCTCGTTTGTATCTTCTATATAGTACTTATAATTTGCAATGTGAACTAGAGGTTTTTCACACCTTTGATGAAAGTGCATTACTTTTGTTTTGTTTAAATGAATGACTAGGTTATTGCTAGTAAACCAGTTAATCATTTAACTTAGACAATCATTAATATCACTCTCGTAACAGACAGGATTAGTATATGTACTTTACAACAGCTAGCATATTTTGAGATATGACTTTTGGCAGATCATTAATAAATAAATAAATTCTTTATTGGCATAAAAAATGTGTACAAACAAAGTGAAGCCCTGACTCCGGCGCTAGGTAAACACACCTGTGTTACAGGAGCCAGTGTCTTCTCCCAATCAGTAGGTTCGGGATTTTATGCAAAATACATTGTTTATATTTAGTTTAAGATTAACAAAAAATATAATTAAAATAGCAAAATAATAGTTAGGTACATTCATTATTAAAATAAGTTAAAATTATGATTAAATATTTATTAAATACATGACAAAAAAGCGAATGAAAAATTATGATACCAGTTGATTGATTATATTTTCAACATACATGTGTGTGAGTGGGGAGTGTAAAGAGTGTGTGTTTTATGTTTTGGTGCGTGTAGTGTGTTGGTGTGTGAATGGAGGTTAATGAGAGGTTGCGTGCGTGGGTAATGTCTGAACTTTTTTGAACTTAAATATACCTTATATTAAAATTGATTCCGTTTGACTGTATGCTTGTGTCAGTAGCCACGACTTAGTTTTAGATTTAGCTTCTCTTATTGTAAGAGGATTAATATTAAGAACATTATTTGTTTTATTATAAATGTGACTGGATAAATACGTGCGTTGCCTTCTAGCAGCTGCGGTGTAAAACTTAACAGAACGGCAAACATTCCTTATAGTTCGCTTACTCAAAACTTGCTTGTTTAATGGTGTGATCAGATGCTGCTCGGTGACTAAATGTAAAACATACAATTGCCGTACAGTAAGACACTTGTCATATAAAGTTGTAGTGGGGAATCTAAAAGGCCTAAATGTCATTACTTTAAGCACAGATCTTTGAGCCCTTTCAAGTCGAATCATATGCGTCTTGCATGCCCCACCCCAGACACCAATGCAATACCCGATCACTGACTGAACCAGTGCGAAATATACCGTGCGTAATAACTCATAGTAAGCGACATGTCGAAGTGTCTTGAATACCCATATCAGTTTTCTAATTCGCGCGGTAGTTACCTCTATGTGCTGGCGCCAAGTAAACTTTTCGTCAAGTAGTAATCCTAAATATTTAATGGCATTTGATTGAGGAATAGGTACACATGAGCAGGACTTACAGTTCTTGGGGGAATTACATACGTGTAATTTAACACATATATTGGTGGGCTGAATTTTAGAGAAACTAAATTGGATTAGGGTCGATTTTGCAAGATTTAAGGTTAGTAGGTTAGTCCTTAGCCATTGGCTCACATTAAGCAGGCCTGACTCGGCTTTTTGTTGAACCTCATCCCAAATCTCTCCATGAAATACGAGTGCTGTATCATCAGCATATGTAAAAATCTTACCATTTTCTAGCGCTAACTGACACAGATCGTTTATGTAGACCAGGAAGAGACTGGGACCAAGAATACTTCCCTGTGGTACACCATAGGTGACCAGAGCATCTGAGCTAACGTGATCTCGAATTTTCACTCTCTGAGTACGTTCACAGAGAAAGTCTTTAAAAAGTTTTAGGGCCGTTCCCCGAACACCGATTCGTTCCAGTTTGTCCACAAGAATAGGTATCGAAACGGTGTCGAAAGCCTTGGCTAGGTCAAGGAAAATGCCGATGCACTTTTTTCGGCCATCCAATTTGGATGTAACATGATCCACAAGTTGTCCGACAGCGTCCTCAGTGCTTTTTCCGGACCTAAATCCAAACTGGGCATCCGACAATATCTTGTTGCGATTTAAAAAGCTAATTAGCCTAGTATTCAAAACTTTTTCTAGAATTTTAGACATTGTTGAAAGGACCGAAATAGGCCGGTAGTTTTTGACATCTTCCTTCGACCTGTTCTTGTGGACAGGTGTGATCAAAGATTTTTTGAAAACTCGGGGAAAAACTCCTTGCAAAATGCATAACTCGAAGAGTTTCGTTAAATGGGGCACAATTATGTGTCTTGCTAGTTTGAGGAACTTGGCAGGAATAGCGTCCCAACCGACGACGCAATCATTATTTAAATTGAGTATCGGTGCTTCAATTTCAAGCTCATCTGGGGGAAGTAGGACTATCGAGTTGAGGTTCGTGGTTATGCCTGGCTTTTGAGATAATATGTTAGTAAAGGAAGTCATGGTGTTAGTAATATTGTCAGCTAGGTGTTTGCCTATGTTGGAGAAGTACTTATTTATATCCTCTATCGAGTTGGAATTACTACTCGTATGTCGAATAAGGTAGTCGGCTACTGATTTTTGTTTTTTATGTTGTATTATAGTTTTAACAACGTTCCACTTGTCTTTATTATTTTTTGAGTTTTGTAGGAGGGACTTTTCATAGTGTCTTATTGTCTTATATTATTTATTGCAAAAATTACGGTATCTTTTATAAGATAATAATAATAATAACACCGAAGGTGATTGGACTAGAGAAGTCGAGCGAACCTGTGATCTTATACCAGAAATGGGGGCTATTACTATCTGCCCCCAAGATGTAGCTCGTGCAGTCCGTCCGTTGCCCAACTGGAAGTCTCCAGGGCTGGACGGGCTGCACAACTTCTGGATAAAATGGTTTGTAAGATCGCATGCTCGCTTGGCGGCTCAGTACCAGACTGCTTTGGAGTCTGGTTCGCTACCCCAGTTCCTTACAACAGGAGTTACCCACCTGCTCCATAAATCAGGTAGCACCGCGGAACCCAAAAATTATAGGCCGATCACGTGTTTACCGGCGGTCTATAAAGTCCTCACATCCATTTTGAGAGCTAAAATTTACAATCATATACAGGGTGTCCAAGAACCTGGCGTCCAACTGGATTCCCACGATGCCCCAAGTTCTAACAGTACTCAGAAAAATATTTTAAAAAATCCACCCCATGTACTTACAGAATTATACTGATTTCAAAAAAAAAGGGGAAATGAGCACCCTGTGACATACTTTTGAATGCTGTGACTGCTAATGCTGATAATTTCGATATTTCTTGGAGGTTTTGTAATCTAGGGTATTGCTGTGTCTAAATAGAATGTAAAAATAATGTACTTATTGTACCATTTTAAAATAAAATATTATTTTAACTAAAGGTGATATGGAAAACTATTGAATTTCGCAACTTTGACCGACTGTAGTGTAAAAAAAATGTACCAAAATAGTATGGCAAGTGACGTCAAATTTTGACGCGTTTATTCCTCTTTTTAAAAAGGTATAATACTTACACATTAATTTGAAAAAAAAAATTTTGATAATATTTTTACTCAACAACCCAATTTTTACGAAGTGCCTACCTACTAACGGTAACTGTCGGACCCTTTCTTATCTTAGAAACTGTTATGTTACTACTATTATTTACTTCGGTTCCAAGAGTGAGCAAGAAGGAAATACACACAGGTAGATGGGTTCCCAGTAGAATAAAAGCAAAGAATGTTAGTTTAAAGATATTTTATTACAATAAAAGTTCAAAATGTTGACCACCCGCGGCAATACAAGCTCTCGGATAGTCTCGAGGTAAAAGACTTTGCACTCGCTGTACGTGGTACGGATGATATTCTTCTTTTTGGAGAATACTGTGTGCTGTGCTCTTCGGTATCCCCGTATCAGCTTCTATTCCTCGCACAGAGATGCTTGGATTTGCCGACACCGCCTCTAAAACTTCATCGCGTATGAAGTAATTTACGGGTCGTCCTTCACCAGCTACTTGATTGGGGAACCGCCCGTCACATAGTGATCTGTGCACATTAATGAAAACTCGATGGTCGGGATATCGCGTAGCCCTCGGATACCTTTCTCTGTAAAGTCTCGCTGCAGCTCGTCCATTACCTCTACATTCTCCATAAATGTAGTGCATATTTGCGTATTCTTGCGGAGTGTAGGTCGCCATGGTAGCACACACAAAACACAAACTGTCCAAACACAGGCAAAGGTCGTCGTAAAGAGTTCGTTTCAAAGTCCAGAGCACAAAGAGTAATCGAGTCCAATAAACAAAGCTTTAAATCGTAGTACGTGATCAATGGTAACAATAAGAGAGAGGTGCGTAGTAACGGCAGGAGGCAGTGACGCGTACTGACCGTACTGTTATCCTAAATAGCACGATCCCAGATAGCGTCACTATCTATCTCACTCGCACCTCTAACCTTTTTCTCCCTCACTCTTACCTGAATAATGGGGTACCATAAAGAAGAACCAGCAAATCGCAAAGATAGTTTCTGTCTTGCTCCCTCCTGTTGTAATAACGAATCACTATGGTGAGATGCATGCACATACCGTCCCTTACGGTCTAACCTGTTTTTTGAGAGGCCTGTTGTTATTTTTATGAGCATACGCCATACAATAGTAATTCTTTAGAGGTTAGATTCAATTCGTCGTAAATTTTTCTTTCTAAGAATTCTGTAAGACATCGTAAAAATTGGGTTGTTGAGTAAAAATATTATCAAAAATTTTTTTTTTCAAATTAATGTGTAAGTATTATACCTTTTTAAAAAGAGGAATAAACGCGTCAAAATTTGACGTCACTTGCCATACTATTTTGGTACATTTTTTTTACACTACAGTCGGTCAAAGTTGCGAAATTCAATAGTTTTCCATATCACCTTTAGTTAAAATAATATTTTATTTTAAAATGGTACAATAAGTACTTTATTTTTACATTCTATTTAGACACAGCAATACCCTAGATTACAAAACCTCCAAGAAATATCGAAATTATCAGCATTAGCAGTCACAGCATTCAAAAGTATGTCACAGGGTGCTCATTTCCCCTTTTTTTTTGAAATCAGTATAATTCTGTAAGTACATGGGGTGGATTTTTTAAAATATTTTTCTGAGTACTGTTAGAACTTGGGGCATCGTGGGAATCCAGTTGGACGCCAGGTTCTTGGACACCCTGTAGACACTAACTCCATCATGTCTGTCTCTCAAAATGGATGTAGGAACGGGTCCCGCGGTACTAAGGAGTTGCTCCTCATTGATATGGACATTAGCCAACAGGTTCGTCGTTCCCGAAAGGATCTGTCGACATGTTGGATAGATTATAAGAAGGCCTATGACTCGGTGCCACATACATGGCTCATGAGGGTGCTGGAGTTGTATAAAGTAGATGCAACTCTGCGCGCCTTCCTGATGTCATGTTTGGGGCAATGGAGGACGGTCCTTCGCTATCCAGGATGTCGAAATATCCAGAGGAATAGCGAAGCGATAAGGATCGAGCGAGGCATATTTCAGGGCGATAGTTTGAGTCCGCTTTGGTTCTGCCTAGCTCTGAATCCTCTGAGCACACTGCTTAAGGATTCAGGTATAGGCTATCGGCTGAGGAGAGGTGGTCAGGTTATATCTCACCTCTTGTATATGGATGATCTTAAACTCTTTGCCCACAACAATTTGCAACTGATGGAACTACTGAAAGTAACTGAAACCTTCAGTAGCGCCATCAGGATGGAATTTGGTGTCGACAAATGTGCGGTCATGCATGTAAAGCGAGGGGAGATTGTGGAATCCGTGGGAACCCAACTCTCGGATTCCATAAACCTTCGAACCCTCTCCACATCCGAAACCTATAAGTATTTGGGTATGTCGGAAGCGTTGGGAATCAATGTTACTGACATGAAGCAAACGTTGAAGGAGCGCTTCTTTGGCCGCCTGAAGAAAGTATTTAATAGTCTTCTATCAGGTGGAAACAAGGTGCGCGCCTTCAACGGTTGGGTCATGGCGGTTTTGATGTACTCTTTCGGCATACTCAAATGGACTCAGACCGAACTCGACGCCCTGGATAGGAGGGTCCGTACGCTTCTGACTGCATATCGAATGCATCACTCACGGTCATCGGTTATGAGGCTGTATATCCCGCGAAAGTGTGGAGGTCGAGGCTTTTTAAACGCTAAGACTCTCCACAATCGCGAGATATGCAGTCTCAGGGAATATTTCCTGGAAGCCAACGTGGGGATGCATCGAGATGTAGTCGCGGTGGACAAGGGCTTCACCCCGCTCTCCTTGGCTAACGAGAACTGGCGCAAGCCTGTAGTACTTGACACTAATGACCGCTTGGAGGTATGGCAGAGTAAGGAGCTTCACGGACGCTTTTTCCGGGCCCTACACGGACCCGACGTAGATTTCCAAGCGTCCGTAGCCTGGCTGCGTTTCGGTGATCTCTTTGGGGAAACCGAAGGTTTTGTCTGTGCAATTATGGACGAAGTTATGATGACGAACAATTACTGGAGATTTATCGTGAAAGACGGTACGGTGGACATCTGTCGGGCATGCCACCGTCCGGGAGAATCAATTAGACACATTATCTCCGGGTGTTCTCGTCTAGCTAACGAGGAGTACTTGCATAGACACAATCTTGTAGCCAGGATTATCCACCAGCAACTTGCTCTGAAATACTGCCTTGTGGAATCAGAGGTGCCGTACTACAGGTATGTGCCCGACCCAGTTCTTGAAAATGGCCATATCACATTGTACTGGGATCGATCCATCATCACTGACAGGACTGTTGTTGCCAATAAGCCTGATATAGTGGTGGTGGATCGACTAGAACGGCGCACAATGATTGTTGACATTACGGTCCCGCATGACGAGAACCTCGTGAAAGCTGAGAAAGATAAACAGATCAAGTATCTTGACTTGGCTCGCGAGGTTGTCGACATGTGGGATGTGGACTCAGCAATCATTGTGCCGATAGTCATTACAGCCAATGGTTTGATAGCCAAGAGCCTCGACCAACACCTGAAGAGGCTCTCGTTGAACGGTTGGATCAAGGGCTTTATTCAGAAAGCGGTACTTCTGGACACGGCTCGTATTGTCAGGAGGTTCCTCTCTCTGGAGCCCTGACCGCCGGTAGCTTGGACCCTGTTCCCGATACCGGTGGGCTACTATTTTTTATATTTTTAAATGTTTTTTTTTAACTAATATTTAAAAATATAATTTATAAGAATGTTCAACTGTAATAAAGGGAATAATAATAATAACATTCCACAACTATCACACAACGCCATCTAGTCCCAAGCTAAGCAGAGCTTGTGTTATGGGTACTAGACAACTGATAAACATACTTATATATTTCTAAATACATACATATTATAGATAAATTACACCCAGACACAGAACAAATGATCGTGCTCATCAAACAAACATTTTTCCTGGGTGGGAATCGAACCCACGACCTCCGGCATAGCAGTCAGGGTCGGTAACCACTAGACCAACAGGTCTGTCGATGTCAGATGTTTCGACGATATTATTTTGTGGGTTTAACGAAAACTTTTTATGGAGTTTATCCCTGTGGCGAATGCAACGGAGAAGTCCTGGAGTTAGCCAGGGTTTAAGTAATCGTTTCCGGCTAAGTCTATTATGTACAGTTGAATGTGTATCCAAAGTTGTAGCTATCGTTTCAATAAAAAGAGCGGCAGCGGTATTTGCTTCAGCATCTTTATTAATAAATGAGAAATCGACCGACTCCAGATCTTTTACGGCCGCGTCTAAATTGATCCTTGTCAGCGTGGTTACTTTCTCTGCTCTACGATGAGATTTACAGATACTTAATATAACTGAAGCACGGTCGGTCACCGTCGAGTTAATCACAAACACAGTAATCTGATGAGTGGTGTTAAGCATCGCATGGTCTAGGCAATTTTGCATCCTGGTAGGATGTGTATGGCCGGGCAATAGTCCTAGTTCTGCAGTGAGATTCAAATATGATTCCCTGTTCCGATCGACACTGGTGGGCTTAATGTCAATATTGATGTCTCCAGTCAGAATAGTAGTTTTCGCTTTGAGTGGCCGAATTATTTTGTCTATAGAGTCCAGAAAACTACCAATATTCTGATTAGATGGAGATCTGTAGGTCGCCAAAATGCAAGTATCTGGATGAATCTTTAGTAACATAAAGTTAGCACCAATGGGTTCTGGTTCTTCGACTGTGCATTTAATTTCCTGTTTGACGTATATTACAATACCGTCATTTTGATTAATCCATGTTTTTGAGGAATAAGTGACGTAACCGTCTATTGACGGTATAGGTCTATTTGGATTCAACCAACACTCAGTGAGGATAATTATGTCAAATTCAAAAGAAAACCTAGCTAACTGGGCTTGGAAACTGTCGAAATTCTTTTGTATGCTGCGGATATTTTGGGATACGATATCTAACGACAGTGAGGCGTCATTAATTACAGTGTTACAAGTCTCCGTATCACAGCAATATGTTCCAGCCAAAGAAAGGTTGTCCACCTCTGTTAAAAAAATATTGTCATTAGCCATTAGAGAGACTATGGTTTCTAATGGTGCAACTCAAATTCTTTATTTTGGAACTAGGATAATATCGCAGTAAGGGTGCATAAGTAGAACGCGTGTTTAAGTAGCAGACGTGATTGATATCTGTTTGTTTTAACCGTACAAGGTATAGTTTACTTTCATTAATTAGGTTTTGTAAAATAGACATAGTAAGGAATGTGTTCGTTATTGTATGATGTTTAGTGTGTATTAATTGTATGAATTCGATGTATGTAAAAGACAATTTGAAAAAAATAATATAAAAAAGCACATGCATTAAAGTTTTAAACACAAGACATGAGTAGGCGTAGTCTACTAGTCACTTATCGAGACGTAAGTGATTGCTCATTCCCAATTAATATTTGCTTTTCGCCTTCAGCTCTCTTTAAATATATTTTTCCATAAGAGGTCCAACAAAATTGGAAAGAGTTATCCTTGGCAAAAGTTTGGGCTAAATAGTACAAACGCTGAGCTTTCTGCGTCAGGCTTTCGGATACGTAAATTGGTTTAGGGGGGCCTGGAATCTTAATATGGGATGTATTCAATTTGTTGTTATTGTTTTTTCTTATGAATTTTCTAGCCTTGGTGACAATATCCTGTTTAGTAGTTATGTTGACAAAGTCAACAATGATTGTTGGAGCCCCATCCTTTTTGGTGATGCGGAAAATATCCTTAATGTCGTTCTGTTGGACTGTCACCTCTAAAACAGCAGCCGTTTCTGATATCAGCTTACATAAATCTGCTTTGGATTCGTTTGCACTTTTTGGTATGTTTCTAATTTCCATTTTTGATTGATACAGAATCCTTTCCAAGTTCTCCACCTTGTCCTCGAGTTGGTTGATGAGATTACGATCAAATTTTTGCTCAGTTTCTAGTTTTTCAGCCTTGACAGCCATGTCGTCGTATTGTTTGGAGATAAATTTAATGTTTTTCGTAATTTCGACGTTCTGAGCGACAATCTCATTTAACGCTGTTTGCAGTGAATCATTGATATATCTATATATTAAAAAAAGGAGCCGCCCTAGCACGCTGCCTTGAGGTACCCCGTATTTTATAACTCTTGGTTCAGATGTGTAAATGGTTAGTAAATAGGGTATTTTCCGTTTTTTTAAAAACAGTTTCTTTTTGAAGACTGGGAAAAAATATTCAACAGAAAAATAAAATTTATCTAATCAATGTCCATTTTACGCGTTAGAAGTGAAAAAAATCTAATTTATTTTTAATGGTTTTGAATTTACCGCCAAAACGCTCGGTGCGCTGACGTTTACCGTGTGACGTCATTTTTGTGTATATTGAATTTTGACTTAGGTATGTGATCTGTGCTCGATCTGTAAATCTCGGAGTGGATTTAGGATATATTTAGGATTTTTGGAATGGATTAATGGAAATACAATGGAAGCTGGTTTTATAAAAGCCGATAGTGCAAATCTGCCCACAGTAGATGTTTTTATAGTTGGAAATTTCTTTGCAAACAACCCCGATTTTTGTGCTACGGAGTATAAATAGTTTATGTGGCGCAGTTTTAAAAGTATTTGTACACAGAGGCACCACACACCAGTAATAACATTTTCTATCCATTTGAGATACGAAATTACTTGATCGAAATACTGTTTACAACTTGTTTACACAAAGATGACGTCACCGTCGTAAACGTCACCGCACGGAGCGTTTTGGCGGTAAATTTAAAACCATTGAAAATAAATTAGATTTTAATCACTTCTAATGCAGAAAATGGAGATTATTTACAAAAAAAAATATTTTTCTGTTAAATATTCCTTCACAGTCTTCAAAATTAAATAGTTTTTAAAAAAGTGGAAAATACCCTATTGCTTTTTGGACAGAGTTGTGATATTTCTGTGCACTGGCTTCTGTTATCGAGGTAGGACTCCAAAAGTTTTAAAATATTTCCTCATATTCCATAGCCATACAGTTTTTTTAGCAAAATTTTGTGACTCACGTAGTCAAATGCTTTCGTCATGTCGGTGTATAGAGCACAAACCGGAGCTCTTTCATCGACAGACGTCATAATATGAGAAAGGAGGTCGAACTGCACGCGTAGCATGACCACCGTAGAAATGGGTTTTGTCGACGGAAGAATAGACAAAATTACAGATTGTAGAAAGATTAAAGACAGAATTAAAGATTGTAGAAAGATTAAAGACAGAATTAAAGATTGTAGAGTATTTGTACCGTTTTATGCTGGCGTAGCATGACAATTCTATCTCTATTCTACCAAGAATAGACAAAAGTTCTTTCTATGGTGGTCATGCTACGCGTGCAGTGCCATATTGATATTAATATTTTTGCGAAATCCTTTTTGTTCATTGGATAATAACTTATATTTTATAAATAGAATTAAAAATAACCTTTTCGAGCATTTTTAAAAAAATAGGAATTTTTGAAAATACGGTATTAATAATTACTTTTTTAAGACTATCAGGAAAAACACCATTTGTTATGCATAAATTAATAATGTGCGTTAGTGGTGGTGCTATAACTTATTTGGTATATTTTACGACTTGGGTGCATATTCCATCATGGCCTACAGTATTTGTATTTTTAAGATTATTAATTAATTTGATTAGGTCAGTAGGTAAAACTGGTTGCATTTATAATGATTGTGAAGTTAAGTTGTTAAATATATTTTGACTAGCCGGAGTAGCTTTACTATCTATATTATTGTCAATCACATCTACAAAAAAGTTATTAAATTCATTTGCAATCTCCTTGGGATGTGTGATTGTGAAATTGTCTTTCTTTAGGGATGGTATTAGTTGTTGTGGTAAGCGATATTTAGACTTGTTAATTAGTAGCCATGCAGCTTTTGATTTATTTTGAGAATTGTTTATGAAATGGTTATTTTGAGCTTTCTGTGTCAGTTGTATATTTTTTTTTGTAAATGTTAGCTTAACATAAACTTTATTTTTACAGTCAGGTTTAAATCTATATGACCAAAGTAATTTTCTTTGCTTCCTACTACAGATTTTTATACCACGAGATATCCATTTGGTTCTAGTATTCGTTTTTATAGTTACAGTTTTTGTTGGAAAGCATAATTTATATAGCATCAAAAAATCTTCTAAAAATAAGTCAAACGACTCATTCACATCCTTTGTGTTATAACTTGCGTGAAAGACAAGTTCAAATATTTTTTAAACTTTTTTTCGGGTGTTATGTCTTGCTTCTGAGTTTTCCAATATTTCAGTATACATGATTCATTAATGGATACACTTAGTAATTGAGATGTATTGAGCAAGCAAGTAGTGAGTAGTGTCATCGCGGTGACGTAATCAGCAACATGTAATTGCTTCAGGTGACAGCAAGCTCTGTGCCGGCGACAGAGGGCGCCAAGTGGTGCTGCGACGTGTGCACCTACGAAAACTTCCCACTCTCACGAAAGGTATTCATCTACTCCATTGTAACACTTTTTCAAATTCACACCACTTGCTGAACCTGCCTATCATAGAAGGCTCATTTCTCATTCACCTACATTCTTATCATAGATTGCACACTATACAGAAACTGGACTCGCTACTCCGTTACCTTTGCGCATACGCAAATGGAGTAGCGTCTTCAGTTTCTCTTTTCGATTATGATCTGACACAGGGGATCCACAGCGATGAGTGCACATTATACATTCATATGAAACAGCCTTTCAAAGTGTTTACTTTTAACCTTTGGATTATTGCTTAGGTGTTTTCCTAAGCAATTTTCTAACGGTTAGGGCGCAGACTAGCAAGCGAGGATTTGTGAGCTTGAATCCCACCACGCTATTGACGCGCACCTAGCACAAGCATGTTAGTTGGAGTAGCAACGTGCTAACCAAGTTGCTAGCAAACAAACTCGGAGCTTATCTCATATCGCGCTTTGTTGACATTGGACGTTCTGTGTTTCACTGCTCAGTGGCTGCTCACATTACCTCGCCGGAGTCGCCGAACAAAATGTGTGGGATCCGCAGCCGGCACAAACGACTTTTTCCACGTTACTGTAAATGAGACAATCAAATCAAAATCAAAATATTTTTAATTCATATAAACCTACAATGGCACTTAAGAAACGTCAGAAGCTAGGTGCACGGTTCCAAACGATTGATTGCTATGGCGAAGAGCCGGCAAGATAATCCATGGTTACTCTTGCAAAAATAATTGGCTTTTACAATGGTTTCAAATACACACAACATACAGTTATTGTTAATGTTCTATGTATGCAGAGATGACTAGACTAGAGCACAAACACTGGTTTTTATAACTTTGTGTCTATTGTGTAGACTCTTAACATTTATCGTATTAACGATGACTTTGCTTTTGTTCTCGTCTAGTTTTATTGGCTTGATGTCTAGAATAAACTAGACACCGTGAATAACAATCAAACCAATCTAGGAAACTGAGATGACGATCATCTCGATTGAATAGTGTCTGAAATACTTAAAGAGTAAAAGAAGCAGCCTCAATGAATGCTGTTGCCGTTCTTAGGCTATCGATATTATAGTGCGGAGCTTTATCTAATTCCTACCACCAGCACACTAAACATCATGCTCGTTAAACAGTCTGCGGCGTACATCTGCTCTAATCTCGATATAAGGCACAATCTCAAATAAATAATATGAGTAAGTTTAAGTAAGTAAGTGTAAGTTTTTAAAGGTCATCATTTCGTTAACAAGCGGAAGTTCTTGCACCGATGCACATTTGGTATTTATTGAAGTTATTGTTTTATTTACTTACATAAATGTTGTTTTTCTATCGCATTATCATCTTGGCACAATCTGTTGTTTAAGAATCGCGTAGGAACGTAAATGGTTCTCGGGGGCCTAAGCTAGCCCAATCGCAAAGAAATTACTGCCGAAAGGGTATAGCGGGATAAGCATGGCCAAATGGCCCCCTCTCTAGATCTTGGCACT
Source organism: Aporophyla nigra (assembly GCA_947507805.1). Lineage (NCBI taxonomy): Eukaryota > Metazoa > Arthropoda > Insecta > Lepidoptera > Noctuidae > Aporophyla > Aporophyla nigra. Next base: position 693,389 of record OX382313.1, on the reverse strand, counting down.
TATTTACGTTGTTTATTTGGTGAGTGAAACTGTGCAATAATATAGCGTTTTTACCCCTTTATCTATACTAATACGATATTATAAAGCTGAAGACTTAAACTTGTTTTTATTGAACGCGGTAATCTCAGGAACTACTGGTCCGAATTGAAAAATAATTTTTGTGTTAGGTAGTCTATTTATCGAGGAAGGCTATAAGCTATATAACATCACGCTACAACCAAGAGGAGCGGAGCAGTAATGAAAAATGTTGCAAAAACGGGGAAAATCGCACGGGTAGGCGATTCGACGCGACGGGAAGGGTCGGGGGAACAAAAAATTTAACGCGGACGAGGTCGCGGGCAGAAGCTAGTCATTAATATTTTTAAAGATAAACACAAAAATATTTTTAACTGAAAGATGGGAAAAAAACAATCACGGGATCTACTGGATCAAATCGAATGTGGTCAAATGGAATTCGTAGAAGGAAAACAGTATTATAATATTTATTTTTTTGAGAAGTATTAAAAAAATTGGAAGTTTTAATAAAAAATGGTATTTCCCTCTGTTCTCTTAGAGTGACACCTCTATAAGAAATGTCAGTAATGATTTATTAAACCTATTTACATATTATTCAATCCACATTTAAATCAAAACACTCGAACACTTCCAAAAAAAAAAAAATTGTATGAAAGTTGTCATTCAAAATCCTCAGCTGGATATCGTTTAATTTACATACATATGACACTTATGTCGTAATAGCTTCCACGGAACATCTGAATCCTTCTATTTTACGCAGATCATAGCCATCATCACTATCTTGGTTAATTACTACTGGAATTTTGACCGTGGCAAATATACTTGATAGTATTTCCGCAAGTCGTATCATACGTGACAAATATTTCGCAAATGATAAATATTCGTAATATTTGATAGCAGCTACATGAGAGCAGCAACCCACAGTACGTTTGCCATTGGGACAGTCACAAAAAAAAAAATAGCTTTGAATGCTATACCGTTAGGAACATAGTCTTGTATATATGGTAGACTTTGCGATTTATATGCCGAGATTTGACTTCTGCTTCAATTATATTTGGTGTTTGCTTCACATATTGTACATATAGGTTGCCCTGATCATCCATTACCTCAGCTAAGTATGAAACAGCTTGGGAAAACTGGTAACTCCCTGTAAATACAATTTTAAGTTCTTGTTCAGATAAATGCGGAAAATCTAGAAGTTCCAGAGTATTTAGATTTTGTAGATTCGACATCCTTCTATTCCATCGTTGTTAGGGTTTTTTTTTTTTTGGATGGGAAATCATCAAATGACTTCTCCCGCTCTGGTCGGAGCGGGAGGGCATGTCAGACTTTTACTGACTAAAACCCACCCGTGTTCCTTCAGTTGCCCATATGCCAGGGTCACGGTATCTCTTTCGAACAATCTCGCGACCCTGGCAGGCATCGGTCCTAGCAGACCTATTCAGTTTTGCTGACATCTCTTTGAGGCGCGCGTGGAACACTACGCGCCGTCGACCCGAGCTTGGTCCTTACCGGGCGGCGAGCTACCCATTGCTCACCGCCCGCAAGCTCGCGCCTACGGTGGCCGGGAGTCAGGTATCGACTCCCGACGCCCGGGGCGTCTCCTCCTGCGGCAGCTGGGGACGCGAGGGCGCAGAGATTGCCACTCCCTCACGCGCCCCGCCTCCTCCTTCGCAAGCATTACTGCTTCACAGAAGAATTCCCATGCCCTCTCGCTCCGTATCATGGCTCGCACCAGGGCCGGACGCGAGAGGTCGCCGCCGCCGACCGCCTCTACGCGGACCCGGCGGTGCTCCGCCCAGGCAGGGCACACCTCCACCGTATGCTCCACCGTGTCCTCTAGACCAGGACTGTCCATACAACGGCCCGCGGGCCGCATGCGGCCCGCGGGCCATTGTCTGCATTACTATTATTAGACAAATTAATTAACTAGGAACCAATAAACGTATAAAGAAATGGTTACCCTGTATTTTTTTTACTTGAAAACTGAAAATATCTTAAATAAAATAAATAAAAATAAATAAATATCTTATCTTTGGGACCTTATTGGTGATATTCTTCAGAAAGGTCAGGTGCGTAGTACTCGCAACCGGCGTGTGTGTATGACCAATTGTATGAACCTAAACGAGGCAAAAGAAGTGTGTAGAGATCGTAGCAGGTGGCGTTCCGTGGTTTCTGCCTACCCCCATGGGAAAAAGGTGTGATTGTATGTATGTATGAAAATATCTGTTTCTGCGGCCCTCCAGCTTTTGTAGTAAATTTAATTAGCCCGCGAAGGTATGTAGCTTGGACAGCCCTGCTCTAGACGATCCTCACAATGGAATAGCCTCCCGCTTTATCCTGAACAGGAACCCACCGAAGCAACCATGCCCGGTGAGAACCTGCGTCAGGCGGAAGGTGAGGACGCCGTGACGCCTCTCTATCCACTCCTCAAAAAGGGGACTTACCGCCGTAATTGTGGCGTGCCCTATCGTTGTTAGGGTTCCGTTGCGAAACGGCAAAAAACGGAACCCTTATAGATTCGTCATGTCTGTCTGTCTGTCTGTCCGAGTATGTCCCAGCCATTTTTTTTTTCCGAAACTATAAGAGCTATGCTGTTGAAACTTGGTAAGTAGATGTATTCTGTGAACCGCATTAAGATTTTCACACAAAAATAGAAAAAAAAAACAATAAATTTTGGGGTTCCCCATACTTAGAACTGAAACTCATTTTTTTTTTCTTCAAACCCATACGTGTGGGGTATCCTATGGATAGGTCTTCAAAAATGATATTGAGGTTTCTAATATTATTTTTTTCTAAACTGAATGGTTTGCGCGAGAGACACTTCCAAAGTGGTAAAATGTGTCCCCCCCCCCCCCCTCCTGTAACTTCTAAAATGAGAGAATGATAAAATTAAAAAAAATATATGACGTACATTACTATGTAAACTTCCACCGAAAATTGGTTTGACCGAGATCTAGTAAGTAGTTTTTTTTTTTTAATACGTCATAAATCGTAAACCGCAATTTATCTTCCATTCAATCAACTGAAATATAAAAATTAAAAAGAAAACATTTCATTTCCACCTTACGCATAAACCGTGAATACCTACAGATTCGTACGGAACTCTCGGTGCGCGAGTCCGACTTGCACTTGGCCGGTTTTTTTTAACTTCTTCAGCTAAACTACGTAATAGACGATATATCTGGCATATCATACCATGGACTGCCTCGACTGCCCAAAGTATTTTTTTTATATATCTTGCTTAATTCGCTTCTTCCGTTGTTAATTGATCTGATGAATGTAGTAAATAGTTTAGCTGAAGAAGTTAAAAAACAACGATGGAATAGAAGGAAATCGAATCTACAAAATTGAAATACTCTTAAATTTCAAGATTTTTTGCACATCCTACCAAAGGAAAGATCCGGCCTAAGGAAAGATCACAAACTGTTTACTTATGCAATAAGAAATATCAGCCACCTTATTCGAACATATCCAAAAAATGAAATCGATAAAATTGTGGATTGTATCCCAAATAAGCATAGCTATTTACAAGCATTAGACAAGCTATCGTATCGAAAATGTCCTTTATTCCCGTTGTCCCCGTATGCCATATCCCCGTCACGGGGACAGCGGGACGTGAATAAATTTATTTCCCGTTGTCCCCATAACGTACATTCGGCTAACGGGGATAATGAGAAGTACACTTTTCACGAGTCATTGTCCTTTTAAATCTGCATTCTGTTGTTAGCTTAGTTTTTAGCATGGGAAAAGAAAAGGGGAATAAAACAAAGTGTATTTATTTGTATTCGACTTTTAATTTGAGGTAAAAAAAAAACTTTCAAACAAGGTCTTAATCCTTTATATTAATCTACCTACCGGGTACCAAGACCAATCTACCAATATTCCATACACTTTGTATGTTGACGGTTAAAAAAGAAAAAACGGGGACAGTGGGCAATCATTTTTACTTATTTTATTTAACTATATTAACGGGAACAGTGTACGGGGATAACGGGAAGTATTTTTAAATATTTAATTGAAGTACCTCTGTCCCCGTAGGACGGGGACACGGCGTACGGGGACACCGGGAATAAAGGGAAAATTTCACGTCTGGATATCCTGATTTGCATTGCTTCCGACAGCATACAGCTTTGGGGAGAAATAGCGGTCATCCATTTGAATTAATCTGAAAAAATTCTCGCGTTTTGGATTTGTGTACAGCTTTTATAAGAGTCGTACGATAACACTGATTCATGTTCGATTCGGTACGGAAGCATATCGAATAGTTGTGAACAGCTATGCTGATCTTTTATAAGACTCGTACGATAACACTGATTCATGTTCGATTCGGTACGGAAGCATATCGAATAGTTGTGAACAGCTATGCTGATCTTTTATAAGACTCGTACGATAACACTGATTCATGTTCGATTCGGTACGGAAGCATATCGAATAGTTGTGAACAGCTATGCTGATCTTTTATAAGAGTCGTACGATAACACTGATTCATGCTCGATTCGGTACGGAAGCATATCGAATAGTTGTGAACAGCTATGCTGGTCTTTTATAAGACTCGTACGATAACACTGATTCATGTTCGATTCGGTACGGAAGCATATCGAATAGTTGTGAACAGCTATGCTGATCTTTTATAAGAGTCGTACGATAACACTGATTCATGTTCGATTCGGTATGGAAGCATATCGAATAGTTGTGAACAGCTATGATGGTCTTATCGCGCAGCGATTTCCGATGTTTTGCTTCATGTGATGTGAGTGGCGATGATGAAACATGTGGAGTTTGAAATTGTTGCAGTGCACCATGTGCCGCAGCCCCAAGTCTGTGCTCAACGAGGACATCTTCCGGCTACAAGACGGCGCCAGCGCGCTGCCCTCGCCGGATATCTGCGGTAACGTAGACTTTCTTGAACACGAGGACCTTCTGCCAAAACGATAATAATAATTAGTACGTAAACAATTGAAACTGACTCTATCTCGCCGCGCTAATTCGTCACCCGCGACGTAACGGTACGCCTAGCGGCCAGCAGTATTGCCATGCCGTGATTGACCTAGCCCAGCTAAGGCATTAAATGTCTAAATGCCCGGATATCCAGGGTGTTCATAATTTTCTATGTATATGTTATAAATGCGTCAATTTTCCACGTGGTTAGTATAGCGCCACAGAAGTGTCGTAAGAACCACGTCAGTCAGTGATATGAGCTGTGCCGTAAGTAGGTCTCGTATCTATTTATGTATGGTTTGTTCCTTAGGTGCGGAAGCGGTGGCAGAGCGCCTCAAACCGCTGCGGATATCGTCGCCGCAGGGCGCCAGCGCCTCCTCCGTGGCCAAGTGGCCCTGTCCGGTCAGTGCACACTGTCACACTGTCTCACGAGCCTACCTTTAGTTTGTCCCAAAAGTATCGGAGGAAACTAAAGAAATCCTATTCCGTTAAATTCCTACGCAGTCACTTACTATAGGGAATTAGTATTACATACTTCTGTATTTAGGTATTAACTTGATATCCAACGGTGTTTATAACAATTATTGTTTGTATAACATTATTAAAATGTAATTGAAAAAGCGTCGAAGAACATTGAGGTTTTAAAATTAAACTCAAGTGTCCAGTGAAAAACATGATTAAGATAAGGGATTAAATATAATGACCACCATAAAATGCTTGGATACCCTTAGTTCTTTTACCAAAAATATATACTTGACACCAGAAAAATAAAGTCTAAAATTACAATAGTACTAGCTATTTTAGTCACGACTGCACTTCAAAATGTATTCGAACACCAAATGTAGTAAATGATCACCAAATCTTAACACTCTCACCGCCATACGGTCCGCCGGCGGGGCGTATCTTTTCGAGTAAGTTACTCCACCTACATGTTGCACTGAGCGAGATCGGCAGGCCGTACGGGCCGCCGGCGCACCGTATCTTGCGCGCCAAAATCCAACAAAATTTCCGTTATTACTTAATTGTAGGTAAAGAAATAAACTTTGCATCTGGCAGTTTCATTTTTCTGTAGCAGCAGGCCACGCACTACAAATTGAATATGAAATTGCGAGGTCGTGGCGGACCGCACGGCTTGCTAGTAAAAACAAACAGTGAGCCCGCCGGCGGCCCGTACGGCCCGCTTCACTCGTTACAGATTTTTCACCGTGGCCTGCACGGGTAGGCAAAGTTGCGGCCGCCGGCAGACCGCATGGCCTGCTGCACTGAAAAATTCTATATATGGGTGGCGGTGAGAGTGTTAATAATTGGGTGTACTACTACGTGAGCTCGACAAATGAATGTGCGAATAACACTTGTGCGACACACTCAAGCTCACTAGGTTAGGTTAAAACTGTGACCTCCTATGCACGAGCCGAGCGAGCGAAGCGAGCGGTGCCGCGGCAGCGGCCGGCGAGTGCTTGAAACGACTAGATTCAGTGTGTCGCACAAGCGTGCATTCGAACTATGGTGAGTTGCAGTACAGTTTTGTCGCACAAGCGTTATTCGCACATCCATTTGTCGAGCTCACGTAGTACACTCTTAATAATTTGGTGTTCATTAACTATTTTTGGGTTAACAATGATTTTTTTGGAGTCAGTTTGCTTAATTAGGATAGCAAGATGTAAAAACTTTGGTGATAGTTTTACATTGAAATGCTGGTTTAATTTTGGTGATCATTTACTACTTTTGGATTAACAATGATTTATTTGGAGTCAGTTTGCTTAAATAAGATAGCAAGATGTAAAAACTTTGGTGATAGTTTTACATTGAAATGCTGGTTTAATTTTGGTGATCATTTACTACTTTTGGATTAACAATGATTTATTTGGAGTCATTTTGCTTAAATAGAATATCGAGATGTTAAAACTTTGGTTATAATTTTACATTAAAATGCGGGTTTAATTTTGGTGATCATTTACTCTTTTTGTCTGTTATATGTTACTATATCTGCTGGTAAGTTAAACATAAGCCTTAAGATAATTTCAATTAGAATTTCAGATTTAAGTAAAGAACAGTAGTGTAATCAAATCAAAGAACTCAAACTACAAGTAGCATTACAAATTGGCATCCACAGTTATGTTTCCTCATCCATACATTTTGTTTACATTTTCATCAAATACTTTTGGAACTGACCATACACCATTCATTACGGGTTGCCGATTCAATAATTATCTCGATGTTCTATGGCATAACGATGTTATGGCTCAGAAGTCACAACACGATTTAGTGTCAGCATCGATCACTAATAAAGAACTGATCGATGAGTGTCAGTTACTCTCTTATATTGCAGCGGGCATAAAAGTGTATCTGACTAGCTCAAGCAGATTTCACGTTGAGAAGCGGGGAGACTTTTATGCCCGACGAATTATAAATCCCTTTATAAATAAAGTCATAACTAGTGATGTGCCGGATCGTTAAAATGTATATCCGCGGATACGGATACGGATATTTGATGTCAAGATCCGCGGATACTCATCTTAACTTTTTTAACCAATCTGTGTCAATGAGCGTGACGATGATCGAAAGTTGACGCCTCTTAGTGGCGTAAACTATCATTCATCGTTACGTGTTGATGGTTTTCTTGACCGGACATATTTCAACTGGCATTGCGCGGATTTTTCTTTTGTTTTGTTTATAGTTTAGTCACTAAATATTTAATTTTAAGAAATGAAAAAATATTTTCATGGAATTTAATCGTTTTTCATGGCTGCCTAATCACCTTTTTCAGAATTTCATCTATGTATTGAAAATTAATAAGGTAAAAGATCCGCCATAAAAGTAACGGATACGGATGTTTCTTTTCCCTCGGATATCCGCGGATACGGATACGGATATCCGGCACATCACTAGTCATAATGAACCACTAAACTTGTTTTATGAGATTTTTTATAGAAATAACTTTTGAAGTGAAACAGTTGCGTAGCCCCGGGCCCGGCGGGGCTTGAGCGTGTTAATTTGCCATGTATTGTAGTGTGAGTAAGGTTGCGTGTGTTCGCAGACGTGCACGTACGACAACTGGCCCAAGTCGCTGAAGTGCGCCATGTGCGGCAGCAGCGCGCCCGCGCCGCCCGCCGCGCCGCCGCCCGCGCGCGCCGCGCTCGGTACGCACTCAGCACGCACTCAGCACGCACTCAGCACGCACTCAGCACACACTCAGCACACACTCAGCACACATTCACCACACACTCACCGCCTCGGGCGCTAGCGCCCACACAGCTAGTGTTACTAAGGACTCCAGTCTTCGAGTCGTCATTTTAAAGACTCAAATCAATTATGCAAAACTCAGTGTACTCAAAAAGCTCGGAGTCTAGAGTCAAGCCGAGCCCGAGTCATTTAACAGTTACTCGAGTCTTAAGAGCCCTCTCGCAAAATTTGAACGCTCGAGTTTAGGTAAAAGACGGCAGTCTTGAGTATGTGTGCGTAGCTATCCACACATACACAATACAAACAGTATAACGCGAGTGTCGAGACGGACTAAACAATATTGAGCCGTTAGAATTATAATGTGGTATTTAGAGATTTATGAAAATACTTACTTTTATTTATCCAAAAAATAAAGGTTAAGGTTTGTAAAGGTTTCTAGACTAATAAAAAAACACAAATATATGTTATGTAAAGTATATAATAAAAATAAAAACAATCACATATTATTGTCTAGTAATAATGACTTGTAAGTTATTAAATAAATATTTGTCTTAAAGGCATTGATCTTATCTTTCCAGGGTCTATAATTTCTGGCAATACGCAATTATTGTAAAACCGAGACAATTTCGGAATCATTTTTTCTTGCCAAAAAACGTCAACTTTTAATACTTTTACTACTAGCAATAGAAAATCTGGACCAGTCCACACAGCAAACAAACATACATTTTTTTCGAAATGTGCAACTGACCCTGTACCTGTGTTCTGTAGGCCATGTCAATATGTACTAATGTGGTCGATTTGCAAATAAAAATAAATATCTACCTCACTTCTGTTGCTTTCTTTAAGGCTGCAGTATGTTTATTTTGCCTTTTTTTGAGACAATGGTATAAACTACCCTTACGCCCCATTGCTAAAACAATTAAAACAAAAAAACTTGAGAGTTGTCAAGGGACACCCGGATGGAACGAAGTTCCTTTCCAGGATTCAACAAAAATATTCTCTCTCTCTCATCATCATCATCACCGCCATCATCATCATCGTCACCGCCATCATTATGATCATCATCACCATCATCATCACCACCAACATCATCATCACCACCACCACCACCATCATCATCATCATCGTCGTCATCATCATCATCATCATACAAACAACAACAAACAACAAAATATTTACGGTCGAATTGAGAAACCTCCTCCTTTTTTTGAAGTCGGTTAAAAAGTGTAGTTCCAACTTTTTCTCTTAAATTCCGTCTAGCCCCCTTTCGCAACGCGCCATAAGGAACTTCGTTCCAAAAATATAAAATTATTCTACAATCTATCAAAATAATACTTTACTTGATAATAAACGAAACTTACAATCTATCAAAATAATACTTAAAACCTGTCGCCTATACATTGCTGTGCCCTAGCAGGGTTCATTGTTTGGAACTATCATAATGTAACAACCTGTAAACAACATGAAATGCAATAAATGAATATGAATACAAAAATAATGCGAAGAGTACCAAAATGTTTTAGTCACAGTATATTTTTGCGTTCAAGAAACGAGTATCCGAAAACTGAGACGCGGGAAAAAGTGGGACAGGTCCTACCTCGTTGGGCGCTTGCGCCGTACTAAACGATGCCCGCTTGTGCATCGTAATTTATTCTAATTTAGAGTGATTTCAACAACGATATTATGTCTAATTAAATAAATGGATTTAAATAAAACTTGAGAATTTGATTTGTTATAGAGCATACTTTATATTGGCATGAATTTTTAAATGTAATTATGCTTTATTCAAACCAAAAAAACGCGATAAAATTGCCAATAAATCGTAAAAATTGACATAAGACTTAATTTTTTTACTAATTAATGTTATTAAAAATCAATATTCTAGTACTAAATGTGTCAAAAAGATTATATGCCTGATGTTTCGTGTATTTTTTTAATTCCAAATTTATAAATATTAATGGTAGAAATAGGAGTCTGAAATTGACTCTGCGATGATTTTTCAGAAAACTAGTTTTGGGAGATTAATTACTACAAAGTAAACAAATATTAGATAGGCGACTAAAATCTTAGATATTCGCGCAAAAATGCGAAATGGCTCTTAAAAAGGAATCGAATAACTCGTCAGACTTTTTTTGTACCATACATAGTTACATCATAACCACTAATTTGAACTCATCAACTTCTATTCGAGTCTTTTCGAATGATGAGCTACAAGTCTCATCTTCATGCTCCGAGTTTTTCATTAAGACTCGAACCCTTTTTAAGATTCGAGTGCTTGACTCTAGACTTCGAACCTTTTGGGCACACTGAGTCTTGCATAATTGTGTCGAGTCTTTAAAATTATGACTCGAGGACTCTAGTCCTTTGCAACAGTACACACAGCCTCGTGTGCCCTCGTAGCCACGCGCACCCTAGCGTCTCTGTATGTGGGACTCGCTGTACCCTCCAAGCGTCCTATCGACTCGCTCAGAGGGGTCTTTGCGTAACTTCCTATCAGTAGGGATCGGTTTCAGTTTGCCAGTTCAACAACGTTCATTATATTGTATACGTTGTTGAGCCAACAATATATTCGAACATACGATGCAATGGATTAGAAATAATGTTCAAAACGATTCAGATTCTGATTGATAGTGCGTTACGCAATTGTGGTGCACCGTCGCATCATTACAATAGGCTAGGCTTTGTTTTATAAACTCAAAATGACTAATTTTAGACGTTACTAATGTCTTTAAGAAAAATTACCTTGACCTCGCCCGTCAAAATAAAGGATAAGATCACAAAAATATAACACACGAAGATGCTTAAAATTAAATTAAGAAATAATTAATCCAGCTGCAACCAAAAGTTCACCTTTCAAGCAGTCTGAAGCAATTTATTCAATCGAATCTTAGGTTGAACTAAACTGCCACCGACATTAAGATGCATTGTTTTAATACACGATGTGGTGTGACTTGTAGGTATAAACGACATCTGCAACAGTCAGACCGCGTCGATCCACGAGCTGGAGCCCAACAACCGGCGCTCCAAGCGACGCAACAACAACACCGACTGGATCTGGCTGCAGGCTTGTCTCGGTGAGCTCTCTTATTTATACAGTGTAGGTCACTTCGCAGTTGCAAAAATTGACGACTGCGAATTGAGGCAAAGGAAACATAAGAAAACTTTCTTTTTTTAAATCGAGATACAAATGTATTAATATAAAGTCAAGCATAAAGGCTATCATACATCATAACAGCACCGCTACGCACCGCACAGCAAATAATTTGTCATTCATGTTAGGACTTTAAATTAAATCTTTTAAAGAAATTTTTTAACGTGACAATATAGAAAATAATGGTTCGCGGGCTGTGCGCTTCCCGGCGAAGGAACGCCCGTATGTATAGCGTTGCAAAGGACTCGAGTTCTCGAGTCGTAATTTTAAAGACTCGACTCAATTATGCAAGACTCGGTGTGCTCAACAGGCTCGAAGTCTAGAGTCAAGCACTCGAGTCTTAAAAAGGACTCGAGTTTTACGTGTGTATTCGGCGGTTCTTCGCGCGCACGTCTGTCCCCGGTCGTCCGCTTATTACCACAGAATATATATTAGTACCTTACGGTACAGAAGTTTCACTCCCGAGTTTAGGTATGATAAACGCAAGCGTCCGGCCACCGTACTAGTCTCAATAGGCTTGCACTCGCTCGACTTGTCGCACACGCAGCGTACGCACCCGCGGATCAAAAGTAAACTGTTAATACCGTAAAGTACCTACTATTGTATATTCTACCTCTCTGACAGCCCTAGCAGATTGAAGCGAGACGGCAGACAGTTATTGTACTATGAACGCTATACGCAATGCAAAAGGTTGAAATTAGGTTGTTTTCCAGAATAGTAGATAAATATCTCGGGGATTTTGCGCCGCTTGTATGGAAGTGAGACAGGCCTGTTATTACACGCTTTATATTAGCTTCACTTGTATGTTTGTATGTTTGTTTGTAACCGACTCCTTATAGCACGATTTTGACCCACTTTAAACGACCAGATTTCATTCAAACTTTGCACACCTGTCAAGGACCGATGACAATGCAATAATTTCATAAATTTGTGCCATTATCCTTGCCAGGGTTACCAGGACAGCAAAAAAACTGTCACAAACTACGCTGACATACGTCTCAAAATTCGAAACATCCTAAAAAATAGAAAATAAATAATAGTTTAAAAAAACTAAAAAACACGCTTCCATTGAAAACCAAACTAAAAAGTACAAAATAATGGAAAAAAAGCGTGGGGTGCCTGATATCATTAAAAAAATACCTTAAAAAGCACCCCACGCTTTTTTTTCCATTATTTTGTACTTTTTAGTTTGGTTTTCAATGGAAGCGTGTTTTTTAGTTTTTTTAAACTATTATTTTTATTCTCAATGTAATTTGAGACATAACGTAGAACCGCGAGCTTCTCAAACGAGATCACTCACTAATTTGCGCAAACCAGTTTTTAAGCTAAAAATTAGACGTTGGCACGTAGACGGTGCGCTACCAACATTTTTGTATTTTTCTCGAAGCCGTTACTGCACTGGAGCAGTGCGGTTGTAATGATAAGCTTTAGACTTGTGATATGATCCGCCGTGTGAGCGGGCGAGGTTTTCTCCTCGTCCGCGCGCCACACGCTCACGCAACAGCGGAGCAAACAAATGAAAGAGGTAGTTTGAAGCAAGCCACGAGTCTCAGCCCTAGCTCGTCCGCAGGAGTGGTGGAGGGCGAGGCGCGGCGCGTGGAGGCGTACCTGGCGTCGGGCGGCGACCCGGCGCGCGCGCTCACGCCCGCGGAGGTGGCGCTGCTAAACCGCGCCTCCGCCTTCGACGCCGGCCACACGCTCGTGCACCTCGCCATCAGGTAACTGACGCCACAGTGTCTAGCTGGCCCGCAGGCTTAACGGGCAGCTTTGTCGCAATCAAACAGTTAAAAAGTTTGCGGGGAGGGGGGGGGCAGCAATAAATCATTCTTCAAATATTTTACCCCCGCTTTTCATCTTAAACGTGAATCCACATGATGTTATGGATCCCCATGATTGTCTAGTGTTGAAAACACGCTCAATAACATTGTGTTGTCTTCCAGGTTTCAGCGACAAGAGATTCTGTCGACGCTTCTGTCGCGGATATCAGGTGGCGGGCCTGGCCTCAAGAGATCTCCTTCATACATAGGTGAATATTTACTTTACTACCACACAAAATTTTATTATATGACTGTTTACACTAGGCATTAAATAAATAACGAACTATACAAATATACTTGGATACAAATTTCGTTAGATGGATGCAGCGAAGGCTGGTGGAGGGACCCGAGTGTTGCGACAGTCTTGGCAAACGTTCAGTATCAACGCACGTGTTTGTTTCGTTCGTTAGTTTATTATAGTTCTTTTAAATTGGAATTATCTTTTCGTTCGAGTACTCACCCCAGTATACGCATCTATCTTAATTATGTCTGATCGTGAAAAAGACCTGAGGTTTCGCATCCCGGCCACCTATTATGCGGACAGCGGCGTGCTGTCCATATAGGGAAAAAGACACTGCAGACCCTAGGGTCATTTATTTTATTCATAAATGTACGCATGTAGTGGTAATTTCTTCTACATTTTCGTGTCTATACATTGCACACATAAAGCGAAGTCCTGCCGCAGACTAACCAATCACAGGCGTCCCTGCGCCATTCAATAATGGCGCAGGGACGCCTGTGATTGGTGAGTATTATCACAGCGCGCTGTGAGTATTATGCGATCAAGTTGAATATGTACGTAGCCTCAGGAACATTACGATTCGCAATGATGCAATTTTATTTGTCAACGTTTTAGTTATCAACATTTTGAAATTGTTTGTTTACGAAGGGATCCATATTGATTTCGTACATACAATGTGAAGCGCGCTGTTTTATGTTTTTATTTTGATTGAGTTTTCTTGTGATTAATTTATTTACAAACGTTAATATTTAGGTAGATTTGTTGCTTATTTCAATTAGTTTTTTGAATTGTTTAAATTTTTACTTACTACGCTGTTTGTTTGTTTTTTTCAAAATGTTGTTCGATTGTGAGGTTTGTGTTGAAAATGTGTGTTTGTTAAAAAGTGTATCTAAATGGAAATGTGTACCTGAGTAACGAGAATTATAACCCAGCAAAGAGGTAATGCAACTCGTAAGTTTCATAGTAATAACTAAAAAAACTAAAACCGGCTGTGTTGTTGTTTACACACATTTAATTTTTTTTTTTCCTTGCTAGTTTAGTAGTTCGAGTACAGTGTGGAATTGTTCGGGATTTGCAGATTTACATGATTACTATCCCGCGGCTTGCTCAAAGATTTTGGTAATTATCGTATTGAGAGAAGTATTACGAAGAAGTTTTTCATTAAAACGTATTCTTACGTACCTATTTAAGAAACACACAAAGTCAACAACAAGTACGTACACATCTTTCTGTGCTTTCGACGGAAAAAGAATTATTGGTCGAATGAAGACGCATACCAACTTTTTATGACGATGGTTTAAAATCATATTTAAAAAAAGATAGGCGCGTAGATGTCATTTATAAATGAGTTTGTTTACTTTATTATTTTTGCTGTTACCCGTACTTAATTTACCTATTAAATATATTTACATATACGAATCACATGAAGGGCCTTTTTCAACTATCACTCACCTGGATCAGATAGTTGAGGTGGCCGAAATCATTTATTAGCATTATCAGGAAATCGCCATTTCAACCTTTTAAACCACCTAGTGAGTTTTTCTTCACTAACTTGAGCAATTACGAAAGACGTTTTTTTTTTTGAACTGCCTACCCGATCATAAAACCCTGTGCACGCCACTGTATGCGGCATATGTATTTACAGGCTATCCGATAATTAATGGATAATCTTGCAAAGTAATGCTGTTGATGAGTCCCCAAAAACCCCTAAACGCGAAATATTTTGATTATAGATTCCTGTGATACAACAACGTCTTTTAATTATTTCTTTATTGATTAAGTTAAAAATACATCTAAAAAAAAACCGATATTATTATTCCTCTGTCAGCATCCCGAATTCAATATTTATGTCACCTGTAATACCAGAGGACGTAACCAGAATAATTAGAAATATTAAAGATAAAAAAAACTCGCGGTTACATTTTCTTCTTTTGTTTTCTTACATTCGTTAGTAATATTATATCCTCCGGATTTCACCAAGGCTTTCGGTTACGTAAACCCTGACGTCCTTCTGGAAAAACAATTTAGTTACGGTATAAGGGGAAATGTCCTGGACTTAATAAGTCTATCTTACTGGACGAACTCAATATACAGAAAACTGCTTTGAAACCAAATGTGACCTTAGATATACACTAGCCGGTACGGACATCAAAATACGGTGTACCACAGGGGAGTGTCAGTTGGGACCTCTTGTATTTCTCCAATATATAAATGACTTGCCACGACAGACGTCACAATCCGTAATACTATTTGCAGACGATAGGACAGCGATAGTTAAGTGTACCAAAAAAGCAAACTGTAAAAGGGGAAATCAATAACACATTAGGAACAAATTATACATTGGTTTGATACACACAATAATAAATCTAGAAAAGACAAAAGTAATACACTTCTACCATAGGATACGCGTTGATGATATAAATGTTAGTTATAATGGTCAAAAAGTGGGTACAACTTTTGTAGAGAAATTTCTAGGCTTGACTTGCAAACCGCATGCCGATGACGTATGTAAGAAGTTAAATAAACCAGCTCCACTGTATAACCTATCACACAAAGTTAGTAATGCTACAGATCTACTAGCTGAGCATGGGTCGGTTGCGTCTGTGTTAAGATTTGGAATCATATTTTGGGGTATGTGTAGTGAGAGAAAGGAGATTTTTAAGGCCCAAAAAGGGTGTATTAGATCTTTGACAAATCTTAAAAGCACAGACAGCTGTGAACCTGTGTTTCGGTCTTTGAAAATACTGACTTTTCCATGTGCGTACATATTGGAGGTGGCAATTTTTATAAAAAAACAATCTTAAGTTGTTTCCTTCACTGGCCAATATGAAAACACGATAATGGCTTTTTGGGTGACATCTACGACTTCTGTCTTAGAGCGCAGTATCGTGTACATTATCCGATCGGTAAGTATAACTCCGATACTACGCTTCATCGCCCGCTGAGAAACCTCGAGCCTGGTCCTCTGACAAAAACAAACAGTATATTTATTTATGAAATTTAATTTCATTCTAAAACCTCTATCGGTTTTTTTGACAAGTACAACTACATAATCCGACGACCCTAGTTACTTATCTCTTTTGGCGACTGTATCTCTGGAATACATATCATTGACATCACTTAAATTTCTGTTTTGTTGTCTTTAATCTATACTAATATTATAAAGCTGAAGAGTTTGTTTGTTTGGTTGTATGTTTGTTTGTTTCATTGAACGCGCTAATCTTAGGAACTACTGGTCCAAATTGAAAAAAATGTTTTTGTGTTGGGTAGCCTATTTATCGAGGAAGGCTATAGGCTATATAACATCACGCTACAACCAAGAGGAGCGGAGCAGTAATAAAAAATGTTGCAAAAACGGGAAAAATCGCACGGGTAGGCGATTCGACGCGACGGGAAAGGTCGGGGAAGAAGAAATTTAACGCGGACGAAGTTGCGGGCAGAAGCTAGTATTTAATAATATTTTAATTTACGTAATAATTTGCACGCCGGAAGGTAGATTGTAGCCGATCTCATTAATTTATGTATAACATCTTATCTATTATACATCCAGGATGTATAATAGATAAGATGTTGTACATAAACTGATGGATGGATGTAACATCGTTCATCTTGTGCTATGAATGTAGATACAGGTATGTATCTACTGTATCTATTCATAGCACAATTTACTTTTAATGAATCATTTCAATTTATTGAGACTTAGATTATGAACGTGCTTTGGAAATTTATTATAAAAATAAAATAAAAATACTATTACTTTCTTTTTAGGGTTCCGTTGCCAAATGGCAAAAAACGGAACCCTTATAGATTCGTCATGTCTGTCTGTCTTTCCGAGTATGTCACAGCCACTTTTTTCCGAAACTATAAGAGCTATGCTGTTGAAACTTAGTAAGTAGATGTATTCTGTAAACCGCATTAAGATTTTCACACAAAAATAGAAAAAAAAAACAATAATATTTGGGGTTCCCCATACATAACATAACTCAATCTAATACAACTGAATCTGAAAAATTTTTTTTTCATCAAACCCATACGTGGGGTATCTATGGATAGGTCTTCAAAAATGACATTGAGGTTTCTAATATCATTTTTTTCTAAACTGAATAGTTTGCGCGAGAGACACTTCCAAAGTGGTAAAATGTGTGTCCTTTACCTTTCATTCAGTCAACTCAATTCACCGATACAAGTGCGAATGAGCATGTGTGCAAATCTCGGTTTCCTCCTCTCCTTACCACATATCATCCCAAATACAAGTACTCATCAGCATCGATATGCAACGTACGCCTCCAACATCGGGAGCTATGAACAATAGCCTAACAAGAGACTTAACAATGTCAGATTCGGACACTCCAAAAGCTGTATGCAGTGACATTAACGTAAACACCCAGTCTCGCCGTCAACGACCTCGTGGTGACTTTTCACCCAACAAGGTGCTTGTGGAACACAATCTGGAGCTAAAAACCATGCTAAAAACCTGGAAGCAGGAACAAGAGGAGCATGTACAGAAACTGGTGGAGCAACAAACATCGGCGCTGGAAACACTTGTTGTTGAGATTAAGGTTCTGAAAACACAAAATTCTTCAATAACCAGGAGATTCGGGATTCACTGGACTTCATGAACAGCAAGTTTGAGGAGATGAGACAACAGATGGATAATCTGCAGAAAGAAAACCAAGCTTACAAAAATTCCATCACCAATCTCGAGAGGAAAGTCGAAGATCTACAAGTGTCGTCTCGCTCATCGGATAACGACTTTAATGACAAATTATCCGGACTGGAACTAAAAATTGAGTCGCTGGAACAGCAAGCCCGAGAAACGTGATGAAGACCTTATTGGGCTCGTCGAAAAGATCGGTGCTACCATCAGGTGCTCGGTTCCCCGTCAAGATGTACTAGCCGTTCACCGTGTCCCCCACGCACGTACACAGGAAAGTAACAAACCCTAGAATATTATCGTGAAATTAGCCTCACGCACCCTTCGCGATAATATCATAAGTGCCTTTCGTTTGACTAAAAATGTTACGCCCGACCTAATCGGGATGTCAGGTACCCCCTGTAAATTTTATATTAACGAGCATTTCACTCTTTATAGCAAAAACTTATTTCGGTCATGTCGTGAGATGGCTAGGAAACATAACGTTAAGTATGTCTGGATTAGAAACGCTACTGTACTTGTTAAAGCTACCGATAGCTCTAAAACATTTGCAGTACGCTGTCAAAATGATGTCAACGAGATTGCGCTGTGTACTCGTCAGAATGAATATTTGTTATGTTCACACAGATATTGATTTCAAACAAACGCTTGCCCAGACTTGCTTTAATAAAATGATTAGAACCTGTATTGCATGTCATCAGTGTTTCATATTTGTAATAATCTCTAAAATCGGTTTAATATCATTGTTTTGTAATGTTTTTTTACTTTATTTTTCTTATAAGTACGTAAACGATACTACCCTTGATTATTTGCCGCACAGATCAGTATTTTTTCTACATAACTTGTTATTTAATACTCGCTCATTAGCTGTTGTTATTACTCATAACCATGTACTCCTATGTTATTCAACTTTATACCACTACCCACTACGAACAGAACCCAAGTTTTTAATATACCCGAATCTAAAATTATTTGTTTCACTTTTTTTTTTTTTTTGTTTACTTTTTGTCGTCTATTCCATTTTTAACTTAATTACATGCAATGCTTAGTAACAATGATTTGTCATTCTTTTATCAAAACTGTAGAGGAATCCGCACTAAATTGCACACACTTTACACCAGCATTCTTTCCTTGTCGTTTGACGTGATCATAATATCTGAAACCTGGCTAACACCTAATATAATGGACAAAGAATTCATTGATGACCGCTACTTAGTTTTAAGAGACGATCGTGACCGCATTGCTACAAACAAGCGCGAGTGTGGAGGTGTTCTAATAGCCGTGCTGCGCAGGCTTCGGCCTGTTAGGATACTAACGTGTCCCTCTCCCACTGGTATTGAGCACGTTATGATTCAAGTGCCCGCGTCGCGCTCCACCACTCACCACGTCATTAGCGCTGCCTATATACCACCACGCATGCAAGACGATGTTTACTTGTCACATCTGTCCACATTAGAAAATATTATTTCGGCTCTGTTAGGTTAGTTAGTTGATAGCTATAGATATAGATGTACGACCTGCGAGTCGTGCGCGTACGCTTCTTAATGCAGTGCAATTAAATCGCTTGTTACCGAAGGCCGTGTCTTATTTAACAGTGGCGACGAGTTACGGTTACCCACGCGCGCACGCACAGAAAAATGATGTCGAATTTTATCGGATCAGTTCCAACTTTTGAGCTCGGCCAGGAATGGAACATCTTTAAAGAAAGGCTTTCTCAGTGGTTAACAGCAAATACGTTGTTAATAAAAGCAGAAGGAAAGGAAGATGATCAGCAAAAGGCGGTACTTCTAAGCGCACTCAACAATGACGCGTATAAGTTGGTACGCGAGTTAATCGCGCCTAAGACAGTTGAAGAGATAACTTACAAGGAGTTAACAACTGAATTGGATAAACACTTCGTGCCAAGGAAATCAGTGTTAGCTGAAAGGTATACATTTCATACGGCGGCGCAAGATGCAGGCGAAGATTTGACGCAATGGGCCGCCCGGGTACGGCGCCTGGCAGTGGACTGCAAGTTCGGGGCAGCCATGGACTAAATGTTGCGGGATCGGTTCATCATTGGGATGCTACTGGGGCCGGAACGGGACAAATTGTTCATGGATGAAAAAGCTTCGAGTACATTGCCCAAGGCGTTGGATATTGCGGTGGCTGTAAATAGTGCAAAACGGGCAGCACGACAATCATCTTCGGTGGCAGTGACCAGCACGGACGTGTACAAGATAGTGGCCAAACCGTCAAAATCATCGACAAAGTGTAGTGTGTGCGGTTATAATAATCATACAGCGGACATGTGTCGGTTTTCTACGTTTAAATGTAAAACTTGTGGTGTGAAAGGTCATTTAAAAAAAATGTGTAACAAAAAAAGTGCATTAGTTAATTGCCTACACGCGTCGAATGACGATAATGATGACGACGCGACGGTAAGAATATTCTCGTGTGTAACATACGTAGTTTCCGCGGCGAGCCAATGACGCTGTCTGTCGACGTAAACGGCCAATTGATAACTTTCGAAGTAGATAGTGGATCTTGTGCTACCGCAATACCTCTGAACATTTACCAGAAATATTTTAATAACGTGTTATTAGAGTATCCTAAGTCCGTATTGAAAGCATACTCAGGTGAGAAATTAGACGTAGTAGGAGTAATGAAGGTACCGATTACGTATGAGGGTGAACAACAAAATATTGAAATATATGTCATAAAAGGGACCGGGCACTGTTAGGTAGAAATTTTTTATCGTTATATGCATTACAGTTGTCTAAGGTTAATCATTGTCAAGAGTTAACGGATCTTTATTACTATCAAAACAAATATCCAGCTCTGTTTTCGATACATTAGGTAAATTTAACAAACACAAATAAAACTAACCTTAAAAGCGGACTGTAAACCAAGTTTTTTTCTTGCTAGAACGGTACCATTTTCATTAAACAGTAAGGTGGAGAAGGAATCGAATAGACTAGTTGAATTAACACAAAACCGGTGTGTTAATTCCTGTCAAACATTCTGAATTTGCGAGCCCAATAGTTCCAATACTAAAAAAAGACGGTGAGATTCGTTTGTGCGCCGATTTTTCCGTATCATTAAATAAATGTTTACACATTGATAAATACCCACTTCCAAGAACAGAAGAACTTTTTTCAAAACTTCACGGAGGTATACAATTCTCGCAGTTAGATTTAAGGACTGCGTATTTACAACTTGTGTTAGAGGACGATTCACAAATTTACACCACGATAAATACACACAAGGGTTTATTTAAGTTTACACGCTTGGTTTTCGGACTAGCCAATGCTCCAGCTATTTTCCAAAAAACCATGGAAAATTTGCTGAACGGAATTGAGGGGGTACTTTGTCTATTGGATGACGTCCTTATAACGGGAAATACAAAAAAACTACATTATGGAACGTTTACAGCAAGTATTCTATCGTTTACAAGAACCTGGGTTGGTTCTTAATAAAAATAAATGTAAGTTATTTCAAGAATCGGTAACTTATTTAGGATTTGGCATTGATAAAAAAGGGATTCACACATCTCCGGATAAAGTTACAGCAATGACTAACACCAAAGCCCCAGTTAATGTGCAGGAATTAAAATCGTTTTTAGGGTTTGTAAATTATTACAGGATGTTCATTCCGAATGCGTCATCTATACTTAGTCCGTTAAACGATTTATTAAAAAAAGAGGTTAATTGGTCTTGGTCAGATATTCATAAGGTTGCTTTCAATCAAATTAAGCAGGAACTGACATCGGCTCGGACGCTGGCACATTTTGATCCTTCTTACAAGTTGGTTTTGACCGTGGATGCATCTCCAACAGGGTGAGGTGCAGTTTTAGCTCAAATAGAAGCGAATGGTGTAGAACGTCCCATCGCATATGCGTCGCGGTCACTTACTATCGCTGAGAAAAATTATAGCCAAATCCACAGGGAAGCAACAGCAATAGTTTTTGGTATTCGTCGATTCCATCAATATTTATACGGTGTTTCAAATCCGTTTGTTTTGCGCACCGATCACAAACCTCTAATGTTCATATTTCATCCCGACAAAGGCATACCAGAAGTGTCCGCAAACCGCTTACAACGATACGCCTTATTTTTGTCCAGCTATAATTATGAAATAGAGTACATTCCGAGCGCTAGTAATTGTGCCGACTACTTCAGTCGGGCTGTCAACACAGGAGCGAGCAGCAGTATGCGGCCGCGGCCGGTCACTGATAACAGCGACAACGCGTCATTCTCGGATGACTCACTCGTTTCCAATAAGTTAGACGACAAGGCAACTTACATAAATTTCGTTGCAGATGGCCATTTGCCAGTGTCATTAGATGAAGTTCGTTTAGAGACTAGTAAAGATAGTGTTTTACAGCAGGTTTTACAATATGTACAACACGGTTGGCCTAAAATAAAAACAGATGACCATAACTTATTGCCTTTCTATAAATGTCGATTTGATTTAACTCGGGAAGGTGATTGTTTGATTAGGGGACACAAATTAATAATACCTAAGTCTTTGCGGAACAAAATTATAAACGAACTACGTAGACCACATTTAGGTATATTGAAAACAAAGATTGAGGCTAGATCTAGATTCTGGTGGCCTTATATAGATAAGGATATAGAAAACAAGATAGCCAGCTGCGGAATATGTTTAAGTTTACGGCCCACACCCCCTCGGGCTCCGTTGACACCTTGGCCTTTTCAAGAGCGTCCTTGGCTTCGGGTACATTTAGATTTTTTGGTCCATGGCAAGGAGAAATGTATCTTATAATTATCGATGCATTTACTAAATGGGTAGAATGTTTTTCCTTAAGCAGTGATTACTCCACAGCTGCGGTAATAGTGAAACTGCAAGAAACGATGGCTAGATTTGGAACAATACATACGATTGTCATAGATAACGGATCGTCGTTCACTAGTAAAACTTTTAAAGATTTCTGCCAATCAAAATGGTATAAAACACATGACTTCGCCAACTTATTCGCCATCAAGTAATGGTCAAGCAGAAATATACGTAAAAATTGTTAAAAAGTTTTTAAGAGGGTTAGTAGCACAGGGCACCCTCAAAAACAAAATAAAGGCACATCTTTCAGAATTTTTATTCAGATATAGAAACTCAAAACACGCGACAACAGACAGCTCGCCGGCCGAACTAATGCTCGGACGTAAATTGCGTTGCAGGTTTGATTTATTAGACACGTCGGTAGCGGCGCCCGCGCTCGAGGCGTCATCGTCGTCCTCATTATTGTCACAAGACTTACTAACTAAAGTGCGCGAGAAACAATCCATACAGGCCAAATATTATAAAGGCAATAGAAACATTAGCTTAGAAGTAAATGATGCAGTACTACTAAAAGGAAGTAACAATAACAAATGGATACGTGGAACAGTTCAAAATAAAATTGGCAAAAGTTTATACGCCGTGTTTATACCAGAGAAAAACATTACAATTAAAAAAACATAAAAACCAAATGTACAAATTAAAAACGCACGAGGCCCAGCAAGACAATAACATGGAATGGGCAGTAGCGGACTCCGGCACAGGAGAACAACAATTGCTACAAGGTGCTCATTCATCAGGTCAGCAACTCCAAGACTCAACGGGGGAAGAGGAAGAGTGGGGCGAGGCAAGCTCAGAGCTCAGAGAGGGAAGCAGGGAGCCAGCTGCTGCAACGACAGTTGAGTCAGCAGCCCAGGCAGCAGCAGAGCCAGCAGCTGAACCAGCAGCTGAGCTAGTACCTGAGGCAGCTAATCCTAAGCCTGATCTCCGAACCGATACGGAAGCTCGTCCAAAGTTAAGGAATATTACTCGAGCCAATTATCGGAAATTCTTCTAGTTGTTACGTTGTAGTTAAGAATATATGGTGGAGGGATGTTAGGTTAGTTAGTTGATAGCTATAGATATAGATGTACGACCTGCGAGTCGTGCGCGTACGCTTCTTAATGCAGTGCAATTAAATCGCTTGTTACCGAAGGCCGTGTCTTATTTAACAGGCTCCCAGTATTGAATAATTTTATATAGCCGGTGATTATAATCTGCCCGAAATTGAGTGGTCAGGTAGTACTAGTCAAGTGAGTACTCAGCCTCAAAAAAATGTAGGTCGATCTTTATTGGATTTAATGGCTATTACGAATGCTTCTCAATACAATACAATTAAAAACAATTTGGGTCGTATTTTGGACTCATTCATAAGCAATACTGAATGTTAGATACAGTCCGATATTTTACTGCAGCCTGACAATCACCACCCTCCATTTTCTGTTTTAACCTCCCTGGAATCACAATTTACACCCATGAAGCGTCATTTTACAATAAAATACAATTTCTTTAAAGCTAATTACCAAGAAATTAATGTAGAACTAAAGAAGTTGAACTGGGACGAACTGTTTCTTAATCTGTCCAGTGAACAGGCCGTTGATGCTTACGACTTTATATATGGAATCGTCAGACTACATGTTCCACTGTCACTTCAAAAATCAACCACCTTTCCCGTTTGGTTTAGCGCTTCCCTAATTAAAACTTTCAAAAATAAAGAACGTGCGTGGATAAGATGGAAAAAACTGCGCAACTTATCTGATTATGAAAAGTTCTCTATTCAGCGTATACGTTTCAAACTACTTTGCGAACAGTGTTACAATAAGTACATGCAAACTCATGAAGAAAGTATACCTATTAATGTCAAGCACTTTTGGACCAATGTTGGGCAAATTTTAATTGCAAGAACAATAAAAGATTAACAATTAATTAATTGTTAATTGCTACAACTACAGTTAACAATTAATCAGTTGTAATTGTGGAAAAATACAATTAACAATTAATGAATTGTTAGTTGTGATTTACTACAATTAACAATTAATTAATTTTCAATTGTTTTGTGAATTTTAATCAAAACTAACAATTAAAAAATAATGCTGTATAATATACAGCCGGTATATATAAATATTTAATTTTATACCCTTGTGGTTCCGGGTAGTAGAAAAGTGCCCCCCTCACCTATTCCTGTGGTTTTTTTTTTTGTTTTTTTTTTTGTTAAACATAGGTATATTAAACAGATAGTCCATGTCAAAAATATGTGCACTATGTTTTGCCAATAATTGGCGTACAAAATTAAAACAAACAAGCAATTAAATTAAGGTGGCATGCCAAGAGATTACATTATAAAAATTATAGTCTTCAATTTAAAATATGTCAGCTAAGGAGTTACTTACAATCTATCATAACTAAACACAACACAACACAAAGGCAAAATAAATAAAATCATGAGTGTTTAATTGGTAAGTCGAAACCGTCATATCTTTGTTTATCAGTGGTGAATTCAGTGATGGAGTAGTAACATTTATCTACGAGGAATTCAAATAAAGACCTCTTAAAAGATCCCAGACAATCTTTACTTCGGTTAAATACACATGTTGGCAACAAATAAAAGACCGAGTCAAATATAATCATCAATGGTGCCGATTCTGTTGTACAAAATTCTCTAAACTAAACTAAAAATCACTAAAATTTGGTTTATTCCTGTCAAAAGACGATTTCCTATTCTGAAATAGACTAAAGTGACACAACTTAACTATATTTTAGTTTGACAGCACTAAGATTGCACTGAGTTATTAGTTTAGTGAAAATGACAATAGGGAACATGCAATATTTTTATTTTTGTTTTCACTTTAAAGAATTCCATGTAGGATAGACCACAAATAAATTGTTTTTGACTAGACGTTCTGACCCAAATTTGAGGAAAAAGTGATATCAAGCTGCAAAAAGAAATGACTATTATTCTTCAAAGACCACTATTCGATGCTGTGAAGAACACTTTGACGTAAGTCATAAGGCGAATATACTTGTTATATGTCGTGTGTACCTAATAAGGCATGCAAAAACCGGGTTGTTTATAAAAACCGTTTTTTTCGGGGTTTATGTTTATAAAACCGGTGAAACCGGTTAAATCGGTTTTGTCGGGTTTTTTTATTTGATTTTTAATAAATGAGAAATATGTCTGTACAGAAATGAAAATGCTGAAGTCTAATCAAAATATGATTTTTTTACGGACTGAAATAAGCTAAAAGTACTAACAGGCTATACAAAAAGTTTCTTTTCTTTATACAAAACATAGAATAATAATCATAAAGCTTATTATTTAGGAAAATAACATATTCTTTAAAACCTAACATACACAATTTGGAACATTTGGTAGGTAGACAAAGGCTTAAAATTACAGAATATTAAATAACAATTGAACTGTCATAAAATACAAACAGGCAAAATCAACAGTACGTAAAATGAAATCAAAATAATTTGTACGGTGAAACCATACAATTGCACTATTGCTTACGCGTGCATTATACCTCAAGTAACAAATTAATATAAGTGAAGCAATCAGTACTCGATTAGCGGGCATCGCGTGTGCTCCCTCGCTCCTTTGTATCACCAAACCTTTGGTCCGAATAATATATCTTATTTTACTTTATTTCATGATACTGCTATCATTTAGCCATCTTACTACCTTCTGCATAATTATTGAAATATCGCATAAAATGGAAGTCTTATTCCCTAATAAACCAAAACAAAATAAATCTGTCATTGTTATAGATAAAACAGACTAACTTCTGCCCGCGACTTCGTCTGCGTCAATTTTTTCTACCCTCACCTTTCCCGTCGCATCGAATTGCCTGCTAGTTTTCGTTCACTTTTCGTTACTGCTCCGCTCCTTTTAATCGTAGCGTGATGTTATATAACCTATAACCTTTCTCAATAAATGGGCTACTCAACACAAAAATATTTTTTTAATTCGGACCAGTAGTTCTTGAGATTACCGCGTTCAACCAAACAAGCAAACTCTTCAGCTTTATAATATTAGTATAGATGAGACCTGCTGATAAAAAGGCTCTCTCTGATTCCACACTTGTTGGAGGTATAGATTCCAAAGCTTTATATACTTTTATTAAGTGCTCTCCTATTTTTCCTCCACCGTCGTAAGTGCCATTTCCACCCTGATTTTAGTTTCTAAATCAAGTATGTAGATAGGCTTGCACCAGAGGTATGTTGTTTGAGAGCCTTCTTTAATTCTTGTCGGAGTTGGTCCTTGATGTTCCATGAAACATTTACTAGGTACTGTATAGTCTAAGTTTTCCTGAGTTGTAGTTGCCGTCAGTTTAGTAGTCGAAAAATGCTTACTTATAATGTTAACCGAAAAAACCGAAAACTCGGGTTTCAAATCAGTCTGTTATCCGGTTTTTTTGGTTATCCGGGTATCCGGTTTGCATGCCCTAGTACCTATAACAATAGGTACGTCATAAAGCGAATATACTTGTTATACGAGTATGCTTAGTTAATCTGGATAGAATTTCCATTATGGGCCATTGATTTTGAAGTTCATATTTTTTGTATGGACAGTACTCATAAATAGAAAGCTTTTTACAAATTATCAAGTTGCAGATGTCCCCGGTTTATGAGATAAAAATTTTAAAGTTTCCATACAAATTATAAAATAGCACGCCATTTGCAAATTTTTAGGTTGGCTAAATTATTCTGTAAGACGTCAATGTTGACATTTCACGTTCCGTTGACGGTAGAGGTGTATTTTATTCAACTTTATGTCATATTTTTTATAAAATATAATTTTATTTTCACGTAGTCAGATAACAAATTTGGTGTGTTATATGTGCACAATAACCGTGCTGTATTATGCAATTACATTGGCTTTTTACACTGTGGAATGGAACGTGAAGAGACGCCGTTTAGTTTTATAGCGTCTTTTTTTTCAAGAGCGAGCGAAGCGAGCTCTGGACTCGGGGCACGCCGACTCGGACAGGTTAGAAGAGGATGGCGGGGTCTAGTGAGCGAGCGAACAAAGACCCCGCCATCATCATCATCATTCAAACATCATCATCATCATCAATTTTTTTTTTTTAAACAACACTGAAGTAGGAGCGTCGACTTAACTATAAAAAAAACTATGCGCACCCCAGCTCCCACCCTCCTTCCACCCTCAATTCAACGCCGAAAACTATTCTAACCTAAAAACTTTAACCATGGATATCTCCATAACCATGGGTTTCTGCATATTGCGGATGGTACAGGGTGTAGCGCACCACCCCCCTCTCTTCCCCCCCACTCCCCGTCCTATTAATCGATGGACCATAATCGAAAGGAGATGTTTCATTTTTATATGGGGCTCCGGCCATAACGTGTACCGTTTAGCGAAGCTGTGTAAATTACTAATGAATAGAATAAAGTAACATTTTTGTCATAATTTCAAATGGTTTTTATGTACAATAAAAATTAAAAATGTTTGACGTTTGTCCTTAGAGTTAGCAAGTGGTTATTTTGAATTCGTTTAGAAACACACTTCAAGAATGGAGACTAAACATTTTTGTAACGATGAAATGGTCACACTTAATTATGTTTATTCAAAAATATTTACAAGAGAATAATAGTAATTTATTTTTAACACTACAAGAATACACACATTTTTTAATTATTTTCTACTTAGCATTGATTTGATGAGACATGATTTCAGAACGAATGAAGTCTGCAAGCAAACGAGACGCCATGTTGAATAAAACATGGTAATAATTGAAAAACTGTTATTTTTTGTACACAACAAATCAGGCGCAAATTAACCAGGGAATATTTTTCCCTAATTTGTAGTATTTTTTCCTCTTTTTTGATAAATGTACATCTGATGGCCGAAAATGAAACATCTCCTACCTTTTACAGTTTGAGATCGACGTAGATAATTGGTAAAAGTTTAAAATGTGTAAACCTTTTTCTGAAAAAAGATCTCATGTCAACACTAACTCTTGGTAAATTCCTGGAGTCTGCTTTGATAATCCCAACTACCATTTTATTTAAAAAACGCAATTAATATTCCCATAAAATAATATTCACTTTTACAACCATAACCTCAACAAGTTGTCGTAACAGGAGTGACGTCACTAAACGCTGATTGTTGTTTTTAAATACGTTTCGTTTCAAGTCATTTTCAATACGTAATTATTGTTAAAAATCAACATTATATAAAATAAAAACATTGTAGTGGCCCTTCTTTTATACTTTTTTAACATTTAAATCATAAAATGTTCATAAATATTATATTTGCATCTTCCCTATTTTGCTATTCTGAGTTTGCCGGTTTTCACCAAAAACTTTGACTATAATAATTTATTTTGACTAAATCTGACTATTTTTAATCGCGATTAAAAAGGTGTGGAATAAAATTAGTGGTCATGAACAAAAATTCACACCAACACGCCTCGCCTTCACGTGCAAAAACAGTGCTGTATTTTTTCTTTTTTCTTTTGCTTATATCTCGAAAATGGCGTGTCCTATCGCAAAAATAATGAAATTTTCGACCCCCTTTGTTAACCCCGGAACATATGAATCGCATCACGTGGGTAATTTTTTTTTTTTTCATACAAAAAGTGAAAAATTCCATATAAAACACCGCGCGTGTGCGCCTTCGTCTCTAAAAAATTCATTGCGTAGCGCACATAAGTACCACGTTGCGAAACCAAAAAAAAAAACAACGTTGGGTCGCGATTGTCAAATTCGATTTTAGTCGTGTCAAAATAATTTTTAAATTTAGAGATTTTTTCTTGCAGAATAATGTTAAAATTCTCATAGCCAAAAGGTAAGGAATTTTAGAAATAGTTTAGTTAGTTTAGTTTGGTGTACAACAGAATCGGCACCATTGTCGCAAAAGAAAAAAGGCGTTCAACTGCAGCTGACGATGGTAAAGGTGTGTTGTATTTAATAAATACACTTTTAATCTCAGCTCCAACAAATAATAACAATAATTAGTTAAAGTAAAGAGACTTGAGACTAGTTCACGCGGCGAGCGAGGAATGAGCTGTCCCTATACATATTGTAGTCTTTGCAATGAGCACTGAAGGAACGACACTCCGCGCCCAGCGCGAGAGCGATGGAGACGAAGATGTATACGTGACTTGTGTGAGAGCGAGAGGCGAGAGCAATGTACGTTCGGGCCTACAAAATGAACACGTTATGACTTTAAATATTTTTGTTGTATACCTACGTTGTAGAAATATTTATCAATGCAACATTGTTTTACATAAATAAAAACACATAAGAAAGGAAATATTCATTTCTTTATCTACAAGCAGTTTTTTATGTAGAAAGAAAAATTTATAAAAATTAAGCTATACTTACAGCCTTTGACCACTTTTTTATTCCTCTGAGACTTGCAGCTTAATTTTCCTAAATCTTTTAGTAATTTCGTTTTGATACATAAAGTTAATTGTTAGTTTTAATTGTTTCATAAAACAACTAAAAAAGTTAATTGCAATTATTGTAATTGTGAGTTACAATTAAAAGTTAAAAGTGCAATTCAAAGTTTAATTGCAATTACTTTTTTAGTCAATTAACAAGACAATTGACAAATTAATTTGGACATACATCTCTAACCGAAAGAAAGGTTCTGGAATCCCAACTAATTTACCTTATTAGACTTAGCTAAAGGAGCTGGTCCGGATGGCCTGCCCCCTTCATTCTTTAAGAATACTGCGCAAACCATCTGTGTCCCGTTACACATAATATTTAATAAATGTCTCAGGGAAGGAATTTTCCCTTGTGTTTGGAAAAGGGCCTTCATCACGCCCATTCACAAAAGTGGTGATAAAAGAAACGTTGAGAATTATCGACCCATTTCTATCTTGTCCACCTTGTCTAAGCTTGTTGAGAGTCTTGTGCACCAACTTAAACACATGCCAACACTCGCGAGTGTCCTGAGTGCGGCCGAGCGGCGCGGGCGGACAAGCGTTCTTGTTTGCGGTGAGTGGAGCGTCGAGCGTGGCGTCGCGTGCAACTTCAAACCAGTTTGTGTTTGTAGCGGTGGCTGGAGCGTGCGCGCCATGTCGTTCGAAGACATTATAATCGAAATTCAACTTAAACCAGAATTATGGTCAACATCACATGCCCTATATAAAAATAGAACAATTAAACAAAAAGGGTGGAAGGCATTAGCAGTAAAACTAGAAATTGAAGTATTTTAACCACACATTTTCTTCTCAATACTTATCAATAATATCGTACGACTCCGACGCCATGATGAAAAATATGACCGGCTTACACGAACGCTAAGCGTGGAATGGCGTGCACTGAGGCCACTCAGAGGACGCTCTTTCGCCGCTTGCACGCAACGCTGAACGCCCCGCTCGACGCTTTTGCACTCGGGCCGTACACTAAGGCCTCATTTACGGAGTCGCGGGGCGTCGCGTCACGTGAGGCTTGACGTCTCGCTGTGCGTCGGACGTTTTTTGTGTTTATGGAGTGGCGACTCGTGAAGCGGCACTTATCATTGCACGCGTAAACACAAACATGGCAATGTACGATGTTGTTCATAGAGATGCGAGACGGAAAGAGTGGGGGCGCCTGCCGCTGCGCCCGCGGCGAATCCTCGAGCGTGTAGTGAAGCACGCGGCGTGCATCGCTGCGGCGCATGCGGGGTACACAATCAAACCGACTAGTTTTAGGTTAGCAACCATCGATTCATCGAACATTTCCGCTGCGTGCGCCGCAGCGATAAACGCCCCGTGGGACGCGGCGGTCCCATCCGCTGCAATTCAAGCAAACGCGTGTAAAATCCCTTCTCCGTAAACGCACTCATGCAACGCAATATGTTTGAATTCAGTGCGGGGCGCGCCGCCCAACGCCACGCGCGCCGCCCCGCGTCTCCGTAAATGAGGCCTAAGATGATGATGTGGTGTGTTCCAGCGCCGGACCTTGCGTCGGCGATACGGCGACACATCGCGAGCTGCGTGCGCTACAAGAAGGGCAGCTTCCCGTGCCGCTACATCAACGAGTTCTGCACCTTCTACCTGCCCGCCGGTAAAACACACACACACACACACTCACCCGCAGTGCTGTAGTACACATGCTACTACTGCCACCGCACTCTATCTAGCGACACTGCTTTAAACTAACAGTGACACTAGATGAAGTGAAGGCAAATCTAACGTTATAAATGTTTATTTAAAGTAAAATTTCAATCATTACATTTGCCCTCACTATTCTAAATTCGCGCAAAAGAGTGTTAATTTTGAGAAGGACTCAAACTAAAAATCATTCAGCTGTGCATCCTGCATTGAACGATTTTTAGTTTGAGTAAACACGATAGTACTGTTCAAATTTCGAAAACGACACAGAAACGTAACCATCTTTTGACGCGACTATTTGGCCTTAAAGCTTTAAATTAAACGGCTTTATCGTCTCTTCATACACTTCATTGCGGTCGAAGAAACTGATAGGTTCAATATGACTATAAATGATGTGCTCAAAAAGTTGTAACTCGTAACAAGTGATACAATGTTAGTGTCGTTGGTTGCAGAGATCGAGGAGCTACCGCCACCCATACAGGAGCAGCTATTCTCTGAGCTGCTGGACCGCGAAGTGCAGCAGACGCTGGAGGCAGACCCGCCGCTCATCAACTGGAGCCTGGAGCTCACCGTGCGCTTGGGTGAGTGTGCGACTGGTAGTCGAGCTGCTGGAGCGCGACGTGCAGCAGACGCTGGAGGCAGACCCGCCGCTCATCAACTGGAGCCTGGAGCTCACTGTGCGCTTGGGTGAGTGTGCGACTGGTAGTCGAGCTGCTGGAGCGCGACGTGCAGCAGACGCTGGAGGCAGACCCGCCGCTCATCAACTGGAGCCTGGAGCTCACCGTGCGCTTGGGTGAGTGTGCGACTGGTAGTCGAGCTGCTGGAGCGCGACGTGCAGCAGACGCTGGAGGGAGACCCGCCGCTCATCAACTGGAGCCTGGAGCTCACTGTGCGCTTGGGTGAGTGTGCGACTGGTAGTCGAGCTGCTGGAGCGCGACGTGCAGCAGACGCTGGAGGCAGACCCGCCGCTCATCAACTGGAGCCTGGAGCTCACCGTGCGCTTGGGTGAGTGTGCGACTGGTAGTCGAGCTGCTGGAGCGCGACGTGCAGCAGACGCTGGAGGGAGACCCGCCGCTCATCAACTGGAGCCTGGAGCTCACCGTGCGCTTGGGTGAGTGTGCGACTGGTAGTCGAGCTGCTGGAGCGCGACGTGCAGCAGACGCTGGAGGCAGACCCGCCGCTCATCAACTGGAGCCTGGAGCTCAGTTTAATATACTGTTGTTATTAAGTGTACATTAAAAAGACCTATTAAAAATAACCTTTTTTAACCCCCGACGGAAAAAGAGGGGTGTTATAAGTTTGACGTGTCTGTCTGTCTGTGTGTCTGTCTGTCTGTGTGTCTGTCTGTCTGTGGCATCATAGCTCCCGAACGGATGAAGCGATTTCATTTTTTTTTTTTTTTGTATTAAAGGTGACTTATGTGCGAGTGTTCTTAGACATGTTTGATTAAAATCGGTTGAGCCGTTCAAAAGTTGTGGGGGGTGAAAGTGGGGAAGAATAACCGAATGTCAACAAATATACTCGAGTGGGGTTTCAAATGAAAGCGCACTGAAAGAGAATATTGATGACTTAATCGAGAATGTTCTTAGCTTGGCTTGATGAGAAAATTGGTGGTGGGAAAATTGGGACATGGAAATCCGATTGTCACGTGAGAGTATCAATGACTACATCTCTCAGTCTTTGCAATTCTGCTAAAGATAATTTGTCATGTGGGTTATTAAATAGTTTTCTTTGGTCGAGCTCACAAATTGCTACACCATCCAAGGAAAACGTCAAGCCTATGTAGCCTTAAGCAGAGTAAAAATACTGTACTTAAGGCTACATAGGCTTGGCCTTTTGCGAAAGTACTTTTACCTAAGTTAACCACAGCTTTTTCAACTGTCGTCCCTTGCAACATATATGCCGTAATCGCCCAACATAAAATGATAGGAAACATTGTTCTTTCAATATTTCCATATCCTCTAAGACCTTGAAAAGTTACATTATGTGGCCTTATCAGAATCCGTCCATTCTCGTCAACACAACTCCGACCGATAGTGGCATCATCAAATTGAACTGATATTGTTTTTGGAAGCTTCCCATCTTCCTGTTGGCCACGGCGAAGTTCTGTGTATTTACAACTTAACAAAATCTACATTATAATAAGTATACCTATAAAAAGTATAAAATAAAAAATTTAAAAACCCCCGACACAAAAACCTAAGATCCCTTTAAAAAGTAAAAAATAATAAAAAAAACTCAATCTTAAAGTACCTAAGTATGTATTAATAATTTAAAAAAAAATACGTCGCGTTGGGGGGACCGCTCTGCGAGGGCAGACGTCGTTGACGGTCGTATCCTGCAATATTTAGAAGTAATTTTATAAAAGTTTTCTTCAGTTAGGTAATAGACTAGTTGTAATTAAATTTTTAGGTTTGGAGCGGTCCCCCAACGCGACGTATTTAAAAAAAAAATTATTAATACATACTTAGGTACTTTAAGATTGAGTTTTTTTTATTATTTTTTACTTTTTAAAGGGATCTTAGGTTTTTGTGCCGGGGGTTTTTTAAATTTTAAATTTAATTTTTTATTTCTGTCTAATGCTATTTTAAATGGAGTATTGGAATAATTCGCATGAAAATATACGTATGTACAGCATTGATTTTATCGAGCGTATAAATAAGTTTGTGTTAAGTATAGTTGTACAAGTATGCGGGGGCGGCGTGCGCAGGGTCGCGGCTGTACGCGCTGTGGAACCGGTCGGCGGGCGACTGCCTGCCGGACGCGCTGTGCCAGGCGGCGTACGGCGTGTTCGACCGGCACAACACGCTGCGCGGCGCGCTGGGCGAGGCGCTGGGCGGCGCGGCGCGCGGGCTGTACGCGCGCTGGGCGGCGTGGGAGCGCGCGCAGGCGGCGCCGCACTACGCGCCCGACGAGCCGCAGCTGCGCTCGGAGTGGGCGCGCCTGGCCGCCGCCGCCGCGCGCCCCGGCGCCGCGCTGGCGCAGCTGCACGTGTTCGCGCTGGCGCACGTGCTGCGCCGCCCGCTGCTGGTCTACGGCGTCGACGTCGTCAACTCGTTCCGCGGCGAGGCGCTGGGCTACGCGCGCTTCCGCGGCCTCTATCTGCCGCTGCTGTGCGAGCCGGACGGCTGCAGCAAGTCGCCGCTGGCGCTGGCCTACACGCGCGGACACTTCTCGGCGCTCGTGCCGCTGCAGCGCGCGCCGCCCGCCTCCGCCGCCTACATCGTGCGCGACGCGCGCAGCGACTGCGCCTTCCTGCCGCTCACCGACCTGGACGGCAAGCTGCTGCCCGTGCACTTCCTCACGCAGGACGAGGTACGCACACCTGTCTATACATAGTACGTCGTGCGACTGCGCCTTCCTGCCGCTCACCGACCTGGACGGCAAGCTGCTGCCCGTGCACTTCCTCACGCAGGACGAGGTACGCACACCTGTCTATACATAGTACGTCGTGCGACTGCGCCTTCCTGCCGCTCACCGACCTGGACGGCAAGCTGCTGCCCGTGCACTTCCTCACGCAGGACGAGGTACGCACACCTGTCTATACATAGTACGTCGTGCGACTGCGCCTTCCTGCCGCTCACCGACCTGGACGGCAAGCTGCTGCCCGTGCACTTCCTCACGCAGGACGAGGTACGCACACCTGTCTATACATAGTACGTCGTGCGACTGCGCCTTCCTGCCGCTCACCGACCTGGACGGCAAGCTGCTGCCCGTGCACTTCCTCACGCAGGACGAGGTACGCACACCTGTCTATACATAGTACGTCGTGCGACTGCGCCTTCCTGCCGCTCACCGACCTGGACGGCAAGCTGCTGCCCGTGCACTTCCTCACGCAGGACGAGGTACGCACACCTGTCTATACATAGTACGTCGTGCGACTGCGCCTTCCTGCCGCTCACCGACCTGGACGGCAAGCTGCTGCCCGTGCACTTCCTCACGCAGGACGAGGTACGCACACCTGTCTATACATAGTACGTCGTGCGACTGCGCCTTCCTGCCGCTCACCGACCTGGACGGCAAGCTGCTGCCCGTGCACTTCCTCACGCAGGACGAGGTACGCACACCTGTCTATACATAGTACGTCGTGCGACTGCGCCTTCCTGCCGCTCACCGACCTGGACGGCAAGCTGCTGCCCGTGCACTTCCTCACGCAGGACGAGGTACGCACACCTGTCTATACATAGTACGTCGTGCGACTGCGCCTTCCTGCCGCTCACCGACCTGGACGGCAAGCTGCTGCCCGTGCACTTCCTCACGCAGGACGAGGTACGCACACCTGTCTATACATAGTACGTCGTGCGACTGCGCCTTCCTGCCGCTCACCGACCTGGACGGCAAGCTGCTGCCCGTGCACTTCCTCACGCAGGACGAGGTACGCACACCTGTCTATACATAGTACGTCGTGCGACTGCGCCTTCCTGCCGCTCACCGACCTGGACGGCAAGCTGCTGCCCGTG
Source organism: Aporophyla nigra (assembly GCA_947507805.1). NCBI lineage: Eukaryota > Metazoa > Arthropoda > Insecta > Lepidoptera > Noctuidae > Aporophyla > Aporophyla nigra. The sequence goes on along the minus strand of OX382313.1, from coordinate 657,038 downwards.
CACTTCCTCACGCAGGACGAGGTACGCACACCTGTCTATACATAGTACGTCGTGCGACTGCGCCTTCCTGCCGCTCACCGACCTGGACGGCAAGCTGCTGCCCGTGCACTTCCTCACGCAGGACGAGGTACGCACACCTGTCTATACATCGTGCGGCCATCTGTTATCGAGTGGCGGAACTGCAGGAATATTCTTTTAGCTATTCTATAGAACTATCTAGAAAAGCCACAGCCATTTAAGATGTAGTTGTACAATTAGATGGATATTCGCGAATTATCTAGAAGTTTAAACTCATAAATAGAGGGCTGGCGACTCTACGAGGACAGCCCCCGTCATGACTTATGCGTCGTTTTCGCTCACGCTAAGCCCCATCACATCCATAGGATGCAGATCCTGCAATATCGTTTCCTTAGAAAGGTTACGGGAGCCGCCTTCTATGTCCGAAACGAAAATCTATTAATTTTATTGAAATGTTCCATGTCATCATCTGCCTAGCCCCCAAATGTTCCATGTACCTGTTGTAATTAAATCTTTGTGTGAGTGAATCTTTTGTTAACAGATAGGTAATGTAATTGATTAGTTTTAATCGTTGTTTAACTGAAGTGGCAGTGGGCAGGGCACATTGCTCGCAGAACAGATGGCCGATGGGGCCGAAAGGTTCTGGAATGGCGACCGCGTACCGGAAGACGTAGAGTTGGAAGGCCTCCAACAAGGTGGGCTGATGACCTTGTGAAGGCCGCAGGAATCCGCTGGATGCGGGAAGCACAAAACCGGTCGAAGTGGCGGAGCTTGGAGGAGGCCTATGTCCAGCAGTGGACGTCTTTCGGCTGAAATGATGATGATGATGAATCGTTGTTTTATTATTATAATATATTTATGAGTAATTGACGATAATTTTTCTGTAAAAACAAAATAAACATAAATAACACATTTTTTTTTTAACGGATTCAACGTAAGCATTCAAAGCATACAGACGTGCACATCAATGCATTTTAATAATTAAATAAATTAACGTTCGCATAAATAGTGACCTAGTTTTAGTGTATTAGAGTGTTATACAGAAAACATTTTAAGTGACAAGTTAATACAATGAACTGATTGAATTATTTTTGAATCTTTCCTGGTTTATGGAAGGCAGCCCCTTTAATCGGAGCGCGATGATACGTCGCAGCCCTCCACCGACACCAACTCCGATCCCAGTACCAGCCCCAGCACCGACACCGCCACGACAAACAAGAAAAGACCAAGATGAGGGTATTGAAGTAGTATCCACTCCGGAGATCCAGTCCTGGATGGGTTCTATTGAGCAGTGCCTCAATGAGGTATGTGCTATTACTTCTGAAGGAAAACTAAACTCTGAGCAGAAGTTAAAAATTAGTAGTCTCTGCCGCAAAATTGGCCATGGAGCTGCGCAAATGGCTGTTCAATACCAGTCGCTTAAGCAAAAAGCCATACAGACCCATGCCTCTCTAAAAACAATGGCCGAAGCTCGAGACCTGTCTGACTGCCTTACCGAGATGAACCGAACAATTCAGGAGTCCTGTTCGAAACAGGGTGCGGCTACTGCATCTTTTGCCGATATGGTGAAGAAGGGGTCCAACAACTTTGTGCGCCCCAATAATCTTAGCTCCGTGGCGATTTATCCCTGTGATAACTCGATAACTAGTGATGAAACCAAAAACATGGTCCAGAAAATTATAAGTCCCGGAGAAATGAAATTAAAAGTTCGAGGCGTGCGCAAAATAGGAAAAGGAGGTCTGATAATCAGCACTGAGACCAAAGATGACCTCGATAAGCTAAGGCAAAAAGTACAACTCGCTTCTTCAGGCCTTACCGTAGATGATCCTCAAAAACGCAAACCACGCATTATAGTCATAGGAGTGCCCACTTCAATGGCTGAAAATGAAGTTTTCAAATGTATTTTCGAACAGAACTTGTTTGAAAAACTGCCGACTATGTCCCAAGATATATTTTTGTCCTCTGTAAAACTGAGTCACAAGTCTGGTAGGAAAGATGCAGATAATTGCAACTTTATTATAGAAGTTCCAGCCGTAATTCGTAAGGCCCTCATCACACAGGATAGACTATTTATAAATTGGACGTCCTGCCCGGTACGAGACTTCACTCTGGTAACTAGATGTTACAACTGCCAGCAGTACGGTCACGCAGCCAAGACTTGCAAATTAACTGTCCCCACCTGTGGGCATTGCGCTGAAGAAGGACACTCAACACAAGATTGCGCAAAGAAAGCCAACCCGCCTAAATGTGCTACATGCTCTCGTTTTAAAAAACAAGCCCACCACAAAACGGGAGACACAGATTGTCCGGCTAAAAAAGCTGCCGAATACAGGTATATTAATTCGATAGATTATGAAGGCGCCTAAGAGCGCCGCATACTTGATTATATTTTAGACTTAATTTTTATTATTATTTATAGTTAAATATGGATGATAAATTAATTACAGATATTGATAATTCATTTTTAACAGTATCAAAGACATGTGACGTTGAGGACTGCATAAAATATCTTTCCGACTATCAAAATTCAGTAACTGTACTAACTCAAAATATTCGTAGTATTTTTAAAAACATAGATAACTTTAACATTTTTCTTCATAGACTTAACTTTGACTGTGATATAATGGTACTTACCGAGTGTTGGCTAGCCAACCGCTACGATAATATTCCAGTAATACCTGGGTACAACGTATTACATTCCACAGTAAACGATAATCAAAATGACGGTATCGTAGTATTTGCTAAAGAATCATTAAAGGTCACAGTCAAGGAACATAGTCTACAAGAGTGCATGAGCAATTGTTTAGTCATCAAAATTGGTACAATTACAGCTGTAATCGCTATGTATAGGTCCCCTTCCGCTAGAAACTTAGATTCTTTTAACAAATCCTTAAACCAGATTCTCCAAGCACTCAGTTCATTTAAGAATGTTATACTAACAGGTGACTTAAACATAAATATTGGTTCTGAGAACTGCGATGCAGGGATCCAGGATTACCTTAACATCTGTTTATACCATGGTTTTCTTCCCGCTCACACATTGCCTACACATCAGAGCGGTTCCTGCTTAGATCATATGATGATCAAAACTAGCCTATCATATATTACGCTTGTTACTAACTCAACAATTACCGACCATCACGCAGTTCTACTAACACTAAATTTATCGCTGCCTAAGCTAAATCGTCCTCCGACAATTAGCAAATTAAATACAAACAAACTCGAACGTGATTTATGCAACATAGACTTTAGCGTAGTTTACAATACTGCTGACGCTAATTTGGCTTTATTGTACTTAATAAAACAGGTCCAACAAGCAATATTACATAACACGACAGTTTCTACAGTAAATAAGAAACTTTATAATATTCCCGCTTGCCAACCCGCCTGCCAAGCGTGGCGATTATGGCAAAGCCCCCCAAATTGGGGGAGGCCTAAGTCCAGCAGTGGACGTCTTACGGCTGAAATGATGATGATGATGATAATATTAAACCGTGGATTACTTCTGGATTAATTCGCTGTATAAGACACCGGGATAAACTTCATCAGAAAACTAAGAGATACCCTGATAATGTTATAATTCAAACTACTTATAAAAGATACAGGAATTTCTGCAACAATCTCTTAAAGAAGGTAAAAACTGATTACGATAAAAAACAAATAAATAGAGCGGGTAAAAATAGCAAACAACTTTGGAAAAGTATTAAAAATATCACCAATATGTCAAAACAGCGTAAATCAAGTTCGAGTTTACTACTTGCAAATTCGTCACCACTCATAACAGCTAACAATGTAAATAACTTTTTTATAAATGTTGGGAAAAATCAAGCAATAGCCGTATCTCAAAATCTTTTGCTCTGTTGGACACTGATGAAGATGAAATATCCCGAATAATTTCCGGGCTAAACGATGATTGTGCAGCTGGCTGGGATAATATAAGCAATAAGATCCTTAAACTTTTTAACCATATTTTGATACCTCCCTTAACGCACATTTTTCGAATCTGTCTTTCCGAAGGAATTTTCCCGAGTTGCCTAAAAAAGGCAGTTGTAATCCCTATCTTTAAATCCGGTAGTAAAGACGTAGTTAATAATTATAGGCCAATATCCTTACTACCGTCGATTTCAAAAATACTAGAGAAAATTATAAACACTAGACTAGTTAATTACCTAGAAAAAAACAACATTTATTCCCCTGCGCAATTTGGTTTTAGAGCGAAATTATCGACTTCCGATGCGGTGCATAGCCTGACTGATTATATTTCACTAGAACTTGGCAAAGGACACCAGACCCTGGGAGTCTTCCTCGATGTAGCCAAGGCATTCGACACGGTATCTGTTTCTCTTCTTCTGAACAAATTAGAAACCATAGGAATAAGAGGAACGCCGCTGAAACTTTTTACTGACTATTTAGACGGCCGGTACCAATGTGTTAAAATAGATAATATTATGAGTAATGAACAGAAAAATACTAGTTTCGGTGTACCCCAGGGGAGTATTCGGGGCCCCACACTATTCCTAATTTATATGAATGAATTGTGTAATCTAAATATTAAACACGGTAAAATAATATCATATGCCGACGACACGGCGTTAATATTTACCGCAAAAAGCAGAAGCGAACTGTTCGAAGTCGCTCAATTAGGATTAAATTCTGTGACTAACTGGCTTCAAAGCAATTTATTAACATTAAATGCCGACAAGACAAAATATATTCACTTCTCCATGCGCAAACCTCAACCTAACATTACTAACCCTCATCTATATGCCCATAAATACGGAAACTGTGCAGTTAGTACGTGTAATTGTCCTTCTATCATTAAAACGAGCAACATTAAATACCTGGGGGTTATAATGGACGAAACACTCTCTTTTAAAATACATATTGAAAGCCTTAGTAAAAGAGTGCGTAAACTTATATATGTATTTAAGAAATTACGAACATTAGCAGACAAAAAATTAATCACACAGGTTTATTTGGCCCTATGTCAATCTATTATTCAATACTGTATCACTTCTTGGGGCGGTGCACCAAAAACGAATTTGCTTCCTCTTGAAAGAGCTCAAAGAGCAATTTTGAAGGTAGCAAACTTCCATCCCTTCTTTTTTCCCACAGATCTACTTTATAAAACTTGCAACGTGCTGACTGTTCGGCAGCTTTTCATTATGCAGTTAGTATTAAAACAGCACACCATGCTTACCTACACTGCTGACAATACTAACAAGAGACGGAATGATATAGTATGTATAACAAATGAGACCTCAAAACATGTCTTTGTAGAAAGATTCTATACATTTTTAGGCCCATTTCTGTACAATAGATTAAATAGAAAACTAAGTATCTATAAATTAAACTACTATAGCTGTAAAAAAAATATACTTCAATATTTACTAACCATAGATTATGCACAGACAGAAGATTTACTAGTTGTCTGCAAATAAAACCGCTAACTCGCTATTTTACTTTTGTTACCTAAGTTTTAATTTTAGTTATTACTACACCTTGTTAATTTATTACATTATAAGAATTTTTGCATTTGTAGCCAGAAACACAGGTTCTACCTAGTTCAGGCAAATTAGCAAATCTGCTCTATTTTAATTGTTTAACGTATTTATTGTAAATGTGACCCTTTTTATTAATAAACAATTTATTATATTATTATTATTATTTAAATATCGAAAGTTTCTTGCATAATAATACCATTGGAATACATGATATCATTAGAAGCCACCACTGTCAGTTTTGACGGCTTTGTCGATAACCATAGAGTAGTTCATGCAATATACACGGACTTTGAACATGCCTTTGAATTGGTAGATCACGACTTACTAATTGCTAAGTTAGAAAGTATGGGTGTTCATGGGTCGTTGCTGCGTTGGTGCGAATCGTACTTAAATAATCGCTCACAACTGTTGTTCTTCGAGGAGTTTGAATCCAAACAATATTATATGCCATCGCGGTGCCACAGGGGTCACACAAGGAGCCTATTTGTTTCTAAGTGTTTATAAATTATTTATGCTGCTTTTAATGGGGAAATGCTCGTCTTGGAAAACCCTACAAGACTGTCTACTTAGGATCCGGGGAGAAAATTTCCGTTGTCCTTAAAATAGCCACAATCATCCAGAAAATTTCTCATATCAGAAATCGTTTTTCTGTAAACTGTTAAAGTATTGGAAAAAATTCTGATCTGACAAAAATTATCTCCCCGGATTCTAAGTGGATAGTCTTGTAGGGATTTCCAAGACGAGCATTTCCCCATTAAAAAATCCGATAAAATCTCAATCTCGTCTTCCGTAGGGTTTTGGGGTAATTTTTGTGCGAAAAATCTAGTTTTTCCATGCAAACCCATTTTTGGACTCGAATTCCATGAAAATGAAGAACCGAAGCAAAAATCGAAAAAGAAGAATCGATAGGGAATTTTATGACGAACATTTAAAAAAAAACAACCGACTTCCTTAAAATCACTACAAAGTGAAAAATAACTTTAATTTCGGAAGTCGGTGTCTTAGGATCTGTGTTTATGGTTTTTTTGCCACCGACTTCCGAAATTAAAGTTATTTTTCACTTTGTAGTGATTTTAAGGAAGTCGGTTGTTTTTTTTTTGCAAAAAAGTTTTTATTTTTAAATTTTTAGTTGTGGTATTCACCCTGCACTAATTCCAAACAAACAATGCATATTTATGCGATAGCAGAAATCGCGGCTGATTTGCTGTCATTTTTTAAAGAGTTCCGGTGTCTGTCTCCCGAACTCATCATCAGATCTATATGAAAATTATATGGGACCATTTCGGAATAAACCCCTTTCGAACAAAAAAATAATTTTGCAAATCCGTCTATATATGACGGAGATATGGCCGAACATACATATAAACATCCGAATTGAGAACCTCCTCCTTTTTGAAGTCGGTTAAAAATCACCGCAAACTGTCAAACCACAAGGTCAATTTGGGCGTCGTGTCGTGGCTCAAAACGCGGAGCGCAATTCTCCATTGCTACCACGCGTTACGGTCGAATATAAAAACAGCCAGCCTGTTTGGATATGCCCCAACACGTTGTGGCCCGCATTTACGCTCAATGATCAATTTCAGTGTTTGAACTTAATATGCACACCAACTTTTCAGAATAAATTCTTTAAATGATGGTGAAATACCGCATCAAAGGATCTAGCAGGTTAAGAAAACTGCACTCGCGTCTGATGAAAGCTTCTTACCTTGTTTTTATTGTTTTTCATCTAAAATAGCCATATACTTAATCTCACACCCCTAACCCCTATAGTAATGGAATAATGGAGACAACCCTTAACGATTTTTTTTTTTCTCAGTATCTATTCAAGATACCTTCATGAAATTGAAACCGTATATGACATTGATAAACTTAATATAATATATTTTTTTTAGAATTTTTGCAATATTAGAAACTGTAGAAAACGAAAAGTAATTTTTTTGGGGGTGGTTTTTTATACCGACCACTAAAGTGACACTTATCAATAAAATATATCTTATTTGTTAATTAGTTAGCTATCACATGTTAAAGTTACAAAAGGGTCGAATTGGTGGAACATAGCTTAAAAAAATAAAAATCTATTACTACTATTGATGATTTTGGTGTCACTTTAGGGGTTGGTATAAAAAACCACCCCCAAAAAAATTATTTCTCGTTTTTTACAGTTTCTAATATTGCGAAAATTCTAAAAAAAAAATATATTATATTAAGTTTATCAATAGTCATATACGGTTTCAATTTCATGAAGACATCTTGAATAGATACTGAGAAAAAAAATTTTTTCGTTAAGAGTTGTCACCCCCATTATTCCCTTACTATAGGGGTTAGTGGTGAGATTAAGTGTATGGCTATTTAAGATGAAAAAATAAATAAAAACAAGGTAAGACCCTTTCATCAGACGCGAGTGCAGTTTTCATATGCTTAACCCGCTAGATCCTTTAAGTAGTTGCGTAAAACAATGCAGTCAGAAACAGACACGAAACGATACCTACTTAAAGTAATAAATATATCGACTACACGCGCGTGTAGGTAACCTAAAGTGGCCTTGTCCAAAATATCGGTGTGCACGTTTTGTATTGATGTTGTGTTGTGTGCAGATGTCGGACGAGGAGGGCGTGGTGCGGCGCTGGGTGTCGGCGTGCGAGACGGGCGGCGGCGTGCTGGCGGCGCGCCAGACCTTACACGCGCGCCCGCTGCTGCAGGCGCAGATGTTGGAGGAGTGGCTCAACCACTACCGCCGCCTCGCGTACGTACACACACACACACAGGGCGGTACGCTGCAGGCGCAGATGTTGGAGGAGTGGCTCAACCACTACCGCCGCCTCGCGTACGTACACACACACACACACAGGGCGGTACGCTGCAGGCGCAGATGTTGGTGGAGTGGCTGAACCACTACCGCCGCCTCGCGTACGTACACACACACATACACACAGGGCGGTACGCTGCAGGCGCAGATGTTGGTGGAGTGGCTGAACCACTACCGCCGCCTCGCGTACGTACACACACACATACACACAGGGCGGTACGCTGCAGGCGCAGATGTTGGTGGAGTGGCTCAACCACTACCGCCGCCTCGCGTACGTATACGCACACACACACACAGGGCGGTACGCTGCAGGCGCAGATGTTGGTGGAGTGGCTCAACCACTACCGCCGCCTCGCGTACGTACACACACACACAGGGCGGTACGCTGCAGGCGCAGATGTTGGTGGAGTGGCTGAACCACTACCGCCGCCTCGCGTACGTACACACACACATACACACAGGGCGGTACGCTGCAGGCGCAGATGTTGGTGGAGTGGCTCAACCACTACCGCCGCCTCGCGTACGTATACGCACACACACACACAGGGCGGTACGCTGCAGGCGCAGATGTTGGTGGAGTGGCTCAACCACTACCGCCGCCTCGCGTACGTACACACACACACACAGGGCGGTACGCTGCAGGCGCAGATGTTGGTGGAGTGGCTGAACCACTACCGCCGCCTCGCGTACGTACACACACACATACACACAGGGCGGTACGCTGCAGGCGCAGATGTTGGTGGAGTGGCTCAACCACTACCGCCGCCTCGCGTACGTACACACACACAAACACACAGGGCGGTACGCTGCAGGCGCAGATGTTGGTGGAGTGGCTCAACCACTACCGCCGCCTCGCGTACGTCCACACACACACACACACAGGGTGGTACGCTGCAGGTGCAGATGTTGGTGGAGTGGCTCAACCACTACCGCCGCCTCGCGTACGTACACACACACACACACAGGGCGGTACGCTGCAGGCGCAGATGTTGGTGGAGTGGCTCAACCACTACCGCCGCCTCGCGTACGTACACACACAGGGCGGTACGCTGCAGGCGCAGATGTTGGTGGAGTGGCTCAACCACTACCGCCGCCTCGCGTACGTACACACACACACACACACACAGGGCGGCACGCTGCAGGCGCAGATGTTGGTGGAGTGGCTCAACCACTACCGCCGCCTCGCGTACGTACACACACACACAGGGCGGCACGCTGCAGGCGCAGATGTTGGTGGAGTGGCTCAACCACTACCGCCGCCTCGCGTACGTACACACACACAAACACACAGGGCGGTACGCTGCAGGCGCAGATGTTGGTGGAGTGGCTCAACCACTACCGCCGCCTCGCGTACGTCCACACACACACACACACAGGGCGGCACGCTGCAGGCGCAGATGTTGGTGGAGTGGCTCAACCACTACCGCCGCCTCGCGTACGTACACACACACACACACACAGGGCGGCACGCTGCAGGCGCAGATGTTGGAGGAGTGGCTCAACCACTACCGCCGCCTCGCATACGTACACACACACACTCACACACAGGGCGGCACGCTGCACACATGCTATGCTTCAAGCAACTCGTGTGTATAGGTCATCACTCATTATAACTGCACCATTCCCGAGCAGTAATGATCCGTCACCGCACCGCCACGGAAAATTTCACCCGCTTGTCGCCAACGTGCCGTCAGCAAGACGACGGCTAGTTTTTAGGTTAGCTCGAGCGAAATCCCTCACTGATGATCACGCTTGAGAAGCTTGCTGATTTAATGCAATCTGATTTATAGTCCTAAATTAACCTCGGACCTCCATTGATTTGATTGTCCTCAATTGATTGATTGATTGTTATTTGTTGTGTTGGATCGGTGTTGGTATATTGAGTGACGACTGATGACTTTAAAAGTCGGATCTGTGAATAATAAAAACAAAATGGCAGTCATTTATTTTTCCATTTTGAAATCAAATTCGGGTTTCGGGATAATATTCTTAATTCAATGTCGATAGCATTTTTTTTTTTTGCAACTAAAATGTTTAAAATGGTGACTATGGTAGAGAAGCCATTGGCAAGTTCTTGTGCTTTTACTGTTAGCATCTCTGTTTTAATAACTTTCAGTTATACAAAATGTTAGTTGACAACCCTAAAGCTCGCGTTTAATTTCACTAAAATAGCCTAGTTGAGAGACTGGCCACCCTTGCACCGCGCCACTGACGACCGTGAAGGGTGGGCTATTTGGGGGACTGTCGAATGTCATTTTGTTCGTTCGTAAAAGTGGTGACCCTCAGGCTAATTTGAATAAATGAGTTGATGTTGGGCCGCAGGCAGCAGACGCGCGGCCCGTTCCCGCCGCGGCTGCAGGCGGCCGGCGCCGAGTTCTCCAGCGACGCCGACACGGACGACGAGTAGCGCCGCGCCACCACGCAGCACTCCGAGCCTTACACGTGTTCCTTGATCCCTATACTAATAGTGACGTCAGCACCCTGTAATCTTCGTCAATTCTCGACGTCAGGAGAAGGCGCTGAGGTAGCCCGCCAAATTCAAATCTTACGTTTATTGCAATTTCCAGTCCGTGTCAGGTTGTATGTTCATTGAAATGTGAATTACGACCGTAATTAATGGGCTTTAATTATAATCATTAGAATAAGCAATGCAACTCATAAAGTTAGAATTTGCCTCAAAAGTCGTCATTTCAAGAAATAGGCATTTAATTCGCCCCTACGGGGGAGGCCTATGACCAGCAGTGGACTTCTTTCGGCTGAAATGATGTAGATGATGAGGCATTCAACAGGGTATGAACTTATTGCGTTGTATTGATAACTTTTATGGTCATAATTCTCGTAAGTAAATATAAATTACGGTGGCAAATCATATTTTGATTAACATACAACCTGACACTGACCTCCAAATAGCGAAAAACGTAAGATACGTTGTATTTCACGGTATACCGTGGCGCTTTCGCCTTAACGTCGTGACCAGTTAGTCGCTCAGCCCGCAGCGCGTGACGTAAGGCGAGTGTTGAGTCCCGCGCGCTGCACGTCGCCAGTGTCTGCACAGTGTGTGCACAGTGGCGTGCGGGGGAGGCCAAATTAAAGGAGTGTGACGAGTCAATCAGTTCGCACGTTCGCTCACGAGTTCATGACACAGTTAGGCGTCCAAATTCGCCGCGTCGTCCGACAGACCGCGCCGCCGCCGCCGCCGGTCCTAGTTCAATTTACTTTTAGTAGCACTTAATGAATTGCAGTGATATATTTTAGTGGTGTTTCATCATTTACCTTTATTCCGGTCTAGATCTAATTTTATTTATAATTACGCAAATTAATTTTGTTGTGGAGAGTCGCCGAAAACGTTACCTTGTTGTTATTAAATGTTTCGTTCAAAACTGAACCTCGATGTTTATGAATTGTTGTAATTGTTGCAGCGACGACACTAATGTGTTAACACGCGTACACTTATTGTGGCAGTATGTCGGCGACTGCTACGTGTTCGCAGTAGTAGCAATAAACGAAGGTTATTTCAATGATCGTGTAAATATCGTCAGTTCGAGTAGCGAGCGGTCGCGACGCGCAGCTACTCATTAGTCGCGCCGCTCGCCTGTACCCACAGATAGCGCTACGTCGACAATAACAAACACAACAAGTGTACACAGATGCAATAAATATATCTTTAATAACTGTTACATGTAGTAATGTTCAGCAGAAGGACCATCCGCCGAGTGTTTAGTTGTTGTCGTCGTCAGTCGCGGTCACGTGTGCAGTTGTCCGCATCAGTCTCGAATGCTGTTACCCTGCTCGATACCACTGTACGTCTGTACGTCTGTTCGTCTGTACCGTAATGTTGTACTAGCTCAGCGGTGGAACGTTAACAACACTACGTAACATTTTCTTCGGGAAGCTTTGAATCTATTAACATTAGTCGTAGGTAATATTTAGTGTTATTAACTTTCCATCGATTACTTTCCGCCACCATTGACACTGTGTATTGCAACTATTATCAAATGTTATTATTTGATGAATAAATTACAAAATAAGCTCGAAGAGGGCTCTATAGACTTGAGGCAAATTATTTCGATTCGATAACTAAGCTTGTGTATATGCATATTATATTAAATCATTTCCGAGTGGGTGTCGCTCACTCATAACGTTCACAACGATGTAAAAACTCGAAACATGTCAGCCTAGACATTAAAAAAATATGCGAATAAAAGAGATAAATGAAGAGTCTATTAAAATTAACGACATTGTACAGAGAGTATAAGGTTCTAATATTTATATTATTATAGTTTCTCGGTTGTAAATAAAAATAAATTGGTTTAAAGTAATAATTATAATAGATGTATAGTTGATTATTCTGCTTAGTGAAGACGAGTTATTCGCTCGCCTTGTCGTTTAGGGATGGAAAAATTGCAGTTTACCGAATATTGTAGTAAGATAGGGAAGCGCCACAGGCGAGTGCTGGGTCCACGCCGCAGTCCCGCGGAGTCGCCCTCGCCGGCGCGAGCCACTGCGGCGGGGCCGGCCCTCGCCGGCGCGAGCCACTGCGGCGGGGCCGGCCCTCGCCGGCGCGAGCCACTGCGGCGGGGCCGGCCCTCGCCGGCGCGAGCCACTGCGGCGGGGCCGGCCCTCGCCGGCGCGAGCCACTGCGGCGGGGCCGGCCCTCGCCGGCGCGAGCCACTGCGGCGGGGCCGGCCCTCGCCGGCGCGAGCCACTGCGGCGGGGCCGGCCCTCGCCGGCGCGAGCCACTGCGGCGGGGCCGGCCCTCGCCGGCGCGAGCCACTGCGGCGGGGCCGGCCCTCGCCGGCGCGAGCCACTCCGCCGACACACGAGGATGTGTCCGCACGCGACGTCACAGTGCGTCGCTGCGCCGGCGTCGGATCATGCTAATTGAAACAACTGAATGAAGTATAGGATGTGAGAAAGCTTGAAACTAATAAGAGTATTTGATCTAATTCATTGTTTTCCTTCATTTTCGCCCAAAATCTGTAAATAAGTTAATAGGTACGTCACCGACACTATTTGAGCTAATTTTGTTAACAGTCACGTTACGATTTATTCAAATTATGTACCTATACCTAATATTTTTTAATCAATAAAGCACTTATTTTATGAAGCTGTTCGATATTTTTGTTTTATTTTCTTTATTCGTTTTAATTCACTTTTGGTCTGTGTCAGCGCCCGTGCTGAGACCTACTAAACAAGCAATATATATACTTAGTCTGGCCATAAATACTGTTACAGTTAAAAATAAGAAAGATATTACATTTGAATTTGGAATCTGTCATTTTTATACGATTGTTCATTGAGTTTTCTAATTTTGGCGCCAATACATTGTACAAAATTTTGCGATATTAAAATGGAGTGGGGTGATAAAGAGAACCGAATCGTTGTGATTGCATTACACAAAGTTGGTATGGAGCCAAATGCACTTTTTAAAACTCTCCATACGCTTGGTATTAGTCAAATGTTTGTGTACCGGGCTATTAATAGGTACAATGAGACCTCCTCTGTTTGTGACAGAAAAAGATCTGGCCGTCCACGTAGTGTTCGTAAGAAAAAGGTGGTCAAAGCCGTAAGGGAAAGAATTCGAAGAAATCCTGTCCGAAAGCAAAAGATTTTATCTCAGGAGATGAAGATAGCACCCAGAGCCATGTCGCGTATTTTAAAAAATGACTTAGGACTTGTAGCCTATAAGAGATGCACTGGTCATTTTTTAACTGATAATTTAAAAAAGAATAGGGGGGTAAAATCGAAACAACTACTGAAGCGGTACGGATAGGGAGGTCACAGAAAAAATTTGTTTACGGATGAGAAAATCTTTACAATAAAATTGAGCAACATTTTAACAAACAAAATGACCGTATTTATGCTCAAAGCTCTAAGGAAGCTTCCCAATTAGTCGACAGAGTGCAACGTGGGCATTATCCGACTTCAGTGATGGTTTGGTGGGGTGTTAGCTATGAAGGAGTGACTGAGCCATATTTTTGTGAAAAAGGTATCAAAACATCTGCACAAGTGTATCAAGATACCATTCTTGAGAAGGTAGTTAAGCCCCTTAACAACACCATGTTCAATAACCAAGTATGGTCTTTCCAACAAGACTCGGCGCCGGGTCATAAAGCTCGGTCCACGCAGTCTTGGTTGGAAGTGAACGTTTCGGACTTCATCAGAGCTGAAGACTGGCCGTCGTCTAGTCCCGATTTTAATCCGCTGGATTATGATTTATTATGGTCAGTTTTAGAGAGTATGGCTTGCTCTAAACGCCATGATAATTTGGAGTCCCTAAAACAATCCACACGATTGGCAGTGAAGAATTTTCCCATGGAAAGAGTGCGTGCTTCTATTGATAACTGGCCTCAACGTTTAAAGGACTGTATTGCGGCCAGTCGAGACCTCTTCGAATAAGCTTTTTATATTTTAAACTGTTTTATATTTATGTATTAAACTAACACACTGGAAAAGTAATAAATATTATATGCAATAAAACAAAATTTTTTTTCTTCGTGACAATATTTATGGCAAGACTACCTAGGTAAATCACCAAACCTGCACATGAGACGAGACGTATTTATCTATTTACATAAAGGCTTACCAACTTTACACTTAAATACATACCTACACAGCATTAACTCCCATGTATGTTCAGCGATGATTCAGGTACAAGTTAGGAACCAACTCGACAGTTTTTAATATTTTTTTGAAAATATATGCATATCCATGGATTATCTTTTTATACTAATATTATTTATACATAAAAATGTTGACTTAGGTGACTATTCATCCGCAAAATATTTCATCCGCGGATGAAACGTTACCCTTTTAAAATTGTAAGGCGACGAATCATCCGCAAGTTCGGATGAGTTGCTTTTGAATTCTTTATATTTGACTTCTCCTTGATTATAAACTACTCTGGCACATCGCCCCCTTAAATATGGACCCCTCGGCCCACCACATCGCATCTAATAGTAGGTACGGGGTCGTAGCGTGATGTTAATTCGTGTCGATTTTTATCTAAATCGTCAACAGTTGTAAGTAGTCATCGGGACACGTGATGAAGCAGAAAACCTGCCGCAACGGAAAAACAATATTAAAATTGTTCCACGTCTCGTAAACACCCATTACCAACTAAACAGCATTAATTTAACCTAAATATAATCTTTTGCATATACGAAATATTTATTTGTCCACATAGTAAGTTTAAATTACTACTTAAAAAATATGAGGTGTTTCGGGAAACTTGGAAAGAGGCTTCTAATTATTATTTTCTTAGATGTCTTTTCACTGGCCACCCTGTATATTCTAGGAACCACATTATCGATTTGAGAGTAATGAAAATCTGCGTTTAAAGACTTTCAAATAAACTGAGACCAATCGCTAATACACGACTAGGGAACGGAATCGACACCGTGAATTAGTCTTGTGTAGTCAGCGAACGAACTAGGTCGAAAGAGCGCTCCCAGAGATGAACTACGCGAACTAGTTCGCTCATTTTCTGTTCGTTAGTTCATCAGTTCGCGACCGAATGAGCGAGGATGGCGTCAACCGAACTAATACAAGGGACAAAATATAAAAAGGTTTTTGTAATCACTAAACTATATTTATTGCAACAATAAACCTTGGTATTTTTTTACAATCATGATCATTTTATGAATTATCATTCAAAGGTTTTTGCTGTTTTTAGAGTCTAAAAATTGTAGGTAAAAGTAGAACATTCCATAATCTTGTCACATGCAGTACGAGCAAAATCTAAACGAGCGGACGATCTGCCTCTCTTTGATTCGAGCTGGGAGTGGATGAACTAGAAGAAGAAGAGCGGATGAACTAGAAAAGCGGATGAACTAGAAGAGCCAACTAGTTCGTTAAGGAGCGGTGAAGTAAACTGAGTGATCTCAGTCGCGAACTACTATGCCCCTACCGTGAATGCTTGATCAACAAGGCTCAAATTACTTATAGGTATACCCAACTTGCGAGATATATTACCATTAATATCACGCTACATATATCACCTATACGACAGCCGGGCCGGAAAGCATAGCTTGTAATCGATTCAGTTTCAATCCCGATTGGAACGAGTGTACATACATACTTGTTAAAACGAAGTTAACTTCGGAACGCATCGAATAAGTTTTAATTTCCGAACGCGCACGCTTTCTGTCAATTGCGAGGCAGTGGGAGCGTTGTGCTGCGCAACCAGCCCAACTTTTTTAATTTAATTTAACGAATATTATTAAGTTCTATGATAAATTAGCGGATAATTTGTGTTTGTGACATAATAAGTGTAATTGTGATGATGAAAAATATATAATAAATGTAATTCTTCGTTGGCTCAGCGGTCATTGCAGGCGAGCGTAACAAAATGGGTGAGTGCGCCGGCAATTTATTGGTTTTGCTTTTATTTTCTCCTTTTTTTGAATGTAACAACAGTGTTTTACGACATCAACAGGACGCCAAAACATTTCCGTAGCTGTCGTCTAATTAGAATCAAAATAGTTTGACGGCACCTTGTTTATTGGTGAGATTATCGATTTTTCTCATGCGTCGCTTAGTTCGACGGTGAGGTTAATTAATTGCTCTCTTGCGCCGTCGTTACTTAAGTCAGTTTAAACATTTATTTATTGACTCATTACGCCACGTAGTAAATCATATTGGATAACTTTTTTGCCGCAAAAATGCTATGATTTAATAGAAAAAATGTACTGCCAAACCCGATAGAAAACGAAGAATTGATTAGCTACTGTAACTAAGATAAGAAGTACAGTAGTAGCGAATGAGCGTGTTGTGTACTTGAGTACTAGGCGACGGTGCTAACTGGCGATGTTTAGCGGAGGTTCGTCAGGCGGTGCCGCGTGCGGCGGGCGCTAATCGGCGCGTCCTTGTACTCGACACACTATTCGTAGCTTTTTGTAATGCAAAAAATACTTGTAGCTACACAGTTGATAGGTAATGTTCCACTGTGTCTTACAAGCCGACTTTCATTGTCTGCTAATAGCTTAGCTGGCTAGTTTAAAAAAAGAGATAATACTCAACATTGCTCAAGCTCTCTGACAATGGTGACTACAATAATTATGTTAAATAATTAATGTTTCAATGTCACTGTAGTGTTTTACTTCATTTGTACAAGACAAACTGTATGTCACAGTTTATTTCAAAAGTGCTTATGAATAATGTAACACTCAAATTTTATGTTTAAATGCGAGTGATAGTAATTTGTTGTGTGAAACATCTGAAACAATAAATTATTATCATATTTTTGAATGATTTGAATCAATTTTGTTCACAAACTGCCCCAAGTGTAGCTCCTTGTGGTACACGTGTGTCTCTTGGGCTGTGAGACATAGCTGTGTATCATAAGAGCAGTCAGTCCTACCTGTGCAGGTGCACACTCACACTCACGAGTCCTGTGTCGGTCGCTGTGATCTCATCATTTAAAGACATAGCTGTGAGATATAGCTGTGTATCATAAGAGCAGTCAGTCCTACCTGTGCAGGTGCACACTCACACTCACGACTGTGTCGGTCGCTGTGATCTCATCATTTAAAGACATAGCTGTGAGACATAGCTGTGTATCATAAGAGCAGTCAGTCCTACCTGTGCAGGTGCACACTCACACTCACGACTGTGTCGGTCGCTGTGATCTCATCATTTAAAGACATAGCTGTGAGATATAGCTGTGTATCATAAGAGCAGTCAGTCCTACCTGTGCAGGTGCACACTCACACTCACGACTGTGTCAGTCGCTGTGATCTCATCATTTAAAGAAAGCCACTAAAGTAATTACAGATAAGCACTACCACTCATGTTCATTATCATTATTTTCATTAAGTGTTCCTTTAACAGAATGCTCTTAATTTAAAAGATATTTATTACTCTTAAATGTTGTATTTGTGAGTATACTTAATGAAACTTTAATGTATTTTTTATGTTCAAAACGGGCAATTTGATTTCATGTACTATGATTTATTTCTGTAGTGGATAAATATTGAATTCAACATAAAATATGCATTCTTCTAAGACACTTATCAATTATCTATAATGAACTAATAGTTAAAAATTATTATCAATAGCCTAAATTTAGGCTAAAGGTCTGCTAATAGCTGGTGTTTAGCATGATAGTGTGAGTGGCACAGAGGAACATATACTTTGTATAGCAGTGTATGAGTGTGCTGCAGTGTACAGCGTACAACTGGGTCACTTTGGTAATTAATGCAAACGTTGGACTGCACCTATGCCCACTACCAATGTTTCTTGCAATTTTGTTTATGACACTAGAACATGTTCCTGAATATATTAGACAGACTGAATTTCATATCATTAAGCTCAATTTATTTATTCAGAGTTTCAGACCACATGTTGTAAGTGTTGATAAACACTAAAGCCACAATACTTGTATTACAACAACATATCAATCTGCAAAGCTACAGATTATTTGTTGATTTTTATTGGTATAAGATGGTAGGATACAATTGTATATTTTGGTCATCAAGGGATCCCTTATTGTTCAGTAAGTTTTGTCAGTTCCAAAGTACTTGAGTTACACTTGGGTACTTGATTGGTATTCCTGTCTCCATCTTTAGCGTAGCATTGAGAGCTAGTAGTGGTGTCTATGAACTAGGTAACGCGCTGGACGTGGGCGCGGAGGTATTCGGTTCGGCGGCTGCCTTCGTGTCCGGTGGAGCGACGCGGTGTCCGGTGTCCGACGGTGTCGCCGGATCGTATGCTCCGCCGCCTGCTCTGGTTACACCGGATACTCACTATTATTATTTTATTATAATTATAATAACAAGCACGGCCCCCAGCTTTGCTCGTTTTTTAATTATTAGGGTACATGTTCCTTGCAAGCCGATATTTGAATCATTCGCTGATCCGTTTGTCACGTTGTTCCAAATGACGTTTGTACGCGTGTTCTGTTTTGCGACCCCAAAATATGTATTAACTTACCACTTTCGCCAAATACTGTATCGTTGCCAAGGCTCCACAAAGACTATGGACCTTCGTCTTTACTGTGTTACATACAAACAGATCAACAAAACGAACAAATTTATAGCATATCACATTTTTGGGCACACCTATGTACAGTGGATACTCGCTCTGTAAGGTGACACAACAGCCTGCTGGCAATTCGATCTCTATCGGAATGTTTGCATGTTTCATGAGAACACTCATCTAGCGACTCGTACACGAGTTCTACGCATAATTGCATAAATAAATGAATTATTACAGCAGATTGAACAAATCGATGACGCGTTCATAATTAACAAATGATCCTGCTTAATTTGTTAATCACAGTTATCGCGTTATTCGAAGGCCGAGTTTTTTGTCTGTCATTAAAATTTTTCACGTTCAGAATGTTATGAACAATTACGATAAATGACTAGGACCGAATAGTCGACCGATAAACGAATAAAAAAAAAACTGACATGCTTTATAAAATTGGTTCTCGACGCAATAACTTAGTAGACGGCAAAACATGTTCAGTGTATTTTTATTAAATTAAGAATTAAATGTACGTTAGTAGGTACATCGAGCCTTTACAATGTTCTTACATTGTAAAAGCTCGCGGCCTTCGTTGCCCGTCACTAAAACTTAAGAAAGTGTGTCCACCTCACCAGCCATAGCCAGCTCCAGGTATAGTGTTACGCTTGGAAATCCAGAGATCTACTTCATTCGTCCGCGCGGTTACTCGCAGCTCGTCCGTCTGCAGCCGAGATGTTGTCATGGTGCTGTGTAACTCTAGATGCTGCCTCAGCAATCCGCTTCCTAGTAAAACGAAATACAATCAAGTCCCAAAGACAAGAACTCTGTCTTGAACGCTAGCTCTAATTGAATTTGGTCATCTACGCTCATATTAGATCATGAATCACATCTTATCTATTGAAGATAATAATAGCCTCCATTGGATACTAGGGTCATTCGAACGAATAGTAGGGCCTCATTGAAACGTGGATTGATTCGATATCTGTTAAAAAGGTTTTAACATAAAATTAAACCGCCGAAAAAACTGAAAAGCAAAAAATAATAAACCTTGAAATTATGAGTCGGCGGCGCTTTGATCATTGATTTTTCAGCGACGACTCAAAATTTTAAGGTTTATTATTTTTTGCTTTTCAGTTTTTCGGCGGTTTAATTTTTTGTTAAAAAGATTTTATTTTATTATTTTTTGTGGCTTTAATGTACTAATAATACTTGGCAAGGTATACCCTATCCAATGAAAAAAGAATGATCAAAATCGGACTACTCTGTATAAAGTTATGCGTGGTTATACATTACAATTAGAGGTTGCAAAAATTCGATAATTTTGATTTTCGAATATTTTTTCAGTGATGTTCGAATATTATTCGAATATTCGAATATTTTTATAATATAAAAAAACACTTAAAAAATCAGCCTTTTATTTATTTATAAATAAAATTTAAAAAAAAAATAACAATGTCTTAGCAACAATTATAAAATTAAAATCAAAACATAATAAAATTGGACGCATAAAATTAAAATTGGAAAAATCAAATAAAAAAAATAAAAAATCTATGTAATAGCCTCAATTAGAAAATAAAAAATCAAAACATGTTAAAATTGAAAACAATATTAAAACAAATGGGTAACATTTTTAAGCCATTAAAAAAAAATTAAATCATTTCAGTCACAGCGCATAATAATTATTATACTTTATTTATTTATTTTACTTTCAAAGAATACGTAAATTACTATTATTATTTACGTATTCTTTGAAAGTGAGACCTGAGGAAACGTAAAGCGCCTATGGAATCATCGTTTAGTTTATATCTGAGATGATTACAGATATACTTCGAATTTGAAAATACCCTTTCGCACTCTACACTGTCATAAGCCTGAGTTAGGTGTATTTGTCTTGGCGCTCCTGCATCATATAAAGCCATCTGCATTTTTATTGATGATTTTAGATCATCTTCTCAAGTTGCAGTGGACGTAGAAGGTCTTGCATAGATTTCATCATTTATCTTTTTCTGCAGCTGTTCTTTTATTGACATATTTGAGATTCTAGATGCTTCTTCGACAATTCTTCTTTTGACAATGCTGTAGGTCTGCTAGAAACATGTCATCTTCGTCATCAGAAGCGCCAGTATAAGTTGTCGTTGAAGGTCTTTATTTAAAATATTTTTTTGTGAATATCAACTACAAATTTTAAGTTCTACAAACATAGACTTTAGACTAGTAATTTTTTTGATAGTATTCGAATATTCGAATGTATATTTATTTGCTATTCGAATATAAATTTGGAAAGCAAATTCGAATAATTCGAATATTCGATTAATAAAATTTGTAGATGATATTAAAAAAAACCAAAAATTTTAAACAAAGACCTTCAACGACAACTTATACTGGCGCTTCTGATGACGAAGATGACATGTTTCTAGCAGACCTAAAGCATTGTCAAAACGAAGAAGCATCTAGAATCTCAAATCTATATATATAAAAATGAATCCCTATTTCCCTTGGTCACGCCATCACGCGTGAACGGCTGGACCGATTTCACTTTTTTTGTTGTTGTTGTGTTTGTAATTGTCAGGAGAAGGTTCTTATGAAAGAAAAAAATTAAAAAATTGCGCTGAAAATTAGAAAATTTAAGAACACTTATTCAAGAATACTTAACAACCATATAATAGGACAATGCTACCGATTCCCTTGTTCACAAACTAAACTAAATTTAAGTTCAATGCATCTTTTTTTTTGTATTTCATTAAGAAGAGGACAAATGAAAAATTTTAGTTCAGTCTTGTCAAATTAATCAGCGCCTGTCACTACTCCATACAAGATTAGACGTGATTAAAACCTTGCCTACTAAAATTACGTCAATTTACGTCATCATCATCATCATCATCATTTCAGCCGAAAGACGTCCACTGCTGGACATAGGCCTCCCCCAAGCTCCGCCACTTCGACCGGTTTTGTGCTTCCCGCATCCAGCGGGTTCCTGCGGCCTTCACAAGGTCATCGGTCCACCTTGTTGGAGGCCTTCCAACTCTACGTCTTCCGGTACGCGGTCGCCACTCCAGAACCTTTCGGCCCCATCGGCCATCTGTTCTGCGAGCAATTTACGTCAAGCGCTGATTAATTTGACAGGACTAAACTAAAATTTATCTTCTGTCCTTTCCTTAATGAAATAGAAAGAAAAAGATGCACTGAACTTAAATTTAGTTTAGTTTGTGAATAAGGGAATCAAATCAAATCAAATCGGCACCAATGTAAACTTTTTTAATGTAACATTATGACATAGAATTGACAGAATGCGTGCTTAAATATCATCAAAGAGACAGGACAACGTCTGTCGTCAAATCAAATCGGCACCAATGTAAACTTTTTTAGTGTAACATTATGACATAGAATTGACAGAATGCGTGCTTAAATATCATCAAAGAGACAGGACAACGTCTGTGGGGTCAGCTAGTATGTCAATAAAAGAACAGCTGCAGAAAAAGATAAATGATGAAATGTGTGCAAGGCCTTCTACGTACACAGCAACTTGCGAAGATGATCTAAAATCATCAATAAAAATGCAGATGGCTTTATATGATGCAGGAGCGCCAAGACAAAGACACCTAACTCAGGCGTATGACGTGTTAATGTGCATTCTACCAACTAGTGTAGAGTGCGAAAGGGTATTTTCAAATTCGAAGTATATCTGTAATCATCTCAGATATAAACTAAACGATGATTCCATAGACGCTTTAAGTTTCCTCAGGTCTCACTGTCAAAGAATACGTAAATAATAATTATACGTATTCTTTGAAAGTAAAATATTTATTTTACTTACTTAAAATAAAGTATAATATAATTATTATGCGCTGTGACTGTGATGTTTTTTTTTTTAAATGGCTTAAAAAACTTACCCATTTGTTAATTGTTTTATACTATTATACTTAATATTGTTTTAATTTTGTGTCCAATTTTATCATGTTTTGATTTTAAATTTCTAATTGACGCTATTACATTGATTTTTTTTTTTTTTTTGATTTTTCCAATTTAATTTTATGTGTCCAATTTTATTATGTTTTGATTTTAATTTTATAATTGTTGCTAAGACATCGTTAATTTAAAAAAAATTATATATTTTAATAAGAAAGAAAGAGAGAGAGAGATTTTAATAAGATTTTATTTTTTATTTTAATCATATTAATATTATTTAGTTAATTATAATATATTATTACAATAAATTAATTTATTATTGACATTATTGTGCTATATTATGTAATACCTAATTATTATATGACTGCCAATAAATAAAAGGCTGATTTTTAAGTGGTTTTTTTATATTTTGAAAATATTCGAATAATATTCGACCATCACTGAAAAAATATTCGAATATTCGAAAATCAAAATTATCGAATTTTTGCAACCTCTAATTACAATCAGTGAGTGAACAATCAATCATCCCCTGTTTTCCGACCCTTAGGGTTCGATTTTGTTTTCCAAATTTATATTGGACCACCTTCGGAGTATACCCTTTCCAATAAAAAAAGAATTATCACCATTGGACTACTAAGTAAAAAGAAGAGAAGTTATGCGTGATATGATCATACATTTAAAAAAAATATACGCGTTGAATTGATAACCTCCTCCGTTTTTTTTCGTCGGTTAAAAAACTTAGGCTGACCGTGACGAGTGCTGTTATAAACGGGAAAGTCTAGATCGCGTGAGCGCCTCCCAAATAATAAATAGAATAAAAGCAACTACATGAGACAGCATTGCGAGTGAACGGCCTGGATTGTTGGTCGCAGACAACAAAAACATTATAGTAGTAGAAGCTAAATACAGACTGGAAACAACAAGCAATGGTTAGATAACGTGCAAACAACAACTCGTTCGCGCACGGCACTGGCTCGACATTACAAACAAACGAATCAATTCTCATACCCACATCGATGCGCTTACTTCCCGTTAGATTTATCCTGCGATGATCCTGCAACCTAGATAAGTAAATACGGAAATTGTAGAGAACCTTTAGTGATAGCACTCTTCCCCTCCTCAACTGACTGAATCTGTTCAATAGCTGCTGATATTGCATTTCAGTTGTAACTTGACGTGCTCGTGTTATTCGGAGTGGTCCTTCTGAACCTTCCTCTTCTCCACCTAGACACAGTATCGTAATGTCAGTGTGTTCAGGAGAGGCGGTCCCTGCGACTGTGCCGGCAATAAGCCGCGGGCGCTGAGCTTATGGCACCACCTCGTTGAATCCATTCGATGTGTATGTTTTGTGCATTTCAACACGTGATTACGCAAAATTTTACGTTGCCGCGAGCACTTACAGTCTGGGAGCAAAGTAGTTTATACACATCCAACTTGGTAAGCTTATTACATACATATTGGGTTGCCACGAAAGTAATGAGACACTCTAGAAAACTCTACTCATGTTGTTTTTCTAATCAATTGTTTTCGACCATGTTCTAGTATGTTATACAACATTCTAGGTGCTTCAGTCCTAGGGGTGTATAAAAGCCCACGCACGATTAATTCAGTCAGTTTGAAGAAAAATGGATGAGCGACAAGTTCGAACTCTATATCTTTACGAGTATTTGTTAGGCCATAGTGCGCGAGCTGCGGCAAACAACATCAACACTGCATTTGGCTCAGATAATACAAGTCACGCAACAGTGTCTCGTTGGTTCAAACGCTTCAGTACAGGAACCGAAGCCTCGAAACTCAGCCTCGCTCGGGACGACCACCAGCTTTCGATAATGATGATTTGCGCCGTGAACTGCAACAGAAGCAAGCGGATGCAAGCACTCGTGAATTAGCGACAAAACTCCACTGCAGCCATCACGCTATAGAACAGGGCTGTCCAGAC
This sequence comes from Aporophyla nigra, assembly GCA_947507805.1. Taxonomy (NCBI): domain Eukaryota; kingdom Metazoa; phylum Arthropoda; class Insecta; order Lepidoptera; family Noctuidae; genus Aporophyla; species Aporophyla nigra. Next base: position 631,897 of record OX382313.1, on the reverse strand, counting down.
AACGGCCCGCGGGCCGCATGCGGCCCGCGGCTTGTTTTCATGCGTCCCGCGACGGATGTTTTAAAGTGTAAATTAATCAGAAAATTATTTTACTCCTTCAGTTATAGCCTAGGATCACTTATTTATGTGAAAGTACGTATTCAACAATGAACTTTATAAAATCTAAGTATAGATCTTCATTGTTCAGATAAGTCTCTTCTTCATGCAATGCGTCTGGTAACAACGAATGTTGACGTTGATATCGTTATGATTGTTAAAGATAAATTAACGAAGAACCAATAATCGTATAAAGAAATGTTTACCTTGTATTTTTTTTACTTGAAAACTGAAAATATTTGTTTCTGCGGCCCTCCCGCTTTTGTAGTAAATTTAATTAGCCCGCGAAGGTATGTAGTTTGGACAGCCCTGCTATAGAACATCACCTGCACGAGCTTGGATATAGGAGAGTTTTATCCCGATGGACACCTCATGCCCTCACAGACGCCACTCGTGCTGCTCGGGTCGCCGTCTGCCAATCGCTACTGTTTCGACCGCGCCGGAAAGAATTTTTGGAGGATTTGGTCACAGGGACGAGTCGTGGGTTCTCTGCGAAAACAATACGCGCCGTGCCTTCTGGCTGCTACGAGAGGAAGACCCACCAACTCAACCAAAGCAATATCAAAACCGCGGCGAAAAAGGTTTATTGTGCTGCTTTTTAACCGACTTCAAAAAAAGGAGGAGGTTATAATGTTCGACTGTATGTATTTTTTTTTTATTTTTTTTTTTATGTATGTTCACCGATTTCTCCGCCAATTGTCAACCGATTTTGAAAATTCTTTTTTTATTCGTAAGGGTATACTCCTGAGGTGCGTATCATCTCATAATGTCAAACTCTCAAAATGACAACCAGACGCAAAATGTCCACTTCTCAGAATGTCAACTTCTTAGAATGTCAAATTCGCATAATGTCAATTTCTCAAAATGTCGAATTCTCACAATGACAAATTCGCATAACGTCAACTTCTCACAACGTCAACTTCTTAAAATGGTAAATTCGCTTAGTGTCAGTACACCTCCACGTAGTGTCTATTTACGCAGGTATACAAAGGGGCATATTAAAGTAGGTTTAAAATATATGTTGACTTTCAAAATAAAATATTAAAATTTAAAATCAATCCACTGTATGTTGTGTCACCTTAAACATATACAAAAAAAAACCACCATAATCGAAATGACGAAAATATACCAAAATCAGAACAAAACTGATAGAAAAATTTGGTTCTCCATGGGAATAGAAAAACATGCATAAAGCTGCTTGTTTTAATTTACTTTTTGAATAAAGATAACCGCTAAACTGTAATCTTCAAAAAAATGCCATTTTCAGACTTGCATTTTGCAGTGCAGTTAAATATTTATATTATTCAATATAAAAATTATGTCACGGAATCCTTTCCTATTTCTTAGAACTATAAAAAGACGGTTCGTTATTCTCTGATCCCAACATTTTGCTTCTTTTTTTTGTCATTTTGATGAATGGTTTTTTTAGGGTTCCGTTGCCAAATGGCAAAAACGGAACCCTTATAGATTCGTCATGTCTGTCTGTCTGTCTGTCCGAGTATGTCACAGCCATTTTTTTCCGAAACTATAAGAGCTATGCTGTGAAACTTGGTAAGTAGATGTATTTTGTGACCCGCATTAAGATTTTCACACAAAAATAGAAAAAAAAACAATAATATTTGGGGTTCCCCATACATAGAACTGAAACTAAAAAAATTTTTTTTCATCCAACCCATACGTGTGGGGTATTTATGGATAGGTCTTCAAAAATGATATTGAGGTTTCTAACATATTTTTTTTCTAAATTGAATAGTTTGCACGAGAGACACTTCCAAAGTGGTAAAATGAGTGACCCCCCCCCGTAACTTCTAAAATAAGGGAATGATAAAACTAAAAAAAATACATTATGTACATTACCATGTAAACTTCCACCGAAAATTGGTTTGAACGAGATCTAGTAAGTAGTTATTTTTTAATACGTCATAAATCGTAAACCACAATTTACCTTTCATTCAGTCAACTCAAATATAAAAATTAATAAAAAACATTTAATTTCATAAACATAAACCTAATGCATAAACCGTGAATACCAGCAGGTTTGTACGGAACCCTCGGTGCGCGAGTCCGACTCGCACTTGGCCAGTTTTTTTAACACGCTTTTATTGGCTTCATACGTATTCTATTATGTTAGTATGTGCCTATATAACGGAAACTTTGAACATGATTTTGACCCCTTTCAAAACGTCGGATTAACTCGAAATTTGCCACACTTATCAAGGACCAATGACAATACAATAATTTCATAAATTGTGCCATTATCCTTGCCAGAGTTACCAGGAAAGCAAACAACTGTCTGTGAAAACTACGCTGACATATGTCACAAAATTCGAAACACCCTAAAAAAATTAAAATAAATAATAGTTTAAAAAAAATACAAAAAATCACGCTACCATAGAAAACCAAACTAAAAAGTAGAAAATAATGGAAAAAAGCTATATTTAAAAGACCTTGTTAAAATAGATACTACGTGGAAGTGTTACTAAGCGAATTTACCATTTTAAGAAGTTGACGTTTTGAGAAGTTGACGTTATGCGAATTTGTCATTGTGAGAATTCGACATTTTGAGAAATTGACATTATGCGAATTTGACATTCTATGAAGTTGACATTCTGAGAAGTGGACATTTTGCGTCTGGTTGTCGTTTTGAGAGTTTGACATTATGAGATGATACGCTGAGGTGGTCCCATATTAATTTTGTGAAGATTTGATGTATACTTTGGGAGATAAACGAAGGAACTCCTCAAAAACAAACAGTATACGTAATGTGATTTGGATATTGTACTAAAGATCAAAAATATAATAATATTTTTTTTTTATGTATGTTCGGCCAGAACTCCGTCATATATAGACGGATTTGCAAAATTCTTTTTTTGTTCGAAAGGGGTTTATTCCGAAATGGTCCCATATAATTTTCATATAGATCTGATGATGAGTTCGGGAGACAGACACCGGAACTCTTTAAAAAATGACAGGAAATCAACCGCGATTTCTGCTATCGCATAAATATGCATTCTTGTTTGGAATTAGTGCAGGGTGAATACCACAACTAAAAATTTAAAAATAAAATCTTTTTTGCAAAAAAAACAACCGACTTCCTTAAAAACACTACAAAGTGAAAAATAACTTTAATTTCGGAAGTCGGTGGCAAAAAAACCATAAATACAGATCCTAAGACACCGACTACCGAAATTAAAGTTATTTTTCACTTTGTAGTGTTTTTAAGGAAGTCGGTTGTTTTTTTTTGCAAAAAAGTTTTAGGATTCTCAGGGCATGCTGTTTTATGAATTATTGCATAATGAAACAGTTAATGCTAACACATACGCGGCGCAGCTCGATAAACTAGCCACAGCTATCAAAGAAAAAAGACGAAGAAGAGCCAATGTCATTTTACTTCATGACAATGCTCGCCCGCACACTGCATCCACCACCCGCCAACAACTGCAGGGCTTAGGCTGGGAGACGGTACCTCATCCACCATATTCCCCAGACATTGCTCCTTCAGACTATCATTTATTCAGAGCCTTGAAAAATGATTTGCGTGATAAACGCTTTAACACTTTTAATGAAGTTAAAACCTACGTTGCCACCTTCTTCAACTCACGGCCCGCTGAGTTCTGGGCAACAGGCATCCAGTCAGTGCCTATACGTTGGCAAGAAGTCATAGATGCTCACGCCGAGTATTTGATTGACTAAATGTATTGTAAAATAAAAATGTTAGAATTTAAAATGTAAAAACAAACTGTCTCATGACTTTCGTGTCAACCCGATACATATAGGAACGTGAACTGCACGTTACTATGACCGAATCATTTGATGTATGTATGTGTTGTAGCCAGACCTAATAATAGTGTAACGAAACGGATTGGCATATTGTCGATCACGGATCATCCTCACGTCTTTGATCTTAAGTGTTTCTTATAGCGTTTTTATCGGATTCTAGTATTATCCAAGATATTGAGGCTAATCTTTACAACATTGTTTCTTCATGATAAATGAGAGAAACAAGTTTATTGGTAACGTATATTTGAAGACTTTTGCTTTCGTCCGCGCCGTGGCGACCGGCGCACCGTGTCGTCGTTAGAGCCACGATCAGGTTTACGTGTGGACGGTGGACGAGGATTTATGGCCCATAATGTTACGATGAGTCAGACGCTGCTTAATTACGAATTTCAATAAGTAGGTGAAGGCGAGCCACACGTTTACGTAAAGCTCGGGCCACTGTTGTGGCTAATTATGAGTATTGTGTATTGAGCGAATAGCTTTATTGCTGTAACAATCAAATGAGAACGGATTGGCATCCTGCTGTATGGTTTTGATTGGATTTCTAAATGTTTCTGGCAAATTTTTGTTAAAAGAGCAAGAGATGAAATAGAAATTGATGAAAACAAGAGTTTACGCGTAAGAACTGATGTCTATATTCAGTAGTGAAGGCACATAAGAGAATTCACCTATCATATTATTTCTACAAATCACTGGCAATAAAGAGTTAATCGTTATGTTGTTACTTTGGGTTACTGTTATGCTCAGATTATAGCTAAATAAGTAAACTTTCGTGCACACATTTCTGAAGACAACGAAGAAATAAATGTCCTGAAATTATTGTAATAATATATAATTGCGCCGCGCAGCCCACATGGCGCACGGCAGAGTATCGCGGGTATCGCAACGGTAAACGGGTTGCGCAATGTAACCCGAGCACCGCTCGAGAGGTAAGAGGAAACCGAAACGTGACTGCCCAATAACACTTACATTTATTCACAGGTTTACATGTGATGTGATGTAACTCTGCCTTCACATATCACCTTCGCAATACTCAAAGGATTATAGGAGAATACAACTTTATACTGCCTGCGCCATCGGCTGTCGCAAAAACCACGTACATTTCTAGGATTTCCACTAGCGATTTGTCCAAAATCAGTGCAGAAGTGGGGTAATGGCGTAACACACATAATCTGGCAATCGACTGCAATGCCTTTCATTTTGCCAGCACAGCCACATTCATTGCCCTATTCACTTTTTTGAGCAGACTGGTTTTCAAATCTAGTCATAGATTAGCAAATTCTTTCAAACCCTCGAATTGTGATTATAAGTGTGTTACGCAATTGGGTGCTGGTATCGCTGACCAGTTTTTTATCTAATGCTATCCATCACAAATTAGTTAATAAGAGCGGCATTTAAATACCAGCGTCGAAATGTAGTCGAAGGTCCTATCAGTCCTGTGATTCTGTCTGAATTAGAGCTTTCTAATTCGACTAGAGCGATGGTTGTAATTATCCGAAGAGTTAACGATTTCGTGTCTCGTAACATTATCTCTACGTAATGTCTATTCGACACAAGTCTAGTGTATGGTATGTATTGAATATTTTATAGCTGCCTCGCCCACTCTCGCACAAAACTAGAATTAGGATACCTACATGAGACACGATGAAATAACGAGCAACGTTCACTACGCTAACTGCCTATATACATGACATTTCAGAGAAGTTGATGGCTGCGACACATGAATAAATGGGAGCCACGAACTGTAATGTTATGTATTAGATAAGTGAAATATAAAACAAACGCTTTATGTAATTATGTCGGTAAGTAGGTCGCACACGATCCTTATGTTTTCACGAAACTTGTACGATTGGTTGTTTGGCAATCAGCGACAAACCATAAAATGCTTCGTGATAAGATAACTTGCGCCCGTGACACGTACCGTGGAATCACGTCGCATGGTGACATTTCTCCGATTTACTTATATTCAACGCTTGCTATGCTTACAAGTCGTCTAGCGACAATAGTAGCAACTTCGCTATGAATGTGTAAGGGCTAACTCTAGGCTAGATCGTCGTACTTATTGTTCGTTGAATTATTAAGAGGATTGAGCGTGATCGAATCCGACTGGTTTCGGTTTATATTTGATTTCAATTAATTTGTTTATCGATAGAGTTTTAATTAATGTATACTTTTTACGCGTAAAGTATCTCATTATCTTCGAGATATCGAGCGTGAAAACAGTGATTTATTCCATTCTAATACCAAAAACTAATACCACTGGTATTTGTTTCAACTCATATTTTTTTTCTATTCCGAACCGATACCATTGTTTAAACTAATACCAAAACAAGTTCAAAGATATAAGGTACAGTCAGTAAAAATGCTTTGTATGTAAATATAAGACCTTTAATTGAAAAAAAAAAAAACAGATAACTCCAAAAAAATCAAATTTTGTTAGCAAACGTCTTGTTCAATGATAAAATATCACTTAAATAATCAACTTTAATATAATTTTAGTTCCTCTCTATACCTGTATAATATTTTTTTTTGCAAAAACATCTGTAAAGATCCACTGCACTCTTTAACATTCACACATCTCCAATGGGTCCATCCATTTTTATTTTCCCTTTTTTTTGTGTACTGGTAACCAGCTCTCATTAAAACCAAGCCACCATTTCTTGTTATGAAAGTCAAGCTTCCTGTTTTTCCCGAAGATGTTGAGGGCTGATTATCAGCTTCCTCAGACATATCTAAAAAAAATTATATATTGTATGTAACTTTTACATTTGATTGGATTATGATAAAAAAATCAAATAATAGGTATTTTAAATAACACTAATTTTAATAAAGAGAAGTAAATTATACAAAAGAACAAATTAATATACTCACTTAATAAATAAAAATCACTGTCACTCTGATACCAATACGCCACCGCCACCGCACGGAAATGTACTGAGGAATTTATGTAGATAAAATTTCTCTCCGAGTCAAAGCACAACATTCCAGTCACACTTGACTCTGATTGGTTGTTTCGAATTTTGGAACAATAGAGCAAACTCACCCTTTCTCGCAGGTAAAAAAAATAGCAAGATGATTCACTAAAACTACTCTTACCTATGCTAACCTTTGTAAAAATATTGGAGTGAAGTGAATTTGGAAAGTTTTAAGCATTATATTACGATTACATAAAAATATTGAAAAACAAATTTACTTTGATTAGGTTTGACTGCGCTGACTGTACCAAATTCAAGTTGTTGGTATTCGTTCGTACATTAAATTAAATTATTTAAAAAGTGGTATCCGTTCGGAATAGAAAAAAAATATGAGTTGAAACAAATACCAGTGGTATTAGTTTTTGGTATTAGAATGGAATAAATCAAAACAGTCACATTGCGAAAGTTAACTAGATCATTACGATACATTAAACTTTAAAGTGGTAGTAACAAGCTTCTAATGTTCTATCGCAGACTTGCGGTTGTACTACTAGGCTTATAATTATCTACCCTCTACTATGTGCCTCTTATATCGAAACTACTTCCTACATAACCACCATTCGTGCTGTGTTGCCATCTGTCGCTGTTGCGGTGTAACAGACAATCAAGTGAGTCGTAGGCACGTGTGCGGTGTCTCCAGCGATATGTCGGGACGCAGGTCGCCGATCCCGGAAACGGGCCGTATATAGCACGCCGCCGACACACCTTTACACGCAAATCGATTGGCATACACTTTCTAGATACCTTTCACCATTATTCAAATAGAACCCTGAAACATCAGCTACTAAAACAAACTGAACTCAAGTTCTCAAGAGAACATATTGCACTTCATTTCCAACCAATATCCTTCCTCACCGCAGGGGAAGGATATAGGTTGCAGGAACGATCGGGAGTATTCGAGACTCACGTTGAGAAGCACCGTCTGTTTGATAGAACAGAATACGATCACGATGTTATTTCATGATCCTACATTTCGTCCTTTTATTACACTAACGAAAACTAAGTCATCGACTCCACATTGCATGCCGTCTGAAGTAAATCTTTGGAAATGCATACAAAAGGCATTGGGATCTAGTCCACGATATTGAATGTAGGCAAGTCTGCTGAGAACTGTGTGAAGCTGTACGTGCCCCGAGCCTTCGGGACATAAAAGCTGCACCTACTTGTTGCAGTGACGTCAGCGATTCTCGCTGATACTTCGAGACGGCCGCGGCTTTGCTCGATATGATAACTTATGGTGGCTTGCTACCTAATTTGCGAGATATTTTAAAATGGAAGCTTGTGTGCTGAAGGAGAAAATGATACCTCCCAGAAAAGTGATCATTTTGGTGGTGCATGTGTGTAGAGAACCTCTTTCATCACTAACGGTCCGCATTATTAATGTTTTAGCGAAAGCTCATTTCCTGATGATAGTCGGTTATTATGAAGCACCTTGAAAAACAACTCAATGAAAATTCCCAATTACGCGCTTGATTCGGTTCCAATTTCCCAGCAGTAATTCAATGTTTAATGACCAACTTTCTATTAAAGTGGGTCTTGCTGCACTGAGCCACTATAAAGTATCTATCAAGCTTGTCCGGAAAGGAACTTTCCTTAGATTTAATTACACGCTTAATCTAAGCTCTGAGCTGAACGCTCTCTCGCGGTGTCTCAGCGGCCCTCCTTCGACGACACGGAGTGGACAGCCAATGGAGGTCTACCAATCGTTTCTCTTAATCTAAGCTCTGAGCTGAACGCTCTCTCGCGGTGTCTCAGCGGCCCTCCTTCGACAACACGGAGTGGACAACTAATGGAGGTCTGCCAATCTTTTCTCTTAATCTAAGCTCTGAGCTGAACGCTCTCTCGCGGTGTCTCAGCGGCCCTCCTTCGACGACACGGAGTGGACAGCCAATGGAGGTCTACCAATCGTTTCTCTTACTACACACTTATGGGATGTGTAGACCAAAATATTGCGTGCAGTCAGTCAGTATTTCGATATTTACGGAGCGTTTGTGCCGATTGCTTTTGCTCATTTCTTATAATGTAATCTCTCCATTTGCAAACGCGCAGCAGTAGACTACGCGTTTGCAGATATTATCGCTGAGTTATTGCCAAAGGTGATCGCAGTTAATCATGTCTCCGGTGGGTACGCGTTATAGTGCAGATATCATTCCTTACGAGCGCATAGACGGCTGCGGTGCGGACGTGGAGCAAGCGCACACATCGATTACGTATTCATCTGTAGGAAATTAATTATTATTATTTGTTGGTATACATTTTTGTATCTCGACACCGATGTGCCGGTTTTATAGGATAACACGAGCCGAAGCCAAGTGCTAACCTTAGTAGTAGGTGATAAATATTAGAGAGTGAGAGTTTAGACTTTGTGATATTGATGATGTTTGTGGATGTGATGTTTGTGAATCATTGTCGTTCTTTAGGAATTTTCGGACTATTCTACAAGTATTCAGAATAGCAGCTTTCTGCAGAGTTTGGTAGGTGGAAGTAGACAAGTTTAGCGTTTTTAATGACTGGTGCTGTTGTTTGGGAATGACACCCGTAGTTGAAAGCACTACTGGGATTATAGCAACGCTCCCTAATCACCACGTTCGGCTTATTTCTATTTTTAAGTCCGTATATTTCGACAGCTTTACTGCTATAGTTTTTTGTAGGTTGTGTGTGTTTGGTACTGCTATGTCTTTAATTTGCGCGGTTTTATTAATTTTATCTAATAAAGTTATGTCTGGTCTATTTTAATGTGTTGTTCTGTCTATGAGGATGGCTCGATCAAAGTTCTCGTTACTTTGTGTAGCTGTGTCTAACATATTTAACGGTGTCAGTTTTCGGTAATTTTGAACGATTGCTTTGTGTAGAGAAGAGGTGGTACTTTTTGTGTTAAAATATGCTCTTAGTGTACTTATTTGTTTATTGTGCAGTTAGTAGCTAGTATTATTATTCATTTGTTTATTTTCTTACATATTGAGTATATTTTTAAATACATACATACATAGAATCACGCCTTTTTCCCATGGGGGTGGGCAGAAACCACGGAACGCCACCTGCTACGATCTCTACACACTTCTTTTAAATATTTTTACAAAAATCTTAAAAAAACATTTAAAAATATAAAAAATAGTGACCCATCGGCATCGGAAGCAGGGTCCAAGCTGCCGGTGGTCAGGGCTCTAGAGAGAGGAACCTCCTGACAATGCGTGCTGTGTCCAGGAGTACTGCCTTCTGAATCAAGCCCTGACCCAGCCGCGCAATGAGAGCCTCCTGAGGTATTGGTCGATGCTCTTCGCTATTAGCCCATTTACTGTAACAATTATCGGTACAATGACTGCAGAATTCACGTCCCACATGTCGACAATCTCGTGTGCTAAGTCAAGATACTTGATTTTTTTATCTTGTTTAACTTTCACGAGATTCTCGTCATGAGAGACAGCGATATCAACAATCATTACACGACGCTCTCGTCCATCTATCACCACAATATCAGGCTTATTGGCTACAATAGTCCTGTCTGTGATGATAGATCGATCCCAGTACAATGTGGCGTGACCATTCTCGAGAACTGGGTCGGGCACATACCTGTAGTATGGTACTTCAGATTCCACAAGGTTGTACTGCAAAGCAAGTTGTAGCTAGTATTATTATTTTTGTTTTCAAAGTTTATTTTCTCAGGATCATAGAACCTAGTTTTTCTTTTTAAATCTCACGGGTGTAGACCAAGGTGAGATTTAAGTTTCAATAGTTAAGGTGTTTTGTACTGCATTGAAGTTATTGTCTAAGTCTAATTGTAAGAATTTCCGAACTATGCGACATGTGTTTAATATAGCTGCTTTTTGCAGTGTAAGATAAACATATTTGGAGATATTAATTACTTTTAAACTGATAAATAGTTGTTTCTGGATGATACCAGTCGTTGATATCACTATTGGGACTATGGTAACTCTGTTCATTTTCCAGACTTTGGTAATTTCTTCTTGTAGTTCTGTATATTTTCTAATTTTTTCGGTGATGGTTTTCTGTATATTATTTGTGTTTGGGACTGCTATATCTATTATATATGTGTGTTTGTTTTCTTTATCAACAAGTGTTATATCGGGTCTGTTTTTATATATTGTATGATCGGTAATTATGGTACGGTCATAATACAGTTTGTAAAATTGGTTTTCTAATACAGCCCGAGGTGTGTATTTGTAGTATGGTGTGTATGGGTCCTGCAAGAGATTGTGTTTTGTTGCATGTTTTTGGTGTATAATATTAACTAGTTGATTGTGTCTATGTGTGTAATCGTTTTGAGTGAGTGTGCTACAAGCTCCTGTGATGTGTTGTATAGTTTCAGGTTTGCTGTGGCATTTTCTGCATAAATCGCTTCTTACTGTGGTATCTTTGATTATATATTTTCTATAATTTTTGGTATTTATAATTTGGTCTTGAATGGCCAGCATGAATCCTTCTGTTTCTGGAAATAATCCACTTAATTCTAGCCATTTGTTTGAAGCTACTTTATCAATGTGTGTTTGGTATAAATCGTTTGGATGTCTTCCATGTAGTTCTTTCTGGCTCCATTTTTTATGTATCTCCTCTATATGCCTCGCTTTATCTATTGTTTCAATATTGTCTTCATTTAGGTTCAGTGGTGTATATTTTTTATCTATATCTACTATTGTCTTGTGTAATTGGCTGGTATTCTTTTTTCTATTGAAAAATTGTTTAAGATTTATTATTTGTCTTTTGTGTAGGTGTGATATTTCAATAAGCTCTCTGCCTCCTTCCTTTCTGGGTATAATTACCCTTTCTATTGCTGACTTAGGGTGGTGATATCTATGTTGTGTAAGGATTGTTCTAGTTTTAATTTCGAGTGCATGTAATTCTGTGCTGGACCATTTTATCACGCCGAAAGAATAAGTTAGTATAGGTATAGCGTAAGTATTTATGGATTTGAATAAATTTTACTGGCTAAATACATTTTACACAGTGAATGAATTCTTTTATAATATTCTTGTTTAAGTGTATCTTTAATAACTTTGTGTTCTAAAAGTCGTGCTTGGTTGTATCCTAAGTATTTATAAAGTTCCTCATTTTTCATTGCTTCTATTACTTCTTCCGAGTCTGTTGAGTAATTTCCTTCAACTATCTTACCCTTTTCTATATTCAGTTTCTGGCATTTATCTAGTACAAAATCCATTCTAATGTCTTTCGAAAATGATGCTGTAATGTCTAATAAACCATGTAAATCTGTATTTTTATTGGCATATAATTTTAAATCATCCATATAGAGTAAATGTGTTATTTGGTGTATATCGATCTATTGTTCTTAATGTCAAAGCCTAGTCTAGATTCAGTTAATGCGAGAGAGTGGATTTAGGGCCAGACAGAACCAAAGCGGGCTTAGCGAATCCCCTTGAAATATACCCTTTTTAATAGCTATTTCATCTATGGATAAGTTTGTGGTTTTCGTTTGTAATTTAAGTGTAGTTCTCCAGGACTCCATGGTATTCTTAAGAAAATGTATGAGTAATGGATTGATTTTATACAGGGTTATTTGTAAAACACCGGTAACCTCTCAGGTCTATGTTACTAACATCATAATCAACAACTTTTGTTCTGTGACTTTTAAAAATTCATCATATTTTAGTGCATCAGATTTTCAAACAAAAATAAAAATATTTAAATTGAACGCTCTAAATGTTACGGAGTCTATGCGAAGCAAAAGAAAGCGATAGTATATTAGCAAGGGGAGCGGGGTTAGGGCGGCGGGGGCGCTTGAACTTGACCTATTTACAGGCAGCCGATTTTTGTATGAAAATCTGATGCACTAAAATATGATGAATTTTTAAAAGTCATAGAACAAAAGTTGTTCATTATGATGTAAGTAACATAGACCTGAGAGGTTGCCGGTGTTTTACAAATAACCCTGTATATATTGAGTACTTGAACCAACCATGAGTGTGGCACGCTGTCAAATGCCTTTTTGCAATCTATGTATGCTATATATAGGTTTTTTCTTGATTTCTGAACGTGTTTTAAACGAGTGGAGTCAATGATTAATTGTTCCTTGCAGCCCATATGTCCTCGTCTGCAGCCTTTCTGTTCTTCCGTTAAGATGTTAAATTGTTCGGTGTGTTTAATAATTTTATTAGTAATACCGGATGTGATAATTTTGTACAAAGTTGGGAGGCAAGTAATTGGTCTATACTGCGAGGGGTCCTGGGTTCTACTCGATTTTGGGATCATGTATGTGATTCCTTTAGTCAAAAATTCTGGTAGAGTTTGGTTCCCTTTTAATATATCATTAATTTGTTCAGCTAATATTATATGTAGTGAATGTAATCTTTTTATCCAAAAATTACGTAAACCGTCTATTCCTGCTGCTTTCCAGTTGTGCGTTTTATTTATAATTGTATTTATTTCATGATAATCTATATCCTCAAATGACATTTCTTCTATTGTTTCTGATCTAACTATTTCTTCTTGTATCCATTTAGCTTCCTTATTATGTTCAGTGCTGTCGGACCAAATCCCTTGCCAGAATTCTTTAAGGGCCTCTTGAGATGGAGGGTTTAGAATTGTGGTATTGTTACCTTTAAGCTTCCTATAAAATTGTTTCTCACTTGTTGTTAATAATCTATTGTTATCCTTTCTTTCTTTGGCTTTTTTATATCTAGCTAGTCTATGACTCTTAACTAAAAGTTTTTGTTTTAATGTGCCTAGGTGATCTTCAATTCTCTTATTAAAATTTTCATGTGAACTGTGTTGTTTGGTCTTTTCGGTGATTTGTTTGACCTCTTTTTTCCAGTTTTCTAGATGTGTTACCGTTTTTATATTGTGTTAATCTATTTATGTCTTTACGTAGGAGGTCTATGTCCGTTTTTAATCTTTTTACCATGGTGGTTCGTTCGTTAATCTTGTTTTATAGTTAGACCTATCTATATTTATTTTTAATTGAAAGTGTTTAGCAACTGTGAGAGCTATGCAATACATTAATGAATGTGTGTCGGATAAGTCTTCTAGGGCGGCAACTTTAAGCGGAATAATTTTTTGGTTAAATATGCTGATAATTTCCGATAGTTTACGAGTCGGTCTCATTTTCGGCAATAATGGTCTACATGCAGGATTCATCCCATTGTATTTTAACATATTAGTTTCTAGTTCGTTTGATAATGTTTCGACTAAAGAAGAGTCAAACACAGATTGTGTTTGACTGGACGTGTTTTATCTGGAATTGTTTACTTTTTGTTTGTAAAATATAAAAAAAATATGAGATTTGTATGTGTGGGGTTCATAAAAGGGGGTCGAAAATTTCATTATTTTTGCGATTAGACACGCCATTTTCGAGATATAAGCAAAAGAAAAGGAAAACAAAAAATACAGTAGGTACTCTTTTTGCACGTGAAGGCGAGGCGTTGGTGTGAATTTCTGTTCATGACCACTAGTTTTATTCCACACCTTTTTAATCGCGATTAAACATAATCAAAATCAAAAGTCATTTATTCAAATTAGGCTGAGGATCAGCACTTTTCGAACGTCATAATTACAAAAGACAGTCCCCCCAAAACGCCCACCCGTCGCGCACTTCCTAGTGCTTTAGCTGGGAAGAAGAAGTGGCCAACAAACTCCCCAGCAGCACAGCTGTCTGTCCAGTTAGAAGAACTTGATTCTATACAATGGTATATAGTAAAACATTAAGAGACAAATTAAATAAAATGATTTGCTATATGCCAGCTAGCCAACCCAATATACCCACAAATAAAATGAAAACTATACTCAAGCATAAGCAAAAAATATGTATAAAGTAAACATGGCTGCAAAAATAAAAGCCTCCTGGCATAAAGGGAGTGACAGCTTACATATGCAATGCTGAATATTCACATAGCTGTTACGACCTGAGTTACAACTCGAGGCCACAAATGATAAACTAGGACCATCAAATTAAACAGGTAAGTAATGTTAATAATAATATCAACATCAAAGTCAGCAAGACGACCAGTCACCACAAGTAGCACCCGTTCACGAGCATAACGCAAAGATCAGCCATTGCCCCCCTCGCCATATTTGAGGGAAGGGGGTAACCCGACCCACGACGCTACCGCAAGCATTGACATCTAAGGGAGCATGACGAACTTGCTGCCGGTTGCACAAGCATGAATTGAATGATTACTTGTCGAGGTCGCTAGCTAACCACATTATGCAATACTAATAAAATAAAATTGGCATAAACAGGAAAAAAAAATATGGAAACAATTATATTGAACCTATCACTAGGTACGCTAATACTGGAGAAAGAACATAAACATTGTCTTGAGTTAATCACAGCGACCAACTATTCTTATCATTTAAATAATCGTTGTTGGAATAGTACGCCTTTTGACAAAGGTTGGATTTTACTTGAGCTTTAAACGCATTAAAAGGTAATTCTAGTAAAGAAGGTGGTAGCTTGTTGTAAAATGTTATACCTGTTGGGCTACAAATGAGTTATGCACCTTATGAAGCCGGTGAAAGGGAACACGAGTTTGTCCATAGTCAGATTTAGTCAAAATAAATAATTATACTCAAAATTTTTGGTGAAAACCGGCAAACTCAGAATAGCAAAATTGGTGCCGATTCTGTTGTACATCGAACTAATCTAACTAAACTATCTCTAAAAATTCCTTACTTTTGGCTATGCGAATTTTAACGCTATTCTGCAAGAAAAAATCTCTAAATTTAAAAAATATTTTGACACAACTAAAAATGAATTTGACAATCAATATGTTTTTTTTTTTCCTTTTGGTTTCGCAACGTGGTACTTGTGTGCGCAATGAATGTTTTAGAGACGAAGGCGCGCGTAAGGGGCAGCCTGGACGTGTTTTATATGGAATTTTTTACTTTTTGTTTGAAAAATATAAAAAAATATTACCCACGTGTTGAAATTTATATGTTCCGGGATTGACAAAGGGGGTCAAAAATTTCATTTTTTTTGCGATAGGACACGCTATTTTCGAGATATAAGCAAAAGAAAAAATACAAAATACAGCACTGATTTGCACGTGAAGGCGAGGCGTTGGTGTGAATTTTTGTTCACTAGTTTTATTCCACACATTATTAATCGCGATTAAAACTAGTCGGAAATAGTCAAAATAAATTATTATAGTCTAAATTTTTGGTGAAAACCGGCTAACTCAGAATCGGCACCAGTATCATTTTCATTAAACTAATAATTCAATGCAATCTTAGTGCTGTCAAACTAAAATATAGTTAAGTTGTGTCACTTTAGTCTATTTCAGAATAGGAAATCGTCGTTTGACAGGAATAAACCAAATTTTAGTGATTTTTAGTTTAGTATAGTTTAGTTTTGTACAACAGAATCGGCACCAATATGTGCTGACATCTCTTTGAGGCACGCGTTGAATCGATGAAAAATTGATGAACGCTGGCTGCACGCACGAAAAAGCATGAATCATTGTCACGTTCCACCTGCACCGAGAGTGCAAGCGAGAGCGCGAAACAAGCAATAGAGAGGCACGATCGGCCTAAGCGTTCGACTTGTGACGCATCTATCTCTCTTTCTCTCCATCGGCCGATGCGTCGAAGTAGAAGAGACTTAGATGCTATCACGTAAAATTATCCTCCGTAAACCGACTTTACAGACAAACAATTGTTTTTTTATATTATATTTTTTATAGTTTATGAATTTTTGAAACTACCGCATTTCAGGATGCCATGAGCCAGCAAATTAATAGTGTGTGCTGCGCAGTTTAAAGGCTCAACACCTTTTAACTAATTGAAAAGTCCTTTGCATGTTTATAGCGTTGGCAAACAACAACAATAAACTTGTCTTCGCCGCATTTGTCTTGACTTTTAGAAGCTCTTCACAGAGATGTTTAATTATGTAGCAATTCTCTACTCTCTCTACAAAGAAAGATTCTAAAATTGTGTCTAAAGAGCATGCTCTATTAGAGACGTTTGGCCTCCTGACACAATTACAGCCCTGGCAATTAACATACAACTAAATAATGTAATAACGTAGTATTTTGAAAAGCCTAAATAACAATAAAACTAATTAACATTTTAAAATAATCATCCGATGCGTAAAAAAGATATTTATCCATCATTTTGAATATTTATCCGATAAAAATGAGTAATAACGAGTATTTATCCGTTTCGGATAAAAACTCGAGTATTTATCCTCTGAGTATTTATCCACTGCCCATCACTAATGGACCATGATAGGGATTTTATCTACGTTTGTCATTAATTTAGTTTTTGAGGTGTTCATTGACAGTCCAACATCTCCACTTTCACAAACCAATTGTTCTAGCATTTCTTACAGACTTTTTGCGTCGCTTGAAATAAGTATTAAATCGTCTGCAAATCTCAGGTTTGCGTTCCATTAAAACTTATTCCATAGTTGTCCCATTCAAGACATCTAAACACGTGTTCCGAAACTGCCGAGAAGAGTTTGGGTGATATCGGGTCACCTTGCCTAACTCCTCTTTTAATAGGAAATTTTTCACCCACAATTTCTGTTCTTATTTTCGCAGTCATGCTCTTGTATATGTATATTTTTAATGAGTCGAATATATTTTCCATCAACACTGTGTTTCGAGTGCTTCCCATATTTTTTCGTGTCTAAGTGAATCGAACACTTTATTGTAGTCCACGAATGCTAGATAGTAATCAATACCATATTCATTACTTCTCTGGATAACCTGTTTTTTGGTGTGAATATGATTGATTGTTGAAAAGTCACTGCGGAATCCTGCTTGTTCCTTTGGTTGATTTTCATCCAGAATCTTTGTTAGACGATCTAGTATTATCTTAGAGAATATTTTGTATATGTTGGACATCAGGCTGATGGATCTATAATTAGCGATATCATTTTTTGGTCCTTTTTTATGTAGAAGTATTATGGTTGATGATGTCCATTAATGAGGTATGTATTCTGTGTGTAATATTTCATTGAACAGATGGGTAGTAGCGGAACTTTTTATCAGTAGGAATTGGTTTAAAATTCATAGTTAAACAACATTCATTGCGTTATTTGCGTTGCTGAGCCGACAATTTATTCGAACAAATGACGCAATGGTTTAGAAATAATCTTCAATCCCATGCAGATTCTGATAAATTGTGCGTTTCGCAATTAGGGTGCAGATCTGTGATGGTGTTTAGTGTTTTGGCTGTTGTCCCTATTAAGAGTTCGTTAGATATGCAGTCATCGCCCGGTGCTTTTCCTCTTTTCTGTGTATTCAATGCTTTTATTACTTCTTTTCGCATTATGTTTGGAACCTCTTCCTCTTCTCTGCTCTTGTAGATAGTTGGTTGGTTTGGTTGAGATTGTAATCCCTCATCGCTATATAGCTTGCGGTAATAATCTGTTGCGATTTTTAGTATTTCAATTCTGTTTGTCTTGTTTCTTTTAGTTTTTCGGTGTGTCGTGTTGCCTATCCAATCTGCGCTGTCTATCATTTGTTTCCATGCTTTTTTAACACCGCCTGTTTCTTCTATATAATAGTTGATTGTATCATCTCTTGTATTCTGTCTATATTTACGTAATTGTGATTTTATTTCTTTACTTAACTTTACTATCTCCTGTCTGTTGGTCTTCCTTTCTTTAAACAAGATCTTTCTTTGTTGAATTAAACTTCTGGCTACTGGTCCTATTTTACTTTTTGTGGGTTTATTATTTATGACGGTATTTTCTACTTCTTTTAATTCTTCTTCTAAGGCATTATATTTTTCTTGAGTCTTATTTAATTTTATTATTCGCATTAAATTGGTTTCTAAAGAGTTTAAGATGTTTTCGGGAATTGGCAAAGTTATTGGTTTTTACTTTTGTGAATGTTTTTTCTTGGAGTTTTTGGTTCTACTGTGTATAATTGGCCTCTAAGCATTCTGTGATCGGTATTAAAATTGAGTTGGTTGACCACTTCTATATTTGAGAACAGTTTTGGTTAATTTGTTATTATATAATCTATTTCATTCCTTGTCATTCCATCAGGCGTCACCCATGTCCATTTTCTATTAAGTTTTCTTTTTGTAATATGTAGGTTATTTTCCAAAACAAGATTAACCAGTTTCTGTCCATTATCATTCCTTTTCCCTGTAGTATAAGGTCCAAGTATTTTGTCTTCGTTTGTTTTTTTTTTTTCCAATTTGAGCGTTAAAGTTGCATTATGATTACGGTGTTATTCAAATTTGCCATAATTTTGTTGTAGAATTTGTTTTTTATTTCTTCCTTGGCAATATCGGTTGGAGCAAATACCTGAACAAATTGAAGTTTTTTTTTTGTGACCGGGCATCCTAATGTTCAAAATGGCGGGGAAATTAATTACACAGATCAAAATACTGAGATGCCTAGCAGAAGATTCACAAGATTTATAAAAAAAAAAAACTGTAATCAGCTTACTCCAAGAACACAAAAAAAGGGACACCCGGATGGAACGAAGTTCCTTTCCAGGATTCATAATTTTTATATTTTTTTTTATTATTTATTATGTACAAAAAACCTGTATACACTCAACAAAAATATTCTCTCTATCTCTCTCTCTCCCTATCTCCCTGTCTCTCTCTCTCTCTCTCTCTGTCTCTCTCTTTCCCTCTCTCTCTCCCTCTCTCTCTCTCCCTGTCTCTCTCTCTCTACTCATAACAAAAAAAAACAACAATATACAAACAAATACAAACAACAAAATATATACAGTCGAATTGAGAAACCTCGTCCTTTTTTTGAAGTCGGTTAAAAAGTGGCGTGACAACTTTTCGTAAGAATTTTTTCCGTCTAGCCCCCTTTCACAACGCGCGATAAGGAACTTCGTTCCAAAAATAAGGCTTTACTACAATATTTCTTTCGAAATCCTTTGGTGACAAAGCCTTCTCAAAACCAAATTGTATTCAACATGACATGTCTCTCTTGTAATCTTCTGATTTGTCTCTGGTTATTCTGAGCATGGCCGGGGTCGTATGTAGCGTGGTGACATCGGATGCTTATCACTTCGCCAACTTGCTTGAGGTCTTATGTTAACAACGACAAAAGCTTCGTTCTGCAATGCAGGCGTAATTGGATGTTACTCCAGCGGACTGTTATTTGATGCAGATTGCGTACTAAGCATTATTTAATACGCGTACTTTCTTAGATGTTACATGGGGATATTCGTAAATCATAGGGAACCCGATGAGTTGTTCCGCCACGGTGCATAATCGTCTTAACTCGTTTAATACATATGATGGTTTCTCCCTCCCGCCTGCAGTTAGTTTCGCAGTGATTAATCTTTGCTTCCGGTTCAGCGTTTCCCGAATCTGTAAAGTTATCACCCGGGCGGGCCACTTTCTCGCCGGCTGCGGCTGCGGTACTACGGGCCCAGTGCCCACCGTTCGACACGCTCCGCCTGCTGGGAACCGATGGCAACAACACAACGCTTTTTACCAATTACTAATAATTCGCTCAAATCCCATTTATTGCCTACCACTTCCTGGCAAATAGGGTTTCTATTTCCATACACATTAGTTGTTTTTATGACTGCAGATAAATACGCATACCGAGGGTATACCTTTTTCTATAACGGCCGTGAAGCAATTGATTGATTATGTCAATTCTCATTGTTAATGCATTCTAATTTTGAAGCCGGAATTTCTTCAAGATAAGCGAAACGCGGATTAGCTTATCACTATCCTGACCTTGCCACAATGATTTAGCTTCATCGATTGCGACTGGCATTTGATAGGAGTGTAATTCTCAAATCACCTATATTTCAAATGCCATCAAATGGGACTCTTGTCGCATCGCTCTTCGAAAACGTAAAAGGGCAATTTCAAAATTTGTTGTACCCCCTTATTTTGCCGTGTCCCTCGACTTTGTTAATTTATTTTTTTGTGATGAATGACTTCTAGGAGAATATTTTAATTGAAGTGATAAGAACATATTTTAAAATATATATATAATTTGTTGTTTAGTTGTTACTTTACTAAATATAAAACTTACGAAGATTTTAAAATATTGAACACCATCGAATTTAGCTGTCCCCTTCCCAGCAGGCCTCAGAAAATCATTGATTTCTAAAAAAAATCGTTTATGCGAGTGGTTTAGTAAATATAATTTGAATTCTTAAAAGTCCAATTTATTAGTTAAAAGAATCAATTTAATTTATTTTTTTCATATTTTCTATTAAAAATAAATCTATATTAAAATCGAAAATTTAAGCTAACCGGAACATTCCGTTTTGTGACCGGTCTTTTTTGCAAATATTCTTCCAACTGTGGAATAATTCGGCACGAAATGGCAAAATAATATATTGTTCTTCATCGGAGACACCATTTTGCTTTCATTGTCTAACTAATTAGTAGCCAGCGCTGACGCATACTGTTGAAGTGTTCTGTGTTTCAATTTCTTTGCTCAGCTATGTGACCAAGTTTTACCATTATAAATCACTTTTTTTTAATTATTATTATTTTTGAAACTTTGCAAAATTGGTATAGTATTTGATACTACAAAGTGAATAGTGCTAAGTACGATGGGTAATTTTTAAACAATTTAAAACTACAATAAGGTGTCATTATGTGACCTCCGTTTTGTGATTTATTCTACGGTCACATATAGCGGAACGGCAAGTCACAACAGGTCGGAATGCATAAAACTTAGTTCACATCGCAAAACCTTACTGACCAAATTTATGAATACAATTATAAATAATCTATCTTTTTATATTTTTTATTTATTCTAATTTACAGATTGAACTTTACTCATAAAACTTGAACATAGCACTTTTACATGTCAATGTTTTTTCTTTTTAAACGACGAAAAAAAACGGAGGAGGTTATCAATTCGACGCGTATATTTTTTTTTTTGTTTGTTTTTTTTTTATGTATGATCACGCATAACTTTTTACATAGTAGTCCGATTGTGATAATTCTTTTTTTATTGGAAAGAGTATACTCCGAGGGTGGTCCCATATAAATTTGGAAAACAATATCAAACCCTAAGGGTCAGAAAACAGGGGATGATTGATTGTTCACTCACTGATTGTAATGTTTAACCACGCATAACTTTATACAGAGTAGTCCGATTTTGATCATTCTTTATTCATTGGATAGGATATACTTTGCCAACTATTATAAGTACATTAAAGCCACAAAAAAATATAAAATATAAACTTTTTATAAAATAATTTGTAGGTTTATTATTTTTTGCTTTTCAGGTTTTTCAGCGGTTAAATTTTTTGGTAAAAAGTTTTTATTAAATATTATTGACATATTGTAAAAGTGTTTGAACAAACCTTCTTACAGAAATAAAATCATTTATCACTAACTTCGTCTGCGTTAATTTTCGTGGTCTCCCGACCCTTCCCGTCGTCGCGTCGAATTGCCTACCCGTGCGATTTACCCCGTTTTTGCAACATTTTTCATTACTGCTCCGCTCCTCATGGTTGTAGCGTGACGTTACATAGCCTATAGCCTTCCTCAATAAATACACAAAAATATTTTTTCAATTTGGACCAGTAGTTCCTGAGATTAGCGCGTTTAATCAAACAAACAAACAAACTCTTCAGCTTTATAATATTATTAGTATAGATTATGTGATTAGAAACTACGGAGTTCCTATTATCCTGCAAAGTTTTAATAAGACTGATGTCAATCAGTGCAATTTATAACGATCATAATAGTAATATAAGAATAGTTACAGTTATTGTTTTATTTCTTACCTACTAATAATGGTACTTAGGAAATTTTTAAGTTGTGTGCACACATCTTTATGATTTTAAGACTTCCATTTTGTCACTGTCCCTTCAAATGGGTGGAATGAAATCTATGAAATTAGATAGAGGTTTTACCTTTTAAACCTGTGCGGCCACAAAAACTTTACAGTAAACGTATATTCGAAAAATATACAAATATTAAGTAAATTATTAAGATTTTAGAGTAAAATAAAAAAATAACCCATTGAAATGCGACAGAGTCACAAAACCGAATAAAAAACAATTATTTTGAATTAATCCTTTAAAATAAGGCTATTTTCTTACATTTATCTATTAATTACGTGTATTATTTAGTTTAAATAAATTTGAAAATCGCTTATTAATGTCATACTTTCCTTAAATTTCGCTTTTAAATCTAGTCACACAACGGAACCAGTTTCGCCACAAAGTCCGTTTTGTTTCGATATTATGGAAAAACTGCCTCTAATTCCGCGTTCCTTTTTATTTTCCTCTATAATAAACTGTATTTCCTATCATATTTTCGTAAAATTTGTGAAAAGAAAAATTATAAAAAATAAAATCGAATTTTACAGCAGGGTACACTCTTTTTTGAAATTGCCCAAAAACGTTTATATCCATTATTCATCGGCGAACGCGCTATGTTTGGTAATGGACTCCTGGAATGGATGGAAAATTTAAGGGCTTCTTGCAAAAAGCCACCGATTTGCTTTTGAGGCGTGGAGTTATTTAACTTTTTTGGCGCTATGTTGGTCCATCGAATTTGGTTCAGCCTGAAGGACAATAAACTTGCATACCTACTTAATAACCGCAGATCGACGGATAATTGGAACAAAGAATACGATTCTTTCTGTTATTAATCTTGTGTAATGCACTTTCATTGAGTAACACTTGTCGCTTGAGACCTTGGCATTTAAACTCGCGAATGTAAACATTTGGATCAAAATTTTAATCGCTTTTTGGTGTTAGTCATCGCCTGCAAAATGCTTTCATGGGTTCAACGGCCATAAATCGTCTTCTGATTCTATGCTATATAGGAAGTGAGGCTTTATTTATAGAGTTTGAGGCACGCGTCGCTCGCGCATGGTGCGCCGGCGTCGCCGTGAGCGTCAGTGCCGAGGCCAGGGGGGCGCAGTGCTCGCGCACGCTCGTCGCTCAGTCACGGTCGGTGCTTCGCGCGTTTCGGGCACACCGCACGTCGTCGCTAGCGATCGATCTCCGTATCATCGCGCACTTTGCTTTTGAAATCGTTCAAGAGTGCCAGTGATAATTTCGATACCGTTTCGCCAATAGCGAGCATCGGTTGTAGCTACGTGTACGATAAAGAATCGGCCACTGCCGCGCGCCGTTCTGTGCCGAATTGAAATTTTTCACGCTTACGAAACGTCGAGATAAATTCTAAGAGAGTGCATTTACAGGGGATTTTGTTGCTATAATTACATTATCCTTGTGTGAGTTGATAGTGTCGCGTTGTGATACACGATGAGGCCGAAAGAGGAGGTGGACACGAAGGTCCAGACTGGGACTTTCATCCTGTCCGAGAAAATCGACGACACTAAATCGAAGAAGAACGAGAAGGAAATGAAAAAGGAGATGAAGCGCCTGGAGAAGGAGAAACAGGAGAGGGAGAGGAGAGACAAAAAGGCGAAAGAAAAGGAAAAGGAACGAGAGAAGCAGTCGAAGAGAGGTTAGCATATAAATAGTACTTATATCATTGCATAGATTGTATGGAGGCCCTGCCTTATCTCTGGGCCACGTTATCATGATGTCATCTTGACTAAAGGTCTGTCGCAGACTGCGTTAGACGTCAACCTACCGGTAATAGAGTTGGTAATTAAAATCGTACACATTAATCTATTTCTATTGTTGTTGCGGTTACATCATTAGAGCTTGACCTTGATTGACGTCATTTATCAAATATGTGTCGCTGATTACTCAGTATAATAATATTTAATACGTCCAGACTTTGCTGACTTCTCAGTGATAGCGTTGTTACAATGTTTCTTAGGTTTTAAAGTTATGGTTTGGTGCGAGGGCTAAGTCGCAAGCGCAATCATCCACATTTAATAGTTAATGTGCGCGTCCAAATTAATCTGCGTTGCGAATCACTGAAACTGGTTTTGAATAAACAAAGATTTAGCGTTTATTCACACGGGCGTTTTTATAGGTGTGGTTATTCATGTTATTACAATATACAGTTGCTATTGATTTGTATAGCTTATTGATTTATTTTACTTCTTTCATCGGTTCGTTTTGGAGTCTTATGAGTTTGTACGAGATTGTTTTGTATTCCGCCGGTAGCGTCTTCTTCGTGTCGTTTACCTTTATATTCTTGGAGTTTGAGTTTTCCTAAAATATCCATGCACGCTTGTGTTGCGGTGACATTTTGGCACTCACTCTTCTTCACGGTTTCTCGGAATGTTTATTCATTAATTTATTTGAATTTTTATCACAATTAAAATCTATCAGAATTATAATGAGTTATCTATTATTGAAAGCTTACATTATTTACAGTTATGTAGATCGGTAAGTGCAAATCGGTATCAAGACTCAATGATGTTTTCAGCTAACATAATGATATTTTTTATGGCGTAATGAAGTAGAGTCAACAATAACATTGCTGTCATATAGACAGTACATTACGTGCAGTGTGCGGTACTGTTTTAGTTTCATTTCACTGACACTAGTAACGTGCATGTTACTGCACAAAATGGTTCGCGATCAATAGCTTGCACATTTTACGTTACTTTATGAATTCAGTGCTATTTTTTGTAACAGCACGGAGCGTGACCACGTCAGCGACTGCGTCGATTTCAATGAGATTTATTTGCCGCTTTGCATACAAAAGTCTTGGCCGGCACGATTTGCCTGCATTTCAATGAATTACAACCGCTCTTAACTCAACCGGAGAGAAATGACTCCTGAGTCCACCGGGGCCATTGATTGCCTGTCCGTGTTCCTGCCGCTACTTATTTGGCCAGTTTATAGCGAAACAGCTTTCTTGTCGACTCGTTCGTTTCCTGTACATGAATTATTTGCAGTTTTCGTTTTCCTCGGTTGTTTTCACCTGCCTGCCGCAATAGCAATCGTTTCACTTGTCCAGTGTTAATTCAGATTTAATTTTATTGTGTTCTCGGGCGTCAGTCGTATGTTTTGTTACCTTGATCGGTATTTTATTACTGTCACTTGTTTTATATGTTTCAATACCTACCTACCTATAAATGATTCAGAGCTTATTACTTATGAAATTCATGGTTACCACTTTACTCAGTGAGATACGGTCATAAATTTAATTGTGTATTTTGGCAAAGGCTTTGAAGCAGTTAACAATAACAAAGTGGTTTTCATCTACGGTTTAGGCCTGTATCAATTCAAGTAGGAGTGATTTAGTTTAGGGCGAGCTAGTGAACGTTAGCTGTGTGTGCAATAATATCGAACGTAAATGATCGGCGTGTGTTACATCACGGGATATTTACCGCACCGCAGCGCCGCGCGCCGCGCGCTCTGTTGGCTCCGAAAACGATCGCCGTTTCTATCGCATCATACATAACGTTATAATTTAGTGTCCCAATTCACCTGTTGCGTTATGTTATTCATTACAACTCTCGTTTACAACATCCGTCTTTATGCGTCCTTCTATAGTATTGCACAATTGTTGTTCAACTGGTGTTATACCTACGTAGATATTGTACAGTTGTGTTGTCAGTGCATGAAGAATTTGAATACTTACTGGGTAGTTGATGTGCTTTTGATTGAAGTACTTGTGTACATCTTTCATTTGCTTGGCAGTTTTATTGCTTACGGCACACAATTTAATTGATTAAACGCTACTATTCGTATTCCCTAGTTTTAGCTAAATGTCTAATCAAATGACTTACGTCTGATAACAATGATGTATCTCTTTATCGATGCCGCTACACAGATTGTCATTGCGTTCAGTTGTTAGCGCCGTTAGTCTACAAACTATGATACCTGTTCACTTCTCACGACAAGGTGACATTCATAACTTAACGTTCATGATATAATTGCTCGTCTCGTTCTGGATCCGGTTCATTTGGAGACACTACCCCAATAATAAAATAACAGACGAATAGATTAATACGGAAGATAGAGTCGGTCGAATCATTTGAGAAATAGTCAGGAGATGGCTAATCTATACTTAACCAGCATATTTCCATTCTACTGCATAATCTGCAGAGCAGAAGGAGAAATAACAAAGAAGTACATCTGAATTGCAAAAGACATAACGCAACGCAACTGCAAGTAAAGCAGTGGCGATGCTGATGTTGAAGTAGCGACTATCGGCTCTCTATGGGCAGAGGAACAGTTCGCACTAGTCAATGATTACATATTATGTCGTTAACGAGTGGACTCACTTGCAAAGCTGGTACTCGACCACGAGGCATGGTGGACTCAGTTCAATTTGTAAAGTGGCAAGCCAGCCCCAATTTAACGTCGAAAACGTAGCTTCCTCTAAGACAATTTATGATCGGGTGTTGTTGCACCGCTGTCTCAAGTAGTCTTTGATATTAGAAGGTATTCGTGGCAAACTAGGCTGGATCTGTTGTTAGAGTATCGCTGGTTCTAGTGTCGGTGATCCTCTGTTTTCGCGACTCGACCCTACGCTCACTCAGACAATTTATGTTCTTCGTTTTCATTAATTCTATTTCATAAAAATATTTATGATCTGGGCTATGCATCTGACAACCGCCACCTAAAGAAAACAATAAATTACCCACATATTAATAAGTTTCAGCTAGGTTCATCGTAATTTTAAATTAATTTAGAAGAACGAATCGTCTTGTATGCGATCACTGTCTTTTACGGAAAACAACTATGTAGTTATAAAACCTCCTCCTTTTTTTGATGTCGGTTAAAAAAAAAGAATAAATCACACGTAACATAACTGCGTAGACACGCGTGACTCTCGCGCAATTCCACAGATTATTCAACGCTCTATAATAATAATAAACTCGATAATAAAATAACAGTACTTACTGTGAGCCGAGGACAATGCCTGTGTTCGGGAACATGTAGATTGTAGACCGACCCAGAGTTATAGACAGCTGTGATACGCATGCTGTATCCATTTGTAATTCAATATCTCCCGTCATAGTTTGTTGTAATGACTGAATACGTGCGTAAATCCAATTTTTATTGAGGATAAGGACGTAAGTTGTTTCGGACGCGAGCCGGTGAGACGGGAAGTACTCGCGGTTTTTGTGACTCGTCTCGGACCGCAGCCAGACAATTATTGTTATCTGTAAGAATGTACGTGTCCCCATGCATCAGTGACCAGGACCTGTGTGTATCATAAGCAATAATTCATTTATTTGTAATCCAGTCGGATTTCGTAGTATCCAAACCTGCACATAGTGCGATCACGCTCGCAATAATACGATCATTAAAATTCTATTGTAATTATAATGATGTGATCGAATCAGTCTGTCAGTCAAACAACAGATGAGTTAGCTAATCGCTTAAACAAATCCCTCTACCTAGTCAGGTTCATTAATGAACGACAATTTATTGATCATCAATACTAATAGTTATTATTGTGCTTGAAGGCTTTCAGTCATTTCACTCAAATTCTGGTTGAAATTGTGAAAGATTATTACTTTCTAATGAATCTATGTATATTAATTGCTTGTGGTAGGTAAGGGAGGCTTGGCGCCTCATCGTCCAGTTAACCGCCGGATGCTGCGTGCCCAATGATTGTCACTTCATATAGCCGAGGGGTCGTTCTGTTCGCAGCTGGGCGGGTGAGAGTACCCACGTGCGCGGAAGGGTGCGCGTGACTTGGCTTAAAATAACCTTCAAATGATTTGGGAAACGGGACTTACCAGGATAAACAATGGAAATCATTTGCTCTACGTACGATTATGCTGTATAGAGCCTAATTGGATAAGTATGTTCTGATCCTAGGCTGAAGTGCAAATGAAGTCAATCAATGGTTCTAAAATAATTGTAAACGCTATATTCTCTGTAGAGTTATTATCAGTTTCAAAAGAATTGAGTGTCTCGTAGGAGGGAGGGCCTTTGTGTCTGATACAAGAAACTATTACTTATGTTATTCATTGACTGGTGTTTTTTTTTAATCAGTTCAATGCATTTTTCCAGCATCAATAAAATTTATAATGAACTATAACGACACTGTAATTTGTATTGGCACTTGCAATCACGAGCAAATTGGCTATTATTTCACGAGCCGTGAATAATTCCACTCATCACAGAGCCGATCAGCCGAGTCGTGTTACAGTGTTCATCACACTTTCAACCGGATCTGGCGGAGCACGCTATAATCAGCCCCTAATGACAATATAATGATTAATTTAAAAGAACGAAACTATCTCATTAATGTTGTTATCGGTGCACGTCGTAATCGTAAAGTTGTTTGGAACGCAAAAATAGATCGAAATGGCGTTCCATTCACAATTGACTGTTGTAGTTCAGTAGAGGTCGACAGTCGGCTCCCCTCTCCAGCTGCCAAACATCGGATAAATCCGAAGCTTCCATTCAGAACTGGTGATGTACGAGCGATACACTCAATGTTTACATTATGCTTGCTGAGAATACTTCTAGCTTTATAACGTGCCATTATACAGCTGTACGAGAGGCGTAGAGAACGTTTTTATTATGGGCCCCCGCGGCCAATGACTTGTTCAATGATGTAGGAACGTCAGCTCAACTATTGGGGAGACGCTCTGTTCCCAAATCTCCAGTACCGTTGTTCAGATTTAGCAACTCACGTAAGATTTGGAGCTTATAATCAGCGGTTAGCAGTGATAACGCGCGGCGACATTGAACCGTCACTCAGTTTTATTGCACAAGCGCTTGCGACACGCGGCGCGGTGCGCAGCTATCGGCGCCTGACCTCCGCGCGACTATCGCTTGTTGTGATACACATCGATTGCAATACATCGATGACAACGTTTACAACTAGTTGATAGTTAATTACCCGGCCTATTGCTGTTAACCACTAGCTATGGAGCTCTTCATCACGACTATAATTGTAGGTTTTTCATAAAGCTACGTTATCGATTCGTGGTTGTTCCTCATTTCACCGGCCGGTTGATAGTAGAGTTCTTTGAGGAGCAGTCGGTCGGGGCAGTACTAGCTTGTCTATTTCTTTCGCCGAGTAGAATTTCTACATCTCATTGTCTGACGTGAATGACAACGCGACGCAAAAGCCTTGGTGTTGCGGGAGTGTGCAGACGGTAGTCAATTATAAGTAACCACTGTCTATTAAGTGGACCGCCGCGCGCCGCCGGCATGTCTGTCCACCTTTTATATTAACACCAACAGTATTTAGCTGACTTAAACACTTCATGACACTTATACATATATTGTGGCACATATTTTATCACAGAATCACAATAACCACTTCTGTTTTACTCTCCAGGCACTGTTGAAGATAAATGCCGTTTATTTTCCTGTAAAAGTGAAACACGTGAATACACCTAGATACTCTACGCAGACAAACATCGGACATCCTCAGAGTATTTGGGATTGCACAGTGATGTTGATCTGAAAGTATTGTATTGAACTATTTGAAGCACTCACCCCAGTGGAATTAATGTAATCGGTGTATGTAAACCAGCTGTTCTTAATCACTAGTCGTCCTTTTAACACTTGAACAACTACCATTTATTTATAGAGCAATTCGAAGGGCAAGGATCCCTAGCGTTTGGAAAGGGAGCGACTTATGTGTGGAGGGAGATTTACTCGTAAATTAATTGCTCTCAAAACATTCACATCAATGACACTGCATGTGATTCCACACATCTGTCGTTACTTTACTATGTGTCACGAATTCACGAGGTGATGAACATTTATTAATACATTGTTACGAATCTGCTTAATCCTGTTAAAATGAATGGATAAAGGCTCGTCCGTACTAGCGCGACGCGACGGTCGCGCGCGAATCGGCGATTTATATCCGTAGAACAATTTCTATGAAAACGCGAGCGAGACACCACACAGGGGCGACCTGTCGCGCCGCGACATGGTCGCGCCGCGTCGAGTAGCGCGACAGCTTATTAGTACATTTTGTATGGCGTCGCGGCGATTTCGCGGCCATTTCGCCGCGAATTCGCTGCGACGCGGCGACGCCATACAAAATGTACTAAAAGCTGTCGCGCCGCTACAAGGATTTCGGAGGAGAATCGCCCGCGATTCGCGCACGAGTGGTCGCGTCGGTGTTGCGTCGCGATATATCGCAGAATCGTCTCCGCGACAGGTCGCGCGACATGTCGCGCCTGTCTGTACGAGCCTTAAAGGCAGATCTATTACAACTTATTAGGGAAATATTAACAGGAGATGGCAAGTAAAGCTAATTATAGAGGCCCTGCCTGGCACGCACTCTAGGTTGTTTTATGGTTCTGTGGTACAGCACTGAGGGACGGGAGCAGGCAACAGAGCGGCAGGTCGATATCAGGGTTTCTTCGAGGGCTTCGTGTAGATCTTAGGGTCCGCCAGGTGAGCTCCGTAGTAGACCTCGGGGCCTATTAAGTCAAGCACGTAGTTGACTTCCGAGGATCGGGAGTAGAAGTCCCAGGTGGATCTTTAGCTGGATCCCCTGGGTTTGATGCTTTTCAAATCGGCTTCAAGAGTAGACTGCCTCCAGTGGTTCGAACGCCCGTTTTTATACCGAAGTCGTCTTCCTTTTCCAAATATTAGTTTTCTTCTTGTGGCCATCATCTCATCCATCTCATCTGACAAGTGTAGTCGGCTAGGACATATCTATGAGTGCGTATAGCTGGCCAGGACATATCCATGAGTGCGTAAAGAATATTATAAATATAATTTTAAGTTAAGTTATTTAGTAAACAATCGTAATAATTAATAAAATCAATAGCTAGACATATTGATAAAAATAATTAAAATTTTGTAAACCAAAAAGTACCCATTCATAGACTAAGCAGAAAAGTAACTGACAGTTGACAATTAGACATGTCACAACATTTTGAGTTAATTTTAACAACTTTTTTAAACGACAATAATCTAAAATTTTAAATACGACTAACCTCACGACTAACAGCATCTGTAAACCTTCCACAAAGTATAAAGTCAACAGCTCGCCGCTGCGCTACCGTCTAAACGTGACTCTGGCAGAATAGTCGACATCGGCTCAATTGCCAAAAGCAAAAAAAAAAAACATTTTGAGTTAATATTTTATTTCAGCAATTTTTAAGTTAATAAATCGTATTTAGATCGATTTGCTGAGTGTAGACATATAAACAAATAAAAAGGGAGATAAATAGGTATTAGGAATGATGAATTAAAGTGTAAGTATAGCATGAATAGTGTAAACATAGAAACAAATAAAAAGGATGATAAATAGGTGTTAGGAATGATGAATTATTGTGTAAGTATAGTGTGAACATAGAAACAAATAAAAAGGATGATAAATAGGTGTTAGGAATGATGAATTAAAGTATAAGTATAGTATGAATACTATAACATGTACGTTTTTACTTACGCTATTACTTTCTTTACGTGTTAGATTTTCCCAGATGAAAACCTAAGATGCGTCATCAAACCAATCGTAGAACGATGAAACTATTGTTTTATGGAAAAAAAATATTACTTTGAATAATTAGTAGAAAAATACACATAAACAATCCACGAGACGAATACATATAATGTGCTGTGAGGAATGTTAATGTCGTTCTTGTTACATACAAGTCTGTTCACAATATTTTCTGGTTTGTTAGGCGGTTGTCCAGCGTGTTTAACGTTCGTTTTTGTTACTTTTATAATGATGGTGATACAGTGATACGTATCAGCGAAGTCATTTTGGACGTCACATTTGTCCGAATGACTCAGTGTGCTACAAAAACGAGTCGTAGAAATGAATATAAACGAAATGAGTATAGTATAATTTATTCAATATGCCCAGTATTATTTCCATGCGCTGTTTATTTAGCCTCGGCCGAGGACAAAGTGAACACGTCATTTCATGGCTTGAGGTAATTTTTCGAGAAATACGTTGTCTTTATCGAACGTGAGGAATATGAAGAGATAAGCGATCCTCGGAGGATCGCGCCGTGTCCAGATCTCAAGGTCAAGGTTCCGCACTCGAAACTTGTTGTTCAGTGCGGCTGTCGTCAAGTGCAGCGCCTTGTGTAAGCTCGCCATCTTGTCGCCCGTTGACTCAGCAAGTTATTTCTGAATGTTATTGGACTGCCCGTTTTTAGTGTTGACTCTGATGTGATGTTTTTACACGCTTTATATTAGCTTCACTTGTATGTTTGTATATTTGTATGTTTGTATATTTGTGTGTTTGTATATTTGTATGTTTGTTTGTAACCGACTCCTTATAGTGCGATTTTGACCCACTTTAAACGACCAGATTTCATTCAAACTTTGCACACCTGTCAAGGACTGATGACAGTGCAATAATTTCATAAATTTGTGCCATTATCCTTGCCAGGGTTACCAGGACAGCAAAAAAACTGTCACAAACTACGCTGACATACGTCTCAAAATTCGAAATACCCTAAAAATAGAAAATAAATAATAGTTTAAAAAAACTAAAAAACACGCTTATTTATTTTCAAAGTGTGCTTGTGCGCTTTGTAAGGTTGATTTAAGATTTATGAATGATATCAACCTATGCCTATGGAAGAAGCACGTGTGTAGTCACTTTTATATTTTGCACAACGAATCAAGCATTAAGAAAGGATATCGTTTAAGAATATACTGACTTATGGCTGTTTGTAGTTGTAGAAAGCCTGACTAATTAATTAATTCCATAAAACAAAATGAATGAGACTGCCTGTTTAACTTTCTGGAAATCATTATTGTATTATAAGAGGACTGCAAAGGCTATCAACACGAAAGAATGCGACGGTATCAATATTGTAGGTGATGTTATACATGAGTGTATCATTTCTCGGATTTGGACACCGGAGTTGAATGTTCTGATGGTAAGAAAAAACTTTTCCATCCAGAATTCGATTTTTTACATGTCAATCAATGCCCCTAGAATTAGATTACACGTTACACCGCGGCACAGGCGCATGGCGTGCCAAGATCAACGGAGAACTGTCATCAGTTCAGGCTGTCATAACTCCACCAATCAAACCGTGAAAAATCGCTTGGAACGAAATGCCATCGCTTCATTTGAGGAAGCCGTCAGTTAATGTGACTCGGACGACATTTAACGACCTCGCCGGTCAATTAAATATTGCGTCAAAGACGATGTTAAATGATTTTACTGCTTACATTGAGGTTACGTTTAGCGCCATTGCGATACATTATTCTTGCTAAATGAGCGCCTGCTTGCGTATGTAAGTACGAAGCTGCCGTGTGTTCTATGTTTTCTAACTAGTTGCATCGATGCACGAACACGCTCACGTCTGCCAGGTGTGACTCGCTATTTGCATAAGAGAGCCTTCGCGTTCGTTACAATGTTTAAATTACGTTTACAGCGAAGTGAAGCGTACAAATAAATACGATAAGTAGTGCACGCGACGTGAAGACGGCTCGTTTTCTCTCGCCAGAGCTCTATCAGCTACACGTGGGCGTGAGCGCACGAGGCAGTGACTAGAACGCGCAGTATTTCGGTAACGGATGTTTTGTTTGGGCGCTAATTTTTCACATAAACCATCGACGTCTGCGGAGTCGCTGGCTCCATTTGTGTTGCCAACGATTGTACCGAACAGCGGGACTCATTCATTCAGATAATCAGTGAGTGACCTTGTTCGCGAATTGTTTCGACTGTCGGAGGATCCCGGCCCCTGCGTTTAGTGTCTAACTGGTGCTCGAGGTCGATTCTTCCATCAATTGCGTTGATTCCTGCACTTCCCCGCGGAGAGCGGAGCTAGCTGGCCTAGCTGTGTGTTGTGAAGTGACCACGTGACGTCCTCCCGTCGGCTCACGTATGTGCTCTTACGAGCTTCTCGTAGTAGTTTACAAGCAATTAGAACGCTATCGTGGGAGCAGATCTCAGTGTCACGTCTTTGTAGTAAAATATTGTTTTATTTTTTTTGTAAATACTTGAGTTGTTAGTTTTATTACCTTGATGTTTTTAACTAGTTTCTTTATGTATATTTCCGCCTTAAATGTTCGCGCGCATTACATCTAAAATATTTACAACAATCTTCTGCCCGCAGCTGCGTCCGCGTGGATATTGGAATCCGTATACAAACTATCATGCCGTATCATCTAAATCTATTCAACCGTTAAATCGTGAAAGGTTCGACAGACATATAATAAATTTATACAAATAATCTTCTTTTTTAAATAAGAACTGTTTTTTATAATTCTAAATATTTAGCTTAAAAATTAAAACAAGTCATTTTAATTTAATCACTAATTATTGTAAATACTGTAGCGCTGCCGTTCTAAGCGGGTGGACCGGTTCTAATAAAATTTCTACTCATATTATAAAACAAAGTCCTATCAGTTTGAATGCTATAAATACTAATTATTTTCGTTAAATCAAACTTAACGATGATTGTTGAAGATGTAGGAAAAACATGCCTTTTTCCTACATCTTCAACAATCATCGTTAAGTTTGATGCCGACTGGGAGCTTTACAGGTGTACGCTGCATAAACATTGGCACATATACTTTATAACAAACTAGCTGACCCAGCGAACTTCGTATCGCCTAAGATTCAAAATGTTGTAATAAACCTTCCAAGTTTGACAACCTGGTACGCGGTGGTGATCTGGTAAGCGTTTTCTAGCTGATACTCATATGTTTGGGTAGCTCCTACTCGGTTATGATAACCTGTTACTTCGAAGGCATAAAGCGTTTTCTGGCTGACACTGCTGTTTAATAAGCTCATACCAAGTTATGACCGCCTGGTACCTCGAAGGCAAAGTTTTTGTCATACCACGTTTTATAGTGAAATGTATTCTCTTTGACGTTTTATGTCACATCACACGAGAACGCGGTCGAAGGGGATAAAAAGTATCCTTTGCCAAAAGCAAAAAAAAAAAAAAAAAAAAAAGTATCCTATGTCCTTCTCCTGGCTCTAAACTACCTCCCTGCCAATTTTCAGCTAAATCGGTTCAGCCGTTCTTGAGTTATAAGTGAAGTAACTAACACGACTTTCTTTTATATATATAGATATTACTTCAAGATGGACGGATTCTGACTATTTATATTTCCAGTTCCTTCAAAGAGGCAGTGGCGTGCAGTCCATATAGGCAAAAAGACACTGCAGACCCTAGGGTCTAGACCCTAGATAAGGACTAGTTACTAATATTTCAAAAATAAAAGAATTATACTAACAGTAAGTAATAAAACCATTCAAAAAGTTTAAACGCCTAATGTAAATATAATAGCAACGTTCATACCGTTCTTTTTACTACGGCAACGCATTCATAACAGATCGAAACGTAAGCAGGCAGCGAACGATCGTGTCTTTATTTCATTCATAAATGTACGCATGTAGTGGTAATTTCTTCTACATTTTCGTGTCTATACATTGCACACATAAAGCGAAGTCCTGCCGCAGGATAACCAATCACAGGCGTCTCTGCGCCATTCAATATTGGCGCATGGACGCCTGTGATTGGTGAGTATTATCACAGCGCGCTGTGAGTATTATGCGATCAAGTTGAATATGTACGTAGCCTCAGCAACATTACGATTCGCAATGATGCAATTTTATTTGTCAACGTTTTAGTTATCAAAATTTAGAAATTGTTTGTTTACGAAAGGATCCATATTGATTTCGTACATGTGAAGCGCGCTGTTTTATGTTTTTATTTTGATTGAGTTTTCTTGTGATTAATTCATTTACAAACGTTAATATTAGGTAGATTTGTTGCTTATTTCAATTAGTTTTTTGAATTGTTTTAATTTTTACTTACTACGCTGTTTGTTTGTTTTTTCAAAATGTTGTTCGATTGTGAGGTTTGTGTTGAAAATGTGTGTTTGTTAAAAAGTGTATCTAAATGGAAATGTGTACCTGAGTAACGAGAATTATAACCCAGCAAAGAGGTAATGCAACTCGTAAGTTTCATAGTAATAATTAAGCAACTAAAACCGGCTATGTTGTTGTTTACACACATTAAAATATTTTTTTTCCTTGCTAGTTTAGTAGTTCGAGTACAGTGTGGAATTGTTCGGGATTTGCAGATTTACATGATTACTATCCCACGGCTTGCTCAAAGATTTTGGTAATTATCGTATTGAGAGAAGTATTACGAAGAAGTTTTTCATTAAAACGGATTCTTACGTACCTATTTAACAAACACACAAAGTCAACAACAAGTACCTACACATCTTTCTGTGCTTTCGACGGAAAAAGAATTATTGGTCGAATGAAGACGCATACCAACTTTTTATGACGATGGTTCAAAATCATATTTAAAAAAAGGTAGGCGCGTTTATGTCATTTATAAATGAGTTTGTTTACTTTATTATTTTTGCTGTTACCCGTACTAAATTTACCTATTAAATATATTTACATATACGAATCACATGAAGGGCCTTTTTCAACTATCACTCACCTGGATCAGATATTTGAGGTGGCCGAAATCATTTATTAGCATTATCAGGAAATCGCCATTTCAAACTTTTAAACCACCTAGTGAGTTTTTCTTCACTAACTTGAGCAATTACAAAAGACGTTTTTTTTTTTTGAACTGCCTACCCGATCATAAAACCCTGTGCACGCCACTGCAAAGAGGTACCCAAAAACATCAGTGATCACATGAATATTAAAATTCCCTATTTTCCCCTATGAAGGATGATTTTACAAATAGTCGGAAACAAGCATTTTTCATTTCTTCCAAAAAACGTGCATCGTATGACGTATCCTTAACTTAACGTGGAAGCTCCAGGTACCCCGCGAAACTCATATTTTCTCACGTGTTTTGCAATTTGCTGGTGAGTGCCGTGTTGTATGTTAATTACACTATGATAATCGACCGTAACACGTATGTTTTACAGAATTATAATCATTAAGGTAGTATAGTAAGTTCATTTTATTCCATTAAATGACTAGTTTATGAAAAAAACATACCGGGCAAAAATACACACTCCGGTTTGTCACTGAGAAATTCCAGATAGAAAACGCAATAACAATGGCCGACTTGGGAATCGAACACAGGACCTCATGCTCCGCAGTATTAATTTTATAACAAAAAGTAGCCTTTGTCCTTCCTTCCCCAGGATGCCATCTGTCACTTTATAAAATTTTATCGAAATGCTTTCAGTGGTTTAGGCGGGAAAAAGTAACATAGAGACAAACAGACAGAGTTACTTCCGAATGTATTATGTTAGTGGGTATGTCTGATTCCTCAACGTGTAAATCACACGTGTGAAGCTATTTGCTCACAAATAAGTACGTGTCTATGAGTACAGCGCGCAGCGCCCGATGGCGTGTGATACAATGATGTTCAACGTCAGCAAGGCGTCTGCTCTCCATCACGGCTGCCACTCAACCGCTACCCTTCTGCGCACCTCACACACGAGGTGCAGAAGGCTCACTATTACTACTCTGGCACACACATGGTTATCAACAGCACTGTCCTTTCTGAAATTAGAAAGCAGGCCCCTGTGTCAGTGCACAAAGTTACTATTTGATACTACTTATCACATTGATTTTCGGTGGACTGTCATCATGCCCCACCTACTTACTCAGTAAGTATAGTATATTCAATTTTCGCTGTAATTGATGATTTCTGAAAAGCGGTCTGAGATGCTTTGGCAAGAAGATTATGCGCTCTGAGTCTGCATGTTTGAACAATTGAGGGTGTTTTACTGCCTGTACATACATACTGTTCCATGCGCTAACATTTTCTCACGTGGTAACTGGTAACAGACTCACAAGTACCAGGCAGGTAGCCGTCGAAAGAGATAGGAAGGACAGCCGCGTGTGCCCAACTAATGGACACACGCGGAGTGTTTGCTTCATTAGCTGTGTTATGTGGGCCAATGTAAAGTTAGCTCGGGAAATATCAATCAGAAGTACAAATTATCGTTAAGCTGAATGTGGTAAAAATATTTACTTACAAACATGATGCATTTCAATCGAGGATACTCCACATGAATATGTGTCTGGCATATCGGATTAAAAGGAGCCGGTTGCCGTGCGCCGGTATTCGGTGGCACGTAGGTCCGTGCTCCCACTAGGATAGCAGCTAATAAGAGCAGGCGTCCGTCTCAATTGGCGCGTGTTACGTAACCGGCGCGCGGCGCGCTGTGCTCCGGGAATTTTATTTCCCTTACTCTTCATGAGTTCGTGAGTGTCTCTGTGTGATCTTTACGTACAGACCACTACTGTTGGTTCGGAACTTTCTTGTTATTTGAAGTTACCCCTATCGAAAATGGTCTGTTGATACGCAGGATTGGATAAAAGCTCATTGTTCCTTGCTAATTGTATTACGAATGAAACTTTATGTCTAACTTAGGTTTAATTTGGCTGGATGACATCAAGGATATCGCTAAT
Source organism: Aporophyla nigra (assembly GCA_947507805.1). Classification (NCBI taxonomy): domain Eukaryota; kingdom Metazoa; phylum Arthropoda; class Insecta; order Lepidoptera; family Noctuidae; genus Aporophyla; species Aporophyla nigra. The sequence goes on along the minus strand of OX382313.1, from coordinate 592,958 downwards.
TTGTTAGCGTAAGTAATCGACACCAGCAAATTAAATAAATAAATGTTAAAACTACCGTTCCAGTAATAACCATGTTGTTATGAGCTTTCCTGAGGGGTAATTGCGGAACTTTTTATCGGTAGGAATTGGTTTAATATTCATAGTTAACCGACAATTTATTCAAACAAATGACGCAATGGTTTTGAAATAATCTTCAATCCCATTCAGATTCTGATTAATTGTGCGTTTCGCAATTAGGGTGCAGTTCCGCAAAAACATAGCCTACCCCAACAGAAAGGAACAGGCTAGGCTAATAATGAGTACAAGTAGATCATTTTGTCTGTCTGGCTGACTGGCAAATATGCATGATGATGTAAGGTTGTGCAACAGACTGTTGTATGTCACGGTGCATTAGTTGGGCTTGGGCGAGCTAATGACGTATATCTGGTACCTTCTGCTGCGAATCTTAGACCATAATCTAGTGTGTTCAATATATAATTTAAACCTGAATTTGTGTGTAAAATGTATGTTTAATACGTTAGGAGGAGCGATACTCAACCGTGACATCAGCAGTCGAACATTCATGGGTTCACATGAGTGATGGAATTTAGATGGCACAAAACGCCAACCAGTAATGTGCTTGTCTTATGGCTGGAGGTAAAGCTGCTCATATCAACGAATGCGTCAGCTAATTGAGGAGGTGTGGAACAAAAGGTGTCATTTACAGTTTTTAACTTTTTGAGTAAATTGAGAAAATAAATATTCAAGTTGATCTAAGCAATTTTTATTATTTCTTACTAACTTTTTATGTGTCAATTATTGTATACAATTTAATGTATTATAAGGTTATCTTGCTGGTTTTGAAATTTGGAAAAAAAAATATAAACTATCAAATGACACCCTTTGATGCAATAGCTTGTAAATGTCACTATTTGATTCAATAATTTTGTAAAATGTCACCTTTTGAAACTCACTGTCTAAAAAATGTTACCTTATGAAACATTCAGTATATTCACACAAAATATTTTTATTTCTTATACATGTAATTCTCCACAATCAGGTTCCAACCAATCACAACGATTTTCATTATCTTCATTGTCATTTTCACCGACATTACTTTCATACAAAATATCACAATACCATTTTAATGAAGGCTCATTTTCCAGTCTTCTCCAAACTGCTTTTTTAATAAACTTTCAACATCCTTCTTTTTAGCACCTTTGATAAAGTGTCCCAATTCTTTCTCACTACACTACCGGACATAAATGCTGTTAAATTTTTTGAAGGTTGCGATTTTCCTATACCCTCTTATACAAAATCACACAGCATTGTCCGGTACTGTACCCGGTTTGAACCGACTAAAGACTCTTCAAACGTATTTCTTAAGAATATGTCACTTTTTGAATTCAAGTTACTGTGATTGAATAAAAATGTAACTTTTTGTTGCGGAAGCAGCAGTTCAGATCGATTTTTCTATGAAACTAGTATTTTTTTTAACAAAACCTTGGGAGTTACAGATAGAATTTAACATTTTGAGCCGATTAAAAAAAAACCTGATTGAGCAAAATACGTAAATGACAACTTTTGTTCCACACCTCCTCAATTAGAGTCGCGCGGTACCTTGCCATGAATGAGCACACACGAGCTACCGGCCGCGGCAGTTACAAGCTAGGTCTAAATTTAATGCTGCTCGAATATATTATACTACTGCACTTGTGATCTTATACTCATATATAATGAGAACGTGTTTAAGTGAAACGTCCTAAAAACAAGATCTGCCTACTTTTGGCTTTTTCTAGTGATGTGAAGAACAGCAACGAACAAAACTATACTAATATAGGTGTAGTAGTCTCTAAGATATTGCTTTTATTATAAGCGATGCATCAGGATAGGTGCCATCAGGACGATGCCACGTTAGGAAGCCTCTGATTTTGAATTACGTTACGCGCTCAATCACAACTTCCCCTGACCGAACAGTTTCCAACATACAGCTGATAACATTACACTTAGAGAATTTTACAATCTTGCATACGTGTGCTGCATCTATTAGGTTCTTTGTTCACAGTTCTGTATGAATGAACCTTCTGAATGTAGCGCTTGGCGGTCGTCGTAAGCTGTATGAGCCAACATTGATGAATGTGCGCCTGGGCGCGGGCCCGCTTTGATCCCACTCCCAGACCAATCGAGCAGATGTGACCCGCGTAGGGTTCACTATACGTATAGCGAACGATCTTAAAATAGCTCCACAAAGTAGATATATCAATTTACTGTTCCAGTTTAGTGTCTAGTTCTTCTAACATAGTTGTGTTTCTTCAAGATATGTCAGTGTATTTAATCTCGCCTATCTCAGGTAGCATTTCTCACACCTGAGTATTAGTGGGAGTTTTTCCTAATTCCTTATCGCTTAGCAGCTCCATGTCTGCTTGTTGTGGTAAAGCATGTGAGACATAAGTAATAGTAATAGTATTTATTGTCTCATAAAGTTATTGACAGTTATTGTTCCCTACACCCCACACTAGTGGGGAACTAGTTACTTCGTTCCGTTACATTAGAACACAAAAATGAATCTTCGTACGTTAATATTAACTTCGTAATTGGGAGAGCCTATAGATTCTCTAGACTGGACGGTTGTGAGTGCGTCCCGGCCCTAGCTGCGCCGCCGCCGCCGCCCTACGCACAGGCACACAGGGTTCCGCTTTGATAACATATTTCCGTTCATAATGTAATCCGCTGTGTCGCAGCTCGCAGTCCGCACAACCCGTCCATTGCGAGCTGCGTGATAAACTCTCCGTTTGAACGTTAAACTTAACTAACCTACGCGGATGACCTTTGCCTTCTATTTTTTAAAACTTGTGTTGTTCGAACAGTTTGCCGCTGGTTCAAACAAACAAACGTTCATTACACTATTGCAGTTAAAGGATTTCTCTAAAAAATGTTTAAACGCTACCATTTATCTTCTGTCATTAGAGCGGCGAACGTTCTATTCAGTAGAAAAGCAAGTAAAACAGAAACATGCATGAGAAAGCACGCTTTAACGTTTAATTTATCACAAGCTCTTCCAGTGCTTTCTTAACAAATGTTGAGAATTCCACGAGGTATACCGAGACCAATAGTCAAAACATACGTGTGCGGAACTTAAAGCAGTCGTGAGTCACAGCACATAGCATAATACAGTAATAGCAATAATGTGTAGCGTAGCGGTGAGCATCATGTATGAAGCAGTATGTTCCCCGGGCGGCGCGCGGCGCGTCATCCGGGTCAATTGGTCCAGTTATGTAACATTATGGACCACTGTCACTTGCTTCAGCTGTGCTCCGTGTGCGCGCGTGTGAGTGAGCGGTGCCGCTGTGTTAGCGTGGGGAAATAAATTATTACTTCATTGTAAGTCTGACGTGTTAGCATAACTCGTTACGGTACCGCTATCATATCACATGGAGGCACACCATGTACAGAGGCACGCACCCCGCAAAGGAAACTTTACATCTCTGCGGCCGCTTGCCTGGTGCCTGGGTCGAGGAAGTTGATATGATACCATAACAGACTCTAGATAGATCAGTTATAAGTGTTATAACTAATAGGGTATTTTCCACTTTTTTAAAAACTATTTAATTTTGAAGACTGTGAAGGAATATTTAACAGAAAAATATATTTTTTGTAATTATTCTCCATTTTCTGCATTAGAAGTGATTAAAATCTAATTTATTTTCAATGGTTTTAAATTTACCGCCAAAACGCTCCGTACGATAACGTGACGTCATCTTTGTGTAAACAAGTTGTAAACAGTATTTCGATCAAGTAATTTCGTATCTCAAATGGATAGAAAATGTTATTACTGGTGTGTGGTGCCTCTGTGTACAAATACTTTTAAAAATGTGCCACATAAACTATTTATACCTACTAAAATCGGGGTTGTTTGCAAAGACTGTGGGCAGATTTGCACTATCGGCTTTTATAAAACAAGCTTCCATTGTATTTCCAATAATCCATTCCAAAAATCCTAAATATATCCTAAATCCACTCCGAGATTTACAGATCGAGCACAGATCACATACCTAAGTCAATATTCAATACACACAAAAGTGACGTCACACGGTAAACGTCAGCGCACCGAGCGTTTTGGCGGTAAATTCAAAACTATTAAAACAAATTAGATTTTTTTCACTTCTAACGCGTAAAATGGACATTGATAAGATAAATTTTATTTTTCTGTTGAATATTTCTTCCTAGTCTTCAAAAAGAAACTGTTTTAAAAAAAACGGAAAATACCCTATTCTCATTTTCCTTTCTAGAGGTTTGGACTCCTGAACATTAGTCCTTTTCTTGTGTCTGCCTCGTTATTTCAGTCGCCGTAGATATAGGTAACACGTAGCGAAGCGATACAGCTAAATGATGTGTGATGGCGTGTGCGCGGGGTGTTGTCGCGCCGGCCGTGTCGGCACTCGGTCAAGCAGGCGGGCGCGGGCGCGCCTTTCTTTGTGTCGGCGAGGGGTCCGGGCGCACACCAGCGCGTGCTTTGTTCTTGAGCTCCAACGCTCACTGCGCCGGCTGTTTGTTCACTCAACTGTCTTGTCCCAAATACTTGTCTCTTAGCTAATTCAATATAATGGGGTCATTATGATTTGTGCTACACAAAGGAAGTATTTGTAAGCGTGCAGCACTTACTTCCTAGCTAGTGTATCATTATGGACGGCAAAGGGCTTGTTATGAAACTACGTAGGTATGTAGCTTTGTCATATCTACCTTATTGATTCCTCAATTTCGAAAGGGCCTTGTGAACGTAACACCAGATGTAAACTTTGGCCAATAAATAATTAAGTTCACGACGTAATTGATGGCGGTTGATACATTGCGGCGTAGAAAGGGTATCTCGTTGCAGATAGAACCTTCGAAATGTATGATGTAGATTGTAGCTGATAGTCGCCGATACAATGGTGGCGAACGGTCTCGGCCTTTCCGTCCAGACAGACATTGAGAAGACCCAGAAGGCTCACCGATTCCCGCATTATAATATGTACCTGTGTTTACAAAGGAATGAATCTAATCATCCAACCTGTGCCGACGCGCGCTAATTACCTACTTGTTGAAGCTGTATCTGTATGATCATGATCAGGCATCAGTTCTATGTCACAAAAATGCGTTATGCTGAAGTCGTGGATAGTGCAGTGCAGTAGCAGACAGAACGCTCGAGTGAAACTTCTGTGTATCATCTCTGTTGTGGCGCCGACTCTATCTACATTAGAGCCATTTTCTGATCGGCCGATAGTGTCAGCGCGTCTAACGGCTAATGCATTGAATACTAAACTACGTTCACAACAGGCTCACTATCTAAATGATTTCATACAGCTCTGCTAATGTTGTAATATCACGATTTGTGTACATTTTTTCCCAGATAATGATGTGTTTCGCTGATAACAAATGATAAAATTCATTTAATCTGAGAGATATGGATATTTATAAGTACCTACCGGTGGTCGTCATCCAGTTATTTGTATATGTAAACGTGATTGATACGTTTAATAACAGCTGTTGCACCAGCTCTGCTACGTATTGTTCTACACTGTTTGGTGATAAATAATTTACCTACTAACTTATTATCTATCAAGGACACGATAATAGCGTGTGTCACTACTTGAACGTTGTAGGTACTTCGAGATGCATGTTGTTAATACATAGAAGACAGCTCCACATCGTGTTTGAAATAAAAGTGTAGTTATTAGCAATGTCTGTTGACGGTTGACACATTGTAGATGTATTGCAGCTGATGCGTCCCATGTAGTGCAGTACGGGCGCACGGGCGGCGGCGCGCGGCGGCGTGAGTCATGTGTTGTTGTTGTAGCACGCGGAGCGCGTCCCGACACTTGTGCCATGAATACACAATGCTACAGCACTCGATACCGATGGTACCTTTAGCGTACCGTTACTTTATTACATTACAGGAACTGCTGTGATCATTCATCCACTCTACGTGATCACAGTGCTCACACATACATGCAACATATTTTATACCTCCAACATTGATGTACAGCGAATCTATGGCGGTGATGTCTCGTGAGGTCTGATGCTGCATCTTCTTCTGGCGCTGTTCCTTCGTCAGTAACACTAAAGAAACTTTGAGTCGCATCTTCTCATAAGTTTAGTTTACATTATATGCTTTGATCATCATAGTGTTATAAAGCCATACTAACTTGATCTTGATTTTTCGAAACTTGGGTAATAAAACAATTTTCGGGCGAAATCCGACATTTTACGGCCGTCCTACACATATTTTCACGATAAACCCGTGACAGTAATTCGCATCGTGAAACGCTAGTCACGCTTCAAGTACGACATTTCCGTATTGATCCCAGTTCCGCATAAAGATTCCAAGTTTTGTATGTCATGAACTTTTGTTTACTCCAAGTTCACAAACCGTCTTCAAGTTTCAGTCACTTCTTGAAACATCCTCGCTTTGACGGTGAAAGAAAAGTCCACATTTATTGCGGTTTTCCGGTGTCATACATTTGATTTATTTTCCAGTTGCTAATGTCTGGTATCGCAATGAGGGCGCGCATTTGATGTAACAGCTACTCGTGCGTCCATCGCAACAGTCGGAAGCGAGGTCCGCGCGCAGTTCGCGGCAGGTGTACCAAACTATTAATAATTTAGACGCATTGCTTCGCGGACACGCACTTGGAACACATCCGGTACACCGCACTCCAGCCGACTGGCCCCCGATCGCAACCGCACTCACACTTACTAGCTTACATACTATGTCACATTATCGGCATTCCAAAACCGAGGAACATAACATCTGGGAAATGCTGGGTTGACCGAATGCCGCAGCAACGGTCAGCGAAAATAGTATTCAAAATAAGCCTTACCTGCTAGTTTTTAAAGTCTATAGACCATACTTCACGGTAGTGTACAAGAGTTCATCCAAAAAGAAAAGGAAATGAAGACTCTCAACAAAAATTTTTAATAGTTCGTGAGTTCAGATCGTGACCTGTTGACTATGTATTGTTGTTGACTATGAAATGTTTACGGGACAAGTGAAGGGACGAGACGGATAACGTTAGGAGGACGATACTATTCATCCTGTTTGTCAACGCTTGGATCATGAGTTTGCAAAATATTTATGTTTATATTTTTCAGAACTACGAGTATGTTGGCTCTTCTCTGCTCTCTAATGCACCACTTGTCATTAATATTGCTCTAGGCGCTACATGCAATATCTTATTACAGAAAGCTGCGAAATCATCCATCACAATCATCCGTCAGTGATCATTACTGATCATTTGTCACTCCTCCTAATAACCATAGTTAAATTACGCGACATTAAATTATGGTTCTTAGGAGAAGTGCGCCGCACGCACGAGAACGCGTATTTAATTTCATTCCCATGAGTTTGTCTCGGACAGTTAAGATATAGTTGCTTTCCGTTAGTATTTAGTCTCAATAAAAATGATGACATTGAATGTAACATAAATGCTAGATGTATGGTAGTTTTTCCGCATGATCGCGTGCAGTCGTCCGTCTGCAACGCCCCTCGGTCGCGGCGGTCGTCGACCCGCGACACGTCTGCGCCGCGCCGCCGCCGTCGCTCCGCCGCGCCGTCGTCGCACCTCTGCCGCATCTGCGCGAACAATCAAGCTTTGCTTTTATTTCACTCAATGTATTCGACAATGTTTTGTTCCAATGTAATTTGATCATTGTAGTTATAATGTGGAACGAAGGATAACACAACACGCGTTTGTTTCGATAGAGTCGGGTTACAGTTTTCAGTACAAGTTATATCGCGGAGTTTCTTGCACATTACTGAGTAATGCGTATTTATACCGAGGCTATTGTACTGCTATGTAATACGAATATGTAAAGTGCTTTCGTCCATGCATTACCTGCATTTTGCCAGCTATTTACTAAAATTATTATTGTTTGCATTGAACCGCAATGGAAAACAACTCTTGCTCCAATTTAAATAGTAAACAAAGCATTTCTATTATATCTTTCTGTAGAACTTCTGCTTAGGTATTTTACAAACCATTCTCGCATGTCGTCGTCAGTCACTGCGGAACGCACTAATTCCTTTGAGCATCGCGCAACGCATGGCGACAACATGTCGCGCGTCTGCTCAATCTGTCTCAACAGTCGTGTTCGTTTTGTCGCCGGTCTGTGTCTGTGTACATCATGTTGTTTTTAACTAAATAAACATCTATTGACCTCGTCGACGACACATCATTCGCTATTTTCAGCCGGCGTTACAATTATTGTTATTTTATTTATTTGTCAATTTTAGCCGACAACGGCAAAGCCAAAAGAGAGGGTTATGGTTTTAGCCGTGTTCGTATGCCTGTAGGAATACCTACCTTTTGGGTGTCATTGTACATGCCATTTTAATTTTACAACCAAAAATGCAAAACTAATACATAGTTAAAAAAAAACTTAAAAACACGATTTCATAGAAAACCAACCTAAAAAGTAGAATATAATTAACGAAAACCTAGGCTGCTTTTTGGAGTATTTTTTGTTTGAAATCATGCACCCCACGCTTTTCCATTATTTTCTACTTTTTAGTTTGGTTTTCTATGGAAGTTTGCCTATAAACTTATTAATTATTTTTTAGTTCGGCTAGCTGCAAACGCATATACGCATATATTGTCATAAATGATAAGTGACTTCATTTTTGAAAGTAGGTTTGTACAAACACTTTTACACGTCAAGCATATTTTTTTTAAAGGTGTCTTCAGACAGCGAGCGGGGCGTGACGTGACGCGACGTGGCGGGGCGCCGGCGCGACGCCGGCGCGGCGGGAGCCTTCACACTGCGGGCGCGATCACGTCCCGTCCCGCCGGCGCACAGTGGATCGTCCCCATACAAGAGGTCGGACATAGATTCAAAAATTGAAAAATTATTTAATTTAAAAAAAAAACAAAATATACAGTTGCATTCCTCTATTAAAGAACAACACACATGTGCAAAACACACTAAAATAACTATAACTAGCAATGAATTTGATAAGCTAATTATGACATGAGCCAATCACATTGCAGAGCTTAAGGGCTGTGAACATAGTAATTACAATAACTCATTAGATTAAGCAAGTACTGGTAGTCGTTACTTAATGACTCATTAAGGTCCTCTTGTAGTTGAAAACGTTTCGGCGAACACTGGCCGGTCGTTGCGAGCGCTTGAGCTGCTAGATTTTGTGTATAATTGTTTCGTGGAGATAAAATGATAAGGAAATTATAAAATATTTTCTCACCATGCCCTAAAAAACAATAAAACCTATCTTTTGGTATAAGTTTTACATGGTTTAATGATGGAATCTCTTCAAGGTACACGTTTTAAACGGCGATTTAGTGTCATCTTTATGATTATTTTTTATCGAGCCAAATGTTTTAATTCACGTTTCTATCTTCACACAGCGCTTAACAGTATGTTCAATTTTCCTAAATATTTTTATTTTACGGAAACTATCCATTTTGCTAGATTTACAGAGGTTTAAAAAAGTTAAAAAGTACTGCAACCTCGCCTTAACGCTTTTGTTATGTTGCAACAAAAGCGTTCATAAGTCATTAAAGTCCTCAAAAATGCACCTGTTATTTAAGGAACTACTTAGTGATGACTAATTCTCAGTAATAAGTATACTTAATGTACCTCCATTCCATCAGTAATACACATACAAAGATAGTTACTATAGGCAAAATATCTCGGTAGGGGCACTCTAGGGGCACCATGTGTCCTTGAAGAAAATGTGGCATAAAATGGGTAAATAACAGTAGTGAAATCCACAAGTCGAACAAAGAGGGAATCATGAGATACATACATTTTTGTGTTCGTTTCCATACAAAAATAAAAGTTTTCATCGAATAGCGCCTAAAGTTCTGGTCAAATAAAAAAAGCGTAGAACAATTTTTGTTGTACTTTAATAGAGAAATGCAACTGTATATTTTGTTTTTTTTTTTTTTAAATTAGATACTTTTTCATTTTTTGATTCTATGTCCGACCTCTTGTATGGGGACGATCCACTGTGCGGCGCCGCGCCGCGATTCATTCATTGAAAAAATGTTGAGCGATTCAGACGTGGAAACGCTCTTGCTCTAATTTTTTAATGAAGTATCTAACAAATATCACAGGTCAGCATATCATCGATCCGTGCGGCTGTTGTAACTTAGCCTCAAGCGCTTTACAAAATTATGAATTTTAATCGTATTAGTAGCCGTTAAACATTGAAATTGACAGGCATTTCACGTACCTTTCTAAATCTTTTGCGATCTTATGAGGTTTGGCTTAATTTGTCAAACTGTACTCCATGCCTTTCATGCGAGATTCAGAAGGATGCCGGAGGTTTGAAAATCTGTCTCGGTAAATCCACAAAGCAAAAGGAATAGCTTTGCCACGGGCTTCTAAACACATCAACATGTTACCGTTTTCACGAGCACTGTACACGTATTCAGGCATTGTTAATCACAACAAAATCAATTAAAAAAAACACTAAAAACGTAATAATAACAACAAGACACAATTTTAAACTAAAGTGTTAAATGCCTAGGACTAACACAATATCAAAGATACCGCCTGCACGTGGAGCCGACAAAAGCACCGCCGTGCCGGCGGCGCCGCGCTGGCGGGCGGCGCCGACGCACGGTGGGCTGCATATCGCCTTTCATAGACATAGAGACTCGAATTTTGAAGGGACCTTTTTTTGGCTAGAAATGGATTCTGCTGATCATTACTATTCTATAAAATTTCGTATGGGGTAATTGCGTGTAAAAATGAAGGAGTTCTAATTTTTTAAACAAAAAAATTGTACGGTGCTGACATGAAAAATTATTCTATCTCTGGAATTATAAGGTTCGCCATTATATCCTTAAACGCAGATAGTACCATTTATTTTTAATTTTTTTACATACTTCATATTGCGCCACCATTTGTGGTTTTTAAAAAGCCTCAAAATTAAAAAAAAAATATGTATGTTGATGATTAATTTTATGGTAAAATGCTTTAAATATGAGTATGCTTAGTCAAGTTCACAATATTTTTTATACTATAAGCCAAGACAGTCTAAAAAATCACAAAAGTTCGTTTCACTAAATTGAAATCACATGGTAATTATGAATTACCTTTCTTATCTCGCGATTTGCAACCCACTGTGCGGCGCCGCGCTGTCTTGTCATGTGAATGATCAAAAAGTTACAAAACAGAAAACCAAATCATTTCAATTGTTAGGAAGTTGGTCCTATGCTTTAAACCGAACTGTTTAAATTTTTTTGCCTTTTGCAATAAGATTTAACGGGTTTCTTAGATTAAATGTATCAAATTATTCACTTTAAATTAATTGAGTTTACTTACTAAATAAAGGATACAGTCATTGTAATAAACAAGCTTGCGTCGTGTGACTCTGATCACATTGGCATAAAGTTCAAATTCAATTGATGCACGTGCGCTAGTTGTTTGAAACTGTACTCGTAATGAAAATGTTTTAGTCAATCACAGCTAATGTCGGCGATCGCTCACTTTCATTCACTATCCATTACTCGTATCAACTAACATACAAAACTGTTATTAAATGTAAGACGCAGTCAATCAATTTAAAACTTGTGATACTTCTGCAATTTATCGCCGTCCTGCCGACGCTGCGCTCGCGCCCCGCTCGCGGCACGCCGGCCTCTGAGTTGTATTCCGACTCGGCGCGGCGGCGGCGTGGCGCGTCGCGCCGAGCGCTCTGTGTGAAGTCGTCCATACTATCTAGTACATTACAACTACTCAGCGTCGCGTCGCCGCCCGGTCCCGCCGCGTCGCGCTCGCTGTGTGAAGGCACCTTAAACTAGATGCGGTTGGCGTTTCCTATCTGACTACTTTGAGACGAAAGGCCGAAACAAACTCAGAGGTCACAGTCTCTTTTAAAGTTCAAACATAACCTTGGTCAGATCATGTGAAGACCATGTGGATTGGTGTTTGAAGTGGTCTTTTAAGGAAAGAACCACACAGCTTGAGTGGACCTGTCCAATCAGTGCACGCATTTGTCAGTAATCACGCAGCCCCACTCAGAACTGAAGGAGGTCAACGATTCGACGAACAATACCAAAGATAGGACATTTGTGTAGGTCGCACAAATTACTCAAACTGCTAGACCATGATAAAAATTAAATGAGAAGAAAAGGAAACAAAAAAATAAAACACCCACTTGGTCTTCACATTTATATTAATTAAAACAATATAATACTTAAAAAAAAATACAAAATAAAAACTTTTTAACAAAAAATTAAACCGCCAAAAAAAACAGAAAAGCAAAAAATAATAAACTTTAAAATTATGAGTCGGCGCTTTGAGTGATCTTAGTTCATTGATTTTTCAGCGCCGATTCAAAATTTTTTGTTAAAAAGTTTTTAATTTGTTATTTTTTGTGGCTTTAATGTACTAATAATACTTGGCAAGGTATACCCTATCCAATGAAAAGAGCATTATCAAAATCGGACTACTCTGTACAAAGTTATGCGTGGTTATACATTACAATCAATGAGTGAACAATCAATCATCCCCTGATTTCCGATCCTTAGGGTACGATTTGGTTTTCCAAATTTATATGGGACCACCCTCGGACAGCCGGTGGAACTTCGTCGAGCACTTCTGACGTTTGGCTCCCAGACTGGAGCGGGCTGGGGCTGCCTTAAAGCGGCTCCTGCCCAATCTGGGGGGTCCAAACGCCTCCTGCCGGAGGCTCTACACGGGGGTCGTGCGGTCCATGGCCCTTTATGGGGCACCGGTGTGGGCGCCCTCATTGAGGCTGCGCCCAGCGCGCCGGTTGAGTGCGGCCCAAAGGGTCATTGCCATCCGGCTAGTCCGGGGATACCGCACGGTCTCCTGCGAGGCGGCGAGCCTCCTTGCCGGAGTGCCGCCATGGGATCTGGAGGCAAAGGTCCTCGCCCACATGTGGGAGTGGCGCGAGGAGGCGAAACGCCGCGCGCCGGGGCGAAACTCCACTGCCGCGTCAAATCGCGGCATGGCGGACCGAGCTCCGGCAGGATCTCATGGCGACATGGCAGGTCCGATTGTTGCAACCCAGCGCTGGGCACACCACAATTGCGGCGGTAAGTCCCCTCTTTGAGGAGTGGATTGAGAGGCGCCACGGCGTCCTCACCTTCCGCCTGACGCAGGTTCTCACCGGGCATGGGTGCTTCGGTGGGTTCCTGTTCAGGATAAAGCGGGAGGAAACGCCCGGGTGTTTCCATTGCGAGGATCGTCTGGAGGACACGATGGAGCATACAGTGGAAGTGTGCCCTGCCTGGGCGGAGCACCGCCGTGTCCTCGTGGAGGCGATCGGCGGCGGCGACCTCTCGCGTCCGGCCCTGGTGCGAGCCATGGTACGGAGCGAGAGGGCATGGGAAGCCGTCACCTCCTTCTGCGAAGCAGTAATGCTCGCGAAGGAGGAGGCGCGTGAGGGAGTGGCAGTCTCTGCGCCCTCACGTCCCTAGCCGCCGCAGGAGGAGACGCCCTGGGCGTCGGGAGTCGATTGCGGACTCCCGGCCACCGTAGGCGCGAGCTTGCGGGTGGCGAGCAATGGGTAGCTCGCCACCCGGTAAGGACCAGGCTCGGGTCGACGGCGCGTAGTGTTCCACGCGCGCCTCAAAGAGATGTCAGCAGCACTGAAGGGGTCTGCTAGGACCGATGCCTGTCAGGGTCGCGAGATTGTTCGAAAGAGATACCGTGACCCTGGCACATGGGCAACTGAAGGAACACGGGTGTGTTTTAGTCAGTAAAAGTCTGACACGCCCTCCCGCTTCGCCCAGAGCGGGAGAAGTCATTTCATGATTTCCCATCCGAAAAAAAAAGACTGCGCTTATTATGGATGGCTTCCATGCCATCATCCGAAAAAAGACGGCTTCACTCCTGAGCAGAATAAGAGGTAGTCATAATAGCATCCTGAAGGCTGTGGCGGCAGACATTTCCTCTGCCACAATAAGGCAATTTATGAGAAGAATTATACCATAGTCCACATGTATCGTTGTGTCAGTTGCTGGGTGGTCTTCTCATTCATTTGTCTTTAGATTAAGGTACTAACAATAGTGTTTTAAGGAAATTTGTTACTAACAATTTATGGATTTGAGTTGTCCGAAATAAAATGATTTATTATTATTATATCCTTTATTACATTTAAATACACATTAATTACATTTTTAAATATTAAAATATAAAAAAGATATAAGAAAACATTTAAAAATATAAAAAATAGTAGCCCACCGGTATCGGGAACAGGGTCCAAGCTACCGGTGGTCAGGGCTGCTGAGAGAGGAACCTCCTAACAATACGCGCCGTGTCCAGAATTACTGCTTTCTGGATCAGGCCCTTGATCCAGCTGCCTAACGAGAGCCTCCTGAGATGTTGATCGAGGCTCTTTCTTCTCTTTCTTTTTTTCTCTTATTATTATTATTATCCACGATAAAGTAATAATGAAACTTATATGGGCCATAAAAAGTCCCATTACGATAACAATACGCGGAGACATGGATCAATGTCATTTGTGTTATAAGACGTTATCGTATCGTTACTACACCACAAGTAACACATGCGCCCGCAATACTCAAGCATAAAACGTGCTGACATACAGAACGAAAAAAACAAATACTAAGTTTAAAACAAATACTAATTTTAAAACACTGTAATCCGACTACGGTAAAATAAAAGTTATCTTAAAAGTACGAAACTGAAGATATTTCAGACAGAAATCAAGACATAGGGTGTACGGCTGTATGGCAGACCGGTTTTTTCGGATAATCGAACTGTATTGATTCAGCACACATATTTATTTACAGGCGAATGGAAACCTTATGATTAGACATATGAAGGGCTAATGAGAACTGGCTAAGTCACATTCACCAAAGTTGTCAGTGTTGACATTTGAAGTTTTGATATCATTTTATAGCTAACTTAAAAATATTTCTCAAACATAAATAATTGATTTTAAAGGGAAATATGGTATGCTATCAATATTGGGATCGTCATCTCCATAAAAATTACCCGTTTCACATTCGCTTTGGCAGAGAAGAAGTGGCTTACTCGTGGGCAAAGCTAGTTATTCCCTATTAAATCCAAAATGCAGCCCATTTTTTTAAGTGACCCAGCGTTTTCTTGCCGTGTATTAGATACTTACGCGTATTAAAATGTGGATTTTTGTGACCATAGAAATTTATAAAGTCAATTTGAAAACAATGTTACTTAGCCGATTCTTACCCTTAGCCCTTCATATATCTTTGATGACAAATAGTTTCTTACACGCGGTAAAATTTAGTTTATCAACTAACGGCTACTTGGGAGTGACGTATGAGTACATACAATAACAGTTCGAGACAATTTCGCGTGTATTGTAGCGCGGGAGGAGGATAGCACGCGTGAGTCGGGCGGGCGTAGTAGTTCGGATAAGCGGTCGTTCGGTTGATCGACGTTCGGATAATCGTCGCTCTACTGTATGTGTTGTTAAAAATATTCAATGATACGGTGTGACCGAATTGTTTCGTTCTCTTTATTCAGCCGGTTGCCCGCTAACAATAACGTGAACGATTCTCTGGCACTAAATCCACGCGTGGAACTGTTGTGCTTGTGCGTAGTATATCGGGTCCGTTTCCCATAGTGTGGTTTTGGTAATTAAACTATAAACTAGCCGATATAATATTATTTGCTTGAGTGTCGGAACACATGTGCTGCAGTGTACTGGCGTGTGGTACCAGTGCCACGTGCACGCCACGCTTTGTATTGAGCAATTACAACATTCTCATGTACACACTCATACATATTTTCAAAATGTTGTCGACTCGATGTAATCAGATCGTTTCCTAAATAATTATTTTTGTGTACTTAAATCAATTAAAATAAATTATTTACGTTTTTACTAATTGATTACAAGCTATATTCAGGTGCGGCGACTTGTCTCACTAGAAGACTATCGAGCGCCTTCATTGAGCATAATCAGCCTATAACATAGCCTACCTACTGCCGGGATACCTACCTACTGCCGGGATACCTACCTACTGCCGGGATACCTACCTACTGCCGGGATACCTACCTACTGCCGGGATACCTACCTACTGCCGGGATACCTACCTACTGCCGGGATACCTACCTACTGCCGGGATACCTACCTACTGCCGGGATACCTACCTACTGCCGGGATACCTACCTACTACCGGGATACCTACCTACTGCCGGGATACCTACCTACTACCGGGATACCTACCTACTGCCGGGATACCTACCTACTGCCGGGATACCTACCTACTGCCGGGATACCTACTTACTGCCGGGATACCTACCTATTGCCGGGATACATACCTACTGCCGGGATACCTACCTACCTGCCGGGATAACCTACCTACTGCCGGGATACCTATCTACTGCCGGGATACCTACCTACTGCCGGGATACCTACCTACTGCCGGGATACCTACCTACTGCCGGGATACCTACCTACTGCCGGGATACCTACCTACTGCCGGGATCCCTACCTACTGCCGGGATACATACCTACTGCCGGGATCCCTACCTACTGCCGGGATACATACCTACTCAATCAAATCAAAATATTTTTATTTCACATAAACCAACATGGGCACTTATGAAACGTAAGAAGCTAGGTGCACGGTTCCAAATACTTGATTCCTATGGAGAAGAGCCGGCAAGAAACTCCACGGTTACTGTTTTAAAAATAATTGGCTTTTACAGTGGTTTTAAATTACAATATTAATAGGTATGGGAGAACAGTGTAGGACTGTCAAAAAAGTACCAAGTACATAATAAAATGCAAAACTGCCAACTGTCTACAAGGCCTGCAACGTTCTCACATTCACAAAGTATAAAATAATCTACAAAAAGAATAGTATTTCATAAATAGTCTTATTGTCTAATACACTATTTAAACTAAATGTCACTATTGCCATGACAACCAATATTAAAGAGTATAAATTAGAATTGTAGGTATATAATGTCAAAAATGAGAAGATGTCAAAGAAGATTGTAAAAACAAAAAAAAAAGAAGAAAAAAATTTATTAAATATTTACAAGATGTACATCGTCATTTGGGAGCAGTTAATAGACACTGGTCATCCTGTAATGAGCTACTGCCGGGATACATACCTACTGCCGGGATACCTACCTAGTCTCTCTGTGAGAGGGGGTGGGCCGTAATCCACCACACGGGCTCGCTGTGGGTTGGTAGATGTCACATCAGCTGTCTATGAATGTTTGGTCCTAGGACATGCCGGTTTCCCCGCGACGTTTTCCTTCACCGTTTTGAGAGTGGTGTTGAAATTATGAACACAAATTAAAGTAAGTGGGCCCCCACTGCTCTCCAGAATACATATTGGCGCCCATTGTATTCAGTGCAAAAAGTAAACAGATACATTATAACTATTATACATAAACATCATGTTTATTTAATTACCAGTGGCGTAAGATAACACCGTCTGGAACAAAACATTCACCCAGTTCAATTTTATCGAGAAGTAAGTTTTACTTGAGTAAATAAAACTTCATCATCATCATTCAAACATCAATAAAACTTACTAAGTTGTTTTACGATGAGTAACCGTTGGTTTTTCTTTTCTCAGTAGGCACTAGGCATGAGAGTTGACGAGGGACAGAAGAAATAGTGAAGTGAGTAAGTCCTGCAGCCAACGATATATCAATTTAATTGTGTTATTAAAAGCTGCGGGCACGTTGCGGCCAATAAAGTGAATCAGAGGTCAAGATACAGTAAATAAAAATAATTTCTTGAAGTCCATAAGACATAATGTATATGAATGGACAGAAGGCCTATTTCACTCAAGTGAAAGAATACTGATTTCTTTAGACAGCCGGGCTGACAGGGCTTCGAAGGCTATGTGCAGTCTGACGTTAGGATTATATGGAGGTATGTCACCCAGTTTTCCAAGTGGTATAGCTTCGTAGAGCAGCGACTACGCGGCGTAGCTCGTAGCAGTGGGTGTTCTGTACCGCGTCCCCGCGCGTGCTACGGAGTGGAGATGTAGCGTGTGTGTAGTGGTGCGGTGACGTGTTGCCCTTGGCATTATTAGCGGCCGCGCTATCAGCCGGTGACATCACCGCAGCGAGCGGTCGTCACATGTGCACGACACCTATCACCTACTAGCGGATCCGACTAATGCTATACATAACTACTCATTGACTGTAGGTAACTGCTGCCCTATGATAATTTCACAAATGTCCGAGTCGTGCTTCATAAGACATACTCTGACTCTGTAGAGATAAATTGGACCTCACCTGATAAGCTGCTAATTACCACATGATTTTGATAATATGAGATCGTGATATCAGAAATGTGAATCACTGCGTTTGTTTATTAAATACATGTTATATTTCGAGACAGACCTTGCCACTGTATATTACTGTATACTTTATCACCATGAGATTAAAATCTGTGACCGTACATTTACTTTCTGCAAAGATAAGATCTATCTGAATAGACAGTAGAGGGCAGCTCAAGGCAGCTGTTGTAGCCGCAGTGTTGTCAAAACGTCCGATATAGTGCGGCTACCGGCTACCAGCTCGCTACACAGCAGAAGTAAAGTCCATACACGTTCCTGCACGTCGCACTCAAAGGTCCCAAAGGTCGCGTTTGGCAACGACTATTATTAGCATCGCACGCTACATCAGCTACTTCGCGCTGCCCAGGTTTTAAGTAGCTCTACATTAGTAGCCATTTGTAGTCAAATGATAAAATGAAGATGAGGAGTATCACGGAGGCAAATTCTCCGCATTGATCTGGGTGTCCATTGGCGAAAAGCATTAAATAATTTAACATATATGCTCCATAGATTACGTATACCTACCTTAATCAGGTCTTACGCCAAAGCTATTCCGTTATTACATTAGCATTTATATTCAAATCAGGTACTGATATTAATATAGTTTTTTTTATAACTGAGCCAATCACAACGATAAAGCGATTGATCGTGCGTGAGTCGAGATGGCGCACTTCAATCTTCGCACACAAATTGCAAATACCTTGAATGAAACTGGACTAAATTTTTGCACGAGTCGAGCAGCTGATACATAATAGTGTTTCGTGCGAACTGCTAAATGATTCGTTTTCATCACTTGCTGTTCGTTTTCCATCGCGGAGTCTATTTCCGATCACCGTTACGGCGCGAGAGCGTGCTCCAGCGCTGCGCTATTGATATAGCCAGACGTGTCGCCCGCATCAACTTAGTTATTATTTGTTCAAATTGCTTCTCATTCAGACTCATGCCTACAGCGTTTATTTTTAGTGAATCATTAAAAGAAGCGGCACAGACATTAACAAACCTGAAAAAATTGGCACGTCAATTTAGTTCAGATGCAAAACGTCAAATCACACAGCAATCACTTCGACTAAACACAAGAAGGAATGCTGATGTTCTGCTGGACATGGAACTCGTTGCGAATGGCAACGATCATGTTGAGTGACGAGTTTCATAAAGTATCACGGCAGGTGTTAATTTCACTGATATAATCTAACCTGCGCTGAGCTAGAGTTCTGCCGTGCTTTACCGCTCCTTCGCGAAACACATTAGTTTATCGTGTTGTCCAATCTCAGGTCTCGTTTGAGTTCTCAGAAGCAACTAAAATGAGATCTGAGATTCAGGATACAATAATAAAGTGTCCGACAAATTCTTTTATCTATTCTGTTATATCTCATTAATCCAGATGTGACAAAGTAACTCTTGATTTCTCCGAGTTGGATCTGCGTAAGCTTACATTAGCATATTCTAATTGGTTTAATCTGCGTCCGGATTGTCAACACGAGGTGAGATCACTCTGTATTTTTCACCATCGACATGAAGATGGACATTCGTATTCATGTCCATCTTCTTGCAGCCTTTACAGGCGGCATGTGTAGCACATTTAATAGTGTGGACTCGGAATAATTTATTTTCTTACAGACTGAACAGCTATTTATTGACACCAATGATCCCGCCAAACATACCCTTAAAATATATTTTAATTACAATGTATGGGGGAGACTTAGAACCTGAGTAACTGCTTTCATTGAACATTATGACAATGTTCCGGACATTGAAAGGCATTTAACCGGCAATGTTATCGTATGTTGTCGTGAATCGGTGTGATCGGCGTTTAATGTCCCCATTGTGCGGGACTGCGATCAATGTCCCGTGGCTTCCTTTGTCGGCGCCGCGGCCGCCGCGAATTACACGCACCAACGTGCTCGCTGTGCTGCCTCCAAGTTCAGCGGAGCCAGTCAGCCACCCGAGCGCTGTGCACCACGTGGAAATTGCTTTGGCCCCGAAAGGGTCGTTACTGACGAAAACACGCTGAGCTTTTAGTTTACATTGGAAAACAAATTTAGCTCTGAAAGTTACGAACATAACATTGAACGGAAATCTTGGAAAATCCCAGGCTGAATTACGGGCCAGAAGTCCTTCAGACCTTCGCACTAGCATCGGAAGTTTTCAAAATGTATCGTGGTCATGTTTTACCTGTTAGTTATCTTGACACGTAGCATTCAAATTAAAATGTATAATCATTTTGTGGTTTTCCTTGAGTATTACGTACCTATATGTCCACAATTTATTTTCCTGTTGCTGGTTGTCCGGTTATGACATCGTTTTCGCAGCGAGACATTTGTTTTTTATTAATAATTCGTGTGTTTGTTAGTTCATGATCTGCTATTTGACTTCAGGTAACGATACTGTTAACCTCGACCTTAGCGAGTCTAAGCAAGGTCAGTGTAGTTATGTTTTGCCAACGTATCACCATCGCGACAGCAGCATTGTTTACATAAATACAGTGCGCCGCTCATCGTGCTGCTAATTCTTGCGGGGTGTAGTGAATTAAGGGCTCGGCGACGGACAGTCTGTCCATACAAACGTAATACCAAAATCATTTGCAATTTGAGCATATTTCCACCATTTTAAGATGATATTCGGCTTAAGACAGTATTTATCTAGGTTATGGTGACGTTTTTTTTAAAAAAAACTAAGCCAAAACAAAGTTTGAGCGAATTGCATTTCGCACATTTTTACAACATAAATGACATGTTTTCTTTTTGTTTTTTCTGCATTAAAAACAACAATATCTGTAATAATGTTTTATCCATAACACAGATTATATTATCAAGATACTAAATAACAAAAAACAATTGAAAAATCATTAAGTTTTCATTCATCATTTTTGGTATTACGGAACACATCCAAATTTATCATAATTTTCAATAGCTGGTAGTGCTATCGCGTCTCACAAAAATGTCAATGTGTGCACGGTCGTACGACTCGCGGTAGGTGTGTTGTGTACCGCTCGGACATGTATTCACACTAGCGTAACATGCATTTTGGCCGTACTTTTATTTGTTTATTCAATTGTATTGTGATATTTCTGACACTATTATTGACCTATGCTATAGAACTTGGTTTTTGATTTTTCTTCTGATCTGGATCGAGTACAGAGACTGAATGACTGATGAGAATGCAATGATGATGAACTTTGCTTTTTTTTTGGATGGGAAATCATCAAATGACTTCTCCCGCTCTGGGCGGAGCAGGAGGGCGTGTCAGACTTTTACTGACTAAAACCCACCCGTTAGTTAGTTCCATCAGGTGCCCATATGCCAGGGCCATGGTAACTCTTTCGAACGAATCTCGCGACCCGGGCAGGAACTTTGTTTACGGACTTGGATTTATTGTTTACGATTCGGTTTGGTTGCCAACATGGACTCCGAACGTTGGGATGTGTCTCACAGTAAGTGAGAACCTATTCTATTACCCAATGATATATTATAAGTTACCTGCCTAATATTGCTTGACTACTAATTGTTTACT
This sequence comes from Aporophyla nigra, assembly GCA_947507805.1. Taxonomy (NCBI): domain Eukaryota; kingdom Metazoa; phylum Arthropoda; class Insecta; order Lepidoptera; family Noctuidae; genus Aporophyla; species Aporophyla nigra. The sequence goes on along the minus strand of OX382313.1, from coordinate 571,179 downwards.
TACATATTTTTAAACTCAGCCCAATAAAATAAAGATTTTTTTTTTCGTGATCCGAGTTTAATAGTAGTAAGTACCTAAGTATATTTTGTATAAGTTGGTATTTACCTACCTATCTAGGTATACGTTAATTATGTTATGACTACGTTAATTATTTTATGACTTCCCACGGACGTAATAAAATCGCGGCTGGTTATTTTCGTGCACTGGATTTTCAAGGTACTACTCAGCGCCAAGAGATGAAAATTCAACTGTGCTTCGACGCGCTGAGACTGACCAGCGCTGCACTCTGTTGTATTCTCAATGCTCGGTTCAACACCGACAGTTTAAAATACAGTGCGCGAAAATAGCCAGCCGCGATCTTATTATGTCCGTGGGAACGTGAGTTTGACCATAATTAACGTAGTTTTAATTATTTCTGGGATAAACAATTGCCAGTATAGAAAATAACAGAAATCGATTCTGTAAACGATTCTGAACAATTTATTATCATAATGTTCATTTATTGTGTTACACACACACTATTTATACCTACTACTATGTATATTTTTTACTTCACCAGTTTTTATTTATTTGTTGGTATATTGGCATAGTTAGCTGACATATGGCAAATACATAATCAGTCTATAACGTTCCCACTGCTGGGATACAAGCCTCCTTTCTGAGAGGGAATGGGCCGTAATCTACCACACGGGTCCAGTGCGGATTGGTAGATGTCTGATGTCTTCGATTTTTTAATTCTAGGACATGCCGGTTTCCTCCCGATGTTTTCCTTTACCGGTGTGAGAGCAATGGTGATGACATTATTTATACATAGTAAAGCGCTTGCCTGGGTTCGAACCCGCTACCTATAACTCGTAACTCGGGGCCATTACCACTGGGCCACCAGACCACTGCTCTCGCAGATATGGTCAATAATGTATTGTAATATTCTGTGTGTCGTAATTACTTTGCCTACCTACTATTGTATAGAATCAAGTTTATGTAACTAAACAGTGCCGCTGGGGAGTTGGTGTCGGGCGGGCGGTTTGTGGGACTGTTTTATGTAATTTTGACGTTCGAAAAGTGCTGATTCTAAACCTAGCTTGAATAAATTACTTTTGATTTTTATTTTATAAGGTTTTTTCCTCAGGAGAGTAACGTGTAAGAACATTACAAATAAATTTTAATTAAAAAATAATAGTTTAAAAAAACTAAAAACACGCTTCCATTGAAAACCAAACTAAAAAGTACAAAATAATGGAAAAAAGCGTGGGGTGCCTGATATCAATAAAAAAATACCTTAAAAAGCACCCCACGCTTTTTTTTATTATTTATTTTCTATTTTTTAGGGTGTTTCAAATTTTGAGACGTATGTCAGCGTAGTTTGTGACGTATGTCAGCGTAGTTTGTGACGTATGTCAGCGTAGTTTATGTCGTATGTCAGCGTAGTCTGTGACGTATGTCAGCGTAGTTTTCGAAGACAGTTGTTTTGCTGTCCTGGCAAGGATAATGGCACAAATTTATGAAATTATTGCATTGTCATCGGTCCTTGACAGATGTGCAAAGTTTGAATGAAATCTGGTCGTTTGAAGTGGGTCAAAATCGCGCTATAAGGAGTCTGTTACAAACAAACATACAAGTGAAGCTAATATAAAGCGTGTAAAAAAAAACCTTGTTTTTATTAATCCTCTTTTATCGCGTAAATTTGTATAAATTATTGGAATATTTGTCTGTTACTAATATTTTGCGTAACACTTTTAGTAACATTTATTCATTATTTATAAGTAGGTAGCTTTTACCGGCGGCTTCGCCCGCGTGAAGGTTGGACAATGCATCTAAACCTTCATAAATCACTCTATCTATTGGTGATAACCGCATGAAAATCCGTTTAACATTTTTTGAGTTCTTCGCAAGTAGACAGACAGACGCAGCGGGGGACTTTGTTTTATAATATGTAGTGATAACAATTTTTAAAATTAGTAAAAAGAATACTTACTTATACATAAATATGACAGAAAAAGCCTTCGTTTTCAGGGTTCCGTATATACGGAACCCTTATAGATTCGTCATGTCTGTCTGCCTGTCTGTCCGAGTATGTCACAGCCACTTTATTCCGAAACTATAAGAGCTATGCTGTTGAAACTTGGTAAGTAGATGTATTCTGTGAACCGCATTAAGATTTTTACACAAAAATAGAAAAAAAACAATAAAATTTGGGGTTCCCCATACATAGAACTGAAACTCAAAAAAAATTGCACTCCGGGAGTGCCGGCAGAAGTGAAAACTTGATTATTAACGTTGAGCATGTTTGATATTTTGGAATGGTTAGGGAATAATTTGTTGTTCAATTTCCATATTTTAAGCACTTTATATTCACGAATTTTACGAATACACAACAATGTGATCACTACACAGACGGTCGAGCCATCAGCTGTCACCATCCATGGATGCGCGTGGCACGCTGTAACATAGACGAACATTCGCGCAAGCGCCCTGCGCCGCCTAAACGAAACAGTAGGCCCAGGCATACATTTTCGCCGCGCCGTAGAGAGGGGATAGCTGTCTACTCTCCATCCGTCCTACGCTTTTTCGATCAGGTCACGTGTCCTGACGCGAGTTTAAGATTTTATACCCATTACAGAAAAAGTGCTCAACGCCGCTAAAGAAGTTTTCACTTCAAAAAAAAATTGCACTCCGGGAGTGCCGGCAGAAGTGAAAACTTGATTATTAACGTTGAGCATGTTTGATATTTTGGAATGGTTAGGGAATAATTTGTTGTTCAATTTCCATATTTTAAGCACTTTATATTCACGAATTTTACGAATACACAACAATGTGATCACTACACAGACGGTCGAGCCATCAGCTGTCACCATCCATGGATGCGCGTGGCACGCTGTAACATAGACGAACATTCGCGCAAGCGCCCTGCGCCGCCTAAACGAAACAGTAGGCCCAGGCATACATTTTCGCCGCGCCGTAGAGAGGGGATAGCTGTCTACTCTCCATCCGTCCTACGCTTTTTCAATCAGGTCACGTGTCCTGACGCGAGTTTAAGATTTTATACCCATTACAGAAAAAGTGCTCAACGCCGCTAAAGAAGTTTTCACTTCAAAAAAACATCAAACCCATACGTGTGGGGAATCTGTGGATAGGTCTTCAAAAATGATATTGAGGTTTCTAATATCATTTTTTCTAAACTGAATAGTTTGCACGAGAGACACTTCCAAAGTGGTAAAAAGTGTGTCCCCTCCCGTAACTTCTAAAATAAGGGAATGATAAAACTAAAAAAAAATATATGATGTACATTACCATGTAAACTTCCACCGAAAATTGGTTTGAACGAGATCTAGTAAGTAGTTTTTTTTAATACGTCATAAATCGTAAACCACAATTTACCTTTCATTCAGTCAACTCAAATATAAAAATTAAAATAATCATTTCATAAACATAAACCTTATGCATAAACCGTGAATACCTGCAGGTTTGTACGGAACCCTCGGTGCGCGAGTCCGACTCGCACTTGGCCAGTTTTTTAAAGTTGAGACCACTCCATAGGGAATGAACAAACATAAATAGGCTTAAAATTAGTTTACAAGTACGAAGTTAGGAAAGGTATGTAAGACTCTCTACAAAAGGCCTAGATCTCGAGATAAATTGTAATAATTTGAGATACGGACATTGTAAAGAAATTTCCACAAAACGCATTACTAGTCTATACATTTACTAACGATTCCCCAAAGTAGTCAACAAAAATAAAGCAAATAACGAACATACCTAATTACAAGTAAATAAAAATGTCTTCGAGTCGTTATGAATACTACTACTCACTCACACACGGCTGCGCACCGCGTCACCGTTGGCCTTCTATTGTCAAACAGAGATAGCAATATTCCGACCGAATTTTGCCCTTGCGTCGGCTCGTGGTTTGCGAGTTTAGGGCGCCACGTTCTTAACACAAGTGTGCCGACTGTTGCGCAACATCGCCATTTACACGCTGTTTGGCAACAAAAGCGGATGACGTCACCGCAATACATTGTTGTCATCAGTATGAAGCTTGCGCTTGGGCATACCGTTTACTGTTCTGCGATCACTAATCATGGATGCTTTTACGGGGATTTTATTATCGACGAGATGGTTTATAGGTAGAAACCCATGGCTAATTCGTAGAAAACTAGAGTTTTCTACAAAATATGTGTAGAATTAATGGGCTTTCGTAGTTACTGTGAAATTATCATTAAATATTAGGACTATACATATAAGTCATACATTAAAATAAATGTACTTGCTACTGTTCTCCTATAATGGTACATCTAAAACACAAGATTTATTCAAGATATCGATGGGTCCTACGTATAAGGGCCAAAATGCAAAATGACAACTTTACAGGAGAGGCATTCAAAGTTTAAACTTGCTGTAACTTAAGATTGATAAAACCGAAATTTATGAAACTTTGCTTGTTTACTAAGACAATTGTCCTACTTATATATACTACACCATTTTATATATATATTAAACAGTTTTTTTTTACTGCATATTGGCCCTTTTACGTTAGTTTTTGTTAAAATTATTTGTATTTTAAAACACCATAAAAGGGCCAATGTGTCAAATTGGCCAATATACGTGTATTATGTCAAGTTGCATAATATAAGTATTTTTAAATATTTTTGCTCATGAAATCAATTAAGGACTGAAACAGTTGATAATTAATTAATTATAATAAAAGCCATTTGGATATTTAGATAATTAAATCACATTGACACTTATACGTTTTAGAATCTGCTAACCTACTAATTGTGTTTTCAGTTAGGTAATATAAAAAATAGACAAAAATCACAATAGTTTTAACCATTTATTGAAACAAAAATTTAAGTTTCTTTAAACTACAATTATGGACCCGTATTCAATGGTTTTTTGGCATTATCTACCTAAGAATAATTAACAAAAAAATCACTTAATATCTTAGTTTGATTAACAAAATCACGTAATAAGCTTATAAAAATAAATGTATTTCACATTATTATTTTCTCAATAAAATCACAAAAAAACTTAACAAAAATAAAATCCTTACTGGCGTAAACAAAAATAAAAATTTCAATAGTACAATCAAGTAGTAAAATGTCCAAAATCAGCCTTACTCATTAATAAGTAAAAATTAATGATTGTCTTCATTTTCGCTATCATTCGTAGTCACAATGTCATTAGATGTTACTAAATTCTCATAATAACTGTGGTATACAGGTGGGATGATATTTTTTCGACATAAATCCAGCAAGTCTTTCTTCTTAGAAGGTTGTTTCGGTAACAGTTGATTGTAACATAGTTGCAGAGGAATATCTGTTGGTATATCGGCAATTCGTCTTCTTGTTCGCACACTGACTGACTGATCTAAGATTTTAATATAATTTTCAATACCATCTTCACCCAAATCATATTTATAGTACAAAACGTATGATTCATCTCGGCTTACACGAATTTGTTTTATTTTAGACCAAAGGATTTTTTGTCCTTCCGAGTTTTTAGTCCAATTAAACTGCGTATTTGTCTGCATCTTTTTGAAGTTATAAATCATATTTTGAGGTACGTCTATGACGTTATAAGGACTTCCTTTTGATTTTGCCCATCGAATCAATGAGCTCCATTCAGAGGGTGTGTAAATATTTTTATATTTTGAAGCTCGTTCAATGGTGGCGTGTATGGAGTCGCCTTCATTCTGAGTGTGGCCTACCTCAAGAAAAGAGTGTTTTATATTCAAATTAAACTGTTTAGCTGCATAAAGATACATGAAAAACATAATCCTGTTTCGGTTTTGGCCGGCGCAGTTGTCTGACCAAAATCTGAAGTCGTTACAACCTTCTTGACTTTTTAATTTAATTATATCATAAACACAGCTCGCTATTTCGTTCGATCCCTTCATTGCAATTTGTTCGTTCCATAAGTAACAGGTACCAATTAAGTTCCCAATATCAAAAACTGATAAGTTATGTACTTGCAACCGCTTACTGTAATACAATAGACTTATCTCACCACTTGGGGACAACAACACTTTTTGCAAATCAAAAGTAGCGCAGAAAATTTTCGTGTCATTTTGTGAATCACGTTTATCCTTTTCTTTTAAAGATCTAGCCAGATTTTTGTTAATTATATGATTATCATAATTTATTTTATATTCTGGAGTCACAGAACCGTTTTTGAAAGAATGGCAAACATGACATTGATCTTTTTTAGGCTGGTGAAATGATAAATTAATATTTTTGTTAACTATATCCCTGTATTGCCTTAACGACTCACATTTATTACCATATTTATTTGGATCATACCATTCTTTGTATAATTTAAATAAGCGGATAAAACTTAAAGAGCCATCTAAATAAAGTTTATTACTGTCTTTACGACAATAATGTGAATCGACCGGTTCAAATGACTTGACGTGGTCCAGCACACTTTTGATCATTTCTGCATCAACAGAGGTTTAATGGTGCTCATGTCGACCTCTGTTATCAACCAGAGTGAGCCTATTTGTAGCAGAAAACTTATTCATTGCTGTTCTTATCATTTTTGGCCCACATCTAATAGTATTTAAAAACATCGTCTTGCATACCACTAGTTTCGTCTTTTGATTATTTTGAGTAATAGGCAAATGATAGACATACGTGTATGATCTTCGTGATTCACCCTGAGTAACAGTTCTTTTTTTATTTATTCTTACTACATAGTTAACAATAAAGTTATATTGATCAGAATGATCTCCAATCATCCAAAATTGATTAAATATAGCAGTCCTTGTGCCTTCGTCAAGTTTTTCGAAACACTTCAGTTTACATGTGCTTTGACATGGCTCACCGATTTTTTTCCCATCAAAATCAAAATCAAAAGTCATTTATTCAAATTAGGCTGAGGATCAGCACTTTTCGAACGTCAAAATTACAAAAGACAGTCCCCCCAAAACGCCCACCCGTCGCGCACTTCCTAGTGCTTTAGCTGGGAAGAAGAAGTGGCCAACAAACTCCCCAGCAGCACAGTTGTCTGTCCAGTTAGAAGAACTTGATTCTATACAATGGTATATAGTAAAACATTAAGAGACACAAATTAAATTAAATGATTTGCCATATGCCAGCTAGCCAACCCAATATACCAACAAATAAAATGAAAACTATACTCAAGCATAAGCAAAAAAAAAAAATGTATATAGAAACATGGCTGCAAAAATAAAAAACTGGCATAAAGGGCGTGACAGCTTACATATGCAATGCTGAATGTTCACATAGCTGTTACGACCTGAGTTACAACTCGAGGCCACAAATGGTAAACTAGGACCATCGACGTAAAATAAATCAAACAGGTAATTAATATTAATAATAATATCAACATCAAAGTCAGCAAGACGACCAGTCACCACAAGCAGCACCCGTTCACAAGCATAACGCAAAGATCAGCCATTGCCCCCCTCGCCATATTTGAGGGAAGGGGGCAACCCGACCCCCGACGCTACCGCAAGCATTGACATCTAAGGGAGCATGACGAATTTGCTGCCGGTTGCTCAAGCAAGAATTGAATGATTACTTGTCGAGGTCGCTAGCTAACCACATTATGCAATACTAATAAAATAAAATTGGCATAAACAGGAAAAAAAAATAAGGAAACAATTATATTGAACCTATCACTAGGTACGCTAATACTGGAGATCCCTTAACTTGCCATTCCTACTGGTATACGCTTGCCCAGAATTTTTGAGCTTCTTTCTTTTTGAATCTATCCACTCATTTCGAAAATGTTCTCGCAATCTTCCGCTGTCTCTTTTTTTAGTAAATTTTCTTTTTTTGGGCCGTGTAGGAGTTGAAATATCAGTTGATGAGTAATACTGTGAAACAGGAGATGATGCAGATGCATTTGATAATAGCGATGGTACTGAGGGAATAGGTTCTTCTTCACCAAAAGAACTGTAATTAGACGATGGTATTGGAGTCACATTATCAATATCGCGCATATCATTATCATCCAGTAGTTCAGTATTTTGAATCGATTCTTCACTCTGATGTTCCACTGAAGGTTCAAAAACACCTTTGCCTAATAGATTAGAATTATTGTTGTTTGTTATTGCGATTGATGAACTGCTAACTATTGGCTCATAACTGTAATCATTAGTTTCTTGTACTGAAAGACAGTAAGAATATAAATCTGTATTGTTTTCTTTTTCACGATTGTCAGTATGGGTACCTTTTTCATGGGGTTGAGTAAGTTTACTATTTGAAATTAACATGCTAGCAGATTCGACCAAAGTAGAATTTTCTAATTCTGTATCATTTTGTTTTTCTTGTTGAGATAGATCATTTTCAAAACAAATATCTTTGAGTAAACTTAAACTGCAATTTTCGAATATCTCACTGGCTCCAAATGGCAAAGGAGATGCTGAAAAAACAATACAAAGTATGATTGGACTCTAATATTGTATGTCAAATATTTAAAAAAAAACTGTAAGTAATGCAAATAATTACACACGCCCACAAAAAAGTACCCTGCGCGATAGACCAGACCACCTGAACTTTATGTTTTCGGGGTCGCTGAGTTAGTATAATTTGGCATATTCTGGACAAATATTATATCCGATATTATTTGAACCCTTGCTATACATATTAACAGGCCAAAAGTAAGAAATAATATTGTAGGGCGTAAGTGTATCTTTTTAGAATAAAACACGTATAAGGGCTAATGTACCATATAGGCCGTTTATTCTAAAAAGTCGTGTTATTTCAGTTAATTTGTTAATCAAAGAATAACTAATCAAGATTTAAACATTTACTAGTCTATAGATATATATTTTTAATACTTACAAAGGTCACCATCGCTATTTTCTATAAAATCGTCGTTTTCATAACCTAAGTCGTTTCTCTGAGTACTACAATTTGTATTTTCTAATGCTAAATTCACTAAATTCTGACTTCTACTAAACTTAGCACGATACTTGGTTGCCATCTTTCAGTTATTAATCTAAATTGTAACGCTAAAACACAGTAACGAGATTTTGTTTTGATCACAGCGCGGGCGTTGCTCCGTCTGACGTATAAGTGTCAAACTAGCCGATTGGCCCGAACAATAAACAAACGCGCGGGAAGTCCCCGCGTATAAGTCTCAAATTACTCTTTAGACCTTATACGTTTCAATTCACGCTACATATGCCGTTATACGTTAATAGAAAGTCGTGTTTCCATGCAGTATTTTTTTTTTTAATAGCTCACATGATTAATCATATCGATAGGATGCGTTTATCATAAAAAAGTCAAAATCGTCAAATTGTTAGTTTGGCCCTTATACGTAGGACCCATCGATATGCTCAATACTCAATACTTTAATTGCATTCCACATGTATTCTTAGGTGGCATGCTGGATCCTGATCCAATAAATTGTGTCCATTTCGTTAAATTTCATGTTGGTGTTTTCAGCCTTTTCTTTGTCACACGTCATGCTCTACTTACACTATTAAATTAAAAGTGGTGTTAGTTGCGCAACATAATGGCGTGTCCACGCGGAGCACTATCCGGTGCAGATCTGAGATAGTGCCGCTTCGCTGCGACACTTTGTGCGTGCACGCAGTGTTCGTCCGAATGAAATTTTACGGCTATGACTTCCGACTAGTTATTGTGGGCTGACGGGGAAATACCCCATCGGGCGAACACGTATTAGTACAAAGCAATCATGACGCTCAAAGCCCGTGCCAAAAGATCAACAGTATCTACCGACTTGGAGCATCGTTCAAGCTGTTACCCAGAGGACCATGTTTAGTAAAATGAAGGCACAAACTGACTGATGAGTGTAGAATATCAATACCTTGAATAAGATGCCACCGACAAATCCATCAGGAATTTCCGTTCAATGATATGATTGTTTATGAAATTCCCATGTATCTAATAATAACATGCTTGCCCCATAATCAACGAGGCGTTACCGTATCAACCCAAAACAACTCGTCCACTGATGGTATTGGATGCGCGTTGCTTCGGAGTACTTACTTTCTTCCTGCTGATCGGAGTACTTGCAGCGTAAACAATATCGAGTTTTATGGGTGTTCCGTGTGCCTGCCCTGCGTGACTCATCTCGTGGATATTACTGCTGTAGTCTTCTAAAAGGGATGCTTTTTACACGCTTTATATTAGCTTCACTTGTATGTTTGTTTGTAACCGACTCCTTATAGCGCGATTTTGACCCACTTTAAACGACCAGATTTCATTTAAACTTTGCACACCTGTCAAGAACCGATGACAATGCAATAATTTCATAAATTTGTGCCATTATCCTTGCCAGGGTTACCAGGACAGCAAAAAAACTGTCTTCGTAAACTACGCTGACATACGTCTCAAAATTCGAAACACCCTAAAAAATAGAAAATAAATAATAGTTTAAAAAAACTAAAAAACACGCTTCCATAAAAACCAAACTAAAAAGTACAAAATAATGGAAAAAAAAACGTGGGGTGCTTTTTAAGGTATTTTTTATTGATATCAGGCACCCCAAGTTTTTTTAAACTACATATTATTTTTGCTAGACGAGCCTGCGATATTTACTGTTTTAGCTAGCCTTCTATTTGAATAAAAAAAAAAAAATGTAGTGTAGAGCCAATATTCAATAGTGCACTATTACTGCTAATGGCTGATGGTGGAAAATGTTATGCTGCTGTTTTGTTGTGTCTCTCTGTAATTATAGATTTATCTACAACGGAATAATAAATAAATTATTAGTAAAGTTAAGGAATTTCATCTTAGAGTTCCTGCTTTCGTTATAACTATTTTTGTCCTCAAACATAAAACAAAGGCCAATTCTACTGAAAGTATATTTGTATTAATAAAACTGTTTGTTTATTTTCAGGTAAGACGTCATGTCAAGGTGAACGCAGTTTGCACACATGTTCAAGGTGTGAGGTAAAAACAAACGAGGAAAATTAGTTTCTTGTAGCAACATTGCACCTAGTAACGTGTATTAGATTTATGCGAAATGGTGGTATTTACTTTCCTGAACGGACTATCTTAGAATTTGTTTAGTGATATACTCCATGCGTCATAGCGACACGATCCAAGAGCATAAATGGTTTGAGTCAAAGATCGTTCGCTCCAGAATTTGGTAATATACAGCTGTGTCCTATTCTTAACATGAATCAGTGTGCAGCTGTCGTTACATTGTCTGGTGAACACATTTGTACTGATATCATGTAGCTTTTTGTTCAACGAATTGATCGGAGCCGTTCTCGAGATCGAATAAAGTCGCAAGTGCGCACAGTGAAGCTGTCAGTGACTGTTCTTTGCTTATAGAAGATGGATGTTGATAGCTGACCCTGCAATAGACTTTTATAAGTGCATCATTACAAGCTCAGCCACTTAAACTCTCTCCGTGTAAGCCTTCTTATATTACTCTCGTGTACTACTTCAGTGCATTAGCCGGAACATCAACTGATGAAGACGAATCGTGACCATTAGGCATGCATACCTATATGAGGCGATGAGAGCCAGAGTGACCTAACTACTTCAACAATAGTTTTCATTAGTAAGAAAAAAACGGAAACCCTGATTCCAAATAATTGTAACTTTAGAAAATATATACATTTTATTATTCTTTGATGCTCAAATCTCTTAATAGGTGTGTAATATTGTTTATTTTACATATTAAGAGATTTTTTAGGAATCATGTAAACCCTAGGCACCTTTATTATTATTTATTTTTTAGATAGGCCACTCTGGCTCTCATGGCCTCATTTATGTAGTATAAATGTAATATCTTGTAGTACTTTCTAGAACCGCGTGCGGTCTCATTGCTTCGTTTTTTGTGCGTTGCCCTATTATGGCTGGTAATGGTCGCTTCGCCTGCAAGTGCCCTTACTCTTGATCTTCAAAGCACAAGATAAAATAAACTGATCGTTATTGTCCATATTGTTATTTTTATTATAATATTATTGCTTATACATATAAAGGGTCCATAATGGGTTTACCCACTGCTCACGAGTCACGACCCACGGTTGCCGTTTTTCTGTCACGATGAACATAAATTACCCAATGGTGTGGCGCACTGTTGATAATAAAGTTTCGGCATAAGGAAGGAGATGCACTTGTTTTTTAATGCATAAGAAGACTAATGATTCCTTATGAAATAGTGTTGCCCCCCACTGGAAAGCTTGGAGCAAAAAATATAATTTATCATTATTAAAACAAGTGCAGAGAAAGGCAACACCAAACTAATGTAAGTTCGCAACTTAGATTGCATCTTACACGTGCTTGTATTTCGCTTTCTACTATTTCTTATCCACCGCCGTTTGTATTTCCATTACCATCAATCACAACGGAGTGCAGCGCGCAGTGGAGGGCGCCCGGCGCAGCTTTAGAAAGCTCTGTACGTAATGTAATGACTCGTTGTCATGTTCGGGAGTGTGCGCGTTACTGATTGTCTTCAGCTTCACTATTACACACAATGGACACAGGCAGAATGACACGAAATCTTATAATTATTGCTATTAAAATAAACTTGACGTTCCTCACTGCAATTACAGGTAGAGCTCAATTTAATGAAGATTTCGCAAAGAATTTGCGTCTGGTCTCACGTTGTTTACTCTAATTAGTTACCCGAACAACCTTTATAACTACTTGTTGAGGCATTTCTCCATCCAAAAGTGTACTTACTTGTTGTAATGTATTACTCTTTTTTAATCTAAATATGAAAAAATATTGAATTGATTGGGTACGTCTTATTCAATGTGTGACGCACGAAAATATATTTAAACACAACTCAATTCTTTGCGAAAAATTGGTAAACTGCCCAATTACTATAGTTCCCTATCACGTTGGGATTTCATGTCGTCATCGGTCAATATCAGTATTACGTCAGACTGCAAACCTTTAGGGGTTCCAGTCGGGGTAACACATGCGTTTCTATTTAGTTTATTTGTACTGATGATCATTGTAAGGAACAGTGCTCGTCCAGTCGTCCCTGATACGGCTCGCTATGATACGTGTGTCAATACGCGCATATGCGGCACATGTGACACTATTCGTAGGGAGTGCATCGCGCGCTGCCTGCCCATTCACTCGATTGTAGTGTGTCCAGCGACTCAATGCCGATGTCGATTCAACTTACGTATTCATACTTAACAGATGCGCAACACATTCATACATAACACTTAACTTAGTAGCTAAGCTGGATTCAGTCAGTGACTTGTGCTTCTACCAAATATGAGTGATCCTAAAACTACTTGTTATTTCATTGCACTTTGCATTAAACCAGTACGTCATCCAAATAGAGTAATCTAATTTAAAAAAAAATCGATAACTGTTATCGTGGCGATTTACATAATCGCTGGTATTGACACGAATACAATACGATTGTACGAAACTCGTTTCTCGGATTGAATTTGTTACTTATATCAACTTGTAACACATTGCAGTTTGAGGAATTCACTCTCAGAAAGTGAAATTATCAGAGTCAAATACATTAAGTAAATAGGAACGACTACAGCTCTCTCCCATGGACGAAATAGATTCTTGAATAAAATACCTACGTTGCAATATGCGCTACATAAATTCTTACTGGAATATTTCTTTCAATAAGGTCCAAGATGATAATGCTGCATAAAGCTTCAATGTATCAAGTTTCTGTACAACTTGTGTATATACCTACTTGATACATTGAAGCTTTATGCATTGCTTGTTTTTATTGTAACTCTATGATTTATATACTGTTTTAGCATATTCTGTTAACAAAGTGCAAATTTTAGACTTAAAGGTAATTTAAGAAGGACATTCCGTCACTAAATGTCCTTGGTGGGCGGTATGTTGATGACGAATCCATAGAAATATTATTGTAAAAGTGTTAAGGTTTGTTTTCTAGATCTATTTCGACGCTAACGCCATCTATCGAGCTAGAAAACAAACCTTAACACTTTTACAATAATATTTCTATGGATTCGTCATCAACATACCGCCCACCAAGGACATTTAGTGACGGAATGTCCTTCTTAAATTACCTTTAAGTCTAAAATTTGCACTTTGTTAACAGAATATGCTAAAACAGTATATAAATCATAGAGTTACAATAAAAACAAGCAATGCATAAAGCTTCAATGTATCAAGTAGGTATATACACAAGTTGTACAGAAACTTGATAAAAGAAATAAACAATTCATTGAGCTACTGGTAAAATACATAGTTTGGAAGTTGGTCTCTTAATGATAGAGGATTTTGTGCGCAATGTGACCACACGGGTGATGTTATCATCACCGGGGTGTTTTTCTACAACCCGTCCCAACAACCAATGACTTGGTGGTAAATTGTCTTCTTTAATTAAAACAATGTCTCCAATGTTTGGCTCAGGAACCTTTAAAGACCACTTGTACCGATTCATAAGATTGGATAAATATTCATGGGACCAGCGCTTCCAAAATGACTGTACCATTCGTTGAATGAATTGCCACCGTGACAAATAACTGACATTTGTGTTCTCATTTCTCTCATCTGGTACATTGACTATTGGCTCTCCGATCAGGAAATGTCCAGGAGTTAAGGGTACCGGTTCACCAGGATCAGTAACGTTAAGGACACTCATTGGACGTGAGTTCAGACAAGCTTCCACTTGATTGAGAAGTGTGCTCATTTCCTCATACGTCAAGGTCGCATCGCCAATGACCCGTTTAAGGTGAAACTTGGTGGATTTTACACCAGCTTCCCAAAGACCACCGAAATTGGGAGCATGAGGCGGTATAAAATGCCACTCAGTACTGTTTGCTTCCAGGTGTTCTGCTATTGCTGGCTGTATAGACGCCAACTGTTTTAATTCTCTTGAGGCACCTACAAAAGTGGTGCCATTGTCGCTCCAGATTTTTGCACAATGACCTCGCCTAGACACGAACCGTCTGAAAGCAGCTAAAAAGGCTTGTGTACTCATGTCGCTGACGACTTCTAAATGAAGAGCACGAGTGGACATACATACAAACAAACATATGTAGCCCTTGTACGACCGGTGTCCACGACCCTTCGTTGTCCTAATATTTATGGGGCCGGCATAGTCAACACCGCTGTGCAGAAACGGTCGCGCTGGCAAACACCTTACTGATGGAAGGGAACCCATCATCTGGTTTTTGGTGCTAGCGCGATGCTTAGCGCATGTTACACATTTGCGCACATGATGTTTTACTAAATTCCTAACTCCTATAATCCAGTATGCTGTCCTTAAATAATTCGCCATCAGCTGAGGACCCCCATGCAGAGTTTTCACATGAGCATCTGCTACGATAAGGTTTGTGAGATGACAAGAGTTTGGTAGTACTATTGGGAGTCTTATCTGTTCACTTAATGGAGCCTTCTCAAGTCTACCTCGAGCTCTAATTATGCCTTTGTCATCAAGATATGGGCAGAGTGAGTTTAACTTGCTGGATTTTAATTGTAAATAGCCTTTGTCCTGTAATTGTAAATATTCAATTGTAAATATTTCTCTTTGTGTTTGTCGTATACAACATTCTAACGCTGCTTCTAATTCTGATTTCTGTAAATATCTTTGTTTAACCGCGTTAGTTTTCAAAAATCGTCTACAATAAGCAATAATTCTAACTAATTTTTGTAATGAGGAATAACGTTCGAACATGGAACACTCTGGAACTGTTGCAACGTGAGCCTTTGTTGTTTCTTCGAACTCAGTATTCAACTCATTTGGCCTTATGTAAACTATTGATCTTTCAGTGAGGAATGGTGGTCCAGAAAACCATAAACTGTTGTTTATGAGTGCACTTGGTAATATTCCTCTGGAGGCGCAGTCTGCTGGGTTGTTCTGTGTTTTTACATGGAACCATTGAGATGCTTTCATGTTGGTCAATATTTCAGAGGTACGATTGGCTACAAACGTCTTCCATCTACTTGGGTGACTGTTGAGCCAAGCTAAGACCACCGTAGAATCTGTCCAAGCCTTGATTCTGTCCCTAGAAATATTTAAAACGTTTGCTGTTTCTATCAAAAGATTTGACAGCAGAACTGCTCCACATAGTTCTAAACGAGGAATGCTAATTTGTTTGATTGGAGCTACTCTGGTTTTTGCAACCAACAACGAGATATGGATTTTGCCGACATCATCTACTATCCGCAAGTAAATAACGGCTGAGTATGCTGTTTTGGAGGCGTCACTGAAGCCATGTAGCTCAAGATCATCGTTTGACTTAGTGCCAAGCCAGCGAGGTATCCGTACATGACTAAGTTGTGACAACTCATTACGATAAGTATCCCATTCTTTTACTAATTGTGTGCTTAGTTCTTCATCCCAACTAACATCTGCAAGCCATAGTTTTTGGATGAATGTTTTTGCTAAAACTACACTAGGTGCTAACCAACCTAGTGGGTCAAACAATCGAGCTATGTCCGAAATAATTGATCTTTTAGTTACAGGTGCAGTGGTCAGCGGAGGAAGATTCACCAAGTATTGGAAGGTATCTTCGTTGCGGTTCCAGGTAAGTCCCAAAATTTTGATTGTACTATCTAATTTGATTTCTAACCCCTTCTCTTCTTTGTACTCTTTTTTATCTAATTCATTATTTTGTATAATATCTCTTTGTCCTACTGTGTTGTCCTTATTTTCAGTTGTTCTAGTTTGATCTGTTTGTACTTTAACTTTCTTTCTTTCAAGTTTATCTATTCTCTTCAGTATTTCCTGACTGTTACTGTTCCACTTTTGTAATATAAATCCACCTTTTTCTAATAATGCAATCATTTGGCTATATATTTCTATGCCTTCTTCTACACTATTGCAACCTGTCATTAGGTCATCCATATAGAAGCAATTTAAAACCTTCTCTGCAGCAAGTGGATAATTTGTGCCTTCATCGACTGCAATCTGACGCAAGGTTTTGACTGCTTGATATGGCGCAGAAGCTGTTCCGAAAGTCACGGTCACAAGTTCGTAATCTTGGATCTTCTTCTCTGGACTGTCACGCCAGAGTATCCTTTGGAACATGGCATCTTCTTCAGCTACCCTAACTTGGCGGTACATTTTAACAATATCCGCTACAAGTCCTATGGGATGAATCCTCCATCTTAAAACCGTGTGACGTAAATCAGCCTGCAGTGACGGACCAACCATGAGCGTGTCATTAAGTGACACACCTTTGCTGTTCTTTTCAGAGGCGTTGAAAACTACACGAACTTTAGTTGTGGTCTTGTCGTTCCTAATGACTGCGTGGTGTGGCAAATACACTGCTTCTTCCTTCTTAGTGTCATCTTCTGTCACGCGTCTCATATGTCCTAACTGTAAATATTCATTTATAACTTCTGTGTACTGTTCCTTTAAATCGTTGTTCTTACTTAATCTTTTTTCTAGTGCTTTAAATCTTGTTTCAGCTATATCACGTGATCGTCCGGCCTTACAAGCTGGTTCTTCATTTCGGAATGGTAATCGTACAATGTATCTGCCTGTATCATCTCTCTTAGTTGTTTTACTATAGTATTCTTCACACCTTTGCTCTTCTGGATTAAGTAATTTCCTGGTACTATTCTGTTCTTCGATCTCCCAAAATTTCTTTAAAATGTCATCGTCTTTGAACTGAGCATAATGTGCTTTTATATTCTTTGTGTGATGCTTTGAACTGTCACTACTCGGACTGACTACACCTGAAAGGACCCACCCTAACGTGGTGCTCTGGGCGATGAGAGTACCAGATGGACTCTTGACTATGCCTTCCTTTACGATGTAGCAGTAAGCATCTGCACCCAAAAGAATATCTATTTTATTGGGTGTGTTGAAATTGGGATCTGCTAGATGCAGATCGTTGATGGCAATCCAATCTAATGACCTTGTGTTAACACTTCTCTCAGGCAAATATGAGGTGATCTTACTCAAAACATAGGCATTTATTTTAAGTTGAAATCCAAGATCAATTGTGGACTTAATTGTCAGATTCACCATATGCTTTGCAATGGTTGATCTATCGTCACCTAAGCCTGAAACGAGACCTCTGACTGGAATTTTCTTTAGTCTAAGAAGTTGGACTGTGGCCTCTGTTATAAAACAAGCCTGTGAACCTTGGTCTAATAATGCTCGAACTGTTTGTAATTCACCCGTTTTGGACTCGGCTTTTATTAACGCTGTGGCTAATAAAACCTGTCTGGGTTTGGAGACATTGCCCGTAGACAAGCATGCGACTATCGGGTTATCACTAGCTGAAGAACTAGTGTTATCTGTAGTCGGCTTTACAGTAGCATCTCGGCCTTCATTCTCTACGTTAGCTTCTCCATTAAGGTGCAGCAAAGAATGATGGCGCTTGTTGCAAACTTTACAGACAGTCTGCTTTCTACAATCATTTACTCTATGATTGCTGCCCAAGCAATTAAAACAGATTTTATTTTTTGCAACAAATTCACGTCTACTTTCGGTTGGCTGTTTTGCAAATTGCTTGCAGAAACAGAGCTTGTGGACCTCTGAGCAGTATTCGCAACGCATACCGGCTGAGTTTGTGGCTAGCAATGCCTTTGAATAGTGGCCCTGTGAACTGTTACTGGCCTGGTGAGACACGGCTTTTCTCGGCTCTATACATTCCAATGCGCGGAAACGACTTTCAATAAAAATCTTAAGTTCTTCAAATGTGGGTAACTTGTTGGTGGAATCGTTGGAACTGGTTAACTCCCATTGTTTTCGTGTTTCATTATCCAATTTGAATGTAACTATATGGATGATGATAACATCCCATGTGCTCACATTTATTTCCAAATTTGTAAGCGCATTAAGGCAGTCACTCGTGGTATCTAACAGCTCCTTTAATGCGGTAGCTGATTCTATATTCAATCGTCTCTGGCTAAACAATCGTTTTAAAATACAATTAACAAGGTACTTTTTGTTAGCATAACGCTTCTCTAACTGAGACCAACATTCGCTGTAATTGGCATCTGTTATTGGTGTATGCCTAATCAATTGTTCAGCTTCACCAGAAAGGTAGCCTTTTAGATAGTGCAGTTTTTGCACATTATCTAAAGATGTGTTGTTGTGTATAAGAGACTTAAAAAGATCGTGGAAGGCTGTCCATTCACTGTATTTACCAGAAAAATTGGGAATTGTAATCTTGGGTAACTTAACAAATGAACTGGATGACTTGGACGCATTATTATTTTTAGATCCACTATTTTGTGGTAGCGGTTCTCTAGGAGTAATCTTATTTAAGGTAGTTTTCATCAGACATTTACCAGTAATAAAGGTATCTTCGGTGGAATCGTATATATCGCTCACCTTTTGACCTATGTCTTCTGACATCAAACGTCCACAAAGTTGAGATTTGGTTTCCTTAAATGAAGACCAATCGTTTTCTAATAATTCAAGCCTTGTTTCTATATACTCTACTGTTAATCTTTCCTTTGGACTCTTTTTAAAATTAATTAAAGCCTTCTGTATAACATTCTGAAGGTCTTTCAATATATTAATTTGACCTTCCATCATAAACAACAACGCAAAAACTTACAAGTTTGTTGGTAAACAAAATGCACAGATCTGTTCTAAGTCTCAAAAAGGCCGCAAAGTTTTACAAGTGTTTTTACATAAAACAAACTTATAGAAATCGGGCATAGATTCCTCGTTCCATCGTTTTTTATAAAACTATTCTAAGTCCTTAACTAACATGCACAAATTTAAAGCTAAGTAATATTAAATTTTAAAATCTAATAAGTTTAAATGTTCATTAAAATAAAGTTCAAATTTGTTTGGCAAAATCTTCTTTATCACTGTTACTCGTATATAATAAATATTGTACTCACAATTGCACTTCACTCACACTTGCAGGTTGGTTTAAAATAGTAGTATCCTTGTGGCGTCCTCTGTGGTGCCACTTTGAACTCCCACTGCCCGTTTTTAACACCGATCTCGTTCACCTTGTTGAACGAAGCTGCCGTCTGAACTCGAACACTGGTTTTTGGTTGTACTACTGGTGGCGCCCTCTGTGGCCACACGTTGAACTAATAACTCCACACCGGCCGAGCTCGTCCAACCTTGCTGGACAAGCTGTCGCAGCCTATGCGGGATGCCCGGTACTCTTATCGCAGCGATCCACTGCGAGTACACTGGGTGCGGTACAAAGCTGGCACCGCTTACTTCAAAAACTCAGATTGTCTGGTTCTGATCCAGGGTCGATGGACCAATGTTTACTCTATAGAGTTGGTAATATTTGGACTTATTAATCAACCTTTGTAAACACTAATTGGATAGTAATAAAACTTCAATTGTGTTTTGATCTAGAGGAATTATATTTTTCCTCTAGATCAAAACACAATTGAAGTTTTATTACTATCCAATTAGTGTTTACAAAGGTTGATTAATAAGTCCAAATATTACCAACTCTATAGAGTAAACAGTTAAAAATAAATTTCCAGCTACGTTCGTTCTCTCCCAGTGTATAGTCCAGCTTTCTCCCTAATTCCCGGGCGTCGTAGCCGTAGTGGATCGCGGTGAAAGCCTCACACTCTAATGCCAGAAGTAATTGCGACCGCAGTGATGACGAGCCGCGCCGCCCCTAATGACCAACTACCTAGCCACTTAATTGCATATTGACTGAATGTCATTTCCTCGCCTGCAAATAACGAACAAACGGATCTCAGTTATGGAAGCACTTCCATTCCCTCATCCCTGCACTCTACTGTAATTGGTGAGGCGTGTGAGAAATGACCTGTCTCACTTATTACTTTATGCTGGCTCGTCACTTATTATTTTATAAAAGTTGAAAATGCGTGTGGTCCTACCGACTACCGAGAATATTGAAACTTTCCGCATAGTTATAACAATTGTTATAGCGTTTGGTAACGAAGTGAATTGAGCGGTGCCCTACAAATAGTTGATTGTTTAAACAAGTTTATTCTGGACTTCCTACAATGGTAGCAGCGAGTTTGCTTGTCGGCTATATATATAGCGGCGATTAAATCGAGGAAACAGCGGTGCTTATGATACGTACAAACAGTACAACTTTCTGTTGGCTCTCTTGTTATGTTACGTACAGTTTGTTGTGTGTACAATTACTCAGGTCGCAAACCTTCCGTTACGTCTTATAAGAGTTTGATTTTATGACTTTTCCACAGCTTCTTTCACTTCGTTTATCAGAATGTAATAATGAATGCATTTTCATATTTGCTTGTACATTTTGGTTGTAAAATCTGGCAACGCTGTGTTCGTTACTATCACTATGGCTGTTATGATCCACGTGGGAGCGAGGCCGCACAAATTATTACCATCCTGCGGTATAGGGGCCGCCAGGGTTGCGCAAACGCGTGCCAACAACTACAGGACTCCACTTTAACTCCTGAAGTACAAAAAGGAAAACGATTGTAAATATATGAGAAAACAGAGTAGATTACCTCTACCACAACATAACTATGGATTCCACGACGCAGAAGTCCCTTCAGCAGAGTCGTTCTTTGAGGTTTTAGCTGACCAGCGCAGATTCCATATTGTGGTATTGTTATTTCAGAGTTTAAGGTTAAAAATATTTGAGAATAAACATAAGTATCTCCCTCTCACCTTGTATTAGTGCATTTATGTTTGAAAGGAGAGTGTTTGTTGCAATCCTTTGTCGGTGTCAGTCTGACTGAACTGTTATCTTATCTGTCCACTAGTTACACACAGCTCAGTTCAGATACATCAACTTGTTCTTGACACTTTTCTTATACCAGTTATCTGTTGTGTGTTATGGCTCAGGACGCGTGCCGCTCTTATCTTTAAATTAATGTTTATTTTACTTCACGCTGCACTCGCTTGTGCGAAACTACATTTATGTGCAGAGTCAATTCCGGCCAGTCATGTCGATGATCATCAGGCGAAGAATGTGAAGGGCGCGTAAACATATGCTCCAATGTTAACAGACGTGAGCCACTAGCGAGGTAAAAGCATTCCTCAAATAATGATGACTTTTAAACATAATATTGAGACTAAAAACAGATCTGCGTAGTTTTAGAAAAACAGGCTAGCTAGGACGAAAACGTTTGAATGGAGCTTGGCAAGCAAGCGGGTGGCCGCGCGAATAATTAGTCATATGTGAAGTTCCGATTGGTCTGCCTTAACTGATAATGCTCCGTATGCTTGTATTAGTGGTTGCCATGTGGCCGCCGCGCGCCGCGGCTAGTCCTACTTCCCAGAATTGGGAGCGTCGTGTAGGACGCAATTACAATCATGACTGATCTTACTGAAATATACTCTGACGTTATTTCTTCCCACAAAGTCGTGTAGTACCTACCTACTTAGAAATAACCGTCACAAGGTATAGGTACCTAGCTTCTTCGTAAGAATTGTGCTCATTCCTGGACATACATCGAATTGTTTTCATATTTAATTTCGTATAGCCACACTTGTAAAGAGTAATGTGGTTAATATTTTTAACACACTTAAGTCTAAAAACACTGGTGATTACTGGGGCATCTCCATTAAACTGTTAAGTAATATAATAGACTCCGTAGCCCCCTATCTAGCTGTTACTTTTAATAAATGTGTTGATTTAGGATCTTTTCCTGACCTCATGAAGAGTAGTAAAGTCATACCAATATTTAAAACAGGTAATAAAAATTACGTTGTAATTTCAGACCCATTTCTATCTTACCTGCATTTAGTAAAATATTTGAAAAGTTAATACTCAAGCAATTGCTAAGACATTTTAATTTAAATAGCCTCCTTCATAATGAGCAATATGGCTTTACAAAGGGTCGTTCGACAACAGATGCGGGTGTTGCTCTGCTGAAACACATTTTCAATGCTTGGGAGAACTCTCAAAATGCTATTGGAGTTTTCTGTGATCTCTCCAAAGCTTTTGATTGCGTTCACCATGACACACTTTTGCGTAAACTAAGTCATTACGGTGTTCAAAACGAAGCTCTCAATGTCATAAGTTCTTATTTGCAAAATAGGCACCAATGTGTAGATGTCAATGAAGTAAAATCTTCCGGGCTACTAGTTCAGTTAGGTGTACCTCAAGGCTCAATACTGGGTCCATTCCTATTCTTAGTGTATGTATATTAACGACTTACCATTCTATTTAAAGAATATCTGTGACATTGTACTATTTGCTGATGATACCTCACTTATCTTTAAAGTAGACAGGAATAGAAAAGATTTTGATGACGTGAATAGTGCGCTCTCAATGGTTACGGATTGGTTTACCACAAATAACCTAGTTCTTAATGCAAAGAAAACAAAATGTATAAAGTTCGCTTTACCGAATGTTAGGCATCTGGGACCCAACGTCGTCTTAGATAATGAGGTGCTTGAAACTGTAGACTCGGCAGTTTTTCTAGGCATAACAGTAGACGCGAAACTACAGTGGGGCCCACATATTTCAAGCCTAGCCGGGAGGCTCAGTTCGGCTGCCTACGCCGTCAGGAAAGTTAGACAATACACGGACGTTGATACAGCTCGATTAGTCTATTTTAGTTATTTTCATAGCGTTATGTCCTACGGCATTCTGCTGTGGGGCAAAGCCGCGGGCATTCAAAATATTTTTGTTCTTCAAAAACGAGCTGTTCGAGCTATATACCAACTTGGTACTAGAGTTTCTCTGAGAGAGTTGTTTAAAGATATTGGTATTCTTACGGTGGCATCACAATTCATCTTCGCCAACATCTTATATATTAAGCAAAATATACATCTGTACACTAAGAACAGTGATATTCATAATATTAATACTAGAAATAAGGACAAGCTACGTGCTCCCTTTCACCGGCTTCATAAGGTTCATAATTCATTTGTTGGTCTTGGTAATTACCTTTTTCAACAAGCTTCCCTCTGCTTTCATAGATTTGCAGTTTAATGAGTTTAAAGCTAAAGTAAAATCCAACCTTTGGTCAAAGCCATACTATTCTATCAACGACTTCTTAAACGTTAAGAATAGTTGGTCGCTGTAATTAACTCAATGTTTATGTTCTTTCAACCAGAATCAGAATTAGCTTTCCTCATCGTTGTGAATGTAAGCGGGCACGCCCTTTATACCGAGGCTCTTATTTAGGTTTTAAGTTCTATTTACGATTTTATTATTTCAGCTTGAGTTTAGTTTTTTAATGTTTTGTTCGTATATTGGCGTGTGCTAGCTGACATATGACGCATAATTTGATGTATGTTTTGTTTTATACTATTAATTACTTACATAATACTGTGTAGAATCAAGTTCTTCTAACTTAACAGACAGCTGTGCTGCTGGGGAGTTTGTTCCGCCACTTCTTCTTCCCAGCTAAAGCACTAGGAAGTGTCGAAGGGTGGGCGTTTTTGGGGGACTGTCTCATGTAACTTTGACGTTCAAAAAGTGCTGACTCTCAGCCTAGTTTGAATAAATGGATTTTGATTTTAATGAGGTTGTTGTCTACACAAAACCGCTTCGATATTTATAGAGGTCGCTGGGGAGAAGTTTGATTGACACGATTTGTCGCGAGCTCTCGTGCATCCGACAAGTCGGCTTGATGAATGATCGACGTGGCCACAGCCACAGAGCGACCTGCCCTCGGATGTGCGTCGTTTGACAACAACTTGAATTCAATAGGCTGCAGTGAAGTTTTACAGCGTTTGTTTGTTAAAAGGATTCATAAAATATGTCGCTATATTGACTTTGTACAGGCTCTGTGTTTTTTCTACTAGTTCTAGACAATTTTTTTTTATAAATTTGTATCCAAAATCATAACTTTTAACCAAACGACTTTAGTTCTTTTTCATTAGGTTTGGCTCATATCGTTTTCAGGTGGTCGTGTGCTGTCAGAAACTACAAACACATGAACCGAATTAATGCCATTGTTTTGCGTAGAGCCACTCCCCTCGAGCAAATATTTTTTTCGGTTATTTGGTGGATTCATAGGTCTTCATCAGAATGATATTGTTAAGAAAAAAGTTATCGAAACTTATTCGTGGTTGTCAATGTTTTCATGTTGATACAAATAGCCGAGGTCGATATGCTGTAGATTATCTGACGAGCTCAGAGAAAGCTCCGGGACTGCACGATACTAATTTGAGAATAACAAAAGAAGTAAGTGACGGTCATTGTGTAGCTTCGCGAGTGATGCTCATCTCACGACCTCTTCGCTTTCTGACGCGCGTCTGACAGGCGCGGCGGCTCCTATCGAGCCAATATCTGATGCTCTTCGATCGATCCTCTCGGCTGATGGACAGTTTTTGTGCACCATATATACCTTCCGTCTGTAGACGTTAGTAAACTCTGTTCGTTAATATGTATGTATTGTAACGATTTTGTTTTACAATGAGCGTGACTTAAAATTATCTCATCGTTTGATGATTTACTTATGTTTATTTTAGCAAATGTGGATATTGAATGAATACGAAAATATCTTGAGCATCAGAGAGCCGATGCAAAATAAATAAACTGATAGAACACGCAGATGTGACGTGCGCAGCAACGTGTAGTTTCCAGAAACCATTATTCACAGAAATAGTACCTTTCGATGAAAATCCTCCTTTGTGCAATCTTCGAGATGTCTTAGATACAAGGTAATTTTCAATGTAATCGGTCTTGTTGTTTGAAAAGATCATACGATCATTATTATAATATGGGTCTTATGTTTTTTGGGATGGTCAATTGAGCGGACTCATTATAAATAACTTTTGTTCTTTGTAACATCCAACTAAGCACATCCGGAATGTAATTGTGAGTAATGATAAGAATTACTGTAACTACGTATTTGCATGGTAGTCATGTGCTGGAACAAAAAGCTCGTCCGCATTAGTACGTATCATTTGAAGTGTACACTATACATATGTATTACGTATACACCTCTGCCAATGTGGTCGGCGGAGTGAAGACTGAATTAATATGATTAGAAACAATTCCGTGGCCATAACATTGAAAATTTAAAACGATCCAATCATTATTGTCGTTGCAAACGAAACAATAGCTTGTTTAATTCTACATCACATCATGCAAGGAGTTGTCTAGATTTCTGTTATCCTTTTGCAGGGCTGAATTTCTAAAATTCCACCACCTACACAATATTACTCATGCAAATTTAGTGTTCGTTTCCTAATTCGTTAGATAGCTGATCGTCTCAGATTAACGGTAAGTGGTATATTTCGAAGCAGATTTCAGCTATAATCTGTTTTATTTCTCGGAGCGATCTTCTTTTATTGGCAATTGAAATGTCTATCATCTGTGTCGCGTGCCGGTGTCGGCTGTTCTCCGAACGATGCAACAATTATAACAGGACACAATGGTCAACTGGTCGTTATCGTTATCAGATCACCAGCGGGTCTAGTCTCGTCGGTGCCGCCATGCCGCCGCGTCAGACAGATACGGAACTGATTGCGTTCGGCCGAGTCTAAGTCGTCTGTTCTCCGCTAAAGAACTTTGTTCATGACATATCGTCAGCTTATCTGATGCACAATACGCCGTTCTTCTGATTTCTCGCAGTTGTCAGGTCGATTAGGTTATCAATTAGATATTATGTAAAGTTGCATCTATAATAGAAATTGTTCTGATAGAATGGCTATAACATCTACTGAAAGTAGCACCCTGTTTCTGATTGCCTCATTGCGTTTCATATGATATGATACTGGTCTGATGTTTCGTAAGTAAACTGAAGTCCTTGTGCTATTCGCGTTGTACTGTATTCCCCGCGGCATGTGGTGTGACAACAATGGCTGGTCCCTGGTGGATTGCGCTACCAACACGGCCCGGCAATCACACTCACGGGAGGCGTGCTGTTGGCAGTGAATACTGCTGAGACTTCGTGCAAACTGTTGATACTACTGTACTATGTACGCACGTAGTCTTACATACTATACATAATTTTAGCAAAACTTCTAATCTTCGTGTCCAGCTCGGTAAGAGAAATTCGTCGAAGACGTTTGGAAGTTGTGTGAGCAAAAAAAACGTTTAACAGCAAATGCCTATTAACCTGATACGAGCACGCGTTGTTTCATATTCCATTTGACAATTCTAACAACATAGTTCGGAATAGGCTGGGCAGATTCCTAGCCTTCTCCAAGTCCGTGGGTCACACTGAACGTTTTTAGAAAATAAAAAAACGGAACAATGTGAAGCCTCTTAATATTTTTATTGCTTTCGGAAGTAGTCTGCGTTCCTTTCTAAGCAACGTCGCATGCAATTGAGCCATTGACTGCAGCTTGGGCCCACTCTTCTTTAGGGATCTCTTCCACGCCTTTTTTAAACGCAACCACGGCATCTTCAGGGTTCATAAAACGAAATCCGCTAAGTTTATCTTTTATTTTTGGCAACAAATAAAAGTCACAAGGTCGAGACTGTAAGGAGGATGACTTACTAACCTTCGATAGACAAATAATACATAGTCCGTCTGGCGGAGTGAGCTGGAGCATTGTCATGGTGGAGGAGGATCCTGCTTCTTAGGCCCTGCTGTCTAACATTTTCCAAGGCAACTGGTAAACAATGACTGACATACCAATCTGCAGTTACAGACCCGTCCGTCCAAAGAATGAAGCAATCATCATTTTCTCCTTCTGTCCTCTGTCTTTGCTTTTATCAGCAAATTTTCGAATGGACACATCCATTGCGCAGTTTGCCTTCTAGTATCGGGTTCGTCACAATTTATCCAGCTTTCATCACCTATGACGATATCATAAACAGCTTTCGAGTCACCTCCGTCATATTTTTCAAGCATTGAGCGGCACTAGTCTAAACGAGGGCGTTTTTGATCTTCAGTCAAATTATGAGGTATCCATCTGCATAATACAAAGCTTTCTGACACCTAATATTATAAATATTCATGTAAGACTTTTGTAATACCAATGCCCAAAGCTACCCAAATCTGTTGACATGTCACCCATTCACCCCTCTATCGGCTTCTGTCTTAAGCCGCACAGCACTCACATTATCTTCATTAGTCGCCGTAGAAGGATATCCTTCTCGCGAAAAAATTGTGGGTATACTTGGACCACAATTAAACACATTAAACCAGTTGTAAACTGTAGCCATGAAATCGAAGTCTATCGCAACAGTGTTGTTGAGTACGACCGCAACGGAAGTCGTAATAAATCGTTGTATAAATTAATTTTCTAGTCAAATTCATTTCGACGCACGATAGACACTTTTAAATTGCCGCTGTTTGTTGTACCGTGTGGTGCCGGACGTAAAGAATAACACCAACCTATTTCTTCCTGTGGGTGTCGTAAAAGGCGACTAAGGGACTTACTAGAGAATGGGCAGCAGCGTTCTCTATGCATTTTACCACCATACTGCGATCGCCAACCCGCCTGCCAAGCGTGGCGATTATGGCAAAGCCCCCCAAATTGGGGGAGGCCTAAGTCCAGCAGTGGACGTCTTACGGCTGAAATGATGATTTGTGTACGCAAATGACTTATGAATTCAACATACATTACAGATTCCCAGAGTTCCAAATTCGAATTTTAAACAAATTTTCCATCGGCTGCATGCGGCATTTTATTATTTTTTAATCTAAAAACTTTCAGTGCGACCGCCGTAAACGGCACATAATAGTCTAAGATCCGAACCTAAATCGACCTTCACCGAGCTGATAATAGAATAAAACTTATTTTGTAATAAATTTAGTATTATTTCGGCCGTAAGACGTCCACTGCTGGACTTAGGCCTCCCCCAGTTTGGGGGGCCTTGCCATAATCGCCACGCTTGGCAGGCGGGTTGGCGATCGCAGTATGGTGGTGGTAGTATATTAGAAAATATATTAAAAATGGGTTGCCAAAAAAAATCCTGGACAAAATATTTTTAATTATTAAAAAAAAAAATGATTTTTCACTAAATGTTGCATCAAGATAATAAGAAAATTTTATACTGGACTTAAAGTATAAAACATATAGAATGTGCAAACGTAGGGTTATATTATTTTTTTTCTATTATCATAACAAGTGAAAGTAACTGGCATCGACATACCTGTTTATACCTGGCAGCCTAGTAGTTTGTCCAGGTAAATTATAGACAACCCTACGTTTGCACATTCTATATGTTTTATACTTTAAGTTCTGTATAAAATTTTCTTATTATCTTGATGTTGCAACATTTAATAAAAATCATTTTTTTTTAAATAATTAAAAATATTTTGTCCACGATTTCTTTTTGGCAACCCATTTTTAATATATTTTCTAATATACTAAATTTATTATAAAATAAGTTTTATTCTATTATCAGCTCGGTGAAGGTCGATGTAGGTTCGGATCTTTTACTATAATATGCAACTAGTGGCAGCTGGTAAATATTAGATAGCGAGCCATGGTGTATGGCTGTCATTGACGTACTGATTCGGTTGGCCGGTGACGAAACGATGCAGAAGCAAGTATTGCGAGATTCGGCATTTCACGTAGTTTCGTAACTCGGCGCTGGATCATCGACGCTGCCGCCGGAGTCTAGTATCTCGTCAATAACGACGTGATGTACGAGCCGCTATCTGATTTAGATGTCTGACTCAGTCGCCTGAAGGAGCTTAATTGAGGTGTGCATAAGATGTCTAACTCAAAGTTGTTCTCATGGAATAGGAATTAGTTTCGTGTACTTTGATGACTTAGTTGTAACTATCAGTTGAATGTTCAATACAATTGCAAGTAATATAAGTCGGAGATATTGGGCAATTTTCAAACCCGTGCTGTCCAGCCCGACTGGGACCATCTTTCGTACTTCTGCTATTATTTAATCTATATAATTGGTAATTGCGAGCGGCAACATGAACGCTGCCACAAATATAAGTAAGGTACTAAGTAGGGTGCCCACCTGCTGGTCATAGCTCGGGGTTCTTGTCCCGCCATGCCGTGCTCCGTACTCGGTGACTCACCCGTGTCTATGGCCGAGAGACTGTTTTTGTGACTCTACGTCACAAACACAGTATGTAGAGCAAAAAGTGTGTATGTTCAGTTCACTGTTACTTTTAATTAAACCGTGTTATTGTAGCCTTTAATGGTGGTATAAAAACAACAACTAGGCATTTAAATTTTGAACGCGGCCTGTGTATATTGTTCGAGCAATATAATAACGCTTTTCAAGAAACCGGCACTATGCACTGTTTAGGGTTCCGTTGCCAAATGGCAAAAAACGGAACCCTTATAGATTCGTCATGTCTGTCTGTCTGTCCGTCCGTCCGAGTATGTTACAGCCACTTTTTTCCGAAACTATAAGAGCTATGCTATTGAAACTTGGTAAGTAGTATGTATTCTGTGAACCGCATTAAGATTTTCACACAAAAATAGAAAAAAAAACAATAATATTTGGGGTTCCTCATACATAGAACTGAAACTCAAAATTTTTTTTTTCATCAAACCCATACTTGTGGGGTATCTATGGATAGGTCTTCAAAAATGATATTGAGGTTTCTAATATAATTTTTTTCTAAACTGAATAGTTTGCGCGAGAGACACTTCCAAAGCGGTAAAATGTGTCCCCCCCCCCCCGTAACTTCTAAAATAAGGGAATGATAAAACTAAAAAAAATATATGATGTACATTACCATGTAAACTTCCACCGAAAATTGGTTTGAACGAGATCTAGTAAGTAGTTTTTTTTAATAAATCATAAACCACAATTTACCTTTCATTCAGTCAACTCAAATATAGAAATTAAAAAAAAAAAACATTTAATTTCATAAACCTTATGCATAAACCGTGAATACCTGTAGGTTTGTACGGAACCCTCGGTGCGCGAGTCCGACTCGCACTTGGCCGGTTTTTTTTTGCTATCAAAACGAAAATCTAATTTAACTTTGATATCACACTATGATGCCAGTTCCGAAGTAATTGTGCTAGAATAGTAAACTTGATTTGTTCGTGATTCGTTTCATACGTAGTGTCTACCTGAGTACGTGCTCGTCATAATAGCCTTGTCTGCCGGCCGCCTTCCGCGGCGCCCGTTGGTGTTGCCATCTAATTCAATTAACCTATGGAAATCGACAAATAAAACTCCAATACTTTCAATTAAGCTCGCTCGGACAGTGCCAATTGAGTCATTTAGTTTTTATTGGACAATATTCGTCTGGAGATGTTGTATGACAGTAAGTTCTGGTTAGCCTCGGCTACTATAGTGATGTAATAGACAGAAAATGTTTAAGAATTGCATAGACTTTTTCGGGAGTGCAGTAGAGGTTTCTAAAGAGTTTAATTCATGCAAATAAATTTCCAAGACAGAGAATACATTGCAATCAGGCCGTCTGGTAGGTCTGTACTTCCTGAACACCCGAGCTCCCCCTTTTCACAGATTATTTCGGAGCTACGGACCTTAGCTTATCAATCTGGTCTTTTTAGGTTACCGAATTATCGGGCCTCTGTGTCACTGTCAATTAACTATCGTGCGATGGTATATGCTGGAATGTTCAGTAATGAAGTAGTAGTTTACCGCGGACTAGATGAAATGGAAACAGTGGCTCATGACGTGACAATCACAAGGTACATTAAGGTTAATCGAGTACATTAACGGCCGGCGAGCCAGCGCCGCGCCCTGCTGCCGACTGCGACCTGACACTAAACAGAAATATGCTCTAAAGAACCGCTCCACAGAACTCTCATACAAATACACGACACGAATTAGAGAGGGCTTTAACTTAAATCGTTTATATTTGAAGGCTTGGTAAATTTCCTGACCGGCTGCATGTTAAATGACGGGCAGCAGCACCACTAGCGTGAGGGCTACCTCAGTAGCCGACTGCCTACTCGTCAAACAGATGGATTTCAAAAAACCTGTGAGTGTGATGTGATAGTCGTTGCAATGATCCGTTGTTGATTTAGGTTTGCGCGCTACCTAGAGCTTAGAGTAGATGGATAGATTCAGTATCTATTATTCTATTTTCCTAAAGACATTCTCTGAATTTGTTATCTCACTGGTTAGGAATAAGCCTTTCGTTGGTTTTGGCAGTGTCCCTTGAGTCCTCAGCAGCAAGCGGCGTTGTCGCGCCGTGTGCCGCATTCCTGGTCGCAAATTAGCGCGGCGCCGCCACAGATAACCTATCTCAATAGAGCGCCCTACGTATGGTACTCCAGCCGCTGGCGCCGCGCCAACCCGCGCCTATATTTACCGCGCCCAAACTACACAGAATTCCAGCTAAACGATTTTGACTAAACGTGGCTGTAACGTTCAGTCGGCTAATGGCTCCAAATCTGCGCCATGTTGCCTTGTTCGCTTTCGTTTGTTACTCTTTCATGTGTCATATCTTTCGTTTTATAGATGAGGAGTAGCAACAGCTGGCATTCGTTATAACGGACACAAAGAATTTTCTTTTGATTTATAGTTGTTTCATGTGTGTAGTTGTCTCTTTTAATTGATTGACTCTCCACATAAAGACTCAGCCGTGCACTTAAGCCGTAGAAATTCAAACAAATTTTGATCCTGCGCGTCATCCAGGTTTTCTTTTGTTTTCGCCTTTGTATTATGAGTTTATGATTATTTATATTGTTGATACATAGTTCTACGAAAATGCTCCATATTCCTAGAGCTGTTTATAAACCTGTAGGTAATCAGTCTGAGCTTGAGCATAAGCTATGCGCGTCACAAACAGTAAGCGATACGTTTGATGACTGCTGCTGGGATGTTATCCGTGCACATCTGCAGTCTGCAGGGCTGGCCATGTGGCAGGGAGTGCGCACCGCCGCCACGCCGCGCACACGAGTGGCCCTAATGCGGCACAGATGCAAGCCGCGCGTGCCTAACGCGCCACATAGTCACATACCTACATGCCTATGCCCACACAGTTTTGTGTTCGTTACATTATTATCCGCGAGGAAACTGAAATTCTAAGACATGCGACATCTACCAACTCGCACTGGGCCCGCGTGGTGGATTATGGTCCACTCCCTCCCACCAAGAGGAGGCTGTGTCCCAGCAGTGGGAACATTATTGGCCGCTGATGATGATGAACATTATTATAGCAGCTGCCGCGCCGCCGCGCCGCCTTGCTTCCCAAAACTTGTAGTAACATCAATAACTTAAGTTGTCCAAAAAGCCCATACTGTGACTGGCCTGTCAGTCTAGTGGTTAGTGACCCTGACTGCAAAGACTGGGGTCGTGGGTTCGATTACCACCCAGGACAAATCTTTGTGTGATGAGCACAATCATTTGTTCTGTGTCTGGGTGTAATTTATCTATAATATGTATGTATTTAGAAATATATAAGTATATTTATCAGTTGTCTGGTTACCACAGTACAGGCTCTGCCTAGGTTGGGATCAGATAACAGTGTGTTGATTATCCTAAGATATTTATTATTTATTTATCAATAATAATAAATAAAAATGGATATTTCATCAATTATGTTAATTACATTGTTCAGTTGTTCCTTTTAAGCAAAGATGTGCTTGTAGTAGGTGGCTCCGCTGTTCCAGTTTAAAGCCAGTTTAGGTAGATATTGTTACAGTTTAATTACCTCCATATATTTTCTCTTGGAACTTGTCAGGCAAATCATGAATTACCATACAGAACTCTATGCAGCACTTTTTTAAATAGTTTTCTTTGGGTCATATCATACAATAATATGAAAATGGCTACGGCCAAGTAATCTGATGAGCGTGTATGAATAGATCCTTGTGCCACATAGTGTGGGGGCCCGTGACGTCAGAACATAGAGGCGGCGCGGCGTCCTACGTCCAATTCACAGCGACCGGTGAGCGCACACCTTAGTTATTTATATATACACTATTTTATACTACAAAATTTAACTCTATGCAGCCTTATCGCTGTCTGCAATTATGATAACTATGCGTTCTGAGTAAAATCTGTTCCAAAATAAGTAGGTTAATAAAACTATATAAGCTCTCTCTGGTGTGTATGCTCCTTATGTACCCCCTGATCGCGGCAGCCACCCGCTACACTCCCTCCCGCATTAGTAGGATTCATCGACCGAGGCATACCCTAACCATTCCCGATTACGTTACAACCCTCCTCCAGGAGAGTAGTAAACTCACTAGCACTCTCAAGACACACCGTCACAGAGCACCGTTCCTCCGTCGTCGGTGCCGAGATCCGCCGTGCCGTCCCAGTCCATGTCCGGCCCGAGCCTCACCAGAGCCAGCCCGCGCCGCGCGCCGCTGAGCCTGTATCTTTAAATTCGTTCCCAAATAATAATCATTCCGATCCAGCCCGTCCCTTGCTGACCTCCCCCAGCGATGCCCCAAGCCGAGCTCCACACCCCACAGGGGGCGCCCTTAGCGAGTAGTCGCTCTAGTTTTAAAGCAAGTTTTTAAGCCCTGGCGGGAGGCCTTTGAATTCAATTTATTAAGGTACTACAGGCAAGTCCAGTTTAGCAGCCGACAACCTAATAGATGGACCTGTGAGAAGTCATTGCCAAAAAAAGTATGCTTCTTATTGTGCATGATTTGCCTTCTCGTCTGTTTAGCGAGGCAGTGCAAGCGCCGACACATGTTGTCTCAGTGCATCGCTTACGTCTAGGAGTCGTGTCGCCACCCGGGGCATGACTCGCGAGCAGCGCGCCGCGACCCGACGTCTCGTGACCGTAGCCACGCCATCCTGTACTTCAAGCTATATCAGCCACAGTTCATTACACTCTATTATTTTCTAAAAGCTTTGATTAGCATATTTATTGTATAGGAACTCAGTCATTATTTCCTTCCAAATACAGTAATCCATTCCGTCCAGCTTGCTATGAAGCGTACAATGTATCTGATCTATCGAAATTTTGGTTAATATGTATTATGTTCTTTTAAATCCACCTCAAAGTGGGACTACTCAAGGACGCTCGTGTCGTGTAAAATAAGCTCTTTATTTGAGTTGCGTTAGGTTCTGAATTCTCTACGAGTCTGGGGAGCCTCGCTGTAAACTTGGGAATATTGCATGAGCTGTTGATAAGTGTGATATATTATTATGTGTAACACTATTTGTAATGCCGGGGTCCCCTGCGTGCAGTTGAATTAACGTGGAGTGCCATGCGGCACCGCGCGGGTCGCACGACCGCCCGCCGGCAGCGTGCCCCGCCGACCCAATTACGTGATGCCTTTGAGCAAATAACTGCAGGCTACGTTTTGCATTACATACACAATTTCATTCATTCATTCTGTTTGTGTATTTAATTGAATTCCGAGAGTTGAGTTGAATGTTGCTTTAATTAAGTGTTTTCTTTTATTGACTGACGTCAGAGTTCTAAATGAAGAAAACACGTTGTTCTTTTACAAGAGAAGTGGGTTAGTATGGTGTTGCTATACGATGGGTGACACGTGCAGTGACTTGTTACTAAAACACGTTGTTCTTTTACAAGAGAAGTGGGTTAGTATGGTGTTGCTATACGATGGGTGACACGTGCAGTGACTTGTTACTAAAACACGTTGTTCTTTTACAAGAGAAGTGGGTTAGTATGGTGTTGCTATACGATGGGTGACACGTGCAGTGACTTGTTACTAAAACACGTTGTTCTTTTACAAGAGAAGTGGGTTAGTATGGTGTTGCTATACGATGGGTGACACGTGCAGTGACTTGTTACTAAAACACGTTGTTCTTTTACAAGAGAAGTGGGTTAGTATGGTGTTGCTATACGATGGGTGACACGTGCAGTGACTTGTTACTAAAACACGTTGTTCTTTTACAAGAGAAGTGGGTTAGTATGGTGTTGCTATACGATGGGTGACACGTGCAGTGACTTGTTACTAAAACACGTTGTTCTTTTACAAGAGAAGTGGGTTAGTATGGTGTTGCTATACGATGGGTGACACGTGCAGTGACTTGTTACTAAAACACGTTGTTCTTTTACAAGAGAAGTGGGTTAGTATGGTGTTGCTATACGATGGGTGACACGTGCAGTGACTTGTTACTATACGATGGGTGACACGTGCAGTGACTTGTTACTGAAAAGACAGATATCAATGAATGAGCATGTGTAGGATATGGATTTACTGTTAAACTTAAACTTATGAGTGTATCACGTAGATGCATTCCAACTATGAGAACATTATTTTGGAAAAAATCGATAAAGCTACTATTACTACTACGAATACTAAAAACTATTCATCAATAAACATAAAAATTCGCAGTTTAGCAGAAGACAGTTCAAAACGATTTGGTCTGGGAAAAAGTCTTCCGAAACTTGATTATGAATCTCTTCACGTAGCTGTCGCCCGGCTGTCTGGTCCAGGGATATTGCGGATGCCGAATTTTTCACATCCGCGGATGCGGATGCGGATATTTGCAGGCTCACATCCGCGGATGCGGATGCGGATTTTAAAATTTATTATAAGAAACTATGTGAGTGGAGAAATAAAATAATAAGAGAGTAATTATTAATATTTTAGTCAAATATTTAATTAAAGTTGAAAATGAGAGAGAGCATTATATTGAATAAATATCAAAATTGCCGCCTTTTCGGGGTCTAGTCTCTTACGCAGAGGTTCATAAATTAAACCCGCACTACTAAACAATTGTTCGCTAGGAACACTGGCTGGTAGTGTCGATAAAAATCTACGTGCTTAAACTGATAATAGTTTAAATTCTTCTTGATGTACGCTCCACCATTTAAGAGCACAATGCTGTGTATATTCATAATTTTACAATACACTCGAAGCCTTAAATGTTTATACCATAAGCGCAACTAATCAACACCATACGACTGATTTACTTACCAACAACAAATGATACACATTACACAATAACAATCTCGTCGGATCTTGTCACCGAGCGAAATCTTCGCTCCTATTGGCCAATGATCACGTGTGTACGGAAGCGCCAGTCGCCGGCTACGTCTATTTTGTTTCATATCGCGACCTGTGCAACATCTGCATCCGCATGCACATCCGCAATGATTATTACGGATGCGGATGCGGATGCAGATGTTCAAATCAATGCGGAAGCTCCGCATTTGCGGATGCGGATGCGGATATTCGCAACATCTCTGGTCTGGTCGATGCCGGTGGTCGGAGCACTCACGCACAGCTCTGTGTATGTGTGTGAATGTGCGCACGGCATCCGTGGGCGTCATCTCTTCTGCACCTTTCTGCGTTCTTGCTATTTCAAGTCGACCAGTGGAGCCCACACCATGCTCATTTATTATAATCGCTTTTTTATTGACCGCGGTTAGATATAGAACCCTTACAATGGGAAGCTACGGAAGAGCTACTTTCATAAGTTCGTTAATAGAAACTTTTTGTTATAACGCTTCCGTTCATTGCTTCCCGCAGATGTGACCGCATTGAACGAACCTTCTGTACTTAGCTCCGTCGCGATCCCATCGATTACTCTAGTTACTCTAGCAACTATAATTTTATGCTCCTTTTCAATTTAAATGACTCGATCCGAACGCGTCTCGGTCAGTCATTATGGTAATGTGGACACGATACAACTAGGGTTCATTAATTGTATCACAGTTAACTGCTATATCATAAATTGGGGAAGCCCAATTGCACTAAAGGGGGCTTTATAGAACACTTATATGGTTATATAGGTAATATATAAGGTGTATCTATTCATACACGAAATATTTAAAGAGGTTTACCTGTAGGTGGTAAAAGCTATAGCAACGAAAACAAAATTGTCTAAATGATTTTTTTTAAAAAATTTAATATTTATAAATTATTCGACGTACATAAGAAATACTGGCTCCTTCTTATTTTTAACATCCATTACTCTAGTTTCTATAGTGGTCGCGCTCGCGCTGTCCGGTCGCAACCTTCGCAGCGCCAGGCGGGTCATTCATAGAATTTGGAGTAAAGGTTTTATGCAAAACGTCTCAAGCAGTTTTAAAATAATTACGAAAACTCAAAAACGCTTAGATAAAAAATTTCTTTTTGCGTCTATAGCTTCTTTACCACCTACAGGTGTACCTCTTAAAATATTTTGTGTATGAATAGATACACCTTATATACACTGTTTGCTATTTTCGATCCAGATCGATTCAGTAATTTTTGCGTGATTGAGAAACAAACACTCACTCATACATATTTTCACATTTATAATATTAGTAGTAAGTAGGGTTATAATTCATATTACTTAGGATTCATAGTTTATGAGAACATCATGTGTATTGGTGTTCTTAAAATAAAAGTAATAGTTTTCAGAGTAAGAATTGACTGCGACATAGGGCTTGGTTTAGTTCAATATAAGTCTTCCTGATTTTTCTTAACGCTCCTATTTTTACCTATACAGACACTCAATCATTTACCAGACACCGAACATAGTTATAGGAATAGTACTTTTGCCAGTGGCTTGGCCCGTATAGCTGTCGGAAAATATCACCCGGGAACCTACTACCGGGATAAAGTAGGTATCCTATCTGTTTCGTATCTTTCATATAATATACCTTTGTGCCAAATTCGATGTAAATCCATTTGGCCGTCTTTGCATCATTGAGAAACAAACATCCAAAAATCTAAACATCTAAGCCATTTCGCGGTCTCTTACTTGGAATAATACTATTAGGTTTATTTTGAGTATAACGAACACACATGATATTCGCAATTACTATGAAGCCAAAGTAATATGAATTACAATCCTACTTACCTTGTACTACCCTGCCGCTGCCAACGGATGGACGGGTCGGACGTACGACCCGCCAGCTACTCTGCCCCCGCTTTTTAAATCTCTGATATCTTCTAAGATATTCACTTAAATGACATGCTGTAAAGGGCCATATTGATCTATATGAAATGCACAATGTATTTAAGGTACTTAATTGGATAAGGAGTAATGCTGTATTTCTTAAAATCGCTTTGTAAATAAGCCCTTATTTCTCGTAAAAAGTAAAGGATAAAAAATGGTTATTGTGGGTTATCCCTAAGACATGGACATATACCATCGCGGACTTTTTTGTAGACCTTTTTAAGGTGCTGTAGTACATTATTTTGATCTACAGTAGAATCCCGATTATCCGGATCAAATAAAACCAGGGGTATTCCGTATAATCGAAAATCGGGATAACCGATTTCAAAGCAAATCAAACGATATTTAAATTTTAATAATTTTTCATTATGTAATGGGTTTTACTTAGATAATACGATATATATATATAAAAAACAAGCTATAACGATAGATAATGAATTACATAATACCTATGTAATTTAAAATTTTGGTTGGAAATAACTTGTTATTGGTCTTTGACGTAATGAATGCACTCTCAATGGTTACCGATTGGTTTACGGCAAATAACCTAGTTCTCAATGCCAAGAAAACCAAATGTGTAAAGTTCGCCTTACCGAATGTTAGAAATCTAGGTCCCAACATCGTCTTAGATAAAGAGGTGCTTAAAACTGTAGACTCGGCAGTTTTTCTGGGCATAACAGTGGATGGCAAACTTCAGTGGGGCCCTCATATTTCAAGCCTAGCGGGAAGGCTCAGTTCAGCTGCCTACGCCGTCAGAAAAGTAAGACAATATACTGACGTTGATACAGCTCGGTTAGTCTATTTTAGTTATTTCCACAGCGTTATGTCTTACGGTATTCTACTGTGGGGTACAGCAGCTGATATTCAAAATATTTTTGTCCTTCAGAAACGAGCTGTTCGAGCAATTTACCAGCTAGGTGCCAGAGTTTCCCTAAGGGACTTTTTTAAAGATATTGGTATTCTTACGGTGTCATCACAATTCATTTTCGCCAACATCTTATATATTAGGCAAAATATACACTTATACGCTAAAAACAGCGATATTCACACTGTTAACACTAGAAGTAAGGACAAACTACGTGTTCCCTTTCACCGGCTTCATAAGGTGCATAACTCATTTGTTGGGCTTGGTATAACATTTTACAACAAGCTACCACCTTCTTTACTAGAATTACCTTTTAATGCGTTTAAAGCTCAAGTAAAATCCAACCTTTGTCAAAAGGCGTACTATTCCATCAACGATTATTTAAATGATAAGAATAGTTGGTCGCTGTGATTAACTCAAGACAATGTTTATGTTCTTTCTCCAGTATTAGCGTACCTAGTGTTAGGTTCAATATAATTGTTTCCATATTTTTTTCCTGTTTATGCCAATTTTATTTTATTAGTATTGCATAATGTGGTTTGCTAGCGACCTCGACAAGTAATCATTCAATTCTTGCTTGAGCAACCGGCAGCAAGTTCGTCATGCTCCCTTAGATGTCAATGCTTGCGGTAGCGTCGGGGGTCGGGTTGCCCCCTTCCCTCAAATATGGCGAGGGGGGCAATGGCTGATCTTTGCGTTATGCTCGTGAACGGGTGCTGCTTGTGGTGACTGGTCGTCTTGCTGACTTTGATGTTGATATTATTATTAATATTACTTACCTGTTTAATTTATTTTACGTCGATGGTCCTAGTTTATCATTTGTGGCCTCGAGTTGTAACTCAGGTCGTAACAGCTATGTGAACATTCAGCATTGCATATGTAAGCTGTCACGCCCTTTATGCCAGTTTTTTATTTTTGCAGCCATGTTTCTATATACATATTTTTTTTTTGCTTATGCTTGAGTGTAGTTTTCATTTTATTTGTTGGTATATTGGGTTGGCTAGCTGGCATATAGCAAATCATTTAATTTAATTTGTGTCTCTTAATGTTTTACTATATACCATTGTATAGAATCAAGTTCTTCTAACTGGACAGACAGCTGTGCTGCTGGGGAGTTTGTTGGCCACTTCTTCTTCCCAGCTAAAGCACTAGGAAGTGCGCGACGGGTGGGCGTTTTGGGGGGACTGTCTTTTGTAATTTTGACGTTCGAAAAGTGCTGATCCTCAGCCTAATTTGAATAAATGACTTTTGATTTGATTTGATTTGATTTGATCTTTTCATTGCGGCCAAGTCCCTGATGCGCTTCAGTTGTAACAACTGTATGAGTCCGGATAATCAGATGTTCGGATAATCGGGATTCTACTGTATTTCGTACGAGTTCAGCCAGCGTTCGCAATGGAAGCGCAAAAAAATGTGTTTATTTATGACATCACATTAGAAACCCCTAAAATTATCAGCGTTTCTGTACTATATTATGCATGTTATATATATATATATATACATATAAACCTTCCTCTTGAATCACTCTATCCATTAAAAAAACCCGCATCAAAATCCGTTGGGTAGTTTTAAAGATCTAAGCATACATAGGGACAGACAGACCGGGAAGTGACTTTATAATATGTAGCAAACTTTCGTACAAACTTTCATCCCCTATTCCCTATTGTTATTTTACCCCCTTAAGGGTAAAAATTTAACAAACTTTAAATATAATTCAAAAATATATGATTTAATAAAAGCCAAATAAAAAAGTTTCATCATTTTAGCTTTAAAAATGACAATACTTCCCTACAACCTTTCATCCTCCCTTTCAACCCCTTAAAACCCCCTTTCCGCATCTTTCCCCCTTTCGGTCAGTAGTTTTAGCAGGAAAGCGAGACAGACAGACAGACAGAGTTACTTTTGCATTTATAATATTATTAGTGTGGATAATATAAATAATATATAATATAAATAATATATAATATAAATAATATATAATATAAAATAATATATAATATACATAGTGTGGAAGTGTGGATAATATTAGTGTGGATTAGTGTGGATACTGTGGAAGTGTGGATTTTATTTTTGGTTAATATAGAAGCAGTATTTGAGATTCGGTATGAATTGCAATATTGTGATCCAACCGAGGTAACTTCGACCTCAGTAAGGAATAAAGATACGAAAAATAAATAAAGAAACGACAAATTTAAACTGTACATAGATTAATAGACTAATCAGAAAGTTAATTTAGTCTCTGCTAGTGTTAGTACAAACTTGAAATGCTGTGTCAAAATAGTTCATATTTACATCAGAGAAACCTATTGTTAGTAGAAACAAACTGTCCTCTTATATTTATGTTCTTTGTGTCCTGCAGGCAAAGTGGTGTGCGCGTCGTGCGGCGGCAAGTGCAGCGGCGAGGTGCTGCGCGTGTCGGACAAGTACTTCCACACGGCGTGCTTCACGTGCCGCACGTGCGCCGCGTCGCTGGCGCGCGGCGGCTTCTTCTGCAAGGACGGCCACTACTACTGCCCGCAGGACTACCAGCGCGCCTTCGGCACGCGCTGCGCCGCCTGCAACCAGTACGTCGAGGGCGAGGTGGTCTCCGCGCTCGGCAACACCTACCATCAGAAGTGCTTCACCTGTGCCAGATGCAAGTCAGTATCGATCAGCTCGCACTCTCGTACCGTGCTTACCGTGCTACACGCTCCGTATTGATCACCGGTATCGAGGTTGTATGTAGGGTCAGTTTGACCTTTAGATGCCGCTGATCAAACTGCAATACGTATCGTTTGTGGTTGTTACAGATTCAAGATAAATCGAAACGTGTTTATGATGAAGGATTTCAAGCAAGTACAAAGTTCGAGTATAAGTTAAAAAAATTGTAGGAAAATGTTTAAAGTCTTCGATAATAAACACGTTTCTTCAAGATTTATTTCTCATCAGTTTTAATTTATGGTTGTGACCTTGCCTACGCGTTTTCCTTAAAAGGCTTGATGACTACACGCATAGCTGATGCTGAATAGGAAACTGATTATAGCTAAATATACAAATCCGTGGCCATCTGGTGCTGCTTCTATACACGGCGACGTGAATTCCTCACACAAGCCTGTCCTCCCCTAGCGGGAACACATCAAAGCATTTATTTTTACAAGCTTTATATTAGCTTCACTTGTATGTATATACGTATGTTTGTATGTTTGTTTGTAACCGACTCCTTATAGCGCGATTTTGACCCACTTTAAACGACCAGATTTCATTCAAACTTTGCACACCTGTCAAGGACCGATGACAATACAATCATTTCATAAATTTGTGCCATTATCCTTGCCAGGGTTACCAGGACAGAAAATACTGTCTTCGAATACGACGCTGACATACGTCACAATCTAATTTGTGCCATTATCCTTGCCAGGGTTACGAGGACAGCAAAAAAAACTGTCTTCGAAAACTACGCTGACATACGTTACAAACTACGCTGACATACGTCTTAAAATTCGAAACACCCTAAAAGATTGAAAATAAATAATGGTTTAAAAAACTAAAAAACACGCTTCCATATAAAACCTTACTAAAAAGTAGAAAATAATAGAATAAAAGCATGGGGTGCTTATTAAGGTATTTTTTTATTGATATCACCCCACGCTTTTTTACACGCTTTATATTAGCTTCACTTGTATGTTTGTATATTTGTATGTTTGTATATTTGTATGTTTGTTTGTAACCGACTCCTTATAGTGCGATTTTGACCCACTTTAAACGACCAGATTTCATTCAAACTTTGCACACCTGTCAAGGACTGATTACAATGCAATAATTTCATAAATTTGTGCCATTATCCTTGCCAGGGTTACCAGGACAGTAAAAAAACTGTCACAAACTACGCTGACATACGTCTCAAAATTCGAAATACCCTAAAAAATAGAAAATAAATAATAGTTTAAAAAAACTAAAAAGCACGCTTCCATGGAAAACCAAACTAAAAAGTACAAAATAATGGAAAAAAAGCGTGGGGTGCTTTTAAGGTATTTTTTTTATTGATATCAGGCACCCCACGCTTTTTTTCCATTATTTTGTACTTTTTAGTTTGGTTTTCCATGGAAGCGTGTTTTTTAGTTTTTTTAAACTATTATTTATTACACGCTTTATATTAACTTCACTTGTATGTTTGTTTGTAACCGACTCCTTGTAGCGCGCTTTTGACCCACTTTAAACGACCAGATTTCATTCAAACTTTGCACACCTGTCAAGGAACGATGACAATGCAATAATTTCATAAATTTGTGCCATTATCCTTGCCAGGGTTACCAGGACAGCAAAAAAAAACTGTCTTCGAAAACTACGCTGACATACGTCACAAACTACGCTGAGATACGTCTCAAAATTCGAAACACCCTAAAAAATTGAAAACCAAACTAAAAAGTACAAAATAATGGAAAAAAAGCGTGGGGTACCTGATATCAATAAAAAAATACCTTAAAAAGCACCCTACGCTTTTTTTCCATTATTTTGTACTGTTTAGTTTGGTTTTCAATGGAAGCGTGTTTTTTAGTTTTTTATTATAACCACACCTGCACGCGTAGCATGACCACCGTCGAAATGGATTTTGTCTATTCTTGGTAGAATAGAGATAGAATTGTCATGC
This sequence comes from Aporophyla nigra, assembly GCA_947507805.1. Lineage (NCBI taxonomy): Eukaryota > Metazoa > Arthropoda > Insecta > Lepidoptera > Noctuidae > Aporophyla > Aporophyla nigra. The sequence goes on along the minus strand of OX382313.1, from coordinate 527,229 downwards.
TACGCCAGCATAAAACGGTACAAATCTTTCTACAATCTTTAATTTTGTTTTTAATCTTTCTACAATCTGTAATTTTATCTATTCTTCCGTCGCCTAAACCCATTTCTACGGTGGTCATGCTACGCGTGCTGACCGCAATGAAAAGATTTTGTGCCATAGAGATTCACTGATTAGAAAGATACGAAAACTGAGTTTTATTAATATGAAAATTTCATCCCTCTAATGCAATGCATTCCATAAAAAGGTAATTTGAGCATAGGTACTCTGCATGTTTGATGTTTGTATTATTTAGTCATAAACTGATGAATCGATAAAAATCTATCGGTACTATTGATAAACATTCCATCTTATCTGTATACACTGTGCACCCAGTGGCGGATTTGCCCTAAGGCCCAGTAGGGCCAGGCCTAGGGCGGCCAGATATTAAGGGCGGCAAATCGTGCCAAAAAAAAATCACTGATGATAACAAAATTAACAAGAAATAACTCAAATGCAAAGTATCTTGATATTTTAAAGACTCGCATACCGTACCGTATGATTATAATCTTCCTAAATCACTATTTTTGCGTATCAAAGTATAAATAATTTCGTACATCTATACTCATATTATAAAGCTGAAGAGTTTGTTTGTTTGATTGAACGCACTAATCTCAGGAACTAGTGGTCCGAATTGAAAAATTATTTTTGTGTTGGGCAGTCTATGTATCGAGGAAGGCTATAGGCTATATATCATCATGGTACAACTAACAGGAGCGGAGCAGTAATAAAAAATGTTGCTAAAACGGGGAAAATCGCACGGGTAGGCGATTCGACGCTACGGGAAGTGTCGGGGAACAAGAAATTTAACGCGGACGAAGTCGCGGGTAGAATCTAGTCATAAATATAAAATAGTTCGTACGTTGAGTTTAATATAAGTGATCTAGGAAGAATAGGTAGGTACCTATTGTCACTACGCGCGTGTGTTACAATTTTACAGAATAATGTCTTCATTTTCGTTCTCACTGCAGCATAAAAAATCAGGAGCGAAAGAGTGCAGTCAGTTTGTTGAAATGGTTACGAACCGAAGGTCTTCAAACCATTTACCCAAACGTGGATATTGCTCTTCGTATGTGTGTGTGACTGTGTACACCCGCCAGTAACTGTACAGGAGAAAGATCGTTTTCTTGTTTGCTCAGAGTCAAAGACTACTATAGTGCTCAGAGTTAAAACTATTTACGCACAACAATGATGGAGCAGAGGTTAAACGATCTTGCTTTGCTTAACATAGAAGCTGATTTTATAAGCAAATTGGATTGCGAAGATTTACTTAATGATTTTGCCGCGCTTAAGTGCAGACGAGTTTTGAAACACATTGGTGCCGATTCCCTTGTTCACAAACTAAACTAAATTTAAGTTCAGTACATCTTCTTCTTTGTATTTCATTAAGAAGAGGACAAAAGAAAATTTTAGTTTAGTCCTGTCAAATTAATCAGCGCTCCATACAAGTTTAGACGTGATTAAAAACTTGCCTACTAAAATTACGTCAATTTACGTCAAGCGCTGATTAATTTGACAGGACTAAACTAAAATTTATCTTCTGTCCTTTCCTTAATGAAATAGAAAGAAAAAGATGCACTGAACTTAAATTTAGTTTAGTTTGTGAATAAGGGAATCGGCACCATTGTGAAACATTTATTTTATTAAAAACAAAACCTAAAACCATTTTATAGTTTTATTTAAATTTTCAATCATCCCTGAAACCTCGGAAAATATTATAAACTAGCTTTATAAGCTAGCTTTTAAGGTGACCCTTACGGGTCACCAGGTCCCACAGGTATTCAATGCCTTCTTCGGCCACCAGTCTCTCACAAATGTCATTATGTATTTTTAATTAGTTTAAGCACTTTATGTACCTACCTTTGTGATGAGAAAATAATTTTAATTTAATTTAATTTAATCTCCATATTTTTATGTGGCAAAAAACTGGAGCGATATAGTGTGTAGATTGCTTAGTACAAAAATAACGTATAAAAATAAAGATATTTGTTTACTGCCAAAATGAAGTATTTCTACTTACAATAATTTGGACATTATTTTGTCAAAAAAGTTACGAGCACACCGAATATGCCTTCAATGTGATCGTTCAAATAACGTATCTTGTCATACGTTTTTAACGCAGAAAGTCTGATTATGTAGTCTGAATTTGTTTAACTAAAATAAAAACGTTTTTTGGTGGACCAAAAAGTTACACTATTCTGTTGCCGATAAATAAAGCTTTATTATTAGTAAAAATCAGATTTCTAACTACTACTATAGATTTTGCCATAAAAGAGCTATAAGATAACGGTAGGTAAATTTGAGCTGTTTTTCGGCTCTCCAGTGAAGTTGTCATTTTGCCCTTACGCTACTCTAGTTCTTAACCCACGAAATTATATATCTAGTCTATAATTATGGGTACTGAGAAAGGGGCGGCACGTGACCTGGGGCCTAGAGCGGCTAGGACTGCAAATCAGCCACTGTGTGCACCATCTTACATTATTAACAAATATCTGATTTCTATTTCTATCAAGGCTTTTGTTCCAACTGTCAGATATTATCCTGAAGCTGGTCGTGTTTGTTCAATGCTGACAATGTGTTCGTTGGGACAGACGCGCGTTCCCGTCGGGCGAGAAGGTGACGTACACGGGCGCGGAGGTGGTGTGCTCGGGCTGCGTGGCGGCGCCGCAGCGGCAGACGGCGCGCGCGGCGCCCGCACAGCTGGCGGCCGCGTCGCCCGTGCGCGAGCCGCACGCCGCGCTGCCGGCCCGGCCCGGCTCCGCCACGCCGCACGACCAGAACGGTACGCCTGCCGGAACATGTGTAACATAAGCTAACGTAATGCTTGCTAAACTAATGCTCATTTGCTTTGACCCGGTATTACAAATAAAACTCATTAGTCCTCCCTGATTGAGCATACATGTCAAGTCTAAAATATCTAGATCGCCTTAACCCTTTATAGGACGGCTCATACAAAGTGGCCAGTAAACTGAACAGTGAAGAGTGAAGAAGTGACCGTCCACTTCAAGAAGTGACTGTCCAGTTTACTGGCCACTTTGTATGAGCCGTCCTATAAAGGGTTAAAAGCTATTTTGCTCATTACACGATAAGGATCTTCTTTACCGACTCAGCATTATACGCGTCGTAATATCATTCAGCCATGTGAAACTATCTAAACCTGTGTAGCATTTTCCCCAACTGTGTTGGGGTGGACTTTCAGGTGCATCCGACTGGAGGTTCACTTCCAGCTAGTTTCTCTTGGTTTTGATAGAATACGAACGACTGTCACAGTGACAGGCGGCCTAGACATAGTAATGCGGTGCCGTTTTCACCCTTTTTGTTTAAAGTCAAATAAATATGTAAACTAGCTTCTGCCCGGGGCTTCGACTGCGTGGATTTCGAAAAATTCACCATTTCAACCCCTCATTTCACCCTCTTAGGAATGTTATTTCAAAAAACCCTCTTAGTGGTAATCTACTCCTCACAAAGAACACAGCCGCCAAATTTCATGTCTCTAAGACCAGCGGTTTAGGCTGCGCGTTGATATATCAGTCAGTCAGTCACTCAGGACTTTGAATTTTATATAGATAGATAGATGAAAGTCATTTGGTTTCTTAGCATACATGCTGCTTTTAGTATCAGAGAGCAGGGATGTGTTCACTTTCGGGAAGATTGATACAAGCTCTAAGGTTAACAAGCAGATGTATTATAGACTGTGCGTTCGGGCGCGATACAAAAATGTCAATCTATTTCAATCTCACATTTCACTAATTACGAGTACTTCGACACTTCATCGCGTTTTGAGAGTTATGTTATGAACTGATGATATGATTTATATGAGAAAATATTTTTTTTAAGTTTGAGGTCAAGTACTCAGAATCGAATGATACAAAAGATTGCTCATTCATTTGATCAAAATTGATCAAAAAATTGATCAAAATTGATTGAATCTTTCATATGGTGCATTAAAACTAATAGAAATACAGTGTTTTAACTGTAAAATCACGTAAATCAGCAAAATCGTATACTGCCCTTTAACCTATGATCAATAACAGAAACTATTTGTGAGTTGCTAGACAGAACGGGGTCGTCGTCTAGTGGAGCGACACAACAAAGGAACTGAATTCTGTGTCAAAGGAATTGAATATGTATGGGCTTTAACAAACGCTTTCTACTTTCCATGAGGTCGCATAAGACGCGAATACGTTGACCCTTGACCTTGAGCGACCGTGATATTGGCGCGCACTCGTCTCGCGACACAGCGGCACAGAAGTCCCGCGTCAACTAATTACTGACGAACTCACGCGATTTTAGACGTTCCACGTAAAGTATCGGATATTGCCCAATCGCGTGCAAGGCGCAATTGGTGATTGACCGTTTAATATAGTCCTCCTGAGCTATGGGTCTCTCATGTGCGTTACCAAGACTTGGTCTTCTGTACTTATCTGACATGTTGACAATATTTATTGACTAAAACAACATACGACATGAGGGGAGGACTCTTTGGTGTTGTGTAAAAATAAAAGTTAGTTTGTAATGTTTTGTCTTTATTTCAGAATGTGCGGGATGTGGACAAGAGTTATCAGAAGGACAGGCTCTTGTAGCACTAGACAGGTGAGGTGATGAACGAATTCCGGACAAAATTGGTATCAAATAACATTCCAGCCGGGCCGCGAGTGGTGGCTAATGAATGAGGGCGGCGCGCGGCGGTAGGACACGGGCTAAAGGTCGCGCCATCTCTGCCTAATTGGACTCATTTATTTATTGCTACAGGACTTTATGCAAAGTGACCTTACGGTCAACCTCGTGTAATGTTAATGGAAGCCTGGCGTCCCGAATTAGAGGCAGGTAATGCCGACTCGTCATAAATAATTTGGTGAGAGTCTACACGGGAAGGGAATTTTAAGGGAGGCAGAATTTGAGTACAATGTCAAACCAATTTGAGGTTGACCCACCCGATATGTTATTTCGATGGCGTTTTCCTTATACCTGTATGATGTGGGAATGTTGGGTGGTGTTGCAGACAGTGGCACACGTGGTGCTTCGCGTGCGGCGAGTGCGGCGCCGTGCTGCAGGGCGAGTACATGGGGCGCGACGGCGTGCCGTACTGCGAGCGAGACTACCAGCGCATGTACGGCGTGCGCTGCGCCTACTGCCAGCGGTACATCTCCGGCAAAGTGCTGCAGGTACTGCAACACCGCGGTTTACTACCACAACTTTATCTCTTTTCAAGCGTTTAGGCCAAGCCACATATTTTGGCTAAGGTATAGAGTTTGTGAAGTTAGGGATTGTAGATTTAGAGTGTGTTGAGTTAGGATCTTGGCTGTACATGAGATCTGATAACTTTTTGTCAGTGCGAGCCATATGGTCTCGTTTACACAACTTAACATAACTCACAACATCTTACATGAAAATGTTTTTTGGTAAGATTTATCTGTCTTGGTTATTCCTCTGGCACACTCTTCCTTCGTTTGTGCAGTGCATATTTCATGATTATTCAAACACTTGATAGGGTCCTATGTTAACTTTTGTTGGCATATCAAAAGTTCTTCAAACTCCCCTATTCGCCAGTATCTTACGTATCGATGTTTATTTCCGTATTTCCTTCAGGAAGCATTGATTACTTCTGTTACATAACTAACAATGATAACAACAATAGTATCGTTGCGTCGCGGGCGCCGTGACGGATAGCGCGACGTATACTCCAGCAGTGACGTCACACAACGGGACTCGTTTGTTTCGATACCGAGTGACGTGTGCACGCATTGTTCCGCTGTGCGTATTGTATTGTTACATAGACACGTCGCTACTGTATTGTTACATAGACACGTCGCTACTACACGTCAGGGCTCAGATAATGCATCCGTTGCATCACGAAGTGATCATCATGGATGAACGTCGATCAGACTAGTCGGCGGATAGAGCCATAGTTTGTTACGAGTGATGACATTATGACGTATGATGAGGACGATAATTAATTTAAATTAATTTGTAATACGACCAACAAAATAATTTTATGCAAAGTATTAATATTCTCACGCAACTGAACGAATGTATTCTTAGAGAATAAAGTTATCTCAAACCGGAAATTTATTTATTCTGTAACAATTCACATTGCGTTTGAATATAATCCAGCCTGATACAGAGTATTAAATGTGCAAGCATAATACATGTAGGATAATGCCAATATACTTTATACAGGGACTCGACAAAGTTATGTTATCCGAACTTTGTGTGAATATATTAGGTATGTACATACAGTCCAAACCAAAATAGTTATGCGCTTCGGTGAGCTTCGTGTTTCCAAGTTAGCACGAATGTCGCATCACAGAGTTACGTCTTACAGAGGCAAAGCTTTATATGGTACTAGCTTCTGCCCGCGACTTCGTCCGCGTTAAACCCTCTTAGGGAAGGAATCACAAAAAAAACCGTTTCTTAATGGATACCTACTCTTCACAAAGAACACACCCTCCAAATTTCATGTCTCTAGGAGCAGCGGTTTAGTCTGTGCGTTGATATATCAGTCAATCACTCAGGACTTTGAATTTTATAAATATAGATGTACTGTCCGGTTACCTACTGCGGTCGCAGGTTTAGAGGGGGGATAGGATAGGATTAGACCTCATTGCGTGCTCGTACGTATTGTATTTTCGAAGAAAGACGATTAGTTTCGGAGCACCTACTTTCCATAGGATATCTGTATGTATGAGCATGTGGTATGCGTGCAGGCCGGAGACAACCACCACTTCCACCCGACGTGCGCGCGCTGCAGCAAGTGCGGCGACCCGTTCGGAGACGGCGAGGAGATGTTCCTGCAGGGCGCCGCCATCTGGCACCCGCGCTGTGGGCCCGCGCCCCTCGACCCCAACGACCTGGACGTCAGCGACCAGGCCGCGCACGACCGCGCCTCCGCCGACCTGCAGGTGACACACACATACACACACCACACCCGCGCTGTGGGCCCGCGCCCCTCGACCCCAACGACCTGGACGTCAGCGACCAGGCCGCGCACGACCGCGCCTCCGCCGACCTGCAGGTGACACACACATACACACACCACACCCGCGCTGTGGGCCCGCGCCCCTCGACCCCAACGACCTGGACGTCAGCGACCAGGCCGCGCACGACCGCGCCTCCGCCGACCTGCAGGTGACACACACATACACACACCACACCCGCGCTGTGGGCCCGCGCCCCTCGACCCCAACGACCTGGACGTCAGCGACCAGGCCGCGCACGACCGCGCCTCCGCCGACCTGCAGGTGACACACACATACACACACCACACCCGCGCTGTGGGCCCGCGCCCCTCGACCCCAACGACCTGGACGTCAGCGACCAGGCCGCGCACGACCGCGCCTCCGCCGACCTGCAGGTGACACACACATACACACACCACACCCGCGCTGTGGGCCCGCGCCCCTCGACCCCAACGACCTGGACGTCAGCGACCAGGCCGCGCACGACCGCGCCTCCGCCGACCTGCAGGTGACACACACATACACACACCACACCCGCGCTGTGGGCCCGCGCCCCTCGACCCCAACGACCTGGACGTCAGCGACCAGGCCGCGCACGACCGCGCCTCCGCCGACCTGCAGGTGACACACACATACACACACACACCCTAAAGACACACACACATCCTAAAGACACACACACACATCCTACAGACACACACACTCAACCTACGCGCACTATACAGGATGTTTAAAGAGGACATTGTGGTGGAGGTGAAGTGACGATATTTCATTAAAAAATATCAACACTTCACCAAAGATACTATAAATGAATCACCTTAGCGACAGTTTTCTCACAAAAACTGCTTATATACTGAACAATGAGTTACCTGCATATTTTCTATATTATAAGGAGTTTAATTATAACACCTGCACAGTACACAAGTTGTAAATATTTGACCGAGTTGTATGAGATGCCTGAGAAGTATAGTTCCGTAGTGTCATCACATACTGTTGTGTACTGCACCGTACTTGCACCATAATGTAGTCACAGATCCGGCCGACGCATAGTTCATTTAACCGTCTTAACACTTTTCTGTTTATGGTTATATTATAGCCTGCCTATACATGATTTTTGATTGGATATTATGTGTCGGTATGGTCTTATATTTCTTTTGTTTTTATTTTTATATTTCTATTTATTTTCAGTGCCGTAGTGAAGTGCTTTTTTCAGGTAGTTTGTGACAGTTGCATTTCACACACAGTTTTATCAGTGTAGTGTAATGCTACTGTCACAGACGCACCACGACACACCAGTAGCTGTGAATATATCGCACCCTCATCGTTATATTACGTGTGTATTGCGGGGTGACAATGACTGCAGTGCACTCAACGTAGCACCGAGTCTGCGTTGCACGACACAATGTCTGTTGTCTTCAATAAGTTAATAGAATATTTGTGTTCACTTACTACAGTCATTTACACCCTGTACTTACATCTTGCTTGTGTATGTCAAATTCTAATTAGAATCTGTTGTTTTTTTTTATTAAGTAAATCATAATTCTGACAATATTAGCACGACTGATGAAGATCACAAGCAGGACTTAGTTTGTCCACGTGAGTTTGTCGTCTTTCTGTTGAGATTTGCATACATACATACATAGCATACTACTTAAAGACATATTGGTAAAGCGACAATCACACGTGTACCGACGTCGAATGATTTATAATGTTCAATGTTTATTTGCAACAGGGCCGTCTATCACGCGTCAACCAGCCCCGCGCTGGTTGGCTCTTGACAGCGGGCCTGTGACACCCACCCGCCGCGGCGCAGGCACACGCACCTGATTCACTTCCGACGATATAACGTAACGCGTGTACTCGTTTGATTTTTCTTTGCACGTTGGATCCTCTAATGAGCTACCTACGGCAATGATACGTTGAAGGCCCTTATTCATGGAGTTGCACGCGTGACGTGCCCCCCCCCCCCCCCCGCCCCCCGCCCCCCGCCGCCCCCCGCCGCCCCGCTGACGTGCTTGTTGTGTGCAGTTCTCGCTGCGCTCGCGCACGCCCAGCGTCAACGGCTCCTACTGCAGCCCCTACAGTAGCTTGACCAGGAAGGTCCGTCACATTCACTTTATTTTTGTTTTTATTATTTTTACTTTTTGCGTGTGCTCTTGAAGGATACATATTTTTTTATTTCTAATACATAAAAGCATCGCAGCCGAATCGCGCTCATAAAGTCACATTTACACGATGCACGTTCCTTGCGCTGTGTAAATGTGAGAAGTGGCTTACCGTAAACTTGAAGCAACAAATGACTTGCATCATCTGTTTAGACGGAGCAACTTTATTGTTGTCTAAATTGATCGATGAAGTTCTCTGCCCTGTTCTGCACATTAAACAAACAGTAGTCTCTCATTGAATATGTTCTATTGTTTTACTTCAAGGGCACACGATTTTTATTACTTTCAGTTGACACATTTACACGTCTTAGTTAATGTTTTTTTCTTTTAGTTTATGGTTGTTTTATATCGTTTTTCATCATTGTCGTACTTCGTAGCGCGCACGACGCTCGAGCATGTGGATGTGTGAACTGTGTGTAATACCTACTACATGTATGTTGGACTTCCAGGCCAATTGTAGAGCATGTTTAATTGATTATAGGAAATAATTGGGAACCTAAAATAGTAAATGTTACAATGAAATAACTATTTAAAACATGTAACAAACGGAATTTGTTTCCACTATAAATAAAAGTACCGTCGTATTTCATAAACATAATACAACAATGCTACGGTCGATGCTACGCAGTAGCGCGGCAGTGCTACGTGGGTATAGACGCGTAGCTACAACCTTACAGAATGCTACATTGTATGATTGCGCCCACAAGACGCCCGGAGGTCCGATATACAATTAAAATACAATATGAATTAGTGATTATATTTTTGAAAACACCGATTTTACAAAGAAACAAATGAAACCAATAATTTCGTTTTAAAACTTAATTTTTGTCTTGTTGTTTGTTTTATAGTAAGTTTCACTAGTTACTTAATGTGATCCCACACCTAACTTATATTAGACACGGAGATTTTTTTGGAATTCTTGAATTATTTACAGTGATTAGAAAAGGTAGTGCAATTGATGAGATATTAGATGACGATATCTTAGTATTGAGCTGCCATAAAAGTACTTATTCATATTTTAGGATTACTGGTACACTGAAGTCGATAGTATTCATTTTAAATTATAATAATAATCAGTATATAAATTGTAATGAATCCCAGAATCCCGCAGACGTATCATATGAAGTCTAAACCCTAAATTGCACTATTCATTTCGACTGTTATATGCTTGTGTGACACAAGACCGACTCCATACAAGTGGAGCGCATACACAGAGACATCTCTGTACAGAGAGTGCCAGTGCACACGCAGTTAGGGTTACCGTTCGTCCAGGTCTGTCCTAACCTGTTTGATAAGCTACAGGGCGAGTCCTCTCGGACTATGTCCGCGTTTGTTATTAGTCCGTTAGTCGAGTTAGGGTAGTTTTTGAGGAAATTAAAAAGCACAATTGATCGAGTCCGCGACGCTTGCGCTTGCAGTACGGCTACCGCGCGGTGTCGCCGGGGCTGCTGCTGCGCGAGTACCGCGACGCCGGCGCCTGCTCGCCGCACCGCATCACCACGTACTCCTACCTCACCAGCGAGCCACACTACCTGCGCCGCCCGCTGCAGCCCTACGACCGCCCGCCCACCTCGCCGCACTTCCACCGCCCGCCCTGTACGTATACACACCACCACAACTAAATATTCTTCACTTCTCATATCCAGAAACAAAAACACAAGTGAAAAAAATACATGCCTATGTTGATCTCTGTTTTAAAAAAAAATCTTTTACAAGATGAAAAGATGAATGAACAGAAACAAGAGTGTATAACGCTATAAATCGCGACGCCATTATTTGGTAAGAAAAGGCATCGGCACACATTTGGTATAACGTAACGCCTTTATAATGATTGGATGATTCGATAAGTCACCGTCAGATTGTAACTACCTTTAGATTACAATCTATCTAGCAAGATTATAATCTGTCGAAAGATTGTGAACTGCAAAAACTATTTCCAATCTAACGCATTATTTTTCGTTAGATTACAATTTTTCGAAGCGAAACCATCAAATTGTGAAATGGCTTGCGACAAAACGCAAATCGCGCGCTGATTGGTTGAAGTACGTCATGTGCATCGTGCCGCCATATTTATTTGTTCATTCGTTTGTTGTTATGTAACATTATGAACATCCTTAGATTATAGGTTAGGTCAGACCTGTGACCACCTGGCTGGCGAGCACTATTTCAATAATACCAGTTAATAATCCCACTGTAGTAGTTTTGTAACTCTAAGGTAAATTCATCCTAATTATAAATAATTTGTATTTCTGAGTTTTGTTGATGGACAGGGTCAATATCCGACATTGTGAATATTATCAAATGAGATCGCATAGCTTCTCACACGTATAAAAACACGGAAAATGTATGTAACTTAGGCGAAGTTTGGGAACTAGCACTTACTTATTTATGATTAAAACAGCACTTCTTTGGTTAGTCACAGATTAATTTTACTTCCACAACAATATCATACAACTAATTCTAAAGCATTGAGTTATTTTCAAAATAAAATCATTTTACAAATTCCAAAACACTGTTGGTTTACATTCGACAACAAACGAATTGACAAATGATGTTCACAACCAATCAGCGCGCGAGGTGCGTTTTGTCGCAAGCCATTTTACAATTTGACGGTTTTTTTTTTTTGGATGGGAAATCATCAAATGACTTCTCCCGCTCTGGGTGGAGCGGGAGGGCGTGTCAGACTTTTACTGACTAAAACCCACCCGTGTTCCTGCAGTTGCCCATGTGCCAGGGTCACGGTGTCTCTTTCGAACAATCACGCGACCCCGGCAGGATTTCACGGTTTCACTTGAAAGAAAAGATTGTTTTCTAACGAAAAATAATACGTTAAATTGTAAGCAGTATAAAAAAATTGAGCCGGCGCAAAAAGCCAATATATGAAACAACAAAAATATTTTGTATATTTAATAAGTTCGATGTGTTTGTGCTCGATGTGTGAGAGGCGGGGATCGCCGAACTGAGCGCAAAGAGAGCCGGAGAGATTGACACGCCGCGTTAGGTGTTTCACTTCAAAATAAGAAAAAAAAACTGATAGTCATAATAATATATTAGTAATTCGGCGATACTAAAGTCGTGCGGTGCGTGTTGCAGCCTCGGCGAGCACGCGTGCGTCGTCGCGGCCGGCCAGCAAGGCGTCGTCGCGCCCCGCCATGCGCGCGCTCGTCGACTCCATCCGCAGCGAGACGCCGCGCCCCAAGTCGCCGCACATGAACAACGAGGTAATACTACCGGCCAGCAAGGCGTCGTCGACTCCATCCGCAGCGAGACGCCGCGCCCCAAGTCGCCGCACATGAACAACGAGGTAATACTACCGGCCAGCAAGGCGTCGTCGACTCCATCCGCAGCGAGACGCCGCGCCCCAAGTCGCCGCACATGAACAACGAGGTAATACTACCGGCCAGCAAGGCGTCGTCGACTCCATCCGCAGCGAGACGCCGCGCCCCAAGTCGCCGCACATGAACAACGAGGTAATACTACCGGCCAGCAAGGCGTCGTCGACTCCATCCGCAGCGAGATGCCGCGCCCCAAGTCGCCGCACATGAACAACGAGGTAATACTACCGGCCAGCAAGGCGTCGTCGACTCCATCCGCAGCGAGACGCCGCGCCCCAAGTCGCCGCACATGAACAACGAGGTAATACTACCGGCCAGCAAGGCGTCGTCGACTCCATCCGCAGCGAGACGCCGCGCCCCAAGTCGCCGCACATGAACAACGAGGTAATACTACCGGCCAGCAAGGCGTCGTCGACTCCATCCGCAGCGAGACGCCGCGCCCCAAGTCGCCGCACATGAACAACGAGGTAATACTACCGGCCAGCAAGGCGTCGTCGACTCCATCCGCAGCGAGACGCCGCGCCCCAAGTCGCCGCACATGAACAACGAGGTAATACTACCGGCCAGCAAGGCGTCGTCGACTCCATCCGCAGCGAGACGCCGCGCCCCAAGTCGCCGCACATGAACAACGAGGTAATACTACCGGCCAGCAAGGCGTCGTCGACTCCATCCGCAGCGAGACGCCGCGCCCCAAGTCGCCGCACATGAACAACGAGGTAATACTACCGGCCAGCAAGGCGTCGTCGACTCCATCCGCAGCGAGACGCCGCGCCCCAAGTCGCCGCACATGAACAACGAGGTAATACTACCGGCCAGCAAGGCGTCGTCGACTCCATCCGCAGCGAGACGCCGCGCCCCAAGTCGCCGCACATGAACAACGAGGTAATACTACCGGCCAGCAAGGCGTCGTCGACTCCATCCGCAGCGAGACGCCGCGCCCCAAGTCGCCGCACATGAACAACGAGGTAATACTACCGGCCAGCAAGGCGTCGTCGACTCCATCCGCAGCGAGACGCCGCGCCCCAAGTCGCCGCACATGAACAACGAGGTAATACTACCGGCCAGCAAGGCGTCGTCGACTCCATCCGCAGCGAGACGCCGCGCCCCAAGTCGCCGCACATGAACAACGAGGTAATACTACCGGCCAGCAAGGCGTCGTCGACTCCATCCGCAGCGAGACGCCGCGCCCCAAGTCGCCGCACATGAACAACGAGGTAATACTACCGGCCAGCAAGGCGTCGTCGACTCCATCCGCAGCGAGACGCCGCGCCCCAAGTCGCCGCACATGAACAACGAGGTAATACTACCGGCCAGCAAGGCGTCGTCGACTCCATCCGCAGCGAGACGCCGCGCCCCAAGTCGCCGCACATGAACAACGAGGTAATACTACCGGCCAGCAAGGCGTCGTCGACTCCATCCGCAGCGAGACGCCGCGCCCCAAGTCGCCGCACATGAACAACGAGGTAATACTACCGGCCAGCAAGGCGTCGTCGACTCCATCCGCAGCGAGACGCCGCGCCCCAAGTCGCCGCACATGAACAACGAGGTAATACTACCGGCCAGCAAGGCGTCGTCGACTCCATCCGCAGCGAGACGCCGCGCCCCAAGTCGCCGCACATGAACAACGAGGTAATACTACCGGCCAGCAAGGCGTCGTCGACTCCATCCGCAGCGAGACGCCGCGCCCCAAGTCGCCGCACATGAACAACGAGGTAATACTACCGGCCAGCAAGGCGTCGTCGACTCCATCCGCAGCGAGACGCCGCGCCCCAAGTCGCCGCACATGAACAACGAGGTAATACTACCGGCCAGCAAGGCGTCGTCGACTCCATCCGCAGCGAGACGCCGCGCCCCAAGTCGCCGCACATGAACAACGAGGTAATACTACCGGCCAGCAAGGCGTCGTCGACTCCATCCGCAGCGAGACGCCGCGCCCCAAGTCGCCGCACATGAACAACGAGGTAATACTACCGGCCAGCAAGGCGTCGTCGACTCCATCCGCAGCGAGACGCCGCGCCCCAAGTCGCCGCACATGAACAACGAGGTAATACTACCGGCCAGCAAGGCGTCGTCGACTCCATCCGCAGCGAGACGCCGCGCCCCAAGTCGCCGCACATGAACAACGAGGTAATACTACCGGCCAGCAAGGCGTCGTCGACTCCATCCGCAGCGAGACGCCGCGCCCCAAGTCGCCGCACATGAACAACGAGGTAATACTACCGGCCAGCAAGGCGTCGTCGACTCCATCCGCAGCGAGATGCCGCGCCCCAAGTCGCCGCACATGAACAACGAGGTAATACTACCGGCCAGCAAGGCGTCGTCGACTCCATCCGCAGCGAGACGCCGCGCCCCAAGTCGCCGCACATGAACAACGAGGTAATACTACCGGCCAGCAAGGCGTCGTCGACTCCATCCGCAGCGAGACGCCGCGCCCCAAGTCGCCGCACATGAACAACGAGGTAATACTACCGGCCAGCAAGGCGTCGTCGACTCCATCCGCAGCGAGACGCCGCGCCCCAAGTCGCCGCACATGAACAACGAGGTAATACTACCGGCCAGCAAGGCGTCGTCGACTCCATCCGCAGCGAGACGCCGCGCCCCAAGTCGCCGCACATGAACAACGAGGTAATACTACCGGCCAGCAAGGCGTCGTCGACTCCATCCGCAGCGAGACGCCGCGCCCCAAGTCGCCGCACATGAACAACGAGGTAATACTACCGGCCAGCAAGGCGTCGTCGACTCCATCCGCAGCGAGACGCCGCGCCCCAAGTCGCCGCACATGAACAACGAGGTAATACTACCGGCCAGCAAGGCGTCGTCGACTCCATCCGCAGCGAGACGCCGCGCCCCAAGTCGCCGCACATGAACAACGAGGTAATACTACCGGCCAGCAAGGCGTCGTCGACTCCATCCGCAGCGAGACGCCGCGCCCCAAGTCGCCGCACATGAACAACGAGGTAATACTACCGGCCAGCAAGGCGTCGTCGACTCCATCCGCAGCGAGACGCCGCGCCCCAAGTCGCCGCACATGAACAACGAGGTAATACTACCGGCCAGCAAGGCGTCGTCGACTCCATCCGCAGCGAGACGCCGCGCCCCAAGTCGCCGCACATGAACAACGAGGTAATACTACCGGCCAGCAAGGCGTCGTCGACTCCATCCGCAGCGAGATGCCGCGCCCCAAGTCGCCGCACATGAACAACGAGGTAATACTACCGGCCAGCAAGGCGTCGTCGACTCCATCCGCAGCGAGACGCCGCGCCCCAAGTCGCCGCACATGAACAACGAGGTAATACTACCGGCCAGCAAGGCGTCGTCGACTCCATCCGCAGCGAGACGCCGCGCCCCAAGTCGCCGCACATGAACAACGAGGTAATACTACCGGCCAGCAAGGCGTCGTCGACTCCATCCGCAGCGAGACGCCGCGCCCCAAGTCGCCGCACATGAACAACGAGGTAATACTACCGGCCAGCAAGGCGTCGTCGACTCCATCCGCAGCGAGATGCCGCGCCCCAAGTCGCCGCACATGAACAACGAGGTAATACTACCGGCCAGCAAGGCGTCGTCGACTCCATCCGCAGCGAGATGCCGCGCCCCAAGTCGCCGCACATGAACAACGAGGTAATACTACCGGCCAGCAAGGCGTCGTCGACTCCATCCGCAGCGAGACGCCGCGCCCCAAGTCGCCGCACATGAACAACGAGGTAATACTACCGGCCAGCAAGGCGTCGTCGACTCCATCCGCAGCGAGATGCCGCGCCCCAAGTCGCCGCACATGAACAACGAGGTAATACTACCGGCCAGCAAGGCGTCGTCGACTCCATCCGCAGCGAGACGCCGCGCCCCAAGTCGCCGCACATGAACAACGAGGTAATACTACCGGCCAGCAAGGCGTCGTCGACTCCATCCGCAGCGAGACGCCGCGCCCCAAGTCGCCGCACATGAACAACGAGGTAATACTACCGGCCAGCAAGGCGTCGTCGACTCCATCCGCAGCGAGACGCCGCGCCCCAAGTCGCCGCACATGAACAACGAGGTAATACTACCGGCCAGCAAGGCGTCGTCGACTCCATCCGCAGCGAGATGCCGCGCCCCAAGTCGCCGCACATGAACAACGAGGTAATACTACCGGCCAGCAAGGCGTCGTCGACTCCATCCGCAGCGAGATGCCGCGCCCCAAGTCGCCGCACATGAACAACGAGGTAATACTACCGGCCAGCAAGGCGTCGTCGACTCCATCCGCAGCGAGACGCCGCGCCCCAAGTCGCCGCACATGAACAACGAGGTAATACTACCGGCCAGCAAGGCGTCGTCGACTCCATCCGCAGCGAGACGCCGCGCCCCAAGTCGCCGCACATGAACAACGAGGTAATACTACCGGCCAGCAAGGCGTCGTCGACTCCATCCGCAGCGAGACGCCGCGCCCCAAGTCGCCGCACATGAACAACGAGGTAATACTACCGGCCAGCAAGGCGTCGTCGACTCCATCCGCAGCGAGACGCCGCGCCCCAAGTCGCCGCACATGAACAACGAGGTAATACTACCGGCCAGCAAGGCGTCGTCGACTCCATCCGCAGCGAGACGCCGCGCCCCAAGTCGCCGCACATGAACAACGAGGTAATACTACCGGCCAGCAAGGCGTCGTCGACTCCATCCGCAGCGAGACGCCGCGCCCCAAGTCGCCGCACATGAACAACGAGGTACTATCACCTTGGAGGGCTTTGACCCCATGATCGAGAGCAGTTTAAAATACCACAAGCCAAATGTAGATTTACTTTACTTACTACTATGTCTAAAAACCTTCGGGAATTACAGGTGTGTTTGTTGGTAAAAACATTTTCTGTTTTATCATTATTAAATACAAGTACGTATCCTTCACGTACGTCAAGTTTCTCCTATCAATTGAACGTTCCCCTGTTCGACGTCGTCCAGTCGACACTAGTTTCAAAACGTGATCACATAACTGTGAAACTCGTTCGGCGTCTATGTCGCCGGCACAGGAAGGTTGCCGGTACATTATACAGAAGCTGCGGAGCCTGATTGATACCGTGGTGACTAAGGACTATCGGCGTGATATTAAGAAAGCTAGAGGGCAATGACGATCTTTTGGCTCTGAATGACGTCGACAGGGGGCGTTTTCGGTTTTAGTTGTGAAATGGTCAGTATTGCGGTGTTGCAGGAGCCGATCGAGCTGTCGCACTACCCGGCCGCCTACAAGCCGCCGCCCGGCTCGCAGCCCAAGATCGAGCGCGACGACTTCCCCGCGCCGCCCTACCCCTACACCGACCCAGGCACGGCCCGCTACCTCACCTTACTGTAGCCATGCCTTAGCGCTCTAGCGGCCTTGGAACAGGACCTTCCGTTCATGATGCCTAGTAAAAAAACACCATTTATTCCAAAGCGCGTGGTATGCTTAACCAAAACAGCCACGACACACGTTGGAATAAGGATAAATTATTTCTTATCATAATTTACGTTCTTATTATAAATTGTAGTTGAGCTTCCGATAATTATCAGAACCAAGTCAAGTAACAATCTGCCTTCCATAGAAAATTATGCGCTTTGGTAACCTTCGTGTTTCCTAGTTAGCATGAACGTCGCGCCATAGAGTAATCCCCACAGAGGTTTTGTACTACACCGCTTTCTAGGACACTTATCATTGAGTGTTTGTATTAAGTGGTCTTTTTGCAGGGCTATCTACTCCGGTCTCAGATCGTCATTTGTCATTCAAAATAGTTTTTTGTTAATTGCATAGAATGGTTCATATATAATTTTGCTAGCAAGAAATTACAAATTAAGCAAGTACCTGTTCCATGGTTCTAACAGCTGTATAGTAGATCTCATGATCGCTCGCTCGTGTTTCCGAAGATAGTCGATAGTGTCCAAAGCGCGTACTTTCGTTCGGCGATGTGGTGAACGATGTGCTCGCAACGTTGCAGAGCGGCGGCGCCGCTGGTCGGACACGTACAAGGGCGTGCCGGACAGCGACGACGAGGCGGACGGCCAGCTCCACGGCACGCTCAACGGCAACGGCGTCGACCCCAAGCTGCGCCGCGAGGAGCGCGAGCTGGCCAAGATCGAGACCGGCATCGCGCAGGTACGGACACATTTATTTATTTAAGAGATACTGGAACAGCCTCACTAACTCTATACGCGCTTGCCGAGGGACGCAGGGGTCTAGATATGCAATGGATCGACACCAATCCGTGAGCTGACCGCTTAAACGGATTCATTAAACACTAAGCGTGGCAACACTTCAATGAATCCGTGCGGCAGTTATCATTTAGTCCTGAGTCATTACCTACACATAAGTTGTTAAGGGGGTACACGAGCAGCTATAATATTAAATTGATCGTAAACATATGGTTAAATTTTTCAGGTATTTCTTAAGGAAGTAAAAGAGCGTGAAAAACTTCAACAATGGAAAAAACAGAATCTGGATCCTAGAAATGCAAGCAGGTGAGATATACTTCGGTCATTCTTTTTATTTTTAAATGTTACCGTAAAATTGTAAATACCGTTGGATTATAATCTATCTAGCGAGATTTTAATCTGTCGAAAGATTGTGAACCGTAACATACTGCTTACTATTTAACGCATTATTTTTTGGTAGATTATAACACAAGGGAACATAAATTTTATTGCATGAAGTATTACGACTAATCCACACTATCCACACTAATATTATAAATGCAAAAGTAACTCTGTCTGTCTGTCTGTCTCGCTTTCCTGCTAAAACTACTGAACCGATTTAAATGAAATTTGGTACACAGATAGTTTAAAGCCTGAGAAAGGACATAGGCTTCTTTTTATTGCGGAAAAGTGGTTTTAAGGGGTTGAAAGGGGGGATGAAAGGTTGTAGGGAAGTATTGTCATTTTTAAAGCTAGAATGATGAAAAATTTTTATTTGGCTTTTGTTACATGAATATATATTTATGAATTATATTTAAAGTTTGTTAAAATTTTACCCTTAAGGGGGTAAAATAACTATAGAGAATAGGGGATGAAAGTTTGTTACATATAGTCACTTTGCTGTCTGTCTGTCCCTATGTATGCTTATATCTTTAAAACTACGCAACGGATTTTGACGCATTTTTTTAATAGATAGAGTGATTCAAGAGGACTGTTTATATGTATATAACATGCATAATATAGTAAAGAAACGCTGATAATTTTAGAAATTTCTAATGTGATGTCAGAAATAAACTCATTTTTTTGCGCTTACATTGCGAACGCTGGCTGAACCCTACAAAATTGATCTAAATAATGTACTACAGTATTGTACACCTTAAAAAAGGTCTCCATGGTATATGTCTATATCTTAGGTATAATCCACAATAACCATTTTTTATCCTTTACTTTTTACGAGAAATAATGGCTTATTTACGAAGCGATTTTAAGCAATATAGCATTAATCCTTATCCAATTAAGTACCTTAAATATACAGGGTTATTTGTAAAACACCGGCAACCTCTCAGGACTATGTTACTAACATCATAATCAACAACTTTTGTTTTATGACTTTTAAAAATTAATCATATTTTAGGTCATCAGATTTTCATACAAAAATCGGCCGCCCGTCTATAGGTCACGTTTAAGCGCCCCCTCCGCCCAAACCCCGCTTCCCTCGCTAATGTACTACACTTTCTTTTGTTTCGCATAGACTTCGTAACATTTAGAGCGTTCAATTTAAATATTTTTATTTTGTGTATGAAAATTTGATGAACTAAAATATGATGAATTTTTAAAAGTCATAGAACAAAAGTTGTTGATTATGATGTTAGTAACATAGTCCTGAGAGGTTGCCGGTGTTTTACAAATAACCCTGTATATTGCATTTAATATAGATCAATATGGCCCTTTACAGCATGTAATTTAAATGAATATCTTAGAAGATATCAGAGATTTAAAAAGCGGGGGTGGAGCGGCTGGCAGGCCGTAGGTACGTCCGTCCCGGTTGGTAGCGGTCGGGTAGTGCAGGATTAGTAGGATTGTAATTCATATTACTTAGGCTTCATAGTGTTACGAGCTGGGGTTCGGGATAAATTAATTTAAGCCAAAATTATCGAAACACACCACAGTTTAATTAAACAATCACAATATCGCAATAGTCAAACAGAGTCACTTGTTTCGCTTGTACTGTATCGCTTGATTCGTATTCGCTCGCTTCCGAAATCGAACTGCCCATCGGGCCGACAATCCGCTATTTATATCCCGAGCAGAACATTCGCGAACATTCAACACTTTTCCACAGTTTACAAGTAGATTCGAAACTTCGAGAACCTTCCACAGACATCTATTTACTGTTTAATCCCGCTACTCAACAATAGATGGCGGTGGCGTCTATGTACAATTGTTCGTAGTACTTGCTACTTGATAACAGATGGCGTTAGCGTGTCGTATCTAGAAGTTTCAACACTGCCCCATCCTTAGATGGAATTAGCGTGACGTTTCTAGACTTTTCGATCTACGTAATGTTGTCCCTTTCTGAGATGGAGTTAGCACGATGTTTCTAGACTTTACGATCTACGTAACACTGCCCCCTCCTTAGACATGCTCGTCCCGAGCATCATTATTCCCGTAATATCGTGCCAATCGATCTACATGAACAATTTTAGGCGCAGTTCGCAAACCCTTTTGTATTCGGTAAGTGACGTCATTGATCTTGGTCACAATCCGGTACGGCCCGTCCCATTTTGCCTGTAGTTTAGGGGACTTCCCTTTGCTGCGCACTGGGTTATGCAACCACACTAGCGAACCTTCGTCGAAGCCAGTATTGTTCATCTTTCGATCATAACGAGTTTTCATTCTCTCGGACATCTGCTGGCCTGATTCTCTGACATGCTCATATACGTCATTCATCTTGTTGCGCAGATCATTTGCATAATCTGTTATACTGCGTGGTGAATCAGGGGGAATGCCGGTTATTAGATCAGCTGGTAACCTTAACTCCCTTCCAAAGTTCGCGAAGGCTGGCGTCACAGTTGTACTCTCGTGAACTGCACTTCGGTATGACAGAAGAAACGGTTGTATGTGCTTGTCCCAATCCTTTTGTCTGCTTGCTACAACTTTTGCCAGATATCTTTCCAACGTCTGATTAAATCTCTCCACCATTCCGTCAGATTGTGGGTGGTATGAAGTGGTTCTGGTTTTGTGAGTACCCATAACCCGACATGTTTCCTGAAACACTTGAGACTCGAAATTCCTTCCTTGATCGCTGTGGATTTCCAAGGGTACCCCAAACCGACAGAAGACTTCGTGGACTAATTTATCAGCGACTGTTGAAGCTTCTTGATTAGGGATGGCGAAGACTTCCGGCCACTTGGTGAAGTAATCCATGACAACCATGAAATATTTATTTCCACTTTCACTTTCGGGAAATGGCCCAGCGACATCTAGTGCTATTCGTTCCCAGGGGGCTCCTACGTTGTACACTTTCAATGCACCCCTGCTGCGTGTGTGTGGTCCTTTTACCGCTGCACAACTGGTACATCTGCGACACCAGTCCTCCACATCCTCTCGACAATGGATCCAGTAAAATCTTTCTCGGATCTTTAACAGAGTCCTTCTTACTCCCATATGACCTCCTGAAGAACCATTGTGGTAGAGCTGTAGAACTTCTGGTACCTTTGTTTTTGGGACTACCATTTGCAAGTGACAGCTATTCCCTCGAGCATTTTCCCATTTTCGGCACAAGACACCATCCTGGATCACCAAACTCTCCCACTGTGCCCAATAACTTTTTGTGGTGGTACTCATCGCTGCAACATCACACCATTTCGGTTTGGGAGCATTAGCTTTAATCCACTCGAAAATTGGCCTGATATCTGTGTCACTTTGCTGAGCATGCTGTAGGGTTTCCTTCCATTCGTCACTAAGATCCGTTCTTAGCATCCTGACAGGTACTGTTTCCTTAGCTTCTTGCCTGACACAATGCTTGCAGTCTTCAGGACAAGGTCTTCTTGATAAAGCGTCCGCGTTACCGTGAGACTTCCCACTACGATGTTCAATTGCGAAGTCATACTCTTGTAGCAGTTCAATCCATCTCGCCACTTGTCCTTCTGGATTCTTAAACTGCAACAACCACTTTAATGCAGCATGGTCTGTTCGCAGGTGGAATTTACGTCCAAGCAAGTATTTGCTGAAATGTTGCAATGTCTTTACTACGGCAAGAAGTTCGCGTCTTGTGACACAATAATTTCTTTCTGGCTTTGATAAAGATTTGCTGAAGTAAGCTATCACAACTTCATAATCTCCTTTCCGTTGAGATAACACACCGCCAATTCCAGTATTACTTGCGTCCGTGTCAACTATAAATTCATTTTCTGTGTCAGGGTAGCCCAAAATTGGGGTATTGCACAAATGTTCCTTTAAATCTCGAAATGCGATGTCACAGTTCTCATCCCAACAGAACGGTCTCTTCTCCTCAGTAAGCTTGTGAAGAGGTTTGGCAATGTCAGCAAAATTCTTGACAAACCGTCGATAGTACGAGCACAAACCCAAAAATGCCCTGACCTGCGTCTTGTCTTTCGGGACTGGCCATTCCTTGACGGCGACGATTTTCTCAGGGTCTGTTTGTACTCCTTCCTTCGAAACCACGTGCCCCAAAAAGCTTACTTGCTGTCTGAAGAATGAGCACTTCTTTGGACTTAGCTTGAGATTGGCTCCTCGGATTTTTGATAGAACACGTTCCAAATTCTGAAGGTGGTCTTCGAATGTGCGGCCCACGATGATGATGTCATCTAAATAGACAAGGCAGGCGTCTCCAATAAGTCCCGTGAGAACTAGCTCCATTAGCCTTTCAAAAGTTGCAGGAGCATTGCACAATCCGAATGGCATGACGTTAAACTGCCATAATCCCTTTCCCGTAGAAAATGCGGTTTTCTCCTTGTCTTTAGGGTCTATCTCCACTTGCCAGTAGCCACTTTTTAGGTCTAACGTGGTAAACCACTTCATTCCTGACAGCGTGTCCAGTGTGTCGTCGATCCGGGGCAGTGGATAGCTGTCTTTTTTAGTAACGTCATTCAATCGACGATAGTCTACACAAAACCGCATGCTGCCATCTTTCTTTTTCACCAGGACCACAGGAGAACACCAAGGACTAGACGAAGGCTCTATAACTCCATCCTTTACCATCTCTTTAATCATGGTATCTACCTCCTTTTCTCTTGCCACTGGTAGTCTTCTGGGTCGCTGTCGTATTGGCAACTCATTTCCGGTATTAATTCTGTGTTGAACTAATCCAGTCTTTCCTATGTCAGCATCATTTCTGGAGAATATGTCTGCATACTGAAGTAGCATCTTCCTAGCCTTCTCTCTTTCTTCTTCCGATAAATCTTTACGACAGTGTTCTAAAAGATTTAACGTGTTAAATCTTGCAGTTTGGGTGTTATTTTGAGAAGGCTGATATTGGCATTCACGCATCCAAGCTACTTCCCCACAGGAACCCATCAACGTACCCTTCTTGACTACTTGCTCCTTTTCACTTGGGTTCAGTATGCGTACGGCTGCAACGTCAATTGCCTTTACCAAGGTCCGCGCAGTTTTCCATGGAAGGTTTTCATCCAATCCTTCAATGAGAATACATCGGTTTTTCTGCCCAGAATTATGTGGAAGACTAACTGGAACTATTGTTTCCGATCGGGGAGGAAGAACAATCTTCTTCAAGCAGTACACTTTCCCTGATGGTGCACCTTCCATGAAAACTTCTTCTGACCCACATTTTAGGACTCCTTGATTAACGTCAATCTCACAACAGTGCTGTCGCATGAAGTCCAAACCTAGGATGCAGTCGTCTACTATATCAGCCATGATGACCTTATGCCGATAGATTGTGTTACCCAGTTTTAAATCCACCTCCTTCTCACCACGGACGGTTATGTGCTGACCGGTAGCTGTTACTAAATTTACGTCGTCATGCTTACAGAAGAAGTCCCCAAGAAAACGATTCGCTAGTTGGGAACTGACAACCGTGCGAGAAGCTCCAGTATCCAATGTCAGCTTACATGGTCTTCCGTTCACTTCACCTTTTATGACTAGGGTGTTCCCATCATGGGCTTGTGAGACCGAAATTCTTGGGGCTATTTTAACACCAGCCAGCACCCGCCCCGCAGTCCTGGCGTTGACTAGTTTTCCTGCTGCTGGGCGGTGACCTCTGCCGCCTTTCTTTCCCGGGTCTGATCTTCGTTGGCAGTATTACGCTTCGGACAACTTGAACGAAGGTGGCCTTTTTCCCCACAAGTGTAGCACCTAGGGCTGTACCTCGGACGGTCACGAACAGGTGAAGCCGCAACCTCCCTGATGGGATGGGCTCGATGATCATGCCTCACTGCCTCCACCTCCAACGCATGGGCCAAGGCGTCTTTCAGCGTCTCATGATGCCCAAGTCTTACAGCAGCCCTTACTTCCAGATCCTGTATCCCATCTATGAAGGTTTGAATTAGTATACCCTCGATGAGCGCGGGCGCAGACTGGTATGCCTTTCGAACCAGCTTTTCGATTTCTAGGGCCCACTGCTGCAGGTTTTCACCACTGCGCTGCACACGATCCTTCAACTGGGCACGAAAAACGTGTTCCAGGTGCGCGTCACCGTATCTGGCTTCTAGCGCCTCAACGAGCTGCTCGTAGGTAACATTTTTGCCGAGAGCCTCTAACACAGTTAAGGCCTGGTCGCGAAGGGCCAAAGTAAGCGCAGTCATGGCCTGGCCTGTTGTCCACCCATTTGCTTCCATGACAGCTTCAAATTGAATTTTGTATGCCGACCAGGAAGATGTTCCATCGAAGGGTGGCACTTTAAACCCGCGCACAGAAGGTGCAGCAACTATCGAAGCCGCCGTCCGGTCTCCAGCTTTCAAAATTCCAACCGCTTTTCTTATATCAGCGATCTGGACTTCGGCCTCGGAGATACGATTTTCATGTACCTGAACAGTCTCCTTCATGGCTTTGATGTCTTTGCCAAATGTCGCGTGTAGATCTTTCAAGAGGAGAACCTGCTCCTCTTGCCGGCGAGCTTGTTCCTCTTTGTCCTGCTGCAGCTGTTCTTGCAGTTGGCGGGTCTGTTCTTCCTGTCGGCGGGCCTGTTCTTCCTGTCGGCGGGCCTGTTCCTCTTTTTCCTGCTGCAGCTGTTCCTGTAGGCGGCGGGCCTGTTCTTCTTGTCGGCGGGCCTGTTCTTCCTGTCGGCGGGCCTGTTCCTCTTTGTCCTGCTGCAGCTGTTCTTGCAGTCGGCGGGCCTGTTCTTCCTGTCGGCGGGCCTGCTCCTGCAGCATTGCCATAAGAGCAGAAAGATCCATGACTGGTGATGCTGTAGGAACACCAGACGCTTGGGAAACTGGCTCCGTCGTCGGCTGATTACCCTCAGGTGTCTGTCTAGAAGATCCTTCAAACCGCCTCTGATCCACCTCCTGCTGGCGCTGACTCCTGGTACGGATACCTTCCGTATCCTCCTTCGGTAAAACTGGCATAATTTATCCCTTACTTCTGACACCAATTGTTACGAGCTGGGGTTCGGGATAAATTAATTTAAGCCAAAATTATCGAAACACACCACAGTTTAATTAAACAATCACAATATCGCAATAGTCAAACAGAGTCACTTGTTTCGCTTGTACTGTATCGCTTGATTCGTATTCGCTCGCTTCCGAAATCGAACTGCCCATCGGGCCGACAATCCGCTATTTATATCCCGAGCAGAACATTCGCGAACATTCAACACTTTTCCACAGTTTACAAGTAGATTCGAAACTTCGAGAACCTTCCACAGACATCTATTTACTGTTTAATCCCGCTACTCAACAATAGATGGCGGTGGCGTCTATGTACAATTGTTCGTAGTACTTGCTACTTGATAACAGATGGCGTTAGCGTGTCGTATCTAGAAGTTTCAACACTGCCCCATCCTTAGATGGAATTAGCGTGACGTTTCTAGACTTTTCGATCTACGTAATGTTGTCCCTTTCTGAGATGGAGTTAGCACGATGTTTCTAGACTTTACGATCTACGTAACAATAGTAAATGCGAATATCATGTGTGTTCGTTATACTCAAAATAAACCTAACAGTATTATTCCAAGTAGGTACCGCGAAGTATGGCTTAGATGTTTAGATTTTTGGATGGATTTGGATTTTTGGTTATCCTGGATACTGACCATATAGGATACCATATTCCGGTAGTAGGTTCCCAGGTGATATTTTCCGACAGCTATACGGGCGAAGCCACTGGCAAACTACTGTTCCTATAATTCCTATGGTCGATTTGGTGTCCGGTAAATGATTGAGTGTCTGTATAGGTAGAATACGAGCGTTAAGAAAAACCAGGAAGACTTATATTCAACTAAACCAATCCCTATGCCGCAGTCTTCTTACTCTTACTCTGAATACTATTAGTTTTATTTACACACATGATATTCTCATAAACTATGAATCCGAAGTAATATGAATTATAATCCTACTTACTACTAAAAATTATGTGAAAATATTTATGATGGGTGATTGTTTCTCAATCACGCAAAAATGCTGAATGCATCTGGATCGGAAATGGCACACAGATATTACCTATATAACCTGGATTAATACATTCTTACCGCGGTAGTACGTCCTCCTGCGTTAATTTCCGACATCCACGCGGGCGAAGCCGCGGGCAAAAGCTAGTATTGTATATTTTCAGAGTGCTGTTTTCAGATCTGAAGTCAGATTTTTTGTATCAGATTTAGTTTTTTAGATATGAAGAAAACCTGATTTTCAAGATTAATTAACAAAAAACATCAGAAAAACACACAACACATCAAAAAACTTTCTTTTATAAGATTTTCTTGCTTGACTTGGTTCAATAGGGCTGTTTTTAATACTCCAACAGTAGTCCGCCATCATGTTGGTATTCCAGTGACCTTGGTACCGCTCTTCCATAGTCCGAATATCTTGATGGAACCGTTCCCCTTGTTCTTCACTGAGATCACCTAGATTTTCAACGAAACTGTCCAAATGGCTATGGAGGAAGTGTACCTTAATGCTCATATTACAACCAAGCTGCTTGCTGGAAGTGCGACAACATCTCTTCAATGTGCTTCGCATAGCTTTCATCCTTTTTTTTTTTGAGTTAAAAGATTTCTTTGCTTTAATCGAGAAGCTAGAATCTCCGATGCTTTTTTAGAAAGGTCATGATCTCTGACTAGTGCGCTGAGCTCTTCCTGATTAAAGGGCCGGGGCTCAGAGGAAACATCTGGATTAAAATCAGTTGTCCCACTTTCATCACTTGAAGAAGAGTTTTTTTCTTCCAAGTCGTGATCAATTTGTGTAGATGAAGATGCTTGTGGTGCCGATGTATTGCCAGAGTACATAACTGGTCGTGTAACAGATAACAAGTTAGGGTAAAACCATTTGGACAGATTTTTTTTTAGTTAATCTCGTTTATATCAACCACGCAAAAATAACAATCGTCCTGATGATTCGACGGTTCCCGCCAGATCATTGGTGTTTGGTACTTGAAATTGAATCTTTTCTTATTCGGCCATAATCTTAAAGACTCGACGCATGTTTTACATACCATTTTAGGCACCCAGTACCCGTTGCGGGTGTCCAAAGAAAATCCAAAGTAATCAAAGTACACCCGTTTTTCGAACTCCGACACACTTAGTCTACAATCTTTAAATGTATATTCACCACATATATTACAAGAATAGTTAGGATCATTTTTACAGATATTTCGCAACATGGACATGGTAAAAAAAAAAAAAACTTTTTAAATAAACTGGTTGGTTTTATGAAAGTTAAGTGTAACTAGTACGAAAATACGGTCAATAGTTGTATCTCAAAAACGAAAGCTGCTAGAGAAGAATTGTGGATAGATTTGAAATCAGCGACCTCGAATTGGTAAACAACGGTTATAAAATTCCATGCAACAAAAAAAAAGTCTCATTTTGTTCCCTTGTGTAATCTATCGAAGTAAAACCGTTAAATTGTGACATGGCATGCGAATGTCAGATTGTAAATGGTTTTTGCAGTTTACAATTTTTTATTAGATAGATAAATTATAGCCTCGCGAGGTAGATTGTAATTTAACGGTGATATATACACTGGCTGTAGTTTACTATACTGGGTGACTTTTTTTAGCGTCTTGAAAAAAAATGGGGGTAATAGGTGAAGGTAATAGAAGCTTTTGGCATAGAAATTTTTATTTTTGAATAACATGTAATTAAATTGATCTAGTAATAAATACTACACATTTAAAGTAACATTTTCATACCAGAACAACAAAAACAGAAATTTGGAAAAAAAAACAAAAAAAAATAAATTAAAATCTATCGAAACTCAAATCATACGCACCCTACTCAATGCGCGGCATGTATCATTGATTTCGGAGCGCGGTCCTACCCTTTGAAGCCGGCCGATAGGCGGCCTCATTGATCTTTCGCAGGCGCACGAGCCGCACACGCATCCCTGTCCACCCGCGTCCCGCGCTCCTTTAGTCACCTACGATGAATCTGAAGGCCTTCCTGCCTTCTATTCTAGTTACACAACACACCATATGAAGGTCGAGACGGTAAAAAATGTCATCCGGTATAATTTTAACGCGTAAGACGAACGAACGCGCACGTAGGTACTCTGTCGTAATGTCGCGTGTGCTACAAACTGATGATGGCTTTGCCTACAACTTAGTCGCTAGAGGGCGACGGTTGTTTTGTCAAAATGACAATGAGTTCATTTTCAGTTCTTTTATCTGTTGTGGTATGGTAATTTTTATTTTAGGTGTATTGTCTTCACATATAATTATATAAATATTGTATACAAATATTGAAAAACGTTTTAAAAGAGTAACGGTGGAGTTTTGCCTATGCTTCTCCATACGGATGTACCTTTTGGAAGGGGCGAATAGAATCAATTATATTTTCATGTAACCGTTGACGTTCAAAACTGCTTTTTTGAAATAAATGCTTCGAGTTTGATCGTACGGACATGTGACCCCTTCGCCGCAGGACGCCGAGCGCGTCGCGCGAGCCGCTGCCGCGCCTGCGCTACTCGTCGCCGGTGGGCGCGTCGCCGTCGCGCCAGCGCGAGGCGCGCGCGCAGTCGGCGGCGGGCTGCGAGCTCGAGCACGCGCCGCCGCACGCGCACGCGCCCAGCTACAACGGTAAGCGCCACCACGACGGCATAGGCGGACGACTCTATGTTGAATCAACAATACAAGTTGCACCGCCTAGACGTTGTTTTGACGACACAACTGCCACCTTGTGAATGAGGCTTATTGAAACTATTTCAGTTTGTGCTACAGATCGAGTCGCAACAACTAACTCATTTATGTATCAATTATGATGCGATGAGTAGGTACAGACGCCAGCACATCAAACTGTCAAATTTTCCCAATCAGTCTTGAACATTATATTATAGCGATAAAGTTGAAAACCAATCAAAGACATTTGACAGATTGTAGTAGCTTTTGTGCTGGCGTCTGTACCTCAATTTGCCGCATAAATTGAAAGAAAAACTTAAACTTAAGAAGATTTTTTTTTGAATCACAGAATGTCTAAAAAGTTTACCTTCTGTAACTACTCTATTGTATGATTCCGGTAAAATCTGTATATACGTACAGGATGTTCACATGTCGCCGTACGGTCACTAACTCCCTCACAGCGATCGCTCACAAATATTTGTCACATCATGGTACTCGTAGGACAACTAATACCAAACACGAGTAAGTGACCGCACGACGTTATAGCCGTGGACGTCCTATACGTAATGTCCGCGCTCGCCCCGCCCCCAACCCCTACTCACTGCGAACGTCGCCAGTCAACCTGCCTTTGTACGACGTAGAATCTGTATTTCTTCTAAAAATAACAATAAGTAAAGATGAGAGTCACACAATGAGCGCATTTCATAGAACTAGAGCCTGGCGGCGTGATCGCATCGTCTCATTAGAATAACCGAGGGCCCCTCCGCCTAGTACAAGATGTGCTTCGTCACCACTGTCGGCTACTAACCGCTACTAACGAGTCCCGTCGTCCATACTCCGTGTTCGCTACCACACACTAACTTGTGCCACGAACTGTCCACAGCGGGCGTCTCGTGTGCTAACAGGTTCTCCTACTACTGATACCGCGCTGTTTCTCTAATCAAACACATTGGCTCATAGTTGGTTTAGTCTGGGTGTAATTTATCTATAATATTTATGTATTTAGAAATATATAAATATATTTATCAGTTGTCTGTTTGCCATAGCTGGCTCTGCCTAGTTTGGGATCAGATAACGATGTGTTAGTTGTCCTAAGATATTATTATTATTAGTTATATTCGCGATTAATATATGTATATGTCACCGTGAAATTGTAAATACCGTTACATTATAATCTATCTCGCGAGATTCGAATCTGTCCAAAGACTGAACCGTAACATAGTGCATTGAACACATTATTTTTCGTTAGATTACAATGTATCGAAGTGAAACCGTTAAGTTGTGAAATGACATGCGAGGAAACGCACCGCATATTTGTTTGTTAATTCGTTTCCTGTCGAACGTAATAATATATTGTGAACATAATATATGAACCATAGTATTATGAACATCGTTAGATTATAGGTTAGAACTGTGACTAACCGCGCGCGAGCAAACTCGCTCGCTCGCGCGTGGTGCCGCGGCAGCGGCCGGTGAGCGCTACTTCCAAACTATACTCCATTTGTTTAGGTAGTTAACTAAATGTAAACAATCTTAACATGTCTTTTATCTAAAAAACTGTCTAAAAATTGAATCTAAAAATGTTTACAATTAGGTATTTACTTAAACCGATGTTAGGTAAGTAACTTAATTTAAATAATATTTGTTGGTCTTTTATACGATTTATTTTATATAAAAAGACATATCAAGATTGTTTACCTTTAGTTAACTACCTAAACAAATGGAGTATAGGGATGCCCGATGTTTTGCTTTGATTCGATCTTTTGGATCGTAACGGATCGTAACTTCGTGAATCGATTCACGATCTTAATCGTATTGTATTGAATCGATCTTACTCGATCTCGGAAGATCTTATCGTAATTTTATAACAATAATGTATCAATCAAAATCAGAATACATTTATTTCACCTAAACCTACATGGGCACTTATGAAATGTCAGAAGCTAGGTACATGGCTCCAATTTGTTGATTCCGATGGAAAGGAGCCGGCAAAAAACTCCATAAAAAAGCATAGTATGCATATAAAATTATTTACTTTAACTTAATCTTCGTAAAAGATCAACTACAAAATGTTCCACGGATGCCGTCGTGACAGACGTACTAGGTGATTTAGCCCGTAAGTCGTATCAACTAAAACCTAACCAACGTACCGTACGAAATGCAACTTGTCTGGTATGTTAACAGTTCCTTCCGAACGTCTGTTTTCTGTAGCTGGAAATACTTTGACAGATAGCCGCAATAGAATAGATCCAGTGCGTCTGCCCAAATGATTAATTTTCAAAAATATAAATGAATACAGTTGGAATCTGTAATGTAAAACATATTTTATACTTTTCTAAATTAACAATATAATATAGAAAACAGACGTTCAAAAGGTATTGCACGACAAGTCTTAGTTCGTAAGGTACATTGTTTAGGTTTTAGTTGATACCATTTTTTCATACTATCTTATAGGCGTATACGATTCGATCTGGCTAAGATCGTATCCTGTTGAATCGATTCAAAAAATCCGTAGATCGTATGGTCATGAATCGATCTTCTGAAAGATCGATTCAGATCGGGCACCCCTATCCCAAACTGATGGCAGTTACTTGGCTATTTAGTATAAGCCCAATATGCGGTCCGTCGCATGCAAATTTGATACCGGTTCACAATTTATCGGTTTGCCAGGGACAAATTATAATCTATCGAAAAATAGTGCATTAGATTGTAAATGGTTTTTGCAGTTCTCAATTTTTCTATAGATTATAATCTCGCTAGATATATAGTAATCTAACGGTATTTACAATTTGACGGTGCCATATACATAACAGAAAATTCTAAGACTGCTAACTTTCATTAAAAAACTGGACAGCTTTGTGGTTAAATAATCGTATCAGTCTGCACTTCCGACTAAAATTGTGCTCTATGAACTTGTGTGTTTGGTCGGTATGTGTATGAAGGACAAAGCGATGGTTCAGTATATTGCTGTCTTGCTCGCACGATGCTAACATTCAGTCTGTTGCAGTACACACGTACACGTACTACACAGACGACGGTGAGTCTCTTCAACTACTTTACACGCTGCCTTACTCTCGACGCTGTTCACTACTAATACATGTCATATTCTATGTCTAATTGAATAGAGTTCATAACCCAACAGACACAGTATCAAGAGTAACGCATACATTTCGTAGTTCGAGCCTTCGACAAGCCTTTAGGTTGATGCGCGTTTATTTATTGCGCCATATTATTATATGCAGTATGCTCTTGGTAACATCAGCGCTTTGTCTTTCATAACATATTATTTTCATTATGATAACAATTTACTTACAATCTCTGAAGACACTAGTTCGAACGTCGGCATTGTTCGCTGTCGTGAAGGTAAGATATGGTAAAATCCGTCCACTTAAATAGTGCCGCGCACGCCAACCGGCGCAAGGCTAACGAGTTTCTATTCGACTAAATTCTAATCTGTGCGTCACTATTTGAGTGGAGTGAGTGTGACGCGTGAACAGTGCGACAGTGCTGACGTGAGTGCGTGTCGGGCGAGCGCGCGAGCGGCGCAGGTGCAGACTGCAGGTGAGGGCACGTCACTATTAGTTGTTCGCCTGACGCTGGCTTATAGAACGGGAGGTACGGCGCGGATGTTGCCAGCTATTATGGTGTTATAAATGTCATTAAAATAAATAAATAAATAAATAATAATAATAACCTATTTTATACGGAATAAAGTTCATTTCTAGTAGTTGTTTAACACACAATAATCATGATTGTGAGAGTCAGTAGCCGCACCCAAGGGGAATCTAAAGTTACAGCATGTCTTATTTATTTAAAAAAAAAAAAAACAAAAAGTAATTTCATACCGCGTCAAAGGGATCATCTTGTACTCAAAGAAAAAAGGATGTTGGGGGAATATACGTATATCAGCCGCGTAAATGAAGATGAACGGAATGGATGTTACCAGGCTAAATTCAAAAATATGGCTGATAGCGCAAATTGGTCAAAGGAACCATGACTTTTAAAGCAAAATAAAACTGCATTTTTGGTTTTCGAAATATCTTCTGCCTGCACCAGGAAGCCTTCAATAA
The DNA here is from genome assembly GCA_947507805.1 of Aporophyla nigra. Lineage (NCBI taxonomy): Eukaryota > Metazoa > Arthropoda > Insecta > Lepidoptera > Noctuidae > Aporophyla > Aporophyla nigra. Next base: position 493,504 of record OX382313.1, on the reverse strand, counting down.
CGAACGGTTCCTTTGATCACTGCCCTACACTCATAGTTTCGTATTGAGCCCCGATGTGCCAACCCAACTACTATCTCCATTAAAGCGGCTGACATATACTTGTCCCACTTCCACGCAGCTGATTATTTTTTTATTTTATGGGTTGAAGATGATCCTACAAACCGTCCCATGAGGATTTAGTGTGGTATAAAATGGCTATGTTTTACTTTTTTTTTACGACTTTGACATGCTGTGGCTTTGGATGCCCCACTACTGGAGCAGCTGACGCTCAGATCTATGATGTATGGTGGTGCTATGATTTTCACCCGGTATAAAATTACTTTTCCGAACTGTCGCCACCGCCCGTACTTTAAGCTTACACGTGCTTGTGCTACTCGACGCGCGACGCCTACAACAAGTCGCTGATGGGGAGACTTTGTATTTGCTCTGTGGGGGAGACATTCTTGGGACTTCTCGATTAGCACGGCTCGTGCTCTGATCTGGGTATCAGTCACTGAACTTTAGGGTGCCAAAACATCCCATGATATTCCGGCCATCAAGAGAGTGCGATCCGGACACGATGAGGTGCTAAGAATCAATGATTCAAATTTCGCTTCACAGTGATCTTTATTGTCGTTGCTATAAGGTTTCTGTCAGATGTAAAATTACTTGAAGGTGCTACTAAACGCATTCTACTAAAGCTTAGTTTAAGCTTCTCATTAAGTTTTCAACACATTTTGGATCAGTTTTTCCAGTGAATTTATGTTTATTATCCCAGCACACAGCGCGGCCATGTCTCCCACTTTCCCAACAATTCCGTAACACCAAGTAAGCTATCCCAGATGTCAGCAATATGTTCGCGTGCGCGTTGTTGCAGCGTAGTTAGAGGCGTGTTGCTGCAGCTTGCTGCACACCTACCTGTGTTACTGTGGCGCTTCTTTTGTTCACTCTTCCAACTCTTATTATTATGTGACGAGCAGGTCTCGCGGCAGAACATGAGCTTTGTAAACTGCCTTACTAAAGTTGCGTATTCATTGAAAGTTAAGCAACACTGAGTAAAGATTATCTTCTGTAGCATGGAATGTTGCATGCAACAATGATTTTATTCCTGCCAGCGACAGCGCAACTTTTACTGTAACTACGAAGCTCTGTCTGCTAGAAACCATTCGACGCCCGGTTGAAGCTCAAAGCTCACGTTGTGTAGCGAGTTCTGTTCACGATCGCTAACCTTACTAACTTGGTGCATGCTCCACGGGCTGGCTCTATGTACGCAGTCGTGGGAAATATTGGTGATCCATGCACTCTCGGCAGTCCTCAGAGATCACCAATATTTTGAATTATCTCGTTACTATTAAATATATGATACGCATTAGTATAAGTATATATATTATCGCTTTTATGAATGTTTAGTGACAAGCTTCATATGATTATTTAAGTACATATATGATATAGTTGGTTCAGTGTTGTCGCCGGACGGTTGCGCGATGTTCAATGTTTCTGTTATGTTGCGCCTCTGTGCTGCATGAAGCATGTCGGACACGCGCACAGTTTCACGTCCAATTATATTTCAGGAATTGAATATTAGAAAATGTTAATTTTAATAGAAACTGTGCGAGTGTATCGTATCATAGACGATGTGCAGTCAAGTGACTCACTCATTTGATTAATAAAATAAGCGTGCACGCTTGTGACTAGATTTTTTTCAAGCGGGGCAAAAGCCATCAGTTTCCATGAAGCTTAAAAAAAAAAGTCGACATATTGTTCATTTATTTTAGTTAGGCTAACTCTGTTGCAAGAGATAAGTTACTTAGTCGTTTTTATATCGCCAAAAAAAGTGCTTTAAAAACGACGAGTTCCTGGCGGAATTGGACTTATCTGCCACGCTTGAATTTGCCGCCGTCTGATCTCGTGTTATGAGTTTGAGTGCACATCGTCCATATCAATGTTGTTACAAGTTGTTATGATCTATGTGAGTTGAGCTGACGCACACGCACTCCGCCGAGTAATAAACAATAATCAACAATTTTATTTAATTTATCATTGTAGAAAAAATCTTAAAATTATTCAATATTCTTCTTAATCCAGCAGAAGACTTACAGTAACACTATCAGTTTTACTATGGTCTGTTTGAGTCTGAACCTGTTTCACATAAATTGATAAAAAATTAAACAGTTTTTTTATGAAAATACTTGCCCACTGAAACTGGCAGCAAACCAGGCAACTAGTGCGTGTGGTCGGGCCTCGAGTCGGCACGTGTGTACTATAGGTGTGTGTGTGTAGTAGTGCACGGCGCGCCGCGGCCCGGCTACGGCCTGCGCTCCAGCACGCTGCCCGCCGCGCTCTCCCGCCGCCAGCACGTGAGTACCCCACACCACACCACACTCCCAACAACTCACTCCCAACAACACATTCCCGACACCACACTCCAGCGAACACGTGGAGCGGCCGTCGCTGCCGGAGGTTCGACATCTGCGTTCAAATACACTGAGCACAGGTATGTACGGGTGATTTTTTAACACGAAAATGTAGAGCGCGAAAAAAAATCCTCTCGTAAAAAATCGCTCGTGCTACCTGGGATGACGCGTATTTAAATAATAGTTTAGTGACACTGGGCGGCGATCAGAGCTCGGCTGGTGTCGCAGTAGGCTAAGGTAGTGGTACGGCGCTAGGGTCGCTAGGGGCTAGGGGGCTCGGGCAGGCGCAGTACAGTGGCTGATTGCAGTGGTGTCGTCCCTGCGCGCGGCGCCGCGGCCCGGCTACGGCCTCGCGCCTCGCTCGCACACCTTCTCCTCGTCCACCGCCGTGAGTACACGCCAGCACGCACTACACACTACACACAGCAGGACAATGCACGAGGTTATGGTCAACACTAAACTGCTTCAGTTTTATAGCTACGCACGCCGCACTACAATCAAGATGTTTTGGTCCCCACAACCAAGTGTAACTCTTAGCCACCGAACCGTCTACATGTCTGTGATGTTAATCTCCTGCATTGTCTTGGTGACTATATAGTGCAACTAGATTGCTGTGATCAGTCGATCTTGACCCAAAAAGTCAATCGATGACCGTTCACTCTTGGAAAGTATTGTGTCGCGTCAGCCACGACAGCTTTGAGGCGCCGAGGTTGCGACGGCATTATACCGTTTGTATCACACCTGTTATAAATATATGTCACCGTAAGATTGCAAAAACCGTTAGATTACAATCTAACTAGCGAGATTGTAATCTGTAGAAATATTGTGACCCGGAATATACTGCTCACAATTTAACGTATTATTTTACGTTAGATTACAATATCGCGAAGTTAAATCGTCAAATTGTGAAATGGCATGGGATGAAACGCATCTCGCTCGCTGATGGTTGAAAGTCATGTGTAACGCGCCGCCATATTTGTTTAATAATTCGTGTGATGTTGGGATGTAACATTATGAACATCGTTAGATTATAGGTTAGGTTAGAACTGTGACCAATCGCGCGCGACCCGAGCGAGCGAAGCGAGCGGTACCGCGGCAGCTACCCAGCTAATAATCCCATTGTAATAGTTTCGTAACTCAATGGCAAATTCATCCTGATTAACAGTAACTGGTATTTCTGAGTTTAGTTGCTGGACAGGTTCAATATCCGACATAGTGAATATTATCAAATGAGATCACATAGGTGTGAACGTATAAAAATATTAAAACACGGGAAATGTATGTAACTTCGGCTACGTTCGGTGACTAACACGACTAACTTATTTATCATACAAACTGCACTTCTTTGGTTAATCACTGATTAATTTTACTTCCACAACAATGTAATTTATCTAATTCTCAAGCTTTGAGTTATTTTCACGAAAACAAGTTATAATCACCAAAACACTGTTTATATTCGACAACAAACGAATTGACAAATGACGTTCAACCAATCAGCGCGCGAGGTGCATTTCGTCGCACGCCATTTCACAATTTGATGATTTCACTTTGCGATATTGTAATCTAACGTATACGTTAAATTGTGAGCTGTATGTTCCGGTTCACAATATTTCGACAGATTACAATCTCGATTGTAATCTAACGGTTTTTATAATTTTTCTCTGACATATATATGTATTATAAAGACACTTATTTAATAATACTCTTAAGTCTTAAGGAACATTCAGTTCAGAGTTTATTTTTAATCTAAAATGCTTTGTTAATATTTTTCTATCTGAAAGTGAAAGTATCTATGTCGATGAACTGTACGCAAATATCAGTTAATTCTAAACATGTTACTACTCCAATTTTAATAATAATATGGTGTCTGGTCCAGGAAAGGGTTTGTTATATTCAGTTAAGATGTACAGTTTTATTAAATTAACTAGTTTGTATTTATTGTGTCCTCATTAATGAACTTAGTTGGAACTTAATTTGTGTTTGAGACTACAGCTTACGAATATGGTTTGCATTTCCCACCACGTACACTTATTACCTTCTCACGCTAACTCGTCGAGTGACCAACCCTAGCGGTCTTCTCATTACCTGAAACATAGACCACAGTTCAATTGGATTAGTTGGCGAAACGTCTCAGACGTGATGGATGTGGACATGCCCTAATAATACAAACAAAAACAGTGTAAACAAGTAACTTCAAGTTAGCCGTCAATTTAAAAGCCAAATACGTATGCAGCCATCTAAAATTACTAAACGTTTTACACTAATCGTGATTTATCATGTTTAGATATGATAGTGGTCACATCTGTAATGTTTCGCCAACGAAAGCCCGTACAACAGTCTAGTTGGCTTGCACCACTCGTCGTAGTTGCTTGGTATCACGAGCCAGTGTCTGTGGCGCCTCACGGAAAGCTGCACGGCACGCTCGCGCCGCGCCCTTTACATACTGTAGTGTAAGGCTGTTCGTTCCTAGCCAAGAGAAGACCGATGGGGCTCCACCTACTTATACATGAGTGTTGTGTATCGTTTCTAGTGGTGTGTTGCACAACTGTTTGTTCCATTAACATTGACTGACCGGTGCGTATGTATGTATGTATTGTAGGGCGACTTCACATTCAGCGGAATGGGAGACAAGACGCATAGCACCGACTTCAGCAGCGGCAAGTCAGACAGTAAGTATCCCCCTACTGTATCGTCGGCGCCACCGTACACGAGCGGGGCATGTTGGTGGCGGGGCGCGCGGGCGGCGCGGTGCGTGCCGCCCGCGCGCGCTGTAGGTTCGTGTCACTTTCAGCATAACGAACTAAGAGCCACAACGATGTTAATACCTCACACCGTCATCACGTTCAGACTAACATCAGTTGACTGTCACTACTAAACTTATATAAGTAAGCTTCATACTTACTACTTACGTAGGTATCTGTGTACTATGTTAACTGCAGCACTGTGAGCAGGACGCCTGCGGCACAGTGCGCATCGATACTATGACGGGTTGTGTGTTCTGTCTGCTCCTGACGCCGGCCCGCGACACGTGTGCTCCTAAATATAATGTAATGGTTCAAGGGAATGCACGTGTGTCCACAGCAGGGGACAGTTCTTTGTCACAACATTACTGTCAGCTCCCCTTTATAAAAACGGAGATTGCTAGAGACCATACATTTTACACACTCTTAAACGACGACTGTGTCGATCAGAACAGTCACCATGAGCCCGTTGGCCTGCGCTGTAGTCTGTAATAGCTCTGCAGACTTACTGTCGAGTGTCCGTATTATGTAATGATCGGCGGCCACTATTGGCTGCTCGCCGGTGTGTTACTGTATCATGTACTGACGAGCGTGCTTGTGTGTTTTGCGCGCAGTGCGGACGGAGCTGTGCAGTAAGTAGCGCCGCCCGCTTGCGCCTCACGACTCTCGACTCACCCTAAGCCCTCACCACATGCACACAGCCTAGCCACACCTTATATTAATAGTATTCATGTTTCTTTATCTTTCATCGTTCATCTATATGTATTATATTCTGCATGTCTAAGCGACACTTGAAGTTAACTAGAGTACGGTGTCAGACAGTATTGATATAATTGCAATTCCGAAAACGGTGCCAATTCATTAAAATACTAATTCGTGTCAATTAGCTTAGAAAAATGGAATGAAACATTCAGTAATGGCCATTATTTACACGATATTTCATGCGGCAACAATAGAAATTCCACCTTCAAATACGTCTCATAAAATTAGTTCCTCTGTTTTTTCGTTTGTTGTATCTCTTTACTTACTAATTCTTTGCCACACAACTTAGTGTAGTCAATTCGTAATAGTAGTCAAACACTGTGTGGACTATTCCGAGCGTTACAACTTCTTGTGTCGACTTCCGCAACATGTTGTGTTCCTCAGCTCATAAGTTCAGTATTATCATCATGTAGCACTGTGCACTGTCTGTGCGGCCGGCTCGCTGAGCGTCGCCACGCCTTTGGTCGGTTGTCGGCACCGACGCGCATCTTTCGCACAGCTGTATACTCCGCCAGAGCTCAGTCATCAGCTCCATGCATACACATTGTATTCCTCTTTGTCGAACTGTAATGTTGATCGTGTTCATCACACTCGTGGCCCGCATGAGTGCTTTGCTTGGAATAACGTAGACCGTTTATTAACATCACATTCTATTCATTGCCTACGCGTATCGTATGGTCATCCGGCAACAACTGTCTCATAATTATAATATTATCATTTCAGTATCTGCCGGCTCCATAACTGATGTGGATCGAAGTGCTGTGCTGGTGAGTTGACAACCCGTTTACTTCGGTGAAAGCAAACGTTCAATTAACTTGCTCTTATTCTGTGGCGATCCTCCGGAACTTTTTGAAATAGTCTTATCTATCACGGTCGTGAATATCCTGAAGCATGTAAAACTGACAAGAGTACCTATTAGCTACATGTCACTAAAACGTTAATATGTTGTCGAGTAAGTTGCGTGTGTGCGTGCAGACGACGGACGGCGGCGTGCTGGTCCGCGGCAGCAGCGCGGCGTGCGGCGGGGGCGCGGGGGGCGCGGGCGGCGGGGGCGCGCGCGCGGGCGGCGGCGTGCGGCGCTCGCTGCCCAACATGGCGACGTCGCACCTGCTGCACGAGCCCGCCAAGCTCTACCCCTACCACCTGCTGCTCATCACCAACTACCGCCTGCCGCCCGACGTCGATCGCCTCAACCTCGAGGTAACTACTCGCTGTCCCCAGTGCTGCAGCCAGCAGTAGGAGATACAGTCGCGAAACTGTACTCCCGGAAGTAAAGCGCTCGACCGGTAGCGTTATGCTTAGCTCTCCTAGCGAGTCGCGCTTGTCTTTTTTTGAAAAATTAAGTTTTTGGCAACAAAGGTTTGAGGGTGTAAGGTCGTATGGTGTTACGATTATAATTTGATAATCATACATTATTACCGAATTAGATAAACTGATTTCTCGACGACTGTGTCGTCGTTCAGCTGGCATCTTTTATAAAAATTGGTGCTACAGTAGGGCCTCGATAATCCGAACGCCTAAAATGTATATCCTGTTCGAATGGACGCAGCGTTCGAATTATAGTATGCAGTAGAGATGCCACGAATAGTTATTTGGCCGAATACCGAATATTCAGCTAGGCTCTTAGCCGAAGTGCAGAATATTCGGCAGCCGAATATTCGGCAACTTTTAGTACTTTCTGCGGGAGTCAAGTCACCTCTCGTCCATCAATTACGAGTTTAAACTTGCATCGCTAAATTAGTACGTAGGCGCAGGTAGTTTTGTTTCATTTGTGATTAGGTCGCGGTAGTGTCAAAACACGCTTTATTTGTTTATTTTTCGTGCACCATACTGTACGTACTGTATACTAAATATTACTTTTAATATGAATGAAGAAAAGGAATGACAGTGAAAATGACAAAACCATTGAGACACAAATGATAGTTTCTGGAATTGTTTTGACGCTGCAGAAAATGTACGTTCAGATGAAGGTGTGGATCAGAAAAGTTCGGTTGCAACTTGATTTTTATATAGCATCTGTTCGCTTATATCGGACAGTTTTCGGAAGCAGGTATAATTTATGAGGAAAAACGAAATCGTTTGCTATCGATAAATGCTAAAATTGTCTTCATTCATCATAACATAACTTACCACTGGTAGATTTAAATATTAATATGTTAATTTGTTGGTTAAATAAACATACCTATGACTTATGAGTAATATTTTGTTTCATGATTTGCTATTCGGTATTCGGCAGAATAGTTTGCAAGATTCGGCCGAATACCGAATAGCGAAAAAAAGTGGCCGAATAGCCGAATACCGAATAGTTGCCAAATATTCGTGGCATCTCTAGTAAGCAGACATTTTTGAAAAAAAAAAACACAATCAATTTATTATGGAAACGATGTTATAATCATTAGAAAATGGTACAATATAATTACATATATGTAGGATGATGCTATTACATTACACTGCACAGCACTAAAATACGAGTGTGGCTAACGAGTTACCAACAAACGACAACGCGCGGGGGCGGGGGGTCGTTCGGATTATAGAGGCATTCGGATTAGCTTGGGTACGGATTATCGAGGCCCTACTGTATTTGTTTGATCGTTGAACACATTTTCGTTTAAAATTAAATGTTTATTTATAACCGACTACAAAAGAAAGGAGGAGTTTCTCAATTCGACAGTATTTTTTTTAAGATGTTTTTCTCATTAAATGAAGCGATGAATAGAGTGAGACAGTTGTGGTGGTGTAGTAAGCGCGTGCTTGTCCTCAGCGGCACCTGTCGGACGCGGAGTTCGAGGCGATCCTGCAGATCGGGCGCCAGGACTTCTACCGCCTGCCGCAGTGGCGCCGCAACGAGCTCAAGCGCCGCGCGCGCCTCTTCTAGGCGCCGCCTGCCAGCTCCGGCCGCACTTCACGTTACACTGCGCTAGCGAGCGAACCGCGCGGGGCTCGCTCACGCGGGTCTACCTTGTTGTTATTATTTATACGACGTGTGTGGGGCTCCCCTCGCGATCACCACGATATCGTTGTTGCAGTTTGGTTAGCGATGATATCGTCACATCCACGGCAAACTTACGAATCTGCAGTTTTGGTAAAATCGATATTATGATGAAAATCTGTTCGTAATGTTTAAAATATTGACAATCCGTTATTCATTATATAAAAAAGTACCATTTTAAAAACCAAAATGTACCATGGTACCTATATACCCGTTAACAAAAAAAAGAAATCGTTGATATTTACTTTCAAAACGCTCCCCTGTAAAATACATTTTCTGCAGATTCGTAAGTTTGCCGTAGATGTGACGATATTATAGCGTTCACATAGTAATATATTAACGTAGCGAGCGCGGGCGGCGCGGCCTCATGGAGCGTCGCGCTCGCCTCACGAGTCACGATGCCTTGTTTATAAATGAGATATATACGGATACCTATATGTTATTATATATATTGTGATTTTGTGTGGGCGCGTGGAATTCATTTTAATTTAGTGAGAACCAAATATATTACAATTTGTAAGATAAATATTTTGATTTAGACTTTAAGTTGGGACATAGATGACTATATCGCTATGTATCGGTAGCTATAAGTGTAGCTTTTGTGGGAAGTGGACGATTATTTTATTTCACTGGGGCGAGTGCCGGGAACGGAACGTGATTCTAGCATTAAAATGTTACATTATAAATCAGAACACAAATAAATGTCATAATATGTGCAGCGCCAACGCCGCGCGGTCACACGCACGCCGCGCCTTTTCCGTGAGGCGTGCGCGAGCTCGCGTGACGTCAGCGCTGCGTCACGGACTGTTGCCGTGTGTGTGTGCGTGCGCGTGTGTGTGTGTGTGTGTGTGAGTGGGCGGCGCGCGCGTGACGTCACCGCGCGCCGCACTCTCTTATAATTAATAATTACGTCGTTGTTTTTAATTTTATTCTAGGCAGATATTATTTTTGGTTGCAATGTAGACGAAATTATATCAAAGTATTGTATTCTTGTTTTTCAATCGGCATTTCGACGGCTTACCAGATAACTTGTATATGATAAGGTATGCGTAAGAGTAGATAGCTAACATACAATTGATATGCATACTTTGTTACCACTGCGAGTCGAGTGCCGACACCGCAGTTCATCGCGGCGCTTCACTCGACATGTGCCACGTGTGTGATGGTTACGTGATATATTATGCTACTATACTATTGTACAATCAGCCGACACTGTATCACTGCATAGCTTTATTACGAACATTATCGTATCTCAATACTACCCTGCGACATAATATTGTCTAGTTTTTATTCAAATCAATAATTTTCGTAATTTGTGCTATCAACGTGGGTTGATTCAACGTCAAGGATTGCAAGGATGAGCAAATTCTACGCTGTCTATTTATTACTTCCATAAGTTTGTACCTAAGTGTCAATCACGTCGCTAATATAATTATGTAGACATAGCAAACGATGTCCCAGGTGGACACGCTTTCATCGATTACCATTTGAAATATTATATCTTCACGAAACTACTATTAATGAGTAAATGAGAAGCAATGTCAGCTTTCAATGTAATGTATGCGAATGAGAGAACGAGTTAAATTATTTATATTGAAATGTATCTAGATGTATATATAGAGTTTATTTTGTAATAATGCTATATGTATGTATACCGGTGTGCGCTCCCGACCTGGTTCGAGAATGTGTCGCTTTTATACAATAGAGTGCGGCGCCGACCGGCAGGCGCGCGTGGCACGCACACGCCTAGCGCGTGACGCGTGACACGCGTGGCGTGTGACGCGTGTGGCGTGTGACGCGTGTGGCGCGTGACTTGTGTGACGCGTGGGCCCGTGACGCGTGGGGCGCGTGACACGCGTGGCGCGTGACGTGTGTGGCGCGTGACGCGTGTGACGTGTGACGCGTCTGGCGCGTGACATGCGTGGCGTGTGACGCGTCTGACGTGTGACGCGTGTGGCGCGTGATGCGTGTAGCGTGTGGCGCGTGGCGGCCGGCGTGGCGCGGTCGGGATGCGCCGTCTTCACGCGAGTTAGGGTCAGCGCAGACAGAGAGGAATAATCCCCGCGCGGTCTCGGGCATTTTCTTTACGGATCGCGTATGGTCGAGCTTGCGCGCGACCTCGCGAGCCTGCGCGAGTAAACCGTTCTGAGTTACCACTCTACAGTAAACATGCCAGTTTGTAGCGAAAGTTCGTCAACGATGGTGACTTGGGATATGATTATAATTGTGCTTTTGGCGGAAGAAGAAGAAATGGAAGAACACGTTAATAAAATAAGGCGTCAGAAAGTCAGATGAAGAATATGGGTCGAGGAATGTTGGCAAGAAAGGTGTAGTTTTGGTGAATTTAATACACTGTGTACGACTTTACCATCTAAGGGAGTTTTGTTTTACGATTACTATAAAATGGATTATGAAAAATTTCGAATGCTTGTGGATATGTTACGTCCATATATTCAAAAGAAGACCATTAATTGTCGTTCAACCATTTCTGTTGAGGAACGGTTAAGTGAGTTATACAAGAGTGACAACACTGAAAGTACGCGTACGACGCGGGTGCCGACTCGACGCCGCGCGGGGATTCCCGCATATCTTCGAGGACACGCGAGCATTTTTTGTCAGGTTCAAGCTGTTATGCACTTTATTATAATAATTTTAAAGTTTATTATCAAGTTCGTTAATAAAATCCTCTCCGCTGCGCTCCGTTCTGTCTGCGCTGAGCCTTATACTTGGTCGCACACGATGACACCACTATCACTTGTACATTATATTCATGCGGAATTTGAGAGATGTGTGAGAGGAATTTATCAGTGATTTTTAACGTGAAGACTATATGCTTTTAAAGTAATAAACTTGCATTTTCGATTAATTTTGTGGTTGTTTTATACTTACAATCCCCTTCTTGTACTTACATACATCACTATTGAGTGTAGTCGACCTCGTAAATGCTATTTTTGCTTGAAGACAAATATCGCTATTAGGTAGTTGCAAATTACAGACAGTTGTTCTTTATGCGAAAATCAGAAGAGCAGTTACGACGTCGACTGTACATACCAGGCGCGAGTGATGAATTGGTGATGACTGCGCGAGCGTCCAGCATTCCAGCCCTCCCGTTCGAGGTAGTTTGTAGGAACACCGTGTGGTATTAGACAGTATGAGTAACAGACCCCTTGCCTTGTCCCTTGTCACAGGACATCACGCAAACTAACAAACGGAGGCTACAAAGATATTTTCGCGCCTGTATGGTGGTTATTTCAATGATATTATAAAGTAAAGATACGTTATGTTCATACTGATCGGCGATCAGAAATCGTTCCGTTGTTAGTACAAATGTACTTACCTACAGATGTATAGGAATGGTCAACAACGACTGCAATAGATAATACGCAACGTATGATACAGAAAGAGATAGCTAGCTGTAGTGTGTTGCGCTTGAAATACGCTAGTGAATCATAGAGTATGCGGATTTGCCACAGAAGAGACATTGATTATAACTGGGAATACTACACTGATAATGATGTATTTAATAAAACAAAAACATAATTGTTATCTATTTACTCACAAATTCTAAACAATTTTGAGGTCTGCAGACCAGATTTTCGATAATTTATGTACCTACTCAGTGAGTATATGATATTGTACTTCTTTTTGTAGGAATCCAGTCATGTTGACTTCTTTCCCCTTGAACTATGCTGACCTATTTAGTTTTTGTGTAATCACCACTCGGAAATCTGACAAATAATAAAAGATAATGAGAAAATGAATATTTGATTACATACATTTTAATTTTACTAATAAAACATCTAATAACCCGCTATCACTAATCAAATTCTCATTTATAAAACGTTGAAAGCTACAACTTATTATGACCATCAATATTATTGTTAGAAAGAAGCTCACTAACTAACAACAACTCTTACGTTGCTCATTCAAGCGGCTGACGAATGCTATGAATTGTGCCTACGATTTCGCGTCTGGTTAATTTAATCTATGACGCATGCTATTTGACCTTGTCGCGCTGCAGTTGCCATCATATTCTCTATCCTTTTCGAACCACCATGTTAAATCAAATCAAATCAAATCATTTTATTTGCATAATATGGGTTTTTCAGGAGATGTTACATTGTTTGTTGTTTCACCATACTCAGCCTATATATATAAGCATGCAAAATTTGGTTGATCTTACACTTATGTTAAAGTCCTTCAATTGCATTAGATTAGTCATAAGATTAAAATTAAATTAAAATGAATTTAGATTATTAGGTATACATATTTAAAATAAAATGATGGTGAGTTTTACATTACATTACATTTACATTAATCCTTTACATTTGTCTGTCTTTATCATTCATAAATTCGCTTAAAGTATAATATGCTTTATCTATGAGAAAACAGTGTAGTTTCTTCTTGAATAGCCTAACCTGATTGATATTTCGGATGTTTAGGGGTATATTGTTATAAATTTTTGGTCCCATACAAACATAACTTTTGTATAAGAGCGCTGTTTTGGAATGTAGAACGCATAGCTGGTCTGCATGACGACGCCTTGTACGGTACTCAAATAATTGGGTGTGATTTAATAAATGCTGCAGTTTCATATATATAGATACAGGGCAGAGTCAGTATTTTTAGTTTTCTAAAATAAGGTTTGCATGAATCAGTTTGTATTAAGTTGCATATAGCCCTAATGCATCTCTTTTGCGCTCTAAACGCACGTTCCACTTCAGTGGAGTTTCCCCAAAAAATAACTCCATATCTGAGAGTAGACGATACATAACCATGGTACGCTGTTATCACAGTTGTTATATCAACGATTTTTCTGAGATTACGCAGCGCAAAGGAATATCTATTTAGTTTATTACATAAGAACTCTATTTGCTGTTTCCATGTCATTTTGTTGTCTAGATATAATCCTAGAAACTTAGTTGATTCTACTACTTCTATTGATTGGTTATCATAATTTATGTTTAAATTTTCTAGCGGAAGTCTTTGTCTAAAGTTTATAGCTTTAGTTTTACTGACATTAATTTTTAAATTGTTTCTTGTTAGCCAGTCAATTACATTTTTTAAAGTCAAATTTATTTTGTCATTAATGTCATTCTTATTATAAGCGTCAAAAAGGATAGTACTGTCGTCAGCAAAAAGAGTCATAGGATTGTTAGTAACAGTTGGAAAGTCATTAATATATATTAGGAACATAGGTGCAGGTTAATAAATCGAAATTTATTTCTAAATGTGAAATATAATCGTGATATAATAAAAATATTTATTATTTTACTATACGATATGAAATTCCTTCACTCTTACTTATTTTGGAACCATAGTTTTTACACTTTCTTACAACACAACTTGGCATTTTCGATATAATACTTTACGCCACGGACACACTTTCCTTTGCTCGCTGCTATTAGCCAACTAAATCAAATGATACCAATTGGTGTGATTTGTCGGCAACAGTTTTCGCACGCTAGTGCCCTATCTACGTATTTTTGTATATAATATCATTGGGTTATTTGTAAATATTTGATAAAAGTTGTCACAGTCGATGTGTACCTACTAATCAACATTGTGTTTACTTTGAATTTATGTGTAAATATTCAAATTAAATTGTTGGCACATTGTCGAAACTAAGTTGCAGTAACTTTTGCAGTAACACAAGTAGTAACGGTCACGACAGCAAAGTGTTGGTTTCGACCAAACAGACAAAGCAGTGGTTCTCAATATACGTACTCATTGCGGGAGTGATATAGTGGGGCGCCGCACGGTGGATCGAAAATCGGCTGTAGAAGACATAGGATCTCGATGTCTTAAATGTTATTTTTTTTGCTGGAAATGACTTCTGCCGATCATTACTGTTCTATAAAATGTCAAATGAAGTAATTGTGTGCACAAATGGAAGAGTTATAATTTTTATTAAAAAAAAATGTATGGAGCTGACATGAAAAATGAGGATATCTATGGAATCGCTAGGATAACCATTATATCCTTGCACACTGTTATAGTACTATTTATTTGTGAATTTTTGACATACTTAATATTGCGGCATCACTTGCGACGTTTTTTTTTAAAATCGTCAAAATTATAAAATAAAAAATGTTTATGATATGTACATTTTAATGCTTAAATATGGCTATACCAAGTGTAACTTAAAATATTTTTTATGCTTAGACCAAAACATTCTAAGAAATCACAAAGTCGTATTACCTACTTATTTGAAATGACATGGTAATTATGAATTACATAATATGTAATCTTGTCTAATGCCTCAAGTCCACATTAGCTAATGATTAATAAAACTTAATACCTATATACCTGTTAAAAGGATACGTACCATAATGAGGGTAATTAGATAAACGTGATCATTAGTCAATAACAATAAATGGTAAACTATTGTATGATTAAAAATAATAGCAAATTATTTAAAAAAAATATTAACTTAACCTAACCTAACATAAACAATAAAAGTTAACTTATTTTATACTTCGTCACCATCAGAATCCACTTCAGAATCAGGCTCTACAATAGATATAACTTCTAAGAACTCTGTCGGAGCTTCCTGATCCTGAAGTTTCAGTAGTTCTACTGTTTCCTTAAAGTTCCCAATTCGACGCGTATTTTTTTTTTTTGTTTTTTTTTTTATGTATGATCACGCATAACTTTTTACATAGTAGTGCGATTGTGATAATTCTTTTTTCATTGGATAGGGTATACCTTGCCAAGTATTATTAGTACATTAAAGCCACAAAAAATTATAAAATAAAAACTTTTTAACAAAAATTAAACCGCCGAAAAAACTTAAAAGCAAAAAATAATAAACCTTAAAATTTTGAGTCGGCGCTGAAAAATCAATGAACAAAGATCACTCAAAGCTTTTTTGCTTTTAAGTTTTTTCGGCGGTTTAATTTTTGTTAAAAAGTTTTTTTATGACAACGTCTTTGGTTTCTTTCACAAAACTAAACTGGACTGGACGGCAATACCTAGGTGAGCAGGGTTTTGGATTCACCCATACGGTATCACCTGTGGTATCACCGTCAGCTGTCAACTTTAGTGGAACCAAAGAGGTCATAAATATGCTGGAATCATCTTGACCACTCTCCATGTTTTGCTTATATTTACTTTGGTTAGATGCACCGTCAAATCCCCACTTTGATATTAATATCAATTGTTTATCTTGTATCGCATCAGGACTACGAATAGTTTCAAAAATTCTGTTCACTGTTAAATCTAGTAACGCTTGTAGTGCAATCTTAGCAGATGAATCCGTTACAGTCACAAATGTCTTCGGAGGGTAGCACTGTAGCTTGGCTTTTTGCACTTTATAGTAAGACGGATATATCTCCTTTGAACCTTCTCGAATAGTCGTTTCCCTTAATGTGATATATTGCCATTTCGATTTTTTAATGAAAGTAGCAAACCCAGTGCTTTTTCTGGTGAAAATATTGTTGAAGGAGATGGTTTGTTCAACATTTCCTTGATTTTTGCTGCTGCTTCTGGATTTTGGAGCATATGTTCAATAACAGATGCAATATCCTCACGACCATCTCCTTTCAAAAGTGCTGCAGCTGAATAAGCTACTTCATTAGGGTCATCGCCTATATGTTCATCAGATCGTCTCTTCTTCTGCTTGTTACTTAGATCTTCAAACGGCTTTCGAGATCTTTTTGTCATCGTTGAAGTTGATTTCATTGTTGAAGTTGATGGTACAGGTTCAGGTACAGGTTCAGTAGAAATATTTTCACTTGTTGATTCTTGAATGAGCAAATTGGTTTGCACGCAGTTTGGCCAGTCAATATTTGCCTCAAGCCAATTACTATAATCACGTCTAAAAACTTCACTTTTACTGTGGGATCGTAACCATCTCTTTTGAACTGCCCGTGTAAATCTTCGACAAAATTCTTTCACGGTAACACTGTCTTCATCTGAAAGGCTAGAGCCCAGTCGAATAACAAGTGTGTTGAACAATATTTCATGATCGAAAGACGAAGCATCCTGATTGCTCAGAATAACAAACAAATCCAAATTTGTAATAATGCTTTCCATTATTCACGATCACTGAGTAAAAAGACACGGTAGGATATATGTTAGTATTAGAAATGCTCTAAATGAACTGAAGTTGTGAATCCAATGTTTGACTATTTATTGTTAATGATGGTATCACATTTACCTAATTACTTTCATTAAGTTAATCCTGCACTAATTGCTAAATTAGCGAGTACCCCAAATTATTTTGTTACGTATCCTTTTAACTAGGTATATAGGTATTAAGTTTTATTAATCATTAGCTAATGTGGACTTGAGGCATTAGACAAGATTACGTATTACGTAATTCATAATTACCATGTCATTTCAAATGAAAATCACAAAGTAGGTAATACGACTTTGTGATTTCTTAGAATGTTTTGGTCTAAGCATAAAAAATATTGTAAGTTACATTTGGTATAGCCATATTTAAGCATTAAAATGTACATATCATAAACATTTTTAATTTTTTAATTTTGACGATTTAAAAAAAAAAATCGCAAGTGATGCCGCAATATTAAGTATGTCAAAAATTCACAAATAAATAGTACTATAACAGTGTGCAAGGATATAATGGTTGTCCTAGCGATTCCAGAGATATCCTCATTTTTCATGTCAGCTCCATACATTTTTTTCTTATAAAAGTTATAACTCTTCCATTTGTGCACACAATTACTTCATGTGACATTTTATAGAACAGTACCTAATGATCGGCAGAAGTCATTTCCAGCAAAAAAAAAAAAAAACATTTAAGACATCGAGATCCTATGTCTTCTACAGCCGATTTTCGATCCACCGTGCGCCGTAAGGTTTATACTTTATACCTCTGAATCTAGGGCCAGTCAATGAATCTTTATATAAACTTTGGAAATGTGTTTTTCATAGTATATAAAACAATGTTAAAAAAAAAATTGTGCGATCTCAATTTTTTTATTATTATTATAAATAATTTGGAGTTTTCCTTCATTTATATTAGTTTAAATTTATATTTAAAAAGAAGAACTACTACAAACTTGATCTTGGGTCTCAAAGGACTGCAGGTATACCGATGAAGGGTGGGGAGGGGAATAGAGGGGACAACAGCAGCTGTTAGGTGTTGTTAAGGCTCAGCAGTAGGCAGTCGTGTTATGGGATTTCGATAAGTTTATATAGGAAAGTAATTGCCACGAAAAAATACATCTTCGTCGTTTCTGTAGTTCACTACTAGTACAGACTTTTGTTGAATATTTGTGGGAACTATACTTACAACATATGTCTTTTCAGACGCTGACCACTGTGTTTTAAGGCACTATGCTGTATAAATGAATCGGAATCACTGAAGGAACATAACTTATCTGCAAGATGTTCGATCGTATAAAATAGCTCTCTTATTCTCACATATTGTACAAAGGCCATTTTCATGCTCCCCTTTATGCCCTTTCCACGTGAACTGATTTAGGAGTTCATCTTTAATTAAACATTTCATCAAAGGTAATCCAATCTTGGAAATCTTTGCAATTCCACTGCAACTGGTACCACAAGTTTCAGAACACTTTTTACCTCCAAAAAAAAATTAACTGTTAATAAACCAAAGACATCTTAATCCAAAAATATTTCATAGAAATAACGAAAAAAGTAACGATCCAAATAAGTCATGACATCGTTTTCGCGGAGTTTATATTCTAGTTCATCCAACTGTTCTTTGGGTTCGATGGGGAACATAACATTGCCTATAATTATTTTATCAATGCCGTCTTCGCTAATATTGAAACAATCGTTTGCATTAACTGAACTACTTGCTTGATTCTTATTTTGAAGTAGCTGAATGATTTTGTCTAATTGAGTCTGCATAATTGCAAAATTTTTCTTTGTTTCTAGTTCAACTAAAACAAAAAATTACAAAAATGAGACAGGAGGACAGCAGTAAGTCTGCAGAAAAGAAATTAATATAATATACCTAACCCTGAAAGGCATATAAAGAAAGTTCATAAATACAATGACGTTGAACAGAAAAAACCAATCGACGTGACAGACTAACTCCAGTAACTTGAGTAACTCCAGTTTTTGTTTATTTTGAAGTACCGAACACTTGTAAAAATAAAAACACCTAAAACTTACATTCAACTGAGCGTAGAAGGTCTTCTTTCAGGAGTTTGTTTTCAGTTTGAAGTGAATTATTTGTTTTGACGATTTCTAATAACTCATTTGTTGTTATTGTTAATATGGCATCATTATCGGTACTGGTACCCTGAACATCGTTCAGAGTAACTTGTATATTATTTTGGTTGTCGCTTACTTGTATGTTGACTTCGTCTGAACTGGTCACAGTTTTTGATATAATTTTATCAGGTTGAACCGTGACTTTTTCAGAGATTATCTCAATTGGCTTAATATTATATTCATCAATATCAAATTCTGAATTTACATCAAGTAATTGTTTTGACAGTGCATTAACATTTTCTAGTTTTTGTTTTTTTTTGTTTTGATGTTCATTGAGGTACCTGCAATAAATGTTAAAATTAAGGCTGCAGTCCCCCGCCCACTTGCACCACCACAGATTCTGTTTGATTTTATCGAATTTTGGATGAATTCTGAATAAAATGCTCAGATAACATTTGAAATAAAACGTTACGTATATTTAAATCAATTTCCATTACGTTTATCCCTTTTATTTATTTTATTTCGGGATAAAAAACAGGAGTACAATTATATGTTATACATAATATCTTACTAATTAAACAAAATACTTATCATACTACTAGCAACATTATCCACTTATTACTAAATTGTTGATTATTAATGCTATGTGAGATAAAGACAAAATACATGCGTGAATGGAGTAAAAGATGAAATGATTAATTGATCAAATAATACTTCCTATGGTAATAATATTAATAAAATTTATGTAATATAAACAGAAACAGTTGAAAAGAATACAATCCTTAATCATTATAAAGCTAAGATAGAATCGACTACAGATTTTCTAAATTGATGTGTTGTTAAATTGAAAATATCAATGTTTTCAAATCTAGTGTTGTAAGAATCCACAAGTTGGCGCAGAGGAGCGCGTAAGCCAGCATTGGAATTACAGACCTGCCTAATATTAACAGACAGTAAGCGGTATGGACGCGCTTGTCTGCGCACTACTGTCCTCGGAACAATGTAACAAAGTTTATTTGTTAATTCTGAACAATCATATTTGTTATCCACAATACCATGTAGAAACATAGTTCCGAGAAGCAGTCTTCTGGATTCTAGGGTTAACAGTTTGTAATTCTTAAGCAAAATGTGATGCGAACCATGGCTATGATAGCATCTATAATGCAGAGCTCTTAGGAATTTACGTTGAACCATCTCAAGCGAGTCAATATATTTTGCGTAATAGGGATTCCATATCATAGTAGCAAACTCGAGACAAGGCCTAACTAGCGATATATATAAATATCTATAGGTTGATGGACGCTTGAATTCTTTGCTGTTGCGCATAACAAAACCGTACATTTTAAGGGCTTTATTGATAATATTGTCTACATGGATATTAAAGTGAAGTTTAGAGTCTAGTACCACACCAAGGTCACGCAATGAGTATACTCTTTTTAATTGTGTATTTAGCAAGTGATAGTGTAAGTGTGTTGCTTTTTGTTTTTAGTAAACGTAATGGAATTGCATTTAGATAAGCTTAATGAGAGTTTATTCAAGGTGCAGTAGCTAGACAATCGATCCAAGCCACTTTGAAGCATCAAACAGTCATCAGTACTTTTTATAGTTTTGTAGACTTTTAAGTCATCCGCATACAACAAAAAGTTTGAATGCTTAAAACAAGCGCTAATATCATTTATGAACAATTTAAACAATAAAGGGCCCAGAATTGAGCCCTGAGGAACCCCGGATGTGACGGAGATAAGGTCCGATTGAAATCCGTTAATAACAACCTTTTGAGTACGGTTTGTTATGTAAGAGGTGAACCATCTCAATAGATTTCCTCGAATACCGTTGAAGGCAATTTTGCGTAAAAGTATTTCATTATCCACCTTGTCGAAAGCTTTTTGAAAGTCCGTGTATACTGCATCGGTTTGTAAACGGTTATCCATATTTTCAAAAACATTGCCTACGAAAATAAGTAGATTTGTGTAAGTTGATCTTTGTTGGACGAACCCGTGCTGTTCTTTAATTATAGCCTTATGTAAAGTTGGATAAATTTCATTGTACACCAGTCTCTCAAAAAGCTTCGACAAGGTAGACAGAATCGAGATCGGACGGTAGTTCTCTACGTCTTCCTTAGTTCCCTTTTTAAAAACGGGGGTTAAATAAGCAATTTTGCATAAATCGGGAAAAACGACTTCGCGGATACATTTATTGAACAGCAAATGTAGGGGTTCACATAATTGATCAGCAACAAGTTTGAAAAACGAGGGCGGAATGCCATCGGGTCCAGGTCCTTTTGAAGGGTCTAACGACCTTAGCTCCTTATAAACTTTAGAAAGCTCGATGTAAATGTTGTTCAGAATGTCACTATTATCATGAAAGCTAGAAGGCGACGCCCATTTATGGATATCAAGTGTTAATGGTTCATATACTGATTGAAAATAGTTAGAGAATAGTTTACAAATATCACTAGGGTCACTACTGGGAGTACCTTTATATTGAATACTGGATGGAATTCCTGAGTTATTCCGTTTACTAGACACATAGCCCCAGAAGTGTTTTACATTTTTGTGTACATTTTCTTCTACAGTTTTCATAAAGCTACAGTAACATAGGTAACATTCTTTGTTGAACCTGCGACGAAATAGGGAAAACTGCTCATAGTCTGACATGTTATTGTACACCTTCCATTTGGTCCAAGCGTTGTTCTTATTTTTGAATAACCTTATAAGGGGTCGAGTGAACCAAATGGGGAATTTAGAAGTTCTGTATGATTTTTGTGGGATGTGTTTTCTAATTATACCAAATAAGCAATCATAAAATGTGTTTACAGTCTCCTGTGCTGGTAAATTTTTTAGCAACGTTTTCCAGTCAATTTCAGATAAATCTGCCTTTATTAGATCGCAATTGCCCTTGTTATAGTTAAGTTTGATGATTGCCTGATTGGGCAGCGTTTCATAGGTGAATATTTCAAATTAGGAGAAGTCACAGCACAGCAAGGAGGGTGATGTAGGTCCACGGGTACTAAATAATCACTCGATTGGTAAACATGGCAGTGTTCATGCCTTGACCACGTAATTGTCAAGGCAAAACTTTCAGTAAAATGTATTGTTGCCCATACAACCCTTACCGACCACTACAGCGTCATTATAAGTCTTTCTAATATAAGCTCCTCACACCATCGTTCAAAATCAATAAGACGTATTCATTACCCATCCTTTGACGAAAAAATTAAAACTATTGATTTTGAAGACATATACTCTTTACATAGGGCTAATGAAGCTGTATCTTTCTTCCTTAGAACCCTGACCACTTTGATCATTAGTTGTACTGATAATATTACTGTTCCGAGACGTAAGCGATTAATTAAGCCATGGATTACTCCTGGACTACTACGACGCATGCGAAATCGAGACAATCTTCATCTCAAGTCTAAAAAGCATCCAAATGACGAAGTTACAAAACTAACCTATACACGCTACCGTAATTTTTGTAATGAAATTTAAAAAAGTTAAGCAAGATAAGATTGAGAAGAAGAGAGATAAGATTGAACTCTCTAAATGTCAGGGCGACACTAAAAAATTATGGGACACCATCAAAACAATCACCCACACCACTAAACAGAAAAGTCCACCTATGGATTTGATTGATCCAAATAAGCCCAAAAACTCTGTCAACGAGATAAACCAATACTTTGTAGGAATCGGTAGGTCTTTAGCGGGATCTATCACAGGGTTTGACCTTACCACATTCCAAACTTCTATGTCACCTTGTCTCTCTTCTTTTGTCCTGCTGCCCACTGATGTAGAAGAGATCAAAATCATCATAGCATCTCTTAAAACCACTTATTCCGTAAAGTGTGACGACATTCTCAGTGAATTGATTAAGACATTGTAGCTTATTATATTTATCTATTATATATATCTGCTCCCATTGCGTTCATTTGCAACATCTGCCTATCCACTGGTGAGTTTCCCTCAGATCTCAAGAAATCCCTAGTCCACCCAATCCACAAGTTTGGCAGCAGGGACTGTGTCAATAACTACCGTCCAATATCCATTTTGCCTACACTATCCGAAATTCTAGAGAAAGTTATCAACAAACAATTAACCAATTATCTCGAAACAAACAAACTTTTATTGGACAATCAATATGGTTTTCGTAAAGGTAGATCAAACAGCGATGCTGTTCATCAACTGACTGATAACATAGTCTCTAAGTTGGATGAGAGGAAAAAGGTTCTTACGATTTTCCTCGACTTGGCGAAGGCTTTTGACACAGTCTCTGCGCCACTCTTACTGAAAAAGCTTGAACACCTCGGAATTCGTGGTGAACAGCTAAAATTGCTCGAAAGCTACCTGCATGGGAGAGCTCAACGTGTTGTGGTTGACGAGTGGATGAGTGATGACTGCGAAGTCAATATCGGTATTCCTCAGGGGAGTATTTTAGGGCCTTCCCTCTTTTTAATTTTTATAAATGACCTTTGCCAGTTAAACCTCATTAATGGCAAAATTATTACTTTCGCGGACGACACAGCTCTTCTTTTCTATGGAGACACTTAGGAGGAAGTGTACCACTATGCTCAGATGGGCTTCTCACGAGTTATGGCCTGGCTAAATAGCAACTTACTCTCACTTAATACAGACAAGACTAAATACATAACATTTACACTAACAAACACTCACCGAGCACAAATCGCATCACTAGATATCACCGCCCATTCATGTAACTTCCTACACATGCACATGCCCAAAACTGGAAAAAATAGACTCTATCAAGTACCTTGGTGTAACTATTGACAAAAACCTAAACTTCAATTCCCACATCGATCTGTTGTCCAACTGAATAAGGAAGCTCATCTTCATTTTTAAAAACCTACGACGTGTTGCAGATGCTAAGGTTCTTAAAACAGTATACTTTGCACTTTGCCAATCTGTCCTAAACTATTGCATCTCTGTCTGGGGTGGTGCCCCTAAATCGTTTATGATTAAAATCGAGCGAGCTCAAAGAGCAGTACTCAAGGTAGCCCATGCTTTACCGTTTTTTCACCCTACCTCTGAACTCTACGATAAGTGCAAGGTTCTTACTGTCCGACAATTGTTTATCGTTCAAACAATCTTGCGTAAATATTCTTCCTTGATCTATAACTCATCCTTACACGCTCATAAACGCATAAAGACAAATGTATGTTCTACTCAACTATATAAAAGTAGTCTTTCGCACCGCAACTTTTGTTTTCTTGGCAGTTATTTATACAATAAAATAAACTGCATTTTAAAACTATACGCACTCAATAAGACAAAGTGCAAGCGTGTGCTCAGCGCTTATCTACTGAACCTTGACTACGATACCACTGAAAACTTGCTAGCTGTTATAAAATAAATGTATTTAAAGCCTGCAAACCACACCACACTACATAACACCATATTACAGCAAACCACAGCTCACCACATCTCACTATGCTACACTATACCATACCACATCACATAACACATCACCACACCACACCACATCACGCCACGCAACACATCACCACACTACACCACAAAATACTACACCACACCACACATCAGCACACCGTGTGGTGCTGAAGTGTGACACCACACTACACTTTTACTGACAATGTTGAAAACAGTTTTTTTTTTTTTTTAATTTTGTATTCCTTTTTCTTTCTTTATTTTTGCTGTATGTGCTCTCATGCCGAAGGCTAAAATTATTTTATTACGTTATATTATCACTAAGATAAAATCCTCAAACACTGTTTTGGGGGGGGGGGGGGGGGGGGGGCTGGTAATCTGTGTGACAGGTTTTCCTAGTGCAGATACCAGTCTCCCACAAAGGATTTATGCTGCTGTTATTTCTTCGTAATTTTAAGGAGCCTTTGTGGAAGAGAAATAAATGTTTATTTATTATTATTATTATTTATGTATGTTAACATATCACGGGACCCTAGGATCCCGGTCTTTTGGAAGGCGTACGAGGGGCCGAAGCCAACTCGCAGAGGCCCCTTAGAAAATTTAAATGAAGGGAGGGACTAACCGACGATTATCCCCGTATGCACTGTGCAAGTGCACCCGAGGACAACCTTCGGTTGGTGTTGGACTATTACAGGATATGGGAACTAAGATGTTGGATTATGTATTTGGTAGGCTGAAATGGACTGGTTACCAAGAACTATGGAAGGCCTATGGCCCCTGCCGCATCAATGTTGTGTATATACACGGATTTAATGGCAGGGGGTGACTTGCACACTCAATAATGGGCCGCCAGAAACCGTCGCTGGCACACAGTCACGCAGCAACAAGGGGGCAACACTTCCTGAGGTGCTTGAGAAGTGGAGAGGTATTCCACGGCTTTCAGAACAATCCCAGAGCCCGGAAGATGGTCAAGATCCCTACGAGCACTTACTGGAATACTTCCTTTCCCCGAGCACGTTTGCTCTTGCGAATCTCCACTCAAGCCAGCCAATAAAGGCTAGAATGAGGTGGGAGCTCTGAACCTCTTCAGTGTTCACTCCAGCTGGCCAATAAAGGCAAGCCAGAGATGAGGAACAAGAATTCTCCCGGGAGATAGGGTCCGTGGGGTCGCTACTGCCCAACAGCACGCCACATGCTGCCCTGCGGGTTTATTATTATTATTATTGGAGATTAGTAGATCCAATGTTCGGTTATTAGCGTTTTTCAAAACATGATATTGCGTAGCGTTAAATTCGGCGATGAAATTTTCGAGATATCTGCAACTGAAAGATCGGGCCTCACGGGGCTGGTCACGTGTAGCACTGTCACAGGAAGACCAGTCCATAGTAGGTAAATTAAAATCACCAACTATGTAAAAACAATGTGTCATGGTATAACTTAAAATTGACGAAAGCATGTCCAAATATGTAGAATAGATGTCGTCTGGTGTGTTTGGTGGTATATAAACCGCTGATAAAGTGTCGTTTTCTACGGTCACGGCTAGGCAATTGTATAAGTAGGTATTCTATGTGTGTATGCAAAGAGTTCCCTATAATATTGGTGAAATGTTCGGGTTGAAGTGTTCGCAAGATGGCAACAAGAACACTTCCACCCTCGCGTTTACCAGTGGCCGCGCGATCTCGGTCGCGACGAAAGACGATAACGTCTGTGATGATAACGTGTGTGATTGTGAGATTATAGATGAGCGCTATAAAGCGCTCATCTATAATCTCACAATCATACACGGTTATATCCGGTATAAGCCATGTTTCTGTTAGTACAATAATGTCGTATGAGTTACTTAATATATTCATATGAATTGTCTGAAGTTTGCCACGTATGCCCCTACAATTCTGATAGTAAATAGTAAGTGTATCAGCCATTTAGCTGGTGATAAGTTTTAACACGATTGCTAAAAGATGTAGAACTTGCATAGACATTTAAAGATGCTGCCACTAATCCTGGTGTTAAAAGTAATAGATGATGAAAACAAGTGGCGCAGTGGGAAATTGGGAAATAATAATCTAGTAAATACTTATTGGCTGATAAAGCTAATAATGGTAGGTTGGGGTTCCTTAACTCCTCCCTCCCTAAGAGAGAAATTATCCGAAGGTGTCGCAGACGGTTTCGGAGAATTTCGACAAAAGTTTATGAACTGAAATTTATACATTATAAAGATAACTATTGCTATTACAATAATCACATACTCTAAGATGGTCCATATACTAATTTCTATTGTCACTGTTTGTGTCGTATCATCTATTTCACTAAATTTTGCACTTTGTAACACTTCTTTCACATCACTGAAGTCCACATTTCTTAAATCCACTTTCTTTGATCTTCTCTGGATGTCCTGTTGTAGGTCTGGCATCTGGATCAATGGCAGCTGGAGACTGGAAACTGTAGTGTTTGTGGTGGCGGCAACGACGACTTCGCCTATTTGTGTCTCACATTGTTGGCCAGGTGTCACGATATAGGTCCCAAAAATAGTGTACTTCAGTATTTCTGTATTGCAATTCTCGGTGATGATGAGATTCCAACCTCTGAGTAAAACAACCATTGATTGTCGGTTACTTTTTGTATCTTAGTTTTTTCTATTTCAATATGGTTCTGTATGCAGTTTTTGTAGTTTTTCTTCATCAGCATTATTTGTTCAATGCAGGTCTTGGTTGGAAACTAGGCTAAATTAGTTTCAGTGCAAAGAAATTTGTCATTTTCAATCTCAGTACATGGGCTTACCACGGGCATGTATTTCAATCTATTCACCATCAGGTAAGTGTATTTGGGTATAATTATAAAGGTATTTGGAGAATGGAATATAGGGATGGGTATAACCTTTTAATAATGATAATGTTTCCTTATTAATAAGGGGAACTTCTAAAACAAAAACTAACTTGTTGTTATTTATATATGATTTAAGCAGGCCTTCATCAGGGGATCCTTTGCCAGTTTTGTGACACAGTCTCTCCACATTTGGAGAATCTCGGCACGATGTCCACATACAATCTGTAATGGAATCTGAGGAACACGTATTATAGTCCCTTGTGGAAAAAAAGGTCATTAACTTTTTGAAGCAGGCTGTCATAATCGAGTGAGTTACTATTCTTTGCCCATATTAACAGATCTTGAAGGCTTCCTTGCAGCGCTTCTCTTTGTTTGAGCACGCACATGGTTACAGCTGCAAAGGTCTTATCAGCATATGAGGTGACGAGGAGAATCATACGCTTTAACTTCTTCATTCATTTCTATATCTGTATAACCCGGTGAATAATTGTAATTCATTTTTATTTAAATGTTGTTAATCAGAAAGTAACTTCAAATACGTTTCCGAAGTCTTAGGCATCGAAGGTTCCTTGAGCTTAGTTTCAAAAGTTAACGTGAAATCTTTATCGCCATGTGCACTAGTATTCGTAAAATTTTCATCGCCACGTGCATTAATATTATTTGATCAACATCAAGCATTTCTAAGTATTGATTTTCATTAAAAGTGAGATGGCATCGTCATCATAATTAATATTATTACTACTCACGCGATAATCGCTTGTCTTGCGAACCATTTGCTGCCGAAGAACACGCACTTCTTTAGTTAATTTTCGAAACTTACTAGGAGCGATTACCCCCTTTTTTTTTCTTATGGCGAATTATCTTCGGTGTTACTCCGCTAGACGACGAGGAGCTGCTACTGGAATCCGAGCTACTAGAACACGAGCTGCTGGAATAACTTGCCCGAGCTTGTCGTTTGTACGGTGAAGAAGGAACTGGAAGCACATCAGTAATCGCCTTCTCGGCACTATTACGCGATTCTACCATATTAAAAACCGCACTGACTTTTATTAACTTTTGTTCTTCTTTCAATTTATAGAACAAACTATTTTTTTTATTTAGCATAGCTAAGGTATGTACTTCTTGCAGCCAAGGGTCGGTTTGCACGACAGTTGGACCGACCACGGCAGGAAACAAGACGCCAAATGAAATCAAAATAGCAAGGCTCGTTTCACAAGCCCGCCCTACTACTGCCAAGTGGAAGTGACGTATTAGAAAGAGAGAGCAATATTGGAAAAAGAGAAGAATAACAAAGGCGGGAACCGTACAGCATATAATCTCATTAAATAAGCTTCGAATAACGGTCAAGTCAGATGAATAAATAATGGTGTGACAAATTTAAAAACACGCTTACATATAAAACCAAAGATATCAATTTAAAAATAGCTCAAAAAGCATCCCAAGGTTTTTCAATTATTTTCTACGTTTTAGTTTGGTTTTTTAAGAAAGCGTGTTTTTTAAGTGTGCGTTACCCAGGCCAGATGTTGTCGAAAATGGTCATTTGAATCTAATAGATAATTAGTTTTGCGGCTTCTGTAATTGTTGCGCACATTTTTAAATTTGTTGCGCTTATAGTTTTTTAATTATTTCACAAAAACATTTCCTGCTGGGGTAACGTTATCCCAGCCAGACCTTTTTCTTTCTAATGGGAATATTTAAATAAATACTAGCTATAAAATTAGTTGTCTAGATGAAGTAAATGTTGTGCCTTATTTTGTATTTGTTCTTTCATCGGTTGCGAAGTTATTCGAGATTTTGCTGGGGTAACGTTTTTGGTTTTGCTAGATCTTTGAAACGGTTAAGCGGATTCTTATCATATTTTGTACATGACTTCTTAGGAATTTGTTTAAATTTGTTCTGCAATAAAAAAAACCAAAATAATGCATAGTTTAAAGGTTATTTCATTAAATAGAAAAACACTTCAATTGGTTCCAGCACTCTCAATAAGAGGTCTAAAGACTTACTTTAAACGTTATTTTAAAGCTTGTAAATGCCTTCAAATGTATGTGAAAATTTCATTAGTATCCTGTAAGTATTTAACAAGTTATGATGATATTCAGTTCTTCACGAGCACGGTCTTGATGCGCGCGGTGTTATTTGGCCACTGGATTGGATATATGAACTGAATGTTATGTCAATTATTAGTTGTTTAGTTCAGTTGTATATCAGTAAAATTTCAGCGTAGTACATTGGATAATTAATGAGATAATACGATTAAAGTCATTAGGAAGTGAATGACCGAGGTAACCCGACCAAGTTTAGGTGGTTACGAAAAAGCGAAATCGCAGAACATTATGCTATCTTTTGAAATGTTTAGTATAATACACCTTACAATTTCGGTACAGACGCGTACACTGTTAAATACATAATAATATAATCATATCTGTACTATGAAAACATTATTATTATCTTCCAGTTGCACATACTTATCAAAAATCACCGATATAACATGTCGTTCGGTGGGACGCGGGAGGGGTAATTCATTGTGAATTTTAATGTTTGTCTCATTTTTTTATAGATGTGATAATAATTATAATTTAAAAAAAAACGTCTCCTATCTTATGCAGTCGGAAGCAATGTGTTTGTCATTTAATATTACCTTTGATCTGTGATTTTAATTGATATAAGTAGGTATTAGTAGACATACGTAAGTTTAGAGTTAACTGAAAAAAGTCATTATATATAATTTATTGTCTGTGATCATTACACATTCCAATATGTGTATATTTAAATAAAAACTGTTACTGTGTACTGTGTATACTGAAATCTATAATTTAAATAAAAAGTAATAGAAAATTTCAAAATAGCAAAATTACTATCTGTAATTTTAATCTGTGATTGTTTTTAAGTATAAGTTTATTAATACTTTAAAAGTTCAGTTGAAATGATTATTTTACCTGTTAATAAAAATTCTTTAATAAACATGTAGTTTTTTTTTAAAACTTGTGTACATGTCTGTACTAAATTTGTAACACTATCCTACATATTTTAGAAGGTACCATAATGTTCTGCGATTTCGCTTTTTCGTAACCACCTAAACTTGGTCGGGTTACCTCGGTCATTCAGTTCCTAATGACTTTAATCGTATTATCTCATTAATTATCCAATGTACTACGCTGAAATTTTACTGATATACAACTAAACTAAACAACTAATAATTGACATAACATTCAGTTCATATATCCAATCCAGTGGCCAAATAACACCGCGCGCATCAAGACCGTGCTCGTGAAGAACTGAATATCATCACAACTTGTTAAATACTTACAGGATACTAATGAAATTTTCACATACATTTGAAGGCATTTACAAGCTTTAAAATAACGTTTAAAGTAAGTCTTTAGACCTCTTATTGAGAGTGCTGGAACCAATTGAAGTATTTTTCTATTTAATGAAATAACCTTTAAACTATGCATTATTTTGTTTTTTTTTATTGCAGTACAAATTTAAACTATTAATTCCTAAGAAGTCATGTCCAAAATATGATAAGAATCCGCTTAACCGTTTCAAAGATCTAGCAAAACCAAAAACGTTACCCCAGCAAAATCTCGAAAACTTCGCAACCGATGAAAGAACAAATACAAAATAAGGCACAACATTTACTTCATCTAGACAACTAATTTTATAGCTAGTATTTATTTAAATATTCCCATTAGAAAGAAAAAGGTCTGGCTGGGATAACGTTACCCCAGCAGGAAATGTTTTTGTGAAATAATTAAAAAACTATAAGCGCAACAAATTTAAAAATGTGCGCAACAATTACAGAAGCCGCAAAACTAATTATCTATTAGATTCAAATGACCATTTTCGACAACATCTGGCCTGGGTAACGCACACGTTTTTTAAACTATAATCTTCCTCAGAGGGTAAAAAGAAAAAAAGAAACAACAGAACCCCACCTCCTAAGATCTTTAGATACTGCTTTTGTTTCGTTTATGTTCATACATGTGGTCATACACGCATGCCGGTTGCGAGAACTACGCACCTGACCTGAGAACATCAACAATAAGGTAACTACATATATGTTCTCCGAGAGCGTCCCCTTCCAGCGTCTCCAGACACATATGCCTTGTATACTGTAGATTTATACAGGAAGATTTTTTAGTCACCGTCCAAATTATGATATATTAATATTTTGCGAAAATCATTTAATACGTGTTTTTTCTTTTAGTATCACTTAATACAAAAATATTGAGATATCACATCACAAAGTTATCTATAAAAAGTTGATGATTCTGGACACCGCCGCGCGCTAGGTAATAGTGCAGGCTATTACCTAGTGCGTACGCACCGCGTTAGGTATTAATTTCGGCGGCCCATCCCGCGCGCCGCCGAAATTACTTGAAAACAATAATAAACAAAGTTGCAAACCCTTCATACTCTCACGGGCGGCAAGTGTAGTATTATTAACGTTTAACTTAGTGACCACGCAGAGCGGATAATTCTTTCGAGAAAATGATTTAAAATGAAAATTTTATGTATCGTTTTTTTTTTCAAAAATGGATTTATTGAATGATACCTAATGCCTAGAAAAAAATTGGACGGTGACTAAAAAATCTTCCTGTATAGTACTAGCGTCTATCCGCGTCAAATTTCTTGCTCCCCCGACCCATCCCGTCGCATTACTCGCATTACATTGACTACGCACCTGCCCGTGCGAGCTCTTCGTATTCGAGGCTTTTTTCTTTTTGACCGGCTGGGTCCTAGTGTGATGTTTTAAAGTACATAGCCTTCTTTGATAAATGGGCTATCCCACACTAAACGTAGTTCTTGAGATAAGTACGTTCAACCAAAAAAACTCTACAGCTTTATAATGTTTAGATTTAATTACAATTATAAACGTTATAATGAGCCAAATTTAAAAGATAGACGTATGCTATCTCGGACTCTTTTTTAACCGACGAAAAAAAACGGAGGAGGTTATCAATTCGACGCGTATATTTTTTTTTCTTTTTTTTTTGTTTGTTTTTTTTTTATGTGTGACCACGCATAACTTTTTACATAGTAGTCCGATTGTGATAATTCTTTTTTTATTGGAAAGGGTATACTCCGAGGGTGGTCCCATATAAATTTGAAAAACAAAATCAAACCCTAAGGGTCAGAAAACAGGGGATGATTGATTGTTCACTCACTGATTGTTATGTTTAACCACGCATAACTTTATACAGAGTAGTCCGATTTTGATAATTCTTTATTCATTGTATAGGGTATATCTTGCCAAGTATTATAAGTATATTAAAACCACAAAAAATTATAAAATAAAAACTTTTTACCAAAAAATTTAACCGCCGAAAAAACTGAAAAGCAAAAAATAATAAACCTTAAA
Organism: Aporophyla nigra; assembly: GCA_947507805.1. Taxonomy (NCBI): domain Eukaryota; kingdom Metazoa; phylum Arthropoda; class Insecta; order Lepidoptera; family Noctuidae; genus Aporophyla; species Aporophyla nigra. The sequence goes on along the minus strand of OX382313.1, from coordinate 460,874 downwards.
ATTATGAGTCGGCGCTGGAAAATCAATGGACAAAGGTCACTCAAAGCGCCGACTCATAATTTTAAGGTTTATTATTTTTTGCTTTTCAGTTTTTTCGGCAGTTAAATTTTTTGGTAAAAAGTTTTTACTAGAACTTTTTATGAGGAACAATTCCGTGATACATAATTGTTGCGGTATTAGAACTGTTTATGCAGCGCACGCAACGGAAGTACTCAAAAGGAATAAATTTTCCTCATTTTGGCAACATTTTTCATTGCTGCTCTGCTTCTATTGGGCATAGCTTGATTTTATATAACCTACAGCCTTCCTCAATAATTGGGAAACCCAAAATTTAAGTATTTTAACATTTCTATTCAGTAGTTCCTGAGATTACGGTGATCAACCAAAAAAACTCTAGCTTTTTAATATTGGTATAGATTAGTATAGAAAATTCTGCAACACATACTAGTTACGGCCGCGAGCCATATTTTCTTCGACATACAGACTGACATTGACCTTTATAGGCCTATATTAGTTACTGTAATACCATCATTTTATGATAATTTCTCAATTTGATATATTATTTGTTCACTGTAGTCGATTTTATTTCTGAAAGAAAGGACATCACTGTCTCACAGATTATAAAAGACCGAATGACATGAAAATTCTTATAACTCTGTGATACCGCAAAAGTCGCGCGTGCTTGAGAGTCGCATTTATGGAATCAATTTTGATTGTTCTAAATTTCGGATGACTTGTGATAAAAATAGTTAGTGAAAATGATACTTCTAATTCGGTAAATCAAAATCGTAGCCCCTGTAAATTTTCCACTTGCAGTGTTTTTTTTTGTGCTGAGTGACAGTATTCAGTGAGTATTATGAACTTTGAGGACTATGAAACCCTTCCGACCCAAAACTCCGTCACACACATGACTGCCGGAGCAATAGCGGGGGTGATGGAGCATTGCATAATGTACCCCCTCGACTCCGTAAAGGTAAGCATGGGCAGCAGCCGCCAGGCAGCAGGGGCTGCTGCGGGCTGCCATTCAAACTAACCTAATCAGTGTGACAGTTCTATCGGCTGGGCTGTTACGCCACCAATTTGCGATCTTTCGTTATGTAAAAACATGTCAATTACCTATTTACCGAGTGTCACATTACAAATGTTCCGGCAAGCCCAATATTTTGACCTTTACACGTTGTTTGTTAACCCCTAAGCCCCTAATTTTATTACAATTTCATTAGATTGTTATTACAAATATTGCTATTATATGGCTATTAGACTGGTTTGTACTGACAACATTGATTATGCAGTGTCTAAATACGTTATATTCCAGCATACACCTCATAGTAGCCACTGTAAATGAATAATGTCAGTCCAATAAGAGTCCTAATTGTACATGTATTGGTACACAGATGGACAAGCCTGTTTGTGATTCCATGTAACTAACATAATTGCAATGGTAAAATAATTCAGGAAATATCACAACAATCTGTAGTCAAACACATTTTTAGAGACAAGCAAAAATGACCTTGATACCTGATTGCTTGTTATTTACAATGATGTAGCAGTCTCCTGAGCCTGATGGTGTGTGTGGTGAGCGGTGAGCGTGGCACAATGTTGCTCTGCCTCATCTTACAGCACTCAGTAGTGAGGTTGTATTACTATTAGTGCTAAACTTATAAAAAAGCTACTCACTTATCAGTACTATTTGTTTTTGTTTTTGTAGCACATCTAGCATTTCACATTAAACAGTCAACAGATTAATGTAGTATTAAAGGCAATCTGTGCTTTGTACAAATAGGAAGAAAGGTGTTACATTGAGCCCATTGTGTGTTCATTTATCGATTAAATATGTATGAAATGTAATATGTCAGGCCTGTGAGCACACATACTTACTGACGTGTGTGCCTAGTGTAGTCAGTCATTAAGTGACCATTACACACATTATATTAAGTAATTATCTGTAAGGACATAGTTGTTTTCCTGTTGTGTTTGTACCTCCCAATCTCAATAAAATGTACAATCTGTAATCTATCATAGTTTGAGAACACAAGACCTCACTATATTCCATTTGATATAGTATTAGACAGGAGTTAAGGTTCTTTTTACACGCTTTATATTAGCTTCACTTGTATGTTTGTTTGTAATGGACTCCTTATAGCGCGATTTTGACCCACTTTAAACGACCAGATTTCATTCAAACTTTGCACACCTGTCAAGGACCGATGACAATGCAATAATTTCATAAATTTGTGCCATTATCCTTGCCAGGGTTACCAGGACAGCAAAAAAACTTTCTTCGAAAACTACGCTGACATACGTCACAAACTATGCTGACATACGTCACAAACTACGCTGACATACGTCACAAACTATGCTGACATACGTCACAAACTACGCTGACATACGTCTCAAAATTTGTAACACTAAAAAATAGAAAATAATAGTTTAAAAAAACTAAAAAACACGCTTCCATTGAAAACCAAACTAAAAAGTACAAAATAATGGAAAAAAAGCGTGGGGTGCTTTTTAAGGTATTTTTTATTGATATCAGGCACCCCACGCTTTTTTTACATTATTTTGTACTTTTTAGTTTGGTTTTCAATGGAAGCGTGTTTTTTAGTTTTTTTAAACTATTATTTTAATGGAAACTTTGTAACAAAAGAAGAATTAAACTTGTTACAGTTATGATTACTGGCAAATTAATTATGTAAAATCTTTTCATAAAACAGCTGTCACACTATATTGTAATCATTTTAACTTTTTATCTCATGTAGTTTAGTGGCTTAGTTAGAACGGACTGGTGTCCGCAACTCCACCTCTGAGCGTGTATTTTGCATACGGTTTTTTATATTTAATTAAGTGGCTTCCATTTAGATTTATTATTTAATTCCAATTTAAAATTAAAGTGTCAATGCTAAAATACCTAAAAGAAGCAGGAGTGAACAATACCAAAAAACATCTTTTGTTTCACTATAATTCTACCATATCTAAAATGTCACCGAAACCCTTCATAAACTGTGACAGCCGGGTTTATTTAATTTTGCCTGTTTAGGTTGTACGTAAGTTTTAGTACATAATGTAATACTATTTAGTACTGTCTTAAATCTATCTAAAAAGTTATAATTTAACTTTCTAATGAAATGTTTTGCACTCCTGCTTCTACAATCGTATTTTTTCGAATGCTATAATAAATGGAGTATAGGTGAACAGAGTCATTAGGCAATCTGTAATCACTAAATTAATGTTTGTGTCTTTGAAGCTAGCTATAGTTGAAAGATTGTGTGGCAAGTTTGTGCTAGTTTTATTAATAAGTATTATTTAATAAGTACAGGGCTTGTGTGTGATCATTACCTCAGCTATAGTTGAAAGATTGTGTGGCAAGTTTGTGCTAGTTTTATTAATAAGTATTATTTAATAAGTACAGGGCTTGTGTGTGATCATTACCTCAGCTATAGTTGAAAGATTGTGTGGCAAGTTTGTGCTAGTTTTATTATAAGTATTATTTAATAAGTACAGGGCTTGTGTGTGATCATTACCTCAGCTATAGTTGAAAGATTGTGTGGCAAGTTTGTGCTAGTTTTATTAATAAGTATTATTTAACTAGCTGACCTGACAGACGTTGTCCTGTCTCTTTGATGATATTTGAGCACGCATTCTGTCAATTCTATGTCAAATGTCATAATGTTACATTAAAAAAGTTTACATTGTCCTATTATATGGTTGTTAAGTATTCTTAAATAAGTGTTCTTAAGTTTTCTAATTTTCCGCGCAATTTTTTATATTTTTTCTTTCATAAGAACCTTCTCCTGACAATTACAAACACAACAACAACAAAAAAAGTGAAATCGGTCCAGCCGTTCACGCGTGATGTCGTGACCAAGGGAAATAGGGATTCATTTTTATATATATAGTTAATAAGTACAGGGCTTGTGTGTGATCATTACCTCAGCCGATGGCAGTGATGCTCAGTTTTATGTGAACGAAATATTTTTTCACAACTTAGTTCACATTATATTCTTAATTTTTTTTTTTAAATATAAGACACTGAACAATGAAAACAGCAAGCACAACATTCTTTCAGAAATGACTGTAATACTACTTAGTTCTTTTTTACCCAATAAAAACAGTAAGTACAGTAGTGTCTTTGATTGTTGTTGTGTACAATACACACCCCTGTCTGATTTTGTGGAACTCAGGTGTAAAGTTATGAAACTAACCAAATGGACGTCATGGGTGCCAAATTTCATACAAATCTGTTAAGCCATTTTTGCGTGATTGAGTAACAAACATCCAAACATAAAAATTTTCACATTACAATATTAGTTGGATGGCATAGAACTACAGCAAGTGTAGCATGTCAAAATTTGCAATTAAGAAAAGGCTACACAACGCTGAATAAAAGCGATGATTTGTCACATTATGTTGTTGTACCTGTGGGTGTATTAATTAAACTTATTTGTCAATGCATTATTAATAGTTGGCAGGCTTTATAGGTAATACATGTTAATCTCAGGTCTTTTCCTTCAAGGAAAAGTGGTTGCATTGCAATGTCATTGTAATTAAAATTAAATCATTAGTGTATTGAATAGGCATATTTATTGTTATAAATAAAAAATATAGATAGTAAAATTAATTTATCTGGATATCTATAGTCTGGACACAAAAATTATATATCTATGTTAACAGGATGTTTCATAAAAAATTGACAAAGAGCTAGTAGTGATTTAAGAGTGAGTGTGATGCACTATATGAGGAAGTACTCGGCCTTGTTCGCGTTCTGCCAGCACACCTGCGTCTTCCAGGCTGTGTCGCAGTGGTCGGCGCCGCGCTGTGTGCCGCACGCGCGCAGCGCCGGCGCGTTGTGCGCCGCCAGCTCGGGCGGCAGCAGCGCCAGCACGGCCTCGATGTCCACCTCGCCGTCCGACATCATGCCGGCCGTCTCCATCGTGCACTTGATGTAGCACTTGAGCTTGGCGTCCGCCATGAGGTCGGCGCCGCCGTTCACGGCCTCCACCAGCGCCACGTCGGCGCCCGTCTCGTCCGCGCAGCTCTCGCGCACCATGCGCGCCAGCTCCGCCATGTCCTCGTCCATCTCCACCGCCTGCGCCGCCGCCAGGGTCAGCGTTACCAGAACCAGCGCCCGGAAACACATTGTCGTAGAGAAATGCCGACACAAATGATCCAGCCCCGCTCAGAGCACTTTATATAACGAGCTGGTCAATGTCAACCTGCTCTGTGGTCACATGGACCGTCTGATGCCTAAATTACACGCTCTTCGTTAATATCCTGTGATTAAAAAATATTGTTTGTTTGTTAAGTGTACTGCTGCGGAGGAAACTGTACTTTTTCATCGATGTGTAGAATCATCGGAAAAAATTACAGACTCGCTAAACAGAGAATTACAGGCTACATAGTTTATTTTTTATGGTAACTCCAACAATTGTAGGTTTGTCAGTAAAACAGAATTTTGAGGTGTCACTTGTGTTAAACACATAATAATGGAGAACTGTGTGAATGGTGACTGGTAGAGATTGGCTTGTGGCATTACTTCAGTCCCACTATGTACATGAGGTCTCCATAAATAGATGGTGACAGCAGCGTTCGTCCACTTTGGTTACTGGTAGTAGTAGTAGGGAGGAAGATTCCGGCCTCTCGTACAATTTGATGACAAAATTTTGGTACGTTGTTGCAGACTCGGATGCAGTCTCTGCGGAGCGCCAACAACAGCTCCATTACCGAAACGTTCCGGCACATGGTGAAGAAGGAGGGACTGCTCAGGTAACACGCACCGACACCAATATGTGATCTCTACAACAAACTATGACATTGCTAGGCACACTACACGAATACACACATTAAAGGCAAATACATTTTAAAAACAGATTTTAAATACGTAATAGAGGATTAGCTTACGGTAATAGAAGCAGTTTGGCTTCAGAAACATTGCCCACAACCGGACCTGTAGGATAGTATCTAATTTGGCACATCGAAACCCCTGACCTTCCTCGGTATGGCTATAAACCAATTTAATCCAAACATTGAGCAAGCTGCACTAGTTACTATGAGGTCTTTATGCCCTCGGCCTCTTTTTTGGAGGATTCTTAAAAGATTAAAGAATAGTATACTCTCGTAAGGTGCCCACTTCCCAGTATCACAGATCCCCAACAGCTGACTTCATTCAGTTAATTACCCAGTTTGTTTCACTCGACCTTTTCGAACAGAACGAATAGTAGGTACACAAGAAAGGGAAACATGTAAGTAGGTGATACTCCATTAAAGTTACATAAATAGTGTGAACGCTCAAAGAGTAAAAAATAACGTGTGAATCAATATTGACGCGCTGAGCAGACGGCGCACTCAACACAGCTTCAGAAGCGCCAGGCCGATCTGCAGACCTCGTAACTACACGCTACACAGATTGAAAGCCAAAATGTAATCCTCGAGACCCCGAAGCGCCAACTTCGATGGTACAGTAAACCAACAATCTGCTCTCCACACAAGACTCTTGTGTATCACAAGAGTTGTCTATGTAAATATCCTTAAATACTAATATATTTTAGGCTAATCTAGAGACCTAGAGTTATGTCTCGAACCCCCGCTCTTAGACCGCAAAAACGATTGAGTAATGTCAGTAGTGGTACTTGTGTTCGTTATACTAGTGGCTCCGTCGTCTGCGATACCGGCTACACGTGCTCTGTGTACCGACACATTCATGTTATGTCAACACAGCAGCGGCTACCGTTCAGTATTTTAACATTTTCCTTAAGCATCCGTGAATAGATGCAAACAACTAAAACTCGCGTACGTCGGCTTCGTCCTTGAAAATCGTATCACTGGTGTAAGCCAAAATCTTCTAAAATCAGTGGTTTAGTACTAACTAAAACGTTGAAATTCGTTTCTTGTGGGGTCCTTATGTTCAGCTGCATCCTCATGTTTAGCATCCAAACTTCATAGTTCGTTCTTCTGTATTTGTTTAGTGAAAGTCGGGATGCAGGAAAGGATCTTCCGTGTGTCTTGGACAGGCAAGAGATCATGAATTAGGGCAGAGATACCATCTCTTACGATTATACAGCAGCTGCAAGTAAATTGCATCGCACCTTCTTGATCAAAGTTGCCATAATTCTTAGAATGATGGTGAGTGCCTGAGTGCATCTGGCACGCACACGCTCTGCCACGCTGTGTATCCAGCGACTGCGTGCTCAACGCGGACGAGTCGCCACACTCGCTCTTGCTTCTCTATTTCTCAGCCGACGCCTTCTAATGGCTTCGACAAACCAACTCACGACCATGACTCATCGCGACTACACTTTGTCCAAGTAATCTTGTTCAATATTTGACTATTTGCATAAGTGCTGTACAGTACTGAGCTATCCAACCGTTCTCGTGTACCGTTGCGTGTGTGGTCTTCTATTATAGAACATCTTCTAATCTGCCCGTTCTTAACATATAATAGGTTGGGGAAAAAGTTTCTTCGCATTTTTTAAGAAAATTCAAAACATTTTTTAATAAAGTTTATTTACATTTAACTAAAGTATGTAGGTACCATTTTGTTCGATAACTTTTTGCCATCTTGTAGGTAGGAACATGATCCCATTGCTATAGAAATTTTGGGACTTCTGGTCAAAATACCGCGACAAGTGGTTTTGGCAGTCCTCTCGTGATGTTAACCTGACACTGCCTAAAGAATTCTGAAGAGACCGAAACAGGTGGAAATCTGAAGGTGCAAGGTCAGGACTATACGGCGGATGCATTAACACCTCCCAGCCAAACTCTCTTAATTTTTGTTGGGTGGCTAAAGATGTGTGAGGTCTAGCGTTATCATGATGAAAAACCACACCCCTTCTGTTGATTAATTCCGGCCGCTTTCTCTCAACTTCTTGCTTTAATCTCATCAGTTGTTCGCAGTAGAGTTCAGAATCGATGGTCTTGCCTGGTGGTAACAGTTCATAATGAATAATGCCCTTCCAATCCCACCACACACACAGCATCACCTTGTTGCGAGTTTACCCGGGTTTCGCCACAGTCTGTGAAGCCTGATCGGCCTTTGACCACGACCTTTTTCGCACGTTCTTGTCATACGTGATCCACTTTTCATCATCAGTTATCAGCTTCTTCAAAAATGGTTCGGTTTCATTACGTCGTAATAAAGAATCACAAATGAGTACACGGTTCATTAGGTTTCTTTCAGTGAGCTAGTGAGGTACCCAAATGTCGAGCTTTTTTGTGTACCCAGTTTTTTTCAAATGCGCCAAAACTGTTTTGTGGTCAATTTCCAGTTCTTCAGCTACGTCGTAACTACTGGTATGCCGATCTTGCTCCACTTTTTCAAAAATGGCATCCATTTTATCCGTAATAGGGCGACCAGAGCGACGTGCATCTTTGACATCAAAATTTCCGGATTGAAAACGCTTAAACCAAATTTGTGCTACTCTCACAGACACTACACTAGGTCCATAAACATCGCAAATTTTTTTCGCGGCTTGCGTTGCATTTTTCCTTTTTTGTAGTAAAATTTTAAAATGTATCGAATTTCTTCATTAGATTCACTCATCTTGACGGTACGAAAAACAAATGAAAATCACACATTTTCCTAATTTGAATTTGGAATTATGTTCTTTAAAATTTAAACTTTCAATGATACCAAAACCAGCCAGATACAAATAGTATAGCCAAAGAGATTTAATTACAAGTTCATACATACTATAATGCGAAAAGACTTTTTCCCCAACCATATACAGCCCACTGGTACTACGTTAGCGTTACTAGGGACTGTTGATATAATTGATGTTGTAAGTCCTTGCTGACTTGGACAATGTCACATCCAGACAGGAGCAACGCTCAGAGCAAGGACGATAGCACAGCCCAGTTGGGAACCGAGTAGGAAGCAGTAGCGTTCTGAATGAACGTACTGCGCATATCAGTTCCATTGCCAAGCGTGCTGGACGTGGAGGTTATGTATCTGAGAATAGATGTTGCCACTACTAATAGGCATTTCCAGCCGGATTGTATTTATAGAGCGCATCTTTAACCAGTGAAGGTACTGCACCAAGACAGTTTAGAGCTAATTCTCGTTCAATATCTATTGAGTAGCCGCGCTATAAGTGTGTTTGACAACGTCTCTACACACGCAAGGTGTAAATCTTATCTCCACTACAATACCTACGCATATTTGGGTCAATGCTGGCGCGTATCGCCGCAACCCGGGTTATCAGCACCACAGGTTCTCAACCGTTTTTGGCAATTTATTTAGCAAATTAACGATAAATCAGCGCAACATAAGATGATTCTACCCTAGTATGACCGAATGAAAGGAATAAACAGAGTGGCAGGAATATTAAGGAACCTTCAACCAACATCTGAAGCCAACTGTGATAAACTGTAACGTATGTAGACGTGCCTAAGTTGCAGTTGCTGTACGCAGCTTGTGTCATCTCTGTTCTGCGTGATCGTCGATCGTTGTCCTCATCTCGTGGTGCTACCTTGCACCTGTAGTACAGTCCGCTGCAGCGTAATCTCAGCCAAGCCTACTTCAACGTGGCGCCTGCATTATCACTCGCTATCAGTCCTGTTATCTGTTATCAGCGTACGTGAGGCTGCGCCGCCGCGCAACCATCTGCTGATTGTCCTTAGCATTGTACTCGCTATCTCTGGCGTGTTATGCCATAAATATATTATTGATAGTCGTTTCTAAGTGCCCGACTGCTGATATCGCAAAAAAATATCTTTACAGACAAATAAATACCGAATGTGCAAGGCATGATAATTGTTGGGGTTCTGTGAGATGTAACTATTTCGGAAGGTTCCCTAAATTCAGCATAATCCAGATATATTGTTCGCACTGTTGCGACAGCGCCCTACTCTGTGCGAGGCACGAAGCTGACGGACCGGTCGACATCCACCACACGCACCGAGTTCGGGCTCATGGATATCACTAGTGATTTAATGTCATTTACAACGCCTTCCAATCTCTACCTCCTAAGTTATTCATCAGATTTTTAACAACTTCGTGGAAGGTATAAATACAGTCGAATTTTAACCCTCTTAGCTTTTGTAAATTGTAGTCACAGTTTAGAACAAGTAATGATATACATATATGACTAGTTTCTACCCGCGACTTCAACCGCGTTAAATTTTAGCCTATATTGTTCCACTGCAGGACAAACACCTCCTGTCCCTTTTGCACACAATTTTTTCTTTTGCTGTGTGATAGTCAGTCCTATCGGTTGGAGTCAAGCTCGTCCCGCCATCTTCGTCTGAGCCGGCCGCGATGGCGTCGTGCGTTTAGTGCCCAACCGAATCGGTGGATATCTTACCTCATTTGTCATCTGACATGCGGCTGACATGTCCGGCCCAGTCCCACTTAATCTGAGCAACCTCCGGGGTTACGTCCGTGCTTTCTTGTTTTTGGTGCGCAGTGTTGTGTTCGTTATGTATAACAGTACCTGGATGACCGAGCTTTGCTCGGTATTTTTTTTTTTGGTTAATTGTGTTTTATAGAAATTATATTTAAGTAAATACAAATTATATTTTAACCGACTTCAAAAAAAGGAGGAGGTTATCAATTCGACTGTATTTTTTTAATTTCTTTTTATGTTTGTTAACTCATAACTTTTGACTGGGTGAACCGATTTAGATAATTCTTTTTTTATTTCAAAGCTGGTGCTTCTTGAATAGTCCCATTTTAATTTGGTTCCATTCGAATAATGGGGTCCATGTGAAACCCATATAAGTCTTAAATTTGCATTAAGTATTTGCGCGACAAATGAACGAATAACGCGATTACATTAGTGCTGGGTATCTACCATAACTAAAAACCGGCCAAGTGCGAGTCGGACTCGCGCACCAAGGGTTCCGTACAAACCTTCAGGTATTCACGGTTTATGCATAAGGTTTATGTTTATGAAATTAAATGTTTTTTTAAGTGAAAACTTCTTTAACGCCGTTGGTTGTGATTTGAAACTCAATGAAACGAAAAAGCGACAGTAAAAAGAGACAGACATAACTTCATAAGATTTAACGTGGGAGAAAATGAGATAGGAAATACATGACGTCATGACCATGGACGAAAGAAATATGGATACGGGAAATATTGTCACATCTGAACTTCAAAAAATGAAAACACATTAAAAACGTTTTATGTACCTGTACATATTAGAATTTAATCAAAAATGTTTTATGTACTTGTACATATTATTATTATTTCAAGTCTATTATCGTACCTATGTATTATTTATGTAAATACGGAAAAAAAATGAAAACTAAAAAGAAAAGAAAATTATAATTGCGATAGCACGATGAACAGTGATGCTGGTGACGGAGGCACCGGTAATGCCGGCCCAGGCAATGGCCAGTCATTGTCCATAAACCTGGAACAAAAGCAGTGTTGTAGTACCTGAATATTTAGAGATAAATGAAAATTAGAAAAGTCCGTAAGTTACTAACATTGCCGGTGGCCGCAAAATCATGTCAAGTGGTGGTGGTGGTGCCCTTCCACCACCCCGCGTCCTCTGGCATGCGAGTTGGAAAAATACAAAATTTCAGTTACATTAACAGTAACATTACATACCTACATACGTGTCCAATAACATCTTTTTTTAAGTCGGTTAAAAAACAAATCACCCAAAAATTTTACCATTAAAATGTACGGAAGACGGTCATATCCACACATTTCATCATCCGTACAAAACACAATGGCATGATTTTAGTGTCACGTGACCTAAAATTCCCGGTTCAACAATCGAGTTCCCTCATCTTTTTAGGTTTCGTATTTTTCATTACAATGTTAAGCAAATATGTTATAAATGCATAATAACAATAATAAAATACATAGTAACCTAAGTAACGTCAATAGTTTGCTATCAAGAGTAGAATTATTACTCGTAATATTGCGAAATCCGACGCCGGCCGCGGAAAAATGGCGGCAAAATGGATGACGATGTTTGTTTAACTAACTATTTACGTGCAAATCTTTGTCAAAAACACAATCCTGGCAATAAAAACTGTATTTTACTTACCTGTCCATCTTACGTTTCAACAAAAACCACACACACAACTTTGCACTTAAAACTTAATTGTAATCGTACGGATCACCACGCTCATCCAAATGTTTATGTCAAACTGTCAGTGTCAACCTTCGTTGGCGCGTTCCAGGGCTGAGATAAGCGATTATATTGCATTGTCCGTCTATTGTGTACTCACTCGTCCATGCATAACCATCATAAATGCAGATTATTAATGCTAAATTCTGTAAAAATGAAAGTCCGCCACTAATCGATGAATCATCGCGACCAATCTCGACTGACAGATCAAGTTATTTTTGCGATCAAGATAGGTACTTCATCATTATTGACAGATGAGAGGCGTTTTTGCGCGCACGAATTCGCAGTACCTACAAAGCTTGAGTAAAGGCATCACAACAACCGTGGTGTTTTGTATACGTGTACGTAATATAATTTTGTAGTTTTTTTTATAATTTTTATAATAAAATTCTTCAAATATGCCGAAAACGAATGCAGAATATTGTCGCGATAAATCGATGTAATATATACGAATAATAAAATGTAAAATAATAATCAAACTTTGTATCACTATAATCATTACTAAAACCTAGAGTTATCCTCTTCCCGTAATTTTACATTCGTATCATTATCTTTAAGCCAAAAATTTTGAAGGTTTCACTTCTACCACGTGTGAATTGCACACATGCCTTTTTTTAATTTTTATATTTGAGTTTACTGAATGAAAGGTAAATTGTGGTTTACGATTTATGACGTATTAAAAAAAAAAAACTACTTACTAGATCTCGTTCAAACCAATTTTCGGTGAAGTTTACATGGTAATGTACATCATATTTTTTTTTGTTTGTTTTATCATTCCCTTATTTTAAAAGTTACGGGGTGGGGGGCGGGCACATTTTACCACTTTAAAAGTGTCTCGCGCAAACTATTCAGTTTAGAAAAAATGATATTAGAAACCTCAATATCATTTTTGAAGACCTATCCATAGATACCCCACACGTATGGGTTTGATGAAAAAATTTTTTTTTAGTTTCAGTTCTATGTATGGGGAACCCCAAATATTATTGTTTTTTTTTTTCTATTTTTGTGTGAAAATCTTAATGCGGTTCACAGAATACATCTACTTACCAAGTTTCAACAGCACTCTCTTATAGTTTCGGAAAAAAGTGGCTGTGACATACTCAGACAGACAGACAGACACAGACAGTCATGACGAATCTATAAGGGTTCCGTTTTTTGCCATTTGGCAACGGAACCTTAAAAACCGGCCAAGTGAGATTCGGACTCGCGCACCGAGGGTTCTGTACAAACCTGTAGGTATTCACGGTTTATACATAAGGTTTATATTATGTTTATGAAATTAATTTTTTTTTAAATTTTTATATTTGAGTTGATTGAATGAAAGGTAAATTGCGGTTTACGACTTATGACGTATTAAAAAAAAAAAACTGCTTACTAGATCTCGTTCAAACCAATTTTCGGTGGAAGTTTACATGGTAATGTACATCATATATTTTTTTTAGTTTTATCATTCTCTTATTTTAGAAGTTACAGGGACACATACACACATTTTACTACTTTGGAAGTGTCTCTCGCGCAAACCATTCAGTTTAGAAAAAAATGATAATAGAAACCTCAATATCATTTTTAAAGACCTATCCATAGATACCCCACACGTATAGGTTTGATGAAAAATTTGTTTTTGAGTTTCAGTTCTATGTATGGGGAACCCCAAAATTTATTGTTTTTTTTTTCTATTTTTGTGTAAAAGTCTTAATGCGGTTCACAGAATACATCTACTTACCAAGTTTCAACAGCATAGCTCTTATAGTTTCGGAAAAAAGTGGCTGTGACATACGGACGGACAGACAGACTGACAGACAGACATGACCGTTTTTTGCCATTTTTTATTTTTTAGGGTTCCGGTGGAACCCTAAAAAGTTAAAAATAAAAACTTTTTACGTAATAATAGTATGACTAGCTATTGCACTTTTTTATTAAAAAATTTGCAAATTAATTAATTTTAGAAAAACTTTGCAAAATTTATTTTTTAAACAATGTTTAAACATCTTGGGTATAACAAAATGTATGAATACATATATTTTGTTTCATTTTTTTTTCTGAACGGCCATAAGTTATACTTTAAGACATTTCAAGGTTATCCATTCTTTACCGGACACCCGTTATTTTTCTTCCAATAAAAAAACCGTAAGTTTATGTTTAAGTTGAATATCGATAACATTGATTATTAAAAAACACGAATAAAACGACATTTTCTAAAAACGAATCCCAGCTAGATCGATTTATCGCCCTCGAAACCTCCTGTATACTAAATTTCATAAAAATCGTTGGAGCCGTTTCCGAGATTCAGATTATATATTAGGTCTTTACCTATGAAATTGCCGTTCTGCAGTACTGGCCATTTCAAATCAAAATAATTTTTGTTTGTCTAAGAATTCTAATTTCAAATCAATTTTATTTTAAAAACATGGAATTCTTTTTCCAAAAGTAGTCATTTGTTTATTGATTAGTGTTACATTTTCATCGCATTTCAATCTTTTGCGTCATCATGGATACGTTAAAAATTCGAGTAATTATGGAATATGAGTACCGTCCTGGCAGCAACGCGGCACAAGCGGCACGCAACATCAACGACGTTTACGGAGCTAACACTACAAACCAACGCACCACCTGTTATTGGTTTGCTCGCTTCCGTTCTGGAAATTTCGACCTGAAAAATGAACCTCGCGGTCGTCCGAAGACTTTGGTCGACAATGACGAATTAAAGGCGATTGTGGAAGCTGATGATACACAATCTACGGCTGAATTAGCAGCAGCTTTCGACGTTAGCGTCAAAACAATATTGGTCCATTTGCGTCAAATTGGCAAGGTAAAAAAGCTTGACAAATGGGTGCCCCACGAACTCAATGATCGCCAGCGCGAAGTACGCGTCGAGACGTGCCTTGCACTGCTCAACAGACACACAAATGAAGGAATTTTGAACCGCATTGTTACCTGCGATGAAAAATGGATTCTGTTTGAGAACCGCAAGCGCTCAGCAAGATGGTTGGATCATGGTTTAGCACCTAAACAATGCCCTAAACGAAAACTTACCCCTAGAAAAGTGATGGTCACTGTTTGGTGGTCTAGCGCCGCCCGGTGTGATTCATCACAGCTTCTTACCAAACGGGGTGAGCATTACTGCAGATGTGTACTATGAAGAACTGAACTCAATGATGGAGAAGCTGGTACATCTCCAACCAGCATTGGTCAATCGCTCGTCTCCGCTGCTCCTGCACAACGCGCGACCTCATACTGCACAGCAGACGGTCTCCAAGTTGCAAGAACTGGGGTTGGAAGCTCTCCGTCATCCGCCCTACTCACCAGACCTTGCGCCTACAGAATACTACTTTTTCCAGAATTTGGATAACTTCTTGGCGGGAAAAAAAATTCAATACCCGAGAGGCAGTACAAAATGCCTTTGAAGAATTTGTTGCCTCCCGTCCAACTGGTTTTTTTAAGAAGGGCATCAATAAACTGGCACTGCGTTGGCAAAGATGCATTGATTGCATGGGTGATTATTTCGATTAATACAAATAAAAAATACATGAAAAAAATTCATTTTATTTTTTTTCATACAAAACGGCATTTTACCTATTATATAATGTGGCCTGGCCTGTCCTGGCCTGTTAGTCTAGTGGTTAGTAACCCTGACTGCAAAGACTGAGCCGTGGGTTCGATTCCCACTCAGGACAAATATTTGTGTGATGAGCACAATCATTTGTTCTGTGTCTGGGTGTAATTTATCTATAATATGTATGTATTTAGAAATATATAAGTATATTTATCAGTTGTCTGGTTACCATAGTGCAGGCTCTGCCTAGTTTGGGAACACATAACAGTGTGTTGGTTGTCCTAAGATATTTTATATTTTATATATAAGTCGGATCGGGAGTGCCGAGTGGTATATCGTCAGGATTTGGAGTACCCATTTTATTGGGATAAACAAGACGTATAAACTATTACAGGAATATTAATAACACTATTAATCACGCTGAATAAAAAGAAACAATAAAATGGTTACAAGATAGAAAGGTATAGTAACAGTACTATTCAACGAACAAACCCTTAAGGTTACTGTTCGTATAGAGACCTAAGCCACCCAAATACAAAGTGTATCTTTCGCTATCAGCTAGTGCCACACAGGCTAGTCAAGTCTCACAGGCTAGTCAAGCCACACAGGCTAGTCAAGCCACACAGGCTAGTCAAGCCACACAGGCTAGTCAAGTGCCACACAGGCTCGTCAAGTGCCACACAGGCTCGTCAAGTGCCACACAGGCTCGTCAAGTCCCACACAGGCTCGTCAAGTCCCACACAGGCTCGTC
Source organism: Aporophyla nigra (assembly GCA_947507805.1). Classification (NCBI taxonomy): domain Eukaryota; kingdom Metazoa; phylum Arthropoda; class Insecta; order Lepidoptera; family Noctuidae; genus Aporophyla; species Aporophyla nigra. The sequence continues at coordinate 444,487 of OX382313.1, read as the reverse complement.
AAGTCCCACACAGGCTCGTCAAGTGCCACACAGGCTAGTCAAGTGCCACACAGGCTCGTCAAGTGCCACACAGGCTCATCAAGTGCCACACAGGCTCGTCAAGTGCCACACAGGCTCGTCAAGTGCCACACAGGCTCGTCAAGTGCCACACAGGCTCGTCAAGTGCCACATAGGCTCGTCAAGTGCCACACAGGCTAGTCAAGTGCCACACAGGCTCGTCAAGTGCCACACAGGCTCGTCAATACAGCTATGTGAATATACAGCAGCGCTGTACCAGGTAAACCGACAGTTTTGTCGGGAGCAGGAGCTCTGTAATGAGTCTAATCCGAAGATAGACTGACTCGCTCACTGAGTGCAAGCTCTTTTATAGGACAATGTCCCGCCCTAATATCCACGACAACTCTGTCCGATGGCGCGCGGAAGTGCGCCACGTGTTTACTTGATACAAAACACTAAATTATGATAAACGAAATAAGACTCACATTATAAAGTAATCAAATAATATTAGAATAATTGTCGTAAATAAACAAATGGTGAATTCACAACATAAATCATTTTAAAGTTTAAAGTGACATGTCATTTATTGTTTTGAACAAAACTACCGGTTACAATTATCGAAATAAGTTGCCAATAAATGAATTAGTGAGTACACTAAGTACTCAATAAATTATGTTCCGATTTATTAGACACTATCTGATAGAAAATCACGTAAATTAATGATAATAAAAACAAAGAATAGCAAATTATGCGGACTACCCACAATTTGTATTTGAGAACCAACTCCGACATATATATATACAGGAAGATTTTTTAGTCACCGTCCAAATTATGATATATTAATATTTTGCGAAAATCATTTAATACGTGTTTTTTCTTTTAGTATCACTCAATACAAAAATATTGAGATATCACATCACAAAGTTATCTATAAAAAGTTGATGATTTTGGACACCGCCGCGCGCTAGGTAATAGTGCGGGCTATTACCTAGTGCGTATGCACCGCGCTAGGTATTAATTTCGGCGGCCCACCCCGGGTGCAAATTTTCCCTTCATACTCTCACGGGTGGCAAGTGTAGTATTATTAACGTTTAACTTAGTGACCACGCAGAGCGGATAATTCTTTCGAGAAAATGATTTAAAAATGAAAATTTTACGTATCGTTTTTTTTTTTTTCAAAAATGGATTGATTGAATGATACCTAATGCCTAGAAAAAATTTGGACGGTGACTAAAAAATCTTCCTGTATATCGGAGAGAGGTTATCCATGTGCGCAGGAACAGACAAGTTATCCTCGTTCATCGTGGATGGATAGTAAAACTAAATGCACCAATAGATTAAGAATACTTTTTATAAACGCAATGTTCCGTGTTTTCTTGGGCGGCTCGAATAAAAAAGTGACTCGCGCACGTTGACCGCTAGCCGAGTGACGTTTTCTGCGACAGACGTCAATCTCAACTGACAGCCACGAATTGCCAGCATCATCATTGAAGGCAGCTCTATGCCTCGCCGACATATATATACGGAGTTGATTTGACAGAGGGGCATTAAATTACACTACGTATACGATACGTGTTTAGTATTAATTCGATACGGTATGTAATGAAATGACATTTCATTAAATAGGTTCTCCTTAGAGTATAATTATATGTTCTGTGATTAGGTTGTCTGTGGAAGTGAGCAGAGGACGCATCGGGCTGACACGTAATTCAATGGCGGATGATGTTCAGATTATTTTGTTAATTATTATTAAAAACTTGTAGAAAGATAAATGGAAGGATATAATTGAGGAGGCGATATTAGTGAACTTTAAATGTCGTTTCTTTGTATTTTCAGGTGAGATATAAGTGTAGTTCTCATATTTTGTTGTAATATTGTAAAAGTAAAAGTGTGCTAAATAAATCTTTGTATTTTCAGAGAAACAATTTGTGTTTATTAGCAAAAATCCTCAATAATATACCTATCTTATAAAACTACATTTTCGTTAACTAATGAAGATGGACCGGCTGCAATTTGAGTTTACGATGATAGCTTCAAATGATGGCAAATCTAATGTATTAGCCATAACCGCAATATCTACAGAAGAAGGAAAATGTTATGTTTTACCTGATGAGCTGAAGCCGGTGAGTCATCATACATATATTGTTAAAATGAATACTTTCTCAAAAATAAAAAATAGCTTAAAGAAAAGGCACCAAAGTAGAAAAATATGGATAAAATTGGATGAAGATCTAAGGAAAACATATATAGATGAGGAAGGTAATATACAATTTTTGGATCAATATTTAGAAGAAATGAGCACAAAACAGCCAAAGGGCAAAGATGACAGTTTGCAACATATCTTGGAACAATTAATAGAAACTACAACAAAGAAAGAAAATCAACATAACCTGAAACATATTTCAGAGAAATTTATTATTGAAAAATTCACAAGCAAAAACCCTAATGCAATGCAATGGATAGAGACTTTTGAAAAAGAATGTGAGCGCTTTAATATAACTAAAGATGAAACAAAAATAGATATATTGAGGTTATTTTTAGAAAAATCTTGTTTGGACTGGTATAGCTCGATGGTTGTAAAACTAACAGTAAATTCTGAATGGAAGGAATGGAAAGACACATTTTTGGCAACTTTTAAAAACCGAGGATGGGACATAGTCACAACTGCCTTCGCATTCAGGTATAAAGATGGACTGTTAATTGATTATGCTTTAAAAAAAGAACGGCTTATACTAGATATAAACAAATCAATAGACCCAAAATCAATTATAGATCTGATTGCAACAGGTCTACCTGGGTTTATCTTAAATAAGTTAAACAGAGACGAACTCAACAATACCACTGATTTATTCAACGAGATCAGAAAATATGAAGGTATGATATACAAGAAAAACTCAACTATAATAAAAAGTAGTACATTATTTTATAAAAATAAAACTACTGAGAAGAAGCCATGTAAGACTTGTGAATCTTTGGACAAAGGAACTAGATATCATCCGGAGGAGTCATGTTGGTTCAAGAAAAATAAAAATGAATCTGAAAAGATCTTTAAAGCCAAAAATATAAATAATAACTCCATTATTGAAGTAGATATGAATACTGATAAAAAAAACGAGTAAGTACACCATTAATCAAAATCAAGCTTTTAATAGAAAATAAACTAGAAGTGAGCGGCATTTATGATTCAGGCTCACAGATCTCGTTAATAAATTCAAGACTAATTAAAGTAAAAGAAATAAAAGACAATGTGAATATAGCATACATGAAAACGGTTAATGGTGTAAAGAAGACGGATGGCTTGATAACAATAAAAATAAAAATCTTTGATTTAGAAGAAGATGTGGAAGTATATATAATAGAAAATGAAGATTTTGATGATTTTATAATCGGATTGGATATGATAAAGAAATTCAAATTAATCCAAAATGAGGACTTGAGGATAGAACAAAAGAAAATAACAAATAAAATAGACAGGAAGTCTAAAGATAACACAAATGAAGATAAGAATATAAAAAAATATGCAATAAATTTCAATGAACACATAGAAACAGAAGAATTTGTTAGTATGACAGACCATTTAGATAATGAAAAGAAAATTGAGATAGAGAAAATTATAAAGGAATATAAAACAATTTTTGCTAAGGACAAGTATGATATAGGATCAGTTAAAGATTATGAAGCTCATATAGATTTACTAGTAAATAGATACTGTAGTAAAAGACCATATAGATGTACAATAGAAGATAAATTAGAAATTGAAGAGCAAATATCCATGTTACTAAAGAATAATTTAATAGAAGAATCTTACAGTCCTTTTGCTGCACCAGTGACATTAGCATTTAAAAAAGGTGAAAATAGAAGATCTCGCTTATGTGTAGATTTCAGAGAACTGAATAAAATTGTTGTGCCACAAGCTCAACCTTTCCCATTAATAGATGATTTGATTATTAAAACCAGAAATTGTAAGTATTTCACTACACTGGATATAAACTCAGCATTTTGGGCAATACCACTACGGGTGGAAGATAGAAATAAAACAGGATTTGTCACACAAGATGGCCACTTTCAGTGGACCTGTCTCCCTTTTGGCTTAAAAACATCACCAGCAATTTTCCAGAGAATTTTAAGTAATATTCTAAGAAAGCACAATCTCACAGGATACTCCGTAAACTATATTGATGATATTTTGATATACTCATCCACCTTTGAAAACCATATAAGGCACATAAGAAGTGTATTAGAGGCAATAATAAAAGAAGGCTTTAGATTGAAGTTTACAAAATGTACCTTTGCTTCAGACTCAGTAAAGTATCTTGGCCATGTAATTCAAAACAATTCGGTAAGACCACTAAAAGACAATTTGATTTCAATAAGACATTTTCCAACTCCTAAGACGCAAAAGAATATCAGACAATTTTTGGGAAAAATCAACTTCTACCATGAATACATACCAAGAAGCGCAATTATCTTAGACCCATTACATAATTTATTAAGAAAAAACGAAAAGTTTGTGTGGTCAGAGAAGTGTGAAGAATCCTTTAATCAAATAAAAAGATATTTATGTTCTCAACCGATATTGGAAATATATGACAAAGACTTACCAATAAAAATCTTTACAGATGCATCCTTAGAGGGCATCGGGGCAATACTAAAACAAACACAACTAGATGGTAAAGACAAACCGGTGGCATATTTCTCAAAAAAACTGAATGAATCTCAAAAACGGAAAAAGGCTATATATTTGGAATGTTTTGCTATGAAAGAAGCTGTTAAATACTGGCAACACTGGCTTATTGGAAAACAATTCACTATATACTCAGATCACAAACCTCTAGAGAACATGAACATTAAAAGCAGGACAGACGAAGAATTGGGTGATCTCACATACTACCTGTCTCAATATGACTTTACAGTAAAATATATATCTGGTACAGAAAATGTAGAAGCAGACTGTTTGAGCCGAAATCCAGTATTAGAATCAGAAGATAACAAAGACGAACTATTAAAAATAGTTAATTTAATACAAATAAAAGATATAGTTGCAGACCAAGAGAAAAATGAAATAATAAAAGAAAAGAAATCAAATCTTATACACAAAAATAGAATTTATTATAAAAAAATAAAGAAACATGAAAAGATTATCCTCACAGAAGAATTTAGTAAAAGACTCATAAAAAACGTGCATGAAGATTTATGCCATATTGGGATCAGACAATTGCAGAAAAAAATAAGTCCATTATATACAGCTAAAAACCTAACAAAAAACATCATAAATATTTGTAAAACATGTGAAATATGCATAAAAAATAAATCAAGATGTCAAGGAAAATTTGGATTAATGTCACAACTGGGTCCAGCAACAAAACCATTTGAGATTATGTCAATGGATACTATCGGTGGCTTTGGAGGCTCTAGGTCAACAAAAAAATACCTACACCTTTTAGTAGACCACTACACAAGATATGCATTTATTGCGACTTCAAAAACACAGAATGCAAGTGACTTTATAAAACTCACAAAGAACGTGCTAGAGACAGATGAGATTGGAATAATTCTGACAGATCAATATCCGGGCATAAATTCAAGAGAATTTAAGCAACATTTGCAAGAGAATAATATTAAACTAATTTTTACAGCTGTGAATACACCATTCTCGAACGGCTTGAACGAAAGATTAAATCAAACAGTAGTAAATAAAATAAGATGTAAAATAAATGAGAAAAATAATAAGAGAACATGGACAACAGTTGCAAGAGAATGTATACAGAAATATAATGAAACAGAACACTCCGTTACAGGTTTTGCACCAAAATATTTACTGGATGGTACAAATGTCAGTATTCTACCAAATGAATTAAAAACAACAGAAAGGGAAGAAGGGTGGATTGCTGATAGAAGACTGGCACTAGAGAATACAATAAAATCCCACAAGTACAACAAGAAAATATTTGATAGAAATAGAAAAATGCAAGAGTTTAATATAGGAGACAGTGTATATGTAGAAAATGGAAATAGATTGAATAGAAAGAAATTAGACGAATTAAAAATAGGCCCTTTCAAGATAATAGAGAAAATATCGAACTCCATTTATAGGATTGACACTGGCAACAGAAAAACAGAATCAACTTTATTCCACATAACAAAATTACAACCTGTCATAACAGAAGCTGAAGAAGATGAAGTAGAAGAAAACGAATATGAAAATAAATTATAGGTACAGTGTATGGATATGTTGTTTAGGATTTTCGCTCTTAGGGGGGGAGATGTAATGAAATGACATTTCATTAAATAGGTTCTCCTTAGAGTATAATTATATGTTCTGTGATTAGGTTGTCTGTGGAAGTGAGCAGAGGACGCATCGGGCTGACACGTAATTCAATGGCGGATGATGTTCAGATTATTTTGTTAATTATTATTAAAAACTTGTAGAAAGATAAATGGAAGGATATAATTGAGGAGGCGATATTAGTGAACTTTAAATGTCGTTTCTTTGTATTTTCAGGTGAGATATAAGTGTAGTTCTCATATTTTGTTGTAATATTGTAAAAGTAAAAGTGTGCTAAATAAATCTTTGTATTTTCAGAGAAACAATTTGTGTTTATTAGCAAAAATCCTCAATAATATACCTATCTTATAGGTATAAAAATAAAAAGCACCAAAAATTAGTTTTTTTTTTCATACAAACTAAATAGCTTTCAAATCAGAGTACAACGCAACCACCCTTTATAAATAAATTTAACTGACCTTAGATACCTAGGTAAGAACGGCAACACCGCGCGCGCGGGTGCGCGGCGTGTGTTATCTCGTATCAAAGAGGGCGGCCGCGCGGCTGGCGAACTGGGTTTATGTTAGGTTTTGAAATACGCGCACAACAGTCACAACAAAAACACTAAATTTTTAAATTCTCGATGTGTCCTCCATTCACGTTAATGCACAAATTAATAACACCGACGGAGAATATTGTTATTTATTTTTCTAATTACATCACTGTCCGTCGCTAAGCACTTTAATTTGTAAAATGCTAAAATAATCCTATTTTTACACGCTTTATATTAGCTTCACTTGTATGTTTGTATATTTGTATGTTTGTATATTTGTATGTTTGTTTGTAACCGACTCCTTATAGTGCGATTTTGACCCACTTTAAACGACCAGATTTCATTCAAACTTTGCACACCTGTCAAGGACTGATGACAATGCAATAATTTCATAAATTTGTGCCATTATCCTTGCCAGGGTTACCAGGACAGCAAAAAAACTGTCACAAACTACGCTGACATACGTCTCAAAATTCGAAATACCCTAAAAAATAGAAAATAAATAATAGTTTTAAAAAAAGCGTGGGGTGCCTGATATCAATAAAAAAATACCTTTAAAGCACCCCACGCCTTTTTTCCATTATTTTGTACTTTTTAGTTTGGTTTTCCATGGAAGCGTGTTTTTTAGTTTTTTTTTAACTATTATTTATTTTCTATTTTTTAGGGTATTTCTTTAGTTCAACAATTGTATTTACCTCTGCGGCATACACTTCACCCTTAATGTACCCCCACAAAAAGAAATCCATGGGAGTGAGGTCTGGAGATCGTGATCGTGGAACAGTCGTGTCGTTTCACAAAAAAACTAACAGTGAATAATAATAATCCCAAGTTACGTGTCCTGTCACAATAAAAAAAAAGAAATACTGTCCGTCTTAAACTAAAAATCACAATTGTCAGCGAGTTCCACAAAACAATAGTTGCGCGGGAGCGTTTTACGCAACGCACAATCCCAAAGAATCGCGCCGGCGAACTGAATAAACAAGTTTTTCAGGCCGATCGGAAGGATCTTAGATGCTGTACTAGCAAAACAGTGACGTATTTCTATTTCTTTTACGCACGGGAATTTTAGTATAACTGTCACTCTCGTAATAAAAGTGTAAGTGTGTGTATTCATGAGATACCGTGGCCCCGGCACATGGGCAACTGAAGGAACACGGGTGGGTTTTAGTCAGTATAAGTCTGACACGCCCTACCGCTCCGCCCAGAGCGGGAGAAGTCATTTGATGATTTCCCATCCAAAAAAAAAAAAAAAAAAGTGTGTGTATTCATTGCTTCCTTGTTTGCATTGCCATCTTTTAGCGAAAATATTTGGTTTTACTTGTGACTTGGATCAGAGCGGCAACAGCGCATTTCAGATGTATCATTTTAAGGTGCATGACCTATGCGTATAGGCATAATCAGCTGTTAGAAAAGATACATCGTCTTCAAACGGGGCAAAATCTTAAAAAATCATTTGCGACTAAACTACTACTCCTATTTAATTGATTTTTGGTACAGGGCTTGAAAATGGTGCCTAGTATAGGCAGGTTAAAGGAAAGCCCCTCTGTCGTATCAAGTTTGTATACATGAATTGCTCGTTTAAAGATAAGATATGGTCTCAAATTCGAAACCCCAGGCTACTGCGCTACATGACTCGCTGGCAAACTTCGAGCTTGGACCTATGCTGAGGTGTTAAAGACAGATTTTAACTCCATATGTGAGATTCCCGATCTTAGCTTATGCCAGTATCCTCTTGAGGAAACTGCTCATAAGCTAAGTAGAATCATATGAGTGTGACCTGTGTGACTTGTGCCTTCAGTTGACTAGCTGATAATAACAGTAGTTAGTAGAGAGCGTCACTTAACAATAAACGTGTTGCCCTTACATGTCATGTGTGACTTCATTACATAAGTTAAAACGGGAACGTTAACCAGCTACTGTGAAGGCAAAGGCAGCGCGGTGCTACGGCCTATTTATAATTACATTGATACGAGGTGACGGTCACCGTCCAGTCAGCCGTCCCCTCATGAATATGTAGGTGTGTACGTCGCGCGGCGCGACGGCGACTAGCGACTGTATCCCGCCCGGCGACCGTGCCCCATCGCGGCGCCCAGCTGCTCGTAACGCGTACTTCGTCGAGTGCGTGACGCGTCAATATGGTAATACCTCCTCTCTCTCCAGAAATATATCGAAATCGTTAAGGTATGAGGTGACTACCAGTGAACAGCACCCCACGAGTTGCAGTAGTCCAATTACTTCGACTTTGTTAGATCAAGTGGCGGAAACCAAACAAATAGTCAACGTCGTTTTGGGTAAATTCGATTCCAACTCGATACTCAACGTAAACAATGTTGGTATTTTTAGTATGCGACAATGTTGTCATTGGAATTTTAAAATGTGTTTTATGCCAATAATTTATTTAAAAAATATTCTGTAGTTACTATTACTTACAGTATATTTTTAAATGAATTATGGGCAAGTGAGATTGTATGGCGGTACTTCATGTCCTAAGAGGTGATTATGTGGCCTGAGAGATTTTAACCAGCGTCTAATAAGCTCGACCCAAAACAACTGTAGCTAAGTGCGACTACTGCAGACTCGAATGGTAGCCCAGATGAGGGCATCTCGCTCGCATTCTCTAGCTTCACCAACTTAGTGCTAAAATATTCCAAAACGAGTTACGAAGGAATAGGCCAGCATTAGCCTAGTCCATCGGAAAGTACCTATACGTTATGTTGGCTAGTAGAGTCGTCTATGTCAATCCACTTCCTAAGCGAGCCACGTCTGTTGGCTACACGGATTGCGCCGTTAGCTTGGCTGCTGATTCTCATAATTCCTTGATCAGCGAGGCTTTGGGAACACGCATGTAGCGGTGAGGTCAGTGACGCTGCTGACGCTAGCGGCGCCCCCCGCGAGGCTGGCGTGCGATAACTCGTGCAGGTTATTAGGTCACACACGTAACATAGTGCGTTATCTGAAGCGTGATTGGCAGCCGCCTTCGTCTAGTATTCGCTGATCTTGTAGCCACACGTTATCACGTCATCGCGTGCGTGTGCGCCGACACGGACAGTGAAAGTGCGCGCGCTCATCAATGATCGATCATGGCGGCGCGCGGCGTCTCCGATGTGAGTTACGCGCATTCTGATAATACTCTAGCTAATTGCAACTAGATAAGATTCCGCTCAATGTCGGTCTTCTCTCCAACCTTTCCCAAGTTTTTTGTCAAGTTTCAGTTTCGGAGTTTCGTTCCGTGCTGAATTGTACAGGTTGAGCCTAGATAAATGAAACGTGTGTGTGTAATATTGAGCTTTCTGGTATCTTCTATAGCTCTAGTAAAAGGTTCAGTATCAATGTGAAACATAAACCAACTCGTAAGGCCGCGCATCTATCAGCGTCATCTAGGGTTGCCACCCGTACTTTATAATAAAGTATTGTACGTGATTTCACATAATTGTACTCTACAGGATAATTTTATAACCAGTGCGCAAATTTTTTTTGGTGGTTCAGTATCAGTAATAGAACACATTTCAACAATTTTTTCAATACGTTTTGTTTTAATTTTTATCCGACCTTAAATCAGTAAACTGTGGACACCCTACATATTTCGTAATACTATTTTCGATCAATTGTAATAGGCAGTAACCGCGCACACGGCATAGGTACCTACTTCGAACTTCTTAGAATTTTGACCGATTGAACATTTGGTAGGTACTAATAGGTCAGTAACCGCGCGCCGGCGTTGGTACTTCGAAATTCTTAGAATTTTGACCGATCGAACATTTGGTAGGTACTAAAAGGTAAGTAACTGCGCGCCGGCGTAGGTACATACTTCGAAATTCTTAGAATTTTGACCGATTGAACAGGTGGTCGGTCGTTCACCTTCGGTGCCGCGCAGGCGTCGCGCGCTAGTTACCATAAAAACCAGTTTCAAAATACACATCTTTCGTTAACGATAACTTGATTTTTTTGTACTAAGATATATCAAAATAAAAATTGCATGGTTGTTATAACTCGTTTAAGTTTCATTTGTTGAAATTTGCGCACTGGATAAAAAATTACCTTGTATACTTTATGAGAACAATAAAGTACACGAAAATACTTTATTTTGCAAGATTTGATTTCTTTGGGATTTTGAAAAGTTTAGTAGCAATTACTATTTAGTTAAACGAAATTTAGGTGACACAAACTGCAAAAAGCAATAAAAATATGTTTAAAAAAAAAAAATAAAGACAAATAAGTCATACTTTATTTTTATACTATGTACTTTTTTTTTCTTACCTATAATAACCAATGTACTTTAAATGCAAGAAAAAAAGGTGGCAACCCTAGCGTCATCTGCTCCTATACAGAAGTATGCAGTAACTATCAGATGGCAATTAGTTAATTTTATCTTTATGTAGAAGTTCAGAGGTCGGTGAGTACGAAGTGTCGCGATTATTGGGATCGAGCCCGAACCAATTAGCTTGGCTTAAATAACTTCAATGACGTCACACGCTTCTCATAACCTCGAAGTATATACCTATTATAATATTGTGTTTTGGAGAGATCAGTAACTTAATAAAATAATGCTGGTCCGGTTATGGTCGTCACGCATCGCTATCCTCATTCATGCGTATATATTACGTATATATAGTGTTGGGATTTTATCCGGATAAATACTAAAAATGGATAAATACTCGATAAATATCCGTTTTTACTGAGTATTTATCCAAAACAGCGGATAAATACTATTTTAAGTTTTCGTAACGTAAATTTTGTAATGTTACTAACAAAAGGATTAAAATTAATGAAAAACAGACAATGCAGATTGATATCGTACCTTTATATTAATCATTTTAACAATTACAAAATGCCGATATTGACAATAATTTCACTCATTCATGAATACAATTCGTCAACAACTGTCAAAGTTAGATAAAATTATACATTTGTACATTTTTTTTTTCACATGCATACATGACCTCATTCCTTTCACCCATGGGGGTAGGCAGAAACTATTTAAGTAACGCTTAAATCATTGTAATAATAAAAAAAACTACCTCGTGAAAGATAAAGAAATCAAGTATCCTGACTTGGCTTTCGAGGTTGTCGACATGTGGGATGTGGATTCAGCGATCAATGTAAAGTTTTGAGAGCAGTGCGAACCCACCCCCTACAAGTCATAAGTCACGGCTGATACCACCGGGCCACCATTGCTATCACCAATATGAAAGCGTGTCAGACTTGTACTGACTAAAACCCACCCGTGTTTTTTCAGTTGCCTGTGCTAGGGCCACAGTACCCCTTTCAAACAGATCCGCAACCCTGGCAGGCATCGGTGCTCGCGGACCCCTTCAATATGTGCTGACATCTCTTTGAGGCACGTGTGGAATCGATGAAAATCGATGAACGCTGGCTGCACGCACGAAAAATCATGACTCATTGTCACGTTCTGCCTGCACCGAGAGTGCAAGCGAGAGCGCGAAACATGCAATAGAGAGGCACGATCGGCCTAAGCGTTCGACTTGTGTCGCATCTATCTCTCTTCCACTCCATCGGCCGATGCGTCGGCGTAGAAGAGACTTAGATGCTATCACGTAAAATTATCGTCCGTAAGCCGACTTTACAGACAACCAATTGTTTTTTATATATTTTATCATATCTGCATAGTTTATGAATTTTTGAAACTACCGCATTTCAGGACACCATGAGCCAGCAAATTAATAGTGTGTGCTGCGCAGTTTAAAGACTCAACACCGTTTTAACTAATTGAAAAGCCCTTTGCATATTTATAGCGTTGGCAAACAACAACAAAAAACTTGTCTTCGCCGCATTTTTCTTGACTTTTAGAAGCTCTTCACAGAGAGGTTCAATTATGTAGCAATTCTCTACACTCTCAACAAAGAAAGATTCTAAAATTGTGTCTAAAGAGCATGCTCTATTAGAAACGTTTGGCCTCCTGACACAATTACAGCCCTGGTAATTGACATTACAACTAAAAATGTAATAACGTAGTATTTTGGAAAGCCTAAATAACAATAAAAGCCATTAGAATTTTAAAATAATCATCCGATGCGCAAAAAAGATATTTATCCATCACTTTGAGTATTTATCCGATAAAAATGAGTAAAAACGAGTGTTTATCCGTTTCGGATTAAAAAAAACTCGAGTATTTATCCTCTGAGTATTTATCCACTGCCCATCTCTACGTATATACCATGTTTTACTCGTTATGTGCGGAAATAGAAATCTTCCGAGTTAGGTTCTACCTTTCGCGGGTTCTTCTTTAAGACAAGCATGGTCGAATTATTAAAAGCATCTGTTGTCACGTTGTCACAGTGGGTCGAGACGTGTGCGCCGCCGCCGGTATCGTCCACAGCTCTACGCATGCCCCTCTCCCTTTGTAGAAGTATACTCGTTATCTGCAGTGAGTTGCATCTGACGTCGGCTGTCCTAATCGAACAGCCAGTGAGGAACTGTCTGCGACCGACCAGCACACGTGATATTTAGTTGTTACCAAGTCCCATACAGCAGGGTGCGACATATTTTCAGTAATGGGAAATACAGTCTGGCTTAGTATAAACACACTACTATTGTATCGTTCCGTAAAAGGCGAAAAAGTTTCCAGGTCAAGATTATTGAGTGTTGTATCAAGAGAGTCTTTGCCGGAGGAAAATTACAAAATAGTTATCATACGAACTACCTATGAACGATTTACAATTTCCACGCCTTAGCCGTGCGCGGGCCGAGACGCACCGGGACATAGGTACCCACCAATGCAACGCATTGATTACTTCGCACACACTCATTCATTGCGCTCGCTCTTAATTACATAGTAGCAGCCAGTTATCAGTCTCGGTACATGACTCTCGTGTAAACATACATACAAACAGTAATAGTTATAAATTAAATAAACACCAATTACCCGACAGAGGAGGCGACGACGTGTAAATACTTATGTATTATGTATACGAACTAGCTGCTTCTTGAAAAAACGATGAAACTCAAGAATGATGTCGCGATATCGCGGCACAAGACTGATTGGAACATAGGCGCGCCTGATATAAGTAACCGGTGATATTGTAATGTTATAATAGCTACGATATGATTTCGGCTTCTTTTGAGTTGCACTCGCGTCACACGACTCATGTGGCGACTGGCTGTGTGTTCGGTGTAACAAACACCGTATCACCATCAGTATCACCCAGAGGTTTCACATACGCCCATACTTCCGTTATCATGTGCCATTTGCCTTCAGGTTAACTGTACGTTTTCGTTTAATATTTTTGTCATTTTTCAATACCGGGATTTGGGAATTTCGTTTTAATGCATATTTATATTTCGAACCAGTGCTTTTACTGGGTAACTTTTACAAATTGTGTGCTTAAATTGTTTCGTGGTTTATTTAGAAAGTTATTTATATATCATTACTAGCTTTGCCAGCGGCTTCGCCCGCGTACTATACATATAAAAGAGGTGGGTAAAGTTTAGAACATTTTTCGCCTATCATAGTCATGAAAATTCAAAGTATTGACGTCATGTTATTGTGTTTATGTGAAATTTAGGTATCGACCTTTACATCTGTTCTAAAATAGTAAGAAAAAGAAATGGGAACCGATTACTTTTCCGAATTATTTTTGTTCGAATTTCATTTCACCGAAAACTATTGACCGACGTTTTTTTTGCTATATGCATTCATTGATATATTTTTAAATCATCGAAGTATCATGTGTCAGAAGTATTATTTTACCGAAATATGTTTCGCCGATTTACAAAATAACTTTTTGCTATAGGGAAGATGCAAATATAATATTTATGAAAATTTTATGATTTAAATGTTAAAAAAGCATAAAAGAAGGGCCACTGCATTTTAATACGTAATTATTGTTAAAAATCAACATTATGTAAAATAAAAACAATTTTTATTTTACATAATGTTGATTTTTAACAATAATTACGTATTAAAATTACTTAAAACGAAACGTATTTCAAAACACCAATCAGCGTTTAGTGACATCACTCCCGTTACGACGACTTGTTGAGGTTATGGTTGTAAAAGTGAATATTATTTTAGGGGAATATTAATTGCGTTTTTTAAATAAAAATTATAGTTGGGATTATCAAAGCAGACTCCAGGAATTTATTTAACAAGAGTTAGTGTTGACATGGGATCTTTTTTCAGAAAAAGGTTTCCTCCAGACATTTTAAACTTTTACCAATTATCGACGTCGATCTCAAACTGTAAAATTAAAAATCTACTATAGACAAGTTTTGTAAGTATTAGGTAGGTAACTAACGTGTTTTTACGTACAAGCAGATTAACTAAGCATACTCGTAAAACAAGTATATTCGCCTTATGACGTACACACACGACATTCAAGTATATTCGCCACCCGCTGTTGATGGATTTTAAATTTTTACAAAATATATCTCGAAAGTCGAAAAAATATGCAAAAGTATGAAAGCTGACGAACAAATACGGCCAGTGACAGACAGGAATGACGTCATCGGACTTATAGGTCCGTTTTCGCGGGAAAATTTAAACTGTCAATTTGAAACCGCATTTTTTCCGATAAATTACAATGTTTTATTTTTTTAATATATTTGTGGTCTATTCTACATGGAATTCTTTAAAGTGAAAACAAAAATAAAAATATTGCATGTTCCCTATTGGCCGAAGCCTCTTTTGAACTTTTTCATTTGTCAAATGATTTATTTGCCATATTTTCAACATAATGAAACAACATTTTAGGGAATATTATTTGGTCACAAATATATAGCCGGTTACTTGGTAGCGTTTTAAATACGAAATTAAAATATACCTAGTGTCATAAAAAGTCAATATATTCTACTACAAAATTTTGTGAGAAACGAATCGCTGTAAAACCGACTTTACGTAGTCTTGTCTGCCCTACTCCTAGTGTGTAATTTAAGCCCGCGTAGGCGCGGAGGGGTAGGGCGGCCCGCGAACTGACGAGCAGGTGGTTTGAAGACCCGCCGCCGCGACGATAAGCTCGTGTGGGGCCGCCCAAACCCCGTAGCGCCGGAGCCATGACAGAAACAATGCTTGCTGCATGTTGCATGCCTGATTGCATGTTACTTGCTTATGCGCACGCTGCATGCTTGCTCGCATGCTGCATGCCTGCTTGCATGCTGCATGCCTGCTTGCACGCTGCATGACTGCTTGCATGCTGCATGCTTGAATCAAGCATCCTTGTTTGCATGTTTCTTACTGGGACTCTTTTAAAACACTTTTGTTCATAATCAACTGTTTTATTTAGTGCCATTACATTTAAATAATTAATTAATTAAACAAAAGAGTAGGTTAATCTGAACAGTGGTATAATGAATGTTCGGAAACATAATAATTCGAACAAATGTTATTTCAGCTAAGCGTAACTTCGGTAAAAACATTTTCGACCAAATAAAACATCGGAATAACGAAAAAAGTGGAAATGATAGTAGGTTAACTGATACAGTGGCAGACGTGACTTCAATGAAGTAAAAAAAACGAAACGATTATAATAGTTGAAAAGTTTTAGGTGAAATGAAATTCGGTCATATATTTTTCGAACTTATAAAAAATAGCAAGTCGTATAAAAAAAATCATCAAACTTGCCAAATTCGTTGAAGTTTTGTTATTTTAAACACTTTTTTTAACTTTCATTACAAAATAAACTGTTAAGCGCTTTATGCACCAAAAATTTTTTTGTTTCTCAAATACTACAGGCTTTTTAACTAGCATTAGTTTGTTTTGGTGCATAAAGCGCTGAACTGTTCATTTTGTGATGAAAGTTAAAAAAAGTGCTTAAGAGCCATCTCACAAAATTTGAACGCTCGAGTTTAGGTAAAAGACGGCAACCTTGTGTATGTGTGCGTAGCTATCCACACATGCACAATACAAACAGTGTAGCGCAAGTGTCGAGACGATCTAAACAATCTTGAGCCGTTAGAATTATAAGGCGGTATTTAGAGATTTATGAAAATACTTTTATTTATCCAGTCTAATAAAGATTTGTAGACTAATTAAAAAATACAAGTATATGTAAAGTATATACAATAAAAATTAAAACAATTACATATTGGTGCCGATTCTGTTGTACACCGAACTAAACTAACTATCTCTAAAATTCCTTACTTATGTATATAGATAGGCTATAAGAATTGTTACGTTATTGTGCAAGAAATAATCTCTAAATTTTAAAAATTATTTTGATACGATTTAAATCAAATTTGACAATCGCGACTCAACGTGGTATTTTTTTTTCTTTTGGCTTCGCAACGTGGTACTTGTGTGTGCTACGCAATGAACTTGTTGAGAGACGAAGGCGCGCGCAAGGGGGCAGCCTGGACGTGTTTTATATGGAATTTTAAATTTTTTGTTTGAAAAATAAAAATAAAATATTACCCACGTGTTGAGATTTATATGTGTAGGGTTTACTAAACGGGGTCGAAAATTTCATTATTTTTGCGATAGGACACGCCATTTTCGAGATATAAGCAAAACAAAAAAAAAAATACAGTACTGTTTTTGCACGTGAAGGCGAAGCGTTGGTGTGAATTTTTGTTAATGACCACTAGTTTTATTCCACACCTTTTTAATTGCGATTAAAAATAGTCAGATTTAGTTAAAATAAATTATTATAGTCAAAATTTTTGGTGAAAACCGGCAAACTCAGAATAGAAAAATTGTTATTTTCACTAAACTAATAATTCAGTGCAATCTTAGTGCTGTCAAACTAAAATATAGTTAAGTTGTGTCACTTTAGTCTATTTCAGAATAGGAAATCGTCGTTTGAGAGGAATAAACCAAATTTTTGTGATTTTTAGTTTAGTTTAGAGAATTTTGTACAACAGAATCGGCACCATTATAATAATATAATACAACTATCACACAACGCCATCTAGTCCCAAGCTAAGCAGAGCTTGTGTTATGGGTACTAGACAACTGATAAACATACTTATATATTTCTAAATACATACATATTATAGATAAATTACACCTAGACACAGAACAAATGATCGTGCTCATCACACAAACATTTGTCCTGGGTGGGAATCAAACCCACGACCTCCGGCATAGCAGTCAGGGTCGCTAACCACTAGACCAACAGGCCTGTCAAATGTCTATTATTACTATTATTATTGTCAAGTAATAATGTACACTTCGTTAAATAAATATTTATCGTAAAGGCATCGATCTTGCCTTTCTAGGATCTATGATTTCTGGCCATACGCAATTATTGTACGGCTGCAGAATGTTTATTTTGTCTTTTTTTGACACAATGGTATAAAAGACCCTTACGCCCCATTGCTAAAACAATTAAAACAAAACTATAAAATTATTCTACAATCTATTAAAATAATACTTTACTTGATACTAAACGAAACTCTGATATTTAACAAAAAAAAAAAAAAAAAATGCAAAGAGCAGCAAAATGTTGTAGTCGTAGTATATTTTTGCGTTCACGATACGAGTACCCGAAAACTGAGACGCGGGAAAAAGTGGCACAGGTCCTTCCTCAGTGGGCGCTTGCGCCGTACTAAAGTATAGATCTAGCCTAAAGTCTCGTATATCTACTGCCTATGATACATTACGCGCATCGAAGGGAATATTAGGAATAACCCCAAAGAGTTCTGGCAGCACATTTCTAACCTAAGATCAAAAGGCGGATTTGAGCCTAACATAACCCATAAAGGTGAAATTCACAGTGGTGCAGCTGCTGCTGAAGCGTTTGCAGAATATTTCGCAAGCGTCTTCCAAACTGAAGTACCAAAGTTGGACCACGAGACTATAGCCAATCCAACCAACTGCAATATTAGTCATTACATTAATATACAGTAGAATCCGGTTATAACGACGGTGAAGGGACCGGTGATATTACGTCGTACTAACCGGAAGTCGTCCTAAAGGAAAAGACAATTTTTGATTTTTATTCAAATCACATTCACATATACACATACATACGTTATGTATTTAATAATATTTACGTGATCAAGAGAAAAAAAATACGTTTGAATCAAAATATTTATTTCACATAATATACATATAATCTATAATAATAATGACACTTTTTTTCTTCAACAGAGAATTTTTTTTCGTTTTGTAGAAGCCATTCTTGTACGCGAAATCACGCATCACCCGCAAATTAACGCCGTAAACTAAACAGTCGCATTCGAATCAGCGACGTGCAGGCAAGGGGGAAGCGCGGGGCGGAGATAGTTTCTTACCTACGATTTATTTGTAAACGCTCGTCGTCGTTGTAACCGGACAATTTTGTGTGAAGTTCCGTCGTTAAAAGCGGTCGATTGTTGTAAGCGGAGTCGTAATAAACGGATGTACTTTTATAGTGGCTCATATTAAAACTAAACACGCGCCTATACTTACGTCGCTAAAAACGGTTGGTCGTTACATGCGAAGTCGTACTAAACGGACTCTACTGTACTTAACTTCTCTGAAAGTGATATAAGAACCGGAATAAATAAAATAAAGCTCAACAGTTCTATTGGTCCCGATAATATTCCTCCATGGTTCTTAAAAGAGGGAAAGGAATTTCTCATTCGGCCCCTACACCATATTTTTAATTTAGCTCTAAAATCTGGAGTCTACTCACCACCATGGAAGATATTGCGTGTGACTCCTATACCGAAATTATCAAAGAAATCTTCAGTCGGTGAATATCGTCCAATAGCGATACTATCTTCTGCCGCGAAAGTTTTCGAGAATGTCCTACATCGAGGAATTTATAAGCAAGTGAACCAGTAACTGTGCAATGAACAGCATGGCTTTCGCGAAAAAAGATCCGTCAATACTAACTTACTTAAACTAGTTAATTATATCTCTACTAGTCTTGATCGCAGACGCCAGGTAGACGTTCTTTACTTTGATTTTCAAAAGGTGTTTGACAGAGTCAACAATGACGTCTTGCTGTCAAAGCTCAGTGCTATTGGTGTAGCTCCAGGTCTCCTACGGCTTCTTGCAGATTACTTGCGGGACCGACAACAATTTGTCAGACTAGGTTTATATGAGTCACTCCCATACCACACTCGCTCGGGTGTGAGTCAAGGTTCAGTAGTCGGCCCTCTCCTTTTCATCTTGGTGATTAGTGACCTCCCTGACGTAGTTGCGAATGCCAGATCCCTCTTATATGCTGATGACTTAAAACTGTTTTATGAAATAAAATCTGAGCTCGATTGCCAAGCTCTGCAATCAGACATTGATTCAGTATATAAGTGGAGCCTAGAAAATCAAATGGAATTTAATAAATCAAAATGCTACGTGATGTCCTTCGGTCGAATGCGGCACCCAGTCAACTTTACATACAAGCTGAATGGAGAGGCAATCACAAGAACGGATTCCATGAAAGACCTGGGAGTCATATTCGACAGTAAGCTCACTTATCACGATTACATCACATCCACTGCCAAAGAGTCTTTCAAGCGCCTTGGTTTCATCTTAAGGAACTGTCGTGATTTTCATAACCCCCACGTTATCAGGCAGCTTATTTTTGGGGCATTGGTCCGTAGCAAACTTGAGTCTAGTGCGTGCGTATGGAATCCTTTTGAGAAGCAGTATGCGTTAGCTTTAGAAAAAGTTCAAAAAGCATTCCTTAGATACCTTTACAAGCGCTTGTACGGGTTTTATCCTTTCTTGTATCCCACAAAATTTCTGTTGGGTTGCTTAAGCTTTAATTCTCTAGAAGTAAGAAGGTCGCGCGATCAGATGACTGTAATATTTAGAATTCTTAGGGATCTATTGATGCTCCTGATCTGCACAATGATATCTGTAATCTATTTGTCCCAGACAATTACTGTCGTGGCAGAAAACACCGCTTGCTGGCTGTTCCAACTTGCCGTACTATTGCGCACTCCAAGTCACCTATTCCTCGGACGTTAGCAGCCACTAATGCTCTCCTGAACTCAAACACAGATATTGATATGTTTGCAAATGAATGGAAGATGATACTGTCAGAATGTTTGAATTTTTGTGAGAAGAATGCATGACCGTGCTAAATGAATTGTAAATATCAAAATAGTTTTACTATATGTTTAAATAGTGTAATTGGCTTCGGCCGTTCTATCTATACATCTATACAAATAAATAAAATTGGAGTGTCTGTTTTTAATATTAAGATAACCACTTTTTACTAAGTGTATATGGATGTATACACGATACATATACCAAAACAACATTTTTTACAATTTTTGTCTGTCTGTCTGTCTGTCTGTCTGTTCGTTCCCGCTAATCTCTGAATTGGCTGGACCGATTTTGACGGGACTTTCACTGGCAGATAGCTGATGTAACAAGGAGTAACTTAGGCAATTTTTATTTTAGAAAGATTCTTTTATTTTAGAAAAAAAAAATAACTATCTTCGAAAACTACGCTGACATACGTCTCAAAATTCGAACCCTGGCTGAATCCTACGAAATAGATCAAAATAATGTACTACAGTATTGTACACCTTAAAAAGGCCCACAAAAATGTCCTGAATGGTATATGTCTATCTCTTAGGGATAACCCACAATAACCATTTTTTATCTTTTACTTTTTACGAGAAATAAGGGCTTATTTACGAAGCGATTTTAAGCAATACAGCATTAATCCTTATCCAATTAAGTACCAATTAAGTAAATACATTGTGCATTTAATATAGATCAATATGGCACTTTACAGCATGTAATTTAAATGAATATCTTAGAAGATATTAGAGATTTAAAAAGTGGGCGCAGAGCGCGTTGGCAGGGGCCGGGTAGTACAGAATAAGTAGGATTGTAATTCATATTACTTTGGCTTCATAGTAATTGCGTATATCATGTGTGTTCATTATACTCAAAATAAACCTAATAGTATTATTCCAAGTAAGAAACCGCGAAATGGCTTAGATGTTTAGATTTTTGGATGTTTGTTTCTCAATGATGCAAAGACGGCCAAAAGGATTTAGATCGAATTTGGCACAAAGATATAGGTATTATATCATGGATACGTAACAGTTAGGATACCTAGGTACTTTATCCCGGTAGTAGGTTCCCGGGTGATATTTTCCGACAGCTATACGGGCCAAGCCACTGGCAAAAGTACTATTCCTATAATTATGTTCGGTGTCTGGTAAATGATTGAGTGTCTGTATAGGTAAAATAGGAGCGTTAAGAAAAACCAGGAAGACTTATATTCAACTAAACCAAGCCCTATGTCACAGTCTTCTTACTCTGAATACTATTACTTTTATTTTAAAAACACCAACACACATGATGTTCTCATAAACTATGAATCCTAAGTAATATGAGTTATAATCCTACTACTAATAATATTATAAATGTGAAAATATGTATGATTGGGTGTTTGTTTCTCAATCACGCAAAAATGTATGAATGGATCTGGATCGAAAATAGCACACAGAGTCTATATTACCTATATAACCTGGAATAACACATTCTTATCGCGGTAGTACGTCCTCTTGCATTAATTTCCGACATCCACGCGGGCGAAGCCGCGGGCAAAAGCTAGTTTAAAATAAAATAAATAAACTGTGCCCGCTTGTGCATCGTAATTTATTCTAATTTAGAGTGATTTCAAAAACGATATTATGTCTAATTAAATAAACGGATTTAAATAAAACTTGAGAATTCGATTTGTTATAGAGCATACTTTATATTGACATGAATTTCCAAATGTAATTATGCTTTATTCAAACCAGAAAAACGCGATAAAATTGTGAATAAATCGAAAAATTGGCATAAGACTAACATTTTTTACTAATTAATGTTATTAAAAAATCAATATTCTGGTACTAAATGTGTCAAGTAGATTATATGTCTGATGTTTTGTGTATTTTTTTACTCCAATTTCTACATATTAATGACTAGCGACCCGCCCCGGCTTCGCACGGGTGGACATTTATTTTTTAAGCTCTCTGAAAAAAAAAAAATGTTTTGTATGTATGTTTTTATAGGTTTTTTATTCGTGTTACATTTCTTTGTTTCGTACCTGCTTAACTCTTTTATTTTTTGTTTTTAATTTTTTTTTTGTTTTTTTTTTTTTCTCTTTACCTTAATGCTTCACTATACACTATGTTCGCAGTAGTATTTGTAGATGGCATTAAAACATATTGGTTTTCAGGAGATCCTACTCGAGAAAGTGCAACATATAATTGGCCATGAGAAAAGCACTCTTTTCTGAGATCGATGCCCACCATTGAAAAAGTTTGACCCTGGGATTTATTTATTGTAAGGGCAAACGATACCTTGACGGGAAACTGTAATCGTTTAAAGGAAATAGGCAAATCTGTCGGTATCATCGGGATCCGCGGAATGTGAGCGAGCTGTCCAGCCGCCGGGCCGGTGATGATGGTCGCTACAATCACATTGGCTCGCAATTCTTTTATCAAAATACCAGTTTTTCGAAAATAATTCTAATTATTTAAGAATATATTTAAGAAATATTGAATGAAATTATTTATAAGTATTTTTGAAAAGAACTTTTGATAATGAGTATCTAAATAGTTCCGAAATCAATTTTAATAAGTGCATTAATTCAGTAAATTTACTCGATTTGGCCGCGTCCGCTGCGTAGAGTAGAGAGCCGACCGCGCGAGTGAGCCGCGCGGCAACCTGCTTCATAGATGTGCACCCTCCTCCCCTGCGGTTTCGCCGTGCGAGTCGTGCGACACCATCATTCATTTTAATACCAATTACAATTTTAATTAGTAATATCTTTTGAATGGATTGTCCGATTGGAATCAAATAAAAAGTAATTTATAGCTATTGAAAGAATCTTGCTCAATAAATAGTTTATTTGGATAAGGATTAGTATTTGACGATAATATGATCAATAAACATAGGCTAATAATTTTAATTACTTTTATTCTATGGAAAAGTGGTTATAATGGCTAAAATATAAATGTTTGGTTTATACTATCGCGGACTTTTTTGTAGGCATTATTGAGTTTTACAACTTTTCTATAGAAGTCAACCATACATCTCTAACCATTTAGCAGCGTTCGCGAGAATCGTTAACGTACGGCAGTTTTTTCGACGCCTTTTTCCACAATTTTCACTACCACGAAAAATCCTATCTATTTTCCGGGATAAAATATAGCCTATACGAATTCGGAAGAATCCCTCTAAGTAATGGTAAAAGAAATTTTGAAATCGGTCCAGTAGTTTTTGAGCCTATTCAATACAAACATACAAAAATACAAAGGTTTCCTCTTTATAATATAAGTATAGATAGAAATAGGAGTCTGAAATTGACCCTGTGCTGATTTTTAAGAAAACTAGTTGTGCGAGATTAATTATTACTACAAAGTAAACAAATAAGTTTTTGTAAATGTGTGAAGGCAGAGGGTCATATCTATCTATATATATAAAAGAAAGTCGTGTTAGTTACTTCACTTATAACTCAAGAACGGCTGAACCGATTTAGCTGAAAATTGGCAGGGAGGTAGTTTAGAGCCAGGAGAAGGACATAGGATACTTTTTTTTTTTTTTTTTTGCTTTTGGCAAAGGATACTTTTTATCCCCTTCGACCGCGTTCTCGTGTGATGTGACATAAAACGTCAAAGAGAATACATTTCACTATAAAACGTGGTATGACAAAAACTTTGCCTTCGAGGTACCAGGCGGTCATAACTTGGTATGAGCTTATTAAACAGCAGTGTCAGCCAGAAAACGCTTTATGCCTTCGAAGTAACAGGTTATCATAACCGAGTAGGAGCTACCCAAACATATGAGTATCAGCTAGAAAACGCTTACCAGATCACCACCGCGTACCAGGTTGTCAAACTTGGAAGGTTTATTACAACATTTTGAATCTTAGGCGATACGAAGTTCGCTGGGTCAGCTAGTTGTAAAATAAAAGAGGTTCTTTCAATATTAAGGAATTATTTAATCAATAGACCTTACACGAAACTGCACTTAATCAGTTTCCATTATTAATTTAACACCGTATTAAAATAGCCATGACACCCAGTAATACAGTTACAGCATTACGGTTCATACAAAAGAGTATCAATGTACAGTGAGGCAGAGTTACAATAATTGAGAGCAATACAACCTGTGCACCGGGCCACGCCTGAACTTAGAATGCCATTTCGCCGCTGTGCGGCGTTTTTTATACGGAAGTATTGGAGGTGGGACAACGACGTAGTACGCTACGACGTAGCGCGCTCTAACTCCGCCCACCAGCAATGAGGTGGGAGAATGGCGTAGCGTGCTACGACGCTAAGGCATTATCGCGTAGCCCAATGCACGTGCTGCTTACAATGTGACGCCGACACGGCCATACTGACGTGCGGACGTCCTCGTACGCTCAGCTGACAAAGTCACATCTAGAACTTGAAAAACTGATTAAGTACCGTTTGGTCATCCTGATTGTTTCTGGTCCGGTCTACTTAGACCCTTCAGATATTTAACCACTTGGTCCAGTCTGCTACGACTCTTCAAGGGTTATTTCTTGGTCCGGTCAACTTCTGACCCTACAAGATCAACCTCCTGGTCCGGCAATTGTTTTGCCCTTCAGGTATATCCCTTCAGTTAAACTGGACCGGATCTAGCTAGGCCGAACAAGTATTGTTCCTTTAGCTTAATTAACAAATAGCTCAATACTTTGGTTGATTTACAAGTGCTTCTGTTACAATATTAACTGATTCAGGGCCAATAGATTCTACTGAAACAACACATTAACCACGGTTTCTACAACTTGCATTATTATGAGTACTGGTAGATATAGTGTCACTTTTGGCAGACATAGTATCATTATTGGCAGACATAGTACCACTATTAGGAGACTGAATATCATCATTGTTAATCTGTTCCCTAGTCTTGTGGACAAGAACATCTATGTTATTCTTCGCCGACACGTCATCCTCATCATAACATTCTGCGAATTCCAGAAAGAATGACTGACTACGGGGTACTTCTTGTAAGTTTTTGTGAGAGTATTTGTAGACTATTCTTTCCATTAATGTGTTTCAATTCGTACCTATCATTTTATTCCAAAATAGCGGTGATTTTAAACGGGCCTTTGTATTTCCGGTCCTGATTCATTTGGTGTCTTTCTTCGAATTTAACAAAGGCAAAATCACGTACTGAAAAGTATTTTACCATAGCTTTATCCTTGTTAAATGATAAATGACTTTATTTTTGCAAGTAGGTTTTTTATTAATAAAGTAATTTTACACGTCAATCTTATTTTTTTTTAAATAGATGTGGTCGGCGTTTCCTATCTGACTACTCTGAGAAGAAAGGCCGAAACAAACTCAGAGGTCACTTTTGAAGTCCGGACATAATCTTAGTCAGGTCATGTGAAGACCATGTGGATTGGTGTCTGAAGTGGTCTTTTAAGGAAAGAACCACTCAGATTGAGTGGATCTGTGCCTTTCAGTGCACGCATTTGTCAGTAAATCGACCTGTGTCGTATTGGGCCAGCTTTTTATACAAGCAGAAGAATTGGATCGAATGGTTTTGACGTTTAAACTATCTTCATCAGGATGATTAGTAGAAACTCTTGATATCTCTAATGAACCCTTAATATCAAATATTAATTCCAAGGGTGTGAACCCTGTTAATCTATAACGGCCAATTTAGGGATTGGATATTGACCGACCTGTTGGGCGACCCGGGGGACCTCTGGAAGCCTTACAAGCGATGCACGAATTTACAAACGTTTTAACAAGTTTTCACATATTTTAGCTGGTTATGAGTAAAAGATGTGTCAGCATGATTACGTGAAAGGCACTTTACATGTGCCATATTTTTTCCCTTTTTACAGATGATATCAAAGACATATGACTGCAAAATTGTCCACCTATGTACTCTAGGGGTTAGGTCTTTTTGTACTGAGAGGCCTTTAAGGCGTTACAGTCAATAAAAACCGTAAATTTACGCCCATATAGGTTATATCGAAAATATGTAGCTAGTCCATATAAATTGTTGGTACTGAGCAGCAGTGCTTGGAGGAGGGATATTTTTAGAGCTTCAATCTTATGGGAATTTGGTCTAATTTCTCCAGGGGATATTCCGAAACCTAGATATTCAATTTTTGGCTTTATACATGAACATTTTTTTTAAGTTAGAACAAAATCCAGCTTTAGACAATTTATCTAGCAATCTATTTAAACGAGACAACCTTTTTGAACGGTCTCTGATGCAGAAAGTACGTCAACCATGTAGATCAGTATTTTATCGTCATTTAGAGGTTAAAGTCTAGTATTTATAGCTCTTTGAAAAACCTGTGAAGCATTTCATAAACCAAATGGCATAGTGAGGTACTCAGACTGACCCAAAGCTGTAACAAAGGCAGTTTTCTCTATAGACTCCTTATGGACGCAAATTTGGTGATCGATTCGATCACTAACTAGTAGTAAAGGATAGCTGTCTGGTCGAGTATTGCTATTGAGTTCCCGGTAATCAACGCACATACGATCGGTACCGACCTTTTTTTATTATTAATAATGTAGGACTCGCGAAAGGCGTAGAACTTTCATTAACGATTCTTAACTCGAGATATGAGGAGTATTTAGTGAGTATTTCAATCAAAACTTCATTTTCTTTACCGGTAAGATCTGTGTCAATAGAATTAATGTCACGAGGCATTTCTAATATAGAGCTAAGATTTGCTTTTTTTAAGTTAAGGCAGCTTTATTATCCACAACGGGTATTGCTTGCCCTAAAATGTCGTGACCTAATAATACGTTTTCATTGAAACATTCATCAGACAATACTTGATATGTAACGTCGAGAAGAAATTTTTGTACCACGGTTGGGCATTGTATTTGGATTGAGCAATTAACATTATTACAATCAATCTCCTTTAAAAGTTCATGAAACTTTTCACCAGTAAGAAGACCACAGTTACCTTCATGAAGATACACTCAGACCCAGAGTCAAATATGAAAGGAATTGCATACCACTTATTTCCAAAACACCACGCGCTGCTCTGCACACAGGTTCACTTGTTTGCTGGTGTTGCTCGGGGTGGGGATCTCTTTTCTTCTTCCAGCGTTTAAGGCAAGTGGTGACCACGTGGCTAGCCTCACCACATTTGAAGCAGGTTATTCCAGAGTTCGTCTGTGGAGTTTTTGCTTAAAACAGGTACCTTTTGAAGCAACGTGCCGACATTCCTGCCCTCGTTGACCGACCTTCGCGCAGAAATTGCAGTTTCCCTGAAATTGAGTTGATGGACAGGACTTTTCCGTGTCTGATTCGGACGTGCCCGGTTCTTCGTTTCTTTCACGGTGAATTTTGTCATCGCACCATAATAGGACAGATAGCAGAACTGGTCATTACATTGTACGGTAAATTTGCATCAGGAAACTTTTCAACAAATTTTCCTAACTCGGCTGGGGTTTCTTTGTTATCAATTTATGATTGTGATTAAATTCAAATTATCCTGCACTGTCATGAGTTTGGAAAATTTAGAGACCAGCATTTTCTTAATAGTATCTCATGAAGTATTATCTGGATTAATTCTTGTAAAACACATGGCGACGCGAGCCTTTAGAGAGTGAGCGAGGGCTAAAATAAGGTCTATACCTTCTGGCTTCTTAGTGTCGATTACAATCTCACTTAATGCACACCAGTTAATAATGTCGGTTTCAGTTACATCAGGATCGAAAGGAACCAAAAAAGATTGCATACTGGGTGTCATGTGGCAAGGTGTCAAAATATCTGCACTTATTTTTAATTGATTCCATATTACGCTAAAAAAAATGACATTTGTTCCCGTATTAGATTGCCAGCAGTCTCAGATAAAGGTGGGAGTGGGTTTCATCCCACTTCTGATGAAGGCAGAGGGTCATATTGTAAAATAAAAGAGGTTCTTTCAATATTAAGGAATTATTTAATCAATAGACCTTACACGAAACTGCACTTAATCAGTTTCCATTATTAATTTAACACCGTATTAAAATAGCCATGACACCCAGTAATACAGTTACAGCATTACGGTTCATACAAAAGAGTATCAATGTACAGTGAGGCAGAGTTACAATAATTGAGAGCAATACAACCTGTGCACCGGGCCACGCCTGAACTTAGAATGCCATTTCGCCGCTGTGCGGCGTTTTTTATACGGAAGTATTGGAGGTGGGACAACGACGTAGCACGCTACGACGTAGCGCGCTCTAACTCCGCCCACCAGCAATGAGGTGGGAGAATGGCGTAGCGTGCTACGACGCTAAGGCATTATCGCGTAGCCCAATGCACGTGCTGCTTACAATGTGACGCCGACATGTGCTACTAAAAGTGTCAAAACAAAAGATTGGTCTATTTTTTAAATGTATTCGTCAATGCCAGAGTATTTATAAAGATGAGACGAGAGGTAAATTAGACGACTAAAATCTTAGATATTCGCGCAAAAATGTAAAATGGCTCTTAAAATAACAAAAAGTCAACGAATTTGCCAAGTTTGATGATTTTTTTTATACGACTTGCTATTTTTTTTGCTTACTATTTTAGAATAGATGTAAAGGTCGATACCTAAACTTCACATGAACACAATAACATGACGTCAATAAAAAATTGGTTGCCTGTAAAGTCGGTATACGGGCGAAAGTTTTACGTGACAACGACTTTGAGTGGTAAAATAATTTTAATGTGAATATTAAAATCACAATAGAAGCGCAAGACATGAACCGGTGTGTTCTCTCTCACTCTCTCTCTCTCGCTCTGTCTCTCTCGCTCTTAGGCGGGCTAACCATGCCCGAGTGGAAGGGACGCGTGCCTCTCACTCGCTCTCATTGTGAGCGCATAACGTGAGCGGAGCGTAACGCAGTTTCTTGAAGTGTCACCCGGCAAACCAATTTATAAGACGTTGTCACGTCAATACTTTGAATTTTCGTGACTATAATAGGCGAAAAATGTTCTAAACTTTACCCACCTCTCCTTTTCCTTTCGAATCACTCTATCTATTGATAGAGATTTTTATAAATTTTAATAATAGAAACACTAATGCTACCGTAGAAGAATTAGGTTTTTCCGACCACTGTGCTACCATTTTTCACATGAAAATACTTAGCGAAAATAATAAAAAAGCTAACTGGATTACAAAAAAAAAAAACCGGCCAAGTGCGAGTCGGACTCGCGCACCGAGGGTTCCTTACAAACCTGTAGGTATATAAGTCAAAGTTCACCCATCACGACAATCGAGTCGTAGTTCTGTTCTGTTTCTTGGCTTAGTTTCATTTCTGTCTGTGTTTTGTTCTGTTTATTATATGATGTAACTAAAAATTTACGGTTTTCGCAATTTTTCCTTTATCTGTGCTATAAGACGTTTCTTCGTACCAAATTTCAAAATTCTAGATCGACTGGAAGTACCCTTTAGGTTTTGATTCCCTTGCGAGTTTCGAAAATTTGTGGAAATTTGCGGTATAAACGGCTATATCTTTTAATTGCGTTAGCTTAGAAGCTTGATTTCACCGCTCCAAGGGACAGTAGATTTGAGTATTTGATATAAATTTCAGCTTGATACCTTCACGCGTTCCTGAGAAAAAGGGTCTTGACAGACGGACGGACGGACGGACGGACGGACGGACGGACGGACGGACAACAAAGTGATCCTATAAGGGTTCCGCTTTTTCCTTTTGAGGTGCGGAACCCTAAAAACGATTGTACAATTTCCAGAATATGGAAAACTTCAAATCTGAATTAAAAAAACAAAATTGGAATGAAATTATATTATCAAATAAAAATATAGATGAAAACTACTCTGCGTTTGATAATACATTAAATAAAATTTTAAACGAGTGTATTCCTTTGCAACAAATTAAAATAAAAACTAAATATAAAAAATACTGGCTTACAAAAGGTATCAAACTATCCTGCAAAAACAAAAGACTACTCAAAATACTTACCACTAAAACAAGCAACCCCATACTATCAAAATATTACAAAAAATATGAAAAAACCTTCAATCAGAGCAATCTGTTAAAACAGCAAAAAAAACTACAATTTATAAACAAAATAAAAAATTCAACTAATAAAGTTAAAACGATGTGGAGTATAATAAACGAAAGAGCAAATAAATCAATAAAAAGCGAAAAAACTAACATAAAATTACATAAAAACAATAATTTGATAACTGAACCTAAACAAATACTTAGCTAATATTTTCAACGACTTCTTTGCTTCAATTGGGGAAAAATCTTCATTGGCAAAGGGAGCTGCCGTGGTGTGCCCCACAGAAAACACTATGTTTCGCAGCCCTGTCGATCCTTATGAAATAAATAGAATAACAAAAATCTACGAAATAAAAAGAGCTTTGTATTAGACGAACTTCCCCCATTTCTACTTAAGAAATGTGCAGATGAACTGACCCTACCATTTTATAAACTAGTTAACCAATCATTTGAAGATGGAATTTTTCCCAATTAACTCAAACACGCTCTGATAAAACCCATACATAAGAAAAATTCAAAAACCAACCCTAACAATTATCGCCCTATTATCGCGCTGTTACCAACTGCATAAATCTTTGAGAAGGCTATGTGTGACCGCCTTTATTCTTTTTGCGAAAAGTACAAAATACTTGACGACTGCCAAAACGGTTTCCGTAAAAATAGGTCTACTACGTTAGCGGTCTATAAATACGTACAAGAGGCTCTAACTATCACCAATAATAAAAACTATGCCATAGGTATGCTGCTGGATATGACTAAAATCTATGACAAGTTAAAATTTAACATTATTAGATAAGTTACAAGGAATAGGAATACAAGGAAAAGCTCATAAATGGTTTGCCTCATAACTAAAAGATAGGGAACAAATAATAGAAATTGAATATTACGTTAACAATAGTAATGAAATAATTAAATTAAGATCGGACAGGAACACAGTAAACGCATCTATTCCTCAGGGTAGCGTAATAGGTTGCCTTTTTAACCCCCGACGGAAAAAGAGGGGTGTTATAAGTTTGACGTGTCTGTCTGTCTGTCTGTCTGTGTGTCGGTCTGTCTGTGTGTCTGTCTGTCTGTGGCATCATAGCTCCCAAACGGATGAAGCGATTTCAATTATTGTTTTTTTGTATTAAAGGTGACTTATGTGCGAGTGTTTTTAGACATGTTTGATGAAAATCGGTTGAGCCGTTTAAAAGTTGTGGGGGGTGAAAGTGGGGAAGAATAACCGAATGTCTACAAATATACTCGAGTGGGGTCTCAAATGAAAGCGCACTGAAAGACAATATTGATGACTTAATCGAGAATGTTCAAGCTTCGCTTGATGAGAAAATTGGTGGTGGGAAAATTGGGATATGGAAATCCGATTGTCACGTGAGAGTATCAATGACTACATCTTCTTTGCAATTCTGCTAAAGATGATTTGTCATGTGGGTTATTAAATAGTTTTCTTTGGTCGAGCTCACAAACTGCTACACCATCCAAGGAAAAGGCCAAGCCTATGTAGCCTGAAGCAGAGTAAAAATACTCTACTTAAGGCTACATAGGCTTTGCCTTTTGCGAAAGTACTTTTACCTAAGTAAACCACAGCTTTTTCAACTGTCGTGCCTTGCAACTTGCCGTAATCGCCCAACGTAAAATGATAGGAAACATTGTTCTTTCAATATTTCCATATCCTCTAAGACCTTGAAAAGTTACATTATGTGGCCTTATCAGAATCCATCCATTCTCGTCAACACAACTCCGGCCGATAGTGGCATCATCAAATTGAATTGATATTGTTTTTGGAAGCTTCCCATCTTCCTGTTGGCCACGGCGAAGTTCTATGTATTTATAACTTAACAAAATCTACATTATAATAAGTATACCTATAAAAAGTATAAAATAAAAAATTAAATTAAAAATTTAAAAAACCCCCGACACAAAAACCTAAAATCCCTTTAAAAAGTAAAAAATAATAAAAAAACTCAATCTTGAAGTACCAAAGTATGTATAAATAATTCAAAAAAAAAAAATACGTCGCGTTGGGGGACCGCTCTGCGAGGGCAGACGTCGTTGACGGTCGTATCCTAAATGCAATATTTAAAGAGTTTTATTCAGTTAGGTAACAGACTATTTGTAAGTAAATTGTTAGGTTTGGAGCGGTACAACATAATTATATACCAAATGAAAGACAGTAAATGAGAATATTGATTTAATTAAATTGTAACTCAGCCCTCTTCCTCTTTCCTAATTTTTGCGTGCCCGACAGGGTCCATTTTTTGATCTTGTACCATTTTTATTTTTTACCATCTATGTAACATATGGGATGCAATAAAGAATTGAGTATTAATGAAAACCGAATTAAAATCCGCAGCGGAGTTTTAAAGATCCAAGCGTACAAACGAGGAAGCGTTTTTTTATATCTATACAAATAAATAAAATTGGAGTGTCTGTTTTTAATATTAAGATAACCACTTTTTACTAAGTGTATATGGATGTATACACGATACATATACCAAAACAATTTTTTTTTACAATTTTTGTCTGTCTGTCTGTCTGTCTATTTAAGAAACACACAAAGTCAACAACAAGTACCTACACATCTTTCTGTGCTTTCGACGGAAAAATAATTATTGGTCGAATGAAGACGCATACCAACTTTTTATGACGATGGTTTAAAATCATATTTAAAAAAGATAGGCGCGTAGATGTCATTTATAAATGAGTTTGTTTACTTTATTATTTTTGCTGTTACCTGTACTTAATTTACCTATTAAATATATTTACATATACGAATCACAGGAAGGGCCTTTTTCAACTATCACTCACCTGGATCAGATATTTGAGGTGGCCGAAATCATTTATTAGCATTATCAGGAAATCGCCATTTCAAACTTTTAAACCACCTAGTGAGTTTTTCTTCACTAACTTGAGCAATTATGAAAGACGTTTTTTTTTTTGAACTGCCTACCCGATCATAAAACCCTGTGCACGCCACTGGCCGTTATGTATGAAAAAAATTAAATGTATTTTTTTCATGTATTTTTTATTTGTATTAATCGAAATAATCACCCATGCAATCAATGCATCTTTGCCAACGCAGTGGCAGTTTATTGATGCCCTTCTTAAAAAAATCAGCTGGACGGGAGGCAACAAATTCTTCAAAGGCATTTTGTACTGCCTCTCGGGTATTGAATTTTTTTCCCGCCAAGAAGTTATCCAAATTCTGGAAAAAGTAGTAGTCTGTAGGCGCAAGGTCTGGTGAGTAGGGCGGATGACGGAGAGCTTCCAACCCCAGTTCTTGCAACTTGGAGACCGTTTGCTGTGCAGTATGAGGTCGCGCGTTGTCGTGCAGGAGCAGCGGAGACGAGCGATTGACCAATACTGGTTGGAGATGTACCAGCTTCTCCATCATTGAGTTCAGTTCTTCACAGTACACATCTGCTGTAATGCTCACCCCGTTTGGTAAGAAGCTGTGATGAATCACACCGGGCGGCGCTAGACCACCAAACAGTGACCATCACTTTTCTAGGGGTAAGTTTTCGTTTAGGGCATTGTTTAGGTGCTGAACCAGGATCCAACCAACTTGCTGAGCGCTTGCGGTTATCAAACAGAATCTATTTTTCATCGCAGGTAACAATGCGGTTCAAAATTCCTTCATTTGTGTGTCTGTTGAGCAGTGCAAGGCACGTCTCGACGCGTACTTCGCGCTGGTGATCATTGAGTTCATGGGGCACCCTTTTGTCAAGCTTTTTTACCTTGCCAATTTGACGCAAATGGACCAATATTGTTTTGACGCTAACGTCGAAAGCTGCTGCTAATTCAGCCGTAGATTGTGTATCATCAGCTTCCACAATCGCCTTTAATTCGTCATTGTCGACCAAAGTCTTCGGACGACCGCGAGGTTCATTTTTCAGGTCGAAATTTCCAGAACGGAAGCGAGCAAACCAATAACAGGTGGTGCGTTGGTTTGTAGTGTTAGCTCCGTAAACGTCGTTGATGTTGCGTGCCGCTTGTGCCGCGTTGCTGCCAGGACGGTACTCATATTCCATAATTACTCGAATTTTTAACGTATCCATGATGACGAAAAAGATTGAAATGCGATTAAAATGTAACACTAATCAGTAAACAAATGACTAATTTTGGAAAAAGAATTCCATGTTTTTAAAATAAAATTAATTTGAAATTAGAATTCTTAGACAAACAAAAATTATTTTGATTTGAAATGGCCAGTACTGCAGAACGGCAATTTCATAGGTAAAGACCTAATATATATTAGGAACAAAGCCGTGTCTACATTTTAAGAGTTTTGTGTTTTGTACACGTCTTTGATTCTTTATCATCGAGTATAATCTTCAATCACAGTGTTTGTGTAGCTTGCTATCGGTGTGGTAAATTGTGTTCAGTGCAATATTTGTAGAGCCGTGCGCATCTCCAAGAAATGCGAGATACAAGTATGTCATTATGCTAGACGCGCGGCGGTGTCGCACTACTGCCCCGCCTGCTGGCCATGTAGGCTCAGCTCGAAGTAGGCCCCCCAACTTCACCCAACCTCATGTCGACGATCCATTTATGAAAATATCATGTTCGTAAGAAAAAATTGACACCTGCTTGCCATGTTTACTGTAGCGAATGCTTAAGTAAATTCTAGCTTGCTTATGCAACTGCTTTTCATCAGTTATCACTGGAACATACGCCGATAAAAATTAAACTCGTTCAACATTCACCGGGAAGTCGATAAATTACAACCTATTGAAGGAACGCATAAAGGAAACTGCTAATAGTAAAAGGATGAAGGGATTTGTGCAACAACGGTCATTAGAAATTGCGTGCAAGTGTCGGAGCAGTTCACGCGATCCTCGCGCACTGTCCGACCGACAGAGACCGCTGTTGCTGCAATATAATATTTCAGCAACAGCGGTCTCGATCGTCCCAGATCAATATTGCCAATATTGATCTGACTGCTCCATCGAGATCTACTACGAGTATTTCCTGGCTGGCTGGCTGGCTCCGAAAGCTAAATTGAAATGAGCGTATGTAAAGTGCCAGTAGCATGAGTTAGCCGTGGAATCAGTCCTGCTTCTAATGCAGCGTTCCCCAAAGTGGGAGCGTTAGCGCGCGCACAAGGGGGGCGTTATCGCCCACTTTGGGAAACGCTGTTCTAATGGATTTGTGACGTGAGTAACAGCAGCTCGCCACTTCGACGTCATGCCCCTTGACCCTACCTCCCTCAATTGTTCTACGCAGGCGTGCGTGTACATAATGTCTGAATACTCTATTCAGTATATTTTCAATGTATCGATTTATCGTTGCGCACAACTTAATGTCGTGTAGCAACCCCCTCTTGGAGGTTGACTTTCAATTAAAATTCCCGAGTAGGTTGCGCCCCGCGGCAAGCATAGCGGTTCTACGTCTCGTTTTATTATTAAACTAGCTTTTGCCCGCGGCTTCGCCCGCGTGGATGTCGGAAATTAATGCAAGAGGACGTACTACCGCGATAAGAATGTGTTATTCCAGGTTTTATAGGTAATATAGACTCTGTGTGCTGTTTTCGATCCAGATCCATTCAGCCATTTTTGCGTGATTGAGAAACAAACACCCAATCATACATATTTTCACATTTATAATATTATTAGTAGTAGGATTATAACTCATATTACTTAGGATTCATAGTGTATGAGAACATCATGTGTGTTGGTGTTTTTAAAATAAGAGTAATAGTATTCAGAGTAAGAAGACTGCGATGACATGAGACATAGGGCTTGATTTAGTTGAATGTAAGTCTTCCTGGTTTTTCTTAACGCTCCTATTTTACCTATACAGACACTCAATCATTTACCAGACACCGAACATAATTATAGGAATAGTACTTTTGCCAGTGGCTTGGCCCGTATAGCTGTCGGAAAATATCACCCGGGAACCTACTACCGGGATAAAGTAGGTATCCTATCTGTTACGTATCCATGATAAAATATACCTTTGTGCCAAATTCGATCTAAATCCGTTTGGCCGTCTTTGCATCATTGAGAAACAAACATCCAAAAATCTAAACATCTAAGCCATTTCGCGGTCTCTTACTTGGAATAATACTATTAGGTTTATTTTGAGTATAATGATTACACATGATATTCGCAATTACTATGAAGCCAAAGTAATATGAATTACAATCCTACTTATCCTGTACTACCCGGCCGCTGCCAACGCGCTCTGCGCCCGCTTTTTAAATCTCTAATATCTTCTAAGATATTCATTTAAATTACATGCTGTAAAGGGCCATATTGATCTATATTTAATGCACAATGTATTTAAAGTACTTAATTGGATAAGGATTAATGCTGTATTGCTTAAAATCGCTTCGTAAATAAGCCCTTATTTCTCGTAAAAAGTAAAAGATAAAAAGTGGTTATTGTGGGTTATCCCTAAGAGATAGACATATACCATTGAGGACATTTTTGTAGGCCTTTTTAAGGTGTACAATACTGTAGTACATTATTTTGATCTATTTCGTAGGATTCAGCCAGGGTTTTTCGAATTTTGAGACGTATGTCAGCGTAGTTTTCGAAGACAGTTATTTTTTTCTAAAAGTAAAGAATCTTTCTAAAATAAAACTAGCCTAAGTTACTCCTTGTTACATCAGCTATCTGCCAGTGAAAGTCCCGTCAAAATCGGTCCAGCCATTTCAGAGATTAGCGGGAACAAACAGACAGACAGACAGACAGACAAAAATTGTAAAAAATGTTGTTTTGGTATATGTATCGTGTATACATCCATATACACTTAGTAAAAAGTGGTTATCTTAATATTAAAAACAGACATTCCAATTTTATTTATTTGTATAGATAAGAGCCGACTGAGATGCCCATACAAAATTACATGCCTCCCATAGGCAGTCATGGGATGGATCACAGATAACACAATATATGTATTTTATTTAGGTAAACATCATTTATATTGTAATTAATCTCGCATCCATGAATCAGCTGGATGCGAGAAGCACAGAACCGGTCCAAGTGGCGGTGCTCGGGGAGGTCTGTGTCCAGCTGTGGACGTCTTTCGGCTGAAATTATGATTTTAATTAATAAAGACTATCTAAATAATAGCGAAGAAATAGATTCAAGTCCGTCTGTAGGAGAGGTCGCCGCGATTCGTCGGCGGCGACCTCTCCTTGTCCTTGAACCTCAAGGCCGCGTCGGGCGCCCGCGGGCCTGCTCGCCGCTAGCCGCTCGGCGCGAGGCGGCCCCACCGCGCGCCTGCCCGGCTGCCCGCCTCACACACCGCACATATCCCTATTGATGTCGGTTGCGTAATAACCGTGGCGTCAGTGAACACTGCAGAGTCTCCAGGGATGTACCCCTCAAAACCCAGAACATTATATCTGTTCAACCCTTCGGGGAAAGAAGGTGTAATGTTATGTTATTATTTTAATAGAACCTATAGTTCGTAGAAGCACGATATACAAGATCGCGGGGATACATCATTTGGGATCATTAAAATGTTTACTTTTCTTCACTAATCTCACAAAGACGGATTTCGTAAAATCCCTAGGGAGGCAAAAAACCAAGATCCGAAGACCAGCCCTCATAAAGGATGGCTTGAACCTGTGCTTTTTGCCACTGTGATAACTTGGGGCACATATTCAGGTTTTTAACTAGATGCGGCTATGAATCGACCGATGAAGTATAAAACGTAGATAATGCGCATGCAATCATGGCTGTATAGTAGTAGCAGTTTCCTGTTGTTCGATATAAGTGAATATGTACAACACGCGAAGCGGGGCAGTCCGTCACGGAACCACTGAACTAAATATACAATATATAATATATATTTAACAGGCCTGTTGGTCTAGTGGTTAGCGACCCTGACTGCTATGCCGGAGGTCGTGGGTTCGATTCCCACCCAAGACAAATGTTTGTGTGATGAGCACGATCATTTGTTCTGTGTCTGGGTGTAATTTATCTATAATATGTATGTATTTAGAAATATATAAGTATGTTTATCAGTTGTCTAGTACCCATAACACAAGCTCTGCTTAGCTTGGGACTAGATAGCGTTGTGTGATAGTTGTGGAATATTTTTTTATTTTTTTTATTAATATTATAAAAGTGAGTTGGGGAGGCTATACAATGAGATAAACAACGTACAAGTTGTTTCACGAGCCGACTGCAACCTTTAAGAAGATCGTGTTATGTAAATGTAATTGTAAGACTGAGGAGTTCACGTCACGCGAGTGTGCGAACAACTGGCCAGTAGTGATATGCTGTACAATCTGTGCAGCGCTCTCTTGATTAACGCTTCTCTTGAATATACAAGTAGGTATGCGCGTGTTACTGTAGCATTTATCTAAACAATAGTTTGCGTTAAAATTTAGCTAGCAATAAGTCACGTACAGTAATTGACACTGTTAACCCTGAGACTAACAACTTATCTTTAAAAAAATGAACTCGGTTGGACACGCTGTTATCGAATGTTTATTCAAAAACATTATTATTCTCAAAATTCCAAAAAGTAACACAATAATTAAATGTTCCAATATTAGTCTCGTCGCAACACTTATCATTACATCATACATGTTTTTAGGAATGTTACTACTCTCAGTGACACCCTTTTTAAACTACAATATAAATACAATATTGAAATATTTTTAAGATGTACCTTATTGACACATCTGCATTGATTATTACTGATGGAAGCTTTGTCCGTCTAAAGGTCTCTCGGTACAATGCTGACTGCGTCTTCCACGACTCAACCCTCCCACCAGCAAGCAATTACTTCGCTGAGGCTTTAAAAGGTTTTACTCTCTCAACTGCCTAACGAATCATACGAAATTGC
Organism: Aporophyla nigra; assembly: GCA_947507805.1. Taxonomy (NCBI): domain Eukaryota; kingdom Metazoa; phylum Arthropoda; class Insecta; order Lepidoptera; family Noctuidae; genus Aporophyla; species Aporophyla nigra. The sequence goes on along the minus strand of OX382313.1, from coordinate 405,014 downwards.
TTTCTCAAAATGTAAGACATATTGTTGCGACATACTGTTTTTGAGACCGTCCCTCAGGGCTCTTTTCTCGGTCCCATTTTTTCCAATCTTGTTTTGTGTGGTTAAGGCATACATTATTTAATTACCTACAACAAGAAAATAATTATGAGAGTTACAACATTGTTTTCCGTCAAACTTTTCATAAAATGGGAACAAAAATTACGAAACAGTTGAAATATTCGGAAGTATTTGATTGGTCTCAACTCTCAAGTTTGTTGAAAGTATCCAAGTTACGCAATGATTAGTCCGCGAAACCACAGTATAATAAATTAAGGAGTGCGCCGCAGTTTTATATACGTGAAAAATGGCAAGAAGTGGTCGAAAGTATTGTTCAGTTCAGTATATGATTATTATTTGAAATTCATCAGTATTGAAAACTGAAATAACATTTTTTTTTAATGACACGCACTGACTAGAGTGCGTGTTTATCTACTGAGCGACTGTAGGGGTTCGAATGAATTACTGTGGTCCTGGCAATTGGCATATAGGCAACTGAAGGAACACGGGTGGGTTTTAGTCAGTAAAAGTCTGACACGCCCTCCCGCTCCACCCACAATTTAAAAAAAAAACCGACTGTTGGGTCTGTAGGTAATTATTTCAAGGACACTGCCGAGATGTAATACTGCTTACTTAATTATACTGTGACGAAACTCAACCTTTGAACAAGCTTTGCCCGTCGCGAAGCAAAAAAAAAGGGTTTTTATAAACTTAAAAAGCAGTTCTGTCGGGTGGCCTAGATAAACGTTTTGGTGATTCGGTTGATTCGGATTACGTTGGATCACGAATAGTAATAACTTTGTAAGCGGTGCCTAATAAAATAACATACTTACCTAAATGAAATAAAACCGTACTTCTATAATTATACATACATTTATCTACGTATTCTATCATCATTGTTGTGCGATAGATAAGAGTATAGGTAACTATTCAAAGAGTTAATGGTCACGATGATACACTTAATTTAATATTGCCTCATAATGACTTTCAACAAGTAAATTAGGTACCTCGCGGATCCTGTCGCTGCAAGAGCATTGCAAACGGAACGTGCCAGTCGCACCAGAATGAGTATAATGCGGAACTCGATACGATCATGGCAAATGTCGGCTGCCGAGCGCTGACTGTGCTGAGGCACGATGATACTGCGTAAATGTAGGGAAAAAACGCGCGTTACGTCACTGTATTAAATAAATAAACATGCTAACACATAAGGTAATACGTAAGGACGTACTATAATCGCGCCGGAATTGTTTCGTGCACTGGATTTTCAAGTGTCGGTATTGAACCGAGCATTGAGAAGCCAACAGAGCGCTTCTGAGAGTAGCGAAAAACGAACACTGTTTTACTGTTCGAATTTCACTCGGCGCTTTTAGTGCGCGATTCAGCCGCGATGTTATTGCATCCATGAGTATGTCGACTAAATTCTGGCAGTAAAATTTGTGTCTAAAAACTATTTTCAACGTCACTACTAATACTGTCAATACCAAGGTTATGATATGAGGATACTACAATATTTAAATCATAGCCTTGTAAAATATGCCCTACGTAATGTAGTTTACAATTGGCCTGTGCTCACTTGTGTTTTATTGTAACGCACAGAAGGCTGTAGTGCTGCTAGTCGGCCTCTGTTACACGTAATTCATTCGTCCATTTTGCTCTCGGACGGCAATGAAGATTTTGTTTTATCGACATTATGGCTACCTCCTAAGCACTCAGATATTACCATGCCCGATAGCTAAAGTACCGTTGAGTGTTTGACTTGACCTTGGTATCTGTTGGTACCAGATTTTCCGAGGAGCCAACTGTAAGGACGATGACGAGAACATGCCATGTAGTCAGTAAATCGGTTTTTGTTAAACGTTTCTTTATTTAGGCATGTAGTGTTAGCAGCAGTGCGTATCAACTCGGGTGCTAACATGTCGGCGTGTTGTATTGCCGCAGGCCCGTCCGCGGCATGTCGGCGGTGGTGATGGGCGCGGGCCCCGCGCACGCCTGCTTCTTCGCTACCTACGAGTACTGCAAGCACTCGCTGTCACAGCTCACCAGGCACCGGCACGACCACATCACACATGGTGAGCCCAGTCTGCGTCTTACTTACTTACGCTTATGGCATTTCCCTGAGCGGCACACATAGTTCTGCCTCTGTTTGTAATGTAGTGCTTTAGTGCGAAGTTGTGCTGACGTCGGTGTGCTGACTGTTGCAGGGTTGTCGGGCTGCATCGCGTCGCTCATACACGACGCGGTCTCCAATCCAGCTGAGGGTGAGTACCGCCACGTGTACTTTAGTTTCAAGTTGAAACAGTCATCCCCGATGCACCTGCACGTCCCTTGCCGTCTGCACCACACACACGCAGATAAATGATCCCATGATATGCTTCCCACCCTAATGCTTGTGAAGTTGTGACTGTTGACTATCAAACATATTCGTTCGCTGAACATGCTGCTTGGCCAATACTTGATAAGAGCGATAATGCCTTCCGTCGCCCTTTGCCAATAGATTACTTAAAGAAGTTTTAAGACAACATGGGCTCATAGAGGATGAAAGATTGCGCGCGCCCCACACTGCCTCTCATATCATTCAAATTAAATTGTGCAAATTGGACTAATGGTACAAACAATTAATATTTCAAGTCATTTAAGTATTCAAGTGTTCGGTTATATGTATTACTGTTCTGTGAAATGTAACATGTACCTACATATGCACACACACGTCGTTAGTGTTGTTGTATTTTATCAGCGTGGATAATGGCGAACAGTATAGTGTGTAGTCTCGAGAGCTACTCGACTGGTCTGCGCCATTCAATTGAAACGTGGACTCTTTATCAGACGTCCCGCGTCCGCTGTCTCTTTTCACGAGCTGACTGGCGCTCAATAGGCGCTCAGCTACATAGTAACAAGATAGGCCATGCAATGATTTGATCAATTATGTGTCTTGTACGCTCTACGACCCACTGGAGCTCATAGATAATTGATTTCCACACACGGTTAGCCCTGAGATAGTTATGAGGTCAGTTTGGTGACAGTTTGTAACTGCGGGCTACAGCAGCAGCGAATCTGTCTGTGTCAGTGTGGCCGCCCTCGCGGTAGATAACGAAGGAGCGGTGCTGGAGTTCAATGATTCTACTATAAACACGTAGTAATCATGTAGCAAATAGGTGGCGTTATCAATTTACCACAAGCGACGCTATCGTTGCGCCTAAAACAAGTTTTATTTGCCAATTCTTACTATCATGTAATTACGAATAAATAAATAAACTAGTTTGCCATAGAGATGTAATTTATGTTATATATTAGGACTGTGTCTAGTCTGTAGCCTCTACTTAAAGTACTCACCTTTCTTTATGTCTGCATGTCACGAGGGACAGCCTTCCTCGAAGTCGTAATAATTCGGGCTGGCTCGAGGGTGTTCTCCGAGCAGTGGCAGCGGCCACTGTGGCCAAGCTTAGCGGCGGCGGCGGCGTAGTCGTGGCGTGTCTTGTTTCGTCACCTTAATCCGTCTTCTTGGTTTCCTCCTCGTAACTGACGATATCAAGTCTTGTTAAAACTGCTTTTGTTAGTTGTTTGTGACTCTTGTGACTCAAACTACATTAGTTTCCCCCTCGTTAACGGTTTCTTTTTCTTGTAGGTCTTCTCGTTACAGACATTGAACAAAAATATTATTCTACAATTTATTATTCCGTGTTGTTGTTTACGATATATTATAATAATACCACAAAAAAATACATTAGTTGTTCGTTGCTAGGGGTTTTCCCGGAGGCTGCAGTCTACTGCACAGTACCGCGCTGATGTATGTGTACGAGTCGAGTCTTTGTGAACATAACCTGCCGGCTGCCGCCCACCATACCCTTACCAAGTCATACTCTCATGGCAGGCAGTGCTCAAATAGTGCAGATGCCACTCTTTGCAACCTATCGATAGGATAGACTGGCCTCAAATTCAGCTGCATTATTAAATTTATTGTTGCTTGTAAAGTACTTGACGGAAATGGTCAGAGTGCGACCCACTTCACTACACAAATCCTCAGCTGCTATCAACGTCATGTGTTCTTTGAATGTATTGTAATACAGTCCAAGTGTAAATTAATGCGTCCCCTTTACCGACTAATTTATCAGTATGTATAATTATACAATCAGCAGGTACGTACTTACCCGAGTGGCGACGGCCGCTTTAGAAAACTATGCTTAGCTGCATGTTATTCGCAGCTGAGCGGTTTCATTAATTTATCCTTGATTGATCTATAGCAATCGATCGTTGGTTATTGCGCAGGTTCCTTCTAAACACGGGGAAATCCTGTGAAGGTGCAGATGTAAATATTGACAGTAAGCTTGACGATACGCTGTTGTGAGTAGTAATGTTGACGGCGCGCAGCGTACGAACATCCTGGCGATTGTACGCGCGATCCGGAAGTGTTGGAGCAACATCACACGGTGGCAGGTCGCTGCGCTCGCTCCTCGCACAGTCCGCCGAGTCCGCACCCACAATGACCGGAAACTGGCCACGTGCACCTTAGTGAACTGAGCGCCACACCACGCCCCACACAATGCGTGTGTTTTAACCACATCCCAGTCGAGGGCTCATGTACGAAGAGACGAAGCCCATGCTAGCCGCTCAGGTAGACGGCTAATCAGAAACAGCAGTCATGATAAACACGTATACTAGATGTGCCCCTGAGTCTTTGCAAGACGAAGCCCATGCTAGCCGCTCAGGTAGACGGCTAATCAGAAACAGCAGTCATGATAAACACGTGTACTAGATGTGCCCCTGAGTCTTTGCATATCGTGTTAGATCTTCGCATCAAACAATACAAACTTTGCATATCGTGTTAGATCTTCGCATCAAACAATACAAACTTTGCATATCGTGTTAGATCTTCGCATCAAACAAAACAAACTTTGCATATCGTGTTAGATCTTCGCATCAAACAATACAAACTTTGCATATCGTGTTAGATCTTCGCATCAAACAATACAAACTTTGCATATCGTGTTAGATCTTCGCATCAAACAATACAAACTTTGCATATCGTGTTAGATCTTCGCATCAAACAATACAAACTTTGCATATCGTGTTAGATCTTCGCATCAAACAATACAAACTTTGCATATCGTGTTAGATCTTCGCATCAAATAATACAAACTTTGCATATCGTGTTAGATCTTCGCATCAAACAATACAAACGTTGCATATCTGTTAGATCTTCGCATCAAACAATACAAACGTTGCATATCGTGTTAGATCTTCGCAACAAACAATACGAACGTGATCATAGATCAGATCCATCTGGTTCTGCGTGTTGCTGGACATAAAGAATATCATCAAACCCATTTCTCCCCGTGGGTGTCGTAAAAAGCGACTTACTAGAGAATGGGCAGAAGCGTTCTCTATACATTTTACCACCATACTGCGATCGCTAACCCGCCTGCCAAGTGTGGCGATTATGCCAAACCCCCAAAATTCGGGGAGACCAGCAGTGGACGTCATTCGGCTAAAATGATGATGATGATGAGGTGGTCTGCTGACCTAGTGAAGCAGACAGTCTGCTTCAGCTTCAGACGCGGCTAACCTCACGAGTCGCTACTGCTGGCCAGAAGTGCATGTGCAAACACGCGCCCAGATATGGCATGCGTGGATACAGTGCACGTGGCACAGCAGTACAGCACTGAGGACGGTGACTCCACCTGCTATCGAATATTGTTGGCTAGTAAGTTTTATCAATCGGTTGTCCTTGGAATCCATACTTTATGCATGTCACTTTCATGGAGGTTAATTGTGCGCTTGTGTGAACCTTGCCATTTGCACAGGTGGTATCGTATTTGATCATTTATTAGTTTGATGTGTTTAGGTGTTACTGTATCAGCAAATGGTCTGTCTGACCTTCGATTTAATTAGCATCAGCGCCGTTTTCTTACGCTCATGTTGGTAGTTGCGTATCTCTGGTTCATGTATCTGAAACGTTACACATGCCCCTTGGCGCGTGGAACAAAACCCGTGTCTCCCACACAAATACGAACACCTGACACATTGGGTGTAGTGCTCTATGTCACACCTCTAGTAGTAATATGCATGAATGATCGATCACAAGAACTCCATGAGCATTGTTTTCCTGTTAGCGCATGTTCTCGGTAGTGGCGCGATCTGTTTGTTGCACTCGCTGGGCCCACTCAGGCCGAGACTAACTCAGACGTAATAGCTATGAATGAGCGATCCACTACCTCAATTGGCGACGGTCACGAACTAACATACCTACTATTCAGAGAGCATCAAGAATAAACATACATTAGTTACTGAAAAATCTATTCTTTAATCTCGTTTGTTGTGCGAGTGCAGTCTAATACTTGATTTCTGCTGCTTTGTTTCGGCCTACTTGTAATTAATAGGTTAATTTTACTCAGTTCGCTGCGGAGGTGGGGGGATACCTATCATATGTTGAATCTGTGGTATGTCATTTTATTTCTCGGTATGTTCCAATGAGGAAAATGTGGCGAAGGCGACGCATGAGTCAGCGATGCGGTGCAAGAAAATCCCCCGCACTGAATCTGTGCTAGCAAATTGCCCTGTACTTCAGTGTACAGTGGCTATTGATATTTATAGTGTAAACAACAACGATGATGATATCTATAACTCGTGTCACGAGCGCAGTCGCGAGCATCACACGGCACGCGGCACGCGGCTTGGGCAGGCCGCCGCGCGCCGTGTCGCATCGGATGTCGTGTTCACCAGGCCACATCCTGCGGGAGGGTCGGCGTGGGCGTGGGCGTCCTGTGAACTTGATCATCTGCAACTTTGCTCTGAAATGACGATGATGATACTTTTATATTACACTAGCATCTGCCGCGACTTCGTCCGCGTCAATTTTTTGCTCCCCTGACCCTTCCCGTCGCATCCAATTGCCTGCCAATTTTCGTTGCTGCTCCGCTTCTTTTGACCGTAGCGTGATGTTATATAGCCTTCCTCAATAAATAGGCTACCCAACACAAAAATAATTTTTCAATTCGGACCCGTAGTTTCTGAGATTACCGCGTTCAACCAAACAAACAAACTCTTCAGCTTTATAATTTAGTATAGATGACATCATATTAAATTACATAATTATTCGTGTTATTTGTTTACATATATTTCATATTGTACGTTACCATCTTTTTCTTTTCTCGTTGCTTACTGTTGCGACAAATCCAGACTAGTCCGGCACACTATTGCGTAGCATTTTACTGTGTTTGAAATGATTTTGAACAATTCTATTCATTTTGGCAGTTCAAGAAAATGCATTGCGCTTAGAGATGGGCAAATGCCCGGGCATTTTTGGCAAATTGGGAAAATTCCTAATAAGTGCCCATAAGTTTCTGTCCTTGGGCATTTATCAGGGCATATAATTTTTGTTTCAAAATTAATTTACGAAATTGATATTGGTGCCGATTCTGTTGCACAAAATTCTCTAAACTAAAACTAAAAATCACTAAAATTAGGTTTATTCCTGTCAAACGACGATTTCCTATTCTGAATTAGACTAAAGTGACACAACTTAACTATATTTTAGTTTGACAACACTAAGATTGCACTGAGTTATTAGTTTAGTGAAAATGACAATTTTGCTATTCTGAGTTTGCCGGTTTTCACCAAAAATTTAGACTATAATCATTTATTTTGACTAAGTCTGACTATTTTTAATCGCGATTAAAAAGGTGTGGAATAAAACTAGTGGTCATGAACAAAAATTCACACCAACGCCTCGCCTTCACGTGCAAAAACAGTGCTGTATTTTTTATTTTGCTTGTATCTTGAAAATGGCGTGTCCTATCGCAAAAATAATTAAATTTTCGACCCCCTTTAGGAAACCCCGGACATATAAATCTCAACACGTGGGTAATAATTTTTTTATTTTTCAAACAAAAAGGGAAAAATTCCATGTAAAACACGTCCAGGCTGCCCCCTTGCGCACGCCTTCGTCTCTAAAAAATTCATTGCGTAGCGCACATAAGTACCACGTTGCGAAACCAAAAGAAACAAAACCACGTTGACTGTCAAATTCGTTTTTAGTCGTGTCAAAATAATTTTTAAATTTAGAGATATTTTCTTGCAGAATAGCGTTAAAATTTTCATAGCCAAAAGTAAGGAATTTTAGAGATAGTTTAGTTCGGTGTACAACAGAATCGGCACCATTAGCTTTGAAAGGTGACTTAATTTGTTGAGTTTCTTCTTCTTCTTATTATTCTTCGTAACACTTGTCAGAGCGGTCGTGGTCCTCGTGAAATTTGTTGACTAGGGGCTGATGTGATTCGCCTCACGATTTCTCGCCATCCAATGCGATTTTTGGAATTGTGGGTGCACTTATATAATGGATCGCCCACTGCGGATTTTATTTGGTGAGTCTATCTCATGGGTGACTGTCCACTCTACCCTGCACGACAAGGCGTTCTAAAGAGTCACCGTCACGCCTCGAGACGTGTCCGAAGTATTTTAGTATGCGCGTTTGGACCAAATCAGATAGACGCTTTTTGATATTGAGCTCTTGGCGTATCGAGGTGTTGATACGAAACTCGTTCCACGATACCCCAAGCATTTTTTCCAACACCACATTTCCAGGGCGTCTATCTTTTGCTTCTCAATGTCGCGAACCGTCCACGTCTCAGCCGCGTATAGGAAAATAGGGAAAACCAGTGTTTGAACAAGCCGGACCTTGGTGGCTTTTGTTAGATCTCTGTTCCTCCAGACATAATTTTGTCATTGCACCCACCTCCGTTCGAGATTAACGCTCCACGATAAATATAGGACTGGACCACGTCGCAGTTCGCAATTTTAGAGACTTCGGGCGAGTTTTTGTTTCCGCGGTCCACGATCATCACTTTTGTTTTTTTGCGGTTAATCTTTAGTCCGAATGCGATGCTCACGCTCTCCATTCTACGAAGTAGTTTTTCTAGATGACTTGCGGCAGCGTGGTGTCATCAGCGTAACGCAGATTTGCAATTCTGTAGCCACCGATTGAGACACCGTCTGTCCAGTCCTCCAGAGTAATGCGCATGATGAGTTCGGTGTAAACATTGAAGAGGAGTGGTGATATTATGCAACCTTGACGTACACCTGCACTAGGATGGAAATTGTTCGACAAGATTCTATCGGTTCAAACTGAATCTGTACCTGTTTCGTATAGCATTCTTAACAGATGCACTAGGTGTTTCGGCGTGCCCATTTCCAGTAAGGCCATTTACTGCATTGGCCATTTTACTGAATCGAACGCGTTGGAGAAATCCACAAAGCAGATATAAGTCGGCTTGTTGAATTCTCGGGCTTTCTCAACAACCTGACAAACAATTAATGTTTGTTCGCGGGTGCCTTTTTCTTTCACGAATCCAGCTTGTTCCAGCGCAATCTCTTTGGATAAGTAAGCCTTTAGACGTTCGTTAAGAAATGAAGCAGTATTTTGCTAGCGTGTGAGATGAGTGCAATAAGGCGGTAATTGCTACATATCTTAGTGGAGCCCTATTTATGCAAAGGTGTAAAGACTGTATGGGTCCAATCAGTAGGCCAAATTCCAGTCCTCCATACCTCGTTACATATTTCGATGAAGATATCAACTCCCTGCTCTCCTAAGGCTTTTATAGTCTCAATGGGAACTGCATCTCTATCTGTAGCTTTGCCGTTCTTCAAGTGCTTAATTGCTGCTCTAACTTCCGACTTCAGTATGTTTGGTTCCAGTTTTTGGGGACGGTTGTAGGGTAATTTTGTGATTGGGGATCGTGGAATAAAGACTGACAGTAATTCTTCCAAGTCTCAGAAATTTGGTCAAGTTCTGTCACGATGACACCATTGTTCTCTTCAATTGCCCAAGCTTTAGATGTCAGTGATTTGGTTAATGAACGGATCTTCTGGTAGAGGTCTCGCGATTCACAGCGGCCCGAGTGTACTTCTCTTTCCTGACATATTCTCTGATAGTAGGCGTTTTGGTCTTTATGGCATACAGTCTGAATTTGGGCAGACATACCATTTATAGCCCGGATGTCTGCTCCTTTCGCCTTCATATCCCGTCTTTTCTCAACCAAAGCAAGAGTATCATCAGTCATCCAGAGATCCATTAATTTTCACATGGAAAAGTAAATTAACGTTATTATTTTATAATAAAAATGTGATCAATCATTAAAATTTCTTCTTTTATTTCTTTGTTAAGTACTATTTTACATGAAAAACTAAATTAAATCACTTTTAACGACCCCATATTTTTTTGCCCTGCTATTGGGCATTTATTGGGCAGTTATAAATGTATGCCGGGTTTTTTCCTTATTTTCCTGCCGGGCAGAAACACATTGCCCATCTCTAATTGCGCTCTTTGTCTTCTCCAGGAGACAAGATTTTCAAACACATTAAGCATTCGATTTTGATATACTTCAAAAAAGAAAGTAGTTATTTCGAATCATCATATTTGCCATTTCCCATCTGTTTTGGGCTTGCTTTCAGTGTAGGTACAGGTTCTGTTCTGCCGATTTCAAAATTGAATGGATATAAAAAATGAATTAAGTACAAAAATCGGATTACTCTGTAAAAAGTTATGCGTGGTCATATACAAGATGCAGTTTTGAACCTGCAAAACATTTCAGGAGGTTGTTATGAGACTCGTAAATAATCATACAACAACACGATACCAAGTCAATGATCAATAATACTTTTTATTTTAGGTTTTTCAATTTTATTGTTTTACAGAATAACTCTGGATGGGGGAGCGCGGCTTTGGATTTATGAAAGAAATGTCGGTTGCGTTTGTTTGTGTATGTGAAAGCGCAGTTTAAGGACACGTACAGACTGGCCGCGTTTTAAAAAAGAGTGTTCACACTTACCAAAGACTATATAACCACTTGACTGCGCATACAGTGCCCCGACGCTCGAAAACTATTAGTATTTTGTCGCCTATGCATAGGCTGCGGTTCAAGTAGCCATTTTAGTTGTGACCAATTGTTAGACCTCTGTGCACGCTAAATTATTGCAAATAATATAACTAAATCTGCAATTATAACGCATCAAAATACCTTCATGCGCGGTGAAGTGGTGTGAGAAACATTCCAAGACTTCTAGTTACAAAAATGATCGCATAACTTTTCATCAGTAAATAAACAGTACGAAAAATTATTGTGATTTAATCAGATTATGATCCACCGTAGGGGTCTATTTAAAATGGTGGTTGGGTAAACCAGCACACTGTGTGAGTCCCGCGTTGATGTCTTTTGGAAAAGTCTCGTTCTTTCATTAGACAATTCTAATGCATCTATCCCTTACTTTCACTTTGTATTTTTATCGTAAAAATTAGTGCTGTTTCCTTTAATAGCTGAAAGTCTTTATCGAAAATTTAAATTAAAATGAATGAAAATTTTATTCAATTGAAATACTGTGGCTTCTTTAGCTTCGTCTTGACAATCCGTTTGTAAACTGGCGCCAAAACTACCGTGGCCATAGTACCTTCTGCCTTGGGGATGATATTCGACACCGTTTCTGATTGCTATTTCGTCGAATATGATAGTGGCGAAAGTTTTGTTCTTGGATTCTCTAGTTTTCATTTTATTAGTGATTGATTTTGATTAAATATGATTTCTTTGATTTTAATTGAGTATTTGTCACAATTTTAAAATCCATTTTATCGATATCGACTATTTTCCCTTAATGAAGTAGAGCAGCCCTACGATGGGCATACCTACGCAACTTGACCTTGAATTGACCAATTGCAGCCGCACGTTCTTCCTCGTCTCCCGGCCCGCAGTGGTGAGTCGTGTGCTAAGCAGAAATCGGCCTATACGCTCTCTAGTGGTTTTATTCTCTTTGACACTTACCGATTTCCGTAAATAAGAATAAAATGAAGAAAAAACGTGCCCATTTTATTGTTGATTCGGGTCGAGAATCACTAACATAATTACCTCCTGAAATGTTTTGCAGATCCAAAACTGCACCTTGTATTACAATCAGTGAATGAACAATCAATCATCCCCTGTTTTTCAAATTTATATGAGACCAACTACAGGGTATATACCTATATACCCTTTCTAATGTATATTATTTTTAAATCAAAATCGGACTACTCTGTTAAAAGTAGATCTTAATGTAGATCTTGTGAGGTTAGTTCTGGGCTGAAACAAACAAAAGATAAAATTACATATATGTTATAATTCCTAAATACATGGGTATTTAACAATTATAATAAATATGTAATTTTACCACACAACATGAATATTTGGGGAAACATCAGAAGTGTTTAAGTATAAGGTCGCTGTATAAGATTATATATGTATAATTTTTCAAGAAAAGAAAGAAGATTTTTTTAAGCAATTGATTTTTATTAACATTATCGCCTTTCGAAACTATAACAGTAATAAACACCTTTTCTTTCGCAGAGAATAGCTTTCATGATGGAAGATCCCTCAAATCTCTATACGTGTGGGGTATCTATGGATAGGTCTTCAAAAATGATATTGAGGTTTCGTTTCGTTGCGCGAGAGACACTTCCAAAGTGGTAAAATGTGTGTATGTCCCCCCGTAACTTCTAAAATAAGAGAATGATAAAACTAAAAAAATTATGATGTACATTACCATGTAAACTTCCATCGAAAATTGGTTCAAAAAAAAAAAAACAAAAAATCAAAAGTCATTTATTCAAACTAGGCTGAGAGTCAGCACTTTTTGAACGTCAAAGTCACATAAGACAGTCCCCCCAAAACGCCCGCCCTTCGACACTTCCTAGTGCTTTGGCTGGGAAGAAGAAGTGGCGGAACAAACTCCCCAGCAGCACTGCTGTCTGTTAAGTTAGAAGAACTTGATTCTATACAATATTGTATAAGTTATTAATATAATAAAACAAAACATACATTATTCGCCATATGTCAGCTAGCACACGCCATTATACCAACAAAACATTGAAAACTAAACTCAAGCTGAAATGAATAATGAAACAAAATCGTAAACAGAACTTAAAACCTTACTAAAGCCTCCAGGCATAAAGGGCGTGCCCGCTTACATATACAACGATGCAAATGATACATATACACAACAAATGAAATTAAAAGAAAATAAAAATAAATTAACAAAAGCAGTTAAATAAAAAAACAATTATATGAACTACCCATATAAACTGTCAGTGTGTGAGTTACAGTAATTACAGAATGTAAAACAGTGTCATAGAAGAAAAAATAAATATTATCTACACAATTAAGTGAGCAACTAGTTTGATAAACTCTAAGACTGTCCTATGGAGCGAGACCAGCATGTTTCCAAGCGTTCTTATCTTGGATGTAGTCCTCTAATTTGTAATAAGCTCGTTTACAAAGTGTACTTTTAATATGACTTTTAAACCTCCTTTCATTTAATTGCAATATATCAGAAGGTATTTTGTTGTAACATTTAACACAGTACCCCATAAAAGATGTATGTACTTTTGCTAATCTGAAAAATGGTTGATCTATCTTGTCTTTATTTCTAGTATTAAAATTATGTCTATCGCTTATTTTATTAAAAAGATGTAGATTTTTTCTTACATACATTATATTTTCGTAAATGAATTGGCAAGGTACCGTCATAATATTAATCCTTTTAAATAGTTCCCTGAGGGATTCGCCGCGACACAGATTATAAATGGCTCTGACAGCTCGCTTTTGCAAAATAAAAATGGATTCAATGTCAGCAGCCCTACCCCACAGTAAAATGCCATACGACATAATGCTGTGGAAGTAGCTAAAATAGACCAAACGCGCGGTTTCTACATCTGTTAACTGTCTTATCTTTCTAACAGCATAAGCGGCCGAGCTCAACCGCCCCGCAAGAGATGTTATATGAGGTCCCCATTGTAATTTCTCGTCTAGCGTGATTCCTAGGAAAACCGTTTGATCAATAAATTCCAGTTTTTCCCCATTCAATAAGATGTCACATTCGCTACCTCTGACATTAGGCAATTGAAATCTAATGCACTTGGTTTTTTTTTTATTAAGTACGAAATTATTTACCGTAAACCAGTCTTGGACCTGAAGAATGGAGTTATTGACGTCGTCAAGATTTTGAGACCGTCTGTCGATTTTAAATATCAATGATGTGTCATCTGCAAATAACACCATCTTCGGTTGGTTTGGAAGTAGATGGGGTAGATCATTAATGTATACTAAAAAAAGGAATGGACCCAATATCGAGCCTTGAGGAACGCCCATTGCCATTTCAGACCCCAATGAGTTTACGCCGTTTACTTGGACTTTGACCATTCTATCCTTCAGGTATGATCTTATTAAGTCAAGAGCTGTATTTCTAATTCCATAGTGCTCTAGTTTCAGCAAAAGTGTCTCATGGTTTACGCAATCGAACGCCTTGGAAAGGTCACAAAAGATTCCAATGGCATCTTGTGCTTCTTCCCAGGCGTTAAAAATGTTCTTTATTAGGGTAACACCAGCGTCGGTGGTACAACGCCCTTTGGTGAAACCGAACTGGTGTTCATGAAAGATGGAGTTTTTATTAAAGTGACGTAACATTTGATTGAGCATTAACTTTTCAAACACCTTACTGAGAACTGGCAGAACTGACACGGGCCTATAATTGTTTGGTTCTTTACTATCACCGGATTTAAACAAAGGAACTACTTTGCTGTGTTTCATCAGATCCGGAAAGACTCCTTGGTCTACACTGGTGTTAAATATGAAAGCTAAATAGGGTGCAATGGTGTCAATAATAGAACTACAAAATTTGACAGACATTCCCCAAAGATCTTCTGTTGATTTAATTTTAAGATCTTTAAAAGCTTTTATAATAGCCTGGGGGTTAGTATGCTGAAACCTAAACTCTAAAGGGCATGCCCCTACATTCTTTTTGAGTAAGGCAGCGGAAAGCGCGGGTGACGAATTTAAAGCTTCAGTAGTTTTAACGGGAATATTAACGAAAAAATTTTGAAATTCCTGAGCTATTTCTATATCTGAGTTAATGGGGCCATGTGCAGTCTCTAAATTAAATTCAGTATTACGCTGTTTTTTCCTACCTGTTTCATCATTTATTATTTGCCAGGTAGTTTTTATTTTATCATCCGCTGATTTTATTTTATTGCTAATATAAAGCGCTTTAGCCAAGCTGCACACACTTTTAAAAATTTTAGAATATTTTGCAACATACTGATGAAAGCTTCTATTAGTCATATGTTGCTTTAGGCCATAAAGTTCAAAAAGTTTTTCTCTGCTTTTACGTATACCTGGCGTTGCCCAATCACTAAATAAGAACTTTGTGCAAATACTTTTAGTCTTTAGTGGGAAATTGTCATTAAATTGCGTGTTTAATAATGAGAAGAACTCGGCGTAGAACTCATTTGGGTCACATTCATTATTAAAACTGTGAACACATAATGTACTGGCCAAAGAATGATTAAATTTCTCTAGATTTTTACATGTCATTGGCCTAAACCTTATTTGAATTTTTTGTAGAGGTATGTACGAGCAAAATGTTACTGTTTGACCACTGTGATCAGATGGCAACTTATTTACAATTTGTTTGTGTAAGTAATCACAGTTACAAAAAATATTATCTATACAAGTGGCAGAAGAAGCTGTCACTCGGGTTGGTTCCATAAAAACATTTGACAGATTAAATGACTTAAAAAGACTTAATAATCTGAAAGTATTTGAGTTACTTTCTAATAAATTAATATTAAAATCACCACATATGACCAGTGACTTACTACTAGTACTAAGTTTCTTTAGCACCTCTTCCATTACAGAATCAAACACAGATAGATTCTGGTAACTTGGAGGTCTGTATACACATACTATAACATGCTTATCAAGCTCAACACAGGACAGCTCAACAGTGTGTTCAACAGACAGCCCAATGATGTCTTTTCGTTCTTTCGATTTAATAGAATTTTTAACTAATATTAATGATCCGCCATGTATCATGCGTTTTCGGCTGAAAAAGCTAACTACACAGTAATTTTCATAATTTATTGACTTTACTTGATGATCTTTTAACCAATGTTCAGTTAAGCAAATGACATCAAACTTGGTGTTTTCTAAAAACAATTCTATTTCAAGTAATTTGGAAGAGCAACCTTGGATATTTTGATTATACAATTTTAAAGTGTGTT
Source organism: Aporophyla nigra (assembly GCA_947507805.1). Taxonomy (NCBI): domain Eukaryota; kingdom Metazoa; phylum Arthropoda; class Insecta; order Lepidoptera; family Noctuidae; genus Aporophyla; species Aporophyla nigra. Next base: position 388,903 of record OX382313.1, on the reverse strand, counting down.
GCACTCCCTTTGGTTTTTTATTGTCATGACTAATAATGCCAGAAGATATCTTTTTATTATTCCCTAACAATAATTGGTTATTTGAAAGGGTACCTTCTGTTGTCTTATTACCTAGTTTAACGAATTATCTGGAGTGACCTCCACTACTATAACTGAAGAGTCAAGAATGCCCGTCTGAGTTCCAGCAGGAAGAGAAAACTCTATCTGACTGGTAGTGGCCTCCGAGGATGTTGGTATTATAGATTTAGTAGTTAAACTAGGCAACATAGACTCATCACTAACACTATTAATGGTTATTTTAGCTATAATCTGATTAACATTATATGCTATCAACATAGCAATCATATGTCGACATTTCCAAGACAGAGATAAAGCTCTCTGAGTTAACTTAAAACCACCAATAAATTTATTAGTATCAAAATACAATAATTTGTCACTATGACAACATGTCAACTGGTGAATAGTACTATTCAACCTGTAAATATAATAATTATCAATATCTGATAAAGTATCAGAGTAGGGGAAAGCCACAGATCACAGAACTAAAGGAGATATGAAAAGGGGGCGGGGCCGGTGTCTCAGCAATATGCGCAAAAAGAGACCACATTACTCGCGGCGCGTTTAGTTGAAGTTTGACCGTCGGCCGGGATTCTTTAAAAATGCCGTGTTGTTCTGTAGTGATTTGCAAAAATCGAAGCAATACCAGTAACTTTAAGTCAAATGGAAACACATACCATCATTAAATATTGAAAATGATATGTTTTTCTAACTAAAATTTCAAAAACTTTATTACTTAGATTGATTTGTTGCTTTTGCATCTTTTTATTATGTGGCAGAATGATAGTCGCAATACTATATTATGCCAGTTTACAATACTTGCATTGTACTAACGAAAATTCGAACGCTGAGCTCTAACACCGCAGTGTATAATGAATATATCGAAACTAACAAAATACGTTAATAACGTGGTGCGGCCGTTGCTCGCAGTCGTCAGTTAGTGATGTGCCTCGAGAGTCTTCGAGTGTGACCATGTCGATAATGTTTATATTGGCAACTGAAAATTAAGTATTTATAGTTCATTATATTCAAAAGTGTTAGGTACAATAAAATAAAAAAGTATTAAAACTAAGCGTTTTTTCATTTTCAAAATTTTACGTACGTAACAAGTTACGTACGTAAAATTTACATAATTTACATATTCCACCCTTGTCACTTTTCATAAAAAAACAGTCCAAACATTCGATTGAACTCAAGTAGGTAGATGAAGTTAAAATACTTTATGCAGGCAGCCCTACCGCGTCTATGGCGTGTTTACGTACCGCGCGTGCTGTAGGTAATTATTTCAAGGCCGAGTCAAAATACTGTAGATATTATTACCGTACCACAGTCGTCCGAATTCGATCCTGTCAGCATCAACTACCTACTATTTGTCTAAAATTGAAACTAGTTTGCTAGATGGCGTTATTTTAATTCCATTAGAAATATGTGTTAACGCGATCGAGTTTGAATATGAGTATAACAGTAGCCTAACTGAATTAAACCAAACCTGAATGTAGGTAGGCATTTTTGATTAAAATATATATATTTTTTAAGATTAAGTAATATATTATTTATGTATACAGCATGATATGTAACAGAGAGCGTTCCCTTTAATGGATAACACAATTTTTTTTTAATATTCCCATTTGATTTTAGTAAAAGTTAACTATATTATCGGATAGGTATATAAAAAAAGAAATTATTTAAAGAAAATTAAACGAAGTTATTATAACACAAGAATGTGCTAAAATTAAATATCGATAAAAATAATCGACCATCGCGTTCGACTCCCTAATTGCATGCGTGTGCATTGGAATAGCAAGTGTTTACAAGTGAATGCCCCGCCCATTCTATGTATGTGTGCTATTAGAAATTGATTTAGTGTAGCTGCTTTCTTCTTGGTGTGCTTGTTCAAATTTTAAGTGTGTGTCGTCAGTACACTACTTGTTAATGTTGTAAATATTTGGGTGGGAGATAAACGGCGACACTAGGACTCCTTACTATTCCGCAATGAAGGCATATCTCTCGATATCTATGGGGAAAGCACACAACATTAGCTTCCCTATGTTTAACTTGAGTAAGGTGTCTACTCCATCCACTATGTCCTTTCTGGTAATACCAGTACTATTACCTAATAGCAAAACCATTGTGGAATAAGAACGAGATGTAGTAAGTGTTTTTTTTTAATACGTCATAAACCGTAAACCGCAATTTACCTTTCATTCAGTCAACACAAATATAAAAAAAAAACATTTAATTTCATAAACATAAACCTTATGCATAAACCGTGAATATCTACAGGTTTGTACGGAACCCTCGCGGCCTCGGTGCGCGAGTCCGACTCGCACTTGGCCGGTTTTTGTTAGAGAAAGCGGAGATTAATAGATATTCAGTTTTGAACTTTGACTTTGAAGGCAATTTGCAGGATCTGCAAAACATTTCAGGAGGTAATTATGTTAGTGATTCTCGACCCGAATCAACAATAAAATGGGCAGGTATATTTTTTCTTCATTTTGTTCTTATTTACGGAAATCGGTAAGTATGAACTCCCTTTTTTAAAACGCGGCCAGTCTGTGCGTGTCCTTAAACTGCGCTTTCACACACACAAACAAACGCAACCGACATTTCTTTTATAGATCCAAAGCTGCGCTCCCCATCCAGAGTTATTCTGAAAAACAAGAAAATTGTAAAATCTAAAATAAAATGTGTTATTGATTATTGACTTGGTATCGTATTGTTATATGATTATTTACGAGTCTCATAACAACCTCCTGAAATGTTTTGCAGGTTCAAAACTGCATCTTGTACTTTTGTGTCACTTGTAACGATGTGTCAGTACATTTGTACATAATATTCGATTTCGAGGAAGTAAAAGTCAAAGTCAAAGCATTTATTTCTATTAGGCCCAAAAAAGGCACTTTGAACGTCAACTGTTACATGAAAAAAAAAAGAATTGATTCTAGTTGCCCCTTCCAAAAAAGTAGATTCGTATGGAGAAGAATGGGCAAGAAACTCCACCGTTACTCTTTTAAAATAGTTTTCAGTATTTATATACAATATTTATACAATTATATGTGAAGACGATGCACCTACAATAAAAATTACCATACCACAGCAGGTAAAAGAACTAAAAATGAAGCAATGAGAGATAAATTGATTATATGATAGATACAAGGTGCTCACATATTTTTAAAAACATTGTAAAGGCAATAATACGAATTTCCTAATATATTTACAAGTTCCAAGTGTATGAGTTACAGTAATTACAGAATGTAAAACAGTATCATAGAAGAAAAAAAAATATCTATACAATTAAGCTATCAACTAGTTTGATAACTCTAAGACAAAAACATTGCAAAGGCAAGAATACGAATTTCCTAATGTTTTTACAAGTTACAAGTCAGTGTATGAGTAACAGTAATCACAGAATGTAAATCAGTGTCATAGAAGAAAAAATAAATATTATCTACATAATTAAGTTAGCAACCAGTTTGATAAACTCTAAGACTGTCCTATGGAGCGAGACTAGCATGTTTCCAAGCGTTCTTATCTTGGATGTAGTCCTCTAATTTGTAATAAGCTCGTTTACAAAGTGTACTTTTAATATGACTTTTAAACCTCCTTTCATTTAATTGCAAAATATCAGAAGGTATTTTGTTGTAACATTTAACACAGTACCCCATAAAAGATGTATGTACTTTTGATAATCTGAAAAATGGTTGATCTATCTTGTCTTTATTTCTAGTATTAAAATTATGTCTATCGCTTATTTTATTAAAAAGATGTAGATTTTTTCTTACATACATAATATTTTCGTAAATGAATTGGCAAGGTACCGTCATAATATTAATTCTTTTAAATAGTTCCCTGAGGGATTCGCGGCGACTTAGATTATAAATGGCTCTGACAGCTCGCTTTTGCAAAATAAAAATGGATTCAATATCTGCAGCCCTACCCCACAGTAAAATGCCATACGACATAATGCTGTGGAAGTAGCTAAAATAGACCAAACGCGCGGTTTCTACATTTGTTAAATGTCTTATCTTTCTAACAGCATAAGCGGCCGAGCTTAACCGCCCCGCAAGAGATGTTATATGAGGTCCCCATTGTAATTTCTCGTCTAGCGTGATTCCTAGGAAAACCGTTTGATCAATAAATTCCAGTTTTTCCCCATTCAATAAGATGTCACATTCGCTACCTCTGACATTAGGCAATTGAAACCTAATGCACTTGGTTTTTTTTTCATTAAGTACCAAATTATTTACAGTAAACCAGTCTAAAAGGGCAATATCGCATTAATATTTACTTTACTTGGTCATTGCATCATGCCATGACTTATGAATATGGTAAAAGGTACGAATAGGAAGGTATCAATATACAATATTTATGTCAGTATGCATTGTTATTATTAATATCTAATAACAATGCCGAGAATTGCAAAGATTTTTTTTAGTAAAATTCATCTAATATGATTACTAAACTACCCAGTTATTAAGGTTAACCAATAAAACACGTATATTATTATAAATCAATTTATTTTTCGTCATCCTCTCTTACAATTATTTCACCAAGAAATTCTGCGGGTGCAGAAATATTTTACTGATTTCTGGCCCATCTCAAATATCAAAGACCAGCGTCATGAATGAGCGCAACATCCTACTGTGCGCCGACCAACTGAACAAGTACAGCCAGTACTAAGTGCCCGCCAGGAATGTTATTTTGAATTAATCTAAAAACATAATATTGTTTGCTGGTAACACGGCGTGACTTATTTTGCCTCTTATTAGTGTACGCCAGTACCTCTAAGATTATATTCAGAGGATTCGATTTGTTCACTAAAAACTTCAATTCTATACCTACTCTATACCAATTATATAAGTCAGGGATCCGTGTTGGGGCCGCCTTTGTTCCTGATCATGATCAATGACCTAATAACCAATGTTAAGTTTGCCAAATGCCTGCTATATGCCGACGATCTTAAGTCAGTCGCACAAATCCGAACGGAGGAGGATTGCAAACTCCTACAGAGAGATATAGACGCTATCTATGAGTGGAGCATTGTAAACAAATTGTTTTTTAACACAAGCAAATGCTACGTCATGACATACGGTAGAGGGTTGCGACCAATTCATTACGAATATAGTTTGGGCGGTGAAGTAATAACTCGGGTCGCCATCATAAAAGATTTGGGAGTGACCTTCGACCGCTGTCTGACTTTTAAAGATCATATTTCCGCCCTTGCGAAGGAATCTTTCAGGCGCTTAGGATTTGTTTTGCGAAATTCTCGTGACTTTCGCAATCCAAATGTTATCAGGATTTTGTACACCGCTCTGGTTCGCAGCAAACTAGAGTCCAGTGCCTGTGTTTGGCACCTCTATACCGCGAGTCAAACACTGTTGTTAGACAAGGTACAGAAAACCTTCCTCAGATGCTTCTTCCAAAGGTTATACCATTTCTTCCCCTATATGTACCCTACCAACTATCTTTTGGGTACATTGGGCTTTAACTCCTTGGAGGTAAAAAGAGGCCTTGATCAGCTCTCGGTAGCCTGTAAGACCTTACGGGGACGTATCGACTGCCCAGAGCTCCATGGCATTTTCTGCCGGTTATATGTGCCCGATAAATACATCGGACATCGTCAGAACCACAATCTTTTTGCGCAACTGCCATCTAAGACTGTAGCCAGAGCCGAATCCCCTGTCTGTCGTACATTAATGATGCTTAATGCCCTTCTGACTGCCAACCCTGAATGTGATGTGTTTGTTGATGAATGGAATAAAATTATGCGCATATGTCTGGGGTTCTGTGAGAGAAAGTATGCAAGGGAGTCCTCTGTTCCATATTAGTTTTTAATTTACGTAATTGTTTAAATTTATATTAGTACTAGCTTTTGCCAGCGGCTTCGCCCGCGTGGAGGTCGGAAAATATCCCGCGGGAACGTACTACCGGGATAAAAAGTAGCCTATGTCCTTTCTCGGGCTCTAAACTATCTGTGTACCAAATTTCATTTAAATCGGTTCAGTAGTTTTAGCAGGAAAGCGAGACAGACAGATAGACAGAGTTACTTTTGAATTTATAATATTAGTGTGGAAGTGTGGATTGTCAACCTATCATGTTTCTATGTTAATTAATGTAATTGGTGTTGTACCGTTTTAATTAACTATAAATAAATAAATACCTCCTGTAGAACACACGCATGGGTCACACACGGGAAATATCAGGGTCCATAAAACAGTCCGGGTCAAGCAAAAATTCAAAGAAAACGAAAATACAATCTAGAGCAGCCTTTCCCAAAGTGGCGATAACGCCCCCCTTGTGGGCGCTGCAGGCCTAAAGGGGGTAAGAGACCCAGAAAAAAAAATGGGGGCGTTATGTAGAGTGTACACACCCCAGTCTTTTCTGGGTCTCTTAACACCGTTATCCCCCACTTTGGGAAAGGCTTATCTAGAGCAAAACAACACTGGTCAGAGCGCAAGCGTCTTGTCAAGAGTTGTAAACTGTCAAAACTAGTTTTAATACTGACTAGTATAAAAAGACTTTTTTAGTTCGTGACTGCCATAATATGTGATTATTACATTACTGCAATATTCTTATATATTGAAAGAATACAGAATAAACTTAGATTTACAGCAAAAAATCCATCCATTCAATCAATGTAAATATGATAAGTAACAAATTAAAAATGATAATAACACCACGATAATTGTGCTGTACACACTATTTCAGAAAATAAACTAAAATGGCAATACTAAACCAATACTACCAAGAATGTCACACTCATAAAAAATGAAATAGTCAAATAACTTTTTATTAAATACTAGATTTTTACTCGGCTTTAAGGACGCTATAACATTTTTGAATCGCTCAAGTATAGGTATCTGAGTCGGCACACAACAACATTACGCGCACGCACACACTGAAACCATTGTCTGCTCGATTTTAAACATTACTTAACTAATCTTGATACTCGAAGGTATTATTTATTTTATTTTACTAGCAGTGTTGAATAAAATTAGTACCTAGTAAATTAACTTTACTTTCTGTATTTGGTGACAATTATTAAGTTTTATTACCATGATCATTATGATTTTTGGAATAACGTATAATTTGTCAATTAAAAAAAAACGAGGTGTAACAATAAAAAAGTTTAATAATATTATTCGATAATAAACAAATATAATGGATTTTGATCGTAGACTATAGTTGAAAATATATAGGATATTCCCTAAAGAAAACTAAGCAAAAATTGTGTGACGCCCGAACCCTCACCTTTGAGATTGGAGCGCGTATTCAGAACTTTTAGTACACAATAGGAACATGTATACATTTTTGTATGAAGGCTGTTTTTGTACTTTATTTATTTTTATTTTTTTTGGATGGGAAATCATCAAATGACTTCTCCCGCTCTGGGCGGAGCGGGTGGGCATGTCAGACTTTAACTGACTAAAACCCACCCGTGTTCCTTCAGTTGCCTATGTGCCAGGGTCACGGTATCTCTTTCGAACAATCTCGCGACCCTGGCAGGCATCGGACTCTATTATGTATTTATAATTCGAAATGACTTTAACATTTTGGAGAGATGATGATTAACTACATGGTTTTTAATTTATGTAAATAATGAAAGTTACGTTACATATTTTGACTACATACTAGCATAACCCCCAAAATTGATACCCATGTCGACATTTCATTATAACAGTACATCCGCCATTTTAAATTAAAAATCGATGATTATGGATAATATTTAAATTTGGATCAAATTTGGATGAAACATTCGTAATCACTACCCTAAAATTACCCAAAGTTGATAGCTATGCCCACTTTTTATTTAAAAAATAAAAATATTCGTCGTTTTGAATGAAAAACTTGTGGGCTCGGGGGATATTCCGTCAGGAAGTATGTTCCTTAGTCTTTTTTGACTCCAAATGTAATTTGTATGGAGTTTTCGGCTTCAGCACCTTCGAAAATCTTGAAAACGACACCCATGATGAAAACTTTGAAAATTTTCGCAACCGCCATTTTTTTTTTGGCCTCACAATCGGCTTCAGCACCCTTGTCTACCCTTACCACAAGCTACGTTAAAGAATTTCGTTCCAAAAATGGACGACACTTGCATAATTTAATTACCACATGAAAACAGATGTTCATATAACTTTTTATTGAATAATCATCCGCCATCTTGAATTCTTGTAAATTAATACATATCATAATCATCACTACCTCCATAATTCCCAATAGAATTTAAGTTATTTATTTCTAAACTAAGTTCTAGTAAAATAAGTTTGGTACTCATACTTTTGGCCCGAAAAGTATCAAAATTTTTCAACCACTGTCGTATTGATCGTATTTATTTCGTACAAAAAAGCGATACGCCCGTGCTTCCTAGGGCGCGTCTGAGTGCGGAATGATAAGCCGCGAGTAGAAAATGTATGAAGAAATTTGAGAGCGTTCTTTATTTTTCTCATAAATAAAAAAGTTATGTATTTAAATACAAAATATTTAGGCAAAACGTAGAAGATTATATTAGCCACAATTTCTTTTCATTTTGAAGTTAAAATATGCAGCTAATCTCACTATACAGGTACCTTTTCAGACCCCATTATTTTTCATTTTCTACGATTATTGCGGTGGGGAAAACGTATTTTTGTGAAAATATTGTATCGGACTATACAATTTTTCTGGTTCCACGATGGAGATGATTAAATTATCTTTAATTTAGACCATAATTGACCTCGCAATTGTGATTCCTCTTGATTTATTTGGTACCGGAAAACCACCGATATTTGTAGAAAAATGTTGTAGCGTCCTTAACTAGCTATTAGTATAGTTATAAAAAACGTAGATTATTATTTGAATTTCTTTCATATATGTGTCACTTTTAGACGTTCAAATTTATTTCAAATAAGATTTCGCCATTGTTCTTTGAATACTTACTTGAATTTATTGACACAAAGCAGATACATAATAAAAAATAAATTGGAGCCCAAGATTTGACTTGGTTAGATTTAAAGAGCAAAACCTACTTTTTTGAAGAGAATGATATGTTGATTTTACTTACAATATAAATACTGTAACTTGCGTATAACATAAAGTAGAAAAGTTGACTAGGTAAATATAACTTGTATGTGACGATTCGTCAAGTAGAGTGTTGAGCTTCCGTGTATCTCCATGATCCCCGTGTGGTGGTTGCAGTGGTGAAGCAGCGCATGCAGATGCTGAACTCGCCGTACCGCGGCGTGTGGGAGTGCGCGCGCCACGTGTACCGCGCAGAGGGCGCGCGCGCCTTCTACCGCTCGTACGGCACGCAGATCGCCATGAACGTGCCCTTCCAGGTACTCCAACATCAATCACTTATTCATCATGATAGCGTGACACAATCATCACTTTTTGGACGTCAAAAGTTGAGGCATCGCGTCTGATGGTTGGAGGCTGCGGCGGGAGAGAAGCAGTCAGCCGGTATTGCGGTGCGCTTGTTCCCTACCTTCCATGGCCTGAACGCGGTCGCCACCGTCCGATGACGGACGCGGTGGGGCCGCAGAAGAGGAGTGTTGGTATAGCGTTGCCCGCTCTCCCAATCCCCTGCGGCTGAAACGCAGTAGGCGGCGGGGCCACTATCCTGACCTGTCGCAGGGGGACCAAGGGTGCCATAGGCCCTGCCGGGGTCGCGTGATTGTTCGAAAGAGATACCGTGGCCCCGGCACATGGGCAACTGAAGGAACACGGGTGGGTTTTAGTCAGTAAAAGTCTGACACGCCCTCCCGCTCCGCCCAGAGCAGGAGAAGTCATTTGATGATTTTCCATCCAAAAAAAAAAAAGGGTGCCATAGGCGGGATCGTCTGGCGCCCATGTGGTATTATTATTTATTTTGGTCCCCGGGGTGATCACGGCGTGCTGTATTCTGCCGCGCCGGTGTTGAGGGGGAGCGTTATCCTCCTGAGCAGGGTTCGGTGACGGACAGCCGCGGCGGGCTCGCGGATGAGGGCTTCTCTGTGCCCGTGTTCCCGCCATAAGCGGCACAGGAGGACACCGCGGAGATTTAGTGGCTTGAAGTCCACATAACTGCACTATCTCCTCGTGGTAGCGCAGTATACATGAGCATTTGTGGCGTTCCGCGTATAAAGGTACCAGTAGGGAGGTATTGAGTTAAGGCCGGATGTACAATCTAGAAGAGTCCCTTTATTAAGCTCTATTCACACAGCGGGCGGGACGTGACGTGACGCGACGTGGCGGGGCGCCGGCGGCGCGGCGGGAGCCTTCACACTGCGGGCGCGATCACGTCCCGTCCCGCCGGCGCACAGTGGATCGTCCCCATACAAGAGGTCGGACATAGAATCAAAAATTGAAAAAGTATTTAATTAAAAAAAAAAAAAAAAAAAAAATATACAGTTGCATTCCTCTATTAAAGAACAACACACATGTGCAAAACACACAAAAATAACTATAACTAGCAATGAATTTGATAAGCTAATTATGACATGAGCCAATCACACTGCAGAGTTTAAGGGCTGTGAACAGTAATTACAATAACTAATTAGATTAAGCAAGTACTGGTAGTCGTTACTTAATGACTTATTAACGCTTTTGTTATGTTGCAACAAAAGCGTTCATAAGTCATTAAAGTCCTCAAAAATGCACCTGTTATTTAAGGAACTACTTAGTGATGACTAATTCTCAGTAATAAGTATACTGAATGTACCTCCATCCCATCAGTATTACAATAACAAACATAGTTACTATAGGCAAAATATCTCGTTAGGGGCACTCTGGGGGCACCATGTGTCCTTGAAAAAAGTTTTCATCGAATAGTGCCTAAAGTGCTGGTCAAATAAAAAAAGCGTAGAACAATTTTTGTTGTTCTTTAATACAAAATGCAACTGTATATTTTTTTTTTTTTTTTTTAATTAGATACGTTTTCAATTTTTGATCCTATGTCCGACCTCTTGTATGGGGACGATCCACTGTGCGGCGCCGCGCCGCGATTCATTCATTGAAAAAATGTTGAGCGATTCAGACGTGGAAACGCTCTGGCTCTTATTTTTTAATGAAGTATCTAACTAATATCACAAAAAAAATCATTTTATGGTTAAATGCTTTAAATATGAGTATGCTTAGTCAAGTTCACAATATTTTTTTATACTATAAGCCAAGACAGTCTAAAAAATCACAAAAGTTCGTTTCACTAAATTGAAATCACATGGTAATTATGAATTACCTTTCTTATCTCGCGATTTGCAACCCACTGTGCGGCGCCGCGCTGCCTTGTCATGTGAATGATCAAAAAGTTACAGAGACAAAACAGAAAACCAAATCATTTCAATTGTTTGGAAATTGGTCCTATGCTTTAAACCGAACTGTTTAATTTTTTTTGCCTTTTCAATAAGATTTAACGGGTTTCTTAGATTAAATGTATCAAATTATTCACTTTAAATTAATTGAGTTTACTTACTAAATAAAGGATACAGTCATTGTAATAAACAAGCTTGCGTCGTGTGACTCTAATCACATTGGCATAAAGTTCACATTTAATTGATTCACGTGCGCTAGTTGTTTGAAACTGTACTCGTAATGAAAATGTTTTAGTCGATCACAGCTAATGTCGGCGATCGCTCACTTTCATTCACTATCCATTACTCTTATCAACTAACATACAAAACTGTTATTTAATGTAAGACGCAGTCAATCAATTTAAAACTTGTGATACTTCTGCAATTTATCGCCGTCCTGCCGACGCTGCGTTCGCGCCCCGCCCGCGGCACGGCGGCCTCTGAGTTGTATTCCGACTCGGCGCACAGTGGGCCCATACTGAAAATTAGTGGACTTAGGCAACAAAGTTACCATATCGATGCATTTTTTTTTTATATGACGTGTTATAATATTCCTGACAACTTTTATTCTTATAAAATTTCTTCTAAACTTGATAGTTTGTCTTGAAAAAAATTTATTAGATTTTTTTGTATGGAGCGAATCACGTTTAATTTTTTTTCTTCAATTGTACTAATATATTGGGTGTGTGGCGTTAGTATATGATAGCTAGGGTCATTCTCTATCCACGAAAAAAAAATCAGCGCCGGCCATCTGCGGCAGCGCGAGTAATCATTCGGTAAAAAAATAATAATTTGGAAGATTTTTTTTGTCATTTAAAATAAAATCAAAGCATATTTTTTGTCTCATTTGGCTGTTTTCACCTTCTTTTTAGTTAAATAAATAGTTTTAATAGCGCATACGTACTTAGAACTAGTAATTCTGGTAGAGATTTAGTTATTATTGCATGTTATCGGTACAAATGAGCCATCAATCACAATGCAGGTGCTCTGCATTGTGATTGATGACTCATTTGTTTGTGCGCGCATAACTAATGAGTCATCGAAAAATGCTCGTCTCTGATTGGCTGTGTTATTTTTTAACTGCACGTTATCTATTGTTGAATAAATATATCGTAATGTTTCAGGTTATACTAATTTTGTTAATGATAGGTGAAATAATTTAGATTTGTACGGGCAAGTCGTTGATAATTATCTACATAATCAACTGTATGTATATTATTATAGTATAAGTTATCGTACGTATGATCAATATGAAACTGTGAAGTAATTGTAGCCCTGAAAAGGGCTGTTTGTCATATTCGTAACCCTGATGGGCTTTTGTGGGAATAATTTAGAGCCGGATCACATTATTTCTTGTTCCAGAAGTGCTAGTGGGTCCGGCAAATTTTCGGACTCTGCTATGAGGCATTCTTCTTCCTCCATAATTTCACTGTCACAGGGAGGCTCAGTAGTCTGTTACAACTGAGTTGCTTCAGGCAACAACTCATTATGAACCTGTTTCATTATTTTAGGCCTTATGTACGATATGTGGGGATCAGAGCTGTCTTCGTTTTTTGTTTTGGAGGATGTCTTCGTTTGTTGCTATTCTCCCCGTTTTCCGAGTGTGCCTCTCCCTGACGTTTCTGAAGTCCTTATTACGGGCTTCCGAAGCTTCTTCAGATAAGGTACCTAAAACGAATAAGTACATACATTTTAATTTCAAAACGCAATCGAGTCAAATAATACATCAAACTATATTTATTTTTTACTTACCGATTGGCAAAACACCAAAGTGGTTACAGATGTCTGCACCGTGCATTAGAAGTTTATGTACACTAACTGGCATGTAGTACCACGAATAGTGTTGCACGTACACATCAGCTGTTTCTCTACAGTATCTTCTAAATTTTTCACAGTCAATGTTTTTGCCTGATGATATGGCTTGTAGAATAACGGAAAAGCTGAAAATCAGATTTTCGTCAATTCCCGTTATTCTGGAAGATCTTTTGTAATCTTGGAAAAAGCGCCTCGCTGTATTCCCGTCGTTTGTAGTTCCAAAACCCTAAAATGGGAAAACAATACTGTAATATACAATACATAGAGATATAATTCACAAACAACATAAAGAGAGCGAAAATTAAATACATACCTGTTTGACTATATCAATCAGCATTCCAGTTTGCTCACGAAACTCTTGCTGTGTGGTATTTTTTTTAGCTTGTTTCAAAGCCTTATGTTCGCCGCGAGCAGGCCATCGTTGAAAATCCAGATTATAAGATATATGGAGAAGACATTGCATACACCGAATCTTCATATGCAGTGAAGAAATTCCTTGTTTGTAAATTTCTTCACGAAGTGGTTTAGAAGTCAAAGCGTCTAAATTATTCATCTCATTCGGTTTTGCCAAGCAAATGGGACACGTTGCATATGATGGTACTCCAGCAATAATATTGGCCACTTTTCCATCAATCATGGTCATATGCAATTCATGTGATACAATAATATTTCCACACTGTGTAGATATTCGTTCATCAATTTGTTTTTTCATCTCAGACTCTTCAGACTTTATAAAGTCAGCTGTACAGAGTTGAGCAAGGTGTGGGGTTCTCCCAAACTAGATTTTCATTCCCAGATGATGGCCTAGTAGACACTAGCCGAAGATGGACGATGCTTATCATGACTACTGATGAATCATCGAACTCTGTAGCTGTGTTTGACGTTTTCTGTTTATAGTTACTCTGCGACGAAGAACCATCAAGTCCCCATTTCCAGGTCAACTTGAGTTCTTCATTTTGAGACCTATCAACAGTATTTATATCAAGTAATATCCTCTCCACAGTGTGGTCCAATAGCGCTTGCAATTTAACGTGAGCTCCGTTTTCGGTAATCTCCATACTCTCTTGTGGTGGGTAACATCTTTTCTTGGCATTTACAAGCTTTGGATAAGATGGAAAGGCAGCACAGTTTTCTTCTTTCAGAAATTGTCGAAGAGCTAAGTACTTCCATTTCGAGAGCGCAACTGATGTATAAAGAGCTAAACACTTATCTTCAGAGACAGTACTTAAGCTCTGCTTTTTGAATAGTCTCTCTTCTACTTCGGATAGCGCATCTGGATTACTGGAAAGGTATTCGACCACTTTTGCCAGATTCGTTTTGCCGTTGTCTTTCAATTTTGTTATGTACCAGTGCTGCAACTCTTCCTCGGAATTTTCTTCTACTATGGAAGTAGAACGTCTTTTCTTTTGCTTATTACTTAACTCTTCGAACGGTTTTCTGTGCTCCTTTTCTGTAGATGTTCCCGCTTCCGCAGTACATACTGCAAGAGTAGGAACATGGCAATCTATATCCACAAGCTCAGATAAGGCTGCGTCCGAAAAGCCCATCACACTTCTCAGATCAACACTGTCACAAACAGGCCAGTTGATGTTTTTTTCCAACCACTTGCGATTAATTACACGATTCATAAAAGTTTTTTGATTTCTACTTGACTCTATCCACTTTTTATTTAAATTTACACAAAAAAGTCGACAGAACTCCTTGATTCGGTTCTTGTCTTCTTCAGAAACTTCGGTAGTCAAGACAGAAATGATACTTTCATACAGAAACATATGATTTTTCAGATCACCGCCACTTCTTAATTTCACAAAAAGATCTAGGTTGGTACAAAATCCAGCCATAGTTCTAATGTAAATATAAAAATACAAGTATTTCACTGTGTTCACAAACAAGCGACAAGAGCGAAACTAGATGGACTTAATGAATGTCTTTATATTTATAGTTAGTGTTAATTACTCAAGTAGTGGACATAACAGTGAGTGAAAATTATTCAGCCAATCAGAGACGAGCATTTTTCGATGACTCATTAGTTATGCGCTTAGCCGAGTGCACAAACATATGAGTCATCAATCACAATGCAGGTGCTACCGATAACATGCAATAATAACTAAATCTCTACTAGAATTACTAGTTATAAGTACGTATGCGCTATTAAAACTATTTATTTAACTAAAAAGAAGGTGAAAACAGCCAAATGAGACAAAAAATATGCTTTGAATTTATTTTAAATGACAAAAAAATTATTCCAAATCATTTTTTTTTTTTACCGAATGATTACTCGCGCTGCCGCAGATGGCTGGCGCTGATTTTTTTTTTCATGGATAGTGAATGACCCTAGCTATCATATACTCACGCCACACACTCAACATTTTAGTACAATTGAAGAAAAAAAATTAAACGTGATTCGCTCCATACAAAAAAAATCTAATTATTTTTTTTTTCAAGACAAACTATCAACTTTAGAAGAAATTTTATAAGAATAAAAGTTGTCAGGAATAATATAACACGTCATATAAAAAAAATCGCATCGATATAGGAACTTTGTTGCCTAAGTCCACTAATTTTCAGTGTGGGCCCACTGTGCGGCGCGGCGGCGGCGTGGCGCGTCGCGCCGAGCGCTCTGTGTGAAGTCGTCCATACTATCTAGTACATTACAACTACTCAGCGTCGCGTCGCCGCCCGGTCCCGCCGCGTCGCGCCCGCTGTGTGAAGACACCTTTAGGCAAATGACAAAAAAAAATCTATTTCTTTTTTTGTAACAGACATCCAAAGTTAAAATTCTGAAAAAAACTAGTTTCGAGAAAATGGAGTTTGAAAGTTAAGGTTACAAAAAACAATGTTGTACCTGTTTGTTACATAGATTTTTCCACATAGATCCCAACACATTATATGGCATCAGTGTATTACTAACATAACCGATACTGTACTGCCAATATACAAATAGTATTAAAATTCAAAAACTCAACATAATAATTATGAAAATATCGACATTTCATAAGACCTCCCGATATCTTGGTACCTTATTACTAAATATTTCCTTTAAAAAAAATGTGCTTAGAAATGTTGTCTGTAGATGTTAATTGTATCAAATCGTAGCTTTGTTGTAGAACAATAATCAGTAAAAATCACAAAATGCCATATTTTCAGCCGATTTTATAAAAACGCAAATTCGAAAACTAAATGCTGACATCTGGTACCTTTATGCGCGGAATGCCATATTTGCGCGACATACGAAAAAAAAGGGAGAATTGGCGCATTATCTGTGAATGAATGAATGAATGAATAAGATGTATATGGTCCTGAGAGTGTTGCGTGTGGGCCCGCAGGCGCTGCACTTCGTGACGTACGAGGCGTGCCAGAAGAAGCTGAACCCGCTGCGCGCCTACGACCCGCTGGCGCACGCGCTGTCGGGCGCGGCGGGCGGCGCGCTGGCGGCGGCCGCCACCACGCCGCTGGACGTGTGCAAGACCGTGCTCAACACGCAGGAGCGCGCCGCGCGCGCCACCGGGCTGGGCGACGCGGCGGCGCACGTGCTGCGCGCCTCGGGCCCGCGCGGCTTCCTCAAGGGCGTGCAGGCGCGCGTGCTGTACCAGATGCCGGCCGCCGCCATCTGCTGGCTCACGTACGAGAGCTTCAAGCACGCGCTGGCCAGCGCCGAGGACGAGCGCGCGCCGCCGCTGGCGTGCGCGGCGCTGCGCCTGGCCGCCGCCGACGTGCCGGCCGCGCCCTCCTAGTGCGCGGCCCCGGACACTTCGTCGCTCTCGCTGGCCGCACACAGTGAGGTGCTGTTCGATTCTAGTGAGATTAGTTTAGTGTGTACATGTCCTGTATATTTTTTTATGTACGTTTGATACGCACACGCCGCCGCCCGCTCGCACTAGTCCCGGCGCGTGGCGTGTCACGGCGCGTGTCACGGCGCGTGTCACGCCGGCGCCGTCACGCTGCGGCACGGCGAGCGCGCCAGAACGACGAGTGCGCTGTGGCGACTTTGTTTTCCATTGTTTTTGTAAATGATTTGTTTGTTATCGCAGTCCACGATTGCAGCTAGTACTTGTTATGTAAAACACTTTTGGCTTTCGATGAAAACTGTTCAGTTAACATCCTGACGGATGAAAAATATGTTGGAGGTGCTAAGTATAATGTATATTGTGATGGAGGGAACGGTTTGCCGCCCGGCTCGAGGGAATGCGTCAAATTATGTTGTTGTTTGTGTAAATTACTATTATTATTATTGTATTTGTTGTATTTATGAGTTGTATATGTGAGTGATGAACTCGATTTAAATTGAGAGTTATAAACTATTTGTATAGAAAAAACGCGGCGAGCGCGCGTCGCCCGCCGAGCTATAACATTGCAAATTGAAAAAGAAAAGAATATTATAAAATAAACAGTAAGGAAATAAAAAGTTGGACAATACGCCGCTGTTTTATTACACACTACTATTGCACATAGGTTTGTTGTTCTGAGCTAGCGCAGCTCGCCTCGCCGTCGCAGCAGCACAGCAGCAGGCACGTCCCCAGCGCGTCCGCCGCGCTACAGCTCGTGTGCCATCTGCATCTGCTGCGGTACCTACAATAGGGAACATGCAATATTTTTATTTTTGTTTTCACTTTAAAGAATTCCATGTAGAATAGACCACAAATATATTAAAAAATTAAAACATTGTAATTTATCGGAGAAAATGCGGTTTCAAATTGACAGTTTAAATTTTCCCGCGAAAACGGACCTATAGTTCTGATGACGTCATTCCTATCTGTCACTGGCCGTATTTGTTCGTCGGCTTTCATACTTTTGCATATTTTTTCGACTTTCAAGATATATTTTGTAAAAATTTAAAATGGACTATCCATCAACATCAGGTGATCATAACAATACCACTAATATTCCGAAAAAAGCCGTGTTGACTCATCTTTTGTGCCAATGTGTCCCTGTCTACTTCAACAAAGTTTCGAAATAAATTGTTTTTGACTAGACGTTCTGACCCAAAATTGAGAAAAAAGTGATATTAAGCTGCAAAAAGAAATGACATTAGTCTCCAAAGACCACTATTCGATGCTGTGAAGAACACTTTGACGTAAGTCATAAGGCGAACATACTTGTATATCGTGTGTGTTATACGTCATAAGGCGAATATACTTGTTATACGAGTATGCTTAGTTAATCTGCTTGTACGTAAAAACACATTAGTTACCTACCTAATACTTACAAAACTTGTCTATAGTAGATTTTTAATTTTACAGTTTGAGATCGACGTCGATAATTGGTAAAAGTTTAAAATGTCTGGAGGAAACCTTTTTCTGAAAAAAGATCTCATGTCAACACTAACTCTTGGTAAATAAATTCCTGGAGTCTGCTTTGATAATCCCAACTATAATTTTTATTTAAAAAACGCAATTAATATTCCCATAAAATAATATTCACTTTTACAACCATAACCTCAACAAGTCGTCGTAACGGGAGTGACGTCACTAAACGCTGATTGGTGTTTTGAAATACGTTTCGTTTCAAGTAATTTTAATACGTAATTATTGTTAAAAATCAACATTACGTAAAATAAAAACATTGCAGTGGCCCTTCTTTTATACTTTTTTAACATTTAAATCATAAAATTTTCATAAATATTATATTTGCATCTTCCCTATAGAAGGCGTGTGCTGATTAGTGTACGATTTGACAGTTCACTTTGTAGAGTTTTTATGGAAGTCAGTTGTTATATTTTTGAAAAAACTTTTTACTAAAAAATTACAACAGACTTCCTTAAAAAAAAAAAACACTACAAAATCAAAAATAACTTTAATTTCGAAAGTCGGTATCTTAGGATCTGTATTTAAGGGTTTTTTGGCCACCGACTTTCGAAAGTTATTTTTGACTTTGTAGTGTTTTTTTTTAAGGAAGTCGGTTGTTATGTTTTAACCGACTTCTAAAAGGAGGAGGTTCTCAATTCGGATGTTTATATGCTTTTTTTTTAATGTATGTTCGGCCATAACTCCGTCATATATAGACGGATTTGCAAAATTATTTTTTTGTTCGAAAGCGGTTTATTCCGAAATGGTCCCATGTAAATTTCATATAGATCTGATGACGAGTTCGGGAGACAGACACCGGAACTCTTTAAAAAATGACAGCAAATCAACCGCGATTTCTGCTGTCGCATAAATATGCATTGTTTGTTTGGAATTAGTGCGGGGTGAATACCACAACTAAAAATTTATAACATAAAACAAACCATCGACTTCCTTAAACACACTACAAAGTGAAAAATAACTTTAATTTCGGAAGTCGGTGACAAAAAACCATAAATACAGATCCTCAGACACCTACTTCACTTTGTAGTGTTTTTAAGGAAGTCGGTTGTTTTT
The DNA here is from genome assembly GCA_947507805.1 of Aporophyla nigra. NCBI lineage: Eukaryota > Metazoa > Arthropoda > Insecta > Lepidoptera > Noctuidae > Aporophyla > Aporophyla nigra. Next base: position 369,366 of record OX382313.1, on the reverse strand, counting down.
TTTTTTTTTGTAAAAAGTTTTTAGTAAAAAGTTTTTATTTTAACTTTTTATTTATGGTAGATACCCCGCACCAATCTAATTCGTTCATTTTTCGCGCAAATACTTAATGCAAATTTTAGACTTATATGGTTTTCACATGGACCCCATTGTCCGAATGGAACCAAGTTAAAATGAGACCATTCGGGAAGCACTAGCTTTCAGATAAAAAAAATCATCAAAATCGGTTTACGCAGTCAAAAGTTATGAGGTAACAAACATAAAAAAAAAATCAAAAATACAGTCGAATTGATAACCTCCTCCTTTTTTTGAAGTCGGTTAAAAACAGTTTTTATTTGTAATTTTTTACATACCTGTATTTAGGTACCTACCCCGCACGAATTCGGCAAAATAGGCATAGTGTTTGGTTCTTTCATGGATGCCATTGTCAGAATTGGACCAAATTTGTATAGGACCACACGAAAAGCACCAGCTTTCAAATAAAAAAAAAGAATCATCAAAATTTGTTCTCCCAGTCAAAAGTTCTGAGGTAACAAACATTTTAAAAAATACAGTCGAATTGAGAACCTCCTCCTTTTTTTGAAGTCTGTTAAAAATAATCCATATTGCTTGCCAAATTAAGAGAAAAGTTCGCTCGACGCTAGATGGCGCTTATGAAGTAAACATTCGAAGTGGAGTTCTCCGATCTATTATTGACTTTAAAATTATAAAACAGATATAATCGTACACTAAATTGTGTTTAATAAGTTCGTTACCGTGTTAATACTGTGCACAAACGTTATCTGAATAAATTATGTCGAATATTTTCGAATAAGTAAAGACAAATAAGTGAAATGACGAAACAGATTATAACGTAAATAAACATTAAATACTGTGATAAACAATTACCTACGTAAAATACGCTAAAAACTAAGTGACAAGTGTATAATAATCGGTAAAAACTTATGTAAAAAGTTAAAATTGAAGTTGGTGTTGTGTGGAAAAAATATTTAAGCTATGAATCATTCTTAACGATCTCTTTATTATTTGAATGATATTTCCGGAAACACTTGCAAATTTCACTTAACTCATTAATGTTAGAATAGCCGAAGTAAAACAGTGTTGGATGGCTATGACACTGAGTGCCGGTTCGGAACCCACAATTTCAAATTTAAATCAATATGAACATCTTTGGGAACATCACACAACGTCGTAATCGAAGGGTCTCCGAAACAAAAAGTGAAGAGTTAAATTCAACAAATAGTGAACTAGATGGCACCACTAGTAACAGTCTGCCAAACACGGAATAAAGAAAACTAGAGGAAGTGCCCCTCAGATATCGCGCGCGTGTCAACATTAAGCGCAGATGCGCAGCATTTAGCTTATTAGCCGTCAGATACTTGTCGCGATTGGTTATCGCAGAAATACGCGAAATATTACAAATTATGCCTTGTTGTGCAGTTTTGACCTGCAAAAACGAAAGCAGAAAAAAAATGTATCTTGTGGAGGTGTATCCTATCATCAGTAACTACTAAACTTTGTTAATTTTTAATATAATTGATTTTAATTGCAATACCACATGTTATGACTTCAATGCAAACTAGAAGCAACCTTATTTTCATTGACACAAAGTCTTAATGCACTTAGTCGTCATCTGGAAAATCATAACCAAAATTCTAGTAACTTCGACGCTACTCGATTAGGGATGGGACACATCCGTAATGTAGGTCGGTATCGATAATTTTGTCTGATTTTAGTAAGGATTCAATAGCTCACATAGCTGGTTATATAATAAGACAGTTGATTAAAAAAATTAAGTGTGATATTTGCGTTAGTGCTTTAGTAACAGAAAAAAAAAACAATCATTACATAGATTTATTATAGCTAAAGATAGAGGGGGATTATTATACCCATCAGAATCTGTGATTAAGATATGTCAGATGTCCGAAATATTTTTAAAAGACGGTTACATATTTAATAGAGATTATATCATGGCTAAAATAATGCACCAGTTCATTGGGTCATCGATATTCCAAAACATAAGCTATCATCAATTAGGGGAATTTCTTACATCTAATCATATTACTGACTTAATGAAAGCTATCACAGCAAAATATATTAATATACGATTTCATCACCTATTAAAATTAAACATAAAATTATAAAAACGGCAAGTAATTAAATAAATATGTGTTATTTCAAGGTTAGTAAATATTTTTAGTACTATCTGTTATCGTTTCATTTATCGTCAGCTTCTATCAGCGGTTTCGCCTACGTACCTGATTTTATGAAAATAACATTACCCCCCTACATACAAACATACAAATACCTCTTTAACATTGATATTTTAACGATAATCAACCTTTTCCGTTATTAAGCATTTGTATGATGTTAACAAATTATTACATTGCTCACTCGAATAAATTACGTAACTTCAATATTAAAATATCGATATATTTCCTCATCTCTAACTTTTGTTTTGCTACTCACCAACAGAGATTACAAGTGCATGTGAATATGACATCTATTTCAAAGGAGCTAGCGTTCTGAATAGAGTGAATTGGTTACAGCGCCATCTAGCATTGAGTTGCTGAACTCGTTGTAAATTTGTCTATCTAAAGTTTCTAAACGAAAAACGTCTTTATTGTGTGTTTCATGTCAAATAATAACAACTTTCATGCCTTGTAATACGACTTAATTTTTTAAAGCAATACGAAGATGATTTGTAAAACTTGCGTGTGTAATTTGTAGCCAATCATATCACTGTTTTTTATGTGTGTAATCGACTATTTGCTATGCAAATGTGTGAGTTTGGCGACACTGGTTCCCGTGCTTACCCAGTGTAAGGGCACTTCTCTGTATTCTTTGTTCTGTGCTGCCAAACATATCAGACGACGAGGCGGCTGTGCTACGGAAAAACAAAGCAACTAACGTATTTTTCAAAATCAGTTTTTTTACATATTTGGAACATTTTGCCTATAACGGACACAGCTACATTCACAGAATCATCGAAAAGGCTTTATTTTTCGAGATAAAAGTTTGTAAAATAAAGTAACTGCAGGTACTTGTCTAACATATCTACGGTAAAACAAAGTAAACCACAATGTCAAAGCAAAAACAAAGTAATTGCACGTCGATTACATTGTTTTTACGTTGTTAAATGATTTAATTGGCTTTTCATTTGATATAAATTTCTTTTTAAGCCCCTTTATCTAGCTATAAGAAAATCAAACAACTTTACTTTGTTTTTGAATTGTTAAAAATGGCCAAAATGGCAAATTTGTTAACGTAAAAATAAAGCAAGTACAATGACAAATGTATTAAATGGCTTCATTGTCTTTGTTAAAAACAATTAAATGCATTTGCTTTGTTATTAAAACTAAAACTGTCCATCTCTTTTTAAATTATTTACAAAACAAAGTAACTGTAGTTACTTTCTTACTGAATTGTTCATTTTATTTAATATTAATTTTGTCTATAGAAAAATATTTTTTTCAATTTAAAGGAAAGTTACCAAAAATTACTCAAAAAATTGCTTTGAAACAGATAGAACTAATTATTTTACAAATTATGAAATAACAAAAGTACTGAAGTTGTCGCCAGTACGTTTTAAATTTGTGATTTTCGGTTTTTTGCTTCTCCTGATAATTTTGCTTGACTGCAATTACTTTGTTTTTCCGTAGCGCAGCCGGAGGACTCCGAAGAAATTCTTCAACTAAAAAACAGAATAAAAGAATTGACGCTGCAGCTAGAAACTGCACACCGAGAAGTTGAATCCCTAAATATAGACAACACAAAGCTCAAAAAGACCATCGAAAACTGCACAAAAAATGAAAATATTTACAAAAAACTTACAACTGACATTATAAATAACACTCCAAAAAAGAAAAAATGTTCGCAAACTGTTCCTACAGTAGATCTAAGTATTACTCCCAAGTCGACGAAGAAAGTTAAGAAGCTTACACCCGAAATGGCTGATAAATTAACACCAGAAGTAATACCCCAGATGGTTAATAAGACTACTCAATGTGACACCTATGAAGAAAGCACCAATAAAAGAAAGACAGAAATACAACTTACACAATTAAACTGTAACAGTAAACCGAACGAAGCTAGAATGAATAAATTATGTATTTTAAGTAGCAATAAAAATAATAAAATGTTAGAAATTGCAGAAAATATGTTCCCTAACTATAGAATCTGCCACTACCTGACACCCAACTGTGGTGTTAAGTACCTTATCTCTGACTTGGATCTCAAATTGAAGGACTACAATATGAATGACTACTGCTTGATATTTGTAGGAGAAGAAGACTTTCGTCGGACAAAGAACTATGTCGAACTAACTATTAGTATTCGTGAAACGCTGTCAAAATTACAGCACACAAATATCATATTATGTGCCCCTACGTTCAAACTAAATGACTACTCTACAATGTTTAATTCGAGAATTGAAACCTTTAACAGTTTAATATATTTGGATACTTACTTGTTCATATAATTATGCCTACTTAATTGATTCTAATTATTATCTTGATTATGATTTTAGTATGTTTGCTAAAAGTAGTAGTTCTGTAAATAATCGCGGTATGGCCAATATATTGCATAATATAAGTTTAATGATTAATGAATGTACACTGCATGGTGACTTAAATTCGTGTAATTCTTCTCAGAAAGTGACAGATTTGCCTCACTCTGTACAAAGCAATGTTACTGATGAAAATGAACCGTTTTTTCTCAAATAGATATATCAACATATTGCATCAAAATATAGCAGGTTTAAAAATCAAAATCAAAAGTCATTTATTCAAACTAGGCTGAGAGTCAGCACTTTTTGAACGTCAAAGTTACATGAGACAGTCCTTTGGCTGGGAAGAAGAAGTGGCGGAACAAACTCCCCAGCAGCACAGCTGTCTGTTAAGTTAGAAGAACTTGATTCTATACAGTATTATATAAGTAATTAATATTATAAAACAAAACAAAACATACATCAAATTATGCGTCATATGTCAGCTAGCACACGCCAATATACGAACAAAACATTAAAAAACTAAACTCAAGCTGAAATAATAAAATCGTAAATAGAACTTAAAACCTAAATAAGAGCCTCCGGGTATAAAGGGCGTGCCCGCTTACATTCACAACGATGAGGAAAGCTAATTCTGATTCTGGTTGAAAGAACATAAACATTGAGTTAATTACAGCGACCAACTATTCTTATCGTTTAAGAAGTCGTTAATAGAATAGTACGCCTTTGAACAAAGGTTGGATTTTACTTTAGCTTTAAACTCATTAAACTTCAAATCTAGGAAAGCAGAGGGAAGCTTGTTGAAAAAGGTAATACCAAGACCAACTTGTTTGAAAAATAAATCAGATGATCTGTTGGTATGTCTAGAGGAGCTGTCCAATAAAAAGACAAATGTTGATGTCTTGTGTATTACGGAGCATTACATCATGGAGGGGTATCAAAATTTATTATTTTTGCCTAACTATAATTTGGCTGCACATTATTGTAGAATAGAACAAAAAAAGGGTGGTGCATGTATCCTTGTTAATTATCACCAAAGTTTTTACATCTTGCTATCCTATTTAAGCAAACTGACTCCAAAAAAATCATTGTTAACCCAAAAATAGTTAATGAACACCAAATTATTAAGAGTGTACTACGTGAGCTCGACAAATGGATGTGCGAATAACGCTTGTGCGACAAAACTGTACTGCAACTCACCATAGTTCGAATGCACGCTTGTGCGACACACTGAATCTAGTCGTTTCAAGCACTCGCCGGCCGCTGCCGCGGCACCGCTCGCTTCGCTCGCTCGGCTCGTGCATAGGAGGTCACAGTTTTAATCTAACCTAACCTAGTGAGCTTGAGTGTGTCGCACAAGTGTTATTCGCACATTCATTTGTCGAGCTCACGTAGTACACCCAATTATTAAGATTTGGTGATCATTTACTACATTTGGTGTTCGAATACATTTTGAAGTGCAGTCGTGACTTAAATAACTAGTACTATTGTAATTTTAGACTTTATTTTTCTGGTGTCAAGTATATATTTTTGGTAAAAGAACTTACACACTTACACTTAGTGTATCAAAGCATTTTATGGTGGTCATTATATTTCATCCCAATTTTTTTATCATGTTTGGGTCTGGAGAAATAACAAGATAACAACCAAAAATTTTTTTTCCAATTTTTTTCTCGTCTTAAAAAGGTATACGGGCTTCAAATTTTTTTTTTCCATTGTTTTACTCATAGTTCTTTTAGAAAATTTAATGCCCTTTAATTTGACGTATCCAGAATGCCAAAACAATGATTTGCCGCGGAGTTATCGTCAGTCAAAGCAAAAAAGTACTTTTTAACTTTGACAATTAATAACTCTGGAAATAATGATTGTATAGAAAATTGAAGGAGGGTTTTGGAAACTGCACAACATTTTCTTTAAGATGCCTTGAATGGCTTTTGTCGAAAGTTTTTTTTTTGACTTGAAAGTTTTGACTGAAAAAAAGACAAAAATTCGCATAATTAAGTATATTTGGATAACTTGGTATAACTTTGGATAAAATGGATGAACGAAGGATATCGTGGGTAATGTTTCAACCTCAAAGTGTTCCCTAAAGTCCCTGAAAAATTCAAAGCGCTACGATTTTTTTTTTCATAGTGCCCCGAAGCTTCAAATTCTTTGTTTTTGCAAAAATCACCATTATGAACAATTTTTATTCGTTTTTTCGACGCTAAATTTTTTTTTTCTCAAAAATATTTATTTTTTCGATCAGAGTTAGATTTTTCAAGAAATTTAAAAAAAAGTAATTTTTTTGATTTTTTTTTCAAGGTCTTATAATCAATCTGTGGGCTAAGGACACTCGTAGCCACTTGCGAGCAATATGCCAGACTAGATGGTCTGGCATATAATGAGATAAGAAGAATGTTGTCATGGTCTTTGGGGCCAGGGGTAAATATCCAGAAGCAGTACCATCAGTTACAATAAACGGTATACCCCTTATGAGGGTAGACCGATTTAAATATCTGGGTCACGTATTGACCACTGACCTCAAAGACGATGAGGATGTGTGGAGCTGTGTGTGAGAGCTAACATGATTGCCTGCAGATTCAGACGTGCCTCGAAAGAGGTCAAGCGCACTATATTCAGTGCGTACTGCACGTCTTTTTACACTCGTAGTCTGTGGGTTCATTATACTCAAAAATCATACAGCGCCCTTCGCGTCTAATACAATAACGCATTCAGGGTGCTGATGAGGCTGCCCCGATACTGCAGCGCATCAGGGATGTTTGCTGAAGCTCACGTGGATTGTTTCTACACGGTGATGCAGAAACGGTGCGCATCCCTGGTTCTTAGGGTGCGGGGCAGCGCCTACAGCATCCTGTCTATGATAGCTACTAGGCTGGATAGTGAGTTTGTAAACCACTGCTGCAAGGTTTCAGCTGGGCCTGTCACCTTGCAGCAGTGATATCATAATCGGTTTCTGTCTTGTGTGTTACTAACATAGTTTGTAAGCACATTGTTAATAACACTATGAGTTTTGTTGCTCAAATTAAATGATTAAATAAAAAAAAATAGAAAATAAATAATAGTTAAAAAAAAACTAAAAAACACGCTTCCATTGAAAACCAAACTAAAAAGTACAAAATAATGGAAAAAAAGCGTGGGGTGCCTGATATCAATAAAAAAATACCTTAAAAAGCACCCCACGCTTTTTTTCCATTATTTTGTACTTTTTAGTTTGGTTTTCAATGGAAGCGTGTTTTTTAGTTTTTTTAAACTATTATTTATTTTCTATTTTTTAGGGTGTTTCGAATTTTGAGACGTATGTCAGCGTAGTTTGTGACGTGTGTCAGCGTAGTTTTCGAAGACAGTTTTTTTTTGCTGTCCTGGTAACCCTGGCAAGGATAATGGCGCAAATTAGTTTGTGACGTATGTCACCGTAGTTTTCGAAGATAGTTTTTTTGCTGTCCTGGTAACCCTGGCAAGGATAATGGCACAGATTTATAAAATTATTGCATTGTCATCGGTCCTTGACAGGTGTGCAAAGTTTGAATGAAATCTGGTCGTTTAAAGTGGGTCAAAATCGCGCTATAAGGAGTCGGTTACAAACAAACATACAAACATACAAATATACAAACATACAAACATACAAGTGAAGCTAATATAAAGCGTGTAATAAAACAAATAATGCTCCATTATTGTCAAACAATTCACTAGATTTTTTCTGACGCAACTGTCTTAGTTTCAAATCTCATTTTAAAAAATCGATATACCCCCCGCGGATTTCGGCTTTTCTTCACACAAAAACGCTACAGTCAGGTGGAAGTACCAGCTTCTATGGGAGTGAGCCAGTCCTTTGTCAGTCGTGCTTATGCCCGATTTAACGCGACTCAAAGTTACGATCGTCGTCCGGGTCAAGGCAGACAACGAATCACTACCGATTGTGATGATCAAGCTAATCGGGAAGCTCGTCGAAATCCTACTGCGCACGCCCACACGATCGCTAATCAGTTCCGCAATCGTCGACAACGTCCTCCCCAACAATACATTTCGGCATCAACAGTCGAGAAAATTTGTAATTTTTTTTTCATTTTTCAAATTTCGTGAAAAATCAATCTTTTTGATCGAAAAAATAAAAATGTTTGAAAAAAAAATTCATCGAAAAAACTAATCAAAATCGTTTTTTTTTTTTTGCAAAAACAAAGAATTTGAAGCTTCAGGGCACTATGAAAAAAAAAATCGTAGCGCTTTGAATTTTTAAGAGAGATTTTAGGGGATACTTTGAGGTTGAAAAATTACTGACTATATTCTTCGTTCATCCATTTTATGCAAAGTTATACCAAGTTATCCAAATATCATTAATTATGCGAATTTTTGTCTTTTTTTCAAGTCTAAAAAAATATTTTCGACAAAAGCCATTCACGGTATCTTATACAAAATTTTGTGTTGTTTCCAAAACCCTCCTTCGATTTCCTATACAATCATTATTTCCAGAGTTATTGATTGTCAAAGTTAAAAAGTACTTTTTTGCTTTGACTCACGATAACTCCGCGGCAAATCATCGTAGAGGCATTCTGGATACGTTAAATTAAAGGGCATTAAATTTTCTAAACGAACTTTTGAGTGAAACAATGGAAAAAAAAATTGAATATCATAATTGATCTGCTCCGAAGCACGGGCTACTAAATCAATCAACATCACCTCTAGGTCAGTGATGTACATTCAATAGCTATTCATAGACAAATAATTTCTGTGACAGAACATGAGCATGGATCTAAGGACAGCTATTAAATCCTCAATGATGAAGAACAAGCGAACAAGACGGTTGAAATTTTCTCTGCATTATTATAATTAAATAGACCCATTGCTTCATGTGATTGCGCTTCAAATGCCATCTATACACAGAGAAAAGAATTATTATAATATGAAATGAATGTCCCAAACTATGGTATGTTCGGAAAAGTTTAGATACTTATTGCTACATTTTTTTATCTAAAACTATAAACATACAATCCAATAATAGGTCTCTTCGTTTTTGGTATTTTTAAGGTAGGGCATTGTGATTTTAAGGTAGGGCATTGCCCCACAATGCCCCCCCCTAGCTACGGCCCTGCCTTAGAGTCTGGGTGCTGCCGCAGTTTCTAACAACAGGCGTTACCCACCTTCTCTATAAGTCAGGTAGTACCGCGGAACCTAAGAATTATAGACCGATCACATGTTTGTCGACGGTTTATAAACTTCTTACATCCATTTTGAGAGCGAAAATTAGTTCGCATTTTGATAATAATTCCATTATGTCAGTCTCAAAATGGATGTAGGAACGGGTCTCGTGGTACTAAAGAGCTACTCCTCATCGACATGGCCATAAGCCAACAGGTTCGTCTATCCCGCAAGGATCTTTTGACATGCTGGATAGATTACAAGAAGGCCTACGACTCGGTGCCACATACATGGCTCAGGAGAGTGCTGGAGTTGTACAAGGTTGATGCAACTCTACGCACCTTCCTTGAGTCGTGCATGGGGCAATGCAGAACAGTCCTTCGCTATCCGGGATGTCCACAGATCTAGCATAATGATGAACCTGTATGGATTAAGCGGGAAATATTTGAGGGCGACAGTTTGAGTCCACTTTGGTTCTGCTTAGCCCTGAATCCTCTAAGCACACTGCTGGAGGATTCAGGGCTAAGCAACAAAAGTGCTGGTTAACAGCATTTTAACAGTGCACAGTAAATGCATTAGTTGCTGAATAATAGCGTAGACAGCGCATCCTCAGATGATATAACTCTAATTTGGGCACAAATAATTCAGCACATAGCTGAGTAAGAGTTCCAATTGATAAATAATTGCATTATAATAACATTATAGTAGCATTTATGTGTGTAACAGTCACCTCAAGAGCTGAATATTGCCTGATTAACAAGGCACGTGTGACTTACTATACAGCAAGGAAGACGAATGTGTACATTGTGTGTACTTTGGTAACTTTACTGTCAAATACCATACATATTTAGTTCAAAATTTTCACGCGCCTTCGGAATACCACTAAATACTAAAAGAAAAGTAACAAAAATTGAATGAATATAAAATATATTTGTTTGTTTTAGTACGAAGAAAACAAAAAAAAAACTGTTTTCATGTAATTAATTTGTAATCCAAATTAAAAAAAGAAAAATTTAAAGATAAAATTTTATAATAATACACAGTAACGCAGTGAATATGGCGGATGGCAAGTGAACAGTTTTAATGTTAATATAATACTAAGGTCTGTACGGGTGTTCACATGTGGCCTTTAATTCAGCAAAGAGTAAAATAGTTTGGCACTTGTGGATTACAAATCAGACATGGATCGATTAAGAGAGTTATATTGGTTCACATTTGCATCAGTTACCTTTAGGGTTGCCACCCGTACTTTATAATAAAGTATTGTACGTTATTTCACATGAATGTACTCTATACTTTATGAGAAAAATAAAGTACACGAAAATACTTTATTTTTCAAGATTTGATTTCTTTGGGATTTTGAAAAGATTAGTCGTAAATACTTTTTGCAACTTGAAATTTATTTGATGCAAACTGCAAAAAGCAATAAAAAATATATTTTGAAATATAAAAATAAAATGTAATAACAAAGAAAATAAATTGTACTTTATTTTTATACCATGTACTTTTTTTTTCTTAGCTATAGTAACCAAAGTACTTTAATTGCATGAAAAAAAGGTGGCAACCCTAGTTACCTTGATAACTACCTTTATGGATCCAAGCTTTTAGGCTTCCGCCGTGGTTCGTTTAAAGCCATTTTGTTCCCTTTTTTAGTTGTTATTCGACGATAAGTATTTAATTAAAATTGTAATTTAAGTAGCTGATATTATAATTTAATTATGGGTATGTATAATACATAAGTTATTGATTTATTCAATATGCGACGAAATACCTATAACTTAGTAGATACCTATCTAAAAATAATGTATGCTTCTGGCCTAATAATAATTAATTACTTCCATATGAAATTGAAATTGACATGCCATACGCACAGTATTTATGCGACGCGAAAAGTATTTTTACACGCTTTATATTAGCTTCACTTGTATGTTTGTATATTTGTATGTTTGTATATTTGTATGTTTGTTTGTAACCGACTCCTTATAGTGCGATTTTGACCCACTTTAAACGACCAGATTTCATTCAAACTTTGCACACCTGTCAAGGACTGATGACAATGCAATAATTTCATAAATTTGTGCCATTATCCTTGCCAGGGTTACCAGGACAGCAAAAAAACTGTCACAAACTACGCTGACATACGTCTCAAAATTCGAAATACCCTAAAAAATAGAAAATAAATAATAGTTTAAAAAAACTAAAAAACACGCTTCCATGGAAAACCAAACTAAAAAGTACAAAATAATGGAAAAAAAGCGTGGGGTGCCTGATATCAATAAAAAAATACCTTAAAAGCTCCCCACGCTCTTTTTCCATTATTTTGTACTTTTTAGTTTGGTTTTCCATGGAAGCGTGTTTTTTAGTTTTTTTAAACTATTATTTTTTATGAAACATTTCGCTTGATCTGCAACATGGTGCATGCAACGCTATCGTTCACACGCCCGCGCCGGCGCGCGGCGCGGTGACGACGTCATGTCGCATTATTTGTTTACATAGATCATCAGTTTATCGCTAAATCGCAACTGAGTTGGTCGTTCGTATTCTACGATAGATGAACAATATCATTTCAATTTAGGGTTGCGAATAAAAGTAAATAAGTTGCGATAGACTTAATTCCTGCTATTTTGGTAGGTAGTAAAGTGGGTCCTCTGTGTTTGTGTCTGTAGATGTTTTGTATATAATTACTAGCTTTTGCCCGCGGCTTCGCCCGCGTGGATGTCGGAAATTAATGCAAGAGGACGTACTACCGCGATAAGAATGTGTTATTCCAGGTTATATAGGTAATATAGACTCTGTGTGCTATTTTCGATCCAGATCCATTCAGCCATTTTTGCGTGATTGAGAAACAAACACCCAATCATACATATTTTCACATCTATACATCTATACAAATAAATAAAATTGGAGTGTCTGTTTTTAATATTCAGATAACCACTTTTTACTAAGTGTATATGGATGTATACACGATACATATACCAAAACAACATTTTTTAGAATTTTTGTCTGTCTGTCTGTCTGTTCGTTCCCGCTAATCTCTGAAATGGCTGGACCGATTTTGACGGGACTTTCACTGGCAGATAGCTGATGTAACAAGGAGTAACTTAGGCTATTTTTATTTTAGAAAGATTCTTTTATTTTAGAAAAAAAATAACTATCTTCGAAAACTACGCTGACATACGTCTCAAAATTCGAAAAACCCTGGCTGAATCCTACGAAATAGATCAAAATAATGTACTACAGTATTGTACACCTTAAAAAGGCCTACAAAAATGTCCTCAATGGTATATGTCTATCTCTTAGGGATAACCCACAATAACCATTTTTTATCTTTTACTTTTTACGAGAAATAAGGGCTTATTTACGAAGCGATTTTAAGCAATATTAAAATTTTCTAAAATTAATCCTTATCCAATTAAGTACCTTAAATACATTGTGCATTTAATATAGATCAATATGGCCCTTTACAGCATGTAATTTAAATGAATATCTTAGAAGATATTAGAGATTTAAAAAGTGGGCGCAGAGCGCGTTGGCAGGGGCCGGGTAGTACAGGATGAGTAGGATTGTAATTCATATTACTTTGGCTTCATAGTAATTGCGAATATCATGTGTGTTCATTATACTCAAAATAAACCTAATAGTATTATTCCAAGTAAGAGACCGCGAAATGGCTTAGATGTTTAGATTTTTGGATGTTTGTTTCTCAATGATGCAAAGACGGCCAAACGGATTTAGATCGAATTTGGCACAAAGATATAGGTATTATATCATGGATACGTAACAGATAGGATACCTACTTTATCCCGGTAGTAGGTTCCCGGGTGATATTTTCCGACAGCTATACGGGCCAAGCCACTGGCAAAAGTACTATTCCTATAATTATGTTCGGTGTCTGATAAATGATTGAGTGTCTGTATAGGTAAAATAGGAGCGTTAAGAAAAACCAGGAAGACTTAAATTCAACTAAACCAAGCCCTATGTCACAGTCTTCTTACTCTGAATACTATTACTTTTATTTTAAAAACACCAACACACGTGATGTTCTCATAAACTATGAATCCTAAGTAATATGAGTTATAATCCTACTACTAATAATATTATAAATGTGAAAATATGTATGATTGGGTGTTTGTTTCTCAATCACACAAAAATGGCTGAATGGATCTGGATCGAAAATAGCACACAGAGTCTATATTACCTATATAACCTGGAATAACACATTCTTATCGCGGTAGTACGTCCTCTTGCATTAATTTCCGACATCCACGCGGGCGAAGCCGCGGGCAAAAGCTAGTTTATAATATTATTAGTAGTAGGATTATAACTCATATTACTTAGGATTCATAGTTTATGAGAACATCACGTGTGTTGGTGTTTTTAAAATAAAAGTAATAGTATTCAGAGTAAGAAGACTGTGACATAGGGCTTGGTTTAGTTGAATTTAAGTCTTCCTGGTTTTTCTTAACGCTCCTATTTTACCTATACAGACACTCAATCATTTATCAGACACCGAACATAATTATAGGAATAGTACTTTTGCCAGTGGCTTGGCCCGTATAGCTGTCGGAAAATATCACCCGGGAACCTACTACCGGGATAAAGTAGGTATCCTATCTGTTACGTATCCATGATATAATACCTATATCTTTGTGCCAAATTCGATCTAAATCCGTTTGGCCGTCTTTGCATCATTGAGAAACAAACATCCAAAAATCTAAACATCTAAGCCATTTCGCAGTGCCGAACTAATGACACGCGGGGTTGCGACAATCGTCGATAGGATCCGGCAATTGGGACTCGAGGTGGCCTTGCACAAGTCCGAGGCCATGGGTTTTAATGGTCCTCGGAACGCGCCACCTGCGGGTTCCCAACTCACGGTAGGAGGGGTTCACATCGGCGTCGAGTCGACGATGAAGTACCTGGGACTTGTCCTCGACAGCCGGTGGAACTTCGTCGAGCATTTCCGACGTTTGGCCCCCAGACTGGAGCGGGCTGGGGCTGCGTTAAAGCGGCTCCTGCCCAATCTGGGGGGCCCAAACGCCTCCTGCCGGAGGCTCTATACGGGGATCGTGCGGTCCATGGCCCTCTACGGGGCACCGGTGTGGGCGCCCTCATTGAGGCTGCGCCCAGCGCGCCGGTTGAGTGCGGCCCAGAGGGTCATGGCCATCCGGTTAATCCGGGGATACCGCACGGTCTCCTGCGAGGCGGCGAGCCTCCTTGCCGGAGTGCCGCCATGGGATCTGGAGGCAAAGGTCCTCGCCCACATGTGGGAGTGGCGCGAGGATGCGAAACGCCGGGGCGAAACTCCGCTGCCGCGACAAATCGCGGCACGGCGGACAGAGCTCCGGCAGGATCTCATGGCGACATGGCGGGTACGATTGTCGCAACCCAGCGCAGGGCACGCCACAATTGCGGCGGTAAGTCCCCTCTTTGAGGAGTGGATAGAGAGGCGCCACGGCGTCCTCACCTTCCGCCTGACGCAGGTTCTCACCGGGCATGGGTGCTTCGGTGGGTTCCTGTTCAGGATAAAGCGGGAGGAAACGCCCGGGTGTTTCCATTGTGAGGATCGTCTAGAGGACACGGTGGAGCATACGGTGGAAGTGTGCCCTGCCTGGGCGGAGCACCGCCGTGTCCTCGTGGAGGCGATCGGCGGCGGCGATCTCTCGCGTCCGGCCCTGGTGCGAGCCATGGTACGGAGCGAGAGGGCATGGGAAGCCGTCACCTCCTTCTGCGAAGCAGTAATGCTCGCGAAGGAGGAGGCGGGGCGCGTGAGGGAGTTGCAGTCTCTGCACCCTCACGTCCCTAGCCGCCGCAGGAGGAGACGCCCCGGGCGCCGGGAGTCGATTGCGGACTCCCGGCCACCGTAGGCGCGAGCTTGCGGGTGGCGAGCAATGGGTAGCTCGCCGCCCGGTAAGGACCAAGCTCGGGTCGACGGCGCGTAGTGTTCCACGCGCGCCTCAAAGAGATGTCAGCCACACTGAAGGGGTCTGCTAGGACCGATGCCTGCCGGGGTCGCGTGATTGTTCAAAAGAGATACCGTGACCCTGGCACATGGGCAACTGAAGGAACACGGGTGGGTTTTAGTCAGTAAAAGTCTGACACGCCCTCCCGCTCCGCCCAGAGCGGGAGAAGTCATTTGATGATTTCCCATCCAAAAAAAAAAAAAAAAAAAGCCATTTCGCGGTCTCTTACTTGGAATAATACTATTAGGTTTATTTTGAGTATAATGAACACACATGATATTCGCAATTACTATGAAGCCAAAGTAATATGAATTACAATCCTACTCATCCTGTACTACCCGGCCCCTGCCAACGCGCTCTGCGCCCACTTTTTAAATCTCTAATATCTTCTAAGATATTCATTTAAATTACATGCTGTAAAGGGCCATATTGATCTATATTAAATGCATAATGTATTTAAGGTACTTAATTGGATAAGGATTAATTTTAGAAAATTTTAATATTGCTTAAAATCGCTTTCGTAAATAAGCCCTTATTTCTCGTAAAAAGTAAAAGATAAAAAATGGTTATTGTGGGTTATCCCTAAGAGATACGACATATACCATTGAGGACATTTTTGTAGGCCTTTTTAAGGTGTACAATACTGTAGTACATTATTTTGATCTATTTCGTAGGATTCAGCCAGGGTTTTTCGAATTTTGATACGTATGTCAGCGTAGTTTTCGAAGATAGTTATTTTTATTCTAAAATAAAATAATCTTTCTAAAATAAAAATAGCCTAAGTTACTCCTTGTTACATCAGCTATCTGCCAGTGAAAGTCCCGTCAAAATCGGTCCAGCCATTTCAGAGATTAGCGGGAACGAACAGACAGACAGACAGACAGACAAAAATTCTAAAAAATGTTGTTTTGGTATATGAATCGTGTATACATCCATATACACTTAGTAAAAAGTGGTTATCTTAATATTAAAAACAGACACTCCAATTTTATTTATTTGTATAGATTATGTTACGTTATGTTTAGGTATTTAATATGTTATTATATCTTGTGATTTTTTTTCCTCAAAAACTGTATAGGTAGTGTTGTCATTTTAAGGAACTGATACTTCTATTATAATAAATATATTTCTCTTTAGAAAAAGCTTTTCAAAATAGTTCAGACTATAGAGAGCGATGTTGTCGATCTAACAGTCGTTCCTGCATCGTGGAAAACTAAGGAAATTCTATGGTGGCCACCGAGAAGTACTTTTATACTCCTTGAAATTATAAAAAGATGAAAATTCAAGGCCTGGACCAGGGTGGTACACCGTAAATTGTTCTTTAAAAAGGGAAAATTAAATAAGCTGTACTGGTATTTCCTAACTGACTACCTCTGACAATAATTGTCGAAATCTGGAATCTTAAAAACTCTCGAAATTAATTTATGTATTATAATTTAAAAAATCTTGGATTTCTCGTAATAAATCTTCTTCATTTTTAAGAAAGTACCAGAAACATACCAATATTAATTTTGTGGCAACCATAATAATATTAGTCCCGAAAATGTGTAGGTTATAAGAAGATTTTTGTAGCAGAGAGTACCTACTCAGCCTAATGTCACCAAACACACTGATCTCTATTTATGAAGGCTTTTTTGTATTGTTTTGTCAATATGTGCAATTATAATTTATTGTTACTTTAATTTAAATCCGACGTTTGACATTTGCTTTTATTTCAACTAATTGACATATATTTTTAGTTTGTTAATAACATTTTATTGTTTTCTGCTGCAGCATTGTTACTTTTATCTTATTTTTTGTAATATGGGTTATGTCTGAAATAAATTGATTTCATTTTTTTTTTTTTTTTTTATAAATATAACATACGGAACCCGTCGCGTCCAATGTTCCATTCGCGCATGCCGACACTTCGATGCATGCTGTTATTCGAGTGTATGGTAACAACTGACTAATAGGGGAAAAGTGAACCTGTATGCAGCATACAGCATTAAATTTTTGTTAAATAAGTTCACAAAGTAACTGATTACATTATAGTGGGTTACATGTTCTCTCTTAAAATGCAACGGTTGTATAGTACACGTGTGGGCTATTATTCAGAAAACTTACAGCTGATAGGGTAGTGCACTACTAAGCGCTGAATAACAGTGACTTTGTGGCGTGTTTGTGGTGCTTAATAGAATTACTGTACAGCCAATAGCGTTATAGTTGGCCACGTTTTTTTCTAAACAGCTGTTACACCCCGGGTGAATACTAATAACTCTATGTAAATGCTCAGAGTACCGCTGTGGGCCTTATGTGACAATTTATAATGCAGTTCTGTGCTACTTGGGTGCAAAGTCAATAAATAATAATTAAAAAAAAACTAAAAAACACGCTTCCATTGAAAACCAAACTAAAAAGTACACAATAATGGAAAAAAAGCGTGGGGTGCTTTTTAAGGTATTTTTTTAATGATATCAGGCACCCCACGCTTTTTTTCCATTATTGTGTACTTTTTAGTTTGGTTTTCAATGGAAGCGTGTTTTTTAGTTTTTTTTTAAATTATTATTTATTTTCTATTTTTTAGGGTGTTTCGAATTTTGAGACGTATGTCAGCGTAGTTTGTGACGTATGTCAGCGTAGTTTGTGTCGTATGTCAGCGTAGTTTGTTACGTATGTCAGCGTAGTTTTCGAAGACAGTTTTTTTGCTGTCCTGGTAACCCTGGTAAGGATATGGCACAAATTAGTTTATGACGTATGTCAGCGTAGTTTTCGAAGACAGTTTTTTTTCTGTCCTGGTAACCCTGGCAAGGATAATGGCACAAATTTATGAAATTATTGCATTGTCATCGGTCCTTAACAGGTGTGCAAAGTTTGAATGGAATCGGTTCGTTTAAAGTGAGTCAAAATCGCGCTACAAGGAGTCGGTTACAAACAAACATACAAACATACAAATATACAAACATATAAACATACAAGTGAAGCTAATATAAAGCGTGTAAAAATACCTTTAATTTCGGAAGTCGGTGGCAAAAAAACCAAGATCAGGTGGCAAGATCGTATTTAAGGTTTTTTTTTGCCACCGGACTTCCGATATTAAAGTTATTTTTGACTTTGTAGTGTTTTTTTTTAACGAGCTTGGCGACGAGCCCGTAGTGTGCGGCCTAGCGCTTGGCGACGAGCTCGTAGTGCGCGGCCTAGCGCTTGGCGACGAACCCGTAGTGTGCGGCCAGTGTACTGGCGTATAGAATGAGGGCTGGGTTTATTTTTACCCGACATTCTCATATTTATAATATTTTATATGTATAAGTTACACTGACCGATAGAATAATATTTTGACTTGTATTACAGCTTCAGTGGTGTATACACGTGGTGTACTTATACATATTATGACGATTACAACTCTTTCCACTTTTTGGATCGTTATATATAAAAAACGGTGGCTTTTGGGAAAAAAGTACTTCACATTTTTTATAGATAATTATCTGACCTACAATTTTTGTCTGAGCTAAATTTATGATAAAACTTACCGTTTTGCTGAAAAACGCGACAAACCTGTTTTTGTGACCTTTGACCCCGAGTAAATTTTTTCCAGGGGTCGGATCGATGAGGACTTTTCACATTTAATATATAATGGTGTAGTGAACAATCCTACCAATTTTCAGCTGGGTGCGAATTTTTGTAACCTCACCCCTATGAGTCACTAGAGGGTCGTCGACAACGAGTAGCGACGCTACAGATAAACTACGCACTGCATAACGTACAACTTTATTTATAAAATAAGGTAATAATGTAAGTAGTAAATATTCTATCATTATTATGCTATGATAGGTAAAAGAAAAAATACATCCAAAAATAAATGACTTATGATTATTATGCAGTTATGTACTTGACATCTTATCATAGACACATATATTCTTAATTTTTCATAAAACTCGTCGCCACTGTCCTTTCCCTCGTTTGGCGACGAGCCCGTAGTGCGCGGCTTGGCGACGAGCCCGTAGTGTGCGGCCTAGCGCTTGGCGACGAGCCCGTAGTGTGCGGCCTAGCGCTTGGCGACGAGCCCGTAGTGTGCGGCCTAGCGCTTGGCGACGAGCCCGTAGTGTGCGGCCAGGCCCAGCAGCGGCGCGGCCGTGGGCGGGTGCGGCAAGTCGCCGGCCGACGCCGCCACGTCCAGGTGCGCGTACGGCACGTCGGCCTCGTGCAGCCCCGACACCAGCAGCAGGAAGGCGGCGGGCGCCTGGTGGCCGCGCGGCAGGGCGGACGACGCCGCGTTGTCGGCCTGGTGCACGTCCTCGCCGGGCGCGCGGCCTCGGTGCGCCGCCAGGTCCTCGCGCCGCACCGTGGACACCTCCACCATGTCGCCCAGGCGCTCGGCGGCGGCGCGGAAGGCGGCGGCATGGCCGCGCGCGCGCGCCGCGTGGTTGTCCAGCAGCGCCGTGTAGCCGCGCCCGTACGCGCGCACGGCGTGGCCCGTGAGCGTGGCCACGGTGTATATGGTGGGGCTGCGCTCGCCGGCCGCGCGCTCGCACATCTCGGCCAGCAGGTCGCCCATGACCATGCGGCCCTCGGCGTCCGTGTTGCCCACGCGCACGGCCAGGCCGCGCCGGCTGCGCAGCAGCTCGTCGGCCACGTAGGCCTCCTCGCCCACCGAGTTGCGCACCATGCCCAGCGCCGCCACCACCTTCAGCGCCGGCCGCAGCAAATCACACGCCTGTGGGCACACCGGTTAGACGTCATATCTTCAACGTCTAGGGCCGTTTAACCCTTTAATAAAGTGTGAAGGGCCTCACCTTGAGAAAGCCGGCGACAGCGGCGGCGCCGCATTTGTCGCGCGACATGCCGGCCATTACGCCGCCCGCTTTGATGTCGCAGCCGCCGGTGTCGTACGTCACGCCCTGCGGACACACACGCGTCACTACCTCGCACATCTCACACACAACTCACCCTGAGGTGTCGACACCTCAGCGACACTCACCTTTCCGACCAGCATCACGGTGCGCTCATAGTTCTGCGGCACGTACTCCAGGAAAATCACGCAGCCTATGAAACGAACATGTCAGTGAGAGCAGATTCGTATGTAACCAAAGATGTTACTAATATAT
The DNA here is from genome assembly GCA_947507805.1 of Aporophyla nigra. Lineage (NCBI taxonomy): Eukaryota > Metazoa > Arthropoda > Insecta > Lepidoptera > Noctuidae > Aporophyla > Aporophyla nigra. The sequence continues at coordinate 348,679 of OX382313.1, read as the reverse complement.
TAAGCTATTATAGAAATACATCAAACAATCTCAGCAACGTAATGCAAAACAAGGTAGTAAACGTTTTTGTACAGTCACAAGCATAAAAAATTGTTACGTAGTAAAAGTATTGTTACATAGATCGTTAAATCATAATCATAATCATAATCATTTATTTGCAATAAGTATTGGTACAGTGTTGATCTTATAGTTAGTAAAAAGTTCCTAATACAAAGTCAGACATTTGACATGCAAAACATTACAGTGTATTTAACGCTTAAATTTAATATTTCAAATAATCCAATGGCATGCTTTAAATGTTTCTATTATTAATTAATACATTACAATACATTCATTATTAATATTATCGTTATATTCATTTAAAATAGATTATTAACATTATTTATAAATTCATTTACAGAATAAAATCGTTTTTCCAGTAGCCAAGATTTTAACTTTATAAAAAATAAATTATTTGGTAACTCTTTAAAGTTCTTCGGTATTTTGTTATAGATAAGTCCACACATATGATAACAATTCTTTTTATACAGAGAAGTCTTTGGGGCCCTAGGCAGAACTATTCTATCTGGATCTCTTACTTTTCGAGGGCAACGGTCTTGAGCCTTTTCAAATAAGTCAAAGTGCCGTCTGACAAATTTTGCACATTCTAAAATATACATACCGGGTAATGTCAGGAGTTTTAATTTTAGGAACAATGGTTTACAAGATTCCCATGGCGGAATGCCACAAATGGCTCGAACGCATTTTTTTTGTACTCTAAAAGCTTTATCTACGTCTGTTGAGTTACCCCATAGTATAAGGCCGTATTGTAGAGTCGATGCAACGCAGCCGTGATACGCAGTCAACATCGTACTCTGCGACGAGGTCTTACGCAGTGTATAGAGAACATAAACGAATTTGTTTAATTTGTTGCATACTTTTTCTACGTGTGGTTTCCAGGAGAAGTAGCCGTCTAATGCAACTCCCAGAAAAGTAGTTTCCTCGGCCTCTAGTAGAGGTTGTCCATTATAATTAATTTTAAGTTTCTCACGCTTACGACCATATGTCCTAAATTGAATAATTTTTGTTTTGCTTATATTAACATGCAAATTATTAAGTCTTAACCAAGAAATTGTTGATTCAATTGTATTATTAATGTCAATTCTGTAATTATTCATGTCAGTATTAATTGGTGATGTCAAAATAATCGAAATGTCATCCGCAAATAATGTGCATGCATTAGGTGTGTGTTCAGGAAGATCGTTTATATATAATAAGAACAAAGGGGGTCCCAAAACGCTCCCTTGTGGTACACCCGAGTTGTTGAATCTTGAAAGCGACCTAATTCCCTCTAGTTCTTTATTCTCAGTCATGCTTGTAATTTCAACACATTGCTTTCTACCCAGTAGGTAGGTTTCAATCCAACTAAGGGCCGGACCTCGAATGCCATATCGTTCTAACTTTGAAAGTAACAATCTATGAGACACGAAGTCAAAAGCTTTCGACATATCGAAGAAGACAACAGATACCCGGTTACCTATGTCTACTTCCTCAATTATATTTTTTACAAGATTGAAGCATGCAAGAGTTGTTGATTTCCTTTTTTGAAACCCATATTGTTCTTTCTTAAGAATCTGATGTTTCCCAATAAATTCTAAGAGACGGTGTTGCATAGCTTTTTCAAAAACCTTAGATATTATTGGTATGAGGCTAATAGGTCTGTAATTATCTGCTTTCGAGCTATCGCCTTTCTTATGAAGAGGCTTAACAATCACAAACTTTAATAACTCCGGGAAGCAGCCTTCTGAAAAAGACAAATTTATCAAGTGTGTCAACACAGGAGATATTTCCAGTGAGCAAGCCTTCAAAATTTTTGTGCAAATTTCATCATATCCGACCGCTCCAGTGTTGTTTAGTGAAAGTATAAATTTTTGTATGTCATTGTAACCATATGGCCGTAGGAACAGACTATCGCACGTGTTAGTTGTGCATGTATCCCTTACATTATTATTTTGTTGATTTGTTAAGTCTATCCAGTAGTTATTAAACGAGTCCGCAATTTTTTTTGGATTGTTTATCATTGTATTATCTATGTTTAAATTCGTTATTAATGATAATTTATTCGTACATTCTGATTCTTCCTTTATAAGTGTCTAAGCCGTTTTACTTTTATTTTTTGAAGACCTGAGAATGTTGTCATTTGATGCTTTAATAGACCTAGTGATACAACATCTTAGTAATTTACTGTATTTTTTATATACCATCTTGTTGCGGTCTGACTTGTTTCTATAATATATATAACGCAATGAGCGTTTACGTTTACTACTAATTCTAAGGCCTTTAGTTATCCAGTTGATTTTCTTACATTTGTTTGTCATTTTAATCCTAACTTTAGGAAAACATAACTTATAAAACAATAGAAACAACTCTTGAAAAGATTCATACGCTGAATTAATGTTAAGTTGGCTATAAACTTCAGAGAAGGAAAGCTTAGACAAACATTCCTTGAATTTAAGGATATTTTCCAGACTATAGTCTCTTTTAAAAATATAGTAGTGTTGAGGAAGTTCCTTATGTTTGACAGGGACACTTAACATTTGTGCCGTATTATGGTCAGATATATCCCAATGCAAAAGTTCACCTTTGGCATGTGGAATATTACTTATAATATGATCGATGCAGGTATTCTGCCGCGTTGGATCAGTAATATGAAAAATTAAATTATAATTTGCAACTAGATCCTGAAGACCCTTAGTTTTGCTATCTGATTTTAAGGTGTTTACATTTATATCACCTACTAGAATAACTTTTTTCTTTTTATATTTATTTTTGATGTAGAAAAGTACTGTAGTGAGTTTCATAACAAATAAAGAGAAATCTGAACTTGGCGTTCTATATAAACCTATTATAAAAATGTTATGTGAAGGTAATTCCAATCCGCAGCATTCAAAGTGTTTATCGAGACTGTGTTCCTTCAAGAAGGACAATTCTTTGTGATTCATGCCACGTTTAGTGAAAATTGCAACACCTCCACGCTTTTGTTTAATTTGTCTACAATAAGAAACTGCCAAATCATAACCAGATAATTTAATTAGAGATTCATTACCCTTATCAATAAAGGTTTCGGTCAAGCAGATAACATCTGGCTCGGTATTTTGCAAATATAGGTTAGATAACTGTATTTCTAAATTATATCGTTTACTCAAGATACCTGCTACGTTTTGATGAAGTACTCTTAAGAAGTCAGTCACGAAAAAACTCGTCTGTATTCGTACTAATTTCACTACTATTTTGCAACACATTATTTTGTTCTGTCTGTGTACTACTATCTACCATTTTTATTTTAGGGCGATTTGAGCATTGAACTATTTGATTAGCCTGTATGTTTCGAGAGTAATCCTTGTTTTTTTGCCTCACAGTATTCTTCCCAGTACATATCGAGGTCGTTTTAAAATTGAGAAATTTAAGGTTGTAGTCTATTTGATCCAGAGTAGAATTAATCTGCTTACAAATATCAGTCATAGTCAGCTGTAAGCTGTCGTCAAAGTCAATAAAATTGCAATTTTTGTACTGGTAACTTATCATCATTAGCATTTCATTAATTTTAGATTCATTTAAATGGACATTATTAAAAACTTTTAAAACAAATACTGGACATTGAGTTACCTTTAGAAATATACATAGTTCTGACATTATTTTGAGTACGTTTGAGTCATGTTGTCCAACACAAACAATTATTCGATCATCTGAAGTAATATCGAATAATTTAGCGCAATTTAATATTTCTTCCGTCGAAGCATAAGGTTTGATGAAAGATATCACTCGGTAACGTTTATATGGAGTTCTTTCTCTTGACTTATTTAGTATTTTAGATATCTTACGGCACTGTTTACCACCAAATAAAAATATTCTGCTAATATCAGTTTCTTTTAAACGTTTTTGTTTTGATGTGGACGATATTTTCATTTTAACCGGTGCCACCTTTTCGTTGTTAGGGTTTCGAAGAATGGAGTTGGAGTTACTATTTGCATCGTTACTATCGTTGATTCTCATTCCGACATCTTTCTTAATGTTACTTTTGCTGCCATTTACGCTGTCATCGCTGACTACACTGTCAGTTTGTATTATGTTTTGCTGAGGTTGAGTTGAGAATCCTGATGTTTTGTATGACTCTGTAACTTTTACGGACTGTTTATCCACTTTAATTTCTGAGTCTGGAAGAGACTGTATTGGTGATTTGGTTGTTTCTTTATCCATTCCTTTTTTATGACAAAGTGTGATAGGACTATGGCGAAATTCATCTGTGAGTCGGCGTTTCACACTATTTTTCCGGCTTGATGATATATTGTTTTTCCAAGTTGACGTAGGACTTCTACAAATCTGTTTCAAAATAGTAATTTCCTGGGAAAGCTGGGTAATTTCTTTTTTTAATCCAACATTTTCCAGGATTAGATTGTCCATTTCGTTTTGGGTACTTTGTAAATTCGATTTTAAACTTTTTATTTCGGATTTCATCTCTTCAATGAAACTAGATGGAAACAAGTTTGTTGATAGATCCAAGCTTTTACCCAGTAGGTCAAAGGACGTAGAAGAATCTAAAGAATGGATATTGTTCATGTTATCCTCTAGTGATTTGCATTTAACCATCTGATGTTTTCTGAGTGTAACGTTTGCTGTTTCGTCCATTATTAGGCTAATATTCACCTATAACTATTTTGGTTAAATTCTTATAATACCAAGTACACCTCTGCCCACCCGTCCGAGGAACAGTGGCGTAATGATTGATATAATTATTTAGCCGATTTAAATTTTTTGAAGATAACTTTTATTATTTGTACTCCGTCTTGATATGATTTTCTAAGTTGTGGACAATCAATTTTTATTCCTACAAAAAGTCGCCTCTGATCGTGAGGATCGAACCTGCGACTACGCGCTTGAACGGCAAGTGTAAAGCCTTAACTCAAGCCGCCACCGTGCTGTTAATGAATAGTACGTAATTGGAGACCGCTAACGGAGTATTTGGATTTTAAATGTAAGGTCAATCCGTTAGATAAGGTTACGAATTTTTTTCACATCTACCTATCTTTTTATGTAGTGTTCACCAATATTATTTTAAGTTTACCAGAAATCACTTTTTGATAAATAGCTAGCACTTTTTTGTCACTTTATGCATTGTTTATTTGTATAGTTTATTTTCACTGATGTTTATTATGTTTGTGTACAATGTTTTTAAGAGTTGGTTTTATATTTATGTTCATTGTATTAATTTTGATTTTTCTATGTTTTATTAATATTTACGTTTTGATAACACTTTCACGTAACTATTGGTCTATTTAGCACTTATTATTAACATGTCAACATAATTCTATAACTTAAATATATTTTTACGATATTAAAATATTACGGAGATCTCTTTACAACATGAATGCGTGCGTTCCGTTTTTTTTAAAACTTAAAACGTCACGCTACCACCATCTACTATCGAATAACGGAATTATCTGTCCAGTACATTCTAGAAAAGTCGCGCGTCGCCGCCGTCTGTGGTGTGTGGCAGAGATTCAAGAATGTTCGCGAATATTATCGACGGTTAAGCTCGTCTTATAAATAGTGATTGTTGAACTGTGAAGGCAGTTCGATTACGAATGCGAAAGTGATTCTGATTAAACGTTTGTGATTACAGTATTTGTGGCTATTTGATTAAACTGTTAGTGTTTTTGGTAAAATTGGTTAAAATTTATTTATCCCGAACCCCGGCTCGACGACGAGACAATCCCGTATACCTAAATCGAACCATCTGTTCAAAGGCCTAAAACTTCAAAACAATTATTATAAGTGAGAGAAAAAGTTTTTATGCAGTTTTGAAGCAGAGTTACTGGCCCATCATTGTTCAAAAATATGAATACAAACGGATTTCTTTCAACTTGAATTAGAAAAACTGAAAAAATCGCGCATTAAAAAAGCATAATATTTAAATAACGTTTTGCATAAAAATAGTAACAAAACTGGTTATACTTATTTTTCAATCCATCCAGACGCTCAAATCATGGATACTGCACTTGAAGTAAGCCACGCAGACTGTGGCACTTCTTCAGCCCGGTCTTAGTCATAAACGTAAGTTCATGCAGGTCGTTTCAAAGAATTTACAATCGATACCTTCGGCTCGGCATCGGCTTTGTGCGTCGTCCATTACAGCTCCAAGAATAGCTTCGAGACTTTCATGGACGGACTGTTCGTGCTGGAACCTCATAAAACAACCAATGGTCCCCCTAACCAACATGTGTTTACAGAATGGCGCGCCTACAGTTTGCACGCGAACATTTGCTTTGGACTCAACGTCAATGTAGCTAGGTGTCATCAATGAGAAAGTAAGTTATGACCGGTGGGTCATGGACAGTCAGGGGCGGAATTTCTATCGATCCGAAGGAGAACCTGGACTTGACGTTGTGACGGGAGCACGGTTGTCACCACTAAATAGCAACTATTACATCCCTAAATGCTTACGAGGCTCATGTGATGCCATATGCTAATTTGTAGACCAGGATTCCATTTTAAGCACGATAATGCAAGGGCGCTCACTTCAAGAATTCGAGAATACCTGCATCATGTGTATCGCAATAATAGAATGGCCAGCAAGAAGCCCTGGTATGAACCCAACAAGGCACCTATGGCATGAGCTGAAGATGCGTGTTCTAACTAACCCACCAAAAACTTTACAGGAGCTAAAAATTGCCATCTCAGAAGCATGGGAGATGCACATTTCATTCCATTTCGATCTGGCAAATGTGTTTATTGAACCAACCCGAGTGACAGCTTTCTCTGCCACGTGTATACGTAATGTTTTTTGTAACTGTGTTTACTTACACGAATTGTAAATAAGTTGCCATCTGGTCACAGTGGACAAACAATAACATTTTGCTCCTACATGCCAATACAAAAAAAGAAATAAGGTTTAGGCCAGTAGACAGTCGCTTTATATTAGCAATACAATAAAATCAGCTGATGATAAAATAAAAAAACTACCTGGCAAATTATTTGTTTCATAAATAATGACATAGGTAGGAAAACAGTCTAATACTGAATTTAATTAAGAGACTATATATGGCCCCATTTATTCTGATGTAGAAATAATTCAGGAATTTGAAAACTTCTTCGCAAATATTCCTGATAAAACTACTGAAGCTATAAATTCGTCACCCGCGATAACAGTTTTCCGCTGCCTACTCAGCAAAAATTGTAGGGGCATGGTCTTTAGATTTCAGCTTACTAACTTCTACGCTATTATAAAAGCTTCTAAGGATCTTAAAATTAAATAAACAAAAGATCTATGGGGAAAATCTATAAAATTCTGGAGTTCTATTATTGAAATCACTGCACCCTATTTAGCTTTCATATTGAACACCAGTGTAGACAAGGAGTCTTTCCGAATCGCATGAACCACAGTAAAGTAGTTCTTTTGTTCAAATACGGTGATAGTAAAGAGTCCAACAATTATAAGCTTGTGGCAATTCTTCCAGTTCTCAGTAAGGTGTCTGTTAAGTTGATGCTCAATCAAATGTTACGTCGCTTTAATAAAAATTCCATCTATCATGAACAACAGTACGGTTTCAACAAAGGGCATTGTACCACCGACGCTGGTGTCACCCTAATAAAGAACATTTTTAGGGTTCCGTTGCCAAATGGCAAAAAACGGAACCTTTACAGATTCGTCATGTCTGTCTGTCTGTCTGTCTGTCCGAGTATGTCACAGCCACTTTTTTCCGAAACTATAAGAGCTATGCTGTTGAAACTTGGTAAGTAGATGTATTCTGTGAACCGCATTAAGATTTTCACACAAAAATAGAAAAAAAAAACAATAATATTTGGGGTTCCCCATACATAGAACTGAAACTCAAAAGAAAAATTTTCATCAAACCCATACGTGTGGGGTATCTATGGATAGGTCTTCAAAAATGACATTGAGGTTTCTAATATCATTTTTTTCTAAACCGAATAGTTTGCGCGAGAGACACTTCCAAAGTGGTAAAATGTGTCCCCCCCCCCCCCCCGTAACTTCTAAAATAAGGGAATGATAAAACTAAAAAAAATATATGATGTTTATTATCATGTAAACTTCCACCGAAAATTGGTTTGAACGAGATCTAGTAAGTAGTTTTTAGGGTTCCGAACCTCAAAAGGAAAAAGCGGAACCCTTATAGGATCACTTTGTTGTCCGTCCGTCCGTCTGTCAAGACCCTTTTTCTCAAGAACGCGTGGAGTTATCAAGCTGAAATTTATATCAAATACTTAAGTGTACTGTCCCTTGAAGCTGTGAAAAAATCAAGCTTCTAAGCTAACGCAATCAAAAGATATAGCCGTTTATGCCGCTCATTTCCGCAAATTTTCGAAACTCGCAAGGGAATCAAAACCTAAAGGGTACTTCCAGTCGATCTAGAATTTTGAAATTTGGTACGAAGCAACGTCTTATAGCACAGATAAAGGAAAAATTGCGAAAACCGTAAGTTTTTGGTTACATCATATAATAAAAATATTTTTTTAAATTTTAAACTTTATACCTACAGGTTTGTACGGAACCCTCGGTGCGCGAGTCCGACTCGCACTTGGCCGGTTTTTTTTTAATACGTCATAAATCGTAATCCACAATTTACCTTTCATTCAGTCAACTCAAATATAAAAAACCGGCTAAGTGCGAGTCGGACTCGCGCACCGAGGGTTCCGTATAAATCTAGTAGTGTTTTATACCTCTAGGCGTTCATGAGGAAAGGGGTAGTGAGTTTAAAATTATTAAAAATATTTTTATTATATGATATAACTAAAAATTTACGGTTTACGCAATTTTTCCTTTATCTGTGTTATAAGACGTTGCTTCGTACCAAATTTCATAATTCTAGATCGACTGGAAGTACCCTTTAGGTTTTGATTCCCTTGCGAGTTTCGAAAATTTGCGGAAATTTGCGGCATAAACGGCTATATCTTTTGATTGCATTAGCTTAGAAGTTTGATTTTTTCACAGCTCCAAGGGACAGTAGACCTGAGTATTTAATATAAATTTCAGCTTAATACCTCCACGCGTTCCTGAGAAAAAGGGTCTTGACAGACGGACGGACGGTCGGACAACAAAGTGATCCTATAAGGGTTCCGCTTTTTCATTTTGAGGTGCGGAACCCTAAAAATTAAAAAAAAACCATTTAATTTCATAAACATAAACCTTTTGCATAAACCGTGAATACCTGCAGGTTTGTACGGAACCCTCGGTGCGCGAGTCCGACTCGCACTTGGCCGGTTTTTAACGCCTGGGAAGAAGCACAAGATGCCTTTGGAAACTAGAGCACTCATCATCAGCCTATAGTAGTCCACTGTTGGACATAGGCCTCTCCAATTTCACGCCACTGTGCTCGATTTTCAGCAACTCTCATCCAGCTGCTACAAGCCACCCTGCGAAGATCGTCGCTCCACCTAGCCTGAGGGCGTCCTACCTTACGTTTGCCAACTCGTGGTCTCCACTCAAGAACACGTCTACCCCAACGGTTATCGGTTCTACGGCTTATATGGCCGGCCCATTGCCACTTCAGCTTGCTAATTCTGTGAGCTATATCGACAACTTTAGTTCTCTGCCGGATTACTTTATTCCGGATTTTGTCCCTCAGAGAGACTCCAAGCATAGCTCGTTCCATAGCTCGCTGAGCGACCTTGAATTTATGGACCAGCCGCACCGTGGGTGTCCACGTTTCAGCTCCGTAAGTCATAACAGGCAGGACGCACTGATTGAAGACTTTAGTTTTTAGGCTCTGCGGAATACGCGACGAGAAAACTCGACGAAGCTTCCCAAATGCTGCCCAGCCCAGCTGAACTCTTCTGTTAGCCTCCTTCTCAAAGTTCTTCTTACCAAACTGCAAAGTTTGCCCGAGGTAAATATATTCTCGAACAACCTTGAGAGTACTGCCATTTACAGCAATTGGTCCCGGAGTAACGTGGTCTTTGAACATAACCTGAGTTTTGTCCAAGTTCATCCGGAGACCAATGCGTACAGAAGAATCAACTAGGCCGTCCAGCATCTGCTGCAAGTCTTGCAACGATTCAGCCAGTATGACGATGTCATCTACAAATCTCAAGTGTGAGATGTACTCGCCGTTAATGTTAATGCCGCGTCCTTCCCAGTTCAGCGTCTTAAACACATCCTCCAATGCGTTAGAGAAATATTTCGGAGAAATTACGTCCCCTTGTCTCACCCCTCGACGCAGGGGGATATGTTCAGTTCGCCGGTCCTGAGTTTGGACGGTCATTGTCGCGTTTCCATACAGACATCTCAGCACTTGGATGTATCGCCAGTCGACTTGGCATCGCTGCAGAGACTCCAAAACAGACCAGGTTTCGATAGAATCAAAAGCCTTCTCATAGTCCACAAACGCAAGACACAGGGGCCGATTATACTCCTCAGACTTCTGTATAATCTGCCGCACTGTGTGAATGTGGTCTATGGTGTTGTATCCTCCTCGAAACCCGGCCTGCTCCGGTGGCTGAAACTCGTCGAGTCTTCGCGCTAGACGATTCGTGACGACTCTCGAAAACAACTTATATACGTGGCTTAGGAGCGAAATGGGTCTGTAATTCGTTAAAAGGGTCTTATCGCCCTTTTTAAAGAAGAGAATCGCTACGCTCCTTCGCCACGCATCTGGAGTTCTCCCAGAGAGCAGGACAGAGTTAAAGACCTCCCGAAGCTCTTTCAGAACAGAACTTCCTCCCGCTTTTAGGAGCTCGGTCGTGATCCCGTCCTCACCAGGGGCTTTTCCATTTTTAGCTGTTTAAGAGCCGCCTCGATTTTGTCTTGGCTGACTTCTGGCAGGTCTTTCGTAAAATGGCGGGTTAAGGTGGCTCTAGAATACTCATTTTCGGGATCAGGTCGCGATGCATGCGAGGCGTACAATTAGCGGTAGAAGTTTTCTACTTCCGAAAGGATCTCCGGCTTCGAAACGTCGACATTCCCACTAGATTTGGTCAACTTCGTCAGGTGGCTTCTCCCAAGTGATTGGGCGAACACTTTCGAGCCCCGATTTTGCTCAATCGCTAGTTCTATAGAGCGTGTGTTGGAGCATCGGAGGTCGCGTCGTACCAACGTCCTAATAATTTTGTTCATTGCCCGTAGTTCTGACGAAGTGACAGGCGGGTTTTCACGTCGTTCCGTCATTAGTTCCAGAGTTTCTTCCGAAAGTTTGGACTTCTGACCCGTACGCCGCATTTTGCAAAATCGCGTGCCTTCCTCCCTGAGGATGTCCACCATTTGGTCGAGCGCCTGGTCGATGTCATTTGTGGTTTCCATGGCAGCAAATCGGTTTTCCAGGTCTATCTGGAATGCTTCAGATCCTAGCATAGTTTGGAGCATATTTGGACGGAGCCTAGACTCCATCAAACGAGTTCGCTCGAGCTTGTAGTTGATATTCAGAGAGCCTCGAACAAGTCTGTGATCACTGCCGGTGTGAACCTGTTGATCACCGAGACATCTCTGAATATTTTCTTTTTGTCCGTTATGATGAAGTCTATCTCATTTTTCGTCACAGTGTCGGGGCTTCGCCACGTCCACTTCCTTTGAGGCTGTTTCTTAAAGAAAGAATTCATCAAGAAAAGCCCCTCCTCAAGGAAGTTGACAAGCATTTGCCCCCTATGATTTCTGCTTCCAATCCCGTAGGATCCTACTGCCGATTCGCTGCAATTCTGTACTCCCACTTTAGCGTTAAAATCCCCCATGAGAACGTTGTAGTGGGCCTTAGTGGTGCAATGCAAGGCCTTGGAAATGTCTTCATACATTTCCTCTACTTCGTCATCCGAGTGTGCCGAGGTCGGTGCGTAAGCCTGAACAACCTTGAGATAATACCTCTCGGTTAGCTTAACTACGAGGTACGCTACCCTGTTCGAGACACTGGAGACTTCCACAACGTTGTCACTAAGGGATTTGTTTACCAGGAACCCGACTCCGCCTTGGGATAGCTGGTCTCCCTCTCGGAAATATAAAAGGTGGCCTGATTCAAGGGTTACTGTGTCCTCCCCCTCTCTTCGGACTTCACTCAACCCAAGAATGTGCCACCTTATTTTTTCGAGCTCTTCTTCTAGCTGCACTAGGTGTTCGTCGAGCCGTAACGTGCGTCCGTTATACGTCGCCAAAGTCAGTTGGGTTTGGCGGCCATTCGTAACCCGGGGATTCTTCGCACCCCCTACCTTGCCGTTACCGTGACCGCCGCCAAAATCAGGAATAGCAAGGCGGCCGGGGAACTGGGGGCCGTGGTTGATTCTGGTTTTTCATTGGAGGGTTTGCCCTTAATCGCCACGCTGAGCATGCGGGTTGGCGATCGCAGATCACAGCTTCTCGCGCTGGTGACGCTGCTGCCCGTCACCAGTCTTTGCCATTTTGCTGCGAAGTTTTTACAGAAAGGTTATCCCGCCATTCGTCGGTTGTCAGAGCCTTTGGTTTTCAGCAGGGTGCACCACGAGCAGGTGAGGTTGACTTGGGGCACTGAGATAGTAGGTATTCCCCCTTACACCCCGCAACTTGGCAACTAGAGCACTATGAGATTAGAAACAGCTCTTGACTTACTAAGATCATACCTGAAAAATAGGTTAAAGTCAGAGTAAACGGCATAAACTCATTAGGGTCTGAGATAGCAATGGGCGTTCCTAAAGGCTTGATATTGGGTCCATTCTTCTTTGTAGTTTACATTAATGCTCTCTACTTGTTTGATGTTGTTTTAGTATTCTAGTTAGTTCTTCCCGACTCGGTTCGTGAGCAAACGTGCGTTACGTCTAATCGATCGATAGCTATTGATATATTTTCCTAAAGCACTAGGAAGTGGTGAAGGGCGGGAGTTTTGGGGGATTGTGTTACGTAATTTTGACGTTCGAAAAATGTAGATGCTCAGCCTAATTTGAATAAATGACTTTTAATTTTGAGTCGAAACGTATTATGCTCAGATTTTTATGTTGCCAAACTGATGATGACATCAGTTCTTGAGAACAAAAATTTATAAATGAATGACGAAACAGATTTGATTGCCGAACTGTGATTGCTCTCTAGTGATATGTTTATGCTCGTGGCGATACTTATTTAATTGAATATGATGCATTAGGCAGAGCTCGTTACCGCGGTGGCGCTCGACGGAGGCGGCGGCGCGGTCCACGGCGGCCAGCAGCGGGTAGTCGCGCTCGAGGGCGGCGCGCTCGTCCAGCACGCGCACGCTGACGGCGGAGCCCGCGAACACGTCGCGCACGTACGCCGCCGTGCGCAGCGGCGTCATGCGCTCCGGGTCCGCGCCGCCGATGTCGCGCGCCACGCCCCTGTCACACACGTTACTTCTCGCTACCACTCATCCGTTGGATCCAGACCATCCCATGGTGTAAGGTAAGCAATTGAGATTGATGTTAGCCGACTGTGTGCGTAGTCCCAGCGGAAGTGCGGAATTTCTACATTTCAGTTTTATAGATATTTAATGTATGATGTCGTGTAATTATTATTGAATATTTTTGTTCTTGTACATACATAGGAAACAAAAAGTGCTGCTGGGATGACGTAGTCCCAGCGGAAAGTTTTTGTTCTGGGACTACGCACACTAGCCGACTGAGGCCGCCGATCGACCGCAGCTACCAAGGACACATGGACAGGTCATGTAGCCTTGAGACAATTGTAAGATAGTTTCTACTTTTGACAAGATCGCTCAGTCCCTCAGGTAATTCATTAATGTAGGTGTAATCCAACGTCTAGTGCGTTTACCGTAATAGGTATAATTCATATTTGACTTCCGTTATTTTATTTTTCTTAGAAGAATGAGTTGCACCAACTAACTCTAACCATAACCAATACCTTGTCAGCTGTCAAATCTTCGGCAAGGAGCCGGAGATTTGACAGCTTAAAGTTACAGTTACAGCTTAAACTTAAAGTTAATTGGTCCAACTCACTCTTAGGGTTGGGTAATTATGTACTTTATTTGTTATTCAATTATAATTGTAATTTTTACTTTGTCATATTCCTTATCCAAGCTTAATTTATGTTTTCACTTGTTGCAACTGGCGGATAACGCAAAAAATATATAATAAGTATATAAAAAATCGACGCAGTAGTTTTAATTGTAACAGTGGTATGGTCCCACTGGCGGGTGACGTGTGTATGTGTGTGTGTGTGTGTGTGTGTGTGTGTATGTGTATGTGTGTGTGTGTGTGTGTATGTGTGTGTATGTGTGTGTATGTGTGTGCGTGTGTAAGCGCTTGTGTTTGTACCTGGCGATGTCGAGCGCAGCGGCGTCGCGCAGCAGGTCGTCGAGCGGCGCGCGCAGCCCCTCGGCGTACACGCCCAGCGCGCTCAGCTGGCGCGCCTGCTCCGGGAACGACTCGCGGATCTGCAGCGGCTGTCACACGCACACAGCGCTACTTAGTCCTGTATGTCACCGACACCCATTGCCAGGCCAAAGTCTATGCATCATGTACATCTGTGGCGGTAACTACATCGCCACATATTTTTTTCAATTTTAGCTGCTTTTATTTAATAAAATGTTAGGTGTTTCTACGAAGTCACATTATTTGTACCAGTGCTTCTTTTTAACCGACTTCAAAAAAAGGAGGATACTATTTTTTATGTTTGTTACCTCAGAACTTTTGACTGGGTGAGCCGATTTTGATGATTCTTTTTTTATTTGAAAGCTGGTGCTTCCCGAAATTTGGTTCCATTCGGACAATGGGATCCATGTGAAAACCAAATTTGCATTAAGTATTTGCGCGACAAATGAACGAATAACGCGATTAAATTAGTGCGGGGTATCTACCATTACTAAAAAGGAAGTCGGTTATTTTTTTTATTTTTATGTAGGACAATGCCAGACCTCTTACCGCAGGCAGGTTCTCACCGGGTATGGGTGCTTCGGTGGGTTCCTGTTCAGGATAAAACGGGAGGAAACGCCCGGGTGTTTCCATTGCGAGGATCGTCTGGAGGACACGGTGGAGCATAAGGTGGAGGTGTGCCCTGCCTGGGCGGAGCACCGCCGTGTCCTCGTGGAGGCGATCGGCGGCGGTGGTCTACCGTCTTTGGGCCATTAGCTAGTTTTTTTTTTAAATATCTTTGGTCAACCAACATACCGTTATCTGATCCCAAACTAGGCAGAGCCTGTACTATGGTAACCAAACAACTGATAAATATAATAATATATTTCTAAATACATACATATTATAGATAAATTACACCCAGACACAGAACAAATGATTGTGCTCATCACACAAAGATTTTTCCTGGGTGGGAATCGAACCCACGATCTCAGTCTCAGGATCGCTAACCACTAGACTAACAGGCCAGTCTTGTGAAGTTACAGGCCACTGCATGCGTAGCATGAACACCGTAGAATGCACTTACCGCGTGGAACGCGCCTTGGCGCGTTCCACGCGGTAAGAATAACACTTGGAATAATCGCGCAATGGCGTCAGAAAAGGTGAAAGAAGTTTTTAACGAGGAGCAGCAAGTTACCAGCATCTCAGTATCAGCACGCATTCCAGATTTTTGGCGCGATGAACCCAAGTTATGGTTCATATAAACAGAGCCAGCATTGAACCCGCAAAAGGCATCCGACGAGGCCAGATACCAGGTCGTGGTGTCCAAGCTAGGCAAGGAGGTGCTATCGCAGGTTACAGACTTATTACTGCACCCACCAGCATCAGGAAAGTATGAGGCGCTAAAAACGCGACTATGCAACATTTACGCACAGTCCGAAGCCCGACAAGTGCAGAAGCTGATAGGAGAAATGGCACTGGGAGATCAATTGACAGGATGACACATTGACAGTTCTATGGAAGAATCACTTGCCCACCACTGTAAGTAGTGTCCTAGCAGCCACAGAGTCAAAAGATACGAACATCTTGGCTTCAGTAGCGGAATAATAATGAAAATAATTACGACAAGAGAAATTATTAGCAAAATAGACGTGCCAAAAGAGACAACGGACATAGTCGCCGAAATAAGAAGTCTAGGGGAAAGCTCGAGATACAACAACTGGGGAAGACCAAACTACAGATCAAGATCGCGAGACCGCAGCACCAGTAGACGGCGAACCCCGCGAGACACAAATTGGCTTTGCGTGTACCACTTTCGCTTCGGAAAACACGCCAATAAATGCGTAGACCCGTGTAGCTGGGGCAAGCAAAGAGAGAACAAACTGGAAAACTAGAAGCGGAGCAGAGAGTGGCGGAAATCTGTGCTCCAAGAGTGAACCATCGCCTAAGTGTAATGGACGTAAATACAGGTATACAATTTGACAGTGGCGCAAATGTATCGGTGTATCCGCGTAATCTAGTGAGTGTAAAAAGTGCATCGAAAGAGTGTGGACCCAATAAGTATAAACTGGTCGCGGCAAACGGCACACAAATAGAAACATATGGACTGATAACGAAAGAACAAAATTTTAAGCTACGTCGCAACTTTAGATGGGTATTTATTGTAGCAGATGTAAAACAACCAATAATAGGTGCGGATTTCCTGGTAATATAAGTTGTGGTATAAGTTGTTAATACAATTTTAATGGGATTATCTGCTTAATGACAGCATGATTGTGATAATATAATTAATTTAAATAAATAAGAAATGTGTAAGTTTAGCCTATATTTGCACGCCGAAATTAAAGGCAGAATAAGAGAACAAATTTATATATTTTACCAACCTTCTGTACCTTATTTACGCAAATAAATGTATTTTGATTTTTTTTTTTTGACCTAAGCGGCCGTCGATTAATTGATAGCGAAAACACAAATGAAGGTTGTATATCCGACTCCAAACAAACTACTTTCTGGATGGGAAATCATCAAATAACTTCTCCCGCTCTGGGCGGAGCGGGAGGGCGTGTCAGACTTTTACTGACTAAAACCCACCCGTGTTCCTTCAGTTGCCCATGTGCCAGGGTCACGGTATCTCTTTCGAACAATCTCGCGACCCTGGCAGGACCAACCTACGATTAAGACTATAGTAGATGATCACCCATACATAGATTTATTAGCGAAGTATCCGAGTTTGACTAAGCCAATTTCATTTAAAGAGGTACCCAAACATAATGTGTGTCATCACATCGAGACCAGCGGTGCACCGGTGCACTCACGTTCACGCCCATTGCCCCCAGATAGGTATGCTAAAGCTAACAACGAATTTCAACTCATGCTAGACTTAGGTATTTGTAGGCCCAGTAAAAGCGCATGGGCCAGCCCACTACACATAGTTACAAAAAAGCATGGCAACATCATGCCTTGTGGCGACTATAGATTGCTAAACGCCATGACTAAGCCGGATAGGTACCCCGTCCCTAGACTACAAGATTTCACGTACATATTAGCGGGCAAAAAGATATTCTCTAGCCTAGATATTAATAGGGCCTACCAACTGCATTCCAGTTAATAAAGACTTTATAGAAAAAACAGCAGTTATCACCCCATTTGGATTATATGAATTTCCCGGCTCGCGTAACGCAGCCCAAACCTTTCAAAGATTCATGGACCATAGCGTGTTGGACTAGACACAGGGGTTGGACTTCCAATACTCATTCGCTGATGACGTAATCATAGCATCCGTCGACGCAGCCACGCACAAGCGACACCTGGAGGAAGTCTTTAAACGATTTAATGAATTATTTCTAAGTGTTGTTTTGGACAGGAAAAACTAAATTTTCTAGGTTACGAAGTATCCACGGAAGGAATTCGGCCTTTGCAGGACAAGGTCAAAGTGATAAGTGACTACCCAAGGCCAAAGACAGTTGAGGAGCTACGCGGTTTGTTAAACTTTTATAGATCACACATTCCACACGCAGCCCAGGATCAAGCAGAAATGAACAAATATCTCCACAACTCGAAGAAAAAAGACAAGACTATCATTGAATGGACGAAGGAGGCGGTATGCGAGTTCGAAAAAAGTAAGGTCAGTTAAAAAAAGGCAGCTTTGTTGACACATCCCCTAGCAGATTCTCCACTAGCATTGATGACAGACGCATCAGACAGCTGTGTGGGAGCGAAATTGCAGCAACGTGAAGGTAACAATTGGAGTCCTCTAAGTTTTTTCTCCAAACGACTAACTGAAGCCCAAAGAAAGTACAGTACATACGATAGAGAGTTATTAGGCATATACTTGGTGATAATACATTTTAGAAAATTAATAGAGGGCCGCGAAGTAGTGATCTACACAGACCACAAACCCTTGGTGTATTTATTTAGTAAACTAGGTAGCGAAAAGGAAACCCCCAGGCGAACTAGGCAAATAATGTTCATCAGCGAGTTTACAACAAAAATAAAACACATTAGTGGTGCTGATAACGTTACAGCGGATTCACTATCGCGCATTGAAACAATAAATTGCCCAATAGGTTTCGATTTAGTGGAACTAGCCCGAGAGCACAGGAAACCGATAAGCAGCTCTCAGAATTATTACACAGCTCTAAGAACGGTAGTTTGCGTTTTAGTCGATACTAAGTTACAAGCACAGAGTATCACATTACATATGAAACATCAATTGGTAAGGACCGAATGTACCTTCCAGTACAGTTTCGCGATAAGACCATCGAGGCCATACACATCAGTCACCCGGGTATCAGAACTATCAGACGCATGAAGGCTGACCCATATTTCTGGATAGGTATGAACAGGTAAGACGTCAGTAGGATAGCAAGGACATGTATCCGGTGCCAAAAGGCAAAGGTACATCGACATACCATGTCAGAGTTAGGCCAATTTCCCGACTACGACCGATTCGAACACATACACATCGATATCGTTGGACCGTTACCTACCTAACAGGAAGGCCATCGATATCTGATAACAATGTTAGACAGAGCTACCTCATGGCCAGAGGCAATACCAGTATCTGACATCTCGGCAAATTCAGTAGCCAAAGTCTTATATGTGCTACCTTTAATGACCTATGCATTCTTTCCACCGCTCCGTTTCCTTGAGGGTGGTAAGCAGTTGGGCGTATTTTCTCTACTCCAAAAAATTGCTTTAACTGATTGAATATTTCGCTTTCGAATTTTCTGCCCTGGTCGCTTGTTAGTCTTAAGGGGCAGTCGAAACGGACGATCCAGTTTTCTTAGGGCAAAGCTGAACAACGAAAATTGGGTAGGAGAATTGCCGACAGTCCTGTTAGGACTCAGGGCCGCTCCTCGGTGCGACACTAACGTTAGCGCGGTACAATTAGTGTATGGTTCCACTTTAATATTGCCAGGAGAATTTTACGACAACACGAACACACAGTTTTACGATTCACACGAGTATGTACAACATTTAAGGGAAACCCTTAATAGTTTAAAACACAAACCAAGTCAGTATAGAGACTCCAGGACAATTTTTGTACACCCAGAGCTAATAAAATGCGATCACGTGTTTCTTAGGCGGGATATGGGAAAATAATCATTGCAACCACCATACGACGGACCTTACAAAGTAATCAA
The DNA here is from genome assembly GCA_947507805.1 of Aporophyla nigra. Classification (NCBI taxonomy): domain Eukaryota; kingdom Metazoa; phylum Arthropoda; class Insecta; order Lepidoptera; family Noctuidae; genus Aporophyla; species Aporophyla nigra. Next base: position 329,261 of record OX382313.1, on the reverse strand, counting down.
AAGAAACGATAAAATATTCACAGTACAGCTGCCATGCGGTATTAGCAACATCTCCATAGATCGCATCAAACCAGAGTACCTGCTAAACTCACATGAAAATGCTTCTGTCTGCAGTTTTCAGTCGGCGAGTGAATCGACGTCGCCGACTATCAAGAATGCAGACGTTGCATCGTGTTCGGCTGATCGCGTCGCACCTGCCGGGGAAGCAACGCGTGTAATAGGTACATCGACTCCCAAATGTGCCTATTCTACAATAGTCGCCAAGACGAAACCTGCTACGTCGGAAACAAAACGACAAGCAGAAAGATCCAAGAAGGGTAAGCAGAGTCGCTCGGTATTGAGAGCGACGAAAGGCGCTATGGTGGACCAAAAACAGCAGGGACCATCGAAGCACACGTGCGATGAGGACGGCTTCATCAAGGTGGAGAGAAAGAAAAAGAAGCCTACTTATCGCAACCAGTGCGGGACAGCGCTGGCAGGACCCAACATGCTGCTACGTCCTGCAGTACCGTCGACGCAGCTGTACGTGTCCCGTTTACACCACTCTACGAAGACTGAGGACATCGTCGAGTACATACGGGTGAAGACCAACTGGACCTTGAGGGTGGAGAAGTTGGAGGCGCGCCATAATACCAACTTTAATTCGTTTGTGGTGCGCGTTCCAACCCAACATTTGGTGACCTTTCTCAAGGAAGAGTTTTGGCCGAAAGGTGTGCTGTATCGGCGATTCCGAGGCCGGCTACGCGACACCTCGCAGCGTAACACGACGCCGTCACTTCGTGTGCAGTAGTTTTTAAGTATATTGTTTAAAATATGTATTAGTTTATTATTGTTTTATATTTATATGTGTATTGTGTTTTATGGGCCTTTAGTTGCCTGAAATAAAGGATAAAATAAAATAAAATAAATAAATAAATAAATAACTATAAACCGCCACCGATAAATGAAAAACCGCGAAAGTAAATTAATAGTTGCTTGCAGCCCAAAACAACAAACGATCAACCAAATAATATCAAAAAGGGCATATTGGTTAGAAGAAACACTAGTGAAAACGCTATCACTCGCACCACACATAGTGGCCGCGTCGTAAAATGTCCAGTAAGGTTTAATATGTAAAGCATTCATACATCATGTCCACCTTACGTCATAATAACGCAAAATAGTTTTAACCTCGCAACAATGTGGTAAATATTAATGCGACAATACTTTGTAAAAATAATTCAATGTGTAATGTAATAATGTAACGTAAGCGTAACCTTAAAGCACATATTGTAAATTGACACCGGAATTGCTGATTCAATACAATCATGGATAGCAACCTATTAGTCTCACATTATTAGAATACCATCATTCAGTATACATCAAGTACTAGCGAAAAGGTGTCACTATAGGGAACATGCAATATTTTTATTTTTGTTTTCACTTTAAAGAATTCCATGTAGAATAGACCACAAATATATTAAAAAATTAAAACATTGTAATTTATCGGAAAAAATGCGGTTTTAAATTGACAGTTTAAATTTTCCCGCGAAAACGGACCTATAGTTCCGATGACGTCATTCTTGTCTGTCACTGATTGTATTTGTTCGTCGGCTTTCATACTTTTGCATATTTTTTCGACTTTTGAGATATTTTTTTGGTAAAATTTCTAATGGACTATCCGTCAACATCAGGTGATCATAACAATACCACTAATAATCCAGCCAGTGAGTCCGTGTATACTTCAACAAAGTTTCCAAATAAATTGTTTTTGACTAGACGTTCTGACCCAAAATTGAGAAAAAAGTGATATCAAGCTGCAAAAAGAGATGACAATTATTCTCCAAAGACCACTATTCGATGCTATGAAGAACACTTTGACGTAAGTCATAAGGCGAATATACTTGTTATATGTCGTGTGTGTTATACGTCTTAAGGCGAATATACTTGTTATACGAGTATGCTTAGTTAATCTGCTCGTACGTAAAAACACGTTAGTTACCTACCTAATACTTACAAAACTTGTCTATAGTAGATTTTTAATTTTACAGTTTGAGATCGACGTCGATAATTGGTAAAAGTTTAAAATGTCTGGAGGAAACCTTTTTCTGAAAAAAGATCTCATGTCAACACTAACTTTTGGTAAATAAATTCCTGGAGTCTGCTTTGATAATCCCAACTATCATTTTTATTTAAAAAAACGCAATTAATATTCCCATAAAATAATATTCACTTTTACAACAATAACCTCAACAAGTCGTCGTAACGGGAGTGACGTCACTAAACGCTGATTGGTGTTTTGAAATACGTTTCGTTTCAAGTAATTTTAATACGTAATTATTGTTAAAAATCAACATTATGTACAATAAAAACATTACAGTGGCCCTTCTTTTATACTTTTTTAACATTTAAATCATAAAATTTTCATAAATATTATATTTGCATCTTCCCTATTGGTAAAACACAAAGCAAAGACCAAGTTATTATTGTACAAGGAGGCTCTAACATATCACAAGTCGAAAAACAACTCTGTCAGCTTAGTATAACACTGATAGCAGTGCTGACAATTTTTGGCATAATAATGTACTTCATGTACACGAAATAAACCGCTAGAACAAAAAGATTGATTGGCAAACAAATGCTCATCGCAGCGCCAGCCCAAGAGCAAATTAACAGTATATCGAGAGCAGCTCCGATGTCCAACGTTGTCATAACTTAAAGGTATTTTATAATATAACTACGGTAATTAGACACCCACTTTGCAACCTGGCAAACAGGCGAAATACATAGTACGAAAGAAGGAAGAATGCGAGTAGTAAAGAAATTAATGAAGATACGGCGCTACCATAGGAACGTTGCAGGTCCCAAGCGATAGCATTTTTCATTATTTTTATGGCAGAACGAACACCATGGTAGCTACCATTAAAGTAGAGAGTGAAAGGAACTTCAAATAATAAGTTAAAATAACTTAGAATAAGGCCTAAGACACTAAGAATATATTATAATGAATGTAAATTTAAACCATATCATTCATTTACAGACTGTTGTTTACTTTCAACGTACGATAAGTAACACGACTCGAACAACGTCATTGGCACATTCCGCTGAAGCAAACAATAAGCTAACTAAATTAGGGACATGTACACAAATGTGAAATTTAATTTGGTTCTGTTTAAAACTAACAACTAATAATTATTTTTGTAAAAAAAATTAAATAAGGGGGAAATAGATGTAGCGACCGCACAGCGTCATCAATTGCAATGTAAGCATTCTTCACAGTAAATGTGCAAATGACATGGGCAAAGGCCAGTCGTTCCTAGAGCCCCACTCGGGTCAGTGTTATCGTGTCGCGAGTTAACTGTATCCCACCAAAAACATACATGTGAAATAAGAGCCAAGTTCAATATTATGATATATGCCTTGGTTGTTGACTTCGACGACAAAAGAAGTGAGATCTAAATGGGTGCCAAGTTCAATGGTCAGTCCTGAAATTTATTTATAACTACATAAAATATAATTTCTTCTTATAACTTAGGATAATATATTGTAGCCTAGTCTGACTTGGCTAGTTCTCATATACGAATTATTATGTTCGATGGCTAGTTTCTACCAGCAAGCCAAATTTTCGGAATAATAAAATAAGAACCGACAAGTAACACGTTTAGAACTTGCGAAGGTTATAATATAATTTGTATATGAAAACTGGCCAAGTCAGACCTTGGGCTACAATATATTATCCTAAGTTATAAGAAGAAATTATATTTTATGTAGTTATAAATAAATTTTTTATATTTAGTAGTAGTTATAAACTTGGCACCCATTTAGATCTCTCTTCCTATGTCGTCGAAGTCAACAACTAAGGCATATATCATAATATTGAACTTGGCTCTCATTTCACATGTATGTTTTTGGTGGGATATCATTACTTTTTGTGCATAATGATCTTTCATTATTGATGTGCGCTAAATATTGAAACAATATAATTAATACTAAATCTCAGTTTATAACTTAATAAATACAAAGTCGACTATACTCTTAGTTATAAGTACTAAAACGGAAATATTTGAATAAAATTAAGGGTGGTATTCAACTCGTTATATATTCACGTGAAGACCTTAAAATCCACATAAAGACCGGCTGTCATAAGTTTTGATAGCTGATTGCTGATTCTTATTTTTTTTTTTTACAGTTATAAGTAAGTAGTTTAATGGTAGTTTATACTAAGTATAAAAATGATCCTAGTATTTATTTATTTATTTAAACTTCTCGCACACAAAAAAGGTACAAAGGCGGACCTAATAGAATCAATTAAGTGAAAAATTATAATAAAATGATAAAAAATTACCAGTTTCTGATTTATTCCTTTGTATTCACCTAATTACCTATCTACATGCCAAATTTGAACTTTCTAGGTCATCTGGAACTGGGTTAGAGTTTTGATCTATGATAGGTCAGTCAGTGATAAAAATTACGATTTTTGGACGTTAATATCTAAATAACCGTTTGAGATGTGTTTATGAAATTTGGAGCACATATGTATCTCGCAAGTCTCAATACATGAGCCAAGTTTAAACAGTTTATGTGAAATGGTTTTTGAGTTATGAGGGGGTCAAAAATGGCTCCAAATGGTTCGTGTACACACATGGTGCTGCTCGCCAGTTCTGTTACTTGAACTTGGCTTGACACGCTACCGCGTGTCTAGGTGTAATAATCAAGTACCATTGTGTAACTACTGGAGATTGAATAAACCTACAAGTGAACTCTTGGTCTATGTATTCATTTACTCATCCTACCACACAAGGACCCCCACCGAAACCACAAACGCCATGATATCGGTGACTTCCGTGGGCCAGGTATTTATATTTGTTAGGAAAAGACCCCTTTGGTAGGATGATACAGAGTTAACAATCACTATTAAGAAAAATATACTTTTTGCATTAAAATTATGATCAAATGCACGCCACAATTGCAGCGGTAAGTCCCCTCTTTGAGTAGATAGAGAGGCGCCACGGCGTTCTCACCTTCCGCCTGACGCAGGTTCTCACCGGGCATGGGTGCTTCGGTGGGTTCCTGTTCAGGATAAACCGGAAGGAAACGCCCGGGTGTTTCCATTGCGAGGATCGTCTGGAGGACACGGTGGAGCATACGGTGGAGGTGTGCCCTGCCTGGGCGGAGCACCACCGTGTCGTCGCAGAGGCGATCGGCGGCGGCGACGTCTCGCGTCCGGCCCTGGTGCGAGTCATGGTACGGAGCGAGAGGGCATGGGAAGCCGTCACCTCCTTCTGCGAAGCAGTAATGATCGCGAAGGAGGAGGCGGGGCGCCTGATGGAGTGGCAGTCTCTGTGCCCTCACGTCCCTAGCTGCCGCAGGAGTAGACGCCCCGGGCGCCGGGTGTCGATCGGAGACTCCCGGCCACCGTAGGCGTGAGCTTGCGGGCGGCGAGCAATGGGTAGCTCGCCGCCCGGTAAGGACCAGGCTCGGGTCGACGGCGCGTAGTGTTCCACGCGCGCCTCAAAGAGGTGACAGCAGAACTGAAGGGGTCTGCTAGGACCGATGCCTGCCAGGGTCGCGAGATTGTTCGAAAGAGACACCGTGACCCTGGCACATGGGCAACTGAAGGAACACGGCCGGGTTTTAATCAGTAAAAGTCTGACATGTCTTCCCGCTCCGCCCAGAGCGGGAGAAGTCATTTTAAGATTTCCCATAAAAAAAAATAAAAAATGCATAAATACCGACGGAATACATATTGAAAACAATCTCTAAATTCATTTATTTGATGAAAATTCGAAAATTAAATCCTAGTTTGTGATTATGGTACAATGTACCACCATTACTAATTCATACTGTCTATTTATATTTTTTTAATGATATCAGTCCTCTTTTTATTACATGCTTTATATTAGCTTCACTTGTATGTTTGTTTGTAACCGACTAGCGCGATTTTGACCCACTTTAAACGACCAGATTTCATTGAAACTGTAGACTTATCGAGGACCGATGACAATACTATAATTTCACAAATTTGTGCCATTATCCTTGCCAGGGTTACCAGGACAGCAAAAAAACTGTATTCGAAAACTACGCTGACATACGTCACAAACTACGCTGACATACGTCTCAAAATTCGAAACACCCTAAAAAATAGAAAATAAATAACAGTGTTACGTAGATCGTAAAGTCTAGAAACATCGCGCTAACTCCATCTCAGAAAGGGACAGCGTTACGTAGATCGAAACGTCTAGAAACGTCACGCTAATTCCATCTAAGGATTAGGCAGTGTTCGAAACTACTAGAAACGACACGCTAACGCCATCTGTTATCAAGTAGCAAGTACTACAAACAATTGTACATAGACACTACCTCGAATAGGGGGATTGAACAGTAAACAGTTGGTTCTCTGGATTTGTTGATTTGTAAATTATGACTTGTTTGTATGAAATGTTTTCTTTTTTTTTTTGGACTGTTTTTTGACTTTTTTAATCTTAATGCTTAGTTAATTTTTATTTTTTTGTTATTGAACTACTGACATTTTAATTTTATTTTTTCAAGCTTTTGCCCGCGGCTTCGCCCGCGTGGATGTTGGAAATTAATGCAAGAGGACGTACTACCGCGATAAGAATGTGTTATTCCAGGTTATATCTATACAAATTTTAAAAAATTGGAGTGTCTGTTTTTAATATTAAGATAACCACTTTTTACTGAGTGTAATGTGGATGCCTGCCATAAATGTGGATGTATATACGATACATATACCAAAACAACATTTTTAACAATTTTTGTCTGTCTGTCTGTTTGTTCCCGGTAATCTCTGAAATAGCTGGACCGATTTTGACGGGACTTTCACTGGTAGATAGCTGATGTAACAAGGAGTAACTTAGGCTACTTTTATTTTAGAAATAATCTTTTATTTTAGAAAAAAAATAACTGTCTTCGAAAACTACGGTGACATACGTCTCAAAATTCGAAAAACCCTGGCTGAATCCTACGAAATAGATCAAAATAATGTACTACCCGCGACCGCGAAATGGCTTAGATGTTTAGATTTTTGGATGTTTGTTTTTCAATGATGCAAAGACGGCCAAACGGATTTAGATCGAATTTGGCACAAAGATATATTATATCATGGATACGTAACAGATAGGTTACCTACTTTATCCCGGTAGTAGGTTCCCGGGTGATATTTTCCGACAGCTATACGGGCCAAGCCACTGGCAAAAGTACTATTCCTATAATTATGTTCGGTGTCTGGTAAATGATTGAGTGTCTGTATAGGTAAAATAGGATCGTTAAGAAAAACCAGAAAGACTTATATTCAACTAAACCAAGCCCTATGTCGCAGTCTTCTTACTCTGAATACTATTACTCTTATTTTAAAAACACCAACACACGTGATGTTCTCATAAACTATGAATCCTAAGTAATATGAGTTATAATCCTACTACTAATAATATTATAAAATGTGAAAATATGTATGATTGGGTGTTTGTTTCTCAATCACACAAAAATGGCTGAATGCATCTGGATCGAAAATAGCACACAGAGTCTATATTACCTATATAACCTGGAATAACACATTCTTATCGCGGTAGTACGTCATCTTGCATTAATTTCCGACATCCACGCGGGCGAAGCCGCGGGCAAAAGCTAGTATAGGTAATATAGACTCTGTGTGCTATTTTCGATCCAGATCCATTCAGCCATTTTTGCGTGACTGAGAAACAAACACCCAATCATACATATTTTCACATATATAATATTATTAGTAGTAGGATTATAACTCATATTACTTAGGATTCATAGTTTATTAGAAAATCATGTGTGTTGGTGTTTTTAAAATAAAAGTAATAGTATTCAGAGTAAGAAGACTGCGACATAGGGCTTGGTTTAGTTGAATATAAGTCTTCCTGGTTTTTCTTCATCATTTCAGCCGAAAGACGTCCACTGCTGGACATAGGCCTCCCCCAAGCACCGCCACTTCGACCTATTCTGTGCTTCTCGCATCCAACGTATTCCTGCGGCCTTCACCAGGTCATCGGTCCATCTTGTGGGAGGCCTTCCAACGCTCCGTCTTCCAGTACGCGGTCGCCACTCCAGAACCTTCCGACCCCATCGGCCATCCGTTCTGCGAGCAATGTGCCCTGCCCACTGCCACTTAAGTTTGGCAATTCTTCGGGCTATGTCGGTTACCTTGGTTTTCCTACGGATCTCTTCATTTCTGATTCGATCGCGTAGGGATGGGGATGGGGTGGTTTTTCTTAACGCTCCTATTTTACCTATACAGACACTCAATCATTTACCAGACACCGAACATAATTATAGGAATAGTACTTTTGCCAGTGGCTTTGCCCGTATAGCTGTCGGAAAATATCACCCGGGAACCTACTACCGGGATAAAGTACAGTAGAGTCCGTTTAGTACGACTTCGCATGTAACGACCAACCGTTTTTAGCGACATAAGTATAGGCGCGTGTTTGGTTTTAATATAAGCCACTATGTGTATAGTGCAGGCAAGAGGGAAGCGCGGGGCAAAGATAGTTTCTTACCTACGATTTATTTGTAAACACGTCAACACTCGTCGTCGTTGTAACCGGACAATTTTGTGTGAAATTCCGTTGTTAAAAGCGGTCGGTCGCTGTAAGCGGAGTCGTAATAAACGGATGTACTTTCATAGTGGCTTGTATTAAAACCAAACACGCACCTATACTTACGTCGCTAAAAACGGTTGTTCGTTACATGCGAAGTCGTACTAAACGGACTCTACTGTAGGTATCCTATCTGTTACGTATCCATGATATAATATATCTTTGTGCCAAATTCGATCTAAATCCGTTTGGCCGTCTTTGCATCATTGAGAAAATAATATCCAAAAATCTAAACATCTAAGCCATTTCGCGGTCTCTTGGGTTTATTTTGAGTATAATGAACACACATGATATTCGCAATTACTATGAAGCCAAAGTAATATGAATTACAATCCTACTTATCCTGTACCATCCGGCCGCTGCCAACGCGCTCTGCGCCCACTTTTTAAATCTCTAATATCTTCTAAGATATTCATTAAAATTACATGCTGTAAAGGGCCATATTGATCTATATTAAATGCACAATGTATTTAAGGTACTTAATTGGATAAGGATTAATGCTGTATTGCTTAAAATCGCTTCGTAACTAAGCCGTTATTTCTCGTAAAAAGTAAAAGATAAAAAATGGTTATTGTGGGTTATCCCTAAGAGATAGACATATACCATTGAGGACATTTTTGTAGGCCTTTTTAAGGTGCACAATACTGTAGTACATTATTTTGATCTATTTCGTAGGATTCAGCCAGGGTTTTTCGAATTTTGAGACGTATGTCAGCGTAGTTTTCGAAGACAGTTATTTTTTTCTAAAATAAAAGAATCTTTCTAAAATAAAAATAGCCTAAGTTACTCCTTGTTACATCAGCTATCTGCCAGTGAAAGTCCCGTCAAAATCGGTCCAGCCATGTCAGAGATTAGCGGGAACAAACAGACAGACAGACAGACAAAAATTGTAAAAAATGTTGTTTTGGTATATGTATCGTGTATACATCCATATACACTTAGTAAAAAGTGGTTATCTTAATATTAAAAACAGACACTCCAATTTTATTTATTTGTATAGATGTATGTATAGATTATGTTGTTCTGATTTTTTTTTGTTTCTGCTTTTTTGTTATGTGTTGCACTGATGTAGTCACTATTATTGATTTTTCTATCTAATTTATGATGATTTTCAACACAATGTATTTTGTTATTAAGAAATAAATAAATAACTTATGACTCTCGAAGTTTCTACGCTACTCGTAAACTGTGGAAAAGTGTTGAATGTTCGCGAATATCCTACTCAGGATATAAATAGCGGATTGTTGGCCCGACGAGCAGTTCGATTACTGAAGCGATCGAATACGATTCCAGCCATACAGTACAAGCGAAACAAGTGATTCCTTTTGACGTTTCTTGTTGTTTTGTTATTTTGATTAAACTGTTTTGTGTTTCGATAATATTGTTTTAAGTTAATTTATCCCGAACCCCAGCTCGTAACAATAGTTTAAAAAAACTTTTATTATATTTTTTTTAAATATTATTTATATAGTACAGTCTGTGCCCTAGATTATCTGACCCCCAGTATGAACGACGCTCGCATCGAACTGCTAAGTCCCGCCCCATTTAAATAAAACATCTTGTTAAGCCATTTTAATCATTTTGTTAGCGTTAAGATTGAATTGCGTATTAACAAGTAATATGTTTAGTGTTTATACGGCTACTATCTAATCGTTAATTTCGCTTATTCTCAACAAGTTACTGTGGCTTCGCGGTTCGATGCTGGATTGACGATGAACGGTGTGTGAGTTCGAAATCACACTCCACGTGTAACAATTTCTTTTTTAAATTGTTTTCATTTATGATTTCTACAATATTTCTTGCATTATTATAGAACTGCTGATATTATTTTCGCCTAACGAACATATCTTGTAAACATATGGGTAAATAAAAAAATATTTTTGTTTGCAGAACTTATAATTACCAAGGAAGTAAAATATATTTACTTCGTGGAGTAGATGGAACTAAGTTGTTCTAAGTGACAAAGGTCAGTCTTCGCCTAATAGCAGTCACAATGCAAAACATTTGTAAAACATTTGACGTAAATCGTGAAAAGTAACATTAGACATATGTTTTTATTGATTTTATTGTAAGTAACCAAAGCGTCATTACGCAATTTAGTGATTATCCTAGACGTAAAATAATAATTATTATGTTTACATGAGCAGAATGTTGGAATCAAAGAGATTGGTCGTAGTCTTAATATACCGGTGTTTTAATTTTACTCTTTAAAATTGACCTTAATATTTTCTTATACCCTAGTAATCGTGTATTTGACTATTATACCATCAAACCCACTCCCTACAAGTTAGCTGCACGTTACCTAACTAAAATGTTAATAGTTTTTTTTTTTGTTTTAGAGAAATGCGGTCAGGTTATGGTTAAGACTTTATGGAAACACTGAAAATATTCAGCGAAATCGTGCAAGAGCAAATTCCATGATGTATACAGGGTGTCCAGTAAATAGCACGACATACTGCAGGGGGTGATAGCTTGGGTCACTACCTATCAATACAACACAATATATGTTCAGCAAAATCTTACGGATTTACAGTTTTACAAAATTTTCCGAAATACCGAAAAATCTCTACCTTGTAACAGATTTTTAAGCATCTCGTAATGAAAAAATCCTTTTCTAGTACTTTTTTTTACATCAAATTATTCGTGAATAGTTACTTTACTCATTGATAAGTCTTTTTTCTATCAAAGACAAGAATGTTTTCAAGAAATACTATTTTTTGTTTAAATTTGCACAGAACTATTTTCTTATCACTTAAGACCTACAGTGGTGAAAAAAAAAAAGTAAGATTTTGCTGAACATATATTGTGTTGTATTGATAGGTAGTGACCCAAGCTATCACCCCCTGCAGTATGTCGTGCTATTTACTGGACACCCTGTATAGTATAGTCACGAATCCGACCGCCACCAGGCTACTTACTGTTGCAAGCCATGTTCAATATCTATTGATGCCTATTCTCATCATTTCAGCCGTAAGACGTCCACTGCTGGACTTAGGCCTCCCCCAATTTTGGGGGGCTTTGCCATAATCGCCACGCTTGGCAGGCGGGTTGGCGATCACAGTATGGTGGTAAAATGCATAGAGAACGCTGCTGCCCATTCTCTAGTAAGTCCCTTAGTCGCCTTTTACGACACCCACGGGAAGAAATGGGGTGGTGTTATTCTTTACGTCCGGCACCACACGGTACCCTATTCGCTTAGCTGCAATTAAACACATTATCTCTTACTACCTTGTCGAACCATCGGTAGAATGACCCTGGGCTACTGCAGCACAAGAGAGGAAAAGATTTATGCTGGAACATGGTGTGCGGTATACGTAGCCACTTATAGCAAGTTATTGGAGATGATGCGTCACGCCGCTACTAACTTATTTACATAAGTATTTTTAAACACATTAAGTAAGTAAATGCTCAATTCAATGAATGCTAAACTATTACAATGTTACAATTTCTGTGGTGATGTTATTGTTATAAATGGAAATACATTTTTCTGTTTAAATAACATGTAGATTCACTACATACTTATACCTATAAAACTGTAAAACATTTCACAAATTACTTAATCACAGTTAATGAACTGTTTGTTGAACAATAACTAGCTTACCGATGAGTCCTCATCACAACATACCTCGGTGTTAATAATATATGTAAGTGAAAAAAGTGTTGGTGTTATTTCATTGATATTGTTTTATATAACTTCCTGATAAGTGTTATATGTAATGTAATATCGTTTTCATTCCTAATATAATAAAATAAAATCCATCTTCTTGTTAAATTAAATAACAAACTTCCAAGCATTAACATGCTTTAAAATTGTGTATTATTAAGTAAAATAGTTAAGTTTGAATGTGATACTATAAAATATATATTATTTTTGAACTATGAGCATTTACTTACTTTATTTACTTAGGTATATTTTAATGAAATAATAAATATTTTCTTCAATAATGATGTTGTTTTATTCCTAAACAAACTGCCTATCTTAAAAAAAAAAAAACATTTGATGATTTCGATCTTTCAAGAAAAGTTTAAAAAAAAAACATAGTAAAAAACAAAACATTGTGAACAAAAAGTAGACTTTAGGTTATATGCTGGTTTCGAACCCAGACAATGAAGCTTATCTATCTGTCTTAATGACCATGAGACCAATTAACTTCTTATTAGGTGTCTTCAAATTAGATTTTACTTGTGGTGCTAGACGCAATATTCTTTAGAATTTAATCCATATAATATAGACCATTAAGTTCATTATTGCAAAACCACAAGCAGCTATTAAAATGTATCACGGAATTAAATATTAAGCGTTAACAGCTAACTGTGGTGTTGTTGTTGTAATTTTGTGTTAATCCACCCTCGACTGAGTTAGCTCTGGTAGTCGTATTGCATACTCTTCAGCTTTTCAACCTTAACGACATCAAGGTAATAATTAAAATCGCATATCAATATGATTTATCGAAATACCCGAAGAAGCATTCCAATTGGCAATAAGTTTCAAATTCGGTATTATTTCCGGGGGTCAGATAATGTAGGGCACTGACTGTACTTGCAGCACTGTGCCGATTATTTCGATGAGAAGTGTATTTATGCTCACGACTATACCGTAAGTTGATATTGAATGATAAAAAAAAAACTAAAAAACATGCTTCGAATTTTGAGACGTGTATATCAGCGTAGTTGTGACGTATGTCAGCGTAGTTTTCGAAGACAGTTTTTTTGCTGTCCTGGTAACCCTGGCAAGGATAATGGCACAAAATTTATGAAATTATTGCATTGTCATCGGTCCTTGACAGGTGTGCAAAGTTTGAATGAAATCTGGGTGCTTACTCTCGAATATAATTCCAATAGATCGACATTGGTCAAACATCAGTTGGTTGAGTTAAACGTCAGGGATTGGCTAGACTCAGTGAGTCCAGGCAATCACTGACGTTTAACTGACAATTCCAATGTCGGACTATTGGAATTATATTCGAGAGTAAGCACCCTGGTCGTTTAAAGTGACTCAAAATCGCGCTATAAGGAGTTGGTTACAAACAAACATACAAGTGAAGCTAATATAAAGCGTGTAAAAAACCTAAAAAACAGGCTTCCATAGAAAACCAAACTAAAAAATTAGAAAATAATGGGGAAAAAAATATACAGTCGCATTGATAACCTCCTCCTTTTTTGAAGTCGGTTAAAAAAGCGTGGGGTGCTTCTTAAGGTATTTTTACACGCTTTATATTAGCTTCACTTGTATGTTTGTATGTTTGTTTGTAACCGACTCCTTGTAGCGCGATTTTGAGTCACTTTAAACGACCAGATTTCATTCAAACTTTGCACACCTGTCAAGGACCGATGACAGTGCCATAATTTGATAAATGTACTTTTTAGTTTGGTTTTCAATTGAAGCGTGTTTTTTAGGTTTTTTTTTATTGATATCAGGCACCCCACGCTTTTTTTCCATTATTTTCTACTTTTTTAGTTTGGTTGTCTATGGAAGCGCGGTTTTTAGTTTTTTTTTACTATTATTTACTTTCAATTTTTTAGGGTGTTTCGAGTTTTGAGACGTATGTCAGCGTAGTTTGTGACGTATGTCAGCGTAGTTTTCGAAGACAGTTTTTTTGCTGTCCTGGTAACCCTGGCAAGGATAATGGCACAAATTTATGGAATTATTGCATTGTCATCGGTCCTTGACAGGTGTGCAAAGTTTGAATGAAATCTGGTAGTTTAGTGTGTCAAAATCGCGCTATAAGGAGTCGGTTACAAACAAACATACATACAAACAAACATACAAGTGAAGCTAATATAAAGCGTGTGAAAATACCGTGTTGTTATCAATAGTTTGTTTACAAGGGATGGAAATATGATGTGGAAAGAAGAGCAAATGCGGGAAATGAAGATAATGGTGTTCTACATGCGATTGTGACCAACCAGTTGATGTCTGATAAGGCTCGACTGGCTGTTCACAATGGTGCGCTGGTGCCTACGCTTATGTATGGAAGTGAATGTTGAGTCCGGCAAAAGAAGCATGCGTTCGTTGCGAAGCATGTGTGGTGTGACTGTGAATGATAGGCTGAATGATGCGATAAGACAACGGTGCGGTTCAAAAATTGAAAAGACGCTTAAGAGTCCTCAACATGACCAAACCATCTAAATGGTTTGGTCATGTTGAGAGGATGAATGAAGGGCGGCTAACAAAAGTTATTTACAAGGCTGATGTGACAGGTCACGGCGGAAGGGAACGCCCTAGGAGAACATATAGTGACCTTATTACTAATAAGTTATTAATAAGTTATTAGTCATGTTCTTCAGAAGGGGCAGGTGCGTAGCACTAGTAACCGACGCGGCGGCGTGCGTGTATGAACTTAAACGAAGCAAAAGTAGTATGTAAGGATCGTAGCAGGTGGCGTACTGTACGTTTCTGCCTACCCCCATCGGAAAAAGGCGTGATTTTATGTATGATGTATGTAAAAATATCGTAAATAAATTTAGATTATCATACAAATTATCCCGATGACAGGTTATGAGACTGGTTTGGTGATGTGTTCTTACACCCTGTTTAAATATTTTACACAGGGTGGACTTTTCAGATGACTTTAGTGCCCAGCAAGGGTAGGTACCTTAATCGTTGCAGCTACAAGAGATTGGTCTAAGAAGACTGTCGCTGACTTTGGCGAATTTTTATACAGAATTTAGAAAAAAGAAAAATAGCAAGAAAATAGGTAATTTTCACAAAAACTTTGAAGTCAGTCAAACAACTCAACAGTCGTCAACTCTTCTGGATCAACTGAGGTTTGGGTAATAGAAAAGTAATCCTAAAAAAATATCCCGTATAGTCTCGAAAATCCACCTCGTAAATGTAAATGAAAATGAAATGATGCCCTTGAGGTAGGCCAGATCTGTTTAATTCTTATGGTTCCTGTTAAGTGTGAATGAGGTTTATAAGAAACGTAAAATTGAAAAAATAGCCCGCGTGAATTGGGGAAAAATGGAAACTGCTTATTTATAGGATCTTTATATGACTGGCCTGTTAGTGGGTAGTGGTTAGTGACCCTGACTGCAAAGACTGAGGTCGTGGGTTCGATTCCCACCCAGGACAAATCTTTGTATGATGAGCACAATAATTTGTTCTGTGTCTTTGTGTAATTTATCTATAATATATGTATGTATTTAGAAATATATAAGTATGTTTATCAGTTGTCTGATTACCATAGTACAAGCTTTGCCTAGTTTGGGATCAGATAACGGTGTGTTGGTTGTCCTAAGATATTTATTTATTATATGAATGATTGAAATTTGAAGAGAACTACTAGTGTCGGGTCAGCTGATCAGTTAGTATGCTAGGTGACTCACGACGTAGAGCACTTCGAGCGCGGCCAGCAGCGCCACGAGGTCGGCGTCGGGCCAGCGCGGGTGCGGCTGCAGCACCAGCACGGGCCGCGCCGCGCCCGCCGCCGCCGCGCGCCGCACGCCCGCGCGCGCCGCCTCGCCCAGCGCGCGCACGTCGTCGTACGCGCCCAGCGCGCCCGTGCCCGCCACCACCAGGCGCCCGCCCGACACGCGCGAGCAGCGCAGCACGCTCGTCGTCTGCAACACCACCACGGCCCACACTCAAAACTCACACTAATTACAGGCTCATTCTAAAGTGTTGGAGGTTTCGATGGAGAAAAACGGGCAAGAAATTACTCTCCAAATCAAAATATTGGGTACATCATTCAAGTGGAAATTATACATGTGAGAACGACTTAGAAAGACGTGAACGTTAAGCCGTGGCAGTTGCAACATGACCGGTCCCAACTGACGGCGCCCGTTACCGCTACACGCACCTTGTCGAAGTCGGCGTCGAGCTGGCGAGCATCGGCCACGAAGTCCTCAAGTGCCTGTGGCGGCGACACGCCGGGCGACGTCACCAGCACGAGCGCGTCGTACTGTGCGCTGTTCACCTCGCTCACGGCTGCCACGCGCACGCCATGCACTACGCGCTCTATACCCATCGCCGGCGAGAGCTTAGCACGCTGTCCCTGCGGAGTACACACTACCACACTTACAATTCTACAGATTAATTACCAGTGAAAACATGTTGCTGGCGAAATTCAGGTTACAGTCAGAAAATGCAGTGATTGTCGGCACGGAATTACGAGTTGTAGGTCGTAGGTACGAACCCAGGCAGGCGCTTTACTTTGTGTAAATAATTACATCACCGCTGCTCTCACCGTTTGTGAAGGAGAACATCGTGATGAAACCAGCATGTCCCAGAGCTAAAAATTCGAAGACGTGACACCTTTCAAGCCGCACTGGGCCCACGTGGTAGATTACGGCTCCCTCACTCATAAGTCTGTGTCACAGCAGTAAGAACGGTATACGCTGATTATGCTAAAAGTTAAAAATGTATGGTACATGCATCGATCGATGCGTACATGAGATAAACCAATGCTGCCATGTCGCATGTCGGTCGCTAGTCATTAATTTTGTCCACAGAAATTAATACTGATTGTTGGAAACAAGATATTATCATCATAGTACAAGCAAGTACATTATCGACTATATCATTCCATTAAATATGTATATTCAATTTTGAAATGTGACGTCACCAAATTTAGGGCCTCTCCCACCCCCTTGTCACACAATGTCACAATTCGTCGACCCCCTCCCCCCCCCCTTTACGTGTGACGTAATTTATGGATGGCCCCTTACACGTCAGATTGTATCCAAATAATCGTTCCCAGGTTAATTATTATTATTACGGTTTATTATTTGTCTACTAGAAAATAATGGAAAAATAGTTTAAAAACTAAAAAACACGCTTCCATAGAAAACCAAACTAATAGTTTTGAGGTATTTTTTAATAGATATCAAGCACCCCACCCTTTTTTTTCCATTATTTCCTACTTTTTATTATGGTTTTCTATGGAAGCGTGTTTTTTAGTTTTTTAAACTATTATTTATTTTCTATTTTTAAGATTTTTCGAATTTTGAGACGTATGTCAGCGTAGTTTTCGAAGACAGTTTTTTTGCTATCCTGGTAGCCCCGGCAAGGATTATGGCACAAATTTATAAAATTATTGTATTGTCATGGGTCCTTGATAAGTATGACAATTTTCGAGTTAATCCGACGTTTTGAAGAAAGTCAAAATCATGTTCAAAGTTTCTGTTACATACTAATATACGAATGAAGCTAATAACAGCGTGTTAAAAATACCTCAAAAAGCACCCCCGCTTTTTCCTATTATTTTTCTACTTTTTAGTTTGGATTTCTATGAAGCGTGTTTTTTAGTTTATTTAATCTATTATTTTTTAAATTTACTATTCACTTGTTCGAACAACGGTTTAAACACTGAAATAGTTTGGGTTCCTAGTCACTCAGGTCTATATGGCAACGACTGCGCCGACTCACTGATTAAATTTGCTACATCGAACCTGGACACCGTGTAGGTAACGGACGTAAAGAATAGCATCACCCCATTTCTTCCCGTGGGTGTCGTAAGAGGCGACTAAGGGACATACTAGAGAATGGGCAGCAGCGTTCTCTAGTGCCCAGTGGCCCACCTATGGCTATGGTAGCGGTCATGGTCACGGTGAGGCAAGGGGTGTTAAGAATCCCCGGAAGAGATCCAGCTACCACAATCATCGACAACTGGACCTGGCAACATTCAATACGCGTACACTCCGGACCGACGAGAAGATCACCGAGCTCGAGGAAGAATTGAGCAGGTTACGACGGGGTATAGTAGGCTTATCTGAAGTCGGAAGAGAGCGGGAGGACTCGATAATCCTGAATTCCGGAAACCTACTCTATTTCTGGGAGGGCGACCAGCAGTCCCAAGGTGGTGTCGGGTTCATCATCCATAAGTCCCTTGTGAGCAACGCTGTGAAGATTGAGAGTGTGTCGACCAGGGTGGCGTTCCTTATACTCAGAATATCCGCAAGGTATTCGCTGTAGGTCATACAGGTGTACGCCCCGACCTCGACACACCCCGACGATGAGGTGGAGACCATGTATGAGGATATTTCTAGAGCCATGCATGGTTCCAAAACTCACTTCACAGTTGTTATGGGGGACTTCAACGCGAAACTGGGCAAGCGAAGCGATGATGAGTTGAGAGTGGGGCAATTTGGAGTTGGACGTCGGAACCACCGGGGTCACCTACTGGCTAGTTTTATGGAGAAGGAAGGCCTTTTTATGATGAATTCCTTCTTCAGAAAACGTGAGCCCAGAAAGTGGACCTGGCAGAGTCCTGACGGTGCAACTAAAAATGAGATTGACTTCATTATGTCGACGAAGACGCAAATATTCAATGATGTCTCGGTGATCAACGCGGTGAAAACCGGGAGTGATCACCGCATGGTTAGAGGCACATTGAATATCAATATCAAGCTGGAAATATCTCGGCTGATGAAGTCAACGCTCCGACCAGCACCGATCCAACTTCAGAATCCAGAACTCCAGAATCGTTTTGAGTGCCTAGGGAGCTCCCTGGACGATTATAACGATGGGTTTGTGGAAACTGTCCATACGGTCGGGTCTAAGTTCTTCAAGACCCGCCATACAAATAGAAAAAAGTAACTCTCAGATCCAACATTACAGCTCATGGAACAGAGGCGCGGAATGATCCTGCAGTCTTCAGAAGGTGCACTCGAGTACCGGCAACTCAACAGACAGATCTCTAAGTCCTTGAAAAGCGACCTTCGCCTCTTTAATATGGATCGTATTAAAGACGCGATAGAGCGAAACAAGGGCTCCAAAGTCTTTGCAAGAGATCTGTCTATTGGGCAGAGTCAGCTTGCGAAACTGAAGACCGACGATGGCAGAATCGTGTCCGCCAAACCTGAGCTGTTTAAGGAGATTGAGAGGTTCTACGGACAGTTATACACGTCCACCAGAAACCCCGTTATGAATCTAGCTAACAACCCGAGAGCTAGGTTGGCTCGACACTACACTAAAGATATCCCGGACGTCAGCTTGTACGAGATTAGGATGGCTCTGAAGCAGCTTAAAAACAACAAGGCGCCGGGTGATGACGGAATTACGGCCGAACTCCTGAAGGCCCGCTGAAAACACGTTCTAAAGGCCCTTCAGAAGCTGTTTGATTCCGTCATACTCGAGGGCAAAACGCCACAGGCATGGAACAGAGGTGTGGTGGTACTTTTCTTTAAGAAGGGTGACAATACCCAGGTTAAGAATTATAGGCCCATCTCACTTCTGAGCCATGTCTACAAGCTGTTTTCAAGAGTCATCACAAATCGTCTCGCGCGCAGGTTTGACGACTTCCAGCCCCCCGAACAAGCCGGATTCCGTAAAGGCTTTAGCACCGTAGACCACATTCATACATTGCGGCAGGTTCTACAGAAGACCGAAGAGTATAACCTGCCTCTCTGCTTAGCGTTTGTGGACTACGAAAAAGCCTTCGATTCGATCAAAACCTGGGGCTGTATTTCAGTCTCTTCAACGATGCCAGATTGACCATCGGTACATCGAGGTGCTGAAGTGTTTGTATGAAAACGCTACTATGTCAGTCCGGCTCCAGGACAAAGCCTCGAAACCTATCCTTCTGCAGCGAGGGGTGAGACAGGGAGACGTAATCTCTCCGAAACTGTTCACCGCTGCACTGGAGGATGTCTTCAAGGTTGCCAGTGATGACATGGTACTGAGACGTGGTCGCTCACAATGGGCCTCATAAGAAGGCTCAAAGTCACCCAAAGAGCAATGGAGAGGGCTATGCTTGGAGTTTCCTTACGCGATCGACTCAGAAATGTAGAGATCCGTAGGAAAACCAAGGTAACCGACATAGCCCGAAGAATTGCCAAACTTGAGTGGCAGTGGGCAGGGCACATTGCTCGCAGAACGGATGGCCGATGGCGTCGGAAGGTTCTGGAGTGGCGACCGCGTACTGGAAGACGGAGCGTTGGAGTGCCTCCTACAAAATGGAACGATGACCTGGTGAAGGTCGCAGGAATACGTTGGATACGAGAAGCACAGAATAGGTCGAAGTGGCGGTGCTTGGGGGAGGCCTATGTCCAGCAGTGGACGTCTTTCGGCTGAAATGATGAACCTGGTTACCCGGTGGATCGAAAACACTACATGGTGCACTGCTATGACTTACGGACTGACACCGAACATAAGCTAACTCGTGGTCAGTAGTGTGGCAGGCAAGTTCGAAACTCAAGGGGGCGTACTACGCCACTACGTGCTATTCAACCTTGCACCCAGCGGAAAACTTAGTTTTTTTAAATGCCCAAAAACTGACCAGAAGAACTGTTACAACCTTGTGTAGACTTAGACTTGGTCACTACCGTAGTCCAGTATTCTTAAAAAGATCCGCTTTCGTGACAGTTCTCTGTGCGAATGTGGTCTTGAGGATAGAACTCAGGTTCATATCTTTTTCTCTTGTCTTTGTTCTCTTTATCTTCTCAATCTTTTGATTTGTATCGCTTTCTAACTTCCTACCAACATCCTTTCCGTCATGATTAACGAAACTCATCCAAATCTTTCAAATAATTTGAAAATATTACCAGTAAATTAAATACCAGTATTAGCTTAATTAAAATTACCAGTATTAGCTTACCGGCGTTCCTGTCCACAGCACTGGGAAGCTGACCAGGAAAATTTTAGCACCCTGCCTGGTTTACTCCGAAGTGACGTGCTTGACTGATGCCATGAACGCCTGGACAGTGATTTGCCCGGATACAGATCGGCCCGTAAACCCGTCTTCCAAGAGACAGTGGGATGAGCCGCTCTGCAGGTTGGTACGGAATAATCTAATCAATACGTCCACCAATACTGCTGATCGTGCCCGCTTGTTGGCTGTGGGAGAATGGGAGTTAGGCCTCTGGCTTCAGGCACTACCGTCACCCAAAATAGGTACTATGTTGTTTGACCATACTTTCCGGCTCGCTACCTGTCTGCGCAAGGACGATGTGAGCTCCACATCGCTGCCAGTGCGGTGAAGCTGTCGACTGCCTCGGACACCATGGCCTATCTTGCAGTAAGAGCGCAGGCCGTTTGGCTCGGCACGCCAGTATTAATGACATCATCTGTCGTGCTCTTGTCACCGCCGGGGTACCAGCTGTTTTAGAACCCAACGGCTTGGCACGCGACGATGGGAAGAGACGAGACGGAATGACCATAATGCCCTGGAAGGTGGGCTGGCCTCTGGTGTGGGACGCAACATTTGTCCACACCCTTGCGCCATCCCACCTTCCCTGTACGATAGAATGCGCTGGGGCGGCTGCTGCAGGTGCGGAAAACCTCAAACGGCGAAAATATTCCAATTTCATTGGAAGTTATATATTTGAGCAATTTGGGGTTGAAACATTACGGCCATGGGGTCTGAGTGCCCACTTGGTTTTTCGAGACATAGCCAAGCGATTAGTCGACTCTTCACGTGACCAGAGGGCTGGCCTATTTTATAACCGACGAAAAAAAACGAAGGAGGTTATCAATTCGACGCGTATATTATTATTATTTTTGTTTTTTTTTTATGTATAACGCATAACTTTTTACATAGTAGCCCGATTGTGATAAATATTTTTTTATTGGAAAAGGTATACTCCGAAGGTGGTCCCATATAAATTTGGAAAATAAATGCGAACCCTAAGGGTCGGAAAACAGGGGATGACTGATTGTTCACTCACTGATTGTAATGTATAACCACGCATAACTTTACACAGAGTAGTCCGATTTTGATAATTCTTTCTTCATTGGATAGGGCTTTGCAAAGTATTATTAGTACATTAAAGCCACAAAAAATTATAAAATAAAATCTTTTTAGTTTTTTAAGTGGTTTAATTTTTTGTTAAAAAGTTTTTGGCCAAAGAATCAGCATTGCCATACAACGTGGCAATGCTGCCAGCCTTTTGGTAACTTTTCCCATTGACAGCGATGCGGAAGAGTTTTTTGAAGCCCTCTGATTCTTTTTTCTCTGTTTTTATAAACTTTATGTACTTGTACATAATATATTAATTTTAATGTTAAATAAGGAATTGTAAAATATTTAAATTAAATAAATACTTTTTGCTATAAATTTAAAATTAAAGAAGTTATAAGTAAAAAAGTGAGAATTTTTTTACAAAAATTTTCTGTTTTCTCTAACTTTTTTTTTAATACATTTTACATAAAAAATACTTCAGATCAATCTTGTAGATGGTCTTTTGAGGAAAATTTTTCATTATATTTTTTTTTAAATTTCATTCATTTAAAACGCTGTTACAGCGCTCCAAAGTTGACCGGGTTCATCAGTACTCATGAGAATCCGGTTAAAACGAAATGTTTCACTTAGTTTTATGATCTTTTTTTAATTGTAAATACATTCATAATTTTTTTTTATTAAACCCGTATAACTTTACTTATTCATTCCTGTTTTCCTTACTATAGAACTTACCAAATTTCTATCCATCTATTAGATAGCCAAGATACAAGGAAACACAGAACTACGCTGAAACTTTTACCAAAAAATTTAACCGCCGAAAAAACTGAAAAATTATGAGTCGGCGCTTTGAGTGATCTTTGTTCATTGATTTTCCAGCGCCGACTCATAATTTTAAGGGTTTATTATTTTTTGCTTTTCAGTTTTTTCGGCGGTTAAATTTTTTGGTAAAAAGTTTTTAGTTTATAATTTTTTGTGGCTTTAATATACTTATAATACTTGGCAAGATATACCCTATCCCATGAATAAAGAATTATCAAAATCGGACTACTCTGTATAAAGTTATGCGTGGTTAAACATTACAATCAGTGAGTGAACAATCAATCATCCCCTGTTTTCTGACCCTTTTTTTTTCATTTTTTTCTGATTTTTTTCTGGTAAACCATCATATGACTTCTCCCGCTCTGGGCGGAGCGGGAGGGCGTGTCAGACTTTTACTGACTAAAACCCACCCGTGTTCCTTCAGTTGCCCATGTGCCAGGGTCACGGTAACCCTTAGGGTTTGATTTTGTTTTTCAAATTTATATGGGACCACCCTCGGAGTATACCCTTTCCAATAAAAAAAAAGAATTATCATAATCGGACTATTATGTAATAAAAACTTTTTTACAAAAAAAAAAAACCACCGACTTCCTTGAAAACACTACAAAGTGAAAAATAACTTTAATTTCGGAAGTCGGTGTCTTAGGATCTGTATTTATTGTTTTTTGCCACCGACTTCCGAAATTAAAGTTATTTTTCACTTTGTAGTGTTTTCAAGGAAGTCGGTGGTTTTTTTTTTTGTAAAAAAGTTTTTATTTTTAAATTTTTAGTTGTGGTATTCACCCTGCACTAATTCCAAACAAACAATGCATATTTATGCGATAGGTCTTACTGGATTTTGCTAAAGGCCAAGTTTATGTTGCGCTAAGTCGTGTAAAGACTCTGGATGGTATTGCTCTTTGCGACTTAGAGCCAAACAAATTGCTCAAGAAACCGCATGACGAAAGAGCATTGCGTGAAATGCAACGATTAAGGCAATTGTAAATTTGTATAAAAATATAATAAATGGCCAGGCCAAAATGATTAAGGCTGCTTTTTAGGGTTCCGTTGCCAAATGGCAAAAAACGGAACCCTTATAGATTCGCCATGTCTGCCTGTCTGTCTGTCTGTCTGTCTGTCTGTCTGTCTGTCTGTCCGAGTATGTCACAGCCACTTTTCTCCGAAACTATAAGAGCTGTGCTATTGAAACTTGGTAAGTGGATGTATTCAGTGAACCGCATTAAGATTTTCACACAAAAATAGAAAAAAAGCAATAATATTTGGGGTTCCCCATACATAGAATTGAAACTCAAAATTTTTTTTTTCATCAAACCCATACGTGTGGGGTATCTATGGATAGGTCTTCAAAAATGATATTGAGGTTTCTAATATCATTTTTTTTTTTAACAATAATATTTGGGGTTCCCCATACATAGAACTGAAACACAAAAAAAAAATTTAATCAAACTCTTACGTGTGGGGTATCTATGGATAGGTCTTTAAAAATGAAATTGAGGTTTCTAATATCATTTTTTTCTAAACTGAATAGTTTGCGCGAGAGACACTTCCAAAGTGGTAAAATGTGTGTCCCCCCCCCCCCCCGTAACTTCTAAAATAAGGGAATGATAAAACTAAAAAAAATATATGATGTACATTACCATGAAAACTACCAACGAAAATTGGTTTGAACGAGATCTAGTAAGTAGTTTTTTTTAAATACGTCATAAATCGTAAACCACAATTTACCTTTCATTCAGTCAACTCAAATATAAAAATTAAAAAAAAAAACATTTAATTTCATAAACGATGATGACGAATGATGATGATGATGACCTGCAGGTTTGTACGGAACCCTCGGTGCGCGAGTCCGACTCGCACTTGGCCGGTTTTTTTTTTTTATTAAGCAGACAGTAGAGTGGGTAAGAGCCCACTCTAGTGTCTGCTGAGGAATCAATTCTCGATGTCAACGAGTATGTCTATCTAGGACAAGATATCTTCTAACTCCTGATCGATAAGGAGTTGTACCTTCCATCATCAGCTCAACGGAATATAAGAATACAAGTAACGGTCTAAACGTGCCTATAATATGCAAAGAATTATCCCCTAACCTTCTAACCTTTCACTGTAAGTTCCTATATGTACTGTTCACCGATGAGGAGTTCCATGCGGTATCTTCGAAGACTATAATTAGTTCACCACGGATGGATAGATAGAACCAGCAATTATTTTTGATCTTTAGTACAATATCCAAATCACATTACGTGTACTGTTTGTTTTTGAGGAGTTCCTTCGTTTATCTCCCAAAGTATACATCAAATCTTCACAAAATTAATATGGGACCACCTCAGGAGTATACCCTTACGAATAAAAAAAGAATTTTCAAAATCGGTTGACAATTGGCGGAGAAATCGGTGAACATACATAAAAAATAAAAAAATACATACAGTCGAACATATAACCTCCTCCTTTTTTTGAAGTCGGTTAAAAAGTTATGCGTGGTCATACATAAAAAAAAAAAATATATATATACGCGTCGAATTGATAACCTCCTCCGTTTTTTTTCGTCTGTTAAAAAACTAGATCAAATTGAAATAGAGAAAAGAGGAAGGAATTAAGTATTTTTGCCGAAGATTTGAATTCAAATTCAAATTCAAAATATTTATTTGCAAGAAATACATAAGATTTACAAAGGAAGATCTTACAGGCTTAAAGTTATTGTATTCTGCCTGCAAGCAAGCGTGCAAATTATTTATGTTTAAATGTCAGACCTGATTTTATCATGATTATTTTACTACTATATTATTATTAGTACATTATTATTACATTGTTATTAAAATTATTACATTATTTTCACACATTATTATTACATACAAATGTCATTAAATAATTCACAAAAAAATATTAATTAATACTCTAATCATATATTTTTAAATTCTAAAAAATCTTTGATACTATAAAAACACTTTTTCTGTAACCTTGTTTTCTGTCAATTTTGTTTAAAAAAAAACAGTTTAAAAAAATAAAAAACACGCTTCCATAGAAAACCAAACTAAAAAGTAGAAAATAATAGAAAAAAAGCGTGGGGTGCTTTTTAAGGTATTTTTTTATTGATATCAGGCACCCCATGCTTTTTTTTAAACTATTATTTATTTTCTATTTTTTAGGTTGTTTCGAATTTTGAGACGTATGTCAGCGTAGTTTTCGAAGACAGTTTTTTTGCTGTCCTGGTAACCCTGGCAAGGATAATGGCACAAAATGAAATTATTGCATTGTCATCGGTCCTTAACAGGTGTGCAAAGTTTGAATGAAATCTGGTCGTTTAAAGTGGGTCAAAATCGCGCTATAAGGAGTCGGCTACAAACAAACATACAAACATACAAGTGAAGCTAATATAAAGCGTCTAACATTACCCTGCAACAATTTGAAATCGTTTGGTAAGGTATTATAAATTAATATACACATATTAAACACATTTTTCTAATAAATATCTTTTAGTCTTAAGTCTTTATGTATCTTTAGTCTTTAAGTTTTTATCTTGTTAAGTTACTAAGTAGTTAAGTTTGAATTAGTATGTAATTTGAGAAACCATTGCATCTGTTGCCTAATTAGAACCCAACTGTGAACCACTACGTGCACTTATATGTATGTGTCATCAACCACGAGGATACTAGATCCCACGACACAGGGTATCCTAGTGTGGGGTCTAGGGTTACTCCATTGCACACAAATTACTCTCACGATCCAATCTTTGTGTCTTAATTTCATTCTGTGCTTATCGTGTCTGTTAACTTGTTCTTAATAAATTTACTTTTTTTTAAACTTTTTTTTAAGTCCAGTTGGATGATATAAGAGGTTGCGAAACGAGGTTGTGTCTCTTAATGTTTTACTATATACCATTGTATAGAGTCAAGTTCTTCTAACTGGACAGACAGCTGTGCTGCTGGGGAGTTTGTTGGCCACTTCTTCTTCCCAGCTAAAGCACTAGGAAGTGCGCGACGGGTGGGCGTTTTGGGGGGACTGTCTTTTGTAATTTTGACGTTCGAAAAGTGCTGATCCTCAGCCTAATTTGAATAAATGACTTTTGATTTTGATTTTGAAACATACTCCTCTTCTGTCGTGGTATAACCTCGGTATGTTGCTTAAAGTAATGCATGTGTGTCTTTGTACAAATACAGATATCTCTAATATACATATAGGGCAGGGGAAGAATTTTCATTTTTTCAAAGAGTGGCTTACAGCTATCTAAGAACCACGCCCTGTTCATAACCCGGATGCAGCGTTTTTGGAGCTTGAAAACTCTGTCGCTATCGGTAGAGTTACCCCACATGATTAGTCCATAACTTAGAACAGATGACACGTAACCATGGTAAGTTGCAAGTGCAGCTTCTGCAGACACATTTGGTCTCGGCTTTTTTAAAGCAAACACGAACCTATCTAGTTTCTGACCTATATGCTCCACATGGCTTTTCCAATTCAGGTTTTTGTCTACATTGATTCCTAAAAATTTTAACTGATCTACTTGTTGTTTGCATCCAACTTATTATGTCTTTTAGGGTCTTTTCCGTAGCTGATTTGTAGTCGCTTTTATTCTGACACTTTATACTATCAACTGTGGTGTCATCTACAAAAAGTATACATTTATGTAAAGTGGCCTCTGGACAATCATTTATATAAAGTAAGAAAAGTAAAGGACCGAGAATGCTTCCCTGAGGAACGCCACACTTATTTAGTATCGCTACTGATTTGAATTTCTCTTTGCAATATATTCTGTCCCCTTTCTTTACAACTTTGGATATCTCGGTACACTGTTGCCTGTTTATAACTAGATAACCATTCATATGCTTTTCCTCTAATACCATAGAAGTCTAATTTGTTTAGTAGCTTGTAATGGTTAACAAAATCAAAAGCCTTACTCATATCTAAAAACAAGGACACTGCAGGATTGCCATTGTTACTACTTTCTGTTACAAGTTTAATGAAGTTAAAAATTGCAAAAGCAGTTGAACTTCCTTTACGGAAACGAAACTGCTGCAACCTAATAAGCATTGCCTTCTCAATTTTTTTTTATACAGGGTGTCCAAGAACCTGGCGTCCAACTGGATTCCCACGATGCCCCAAGTTCTAACAGTACTCAGAAAAATATTTTAAAAAATCCACCCCATGTACTTACAGAATTATACTGATTTCAAAAAAAAAGGGGAAATAAGCACCCTGTGACATACTTTTGAATGCTGTGACTGCTAATGCTGATAATTTCGATATTTCTTGGAGGTTTTGTAATCTAGGGTATTGCTGTGTCTAAATAGAATGTAAAAATAATGTACTTATTGTACCATTTTAAAATAAAATATTATTTTAACTAAAGGTGATATGGAAAACTATTGAATTTCGCAACTTTGACCGACTGTAGTGTAAAAAAAATGTACCAAAATAGTATGGCAAGTGACGTCAAATTTTGACGCGTTTATTCCTCTTTTTAAAAAGGTATAATACTTACACATTAATTTGAAAAAAAAAATTTTTTGATAATATTTTTACTCAACAACCCAATTTTTACGAAGTGCCTACCTACTAACGGTAACTGTCGGACCCTTTCTTATCTTAGAAACTGTTATGTTACTACTATTATTTACTTCGGTTCCAAGAGTGAGCAAGAAGGAAATACACACAGGTAGATGGGTTCCCAGTAGAATAAAAGCAAAGAATGTTAGTTTAAAGATATTTTATTACAATAAATGTTCAAAATGTTGACCACCCGCGGCAATACAAGCTCTCACTCTCCTTAAAAAGGACCGCTTTATGTTTCGCGAGTAACTTTTTTGACGTATCACCTGCACTGCTTGTGTTATCTTCTCACGAAGGTCAGCGATGTCATTAATGGGCTTCGCATAAACGAGCTCCTTCATAGTTCCCCAGAAAAAAAAATCCAGCGGATTTAAGTCAGGTGAGCGGGCTGGCCACGGGATTGTTCCTGATCGCCCAATCCACCTGTTCGGGTATTGCTCGTCCAAAAACTCTCTAACGGATACGCGAAAATGTGCTGGACAGCCGTCGTGTTGGAACCACATATCTGGTGGGGTCTCTTCTAGTAAGTTTGGCAAATCATTTTGAAGAAAATTTAAATATGATTCGCCAGTCAAATTCTCGGGCATCTCAAATGGACCAATAATATGCCCACAGAGAATACCGGTCCACATGTTCACTTTGAACCGGTACTGGGATCTATCTTCTCGCATCAAGTGCGGATTTTCCACATGCCACTCGTGCAAGTTGTGTAGGTTCATGTAGCCATCCTTCTTAAATGTTGATTCATCTGACCACAAAATTTTGTCGATAAAGTTTTCGTCTTCTCGATGTTTTTGCAGGATTGTTTCACAAAACGCGACTCGGCTCGGATAGTCTCGAGGTAAAAGACTTTGCACTCGCTGTACGTGGTACGGATGATATTCTTCTTTTTGGAGAATACTGTGTGCTGTGCTCTTCGGTATCCCCGTATCAGCTTCTATTCCTCGCACAGAGATGCTTGGATTTGCCGACACCGCCTCTAAAACTTCATCGCGTATGAAGTCATTTACGGGTCGTCCTTCACCAGCTACTTGATTGGGGAACCGCCCGTCACATAGTGATCTGTGCACATTAATGAAAACTCGATGGTCGGGATATCGCGTAGCCCTCGGATACCTTTCTCTGTAAAGTCTCGCTGCAGCTCGTCCATTACCTCTACATTCTCCATAAATGTAGTGCATATTTGCGTATTCTTGCGGAGTGTAGGTCGCCATGGTAGCACACACAAAACACAAACTGTCCAAACACAGGCAAAGGTCGTCGTAAAGAGTTCGTTTCAAAGTCCAGAGCACAAAGAGTAATCGAGTCCAATAAACAAAGCTTTAAATCGTAGTACGTGATCAATGGTAACAATAAGAGAGAGGTGCGTAGTAACGGCAGGAGGCAGTGACGCGTACTGACCGTACTGTTATCTTAAATAGCACGATCCCAGATAGCGTCACTATCTATCTCACTCGCACCTCTAACCTTTTTCTCCCTCACTCTTACCTGAATAATGGGGTACCATAAAGAAGAACCAGCAAATCGCATAGATAGTTTCTGTCTTGCTCCCTCCTGTTGTAATAACGAATCACTATGGTGAGATGCATGCACATACCGTCCCTTACGGTCTAACCTGTTTTTTGAGAGGCCTGTTGTTATTTTTATGAGCATACAATAGTAATTCTTTAGAGGTTAGATTCAATTCGTCGTAAATTTTTCTTTCTAAGAATTCTGTAAGACATCGTAAAAATTGGGTTGTTGAGTAAAAATATTATCAAAAAATTTTTTTTTTCAAATTAATGTGTAAGTATTATACCTTTTTAAAAAGAGGAATAAACGCGTCAAAATTTGACGTCACTTGCCATACTATTTTGGTACATTTTTTTTACACTACAGTCGGTCAAAGTTGCGAAATTCAATAGTTTTCCATATCACCTTTAGTTAAAATAATATTTTATTTTAAAATGGTACAATAAGTACTTTATTTTTACATTCTATTTAGACACAGCAATACCCTAGATTACAAAACCTCCAAGAAATATCGAAATTATCAGCATTAGCAGTCACAGCATTCAAAAGTATGTCACAGGGTGCTCATTTCCCCTTTTTTTTTAAAATCAGTATAATTCTGTAAGTACATGGGGTGGATTTTTTAAAATATTTTTCTGAGTACTGTTAGAACTTGGGGCATCGTGGGAATCCAGTTGGACGCCAGGTTCTTGGACACCCTGTATAATGGGTACTATCGTAATGGAAAGATAATTATTAGGGTCTGACTTATTTCCATTTTTAAATAGTGGTTTTACAACTGATATCTTAAGTTGTTCAGGAAATACACCTTCCGAAAAAGATAAGTTTATAACATGTGCAAGAGGATGGCAAATCCAATTAGCACAAGCTTTGAACACCTTTGTAGCGATGCCGTCATACCCTAGTTTTGCTATTGTTCAGGGACATAATTATTTTATACACTTTCATTGCATCTACAGGATTCAAGAATATAGTATTCAGATTTTTATTTTTGTTACTAGAGTTAGAATCATTCGAATTACTGGAATTATTAGAATTACGCGAATTATTATAATTATTAGAACTTGGAGGCAGATTAGATGTCAAATTAATAAAGTAGTTATTAAATATATTGCAAATGTCTGACGGAGTATTATATGTTACATTCTAATCTAATCTAATTAGCCTATATTGTCCCACTGCAGGGCAAAGGCCTCCCTCTCCCTTTTCCACAGAATTCTGTTTTTTGCTAGTTCTGGCCAGTCCTTTCGGTAGGAGTCAAGCTCGTCCCGCCATCTTCGTCTCGGCCTGCCGCGATGTCGTCGAGCGTTTAGTGGGACCCAATTGGTGGTTCTTTTAGCCCATTTGTCATCAGACATCCGGCAGACATGTCCGGCCCAGTCCCACTTGAGCTCCGCAGCTTTCTGAGTGACATCTATAACCTTGGTTTTGGCGCGCAGTGTTATGTTCCTTATACGGTCTGATAGTCGAACACCCAGGATACTGCGCTCCATGGCTCGCTGGCAAACTTCGAGCTTGGACCTCTGCTGAAGTGTCAAAGACCAGGTTTGAGTATCATATGTGAGAATGGGGAGAATACACATGTCCATAATTCTCCGTTTGAGACAAAGTGGTAGATCTCCTTTCAGCAGATCTTTCATTGACCAATAGCTCCTCCAGGCGCTCTCAGTGCGTCGGTTGACTTCTTTGTCTTGCCGCGCCTGAAAGGAGACTATTTGGCCCAGATAGATATAGTCTTGGACATATGTAATATCTTCACCCCCAATGTGTATTCTCTTTTTGATGCTGTTTGTCATGAGTTTGGTCTTTGACATGTTCATCTTAAGCCCAATCTCGAGGCTTGCTTTGTTCAGGTCTTCGAGCATGTTACTCAGCTCAGCCGCTGATGAGGAAAAAAGATCAATGTCATCGGCGAAGCGGAGGTTTGATAACCTCTTTTCACCGATAACTAATCCCTTGTCTACCCAGGTTGGAGCCAAAGTTTTGAAGGCTTTCTCAAGCGTGGCAGTAAAAAGCTTAGGGGACAACGGGTCGGGACGGGGGTATATGTTACATTATTAAAATTTATTTCATCAATGTCATTTTCATACAAATTATTACCAGTTATTGTTGAAGAGATTGCATTCCAATGTAGCATTACATTTATATTTATGCCTTTGTATACGTCTTGTATTCATAAGTTTTTGAGCTCGCTGTGCACAACGCTTAAACACATGATTATATAGTTTGTAGGATTTTTTTATTTTGCTTTTTATTTATATTACTTGTTTTTAATTTTAGATAAAGCTGACGTTTTGTGTTGCTAGATTTTTTAATGCCTTTTGTTATCCAGTTTTGTGTTACTGGTTTATTATTAACCTTAATCTTAATCACCGGAAAACACAGATCGTAATATTATAATGTTAAAGTTTCATAAAATGTTTTAAAGGCTTCAGTTAGAGTGTCTGAGTTAAGCGTTTCCGAAAATGAAAGAGCAGACATACATTTGCGAAATTTATCGACGTTTTCTGTACAGTAGTCACGTTTCAATTCTGACCAACAAGTTATTATGATGTGCATTTTTGGTTTTACAGTAACCGATTGTGCTGTTTCGTGATCACTACACAACACTCTTTATGTTACTGGCGATTTGGTCAATGCAAGAGTTCGCCCGAGTTGGTGATTTTATATGCGCTTCAAAATTGTAGTTACTTAGAATACTTAAAAGTTCCTTTGTTGCGGAGTTATATTTTAAAATATTGATGTTCCAATCACCACAAATAATAATTTTCTTCCTCTTGTATCGGTCCGTCAAATAATTTAACAAATAATCAAGTTTATGAAGAAATACTCCTGTTTGCGCTTTTCTCTGATCGGGTATTCTATATATGTTTACAACAATCAGGCTACAATCTATTATATCTACGCCACAGCATTCAAAATAAAATTCTGTAGCTATACCTGAAGGAATACTTAATGTTTTTGTGTCTAATACCTTATTTGTTAAAATACAAGTACCCCCTCTACATTTATCACGACTAAAAACTGCAGTCAATTTAAAGTTATTTAGTTAAATATAAGCTCCAGATCCTTGCTTCACAAAAGTTTCACAAAAACATAGGAAATCAACCTCCTGGTTTTTTTTCTACCAATTCAGTTAAAGTTACCTCTAGCAAGTCTAGTTTGCTGCTTTATTTTGATGTAAGACGCGTAATTTACTATTTCGACAATCATTTTTTGATTTATCATAGTTAATAGAAGTATTATTAATGGAGGAAAAACATATTATTGTTTCTACTATTATCATGAATTGAGTTGTGTGCACTTGAACGCAGTTTTATAAAATCATTTTCATATTTAATAAAAATCAATCTCTATATTTAGTTTGTAGGTAATTAAATCTAATTTTGACAGTCTCTTATCACTGATGACTTACAATCTTACATTACTTAGAACTTACATCCAACTCATTTACTTCAATAAACTAACAGTTCCTAAAGTTTTTTGTGAACAATTTTAGTTCATAATTCAGTTTTTTAACATTAAGGTACCATCTATTTTCTGAAACATTCAAAATGAAAAACGTACAATTACTTAAACTACACAGTGTTCGACACAGATTTGTTAACAGCATGTAGGGGTTTTCATCAAGTTTACCAACCGAGAGAATAATAATGTCATTATCAGACAGGGTGCGGGATAGAATGTCTGGATTTCGTAGGATCTCGCATGATGAAGCATATGGTTGAACTTTACCCTCGATGTTATAATTATCATTCCAATTACCTGTCTTCGTTTGTATTAGTTGTGCTGATAGACCTCTTACTTTTTCGTCTCCAATTATTCCTTTTTGTGTTGTGTTTTAATTGGGTTGCATGATTTATGTTGTCATGTTGTTTTTCATTTGGAGAGTTTAACGATATCTTTGAGTCCTGGCGTTGTTAATTTTCTGGTCTGCATCCCGACAATGTACACCCTGCACGTCATCCCCTTTTTGTGAGCACTGTGCGTTTCGACCAATCAATTGCTCTGAGAAGTCTAGTTTACT
Source organism: Aporophyla nigra (assembly GCA_947507805.1). NCBI lineage: Eukaryota > Metazoa > Arthropoda > Insecta > Lepidoptera > Noctuidae > Aporophyla > Aporophyla nigra. The sequence continues at coordinate 295,116 of OX382313.1, read as the reverse complement.
TTGGATGGTATCTTTGCTTCATTTCTTTTGTGATGCTCTTTTGGGCGTGGATTTACAAATATCTTTTAACTGGTTAACTTGAGTACCGCACATAGACATTTGTTTTTTTAAACAGCAGTTTTCCGATAAAAGATTAATGATTAATTTAAGATGGTAAAAATTCGAAAGAGTTTTCGGTAGATATGTTTGCCTCTTTGTCGCAATGGTCTGTATGCGGTGCAACCACTGGGGTGGCCGGTATTTAAGAAGTATTTCCATAGAAACAAAATTTTGAATGGAAATCATCGGTTGTTGAGGCGAAGATGGTTTAGTTGAAGAATGTTGTTTTTTCCTAAGTGTTATATTAGAATTAGAAGTAGCGACATCTATACTTGAAACCGTATTGTTTTTTATGCATTTTTGCACTTCCATTTCATTCTTGCTTCGATGTCTTTTAAGCGATATGTTGATTCTGGATAACCCTCACAATCGAACTCGTATCTTTTTTTACAGTTTGAACACAGAGCAGTATTTTTTATGTTAACAAATTTCTTGCAAATATTACAAGTAATTTGATGTGCTGACGTCTTACGATCACTGCTTACTGCCTTGTTCAACAAGCTGGCTGACATTTTTCAAATTATGTGATTCGCAAAAAGAATTTCAGTTGCTTGGGCTCGAACTCGGGACACTTAGTACGACTTTTAACTCAATGTTGATCCCGCTACACCAAATCGACTATGTATAAATATTTAAATTGGTTATCTCAAGGTACGTTTTCTCGACCGTCACGATGGGTCGCCATTATAGTTGGTTTCGAATTTTTTCTCTGCAACCCTCACAAATAAAGTTTGGTTTTTAAGTTCGCTTTTTACTATTTTATTTAATTATAATCACTTATTATTGTTTTTATTTGCACTGAAAAGTGAGTATTAGGCTCTGGTCAGTGGCGTGCACAGGGTTTTATGATCGGGTAGGCAGTTCAAAAAAAAAACGTCTTTCGTAATTACTCAAGTTAGTGAAGAAAAACTCACTAGGTGGTTTAAAAGTTTGAAATGGCGATTTCCTGATAATGCTAATAAATGATTTCGGCCACCTCAAATATCTAATCCAGGTGAGTGATAGTTGAAAAAGGCCCTTCATGTGATTCGTATATGTAAATATATTTAATAGGTAAATTAAGTACAGGTAACAGCAAAAATAATAAAGTAAACAAACTCATTTATAAATGACATCTACGCGCCTATCTTTTTTAAATATGATTTTAAACCATCGTCATAAAAATTTGGTATGCGTCTTCATTCGACCAATAATTCTTTTTCCGTCGAAAGCACAGAAAGATGTGTAGGTACTTGTTGTTGACTTTGTGTGTTTCTTAAATAGGTACGTAAGAATACGTTGTAATGAAAAACTTCTTCGTAATACTTCTCTCAATACGATAATTACCAAAATCTTTGAGCAAGCCGCGGGATAGTAATCATGTAAATCTGCAAATCCCGAACAATTCCACACTGTACTCGAACTACTAAACTAGCAAGGAAAAAAAAAATTAAATGTGTGTAAACAACAACATAGCCGGTTTTAGTTGCTTAATTATTACTATGAAACTTACGAGTTGCATTACCTCTTTGCTGGGTTATAATTCTCGTTACTCAGGTACACATTTCCATTAAGATACACTTTTTAACAAACACACATTTTCAACACAAACCTCACAATCGAACAACATTTTGAAAAAAACAAACAAACAGCGTAGTAAGTAAAAATTAAAACAATTCAAAAAACTAATTGAAATAAGCAACAAATCTACCTTAATATTAACGTTTGTAAATGAATTAATCACAAGAAAACTCAATCAAAATAAAAACATAAAACAGCGCGCTTCACAGGTACGAAATCAATATGGATCCTTTCGTAAACAAACAATTTCTAAATTTTGATAACTAAAACGTTGACAAATAAAATTGCATCATTGCGAATCGTAATGTTCCTGAGGCTACGTACATATTCAACTTGATCGCATAATACTCACAGCGCGCTGTGATAATACTCACCAATCACAGGCGTCCATGCACCATTATTGAATGGCGCAGGAACGCCTGTGATTGGTTATCCTGCGGCAGGAATTCGCTTTATGTGTGCAATGTATAGACACGAAAATGTAGAAGAAATTACCACTACATGCGTACATTTATGAATGAAATAAAGACACGATCGTTCGCTGCCTGCTTTTTTTTTTTTTTTTGGATGGGAAATCATCAAATGACTTCTCCCGCTCTGGGCGGAGCGGGAGGGCGTGTCAGACTTTTACTGACTAAAACCCACCCGTGTTCCTTCAGTTGCCCATGTGCCAGGGTCACGGTATCTCTTTTGAACAATCACGCGACCCCGGCAGGCATCGGTCCTAGCAGACCCCTTCAATAAAGCTGACATCTCTTTGAGGCGCGCGTGGAACACTACGCGCCGTCGACCCGAGCCTGGTCCTTACCGGGCGGCGAGCTACCCATTGCTCGCCACCCGCAAGCTCGCGCCTACGGTGGCCGGGAGTCCGCAATCGACTCCCGGCGCCCGGGGCGTCTCCTCCTGCGGCGGCTAGGGACGTGAGGGCGCAGAGACTGCCACTCCCTCACGCGCCCCGCCTCCTCCTTCGCGAGCATTACTGCTTCGCAGAAGGAGGTGACGGCTTCCCATGCCCTCTCGCTCCGTACCATGGCTAGCACCAGGGCCGGACGCGAGAGATCGCCGCCGCCGATCGCCTCCACGAGGACACGGCGGTGCTCCGCCCAGGCAGGGCACACTTCCACCGTATGCTCCACCGTGTGATTGCTTACGTTGCGATCTGTTATGAATGCGTTGCCGTAGTAAATAGAACGGTATGAACGTTGCTATTATATTTACATTAGGCGTTTAAACTTTTTGAATGGTTTTATTACTTACTGTTAGTATAATTCTTTTATTTTTGAAATATTAGTAACTATACTCCATTTGTTTAGGTAGTTAACTAAATGTAAACAATCTTAACATGTCTTTTATCTAAAAAAACTGTCTAAAAATTGAATCTAAAAATGTTTACAATTAGGTATTTACTTAAACCGATGTTAGGTAAGTAACTTAATTTAAATAATATTTGTTGGTCTTTTATACGATTTATTTTATATAAAAAGACATATCAAGATTGTTTACCTTTAGTTAACTACCTAAACAAATGGAGTATAGTCCTTATCTAGTGTCTAGACCCTAGGGTCTGCAGTGTCTTTTTGCCTATATGGACTGCACGCCACTGGTTCTGGTCGGTAAAATTGTTTGTAGTGGAACGTTGTTTTTTTGTTTTTTGTTTAGTAGGCACTGTTAACTATTTATTGTTATATTCTCACATAACTTGAATTTAGCTCCGAGATAACACTTGTACTTGTTAATTGGGTTATTCTATGAATATTGTTCGGTAATTTGTGTATTAAACTTTGAGTTTTATATTTTTAAACAATGATTTCGCACGGAACTGATGTCGCCTCGTATCGCGCTCGTCTACCTCCTCTCGAAGAAAAGGAAAGGCAGAAACCGAAGAGGTTATATGCAGGAAGTTATCACAGGAGCAGCAATAACTTTAAACGACTTTAATCAAAACGCATACGCGAACAGCGACAACTATATTTGCTAGTCAAAATCCTAGAAAATCCTAGGAAATGTTAATAGAAAATGTGTTTGTGAAACTTGATTAAAATCGCATAGGATGTTGTTTGATGTAAATATTTTTCAGTTGCCAGTGAGCACGACAGGTGTTCAATAGTGGGTGGTACCTTGATATTATGTTATGTTATATATACTTGTTTTAGTTCGAAAGAAACAAAGTGTTTCACTGCTTCATGCTTGTTCTGATGATCGCTTATTTGGGTAGCACGTGCAGAGGTTGAAGGTCATCCTTTCTTAGTGTCATCTTTTATGATTATTATGGAAGAAATACTAGGTAAACAGTTCAAAGATAATAAATTAAGTCTTTCTTTGTGGTGATCAAAATATTCATCGATTAGTTAATTCACTCAGAAAAAATGTAAGCTTATCTCATTGTTTCATCATTCAACTTAACATGTATATTTGATGGAGCAACTAGAATAACAAAAACCTCAGTTTCATACATAGACGATGTATTTAGTAATCTATACTAATAATAGGTTGGGGAAAAAGTTTCTTCGCATTTTTTAAGAAAATTCAAAACATTTTTTAACAAAGTTTATTTACATTTAACTAAAGTATGTAGGTACCATTTTGTTCGATAACTTTTTGCCATCTTGTAGGTAGGGACATGATCCCATTGCTATAGAAATTTTGGGACTTCTGGTCAAAATACTGCGACAAGTGGTTTTGGCAGTCCTCTCGTGATGTTAACCTGACACTGCCTAAAGAATTCTAAAGAGACCGAAACAGGTGGAAATCTGAAGGTGCAAGGTCAGGACTATACGGCGGATGCATTAACACCTTCCAGCCAAACTCTCTTAATTTTTGTTGGGTGGCTAAAGATGTGTGAGGTCTAGCGTTATCATGATGAAAAACCACACCCCTTCTGTTGATTAATTCCGGCCGCTTTCTCTCAACTTCTTGCTTTAATCTCATCAGTTGTTCGCAGTAGAGTTCAGAATCGATGGTCCTGCCTGGTGGTAACAGCTCATAATGAATAATGCCCTTCCAATCCCACCACACACACAGCATCACCTTGTTGCGAGTTAACCCGGGTTTCGCCACAGTCTGTGAAGCCTGACCGGCCTTTGACCACGACCTTTTTCGCACGTTCTTGTCATACGTGATCCACTTTTCATCACCAGTTATCAGCTTCTTCAAAATTGATTCGGTTTCATTACGTCGTAATAAAGAATCACAAATGAGTACACGGTTCATTAGGTTTCTTTCAGTGAGCTCGTGAGGTACCCAAATGTCGAGCTTTTTTGTGTACCCAGTTTTTTTCAAATGCGCCAAAACTATTTTGTGGTCAATTTCCAGTTCTTCAGCTACGTCGTAAGTACTGGTATGCCGATCTTGCTCCACTTTTTCAAAAATGGCATCCATTTTATCCGTAATAGGGCGACCAGAGCGACGTGCATCTTTGACATCAAAATTTCCGGATTGAAAACGCTTAAACCAAATTTGTGCTACTCTCACAAACACTACACTAGGTCCATAAACATCGCAAATTTTTTTCGCGGCTTGCGTTGCATTTTTAGCTTTTTTGTGGTAAAATTTTAAAATGTATCGAATTTCTTCATTAGATTCACTCATCTTGACGGTACGAAAAACGAATGAAAATCACACATTTTTCTAATTTGAATTTGGAATTATGTTCTTTAAAATTTAAACTTTCAATGATACCAAAACCAGCCAGATACAAATAGTATAGCCAAAGAGATTTTATTACAAGTTTATACATACTATAATGCGAAAAGACTTTTTCCCCAACCTAATATTATAAAGCTAAAGAGTTTGTTTGTTTGTTTGATTGAACGCGCTAATCTCAGGAACTACTGGTAGGAATCGAAAAATTATTTTTGTGTTGGATAGCCACTTTATTGAGGAAGCCTTTAGGCTATATAACATCACGCTACGGCCAAAAGGAGCGGAGCAGCATACGAAAAATAGACGAAAACTGGCAGGCAATTCGATGCGACGGGAAGGGGAGCGAAAATTTGACGCGGACGAAGTCGCGGGCAGAAGCTAGTTGTAAAATAAAATACTCGACCTTAATTAGTGGGGTAGGGTCTGATCATACTGGTAAACTTTTTCGTTTTATCAGGGTGATCAAAAATATAAAATAATTAATGACATTCTCTAAGTGTAACCATTTAGAGAATGCCATTAAATTAAGACATCTAACTAAAAATTAATTTAAAGTTAGTAAAGCCAAATGCCTATCAACAAAGGTCCACGCCCGAGGTTTGCTAGAGCTATGGAACGGAGTATTCTGGGTATTAAAATTATGTACGCAGTTAAGAATACAACAATCCGTTCCATTATTAAAATAACTAATGTCACTCGGAAGGCTGCCACGCTTTAATGGAATCGGGCTGGACCCATTTGCCGTATGTCAGACGATCAGTGGGCCAAACTTACAACGTAATGGGTCCCACTTAGTGGCAAGAAACATCGCGGCAGGCCCAGGCGGAAATGGCGGGATGAGCTGGACTTTTTTACGATAATAAAGATTGGTCCTTGGCAGCTCTGGACAGAGAGACGTGGAAAGACAGTAGGGAGGCCTTCGCCCAGCAGGGGGACAGCAACGGCTAACAAAAACAAATAAATCCTTTGACCAACCCATTTGTTACAGATTTGTTTTACAAAAATTAATCCTAGAACCTAACATTTTTACCGTGCAAATTGAATGCGTCTAAACGACAAGCTCATCTTATCAATTAAGCTTTTATCAACAAAATAAAATGTGCATATTGAATGACTGGTCACCGTGTTTTATTTTTTGAAGTGAAGACCACCACGGTGTTCCCTCCCACATCGACGTCGGGGATCACGGATCTAATAAAACTTCTGCGATCCCCGGCTCGTGCCGCCCGCCTCTGTCTGCCACCTCATATCAGGGAGCAAGGTGTTGAACTAAGGGCCCATTCAGCCCCCTAAGGGCAGAAAGAGGCGGGCCGGGTGAGCGGAAGAGATCTCCCGCTCCCTATCCGCGGCCTCCTTCTGCGACATGATTGTTTCGCAGCAGGATACCACCGCGTCCGAGGACTCGACCACAGCCGGCAGCGACAGGTCACTGCCTACTCCTGAGATGAGGGCACGGCGCGGCTCCTCCCAAGCGGCACACTCTACTAGCGTATGCCGCGCCGGCTCCTCCCGGTATTCGACGCAGTGGTGACACCGGGCGTCCGGCACCCTGTTTATGCCACACAGGTACTTCTCAGAAACTAACCAGGAATTAATGAACATAAAATAATATTTCGGCTTACTGTGGAGGACGCGCGCCTGGTGCGTCTTTTTTTCCTACGCCTTTGGCCATCAGAGCTGCTGCTGCCGGACGAAGGCGACCCAGAGCTTGATGACGAGATACTCGTACGACTTATTTTTTTTCTTTTCACTCGACTGCGCTTGCAGGTTCGCGGCATCTGGGCGCGTTTTCATCCCTCTTCTGATATAAATGACATTTTAGTCAAAATGCACGCGTAAACAATAATGATTACCTTATTTTCTAGTCTAAAACTAGTGTACACGCGTGCGATTTCCATAAAATGAATGCGGCTTCTGTTCCACCATCATCTCAGCCCGGAATCACCCACAGCTGGCTATTGGCCTCGCCTTTGTCCGTCAAACTTCTCAGTCCCGCAGGTCCCTGTTTTACGCAACTTTTATGATAACATCAACCCAACGCGCTGTTGAACAATGAGGATCAGCGACGATTTTAGATAAATATGTAGAATTACAGTCATACCTAAACCAATTACTTTAGTGAAAGAATTATTAAAATTGGACCAAAAATGACGAAGTTAGAGCGGTTTTAGTTTTGCATTTTCAAAAACGCTAGCCAATATGCTCAATTCGTTGATGACGTCATCAGCCACGTTCGCGTCCGCGGCACCGCCGCGCGCGTTCTTACTACCTCTTAGATACGTGACTCGCAGTACATTTAAACGGATATTGTCGTCTTAAAATATTGTATTGTGCCACGATGCGAAAATAAAAGTGTTGCTACACTGGACAAATTGTTATTTTGTGTCCCAAAAGACCCGAAAAATAGAAAGAAGTGGTGTACTTTAATGAGGAGCGACGCCCCACGTCCCCTTAACTAAAAGTACTTTATATTGCTGTTAATATCATTTTAATTTAAAATTTAAAGATTACCTATTAAGGATTATCAAGAAAGGAAAAGTTTGAATAGAATAATAAATAATCAATCTATAGGTAGAGGTACTAATGTTATAAAACTTGTTGAGATTTTGTTTGTTTGGTCGAACGCGCTAATCTCAGGAACTACTGGTTCGGACAATGATATTATAAAGTAAAGATACGCCATATTCATACTGATCGGCGATCAAAAATCGTTCCGTTGTTAGCACAAATGTAATTACCTACAGATGTATAATAATTGTCAACAACGACTGCGATAGATAATACGGAACGTATGATACAGAAAGAGATAGCTATCTGTAGTGTGTTGCGCTTGAAATACACTAGTGAATCATAGATTATGCGGATTTGCCACAGAAGAGACATTGATTGTAACTGGGAATACTACACTGATAATGATGTATTAAATAACACAAAAACACAATTGTTATCGATTTACTCACAAATCTATATATATAAAAATGAATCCCTATTTCCCTTGGTCACGACATCACGCGTGAACGGCTGGACCGATTTCACTTTTTTTTTTGTTGTTGTGTTTGTAATTGTCAGGAGAAGGTTCTTATGAAAGAAAAAAAATTAAAAAGTGCGCGGGAAATTAGAAAATTTAAGAACACTTATTTAAAAATACTTAACAACCATATAATAGGACAATGTAAACTTTTTTAATGAAACATTATGACATTTGACATAGAATTGACAGAATGCGTGCTCAAATATCATCAAAGAGACAGGACAACGTCTGTTGGGTCAGCTAGTTCTAAATAATTTTGAGGTCTGCAGACCGGATTTTCGATATGTACCTACTCAGTAAGTATGTGATATTGTATTACTTTTTGTAGGAATCCAGTCATGTTGACTTCTTTCCCCTTGAACTATGCTGACCCATTTACTATTTGTGTAATCATCATTCGGAAATCTGACAAATAATAAAAGATAATAAGAAAATATTGGGTTGTTCGATAATTCATGTCGTTTTTTTTCATATTTTTCAAACTAAATTTATTTACATTAACAACAAACTTTAATCAATGATATATTGACCATTTTATTGGATGACCTTTAGCCATCTTTCGGTAAGCTGAAATATTCCACGATCGAAGAAGCCCTGGTTTTTAGAAGCGACGAACTGGACCAACTCATTTTTTACAGCATGATCAGAATCGAAAGTTTTACCATTCAAATAGTTTTGAAGGGAGCGAAACAATTGGTAATCTGATGGTGCTAAGTCAGGGCTATAGGGTGGATGTGGCATCAGTTCCCAATTGAGCTCTGTTAATTTTTGACAGGTTATCAAAGAGGTGTGGGGTTTGGCGTTATCATGATGGAATATCACGCCTTTGCGATTGGCCAGTCCAGGGCGTTTTTTCTTGATTTCTTCATTCAGTTAAGATAGTTGACGACAATAGACATTTGAATCAATAGTTTGGTTTCTTGGAAGCAGCTCAAAGTAGATTATACCCTTGTAATCCCACCACACAGAAAGCATAATCTTTTTTTAGCGAATATTGGCTTTGGATGTCGATTGTGGGGCTCATTTTGCTTGGTCCATGATCGTTTTCGGACTACGTTATCATAAACAATCCACTTTTCATCACCCGTTATGATTCTTTTTAGAAATGGGTCGTTTTGGTTACGATTCAGCAAAGAGTCGCATATGTTAATGCGTTTGGTGAGGTGATTTCTTTTAGTTCATGAGGAACTCAAACATCCAGTTTGTTTAAATAACCAAGCTGTTGTAAGTGCAAGTAATCGGTTGAATTCGAATGTTGAGCTTCTCTGCTATCTTTCGTGTTGTCATACGCCGGTTAGTTTCGATTAACGTCTTCATTTTGTCGTCATCAGTAGTGGTTGGACGACCAGTATGTGGTGCATCTTGCACATTAAAATCTCCAGAGCGAAAGCGAGCAAACCAACGCTGACACTGGCGTTCAGTAAGGCAGTCCTCACCATAAACTTCACACAATTTCTTCCGAGCTTGCACCGCATTTTTGCCCTTTCTAAAATAAACCAATAAAATATGCCGATAAAAAAATGTGCTTTGATTGTACATTTTCAACTTAATTTTTAACCAACTTGTTTTTACTAATAACGCTCAATCTTTGAATAAGGATAGTCTAAAGTATAATCTTTAAAATAGTATATAATAATGTAACCCACGCAATCACTACTACATGAAATTGCAGTTCAAACCATCTATGAGAAAAAACGACATTAATTATCGAACAACCCAATAAATATTTGATACACATACATTTTAATTTTACTAATAAAACATCTAATAACCCGTTATCACTAGTCAAATTCTCAATTATAAAACATTGAAAGCTACAATTTATTATGATCATCATAATATTATTGTTAGAAAGACGCGCACTAACTAACAACAAAACTGACGTTGCGCATTCAAGCGGCTAACGACTAATATGAATTGTGCCTACGAGTTCGCTTCTGGGTAATTTAATCAATGACCATCTATGACGCATGCTATTTGACCTTGTCGCGCTGCAGTTGCTATATACATATATTCTCTATCCTTTTCTAACCACCGTGTTAATAAATCGAAATTTATTTCTAAATGTGAAATATAATCGTGTAATAATACAAATATTCATTATTTTACTATACTTACCTATGATATGAAATTCCTTCACTCTTACTTATTTTTGAACCATAGTTTTTACACTTTCTTACAACACAACTTGGCATTTTTAACCGACTTCAAAAAGGAGGAGGTTATCAATTCGGATGTTTATATTTTTTTTTTTTTTTTTTATGTATGTTCGGCCATAACTCTGTCATATATAGACGGATTTGCAAAATTCTTTTTTTGTTTGAAAGGGGTTTATTCCGAAATGGTCCCATATGAATTTCATATAGATCTGATGATGAATTCCAGAGATAAACACCGGAACTCTTTAAAAAATGACAGCAAATCAACCGCGATTTCTGCAATCGCATAAATATGCATTGTTTGTTTGGAATTAGTGCGGGGTGGATACCACAACTAAAAATTCAAAAATAAAAACTTTTTTACAAAAAAAAACAACCGACTTCCTTAAAAACACTTCAAAGTGAAAAATAACTTTAATTTCGGAAGTCGGTGGCAAAAAAACCATAAATACATATCCTAAGACACCGACTTGCGAAATTAAAGTTATTTTTCACTTTGAAGTGTTTTTAAGGAAGTCGGTTGTTTTTTTTTGTAAAAAAGTTTTTTCGATATAATACTTTACGCCACGGACATGCTTTGCTTCGCTCGCTGCTATTAGCCGACTAAATCAAATGACGCCAATTGGGGTCATTTGTCGGCAACAATTTTCGCACGCTAGTGCCCCATCTACGTATTTTTGTATATAATATCATTGGGTTCGGATTATAAAATTATTTTAGTGTTGGGTAGTCCATTTTTATTAACCGACTTCAAAAAAAGGAGGAGGTTTCTCAATTCGACCGTATAATATATATATATGTCGGAGTTGGTTGTCAAATACAAATTGTGGGTAGTCCGAATAATTTGCTATTCTTTGTTTTGATTATCATTAATTTACGTGATTTTCTATCAGATAGTGTCTAATAAATCGGAACATAATTTATTGAGTACCTAGTGTACTCACTAATTCAATTTTTGGCAACTTATTTCGATAATTGTAACCGGTAGTTTTGTTCAAAACAATAAATGACATGTCACTTTAAAATGAATTACGTTGTGCATTCACCATTTGTTTATTTACGACAATTATTCTAATATTATTTGATTATAATGTGAGTCTCATTTTTTTTTTCTTTATTTATTTATAGGGGCTTTTACGCATAGCGTATGTCAGTCCCATCGTATCCTAAACAATGCTACTTTCACAAGACGTGGCCCATGAATTTGAACAAACTCTTCGCATCGTCACCATTTGGTTGGGATAGAATTATATGGAACATGCCTACATCAGCTCTGTTCAAATTCAAGGATGTCACTAAATTATTTCTACTGGACTCATATTGGACACATTCCATCAATAAATGTTGTAGGTCCTCGACAACTCCACATTCGTCACAATTTGGTGATGCAATTTTCTTCATCATGAAGGCAAATTTTTTGCATGGAATATGTCCAGATCTGAGTCTAAAGGCAGTAACAATCAGTTTTCTACTCACATCGCTATTCATGAACCAGGGCACGCGAAGAGGTTCACACTGTATGGTTTTATACCATAAACCCTTCTCTAGTGACCGTTTATTAAAATATTCTCTCCAATAATCATAACGTATATTTCTAAATTTTGGTAAAAACTCTGAATAATCTAATATAATATTTTTTTCTTTTCCATTTCTAACTGCTAATTTCGCCAACGTGTCAGCCTCTTCGTTGCCCCGCAATCCAATATGCGATGGAACCCACTGTAACCTCAGTCGGATACCCTTTAAAGTAATTTCATCAATTTCAGATAAAATTTCATAAGCTATCGCTGTACCTCTGCGGCCAGAGGCGCATCGAGCTATATGTTGTAATGCACTTTTGCTGTCTGTACAAATGACATTTTTATATCCAAAATGATTAATTATATAAGCCAAAGCCTCTGAAATTGCAATGAGTTCCAACGTCATAATGCATGTAGTTTGACTTATTTTAAAACAATTATCCTGAGTGGTCATATCCATATTAGGTATATAAAATGCAGACCCATGACCTTCTACACTCTTCGAGCCATCTGTAAATATGTAAGACCAACCACCATACTTTGTATATAATTCATTAATAACTTCATATTTTAACAAATTACTATCGTATGACCTTTTAGCTTTTGTTATTGACTCTAAATTTACTACAATTATTTCATTAACATTAATATTAGTTACCCATGTTCGTAAAGTATACATTAATAGTGAACAGGAAGAAGCTACTTGCAAGTCTTTCACCTCATTTACAACTGATACCAATAACGGAATATTTTTATTTTGCCAATAACAATTTTGTCGAAGAGCGTAGAGATTCTCTAATAACTGACAAGTTACATTATTTTCTATAGCCTTTGACTTCAAACAGAATTTATACGCTAAATATTTCCTTCCAAGTACAGCGGAACTACACCAAGCTCACTTTCCATAACGTGAATCGGTGTAGTTTTGATGAAACCTCCTATTATCCTCATAGCCTGATTTTGAATTTTACTTAATTTATCTAGATGGCATTTTGCGCTCGCATCATATAAATAGCAGCTATAGTATAAGCGACTTCTGATTAGTGCAATATATATACGTCTTAGGTGTCTAGGGTGTAAACCCTAGGAAGCACCTGCCAAAACCTTGAGTAAATTAAGACTCCTTTGCACCTTTTCAACAGTCATGTTAATGTGTTTACTCCAGCGCAACGATCTGTCTAACCACACACCTAAATATTTATAATTGTCTACTATCTCTAAATTGTCCTTATCTAATTTAAGTTCAATTTGTAATCTTTTGAAACCTCTGCTAAAAATACAAACCTTCGATTTATCGCCTGATAATTGTAACCCAATTTCATCCAGAATGAGACAAAATGCATTTAACGCTGTTGGAAATTCTATTTGACTTTCTCTTAGGTTACTGGAAAGTGAATATAAAACAAAATCATCCGCATACTGACACATCGTTACATTTTTAATTTTATCAAAACATTTAATTGTAATTACGTTAAATAAGGCAGGTGAAATTGGGTCACCTTGCGCCAAACCACGATTTGTATATCTTAAAAAAACTTTTTAACAAAAAATTAAACCGCCGAAAAAACTGAAAAGCAAAAAATAATAAACCTTAAAATTATGAGTCGGCGCTTTGAGTGATCTTTGTGCATTGATTTTTCAGCGCCGACTCAAAATTTTAAGGTTTATTATTTTTTGGTTTTCAGTTTTTTCGGCGGTTTAATTTTTTGTTAAAAAGTTTTTTTTACAATTTTTTGTGGTTTTAATGTACTAATAATACTTGGCAAGGTATACCCTATCCAATGAAAAAAGAATGATCAAAATCGGACTACTCTGTATAAAGATACGCGTGGTAATACATTACAATCACTGAGTGAACAATCAATCATCCCCTGTTTTCTGACCCTTAGGGTTCGATTTTGTTTTCCAAATTTATATGGGACCACCCTCGGAGTATACCCTTTCCAATAAAAAAAGAATTATCACAATCGGACTACTATATAAAAAGTTATGCGTGGTCATACATAAAAAAAAAAAAAAACAAACAAAAAAAAAAAAGTATACGCGTCGAATTGATAACCTCCTCCGTTTTTTTTCGTCGGTTATAAAGTACTTATTTTGATCAGTTTCATCTTTCATAATAAGGTGTCTTTCACTAAGAAAGTTTCACAGATACTGGCAAAAAGTTTTCCCAACACCTATTTCGTCTAATGTTTTTATCAATGCATCTATTATAACATTATTATAGGCATTAGTTATATCCAAAAAACATGCTATCGTCGAAATTTTACGCGAAAATCCTAAGTAAAGGAGATGTCCGCTTTTTGTATGGACGTTGGTTTTTTATTCCAAGAAAAATCTAACCAGCATCAAACTCGGCTCAAATAAATACGACAAAAATATGGAACTCAAAACTACTGAAATAATATTTTTTAAACCCCTCCATTTAAGCGAAAAATCATAAAATAATAATTGATGTTATTTGTAGTTGGCAACCCTAATAAAAACTCCGACACTCTGTGATAATGTCATATTTGACAGATGATTATCTGTCACTGGCGTTAGAGATGTGCTAACTCAGGATAAGACACGCCTCAAAGTTACTCGGATTGACATTCATGTGACTCGAGTTACAGAACTTTTAACGATTTTGTACAAATCGATTTTAATATAAATGGAAAAATCGATTTTTAATTAATCATTTTTTTTTTCACTCAATGTCACATCCCTACTCACTGCCAGTAATGACAGTTCTCCTGTGTCAATTTTGACAAGTTTACTTTTTTTTTGGGTGTGTTCATTTTATTATTCTAGATAATTAGAAAGGTTTGTTCGTTTTAGAAGTAAATTCTCACGAAAATAAAAAACGATTTTTCTCAAAATTGGAGGTCTTTAAAAATGTATGATATAGTTAGAACGACTTGTTTTAGGGTTGTCTATCGAAATATATTTAACTTACTCTGGTTGGAATTATTAAATATTAAAAAACCATTTCTGGACACGTCCTTTGGCTTACTAATTTGACTAGGCAATCCTGACACGACTGTCCTCTTCTGAATCCAGAAGTGAACGGGGACAGTAATTTATGTTTCTCTAAATACCATTCTAGTCTTTTAGTTAACATTGCGTGAAAGATTTTACATACACAAGAGATTAAGGAGATTGGTCGGAGTTCGGTACCACCGTTAGGTACAGGTTTTGGTATTGGTATCACTAATATGTCACGCCATTGTATAGGAATAGTACCGGTATTAAAAATGAGATTGTATAGATCTAATAAGTATAATTTGCCTGCCTGAGGTAAATGGTATATGAGAGAATATGTAATCCCGTCATTACCGGGAGCTGTATCCTTTCGCTTAAAACAATTACACATTTCTTGTAAGGTAAAATTTAAAAGTTATTTATTACAACCTTTAGATACATTTAATGTGCAATCCTTATATGATAATTTTATCAAACAGATGAATAAAGCAGCCGATAAACATATACCTTGGATCAGGAGCTGTGATAATCCAAAAAATAACTTTCGACCTAAGCCTTACTGGATCACAACACTCGCTCATCTAGTGGCGCAACGTAGGTTAGCGTTAAAAAAATTCAGAAGTAATCCTACACCAAGTAATTTAATCATAATTGAACGCAAAACAAAAGCTGCAAAACATGTTATCTGTCAAGCGAGGACAAAAGATTGGCAAGGTTACTGTAGTGGCATTGATGAACAAACGTCAACTTCGGATATGTGGAAACGTATGGGCTGGATCGAGGGAGTCAGGACGTCCAGATCCCGCATTTCAAATGAGTCTTATTTAGTTTATCATAATAGGTTGGGGAAAAAGTTTCTTCGCATTTTTTAAGAAAATTCAAAACATTTTTTAATAAAGTTTATTTACATTTAACTAAAGTATGTAGGTACCATTTTGTTCGATAACTTTTTGCCATCTTGTAGGTAGGGACATGATCCCATTGCTATAGAAATTTTGGGACTTCTGGTCAAAATACCGCGACAAGTGGTTTTGGCAGTCCTCTCGTGATGTTAACCTGACACTGCCTAAAGAATTCTGAAGAGACCGAAACAGGTGGAAATCTGAAGGTGCAAGGTCAGGACAGGACTATACGGCGGATGCATTAACACCTCCCAGCCAAACTCTCTTAATTTTTGTTGGGTGGCTAAAGATGTGTGAGGTCTAGCGTTATCATGATGAAAAACCACACCCCTTCTGTTGATTAATTCCGGCCGCTTTCTCTCAACTTCTTGCTTTAATCTCATCAGTTGTTCGCAGTAGAGTTCAGAATCGATGGTCCTGCCTGGTGGTAACAGCTCATAATGAATAATGCCCTTCCAATCCCACCACACGCACAGCATCACCTTGTTGCGAGTTAACCCGGGTTTCGCCACAGTCTGTGAAGCCTGACCGGCCTTTGACCACGACTTTTTTCGCACGTTCTTGTCATACGTGATCCACTTTTCATCACCAGTTATCAGCTTCTTCAAAAATGGTTCGGTTTCATTACGTCGTAAAAAAGAATCACAAATGAGTACACGGTTCATTAGGTTTCTTTCAGTGAGCTCGTGAGGTACCCAAATGTCGAGCTTTTTTGTGTACCCAGTTTTTTTCAAATGCGCCAAAACTGTTTTGTGGTCAATTTCCAGTTCTTCAGCTATGTCATAACTGGTATGCCGATTTTGCTCCACTTTTTAAAAAATGGCATCCATTTTATCCGTAATAGGGCGACTAGAGCGACGTGCATCTTTGACATCAAAATTTCCGGATTGAAAACGCTTGAACCAAATTTGTGCTACTCTCACAGACACTACACTAGGTCCATAAACATCGCAAATTTTTTTCGCGGCTTGCGTTGCATTTTTACCTTTTTTGTAGTAAAATTTTAAAATGTATCGAATTTCTTCATTCGATATACTCATCTTGACGGTACGAAAAACAAATGAAAATCACACATTTTCCTAAATTGAATTTGGAATTATGTTCTTTAAAATTTAAACTTTCAATGATACCAAAACCAGCCAGATACAAATAGTATAGCCAAAGAGATTTTATTACAAGTTCATACATACTATAATGCGAAAAGACTTTTTCCCCAACCTAATACTTAGTGTTTTGTATCAAGTAAACACGTGGCGCACTTCCGCGCGCCATCGGACAGAGTTGTCGTGGATCTTATGGCGGGACATTGTCCTATAAAAAACTTTTTTGCAAAAAAAAACAACCGACTTCCTTAAAAACACTACAAAGTGAAAAATAACTTTAATTTCGGTAGTCGGTGTCTTAGGATCTGTATTTATGGTTTTTTTGCCACCGACTTCCGAAATTAAAGTTATTTTTCACTTTGTAGTGTTTTTAAGGAAGTCGGTTGTTTTTTTTTGCAAAAAAGTTTTTATTTTTAAATTTTTAGTTGTGGTATTCACCCTGCACTAATTCCAAACAAACAATGCATATTTATGCGATAGCAGAAATCTCGGTTGATTTCCTGTCATTTTTTAAAGAGTTCCGGTGTCTGTCTCCCGAACTCATCATCAGATCTATATGAAAATTATATGGGACCATTTCGGAATAAACCCCTTTCGAACAAAAAAAGAATTTTGCAAATCCGTCTATATATGACGGAGTTATGGCCGAACATACATAAAAAAAAAAAAAAAAAAAAAAAAAAAAACATATAAACATCCGAATTGATAACCTCCTCCTTTTTGAAGTCGGTTAAAAAGAGCTTGCACTCAGTGAGCAAGGCAGTCTATCTTCGGATTAGACTCATTACAGAGCTCCTGCTCCCGACAAAACTGTCGGTTTATTTGGTACAGCGCTGCTGTATATTTACATAGCTGTATTGACTAGCTAAATAGCGAAAGATACACTTTGTCTTTGGGTGGCTTAGGCCGCTATACGAACTATGATCTTAGAGGTTTGTTCGTCGAACTGTATTGGTTTAACCTACTTTATCATCTGTTACCTTTTTATTGTTTCTTTTTAAATCGTGTATTTAATATTGTATTAAAACCCTGTAATTGTTTATACTTCTTGTTTATCCCAATAAAATGGGAACTCCAAACCCTGACGATATACCGCTTGGCACTCCCGATCCGACTTCAGAAGTGGGATTAGGTTTAGCCCAGGAATCGCAAGGTGTTGGTGGTCCATGGCGAGAGATGTTACATCTTCAGAACCATAATATGGCTCAATTAATTGAAGATAGTCGCAGTTTGCTCCATCTATTGAAATTGACTTGCCCGATTTTGACCCAGATCTACCCGATTCCAATGCTCAATCTTGGATTACAACTGTTGATATTTGCCTATCGGAGAAACCTCTTCAAGGTGGTACTCTTATTATTACTCTCTCTAAAGCCATAAAGGGCAGTGCTAACGCATGACTCTCCCAAGTGACGTATCCAGGCATGACCTGGACTGAGTTTAAGAGTCTCTTCCTGTCTCGTTGTGACGTTTCGGAAACTGTTGCTGCTACTCTCATTGACCTTCATAGTGGTCAGCCCAAAGGAGAATCTTTAGTTGCATATGACAGACAGATCACAGATAATGACAGTCGACAGGTCACTTCACTGACATCCAAATGGAATAGCATGAGTGTCGAACGTCTTGCTGTTTCTACTGTACTGGCCCATGTCTCCAAATTTGATTCCCGTGCTCATCGACTAACATTTACTACCGTAGTACATAATAGACACAAACTTCAACAAGAACTGAGTGTCTTGTCACATCTTAAGAGAAAGTCTCTAATTTCTTCTGATCAGACCTCGAGGAACCAGAAGTCGGTCTTTGAGCAGCCAATGATTCTTGAATCGAGTTGAGGCTTGTGATGGGTTATTATTAGCCTCTTACTGGTGTTCTAAATCAATCTGGTGAGTCGCTTTAATTTTGTTATGACTCTGGGGCTGAATGTTCTTATTGCTATTTGCTAAAAGGTTTTCTTGCAAACGTATTTCTTGTAAAGTCAACATAATGGAATAGGAAATTCTAACACATGTACCAAACAATTTCGGAGTAACGTAGAAATTGATGATGGGATTTTCTGCAGGCTTATGATTTTGACATTATGTATCAATCAACAAAGCAGTTCAGGAACGTGTTGAATATACAACTCTGTCTTATAGTTGGCTTTTAGCTGAGCATGTAGCCCTGGTTATAGCTAAAGGTGCCGGATATGATAAAGCCGGATACGATTAGACTAAAGTTATTTTGAAAACGATCCAAGTTGGAAACTATGTTAAATTTGATTCTAATGGTGATTTTCCCTGTTGTATTGAGTACCAATTGGATTTACAAATGTGCTCATGATCGTGTATAGAAAATGCCTAAATGTCCAGATACTGTTAGTGTGATGTCAATGTTGACAGTGATTATGATTCATCTGATTCTGACATACTATAGCTAAATTGAAAAGATGTCTATGTTGACTCATGTTTGGAATGTCTATGTTGACGCTTGGATGTCTATGTTGACGCTTGGATTTCTATGTTGACTCCTGGATTTGGAGGTTGATCTTGACGCTTATGCGGGTTGTCTATGTTGACGCCTATGCGGGTTGTCTATTCGACTCCAAATCACTTGTCAAATCCCATGGTGTGATTTTGGCTGGGAGACTATGTCTCTACTTTATTTGAGCTATGGATTGTCAGTAACAGTATGGTCATTTTGAATGGTTGCACTGCAACTGCTATTGATAATATTTTATTGGACTAATTCAGGATTTTTCTTTGCAACATACCTTTTTTTAAGGCTTTTTGTTTGTCAGGAAGGCCGATCGGTGTCCACAAAGAGATTTTCTTTTAAGAATCACACGAGGTCGTGTAGAACGTCAGTTCTGGCCGTGTCAGAGTTGGTTGTCAAATACAAATTATGGTGTGCGTAGTCCCAGCGGAAAAGTGTCGAATTTCTTAATTTCAGTTTAGCAGATATTTAGTGTAGGACGTCGTATAATTGTGTATGGTAAATAAAAATTTGTGCATCCAACCATTGCGGAGATATTCAACAAAAACTGTTTCCGCTGGGACTACGTATTCCTAGCGGACTTTTTTTTTTCTATGGACGTACAAGAAAAAAAATACATACAATAATTAGTGTGTAACGAGAGGTAAATGTGTATGTTAAAATGAAATTTGTGTGTCTTATATTTGTCAAGATATTCGGGTTATTCCCGCTCGGTAACACCCTTTCGTCAACACTGTTGACGATCGGGAAAAAAAAGTTTCGTTCGTTCGCAGTGTCCATGAATGCTGGTTTTTATTTTTTAAATATGGAAATAAAAATAAAACATGTCATGGATTTTCAAATGTTTAATTACGACGAAAGTCTAGTTTAAGTGATAAAAATTGGATGTTGTTTCATTTGTAGAATTTAAGTTAGTAGATTACAATCTTCCCTTTGCAGCAGGCAGGTATAGCGATGCCGCGCCGGTATTTTAATTTTAGGTACTTAATATAAAAATATTAAGGTTTATGGTTATAGTTTCGTTATTTAATTAGTGTAAATTAGATGATTATCTGTGATACATAATAGTGTACTTAGTTTTCATTGGTCACTTTCTCAACTATATTAATTTGATTATGTTAAATCAGTGTCACAATTTTATTACTTATCAAAGTATAAAATGGTTATTATGCACATGATAAGGCCATTTTTTTATTTTCTAGTTAATTGTGTTTTAAAAGATCTAACATAATCCATTAAAACATTTTAAAAATCCATGACATGTTTTATTTTTATTTCCATATTTAAAAAATAAAAACCAGCATTCATGGACACTGCGAACGAACGAAATTTTTTTTCCCGATCGTCAACAGTGTTGACTACAGGAACGAAAGGTGTTACCGAACGGGAATTACCCGAAATAATAAGTAGCGTTCGTCAACACTGTGAACGAACGAAACTTTATTTTTCCCGATCGTCAACAGTGTTGACGAAAGGGTGTTACCGAGCGGGAATAACCCAGATATTCAAGTTGCCGCTGCGCTGACGTTTGGCTATTTGATGAAAATCATATAAAACGGTTTAGCACAGAGTTGTAATTTTTTACGCAGGCTGCTTTGAATTTGTGTTATGTGTGTGAAAACAGAATTTGAAAAAAACCTACCGTTCAGAAGATATACACGTAAAAGTAAAATAAGGTTATTAGGTCCAAGTACTTAAAATAGGAACTCTAGAGCCTAACTCATCTCGTTTATTTATATCTTGTAAGGGTCTACAATATCCTGCCAAGTTTCATTCATGTGCTCTTAGTAATTAATGAGCAGTGGCATAATTTACTACGACTGGAACACTATATTTTATGACATCCGATTGTAGGACTTTTTAAAGGAAAAGCAAAATGAAACTTATTCCAATATTTAGTGTATTAATGCAACTATTCACATGTAAAATTTCAGCTCATTACACTGAATGATTAAAGAGATATAATAAAAATAACAGAACAAGAGCAAAACATCGAAAAACCGACCAAGTTTGAATGGCTACATGGTACATGTGGTCCCATGATAAGGAAACCAGGATCTGATGATGGCATCCCAGAGAAGTCGAAAGGAACCTTCGAAAATTGTAGTGGCGACTAGTGCGTTTTTTATTTCTTTCATTAATTATCTTAAAGGACTACTATTTAATGAAGGTTTGAAGTTGCTCTGATGATGAAGCCGAAAGACAGTCGAGGGAACTCTTTAACGACTTACAGCAATTACCCGCTGTTTGGACTAAATTCATTTCTATTGATAAGAACTTTACACCCATATGGGCTATAAGTGCCATTACAGGTCTGATGATGGAGACCATAGACAGTTGAGGGAATTCCTCAACGATTTACAGCAGTTCCATATGGTTGGGCTTACTTTATACGGTTCAAAGTGCCAATTTTATCACTACTATTTAATTAAGGTCCGGAGTTGATTTGATGATGGAGCCGAAAGACAATCGAGGGAACTCCTCAACGATTTACAGCAATTACCTGGTGTTTGAACTTAATTCATTTCTATTGATGAGAATGCTCCCATAAGGCTTATAAGTACCATTACAGATCTGATGATGGAGACCATATACAGACAGTCGAGGGAATTCCTCAACGATTTACAGCAGTAGTAAAGTATTAAATTTCACCTGGCGATAAGTGGCATAGGAATTAGTGCGGGGTAGATACCATAACTAAAAACTTTTTTTTTTTAAAGTCGGCGGCAAAAAACTCAAATACAGATCATAAGACACCAACTTCCGAAATTAAAGTTATTTTTCACTTTCTAGTGTTTTTGAGGAAGTCGGTTTTTAATAAACAATTTATTTATTTATTGAGAAAGGCTAGGATATATAACATCACGCTGCGATTAACAGGAGCGGAGTAACAATGAAAAATGTTGAAAAACGGGGAAAATGTATTCCTTTAGAGACCTTCCGTTGCGTACGCCGAGTAAACGGTTAAAGTAACGCAACAGTCATGTAGGACGGAATTGTTCCTATTAAAAACTTCTAAAAAAATGTCCCGATACCGTATGTCTATCTTTTAAGGTTGTCACTATAACGTTTTTAATTGTAATAAAATCTAATTATTTAAAGCTGAAGATTGTTTGTTTAGTTGAACGTACTAATCTCAGGAGTTACGTTTAGTGTTGGATAGCCTATTTATCGAGGAAGACTATACCGGGTGACATTTTATAACGTCTTGAAAAAAAAAATGGGTGTTATAGGTGAACGGAGTAGAAGCCTTTGGCATAGAAATTTTTATTATTTTCATACTTGAACAACAAAAACAGAAAATTGGAAAAAAAGGAGAAAAAAAAACAATAAAAATCTATGGAAACTCAAATCATACGCACCCTACTCAATGCGCGGCATGTATTAATAATTTCGTAGCGCGGTCCTACCCTTTGGAGCCGGCCTATAGGCGGCCTCATTGATCTTTCGTAGGCACACGAGCCGCACACGCATCCCCGTCCGCCCGCGTCCCACGCTCTTTTAGTCACCTGCGATGAATCTGAAGGCCTTCCTGCCTTCTTTTCTAGTTACACAACACACCATATGAAGGTCGAGACGGTAAAAAATGTCATCCGGTATAACATCACGCTAGGACCCTTAGCAGCCGAGCACAAAAATATACGTCACGCATACGAAGACCTCTCACGGGCAGACGATTCGATATAACGGGATGTGTTACGGGAGCTGGGAATTTAACGTGGACTAAGTCGCGGGCAGAAACTAGTAAGAAATAATATTCAAAACTAGCTTTTGCCCGCGGCTTCGCCCGCGTGGATGTCGGAAATTAATGCAACAGGACGTACTACCGCGATAAGAATGTGTTTTTCCAGGTTATATAGGTAATATAGACTCTGTGTGCTATTTTCGATCCAGATCCATTCAGCCATTTTTGCGTGATTGAAAAACAAACACCCATCCATACATATTTTCACATTTATAATATTAGTAGTAGTAGGATTATAATTCATATTACTTAGGATTCATAGTTTATGAGAACATCATGTGTGTTGGTGTTTTTACACGCTTTATATTAGCTTCACTTGTATGTTTGTTTGTAACCGACTCCTTATAGCGCGATTTTGACCCACTTTAAACGACCAGATTTCATTTAAACTCTGTAGACTTATCGAGGACCGATGACAATACTATAATTTCATAAATTTGTGCTATTATCCTTGCCAGGATTACCAGGACAGCAAAAAAACTTTCTTCGAAAACTACGCTGACGTACGTCAGACACTACGCTGACATACTTCTCAAAATTCGAAACATCCTATAAAATAGAAAATAAATAATAGTTTAAAGAAACTAAAAAAACACGCTTCCATAGAAAACCAAACTAAAAAGTAGAAAATAATGGAAAAAAAGCGTGGGGTGCCTGATATCAATAAAAAAATGAGTAGAATACGGAATTTCGACGCACAAAATATCGATAAATGCTAATACGATGCTACAAAATTGCGAAGCACGTTACTGCGATAGACCGTCTCTGCGAAGCCACTACACTTCGATGCACGTTACCGCGATAGATCTCCACTGCGATACTACTTGAATTCGATGCACGTTACTGCGAAAGATATTCACTGCGATACTACTTGATTTCGATGCACATTACTGCGCAAAATAATTTCCACGGAACTCGTTAAACTCATCATATTAGCTTTCTACATTTACTTTTTATTAAATTATCACTTATCTGAACGAAAATATGTTTTTTTTTTGCTTTATAAAATATCACATTAGATGATACTTTATTCACATTACAATCTTAGCCTGTAGGCGAAGCCCAATAAAACGAGCTATATTTAATGTTAATCTGTCATTGTTATTGTGGGCAAAGCCCAATGAAACTAGCTATCCATTGACACCAATATTTCCATTCTAATGTAAAAGGTAACTAAGTTATAGCCCATGTAAAATACCTAAATAAATACCTAAATGTTCTTTCGTAACCAGTAGTAGATATCTAAGACAATACTGACTTGAATACCGTAGAATGTTAGTAATAACAATGTATTGACTTATGTTTTAACCTGTTGGAATCTAACTAGACTGTAATGCCGGTGTCATTGTTTATTTAAGACTAATTACCGTTTGGATACTTTAAATGTAAATGCCTAACTATTAAACTTGTAGTTCAGTAATCATGGTGCAAGAATGTATGCTCCAATAGGACGACGTCTATTTGTTAATCCAATAAGAAACTAGGAGCCTTGAACTTCCTTACACGTGTTTTCGAATTCTCGACAGGTCGAGACCTGCTCCTTTGGGAAAGTCCATTTTTATCATTTGTAATTGGCGGAGCGCCCGGGAAGTAAGGAAGTGCGTAGGACATTTTGCACTATGCGGTTAATACTATATAAGGGCCATGTTTCTATTTTTAGTTTAGTCTTTATACATTTTTACACGAATCATCAAGTTAACACGTAGTGTTTGTGAAGTAAGGGGCTCCGCTGTCCACTGCTTAGTCGCGATGTACCCTATAACTAGTTAGCCAGTCTTTAGTAATGTGTAGCTAGGATTTAATTGTGTGTTCTGCTTATTCTGATTGTTGTATTTCATATTGTGTGCTGTGTATCTACTGACTATTTCTCATAACCATTTTATGTGTGATTTCTGTGTAATTTTCTATATCATTTCTGTGTACAAATATAAGCAAAGATTGCGACATTCTGACTGGTTTAATTTCACTCTTTCGTCAAGGGAACACCGTCACCCCCGCCTACAACACCTGACTCCCGTTTTAATAACATTTTGGTCCTTGCGAGCCGGATCAGGTTCAAATAGAATAGAGTGAACCAGTCAGAATCATGAGTCACAGAAGTGAAATCACTACACGCAGCAAGCTACGAAGACTGGCAGAAGAAATGTGTACGCGACAAGCAGAGGACATCGTCTCTGAGTCAGGCTTACCATCCGAGAGGGCTCCAGGTTCTCCGTTCGTAGTACCGACATTGGCATCGACGTCCGCTCGTAATATCCCGCTGACGGGTGGCCGATTAATTGACCACAGTGAAATGACGTCAGAGGGAGTGCACGGGGGGCAGGCAGCGACCATGGGCCGCCACACCTCGCCACGCAGCAAAGTATCATCAAGAAATTGCCACAGGCGCGTCGATTACCTTAGAAAACTAATCGAGTACGAAGCGGAGCGCGAATTAGTGCAGTTGAAAGAGAACCTGGTCAAAGACAAGGAAAACCTTGTTAAGAAAAGGATGGAGGCAGAAATAGCTGAGATAGAGGCGGCCGCTGAAAGCGATGATTCTCACTCAGATGGGAGTACGACACAGCGCGTCGAAGAGTGGGTGAAAACTACGCCCCAAGTCCCCCAATTGATAGAAGTATTGGGGACGCCGGCTGTGTCAGGCGCACCCGTTGAAAGGGCCGCGCCCCGTGAAACATCTGAGTCCCGTGATAAAACCGTAAGTAGAGTGAATCTTGGGAATAACCACCGTGGATCGTCAGTGTTGTGTGATCTAGACCAGTCCCAAGTACCTAGGGCATCCGCGTCTGTACCGTTACCTAACATAACGGCACCAATTACGTCCAGGTACATGCCAGAAACGTCAGATGGTGTAAGGTTCCGGTTACCCAGCCGTTATCCCGTCTTTACTACTCCGGCCGCAAGTGTACCTCGAGTAGGCAAACTCGAGTCGGATACACGGCGGCAGATGCAGTACGGAGCGGATGATAAAGAAAGGCGGAGAGAATCGTCAGGGGACAGAGACCGGACGATAGACAGACTGGCAGAGGCTATCACGAACATGGCACGACCACCACGACCGGTACCAAGACAGGCATATGAATTGCCATACTTTAACGGTGACCCAGCCGACTGGATATCATATCGGAACATGTACTGGGAAACATCACAAATGTATAATTTCAAGGCGCACGAAAACTTAGCACGATTAAAAACCTCGTTACAAGGCGACGCAAAGGTATCAGTAGAGGACTTACTACGAACGTCAACTGAACCGACCGAGATAATGCGCGCGCTAGAGGATGAGTACGGTCACCCGATCGTAGTGCTACAGTA
The DNA here is from genome assembly GCA_947507805.1 of Aporophyla nigra. NCBI lineage: Eukaryota > Metazoa > Arthropoda > Insecta > Lepidoptera > Noctuidae > Aporophyla > Aporophyla nigra. The sequence continues at coordinate 268,601 of OX382313.1, read as the reverse complement.
CGCCATACAAAAGGTCAAAGAATTACCTAGAGTAACGGAAAGTGGACGTGAACTAAGGAAATTCTCGTCAACTGTTCGTAATTGTGTTTCGTTACTCAGAAATATTCGGGCGGATGGTTACATAAACAATCCACAGCTGGTGAGTGACCTGCTGAGCAAGCTGACACCTGTACAACGTGCGCAATACGGTGACTTCGCAATGGGCCTGGACAACACACAGGGGGTGGACTTAAGAGTGTCACCAAACCTAGAAATATTATCACACTTTCTAATACACTTGACACGCTCAACATCGTACTACACTCAGGCGTGCATGTTTGAGCCCAGTCCATCAAAGCCCCCTGCCAAGCAACAGCAGAAGTACGGCGGGACCGGTCAGTCCCGACCAGCCAACGCCGCGCGCTCGGCCGCCAGCAGGCCTCCGTTGACACAACGAGTGAACACGCAGAGCGACGAGTCTACCGCTCCTGAAGAATGCGTTATATGTCAACGAAAGCACAGCATAGAAGAATGTGACCAGTTCAAGAAGCTTACCGTTCAACAGCGTTGGGACACGATAAAGGAAAAGAACACATGTTTCAAATGTCTCGTGAGTAAACATCCCAAGAGGTTCTGCCGTGCGAACAGATGTAAGAAGTGCGGGTTCGGACATCACCTGCTGTTACACGCGGATAAGCAGCCGAAAGAAAAAGAAAAAACGGCTATTCCATCAGAAAATAAGACGGAAAGCGTCACTAATATAGGCGAGTGGCGAGCTACGGCCCTACTAAAAATCATGCCAGTGACGGTCAATATCGATAATCAGTGTTACGCGCTACTGGACGATGGTGCGACCGTGTCACTCATCGACAGCTCACTCGCCACCGACTTAGTGGGTCCGTGTGTTCCCCTCTCGCTAAAAACCGCGGGTGGCTACGGAGTAACAGACTCAACGTCGTAGAGATGAGGGGAGCCGAACCGCTGCTGCTGCTCGGACAGGACAACTGGGAGCTGCTCGTCAGTGAGGACATCCGCCAAGGAAGATCCGGTAAGCCAGTTGCCTCACTCACTAAGTTAGGTTGGGTCATACATGGACCATTTAATAATAATAATGATAGTAAAGAATGTGTTGATTGCATGACCGTTTCCCTTCCTATTTTGCACAATCTAGTAAAATCACAGTTTGAGCTAGACGCGATAGACATTTCAGATAATTTAAGAAAACATAAAAATGCCGATGAGTTCATTGATGTTTATCCCGAAGCTGTGGAAGCCATTAAATCTAGGCACTATATGGACGACTATCTAGATAGTGCTTGGACCGAGGAGAAGGCTAACACGTTAATAGAGGAAGTGACCAGAATACATGCATCCGGTGGATTCATAATCCGGGGGTGGGTCACTAACTCATCGGAGCTAAGGGAAAGGCTGAAAATAGAAATGCCTGATAAGGTAGCCCTTGAGAAGGGAACAGGCTCAGTAGAGAGGACCCTAGATTTGATATGGTCACCTAAAGATGACGAGTTAGGTTTTGATCTGTCATTTAAAAGACTATCGCCTGAAATTATAAATGGTAGTCTAGTGCCCACTAAGAGACAATTTCTCAGTATGATAATGTCGATTTACGACCCACTAGGTTTCCTATATCCACGTGTAATTCAATCACGCATATTAATGCAACGAATATGGAAGTCGGGAATCCAATGGGACGAGCCCTTAAAAGATAAAGACGCCAAAGTATGGTTTAATTGGCTTCATAATTTATATCGATTAGATAATAGGGTATTTTCCGTTTTTTTTAAAACAGTTTCTTTTTGAAGACTGGGAAGAAATATTCAACAGAAAAATAAAATTTATCTTATCAATGTCCATTTTACGCGTTAGAAGTGAAAAAAATCTAATTTGTTTTAATGGTTTTGAATTTACCGCCAAAACGCTCGGTGCGCTGACGTTTACCGTGTGACGTCACTTTTGTGTGTATTGAATTTTGACTTAGGTATGTGATCTGTGCTCGATCTGTAAATCTCGGAGTGGATTTAGGATATATTTAGGATTTTTGGAATGGATTAATGGAAATACAATGGAAGCTGGTTTTATAAAAGCCGATAGTGCAAATCTGCCCACAGTTGATGTTTTTATAGTTGGAAATTTCTTTGCAAACAACCCCGATTTTAGTAGGTATAAATAGTTTATGTGGCACATTTTTAGAAGTATTTGTACACAGAGGCACCACACACCAGTAATAACATTTTCTATCCATTTGAGATACGAAATTACTTGATCGAAATACTGTTTACAACTTGTTTACACAAAGATGACGTCACGTTATCGTACGGAGCGTTTTGGCGGTAAATTTAAAACCATTGAAAATAAATTAGATTTTAAACACTTCTAATGCAGAAAATGGAGAATAATTACAAAAAAAATATTTTTCTGTTAAATATTCCTTCACAGTCTTCAAAATTAAATAGTTTTTAAAAAAGTGGAAATTACCCTATTTAAAAATACCGCGGTGGTACGGGTTAAAACTCGATAATTTAGAATTACACGCGTTCGGGGACGCCAGCGAGCTGGCTTACGCCGCAGTAGTATACCTAGTGGGCTCTAACTCTGAAGGTAGGAGGGAATCGGTTATGTTACTAGGGAAAGCGCGAGTAGCTCCACAAAAAGTAGTATCCATTCCCAGACTAGAGTTACAAGCAGCAGTGTTAGCCTGTCGTTTAGCAGACACTGCCCACAAAGAGCTAGGTATACGAATCGATCGGAAGTTCCTGTGGACCGACAGCAAGACTGAGTTAAAATGGATAAACTCCGATGCACAGGAATTTCGACGATTCGTCTCGCACAGATTAGCCGAAATAGATAGGCTGTCAGGCAGAGGCAACTGGCGCTGGGTACCCTCACAGGATAACCCAGCTGATAGGGCCACCAGGTTGTGCTGGCCCGATGACCACGCAGAGTGGCTCTCGGGCCCCTCGTTTCTATGCAATCCACAGGAGCTGTGGCCTGCGTGTTCCGAGGCTGAGGCGTCGGAGGCGGACCTTGAGAGCATCCAGCGGGTCCACGCCGCAGCAGCACCGGTGGCGCCACTCCTCGAGTACGAGCGCTACTCATCGTGGAGACGCCTTCAGCGCGTCATGACGTGCGAGCGCGTCTTTACTGCCAACTCTCATCGTGGCATCGAGTGGCATTTCAATCCCCCGGCGGCCCCACACATGGGTGGCTGCTGGGAGCGCCTGGTGAGATGCGTGAAGAACGCTCTTCGCAGTACGCTCAAGTAGCGTGCCCCTCGTGAGGAGGTCCTTTACACCCTCCTCACCGAAGCCGAGCTGATCGTAAACAGCCGGCCACTAAGCTACGCGAACGACGACCAGCCCGTGGTCCTGACGCCGAACCATCTACTCCTGGGCACTGCGTCCGGGAGTACTCCGTCTGCACCGAGCGACGCCAAAAACATCGACTCTCGCCGGCAGCGGCGGCGCGTGAACGCGCTCGCCGACATGTTCTGGCGACGCCGGCTGCGAGAGTACCTGCCTACGCTCCAACGTCGGGAAAAGTGGTCGAACAATGTGCCGAACGTACGTGTCAGTGATGTTCTAGTGATTGTAGATAACAATAGACCGCGAAGTGCGTGGACCAAAGGCCTCATCAAGGCTGTGTATCACGGCAACGATGGTATCGTCCGTGTAGTAGATGTTTAGACTGTAAATGGGGTCCTACGTCGACCCGTAGCGAAGATTATTGTGCTTCCCACAGACCAAGAGTTGTAAGTCGGTTGAACCCTGTTACAGGGGGTGGAATGTAGGCGAAGCCCAATAAAACGAGCTATATTTAATGTTAATCTGTCATTGTTATTGTGGGCAAAGCCCAATGAAACTAGCTATCCATTGACACCAATATTTCCATTCTAATGTAAAAGGTAACTAAGTTATAGCCCATGTAAAATACCTAAATAAATACCTAAATGTTCTTTCGTAACCAGTAGTAGATATCTAAGACAATACTGACTTGAATACCGTAGAATGTTAGTAATAACAATGTATTGACTTATGTTTTAACCTGTTGGAATCTAACTAGACTGTAATGCCGGTGTCATTGTTTATTTAAGACTAATTACCGTTTGGATACTTTAAATGTAAATGCCTAACTATTAAACTTGTAGTTCAGTAATCATGGTGCAAGAATGTATGCTCCAATAGGACGACGTCTATTTGTTAATCCAATAAGAAACTAGGAGCCTTGAACTTCCTTACACGTGTTTTCGAATTCTCGACAGGTCGAGACCTGCTCCTTTGGGAAAGTCCATTTTTATCATTTGTAATTGGCGGAGCGCCCGGGAAGTAAGGAAGTGCGTAGGACATTTTGCACTATGCGGTTAATACTATATAAGGGCCATGTTTCTATTTTTAGTTTAGTCTTCTTACAATTTCGCACGATTCAACAAGTTACCGCGTAGTGTTTGTGAAGTAAGGGGCTCCGCTGTCCACTGCTTAGTCGCGATGTACCCTATAACTAGTTAGCCAGTCTTTAGTAATGTGTAGCTAGGATTTAATTGTGTGTTCTGCTTATTCTGATTGTTGTATTTCATATTGTGTGCTGTGTATCTACTGACTATTTCTCATAACCATTTTATGTGTGATTTCTGTGTAATTTTCTATATCATTTCTGTGTACAAATATAAGCAAAGATTGCGACATTCTGACTGGTTTAATTTCACTCTTTCGTCAAGGGAACACCGTCACCCCCGCCTACAACACCTGACTCCCGTTTTAATAACATAGCCTATTAGCTCATAAGTAATTTAAATTTAACTAAAACTTAAAAATCGTCCAATAACGTCTTTCTTATTCACTGTAAGTTAAAGGGAAGACACCTGATTAACCTGTTCTTTACAAAAGTTAGCACTTTCACTGCAGTTTGTGTTCAATTACACTGCACTACACTAACTCTGAAAGGGTTTAACCCTTTTAGTCTTCGCACTAATTCAGTGTTGTCAAGGAGTTGAATCGCCTCGACATTCACGTGATGATGTCTGTGTTTATGAGCTTCTGTATATTTTTGTATAACTATGTTTACGACATCCATTTTGAGGTCCCAATGAAGGTCACTGTTTCTTATGTACCAGGGTGCGCTAACTACATCCCTAAGTACTTTGTTTTGAAAACGTTGTATCATTTTTGAGGATTACTTTGGCTAGAGCCGCCCCACAGCTGTATACCGTATGTCCATACAGGCTTTTAAACTCGTTTATATACCAACAATGACTAAATACGAATTATCTGATTTGTTTGACTGCAACCCATACGCCAGTGGTACAATTTTTTGTGCACCTTATTTAGATCCGACCACCCCGTGCAATGTCAAAATTTGACAGAACAGGTTAGGCAGCAATTGAAAGTGCCATCAACGATCCAAAATTTTGAATTGTTTAGTAAACATAAATTACGTCTAGTGCTAAAAACAAGAATCGATTCATTTTCTTTATCATTGCCTTTATAATCAAAAATTGTTCAGGACCAACGACAGTATACTGATGAGGAACGGTAAATGAGTTTAACGATCTTGGTAATACTGGCTCAGTTCTGACTCTTTACCGGTGACGATTATCAATCGCATCGACTTTTTCGTGGGCATATACGGGGCAACTTTTTCAGGTACTTTTTGGAAGATTATCATTCGCATCGCCTTTCTCGTGGGCATATACGGGGCAAATTTATCAGGTACTTCTTTATCAGCCTATATTGTTCCCACTGCTGGGACACAGGCCTCCTCTCGGTGAGAGGTAATGGGCTGTAATCTACCAAGCGGGCCCAGTGCGGGCTGGTAGATGTCACATGTCTTCGAATTTTTGGTCCTAGGACATGCCGGTTCCTCACGATGTTTTCCTTCACCGTTTTGAGAGCAGTGGTGATGAAATTATTTACACAAAGTAAAGCGCCGGCCTGAGATTGAACTCACGACCTAGAACTCGTTAGTCAGAGCCGATACTACTAGGCCACTACTACTTCTTGGATTACTTTTTGATTAATGGTGGCGTTCGTGCCGACGCTCTTTGCATTTTTAATGTTGTTCATTGTGATACTCACCAATCTTTTTAGTTTTGACCGCTGCAGCACACTTCGAAAATCCTTTTCTTACACAACTCCAATAGAAAATGTCTTCAAACCTTTTATTCAAACTGTACAGCAAATTATCCAAAAACAACTGGTATTTGCCTTTTCTTGATTTAATAAACAAACAAGGAGTATCCATGTTTACAACATCTTTTGCCCACGGCTCTGCTGAAATGATTTTTCGCGGCAATCACGGTAAGCGATGCATCGAAATCAAGTAGTATCGCAGTGAAAATCTTTCGCGGTAACGTGCATCGAATTGAAGTAGTATCGCAGTGAAGATCTATCGCTGGAACGTGCATCGAAGTGTAGTGGCTTCGCAGAGACGGTCTATCGCAGTAACGTGCTTCGCAATTTTGTAGCATCGTATTAGCATTTATCGATATTTTGTGCGTCGAAATTCCGTATTCTACTCTAAAAAAATACCTTAAAAAGCACCCCACGCTTTTTTCCATTATTTTCTACTTTTTAGTTTGGTTTTCTATGGAAGCGTGTTTTTTAGTTTTTTTAAACTATCATTTTTAAAATAAGAGTAATAGTATTCAGAGTAAGAAGACTGCGACATAGGGCTTGGTTTAGTTGAATATAAGTCTTCCTGGTTTTTCTTAACGCTCCTATTTTACCTATACAGACACTCAATCATTTACCAGACACCGAACATAATTATAGGAATAGTACTTTTGCCAGTGGCTTGGCCCGTATAGCTGTCGGAAAATATCACCCGGGAACCTACTACCGGGATAAAGTAGGTATCCTATCTGTTACGTATCCATGATATAATATATCTTTGTGCCAAATTCGATCTAAATCCGTTTGGCCGTCTTTGCATCATTGAGAAACAAACATCCAAAAATCTAAACATCTAAGCCATTTCGCGGTCTCTTTCTTGGAATAATACTATTAGGTTTATTTTGAGTATAACGAACACACATGATATTCGCAATTACTATGAAGCCAAAGTAATATGAATTACAATCCTACTTATCCCGTACTACCCGGCCGCTGCCAACGCGCTCTGCGCCCGCTTTTTAAATCTCTAATATCTTCTAAGATATTCATTTAAATTACATGCTGTAAAGGGCCATATTGATCTATATAAAATGCACAATGTATTTAAGGTACTTAATTGGATAAGGATTAATGCTGTATTGCTTAAAATCGCTTCGTAAATAAGCCCTTATTTCTCGTAAAAAGTAAAAGATAAAAAATGGTTATTGTGGGTTATCCCTAAGAGATAGACATATACCATTGAGGACATTTTTGTAGGCCTTTTTAAGGTGTACAATACTGTAGTACATTATTTTGATCTATTTCGTAGGATTCAGCCAGGGTTTTTCGAATTTTGAGACGTATGTCAGCGTAGTTTTCGAAGAAAGTTATTTTTTTCTAAAATAAAAGAATCTTTCTAAAATAAAAGTAGCCTAAGTTACTCCTTGTTACATCAGCTATCTGCCAGTGAAAGTCCCGTCAAAATCGGTCCAGCCATTTCAGAGATTAGCGGGAACAAACAGACAGACAGACAGACAGACAGACAAAAATTGTAAAAAATGTTGTTTTGGTATATGTATCGTGTATAAGTACATTCATATACACTTAGTAAAAAGTGGTTATCTTAATATTAAAAACAGACACTCCAATTTTATTTATTTGTATAGATAGGTAGAGAGGTGCCTACACATTGGAGAAACACGAAAAGGTACCTACCTGCCAAATCAAAACATTCTAAAACGTAATACCTGCCTAGTACCTAACCTCAGTACCTGCCTACGTATACACAGGTACTTAGTGGATCAAGAACTCTAAGTGAATCTATTTATCTTTTCATTTTATCTCATCATATTATTATCTCTGCACTGGAATGACTTGAATACTTTTTTTAAACTTTGCAACCATAAACGAATCAATCTTCGGGAGATTGTCCGACTGGGCCTTGGTAAATCCGACCTACCTGTATCTTTAGATGTCCTATCTACCTATATCTATAGTAATAATTTGTTGTTTATTAATCTCTATAAAACATAAAGAATCTATTATTAAAAAACAAGAAACAACGACTATACTCCGCAAATAATAACAAATCAGTACCTACGGGCGGGTGGCGGGCGATCGTGGCTCGTGCGTGACGTCATAACGTCATGTTCCGCGCGGTCAGCGTGCGTTTTAAAACTCCGGTTCTGAAAACTTTAATATCTTCGTAATTTCTCGATGGATTTGAGTGAGTCAAAAAGAAATTTACTCAGATATTTATATTGTATTCGATATACAAAATTGATATAGGTATTCTTTTTGTCGAATTGATCCTCATTACTGCAAGGCAATTATTACATCCAAGTTTCGCCCCCTTTAAACACAGATATGTAAGTACGTGCTTGTACCATTTTATGACGAGTTGATTCAAGTATTGCTCGTATTGGTACTGCCAATTATCTCGTAAAATTTTATTAAACGTCCTCCCAATATTTTTTAAAGCACTTCTTGGCATCCAACTGAGCGGAAACTTGGCATACTTATATGATTTCGGTGTCATTACTATAATTTTTAGCAGGGAAGCTGGTCTGATCATGCATACCGAAGTTGACCAAGAGAACTCTTCAACTAAACAAAAATAACCGTGTTTGGTCTCGTTCGATTTGTCTCGACAAGTAGGTACCTAGGTACCCAAGGTGGAGTTCAAGGTCTGATGACGGAGCTGTAAAGTGGTTATGGGAATTCTTCAACAATGTATAGACGTACCCAGGTTTTGCAATTCCCCAAACCGAAATCGGTAATTTCGTAGATTTAACCATCTCACAAGCAGACGGAGATTCGTCTAAGTTCGCGATTCTAAAGCCATTAAATGAGAAAATGGCTATTAAGAGACTTTCGTCTGGGTTGTAAAGGCAAGGCTCAGCACCATCGTGGCTGCTCGCAACTATACTAATCTCAAGGACACCATACAAGGTGCTAAAGATGAGGATGTTTCAATGCTTTCTGAGTCCACTAAGCCGGACGTCCTGCATTATTCGAGAAGAGGTCCAGGTAAGTTAACTCCTTCTTTAGGACCGAGGGGTCAAGGCAAACGTGGCGGCAACTATGGCTCTTTTAATAATTACAACCGCTGTGGTTACATGGTGACCACCGTGGGTCATTTCAAACTAACCACGGTACAAATTTCTAACAGGCGAATTTAACAATGTCCGATATTGCCATCGTGGTAACAGACTAGGAAATAATTACAGCCGTAATAATGTTTTTTCAATGCCAAATTCTGATGAAAATATAAGTATGCGAAATTTGACTAAAAAGAAGTTTTTTTCGATCTTAATAATTATATTTTGGTTTGTAAGGGACGATGTCAATTTGTGCCATTTTATTTTAACAAGAGGAAATTTATAATATTTACATTCTTTTTTGGTAGATACAGGTGTGTTAATATATTAAGAAACATGAATAACCCGATTTGATGTGTATAAATTATAAATGCACTTATTGTTATTGAATTATGGATACAATTTTTTTTATTACTAATATTATTATTATTAATTAACTTTAAGTTTGAATATACTTATTATTCCTTGAAACATACTACTATGAAACAAATGATTTATGACTCACATTTACTAGCCATATTATTCAAAATCAATAAGAGTAACAAAATAGAAGAATTGTAGTAATTACAGCCACACAAAGTCAAACCACTTATTTGAAATAGGCACGGCACGTAAAGGGAACTTTAGAACATTAACAATGTAAATACATTAAAATAGTTGCCATTATTGATTGTAGTCGCCCATTCTATATGCACTGTGTGCCTTAGAGGGTACTCAGTGACCTTGGCACAACAACTTGCATGTGACGTGCACCTTGTAGGGAACAACTCATCACAAGCTCAGCACAGTGCACATAAAACAATACCAAATCAATCTAGTCCCCTTGTCCTTGTGCTTGTGTTGCTTGTGTGAGGTAGTGACTCATCCCTGCCTCACACAAACTGCTACATGTACACTGCAGTTGTGTCACAACCATTACACATCCAAGCTCATTTCATTTTATCATAATAATATCTTAGGACAACCAACACAACGTTATCTGATCCCAAACTAGGCAGAGCCTGTACTATGGCAACCAGATAACTGATAAACATACTTATATATTTCTAAATACATACATATCTATATTGTATATAAAATTCAAAGTCCTGAGTGACTGACTGGCTCAAATATCAATGCACAGCCTAAACCGCTGGTCCTAGAGACATGAAAATTGGAGGGTGTGTTCTTTGTGAAGATTAGGTATCCACTAAGGGTTTTTTTGAAATTCCATTCCTAAGAGGGTGAATTTTTCGACATCCACGCGGGCTAAGCCGCAGGCAGAAGATAGTTATAGATAAATTACACCCAGACACAGAACAAATGATTGTGCTCATCACACAAAGATTTGTCCTGGGTGGGAATCGAACCCACAACCTCCGTCTTAGCAGTCAGGGTCACTAACCACTACACTTAAAGGCCAGTCCAAAAAGTATCATATAAGTCCAGCATGTAGTCAGGTACATGTGTAACACACACACACTGATAATGGGTTGCTAATATAAAACTGGCAACAAATATTACAAGATGTGTCGATGAAAAATTGGAACAAAAGACATGTTTTGCCGAGCCCATAGGTAGAATGGGCTGGTGTCCGCAACTCCACATGTGTGCGCGTATTTTGCATAACATAGTTACACATATAAATTAAAAGGACTGCAAAAATATGATGATGTTGATAAAAAGGACCCTATGTTCTTCCACCAGGTTCACAGTATCCCCAAATAAAATTTCATCATAATAAGTCCCACCGTTTCGGAGATTAGCCAAAACAAACAGACAATCAGACTTGTCGTACAGAATACTTTTAGTAAAAACCTGTAATTTTGACATTAGAAACGACACATCCATTTTGATTATTTATATACTGTATGTAGGTATAGATTGATCGATGATTCATGATACACAATGGCAACAGCATGAAGTGTAATTTATTTATTTAAATATACTATATTGTACACCACAAAAATACATATACCTACCAAAAAATAAACTAAATACTACAAAACATGCAATGGCCTTACCACTCATAATCTTATTGTTTGTAAATGTAATCCATCAGCAGATTTATAATAGACGGAGGAGTAATCAATTACGTGTGATGCAAGTGTCAGACATGTTGCCAAACTAACAGTGAATGGACAGTACTTACAGACTGGAATGTGTTCGTTGATGCGTGCTCACGGTGCACGCTCTTACTGCCGGCCGTCTAGTGCCTGCTTCTTATGGCTGGCGTTCACGACTACACGTCTCGACGCAGCCTGATGTAGTGGTGTGTTGTCTGACGCTCCCTCTGAGCCACTGCCGCGTGCCGCCACGCCGCGTCTCCTTATCTCACCAGTTATACTGAGTCGCTTTGTGTGTTTATCAATTAGCCAACCAGTCGCGCTTATATTGTATTTTATGGAATGACAAGGCAAAACAATAACAATTGCCGTGTCGATTGCTACTAAACTTTACATTTGTGGCACCAGATCAATTAACTGAGGAAATAACTCTACGATCTACACATGGTGTTGTAGAAGGTTGAGGATAAAAAAAAACTTTAAATTCACATTATAATTATTTCTTTTCCCAAAACCGGAGAAAACTGAAATTGAAAGAAATGAGTATTGAGTAGGAGTAGTTTTGACGTGACTGACAGATGTCAAAAACAGAATTTGATTTGAAATGACAGTTAAAGAAGTAGTCAGCGACCATATAACTCCTTAGAGCTAGGTTAAATGCTCTAAGTATAACTCATGGGTTAAATGGTCGCTGGAAGTAGTTCTTAGAGATGTCTGGCATATGGGTAACTGAAGGAACAGGGGTGGGTTTTAGTCAGTAAAAGAGAAGTCATTTGATGATTTCCAAAACAAAAAAAAAAACAAAAAAAAGTAAGTTGAGCAGTTGAGCTTGTCCATCCGGCAATAGGTATGGATAGGTTTTCTGTAATAATCGCAATAGAAATAAATAAAATTCAATACACTGAATGCATTCTTTTCACAGTATACAGTCACATACAATAAATGACTAAAACTAATAAAGTAATAACTAAATGTAGACTGTGTTTTCGCAGGTAATCTTATATATGTCGCAGGCAATGATATTATAAAATAAAGTATTATTGTATATAATATCATTGGTCGCAGGTATATTGTCAAAGCCGTGATATAACACTGGTGATATTATAATTTAACGACAAATTGTCAATCGACTTTACTTCTTACAATTTAACGGCCTGGTTTAAGTGACATTGTAATTTCACGGGGATACTATAGTGATATTGTAAGGCTGATATTTTGACAATTACACTGGTAATTAGATTATGAGGCCGTCTCTGATTGGTCCGTTTCCAATCTCAATTTTGCAATGATAGAGTTATTGTACTACTATCATATAATGTACTAGCTTTTGTTCGCGGCTTCGCCCGCGTGGATGTCGGAAATTAACGCAAGAGGACGTACTACCACGATAAGAATGTGTTAATCCAGGTTATATAGGTAATATACAATCTGTGTGATATTTTCGATCCAGATCCATTCAGCCATTTTTGCGTGATTGAGAAACAAACACCCAATCATACATATGATATAATAATATCTTTGTGCCAAATTCGATCTAAATCCGTTTGGCCGTCTTTGCATCATTGAGAAACAAACATCCAAAAATCTAAACATCTAAGCCATTTCGCGGTCTCTTACTTGGAATTAAGGCACTATTAGGTTTATTTTGAGTATAATGAACACATATGATATTCACAATTACTATGAAGCCAAAGTAATATGAATTACAATCCTACTTATCCTGTACTACCCGGCCGCTGCCAACGGATGGACGGGACGGACGTACGACCCGCCAGCTGCTTTGCGCCCGCTTTTTAAATCTCTAATATCTTCTAACATATTCATTTAAATTACATGCTGTAAAGGGCCATATTGATATATATTAAATGCACAATGTATTTAAGGTACTTTATTGGATAAGGATTAATGCTGTATTGCTTAAAATCGCTTCGTAAAATAAGCCCTTATTTCTCGCAAAAAGTAAAATATAAAAAATGGTTATTGTGGGTTATCCCTAAGAGATAGACATATAACATTGCGACATTTTTGTAGGCCTTTTTAAGGTGTACAATACTGTAGTACATTATTTTGATCTATTTCGTAGGATTCAGCTAGGGTTTTTCGAATTTTGAGACGTATTTCAGCGTAGTTTATGACGTATGTCACCGTAGTTTTCGAAGACAGTTATTTTTTTCTAAAATAAAAGAATCTTTCTAAAATAAAAGTAGCATTAGTTACTCCTTGTTACATCAGCTATCTGCCAGTGAAAGTCCAGCCATTTCAAAATCAAAATCAAAAATCATTTATTTGCGTAAATAAGGTACAGACGGTTGGTAAAATATATGAATTTGTTCTCTTATTCTGCCTTTAATTTCGGCGTGCAAATATAGGCTAAACTTACACATTTCTTATTTATTTAAATTAATTATATTATCACAAACATGCTGTCATTACGCAGATAATCCCACTAAAATCGTATTACTGAATTAAATAAATGTCAAAATAATAATAAAATAATGATAAAAGTAATAGCCATAAATGTCAATCATAATTATTTCAATAATGGGAGAGATTCGCCACCCAATAATAAAACAAAAAATATTAAAATGACCGTGCAGTTTACAAACCTTACAATTTATAACCTAAAAGCTCATGTACACTGTATTTTTATTTAAATGAATTTATTGATCCTAATCCTGTAGTCATTCAACAGATAATCCCATTAAAATTGTGTTATAGAATTAAATAAATGACTATATAATAATGAAAAAGTAATAAGCATAAATGTCAATAATAATAATGTCAATAATGGGAGAGGTTCGCCACAATAATTATTTGAAATGACCGTGCAATTAACAAAACTTACAATTTATAATCCAAAAACTCATGTACACTGTAAAAGCATTTTTCAATTAAAGACCTCGTCAAAGTAGTTTTAAATCTAGAAAATGGTAGCGTTTTTATAGAATTCGGTATTTTGTTATACAGTTTTATGCACATAATATAGCTGTTGTTATCTGTAAGTGTGAGATTCGTCCTCGGTTTAAATAACTTATTAGTATACATAGATCGTGGGGCATAGTAGTTTGTTGCTTGCTGGAAAAGTCTCTTATGTTTGAAAACAAATATACAGCATTCTAATATATAAATACATGGTAGCGTTAGTATTTTATATTTCCTAAAGAATGGACGACATGACTCTACTTGCTTCAACCCAAATATAGCTCTTAGACACTTTTTTTGCATTACGAATGCTTGATCTATCTCCACACAACGACCCCACAGGATAACACCATACCTTAGAGTGGAGGTTATATAGCCATGGAAAGCCGTTATTGCGGCATTTCTGGATACCTCGCAGCTAATACGCCTCAGAGGATATATAAATTTATTTATTTTAACACAATGTCATTTATATGATTTTTCCATGAACAAAATTTATCTAAATTGATTCCAAGAAACTTAACAGAGTCAGTTTCTGCCAGGGCGACCCCTTTATAAGATATATTTAGGGCCAGCGGTTTTGATCGATAGGTATGAAATTGCATGAATTTAGTTTTATTAATATTTTCGTAACTGTGTTCATACTGGATTGAAGCGGATTGGGAAATCAAACACTTGTGTAACGTAATGTCTTGTAATCACGGTAAAACAGTAGGTAAAGGTTACACTAAAATTATGGTCACGGGAACTTTTGTACAAATAAACCGATTAAATGAAAACACGCGCGACGGTGAGGAGCTCGAGCGAGGGTCGGCGCGCGGCGGTTCGAAAAGTTCCGTGCGCCTTCAGGCGTGGCTATGCGTCGACTAAACTCCCGCGTCGGAGGCGCGTGAACGGCGGGGTTGCGTTATTGCTATCTCTCTCTTATGCCTCTAGTGCATAGTCGTTAAAGCGAGAGGGAGGACATGCACGGCGGCGTCCGGAAGTACGGGGGATTGAATTGGTTGCGACAGACTCCCCCTCAAGTCTAGGAGAACGCCCTCGTTCCTGGACTTGCTCATTGCCCTTGTGCTTCGGGCGTCCGCGACGTCGCTTGGGAATGACAGGATTAGGTGGTACGTCACTTCCAGTACCACTGTCTACAAAAAGCGTTAAATCTTGTGCATGGTATTTTCCTAAGGATTCCTCAGGGTTCCCTATTGGAGAGATAAGATAGGTGGTAGGGCTCACTTTCTCCGTTATGACATACGGTCCATCTCTTTTGGGCACAAATTTAGCAGTGAGGCCCTTGCTACCTTGGCTCAGTACATGTGACCGGACCAGAACTTTATCTCCGACCTCGTACGTTGGACTAGGTCGACGGGATCGATCCGCAACCCTCTTAGACTGATCTTGCTGTAATTCGACTCGTTCACGAACTGCAGATAAAGAGTCGATAAAAGATCTCAGGTACGGAGTGATTTGAGGAAGAAAATTCTCTTTATCGAGGATCGCCCTCAAATCATGTCGAGTTTCTGTGGGGGACCTCATTTCTCTGGCAAACGTGAGATATGCGGGAGTGGCACCAGTGGTTCTACATACTGCGCTATTCATAGCGAAACGTATCACTGGGAGTTTCGCAGGCCAGGAGCAATGGTCATTCTCCACGAGTTGTGAGAGCTGCGTCTTAAGGTCCCGATTCTTGCGCTCGGCGGGGTTTGCCTCTGGATGATAAAGTGGCACGAAGTTTTGTTTAACCCCTAAGATGAACATACACTGTTGCATGACTGCCCCTACAAACTGTACGCCGTTATCAGATATGACCCTGCGCGGTAAGCCGTATCGGAGAAAGTATTCCGTAGTAAGAGTACGGGCGCAGGCTTCAGCAGTCGCTTCCTGAAGGGCATAGAGCTCAACCCAACGTGTGGCGGTGTCTTCAACTAGAAGAATCCATCGTTCTCCGTTCTCTCCTTCAGGTAACGGACCGAAGAGGTCTACAGCTAGAACCTCATTCCGTTGCTGCATCACGGGTGTCTGTAGTAGTCCAGGGGGTTTGTCATTGGTAGCCTTATATCGTTGACAATCGACACAGGCTTTCACATAATCTGTAATGATTCTTCGCATTCCGGGGAAATAATAGGACTGGGCGATCTTGTGGTAAGTACGATCGATTCCAGAATGTCCCGCAAGAGGTGAATCGTGGCACTCTTTCAAAATCTCTGGACGGAGTGAAATTGGAATAACAAGTTGAGGAGCCTCGCTATCTGAGTCGGGATTATACCGGTATAGTACCCCTTGTGATAACAGGTAACCGCGCTCCGTCCACCTACGAGATGCCACCTCGTCTAGACTTTCTATCTCTTTAATGATTTTATCCACCTCCGGGTCAGCAAGCTGCTCCCGCCTTAACTCTGCAGGGCTCTTAGCGGGTAAATCAATTATCACTGAGCAAATGCCGCAACTGTCACGAGTATCTTGGGAGCATATGGGCCTACTCAGTGTATCTGCCACTACATTTGCTTTTCCCGGAGTGTACTGATACTGAATGTCGAATGATTGTAATTTGAGGGCCCACCTCACCAAACGACCTGTAGGAGACTTTAACGTCATCAGCCAGCGAAGTGGTTGGTGGTCGCTACCAATAATCACCGGATGTCCATCTAGGTAACATCTAAACCGCTCCACCGCCCACACTACCGCTAAGGCCTCTCGTTCGGTTGTAGAATAGTTACGCTCAGCAGCGTGCAGAAGACGGCTGGCGTATTCAATGGGTCTTTCTTCCTTGTCCTCCCCCTGGAGTAAAACGGCTCCGATGGCATAATTGCTCGCGTCAGTGCGGAGGATGAACGGGTGATTAAAGTCAGCCTGGATTAAGATTGGCGCTGAGGTAAGAAGCCGTTTCAGCTCGCTAAAAGCAGTGGTCTGAGCTGAACCCCAGGTCCAGGTCTGATGCTTTCTTGTTAGCCTTGTAAGTGGCTCTGCTACAGAGGAGAAATTCGGGATAAATTTCCGGAACCATGAACAGGTTTGTAAAAATGTCCGTAGATGTTTCAAGTTGTTTGGTTCTCTCATGTCTAGTACCGCTTTAACCTTTTCAGGGTCGGGTGAGACGCCCTGCTGGGTAATTACGTGCCCCAGATACTTGACACTTTCCCTAGCAAAAACGCACTTCTCCCGGTTGACTCGCAACTTGAATTCGCGAAGCCGACTGAATACCGACTGGAGATCCTGGAGATGCTGCTGGAAACCTTCAGATATGATCAGCAGGTCATCTAAATACGCAAGGATCGTCACATTGGCCAGGGATGAACAGGAGCGCAGACGGTCGATTAGCCTTTGAAAGGTCGCCGGAGCGTTTTTGAGACCAAAGGGCATGCGTTTAAAGCGAAAGGTTCCCAATGGACTAATGAATGCGGTTTTATCTCTATCCTGCTCATTAACACTAACCTGCCAGTAGCCGGATCTCAGGTCCAGAGTACTCATATAACAATTCCTCTTTGTCGACTGTAATAATTCATCAATCAAAGGCATCGGGTAATGGTCCGTTTTGGTCACGGCGTTTAGGCGTCTGTAATCTACGCAGAAGCGGGTGCTGCCATTCGCTTTAGGAACCAGGAGAGCTGGTGAACACCATGCAGACTCACACTCTTCAATGACGTTGTCCTTCAGCATCTTTTCAATCTCCTGACGCATTAGCTCCTTTTTGGCAGGGGTCAATCGGTACGGAGGTACATAGATAGGAGGGTGCTCACCTGTGTCAATACGGTGCTCAGCATACGGGGTAGGCTCTCCCCCTAGCTGGAAAATGTCCGTATTGGCAACCAAGGTCTGCGCCAGCAGGTTCCGGTCAGGTGGGTTCAACAATGTACCTTCGTCGTCCCTGAGTACGTCAGCAGAGGAACAAGATAGCTCTGGGGATGAGGACGGTTCAAAACGCATCATGTACTGAACGCGGCTGTTGTTAGAAAAATACCAGCATTCCCGAGAAAAATCCATGACTACTTGGGCTGCAAACAAGAAATCCATGCCGAGCAGCGTTTCATTGTTACGCGCCTCAGGGAGGATAAGAAAAGGAGTCCTAATGACCTTCTCCTCTAAGTGCACGTCAAGAGTAGTCATGAGCACGTCTACGTCGCGAGCGTGTCCATCGGCAAGCTTGATACGTCTTCGCGCCGGTTCAAGAGGGTGTCCCTTTTGACAGAGGAGGGTGTGCAGTGTATGGCCCGCAATACAATGCTTGGCACCGGTGTCAACTAACGCGGTCCCCGACGCGCCTAAAATTTTAATATCAAAAATCGGCCGTAAAACTTTTCTGTCGGAGCTCCTACCGGCGCGCGAGTTCTCTACACATATGTCACTACACACCATATTAATATTTAACACATTCTTAGAAACATCATTACAACAACATACATCATTTTGCAAAAAATTACAAAAATGGCAGTTACACCTTTTTACTCCGAGGGAATTATTATTAAAAGCGTTATCATCTTTCGAATAATCACAAAAATGGTTCGTAACCTCTAACGCATTACAATCGTTATTACAATAAACTTTACGATTTTCCGCAAATGTACAACAATCGTCCTTACGCCCCTTTACATTGGGAACGTTTTCGTGACAAAAACAATTGTTTTTGAAAACATCACAAAAAGTATTCTTACGTCCCTTTGCAATGCGGTCGTCATTGTAACACAATTTCTTATTGGCAGAAAAAATACGCTTACGCTCCTTTACATTAAGGGCGTCATCATAACAAAAATAGTCATTATCTGAAAAATGACAAAAACGGTCGTTACTATTATCGACCTCGCAGCTGGCAATGTGATCGTTCGACAAATCGTTGTCCGAAATATTACTCTGTACAGAATAACAATCATTATTATTAGAAATAGCGTGACTGGACACAGGCTCAGTCGAACTATCACGAGACCAGTTATTATTTTCTTGAACGACACAACAAACATTTGCATCCAAATTTTTAAAACTAGAAGTAGAGTAGTTCAAATCTTCACAATAACGTTTATCAGAACTCTTCTCTACGCGATTATACTTTTCGGAACACGAAATATTTTCGCGATTTGACTTTAGTTCTTGAGTGTACTTTGGTCCCGAAGTTTGCAGAGAACTATCAAAACTACAAAAACTTGATTCGTTGTTACACTTTTTGCAAGTTTCACGAGTAACATTTTTAGATCCGCACTTGTAACACGAAACCGAATTATTAGAATCGACAGCTGACTCACCTTTGTCCGCCAACTTACGGCACTGGGCGCGCTTGTGTCCGTAGTGTTTACAATACACACAAAACGGTCGTTGCTGTTTCGATGACGCTGGTGCGCGTTCATCGCGCGGTGTTTCGGCGGTGGCACGCGCATGTGATGCGCGCTGCGCGCGCGTCTCGTCCGGAACTTGCGCGTGCGAGTCCTGCGGGCGCGCGGCGGTGGGCGGAGCGCCGCCGCCGCCGCGTGGCGTGATGGCTGCCCCGTGCGCCGGTCTCCCGCTTGCAGCGGCGTTTAATGTTCGCGCGTTGTTCATTACGGGCTGAGTAGGCGTTTCGGTTGCGCTGCGTTTCGTACTCGAAGCAATGGATGCGGTGTTTTGCGATTCTCGCTTTGTCGATTCGTTTAGGGAATCTTCGATAATTCTAGATTTGGATAGCAACTCGGAAAAATTACTGACTTCTTCGCGTCGTAATCTTTTACGGATTTTCCGGTGTAAAAGGCCGTAAATCATATCAAGTTGTACCTTGGTCGAAAGGTCGTCTGATGGTAGGCGTGTTAGGAGGGCGCGACTCTTCGCTACAAAGATATCTGTTCGTTCGTCTTCACCCTGCTCGTCTCTGAATAGCTCCCGGTATATTTTGTATTCAGGACGGCGGTCGCCGTACGCGTCACGAAGGTATTGTATTGCATCTTCCCAGGATGTGACCTCCGCGCGGATACTCTGCCACCAGGTTGCTGCGTCGCTGGTAAGTAGCATAGACATGCCTCGAATAGCGACATCATCAATGATGTTCGTGCATTCTTTGAATGCTTCAATGGCATCGATGAATGTTTCGACGTTTTCCTGCGCCGCTCCGGAGAATCTGGACGAGCATCGTGAGAAATTGCCAGTCTTCTCTGCCGCACTCGGCGCTGGCGCCGGTGACTGAGCGGTCAGAGGGGACGTGAATGTCGACAGGCGCTCTAACATGCGCTCACAGATCTCCACATTCGATTGCTGAATCGTTGATAACAGAGCGGTAAAATTATCGCGAGACAGCGTGACGCTGTCGTTGAGTTCATCGTCATGCGAACCATTGAGGGATTTCCTACCCCGTGTCTTCGGCATTGTTACACGATCACTATTTATGTTCACAGTTTACACACACTAAGTACTTTAACTGCACAGTTTTCACAGGAACTGTGGCATTCGGCCTACAGTTGGGACGCCATTTTCGTAACTGTGTTCATACTGGATTGAAGCGGATTGGGAAATCAAACACTTGTGTAACGTAATGTCTTGTAATCACGGTAAAACAGTAGGTAAAGGTTACACTAAAATTATGGTCACGGGAACTTTTGTACAAATAAACCGATTAAATGAAAACACGCGCGACGGTGAGGAGCTCGAGCGAGGGTCGGCGCGCGGCGGTTCGAAAAGTTCCGTGCGCCTTCAGGCGTGGCTATGCGTCGACTAAACTCCCGCGTCGGAGGCGCGTGAACGGCGGGGTTGCGTTATTGCTATCTCTCTCTTATGCCTCTAGTGCATAGTCGTTAAAGCGAGAGGGAGGACATGCACGGCGGCGTCCGGAAGTACGGGGGATTGAATTGGTTGCGACAATATTAACTTTTAAATTATTAGCCTCTAGCCACTCTGTAGTTCTTTGAAGAACGATGTTTATTTCTTGTTCGTAAGAATTTGTATCTCTTCCTTTAATTATAATCGTAGTATCGTCAGCGAACAGTACACATTTATGATTTATAACTTCTGGGAAATCATTTATGTAGAGCAAAACAATGGCGGCCCCAAAATACTGCCCTGTGGCACGCCATATTTATTACACATAAATGAAGATTGGATTGATTCTAAGGTTTTAGTTCGTTCATTATAATTCGTTACTTCCACTGATTGTACTCTGTCGGACAAATAAGATTCCAGCCAGTTATATGCTGTTCCTCTGACTCCATATCTGGAAACCTTTTCTAATAATCGTTCACGAGAGACGTGATCAAACGCTTTACTCATATCCATGAATAAAACTGTAACAGGTATTTTCTTATCAATACAGTCTGTTATTTCTTTTATTAATTGAAAGGCTGCCAAAGATGTACTTCTATTTTTACGAAACCCATTTTGTTCGTCCTTAATAATCATGTGCTATTCAACGATGTTTGCTAATTTGTTATGCAAAGCTTTCTCAAAAATTTTGGAAAATATTGGTATCAAAGTCACGGGTCTGTAATTGTCCATTTGAGTGTTATCCCCTTTTTTAAATATTGGTTTCACTATTGATCTCTTTAATAAATCGGGAAATATTCCTTGTTCTAGAGACAGGTTAACCACATGTAAAAGTGGCTCTAGAATTATGTTGACTGACAGTTTTATGATGTCAGTGCGATATCATAACCACTAGCTTTGGAATCATTTAGAGACATCACTATTTTTTTAAGGTCACTACCATCCAATGGGGATAAAAATATTGAGTTACTGATTGACTCAATATGATCCATTTGTTTTAATCTTGAATAATTTTCTTTGTAATCAAGGCTATTGGTAACCGTATTAATGAAAAAATTATTGAAATGATTTGCGATAGAATCAGGACTTATACAGTCACTGTTGTCCATAGTAATTTTTGAAATACAGGAGCGTTTTGTATCTGTGCCAGTATGCTTTTTTATTACATTCCATGCTGCCTTACACTTATTCTGAGATTTATTTATGTATTTGGTATTATTATTTTTCCGAGACGTTACAATGCATTTTTTCAATAAATCACAATAACTTTTGTACTTGTTTTTATGCGATTCATTATTTTTATATTTTAGTTTATAGTGTAATTTACTTTTCTGCCTACAGCTTATTTTTATACCTTTAGAAAGCCAGTTTAATTAATTTAATGTTTTATTTGTAACTTTTACGCGAATGGTAGGAAAACATAAGTTATAAAATAAAAGAAATGTATCGATAAATTTGTGGAACGCTTCGTTTGTTGATTTTTCTTCAATTACGTCACTAAAGGACAGACATGAAATTGAGTTTAAAAATGTTTCCTTATTGTCATTACTATAGTCTCGTTTAAATTGATACCACCATTTTGAAACTGGTTGATGTTTTTTTGTAACAGTCCAAGAATATGATTGGGCTAAATGATCCGATAAACCTAAATTATGTATTTTTGCACACCCTTTTTCTATGTTGGATATGATGTGATCAATGCAAGTTTGTGTCTTCTCTGTTACTCTAGTAGGTGTCACAATGGCATGTTTTATGTTGTAACTATTTAACAAGTAATTATATTCCCTACTTTCCTTTGACTGTTTTAAAATATCGATATTTGTATCCCCACATATTATAATTTTCTTTCTTGTATTACGACACAATGTCCTCAATAGAGTCTCGAGTTTATTAAGAAAGATCGTTACATTTGACGAAGGGGTTCTATATATACATATTAATAATATACCATATTTAGTTAGTTCTAAACCACAACATTCAAATACACATGTTTCGCTTATATTTTGTATTTCCTGTACTATTTTAAATTCAATTTCGTTCTTTAAAACAATAATAACGACCCCTCTTTTTGAAGTTTTCCTGGAATAGTACGCTGCAGTCGTAAAGCCTTTTAGGCGAAAGTTTTTTTCAGTACCTTCAAGCAAGAATGTTTCAGTAAGACACAGTACATCTACACTGATCTCGTTATTTAGCAAATCTAATATGGCAACCGAAATATCGTCACGTTTGTTTAAGGCTTCGGCTATATTTTGATGTAGGATTGTTAAGCGTGGCTCATTTTTTGTCATGAAAAAAGTCATCTATATTTTGGGTAACTATATTAATATTATCCGTTTGTACACTAACATCTTCTAAACTACAGGTCTGTACAGCAACATCTTTGGTGCATTTTTGTCTATTCTGAATAATTAAGTTTACTGTATATTTTTGAAAATTGCTTTTATAATTTACATGCAACATTTGCCTGTGAATTAACCTACAAGCATTCAACTTTGTGATATATTTCTTTGACACATTAAAATCATTATGTAAATGTACAAAAGACGAATTCTTACAATTATAACACACAATCCTTAATATATTATTAACTTTTTTTTCATTTAGGGCCTTATTTTTGTAATTTTGACCGACTAACACATTGGTGAATTTTATTTGACATAATTATGGTGTAAATATGTTTGTATGTCCATAGGGTTTGTATCATTTGAACCTGCCAATATAATAACAAAATCAGATTTATTAAAGTCCTTACATGTATTTACGCAGGTTTTTAGTACCTCTTCAGTGGTTGCATTCGGTTTTATGAATGATGTAACAGCAAATTTCTCCCCAAGGTAGAACTGCAGAATATTTCGTACACCATGTCCCGATTTGTCGGCAAAGATCATAACTCTCTGTCTCTGTGTATCACTTGACTGAGATTGGTGTTTTATTGTTTCTGGCCCTTCGTTAGATGTCTGTAGACTCGTATTAATTATTTCCAACTTCTTATCCGAGGTAAAAGATGTGTGTTTAATTCGTTCGTTCTCGTCGGCGTCGTGGTTTATTCGGTTCTCGCACGTGCTGGAGTTTTGAACGTCATTAGTCGATAGCGGTTTTGTATGGAGTATGCCATCTGTACTGCAGATTGATCCGGCTGTGTTAAACGAGTTGTCTCCGGCTTCTATCGCGGTCGCGACACTGTCAGCTTGATGAGTCGCAGGTGAAAAACTCTTAGTCGGTGTAGAGAAGCAGCTTGTTTTGAGACTATATTTTTTCCGTGCAGAAATCGGCGAGAACTTTTTTGTTTCACGTAAATTCACCTTTTTATAAGTATCCATAGTTTTCTGATATTGGCCTATGTCCATTTTTAAGCGAAAATTTTCGCTGTTTAAATTGTCGATCTCTAAATGAGCACTTTGCAGTTCCATTGTTAGCCGTTTTATTTCATCTTTAAGGCTTGAATATTCGCTGTCATTTAGTGAAGCATTCGGTAAGCTCATCATTGTGGCGTCTAGTTACGCTGAGCTAGTGCTTAAATTGGTATTTAAAATATTCTCCACTGACCTTGCTCTTGACGTTTTACGGACAGTAAATCAGAGATTAGCCGAAACAAACAGACAGACAGACAAAAATTGTAAAAAATGTTGTTTTGGTATATGTACCGTGTATACATCCATATACACTTAGTAAAAAGTGGTTATCTTAATATTAAAAACAGACACCCCAATTTTATTTATTTGTATGTATAGATGTATAGATTAAGTCACGTAGTATGAAACATTTTGATAAAAACCTAAAAACATAAACAAATAATAAAATCACAATTATTATCCAGAATATGCTACTTATTTTTGCAATCTGCAGCTTTGTGGCATTTGGAGTTGCATAAGACATTATTTTATTAACCGGCGAAAAAAAACGGAGGAGGTTATCAATTCGACGCGTATTTTTTTTTAGTTTTTTTTTTGTTTGTATTTGACCACGCATAACTTTTTACATAGTAGTCCGATTGTGATGATTCTTGTTTTACTGGAAAGCGTATACTCCGAGGGTGGTCCCATATAAATTTAGAAAACAAAATCAAACCCTAAGGGTCAGAAAACACGGGATAATTGATTGTTCACTCACTGATTGTAACGTATAACCACGCATAACTTTATACAGAGTAGTCCGATTTTGATAATTCTTTTTTCATTGGATAGGGTATACCTTGCCAAGTATTATTAGTACATTAAAGCCACTAAAATTTTTAAAATAAAAACTTTTTAACAAAAAATTATATTTCTTTTTTTCATTTCTTTCATTCTGAAAAAAAAAACTAACCAACATAACACTATTTAAACAATAATTTCAGACAGAAAATTGCACACACGCTCCAATGTTTACTATTATTGTTTTGGAAATGGCGAATGAAAAAGAAATGACAGTCAGAACGCTCGACGACTGCCACTGCCAAACTTCATTCTTGATATACCTAGATTTATTATAATATCACTATAGTGTCTCCGTCACATTGCAATGTCACTTAAACCAGGCCGTTAAATTGTAAGAAATGTAGTCGATTGACACTACCGTTTAAATATAATATCACTAGTGAAATTGTAATAATTATCACGGCTTTGACAATATCCCTGTGGCTTATATCGCACCCCTAGATGAAGACTCCGGCAACTCAAAAAAACCAGCCAAGTGCGAGTCGGACTCGCGCACCGAGGGTTCCGTACAAACCTGCAGGTATTCACGGTTTATGCATAAGGTTTATGTTTATGAAATTAAAGGTTTTTTTTTTTAATTTTTATATGTGAGTTGACTGAATGAAAGGTAAATTGTGGTTTACGATTTATGACGTATTAAAAAAAACTACTTACTAGATCTCGTTCAAACCGATTTTCGGTGGAAGTTTACTTGGTAATGTACATCATATATTTTTTTTAGTTTTATCATTCCCTTATTTTAGAAGTTACGGGGGGGGGGGGACACACATTTTATCACTTTGGAAGTGTCTGTCCCGCAAAATATTCAGTTTAGAAAAAAATGATATTAGAAACCTCAATATCATTTTTGAAGACCTATCCATAGATTTTTTTTGAAAAAAATTTTTGAATTTCAGTTCCATGTATGGGGAACCCCAAATATTATTGTTTTTGAAGTGAAAACTTCTTTAGCGCCGTTGGTTGTGATTTGAAACTCAATGAAACGAAAAAGCGACAGTAAAAAAGAGACAGACATAACTTCATAAGATTTAACGTGGGAGAAAATGAGATAGGAAATACATGACGTCATGGCCATCGACGAAAGAAATATGGATACGGCAAAAATTTCGTCCCGTGACCACAATCGACCGTACGACAGTTTTTTTGTTTACTCTGTGCCCCTACGCATCTTGACGTGTAACGGAGTGACAACTGTCACTTGTCAGTTTGATTTTGACACTTGTTTTGATCTTGAAAATGGAGGTTGGTTGGTTGAATTTGGCTTGCGAGCATTTATATTATTAATATTGTTGAATCTACAGTTTTGCGGACAATTTGTTGTGATCCGATTGTTTTGTGTGCACGCAACCCCTTTTGACGATATTGAACGGGTTTTATTTTGGAATTTGATTGAAATGAGGCAAACGTGATTCTTTGGAGAACCGCGTGCTTGAAATCTTTAGCGTATTGAAGCGGCTTGGAATATTGATATACTTACTTCACTACACAATACAGTATACACTCATTTACATACATAAATCCAAGTAGGCTCAGTACCTGAGACCTCGAGTTTTCCTCAACCAGGTGAGTGATTAAATATTTGTATTAATCAGCTCCGCGCACGGCGGACAGTTCGACCCACGCTTGCACAAGGCCCACCATGCGCGCTTCCACGTAATTTGTTTAAATCCTATGGTCAAGGTCTTGGATTGGCGTCGAACAGCAAATATTGTCACATCTGAACTTCAAAAAATTAAAACACATTAAAAACGTTTTATGTACCTGTACATAGTAGAATTTAATCAAAAATGTTTTATGTACTTGTACATATTATTATTATTTCAAGTCTATTATCGTATCTGTTACGCGCATCACTATTAAGGGAAGCGCTGACACGAAGTTACGAGTGTTGCGCACATCACTATTAGGTAAAGCGCTGACACCAAGGCACGAGGCATGCTACGTGCGTCATTGTCGACCCCGTTACCAGGAGGGAAATCTGCTGACATGGAACACGAGGCCCGAAAACATCGTCTACGTGACCGGGCTCGCTCACTTCGTATCCACCATCGATCGAGTCAATTTGAATTACCTATACTATTAAATCATTGTAATTTCTTTAATTAAATAAATTAGTTTAAATTAAATTCGGTTTTTTTTGAGTCCTCCGGCAGTAGCCTACGTAATTGGCGCAGTCGGTAGGATTCCCGGGTCGTTATTGCGATTACCGGTATATCGCACCGCGTTCGCTACGATAGACTTTCAACGTCGCACCGGGAGATCCAGAACAACGAGACTACGCCGGAGATCCAGATATCGATACCGCTCAACGAAGACCAGAATGTTCATGTAAGTCCGCTGAATTTTCTTAGTGGTTGCTTGCTTCCTTTTGAGTTTAAGTTCTATATACCCTTTTCAACATTTTTCATCCACTTAGATTGAGCACACCTAGGTTAGTTAGTAGTAGGAATAGTAGTGTAGACTCTAGACGAAATATTAATCCTGAAATAGAACCCGAGATGGCCGATTTAGACAATATATTCAAAGCTCTCCGCTTAGTTCCCGATTTTGATGGGAACCCGAACGTACTTACCAGGTTCATCAAATTGTGTGACCAGTTGGCACTTCAGTACATTCAAGTTGGGCAACCGGATATAAATAAAGTTGCCCTTTTGAACGGTATATTAAATAAAGTTACTGGGCCCGCCGCCCGTCTGATAAATGCTAATGGCATCCCTAATGATTGGGTAGGCATACGTAGCGCTCTTATTAACAACTTTTCCGACCAGCGAGATGAGACCGCTCTCTACAACGATTTGGCTTTACTTACACAAGGTAACGGGACGCCGCAAGAATTTTACGAGCGTTGCCAGAATCTTTTTAGCACCGTCATGACATATGTTTCATTGCACGACACCCTGGAGACAACTATCGAGGCCAAACGCGATTTATATCGTAAACTGACTTTGCAGGCCTATCGCCGCGGTTTGAAAGATCCTTTAGGTGCGCGTATTAGGTGTATGAGAGCAGACACTATTGAGAAGGCTCTAGAGTTTGTGCACGAGGAGACCAACACCATGTATTTGCAGAGCAGAAATGATAATTTGCCGGATAAAAAGTCTTCGGCTCGAATGCCACCTAATCCACAGAACGAAATAAATCATAGAATGCCAGTCCTTCCAAATAATATGCTTGTTCCGTTTAGGGCTAATCCTTTCAACATGCCCGGTCCGTCTAGACAGCAAGGATCGCAATTTATGTTACGGCCTTGGCCATCTCAGAATCAATTCAGAACGCCGTTTAATCCATCTAACATGCAACCACGTGGCCCGACCCGTACGCAACAAATATTTGGCAGACAACCGGATAGTAACAATCAGGGTGGTTCTGGATTCAGAATGCCCCCAGGGAACTCTCATCCGCCGAATAACGGTCCCAGACCGATGAGCGGCGTTAGCCATTTTGCAACTAGGCCTCTGCCCGCTACTAACAGATGGAATTGGGCACTACAGGGTAATCCACCACCTTCTAACTATATTAAAACCCGCGATATTAATGTGAATGAGTGTTCGAATGGGCTGGACTATTATTACCCCGACTTATCCGACTACTTTTACATTGACCCTTATAACTTTGGCGACTACAGCAATGATGACTTTTATTTCAATGACTACACATATGACCACAACACACCGCAACAGACTGACGAGGCTAGCGACGGGGAGAAACCAGGTACAGCTGATCAACAGCAACCTTCAACCAGTCAGGATTTTCAGAAAGCTCCGAAGTCAAACAGCTTAGGATAGAGTAAAATCTGCAAACTCAAAGGCAACTACCGTATGTTCGTATCGCTAACCCTACACTTAACTTCCTAATAGATACTGGTGCAAACCAATCATTCATTAGTCCAGAAGCAGTCCAGAGTTATTTCCCGCACATACCTCTTAACTACGATCCATTCGAGGTTACTAACGTTCACGCCACAAGCAGGAATGATTACTCTATCAACCTACCCTGCTTCCCCGAATTCGGAGACACAGAACGAATTAAATTATCTGTATATAGATTCCATGATCGTTTTGATGGTCTGATAGGAATGGACTTGCTTACCAAATGGGAGGCAAAATTAGACTTGAAAGATCTGACATTGATAACTAAGTTTGCAATTAACCCCCTCCAAATTTATAACTCTCGAAACATAAACCTCTACGAGGAGATCGTACCAGCACAGTTCTAAGTTAATACGGTTACCCGTTAATGCACCGGATGGTGAGGTTTTTGTAGAAGAACAGATAATTTGCAATTGTATTATATCCGAATGCCTAACCACCGTTTCTAATAGCCGGGTATGGTTGAGGTGACCAACCCAACCAGCAACGATATAATATTTTCAATAGACCAGGCCACTCAGGCAACGATATTAAATATTGAAGGCACAGAACAAATGTTACCTCGCGCTAGAGATCTCGGATACGCACCGATCACCTAAATGAAGAGGAAAAGTCAAATTTATTGGCGCTATGTTCAAGGTACGCCGACGTCTTTTACATTGAAGGCGAGGCATTACCTTCCACCAACAGAGTGAAGCACAGTATTAAAACTACAGATGAAATTCCGACCTACACTAAAAGTTATAGGTATCCACTTATACACCGTCAGGAGGTTAGTGATCAAATAGAGAAAATGTTAGACCAAGGAATCATTAGGCCGTCCGAATCTGCAT
This sequence comes from Aporophyla nigra, assembly GCA_947507805.1. NCBI lineage: Eukaryota > Metazoa > Arthropoda > Insecta > Lepidoptera > Noctuidae > Aporophyla > Aporophyla nigra. The sequence continues at coordinate 238,853 of OX382313.1, read as the reverse complement.
GGAGCTCACCTATTTGGGTCGTCCCAAAGAAGGTTGACGCCTCTGGAAAACAGAAATGGCGTCTAGTCGTTGACTTTCGGAAGCTAAATGAAAAAACGATTGATGACAAATATCCCATCCCGAATATTACAGACGTCCTGAACAAACTTGGCAAGTGCCAATATTTCAGCACCCTTGACCTAGCATCAGGATTTTACCAGGTTGAGATGAACCCCAGTGACATTCCCAAGACCGCTTTTAATGTTGAGCATGGGCACTTCGAATTTTTGAGAATGCCCATGGGACTTAAAAATTCCCCTTCCACATTCCAACGAGTAATGGACAACGTACTCAAAGGACTTCAAAACGTCATATGTCTCGTCTATCTTGACGATATAATTATATTCAGCACGTCTCTCCAGGAACACATGAACAACTTAGAGAAGGTGTTCCAAAGGTTAAGAGAATCTAACTTCAAAATCCAATTAGATAAGTCTGAGTTCCTAAAACTTGAGACCGCTTACCTAGGTCATGTCATCAGTACCGAAGGAATAAAGCCTAATCCAGACAAAATCACAGCTATTCAAAATTTGTTCAACCGATTTGGCGTGATAGCGTAACAAGCAAACAATCAAATAAATGATCAATCACATTCGTATTTATAATATTAGACTGGATATTATTACAGGAGAACTAAATAAGCTAATTAAAAAAAAAAAAAAAAAAAAACTGACACACTACACACCCTCATTCTTCACACTCTCACCCACACTCACACATATCACACGTTCACGCGCGTTTTGGCCCATTCTATGCACTACGCTCATTCATTTACAGTGCTGTTTGTATAATTTTAAGTTACCCATTTACTTTTAGTTTTGCATGTTTGCATGTTTACATTGTCTACACTTCAATTGCATAAGATAATGATAAGTGGAAGCGCGGAGTCTCCTAACACAAGCAATTCATTGCTTAAAAGGTGATCTCCAATAACATGTATCGAAATGCCCCTTGTAATTGAAATAAACAATTTATTATTTATTATTATTATTATTACCTAAGACACCTAAACAAATTAAACAGTTTCTCGGACTCCTCGGTTACTACCGAAAATTCATTCCCGACTTTTCCCGTATCACCAAACCCCTGACACAATGTTTGAAGAAAGGTAGGAAAATAACTTTAGATTCAGATTATACTGCTTCGAGAAATGTAAGACTCTACTAACCAACGAACCTATCCTCAAATATCCCGATTTTGACAAAGAGTTCATCTTAACCACAGACGCTTCCAATTTTGCAATCGGCGCGGTACTCTCACAAGGCTCTATTGGCTCGGACAAACCCGTAGCATATGCTTCACGGACACTTAATGAAAGTGAAGTAAACTACAGCACCATAGAAAAGGAATTATTAGCGATTGTATGGGTGACAAAATACTTCCGGCCCTACCTTTTTGGACGAAAGTTCAAAATAGTAACAGACCACAAACCATTACAGTGGGTTATGAGCCTCAAGGAACCAAACTCACGGTTAACCAGGTGGCGGTTAAAATTGAGTGAATATGATTTTACAGTCATCTATACAAAAGGCAAATATAACACTAATGCCGATGCCCTCTCCCGCGTCGAGATCTATAATGAGGAGATTAGTTCGATGATTGCAAACGCAACTGACAGACCGTCCCTAGCTAACTCGAACACCCTGACAGCACATACCTCTGGAGAAAACTCTATACTGAACAAATTTCACCGACAGCTGTGCTTGACCGTTGTAGACGACTTTAAAAAACGACCTACAGCAACTAAACCATTCGACACCCACACCCGTACATCCATTGAACTATCTGAATCTAACCTAGAAGAGGATCTGGTTAACGCCATTAAGGAATACGTCAACCCTAAGATCAAAACTGCCCTGCTGATAAATACACCCCTTGCAATGTACAACATAGTCCCTTTGTTACAAAAATATTTCAAAAGTTCATCTATGAAACTGGTATTGGCAAAAAGAGAACTTGAAAACGTAAAGGAATACCTGAGGCAACAGGAAATAATTCGTCACTACCACGAGGGCAAGACTAACCACCGTGGCATTAACGAGTGCTTCCTAGCTTTATCTGTTAAATATTATTGGCCTAAGATGCGAGAACACATAACCAAATTCATTCAGCACAAAACGAAAGCGAACCTCAAGCTTACCTCCTACGAGATGGGACTGCAGTCAGTGTCATACAAGCTCTACTAACTTTCAGCACGCATCATGTCCTACCACTAACCATTATTACAGACCAAGGAACTGAATTCACCAACCAGATGTTCTCCGAGTTTTGCAAGTACATAAAATTATTCACCACCAAACACTGGCATACTCACCAAACGCTAATGGCAACATCGAACGCTTCCACTCCACCATATTGGAACATCTTCGAATTTTTTAAACTAAAATACAAAGATGAACGTTTTCAGTTTCTTTGTGACTCCCACACGAAATTCTTAAGGTCATCAGATAACTTGAAGCTTAAAATGCCTATGCATTCCACAACTTTCTTCGACCATTCCTTTACTGTCCAAGCCGCTCGGTTGTGGAATGCATTGCCTGTTGAAATAAAACGCGCGGAGACATTACATGTTTTTAAAAGACTCGTGAAGGAACATTACTTGTCGTTGTGATCTTGTTGTCCTAACCGAACTGTAATTGTCTATGTACTGTCGTCATTTATTTTTGTGCTTTTTATATTTAGTATGTATGTATTTATGTATTTATGTATCTATTATTTAGAATATAAACATCTGTTTAGCAATTTTAGCACATCGTATGTTTACACCATTGACATACCCATTTTATGTCCAGACTTATCACTGTCCATTCCATGGTTGCCTGGAAGAGATCGCAGAAAGCGATAAGGCCGCCCATTATATATTTTGTAGTCATTATAATGTTTTTTTTTTGTTTTGTATTTTAATGGTGTACAATAAAGTATATATAAATAAATAAATAGTTCAATCCATTCCTTCAAACGATGCAAACCTTACGACCTTATATTAGGACACACCGACCCACGAGACCCGATTGATATAGATCTGACCGGACACTTACTACAACAATATACCGAAACACATAGAGAACGTATGCAAAAAGTATACGAACTAATAAACGAGACGTCTCTCGCTAATCGAACAGCGCTTATAGAGAGTCGTAATAAAACCCGCGAGAAGGAGGTCGACTATGAGCCCGACCAACAAATATTCATTAGTAACCCCGCTGCAAGTAGATCTAAGCTCGCACCTCGATACAACCAAGACACAGTCCTGGCTAATTTACCTATCCACATTTACACTTCCAAAAAAAAGGGACCTATAGCTAAATCTAGATTAAAGCGTGTCCCTAAAACTGCGAAATTGTTACAGGATACCCCTGATGCTGACCTTTAGCGTAACATGGGCGCAGGAGATTAACCTAGAACGACTTGAGAATGGACCAGGACTTTTGCCCTTCAAATTAGGGCCCATGAAACTCATCACCCATTATCATACATTCCTACAGAACATAGAATTGACCGACATAGACAACAACATTAACGAGATACGAATTCAACTCACTAAAGCCACAAACAGACTAGACAATTACACCATCGCTTTATATGAGCTTCAAATAGATAGCTTGAACACGAAATTAAGTAAAGCCTCATCTCATCTACAAAGCCTAAAGCCCAATCGGTTCAAGAGAGGTTTAGTAGATGGTCTCGGATCCGTAATTAAGAGCATTACAGGAAACCTGGATCACACAGATGCCATTATATATGATAACGCCCTTAAGGCCCTCAATGATAATCAGCAACAGATAGCTATTGAGCAAAATCATCATATAAGTCTGAGCAAAGGTTTGATGAGCGAACATACAAAAATCATTACGAAATTATTAGAGAATCAAGTACAGTTAAATGAAAGTCTGCATATTTTACTCGACGCCGATAAGTATAAACAACACAATCTAATAAAGTTTGCAAAGTTTTCACAAATGCTACAAATAATTAGCAATAACGTAGACAGTTTACTAAGTGAATTAAGTAGGTTAGAGAATGCGATAGCACTGTCCGGTCAATTGCATACTCATCATTCCATGTTAGGTACAGAAATACTTAAAATAAAATAATATTCCTATCTAATTCAAATAATATTCTTTCTAATAAAGACCAATTACTAGAATTAGAGATAAGAGAATATTATGACGTCATTAGACTCTTAGCCTATTACAGTGGGAGTCAAATAGTTTTTGCATTTAAGTTTCCTATAATTTCTCCACTAAAATTCCTTCTGTATAAACTAGTCATTGTACCAAATAAAAACAGGCAAGCCATCATCCCGTCCTACCCATTCCTAGCAATCACTGGAAATATTCATGCGTACATAGAGGCAGAATGCCCGAAGGTAACTTCAGAGTATCTCTGCGAAGAAAAACTGAACCACCAAATGCGAACCCATCCGGACTGCATTTGTGACATCATTGGAGGGCAAACACCGTACAAAACGTGCAACACCATCACCATTAGCCTGACGAAACCCGCAATGGAAAAGTTAGACGACCGCCGTTACGCCATCTTGTTCCCACAACCGACACAAGTCCAGTTAATCTGCGAACAAGAAGAATCCATAACCCTAGCCGGAAGCTTCCTAGTCACCATTCCACATAACTGCAAACTACGGACAGAAGAATTTACCATCGTCAATATTAACGACCACATTAGAGGACAACCTTTGAAGATCAGCAACGTACCAGACGACATCGAAGTATCAACCATGCCACCCCTTCAAATCAGTGCTATTAACTTAAAGAAGCTGCACGAAATTCAAGATAGAATAGACTCACAACAGCCAATCCACATTGAACCAACCTCATCTATTTTCCATACAACAATCCCATTTTATGGTACAGTACTTGCCTTATTCATACTGGGAGCAATACTGTTATACCGAATCCACATCCGCAAGGCGCAGAAAAGGAAGCAGATGACAACTTCAGGTGAAACCACGTACGCCGAGCCTGAAACATCTGAAACCCGCCAGAATCAGCCAGCACCCCAAGATCCATCTAAACTCTCGACGATATTAATTCATCTTAAAATCTGAAATAGTCGTAGATCTGAGGGGGGAGGTGTTACGCGCATCACTATTAAGGGAAGCGCTAACACGAAGTTACGAGTGTTGCGCACATCACTATTAGGTAAAGCGCTGACACCAAGGCACGAGGCATGCTACGTGCGTCATTGTCGACCCCGTTACCAGCAATGCTTTTCTCTAAGGAAACAGCCTTGCGGGCAGCGCTGCCTCAGCGGTGGGTGAGACTCAGTTTAGTATTCAGTAAGCTGCGTAAAGCTACACTAGCGCTCAAGGCTGTGACGGCCGTGAGATAAAACTACCCATCGGACTATCGGAGGATTCGGAGGGCAAATTGACAGTTCTTCATACATTTTGGTATTCCCTAAAAAAAACAGCCACGAACTCGCTTACAGCCTCGCCCACAGCCTCGCCTAGAACTGTCAAATCCAAAAGCTACTATAATATCGCAGACTCTTGACAAAATTATTAAACTGTACTTAAATTAAATTGAAATATTTAGATTTTTTCAAATACTTGTTTGGAAAGATGGCAGCTCAGTTAATTATAAAGCTACACTTGTTAGAAGAAGCTAAGGTCAGTGGGTAGTCTTAGGGGCGGCTAAGAAAAGTGATGATTTGAAGAAAGCCCGACAGACGAAACAAATAAGAAAGTTTAAAACAATATCCCGTGATACAGACTTTATCCATATTTTCAGGCTTTCTGAAGATTTAATTATTATTTTGGAAAATGATTTAGCCCCATATATGTGTCCTCGAATTCGTTCCAGTGGTTTAACCAAGCGACTAAAGGTTTGTTTACACTGAGTTACAGCAAGGTTTCTTGAGATACGATGGATAACCGCACACCAACAAAAACCTAATGAATTCCTAATGTTTCAGATATTATGCACTCTATCATTTTTGGCTAATGGAAGTTACCAAAAAATCATTGGCAAGAATGTGGACACATATATATCTCAGAGTTCTGCCTCTAGGGCAATCCACGAAGTTGTTAATGCTTTGAATAATAAGAACATTATTAGTAAATACATTAGATTTCCGCAAAACCACAACGATCGACAAGTGGTCAAGTCAAGGCAAGTATCGGAAGTATCTACATTCTCATGTTAGTCTTGTTAAAATAAGAACCATTAGTTTAATGCTGATTACAGGTTTTATGAAAAGTTCAAAATTCCAGGAGTGCTAGGTTGTGTTGATGGCACCCTGATATCCATGATACGTCCTAAGGAACATGAGGAGAGATATTATTGCCGGAAAGGCTATCATGCCAGGAACGTTTTAATTGTATGTAAACTGTTGGTCTCACATTTAGTCTTTTATAAAATTATAAAGAATCCCTATGTATGTAATTATTTACTATTTCAGATTAATGATGCTGATCTGAACATCTTGCATGTGGATGTGACTTTTGGGGGTGCAACACATGATAGTTTTGTTTTTTCAAACACTAGAGTAAAGGAACATTTGGAAAATTTAATCACTAATGAGGAAAAAGTGTACTTACTTGGTAAGTTATTATTTATAATACAATCATAACTTAACACAAGTCAAGCATGTACTTCATTCCAGCTTCATTTCAGGTGACTCAGGATATCCTCAAAGGCCTTATTTAATGACTCCCTTTAGTAATCCAGAAACTGGAACTCCAGAGAGTCATTACAACAATTTGCACAGCATTGCACGGAACAGTGTGGAGAGGACTATCGGAATATTGAAAGGGCGGTTCAGAAGTTTATTAGTTCACAGAGTATTACACTATGATCCAATCATGGTGGGAAAAATCGTGATAGCTTGTTGTATTTTACACAACATATGTAATCGAGCTGGGCTACCAGCTCCTAAGTTAGACCAATGTGACTTAGATGAAGAATCTAGGTTAATTGGATACCTAACACATCAGGCTCAGACACAACATGATGACTTAGTGAGCGGGCAGATAAGTAGGCGAGATTTGGTTAATCAATTATGGCGAGCACGACATATCTAAAATTCTAAATATACTTTAGTTTTAGATTAGATACTCACCAAAATTTATTAAATAATCATGGTAATACTAAATAGGTAAAAAAATACAGAATCCAGCTTCACGAAGATCGCCGGTGTGAGGGTCTGCGCCCCACTGAGCTGCGCATCTTCACGGACGGATCAAAAACAGACAGTGGCACAGGTGCTGGAGTCTTCTCGCAGGACTTCAACATACATATAGCCACACCGTTGGGAGTCCACAACACAGTGTTCCAGGCTGAATGCATTGGGATCACTCTTGCTGCTTCAGCCATCATGGCTAGGGCAGTTAAGGACCACTCGATCTGCATACTCTCAGACAGTATGGCTGTTCTGCAAGCGCTGGACAGTCACTCGATTGACTCTGGGCTAATATACGAGTGCCACCAGCGCCTCAACCAGGTGGGTAGCCTCAATAATATAACCATTCAATGGATAAAAGGACACAGCGGTTCGCTGGGAAACGATGCCGCCGATGAACTTGCCAGAAGGGGGTCGAGCATGACACCGGTGGGACCAGAACCCATCGCGCCACTCCCTTTTGGGTTCCTACGCTCTCTGGTAAGAAAACGTACCAGGGATCTACACTGTAAGCTATGGGTGGACCAAAGTGAGTGCAGGCAGGCCAAGGAAGCACTTCCTACCATCGATGCCCGCCTCACAAAACAGGTCCTCCGATTAGACAAACGACAGCTGCGTATGGTTACAGCAGCAATAACTGGACATGGGTCGTTTAATAAACATCTATTTGTCATAGGAGTTACAGACAGTCCGCTGTGCAGGGCCTGCATTGAGGACGACGAGACAGCAGCGCACGTGCTTCTAAACTGCCCGGCGATCGCCACATACAGGGCCAAGTACTTCGGTAACCCAGGTACCCTACGTGAGATAGTCAGCAACATCAAGGCGTTGCTGGCCTTTCTCGAGGAGCTGGGGTGGATCGAATAACCGATTTCCCACCCGTACGCAAAATACGCGCTCAGACGTGGAGTTGCGGACAACAGCCCGTTCTACCTATTACTAAATAGGTATTATTAATAAAAGATGAATGAAAAAGTTGTGAATGTAAATATAATTGTTTATTAGATTAATTAGTACTAGCTTCTTTAGATACAATATTACAATTATGTAATTTTAAGGTCTGAAATAATATTAAAGGTATAATTATAATTGTTTATTAGATTAATTAGGTTGCAAAATAATAAAATAAGAATATTAATAAAAATTCTTTGACAATAAGTGCCTACATATTCATACCTTTGTCACTATTTTTACAAAAAAATTAAATGTGCATTATGGGGCATGAGAAAATAAATAAATATCTACCTATTACATTTTCTTTTTTTATTTAGCATTAAAAACATTAACCTTAACTACAAAAACGGTAAGTACTTACACTTAAATTCCTTAACATCTACCTTAAACTTAATAATATCTAAATTTGAATTTTATAGTAGAGGCATGCTTGGCGAATTCAACTCCCTCGTCTGTAGGACGCACATAAATCCTGCAGTGATTGGCTTATGCCTTCGAAAGCCTGTACCATCCTCCGCTGGTTGTCCAAACAGACTCGTTCGTTTTCCAAACGCTTCTCTTCAATGGCGATAAATCGCTCAGTTAGGCTCGCCATTTGTGACTGCCTTTGAGAAGGTGGTGAGCGCTGGATCAGACGGCGTCGTGCCGTTCGACGCCTACGAGGGGCTAAGAACATAAAAAAATTAACAAATTACTAAGTAACTAGAGGTAAAACAAATATAAGGGCCATTATGTAGGTATAACAGCATCATCACCCTCTAAAAGAATAGATGATACAATGTAGTATACATCATATGTGGCATGTTGATTGAATAAGTATTTGAGCTGCTATTGAAAAAACCTATAGAGAATCCCAAGAAGTTGGCCTAACCAGGGAATCAAAGATCACTACTGTGTTGTGCTTTTTACACTTAACCAATTAACCAAATTATAACTAAGTTAAACTTACATGAAGAGGCAATTGAGGCATTACTCCTATGAGGCACTGCAGGTGGTGGTCTAGCCTCAAACTGTAATACAAAAAAAAGTTAAGTACCTATCTAAATGTCCATAATAACAAATTGTAAGAATTATTTAAACCTCACCATTTGTTCTGTATATACCTGGTTTTCCGTTGTGGGTATATGGTCCCTATGCCAAGATGGGCCTGGTTGTAAATCCTGTAAATAGATATAATATTGTAATCAGCATCATCAGCCTAATTAAAAATTAAACATCACAATTTTATATTTCATTTGAATTAACTTACTGGTATTGAATGTGTGGACTGTTCAGTCTGTTCTGCAGGGAGTAATTCCACATGACTCTACAAAATTCAATTTGAACATTAGAACTTCACAGGACACAGTTTTCAGATTAAGTAATGTAAGTAATGTAAATCTAGTAATACCTGTAGTATGCTCTCCGACACCGGGGTTGTGATTGTCTCCTCTGTAACATCCTGTATACTCTGCAAACAAATTTTGACTTAACAACGCTTTGAGAAGGACAATAAGTACTTATGTTGTGTTGAATAATATTTCAATTAACATACCAAGAACACATCATGTGATACTTCAGCGTCCGGCATGCCAGGAGTCAAATTAAAGCTAGGCCCAGGTTCATTAGCAGGCTAAAAATTAAATTAATGTAAATCAGATTGATATTTCAGGAAATATTTTACTACTTAAATGTTTTATGTACTTTAATAAAGTTTTCATGCATAAAAATAAAACAAGCAAAACTTAAAAAAAAAAACATAAATACATGAAGGTCAATTTCTAGCTCTCCATCACCAGTAACAAAGCTTTCGCCACCCATTATTGTAACGATTCTTTCTTCAGTTACTGAAAGAAACCGTTCCTCTAATTCACCACCACCTGTTCGTAGCCTAGCCATCCGCATTTGACTAGCTTTTTTCCTTACCGCTGATTTCTTATCCTTCCAATACTAAAAAAAAATAGGTAAGTGTCTAAATCTCAAGATTTTACATAATCAGTTAATCATATACCTAACATATTAATAGTCTCCTTTGTTATAATTAGAGGCAACATACATAGGTACTAGATACCTGAACTTAAGAAACTCGGTGCTGGAACTTTGTTCTTTAAAACGGTCAAAGTATGGATACCATCAATCACTAATAAGGATTAGTGATCGATGATGGATACCTATGCAAGCTGACAAAGCATACTAGTAATGCAATGCAACAAACCTTTGACCATTGCTTCCAACTTTTAATGCAGCCACTCCCCTCACTGTTTAGCTTGACAGCTACTTCTTGCCATGCCGCTTGTGTACGCTCCCGAGCATGTGATGTCCGAGAGTGCCCTGTGGCGAGCCAACGACGGTCTTCCAAACTAGACAACAACATTTCCACTTGCGCACTGGATGGAACCACACTTCTTGACATGCTTAAAACACAAAATGTTACGTTACAACGATGAAGTTATAGGTACATTTTATTGGAAAACAATAGTTATTGTGACACATTAGTATTATCCATTTAATATCAGTGGAAATATCATAATACTCACATTTCAGTAGGTATATTTATCTTCTTATTCACAGACAGAACTACCTATGTTCAAAGCTAACGCTGATACAAATAATAATGACCGTTTGCACGTAAAAGTTTTGAAACTAAAAGTTTTTTTTTTTTTTTTTGCTTTTGGCAATTGAGCCGATGTCGACTATTCTGCCAGAGTCACGTTTAGACGGTAGCGCAGCGGCGAGCTGTTGATTTTTTACTTTGTGGAAGGTTTACAGATGCTGTTAGTCGTGAGGTCAGTCGTATTTAAAATTTTAGATTATTGTCGTTTAAAAAAGTTGTTAAAATTTGAATAATTTTGGGGGAGAAGTGAAATAAAAGGGAATAAAAGTTAGTTGGGAGAGGAATGTTACACTTGGAAAGTTCTTCATAGAGATCGAAAGATTTGGTATTCAAGGAGCAGGAGAAGAATATATGGTCCAAAGTACCATCCGCAAGACCGCATTCACAGAGGGAGCTATTCCTAACATGGATCTTATTCAGAAACACTGGGCTACAACAATGTCCGAGTCGCAATCTGCAAAGCGAAGAAACAGTTCTTTTGGCCAATTTTGGGTACTTAAAAAACCAAGGCTTCCGCTGGATGTCAGGCTGTATGGATGAATAGTAGATACCACAGACAGAACTACCTATGTTCAAAGCTAACGCTGATACAAATAATAATGATCGTTTGCACGTAAAAGTTTTGAAACTAAAAGTTCAAGTGGTTTGGAGAGCGTCGCGTCGGTTGTCAACTTGAATGTTTTTGTAATCGCCGCGCGCCGTGCGTGTCGCTTTATTCAAAATAGGCCAAGGAATCGTCATTCAGCCTTAAGATCAATTATAAAAATGCTATAAACTCTTTTTTTAATGAAATTTGTTTATAGTTTTAGTCTAATCCATAAAATACTTAAAGATAGACCTTAATTATAAATTTTAAACCCATAAAACTCTCAGTCGAGATTTATCGATTATGATTTAAACAATTCCTTTCAAGCCCTTCGTTCGTCTACGAAACAGCGACGGGAGGTAACAGCCTACAGTTCGTCGACGACCATTACTGCGTTAGTGAATACCGTTTGGATCAGCGCTACACGCTCGATCGATCTCTAAGCTGTCTCGTCGACGAGCTCGTCGCAGCTTACAGCCATGAAATTGTCATTTAGAGAATAGCACTCCAGGAGGGAAATCTGCTGACATGGAACACGAGGCCCGAAAACATCGTCTACGTGACCGGGCCCGCTCACTTCGTATCCACCATCGATCGAGGCAATTTGAATTACCTATACTATTAAATCATTGTAATTTCTTTAATTAAATAAATTAGTTTAAATTAAATTCGGTTTTTTTTGAGTCCTCCGGCAGTAGCCTACGTAATTTACCTATATATCATTTATGTAAATACGGAAAAAAAAAATGAAAACAAAAAAAGAAAATTATAATTGCGATAGCACGACGAACAGTGATGCTGGTGACGGAGGCACCGGTAATGCCGGCCCGGGCAATGGCCAGTCATTGTCCATAAACCTGGAACAAAAGCAGTGTTGTAGTACCTGAATATTTAGAGATAAATGAAAATTCAGTAACATTACATACTTGACCTCATTTTTTAAGTCGGTTAAAAACATATCACCCAAAAATTTTACCATTAAAATGTACGGAAGTCATATCCACACATTTCATCATCCGTACAAAACACAATGACGATTTTAGTGTCACGTGACCTAAAATTCCCGGTTCAACAATCGAGTTCCTTCATCTTTTTAGGTTGCGTATTTTTCATTACAATGTTACGCAAATATCTTATAAATGCATAATAACAATAATACAGTACATAGTAACCTAAGTCACGTCAATAGTTTGCTATCAATAGTAGAATTATTACTCGTAATACTGCGAAATCCGACGCTGGCCGCTGAAAAATGGCGGCAAAATGGATGACGATGTTTGTTGAACTAACTATTTACGTACAAATCTTTGTCAAAAACACAATCCTGGCAATAAAAACTGTATTTTACTTACCTGTCCATCTTACGTTACAAACGTTGGTACAACAAAAACACCTCACACACACAACTCTCTTTTTGACAAGAGTTTTTTTAGTATGTCAACAAGAATATATAATAAACTACCTATAAACATTTTGAAGACAGTAGATTTACAAGATTTTAAGAAAAAATTGCAAGTATTTTTATTAGATAAGGCTTATTATACTATGTCAGAATACTTAGACGATAACATTAGATAATTTAGATGATAAAGTAGAATAGACTTAAATAATTATAATTTAAGGTTAATGTTTTTATGTAGATTATACTTAAACTTAATATTTGTACGCTTTACTAGCAGGACATAGTGATACATTTATTAATATTAAGCACCATCTTTGTTAACCTATGACCACAAATAAAAGACTTTGAGTTTGAGTTTGAGTTTGAGTTTGAGTTTGAACTCTGCACTTAAAACTTAATCCAAATGTTTATGTCAAACTGTCAGACTGTCAGTGTCAACCTTCGTTGGCGCGTTCCAGGGCTGAGATAAGCGATTATATTGCATTTTCCGTCTATTGTGTACTCACTCGTCCATATATAACCATCATAAATGCAGATTATTAATGCTAAATTCTGTAAAAATGAAAGTCCGCCGCTAATCGATGAACCATCGCGACCAATCGCGACTGACAGTTTGAAGGTTTCACTTCTACCACGTGTGAATTGCACACATGCCATTTTTTTCTATTTTTGTGTGAAAATCTTAAGGCTCCGTGCACATAATTAACTCATTTTGGCCAATTTTGATCACTTGTTGTGAGGTAGGGAAGAAGAATATTCGTTTTTTTATTTGTTATTATAAGAGATGAGTTCTTAATCTTGTACGTGGCGGAAAGGGATTTTTCAAAAGACTTATAGCATACTGATAAATCAACAATACCCACAACCCCTTTTCCGAAAAGTAACGAACGAGTGACGTTTGTCTTCGTTTTACGAAAAACTGCAAAGGATTCTTTACATTAAAAAAATATAAATAACATCATTAAATGGTCTAATTGGACGTGGCGGAACCACTTTTTTGATTTTAATACGAAATATAGCAGAAAAAAAATGTTGAAATAACGTAATTTTTGGGAAACTTCTCGACAAATAACTATTTTTTTCTATACCTTAGAAACACTTTTATGAAATTTTAAAAATTACATATTAAACTTAAGTTAACTATTGAATAGAATCCAAATTTTATTTTATTAATTAACATAAACTTAATTTGTTAAATAAAAGTCAAAGTGAACTATATAATCGATCGCCCAAAACCAATCCCGCCAGTAACGACCGGGCCTTCCCAGCGTGAGGACGTATCACTTTGCACCGCAGGAGCCCACGTGATCTACGTAAACATATTCCAAATATTGTACGCCAACTACCACATTTTGGTCCGGTAAGTATTAATTTCTTTTTTAAGTTGTAAGCTTGTGTATTTTTTTGCTTGTTGCAAAATGTTAATGTCTTACAGAATACCGGTGTACGAGTGTCCGTAAATCTTCTCATCCTTATCGGCTTGACCGATTTTGGTGATTTTATGTTAATAATTTTTGCGTCATCTGGATCATTCTTAGCTTTTGTTGAAGTTGGGTGAATTGTCGCACGACAACGTCTGCCTACCGAATCCGCTAGATAGTAGATATAACTAAATATTTATATCGCCCTACATTTATTTCTGGAACCAAGTGTTTTGACGCAGCTTCCGGTGAGAGAAACTTGTAGAAATTGTCATGTAACAAAAAATGGTAAAACATCTTTTATTTTATAGTAGAAAAAGAGATAGCTTTTCTGGTTTCAGAGGGTGATGAAGGCAATAGTGAGGTGAAAATAAAAATCCAAGATGGCCGCTGCAAAAATTTCGAAATTTTTATCAGAGGTGTCGTTTTTATAGTTTCCGAGGGTTTTGAAGCCAATGATGAAGCGAAAATAAAAATCCAACATGGCGGCTGAAAACATTTCTAAATTTTTGTTACAGGTGTCGTTTATATAGTTTCCGAAGGTGCTGAAGCCGATGATGAGGTAAAAATAAAAATCCAAGATGGCGGCTGAAAACATTTCCAAATTTTTTGTCAGAGGTGTCGTTTTTACAGTTTCCGAGGGTGCTGAAGCCGATGATGAGGTGAAAATAAAAATCCAAGATGGCGGCTGTAATCATTTCCATTTTTTTTTGTCAAGGTGTCGTTTTTAGGGTTCCGTTGCCAAATGGCAAAAAACGGAACCCTTATAGATTCGTCATGTCTGTCTGTCTGTCTGTCTGTCTGTCCGAGTATGTCACAGCCATTTTTTTCCGAAACTATAAGAGCTATGCTGTTGAAACTTGGTAAGTAGATGTATTCTGTGAACCGCATTAAGATTTTCACACAAAAATAGAAAAAAAACAATAATATTTGGGGTTCCCCATACATAGAAATGAAACTCAAAATTTTTTTTTCATCAAACCCATACGTGTGGGGTATCTATGGATAGGTCTTCAAAAATGATATTGAGGTTTCTAATATCATTTTTTTAAAAAACAATAATATTTGGGGTTCCCCATACATAGAACTGAAACTCAAAATTTTTTTTTCATCAAACCCATACGTGTGGGGTATCTATGGATAGGTCTTCAAAAATGATATTAGGTTTCTAATATCATTTTTTTCTAAACTGAATAGTTTGCGCGAGAGACACTTCCAAAGTGGTAAAATGTGTCCCCCCCCACCCCGTAAGTTCTAAAATAAGGGAATGATAAAACTAAAAAAAATATATTATGTACATTACCATGTAAACTTCCACCGAAAATTAGTTTGAACGAGATCTAGTAAGTAGTTTTTTTTTTAATACGTCATAAATCATCAGATTTGATGACAAACATGAAATTCGTTATACACCTTCCAGAACAACCTAGGTCATCATCATTAGGTAAAATGAACAGGACTCGTTGAGATACACCTAATGAGCCCACATTCGCTGGGTTTACAAAAAGCTATTCAAAAGTTCCGTTATCCTTTATCATCAAACCAGCTCGAGGGTATCACTTTATTCGGTTATCATGGGAATGCTTACATTTGGGAGAATTCAATCAATTCTAGTGGACTTTCCACTACAATGGACTATTTTTTGTTTTAAATTTATTTAATTCGAGTGTCCCTTCATCTAGCGTCATCAATCTTGTATTAGGAATCACCAGATTCATCTATACCTATTAAAGGTCGAATAATAGTCGATTTCCAATATTTTTTTGACCATCGATAACCGTATCAAACCATAATGATTTGGATGTAAACTATCAAACCTTATAATCAGTGAAAAAAAAATCATTCGTTTTCATCCAAAATTTATTTGAAATTTTCTATGTGTAACAGTCGATTTTGGATAAATACATGTGAAGAAACAAGATAATGTAATATATACATATAAATGTTCATTATACCACGGAGTCTTATTTTTTTTGACTAGGTCGTTATCTAAATTCATCGGTTTCTGGCCAGTACAATAAAATAACAATTTTATAGGTAAAGCCCTTTTTTTTTTTTTTTTGGATGGGTAATCATCGAATGACTTCTCCCGCTCTGGGCGGAGCGGGAGGGCGTGTCAGACTTTTACTGACTAAAACCCACCCGTGTTCCTTCAGTTGCCCATGTGCCAGGGTCACGGTATCTCTTTCGAACAATCACGCGACCCCGGCAGGCATCGGTCCTAGCAGACCCCTACAGTACTGCTGACATCTCTTTGAGGCGCGCGTTGAACACTACGCGCCGTCGACCCGAGCTTGGTCCTTACCGGGCGGCGAGCTACCCATTGCTCGCCACCCGCAAGCTCGCGCCTACGGTGGCCGGGAGTCCGCAATCGACTCTCGGCACCCGGGGCGTCTCCTCCTGCGGCGGCTAGGAACGTGAGGGCGCAGAGACTGCCACTCCCTCACGCGCCCCGCCTCCTCCTTCGCGAGCATTACTGCTTCGCAGAAGGAGGTGACGGCTTCCAATGCCCTCTCGCTCCGTACCATGGCTCGCACCAGGGCCGGACGCGAGAGGTCGCCGCCGCCGATCGCCTCCACGAGGACACGGCGTTGCTCCGCCCAGGCAGGGCACACTTCCACCGTGTGCTCCACCGTGTCCTCTAGACGATCCTCACAATGGAAACACCCGGGCGTTTCCTCCCGCTTTATCCTGAACAGGAACCCACCGAAGCACCCATGCCCGGTGAGAACCTGCGTCAGGCGGAAGGTGAGGACGCCGTGGCGCCTCTCTATCCACTCCTCAAAGTAGGTAAAGCCCTTATGTTCAAATTTAAATGTTTTGTATTTTCTAAAACTTTATCTTTTATCCCAATCCAATTCCAATTCGCCTATTCAATTGATTTTTTTTTGAATGAAGAATATATTTAATTACAAAATTATGGAAACTACTCGTATTTATGTAAAACACTTACCTCAACATTATCTAATCTATCTATTTAATTGTACCTACATGTACCATTTTTATGCTTATTGTGATAAATATACTATTAAAATGTACACAAACATTCCAGACTTTTATTTCTTAACAATACCTGTATTAATTAAAAAATAAAACCACTAATAGTATCAAAACTTTTTAAGCGATCACTACGCTCGATCTTTAGGCATGTGTGCGTAAACGGTGCACACAAACATAGCATAGCAGGAATTTACCTAAACTCGAGCGAGTGAATTATGTGCACGGGCTCTTAATGCGGTTCACAGAATACATCTACTTACCAAGTTTCAACAGCATAGCTCTTATAGTTTCGAAAAAAAGTGGCTGTGACATACTCGGACAGACAGACAAACAGACAGACAGACGGACAGACAGACATGACGAATCTATATGGGTTCCATTTTTTTGCCATTTGGCAACGGAACCCTAAAAACGAAATTTTTCAGAAATTACGAAAATCTGTTTTTACAGTATAAGAAAGATATCAAAAAACTAATGAGACATTTATAAAGGTAACGTTTTCTAAAGCTGTTTAATTAGCTTATTTGTATTTAACGAGATTTTTTAGTTACTCTAGTTTTGGAGCGGGATTAAGAAAATTTTTTGGGTACTAAGTCAAGTTAGTTTACTTCATCTGAAATAAAATTGAGTTACATTCGTTGTCACTCCAAAAATAAGATAACATTTTGTCGGGGGTTTTGAGTTAATGCTATGAACGGGTGATTGCAACGTGCTAATCTTAGGAACACAAGCTTTAGTTTTGACGTGACAACGTCTTATAAATTGGTTTGCCGGGTGACACTTCAAGAAACTGCGTTACGCTCCGCTCACGTTATGCGCTCACAATGAGAGCGAGTGAGAGGCACGCGTCCCTTCCACTCGGGCATGGTTAGCCCGCCTAAGAGCGAGAGAGACAGACATATTACCACTCAAAGTCGTTGTCACGTAAAACTTTCGCCCGTATACCGACTTTACAGGCAACCAATTTTTTTTATAGACCTAAAATAGTTGAAATAAATAAAATCTGTACTGAAATAGAAAGTTATTTATTTACTAAATGAATAATAAAGAAAAACTAAATACAATAATTAGTGTTATAATTATGTCCTTTTTAGGGTTCCGTTGCCAAATGGCAAAAAAACGGAACCCTTATAGATTCTTCATGTCTTTCTGTCTATCTGTCTGTCTGTATGTCCGAGTATGTCACAGTCACTTTTTTCCGAAACTATAAGAGTTATGCTGTTGAAACTTGGTAAATAGATGTATTCTGTGAACCGCATTAAGATTTTCACACAAAAATAGAAAAAAAACAATAAATTTTGGGATTCCCCATACATAGAACTGAAACTCAAAAATTTTTTTTCATCAAACCCATACGTGTGGGGTATCTATGGATAGGTCTTCAAAAATGATATTAAGGTTTCTAATATCATTTTTTTCCAAACTAAATGATTTGTGCGAGAGACACTTCCAAAGTGGTAAAATGTGTCCCCCCCCCCCCGTAACTTCTAAAATGAGAGAATGATAAAACTAAAAAAAATATATGATGTACATTACCATGTATACTTCCACCGAAAATTGGTTTGAACGAGATCTAGTAAGTAGTTTTTTTTTTAATACGTCATGAATCGTAAACTGCAATTTACCTTTCATTCAATCAACTCAAATATAAAAATTAAAAAAAAAAACATTTAATTTCATAAACATAAACCTTATGCATAAACCGTGAATACCTACAGGTTTGTACGGAACCCTCAGTGCGCGAGTCCGACTCGCACTTGGCCGGTTTTATAACAGTTATTAGTTTATTACTTAGAAACTAGACATTTTAACGAAATTGAGATTGAGCACGTATAATAATTAATAATTATGCGATTTTAAATAATTACAGCAATAATACGTAAACAAAAACTTTTATCTCCCATAAAAAATAATAAAGAGTATTCTTATCTCTTTACGCACTATCAGAATAATCTTAAAATAAGTACAGCCTCTGAACAAACATTAATACAAGCCAAAAACTAATCAACAAGTCATTATAAAATTCTCAGGCAGTCTCTATTTTCATCTTAGTTTTACTTACTTACATAATAGTACCCCACAGTCTTAAAATTGAAAATCACAGTTTATTTATTGGTCTATTATTCTTAATTAGTACTCTCTAATCAAATAAATTTGTTAATGGCACAGAATTCTTAAACTAGTATACCTACTTCTTCTATAAAAAATGTTGTGTTTATTGAGTTATTACGTGTTATAAAGGCTCGTTCAGACTAGCGCGACGCGACGGTCGCGCGCGAATCGGCGATTTATATCCGTAGAACAATTTCTATGAAAAAAAACTCAATCTTAAAGTACCTAAGTATGTATTAATAATTTTAAAAAAAATACGTCGCGTTGGGGGACCGCTCCAAACCTAACAATTTAATTACAAATAGTCTATTACCTAACTGAAGAAAACTTTTATAAAATTACTTCTAAATATTGCATTTAGGATACGATCGTCAACGACGTCTGCCCTTGCAGAGCGGTCCCCCAACGCGACGTATTTTTTTTTAAATTATTAATACATACTTAGGTACTTTAAGATTGAGTTTTTTTATTATTTTTTACTTTTTAAAGGGATCTTAGGTTTTTGTGTCGGGGGTTTTTTAAATTTTTAATTTAATTTTTTATTTTATACTTTTTATAGGTATACTTATTATAATGTAGATTTTGTTAAGTTGTAAATACATAGAACTTCGCCGTGGCCAACAGGAAGATGGGAAGCTTCCAAAAACAATATCAATTCAATTTGATGATGCCACTATCGGCCGGAGTTGTGTTGACGAGAATGGATGGATTCTGATAAGGCCACATAATGTAACTTTTCAAGGTCTTAGAGGATATGGAAATATTGAAAGAACAATGTTTCTTATCATTTTATTTTGGGCGATTACGGCATATATGCCGTAATCGCCGCAACTTATAAGTTGCAAGGGTCGACAGTTGAAAAAGCTGTGGTTTACTTAGGTAAAAGTACTTGCGCAAAAGGCCAAGCCTATGTAGCCTTAAGTAGAGAATTTTTACTCTGCTTAAGGCTACATAGGCCTGGCCTTTTCCTTGGATGGTGTAGCAATTTGTGAGCTCGACCAAACAAAACTATTTAATAACCCACATGACAAATCATCTTTAGCAGAATTGCAAAGACTGAGATGTAGTCATTGATACTCTCACGTGACAATCGGATTTCCATGTCCCAATTTTCCCACCACCAATTTACTCATCAAGCGAAGTTAAGAACATCATTCTCTTTCAGTGCGCTTTCATTTGAGACCCCACTCGAGTATATTTGTAGACATTCCGTTATTCTTCCCCACTTTCACCCCCCACAACTTTTAAACGGCTCAACCGATTTTCATCAAACATGTCTAAGAACACTCGCACATAAGTCACCTTTAATACAAAAAAATAATAATTGAAATCGCTTCATCCGTTCGGGAGCTATGATGCCACAGACAGACTGACACACAGACAGACACACACACAGACAGACAGACAGACAGACAGACAGACAGACAGACAGACAGACACGTCAAACTTATAACACCCCTCTTTTTCCGTCGGGGGTTAAAAACGCGCGCGACCGTTCACACAGGGCCGGGCGACCTGTCGCGCCGCGTCGAGTAGCGCGACAGCTTATTATTAGTACATTTTGTATGGCGTCGCGGCGATTTCGTGGCGATATCGCCGCGAATTCGCGGCCGCGACGCGACACGACATGAGAGTATAAAAGACGGTGCAATCCAAGCTGAGCTCAGTGGAGGATTGGCTCGTCGGCCATACTAGTCGGACGTTGTTATCCCTGACGCAACCTCCACTAGCAATACCGCGCGGACCGCGTTCGTGAAGTGTTATTTTTAACCCCCGACGGAAAAAGAGGGGTGTTATAAGTTTGACGTGTCTGTCTGTCTGTGTGTCTGTCTGTCTGTGGCATCATAGCTCCCGAACGGATGAAGCGATTTCAATTATTATTTTTTGCATTAAAGGTGACTTATGTGCGAGTGTTCTTAGACATGTTTGATGAAAATCGGTTGAGCCGTTTAAAAGTTGTGGGGGGTGAAAGTGGGGAAGAATAACCGAATGTCTACAAATATACTCGAGTGGGGTCTCAAATGAAAGCGCACTGAAAGAGAATATTGATGACTTAATCGAGAATGTTCAAGCTTCGCTTGATGAGAAAATTGGTGGTGGGAAAATTGGGACATGGAAGTCCGATTGTCACGTTGAAACGGATGGGAGTAATTAAAATAAAAAAACTCACCAACGTTTACAAAAAAAATAAATTTATTATGGGATCGTGGACTACAAGGCCGTCACTTGTTACTTAATTGTTCTGTAGAAGTAGGCGCACTAGGTACTGCCCTGGCTTATCGCGTAGCTGGAGTGACGCGACGCCGGGGAGTTGACCACGAGGTGAAGGTGGCCGCAGGGACGAGATGGTAAGGCGCCAACAGGTCAGGTGGGTGCCGCTTGATAGTGTGTGCGCAGGTCTCGAACGTTCGGTAGGGTGAGTCAGCCGAACTCAACGAACGTCGAGGAGTGGAATATTAATCCCAATCTTGTTCCCTGGAATCAACGTCCAGCGGTAAATAAATGTCCTCTGTAACCCCTCTCTGATGATGACCTCACCGCGTAAGCGAAAGCCTAGGACGTAAAGCGCTAAGGCGTTTGTGTGTATTGGTCCTCATCAGAGCGGAGTTTACATGGTAAGTACACATAGTTAAATTAGCGAGAAGAATCCTCACCTAAAAACATCGATTGGCACTGCGAGCGTATGACACACTCGAGGCTTAAAAAAAAAAAGAATAAAACCAACAGACAATAAAAATCTGAACACAAAATAAATTATGTCTGTAGGTGCCTATTCAGTAAAGAAAACAATACATGAGCTAGCAGTTATAATAATTTTGGTTTGGCAAACTTACCCTTCACGGGGATAAACACTACACTTGTGAAATATATATTTGATTATTAAATCTTAAATCAATGCAAACTTAATAAAAATAAAAGTCTGGACACGGGAAAATGTCGCAAGAGTCTAATACAGAAAGAAACTATTTTGCGAACGTGTTACCAGAGTAAGTTTTGGCAATCAAATGAAAGTATGGTCTCCAGTGCGAGCCTATTTATACTCGTGCGCGCTTTACTCCGCTTAACTTCGTTGTCGGTGGAACTAAAACATCACGTCGTCGTTTGCAAGTTTTTACAACACCAAAAACTGGTGTATTGATGCAGACTACCCGCATAAACGTGACTTTTCGTCACTGCACGATTAAAAACTGTTCGCTGATACCCACAAATGACACCATTTTATGACGTCACAGAAAATATCACGTCGTCGATTTATGAGTTTTACAACACCAAAAGTGTTACTTTTATAAGTTAAGAATTTACGTTGATTATGAATTAATTGAATATGTGGATATTCATACAACGTTACAATACCCCCTCGCGCAGTCAAGGATTTTGTCTTCTAACAACGACAAAATCCGCATGAAGAATTAGAGCTAAACTATTGTTTTACCTATCAAAATCATCTTTCATACGTCTCACAATCATAGCTAGCGGCAGCTATTGTATTTAGAGATACGAGAGATAGCTGTCGCACGATAATAAAAAAAATTAGGTATCCTGTTTTCGTTAACCTGATGCCTTACGAATAGTTTTCTTCATAGATAAGGTGTACTTAGCGAGAGTATAATGTTAATATTGTATTGAGTTCAATAAAATATTATTATTAAATTAATAACCATTTACGAAGCAATACTGATCTGCTTCCAAATTTTTTTTTTTTTTTAATGTAATTTGAATCTAAATTTTGATGATAAAATTCTGTTATTTGGTTTAAGGCTTATTTATGGAGTTACCAACCGCTCCTGCAAAGGGCTTATTTAAAGAGTTGCGACCGCTCTAAGGAAACAACACTAATGGTGTAGACCATTAGTATTAGGTGAATAAGTTTTGTTCTTTGATTTATGGTTTATTTATGGAGTAATCGACCGCTCCTGCAAAGGCTTATTTAAAGAGTTGCTACCGCTCTAAAGAACAACACGATTTTGTTTTATGATTTATGGTTTATTTATGGAGTAATCGACCGCTCCTGCACAGGGCTTATTTAAAGAGTTGCTACTGCTCTATAGACACAGTTGTGTTTTATGATTTTGTTTTGATTTATGGTTTATTTATGGAGTAATCGACCGCTCCTGCAAAGGGCTTATTTAAAGAGTTGCTACCGCTCTATAGAAACAACACAATTTTGTTTTAATGATTTATGGTTTATTTATGGAGTAATCGACCGCTCCTGCAAAGGGCTTATTTAAAGAGTTGCTACCGCTCTACAGAAACAACACAATTTTGTTTTTATGATTTATGGTTTATTTATGGAGTAATCGACCGCTCCTGCAAGGGCTTATTTAAAGAGTTGCTACCGCTCTATAGAAAAAAAAGTGATAGGTATGATAAAATGATAACTGTAAATTAAGGTAAGATTTAATGGTATTATAATGTTCATTTTAATTATTTTTACCTACTAATTTTAAATTAAACTACACCCATTAAGTTCTCTCTGGGTCGAAGGGACTAACTAGAATGTCTTCCGATGGAAATAATGGTCCACATTTAGCCATCTGTTTACGTAAGTCCTGTACCGTGGCAGCAGGTGATTCACCTCTAATGGCCACTTCGTACTCGAGTTCAGACTTTTGAAGCGACATAAACTTTACTGGATAAGCCATGATTTAAAAACGAAAAAATTCAAAAGAAAAAAAAATCACAAGTGTAGGGTAAGTGCCAACACAAAAAAAAAAACGGTTATATGTACTAAGAATCCGTCTGTTACAATGTTAGTTAAAAATTACTAACGTTTTGGTTGAGAACAATCTAGAAAAACTAAGCACAAAAACAATTGCACCAGAATAAAATTAAATAAACACACAAAAGGAATTATTGCAACCAATGTGTACGCTTTACAAAAGTTTTTTTTTGATGTTTAAAAAAAATAACAATTGAAAATTGAATTGAAATTTGAATTGATATTGACAGAATGATTTAGTCTGCAATAATGTGTATGCCTTACATAAGAAAAGTTATTTAAACAAAGTTACAATTGAAAAATGAATTGCAATTGAATTGAAAATAATATTGGTATTGACAGAATAATATAGTCTGCTATAATATGAACCTTTACAAAAGAAAAGTTGTTAAGAAAAATTACAATTGAAAAATGAATTGCAAAATGAATTGAAAAAAAAAATATATTGGTATTGACAGAATAGTATAGTCAGCAATGACCAATTAAAAAAAAAAACAATTTACCTATATAAAAGAAAAGAAAGTAAAAATTCTTTTATAGGCAGACGAACCCAGGTGATGAGGTTGTATATATGTGCCTGTAATGAGATCCCGGCACCCACACCCTACAACCGAAAAATGTTGCAATAAGTGTGGTGGTAGTACTTCCCCGGACGGGCCTTCACAAAGGGCCCTACTACTACGTATTTACGTAAAAAAAATCGTTACTTCCCTTCTTGCGAATAGGAAAAAAAATTGTAGGGTAGGGTACACCTTGGTTGCGTTTAACCATAAAAACGTTTACACAAATTAAAAAAACACAAAACACACAAAACACCAAAATAAAACACTACCACCACAGAACAAAAAGAACAAGTGACCTTCAAGAAAAAAACCACGTTTTGGACGCCATTGAAACGGATGGGAGTAATTAAAATAAAAAAACTCACCAACGTTTACAAAAAAAATAAATTTATTATGGGATCGTGGACTACAAGGCCGTCACTTGTTACTTAATTGTTCTGTAGAAGTAGGCGCACTAGGTACTGCCCTGGCTTATCGCGTAGCTGGAGTGACGCGACGCCGGGGAGTTGACCACGAGGTGAAGGTGGCCGCAGGGACGAGATGGTAAGGCGCCAACAGGTCAGGTGGGTGCCGCTTGATAGTGTGTGCGCAGGTCTCGAACGTTCGGTAGGGTGAGTCAGCCGAACTCAACGAACGTCGAGGAGTGGAATATTAATCCCAATCTTGTTCCCTGGAATCAACGTCCAGCGGTAAATAAATGTCCTCTGTAACCCCTCTCTGATGATGACCTCACCGCGTAAGCGAAAGCCTAGGACGTAAAGCGCTAAGGCGTTTGTGTGTATTGGTCCTCATCAGAGCGGAGTTTACATGGTAAGTACACATAGTTAAATTAGCGAGAAGAATCCTCACCTAAAAACATCGATTGGCACTGCGAGCGTATGACACACTCGAGGCTTAAAAAAAAAAAGAATAAAACCAACAGACAATAAAAATCTGAACACAAAATAAATTATGTCTGTAGGTGCCTATTCAGTAAAGAAAACAATACATGAGCTAGCAGTTATAATAATTTTGGTTTGGCAAACTTACCCTTCACGGGGATAAACACTACACTTGTGAAATATATATTTGATTATTAAATCTTAAATCAATGCAAACTTAATAAAAATAAAAGTCTGGACACGGGAAAATGTCGCAAGAGTCTAATACAGAAAGAAACTATTTTGCGAACGTGTTACCAGAGTAAGTTTTGGCAATCAAATGAAAGTATGGTCTCCAGTGCGAGCCTATTTATACTCGTGCGCGCTTTACTCCGCTTAACTTCGTTGTCGGTGGAACTAAAACATCACGTCGTCGTTTGCAAGTTTTTACAACACCAAAAACTGGTGTATTGATGCAGACTACCCGCATAAACGTGACTTTTCGTCACTGCACGATTAAAAACTGTTCGCTGATACCCACAAATGACACCATTTTATGACGTCACAGAAAATATCACGTCGTCGATTTATGAGTTTTACAACACCAAAAGTGTTACTTTTATAAGTTAAGAATTTACGTTGATTATGAATTAATTGAATATGTGGATATTCATACAACGTTACAACGTGAGAGTATCAATGACTACATCTCAGTCTTTGCAATTCTGCTAAAGATGATTTGTCATGTGGGTTATTAAATAGTTTTCTTTGGTCGAGCTCACAAACTGCTACACGATCCAAGGAAAAGGCCAAGCCTATGTAGCCTGAAACAGAGTAAAAATACTCTATTTAAGGCTTGGCCTTATATAGGCTTGGCCTTTTGCGAAAGTACTTTTACCTAAGTAAACCACAGCTTTTTCAACTGTCGTGCCTTGCAACTTATATGCCGTTATCGCCCAACATAAAATGATAGGAAACATTGTTCTTTCAATATTTCCATATCCTCTAAGACCTTGAAAAGTTACATTATGTGGCCTTTTCAGAATCCATCCATTCTCGTCAACACAACTCCGGCCGATAGTGGCATCATCAAATTGAATTGATATTGGTTTTGGAAGCTTCCCATCTTCCTGTTGGCCACGGCGAAGTTCTATGTATTTACAACTTAACAAAATCTACATTATAATAAGTATACCTATAAAAAGTATAAAATAAAAAATTAAATTAAAAATTTAAAAAACCCCCGACACAAAAACCTAAAATCCCTTTAAAAAGTAAAAAATTATCAAAAAACTCAATTTTGAAGTACCTAAGTATGTATTAATAACTCAAAAAAAAAAAAATACGTCGCGTTGGGGGACCGCTCTGCGAGGGCAGACGTTGTTGACGGTCGTATCCTAAATGCAATATTTAGAAGTCATTTTATAAAAGTTTTCTTCAGTTAGGTAATAGACTATTTGTAAGTAAATTGTTAGGTTTGGAGCGGTCCCCCAACGCGACGTATTTTTTTTTTTGAATTATTAATACATACTTAGGTACTTCAAGATTGAGTTTTTTGATTATTTTTTACTTTTTAAAGGGATTTTAGGTTTTTGTGTCGGGGGTTTTTTAAATTTTTAATTTAATTTTTTATAACCACTTCCGTTTGTGTCGACCCAGGGACCAGCCGGCACCTGGGGTGACACGAATGGCGCAGCGGTCGCGGGAGGCCCTCGCCCCCGTGATGCCTAAGCTCGGCAAGCGCGGCTCGTTGGGCCGCGATGCCGGGCCTTCTACCAGAGAAGAGGATCGTCCGACGTTGGACCGGGCGACGTCGATGCCTAACATAGGTGTTGCGTCGTTCGGTGCGCCGCCGGCCGCACCAAGAAGAGGAGAGGGGGAAGACCCCAGAAGAAAAAGTGGTACGGGAGTGATTGCGCCGAGCGCCGCTGCGACAGCGGGCCCGTCGACGACACTGGCGCCTGCGCGCGTTGCGCCGGCACCGTCGTCGAGCCGGCAACACGCTGTGGCCATCCGCCCCGCTGCGTTTCGCCCGGTGCCCATCCAGGCCCCGGGTCCTGCCGCGAGTCTGGGCCGCGACCCAGTGCGCTCCGCAGCGCCGCCCGTTCGCGTACCCGCTCCCGTGCGCTCCGCTGCGCTGGGTGGGCGCTCCGCCGCGCCGTCCACAAGCCCCGCCGCGCCGTCCACAAGCCCCGCCGCGCCGTCCACAAGCCCCGCCGCGCCGACCGCGTGCCCCGCGCCTACCGGGCGCTCCGCTGCGTCACCCACGCACCCTGCGCCTACGGCGCACCCAATCGCGCCACCTACCGCGCGTTCCAGCGCGCCGCTCGCGCAGTCCACGCCCGGTGCTCGCGCCGTTGTGCTACCGGCGCATCCGGTGTCATCTGCGCGCCACCGTGCGCCACCTACACGCTCCGCTGCACCACCGCCGCGTTTTGTGTCGCCGCCGACGCGCACCGGAGCCCCGCCGCCACCAGCATCGACGCCGTCTCGTGCTGGCCTAGCTCCACGCACCTTCGCGTTGGACCCCCGCCTCTTGCCGGCGGGACCAAGCGCGTCGAGGGGGCAGGAGCGCCCGGCCAGCACGGGGCCACACCGCCGCCCAGCGAGAGCGGTGCCGCTGGCACCAGCCTCGCCCGCACCCCCGCGCGCCTCCGCGTACGACTCGCCCGCGGTGATGTCGGTGTGCTCGTCCCGCGAGAGATCGAGCATGTCGCTAGTATCCGCGGGCTCGGCCGGGTCTGGTCGCGAGGACGTCTATTATGAGACGACCCCGCGATCCGGATGGCGGCCCATCGAGGGAGACGCGGAGGCCGATGCGGCCGACCCGGCCTTTTCGCCAACACCATCGCTGGGGTTCGGCTTTGAGGTTCAGCTCGAGCCCCAACCCCAGCGAGAGGAGGAGAAGCTCGGGAGATCAAGAGGAGGAGGCGAAACGCTACTGCCTCGACCCGCCGCGGCCACAGCACGACAGCGCGCCGCGGGGTCGGGGAGCACCGGCGTCGCCCACATTCGCGGAGGCGGCGCGCCACACGCCTTCTCCGACGGAGTCCACCCGGAGCAGAGATGCTGGGTCCAGCGCTGCAGCGCGGCCCCCTGCCACCCCTGCCGCCACACCGACAGCTGCCACCGCCGCCCCTGGGGCCGCACCACCAACAACGACGACGGTTGGTAAGAAAAATAAAAAATTACGCTATCCTCCGCTGGTAGTAGAGAAGTTGCCGAACTGGGCAACTCATTTCCGGGCCATCGCTGCCAAGCTGGGCCGGCCTCCAAATGCTCGGCCTTCACCCCCGACTCCGAGGAGGAGTATAGGCTGGTCCAGAGGTATCTGACTGGCCTGGAGAAGGACTGCGGCGTCGCCTGGTTCGCCTACTCGCTACCGGCGGAGCGTAACATGAAGGTGGCCATAAGGGGGCTGCCTGCCGATACCAGCCCTCAGGAGATGGAGGATGAGTTGCGTGAGCTGGGATACCAGCCGGAGTACGTGCGTCACATCAAGGGCGCACAAGGACGACCCGGCTGCGTATTCCACGCAATTTTAAAGAAGACCCCAGATGTCCGGGCCATCTTCGACACCTCCGTATTCATGATGATGCGGGGGGTCAAGATCGAGGCCTGGCGTGGGAAGCGTGGGCCCGCTCAGTGCCACCGGTGCCAGCAGTTTAGACACAGCTCGCACCAGTGTCATCGCCCGCTCGCCTGTGTGCGATGCGGGGGCGAGCACACGGCCAAAGATTGCCCACGCCCGCGGGAGGAGCCGGCCACCTGCATTAACTGCGGTGGCCCGCACCCCGCGTGCAATATAAAGTGCCCTGCCTATCAAGCTGAAATAAGAAACAGGCGGGCGGGGACCGTCGCCAAGTCTGCCCCTACACGCCGGCCCTTAGCGGCCACCGAGAGGCAGGTGGAGCCAGAAGGGCCCCAGGGCGCGTCACTGATGGCGGCGGCCAACGGGCCCACACCTAGAGACACGCAACCATCCTCTAGGCGGAGGAAGAAGAGGCGCGGGGGCAAAGGGAGAGGCAAGAAGCCCAAACCCCCCGCGGCGACCACGACCACAACGACAACCGCTAACACAGCTGTCCCGAGGGCAGGCCCTGCCAACAGCATGGCGCAGGCCGCGGAGGTGAACATCACCACCAGCGCCGGCACAGCGCCGCGGCCGGTTAAGGTTAAGGTCAAAACCCAACCAACAAAATACCCCGAGCCCAAACCGAGTCGCGGCGATGCCGGCGCTTACGCCCACGCCGCTCATACTCGACCTCCTGGAACCACAACCAGGAGTGACTTCACGGCCTGCGCCATCCAGCTCCTAATGGACCTGATAAAGGCCATTAGGCAGGGCCAAAATGTTGAGACCGTCATCCTCGACGGCCTGGCCAAGTTACTAACCTTGTACCATGGCTAGGCCGTTGAGGGTGATTCACTGGAATGCCCGCGGCCTTCGGGACAAGGTCGCCCCCCTCCGCCACCTCCTGAGAGAGCAGGACGTCGACGTGGCGTTAATAAGCGAGACGCTACCACGCACCACCTCGCTGCAGCTGCAAACAAAAAGGAATACTCGGTCGCAGTAATCCTCGACATGGAGAAGGCCTTCGACCGTGTGTGGCACGACGGCCTCGTTTATAAGATGGCCACCTCCGACGCGCCCCGTCGCGTCGTCAAAGTGGTCTCTACTTTTCTCTCCAACAGCACCTTCAGGGTGGTGGTTGATGGGGCGCTTTCCAGCGCCAGGCCGGTGCTCGCGGGCGTACCGCAGGGCAGCTGCGTCTCGCCGGCGTGTTACTCGCGTTACACCGACGACATTCCCACCACTCCGGACGTGATGCTCGCGCTGTATGCGGACGACGCGACGCCGCGTACATTTCCACTTCGCTTAACGCGAAGTACGCGGCGGTCAAAATGCAGCGAGCGCTCGAGCTCCTTCCCGAGTGGCTCGCCAAATGGCGACTGTTGGTGAACATGGATAAGACGCAGGCGATGGTCACCGGCTTCGCACGCCTCCCACCACCCTTGAAGCTACAGGGAGCCGACATCGAGTGGTCGCCCCGGGTGAAGTACCTGGGGGTCACCATCGATCGTCGGCTCACAATGGGTCAGCACGTCCGTCAGGTCGCGGCCAAGGGGAGGGTAGCCCGCTACCTCCTCCGGCCCGTGCTCTCGTCCCTAATGCCGGCGCGCGTCAAGCTGGGCGTGACAAGATGTACATTCGCCCGGTACTGACGTACGCCGCACCCGCTTGGTTCGCCCTCACGAGCGAGTCGAGCCGGAAGATGCTCCGCACCCAACAGAACTTGGCGTTGCGGACCATTGTTGACGCTCCTCGCTACGTGAGGAATGATGTCATCCAGCGGGATCTCGGGATCGAGAGCTTGGATGACCATGTGCGGCGTCTCGCGAAGGGGATGTTCGCGCGTGCCGGCGCGTCTGATTGGCCTCACGTCAAACAGATCGCGCCCTGGCATACGCGGCCCCCTGACGCGAGACCACTGCCCCACGACCTGGTAAGGGACGACTGACCCCACTACCGGACTGACTCCCGGGTAAGCCGCAACCAGGTTACACGCGGCTTACCTGAACAATTGAACTCTACATTCACAACACACATCCGCTGCGTGGGGTGTTCTAAGTTAATATAGGCATGTCACGTAACGTAAAACAGACAACCACCTCTAAACAGGCACTAGGACTCACACGTGCACACGCGGGCGGGCCTGCGTTGTCACGTATTCATGGGCGGTGTTACGCAGTACACTACCGCCCACACGCACATACTGCCCCTTAGCTTAGACCGCTACCGGCTCGCTCTGGAAAACGGGATAAGCGGGGGCGCGCACCCTACTCTGTGGGAGCGTCGAGTCGGCATCTTGTCGCTGGTCGTCTCTCGCCGGGCCTCCCCCGGGTAACCGGGGGTCTCACCTGGCGGGGACTGACCGCCAAGGCGTCGTGAAGAAAGCGGCGTTGATACATAATTCAACGCCGCGGTGCGCCTACAGAGACACAAAATAGCATCCACACACAGGGACGCGTTAAACTAACGCGTCCCACATATTGTTAGCCCAAGGGGCAACACGTTGAGGGGCCCGTTTTAGCGGGCCACCGTACACCCTCTGCGGTCGGGGAGCACAGCTCCGACGCCGCCCGCCACGCCCCCTTACGGGGACGTCGCGAAATCCACACATATTGCTGAGCTCAGTAGTAGACGATCTTCGTCATAGGACGAAGGCAGGTCGGTGCGTGTTTGCTTAGCTTGGGGTCCGAGGTGCGATACCCCGGTCGATCGACATTTGTAGCTACTTAGGTTAGGTGTTAGTTTTAAGGTGTCTTCAAACAGCGGGCGCGACGCGGCGGGACCGGGCGGCGACGCGACACTGAGTAGTTGTAATGTACTAGATAGTATGGACGACTTCACACAGAGCGGTCGGCGCGACGCGCCACGCCGCCGCATAGTGGGCCCATACTGAAAATTAGTGGACTTAGGCAACAAAGTTCCTATATCGATGCGATTTTTTTTTATATGACGTGTTATATTATTCCTGACAACTTTTATTCTTATAAAATTTCTTCTAAAGTTGATAGTTTGTCTTGAAAAAAATTAATTAGATTTTTTTGTATGGAGCGAATCACGTTTAATTTTTTTTCTTCAATTGTACTAATATGTTGAGTGTGTGGCATGAGTATATGATAGCTAGGGTCATTCTCTATCCATGAAAAAAAAATCAGCGCCGGCCATCTGCTGCAGCACGAGTAATCATTCGGTAAAAAAAAAAAATGATTTGGAAGAATTTTTTTGTCATTTAAAATAAATTCAAAGCATATTTTTTGTCTCATTTGGCTGTTTTCACCTTCTTTTTAGTTAAATAAATAGTTTTAATAGCGCATACGTACTTATAACTATTAATTCTGGTAGAGATTTAGTTATTATTGCATGTTATCGGTAGCACCTGCATTGTGATTGATGACTCATTTGTTCGTGCACTCGGCTAAGCGCATAACTAATGAGTCATCGAAAAATGCTCGTCTCTGATTGGCTGAATAATTTTCACTCACTGTTATGTCCACTACTTGAGTAATTAACACTAACTATAAATATAAAGACATTCATTAAGTCCATCTTGTTTCGCTCTTGTCGCTTGTTTGTGAACACAGTGAAATACTTGTATTTTTATATTTACATTAGAACTATGGCTGGATTTTGTACCAACCTAGATCTTTTTGTGAAATTAAGAAGTGGCGGTGATCTGAAAAATCATATGTTTCTGTATGAAAGTATCATTTCTGTCTTGACTACCGAAGTTTCTGAAGAAGACAAGAACCGAATCAAGGAGTTCTGTCGACTTTTTTGTGTAAATTTAAATAAAAAGTGGATAGAGTCAAGTAGAAATCAAAAAACTTTTATGAATCGTGTAATTAATCGCAAGTGGTTGGAAAAAAACATCAACTGGCCTGTTTGTGACAGTGTTGATCTGAGAAGTGTGATGGGCTTTTCGGACGCAGCCTTATCTGAGCTTGTGGATATAGATTGCCATGTTCCTACTCTTGCAGTATGTACTGCGGAAGCGGGAACATCTACAGAAAAGGAGCACAGAAAACCGTTCGAAGAGTTAAGTAATAAGCAAAAGAAAAGACGTTCTACTTCCATAGTAGAAGAAAATTCCGAGGAAGAGTTGCAGCACTGGTACATAACAAAATTGAAAGACAACGGCAAAACGAATCTGGCAAAAGTGGTCGAATACCTTTCCAGTAATCCAGATGCGCTATCCGAAGTAGAAGAGAGACTATTCAAAAAGCAGAGCTTAAGTACTGTCTCTGAAGATAAGTGTTTAGCTCTTTATACATCAGTTGCGCTCTCGAAATGGAAGTACTTAGCTCTTCGACAATTTCTGAAAGAAGAAAACTGTGCTGCCTTTCGATCTTATCCAAAGCTTGTAAATGCCAAGAAAAGATGTTACCCACCACAAGAGAGTATGGAGATTACCGAAAACGGAGCTCACATTAAATTGCAAGCGCTATTGGACCACACTGTGGAGAGGATATTACTTGATATAAATACTGTTGATAGGTCTCAAAATGAAGAACTCAAGTTGACCTGGAAATGGGGACTTGATGGTTCTTCGTCGCTGAGTAACTATAAACAGAAAACGTCAAACACAGCTACAGAGTTCGATGATTCATCAGTAGTCATGATAAGCATCGTCCCTCTTAGGCTAGTGTCTACTAGGCCATCATCTGGGAATGAAAATCTAGTTTGGGAGAACCCCACACCTTGCTCAACTCTGTACTGTCGACCAGTGAAGTTCACTTTCACTTCGGAGACAGCTGACTTTATAAAGTCTGAAGAGTCTGAGATGAAAAAACAAATTGATGAGTGAATTGATGAGTGTGGAAATATTATTGTATCACATGAATTGCATATGACCATGATTGATGGAAAAGTGGCCAATATTATTGCTGGAGTACCATCATATGCAACGTCTCCCATTTGCTTGGCAAAACCGAGTGAGATGAATAATTTAGACTTCTAAACCACTTCGTGAAGAAATTTACAAACAAGGAATTTCTTCACTGCATATGAAGACTCGGTGTATGGAATGTCTTCTCTATATATCTTATAATCTGGATTTTCAACGATGGACTGCTCGCGGCGAACATAAGGCTTTGAAACAAGCTAAAAAAAATACCACACAGCAAGAGTTTCGTGAGCAAACTGGAATGCTGATTGATATAGTCAAACAGGTATGTATTTAATTTTCGCTCTCTTTATGTTGTTTGTGAATTATATCTCTATGTATTGTATATTACAGTATTGTTTTCCCATTTTAGGGTTTTGGAACTACAAACGATGGGATTACAGCGAGGCGCTTTTTCCAAGATTACAAAAGATCTTCCAGAATGACGGGAATTGGCGAAAATCTGATTTTCAGATTTTCCGTTATTCTACAAGCCATATCATCAGGCAAAAACATTGACTGTGAAAAATTTAGAAGATACTGTAGAGAAACAGCTGATGTGTACGTGCAACACTATTCGTGGTACTACATGCCAGTTAGTGTACATAAACTTCTAATGCACGGTGCAGACATCTGTAACCACTTTGGTGTTTTGGCAATCGGTAAGTAAAAAATAAATATAGTTTGATGTATTATTTGACTCGATTGCGTTTTGAAATTAAAATGTATGTACTTATTCGTTTTAGGTACCTTATCTGAAGAAGCTTCGGAAGCCCGTAATAAGGACTTCAGAAACGTCAGGGAGAGGCACACCCGGAAAACGGGGAGAATAGCAACAAACGAAGACATCCTCCATGGACTTCTAATAAGCTCTGATCCCCACATATCCTACATAAGGCCTAAAATAATGAAACAGGTTCATAATGAGTTGTTGCCTGAAGCAACTCAGTTGTTACAGACTACTGAGCCTCCCTGGGACAGTGAAATTATGGAGGAAGAAGAATGCCTCATAGCAGAGTCCGAAAATTTGCCGGACCCTCTAGCACTTCTGGAACAAGAAATAATGTGATCCGGCTCTAAATTATTCCCACAAAAGCCCATCAGGGTTAGGAATATGACAAACAGCCCTTTTCAGGGCTACAATTACTTCACAGTTTCATATTGATCATACGTACGATAACTTATACTATAATAATATACATACAGTTGATTATGTAGATAATTATCAACGACTTGCCCGTACAAATTTAAATTATTTCACCTATCATTAACAAAATTAGTATAACCTGAAACATTACGATATATTTATTCAACAATAGATAACGTGCAGTTAAAAAATAACACAGCCAATCAGAGACGAGCATTTTTCGATGACTCATTAGTTATGCGCGCACAAACAAATGAGTCATCAATCACAATGCAGAGCACCTGCATTGTGATTGATGACTCATTTGTATCGATAACATGCAATAATAACTAAATCTCTACCAGAATTACTAGTTCTAAGTACGTATGCGCTATTAAAACTATTTATTTAACTAAAAAGAAGGTGAAAACAGCCAAATGAGACAAAAAATATGCTTTGAATTTATTTTAAATGACAAAAAAAATCTTCCAAATTATTATTTTTTTACTGATTTCGCTGATTTTTTTTTCGTGGATAGAGAATGACCCTAGCTATCTTATACTCACGCCACACATCCAACATATTAGTACAATTGAAGAAAAAAAATTAAAGGTGATTCGGTCCATACAAAAAAATCTAATAATTTTTTTTCAAGACAAACTATCAAGTTTAGAAGAAATTTTATAAGAATAAAAGTTGTCAGAAATATTATAACACGTCATATAAAAAAAAATCGCATCGATATGGTAACTTTGTTGCCTAAGTCCACTAATTTTCAGTATGGGCCCACTGTGCGCCGCCGCGCCGAGTCGGAATACAACTCAGAGGCCGGCAAGCCGCGGGCGGGGCTCGAGCGCAGCGTCGGCAGGACGGCGATAAATTGCAGAAGTATCACAAGTTTTAAATTGATTGACTACGTCTTACATTTAATAACAGTTTTGTATGTTAGTTGATACGAGTAATGGATAGTGAATGAAATTGAGTGATCGCCGACCACAGTTTCAAACAACTAGCGCACGTGAATCAATTGAATTTGAACTTTATGCCAATGTGATCAGTCACACGACGCAAGCTTGTTTATTACAATGACTGTATCCTTTATTTAGTAAGTAAACTCAATTAATTTAATGTGAATAATTTGATACATTGAATCTAAGAAACCCGTTAAATCTTATTGAAAAGTCAAAAAAATTAAAACAGTTCGGTTTAAAGCAATTCAATTCAATTCAATTCATTTATTTATTGTTTATCACAGGTAAATAGTCAGATCTTACAATAGTGTTAATGAATCACTGTAACATACCCATGGGGTGTACAATATTTATATTAATAACTAGGTAGGTATATCAATGTTGTTGGTTATGTTACTGTTTTTGTCAACCTCATTTTACATTAATTCTTACACAATTATTAGGGACATACAATAAGCATAGGACCAATTTCCTAACAATTGAAATGATTTGGTTTTCTGTTTTGTCTCTGTAACTTTTTGATCATTCACATGACAAGACAGCGCGGCGCCGCACAGTGGGTTGCAAATCGCGAGATAAGAAAGGTAATTCATAATTACCATGTGATTTCAATTTAGTGAAACGAACTTTTGTGATTTTTTTAGACTGTTTTGGCTTATAGTATAAAAAAATATTGTGAACTTGACTAAGCATACTCATATTTAAAGCATTTAACCATAAAATTAATCATCAACGTATATTTTTTTTTTTAGTTTTGAGGATTTTTAAAAAGCCGCAAATGGTGGCGCAATATGAAGTATGTAAAAAAAATAAAAATAAATGGTACTATCTGTGTTTAAGGATATAATGGCAAACCTTATAATTCCAGAGATAGAATAATTTTTCATGTCAGCACCGTACATTTTTTTTTGTTTAAAAAATTATAACTCCTTCATTTTTACACGCAATTGCCCCATACGAAATTTTATAGAATAGTAATGATCAGCAGAATCTATTTCTAGCCAAAAAAAGGACCCTTCAAAATTCGAGTCTCCATGTCTATGAAAGGCGATATGCAGCCGACCGTGCGTCGGCGCCGCCCGCCTGCGCGGCGCCGCGCCGGCTTTTGTCGGCTCCACGTGCAGGCGGTATCTTTGATATTGTGTTAGTCCTAGGCATTTAACACTTTAGTTTAAAATTGTGTCTTGTTGTTATTATTACGTTTTCAGTGTTTTTTTTTTTACTCATTTTGTTGTGATATACATTGCCTGAATACGTGTACAGTGCTCGTGAAAACGGTAACATGTTGATGTGTTTAGAAGCCCGTGGCAAAGTTATTCCTTTTGCTTTGTGGATTTACCGAGACAGATTTTCAAACCTCCGGCATCCTTCTGAATCTCGCATGAAAGGCATGGAGTACAGTTTGACAAATTAAGCCAAACCTCATAAGATCGCAAAAGATTTAGAAAGGTACGTAAAATACCTCAGTCAATTTCAATGTACAACGGCTACTAATACGATTAAAATTCATAATTTTGTAAAGCGCTTGAGGCTAAGTTACAACAGCCGCACGGGTCGATGATTTGCTGACCTGTGATATTAGTTAGATACTTCATTAAAAAATAAGAGCAAGAGCGTTTCCACGTCTGAATCGCTCAACATTTTTTCAATGAATGAATCGCGGCGCGGCGCCGCACAGTGGATCGTCCCCATACAAGAGGTCGGACATAGAATCAAAAATTGAAAAAGATCCTAATTAAAAAAAAAAAAAAACATAATATACAGTTGCATTTCTCTATTAAGGCTCCGTGCACATAATTAACTCATTTTGGCCAATTTTGATCACTTGTTGTGAGGTAGGGAAGAAGAATATTCGTTTTTTTATTTGTTATTATAAGAGATGAGTTCTTAATCTTGTACGTGGCGGAAAGGGATTTTTCAAAAGACTTATAGCATACTGATAAATCAACAATACCCACAACCCCTTTTCCGAAAAGTAACGAACGAGTGACGTTTGTCTTCGTTTTACGAAAAACTGCAAAGGATTCTTTACATTAAAAAAATATAAATAACATCATTAAATGGTCTAATTGGACGTGGCGGAACCACTTTTTTGATTTTAATACGAAATATAGCAGAAAAAAAATGTTGAAATAACGTAATTTTTGGGAAACTTCTCGACAAATAACTATTTTTTTCTATACCTTAGAAACACTTTTATGAAATTTTAAAAATTACATATTAAACTTAAGTTAACTATTGAATAGAATCCAAATTTTATTTTATTAATTAACATAAACTTAATTTGTTAAATAAAAGTCAAAGTGAACTATATAATCGATCGCCCAAAACCAATCCCGCCAGTAACGACCGGGCCTTCCCAGCGTGAGGACGTATCACTTTGCACCGCAGGAGCCCACGTGATCTACGTAAACATATTCCAAATATTGTACGCCAACTACCACATTTTGGTCCGGTAAGTATTAATTTCTTTTTTAAGTTGTAAGCTTGTGTATTTTTTTGCTTGTTGCAAAATGTTAATGTCTTACAGAATACCGGTGTACGAGTGTCCGTAAATCTTCTCATCCTTATCGGCTTGACCGATTTTGGTGATTTTATGTTAATAATTTTTGCGTCATCTGGATCATTCTTAGCTTTTGTTGAAGTTGGGTGAATTGTCGCACGACAACGTCTGCCTACCGAATCCGCTAGATAGTAGATATAACTAAATATTTATATCGCCCTACATTTATTTCTGGAACCAAGTGTTTTGACGCAGCTTCCGGTGAGAGAAACTTGTAGAAATTGTCATGTAACAAAAAATGGTAAAACATCTTTTATTTTATAGTAGAAAAAGAGATAGCTTTTCTGGTTTCAGAGGGTGATGAAGGCAATAGTGAGGTGAAAATAAAAATCCAAGATGGCCGCTGCAAAAATTTCGAAATTTTTATCAGAGGTGTCGTTTTTATAGTTTCCGAGGGTTTTGAAGCCAATGATGAAGCGAAAATAAAAATCCAACATGGCGGCTGAAAACATTTCTAAATTTTTGTTACAGGTGTCGTTTATATAGTTTCCGAAGGTGCTGAAGCCGATGATGAGGTAAAAATAAAAATCCAAGATGGCGGCTGAAAACATTTCCAAATTTTTTGTCAGAGGTGTCGTTTTTACAGTTTCCGAGGGTGCTGAAGCCGATGATGAGGTGAAAATAAAAATCCAAGATGGCGGCTGTAATCATTTCCATTTTTTTTTGTCAAGGTGTCGTTTTTAGGGTTCCGTTGCCAAATGGCAAAAAACGGAACCCTTATAGATTCGTCATGTCTGTCTGTCTGTCTGTCTGTCTGTCCGAGTATGTCACAGCCATTTTTTTCCGAAACTATAAGAGCTATGCTGTTGAAACTTGGTAAGTAGATGTATTCTGTGAACCGCATTAAGATTTTCACACAAAAATAGAAAAAAAACAATAATATTTGGGGTTCCCCATACATAGAAATGAAACTCAAAATTTTTTTTTCATCAAACCCATACGTGTGGGGTATCTATGGATAGGTCTTCAAAAATGATATTGAGGTTTCTAATATCATTTTTTTAAAAAACAATAATATTTGGGGTTCCCCATACATAGAACTGAAACTCAAAATTTTTTTTTCATCAAACCCATACGTGTGGGGTATCTATGGATAGGTCTTCAAAAATGATATTAGGTTTCTAATATCATTTTTTTCTAAACTGAATAGTTTGCGCGAGAGACACTTCCAAAGTGGTAAAATGTGTCCCCCCCCACCCCGTAAGTTCTAAAATAAGGGAATGATAAAACTAAAAAAAATATATTATGTACATTACCATGTAAACTTCCACCGAAAATTAGTTTGAACGAGATCTAGTAAGTAGTTTTTTTTTTAATACGTCATAAATCATCAGATTTGATGACAAACATGAAATTCGTTATACACCTTCCAGAACAACCTAGGTCATCATCATTAGGTAAAATGAACAGGACTCGTTGAGATACACCTAATGAGCCCACATTCGCTGGGTTTACAAAAAGCTATTCAAAAGTTCCGTTATCCTTTATCATCAAACCAGCTCGAGGGTATCACTTTATTCGGTTATCATGGGAATGCTTACATTTGGGAGAATTCAATCAATTCTAGTGGACTTTCCACTACAATGGACTATTTTTTGTTTTAAATTTATTTAATTCGAGTGTCCCTTCATCTAGCGTCATCAATCTTGTATTAGGAATCACCAGATTCATCTATACCTATTAAAGGTCGAATAATAGTCGATTTCCAATATTTTTTTGACCATCGATAACCGTATCAAACCATAATGATTTGGATGTAAACTATCAAACCTTATAATCAGTGAAAAAAAAATCATTCGTTTTCATCCAAAATTTATTTGAAATTTTCTATGTGTAACAGTCGATTTTGGATAAATACATGTGAAGAAACAAGATAATGTAATATATACATATAAATGTTCATTATACCACGGAGTCTTATTTTTTTTGACTAGGTCGTTATCTAAATTCATCGGTTTCTGGCCAGTACAATAAAATAACAATTTTATAGGTAAAGCCCTTTTTTTTTTTTTTTTGGATGGGTAATCATCGAATGACTTCTCCCGCTCTGGGCGGAGCGGGAGGGCGTGTCAGACTTTTACTGACTAAAACCCACCCGTGTTCCTTCAGTTGCCCATGTGCCAGGGTCACGGTATCTCTTTCGAACAATCACGCGACCCCGGCAGGCATCGGTCCTAGCAGACCCCTACAGTACTGCTGACATCTCTTTGAGGCGCGCGTTGAACACTACGCGCCGTCGACCCGAGCTTGGTCCTTACCGGGCGGCGAGCTACCCATTGCTCGCCACCCGCAAGCTCGCGCCTACGGTGGCCGGGAGTCCGCAATCGACTCTCGGCACCCGGGGCGTCTCCTCCTGCGGCGGCTAGGAACGTGAGGGCGCAGAGACTGCCACTCCCTCACGCGCCCCGCCTCCTCCTTCGCGAGCATTACTGCTTCGCAGAAGGAGGTGACGGCTTCCAATGCCCTCTCGCTCCGTACCATGGCTCGCACCAGGGCCGGACGCGAGAGGTCGCCGCCGCCGATCGCCTCCACGAGGACACGGCGTTGCTCCGCCCAGGCAGGGCACACTTCCACCGTGTGCTCCACCGTGTCCTCTAGACGATCCTCACAATGGAAACACCCGGGCGTTTCCTCCCGCTTTATCCTGAACAGGAACCCACCGAAGCACCCATGCCCGGTGAGAACCTGCGTCAGGCGGAAGGTGAGGACGCCGTGGCGCCTCTCTATCCACTCCTCAAAGTAGGTAAAGCCCTTATGTTCAAATTTAAATGTTTTGTATTTTCTAAAACTTTATCTTTTATCCCAATCCAATTCCAATTCGCCTATTCAATTGATTTTTTTTTGAATGAAGAATATATTTAATTACAAAATTATGGAAACTACTCGTATTTATGTAAAACACTTACCTCAACATTATCTAATCTATCTATTTAATTGTACCTACATGTACCATTTTTATGCTTATTGTGATAAATATACTATTAAAATGTACACAAACATTCCAGACTTTTATTTCTTAACAATACCTGTATTAATTAAAAAATAAAACCACTAATAGTATCAAAACTTTTTAAGCGATCACTACGCTCGATCTTTAGGCATGTGTGCGTAAACGGTGCACACAAACATAGCATAGCAGGAATTTACCTAAACTCGAGCGAGTGAATTATGTGCACGGGCTCTTAAAGAACAACAAAAATTGTTCTACGCTTTTTTTATTTGACCAGCACTTTAGGCGCTATTCGATGAAAACTTTTATTTGTGTATGGAAACGAACACAAAAATGTATGTATCTCATGATTCCCTCTTTGTTCGACTTGTGGATTTCACTATTGTTATTTACCCATTTTATGCCACATTTTCTTCAAGGACACATGGTGCACCCAGAGTGCCCCTACCGAGATATTTTGCCTATAGTAACTATCTTTGTATGTGTATTACTGATGGAATGGAGGTACATTAAGATTACACTATTCTTGTTCTTCCATTTTCAAAATCAAAAAATCCAATCTATTTTTACACGCTTTATATTAGCTTCACTTGTATGTTTGTATATTTGTATGTTTGTATATTTGTATGTTTGTTTGTAACCGACTCCTTGTAGTGCGATTTTGACCCACTTTAAACGACCAGATTTCATTCAAACTTTGCACACCTGTCAAGGACTGATGACAATGCAATAATTTCATAAATTTGTGCCATTATCCTTGCCAGGGTTACCAGGACAGCAAAAAAACTGTCACAAACTACGCTGACATACGTCTCAAAATTCGAAATACCCTAAAAAATAGAAAATAAATAATAGTTTAAAAAAACTAAAAAACACGCTTTGTACACACACATTTTGTACTTTTTAGTTTGGTTTATCATGGAAGCGTGTTTTTTAGTTTTTTTAAACTATTTTTTTAATGTATTACAATCATTCTTCCTCAGGTGCAAAGCGAGTTGTGAGTACCCTATATTATATTGTAGTCTGTGGTTGTGAGTTTTGAAGTTTGACGTTTAGAAAGCACAGTTAGCGCGTTCACGAGCGTACCGAATTGATAACAGTTATCAGCTGTCATAATCGTGATATCCAAATCGGAACGCCAATTTATTGCTGTGAGCGCCGTAAGCGATATTTTCCAACTCGCAAAGCATCCCAAATCAACACAACTGTCAATTTGACAGCGCTCACGGTGATATCGGTTTGGGGCATGGTCGGCGTTATAGCAAGATGGCGCCATGACGTCATCAATGACGTTCAGGGGACAGCTTTATCGCGCTCCCGCCAATTCAGAACGGGTGTTAGCGCGCTCAAATCGATGTCAGCGTAATACGGAACGGAACGCGCCGATAGTTGTGTAGGGATGTTAGTGGGTGCTTTCCGAGTTGGAAAATATCGCTCACGGCGCTCACAGCAATAATTGGCGTTCCGATTTGGATATCACGATTATGACAGCTGACAACTGTCAACAATTCGGTACGCTCGTGAACGCGCTAACAATGCTTTCTCAACGTCAAACTTCAAACCTCACAACCACAGACTACAATATAATATAGGGTACTCATAACTCGCTTTGCACCTGAGGAAGAATGATTGTATATTGATTTTGAAAATGGAAGAACAATAACAGTGTAATCTTACTTCAATGTAATCTTACTTATTAAGATTCAATAAATGTTGATTTAATTAATGTTTCTATTTTGTAGTTTTTCTTCTA
The DNA here is from genome assembly GCA_947507805.1 of Aporophyla nigra. Taxonomy (NCBI): domain Eukaryota; kingdom Metazoa; phylum Arthropoda; class Insecta; order Lepidoptera; family Noctuidae; genus Aporophyla; species Aporophyla nigra. Next base: position 195,644 of record OX382313.1, on the reverse strand, counting down.
ACATTCTGTAAAATAACATATGATCTAATTTGTTTAATTACTTAAAACTGAAGTTATACACAATGTAACAGTGTAATGTTGTGGTTCCGGACGTAAAGAATAAAACCATCCGATTTCTTCCCGTGGGTGTCGTAAAAGGCGACTAAGGGACTTACTAGAGAATGGGTAGCAGCGTTCTCTATGCATTTTACCACCATACTGCGATCGCCAACCCGCCTGCCAAGCGTGGAGATTATGGCAAAGCCCCCAAATTGGGGGAGGTTTATATTCCTGTGGATGTCTTTCGGCTGATGATGATGATGACACAATGTAACTGATAGGTAAATGTGTATTTCATTTTTGGCAACTAGATAATAAGACTTATATGCCAAGTAGCAAATTTCTTGCAATTTTATACCTTTGCGCCATATATGTATTGGGATAGGTATGTAAATAATGTTCAACACTAATAGTAATCAAATATTTTTATTAACAATAAATTAGAATCACAGTTTAATCAGACTGAACCTCAGGTGCCCCGCCTGACCTCCAGGCCACATTTTTTTCCTAATTATAATATTAATATAAGAAACATATAAAACAGTATATAATAAGTCTTAAGTACTAATATTTCAAATTTGTATCAATTCTAGTAAATATTATGTAAAATCACAGACACAGTACAAGTAACTGCTGATAAAATTCATTAATAAAAACCACAAATATACTACTACTTCAAACGGATACCTACCTAACAAATCTTAAAATTTTATAAAAATCAAGTAGATACTACTAATTCAAACAGGAAAAAATCAAAGCTTAAAATCTAATAAAAATCACAAGTATATTATTAATTCTCACAGGTACTGATTAAATCTTATAAACGTGATAAAAATCAGAAGTGGACCTATACTACTAATTAAAACAGGTAACAATCAAATCCAAAACTTATATAGATCTACAAAAAACTAATTATTCATTTTGTTTAAACACTACTGTAAAATTTTCATCTTTTTCCTATGCTGTTGCTCTTGAATTTCTGTATCTGTTTTCCATATACTTCCTCAAATCTTTTCTATAATCTTTTAATATACAATCAAATTTTCTTTTCGATTTTTGTGGACTATCATTTTCATTTGGTGGAGGTCCAATTTCTGACACCAGCGTTACAGGATTAGCCCATCCAGTTGAGAATAATTCATTTATTAGCTGCAAAAAAAATATATCTTTATTAGCATTACATCACAAACACCTGAAGCATTTTATCATAAATTAATCTATATTTAACAGTGACAAAATGTTATAGGGTTTTTCTTTGTGGAATTATTCAGTAGCAGTCCAGAGTCTGGAATTGTGCCCAGTTGATATCAATAAGCTCGCCCCCTATTACATAGGACTTAAACATAACTGGTGAAATGTCGGTGTACTATAAGTACACATCTGCCTAGCCCTTCAGAGAGACAAGGAGTGGTGATATGTTCTTTTAACAAAATTAGATATGCATTCATAAATTATTAGTAATAACTTTCTGCGCCATTAAGGTATTTGATTACACAAAGTTGGTAATGGTAACATATTTACATAATAAAGAAATAAGTAAAGGAATAAAATCATCTTACATCAAAGTACGGCCATGTTGCCTATCATTTCTAGATGTGGCATTATGATCCACTATCTTTTTAAAATGGTTTTTAGGCTATTAATTTTTGACCGGCACTGGGTACCATTAAAATTATATTGTGCGTCACACATCTTTGCTATGATATCTATACCATCTTATGACTCATTTTTTCAAAAAGCTCTCTATTTTCACCATATAATGTGAGTGCATCAACAACAAAATGCACCTCTCGTTCCATATAAATAGTGATGGTGACTCTTGATCTACTGAAATAAAACAAAATAAAAATAAGCACTTTTTACTAATACATACATACATCACCAATATTGGCTGAATGGATTTGAATGAAACTTGGCACATAGATAAACATACCCTGGAATAAAACAGGATATTTTTAATATAAGTACTGAAGAAAATGCTTTTATAACTTTTTAATTGATAGAATCTGAGACAAGTTCTTGTACCAAAATAATTTACTGTCAACATTGACCAAAGCATAGAACACTTGTATCTTTGTTATAGATTAAGTACCTATTGGAATAAAACTGACCACATAAACTGTCATATGATATTTTATTGAAACAGATCAGGCACATTCAGCTTATAAGTATCTGCTCATAACCAGTAATAAATACTTACCATATTGTTCTGTTTGTTCATTCAGCAGTGATTCTGGTTGTTGGCTGTACATATTTGCATCAAAATCATGCACCAATTGCTGTACATATTCTCTATTTGTAAACAGCGAGTACCAGTTCAATGAACATTTTTGATTGATAAGACATTGGTTGTAGACACTATTAAACTGTAAGTTAGATCTTGCTAACGTTGTGATGGGTAAAGGTGTCTTCACACAGCGAGCGGGGCGTGACGTGACGCGACGTGGCGGGGCGTCGGCGCGACGCCGGCGCGACGGGAGCCTTCACACTGCGGGCGCGATCACGTCCCGTCCCGCCGGCGCACAGTGGATCGTCCCCATACAAGAGGTCGGACATAGAATCAAAAATTGAAAAAGTATTTAATAAAAAAAAAAAATAAAAAAAATATACAGTTGCATTTCTCTATTAAAGAACAACAAAAATTGTTGTACGCTTTTTTTATTTGACCAGCACTTTAGGCGCTATTCGATGAAAACTTTTATTTTTGTATGGATTTGGATGGATTTTTTTTTTATTAAATACTTTTTCAATTTTTGATTCTATGTCCGACCTCTTGTATGGGGACGATCCACTGAGCGGCGCCGCGCCGCGATTCATTCATTGAAAAAATGTTGAGCGATTCAGACGTGGAAACGCTCTTGCTCTTATTTTTTAATGAAGTATGTAACTAATATCACAGGTCAGCATATCATCGACCCGTGCGGCTGTTGTAACTTAGCCTCAAGCGCTTTACAAAATTATGAATTTTAATCGTATTAGTAGCCGTTAAACTTTGAAATTGACTGAGGCATTTTACGTACCTTTCTAAATCTTTTGCGATCTTATGAGGTTTGGCTTAATTTGTCAAACTGTACTCCATGCCTTTCATGCGAGATTCAGAAGGATGCCGGAGGTTTGAAAATCTGTCTCGGTAAATCCACAAAGCAAAAGGAATAGCTTTGCCACGGGCTTCTAAACACATCAACATGTTACCGTTTTCACGACCACTGTACACGTATTCAGGCATTGTTTATCACAACAAAATCAATAAAAACAAAACACTAAAAACGTAATAATAACAACAAGACACAATTTTAAACTAAAGTGTTAAATGCGACCCAATATCTATCAATCAGTTCCACGTACCACTTTCGCTCACGAACTAAGTCGGACAGGAACTAACTAGAGGACTAACACAATATCAAAGATACCGCCTGCACGTGGAGCCGACAAAAGCACCACCGTGCCGGCGCCGCGCTGGCGGGCGGCGCCGACGCACGGTGGGCTGCATATCGCCTTTCATAGACATAGAGACTCGAATTTTGAAGGGTCTTTTTTTTGGCTAGAAATGGATTCTGCTGATCATTACTATTCTATAAAATTTCGTATGGGGCAATTGCGTGTATAAATGAAGGAGTTATAATTTTTTAAACAAAAAAAATGTACGGTGCTGACATGAAAAATTATTCTATCTCTGGAATTATAAGGTTCGCCATTATATCCTTAAACACAGATAGTACCATTTATTTTTAATTTTTTGACATACTTCATATTGCGCCACCATTTGTGGCTTTTAAAAAATCCTCAAAATTAAAAAAAAATATAATGTTGATGTTTAATTTTATGGTTAAATGCTTTAAATATGAGTATGCTTAGTCAAGTTCACAATATTTTTTTATACTATAAGCCAAGACAGTCTGAAAATCACAAAATTTCGTTTCACTAAATTGAAATCACATGGTAATTATGAATTACCTTTCTTATCCCGCGATTTGCAACCCACTGTGCGGCGCCGCGCTGTCTTGTCATGTGAATGATCTAAAAGTTACAGAGACAAAACAGAAAACCAAATCATTTCAATTGTTAGGAAATTGGTTCTATGCTTTATACCGAACTGTTTTAATTTTTTTGACTTTTCAATAAGATTTAACGGGTTTCTTAGATTAAATGTATCAAATTATTTAGTTTAAATTAATTGAGTTTACTTACTAAATAAAGGATACAGTCATTGTAATAAACAAGCTTGCGTCGTGTGACTCTAATCACATTGGCATAAAGTTCAAATTCAATTGATTCACGTGCGCTAGTTGTTTGAAACTGTACTCGTAATGAAAATGTTTTAGTCAATCACAGCTAATGTCGGCGATCGCTCACTTTCATTCACTATCCATTACTCGTATCAGCTAACATACAAAACTATTATTAAATGTAAGACGCAGTCAATCAATTTAAAACTTGTGATACTTCTGCAATTTATCGCCATCCTGCCGACGCTGCGCTCGCGCCCCGCTCGCGGCACGCCGGCCTCTGAGTTGTATTCCGACTCGGCGCGGCGGCGGCGTGGCGCGTCGCGCCGAGCGCTCTGTGTGAAGTCGTCCATACTATCTAGTACATTACAACTACTCAGCGTCGCGTCGCCGCCCGGTCCCGCCGCGTCGCGCCCGCTGTCTGAAGACACCTTAAAACATTTTCATAACAATCGTTTGAACAGTCTAATGTGAGCATGACAGAAATTTGTCGCTCGTTAGGCTCGTCGGCTATATTCACTTGAATACTCATGATTGCTTAATAGTTTTCCTTTTTATAAACACTATATATTTGTTTATCTTGTTTTGTTAGGTTGCGACTGTAGCTGACTGTAGCCAGAAGCACAATTTCGAAAATGTAATATTATATAGTCCACTCAAAACAAAACAACACAACTGTCAATTTGACAGCGCTCACGGTGATATCGGTTCGGGGCATGGTCGGCGTTATCGCAAGATGGCGCCTGTCATGACGTCATCAATGACGATTCACGGGACAGCGTTATCGCGCTAACGCCAACTCGGAACGGGTGTTAGTGCGCTCAAATCGATGTGAGCGTAACACGGAACGCGCCCATCGATTTGAGTGGAACGCAGCTAATGTCATTAATGTCAATTTGACATTTTTATTTGTTTATTATTTATTATCCATCCGATCTTTAAGAGCATCTTTAGCACAGAGTATTTTGTATGATCTTTAGAGTTAGAGAGCATTGCAGGTTTTTGCGCGTATAATGAATAAAATCGATAATGAAGAGTAAAAAGGCCCCTGTGGCGTGGGGTTGGAGCCGCGCGGCGGGCGCGCGCGCCTTGCACGGCGCTCGGCGGCGCTGGCTGGTGGGCGGCGTGCTGGCGGCGGTGGTAGCGGCCGTGCTGGCGCCGCGGCTGGGCGCGTCCGGAGGCAACTACCGCATGCTCAGAGCTCACTAGCTAGACATCATACACCGCCTTGCACCTCATGTAATTACTTAACTTCATTTTATTATTTCTTTAGGTTTGTTTATGACATGCGGTCTGCTTGTGTTGCTGCGATCTGTTCTCACAGCAGGTTTACTTCAACTGCAAAGTATTGTGAACTCATACATATTTTCTCCTTCGTTCGTGAACACTTGCAGGCAGGCAGCAGGTCCTGTGCATCCTACACAGTGTTGACAGCATGAGGCCCTGTGAGGCATCTAATCTAATTGTGTTGGTTAAATACACCAATGCATATTTGAGATGTCACTTGATTTGTGTGGCTACCTACTACATTATATATGAATAGCCAGTGGCGGCGCTACACCACATCGGCGACATCAAGTTCGCGAGGCCTCTTTTACTTTGCAGTCAAAAAAAATACCGTTAAATTAAGTGAGCCAAATTATCAAATTATGTATGAGCTAACAAGTTTTATTGTTGATAATCAAATGGTGACAAAAAATAATTACACACATAGAAATTAAAATAGTCGAACGAATAGTCGGCTTTTAGCCTCACTGAATTTTTTCAGGATTGTGTCATAGCTAAGGCTAGCAGCTATTTCAACTTCGAACATTTTCACACAGTACAGATATTGTGTCGGACAGTGTGTTTGAAAACGCTCATTCGGGCGAAACTTTCATTAATTTCATAGTGTTGCCAGACGGACTATTCTGAATACCTGTAAAGTACTACTCAGTTCCATCACCCACGTGTTCGAATATAATAAAAGTCATCATCATCTGCTTAGCTTTTTTCCCGAATTGTTCGGGGTCGGCTACCTAAGCCAGGATGATTGGCGAAACGAAAATGAATAGGTAACTTGTAAAACTTTTTCCTTGAGGCTCGAGGTCGTCGGCGGTGGCCGACGTCGCCGACGCCTAGCGCCGCCACTGTGAATGGCTACATACCAACAATATATTTATTTCTATCATATATTTTGTATTAATATGGTATCAGTAGGGAAGATTTAGTAGGATGCACAAATATTGAGTTTATTCTTATCCGTAAAGCATGGAATGATAATTCTTTCTCTACTCTGAAATATTTCAATTCAAAGCCAGTTCATTATTTTATTAGGTTAAATGGATAGCCCTGTAAGAATTTGTTATTACAGTAGTTGCATCTTGAAACCTGATGTTTCAGTTCAACGTCAAATCATGACACTGCATAAATCAAATAAATCTAGAGATAGTTCACGGCTTGCTAGCTGACTAGCAGTACTGAGTGCAGATGGGCGGGCAGCTACCTGGCTGTCCTGGCACTGAGCAGTGTGTCTGCTGCACAGGCGCCTGTGCTCGTCAGATAGGTATTTATAGCATTTTGATAGTCAGTAGTTTCAAACTTTTTATTATTCATAATTTTAACAATTTTTTTTAATTGAATATTCACTAAATTGTTTATTTCTTTGGAATAAAATTTAATTTAGTCATTACTATAAAACACTGTAGTAGAAGTTGCACTGTAAGTACAAACCAAAAATATTATTTTTGCCCTAGTGAAGTGGAAGTGGGTAATGACGCGTATTTCCATTCTGTACAAGGCCAAAACACAACCATAGGAATCTGCTCGCGTATATTTTGTAATGCATTTTTTAAACTTGTGATTACAAAGTATACACGAATTTTGCGTACTACTTGTATATAGTTTGTAACGTAGACGCGCACGTGCATCATTCCAATTTATACAAGGCCAGAATGCCACCATAGGAATTTGGTAGGACTTCTGATTGCCGGGCTTCGATTTAAGGGGTGTTACGGGAGGAGGGGGGTGTAGAGCCTCTCCTGTGAAGGAAAAGTTTCGAACCCCCCCCCCCCCCCATTTTTGAGAAATATGTTTGATTATATTCTGTGGGGTTGACGAATAAAATGAAGGGGAAGTAGCAACGCTCGACAGGACACTTCGCTGGCAGGGCTCGTCAACAGAATCAAGGCGTTTCCATAGGAGGTCACAGTTTTACCTTAACCTAACCTCCCCAAACCATGTCGTTTCTGCCACTCGCCGGCCGCTACCGCGGCACCGCTCGCTTCGCTCGCTCGGCTCGTGCGTAGGAGGTCGCAGTTTTAACCTAACCTAACCTAAACTCCCCAAACCATGTCGTTTCTGGCACTCGTCGGCCGCTCGTCTATACCTACAGGTTTAGTTTGCATGCGGAGTAGCACTGTATATTATGGAACAATTTAGTTACTTTGGCCACTACAAAGTATACACGAGTATTTGCGTACTACTCTTGTATAGATTGGAAGACCTTGATTAAAAAGTGATTTCCAATCTATACGCGACTAGTTTCAGACCCTTGCGTTCTAGCCTTGTACACATTGGAAATACGCGGTAATGACAGGCGTCCATTATCCTCCTTGGTGGAGCACCAGACTGCAGCCGCCGGCCTGCAGACGGCTACTCACTGCCTGCTGATGGATAAACTAGCCACTGTGCACGTTATGGGCTCCGTCTTTGCATTGCTCAAAAAATAACAGAAAAACTAGGCATAATGGAATTATTCGCTCAGACAAGTTTTCATCATCAAGTTTTTCAAAATATGATTAATATTGCTCTGTAGTGCCAGCCATATTACTGTTTGGTGAGGGACTCCACAATACTGTACCTGAATAATGTTGACCGGCTTACAGACAGCCCACTCGGCCAGCTGGTGGTTTGTCGGTGCAGTAGTTTGACGTGCTGGTGTGTGTAGGAGGTCTGCGGGCGGAGTACACGTCGTGGGCGCTGGTGTCCTATGTGCACTTCAGCGCGGGGCGGCGCGCTCGGCGCCGGCGGCTCGGCGCCGTGCGCGTGCACGCGGCCTGCGTCGCGCACGCGCACCTCGTGGCGCCCGCCCTCACCGCCGCGCTCATCAGCGCTCTCACTGACGGCGTCGACTACCGCATCGTGCAGGGGTGAGTGTCCCAGTGGCGTACCGCGGCGCTGTGTGGCGTGAAGTGACGCGTGTGTTCTGCGCAGCGTGATGCTGTGGTCGCTGGGCGGCGGCTGCGCGTGGCTGCCGCTGGCGCTGAGCGCGCGCGGCGCGGTGCCGGCCGGCTGCGCGCTCGTGTACGTCGCGTCGCTGCTCGCCACGCCGCTGCACACCGCGCTGCTCGTGAGCATCTCACTACAGTTTAACTGATGAATTGCTGATGTAGATTTTATGTTGAAAAGACTGAGTCATGGCCGTTAGTTGGGTTAGGGACAGGCTTTAGTATGAGAGTCTGACAGACCCCTCCGCCCACCCTTGGGTGGGGAACATCCAAGAGGATTTAATCTCGAGATAAAAAAAAAGGGGAATGTTGGTGGTTGGTCGTGAACTCTTGTTTATTTAATTTATTTATTTATTATTAATAACCAACACACATACAAGTTATCGGTCAATACTAGTCATAACACATAAAATCATAGACTTCAATAAATTACATTGGATAAAATACAATACAATTGGATAAAATAAATACAATTGGATAAAATTCAATACAATTGGATAAAATTTGGTGAAAGTAAAAGATTATATAAAATTAGAAGTAAGTTGATGAAAATAGGTACATAAAAAAAGGATACAAATTAGATATCAGATAAAATTTCATAAAAAGTAGAACATAGCATAACAAACATAAAATTGGCATAAAATTGTGCAATAAAATAATCAATAATAAGGTACAGTTCAATTTATTTATTTACTCCAAGGAAATTGTACTGGGAGTGGCTATAGACTCCAGGTATCGAGTAGCAGTGTTCAGGAATTTCAGCTCAGTACTCGCGAAAACGTCAGATGATTCGTCATATAACAAAATGTTGTTAAGGGGATTACCTCGCTCAAATCCTGAAAATACGGTGTGTTTAAAGAAGTTTGTAGATGAATCCTTTTGTGCGTTTTCAATATAAAAAATATATGTTAAACGAAAGGTCATCACAAAAACATTGTATTGTTTAAAATTTTAATAAACTTACTCAAGTTTTATCAAAAAATCGTAACAAATAGGTCCTTTTTCAACCTAAATTGAAAATTTTCTCTATAAAGGCTCAATAACTCGGCATGAATGTTATACCAAAAAATACGTAATGACGTATTTAACAATTTGTATTGATATTTTCTCTTATTTCTTTTAATATTTTATAAAAACCCGAAATTTCGCGAAAAGCACTATGTCACTCCCGCACTCGTCCCTCTCTCTCTCGTCGTTTCGTCGTAAGTTAGTACGGGGCAGCATGCTCAAGGTCATTGGGCAATGTAATGCCCTTAATATGGGTGAGGGCAAGGTATAATGGACTAGTCTTAAGAGTTACGGAAATGGTTTGTGGTATCGACAACAGGGGACGCTGGCGAGGGCGAAGTGTGTGTCTAATGGGTGGTGGAATGTGAAAGGAGATATCTTGCAATAACGAGGAGTTGTTGTGGGTACCACGAATTAGGCGGATATTTTTAGCTACTTCAACCTCAACCAAGTGGTTCAAACACCCACACATTTTGTAGGTGATAGTAGTTCGCTTATTGACATAATCTGCACTGATGCTTCAATTCGTAATGTCGCACACTGTGAAATTTTGCTTCGATTCTTGTCAGGCCACTTAGATAATTAATTTTACTTTTTTCTTATGGTGGCATGATTATGAGACCACACAGGACATAGATGAGCGACAGTGTATTTGAGCAAATTATTTTATTAAAATATGTTAAGTAAATTTAATTTAAGGAAGTTATCACAGTAAATTTACCAGCCTGTTAGCTGACTGAAATAAATAAACTTTTTAACAAAATAAAGATAAGTACTTTAAAACTAAAAGTATTTTATTTTAATAAAGCATTTTGTAAATACGTATTTTGCATTTAGTATTTTAAATATAAAATGAAAAACTATTTTGTATTTGAAATAAGAAAATACAAAAGTATTTGCATTTTGCATTTGAATACATTTTATAACCTATTTTGCACATCTCTGCAGTCAAAGTTATCCAAGAAAATGTATAGTAAAGTAAGTGACAGCCCTAACCCCAAAAATAAAAATTTAATAACTCAGAAGTCCCGTATTATCCATACCTGGTTTTTTTTATAATATAGTTTATTATGGTATAAATCTATTCCAGTGAAAATAAAATGCGGTAATAATGAGACTTGCCAAATATTTTTTTTTTTTTAAATAAAAACTTAATTTTTCCCTCTAATTACAATTATTTTAATTTTTTTCCACTTCATCTAGTAGATATAACAGTCCTTTTTAAGATCTCATCTATAACAATACTAGAATCATACATTTAAGACGAAATAATGCATTTTCATGGTTTCTATGGAGTTTTCTCGAGTTTTAAAATAACTTTAAAACTAAACAGAATAAAACCACGGTTTCTTCCCAGAAGTTTTAGTTCTTCACTGGATCTATAAGATGAAGGGATAAAATATACATGTCCGCAATCGAAGCAAAATTTCACAGTGTGTGTCGTAGTGAACCATATTAGTGACCTTAGCCACCACTCGTTTATTACATGCGAGACGATTTATAAGAAGCAAAAGTCCAAACCAAGATCTGTCGTTTTTCGTCCGCTCAGTGACATATTAGAGGACTACTTTAATACAGATTTAGAATTGATACCATGGTCGATTATTGGTGACATGAGTTATGTTAACACTATGGTGCAAACTCTGAACTCATTTATGATCCAGCTATTCGATCTCCATGCTCCTCTTAAAAGGAAGACCTTCAAAACCCGCCCTACTCCTTGGATAACTGAAAACATCAAATTAATTTCAAAACTAAGAGATGTAGCCAAGGATAGATTTCGTAGATCCAAACTACCGGGTCATAAGGAATATTATCTTGATCTGAAGCACCAAGCGATCACAGCACTTGCTAATGAGAAGATGGCATATTTCGCTAAGAGTATTAATGACCAATTGAAGGACCCAAAACTATTGTGGCGCAACTTAAAATCGTATGTGCTTCCAGACCATAAGCAAAAATTGCTGCCAAGTCACTTCAACAACCCTGATGTGATTAATGCGGCGTTCCTGGACGTTCCAGGTAATTGTCATCACAATATCTCACAATTGTCCTATTTTGAGTCTCATAGGCTTGGACCTGCCTCTTTCTCACTTACAACAACCAATCCCGAGTCAATCTTATAGATAATTAAAAGTCTATGGTCAAATGCACAGGGTGTCGATGGTATGAGTCTCGATATGTTATCACTTACGTTGCCAGCTACCCTGCAAGCCATTACAGACATCATTAACCGGTCCATTGCCACGCGTACGTTCCCTGAACTCTGGCGATGCGCTATTGTACGCCCTATCCCTAAAAACAATAACCCAGTTAATACTAAGGACTTAAGACCAATTAGTATTTTACCTTGCCTGTCTAAGATCTTGGAACGTGTGGTATACTCGCAGGTTATTGAATATCTCGAAACCAATAACATTCTTCCTGACCTACAGTCGGGTTTCAGAAAGGGTAGAGGTACGGCAACGGCTCTGGCTGATGTTGTTGGGAATATCCTTGAAGCACGTGACTGGGGAGAGGGAACAATTCTGGCTCTGCTTGACTTTTCTCGGGCTTTTGACGCAATTAATACCACTCTACTGCTGTCAAAGTTAGCCTTTTATGGCTTCGACAGTGATGCGGTGGAGTGGTTCAAAAGCTACTTTACAATGAGGTCTCAATATGTAGAGATGCATAAGGATAACGGTTCAACAGTGGCATCCTCTCCCCTCCAAGTGTCAAGGGGTGTCCCTCAGGGATCGATTTTGGGCCCCTTGTTGTATATCCTATACAGTGCGGATATCATAAAGTCATTTGTTAACTGTAAATATCGTATGTATGCTGATGATATCCCGTTGTATACATATATCTTTCAAAGGGGATGAAACATCTTTAGCAGAGCAAAAAATAAACGAGGACTTGCTTAGGGTGGTTGTATGGTCAGAGGAGAACTCACTCGTTCTGAACCCCCTTAAATCTAAATTCATGGTACTGGGTTCTAAGAAACAAGTTAGTGGATTACTGTCTGCCAACCCTGAGATAATCATTATGGGAGAGAAAATTGAGAGAGTGGAGCAGACATGCAATCAAGGGCTTATTATGGACCCAGAGCTGCGCTTTGAGGCCCATGTAACTAACGTCCTCCGTAATTGTTTTTATAGGCTAAAAGTATTATATGGAATACGGAAATACCTGAGCATACCACTCGGGAAACAACTTGTTGATAGTCTCATCCTATCTAAGTTAAATTACTGTGATCCAGTGTATGGACCATGCCTAATTTAAAAAACGGAGCGTGTGTTCCAACGCATTCAAATTGCCTGTGTTCGTTTCTGTGTCAACGTTCCACGAAGAAGTCATGTTACTCCATAAGCTAATGAACTCAAATTATTAAAAATGGCTGCCAGGAAGAAGCTTCATTTGGCCAACTTGTTGTTTGGCATTGTTACTTCTCAAAAACCACACTATCTTTATGAAAAGCTGACATGGAAGCAAAACCATTTGAGGTATGGTCTTCGTTCCATGGTAAGCCCTCTGACATTGCCAATGCATAAAACTACAGCTTTCAGGGGGTGTTTCAAGTTTGCGGCCACGCGCTGTTGGAATGATCTCCCACCACCAATGCGACGCCTGGAATCAATACAATCTTTCAAAGGACAATGCCAAATATCGGCTCGAATCATGTAGCGTCCGACAGAGTTTCTATAATAATGATAATTTATACTATAAAACAGAATGAATGATACAATATAAATAAAATCTGTAGAAGCACACCGTTGAAAAGTAATTTTAAATAGTTATTCAATTTATCAACGCACTTCATGGCTACAACTTCAATTAGAAATGTTGCCAATACCAAAATAAAATAATATCGATACGGAATGACACTAGCAAACCGATTACAATAATATCAATATGATGCTCCGTAAGTAAGTATTTAAGTAATTACATCGTACCTCGTAATTCTAATAACAATAAATAGCATTTCTTTATAATTTTTTACTATACATTTTATAGTTATATAATAATTGAAAATAATTTAATTCCACTATCGATACCATTTAGAATAGTTTATTCCTAATAATGTTATTATAGTGCTGGCAAACTTGACGTAAAACAACTTTTGTCATTGTCAAAATGTTTGACTTCTCACTTCTCCCGCGTGTCATCACTAGCGACGAAGTGTTTCTGTGTGTTTTAGAGTTTTGTGTTGTTTATTACTGTGTTTCTGGACTCCAATTTTTCGTCCAACTACGACTACCTTGGCTGTTGAAACTGAACCTGATCCTTTAAACTCGCTGACCTGGCTCGCCTAACCGTACAAATGAACCTACCTACTTGGTGTCCTGGCTTTTCTCACACGGATATTTGAACCCTTAGTCTACTAACCATAATTCGGTGCATTAATTGTGGAGTAAATGCCTTTCGGATGCGACGATACTCGTTAGAAACTTGGACTGAAGAAATTCAGCAACTGATTAAGTGGTCAACTTTAAAGAACTAAAACTTTTGTTGGTGTACTTCTAATAGAAAACTTAGTATACAATCAAATTCTATAATAATTTTCCTTTTTTATGATATATTGATCATCTTTGTCGGTTCAAGCCGAGTCTTGTAAGAAACCTTGGCATTCTCCTTTCAACACAAAAAGTTACTTATGCATAAGCAAATTTCACTGAACTCCTAACAATAAAATCTAAGTGTTTTTCATACCTCAGGTGATATTGCCCGAAGGCTCTGGTTTGGGATCATCTATGGCGTGGGCTGTGTGGCTTAGCATTTCGCTCATCTGAAAGTGGAGCTGTTTTGTCTGTCTAACTTCTTGTTTTATCCCTTGGAGAGGCGGCCTTAGGGGGTGGCGAAAGGGCACGCCACAATTGCGGCGGTAAGTCCCCTCTTTGAGGAGTGGATAGAGAGGCGCCACGGCGTCCTCACCTTCCGCCTGACACAGGTTCTCACCGGGCATGGGTGTTTCGGTGGGTTCCTGTTCAGGATAAAGCGGGAGGAAACGCCCGGGTGTTTCCATTGTGAGGATCGTCTAGAGGACACGGTGGAGCATACGGTGGAAGTGTGCCATGCCTGGGCGGAGCACCGCCGTGTCCTCGTGGAGGCGATCGGCGGCGGCGACCTCTCGCGCCCGGCCCTGGTGCGAGCCATGGTACGGAGCGAGAGGGCATGGGAAGCCGTCACCTCCTTCTGCGAAGCAGTAATGCTCGCGAAGGAGGAGGCGGGGCGCGTGAGGGAGTGGCAGTCTCTGCGCCCTCACGTCCCTAGCCGCCGCAGGAGGAGACGCCCCGGGCGCCGGGAGTCGATTGCGGACTCCCGGCCACCGTAGGCGCGAGCTTGCGGGTGGCGAGCAATGGGTAGCTCGCCGCCCGGTAAGGACCAAGCTCGGGTCGACGGCGCGTAGTGTTCCACGCGCGCCGCAAAGAGATGTCAGCAGTACTGAAGGGGTCTGCTAGGACCGATGCCTGCCGGGGTCGCGTGATTGTTCGAAAGAGATACCGTGACCCTGGCACATGGGCAACTGAAGGAACACGGGTGGGTTTTAGTCAGTAAAAGTCTGACACGCCCTCCCGCTCCGCCCAGAGCGGGAGAAGTCATTTGATGATTTCCCATCCAAAAAAAAAAAAAAAAAAAAATTGCACTCCGGGAGTGCCGGCAGAAGTGAAAACTTGATTATTAACGTTGAGCATGTTTGATATTTTGGAATGGTTAGGGAATAATTTGTTGTTCAATTTCCATATTTTAAGCACTTTATATTCACGAATTTTACGAATACACAACAATGTGATCACTACACAGACGGTCGAGCCATCAGCTGTCACCATCCATGGATGCGCGTGGCACGCTGTAACATAGACGAACATTCGCGCAAGCGCCCTGCGCCGCCTAAACGAAACAGTAGGCCCAGGCATACATTTTCGCCGCGCCGTAGAGAGGGGATAGCTGTCTACTCTCCATCCGTCCTACGCTTTTTCGATCAGGTCACGTGTCCTGACGCGAGTTTAAGATTTTATACCCATTACAGAAAAAGTGCTCAACGCCGCTAAAGAAGTTTTCACTTCAAAAATTGAATGATTAGTTTGAGCGCCATCTATAATCGAGTTGCTGTCTTAGAAAAAGTTATTTGTTACAATTATTTAATTCATAAGTAATATTTATTTTATGGCTTATGCTATATTACGATTTTATTTTTTTAGAATTAGACACACTTTTAATGACATATATTTTACTGTAAACTCTTCGTGTTTAGTAGTTTATATTAGCGTCATCTATGATTCCATAACCATACTAACCAAGGCTAGCCAAGTGATTCGTATTCGTTTTAATAGATGGCGCTTTTCCAAATTAAAACCATCCGTCCTACGCTTTTTCGATCAGGTCACGTGTCCTGACGCGAGTTTAAGATTTTATACCCATTACAGAAAAAGTGCTCAACGCCGCTAAAGAAGTTTTCACTTCAAAAAGTGGTGGCGAACAGGGCTATCGCCCAGGGCCTCGCTCTTGCAGGGGTCTCGCGAAACACCCCAAGCAAATTTGAAAAATACAGTTTTTTTTTAATTATATTTTTTTATTTAAAACTTGATTTTTAACCTTAACTATTTATTAAGGTTATAACATAACAGTAAATTAAAATAAAGTTAATTAACTTAACTATTCATTCATTCAAAACATAATTCAAAAATTCATTATGTAGCATTTGAATATCGCGCCTCGAAACACTTGAAGATCCGTTTTTTAATCGCATAGCACTCGGGTCAGCTGAGGAGTCCGTCGGGACATAATATTCTGCTCCTTTATCGCTCGGAGAATCCCCGTGTTTCATTTCGTTCGTCGACTCTTGTCACCTTGGAATTATTTTGCTTGCAGTATGAGTTACAAAATCGTTACTGTATCGTACATATCTTTCAAATTTATTGAATACTGGCTTCTGCCCAAGACTTCGTCCGCGTCAAATTTCTTGCACCCCCCGACCCATCCTGTCGCACCGAATCGCTTACCCGAGCGAGGTCTTCATATTCGTAACTTGTTAATTTTTCAATTTTAATAACACAAAACTAACAATTATAACGATAACAAAAAAATAACAAAAGAAAAAACAACAAAATCACGAAAATTCAGCAATAACAACGAGAAAAGGCGGAGCATTCACAAGTACCAAGTGAATGACAACACAATTGACAACTGCAGATTTACGCAATTTGACGGATGGTTGATAGCATAAACCGACAAAATAAAAAAAAAACACGTGCTCCCATAACAGAAGGGAATACGTAACATTTTAGATTTGGTAGAATTATAGTGACGTAAAAAACGTTCCCGGTACTATTTACCCCTGCTTCTTTTAGATTTTGAACATCGACACGAGAATATAGAATGAATAATCTAAACAATATTAAATGAAAGCCTTGTAATTTCAGAAGGAAGATAGGTTAAATAAGTACAATTAAGTGTGACAGCTGTTATTTAAATTGATTATATTTAACTCCACATCAATCTTGACTGTAATAATGTTTGTTGTAATTTTATTGCAAAGTGTGCACCTAAAAGAGCCTTTTTAGGGTTCCGTTGCCAAATGGTAAAAAACGGAACCCTTATAGATTCGTCATGTCTGTCTGTCTGTCCGAGTATGTCACAGCCATTTTTTTTTGAAACTATAAGAGCTATGCTGTTGAAACTTGGTAAGTAGATGTATTCTGTGAACCGCATTAAGATTTTCACACAAAAAAATTAAATTTAAAATTTAAAAAACCCCCGACACAAAAACCTAAAATCCCTTTAAAAAGTAAAAAATAATAAAAAAACTCAATCTTGAAGTACCTAAGTATGTATTAATAATTAAAAAAAAAATATACGTCGCGTTGGGGGACCGCTCCAAACCTAACAATTTACTTACAAATACTCTATTACTTAACTGAAGAAAACTTTTATAAAATTACTTCTAAATATTGCATTTAGGACACGACCGTCATCGACGTCTGCCCTCGCTGAGCGGTCCCCCAACGCGACGTATATTTTTTTTTGAATTATTAATACATACTTAGGTACTTCAAGATTGAGTTTTTTGATAATTTTTTACTTTTTAAAGGGATTTTAGGTTTTTGTGTCGGGGGTTTTTTAAATTTTAAATTTAATTTTTTATTTTATACTTTTTATAGGTATACTTATTATAATGTAGATTTGTTAAGTTGTAAATACATAGAACTTCGCCGTGGCCAACAGGAAGATGGGAAGCTTCCAAAAACAATATCAATTCAATTTGATGATGCCACTATCGGCCGGAGTTGTGTTGACGAGAATGGATGGATTCCACATAATGCCACATAATGTAACTTTTCAAGGTCTTAGAGGATATGGAAATATTGAAAGAACAATGTTTCCTATCATTTTATGTTGGGCGATTACGGCATATAAGTTGCAAGGCACGACAGTTGAAAAAGCTGTGGTTTACTTAGGTAAAAGTACTTTCGAAAAAGGCCAAGCCTATGTAGCCTTAAGTAGAGTATTTTTACTCTGCTTCAGGCTACATAGGCTTGGCCTTTTCCTTGGATGGTGTAGCAGTTTGTGAGCTCGACCAAAGAAAACTATTTAATAACCCACATGACAAATCATCTTTAGCAGAATTGCAAAGACTGAGATGTAGTCATTGATACTCTCACGTGACAATCGGATTTCCATGTCCCAATTTTCCCACCACCAATTTTCTCATCAAGCGAAGCTTGAACATTCTCGATTAAGTCATCAATATTCTCTTTCAGTGCGCTTTCATTTGAGACCCCACTCGAGTATATTTGTAGACATTCGGTTATTCTTCCCCACTTTCACCCCCCACAACTTTTAAACGACTCAACCGATTTTCATCAAACATGTCTAAGAACACTCGCACATAAGTCACCTTTAATACAAAAAACCAATAATTGAAATCGCTTCATCCGTTCGGGAGCTATGATGCCACAGACAGACAGACACACAGACAGACCGACACACAGACAGACAGACACGTCAAACTTATAACACCCCTCTTTTTCCGTCGGGGGTTAAAAATAGAAAAAAAAAACAATAATATTTGGGGTTCCCCATACATAGAAGTGAAACTCAATTTTTTTTTTTCATCAAACCCATACGTGTGGGGTATCTATGGATAGGTCTTCAAAAATGGTATTGAGGTTTCTAATATCATTTTTTTTTAAACAATTGTTTCGTCCCTTGACCACAGACAACCGACCGTACGACAGTTTTTTGTTTACTCTGTGCGCCTGCGCATCATGACGTGTACGGAGTGACAACTGTCACTTGTCAGTTTGATTTTGACACTTGTTTTTGATCTTGAAAAATGGTTGGTTGGTGGGAATTTGTCTTGAGAATATATTAATGATTAATCTTGTTGAATCTATAGTTTTGCGGGCAATTTGTTGTGATCCGATTGTTTTGTGTGTCAAAAGGGGTTGTTTAACCCCTTTTGACGATATTGAACGGGTTTTATTTTGGAATTTGATTGAAATGAGGCGATAGTGAGTCATTTTGGAACCGCATGCTGTGAAAATCTCTAGCGTCTTGCTTGAAATCTTGGAATACTTACAGATTCACTACACAGTACAATATACACTCATTTACATACATAAATCCAAGTAGGCTCAGAATCGAGACCTCGAGTTTTCCTCAATCAGGTGAGTGATTGAATATTTGTTAATCAGCTCCGCGCACGGCGGACAGTTCGACCCACACTTGGAGGGCCTTGGGCCTCCATCGCGCTTCCACGTAAATAATTTGTAAATCCTATGGTCAAGGTCTTGGATTGGCGTCGAACATTCTGGTAGCAGAGCGTGGTTGTAAGTAATGCAACCAACAAAAGTAGTAATTTACAGTAAGCTAATTGCTTGGCAGTCTCCCTAAGGAAATAGTAATTCACTGTAAATATTTGTTAACTGTAATTATTTGTTTATTGAAATAATCTGTCTAAATTGTTGAGACAAGTAAACCTATGTTACCGAAGTCAGCCGGGTTACATATACTAATAAAGTTGATTACCAGGCCCTTGTTGTGAGTTCTGACTTGTTGTATTGGATGTTCGGAAGACATTAAAATATAGGATTGTTGTACCATTGACACAGTTGTTTGTGAAAGTTAACATTTGAAATTGTCATTTTTGAACATTGGCATTGTTTTGAATTGAAATAAAAGTTTATTGTTGTTCATTGGATTGGAACCAATGTTTTGTTGTTGTCTTGAGTTGTAGGGACCAGTTTGATTGTTTGCTTTGTGTTTCCTTTTGTAATTTCTTGAGTTGTTGAGTAACAGTTAAGCCGTTTAATTGTTTGCTTGGATTTCCTTTGTTATTTATTGTTTGAATTTTGTTATTTAATTTGAATTGTTTTGTTGTGCAATGGCATACAAAGCGGTGAGAGAGGCAATCAGTGGATTGACCACACAGCTGCGGTGGTTCGCTTCAGCTGCAGCGACCACTGAGCGCCCGGATCTTGAAAGAGTCACGCTTGCTCGGTTCGAGCAGTTGAACGTGAGACTCGGCAACGTTGATACTCTACTCACCCGCTTCAACGAGTTCATTTGTGAAGTGGATCTGGAAGTGCTGGACCAGGCAGCACGCGATAAGGTCCTTGCTGACTACGACCAGATCTTGGACCTGGGGGATGTCATTGGTCAACGTGCTCGGGAAATATTGGAGAGCCGGACACCTGTCCAGGTCAAGCCGGAGACCTCGGTTGTTTCAGGTACCGGACTATTGAGTAGACTGCCTACTTTGGAACTGCCACACTTTGACGGTCACTTGGACCATTGGTTGGGTTTCCAAAACCTTTTTGAAAGTTTGGTTGATGCACGCTCGGACCTCAGACCCGCCCAAAAGTTGGCCTATTTGTTGTCTGTCCTGGAAGGCGAGGCCCGAGCCTTGGTACAGCATTTGTCGGTGATTGACTCAGCCTACCCTACCGCTTTGGAACTACTCACCCGGCGGTACCAAAACAAACGTTGTTTGGCTGACGTTCATATTAAACAGATTTTGGGGCTACCGGTCATTACTAGATTGTCAGCATTGCGTACTGACCTGTTGAACCCGTTGGTGGCAGCGACCAACGCTTTAAAGCGATTGGAGTTGCCGGTGGACCATTGGTCTTACCTTTTGGTGCATGTTGTGCTGCAACGGCTTCCTGCCGATTTGAGGGCTCGTTTCGAGCAAAAGTATGGTGGGGATAGTGTCACACATCTCCCCCCATTTGGTGACCTCGTCGAATTTTTGGAGGATGAGTGTCGGATTGTGGATAACTCTGGCGTTGCCACCGAGTCATGCCAACCGTCTTCCCGGCCACGAGACCAGGGACGGACTAGGGCTCGCGGGCCTGTTGATAATCGCCCCGCCACCCGTTTTGCTGGCACCCAGAGTCGTCCTGTTTGTGAATTTTGTAGGGACACCGGGCATGGCATGGCAACTTGCGCGGCCTTTTTGAAATTGCACGTGAGTGCCCGCCGCCGAATTGCCAATGCACGCCGTCTGTGCTTCTCATGTTTGGGGGCTCACTTCCATCGGGACTGCCCCAACCCCCGCCCTTGTAGAATTTGTAGGGGTTCCCATTTGGACATTTTGTGCGCTAACGCGAACCACGCTGGCAGACCAGCCTCTGATGGAGGTTCGCGCACGGGGGGTTACAATGGAGTTGGTCACCGGGCTTCTGGCTCGCCGGTTCAGAACCGGGCCCGCAATTTTGAGCGCCGCACTCCACCCCCCGCGCAAGTTGATCAGGAGCCGCGCGACCGCCATTTGGTCTCCCCACGTAAAGGCGATTACGTAGCTGTTGCTAGGCAGCGCTGGCCAGACCGGCGCCGCCTTCCCTCCCCTCCATTGGCGGAACGTCCCCGGTTGGAGTCACGCCCCCCGCCATTCAGGCATCCGGTGGGATATGTCCTTCCAGCGATGGCGCGTGGCTCGGGACATCGCGCGGACGAGGAGTTTGACCTCCATCCTCGTCGCGGGGGACTTGGGCCTGGGTGCGGCGATTGGTCGCCGCCCAGGCATTGTTAGGAACTTGGTGCCTGCCCCGCTAAGGTACCCCCTCAGATCGATACGGTTTTGTTGCCAACGGCATCGGTCAGGGTCTGGGGGCCCACAGGGAACTCTGTTGTGGTCCGTGCCATTTTTTATTATATTGTATGCCCGGTATTGTTTTGGGTGAAATGTTTTCTTCAGCGCCTTTGGACTGTGGAACTTGGTTGGGACGAGCCACTTCGGGAAACCCTGTTGGAAGATTGGCTCCAATTTTTATCCGCACTCCCTGCAGTCAACGAGGTCGTGTTACCCCGCGCTATTCTCCCCCCTGGGAGCTACACTGCTACCCTTCATGGGTTTTTTTGATGCGTCTTCGCACGGTTATGCAGCTGTTGTTTATCTGCGCACCGTCAGCGCCACAGGCCAGGTGAAGTTGTCACTGGTCATGGCCAAGAGCAAGGTGGCCTCCCTCCGGACGGCACTGACCATCCCTAAGTTAGAATTGTCAGGGGCGGCGCTTCTTGTGCGTCTATTGAACCACGTTGCTCACACTTTGGGTGGAACTGTGGACATTCGGGCTTCTTACGCCTGGACGGACAGTCAAATTGTATTGTGTTGGTTGAAGACGTCCGTCCACTCTTTGGAGGTCTTTGTTGCGAACCGAGTGTCCCAGATTCAAAATTCTGAAACGCCTTTGATTTGGAGGCACGTGCCTGGAGATCTGAACCCAGGCGACGTGGCCTCACGTGGGTGCATGGCACCCCGCCTGATTGCTCACCCCCTATGGTGGGGACCAGACTGGCTGACTCACCCCGAGGATGATTGGCCTCGAACGCCAGTCTTGATGTCGGGTCCTTTGCCCGGGCTCAAGGTGCTTGCTGTTGGAACGAAGGACTCTCCGTTTGACCCTGATTTTTTGTTGAATCGATACAGCTCCCTCGACAAATTGTTGAACGTTACCTCGTGGATCAGGCGTTTTGGTCATAATTCTAGGAATCCCGGGAACAAACGCCTGTCACCGGTTCTCTCTCCTCAAGAGCGACAGGAATCACTCCTCTTTTGGGTCCGCTCCGTGCAGGCTGCACACTTTGAGAAGGAGATTGAAACTTTGAAGTCTGGTAAGGCTAAATTGTCGGGAGCCGTTAGTAAGTTGAACCCCTTTTTGGACGATACGGGTCTTTTGCGTGTTGGGGGACGGTTGAGGCACTCTAGCCTTCCTTATGGGGCCCGTCACCCCCTTTTGTTGGCCATTTGGTTAAATTGTTGGTGACTGATCGTCACATTAAAAACTCGCATGCCGGTTGCAATGTGCTGTTGGCCATTCTGCAGCGAGAGTTTTGGATATTGTCGGCCCGTCGTACTATTCGTAGCATCGTTTTCCGTTGTTTGCCGTGCTACCGGTCTAAGGCCTCTACTATGTGTTATGGCTTATTTGTGCGTGTTTGTCTGCCTGTCAACAGTGTCAACTAAGGCAGTGCACTTGGAGTTGGTAACCTCCCTCTCGACGGAGGCTTTTGTGGCGACCTTGGATAGATTTGTGTCTCGCCGTGGGTTACCTACTTGATCAGGTCTGATTGCGGTACTAACTACAAGGGTACAAGTAACTATTTGAAAGAGGTATACGCCTTCCTTGCTGAGAACCAGGCTGACATTGGTAACAAATTAGAACGCCGAGGGGTCACTTGGTGGGTATTTTTGAGGCCGCGGTGAAAGCGGCTAAGGGACACTGTCGCAGATTGTTGGGAGACACCGTTCTCACCTTTGAGGAGTTAGCTACGGTATTTTGCCGCATTGAAGCTGTATTGAACTCACGTCCATTGTGCCCGCTGTCTTCGGACCCGAACGACTTGGAGGCCCATTTAACCCCGGGCCATTTTTTGATTGGACTCTGTGCGCCTGCGCATCATGACGTGTACGGAGTGACAACTGTCACTTGTCAGTTTGATTTTGACACTTGTTTTGATCTTGAAAAATGGTTGGTTGGTGGGAATTTGTCTTGAGAATATATTAATGATTAATCTTGTTGAATCTATAGTTTTGCGGACAATTTGTTGTGATCCGATTGTTTTGTGTGTGTCAACCCCTTTTGACGATATTGAATGGGTTTTATTTTGGAATTTGATTGAAATGAGGCGATAGTGAGTCATTTTGGAACCGCATGCTGTGAAAATCTCTAGCGTCTTGCGCGGCTTGAAATCTTGGATTACTTACAGATTCACTACATAGTACAATATACACTCATTTACATACATAAATCCAAGTAGGCTCAGAATCGAGACCTCGAGTTTTCCTCAATCAGGTGAGTGATTGAATATTATTGTTAATCAGCTCCGCGCACGGTGGACAGTTCGACCCACGCTTGCCCAAGGCCCTCCATCGCGCTTCCACGTAAATAATTAGTAAATCCTATGGTCAAGGTCTTGGATTGGCGTCGAACGACAATAATATTTGGGGTTCCCCATACATAGAACTGAAACTCAAAAATTTTTTTTTCATCAAACCCATACGTGTGGGGTATTTATGGATAGGTCTTCAAAAATGATATTGAGGTTTCTAATATCATTTTTTTCTAAACTGAATAGTTTGCGCGAGAGACACTTCCAAAGTGGTAAAATGTGTGTCCGTTCCCCCCCCCCCCCCGTAACTTCTAAAATAAGGGAATGATAAAACTAAAAAAAAATATATGATGTACATTACCATGTAAACTTCCACCGAAAATTGGTTTGAACGAGATCTAGTAAGTAGTTTTTTTTTAATACGTCATAAACCGTAACCCACAATTTACCTTTCATTCAGTCAACTCAAATATATATATATATATATTTTTTAAACCATTTAATTTCATAAACATAAACCTTATGCAACCCGCACTGGGCCCGCGTGGTGGATAATGGCCCGCTCCTTCTCAGTGAGAGTAGGCCTGTGTCCCAGCAGTGGGAACGTTATAGGCTGCTGATGAAACCTTATGCATAAACCGTGAATTCCTGCAGGTTTGTACGGAACCCTCGGTGCGCGAGTCCGACTCGCACTTGGCCAGTTTTTTAACTTCTGTCTAATGCTATAAATGGAGTATATTTAGCTTCTGTAAATGGAGTATAGATAAAACAAAACAACACAAGGTAGAATACGAATAGCACGTAGTATTTTGGTTTACTAAGTATTATGTCGCAGAGGAAACGGGGAATTCACGGCCAGCGTCGACCTGTACTTACCGTAGCATCTATGACCATAGATTTTTTTTTCTTTCGACTCTGCACACTACTCGACGAATTTCGATAGACTCACGTTTCATGATGAAATGATAAGTTGCTAGAAAAAGTAGCTAAAAAGTTTAACTACTAGTTTTATTAAATTGTAGCTGTCTGTCACCAAATAATAGCTAGATCTAGCTATAAAGCTCTAAGTTGGCATCACTGCATTATGCATGGACTCTGTCAAGAATGGCACAGATAAATAATAACCGGCGGCGCGTGCGTCATATTGCTGTTGCAACGAAATGTTGCCACTTTATAATAATGTGTTTTTTATTGTTTAAGTTTTAAAATTGTTTTTCTTTTACGCTTCATTTGCCTTTTAATATTTATTATTTAAGATTTAGTATTGTTACTTTTTTTGTCATGATTTGCTGCACCGTCCGACATCACACGTCAGCGCCGGCTGTCGCTGAAAACCAGCGCTGCACAGTGGTATTGAATACCAAAACCTGGCCAAAAACCTATTTTTAAATACTTGATTGCTACAACTTTGTTCGACATATTCAAAAAGGTGGGTAGTTACTGCATCAAACGGCGTAACCCGTATCGGGATACCCTCACACAGTGCGATACACTGTCTGTCGGAAGTTGCCGTTTACTAACAGTGTCGTGTGATTTATCGATGAGATCAGTTTTTCGCGTTTTCATAACGTTTGGGATTTTGTGCGTAAGCAACTTATTTGTCATTTTTGTAATGGATTATTTTAACCCAGGTATGTACTTGGTATTACACTATATTTTTTTAGTGAAATTTCAACCAGTTTTAATCAAAATAGCTAACAACTGAGGTGTATTAAAGCGATTGATACTTGTTAAGTTTACCATATTTACTAAGGGTTTAGTTATATTTCTTAGTATTTCTCAGTTGTAAAAGATATTGTATTATATTAAGTATTAAGTACATATGACAAAAAAAAAGAAATAGCTGCCCGAAACCGCCCCCCTTTTTTAACGATTTATTTTTGTAAGTCACCTGCAATTTAGGCAAAAATACTGACACTCGATTTTGTTATTTATTTTGTTATATGGCCCTCCGGATTGAGGTTTATGACTCGGTCTATGAAAATAACATCACACATGTAATCTCACAAGGGTTAGGCAGAGGTTTATCTAATAGTACACCCACATTTGCTGCACATTAGCACTCACGACTGCTGAGCCGACCTGGGGACAGAACAAGATCCCTTGTCCTGGGTTCGATTCCCAGGTCGGCTCAGCAGTCGCGCTTGCAACCACTAGAGTCTAGTTGTGGCAAGCGCGACTGCCTGTGTCTGTTCTGCTCTCTGCCTCGTTGGTCAAGTGACATAATAAGTATACACACAAGTATTTACAAATTTGTATTCTTATAGGTGTCAGTCCTGGTCGCCCTCAAAAGTCTTTCATTAGCTCCGGTGAAAGAAGCAAAAGAAGAAAAACCCAAGATCTTAGATCAAAGGACGTGAATGAGCTGACCTACGCTACGCAAATGAAATTGCGGGAGTCGGGCAAGGTTGATGCTTCGAAAGTCGTAATAGACCTTACGAAAAGTCCTCAAAGAGCTACAAAATATGTGAAAGCTATGCAAACAAGTACTGAAGAGCAAAAGATACCAGGCTAGTTGTCGCCTTTACGTGCTTTGTCAATGTTTATAGAAGCGGGACTTACTAAAGCTCCATATGATAATATAGTTCGAGAAAGTACTAAATGGTTTTTTTCCGTGCTATTCTGTGCTGCAAAAAGTGAAAAAAGAATGCTATCCGGAAATTCACAAAATAACTGAGACATGTGCTGAAATACAAGTGCAAAAGTTGATGGATCACACGCGACAAGACTGTGTTTGCATCTTAAAGGACGTCTAGAATCTTTAAGTGAAGACGGAAAACAACCTTTGGTAATAATTAGTAAATGGGGTTGTGATGGGTCGCAGCAAATGCAATATAAAAAGAAATCTGAAAATGAAGTCGACTCTGATGCAAATAATAATATCTTAGGGCAACCTGGAAATGAAATCTGGAAATGTCAGTTGAATATAAAAAAAAGCCATAGGGGAGAGTGGGGCAGATTCATACAAGGGGCACTTTCATACACTAGATATATCTGATGTTAGGCGCACATCACCAGAATGACTTATGGGTGTATGCGTAGCTTACTGATGTGTGTGGTTGCTCACGGAGTTTGAAAGCAGTTGGTGTGATACTCGCGTCGTTATGATACTGAACGTGATTCGACCAGGTGTAAGTAATTTTATGATCTCACTTATAACGTCTTTTTTTAATAAAAGCTGCTCTCTAGATTATTCAGTTCTATTTTATTTAAAAGATAATAGGGTCAAGTTTGTGAATTAATCGGTGAATAATTTTATATATGCCTGCTTTTTTTCTAGCAATATTTTAATTTCATTTTCTTGTGATGGGGTAGGTTCATACAGAAGTGTACGGGGCACATTCATACAGTATGAATGTGCCCCGTACACTTCTGCCTTCCATTTTTTATTTTATTTTAGTTTGTAAAATTTAAGTTATACCATAATTTTGTTTTGCAGAACGATTATGGTCAGAAATTACAAGAAAAAGGGAACTAGGATTAGACGAGGGGATGTAGAGGCAATGTTAAAAGCTATCGATAAAGTTGTGGACAACAAACTCTCTTTTCGGAAATCAGCAGCCAAATATGGAGTTAATGCACAAACACTACAAAGCCATATCAAAAAATTACGCAAAACTCAAGATTATGGTAGCGAAACTCGTGTATTCAAATCTCAATTTGCATCGCAGCAAGTTTTTGTTTTTGAATCGGATCTTTTCAATAAATATATTTTAGAGTGTTCTATGATGCACTACCGACTGACATGTGTCAAAGTTAAAAAACTTGCATTTGAATTTGCTAAGGCCAATGAGATTAAATATCCTGCAAGTGGGAATAATAGTGAAATGGCGGGAGCAAGTTTCCGAAAACGCCATAAAAATTTCAGTTTGCGTAAACCTGAAAATACAAGTGCTGCCAGATCATTCGGTTTCAATAAAACTGCAGTGAATGATTTCTTCCAGAACCTGAAGAATAAATACCGCAAATACAAGTTTACTGCCGAACGGATTTTCTACTACGACGAATAGGCATCTCTACTGTGCTGAGCACACCCAACATTTTTACTGAAAAGAATCAAAAACAGGTTTGCCAAATAGTGTCTGCCGAAAAGGAGAGCTGGTCACATTTGGTGGGATTATATCAGCAAGTGGAAACACCATACCGCCTTTATTCATCTTCCCTCGAGTACATTTTAGGGACCACTTCATAGAAAGTGCTCTAGAAGGCTCTTTGGGTGTAGCCACGAGAAGAGGTTGGATAAACTCGAGCACTTTTGTTGATCTTCCAAAGCACATCCAGAAACACCTTATGTTCGAAAGAAAACCCAATATTGATAAATAAATAAACATGCACAACTTCTGTATTTTTTCACATGTATGAATCTGCCCCATAGCCTGTATGAAAGTGCCCCGCATGTGGGGTACATTCATACATTTTTCTTTTTTTCTTTAAAGTGTTACAAAAAGCCGTACAAGTGTATTTACACAATTTTTTTTTTTTTTAAATAGAGTCAGATAGTAAGACTATTGATTTTTGATGAAACAATATAGATATCGATACCCGAGAGCATTCTATAAGACGAAAAATAAAAACTGTATGAAGCTGCCCCACCTTCCCCTACTCATCTGATGTATTAGATTTGTTACTAGAAAGTGACATTACAAATATGAGTAGTTTGGATGTTAGCAGTAGTGAATAATAAATGGTTTTATTTGTTGGTAAGTGATTGTTTTAATAAAGGAGATGTTTCATTTTCGGCCATCAGATGTACATTTATCGAAAAAGAGGAAAAAATACCACAAATTGGGGAAAAATATCCTCTGGTGAATTTGAACCTGATTTGTTGTGTACAAAAAATAATAGTTTTTCAATTATTGCCATGTTTTATTCAACATGGCGTCTCTTTTGCTTGCAGACTTCATTCGTTCTCAAATTATGTCACATCAAATCAATTTAAGTAGAAAATAATTAAAAAATGTGTGTATTCATGTAGTGTTAAAAATAAATTACTATTATTCTCTTATACATATTTTTGAGTAAACATAATTAAGTGTAACCATTTCATCGTTACAAAAATCTCTAGTCTCCATTTTTGAAGTGTGTTTCTAAACGAATTCAAAATAACCGCTTGCTAACTCTTAGGACAAACGTCAAACATTCAATCGTTTAGGCTCTGGCAACAGCGTAAGTAATGCGATCAGATCTCTCAGAAAGGATCAGAGTTTGATTTACTGTCTATAATAGAATTCGAGCCCCCAGTAGGTATGTGAAACACTAATTGGTCACTACAAAGCTCATTGCAGACGAAATTCAGAATGGAAATGTTACGATGACCAATCGAAAAAAGTTACGAAGAGTAAAAAGAAGCTAATACCACATTGTATAATATATGCGAAAAAATAATATGGAAATTAAGTAAATTAATAGTTGAATTTTTTAAGTAAATTGTAATATTATTAAAATGAATCTTATGAACGACCCGACGTTTTTATTTACGATATCCTTTTAATGTGCTTCCACTTGCCACCACTTCCACTTACCTACTCATAACATAAAGTAGCAATAATAGCCTCCTAAAGTAGCAATACCGTTGACTGAAGACACACTGCAACTATTTGCCTTTATTGTTTTATCAGGCACTTTTCCTTGGGATAATTAAAATAATTGCTACATCCTTTATTTAACATATGTTTCAAGATACAACTAAATTAGATAAATGAAGCAAATATGTAGCAATTATTGACGCAATACATTTCGGGAAACTGCATGCTTGGCTTTAAACTAGGAGGCGACCAGCCAACCAAACGTCAGGATGGCTGTACAAAAAAAATATGTTATTTCTAAATATATATAGTATGTAGCAATTATTTATTAAATGTAGCAAATATAAGCAATTATGTAGCAATTTTCTAATCAACTCTCATAGACCAAAGCCACAGGCAACCAGCCATTCTGACGCACACTATTCAGGAGTAAGTTTCCCAGCTTCGCTATAAGGTACATGTTATGGCCGGAGCCCCATATTAAAATGAAACATCTCCTTTATCACTTTATTTAATTCAAAATAAACATTGGTAGCTATTAGACACATAAAATATTTTTGGCCACGTTTTGAGACCAAATACCACACTGTGCGCTGGGGCTCTGTTTCGCACAGAGTCGCAGTATTATGCTGAGCGATGGCCGTTTTGCTTGGATTTGACGCATATTTACCCAAGCAATTTAAAAAAAAAAAATTATGTTGGGTTTAGTTTGTCTTTGCGTCTTATTTACCGCAAATAAACGTATTTTCTTTCTTTCTTTCTTGGATAAAATAAGTAAACAGACCAAGTTTTCTCCTAACCTCCAAACTTTGGTACCCCACCATACCCAGCACAAATAGTGTTGGGTACATGTACGGGTAATAACCATAAAGTTTTAAGTAGAGGTAGCGAACAAAAGACTTCTGAACTTTTCGATTTTTCAATGAGGGTTCCAGATAGCGTTGTTAGTCTTTAGGAAACTGCGGCTAAAGGCATGGTAGCAAGGTATGGTCATTGCTTGACGATTGGTGAAAATCTTGGCCTGTCGCAAAACAAAACCTAAGTTTTTGCGGGATTTGTTGCATGTCTGTATTATGTGCTTTACATATGTGGGAAGATCATTTACAACTATGAGAAACAGAAGGGGCTCGACGTTAGTGCTCTGCCCTATGCCAGAAGTAACCGAGTAATGCTCCGATTTGGCATTTTTCAATGATATAAATTGTTTGCGGTCCTGCAGATAGTTTGCGAAAAATTTTAGCGATGCCATTGAGAAACCAGCCAATGGCAGTTTAATAAGCAGTACGTCGTTTTCAACTCAGTCAAAAGCCTTCTGGAAGTCAAAATAGGCTACATCAATCTGTTTTTTTTTCATTCAAATTTGTTGCTAAGAGTGAAGTAATGTGAATTAAGTTAGACGTGGTTGAGCTATTTAGAAGAAATCCGTGCTGTTCATCAGCGAACCACCCTTGTAGTTTTTTTTTTTTTTTAAATATATTACCGATTCAAATACTTTGCCGAATATGGATAAAATAGCTATTGGTCTGTAGTTTTTGATGTCGCTTTTTGGGCCACTTTTATGTTCTGGGAGCACTTTGGACGTTTTCCACTCCGTTGGACAGGTATTTGCGTTAACAGACAGGTTGAAAATATATTGCAAGGGCAATTTAAAAATTTCGCAGCAATCCTTGACCAAGTATTGTGGTGATCTTGAGTTGATTTTGGGGCAAGCCGAGCCATAGCGCTACGAACTTCAGATTCTTGAACGAAATCGATATTGGTACCGATTCCCTTGTTCACAAACTAAACTAAATTTAAGTTCAGTGCATCTTTTTCTTTGTATTTCATTAAGAAGAGGACAAAAGAAAAATTTTAGTTTAGTCCTGTCAAATTAATCAGCGCCTGTCACTACTCCATACAAGTTTAGACGTGATTAAAAACTTGCCTACTAAAATTACGTCAATTTACGTCAAGCGCTGATTAATTTGACAGGACTAAACTAAAATTTATCTTCTGTCCTTTCCTTAATGAAATAGAAAGAAAAAGATGCACTGAACTTAAATTTAGTTTAGTTTGTGAATAAGGGAATCGGCACCATTGATAATGGTGCCGATTCTGTTGTACAAAATTCTCTAAACTAAACTAAAAATCACTAAAATTTGGTTTATTCCCGTCATACGACGATTTCTTATTCTGAAATAGACTAAAGTGAGACACCTTAACTATATTTTAGTTTGACAGCACTAAGATTGCACTGAGTTATTAGTTTAGTGAAAATGACAATTTTGCTATTCTGAGTTTGCCGGTTTTCACCAAAAATTTAGACTATAATAATTTATTTTGACTAAATCTGACTATTTTTAATCGCGATTAAAAAGGTGTGGAATAAAACTAGTGGTCATGAACAAAAATTCACACCAACGCCTCGCCTTCACGTGCAAAAACAGTGCTGTATTTTTTATTTTTTCTTTTGCTTATATCTCGAAAATGGCGTGTCCTATCGCAAAAATAATGAAATTTTCGACCCCCTTTATGAAACCCCGGAACATTTAAATCTCAACACAAGGTTACATTTTTTTTTATTTTTCAAACAAAAAGTGAAAAATTCCATATAAAACACGTCCAGGCTGCCCCCTTGCGCGCGCCTTCGTCTCTAAAAAATTCATTGCGTAGCGCACACAAGTACCACGTTGCGAAACCAAAAGAAAAAAAAAAACCATGTTGATTGTCAAATTCGTTTTTAGTCGTGTCAAAATAATTTTTAAATTTAGAGATTTTTCCTTGCAGAATAGCGTTAAAATTCTTATAGTCAAAAGTAAGGAATTTTAGAGATAGTTTAGTTAGTTTAGTTCGGTGTACAACAGAATCGGCACCAATATTGGATAAATTATTAGGAGACGCATTTGCAGTAGCGATAGCATGCTCGGGATCTAATGATGGTGAGTCCGAAACGAAAACGCTACTAAAATATTTAGAAAACAAGCATAATGCAGCTCGTTATCATTATTCTGCTTGTAGAGCTTGTGATAATGGTTTTTAAGGTTATTTAATTCAATAGATAAAGACTTAAACCATTTGGGGTAATTCAGTTGCAACGTTTTTCTCTGTTTTGAAGGAACCGTTTGACTAACAACTTTGTTAATTAATTCCAAAGGTCTCAACAGCAAAGTCAACATCATCGCATGAGTACACGGGCTCCCAATCTATACCAGCCAGTTCAGAGTATAAAACTAACAAAGTAGAAAATAATGGAAAAAAAGCGTGGAGTGCCTGATATCAATAAAAAAATACCTTAAAAAGCACCCCACGCTTTTTTTCCATTATTTTCTACTTTTTTAGTTTAGTTTTCTATAGAAGCGTGTTTTTTAGTTTCTTTATACTATTATTTATTTTCTATTTTTTAGGGTGCATCGAATTTTGTGACGTATGTCAGTGTAGTTTGTGACGTATGTCAGCGTAGTTTTCGAAGACAGTTTTTTTGCTGTCCTGGTAACCCTGGCAAGGATAATGGCACATTGCATTGTCATCGGTTCTTGACAGGTGTGCAAAGTTTGAATGAAATCTGGTCGTTTAAAGTGGGTCAAAATCGCGCTATAAGGAGTCGGTTACAAACAAACATTGAAACATACAAATGAAGCTAATATAAAGCGTGAAAAAAGTCTGCCTTACGGAAGTTACGCTCTAAAGTTAAACTAGTGGTGGAGTTATCGGGGTAGCTGGTGTTATTTATGTTCAGGCTTGCGTACGGCGTGTTAATATGGATAGAGATATCTAACGGCTTGTGATGTGTTTCAGACGAGACAATGCCGGAACACGTTGACACCGAGATTCCCGCCACACTTGAGTTAACCAAAATCAAATCTTGTATGTCACAGCTAGGGTTGCCACCTTTTTTTCATGCAATTAAAGTACTTTGGTTACTATAGCTAAGAAAAAAAAAAGTACATGGTATAAAAATAAAGTACGATTTATTTTTCTTTGTTATTATATTTCAAAACATATTTTTTATTGTTTTTCGCAGTTTGCATCAAATAAATTTCAAGTTGCAAAAAGTATTTACGACTAATCTTTTCAAAATCCCAAAGAAATCAAATCTTGAAAAATAAAGTATTTTCGTGTACTTTATTTTTCTCATAAAGTATAGAGTACATTCATGTGAAATAACGTACAATACTTTATTATAAAGTACGGGTGGCAACCCTAGTCACAGCCTAACATTTCGACATTTCGGGGAGTCGAATGTTCAGCGATCACCGTTGTGTGACGACTGTAGCTGTAACGCGATCTGCTCGCGAGTCGGCACGCTAAAAGTGAGTTGATTTATGCTCGCTGCCGACTCGTAGAGCTGGAAGCGGCGACTAGTGTAGTGTGTGTGCGCAGTGCGGGCGCGCGGCGCTGCCCGTGCTGGCGGGCGTGCTGGTGACGCTGAGCACTGCGGCGGCGCCCTTCGCGGCGGGCGCGTGGCTGCCCGTGCCGCGCGGGCCGCCAGCGCGCGGCGCGCAGCTGGCGGCGCTGGTGCTGCTGTACGCCGAGTGCTGCGAGCGGCTGTGCGACGCCGAGGCCATCGTGTACCTCGGCGACGTGCTGGTGGCCTTCGCGCTCGGTGAGTGTCCGCCCGCCCGGCGCCCGTGGCGTGTGTCGCTGCGGCTCGCTCACTCCGCCGCGTGTCCACAGAGGTGTGCTGCGTGCTGGTGTCGGCGGCGTGGTGTGCGCTGTACGCGCGGGTCGGCGTGCTGTCGCGCTCGGAGGCGCGCCTCGTGGCGCTGTGTGCGCTGCCGCGCTCGCTGGACACGCGTGAGTCTTGTATCATTATTTATTATTATATCATTATCTATCATTATTTATTTGATCTATGCGGGATAGATCAAATAAATAATGATATCAATAATATATCGATAATTTTGATTTTTTTCAATTCCAACCAGGAGTTCCTGAGATTAGCGCGTTAAACCAAACAAACGAACAAACTCTACAGCTTTATAATATTAGTATAGACTCTAACATAGGACATATAGGGACCTTATTGGTGATGTTCTTCAGAAAGGTCAGGTGCGTAGTACTCGCAACCGGCGTGTGTGTATGACCAATTGTATGAACCTAAACGAGGCAAAACGAGTGTGTAGAGATCGTAGCAGGTGGCGTTCCGTGGTTTCTGCCTACCCCCATGGGAAAAAGGCGTGATTCTATGTATGTATGTATGTATGTATAGACTCTAATAATACTACAACGAGCCTCCCCGAGATCGAGATCCCATGGCGGCCGGAGTGCTGCCATGGGATCTGGAGGTAAAGGTCCTCGCGCACACGTGGCGCGAGGAGGCAAAACGCCAGGGTGAAACTCCGCTGCCGCGACAAATCGCGGCACGGCGGACAGAGCTCCGGTGTGATCTCATGGCGACATGGCGAGTACGATTGTCGCATCAAGGAGCCACACTAGCGTATCATATACTATAGTACAAATAAACAGTGGGGATTTAATTCACGACTGGGAAGAGCTATTCGACACGGAACCAACAAGAATAAATCAGTTGACTGCCTGTCTTGTGTACGCGAGTATCTTTATTCCTGCAATGGTCGTCAAGTGTTACAGGACATTCTCGATCCGCAACATATGAAATCATGTGAGTGCGCCGAACATCATTGTGGAATGATCGGGCAGAATTCGTGGAAGACAACGAGTTACGAGACTTATTGTACCGAAAGGGGAAATTCAATATTACGACCAGAAGGCTTGTCACTTGAAGAAGGAGAGGATGGACTGGTGGATTCAACTGTTCAAACCGATGACGGTGAGGAGAGAACATCCAGATATCGGGGTCGAAAGGTTGGAATCGCGCCACAACATCAATTTTAAGTCGTTTGTGGTACGAGTTCCAACCCACCATCTACAGACCTGCCTGAGAGAGGACTTTTGGCCGAAAGGTGTCTTGTATCGTCGTTTCCGAGGACGGTTATGCGACACCACGCAGCGGAACACGACGCCGTCATCATTACGTGTTTAGTGATAGTTTAAGTTTTGTTTTTATAAAATACTAGCTTTTGCCCGCGGCTTCGCCCGCGTGGATGTCGGAAATTAATGCAAGAGGACGTATAACCGCGATAAGAATGTGTTATTCCAGGTTATATAGGTAATATAGACTCTGTGTGCTATTTTCGATCCAGATCCATTCAGCCATTTTTGTGTGATTGAGAAACAACAACCCAATCATACATATTTTCACATTTATAATATTACTAGCTGACCCAGCGAACTTCGTATCGCCTAAGATTCAAAATGTTGTAATAAACCTTCCAAGTTTGACAACCTGGTACGCGGTGGTGATCTGGTAAGCGTTTTCTAGCTGATACTCATATGTTTGGGTAGCTCCTACTCGGTTATGATAACCTGTTACTTCGAAGGCATAAAGCGTTTTCTGGCTGACACTGCTGTTTAATAAGCTCATACCAAGTTATGACCGCCTGGTACCTCGAAGGCAAAGTTTTTGTCATACCACGTTTTATAGTGAAATGTATTCTCTTTGACGTTTTATGTCACATCACACGAGAACGCGGTCGAAGGGGATAAAAAGTATCCTTTGCCAAAAGCAAAAAAAAAAAAAAAAAAAAGTATCCTATGTCCTTCTCCTGGCTCTAAACTACCTCCCTGCCAATTTTCAGCTAAATCGGTTCAGCCGTTCTTGAGTTATAAGTGAAGTAACTAACACGACTTTCTTTTATATATATAGATTTGCCCGCGGCTTCGCCCGCGTGGATGTCGGAAATTAATGCAAGAGGACGTACTACCGCGATAAGAATGTGTTATTCCAGGTTATATAGGTAATATAGACTCTGTGTGCTATTTTCGATCCAGATCCATTCAGCAATTTTTGCGTGATTGAGAAACAAACACCCAATCATACATATTTTCACATATATATAATATTATTAGTAGTAGGATTATAACTCATATTACTTAGGATTCATAGTTTATGAGAACATCATGTGTGTTGGTGTTTTTAAAATAAAAGTAATAGTATTCAGAGTAAGAAGACTGTGACATAGGGCTTGGTTTAGTTGAATATAAGTCTTCCTGGTTTTTCTTAACGCTCCTATTTTACCTATACAGACACTCAATCATTTACCAGACACCGAACATAATTATAGGAATAGTACTTTTGCCAGTGGCTTGGCCCGTATAGCTGTCGGAAAATATCACCCGGGAACCTACTACCGGGATAAAGTAGGTATCCTATCTGTTACATATCCATGATATATCTTTGTGCCAAATTCGATCTAAATCCGTTTGGCCGTCTTTGCATCATTGAGAAACAAACATCCAAAAATCTAAACATCTAAGCAATTTCGCGGTCTCTTACTTGAAATAATACTGTTAGGTTTATTTTGAGTATAATGAACACACATGATATTCGCAATTACTTTGAAGCCAAAGTAAATATGAATTACAATCCTACTAATCCTGTACTACCCGGCCCCTGCCAACGCGCTCTGCGCCCACTTTTAAAATCTCTAATATCTTCTAAGATATTCATTTAAATTACATGCTGTAAAGGGCCATATTGATCTATATTAAATGCACAATGTATTTAAGGTACTTAATTGGATAAGGATTAATGCTGTATTGCTTAAAATCGCTTCGTAATTAAGCCCTTATTTCTCGTAAAAAGTAAAAGATAAAAAATGGTTATTGTGGGTTATCCCTAAGAGATAGACATACAGGGTGTCCAAGAACCTGGCGTCCAACTGGATTCCCACGATGCCCCAAGTTCTAACAGTACTCAGAAAAATATTTTAAAAAATCCACCCCATGTACTTACAGAATTATACTGATTTCAAAAAAAAAGGGGAAATGAGCACCCTGTGACATACTTTTGAATGCTGTGACTGCTAATGCTGATAATTTCGATATTTCTTGGAGGTTTTGTAATCTAGGGTATTGCTGTGTCTAAATAGAATGTAAAAATAATGTACTTATTGTACCATTTTAAAATAAAATATTATTTTAACTAAAGGTGATATGGAAAACTATTGAATTTCGCAACTTTGACCGACTGTAGTGTAAAAAAAATGTACCAAAATAGTATGGCAAGTGACGTCAAATTTTGACGCGTTTATTCCTCTTTTTAAAAAGGTATAATACTTACACATTAATTTGAAAAAAAAAAATTTGATAATATTTTTACTCAACAACCCAATTTTTACGAAGTGCCTACCTACTAACGGTAACTGTCGGACCCTTTCTTATCTTAGAAACTGTTATGTTACTACTATTATTTACTTCGGTTCCAAGAGTGAGCAAGAAGGAAATACACACAGGTAGATGGGTTCCCAGTAGAATAAAAGCAAAGAATGTTAGTTTAAAGATATTTTATTACAATAAATGTTCAAAATGTTGACCACCCGCGGCAATACAAGCTCTCACTCTCCTTAAAAAGGACCGCTTTATGTTTCGCGAGTAACTTTTTTGACGTATCACCTGCACTGCTTGTGTTATCTTCTCACGAAGGTCAGCGATGTCATTAATGGGCTTCGCATAAACGAGCTCCTTCATAGTTCCCCAGAAAAAAAAATCCAGCGGATTTAAGTCAGGTGAGCGGGCTGGCCACGGGATTGTTCCTGATCGCCCAATCCACCTGTTCGGGTATTGCTCGTCCAAAAACTCTCTAACGGATACGCGAAAATGTGCTGGACAGCCGTCGTGTTGGAACCACATATCTGGTGGGGTCTCTTCTAGTAAGTTTGGCAAATCATTTTGAAGAAAATTTAAATATGATTCGCCAGTCAAATTCTCGGGCATCTCAAATGGACCAATAATATTCCCACAGAGAATACCGGTCCACATGTTCACTTTGAACCGGTACTGGGATCTATCTTCTCGCATCAAGTGCGGATTTTCCACATGCCACTCGTGCAAGTTGTGTAGGTTCATGTAGCCATCCTTCTTAAATGTTGATTCATCTGACCACAAAATTTTGTCGATAAAGTTTTCGTCTTCTCGATGTTTTTGCAGGATTGTTTCACAAAACGCGACTCGGCTCGGATAGTCTCGAGGTAAAAGACTTTGCACTCGCTGTACGTGGTACGGATGATATTCTTCTTTTTGGAGAATACTGTGTGCTGTGCTCTTCGGTATCCCCGTATCAGCTTCTATTCCTCGCACAGAGATGCTTGGATTTGCCGACACCGCCTCTAAAACTTCATCGCGTATGAAGTCATTTACGGGTCGTCCTTCACCAGCTACTTGATTGGGGAACCGCCCGTCACATAGTGATCTGTGCACATTAATGAAAACTCGATGGTCGGGATATCGCGTAGCCCTCGGATACCTTTCTCTGTAAAGTCTCGCTGCAGCTCGTCCATTACCTCTACATTCTCCATAAATGTAGTGCATATTTGCGTATTCTTGCGGAGTGTAGGTCGCCATGGTAGCACACACAAAACACAAACTGTCCAAACACAGGCAAAGGTCGTCGTAAAGAGTTCGTTTCAAAGTCCAGAGCACAAAGAGTAATCGAGTCCAATAAACAAAGCTTTAAATCGTAGTACGTGATCAATGGTAACAATAAGAGAGAGGTGCGTAGTAACGGCAGGAGGCAGTGACGCGTACTGACCGTACTGTTATCCTAAATAGCACGATCCCAGATAGCGTCACTATCTCACTCGCACCTCTAACCTTTTTCTCCCTCACTCTTACCTGAATAATGGGGTACCATAAAGAAGAACCAGCAAATCGCAAAGATAGTTTCTGTCTTGCTCCCTCCTGTTGTAATAACGAATCACTATGGTGAGATGCATGCACATACCGTCCCTTACGGTCTAACCTGTTTTTTGAGAGGCCTGTTGTTATTTTTATGAGCATACAATAGTAATTCTTTAGAGGTTAGATTCAATTCGTCGTAAATTTTTCTTTCTAAGAATTCTGTAAGACATCGTAAAAATTGGGTTGTTGAGTAAAAATATTATCAAAAATTTTTTTTTTCAAATTAATGTGTAAGTATTATACCTTTTTAAAAAGAGGAATAAACGCGTCAAAATTTGACGTCACTTGCCATACTATTTTGGTACATTTTTTTTACACTACAGTCGGTCAAAGTTGCGAAATTCAATAATTTTCCATATCACCTTTAGTTAAAATAATATTTTATTTTAAAATGGTACAATAAGTACTTTATTTTTACATTCTATTTAGACACAGCAATACCCTAGATTACAAAACCTCCAAGAAATATCGAAATTATCAGCATTAGCAGTCACAGCATTCAAAAGTATGTCACAGGGTGCTCATTTCCCCTTTTTTTTGAAATCAGTATAATTCTGTAAGTACATGGGGTGGATTTTTTAAAATATTTTTCTGAGTACTGTTAGAACTTGGGGCATCGTGGGAATCCAGTTGGACGCCAGGTTCTTGGACACCCTGTATACCATTGAGGACATTTTTGTAGGCCTTTTTAAGGTGTACAATACTGTAGTACATTATTTTGATCTATTTCGTAGGATTCAGCTAGGGTTTTACGAATTTTGAGACGTATGTCAGCGTAGTTTTCGAAGATAGTTACTTTTTCTAAAATAAAAGAATCTTTCTAAAATAAAAATAGCCTAAGTTACTCCTTGTTACATCAGCTATCTGCCAGTGAAAGTCCCGTCAAAATCGGTCCAGCCATTTCCGAGATTAGCGGGAACGAACAGACAGACAGACAGACAGACAGACAGACAAAAATTGTAAAAAATGTTGTTTTGGTATATGTATCGTGTATACATCCATATACACTTAGTAAAAAGTGGTTATCTTAATATTAAAAACAGACACTCCAATTTTATTTATTTGTATAGATGTATTAGTTTATAGTTATTGTTTTATATTATTTGTTTATTGTGTTTTTATGGGCCTAAGTTGCCTGAAATAAAGGATTGTATTGTATTGTATTGTAAACAAGGAAAGTTTTGGGTGGACATCAAGACATTCCAAAATCCACTGTTGACGGCAGAGATTGCGAAAATCACAGTAGAAACACAGATATTATTATGGTTTTATACAAAGGAGGTACTTTGACAGAAGCCGAAGCTATTAAACTGTTTGCCAAGTAAACTCAAGGGATGAACCTTATGTTCGAAACAGTATGCCGACAACATCAGGACTTACCTCCACGTCGCTCTATGGGACCAAACATATTTTCCATCTCAAAAATGGTTTTGTTGAAAGTCGTAAATCCATAGATTGTTTAACTTACGAATAAATTACAAAATATAAAAAAAAAGTCTTACGTTTATAAAATGAACCTCAAACATTGAGCATAAATATTTTCATGCCAATAAATTACCGTTAAGGAAGTTCAACACAAAATTATTCGGAAGTTTTCCAAGGAAACATATTAGTGTTATACATCATTAGACAGCTTAGAATATACACTTCGCAACCACGTTTAGTTTCTATAATTTTTTTTTTTTTTTTGTGAAGTAAAGAAAATTTAGTTTTTGTTAATTTCAATTGGACGCTTCGTTGTTGCCGAAAGCAGCCGGTGTCAAGTTAATTACTCTATTAGAGACCTTATCTATTCAGTAACATGAGGATTTAAAAAAAAACTTGCGCGTTTTTTTGCGCCAGAGGTGATTTTGAAGCAATAATGTCAATCGGGGAAAAATCCTCGAAAATTACGGTTCTTCTTTTTATTATGAAATATATTTAGTTATTATCCTTTGATGTCTATCTTGTTTTTTCTATTTCTATGATAAAAACATACCTTTACAAATTAATAAACTGCTATTATCTTTGAAAGAATCTTCCCATGGCACTTTTGTTTGGGGTGATCACCTTAACCACAAGTATGATAAACTATATTGCTGCGGAAGTTCTATTTATCTGTTGCGGTAATTAATTACAATCAGTACTGATTACACTAGTTCGATGAGAACTGTTATAATCAATTGTCCCATGGTTTTTGCACAAGGCACTCAAATATTATTCCTTTAAATACCCGTGTTTCACCATACGATTCATCAAAGTGTTCAGATACTTCTTTTCAATAACAATTAACGCACAAAAAACATATTATCATCATCATCATCATCATCATCAGCCTATAATGTTCCCACTATACTATATTATTATCTAACAATGAGTGAATTCGTTTGTGTTCGACGCGATCTTTGTGATCAAATAATCAAAGCGATAAAAACTTTTTAACAAAAAATTAAACCGCCGAAAAAACAGAAAAGCAAAAAATAATCAACCTTAAAATTATGAGTCGGCGCTTTGAGTGATCTTTGTTCATTGATTTTTCAGCGCCGCGGCGCGCCGACCCAAAATATTAAGGTTTATTATTTTTTGCTTTTCTGTTTTTTCGGCGGTTTAATTTTTTGTTAAAAAGTTTTTATTTTGTAATTTTTTGTAGCTTTAATGTACTAATAATACTCGGCAAGGTATACCCTATCCAATGAAAAAAGAATGATCAAAATCGGACTACTCTGTACAAAGTTATGCGTGGTTATACATTACAATCAATGAGTGAACAATCAATCATCCCCTGTTTTCCGACCCTTAGGGTTCGATTTTGTTTTCCAAATTTATATGGGACCACTCTCGGAGTACTTATACCCTTTCCAATAAAAAAAGAATTATCACAATCTGAATACTATGTAAAAAGTTATGCGTGGTCATACATAAAAAATAATAAAAAAACAAAAAAAAAACAAAAAAAAATATACGCGTCGAATTGATAACCTCCTCCGTTTTTTTTCGTCGGTTAAAAAGTACTTCACACCTCAAAAAAATATTTGTTGGACAACTTTCAATTATCGGAAACTGACGTTAATACTGTAATAGAATTAGGGCATGCAAAAACCGGGTTGTTTTTAAAAACCGGTCTTTTCGGGGTTTATGTTTCTAAAACCGGTGAAACCGGTTAAATCGGTTTTTTCGGGTTTTTTTATTTGATTTTTAATAAATGAGAAATATGTCTGTACTGAAATGAAAATGCTGAAGTCTAATCAAATTATGAATTTTTTACGGACTGAAATAAGCTACAAGTACAACAACAAGTAGTAACAGGCTATACAAAAAGTTTCTTTTCTTTATACAAAACATAGAATAATAATCATAAAGCTTATTATTTAGGAAAATAACATATTCTTTAAAACCTAACATACACAATTTTGAACTTTTGGTTGGTAGACAAAGGCTTAAAATTACAGAATATTAAATAACAATTGAACTGTCATAAAATACAAACAGGCAAAATCAACAGTACGTAAAATGAAATCAAAATAATTATTGAAATATCGCATAAAATGGAAGTCTTATTCCCTAATAAACCAAAACAAAATAAATCTGTCATTGTTATAGATAAAACAGACTAGCTTCTGCCCGCGACGTCGTCCGCGTCAATTTTTTCTACCCTGACCTTTCCCGTCGCATCGAATTGCCTGCTAGTTTTCGTTCATATTTCGTTACTGCTCCGCTTCTTTTAATCGTAGCGTAATGTTATATAACCTATAACCTTTCTCAATAAATGGGCTACTCAACACAAAAATAATTTTTCAATTCGGACCAGTAGTTCCTGAGATTACCGCGTTCAACCAAACAAGCAAACTCTTCAGCTTTATAATATTAGTAAAGATGAGACCTGCTGATAAAAAGGCTCTCTCTGATTCCACACTTGTTGGAGGTATAGATTCCAAAGGTTTATATACTTTTATTAAGTGCTCTCCCATTTTTCCTCCACCGTCGTAAAGTGCCATTTCCACCCTGATTTTAGTTTCTAAATCAAGTTCTGTAGATAGGCTTGCACCAGAGGTATGTTGTTTGAAAGCCTTCTTTATTTCTTGTCGGAGTTGGTCCTTGATGTTACATGAAACATTTACTAGGTACTGTATAGTCTAAGTTTTCCTGAGTTGTAGTTGCCGTCAGTTTAGTAGTCGAAAAATGCTTACTTATAATGTTAACCGA
The DNA here is from genome assembly GCA_947507805.1 of Aporophyla nigra. Lineage (NCBI taxonomy): Eukaryota > Metazoa > Arthropoda > Insecta > Lepidoptera > Noctuidae > Aporophyla > Aporophyla nigra. The sequence goes on along the minus strand of OX382313.1, from coordinate 152,405 downwards.
AAAAACCGAAAACTCCGGTTTTGTTATCCTAAAAAAACCGGGTTTCAAATCAGTCGGTTATCCGGTTTTTTCGGTTATCCGGGTATCCGGTTTGCTTGCCCTAAATAGAATGTATTAAAAAAAATCTAACATCGAGTTGCAACCAGAAATGGACCAAAGCTCAAAGAAAGCCAGACCGGTTCGAGAGCCTATACTCAAATTGGTGAAATGGTGAGTTTCAAGTATCATTAAATTCTTGTAGTACCTCAACCACTGAAAATTCTTGAATACTTCTGGTGATCGTGGAAGACAAACAAAACCATATGACGAGTGCTCGGAAAATACAAAGAAACGAAAAAATATGGAGCTGGTCCAGGAGTATGGAATGGGACATGTCTGTAACGCTTATGTGCAAGGTTTAATATCCATGGGGAAATGACGAAGCGCCGATTATGACTATTATCAGAAATAAGGAAAAAGAAGAGAAAAAACTTATTCTACAAACATACTCAATCCAGATAACGCACTTTCCTTTACAAAAGAGGAAGCATTGAGTATATGCATTGAAACGGATTTAACCACAGAACAATATGCGTAGGTACATACGTAAGAAAAAGGCTCATAAGAATTTAAGTTCTGTATTGCCTTCGTATCAAACACAAATTTCGTATGAAGCAATAAAGGCATGCTATCCGCCTGCATCCAGCATTACGGTGACAAATATAAACGCAAAAATCAACCTGCAAGATCTCTTAGACCATACAGTCTGCCGTATTGTAAAGATAAAGTCAGGATCGACTTACAATCGTCTCAAGCTTTTCACTAAATGGGGATGTGATGGATCCTCCGGGCAAAGTGAGTATAAACAAACTACCGGAAGAAAATGTACAAATATCGGACGCTAATTTGTTTATAGTGTCCCTTGTACCACTGCGACTAGTAGACGAAGAAACTTCTACGGTCATATGGAAAAACCCTACTTGCTCATCTGTTAGATATTGCAGACCAATTTCATTAGAATTTGCAAAAGAAAGTCCCGAAAAAACTACAGCGGTTGTCAGTAATATTGAAGCCAAAATTAATCAATTGATTCCAACTCTTGTGTCAATAGAAGACAAAGTCATCGAAGTTAAACATCAACTGTTTATGACAATGATTGATGGGAAAGTTGCTCAAGTGTTGACGAACACATCATCCAGTGCTACCTGCACTGTTTGTGGAGCAACTCCCAGACAAATGAATGATCTTTTAAAAGTTACAACGAGAGTTGAAAATGCGTTTAAATACGGATTGTCGACACTACACGTATCGATAAGATTTATGGAAATTACCCTCCATATTTCTTACAATTTAGGTTTTGAGAAGTGGTCTGCAACAACTCCAGAAAACAAGCAACTTAAAGAAGACAAGAAAAAATGTGTCCAGAAACGTTACCGAGAAGTGCTTGGCTTGCACATTGATAACGTCTACGTCAAGGTTCCGGTAATAGCAATGACGGTAATACGGCAAGGAGATTTTTCGAAAATTACCAATGTTCTGCAGAGATAACCGGAATTGATGAAGAATTGCGGCTAAGTCTAACGACTACAAATTCTGCTGGATTAAACATGGCAAAATCTTCGTGCGCGAGAGAGAAGGATTCAATCACTTTGAAATTAAGACTGATGCAGACCTTTCCGCCATTGTAAAGTCTGTATGACTATACCCAGTTTCTCATTTCCACAACATATTACTTGCTTTTTCGTTAACTATTTATAACTGGTATCTATCAATTCAATTCAATTCAATTAATTTATTTCAGAGAATATCTCCATAAATGTACATAAAAAGGATAAAAATGTTACAAAATCATAAAAAGTTAGTGTGTTAGGACAAAAATTGGACTTTAAATTATATTAATACTAGCTTTTGCCAGCGGCTTCGCCCGCGTGGAGGTCGGAAAATATCCCGCAGGAACGTACTACCGGGATAAAAAGTACCATATGTCCTTTCTCAGGCTCTAAACTATCTGTGTACCAAATTTCATTTAAATCGGTTCAGTAGTTTTGGCAGGAAAGCGAGACTGACAGACAGACAGACAGATAGACAGAGTTACTTTTGCATTTATAATATTAGTGTGGATCAGTGTGGATTGTTAGTACCTTACTGATGCCAATGGCTGTCCTTATCCAATGATTTTGAAAAGGACAGTCAAAACGGGCAGCAATCACATTTAAGATGCTGTTGCTGCTGCTTCGTAGACGCTGCAGCAACGAGTTTGCTTTCTTGCGCATGATGGCTTGAAAGCCATCTATACGCGCTTCAGCAAACATGCCGGAGGCGCTGCAGCGCCACGGCAGTCCCAACAGCATCCTAAAAGTGTTGTTAAATTGGGTGCGTAGGGCTGTGTAGGTTCGCTGCGTATGCTTCACCCACAGGCCACTCGAGTAAAATGACTGGCAGAACGTCTTTTAAAAAGTGTTATTTTGACCTCCTTGGTGCAACGTGCGAACCTGCGAGCGAGCATATTGCCTCTCACCGCCAAAGCCCTACGCTCCCTCTCTATGTCCTCGTCATCCTTAAGGTCACCTGTCACAATGTGACCCAGATACCTAAACCTGTCCACCACTTTAAGGCTGCACCATTAAGCATGACAGGAGGAACATACGCGGGATAGTATGCACCTGCTCTAAATACAAGAAGTTCACCCTTTCTTGAGTTGACCTGTTTTTGTTTTTGATTTATTATTATCGTCTGTATGTCTCTATGTTTACATTATTTAGCTTGATTTTGTTCACTAACAATGTATTGTACACTATCTCATTACTCGACACACTACTACTGCACACAAGAAATATCACTTCATTTCATATACCACAAGTTTTTCAATTATACAGTATGGAAACCACATATATGCAATAAATGAAACCACAAGTAATACTAGTCCACAGAAGTATAGCAAAATTAAATATTAAATAAAACACCGTAAAATAAAAAAGTGAAATTTTCAAACAAAATAAATATCAAAAAAATTCTATAAAAGTAAACACTCTGTTTAGAAAAACGTACCTTGATCTCAGGAAGAGCGGCAACTGCGCACGCGGGTGACATCCAATGGCGGCTTTTTTGTCGGCGCTGGCGTTTGATCGTTTGTCAATGTTCGATGAAATCAAAATTCACTTAGTTCATTTTTACCGCCACGTTTTTATTTCGCTATAACTGAACTGAACTAACTAAATTAACTATTGCACATTAGTAAAAAAAAGTATAAACTTAAATTTTCAAAATGTCCACCACGTTTCTGAATGCACAAGTTACATCGCCGCACAATGCTGTCCCGAAGCCTGCTCATCAAATTTCGTTCAGGATCCAGAGCCATGGCTTTTAATTTGTCAAAGGCAGCGACAATATGATTGCGCAGTTCATCTTCGGTTTCGGAGACCCGCGAGTAAACTTCATTTTTAATAAAGCCCCATAAAATGAAGTCTAGAGGAGTGAAGTCGGGCGACTGAGCTGGCCACCTGTGGGGGCCATAGCGCCCAATCCATTGTTCGCCGAACATGGTGTTAAGCCGCTCTCTCGCGACGAGTACGGAGTGTGGAGGAGTTCCGTCTAACTGGAACCATACCCGCCTGAAAGCTACCACAGGCAATCTTTCCAAATATCGTGCTATTGGGCCGTTAAGAAGATCTAGAAACTTCTGTGCATTCAGGTTTCCGTTGATAAAAACAGGACCGAATATTTGATCTCCGTGAATGCCTGCCCAAACATTAACGGAAAAACGGTACTGATGAGCTGATTCTCTAAATAAATGGGGATTCGTATGGCTCCAGTGACGCATGGTTTGTCGGTTCCATATGCCGTTCCGAGTAAACGTGCTTTCATCTGTCCAAAACACATCTGATAAAAAAATTATCAGATGTGTTTTCAGCGCCTGAACCTTTGCATATTTATAAGGACGTATTTTGTTCCTTTTCAGCACTTGATGTATTGTTCTATGGCTCACTCTAAACACACGCCCAGCTTGTCTAAGGCTGCAAGTTGGGTTCCGATCGAAATGGTCTAAGACTCGTTGTTCAAAAGAGGATGGAACGTGACGCGGAGCAACTCCTTCATGAGTGTTCGGCACTATGTGCTGATTTTCTCTGATCCTTTGGACAGCCCCCAGGATTGTCCGGACATTAGTAGGGCAGACACGAGTTGCGCCGTATCTCTCACGATAAGAACGTAGAGGTAAGGCTGAATTTTGGCGGCATTCGCCATACAATAAAACCATGTCTGTATACTCTGCAGCACTGTAAAAACTATGTTGTCTTGGCATTTTGTTAAAAAAACACCCGGGTACACACACACATAAGTCAAGTAGTGTCAATTTCACCGTAAAAAATAAATAAAAATAAATTTAAAAACACTATTTATACACACACAAAGTCAAATAGCAAATAAGTGTCAATTTCACCTTTAAAAAAGTACCTATTTACGAGTATTAGTTTAATTTGCCAAAATCACTTGAAGCAATGCGCGCTATGAAATCTCTGCGAAAGTACACTATCCCGGAAGACAGCGGTGAACTGACAAAGCGAGACTACCCAAAAATGGCGAAAGTAATAAAAGTCATAATTTAGGGTTAACAGCGCAATTATCGTTTATCGATACTTTTTTACACTTACTTACCTACTACCAAAACAAGGCATTAAAATACAAGCATTTTTGTGTTATTCGATTGTTTTAATATTTTTAACGATTAACAAATTATTGATTGGATTAAGTATTAAAAAAAGTTTTTGTAATTTTGTACGATTGGACTTAAGATTTTGAATTTGAATTAAGAAACTACCGTTTTGTGAGTGATTTCCTGACTAGCAAACGTGTAAGTAGGTACGATTTTTTTTATAGTTTGCTTCTACGTAACTTATAAAATTGTTATTTTTTACTTCTACTTCATTAATTTTATCTCTTAATCTACTGAATATTTAACAAGAACTTACACAACACACTTATACTTAGGGCATAGTGTTTTTAGAATTATCACAAGAGCACGATAATTCTAATAAAAACACTACGCCTTAAGTATTTAAAGCTAAACAGTTTATTTTTTTTGTTTATCGATAATTACGAGACTGGCCTGTTAGTCTAGTAGTTAGTGACCCTGACTGCTAAGACTGAGGTCGTGGGTTCGATTCCCACCCAGGACAAATCTTTGTGTGATGAGCACGATCATTTGTTCTGTGTCTGGGTGTAATTTATCTATAATATGTATGTATTTAGTAATATATAAGTATGTTTATCAGTTGTCTGGTTACCATAGTACAGGCTCTGCCTAGTTTGGGATCAGATAACGGTGTGTTGGTTGTCCTAAGATATTTATTTATTTATTTATAATTATTCCCTAATAGTCAATAACAGGCGTCCTTACCTTACCCGCAAAATTCGTTCACAATAACCGCCGCCTTTGAAAAACGCCGCATGTCTCGAGCCGTCTGTTGCAAGATACCGCCAAAGAGACACCGCTGCCTACGTACACCCGCAGGAAATGTTAGCGCGTGCCAGTGATGATAGGCTATGTTTGTGTAAATTGCAAAACAAAATTTCGGCCGTGGCAGGTCAAAAGGAAATTCCTAATTTCCAAGTACTAATCAGCTTCCAGTCTAACCGGATGCAGCTGAATGCCAGTATTTTATAACAGATTTCAAGTATTCATGTATCGAAAAAAATACAACATAAACATTAAATTTAATAATCAGCCTATAATGTTCCCTACACACATTGACTGCACAGATTTCCTGTATGTGAGAGGGAGTAGGCCGTACCATCATAGTATTAAATTCCATACATTTCAAGAAACGAATGTATTTGCGTAGAGCAACGGCGGCGGCGGAGATCACACGGAGAGTCGGGCGATGCTGTCCGCGGCCTCCATACACACTTAGTTTGCGCACTCGAACGTTGAAATAAAACGTATTACATTTTATTATTTTTTTCTTTTGTAATTGAAATAAACAATTTTTTTTTTAAATTTCAGCTTGTCGTTTAGGTGTACCGATTTTACATTTTAGGCAAATAGGTAAGTAGAATACGTAACAGCGCGGCAGCGTCGTGATAGTTTGCACTGTATGGCAACGTCACTTTTCAATGTTCAAGGATTCAAGTTCATTGAATCATTGACCTAGTGATCCAATTCTACAAAGTGTTCAAATTTGATTAAAATTAGAACTCTAGTTTTTTACCTAATTACTGGACCGATTTCGTCCATTTTTTGTGTATCGTCAGAAAAGGCGATAAAAAGTATGTGGTTTAATTTATTGCATATATGTGGTTTCCATACTGTATAACACAGAATAGCACTATCTAAATCCATGGACTACTCGGATATAAGCCTTGAGCTGAACCTACAAGTATTTGCACTTTTTAGTTTTTATAATCACAATGGATGACGTAAATGTAATTAATACCGAGATCGAAAATCTGTCGGTCTCAGAATGTTTCGTCTGCTCTCCGGAATCCAGTGCTAAGTTTCTTAGAAAACCAGAGTCTACACTTAAAATCATACATGTCAATATTCGTATTAACTGTAACTTTGATAAACTATTATTATTATAAGGTAGATTGAGTTACACACTGGATGTTATTTTGTTGTCTGAATGTTGGCTGAGGAAATGTCCAAATGTTCCCCCCATATCAGGCTACAATATATGCACTACTTCTTTTAAAAACCAAAATGATGGAGTAGTTGCTTATATTAGAGAGGATTTGCAATACTTTTTCGAAACTCCCTCGGTTGATGACGCAAACTGTCTGTTGCTGAAATTCTCTGATGAGTTTGCAGTTGTCGCGGTATACAGATCACTCTCATTTAAAGACCCAAATCCATTTCTAAATAGTCTTGATATGTTGCTCCACCATTTACGGACATTCAAAACTATCTCTCTTATCGGGGACATAATATTAACATTTCTCCGACAAGTTTAGATTCAAACTGTGATGAATATTTAAATATTACTGCATCACATGCTATGCTCCCCGCACATTCTTTTCCTACCAGGCTTGCTAATTGTCTTGACCATGTCTTGCTGAAGTCGACAAACACTGCTACAACCTTGGTTCTAGAATGTGACATAACAAATCATTATCCCGTTATCTTTTTTTGCAACCCCAATATTACAACAAATACACCAAAGGTCTCAGTCACAAAAATTGATATTGCAAAAGTGAAATCTGACCTCGAGAACACAGATTTTACTGAAATACTTAAATCCAATGACCCAACCTTTGCTGCCGAAACTGCCGTATCTCTTATATCTGCTTCCGTCAATCTGCATACAAGTTCTTCGGCCATTTCTAGTAGGCGACGCATCTTCAAGCCTTGGATTACCTCTGGACTTCTCAGATGTGTCCGTCAAAGAGATAAATTACATAAAACATCCAAAAAACACCCAGAAAATGAGACACATAAAACTATATACCGTCGCTATCGTACATTTTGCAATAACTTATTAAAAAAAGGTTAAACGAGAATATGAACGGTCAGAATTTCAGAGGGCCAGGAAGAATCCTAAGGCAACCTGGAAAGTCATCAGGGAATTGTCTTGTATGGACAAGGGTAAAACATTTTCTTCCAAGCTACTAAAATGTGAAGAAGACCCTCTCCTCTCAGTTAATGCGGTCAATCGTTACTTCGCGAATGTGGGCAGTACCCTCGCATCAAAGTTTTCCAATTCTTCATTACAAAATAACTGTCCAGACTTTCACTTGCCACCCCAGGGTGCGAACTCTTCCACTACAGCCCCGTTAGAATCGATGGTCATGTCTGATGTTGATGACGCCGAAGTCGAAGGCATCATTTTAAATCTTAAAGATGAATGTGCTGTCGGTTGTGATGGACTCACGTCCACAATTATCAAAGCCATAAAAAATACAATTATCCCTCTCCTTGTTCACATTTTTAATCTCTCCCTATCTTCTGGTATTTTTCCTGATGCCATCAAAACTGCCATAGTCCATCCGATTCACAAGGGAGGAGACAAGGATCTTGTTTCGAATTACAGGCCCATATCCGTCCTAACAACTATTTCGAAAATATTCGAGAACGTTATCAACGTGAGGCTCGTAAATTCCTCGCAAAGTTCAACATCTTAGCCGGAAATCAATACGGATTTAGAGCGGGAAAATCAACAGAAGACGCTACTCTGGATCTCACAAACACTTTAGTCGAACATCTCAATAATAAGCAGAAGCCTGGTGTGTTCCTGGATCTTTGGAAGGCCTTCGACACCGTTTCAGTCCCTAAACTAATTGACAAGATGGAACAAATTGGAAATCGTGGCACTGCCCTCGAAATCTTTCGTAGCTACACTTCCGGGCGAAAACAGGTAGTAAAGGTTGGGTCATACATCATTAATGAGGAAAATTTAACTTTTGGGGTTCCCCAGGGCAGTGTCCTAGGACCAACCCTCTTCCTCATTTATGTCAATGAGCTGTGTCAGCTATCTATCCCAAACACAAAAATTATCGCATATGCCGATGATACTGCTCTAATAATCCATGGCAAGGACTGGTCTGAGACTCGTGAGAGGGCAGAACTGGCTCTCAGAACGGTTATGAAGTGGTTAACCTCGAATCTGCTCACGCACAATATCTCTAAGACCAAGTTTACCTCTTTTACTCCGAGTATCATTAGTTAACCACCAAAGTCGTTTGAGATCAGGGCTCATGTGTGTACAGTGGCCAACACCTGTAAATGTGCCCAAATAGAAAGGTCTGACAGCATTAAATAGGGTGAGTGGGGGTAAGATGAAAAACAGGGTAAGATAAAAGTTATCCATAACGCCAGATTTAGTGCAGTTTTTACAGTGATGGCAACATTGTTAAGACCGCCGTTTTGTTACGTCGCACATCTGAGTAAGCGTTTGCCGCTTTGAGTGGATGGATTTGTGTAAAGTGCAAATGTCCTGCGCAGTGACTTTTATGTAAGTTAATCGAGTTTTTTAATCTTACCCCGTGTCCGTTACTTCACTTACGTGGTCGGTACGTAGGGATTTTAGTAACTATTTTGATGTTTCCCCATCATATTTTCATCTTCCCCCTGTTTCATTCTCGTGATACAAACATTTTATTTAATTATTTTTTTTGTGCTTTGGACTTGATTTAACTGGATGTTATCAATTTGATAGAAAAGTAAACTCTTTGCTCTTTACTAACTACAAATAAATTTTTAGCATAAACTAATATGTACTGTTCTACCCGACTTCAAATACAACACTGCTCATCTCATCAAAAATCCGTTCGATGTTACCCCCACTCACCCTACCTCGGAGTTATATTGGACAGTCTCTTGTCATGGAAAAAACAGGTTAACCCTGTTCTGGTTCGAGTCAGGAGATTAATTAATTTATCTTAAAAACTCCAAGCAGCTGCTGATTTCCAGTCCCTTGGTTTACTTCGCCCTCGCTCAATCAATCCTCAGTTTCTGTATAACTACATGGGGGGGAATTCACAAGACAACCATGCTACGGCTAGAGAGGGCTCAGAGAGCAGTTTTAAAGGTATTGGCAAAAAAACCTATTAGATTCCCGACCTCTGAACTGTACTCACTTTGTGAGGTCCTCACAGTCAGACAGTTGTTCATCCTACAAACAGTCTGTAAGAAACACCTGCTTCTGCCTTACATCCCTCAGCCCCTAACAAAGAAGCGGCGTCCCGACAGAGTTTGTAAGACTGAGCCTTGCAGATTAGCTTTAGTTAGTCGCCACTTCAATCATATCAGCTCTAAACTTTACAACGACATAAATATAAGATTTAGTATTTACCCTATGACTAAAAGTCTGCTAAAGAGAAAACTGACTGACTGGCTTAAATCCTTGTCTTATCAAGAAACTGAGCAACTTATGGTATCATATACACGGTAAACACACACACACACACACACACATATACACACATCACCCCACCTCTACTCTACACTTATACTACATATAGTCTTTTCGCCATAAGATGAGTTCCCAGACAGTTCATTTTTTTCCATGGCGCGCATACTACTTTAGAGGAATAAAAAATAAACCGGCAAAAAAATTAAAAAAGAAATGATAAAAAAAATATTCCCTTTCGTAAATTACTAAGTAAATTATTGTAGTTATAATTAACTGTTAATAAATTAAGTAAATAAAATAAAAAAGTATAAATCTTAAAAATGTCTAATGCGTTGAACGGAACGTCGGCCAATAGAGATTGCCACTACTCAATACACTAATCGACAAAAAAATAGATGAATCGGAGCGGCCATTTTGTAATCGCGATCGCGTCGCGTCAGTACGAGTGCGTTATGTCAGGTTTTTGCTCTGCTCCCGTGACGTTATGTAGCCTATGTCTTATTCTGATGTCTAAGCTATATTACTGTAAAGTTTCATCAAAATCCGTACAGTACTTTATGCGTGAAAGAGTAAGAAACATCCACACACACACACATACTAACTTTCACATTTATAATATTAGAAAGAAGTAGGATAACCAGTTTATTAAAAAAATATTTTGAAAATCTAAAATCGATAATCCGATTCCATTTTCTTTGCCAACTGAATCGATATTATAAAAAAATCGATTATATTTCGTTAGGCCACGTCACTACAATTGTCAGACAAGAACTGTCAGGGAACTCTTCTTATGGCGAAAGGACTATAGTAACCTCCACATAGAGTATTTTCTGTTTTATATTCTCTTAAAAAAAAGTGTTATTCCGAAGTTAATTATTATTAACTTTGTTTGTATTTTTAGTCTTTTCTGGAACAATGTATTTGTGTATATTTTTTTTTTGGATTGGGCGTTGATAGCTGCGCCACAGTATTTTGCTTTTGTAGCTATCTTCGTTTGCCTTTGTAAAGGTTTGTAAACTTAAGTTGTTCCAAATAAAATTATTTTATTTTATAATTAATCAAGAGACTATATGTAATTCTTCAAACTATGTCATCGGGATTCCCAGTAAACGCAAAAAATTCGGTCAGTATACATTGGACCGCGCAATTATATAATAGGTTGGGGAAAAAGTTTCTTCGCATTTTTTTAAGAAAATTCAAAACATTTTTTAATAAAGTTTATTTACATTTAACTAAAGTATGTAGGTACCATTTTGTTCGATAACTTTTTGCCATCTTGTAGGTAGGGACATGATCCCATTGCTATAGAAATTTTGGGACTTCTGGTCAAAATACCGCGACAAGTGGTTTTGGCAGTCCTCTCGTGATGTTAAGGCCGGGTAGACCAAGCAATGTAGGCATTTAACGCTACCACGTTTACGCGACGCGAGCCGTGCGCTTACGTCGCCTGCGTGAACTTACATGAACCCAACGCCGAGTGGAGAAGTGTCACAGTACAGGTAAGCGTGTCGTATAGGCAGTAGGTCAACTTATTTTATTATTAATTTGTTTAAAAAAAAAAAAACGCGACTTGATCCATTATTCTTGTTTACCGATATACGTAGTAATCGCAAAGGCTGAAAATTAATTTCATGTGTTGTAAATACATTTTATTCAATTATTTGGCATTTTAGTTTCATAAAGTGTATCTCACGAAGCAACACGCGCTTCAGTTGTGGTGGTGGCTAGGTGTGGTGTGTTGTGGTAACTTTAATTAAAAAAAAACAACCGGCATAAAAATATAAGTGCAAAATAAGTTTCGAAAGTCGATTTTTCCCATTTTAGACACCGAAACTATTATTTTGCACTTAGTAGTGTTTATATTTTTATGTCGGTTATTTTTTTTTTGTTCTAAAGTGATTTTCACTCAACCGAATTGAGAACCTCCTCCGTTTTTTAAAGTGGGTAAGAAAACAACATGAAATTACTTTTAAATGATTTAAATACGAAATAAAATTAAATTATAAACACAAAATGACTGCATGGTGTTTTTCATAAATTTTACAATGTTTTCAAATTACGGTAGGTATGCGAGGACTGCGTAGGCCTGTCAACAAGTACCAGGTACTTGATAATATAAAAAATGGTCTACAGATCTAAGGTCTACAAGGCCTACAAAGTCCTCACATTTATAAAATAAGAATCTATCAAAAGGATAAATAAAAGATAAAATATAAAAACCTACTAAACCAAGTGATATGATTGCCATTACAACCACTAATAAAGAGGTGAAAAAATTGGTTGCCTGTAAAGTCGGTATACGGGCGAAAGTTTTACGTGACAACGACTTTGAGTGGTAAAATAATTTTAATGTGAATATTCATTCGTATAGTAGGAACACACTCACTCGCTCTCATTGTGAGCGCATAACGTGAGCGGAGCGTAACGCAGTTTCTTGAAGTGTCACCCGGCAAACCAATTTATAAGACGTTGTCACGTCAAAAAATGTAATTGTCGGTATATAATGTCAAATAATAAAAAGATTATGTCAAAGAAGAATGTTTGTGAGAAAATGAGAAATGTTTTTGAAAAGTCCTAAGTTTAATTATATGTATAATTCAAAATTGATCAATATTGATTACGCGTGAGCTTGGACCCGAATGTGATTCTGACAATGACGACGATGTGCATGTATTGGGCTGCACGTTTTCTTTATTTTGCAATGTCAGATCTCTAATAGGCATACCACGTTCGTGTCTGCTGTCTACTAGTTCAGGTAGCAAGCATTTCAAATAAAATTGTACCAGCTTTGGCTCCATATTTTTCCTCCAGAATTCGTCATCTTTTTCAATGCGCTCTATGTGTATAGGCTCATTCTCTCCTGCCCAGATCCCAAGGAGACACACACGCCTTCCTGTGATATGAAGTTGTCCTTGTATTTGGTAGAACCAATTACTATTTTTGTTTATGGTTTTGGTCATCGTTTTTTTATTATATTTTATTATTTGAATTTTGTTTTCTTCTATAGCTTTCACCAACCCTTGTTTTGATGCTGTTATTGGACACTTAATTTCTACAATTGTATCATTCCTAATCAACCCGTCGGGCGTGGCCCCAATATAACAGTGAGAATCGTCAATAAATAATCCACAGGGCAAAATATTAATGTTCTCTTGTTGCTGTAATTGCAGCAGCGCCTGATGTTCGTTTTCTACTCCATAGGCTATTGATGCAACATGAGCCAAATTATTTTTATACAGTATATTTTTAACCAAAGGAGCTGTACTGGATGACAACTTCCGCTTACATATGGAGCCAAAGTTAGATGCTGGTATATATATATATAAGCTTCTGCCTTATCTCTAGCCACTCGCTACTATCCCTTTGTAAAATTGTGGACCTCTCTATAGAATTTCGATCAGACGTAAGTTTTTGTAAATTTTCGATGTATTCGTTTTTGGCTTGCTCCATTTGAGTTTCTGTCATGTCTGGCGCTGAAGAAGCTGGACCATAATCATTTTGTTTTTGTGTCTCTCTTAATTTCCTTTTTTTTTTTTTGTGGGATGCTCAACGTTGTATTTTCTTTTAAGAGCTCTTTTCTTCTCTACTTCCTCCACTTTCCTACCAGGGTTTTTCTCGGTATAAGCTTTTTGAATGGTGGAAAGAGCAGCTCTTGAGTTGAACGAGACTGCTTCAGCGTGACAACGGCCCTGGTAACCTCCTTTTAATGCAAAATTAGTTCTTTTCCCCCCAATAAATTTAGCTATTACATTATTGAAACATTCGACAGTATTAGTGTCTACATCTTCTATTAGACTTCGCGATTTCGCAGCAATGTTGGAAATAATTGCATTTATTCTAAATGCAAACGTCGAATTTTGGATTTTTTTAAACTTCTCATTCAAGTTGTTTGTTTTCTCACAGAAGTAACTTTGGCACATTCTGTGATCACCGTAAGCATGTGCCAAAGAGTTAATAATATCATTATGAAGTACCGATATAGCTACATGCCTAGGACTCTGGGAAACTTTATGGTGTTTTATGGAATTCACAATTGCTTTTCGCATTGACATTATTTTTAGTTTGGTCAGCGTTTTCCGATGTACCAACATATATTTAGTTTCTGTGGTAAGTCCACGTAACTTTTTGCAGAAATTACGCAATATATGATTCCGGCACTCAATTTTTTCAACTGTCAGATTCTGATTTTCGTACGGTTTGGCGTTCAGAATTTTAGCGTAGGTTGAAGCGTCACCATCTCCTATCATTCTGCCGTATATAAGTCCATACATTGGAATCGAGGATTTAACCCTTTTCTTGACAAAGTATCTTGAAAGACACATCGTTTTTTATAATGCATGTAAAGTGGAACGTTAACTTATTTATCTTTAAAGTATATGTTTCTGAACGCACCTTAGTGACACAATGATAGCTTTCGTCAACGATTTTTTCAAAACTTGTCAAAATGGCAAACCGGTTGAGTGCGATTCCACGCACGAAGGTAAGAATTTATTATTTTTAATATTTTTTCAATACTCAATATCTTTATTGGTTTACCATAATGTAAACTTAGGTGGTAATTATATAATTTAGATCATTATGGACCCTGTAGGGTACAGCAAAAGGATACGAGAGAGGAAGCTCTGTTTTTGAAAATCATTTGGTCAGGAGATGTCATAGAATAAACCAATATATCGCTTATTTATCTATAAAATGTATTAACATAATTTATATTGATATATGATTTTTATATAAGTATCTATGTATTATAATAATTCTGTTTATTCATTTATTTGGATTGTTGTTCTTTCAAAAATAATTATTAGTTGTATTGTTTAATTTATTAAGTATTTAATTTTATTTATAATTATTGCTGTTTCATTTCATTTTTGTTTTTTTTTAATATTATTTGATAAATTATTATTATATTATGTATTTTTTTTAAAAACATCATACATACACTTTAGTATCATTAAGTTATTTTACATATACCTATAAATTGCGTGTCTATGATTAATTATTATTATCAATTATCATCATTATAGTATTTATTATCATATTAAATTATATATCTATTATTTATTTTTATCATTTAAATATTCTTCTAAGGAGTAATAGCATTTGTTAATTAGTAATTTCTTAAGATTTCTTACAAATATATTGAACTTTTGTTCATTCTTTATAATGTCAGGCAGTTTGTTGTATACTTTTATAGACATTACATAGGGACTTGTAGAATGCATTTTTAGCTTGGAGGTTGGTATGTTTAGCCTTGATTGGTGCCTAAGTGTGTATTGTGACTGGATGTCTTCGCGCTTTGTGTAGAACTCTGGATACTTGCGGACAAATTTACATGTTTCTAGAATATAAATACTGGGTAGTGTTAAAATATTATGTTTTTGAAAGTGGGGTTTGCAGCTGTCGGTTTGATCAATGTTTACCATGATTCTGACTAATTTCTTTTGTAGAGTAAAGAGTGTCAGTGCATCTGTACTATTTCCCCAGAGAGTTATGCCGTAGCTAAGCCATGCATTGGCATACGCATAATAGGTGGTAAGGGCAGTTTGAAAATTGGTGGTCTTTTTAATTTCGCGGAGGGCATATGAAAATCTTGAAATTTTTGAACGTGTTTTTTGTATATGTGTTTTCCAGTTAATATGTTTATCTATTGTAAGTCCAAGTAATGTAAATTCATCAACAGTCTCCAATAATGTGCCATTAAAGTTGAAATTAAAGTATAGAGGAGCTTTTTGATGAGGGTGAAAAGTCATTAATTTAGTTTTATTGTAATTTATTTCTAAGTTATGCGAGGTCATCCAGTCGCATGTTTTTGTGAGTGTGGAATTGAGTTTTTCTTCTATGTTTGTGTTGTTTTGGCATGAGAGTAATAAGGATATGTCATCCGCGAATAAAACACATGGCCCCTCTATGGTTGTCGGTAAGTCGTTGATGTAGACGAGGAATAATAGGCCGCCTATAACACTTCCCTGGGGGATGGAAGCGTTAGTCGTTCTGCTTTTAGATTGAATTTTTTCTATTTCTTTACTATTGTTGTTATAGTATTCGATTTCTACGACTTGCTCTCTATTCTTTAAATATGACGTAAGCCATTCATGAGCTTTGCCGCGAATTCCTATTCCGTACAGTTTATTCAGTAGTATTTTAAATTGTACCTTGTCGTATGCTTTGGTCATGTCCAGTAA
Source organism: Aporophyla nigra (assembly GCA_947507805.1). Lineage (NCBI taxonomy): Eukaryota > Metazoa > Arthropoda > Insecta > Lepidoptera > Noctuidae > Aporophyla > Aporophyla nigra. The sequence goes on along the minus strand of OX382313.1, from coordinate 136,399 downwards.
TATCCCTACGGCGTATTCCTTGTTATTTATAATATTTAGGGCTTCTTGTATATATTTGTAGACGGCTAATGTGGTGGAACGGTTTTTACGGAATCCATTTTGACAATCGCTTAATACGTGGAATTTTTCGCAAAAGGTATAAATTCGATCACACATAGCTTTTTCGAAAATCTTGGATGCTGATGGCAAGAGAGATATGGGGCGGTAGTTACTAGGGTCTGTCTTCGTGTTCTTTTTATGGATTGGTTTAATTAATGATCTCTTTAACAATTCAGGGAAAGTGCCTTCTGTAAAAGACTGGTTTAATAGTAGATAAAATGGTAAAGTGAGTTCGTCTGCGCATTTCTTCAATAACATAGATGGGATTTCATCTAAACCGTAACTTTGTTTATTTTTTAGGTTTTTAATTAATTTATTAACTTCCCAAGCGTCTATCGGGCCAAGAAACATCGAGTTCTCTGTAGGATTTAGTACAGAGGTACTCTCCAATTTGCTCCTAGTTGAGTTAGCGCTGTTTTCGCCGACAGACGCAAAGAAATTATTAAAAATATTGGCTATTTGTTTAGGATCGGATATAAGGTCGTTATGTACTTGTAATTTAATATTATTATGCTCCTTTTTATGTTTCTTCTTTGTACTCTCATTGATGATGCTCCACATGGATGGATGGATGCGTTTTTCTTTTAAAATTGCATGAGCAATTGGTGTTACAATATTTCATATGTTTGTACTTATGCTGGAAAGTAATTAAACAGGAGAAATAATTACGCTTGGCTTCGCAAAATAACAAATAAAGTGAATGTATCCTATAGGATACGTTGCTAGGTGTACTAAGATTCTTTGTACAAGGTTAGCGTATCTTATAGGATACATTGCCAAGTGCACTAAGATTTAATTAGTAAGTTTTTCAGGGAGGGACGCAACTATCTTTTTTCAGAGCAAAAAATAATAATAATTTAATATAAATAATAAAAATAATAATTTAATATTATTATGCTCCTTTTTATGTTTCTTGTTTGTCCTCTCATTGATGATGCTCCACATGGATGCATGGATGTGTTTTTCTTTTAAAATTGCATGAGCAATTGGTGTTACAATATTTCATATGTTTGTACTTATGCTGGAAAGTAATTAAACAGGAGAAATAATTACGCTTGGCTTCGCAAAATAACAAATAAAGTGAATGTATCCTATAGGATACGTTGCTAGGTGTACTAAGATTCTTTGTACAAGGTTAGCGTATCTTATAGGATACATTGCCAAGTGCACTAAGATTTAATTAGTAAGTTTTTCAGGGAGGGACGCAACTATCTTTTTTCAGAGCAAAAAGAATTCGATTCTTCACCTGCACCATCTTTGCCTTCTTCTATAGAAAACTTAAATTTTCTATCTGATGAAGGAATAGCCAAAATAGTAGACGTATAAGACGCTGTTGCTCAGTCTCCTTTGCTGCCTTCGCCCGTCCTGCCTTCACCTCAGCCGCTTCCAGCTCGAACTACCATTTTTATTGACGCAAAATAGCTCTCCTTACCACTTTATTTGCCACCATCTCCATTAATTGCCTCTAACTACCGACCAAGAAGATCTACAACATCCAGAAGGACTACAAGAATAGTCACACCCCGACGCATTTTTCGAAAACCTCTAAATTTTCAGTGTTTAAAAATAAATTTTTGAATTTATTTTTAAACACTGAAAATTTAGAGGCTAAATGCAAGATTTCGTTGAGATAGCCAAAACTCCTTACGACTATTTTATAGACTTTTTTTACAGACGAAATTGTTGATTACATAACCGAGCAATCTAACCTGTATTATGTGCAACAAAAAGGAAAGACCTTAAATTTAACCAAAGAAGACATAAGATGTTTCGTAGCTATTAACCTTCTTGTGGAAATTGTCGATTTACCAGCTTACACAGATTATTGGTCGCGTGAGCTGCGCTACAGTCTCACCACAGCTAGTAGTTAAGTGGCAGCTGAGCCTGTCAGTACCATACAAAGTTATGACAAAGTTGCGAAAAGAAGATTAGCGGTACCCTGCCCGGACATTATTAAACATTATAACGCCCATATGGGGGGCGTAGACTTAGCAGACATGTTGATCGCCCTGTATAGAACAGATTTCAGAGGCCATCGATGGTATTTGTCATCAGTGTCACAAGTCCTGTATATTTGCATAAATAATAGCTGGGTTTTATACAGACGACATAGTGCGGGAAAGACAATGGTGCCGATTCCCTTATTCACAAACTAAACTAAATTTAAGTTCAGTGCATCTTTTTCTTTCTATTTCATTAAGAAAAGGACAGAAGATAAATTTTAGTTCAGTCCTGTCAAATTAATCAGCGCTTGACGTAAATTGACGTAATTTTAGTAGGCAAGTTTTTAATCACGTCTAAACTTGTATGGAGCGCTGATTAATTTGACAGGACTGAACTAAAATTTATCTTCTGTCCTTTTCTTAATGAAATAGAAAGAAAAAGATGCACTGAACTTAAATTTAGTTTAGTTTGTGAATAAGGGAATCGGCACCAATGTCTCTAAAAATGTTCAGATACCAAGTAGCACAGAGCCTCCTGAAAATTGGCCGAGGAGATACGGTCAACAACTGTGAAGTTTCTGGACTAACTCCGTCGAAAATAATACAGGCACCTGTAGCACCACGACCTCCACCGGATGTAAGGTACGATAAGGTCGGCCATTTTCCAATGTATGGTTCGAAAGGGCGATGTAAATTTTGTATCAAGGGCGAAACTACGGTAATGTGTGCCAGGTGCTCGTTACGCTTGTGTTTTAAGCCAGAAAGATTTTTTTGTAAAATTCCATACTGATAAGTAATTATTTAAGCTAATAGTACACCTCAAATGTTAAAATTTTAATTTTAATTAATCTGTAAGTCGATTTTGGTTTTAATAATTGTTACTACATGCAAATTTTATACATATATTAGTAAGAAAATTTTGTGTATTTTACTTCCTCAAACCTGGCAACGTATCCTCAAAGAAACTTACACGTAAGGTCAAAGATTTTTGCTAAGTTGGCAATGTATCTTCAAAGATACATATAGGATATCATTATCTGGTTATCTGCGATTTTTTTATATATTTTCCCCTAAGTCCGAGGTTCATAATTAACATCATATTTGAAAATTATTTGAAAATATAAGTTTTTGTTTTTTTGCCAAGAATAGGGTTAAACCCTTCGACTATAATTTGAGTTTCCATTGAGCTCGAAGAACCTTCATAGTTTCTGAAACACACATGCTGTTTCGGATCGACCGTTCTGTTTGCGGCTCTGGCACACACCAAGCAATATTTATTTTTTACTCCAATATATAGAACTTGGCCAGTCTTTCTGCCAATTATTGCTGCCGTACCCGATGTAGATTTATAATTTGTTCCGTAAGACCTAGTACACCATGAGCCGTCAACATATACGTCAATGACGGGGTAACCGTTCTTTGTTCTTCCTTCGGCGAGCGCTATTTCTTTTTCTTTTGCTGCAGCAGCCGCCAAAGACTCACTAGCAGTTTTTTCCCATTTTGCATAAACATCGTTTTGCAATTTCAAATAATATTTTGAAGAAAATGACGGTATATTCATGGAAGAACATAATTCCTCAAATGTAGAGTATCCAATGCCGGAAGCAATGATTCCCGTGGTTGCAGCTATATTTAAATTTACTTGCTGTGGATCCTTGTAATCTTCAGAATGGACCAGACAAATTTCTTGGCACATGCTACATTGGAATTTAAAAACAGATATAAGCCCTAGACTTCTTTCGCTGATTAAACGAAAATTACTCATCTTGCAATCAAACAAATTATTATGTCGTCCTTTTTCTTGCAGTTCCCTAAGAAGGAAATTTATATCAACTTTTCGACGTCCTTTAACAGGATGAAAATCATCTTGATTTCTAGCCTCTTCTTCCACAGTAAATGAATGACGAATATCTTCCATTCCACTGTAACAATGAATGTAAAACAATTAGGCTTTTATATGATACAACTCACGGGTTGATTTTAGACTATCAACTCTACTCTTACATGAATACAGTGGTATAAATTTTAGCTAGATTAATTTTCTAACGAAACTTATATTCTGCCACATTGTACAAAATAATTTAAATATTTATATTTCGAATATAAATATAGGGTGGCAGGGACATCGACGCGAGGCCGGTTACCATGGATTCAGTACATGATTCTGAACCCCCCAGCGTTGAAATTTTTCGTCGGTTATAAAAAAAAATAGCTATTTCATAGAAAATTGCAATACCAACGCGGTCAGAATGTATGGACCAGCTGATTTTTAAAAAAATAACCAATGAAAAATTTCAACGCTGGGGGGTTCAGAATCATGTACTGAATCCATGGTAACCGGCTTCGCGTCATTGTCCCTGCCACCCTGTATACAGTGACAGAGTATGGAGGTGATATTTGCCCAGCAGTGGGAGTTGATGACTATTACACAAGGAAAATTATGTGAAAGTAATTTTATTAGTAAAAAAAACTTACACAGCAGTCTCAGTGGGTTGCGCATCAATAGGATCAAGTGTCACAAGAGAGTTGTCGGTGTTATCAATTTCACTTGCAGAGGCGCTTGCCATTGTTTCATAGTGTCTGAAAAAAGACCATAACAATGATATTTTTCACTCCTCTTGCTCAAAAAATCTTGCTAAAAAAAAAAACTTACACAGCAGTCTCAGTGGGTTGCGCATCAACAGGATCAAGTGTCACAAGAGAGTTGTCGGTGTTATCAACTTCACTTGTAGAGGCGCTTGCCAATGTTTCATAGTGTCTGAAAAAAGACCATAACAATAATATTTTTCACTCCTCTTGCTCAAAAAATCCGTCATTGTAGCGTACCAGAGCGGAGACAAAATAGCATTTCATCCTCTAGGGGCTAAAGTATTTTTTTTTTTAATTTTTGTCTATTTCCAAAGAGCCTACCACCCAAAAACGAAAAAGTCTTTGTTCTTATTTATAATTTTATTAAAAATAATCCTTATTTCCTTGATCACGGCAGAACGCGTGAACGGCTGGACCAATTTCGCTAATTCTTTTTTGGTGGTGTTTGTTATAGTAAGGAGAAGGTTCATAGGATAGGTAGGATAGGTAGGATTGGTAGGATAGGTATGATAGGTAAGATAAGTAAAATAGGTAAGATACATAAGATAGGTAAGATACGTAAGATAGGTAGGTAGGTAAAGTGGGTAGGGTAGATAGGTAAAGTGGGTAGGGTAGATAGGTAAAGTGGGTACATGTAGGTAGGTATTTACGTAAGTAGGTGTAGGTAGGTAGGTAGGTAGGTAGTAGGTAGGTGCGTCGTAGATAAGTACTCAGTTCTACCCGTGCGAAGCCGGGGCGGGCAGCTAGTGTAGAATAATCATCATACTTACTTTATATTTGTGTTTTTTTTGGACGCATACATTCCTTTGCATCGTGGTTTTGATGCACTGCAACAATAAAAAAATGTTCAAGTAAAACATTATCAAGTTTTTCTACTGTTATGATTCTACTATGTAATATGTAGGTTTTGGTAAAATAAAATGTGTAATATATTGAACTTCATAGATATTGTTTTACATAAATCGATTAACATTGATTAAATAAATCGATTAGAATTAGGCAATACTTTGAATATACGTTGTATACTTACCGGCACCGATATTGAAGTCTCAAGGACGAAGTGGGGATTGCTTTGCGTATGGTATGAATGCTGATAGACATTGGGTCTATTTTACTTCTGCATGCATGTGCGCCCAATGCATCCTTGAGACTTCAATGTCCGTGCCGGCGATTATACTCGGAAATCGATAGGTAGGTACTTACCTATATCCGTAGAATGGAACAGATATATTATTGGTTCATATTTCCTTTCTTCCGGTTTCATTCTCAACAATGAATCAAACAACTGGATACGATGGCCACTACCACGATAGTTTTTTGTGCATAAGCCAAAGTTCACAACCCTAGCGCGATCGCCGAGCGTAGATATGAAAAGTGAAGTAGGTACCTACATACATGTGATTTCCTTCTGTACTCTCTGTATTTTGTGTCCCTACTAATAATACTATAAATGCGAAAGTGTGTATGATTGTATTTGTCAAAATTTTACATTCGTCAATTTTCACTATCGATAATCCCTAATAACGTCTAAACAGATTACCCTATTTGCACAATTTATTTTGTCGTATCCATTTTAGACCTAAACCTATCAAATGACACTAAAAACAACAAAATATCTACACAAACAAAAAACCATGTTTTCAACTTACGTTATATTTGGTGGCGTGAATTTACCTTACAAAAAAGTTACTTCGTTTATACTGATTCAAAATAGGAAACTATTAGGTATATAAATCGAGCTTAAGTGACCGTAGGGTGGATTGAAAAATCAAAAGACATAATAGGTTGATAATATGTAAATAAATAAAATTGTAAACAAACTTACCTGGTTTCTTGTCTAACCTTCCGCACTTTACACCTGGCCACTTTCTTGTATTTATTTTTATTCCCCATACCTACTTCTGTTCACTAACAAAAACAAATAAGTGATTTCTTTTATTTACACTGTACGTGATAGCCGCGCGCTGGAAAAAGGGACATAGGTCGTACCTCGACAAGGCCTGGCGGGCGACTGAAGTGACGAACGCGAGCCGCTGTGTTATATAATAATTTATTATTAAAAGAATTAAGCTATTTTTCAAAATGTAACCACTAATTATTTTTCTTTATGTTATTATCTTTTTTTAAGATGTGGTTTTTAGTAGTAAAACTTTTATAAGCTTCGAGAAAAACCAGAAAAACATTAAAAAAATATCGAATTTGGCTGTTCTTCGATTTTTTTTTGATCGAGTGAAGTTTTCGATATCGTGTTTCGAACCACAAATTATCAAAGTACATAAACTTCAATAAGTTTTTTTTTTTTTGCTTTAAAAAATCACGATTTCTTTGTTTATTATTAAATCAAAGTGATGTAAAATTGGGAATACCTGGCCTTAACCTGACACTGCCTAAAGAATTCTGAAGAGACCGAAACAGGTGGAAATCTGAAGGTGCAAGGTCAGGACTATACGGCGGATGCATTAACACCTCCCAGCCAAACTCTCTTAATTTTTGTTGGGTGGCTAAAGATGTGTGAGGTCTAGCGTTATCATGATGAAAAACCACACCCCTTCTGTTGATTAATTCCGGCCGCTTTCTCTCAACTTCTTGCTTTAATCTCATCAGTTGTTCGCAGTAGAGTTCAGAATCGATGGTCTTGCCTGGTGGTAACAGCTCATAATGAATAATGCCCTTCCAATCCCACCACACACTCAGCATCACCTTGTTGCGAGTTAACCCGGGTTTCGCCACAGTCTGTGAAGCCTGACCGGCCTTTGACCACGACCTTTTTCGCACGTTCTTGTCATACGTGATCCACTTTTCATCACCAGTTATCAGCTTCTTCAAAAATGGTTCGGTTTCATTACGTCGTAATAAAGAATCACAAATGAGTACACGGTTCATTAGGTTTCTTTCAGTGAGCTCGTGAGGTACCCAAATGTCGAGCTTTTTTGTGTACCCAGTTTTTTTCAAATGCGCCAAAACTGTTTTGTGGTCAATTTCCAGTTCTTCAGTGTAGTAGCTAGTATAGCTACACGATATTAAAATGGTATTTGGCTCGCCTACGCACCACCACGTGCTTGCGGGCTGGCGGTTGAGCATAGAATGACCCCCACTCAGCCCGCACCTTGTGACGTATGCGCTCGAGACAAATCATAATAATATCTAGATACACTACATCCCTTCCTTATTTTAATTTATTTTACATCAGTATTAAATACCTCTGTCATCAATAATAAGGATCTTAGGAAGAAATAATAAGTTTTAGGTATTTATTAAGTTACAAGTTTTCTGAATGATATTATTTTTCTGTATTGAATCACTTACTTTTTTACTAACTAAGTAGGACTTTTAGGCATCTTTTATAAAATAAGATTTCAAATAAATCGTTGTTAGTACGTAATCGCTTTATATAACTCCCATAATACAATGTCCTGTCTACTTTGTTTATTATGTCCCGGCTCCTTCCTTTTCCTTTCCCTCATTTTTTTTAAATATCTCTATTTAATTGCTCGAAGTAGAAGCATCTCTTAAATTTAGTTCTTCAGGCTCTTTATCATTAAAACTTTCCACTGACCCAATTTTTTATGAACTACGTTTCTCTAAAGAACTTGCCCTGTTGAACTTTTCGTACCTTGATGTCTCCTCCAGCTGCTTTTTCAGCCATGTGAGGAGTAGTGTCATAATTTAAACTCAATTAATTTGTTATCTTAAAATGATATTTTTGAAATCTTGGTACTAAATCACACCGTTTTGCTTTTTGTTTTCTATTTGTACTTTTTTTTCCTAACAATTTTTTTTTGTCCATATCTCTCACCTCTAATTGTAAGTCTTTTTTTTTGATGTCACTGACCATTGGTAAACTTTGTAAGACCTTCCCAAAGTCTCAGCATCTTTATCGCCCTTTGGCCACCACACTTTGGATCTCAATCTAGCCTTCATTTAGACTATCCCAGGACGACCGTCGTGAGCTGCCGTTATACTTGATTACATAGGTCACTTGTGAGTTGTGAGATTACTATTCTAGTTCCTCTCAATAAAACTCCTTCATATAAGCACAGCTTATTTTCAAATAACTGTAATTTTTAACTTCATCGTCCAATTTATTACCTAGTGTCACGGCGGTTCTTAGCCTTCTTCACAATCCAATGTACGTAATCTTCGATTTCATTTACCGAGGACTTCTTTGAGTGGCATTACCTAGAAAATTATCTGCAAAGTTCTTTTTGCCTGATTTATAGACAACCATACAGAGAAACGTGAAAGTGTTTTACAGCCTATACTAATGCTGAAACTTCCCTGTCTGTTTGGCAGTATTACGGTTCACAGTCTGTCAATGTCCTAAGCCCATATGCGATAATCCTTGGGTCTTATCTATATCAAGTGGTCTATCTATATCAAGACACCACCCAATGCTACTGGACTAGCAGCGTCTATAACCACTTTCCAATCTTTCCCGTCACAGCAACCCAAAGTAGAAATACAGGATAGAGCAGACTCCAGTTCATTAAACGCAGCATCCTGTGTGGAGCCCCAGAGTTTAGTAATTTTGGATCCCTTTTCTTGCTTTTTCCAAAGTAACTCTTTGAGAGGTTCAGTGTGATCGCTAAATTGGGAATCCATTTCCCGATATCATTTCGTCACATCTACGGCAAACTTACGAATCTGCAGAAAATGTATTTTACAGGGGATCGTTTTGAAAGTAAATATCAACGATTTCTTTTTTTTGTTAATGGGTATATAGGTACCATGGTACATTTTGGTTTTTAAAATGGTACTTTTTTATATAATGAATAACGGATTGTCAATATTTTAGACATTACGAACAGATTTTCATCATAATATCGATTTTACCAAAACTGCAGATTCGTAAGTTTGCCGTGGATGTGACGATTTATAAGAAGCGCAAGAAGCTCTGAAGCTCACCTATGTTAGTAGGTAGTCAAATCCCTGGATACCTGATACAAATCTCTGTCTGAAAATTCATGTCCAAGACATTGTATCTCAGTCATTCATAATAAACCTTTCAGAACATAATCAGCTTGTTCATCGTTGGTAACAGATGGTTTTCCCCGCAAGATTGCTCTGTTAGCTCGCCTCATGTCCACGCATAGGCAAACCTCACCATTATCATTTACTAGTCAGCAGCTTTTCCCACGTAATATACATATAAACCTTTCTTTAATGTCTCTGTCATTGATAAAAACCGCATTAAAGTCCGTTGCGTAATTTAAAAGATCTAATCGCACGGACGCGGGAAGCAACTTTGTTTTATACTATACTAGCTTTTGCCAGCAGCTTCGCCTACGTATTTATACATTTAAACCTTCCTTTTGAATCACTCTGTCTATTATTGAAAATCGCAATAAAAACCGTTGCGTAAGCGTACAAACACGAAAAGCAACTTTGTTTTGTATGTAAAGATAAAGAAGACAGGCACTATAGGAGATACCCACTTCGAAGAGCTATAGACCTCTCCAGTTATACTTTGTCTATTACTCGTAGTTCTTTAATTTTAGTATTATGTTTTCTTCGAGATGTATAGATATTATCTGAAGTGAAAAGAAGTGTAACTGGTTGTACACTATCGTCATAGCTATTTCAGTTTGAATATGCTTAAAGGAGATAGTTTTTCGGCTTCCATTTGGTTAACCTGCAGTCCAATTAGGAGAAATCCCATAGTACCATTTATAGCTGTCTGTTTTCGTAAATATTCCTGGTTCCATCTACGTAGAAAGTTGCACCTTTAGGCTTGTTACTTATTTTGGCATCAGCTTCAAAAGCTCCACTTAATTTTAAAGGTTCGTTACTTACATATCTATAAAATGTTTGATTAGGGTGTTTTGTCCGGTAACTTATTTGTATTCCATTGTTTTTCAAGTCTTGCCATGATTTGCCTGGGATTCAATTACATTTGCATCCAGAATACACTAACATGTTCACTTTTACCCCATCTATGTCACACTCTAACTCGCTGTCTCATCTTTTCTGAATACTTAATGTATGTCATCTACACGCATCCTTATTTGTTTCGGGACTGCAATTTTTTTTTTTTTTTTTTTTTAGTTGTAAATTTATTCCTGTTTGTGTTAACTCATTTCACTTTTCCTTTTCATTGGTGGTCTATTCCTGCAATATTGTCTAAAATGCCCTTTTAACCCACATTTTAAATAATCTTTATCCGTTGCTGGTTACATGTCTGTGTTTCATTTCTTAGTTCTTGTAACGAACATTTTTCAGTTACCTGATCAACAATATGTTTTTTTTTTCTGTAATTTGATATTTGTCGGATTGTGTCTAAGCATTTTTTTTTCATTCGATGTTTGCTTAATTAAACTAAATAAATAAAGCTCAAACACCTTGCTTTGCTTCGGAGTAAAATAGGCATCAAGTTTATGTATTGCCGTCTTGAATATATCTGATTCAAATGTCCCAGATACATTGATGTCAGGAATATTGTAGAATATTTCTTGCAATTCTAAACAACCAAAATGTAATAAGCTTCTCTTTTCTTCTCACTCCTATCAATACCAGAAGCATCGAGATATATAAAGAGTGCTGGCTACCAACGCTCCCATCGAGCTCTAACCGAAAAAGGTTCTCTTTCGCTATCGTATAAGTTCGATATTACGATTGCCTGGAACTAACAAGTATATTGTTCTTTCAATATCAATTTAATGATCAGAAAATTCTGCTTATTTTAATTTCTCAAGCATGAGTTGGGACGCAGCATTAACCTGGAGCCACCCAGGTTATTATCGTTCCAATATCAATTTAATGATCAGATAATTCTGTTTATTTTTAATCATCAATTGACAACATTTCCATGGTGTGACATGTTGTGTATTTATACCCATTGATGTCAAGTTTAATTGACATAAATACTAAATATGAATTAACACAATGATTACATCTACATTATACACGTAAGATATTGTAATATATTATTGTTTTTTACAGGCAAATTATTTTCTATTGTTTTATGGGCTCATTAATTTCTTATGTTGTCAATTAGTGACCATTAATGCTGTTCAGGACTAATTGTCCTCTGAACATTGTCAAAATGAATCAATTTAATGACCAGCAGTGCTGCTTTCACATCACAATATTAATGTTGTATCAATTTAATGATCAGTTTTGTTGTATTTGCAACTGTCAATTTGATGACCAGGCATTTCGCCAGCTTACGTGGAAGTTATTACTTAGGTTCAGGATTGAACCATGCTGATTAAACCGTATTTTACTGTGTTCTCTTTTGTACTGTTCTATCATCATCATCTGCTTAGCCTTTTTCTCAACTATGTTGGGGTCGGCTTCCAGTCTAATCGGATGCAGTATTTTACATGGAGCGACTGCCTGTCTGACCACCACAATCCAATCCTTTGTAAGACTGGATGTCAGACTTTCGGGCTTCTGACGAACCATAACGACTGTTAAAGATCCACAAATGATAGCCGGGACCACCGGTTTAACGTGCTTTCCGAGGCACGGATATGCGAAGATGGTCACCTATCCACGAATCAACCGCGGCAAGCGTAGCTTAACCTAATCAGTCGATTCGTGCGGCTGTAATTACTTAGTCACAAGCCCCTGCCAAATTTATAGTATCCTCAAATTCTAAAAATTAAGTACCTACTTGTACGAAACATTAAAAACTTACTGTCCATTATTTTATATCAAAATTGGCAACCCCACCTGGTTTACCTATATTCCATGGATTTAGGCTACACTGGTTATAAGACTTCGAGTCACTAAACAATCATGAATTGTGTTTGCAGTAGGTATTGAAAAGATATTACTAACAAAATACGTCTGCCTATACTTTGGATTATATTAAGTCTGATGTTTGTATTCTTACAAACAAACATAATCAACGAAGGTACTACTAGTACAGTACACATGTCGGACTAAGCGATCATGATCTATATACTTGTAATTGGCCTTCTTTCACTATTTTTATCCTAATTATAACCTAGCTGTAAGTTTTCTTAAGATATAAAATATCTCACTTTAAATACCGAAATAAATCGTAAATACACGAATTTATTTAGGTAATAGGCAGCGGAACATGTATCGACTACTGAAACAATTTAAAACCTTAGTTGGGTGTATGTCAAATCTTATCCAGGTAAGTACAGGATAATATCATATTACATTCTTTATTGTTTATTAAGCAAGTAGGTTCCACAATTTAATTTTAACAATCAAATGTTTAAACTAATTTGCACATTTTATGCGTTTACATTACTTACTAGTAGGTAGGCACATAATGGCGAAATGTGTCTATACTAAGTCAAAATATTATTAAGCGTAAGTATAAGAATTCCTTTAGTGCGTAATCGTTAATAATCAATTGATAATTCATTAAAGTTATCAGTGCAGCATTCATAGCACATTTTTACTTACAACTTCAACAAAAGATTAATCCGTTGTTATTGTCACCACTGACTGCAGCACAATTACGATTCACGTTCTTAACTTTTGTATCTAGATAGCGGAGTTAATGTGTTCATTTAATGAGTGCCTACCTTGTTTTCAAAAGGTAAACAATTAAAATGTATTTTGTTATAATAGTAAATCATTCCAATAATATACTTAGTAAAGTTTTGTATTCTATTATATTTTATCTTGGCACAGTCACATGTACCTCCCTTTATTTTTCACATTTAAAATTTTTATAGATCACTTTACGCACCGTTTTTGTTTTATCCTCGTCGCCAAATGTAGTAGCTAGTATAGCTACACGATATTAAAATGGTATTTGGCTCGCCTACGCACCACCACGTGCTTGCGGGCTGGCGGTTGAGCATAGAATGACCCCCACTCAGCCCGCACCTTGTGACGTATGCGCTCGAGACAGATCATAATAATATCTAGATACACTACACTTCAGCTACGTCGTAACTACTGGTATGCCGATCTTGCTCCACTTTTTCAAAAATGGCATCCATTTTATCCGTAATAGGGCGACCAGAGCGACGTGCATCTTTGACATCAAAATTTCCGGATTGAAAACGCTTAAACCAAATTTGTGCTACTCTCACAGACACTACACTAGGTCCATAAACATCGCAAATTTTTTTCGCGGCTTGCGTTGCATTTTTATCTTTTTTGTAGTAAAATTTTCAAAATGTATCGAATTTCTTCATTAGATTCACTCATCTTGACGGTACGAAAAACAAATGAAAATCACACATTTTCCTAATTTGAATTTGGAATTATGTTCTTTAAAATTTAAACTTTCAATGATACCAAAACCAGCCAGATACAAATAGTATAGCCAAAGAGATTTTATTACAAGTTCATACATACTATAATGCGAAAAGACTTTTTCCCCAACCTAATATTATGTAAGCAAATATAACTGGTACTACATGCCAGCTTCGGTCCATAAAGTACTTATACATAGTGCTAAAATAATAGAGCATTATGCAGTTTTGCCCATAGGACAATTACCCGAAGATGCCCAGGAAGCTCGAAATAAAGAGAGAGCAAGAAATATAGGTTATATCACGCTAGGAAGTGTTCCAGATCAGCAACAAACGAAGACGTTTTGCATATTTTGTAATATACATGTGATCTTTATATACCTAGCATAAATAAACCAAGTTTTCTAATATCCAAAGAATTATTTGACGAAGCTAAAGAATTGTTGGCAATAGAAAGTGATTTATTTTATTTTATAAATTTTAGGAAAGCTTACAGCTAATACATTACAAAATCTAGTTACAACGTGTAAACGATGGCCAATTACAAGCTTCCACTAACGATTAATGTGAGTAATATTTAAAAAAAACGTTAAAACAGCGACGTAAGAAATATGCTAATGAGTTATATCACGCTCAAGAATACAAAATAAATCATTTAAGAGTGAAACAAAAAAAAAGATTATACATCGAAAAAACAACTATTCAAAACCTTCTTTACTTCCTTAATACTATTAGTAAATAAATCCAACTCCACATCCTGACACACCATATTAAAAGTACGACAAGCTCTTATCATATACGAGTTCTGTCTGTAAATAGTTCTGATATGAGGCACATGTAGAAGACGTGGTTTCCGAAAAAGTGCACCCGGTACGCGAAGCCCGACCTTGTTCACCAGCACAGGGACGTCAGTAGACCCGTTCATAAAACTAAATAAGAAAGCGAGATCTGCTATTTTCCTGCGCTCGTGTAGAGGCAGAATATGATTTATTTTTACACCGACTTATATAGTTCGGGAGATAGGTATTTGAGCGTTATTGAGTGTACCTCAAAAAACTGGCCAAGTGCGAGTCGGACTCGCGCACCGAGGGTTCCGTACAAACCTGCAGGAATTCACGGTTTATGGATAAGGTTTATGTTTATGAAATTAAATGTTTTTTTTTTTTTTTTATATTTGAGCTGACTGAATGAAAGGTAAATTGTGGTTTACGATTTATGACGTATTAAAAAAAAACTACTTACTAGATCTCTTCCAAACCAATTTTCGGTGGAAGTTTACATGGTAATGTACATCATATATTTTTTTTAGTTTTATCATTCCCTTATTTTAGAAGTTACGGGGGGGGGGGGGGACACACACATTTTACCACTTTGGAAGTGTCTCTCGCGCAAATTATTCAGTTTAGAAAAAAATGAGATTAGAAACCTCAATATCATTTTTGAAGACCTATCCATAGATACCACACACGTATGGGTTTGATGAAAAAAAAAATTTTGAGTTTCAGTTCTATGTATGGGGAACCCCAAATATTATTGTTTTTTTTCTATTTTTGTGTGAAAATCTTAATGCGGTTCACAGAATACATCTACTTACCAAGTTTCAACAGCATAGTTCTTATAGTTTCGGAAAAAAATGGCTGTGACATACTCGGACAGACAGACAGACAGACATGACGAATCTATAAGGGTTCCGTTTTTTGCCATTTGGCAACGGAACCCTAAAAACGCTTTTATATACCTTCAAGTCGATTAATGTAAACATTATAATTTGGATTCCAAATCTGAGAAGCATATTCAAGATGGCTACGGACAAACGAACAATAAAGAATTTTCATTGTTTAAATCTGAACAAACCCTGAAAATAAAACCCAAGGCTTTAGAAGCCTTATTGACTATGTTATTAATATGTGCATCAAACAGTAGCTTCGAGTCAAAAAAAACTCCTAGATCTCTGATGACACTCACTCTGGCTACCAAGGAATTCGAAAGCACATAATCAAATTTAACAAGGTTTGGCTTACGCGTGAATGTACATACATAGCATTTGGATAAATTTAAATCTAACCTATTCCTAGCGCAGTATTCGTGGAACCTGTCCAGATCATCCTGTGGTAAGCGAGCGTCCTCTACAGTTTCTACTTGACCAAAAATCTTCATATCATCCGCATACAATAAGACTTGAGAGTTGAGGAAACAAGATGCAACGTCATTTATAAAAATATTAAATAAGAGAGGTCCTAAAAAGGATCCTTGGGGAACTCCGGACGGAATGTAAAACGCTATCGATGTATATCCATTGAGAACCACTGTCTGGCACCTATTCTCCACATATGACGAGAACCATCTAAATAAATTACCCCTCACACCAACCAACAAGAGTTTACGCAAAAGAAGCGCATGCTCAATTCTATCGAAACACTTGCTGTAGTCAGTGTATATCACGTCGACCTGAGACCGTCTGGACATGTGCTCTGTAAGATAATCACTAAAGACTACTAGATTGGATGTGGTCGAGCGACCTTTAAGGAACCCATGATGTTCACAGATGTTAGATTTAAGTGAACACACCTAGTTTGGAAATTGGTCTGTAGTTTTCTATATTGGCCTTATCTCCTTTTTTATGAATAGGCGTTATAAACGCCTACTTCCAGATGGTAGGCACTACCCCTAATTCAAATGACCGCTGAAATAATATAGTTAACGGACGGGATAGTAACCTTGCACATTTTGATATAAAGATTGGTGAAATGTTGTCAGGGCCCGTGGTTTTATTGAGGTCCACTTGTTTAAGCAACCGAAACACTTCCTCCTCCCGTACATCAATAGAGCTTATATCCGATACGCAACCAGCAGTCTGGCTACCAGGTTCATCTAATACCACTGTGGACAAATTGACGGCACCCCGTTGTTGGAAATTAGAGAAAAAATAGTCTCCGAACATATCACAAATCTCCCTTGTGCTAGATGAGATTTGACCAAAGTTAAAAACAGACGGGTAACAATTGGTTTGTTGTTTAGATTTAACATATCGCCAGAAAACCCGTGGATTTTTGGAAATGGCTAATTCAATATTTGCAATATAATTATCGAACATTTCCTTCTCAAGTTCTTTAGCTCGCTGACGTAAAGTTACAAAAGAATGATGATCAGATAGATTTCCATACTGTTAAGTATTAAGGTGGGTCGATGATAGGTACGGACAAGTGAAACGGTAGCTGGTTGACAACGCACTGGTTTATTCAAAGATGGCGCACGGAAGGCGCGCGGGGAGCCGGCGCGGTACACATACATAACATTCCTCCCTCTATTACAAAACTACTGAACAATGAAGTATCTTAAAACTACAATAATAATTATTAATGCTATGCCTTATGTTACTTTTGTATAATAGGTACGTATCCTAAAACAATAAGTATTAAAAGTACTTTTTGAAACAAATCACGGGGCGTTTCCGTAACGATCTCTTTGGAGCAACATTATCGTGTTGTGACTCCTGGGCTTCGGTTTCTACTTCTTGAACCTCGTCCTCAGAGTTCAATCGTCTCTCTGTTGTTTCATCATCTGCATCATTTGAAGAAGTTTGCTGCTCATCAGCTTGATGGGAGTCATTCTCAAAACTGCCCTCCCTCCCTCTGACTGAACTAGCAGGAAAGACGTTTGGTAAGTCGGACTCGGGCTGGGGTACAGCGGTTGGTGATGTTGCTGACGAAGGCGACGACTGCGGCGGCGGAGTTGGAGGCGGCGACGGCGGCGGTGATGATGGCAGCGAAGACGACCCGGGTAAGTTCAATAACGGATTCTTTACAACACTCTCATTATTGTTACGTGTTCCTTTATACGGCATTAGCTGATTTATGTGTCTTTTGCAGCTTCCTGTACCATCGAGATCTTTTATTAGATACACAACTTTACCTATTATTTTCATTATGATGCCCTTACACCATGTATAGTTTGCTTTGTTTACGAACTTTTTATACAATACAATATCATTTATTTCTATATCTTTTGTTTTATTTTTCCTTTGTTGCTTAGTTTGCATACACTGTTGATTTTTTACGTGATCGGATATAGACGGTGACGACGGTGCCGATGACTTAGGATTAATCAAATCTAAACGTGATCTTAACTTATGCCCGAAAACCAATTGTGCCGGGGATAACCCAGTAGCAGTATGAACCGAATTGCGATAGTCCATAAGATATTTTAGTAATTTTACCGTTGTCTCACTCGCGCTGTGGCTCGACATAAGACATGATTTTATTCCTTTTTTTACTATTTTAACTAAACTTTCGGCTTGGCCGTTGCTCGGGGGGTGATATACCGGTGATGTCATGTGAGAAATTCCGTTAGTCGCGCAAAATAGTTCAAATTCCCGTGAACAAAAAGCTGTGCCATTATCACTCACTATTGTTTTCGGAACTCCGAATCGTGACATGAATTCATAGAGCTTCCCAATAACTGCAGCCGAAGACGTAGCCGTATTCATAGCATATACTTCTACCCACTTAGTATGCGCATCGACCGCTATTAAATAAACACAACCTTTAATTGGACCAAGAAAGTCTATGTGTATTCTATAGAAGGGACATGGTGGAAACTCCCAATGAGCCAGCGGGGCACGTGGTGGTGAAGGACGCAGCTGAATACACACATCGCATGAAGCTATCATTGTCTCTAGAGCTTGATCGATTCCCGGGAACCAAAATCTTGATCGAGCTTCGGCCTTTGTTTTAACTATACCTAAATGCGATGTATGTAATTCGTTAAGAATTATTTGGTATAAACTTGTGGGTATAACCACCTTGTGCCCTCTCATTACGCAACCATTCTCAAAAGATAATTGTGTTCTACACATGTGATACGGTTTTAACCTTAAGTCGTTTACCTTCGGCGGCCAACCGTTCGAAATGAAGTCTATCACTTGCCTTAAAACTACGTCAACCTTTGTTTCTTCGCGTAATTTTTCTAACGTGACGGGCATGCTTCCATCCACGACAAAACAAACATAAGTTGCCCGGTCGTATGCCACTTGGCAATCGCAGCACTTACATTGCTCAGTGCACGCACACGCATGCAACGCGCGCGGTAGGCTCGCGCGGGACAAGTAGTCCGCACTAGTGATGGGATTCTACCCGGGTAAATTCCCAAAATGGGAATATTCCCGGAAATATTCCCATTGAACCCACCCAATGGGTATTTATTCGGGTATTTATATTTTCATGATCAAAAAACAATTTTTTATCAAAATACATCTTAAAACAGCGCTGCATTTTGTATAAAAATAAAGAAAATTTGAATTTGGCGCCAGCATTGAAGCTTTGTTTGAACGTATGCGCCGGCGCGGGCGGCGGTGCGTGGTGTTTTTTGATTGGTGCATTTTATCTACCTGGTAAAGGTAGATAGGTGGCCATGTTTAGTATTCACTTGAGTATCGGATTTTGCGGACGTGTCTTATGTTTTAAACTACAACAAATCTGGTGTCTTATGTTTTAAACTACAACAATTCTGGTGTTTTGTGTTGAAACTTGTTTGCTGTGTTTATGAAAATTGAACTTGACAATTTTGGCAACGAATAACGGATTTTGAGTGAAATATTTAATTATTTTTGTGAGTGAGACGATTGAATCGAATTTACGTAAGTACTTACATTTATTCCTTTTAAATATTTTTATTGATTTTATTTCTATCGCATACGATTCCATCAGAAGAAAAGTCCTCTGATAGAAAAGCCTGCCAGTAGTATGTCAACGTGTAACAGAAATAACTAACTTTGTCAAACACATATTAGTTTATTCAGTTTATATTATTTCATTAAAAATCCCGGCAAAGGGTTTTTTTGGCGGAAATTGATACAACATTGCTTAATTTCCAGTATATTTCAAAATCAATTCTTAAAGATGAGTTTTCTGAATCGGGCATACCTACATCCGGTGATTCCTTCGTAGTAGCCCGCGAAATTCAAATTTGCATGTCTGTTTTTGCAATTTGCTTATCAGTGACAAGTTGTAACTTAACCAAAATATGATTCGCGACAATAATAAGTATAATTTTAAATAAAAAAATGATCAAAACATTCACTCCATCCGCTCTCACAAACATTTTTTCAAAGTTGGTAAAATTTCCGAAATCTAACTTATTTTATTTACGGCGGAATCGCTTTCAAGTTATTTAACCTACCTACTTAGCATAATTTTCGATTTTTGGCGGAAATTGATAAAATACTGCATAATTACAGTAGATGAGTTTTATGAATCGGGCATATATCCTTAAACTCATTTTAACCTATTTATTGTTATAGCCATGCCGAAACAGAAAAAACAAAAAGTGTGGAGACATTACCACAGCTTACTCGACAAATCAGTCAAATGCACGTTTTGTTCAAAAATATACCGAGTACCCAATGTAACCAAAATGGGTAAGCACTTGCTAAAGTGTCCTAAATGTCCGCTGGTTATAAGAAATGAGTTAACGGAAAGCTGTGTAGAAACATCGTTAATAGCATCAATTACAACGAACTCATCCATAACAGAAGGAGAAGTATCTGAAACTTCAACACCCAATGACGCTACTCCATTGCTCGAATTTACAGAAGAAAAAAAGCGACGGCTTACAAAGTTGCTTTCAAAGGCAATTTATGTTACTGGCTCGCCTCTGTCTATGGTGGAACATCCTCTGTGGAGAGATTTTTTTGAGGAACTACAGCCACTGTTCGAACTGCCAACACGAAAAGCTGTGTCCACAACACATTTAGAAACGATTTACAATGAAATGGAACGAGAAATAACTGAAGAATTGAAGTCGACTAACAATTTACATCTTCAGTGCGATGGATGGAGTAACCGACGGAACGAGGGTATTATTAATTTTGTTATTGCAAAACCTGAACCCGTTTTTGTGAAAAGTTTAGCTACAAGTAGCCACCGTCATACTGCCGAATACCTAAGTGAAGAAATTCAACATGTAATGAGAACTTACGGAACGTATAAATTTGTGACATTAATAGGAGATAACGCAAGAAACCAACAAAAAGCTTTTGATTTAGTTAAACTGCAACATCCGAACGTAATTACACTTAATTGCGTAGCACACACATTGAATTTACTGTGTCATGACATAATAAAAGAAGATGCTATAAAAGCCTTCATTTCAGTTGCCGTCGACGTAATCAAATCTGTAAAAAATAGTCAAATACTGCGCGCGTTATTCAAACAGATAATTGCAGAAAAAGGTTCTGGCGAGCAACTAAAATTGCCCAGCAAGACGCGTTGGGGCAGTTACTTTCATGCGTTGCGTAGTTTGCAATATAGCAAAGCAGCTCTGCAATGCTTGGCAGTACATGAAGATGCAATAATGATCCCAGCTGATATTAAAGCAAATTTACTAGATGAAGAATTTTGGAAAATGATCGACGAATCGACAGCTGTTTTAGAGCCAATAACAGATTACATATTTAAACTAGAAGGAAACGAATCGTACATTAATGACGTGTACATGGCATTCAAAGATATTAAATCACGTCTGGCCTTTCTGCTACCTGGTTTTTCTTCTTTGGTTGACGATAATATCAGGGACAGAATTTTGAATGCAGTTGATAAACGCAGAGACAACTGCATAAAGCCTATTCATCTAGCAGCCTATATGTTGGATCCAAAATGTCAAGGCATCGAACTGAACGAGGACGAAGAAATCGTTGCCATGGATTTCATTCATGAGAAAGGAAGGCAGTTAAATTTGGAAGTAATGACAGATTTAGCCAATTATAGAGCAAGAGAAGGCTTTTGGGCAAAATCTTTTGTTTGGACGAGCCTCCAGAACATGAAACCTTTAACTTGGTGGAAAGGAATTTGCAAAAACAAGGCTCTAAGCAAAGTTGCAGCTTGTCTTTTAACTGCTCCCTGTACGTCGGCTGCAACAGAACGAACCTTCAGCATTCATGGCAATATCCACAGCCTTAAACGGAACAGGTTAACAACAGAAAGAGCTGCAAAGCTTGCCTACATATCCTATAACTGGAATTTATTACATAATCAAAAAGACGAAGTAGACGAAGAAGAAGAGGAACCCATTTCCAGTCCTTTTATGATGAGCCCATTAACCATAAAAAATATTGAACCTCAACCATCAACTTCTGGAAGAAATACAGGACAAATAGAGTTTTGCGATATAACAAAAACATTCTCCGATAACAGTGACTTAGACAGTGACTAAATTAGTCTCGATAACATGTTACCATAGAAGAGCATTTAAACTTAATGTGCTAATTATATCTTTTGTTACCCATATCCTTGTATTTCAAATTTTAAACCATCATTTTAATATTTTCACCAACCTGTTGTTGATTAAACATTTTTAAAGTTGATATTTTTGTTTTTATTCTTCACTTACCAATTTAATAAGATATATAAATTAATTTACCCGCCATTTGGAAACTTTCCCCGGTAAATACCCATTTTGGGAATATTCCCAGGAATATTCCGGGTGGAATGATGGAAACTTTCCCAGGAATATTCCGGGTGGAATGATGGAAACTTTCCGAGTCACCCATCACTAGTCCGCACTGTTATCAGTGCTGCGCACATATTCAATTTTATAGTTATAACTACTTAAGAACAACGCGTATCGTTGTAGTCTATTTGCTGACATCTCTGGTATTCCTTTCTCTGGCCCAAAAATAGCTAGCAAGGGCTTGTGATCCGTTCGTAAAATAAACGGCTCAGATCTGCCATACAAATATTGATGAAATCGTCGCACGCCGTAAATAATGGCGGTTGCTTCCTTTTGAATTTGCGCGTATCGCTTTTCTGCGGAGTTTAAGGTACGCGACATAAATGAGATAGGTCTTTCGACACCGTCTAAGCCTACTTGTGAGAGGACCGCTCCCAACCCACTTGGAGAAGCGTCCACAGTTAATATTAATTTTGCGTTCGGGTCAAAATGTGCAAGAACTTGATCCGATGTCATTAAGTTTTTTATTGTTCTAAATGCCTTAACATGATCCTCAGTCCAGACCCACTTAGAGCCCTTTTTTAATAAGTTATATAAAGGACTGAGAATAGTGGACGCGTTAGGTACGAAATTCCTGTAGTAGTTAATTAGTCCCAAGAACGACTGTAACTGATTAATATTTGTGGGTGCTGGTGCTTCTAGCATTGCTTTAACTTTTTCCGGTGCTTTTTTTAATCCATCTTTGGTGATAATATAACCTAAATAACTGATTTCGTCCTGGAAAAAGCTACATTTTTCCTTTTGTAAAGTTAACCCTGCGTCCTCTAAGCGCTTTAAAACAGAGTTCAATTTTTTTAAATGCTCCTGCCTATCCTTTCCCGTTATTAAAATATCATCAAGCTGGCACAACACTCCATCTAGACCGGATAGCAAGCCCTCGATCGCGCGCTGAAAAATGGACGGCGCGCTGGCTAAACCAAACACTAAACGCGTAAATCTGTATAAGCCACGATTTGTATTTATGCATGTTAAGTTTTTTGACTCGTTATCTAAAACAAATTGGTTATATGCCATTGATAAATCGAGCTTGCTAAACTGCTGACCCCCATGGAGTCTTGAAAATAATTCGCTAGTTGTGGGTAGCGGATATTGTTCTACCTGCAATTGTTTATTTATACTTATGGAGTAATCTGCACACAATCTCACCGTTCCATTCCGCTTTAATACTGGAACTATGGGTGAAGCGTATTCCGAATATTCTATGGGTTCAAGAATACCTAAATCGACCAATCTATCGATTTCTTTTTCGACCTTATCCCGTAACGCAAATGCTACTGGGCGTGCCTTATAGAAAACCGGCTTTGCGCCTTCCTTTAACAATAATTTAATTTTGTATTTGTTGAAGGTTCCTAAATTATCTGAAAATAAATTTGGATATTGCAATTTTAAATCTTTGATGGATACATCTAAATCTATACAGTTAATAACCGGCATTAAATGTAAGTTAAACAGCGATATAAAGTCCCTGCCAAGAAGCGGGGGGCCTCCGTCGCGAACTACGTAAACGACAATAACGTGCGTTTGGTCCGCGTAGCGTAGTGGTAACCGCATTGTACCTACACATACTATTTTGCCCCCATTGTACGTCCTCAGCTGTTTACCAGTATCTGATAATGGCACATCTTTAAGATAATTTTTGTAAAAACGTTCTGATACTACTGTTACCGCAGATCCGCTATCGACTTCGAATTTAAATGGTACATTATTAATAAAAATGGTTTCTACCATAGGCTCTCCCCTGAATGAACGGATATAAAATACCTTACCGTCATCGTCATCGTCACCCTTGTCACCGCCATCCGCCATTACGTAATTTACTTTGGTGCACATTCTACGCAGGTGGCCTTTTACGTGACACTTTTTACAAACGTAATTTGCGAATCTACAATCGGCCGATTTGTGATTCGTATATCCACACAACTCACATTTCACTTTCACAACACTACCACTTTTCCCATCATTTGTTATCTTGAAAAGCGTGGCGTCTGGCGTGGGCGTCTGTACCGGCGCGACCGCGCTGGCCACGGCAGCAGCGCGCGCGCAGCTCAGGTTCTCTGCCATCTCCACGACCTTGGCCAACGTGAGGTCGGCGACGTCCTTTGTATAAAGCTTCTCCTTTTCTCGTCCTGGCTGCAACCCCATGATAAACTTGTCGCGGAGCGCCTCTTCCACGTTGAGAAAGTTACACTTTGCTGTGAGGCCCCGTAGTCTCGCCGCCCACTGGGAATGAGTTTCTCCTGCTAGTTGAGCGGCCGCGTAAAAATTATGACGCTCGCCAAAACCAACGCTCTTGGGGGTGAAATGGTTGTCTAGTCGTGATAATATGTCTTCATAGGGCACATCTACAACGTCTTTAGGCAGTACCAAATCCGTTACCAATTTGTAGGTACCCTCAGTGAGTGCGCTGAGAAGAATCGCTTTTCTCTTCTTGCCTGCCGGATCTGAAGTTCCGTTGATATCATTTGCCACAAAATATTGGGCAATGCGACCTTTGTAAGTATTCCACGTCTGTGCATTATGGTCAAAACTATGTAAAATTCCAAACTGAGCACCAGACATTTTGAAAATTAATAATAAATTGTGAGTAACTCGTCGCCACTGTTAAGTATTAAGGTGGGTCGATGATAGGTACGGACAAGTGAAACGATAGCTGGTTGACAACGCACTGGTTTATTCAAAGATGGCGCACGGAAGGCGCGCGGGGAGCCGGCGCGGTACACATACATAACACATACCTTTTAAATTTTGAGTGAAATTTAGCTTTTTCCCTAACTATTTTAACAAGAGGGCTTTTATAGCAAGGAGGATACCTGCCCCGAGGTGCAATCATTTTGGTAGGTATATACTTATTGTGAAGGAAGTTGATAGTCTCGTAGAAGAAATTGACAGCTTCTTCAAGAGCCCTACAGTTTAGTTCTAATGACCAGTCTCTAGCCACCATTTCTTCAATTATGGCATCATAATTCACAAGGGCATACAAGAATTTGACCCTGGGGCGAGAATGCAGCTGATGCAGTTGAACGAAATCAGCAGTGATACAGAGTGCCTTATGGTGTAAGTCCTCCTCTACTAAAGGATCCAGGCAGCAAGTGACAGTAACTTCGTTATTCGACAATACAAGGTCAAGAATCCTGTCTTTCACATTGCGATGGTGATTGTATTGTGACAAATTGCATGCGGTAAGAGTATCACAGAAGGAGGTCTGGATGGGTCCTTGCAGATTACTAGGGCAAAGATAATCACCATCAATCGCCGCGTTCCAGTCAATATTCGGCTGATTACAATCACCAAGAATCACGAACTTATCTGCTGGATTTTTAAGGACAATGTCAGCTAAAATTATTAGCGAAGTTGTGTAGTTGAACCATCAAAGAGTTTCCAGACTGCTGATTACATATTATTTAAACCACACAAATATGCATTTTATAGGTAACTTTAGGTTTCGATTGGTGTAATGTTAAGGTGAGCCACAAATGCTCTGCGGACGAGCACCATTCATTGCGAACGTCAGCAACAAGTTCACGACGTATGGCTATCAAAACACCTCCTCCCATAGTTTGATTAGTGAGAGAGTAGTTTCGATCGAGCCTGTAAGGATGTTGTATGTTTGGTGTGAATAAATAAATAAATATCTAAATAAATATTTTACTTATTTCACAGATATTTTATATGGCTAAAATATCTGTCATCGAACAATTCACTATCAGATATACCATCTATTAGCCATGTCTCTGTAAGGCAAATGACGTCAAACGAATGAATACAAACATTCCTATAGAAAACAGATGTTTTCGTCCGTAGCCCACGAACGTTTTGATGGGACAAACGAATAGGTGCCATAAAAAAATAAATCAGATATAACACTAGAATAATAATCATAACAATATAAGGCACATTCATAATATCTCCCAAGAAAAAACTATAGTAAATAGAAGTCTGTGTAAATAAAAAGTTTAGAGGTGTCAAGGGACACCCGGATGGAACGAAGTTCCTTTCCAGGATTCATAATAGTTACCTATAATTTTTTAATTATTTATTATGTACAAAAAACCTGTATACACTCAACAAAAATATTCTCTCTCTCTCCCTATCTCCTCTCTCACTCTCTCTCTCCCTCTCTCTCTACCTCTCTCTGCCTCGCTCTCTCTCCCTCTCCCCTCCCCCTCCCTCTCCCCCTCTCTCCCTCTCTACTCACAACAAAAAAAACAACAACATACAAAATTAAACGGTCGAATTGAGAAACCTCGTCCTTTTTTTGAAGTCGGTTAAAGCATGTCGTGACAACTTTTCGTAAGATTTTTTTCCGTCTAGCCCCCTTTCACAACGCGCGATAAGGAACTTCGTTCCAAAAAGTGTAGTTGGTGTAGGCAAATTAACGCGGCAGTTGTATTTACTAAAACAGATTCATCAAAACAAGCGAAATAACTTATATACCTCAGCAAGAAATAGTTGGTTTTGAAGGTGTAAACATTAAAAAAAATATTTAGTTGTAAGCAGATCACGCTCTCATTAGCGCATGGCATGCGTAAGGTTTAAAATCGCAAAAAAACAAGGCTTAATGAGTCGGTGACATCGAGCGATAAGCGAACAAAAGGCAGGCGAGAATGGAATGCTTGCAAAAAACAAGGCTTAATGAGTCGGTGACATCGTGCGATAAGCGAACAAAAGGCAGGCGAGAATGGAATGCGTGCAAAACAAGGCTTAATAAGTCGGTGACATCGAGCGATAAGCGAACAAAAGGCAGGCGAGAATGGAATGCTTGCAAAAAACAAGGCTTAATGAGTGTGTGCGTTACCCAGGCCAGATGTTGTCGAAAATGGTCATTTGAATCTAATAGATAATTAGTTTTGCGGCTTCTGTAATTGTTGCGCACATTTTTAAATTTGTTGCGCTTATAGTTTTTTAATTATTTCACAAAAACATTTCCTGCTGGGGTAACGTTATCCCAGCCAGACCTTTTTCTTTCTAATGGGAATATTTAAATAAATACTAGCTATAAAATTAGTTGTCTAGATGAAGTAAATGTTGTGCCTTATTTTGTATTTGTTCTTTCATCGGTTGCGAAGTTATTCGAGATTTTGCTGGGGTAACGTTTTTGGTTTTGCTAGATCTTTGAAACGGTTAAGCGGATTCGTATCATATTTTGTACATGACTTCTTAGGAATTAGTTTAAATTTGTTCTGCAATAAAAAAACCAAAATAATGCATAGTTTAAAGGTTATTTCATTAAATAGAAAAACACTTCAATTGGTTCCAGCACTCTCAATAAGAGGTCTAAAGACTTACTTTAAACGTTATTTTAAAGCTTGTAAATGCCTTCAAATGTATGTGAAGTTTCATTAGTATCCTGTAAGTATTTAACAAGTTATGATGATATTCAGTTCTTCACGAGCACGGTCTTGATGCGCGCGGTGTTATTTGGCCACTGGATTGGATATATGAACTGAATGTTATGTCAATTATTAGTTGTTTAGTTCAGTTGTATATCAGTAAAATTTCAGCGTAGTACATTGGATAATTAATGAGATAATACGATTAAAGTCATTAGGAAGTGAATGACCGAGGTAACCCGACCAAGTTTAGGTGGTTACGAAAAAGCGAAATCGCAGAACATTATGCTATCTTTTGAAATGTTTAGTATAATACACCTTACAATTTCGGTACAGACGCGTACACTGTTAAATACATAATAATATAATCATATCTGTACTATGAAAACATTATTATTATCTTCCAGTTGCACATACTTATCAAAAATCACCGATATAACATGTCGTTCGGTGGGACGCGGGAGGGGTAATTCATTGTGAATTTTAATGTTTGTCTCATTTTTTTATAGATGTGATAATAATTATAATTAAAAAAAAACGTCTCCTATCTTATGCAGTCGGAAGCAATGTGTTTGTCATTTAATATTACCTTTGATCTGTGATTTTAATTGATATAAGTAGGTATTAGTAGACATACGTAAGTTTAGAGTTAACTGAAAAAAGTCATTATATATAATTTATTGTCTGTGATCATTACACATTCCAATATGTGTATATTTAAATAAAAACTGTAACTGCGTACTGTGTATGCTGAAATCTATAATTTAAATAAAAAGTAATAGAAAATTTCAAAATAGCAAAATTACTATCTGTAATTTTAATCTGTGATTGTTTTTAAGTATAAGTTTATTAATACTTTAAAAGTTCAGTTGAAATGATTATTTTACCTGTTAATAAAAATTCTTTAATAAACATGTAGTTTTTTTTTTAAACTTGTGTACATGTCTGTACTAAATTTGTAACACTATCCTACATATTTTAGAAGGTACCATAATGTTCTGCGATTTCGCTTTTTCGTAACCACCTAAACTTGGTCGGGTTACCTCGGTCATTCACTTCCTAATGACTTTAATCGTATTATCTCATTAATTATCCAATGTACTACGCTGAAATTTTACTGATATACAACTGAACTAAACAACTAATAATTGACATAACATTCAGTTCATATATCCAATCCAGTGGCCAAATAACACCGCGCGCATCAAGACCGTGCTCGTGAAGAACTGAATATCATCATAACTTGTTAAATACTTAAAGGATACTAATGAAACTTCACATACATTTGAAGGCATTTACAAGCTTTAAAATAACGTTTAAAGTAAGTCTTTAGACCTCTTATTGAGAGTGCTGGAACCAATTGAAGTGTTTTTCTATTTAATGAAATAACCTTTAAACTATGCATTATTTTGGTTTTTTTATTGCAGAACAAATTTAAACTAATTCCTAAGAAGTCATGTACAAAATATGATAAGAATCCGCTTAACCGTTTCAAAGATCTAGCAAAACCAAAAACGTTACCCCAGCAAAATCTCGAATAACTTCGCAACCGATGAAAGAACAAATACAAAATAAGGCACAACATTTACTTCATCTAGACAACTAATTTTATAGCTAGTATTTATTTAAATATTCCCATTAGAAAGAAAAAGGTCTGGCTGGGATAACGTTACCCCAGCAGGAAATGTTTTTGTGAAATAATTAAAAAACTATAAGCGCAACAAAGGAGACGTTTCATTTTTATATGGGGCTCCGGCCATAACGTGTACCGTTTAGCGAAGCTGGGTAAATTACTCATGAATAGAATAAAGGAACATTTTTTTCATAATATCAAATGGCTTTTAAGTACAAAATAAATATTAAAAATGTTTGACGTTTGTCCTAAGAGCTAGCAAGTGGTTATTTTGAATTCGTTTAGAAACACACTTCAAGAATGGAGACTAAAGATTTTTGTAACGATGAAATGGTCACACTTAATTATGTTTACTCAAATATATTTACAAGAGAATAATAGTAATTTATTTTTAACACTACAAGAATGCATACATTTTTTAATTATTTTCTACTTAACATTGATTTGATGAGACATGATTACAGAACGAATGAAGTCTGCTAGCAAACGAGACGCCATGTTGAATAAAACATGGTAATAATTGAAAAACTTTTATTTTTTGTACACAACAAATCAGGCGCAAATTAACCAGGGCATATTTTTCCCTAATTTGTAGTATTTTTTCTTCTTTTTTGATAAATGTACATCTGATGGCCGAAAATGAAACATCTCCTTTAAAAATGTGCGCAACAATTACAGAAGCCGCAAAACTAATTATCTATTAGATTCAAATGACCATTTTCGACAACATCTGGCCTGGGTAACGCACACTTAATGAGTCGGTGACATCGTGCGATAAGCGAACAAAAGGCAGGCGAGAATGGAATGCGTGCAAAAACAAGGCTTAATGAGTCGGTGACATCGAGCGATAAGCGAACAAAAGGCAGGCGAGAATGGAATGCTTGCAAAAAACAAGGCTTAATGAGTCGGTGACATCGAGCGATAAGCGAACAAAAGGCAGGCGAGAATGGAATGCGTGCAAAAAACAAGGCTTAATGAGTCGGTGACATCGAGCGATAAGCGAACAAAAGGCAGGCGAGAATGGAATGCGTGCAAAAAACGAATATCAGTGTTCATCAAACTTATACATAACGACTCGTGGATCAATAATAGTGTGTCAGCAGACCGACTAGCATGGTTGGATAAAAAAACTTTTTCAAATCTTGTTCAGTCCGGACGTGGTACTTCGGTGACTGATGATTTTTAACCCCCGACGGAAAAAGAGGGGTGTTATAAGTTTGACGTGTCTGTCTGTCGGTCTGTCTGTGTGTCTGTCTGTCTGTGGCATCATAGCTCCCGAACGGATGAAGCGATTGCAATTATTTTGTATTAAAGGTGACTTATGTGCGAGTGTTCTTAGACATGTTTGATGAAAATCGGTTGAGCCGTTTAAAAGTTGTGGGGGGTGAAAGTGGGGAAGAATAACCGAATTTCTACAAATATACTCGAGTGGGGTCTCAAATGAAAGCGCACTGAAAGAGAATGATGTTCTTAACTTCGCTTGATGAGTAAATTGATGGTGGGAAAATTGGGACATGGAAATCCGATTATCACGTGAGAGTATCAATGACTACATCACAGTCTTTGCAATTCTGCTAAAGATGATTTGTCATGTGGGTTATTAAATAGTTTTGTTTGGTCGAGCTCACAAATTGCTACACCATCCAAGGAAAAGGCCAAGCCTATGTAGCCTTAAGCAGAGTAAAAATACTGTACTTAAGGCTACATAGGATTGGCCTTTTGCGAAAGTACTTTTACCTAAGTAAACCACAGCTTTTTCAACTGTCGTCCCTTGCAACTCGGCAATTACGGCATATATGCCGTAATCGCCCAACATAAAATGATAAGAAACATTGTTCTTTCAATATTTCCATATCCTCTAAGACCTTGAAAAGTTACATTATGTGGCCTTATCAGAATCCATCCATTCTCGTCAACACAACTCCGGCCGATAGTGGCATCATCAAATTGAATTGATATTGTTTTGGAAGCTTCCCATCTTCCTGTTGGCCACGGCGAAGTTCTATGTATTTACAACTTAACAAAATCTACATTATAATAAGTATACCTATAAAAAGTATAAAATAAAAAAAATAATTAAAAATTTAAAAAACCCCCGACACAAAAACCTAATATCCCTTTAAAAAGTAAAAAATAATAAAAAAACTCAATCTTAAAGTACCTAAGTAGGTATGTATTAATAATTTTTAAAAAAATACGTCGCGTTGGGGGACCGCTCTGCGAGGGCAGACGTCGTTGACGATGGTATCCTAAATGCAATATTTAGAAGTAATTTTATAAAAGTTTTCTTCGGTTAGGTAAGTGACTATATGTAATTAAATTGTTAGGTTTGGAGCGGTCCCCCAACGCGACGTATTTTTTTTTTAAATTATCAAAACATACTTAGTACTTTAAGATTGAGTTTTTTTTTACTTTTTAAAGGGATCTTAGGTTTTTGTGTCGGGGGTTTTTTAAATTTTAAATTTTTTTTTTTTACAAATAAATATTTTACAGCCTGTTACCCAAACATACTCGTATCCTTTTTCTTTCGCCAAAATCTTGGCTTTGTTTATTTAATAAAGATTTGTTATCTAGTGTCAGGTGGTCATTGACGTAGATTTTATGTTCGCCCTGGAGTCCCAAATTGCCCGCGCATAAGGTCTTATGTTTTCTAGCTGCAGCACAATTGACATTGATAATTTTTATATATACAATGACATGAATATTTACTTTGTTAAGTATCATATTGTTTTAATTATTGTGAATGTGAAGACTATGTGGGTCTTCTTTTTATTTTTTATTTTGCTTTCTTTGTTTCTCAGCAATCATGATCTGGCAGTTAGAGTAATTTATGTGGCCTACCCGAATGTCCTTTCTTTGGTATTGTTCGTCACAGCGTTGGGCACCTTATGTTCTATGTTCCGAGTTGAGCTAAACGATTAGTGACAAATGCTTGCACTGACTGGACAGGTCCACTCAATCTGTGTGGTTCTTTCCTCAAAAGACCATTTCAGTCACCAGTCTACATGGTCTTCACATGTTGTGACCAATATTATGTCTGGACTTTTAAAAGAGACTGTGACCTCTGAGTTTGTTTCGGCCTTTCTTCTCAGAGTAGTCAGTTAGGAAACGCCGAACTCATCTAGTTTAAAAAAAATATATCATTGACATGTAAAAGTGTTT
The DNA here is from genome assembly GCA_947507805.1 of Aporophyla nigra. Taxonomy (NCBI): domain Eukaryota; kingdom Metazoa; phylum Arthropoda; class Insecta; order Lepidoptera; family Noctuidae; genus Aporophyla; species Aporophyla nigra. Next base: position 103,950 of record OX382313.1, on the reverse strand, counting down.
GTACAAACCTACTTACAGAAATAAAATCATTTATCATTTAACAAAATCGTTTTGACACGCTTTATATTAGCTTCACTTGTATGTTTGTATGTTTGTTTGTAACCGACTCCTTGTAGCGCGATTTTGACCCACTTTAAACGACCAGATTTCATTCAAACTTTGCACACCTGTCAAGGACCGATGACTTTGCAATAATTTCATAAATTTGTGCCATTATCCTTGCCAGGGTTACCAGGACAGCAAAAAAACTGTCTTCGAAAACTACTCTGACATACGTCACAAACTAATTTGTGCCATTATCCTTGCCAGGGTTACCAGGACAGCAAAAAAACTGTCTTCGAAAACTACGCTGACATACGTCACAAACTACGCTGACATACGTCTCAAAATTCGAAACACCCTAAAAAATAGAAAATAAATAATAGTTTAAAAAACGCTTCCATTGAAAACCAAACTAAAAAGTACAAAATAATGGAAAAAAAGCGTGGGGTGCCTAATATCAATAAAAAATACCTTAAAAAGCACCCCACGCTTTTTTTCCATTATTTTGTACTTTTTAGTTTGGTTTTCAATGGAAGCGTGTTTTTAGGGTTCCGTTGCCAAATGGCAAAAAACGGAACCCTTATAGATTCGTCATGTCTGTCTGTCTGTCTGTCCGAGTATGTCACAGACACTTTTTTCCGAAACTATAAGAGCTATGCTGTTGAAACTTGGTAAGTAGATGTATTCTGTGAACCGCATTAAGATTTTCACACAAAAATAGAAAAAAAAAACAATAATATTCGGGGTTCCCCATACATAGAACTGAAACTCAATTTTTTTTTTTTCATCAAACCCATACGTGTGGGGTATCTATGGATAGGTCTTTAAAAATGATATTGAGGTTTCTAATATCATTTTTTTCTAAACTGAATAGTTTGCGCGAGAGACACTTCCAAAGTGGTAACATGTGCGTCCCCCCCCCGTAACTTCTAAAATAACGGAATGATAAAACTGAAAAAAATATATGATGTACATTACCATGTAAACTTCCACCGAAAATTGGTTTGTACGAGATCTAGTAAGTAGTTTTATTTAATGCGTCATAAATCGTAAACCACAATTTACCTTTCATTCAGTCAACTCAAATATAAAAATTAAAAAAAAAAAAACATTTATTTCATAAACCTTATGCATAAACCGTGAATACCTGCAGGTTTGTACGGAACCCTCGGTGCGCGAGTCCGACTCGCACTTGGCCGGTTTTTTTAGGTAACAATTTTGTACCGAGAAAATAATTGTCTTGTTGTTACTGTCCTTCCGCATGGGTATCCTTGCTATATAATTAATGCGTTCCTTAGGGATAGGGCAATTAACTATATCCCCTATTTTCGCAAAGATGTCAAACAAGTTCTCAGAGTTCGATTCAGGTACACCCATGATCTCAATGTTATTTATCCTGGACCTCTGCTCACTGTCGCGCCACTGTAGTTCTAGACTCCTACAGCGCTCCTGCAAGGTGATGATAATAGGTCTTTACCTATGAAAATGCCGTTTAGTATGAAAAAAATTAAACGATTTTTTTTCATGTATTTTTTATTTATATTAATCGAAATAATCACCCAGGCAATCAATGCATCTTTGCCAACACAGTGGCAGTTTATTGATGCCCTTCTTAAAAAAATCAGCTGGACGGGAGGCAACAAATTCTTCAAAGGCATTTTGTCTGTAGGCGCAAGGTCTGGTGAGTAGGGCGGATGACGGAGAGCTTCCAACCCCAGTTCTTGCAACTTGGAGACCGTCTGCTGTGCAGTATCAGGTCGCGCGTTATCGTGCAGGAGCAGCGGAGACGAGCTATTGACCAATGCTGGTTGGAGATGTGCCAGCTTCTCCATCATTGAGTTCAGTTCTTCACAGTACACATATGCAGTAATGCTCACCCCGTTTGGTAAGAAGCTGTGATGAATCACACCGGCGCTAGACCACCAAACAGTGACCATCACTTTTCTAGGGGTAACTTTTCGTTTAGGGCATTGTTTAGGTGCGCTTGCGGTTATCAAACAGAATCCATTTTTCATCGCAGGTAACAATGCGGTTCAAAATTCCTTCATTTGTGTGTCTGTTGAGCAGTGCAAGGCACGTCTCGACGCGTTCTTCGCGCTGGCGATCATTGAGTTCGTGGGGCACCCATTTGTCAAGCTTTTTTACCTTGCCAGTTTGACGCAAATGGACCAATATTGTTTTGACGCTAACGTCGAAAGCTGCTGCTAATTCAGCCGTAGATTGTGTATCATCAGCTTTCACAATCGCCTTTAATTCGTCATTGTCGACCAGTCTTCGGACGACCGCGAGGTTAATTTATCAGGTCGAAATTTCCAGAACGGAAGCGAGCAAACCAATAACTGGTGGTGCGTTGGTTTGTAGTGTTAGCTCCGTAACCGTCGTTGATGTTGCGTGCCGCTTGTGCCGCGTTGCTGCCACGACGGTACTCATATTCCATAATTACTCGAATTATTAACGTATCCATGATGACGAAAAAGATTGAAATGCGATAAAAATGTAACACTAATCAATAAACAAATGACTACTTTTGGAAAAAGAATTCCATGTTTTTGAAATAAAATTAATATGAAATTAGAATTCTTAGACAAACAAAAATTATTTTGATTTGAGATGGCCGGTACTGCAGAACGGCAATTTCATAGGTAAAGACCTAATATTTTACCGTCTTTGGTCTTCTTTAAAACATCTATTGATAAGCGCAATTTTTTTTTTTTTGTCCTGTAACTGTTTGTTTAATAATAATTATTAAGTTTTAAACTTATTTTAAGCATAAGTGTAACTTTTATTGCTATTTTAATATAACTGTATAGTTTTTTGTATGAAATTTCGTATAACTTTATCTTTGTCATTTTTTTCGGAAAAAATATTTATTTTTAGAATGATGATGTTTGATTTCTTTTATTGCCTAGATCTTCACAAATACGTGAAAAAATAATCAAGGAGATAAATCACAAAACAACAGAGTTATCGATTTTTTGAGATGGAAAATACCGGTTGGTCCCATAGTGCGTCGCCCGAGTTTTGGTATTTTCGGAATCGATAAAACAGAGATTCGAGAGAGCAAAGGCGACATATGAACGCGAAAACGAAACGGTGATGCACCAGGAAATACAAGAGGAAATGAAACTTAAATTTACGGAGATATTGAATCTGAACAATATATCACCAGAGAAATTCTTTACGGACACGTATAAGCATTTCATAAAGAAACATGCAAAGAAGAATAACCTGTTTTTTATAGGACCACCCTGAACAGGAAAAACGATAAATAAAATAAATAAATAAATATCTTAGGACAACCAACACATCGTCATCTGATCCCAAACTAGGCAGAGCCTGTACTATGGTAACCAGACAACTGATAAACATACTTATATATTTCTAAATACGTACATATTGTAGATAAATTACACCCAGACACAGAACAAATGATTGTGCTCATCACACAAAGATTTGTCCTGGGTGGGAATCGAACCCACGACCTCAGTCTTAGCAGTCAGGGTCACTAACCACTAGACTAACAGGCCAGTCGACGATGTTAAATTATTGTAGATTAACCAACCGGTTTAATGTCGAATAGTAGTTTTAATTTCAGTGGATTACTGCACACAAACGCTTGTTTGATGGATGAATTTAAATTGACTGAAAACCAATTTGAGCTGAAGCTGTTGGCGTCAGGATTGCCAATGTAGACGGATGTAAAATATAAAGATAATTGTGATATAAGCGATGTAATATTGTATACTTTATAGTAATCATGCTATACTTACTTCAATTCATGATTCCTAATACTTATCATCCTTTTTATGTTCTATGTTTACACTATTCATGCTATACTTTAATATATATTATCTTCCTTTTTTATTTGTTTATATGTCTACACTCAGCAAGCATTTATTAACTTAAAAATAGCTGAAATAAAATAACTCAATTTTCATGTTATGACATACCAAATTGTCAACTGTCAGTTACTTTTCTGCTTAGTCTATGAATGACTACTTTTTGGTTTATATAATGTAAATTATTTTTTATCAATATATCTAGAGCTATTTGATTTTATTAATTATTACGTTTGTTTACTAATTAACTTAAAATTATATTTATAAAATTCTTCACGCACTCATGTGGCCAGCTATACGCACTCGTGAATATGTCCTGGCCGACTGCACTGTCAGATGACATGATAGCCATAAGCTAACATTTGGAAGTGTTTAGAAAAGGAAGACGACGTTGATATAAAAACGGGCGTTCGAGCCGCTGACGGGACTACTCTTGGAAACGACGACTCTTGAAACGACTACTCTTGGAAACCAGGCTACTCTTGAAGCAGTCTACTCTTAAACCCTGGCTTACTCTTGAATCCGGCCTACTCTTGAAGCCAGTTTACTCTTGAAACCAGTCTACAGGCCCCGAGTTCTACTACGGAGCTCACCTGGCGGATACTAAGATCTACACGAAGCCCTCAAAGAAGCCGATATCGACCTGCTGCTCCGCTGCCTGCTTCCGTCCCTCAGTGCTGGACCACAGAACCGTATAACAAACTAGAGTGCGTGCCAGGCAGGGTCTTTTATACTTAGCTTTACTTCCCATCCCCTGTTAATATTCATCTAATAAATTGTAACAGATCTGCCTTTATCCTTTCATTCCAATAGGATAAGCAGATACGTAACAGTTTGGCGCCCAAATAAACTCGAACCCACGATCTCTTTCAAAATTCTAAAAAAAACTAACACTAGTTTTTCCCTTTTGGATTCCTTATTCGACTTAAACTTATTTTTTTTCCTCAGCTCTACTACACACTTTTTTTCCCTCAGCTCTCCTACACATACTCTCTACAAACACATCATTACACTGCACCCCACACACTTGCACACCACTGCGGTTACCTACGGGTAATCGTACTCAGTCTCCGCTTGGCGTGTTCTTAAAACCACCTTGTGGTCACTCCCAAGTTAGGGGACTGAGACACTCCACGACGGAAACAGGAGAATATCCTGTGGACGTTTATACAGACCTACACATCTACATAACTCTACTTCACTATCCTCTATATTTATATATATATAATATAAACTGTATGCTTTAGTTCCCCAATTTTACCACCAAAAGTTTTCCTTAGTCTATTATTTTTTTTATTATTATCGGACCCTCTCCGAGTCCTAACACGCAAGAGTGCGAAAACTCTTGAGTCCTTTAGTTTTCTCTAACACTTTTCTTAGTCACTGCAATTTTCAACATAACCATGGATAGAATTATTTTCTTTGAACTTTTAAATAAAGCTGAGCTTGAATACGAAATAAAAATAAGATTAGAAGAACCAGAAGATACGGTAATACAACTCAAAAAACAAATTCTTGAACTCGCACCTCGTACTCCTTCTGAAGATATTTTAGACTCTATATTGGAGGTTAAAACTGATTTAGACGAACTTACCACAACTCTAAATTATACCGAATCTAAAATACAATTATTATTGGAACAGGGCAACCAAAGATTAAACAAAAAAATTACAACCTTTCTTAACCATCTTTACTTTCGACTTGAGAGGATTGATATTGATTCCGATCCCTCAGAGGTAAATCGTTTATCTCAAACTAAAGAAAGATTTCTCACCTTAGAATCAAAATTTAATTCCTTAACAACGGTTTCCAACGACATTAACTCTCAAATTAACCGTCCTTCTTCGACTCCTAATAGCCCCAATGAGACAATGTTTCATACTATGCTTCCCGACATTCAGTCTCAACCTAACTCTATTCCTAATAATTCCCTTAACGAATTAAAACGAATAAAATACGACGGAAACTCGTGTCCGCGTTCCTTTATCCAGAAAATTCAGGAATTTAGTATTTCTAGGAATATTTCTCAGGACAAATTATTAGATCATGCGTTTGAATTATTAACTGATAACGCTTTACATTGGTATCGTTTTAAACGTGACTCTTTGTCATCATGGAGTGAACTTTGCGAAGCTTTGATTACAGACTTTGGCGGTTTTGACTATGACCATAAATTATTAGAAGCCATCAATAGTCGAACTCAAGGCAAAGATGAACCTATAGTTATTTTTGTTTCCATATTATCTGGCATGTTTTCCAGACTTTCAGAAAAACTAATGGAAACTAAAAAACTCCAAATTATTATTCGTAACATTCGACCTTGCTATTCACCTTACATCGCGAATAATAATATTAATTCTATTCAGGCACTTATATCATGTTGTCAAAAATATGAAGAATTCTTGGACAAAGAAAAACGTTTTAAAGAACCTCAAACTACTAATAATCCTTTAACTGTTGAATTTAACTATAAATCTAGTAACCTAACGTCAAAGCCCTCAACTTCTAACGCGTTCCCTCCTAGAACAAATTTTAATCGTTTTAACAATAAAGTTAATACAATTAATAAAGTTAATTATAATGCTTTTTGCGTACGCTGCCGCACTAATGGTCATACACTAACTAATTGCTCTCAGCCTCGTACATTAATTTGTTTTAGATGTGGTTTAAAAGATGTCAAATCTACTGATTGTCCTAACTGTAAAACTAAGAATTCAAAAAACTAAACAACGACTTGGGTAATAAAAACTTTAATCAATCAGACTGGCATGATTGGTTACAAACTATAAAAAATTTCTTTCATTGTTATAACATAACTTCACTATATGATAATGAAAAAGATTTTAATCGTCCTTTTATTGATATTTCTATCAATGACAAATTATTTTCCGGCTTACTAGATAGCGGTAGTTCTATTACAATACTTGGTAATAACTCTCACCTAGAAATTTTAAAATTAGGCTTCACGTTATCCAAGTCTTTTTCAATGACGATTACTACTGCCAGTAAACATAAAAGTAAATCCCTTGGCTCAATTAATATTCCGATTAGATACAATAATCAAACTCATCTAATCCAAGCCTTCGTATTCCCTAATATATCTCCTTCAATTATTTTAGGAGTCGACTTTTGGAAAAAGTTTAACCTTATTCCACACATACTTTCTTCGGCTTTTAAAGTAAATACTAAATGTTCAGTAGTTACTGAAACTACTCAACAAATACTTCCTTATAATCATCTCTCTTTAGAGCAAAAAACTATTGCTGATGATATGATTAAACGATTTAAAGCTATATCTTTCGAAAGTAAAGGAGCACTGGGTCGCACTCATCTAATTAGTCATCATATTGATACAGGTGACACTCCTCCAATTAAACAACGATGTTATCGTCTTTCTCCTGAAAAACAAAAAGCTCTCATTATAGAAGTCGATAAAATGTTAAAATGGGGCGTTATTGAAAAGTGCGAAAGTCCTTGGCTTTCTCCAGTTATCATTACACCTAAAAAGAATGGTGAATGGCGATTCTGTGTTGATAGCCGTAAACTAAATTCAGTTACTCGTAAAGACGCGTACAGTCTTCCGTTTGTTAATGAAATTTTAGATAACCTTAAAAACGCTAAATTTCTTTCAAGCATCGATATTGCTAAAGCCTTTTGGGAAATCCCTTTAAAAGAAGAATCAGATAAAGATAAAACAGCTTTTTATGTCCCTGGTCGCGGCATGTATCGCTTTGTTATCATGCCCTTTGGTTTAACTAATGCTCCAGCTACTCAGCAAAGACTTATGGACATGCTCTTTACTCCTGAATTTGACAATAAGGTCTTTTGCTACCTTGATGATATAATAATCATCTCTGAATCGTTTGAAGAGCATATCTCTTATCTAGTTAAAGTTCTTGAGAAATTAACGTTTGCTGGATTAACTATTAACTTCGATAAAAGTCAATTCTTTAAAAATGAACTTAAATACTTAGGGTACATTGTAGATGAATACGGTTTACGATCAGATCCAGCTAAAATTAAAGCAATACTCGAATTCCCTACTCCCACTTCTCGTAAAGAAGTAAGAAAATTTATTGGAACTTGTAGTTGGTTTCGACGTTTTATTCCCAACTTCAGCACAATTGCAACTCCACTTAATAAATTAATTTCTTCCGGTAAAAACGCCCCTAAATTCATTTGGGATAAAGATGCTACTCTGGCATTTAATAAACTAAAAGAAGCTCTTGTTACCACTCCTATACTAGCTTGTCCTGACTACGATCTCCCTTTCTCTGTACATTGCGATGCTTCTAACTTTGCCATTGGAGGTATGTTAACACAAATAAAAGACGACAAAGAAGTAGTCATAGCGTATATGAGCAAATCTCTTAATAAAAATGAACGAAATTACTCAACTACTGAAAGAGAAACTCTTGCAGTAATTTCAGCTTTAGAACATTGGCGTTGTTATATCGATAATGGTAAACAATTCACTGTTTATACAGACCACGCAGCACTTAAATGGTTTCTAAAATTATCCAATCCATCTGGTAGACTCGCGCGGTGGGCTCTTAGGTTGTCATCTTTTAATTTTATCCTAAAACACAAAAGGGGTAAAGACAATTTAGTCCCTGATTTACTCTCTCGTAACTCTACATCATATCCACATGGCGTTAATCCTGTCTCACTCGAGTCCCAACCTATATCTCCAACATTAGAACACTATAACAAACTACTTTTAGAATGTCGTAACAATCCTGATCAATATCCCAATTATACTATTCGTGAAAATAAATTATTTCGCTATACTCAATCCCCCCACGCGTTAACTGAAGATTTCGCATGGAAAGAAGTTCCTCATCCTAATCTACGAGAAACCCTTGTTAAAGATAATCATGGGTATCCAGGTCAGCCTCATCTAGGAATCTTTAAAACTTATAAAAAACTATCACTTCTATATTACTGGCCAGCCATGTTTAAAGATATCGCTAAAATAATTTCTACCTGTGATAATTGCTTAACTTACAAACACGCAAATCACTCTCCCTTTGGCCTTATGGGTAAACCAAAAATTTGTTCCAGGCCCTTTCAAACAATTTCTTTGGACCTAATGGGTCCTCTACCTATGACAAGACGTAGAAATCAATTTATCCTAGTGGTTAATTGTTGTTTTACTAAATATTCCCTGATCTTTCCACTAAAACGGGCTACTAGTGCTAACATCATCTCTAACTTAGAAAATTTTGTTTTTCTAGTTCATGGAGTACCTCAAACCATTATTATGGACAATGGATCACAATTTCAATCCCATGAATTTCATAACTTTCTGGGCAGATATAACATACCATACATATTTTTCTCTCCTCACTATTGCCCTCAAGTTAATCCCACTGAAAGATATAATCGTACTATAATCACAGCGTTGTCATCTTTGGTCGGTGATGACCATAGATCTTGGGACATCCACCTTCCTAAAGTCCAATATGCTATGAACAGCACAACTAATGTAACCACTGGTTTTTCTCCTAATTTTTTGCTTTTCGGACGAGAAACAGTCACTTCTGGCTCACTTTATACACCAATTAATAATCTTGATGAAATCGTTTTCCTACCTAGGGACATCTATGCTACTAACATAGGTTTATTGTCTGCAACTTTCGATAAGGTTCAGATAGCCCTCCATATTGCTCATGCTCGTAACTCTTCTCGTTACAATGAAAGTCATACCTTTAAAGAATATAACGTAGGAGATACGGTTTGGCGTAAAAACTATGTAAATATAAAAACCACTAACTAACTATGAAAACCAAATGTGTAAAGTTCGCCTTACCGAATGTTAGAAATCTAGGTCCCAACATCGTCTTAGATAAAGAGGTGCTTAAAACTGTAGACTCGGCAGTTTTTCTGGGCATAACAGTGGATGGCAAACTTCAGTGGGGCCCACATATTTCAAGCCTAGCGGGAAGGCTCAGTTCAGCTGCCTACGCCGTCAGAAAAGTAAGACAATATACTGACGTTGATACAGCTCGGTTAGTCTATTTTAGTTATTTCCACAGCGTTATGTCTTACGGTATTCTACTGTGGGGTACTGCAGCTGATATTCAAAATATTTTTGTCCTTCAGAAACGAGCTGTTCGAGCAATTTACCAGCTAGGTGCCAGAGTTTCCCTAAGGGACTTTTTTAAAGATATTGGTATTCTTACGGTGTCATCACAATTCATTTTCGCCAACATCTTATATATTAGGCAAAATATACACTTATACGCTAAAAACAGTGATATTCACACTGTTAACACTAGAAGTAAGGACAAACTACGTGTTCCCTTTCACCGGCTTCATAAGGTGCATAACTCATTTGTTGGGCTTGGTATAACATTTTACAACAAGCTACCACCTTCTTTACTAGAATTACCTTTTAATGCGTTTAAAGCTCAAGTAAAATCCAACCTTTGTCAAAAGGCGTACTATTCCATCAACGATTATTTAAATGATAAGAATAGTTGGTCGCTGTGATTAACTCAAGACAATGTTTATGTTCTTTCTCCAGTATTAGCGTACCTAGTGATAGGTTCAATATAATTGTTTCCTTATTTTTTTTCCTGTTTATGCCAATTTTATTTTATTAGTATTGCATAATGTGGTTAGCTAGCGACCTCGACAAGTAATCATTCAATTCTTGCTTGAGCAACCGGCAGCAAGTTCGTCATGCTCCCTTAGATGTCAATGCTTGCGGTAGCGTCGGGGGTCGGGTTGCCCCCTTCCCTCAAATATGGCGAGGGGGGCAATGGCTGATCTTTGCGTTATGCTCGTGAACGGGTGCTGCTTGTGGTGACTGGTCGTCTTGCTGACTTTGGTGTTGATATTATTATTAATATTACTTACCTGTTTAATTTATTTTACATCGATGGTCCTAGTTTATCATTTGTGGCCTCGAGTTGTAACTCAGGTCGTAACAGCTATGTGAACATTCAGCATTGCATATGTAAGCTGTCACGCCCTTTATGCCAGGAGGCTTTTATTTTTGCAGCCATTTTTACATTATACATATTTTTTTGCTTATGCTTGAGTATAGTTTTCATTTTATTTGTTGGTATATTGGGTTGGCTAGCTGGCATATAGCAAATCATTTAATTTAATTTGTGTCTCTTAATGTTTTACTATATACCATTGTATAGAATCAAGTTCTTCTAACTGGACAGACAGCTGTGCTGCTGGGGAGTTTGTTGGCCACTTCTTCTTCCCAGCTAAAGCACTAGGAAGTGCGCGACGGGTGGGCGTTTTGGGGGGACTGTCTTTTGTAATTTTGACGTTCGAAAAGTGCTGATCCTCAGCCTAATTTGAATAAATGACTTTTGATTTTGATTTGATTTTGAATAGTCAGGCTGGTACTTATTTCAGCGCAAAACTAGCGCCGAAATATGTGAAGTCAACTGTTTTGCAAAAACTATCCCCATTAATATATATACTAGAAGATCAACAAGGCAACCAAGCTAAATGGCATGTTAAGGATTTTAAAATATAATTGATTTAATTATAAAATAATTTTTTTCCTTACATTATACTCATCCCTTTCTTCTATCCTTCCTCTATAATAGAGTTCTTTTCGAGTAATTAAAACTCTATTTTTTTTAAATTCATTCATCGGTTCTTAAACCATTACAAGATTATTTTATTCTTTCTTTATATTTATTCTTTTCTTTTCTACAAGTTTGAATAACTTGTTTCATCTTATCGACTCCTAAAAGTTGATTGGAGCGGATGACAACTCCATAAAAATAAGCCATTGTTAACTTATGACTCTAAAAGTCAACCTATCGACTCCTAAAAGTTGATTGGAGCGGATAACAACTCCATAAAAATAAGCCATTGTTAACTTATGACTCTAAAAGTCAACCTATCGACTCCTAAAAGTTGATTGGAGCGGATAACAACTCCATAAAAATAAGCCCATGTTAACTTATGACTCTAAAAGTCAACCTATCGACTCCTAAAAGTTGATTGGAGCGGATAACAACTCCATAAAAATAAGCCTTTGTTAAAATCTTTCTATTTCATCTCATTAGTGGTTTTAGACGCGAGCGGATTACAACTCCTAAAATAAGCCTTAAAGTTATTGATTTATCAGGTTGAGTAGTGATCATTAAATGTGAATTCTACCTGACCTAACTTCGTAAGATGTCGGTGTGTTTGATTGAGTTATGTAAGTTTTGTGAATGCTGTAATACTTTAACCTAGCAAAATTTTTGTTCTAGACCAAAAATTTTCTCGGGGTTGTTGGGGAAATATAGTAATCATGCTATACTTACTTCAATTCATGATTCCTAATACTTATCATCCTTTTTATGTTCTATGTTTACACTATTCATGCTATACTTTAATATATATTATCTTCCTTTTTTATTTGTTTATATGTCTACACTCAGCAAGCATTTATTAACTTAAAAATAGCTGAAATAAAATAACTCAATTTTCATGTTATGACATACCAAATTGTCAACTGTCAGTTACTTTTCTGCTTAGTCTATGAATGACTACTTTTTGGTTTATATAATGTAAATTATTTTTTATCAATATATCTAGAGCTATTTGATTTTATTAATTATTACGTTTGTTTACTAATTAACTTAAAATTATATTTATAAAATTCTTCACGCACTCATGTGGCCAGCTATACGCACTCGTGAATATGTCCTGGCCGACTGCACTGTCAGATGACATGATAGCCATAAGCTAACATTTGGAAGTGTTTAGAAAAGGAAGACGACGTTGATATAAAAACGGGCGTTCGAGCCGCTGACGGGACTACTCTTGGAAACGACGACTCTTGAAACGACTACTCTTGGAAACCAGGCTACTCTTGAAGCAGTCTACTCTTAAACCCTGGCTTACTCTTGAATCCGGCCTACTCTTGAAGCCAGTTTACTCTTGAAACCAGTCTACAGGCCCCGAGTTCTACTACGGAGCTCACCTGGCGGATACTAAGATCTACACGAAGCCCTCAAAGAAGCCGATATCGACCTGCTGCTCCGCTGCCTGCTTCAGTCCCTCAGTGCTGGACCACAGAACCGTATAACAAACTAGAGTGCGTGCCAGGCAGGGTCTTTTATACTTAGCTTTACTTCCCATCCCCTGTTAATATTCATCTAATAAATTGTAACAGATCTGCCTTTATCCTTTCATTCCAATAGGATAAGCAGATACGTAACAACTTGTAGCAATTATCCGATGGATATGTATTGTAATGTACCTTCGATCAACTATTATTGATCGAAGTAATGTACCAATGGCAAAGGAAGCGGTCAGTTCGAGAACGTCAACATACGAACTGAAGGCTCGATGTCCTTGGTACATACAGATTAGTCCACATTATCTGGGAACACAAAAAAAAGAAAAAAAAATTGAAAAGATGAAAAAAGTAAAAAAAAAGATAAGAAAGATTAGGTTAAGTTGAAAACAGTAAAAAAAAGTTAGGTTAAATTAAGTTAGGTTAAAAAGGTAAAAGGGATTAAATTAAGTTAGAGTAAGTTGGGTTAACTTAGATTAAGTTAGATTAACTTAAGACCCCACCTCGAAAATAGATGATAGTTGGATTGTTTCCCCCGCACGCGGGGAGTGGCGGACCTATCTTCATTGGTCGGCCGACACGTCATTGTCACAAACTTTAATGACTTATTTTACCAGTGACCAAAAGTGGAACGAAGGAATTATCACTGACCGAAATTTAAAAACGTTACTTAGCATGGCCTTTCGCTAAGAATTATTCTTGTCACCGTCGCACAACTGTTTAAATAACAATGCAAGATAAAGACGGCAACATATTAAAAAAAAATGAGCATGCCAAGTGACGTTAATTTGTCTCGGTCTTTGAAATTTTTGCGCATAGTAAACTATGGAGTAGACAACTAATACAAAATATTTAAAAACCTGAAACTTAAATTTTGATTAATGATATGCATGGGTAAAATTAATTGAAATCGAATAATGGTTTCTTATAGAATTAGAGGTCCTGATTAACAGAAAAATAAACAAAAAATTCCATCACGTAAGGTTTTGTAGAAATCTTCATAAATGCTACCATAGTACAGATATGATAGGATAACAATTATTATTTTCGGAAGGGCTTGTGGCTAATTTAAAACAGCTGCACGAGTCGGTCATTCAGGTTAAGCTACGCTTGCCGCGGTTGGTCCGTGGATGGGTGACTATGTTTACAAACCACGTTAAGCCGTTGGTCCGCCTACCAGGGTCGCGAGATTAGTTCGAAAGAGGTACCGTGGCCCTGGCATATGGGCAACTGAAGGAACACGGGTGGGTTTTAGTCAGTAAAAGTCTGACACGCCCTTCCACTGCATCCACAGCGGGAGACGTCATTTGATGATCTACCATCCAAAAAAAAAAGCAGTTCGGCCCGACTGTATTTCGTAGATCTTAGACAGTCGTTACGGGTCGTCAAAAGTCTGACAACCAGTCTTACCAAGGGGTATCGTATTACCCAGTAACAAGGTTGTGGAAGTTAGATAGGCAGTCGCTCCATGTAAAATACCGGTACTCAACTACATCCAGTTAGACTGAAAGCCGACCCCAAAATAGTTGGGAAAAGGCTAGGCAGATAATGAACAATTATAATTTTCGACTGTTATTTTACTTGTTGGTAGTTTAAAAAAATATTTAGTAAATGTGATTGACCGTCGACTGATTGATTTCTCTATCGACAAAACCGACCCACAGCTATTTACAGAACCAGAATAAAACAAATATATTAAGTGCGTAAATTAGATCTTTCTAAAATTGCCGCAGAACTTTTAGGATCTCGACTCAAAGAAAAAAAAATTGGCTACGGGCACTACTTTTCTATATTATATAGAGAAATAGATGTAGAGAAAAAGCTTTTGTCCCAATTTTTGCTCAAGACGGTGATTCAGTTTTACTGTAAGGATATAAACGGGCTAATGAAAATATTGAATGTCAAATATGACAAAGAAGCTTCAGTGACAAGCAAATAAGGTATTACAAGGATTTATAACAATTTATTTTGTGAGTCAGGTTAATGCTAAACGTCATGAAAATCGAAACGTGTAAGTAGTAGTTTTGTTTCAAAAAGGTAAATTTTGCATACCTTTGTTATTTACGACATGAAATTAAAAATATCGAACTAATCTTCTAGAGGTATATAAATAAAATGGATGTTGGTATATAAGAGATTATAAACTCCAACTTCGTTTCACCGATCACCATACATTTGCGTGGTAAAATAATTACCCTCCTTTGAGCCGCAGTCAGTTATAAAACCTCACCTTTTTCACACTTGTAATGCTACTCTATTCCTTCGTTGTGCTCTTGTATTTATAGTGTCAGTACTTGACATATAGATATATTGTTGACGTACTTCAAACCTAAAAACTAATCATATATTTTAATTTATTTCTAAATGAACGATTATTATAAGTTTTTGGGATAAAACAGACGTTCTTCTCTAAAAAAATAGGGTGTTAACTCAATATTACTTTACAAAGTGAGAATAGATTGTTGCTGTAATGCTTTAGTGAAGGTGGTGAATTCCTCTTGTTATCATCATCTTATTGGTATTGAATTCCTGCAAAATGAATTAATTAATTGCCCTGTGCAGGTACTCCTAACCTTGAAGGTACTGTTCAATTTTAGTTTTTGGTTCTTCCCATTTTCATACATAATCAAGGTCGTCACTAAATAGTAATAGAAAAAGAATGTTATATTATTCACAGTCACAAAAATAGACACATACGAGTATACAGTGTAAATATAAAGTTTTTGGAAAGCCAACATTTATTATATTAAATATTTATAGCAAAGTACTTCACTACTACCTTTTTCTGAGCACATTAATATTTAAAAAACGTAATTTTGATCGCACCGATTTGTAAAAAAGTGACATAGATCCGTCGTCGATGAGCCCTACTGGGCGACTGATTTATGAACGAACGAGAGTGATGAAACTACTTATTATAGGCAAAAAAAGAGATGGCGATAATGTGTATGCGCCTGGAATAAAATAACGTATGTGCCAAAACGAATCGCCGTCTTTTATGAATGAAAAGTGTTATTAAAACGAAAACTGTTTTACAAAAACTTAGATAAGATTATTATCAATGTTTTAGAGTAAACTATGTTTAATAAATCTAACGCATTGCGCCTTGAGGCTAAAAAAATCATAAACATGGATAGAACTTTGCGATTTTTTTGTATCGAGAAAATTTTATCGTATCGTGTATTCCTTTTACAGGATACTAGATCATATAGTCAAAAATCATACACTTTAATATTAAGTTCGGCTATCGTACGGTAAGAAAGGTACACTTAAAAGAAAAAGCACGGTTTTCTCAATATGTCACCTTAAGTTAGATTAAATAAAGAATTTTTAAAAATTTGGTGTTTGAATAGGGTCCACCCTTTATGGCAGAATTTTTTTCGTCATAATATTATTTTGCATAACAGCGGATAGCATAAACTTTATTTTGCAGAAAATCGTATGAAAATCATCTTTAGGCATACATTTTATATCCATAATAATGAAAAAGGAGAACCATCATATTCCAAGTTCGCAGTCAGAATCGTCTCTTGGCATTATTTCATATCGATAGTCCATAAAAGGCAGAACTATCATATCTCAGAAACTTTACAGTTAGAATCATCTTTTGGCATACATTTCATATCCATAATAGTTGAAACGCTCATCTATTACATTACAGAAAAATCATATTTAGCACGCTGCATGCAGACATGCAAACAAGCATACACCATGCATGCAGCATGCAAGCAAGCATGCAGCATGCAAGTAAGCATGCGGCATGCAAGCAAGCATGTAGCATGCAAGCAAGCTCACAGCATGCAGGCGAGCATGCAACATGCAGCATGCATGCTTTCTGTCACGGCTCCGGCGCTGCGTGGCTCCGGCGGTCCCACGCGAGCTCATCGTCGCAGATGGTTTTACGTTCACCACCGCAGCTTCGGCTTGCTGGCCGCCTCCGCCGGCCAGCCTCAGCCACGGCGGCGAGCGCCAAAATCACCTGCTCCTCAGCTCGCGGGCCGCCTCGCCCCTGCGCGCCTACGCGGGCTTAAATTACACTCTAGGGGTGGGCAGACAAGACTACGTAGAGTCGGTTCTGCAGCGATTCGTTTCTGTCAATAACTTTTGTAGCACAACATATGTTGAGTTTTTGAAACACTATTTTAATTTTAATTTAAGGTTAAAATGCAATTTTATAGAAATGACAATATGCCTAACAAAATTATTCTAAATGCAATTCTGCCATCTTCATAGTATGCCAAGTGAAATTGTACCAAATAATCGTCGCTCTAAACAAATGTTATGCTAAACGAAATTCTGCGGAATGTTAAGTCTGCCAAAGGTAATTATGCTAAATTCTGCCATCTTTAAAGTGTGCCAGCGTAAAGTCGGACATATAAATATTTGGCCAAACAATGATTATGCTAAACATTTTTTATGCCTTACAAATATTCGTTTAAAGAAGATTATGCCAAGTGTGTTATGCCAAATAAAATTCGGAGCATCAAGTTTCTGCCAGATAGAGGGAACCCGTTTGAATTCTATACATATAATGAGTTAGGTCGATTATAATAAAGTAAGAGATTCCATGTATAGAATTAGTAAGGTCGATTTATTTATAGATTAGGTTAGGTTACTCGTCTACTGTTCTGCGAAGACCGCAGCGAGCGATGGCCGTCAGAGTCATCAGGGGATATCGCACGATCTCCTACGAGGCGGCCTGTGTACTGGCTGGATCCCCACCGTGGGACCTCGAGGCGAAAGTACTCGCGTCACTGTATCGGTGGCGCGAGGAAGCGCGGGAGCGAGGCGAGCGACTGACGGAGCGACACATGGAGCTTCGTCGGTCGCAGCTCCGCGCAGCCCTGGTGGCGAGCTGGCAGGACAGGCTTTCACGCCCTACCGCCGGCCTCGCCACCGTCGAGGCGGTCCGGCCAGTACTCGGGCACTGGCTCGGGAGGAGGCACGGCTCCCTGTCATTCCGGGCGACACAGGTGCTCTCGGGGCATGGTTGTTTCGGGAAGTACCTGTGTCGCATAAACAGGGAGCCGGACGCCCGGTGTCACCACTGCGTCGACTGCCGGGAGGACACGGCGCGGCATACGCTGGCAGAATGTGCCGCTTGGGAGGAGCCGCGTCGTGTCTTCGTCTCAGAAGTAGGCAGTGACCTATCGCTGCCGGCCGTGGTCGAGTCGATGGTCGGCGGCGAGGAGTCCTGGGACGCGGTGGTATCCTTCTGCGAAACTGTCATGTCGCAGAAGGAGGCTGCGGAAAGGGAGCGGGAGATATCTTCCGCTCACCCAGCCCGCAGCAGGCGCACTGGGCGTCGGCGGAGGGCGGACAACGCCCTCTTCCAGCCCCCCTAAATGGGTCCAGGGGCGTTGGATCTGGGGACATCCGTCGCCCCCTATTGCTACGGACCCGAGATGGTGGCGCGTAGTGTTCCACGCGCGCCTGTCTGTGATGTATGGTGGGCAGTTTAACACCTCACTCCCCCCAACGTGAAGAGGCCCGCAAAGGCGGGCCGGCACCAGTCGGGGATCGCGGAAGACATATTGGTTCCCGGGGTCCCCGACGTAGGTGTGGGACGGAACACCGTGGTGGTTTTAGTCAGTAAGAGTCTGACAGACCCCTCCGCCCACCCCAGGGCGGAGGACATCCATGAGGATTTCCACGTCGACAAAAAAAAAAAAAAAATTAAGGTTACTCGTCTACTACTACTACTACTACTAAAGTATAAATATACGAGGATGACCTCTTCTACACAACCTCAGCGCTGGGCACGCCACAATTGCGGCGGTAAGTCCCCTCTTTGAGGAGTGGATAAAGAGGCGACACGGCGTTCTCACCTTCCGCCTGACACAGGTCCTCACCGTCACCGGGCATGGATGCTTTGGTGGGTTCCTGTTCAGGGTAAAGCGGGAGGAAACGCATGGGTGTTTCCATTGCGTGGATCGTCTGGAGGACACGGTGGAGCATACGGTAGAGGTGTGCCCTGCCTGGGCGGAGCACCGCCGTGTTCTCGTGGAGCCGATCGGCGACGGCGACCTCTCGCGTCTGGCCTTGGTGCGAGCCATGGTACAGAGCGAGAGGGCATGGGTAGCTGTCATCTCCTTCTGCGAAGCAGTAATGCTCGCGAAGAAGGAGGCGGGGTGCGTTGCGGAGTGGCAGTCTCTGCGCCCGCACGTCCCTAGCCGCCGCAGGAGGAGACGCTCCAGGCGTCGGGAGTCGATCGCGGACTCCCGGCCACCAAAGGCGCGGGCTTGCGGGCGGCAAGCAATAGGTAGCTCGCCGCCCGGTAAGGACCAGGCCCGTCTCGACGGCACCTAGTGTTCCACGTGCGCCTCAAAGAGATGTCAGCAGAACTGAAGGGGTTTGCTAGGACCGATGCCTGCCAGGTTCGCGAGATTCGTTCGAAAGAGATTTCATGACCCTGGCACGGTTTTAGTCAGTAAAAGCCTGACACGCCCTTCCGCTCCACCCAAGAGCGGGAGACGTCAAATGATTTCCCACCCACAAAAAAGAAGGAGCTTTGCACATGGGGCAACTTAAGTTGAGGCAACTACCAACTTTTTAAAGTTTCCTGTAAAAAGTTGATAGTTGCCATAACGTTTACGGTTGCCGCAATTTTATGGCAATCTGTGAGCAACTTTCAAAGCCGAGTTGCTCAATCTACGCAGCGTTCAGTGTGATAATGGATATCGAAAAAGCACGCGACACTGGCATTGCCGGGCACAAGGAGAGGGAGACAGGGTGTGAAATCGCCCGACGGGTTACGATTGACGGTTGAGGAAACCGGCAACTTTACAAATCGTTATAATATTTAACGGTTGCTTGTTGAGGCAATTAGGAACTAACTAAGTCATCGATTGCAGCAACTGAAAACTGTTAACGATCACCGGAACTCGAAACTCAAGTTGCTATGTGTGCGCAGTCCAATTGAAATATAATGTAAACAGCTAGTTGCCAGTTGCCGCAATAGTTGCTCCATGTGCAAAGCGCCTAAATATTATAACGCTGAAGAGTTTGTTTGGTTGGACGAACTAATCTCAGGAACTATGTTTAGTGTTCGGTAGCACATTAAACAAGGAAAGCTATAGACTATACAGGAAAAGTATTTATCCAATGCGCAAATTTTAACAAATTAAACGAGTTGTAATAACCATGCAAATTTTTATTTTGATATATCTTAGTACAAAAACTTTAGGTTATCGTTAACGACAGATGTTTATTTTGAAACTGGTTTTTATGGTAACTTGCGCGTGGTGCCGGCGCGGCGGTGAAGGTGAACGACCGACCAGCTGTTCGATCGGTCAAAATTCTAAGAAGTTCGAAGTATCTACGCTGTCGTGCGGTTACTGACCTATTACTATTGTTAATAACATATTACGAAATATGTAGGGTGTACACAGTTTATGATTTAAGGTCGGATAAAAATTAAAAAACCGGCCAAGTGCGAGTCGGACTCGCGCACCGAGGGTTCCGTACAAACCTGCAGGTATTCACGGTTTATGCATAAGGTTTATGTTTATGAAATTAAATTTTCGATGGAAGTTTATATGGTAAAGTACATCATATTTTTTTTAGTTTTATCATTCCCTTATTTTAGAAGTTACAGGGGGGGGGGAACACTCATTTTACCACTTTGGAAGTTTCTCCCGCGCAAACTATTCAGTTTAGAAAAAAATGATATTAGAAAACTCAATATCATTTTTGAAGACCTATCCATAGATATCCCACACGTATGGGTTTGATGTAATTTTTTTTTGAGTTTCAGTTCTATGTATGGGGAACCCCAAATATTATTGTTTTTTTTTTTCTATTTTTGTATGAAAATCTTAATGCGGTTCACAGAATACATCTACTTACCAGGTTTCAACAGCATAGCTCATATGGTTTCGGAAAAAAGTGGCTGTGACGTACACGGACAGACAGACAGACATGACGAATCTATAAGGGTTCCGTTTTTTGCCATTTGGTAACGGAACCCTAAAAAAGTATTGAAAAAATAATTGTAATGTGTTCTATTACTAGTGTTGTGATTATATCCGGATAAATACTCAAAATGGATAAATACTCGATAAATATCCGCTTTTTTACTGAGTATTTATCCAAAACAGCGGATACTATTTCAAGTTTAATAAACGAAAATTTTGTCATTTTACAAAGAAAAAGATTAAAATTAAGTAAAATTTAAAAATAATCACTTTAATCATTCAAAATAAACCAATTATATTTAATAAATGCAAGTTTTGCCGCTTTTTCTGTCGTCACATTTTTTCTTCCTCCTTTTTTAAAAATATATGATGTACATTACCATGTAAACTTCCACCGAAAATTGGTTTGAACGAGATCTAGTTAGTAGTTTTTTTTTTAATACGTCACAAATCGTAAACCACAATTTACCTTTCATTCTGTCAACTCCTTGGCCGGTTTTTTCTGTGAATATTTTTGTGTGTTCTAAAAAGTCTTGCGACAGAAGTATACGGTGTTGAAAGAATACTCTAATAAACTAGCAGCTTTAGTTAATTTTGTCAAAAAACATAGCTCTTTCCACCAGGCTTTGTTTTTGGGTGAGAATCATCAAATGACGTCTCCCGCTCTGGGTGGAGGAAAAGAGCGTGTCAGACTTTTACTGACTGAAACTCACCCGTGTTCCTTCAGTTACCTATGCCAGGGCCACGGTAACTCTTTCGAACAAATCCGCGACCTTGGCAGGCATCGGTCCAAGCGGACCCCATCAAAAATGCTGACATCTCTTTGAGGCGCGCGCGGAACACAACGCGCCGTCGACCCAAGCCTGGTCCTTACCGGGCGGCGAGCTACCCATTGTCGCCGCTTGCGAGCCCGTGCCTACGGTGGACGGGAGTCCGCAATTGACTCCTGACGCCCGGGGAGTCTCCTGCGGTGGCTAGGGGCGTGGGAGCGCAGAGATTGCCTCTCCTTCGCGCTCAGCTAAGGGGCTTATTTCGTTAGTGTTCTTCCAAATAAAAGGTTTTCACCTTCAACCTTTCCTGGCCTTATGCCGCGAATGTTGTTGTTGTATATACTTCCACATTCAACAAACCATTTCGACATTCCGTTTATAAAATCTTTGGCATCCAGTTCTTTTTCTTGATTTAACTCGATCGTCTTTGGGTGAAACAGATCATCATCATTATCATCGTATTTCTACCCTTATCCCAATTTATTTGGGGTCGGCGCAAGTTGTCTTTTTCTTCCACACTTCGCTACTAGTCGCCATCTACACACCCTTTCTATCCATATTATTCACATAGTTCAGACATAGTTTCTTTGGTCTCTCCCTACTCTTTTAGTCATCGACATTCATACTCAAAACTTTCCTCAAGACATTTACCGCATTCCTCTGAACCACGTGCCAAGCAGCAAGCTTTTGAGTCAAGCAGATAGGCAGAAAAATTTAAAGGCAAGCGTTACCCTTTTTGCCACTGCTGAGAGATTTGGTTCTTGGTTATCAAGCATATCAAGAAACTTAATTAGACAAAATAAACCTCATTTTAGATTTCTTATCCTAGAAGATGATATACACTAGGTGGGCGCTTGTTGGGCTCTATTTGAAAGATAGAAGCATTGATCTATGCAATCCCACAAAAATAACATCAAGAAAAGCTGCTTGTGTCATTTGATATCACAGTATCTTCTATTGTTAACACTAAGAGAGTGGCTTTTGTATTTATCAGGTGCGCCATCTTGTGCATCACGGCAACTTTAACTTCGCTCCCGATTTCCTTTGTTTTAAAATGCCTGTATTCATACCAGTTCTTTTGATTTTTTTTAAAGATTTTAATATATCTGCATAGTTTATAAAATTGTTGAAAACTTCATATTTCAGACCCAAGAGTCAGCAAATTAATAGTGCGTGCTTCGCAGTTTAAAGGGTGAACATCTTTTACTGACTGCGTTTCTAGCGTGGTCACTAACAACACCAAACTTTTCTTCGCCGTGTTTATAATGTCTTTTAGAACTTCATCACTGAGAAATTCACCTGTGTGGCGATTCTGTACACTCTTATTAAAGAAAGGTTCTAAAAAAATATCTACAAGCATGTTATATTAGAGACAGAGGGACTCCTGACACAATTATAGCCCTGGCAATTGATGACAGAACTAAATAATGTCAAAAGATAGTATTTCGGAAAGTTCAAATAACAGTACAACATTATAAAAGAATCATCAAATGCACAAAAAATATATTTATCCATCATTTTAGGTAAATACTCGATAAAAATGAGTAAAAACTGAGTATTTATCCGTTTCGGATAAATACTCAGTTTTTACTCATTTTTATCGAGTATTTTATACTCGAGTATTTATCCTCCGAGTATTTATCCACTGCCCATCTCTATCTATTACTGATACTGAGCCACCAAAAAAAATTTGCGAGCTGGTTAAAATTTTTTCCTGTATAACATCATTCTAGTAGGACCCTAAGACTCGAACTACCAATTGTCCGTATTTATGCAAAAAGGAACCACCCAGCATAAACACACTTCTGAGATATCAAAGGATTTACAAAAACATGTTCAGCTCTGTTAGATGAAGTAAAATTACTATTTATTTAATTTAAATTTATTGATAAATTACTTATTTAAGTATGCGTATATAAATTTGCTCTGAATACTCTTAAACATACTAGATAATTAAGAAAATTTGCATGTGGTTCCTTTTAACATTTACTAATTGATAGGTTTTCTCACACAAAAAAGAACCACAACCCAGGGATTTACTGATATCAATCAAATCAAATCACATTTATTTGTAAATGTAGGTTAAAAATTACAATAGGATGTTATAAGAAGATGCACAGTTCGCTACATTTTACCCGAGAGCATACAAATAAAACTAAAAGTTAGTTGTGTCGATATCATAGACACACAATTAAAATAAAATAATTAAATTACTTATACACTAACACACAATTCCTAACACACAATTAACACCTACATACAGTTCTACACAATTAGCAATATCAGTATCATAATAATGTAAACACAAGCACAAGAATATAAGACAGTGCAACTTAAAATATTCGTTGGTCTGAAAATAAGGAAACATACATTTCAACAACATCTAAACCAATGAGGAGAAAAAAATTAATATAATTGTAACATACTAAATATCAGTGGTGTCCTCCATAAACTCAGCTGTGGAGTAATAACATTTATAAATTAAAAATTGTTTCAGTTTCTTTTTAAACATGTCAATATTGAGATTTTTTATCGGTCGAGGAATTTTATTGTAAATAACTGGAGCCATTCGATAAATACTTTTACAATGAAAAGTAACTTGGTTCCATTTGCTGTATTCAAAATAAATGTTAATAATAGAAATATGTGTAATTTATAATGGTACCAAGTATGTGTGGATCTGTTTTGTATAAAATGACATAGTAGTAATATCGTTAATTTCTTTGAACATCGAGTCCCGTTGTGCTGTGGTTCGGTTTTGCTTTATATATAATACTACCTTTTGTCTGCGGCTTCGCCCGCGTGGATGTCGGAAAATTAATGCAAGAGGACGTACTACCGCGATAAGAATGTGTTATTTCAGGTTATATAGGTAATATAGACTCTGTGTGCTATTTTATATCCAGATACATTCAGGCATTTTTACGTGATTGAGAAACAAACACCGAATCATACATATTTTCACATTTATGATATTAGTAGTAGTAGGACTATAATTCATATTACTTAGGATTCATAGTTTATGAGAACATCATGTGTGTTGGTGTTTTTAAAATAAGAGTAATAGTATTCAGAGTAAGAATACTGCGACATAGGGCTTGGTTTAGTTGAATATAAGTCTTCCTGGTTTTTCTTAACGCTCCTATTTTACCTATAGGTACAGATACTCAATCATTTACCAGACACCGAACATAATTATAGGAATAGTACTTTTGCCAGTGGCTTGGCCCGTACAGTTGTCGGAAAATATCACCCGAGAACCTACTACCGGGATGAAGTAGGTATCCTATCTGTTACGTATCCATGATATAACATATCTTTGTGCCAAATTCAATCTAAATCCGTTTGGCCGTCTTTGCACCATTGAGAAACAAACATCCAAAAATCTAAACATCTAAGCCATTTCGCGGTCTCTTTCTATTAGGTTTATTTTGAGTATAATGAACACACATGATATTCGCAATTACTATGAAGCCAAAGTAATATGAATTACAATCCTACTGATCCTGTACTACCCGGCCGCTGCCAACGGATGGACGGGACGGCGCTCGCTTTTTAAATCTCTAATATCTTCTAAGATATTCATTTAAATTCCATGCTGTAAAGGGCCATATTGATATATATTAAATCTACAATGTACCTATTTAAGGTAAGGATTAATGCTGTATTGCTTAAAATCGCTTCGTAAATAAGCCCTTATTTCTCGTAAAAAGTAAAGGATAAAAAATGGTTATTGTGGGTTAACCCTAAGAGCTAGACATATACCATTGCGGACATTTTTGTAGGCCTTTTAAAGGTGTACAATACTGTAGTACATTATTTTGATCTATTTCGTAGGATTCACCCAGGGTTTTTCAAATTTTGAGACGTATGTCAGCGTAGTTTTCGAAAACAGTTATGTATTTTTTTTCTAAAATAAAAGAATCTAAAATAAAAGTAGCCTAAGTTACTCCTTGTTATATCAGCTATCTGCCAGTGAAAGTCCCGTCAAAATCGGTCTAGCCATTTCAGAGATTAGCGGGAACAAACAGACAGACAGACAAACAGACAGACAAAAATTGTAAAAACTGTTGTTTTGGTATATGTACCGTGTCTATCCATATACACTTAGTACAAAGTGGTTATCTTAATATTAAAAGCAGACACTCCAATTTTATTTATTTGTATGTATAGATTTATTGTTGCTGTTGGTTGCATTCTGCTTTTAGTATCCCTTGTTTCCAAGGGAAAAATCATGTGTTTTTTTTTTGTATAAGAAATTAGACCACTTTTAAATTAGTATTCTTCAAAAAAAGTAAAAAACTAAATTTGTTGTGTGGTTCCATTTTGCATAAATACGGACAATTTAGTACAAATATTTTTTTTATTTTTTTTTTAAATCTATTTTTTGCTTCGAGCTCTAGCACGCGTAGCATGACCACCGTAGAAATGGGTTTTGTCAACGGAAGAATAGATAAAATTACAGATTGTAGAAAGATTAAAGACAAAATTAAAGATTGTAGAAAGATTTGTACCGTTTTATGCTGGCTTAGCATGACAATTCTATCTCTATTCTACCAAGAATAGACAAAACCCATTTCTACGGTGGTCGTGCTACGCGTGCTGATGGCATTATTTGTTCTTCCCGCCATGTGTGTGAATTGTCGCCAGCAAACGATACGTATGTGAGAGAGTGAGCGTTGCAGGTGTGTGCCTGCAGGCTGGTCGATGGCGTGCGCGGCGCGCGGCATGTGCCGGCTGCCGGGCGTGTTCGCGGCGCCCACGCAGGCGCTGCTGCTGGCGGCGCTGGCGCCCGCCGACCTCGACAGCGACGCCGACTCCGCCGACGAGCTGCCCAGCGCTGCCTCATGAAGCGCAACTCGTTCCGCTAACAGCTCGCGCCACGTGCCACTCGGTTTAGGCGTGTCGCTACGTGAGATAAGGAAATCATTCTGTAACTGAGGCCTTAAGATGGCCTTCTACAGTGCTATGGTAACGTTTAACGTTAGGTAGATATAATGATGAGGTAGAGCGCAGTCGAGAGATCACTCCGTCAGATGAGGACAGACTGCCCCAGGGCCACAGCGAGCGATGGGGCCCTGGTGCGTCCGACACCAACTGTTCAACTCCGCACTGAAATTGCTACGTCGACACTGAAGCACATTCGTATCGGTACAGTAAGCAATCCGTCGCACTGTCATGATGTCCCCAGTCCGTCGCTACAGGAGCACATTCGGGCGCAGCTAGAGTCACAGAATAGTGGCATTCGTATCTGTAGGTCAGTTTACTCCGGGCGCCACCGCCTGGCTCACACATAGTGGTCAGGGGGCCCGATTGCTTCGCTATAATGTTTCTGGGACTGGTGCTCGACAGCCGGTGGGACTTCGGCCCGCACTTTCGGCGGCTGGCGCCCGAGTTGATAGGCAAAGCTACTTCCCAATCTGAGAAGCCCGAGCACCGACTGTTCTTGGTTGTACTTGGGGATCGCTCGATGGTCGGGAGCACCGAGCCGTGAGTTTTTCACCACGGAACAAAATAAAGAAGGTCGGGTTGCCGTCTCTGCAACTATTGAAGCCATTACGACGAATGAGGGGTGAAGCATAATGGTTCGGATACTTATGTACCACAGTGCGGTCTAAGCCTCGTCCATGCGATGGATCCTCCTGTCATGGTGCTGGATTAGCGAAATGGCAGAACGGCCATTCGGAGCGTAATTTGAGCATCGCTAATCCACACAGTAGGTAAGTAGGAAAACGTTATGCCTTCATCGATACTCGTGGGAACAGTTAGGAAGCTCGTTACAGTTGTACATTCATTAGAACAGCCGGTGGGGCCCTACTCGCCGGCTACACGCTCGATCTTACTTGCGCGAATCGCAATTTCCAAAACGCACCCTAAACGCTTCGCGTTACATACAAACATGTTTTAAAATAATTATTGCATAAAAAATCCATTGGCGTGTCGGCGCAGGTAAGGTGGAGCCTATAAATACAAGATGCAGTTTTGAACCTGCAAAACATTTCAGGAGGTTGTTATGAGACTCGTAAATAATCATATAACAATACGATACCAAGTCAATAATCAATAAAACTTTTTATTTTAGGTTTTTCAATTTTATTGTTTTTCAGAATAACTCTGGATGGGGAGCGCGGCTTTGGATCTATTAAAGAAATGTCGGTTGCGTTTGTTTGTGTGTGTGAAAGCGCAGCTTAAGGACACGTACAGACTGGCCGCGTTTTAAAAAAGGTAGTTCACACTGTTACGTATCTGCTTATCCTATTGGAATGAAAGGATAAAGGCAGATCTATTACAATTTATTAGAGGAATATTAATAGGAGATGGGAAGTACAGCTAAGTATAAAAGACCCTGCCTGACACGGACTCTAGTTCGCTTCATGGTTCCGTGGTTCAGCACTGAGGGACGGGAGCAGGCAACAGAGCGGCAGGTCGACATCAGGGTTTCTTCGAGGGCTTCGTGTAGATCTTAAGATCCGCCGGGCGAGCTCCTTAGCAGACCTCGGGGCCCATTAAGTTAGGCACGCAGTTGACCTCCGATGATCGGGAGTAGAAGTCCCAGGGGGATTTTTAGCTGGATCCCCTGGGTTTGATGTTTTTCAAATCGGCTCCAAGAGTAGACTGGCTTCAAGAGTAGTCCGGCTTCAAGAGTAGGCCGGGTTCAAATCAAAATCATTTTTTGCGAATGAAGCACCGGCTGGTGGTACTCAAACATACATGTAGCAAAGTAAGATCTAGAATAAAATAAAAAACCGTAACTTTAACTTTTAGGCATTAGTTAATCGTAATTTTTTATAATATCTGTGGAGGCTTGTTATTAGCAACTTAATTATATATTCTTGTTACCTATTATTCTGTTATTAGTCTGTAAGCCTTCTTAAAAGGAATAAAATAAAATAAAAAGGAAGATAATAGTGTAAACATAGAAACAAATAAAAAGGATGATTAATAGGTATTAGGGATGATGAATTAAAGTGTAAGTATAGCATGAATATTAGGTTGGGGAAAAAGTCTTTTCGCATTATAGTATGTATGAACTTGTAATAAAATCTCTTTGGCTATACTATTTGTATCTGGCTGGTTTTGGTATCATTGAAAGTTTAAATTTTAAAGAACATAATTCCAAATTCAAATTAGGAAAATGTGTGATTTTCATTTGTTTTTCGTACCGTCAAGATGAGTGAATCCAATGAAGAAATTCGATACATTTTAAAATTTTACTACAAAAAAGGTAAAAATGCAACGCAAGCCGCGAAAAAAATTTGCGATGTTTATGGACCTAGTGTAGTGTCTGTGAGAGTAGCACGAATTTGGTTTAAGCGTTTTCATTCCGGAAATTTTGATGTCAAACATGCACGTCGCTCTGGTCGCCCTATTACGGATAAAATGGATGCCATTTTTGAAAAAGTGGAGCAAGATCGGCATACCAGTAGTTACGACGTAGCTGAAGAACTGGAAATTGACCACAAAACAGTTTTGGCGCATTTGAAAAAAACTGGGTACACAAAAAAGCTCGACATTTGGGTACCTCACGAGCTCACTGAAAGAAACCTAATGAACCGTGTACTCATTTGTCATTCTTTATTACGACGTAATGAAACCGAACCATTTTTGAAGAAGCTGATAACTGGTGATGAAAAGTGGATCACGTATGACAAGAACGTGCGAAAAAGGTCGTGGTCAAAGGCCGGTCAGGCTTCACAGACTGTGGCGAAACCCGGGTTAACTCGCAACAAGGTGATGCTGTGTGTGTGGTGGGATTGGAAGGGCATTATTCATTATGAGCTGTTACCACCAGGCAGGACCATCGATTCTGAACTCTACTGCGAACAACTGATGAGATTAAAGCAAGAAG
This sequence comes from Aporophyla nigra, assembly GCA_947507805.1. NCBI lineage: Eukaryota > Metazoa > Arthropoda > Insecta > Lepidoptera > Noctuidae > Aporophyla > Aporophyla nigra. Next base: position 74,488 of record OX382313.1, on the reverse strand, counting down.
TTGAGAGAAAGCGGCCGGAATTAATCAACAGAAGGGGTGTGGTTTTTCATCATGATAACGCTAGACCTCACACAATTTTAGCCACCCAACAAAAATTAAGAGAGTTTGGCTGGGAGGTGTTAATGCATCCGCCGTGTAGTCCTGACCTTGCACCTTCAGATTTCCACCTGTTTCGGTCTCTTCAGAATTCTTTAGGCAGTGTCAGGTTAACATCACGAGAGGACTGCCAAAACCACTTGTCGCGGTATTTTGACCAGAAGTCCCAAAATGTCTATAGCAATGGGATCATGTCCCTACCTTCAAGATGGCAAAAAGTTATCGAACAAAATGGTACCTACATACTTTAGTTAAATGTAAATAAACTTTATTAAAAAATGTTTTGAATTTTCTTAAAAAATGCGAAAAAACTTTTTCCCCAACCTATTACTATAACACTTTTCCGTAAATAACCATAAAATGAAATAAAAAATATACCTGCCCATTTTATTGTTAATTCGGGTCGAGAATCACTAACATAATTACCTCCTGAAATGTTTTGCAGATCCAAAACTGCACCTTGTATAATAATACGTAGTTTATTTAAGTATTTTAAATAAGCAATATTAATTAAATGTACCTGAATTAAGTAGTACCTGATACAACGACGGATGTCGTAAGCTAGAATATGATTAAGAGGTCGTACAAAAAATATGGAAAACTGATCGTATAATTACAGAAGCTGGTTCCTATGTAGGTACACACATACCAGAGTTTAAAGCTAATCATTAATCAATCAAAACCAAATTCGGTACAATACAGGAAAAGTTTTGTTGGTAGTGCCCATTTTCTTTAACGGACTTCAAATAAATAATAGTTAAAAGAATAAAACGAAAAACAAGCTTCCGTAGAAAACCGAACTGAAAAGTACAAAATAATGGAAACTATAAGGGTTCCGTTTTTTGCCATTTGGCAACGGAACCCTAAATAGCATGGGGTGCTTGATATAAATAAAAAAAAAAATCAACAAAATTACCCTATGCTTTTTAGGGTTCTGTTGCCAAATGGCAAAAAACGGAACCCTTATAGATTCGTCATGTCTGTCTGTCTGTCCGTCTGTCTGTCTGTCTGTCTGTCCGTCTGTCTGTCTGTCTATCTGTCTATCTGTCCGAGTATGTCACAGCCATTTTTTTCCGAAACTATAAGAGCTATGCTGTTGAAACTTGGTAAGTAGATGTATTCTGTGAACCGCGTTAAGATTTTCACACAAAAATAGAAAAAAAAAACAATAATATTTGGAGTTCCCCATACATAGAAATGAAACTCAAAAAAAAAAAAAAAACATCAGACCCATACATGTGGGGTGTTTATGGATAGGTCTTCAAAAATGATATTGAGGTTTCTAATATCATTTTTTTCTAAACTGAATAGTTTGCGCGGGAGACACTTCCAAAGTGGTAAAATGTGTCACGCTAACTCCATCTAAGGAGGGGACAGTCTTACTTAGATCGAAAAGTCTAGAAACGTCACGCTTAATTCATCTAAGGATGCGGCAGTGTTACGTAAATCGAAATTACTAGAAACGACACACTAACGCCATCTGTTATCAAGTAGCAACTACTACACGAACAATTGTACGTAGACGCCACCGCCATCTATTATCGAATAGCGGGACTAAACAGTAAACAGTTGTCTCTGGAAGTACCTGGTAGCTTCTACGCTACTTGTGAACTGTGGCAAAATGTCGAATGTTCGTGAATGTTCTGCTCAGGATATAAATAGCGGATTGTCGGGCTTACGGTCACAGAGACGGCTACAGAGACGTGATCGAATACGATTCAAGCGATACAGTACCAGCGAGACAAGTGATTCCTTGTGACGTTTCTTGTTGTTGCGATGTTACGGCTAAAGGTGGGTGTGAACATAAACTTAAGATTATCCGGCTAAACTTAGGTTTATCTTCGAGGAGGTGTTAATGTTAGTTTCTTCTATCTTTAGCCGGCTAAACTTAAGTGTAACTGGAGGCCCTTGGCTAAAAATGTAGAAGGAAATGAAAAAGGAAACAATGTAATAATGTTTACTATTTATAATGTTTAATATGGAGGTATTTGTTGGAACATGATAAACTAGAATGGCATATCGAATTACAAAGGACATTATTTATTCGGCAGCGGCATTTGCGTGTACCACATATTGTCTTGCAATTACATCTTTGAAAGCCTTGTCCACCTGATGTTGACTGTTCATTAGCAAGCTAGCGAACAGTCATTTTCACTGACGACACTTTTTCCAATTCTACGAATTTTTGTTCACAAACTGTAAACTGATTTTGCGGAAATTTTTAGCCGTTTCATTTCGGTTAATGTGCACATTAGCCGGCTAAAGATGGAATATCACGACGCAAACTAACATGATATCGAACTTTAGCTGCTTCTCGAAGATAAACCTAAGTTTAGCCGGCTAATCTTAAGTTTATGTTCACACCCACCTTTAGCCGTAACAGCGATATTTGTGTTTATTTAATTAAACAGTTTTTTGTGTGTTGCGGTAATATTGGTTTCAATTAATTTATCCCGAACCCTAGCTCGTAAAAATACGTTTTGACGAAATGGTATCGTGGTCACGTATGTTTCGAGGGGGTGAAGCACACGCGGGCGGGTAAGTGGCACGCGGGGCCCCGCTCTCTGCCGCACTCGGCCAGCAAGCTATAGTCCGACCGCTGCTGTAAGCGTGACCCTCTCTCGTGAACCAAAATATTTCTGCAGAGGATCCGCATACGGTAATCGGACTGTCGTGGCAAGTTGTAGATTTACGTGATACTAGTTGCGCAGTTTATAGAAATACAAGCTTTTGCCCGCGGCTTCGCCCGCGTGGATGTCGGAAATTAACGCAGGAGGACGTACTACTGCGGTAAGAATGTATTAATCCAGGTTATATAGGTAATATAGACTCTGTGTGCTATTTTCGATCCAGATCCATTCAGCCATTTTTGCGTGATTGAGAAACAATCACCCAATCATAAATATTTTCACATAATTTATAGTATTAGTAGTAAGTAGGATTATAATTCATATTACTTCGGATTCATAGTTTATGAGAATATCATGTGTGTAAATAAAACTAATAGTATTCAGAGTAAGAGTAAGAAGACTGCGGCATAGGGATTGGTTTAGTTGAATATACGTCTTCCTGGTTTTTCTTAACGCTCGTATTCTACCTATACAGACCCTCAATCATTTACCGAACACCAAATCGATCATAGGAATTATAGGAACAGTACTTTTGCCAGTAGCTTCACCCGTATAGCTGTCGGAAAATATCACCTGGGAACCTACTACCGGGATAAAGTATCCTATATGGTAAGTATCCAAGATAACCAAAAATCCAAATCCATCCAAAAATCTAAACATCTAAGCCATACTTCGTGGTATCTTACTTGAAATAATACTATTAGGTTTATTTTGAGTATAATGAACACACATGATATTCGCATTTACTATGAAGCCTAAGTAATATGAATTACAATCCTACTAATCCTGCACTTCCCGACCGCTACCAACCGGGACGGACGTACCTACGGCCTGCCAGCCGCTCCGCCCCCGCTTTTTAAATCTCTGATATCTTCTAAGATATTCATTTAAATTACATGCTGCCAAGGGCCATATTGATCTATATTAAATGCACAATATATTTAAGGTACTTAATTGGATAAGGATAGGATTATAATGCTATATTGCTTAAAATCACTTCGTAAATAAGTCATGATTTCTCGTAAAAAGTAAAGGATAAAAAATGGTTATTGTGGGTTATCCCTAAGAGATAGACATATACCATCGCGGACTTTTTTGTAGACCTTTTTAAGGTGTACAATACTATAGTACATTATTTTGATCAATTTTGTAGGGTTCAGCCAGCGTTCGCAATATAAGCGCAAAAAATTGAGTTTATTTGTGACAACACATTAGAAATTTCTAAAATTATCAGCGTTTCTTTACTACATTATGCATGTTATACACATATAAACCTTCCTCTTGAATCATTCTATCTATTAACAAAAACTTGCATCAAAATCCGTAGCGTAGTTTTAAAGATATAAACATACATAGGGACAGACGGACAGCAAAGTGATTTTATTATTTTATATGTAACAAACTGTCATCCCCTATTCGCTATAGTTATTTTACCCTCTTAAGGGTAAAAATTTAACAAACTTTAAATATAATTCATAAATATGTATTATGTAATAAAAGCCAAATAAAAAGTTTCATCATTCTAGCTTTAAAAATGAAAATACTTCCCTACAACCTTTCATCCCCCCTTTCAACCCCTTAAAACCCCTTTTCCGCAATAAAAAGTAGCCTATGTCCTTTCTCAGGCTCTAAACTATCTGTGTACCAAATTTCATTTAAATCGGTTCTGTAGTTTTAGCAGGAAAGCGAGACAGACAGACAGACAGAGTTACTTTTGCATTTATAATATTATTAGTGTGGATATTTATTTTCTCAAAGTTTGTAATGAGTACATAATATGGTGCAGTAAATAAATGTAAAATAATATTTTAATTAGGCGCATACACTAGTGTTTTTATTATTATATCTATTTACATACGAATACTGGCCTACTTATAAGTTCCTATAATAATTCCAATTAGTTTGTTGTTTGAATGGGTACTTGTATTAAAGATGAATCCTAACTGGTTTTTCCAAAAATTGGTTCTTTACACAGGATTTTTTTTTTTCACTACCCAAATTTTCATAGGGTGCTCTATCCATGAATATGAACAACTTTTACTATGGGACCAACTCTGAAATCACGACCAAAATGTATGAATCAGCAGATTTCATTCATGGGTAGAACAACCGGGTATTGATAAAAAAATTGCCCTCTAGAAATAAAAACAACTAATTAAAACAACTTTTATCCTACTAATATTATAAACGCGAAAGTTTGTATGTATGGAGGTATGGATGTTTGTTCCTCTTTCACGCAAAAACTACTGACCTGATTTAGATGAAATATGGCACACAGATATTTAACACATAGGGTACTTTTTATGTATATAATATGTTCCCGCGGGATAATTTCCGACCTCCACGCGGGCGATGCCGCTGGCAAAAGCTAGTGTATAATGAAATAAAATCATTCATAATGCTAGCGGGGTTCTATAACGGGTCCACTATCGGCTCTAAATTCTTTGTCAGAGCCTCAAAGGCATACCACATGTAATGCGATCCGACCGTTGAACTGCGAGAAGCGACTGCGATGAGTCACGTAACGAGTCAGCTCAGTGTTGGATTTAGACCTTTAGAAAATTATTGTCTATGGAAATTAAAATTATACTACTTGTCCAAAATTATACTACGTTTCGTTTTTCTGCGTTTTTGTTTTGAATTGAAATAAAATTGCATTCGTAAGTGAAAATTTGTTTTATTATTCATAAAAATATTCGTAAAATCCTTTGCTTGTTACACGAATTAATCAAATTGAGGCAAGTGGACGTCGGTCTCAGCTAATTCGTCAATCGGAACTTCGTCCTTGGCATTGACACGACGCAACATGTCGTCAGTCGGCATAAATTCGATACAATTCTTAGATTTACTTTCTTTTACAGCATCGCAAGAAAGTATCAAGGAATCAATGGAGCGAGTTGCAAGTTTATTTCTTAGTTTTGTTTTTGCCAAGTTTACTTTGCTGAATACTCTTTCACAATCAGCGTTTGCGTGAGGTAAAACAAGGCAATCAAGAGCAAATTTGGCGATTTTTTTAAACGGATAGTTTTCAGTCATATCACACCAAGCGCTTAGTTTCGCCCAAAACACGTCTGATCTTTTTTCCATCTTTATATTTTCATCAAACTCGATTAGTGGCAGTGTACGCCATTGGTCGTCAAGAATTTGCAATAAAATAATGTCTTCTAAGTCAATTACTCTTGGAAAGTTTGAGGCGATAGACAGAATGGTTGGATTTTGTTCTCGGACAGATTGGCTTAAAGCATTTTTAGGACTTAGTAAATTAATTTTGATAAGCGCCTCGTTGTTAAAATTCCACCTTTTTCGCATTTGCACAGCAGATTCGACAAGAAAATCTTTGCACCTATTCAAAAATTCTTTCCGCCTAGTCATATCTGTCTTTATTTCAGGTGTGTTAATTTTTGTTGCTACGTCGATTCCTAAGTAGAGAAGCTCGTTAGGTAAGTGTTTTTTTTTGTCATCTGGATTGATATCAGCTATGTTAGTTTGGTTAACATACCTCCGCTCCATAAAACACAGCAGCAGTTCCGTGTATAAGTCCTTTACTCTGGCATCCAGCTCTGTTACCACAACTTCCGCGGACTGAAAGTATTTGTCGATAGTTGTAAACTTTGGTAGTACCCATGCTAGAAAATCAAAATATAGCTTCATATATGGATCCAGAAGCAAATCAAGTATTGCTTGCCCTGACAGAGATCGTTCCGACAGTGCCATGTCAGTGAAAAACAACTTCAAAGCTTCCCAATTGCTTAAAACACGTGCTACTACTTGCTGAAGTGACAGCCATCTTGTTTGTGATGGATGCAACATTTTTTGTGGCTTGAGATCAAAAAACTCCTGAAATTGCTTTAGCGCTGCTGATCGTTTTGAGCTATTGTGAATAAAACTGAATATATTTCGTGCCAACTGTTCGCACCTATTTGGTAGTTTTTGACATGCTGCACTGGCGCAGAGATGGGCGGAATGACAAGTGCACTTTAATATGATAATACCAGGACAATCTTCTCTGAACCTGCTTGCAACAGAATTTTCGCGTCCCATCATAACATTACAGCCATCTGACCCGAAACCAACAATATTTTTTAAAGGAATACCGTGTTCCGTAAAGGATTTTTTCAGTTTAATATATATATTTTCTGCAGTTGCTCCTTCGTTTACTGCACTGGGATCATCAGCGCTGAAAATTTCATGAAGATTCCAGAATTTGCTCTCAATACGGCCAGAAGTCTCGTTGAAAAATCTTACTACTACACAAGACGCTTTTGTCGTAGAAATGTCTGTCGATTCGTCTGTAATAACGCTGAATTTAGACTTTTTTAATTTATTAGCTAATTCTTCTTTGTGCTCTGGACCGATGCTTTTATATATGATTTTCGCAGTCTTTTTTCGCGTAATGTTAGTTTCTTTCAAAATTTTTGAATCTGGAAAACATTCTTTCAATACTTTTCCGAGGTGGTCAGCAGCATTAAAAGCTATATTATGTTCTGCAAAATAAGCAGCCAGCTTGACTTCAGCAACTCGTGCCATCTTAACAGTGTTATTCTCCTTAGATGTACTTGGTGATGAAACGGGTTTAGCGCACCAATAGAAGATAAATTTTTCTCATGTTTTTGCCCTTCAGAATGAGTCGATAAAACATGCTTTGCGGCCATCATTGAAACATTACATACTTTGCAGCGTGCTTTGAAATTATTTTGAGGATCAACAGTAAGCCACTTACTAAATTTTGGGTCACTCTCCCATTCGGTCCTGTATTTTTGCTGTCTATGTTTTTCCTTCACTTTTAGATCTCCTCTTTCAATACGTTTCTTCTTCGGCGTTGAAACACCAGACTTTTCTTCGTCCTCGCTTTCACTCATCCTTACAAAATAATTACGACCACAAAATAGTATTTTATCTGTACTTAATACACGCACAAACACTATATGGTAAGTATTATAACTATTCTAATTAGGAAAACTGTACCGCAGCTACTTATTTATGACTTATTCACTGTCGAGTACTCGAGTCCCGGCTTATGTGTAATATAGTAATCGAAAACAATCCTATGAAAACTTCTCTGTCACACTCATTCATAAAATACATCCATCCTACTCTGTCATAATGGCCGGTATAGTAAAACATTACGTGGGATTTGGGAATTCCCTGCCGGGCTGCCTAGCGTCAATGCCTGATTTGGTGTTGCCATACGTACAAAAATTAAGGATATTAATTAAAAAGTAAAAGGACCGACCAACAACATAGGTATTACATCGGTCGACTTGGAGATAAAATTATGGTATTTTCGCGTAATATATATATAATAGCCCATGAGTCACCGCATAGGACTCACAAATATTCAGGAGCCTTCGTAAGGCACCAATCGACGGGCTCAACAGCACCATATCGTCTGCGTAGCTGATGTTATTGATGCATACTCCATCTATATGACACCCGATGCCAGCGCTGCTGAGCTCCTCGATCAGGCGGTTGACGTACAGGTTGAAGAGCGTAGGAGAGGTCAGCCCCCCTTGCCTCACCCCGCATTCCAACCCATACTCCCCCGAGAGCGAGCCTGCCCATTTCACACAATAAATTCTTCTGCTTGTTATACCAATGCATAAATAATAGCTTAATTTCTGCAGGTAAACTAGTTTCATCCCTTAATTTACCCCATAGAATGTCGTACGATACAAGATCGAACGCTTTCGATAAATCAAGGTAGCAAGCATACACTGGAGTCTTTCTACTAGTGTAATACTGAACAGTCCGCTTGAGGCACAGGATAGCACTCTCGGTAGAAAGGCCGGGCCTGAAGCCAAACTGCGCGTCGTTTAGCGAGACGTGTTTATCCAGGTGCTGACCAAGCAGACTGTCCAGCACTTTGGCAACTACTGTGGCAAGGGAGATTGGTCTACAGTTGTTGACATCTGATATATCACCAGTTTTATTTTTGATGATGGGTACAACTATAGTACGCATTAAATTATCGGGCAGATGGGAGTGGCCCAAACACAGGGTAAAAAACATAGAAAGCACTCTGGGTAGGTGAACACCCGCGTGCTGCAGGTGCTCGATGCTGAGGCTGTCGTGACCCGGGGATTTACCCCTCACCATGCCTCTGATCACCTCACGCACTTCCTTCGTAGTAAAACAAACTCTACGCTCACTACCTTCCTCAGCATCGGGCTCCTGCCGCGCTCGGCCCAGAGGAGAGTCGACCCTGAAATGGTGGGAGAACATAGGGCGCGTTCCGTGTTACGCTCACATCGATTTGAGCGCGCTAACACCCGTTCCGAGTTGGCGTGAGCGCGATAACGCTGTCCCGTGAATCGTCATTGATGACGTCATGATAGGCGCCATCTTGCGATAACGCCGACCATGCCCCGAACCAGGGATGTCAGACGGCCACCCAGAAATCCTTGTACCGAGCTGGCTATAAGCTGGTATTGAAAACGAAAAACTGGTACCCCTGTGCTCCGCTGCGGCGCTGCCAATACTGATACATAAATTGTGTCGGAGATCGCATCCTAGGGGAAAAAATATATATATTACATTCGTGTACCGTTAATAGAGGGCAGTAATTATTGAACGCACCGAAAAAATATCACATTAAATCTTTTTTTTATATTATCTGTTAGATATTATAAAATGTAAAATATATTGAAAGAAATAAAAAATAAATTCATAACGAAGATTTTTATCGGAAAGCAGGGTTCAAAACACATGTGTGATATTACACCTGAGACCTTCTAAGCGGGAGAGTAGCTTGTTACCACTACACCACCTTGCATCTAGATAATGATTTGATGGAAAATGGTAACCACTTATCGAGACTGCTTGCTATAGTAAACTTTTATATCATAAAGGAAATCTGATTTCTGATTGTAATTTTTTTCCGTATGTATATCTAAACTTCATCGGTTATTCTGTATTGTCAGTGTATTTTTGTCGGTCAACGGCCAATCTTGGTATTTTTGCATACAAGGACCGAGTAGTCTTGGTACATGGTACGTGACACTGAAAACTAGTATGTTTACCAAGAAGTTGGTACGTCTGACATCCCTGCCCCGAACCGATATCACCGTGAGCGCTGTCAAATTGACAGTTGTGTTGTTTTGTTTTGAGTGGAATACATAATATTACATTTTCGAAATTGTGCTTCTGGCTACAGTCGCAACCTAACAAAACAAGATAAACAAATATTTATAGTGTTTATAAAAAGGAAAACTATTAAACAATCATGAGTATTCAAGTGAATATAGCCGACGAGCCTAACGAGCGACAAATTTCTGTCAAGCTCACATTAGACTGTTCAAACGATTGTTATGAAAATGTTTTACCCATCACAACGTTAGCAAGATCTAACTTACAGTTTAATAGTGTCTACAACCAATGTCTTATCAATCAAAAATGTTCATTGAACTGGTACTCGCTGTTTACAAATAGAGAATATGTACAGCAATTGGTGCATGATTTTGATGCAAATATGTACAGCCAACAACCAAAATCACTGCTGAATGAACAAACAGAACAATATGGTAAGTATTTATAGCTGGTTATGAGCAGATACTTATTAGCTGAATGTGCCTGATCTGTTTCAATAAAATGTCATGTGACAGTTTATGTGGTCAGTTTTATTCCAATACTTAATCTATAACAAAGATACAAGTGTTCTATGCTTTGGTCAATGTTGACAGTAAATTATTTTGGTACAAGAACTTGTCTCAGATTCTATCAATTAAAAAGTTATAAAAGCATTTTCTTCAGAACTTATATTAAAAATATCCTGTTTTATTCCAGGGTATGTTTATCTATGTGCCAAGTTTAATTCAAATCCATTCAGCCAATATTGGTGATGTATGTATGTATGTATTAGTAAAAAGTGCTTATTTTTATTTTGTTTTATTTCAGTAGATCAAGAGTCACCATCACTATTTATATGGAACGAGAGGTGCATTTTGTTGTTGATGCACTCACATTATATGGTGAAAATAGAGAGCTTTTTGAAAAAATGAGTCATAAGATGGTATATGATATCATAGCAAAGATGTGCGACGCACAATATAATGTTAATGGTACCCAGTGCCGGTCAAAAATTAATAGCCTAAAAACCATTTAAAAAAGATAGTGGATCATAATGCCACATCTAGAAATGATAGGCAACATGGCCGTACTTTGATGTAAGATAATTTTATTCCTTTACTTATTTCTTTATTATGTAAATATGTTACAATTACCAACTTTGTGTAATCAAATACCTTAATGGCGCAGAAAGTTATTACTAATAATTTATGAATGCATATCTAATTTTGTTAAAAGAACATATCATCACTCCTTGTCTCTCTGAAGGGCTAGGCAGATGTGTACTTATAGTACACCGACATTTCACCAGTTATGTTTAAGTCCTATGTAATAGGGGGCGAGCTTATTGACATCAACTGGGCACAATTCCAGACTCTGGACTGCTACTGAATAATTCCACAAAGAAAAACCCTATAACATTTTGTCACTGTTAAATATAGATTAATTTATGATAAAATGCTTCAGGTGTTTGTAATGTAATGCTAATAAAGATACATTTTTTTTGCAGCTAATAAATGAATTATTTGGCTCAACTGGATGGGCTATTCCTGTAACGCTGGTGTCAGAAATCGGACCTCCACCAAATGAAAATGATAGTCCACAAAAATCGAAACGAAAATTTGATTGTATATTTTAAAAGATTATAGAAAAGATTTGAAGAAGTATATGGAAAACAGATACAGAAATTTAAGAGCAACAGCATAGGAAAAAGATTCTTCTTCTAAGAAGAAGAAGAAGAAGGAAAAAGATGAAAATTTTACAGTAGTGTTTAAACAAAATGAATAATTCGTTTTTTTTAGATCTATATAAGTTTTGGACTTGATTGTTACCTGTTTTAATTAGTAGTATAGGTCCACTTCTGATTTTTATCACGTTTATAAGATTTGATCAGTACCTGTGAGAATGAATAATATACTTGTGATTTTTATTAGATTTTAAGCTTTGATTTGTTCCTGTTTGAATTAGTAGTATCTACTTGATTTTTATTAAATTTTAAGATTTGTTAGGTAGGTATCCGTTTGAAGTAGTAGTATATTTGTGGTTTTTATTAATGAATTTTATCAGCAGTTACTTGTACTGTGTCTGTGATTTTACATAATATTTACTAGAATTGATACAAATTTGATATATTAGTACTTAAGACTTATTATATACTGTTTTATATGTTTCTTATATTAATATTATAATTAGGAAAAAAATGTGGCCTGGAAGTCAGGCGGGGCACCTGAGGTTCAGTCTGATTAAACTGTGATTCTAATTTATTGTTAATAAAAATATTTGATTACTATTAGTGTTGAACATTATTTACATACCTATCCCAATACATATATGGCGCAAAGGTATAAAATTGCAAGAAATTTGCTACTTGGCATATAAGTCTTATTATCTAGTAGCCAAAAATAAAATACACATTTACCTATCAGTTACATTGCGTCATCATCATCATCAGCCGAAAGACGTCCACAGGAATATAAGCCTCCCCCAATTTGGGGCTTTGCCATAATCTCCACGCTTGGCAGGCGGGTTGGCGATCGCAGTATGGTGGTAAAATGCATAGAGAACGCTGCTACCCATTCTCTAGTAAGTCCCTTAGTCGCCTTTTACGACACCCACGGGAAGAAATCGGATGGTGTTATTCTTTACTTCCGGAACCACAACATTACACTGTTACATTGTGTATAACTTCAGTTTTAACCTTCGGTATGCTTGGAGGCAGAAAGTTACACGGTATGCCTGGTGGGTTTATCAGACCCGGATTTTTAACTTGTAATATCTCAAATATTTACTGATAAATACGTTTTTAAATATTCTATATATTTTACTAGAGGTGTATGTTAGGAAATAAAATAAAAAATCTATTACAAATCAACAACTTTTAATTATTATTTTGTCAATTAATCATTGGCAGTGTTTTTAATAGCGTTTTTATACTTAGTTATTATTATAACACACTTTACTTATTAAAAACTAAAGAGATCTCAATCAGACTATAAAACATATAAGGCACTTTTATGTACTTATAAGTAATTAACGAATATTTAGTCTTCATCGCTTCTATCATCATTTTCCAGGGCTCTGTTTCGAAAGCAAATTCCACATTGGAAAATTGCATGATCCAGACATAAGTGACTCTTACAAGTCTCACAAATATATTGAGTTTTGCGATCTTTCTTGACTGGGCATACGTAGCATCTACGTTTTATACCAGGAGTCGATTTTTTCAATGGTGAGTCATCTTCGGTACCCAAATGGCTACCTATTCGCTTGCGGAGATCTTTAGATAGGCGATTGTTGTTTTTTCTTGACTGCAAGTGTTGTTCGACCAGAGCAAGGCCCAAATCTTTTATGAAACTTCTTCGGCTATGCTTTTTTTCTGGACAGTTGAGCATTTCTATAATTTTAGCATTGATGCCAGCAGTATTTAGCATCCAGAAAAACAATGTCAATGGCCACCTTCTTGAGTTTCTTGTGACATCATATGATTGAATAAGCTTGTCAACTGTGTCTACTCCACCCTTCGTTTTATTATAAAATGTAATTATCACGGGTTTTTGCTTCTCATCTGTTTCTTGGTCTATTTCCATGTCATGGTGGAGTGATGACAGGATAAACACATTTCTGCGGGGTTTTGGAATGTAAGATAATAAGGTCAAATTTTGTTGAAAGCCAAACAGGGATGAATGTTCTTCACGATTTTTTTTGAATTTTTCTGGTATACAAGCTTTATTAGATTTTATTGTACCCACAGCAGTCAATTTATGTTTTTTTAGTAAGTGTTCAAAAGTTGGATAACTCGTGAACCAGTTGTCCATTGTAACATTTCGCCCTGATCTGGAAATAGGTTTCACTAGACGATCAACAACGTCATGTGGCTTATTGCTGATTTTATATGGCCCTTCTGGCTGTTCTCCAGCATAAATTTCTAAATTCAAAGAATAGTAGGTTCTGGCATCAACCAGTGCAAACATTTTAATCCCATATTTGGCTGGCTTATTGGGCAAATATTGGCGAAATTTACAACGCCCTCGAAATGCTACAAGTTCTTCGTCTATGGTCAGATTCTCGAAAGGCGTGTAATGCAGCTGGCAGTTGGAAACAAAATCATCAAAGAGCTTTCTGAATGGTGCTAGCTTGTCTTGTGCTAGTCTTTCTTCGCGCGAACTGACATCATCAAACCTCAAATGATTTATGATAAAAGAAAATCTTCTTAGACTCATCGTCATGGAAAAAATGGCAACACCCGTTCCATCATTGCACCAAAAATCTTGTAAATTCTGTCTACCTGATTTGAATAACCCCGCGAGATAAATTAGACCAATCGTAGCCTTCAGTTCCGTAATAGAAATGTCCGCGTAGGAATATTCATTAGAACATTTCAAATTATCTCTCGTTCTTCGGATCCTTACATTTGTATGAAGCATTATGTCGAACAACATAGACTCGTTGATGAAGAGTCCGAAACATTCTAAAGGAGTCCTTGCATCTCTAGCTTGAGGCTTTACTCCTGGAGTACCAGATATTATATTTTCAATTCGTGTTCGTACGTTAGATCGACCAGGGTTTTTATGCCATAAAGTTCCATCTTTACCTTTGTACGCTCTCCCTGACGGCAATGAAGCTAGCGTAGACAGCGGCACGTTCATATCAGAATCTGACGAACTTTCTTCCGCAACAGCCTCTCCAAAATAATAATTTTCTGCCTCTGAATCAGGTGCTTCGCTTCTCTGACTCACGTGATCGGACTCTTCTCCACTTGAGTTGAAAATTACGTCATCTTCTTCAGCCGCATCGAGTAATAAATTACTTATATCATCATCGCAAAGATGGCTCCCCATTTTGAAACTAAAATAATTTAAAAAATATTATATTTAATCGCAAAAATAACTTAAATTTTCAAAAACACAGACAACAAATACTTACATAGAAACGTCACGTCGTATGCCTGATCGGGTCCGTGAGACCCGCGCGAACTAAACGTACGTCCTACTACCACGGGAGCGCGCTCCAGACTGAGGAAGGGGGTGGCGGGCGTCTAGCGATTCATAACGGCCAGCTACTAAGTGCGGATAGACGTGAAATTCGAATTTGAAGGAAATACAACGGTTTATGTGTACAGGTGGGTCTGACGGACCCTACCAGGCATACCGAAGGTTAAGTAATTAAACAACTTAGATCATATGTTATTTTACAGAATGTTAGAAGAAAAACGATAAAATAGAAACATTAATTAAATCAACATTTATTGAATCTTAATAAGTAAGATTACATTGAAGTAAGATTACACTGTTATTGTTCTTCCATTTTCAAAATCAATATACAATCATTCTTCCTCAGGTGCAAAGCGAGTTATGAGTACCCTATATTATATTGTAGTCTGTGGTTGTGAGGTTTGAAGTTTGACGTTGAGAAAGCATTGTTAGCGCGTTCACGAGCGTACCGAATTGTTGACAGTTGTCCGCTGTCATAATCGTGATATCCAAATCGGAACGCCAATTATTGCTGTGAGCGCCGTGAGCGATATTTTCCAACTCGGAAAGCACCCATAGTGGCGATCTCGCTATAGGCTCGTGCAATCCCGCCACGCTAACGGGAAGGCCCGGCTTATGATTCATTTTATTGGTGTTTTTCCAGAACTGACCGAATTTCTTGTTTGAATGAAGTTCCGCTATAATATCCATTTTGATTTGTCGTGAATTATTTTGACACCACTTTAACTTTGATTTAAAAGCGCGCCTAGTTTCACACATATCATTATAAAGACAGTCAGCGCCGGGCTTACCCCCATACAACCAAGCCTGAAAACATAGCCGAGCCCTCTCGTGAGCGCCGCGGACGTGCTTGTTCCACCCGGTAATGTAATTACATCTACGCTTTTCGATAACATTATAACTATAATTATGTAGCGGCTTCCGACAGTATACAAATAATCTTGTCATACATGTTATCTAACAGGATTTTATGACTTTTATTGCTACACATTTTATCTGAGCAGTTACTTAATTCCGAAGGGAAATCAATTTCCCGAAGTCTAGAGTGACATACATTTTTAAATTTCGCAATTTGAGTCGAGTCACGTTCACCCCAGACTATTCTATTTATGCAAACAGTTGGCATACAAGCTATAGGCTTAACTAAATTAAAATTACATATTGGTACCGATTCCCTTGTTCACAAACTAAACTAAATTTAAGTTCAGTGCATCTTCTTCTTTGTATTTCATTAAGAAGAGGACAAAAGAAAAATTTTAGTTTAGTCCTGTCAAATTAATCAGCGCTCCATACAAGTTTAGACGTGATTAAAAACTTGCCTACTAAAATTACGTCAATTTACGTCAAGCGCTGATTACTTTGACAGGACTAAACTAAAATGTATCTTCTGTCCTGTCCTTAATGAAATAGAAAGAAAAAGATGCACTGAACTTAAATTTAGTTTAGTTTGTGAATAAGGGAATCGGCACCATTATAGACACAGGGTAATGATCAGACCAATAGGTATTATACAACACAGAGGCCGCGGACACAGAGTGTCGTGCGGCACTAGTCACAAGACAGTGGTCGAGCCAGCGCTGACAGCCGTGCGCATCACTGACGAAAGTATAACTAACCGGCGGCATTAGTTCCATGTCTACACACGACCACGATTGATCCGCACAAAAAGTTAAAAGTTCAGTAGCAAATGACTCACCAGGGTGTGCATTGTAGTCCCCTAACATAAACACTGACTCCACATTGTAACTGTCAATTATAGCTGTCATTTCACTGAGACACTCTGTGAACTCCACTAGGTTTTCATTGGACTCGGTAGGCATGTATACAGAAGATATCAAAATGGAACGATCACTAAATTTTTATCGCGGCGAGACGCACACTATTACACACTACGGTTACCGTCGCGAACGCAACCTTTCTCCACAGCAGGGCAACTCCGCCGTAGGGCCTACCGCGTAAGACCCCCGCTGCGGTATCCACTGCAGAGGTACCCGTGCATGCGAAGTCGTTGTCTATCGCGGCCAGATACCCGAGGTCGTGCGGCAGTAGCCACGTCTCCTGCAGTGCCACAACGTCAGCCGAGCGACAAAGTTTCCGCACACATTCTACTGAATCTCATCACGTTTTTACAATTAAAGCTTATCAGATTGATGTTATTCATAATTTAGAACTGTCAATATTCTCGCTAGTCACATGGACATTTTCCTTATCACGTCTAATGATGTTTATGAATCGACGATAGGCTACCCCCCTTGGCCAAAAATCATCACTCAGGAAAGTTATTAAGGAATGTTTAGGTAGGTACGAATATTTTGTATGACTCGTAATCCTTTGCTAACTTCATGTTCATTTTTTCAATTTTAACATCAATGTTAGTTTTCTTCATGATGTAGGTACTAATGTCACACAGACACGCTCTTTGCTACATTATAAATGTACATGGGAACCTTAGTTTCCGCTGCCATAAAATTACTTCCAGGCTCAGGAATCGCTTTTCCTCGCTTCCCAATAAAACGATTTCGTGATCTTTTGTTTTGGACACGAATCCATTGGTCACTCGGGGCCTGTGTCTTCCATTTTCCTTCTCGGACAATCTCCGCCAACGATTTCTGCTTTGGTGCGATAGGGCTGGATCCATTTTTGTTGACCGTGTGTACGACGACCAGGTTGGGTGATGGTGGTAGCGGTGCAGCACAGGTGGCCGGAGCAGATAGCAGCGGCAGCGGGTCGGGGTGCAGGGGACCACGGCTGCCGGTGGCCACGGGGGACGGCGGCGGCAAAGCCCCGTCGGCCGCACAGCGCACCGAAGGGTGAGCGGCCGCGGACTGCGCGGGAAGAGACGCGAGTGACTCGTTCAGCTGACTCAGTGATGGATTTCGTAGTATAATTATACTATTTGTACCATTATTTCATAATGTGTAGTATGTAGTATCGTAAGGCAACTATATTACGCGAAAATACCATAATTTTATCTCCAAGTCGACCGATGTAATACCTATGTTGTTGGTCGGTCCTTTTACTTTTTAATTAATATCCTTAATTTTTGTACGTATGGCAACACCAAATCAGGCATTGACGCTAGGCAGCCCGGCAGGGAATTCCCAAATCCCACGTAATGTTTTACTATACCGGCCATTATGACAGAGTAGGATTGATGTATTTTATGAATGAGTGTGACAGAGAAGTTTTCATAGGATTGTTTTCGATTACTATATTACACACAAGCCGGGACTCGAGTACTCGACAGTGAATAAGTCATAAATAAGTAGCTGCGGTACAGTTTTCCTAATTAGAATAGTTATAATACTTACCATATAGTGTTTGTGCGTGTATTAAGTACAGATAAAATACTATTTTGTGGTCGTAATTATTTTGTAAGGATGAGTGAAAGCGAGGACGAAGAAAAGTCTGGTGTTTCAACGCCGAAGAAGAAACGTATTGAAAGAGGAGATCTAAAAGTGAAGGAAAAACATAGACAGCAAAAATACAGGACCGAATGGGAGAGTGACCCAAAATTAATAAGTGGCTTACTGTTGATCCTCAAAATAATTTCAAAGCACGCTGCAAAGTATGTAATGTTTCAATGATGGCCGCAAAGCATGTTTTATCGACTCATTCTGAAGGGCAAAAACATGAGAAAAATTTATCTTCTATTGGTGCGCTAAACCCGTTTCATCACCAAGTAAATCTAAGGAGAATAACACTGTTAAGATGGCACGAGTTGCTGAAATCAAGCTGGCTGCTTATTTTGCAGAACATAATATAGCTTTTAATGCTGCTGACCACCTCGGAAAAGTATTGAAAGAATGTTTTCCAGATTCAAAAATTTTGAAAGAAACTAACATTACGCGAAAAAAGACTGCGAAAATCATTATATAAAAGCATCGGTCCAGAGCACAAAGAAGAATTAGCTAATAAATTAAAAACGTCTAAATTCAGCGTTATTACAGACGAATCGACAGACATTTCTACGACAAAAGCAGCGGTGGATTTACCAATAGGCTAAGTAGGCTGGAGCCTAGGGCGGCAGATTTAGAGGGGCGGCAAAAGCCCAAATAATAAAAAAAAAACTTATAATTATATGTATACACATTACGTTCGTAATCCGTATATAAAAGATTAATAAATGCACTGTAAAATATAGGTACTTATGCGATCATGAATTTAAAAAATATTCCAATAGCGTTTCAATATTAATTTCAATTTAAATTTAGTAACTTTTACCCTAATTATAAAAATGAAATTTAACGTGTAATATGTTTCAACATTTAAATTTTTATTTTCTACTAGGTACATATGTATTTGCGTAGTAGTTTTTGGGTTGCGGCACGGGAAGGGAACGAAAATTGTAGGTGAAAGAAGCTTTATCTCTTTTGTGCATAGCGTCAGAACTAATGAACAAGATTTCATACGATGATATAATTAATGATTTTGTGAATTTAAAATCTCGCAAAAAGATAATGTAAAACTTATTTTTTCTTTTTTTTACTCCCGAACAAGCCGGATTCCGTAAAGGCTTTAGCACCGTGGACCACATACATACGCTGCGGCAGGTTATACAGAAGACCGAAGAGTATAACCTGCCTCTTTGTTTAGCGTTTGTGGACTACGAAAAAGCCTTCGATTCAGTCGAAACCTGGGCTGTACTGCAGTCTCTTCAACGGTGCCAGATCGACTATCGGTACATCGAGTGCTGAAGTGTCTGTACGAAAACGCCATTATGTCAGTTCGACTTCAGGACCAGACCTCGAAACATTCCTTCTGCAGCGAGGGGTGAGACAGGGAGACGTTATTTCTCCGAAACTGTTCACCGCTGCACTGGAGGATGTCTTCAAGATTCTGGACTGGAAAGGGGCTGGCATCAACATCAATGGCGAGTACATCACTCACCTTCGGTTTGCCGATGATATAGTTGTCATGGCTGAGACTATGGAGGGCCTCAGTACAATGCTCGACGACCTTAGTAGAGCTTCCGATAGAGTGGGTCTCAGGATGAACATGGACAAGACAAAGGTCATGTCCAATAGGTTAGGTTAGATTTTTTTTTTTTTTTAGAGGCAGGAGGGGAAATTCTCATGGACACCCAGACTGCCTCACTACTGACACAGTCTGGGTAGTGCCGGACTCATACCGGCTAAAACCCACTCCTGCCTCTGCTCAGTGTCCCTCTGACATTATCAGAGCCTGTGCTGGGCAGTCGTTATTAGTCTCTCTTACATTTTTATCTCTCTCTTACTAACATTAGGACGTTCGGAGAGGACGCCCTTCTCCTTTCTTATTCATGGGAACAAAAATAATCTATCCTTAACAGGTACCTTAATTTAACTTATTCATAACATATATTTTTATAACTTTTTTTTTTTTTTAGCATTGTTTTTTTTATACTAAACATCCATATCATTTATACATATACTAAAGATCCATATTTTCTTATTTTACTTTGCTTATAGAACTTGGGGTACTGTTCTTACATTTATTTTCACCTTATTCTCTATACATTTTTATATTACACATTCTTATTTATCTTATATTACTATGCTTACAGAAATAGGGATACGGTTCTTGCAATTATATTAGCCTTATGCTAAACATATCTTAATCTTACTTCTATGTAACCTATATTATTGTATATATTTCCTATTTTTTCCTTAACAATATTAGACAATTATTTCATGCTATGCTAGCCTTTAATATAATTTACTATATTATGACAGCATATTTGCTTATGCGGTTTTGTTTCTATAAATTACTCTTGTTACAATATTTCGACAGTATTCTAGAAATATATCTGCATTTTTACTCATTATTATATTTTTAGCATTATTCGGTATTATTTTCATGTCCAATGCATTCTCGACGTTGAATCGTTGCTTCGCAAATTGTGGGCAGTCAAAAAGTATGTGCGGAACCGTTTCGCTTTCGTCCGGGTCGCAGATGCACGACGGACTCTCCTTGCACTTGAAGCGGTTCAAGTACTCAGAAAATCCGCCGTGCCCCGTCATTATTTGAGTGTTTAGGCTGCTTGTTCCTATCCTACGAACAACACCATAGGCTTTCCGCACGTCCGGGAAGAATAGCTTGGTCACGGATGCGGTGTCACTGGTTGTGTACCTACAGTTCCACTCATCAAGCGTCGACATACGTAGACTTCGCTTGATGAATGAGACCGGACACCGATCGTAATCAGGTTTTCTTTTCGAATTTTCAGCGGCCTCTTTTGCAAGTTGGTCGGCTCTTTCGTTCCCCACTAGTCCTGCGTGAGCTTTTATCCAGAACAAGTTAACCACCTTGTTCTGGTGGGATGCGGATCTAATATTATCCCTGGCTTCTACCGCAAGGGGATGGTGTGAACCGGGATTTACAATTGTTTGAAGAGCCGCCATTGAGTCGCTGAAAATTCCAAACGAAGATTCCTGGATCCGCGCTATCTCCCTAGTTGCCCGTGCTATCGCTAGGAGTTCAGCCTGGTAAACCGTGCAGTACTTTGCAAGTTAAGATAGGGCAAGTTTGCGGGTTCTAGTTTCAGCCTCACCTTTCCAAATGGATAGTGAAGCACCGACCCGTCCTCCAATTTTGCTCCCATCCGTAAATATGCGGACGTCAAGGTTGCTGTGGTTGTCCAGTTGCTCCTGGTTTACCAGGCTCTTGAACTGAAACATGTCGCGTGTCGCGGGATGTAGATCCTCGATTGCTGCAGTCATTCGCTCGATCTCCCTGTCCCCCAGTGACGCCTGAGGTACCCCCTTCTTGGCTTCGTATAACGACGCTGCCTCATGAACTCGGAGATCCAGAGGGAGTATTCCAGACAGCACCAGTGCTGAGTTCAGGGAGACCGTGCGATATGCTCTGCACATTTTTTGAGCGATTCCGCGCTGGACGGTCCCAAGCTGCTTAATGATTCCCAAATTTTTTGCTGCCGGTGCCCACACGCTGGCAGCGTAAAGTATAATGGGCTCTATACACGCCATATACATTAATCGTATAACCTCTGGATGCAATCCCCAACTAACTTTTGCGGCTCTACACAGCTGCTTGTAAATAGCGATTGCTTTTCTGCATGCGAGTGAGACATGGCTGTTAAAGGTCAGTTTATGGTCGATGGTTACACCCAGAAGCTTTATTTCTTTTGATATGCCAATGTTGATCCCCCCCATGCTCAGCCGTGGTGTGTCGTATTTTAATTTCTTAGTTATCACCATCGCGGTTGTTTTATGTGGTGCAAACTTTAATTTATTTTCGACACCCCACGCCAGAACATGGTCAAGAGCGGCATTGGCGCATTCCTCCACTTCCAGTGCGGTTTCTCCGTCGAAGACAAGCAACACGTCGTCTGCAAATGCTTGCATGTAGGTTCCCCTACTTTCTGCAGCTTTAAGAAGGGGGTCTAAGACTAGGTTCCATAGGATTGGGCCTCCAATTGAGCCCTGGATACAGCCCTTGTTCGTATCTTTTTTGTATACTTCCCCACCGTACTTGATGAGACTTTTCTGTCCCTTAAGTAGCTGTCCATGATCCGCCTAAGATTTATGGGACAGTTTTCCTCCGCCAGACGTACTCTTATAGCAGGCCACCAGGTACTGTCGAAGGCTCCCTCTATGTCTAAAGATATGATCGTGATTAATCTTTTTTGTGACAGTTTTTTTGAATGTATTGCATGAGAGCATAGAGGGAGTCCTCGGTGCTCCTTTGTGGCATGAATCCGTACTGGCGGGTACTCATCCTTGGTAGAAGGTGAAACTTTAGGCGGGCCACTATCATCTTTTTGAAGACTTTCCCCAGTATTGGCAGTAGTCCAATCGGCCTATACGCTTTGGGGGTAGAGTAGCTATCTTTACCAGGCTTCCTGAGAATGATGACAGTCGCCTCCTTCCAGGACGTGGGGAAGTGGTGGTGTTCCAGGCATTTGTTCAGGAACCTTAGAAATAGTTCTGGGTCATTAGCAACGGCGTGGCAGCAAATGTCAGCGGTAAAGCCGTCAGATCCCGGTGCCTTTTTCGGATTGAAGGACTCCATTGAGAGCTTGAGTTCTGCCGTTGTAAACGGTGGGTCGCAAAATTCATTTTGCTCGCCAAGATTTACATTTTCGGCTTTTCTTCGAGTGGAGCGATGGTGAGCATTGTCACTCTCTGGAAGGTCTTCTGGAAAAAACGTCTCGGCTAACAGTTTTATCGACCCTCTCGTGTCTAGCACATCGCCATTCCTCTCCAATGGCAGGTCCTCCTCTCTATGCTGCGTTCTACCTATCACCCTGTATATTCCCTCCCAGACCCCTTCCCTATCCTGTTTCCCACAGAACTCCTTCCAACTCTCGGTCTGAGCTTTGGCCGCTTCCAACTCATACTCTTCTTTCTGTTTCAGGTACTCTTCTATGACCTTCGACTTCCGGATTTTGGCGGCACAGCGAATCCTACGCTTCTTGGTGGCGACTGTCTTCTTGATCTCGGCGAGTCTCTCGGACCACCACGGCAAAGTAAGTTCCTCTTGGGCTTTTTTGGTCGGTATTACTTGCTTGCATGTTCTTCTATTGCTTTCGTGAGGTTATCTGTTATGGTGTCAATTTGCTTGCTATCTTTAATTTTATCTATTTGTTCTGCTGTAAATTTATAATCTATTTTCAATAGGTTAGGTTAGGTTAGGTTAGGTTTTTTTTTTTTTTTTTTTTTTTTCTCCTAGTTCCTCCAACAAGATTTCTCGGAGGCCTTAGTAATCTGTTTTATCTTTCATTCCATTTCTCGCAGTTTTGCCTCTCGCAATTGCATGCCACATACTGGTTCTTTCTCGCATACATCCACATTCATTCATTCAATGGGTGGGATTCCCATTCTAAATACTCTACTCTACATTAATTTTTATCTTTTGCATTTACTGCTAGGGAAAATAATCAGTGCAATAGTCTTTAATAAGATTTTTCTTCTTAACTTATTACAGCTCATTTCATATCTTATTTCCTATTTTTGTTCTTGTTTCTACTTATTTTTATACAATTTACCCATTCTTAATACTCTATTCTATCTATCTTAAATTATATAACATTTACTTTTAGGTAAACTAACCGTGCAACGGTCTTAAAAACATTTACTTCTTTAAACTATTACAATTACTTTATTACTAATTTTTTTACATGTAACTTATAGTGTACTATTTTTATTCTTATTTCTACTTATTCTTATATAGGCTATTTTTAATTCTTAAATTTCTATGTTTGCATTTAATATATGTAACAATATATTTGAAACATAGTTTAGTTATCTTAAATGTTTTTGTTTCGCTCAATTACTTTACCACAGATTTTAATGCAATAGTCTAAAAATTCTTGTCTCTCTTTTCCTGCTATTATTTCCGATATGTTACCTCTCTCTAATTTTACATTTATTTTGTGTTCCAACTCATACCTTTCCATCGCGTACACTGGGCAATCCAAAAGTAAGTGTGGGACAGTCTCATCTGTTGCAGAATCACAGATGCACGATGGGTTCCCCTTACACTTGAAGCGATGCAAGTACTCGGAGAACCCACCGTGCCCCGTCATGATTTGAGTTAGCTGCGGTTTGATCTGAAACTTTTTGACCGTCCTGTACGCCATCACTGCGTCCGGGAAAAACATTTTAGTAATGGAGGCTGTCTGACCCGCCGTATACCTTTGGTTCCATTCATCAAGCGTCGCCATACGAATGTGACGCTTGATGAAAGAAACTGGGCACAGGTCATAGTCAGGCTTCCTCTTGCTATTCAGGGCGGCCTCCTTTGCCAGCTGATCCGCTCTTTCGTTGCCCTCTAACCCTGCGTGGGCTTTTATCCAAAACAAGTTAACCACCTTGTTTTGGTGGGATATTAATGTTAAATTATCCCTAGCTTCCACTGCCAGGGGGTGAAGGCAGCAGTGGTTTTTCACTGTCTGGAGGGCCGCCATGGAGTCGCTGTACACTCCGAAACTGGATGCCGAGTGCTTCTGGATTTCCCTTGTTGCCCGGCATATCGCCAGGAGTTCCGCCTGGTAAACCGTGCAGTAGTCCGACAGCGCTAACTTGATTGCACGCGCGGTTAGGTTAGGTTAGGTTAGGTTTGGCTTTGCCCACAGCCGCAGAGCCTACAGAAGGGAACGCCATCAGCGTCCCAGAGGTGACACAAGGAGAGATGGGGGCGGCCGTGTTGCGGCTCCGGGCCAAGAACGTGGCTCCGGGGCCCGACGGTATACACGGTTGCGCGTTGGCCCTCGCTCTGAAAGAGCTAGAGCCCCAACTGAGAGGACTCTTCACAGCGTGCCTTGAGCAGGGCCGGTTTCCCAGTTTGTGGAAATCAGGTCGTCTGGTCCTGCTCAAGAAGGCGGGGCGCCCAGCGGACTCACCGTCCGCGTACAGGCCCATAGTGTTGCTGGACGAGGTCGGGAAATTATTCGAGCGAATTATTGCTGCCCGCCTCGTCCACCACTTGTGCAGAGAGGGGCCTGACCTGGCCGAGAGCCAGTTTGGCTTTCGGCACGGGCGCTCCACCATCCACGCAATATCGCGTGTGAGAGTCCTGGCAGAGGAAGCAGTGTCCCAGGGTGGGGTGATGTTGGCGGTGTCCTTGGACATATCCAACGCCTTCAACACCCTGCCTTGGAGCTGCATTCGGGAGGCACTGCTGTACCATCGGGTGCCTCCCTACCTCTGCCACATCGTTGGGGCTTATCTCGAGGATAGGGGTGTCACCTACATGGGACGTGATGGCGGAAACCAGCGCCGCATGTCGTGCGGTGTTCCACAGGGCTCGGTCGTTGGCCCGCTCCTGTGGAACATCGGGTACGACTGGGTGCTGAGGGGCGAGCTCCCGCCGGGCGTGGAACTGACGTGTTATGCAGATGACACGCTGGTCACGGCCCGGGGGAGCTCGTACAGGGAGGCAGCGTTGCTGGCGACGGCTGCGGTTTCACAGGTGGTGAGCCGCATACGGCGCCTAGGCCTGGAGGTAGCCCTCAACAAGTCGGAGGCCATGGCCTTTCATGGCCCCCGGCGGGCGCCGCCGGCCGGATCACACATCGTGGTCGGGGGGTGTCGGATCGCTGTCGAGTCCACCATGAAATATCTGGGATTGGTGCTCGACAGCCGGTGGGACTTCGGCCCCCACTTCCGGCGGCTGGCGCCCAAGTTGATGGGCGCGGCTGGGGCGCTGTCAACGCTGCTTCCCAATCTGGGGGGCCCGAGCGCCGCCTGTAGGCGGCTTTACGTAGGGATCGTGCGATCCATGGCCCTGTATGGGGCCCCAATCTGGGCGGCTGACCTGACGGCCGGCAGCATCGCTGTTCTGCGAAGACCGCAGTGAGCGATGGCCGTCAGAGTCATCAGGGGATATCGCACGGTCTCCTACGAGGCGGCCTGTGTACTGGCTGGATCCCCACCGTGGGACCTCGAGGCGAAAGTACTCGCGTCACTGTATCGGTGGCGCGAGGAAGCGCGGGAGCGAGGCGAGCGACTGACGGAGCGACACATGGAGCTTCGTCGGTCGCAGCTCCGCGCAGCCCAGGTGGCGAGCTGGCAGGACAGGCTTTCACGCCCTACCGCCGGCCTCGCCACCGTCGAGGCGGTCCGGCCAGTACTCGGGCCCTGGCTCGGGAGGAGGCACGGCTCCCTGTCGTTTCGGGCGACGCAGGTGCTCTCGGGGCATGGTTGCTTCGGGAAGTACCTGTGTCGCATAAACAGGGAGCCGGACGCCCGGTGTCACCACTGCGTCGACTGCCGGGAGGACACGGCGCGGCATACGCTGGCAGAATGTGCCGCTTGGGAGGAGCCGCGTCGTGTCCTCGTCTCAGAAGTAGGCAGTGACCTATCGCTGCCGGCCGTTGTCGAGTCGATGGTCGGCAGCGAGGGGTCCTGGGACGCGGTGGTATCCTTTTGCGAAACAGTCATGTCGCAGAAGGAGGCTGCGGAAAGGGAGCGGGAGCTATCTTCCGCGCACCCTGCCCGCAGCAGGCGCACCGGGCGTCGGCGGAGGGCGGATAACGCCCTCTTCCAGCCCCCCTAAATGGGTCCAGGGGCGACGGATCTGGGGACATCCGTCGCCCCCTATTGTACGGACCCGAGATGGTGGCGCGTAGTGTTCCACGCGCGCCTCTCTGTGATGTATGGAGGGGAGTTTAACACCTCACTCCCCCCCAACGTGAGGAGGCCCGCAAAGGCGGGCCGGCACCAGTCCCGACTCCCGGATCGCGGAAGACATATTGGTTCCCGTGGTCCCCGACGTAGGTGTGGGACGGAACACCGGGGTGGTTTTAGTCAGTAAGAGTCTGACAGACCCCTCCGCCCACCCCAGGGCGGAAGACATCCATGAGGATTTCCACCTCGTGATCAAAAAAAAAAAAAAAAGGTTATGTTAGGTTAGGTTTTTTTTTTTTTTTTTTTTTTTTTTTTTTTTTTTTTTTTTTTTTTTTTTTTTTTTTTGGCAGGAGTGGGAAATCCTCATGGACACCCAGACTGTCTCACGTGTGACACAGTCTGGGTAGTGCCGGACTCTTACCGGCTAAAACCACACTCCTGCCCTTGCTTAGTGTTCCTCTGACATGGGTAATCAGAGACTTTATCTATGCTTTCTGTACGTTCATACCAGTTCTCGCTTTTATTCCTCTCGCGCCTTCCTTTCTCATACTAGATCTTTCTTTCATCCATTCATCTTTTCCTCTTAAGGGTAGGGCGCCCTTCTAGTTGTCCCTATTCTGTACTATTACTTTTTTAATTTTTATTTCGAGTACACAGACACAATGTTTGCAGTTCAAATTCACAATTTTACTTATTCTATCTTACACGTATTTACAAACGCTGTTACATATTTGTTACATCGTTCTTATTCTATCTTATCTATTTGACAGCTATCTTAATCTAATTACATTTTACGAAGTTTTTTTTTTTTTTTTTTTTCGGTCGCTTAATTTTTCTTACTAAGGTTTTCTTAGGCTATTTTATAATCTTCAATTTTACTGCGATTACTTTTAACATATTCTTACAATACATAAAAGTACATCTTCTGCTTTAGACTTTATTCTTCTTTATAACACTTTCAGCTATTTATATAATATTTAAAAAATGTATTTCTTATTTTTTTATTTTCCATTATTATTGGTATATTTTCTAATTTAACTTCCATTTCTATTTCAGATTCGATATTGTATTTATTGACTGCAAACATTGGACACTCTGTGATGAGGTGCTGTATGCTTTCGTTTTTGTAGGGGTCACAGGGACATGCCGGGTTCTCCTTGCACTTGAAACGATTCAAATACTCGGAGAACCCACCATGACCTGTTAACACTTGTACTAAAATTGGGTCTAGTTTAATTTTTCTTATGACATGGTATGCTGCTATTGCGTCTGGGAAGAATACTTTACTTGTGGAGGCTGTTTCGCCCGATCTGTATCTTGTGTTCCATTCGTCAAGCGACTCCGTTCGGATCTGTCGCTTGACGAATGAAGCCGGGCACCGGTCATAGTGTGGTCTCGTTTTGCTTCCTATGGCTGCCTCCTTTGCTAACACGTCAGCCCTCTCATTTCCCTCCATCCCCGCATGCGCCTTTATCCAAAACAATTTAAGGGCTTTCCCACCATTCCTCAACTTTTGGATATTCTTCTGGGTTTCGAATGCTAATGGATGGAGGGATACGCCTCGGGTAACCGTCTCCAGGGCCGACCTGGAGTCGCAGTACACTTCGATAACGGCTGCATGATGTTTCATGGCCAGCTCAGAGGCTTTGTGTAAGGCCAATAGTTCGGCCTGGTAAACGGTGCAGAAATGGTCCAGTTTAAACTTTTGGGCTTTCACCTCTTTCCCATTTTCCCAAAGGCTTATCGCTGCACCGACTTTCCCTTGAATTTTACTTCCGTCGGTAAAGATTTTGGGATTCGCGAGTCCTTGCTGGTCCATTTCTGCATCGTTCACCACCCACTTGAACTCGGTACCTGTTTGACTGGCCGGGTGTGGTACTTCAGTGTAAGAGACTGGATTTTCGAACTCTCGGTCCCCTATTATTCTCCGGGAGTATCCTCTTTTTTCTTCATAAAAATAGGCTGCTTCCCGAATCCGAAGATCCAGCGGAAGCAGTCCAGAGAGCAGCAAGGCCGAGTTCAATGATGTGGTCCTATACGCCTTGACAATTTTTTGCGCAAAGCCCCGCTGGACGGTGTTGAGCTGCTTCTTAATTCCGACTTTGTTTACAGCCGGTGCCCAAGCACTAGCCGCGTACATTATCACCGGTTCCGCCACTGCGGTGTATATGGTCCTGATAATTTCGGGCTTTAGACCCCAGCTGATTTTGGCGGCTCTTGAAAGCTGTTTGTACAAGTTTAATGCTTTCCTCGTCACGTTCGCGGCATGAGCATTAAACGTTAGCTTATCGTCAATTGTGAGCCCCAAAATCTTAACCTCCCGAGACAGGACAATGTCCCCCCCGCCCATGTGCAGAAGCGGCGAATCATACTTTAACTTATTTGTTACGACCATCGCTTTAGTTTTTTGTGGCGCAAACTTGAGCTTGTTTCCGATTCCCCACTTCTGAACCCAAGCGAGACTCGCATTCGCCCGTCTCTGGACATCAAGCGCTGTATCACCCGAAAATATCAGGACCACATCATCCCCAAATGCTTGGCAGTAATCTCCACGCTGACCCAGTTCCCGGAGCAAGGGATCCAGGAGCAGGTTCCAAAAAGCAGGCCCTCCTATAGACCCCTGTACGCAACCTTTAGTGGTTTCCTGTACGTGTTCTGCTCCCGCGTACCGTATCCTTACTCTCCTGTCCCGTAAATAACTATCTACTAGGCGTCGCAGGTTGATGGGGCATTTTGTCTCAGCCAGTCGGCATTTCATTGCTGGCCACCAGGCATTATCGAAGGCTCCCTCTATGTCCAATGATATGACGACGATTAATTTCTTTTCTTTCAGTCGGTCTGTTATGTGTTTCATCAGGTCATAGAGGGAGTCCTCGGTGCTGCGCTGGGGCACGAATCCGTACTGGTTCTTACTTGCCTGTGGAGATACATGCCATCTGATTCGGCGTACCAGCATTTTTTCCATGATTTTGCCCAGTACAGGCAATAACCCAATCGGCCTGTATGATTTAGGGTGCGAATAATTGTCCTTGCCGGGTTTTCTTAGGACCACAACTACTGCTTCTTTCCAGATGGTCGGAAAGTGGGACAGATTGAGGCACTTGTTTAGCAGTGCTAAGAACAGTTGCGGGTTGTGGGTAATAGTCGCCCTGCATATGTCCGCTGTTAGGCCGTCATTACCCGGAGCTTTCTGCGGATTAAAGCTGGATGCGGACCACTTTAGTTCCTCCGCCGTGAATAGAGGATCAAATGCCTCACCATTCGTACTTTCGTTTACTCTATTCGCCAGCTCACGTATTCTTATGTGGTCCGCATTATCATCCTGTGTTTTATCCTCAGGATAAAACGTCTTTGCAAGCATCCGGGCTGACTCTTCGCTGCTAAGGACACGGTCGCCCTGCACGAGTGGTATGTCTTCCTGCCTATTGGCAGTGCGACTTATTACCCTATAAATGCTGTCCCACATTGTCTCTCGTTCCTGTCTTCCACAGAACTCCTTCCAACTGGAGGTCAGCGTGCTCTCCATCTTTTGTTTGAGCTCCTCTTTGGCTGCGAGATATAAGCTCAGGACCCATGCTCTGCGTCTCGGTGCGGCACCGGAGATACTCTTACGTCTCTTAACCTCCTCTCTCATTCGTGTCAACTCCTCGGTCCACCAAGGCAATCCTGTCTGATTTCTCCTACTGACACTCGGTATGGTTTCTTCACAAGCCTTCTCTATTGCTTCTGTGTATTTTTCTGTTATCTTGTCCAAAACTTCTATCGTTACTATTTTATCTATTTCTATTTTGTTTATGTTTTGTTGTTCCCAGTTTTCATCTAATTTCCCATAAAATTGTACCCACTTTGCTTTTTTAGTGTTATATTTCCTAGTGGTTCTTATTATGTCCATACCTTTAGATTTTTGTAATTTTAATTCAAACAGGATTGCCCTGTGATCCGAGGTGGTGACGTCCCCAGATAGTCTCCAGTTTGACGCACTTCTGAGCATGTCCTCTGTACAGGTGGTAATATCAACGCAGCTGCAGTACCTTTGGCCACCCCTGATTACATCAAAGGTGGGGGCCGTTCCCGTGTTCAAGATCTGGAGTCCTAGTTCATCCAGGGCACCCGCCAGAGCCTCACCCCTATGATCTGCCTCTCGGCTTCCCCACCATGTGTTCCAAGCGTTTACGTCCCCCCCCCAGTATCACGTCGCGAACTCCGATCCTTTCCATAATTTTCTTTAGATGGTCCAAGTCCGGCTCTATAGGCTGTCCACCGTCCAGGTACACTGACACCACTCCTATTTCCCAGGCTCCGGTCCTCAGTTTTGCAACTGCAAAGTTTTCTGTTGTTAGGGTCGGGCACTGTGTGAGGCTTATGGTGTCGTCAAACAGTACAATAGCCGCTTTGTTGACTCTCTCGGTCTTCCTGGCACACTGTACTACTCGTGTACCCGGATGGCTCTTCATTTCTCCGATCGCACCTATGTATGGCTCTTGGAGCATTGCAAATGCTAACTTTCGCTTACCAGCTTCCATTATGAGCTCAGCTGTGGCCAGTTTGCTCTTTTGGAGGTTTGCCTGTACGACGTGATACTGGTGAGGTCTGTCTTCGCTGTTCACTGCGCTTCCAGCTGGGACCACCTTAGCAATACGCCACCGACAGCCGCGCCAATCCATCCCACTTGAGACGGGTTGGACATTCGCTGTCGAAGGCGTTGTGCTCGGTCTTACTCATCTTTGCGGAAACACAGTTTCGGCACTTAGGTGGTTCCGCGGCTAGTCGAGAGGGGCAGTCCACCCTCATGTGGGGGTCTCCACAATGTGTGCAGAGGTCGGCATGCTCCGTGCATAGCTTACGGCTGTGGCCGAAGCGCAGGCAGCGGGTGCACTGAATCAGTGGTGACTGGTCCAGCACACGCACACGCTGCAGGTCGATGTGTACTCGGCCCGCATGCGTCAGCCTCTGCCACACAGCAGGGGACACCTTCAGGATGACGTGGCACATGTGGGGGTTCCTCGTCCTGCGACGGAACTTCACCCCCATCCTCAGGTCATCCGCAGGTATGTCCCCGATCAGGTGACTGTTCTGGCGTTTTAATGCCTCAATTAACTCCTCGTCTGAATGGCATGATAGGACATCCTTAGCGATAACGAGAGGATCTTTGTTCTTTATTTCCTCTACCGTTAAATTTCCAGCCCTTTTAATCCTCTCAGTCACCTTGGTCAGCTCCTCCCTCGTCCTAAATCCAACCACCACCTTTTGGTCCCTCGCTTTCCGCACTCTCTCCACCCTGGTCCCCTCATTCTTGGCATCTACTGCCGTCCTCAGCTTTTCAATAACCTCTTCCCCGGTGTCTTTGTCATCAACCGATGACACTACCACCGAGTGAAGAGGCTCCTGAAAGTGTCGCTTCGGAGCGGCGGCCATTTCCGCGAATGAGGGTCCCTGTCCTGCGACAAAACGGGGCACTTGTTGCATGTGCTCCGACAGAGCCCGTGTGTGCAGCTGGCATTCTTCCAGCGCCTTTTTGTGCTGCTGGAGGTTCTCCATTAACTGCTCCATGAGTGCCGTCGGTCCACCTGAGGTCGGCGTAGGGTCCACGTGAGCATTTTCGGGCTCAGCTGTCTCCCCAGGCGTTTTAGCCCTCTCGCTCTCACCCTGCCTGACTAGGAAATATAATCTTTCCACCGCTCTAGTGATACCATCCTTAATTTCCTTTTTCAGATTTCTTGAGCTGTCAAGTTGAAGCTTGGCGCTGGTGAGACACGCCTTTGCCTCCGTAGTCCTATTGAGGTATTTCACAGATGGTGATTCTCGAGGCGGACTCTCCAGAGCTTTCCCTGGCAGCTCGTAGGTATCTGACCTAGACCTCTGAGAGGCCAGTAGTTTGGACTTTGATTTGGGAGGAGTAGACTCTGTTGTCTTCTTGGGGGAAGGACGGACGGGTACTTTTTTAGGAGATGTCTGTGTTTTTTGAGGTTGCCCCACTTTCTCTTTCTCCGCTTCCCACTCTCCAACACTTCGCCTCACTGAGGTGCCCGCTGACCCTGTGCCTGCCGCCTCAACGCTCGTATTCTCCTCCACAGCCTTCGGTTTGTTAAGGGGGGTCCTTAGTCCAAACATCCTAATTAAGACCTTGAAAGATGATTTGTCAGAGGACACTACTCAGTCAGAATGACTGAATCCCTGTAAAGGGGGGAACAGCCAGTAATAAAATAAATAAAGATGTAAAGAAATAATTTAAAAACATAAACGGTGTAAAAGTCAAACAAATAAGCAGGTATACCTAGAGTCCGTTCTCTTTATATTAAGGAAAAAAAAAAAAAAACAAAAAAAAAAAAAACAATGAAAGTTGTAGAGTCGCAGACTCTACCCGTTTTCTGTATATATGCTAATTCCTCGTTGGACAGGTTAGGTTAGGTTAGGTTAGGTTTACCATCGGGTGCCTCTCTACCTCTGCCACATCGTTGGGGCTTATCTCGAGGATAGGGGTGTCACCTACATGGGACGTGATGGCGGAAACCAGCGCCGCATGTCGTGCGGTGTTCCACAGGGCTCGGTCGTTGGCCCGCTCCTGTGGAACATCGGGTACGACTGGGTGCTGAGGGGCGAGCTCCCGCCGGGCGTGGAACTGACGTGTTATGCGGATGACACGCTGGTCACGGCCCGGGGGAGCTCGTACAGGGAGGCAGCGTTGCTGGCGACGGCTGCGGTTTCACAGGTGGTGAGCCGCATACGGCGCCTAGGCCTGGAGGTAGCCCTCAACAAGTCGGAGGCCATGGCCTTTCATGGCCCCCGGCGGGCGCCGCCGGCCGGATCACACATCGTGGTCGGGGGGTGTCGGATCGCTGTCGAGTCCACCATGAAATATCTGGGATTGGTGCTCGACAGCCGGTGGGACTTCGGCCCCCACTTCCGGCGGCTGGCGCCCAAGTTGATGGGCGCGGCTGGGGCGCTGTCAACGCTGCTTCCCAATCTGGGGGGCCCGAGCGCCGCCTGTAGGCGGCTTTACGTGGGGATCGTGCGATCCATGGCCCTGTATGGGGCCCCAATCTGGGCGGCTGACCTGACGGCCGGCAGCATCGCTGTTCTGCGAAGACCGCAGCGAGCGATGGCCGTCAGAGTCATCAAGGGATATCGCACGGTCTCCTACGAGGCGGCCTGTGTACTGGCTGGATCCCCACCGTGGGACCTCGAGGCGAAAGTACTCGCGTCACTGTATCGGTGGCGCGAGGAAGCGCGGGAGCGAGGCGAGCGACTGACGGAGCGACACATGGAGCTTCGTCGGTCGCAGCTCCGCGCAGCCCTGGTGGCGAGCTGGCAGGACAGGCTTTCACGCCCTACCGCCGGCCTCGCCACCGTCGAGGCGGTCCGGCCAGTACTCGGGCCCTGGCTCGGGAGGAGGCACGGCTCCCTGTCGTTTCGGGCGACGCAGGTGCTCTCGGGGCATGGTTGCTTCGGGAAGTACCTGTGTCGCATAAACAGGGAGCCGGACGCCCGGTGTCACCACTGCGTCGACTGCCGGGAGGACACGGCGCGGCATACGCTGGCAGAATGTGCCGCTTGGGAGGAGCCGCGTCGTGTCCTCGTCTCAGAAGTAGGCAGTGACCTATCGCTGCCGGCCGTGGTCGAGTCGATGGT
The DNA here is from genome assembly GCA_947507805.1 of Aporophyla nigra. Taxonomy (NCBI): domain Eukaryota; kingdom Metazoa; phylum Arthropoda; class Insecta; order Lepidoptera; family Noctuidae; genus Aporophyla; species Aporophyla nigra. The sequence continues at coordinate 40,009 of OX382313.1, read as the reverse complement.
CGGCAGCGAGGGGTCCTGGGACGCGGTGGTATCCTTCTGCGAAACAGTCATGTCGCAGAAGGAGGCTGCGGAAAGGGAGCGGGAGATATCTTCCGCGCACCCTGCCCGCAGCAGGCGCACCGGGCGTCGGCGGAGGGCGGATAACGCCCTCTTCCAGCCCCCCTAAATGGGTCCAGGGGCGACGGATCTGGGGACATCCGTCGCCCCCTATTGTACGGACCCGAGATGGTGGCGCGTAGTGTTCCACGCGCGCCTCTCTGTGATGTATGGGGGGGGAGTTTAACACCTCACTCCCCCCCAACGTGAGGAGGCCCGCGAAGGCGGGCCGGCACCAGTCGGGGATCGCGGAAGACATATTGGTTCCCGTGGTCCCCGACGTAGGTGTGGGACGGAACACCGGGGTGGTTTTAGTCAGTAAGAGTCTGACAGACCCCTCCGCCCACCCCAGGGCGGAGGACATCCATGAGGATTTCCACCTCGTGATCAAAAAAAAAAAAAAAAAAAAAAAAAAAAAAGGTTAGGTTAGGTTAGGTTATCGCGGAAGACATATTGGTTCCCGTGGTCCCCGACGTAGGTGTGGGACGGAACACCGGGGTGGTTTTAGTCAGTAAGAGTCTGACAGACCCCTCCGCCCACCCCAGGGCGGAGGACATCCATGAGGATTTCCACCTCGTGATCAAAAAAAAAAAAAAAAAGGTTAGGTTAGGTTAGGTTAGGTTGGGGTCGCTGCTTCCCAATCTGGGGGGCCCGAGCGCCGCCTGTAGGCGGCTCTACGTGGGGATCGTGCGATCCATGGCCCTGTATGGGGCCCCGATCTGGGCGGCTGACCTGACGGCCGGCAGCATCGCTGTCCTGCGAAGACCGCAGCGAGCGATGGCCGTCAGAGTCATCAGGGGATATCGCACGATCTCCTACGAGGCGGCCTGTGTACTGGCTGGATCCCCACCGTGGGACCTCGAGGCGAAAGTACTCGCGTCACTGTATCGGTGGCGCGAGGAAGCGCGGGAGCGAGGCGAGCGACTGACGGAGCGACACATGGAGCTTCGTCGGTCGCAGCTCCGCGCAGCCCTGGTGGCGAGCTGGCAGGACAGGCTTTCACGCCCTACCGCCGGCCTCGCCACCGTCGAGGCGGTCCGGCCAGTACTCGGGCCCTGGCTCGGGAGGAGGCACGGCTCCCTGTCGTTTCGGGCGACGCAGGTGCTCTCGGGGCATGGTTGCTTCGGGAAGTACCTGTGTCGCATAAACAGGGAGCCGGACGCCCGGTGTCACCACTGCGTCAACTGCCGGGAGGATACGGCGCGGCATACGCTGGCAGAATGTGCCGCTTGGGAGGAGCCGCGTCGTGTCCTCGTCTCAGAAGTAGGCAGTGACCTATCGCTGCCGGCCGTGGTCGAGTCGATGGTCGGCAGCGAGGAGTCCTGGGACGCGGTGGTATCCTTCTGCGAATCAGTCATGTCGCAGAAGGAGGCTGCGGAAAGGGAGCGGGAGATATCTTCCGCTGACCCAGCCCGCAGCAGGCGCACCGGGCGTCGGCGGAGGGCGGACAACGCCCTCTTCCAGCCCCCCTAAATGGGTCCAGGGGTGACGGATCTGGGGACATCCGTCGCCCCCTATTCCTTAGGACCCGAGATGGTGGCGCGTAGTGTTCCACGCGCGCCTCTCTGTGATGTATGGGGGGGAGTTTAACACCTCACTCCCCCCCAACGTGAGGAGGCCCGCAAAGGCGGGCCGGCACCAGTCGGGGATCGCGGAAGACATATTGGTTCCCGTGGTCCCCGACGTAGGTGTGGGACGGAACACCGGGGTGGTTTTAGTCAGTAAGAGTCTGACAGACCCCTCCGCCCACCCCAGGGCGGAGGACATCCATGAGGATTTCCACCTCGTGATCAAAAAAAAAAAAAAAAAAAGGTTAGGTTGGGGTGCGTGCAGAAAACCTCCTCGTGTGCCTTGACTGCTGCTCGTTCCTTGTGGATACGTCCGGGGGAAAGGGCAGCCGTTGGGCCGGTGCACTCTGGGTACAGCCAATATTCTCTCCATGTCGGAGACAATATTGACTGTGGCGAATTTCTGCGTGGGGAGGCGGAGCTTCATGCTCCTGGGTCGGTTCACCTGGACCGACCAACCGTCATCCACTCCTCCCTCTGCTTACAGAGGACAGGTTGTTTGGTGACGACGGCGGCGCTCGTTGTGCACTCACCTGCCAACGGGCTAGCAGCGGGGGATCTGATCCTCCTGACTGCACCCGTCGAAATCGTAATCCGTGACGAGATCATGGTCATGTTTTATGACTTGGAACGGGACGAGGATCTTGGCTTAACCGCCCGGATCGCGAGGAAGATAACCTCTATAAAAAATTCCTCTAATACCAAGTTTTGGTGTGCGGCGAGGGTATGAATGGCTGAGGAGTAGTGTCATCTGTAACTTTAGCTACAGGTGGCGCATCAGTCACGAGCGCACCCCCAGCCAGGGTACCAGTGGACCCCCTGGTTGGGTTACAAATTTACACTTACCTAGGGACAGGGGGTGAACCTAGGTGGACTTTTTATATCCCCCACACTCGTGGGATTCAAATGGATTTGAACAAAAACAAAAATAATTTGATGAAGGTGCCGACCGTTGTGGTCGAGCGTATGCGGTCGGGTGCGGCGTCGGATACCGACGCTGCGTCCGACAAGATGAGCGTGGCGAGCGCGAGCTCGCAGCGCTCGCGTAAGGACGAGGGGGTGGCGAGGCGACGCGGTAAGCGCTCGCCTCGCTCCTCTAGCGAGGAGAGCCTGCCGGCGCCTAAGGTGCCGACAGGCAGCAGTAGGCGAGGTCGAGTGGTGGCTGGTAGAGCTGCTGCTCCTTCGGTGGAGCGCGACGAGCGGGGACGCTTCGCGTCGGTGTCTCGGCCTGACACTCCGGCTCCAGTGGAGCCTGTAGAGATGTTGGAGAGTGACCCGACCAGCGAGGGCTCCCTGCTCGGACTCAATAAGGCGGAAGCCAATGCCGCAAAGCGGGCACAGCGCAGGGCTGTGGCAGAAGACGAAGTCAGCGAGCTGACTCGTCAGTTGCGGGAGCGGTGCTCAGCCCGGTTGGCTGCAGGAGGGGGCTTGTCGTCGGTGGCGCATTGCCGCCATGTCATGGACGGCATGGATGTGATCCTGAAGGTTGCCACAAAATCCGGCAACCTGAAGGGCACATTTACGCGCGCCCTCAAAGAGGTGGCGGAGTTTATGAAGGAGTCGGCTGAGGCCCTCCTTGGTACAGGTTCGGAGGAGACGGTGGAGTTACGAGAGGAGGAGAACCGCCGTCTTCGGTCGGAATTGGCAGACCTTAAGCGGGAGGTTGCCGCCCTTCGGGCAGCCCTGGGTACCGGATCATCGCCGGTCCCGTCGCTGGCTCCACAGTCGGCCCCATCGTTGGCCCCTGCACTTGCGGATGCAGAGGTCGAGAAGATCGCTCCCATCTGCATGGTGCAGTGCGGGCAGATGGTGGGGGCTCGGCTAGAGGCCATAGAGCCGAGGCTCCTGCCAGCCGAAACCCTCCGCCCACCGCTCGCTGCGGACAAGCGGAGGAGAGAGGCAGCGGCCACGGTGGCTGAGCGGAGCCAGCTAGGGAAGGGGGCCGCAAAGCCCGCAGTGGGGGCCAGAAAGCCCACGGAGGTGGCTAGAAAGCCCGCGAAGCCCGCCCCCACCTCCCAGACGGCCGCTTCTCCAAATGCTCCCCCGGCGACTGCGCCCAAACCTACAACGGAGGGCTGGACGACAGTCGTCAAAAAGAGCAAGAAGAAAAAGAAGAAGGCGCCGATAGCTCCCGCAAAAGCACCGGCACCAAAAAAGAGGACCCAAGGGCCGCCTAGGGCGACAGCCCCACGCTCCGCGGCTGTAGTAATTACTCTGCAGCCCGGAGCCATCGAGAGGGGGGGCCTTTCGTACAAGGCGGTCCTGACGGAGGCAAAAGCCAAGGTCGCATTCCCTGACCTTGGCACACCGTCCGGCTTCATTCTGAGGCCGGTCATTACAGGGGCGCGGCTGCTGCAGGTTTCCGGTGCCGGTAGCAGTGAAAAGGCGGACATTTTGGCCGCCAAACTGAAGGAGGTCCTCAACCCGGAGGACGTTCGGGTGTCCAGGCCCATGAAGACGAGCGAGTTGCGCGTCGACGGCCTGGACGACTCGACGACCCCGGCTGAGGTCGCGGCGGCCGTCGCCAGGGTCGGTGGGTGTCTGGCTAACGATGTCCGCACAGGCGAGATCCGCGCCGACTCTTCTGGGCTCGGCGCGATATGGGTGAAGTGTCCGGTGGCGGCGGCCGATAAGGTCGCCGACGCTGGGCGTCTGTTGGTGGGGTGGGTTGCAGCGAGAGTCAAGCTGCTGCAACCCAGGGCTTTGCGGTGTTTCCGTTGCCTGGATATGGGGCATGTCCGGGCACGGTGCACCGCAGAAATAGACCGCAGCGACCAGTGTTATCGCTGCGGTCAGCCCGGCCACAAGGCCACCCAGTGCTCCGCCGCGCCAAACTGCAGCCTTTGTGCTGCTGCAGGGAGGCCCGCTGGGCACAGAGCGGGTGGCAAAGCCTGCGGTGTGCCCACCAAAAAGGGCAAGAAGAGGAGGCGAAGAAGGGGTGCCAAGGCTGCCGGGGGCTCTTTACCCCCCCCTCAGCCTGGGTGCTCAACGGCCGACTCCCGGCCTAGGAATGGTGCTGTGGAGGGAATGGACTCCGTATAATGGCGCCTTACCATTTCCTCCAGGGCAATATCAACCACGCTGCCAGAGCTCAGGACCTCTTGCTCCAGAGCATGGCAGCGTGGTCGATCGACGTGGCTGTGGTCGCCGAGCCGTACTTTGTCCCCCCCAGAGATAACTGGGTGGGAGACTTGGACGGTTCGGTGGCCATAATTGGCGGGGCTCTTGGCAACCCGTCCCGAGGTCACGGCTGGGTAGCCGCCCTCGCGGACGGCATTGGCACGGTTGGGGCGTATTTCTCGCCCAACAAGAGCCTCGCCGACTTCGAGAACTTCCTTGTCGAGTTGGGCGCCGTCGTAGGCCGACTCCACCCTCGCCCTGTGCTGTTACTAGGGGATCTCAACGCCAAGTCATCGGCGTGGGGATCTCCGGTGACCGACGCTAGGGGCGAGGCGCTGGAAGAGTGGGCGGTCACGACCGGCCTGGTTGTCCTTAACCGGGGCTCGGTCCACACGTGCGTGCGGCAGCGGGGCGGTTCTATAGTGGACGTCTCGTTTGCAAGCCCTGCTGTCGCAAGCCGTGTCCACGACTGGCATGTCGCTGTGGAGGTGGAGACGTTGTCGGATCACAGATATATCCGGTTCGACGTCTCCACCCAGACCACCGGCGACCGTCGTCCATCGGCCCCGCGAATGGATGGCCCGCGCTGGGCGCGTAAGCGCATCGACAGGGAACTTCTCGAGGAGGCTGCTATTGTCCAGGCTTGGAGCCGGGAGTCGGCAACGGACGGACCCGTCGATGTCGAAGAGGGGGCGCTGTGGTTCCGCGGGGCGATGACGCACATCTGCGACGCGTCCATGCCCCGCGTCCACACGCATTCAGCGAGGCGCCAGGTGTACTGGTGGTCTGCCGAGATCGCGCGGCTACGTGTCGCCTGCGTGTCTGTCAGGCGCCAGTACACCCACTACCGCAGGAGACGTCGTCGGGTCCCTGACGAAGAAGCCGCGCTGTATGAGGTGTACCGCGCGGCGAAGGAGGCTCTGTGGCTGGCCATCGGCGAAGCGAAGACGCGAGCCAGGGAGGAGATGTTGGAGACTCTCGACGGAGATCCGTGGGGGCGCCCCTATCGGGCGGTTCGAGGGAAACTTCGAGCCGCGGCGCCTCCACTCACGGAGAGTCTCCAACCAGAGCTGCTGGAGGAGGTCGTCGCAGCCCTCTTCCCGGCAAGAGCGGAGCACACTCCGCCGCCGATGGCTTTGCCCACAGCCGCAGAGCCTACAGAAGGGAACGCCATCAGCGTCCCAGAGGTGACACAAGGAGAGATGGGGGCGGCCGTGTTGCGGCTCCGGGCCAAGAACGTGGCTCCGGGGCCCGACGGTATACACGGCTGCGCGTTGGCCCTCGCTCTGAAGGAGCTAGAGCCCCAACTGAGAGGACTCTTCACAGCGTGCCTTGAGCAGGGCCGGTTTCCCAGTTTGTGGAAATCAGGTCGTCTGGTCCTGCTCAAGAAGGCGGGGCGCCCAGCGGACTCACCGTCCGCGTACAGGCCCATAGTGTTGCTGGACGAGGTCGGGAAATTATTCGAGCGAATTATCGCTGCCCGCCTCGTCCACCACTTGTGCAGAGAGGGGCCTGACCTGGCCGAGAGCCAGTTTGGCTTTCGGCACGGGCGCTCCACCATCCACGCAATATCGCGTGTGAGAGTCCTGGCAGAGGAAGCAGTGTCCCAGGGTGGGGTGATGTTGGCGGTGTCCTTGGACATTTCCAACGCCTTCAACACCCTGCCTTGGAGCTGCATTCGGGAGGCACTGCTGTACCATCGGGTGCCTCCCTACCTCTGCCACATCGTTGGGGCTTATCTCGAGGATAGGGTTGTCACCTACATGGGACGTGATGGCGGAAACAGGCGCCGCATGTCGTGCGGTGTTCCACAGGGCTCGGTCGTTGGCCCGCTCCTGTGGAACATCGGGTACGACTGGGTGCTGAGGGGCGAGCTCCCGCCGGGCGTGGAACTGACGTGTTATGCAGATGACACGCTGGTCACGGCCCGGGGGAGCTCGTACAGGGAGGCAGCGTTGCTGGCGACGGCTGCGGTTTCACAGGTGGTGAGCCGCATACGGCGCCTAGGCCTGGAGGTAGCCCTCAACAAGTCGGAGGCCATGGCCTTTCATGGCCCCCGGCGGGCGCCGCCGGCCGGATCACACATCGTGGTCGGGGGGTGTCGGATCGCTGTCGAGTCCACCATGAAATATCTGGGATTGGTGCTCGACAGCCGGTGGGACTTCGGCCCCCACTTCCGGCGGCTGGCGCCCAAGTTGATGGGCGCGGCTGGGGCGCTGTCAACGCTGCTTCCCAATCTGGGGGGCCCGAGCGCCGCCTGTAGGCGGCTTTACGTGGGGATCGTGCGATCCATGGCCCTGTATGGGGCCCCAATCTGGGCGGCTGACCTGACGGCCAGCAGCATCGCTGTTCTGCGAAGACCGCAGCGAGCGATGGCCGTCAGAGTCATCAGGGGATATCGCACGGTCTCCTACGAGGCGGCCTGTGTACTGGCTGGATCCCCACCGTGGGACCTCGAGGCGAAAGTACTCGCGTCACTGTATCGGTGGCGCGAGGAAGCGCGGGAGCGAGGCGAGCGACTGACGGAGCGACACATGGAGCTTCGTCGGTCGCAGCTCCGCGCAGCCCTGGTGGCGAGCTGGCAGGACAGGCTTTCACGCCCTACCGCCGGCCTCGCCACCGTCGAGGCGGTCCGGCCGGTACTCGGGCCCTGGCTCGGGAGGAGGCACGGCTCCCTGTCGTTTCGGGCGACGCAGGTGCTCTCGGGGCATGGTTGCTTCGGGAAGTACATGTGTCGCATAAACAGGGAGCCGGACGCCCGGTGTCACCACTGCGTCGACTGCCGGGAGGATACGGCGCGGCTTACGCTGGCAGAATGTGCCGCTTGGGAGGAGCCGCGTCGTGTCCTCGTCTCAGAAGTAGGCAGTGACCTATCGCTGCCGGCCGTTGTCGAGTCGATGGTCGGCAGCGAGGGGTCCTGGGACGCGGTGGTATCCTTCTGCGAAACAGTCATGTCGCAGAAGGAGGCTGCGGAAAGGGAGCGGGAGATATCTTCCGCGCACCCTGCCCGCAGCAGGCGCACCGGGCGTCGGCGGAGGGCGGATAACGCCCTCTTCCAGCCCCCCTAAATGGGTCCAGGGGCGACGGATCTGGGGACATCCGTCGCCCCCTATTCCTTAGGACCCGAGATGGTGGCGCGTAGTGTTCCACGCGCGCCTCTCTGTGATGTATGGGGGGGAGTTTAACACCTCACTCCCCCCCAACGTGAGGAGGCCCGCAAAGGCGGGCCGGCACCAGTCGGGGATCGCGGAAGACATATTGCGCCGCGCCGCTTAGCTCAACCATTTTTGAGGGAACTTAACGACCGGATACGCAGCGCCACCATCGGCTAGACAGTTATGTGAGTATGACAGATTCACTCTGCCACGCAGTTTTACAATTTGGTTTTATGGTGAGTGTTAGTGTGAGTGATTCTAGGTGGGTTTGTTTGGGTTTGGAATTTGGGTGGGACTTGTTAGTTGTATGGTTAGGTGTTAATTCGGTGTCTGCTGACCAGGGACTTCGCTAACCGGAGCAAGGCTTCCATGACGACTACGTCTCGATGCTGCATGGCCGTCTTCAAGTTGTAGTCGATGACGGCTTTAGTCGGCGCATCCATAGCTCTTTTCGCGAAACGGCCTATGGCGTCGTCGGCGTCGTCGGAGTAATAGACGCAACTGACAGTGTGTCTCGACACCGCCACTACCGCATGGGAGATGCTGTCATGGATTTGGAGCCTCCTGGACTTGGTGTTGATGATGATTACGCTGTCGTAGGTCAACCCCTGAGCCTCGTGTATGGTCAAGGTACGCGACCCTTCGCCGGACCCGTATCCCTGGTTCATAAGAGAGGCTTTCTCCTCCTGCGTATGAACCAAGAACAGGGTGTTTTGGGCAGTTTTGGGTATCTGCGCCCCTGTATAACCTTCCACCCTCAGGGAGTGGACCCGCGACAGCGTCGACTTGGAGGAGTATATACCGGAGTATATCTCGCTCAGTGCAAGAGCCACATCCATCGGGTTGCGGTGTGTGCAAAGCAGCTCCCGGGTGATGCCAGCCACCAGGTTTGGACGGGTATACCTAAGAGCGAATAGGTTCTCTCTATCCAAATATGGAAGCTGGTTCACGTCTCCGATGAGGACAACCTCGCTTGCTCCTGACAACTTCACTGCCATTACTATGGCCCCAAAATGGTTCATTAGTGCCTCGTCTACCGTGAGACGGTAACATCGGTCTTGTGTTCTGAACCCGTTGGCTAAGATTGAGGCCATAGTGCGCACCTTTGCCTTGACTCTATCTCCTAAGCGATGCGCAAGCTTCTCTCTGAGATCTTTGGCAGCTTCGGTCGTCGTGGTGGCTACGACATCTTTCTCCTCATCGAAGTGCTTCACCACCCAGGTTGTCTTGCCACAACCCGGGACTCCGTTAACCCACTCGATATTGGGTACCGCCCAACTTTCCTTCGATGCTGGGGTGTCCGAAGTCCCTAAAATGGACTGTGCCATTTCAAGGATCTTATCGTCCAGCATGATTTTGGTACATTTGGCGGTAACCACTATCGGGTCGTCGTTAGGCACGTTGAATTTGGGTTTGCCTGAGCGCTCCGTTTCCTCCTCGTCCAGGGCCACAAAACCACTCTTCGCGCTGTAGGCTGCCATGTACGAGCCCGTCATTTCTCCTTTGATGACCTGAGAGTTGACGTTGTCGTACACTGCTGCCTCTGCTTCCTTGAGTAATACTCTTAACAGTCCTTCTGTGTCTCTCTGGAAGGTCTGTAAGATCTTGCTGCATGTCCTGAGATTGACCTCTCTAGTCGCTCTCACGATTGCAACATACTCAAGGAAGGCGCTCTTTACGTGGTCCGTGGTGCCCGAGTTTACTGCGAGGGTCGGTGGGCTGACTTGCCCTTTGTCGGCTCTGGTAGGCACTGGCTTTTGCGGTGATGGTTTTTTGGGGTTCTTCTGGAAGAACCTCTCCACTGCTGCTTCCAGTTTGTGCGATGGTGATGCATTACTGGTGCTTGGGAGCAGTGCACTGAGGAAAGTGCCGATGGCTTTCAGGCGACTCCTCGACTTAGCCTGGTCTTCAGGGCTAATAGTCTTGCTCTGCTCCTTTGCAGCTTTTTCGGCGGCTGCCTTCTGCTGGGCCCTCTCGGAACCGCTTTGAGTAGTCGGGCTTGTTGTGGGGCTCGTCGTCTTGGCTGTTGGTTGTCTGGGGGCTTTGAGGAAACTCAGGGATTCCCCTCTGTCCTCATAGACAACGACCTCGTGTTGTTCTGAGGCCTTTAGACAGCCGAATCGGTCTACGACGTTGCCTCTCTCTCCTCCGACTATCATTGCGTCGACACTTATTGTGCGGGTTGTGACTGCCGTATGCTCCCCTGCCTCCCTGATCCTCTGAAGCAACGCGTTTGCCTGAGCGAATGGTGTCTCCTCTCCCCACTCGAATAATGCGATCGTCTTTCCTTTAGATCGCAATAAACGGCATCGGTGAGTGGCTACTTCCACTTGAGGCAGTGCGGCATACTTGCTGCCCTTCATGGTGGTTTTCGCGGTGCTTCCGTTGATCAAGGCGGCAAGGCCTGGAGATATTGGTATACGGGCCCTAGCTCGGCTTGAGCCTATGCAGAAGCTTATGCCTAACCTTTCGCCTTCCCTGTTCATAAATAGGGGGACGCCTCGCAGCCTGACGCCGGGGACTCCGTCTCCTCCACATGCCAGGAATTGCGTGATGGGCATGATGTTAGGGGCTGGATGTAGGCTGGCCTCTGGCACTGCTGCTGCCGCTGGTGTTGTTTGTTGGTTGGTGTTAGTGCGTGTAGTTTGTGTTGTGGTGAGTGATATTCCTGTTGTGTTTTGTGTGTTTGTCGTTGTTGCTTGTGTAGTGATTGTTGTGGTTGCTGTAGTGGTTGTGGTTGTCGTGGTTGTTGTTGGTGTGGTAGTGACAGGTGGTAGTCGGTTTCGACTATGCAAGGTTGTGTCCGTTTTGTTGGCCCCTGCTGCTACAGTGGCGACTTTACTCGCGAATGCCAAGAATGGTTTCCTGGTGGCCGGTCTCCCCATGATGGTTTGGAGTGTGGACTGGCTTAGCTGGATTTCGATCTTCACTTCCAGCTCCATTCTTTCGTGACTAAACCTTGGGCATTCGGAGAGCAGGTGCCAGACTGTTTCTTCACAGCTAGGGTCACAGACGCACGAGGGACTATCTTTGAGATGGAAGCGGTGGAGGTACGCTGAGAATCCTCCGTGTCCTGTTAGGACTTGTACATGGACCGGTGAGAGAGCTGTTTCTCTGAGTGTTCTTTTCGCCGCTAGGACGTCTGGGAAGAACACTTTTGTGACCGCTCCTGTACTCGAGGACTCGTATCGCGCCTGCCACTTTCTGATAGTCCCCTCCCGTATTTTCCTCCTCACGAACGATACGGGGACCTTGTTATAGTCTGCTGTCTCTTTGGTTAGGGCTGCCTCCTTGGCTAGCTCGTCCGCTCTTTCATTCCCGGCGGTTCCCACGTGGGCCCTGAGCCAAAAGAGCTTCACTTCTCTGCCCTCCTCTCGGATCTTGCGGACGCATCTCTTGATTTGGAGTGCCAGGTGGTGAGTGACAGACGGACTCCTCAGCAAATCAAGTGACGACCTAGAGTCACTTAAGATGCTTACAGATGTCTCTCCAGACTCTCTTGCCATCCTGACAGCTCTGAAGAGAGCGTACATTTCCGATTGGAAGACTGTGTTGTGAGGCTCCAGGCCGAAGGTGCTGAACTTGGACTCCTTTCCGTTTTCCCACCAGGTCAGGGCAGCTCCGACCTTCCCCTCTATCTTGCTGCCGTCGGTGTATATTTGGGGACCGATTACTTGGTGGGTTTCCAGGGTTTCGGGAGTCAAGTCTTCTAGGCGTGCATACTCTGTTGTTGTGAGTAGCGCTGGGTGGGGATTTTGGGAGTGGTGCACGTTGCACTCCAGCTCACGACCCGGCGGTATGAACTCTAGGGAATGGCCCTTTTTGATCTTGAAAAGGGTTGCGGCCTCGATTACCCGGAGATCTAGGGGGAGTTGGCCTGACAGGATAAGTGCCGATGTCAGAGACACCGTGCGGTATGCTTTGCAGATCTTCTGCGCAAAACCTCTCTGCAGTGAGTCAAACTGATTCCTTGTCATCAGTTTCTCAGCTGCAGGGGCCCACGCACTCGCTGCATACATCAAGATAGGCTCTATCACCGACACGTATATCGTCCTAATTATCTCTCTGTTGAGACCCCAAGTTACCTTCGCCGCGCATGCCAGCTGCTTGTAGATGTCTGCAGCCTTTTTACAGGTTGCGGACACGTGCGCGTTGAAGGTGAGTTTAGAGTCTATTGTGAGACCTAGCAGCTTGACCTCTTCGACCAGGTTCAGCCGCGTACCCGACATGTGGAGTACCGGAATGTCGTACTTAAGCTTTTTCGTTAACACCATCGCATTGGTCTTGTGCGCGGCGAAACGTAGCTTATTTTGGACGCCCCATTCCGATACTATGTCTAGCGTGTCGTTGGCTGACTGCTGCAGGGGACCGGCTGTAAAGTCCGAGAAAACTAGGACAACGTCGTCTGCGAAGGCTTGGCAGTACACCCCCATTCTGGCCATCTTGTGTAAAAGCGAATCTAGGATAAGGTTCCAGAACGTCGGTCCGGCAATTGAGCCCTGGACGCATCCTTTCGTGGTACCCTTCTCACTAGTCACTCTGGCGTAGTTGACCCTGATGTTCCGGTCTTCCAGGTATGAGGTGACGAGAGCGTAGATGTTTTTTGGACAGTGTTTGACCACCATCTGCCTTTTGAGTGCTGGCCACCACGCATTATCGAAGGCTCCCTCTATGTCCAATGATATCAAAAGCACGATCTTTTTGGCTTTGATTTCGGCACGGATATGTCCCATTAGGGCATAGAGGGCGTCCTCGGTTCCGCGTTGCGGCATGAAACCGTACTGGTTTGTGTTCAGTGTCGGGAGGAAGTGCCACTGGAGTCTGCCTACTAGGAGTTTCTCGACGATTTTTCCTAGGACCGAGAGCAGACCTATTGGCCTGTACGACTTTGGGCTGGTGTAGTCGTCCTTGCCTGGCTTGCGGAGAATGCACACGTGGGCGACCTTCCACTGCTTCGGGAAGTGGGACAGCGACAAGCACCTGTTGGCTATCGCTAAGAACACTTCCCTATTGCAGTTTATTGCCGCTGTGCAGATGTCTGCCGTTAATCCATCGGGACCGGGAGCTTTTTTCGGATTTTGGTTCTGAAGAACCATTTCCAGCTCCGCGGCCGTGAAGGGTGGATCGTCAGCAGACAGACCTCGGGGGTTTTCCTTCTCCGCTAGCCTCCTCAGAGCGGTGTGGTATGGCTGTTCGGCATCCGTTGAGTCATCGGGGTAGAAGGTTTTTGCCAGAAGATCCGCGGATTGCTCTGGGCTGAGCGTCTCGCCTGCGGCGTTTCTCAGGAGGGTGTCGTCCTGTCTTCTGGCTGTCTTCCTAAGTACCCTGTAGATGCCGTCCCACATGCTCTCTCGGTCCTGCGTCGAGCAGAACTCTTTCCAGTTGGCTGTGGCTGCTTCCATTGCTGCTGTGGTGTACGCTTGTTTGGCCAGTACGTATTCTTGGATGGTGAAGTGTCTCCGGCTTGCGGCTGCATTTCGGATCCTTCTCTTTTTCGTCATCGCGTCTTTTTTGAGACGATCTAGAGAAGGGCTCCACCATGGGGGCTTGGCGTTCAGTTTAGGCGACCCCAGTTTTGGGATCGCGTCCTCGCATGAGCGGTGGATGTTAATTGTGTACTCTGTGATGAGTGACTCCAATTCCTCTGGGTTCGAGACGCTCGAGACTCTGACTGGTGTGATGTCATTTTCTGCTAAGCTGGTCTTGAAGTGCGTGCTGAAGTCGGACCACTTTGCCTTCTTGGTGTTGTAGATGCGCGTCGAGATCGGCCTAATTGGTTCTAAGGCCTTTTCTAAACGCATGGAGAAGGTTATCGCGTTGTGGTCTGAAGTTGTTAGGCTCCTTTCTACACGCCAGTCCTCAACCTTGCCTAGCAGTGACAGGCTGCATACCGTCACATCGACGATGCTTGTGCACCACCTGTCTCCTCTATAGGTCTCGAACGTCGGAGTTTGTCCTGTATTGAGGATGTGGAGATCCCGCTCATTGAGGAACGAGTTGTACGCCGCTCCGCGATGGTTTTCGGAAACACTTCCCCACCACTGGCTCCAGGCGTTTACGTCTCCTCCCACCAGGATGTTGTTGGTGTGTAATTTTTGTATTGTGTTGTGTGTATCTGAAAGGTATGGTTCGATGTCCTGGTCACCTTCAAAATAGACCGATAGTACCCCAAAGCTGACCTGGCCCGCCTTCAGCAAAACGGCCGCGACATTCTCGGTCACAAGCTGGGGGTCGTGGATGACCTCCAGGTTGTGCCCGAAAATAACGATAGCGGCTTTTACTGGTTTCTGGCGGTTCAGGCTACACTGGATGACTCGCGTGCCGGGGTTTTGTTTCATCACACCTGTTCTTCCTACATAGGGCTCTTGAACAAGTGCTACTGAAACTCCCTTTGCCTGCGCCGCCAGGTGCAGTTCTTCTGTGGCCAGCTTGGAGCGCTGAAGATTTACCTGGATGAACGGCAATCTTGCTATCGGTCTTGTTGTGTTTTGAGAGGTGACTGGTTGGTTGGTGTGTGTGGTGTCTTGGTCGCCCTTAGCAATAGGAAACGCGCGACCTTGCTATGCCATCCCATTTTTGGCGTTCCTGGCAGTCTTCGCTGAACGCTGTGTGTGCCAGGTCGCTGCCCGTCCCGTGTGCCACTTTGCAGTTGATGCAGGTGGGCTGTTTGCCTTCAGCTCGAGTAAGGCAGTCCCTCACATTGTGTGCACCGCTGCAGTAACTGCACGCTTCTTTTCCAGCCTTGCATACGGACTTGTTGTGTCCGTATGCAAGGCATTTTGTGCATTGGACTAGTGGGGACTGGTCCTCAATCGAGCATCGCTTGATGCCCACGTGAACTTTTTGGGCCTGCGTGTAGCTTTTCCAGAGCTCCGGGGAGAGCTCCAGAACGGGGTGGCATTCATGCGGGTTCCTCGCGCGCTTCCTATAGCGCACCTTTAGGGTCCGTCCATCGACAGCGACGTCCTGCAGAAGATGCTTATTCTGCGCCCTAAGGAGATCGACGATCTCCCCGTCGCTGTAGCTGGACAGCACCCCCTTGATGCAGACGAGAGGGTTTTGGGGTTTCGGCTCCTGGACTTTGAGCCCTGCGTTGGTCTTGAATTGGTCCTTAACTTTTATAAGGTCCGACTTACTCGCGCACCTGAGGACCACTTTCTGGTTGCGCGCCTTTCGGACTGTGTCGACTCGGGCTCCACTTGTTTTTAGGTCCAGGGCGGTCCTGATCCTCTCGATCACGTTATCTCCAGTGTGCTGGGGATTCGTGGACGAGACAATCAGGGTGTGGTTGGGTTGTGTGGGTAGTTTAGGGGGTTTTGGAGTGCTAGTGACCTGGGCAAAGGTTTTGGGGCCCTGCTGTTGCTGAAGCGGCCTCTCCGCTTTACCCAGGTCCGCCACCCCCTTCTCAATATTTTGGAGGCTCTTCTTCACCTCCCCGACTGCCAGTTCCGCCTCCAGATTCAGCGCCGAAGGCGCCTGGATTGGCGGTTCTTTGTCGCGCAGTACGCGGAGGTCCGCTGAGACGAGCTCCAGCCTTTCAGTTATGGGTTGCAGGTGTTTGGTGATGTTGATTGGTGGGTGTGGTGGTGGTGGGGAGGTTACAGGCCTGTTGGCGATGGCTTGTAGCTGTTTCTGTAGTGAGGCCACGGCCTCATCAAATCTGATGGTAGTGAGGAGGCCTGTCTCCCGGCTACTAGGGACCGACTCGGTGTTTTTTGGGTGGGCGAGGTCCTCCTTGAGTCTCTCGAGAACCTTCCTGAGCACGTCCAGCTGGTTGGAGATACTGGCCATGTTTGTGTCGAGGCGTGAAAGCCCGGCCCCCATTGGATCGCACTTGGGATCCCCCGGGGCTCTTGTGCTCTCTGACCTCGTCTTTTCGTGCTCGCTGATGTTCTTGAGGGCTGCTGCGGCGACCTCGTCTTTTATTTCTTTGATGCCTTTGAAGGCATCAAGAGTCTCGTGTCCGAGCCATTCTCGGATCCCTTTCGCCTCTTTATGAGTTTCGGAGACGTCCGTACGCATGAGGGAGAGCTCCACCTTCAAGTTCATTAGATCTCGGGTATGAGCTCTCTCGACCCGCAAAAGCTCCTTTGCGTGTCGAGAGCGCTCCTTCTCAAGATTGAACTTGTGCCGAGCCCTCGAGTCCGCCAGCGACAGAGCTGTCTCATAGAGGCCTTGTAAACACTCATGGGCCGTGGCCTTGCACTCCCGCTTCATGTTACCGGCGGCTTCCAGGGCATCCTTTCCCCTCTGGAGAAGGTCGTTGGCCTCTCTGGTGGCCAGGTCCATTTCTACGCCTGTGCCCCTTCTCGGTGTTCTGTAGAGGAGGCTCGGCCGTCCGCTCTCGGAACGGTCGGCTTGGCTGATGGATGACGCCACCGAGCTCTCCTCGTCCGAGATGATCCGGCGGGGTGGGGAGATGCCGCATTGCTCCCAGTTTATAACGATTTCTGAAACTCTGCTGCGGCGTTCTGCAGACAGAGTCTCAGATAGTGGTGCTGTGCACCTCGGTACGTCCGGCTCCGACGATGCCTTTGGTGCCTGTGTCGGCTGTGGCTTCTGCGATGGACGCGCCGACTTCTCTGACACCACCGACTTGGCCGTATTTGTTAAGACCTTTTCGCGTAGGGATTTTGGGGGTTTCGCGGCCTCCGTGGTCATTTTGCGGGAGGTGGATTGTTGTTTTGATGACATTTTGTGTTACGATTTTATGATACTTGTGTATGCCTGTGTACGATAACTTAATATAAATACTTAAACTAAAGATGGACTCACGGATGCTCCGCTGGTGGTCTGCGTCTGCTGTCCGATGAGGAGCCCGATAACTGCGGGACTCGATATTCTGAGTCCGTATGGCGCACTGGTGGTGGTCTTCAGTGGGATTCTGCGGTGGTCAGGTCACTACGTGTGTGGGGATGCCGAAATTCGGGATTCTGTTGGGGCCAAGTTGTAGGACTTTTCCTGCCCTTTCAAATGAGCCCAAACTCGGCTTTCTAGGTCCTACGGGAGCAAAGTTAGGTCGCAGGGGGGTGAAGTAGCCCTGAGGGGGGTGGGGAGGGGAGGTTTCACGGGGAGACGTTTGAGGGGGGGAGGGGGGAGGGGGGGGGGTTGGGGGGGGAGGTTTCGTGGGGAGACGATTTGGGGGAGGGGGTGAGGGAGGGGGGAAGGGTAGGTAAATGATGGGTTTGGGGGGGGGTTGCGGATTTTCGGGGATGAGGGGCCCCTTGGTGCCTCAGGCAAAGTCCAGAAATCCCAAGTCGATTGAGCCCAAACTCGGGGGGGGTGGGACTAAGGGTTCAGGAGTTCCCTCGGGGCTTAACTGGTGGTGAGCCGTGGAGTCGTCACACTGGTTGCTGGTCTGCAGGCGGAATCCTCGGCCGGCTTCGGAGTCTCCAGTAAGGGCTAGGATCGTTCGGTTTGCGTCACGCCTCGTGGTTTACAAACACGTGTGGCCGAAGTGAGGTTATTTTGTCACCGAAAACCACGTGTTTTGGCGATTTTCGCACCTTAATAACTCCTAGGCCCGTGCTCCGATCTTGCTGGACGATATGTCGCTGGATAGGTCTCCGCCGCGTTTCTCAGGGTTATTGTAGGTAGAACGACTCCACTAACCTTGGCTGATTTATTCACCGCTAAAGTTCCTGGGGTCCTGCTCTGCAACCCGCTGAGGTAGACACTTGCCCACACTAATCCTGGTGAATCAACATTACAGAATTCCACTGATAACTTTTTCACGCCCGTAACTCAACGCGTCTATTTTAGGGGAATTTTTTACGCGGAGCTGATGTTTATCGTGCGATGTATTATCGGTTACTGGGTTAGGTTAGGTTAGGTTAGGTTAGGTTAGGTTAGGTTAGGTTAGGTTAGGTTAGGTTAGGTTAGGTTAGGTTAGGTTAGGTTAGGTTAGGTTAGGTTAGGTTAACGCTGCTTCCCAATCTGGGGGGCCCGAGCGCCGCCTGTAGGCGGCTCTACGTGGGGATCGTGCGATCCATGGCCCTGTATGGGGCCCCAATCTGGGCGGCTGACCTGACGGCCGGCAGCATCGCTGTTCTGCGAAGACCGCAGCGAGCGATGGCCGTCAGAGTCATCAGGGGATATCGCACGGTCTCCTACGAGGCGGCCTGTGTACTGGCTGGATCCCCACCGTGGGACCTCGAGGCGAAAGTACTCGCGTCACTGTATCGGTGGCGCGAGGAAGCGCGGGAGCGAGGCGAGCGACTGACGGAGCGACACATGGAGCTTCGTCGGTCGCAGCTCCGCGCAGCCCTGGTGGCGAGCTGGCAGGACAGGCTTTCACGCCCTACCGCCGGCCTCGCCACCGTCGAGGCGGTCCGGCCAGTACTCGGGCCCTGGCTCGGGAGGAGGCACGGCTCCCTGTCGTTTCGGGCGACGCAGGTGCTCTCGGGGCATGGTTGCTTCGGGAAGTACCTGTGTCGCATAAACAGGGAGCCGGACGCCCGGTGTCACCACTGCGTCGACTGCCGGGAGGATACGGCGCGGCATACGCTGGCAGAATGTGCCGCTTGGGAGGAGCCGCGTCGTGTCCTCGTCTCAGAAGTAGGCAGTGACCTATCGCTGCCGGCCGTTGTCGAGTCGATGGTCGGCAGCGAGGGGTCCTGGGACGCGGTGGTATCCTTTTGCGAAACAGTCATGTCGCAGAAGGAGGCTGCGGAAAGGGAGCGGGAGATATCTTCCGCGCACCCTGCCCGCAGCAGGCGCACCGGGCGTCGGCGGAGGGCGGATAACGCCCTCTTCCAGCCCCCCTAAATGGGTCCAGGGGCGACGGATCTGGGGACATCCGTCGCCCCCTATTGTACGGACCCGAGATGGTGGCGCGTAGTGTTCCACGCGCGCCTCTCTGTGATGTATGGGGGGGAGTTTAACACCTCACTCCCCCCCAACGTGAGGAGGCCCGCAAAGGCGGGCCGGCACCAGTTGGGGATCGCGGAAGACATATTGGTTCCCGTGGTCCCCGACGTAGGTGTGGGACGGAACACCGGGGTGGTTTTAGTCAGTAAGAGTCTGACAGACCCCTCCGCCCACCCCAGGGCGGGGGACATCCATGAGGATTTCCACCTCGTGATCAAAAAAAAAAAAAAAAAAAAGGTTAGGTTAGGTTAGGTTAGGTTAGGTTAGGTTTTTTTTTTTTTTTTTTTTTTTTTTTTTTTTTTTTTTTTTTTTTTTTTTTTTTTTTTTTTTTTTTTTATACTGCTACCTCCAACATAATCGGAGCCTATGATAAGCTACTCAGTCATACCAGTTCTCGCTTTTGTTCCTCTCGTACTTTCATTCTGCATACTTTATCTTTCTGGCATTCTTTCGTCTTTCTTTCTTTTAAGGGTAGGACGCCCTTCTACTGATTTCTACTCTTTTCTATTTTTCTCGTTTTATTTTTAATAAGGGAAAATAAACATATGAACACGTTTTCTCATTAATGTTGTACAATATTTCTTACTCTAATGTATACATATTTTTAAATCTACTTCTTAATAGTAGAGTTTTCACATCTTTCTTATTTCTAGTTACATATTTGGCACCTCTTATTTCTATTTCTTACATTAGTATATTTATGAGTTTCAATTTATAATGGTATCTTATGTAACTATTCTTATTTCTAACAGAGTATTAGGGACTTCTTATTTCTATTCCTTCATACTATTACATTATCTGGTTTACAGTACATACAGCTTAATAACTATTCTTATTTTAAACACATTTTTCTTATGATTACTAAGCTAACTTTTGTTAATGGGCAACATATAAATTTCTTAGGTTTATGCTTATTAACTTACGTTTTAATATTCTGTTTTCAATGCTTGACATTAATATTCTGTATGATATTACGCAAGCATATTTGCTTATTTACTTTTATTTCTTTTAATCACTTTTCCACATATTTCAACGCAGTATTCTAAAAACAACTCTCTCTTTTTTCCTGTCATTATTTGCCACATAGTTTCAGCTTTGAGTTTGGTGTCAAGTACGTGCTCAGCCACAAGCCTTTGTCTGTCGAAGACGGGACATTCGAATAATATATGTGGTACCGTTTCAGCAATCTCAGGGTCGCAGATACACGATGGGTTCCCCTTACACTTGAAGCGGTTCAAGTATTCCGAGAACCCACCGTGCCCCGTCATAACTTGTGTAGTTATACTGCTAACTTTGCACTTCCTGATTATCTTATAGGCCGCCACAGCATCCGGGAAAAACAGTTTAGTCACAGAAGCGGTTTCTCCGGAGCTATATCTTTGGTTCCACTCGTCAAGCGTTGCCGTACGAATGCATCGCTTGACGTATGAAACCGGTACCAAGTCGTAGTCAGGCTTTCGCTTGGAGCCTTCAGCGGCTCTCTTGGCTAGTTCATCGGCCCTCTCGTTGCCTTCCAACCCCGCATGCGCTTTGATCCAAAACAGGGTGACGGCCTTGTTTTGGATAGACAGGGACCTAAGGTTTGCCCTTGTCTCCACTGCCAGGGGGTGGTGCCGATCGTAGTTTTGGATGGTTTGAAGTGCCGCCATAGAGTCGCTGAAAACTCCAAACGATCGCGCGCTGTGCTTCATGATCTCCCTTGTTGCGACGCATATCGCCAGAAGTTCAGCCTGGTAAACGGTGGAGTAGTGTGGGAGAGCAAGCTTGAGGGTTTTGATTTCGGCGTCACCGTTCCATATGGACAGTGCCGCTCCAACCTTGCCCCCGATCTTGCTCCCGTCCGTGAAGATACGAACTTCAAGTTCGTTCTGGGCATTTTCAAGATGCTCTTGGTTTACCAGGCTTACGAGTTCCAGCTCAACGCGCTCCGCAGGGTGTGGAGCCTCCATTGCCGAGGCAGTCTGCTCGACACTCCTGTCGCCAAGTGCTGGCTGGGGCACGCCCTTCCTGGCCTCGTATAACGATGCCGCTTCGCGGACACGTAGGTCAAGGGGTAGTATCCCAGCCAGCACCAGCGCGGAGTTTAAGGAGACTGTTCGGTATGCTTTGCACAATTTTTGCGCAATACCGCGCTGAACTGCTCCCAACTGCTTCTTGATTCCCTGCTTTCCTACAGCTGGAGCCCATACGCTGGCAGCATACAAGATGACTGGTTCCACGGTGGCCACATATATTATTCTAATGACTTCGGGGTTGAGCCCCCAGCTGGTCTTTGCAGCCCTAGTTAGCTGCTTGTGGATTCCTATTGCCTTCCTGCACACGTTTGCGACGTGCGTGTTGAAAGTCAGCTGATTGTCAATGGTGACACCCAAGATTTTGATCTCATTGGACATGGCAATGTCGATCCCGCCCATGCTCAGGCGTGGGGTGTCGTATTTCAGTTTGCGTGTAATGACCATCGCATTGGTTTTTTGCGGAGCGAATTTTAGTTTGTTTTGAACACCCCACGCCCGGACATGCTCGAGAGCGGCACTGGCACGTCCCTCGATCTCCGACGATGTGTCACCATCGAAAATCAGCACCACGTCGTCTGCAAAGGCCTGGCAATAGTCCTCCCTAGCTTCCAAGCTTTTTAAGAGCGGGTCAAGCAAAAGGTTCCAGAATATTGGTCCTCCGATGGAACCCTGGACACAGCCCTTGTTTGTGGCCTTGCAGTACTCTTCACCTGCGTATCTGACCCTGACCTTGCGATTTTCGAGGTAGCTGTCGATGACCCTCCTCAAGCCGATAGGACACTTTTCCTCAGCCAGGCGGACTCTTATAGCTGGCCACCAGGCGCTGTCAAAGGCTCCCTCTATGTCCAATGACACTAAGACTACTATTTTCTTAAGTTTTAGCTTTCCGCGTATATGTTGCACTAGCGCATAGAGGGAGTCCTCGGTGCTTCTCTGGGGCATGAATCCGTACTGGCGAGTACTCATCCTCGGGATCAAATGAAACTTGAGGCGAGCCACCAACATCTTCTCGTATATCTTGCCAAGTATTGGCAATAGGCCGATTGGTCTGTACGCTTTGGGTGTGCTGTAGTCTGTTTTTCCAGGCTTCTTTAAAACGATGACTGTCGCCTCTTTCCAGACTTCAGGAAAGAGGTGGCATTTTAGGCAGCCGTTTATGAGAGCCAGGGCCACCTCAGGGGCGCTTCCAATGGCGTGTCGACAAATATCGGCTGTAAAGCCGTCGGCTCCTGGAGCTTTTTTGGCGTTAAAGGATGCGCACGCCGTCATCAGCTCGGCCATCGTGAATGGTGGATTGCATGAGTCATCTTGCCCTCCAGCATTCACAACCTTGGCCTTTTCTCTGGTAAGGCGGTGGCAGGTGCTGTCAGTGCCAGGATGATCTTCTGGGTAAAACGTGTTTGCCAGTAGCTCAACTGAACCTCTTGTGTCCATGACCTCCCCGTCTTTCACTAGAGGCTGATCCTCTTCCCTTCCCTTGGTTCTTCCTATCACCCGGTAAATCCCTTCCCAAACCCCTTCTTTGTCTTGTCTTGTGCAGAAGTTCTTCCAGCTCTCGACTTCGTCCTTTGCTGCCTCTGTCTCATACTCAACTTTCAGTTTCAGGTATTCTTCGACGACCTTCGATCTTCGGGCCGGTGCAGCACACCTAACTCTGCGTTTCCTGGTGGCAACCTCTTTCTTCATCCCCTCGAGTTTCTCGGACCACCACGGCAAGGTAAGCACTTCCCTACTCTTCTTCAAGGGCATTGATGAAGTGCATGAATCCCTTATTATTTTGGTATATGTATTAATTAATGTATTTAATTGGTCAACTGTATTTAATTTATCTATTTCTATTTTGTTAATTTTGTTCTCGTGAAATAATTGTCTGAGTTTCTCACGAAACTCAGACCAATTTGCTTTTTTCGTATTAAAGATTCTAGTGGTTCTGTGGATTTTTATTCCTTTTGATCTTTTTAATTTTATATTGAAAACAATGCCGTTGTGATCCGAGCTCGTGAGGCCCTCGTCTACCTTCCAGTCGTCCACCAGGTCCAAGATATCCGTCGAGCATGCCGTTATGTCAACGTGGCTGCTGTAGCGTATCCCTCCTCGGATCGTGTCGAAGGTCGGAATTTCCCCTCTGTTGAGTATGTTGAGATTCAATTCGTCGAGAACTCCGGATACCTCTTCTCCTCTGCGGTCAATGGACAGGCTTCCCCACCAGGTACTCTTCGCGTTTGCGTCTCCTCCAACAATCCACATTGCGGAACCTACCTCGTCCTCAATGTGTTTGAGGTGCTCCAGATAGGGTCCAATTGGCTGGTCCGGTTCGAAATAAAACGAAACTAGCGTGATTTTCCAGGCACTGGTCTGGATCCCCACCACGGTGATGTTTTTCGTGGTTAGTTTCGGGTACTGTATGACTATAAGGTCTTGATCAAAGACCGCTATTGCGGCCTTAACAGTACCCTCTCCAGTGTCAGTGCTCTGAAAGATCCGAGCGCCCCTATGACTTTTCATAGTTTTTGCCCCGCCCACGTATGGTTCTTGGAGGAGAGCGACGGCGACTTTACTATTGGTAGCTTCCAATAGAAGTTCGTTGGTCGCTAATTTTTTCCGCTGAAGGTTCGCCTGTATCACCCTGTATGAGTTTGAGGTCCCGTGGGTGCCCTTAGCAGTACGCAACTGTGGACCTCGCTATTTCGTCCCATTTGCGACGAGTTGGGCAGTCGGGGTTGAAGGCGTTGTGGTCGGCGTTCTCGAGCTTGGCTCTCGTGCAGTTTTGGCATTTGGGTGGAACACCCGCGAGCCAATCAGCGCATTCGGACCTCAGATGCGGGCCGCTACAATGGCTGCACAAATCGGCCGGTTCTTTGCAGAATCTTCTGCCGTGCCCGTAGCCTAGGCAGCGCGTGCACTGTACCAGTGGGGTTTGGTCTTCTACCCTTACGCGTTGGAGGTCTACATGCAGGCTTCCGGCTTCTGTAGCCCTTCTCCAGATGGTAGGAGAAACGCTGACCACCACGTGATTGGTGTGAGGGTTCCTAGTTTTTCTCCTG
This sequence comes from Aporophyla nigra, assembly GCA_947507805.1. Taxonomy (NCBI): domain Eukaryota; kingdom Metazoa; phylum Arthropoda; class Insecta; order Lepidoptera; family Noctuidae; genus Aporophyla; species Aporophyla nigra. The sequence continues at coordinate 16,142 of OX382313.1, read as the reverse complement.
AACCTTACCTCCACCCTGTCCACCTCTTTGTCGAGGTTGTGAAAAACATCTCTGTTCTGGTTCCTCAGTGCCTTGAGAATGTCCTCGTCCGTGTTTACGGAGAGGACGCTCTTGAGGATCAGTAGAGGGTCTTTGTTCTTCACCTCCTCGACATTGAGGTCCTGGTTTTCCTTCTCCAACCTGGTTATTATTTTACTTCTTTCCTCCCTGGTCTGAAAGCCCATGATAATTTTGCGATCCTTTGCCTTCCTCACCCTTTCGACTTTGACCCAGCCTTCTTTGGCATCTACCGCTTTGCGGATTTTGTCAAGGACTTGGTCACCCGTTTCCGTTTCCGTCTTTGATGTTATTACGATGGAGTGCAGCGTGTTTCGGACTGAGTTTGGCCTTCCGCCATGGGTCGCTGCTACACTCGCATACGTTGCCAAGCCGCTTGCTGTGCTTTCAGTCTGATTTACTATCAGGGCCTTCAGCTCCTCCATTTTTTTGGTGTTCTCCTCTAGCAACTTGGAGTGTTCTTGGATGCTATTTTCGAGGGATTTCTGCTCTGAGCCAATGGAGAAGGTTGCGTCGTTAGTGGAAGGTTCTCTATCCCTTATCTCCTTCCCCCCTCCTGTTGTTTTCAATTTGGCCTCCCGCTCGGCTTCCTTCACCAGCTGAAACATCCTTTCCAGCGCTTCGGTGATGCCGTTTTTAATTTCGGTTTTGGTGTTTCTTGACGAGCTCAGGTGTAATTTGGCTTTCGTCAAACACGCCTTTGCTTCGGAAGACCGATCTGCGTATTTTGTCTTCGGCGATATTTCCGTTGGTTGTGTTCGTGATGTGACGTGTGACGTGACTAGTGTCTTAACAACCTTGGAGGGGCCAGCCTGTACCAATTTGGTGTTTAAGGGGGGTGAGGTTTCAGGGTTAGCTGATTTTGCCGCTTCCCACTCTCCAACGCTACGTCGGACATTTGGAGGTGATGCACCAGCTTTTCGTGGTGAGGTGTTGTCACCGTCCACCTTCTTTATTGGTGTCCTAATGCCCATCATTTTTAATTGGAGGTATGCGTCAAAATGGTAAAATAAAAGTGTAAAAGTGTATAAAAGAAAAACAGAATAAAATAGAAAATAGGATAAAATGCGCCACCGATCGTATAAATCGTCGGCGCGGTCAGCCTTAGGGTTATTTAATTAATATAAATAGTACACAATTTAATTAATATAATACACAAATAGCAAAATAAAATCAAAAAAGTATAAATAAAAAATAAAAATAAATTTTGCAAGTATGTAGAGTCGCAGCCCTAAGCTCAAAAGAGCGGGTCAAGATGAACCAGTCGGAAAACAGTCAACGGAAAATTTTTCCGAGTCAAAAACCCAATTTTAGAGTGATTTTTGGGAAGGACTCTACATAGAGTCTCTCTGTCAGGTTCGGTGAATAGCTCTCACCAAGCCCTCCCAAATGAACCCAAACTCGGTGCAGTTACACCAAGGGGTTCCGGAGATATCCCAACTTGAAAATGTTTGGTTTTTCACGAAATAAAAAACCAAAAGTGGTTACAAGAGGATATCTCCGGATCTACCAGTCCAAAAACCCCGATGTTTGGGCTTTCTGAAGTTGGCTCGGTGAGACCGATCCACCGGATCGGTTTTCAGCCTGAAAAATCTTGGCACGCTGAAATCGCCTGAAACTCAACTAGCCTTGTGCTCTAAGCCCTACTGACATAAACAGCGAAGACCCCAGCCCTCTACGACTCTCCGTTGGGAAGCTATGGCCGTCTAAAGTTTTCGCAAAATGGCCGCGGTGCTGTCAAAGTTGGTTTTTGACAACAGATAACTCCCCTCTGGAAAGCCGCAGATCCCCCGAGTTTGGGCTCTCCTAACTCAGCCCGAGCTCCGCTGTCCGCCGAAACAACTTTCAGGGTCCTGAAAATTTTTAGCCCCAAACCGCCTGAATTCGTGGGGCAAAGGGGACGGAAGGTCCCTGAGTGTAATATCAAAAACCACAATCTCCCACGTCCCTTGGTTCAAGAGTTATGGCGGTTTGAAGCTAAACAAAATGGCCGCCGAGCTGTCAAAGGTCGACTAAAAATGTCCGTAACTTCGGAACCACTCGTCAGAATTGAACGGGGTTTTGGATGTACAGCTCGGCGTCACTTCAGGTGTCTCCTGAAAGCAGTTTCAGCGACAAAAATTTGAAACGCCTGAAACAGGCTGAAAACCCGAAAAACTTAAAATTAACAATAGTCTTAAGGCCGGAGTGAAAAATCGGGTTGATTCGGGCCAGCGGTTCCCGAGATATCTTTATTTGAAAATTAAAACCTAAAAACCAAGATGGCGCAAATTTGCCAAAAACGCCAATTTGGGAGCAATGGGGCCCGTGTTTGGGCTTGAGGAGGTCAGGATGGGTGTATTAGAGCCTATCCTGGCGTTAAAATTTTGAATTTACTATTTATTTAAGAATTATGAACAAAAAACATTAAAAAATCGATATCTCTGGAACCTTTTGTCACAAAATTATAAAAAAATATGCTAAAAATAGCTTAAATATAGGACTATAGTAAACAGTAATGAAAATTTTTGAAAACCAAAAACAAAGTCAGAATTTTTTCAAAAATATGGTTTTTCAGCAATTTACCCTATAATTACAAAACTAGTCAACCTAAAAATCTAAACCTTAAAATCTCTACTAAGCCAATGAGCGCGCAGCAGATTGCAGTTGCAGAATTTCAAAAAATTTATTTGGACCGAAGATAGACTGGTCTAAACTTTCCAATTTCTAACTGCTGTCAAAAATCAGGTATGGTAAATAAATAAAAATTTTTTGCAGTTACCGTCTCAACAGTAAACGGAGATGTCGGCTACAAAATTTCAGGCGTCTGGCTTCGCTCCTTCTCGTTTTTCAGGCCACGTGGTTTTTCCTTTTTTCCGCTTACAGGCTGGAACTTCAGGATTTCGAAGATTCTTGGTGGTCCAGATGAAGTGCAGTGGTGATCTCCACCGTTTCCTTCAATAAAAAGGCAGGGTCATCGATCTTGTTCGGGCAGCGTTCTCGATTGAAGTTATTTCTTGCGGGGTTAACCTCAAAAAATTGAGGTTTTTCAGGTTTTGAAGTAGAAGCACTGCCGTCCGGGTTTAAAACTTCACTGGGGCTTATAGCCTACACTTTTCCACACTCACTGGTACCAAACTTGTGAAAATCCGATCACTTTTTACCACTTTTTCGAATTTTTTCGCACGGAGCGACTTGAAAAACGATCCGACCACCACGGGGGCTGGGGGGGAACTGGTTAGGTTAGGTTAGGTTAGGTTAGGTTAGGTTAGGTTAGGTTAGGTTAGGTTAGGTTAGGTTAGGTTAGGTTAGGTTAGGTTAGGTTAGGTTAGGTTAGGTTAGGTTAGGTTAGGTTAGGTTAGGTTAGGTTAGGTTAGGTTAGGTTAGGTTAGGTTAGGTTAGGTTAGGTTAGGTTAGGTTAGGTTAGGTTAGGTTAGGTTAGGTTAGGTTAGGTTAGGTTAGGTTAGGTTAGGTTAGGTTAGGTTAGGTTAGGTTAGGTTAGGTTAGGTTAGGTTAGGTTAGGTTAGGTTAGGTTAGGTTAGGTTAGGTTAGGTTAGGTTAGGTTAGGTTAGGTTAGGTTAGGTTAGGTTAGGTTAGGTTAGGTTAGGTTAGGTTAGGTTAGGTTAGGTTAGGTTAGGTTAGGTTAGGTTAGGTTAGGTTAGGTTAGGTTAGGTTAGGTTAGGTTAGGTTAGGTTAGGTTAGGTTAGGTTAGGTTAGGTTAGGTTAGGTTAGGTTAGGTTAGGTTAGGTTAGGTTAGGTTAGGTTAGGTTAGGTTAGGTTAGGTTAGGTTAGGTTAGGTTAGGTTAGGTTAGGTTAGGTTAGGTTAGGTTAGGTTAGGTTAGGTTAGGTTAGGTTAGGTTAGGTTAGGTTAGGTTAGGTTAGGTTAGGTTAGGTTAGGTTAGGTTAGGTTAGGTTAGGTTAGGTTAGGTTAGGTTAGGTTAGGTTAGGTTAGGTTAGGTTAGGTTAGGTTAGGTTAGGTTAGGTTAGGTTAGGTTAGGTTAGGTTAGGTTAGGTTAGGTTAGGTTAGGTTAGGTTAGGTTAGGTTAGGTTAGGTTAGGTTAGGTTAGGTTAGGTTAGGTTAGGTTAGGTTAGGTTAGGTTAGGTTAGGTTAGGTTAGGTTAGGTTAGGTTAGGTTAGGTTAGGTTAGGTTAGGTTAGGTTAGGTTAGGTTAGGTTAGGTTAGGTTAGGTTAGGTTAGGTTAGGTTAGGTTAGGTTAGGTTAGGTTAGGTTAGGTTAGGTTAGGTTAGGTTAGGTTAGGTTAGGTTAGGTTAGGTTAGGTTAGGTTAGGTTAGGTTAGGTTAGGTTAGGTTAGGTTAGGTTAGGTTAGGTTAGGTTAGGTTAGGTTAGGTTAGGTTAGGTTAGGTTAGGTTAGGTTAGGTTAGGTTAGGTTAGGTTAGGTTAGGTTAGGTTAGGTTAGGTTAGGTTAGGTTAGGTTAGGTTAGGTTAGGTTAGGTTAGGTTAGGTTAGGTTAGGTTAGGTTAGGTTAGGTTAGGTTAGGTTAGGTTAGGTTAGGTTAGGTTAGGTTAGGTTAGGTTAGGTTAGGTTAGGTTAGGTTAGGTTAGGTTAGGTTAGGTTAGGTTAGGTTAGGTTAGGTTAGGTTAGGTTAGGTTAGGTTAGGTTAGGTTAGGTTAGGTTAGGTTAGGTTAGGTTAGGTTAGGTTAGGTTAGGTTAGGTTAGGTTAGGTTAGGTTAGGTTAGGTTAGGTTAGGTTAGGTTAGGTTAGGTTAGGTTAGGTTAGGTTAGGTTAGGTTAGGTTAGGTTAGGTTAGGTTAGGTTAGGTTAGGTTAGGTTAGGTTAGGTTAGGTTAGGTTAGGTTAGGTTAGGTTAGGTTAGGTTAGGTTAGGTTAGGTTAGGTTAGGTTAGGTTAGGTTAGGTTAGGTTAGGTTAGGTTAGGTTAGGTTAGGTTAGGTTAGGTTAGGTTAGGTTAGGTTAGGTTAGGTTAGGTTAGGTTAGGTTAGGTTAGGTTAGGTTAGGTTAGGTTAGGTTAGGTTAGGTTAGGTTAGGTTAGGTTAGGTTAGGTTAGGTTAGGTTAGGTTAGGTTAGGTTAGGTTAGGTTAGGTTAGGTTAGGTTAGGTTAGGTTAGGTTAGGTTAGGTTAGGTTAGGTTAGGTTAGGTTAGGTTAGGTTAGGTTAGGTTAGGTTAGGTTAGGTTAGGTTAGGTTAGGTTAGGTTAGGTTAGGTTAGGTTAGGTTAGGTTAGGTTAGGTTAGGTTAGGTTAGGTTAGGTTAGGTTAGGTTAGGTTAGGTTAGGTTAGGTTAGGTTAGGTTAGGTTAGGTTAGGTTAGGTTAGGTTAGGTTAGGTTAGGTTAGGTTAGGTTAGGTTAGGTTAGGTTAGGTTAGGTTAGGTTAGGTTAGGTTAGGTTAGGTTAGGTTAGGTTAGGTTAGGTTAGGTTAGGTTAGGTTAGGTTAGGTTAGGTTAGGTTAGGTTAGGTTAGGTTAGGTTAGGTTAGGTTAGGTTAGGTTAGGTTAGGTTAGGTTAGGTTAGGTTAGGTTAGGTTAGGTTAGGTTAGGTTAGGTTAGGTTAGGTTAGGTTAGGTTAGGTTAGGTTAGGTTAGGTTAGGTTAGGTTAGGTTAGGTTAGGTTAGGTTAGGTTAGGTTAGGTTAGGTTAGGTTAGGTTAGGTTAGGTTAGGTTAGGTTAGGTTAGGTTAGGTTAGGTTAGGTTAGGTTAGGTTAGGTTAGGTTAGGTTAGGTTAGGTTAGGTTAGGTTAGGTTAGGTTAGGTTAGGTTAGGTTAGGTTAGGTTAGGTTAGGTTAGGTTAGGTTAGGTTAGGTTAGGTTAGGTTAGGTTAGGTTAGGTTAGGTTAGGTTAGGTTAGGTTAGGTTAGGTTAGGTTAGGTTAGGTTAGGTTAGGTTAGGTTAGGTTAGGTTAGGTTAGGTTAGGTTAGGTTAGGTTAGGTTAGGTTAGGTTAGGTTAGGTTAGGTTAGGTTAGGTTAGGTTAGGTTAGGTTAGGTTAGGTTAGGTTAGGTTAGGTTAGGTTAGGTTAGGTTAGGTTAGGTTAGGTTAGGTTAGGTTAGGTTAGGTTAGGTTAGGTTAGGTTAGGTTAGGTTAGGTTAGGTTAGGTTAGGTTAGGTTAGGTTAGGTTAGGTTAGGTTAGGTTAGGTTAGGTTAGGTTAGGTTAGGTTAGGTTAGGTTAGGTTAGGTTAGGTTAGGTTAGGTTAGGTTAGGTTAGGTTAGGTTAGGTTAGGTTAGGTTAGGTTAGGTTAGGTTAGGTTAGGTTAGGTTAGGTTAGGTTAGGTTAGGTTAGGTTAGGTTAGGTTAGGTTAGGTTAGGTTAGGTTAGGTTAGGTTAGGTTAGGTTAGGTTAGGTTAGGTTAGGTTAGGTTAGGTTAGGTTAGGTTAGGTTAGGTTAGGTTAGGTTAGGTTAGGTTAGGTTAGGTTAGGTTAGGTTAGGTTAGGTTAGGTTAGGTTAGGTTAGGTTAGGTTAGGTTAGGTTAGGTTAGGTTAGGTTAGGTTAGGTTAGGTTAGGTTAGGTTAGGTTAGGTTAGGTTAGGTTAGGTTAGGTTAGGTTAGGTTAGGTTAGGTTAGGTTAGGTTAGGTTAGGTTAGGTTAGGTTAGGTTAGGTTAGGTTAGGTTAGGTTAGGTTAGGTTAGGTTAGGTTAGGTTAGGTTAGGTTAGGTTAGGTTAGGTTAGGTTAGGTTAGGTTAGGTTAGGTTAGGTTAGGTTAGGTTAGGTTAGGTTAGGTTAGGTTAGGTTAGGTTAGGTTAGGTTAGGTTAGGTTAGGTTAGGTTAGGTTAGGTTAGGTTAGGTTAGGTTAGGTTAGGTTAGGTTAGGTTAGGTTAGGTTAGGTTAGGTTAGGTTAGGTTAGGTTAGGTTAGGTTAGGTTAGGTTAGGTTAGGTTAGGTTAGGTTAGGTTAGGTTAGGTTAGGTTAGGTTAGGTTAGGTTAGGTTAGGTTAGGTTAGGTTAGGTTAGGTTAGGTTAGGTTAGGTTAGGTTAGGTTAGGTTAGGTTAGGTTAGGTTAGGTTAGGTTAGGTTAGGTTAGGTTAGGTTAGGTTAGGTTAGGTTAGGTTAGGTTAGGTTAGGTTAGGTTAGGTTAGGTTAGGTTAGGTTAGGTTAGGTTAGGTTAGGTTAGGTTAGGTTAGGTTAGGTTAGGTTAGGTTAGGTTAGGTTAGGTTAGGTTAGGTTAGGTTAGGTTAGGTTAGGTTAGGTTAGGTTAGGTTAGGTTAGGTTAGGTTAGGTTAGGTTAGGTTAGGTTAGGTTAGGTTAGGTTAGGTTAGGTTAGGTTAGGTTAGGTTAGGTTAGGTTAGGTTAGGTTAGGTTAGGTTAGGTTAGGTTAGGTTAGGTTAGGTTAGGTTAGGTTAGGTTAGGTTAGGTTAGGTTAGGTTAGGTTAGGTTAGGTTAGGTTAGGTTAGGTTAGGTTAGGTTAGGTTAGGTTAGGTTAGGTTAGGTTAGGTTAGGTTAGGTTAGGTTAGGTTAGGTTAGGTTAGGTTAGGTTAGGTTAGGTTAGGTTAGGTTAGGTTAGGTTAGGTTAGGTTAGGTTAGGTTAGGTTAGGTTAGGTTAGGTTAGGTTAGGTTAGGTTAGGTTAGGTTAGGTTAGGTTAGGTTAGGTTAGGTTAGGTTAGGTTAGGTTAGGTTAGGTTAGGTTAGGTTAGGTTAGGTTAGGTTAGGTTAGGTTAGGTTAGGTTAGGTTAGGTTAGGTTAGGTTAGGTTAGGTTAGGTTAGGTTAGGTTAGGTTAGGTTAGGTTAGGTTAGGTTAGGTTAGGTTAGGTTAGGTTAGGTTAGGTTAGGTTAGGTTAGGTTAGGTTAGGTTAGGTTAGGTTAGGTTAGGTTAGGTTAGGTTAGGTTAGGTTAGGTTAGGTTAGGTTAGGTTAGGTTAGGTTAGGTTAGGTTAGGTTAGGTTAGGTTAGGTTAGGTTAGGTTAGGTTAGGTTAGGTTAGGTTAGGTTAGGTTAGGTTAGGTTAGGTTAGGTTAGGTTAGGTTAGGTTAGGTTAGGTTAGGTTAGGTTAGGTTAGGTTAGGTTAGGTTAGGTTAGGTTAGGTTAGGTTAGGTTAGGTTAGGTTAGGTTAGGTTAGGTTAGGTTAGGTTAGGTTAGGTTAGGTTAGGTTAGGTTAGGTTAGGTTAGGTTAGGTTAGGTTAGGTTAGGTTAGGTTAGGTTAGGTTAGGTTAGGTTAGGTTAGGTTAGGTTAGGTTAGGTTAGGTTAGGTTAGGTTAGGTTAGGTTAGGTTAGGTTAGGTTAGGTTAGGTTAGGTTAGGTTAGGTTAGGTTAGGTTAGGTTAGGTTAGGTTAGGTTAGGTTAGGTTAGGTTAGGTTAGGTTAGGTTAGGTTAGGTTAGGTTAGGTTAGGTTAGGTTAGGTTAGGTTAGGTTAGGTTAGGTTAGGTTAGGTTAGGTTAGGTTAGGTTAGGTTAGGTTAGGTTAGGTTAGGTTAGGTTAGGTTAGGTTAGGTTAGGTTAGGTTAGGTTAGGTTAGGTTAGGTTAGGTTAGGTTAGGTTAGGTTAGGTTAGGTTAGGTTAGGTTAGGTTAGGTTAGGTTAGGTTAGGTTAGGTTAGGTTAGGTTAGGTTAGGTTAGGTTAGGTTAGGTTAGGTTAGGTTAGGTTAGGTTAGGTTAGGTTAGGTTAGGTTAGGTTAGGTTAGGTTAGGTTAGGTTAGGTTAGGTTAGGTTAGGTTAGGTTAGGTTAGGTTAGGTTAGGTTAGGTTAGGTTAGGTTAGGTTAGGTTAGGTTAGGTTAGGTTAGGTTAGGTTAGGTTAGGTTAGGTTAGGTTAGGTTAGGTTAGGTTAGGTTAGGTTAGGTTAGGTTAGGTTAGGTTAGGTTAGGTTAGGTTAGGTTAGGTTAGGTTAGGTTAGGTTAGGTTAGGTTAGGTTAGGTTAGTTAGGTTAGGTTAGGTTAGGTTAGGTTAGGTTAGGTTAGGTTAGGTTAGGTTAGGTTAGGTTAGGTTAGGTTAGGTTAGGTTAGGTTAGGTTAGGTTAGGTTAGGTTAGGTTAGGTTAGGTTAGGTTAGGTTAGGTTAGGTTAGGTTAGGTTAGGTTAGGTTAGGTTAGGTTAGGTTAGGTTAGGTTAGGTTAGGTTAGGTTAGGTTAGGTTAGGTTAGGTTAGGTTAGGTTAGGTTAGGTTAGGTTAGGTTAGGTTAGGTTAGGTTAGGTTAGGTTAGGTTAGGTTAGGTTAGGTTAGGTTAGGTTAGGTTAGGTTAGGTTAGGTTAGGTTAGGTTAGGTTAGGTTAGGTTAGGTTAGGTTAGGTTAGGTTAGGTTAGGTTAGGTTAGGTTAGGTTAGGTTAGGTTAGGTTAGGTTAGGTTAGGTTAGGTTAGGTTAGGTTAGGTTAGGTTAGGTTAGGTTAGGTTAGGTTAGGTTAGGTTAGGTTAGGTTAGGTTAGGTTAGGTTAGGTTAGGTTAGGTTAGGTTAGGTTAGGTTAGGTTAGGTTAGGTTAGGTTAGGTTAGGTTAGGTTAGGTTAGGTTAGGTTAGGTTAGGTTAGGTTAGGTTAGGTTAGGTTAGGTTAGGTTAGGTTAGGTTAGGTTAGGTTAGGTTAGGTTAGGTTAGGTTAGGTTAGGTTAGGTTAGGTTAGGTTAGGTTAGGTTAGGTTAGGTTAGGTTAGGTTAGGTTAGGTTAGGTTAGGTTAGGTTAGGTTAGGTTAGGTTAGGTTAGGTTAGGTTAGGTTAGGTTAGGTTAGGTTAGGTTAGGTTAGGTTAGGTTAGGTTAGGTTAGGTTAGGTTAGGTTAGGGTTAGTTTTTTTTTTTTTTTTTTTTTTTTTTTTTTTTTTTTTTTTATGGTGAGATTTTTACCGCGGACATGGTGGTCCGTGCCCTTGTTTACAATATAAATTATTTATAGGTTTTGATATCATTACAATTATTTGACTCCTACTCCGGACACTTAAATCTAAGTTATTTCTAAACTTAAATCTACGTGAGTCCATCTCATATATATATATATATTTTTTTTTTTTTTTTTTTTTTTTTTTATATAATATGTATATATATATATTTTTTTTTATTATTTTATTATAAACATGCACATGCTGTTATTTTATATATATATAAGTTTTTTTTTTTTTTTTTTTTTTTTTTTTTTTTTAATACTATAAATTATAATATTACATTATTACACAGGCATTATTGGATGTTTAGATTTATTCTGTTGACAATTTGTTGTTTTGATGTTATACTATTTAATTTTATTTTAAAACACTTATGGGGGGAAGACTGCATGGCAGTGTGAACCGACCAGCCCCACCGACGGCTTCCGTTCACGGAAATGACGTACGCATCCGCGCCGCTTAGCTCAACCATTTTTGAGGGAACTTAACGACCGGATACGCAGCGCCACCATCGGCTAGACAGTTATGTGAGTATGACAGATTTACTCTGCCACGCAGTTTTACAATTTGGTTTTATGGTGGGTGTTAGTGTGAGTGATTCTAGGTGGGTTTGTTTGGGTTTGGAATTTGGGTGGGACTTGTTAGTTATATGTTTATGTGTTAATTCGGTGTCTGCTGACCAGGGACTTCGCTAACCTGAGCAAGGCTTCCATGACGACTACGTCTCGATGCTGCATGGCCGTCTTCAAGTTGTAGTCGATGACGGCTTTAGTCGGCGCATCCATAGCTTTCTTTGCGAAACGGCCTATGGCGTCGTCGGCGTCGTCGGAGTAATAGACGCAACTGACAGTGTGTCTCGACACCGCCACTACCGCATGGGAGATGCTGTCATGGATTTGGAGCCTCCTGGACTTGGTGTTGATGATGATTACGCTGTCGTAGGTCAACCCCTGAGCCTCGTGTATGGTCAAGGTACGCGACCCTTCGCCGGACCCATATCCCTGGTTCATAAGAGAGGCTTTCTCCTCCTGCGTATGAACCAAGAACAGGGTGTTTTGGGCAGTTTTGGGTATCTGCGCTCCTGTATAACCTTCCACCCTCAGGGAGTGGACCCGCGACAGCGTCGACTTGGAGGAGTATATACCGGAGTATATCTCGCTCAGTGCAAGAGCCACATCCATCGGGTTGCGGTGTGTGCAAAGCAGCTCCCGGGTGATGCCAGCCACCAGGTTTGGACGGGTATACCTAAGAGCGAATAGGTTCTCTCTATCCAAATATGGAAGCTGGTTCACGTCTCCGATGAGGACAACCTCGCTTGCTCCTGACAACTTCACTGCCATTACTATGGCCCCAAAATGGTTCA